>CM057350.1:122294390-132294390 GCA_030015575.1 Agapanthus africanus | reverse complement strand
AGATGCCAAGTTGATTTATGGCACCGTATATCGGAGGTTTGGACGGATGCGGCCGTTGTAGCAGACTTCGTCAGATTCCCCCTCGTTTGTGAGGGGGTTTTGATTGTGGGGACGCTCTTCTCTGCAGGCGCAAGCCCCTGCAGTTAATTACGTTACCGCATCGCGATAACCACTTTCTCCTGCTCCGGAAGTTCACTTCGTGTCGTGTGTGTTTTTTGTTTGTTTAGGTTACCCGTGGATTGTATACGGAGACTAATTTATGTCGTCACCCGTAATGCGTGGATTAGTCCAAATCCGTATATTTTTAGATTTGGGATTTTATTTAAGGACCGTTAATCTATTTTTAGATTAAGATCGATTTAAATGTATATGAGCATTTGGGGCTCGATTTGTTTTTGTTAAGGATACGTTAGTCCAATTTGAGGCTAAGATCCACTTAACAAGGTTTTAGAATCACTTTTATTTCAGATCCAACAAAAGAGCATTTGGGCTCTATTGTTTTAGTTTAAGGACGTTTCAGTCCATTATCGCCATTTTGGAGGCGAATATTAGTTTAAGGATATTCCGGTCCCTTGTCGCCATTTTGGAGGCGAATATTAGTTTAAGGACATTTCGGTCCCTTGCCAGTTTAAGGACGTAGTGGTCCAGTGTGTGACTGAATGAACAGGGGTGATATGGAATGCACCCAGTATGGGATGCGGTTTGATTTGAGGTGTGCATGTCGGTTTGGACGGTTTAGGAATGCACTGAAGAATTGTTGGTTGTCGGGACCCGCCACCTCTCTAAAGACGTTGAAGAATTACAACGATATATATCAGAGGTGTGGAGAGTTGTACCCTTAAACCAAATCCCGTATTTGAGGGAAACGGGTTATGGTGACCTTAGGAATCGTTAGTCATGTTTGAGACTAAAATTATCTTAGGAGATATAAGATGAATATCATTTGGGATATCATCGATTGAAAGATCGATAGTCATATGTGAGAATGAGATTAGTTTGGGCAATCATGAGCATATGGGCTCGGTTGATTTGAATCAAGAAGGTTCTTTCCTCATAGGGCCTAGCCAATTTTGGGCTTGATCTGCTCAGTGGTCTTTTTTTTATTGAAAAGTGCTAAGCACTTGCTTGGGCTCTGTTTAATCAGTCCCCCTTTTATGCAAACAATGCTGAACACTTATATAAGATGATCATGTGAAGCTTTCAGTCATGAGGAATTACCCAATAAGTGTAAAACACTTTACTCCTTTTGTCTTTATATGGAGTGCTAGGTGCTCTTTATGGCGTCCACGTGAGGGACACGTGAGGCGTTGGGCGCTAGGCGCTGCCCAATGAGTGCTAAGCACTCCTTTCTTCTGTAGCGCCCACGTGAGGGACATGTGTGGCGCCGAGCGCTAGGTTTTTCCTTATATGCTTTATTTTGAGGAATTTGATTCCTAGTTTTTTCTGAATTTTTTATTCTCAAGAACAAGTTCTTCCCAATAAGAATTAAATTCTCAACTTGTGGGAGACTTGTCTTGCGGATCTCAGATCCAGAGAAAGAACTAAGTTCTTTTAAAAGGGTTAAACCCTTCAATAGGTAAATGAGATGTTTTGATCTCTCTTTTTTTTATTTACCTAGAGTTTCTTGAGGAGGGAGATCTTCTTCTCTGTTCCTTTCTGAAGTTTTCTGCTTTAGTTTTTTTTAGAAGCTTATGGGAGGGTTCCTCTCTCTCAGACTTGAAGTCTTGGCTCCTTTATATAGTAGATGCAAGTTTGTTAATTAGTTTTTGAAGAAATCTCTCATTAAGATATCCTAATTGATTTGGGGATTTTTACCCACCATTGGATTTTTGATCCAAGGGTTTCTGTTTTACAGAACATATTTTCTTGTTTCTAACAAGATTGGGGAAATATTTTCCCTTGCTTAGAATTTATTCTGTAAAACGGTGATTTTTTAATCACCGTTGGATTTTTAATCCACCGGTTCTCTGTTTTACAGAGGGCAATCTTTCTTGTTTAGAAAGATTGAGGGAATATATCCCAAAATAGAATTTTATTCTATAATCCAATTTGGAGGACGTTTTCTCCCGACGGAATTTAATTCTGTATTTTTGATGATTTATCATCTCCGTTGGATCTTTGATCCAACGGCTCTGTTTAATAGAGAGTAGAATTTAATTCTACCTGGGTGCCAGCGCTCACGTGTTGTGCACGTGGGCGCTACTCAAGGTTTTAATTCTTATAATGGGTATTCATGTGCTTTGCATATTGGCGCCCGCGTAAGGAGCACGTGAGGCGCCACCATAGAATTAATTCCTATCATATTGGTCTTGGCGTTGGCGCCCGCGTGAGGAGCACGTGAGGCACCACCATAGGATTAATTACTATCAGATTGGTCTTGGCGCTGGCGCCCGTGTAAGGAGCACGTAAGGCGCCACCATAGGATTAGTTCCTATCAGATTAGTCTTGGCGCTGGCACGCTCGTGGGAAGCACGTGAGGCGCTGCCTCCTTAATTTTTAAACAGAGCTTTGCTCTTTTATTGGGGAAACAAATGCCCCCCCACCATTGCGCTCACGTGGCTCGCACGTGAGTGCAGCGGTGGCATCTTTTCCACCGTTCGATCTCCTAGGGAGTTGAACCGTATCCTTGTGTTTATAAATAGGGCCTTTGGCCCTTGAGATGACTGTTGTTCATCTTCTTTAGTCTTCTTCCTTCTCTGAGAATTTAATTCTATTTCCAGAGCTCAGATCTCTGTCCAAAGAAACTTCCCCTCGAGTTAATACTCTGTCAAAAATTGGTAAGAATCACGCTCGTGATTTAACTCCTGAAGAAATCTTTGGAGGAATCTCTTCGTGTTCTAGGGTTTTTAACCCATTAACAGAGCTTTGCTCTTCTTTTGTAATGATCTCTTAGAGATCCAAAACTTTTACTTGAGTAGATCGGAGATCATAAAGATCTTTACGGTTTTACCCTGTTATTAACATTAATCTTTTTGAAGGTTATTTGGAATTTAATTCCCTTTCTCGAGCGGAGTTCTGAGATGTTATCTCATTGTTCTACAGCGCTTGGCTCTAAAAAATTTCTTTTAAAGAAATTATTTTACGAACTTTATTCCCTTTCTTATCAGATTTGAAATATGTTTGCAGAACGCGGTTTCCGAGGAAGTTTAACTCCCGAGTCTAATGATGTTTTCTCATTAAATGAGAATCCTTTTGGATTCTTTCAATGAGTGACTGTCCCATCATTGATGTGGTGTTACCTTGATTTTGTGGGCCCCCTGTCCCTTTCTCTTTGAACTGCGGTGCGGTACAATTTTAGATGTAAAAGAATCTTAAAGTCTTGAACATTGCGTCGACACTTAACCCTTCCCTTTTTGTGCAGGTACTATGGCTTTCGATTCCTCCTTTCCATTCGTTCGCTCAGAGAGTGCTTTCGCCAATGCACCTACAGATCGGGAAGCCTTCGCACTTATTCGGGACCACGACCCAGAGCAAAAGTCTCTTCATTTGTAGGGGTTATGGTACAGTCAAATTATCCGGGGTCGGCGTAGTTTTACTTGCACAGCGCCTTCGGAACCGATCTTGTCGATCCATTATGCCGATCTGCCGCGGGGTGACCTACGCAGTAGAAGAGGTCATCTGGACCTCGGAAGGTCATCTTCAGTCTTCCATGGCCTCAATACCGGTGCAGTCGTCGATGGACTTGGACATTTTAGGGCGACGCATATGCCAAGGAGAGTCACGTCCTTTGGGGCAGGTTTACATGATAGGAATGACTCCCCATCATTCGGCTGGCTATCTACAGTGGGCTCGATATATCCTGTCGACCAAGAAATCGCTGTTATTAAAGACCGGGTTGTATCCCGCGATCAACGCGTCCCTCTTTCACTACCACGCTCCTCATGTGTGGTGGATCAAATCATTTTTGGAACAATGGAACATCCCGACCTATACCTTTCTCTTATTAGATCGGAAGGTTTCGATTTCATTGGAGGAGTTTGCGGAGATTTCCGGCTTACCTGTAAGAGGGGAGCACTATGAGGAGCTACTTCCCCCCGACGATTATATCTTTTCCACCAAGTCAGTGGTAATGGGCCTTACTCCGGAGAATGCCGTTCAATATCAGTTCCCGAGCTTGATCGAGGTGTTAAACACGTACGAGAGTTTATTCCTGGAGTCTGGTAGGCACGGAGTTAAATTCACAGAATTCATTACCCGCTTCCTTCGTCCAGATGATCTGTCTAAACAAGCCGTGAAGTTTGCCAAACTTGAGGACCCGTTCGGATTTGGTTTGGACAACTTGACGACTGCGTAGGTGGATTTAAAGAAATTCTTTATTCCGGATACTTCAGTCGTCCCCTTCGCAGAGAATGCCTCCCCAGACGTTGATGAGGAGACATTCTTCCTGGGGTTCATTAGCATGTGGTTGAGCTGGTTTGCACTCCTGATGCATCCTCGTTATATGAGGCCGTCTGTCTTTTATCCGGCTCACCGTATTGTGACGGGGGCATGCTTCGCCGTTGGGGTTGCAGGTCTGGCTCACTTATTCCATGGCCTGAGTCTGGCGGCTGATACTACTTAGCCGGGTCTGAAGCCCGTCAATCTCCTACTGCATTATTTCACCTCATGGATTGAGATGCATATATTAGGTGCCTTTGGGGTGTATAAACGACTCAAATTTTATGAGGGATACAATTTTCCTCGGGTCATGCATTTAGTCGATGCTTCTTCACCCGACCCGACACAATGGGGGGCTCGGCGACTGCTTCTTCGCCCGCGCATGGTCGGAGATAGTATGACCTTCGTCGACAAGGTCCTGACCATCGGCAAAGAATCTTTAACAGCGACCCAGCCACTGCATGATGTTTTCAAGGATGGGGATTCTGTGTTGAGGGCTCGCGATATCGTCCATTTATATTCTATCCGGCCAGGTTTTCTAGTATTCAAACAAAACGTCTCGGTTTTATTTATGAGATATAACCCGCACCTTTTTGCCCAGCAATTAGGTTACGATCAAGGCGTTCCTCTTGAGGCGTTCATCATGGACCCCGTTACTACTGAGGAAGGTGTTCGTAACGCGACGCATCACTTCATGCGTCTAAATACGGGGTCCCACTTCCTTGTTAGTGAGCCGAGTTATACTCTAAGGGCATCAAATGCTTACGTTGCTTGGTACCAACATGCAACGGGTGCTATCATTAGGGAGGAGAGACGGCTGCTGCTTGACCATACGGATGTCGTTCCCGCTAGTAATCCAGCGGTCCCGCTGAAGCGACGGACAATCGTTCGTCCTTCTTTAAGAGAAGTCACTACGGTTGTAGTCCCACGAGCTTTTCCTGATAAGCTTCGACCCGATGTTCCTGCGACTGCAGTAATCGTGGCGTCCCCGGAGTCGGGCATTGGTTCAGAGATTGGGACCCGTCATCCGAAGCCTGTCAAGTGAAAGCTTTTATCGTCGGCTGCTGGTGTCAGTTCGCAGAAGAAGAAGAAATCTCTATTCTCTGCTGACATCGTATTCGGCAAGGAGCCCCATGCTCCCTATAGTGAGGGCTTGTGTGAGTATGGCACTAATGTAGGTCTGTTTGATACGCATGTGACTGATACTGATCTTCAGGCCTCCATTGAAGCGTCGAAGCGACTGGCCCGTGAACAGGCGGCGTTAGCCTCTATTATACATTATTTATACTCTCATGTATATATCCCCTCCCTTTTTTTTTGAATTTATTATGCTTTACTAACGCTCTCTTTCTAAATAGGTATTTCTGCTGAAGAGGCTCTCTCGACTTCCCTCAAGACGTTTGAGCAGGATGAGAGGCTCCGCGCCTCCTTGGGCCTTGGTAAGATTCATTTCGCCACACTTTTGTAATTTTAGTCCCTTTTATTCATGATCTGACCCTTTTCTTTATCCTGCTATAGGAACCACTACAACCCAGGTTGTAAGGCCAACCCTGGGCGGTGATGCAGAAAGGCCTTCAGAGCCACTGATTACGGCTGAGGCCCTCCCGAGACCATCATAGGAGGTGTCCCTGAAGCAGCCAATTATGGATACCATAGCGGATCCGGAGGCTGGGCTTGATTTGGACGATGATGTCCCCTTATCAGAGGTTTTAAAGCGATCGGCTCATACCGCCCAGGCTGAGAGGAAGCGTAGAAAGCATGCTGCGAGGGAACATCAGGCTATCTTGGCCGCGGACGCAAGTTCGAGTGAAGTTCGACCTTCTGTCGTTCCCATGGCGGATGTCCCTTCTGACTTGTCTATTGCTCATAGGCGAGTTGCGCGTACGGCTCGGGAAGAGGCCGAGCGGTTGCTTCAAGGTATAATAACACGCGGTCCCTTATTAGAACTTAGTAACCGCTTTTTTTTGGAATCATGACACACTTTTTTTTAAAGCAGGGCCAAGTTCTGGTGGTGCTATGGCAAGTGAAACGACGTTGATTAAAGATCCTGAAGTGGTGAACCCACCTCTGGAATCTGGGATTGTTCTGAGTGCTGCTTCTTCTCCCTGTGGGTCCTTAGTATCGGCGGGGGATGCAAGTGTTACGACGGCCATTATCGAGTCAGGGGATGAAGATGCACGTGTTGAATCCACTTTCCTAGTGGCAACCGAGGAAGCAGTCACAACTGGTGACGCTTCGGGCACTGTCTTAGTTTCTGCTCTGTTATGTACTCCTTGAATTATTACCTTTTGAGTTTTTAATCCCACCAGGCATCTAATGATATCTACCTATCTTGAGTATAGGTGCAGTAGACCCTAATGTCGTATTGACTGAAGAATTTCCGCCGATCATTGCTCTGACTGCTACGGTTCCACCCCTTTCTTCTGCATCTCTCCGAACTCTAGAACGTGAAGATTTCTCATTTCTTTGCTTTAGTATAGATACCATTTTCCTGTATTGACCCTATATTGGTGCAATCCTGCAGGAGTGCTCTTTGATCGCTTACACCAGGTGTTAAGCCTGCACTTTGCCTTACAGTCAGAATTTGTTCCTCCTTTCGGCATTGGTTAGTATACTCCTTGCTTGGTGTTTCTTCTTTTCATTTTGTTGCTAAGATTTCCCCATGTTGACCACAGTACCACGGCTCGAGGGACGAAGTGAAGAGATAGCCGAGTTTCCTGTGCTCCCTGTCGTGCCGCCTTCAACAGATGGTACGGTAGATCTCGTCTATATGCCGTCTTCTTTATTATTTTTTTTAAAATCGAAATCTGACCCTCATTCGTGCAGGATTTATTTTGCGGCGACTATACCGGCTTCGGTTCCTTTTGAGTCTCGTATTCCCATGCCTACGGGGACTTTTGCTATGCGTCAATCTTCTAAAGGTGCGGCAACTAGCGAGCGGATGTTACGCGAATTTATCGAAGATCTTGATGCCGAGACTCTCATCTCTGCTGCGGATTTCGCTGACGAAGTCAATCCTATGTTGGCGACGCTTGTGAACTTCCACAGCGAAGATTTCATCGGCTTTTGGGTCGACTGTTGTAAGAGGATCGAAACATGTCTGCATGAGATCGAGCTCAAGCGTATCGCTCCTGAAGTATTGACCTTGAAGGCTCAGCTGGTCGCATGGGTTAAGCAGAGTGTCAATTTCATTCAACATTTTGAACAAAAGTTGACCCTGAAACGGAAGGAGCAGGAGATGGCTTCTGGCGAATCCATCAAATTGCGTGACCAGCTTGAAGTGAATGCCGTGCAGCTGCAAGTTATCTTCGAAAACCTCCAACAATGTATTTCTGATGGACTAGCATTAAGGTAGAAGTTGGACTATACTGAGCGGGGCATGCAAGATTGCGAGGTTGCCAAGCAGGAAATCGCTGAAAAGCTTTCATCATGCTTGCAACAATAGGCACAAATTTAAACGGGGTTGGCCGCAGTAGAAGCATGCGAGGAGGAGCTACGGGGAATGCGCGAGCGGGTTGCCAACTTGTTAAAAGCCCCGCCTTCTTAGCAATTGTAATTGTATTCCCCTTTTTATATTAATTGTATCTCTTAAACACTTTGATTCATGAATAAGAATACACATTTTTTGCATGCACTTATCTGTGTCTTAATGGGGGCGCTAATTAATTTATTTACCCATCTCGGAGTTTGTAGTTTATTCACTCGTTTCGGAGTTTCTAGTTTATGGATTCATTTCGGAGTTTGTAGTTTATTCACTCGTTTCGGAGTTTCTAGTTTATGGACTCATTTCAGAGTTTGTTTAGTTTACCTCCCTTGGGTTTATAGGCAAACTTATCCTAACGTTATATGTAGATAATACCTGCTCTTTGCGACAGAGGTCCGTTAGGTTTATTGGTACTAGGGTTTTGGTCCGTGGTACCGTCGCGTTAGCTGATGTATTTCTCGATATGCAGTCTTTAAGCTAATATTCGAGTAGCCCCATGACTGTCATGTCTCTGATCCCTTTGGGGGCTGGACAAGACGTCTTCAAGTAATCTTCTTAGGCTATATGACCGTCGGAAGAGCAAGCATTAGGAATTTTCCATGTCGCTTTTTACTTGAGGTTAGGCTCAGTTTGGAGCCCCGATGAGTCATAACCACTCCACGCTGGTGTAGGATGATCTCCGATAGTCTCTTAGGCTTTATATGACTTGCCTTCGAGATCCTGATGCTAGGAATATGCCGTTGCTTCAATTTGATTTGGCTATTTTGAGCATTTGTTGACATTGTGTCTACTGTAACGAGAAGAATGTCGACTCGGAGTTGGGATTTTGTCGTCACTCCTTTTTTTGATTTGGCTATTTGGAGCCTTTGTTGACATTGCGTCTGCTATAACGAGAAGAATGTCGGGTTGGAGCTAAGATTTTGTCGTCGCCCCTTTCTGTTTCGGCTATTTGGAGCCTTTGTTGACATTGCGTCTGCTGTAACGAGAAGAATGTCGAGCTGGAGCTGGGATTTTGCCGTCACTCCTCTTTGTTTCAGCTATTTGAAGCCTTTGTTGATATTGCGTCTGCTGTAACGAGAAGAATGTCGGGTTGGAGCTGGGATTTTATCGTCGCTCCTCTTTGTTTCGGCTATTTGGAGCCTTTGCTAACGTTGCGTCTGCATTCTGCCAGAATGAGAATGAACGCCGAACTGATCTCTAGACTGTGGATGTTGCCGCGAGATCCGGCTCTCCCTTTGACGGAGCCTAGTGGTTAAATACGGTTCTCTTTTTTCATTTGTGCCCATGGATTTTATACAGGGGTCGGTGTAGACTAATCTGCAGGGCAGAGGAAATTTTATTTTATTTTATTTTTTTATTTCCGCGATGCTCTATCTTTTCAGCTTTTCATATCGTGAAAGTCGTGATTGCCCAATCATTAAGGCTATTTATCGCGGTGTCCAATCATTTCAGATATTTTTATATTTTTACTCGCTGCTTTTTATTGTGAGTTACCCAAACATTTCGGCTGTTTTATATGTATATTTTTTTGCTCGCTGATTTTTATTGCGAGTTGCCCAAACATTTCGGCTGTTTCATATGCATATATTTTTTGCTCGCTTATTTTTATTGCGAGTTTCGAACCTAATACCAACCTGGGCATCAGTATCGTTACGACTGGAATATTGCCAGGAGAGAATCATCATTTGCCTTGAAAAGACTTGAAGTTTGACACCTGTTCAGGCATCAGCATTGGTGCGACTGGAATATTGCCAGGAGTGAATCATCATTTGCCTTTGTTGATTTGAACAAAGATGGCTTAGTAAACAGGGTTAGAATCCTGTCGACTAAGACTTTTCAACTTTATGAACCGTAAGGGTCTCATAAAGTTATTTATCCCTACGAGTCCTGAGGATCTCGTAGGTGTATTTTCTCCTTAGGAATCGTGGAGATTCCTAAGTGTGTGCTCTCCCTTACAAGTCATAAGGATCTTACAAGAGTGTTTTCTCCTTATAAGTCGAGAGGACTTACAAGTGTTGTTCACCATATGAGGACATTTCTCATCATTGGTGGGACTTGATAAGGGAGTATTTATTCGTGCCCGTGGATTGTATACAAAGGTCAATATTGGACCGCTTGTAAGGCAATTTGGGGGATATGACAGCTTAAGAACAGGTTCAGTGCCTGTAGATTAAGGCTTTTGAATCCTATGAGCCATGAGGGTCTCACAGGGGGAGTTTTCCTTACGAGTCAAGGGGATCTCGTAAGTGAAAATTTTACGAGATTGCCAGAGGATATCGTAAGTCGAGGGGGAGTTTTTTTTATCATCGGTTTGCCAATGGGACTTAAATTGTTGTCTTCGCCGTTGGAGCTTTGATTGCAATATAGATCTCAAGAGAGGATATCGCCGTATTTGGGGCGATGCGCCATGTTTGAGGCGTAGCACTAGTTTAGGGATATTTCGGTCCATTATCGCTATGTTTGAGGCGACGTGCTAGTTTAAGTACATTCCGATCCATTATTTGTTTAGGGACATCTCGGTCCAGTGGTGCCGTTCGAGGCGAAGTTTTAGTTTTAGGACGTCTTGGTCTATTGTTAGTTTAAGGACGTCTCGGTCCATGGCCAGTTTAAGAACGTAGTGGTCTATTGTCGCCATTTTGGAGGTGAATATTAGTTTAGGGACATTTCGGTCCATTACCAGTTTAAGGACGTAGTGGTCCATTGCCAATTGACAGAATGTAGTGGTCCATTGTCACTATTTTGGAGGCAAATATTAGTTTAGGGACATTTCAGTCCATTACCAGTTTAAGGACGTAGTGGTCCATTGCCAGTTTAAGGATGTAGTGGTCCATTGCCAGTTTAAGGACGTAGTGGTCCATTGTCGCCATTTTTAAGGCGACAGATCTTCTGGTTACTAATTTCAGGGTTCTGACTCAGGAAGATAGTGAGCGAACACGGGCGTCGTCATCTATCATTGACCTGAATCGTAACCCGTTAGGCGTAGTATCTTTTGAGGAATCGGCCATTTATTGGCCGGAAGGGCCTTTCGCCATGCATATCCATGAGCAGGTAGGCCCCACCTTAGTAGACCTTGTCTATGATGTACGGGCCCTCATAGTTCGGCTCGAATTTCCCCCGTTTTGCACGATTGGGAATCATAGGTCGTTTGACAACTAGCACGAGCTCGCCTTGGCGGAATGTTCTCGGCCTAGTCAGTCTTTCATATGAGCACGTCATCCTTGCCTTTTAAGTTTCTAGGTTTTGCTGTGCTATAAGACGAGTTTCGTCGAGGGCGTCGAGCTCCTCAAGCCGAAGATGGGTATTTTCTTCATCCGTCAGTTCGTATCGAACTGCTACCCGTAGAGAAGGGAGTTCTATTTCCAAATAAAGGACTACTTCCGTGTCGAATACCAACGTGTATGGGGTCGTATTCATGGTTGTTTTGAATGTCGTTCGGTACGCCCAGAGAGCTTCGTGCAGCCTTTCATGCTAATCTTTTTTGCTTTTGGACAGCATTTTCTTTATAATCTTGGTCAAGCTCTTGTTGAAAGTTTCAGCTAGACCGTTAGCTCGGGGATTATAGACTGAAGAGTATCTCCAGTCTATTCTATGTTGTTTTGCGAAGCGGATGATTTTATGGCTCATGTAGGCTGGTCCATTATCCGAGATTATCCGTCGCAGAGTGCCGAACCGGTAGATGACATGTGTCTTGAAGAAATGGAGAATATTCCCCATCTTCACTTCCCTTACTGGTACCGCTTCTGCCCACTTAGAAAAGTAGTCGGTCGTTGCCAGTATAAACCGGTGTCCTTTGGATGATGCTGGCTCAATGGGGCCGATTATATCGGTTCCCCACATTTCGAATGGCCAACTAGCTACCGTTGGATGTAGCGGATTTGGGTGTTGGTGGATGAAGTCCCCATGAATTTGGCACGAGTGACTCCGTTTCTCATATTTGAGGCAGTCCTGAATCATCAACAACAACAACAACAACAACAACAACTGAGCCTTTTATCCCAAGCATATGGGGTAGGCTACATGAACCAACATGAGAATCACGCCGGGTCCAGCACATGAATCCTCTGTCTCCACTCACTTCTATCGAACAATATACTTTCATTGAGTCCTTTGGCAACCATATCGTTTCGTATCACCTCCATCCATGTTTTCTTCGGTCTCCCTTTTGCCCTTTTGCCATTACCCATATCGAGAGTATCTATTCGTCGAACCGGTGCTTCCATAGGTCTGCGTCGCACATGACCAAACCATCTAAGCCGGTTTTCCCGCATCTTCTCCTCCACGGGTGCTACACCAACTTTTGCACGAATATCCTCATTTCGCACCTTGTCTTTTCTAGTGTTACCGCACATCCAACGAAGCATGCGCATCTCCGCTACGTGCATCTTCTGTGTATGATGCTTCTTAGGAGCCCAGCATTCTGTACCATATAATAAGGCAGGCCGAATAGCGCTCCGATAAAACTTCCCTTTCAATTTTAACGGAAAGTTACGATCACACAAAATCCCTGTTGCACTCCTCCATTTCAACCAACCAGCTTGGATCCTTTGATTAACATCACTATCGATCTCCCCATTTCTTTGGATGATGGAACCTAGATATCTAAACTGGTCGCTCGGTGATATCTCTTGCCCTTCCAATGTTATACCAATATGGTTTTGACTTCTCTGGCTACTAAATTTGCAGTGCATATATGCTGTCTTGGACCTGCTCAATCTGAATCCCCGAGATTCCAATGTTTGTCTCCATAATTCCAATTTGGCATTAACCCCTGCTTTCGTCTCATTTACTAGAACAATATCATCAGCGAATAGCATACACCAAGGGACCTCATCTTGGATAGTTCTAGTAAGCTCATCCATCACGATGGTAAACAGGAAAGGACTTAATGCAGATCCTTGATGTAAACCAATAGTAATCGGAAAATCACTTGTTAAGCCACCGCAAGTTCTGACATTTGCCACTACTCCGTCGTACATATCCTTGATTATGTCAATATACTTGACGGGGACCCCCTTTTTCATCATTGTCCCCCATAATACCTCTCTAGGTACCTTGTCGTACGCTTTTTCTAAATCAATAAATATCATATGCAAATCTCTTCTCCTCTCTCGAAAGCGCTCGACAAGTTGACGAAGCAAATGGATCGCCTCTGTCGTCGATCGTCCAGGCATGAAACCAAATTGGTTCTCATCCTTTTGATCTTCAGCTTCATCTTTGGCACGGCTTGATGAGAACCGCAGAGTCCGTCGTGAGTTTCTTGAATGACTCTCCTTGCTTCTCCCGGCCCCAAGCACCTTAGCCACAAACCGTTAAGCAATCTCTTGTATAGAGTATCATTGACGAAAGCAAAAGACAGAGCCCGTTTCATGAGCTGATGTCTTGACGACGCATTTTCGGGCGTTCGATATGATTTGAAGTAGTCTATGAAGACTTCCCTCCAATTCTCGACCTTTTCTTTGTCTTCTATTTGGAGGACTGCTTGTTTGGTCGTTTCCTTTTCTTCGGATGACTCTGTTAAATCCTCCGAAGGTATCCCTGCTGGCGTGAGAACCCGACGGCTTTGCACGATGATCTTTACGTCATTGAGGTCTTCGTTGGCCAATTCTTTAGCCAATCTAGCCAATGCATCCACTTTGCTATTTTCCGCACGCGGTATACTCTCCAAGATGTAGGAGGGGATTTGTGTTAGGAGTTGTAGCACTCTTTCACCATATCTAATCAGTTCTGGCTTGCATGTCTGATTGTTGCCATTTACTTGGCAGACAATGAGCTGGGAATCTCCATATATGAGGAGGTCTTTGATTGCTATATCAACAGCGATCTCGAGACCTATTATCAAAGCTTCATATTCAGCTTCGTTGTTAGTTCTTGGCTCTGTCAGGGAGAAAGCGTAATGCAATATCCCTCCATGCGGGGTCACGAAGATAAGGCCTACCCCAGTGTTCCCCTCCGAATGGCGGAGGAGACGACGTGAGGACGTCTTGCCTGAGATTCGGGGCAGATGCTATATGGTTTTATCCTTGTACCTCTCCGAAGATGCCAAGTTGATTTATGGCACCGTGTATCGGAGGTTTAGACGGATGCGTCCGATGTAGCAGACTTCGTCAGATTCCCCCTCGCTTGAGGGGTTTTTGATTGTGGGAACGCTCTTCCCTGCAGGTGCAAGCTCCTGCAGTTAATTACGCTACCGCATCGCGGTAACAAGTTTCTCCTTCTCCAGAATTTCATTTCGTGTCATGGGTGTTTGTTTTGTTTGTGGTTGCCCGTGGATTGTATACGGAGACTGAGTAATGCCGTCGCCCGTAGAACGTGGATTAGTCCAAATCCGTATTTACTTAGATTTAGGTTTGGTGTTTTTAGTTTAAGGATATGTTAGCCATATTGAGGCTAAGATCAACTTAAACGTTCGTTAAGGATACGTTAGTCTTATTTGAGACTAAGATCAACTTAACGTGGTGATCCATTGAATATATCGGGACTCATTACCTCTCTGACATCGTTGAAGGATTACAACGATAGGTGTCAGAGGAGTTCAGAGATGTACCCTTGAACCAAAGTCGATTTGGAGTTTTATAGTCCATTTGAATATTTAAGGATACGTTAGCCGTGTTTGGGGCTAAGATCAACTTAAACGGGATCGTTTAGATCCGGCAAAAGAGCATTTGGGGGCTCTATTGCTCCAGTTTAGGGACGTGGTGGTCCATGTTCCAGTTTAGGGACGTAGTGGTTCATCGCCAGTTTAGGGACGTGGTGGTCCATTATTGGTTTAAGGACGTTTCGGTCCGATATTAGTTTAAGGACGTTTCGGTCCACGAGTTTAAGGACCCCGCAGTCCATATTGATGTGTGGTCGTCGGGACCCGTCACCTCTCTGACGTCGTTGAGGGATTACAACGATAAGTGTCAGAGGAGTTCAGAGATGTACCCTCGAACCAGAAGTAAATTGATTTAGGAGAGCAATTTTGCTCAAGTCAATTTAGTTTGAGGACTTACGGCCATGATTGGACTAAGTCCAGTTGAAAAATATTCAACGCTTTTATTTGTTTTTGATCTATTAGACATGTGCTGGGGCTTTACCCATGTTTAAATAATGTATTGCATTACTTTCTATTTTTATTTGGGCTTTGCCCATAAAAGATGCAGAGCATCAATTTGTTTTGGGCTCTGCCCATTTATAAATGATGCAGAGCGTCAATTTTACTTGGGCTCTGCCCTTTTTATTGCTTTGCAATTTATTTTAGCCTGTTAGGTCTTTTTGACTTGGGCCTGGCTCTTTAGCAAAAGAAATGCATTGTATTTTTCAGGCGCTTTGCGCCAATCAAAGAGCGCAAGCGCTTGTGGTGATGACACGTGTCATATAAGCGCAGTGCGCTGCGCTTGCGCTGCTGACACGTGGCGCGTTGTGGTGAGTTGCGCCAGTTTTAGAGAGCAAGGCTCTATTTCAAAGCGGATAGCGCAAATGGTTCAGATACTGACACGTGGCGCTCTCTGGTGGCTTGCGCCAATCCAAGAGCGCGACAGTGCAGATTTACTGTTAGTTATATGTATGCCCTAGAGGCCATTACTGTACATATGATGTATATTGTAGTGGATGCTAGGACGTATATAGGGAGGACTTTCTTGCTCGACATGATAGTATGCTATCTGGTTGATCTTTACCTTAACGTGTACACTGATTGTCTCTCTGATACATGTTGGTAAAGCCCTTAGGATGTGTACTTGACTACCTGGACTATGATGCAGATCATACTAGTGGGGACAGATAGTCTATAAGTACATCCTTCAAAGTCCCTAGTCGTGGGTGTATCGAGACGGGGCATCGATATACCAGAGTAGACTAGCGTATACCTTCTCGACCCATACAGATGGGCGATGGATGATCCCATATCCATTGGTGTTTGACATCAGAGATGATATACGGGTGCTCAGTAGAGACTGGGTACACTGGACGGACTCGCCGAGAACTCCCAGATGGTATTATACCTCACGTCAGATGGCAGTTCTCTGGTGACACTGGTACAGAGTAGTCTGTTGACCCGAGATCGTCATAGAGTCTTGTGTGGTTCCCACTGTGCTTTGATTTCCATCTTACCACGTCCAAGAGGGCATGCAAAACGGTGGTTTTTGGGTACAGTCCCGAGTCACATGGAGGCAATGAGCGATAGGAGGGGATTCGTCTCTCCCGGTATAGGGAGTTGATGTTGCGCTGTGTTCGATTGGCTATAACAGGAAATCCCTGGCCAGGGTTGCTGAGATTTACTGGTAAGTGTTACCAGTAGTTTCTCGAAGTGTTATAGACCTCATATCGACACGACTTATCGAGCTATTGGGGTCTGACGTATACCACCCCTAGGCAAGATATGCGACATATCAGACGATCAGACCGGACTGTACGGTAGTGTTACTGGTTGGATTCACTGGAGTGTGAGCGGGCTTGCTCGTCGATCTTCTGATCGCTCAATACCCGGGTGGCCGTTACGTTTAGCAGACCGCTTGCGGCTTGTGGGTGTTTGATATGATCATCACCTGCTGCCGGCGTATTGACGAGTCTTTAGAGTCCTACACAGAGGTTTCCTGGCTCAAGCGAAACGAAATAGGAGCGCATATGAGATATGTGCGGGACCGAGAATAATGCGTGTATGTGATACCGTATTTCATTCTCGCGATGAGTGTGTCGAATGGTTGTATGCGATATAACCTAGTTATCGAATCAAGGATTGATTCGATAAATCGATACATTCGATACTAGTCGGTTATATGCGATATGACCGGATCGTTAAATCAAGTATTGATTTAATGATTTAATGCATAATTATATATTTAATATATTACTTTGCGTTAACTAGTATCGGTTCACTTAAGATGGATTTTCTCACTCGGATGTGCGCATTGTATATGCGATATACTTTTGTGCACTTGTTTGTATCATGTTTGATGATACATGTTAACTTGGTTAAGTGTAAAGATTAAACCATGGTTAAGTTAATGATTAGGGTTATGATTATCTTATTTATTTATTTATTTATTTATTTATTTATTTGTTTTGGATAAGATAAAGAAAGAATGGTGGCTTTGTTTGTTTGTTTGTTGAAGATTCATGAACCTTTGACTTAGTCACCTTTCTTGTCTTCATTCTTAACCCTAACCATTTAAGCAAACCATGGTCTATTCTCTACACTTAACTAGAGTTAGGTTATGATAAGTATTGAGATAATTTATCCTTTTTAATTAACTTATCATAGCTTTATCTTCTTCTTCTTCTTCATCTTCAATAAAGAAACCTCCACTTCATCAATGGTGATTGATGAAGATGAGTGAGAAATCCAATTCTAAAGTCTACCCACTTCCTATTTCTTCATCCTCTACCTCTTTCCAAGTAGTAGAGTGTGTTTCCTTCACAAGTTTTCAAGGCTCGGTGAAGATGGAGCTTGATCTAGTGTTGCTTCGACGTAGATCATCTTCGGCACGTTGTCGATGACCTAGCCCGTCCATTCTCCGATGAAGCTGACGCTAGAGCCCGGGATCCATCTTAGACAGCGAGGAGACTTCATTGCGGAGCCGTGGAGGTGGAGCACCGGATCTACAAAGGTTGTATATCCGTATTCTCATAGTTAAGTGTTAACTAGTTAGCTTTTTCGCCTAGTTTTCTAGCAAACGATCCGTAGTCGGGTTTCTCGGCACCTAGATTTTTTGAAATTGGCATGGTTGATGCCTTGTGAGACCTCATTAGGATGCCTAGGAACCCTACAGTGGTATCAGAGCCTAGCTAGAGCCTTAGGCGAAGTCTAGACGGAGTTTGAAGTCCGAACGAACTCGAAAACCCATTTCAAAATTGCTCTCTGTCCTTTTTTCAAAAACTGGGATTTTTCCAAATTAAAAATTGCTAAAAAATTCAGCAGGGAAAAATAAGAATTACGATGAAATTTTTTTTTGATGAACAGTACTTATTGCGGCGGAACCGCGGCAGAAGCCTTGCTTCTGCGGCGGTTCCGCGGCAACATGGTGACGTCATCCTCCCCTTTCTGCACAGTAATTCATGTTTTCAGATGCTGATTTTTCTGGGAATTTTTAATATTTATTCAAGAGTTGAATTTTCTGGAGTTGTTTTGGGGATTCGGTGTTTTGATCGGAGTATCAAATTTTGTCTGTGTGGCTTTCCAGATAAATTTTAGAATATGTTAAAAAGTTCGACCGGATATAAATACCCAATTTTTCCCCTGTCGGGAAATTTCCAAGTGTTGGATTTTTCCGTAGTTTAACGACGTTCTAAGTAGTGCAAGTAACGCGATGGACCCTCTAGAAGACAACAAACCTTAACTCGATTATGTGACCGTCTTGAACTGCCCTTTGAACCTTCGGGTTTGGGGCAGTACGGCGTGCCACATGTGAGGCGTTGGCTTGACCCTTCTATGGCTGGACCGTTGGTACTGAGGCACGAACTGAATGCTGTTAGACTTATTTCATGTGTTGATCTGTATCGGGAAAACTTGGGTGTTCGAATGTTCGATCGGAAAGTTTAACATTTTCTATTTATCTGGAATGGGATACAATAATTGGAATTCACAAATAGTTATGAGATAACTGAATGAATGTTATAAACATAGCAGTTTAGTCTCACTTGATCGGTTGCCACGGAATTTTGATGTGATCAAAAGTCCGTCGCAATCACGTAGCGTACGCGGATACTCGCCGGGTAAACTTAATAGACAGCCTCACTCCATAGCCCCGACCAAGTGACTGTAGGAGAACCCCGTCGGCGAAAGCATCCTTTCGGGTGCTCGCGGCAGCGGTGTTCCGCCTTGGTGCACTTCGTCGACGGTATCGGGGGTGCGGCCGTCTATTGAAGTTTGCGACGAGCATTCGATCAGGATGTCGGGAATCCTGTTGAATTGCCCGACTTGGTATTGAAAAGTGTTTTCGATTTTGAGACTAAAATGCGGGGTTTATAATTGTTAGGCATGCGATGTCTAAAGAATTCATTTGATTAGGCATGTGATGTCTATGCAGATTGCGGATTCCAACTGTTGTAGTTTTACACTTTCTTTTCTGTGACCGTAAGTGTAATATGTGATATCGCCGGTTTCGTTGCTATATGTCAACGACAATTGGGATGGACATATTTACTTACGATGATGACATGTGATGTTATGTGTTGCTGGATATGTTATATTGGATCGTCGTGTTTGAATAGCCGGGGGTTTTTATGTGAGATGAGTGTTTTTTCATTTTCATTCATGTAAAAACTTGTATGTAATATTCTTTTATTGGGGCGCTTCCAGGTTGCGGAAGTTGTCACCCTTTGTATATTATTTACTTTTCCGCACTAGGATAGACCCAAGGAGGAGGGCACAAGTAACCGGGTTCTGGAGTCCAGTGGGAGACCAACTCGAGGAGTCGAGTCCGGGTCTCCTAACTCTAGAATTGGTAGGGTTGCTTTCCGCTCTCGTAGGGGTCTAGGGGTGTGGGTTTGGCTATTCATCGCGACTGTGGAATCCGTGTTTTGTACTGGCTCGTATTGAAAACACGGACGTCCTAGTATATCCAATATTTCATATGATTATTCTGCTGCGATATCTGTGATGTGATCATGTGATGTTCTATGATAGATACAGTATATAGTAAATATGATATATTATATAGACGTTACTTATGTTTTATACCCGCGCTAGCCCTGCCCTGCTCTGCCGTTAGTTACCTAACCTAACGGTGCACGAGGGGACATCGAGGCGAATGCGGATGGCATAAGTGTACGTCGTATTTATCTATGATGTTTAGGTACTTAAATGATGGGACTTCATTAATGAGATTAATGAAAGTAAAAGAAACCTAAGATGTTGTAGAATTGAATTTCAAAATAAAACAGGTAGCTACAGTTTTTGCTTTGCACAGAGGTATATGTGATATATCCTGCACCTTATTCGATGAGGAAAGGACCGAGATCCCTTCACCGGGAGTGACTCCTTTAGCAATAACTGGCAGATGCTACACACTCGGTTTGTCTTTTGATTGCTTTTAAGAGTTCTGCTTTGCATAGCGGTATATGTGATATATCCTGCACCTTATTCGATGAGGAAAGGACCGACGATCCCTTCACCGGGAGTGACTCCTTTAGCAAAACTAGAAAAGCCTCAAAAACACTCCATTTCAAAATTCATTCGATCCTACAACGATATCAAGTTCGTTACGCAATAGGTTTTCAGAAAAACCTGTCGTAGCCCTCCGTCATTTCAGATAAGTGCTGTTTAGTATTCGTGCTGCGTTTGTTGGCCTCCGTCAAGGCGCAGTATGCGGTAGCTAACCAGTATTTATCTGCTTATGCATATGATGCAGATTGAGTTAGGGTAGTCGTGCGGCCTTGTTGACCTCCGTCAAGGGTCGTGCGAATGGGTTTAATTCGATCAAGAAATGACGGGTTGAACTTGACTAGTAGCCTATGGTTTGTTGACCTCCGTCAAGGTCATAGGGTGCTGGGGGCAAAATATTATCGGGAATTTCAAGTGTTGAAATTTGCAATGAGATTGCATACCTTCTATGAGATAGTTGGATCCCGATACCCGCTGCGAGTAAGAGTTACTCCTGGGAGAGTTTTATACATTACAATTAGCCGATCAAGTAGGTGTCTAGAAAGGTGTTAACGGGGTTACGCCTCTGGGAAAACGAGGTTTACATTAATTAGGTTCGTGCGAAAGCACGGGGGACCTCCCTCAAAGTACCGACACTGGCCTGGCTGAAAGATTGGCGAACTTGTAGTGTGTAATTAATCCCGGCTAGTCTTTCCTTTTAGGATTTGAAGGAAGATTTGATAAAAAGCAGTGGGAGCCATCCTGATTAGATAAAATAATAACCAATTTATTCTTGACAGAGCGCACGCTGAGTGTTTTCTTCTCTCTCTCTCCTGGTAGCGACCATATCACGCCTTAATCAAGATAATAATACGGATTATTGACCGAACCCGCTTGTTATACTGAGCTGGGGAACGTTGGTCCCGCTCCAACTTATAATTGTTATAAGACAGAGCAGGAAATTAGGGAATACCAGATTTCCCGTGCCGCCCAAACGAAGACAGTGCATGCTGATGCATCATCTTCGGGTGTGTTCATTATACAGAACTGTTTCTCAGTATCCTTTACGTCCTGGGTATATGATACCGGATCAGGATCCCAGATATGTAATCTGTTACATAGGGCTACAGATAGGTAGAGAACTGAGAACGGGTGATAAGTTTCATAAGGCAGAAAACGGGGCAAGTGTTACAGCCAAGTCTGTTGGTCACTGTCACCCTGTATTGCCAATACATTGATTCTG
This sequence comes from Agapanthus africanus, assembly GCA_030015575.1. Lineage (NCBI taxonomy): Eukaryota > Viridiplantae > Streptophyta > Magnoliopsida > Asparagales > Amaryllidaceae > Agapanthus > Agapanthus africanus. Next base: position 132,273,225 of record CM057350.1, on the reverse strand, counting down.
AACGAATGTTATTAGATACCGAACCTGATATACAAAATCATATCAGTCTCTTTATCAGTAAAGAAATGATAAAATTTTGTATTGTTGGATAATGTTTTGAACATTTCCTATATCAAAAGTTGATCGGTTCAGGCACGTTATCTAAAAGCGTTGATGTTCTAAATCAAACTACAGTTCTCAGTATACGGAACACACACAAGAGGAAGAGTTCAGAAATGAACGAATTCTTCTTGAGGTATTGTAGACTAGGTCATATCAATGCGACCCGACTAGCTAAGTTACATTTAGATGCATATTTAAATCAGTTTGAATTTACATCTTGTGAAACTTGCCAGTCATGTCACAGAGATAAGATGACCATAGCTCCGTTTATTGGAAACGGAGAAAGAGTTAGTGAACTCTTGGGATGATACATGTTGATGTATGTCAGATCCCCTGTCTACATATGCCAGGACTGGTTCTTTGTACTTCGTTACATTCTCTGATAATCTCTCAAGATTCAGACCTATGTTCCTGTTGAAACACAAGTCCGAATCTTTTGAGATATTCACAGAATATAACTTAGAAGTAGAGAACCAATACGGGTATAAGTATTATGTCCTTTGATGAGATCAAGGAGGAGAATACTTGAGCACGGAATTCCTGGACTATTCTAAAGGAGAATGAGATTCTCTCTCAGCATTACTCCTCCGTATACACCATAGCACGATGGTATATCGGGGAGGAGCAATTACACCCTATATGATAAGGTGTGCTCTATGATGAGTATTACTGAGTTACCTATTTCCTTTTGGGAGATATGCACTTGAGAAGCTGCATACCTATTGAATAGGGTTCCAATCAAATCAGTTGCCTACCACTTCATATGTGATATGGAAAGGGAAGAGCCCATGTCTTAAGCTAGTTAAGATTTGGGGTTGACCGGCCTATGTCTAAAAGCAAAATCCGGACAAGCTCGAGGCAAGGTCTGTTATGTAGAACTGGAAATGTTCCAGCTATACAAACAACAGCAAATGATTTGGTAGAACCAAAGGATTCAGTAGATACCAACGAACCTCAGCCTCTCCGCCGATCTAGTAGGGTTCCTCACCCACCTGAGAGATACTTCTGTTTCTCTATGACAGTGGGAGCGAGGATTGCATCATGAGATGATGACCCAACTAGTTTCGAGCTGGCCATCAGGAGTAAGACTCTGTAAGAATGGCTGGATGCTTAGTGATCTGAGATGGAATCCATATACACCAACAAAGTATGGACTTTGGTTGCTATATCTGAAGGGTTAAATCCCCATCAGGAGCAAGTATATCTTGAGAAGATTACTTGGTGTACATGGAAGAGTTGAGACTTTCAAAGCTAGACTTGTTAAAGGTCTACATCATTGACTAGGTATGGATGATGATGAAACCTTTTCTAAGTAGCTATGCTTAAGTCCATCCAGATCCTACTTGCCACGGCTACATACCATGACTACGATATCTGGTGGTTGGGTGTCATGACAGCTTTTCTAAATGATGTTTAGAAGAGAATGTCTATAAGTACACAGCCAGAGGGCTTTGTAGACAGTGGGAGCAGCGGAAACGTGTGCAAGATGCTTTATAGGATAAAGCAGGCATCGCGGAGTTGGAACATCTGTTTTGATGAAGCAGTCAAAGAGTTTGACATCATCAAAATGGTAGATGAACCTTGTATAAACAAAAAGGTAGTAGGGAGTATGGTGACGATCCTCGTAGAGTACGTGGATGGCATACTCTTGATAGGGAAGGAGTTTCCTATGCTACGCCCGATCAATCTCCGCTTATCACAATGATTCTCCGTGTAGGATCAAAATGATACCTCCTAAATCCTGAGTTTTAGATCTATGAGATTGATTTAATTGGATGTTAGGATACTCACTAGTTGTTGTGAGATGGTATCAATCGATCCTGGGGAGAATCACTGGAAAGGTTCCAGAGTGATAATGACGACTGAGTGTCAGTCACAGGCATTGTCTTTACCCTCAGTGGAGGGACGGTATGTTGGAAGAGTTCCAAGCTAGATACCGTGACATACTAAACAATGAAGGCAGGATACATCGCTACTTAAGATGCTACCAAAGTGGCTGTCTGGGTGTATATTAGTTCATCAGATGAACTTAGTTCCTTCCATTGTGTGACAATGGAGTTGTGGCTTATGCCAAGGAACACCCGTCCCATCAGTGATCCAGATATATTCTAAGGCAGTGTCACCTGATCATGGAGATGGTTGATCTCCAGGATGATCGAGGTTAGGAGAGTAGACTTAGAGGACAACACGGCGGATCCACTCACAAAGGCCTTTTCCCAGAGAGAGACTTTCATGGGATGGTTGAGTATGAGATACTACAACCACTGCTACAGATGGCCCTAGTGCAAGTGGGAGATTGTTAGTTATATGTATGCCCTAGAGGCCATTACTGTACATATGATGTATATTGTAGTGGATGCTAAGACGTATATAGGGAGGACTTTCTTGCTCGACATGATAGTATGCTATCTGGTTGATCTTTACCTTAACGTGTACACTGATTGTCTCTCTGATACATGTTGGTAAAGCCCTTAGGATGTGTAATTGACTACCTGGACTATGATGCAGATCATACTAGTGGGGACAGATAGTCTATAAGTACATCCTTCAAAGTCCCTAGTCGTGGGTGTATCGAGACGGGGCATCGATATACCAGAGTAGACTAGCGTATACCTTCTCGACCCATACAGATGGGCGATGGATGATCCCATATCCATTGGTGTTTGACATCATAGATGATATACGGGTGCTCAGTAGAGACTGGGTACACTGGACAGACTCGCCGAGAACTCCCAGATGGTATTATACCTCACGTCAGATGGCAGTTCTCTGGTGACACTGGTACAGAGTAGTCTGTTGACCCGAGATCGTCATAGAGTCTTGTGTGGTTCCCACTGTGCTTTGATTTCCATCTTACCACGTCCAAGAGGGCGTGCAAAACGGTGGTTTTTGGGTACAGTCCCGAGTCACATGGAGGCAATGAGCGATAGGAGGGGATTCGTCTCTCCCGGTATAGGGAGTTGATGTTGCGCTGTGTTCGATTGGCTATAACAGGAAATCCCTGGCCAGGGTTGCTGAGATTTACTGGTAAGTGTTACCAGTATTTTCTCAAAGTGTTATAGACCTCATATCGACACGACTTATCGAGCTATTGGGGTCTGACGTATACCACCCCTAGGCAAGATATGCGACATATCAGACGATAAGACCGGACTGTACGGTAGTGTTACTGGTTGGATTCACTGGAGTGTGAGCGGGCTTGCTCGTCGATCTTCTGATCGCTCAATACCCGGGTGGCCGTTACGTTTAGCAGACCGCTTGCGGCTTGTGGGTGTTTGATATGATCATCACCTGCTGCCGGCGTATTGACGAGTCTTTAGAGTCCTACACAGAGGTTTCTTGGCTCAAGCGAAACGAAATAGGAGCGCATATGAGATATGTGCGGGACCGAGAATAATGCGTGTATGTGATACCGTATTTCATTCTCGCGATGAGTGTGTCGAATGGTTGTATGCGATATAACCTAGTTATCGAATCAAGGATTGATTCGATAAATCGATACATTCGATACTAGTCGGTTATATGCGATATGACCGGATCGTTAAATCAAGTGTTGATTTAATGATTTAATGCATAATTATATATTTAATATATTACTTTGCGTTAACTAGTATCGGTTCACTTAAGATGGATTTTCTCACTCGGATGTGCGCATTGTATATGCGATATACTTTTGTGCACTTTTTTGTATCATGTTTGATGATACATGTTAACTTGGTTAAGTGTAAAGATTAAACCATGGTTAAGTTAATGATTAGGGTTTTGATTATCTTATTTATTTATTTATTTATTTATTTATTTATTTGTTTTGGATAAGATAAAGAAAGAATGGTGGCTTTGTTTGTTTGTTTGTTGAAGATTCATGAACCTTTGACTTAGTCACCTTTCTTGTCTTCATTCTTAACCCTAACCATTTAAGCAAACCATGGTCTATTCTCTACACTTAACTAGAGTTAGGTTATGATAAGTATTGAGATAATTTATCCTTTTTAATTAACTTATCATAGCTTTATCTTCTTCTTCTTCTTCATCTTCAATAAAGAAACCTCCACTTCATCAATGGTGATTGATGAAGATGAGTGAGAAATCCAATTCTAAAGTCTACCCACTTCCTATTTCTTCATCCTCTACCTCTTGCCAAGTAGTAGAGTGTGTTTCCTTCACAAGTTTTCAAGGCTCGGTGAAGATGGAGCTTGATCTAGTGATGCTTCGACGTAGATCATCTTCGGCACGTTGTCGATGACCTAGCCCGTCCATTCTCCGATGAAGCCGACGCTAGAGCCCGGGATCCATCTTGGACAGCGAGGAGACTTCATTGCGGAGCCGTGGAGGTGGAGCACCGGATCTACAAAGGTTGTATATCCGTATTCTCATAGTTAAGTGTTAACTAGTTAGCTTTTTCGCCTAGTTTTCTAGCAAACGATCCGTAGTCGGGTTTCTCGGCACCTAGATTTTTTGAAATTGGCATGGTTGATGCCTTGTGAGACCTCATTAGGATGCCTAGGAACCCTACATTTACAAGTGCAAGGCACTATTGACTTGAGAATCTTTTAGATTCTAGAACCAAAGGTTCATAAAAGAAGTGCAAAGCACTTTTTGATTTCTTCAGAGTTCTCTCTGTTTGAAAGTTTTGATTTCTCCCAAAAATGTTCATCCCTGTGATTTGAGGTCTAGGGGCCTTTATATAGTGCCCATAAATTTGTTAAAGAGATCTTTCTCTGAGTGATTTGGGGAATTTTCCCCACCGTTAGATCTTTGATCCAAGAGCTTCTGTTTTACAGAAAACAATCTTCTTGTTTTAACAAGAACAGAAAAATCTTACTCGAATTTAATTCTGTTTGGCGCAAACGCCCCAGCGCATGACATGACAACTGCGCTTGCGCAACTGCGCCGACACGTGTCGCGCGGCGCAAAGCGCAGCGCAACTGCGCTAGCGCATCTGCGCCGACACGTGTCGCGCAGCGCAGTGCCTGCGCAACTGCGCTAGCGCATCTGCGCCGACACGTGTCGCGCAGCGCAGTGCCTGTGCAGCTGAAGCGTTACTTACTTTAATTTTGTTTTAAATAGAGCTTTGCTCTGATTAGGCGCGCTGCCTCGGGCGCTGCGCTGACGTATCAGCGCCTGACACGCGGCGCGTTGCGTCCAGGATTTGAAGCGTTGCTTCAAAATTTGAATTTTGAATTTCAACAGAGCTTTGCTCTGATTGGGGGAAAAAATGCCCCCCCCACCGTTGCGCTCACGTGGCGCGCACGTGAGTGCAGCGGTGGCAAGCTCCTGACCGTTGGATCAATGGGTGAGCTGAAGGGGCGCAAGCGCCTTATAAATAGGACCTCTGGCCCTCAGAAAATCTTCACCATTTTTCAAGATTTTGATTTTCCAGAGCTTTGCTCTTGCTTAAGAACTTCAGAGCTTTGCTCATTTCCAAAGTTAGAAATTTTAGGTAAAATTAATTTAAATTAAATTAAATTAATTCAATATTAATTCATATCAATCTTAACTAAAAGAGCTTTGCTCTCACAGATATTTTGATCTAAAGAAATCCCCATTGGGGTTTCATAAACAGAGTTTTACTCTCAAAAACTTATAGATCTACAGAGATCTTGTTCATGGGTTCTCACCCATGAACAGAGCTTTGTTCTTGGATCAAATGTAGACCTTTTGGATCTGAAAAATGAAGAACTTATTATAAGTTTTCATGGATTTTTCAAGATTCCAAAAATTTTAATTCTTTTAAGTGTTAAAAATTTCTGATGGATCTTTCCATTATTACCACAGAACTATGCTCTTTTAAGGAATCCTATTACCCTGAGACCAGAGTTTGACAAGTGTCACTCTGTGACAGAGCTTTGCTCTGAAAGAGGAGATTTTCTCCTTGTCTCTAGGGATTTCCCATTGATGAGAATATTCTCTTGGGGGTCTTTTCATTAATTGACAGTCTCAACCAATGATGGGGCTGTCTTATTACATGAGGCACTGTCATCCAGATTTTATGGGTCCCCATTTGGTCCCTTACCCACTGCACTGCTGTGTGGTGTAATTAATTAATTTTAATTTAATTAATCTTTAATTTAATTAGTTAATTAATGAATTTTTTCAAACGCCAAGCGTTGGAATTACAACACTAACGGCTAATTTCTTTTTTCTTGCAGTGACTATGTCTTTCGACACTTCGTTCCCGTTCGCTCGCTCGGAGGAAGGGTTTCCCGAAGCGCCCTTGGATCGCGAGGTTCTAGCCATGATTAGAGACCACGACCCGGAATATTAGAGTCTCCACCTTTGGAGGTCATGGTACAATCAGATTATCATGGGCCGACGGAGCTTCACATGCGCAGTACCGTCAGAACCCATCACAGTGATCCACTAAGCCAGTCCACCCCCGGTGCAGTTGAAGGGTTCCTAGGCACACTATAGAGGTCTCACAAGGCATCAACCATGCCAATTTCAAATTTTATGGGTGCCGAGAAACCCTAATACGGATCGTGGACTAGATGTTTAGGCGAAATACGAAACTAGTTAACACTTTAACTAAAGGAGAGAGACTACAACCTTTGTAGATCCGGTTCTCCACTTTCTTAGCTCCACGTAGGTGTCCTCTCGCTGTCCATCTCGAATCCCGAACTCAATCGTCGGCTTCATCGGAGAAAAGGGCGGAATAGGTCGTCGGCTTCGTGCCGAAGATGATCTACGTTGAGGTTGCACAAGTTCAAGCTCCAACTTCACCAAGTTGTGAAACTTGTGAAGAAAACACCCAAAACAACTTGGCAAGAGGTTGAGGGTGAAGAAATAGGAGGTGGGTTCACTTTAGAATTGGATTTCACTCACTTTTGCTCAAGTTGCCATTGATAGGCTTAAGCTTTTCTTGAAGAAGAAGATGATCAAGAAGAAGAAAGAATATGATAAGTAATTTCAAATGAAAAAGAAAACAATACTTATCATATCCTAACTAAGGTTAAGTGTAGAGAATATACCATGGTTACTTGGATGAGTTAGGGTTAAGCATGAAGACAAGAATGGTTGCAAAACTCAAAGCTTCATGAAGCTTCAATAAGAGACAAAGAAAGCCACCATTCTCATCTAAACCTTTTCTAAATAAATAAAAAAATAAATAAATAAAAAGGCAAAACCCTAATCATCTCTTAACCATGGTTTAATTCTTCACACTTAACCATATGAGCAAGTATCATCAAACATGATACAAAGATGTGCACAAAAGTATATCACATATACAACATGTACATCAAGTGAGAAAATCCATTTAAAGTGAACCAATACCAGTTAATGCAAAGTAATATATCAAATATATAATTATACATTAAATCATTAAATCAACACTTGATTTAACGATCCGGTCATATCGCATATAACCGACCAGTATCCAATGTATCGTTTTATCGAATCAATGATTCGATAACTAGGACATATCGCATACAACCAATCGAAACATTCATCGCGAGAATGAAATGCGGTATCACATACACGCATTATTCTCGGTCCCGCACATATCTCATATGCGCTCCTATTTCATTTCGCTTAAGCCAGGAAACCTCTGTGTAGGACTCTAAAGACTCGTCAATACGCCGGTAGCAGATGATGATCATATCAAGCACCCACAAGCCGCAAGCGGTCTGCTAAATGTAACGGCCATCCGGGTATTGAGCGATCAGAAGATCGACGAGCTAGCCCGCTCACACTCCTGTGAATCCAACCAGTAACACTTACCGTACAGTCCGGTCTGTTCGTCTGATATGTCGCATATCAAGTCTAGGGGTGGTAAACGTCAGACCCCAATAACCGATAAATCGTGCCGATGTGAGGCTCATAACGGGTCAAGAAACTACTGGTAACACTTACCAGCAAATCTCTGATCAGCCCTGGCCAGGGACTTCCCTGTTACGGCCAATCGAGCACTGCGCAACATCAACCCCCAATACCGGGAGAGACGAAACCCCTCCTATTACTCATTGCCTCCATGTGACTCGGGACTGTACCCAAAGACCACCGTTTTGCACGCCCTCATGGACGTGGTAAGGTGGAGATCAAGGCACAGTAGGAATCACACAAGACTCTATGACGATCTCGGGTCTACAGACTAACCTGTACAAGTGTCATCTGAGAACTGCCATCTGACGTGAGGTATAATACCATCTGGGAGTTCTCGGCGAGTCCGTCCAGTGTACCTAGTCTCCACTGAGCACCCGTATACCATCTCTGATGTCAAACACCAATGGATATGGGATCATCCATCGCCCATCTCATGGGTCGAGAAGCGTATACGCTAGTCTACACTGGTATATCGATGCCCTGTCTCGATATACCCACGACTAGGGACCTTGAAGGATGTATTTATAGACTACCATGTCCCCACTAGTATGATCTGCATCATAGTCCAGGTAGTCAAGTACACATCCTAAGGGCTTTATCAACATGTAACTATAAGACAGTTTAAAGAGACAAGTGTACATGTTAAGATAAAGAGCAACCAGATAGCATACTATCATATCGAGCAAGAAAGTCATCTCTATATATGTCCAAACATCCAATATAATATACATCATCTGTACAATACTGGCCTCTAGGGCATACATACAACTAACAATCTCCCACTTGCACTAGGGCCAGCTGCTGTAGTATCGCATACCGAGCATCCCGAAGAGTCTCTCAAACTGTATCTGGGGAATGGCCTTCGTGAGTGGATCCGCCGTGTTGTTCTTCGTGTCAACCCTCCTGACCTCGATCTCCCGGCGATCAACTATCTCCCGGATCAGGTGATACCGCCTCAGAATATGCCTGGATCGCTGATGGGACCTGGGTTCCTTGGCCAAAGTCACCGCTCCATTGTTATCGCAATACAAAGGTATTGGATGCTCAATGGATGGAACCACTCCAAGTTCAGTAATGAACTTCTTGATCCAGACAGCCTCTTTGGCAGCATCGTTGGCAGCGATGTATTCAGCCTCCATCGTCGAGTCTGCCACGGTTTCCTGCTTGGAACTCTTCCAGCTAATCGCCCTTCCGTAAAGGGTAAAGACAAAGCCCGACTGCGACTTAGAGTCGTTCTTATCACTCTGGAAGCTCGAATCGGTAAAGGACTCCACTTGGAGTTCTCCGTTACCATACACCAAGAGCATCTCTTTAGTCCTTCGTAAGTACTTGAGAATGCTCTTCACAGCTGTCCAGTGACTCTCTCCAGGATCAGCTTGATATCTGCTCACTACACTTAGTGAGTATGCTACATCGGGTCTGGTACATAGCATCGCATACATGATAGAGCCTATAGCCGAAGCATAGGGTATCCCTTGCATGCGAGCTCTCTCCAAATCAGTCTTGGGAGACATCTCTTTGGAGAGAGTGACTCCAGAGATCGTGGGCAAGTTCCCACGCTTGAATTCTTCCATACTAAACCTCTTTAGTATGGTGTCAATGTACCTGGATTGGGACAATCCCAAAATCCATTTGGATCTATCTCTATAGATCCTAATTCCCAATATGCAGGAGGCATCACCAAGATCTTTCATTGAGAATCTTTGTGATAAGAAGAGCTTGACCGGTTGCAGCATAGGAATATCATTTCCTATCAAGAGTATGTCGTCCACGTACAATACGAGGAAGACAACCTTACTCTCTGCCACCTTCTTGTAAATACAAGGTTCATCTGGGTTTTTGACGAAATCAAACTCTTTGGTAACGACGTCAAAGCAGATGTTCCAACTCCGCGATGCTTGCTTTAATCCATAAATGGATTTAAGCAGCTTGCACACTTTCCTGCTGCTCCCACTGTCTACGAAGCCCTCTGGCTGAGTCATGTACACGCACTCTTCTAAATCACCATTTAGAAAGGGGGTCTTAACATCCATTTTCCAGATTTCGTAATCATGATATGCAACGATGGCAAGCATGATCCGGATGGATTTAAGCATAGCCACTGGAGAAAAGGTCTCATCATAGTCCACACCTGGTCTTTGACGAAAACCTTTTGCTACAAGTCTAGCTTTGAAAGTCTCCACTTTCCCATCTACACCAAGTTTTTTCTTGAAGATCCACTTGCTCCCAATGGGTTTTACCCCTTCAGGAGCAACTTCCAAAGTCCATACTTTGTTGGTGTACATGGATTCCATCTCGGACCGCATAGCATCCAGCCATTTCACTGAGTCCCTACTCGTGATGGCCTGCTCGAAGCTAGTTGGGTCATCATCCTCCATGATGCAATCCTCACTCCCACCATCCATGAGAAAACCGTAGTATCTCTCAGGTTGGCGAGGAACCCTACTAGATCGGCGGAGAGGCTGAGGTTCATTGGGAGCTACTGAATCCTCTAGTTCCACTAAATCTTCAGTTTGAGTTTGTGTAGCCGGAATTTCTTCCAGTTCTACCATATCCCCACTAATTTCTTTTGCAAGAAATTCTTTTTCTAAAAAGGTGGCATGTCGAGAAACAAACATTTTTTGTTCCTCTGTATGGTAGAAAAGATATCCATGTGAATGTTTGGGATATCCCACAAACTTGCATAGAACTGACCGTGCCTCGAGCTTGTCCGGATTTTGCCTTTTGACATAGGCCGGGCAACCCCATATCTTAACTCGTTTAAGACATGGTCTCTTCCCACTCCATATCTCATATGGTGTGGTAGGTACAGATTTAGATGGAACTTGATTCAATAGGTATGCTGCTTTTTCCAGCGCATATCCCCAGAAGGAAATAGGTAACTCAGCTGTGCTCATCATAGAGCGCACCATATCTAATAGGGTGCGGTTTCTCCGTTCTGATACACCGTTGTGCTGTGGTGTATATGGAGGAGTCAGCTGAGAGAGAATCCCATTCTCTTTTAGGAAGTCCAGGAATTCATTGCTCAAGTATTCACCTCCTCGATCAGATCGTAGGATTTTAATACTTTTTCCGGTTTGGTTCTCTACTTCTTGTTTATATTCTCTAAATTTCTCAAAAGCTTCTAATTTGTGTTTCATCAGGAACACATATCCGAACCTAGAGAGATCGTCAGTGAATGTAATGAAGTATAAAGAACCATCCCTGGCATGTGTAGACATAGGACCACATACATCACTATGTATCAGTCCCAAGAGTTCGGTAACTCTTTCTCCGTGTCCCGTAAACGGAGCTTTGGTCATCTTGCCTTTGAGACATGATTGGCAAGTGTCATAAAATGAAAATTCAAACGGATTTAAATATCCATCCTTATGCAACTTAGCTAATCGTGTCGCATTGATGTGACCCAGTTTACAATGCCATAAGAAGGATTCGTTCAGTTCTGAACTCTTCCTCTTGTGTGTGTTTGTTATGCTCAGAACTGTTGATTGATTTAGAACATAAATGCCATTGCACAACGTGCCTGATCCAACCAACTTTTGGTTACGGAAAATGTTCATAACATTATCCTGTAATACAAAATTATATCCCTCTTTACTCAATAAAGAAACCGATATAATGTTGCAATCAGGTTCGGCATGTAATAGCATTCGTTCAGAACCAATGTATTACCAGTTGGTAATACAAGGTGATATTCCCCGACAGTCTTAGCTGCAACAATTGCACCATTTCTAACTCTAATGTCTTTATCACCTTCTCCAAGTTCTCTATCTTTTCTAAGCCCATGTAACTGATTACATATATGGGATCCTGACCCGGTATCTAATACCCAGGACGTAGGGCAAATGGAGAAACAGTTCTCTGTAACGAACACACCCGAAGAAAATGCATCATCATGTACTTTCTTCATTCGGGTGGCATGGGAATCCTGGTATTCCCCTATATCCTATTCAGTCCTATAACTCTTATAGGTAAGAACGGAACCAACGTTCCCCAGCACAGTATAATATGCGGGTTCGGTCAATACATCCATATTATTATCTTTATTAGGGCATGAAATGGTCGCTACCTGGAGAGAGAGAGAAGAAAACACTTTAGCGTAAGCTCGTGCAAGATCAGATTGGTTATTATCTTATCTAATCAGGATGGCTCCCACTGGTTTTTATCAAATATTCCTTCAAACCCTAAAAGGAAAGACTAGCCGGGATTAATTACACACTACAAGTTCGCCAATCTTTCAGCCAGGCCAGTGTCGGTACTTTGAGGGAGGTCCCCCGTGCTTTCGCACGAACCTAATTAATGTAAACCTCGTTTTCCCAGAGGTGTAACCTCGTTAACACCTTTCTAGACACCTTCTTGATCGGCTAATTGTAATATGTAACTCTCCCAGGAGTAACTCTTACTCGCAGTGGGTATCGGGATCCAACTATCTCATAGAAGGTATGCAATCTCATTGCAAATTTCAACACTTGAAATTCCCGATAATATTTTGCCCCTAGCGTCCTATGACCTTGACAAAGGCCAACAAATCATAGCATGCTAGTCAAGTTCAACCTGTCATTTCTTGATTGAATCAAACCAACCCGCACGGCCCTTGACAAAGGCCAACAAGGTCGTACGACTACCCTGAAACAATCTGCATCATATGCATAAGCAGATAATCACTATTCAGCTACCGCACACTACGTCTTGACAAAGGCCAACAAACGCAGCACGAATACTAAACAGTTCTTATCTGAAATGACGGAGGGCTACGATAGGTTTTTCTGAAAACCTATTGCGTAATGAACTTGATATCGTTGTAGAATCAAATGAAGTTTTGAAATGGAGTGATTTTGAGGCTTTTCTAGTTTTGCTAAAGGGGTCACTCCCGGTGAAGGGATCGTCGGCCCTTTCCTCGTCAAATGAGGTGCGGGATATATCATATATATCACTGTGCAAAGCAGAAACTATAGAAGCTATCAAAAGTCAAACCGAGTATGTAGCATCTGCCAGTTATTGCTAAAGGAGTCACTCCCGGTGAAGGGATCTCGGTCCTTTCCTCATCGAATAAGGTGCAGGGTATATCATATATACCGCTATGCAAAGCAAGAACTGTAGCTACCTATTTTATTTAAAATTTGATTCTACAACATCTTTTGGTTTCTTTTCTTTCATTAATCACATTAATGAAGTCCCATCATTTAAATACCTAAACATCACAGATAGATATGACGTACACTTATGCCATCCGCATTCGCCTCGATGTCCCCTCGTGCACCGTTAGGTTAGGTAACTAACGACAGAGCAGGGCAGGGCTAGTGCGGGTGCAAAACATAAGTAACGTCTACATAATATATCATATATACTATATAAACTATCTATCACAGAACATCACATGATCACATCACAGATATCGCAGCAGAAGAAACATATGAAACATTGGATATACTAGGACGTCCATGTTTTCAATACGAGCCAGTATAAAACACGGATTCCACGGTCGTGATGAATAGCCAATCCCACACCCCTAGACCCCTACGAGAGCGGCAAGTAACCCTACCAATTCTAGGGTTAGGAGACCCGGACTCGACTCCTCGAGATGGTCTCCCACTGGACCCTAGAACCCGGTTACTTGTGCTCCCCTCCTTGGGTCTATCCTAGTACAGAAAAGTAAATAATATACAAAGGGTGACAACTTCCGCAACCTGGAAGTGCCCCAAATAAAAGAATATTACATACAGGTTTTTACATGAATGAAAATGAAAAACACTCATCTCACATAAAAAACCCCGGCTATTCAAATACGACAATCCAATATAACATATCCAGCATCACATAACATCACATGTCATCAACGTAAGTAAATATGCGCATCCCAATTGTCGTTGACATATAGCAACGAAACCGGCGATATCACATATTACACTTACGGTCACAGAAAAGAAAGTGTAAAACTACAACAATTGGAATCCGCAACCTCTTTAGACATCGCATGCCTAACACTTATAAACCCCGCATTTTAGTCCCATTATCGAAAACTCTTTTCAATATGAAGTGAGACTAAATCGCTAGATTTATAACATTCATCCAGTTATCTCATAACTGTTTGTGAATTCCAATTATTGTATCACATTCCAGATAAACAGAAAATGTTAAACTTTCTGATCGAACAGTCGAATACCTAAGTTTTCCCAATACAGCTCAACACATGAAATAAGTCTAACAACATTCAGTTCGTGCCTCAGTATCAACGGTCCAGCCGTAGAAGGGTCAAGCCAACGCCTCACATATGGCACGCCGTACTGCCCCAAACCCGAAGGTTCAAAGGGCAGTTCAAGACGGTCACATAATCGAGTTAAGGTTTGTTGTCTTCTAGAGGGTCCATCGCGTTACTTGCACTACTTAGAACGTCGTTAAACTACGGAAAAATCCAACACTTGGAAATTTCCCGACAGGGGAAAAATTGGGTATTTATATCCGGTCGAACTTTTTAACATATTCTAAAATTTATCCGGAAAGCCACATAGATAAAATCTGATACTCCGATCGAAACACCGAATCCCCAAAACAATCCCAGAAAATTCAACTCTTGAATAAATATTAAAAATTCCCATAAAACTCAGCACCAGAAAAGAGGAATTACTGTGCAAAAATTATTGCGCATTGTAAACAGTAGGCGGCGAAACCGCGGCAGAAGCCATGCTTCTGCCGCGTTTCCGCGGCGGTTTAGACGCATCATGAGCTCGTTTTGCACCATAATTCTTATATCTTCATGCTGATATTTTTAAGAATTTTTAATATGGAAAAATCCCATTTTTTAGAAAAAGTCCAGAGAGCAATATTTGAGTTGGGGTTTCGGGTCGATCGGACTTCAAACTCCGTCTAGACTTCGCCTAAGGCTCTAGCTACGCTCTGATACCACTGAAGGGTTCCTAGGCACACTATAGAGGTCTCACAAGGCATCAACCATGCCAATTTCAAATTTTATGGGTGCCGAGAAACCCTAATACGGATCGTGGACTAGATGTTTAGGCGAAATACGAAACTAGTTAACACTTTAACTAAAGGAGAGAGACTACAACCTTTGTAGATCCGGTTCTCCACTTCCTTAGCTCCACGTAGATGTCCTCTCGCTGTCCATCTCGAATCCCGAACTCAATCGTCGGCTTCATCGGAGAAAAGGGCGGAATAGGTCGTCGGCTTCGTGCCGAAGATGATCTACGTTGAGGTTGCACAAGTTCAAGCTCCAACTTCACCAAGTTGTGAAACTTGTGAAGAAAACACCCAAAACAACTTGGTAAGAGGTAGAAGGTGAAGAAATAGGAGGTGGGTTCACTTTAGAATTGGATTTCACTCACTTTTGCTCAAGTTGCCATTGATGGGCTTAAGCTTTTCTTGAAGAAGAAGATGATCAAGAAGAAGAAAGAATATGATAAGTAATTTCAAATGAAAAAGAAAACAATACTTACCATATCCTAACTAAGGTTAAGTGTAGAGAATATACCATGGTTACTTGGATGAGTTAGGGTTAAGCATGAAGACAAGAATGGTTGCAAAACTCAAAGCTTCATGAAGCTTCAATAAGAGACAAAGAAAGCCACCATTCTCATCTAAACCTTTTCTAAATAAATAAACAAATAAATAAATAAAAAGGCAAAACCCTAATCATCTCTTAACCATGGTTTAATTCTTCACACTTAACCATATGAGCAAGTATCATCAAACATGATACAAAGATGTGCACAAAAGTATATCACATATACAACATGTACATCAAGTGAGAAAATCCATTTAAAGTGAACCAATACCAGTTAATGCAAAGTAATATATCAAATATATAATTATACATTAAATCATTAAATCAACACTTGATTTAACGATCCGGTCATATCGCATATAACCGACCAGTATCCAATGTATCGTTTTATCGAATCAATGATTCGATAACTAGGTCATATCGCATACAACCAATCGAAACATTCATCGCGAGAATGAAATGCGGTATCACATACACGCATTATTCTCGGTCCCGCACATATCTCATATGCGCTCCTATTTCATTTCGCTTGAGCCAGGAAACCTCTGTGTAGGACTCTAAAGACTCGTCAATACGCCGGTAGCAGATGATGATCATATCAAGCACCCACAAGCCGCAAGCGGTCTGCTAAACGTAACGGCCATCCGGGTATTGAGCGATCAGAAGATCGACGAGCTAGCCCGCTCACACCCCTGTGAATCCAACTAGTAACACTTACCGTACAGTCCGGTCTGTTCGTCTGATATGTCGCATATCAAGTCTAGGGGTGGTAAACGTCAGACCCCAATAACCGATAAATCGTGCCGATGTGAGGCTCATAACGGGTCGAGAAACTACTGGTAACACTTACCAGCAAATCTCTGATCAGCCCTGGCCAGGGACTTCCCTGTTACGGCCAATCGAGCACTGCGCAACATCAACCCCCAATACCGGGAGAGACGAAACCCCTCCTATCGCTCATTGCCTCCATGTGACTCGGGACTGTACCCAAAGACCACCGTTTTGCATGCCCTCATGGACGTGGTAAGGTGGAGATCAAAGCACAGTGGGAATCACACAAGACTCTATGACGATCTCGGGTCTACAGACTAACCTGTACAAGTGTCACCTGAGAACTGCCATCTGACGTGAGGTATAATACCATCTGGGAGTTCTCGGCGAGTCCGTCCAGTGTACCTAGTCTCTACTAAGCACCCGTATACCATCTCTGATGTCAAACACCAATGGATATGGGATCATCCATCGCCCATCTCATGGGTCGAGAAGCGTATACGCTAGTCTACACTGGTATATCGATGCCCTGTCTCGATATACCCACGACTAGGGACCTTGAAGGATGTACTTATAGACTACCATGTCCCCACTAGTATGATCTGCATCATATTCCAGGTACTCAAGTACACATCCTAAGGGCTTTATCAACATGTAACTATAAGACAGTTTAAAGAGACAAGTGTACATGTTAAGATAAAGAGCAACCAGATAGCATACTATCATATCGAGCAAGAAAGTCATCTCTATATATGTCCAAGCATCCAATATAATATACATCATCTGTACAATACTGGCCTCTAGGGCATACATACAACTAACAGCAGTATGCCGTGGAGATGGTCGATTGGACCTCGAAGGGCTTTCTACATCCCGCCATAGATGCGATTCCGGTTCAGCATCCCATGGTTTTGGATATCCTGGGACGCCGTATCTGTCAAGGTGAGGCACGACCTTGGGGGCAATCGTATAACATAGGTCTGATCCCCCGCCACCCGATCGGCTACCTGCCATGGGCTCGGTATATCCTGTCGATGAAGAAGTCGCAGTTGATAAGATTAGGATTGTATACCGCAGTTTATGTCTCCCTCTTCCAGTATCCCACGCTTCCCACCTGGTGGTTCAAGGCCTTCTTGGAGCAGTGGAACATCCCCACTCACACTTTCCTCGCAATGGATCGGGAAGTGTCGATTTCTCTGGAGGAGTTCACAGAAGTCTCCGGTTTACCAATTATGGGGGAGCACTATGAGGAGTTGCTCCCGACAGACGAGTATGTCTATGGTGCTAAGCCGTTGGTAAGGGGGCTCATGCTGAAGAATGCTGTTCAACACCAATTCCCAAGCTTGATTAAAGTGTTGAACATCTATGAGGCCCTTTTCATTGAACATGGGAGTCGCGGAGTTAACTTTGAGGATTTCATCGCTCGGTTCCTTCGCCCAAGCGTCCTCTCATCAGAAGCTGCCAAGTTTGCTACCCTGGATGACCCTTTCGGTCTAGGTTTGGATAACCTGCCGGCGAAGGAAATAGACCAAAAGGGTTTTTTCCTTCCGGACTTCCCGACCATGTCTTTTATAGAAATTGCAGCCCCTGGGATGGACGAGGAGGCCTTTTTCTTAGGATTTCTTGGGCTATGGCTGAGTTGCTTTGCAATCCTAATGCACTCTCACCATATGCGGCCCTCTGTCTTTTACCCAGCCCACCGGATGACCATCGGGGTAAAAGTGGCCGTTGGGATCGCCGGCTTGGCACACTTATATCATGGCCTCAGTCGAGCAGTGAATGCTAATGAGCCTGGAGTACAGCACGTGATCTTCCCGATGCACTACTTTGTATCATGGCTCGAGCTACACACGGCGGGTGTCTTCGGCATGCACAAAAGGCCCTCGTTCTTCGACAAGTGCGGTTTCCCTCGCATCATACAGCTGATTGGTGCATCGATTGTGACTCCATCGCCACGGAACGCCAGGGGTTTACTCCTTCGCCCTCACACCGTTGGAGCCGGGATGTCCTTCATTGACAAGGTATTGACTATTGGAAAGGCGTCCACCACTGCGGTGCGACCATTACAAGACTCCTTTAAGGATGGAGCCTCAGTTTTGACGTCCCGGAAGACCCTCCACTTATATTCTATTAGACCGGGCTTCCTAGTCTTCAGGCAGAACGATGCGGCGATTTTCATGAGATACAACCCGAATCGTTTCGCCCAACAACTGGGCTACGATCAAGGGGTACCCTTGGAAGCTTTCCTACTGAAACCTGCTGCCACTGAAGAAGGGATGGAGAACGCGCTGCATCACTTCATGCGCCTAAACAGGGGTTCTCATTTTTTTATCAGTGCGCCGGCCTGCGCTCCACGACTCCTCAATGTATATAAAGAGTGGTACAATCATTCCACGGGAGCCGTTATAAAGGAAGAGAGGCGAGTGTTGGTCGACCGTAAAGGTGCACCTCCCGGCAGCGACCGCAAAGCTCCTCTGGTGCCGAGAACCCCGGTAGTGCCTCCATTGAAAGATGACAGAGTCGGACCACCGCGTGCGCAGAGTCCTCTACCCGGATTGCCGCTCCCCGATATTGCGGATGCACCTCCAGCGCCCTGTGCTCCAGTGGAGACAGTGGCTGTAGCCTCGCCGGAATCTGGCATGGGTGCGGACATCGGGACCCGCCGTCCTAAGGTGGCTGCTAAGCGTAAGTCGATCCCGCGTGCACCTAGGGTTGGCGGACAGAAGAAAAAGAAGTCGCTCTTCGCCGCAGACGTCGCGTTCGATCAGGAACCCCATGCTCCCTATGCCGAGGGCCTAAGTGAATATGGGACTAATGAGGGATTAGCCATGCCGCCGGATGACACGGACTTGGAGGCCGCCCTCGAAGCTTCGGAGCGGTTGGCGAGGCGTGACGCATGGCTGGCTAAGCATACGGAATCAGGTAATCACTAGTCGCATTTTCTATTGCACCATATCTTTATTATTGCCTTTGACTAATATTTTTCCTTCTTTTCTTCCCACAGGCATCACCACTGAAGAAGCCATCGCCGCTTCCCTGAAGACTTTCCAAGAGGAGGAACGTCTTAGAGCGTCTATGGGCCTCAGTAAGTTTCAATTCATCAATTTTTCATTTCCATTGTGTTATGGTCGATCTAACCTCTCCCATTTTATCGCAGGAACCTCAATGTCATTCCCGCCAAGCGACGCGGACATTCTGCCAGCTGTCGATGTTCCTGCTTCCTCGGGGCTACCGCGGGAGGTCCGTCTTGAAGAGCCGATGAGAGATGCCTTAAAGGCTCTGGAGGCATCTCTGAATGGGGACGACGACGCCTTGATGAAGGAAGCGTCGAAAAGATCCATCGCGACAGCTCGGGAGGAGAGGAAACGGTCAAGGCGCGAAGCGAAGGCACGCAGGGCTGCCTTGGCCATTGGAGCGGGCCCAAGCACCATCCCTCGTGCCGATACTCCATCAGAAGAGCACCCGGTCGCCTTGTCTACGGCTCATAGACAGGCGGTGCGCGCCAGTAAGGAGGCTAACAATAGGTCCACCTCAGGTAGTATTTCTTTTTTTAGAATTTTGTTGTAAGAATCATAAAGCTGCTGGTTCTTATATATTCTATCCTGCAGGGCCAAGTCCGACCGAGGGGGAGGCGGAGACCATCGATCCCAAGGAAACAGAGGAGACAGCACCTGTCGAACCTGAGCTGACGGTGGGCAACGTCGCAGGGGCTGCGGAGCCTGAGATGGAGGTTGAGGGATCTGCAGCCGAGAAGGTCATTGATGCCGAGCCTGAAGTGGCGGCAGGTGAAATGATCGTTAAAACTGAGCCCAGGGTGGTGGCGGACGAGG
This sequence comes from Agapanthus africanus, assembly GCA_030015575.1. Classification (NCBI taxonomy): domain Eukaryota; kingdom Viridiplantae; phylum Streptophyta; class Magnoliopsida; order Asparagales; family Amaryllidaceae; genus Agapanthus; species Agapanthus africanus. The sequence continues at coordinate 132,253,182 of CM057350.1, read as the reverse complement.
CGCTTGAGGCCGGCGACCTCGTGGTGACAGCGGATGAGCCGATGGAGACCGCGGAGCCCGAAGAAGTAGCGGGTGAGATGGGCATGACTCTTGGGGAAGAGTCAGCCGCTCTCTCTCAAGAGTCCGGTAATGCTCCGATCATTGCCTTCCCCGCCTACGATCTTCCGCCGTCCCCTGGCCGCGCGAGCACGACGACGGCCCCCATTGAGTCGGGTGATGAGGCCACGGGCGGTGGCCTCATGTCGATGGAAGAGGGAGTTGCCTCCGTTTCAGCCGGCAGCTCATCAGGTAAATCCCAAGTTGCTGTCTTTTTTTTTACCTTACAATCCTTTCTGACAAGTTCACCTTTGTTCGTACCGCAGGTGCAGCCAGCGCCGATGCCCCACTACTCGAGGGAGCGCCTTCAACGACTGCCTTGGAGGTAGTCACCTCTCAACCCTCTCTCATACCATCGAAGATGTTGGAAGGTATGGGTTTGCAACTTATTAATCTTATCTTTCAGACGTATAATTTGTGTACTAAAGTCGTGCTGCTGTGTCTTTCAGAAGTGCTTTTTGACCATCTCTATCAGGTGTTGCTCCCACACTTCTCCTTCCCATCTGAACTCGCTTCTTCCTCTGGTGGCGCTGGTAAGTATGGTTTCCATTGATATCTTTCTTTCTTATTGATGGAATTACTTTTAACTTTTTTCTCGTCCCGACTGCAGTGCTACAAATCGAAGGAGGGGATGAAAGATCGGCTACGCCACCGACCCTTCCGGCCTTGCCACCTGCCTCAGCTGGTACAGCTACTATCACATTGATAACTCCCCTTTTTTTTATTTCCTGAACTGTTATATGATCATATCTTGTTTCTTTTCAGCTGTTGTTCCGGTCTCGGCGCCCTTTGAGTCTCGCATCATAATGCCGGCAGGTCTTTACCTGAGACGTCCATCTTCGAAAGGCGCCGCGAACAGCTTGCGTATGTTGAGCGACTATGTTGAGGAGCTCGACGTCGAAACCCCTACGCCTGCTGTGGTTTCGCTACGGCGGTTAACCCGATGCTGGTGATACTCGTGAATTTCCATGACGAGGGCATCATCGCATCTTGGGTTAACCATTGTATGGAAATCAAGGCTCGCCTGCATCAGCTGGAGTCGATGCGTCTCTCCCCTGAGACTTTAGCCGCGAGAATTGAAAGAGCAGCATGGATCGAGGAGATTGCTTCTTACGTCCACCACTTGGAACAAGAAGCAGCTTTAAGGCTAAGGGAATACCAAGAGACCTCGAGCGAGACAGCCCGTCTGCGTGCTGAGGTTGAGGCGAATGCTGCCCAAGTGAAGGCTATCTTTGAGGGTCTCCTAGAGCGCATCTCCCATGGGCTAAACTTGAAGCGAAAGCTTGATGTAGCCGAGCGTGATACCCCAGGCCGTGAAGCTGCTCATCAGGCCATCACGGAGCAGCTTGCATCTGTCTTGCAGCAACGGGCCCAAGTGGAGGCGGAGCTGGCGGTGGTGGCCGATCAGGAGAAAGTGGGGAAGGAAGTGCGCGAACAATTGCTAGAGCTATGCAAGACGCTTCCTTCCCAGTAATTCTCCTTGTATCTAGATACTTGTAAAAATTTTCTTTTTAAATAATATGTATCCATTCTTTAATATTTTGTATGCTTCATCTTGTACTTGATTACATTCAATAAAGATACATATTTTTCTTTGCAATGTCTTGTACTATTTCTTTGCTTTTTCCTTTCTCTTATTATCAGCATGCTGTCTTGATAAACACATTTGACCGATAATAGAGTAAGCGTCTAGATTTTTCAAGAGATAGCGATGGCTTAGGCCGCAGGTTCAGATCTGCTGCCTTAGACTTTTCAACTCTATGAGCCGTGAGGGTCTCATAGAGACTTTTCTCCCTACGGATCGAGAGGATCTCGTAGGTGTGTTTTCTCCTTAGGAATCGTGAGGATTCCTAAGTGTGTTTTCTCTTATAAGTCGTAAGGATCCTATAAGAGAATTTTTCCCTCTTACGAGTCGAGAGGACCCATAAGCGGTTGTTTCCCTCCTTGTCGAAACTCGACTTTGGAGAGTGAGACCCGTGAATAGTATGCAAGAGACCGTTTTAGACCGACTTGCAGGGTCCCATTGTTCAGGAAGCAAGTTTTTTTTTAAATCCCTGCTGCCTGCGGCTTCATCTTGCAAGTTGAGACGAATCGGGAATTTCCCGCGGAGACACTGGTTTCTCTGCGAGTTGATGCGAATCAGGGGGCTCTCATCAAGGATGCTAGTTTCCCTGAATTGAGGTATTTGCCAAGGATTGTTTGTTTCCCTGGTGTTGAAACGAATCGAGAATTTCCCACGGAGACACTGGTTGCTCTGCGAGTCGACGCGAATCAAGAGGCTCTAATCAAGGACGCTAGTTTCCCTGAATTGAGGTATTTGCCAAGGATTATTTGTTTCTCTGGTGTTGAAACGAATCGAGAATTTCTCACGGAGACACTGGTTGCTCTGCGAGTCGACGCGAATCAGGAGGCTCTCATCAAGGACGCTAGTTTCCCTGAGTTGATGTATTTGCCAAGGATTATTTGTTTTCCTGGTGTTGAGACGAGTCGAGAATTTCCCACGGAGACACTGGTTTCTCTGCGAGTCGACGCGAATCAGGAGGCTCTCATCAAGAATGCTTGTTTCCCTGAGTTGAGGTATTTGCCAAGGATTATTTGTTTCCCTGGTGTTGAAACGAATCGAGAATTTCCCGCGGAGACACTGGTTGCTCTGCGAGTCGACGCGAATCAGGAGGCTCTTATCAAGGACGCTAGTTTCCCTGAATTGAGTTATTTGCCAAGGATTATTTGTTTCCCTGGTGTTGAAATGAATCGAGAATTTCCCATGGAGACACTGGTTGCTCTGCGAGTCGACGCGAATCAGGAGGCTCTCATCAAGGACGCTAGTTTCCCTGAATTGAGGTATTTGCCAAGGATTATTTGTTTCCCTGGTATTGAAACGAATCGAGAATTTCCCACGGAGACACTGGTTGCTCTGCGAGTCGACGCGAATCAGGAGGCTCTCATCAAGGACGCTAGTTTCCCTGAATTGAGGTATTTGCCAAGGATTATTTGTTTCCCTGGTGTTGAAACGAATCGAGAATTTCCCACGGAGACACTGGTTGCTCTGCGAGTCGACGCGAATCAGGAGGCTCTCATCAAAGACGCTAGTTTCCCTGAATTGAGTTATTTGCCAAGGATTATTTGTTTCCCTGGTGTTGAAACGAATCGAGAATTTCCCACGGAGACACTGGTTGCTCTGCGAATCGACGCGAATGCAACACCCGAGCCCAATGCTACTAATTGAAGTTATCATTTGAGCGTAGTATGGCACTTATTTCATTTATCTTGCTTGATTGTTATTTACTGTAAATTTTACCCGGCAAATTCATTTCTGCATATAACAATTTATAGTATCTAAAATAAGATTAAAAATATTCATCTTGGCTTGCTTGACACTCCTAACCCTGTTGTAGCGTCCGTGCATCGTGTTCTCGTCCCGTTCAGTGAAACGGGCGAGTTTGGACGGCTACGTGCACGTACGTGTGTCCGTTTTGGGGGTATGCTCTTTGATCTTAAAACACTTCATTTTCACGTTTGGATCCCGCTTAAAATTCTATTATTTCAATTTCAAATTTTTAGACCCGACCCGGGCGCGATTTGGAAATGTTTCACTTTGCGCCAAAATCCCAAGTTCTATTATTATATTTTAACTACCGTATATATGTATTATAACCTTATAATATTTTACTTATATATTTATAAATCTTTTAAATATTTCCTAACCTCACAAATCTCTAACCCCAGCCAATCACTTTCCTTCTTATAGCCGTAGGCCCCACCTCTTATCCCTCTCTCTCCTCCGTCTCTTCCCGTCTCTCTCTCTCTCTCCCCCCAGTACATCTCTCTCTCTCTCTCTCTCTCCTCTCTCTCTCTCTCCCCACATAAATCTCTCTCTCTCTCTCATATATATATATATACAGTTTCCCTCATCCTCCTTCTCTTTCGTTTCCACGCAAACCCAACCCCTACAACCCTAGCTACCGCCGCCTTCCCCCTCGCCGCTGCAGCCCGTTTCCAATGACTTCTCACCACCCTCATCACCACTACCTCCTCCCCTCTTCTTCCTCTCTTCCTTCCCCCGAGCACCCGACATCAACCCAGCAACCCATCGCGCAAAACTCCAACCGCCGTGCTCCCTCGCCGCAGCAGCACCAACGCCGACGCAAACATCACCACCATCCTCGCCTCCACGTCCATCTCTCCTCCCTCCTTCGTCGACTTCCTGAGCGCCTGCACGAGCGCCTGCACGAGCCGCCTGCACACCGCTTGCACATCGCCTACGCCTCGTGGGATCGCCGCCGGCGATCTCGATCCGCCCCGGCCTCGCAAGCACCCCCCTCTGTGAGCATTGCTTCCTTCCTCTTTTCCTTTCTTCTCTTTTTCCCTTCTCTGTTGAGGTTTTCTTGAACTGCAGGTTCCTATCGCGGTCACTGTTGGCTGGCCGCCGGAGCTCCGTCGACGAGGTCGACCGTCACCACCTGTCCCACGGAACATCGTGAGCACCCCTTCTCTGATCCTACCTCCTTTCTTCTCTGTTTTTCTTTTCCTTTCTTGATTCCATGTCTTGACATTCACTGTTCATTCCTCGGCCGGAATCCGACGATGCCGACAACGTAACCCGACGTTCCAGCAAGGTACCCCGACCCGTGTGGTTCCATCGTTCGTCGTTTGGGTTCATTCAGTGAACCGTGCGCCCGTCGCGAGTTTCCCCGCCGACATTTATCGTTCTGTTTTTCCGATCCGCGACCCGTTGAGGCAAGTAACCTTTGCTACATGCTAAACAATATTTACTTATAATTAATGACACCCTAAAACCCGCAATTTAACTTTGGTATTATAATTTCCCACTTTTCATGTACAATATTGTTATATATCATTTTATCTTTAAACTTGGAACCTACAGTTTGCAATTGAACCTAATAACCACATTTACCTGTTTAATCACATTTTAATATTGACATAGCTTATGGCATTTATCTCTATAGTTTTGTTCCATTTGGACACTCGTGTGCATTTTAACCTGTAATAGCTGTATTGAATCTTTGTATAAATCATTGCACCTCTAAAGTTCTTAAACTTGTTAACATGATTAAAAGGCCATAACTGTCATGCTGCATTCGCATAACATTGAAATCATCTCTGTGACACAACTGATGAATGTACTGCAAATTGAGTAAATCTGCCTATTACTTAATTCATTGCTTATATCATGTTGATGATAACCATGCCTGCTTATATAACTGATTGTGAGCACACTCATGATATTGTTTACATCTTGACCTGTCTTGCTACCTACATACTGATTGACCCGACATGGTACCGTATACTGCTTGACTTGACATGATGTACCATGACCTGATCTTGTGTCTAATGCCGACAAACCTGACATGTAGTCCTCATGGACCGTTCCTGTTGTCTATCCAGACAAACCTGTTTACCTGATCCTGTGTTGGCATTAGTTTCTTGATTTCGGGATACCTGACATGACATACACATATAACTTGGGGGTATGGGGAAATCAAAGGTGAAACCTGACTTGTAACTCGACAGTTCACTACCTGTCCTGAGTGTACACATTCCTGTTTTTTGCCTAGCGGCATGTCTCGGTTTCAGCCGAGAATATTGTGGCCGTGGTCCCGGGTATGTACGGGATACTATCGAGTGTACACATTCCTGTTTTGTGCCAAGCGGCATGTCTCGGCTGCAGCCGAGAATATTGTGGCCGTGGTCCCGGGTATCCTGTAGAATAGAGAACCTGATAGAACAGTCCAGTTTACCCACTGCACACTACCTTGCACTGCTCCGATTCATATTATTGTTACCCTTGCTTTATTCATGTTTATATTCGCATTACCTGTTTATTATGTTATTACTTGATGACTTGACGCGCTGACGTCTGGGTTTTGCATGGCCCAGATTCTTCTACCTTGCTGCAGACTGATTAGGAGTTTTGCCGCTGTTAGACGAGCGGTGAGGTTCCTGTCGGTACATAGTTTTACTCCAGGTGTTTCATTTATTGTATCTTTTGGCTTCCGCATATTGTTATCTCTTGACTCTTTTACTCTGGCTTATGGGCATGTACTAGGTAGTTAGTTTACTTTCCTGTTCTTGATATCTTCACAACCGTAATGTGACTGTGGAAGGATTTTTCCTATCCACAGGTAGCATGGTTGGCTATGTCACGTGCCCACTTTAGCGTACTTTGGGAAGCGGGGCGTGACATGGTTCTTTTAGTATCAGAGCCATAGGATAGTCAGGTTAATTCTTTTATAGTTGGCTATTGTACCCAATACACGAATCAGAATACCCGTGTTTAGGAAACATGTCCTGCCACCTTAACCGTTTTACCATTCTTGAATCACATTCTTCCTGATTATATCTTTTACGATGTGCAAACTTCCTTTGCATATAGACTCGAAAACCTGATTCCTTGTTATCTCTAGGACTTAGGCGACTTGGATGGAGTTATGTAATTGTGGCTATGATACCGCGGCATAGTTATAATGCGGCACTCTATTTAAGTATCTTGGAGTTCTGGCCTTGATCTATATTTCGAAGCTATCATCATGCTAATGTTGGGTGTTTGTTATAGCCGGTTAAAATTTGAAGACATACCAGAGGCGTGTGGACGAAGCCGCCATGCTTGGAGTGATAAGATGAATGCTAGAAAATCAAAAGAAACAGACCGAGCTGATCCAGCAACAAGCGGACTCGTTTCAGGAAGGTTTGCAGATCGTTCAGCAGTCTGTGAACAATGCTGGAGCTAAACCAGTCGACCGAGTAGGGACCGTAGCAGATTTCAGACGTTTGGGTCCGTCTACATTTACTGGTTTGGAGGAGCCGTTGCCAGCGGAGCAGTGGCTAGTCGACACGGAGAACTTACTTATTACGGCACAGATTCCGGATGACAAAAGAGTTGACGTAGTACGCATTCAGTTAATGGATTACGCCCGAGAATGGTGGCTTGTGGAAGAGAACCGTTTGTCCAAGCCGATCAAGTGGGCGGATTTTTCAAAGAGTTTCCTGGAGAAGTTCTTCCCGCGGACTTCACGGGAGGAAATGGAAGAGAAATTCATCGGGCTAAAGCAGAAGGGAACACCCGTGGATGTGCATGCAGCAGAATGGACGAGACTCAGTAGATTCGCTGGACCTTAGTTGCCAACGATGCAGACAGGGCGCGGAGGTTCATGCGCAGCTTGGACATGGACATCCAGAGGCAGATTGTCTCCTTGGGTTTGACTACTTTCTCACAAGTACTTGCGGTAGCCAAGAGCAGCAGAGTTTATCTCGGATGAAAGGGAGTTTGCAGCAGACAGCAGTTATGGTAAGGAAGCAGTTTTGTCGGGCCAGTCGAGTTTAGGGCTAGGCCGACAAACAATATTCTTGCATCAATGGAAGTGATGAAAGTGAGGAGCCAGCTGTCGTTCGCAATTTTATGGACGTGTTTGAAGATATATCGGGTTTACCGCCGAAGCAAGACGTGGAGTTCGCAATTGATCTTATTCCTGGTGCAGCGCCAGTATCTAAAGCGTATTATCCAATGGCACCAGTAGAGTTGGAAGAAATAAAGAAACAGGTTGCTGAATTGCTCGAGAAAGGTTGGATTCAAAACAGTAACTCGCTTTGGGGAGCTCCAGTTCTTCTAGTAAAGAAAAAGGATGGCACAAGAAGGATGTGCATCGAATATCGAGAATTAAACCGGGTGACTATTAAGAACAAGTAACCTATCCCTCGCATTGGAGAACTTTTTGAGCAGCTTAGTGGCGCGAGGGTATTCTCGAAACTGGATTTGCGATCCGAATATCATTAGGTCCGAGTGAAAGCAGAAGATATTTGCAAGACGGCATTCCGAACTCGGTATGGACATTACGAATACTTAGTGATGCCCTTCGGAGTAACGAAGGCGCCGGCAGTATTCATGGACTCGATGAACTGAATCTTATCACCGTTCTTGGACCAGTTTATTGTGGTATTCATTGACGATATTCTGGTTTACTCGAAGAGTTTTGAAGAGCATACTGAGCATTTGAAGATCACACTGCAGACGTTGAGACAAGAGAAGTTATATGCAAAGATGAGTAAGTGCGAGTTTGGCTGGAAGAAGTAAAGTTTTTGGGCATGTTGTGTCTGGCAATGGGATTGCCGTCGATCCAGAAAAGATTGCAGCAGTTCGAGATTAGCCGATTCCAAAGAATGTTGCTGAGATAAGAAGTTTCCTTGAACTGGCCAGATACTACAGGAGATTTGTGGAGAACTTTGCTCGTCTGGCAGAGCCGTTAAACAAGCTTACACGCAAGGAGGTACCTTTTGTATGGACGGACAAATGTGCGTTAGCTTTTGAGACGTTGAAGCAGAAGTTGATAACCGCCCTATTTCTGACCGTGCCAGACAATTCCGGAGGATTGGTGATTCACAGCGACGCATCTGGGAAAGGGTTGGGACGTGTTTTGATGCAGCATGGGAAGGTTGTAGCGTACGCATCGAGACAGTTGAAGACCCATGAGAAGAATTACCCAACTCATGACTTGGAGCTTGCGGCGGTGATTTTTCGCTTTGAAGATTTGGGGACATTACTTTTTGGACGAAAGGGTCGAAGTTTTTACTGATCATAAGAGCTTGAAATATGTGTTCACACAGAAGGAGCTTAACATGAGGCAGCGTAGATGGTTGGAGCTGATGGCTGACTACGATCTTGATCTTAAGTACCATCCGGGGAAGGTTAATGTCGTGCTGGATGCGCTTAGTCGGTTACCAGCAATTCAGGTGTTAACTACGCAGAAGGAGATCGTTGCAGATTTTCGAAGATTTGACTTGGAGGTTGTGCTACCGCATTCTACGGGGCAGTTGTTGCAGCTGCAAGTACATTCATCGTTGATCGAGAATACTAAGGCAGCACAATCGCAGGATCCTAGACTGCAAAAGTTTCGAGAGCAGGTTGAAGCCGGACTACGAACAGATTTATTGATCCACGAAGATGGTTCGTTGAGGTATGGTAGCCGTTTGTGCGTGCCAAAGGAAGACATTCGTGAAGAGCTTATGAAGGAGGCACACAGTTCAGCTTATTCTGTACATCTTGGAGGCACAAAGATGTACAGAGTTGTTCGACAGCATTTCTGGTAGGAAGGCATGAAACGGGAGATTGCTCGCTTTGTGGCAAAGTGCTTGGTGTGTCAGCAAGTTAAGGCTGAACATCAAAGGGTTGCTGGTTTATTGCAACCACTTCCGATTCCTCAGTGGAAGTGGGAACATATAACCATGGATTTCGTGACGGCTTTACCGTGGAGTCCAAAAGGCAACAATGCTGTATGGGTGATTGTTGACCGATTGACCAAGGCAGCTCACTTCATTCCTTTCCGGGTTGGTCACTCAACAAAGACTTTGGTGAGCGGTTCATGCAAGAGATTGTAAGATTGCATGGAGTACCGGTGAGCATCGTATCCGATCGGGACACTTGGTTCTTATCACACTTTTGGCGGAGTTTACAGGAAAGTTTGGGGACTCGATTGAAGTTTATTACATGTTATCATCCTCAAACTAATGGTCAGTCGGAGAGAACGATCCAAACTCTTGAGGACATGTTGAGAGCATGCAGGTTGGACTTCAAGGGTTCTTGGGAAGATCATCTACATTTGGTGGAGCTTTCTTACAACAACAGTCTTCAGGCAGCTATCCAGATGGATCCATTTGAAGCTTTGTATGGTCGTAAATGCCGTTCACCTGTTTGTTGGGACGAGGTCGGTGAACGAAGATTATTAGGACCAGATTTGGTTGTGCAGACAGTTGAGAAGGTTAACATTATCAGAAATCATTTGAAGGCAGCACAAGACCGACAGAAAAGTTGGGCAGACACGTCAAGAAGACCTCTAGAGTTCGTCGTGGGTGATTTGGTATTCTTGAAGATATCACCGACTAGAGGGGTGATTCATTTTGGAAGTCGAGGAAAGCTTAGTCCTCGATTCGTTGGACCCTTTGAGATCTTGGAGCGTGTTGGTGAGGTAGCGTATCGTTTGGCGTTACCGCAGTCCTTGGCGAATGTGCACGATGTGTTTCACGTATCTCAACTCCGTAGGTATGTTCGTGATGAAATGAATGTATTGGATCACTCGGAGCTAACAGTACGAGAAGACTTGACTTTTGAGGAGCGACCGATTAAAATCGTAGATCGAAGGGAAAAGGTTCTTAGGAACAAGGTGATCCCTCTTGTGCTTGTTTCTTGGGGTAATCGCTCGTATGGAGAGTCCACTTGGGAACGAGAAGATGAAATCCGGCAGAAATTTCCTCACCTTTTCTTGTAGTTTTCGATCCTTGTGTTCTTGGAATTTCGAGGACGAAATTCTTTTTGTAGTTGGGTATAATGTAACACCCGAGCCCAATGCTACTAATTGCAGTTATCGTTTGAGCGTAGTATGGCACTTATTTCATTTATCTTGCTTGATTGTTATTTACTGTAAATTTTACCCGGCAAATTCATTTCTACATATAACAATTTATGGCATGTAAAATAAAATTAAAAATATTCATCTTGGCTTGCTTGACACCCCTAACCCTGTTGTAGCGTCCGTGCATCGTGTTCCCGTCCCGTTCAGTGAAACGGGCGAGTTTGGATGGCTACGTGCACGTACGTGTGTCCGTTTTGGGGGTATGCTCTTTGATCATAAAACACTTCATTTTCACGTTTGGATCCCGCTTAAAATTCTATTATTTCAATTTCAAATTTTTGGACCCGACCCGGGCGCGATTTGGAAATGTTTCACTTTGCGCCAAAATCCTAATTTCTATTATTATATTTTAACTACCGTATATATGTATTATAACCTTATAATATTTTACTTATATATTTATAAATCTTTTAAATATTTCCTAACCTCACAAATCTCTAACCTCAGCCAATCACATTCCTTCTTATAACCGTGGGCCCCACCTCTTATCCCTCTCTCTCTCTTCCGTCTCTTCCCGTCTCTCTCTCTCTCTCTCCCCCCCCCCCCCCCGTACATCTCTCTCTCTCTCTCTCTCTCCTCTCTCTCTCTCCCCCCACATAAATCTCTCCCTCTCTCTCATATATATATATACAGTTTCCCTCATCCTCCTTCTCTTTCATTTCCACGCAAACCCAACCCCTGCAACCCTAGCTACCGCCGCCTTCCCCCTCGCTGATGCATCCCATCGCCAACGACTTCTCACCACCCTCACCACCACTACCTCCTCCCCTCTTCTTCCTCTCTTCCTTCCCCCGAGCACCCGACATCAACCCAGCAACCCATCGCGCAAAACTCCAACCGCCGTGCTCCCTCGCCGCCGCAGCACCAACGCCGACGCAAACATCACCACCATCCTCGCCTCCACGTCCATCTCTCCTCCCTCCTTCGTCGACTTCCCGAGCACCTGCACGAGCGCCTGCACGAGCCGCCTGCACACCGCTTGCACATCGCCTACGCTTCGTGGGATCGCCGCCGGCGATCTCGATCCGCCCCGGCCTCGCAAGCACCCCCCTTCAATGAGCATTGCTTCCTTCCTCTTTTCCTTTCTTCTCTTTTTCCCTTCTCTGTTGAGGTTTTCTTGAACTGCAGGTTCCTATCGCGGTCACTGTTGGCTGGCCGCCGGAGCTCCGTTGACGAGGTCGACCGTCACCACCCGTCCCACGGAACATCGTGAGCACCCCTTCTCTGATCCTACTTCCTTTATTCTCCGTTTTTCTTTTCCTTTCTTGATTCCATGTCTTGACATTCACTGTTCATTCCTCGGCCGGAATCCGACGATGCCGACGACGTGACCCGACGTTCCAGCGAGGTACCCCGACCCGTGTGGTTCCATCGTTCGTCGTTTGGGTTCATTCCGTGAACCGTGCGCCCGTCGCGAGTTTCTCCGCCGACATTTATCATTCCGTTTTTCCGATCCGCGACCCGTTGAGGCAAGTAACCCTTGCTACATGCTAAACAATATTTACTTATAATTAATGACACCCTAAAACCCGCAATTTAACTTTGGTATTATAATTTCCCACTTTTCATGTACAATATTGTTATATATCATTTTATCTCTAAACTTGGAACCTACAGTTTGCAATTGAACCTAATAACCACATTTACCTGTTTAATCACATTTTAATATTGACATAGCTTATGGCATTTAATCTCTATAGTTTTGTTCCATTTGGACACTCGTGTGCATTTTAACCTGTAATAGCTGTATTGAACCTTTGTATAAATCATTGCACCTCTAAAGTTCTTAAACTTGTTAACATGATTAAAAGGCCATAACTGTCATGCTGCATTCGCATAACATTGAAATCATCTCTGTGACACAACTGATGACTGTACTGCAAATTGAGTAAATCTGCCTATTACTTAATTCATTGCTTATATCATGTTGATGATAACCATGCCTGCTTATACAACTGATTGTGAGCACACCCATGATATTGTTTACATCTTGACCTGTCTTGCTACCTACATACTGATTGACCCGACATGGTACCGTATACTGCTTGACTTGACATGATGTACCATGACCTGATCCGTTACCTGATCTTTTGTCTAATGCCGACAAACTTGACATGTAGTCCTCATGGACCGTTCCTGTTGTCTATCTAGACAAACCTGTTTACCTGATCCTGTGTTGGCATTAGTTTCTTGATTTCGGGATACCTGACATGACATACACATATAACTTGGGGGTATGGGGAAATCAAAGGTGAAACCTGACTTGTAACTCGACAGTTCACTACCTGTCCTGAGTGTACACATTCCTGTTTTTTGCCTAGTGGCATGTCTCGGTTTCAGCCGAGAATATTGTGGCCGTGGTTCCGGGTATGTACGGGATACTATCGAGTGTACACATTCCTGTTTTGTGCCAAGCGGCATGTCTCGGCTGCAGCCGAGAATATTGTGGCCGTGGTCCCGGGTATGTACGGGATACTATTGAGTTACATCAATGATTCATCAATTTGGTTTCAAAGACTTTAGAATAGAGAACCTGATAGAACAGTCCAGTTTACCCACTGCACACTACCCTGCACTGCTCTGATTCATATTATTGTTAACCTTGCTTTATTCATGTTTATATTCGCATTGCCTGTTTATTATGTTATTACTTGATGACTTGACGCGCAGACGTCTGGGTTTTGCATGGCCCAGATTCTTCTACCTTGCTGCAGACTGATTAGGAGTTTTGCCGCTGTTAGACGAGCGGTGAGGTTCCTGTCGGTACGTAGTTTTACTCCAGGTGTTTCATTTATTGTATCTTTTGGCTTCCGCATATTGTTATCTCTTGACTCTTTTACTCTGGCTTATGGACATGTACTAGGTAGTTAGTTTACTTTCCTGTTCCTGATATCTCCACAACCGTAATGTGACTGTGGAAGGACTTTTCCTATCCACAGGTAGCATGGTTGGCTATGTCACGTGCCCACTTTAGCGTACTTTGGGAAGCGGGGCGTGACAGCGAATCAGGAGGCTCTCATCAAGGACGCTAGTTTCCCTGAATTGAGGTATTTGCCAAGGATTATTTGTTTCCCTGGTGTTGAAACGAATCGAGAATTTCCCACGGAGACACTGGTTGCTCTGCGAGTCGATGCGAATTAGGAGGCTCTCATCAAGGACGCTGGTTTTCCTGAGTTGAGGTATTTGCCAAGGATTATTTGTTTCCCTGGTATTGAAACGAGTCGAGAATTTCCCACGGAGACACTGGTTGCTCTGCGAGTCGACGCGAATCAGGAGGCTCTCATCAAGGACGCTTGTTTCCCTGAATTGAGGTATTTGCCAAGGATTATTTGTTTCCCTGGTGTTGAAACGAATCGAGAATTTCCCACAGAGACACTGGTTGCTCTGCGAGTCGACGCGAATCAGGATTTTCTTCGTCAAGGACGCTTGTTTCCTCGAGTCGAAGGATTTTGCCGAAGACACTGGTTTCTTCGGAGTTGGGATGAACCGTCGAGATTTGGCTTCGTTTTTTGGCGAAGCCTGTTAGGAAAGTATGGTTCCCTCTTTGTTTGCGCCCTTGGATTGTATATAGGGATCGATGTGATCTCAACTGTAGGGCCAAAGTTTTATCATTTCTTTTTTTTTGTTTTATTTCCGCGATGCTCTATCATTTCAGCTTTTATATCGCGAAGGTCGCGATTGCCCAATCATTTCGGCTATTTTTCGCGGTGCCCAATCATTTCGGCTGTTTATTTCATTTTTACTCGCTGCTTTTATTGCGAGTTGCCCAATCATTTCGGCTATTTCATGTGCATACGTTTTTACTTGCTGCTTTTTATTGCAAGTCGCCCCATCATTTCGGCTATTTCATATGCATGTGCGGCCTACTGGCTTTTCGCCGTAAACCTGAAATTAGACACCGATTTCGGCATCAGCACCGCTACAACTGGGATATTGCCAGGAGAGAATCATCATCTACCTCTGTCGACGTCGAACAAGGGTGGCATAGCGAACAGGGTTAAGGTCCTGTCGATTAAGGCTTTTGACTTCATGAGCCGTAAAGGTCTCACAAAGGTATTTCTCCCTACAAGTCGTGAGGATCTTGTAGGTGTATTTTCTCCTTAGGAATCGTAAGGATTCCTAAGTGTTTGTTCCTCTTATAAGTCGTAAGGATCCTACAAGAGGGTTTTCTCCTTGTAAATCGAGAGGATTTACAAGGGTCGTTCACTATACGAACACATCCCCAGTCTCGGATGGGACTTGGTTAGGGAAATGTTTATTCGCGCCCGTGGATTGTATACAAGGGCCAGTATTGAACCACTTGTAGGGCATAAAATTTGAAGGTTGTGGGGGTTGCTTAAGCACAGGTTTAGGTCTCTATGACTTAATACTTTTAAATCTTATGAGCCGTGAGGGTCCCATAAGAGAGTTCTCCTTACGAGTCGTGAGGATCTCGTAAGTGTATTTTTTCCTTAGGAATCGTGGGGATCCCTAAGTGTGTTGCTCCTTTATGAGTCGTAAGGATCTCACGCAGGTGGTTTATCCTTACAAGGTCGAGAGGATCTTGTAAGTGTCCTTTAACGAGGTTGCACCCTTTCGGGTTTTCACAAACACTCGCCGGTAGTCCTGCTGTTTTTACTCACGAAGCCCTTTCGGGTTTTCATCCGTGCCCTTTTTGCTAATGGACATACCCCTCATTTTTATTCTTTTTATTTTTATTTACCCTTTTTTTTACGAGGTCGTGCCCTTTCGGGTTTTCACGAACACTCGCCGGTAGCCCTGCTGTTTTTACTCACGGAGCCCTTTCGGGTTTTCATCCGTGCCCTTTTTGCTTATGGACATACCGTTTTTTTTATCATTCATTTTTTTTATTATTTTCTCTCTCTTTTTTTCATTCATCTCGTCAGCCTAAGGATGCTGCGGTAGTAGTTTAAAGACGTTTCGGTCCGTCATTAGTTTAAGGACGTTTCGGTCCGTCATGAAGAAGGCTGGCTACTGCATATAGAGTTTGAGCTCAGGAAGATAGCGAACGGACATAGTCGTCGTCATCTATCATTGACCTAGGAAGTAACTCGCTAAGCGTAGTATTTCTTTAGGAATCGACCATTTATTGGCCTGTAAGGCCTTTCACCGTGCATATCCATGAGTAGATAGGCTCCACCTTGGTAGACCTTGTATATGATGTACGGGCCTTCATAGTTTGGCTCGAATTTTCCCCGCTTGGCGCGATTGGGAATCATAGGCCTTTTGACCACTAGCACGAGTTCGCCTTGGCGGAATGTCCTCGGCCGAGTCAATCTTTCATATGAGCGCGTCATCTTTGCTTTATAGGCTTCCAGATTTTGTTGCGCTATAAGCCAGGCTTCGTCAAGGGCATCAAGCTCCTCAAGCCGAAGGTGAGCATTTTCTTCATCCGTCAGCTCGTAATGGACTGCCACTCCTAGAGAGGGTAACTCTATCTTAAGGGGGAGTACTGCTTCTGTACCGAATACCAACGCGTACGGCGTTGCGTTCGTGGCCGTCTTGAACGTAGTTCGATATGCCCAGAGAGCTTCTTGCAGTCTCTCGTGCCAGTCCTTCTTATTTCGGGACACCGTTTTCTTCATAATCTTTGTCAAGGTCTTGTTGAAGGCTTCAGCTAGACCGTTAGCTCGCGGATTATAAACTGATGAATATCTCCAGTCTATATTATGCTGTTGCGCGAAGCGACTGATTTTGTGGCTTCTATAAGCTGGCCCGTTATCGGAGATGATCTGTCGCGGAGTTCCAAACCGATATATGACGTGCGTCTTGAAGAAGTGGAGGATATTCTCCGTCTTCACTTCCCTCAGCGGTACTGCCTCTGCCCATTTAGAGAAATAATCGGTCGTCGCCAGGATGAAACGATGTCCTCTGGATGATGCTGGTTCGATGGGGCCGACTATGTCAGTTCCCCATATTTCGAAGGGCCAGCTTGCCACTGTCGGGTGTAGAGGATTTGGATGCTGGTTGATGAAGTCCCCATGGATTTGTCATGAGTGGCATTGCTTCGCATATTCGAGGCAGTCCTGAATCATCGTGGGCCAGTAGTAGCCCATCCGTTTGATCTTCAACTTCATCTTTGGACCTGCTTGGTAGGAACCACAGATTCCATCATGAACTTCCTGGACGACTCTTTTCGCTTCGTCAGGTCCCAGACATCTCAACCACAGAGAATCAAATGACCTCTTGTATATGGTATCATTGGCGAAGGCGAAAGACAGAGCTCGTTTCATAAGCTGATGTCTTGAGGACACATCTTCGGGCGTTCGACGGTATTTGAAGTAGTCTATAAAGACTTCTCTCCAATCCTCGGTATTTTCCCGATCTTTTATTTGCATAGTCGTCTGCTCACTCGCTCCTTTTTCTTCGGATGATTCCGGAGATATTTCTGCTGGGGCAAGCACCCGACGGCTTTGTACCACGATTCTAACGTCATCGAGATTCTCGTCAGCCGGTTCTTTAGCAAGCTTGGCCAGCGCGTCTGCTTTGTTATTTTCCGCGCGCGGTATGCTTTCCAAAGTATAGGAGGGAATTTGGGTCAACAGTTGTTGCACCTTTTCACCATACTTCACCAACTCCGGTTTACACGTTTGGTAGTCGCCGTTTACTTGACTAACGACCAGTTGAGAATCTCCGTATATGAGGAGGTTTTCAATTCCCATGTCGATGGCGATCTCGAGGCCTGCTATCAAAGCTTCGTATTCGGCTTCATTATTCGTCCTCGGCTCTGTTAGGGAGAAAGCAAAACGCATTATCCCTCCCTGTGGAGTTACAAAGATGAGTCCTACCCCCCGATTTGATTATAGGGGTACTTTGTTTGCGCTTCTTTACGGAAGATGCTCCATCAAAATAAAGCTTCCATCGGGTATCACTACCGTCGATCGCGTCAAACGCATGTTTGTCTGGAAGATCGCAATTCAAAGGAGAATCGGCGGGTATCGGGTGCTCAGCGAGGAAGTCGGCAATGGCCTGGCCTTTCACTGCCTTGAGAGGTTGATATGTTATCGAGAACTCCATCAATAGCAGGGCCCATTTAGCGAGCCGACCTGTCAATATGGCTTTTGACATTAAATATTTAAGAGGGTCCACCTTCGAAATGAGACAGACCTCATGCGCCAACGCATAGTGCCTGAGCTTTGTTATCGCGAAGATTAACGCCAGGCAGTGTTTTTCGACGGGGGAGTAGTTGCTTTCTGCCCCCAGTAGAACTCGACTTAAGTAGTAGAGTGCTCTTTCTTTCCCTTGATCATTCTCTTGTGCCCATAATGCGCCTAAGGAACCTTCGAGGGCGGTTGTGTAAAGAATGAGAGGCTTTCCCTTAACCGGAGCAGCCAACACTGGCAGGTTCTGCAGGTACTGTTTAATCTCGTCCAGCGCGCCCTGGCATTTTTGGTCCCAGACGAACAGGGTTCCCTTCTTCATCAGGTGGCTGTAAGGACGGCACTTGCCTGAATGGTTAGCTATAAATCGCCGTATATATGTGAGCTTCCCTTGGAGAGACCGCAGCTGTTTGAGAGTCCTTGGCGGAGGCATTTCCATGATCGCCTTGATCTTTGACGGATCTATCTCGATACCCCGGTGTCGGACGATGAATCCCAGGAATTTTCCTAAGGAAACTCCGAATGCGCACTTGAGAGGGTTCATCTTCAAGTTGTATTGCCGAAGGCGTTGAAATACAGTTTTCAGATGCTCGAGATGTTCCTCGTATGATTTGATTTTAACCACGAGATCGTCGATATAGCATTCGACGATTTCGTGTATAAGGTCATCGAAGATCTTCATCATGGCCCTTTGATAGGTGGCACCGGCATTCTTTAAACCGAAGGGCATCACCTTGTAGCAGAATATACCCACAGGAGTCCTGAAGGCGGTGTGTTTCTGGTCTTCGGGATGCATCTTTATCTGATTATACCCTGACGAGCCGTCCATAAAGGAGAAAACCTCATGAGTGGATGTATTGTCTATCATCAGTTCGGTGACTGGCACCGGGAAATCATCCTTCGGGCAGGCTTTATTGAGATCCCGAAAATCCACGCATATGCGCACCGTCCCATTTTTCTTCATCACCGGGACGATGTTGGCGATCCATTCAGGATATTGAATCTCCTGGATAAAGCCAGAGTCGATTAGCTTCTTGACCTCAGCATTGATACTCATCTCAAGCTCAAGCCGCATTCTTCTTGGCGCCTGTTTGACCGGCTTGACGTCCGGGGATATCGCCAATTTGTGCACAGCAACTTCTGGATCTAGTACCGGCATTTCGGAATAGTTCCATGTGAAGCAATCTTTGTGCTACATAAGCAGGCCTTTTAACGCAGCCACCCTTTCTTCAGATAGCAGCTCACTGACGAACGTCGACCGTAGGTCACTTACCGTGGGCACCCAAGTAGCTATCGCCTTTTGTGGATTGATAGGACGGTCCTCTTCCCGCTGAACTTTCACCTTTTTTCTGTCGGCGGGGATAATCTTGATCAATTACCGAGTCTTGGACTTGACGCCAGACCTTGTAGATTTTAGAGGACAGCCGTTGAGGGAGCTTTTCCGGCTTCACCTTTGTAGCGCTCTCCATAGGTGGAGGAGATCTTTTCAGCACAGCGGTCGGAGAGTTCTTGTGGACCTTCCTAAGTGGTTCAAAGCTGTTTCCAGTTGGAACAGCAGCATCAATTTCCGTCGTTGGAGTCGGCGGAGTCAGTCCAGAAGGAGAGTTGCCCCCGGTCTTCCTTACTCGGTGCCAGTGATATATCCCTAGTAGGAGGGGTGTTATCTCCTGAGGGTTTTCAGCGGATTACACCCATAAAATCGTATAATAAAAGAGAGATGGTGAAAGTTATATAAAGATAAGAACTATAAAAGAAAGAACTTGAAAATAAGAGTTTTCAGCTCTACCAGCTTTTCAGTTGCTATGAGCCCTATCTTAATAGTCATGAAAAGATATTAGAAATCACATCATCCCTCAATAAAACATCGCCTTTAGTTTTCATTCCTACCTTTCTTCCAAACATTAATCATATACCCCTACGTGTGTGAACTGGACATCCCTACACTCAGAGAATTCAATTTAAGCAATCATACTCTTGTCCATCTACCTCAGTACTTTTTAATAGATATTTACATGGAATTTGCTCACACATTCTTCATGCGACCGTTAATAATTCTTGAGGTACTAACCGATCGATTACTCATGTGCTTGCTAATTAGGTGTTTTTCCTCGTCTTGAAACACCTAAGGCTTAGCAGTGGCTCCCAAACCAGTTGGTCTAAGGCACTAGGTGACAAAGCACCCTCGCTATATTTTTTTATTGCTGCCTCGGTGATAACAAAACCAGTGTTCATTTTTCTTTTCACCATTTTATCTTTTATTCTCCACTTTTATTTTCTTCATACTTTGGCTTCTAGACAAGAGCATTTCAAGGTATCCTCTACTATCCCGAGTTTCAAGATGTGTGTACGTGCGTATAGTAGGGTTTCAACGTTCAAATGTTTGGCTTCCGGAATAGGAACTATTTTTCAGGCTTATTTTTATCCTCAGATTAGTAATTTCCTTCATTTTACTAACCTTTGGGACAACAGCTTATAACCACTTATTACTAGTTTTATTTAAGAAAACATCTAACTTTCTTGTTTTTCTTAAACTATTCCTATCTTTTAAATATAATTTTTCACTTTCTACTCTTTTATTATCACAATTTTTTGTGTGCGCTTATATACAGTATAATGCAAAGTAAGGCGTAAATAAGCACAGGGGCGCTGAAAAACGACTTCTTGGGAGCTTCTTGCGATGGTACAAGAGCGCTGAAGCTCGTTGGCGGGAGCATGGTCCCGAAGAAGAGCCCAGTGGTGGCTTGAGTTACCTGCTCCACTGGCATAGTGAAAAGGGAGGTCACTTGGGGCCCGTAGGTTACTCCTCCAGATGGGACAGAGCGAGAGTTGCTGTTGCAGTTAGTGTAGTTTGAAGCTATTGATTTCTTGAAGAGCTTGAATATTCTGCCCCCTGCGTCGACCTTGGTCTTTGGCATGTGCCAGTTGTTTGAGGACCGATTCCGTCGGCAAGGCTGCTGCTTGGGGAGCCTGCCTGTGGACGACAGACATCCTCTGGGCTTCCTCCATCGGGGTTGAGGCACCGAGGGTGGGAGGTGGGAGCATCAACCCAAAAAGAAGCCCGTTGATTTTTTGAAGAGCCGGATTGCAGAGATTTGAGGCTGCAAGTAATCCATACTTGACTCCGCCAGATATGACAGAGCCTGAGTTGCTAGGGTGGGAGCAAATGCCATTCTTCATAGAGACGAAATGCTGGCTTCAATATCCACTCCGCTAAGGGCAACCAAAAACATACACACCGCGATTATTTGATCGCGGGAAAAACACGACACACGAAGTGTGGAGTGGAAAGAGGAAAAGGTCCCACCGGGCGTGCCAGAATCTATTCCCCTCCGAATGGCGGCGGAGACGACGTGAGGACGTCTTGCCTGAGATTCGGGGCAGATACTATATGGTTTTATCCTTGTACCTCTCCGAAGATGCCAAGTTGATTTATGGCACCGTATCGGAGGTTTAGACGGATGGGGCCAATGTAGCAGACTTCGTCAGATTCCCCCTCGCTTGAGGGGGTTTTAATTGTGGGAACGCTCTTCCCTGCAGGCGCAAGCCCCTGCAGCGGTAACAACTTTCTCCTTCTCCAGAATTTCACTTCGTGTCGTGGGTGTTTGTTTTGTTTGTGGTTGCCCGTGGATTGTATACAGAGACTGAGTAATGCCGTCGCCCGTAGGACGTGGATTAGTCCAAATCCGTATTTACTTAGATTTGGGTTTGGTGTTTTTAGTTTAAGGTTACATTAGCCATATTGAGGCTAAGATCAACTTAAACATTCGTTAAGGATACGTTGGTCTGATTTGAGACTAAGATCAACTTAACGTAGTGATCCATTGAATATATGGCCGTCGGGACTCATTACCTCTCTGACATCGTTGAAGGATTACAACGATAGGTGTCAGAGGAGTTCAGAGATGTACCCTTGAACCAAGTCGATTTGGAGTTTTATAGTCCATTTGAATGTTTAAGGATACGTTAGCCGTGTTTGGGGCTAAGATCAACTTAAACGGGATCGTTTAGATCCGGCAAAAGAGCATTTGGGGGCTCTATTGCTCCAGTTTAGGGATATGGTGGTCCATGTTCCAGTTTAGGGACGTAGTGGTCCATCGCCAGTTTAGGGACGTGGTGGTCCATTATTAGTTTAAGGACGTTTCGGTCCGATATTAGTTTAAGGACGTTTCGGTCCACGAGTTTAAGGACCCCGCAGTCCATATTGATGTGTGGTCGTCGGGACCCGTCACCTCTCTGACGTCGTTGAGGGATTACAACGATAAGTGTCAGAGGAGTTCGGAGATGTACCCTCGAACCGGAAGTAAATTGATTTAGGAGAGCAATTTTGCTCAAGTCAATTTAGTTTGAGGACTTACGGCCATGATTGGACTAAGTCCAGTTGAAAAATATTCAACGCTTTTATTTGTTTTTGATCTATTAGACCTGTGCTGGGGCTTTACCCATGTTTAAATAATGCATTGCATTACTTTCTATTTTTATTTGGGCTTTGCCCATAAAGGATGCAGAGCATCAATTTGTTTTGGGCTCTGCCCATTTATAAATGATGCAGAGCGTCAATTTTACTTGGGCTCTGCCCTTTTTATTGCTTTGCAATTTATTTTGGCCTGTTAGGTCATTTTGACTTGGGCCTGGCCCTTTAGCAAAAGAAATGCATTGCATTTTTCAGGTGCTTTGCGCCAATCAAAGAGCGCAAACGCTTGTGGTGATGACACGTGTCATATAAGCGCAGTGCGCTGCACCAGTGCGCTACGCTTGCGCTGCTGACACGTGGCGCGCTGTGGTGAGTTGCGCCAGTTTTAGAGAGCAAGGCTCTATTTCAAAGTGCATAGCGCAAATGGTTCAGATACTGACACGTGGCGCTCTCTGGTGCTTGCGCCAACCCAAGAACGCGACAGTGCAGATTTACAAGTGCAAGGCACTATTGACTTGAGAATCTTTTAGATTCTAGAACCAAAGGTTCATAAAAGAAGTGCAAAGCACTTTTTGATTTCTTGATCCGATTTAGATCAAAGAAAACAAATGTTTCTTGTTTTTCTTGATCACAGAGAACCAATGGTTCATAAGTGCAAAGCACTATTATTATTTTTTTTTGTTTTTTATTGAAGATCATTGATCTTGTTCTTAGATCAATGATCTATTAGAAGAAATTCTTCTATCTAAAAGGTCTTTTACCTTTTTTTCTTCTTGAAATTTCTTCAGAGTTCTCTCTATTTGAAAGTTTTGATTTCTCCCAAAAATGTTCATCCCTTTGATTTGAGGTCTAGGGGCCTTTATATAGTGCCCATAAATTTGTTAAAGAGATCTTTCTCTGAGTGATTTGGGGAATTTTCCCCACCGTTGGATCTTTGATCCAAGGGTTTCTGTTTTACAGAAGGCAATCTTCTTGTTTTAACAAGAACAGAAAAATCTTACTCGAATTTAATTCTGTTTGGCGCAAACGCCCCAGCGCATGACACGTGTCGCGAGGCGCAAAGCGCAGCGCAACTGCGCTAGCGCATCTGCGCTGACACGTGTCGCGCAGCGCAACTGCGCTAGCGCATCTGCGCTGACACGTGTCTCGCAGCGCAACTGCGCTAGCGCATCTGCGCTGACACATCTGCGCTGACACGTGTCGCGCGGCGCAAAGCGCAGCGCAACTGCACTAGCGCATCTGCGCTGACACGTGTCGCACAGCGCAGTGCCTGCGCAGCTGATGCGTTGCTTACTTTAATTTTTTTTTAAATAGAGTTTTGCTCTGATTGGGCGCGCTGCCTTGGGCGCTGCGCTGACGTATCAGCGCCTGACACGTGGCGTGTTGCGCCCAGGATTTGAAGCGTTGCTTCAAATTTTGAATTTTGAATTTCAACAGAGCTTTGCTCTGATTGGGGGAAACACCCAGTTTTGATTATGGGGGTGTTATACTTCCGCTTCTTCATGGAATATACTCCATCGAAGTAGAGTTCCCATCGGGCACCATTCTCTTCTTCCTTTGCGCCGAATACATGTTCATCCGGTAACTCATAATTTAAGGGGAAGTCGGCGGGTATCGGATGCTCGGCGAGAAAGTCGGCGATGGCCTGGCCCTTCATTGCTTTGAGAGGTCGATACGTTATCGAGAATTCGATCAGGAGAAGGGCCCATTTGGCAAGCCTTTCCGTTAGCATGGCCTTAGGCATTAGATATTTGAGAGGATCCACCTTTGATATAAGATGGACCTCATGAGCCAAGGCGTAGTGTCTGAGCTTCATTATCGCGAAAATTAGCGCCAGACAATGCTTTTCGATGGGGGGGTAGTTATTTTCTGCCCCCGGGAGAACTCGACTCAAATAGTACAGAGCTCTTTCCTTTCCCTGATAATTCTCTTATGCCCATAGCGCACCTAGAAAACCCACAAAGGCCGTTGTATATAGGATAAGGGGTTTTGTCTTAACCGGAGGGGTTTTGTCTTAACTGCACCTAGAAAACCCACAAAACCCACAAATTTTATGTTCAAATGTTCCCAGTGTTTCTCGTACAAATTGCTTTTTACCACAGGTTGTCAATATAGCATTCGACAATCTCATGTATGAGGTGATCAAAGATCTTCGTCGTGGCCCTCTGGCAGGTAGCGCCAACGTTCTTCAGACCGAAAGGCATTACCTTGTAGCAGAATATGCCCAGCGGAGTCCGGAAGGCGGTATGCTTTTGGTCTTCATGATGCATTTTTATTTGATTGTACCCTGAAGATATATCCATGAAAGAGAAGACCTCATGGGTAGACGTGTTATCTATCATTAGCTTGGTAACTGGTACTGGGAAGTCATCCTTTGGGCAAGCTTTGTTGAGGTCCCGAAAATCTACGCAGATGTGCACCGTCCCATTTTTCTTCATTACTGGAACAATGTTGGCGATCCAGTCGGGATATTGAACTTCTTGGATGAAGCCAGAGTCAATTAGTTTCTTAATTTCGGAGTTGATACTCATCTCGAGTTCGAGCCGCATTCTTCTCGGTGCATGTTTGATTGGCTTGACG
This sequence comes from Agapanthus africanus, assembly GCA_030015575.1. Lineage (NCBI taxonomy): Eukaryota > Viridiplantae > Streptophyta > Magnoliopsida > Asparagales > Amaryllidaceae > Agapanthus > Agapanthus africanus. The sequence goes on along the minus strand of CM057350.1, from coordinate 132,228,574 downwards.
TCTAGCGATATAGCCAGTTTATGCACCGTTATTTTTCGGTCTAGTCCCGGCATCTCGGAATAGTTCCATGTGAAGCAGTCTTTATATTGTATAAGCACGTCCTTTAAAATGGCTACCTGCCTTTTAGATAGCAGCTCACTGATGAACGTGGGCCTCAGCTCGTTTTCCGTCCCTAGGTTAATTCTTCTTAGGTTGTCCGTCGTGTTATGTATCCCATCTTTCAGCTCTTTTGGCACCGGTGGAAACTCTGAGATCACCTCCTCCTCGCCCTCATTTACGAAGCACTTGAAAAAGTCATCCATATTCTCGCGCCCTCCCTCCTTTGAGAGTGTTATCATGTGGCAAGTACGAGTTCGCTTCCATTCTTGGTATTGAGCTGGTCCCACCTTCATGATATAGGTTCTCTTTGGCTCATGCTTTTGCGGTAGGGTCACCCTCTAGCTGTCGGATAAAGCGAACATGCCTTGTTGATATTGGTCTTCGACCCGGTCTTTAAAGGTGAAGAAGTCTTCAAGGGGATGTCCTATTGCTCGATGATAGGGGCAATAATCCGGGTGATGGTCCTCATTTATCTGTTCGAAGTACCGAGGCTCCAGGAGCGTCATCATTTGATGCCTAATGACAAGGTTAAATATTTTCCTTGTCTTGTCTTGGGGGAACGAGTACTCCTGACCCATCTTCTTCATAAAATACGGATTCCAGCTGACTTTTTCTTGATTGCGTGGCTTCTTGGATCCGCTTCGCTGTTTCCGAATGTCATTCTCGTTCTTCACTTTGTTTTTGCCCTTGTTTCAGGCTTTGCTCTTATCGCGGGAACGTACAGTGGGCTGAGGGTGAAGGGCATCGTAATCTTCTCTTTCCGCAAACTACTAATTGAGACGCTGCGTCCTGACCTTTTCGTAAATAGCCATTTCGCGGTTGTGATCATCCTGAACCTTTTGACCGGCTTCTCTTATTAGCTTGTCCACTTGCTCTTCGAACAATGGACTTGATGTTCTTATAGTGGGATTTTGCTTCGTTTCAACGTCACAGCTATCTGGAAAAGCATTCCTTTCTCTACCGGAGTTATTTATGGTGCGGCAGTTGTTGAATTGCTCCCGTTTATTTGACCGAACGTATCCAAGCCCAGTCATCTCCATTTTTCCATTGGGCATCTTTTGATGAGTCCTGGGAACGTCCTAGATCTTGTTGTAGAACTAGGCTTATCAAACGATTTGTTTGAAAGATACGCCTTGGCATCTTAATAGCCTTTTCAATCCCTCTGCGTAATATCTGGGTAGACGGATTGGTTGAAGCCTGTCAAGCACAAGCTCGGCACCATGCCAGACTTCTTTCTTCACTTTGGTCTCCGTAGATTGATAGAAGAGGATCGCCTTTTCACCTCTTCGCCTGAGAGAGACGTAGAAAGTTTGCAGCTCTTGTACGCTGTATGTATCAAGAGCATCAAGTTCTTTGTAATGTCGTGGTGGAACAATGGTGATCTGTAAACTCTGATCAGCTCCAGTAATAGTTTGTACTGACTGGCGAGTGGAGAACGCAACGTTGGCCTCGTCCTCGGAGTCATTGCCAAAGACCAAAATAGGAGTAGATGGTCCGGGCCTGTTGCATTGGGGTTGACCCAAGTAAACTATTTCCTCATCTTCCTCGGTGTCACTCCCAAAGATCGAGATAGTAGCGACGGGCTTCTGTTTAACCTTCGGCTTATGACATCTTTCTGTGTCTTTGAAGTCTGGTAGGAAGTAATTGGCGTCTTCATATTTTCGGACATCATTTATACCGAATGGATTTAGCTCCCCCGTAACGGTGTACTCGAGGCCGTCTTTGAAATACTTCATACACTGGTGTTGTGTATAAGGGATGACGTTGTACTCGTGTAACCAAGGCCTGCCGAGCAGAGCGTTGTAGCAAGTCTTGGCATCAATGACATGAAATTTGAAGTCAGTGACGAGCGGCCCGAAGCGTAATGTCAGTATTACGGACCCGAGCGTCTGTGATGACTGTGAATTGAACCCGGAGATGGTGATTTTGTCCCGAGCCAGGTGCTGAACGTTCATGCAAATCTCTTTCAGCACCTTCACATTGAGGAGGTTGACAGAGGACCTGTTGTCGACAAGGATTTTGCCTATCTTGATGTCGTGGCAATACCCGGTAACGTATAGTGGAAGGTTATGCTTGCACGTTCCGAAGAGGAGATCTTCATCGCTGAATATGGTGTCAGCCGTGTGAACCTATGCTAACTCGTCCTTCATCCTTTCTTCTGCGAGGAAAGCTTGAAATTGATCAGGCTCTTGCAATGCCTTGATCAAAGAATCTCGCGCCTCTTTGGACAGGAGGAGAGCATCCATATGCTCAGTTGTGAAGGCATTTTCCTCAGATGTTCTAGGACATTGTAATCCACCTTGTTTTTCCAAGGTGGGTCATTGGCTACGAGCTCTTTAACGACTCCATCATCGAGGGTGATCTCCTCAGGGACTTTTTCTTTCCCCTGTCTCTTTTACTCAAACCTTTATTTGTAGGTCTGAGGTTCTTCTCAGGCAACGTGCGGTTACGCAGCAGAATATTCTCGCAGTTCTTCTCTCCCTCTTCTTTTTCGGGGGTGGAGTTCTTGAAGAGAGGGCTGAGGGTCATTTCATCCTCAGAATCGCTCCCGAAGGTAAGAATTTGGAGTTTTTCGCTTTCCCGACTGGTATCAACCATATGATAGTTGCCAGTCGTTTTCTCACGCGCACTTATCGAACTTCTTTGCTGTCGACAAGCTTCGCGTTTCATCCTCTCGAAGTGTTGTTGATGGGCAACGTATCCTTACCACCACTTCTTGAAGTCACTGCATTCTTCGGCGGGGTGAGTGACCCTCCGATGGTATAAGCAGTAGTTCGGATGTGAATCCTCTCCGTTGAGGCTTATGGCCCCGGGCGTGTTTTCTTTGAAAGGCGGCAGCTTCATTCCCACTGACAGGACTTTGGCGAACCGTTTCTCTGTCTTGATCCTGCTCTTGTTTGCCGCAGGTGTGCTTTGGTTTGGTCGGAGTTCTTTACGACTCCTCCTTACCGCAGCTTCTTCATCCTGACGCTGACGCTTAGCCTTTTCGTATATGGTTATTTCGCGTTCTCGGTCAGCTTTGCATTTTCGAAAAGCTTCGTTTAATAGCCTATCGATTGGGTCTTCTGACAGTTCCAGGGATTTTAGCGCCGTTCCTGCCCCCAGTTCCTCTGTGTTGCTTTCCGATGCTGAGGGAGCTTCTTCGACATTTGACGACGAATGGGAGACCATGTGGCAACTTGCTACAGAGTCCTGGGTTTCTTTTGATGAGTTATTTCCCTCATCATCATCACTATCTCCATTCTCAAGGATATGCTTGAGAAACTCTTCAAGAGTGACTGGGATCCACGCCTTCTGGTTGTACTCCTCCAGCGCGTCGATATACTTTTGCAGGTCCGTGCACTTGTCATCATACTCGGCAGACTGCACAGGCTTCTTGGTCTTCTTCTTTTTCTTCGAAGACTTTGAAGGCTTGACCTGGGGGTTTTGCCCCTTGTCAATTGTTTTCGGTGCAGAACGCGGTTTCAGCATCCCTTCAATGATCTCGAGCTCCAGCGGGCTTTTCCATCTGATCGTCGGACACGCCTGAAGATCTTTCAGCATTCTTTTGGTTTTAGCTGAAAGGACAACTTCCCATGGAGCTTCTTCCACGAGCGAGCATGATACCCCCGGGATTTCTACCTTCTTAGGAGCGTGCTTCTGTGGTGGGTTGACCCTCCAGTTCTCTGATAGAGCAAACTTCCCTTGTTGGTACTGATCCTCGACCCATTTTTTGAAGACGTAGCAATCCTCAATTGGGTGGCTCACCATCTTGTGATAGGAGCAATAGTTGGGGTTGTTGATGTCGCTAGGTTGCGATGGACGTCGTGGGTCCAGCAACGTGATGAGTTTGTTGCGCACTGCCAGCTCGAATAGTCTTCATGTCTTATCACGGGGAAACGAGTAAGCACGTCCTAGCCTTTCTTCCAGGGATATACGAGGACGCATGTTGTTTTGGCGAGTAACTGGCTTCGGATCACTCGGATGTTGTTGAGTGTTGGCAATGAAGGCTGCTTTCCCTTTACCCTTGGCATTTCGAGGGTCCATTTTTGAGGAGGAAGGCCCGTGGCCCATCTGTTCCATTTAGGCCAGCTTGTTGATCAGCGCCTGGAAGGTGGTCGGGTTGAAGAACGTCATGAACTGGGACACGGTCGCTTGAGGATCAAGGGTCCCGATGAACATGCCCACGGCAGGAGATTCTTCAATGTGCTGTTCGCATTTTGACCATAGGTTCTGCCACCAGATCGCGTATTGGGCCCAGGTTTCTCCTGACTTCACCCTGGCATTGATTAATGTTGTGATCGGGGTGCGTTCGCTTGCGCTTGCGAACTGCTGTGTGAACAGCAATTCCATTTCTATGAATGTTTTGACGGAGTCATTTGAGAGCTCCGAGTACCATTCAAATACTTTTCCGACAGGCTGCCAACGAACTGGCGAAGCAGCAATTTGTTGTCACCTCCAGTATTGCCGCACAGAGCTCTGAACTGAGCAACGTGCTGATGAGGATTGCATGTCCCTTTGTACACATAGAACTTGGGGATCGTATATCCCGGGGGGTACTTGATTTGATCGTACCAACCTGGGTACGGTCGTCCGGTTCTGTTGACTTGGCCAGCCGTTTCGTTGGCTTGATAAGCTCGTATTTTTTGAGCTATGTAATCGTCAAGGGCAGCTTTGGAGATCGTTTCCTCCCTGGCCACTGATAGAGCCGGAAGAGGGTTCGATGTTTCCCCTTTGTCATCCTCGATAATTATCGGTGGATCTTCGGCTGGAGGTTCTGGCTGAATCATCATTCTAACCATGTCCGGGAACAGAAGCGCCATATGCTTTATATTAGCAGCTTATTCCGCGGCCTCCTTGTCTTTTCTTTCTAGCACCCTTCGTAGGAACTCTGTATCGGTTTCCTGCTCTTGGCGCTGTTCACTTGCTGATTCCGGACTTTCTTTCTGTCCAGTGAGTGCTGCCATTTTCGTCAGCATCTCCTGGAGCTTTTGTTGTTGGTCCTGAGCTTTTGTCAATGACCAAGTTTACGGCCGATGACCCACGGAAGCACGACTTTCTTCTTTCCCGGAACCCATGTAAACTGTGTGTATGATCAGGCCCCCAGACTTGGGGCATTTGAGTCCATCGCCTTTGGAATTTGCCGCCGACGGTGGGAGATTCTCCAGCCTCACCCTTTTGTAGGAGGTCGAAGTTGAAAAGGCCGTTGTAACAGGCACCCGTGTTGAAGACGTCCCTCTCAATATGACGGAGGGATGCTCCTCCTCTTGCCGAGCCTTTATTTTCTTCAGTCGGCAAGAGTAGTCTTTGTTGATCACAGAATCTTGGATTTTCCGTCAGACCCTATGGATTTGGAAGGACAGCCGCTGAGGGGGCTGCTCCGGCTTTGCCTGCGTCATGTTTTCAGCAGGTAGGGAAGATTTCCTCTGCACCGCGGTTGGAGAGTTCTTTCGCACCCTCCTAAGTAGATCAAAGTCGTTCCTGGTTGGAACAGCGGTGTCAACTTCCACCATTGGAGCTGGTGGAGTAAGTCCAGAGGGGAAGTTTCCCCCAGCCTTTCTCACTCGACGCCAGTGGCGATGTTGAGCGTGTCTTGCTAACGGGACCACCTCAGTTGTGGAAGCGGCACCGTCATGCCCCCGGCTTTGATGAGGGGCTACTGTTGATGCCAACCTGTCGAAGACTGACGTCCATTGAGAGGGAACAGCTAATCTTTTGAAGGCCGATTTTCTGGTAAGGGAAGCACTTTTGACGACTTCACCCGCAGCAAGAGTTGAAACGGCAAATCTGTCAAAGACCGATCTTTTGGTAGGCGAAGCACCTTTGACGACTTCACCCGCCGGAGGAGTTGGGAGGACTATCCGTTTTGGGATAGCCCCTTCAGGTATCGCGAGCCTCTTTACGGGCTCACTTGAGCTTCGACTCAGCCTGTTGAAAACTGAGGTGGCAGACTTGGATGACCCGTTGAGAGGGGTTGTGGTGGTTGCCAGTCGATCGAAGACCAACTTCTTGGGAGCTTCCTGTGGTGGCACTGGGGCGCTGAAACTCGCTGGCGGGAGCATGGTCCCGAAGAACAATCCAGTGGTGGCTTGAGTTACTGCCCCACCGGCATTGAAAAGATAGAGGCAGCATTGGGCCCGTATGTCACTCCTCCAGTTAGGGCGGAGTGGGAGTTGCTGTTGTAGTTTGTACAGCTTGAAGCCATTGATCTTTTTTTCTTCTTCTTCCTAGACAGGAACAAGACACCAAATCTTAGTACCTCGAATCCAAAGGCAACCATAGCAAACCGCGATTTTGTTCGCGAACATGACATACGAATTATGGAGTGGAAAGAGGAAGAGGTCCCACCGGGCGTGCCAGAATCTGTTCACCACCGAAAACGAGGACGAAACCGGGATGGATCGTCCTGCCTGAATTCGGGGGCAAATGTTATTTGGATTTATCCGTCCACCTCTCCGAAGATGCCAAGTTGATTTATGGCACCGTATATCAGAGGTTTGGACGGATGCGGCCGTTGTAGCAGACTTCGTCAGATTCCCCCTCATTTGCGAAGAGTTTTTGATTGTGGGGACGCTCTTCCCTACAGGCGCAAGCTCCTACAGTTAATTACATTATCGCATCGCGATAACCACATTCTCCTACTCCGGAAGTTCACTTCGTGTCGTGTATGTTTTTTGTTTGTTTAGGTTGCCCGTGGATTGTATACGGAGACTAATTTATGTCGTCGCCCGTAGGGCGTGGATTAGTCCAAATCCGTATATTTTTAGATTTAGGTTTTTATTTAAGGACTGTTAATCTATTTTGAGATTAAGATCGACTTAAATGTATATGAGCATTTGGGGCTCGATTTGTTTTTGTTAAGGATACGTTAATCCAATTTGAGGCTAAGATCCACTTAACAAGGTTTTAGGATCACTTTTATTTCAGATCCAACAAAAGAGCATTTGGGCTCTATTGTTTTAGTTTAAGGACGTTTCTGTCCATTATCTCCATTTTGGAGGTGGATATTAGTTTAAGCACATTTCGGTCCCTTATCGCCATTTTGGAGGCGAATATTAGTTTAAGGACATTTTGATCCCTTGTCGCCATTTTGGAAGCGAATATTAGTTTAAGGACATTTCGGTCCCTTTCCAGTTTAAGGACGTAGTGGTCCAGTGTGTGACAGAATGAACAGGGGTGATATGGAATGCACCCAGTATGGGATGCGGTTTGATTTGAGGTGTGCATGTCGGTTTGGACGGTTTAGGAATGCACTGAAGAATTGTTGGTTGTCGGGACCCGCCACCTCTCTGAAGACGTTGAAAAATTACAACGACGTATATCGGAGGTGTGGAGAGATGTACCCTTAAACCAAATCCCGTATTTGAGGGAAACGGGTTATGGTGACCCTAGGAATCGTTAGTCATGTTTGAGACTAAAATTATCTGAGGAGATATAAGATGAATATCATTTGGGATATCATCAATTGAAAGATCGATAGTCATATGTGAGACTGAGATTAGTTTGGGCAATCATGAGCATATGGGCTCGGTTGATTTGAATCAAGAAGGTTCTTTCCTCAGAGGGCCTAGCCAATTTTGGGCTTGATCTGCTCAGTGGTCTTTTTTTATTGAAAAGTGCTAAGCACTTGCTTGGGCTCTGTTTAATCAGTCCCCCTTTTATACAAACAGTGCTGAGCACTTATATAAGTTCTGACGCCCATATATGATCATGTGAAGCTTTCAGTCATGGGGAATTACCCAATAAGTGTAAAACACTTTACTCATTTTGTCTTTATATAGAGTGCTAGGCGCTCTTTATGGCATCCATATGGGGAGCGCGTGAGGGGCTAGGCGCCAGGCGCTGCCCAATGAGTGCTAAGCACTCTTTTCTTCTGTGGCGCCCACGTGAGGGACACATGAGGCGCTGGGCGCTAAGCGCTGCCCAATGAGTGCTAAGCACTCTTTTCTTCTGTGGCGCCTACGTGAGGGACACGTGAGGCGCTGTGCGCTGCCCAATGAGTGCTAAGCACTCCTTTCTTCTGTGGCGCCCACGTGAGAGACACGTGAGGCATCGGGCGCTAGGTTTTTCCTTATATGCTTTGTTTTAAGGAATTCAATTCCTAGTTCTTTTCTGAATCTTTGATTCTCAAGAACAAGTTCTTCCCGATAAGAATTAAATTCTAAACTTGTGGGAGACTTGTCTTGTGGATCTCAGATCCAAAGAAAGATCTAAGTTCTTTTAAAAGGGTTAAACCCTTCAATAGGTAAATGAGATATTTTGATCTCTTTTTTTTATTTACCTAGAGTTTCTTGAGGAGAGAGATCTTCTTCTCTGTTCCTTTCTGAAGTTTTCTGCTTTAGTTTTTTTTTAGAATCTTATGGGGGGTTCCTCTCTCTCAGACTTGAAGTCTTGGGTCCTTTATATAGTAGAGGCAAGTTTGTTAATTAGTTTTTGAAGAAATCTCTCGTTAAGAGATCCTAATTGATTTGGGGATTTTTACCCATCATTGGATCTTTGATCCAAAGGTTTCTATTTTACAGAACATATTTTCTTGTTTCTAACAAGATTAGGGAAATATTTTCCCTTGCACAGAATTTATTCTGTAAAACGGTGATTTTTTAATCACCGTTGGATTTTTAATCCTCCGGTTCTCTGTTTTACAAAGGGCAATCTTTCTTGTTTAGAAAGATTGAGGGAATATATCCCAAAATAAAATTTTATTCTATAATACAATTTGGATGATGTTTTCTCCCGACAGAATTTAATTCTGTATTTTTGATGATTTATCATCTTGGTTGGATCTTTGATCCAACGGCTCTGTTTAACAGAGAGTAGAATTTAATTCTACCTGAACGCCGGCGCTCACGTGTTGTGCATGTGGATGCTACTCAAGGTTTTAATTCTTATAATGGGTATTCATGTGCTTTGCACATTGGCGCCCGCGTGAGGACCACGTGAGGCGCCACCATAGGATTAATTTCTATCAGATTGGTCTTAGCGCTGGCGCCCACGTGAGGAGCACGTAAGGCGCCACCATAGGATTAATTCCTATCAAATTGGTCTTGGCGCTGGCGCCCTCGTGATGAGCACGTGAGGCGCCACCATAGAATTAGTTCCTATCAGATTGGTCTTGGTGCTGGCACCCTCGTTGGAAGCACGTGAGGCCCTGCCTCATTAATTTTTAAACAAAGCTTTGCTCTTTTATAGGGGAAACACACTCAGTCAAATCAATTATTGTATCTTCAACATTTTCTATGAAATTATCAAAAATTGTTTGATCGTGTATTGATTGGTGTGAAAAAGTGTTTGTGTAGTAGTTAACCGCAATCAGAACGGTGTCGCGTGTAGCTAGACCGAGGTGAGTACGGGTCGTCCTCAGGGAAATGTTGAACCTTTTAATCTTACTTTAGATGTGTTGAAAGAGAGAGGGGGGATAAAGAATTTTTGAAGAATGGTTTCTAGATCTACGTTAAGCAAGAATGCAAAAATATAGATCTAGATTATTTTAGGGATGTAGTTAATATAATAAGGGGGCTTGTAGGGTTCGTTAGGATTTAGTAGTTATGGACGATTAATTAAAAGTTACCCTTTTTATCCTTTAATAGATTTAAAACTAGAACGACGGTGATGCGTGTAGATTAGGGTTTCTGGAGGGAAAAGGAATCCCACTCTTAACCCTTATCTCGACACGGAACTCCGTTCATATCTAGCCTTTACCAAAACAATCATTAATCTAATCTCTAGTCGCGGTCGGAACTAACAAAGAATTGTTAGCGCGCCCGATTAGGATGTTAATGATTCTTTTGATAAAGTTTATAAACTTTATAGGACTTAAAAAGGGTTTAGAGATGTTTATCATCCATTAGCCTAGCCTAATCCTACGAACCCTAACAAGCGGAGAATTACTCGCGCATGTTGGGAGAAAAAGAGATGGAGAGAAATTGCATAATTAAACTACGAAGAAATAGAATAAGAAAAAGAAAGCTACCTTTATTAATCAACAATATTCATTACACTTTGATTCCTTAGAAAATGATTACAAAGACTAGTTTGCTTCTCGATCTCTTCCAAGGAGGTAGACGAACAGTTGATGACCAGCCTGGATGCGTGAGCCGACTTGGACTTCGTGATCGCGTCGGCTTGATGATTTTCCAAGAGGCTCTCGGTCTTTATTTATAGTCCCAAAACCAGAAAGTTAGATGCCTAAATTGGGGACCTTTAGTTAGGATTCCACCTAAAAATTTCCATCCCCTAACTCTTCAACTACGCGGCGGATCCGCGGCATAAAGGGGCTCATGCCGCGGATCCGCGGCCTGATGATCAGCTCCGTTGATCAAACTTTAGGGGCTGGCTCCTTGTGATATATGGCGATCCTTGGAACCTTCAGAATTTGGAAATCTTTTCTTTTCTTCTGCCAGAATTGATTTCTTAATTTTGATTTCTTAATTAGGCAGGTTAGCTTTAACAACTTGATTTTCTTGATTTAAGACCTGAAAATCCTGCACAACAACTTAAATAATATTTAGTAGACTTAGTTCTACTAGGATTTGGTCAATAATATAATTTGCATATATTTTCCTACCAAATGCTAATTACAATATATCAACACATGGAAAATAGTATTTTTACACATAAACCCTCATATGTATGATATATTATAATAAAGACCTTTTTAAATATGGAAATGGTAGGAAAAATGTAGTAACAAATGTGCAGTTTTATCAACTGAACAAATACCCCCAAACTTATCTTTGATCGTCCCGAGCAAACTAATTTATTCAAGAGAAGGAGAAAAAGAAAGGAGAAAACTAAGCACACTTTCGTAGGCAAACACGATTGCACTGAGCACGTGCAACAAGCCGTTAAACCTCTAGGTGTCCCTAGTAGGAGGAGTGTTGTCTCCTGAGGGTTTTCAGCGGATTACACCCACAAAATCCAATAACAAAAGAGAGATGGTGAAATTTACATATAAAGATAAGAACCATAAAAGAAAGACTTTGAAAATAAGAGTTTCCAACTACACTAGCTTTTCAGTTGTCATGAGCCCTATCTTAATAGTCATGAAAAGATGTTAGAAATCACATCATCCCTCAATAAAACATCGTCTTTATTCTTCATTCCTATCTTTCTTCCAAACATTGATCATATACCCCTACGTGTGTGTATAGAACATCCCTACACTCGGAGAATTCAATTCAAGCTATCATATTCTTGTCCATCTACCTTAGTACTTTTTAATTTGATGAATATTTAGGTTTGCTCACACATTTTCATACGACCGTTAATACTTCTTGAGGTACTAACCGACCGATTACTCATGTGCTTGCTGATTAGGTGATAATATTTTCCTCGTCTTGCACCACTTAAGGCTTAGCAGTGACTCTCAGACCAGTTGGCCTTAGGGCACTAGGTGAAGAGGCGCCCTCGCTATATTTTTTTATTGCTGCCTTGGCGATACAAAACCAGTGTTCATTTTTTTCTTCATTTTTTTTATTTTTTCATTTCCTTCATACTTTGGCTTTTAAACAAGAGCATTTCAAGGTATTCTCTACTATCCCGAGTTTCAAGACGTGTGTAAGTGCATATAGTAGGGTATCAACATTCAAATGTTTGGCTTCCAGAATAGAAACTATTTTTCAGACTTATTTTTATCCTCAGATTAGTGACTTCCTTCATCTTACTAACCCTTGGGACAACAGCTCATAACTACTTATTACCAGTTCGTTTAAGAAAACTTCTAATTTTCTTGGTTTTCTTAAACTATTCCTATCTTTTGGATATAATTTTTCACACTCTACACTTTTGTTATATAAAAAAAAAATTAATGCCCAGTGTCAAAGATAATTCAGTGAATACAAACCTCCCCCCCCCCGAAACCTGTTTTCAGCAGTGTCCTCACTGATGTAGCTTTTTGAGAACAAGGACCTGTATACTAGGAGAGAGATACAAGAGGTAAAATAATAGTTAAATGAAAACTATCCCCAAACTTGATCTTTGACACGCACAGATATTCAATCAAATCCATTTTTACTCACCTCCATTCTTAAAATGAGAAAATATTACAAAAACATGGAGGTGAGGCGGAGGAATTTTAGTTTTGATAAAGCGGCTCCTGTAAAAACAGGAGCTCCTCCGCGGGGTCAGCAGAAAAATAATGTTTTAATCTATGCCCATTTACTTTAAAAATTGAACCGTTTTTCAAATTTTCGACTTCAACTGCCCCGTGCGGGTGTACATACCGCACCACAAAAGGTCCTTTCCAACGAGATTTAAGCTTACCCGGATGAAGATGGAGACGGGAATCGTAAAGAAGGACTTGTTGCCCCGATGTGAAGGTTTTTCTAAAAAGATTTTTATCGTGGAACACTTTAGTCCTGTTCTTTACTATCACCGCATTATCGTAAGCTTCATCGCGGAGTTCGCTTAGCTCATTCAATTGCAGTTTCCGATAGCTGCCTGCATGATCAAGATCAAAATTAAGCTCTTTAATAGCCCACATTGCCTTATGTTCAATCTCGACAGGAAGGTGGCATGCCTTCCCAAACACAAGGCGGTATGGAGACATGCCAAGATCGGTCTTATAAGCAGTGCGGAATACCCAAAGAGCATCCGTCAATTTGGTTGACCAATCTTTACGGTTCTTAGAAACCGTCTTCTCCAAGATTTGTTTGATCTGCCTGTTTGAGATCTCAGCCTGCCCGCTCGTTTAGGGATGATAGGGCGTAGAAAGCTTGTGAGTGATTGAATATTTCCGCATCAATGTCTCAAAAGACCGATTACAGAAATGTGTCCCGTTGTCGCTAATTATAGCGCGAGGGTGTCCAAATCGCGAAAAGATATTTTCTTTAAGGAACTTAATGACAAGCTTGTTGTCATTAGTGCGACACGGTATAGCTTCCACCCATTTTGAGACATAATCAACCGCTAACAAGATATATAGATTCCCTAAGGAGTTGGGAAAAGGGCCCATAAAATCAATACCCCACACATCGAATATTTCCACAACCAATACAGGTTGGAGCGGCATCTCGTTCCTTCGTGAAATCTGACCCAAATGCTGACATCGCGGACAAGTTTTGCAATGTTCATATGCATCTTTAAATAATGTTGGCCAATAAAAACCACATTGCAAAACTTTCTCCGCCGTTTTTCGAGGTCCAAAATGACCGCCGCATGCATGATCATGACAAAATGATAACACGCTTTTGAATTCATCGTTAGGGACACACCTGCGAATGATTTGATCGGAACAATACTTGAATAGATAAGGTTCATCCCAGTAAAAATATTTTACTTGGGATAGAAATCGAAGTTTGTCTTGTTTCGACCAATCACTAGGAATAAGTCCCGTCGCAAGATAGTTCACGATATCCACGAACCAAGGTTCGTAGGATACAGTCAAGAGCTGTTCGTCAGGAAATGAGTCATTTATCGGCATGGTCAAAGTTGGTGAAGAAGTGATGCGTGAAAGATGGTCGGCTACAACGTTTTCACCTCCACTCTTGTCTCGGATGACAAGATCAAATTCTTGTAACAATAGGATCCAACGTATTAGCCTGGCCTTCGCATCCTTCTTCGATAAAAGATGTCGTAGGGCAGAGTGATCTGTGTAAACCACAATAGGCGAGCCAATCAAGTAGGGCCTGAATTTCTCTAATGCAAATACAACTGCCAAGAGTTCTTTCTCGGTAGTTGTGTAATTTATTTGTGCATCATTCAAGGTCCTACTTGCATAGTAAATTACATGTGGCATCTTATCAATGTGCTGTCCTAAGACAGCACCAATAGCAAAATCTGATGCGTCACACATAAGCTCGAACGGGTGGTTCCAATCCGGAGAAGATAGAACGGGGGCTGTAGTGAGCGATCTTTTTAGCGATTCAAAAGCAGCCTTACAATCCGAATCGAAGTGAAAAGTAGTGTCCTTGGCCAATAGAAGGGTTAAGGATCTAGCAATTTTGCTAAAGTCCTTAATAAATCTTCTATAAAATCCTGCATGGCCAAGCAAGGATCGTATATCTTTGACGCAATTGGGACGAGGTAGGTTATGAATGACATCTATTTTAGCTCTGTCAACCTCAATGCATTTTCGTGAAATTATATGTCCAAGTACAATACCTTCTTGGACCATAAAATGGCATTTTTCCCAATTCAAAGTCAAGTTCTTATCCTTACAGCGGATAAGAACCGCGTCAAGATTACGAAGGCAGTCCTCAAAGGAGTCCCTAAAAATGGAGAAATCGTCCATAAAAATTTCTAGAAAATTTTCCAACATATCTGAAAATATCCCCATCATGCACCGCTGAAATGTAGCGGGAGCGTTGCATAACCCAAAGGGCATGCGTCTATAAGCAAAAGTTCCGAAAGGACAAGTAAAAGTGGTTTTATCTTGATCCTTTTCGGCGATGGGGACCTGGTTATAGCCAGAGTATCCGTCCAAGAAACAGTAGTATTCGTGTCCCGCTAATCGTTCCAACATCTGGTCAATGAAAGGTAGAGGGAAGTGATCTTTCCTCGTCGCGGCATTGAGTTTCCTGTAATCAATACATACGCGCCACCCAGTTTGGGTGCGTGTTTGGATTAACTCATTAGCCTCATTAGTGATGACCGTGATGCCAGACTTTTTAGGGACCACATGAATTGGACTTACCCATTGGCTATCAGATATGAGGTAAATTATTCCACTATCAAGGCACTTGACGATTTCTTTCTTTACCTCCTCCTTCATAACGGGATTTAATCGTCTTTACGGGTCTCGGGTTGGTTTGGCTTCATCCATCAGATGTATGTAATGTTCAACAATTAAGGGACCAATCCCTTTGATGTCGGCCATTGTCCAACCAAATGCTTGCCGATTCGATCTCAACACTGCCAAAAGTGCATTCTCTTGCTCTAAGGCTAGAGAAGCGGATATAATCACTGGCAAAGTCTCATTCTCTCCTAAATATGCATATTTAAGATGAGAAGGTAGCAGTTTGAGATCAAGAATTGGCGGAGAGACAATAGAAGGTGGGGTAGGGGAATAATATTCGGACTCCCTAAGTGGTTCAAAACTTGCTCAAGATATTGACTCGGAAAGTGCTGCTGACTTTTGCAACGAGTCAACGGGTTCAATCTTAAGGTCGGACTCGTTGAACATATCCTCACTATGAAGTGGTGCAAAATCAAACGATGTCTCATTAGTGTTGTCGAGAACATCAAAGCAAAGTTCCTCATCCATGCAGCTTTCGGAAGCTATCTCGTGGATGGAACAAACATCCAGCAAATGAGCAGAAGGTTCTGATGGCTGACTTCCTAGCTTGTAAATATTAAGCTCAATTGTCATTTTCCCGAAGGATAAGTTCATAGAACCGTTACGACAATTAATTACAGCGTTAGAAGTTGCTAGGAAGGGTCGACCAAGTATCACCGGGATTTGATTGCGTGGGTTTGCCACAGGTTGTGTATCTAAAACAATAAAGTCCACGGGAAATATGAATTCCCCGACTTTAATTAACACATCCTCTAGTTCGCCCCGAGGTTTGGTGATAGATCGGTCTGCCATCTGGAGAGTACAATGGGCAGGTTTTAACTCTCTAATTCCTAACTGCTCGTATACTGAATAAGGAAGCAAGTTAACGCTAGCGCCTAGATCGAGTAAAGCACGATTAATATTTTTACCCCCAATAGAAATAGAGATTGTAGGACAGCCGGGGTCCTTACGTTTCTTTGGTATTTTTGGGTAAAAGCCGTGCTAACATTACTCGTCATGAAAACCTTCTTAGGCACTTGAGTTTTTCTCTTTCTAGTGCACAAGTCTTTAAGGATTCTTGCATAACATGGGACTTGTTGAATAGCATCTAGGAGAGGAATATTCACGCTAACTTGCTTAAACATTTCCACAATCTTCTCCATTTGCGGGTTAAGTCTGTTGGCCCTTAATCTGTTTGGAAATGGAGCTCGATCAATAAGTTTTGGGTCCAACGTTTGTGGAGAAGACTGTGGGGACGGATTCGATCCCAAAATTGGAGTGGGAATCGACTTAGATAGATTTAGCGAAATGTTCGAGCCTTGGGGAAAACGGAGAATAGGCTCGGATGAAGGTGGGAGACTAGACGAAATAGGGGAAGAAGAAGAAGAAGCTGGGGTATCAATGGTGTCACTAACATCAAATTGCTCACCCACTCGGTTATTCAGCACTCTCCCCGATCTCAACGTAGTAATGGCATTCACATTATAATTTTGTGAATGGCCAGGATTAGGTATGGGTTGAGATGGGAGTTTCCCTTTTTCTCTCGCACTCATTGCGGCGTTTAACTGTGCGATTTGGTTTTCTATTGATTTAATACTCTCACCATGGGAGGCGGAGTTTTTCGTTATGGTATCAATAGAAGACTTCATATCAGCCGACAATTGCATGGATTGTTTCATGAACAAATCCAAGGTTTATGCAAGTGAGTTGTCAGTACCGGCCACTTATGGTGTAGAAATGTTGGCCGGATTTTGGAAATTTTGTGACTGAAAGGGGGGCTGATTCTGTGTTTGTGGTTGCTGTGGAGGCGGTCTTTGATAATTGCTTTGTTGGTTTTGATTCCAAGCAAAGTTATGATGATTCCTCCATCCTTGATTGTATGTGGAAGAATAAGGATCGTTTCTAGGTCGCTGCTGAAAAGCAGCATTAGTTTGCTCGTGACCTTGAAACGGTGCATTCATAGGACATTCTTCCGTTAAGTGTGAAGGATCCAAACAGCAACCACAGACGGTCTTAGGAAGCGTGACCTGATTTAGGGAGAATGATGAGAATTTGTTCTCAATAGCGTCGAGTTTCTTCTGTATCGCTGCCATTTCGGCTTTTACTGCGATAGAAACATCGAGCCGGTGAACACCTTCCCTAGATGAAGGTGGTCTTACGCTTTCCCACTGCAAAGTGTATTCAGCGAGGTCTTCCAGATACTTCCAAGCTTCACCGTCATCTTTAGACATGAAATTGCATTGACACATTGTTTCAAGCATCTGCTTTGTCGCTGGATTAATGCCCTCATATATAATCCAACACAAATCCCATCTATTGATTCCATGATGAGGACATTGGACAAGCAGATCCTTGAAATGTTCAAAGCACTTCCAAAATGGTTCATTGGGAAGCTGGGTGAACTGGTTGATCTCGCTTCTAACACGGGCAGTCTTATGGTTTGGGTAAAACTTCTTAAGAAATGCTATGACGAATTCATCCCAATTAGTGATAGTGTGTGGCACTATTGTAAAGCCGTTTTTCTGCTAAGTCGCACAGTGTGAATGGGAGAAGACGTAAGCGCATAGCATCTAAAGTCAATTATGAAGTACACATCATTGCGCATACCTTCTCGAATTTGGTGATGAAAACGTACGCGTCTTCCAATTCAAGCCCGTAAAATTTGGGCAGCAGATTGATGTGGTGGGGTTTAATTTCGAAATTATCCCCGTTCGGTGGTGGAAGAGATAGACAAGTAGGAAGAGAACCACGGATAGGATAGCATCTCTCTTGGAGAGAGATGCGCGGTGGATTCTGCGCACCTATGGGCGACGGCAGCGTGGTGTTATAATCTGATGGAGTGCCGTCCATCTCGGTCGTGTGTGGTGGGGGAAAAGAAGATGAAGAAGTACCGACTTCGGCGTCGATAGCAGGAACGCGGACAAGACGGGCACTAGGATCCCGTGTCCAGCCGAGCATGCACTAAGCGGGTTTAGCGCAAGTGGCAGCGTGTGTGTGCTTTAAAATTGGTCTGTTTTGAAAAAGTGGGACTCAAGACAAATCACCCTAAGATGCACAAGCAACCCTAGAACTAAGGTCACCTAGGTCCAGTCTCTAGACCGCTCCTAGACTTCCAAAGGACAAGCCGCAGGATCAATCCTCTACCGCCTCCGTTCTACCCTTGCAGCCAGGTAAGTGCCAGGTAAGTGGGAAGGAACCACAGTAGTGAGCCTAATTAAAAACCACTAGCCTTTGACACACTTGCCTAGGCACTACAAAAATAATGCGGATAAACGATAGATTACCCACGACCTTCCTCTGTCCTTATTGAGCGCGACAGTCCTTAGAGTCTGGTCTAGATATTTTTTAAATTAATGAAGGGTTGATCTAGATGCTCGGTTTGTGATTTGTGGGGCTTAGGAAGGGTGATGAAATCCCCACCTAATCTTGATTTGGTCTTTGCCCCTTAAAGTCCGTATTAAAATATGCAAAACAAAACCAATCATAAAACTTTTGCAAAAAGATTTTTGAGCGGCGCTATTTTGCAAAGAATCCTGCAGAAAATAGATTTTATTGGACTTGAGAGGAGAGAGAAGGAGTTGAGATAGATACCAGAGAAGACTGAAACCCTAACTCCTCTGTTGTGCCGCGTTTCCGCCGCCACAAGGGTGTTTTTGCCGCGGATCCGCCGCGTGGCAGAAGGATCACTTGATGAAATTTTTTTGTATAGCCTTCTGTGCTCCTCTGGATCTCTAAAAATGTCTCTGTTTCCTGTTTTCCTCAATTCTGTGACTCCAGATCTCCTTACAAAAATTCACGCACAAATCGTTAAATATGCAATTTGCAGTTTTGTTTTATTATGATATAGATCGTATAAGAATTCAACACAAATAGTAAGAATAAAAAATTACGCACGTATCCCCAGCAACGGCGCCATTTGATTTGTGTGAAAAAGTGTTTGTGAAGTAGTTAACCGCAATCAGAACGGTGTCGCGTGTAGCTAGACCGAGGTGAGTATGGGTCGTCCTCAGGGAAACGTTGAACCTTTTAATCTTACTTTAGATGTGTTGAAAGAGAGAGGGGGGATAAAGAATTTTTGAAGAATGGTTTCTAGATCTACGTTAAGCAAGAATGCAAAAATATAGATCTAGATTATTTTAGAGATGTAGTTAATATAATAAGGGGGCTTATAGGGTTCGTTAGGATTTAGTAGTTATGGACGATTAATTAAAAGTTACCCTTTTTATCCTTTAATAGATTAAAAACTAGAACGACGGTGATGCGTGTAGATTAGAGTTTCTGAAGGGAAAAGGAATCCCACTCTTAACCCTTATCTCGACACGGAACTCCGTTCATATCTAGCCTTTACCAAAACAATCATTAATCTAATCTCTAGTCGCGGTCGGAACTAACAAAGAATTGTTAGCGCGCCCGATTAGGATGTTAATGTTTCTTTTGATAAAGTTTATAAACTTTATAGGACTTAAAAAGGGTTTAGAGATGTTCATCATCCATTAGCCTACCCTAATCCTATGAACCCTAACAAGCGGAGAATTACTCGCGCATGTTGGGAGAAAAAGAGATGGAGAGAAATTGCATAATTAAACTACGAAGAAATAGAATAAGAAAAAGAAAGCTACCTTTATTAATCAACAATATTCATTACACTTTGATTCCTTAGAAAATGATTACAAAGACTAGTTTGCTTCTCGATCTCTTCCAAGGAAGTAGACGAACAGTTGATGACCAGCCTGGATGCGTGAGCCATCTTGGACTTCGTGATCGCGTCGGCTTGATGATTTTTCCAAGAGGCTCTCGGTCTTTATTTATAGTCCCAAAGCCAGAAAGTTAGATGCCTAAATTGGGGACCTTTAGTTAGGATTCCACCTAAAAATTTCCATCCCCTAACTCTTCAACTACGCGGTGGATCCGCGGCATAAAATGGCTCATGCCGCGGATCCGCGGCCTGATGATCAGCTCCGTTGATCAAACTTTAGGGGCTGGCTCCTTGTGACATGTGGCGATCCTTGGAACCTTCAGAATTTGGAAATCTTTTCTTTTCTTCTGCCAGAATTGATTTCTTAATTTTGATTTCTTAATTAGGCAGGTTAGCTTTAACAACTTGATTTCCTTGATTTAAGACCTGAAAATCCTGCACAACAACTTAAATAATATTTAGCAGACTTAGTTCTACTAGGATTTGGTCAATAATATTATTTGCATTCATTTTCCTACCAAATGCTAATTACAATATATCAACACATGGAAAATAGTATTTTTATACATAAACCCTCATATGTATGATATATTATAATAAAGACCTTTTTAAATATGGAAATGGTAGGAAAAATGTAATAACAAATGTGCAGTTTTATCAACTGAACATGTATCTCACTCAGTTGACTTCCTAATTGACAGATTTCTCCATTATTGGTTTCAGTTTGACTGTATTCACTCTCGAGAATCTGTACCGCTAATTGTTTCACTTGTTCGTCGATTCTAACCAATGATTGTGATTGAGCGTGAAATAATTGATCAGGTTGTTGTATAAACATGGCTACCGTCGAAGCCGTTTGATCCTCAACTGCAATCATCACTTCTAATTTTTTCTCTAAAGTGGTCAACATAGCATCCATCTTACTATCATACCCTATAAATGTGAAAGTTGTTTCAGGAAAGAAGGGTTGGAATGGTATCGATGCTAAAGCGGACATCTTGTTAACCTTTTTCTCTAAGTACTCAATCAATTGCTTTAAATTTGAAGTGGCATTGGTTTCAAGAGTGTTAGGTAGTGGACCAATATCAAAATTCTGGAACGGTTGGTTACATCCTGAGAAAGGACAGTTTTCAAGAATGTGGAAGAATCTTGATAATTGGAACAACAGAATTAGGAATGTGTATTAACAAAAGAATATGGATCGTAAAGGATCGGATTAAAATGTGTGTCACCCATAATTACAAGTATTCACAAAAATCACAAAAGAAAAGAATACCACACCCCCAACAGTCTATATTTTGCTAAGTCAACTAGAGCTGCTCAAGAACCTGATTATTAAAGTAAAATTGTGTTGAGAAACGTGATCAAGATATTCTAATCAAGAAGTCAAGTAAGTGCAGAGATCGGAGAGGTTTTCCAACGCTTTCGTGAAATTCCTTAATTTGGAGTAACGCTCACTCTATACTTGCCTAGACACTCCTTAAATAATGTACAGTTAAGCAGTATTCTAAACACAATCAACTTTTCCTAGTGAGCGTGAATCCTTAGAAGCTGATTTTTAATTGATTTTAAAATTACTGGGGGAATGCAGCATGTAGTTTTTGTGATTTGAGGACCATAGAAAGGGTGATGAAATTCCTTACCATATCTTGTTAAGGTTCTCTTACCCTTAAAGTCCGTATTAAGATGCAATACGCAAATCAATAAAAAATTGTTCAATCATCACACAATTATTTTTTTAATTAAATTTAGACGCTGCAACCAAATACGGGTTAGTTTTCTTTGCCTTTGAGGCGAATTTGCGAAGAATCCTGCAAAAGATTGAAATAATGGAAGACGTCGGATTTGAGTGAGAAGGAGTTAGAGAATACGTACTGAATGTTTTGGGTTACGAAACCCCCGTTAAGTCGATCCTGAGTGCTTAGAATGATCGCTTGTTAGGGCACATCATCCAGATCTTTGGTACTGAACTTGTATTTTCTCCTTGCTCTTCAAATCCAATTCTTCTTCACGTATTTGCCGCTCGCTAACTCATTAAGTTCTGAAACTCGAGAAATCGGAACTTTTTAGAGAAAAAAGCGATATGTTTGACCAATGTACTGTACCCAAACAATTGTCAAATTTAAAGTATAAATATGGAGCAATAAAAGAACAAGAAAACAATAGTAAACTTTTAGGACCCAAAATCTTCAATCTGGCCGACATGGGGGTATTTGGTCGGCCAAAGTTTAGGGGCCCATCTTTCTAGAGTGTGCTTTTTATTCAATCCTTAATCCATTTTTGTACTTCAAATAATTTTATAAGACTTAGAGTAACAGCGGATTAAACTAACATAGAACTTGGTAAGGAATGTTAGATTTTTGTTTTCATTTTTTGTTAGTATGTGTATGTTAGTTTGGTATATACAAAATGAACTTGATCCCGGCAACGGTACCAAAAATTTGTTGGGACTTTACCCACACACGTCTTGAGTTTGAAAGAACAGTTTGAGTTTAGAAATACGGCGCGCGCGAGCTCGGTCTCGTTTTAAAATATTTATAACCACAAGTGCACAGCTCGTTGTAGCTAGCCGGCAAATACGGGTCGATCCACAGGAAATTGGTGATTAAAAGTTGTTATGGCAAGTTCAAAGATAAGGATCGGTTGTTTGTTTGTTTGTCACGTTTTAAGAAATACAAAGTCATAGAAACAGGTGAAAGCGGTCGTGGCTCTGACTCAGATAAATGAATCGTGGCAATATCATCTCCTCTCTCTTTTGATCACATGAATACTTCCTCTCTCTTGCAAACGGATTATGAAGCACATTATATAAAAGCATATCGCAAGCATAAACCGTCAAGACAAACAATTATAAGTGAGATTAAAACAATTGCATCTAAAAAGTTGTTTAGCATTAAACTTGCTAAGTGTTTGGATGATAGTATAGGGTCTATACTTAATGAAGGGTGTCAAACAACAATGAAGTTACATACCCTATCTAAATTACCTACAAACTTGACACTAATATTGATTCTAAGTTTAACATTGCAAAATAGAGATGTGGAAAGAATAGGGTATATGCTAAAGATTACCAAGTTTAACCATTAAAAGAAACATACCCTATCAAACCATAACCATGTTACAACCTTAAAGTTATAATAAAATTAAGTACAAAAATTAATCTAAAGAGAATGGAGAAAGGCCTTGCCATTCATCTCCATCCTTACCATCACCATAGCCAAGAGACTTACTCAAATATCATCACAACAAAACAAAAGAAAAATGCAAGAGCATGAAAGTAGAATGAGCAAAGAAATTACACGAGTAAAAATTAAAACAAAAGGAGTTCAAGTGTATTAACAATTGGAGAGCCTTGAGATACAAAATTAGATGACAACTTCAACCTACTTAATGGAGCTCTCAAATGAGAGCTCCAAGAGGGAAGAAGCAGCCATCATTCATTACACACACTAAAATCCACTCAAAAACCAACTCCATGCTTCATCTATGATCTGCTATATATAGAAGTTTTTCCATACAAAAAGAAATATCCCAGAGGCTTGATTAGATAGTGGTGGAAGCACAGAAAAAGCTTGAGCCAATTTGGCCGAGGTGGAGCCGACCAACCAAGGCTTTGGGCGGCCAAGCAACGGCTGCCGGGGCCCATCTTCCTACAGTAATCATCCAAGCTCCTCATTTGATTTATAAGATATATCTTTTCTTCTCAATCACACTGGCTTTCACTCTTGAGTTCTGAAGTCTAATGATCATGACATTTCAACCCACTTGCTTCATATCACATCAACTCTTTATGTGATCATTGTGTTCATATCATGAGTCATGCCCACTTGTGTCCACTTGCTATGTCATGTTTCCTACATGTGTGCCCACTTGCTCATGTTGCAAAATTAATTATTTTTTGGTTGCAACATTTGTATCTTGATCAGTTATCCGTATGATTGCAGTTTTGGCCCGAATTTGTTGCAATTGTGCACAATGTGCCGTGTTTTCACTTTAATTGCCCGGAGTATCTGAAACCTATACTAATGTAGCAGTCACAGATTGATAGCACTTGTTTATTAACAAAATGATATAGAATGGACGGTATGAAATGGAATAAATCGTGATGAACACCTACTAGTTATGAATTATACACTAATTACATAGTCTACGAACTAATTATATAAGTTACGAACTATAGACTAATTTATTTAATTATAGGCTAAGTATCCGGGTTGCGTATATACGTTTTCTATACTAAGTTTTTCATAGAATTAGTTTCAGAGGTTCTATACGCCATCCACTCGACTTTCCCATATATATAAATCTACTCATCGACGCGTCTCGAGCTAGTCAAAGCCTAAAACCGCCTCGTCCTTCCTTACCGTCATGGAATTCCTCACGATCGAACCTATAATAGAAAAAACAAGCTAATTACATAAAAATCTACACCGATATCGACACAATGAGTTAAGCGCACATAGATTAGAATATATGGCCAACACGTGTCATCCGTGTTCTAACTACGCCAAACTACCCCTGGCATCGACGTTTAAATATCAAACGATCAAATCAAGTTTTTAGAAATCCAAAACTTAAGTTCAAAGGCTTAAAACATCGGAAATCTCACATAAAACACTTCCAGATTTTGCTATAGGAAATCTGGGTTGGATATAAGTGCTCTCAAGTCAATTATTGTAATTGAAGGAGGACTTATACGAGAGAACAATCTTACTCGAGATGATAGTATGCTATCTAGTTTGTCTTTATCTTTCATGTGATGCGTTTTATTCACTATCACGTATCGTTTTGACATGAGATAAAACCTTAGGATTTTGCTTGACTACCAGGATGATGATGGAGATCATACTAGTGGGGCATAGGTAGTCAATAAGCACATTCTTAAATGTCCCTAGTCGTAGGAGTATCGAGACTGGGCATCGGTACTCCAGTTTAGACTAGTGTGTACGTTTCCTGACCCGGTTGAAGGGCGATAACTGATCCTACAGCTATTAATGTTTGACATCGAAGATTGTATACAGGTGCTAATTGGATGAGTTACACTGGACGGACTCACCGAGAACTCCTAGTTAGTAATATACCAATTCTAGGTAGCGGTTCTCTTGTGACATGAGTACAGGACCTGAGATCACCATAATGTCTTATGTGTGTTCCCATTATACTTAGACTTCTAGCTTACCAGGGCTCAAAGGAATCATGCAAATAGGTTTTTGTTGGGTATAGTCCCGAAGCACGTGGAGGCAGTGAGCGGTCGAGAGGATTCGTCTCTCCTGGTATAGGGAGTTGATGTCGCGTTGTACAGGACATGACTACAACCATAAGTCGATGGCCATTGCAGTGGAGATAAACTGATAAGTGCTATTAGTTGTATCTCAGGTTGGTTACGAGTTCTCTGTCGCACAACTTATCGAATTATTGGGGTATGACAGATTCCAAACCCTAGACCTGATATGCAATACTCTTAGACGAAGAGACCGGACTGTATGGTGATGCCATTGATAGACTTTGCAGGATTCAGATGAGCGTGCTCGTTGACCTTTCGATCAATACCTAGGTAGCCGTTACGTGGAGCTAGTATCGCTGACATGCTTGTAGGTTATGGATATGATCCTAACCGACTGCCAGCGTATTGTCGAGTCTTTAGAGTCCCACACAGAGATTCCACAGCACATGCGAAACGATGTAGGGAACGTATAAGGATACGTGCAGAAGTTCGATTAAACACATGTATTTGATACACGTATTTTAATCGGGTGTTTATTGATATTAGCTGGTATATATATGATATAGCCGGATTATTAAATCAAGTGTTGATTTAATAATTAAATGTATATTTATATATTGATATATTTATATATTAACTAATATTATGCTCACTTTATTTTCTTCTCTTTATTAATATTTATATTTGATATAAATATTATTTAATGTATGTTGATACATTAGAGATTGGTGTGTAAGAATCATATGGTAGAAATGAGAACATTTTTATTCTTTCATTTGTTTTAAAATGAGAATGAGTCATGGTTTTAGATGGTTGTAGACTTGATGACTCATTAGTGATGACTCACTTTTTGGATAATGATTTAATTCTCATCTTTAGCCATTCTCTTCCTCTTCATGGCCATCCTCTCTTGATTTTATTCAAGTGAGGAATGGAAAAAAAAGAGAGAAATTAAGTTAGCTAATTATTCTACATCTCCTATTAATCATTCTTAGCAAGTTTAATTAGTGGGCTGCTTCATTTTGATGAGATCAATTTGAAACTAGAGCTTGTGTTAGAGTTATCTTAAAGTGGATTATCTTCGGCGAGGAGATCATCGAGCAAGCTTATTCCGGATTTTGGAGAAACTAGCCAAAGTCTAAGGAGAGGTGGCTAATACGCTATAAAGGTTGTAGTCTGCCAACTCTAGTTTTTTAGCTTACTAGTTTAGTTGCAAGTTTAGCCTTTTGGTTTGATTTTTGGGTTGGGGTGCTATTGCTCTCTAGATTTTTAAAAGTACCGCTTCTGCCATGCTTTAAACCCTACTAGAGGTTCCTAGCAACCCAACAGTGGTATTAGAGCCATACCAAAAGACCACAACTTGTTTTGGCCAATTTGAAATCCAAAACCATTGAATCAATGTGAAGTGTTCACTTGTTTTCAAACATAGACTTAAATCGATTCTTTTTGGCTAATTTTGTCATGCCCGGGCATTTTAGAATTGTTCTAAATAGTGTTAATGATGATGAGAAGAATGTAGTAGGGGACCAACCCCATCCGGGAGCACCATAGAGTGCTCTCGGGGGAGGTTGGTGACCTGAGAACACCCCAAGGGTGCTCTTGGGTCTGGGAGAGCCCTAAGACACCGTAAAGGTGGCCTAGGGTCTTCCCACCTCCTATCCTCCTCTCATTCGACATTAATTTTTGTCCTGAGATCCACGCGAAGTTTGGGTGCGTTTCGAGTTTGTTTGGACACGTTTCCAAACCAAAAAGTGCCGATTTAGTGTCGAAGTGAAGCGTGTTTTCAATTTTCGAAATCTTTGCTTCGACTTAGAAAGTTGTATGATTCGTTAGCTATATTTGTGATGGTATAAACTAGATTAAAGTGTTTAATGTAGTTGTATCGTCGGCGTACGCGATACACGTGAATTAACGGTTTTTCTATGTCGGAGTGAATAGTGTTTTTTCAAGTGTTGAATTAAGGTTTTGCTTTATATTTTTGTGATTTGTTAGCCATGGGTGATGATTTATATAGTTTAAAGTGTTTAATTGGTATTACTTGTCGGCGTATGCGATACGCAGTGTTTAACGCCGACGAATTGAAGTGTTCAATTCGACGGGGTTGCTCAAGTGAGTCTGAGATGTTGGTTTGTTGGAATGTGTTTGGATTGTCACGAAATGAATAGTCCCCGTGCGGAAGTATGATGTTGCGATAAGTGTTATTTCCATTCATTCTTTTGCCATATTGTATATTCATTTGTTCAGGACGAGCTCCAACTTGTGGCCGTCGTTTCCGCTATATGTATATTCTGTGTTTCGGGGTTTAGCGGTTCATATATGGCCGTAGTCACCGTTTGATGTATTATTATTTGTTGGGACATGATCAGGTTGCGATCATTGTCGTCATTATATTAATACAAGTTTAGGATTACTCCGAGGAGAAGCGCACGAGTAACCAAATTCTAGATTACAGCGGGTGGACATATCAAAAACTTGAGATTGGGTCACTCGAGTCTAGAATTGGCGGGTTGCTTGCCGCGCTTATAGGAAGTATAGGATAGACCCACGGAGGAGTGCTCAAGTCACTGGATTCAAGAAAGTGTCGGGTGGACCCTCATGATGATGATGTTGGGCTTGTTTCTTGGGTTGCCTGACGGCTTGCCGCACTCGTAGGGGCCTGTTTTGGCTGTGCACGGGCTGTTCAGGTGACCGGGAAATGTCGCATTTCGTTTGTGGCTCGAACGAAAAGCGGGATTCCTAGGTGATCTGACCATTCCTATTCTGTGATGTTCATTACTTGCTTATGATATATTTACTTTCCTGTGATGATATTTATCGCTTAGCTGTAATGATGATTATCTGTCTGCGATATTTTATATGATGATATATTGATATATGTGATATATTGGATATATATATATGATATATAAATAAATGATATATACGTTTTGCACCCACGCTGGCCCTGCCCCCACCGCGCTGTAAGTTAAGTAACCTTACAGTGAAGACCCGGGGCCCTGTGGCGAATGTGGATGGCGTATATGTGCTTCTTTTCATGCTTTTCTATGATTGTATGAGAAGATACTAGATAATATGAGATTATCTAAATGATGGGATTGCATTGATTCAAATTAATGCAAAGAAAACAAATCTAAAATACGTTGTAGGGACTAAATATCAGATATTGTGGTGTTATAGTCGAATCTTTTGTTTTGCACAGAGGTATTCGGTTAGGAATATCTACACCTCATTCGATGAGGAAAGAGCCTAGATCCCTTCACAGGGAGTAACCTCTTTGGAAAAAGATTGTGTTACTATAAATTTTCAAATTGTATAGCCGTAGTCTCTTACGTTGGATCGAGGTATTCGGTTAGGAATATTCTGGACCTCATTCGATGAGGGAAGAGCCTTGATCCCTTTACCGGGAGTTCGCTCTTAAGCAAAAGTTTATGTTACTATAAATTTGCAAAACCACTCGGTTCTTTCGATGATATCAAGTTCATTACGTTAAAGGTTTTCTTCAAAACCAGCCGTAGCCCTCTGTTATTTTAGGAAGTAGAGTACTTAGTATTCATTCTGCGTTTGTTGACCTTTGCCGAGGCATAGTGTACGGTAGCTAAGTGATGTCTTCCTGCATGCATACGATGCGATCGGTTAGGACAGTCGTACGACTTTGTTGACCTTTGCCAAGGGTCGTGCGAGTGGGTTTAATTTGATCACGAAATGACGGGTTGAACTTGACTTGTGACTTATGATTTGTTGACCTTTACCAACGCTATAAGCCCTTGGGGTAAAAATCGATATCGGGAGTTTCAAGTGTTGAAACTTGCAATAAGATTGCATACCTTCTATGGAGTGGGTGACTTGTTGATCTCTGTTAAAGTTACCACGCCATAATAGTTTGGATCCCAATTCCTACCGTGAGTAATAGTTACTCTCGGGATATAATCCCGGCTAATTCTCTTTTTAGGGTTTGAAAGAGGATTTGACGGAATAGTGGGAGCCATCCTGATTAAATAAATATACTAATCTAATTTAGGTTAGAGTGCATGACGAGTGTTTCTTTTCTCTCTCTCTCTCTCTCTCTCTGGCAGCGACCTATAACTGACCTTAAACTAAAATCTCATAAACCTAGTTAACCGAAACTTTTTACAAACTTTAGATTTGAAATGTCATGATTGCCCTATTTCACGACATGGTCGTATATGTCCTTACCTCTCCCACTTTCTCATTTGCTTCTTCTAGAATACCCTGTATCCGATACAGTGATCCATATTGCTTGGAAGGCCATCGTACAGTTAGATACGAACTCAAAGAAATTGTTTTAGTCGAGAATGGCCATAGGTTCTGGAGAAAGTGAATTGTATATGATACAATTTATTTGTCTCTCCTCTCCACCTTATCTCAAGTTTGAGAGCTCCTTAAATAAGGAAAATATACCAGTTACTCTTATTGGATGGTCTTCTTCCAATCCCGATGCTAGAGCTGGAAGGAATGGTAAGAAGAAAACCAACTAGCATAAGTCAGGTATATATAAGGTAAGAAAGAGAGACAACAATAGGGGACGAAGTCGGCGGAAAGGAAAATGCAACTACTGTTATGACCCTGGGCAATGAAAGTGGCATTACTTGGAATACCTGGCCATCCCTTGAAACATTTTGATGTTTCATGTTTTCCATGTGATTGTAATTGAAAACTGTTTTTCAATTAATTCTGACTCCTGGGTATATAGATACCGGATTAATATCCCACGTCTATAAGTTGTTACAGATACTGAGAAGAATTAGATTATTGGAAAAGGTGATTTGATCCTTAATGTCGGATATCGGAGCAATTGTTGCTATTGGGAAAATCACATGATTTTGCATTTCGGCAAACTTTTGGTTTTGAATATCTGTTATTATGCACCAACTTTTAAAAACTGATATATTCGTCTCTTTATTTGATAAAGTGGGATATAAATTTTCAAAAAAAATATGTTATGAACATTTGCCTTTATCATTTGATGATTGGATGAGGCGCATTGAATAACGGGATATACATTCTTAACTAAAATACAGTTTTCAAATTACAATATACAAAATATGAGTTAATGAACTCATGGGGCTTATACATAATGATGTATGTTGTCTGGTGTCCGCCTGGATAAGAGATTGGTACTCATATTCCATTCCGTTTTTCTATGAGTTCTCTGATTTTAGAAACGCATTCTTGTTGTCATGCAAAGTCCAAAGATTTTGAGAAGGTCATAAGATAAAAGAATAAAGTAGAGAACCAAACGTTGGAAGTATCAAGATTCTTCGAAGTATTCGAGAATGCGGATACTTATGCTGGGTATTCCGTAGTAATATAATCGAGAATTTGATTCTTTCTCAGATTGCTCATCGGCGGGTGTGCTCCATGATGAGTAATGCTAAATCGTCTTTTTCAATTAAAGGATGCACTAGAAATAGATGCGTATCAATTGATATTGGTTCCACCTAAAATCAGTGCCTCAAATTCTTTATTTGATATAGAATGTGTTATCATCTTAAGATTGTTAAGATATTAAGTTGTCCGGCTTATACTTAAAACCGGAATCCGGATAAACTCAAGGCACGTTTCAGTAATAGCAGTTCGTGGGTTATCCTGGGTTTTGACGAGGGTTTAACATTCTACCATCTCCAAGATCAAAAGTTG
This sequence comes from Agapanthus africanus, assembly GCA_030015575.1. Classification (NCBI taxonomy): domain Eukaryota; kingdom Viridiplantae; phylum Streptophyta; class Magnoliopsida; order Asparagales; family Amaryllidaceae; genus Agapanthus; species Agapanthus africanus. The sequence continues at coordinate 132,198,205 of CM057350.1, read as the reverse complement.
TTTTGTTCTTGACACTCCACCTTTTTAGAAAAGGAATTTCTTGGAAAAGAAATTAGTAGGAGTATGGTAAAACTGGAAGTGATTCCAGAACCACAAACTATTACTGAAAATTTAGTAGAACCTAAAGATTCAATTGACTCTGACAAACCTTCGTCTATTCTTCAGATTTAGTAGGTGAGCTCAGCCACCTGAGAAGTACTACGGTTTCCTCGTTGACAATGACAAGGAGTCTTACATCACATGATGATGAACCTACTAGTTATCAGCAGGCTATGGGAAGTGGTGATTTTCGATTGATAGCTGGATGCCAATTTATCCTAGTTGGACTCCATGCACTGCAAAAAAATATAGGCTTTGCTGGGTACTCTTGAAAGGGTAAAACCCATAAGGAGCAAGTAGATCTTTCGAGATCGGTGCAAATGGAAATGTACTAACCTAATAAGGCTAGACTTGTAGTAATAGGTTTTCATTAAATACCCGTTGTGGATTGTAATGAAACTATTACTTCAGTGTCGTGCTGAAGTCCATACGGATATAACTTGCCGTTGTTGTTTTTCATGACTGTGATATCTGGCAAATAAATGACTATAACATCTTTCTAAATTGGATTTAGAAGTGTACGTGTATATGACTCTGCCAAAGGGTTATTTAAGTCAGTGGGAGCAGCGGTAAGTGTGCAAGTTGCTTAAGTCTATCTTTAGACTAAAGCATGCATAGCGAAAATGGATCATCTGTTTATATGTCACAGTCAAAGTGTTTGACTTTATCAAAATGAGAGATGAACCTGGTATTTGTAAGAAAATAGTAGGGAGTGTTGTCAAATTCCTCATATGGTATGTGGATAACATACTCATTATAGTAAGTGATGTTCTTATGCTGCAATCGGTAAAACAATGATGGTCACATATGTTTTTCCATACAGGATATGGATGTCAGTCCAATCCTGGAAAAACATAGGGTAGTAGTGAAGAGGATTTGATGTTCTTGGTGTATGGTAATGGCAACCTCCTGAAGGAGGTGGTTACCGATTCTAACTTTCCATAGAAAACAGAGCGTTTGTCGCGAGTTATAAGTTTACCCTCTTTTGAGGAGCGGTATATTGGAAAGAGTTCCAAGTGGGATACTGAAGTAGTCATGGCGCTAGATGCTGAATGTGAATCAGTAAAGGATACCGCCCTAGAATTCACTAGATATAATTGTTCACTTATGAACATGATCCCATTATCTGTCCAGGAAAACACTAAGGCAGGTATCGCTCGGTTCGGGAGATATTTGATCTCTGCGAAATTGAGATTCAGGGAGAAACAAAGAGATGCGCTGTGCCGGGTCCACTCATTGAGGCTAATTCTCGAACATAGTTTGCGAAACTGTTAGCACAGAAGTTGGGTATGAGATACCGCAATAATTGGCCTTAACTGCAAGTGGGAGATTTTTGGATATAGGTGCCCTCAAGTCAATTATTGTAATTGAAGGAGGACCTATATGAGAGAATAATCTTACTCGAGATGATAGTATACCATCTGGTTTGTCTTTATCTTTCATGTGATGTGTTTTATTCACTATCACGTATTGTTTTGACATGTGATAAAACCTTAGGATTTTACTTGACTACCAGGACGATGATGGAGATCATACTAGTGGGGCCTGGATAGTCGATAAGCACATCCTTAAATGTTCCTAGTCGTAGGAGTATCGAGACCGGGCATCGTTACTCCAGTTTAGACCAGTGTGTACATTTCCTGACCCGGTTGGAGGGCGATAGCTGAACCTACAACTATTGATGTTTAACATCGAGGATTGTATACAGGTGATCATTGGATGAGTTACACTGGACGAACTCACCAAGAACTCTTAGTTGGTAATATACCAGGTAGCAGTTCTCTTATGATATGAGTACAGGGTAGTCCTTAGGACGTGAGATCGCCATAGTGTCTCATGTGTGTTCCCATTATACTTAGACTTCTACCCTACCATGGCTCAAAGGAGTCGTGCAAACATGTTTTTGTTAGGTATAGTCTCGAAGCACGTGGAGGCAATGAGCGGTCGAGGGGATTCGTCTCTCCCGGTATAGAGAGTTGATGTCGCGCTGTGCAAGATATGACTACAATCATAAGTCGATAGCCATCGCAGTGGAGATAAACTGATAAGTGTTGTTAGTTGTATCTTCGGTTAGTTATGAGTCCACTGTTGCACGACTTATCGAGTTAGTGGGTTGCTTCATTTTGATGAAAACAATTTGAAACTAGAGCTTGTGTTGGAGTTATCTCAAGGTGGATCATCTTCGGGCGAGGAGATCATCGAGCAAGCTTATTCCGGGCTTCATGGAGACTAGACGGAGTCCAAGAAGAGGTGGCTAATGCGCTACAAAGGTTTTAGTCCACCAACTCTAACTTTTTAGTTTATTAGTTTAGTTGCAAGTTTAGCTTTTTGGTTTGATTCTTGGGTTGGGGTGCTATTGCTCTCTAGATTTTTAAAATTACCGCTTTCGCCGCGGTTTAAACCCTACTAGAGGTTTCTAGCAACCCAACAATCTGGGGATTTGAGATATATGAAAATAGCTTAGTTTGCAACAAAACAAGACCCCAGAAAAAACCCAGACCCTAACTCAACAATAGGGTCGACCAGTTCGGCTTTTGGGCATTTTTGGTCGTCCAGGTTAGGGACCTAAGGGCTCGGGCTTCAGGTAAACTCTTAGAATAGCCTAACTAGCTCAAAACGATGTATCATTTATTTTTCAAAGCTCCAAGTAAAACCTAGCAGAGACTTGGTCATGGAAAAACACATTTTTGAGTAACTTCAAACAAATTTTGAAATTGTAACATATTTAAATCGAAGATTCTGGCATCAAAATACCCTCTACTTCCCCAAAATAAGTTGTAATCACTAAACACCACCACTACTCATATCCACATTGAAACCCATTTTTGAAGGATCAAAACTATAAAAACATGAACTTTAGCTAACAATATGGTTTTCAAGGCAAGTAGACTCTAAACTTGGTAAAAGATGGATCTTTTACCTTCGATGGATCTTTTACCTTCGAATGGACTTCAAAGAAGAGATTCAAGTTTGTAAGATGCTTCTTGAACTTGAGGTGGATTTACTTGAATCTTGTAGGGATTCTGGTTGAAGTCTTGAGTGTGAAAGGGTGTTTGGGTTTTGGGGTTGGAATTTGTGATGAGTCTGGAGTGAGTTATGTATTTGGGATTGGGAATATGAAAATGGATAAGAGTAGACATGGAATTATGAGAGTGGGAGAGAGAAAGAGTTTGGAGAGAATGATGGGGAAGTGATGAGGAGAGTGGGAGGAGTTGAGGGGTATGGGACTAGGCATGGGTGAGCCTATGGCTCTCCCTCTCTCTCTTACTATTCTAATACAAAGTAGCCCTGACTAACAAAGTCCAAATTTGAATCAATCATGCAAATATAAAATAGTAACATCAAATTAAGGGAATGATAAGGTTAATCATGCTAGCCATAATCAAAATAATCATTAGTTTTATCATGAAAAAATATATAATTATCTTTATATACCTCTTTTATGATAACCCAATTCAATAATTGGTATTATTTTAATAAAACATATTATATTATTATTTAAATTCTAAAATAATCTTTACAATTTTCTAAAATGTTGCAATCCGGTTACCGATTCTGGCTTTCAAGATGACCGGGATGACAGAGTCGCTATCAGAGTTATAAATTTACCCTCTTTTAAGGGGTAGTATGTTAGAAAGGGTTCCAAGCAGAATACTGAGATAGACATGGTACAGGATGCTGATTAAGATCAGCGGAGCATACAGCCCAAGAAATTTATTGGATATATTTGTTCATTTAGGAACTTGGTCCTATCATCTATCCAGACAAATTCTAAGGCAGATATCGCTCAGTTCGGGAAATAGTTGATCTCCGTGAAGTTTGTTTCCCCCAATAAGAGAGCAGGGCTCTGTTCAAAATTTGAACTGAGACAGCACCTCACGTGCAAAGCACGAGAGCGCCGGCGCCAAGAGCGCCGACGCCAAGAGTTAAACACTCTGAGGCAGTGCCTCACGTGCAAAGCACGAGAGTGCCAAGAGCGCTAGCGCCACGAGTCAAACACTCTAAGGCAGCGCCTCACAAGCAAAGCACGAGAGCGCTAGCACCAGAACTAAAAGTTCTCCACCCTTGGATCAAAGATCCAACGAAGATGATAAATCATCAGAGCACGGAATTAAATTCTGATTGAGGAAATACTCCTCAAATCTTTCTAAAGAAAGAAAGATTGTGCTCTGTAAATCAGAGCACCGTTAGATCAAAGATCCAATGGTGACAAAAAATCACTAAGATACAGAATTAAATTCTGACTGAGGAAATACTCCTCAACTCTTTCTAAACAAGAAAGATTGTGCTCTGTAAATCAGAGCACTGTTGGATCAAAGATCCAATGGTGATTAAAAATCACCAAGATACAGAATAAGTTCTATATGGGAAAATATTTTCCCAATCTTGTTAAAAACAAGAAAAATGTCTTCTGTAAAACCGAAGCCCTTGGATCAAAGATCCAATGGTGGGAAACATCTCCAAATCAATCAGAGATCTCTCAATGAGAGATTTCCTTAACTGATTCAACAAATCAGCCTCCACTATATAAAGGACCAAGACTTCAAGTCTTGCATAGAGGAACCTCCCCATAAGTTTCAAATTAAAAGAAGAAACAGAGAAGAACTCCCTCACAAAACTTCAGAGTTCAAGGCGAGAAATACCTCTCTTCAAGGTAAAGAAAAACAAAAGAGATCATAGCATCTCTTCATAAAGAAGAACTTAATTCTTAGATCCATGAGACAAAGTCTCTCATAAAGAAAAACAAAGGAGATCATAGTATCTCTTCATAAAAGAAGAACTTAGTTCTTAGATCCATGAGACAAAGTCTCACATAAAAAAAACAAAGGAGATCATAGCATCTCTTCATAAAAGAAGAACTTAGTTCTTAGATCTATGAGACAAAGTCTCTCATAAAGAAAAAACAAAAGAGATCATGGCATCTCCTCATAAAGAAGAACTTAGTTCTTAGATCCATGAGACAAAATCTCTTATAAACGAGAATTTAATTCTCAGAGCACAGAACTGATCGGAACTGCCAAAAAACAGTGCCTGACGCTTAGCGTCGAGCGCTCCACGTGCTCTTCACGTGGGCGCTATCTTAAAAGAAGCGCTTTAGCGCTCCAAGTCTGGCGCTTAGCGCCAAGCGCTCCATGTGCTCCTCACGTGGGCGCTATTTTATAATAAGCGCTTTAGCGCTCCAAGTCTGGCGCTCAGCGTCAAGCGCTCCATGTGCTCCTCACGTGGACGCTATTTTATAAGAGGCACTTTAGCACTCTAAGTCTGGCGCTCAGCACCGAGCGCTCCACGTGCTCTTCACGTGAGCGCTGAGAAAACACAAAGTGCTCTGTAAATAAAGCCCCGGCACCATAAAGAGTGTTCAACACTCAATAAAAAACAAAAAGAAAGAAGGATGTCAGAACCCAAATCAATATTCAGGATTTTTGAACAAAAAGAGACTGAGCCCAAACAAATGTTCAACATTTTATTCCAAACTGAGTGGACTGGGCCCAAGTTGGCCACAAGTCCCAAATTCAGATTAACCAAGCCCATGAGCTCACAATCTCTTTAATTGGTCTTAGTCCCAAACCTGACTACAGATCTCCCAACCAACATTGGTTCAAGGGTACATCTCTTCACACCTCTGATATGTGTCGTTGTAATTCTTCAACGTCTTCAGAGAGGTGGCGGGTCCTGACAACCAGAAACTCCACAGACTATGATGTCTTTAAACCCTACAGACTATGATGTCTTTAAACCCTACAGACTATGATGTCTTTAAACCCCACACAGACTATGATGTCTTTAAATCCGATGGACCGTAACGTCCCTAAACTAAAGCAATAGAGCCCCAAATGCTCTTTCACTGGGTCTAAATGATCCTAAGATCCCGTTGAGTAGATCTTAGTCTAAAATTAGACTAACGTATCCTTAACAAACATTTAAGTTGATCTTAATCTCAAACGAGGTTAACGATCCTTAAATCAAACCAAACCCAAATCTAAGAAAATACGGATTTGGAATAATCCCCGCCCTACAGGCGACAACATAAATTAGTCTCCGTATACAATCCACGGGCAACCAAAAATAAAACAAACACACATGACACGAAGTGAACATCTGGAGCAGGAGAAAGTGGTCACCGTGATGCGGTAATGTAATTAACTGCAGGGGCTTGCGCCTGCAGGGAAAAGCGTCCCCACAATCAAAAACCCCTCACAATGAGGGGGAATCTGACGAAGTCTGCTACAATGGCCGCATCCGTCCAAAACTTCGATACATGGTGCCATAAATCGACTTGGCATCTTCGGAGAGGTGGATGGGTAAAACCAAATACCATCTGCCCCCAAATTCAGGATAGACGACCTGCACGGTTTCGTCTCTGTTTTCGGCGGTAAACAGATTCTGGCACGCCCGGTGGGACCTTTTCCTCTTTCCACTCCACACTTCGTGTGTCGTGTTTTGCGAGCAAATCGCGGTCTGCTATGGTTTCCTGTGGATTCGAGGTACTAAGATTTGGTGTCTTGCTCCCGTGCAGAGAAAAGAAGATCAATGGCTTCCAGCTGCACCAACTGCAACAACAACTCCCGTTCCGTCCTATCTGGAGGTGTAACTTACGGGGCCCAAGCGGGCTCCATCTATGCCATGCCAGTGGAACAGGTGGCACAGGCCACCACTGGATTGTTCTTCGGGACCATGCTCCCGCCAATGAGCTTCAACGCTCCGATGCCATCACCATAGGCTCCAAAGAAGTCGGTCTTCGATTGGCTTGCAACTACCACGGCCCCTCTCAACAGGTCGTCCAAGTCTACCGCATCAGTATTCGACAGCTGAGCCCAAGCTCCAGTGGGCCTGTAAAAAGGCATGCAATACCTGAAAGAGTTATCCCGAAGCAGATAGCTATTCCAACTCCGATAAACGAAGTCATCAAAAGGGCTTCTCCTGCTAAGGAATCGGTCTTCGCAAGACTGGCCGTTCCAACTCCTGCTGCAGGTGGGGTCGTTAAGAATGCTTCCCCTGCCAAAAAGTAGGTCTTTGCAAGATTGACCATTCCCTCTCAGCGGACGCCGGTCTTCGATAGGCTGGCACCAACAGCAGCCCTTCACCAGAACAGGGGGCATGATGAAGCCATCCCCGTAACTGAACCAGTCCCATCTACAAGACATCCTCGACGTCGCCACTGGCGCCGAGTGAGAAAAACTGGGGGCGGCTCTCCCTCTGGACTGACACCACCAGCTCCAATGGTGGAAATTGATGTTGCTGTTCCAACTGGGAACAGCTTTGAGCTGCTCAGGAGGGTGCCCAAGAACTCTCCAATTGCCATACTAAAAAGATCTCCTCCCCCCGCTGAAAATGTTATTAAGGCGAAGCCGGAGCAGCCTCCTCAGCGGCTGTCCTCCAAAATCCACAGAGTCTGGCAAAGAGTCCAAGACTCTGTAATCGACAAAGACTACTCCTGCCGACAGAAGAAAATGAAGGTTCGGCAAGAGGAGGACCATCCCGCAGCCATACCGCAGAAGGTATTATGGATGCCTGTTGCAACGGCCCCCTCAACTTCGACCGCCCATAAAAAGAGAAGGTCGGAGAAGATCCTCATGCCTACAACAAATCTCAAGGGCACTGAACCTAAACGCCCCAAGTCTGGAGGTATGGGAGTGCATACCGTCTACATGGCTTTCGGAAAAGAGGAAAGCTATGCTTCTACGGGTCATCGACCACTCACACAGTCTGTGACGAAAACTCAGGAGCAGCAACAAAAGCTCCAGGAGATGCTGACAAAGATGGCCGCACTAACTGGGCAGAAGGAAAGCCCAGAAGTATCGTCGGAACAACGCCAAGAGCAGGAAACCGACGCCGAGGTCCTCCGAAGAATGCTCGAAAAGAAAGATAAAGAGGCCGTGGAATAAGCGGCTAACATAAAATAAATGGCGTTACTATTCCAAGATATGGTCGGGATGATGATTCAGCCGGACCCTCCAGCTGAAGATCCCCCAATAATCGTTGAAGACGACAGAGGGGAGACATCAAACCCTCTTCCGGCTTTATCAGCAGCCAGGGAAGAGACGATCTCGAAAGCTGCGCTTGATGACTATATAGCTCAACAAATACGAGCTCATCAGGAAAATGAAGCAACTGGCCAAATCGTCAGAACTGGGCGACCCTATCCAGGCTGGTACGATCAAATTAAGTACCCGCCAGGATACACGATCCCTAAATTTCATATGTATAAGGAGACGGGCAATCGCCATCAGCACGTCACTCAGTTCAGGGCTATGTGCGGCAATACTGGGGGTAACGACAAATTGCAACTTCGCCAGTTTGTCGGCACCTGATGAGTCGAAAATAGTGTATTCTCAACACGTTAATTTCCCTACTCTTATCATTCATATATAGGTGTTTATTGTAATTATAACACAGATTACGATTTCATATGGAAAATACCAAATAACCTGTGTTATAGTTATAATCAACATTCTAAAGGGAAATTAAGTGTTTATTACTCCTTGCATTGATCTATATATATCAATCCTTGTCTCGAGATTGTGTGCAGGAAATTCTCCAGGTAAAAGAGCCGGAATCATAAAAGTGCTGATAAAATACATCAAGTCCAAGACTTGTGATCTGGCAGTAAACAAGAAAATATAAAAATATTCCAGACATCAGGAAAGTGCCATAAAGCCAACATGAAACAACACAGGAATTTCTATGCACTGAGTCCATCAAACGGCTGCGGATCCGCGGCAGAGTCAGGCCGATCCGCCGTGGATCCGCGGCCAAGACGACTCGTCGGCGGCAGAACTTTTCCCGAGGCCTCTCCGCTCAACAACAAAACTTCTTCAAGACGCTTCAGTTCCTAGAATTCTCCAGAAGCTTCCCTCCAACAGCAAGTCTTCTCTTGCAAGCTAGCTAACTACCTTAATCTAGAAACTTCTCTTCAACTACCTAGCTTACAAGGGAAGATTGACCTAGCTTCTAGGGGAAGCTTGAGGGAAAACTATAAAAAGGCACCTATGGCTTCATTACAAAGGATGTTCAATATTCTACATCAAATCAAAACAAGTTGAGTGACACAACTTGCAACTCAAAACCCTAGCCCCAAATCAAATTCAAAAGCCAAATCAAGATCCATCGAGTACCAAATCAAGCAAGCCTTCAACGAGCCTTTTGAAGCAACGCCGATCTTCATCCAAGCAAGAGATCCAGACGATCCGCGACTCAAGAAAACGATGCGAAGCTAGTTTCGACGATTGAGTTCTCTCCTCAAAATCTTGTAATCTTTGAGTGAATTGTAACGAAACGTTGATTAATAAAAGGTGAAAATTCTTGATCTTGCTTTTCTTTACATTTGAAGCATTATGAAGATTCATCAATTCTTGATTGTTTTCTTTTACATGATGTTTGAGTGAAAACTCCGCTTGTGGAGGAATCGAGAAAATAGGTAGATGATGATGATTCAATTCTTGAACGATTCTTAAGTCTTATGAGTTTTGTAAACTTTAGGAAATTGAATCAACGATGACCTAGTTTTTAGTGAGATGCTTTCTTGAATGTTTTCGCTCTAAATTAAAGATCAACGATCGATGATTGAATTTCCTAGAGACTAGAATTGAATGCTAATCAACGAAAGGACAAGGGATAATGATAAAGAAACTCTAGTTTCTTCAATAGATCCCTAAACCTCGTTGATTATCATCGATCTAGCAACAAATCTTCAATAGATAAGAATTTGTAATCATAAGTATTCATCAACACTATCGATTGGATCGATTCCGACAAGCCTCTCTACAAATCTTGATAATTCAAACAATTTGGATATTTTCTTGAACTTTAGTATTTCTTGATTCTTGATCTTTATTTTTCTTGATGTTTCTTGAAATCAAATATTACAAATCTTGAATCAATTTTCTTGCAAATTTCTTTTATCTTTTCATTTCAACTCATCTAAAACGATCTCGAACGAATCACACTTTCCCTGTGGACGATCCGCACTCACTTCGAACCTACAAAAGACACCGATTATTGATTGCGGTTATTATAAATTTCTTTGGTTGTGATATATTTTACATTTTCCAAACACGACACGGAATTTTAAGATCAATCAAATGGCGTCGTTGCCCCGGATAGTATGCTAATTTGTTCATTTTTGTAATTTGAGTTGGAAAATTTATTATTGCATCAGTTTTTTAGATCAAAATTTGTAACAAGCGCTTAACAATTTGTTGTGATTTGTTGCAAAGAGATCTTGAATCTGTGGAGCGAGTGGAAAAAATTTCAGAGCATCTCAGGGAGTTCAGTGAGTGAACAGGAGCATTTGCACAAATTTCTGTGCAGAGATCTCATCATCACACCGCGCATCCGCGGCCATAGGTAGCATCTTGCGGTGGTTCCGCGGCAATCCTAGGGTTTCACTGCACCAAATTTTCTAGGTGAACTTCTGACTTTCTTATCTCCTCCCTGCTCTGTCCATAAACCAATTTCTGCAGGTTTCTTTGCAAAAATTCGCAGCGCCGCAAAAAGAAAAATTGTTGCGTGTTTGATCTTGGTTATTTACATTTTTTAACACGGAAATTAAGGGGCACGACCAAAATTCAGATTAGGTCGGGATTTCATTACCCGTCCTAAGCCCCAAAAATCACAAACTTGCATCCGCATCACTCTCATTAACTAAAAAAATATCTAGACAAGACTCTAAGGACCGTCGCGCTCACTTAGGACAGAAGGAGGTCGTGGATAATCTATTGCTTATCCGCATTTCTTTTGTGGTGTCTAAGGCAAGTGTGTTTAAGGCAAGTGGTTACTTAATTAGGCCCACTACTTACGTAGTGGAGAACCTCCCACTTACTTGGCACTTACCTGGCCACAGAAGGGGCAAAGAGGCAGTAGAGGATCTATCTTGCGGCTTGTCTTGTGGAAGTCTAGGAACGGTCTAGAGACTTGACCTAGGTGACCACTAGATTTAGGGTTGCTTGTGCATTGTTTGTTTGAATTTTTCAAAAATCCGTATTTTTTTCAAAACAAACACCAATCCAATTTTCCTTAATTATCATTCAACGCTGCCACTTGTGCTAAACCATTTAATGCATGCTCGGCTGGACATGAGATTCTAGTGCCTGTCTTGTCCGTGTTCCTCCTATCGACTCCGAAGTCGGTAATTCTACATCTTCTTTTTCTACATCCACTACCACACCCACTTCGATGGACGGTTCTCCATCGAACTTCTTTACCACTACACTGCCACCGTCCGCAGGTGCGCAGAATCCGCCCCGCATCTCTCCAAGAGAGATGTTACCCTATGCGAGATCCTCTTTCGACCTGTCTCACTATTCCACCAGCCAATGGGGACAATTTTGAAATAAAACCCCAATACATCAATCTTCTACCAAAATATCACGGTCTCGAATCTGAGGACGCATACGTCTTTATTACCAAATTTGAAAATGTATGCACTATGATGGGTACTTCACAGCTTTCTTTGGACGCTATGAGATTACGTCTTCTCCCATTTACTTTGTGCGATATAGCCGAGAAGTGGTTTTATAACACAGCCGCACATTCCATTTCAAACTGGGGAGAATTCGTAATAGCATTCCTAAAGAAATTCTACCCCAATCATAAAACAGCTCGAGTCCGTAGCGAAATAAATCAATTTACTAAGCTTCCCAATGAACCATTCTCGAAGTGTTTTGAACGCTTCAAGGATCTATTAGTTCAATGTCCTCATCACGGAATTCCTAGATGGGATCTGTGCAGAATCATATATGAGGGCATTAATCATACCACAAAACAGACCCTTGAATCCATGTGTCAAGGCACCTTCATGACTAAAGATGATGGTGAAGCCTGGAGATTTTTAGAAGATTTCGCTGAAAAATCTTTACAGTGGGAGAATATAAGTCAACCATCGTCTAGGGGTGGTAATCACCAATCTGATGTTTTCATAGGAGTTAGAGCTGAAATGGCAGCTATGCAAAAGAAACTCGAAACTATGGAACTTAAATTTTTAGTAGCCTCACTAAATCAGATGTCACTCTCCAAAACTGTCTGTGGATGCTAGTCTGATCCATCTCATCTTACGGAAGAATGCCCTTTAAATTCTCCGTTTCAAGGTCAAGAGCATACCAATGCTGCTTTCCAACAAAGTCCTAGAAACGATCCGTATTCTTCCACTTATAATCAGGGTTGGAGGAATCACCCGAACTTTGCTTGGAACAAATCACAAACTCAAAACATGGTTCCAAATCAAAACAATTTTCAAAGGGGTCCTCCACCACAACAGCAACCACTTCAAATAAGTCAGCACCCCTACCAAACACAAACTTTTCAAAATCCGGCCACAAATTCTGTACCTGGGAATAATTCTTTCCAAACGGTCGGTTCAGATAATTCCTCTTCACTCGAACAAACCATGAATTTGCTTCTGACAAAATTCATGCAAACTACGGCAAATTTTCAGTCTTCCGTCGATGACATAAAAAGGAACTCTGCTTCCCAAAATGAGAGATTAAATCGATGGAAGCACAAATTGCTCGATTAAATGCCAAGATGAGTGCTAGAGAGAAAGGGAAACTTCCTGGCTATGCACATCATGTGAATGCTATTACCACGTTGAGATCTGGAAAAGTGCTTGACAACCATGTCGGTGAAGAGATTGATAATAATGAAGAATCAATCGATGATACCCCGGCTGAGACCTTTCCTTCCACTTCTACTTCTACTTCTGACCCCAGTTCGTCTACCCCACCATTTTCTTCCGAGCCTATTCTCCGTTTTCCTCAAGGCTCGACACCTCAGCATCCTCCTTCTACTCCACCAAAGACGATCCCCACTCCTATTCTTGGATCTTTCCTACCCACACGATCTTCTCCAATGTTGGACCCTGCTATTATTGCTAAAGCTCCTTATCCGAATCGGTTAAGGGGAAACAGACCAAGTCCGCAAATGGAGAAGATCACTGAAATGTTTAAACAGGTTAACATCAACATCCCTCTTCTAGATGCTATACAACAAGTCCCCGCTTATGCGAAAATTCTCAAAGACTTATGCACTAGGAAAAGGATGACTCAAGTGCCAAAAAAGGTGTTCATGTCAAAGACTATAGACACAACTTTCCCCAACAATTACCTAGGAAACATAAGGATCCTGGCTATCCTACTATTTCTATTTCTATTGGGGTTAAACACATTAACCGTGCTCTACTTGACCTTGACGTGAGTGTTAACCTACTTCCATACTCTGTTTATGAGCAGCTAGGGATCGGAAAGTTGAAACCAGCTCACTGCACTTTCCAGATTGCCGACCGATCAATCACCAAACTTAGGGGTGAGCTGGAGGATGTGTTAATAAAAATCGGGGAATTTGTATTCCCTGTGGACTTTATTGTACTTGATACACAGCCTCTAGCGAACCCACGGAATCAAATTCCAGTGATTCTTGGTCGACCCTTTTTTGCCACTTCCAATTCTATAATCAACTGTCGTAATGGCTCTATGACCCTATCCTTGGGGAAGATGTCAATTGAGCTTAACATATACAAGTTAGGAAGTGTACCCTCCGAACCTACTGCTCAGGTCTGTTCTGTCGAATTAATGGATGTCGACAGCAGCGAATTTGATCGGTCTCATGATACTGATCTTGACTCTTTTCATATGTTGTTGTTTGACCCAACTATGTATCATATATATACGGACACTTCCACCGAGTTGTCCGGGTCAACATCTAACACTGATTATGAACCGTTTTTGGAGTCTGAAGATCACCCCGAGCTTTTTGATGACATTATTCTTCGGGGTATCGATGAAAGCTTTGAGGAAATTTTCGCTGATGAGCTCGCATTCTTAGCAAACACGGGTGTTGAGATGAATCCACTTCAATATAAAGAAATTGAACCTCCACCCCTTCTTCCTGAAAATCATGTGAATGCGAGTAATCCATCATCACTATCACTGTTTCGTCTCTCTAAATTGAGATGCAAACCCATTCTTTCACACCACTTATCTCTTCCCCACTTCTTCCTGTCTCTCTACAACATGTTCTTCCACCAACCAGTGCACTACACTGATAAAATCTTAAAATAGTTGGTGTTGACTTTCGGTCTTTACAAAGCTTGGCATTGACCAATAAACTTTGACCCCCTCTTGTGATTTTAAAGATTAACAGTGTTTAACTCATGTTTGGGGGATGTAGGTATATATTTTTGGCTCTTGAAAATAACATTTGTCCTCAGAATTGTGAGCCAAAAATAAGTTTGGGGGAGATTTTCACTTTCATATATTTTTTGACCCCGTTAATAAATTGTCCTTCCAAGCTTACGGTTTTTTTTACAGAAGACAACAGTGAGGACACTGTTGAAAACAAGTTTGGGGGAGGTTTGTGCTTATTTACGCATCACTTTGCATCATACTTTGCATAAGCACAAAACATATAAAAATAATAATTTTGTACATAAATAAGATAATAAAAGATTAGATAGTGAAAAATTACATCCAAAAAATTGGAATAATTTAAGAAAACCGAGAAAGTTAGAAGTTTTCTTAAACGAAACTAGTAATAAGTAGTTATGAGCCATTGTCCCAAGGGTTAGTAAGATGAAAGAAGTCACTAATCTGAGAATAAAAATAAGTCTGAAAAATAGTTTCTATTCTGGAAGCCAAATATTTAAATGTTGATACCCTACTATTCGCACTTACATACGTCTTGAAACTCAGGATAGTAGAGGATACCTTGAAATGCTCTTGTCTAAAAGCCAAAGTATGAAGGAATAATAAATGGAAAATAAAAGATAAAATGGTGAAAAGAAAAATGAACACTGGTTTTGTAATCACCAAGGCAGCATAAAAAAAATATAGCAAGTGTGCTTCATCACCTAGTGCCTTAGACCAACTGGTTTGGGAGTCACTGCTAAGTCTTAGGTGTTGCAAGACGAGGAAAATACTAATACATCTAATCAGCAAGCACATGAGTAATCGGTCGGTTAGTACCTCAAGAAGTATTAACGGTCGCAAGAAAAATGTGTGAGCAAATTCCATCTAAATATCAATTAAAAAGTACTGAGGCAGATGGATGAGAGTATGATAGCTTGAATTGAATTCTCCGAGTGTAAGAATGTTCTTTACACACACGTAGGGGTATATGATCAATTTTTGGAAGAAAGGTAGGAATGAAGAATAAAGATGATGTTTTATTGAGGGATGATGTGATTTCTAACATCTTTTCATGACTATTAAGATAGGGCTCATGACAACTGAAAAACTAGTATGGTTGAAAACTCGAATTTTCAAAGTCTTTCTTTTACAGTTCTTATCTTTATATGTAACTTTCACGGTCTTTCTTTTATTATTGGATTTTGTGGGTGCAATCTGCTGAAAACCCTCAGGAGACAACACTCCTCCTACTAGGGACACCTAGAGATTTAAAGGCTTGTTGCACATGCTCGGTGCAATCGTATTGCCTACGAAAGTGTGCTAGTTAGTTTTTCTCTTTCTTTATTTTCTCATTCTTTTTAAATAAAAGACGTTTGTTCGAGACGACCAAAATCAAGTTTGGGGGAATTTGATCAGTCGAAAATAGTGCATTCTCAACACGTTAATTTCCCTACTCTTATCATTCATATATAGGTGTTTATTGTAATTATAACACAGATTACGATTTCATATGGAAAATACCAAATAACCTGTGTTATAGTTATAATCGACATTCTAAAGGGAAATTAAGTTTTTATTACTACTTGCATTGATCTGTATATATCAATCCTTGTCTCGAAATTGTGTGCAGGAAATTCTCCAGGTAAAAGAGCCGGAATTATAAAAGTGCTGATAAAATACATCATGTCCAAGACTTGTTATCTGGCAGTAAACAAGAAAGTATAAAAATATTCCAGACATCAGGAAAGTGCCATAAAACCAACATGAAACAACACAGGAATTTCCATGCACTGAGTCCATCAAACGGCCGCGGATCCGCGGCCGAGTCAGGCCAGTCCGCCGCGGATCCGCGGCCTAGTCGACTCGTCGGCGGCAGAACTTTTCCCGAGGCCTCTCCGCTCAACAACAAAACTTCTTCAAGACACTTCAGTTCCTAGAATTCTCCAGAAGCTTCCCTCCAACAGCAAGTCTTCTCTTGCAAGCTAGCTAACTACCTTAATCTAGAAACTTCTCTTCAACTACCTAGCTTACAAGAGAAGATTGACCTAGCTTCTAGGGGAAGCTTGAGGGAAAACTATAAAAAGGCACCTATGACTTCATTACAAAGGTTGTTCAACATTCTACATCAAATCAAAACAAGTTGAGTGACACAACTTGCAACTCAAAACCCTAGCCCCAAATCAAATTCAAAAGCCAAATCAAGATCCATCGAGTACCAAATCAAGCAAGCCTTCAACGAGCCATTTGAAGCAACGCCAATCTTCATCCGAGCAAGAGATCCACGACGATCCGCGACTCAAGAAGACGATGCGAAGCTAGTTTCGACGATTGAGTTCTCTCCTCAAAATCTTGTAATCTTTGAGTGAATTGTAACGAAACGTTGATTAATAAAAGGTGAAAATTCTTGATCTTGCTTTTCTTTACATTTGAAGCATTATGAAGATTCATCAATTCTTGATTGTTTTCTTTTTCATGATGTTTGAGTGAAAACTCCGCATGTGGAGGAATCGAGAAAATAGGTAGATGATGATGATTCAATTCTTGAACGATTCTTAAGTCTTATGAGTTTTGTAAACTTTAGGAAATTGAATCAACGATGACCTAGTTTTGAGCGAGATACTTTCTTGAATGTTTTCGCTCCAAATTAGAAATCAACGATCGATAATTGAATTTCCTAGAGACTAGAATTTGAATGCTAATCAACGAAAGAACAATGGATCATAATGAAGAAACCCTAATTTCTTCAATAGATCCCTAAACCTCGTTGATTATCATCGATCTAGCAACAAATCTTCAATAGATAAGAATTTGTAATCATAAGTATTCATTAACACTATCGATTGGATCGATTCCGACAAGCCTCTCTACAAATCTTGATAATTCAAACAATTTGGATATTTTCTTGAACTTTAGTATTTCTTGATTCTTGATCTTTATTTTTCTTGATGTTTCTTGAAATCAAATATTACAAATCTTGAATCAATTTTCTTGCAAATTTCTTTTATTTTTTCATTTCAACTCATCTAAAACGATCTCGAACGAATCACACTTTCCCTGTGGACGATTCGCACTCACTTCGAACCTATAAAAGACACCGATTATTGATTGCGGTTATTATAAATTTCTTTGGTTGTGATATATTTTACATTTTCCAAACACGACACGGAATTTTAAAATCAATCAAATGGCGCCGTTGCCAAGAATAGTGTGCTAATTTGTTCGTTTTTGTAATTTGAGTTGGA
Source organism: Agapanthus africanus (assembly GCA_030015575.1). Taxonomy (NCBI): domain Eukaryota; kingdom Viridiplantae; phylum Streptophyta; class Magnoliopsida; order Asparagales; family Amaryllidaceae; genus Agapanthus; species Agapanthus africanus. The sequence continues at coordinate 132,180,744 of CM057350.1, read as the reverse complement.
AAATTTATTATTGCATCAGTTTTTTAGATCAAAATTCGTAACAAGCGCTTAACGATTTGTTGTGATTTGTTGCCAGGAGATCTGCAATCTGTGGAGCGAGTGGAAAAAATTTCAGAGCATCTCAGGGAGTTCAGTGAGTGAACAGGAGCATTTGCACAAATTTCTGTGCAGAGATCTCATCATCACACCGCGCATCCGCGGCCGTAGGTAGCATCTTGCGGCGGTTCCGCGGCAATCCTAGGGTTTCACTGCACCAAATTTTCTAGGTGAATTTCTGACTTTTTTATCTCCTCCCTGCTCTGTCCATAAACCAATTTCTGCAGGTTTCTTTGCGAAAATTCGCAGCGCCGCAAAAAGAAAAATTGTTGCATGTTTGATCTTGGTTGTTTGCATTTTTTAACACGGAAATTAAGGGGCACGACCAAAATTCAGATTAGGTCGGAATTTCATTACCCGTCCTAAGCCCCAAAAATCACAAACTTGCATCTGCATCACCCTCATTAACTAAAAAAATATCTAGACATGACTCTAAGGACCGTCGCGCTCACTTAGGACAGAAGGAGGTCGTGGGTAATCTATTGCTTATCCGTGTTTCTTTTGTGGTGTCTAAGGTAAGTGTGTCTAAGGCTACTTACGTAGTAGAGAACCTCCCACTTACCTGGCACTTATCTGGCCACAGAAGTGGCAAAGAGGCAGTAGAGGATCTATCTTGCGGCTTATCTTCTGGAAGTCTAGGAGCGGTCTGGAGACTTGACCTAGTTAACCACAAGATTTAGGGTTGTTTGTGCATTGTTTGTTTGAATTTTTCAAAAATCCGTATTTTTTTCAAAACAAACACCAATCCAAATTTCCTTAATTATCATTCAACGCTGCCACTTGTGCTAAACCATTTAGTGCATGCTCGGCTAGACACAGGATTCTAGTGCCCGTCTTGTCCGCGTTCCTCCTATCGACTCCGAAGTCGGTATTTCTATATCTTCTTTTTCTACATCCACTACCACACCAACTTCGATGGACATTTCTCCATAGAACTTCTTTACCACTATTCTGCCACCGTCCGCAGGTGTGCAGAATCCGCCCCGCATCTCTCTCTAAGAGAGATGTTACCCTATGCGAGGTCCTCTTTCGACCTGTCTCACCATTCCACCAACCAATGGGGACAATTTTGAAATAAAACCCCAATACATCAATCTTCTACCAAAATATCACGGTCTCGAGTCTGAGGACGCATACGTCTTTATTACCAAATTTGAAAATGTATGCACTATGATGGATACTTCATATCTTTCTGTGGATGCTATGAGATTACGTCTTCTCCCATTTACTTTGTGCGATATAGCCGAGAAGTGAATTTATAACACAGCCGCACATTCCATTTCGAACTGCGGAGAATTCGTAACAGCATTCCTAAAGAAATTCTACCCCAATCATAAAACATCTCGAGTCCGTAGCGAAATAAATCAATTTACCAAGCTTCCCAATGAACCATTCTCGAAGTGTTTTGAACGCTTCAAGGATCTATTAGTTCAATGTCCTCATCACGGAATTCCTAGATGGGATCTGTGCAGAATCATATATGAGGGCATTAATCCTACCACAAAACAGACCCTTGAATCCATGTGTCAAGGCACCTTCATGACTAAAGATGATGGTGAAGCCTGGAGATTTTTAGAAGATTTCGCTGAAAAATCTTTACAGTGGGAGAATATAAGTCAACCATCGTCTAGGGGTGGTAATCACCAATCTGATGTTTCCATAGGAGTTAGAGCTGAAATGGCAGCAATGCAAAAGAAACTCGAAACTATGGAACATAAATTTTTAGCAGCCTCCCTAAATCAGATATCACTCTCCAAAACTGTATGTGGATGCTGTTCTGATCCATCTCATCTTACAGAAGAATGCCCTTTAAATTCTCCGTTTCAAGGTCAAGAGCATACCAATGCTGCTTTCCAACAAAGACCTAGAAACGATCCGTATTCTTCCACTTATAATCAGGGTTGGGGGAATCACCCGAACTTTGCTTGGAATCAATCACAAACTCAAAAGACGGTTCCAAATCAAAACAATTTTCAAAGGGGTCCTCCACAACAACAGTGATTGAATGATTTTCCGTTATGTATGTTTTTTAGAAATTTAATATAGAAATCACAACCAAAAATATTTTGACCGCAATCAATAACGGTGTCGATTGTAGCGCGTTAGTAAGTGCGGATCGTCCACAGGGAAAGTGAGATCCGTTCAATTTCCGAATTAGATGAGTTGAAAATTTACAGAAAAGAAAAGAAAACAATTCATGATTTGTAATTGAAGATCAAGAATAAGAAAAATCTATATCTAAAAGAAACATTAAAAACAAGAATTGAGATGTGTGATAATTTCCAACCAACAATCAAGATTAGAAGTATGGCTCGTAGGAGTAGATCGGGTCTATAGATGTGATGAGATCTAATGATTACTCATTCTTATCCATTAACGAATTGATACTAGATCGATGCTAATTCATCGAGGTTTAAGGATCTTGCGAGGAAATTAGGGATTTCGCAACTCATCTTTTGTCCTTTCAATGGATCGCATTCAAATTCTAGCTTCTAGTTAATCAAATGGTCAATAGTTGTTCCCTAGTTTCGAGTGAACACGATCAAGAAAGTATCATCTCGAAACTAGGTCATTAATCATTTGATTCACTAGAATTTCCAAACATTATAGGATTTAAGAATTGTAAAAATATCTAAATCATCATCATCTAAAGATCGTCACAACTCCTACACGAGCGGAGATTACTCAAACATCATGATCACAAACACAATCACAAATTGAGATCTAATCATTATGCTTGAATTAAAAGATAAGCAAGAATATAGAAAATTCACCTTTATTTATCGACAAATTTCGTTACAACTCTCTTGAATTTACAAAAGGAAGGAACTAGATCGTCGATTTCGGCTTCGCTCGGCTCCTTGAGTCGCGGATCGGCGTGGATCTCTTGCTCCGTTGAAATCCAGCGTCGCTTCTAAAGGTTGAAGGCTCTCTTGCTTGAATGGTACTCGGAATCTTGATCTTGATTTTGAATTGGATTTTTGAGGCACAAGTTGTGTCACTCAACTTGTGGGTAGAAGATGATGGTGATTCTTGAACAACCTCAACCCTAGATCTAGGCTCCTTTTTATAGACCTCAAAATTCTAGATCTAGGATTTGAAATTTGAAATTTCCCTCCACAAGTTTGTTAACAAAAGATTTGAATTTCCCTCCAAAAGTTTGTTAAGAGAGCCTTCTAGAAATAGTTTGTTAAGCCGAGCCTTCTAGATGCGCCACGTGGAGCTTCTGGGGTCTTTTGGAAGCTTTGGACGATAGAGGAGAGCACGTGGCAAAATTTGAGCCAATGATCACATCATATCACCGCGGATCCGCGGCGCCAAGGGGGTTTGGGCCGCGGATCCGCGATCTTATGAGGCCCTTGGAGCTTGATTTTTCTTCTGTGGACTTGGGCTGACATTTGGGCTTTTGTATGATATTTTAAATTTTATTTGGCCTTCTGTATTGCTACCAGATCTTTAGCATTTGAGTTGGCGTATCTTTTATCAGTTCTTTTTCCCAATTTTTGGCTTTGCTTCTAGAATTTCCTGCATTAAACCCCAAGACAAGAGTTGCGCAATACAAGGATGATGTGATGCCATGAAACACAGTCAATTTCCCTTAAAGTGCCGGTTCAAAAGTCTAACACATGCAATCTGGTATTTCAGAGATATTTTGCTAATATGTGCAATATGAATACTGAACACTTCTAGATGAGTGCAAATGATAGGGAATTTGCCGGTTTAAAAATGCAGTATTTTCGACTGATCAAACAGCAACCACTTCAAATAAGTCAGCACCCCTACCAAACACAAACTTTTCAAAATCCGGCCACAAATTCTGTACCTGGGAATAATTCTTTCCAAACGGTCGGTTCAGAAAATTCCTCTTCACTCGAACAAACCATGAATTTGCTTCTGACAAAATTCATGCAAACTACGGCAAATTTTCAGTCTTCCGTCGATGACATAAAAAAACTCTGCTTCCCAAAATGAGAGATTAAATCGATGGAAGCACAAATTGCTCGATTAAATACCAAGATGAGTGCTAGAGAGAAAGGGAAACTTCCTGGCTATGCACATCATGTGAATGCTATTACCACGTTGAGATCTGGAAAAGTGCTTGACAACCATGTCGGTGAAGAGATTGATAATAATGAAGAATCAATCGATGATACCCCGGCTGAGACTTTTCCTTCCACTTCTACTTCTACTTCTGACCCCAGTTCGTCTACCCCACCATTTTCTTCCGAGCCTATTCTCCGTTTTCCTCAAGGCTCGACACCTCAGCATCCTCCTTCTACTCCACCAAAGACGATCCCCACTCCTATTCTTGGATCTTTCCTACCCACACGATCTTCTCCAATGTTGGACCCTGCTATTATTGCTAAAGCTTCTTATCTGAATCGGTTAAGGGGAAACAGACCAAGTCCGCAAATGGAGAAGATCACTGAAATGTTTAAACAGGTTAACATCAACATCCCTCTCCTAGATGCTATACAACAAGTCCCCTCTTATGCGAAAATTCTCAAAGACTTGTGCACTAGGAAGAGGAAGACTCAAGTGCCAAAAAAGGTGTTCAAGTCAAAGACAATAGACACAACTTTTCCCCAATAATTACCTAGGAAACGTAAGGATCCTGGCTATCCTACTATTTCTATTTCTATTGGTGTTAAACACATTAACCATGCTCTACTTGAACTTGGCGCAAGTGTTAACCTGCTTCTATACTCTGTTTATGAGCAGCTAGGGATCGGAGAGTTGAAACCAGCTCACTGCACTCTCCAGATTGCCGACCTATCAATCACCAAAGCTAGGGATGAGCTGGAGGATGTGTTAATAAAAATCGGGGAATTTGTATTCCCTGTTGACTTTACTGTACTTGATACACAGCCTGTAGCGAACCCACGGAATCAAATTCCGGTGATTCTTGGTCGACCCTTTTTTGCCACTTCCAATGCTATAATCAACTGTCGTAATGGCTCTATGACCATATCCTTCGGGAAGATGTCAATTGAGCTTAACATATACAAGTTGGGAAGTATACCCTCCGAACCTACTGCTCAGGTCTGTTCTGTCGAATTAATGGATGTCGACAGCAGCGAATTTGATCAGCCTCATGATACTGATCTTGACTCTTTTCATATGTTGTTGTTTGACCCAACTATATATCATACATATACGGACACTTCCACCGAGTTGTCCGGGTCAACATCTAACACTGATTATGAACCGTTTTTGGAGTCTGAAGATCACCCCGAGCTTTTTGATGACATTATTATTCGGGGTATCGATGAAAGTTTTGAGGAAATTTTCGCTGATGAGCTCGCATTCTTAGCAAACACGGGTTTTGAGATGAATCCACTTCAATACAAAGAAATTAAACCTCCACCCCTTCTTCTTGAAAATCATGTGAAAGCGAGTAATCCATCATCACTATCACTGTGTCGTCTCTCCAAATTGAGACGCAAACCCATTCTTTCACACCACTTATCTCTTCACCACTTCTTCCTGTCTCTCTACAACATGTTCTTCCACCAACCAGTGCACTACACTGATAAAATCTTCGAATGGTTGGTGTTGACTTTCGGTTTTTGTAAAGCTTGGCATTGACCAATAAATTTTGACCCCCTCTTATGATTTTAAAAGATTAACAGTGTTTAACTCAAGTTTGGGGGATGTAGGTATATATTTTTGGCTCTTGAAAATAACATTTGTCCTCAGAATTGTGAGCCAAAAATAGGTTTGGGGGAGATTTTCACTTTCATATATTTTTGACCCCGTTAATAAATTGTCCTTCCAAGCTTACAGATTTTTTACAGAAGACAACAGTGAGGACACTGTTGAAAATAAGTTTGGGGGAGGTTTGTGCTTATTTGCGCATCACTTTGCATCATACTTTGCATAAGCACAAAACATATAAAAAAAAATATTTTTGTACATAAATAAGATAATAAAATATTAGATAGGAAAAATTACATCCAAAAGATTGGAATAATTTAAGAAAACCGAGAAAGTTAGAAGTTTTCTTAAACGAAACTAGTAATAAGTAGTTATGAGCCATTGTCCCAAGGGTTAGTAAGATGAAAGAAGTCACTAATCTGAGGATAAAAATAAGTCTGAATAATAGTTTTTATTCTGGAAGCCAAACATTTAAATGTTGATACCCTACTATTCGCACTTACACACGTCTTGAAACTCGGGATAGTAGAGGATGTTTCCTGATTTAAAATCAGAAAAGCTTATGGAAAAAGCTTCAGAAAAGGGTCACGTGCTTACACGTGACCAGCAGTCACGTGTTGGCACGTGACACCTAAAAGCATCAGCAAGACAAGTTCAGTTTCCCAACTACATCGAAGAAAAGGGCTTAAGAAAGAGTCACGTGCTCCCACGTGACCAGGGTCACGTGTCGGCACGTGACATTTAAAAGCAAGCGGCATAGGCACATTGGTTCCCTAATCAAATCAAGGAAAAGGCTTCAGAAGAGGTCACGTGCTCCCACGTGACAAGGGTCACGTGTTGGCACGTGACGCTCAAAACATCAGACTCATTCTCCGGTTAAATCAAGAAAAAGACTCCAGACGAGGGTCACGTGCTCACACGTGACCAGGGGTCACGTGGTGGCACGTGACGGCTAAGCAGCAGAAGAAGGCAGAGTGCAAAAGAAGAAAAGGGCTCGTTACAAGGGGGTCACGTGCCCACACGTGACCAAGGGTCACGTGGCCGCACGTGACCAGCTTTCAAAGCCCATTTGTTAAACAGAATTAAATTCTGAGAAAAGACCTCTCAAGTCTTTCCAAAAGCAACCGATTGAATTAAAGATTTAGAGTGATTAAATATCATCTATCTATGGGAAAATCTCGAATTTGGGAAGATTTCCCTTTTAAATCTAACAGAAATCACAAAGGAGAATCGCTGGATTTGAAATCCAATGATGAATAAAATTCACCTAATAATCCAAAGGTCCAGAAAGAATGATGGATGCAAATCAAATCTCTCAATGAAGATACGTCAAAAAACTAATTGACTCGGCTGCTTCTCCTATAAATAGGAGCCGAGACACACAAAAAATAGATACACGCAGAGGGAAGAAAAGGGAGAGAGCCTTGATACTTTGAGGAATCTGGATCTTCTGCAAAAGAAAATCCTAGGTAAGAAAGGGAAGGCTTTTTGAAAGAAAGAGAATTTAATCCTCAACAGAGTTCAACTCTGATGTAAAACAGAAGAACATATTTCTTCTCTCTTAGATGGAGGATCTGTAAAGCGCACATCTCCCCTTGAAGTTGAGAATTTAATTCTCAATGGGTTGAGATCCTGCCATGCAGATCCAAAGCATAGAGAGGGAATAGAAGCACGAGAATTTAATTCTCACAGAACTATAGGAATTTAATTCCTTCAAAATAAAATTAGGGTTTGACCCTGTGTTATGGGAATTTAATTCCTTCAGAATGAAAAGAATCAGGGTTTAACCCTAGTTAAGAACTTAGTTCTGTTAAAACAACAAGAACGTAATTCCCTTAATCCTACTCCCCAGAATAATTCTCTAACAGAGAGTGGGAGTTTAATTTCTTAAAGCTTTTATTAGGGTTTAACCCTATTCAGTCCTTCATATATATGAGGGATTTAATTCCTACAGAAAATTCAGGGTTCAACTCTTCAAAAGGAACTAGGAATTTAATTCCTCTGGAATTATTGTCAGGGTTCAACCCTACGAGGAATTCAATTCCTGAAAAAGACTAACAGATCTTCTAAACAACATACATAGAGGCAGGGTCATGTGCCACCACGTGACCCTCCCCCCCAAAAGATCTACAGAAAGCCCTCTGGAGGCAGTGCCTCACGTGACTCTTGACAGAAGCTTTAACACATAAGCGCTTGAATTCCCGTCATGTGATGGCACGTGATGCTCTAAAAGATGCATAGTCTCAGAAGAACAAGTGAAGGGAGGGCGCTCTCACGTGTTGCCACGTGACCCCTCTTGCCTTAGTGATTAAACACTAAAACGGAACCCCTGAATTCAGTGACAAAACACTGTTTGGCCTTAGTGCAACACTAAGCACAGAACTATATTTGCAGTGCTCAACACTGATTACCGTAGTGTCCAACACTAGTTTGGGACTCCTGTTGCCAGTGTTTAACACTGGACTGTTTTAGTGTTCAACACTAATCTGAAAGCCTGGTTGCTGGTGTTTAACACCAACTATCTTTTAGTGTTGAAACACTAACTTATCAATCTTATTCCCAGTGTTCAACACTGATTTGTCTTTAGTGTTTAACACTAGACACTGGCCCAATTGGCCGAATGGATAGAGGCAAAGCCTCTCCTTCAAGGGACCAACAGGAAGTTAATATTCCAGACATGATTGGACTTAGCCCAAGATGGCCATAACTCCTCAATTCGTAATTAACTGGGCTAATGGGCTCATAACATAATCAATTGGTCTTGATCCCAAATTAGGCCAGAGACTATTTAATCCACTCCGGTTCCAGGGTACATCTCTTCACTCCTTTGATACTTGGCGTTGTAATCCCTCAACGTCTTCAAAGAGGTGACGGGTCCCGATGACCACATATTGATACGGACTGTGGGGTCCTTAAACCCATGGACTACGACGTCCTTAACCTTGACCGAGATGTCTTAAAACTAACAACGGACTGTGGGGTCCTTAAACCCATGGACTACGACGTCCTTAACCTCGACCGAGATGTCTTAAAACTAACAACGGACTGTGAGGTCCTTAAACTCATGGACTACGACGTCCTTAACCTCGACCGAGATGTCTTAAAACTAACAACGGACTGTGGGGTCCTTAAACCCATGGACTACGACGTCCTTAACCTTGACCGAGATGTCTTAAAACTAACAACGGACCGCAATGTCCTTAAACTACCTACGGACCGCAATGTCCTTAAACTAGCAATGGACCACTATGTCCTTAAACTGGAACAATAGAGCCCAAACGCTCTTTTGTCGGATCTGAACGATCCCGTTTAAGTTGATCTTAGCCTCAAATATGGCTAACGTATCCTTAAACCTTCAAACAGACTGGACTATGAATCCCCCCAATCAACTTCGGTTCAAGGGTACATCTCTGAACTCCTCTGATATTTGTCGTTGTAATCCTTCAACGTCGTCAGAGAGGTGATGGGTCCCGACGGCCATACATTCAATGGACCACTATGTCCCTAAACTGGAGTAATAGAGCCCCAAATGCTCTTTTGTCGGATCTAAACGATCCCGTTAAGTTGATCTTAGTCTCAAGTTAGACTAACGTATCCTTAACAAACGTTTGAGTTGATCTTAGCCTCAAATATGGCTAACGTATCCTCAAACCAAACCCCCAAACCTAAATCTAAGATAAATACGGATTTGGACTAGTCCACGTCCTACGGGCGACGACATAACTCAGTCTCCGTATACAATCCACGGGCAACCACAAACAAAACAAAAACACACGACACGAAGTGACCATCTGGAGAAGGAGAAAGTTATTACCGCAACGCGGTAACGTAATTAACTGCAGGGGCTTATGCCTGCAGGGAAGAGCGTCCCCACAATCAAAAACCCCTCGTGCGAGGGGGAATCTGACGAAGTCTGCAACATCGGACGCATCCGTTTAAACCTTCGATACATGGTGCCATAAATCAACTTGGCATCTTCGGAGAGGTGGAAATATAGCACCAATTAGCATCTGCCCCGAACCTCAGGCATCGACGTCCCCGCGTCCCGGCCGCCGTTCGGAGGGGAACAGATTCTGGCACGCCCGGTGGGACCTTTTCCTCTTTCCACTCCGCACTTCGTATGTCGTGATTCGCGAACCAATCGCGGTTCGCTAATGGTGGCCCTTGGGTTTCAAGATACTAAGAATTGGCGTCTCGCTTATTGCAGAAAGCAAAGGATCGATGGCTTCTACTTCCGTGAAATTCTCCAACTGCTCAGACTGCAATTGCGACCAACGCTTTGCCTCGCCAGGAGGTATAGCCTACGGACCCCAAGCTGCTTCGTTATTCACAATGCCGGTGGACCAGGTGACTCAGGCCACTACCGGATTGTTCTTCGGGACTATACTCCCACCAACAAGCTTCACGGCGCCAGTGCTGACAAAGGAAGCTCCCAAGAAGTCGGTCTTTGATCGTCTTACCCCTGCCGTGGCTCATCTCAACGGGTCGCCTAACATCAGCGCCTCGGTCTTCTCTAGATTGGGCCAGAAATCCGGTAGACCCATCATGAGGTCTGCAATCCCGGAGAAGGCTGTTTCTAAGAAAGTGGCTGCTCCTGCTCCCGAAATCGCCAAGGCGGCTTCTCTGGCCAAAAAGTCGGTCTTTACAAGATTGACGGCTTCAGCTCCCGCCCCTGCTACCCAAAAGACGTCGGTCTTTGACAGGCTAACACCAACAGCAACCCTCCACCTACACAGGGGGCAAGACGAAACCATTCTTACCGCAGACCCAACGCCGTCCGCTCGACACGCTCGACATCGCCATTAGCGCCGAGTAAGGAAGGCTGGGGGCAACTCCCCCTCCGGGTTAACTCCATCAGCCTCGATGGCAGAAGTTAATGCTGCTGTTCCAACTGGGAACAGCTTCGAGATGCTAAATAAGGTGCGAAGGAATTCTCCCACTGCAGTGCTAAAGAGGTCTCCTCCCTCATTAAGAAAGGTTGTGAAAATAAAATCAGAACAGCCCCGATCCCCTCAACGGCTGTCTTCCAAAATCTACAAGGTTTGGCGACAGGCCCGAGACTCGATCATCGATCCAAACTTCTCCCGCCAGCCCAAGAAGCAGAAAATCCAACCAGAAGCTGGTCACCAGGCTAAACCCCGAAAGGCTGTCTGGACGCCCACCTCAACGGCCCCCTCAACCTCCATGGCTCATGAAAGGAGGAAGCCAGAGAAGATCCCGCAGCCTGCAACGACAGCTAATAGCACTAAGCCCAGACGCCCTAAGTCTGGGGGCATGATGGTCCACACCGTATACATGGCGTCAGGAAAAGAAGACAGCCGCGCGTCCACGGGTCATAGACCGCTTACACGGTCGGTGACCAAAGCCCAGGAGCAGCAGCAAAAGCTCCAAGAAATGAGGAATGCTATGGCCGCACTTACCGGGCCAAAAGAAAGCCCAGAAACGTCCTCAGACGCACGCCAGGAGGAAGAAACCGACGCTGAATTCCTTCGCCGGATACTGGAGAAAAAGGACAAAGAGGCTGCCGAACAAGCAACCAACATACAGCGTATGGGCCTTCTCTTCCAAGACATGATAGGAATGATGATCCAGCAGGACCTACCCGCCTAGGATCCCCCAATCGTTCTTGAAGACGACCAAGGAGAAACGTCAAATCCACCGCCAGCTTCCTCAACGGCCAAGGAAGAGACGATCTCTAAAGCTGACTTGGTTGACTATATAGCCCAGCAAATCCGGGTTCATCATGCGACTAAGGCAGCTGGTCAAGTCGTAAAGACGGGCCGGCCGTATCCAAGCTAGTACGACCAAATTAAATACCCGCCAGGCTATACGATACCGAAATTCCACGTGTATAAGGGGACCGGCAATCCCTATCAACATGTTGCCCAGTTCCGGGCCCTCTGCGGTAACACCGGCGGTGATGATAAACTGTTGCTTCGCCAGTTCGTGGGCAGCTTATCAGAAACAGCGTTCGAATGGTATTCGGAACTCCCGAACGATTCTATCAAGACGTTCGCTGAAATGGAGTTGTTATTCACTCAGCGATTCGCAAGTGCCAGTGAACGCACTCTAATAACAGCACTGATTAACGCCAGGATAAAACCAGGCGAAACCTGGGTCCAGTATGCTATACGCTGGAGGAATTTGTGGTCGAGATGCGAACAACGCATTGAGGAGGCACCCGCAGTGGGCATGTTCGTGGGAACCCTAGACCCCCACGCAACTATCTCCCAGTTTATGATGTTCTTTAAGCCAACCACATTCCAGGTTTTAATCGACAAGTTGGCTCAGATGGACCAGATGGGTCATAGACCACCTCCCCCGAAGTCGGAACCTCGGAGTGACAAGGGTAAAGGAAGGGCAACCTTTGTCGCAAATGCCCAACAGCAACCTAACGCCCCGAAACCGGCAGATCAACTGGAAGAAAGACGCCGGTATTATAATGAAAAGATGAAACGTCCTTACTCGTTCCCACGAGACAAGACGAAACGATTATTCGAGCTGGCAATACGCAACAGACTTATAAACCTACCAAATCCAAGGCGACCGCCGCAACCTACGGAGGTGAATAACCCTAATTATTGCCCTTACCATCAAACGGTAAGTCATCCGATCGAAGATTGCTTCGTCTTCAAAGGATGGATTGAGGATCAGTACCTCCAGGGAAAGTTTATACTGTCCGAAAAGTGGAAGGTGAACCCACCACAGCCGCATACTCCTAGGAAAGCGGATACACCGGGGGCAACCTGTTCCTTTATCGAAGAAGCTCCATGGGAGGCCGTGCTATCGACTAAAACCGAAAGAATGCTGAGAGACCTTCATGCGTGCCCTGCGATCGAATGGAAGGACCCTCTTGAACCTTAAATTATCGAAGGAATGCTGAAGCCTCGCCCAACTACGAAGACTCGCGATAAGAGCCTAAATACTCACGCGCAACCGTCAAAATCTTCGAAGAAAAAGAAGAAGAAATCCAAGAAGTCCGTGAAGCTTAGAAACGAGCACACGAACTTGCAGAAGCAAATCGATGCGCTGGAAGAATACAATCAAAAGGCGTGAACTCCTGTCACACTGCAAGAGTTCCTCAACCACATCTTTCAAGAGGAAGATGATGGAGAGAGCTCGTCAGATGAATCCGAAAGATATGTGGCGAGTTGTAACGTAATCTCCCACTCGTTTACCGATGATGGGAAAACTCCTGGCACTAAGAAGCTGGAGGCAGAGCCTGTACCAGAGCGTGCATGGCCAACAGACGAAATGATCGACGCTTTTCTAGACGAGATTCGCCTAAAAAGTAAAGCGGATAAGGAGCGTGAGATGGCTGCTTCAGAAGGAGCCAAACGCAGGCGACTGAACGAAAGAGTTGAACTACCCCTGCCAGAGCGAAAGGCATCCGAAGTAGACAAGAAGATATTCAAGACGAGGAAAAGGTTTGCCAAAGCCATGTCAATAGGAATGAAGCTACCACCCTCGGAAGGAAACACGCACGATGGGGTGGAGAGGCACCCTGATTATTGCGCATATCATTGGAAAATCTCACACCCCACGGAGGAGTGCGACGCCTTTAAGATATGGTGACAAGGATATGTTGCTCATCGGCAACATTTTAAGCGCATGAAACGCAAGATCCGTCGGGAGCAAAGAAGTACCGTCGATGTGCACAACAGAACTACTGGCAACTGTTACATGGTTAACGCCAGGGGGTCACAAGTTCTCACCATTGGGAGCGACTCTGATGAAGAAATGGCTCTGGGCCCTCTCTTTAAAGAATCTGTTTTAGGGAAAAAGGAGAAATCGGAGGCCTGCGAGAACATTCAGCTGCGCAATCGCACGCTCCCAGAAAAGAATCTCGGGCCCGCGAGTAAGAAAGATAAGGGAAAGGAAAAGGTCGCTGAAGATATCACTTTAGATGACCAAGTCATGAGAGAGCTGGCTGCCAAAGACCCTCCTAGAAAGGGTAAAGTGGACTATAACATCCTAGCGCACCTAAGGAAGCTACCTTCTCAGCTTAGCATTCTCGATGCCCTCCTATTATCAAAAGAGGCGCGAGACTCACTAATTAAGGCGTTACAAGAACCTGAGCAATTTCAAGCCTTCCTCGCCACTGAAAGGATGAAGGATGAACTAGAGGAAGTGCACACGGCCGACATCACTTTCGGTGACGAAGACCTCCTTCTCGGGACGTGCGACCACAACCGTTCCCTTTATGTCTCTGGATACTGCCATGATATCAGGATAGGCAAGATCCTGGTGGATAATGGATCCTCCGTCAATCTCCTTAATGTTCGGGTGTTGAAGGAAATCTGCATGAGTGTGCAGCACCTCGCTCGTGACAAAATCACTATCTCCGGTTTCGATTCACAATCGTCACGGACTCTCGGATCTGTAATACTAACATTACGCTTCGGACTTCTCGTCACAGACGTCAAATTCCATGTCATTGACGCCAAGACCTGCTACAACGCCTTACTCGGCCGTCCTTGGCTACACGAGTACAACATCATCCCTTCTACGCAACATCAGTGTATGAAGTACTTTAAGGATGGTTTCGAGTATACCGTAACAGGTGAGTTGAACCCATTCTCCATGAACGAAGTCCGCAAATACGAAGATGCGAAGTACTTTTTGCCAGATTTCGAGGATACAGAAAGGTGTCGCAACCCGGAAAACAAAACCGCCGCCACCATCCCTGTTTTCGGGAGCGATACCGAAGAAGAGGAAGAGATAGTTTATGCAGGGCCATCTCAACGCAACAACCTAGGGACGTCCGCCCCCATCTTGGTCCTCGGAAGTGATTCAGAAGATGAAGTTAATGCTGTGTTCTCCAATCGGCTGTCGGTACAAGCACCCCCTGGCGATGACCATAGTTTGCAAATCACCATGGTACCGCGAGAACACTACAAAGATCTCGACGCACTTCAAGCCCACAATGTGCAGGACCTGCGAACATTTTACGTCCCTTCCAGGCAAAGGGGTGAGAAGGCGATCCTATTCTACCGATCCTTAGAGTCGAAAGTAGAGAAAGAGATCTGGCATGGCGCGGATGCTACACTCGACAGGCTCCAACCCATCCGTCTGCCCAGATACTATACAAATGGATTAAAGAGGCTATTGAAGCGCCAAGGAGTACCCTTAAAACAGACTGTTCGACAAGCTGGGTTCTACAACAGGATCTGGGATGTCCCTGGGACTCAACGCAAATTGCCCAACGGGAAAATGAAAACACTTGGGCTTGAATACGCGAGAACCGGAAAACGGGGACGGGCCCACAGCAGCTACGCTATATATACTTTTGATGAAGAAGAGGACGCCCTGTCAGGAGATGCCAACCCCTCATCAAAACTAGATCCCACGATTGAAATGCCGGGTCCGTCGTTTGAACAACGAATGGACAACCCTATCAGGAAAGTGGGTCAGAAAGCTCGGGAAGACCACAACCGTGAGACGGCCATCTACGAGAAAGCCAAGACGCGACGCCTTCTTCAACAGGCTGTAAAAGATGAAAATGCCGCTCCTTGTCAACCTGATGTAAAGAAGGCTCAACGCAAAAGCAGAAATAAGTCGAAAGGCCAAAAAGGCGCTCAACAGCAGCAAAGCAGGGCTAAGAAGCCACGCAAACGGGAATCGAGCGTTATTGACCTATCCCTCATGAAGAAAATGGGTCGAGCATACTCGTTTCCTCAGGAAAAGACGAAGAAGATACTCGATCTTGCCCTAAAGCACCAAATGCTTACATTGCCAGAGTCTAAACACCCCGAACAAGCAGGCGAAGCCTCACTCCCAGACTATTGCTCTTACCATCGAGTGATAGGTCATTCTCTCGAAGATTGCTTCGCCTTCAAGAATTGGGTCGAGGATCAGTATCAGCTTGGCAGATTCGCCTTATCCGACGGCTGGAGGGTAACGCCGCCACAAAAGCACGAACCCAAAGCCGCAAAAGCAAAACCAGATCCACCTCAGTCCTGGAAGCGGATTCGCACCTGTTACACGATTACGATATTAAAAGAAGAGCCCGAGAATATGGATGACCTTCCCTGGTGCTTTGAGAACAGCGATGATGAGGTGGTCTCAGAATTTCCGTCAGCTCCGAAAGAACTGGAAGATGGCATACATACTACGGCAGATAACCTCAAGAAGATTGAGTTGGGATCGGCAGATGACCCGCGACCGACATTTGTCAGCGAGCTGCTATCTGAAGAAAGGGTGGCTGCATTAAAGAACGTGCTTCTACGGTATAAAGACTGCTTCGCGTGGAACTACTCCGAGATGCCAGGATTAGATCCGGAGATTGCTGTGCATAAGTTAGCAATATCCCCGGATATCAAGCCGGTCAAGCAGGGGCCAAGAAGGATGCGACTCGAGCTTGAAATGAGCATCAACGCCGAAGTCAAGAAGCTGATCGATTCTGGATTTATCCAAGAAGTCCAATATCCCGACTGGATCGCCAATATCGTCCCGGTAATGAAGAAAAATGGGACAGTACGCATATGCGTGGATTTCAGGGATCTCAATAAAGCTTGCCCGAAGGACGATTTCCCAGTACCGGTAACCGAGCTAATGATAGATAACACGTCCACTCATGAGGTTTTCTCCTTTATGGACGGCTCATCAGGATACAATCAGATAAAGATGCATCCCGAAGACCAAAAGCACACCGCTTTCCGGACCCCTTTGGGTATATTCTGCTACAGGGTTATACCCTTTGGTCTAAAGAACGCCGGTGCTACCTATCAAAGGGCCATGACAAAGATCTTCGACGATCTCATACATGACATCGTCGAGTGCTATATCGATGACCTCGTAGTAAAGAGCATGTCATACAGAGAACATTTAAAGCATCTGGAGACTGTATTTCAACGCCTTCGGCAATATAATTTGAAAATGAATCCCCTCAAATGCGCGTTTGGAGTCTCCTCGGGTAAATTCCTGGGATTCATCATCCGACATCGAGGTATCGAAATAGATCCATCTAAGATCAAGACGATCATGGAAATGCCTCCGCCAAGAACCCTCAAACAGTTGCGGTCTCTCCAAGGGAAGCTCGCATACATCCGGCGGTTTATCGCTAATCTTTCAGGCAAATGCCGTCCTTACAGTCACCTGATGAAGAAGGGAACCCCATTCGTCTGGGATCAAAAATGCCAAAGCGCGCTAGACGAGATCAAGCAATACCTGTAGAACCCGCCGGTGTTGGCTGCTCCGGTTAAAGAAAAACCTCTCATTCTTTATACAACCGCCCTCGAAGGTTCTTTAGGCGCATCATGGGCACAAGAGAACGACCAAGGGAAAGAAAGAGCACTATACTACTTAAGTTGAGTTCTGCTGGGGGCAGAAAGCAACTACTCTCCCATTGAAAAACATTGCTTGGTGTTAATCTTCGCGATAACAAAGCTCAGGCACTATGCGTTGGCACATGAAGTCCGTCTCATCTCGAAGGTGGACCCTCTTAAATATCTGATGTCAAAGGCTATATTGACGGGTCGACTCGCTAAATGGGCTCTACTCCTGATGGAGTTCTCAATAACGTATCGATCTCTTAAGGCAGTGAAAGGCCAGGCCATTGCCGACTTCCTCGCCGAGCATCCAGTACCTGCTGGTTCTCCTCTGAACTGCGAGTTGCCAGACGAGCATGCATTTGATGCGATTGGCGGCGGTAGTACCCGATGGGAACTCTATTTCGATGGAGCATCCTCCGTAAAGAAACAGAAACAGGGTATCCCAATGATCAAGTCGGGGATAGGCCTCATCTTCGCAACTCCACAAGGAGGGATAATGCGCTTCGCCTTCTCCTTAACAGAGCCAAGGACAAACAATGAAGCTGAATACGAAGCTCTGATAGCAGGCCTCAAGATCGCCATCGACATGGGAATCGAAAATCTCCTTATATACGGGGATTCCCAACTGGTCGTTAGTCAAGTAAATGGTGACTACCAAACGTGCAAACCGGAGTTGGTGAAGTACGGCGAAAAGGTGCAACAACTATTGACCCAAATTCCCTCTTATACTCTGGAGAACATACCGCGCGCAGAAAACAGCAAAGCAGATGCGCTGGCCAAACTTGCTAAAGAACTGGCTGACGAGAACCTTGATGACGTCAGAATCGTGGTACAAAGCCGTCGAGTGCTCATCCCAGCAGAAATATCTCCGGAATTGTATAAAGAAAAAGGGGCGACTGAGCAGACGACCCTACAAATAAAAGACCGTAAGAAGGCTGAGGACTGGAGGGAAGTCTTCATAGACTGCTTTAAGTCCCACCGAATGCCCGAAGAAGCATCCTCAAGGCATCAGCTCATGAAACGAGCTCTGTCTTTCGCTTTCGTCAACGACACTCTATACAAGAGATCGTTTGATTCTCTATGGCTAAGATGTTTAGGACCGGACGAAGCAGAAAGAGTCGTTCAAGAGGTTCATGACGGAATCTGTGGTTCTCATCAAGCAGGCCCGAAGATGAAGTTAAAAATTAAACGGATGGGTTACTATTGGCCTACGATGGTCCGAGACTGCCTCGAGTATGCGAAGCAATGCCACTCGTGCCAGATTCATGGAGACTTTATCCACCAACATCCGAATCCACTACACCCAACGGTGGCTAGCTGGCCATTCGAAATGTAGGGGACTGACATAGTCGGCCCCATCGAGCCAGCATCGTCCCGAGGACATCGTTTTATCCTGGCGACAACTGATTACTTCTCCAAATGGGCAGAAGCAGTACCGCTGAGGGAAGTGAAGACGGAGAATATCCTCCACTTCTTCAAGACGCACGTCATCTATCGGTTTGGAACTCCACGGCGGATTATCTCCGATAACGGGCCAGCCTACAGAAGTCATAAGATTAGCCGCTTCGCGCAGCAGCACAATATAGACTGGAGATATTCTTCAGTTTACAATCCGCGAGCTAATGGTCTAGCCGAGGCCTTCAATAAGACCTTGACAAAAATCATGAAAAAGACCGTTTCCCGGAATAAGAGAGACTGGCACGAGAGGCTACAAGAAGCCCTATGGGCCTATCGAACTACGTTCAAGACGGCCACGAACACAACGCCGTACGCGTTGGTATTTGGGACGGAAGCAGTGCTCCCCCTCGAGATAGAGATACCCTCTCTACGAGTGGCAGTCCACTACGAGCTGACGGACGAAGAAAATGCTCACCTTCGGCTTGAGGAGCTTGATGCCCTCGATGAAACCCGGCTCATAGCGCAACAAAATCTAGAGGCCTACAAAGCAAAGATGACGCGCTCGTATGAAAGATTGACCAGGCCGAGGACATTCCGCCAAGGCGAACTCGTACTAGTGGTCAAAAGACCTATGATCCCCAATCGTGCCAAGCGGGGAAAATTCGAGCCGAACTATGAAGGCCCGTACATCATAGATAAGGTCTACCAGGGTGGAGCCTATCTACTCATGGACATGCATGGGGAAAGGCCTTTCAGGCCAATAAACGGCCGCTTCCTAAAGAAATACTACGCTTAATGAGCCACAGCCTAGGTCAATGATAGATGACGACGACTATGTCCGCTCGCTATCTTCCTAAAGCTCAAAGAGTAGTAGCTGGCCCTCTTTTCGAACGGACCGAAACGTCTTTAAACTAACGACGGACCGAAACGTCCCTAAACTATTACCGCAGCATCCTTAGGCTGACGAGATGGAAAAAAAAAAAGAAGATAAAAAAATGATAAAAAACGGTATGTCCATAAGCAAAATGGGCACGGATGAAAACCCGAAAGGGCTCCGTGAGTAAAAACAGCAGGGCTGCCGGCAAGTGTTCGTGAAAACCCGAAAGGGCGCGACCTTGTAAAAAAAAAGATAGAGAAAAAGAATAAAAAAAGGGTATGTCCATAAGCAAGAGGGGCACGGATGAAAACCCGAAAGGGCTCCGTGAGTAAAAACAGCAGGACTACCGGCGAGTGTTTGTGAAAACCTGAAAGGGCGCAACCTCGTTAAAGGACACTTACAGAGTCCTCTCGACCTTGTAAGGAGAAACCACCTGCGTGAGACCCTTACGACTCACAAAGGAGCAACACACTTAGGGATCCTCACGATTCCTAAGGCGAAAATGCACTTGCGAGATCCTTACGACTCGTAAGAAGAATTCTCTTATGGGACCCTCACGGCTCATGAGATTTGAAAGTCTTAAGTTACAGAAACCTAAACCTGTTCTTAAGCAAATCCTCCACAACCTTCGATATTGCCCTACAAGAGGCTCAATACTGACCCTTGTATACAATCCACGGGCGCGAAAAAACATTTCCCCAGCAAAGTCCCACCCGTGCCTAGGGATATGTCCATATGATGAGCAACCCTTGTAGGTCCTCTCGACCCATAAGGAGAAAGCCCTCTTGTAGGATCCTTACGACTTGCAGAGGAACATACACTTAGGAATCCTCACGATCCCTAAGGAGAAAATACACCTGCAAGATCCTCACGACTTGTAGGGAGAAATACCTTTGTGAGACCCTTACGGCTCATGAAGTCAAAAGCCTTGGTCGACAGGACCCTTAACCCTGTTTACTAAGCCACCTTTGTTCAATATCGACAGAGGCAAATGATGATTCGCTCCTGGCAACATCCCAGTTGTAGCGGTGCTGATGCCGAAATCGGTGTCTAAAATCCAAGCTCGCGGCGAAAAAGCTAGCAAGCCACACATGCCTACGAAATAGCCGAAATGATGGGGCAACTTGCAATAAAAAGCAGCAAGTAAAAATGTATGCATGAAAAATAGCCGAAACGATGGGGCAACTCGCAATAAAAAGCAGCGAGTAGAAAATAAATAAATAGCCGAAATGATTGGGCACCGCGAAAAATAGCCGAAATGATTGGGCAATCGCGACCTTCGCGATATAAAAGCTGAAACGATAGAGCATCGCGGAAAAAGAAATAAAATAAAAATAAAATGTATGCCTTACAGGTGATGTTCCATCACACCCTGTATACAATCCAATGGCATAAACAAAAAGGGAACATACCTCCCTCCCTCAGGTTTCACCAAAGAAAGAAGCTAAATCTCGACAGGCCACAAGCGACCTAGGGATCATCCCAACACTCGTCTCGTAACAACGGACACAAGTTCAAGCTAAGCGGAACAGCGGCAACTCCCAGTTCCATGGCTCGGTGGTATACATATCGCCAACAGTCAAACCTCCATCCCGTGAAATGCGGATACAATCAGCAAAATTCCTGGTTACGTGGAACGCGGATAACGTCACTCTTTGACCCCGTGGAAAACTTCCAGAGCGGATCCTGGTCCTCGCAGAGCACGGCAGTGAACCCGTGTGAAGCATCCAGAGCGGAGCCTAGTCCTCGCCGAGCACGGTAGTGAACCCGTGTGAAGCATCTAGTGCAAAATTCCTGGTTACGTGGAACGCGGATAACGTCACTCTCTGACCCCGTGGAAAACGTCCAGAGCAGAGCCTAGTCCTCGCCGAGCACGGCAGTGAACCCGTGTGAAGCATCTAGTGCAAAATTCCTGGTTACGTGGAACGCGGATAACATCACTCTTTGACCCCGTGGAAAACGTCCAGAGCGGATCCTGGTCCTCGCAGAGCACGGCAGTGAACCCGTGTGAAGCATCCAGAGCGGAGCCTAGTCCTCGCCGAGCACGGCAGTGAACCCGTGTGAAGCATCTAGTGCAAAATTCCTGGTTACGTGGAACGCGGATAACGTCACTCTTTGACCCCGTGGAAAACGTCCAGAGCGGATCCTGGTCCTCGCAGAGCACGGCAGTGAACCCGTGTGAAGCATCCAGAGCGGAGCCTAGTCCTCGCCGAGCACGGCAGTGAACCCGTGTGAAGCATCTAGTGCAAAATTCCTGGTTACGTGGAACGCGGATAACGTCACTCTTTGACCCCGTGGAAAACGTCCAGAGCGGAGCCTAGTCCTCGCCGAGCACGGCAGTGAACCCGTGTGAAGCATCTAGTGCAAAATTCCTGGTTACGTGGAACGCGGATAACGTCACTCTTTGACCCCGCGGAAAACGCCCAGAGCGGAGCCTGGTCCTCGCCGAGCACGGCAGTGAACCCGTGTGAAGCATCCAGAGCAAATACCGGACTGTGGAGTCCTTAAAATCCACGGACTATGACGTCCTTAACCTCGACCGCAACGTCTTAAAACTAACGATCAACCACCCCGATTCCCTACGGATTCTTCCTTGGTTAAAGGGTACATCTCTTCACTCCTTTGATACTCGGCGTTGTAATTCCTCAACGTCTTCAAAGAGGTGACGGGTCCCTGCAACCAAACATCGGACTGTGGAGTCCCTAAATCCACGGACTATGAGGTCCTTAACCTTGACCGTGATGTCTTAAAACTAACAGCGGACTGTGGAGTCCTTAAATCCACGGACTATGAGGTCCTTAACCTTGACCGCGACGTCTTTAAACTACAATACCTGGAGAAACCCCTGATTCCGTAAAACACGGACAAGGGTAGCCACATCCAGCACTTACAAGTCATCACAACCTGTGAGGAAGAAAAACTCTCTTGTGAGATCCTTACGACTCTCAAGGGAAAACCCGCTTAAGAATCCTCACGATTTTTAAGAAGAACTTACACCTATGGGATCCTCTCGACCTGTAGGGAGAAAAACTCTTTATGAAACCCTCGTGGCTCATAAAATGCAAAAGTCTTAGGAAGCAGATCTTAACCCTGAATCCTGAGCCATTGCTGTCCTGCAAGGAGATCAAGGTAGAATATCCGCAGAACACATTCAATGAAAAGGAGACACATCATTGAGAAGAAAAATGTATCTTTTATTCATAAACCAAAATGGGTACAAAGTACAATTCATGAAAGAAACAAAAAGAAAATACTCTCATCCATGAGTATGTACAAAAAGGAAGGAAAAGATACAAATGTTTCAAGCCGGCGGGCGATTCAGCAGCTTAGTCAGCTCATCCTGCTTTTGTTGGACCACGGCTTCATGACGCAAGATCTCCAAAAGACGAGCCTCCGCCTGAGCTTGTTGGGCCTGATATGAAGCAAGCCGGGCTTCAAGCTCTTTCTCAGTGGCCTTATGAGCCTCGACCCTCTCACGAGTGAATGTGGCAGCTTTATCGAGAGCCACCACCTCTTTGATGGACTCCTGAAGCACCCGCCAGAGTTCATACGCTTTGTTGGCTTTGGCTGTGAGATTGGCTTGAAGCTCGCCCAGCGCCTTGGAGGCTAGCTCCCTCTCCGAGAACTTGCGACCGAGCCTCTTCTCACATGACGTCATGTTTGCCGCGCACCGTGCTATCAGCCCCCGTAACTCCGCCTTTGCAGCCACGGCCTCCGAGGAAAGGTGGGAACATTCGAGGGCGTGCAGGCAAGCCTCCACCCGCCGGCAGAACTCCACCCAGACTCGCACCACCTCTTCGCTGTGATAGGTGGCAAGAAAAGGAAGAGAACCGTTAGCCTCGGCAGCGAATGCTTCAGCCGTGGTCGCGCTGCCAGCACAAAGCTCCTCGATCAGAGACGACAAGGAGACGAGGCTTAATTGGGCCAAGCGTTCTGAAGCCCGCAAGGCATAAGGGCCGGGCGGCATCACGATGCGCGACTCCAACGCCGTGGAGACTGGCAGAGCTGTTCAAATTTGGAAGACGTCAACAAAATTCTTAAGCAAAGAACGAGTGAGAGTATAATGAAATGTCGC
The DNA here is from genome assembly GCA_030015575.1 of Agapanthus africanus. Taxonomy (NCBI): domain Eukaryota; kingdom Viridiplantae; phylum Streptophyta; class Magnoliopsida; order Asparagales; family Amaryllidaceae; genus Agapanthus; species Agapanthus africanus. The sequence continues at coordinate 132,157,367 of CM057350.1, read as the reverse complement.
TTACCGACAGTCGTGCAAGTAGGAACTGAAGGCTCCCCTGGCCCTTCGAGAACCTCGACCTCATCATCGGCTTCCAGAACTGTAGAAAACATCAATGTCAGTACGCAAAATAACGACGATGCTATGAGAAGGGATGGACGACACCAACCTTGCCCAGATGAGAGGACAATACGTTGGGGGGATATCGCTTGTGGAGCTGCCATCTCCAGCAGACGCTGAAAGGATTGCCGGGGAGACAGATCGACAATAGAGGCCGCCAACTCGTGTAATTCTGAGAAAACAAAAGAGTTCAGACAACGGAAAGACCGCTAATTTAAATTTCAGAAAGGTTACCTTCAACACTCCTCCCATTCTGAGCCGGGGGTATAGCGGCTTCGACAGCCTCTGTCGGAACCCCGGACTCCAACAGAGGGGAGGAAGTCCCCACTACCTCCATCTCAGCCTCGGGGCCGCCTTCAGGAAGAGCCGTTGGGGCAACAGCCTCCAAATGAGTCTCCCCCAAAGGGGCGAGCACTACCTGATCAAGAACAGCCACTGGAGGCTCTATTGCAAGAGGAGCAACCTCATCAGCCCCCTCCGCATCAAGCAATGTTTCATTGAGAATTTCGGCGGGCTTCAGCTTTAATGGGCCCGTAGGGAGCTCCCCCAGCGTCGAAGATTCTGCACGATTCAAATAAGAATAATGATATATATGCACGGGCATAAATGATCAGAAAAACTACAAAAGAAGCACAACGTACCTATACGCAAAGAAGCCCTCAATATGGCTTCTTCAAGCCGCTGCTCCTTCTCAAGAAGGTGGGCTCGCCGGGGTTCAAGGGTAGACTCATGACCGCCGGTCCATAAGGAAAGTGCATCAGCTGCGTCTTCTGAAGCGGCCTGCTTCAAAGCCCTTTCTCCCCATTCCTCCAGAGGACCGATAAATCGCCGCCGAATCCACGAAGGGTCTTCGTAAAAAATTACAGCAGGATAAGACTTCTTCGGAACCTTGGCGTTATGAAACGCGTCTTTTGAACGCCGTATGGCCTCAGCCAACTGTGCGGCCTCCTCATCAGCCGAACTCGGGAAGAGAAGTCCAGCGTCTGACTCTTGCAGGGCCAATGGTTCATCTTCAAGAATAGGCTCAGACTCCGCCACAGAATCAAGCAGGGTGGTGGCCGCTTTCCTCCGCCGTTTAGACCCAGAGCCGGTCGCTGAGGATGACCGCTTCCTCCCTCGCGAAGCCTTAGGGCGGCGCTGGCCCACATCGCCCTCAGCGCCCTCATCCCTGTTACTCTCGCTCGGTGCCACAACTGAGGATGACATCGCCATTGTCGACGCCACAGGGGGCGGTGCCGCCACCGGCAGGGATGCTACTACTGGGGCCCGTTTACCCCGCGATCGGGAACCCAAGGGCATACCAGCTGTTGGAGTAAGGTCTACCCCTGACTCCCCCGGAATGAGCGCGGTGCCAATCTCCCTCAAAGGGAAGCGGACCGGAACCCTCGGCCGTAGCTTAGCCCCCGAAACCTGAGGAGGGGCGTCGTGACCAAGAAGCACCCTTCTTTCTTCAAGAATAATTGGACTGATCCGATGAAGATACCAGCCCGTAAATGCACCCACACACCGGGGCATGTACTCAGCTTCAGGGACCATGAAACGGGAGCCGGTGTTCAGCCTCATGAAATGATGAGCGGCATCGCGAACAGCATCGAGCGAAGGGATCGGGGCGACTATAAAAGCCTCGAAAGGAACACCCTGGTCGTATCCAAGCTGCCGGGCGAATCGATGCGGATTGTACCGCATAAAAAGAGCTGCACTGTCCTGGCGAAACACCAAGTAGCCCGGTCTAATTGTATACAAATGCGCGGCCTCCCGGGGCTTCAAAGAAGGTGCGTTGTCTTTCGACTGGTCCCAGAGTTGTTGAACTGGACCCGAGGGAGTAGACAAGACCCGATCATTAAAAACCAGCCCGCCAGAGGCGGCGTGAGGAGAAATCAGCACCCGAATAGCCACGAATTGAGTCGGGTCAGCAGCAGAAGCACCCACCAATCGCATAAGTCGCGGGAAGGGATAGGCGTCATAAAACGCGGGCCTCTGATGCATAGCGAAAGCCCCCAGCACATGCATTTCGACCCAGGACGTGAAATAATGAAGCGAAAAGTTCACTACATCCACGCCGGGTGTAGAAGTATTAGCTGCGGTGCCTAACCCATGATAAAGGTGCGCTAAAGCCGTGATGCCGATGGCCAACCGTGTCCCCTCAGCAATACGATGAGCCGGGTAGATGACCGAGGCTCTCATAAAGCGGCGATGCATGGGGATAACGAACCAACTGAGCCAGACACTAACAAACCCCACGAAGAACGTCTCCTCGTCCATGCCAGGAACAGCGATGGATTCAAAAGAGGTCGGTGACATAATAGGGATGTAGTACTGAGGTAAGTCCGATTCAGTGGTCGGCAGCTTCTTCGGACCGAACCCAAAGGGGTCTCCAATATTGGCAAACTTCGGAGCCATCTTCGATAGGGCGTCCTCATGAAGGAAACGAGCAATGAAGCTCTTGAAAGTAACACCCTGCTCTTCGGATTCGGTGAATAATCGGTTGAAGATACCTAGCGCCTTGATTAAACTGGGACGCTTGTGACGGACGGCATTCTCAGCAGACAGGCCGTCAACTGGGGCGGGCTCGGGTTCAAAAATATACTCGTCAGAAGGCAACAACTCCTCGTATAGACTACCCCTGATTGGCAACCCCGAGATGTCATAAAATTCGGCCAGAGAGATCAAGACCTCGCGATCTCCTAGAATGAAAGTGTTAGTGGGAAGATTCCATTGGTTCAAAAACGCCTTGACCCACCAGGCATGCGGAGACTTATAATGGAAGAGTGACGCGTATATGGCCTGATAAAGCCCGACTTTCTGCAACCGCGCACGATGGGCAGAAAGGATGTAGCGAGCCCAGAGAAGGTAGCCCGTAGGATGCCTAGGAGTGAGCCCTATCTTATAAATTTTCCCCCACGGGTGGGCCTCACCCTGGCAGATACGCCGCCCCAAGATGTCTATGGCCGGGATCGGATGGTTCGGAATACCGGTCGTTGAAGGCTCCAGCCTCCCCGTTGAAGTCCAGTTGGGCATTTCCACAGCAAAAACCGTCCTCGGAGGGTCCATCGGTAAGAACGGGAAAGTGGGCTCCGTCGGCACCGCGCAAAGAAAACTCCGGCGACCCTGAATAATCTGACTATACCAAGATCCCCATTGAAGAAGGTCGGTGCAGTTCGGGTCATGGGCCCGAATCATCGCCATCGCTTCCTCATCAGATGGTGACTGAGGAAAAGCAGCCTCCGAGCGAGAAAAGGGAAAGCGTGGAACAGAAGCCATCGCATCTGAAATCCAATAAAGGAAGACCGTTAAAAGAAAAGTCAGCAATATATATATTCATGCATGAACATGAAGACTAGTTAAAGAAAGCAACAGCAGAGTTTTCTGGGACCATTGGCTACAAAACACATGGGCCCCACAGAATCCGGATGACGGCTCATTAATAATGAGACCAAATAATTACAATAAAACAAAGGGAATATCCTCATTTAATAAAGAATGATGACCATGCACATCCCCCCCAACAGGATCTGTCTCGGGCTCTACGATGAATCCAACAAGATCAAAGGAATTAAATTCCCACAGAAGACATCATTGCAAAGCCCCCATTTCATTAATTGCAGAAGAACAACCTCGGGCCAAGAGACCCCAAGAAGCCTCCGTGTGAAGAAATTGAGTTCTTCATTGGAATTAAATTCCTTATTAAGAGAAGGGAATTAAATTCCCAGAAACATTTTTGGGATGGAATTAAATTCCATGGATTTGAACCGCCATCATCATCTCCCTAAGGATCATCTAAACCCTAAGAGATCTACTATGGGAGGTTAAGTGGTCTCATATTTTGGTTAAAGAACTTGAAGAGAAATGGGTTCTTTGTGAAACCCTTGATATGGATTTAAAATCTAGAGAGTTTTGTCAAAATGAAGGTGCTTCGATTACCATTACCTGAGGAGGAAGAGTCCTTTTAAACAGAGTTAAACTCTAAAAATATTTCAAGGCAGAGAACTAAGCTCTGGAAGAAGAGAATTAAATTCTCAGAAAAAGTTCTCAAAAGAAGGAGACGAGCAAAGTGAAGGCTCTTCGGAAGGGACATGAACATTTATAGGATGTGATGGAGACGCTTCATCTCCTCAAATCCCTAAAGGAATCCAACGGTCATAAAAGGTGACAGCGTTGCACTCACGTGCTGACACGTGAGAACAACGCTGTGGGGGCATTTGTTTCCTGATTTAAAATCAGAAAAGCTTATGGAAAAAGCTTCAGAAAAGGGTCACGTGCTTACACGTGACCAGCAGTCACGTGTTGGCACGTGACACCTAAAAGCATCAGCAAGACAAGTTCAGTTTTCCAACTACATCGAAGAAAAGGGCTTCAGAAAGAGTCACGTGCTCCCACGTGACCAGGGTCACGTGTCGGTACGTGACATTTAAAAGCAAGCGGCATAGGCACATTGGTTCCCTGATCAAATCAAGGAAAAGGCTTCAGAAGAGGTCACGTGCTCCCACGTGACCAGGGTCACGTGTTGGCACGTGACGCTCAAAACATCAGACTCATTCTCCGGTTAAATCAAGAAAAAGACTCCAGACGAGGGTCACGTGCTCACACGTGACCAGGGGTCACGTAGTAGCACGTGACGGCTAAGCAGCAGAAGAAGGCAGAGTGCAAAAGAAGAAAAGGGCTCGTTACAAGGGGGTCACGTGCCCACACGTGACCAAGGGTCATGTGGCCGCACGTGACCAGCTTTCAAAGCCCATTTGTTAAACAGAATTAAATTCTGAGAAAAGACCTCTCAAGTCTTTCCAAAAGCAACCGATTGAATTAAAGATTTAGAGTGATTAAATATCATCTATCTATGGGAAAATCTCGAATTTGGGAAGATTTCCCTTTTAAATCTAACAGAAATCACAAAGGAGAATCGCTGGATTTGAAATCCAATGGTGAATAAAATTCACCTAATAATCCAAAGGTCCAGAACGAATGATGGATGCAAATCAAATCTCTCAATGAAGATACGTCAAAAAACTAATTGACTCGGCTGCTTCTCCTATAAATAGGAGCCGAGACACACAAAAAATAGATACACGCAGAGGGAAGAAAAGGGAGAGAGCCTTGATACTTTGAGGAATCTGGATCTTCTGCAAAAAAAAACCCTAGGTAAGAAAGGGAAGGCTTTTTGAAAGAAAGAGAATTTAATCCTCAACAGAGTTCAACTCTGATGTAAAACAGAAGAACATATTTCTTCTCTCTTAGATGGAGGATCTGTAAAGCGCACATCTCCCCTTGAAGTTGAGAATTTAATTTTCAATGGGTTGAGATCCTGCCATGCAGATCCAAAGCATAGAGAGGGAATGGAAGCACGAGAATTTAATTCTCACAGAACTATAGGAATTTAATTCCTTCAAAATAAAATTAGGGTTTGACCCTGTGTTATGGGAATTTAATTCCTTCAGAATGAAAAGAATCAGGGTTTAACCCTAGTTAAGAACTTAGTTCTGTTAAAACAACAAGAACGCAATTCCCTTAATCCTACTCCCCAGAATAATTCTCTAACAGAGAGTGGGAGTTTAATTCCTTAAAGCTTTTATTAGGGTTTAACCCTATTCAGTCATTCATATATATGAGGGATTTAATTCCTACAGAAAATTCAGGGTTCAACTCTTCAAAAGGAACTAGGAATTTAATTCCTCTGGAATTATTGTCAGGGTTCAACCCTACGAGGAATTCAATTCCTGAAAAAGACTAACAGATCTTCTAAACAACATACATAGAGGCAGGGTCACGTGCCACCACGTGACCCTCCCCCCAAAAGATCTACAGAAAGCCCTCTGGAGGCAGTGCCTCACGTGACTCTTGACAGAAGCTTTAACACATAAGCGCTTGAATTCCCGTCACGTGATGGCACGTGATGCTCTAAAAGATGCATAGTCTCAGAAGAACAAGTGAAGGGAGGGCGCTCTCACGTGTTGCCACGTGAGCCCTCTTGCCTCAGTGATTAAACACTAAAACGGAACCCCTGAATTCAGTGACAAAACATTGTTTGGCCTTAGTGCAACACTAAGCACAGAACTATATTTGCAGTGCTCAACACTGATTACTGTAGCGTCCAACACTAGTTTGGGACTCCTGTTGCCAGTGTTTAACACTGGACTGTTTTAGTGTTCAACACTAATCTGAAAGCCTGGTTGCTGGTGTTTAACACCAACTATCTTTTAGTGTTGAAACACTAACTTTTCAATCTTATTCCCAGTGTTCAACACTGATTCGTCTTTAGTGTTTAACACTAGACACTGGCCGAATTGGCCGAATGGATAGAGGCAAAGCCTCTCCTTCAAGGGACCAACAGGAAGTCAATATTCCAGACATGATTGGACTTAGCCCAAGATGGCCATAAGTCCTCAATTCGTAATTAACTGGGCTAATGGGCTCATAACATAATCAATTGGTCTTGATCCCAAATTAGGCCAGAGACTATTTAATCCACTCCGGTTCCAGGGTACATCTCTTCACTCCTTTGATACTTGGCGTTGTAATCCCTCAACGTCTTCAAAGAGGTGACGGATCCCGATGACCACATATTGATACGGACTGTGGGGTCCTTAAACCCATGGACTACGACGTCCTTAACCTTGACCGAGATGTCTTAAAACTAACAACGGACTGTGGGGTCCTTAAACCTATGGACTACGACGTCCTTAACCTCGACCGAGATGTCTTAAAACTAACAACGGACTGTGGGGTCCTTAAACTCATGGACTACGACGTCCTTAACCTCGACCGAGATGTCTTAAAACTAACAACGGACTGTGGGGTCCTTAAACCCATGGACTACGACGTCCTTAACCTTAACCGAGATGTCTTAAAACTAACAACGAACCGCAATGTCCTTAAACTACCTACGGACCGCAATGTCCTTAAACTAGCAACGGACCACTATGTCCTTAAACTGGAACAATAGAGCCCAAACGCTCTTTTGTCGGATCTAAACGATCCCGTTTAAGTTGATCTTAGCCTCAAATATGGCTAACGTATCCTTAAACCTTCAAACAGACTGGACTATGAATCCCCCCAATCAACTTCGGTTCAAGGGTACATCTCTGAACTCCTCTGATATTTGTCGTTGTAATCCTTCAACGTCGTCAGAGAGGTGACGGGTCCCGACGGCCATACATTCAATGGACCACTATGTCCCTAAACTGGAGTAATAAAGCCCCAAATGCTCTTTTGTCGGATCTAAACGATCCCGTTAAGTTGATCTTAGTCTCAAGTTAGACTAACGTATCATTAACAAACGTTTGAGTTGATCTTAGCCTCAAATATGGCTAACGTATCCTCAAACCAAACCCCCAAACCCAAATCTAAGATAAATACGGATTTGGACTAGTCCACGTCCTACGGGCGACGACATAACTCAGTCTCCGTATACAATCCATGGGCAACCACAAACAAAACAAAAACACACGACACGAAGTGACCATCTGAAGAAGGAGAAAGTTGTTACCGCAACGCGGTAGCGTAATTAACTGCAGGGGCTTGCGCCTGCAGGGAAGAGCGTCCCCACAATCAAAAACCCCTCGTGCGAGGGGGAATCTGACGAAGTCTGCTACATCGGACGCATCCGTTTAAACTTTCGATACATGGTGCCATAAATCAACTTGGCATCTTCGGATAGGTGGACGGATAGCACCAATTAGCATCTGTCTCGAACCTCAGGCATGGACGTCCCCGCGTCCCGGCCGCCGTTCGGAGGGGAACAGAGGATACCTTGAAATGCTCTTGTCTAAAAGCCAAAGTATAAAGGAGTAATAAATGGAAAATAAAAGATAAAATGGTGAAAAGAAAAATGAGCACTGGTTTTGTAATCACCAAGGCAGCTTAAAAAAATATAGCAAGGTTGCTTCATCACCTAGTGCCTTAGACCAACTGGTTTGGGAGTCACTGCTAAGTCTTAGGTGTTGCAAGACGAGGAAAATACTAATACACCTAATCAGCAAGCACATGAGTAATCAGTCGGTTAGTATCTCAAGAAGTATTAACGGTCGCATGAAAAATGTGTGAGCAAATTCCATCTAAATATCAATTAAAAAGTACTGAGGCAGATGGATGAGAGTATAATAGCTTGAATTGAATTCTCTGAGTGTAGGGATGTTCTTTACACACACGTAGGGGTATATGGTCAATGTTTGGAAGAAAGGTAAGAATGAAGAATAAAGATGATGTTTTATTGAGAGATGGTGTGATTTCTAATATCTTTTCATGACTATTAAGATAGGGCTCATGACAACTGAAAAACTAGTATGGTTGGAAACTCGAATTTTCAAAGTCTTTCTTTTACAGTTCTTATCTTTATATGTAACTTTCACGGTCTTCCTTTTATTATTGGATTTTGTGGGTGCAATCCGCTGAAAACCCTCAGGAGACAACACTCCTCCTACTAGGGACACCTAGAGGTTTAAAGGCTTGTTGCACATGCTCAGTGCAATCATTTTGCCTACGAAATTGTGTTAGTTAGTTTTTCTCTTTCTTTATTTTCTCCTTCTTTTTAAATAAAAGACGTTTGTTCGAGACGACCAAAATCAAGTTTGGGGGAATTTGATCAGTCGAAAATAGTGCATTCTCAACACGTTAATTTCCCTACTCTTATCATTCATATATAGGTGTTTATTGTAATTTTAACACAGATTACGATTTCATTTGGAAAATACCAAATAACCTGTGTTATAGTTATAATCGACATTCTAAAGGGAAATTAAGTGTTTATTACTGCTTGCATTGATCTGTCTATATCAATCCTTGTCTCGAGATTGTGTGCCGGAAATTCTCCAGGTAAAAGAGCCGGAATCATAAAAGTGCTGATAAAAGACATCAAGTCCAAGACTTGTGATCTGGCAGTAAACAAGAAAGTATAAAAATATTCCAGACATCAGGAAAGTGCCATAAAGTCAACATAAAACAACACAGGGATTTCCATGCACTGAGTCCATCAAATGGCCGTGGATCCGCGGCCGAGTCAGGCCGATCCGCCGCGGATCCGCGGCCGAGTCGACTCGTCGGCAGCAGAACTTTTCCCGAAGCCTCTCCGCTCAACAACAAAACTTCTTCAAGACGCTTTTGTTCCTAGAATTCTCCAGAAGCTTCCCTCCAACAGCAAGTCTTCTCTTGCAAGCTAGCTAGCTACCTTAATCTGGAAACTTCTCTTCAACTACCTAGCTTACAAGGGAAGATTGACCTAGCTTCTAGGGGAAGCTTGAGGGAAAACTATAAAAAGGCACCTATGGCTTCATTACAAAGGTTGTTCAACATTCTACATCAAATCAAAACAAGTTGAGTGACACAACTTGCAACTCAAAACCCTAGCCCCAAATCCCATCTAAATATCAATTAAAAAGTACTGAGGCAGATGGACGAGAGTATGATAGCTTGAATTGAATTCTCCGAGTGTAGGGATGTTCTTTACACACACGTAGGGGTATATGATCAATGTTTGGAAGAAAGGTAGGAATGAAGAAAGGTAGCAAATTCTTGATCTTGCTTTTCTTTACATTTGAAGCATTATGAAGATTCATCAATTCTTGATTGTTTTCTTTTTCATGATGTTTGAGTGAAAACTTCGCTTGTGGAGGAATCAAGAAAATAGGGAGATGGTGATGATTCAATTCTTGAACGATTCTTAAGTCTTATGAGTTTTGTAAACTTTAGGAAATTGAATCAACGATGACCTAGTTTTGAGCGAGATACTTTCTTGAATGTTTTCGCTCCAAATTAGAGATCAACGATCGATAATTGAATTTCCTAGAGGCTAAAATTTGAATGTTAATCAACGAAAGGACAGGGGATAATGATGAAGAAACCCTAGTTTCTTTAATAGATCCCTAAATCTCGTTGATTATCATCGATCTAGCAATAAATCTTCAATAGATAAGAATTTGTAATCATAAGTATTCATCAACACTATCGATTGGATCTATTCCGACAAGCCTCTCTACAAATCTTGATAATTCAAACAATTTGGATATTTTCTTGAACTTTAGTATTTCTTGATTCTTGATCTTTATTTTTCTTGATGTTTCTTGAAATTAAATATTACAAATCTTGAATCAATTTTCTTGCAAATTTCTTTTATCTTTTCATTTCAACTCATCTAAAACGATCTCGAACGAATCACACTTTCCCTGTGGACTATCCGCACTCATTTCGAACCTACAAAAGACACCGATTATTGATTGCGGTTTTTATAAATTTCTTTGGTTGTGATATATTTTACATTTTCCAAACACGACACGGAATTTTAAGATCAATCGGCAGCTTAGCGGAGACAGCTTTTGAATGGTACTCGGAGCTTCCGAATGACTCCGTCAAAACGTTTACGGAAATGGAGTTGTTATTCACCCAGCGTTTCGCAAGCGCTAGCGAACGCATCCCGATCACGGCATTGATCAATGCCAGGGTGAAGCCAGGAGAGACTTGGGTTCAGTATGCAATTCGGTGGCGGAACCTATGGTCGAGATGCGAACAACGCATAGAAGAAGCTCCTACTGTGGGCATATTCGTAGGGACCCTTGACCAGCAAGCGACTATATCCCAGTTTATGAAATTTTTCAAGCCGACCACATTCCAAGCCTTGATTGACAAGCTGGCCCAAATGGACTAGATGGGCCATAGACCGCCCTCCTCGAAGACGGAGCTTCGAAATGAAAAAGGCAAAGGGAAAGCGACCTTCGTCGCCAACGCTCAGCAACAGCCGAGTGATCCGAAACCAGCTGCTAGCTAAGGAAACAAACCGCGATTCCTCGATAAGAAGTTGAGACGTCCTTACTCGTTTCCCCGGGATAAAATGAGGAGACTGTTCGAACTAGCGGTGCGCAATAGAGTCATCACCCTACCGGATCCGAAACGCCCACTACAACCAGGCGACGTTAACAATCCCAATTACTGCCCCTACCATCGAATATTGAGCCATCCAATCGAAGATTAATTCGTCTTCAAGAACTGGATTGAGGACCAGTACCAGTAAGGCAAATTCACGCTGTCTGAAAACTGGAGGGTAAACCCGCCGCAACCGCACGCTCCGAAAAAGATGGACACGTCGGGGGCATCATGCTCATTTATAGAGGAAGCTCCATGGGAAGTTGTTCTCTTGGAAAAAAACTAAAAGAATGCTGAAGGATCTTCAAGCATGCCCGACAATCAGGTGGAAAAGCCCGCTAGAGCCAGAAATCATTGATGGGATGCTAAAACCGTGCCCAAGACCGAGAATTGGTAACGATGGGCAAAACACCCAGGCCCAACCATCAAAGTCTTCAAAGAAAAAGAAGAAGACCAAGAAGCCCCCGCAGCCTGATGACAAGCGCACGGATATGCAAAAGCATATTGACGCGCTGGAGGAATACAACCAGAAGGCGCGAACCCCGGTCACGCTCCAAGAGTTTCTCAACCATATCCTTGAAAGTGGAGATAACGACAATGATGAGGGAGACGACTCGTCAGAGGAACCCGAAGATTATGTGGCAAGTTGCCACATGATCTCTCATTCGTTGCTAAATAATGAAGAAACTCACTCGGCGTTAAAAGATAACAAAGAGGAACTGGGGGCAGGATCGGTGCAAAAACCCTTGGAACCGTCGGACGAGATGATTGACTTAACGAAGCCCGTCAGAAGAGCAAAGCTGATCAAGAACGTGAAATGGCCATATTCGAAGGAGCCAGGCGTCCGCATCAAGCTGAAGAAGTCATGGTAGGGATGAGTCGCAAAGCGCTCCAACCAGATCGAAGTATAGGGTGTTTTTCGTCACCCCATTGAGATAGGAATACGTGCGCGCTTATCAGGCGCATTACAGATTCCCCCTGCCTAGGGTAGGTTGAGGGTTTATTTATTGTGGGGATCCAAATCTCCGGCAGCCGCGGACTAAGCTGCCGTTAATTACCCCTCGCCTTTGGAGCGAGAGAACCTCCGATTAACGGGTTAAACTGGTCATGCGAACTCAATATGCAGTGTTGTGTTTTGGAGGGGTTTTGGATATATCGGGGGCCCCGCAGGGTTTTTTTTACGGGGGTCCCGCTACCCGGATAGTGGCTGGGGGTCAAGAGGGCTAGCAGCCCCCTTGCGGGGTGCGGGGTGCGGGGCAGCGTCCCGTTAGAAATTTTTTTCTAACGGAAGACAGTGTCGTGGAGTATGTGTGTGTGTGTGTGTGTATACATATATATATATATGTGTGTGTGTGTGTGTGTGTATATATATATATAAAGGGAAAGGGCATCCAAGGAATGCGTGGGAGAAAGCGCCAGGGTGCTAGCGCTTTGGGCGCTAGCGCCTCACGTGCCAGGCACGTGGGCGCTCGGGCGCTAGCGCTTTAGGCGCTCGGGCGTTAACTCTTTGGGCGCTAGCGCTTTGAGCGCAAGAGCGCTAGCGCTTTGGGCGCTAGCGCCTCACGTGCCAAGCACATGGGCGCTAGCGCTTTGAGCGCAAGGGCACTAGCGCCTCACGTGCCAGGCACGTGGGCACTCGGGCGCTAGTGCTTTGGGCACTAGCGCTTTGAGCGCAAGAGCGCTAGCGCTTTGAGCGCAAGGGTACTCGGGCGCTAGTGCTTTGGGCGCTCAGGAGCTAGCGCTTTGGGTGCTCGGGCGCTAGCGTTTGGGCGCTCGTGAGGGAAGAGGGACTTGGTCCCTGCAATAGGAGTTGTACTCGCAGAAAGGAACACTTATTATTTTGTATGTGTGGGGGGGGAGTTAAACTCCTAGGATATTTTGAAGCTGATGAAGGGGTCTTTTCCCCCTGGATCCCTGGATCTTCCCCAAAGCAAGGTCTTTGGAGATGGATCTCCTTCTTCTTCCTCTGTTGGCCGGATCTTGAAAAACAAGGGGTATGAGATTTAAAAATCTCTTCTTTTTGAGATCTGATGGGAGATCTGAGTTCCCCTTTATGGGTTTGGTGGTGAAAAACTATTTATCTTTGAGAAAGGAAGAGTTAAACTCTTTATTTAATTCAAAAGAAAAAGAGGAAGGTTTAGAACCTTGAGGAAGGAGAAGGAGGCACAAAAACCCTAACCTTTTTTAGAATGAGTTTATGTCCCTTTTTTATTCATCATCATGTTGCCTTATATAGGCTTACACATTTACATATAGCCCCTTGGGCTTTACAAAATGGCATTTTGCCCATCTCATGTCTCATGTGCTATTTCTTTTTGCACATAAGCCATGGGCTTACAAAAATTTGGCTTTATGCCCATTTTGTTTACATTCATGTATAAAAAATTACATAAAAATTATTTATTACAGGATTTCATTTTGGAATGGGCGGGCCGCTTCATGTTCGGACTCGACCTGGGCATGGGCCCACTTGGCTTGGGGTTGACTTTGACTTTGACTTGGTCAACCGGGGTGCAATTTTCGACTTCAACACGAAGCACGCCCACGGCAGAAAAAAGCAAGCTTAAGGCAAGGAAACGGTTTGCTAAAGCCCTATCAATGGGAATGAAGCTGCCATCTCTCAAAGGAAATACTCCTGGCAGTATACGCCTTAACGAAGCGGATGTACATCCTAACTACTGCTTGTACCATCAGAGGGTCACACACCCTACCGGAGAGTGCAATGCCTTTAAAAACTTGTGACAAGGATATGTTGCCCACCAACAACACTTCAAGCGATTAAAGCGCAAGGCTCGTCAAGAGCAGAGAAGCACGACAGATGAGCACAAAAGAACTACCGGCAACTGTCACATGGTTGATTCCGGGGGATCGCATGTTCTCACCTTCGGAACCGATTCTGATGAAAAAATAGCCCTCGGCCCTCTCTTCAAAGAATCCACCTCAGGAAAAGAGGAGGAGATAAAGAACTGTGAAAACATTCAGCTGCGTAGCTGTACGTTGCCCGAAAAGAATCTCGGACCTACAAACAAGGGATCGAACAAAAAAGATAAGGGGAAGGAAAAGTCCCTGAGGATATCGCCCTCGATGATCGAATCGTCGAAGAGCTGACAGCCAAGGACCCATCCAAGAAAAACAAAGTGGATTATAATGTCCTAGCGCACCTGAGGAAGATACCCTCACAGCTAAGCGTTTTGGATGACCTTCTGTTGTCTAAAGAGGCACGAGAGACTTACCTGCCGATTCACCCTTAAATTGCGAATTTCTAGACGAGCACACGTTTGACACGATCGACAGGGAGAGAGGAGGGAGTGATACCCGATGGGAACTCTACTTCGATGGGGCATATTCCATGAAGAAGCGAAAACACAGCTCCCCCATAATCAAATCTGGGATAGGCCTCATCTTCGTGACTCCGCAAGGAGGGATAATGCGCTTTGCCTTTTCCTTAACAGAGCCGAGGACCAATAATGAAGCAGAATATGAGGTTTTGATAGCGGGTCTTGAGATCGCTGTCGACATGGTAATCGAAAACCTCCTCATATACGGAGACTCCCGGCTGGTCGTTAGTCAAGTAAATGGCGACTATCAAACGTGCAAACCAGAGTTGGTAAAGTACGGCGAGAGAGTGCAACAATTGCTGACTCAAATCCCTTCCTACGCCCTGAAAAGCATACCGCGTGCGGAAAATAGCAAAGCGGATGCATTAGCCAAACTCACTAAAGAACTGGCTGACGAAAACCTCGATGACGTAAGAATCATTGTACAAAGTCGTCGAGTTCTTGCACCAACAGAAATATCTCTGGAATCGTCTGAAGAAAAGGAAGCGACCCAGCAAACAGCCTTACAAATAGAAGACCAAGAAAAGGCTAAGGATTGGAGAAAAGTCTTTATAGACTACTGTCACGACCCGAATTTAGTTCGTGACCGGCACTTAAATCACGCAACGTCTAAAGACGCAATGTAAATTAAGTAAGCCGAAACCCAGAAATCTAAATCTTTTTAAGAAAATAGAAAATGTGAAGTTTTGAAATAAAGGTATAATGAATCATGTTTTGTCTTTTGAAAATTTGGGCAGCACCTCCCTTGTATATTTTGAGCCAAAACCACATATCCATGATAATATAAAAAGCATCCCCAAGTGGGAGCTAGCTCTTCGCCAATCGGCGGATCACAACCACACAAGACAGAATATATGTATACGACGCCCAACGGCGAAGATCAACACAAGGAATAAAGTAACCAAGACATCAAACCCACCAAGCGAACATATAACCTATCGCTCAAGTCTCGCAACTACAAGTCTTGCTAAGTCTTACTACTTATACAAATACTAGTTTCTGATTGATGGAGTTGACTAGATACAACCGGAATAACAAATACAAGAGGGGTACAATCCAACATGTACCACCTACCAAAGCAAAATATCTGAATGCAGCTGTGTGCCAGCGATGCCGCTACTGATCCATGTGGTCAAGCTGCAAGAACTGTGGCACAATGGGGGTGAGTTGCCAACTCGTGAGTAGAAAACATCATCAGGTGGAAATCGAAATAAACAACTATTCCTAGGTCAACTATATCATAAAGGTAATATTATGATATCTAAGGTATCTGCATATGTGCCAACAACATAATCAATGCCTATCAGCAAGTGGATCTCATCCAACCATATAATCAATGCATGTATGCATGTGGATCTCATCTACGTGTCAACCAATGACACAACAACATCATGCATGTAAATATCATAAAAGCATATGTAGGTAAATATGAAGATATAAATCAACGTGTGTCCCTCGCGACACATCAAAATCATGGAATCTGAGTGTCCAACATCGACACTCGAAACATCATGAAACCCGTGTCCAACATCGAAACGTAAATCCTCATACCTCAGGCACCGCATCCTCAGATCGGCGCTCAAATCTGTAAGTCTCATGGAACCTGAGTGCCCAACATCGACACTCGAAACCTCATGAAAACATATGCCTGTATATATATGTGTGTGTGTGTCCCTCAACGACACATCGAAATCATGGAATCTGAGTGTCTAACATCAACACTCGAAACATCATGAAACTCGTGTCCAGCATCGATACGTAAATACTCATCTGTCAGCCGCCGTCACCACGACTGGCCCTGATGTCATGTCCGTACATCTCATGGAAACTAAGTGTCCAACACTCGCAATCCATATAGCATGTCCGTACATAACTCCGGTCGGTATCCCCACGATAACCACCGAAACCAAATACTATAACCGGTAGGTACTAGCCCTCCTGCCAGGCTCATCGTCTATACCACGAAAATCACCTCTTGCCCCGGGGAACCATACCGGGTCCACCATGTACCCGTAGACGGTACCTACCGCTCCTCGAATCGGGTATCTAACATAAGTCTCAGAACCGAGAAAACTCATGGTGGACGCACTGAAATATCATATCAAGAGAAACCGGGTTTTCAAACAATACATAATTTCTTGAAACACCCCACCGGTTCTCAAATCCATAAATCACATAAAATCCATATCTCAATACGTAAATCCATGCAAAACTGATGTATGCAACATAAAACAGCAATATGAGCATATTAAGGGAAAACCGCTCTTTTAAATGAATCCAATTTTAAGATATATCATGCGGTTCCCAATTCCTCCGAAATCAAGTGCAGCATCATATTAGGTGTACATGTAACTATAGCAAGATATATGTATCTACATGTAAACAGGTATGTATGATACATTTCATAAGCACAATAGCACAATAATCAACGTCTCAATGTCAATGACAATACAATACCACATAGGGGTATATGTAGCTATAGCAAGATATGTGGGTATACATGTAAGTATGTTTGCATGATGTACATATAGCTGTAGCAAGGTATGTGGGTGTACATGTAAGTATGTATGCAAGATGTACATGTAGCTGTAGCAAGGTATGTGTATATACCTATCAATATTGATGTAATACCATATGGGTATATGTGTAAACATGTAGGTATAGCAAGGCATATGTGTAAGCATGTAGGTATATAGGTATGCTATATTTCATATGCGCAACCGCACAAGAATCAATGCCTAAATGTCACCAATCAATACCATATCACATATGTATGTGTGTTGTGCGTATCATGGCATGATGTAGCAAATTCTACTGTGTAGTGACATAGCAATTATCGATGATGAAGGTGTGTGAGCCGGCCAATTTGTGTCAGTATAACATACGCATCATCGATAATGGTGTAGGTGTACTAGCACAAGTATATATACAATGCAATGAGAATGACATGAACGTAGCATAAAGTACATCGTCGTTAAATGCTATAAGGTATACGTGTCTACAATATATCCGAGTCGGTGAATCTATAAATCGGCATCCAGTCTCACAACATCACGTACGGTATAATCCATCGTACGTCATATCACTCGAGATTCACAACATTATATATGTCTATATACCTATATCCCAGGTCACATCTGTATCAATCTCATATCGTGGATCGACAAAGGTATCAACTATATCATATCGACTCGCATCCATATAACGACATATCATACTAAGTCATCATATCACATCGTATACTCGTTCTCTTTCAATTCGTACCTATCATGATTCACTTCTCATTCCATATTCTCATATGTCACTATGTTCATTGGTGTCAACTTCTATCATATTATCGTTATTAAATCCTATACTCATGTCCGTCGCATATCATTTATCAGGATATAATAATCAACCGATCTTCCATATCAATGTTTGCGAGGGTGCTATACGCCATCCACCCGACTTCCCCTGTAGATATAAATCTACTCACCTGCTAAACACCTCGCTTAGCCGTAGTCGATGTGCTTCATCGTCTCGGAATCCATGCGAAGGTACCTACAATATCAACACATATCGCAATACCATCAAATCAATGTCCGAAAACCGATACGGCACACGGTGCGCTCATAGGTTAGAACCTATAGCCTATGAATGCAAAACCAACCAAACAACCCTCGTCGTTGACGTATAAACGTCCCATGACGGAAATCCAAACTCAAATACAAAACCAAGTTTTAGAAACCGCATAACACTAAATCAGCAACAAGGGAAAACACCTCCAGATTTTGACTCAGGTAAAATTAGCCAATTCTGCACATGGGGTTGCTCTAGATACAGGATAACAATGCCACAGACCAAAAATCACCAAGTTCCACTCCGATGTGGCCGTAATTTGCGGCCACAATGAATAAATTTGCGTCCAGAAATGAGGGGAATGGGCTCATGTTTTAAGGGATGCTTCTATGTTGCCTGCACGTCTCTCTGTGTTCGCTAAATAATTTTCAGGTCCTCCGGGTCATAGCAGATCACAAAATCCTATCACAATTCCCACAAAATACTATATCGGCAATTCTAACTTCCGTGTTCTGGTTTCTATTCTCGGGTCTTGGCCAGTAAAACACTCTCTGAAGTCTTGTGAACACTCACTACACCTCAACTTATCATTTAACAGCAACTTATAAATTTCCAAGATCATATAACCTATTTATACCGATTTATAACTAAACTAGGATATATATAACACCAATACTTAACTAAAAGTGTATGGATTACCTTGTTTGCAACCAAAAAACTTTCTTGAGTTGCCCAAGTCTTCAAAATCCAAACTTGGAAGGTTCAAGGGGTTTAGTATAATGTTGTGCATGTTTTATGTGAGAGAGGCATAAGGTTTTAGCAAGTATTGGGAGATGTGGCATGGGGGTAGTGAGGGATTGAAGAAGAATGGAGGAGATGAAGAAATAATGGAGAATGAAGGGGTTAGGGCAGCCATGTAACAGACTCTCTCCCTCTCTTAGCCTCACTCTCCCTTACCCTTACTCTCTCACAACAAATATCTCTTTTGTTTTGTTCACAAATATCTCAAGGCATCAAATTTTATTACTTTCACACTCTTAACTCTTTTTCTCTCTTTGCTTTTCTTTTCTTCTCTTTTCCTTCTCATTCTCTATCTCACAAAACTTACAATATGCACAATTCACAACACAATGCATAACATGCACAAGTCATGGAAAAAGTGAAAATACGGAGAAAAAAAATTCCAAAAATCCGATAAATATCATTAAAATAAATAAATCATTTTAATCTCCGATAAATTCCCAAATATTGGTATACACTTTATACCACTTTACGAAAATCCCAATTTCGCAAATCGGGTAGTTTTCGCGAAATATAATATTTTAAATATTAAATTTCCAAAAATAATATTTTATATTTCTGAAATGTTACAACTACTTCAAATTCCGTCGAACACCTGAAGATGCATCTTCAAGACATCAGCTCATGAAACGAGCTCTGTCTTTCGCCTTCGTCAATGATACTCTGCATAAGAGATCGTTCGACTCTTTGTGGCTAAGATTTCTGGGACCAGAAGAAGCAAGGAGAGTCATCCAAGAAACTCACGACTGACTCTGCGGTTCTCATCAAGCTGAGCCAACGATGAAGCTGAAGATCAAAAGAATGGGCTACTATTGGCCCACAATGATTCAGGACTGCCTCGAATACGCGAATCAGTGTCACTCGTGCCAAATTCATGGAGACTTCATCCACCAGCATCCAAACCCGCTACACCCAACAGTAGCTAGCTGACCGTTCAAAATGTGGGGAACCGACATAATTGGGCCCATTGAACCAGCGTCATCCAGAGGACATCGGTTCATATTGGCGACAACTGATTACTTCTTTAAGTGGGCAGAAGCCATACCGCTAAGAGAAGTAAAGACGGAGAACATCCTCCATTTCTTCAAGACACACGTCATCTATCGGTTCGGCACTCCGCGACGGATTATCTCCGATAACGGGCCGGCCTACAGAAGTCACAGAATCAGCCGCTTCGCACAGCAGCATAATATAGACTAGAGATACTCTTCGGTCTATAATCCCCGAGCTAACGGTCCAGCTGAGTCTTTCAACAAAACCTTGACGAAGATCATAAAGAAGACGGTGTCCAAAAATAAAAAGGACTGGCACGAGAGACTGCATGAAGCTCTCTGGGCTTACCGGACCACATTCAAAACGGCCACAAATACAACGCCATTAGCGTTGGTATTCGGCACGGAAGCAGTATTCCCCTCGGAGATAGAGTTACCCTCTCTACGAGTGGCGGTTCATTACGAGCTAACAGACGAAGAGAATGCTCATCTTCGGCTTGAGGAGCTCGACGCCCTCGATGAAACCCGTCTCATAGCGCAGCAAAACTTGGAATCTTACAAAGTAAAGATGACACGCTCATACGAAAGATTAACTAGGCCGAGAACATTCCGCCAAGGCGAACTCGTGCTAGTGGTCAAGAGACCTATGATCCCCAATCGTGCCAAACGGTAGAAATTCGAGGCAAACTAGGAGGGCCCGTATATCATAGACAAAGTCTACTAAGGTGGGGCCTACCTACTCATGGATATGCATGGCGAAAGACCTTTCCGACCAATAAATGGCCGGTTCCTGAAAAAATACTACGCCTGACGAGTCACGTCCCAGGTCAACGATAGATGAAGACGCCTATGTCCACTCGCTATCTTCCCAAGCCCAAACTCTATAAGTAGTATCCAGCGAAACCTTGCCTCAAAATCGCAAAGGACCGAAACATCCTTAAACTAAAAATGGACCGCAATGTTCTGAAACTAGCTACGGACCGAAACGTCTTTAAACTACTACGAACCGCGGCATCCTTAGGCTAATGCGGCAAAAAAATACAAATATATATATATATATAATAAATAAATAAAAACGGTACGCCCATAGGCGAAATGGGCACGGATGAAAACCCAAAAGGGCTCCGTGAGTAAAAACAGTAGGGCTATCGGCGAGTTTATGGAAACCCGAAAAGGCGCAGACTCGTAAAAAAATTCATGCACACTTGCAAGGTCCTCTCGACCTTGTAAGGAGAAAATACCTGCGTGAGATCCTTATGACTCACAAGGGAGCAAAACACTTAGGAATCCTCACGATCCCTAAGGAGAAATTACACTTACAAGATCCTCACGACTCGTAAGGAGAACCTTCTTATGAGACCCTCACGGCTCATAAGATTCAAAAGCCTTAAGTTACAGGGATCTGAACCTGTTCTTAAGCCATTACAATCCTTAGACTGCCCTACAAGCGGTTCAATATTGACCCTTGTATACAATCCACGGGCACGAATAAACGTCTCCCCCACCAAGTTCCACTGATGGCGCGAAATGTCCCTACTTGGTGAACAACGCTTGTAAATCCTCTCGACTTATAAGGAGAAAACACTCTTGCAAGATCCTTACGACTTATAAGAGAACATGCACTTGAGAATCCTCATGAATCCTAAGTAAAAATTGCACCTATGAGATCCTCACGACTCATAGGGAGAAACGCCTTTATGAGACCCTTACGGCTCATGAAGTCAAAAGCCTTAGTCGACAGGATCCTAACCCTGTTTACTAAGCCACCTTTGTTCGAATCGACAGAGGCAAATGATGATTCGCTCCTGGCAATGTCCCAGTGGTAGCGATGCTGATACCTAAATCGGTATCAAATTCCAAGTCGTTTCACGGCAAATGATGATTCGCTCCTGACAATACTCCAGTCGCAGCGATGCTGATACTAAGATTGGTATCAAAACCCAAGTTCCGCATTCGCAACAAAAAGTCAGCGAGCTATAAATACATATGAAATAGCCGAAATGATAGGGCAACTTGCAATAAAATCAACAAGTAAAAAATATGCATACAAAAATAGCCGAAATGATTGGGCAACTCGCAATAAAAAGCAGCGAGTAAAAAGAAAAATAGCCGAAATGATTGGGCACCGCGAAAACAGCCGAAATGATTGAGCAATCGCGACTTTCGCGATATAAAAAAATCTGAAATGATAGAGCATCGTGGAAGGAAATAAAAAAAATGAAAGAATGAAACTTTTTGCCCTACAAGCGAGTCCATACTGACCCCTGTATACAATCCATGGGCATAAACGAAAAGGGAACCACATTTCCCGACAGGCTCTGTCAAAGAGAGAGTCAGATCTCAACGGCAACATCTAAAGTCTAGAGATCAACAATGGCATTCATCCTCGTTCCAGCAGGATACGGACGCGATATCACCAATCAGAACTACGGCACAAAGTCTCCAGTTCCAAGACTCTACAACCTAGAGTCAAATCATGACACCATAGAAAGCGGAGCAAGTCAATCACGACACCGCAGAAAACGGAGCAAGTCAACCCTGACACGCAGAAAGCGGAGCAAGTCAACCCCGACACCGCAGAAAACGGAGCAAGTCAACCCTGACACCGTAGAAAACGGAGCAAGTCAACCTTGACACCGTAGAAAACGGAGCAAGTCAATCATGACACCGTAGAAAGCGGAGCAAGTCAACCACGACACCGCAAAAAGCGGAGCAAGTCAACCCTGACACCGCAGAAAACGGAGCAAGTCAACCCCGACACCGTAGAAAACGGAGCAAGTCAACCCAGACACCGTAGAAAGCGGAGCAAGTCAACCACGACACCGCAGAAAGCGGAGCAAGTCAACCCTGACACCGCAGAAAGCGCAGCAAGTCAACCACGACACCGCAGAAAGCGGAGCAAGTCAACCCTAACACCGCAGAAAGCGGAGCAAGTCAACCACGACACCGCAGAAAGCGGAGCCAGTCAACCAATAATCTCTCGATTTATCTCAACTCGTAGGGGAAAGCCTTAGACAATGGGGATAAAGACCTGTTTCCTAAGCATTGGGACCCTGCAAGTCGGCCCAAGATGGGCCATTGTATACTATTCATGGGTCACACTCTCCAAAGTCGAATCTCGACAAGGAGGGAAACAACCACTTATGAGTCCTCTCGACTTGTAAAAGGGAAAAAAATTCTCTTGTAAGATCCTTACGACTCTTGAGAGAAAATACATACTTAGGAATGCTCACGATTCCTAAGTAGAAATTACACCTACGAGATCCTCTCGACTCGTAGGGAGAAAAGTCCTTATGAGACCC
Source organism: Agapanthus africanus (assembly GCA_030015575.1). NCBI lineage: Eukaryota > Viridiplantae > Streptophyta > Magnoliopsida > Asparagales > Amaryllidaceae > Agapanthus > Agapanthus africanus. The sequence continues at coordinate 132,134,432 of CM057350.1, read as the reverse complement.
TCACGGCTCATAAAGTTGAAAAGTCTTAGGCAGCAGACCTGAACCTATTTCCTAAGCAATCACTACCCTACAAGGAGGTTAAGATGGACTCCTATCTACTATCTACAGGCCACATTTGCTAAAATAACATGCCAATGACACAGCAAAGAAAAGAAAGCGATAGTACGAGATAAAAAAATGTGTCTTTTATTCATGAATTCAATTGAGTACAAGATACATCATATAAAAGAATAAAAAAATGAATGAAAGCATGTTATTCATAGATTACGAATTTTCGGTCGATACCAAGATGGGTACTGAGAAGGAGGCGTTTTTAACAAATCATCAAGCCGCTCGCGCACTCCTCTCAACTCCTTTTCATGATCAGCCGCCGCGACCAACTCCGCTTCAATTCGAGCCCGTTGCTGCAAACAGGAGGAAAATTTCTCATCGATTTCCTACTGAGCAACTCTGCAACTCTGCGTAACCCGCTCAGTGAAGTCAAGCTTCTTCCTCGGCACCAGCCCGTCAGAAATATATCGTTGGAGGTTTTCAAAAATAGCTTTCAGCTGCGCAGCATTTGCTTCGACCTGGGCACGCAATTGGACAGACTCGCTAGAAGCCGCCTTATGTTCCTTCCGTCTCAGGGTCGCCTCTTGTTCAAAATGGCAGAGGAAAGGAACACTCTGCTCAACCCACGCAGCCCGCTGGGAGTTCAAAGCTGATACTTCAGGAGCGAGACACTTGAGCTCTATCTCATGCAGGCAAGCCTCAATCTTTCTGCAGTAATTAACCCAAGACTCGACGATGCCTTAGCCATGGAAGTTCATGAGCGTTGCCAGCATAGGATTAACCTCAGCAGCAAATACGAGGGCCTTGGCGTCAAGGTCCTCGACGAACTTACTCAACATTCACAGGCTAGTCGCAACGCCTCTGGAAGATGGGCGTTTAGCAAAGGGCCCTGCCGGTATTGGAATGCGAGACTCGAAGGGAGCCGGTGCCGGTGCGATTGCTGCAAAAAAATTGTGGTCAAATATCGACTCAGCAGGTAAAGAAATACACGAGCGATGGAGTATACTATACCGGCTGTGGCAGACAGCAAAATCGGGAGTACCGGAGGTGCAGCTATCCCCTCGTCTCCTCCTCCGATCCGTGACGCTGCGATCAATATAAAGAAGACTTAGCAACAATACAGCTATTTATAAAAAAAAGGGGGGGAAACCATAGTTGAAGGATATACTAACCAATACCAGCAGGCAGAAAAACTTGCGACTTGAAGGAGAAATGCGGGTTCAGCACCTGATACAGATGGTCAAAAAGGACTCCTGCAAAGTTGCGATAATACATGGTCAGTACAAGGAAGACGGTGTTCATAGTTCAACTAAATAAATCGTGAATCTATACCTTCCAGCATTTCGGAAGACATAGGAGAAGGCGAGGGAACAACAACCGTCATGGCGGCGACCGGAGGTGCTTCAGATGGCACAATCTCAGCGTTCGCTGCACCTACAAACAAAACATCGTCAGAAGTAGCTGAATGGGATTGTGAAAAAAAAAGAACAGTGACTCAAGACTTACCTGACAGGTCACCAACCAAAGCCATGACGGAAGCATCACCGGGCGTAGCGGCTTCTTCGCTCTCCCCCAGAGGAGTAGTTTCTGCGCCCATGGCTTCATCACCTGATTCGACAAGGGCCGTCGTGACACTCGCGATGCCTGCCGATACTAGGGAGCCACAGGGGGAAAGAGTGGCGGTTTGGGCAGTCCTAGACTCCTGAGAGAGAGTAGCCACTTCGGGCTCTGTGGTCACCATCGTCTCGCCTGCCATCTCATCGCCAGGACTTGGCCCTGCAGAATATGATGTATAAGAATTTGCAGATCGAGTTCTAATAAAAAGACCGGGCATTACGTTACCTTGCGAAAGATTCTCGGTTGCCTCAACCCAAGCCGCGCGCGCAACCTGTCTATGGGCGGTAAACAGGGCAGCTGGAGCACCCTCTGAAGGAATAGCGGCAGATGGAGTGGTGCATGAGCCTGCACCTACAGCCAAAGCGGCATCACGTTCCTTCGTTGTGCACTTCCTGCGTTTCCTTTCAGTTTGGGCCATGAGAGCTTATCTCCTCAAGACCTCCGTTAAAAGAACGTCATCGTCCGAACCATGCTCTACCTCGGGAGCCGTTACAGCGTCTGTCATCGGCCGCTTTAGCGAAGCCTCATGCGGTAATGTTGGAGGAGCTGGGGCCACAATAGCTGGCTCTGGAAGCGTCGCCGCATCATTACTTGGGATCGGCACCGCACTTGGGATAACCTGAGTCAAGGTAGTCCCTGTAATAAAATGAAGGAGAGGGTCAGACCACGAATAAAGAAAAAGGGAATGGAGGCACAATGAGCCGAATTATACCAAGACCTAAAGAAGCGGGGAGCCTCTCTTTCTCCTCGAAAGTCTTGATAGAAGCCGCGAGAGCCTCTTCAGCAGAAATACATGTTGAGAAAAAGGGCATTAGTAAAGCATAATAATAACGCGGAAAAATACAACTGAAATGTACCTGACTTCGCAATGGTAATTAACGCCGCTTCTTCGCGAGCCAATCGCTCGGAGGCCAGAAGGGCAGCCTGTAGATCGGTGTCGGTCACAGGCGTGTCGAACAAGCTATCGTTGGTGCCATACTCACACAAACCCTCGCTGTAGGGAGCATGAGGCTCCTGGCCGAGTACGACGTCGGCAGAAAACGACTTCTTCTTCTTTTGCGAGCGAGCGTCGGCAGCCGGTGGCAAAAGCTTGCGCTTAACGGGCATTTTTGGGTGATAAGTCCCGATTTCTGTACCCACTCCAGACTCCGGGGATGCTGCAGCTGCCGTCTTTATAAGAATACGGGGTAGAGACTTCTCAGGCAAAGCGTGCGGGACCGCAACCGTAGCAGCTTCTCTCAAGGAAGGACGAACAATGGTCCGTCGTTTCAAAGGGACAGCTGGATTACCAGCAGGGACAGCACCCTTGCGATCGAGCAGTAACCGCTTTTCTTCCCTAATAACAGCACCCGTCGCATGCTGGTACTACGCCACATATGCGTTCAAGGCTTTCGGAACGCAGCTTGGCTCAGTGATAAAGAAGTTGGACCCGGTGTTTAGCCGCATGAAATGGTGCAGTGCACTGCGGATACCCTCTTCCGTAGCAACCGGCTCAGCTACAAAAGCCTCAAGCGGGACACCCTGATTGTAGCTCGATTGTTGAGCAAAATGGTGCGGGTTGTACTTCATGAATAGCGCCGAGTCGTTCTGCCTGAATACCAAAAAGCCCGGCCTGATTGAATACAAATGTATAATCTCTCGAGCCTTCAAGGTAGAAGCCCCGTCTTTGAAGGTGTCGCGCAGCAGCTGCACCGTTTTCGTGGATTCCTTGCCGATGGTTAAGACCTTATTGACTAAGGTCATGCCATCCCCGACTATACGTGGGTGAAAAACCAGACCCCGAGCCTCTCGCTGAGCCTGATCTAAAGCAGAAACATCGACTAGCAACATAACCCGAGGGAAGTTATAACTGTCATAGAAACGGGGCCGCTTGTGGACTCCAAAAGCGCCGAGCACATGCAGCTCGATCCATGACATGAAATAGTGTAGCAGGAAATTTACGGGATGTACCCCCGGCTGAGTGGTGTCTGCCGCTAAGCTGAGGCCATGATACAAGTGAGCCAGCCCAGCGACCCCGACGGACACTCACATCCCAACAACCATTTGGTGAGCCGGATAGAAGACGGATGGCCTCATATGGCGAGGGGTGCATTGGGAGCACAAACCAGCTTAACCATAGGCCAAGGAACCCCAAAAAGAACGCCTCTTCGTCGATGTCTGAAGCTGTGAGCTCTGCAAAAGGGACTACCGGAGTATCCGGGAGGAAGAAATTCCTTTGATCTACCTCCGCTGTTGGCTGGCTGTCCAAACCAAAACCAAACGGGTCGTCAAGCTTGAAGAATTTCGCAGCTTGTTTTGATAAGACTTCCGGACGAAGAAAGCGAGCGATGAAATCCGTGAAGCTTACTCCGTGCCTTCCGGATTCGAGAAACAGACTTTCGTAAATTTTCAACACCTTGATCAAACTTGGGAATTGATGTTGAATGGCATTCTCCGGGGTAAGGCCCATCACCACTGATTTGGTAGCAAAGATGTACTCGTCAGGAGGAAGTAGCTCTTCGTAATGTTCTCCCCTGACGGGTAAGCCGGAGTTCTCCGCGAACTCCTCCAAGGAGATTGAAACTTCCCGATCTGATAGAAGGAAGGTGTGAGTCGGGATATTCCATTGTTCCAAGAAAGCTTTGACCCACCATACAGGGGGTGTGGAATACTGGAAAAGAGACGCGTAAACTGCGGGGTACAACCCGAGCTTCAACAGAAGTGATTTCTTTGCCGACAAGATGTATCGAGCCCACTGCAAGTATCCGGTCGAATGGCGAAGAGTCAAGCCTATCATGTATGGCAGTCCCAAGGGCGCGACTCGCCTTGACATATACGCCGTCCCAGAATATCCAAAGCTATCGGCGGCTGTACGGGTATCGAGGCCATAGAGGGCTGAAGGCGACCTTCCGAAATCCAGTTGACCTCCTCTACGCCATAGTTCACTGGGGGTGAGTCGGCGTAGTGAATCGCTGAAATGGACTCCGAAGGTACTGCACAAGAAAAACTACGCTGACCCCCGATGACTTGATTGTACCATGACCCCCCATAGATGAAGAGATTTCTGCTCCGGGTCGTGATCTTTAATGAGCGCGAAGACTTCCCTATCCACGGACGCGTCAGCAAATGCACTCTCCAGGCGAACAAATGGGAAAAGTATCAAAAGACATAGTACTTGCGCGGAAAAGAACAAGGATTAGCTGTAAATGCTACAGTCCAAATTCTGACACTTGGTACTTTAAATTTGTACCACACTGCAATGCAGTGGAAAGGGACCAAGGGGGACCCACAAAATCAAAATGACGGCTCATCCTTGATGAGACAGTCAATTATTAAGGAGGAAATCCTAAAAGGATTCTCATTTAATGAGAGACTCATTGGGCCAAAGAGTTCAACTCTCTCGAGAGCAGCGCTCTACAACAGAAATCAAATCTGTCATTATGAGAGGAATAAAAATTCTCCAAAAAATTTTAAAGAGTTATGCTCTGCGAAAACGATGGAACAAGCCATCAGAACCCTAAAAAGCAAAGCTTTTTACAGAGGTAAAACCCCAAGATCTTTAAAGATCTGAAATACAAATCTTAGACACTCTAAGAGTTTCTTCATTAATGGGTTAAGAAACCCTAAAAAGATCTCTTTAGATCTATGATCTAAGAAGAGCAAAACTCTGTTAAGAAACCCTAAAAAAAGATTTCTTTAGATCTATGATCTAAAAAGAGCAAAGCTCTGTTTTAACCCTAAAATACATCTTAAAAGATCTATGATCTGAGAAGAGCAAGGCTCTGTTAATAGGTTCAATCCTTACCAAATTTAGGCAGAGTTCTAACTCTAAAAGGAATTTCTTTGGGCAGAGATCAAAGCTCTGAAGGGAGAATTAAATTCTATGAAAACAAAAAGCAAGAAGATGAACAGAAGTCATCTGAAGGGCCAAAAGCCCTATTTATAGGCGCTGGAAGTCGATCCAACTTCCAAGACAATCCAACGGTGGAAAGGCTGCCACCGCTGCACTCACGTGTGAGCCACGCGAGCGCAATGGTGTGGGGGGGCAATTGTTCCCCCCAATAAGAGAGCAGGGCTCTGTTCAAAATTTGAACTGAGGCAGCACCTCACGTGCAAAGCACGAGAGCGCCGGCGCTAAGAGTTAAACACTCTGAGGCAGCGCCTCACGTGCAAAGCACGAGAGCGCCAAGAGCGCTAGCGCCGAGAGTTAAACACTCAGAGGCAGCGCCTCACGTGCAAAGCACGAAAGCGCCAAGAGCACTAGCGCCACGAGTCAACCACTCTAAGGCAGTGCCTCACGAGCAAAGCATGAGACCGCCAGCGCCAGAACTAAAAGTTCTCCACCCTTGGATCAAAGATCCAACAAAGATGATAAATCATCAGAGCACAAAATTAAATTCTGATTGAGGAAATACTCCTCAAATCTTTCTAAAACAAGAAAGATTGTGTTCTGTAAATCAGAACACCGTTAGATCAAAGATCCAATGGTGATAAAAAATCACCAAGATACAGAATTAAATTCTGACTGAGGAAATACTCCTCAAATCTTTCTAAACAAGAAAGATTGTGCTATGTAAATCAGAGCACCATTGGATCAAAGATCCAATGGTGATTAAAAATCACCAAGATACAGAATAAGTTTTGTATGGAAAAATATTTTCCCAATCTTGTTAAAAATAAGAAAAATGTCTTCTGTAAAACAGAAGCCCTTGGATCAAAGATCCAATGGTGGGAAACATCCCCAAATCAATCAGAAATCTCTCAATGAAAGATTTTCTTAACTGATTCAACAAATCAGCCTCCACTATATAAAAGACCCAAGACTTCAAGTCTTGCATAGAGGAACATCCCCATAAGTTTCAAATTAAAAGAAGAAACAGAGAAGAACTCCCTCACAAAACTTCAGAGTTCAAGGTGAGAAATACCTCTCTTCTAGGTAAAGAAAAACAAAAGAGATCATAGCATCTCTTCATAAAGAAGAATTTAGTTCTTAGATCCATGAGACAAAGTCTCTCATAAAGAAAAACAAAGGAGATCATAGTATCTCTTCATAAAAGAAGAACTTAGTTCTTAGATCCACGAGACAAACCCTCTCATAAAGAAAAACAAAGGAGATCATAGCATCTCTTCATAAAAAGAAGAACTTAGTCCTTAGATCCATGAGACAAAGTCTCTCATAAAGAAAAAAACAAAAGAGATCATGGCATTTCCTCAAAAAGAAGAACTTAGTTCTTAGATTCATGAGACAAACTCTCTTATAAACGAGAATTTAATTCTCAGAGCACAGAACTGATCGGAACTGCCAAAAAACAGTGCCTGGCACTCAGCGCCGAGCGCTCCACGTGCTCTTCACGTGGGCGCTATCTTAAAAGAAGCGCTTTAGCGCTCCAAGTCTAGCGCTTAGCGCCAAGCGCTCCACGTGCTCCTCACGTGGACGCTATTTTATAAGAAGCGCTTTAGCGCTCCAAGTCTAACGCTCAGCGCCAAGCGCTCCACGTGCTCCTCACGTGGGCGCTATTTTATAAGAAGCGCTTTAGCACTCTAAGTCTGGTGCCGAGCGCTCCACGTGCTCTTCACGTAGGCGCTGAGGAAATACAAAGCGCTCTGTAAATAAAGCCCCGGCACCATAAAGAGTGTTCAACACTCAATAAAAAACAAAAAGAAAGAGAGATGTCAGAACCCAAATCAATGCTCAACATTGTTGAATAAAAAGGGACCGAGCCCAAATAAATGTTCAACATTTTATTCAAAATTGAGTGTACTGAGCCCAAGTTGGCCACAAGTCCCTAATTCAGATTAACCAAGCCCATGAGCTCATAATCTCTTTAATTGGTCTTAGTCCCAAACCTGACTACAGATCTCCCAACCAACATTGGTTCAATGGTACATCTCTTCACACATCTGATATGTGTCGTTGTAATTCTTCAACGTCTTCAGAGAGGTGGCGGGTCCTGACAACCAGAAACTCCACAGACTATGATGTCTTTAAACCCTACAGACTATGATGTCTTTAAACCCTACAGACTATGATGTCTATAACCCCACAGACTATGATGTTTTTAAACCCCACAGACTATGATGTCTTTTGTTAGTGTATATGCCCTAGGGGCCATTATTGTATCATACTAGATTGTATATTACTTAATGGAAGCTTGGGATATTCACAGTTGTATATACAGTCTTGCTAAACATGGTATTATGCTACTTGGTTTGAGTCTACTTTAATATGTGCATATGTTTCTTGTTACATATCACTTATACATATTAGTAGAGCCCATAGGATCTTTGCTTGATTACCAGTGTTGTGATGGCAGTCACACTAGTGGGGGCTGGGTAGTCTGTAAGCAACATCCTATACAGGTCCCTGGTCGTTGGATTATCGAGATAGGGCATCGATATTCCGAAGTAGACTAAGTGTGTACGCTTCTTATCCCAGTTGGGGAAATGGTCTATCCCACAGCCATCAGTACGTCGTACTGGAGATAGTATACAGGTGCTCGTTAGGTTACGGGTACACCGGACAGGATTCGCAGGGGAACTGATTGGTTGGTATTATACCCGTCATCAGTTAACAGTTTCCAGGTGACATGAGTAGAGCATAGTCCGCAGACTTGACACTGCTACTTCGCCTCGAGTGTGTCCCACTGTTCTTAGATTGCTACCCTACCACGGTTGAAAGGGGTCGTGCAAACAGGTAGCGGTTGGGTACAGTCCCGAGCACTTGGAGGCAGTGGCGGTTAGACAGGATTCGTCTTTCCTGGTATTAGGAGTTGATATCGCGCTGTGTCAGAGAGCCATTACGCAAAGTCCCTGGCCAGGGCAAGCGAGATATACTGGTAGGTTCCAGTAACTTCTCAGGGTGTAATGGGCTTCGCTCCGACACGACTTATACAGCTATTAGGGGACTGACGCTTGCCGCCCCCTAGGCTCGATATGCGATAGTTTTAGACAAACAGACCGGACTGTACGGAGATTGTCACATCAGGCTCAGTAGGGGTTCGGATGGTTTTCCTCATCAGCCTTCTTATCGACATCTACCTGAGGACCGTTACATACAGCTAGTGCCGCTTGCGGTCTGTGGTTAAACCCACTGCCAGCGTAGTGTCGAGTCTTCAGAGTCCCACACAGAGAGTTTCCCTGCTCCAGGCGAAACGATATAGAGGTCGTATGGTTTTACGACAAGGGTTCGGACGCATACGTGTGTTTACGCACGTACGACTTTTCGGATAGTTTTTACTAGCCGGCTTTGGTATAAGCCAGATTCTAGTATCGGGTTATTGGATTTATACAGTCTAAAGTTTTTCCGTGTTTTCACGGATTGGAGAGGCATTCTCGTAATTTGTCGGGAAGCTTCTAGAAGAGTGGTGACCTGGAGGGTAAGGTGGCATTGCATTAAATGAGATTAGTGACTCATTTGTGTGATTCATCCATGTCATTAATGCATCATAAATGCTTAATGACTCATGGAGATGAATCACTCATAGATATTTATGAAGTATGGTTGTTAATTCTATTATTTCATTTTTGGATAAATAAATAATGCTTCATATAAATTATGATATTTCATTTTTGGATAAATAAATAATGCTTCATATAAATTATGATAGATCATTATCTCATTTCATTATCATCTTCACCTTCTCTCTCCTCAAGCTCACTCTCTCTTCAAACCCTAACCCTAACCTCTCATGTGTTGAGATCAAGGGTTAGCTAGACTAATACATCCATAACCTCACTCTATATCCCCTAGGTAGCTTAGATTAGCACTTTGAGCAACCTAGTTATCTCAAGTTAGAGATAAAGCTTGGCGTAGGAGCTCTCGGGTGGATCATTTTTTATTCGAGGAGGCCGTTGAGGTGCAGATGTTCCAAGGAGCCTACAAGGAGTGGAGGACCGTGATGAAGACCCGAAGGACAAGTAACGTGAGGTATAACTTCGTATCCGAGTAGTTAAACCTCTAATAAATAGTTAGCAATGGTTTAGAAACGATTCATGCGCTCAAGTCCGTGTTACGAAGCTTTGATAATCGTTTTTCATATATTCCGCCTCCCCGCAAGTTCGTAGGGTGCGTGACATGAACTTACAGTGGTATCAGAGCCAACTAAACCATTACTAGCTTGTGGGCAACTAATTAGAAGTTCGATCGACGGAAAACACGAAAACAAAACCCTGGATATTCCTAGTTTCTGTTAATTTTAAACTTGTCTGAAAAAATATTTGACATACCTTAAAATTCACAGTAGGGATATTTAAGAATACTGGGAAAATACGAGCCAGCAACTCGGCAAAACGGCCGCGGATCCACGGCAATAGAGTGCTTGTGCCGCGGATCCGCCGCCGAGTCAACTTTGAGTTGACTCGGATTTGCTCTGTAATTCTTATTTTTTGGTGTTTTGGTTCTCTGTTTGTTCTGTTTATACCCAGGTTATTTCAGTGCTGCTTTGCTTTTGGGGTAGACACGGAACATGGTAATCGATCGATGTTCTAAGATATTTGCTAATTGGGTTTTTATCTGTAATGTTTAATGTGTTCGTAAACCTCTCATAACTGCTAGTATGTCGGTTGGCAGAGGGTTGCACATTTCTGTAATGTTTACTGTTTGTGTATATGGACTTGATTGGAATGTTGTGATGATTAGCCGGGGTTTGAGATGGGTTTAATATTCATTCATTCAATGTAATTGTAATATGATGTAATATTCTTTTGCGGGGCACATCCAGGTTGCGGTTGTAGCCACCGTTGTATTATTTCTTTTTACTGTTTTTGCTCCTAGGATAGACTCAAGTTGGGGTACACAAACTACCGGGTACGTTGAAGTATTTAGTGTCCTACTCACGTCGTTGAGGGAGACCGCTTCACTTCGGGTACTTGGCGGGTAGTTTGCCATACCCGTAGGGGTCTAGGGTGGGGTAATGGCTATTCATCACAACTGTGTAATCCGCCTTTTATTGCAGGCTCAAAGCAAATGCGGATTGCTAGTAAATCCAATAAAGTTCATCTGTGATCTGGAATGCTTATTATTGCATCTGACGAATGTACAATATCTATATATGATAGCTATTAGACGTCACTTATGTTTTACACCCGCGCTAGCCCAGCCCCCGCTCTGTCGTTAGTTAAGTAACCTAACGGGTGATGACGGGACCCCGTGGCAAATGCGGATGGCATAAGAGGACGTGGTATTTTCGTTGTTTTCTGCAATGATAGGATAAATGATGGGACGCATTATTATAATGCAAAGAAAATAAACCAAAATTAAGTCGTTGGAACAAATTTAAAAGAAACCACTCTGTTATTTTAAAAAAATCAGAATTTTTTAATTGCGGAGCTTTAACCACTCCTTTTAAAAAAGTATCAGGTTCCTTCGATTATATCAAGTTCACTACGTTCACGGTTTTGCCAAAACCATTCGTAGCCCTCCGTCATTTCATATAGATAGTCAATAGTATTCAAGCTGTGTTTGTTGACTAAAGTCAAGACACAGTGTTTGGTAGCTGTTGAATATTCATATGCAGCATAGATAGGTTCGTTGGTTTGGGAAAGTCGTATTACCTTGTTGACTAAAGTCAAGAGTATGTACGGGTGGGTTCAAATTAACCTGGATAATGACGGGTAGAACTTGACATGTGACTTATGATTTGTTGACTAAAGTCAAGGTCATAAGAGCATGGGGCAAAAATATATATCGGGAGTTTCTAAAGAAACTGAAATTTGCAGAGAGATGCATACCATTTTGGAGTTTGATGAATGTTGGTAGGATTCCTTCAACATTATCATACGATGATATTTTGGATCCCGATCCTACTGTGAGTATATACTACTTATCAGGAGATTCGTCACTTAACGATCAATGCTATAAACCAAGTAGGTGCCTAGAAAGGTATCAGCGGAGTTACGCCCCTAGAGAAAAGAGGTTATTTAATTAAGGAACTTCGCGAAAGCGTTGGAAAACCTCCCTCGAAGTATCGACACTGGCCTGGCTGAACGGTTAAGCAAGTATTGTACGGTGAGAATAGTCCTGGCTAATTCTTCTTTTATGATTTGAGGAAGGATTCGAGAAACAGTGAGAGCCATCCTGTTTAGATAAATTAATAACCACTCTAAACTTGCAAGAGCATCATGCTAATAGTGTTTTCTTCTCTCTCTCTCTTAATTGCAGCGACCTTGTGACCACACATAGGTTACATCTAGATAACAAATTGACTGAATCTGACTTATATGACTGGCAAAGGTCTGTCCAAATGTCCATTGCCTATGACAAGCTGGAACACCCTATTACTACTCAAGATCCCGCCGTCCCAGGTCCAGTTTCCACCGTCGCGGATATGGATATCCGTTAGACAAGGGAAAATGATAAAACGAAAGCCAAGTGCCTCGTGTCAGCTTCAGTTGATGGTGTATACCAGAAGCAGCACGAGAAGATGGACTTAGTTTCCATCTTTCTCCATAACAAAGATTTATATGGAGAGCAATCTCATATCGCAAGATATGAGACCTCGAACGATTTAATTCAAGCGAGGATGGCTATCGGGTCATCTGTAGGGGACAACGTCCTTACAATGACTAGCTATATTGATGAGCTCCAGGACCTGGAGACCACGTTGCAGAACGAGTCAAGTACTGACTTGATTCTACAGTCTCTACCTTCTACCCTGAAAGAAACCAGGGAAGTAGAAGGAAAGAGAAGGGCAAAAGTTTCGGGACTTAAAATAGTAAAAGAGGGACGTTCCTATTGTTATGGGATTGGGCATAGGCAGAATGATTGCAGGGCTTTGGAAGCCAGTAGCCAGGATTCGAAGCATGTTGTGGCTTCGGCTTCGGGTGTGTTTGTAATAGAGAACTGTATGTCAGTTAACCCTACTTCCTGGGTATTGGATACCGGGTCAGGAACTCACATTTGTAATTCTTTACAGGCTCTGAAAAACCGTAGGGTTATCAGGATAGGTGACATGACCCTCACGGTTGCTAACGGAATGAGCATGAATGCTGAATCCGTAGGGGAATATCATCTTGGACTGACAACTGGGCAGATATTGATTCTGTGTAACTGTTTTTATGTACCAGGTACGACTTGCAATATCATATCTGTATCCTTACTTTCTAAAGAAGGATATGATTTTACATTCGTAAGTGATGTAGTTCACATCCACCTAAATCAAGTTTTGATTGGGTCAGGTACATTAAAAAATGGGATATACGTATTAAATCAAGCTCAGATTTTCAGTGTCCAGAACACACTTAAAAGAAAGTCTCCGGAATTAAATCAGGCTTTCTTATGGCATTGTAGACTAGGTCACATCAATGAGAGAAGGTTGACTAAGTTACATAGAGAAGGATATTTGAATCCGTTCGAATATCAATCTTATGCTACTTGTGAATCTTGTCTCATGGGAAAGATGACAAAAACTCCGTTTACTGGACATGGAGTAAGAGTAAGCGAGCTCTTAGGACTCGTACACAGTGACGTGTGCGGTCCAATGTCTACACATGTGCGAGGTGGTTATTCCTACTTCATTACTTTTACGGATGATTTCTCTAGGTATGGATATGTCTTCTTAATGAAACACAAATCCGAGGCCTTTGAGAAATTCCAAGAATACAAGAATGAAGTGGAAAAACAAACAGGCAAGAGTATAAAGACACTGAGATCTGATCGAGGTGCTGAATACTTAAGTGCCTAGTTCCTGGGTTACTTAAAAGAGAATGGAATTCTCTCTCAGCTTACTCCTCCATACACACCATAACACAACGGTGTATCGGAAAGGAAAAATCGAACCCTATTGGATATGGTTCGTTCCATGATGAGTAACGCTGAGTTACCGCGATCATTCTGGGGATATGCACTAGAATCAGCTGCATATCTTTTGAACTGAGTTCCAACCAAGACTGTGTCTACCACACCATATCAGATGTGGAGTGGGAAGAAACCCTGTCTTAAGTATATTAAGACATGGGGATGTCCAGCTTTTGTAAAGAAGCAGCATGCGGACAAGCTCGAGGCACGCTCAGTACAGTGTAAGTTTGTGGGATATCCAAGAACTCCATGGGATATTGTTTCTATTACGCAGAGGAACAAAAGGTCTTTATTTCTCAACATGCCCGCTTCTTGGAAACTAAATTTTTGGAAAATCAGAAGAGTGGGAGCGCAATAGAACTGGAAGAAATTCCAGAGCCACAAACTATTACTGAAATCTTGGTAGAACAAGAAGGTTCAGGAGAACAGGACATCCCGACGCCACTCCGCAGGAGTAGTAGGCAATCTCATCCGCCCGAGAGATACTATGGTTTTCTCATAGACGGGGATAGAGAGGATTGCACTATTGACTATGATGAGCCTACTAGCTTCCAGCAAGCCATTCAGAGCGGTGACTCAGTAAAATGGCTGGATGCAATGCGGACCGAAATGGAGTCCATGTACACTAACAAAGTATGGACTTTGGACATTGCTCCAGATGGGGTAAAACCCGTAGGATGCAAATGGATCTTCAAAAATAAGATTGGTGTAGATAGACAGGTTGAATCCTATAAGGCTAGACTTGATGCAAAGGGTTTCCGTCAAAGACCTGGTTTGGACTATGACGAAACCTTTTCTCCAGTGGCTATGCTTAATCTATTCGGGTCCTTCTTGCTATTGCTGCCTTCCACGATTATGAAATCTGGCAGATGGACGTAAAGACGGCCTTTCTAAATGGTAATTTAGAAGAGAGCGTCTATATGGATCAGCCAGAGGGATTCATTCAGAGTGGGAGCAGCGGTAAAGTATGCAAGCTGCTTAAGTCCATTTATGGACTAAAGCAGGCATCGCGGAGTTGGAACATCTGTTTTGATGATGCTGTCAAAGAATTTGACTTTATCAAAAATCCAGATGAACCTTGCATATACAGTAAGATTGTAGGGAGAGCTGTAGTATTCCTCGTCTTGTACGTGGATGACATTCTCCTAATAGGAAATGATATTCCTATGTTACAGTCAGCCAAAAGATTCTTATCACATAAATTCTCCATGAAAGACCTGGGTGATGCCACCTACATTCTGGGGATCCGGATCTATCGTGATAGATCAAAGAGGATGTTGGGACTTTCGCACTCCAGGTACATAGATACCATAGTGAAGAGATTCGGTATGGATGATCCTAAGCGCGGTAACCTACCGGCTTGTCACTGAATCACCCTCTCCAAAGAGATGTCTCCCAAGACTGATTTGGAAAGGGATCGCATGTCGATTATACCCTACGCTTCTGCGGTAGGTTCTATAATGTATGCGATGTTATGTACCAGACCAGATGTAGCATACGCATTGAGCGAAGTAAGCCGGTATCAAGCAAACCCAGGTGAGAAGCACTGGATAGCAGTAAAGAACATACTCAAGTACCTGAGGAGGACTAAGGAGATGTTCTTGGTGTATGGCGGAAAAGACCTCCAGATGGAGGCCTTTGCCGAATCCGGCTTCCAGAGTGACAAAGATGACTCCAAGTCCATGTCGGGTTATGTCTTTTGTCACGCTCCGCTTCCCAAAATACGGAATACGAAGAGTAGACAAGGCCATCCATGCTCCTACGGTCAAGAAAATGTCCTGCCGTAGTCACACTTCGGCTTCTAGTTTTTCATGGTAAACAGTAAATAATGCGCAGGTAATGAGAAATGCAGTAACCAATGCAGCGGAATAGTAAAAGCAGTAGAATGATATGCCACGTATGTCAACACCGTAAGTATGTATATCGATGCTATCATCCCTATCAGTCTCTAAGTCTCACTGTACAGGTCACTAAACCTATCGTCAGTCCAAGTGTGAGAGTCAACCACTCGCGAGTGTCCTCCATCCAAGGGTAGAACCCAAGGGCAAGGGACCACGGGCCCAACATGTATATCACGGTAATAATCATGTACCCTGTAAATCTCCATATATCTCTCTAAATATAAGCCGGCATGGGACTCCCGAGATTCTGTTGAACTCACACTTAAACTACCCCACACCCCGTGGTCTACATCAAACGCTAACCATAACCCTAAATACCAATCGGTCTGTGGCAAGTCTGCACGAGATTTGGAGGCAGGACCTCCATCAAGCACGTCCCGACTAATACCTAAGATAAATGGCAGTGTCTGGTGCCTTATCTGTGACACCCGTGCAAGAGCTTCCATAAGTGTCCCATACCAGTTATAGTCATACGTACACGCGTCCCACAGACGTCGACAATGCAATAGAATAATAAGGTTCACTGATTGTGTACAAGTACGTGTCACTTTCACTTATTCACTTATACACGAACACTAACGTACTTACCACAATCATCACTAATACCTAACACTGGGTAATACACGTTATCACTAAGTTATCAATGCAGTGACATGTGTATGATATGATGCGTGAACAGTGTATAAAGCATGTTTAGGATGTCCTGAATCAATAATCTACCACTTGCATAATTTATCATAAATCATACGGTTACAATTTAGTGAAACGATGAACAGGTAATAATTAGTATGTTCAGTTATCTATCCATCGAATATAGTTTCATGCCAATCAGGTTCCAGGATCACTAATTATAGCCATTTCATTTTAAGCGTTCACGGCTGGAAATCCGGTTTCAGAATCGAAAGTCCGTTTCGCAACGCATTTTAATCCCAATTGGGATCAGATTTTAGCAACGCTACAGTTGAATGAAATCTAGGGTTTTCAGTAAGGTTTTCAACTCAATAGACGGATCCTCAATCGCGTATGTACGTCAGGAGATATACACTAATTAATACTAGTATGTCAATTCTGGTTCTGTTGAGACTGTTTTGCATCCCGATCTTTTAAATTACAGGTTAAATAGCAAATGTTAACGAAACAGGGTGAAACCACTTGTATTATCTAGCTAACAGATCCATCTTTAATAAACAGTGGAGTTCCACAACCTACGAGTTAAGGAAACAGGGTGGTGTTCATTATGGGACAGAAAACAACAACTGGAGTCGCTCTGGACTGCAGTCCAGAGTCGCACTCCGATCCAAATATTGACATAGTTTGAGTACAGAAATATTTGGAAACTAGTATAGGGCTAAAGTTCGTCAAGTCGGCTTCGATTTGAGCCCTCGAACGCATCAATCCAGTGTGTATATAATTTATGGCGAATTTAACGGTTTTCAGATACAATAAAATTCCAGTTTTCGAGTAAACTTGGGGGATAGTCGTTTTAGTCGTTATCGGTCATATTATCCAACGAAATTCACATACTAGGTTCACATCCATACGGGCCAAACAATACCATTTAGTTCCGTCAAATTTAATGATGATTTCCTATGAGAACATATATCGAACAATTACGTTGTAATATTTAACATAAAGTAAAACATGGGATATATACGATTTTAATTTGTAATTAACAAAAGGTAGCATGTAGAAAGTAGGGAACTTGCCTGGACACGTCTCGGGGATGTACGGTGACTGTAACGTCACGAACGCGCGACGAATGGCGACGTCAGCGTCTTGGAATGAGCTTGGGTCGGGTAGGATGCAGTCGAGGCTCGTGGAAGTTGGGGCTCGTGCTGTTGGTAGTTTGCGTGTGCGACGGAAAGGGGCTGTAGAGTTAAGGAGAAAGAGAGAGTGGTTTGAGAGAGAGAGAGAGTTCAGTGAGAGAGAGAGAGCACAGAGAGAGAGGGGAATGAGAGAGAGAGAGGGAACTGAGAGAGAGCCAAAGGGAGATCAAGAGAGAGAGAGAGAGAACACATAGAGAGGGAGTCAGACAGAGAGAGAAAGATGTAGAGAGAGAGAGAAAGAGATAGAGTGAACACACAGAGAGAGAGAAAGGGTGCAGGGAGAGAGAAGGACGAGGAGGTGAGCGAAGAGAGGGAAGGAGGCGAGGTCGGAGGGATGGGTGATGCCGGCGGTGGTTGAGACGAAGGTGGGGGAGAAGTCGGCTCGGGTGCAGTGCTGTGGGTGAGTGGAGGAGTTTGGTTGAAGTGGGGAGCTCGGTGGTGGTGTTTCTGCGGGGAGACGAGGGCGATGGTGATGGAGGGAAGTGGCCGGAGGTGACGGCGGCGACGTGCATGCGAGGTCGGGATGTGGGTTTGAGAGGGAAGAGACGTCGGGAAAGGAGAGAAGGAATTATGAGGGGAGATAGAGAGGCGTGTCAACTAGGAGGGGTTGAAGGCGCACGTCGTGGGTAATGCTCGCGAGCGTGAGCGTCGACGGAGACGAGTAGCGCGGCGTGGGTTACGGCGAAGGAAGCGGGATGGGGAGGTTACCGTTGGGGAAGAAGAGGGAGAGGCGAAGCGGGTCGGGTAGGAGTGAGCGGCGCGGGCCGGAGGGAAATGGGCTGGGCCGCTTTGAAAAAAAATAAAAATGAATTTCTTTTATAAACTGAGGGGAGAGTGGGCCTGGGCTGGAGATTTAGAAAGAATTAAATTAAATTAGGAGAAAAGGATTTGGGAGATTGGCCGAGGGAATAAAACAACAAAAAAATAGATAAGAAAGGAAAGGGCCGGGCTTTGGTTTTAGAGGTAAAATCAAATGGAAAAATAATGGAGTGGGCTTGGGATTTGAGAATAATAAAGAAAATGAAGTTTATTAAATAGGGAATGGGCTGGGTTTAATTTAAATAAAAGAAATGGGCTGAGTGAAATAAAATATAGTTTGGGTTTGGGTTTAAAAAGGAGTTTTAAAATAAATAAACTAATAAATAATTATAAATAAAGTAAAATCTTATAAATTAACGAGAAACACGAATACTGGTATAAAAAGGGCTGGGTGTTACATCTTTACCCTCAATGGAGGGGCGGTCTGTTGGAAGAGTTCCAAGCAGGAGACCGTTGCTGACTCAACAATGGAAGCGGAGTATATAGCTGCTTGCGATGCCGCAAAAGAAGCAGTCTGGATGAAGAAGTTCCTCACAGAACTTCAGGTGGTTCCTACCAGTGTTGGTCCAATACCTCTGTATTGTGACAACAACGGCGCTATAGCTTTAGCGAAGGAACCCAAGTCCCATCAGAAGTCCAGACACATCTTAAGGCGGTATCACCTGATCAGGGAGATCGTAGATCGCCGGGAGATCAAGGTGAAAAGAGTAGAGACAGAGAATAACATTGCTAATCCATTCACAAAGGCCCTTCCTCAGATGCAGTTCGAGAGGCTATTCGAGATGATAGGTCTACGATATGCCAGCTCATGGCCCTAGTGCAAGTGGGAGATTGTTAGTGTATATGCCTTAGGGGCCATTATTGTATCATACTAGATTGTATATTACTTAATGGAAGCTTGGGATATTCACAGTTGTATATACAGTCTTGCTAAACATGGTAGTATGCTACTTGGTTTGAGTCTACTTTAATATGTGCATGTGTTTCTTGTTACATATCACTTATACATATTAGTAGAGCCCATAGGATCTTTGCTTGATTACCAGCGTTGTGATGGCAGTCACACTAGTGGGGGCTGGGTAGTCTGTAAGCAACATCCTATACAGGTCCCTGGTCATTGGATTATCGAGATAGGGTATCGATATTCCGGAGTAGACTAAGTGTGTACGCTTCTCATCCCAGTTGGGGAGATGGTCTGTCCCACAGCCATCAGTACGTCGTACTGGAGATAGTATACAGGTGCTCGTTAGGTTACGGGTACACCGAACAGGACTCGCAGGGGAACTGATTGGTTGGTATTATACCCGTCGTCAGTTAACAGTTCTTAGGTGACATGAGTACAGCATAGTCCGCAGACTTGACACTGCTACTTCGCCTCGAGTGTGTCCCACTGTTCTTAGATTGCTACCCTACCACGGCTCAAAGGAGTCGTGCAAACAGGTAGCAGTTGGGTACAGTCCCGAGCACTTGGAGGTAGTGGCGGTTAGACAGGATTCGTCTCTCCCGGTATTGGGAGTTGATATCGCGCTGTGTCAGAGAGCCATTACGCAAAGTCCCTGGCCAGGGCAAGCGAGATATACTGGTAGGTTCCAGTAGCTTCTCAGGGTGTAATGGGCTTCGCTCCGACACGACTTATACAGCTATTAGGGGACTGACGCTTGCCGCCCCCTAGGCTCGATATGCGATAGTCTTAGACGAACAGACCGGACTGTACGGAGATTGTCACATCAGGCTCAGTAGGGGTTCGGATGGTTTTCCTCATCGACCTTCTTATCGACATCTACCTGGGGACCGTTACGTACAGCTAGTGTTGCTTGCGGTCTGTGGTTAAACCCACTGCTAGCGTAGTGTCGAGTCTTTAGAGTCCCACACAGAGAGTTTCCCTGCTCTAGGCGAAACGATATAGAGGTCGTATGGTTTTACGACAAGGGTTCGGACGCATACGTGTGTTTACGCACGTACGACTTTTCGGACAGTTTTTACTAGCCGGCTTTGGTATAAGCCAGATTCTAGTATCGGGTTATTGGATTTATACAGTCTAAAGTTTTTCCGTGTTTTCACGGATTGGAGGGTCGTTCTCGTAATTTGACGGGAAGCTTCTAGAAGAGTGGTGACTTGAGGGGTAAGGTGGCATTGCATTAAATGAGATTAGTGACTCATTTGTGTGATTCATCCATGTCATTAATGCATCATAAATACTTAATGACTCATGGAGATGAATCACTCATAGATATTTATGAAGCATGGTTGTTAATTATATTATTTCATTTTTGGATAAATAAATAATGCTTCATATATATTATGATAGATCATTATCTCATTTCATTATCATCTTCACCTTCTCTCTCCTCAAGCTCACTCTCTCTTCAAACCCTAACCCTAACCTCTCATGTGTTGAGATCAAGGGTTAGCTAGACTAATACATCCATAATCTCACTCTATATCCCCTAGGTATCTTAGATTAGCACTTTGAGCAACCTAGTTATCTCAAGTTAGAGATAAAGCTTGGCGTAGGAGCTCTCGGGTGGATCATCTTTGATTCGAGGAGGCCGTTGAGGTGCAGATGTTCCAAGGAGCCTACGAGGAGTGGAGGACCGCGATGAAGACCCGAAGGACAAGTAACGTGAGGTATAACTTCGTATCCGAGTAGTTAAAACTCTAGTAGATAGTTAGCAATGGTTTAGAAACGATTCATGTGCTCAAGTCCGTATTACGAAGCTTTGATAATCATTTTTCATATATTCCGTCTCCCCGCAAGTTTGTGGGGTGCGTGACATGGACTTACATCTTTAAACCCGATGGACCGTAACGTCTCTAAACTAAAGCAATAGAGCCCTAAATGCTCTTTCGCTGGGTCTAAATGATCCTAAGATCCCGTTGAGTAGATCTTAGTCTAAAATTAGACTAACGTATCCTTAACAAACATTTAAGTTGATCTTAATCTCAAACGAGGTTAACGATCCTTAAATCAAACCAAACCTAAATCTAAGAAAATATGGATTTGGACTAATCCCCGCCCTACGGGCGACAACTTAAATTAGTCTCCGTCTACAATCCACAGGTAACCAAAAACAAAACAAACACATACGACACGAAGTGAACATCTGGAGCAGGAGAAAGTGGTTACCACGATGCGGTAATGTAATTAACTGCAGGGGCTTGCGTATGTAGGGAAGAGCGTCCCCACAATCAAAAACCCCTCACAATGAGGGGGAATCTGACGAAGTCTGCTACATCGGCCGCATCCGTCCAAACCTTCGATACATGGTGTCATAAATCGATTTGGCATCTTCGGAGAGGTGGATGGGTAAAACCAAATAGCATCTGCCCCCAAATTCAGGCTAGACGACCTGCGCGGTTTCGTCTCTGTTTTCGGCGGTAAACAAGGGCGGTGGCCGGTCTCACAGCTATTGATGTGTGTTACCTAAGATTATATACAGGTGCTCACTGGAGGTGAGTACACCGGAAGGACTCTCTGAGAACTTCTAGATGGTATTATACCTATCGTCAGATAGCTGTTCTCTGGTGACATGAGTACATGGTAGTCTTTTGACCTGAGATCGTCATTTATCTCGTGTGAGTTCCTACTGTACTTTGATTACTACCCTACCACGGTTCAAAGGAGTCGTGCAAATAGGTTTTAGTTGGGTACGGTCCCGAACCACATGGAGGCAGTGAATGATCGGAAGGGATTCGTCTCTCCCCGTGTAGGGAGTCGATGTCGCGCTGTGTTCGGTAAGCCATCACCATAAGTCTCTGGCCAGGGCGGATGAGATTTACTAATAGGAGATCAGTAGTTTCTCGGTTAGTTATGAGCTTAACACCGGCACAACTTATCGGGTTACTAAGGGTCTGACGTTCTCCACCCCTAGACCCGATATGCGACACTCTTAGACGAAGAAATCGGACTGTACAGAGATTGTCACTTATAGGCTCAGTAGGGCACGAACGGCTTGATTGTCGACCTCCCTTTCGACATATACCCGGGTAGCCGTTACGTAGCCGACGTGCTTGTGGTTATGGATTTATTCAGTAACTCATTACCATCGTATTGTTAAGTGTTTAGAGTCCCACACAGAGGGTTTTTCCGGTTCAGGCGAAACGATATAGATGCCATATGTTGATACGTACAGGAGTCCGATAAAATACTTGTACTGGCTACACAGACTTTAATCACATGTTTAATAATACTAGCTGGTTTAGGATTAAGCTAGTTTATTAAATCAAGTATTGATTTAATTATATATATATATATATATATTCTAGTATTATGTTCACTATTCATTTTCTCTCTTTTGGCTATTCGCATTTTTATACGGATACACGTATGTGTATTCGATACATATATCAGGGTATTGTGTATATTATACATAGATATTCTAAAAGGAGGACGCTTTATTTGTTGATTTTCTTTTTAGAAAATCAAAAGAAATGAGGTGGAGGGAGAGCATGGTAGAAAGTATGGACGAGAGGGATGGGCTATTTATTTTTTTTGGAAAATGGAAAAGTTTTTTTTAAATGGATGGCTGCTCATTTTCATCGCTCATTCTTTTGATGAGCACTCTCTCCCCTCTCCTTCTCCTCATCTCATTCTTTCTCTTGAGTGTGAGAGCTTCCTTGAGTTTGAAAAATGAGAGATTTAGATAGTGTAAAATTCCAGCATCCCTCACACTCTATTCCTAGCGAGTCTAGAGTGTCAGTTGCTTCCTCGATATTCTTTTTGGAGCGAAACTAGAGCTTGGATAAAGTTCTCTCTTATGGATCATTTTCGGCAAGGGTGATCGTCTCCCAAGCTCGTTCCCGACGATTTACGGAGCTTGGAGGGGTCTTCTACGATTGGGTGGACATGCTAAAAAGATTGTAATCCCTATAACCTTGTAGCTAAATATTTTGTTTTGTTTGCTGGTCAGTGTTTGGATCGATCGCTGAGTTGCGGTTCCTTGTGCAATCATGAAAATTTTCGTTTTGTATCCCCCTTCGTTTTCGCATCCGCAACGCGAGCGTCAGGAACCCAGCAGAAATTTAAGTAGTTTATATTGTTATGGGTGCGATTTAGCAGTGCCAACGCCCCCTGGTTATGCCATTGTAGGCCCCAGAGATTTTGTGTTGTTTTTGCCCCTGTAGACGAGCCGCGGTAGACCAACCCATACATCGGTGAGTAAATTGGAGCCCATACCTTATAATATTATTTAAGTTTCTTTTCTTTTATCATATATGTTTAAATTATGGATCTTGCATACCCTTTTTGGATTTGTTAACAATATTTCTCTGTCATTGTTATATCAATGCATCGACATGGGTATCAAGATATGATTCATTTACTTGCCGATCGCATAGCTCATTCCATGTATTTAAACATTTTTCAGACTGATACATCACAAGTAGCTGTCCAGATTTGCTTGAAAATCCTGCAAGGACCAATAAATGGTTGTTTGGATCTTTGGCTTCCTTAGTATCTATGTCAATACGTTTACACATTTTGATTGTAGAATTAGTGCTTTATCATATTGTGAACCCTAACCTATATAGAAAGGGAAATTTTTGTACGAAGGTGACATTTTTAAGATGTTAGACCCAATCATGTATATGTAAACCATAGTTTGATGATATATAAAAGTAACCTATAGTTTGATGATATACAAAAGTAAACTATAGTTTGATGGTCATCGTATTTTTTCAGATTGATACATCCCAGGTAGTGGTCCAGATTTTGTTGAAATCTTACAAGGACAATAAAGGGTTGTTTGGACTTTTGGCTTCCTTTAGTATCTTTATTAGCATGTTGGTGCATTTTGATTGTAGAATTATTGTCTTATCATATTGTGAACCCTAACTTATATAGAAAGGGAAATTTTTGTACAATGGTGGCATGGCATTTTTAAGATGTTGGATCCAATCATGTATATGTAAACTATAGTTTGATGATATATAAAAGTAAATTTAATCATTATGTGTTCTTGGGACGTAAGCTTTATGTTCTAGTACTCAAGAGTTAGGTCTTGCACTTCTTTAGATGAAGGGAATTGCGATCGGCTGGTCGTGCCCCCGTCTCGGGACGTGACACGTCCCGTCGTTGGACGTCACTGTTGCTCATTGACGCCAGTCGCCAGCCTCCATTAGTGCGAGCTGCTGCCCTCCATCGCGGCTGCTCAGTGACAGCTGCGCCGTTTATCGACCGCCGTCGTCCTTCCTCACCAGTCAACCCTTGGCGATTAAATAAACAACCTTAACGGTGATAAACTTTTTTCTGGTATTAGTAATATGGATGAAAAGCAAAGCATTCACAAGAATCATAACGGTGAAAAACCAAATCAATATAATAATTAATATTTAAAGAGGGGTTATTTTTGGCTTAAGTAACACTGTAATAAGAAACTTACAGCCTATTAATAAAAAAAACACTGTAATATGAGATGCAAAGAATACTAAGATCTAAGATTTGTTTTACACATTAAGGATAAATTCAAGGTTCAATATGAAAAATTACCTTCCAATTCACACCCGCGCGGTGAATGACGCGCTCCCCTCAGGGCCCTCACCGATCCATTCTCCTCTTCAATTCCGGAACAACAAACCATCCAATCACAGACGGCCACGTCACCAACTCTGAGCTGTCGTTTTTTCATTTGTTCAAATCCGTGTGTGATGCACCGAGCCCCACAGCCTTTGTCACAAAAAACTCCAGGCGAAATCAGGTCACCCCTCAACTCACAGGGTCTCAAGTGTTACACAATCATTTCCCTCACTGATCGCTCTCAGATCTCGATCTCTCAAGAGCTTCGGCATCGATTCGATCGAGAGAGCAGAGAATTCGATTCCTCATCGTGATCTGAATCCATGGCTTCGTCCTACCCTCGCCCTCGCCCTCGCCCTCATCTTGGATTCCAACCCCCAAACCCTAATTTCGCCCCAAATCCCAATCCCAATCCCAATCCGAACCCAAACCCAAACCCTAATTCTCTCCCGGACGCCATGGCCAACCTCCAGATCAACCGCCCGCATCCGCCCTCCGCCGCGCCGCGGGCCCTGCCTCCGTTCGCCGCGGCCCGACCTGCCCCCCCGCCCCCCGCCGCCGCCCCTCGGCCTGCGGCTGCCGCGCCTCAGTTCCCCGCAACGCGTCCGATCACGAGCAATGGACCTCCGTTTGCTGCCGGCGGTGGGCCCCAGCAGCGGCCCGTAGGGCCTCCAGCAGGTCCCATGGCGCCAGTTAGAGCTCCGGTGGGTCCGCCTCCGGTGCCGAGGCCGTTCCCAGGCAGCCCACCGCCGCCTTCTATGGCTCCTCCGATGACATCGCAACCGTATGCGGGCCCACCACATCCGTTTGCATCGGCGGCTTCTCAGCCTTTCCCGGAAGGTATGGCATCTCAGCCTTTCCCGGCGGCAGCAGGATCTCAGCCTTTTCCGGCAGGTATGGCATCTCAGCATTTCCCCGGGGCTGCAGGATCTCAGCCTTTTCCGGCAGGTATGGCATCTCCGCCTTTCCCGGGGGCGGCAGGATCTCAGCCTTTTCCGGCAGCGGGACCGCCACAGCCGTTCAATGTGCCACCACAAGCTGCGGCTGGTGCTCCGATGTTTGGAGCTCCGATGTGGCCCCCACATCCCCCACGGCCGGTTTGTTCTCCAAAACTTAGAGCTCATATTGATCAGAACTTTTTCCCCATTGAATATGTGATTCTGTTAAGGTTCTTTAGATTCACTGCTCAAATATTTATTTGTATGAAATATTCAAATCTTTATGCATTCTGATGCTTGTGATTTTTAAACTCTAGAAATGTGCATGAACTTTTATTCTCTTCCTTTGATCATGCAATTCATTGAGAACTTGGATTTTGGATCCGAAACTAGCATACCCTTAAAAAGTTAGGATACTTTGCGAACTTTAATCTGCAAATGACATCAAATTTGTACTTCTTTATGGTTTTTACTTCTCTCTCATGGCGGATATTATTAATTTTGTATGCCTGGTTTTAGGGTGCCGTACCAATCCCAGGCAGCATGCAAGCTCCGCCAAGAATGTTTGGCATGCCGCCAAACTCGATGGGTCAACAGATGGCTCCGGTCCCTCCAGTAATGGGACACTTACCTTCAAAGATTGATCCAAATCAAATCCCGCGTCCTATGCCAAGTTCGTCAGTTGCCCAGTTTGAAACTCGACAGGGAAATCAAGCAAGCATTCCCCCGGTATTCTTTGCTATAAAATTATCATTCTTTTCGATTTAGAGATGTATGGTTTGAGTGAGAAGATTTTTGGGGGAATATGACACGGATTCGAGAGTCAAGTTCTCTCTCCATCCCATCTATCTTAAATCCAAAATGAGAAAACATATTATAAAATTACCCTCTCTCATCGTCCACACTAACAACAGACTAAACACCTATTACAGTCATATCATATTATTATAACCAATCACTTAACAATTCTCCCACGCTGGAACATACATATCATACACACCCGACTTGTAACAGATAAAATTCACTCCTGGCCTTTTCAAAGGCTTTGTTAAAAGATTTGCTAATTGATTAGTAGATTTCACATAGTAAGCATTAATATTCATATCTTCTACTTTTTTGCGAACTAAGTGGTGGCCAAACTCAATTTTTTGGTCCTTTCACGATATACCGGGTTGGAAGCAGTATAGATGGCTGCATTGCTGTAGTAATATAATCTCATGGGAAAAGTGGGTCCGAAGCCAACCTCTCCAAGCAAGAAATTGATCTGTACTAACTCATGTGTGGTTTTGGGTGTAGCCTCATACCCGGACTTCACACTTGAACGTGATACATCACTCCGCTTCTTGCTCTTCTTGGATTTAGCCTCATACTCGGACTTCGCACTTGAACGGAATACATCACTTCACTCCTTGCTCTTCCAAGAGACTAAATTTTCTCTAGCCAAAACACAATATCCCTATAGTAGATCAATGATTAGAAACATATCCTGCCCAATAAGAATTTGTATATCTTGCTACACAATATTCTCAACAAATCTAATATACTAATCCTTAGCTTGCAACATTCTTTAAATAATGAGCACCTGGATTGCAGCATCCTAATATCCAGTTCTAGTGTCAACCATAAAATGGCTCATCAAATTAACTGGATATGCTATGTCATGTCAGGTAATTGCGAGATAATTTGTTTATCTACCAATATTATTATTTTCTTAGATTATCCAGTTAATTTCCTTGTCTTCAACGTTTTTGTCATTTGGATACATGGAAGCCTCAGTGGGCTTACAAGCCAATATCTCGGCTTGAGACAAGCATGTTAAGTACATATTTACTCTGCGAGCTAAAATGTCTCTGTTGGATAAAAAATCTCAATGTTTCGAAAGTACCGGAAACTCCCGAAGCCCTTAGTGTGAAACCATGTCTAAAGATAAAGCTTCTGATCACCAAGACTAACACCATCATCATTGGTAACAACGATGGCAAAACATAACTTGCTAAAGTATCCTATTTTGTTGATGTCGGATAAAATAACAAAGTGATCATTGTTGCATCGGAAGAGACTAAACGCAGTCACTATTTTTGTGAATCTAAACCATGCATGAGGAGACTAGTTCAAGCCATATACTAACTTCTTCAAGCGACAAATCATCTCTGACTCGTCTGAAAAACAAATCCAGGTTGTTGCTCCACATAAACCTCTTATATCAAGTTACCATGAAGAAATACATCTTTGAAAGTTGATACTGAGAAGTTGCGAAAGACAAGGAGCCAAACATCAATGATCTTTGCAATAAAAGAAAAAGTCTCTTGATAAAAAATACCGTGCATTGTATGAGACATGAGGGGTCAAATATAAGTCATCTTGGCAATAGAAGAAAAGATTTTATGATAGTAAATGCCATAAGTTCGAGAATACCGATTAGTTAGGTTGTATAAAACGGTCTAGACGGCCGCTTAAACGGAAGCTGTACAAGTCTGCTTTGCTTTTTATTAAGCGGTTGAATTAAGCGTGTTTTATGTTAAAAGCGGTTTGGGCCGTCTAGACGCCCGCTTAAGCGGGGCCGGGACGGTATAAGTCGTCTAAGCAGGCGCTTGCGTGGACGTTGAAGAGACCGAACTGGATTAATAATTTGAGTTTTTTATTGCAATTGGTATGTTTTTGTTCCCCTTAATATTAAATGCATACCAAACCTAATTAATTTTCCAATATTATTATTTTCCCTACTAGAATACCTACTCTCTTAACAAATTTAATTAAGATTATTATAACCGTCTAAGCGACGTTTAAACGTCCGCCTATGCACTAGGTGTAAGCGATACTCCAACCGTTTTGTACCGTCTAACGCTTGTTGCAATATTGCCCCGTAGTCATTGATCTGGTTGTGGCGTGCAAGAGATATCTTATTAAATTTTACGGCATAAATCCGTCGACATTTAATTGCTTTCATCCTTTTAGGAAGACGAGCTAAATCACATGTCATTTATTTTGCATCTTTGCCTCCATAGCAGGCCTATACTCCAAATGCGAATGTATCAAATAAGAATTTTAGGGGAGGGTGAGAATCAATAGCAGAGGAGCCTGACACAAGCCTGATAGGGATGTGACAAATATGCAAGAGTAACGAAGTACACTACCGGATGAGACGTTGAACTATGGACACGTTTTTTTCAATGTAATGGGAGCATTACGATCAGATTGTTGTGGGTCTTGATATGGAGTGGTGACACGTACTTGTGAAAGTGAAGAAGGTAGTCTGGGAGGGATATTAACTAAAAAAATAATAGAACTCGAAGTGGGCTTTGGCGGGGGACATGTCTGCAGCAAGAGAAGAGGAAACAAAAATCATTACCTCAAAGTTACTACCGTAGGTTTATCATGACGGGACTGGAATAATATCAACAATATCTAAGAACCTTTTGAAGATCTAAACTAGTATGTGGATCTGAAAGATTTGCACTAAACCCATGAACGTAACATTTGCTAAAATGAAACCGCGTCTTAACTCTGGACCATAACATTAATATCCTTTATGGATACAAAAATAAATGAGAAAAAGGTGCAACTAGTGTATTATCTAGGACGATTGTGTTCTAAACAATCATATTCGAATACTCGTAGAGGGAAAAGAGAATCATACATGGTTGGAAATAATAAATAAGGTGAGGTCTCACCATTCAAAATAAAGCGGCATACTATTAATCAAATGATAAGCGGTTAAGATGCATCGCTCAAATAGATCTTAGGAACTCATATATGAATCAATGATATGTCATTAGACTCTAAAAAGATGTTTATTTTTATATTTTGGCATTCGTTTCGCTAAAAGGTATAAGGACAAGAAAATTGATGTATAATACTCGATCGAGACTTTGTTCCTTGCAAAGATGTGTACTCCTTAGCGTTATCGCGACATAAGGAGCAAACAGATATTACCAAGTGCATAGCGTCCATTAGAACTCATGGTTAGTGCGTCGGTGATAAACGAATGATTAAATTGATTTTGAATTTCTGCGCAAACTTCTGAAACAGAGAAAATGCTTCGGTCTTGGATTTCATTACAACAGCCAGTCATCCGAAAGTAATGTCTATAAAGGTTACAAGGTATTAAAAGCCACCTTGGGACATATTTGGGTGAGGCCTTAAACATCATAGTGAATTGAATTTAATAGCATATTTGCATATTTGTTAGTTTAAAATGGGTAGCTTGAAGATGATGCTTGCCCATCTCATAAGACACATGCCCATGTAGACAAATGATGAAGAGAAGGAACAAGCTTCATCAAAGTCTGAAAAGAGAAGTGTTCCAAACGGCTATGATTATTTAATATGAGGAAGTGGAACATGCCCAAAAGATATTGTTTATCTAAGTTATAGAGGCCTGCAAACTTAAGTAACAATAATCCTTCCAGAATCGAGGTGTCTCATAATACATCTAGCACAAGAAAATATGATTGAGCGTTCCATAGAGTGAACAAGCTTGCTAACTAATAATAAGCTAAAAGAAAAATGTATTAGACAAAAGACAGAGATAGCGTCTGCTTGAGGGTGATGTAACCGACACCTGCTATAATAGGTTCGATTCATTCACCAAAGGTTTTAGAGAACTTGAAGTCATGGAAATATAAAGAGGATTTCTAAATCCTAGTGGTGATCAGTCACACCCGAGTTAATAACCCAAAGTTGTGAAATAGATGTAGAAGTGAGATGCTATTGTCGTATATAGAGTAGTAAATGGTATTTGTGTATTTTAAGTTGATGCAATTGGCATACTTGTCACCATTTCAACAATTATACATGGACAATCCACCAATACACAACTACACAACCAATCCAGTAATGATTGATCCAGAGAAAGAGAGGCTACCACATCCAAGGAAGCCAAGCAACTCCATTACAACCACTCCACCAACCGTCGACACCCAATGGATCGATTCTTTAATGGAATCTAATAGATTAAACAACAATAAAGTGATCAAGCGACCAATCTTCCAAGATGTGAGCGTAATAACCACAGTAAAAGGCCCTCCCGGGCAAGATATCAACTAGTAAGAATACTTTAAATCTACCAAGATTCATTCACAACTAGCACCTGAATGCTTTCAATTAGTAAGAATACTTTAAATCCACCAAGATCCATTCACAACTAACACTTAGAATGATCTTCCAAGATCCAATCACGAATATGAAAGATGATTCAATCCGATTATATCAATACACATGGAATCGCACACCAAACTCAAATTACACAATTCGTTTATGAATCGATCAGTATTCCTTAGGATCTTTATTCAAGTACCGCAGTGATTGAAATTACTGTTGAAGAGACTGAAATTTGTTCAAAATCATAGCTGTTGATCCAGAGGCTAAATTACTGTAGCATACTGAAATTTGTTGAAAACCTTAGCTGCTGATGCAGGAGGCAGTAGCATGGTTAGGTTAAAAACGAAGAAGTCAAGTCGAGGCGGTGTCATGGCTATGGCTAGGAGATCGAAGTGTGCGATGAAGTCGACGAAAACTTTCGCTGAATTGAGCAAGTTCGGGAGCTTGAAGTGAGCTCGTCATTGTGGGCATGTAAGATTGGAGGCATGCAGAGGGGGATAAGTGTGGGTACAAGTGGTGCTGAGTTGGTGCAGTGTATGTGAAGAGGTGATTTATTTGGTGAAGCATCAATAGAAAGGTGCATGAGTTTGTGAAGAGGTGCTTGAACTAATTCATGGCGCTGATTCCATATTGAGATATTTAGGGTTTGAGTGAGAGTAGAAGAGATTTATGGGAAATGGAATGGATTAGAGAGTCAACTTGCTTCTCCACCTTATATGCATCAGATCCGAAATGAGATACATAAATTACAAAAGTTGCCCTCTCTCATATGCCAACCACACTAACAACAAACTAAACAACTAATACGGTCATATCATATTATTATAACTAATCTCTATTTTCTAACAATTTCATTGGATAAGATTATGTTTAAAATTCTTTTTTGACTTAATTCGAAGCTTAGGCTTCATTAAGGTTTGACCCGTTTCCGTATTTTCTTAAAGTAATTTGTGTCTTTTTTTGGTCTAATTAACCTGAGTGAACTTGTTTGTTTGTAAAGCCTGCTACAGGTGACTTCATAGTCAGAGACACCGGTAATTCTAGTCCGCGGTTGATGAGATGTACCATGAGTCAGGTAGATAGTTTTTTTGTTTTGACAATTTCCCAACCTTCTAAACCGGCTTTTATTGATTTATATACTCATTTTCAACAGATACCATGCACTGGAGATCTTCTAACGACATCTGGCATGCCTTTGGCATTGATGATACAACCCTTGGCACTTCCACATCCATCTGAAGAGCCTATCCAAGTAATTTAACTCTCTGTCTTGCATCTTGTGAAAACCTACATATCTGTACCTAATCCGTCCTTATAAATTGAGTCTGGTTTGAATTATTGTATACTTGTTTTTTCTAAATGGTTTCGCACAATCTTAGATTATTAGTTGTTTCTTTTTCTTTGGCCTCCGCTTTAATATCTTTAAGGTCTGCTATATCTTTCTGTTTGTAAGTTTCACATTTGTAAATTTTATCAGCGGTTTATCTTCTTGACAAACCACAAAAACCTGAAGTGCGGATGCTGGGTAGTGTAACCTTAATTTTTTAAAAGACCATGTGGGCAGTTATTTAACTTGGACGATTGAGTAAAGGCAGCAACTAAAGCCCAAGCATCGGAATCCACAATCTCCTTAATTTGACTATACTTTGCATAAAAGTTCACAACTAGAGATCTGAGCGACCCGTAACGATGAAGATTGAAGAATTACAAACGGAAACGGCTGTTTCTACCACCCAAATTGAGCTTTAGATCTTTGAAATGCATTAATCTTAATTACTTTAAAGACCATCTGGGCAGTTATTTAACTTGGATGATAGAGTAAAGGCAGCAACTAAAGCTCAAACGCCGGAATCCACAATCTCCTTAATTCGACTATACTCCGGATAAAAATTCACAACTAGAGATCTGAGCCACCTGTAACGATGAAGATTGAGGAATTACAAACGGAAACGGCTGTTTCTACCACCCAAATTGAGTTTTAGATCTTTGAAATGCATTAATCTTTATTATTTTAAAGACCATCAATGAGTTAATCCTCAGCGCTAGCTAAAATAGAGAAGCTTGGTTTTATGTGATTATGTAATAATAATGATTTAATGACTGAGTGGTTGAGCCTTGTAGACCCATGGTTTTACATCTTGAGCAATCTCAATCCAAGATGGCAAATTTCAATCCCAAAATTATCGTTAGGGGTAGAATAGTCGATGAGTGGCAATAAATTAGCTGAGTGCATCTATAAGTTAGAGATTGCTGGGAATAAACTGAGGGAGACTTAGTTTAAAAGGTTTATGTATGAGTGGCGACACACTAAGAGATATTTTAGTGCATTTATATGACTTAGTGGTGGCTCGGAATAGAATGAGGGAGATTGATTTAAATGTTTTGAGCATATGCAATGTTACCCACCAAGTGCAACTCTTAGGAGGTATACGGTCATAATTGATGAAGCACCAAGGACTAAGGATCTATGAGGCACAAATTCAGACTGCTGTCATGGGACAACATGGCATCATACATCGAAAAACAAATACTATAAAATGTATCAACAATGACATGGTAAGTCATGTTTGGTACAGTGTCTGTCACTTGCCTGCCATGACATGGCATTACAATAGCAGTATATGTGCTTCATAGCTTGGGGTAGACTTTAGAAAAAACAAATAGAGGCAGTGTAAAAGGGCTTGCACGTTAATGTAACCGAAAGGAATGTCCTTTAACATAGTAAATAGAGAGGATTCTTAGAGCCAATATCCCACCCTAAAGATACAAGGGAGAAAGGCTTTGTTGCAGTATCGTACGAAGTACTACGAACCTATCTTTCATTGTTTTATTAAAAAAAAATTGTTTAACATCTTAATACTTGACTTCTATTAGTCCTTGAGATATATTTTCAATACCAGGGCTCAAATGCTCACTTGTTAGGTTCTTCTGATTTAAAAAATATTATGGCACATTGGCATTGAGAAAGGCAGTTACCAAATTGCCTTAGTTGACAAGGGGTTGGATGATGGTTAACGTAAAATTTGAGTTTCTCAATATTGAATCAGGGTTGCCTTACTCCTTAAATCATCGCAGCGATATTTAATTGTGAACTTGTGATGTGAGTTGTGACTTGTGAGAAATGCTATTTTAATTAAGTAGGAGCATGATCTTTTGCCATTGCCAAATCATTTTAACTGCGACACCAATTGACCATTCCTTGTCTTGAAGGATAAAAGGGACATATATATTATAAAAGACCCAAGTGTTACGATAGAGTTATTAAATCTTATAGTTTTTTAGCGAATCATTCTTATAGCTTGTTTTTCTTATGTTCTTGCTTCCAATCCTTCATGCTTTTGTAAACTTTGATGTTTTTTTCTGTTCCCCAGGTTGTGGACTTTGGAGAAAGTGGACCTCTTAGGTGTTCACGTTGCAAAGGGTACATAAACCCCTTTATGAAATTTATTGATCATGGAAGGCGGTTCATCTGCAATTTATGCGGTAGATACTCACTAAACAATCATATAGTAAATTTTCATTTCATATGTATATCTGATGCCCCTTTGCATCATTCTTTCTAGGTACTATATAATTTTTTAGAGATATATTCGACTTCGATGTAACTTAGAGTAGGGAATATATGCCGTAAATGATATCAGTTTCTGATCAAGCACATCCGATAAATGTTAGCAAAAGCAATCCAAACAATGATTGAAGCTCATTTCCAACAATGAATGCTGTTTTATTGTGTAACAAACCGAACACTTATGATTCGCGCAGCAACTGCTCTTTTTGGTGATCATGCATGTAGGGAATGAAAGGGCACTCATCAATGCTGTACAAAATGGATTCTGCCTCCACATAATCATGTGGCTCTGCAAGAAGCATCAAATTGGACTTTCGTGGTCGTAGAAAAAAATTACATGCCTTAATCTGTATGGCATGTGTTTTAAAAACATGTTGTGGGTCATTTAATTTTATTTCTTTCTTTTCCTTTCTGGAGCACATAAATTATTTGGTTTTGGGTTCTTAAATTGCACCAGATACTGGAAAAATAAGCCCTCTTCCCTCATTCAATCACACCTCTCCTCTTTCCTCTTTTCTCTGCTAAAGCCCACCTCTTGACCCCCTATATCTCAGTGGCAGTGCGAACAACTCTGATCATCAAATGCAGCGAGTACGAGAGGCAATGAAAAATATCTCCTACAACGAGCGGCGACAAAATTCCATTGCAGTGATATTCTGTTGTTTTAATTAGCTCTCTTTGTTTCTCTTTCCATGGATTCCTTTAAAGTGCTATTATGTGCCGATTAGCCCTTTTTGTCTATTTTTCTTTCCCTCTTATTTTCTCAACATCACTCACGATCAAAGTGAATTCTCTGACAAACTTGCCTCTCATCCAAAAGTTTCTTTCTCATTCCCCTTTCTACTTGGTAACCCTTTTTCGGGTGATGTGAGTTCTTGCTCACTTCTTAATTATTCCATTCCTTTAGTTTAAAAATTCATAAAAACATCAGTGGGTTGGTGGTCATGATAATAATACACAACATCTGCTGAGCTGTTGTGTAGTTTAATTTTTAAATTCTAATCTTCATAAGTATTGGCAAGCGAAATTTAGAATATTGCATCACAATATTTGACTGTTGCCTAAATATTTTTTCGAGGGTTTTATTTTCCATTAAGTTGGTTTTATTTTCAAGAAAGGAAAAAAAGAAACCATGCTTTGCTGTAGTGCCCAATGCCTATTAAGTAGATCAATCTTCTAAATGTCGGATGTTGGCTTCGTGTCGGCACGAAAATTTTCATTTCGGATGGAAGTCGTTGGAATATATTGACGACATTTTTCTAAATGTTGGACTAATTTTGTGTGTGTTTTACTTTAGACCTTAACAAGGTTGGCATCCACTAAATATTTATATATGTTATTATAATAACTCAATATAAAGATACTTTAAAGCTATTCCGAATGACAGATAGCTTAAATAACAAGCATAAATGAACAACTTAGAAAAACATTAAGGAAATCATAAATTTACTTGATTTATCGATGAAATTACAAGATCTCCAAGATAATCTAATCTTTTGCATTGTCGAAGAAGAGAGGCGATCCCACAAGAGTTGAAGATTTGTCAAAGTCGCTTAAATCTAGGGTTTTGCTGAGCATTTGTCAAAGACAAGAGGTGAGATGCTCAGATCTAGGATTTGGTCCAAGATTTATTGATCAAAGGTTTTGAGAATAAAGAATCGGGTATGCTGCTTGGGGTTATTTTTAACTATTGGATTTAGTAAATCGCGGGTCAGGTTTAAATTGGTACCTGAAAACCAAAGTAAAATATAATAGAAAAAGATGATTTTTGACCCGATAACAATGCCCCGACATGTTGACGCACATGCCAACATGTAGGCCGACATTTCTCCAAAATGACATCATGACATATAATAATCATGATGATTCCTCTCTAATTTTGACATATAAGCCGACATTCGATATATGTGGCCGACATTTAGAAGCATGCCTGAAATAAAAAATATAGTGGTATCGAAAAAAGAGGTTAATGTGGTTGTGAGTGTTTACAGCCAGTCAGCCGTGAACATTCATGCCAAATGGGTGTGTGTGTGGGCCCCTTGGTTTAAGTTAAACGAGGGAACCACCCCGGGTTGTGTCTATGTTCATAGCCCCATTTTCCCTTAAAAAATAATATTCTTATAAATATAGAATAAGTAATAGAAGTAACATATAATTCATTTCTTATATTTTTTGTATTTTATCTGCATGTTTGTGCACATACACGCGGTGCCGGCGGGTGGGCGCAACAGTGTGCGATTGTGCGTGTGCTGCTTGTGCATGTATGCGCGCACATGTGTAAGTCTTTATGCATCATCCGAGTTACCTGGTTATGCAGTACATAATCTGAATACGCATTCTGCTCTGTCGATTGTATGCATAAGACCTGTGTTTTACTACATTGGGATGGATTTGTTTGTTTTCCATTTTCTATCTGTTGCAACATGGGCTGCTGTTTCTTTGTATAGCAGAAACAAGTGTTAGTTGCAATCTTCTTGATGAAGGATTGACATGCACAAGACCGTCCTTCTTGATGGCCTTTTGTATTGTTGATTTTGCAGATTGTTCGAGATATCAAATTTTGTTATTGGAGGACAGTCCATTATATTCTCCAATTGAACGATTTAAGCTTTGCTGCTTTTCCTTCTAATCTCTTCAACTTAGGGCTCTTGAAAACGACATATGATTAAATAGCTTCGAATTTATATGATTATTGACTTCTTCAGGACTTGGTGGTGCTTATTTTCTTGTTGCTGTTTGATGGGTAATTGTAGATATCACTCTTTAGCCTGGGATTACCCCTTTCATTGACCTCTCATTTGATGCCTTTGTTGCAACACCCATAATGTTTGGAAGAAATCTGCTCTTATCCATCTAGTATTTGATTTTGCCGTTGAATCTAGGCTTATGGTGTTTTCTATATCCCGCCAATGAATGACGTGTGGCCTCCATATTGTAGGAGCCAGGGGTGGACCCATGTATAGCTCAGTGGGGGCACATGCCCCCACTGAGATTTTACGGAAAAAGAAATCATTACTTCGATCTATGAATGCAATAGTATATATACAAAAGTATATTATATATATCGTGCTCATAAACACAACACAATGGGATCATTAGCCAAGTGGTTGTATGGGATATTTCATAATCAAGAGGTCTTTAGGTTCAAATCCCACTATTGGCATATTTAATTTTTGTTATGTTTTAATTCACTTGATATTAATTCATGTTGCATTCTTTTTATGAAAAACTTATCCTAGAAAAAAATCATAATATTTTTATAGGTTTGAACGCTCACATCAAGAATGTTGTTATTCTACGTCTCTAATATAAATCCGTAATTTTCAATCATTCTTAATTCATAGCACTGATGACACACATGGTTGCAGTAAAATTAGTTTATCTCGGTTTCATCAAAAGCGTAATTTGTATGGTATTTGCAAACAGTACTTCTCATTTATTATTAAATACTCAAAATCATATTATATATTTTTAATTAAAATTACTTTTATATCATGTACTTGGAATTTTAGTGGATCCTTGCTAGATGTGGCGTCCCTTTGACCGAGATTCCTGGGTCCACCACTGGTAGGAGCAAAAACTTAATAACCAGTAAACCTGAAATTATGATGCAAACATTTTTTACTCAAGCTCTGGTTGTAGTGTCATCAACGTTATTATTGTTGATTAATTTTAAGTACCAATATCTTCACATGTATGGATGCTGATATGTTCATTAGTTGCTGCTTATGAAGCGCCATATGAGACGAAATGTAGATATGCAAGAAATTGCACACTTCATCTTTCTTCATTTTAGTTGAAACTCTTAGGCCATAGTTTCTCAAGTTCTTTGTGCTGATTTGCCATCTAGACTTTCAATGTTTGAACGCATATGTATTTCTTGGTCGTCATAAGCTTATTACACCTGTAGCATTAAAAAGTGAAAGTCAAGAGAGATTAAATGATGATATGAACATGAGCATCCTTATAGAAGCTACAGTTTAGTAGCGTTATTATTATCCATTGACTATTTAAGACCAGTAATTCTTCACATCAAGGAATGTTGACATATGCTTCATGATTTACTACTAACAAGGTGCCATATGATATGAAATGCTACACTTGTAACAAAATTGCATAATTCATGGACTCATACTAAGACTATATCCTATCAATGTTATTTGTGCTGTTTTACCCACAATAACGTCATGTTGTGATGCATATTTCTCCTTTGATCTATGACCTTCCAGATTCCACTTTCATGCAACTTCTCTCAACCTCTAGAAGGTTTTGAGCTTCTAACTAGGTATCTCTGTTTGGCAGGGTTTACTGATGAGACTCCTCGAGATTACTTCTGTAATCTGGGTCCAGATGGGAGGCGCCGAGATGCTGATGAGAGGCCTGAGCTATGTAGAGGAACAGTTGAATTTGTTGCCACCAAGGAATATATGGTCTGTTTACTTAGTATTCTTGAGTTCGAACTAGCACCAAGTTTATTCTCTCTTTTCATTTTAAAATGTAAAGATTGAAATTAATTATTTTTGAAATCTGCCAACTTATTAATCCCCCCCCCCCCTCAAAATTTCATACCGTTAATTTTTATACTTGCAAGTATCTCTAGGGAGCATGTGGCTCACAATTCAAATTCAGCTGTTTGAGAACCAATTTGTAGTATTTTACAATTGTTTGCAAATGCTTCATTTGTTCTGTCCCTTTCAATATTCAATGCCTGCTTATCCTTTCTCATTAGTTTGTTAACCCCATAAATATATTTCATCTTTGGGAAGTAGATAGAAATTATCTAGTAGCACCATATCAAATTGAGGAAAGCATGATGCTTGGGTAATTATTAGCTGCGAGACAGCGAGAGTGCTTTGTTTCTTTCTTTTCTGTTTGTGACCCATTTATATTGTGCGTTATGTGATCAGACCCTCTTGTGATCTCAAAGCTGCATATAGTATTTTCATCGACTCTGTCTCTGTCTGTTGAGTTGTTATTTGTTTCTACTAAGTATGCTTCATTTGATTTCCAGGTCCGTGAACCAATGCCTGCAGTGTTTTTCTTCCTAATTGATGTCTCAATGAATGCTATACAGACCGGTGCAACTGCAGCAGCTTGCAGTTCAGTTAGCCAGGCAATTGCGGATCTTCCGGTAACCTATCACCATTTGTCTTTTTAATTGATGTTCTCACATCATAATTAAATGGATATGCTGATCAATTATGCATTATGTGACTTAAGTATCCTATATGACTCGTTTGCTTTGGTTTGTGTTCTAAGTCTTGTCATGCTATGCCTGCATACATGTCAGCTGAGGTCATACACCTGCATTGGCATTGTGTGTGCGCGTGTTGTGTGTTGGTGGGATGTGAGGTGGGGGTGAGATGTGTACTAAATAGCACGGATTCGCGCCACGATTTGAGTCAGATGATACGCCGTTTCAATTTTCAAAAGGCTGGGATATGATTAGCTAGGATCCACTATTTTTGTAAATTGCACACACACACAATAATATAAGCTATCATTTTAGCCAATCTTGAGTAAATACAAATAATTTTATTAGTCTAATAATGTGAAGAATAATGGATTCAAAGTGTTTTAGTTATTAATGCATGTTTGACACATCTGGAATACCATGTAAATTTTAGGACTGACATCAAATAGAGCCACTGGTATGTCTGGCGATTCCAAATGAATCCAATAGGGATACCAATTCGATACAAATCCAATACGGATTCGTCAACTTGACGGAGAATCCATGCAACATTGCTTGTGCGTGTATGTGCATGTGGGTGCACGTGCTTCAGCTCATGTACCGTCACAGAAATAATAATTTGTGGCTCGGCTCCATTCAATTTACAAAGCTTCCTTGCATTTATTTTATTTTAAATTTCTCAATTCAATATGATGTCACATATTTTCTTGCAGACAGCAATTCTTTAATAGAGTTCTGTGTATGTCTAGATACTTTTTCTATCAGTAATCAATTAACGCATGATTAGATTCATGAAAAAGTATGGTTAGATGTTAAAAGAGTTCTAACTCCTAGTACGCAATAGAAGGTGTTTGTGAACTTAACAAGTCCCAACTTCGCTAGAGTCATGATTGTATCTATCCTTTACTTCCTACCTCAACGGAGGAGGATAAATGAGGAGGGTTGCGTCAGGAGTCACAGGCAGCATACAAACTTGGTGATAATCATATGAAATGAACGTCAAGTAGAATATGTTGGGACATACCAATGCTGTCCTATTTGATACAATTACAGAATATGGAAAA
Organism: Agapanthus africanus; assembly: GCA_030015575.1. Taxonomy (NCBI): domain Eukaryota; kingdom Viridiplantae; phylum Streptophyta; class Magnoliopsida; order Asparagales; family Amaryllidaceae; genus Agapanthus; species Agapanthus africanus. Next base: position 132,094,067 of record CM057350.1, on the reverse strand, counting down.
TATCATATTATCCTAGATCAGCTCAAGCTCCATGATTGATACTTCTTTTTTTGGCCTGGAATGCAAGACCCTGTCATGTTTTCTATATAACCTATTTTTATTTTGTTTTAATAAATACATGAAGCGGTACTAGGTTCTTTGCTCATGCTTCTTTTTGTCTCCAATGATGCAGTTAGCTTGTCATTTAACTTGTAAGCCAGTGCTATATATTGTGATATATTTCCAGCCATGCATTGCATGCTAAACCTTGATTGTGACTAATTGACGAGTATTACCAGGGCTTTATTTTCATGGAAGTGCAAAAACATTGTCTATTAAGAAATTGGACTTGCTGGTCATCCGTTTTATGCACATTGCTGTACCCAATTTATTTGGAGCTTGACATTAGCATTGTGACCCAAGCCACCCAATAACTGGAGTGCTTGAATAACAAGATGCTTCTTATAAACATGATTTATAAATTGGATGTCCTGTGCTTTGATTGGAAGAATCTGAAATCTGTTCGGCCTTGTGCTCTAGTAACCAACGACAGATTGAGTGGACCTGGGTATGCATGTCCTGGAAGATATTATGCAAGTCCAACTAAGAGCAAGAAAGATGGAAAAAGTTGTGGAATAAGCCTCACTTGTCCCTTGAGTTTTCCATTTCCGGTTGCTTCAGTTTTTCAACGGCAATCTTTGTTTCTCTTTTCTGGGTTGATTATCACCTGCGCTAAGTACAGGATCGTCTTGGTTGACCTGAATCTTACTGCAGTTCACTTATGAGCTATCAACCGAGTAATAAAGAATAATTCTACAGATCTTCTTTAATCAAATGCATGTAGACATGAACTTGATATTTCATTTGAAATTGATTCTTCTTTTAAGGATGTTTCTTTGGCTCTCCGACCTTTTTATTTATTTGATAATTCATAACAATTTTAATGGGAATTGAAATTCCGTTCTGTGGATATGAGGATGTTTCTATTTTCATCTCTTTCTTAGTGTAACAATCTCAGGCTTATATGCCTTTAAAGTCTCGTACTTTTGCAGTGTGGATATGAGGATGTTTCTATTTTCATCTCTTTCTTAGTGTAACAATCTCAGGCTTATATGCCTTTAAAGTCTCGTACTTTTGCAGCTACCTTCATCTATGTTTACTCTAAGCTTGTTTAATAGTTTCAAGCACCTATCTCCCCCCCCCCCACCCCCCAAATTTTGTTCCTTTCTTACCCAAGAAGGTTGATGGGCTTCCTTCCACCCTCCTTATGCTTCTGCATTGACACCTATTTTCTACCATAGATATCAATATCATACTGTTTGTCCAGATTCAGGCCCTCTAAACATTTTTTTATCTGCTATTTTGATATTTTTATAACGTTAGTTTTGGGATATGTGAGAATATAGGTGTAACCTTACCATTAAAGTTGTCCTGAGGCTTTCCTGAATACAGCATCAAGACTAAAGCCTTATTCAAATTATAAGTCATCAGCATATCCTTTTCTTTTCAGCCAAGGGACACTTCCTACGCTAATCTGGATACTGACATGTTCTGTCTGTGCCTTCACCGCCACATCAACCAATTTTTTTGATTCACTTAATCCCAGCAAATTATCTTCTTGATTTTCGTGCTCCGTGCAGTATACACATGGATATATTGGTTAATTCAGAATTCCTACATCACAGAGATAGGAAACCAAAATGCCGTCTTATTTTTCAATGATGGATCACAGTAGTGGTTGTCTTGTCTTACTTGCTCATTTGTGTGAATGTCTGCTTCGGCCACCATTGTGACCTCTATCGTTTTCTGATGTACATCATTTTTGAAACTTAGTTGGGAAGTGTAGTGCAGATAATATCTTCCTAGTTGAGTTTGTTTTTAAAGAGCAAAAGTTGCATGGAGTTCCTAAAACAATTGTGTTTGACAAAGATGTCAATTTCGTAACTTGTGAAGATTTGAAGTTGTCCATAATTTACTGAATACTTGTGAAGATTTGAAGTTGTCCTTCGTGGAGATTCATGTCCTGTTTTTGATTCTGGCACATTCCGCTTCCTGTAGTTTTTGAATTATACGGTTCAAACCAAGAAACTCTTAACCAGACTAAAATTTAGTTAGCAGATCTGCTCGGCCTCTTTTAGTTGAACCCCAGTGATTGACCTTAGTAAGTATATTAGTAATGTTATGGCAAGAGGCTAATTTGACTGTTGGATATACTGAAGCCTCAACTGTATTGACTGTTTGCACTTATTCTCTCTGTTAGTTACTGGGCCCTAATCCTCTTTCTTCATGCGCCATTTCTTAGAATTTATGTGTAACATTTTGGAAAATTCTTGGGTTAGATTAATCTGGTGATGCTATTGGATCCTTTTCTGATGGGAAAAGGTCATTAGCAATCTCAGGGTCTATGTTCGTGCTTGCTGGTATATCATTGGGCCGTGAAAATAAGAACATACATATACATTTTGTTGTTATACAAAATATTCCCTCTTGGATATCCAAATGTATATAACACCATATCTTATACTGCTACTTGAAAACATTTATAAGTTCCTGTAAGATTTACTTCATGTAAGTTTATACTTTATGAAGTCAATTGTGCACATTCAGTTAAATTATTGGAAAAAGCTGATTTGATTTACTTGGTGATATGTTGCCTTTTCACAGGAAGGTCCACGCACAATGGTGGGCATAGCAACTTTTGATTCATGTATTCATTTTTACAATCTGAAACGGGTTCTCCAGCAGGTGTGTAAATTCAATTTCAATGGTATGCAACACACACTGGATAAAATGTCTTGAATTTTTATCTAGTAATCGGTAAAGTATAATTGTAGCATTGCCCTTGTCCTGCCTTCATTATGTTACATGACTAGCAAATAAAACAACCCTCATACAAATACCTATAAAAATCAAGGTTCAAGGTTTCGGCCGAAACCCTTGGGTTTCGACCGTATCGGATCGGTTTCGGTTTGAACCGGTCTTAAACCAGCTTCAAAACTCGGTATCGGTCAAGTATCGGCTGATAATGGCCAAAATTGACTGATATATGCCAATATTAAGAAAAATATAGAAAAAGGAAGATAGAAATTACATGCCATTTTCTTTTATATATCTTGCTAAATAGTCATCCCTTCGATGCTATCTTTTAAGTTTCAAACCCTATATATATTTATATGAGAATAATGGAGGAAATATGCCATAGGAGGGAATTTCCTCCTACGGCGTCGAAAAAATACAACATCCATCGCGTTTTCCGACGATCGGAACCCATCATCTTCATCGTTATCATCTAAGATGTGGGTACACCAAATTTCATGTGATTCTACAACTTTTTCACCGTTGAATTAGTGGGTTCAAAATTAACAGTTTACCGACAATAGAACTTTTTACATTGCTAAATCAACGGTGAAAAAGTTGTAGAATCACATGAAATTTGGTGTACCCACATCTTAGATGATAACGATGAAGATGATGGGTTCCGATCGTCGGAAAACACAATGGGGGTGTATTTTTTCGACGCCATAGGAGGAAATTCCCTCCTATGGCCTCTTTCCTCCATTATTCTCATATGAGATATACATATATGCATGTATTAACATACATATACAAGTATAAACCACATGAATATCAACCGAAACTGAAACTTGGACCGAAACTAATGAAACCAAGCGAAATCGAACGATACTAACCAAACTTTGAGGAACCGAAACCGATACCGAGTTCTTGAACCTTGATAAAAATAGTGTAACTTCAGGACATTTAACTCAATGTAAATAAAGATTCCTTCTCTTCAGGCCCAAATCATTCTAGTCTAGCGTGGGATCAAATAAACTGATGCAAATTAAATTGAAGTATATAATGTCAAACCAGATCTTATTTAACTGGCTACTGTAGACTTTAGTATGTTGATCTTTTCTGCTAGAACTTGAAATGTTCCTACTGCAAATGTAGTAAAAGGGCCTGTTTCTATGAATATCTGCTAACCTTGTCTGAATGATAGAAGCTTCATACGAAATGATGCACAATTACCTGCGGTCTTTATTTCAGTTATAAACCAAGAAAGAACGAGGAAGCATGACATGCAATTTATCTGTAGACACACATCTTTTTATTGTTAATTTTTATGTGTTTGCAGCCTCTGATGCTTATCGTTCCCGATGTACAAGATGTTTATACTCCGCTTCCTTCTGATATTATTGTTCAACTTTCTGAGGTTTGCCCTGCACATTTTCTGTCCGTTTTGATCTTCATTCCATGGAAATACATTTGTGTTATGGCTGTGCGTTAAGGTTCAAGGATGTCTTATTAGAGAATTTGTTGTCTTTTCTGAGGATTTAGTGCCGACAACATTTGGAGCAGCTGCTAGACAATATTCCAACCATGTTTGAAAATAATAGAGTTGCTGATTCTGCGTTTGGTGCAGCTGTTAAGGTATTCAATACTGCTAAGAGTTATATATTATATATAATTATAATTTTCCTCGTTTTTATCCTTTATCAATAGTATGTTTGTAGTCATTGGCATAATATTTGCTCTGGTATGATTTGAGCTACTGAAGTTGTGTAATAATTACATTGTACAGCATCGGAGAAAGGCTGGGTTGACATCCTCATAGCAGAATTTTAGATATACAATACTCCTTAATATGTAATATGCTAATGGAATTTTAGATATACAATACCCCTTGATATGAAATATGCTAATGGCCTGTGTGTGTGTGTGTGTGTGTGTGTGTGTGTGGGTGCGATTGCAATTTCGTGACAGCATCACAAAGAGATAAGGAGAAACTGATAGTTGTTTATCCTAGTTTTTTATTGATATCAGCATCATTTATTATATGTTTATATATATTTTAATTTGTTGCAGGCTGCTTTCTTGGCAATGAAATCCACTGGTGGAAAACTTCTTGTATTCCAGTCAGGCAAGTTTTACATCTATACTGTTCTCTCTTTAACTGCTAATGTAGTATTTTTACGAAGCAACGCTCTTCATCTCAAACTCGGTTCCGCACATCGTCTGAAATCTCAGACAATCCCTAGCCGAGATGGCTGATTCCGATTGCAGAATTTATTGTCTGAGTTTCGAGACCGATACTGTCCGATACTGAGTATATTGAGTTTACCATTTCATTTATGGGGTTTTCATATTAAGTTTACTATTGGTTAGTTGGTTTATTGGGCTAATAGATTCATTGTAGCTATTAGGTTATTACTGTTAGTTTTGACATTATTACAACTTTGGACATAATTAATTGCAAGAGAATTTACCAAATTGTTTAACTTTAAATATTTATTAAAAGAGTTTCTAAGTTTAAAATTCTTTTCGTCTGATATTTCGATTCGATACAGCCAAGATTGCCGATTTTGATCCCAAAAAGTGACTGTACGATACCAAGATTTTAAATCTTGCTCCAGATTCATTCCTCTAGGCTCTACTCTCTATACACAATGCCTTTTTAAGTTTTCTTGCTGACTAAATACAAGGTAGATCGCATGCCCAATTGCAAAGAAATTCATCCATTGCTTTCCATTGGCTCTAGTATCACACGGTAAGATCCCGCATTTAAACCTTGCTCTAGATTCATTCCTCTAGGCTCCATTTCTATCCACAATCCCTTTTAAGTTTTCATGCTGGCTAAATACAAGGTGTTTCTCTATGCCCATTTACAATGAAACACATCCGAACGCTTTCCGCCGGCTCTAGTATCACACATAAAATGTGCCAGCTTTGTAGAATAGATTATGCTACAAACTGCTATAGCTTTGCTTTAATGCACATTAAAATAAGCTTAGAAAGAACCACGCCTTAAGCAAAGATTAGTCATTTGCCTGGAGATGATTAAGAACCAAGTGTAAGTTCACTAGAACGTAAACCTTGTTGAACAATGACGTACTTACGTATTGAATGCAATCATTGGAAGGTATGAAGCATGGCCACAATGGCATTGAAAGAAATACAACACAATTCAACTCTAGAGTAGAAGGGAGACATGTCATAGCAAGGACATGGTAAGCATAGAAGAAAATAAGCCTTTCTTGAAATTTTTTCTTTATCATTGTTAGAATACCTGTATTGTACATGGGTTTATTATATGTAATTAGATGCTTAATAGGGGTGTAATACCAAAATGGCTTTTGCCTATATAAAGAAGAGGATTAGGTTTAGTCCTATCTATCCATTACATTTCCCCTAATCTTTTCTCTTTTATGGTATCAAAGCAAACTAATCTGAACCACTCATTTCAAGTGATCTAATCCTAACCACTCATCACCATCATCATCACCAAACTAACACAAACCCTAACCGCCGCTGCTGCCACCCTTCGACCATCGCCGGAGCGTCGCCTGACCTTGCTGGAAGTCGATCGACCTCCTGACGTCGCCGGAGCCCCTGTGACGTCGATCGACGTCGATCGAGCCCCTGCGACTCAGATCGAAGCCATCTTTCATTGCCAGAGCCTTGTCTGACCTTGCTGGACGTCGATTGACCTCGCCGGAGCTCCTATGATGTAGATCGACATCGATCGAGCCTTTGTGACTCAAATCAATCTTCCCGTCGACTTAAGATCTGATGATCTTGTGGCTTCGATTTGCTTGATGAGGGCTCGACTTGGGGTTTTCTCTTTGACTTGATGTACTTGAGCTCAAATCTTCAAGGTATTCCCTCAGATCTGGTTTGCCTCAGATCTCCATATTTGAGCTCGGAATCTTCAAGTTCTTGGCCTTTTCTTGTTCGATTTAGGTGTTAGTTTAGTTTTTGAGCTTGGGAGACTGATTTTTTGTGCTGGTTGATTGGAATTTCTCGCTGCTTTTGGGAATTTTGGACTGATTTGAGGGATCTCTTGATTTGTTTTGGGCTGATTTGAAGTTTTTGTTATTTTGGGCTGATTTGAAGTTTTTGTTATTTGGGGCTAATTTTCCATGGATTGTGTTGGTTGTGTTGTTGAGGGGTTTGTGCTCTCGGAGATTATGATCCGATTGAGTTTGGTATTTGCTTGATTTGTGGTTGGTTGTTTGTTGTTTGGATATCGGGAGATCAATTGTTCCTTTCTTGATTGAAGGTGGTTCTTGGTTGAGTATTAGAAATTGAGATGAAAGTAGATGGTCGATCTTCTCGACTGATGTCTTATCCACCAAGATGGTGGATTTCAAGCTTGATGATCAGAATTTCGATAGTTGGAAGCTCATGGTGGAATGTTATGTCAAGGGGAGGAGGAAGGGCGATCACTTGATGAAGTCTCCTCCTGATCCAGTTACCTCCGATTGGGAAGCGGATGCACAATTTAGTCACCTCATGCTTTGCTCGATGGAGTGAGATTATGGATAGGCTTGTCTACCTAGGACCCGTGAAGGCGATTTAGGATCAACTCCATGAGCTCTATTCATCATAGTAGAGCCTCTCGAAGGTTTATGATTTGGTGCATCAGCTGTACAAGATTAGCTGTACAAGATTTAGTAAGGAACTCGTTCACTGCATCAGTATTACTTAGAGTTTCGTCGTCTCGCCCATCTTGTCTTGGAGGAGTTCTCGATCACCAGTGACGTGGAGATGAGACATGATGCCCTTCTTGTGATCATTTTCCTTGGTGGACTATGGCACGAGTATCTATCAGCACGTCCGGTCTTACTTGGGAAGTCCGATATTACTCTTGCTGCCACTTATCATACGCTTCACCAGATTCTTTAGTCGGAGATCACTGATGAGCAGTCTGTATATGGTGGGCATAGTGCTGAAGAGTTCTCACACATCTTACTCTCCATAAGGGAGAGGGGGAGCAGGTCGTGGAGAGCCTCGGTTTTGTCATTACTGCCATCAGGAGGGACATTCGCAGACATATTCGCAGTACCTGCTGGAAGCCGATTGGCATGCCACCTTGTCATGTTGCACGTGCACATGTTGGGACTTCATCTTCTGCATCCTCCATTACTTCGACGGGCTCAGTATCGTTCGAGAGTTCCGTCAAGTCTATGGAGGAGATTGCTTGATTGAGGTTTCTTGTGACCTCGTCTGCTTCTAGTAGCCAGACTGGATCGGTTATACCTCGGGCTTCAGCTGTGACCACTTTGGGTCTTACAAAAGGTAACCATACCGCCTTTATTACTTCGATTTATGTACGCTGCCCATGGGTGATTGATACATGCGCGGCGGCCCATATTCTCATTAGGCTAAGGCCTTAGGGATGTATCCCAGAGGCCTTAGGGATGTATCCCAGTGACCTTAGCGAACGACACCACCTCTGCTATAGAGGGCGTGTGGTATGTTCATGCCACATCACAGTTACCTCTCTATTGGCTTTTATTTGCCTTGGTTTTCTTTCAATCTACTTTTCATTAGTCAGCTGACTCGAGATTTGAACCGTGACGCAACTTTTTTTCCCGGTGGATATGTTTTTCAGGAGCTTGGGATGAGGTGGACGATTGGCATAGGGACTAAAGTTGACGGCTTGTACCATCTCAATGAGCATCCACGCCCTATAGCTTGTCCAACAGCATCCACATCTGTCTTTGATGCCCATTGTCGGTTTGGTCACCCTTCCTTACAGACCTTGAAGAGAATTGTTCCTTCTCTTGGTTGTTCATCTAGTTTAGAGTGTGAGTCTTGTGAGTGGGGTAAGCATCATCGCTCTAGCTACCCATCCCGTGTCAATAAGAGAGTTGATAAACCTTTTGCTTAAGTACATTTTAATGTTTGGGGGCCATGCTCTGTTGTTGCCCAAGAGGCTTTCGCTACTTTGACCTTTTTTGATGATTTTTCTCGAGTCTCATGGTTATATTTGATGAAGTCTAGAAATGAAGTGTTATCATTTCCAAATATTCTGTTCTGAAGTCCAGATTCAATTTGGAGTCACTGTTGGTACCTTGAGAAATGATAATGCCAAAGAGTATTTTAATACGCCCTTTAGGGAGTATGGAGAAACTTGGCATTGTTCATGAATCTTTTTGTTCTTATATCCCTAACAAAATGGGGTTGCAGAAAGAAAGAATCGGCATTTGTTGGAGGTTATTCGTATCCTTTTGTTTCATATGCGAGTGCATAAATCCTTTTGGGGATACAATTCTTACTGTCAATTACTTGATCAATTGTATGCCCTCCTCTGTCCCAGATGGACATATTCCTCACTCTATTTTGTTCTCCTCGGTGGTATCTTTCCATGTTCCTCCGCGGGTCTTTGGATGTACTTGTTTTGTCCATGATATACAACCTGGGGCTTTAAACTGGACCCCAAGGCCATTAAGTGCGTTCTTCTTGGATGCTCTCGGACTCAAAAGGGATATCGTTGCTATAGTCCTGGGTTACGTCGTCGGTTTATATTGGCTGACGTAACCTTTCATTAGTACACTCCATACTTTTCTCAATCTCTCACTCCTGTAGACATGAACGACGACTTTCTTTTAGGTATCTCATATTTTTTTCACAAGACAACACTCATTATGAGTCGGTTTATTCTCCACCCCCGTGTCGGTGGTCATTCGTACTGTTTCTACTGTTCTATCTCTCACCCTTGATTTCCTACTGTTGGCCCCACACCACTGGTTACAAGGGTTTATGCTTGTCGGGTTCGTACGGTTTCTGAACCTCAGCCTCCTGCTGTTGATCTCTCAGAGTCTCAAGCTCCGCTGGAAACCGACATCGATCTCCTTATTGCCTTACGGAAAGGCACCCGCAGTTGCACTTCTCACCCAATAGCTCATCATGTGGCACTTCCCATTTATCTTCGGAATATCAGGCGTTTCTATTATCCCTCGACTCTCATGGTTTACCCAAGTCTTTCTCTGATGCCTTGTTTCATAAAGGATGAACCGATACCATGATTGATGACATACTTGCCTTTGATCAGAATTAGACTTGGGATTTGGTTTCTCTTCCGACTGGGAAGAGGGCAGTAGGGTGCCGCTGGGTATACACCGTGAAGTTTCACCCTGATGGGACTCTTTCCCTTTTGAAGGTACGTTTGTTTGCTGAAGAGTATTCACAGACTTATGACATTGATTATGAGGAGACCTTTTCTCCTGTGGTCAAGATGACCTATGTTCGTCTATTTATGTCTCTTGCGGTTACTCATCATTGGCCACTGCATCATCTTAACGTGAAGAATGCGTTTCTTCACGGTTCTTTGGTCGAAGTCCATATGGAGCAACCATCTGGTTTTGTTGTTCAAGGCGAGTCTGGTCTGGTTAGAAGTCATTGTACGACTTGAAGTAGTCTCCTCGAGCATGGTTTACTAAGGTGGTTATTTCGTTTGGTCTCAGACGGTGTGCACATGATCATTCGGTATTTTGTCGCAATAACACCAATGGTCTTCGCATTCTTTGGCTGGTATATGTAGACAATAGTGATTACTGGCGATGCGGCTCGTATTGCACAGTTTAAGCACCACCTTCAAACGAAGTTTCAAACTAAGGACCTTGGGAGCCTTAAATTTTTCTTGGGTATCGAGATTGCTCGATCGAAGAATGGTATCTACATCTCACAGCGGAATTATGTGCTTGATACGCGGACTGAAGCGGGGATGTTGGGGTGCAACCCATAGAGGCTTCAATGGATCCTAATACTAAGCTGCTTCCGGGACAAGATAACTTGGTTGAAGTTCCCGGAAGATACAAACGGTTGGTCGGTAAGCTCAATTACTTCACAGTCACTCGACCGGATATCTCATACCCAGTTGGCGTTGTGAGCCAATTCATGGCCGATCCTCGAGTGGCTCATTGGGATGCGGTGATTCGGATACTCGTTATTTGAAGAATGCTCCAGGGAAAGGTCTACTGTACTCAGATTATGGATATTCTCGGGTGGCAGGCTTCACTGATGCAGATTGGGCCGGGTCTCCATCCGATCACAGATCTAATATAGGATATTGCGTGTTTGTAGGAGGTAACTTGGTCTCCTGGAAGAGTAAGAAACAGAGTGTGATGTTCCGCTCCAGCGCCGAGTCAGAGTACCGAGCAATGGCGAAATACCATTTGAGAGCTTGTATGGATTTGCTTTCTGCTTAAAGAGCTTGACATTGAACCCACTTCCTCTATGCGGCTATATTGTAATAATAAGGCTGCAATCTATATTGCCTTTAATCTTGTGTTTCATGAGCAAACGAAACACATTGAGGTGGATTGTCAATTCGTAAGGGAGAAAGTTGAAGATGAGATCATCGATATTTACTCTGTTCAATTTGCTCATCAGTTAGCGGATTTATTCACAAAGCATTTAGACGTGAATAGAGTGCATTTTATTTGTAACAATTTGGGAATGCATGATATGAATGCTCCAGTTTGTGGGGGAGTATTAGAATACCCTTAGTGTATATGGATTTATTAAATGTAATTAGATACTTAATAAGGGTGTAATAGCAAAATGGTTTTTACCTATATAATGAGGAGGATTATGCTTAGTCCTATCTATTCATTTCATTTCCCCTAATCTTCTCTCTCTCTCTCTCTCAATCATCAATAACAAATTTTGATTTTGGATTTCTTTTCTTAGCATATGTCATGCTTCCTATGAGTTTATGTAAATAAAATGTTCTTGCTTTTCAAATTCGTCATCTTCCCACTGAGGCGCAGAGTAGCTCAATTAATTTTAATTACTGAAAAATTAAAGCACAATATATTTTACTTTATATCATTATTCGGATAACCCATCAGGTTAAGCTTAAGTATACTTTGTCTGCAGTTTATTTAACAATTGTAGTTCTTCAAAGTTGGGCGAAATATTGATGAAAGTTAAAGAACCATATTGATCTTTGCAATTTGTTTTAAACAGGACCTCAGAAAGTGGCACAAATGTGTACCAAGTGCGGTGGATTTTTTTTATAGCTTTGAAAAGATATAGAAGTCAAAAATAGTTTAAACAAGTGTCCAGTCAAAGAGTGCAAAAATATCAATGTATAGAATCAGATGTTCAAAACCAAGTTTCTGACTTACCATCATGTTAGCACTTGCGCTGCGTGGTCAATTTGAAGGTTCTAAGAGTTGGGAGGGATTGATTTACTGTATTACTTCTTGCTTGTAGGCTTTTCTCTATCTTTCTGGTTGCTTTTCACAGCACGACCTCTTATATCAGATTTTACACCTTTTTTAGTGTTCTTTTTAGCACAAACAGTTCTTGTTTAGTTTGTTCTTATGTAAATTATTTAGGGCAGAAAACATGAAGAAAAATTTCTCTACAACTACTTGAATCTTTAATATTGCAGCTACCCTTTCTTTAGGTTAAATTTGAACAGCTTAGTGTAAGTTATGTATTTATTCCACATACCATTGTTTGAAATATATGCTAATAATGAAGAGACCTGAGCGGATATGATTCCATGGCTTAGTAGACTTATTATTCTCTCATCTCGTCTTTTATTATTCAGCTTATAAATTCTGACTGAAAAACGTATGTAATATTTTTTCTATGTTTTACAGTATTGCCATCTGTTGGAATTGGATCTCTTTCTTCACGAGAAGCTGAAGGAAGAACAAATATCACTTCTGGAGAAAAGGTATACATTAATTTTTTAAGACTTGGCCACTAGTCATTACCTAAAGAAACAAGAATTTGATTATTGCTGTATACTGATTGCTGATGCAAAAATGTGTTATCATAACATCCTTTCACTGGCATTTCAGGAGGCTCATAAATTGCTCCAACCTGCAGACAAGACTCTGAAAACAATGGCGATAGAGTTTGCTGAGCATCAGGTATCAAGCGCAAATTTATTTTAAGTTTAAGAATAGATTAAATCGGAATTTCCACTTCTGATATAAACCATGTAAAACGGTGCATAGCTGTTTTATAGAATAAACAATTATTTTTTACATGGAATAAATAATATTTCTTTGCAATTATTATCACAGGTTTGCGTTGATATCTTCATTACTAGTCAGACCTACGTTGACATAGCTTCTATCTCTGTTGTACCGAGAACCACTGGTGGACAGGTATGCCTTTGCTGGCATCAATTAAATGCTGCAGTAATCCTTAAATTGTGAATGAGTACTAACAAGTTTTAGCAAATTATATTTCATTTATGGGATAATCGGATTAAAATGGTGAGCCATTAACACTATTAAATGCCAAGAGGCTCAATATGTGATTGCACATGTCATGTTGGACTGTGATCTAAGTTATTCATGTCTAGACACACCTGGATCCAGTACTTCTGATGTGTGCGCCTGGTGCTGGATCAACTATGTGGATGTCTGGCTTAACTTGCTATCCTGGTGCAGTACAAAATTCTGTAAGAAATTCAAGAGTTATGACATGTAGGGAGAGTTTTCCGAGCAGAAAAAGTTGACCTCTTGATTCCAGAAGAAGGGCCAAATTATTTTGTGTACTCAAGCTTCGGCCTTCTTTACCAATGTGTCATAGCGTTTCAATGTACTTGTGAAATTCATAAAAGCTTTCTAGCAGTTGGCCCCTACCCTGATGCTTAATTCTTTAATGAGGCTATACCTGTTATATGAAACCTTTAGTTATATCTATATTTGTCTATTCTTGCTCTTAGTTCAGGTGAATACCTACCATTAATGCTTCCGTTATTTTATATATAAGTAAAATCTGGAATCATGCTTTTCATTGTGATCGGAACCTCAGTTGCTATACCTTTCAACTGCTGGTTTGCTCAGTAGTATCTGCACAACTTGTTTCTTGCAGGTGTACTGTTACTATCCATTTTCAGCACTTTCTGATTCTGCCAAGCTCTACAACGATCTTAGATGGAACATCAGTAGACCCCAAGGTTTTGAGGCGGTGATGCGGGTTCGATGCAGCCAGGTCAGTTTTCTATGATCTCAACATGTTTTCTCACATATTATAATTTTGTACTTGTGCAATGAGAGTCCCCCCCCCCCCCCCCCCAACTCATATGTTTAGGGTCTTCAAGTTCAAGAATACTCAGGAAACTTCTGCAAGCGTATACCAACTGATATTGATCTTCCTGCGGTTAGTACTGTTTATCATTCTTATGCTCATTGTTATCCTTTTTGTAAGACCTTCTATCCTATGCAGGCTGTATTTGCCTCATTCAATAATTACATGATGAAGCTTTAATCCATTTTATCTTTTCATTTTTTGAAAAAAAATAGTTAGAATTTAAGAGCTGGGTGATTTTTGGGCGAGAAAATCCTTGATATCACAGTACCACATAGATAAAATATTGTTTTGCGATGTCAGGAACTTGGAATTATGATCCATGTTTGTATATATTCTCATTTAAATTTTAAATCTAAATCTTTTTATATTATATTTAGAGCAGTTGTTGCATCGCATTTTCTTCATTGGTTTGCTTTAGTTTCTTTTAGCTGCTGTATTAACACTTCTAAATTTATATGAGAAAGTATATTTGCTCTGGAAAGATACACATGCCACATCAAACATTTCAACTAGTCATCAGATGCCAATCTTGTTGCTACTATCCCTCCGTGTGAACATTCTAGGCAAACAGGTTACTTAATATGTAAAATTCTCTTAGCACAAAATTGGTAATGGTGTTATTCTTCAAGAAAGAATGATGAAGAACCGGAGTCTACAGAAAATAAGCTTGAAGATCAATGGCAAAATGCTCAACTTTCTGGAGATCTTTAGTATGCTTCTGAATCAGCAGTAACAGGACAAATTGTGTGCACAATTGGAAGAACTGACCTTTTTTGTGATGATAGGCTGTAACATGAAGCAAGCTGGGTTTCCCGGAGCTCTCGCTCAGCTATAAGAGAGGACTTTACTACTAGGCTAGATTGGAAATCATGGAAATAATAACATAAGAATAATTGAGATTAAATGCTGGAAACCATAGCTCGGAATGGAAGAAAATAAGCTATTATTTAACCTAAACCGTTTGAATGATGTCAAACAATCAGTCTTGAGGTTCAATCTCAACAATATGGTGTAAACAAGAAATTGTCATAATACTCGAATATTCAATTGAATACCTTGTAATCTTTGGAAAAAGTGACAACTGAATGATTTGAGTTCGTTCCAAGTTAATGTGACATTACACGACTCTTCTAACATAAATTAATTTTGTTTGTCCAAAGATTGAGTGATGTATTGACACTAGTAGAACACTTCCTAAAATGTTTTGCTTTGGATTGGGTTTAGCATTGATATTTTTGTGTGTATTTTTTTGTTCTGAAGGAATGTATTCAAGAAATTTCAGTTAGCGTTTATTTTTAGGGTACTAATACTCGCTAGGATTTTGGGTGGAGGGATGCACCAATGGGGGTTTGGAGTCATGGGAGGGTCGGTAGGGATTAGGGGCAAAGATAAACATAGGCGAGTTCTTTTTAGACATAAAGGAAAGAAAGAAGTTATATATATATATATATATATATATATATATATATATAGAGAGAGAGAGAGAGAGAGAGAGAGAGAGAGATCCTCTTGGCCTAGGCCTTAACTAAGCAATTCACGCATCACTGCAAAATAAGGAATTTTTTCAACAATCCGAACCATTCATCATGGTCAATACACGTCTACATTAAAACTTGTGCGGTTTCAGGATCGTTTACATGTAAGATCTAAGGTTTGCAAAATTCATGGTTTTTTGATACTCTATATACCGTCCTTTTTGTAACTATTAGATTTATATACAGCGGTTTCAAAATTGCATGAAATTCAGTATGCCCATGTTCTATACCATGTAAATCAAGATTAACAGTTTGGATTGTCCAAAAGTTTCCCTATTTGCAGTAATGAAGTGGTGCGTGAATTGCGTAGTTTAGGGAGTTGATCCATTGAGGCCAGGCCTCAGTTTGTAAAATGAAGCCAACTCCACAAACACTTATCCTGCCGTGTTTTTCATTGATCCACACCGGTCATTGTGATCTATATGTCTTAAATAAGTTGTTTATCAAAATTCTCGAGATTTGGAGACCTAACACATCCCTAAGTGGACCAGGGATTGACTTTTCGGTACATGAAATATGCAACAACTTAATAGTTATAGTTAATGAATAATCACAAGAGAAATTTAGAGACCTGTAACATGACTATCAAATGATTGAATTGTTCATGTACCGGAAAGCCGTTAATTTTTAGTGCACTGGATGTGTTGGAGTTCTCCAATTCTCATGAATTTTTATACAGAACTTATCTAAGACATGTAGACCACGATGACCGGCATGGATGGGTGAAATCACTGTGGGTTGGGTGCTTTAGGAGTTGGCCTCATTTTAAAAAAAGAGGTATGGCCTCAATGGATTTGCTCCCTACACACATACATACACTAAACTTCACGCTCTCAGTATTGCATCCTGCATTTGAGCTTTCTGGAGGAAGCAAATTTTCAGCAAAGCAGTTAAATTCTAAATTAAAAATTTGGCAGCTTCATGGGCTAGTCCTATTTAATTGCACGTATAAGGTCTGGTTTTACATAAAGTCCATAATGTTCTTATTTCAATGCATGAATACAAACAACCATTTAATACTAGCGAAATGCTAAATACTACGGAAGACTCTGCTCAAACAATTTCTGAAGGGTCTCCTACTAATTCAACTACATGAAATCTATGAAGAGACTGACAGCAACAGCAGCTGATGCACTGTCAAGGATAACTGTCCTTTATTTTTCGTCTCACTTTAATCTCATCTCCCTTTTTTTCCCCACCAGAGAGCGTTTATGTCTTTACCTTTCCCTTCCGAATTAAAGAAGCAACCTTTAATTATGCAGCGGTCCCCTTAAAACTCTATGTACATGGAAATATGTATTTTTCTCATCATTGATCACCATGGTCTCTCCTTCATGCGATCTTGAATCTTCTTTCCATTTGTTGGGGCTCAAGTTGGGGCTAAAGATTCTTGCAATGCCCCTAGGGAAAATGTGTTGCAGTTGTTATTCTTAGTTGAACGCACGAGACTTAATATTATTGTATATTTCTTTATAGCATTAGCCCAACTAGTTGAAAACTTGGAGATGGCATCTTATTATCATTTCATATGGTTGTCCTTGCTATTTTACTCTATGCTGTTGCTAGTGTTATTATTTGATAAACATTATGCAGATTAACATATTAAGACATTCCCCCCATATTGTTAAGCAGACATTTGTGGAGTGCTTGAGAAGAGCGAGAAAAATTCCCGATAATAACAGAAACATAAATCCAATCCGTTTTTAGATAAAATTCTTCTGTAATTTTGTCTTGCCATATTAGTATTTAGTAGTTACCTTGTCTTGGTAATAATGGCATACATGTCTTATGTCCTTGCCCTTCCTATTATATGGTTATACCATGGGTTCCAACAACTTCTGTTTAATAAATATTGTAGAATTGACGTGCTAGGTTATATGTCCGTATTGCTGAGGCTGATAATGCGAAATTTTTAGAAACGAGAATGAAAAGCCAAGGTAAATTTTTGTTGTAAATAAACTGCAGGCCTTTACATTTTATATCTCACACACACACCCCAAAATTTTCTTTTGATGTTTAAGGCATCAAATGCTTGTTGCAATCCTAATTTTAACAATTGATTTTTTGGGTGTTTTTTTCTTCTTTTTTCGGGTTTATTTATTTTGGAGTGGGTGGTTGGATTACTCTTTCTCCGACAAAATCAAACTTCCAACGATTGTCAGCTCTGAGGTCTTCTATTATCCATTGCCACCCATTGCCTTCCGTTGTCTTTCCCCCTCTGAACATTTTATTCCATTTCTTATCAGTAGTGAGTTTCCCCAACATATTTTATTGCCTATAAGGTGTCTGATTATAGAATGAATTTCTGTGTGCATTTTAAAGCTGTCAATCCGAATATGGCATCTCCAATTAAATTTTCTTACTAAAAACATCTTGAAGATTTATGCCTGATTCGTATCAGAGCGTTAGGAATTACTAATGCCAATGAGATTAAATAATTATGAAATACTGTTAATTTTGCTTCAATTGTCGTATTGTTTCCCTAATGCAGATTGACTGTGACAAAACCATAATGGTTACCTTCAAGCACGATGATAAATTCCAGGAAGGGCTGGAATGCTCGTTTCAGGTATGAAATTTATTTTTGTTGTAGGATGCCTGAATTCTGTTTATCTATGTTCTTACTTTATTGTTGAATACACACGGCCCTCTTTTGATGTGTTCATGATGAAAAAAAACACCTACTTTCTAGAAGTAATCTTGATCTCATTTACTTTGTTTTCTTTTGTTCTTTGCCTAGTGTGCCCTTCTTTACACGACAGTGTATGGACAACGAAGAATTCGTGTTGCAAATCTCTCGCTTCCCTGTACAAGCATGCTTAGCACTCTATTTCGTTCAGCTGACTTGGACTCCCAATTCGCCTCTTTTCTAAAGCAAGGTAATGAATTATATATATTCCACACAGTACATTCTATTAGCATTCAAAATAAGTAGTAAAAATGGTTTTCAAATGATATTGAATGGTCTGAAATGTGGAATTGCGGCTGTTTACGCACTTTAGTTTTTATGCTATATATTAGGGACTTTCCTTGGAAAGTTGCCTGCATCAGAAATTGGAAGGTTTGAATATGAATCTAATATTATGATATTTCTTATGAAGCTGCAAGTGGTATCCCTGTCAGTCCTCTATCCCAAGTTCGGGATCAGATTACAAATCTTTGCATAAATATTCTGTACTCCTATAGAAAATTCTGTGCCACTGTATCATCATCTGGACAACTAATTCTTCCGGAAGCTCTCAAGTTTCTGCCTCTATACACCCTAGGTATGCTCTGTTTTATCTTTAATTCTGCTGTGCTAGTTAATTTATATGGCTCTACATCTTTAAGGGGACTGAGGTTTTTCTTTCCTTTTGTGTTTTTCCCTCCTGTCTATATGTTGTATAATGGGATGTGTCGTGCATGTGTTTTTGTGGTTGTGTGAGCTTTTTGGGTGTTGTCATATTAACGTGGGTCTGTGTGTGTGCCATTTTTGTTGTGCATGGTTGTATGTGTGAGTGAGCATGTACATATTGTGCTGCAGAACTTATTAAGGTATGCAGTCTAAGTTCTTGAATGGTTTTACACTACCATGGGCATCATTAATATAACTATGTACTCAAATTTTCTCGACCTTCTAGCTTATTGACACTTAAACAACCAGCTTTCTTCTCTTTTAGCGAAGTGTTTTTTTTTGGATTTTCTAGCTATTATATGAATCAAAAGCTAGGCTCCATGGACACTTCTGACGGGTTGGCGACACTTGCTCGACTCATATCTAGCATGCCATATACATGTCACATGCATGTTCTATCTATGTCGTGTCTTTTTTATGTCTTTAGTATGTGTTTGTTATAACGTGTCTATTTGGATGTAATATTTTTTGTTCTATAAGATACCACTCCTATGCATTTACAACCTCCGTCTTCTATCTCGGCGCTCCACGCAATATGAAAAAGCAAAATCAAACTGATGAGACTTTTGGTGGAGATGCGTTCAATTCCTTCTGTTTTGGAATTTTGTTTGAATGGACCGGAGTTGGAATAGCCGTTATTCAAGGTTGTAAGAAGCCCTAGGCGGTGTGGGAGAAATGGAAACGGGTACTGCCTAGCACCTAAGTGTGTAAGCGTTGAGTTTTGCGTTTTCAAGTTAATATATGCATATATGAAAAGAGAAAGCAAAGAAAAGCAGTAGTACTTTACTAATATTCCAATCAACATAAAAATATCATAAAGTATAGTGAATGAGGATTATGGAGAAGGTGCCATAGGAGGGAATTTCCTCCAATGACGTCGAAAAAATATACCGTCCGATTTTTTCGACGATCGGTACCCGTCATCATCTTTATTATGTAAGATGTGGATACACCAAATTTCATGTGATTCCATCGCTTTTTTACCATTGATTTAGTGGGTGCAAAATTAACGGTTTACCGACAATATAACTTTTTACATTGCTAATTCAATGGTGAAAAAGGGGTGGAATCATATGAAATTTGATGTATCCACATCTTACATGATAAAGATGATGATGATGATGAGTGCCAATCGTCAAAAAAAATCGCGGAGGATGTATATTTTTGACGCCACCTAACGAAAAAGCTTCCTAGGGCCTCGTTTCTTCATTATTCTCATAGTGAATATACATGCAACGGTGGAAGAAATGATTTAATATGTATGTTACTTGGATAATGATTACAAACCATCAAATTGACAAATAACAATGTGTAAAATGTCTAGAATCTGCTTATCTCTGCATGAAGGATCTGATTCACTTAACATTTGGGCTAGTGGTTTTAACCGCTAAATTCCATCGCCTAGCCTCAAGGCAGTCACCTAAACCGCTTTTTAGTTATATAGTTATTATATATCATATCCACAAATAATAATTATATACGAATGAGAACTATGATGATGGGAAGTAGATGGGAACATTATAGTTGTCTTATCTTTTGGAATTTGTATTGGTATATATTTAGTTGATTTAATTTTTAAAAAAAAGACTTCTTAACCACTTTTCTTATTAATTTATATTTCAGATATTATTGGTGTTAAATTTGCAAGTGACTATTGTTGCACGGTACTGTTATGATGTATCGATTTGGATGTTAGATTTGTTCAGTTTTCTTGTTTTATGTTGTAGTAATTTGATATTTTATTTCTTTTATATATGTATGCATTGCGAATGTATGTATTGAAATGCATCGCCTTGTCCTCATATCCTATATTTTGGCACTTCGTTGCTTTACCTTATAGCGTATGTCAGTGTCCCCGTCCTTGCAACCTTGATCAAAGGATCAGAAGAAATCTAGTGATTACAGGTAATTCATATTTGTTGTTGAAATGCCTACTACCAATTAAAACTACTGGTCATTCTATATAATATATCATCTTAAATAATGGATTACTATGGTAAATTTTTTAGTTTAATAAACTATGCTAATTGTATCATCTAGTATGAGATGAATATAAACTAGTTTTAGCCTTTTAGGCAATACTGGCTATTCCCAAATTAGTATAGGCCAATACAGGATTAGTATCGACCGCTATCAGCCGGGCTGCTCAAAAACTGATCCAAATCCACACATTCACTCAAGGGTTCAATGCTTCATATTAATCACAGGATCAGTATCAAGGGCTATCAACCATGTTCAAAAACTGATCCGATCCACACAAATTCGCTTGAAAGTGTCAATACTCTGTATAACCTGGTGTTTGCCAAAACATTTTGAAGTAAATTCTTATTTATAATTGAAGTTTTTGTGCTTGATCTTTAGTGGTGAATGTGCAACACTTGAGGCGATTTGAGGCACCCTGGTACCTTTAGCCATGACCTTTGATACTTGCCTGACTGGTAACCATCTAGTAGGAAAATGAAATTTGTTTCTTATTATAATGGTTTATGCAACTCTTACTACTTGAACTTTGTGAAAACTTTTACTACCTCTCCTTATTGTAGTGCTTAAATCTCAACCCATCAAGCAAGTCCTAATTAAGTTATATTTTTAAATGTATGACTAGTGGCTTGAGAAACCTTGTTGTATTTGATGCTTATATAAGAATTACAGTGGTAAGGTCTAGACCATTGCAGGCTACTATACGTAATGCCTGTTATTATTAGTGAATAAGGGAAAGACAGACTGCATTCTGTAGTTGTGTGTTTTGCATAGCATACACCGATACTAAATCTTGGAATGTACTTGCAAGCATCTCTAGTAATTTGCAGTGTGTTTGGAGAAAGTTACATTTTGTTATATGGAACATGTTCTTATATCCTATTTTATCTGAATGTAGCACTGGCAAAAAGCATTGGATTGAGAAATGATGGGAGGTTGGATGATCGCTCGTATTGGGCCAGTCGTGCAGCATCACTTTCTGTTTCTCTGGCTATTCCTTTTGTATACCCGAGGATGATATCCATACATGATCTTACTTCCAAGGTAGAACATATATAAATTTGACAATTGTGTTGTTCTTGTATGATAAACTATAGCACCATTTTTTTGGCTTATAAATGCTTTGGAGATGAATTTTGTTAGAGTGAGTTTAAAGTTAGAGAAGAGTTGGAGTGATGAGCTTTTACACATGGGTTTTTAATGATAAATGGGTTTCAACAATAAGACTCAAGTCCCGTTGAGGTTTGATCCGTCTTATATTTTATACCCATGTGTTTCTTTTGTTGTTTCCAATGTGGGACTATCTTTAAAGGCCCATCATTTGGTGTTTTACTTTCTAACACTCCCCCTCACGTGCAACCATCACTTTTTCTTGTTGTGCTTGTCATGTGCAAAGTACGAGAAGAGTTACGTGCAACTATCACTTTTTCTTGGTGTGGTTGTCACGTGGAGGATCAAGCCATTGGCTCTGATACCATATGAAATGTTCCTGCCACTGCACCAAAACTCCGAAGTTATGATGAGGGTTGAGGAAATATATTTTATATTCTAACAAATTTAATTTCTTTTAGCAAACTTAATTACCTTCCGTTCTTCTGGGCACTTTATTGAGATCCAGAAGTTTCATGCTGTTTCCCCTTTGTTGCACGACTTAATCTATCAGCAATGTGGCATGTTTCTTCGGGTGTTAACTGGATACTAAGTTTATGAAAAACTCCTATCTAGTCTATAATTTCACCATCAAAGAGTTGGAAATAGGTTTTAGAGTGAATATTATTGTGAACAACTCTATCATAGTTTTCATGGAGCCTTCTTGATACAAAGTTTTTCTCCAAAGTTTGAGTGACAGAAGGGGTTAGCTCTGATGACAATATACACAAACTGTAAGCATTGTTTTTGTTTGTTTCCACTTGGCAGGAAGATCATGCTTCTATAATTTCTGCTACAATTCCTCTTTCCAGTGAGCATGTAAGTGAAGAAGGAATATATCTCCTAGAAAATGGCGAGGATTGTCTAATCTACATAGGAAACTTGGCGAATCCAGATATTGTTCAACAGCTGTTTGGAACTTCTTCTGTTGAGGCTATCCCATCCCAGGTAAATTTCTGGATGTCCTGTGAAAATAAGGGTGACACGTGTGCTTTTGGTAGTGGGATTTGGTTTTCCTTGATTGAGTTTTGGCCTCTTGTCTTATGTTGTCTTCTCAAAGTTGTGAGTCCTTTGTAAAGTATCCTCTCCAGGATCATTTGGTTGTAGGATCAAATCAACTTTGTGTCCGAAGTCTGAAAATGCCTTCCATATCTCCTAGACTGCAATCTTATTCACAATCATCCTTTAAACTATTTGTCTTCGGCATGTTTAAACTTTTCTGGTATTTTCTCAGTAAAGCTGGTTACTTGTTCTGGAATTTTGTAGCTTCCCTAAAATTTGGATCAAATGTAGGTCTAAAACATTGTTTGGAAACTGTTGAATGTCTTTGAATCTGTTTTAACTTTTTGATGTTACATCAGACTTGTCCTGGGACAATTGATTAACATTTAATATCAAATAACCATTCCATAATTTCCATTGCATTTCAGCACAGAACTAGAGTACCAAGTAAAATTTTACAATTACTTAAGAACAGTATAATATTGGTTTATCAAGTACTTTCCTAAGTACATCCACGTCTTTGGTTGCACATAAACGGTATTGTAGGTTGCTGAGCAATAAGTTGCCCTTAATAGAGTTACACAAACAGCAGCAAACAGCAGCTGATAGCATAAACGCCTTTTCCCTATGCTTCGGGTTCAGGGTCAGAAACACAGTTGTTGAGCACGCCCCCCTTAACTTGAATGGAGAAAACATGTGGCATGTAACTGTTGACGGAATTTTGTATAAAACCCTTTAGTAAGCACAAATTCCATTTTCCACCCATCCTCCATCCCCATCCCCACCCTACTTACCGATATGTGTGTGCAAGTGCTAGTGCCTCGGATGACAACCATTCAAAATATCTCTGATCGGATCCTCCTTTATACTAATGCATAGAAGCCTACATCATGGATGTGGTTCACTGACAATTTGTGAAACCTATTGAACCCCTCTTCCATTATGTTGGAAGTGCGGCTATGTCTGGCAATGGGATTGAAATTCTCTGTATAAATCCAATATTGATCCATATTATATTCCATTTTCTTATCTGTAGAGGACATGATAATGGTCAAGATGCTTCATATTTATTTGTTATTTTTTTTTACTGATGCCCAATATTTGGAGCAACTAACCCACCTACCACCTGCCCTATTTCTTTTACCTTAAAGTACTTTTGTTGAATTATCTTGATTCATTAAAACTCTAGTATTGACTAGAAATCTTGGAGTGCTCGATTCCAAATTGATTGATACATGTTTTTTCTTCTTTTTGTAAATAAAAAGAAAATAAAAGCAGTTTCCTTGTCATCATGAGTTCATGAAGACTCTCTTATAACTACCCTTTCCTATTTCTCGTGTGCAATGTCATTTTTCATGGCTAGTCTATTTCTACACATTGTGTGCAGTTTTCCTTTTTTGTTTTACCCCTTTGAAAATGTTGAACTTGAGCTTCTACCATATCCATATTGCACTTTAGCTGCACACAGGTCTGGCCCCGAAGAAAAGTGAAAAAGGCAAAAAAATTTATTTGTAGAATTACAATTATTTTTTATAGACCCCGCCCTTCAATTTTTAATATTTTCTGTTCTCATATGTGTGTGACCGCTCCTTAATAGATTGGGGAATTAATTGAAGTTATATTTAGCATATATTTGTTGGTGGTCGAGAACCATGCTTGTAACTTCTATCAGTAAGCAATAGCACTTATCAGATTCATTTACCATCTTAAATGCATTTTTGTGCTCTTATCAGCTGGTATTGGAGCAATTTGACAATGATCTCTCAAAGAAACTAATTGATGCAGTCAATGAGATGAGGCGTCAAAGATGTTCATATTTGCGGTATTATAGATTTCTTCATTTCATTTTGCCCTTTTTTTATTTGTGAGATGTTATTAACGACGGGTCAATTTTATTTGGGTGCAGGTTGAGGTTATGTAGAAAGGCAGATCCATCAGGTCAGTATACAAAAGCTAGCTGCTACGTTTGTCTCCTTTTACATTTCACACTAATTGCTTAAGCTGTGGATTGATAAGCAAGTGTCACTATAGTATAGTGGTTAAGTCTCGTGGTGTCGAGCAAGCGGTTTGGGGTTTAAAACCCTGTTTGCAATATAGCCTATAAAAAAAATGAAAAAAGAACTGTATGGATTGATGTCATATACCCTTCTTTAGCCAGTATTGCTAGAAAATTATGAGGAGTTTGCCTTTGGAGTTGGTATGACAAGAGTAGTTTTCCAAGTGTATGTACTTATGCGAATTGGAGTTTGCAAACTTGCAATGTTCTAGATCTATGCAGTATGGGTTCACATATGGATACAGAACATGATACGCGTCAGAATCATTGATTTGTAATTTTCCCAAAATTGAGTATACGATTCGTTAGGATATGTTTAAGTATTTGTTGTATAAAATAAACATATGTATTCATATTAAACTTATGTATTGATATTAATATTATATTAGCAAAACTAAATTAAAGTGCAAATATACATTAATTTTTGGTGTACAGATAGCTGATGTTGTAGTTGGTCATCCACGTCATAATATAAATTTTACAATGTGCCAATAAGAGTTCCACAAGCATTCTAGACGACACTGAAAGAATCCGACATGGATATGTATTCGATACGAGTCTGATATGGTTGAGTCTCCTCGACAAGGAATCCATGCTACATGGTTCTAGGCCCGCTTTAAAAATACAGGCTTGCTGTGTTGCTGGGTTTGGAGTTATCTTACCTCCTAATTTATTCTGTTCTATTCTTTGGATTTCAGAGTATATGTTAGAGAACTCATGTTTATCTCTCAATTTATGGGCTTAGATAAATCTGCTTATCCCAACTAGAAAAGAAAAGCCGAAAGACCTGAAGTTTGAAATGAAGTTTAGACTTTAGATAACTCTTCAAAATTGTAGTCATCCTACCTCGAAGATCAAAGATGTTCTATATGGTTTCTAGATATATGCATACCAATGCAGTTTCATCTTCCAAGCTCCAAATTATACCAATATATGGGGCTGTAATTTGGTCAGATATTGCGGGACCCTAGCAAGATCTGCATCCCAACCCATTAAGCTTATCAGACTGGATTAACTTCAGCTATTTTTATTTTTCGTAGAACCTGGAAAATCTAATAAATCTTAATCTTGAAAAAACTAATACTATTGTAGTGTTTTCAGTCCTCTAGTAATTATTTGTATTTTGTTGTTTGGTATTTGTAGAAATCAAAGAAACCTATAATCTAAATCTTGAACCTACCCACCATATTGTACTGTTAAATTGGTTTTACCCTTTGTTACATATTTATAGTTTGTTATTTGGTATTTTGTGCAGGAATGCTATTCTTCTCATATATGATTGAGGACAAGACTCCAGGTGGCCTTTCCTATGTCGAGTTCCTCGTACATGTCCATAGGCAAATCCAAACAAAAATGGCTTAGAGCTCTATGCCCATGTACAATTTTTTTCCCTTTCTTTTTGGGGTTTGTGGTTGAGGTTTGGATAAGTCATGTTACATCTTTATTTGAGAAATGGGCGATAGTAGGACCAGTTCTAGCCAGCACCTTCAGATTTGCGTGTAACAGGTGTAAATTTTTTCTCCCACCTCGATATAAATGTCAGGCATTGTATAGAGGTGTTACAGTTAGAAATAAGTAGGAAATTACCCGATCAATTTTTTCTTTCTTATTTGGACATTGTTTTCTGTTTGATGTTAGGGAGAGTTGTATAAACGTGGACAAGACTTCCATTGTAGGTTATATACAGAAACATTTGTAGGCCGGCCACAATTATATCGTTGTCAATTGGTATCAATTTGCTAGATATTATGTGTCATGAAATTTTGTTTGAAATGCTTGGTTAGGCATTGGGCGTAAATGAGCAGTGAGAGAAATGTTAGAAAAGATTTAAGATTCCCTCATTCTGGTCAGCTCCAGGTTGAGTTCAGCTACATGAAAAGTTGCTCTTTTGGGCTTGCATCTTTGCATTTATTTGTCTTAATTTGCTTTTATCTGCAGTGTTAGATCTCGTGTTCAGCTTTAATTCAGAAAAAATATAAAATAAATGATTGTTTTTCCTTAAGAAAGTTTTTCATTAGCCACGAGGTCTGGAGACGTGTCATCAGAGGTGCAAATGTATCATTCGCCCCTAAAACTTACTCTAACTAACCTTGAAGTACATCATTTTGATTGAGGCCTTTTTGGCGCATGCTCACATGACTAAAATTCTTCTCTTCTTCTCTTTCTCTCATCTTTTGTTGTTTTTAGGGTAAATTGTTGAAAAACCTTCACCCATGAAAAAGGGTGGTATTTGATGATGTTAAAAAAATCCCTAGGCCCATAATTTTTCCACTCACATTCTCATGGTGGTGGGTATTTTAATATATCCCAAAATTGCCTTTGTCCCTTGTTCATTCACAACCGTTCAAAATTTCTCCTCTCTCTCTCTCGATCAAGGAGAACCCAATTCGGCTCTCATTGTCGTCATCGGCTTCACCATCGTCATTGTCATTCTCTCGCTCGATCTCAGAGAATCCAATTCGCCTCGAAACCTCGCCACCCCAAGAAGTAGCAGAACATAACATCAGAGACTATCCTCATTCTCGCCGGTTGCTCTTTATCTTCTAAGTCCAATTGCTTGAGTGTATTTTAACGATCGAGTGTATTCTACATTGCAAAGGTAATTTTTGTGTTGTCTCTCAATTTTTGGGTTAATAACTTCGATCTAAGACTAATGTTATGTTATGAGTTTTTCTTAATTTTCAGTTACAGTATTGTTTTTATTATTGCGCGGTAAATGTTTAATGAATTGCCCCATTGAGCATGTTGATTGAAGCGGCCAAGAAAAATGCAAGTTTTGTGGAATTTTTGAATGAAAATGCAATTTTAGTGCCGTTTTTGTTGTTACATTATTATTTTTTTATTGTTATAAGTTTTATTAAGCTGATTTTATAATAGACAAAGTGTTGTTAAAGGCTGCAAAGGGATACTTTGATGGCCAACTCTAAGTAGATTGCAGAAAGCTAGAAGCTTATGGACATTAAAATTAGATTTAGTAATAAGCTTAAGTGTGTGTATGTATGTATTTTGTGTATGCCTGCAACTTCTAAACACCTGCCTGTAATTTCTAAGCAGTTGCACGCAATAAGTTGCTTGTAACTTATAAGCACTTGTCCGTAAGTTCTAACAACTTGCTTGTAATTTCTAATTAATTGCATGTAACTTTTAATAAATTGACTGTAATTTGTAAGCACTTGCCTGTAACTTCTTACAACTTGCCTGTAATTTCTAACACTTCAACTTATTACTTAATCTAATTTTAACTTGATTATAACATTTTGTGCTCTTCATTGGTGCAGATTCTGGAGAAACGATTTGTTGAGAAGCCGGATGAGAAGGACAATGTGAAGAATATGTCTTTTGAAGCACAAGCGACTCATTGGAAGAATGTTTGTACGGAAAAGAAGGTGCACAAATTTTATTGGTGAACAAGAAAGAAATGGCTTAATATTGTTTCAGTTTTTGTTTGGCCGAAATTTGAACTCTTTGTTATTCGTATATGTATTCATTTATTTGTATTTGGCCGATATTCGCCCATATTATTATTTGTTTTGAGTGAGGTTGACAAATTACTTATATGTTACTGGTTTTTCTAATGAATGCAAAAAATTGTTGACGTATTTATTTTAATATCACCGATATTGTGATACAAATGATATTTTTATTGATGTTATTTGTTTTATATAGCCGATATTGGCCGATACTATGATATGATGTTACATGCAACTAATTATAAAATTACAAGTGCTTAGAAATTACAGGCAAATGGTTAGAAGTTAAAAGTAAATGCATAGAAATTACAGACAACTGCATAAAAGTTACAGGCAAGTGCCTTGATATTACATGTAACTAATTGGAAGTTCCAGGAAAGTTGTCAGAAGTTATAGGTAACTAAGTACCAGACGTCTGGTTACAAGTACCAGACGTCTGGTTGTCAATTTCTAAAATCATATTTTGAACTGGAGACGTCGGGTTATAAGTACCAGACTACTTCAGTGTCTTTGAAGTCAATTTCTATAGGCATATTTTGAACTGGAGACGTCTGATACTTGTAAACAGACGTTTCCAGTTCAAAATATGAATCTGAAAATTGACAACCAGACGTTTGGTATTTGTAAGCAGACGTCTGATACTAATTAGAAACTATAGGCAAGTTGTTAGAAATTACAGGCAGCTAAATACCAGACGTCTGGTTACAAGTATCAGACATCTTTGAAGTCAATTTTCAGAGGTATATTTTGAACTGGAGACGTGTACCAGACGTCTCCAGTTCAAAATATGCCTCGGAAAATTGACTTCAGAGACACTAGAGATGTCTGGTACTTGTAACCGGATGTCTCCAGTTCAAAATATGCCTCTAGAAAATGACAACCAGACGTTTGGTATTTATAAGCAGACGTCTGGTACTTGTAAGCAGACGTCTGATACTTAGTTGCCTGCAATTTCTAACAACTTGTATGTAACTTCAAATTAGTTGCATGTAATATCTTGGCACTTTCCTGCAACTTCTGATAAGTTGTCTGTAACTTCTAGGCAGTTACATGTAAGTTCTATGCACTTACCTTTAATTTCTAACCACTTTCTTGTAAGTTCTAATTAATTCCCTGTAACTTCAAATAAGCTGGTTGTAACTTATAAGTATTTGCCTGTAAGTTCTAACAACTTACTTGTAAGTTCTAATTAGTTGCATGTAACTTCATATCATAGTATCAGACAACATCGGTTATATAAAACAGATAATATCAACAAAAATATCATTTATATCACAATATCGACCAATATCGGCGATACTAAATTAAATACGTCAACAATTTTTTACATTCATTAGACAAACCAGTAACATATAATCAATTTGTCATCCTCACTTAAAATAAGTAATAATATCAGTGAATATCGGCCAAATACAAATAGATGAATACATGTACGAACAACAAAGAGTTCAAATTTCGGCCAAACAATATCAAGCCATTTCTTTCTCGTTCACTAATAGAGTTTGTGCACCTTTTTTGTATAAACATTCTTCCAATGCGTCGCTCGTGCTTCAAAGGACATGCCCTTCACATTATCCTTCTTTACCGGCTTCTCAACAAATCGTTTCTCTGGAGTCATACCATTATCCACGACCTTACGAAGGCAAATGGAGGTACTACTGTTTCAGGGGCCAAAAACTTCATCAAGTTATCTGCCATCTTGACAAAAGTGTCCATCATCTATAAATAGTTTACATATTTATAAGTTGTCTGTAACTGATTGTTCGGTAGAAACGCGATACGTTTTATGATATGCGTTCTACACTGTTCTCTACTTACCGCAATCAAGACGGTGTCGCTTTGCAGCTAACCAGTTGAGCACGGGTCGATCCGCAGGGAGATGGTAGTATGTCTGTTCGTGTTTTAGACGAGTCAATAAAGAATGTATATGTGTATGTTCAAAACTATCCTAAGTGTTCGTATTTATATTCAAGTAAACTTGTTAGGATTAAGGTTGGTTAGTAGAGTTAGAATTAGTCTTGTGCTTTTCTTTTGCCAATCTTAAAATGAAGTTGGGATAATAGAAAGTAGCGGGGATTAGGAGGACATAGGAATGTGATTTGCGAGTTTAAGCAAACTTTCCAATGCTAAATCCATTCCTAGTGTCTTTTGTCCTTCCGCTACGTGTGCTTATTTCCAACTCTTGGCCAAACACCCGCAACCATGTATCCAATTGGGTCACAACTACATGTCACGTTGTAGTGCGCCCAAAGGACTTCTCGGCTTAGGTCGCAGCTATATGTCACGTATAGCGCGTCTAAATGAGGGGGTTGTGTTTGTTTGGTCGAGCTTCGTTTTAGGATGCTTGGCGAAGAGAAGCACAAGAGATTTTTCCGTCCCTCATACTAACCTTTCTTAGCCCCTAATAAGTGGAAATTATTCACATTAAAATGAAAATAAAAACAAAGCAAGAAAGAAGAAAAGAAAGAAAGGAAAAAAATACGGTTTTACAAAATGGTATTAAGCTAACTACTTGGGCTTTCAACTTAGCAAGGGACTCTGTCGAATATCATGGTTTGAAAATAATACGGATAAGAAGAAAAGAAAAAAAAAATAAGGAAAGAAATAACAACTACTTAACAACAAGAAATAAAATTACACTAAGAATTGAAATTACAATACAAGAATTAAAAGATACAAGATAATAAAATCCCCATCTTTATTAAACATCCACTCAAGAGCTCTCACTACACTAAGGAATAGATGAAGAGGAAGAAGAAGCTAAAAACTAAACTACACTAAATCTAACTCCCAAGAAGCATCCTTATTTGGGCACAAAACTGGGCTATTTATAGACAGAGAGCTGAAACCCTATGGCCAAATTCTAAGCCCATACGAAGTTACAAAACTACCCCCAAAATATCTTTAGACTCCGAGTCAACTCGGCCGCGGAACCACCGCATAATGGCCATATTGGCCGCGGTTCCGCGGCGCTTTAGGGGATTCATGAGGTGATTTTTCTAGGGCTTCTCCACGTTGCTTTATTCTGTTGTTCTACATGTCCCAAATTGCAAAATGCTTCCAAAGTTTCTTCAGATTTGCAACAGTCCAAAATAGCTTCACTTTTAATTCATTTGACCTTTATCTCTCTCAAACTCTGTGTACCCATTGAATCTTGTGCTGCCCCTCTCGTGCTCTGGGCTTGTCCGAGACACAAATGACCAATGTTATTTGTCTTGTCTCTTGAACTGGTAAGCGGCACTGGACGGATACGGATGACCGGAACCCGGCTTTTATCTGTTTGTAGTAGATGTTCTGGATTTTGGCATAACTGTGGAGATTTTATATGATTTGCGTCATTTTGGACTAGGAACTTATAACCTGTAAATATGTAGCAAACACGGATCAAAAACACTTGCCTATAAACAAACGAGCAGAAGAATGGGCGGTATTAAATGCAATATTTTGGTATGAATAAATACCCCCAAACTTAACTTTTGCTCGTCCCGAGCAAAACCAATTATTCACAAAAAGTCCTAACCTCACTTTCGCAGGGAACGCGATTGCATTGAGCTCGTGCAACAAATCGTTAAACCTCTAGGTGTCCCTAATAGGAGGAGTGTTGTCTCCTGAGGGTTTTCAGCGGATACTATCCACAAAATCCCGTCAAGCTAGTTTCATAAGTTAACGTCGATTCTACTCCTACAATTTAGTATATAAGTTAGAAATTCTATCATCCTAAATTAGAAATATTCAACCCTTATTTTTCATACCTTCTACTTATTCAATGCAAGATCCTATACGTTTTGACAGTTTAGAAAGATCTTGGTTTCTTCTGAGTTTTCCTTCTAAAGTGCAGTCTCCAATTCGGAATTTTTATCAACTTTATGGAAAACATAAGTCTTATTCTTTATTCCTATCTTTCCTCTAAATATCGATCATATACCCCTACGTGTGTGTAAAATTTCACCCCTACACTCAAGAATTCAATTCAAGCTATAGTACCCTTATCCTAATACCTAATACTACTTCTTTTCGTTAATGATGGACGGTTTTGCTCACACACCTTTCATGCGACTATTAATGCTTCTTGAGACACTAACAGCCGATTACTGAATGTGTGAGCTTTAAAGTGTAAATAGCAGTTTCCAGGTCTTGTAATTTTATTCTTTTTTATTCTTTTTCTTTATTTTTCTTTTTCAAGACCAGATATTTTTTTCAATGATGCTCTTTTGGTGTTTAGCTTTAAATACCATTTTTTCTTTCATACCAGGTTTTCAGATAAGAGTATTTCTAGGTATGCTCTACTATCCCAAGTTTCAAGGTGCGTGTAAGCGCATTTTGTAGGGTATATACTTTCTAAATTTGGACTCAAGAATAGGAACTATTTTTCAGACTTATTTTTCAATAAAGCTTTCAATACTTTCCCTTCATCTCGACTTAACTCAAGAACTGAACTCAAGAATACCTACTTCTAAAAAAAACTGCAAGGACGTATATTTACCAAGGTTAAATAGAAAGAGGGTTATTTTTAGGGTTTTCAATTCCTAAACCTAGAATTTAGTTATTTCTAACGTATCAACTAAATTGGTGGAATAAAAATCTAAATTACCCTACTAACTAACTTAACGACAAAGTTTTTATATTTTTGGAATTTTTTTTGATTTTTATAGGTTTTTAATAAATATGCAAATGCAAAATATACACATGAATGCGAAGGTAGAAAGCTTACCGAGCACACCCCCAAACTTAAACTTGACAGTGCCCTCACTGTCAGGCTACACCAAGAGGGTCAAAAATTGTTGGCGCTTCCCTTTTTTTTTTTACAAAAGAAAATGCAAACCAAAAAAATATATACAAAAAAAGGTCCCCCCCTCCAAACTTAAGTGAAACAGTGTTTCCACTGTTTAAGCGTTTAAGTTCATAGTTAGAGGGGAGAGAACAATATCAATCTATAAAAGGCCTTACACAGGCCAAAAGTTAGCACCAACCATTCAAAATTTTTATCACGATAATGCAGTGAATACAAACTTGAGGGTGGAAATGAAGTGAATAAATTAGTACAATTTGTAATGACCGATGTGTAAAAAGCAATTGTACTAATCTATCAACTCGTTGAGAAATGGGATCAAACCGCTCAAGATTCGTGAGAAAACATGGGCCGAACGAACTTGGTAAATTAGACATAAGAATTGAAGGTGATACGGTGTCTTGCAATGTGGGGACGATGCAAAGGATGGAGGGAAGTGATTGAGAAATGATATGGTTAAAGGTTCAGGAGAATGTGCACAGTCAATGGAAGGGACATGATGAATTGGAAAATTCGACTCATCTAGTAAAACTGTTTCATCCTCAATACTATCCTCAAAATTCTCCTCAAAATTTAGCCCATCTATGCATTTATCATCATCAAAATCTAGACGCATATGGAGTTTGGGAAAAACAGTTAATGACTCGGGATGATGTCCACACGGAAGTGGAAGGACATGATGAATTGGTGAGAAAAACTCATCCAAAACCGCGGGTTCATCATCCAAAATATTCCCAGCGTCGATATCCTCGATCAAGTGAAAATTAAATTTCTTAGACACCTCATTAAAAGCATGTATTTCAATCAATTGTGGTTCTAGAGTGGAGGTGTAAAGATCAAAAGGATTGGGATTGGTTTCACTTGAAATGGACCCTTTACAATCGGGTAAATCAAACACTACAAAGTCCCACAA
Source organism: Agapanthus africanus (assembly GCA_030015575.1). NCBI lineage: Eukaryota > Viridiplantae > Streptophyta > Magnoliopsida > Asparagales > Amaryllidaceae > Agapanthus > Agapanthus africanus. Next base: position 132,059,949 of record CM057350.1, on the reverse strand, counting down.
CTCATCAAATATTCTATCTTCAATTGGTGATTCATGTGGAACACTCGATAGACTTTCGAAACCAGAGTTGTGGAATTCAATTTGCAACGGGTACATTTGATCTGGAAGGGTGTACTGCTCACTCTCACTACCCAAATTCTTAAACTGTCCTATCACCTTATCATACATTGGAAAAGTCGGAGCTAGTTGGAAACTAGCTGCCGGTTCATTAGGTTGTATGAGGGCGGCCATGCACACATTCAAATCCATCATCTGTTGGCATAACGCTACCCGAAATTCTTCCAACGACTGTTCAAGACTAGACATGGGTTGTGAGGGGGTTTCAGTAAATGATTCAAACTCGTTTGGATATGTGAAACTCCCAAAAGGCTGTTCAGAAGCAATGTCTAGGGAAGGTGTAAAAGTCGGGTAGGATTGATAGGAATCGAATGGTTGGACAGGAGTAGGATCAACATTCTGATAAGAAGGTGATTGGAATCGTTGATCAAAAGAATTCGAAGTGGTGAAAGGAATGAAAGATCGGCTACGAGATTGTTCAATTCGGTCAGCGATGGACATGGGTTTCGGAGTTGCAACTGTAAGTCTACGGTAGCGCCCCGGCCGTCAATCCGAGGCCAAACGCGGAAAAAAAAACTTTTTACGAAACTGGCGCTAACGCAGACTTTTACCCGGATCGTAACATTAACCTATACTAGCTATCTACAAGAAGTTAGAATGGCTATACCGATCGATCCGTGTCCTTTGGTCTTTAGCCACCATCCCTAGATCCTCGCGGTATCTCCGATCTCGCTCGATCTCCGGTCTCCTCGTCGAAAAGGGCACCACATCAAGAAGTCTTTTTACGGGCTCCCGCTTCAAACCGAAGCAACTCGGACATGAACTTTGCTAGTCGACATATCCAAGGTGATGTAGAGAATATGTGTGATAATTTTGTCTCAAGCATCCATTGATTCTCAACACATGAGAGTGTATGCATGGAGGTTGAAGATAATGCCATGGTGGAAGTAGTGAGCTAGAGGAGGAAGAAGAAGAATTGGCTTTTCTTTTCTATTGTGTTGGAAATGAATTGCGAGAGCACTAGAATAATCCCAAGAGCTAGCACCACTCATATGGCTGCCCTCTCTCTCTCCACCTCTCATTTCAACACAATAATCAATCAATTAACATGACATGGCTACAAAAAAAGAGACCATGAGTCACTAGATTGCACATGCCACATTAATTTCTCCTCATGATGATTTCCACTCACAAGTTCCACCAACAAAACATTAACCCAAATGTTTAGTCTAACAAAAAGATACGACAACATCTAAAGTAAACTCGTGACGGATCACAAGGATACCCCTCACCTGTATATACATACCTGCATCCGCATTCCGACTGAATGCAAATGCGATGAGACTAAAGTAATCCAACAAATCTAATACTAGGATCTGGCTTAAACCAAAGCCCACTAGTATGATCCGTCCGATCATGATCCGTGCACGACTGCACGTATATGATCGAACCTTGCCATAATACCATACGGCCTCTACAACGTTTCGCCCGAAACTTGGGAAACTATCTGTGGGGGACTCTAAAGACTCGTCAATACACTGACTGTAGATTTAACCACTAGCACGTCAGTGGTACTAGCTGTACGTAACGGGATACCCATGTATTGACCAAAAGGGAAGCCGATGAGTGAACTCATCCTGGAACCCTACCGAGCCTGTCAGTGACAATATCCGTACAGTCCGGTCCGTTCGTCTATGAGTATCGCATATCGGGCCCAGGGGGCTGGTAACGTCAGACCCCCAAAAGCGGTATAAGTCGTGTCGGAGTGTAGCCCAGAATACCCTGAGATACTATTGGAATACCTACCAGTAAATCTTCTGCCTTAGCCAAGGACTTCGTGTAATGGCTCTGCTAGACACAGCACAATCTCACCCCTAATACCGGGAGAGACGAAACCCCTGCAGTTTCGCTCACTGCCTCCATGTGGCTCAGGACTGTACCCAACTAAAACCTATTTGCATGACTCCTTTGAGCCGTGGTAGGGTAGTAATCAAAGCACAGTGGGAACTCACACGAGACAAATGACGATCTCAGGTCAATGAACTAACTTGTACACATGTCACCAGGAACTGCTATCTAACGCTAGGTATAATACCAACTAGCATGCTCCCGGTGAGTCCTGTCCGGTGTACTCATAACCCAATGAGCACCTGTATACGTCTTAGGTGAACCAACTGACACCAATGGCTTGTGAGACTGGCCATCGCCCCTCGTCGGGGTCTCGATCGTATATACTAGTCTACTCATGGAGTATCGATACCCAGTCTCGAAACTCCCATGACTAGGGACACTTTAAGGATGTTTTTATAGACTACCCAACTCTCATGTATATGATCGCCATCATACTGCTGGTAGTCAAGCAAGAATCCTAAGGGCTCTATCAACGTGTAATAGTGATCTGTAATATCACCTAAAGTATGTACACGATGATAAAGACAAACCAGATAGCATACTATCATCTCGAGTAAGACTGTCCTACTGGCATAGGTCCTCCCTCAATCATTGCAATCACGTGCCTGCGATCCAATAATTGACTTTGAGGGCACTATATCCAACAATCTCCTACCTGCACTTAAGGCTAATTATTGCGATGTCGCATACTCACAGCCTGTGTGAAACCGAACACCCAACTTCTCTACTAATCAATTTCACAAAGCTCGTTTGCGAAACTATTGCGTTCGAGAAATAGCCTCAGTGAGTGGATCCGCCCTGATGTTTCTTTCTATGTCTCTCTTAATCTCAAGTTCACGGAGAAAGCCATCTCCCGAATTGAGTAATACCCATCTTAGAATATGTTTGGATATCTGATGGGACCTAGTTCACAAATGAACTCCAAATCCAAACTTCTTAGAGTGTATCGTCAACTGAACTTCATCAGTATCATGCGCCATGCCTCCCTCAGTATCCGTTTGGACGACCTATCCAAACTACTGCCCCTCGTCAGAGGGAAAACTATAACTCTGACAGTCACTCTATCATACAGGTCACCTTGGAACCCTGGAATGATAACTGTCTCCCGAAGGGGGCTGTCGTTATCAAATCCCTAGAACATCTACTTTTGTTCTAAAACTGCTTCCGAACGTTTCTCCAGGATTGGATTAATATCTTAACTTGTTGCAGCTAGTGCAAAAACAACATCTGGTGTGGTACTTGACATATCATGATTGACTCAATTGCCTAAGCAAGTGATATGCCAATCATACACATCCCTCTCCACTTTAGTGTGTAAGATACCTTTAGAGAGGGTGACTCCATTATCTGCAAGTACACCACCATGCCAGGAGTCGTCCATTCTAAAACACCTTTAGAATGCTGTCTAAGTACCAAGATTGGGACACTTCCCAAATCTAGATCTAAAACCATAGATCTAGTGACCAGAATGCCTGATATAATATCCATATCCTATGTGGAGAAAACACTGTGTGACAACTACAGTATAACCGATCGTAGTATAGGAATATCACTTCCTACTCTGTGTATATCATCCAAATACCAGGATATCACACCCTACTACCTTCTTAATAGATCTATCCCCTATTCTGATGAAGTCAAAGCCCATGACTATAACATCAAAAATAGATGATCTATATCCGCTATATCTGCTTTAGTCTATAAATAGACACAAGCTACTTGTCCACTATGCTTCCGCTGCTCCCACTGACTATAATAACCCTCTGGCAGAATCATATACACGTACACTTCTAAAGCTAGTTTAGAACGACGCTATACTTATCCTCCTGCCGGGTCTCATAGTATGGAACAGCAGCAATGGCAAGTCTGGGTAAACAAGAACCTCCCTGTCACCGTCCTTGAGGATACCGGAGTACCTCTCGGGCGCCTGAGGTTACCCACCATATCTGCGGAGTGGCTAATGGAATGTCAATCCAAATTGAATTTTTAGGTCCTATTATATTTTCAGTAATCGTTTGCGGTTCTGGAATCACTTCCAGTTATACCATACTCCCACTACTGTTTTCTGAAAAAGTCCATTTTATTAAAACTGTGGCGAATCAAGAACAATATCACTATTGATCTTCCAGATGGTAGAAAGTCAACCCTCGTCATAGCCCGGGTTAACCCACAAACTGCCATTACAGAAACGTGCCTTGAGTTACCCAGAGTCTTGTTTTAAGCATAAGCCGGACAACTCCATATACCTTAACATCGTTAAGATATGATCCATTCTATATCCAATATAGAAACAGATGCACTGATTTAGTTGGAACCAGATTCAAATCATGCAGCTGTCTCCAGTGCATGTCAACTAAAAGGAGAGAGGCCGACCAGCATTACTCAACTTAGGAGTGCATCCAATTATGAGTAACCTGAAAGAGAAACAAGTTTCTCAAAACCATTACTATCAACTGAATACCAAACACAAGTATTTACATCTTCAATCACCTTGAAGAATCCCGATACTTGTGACACTTGGTTCTCTACTTTATTCTTATACCTATAACTTCTCAAAATTTAGACCTTGTATTTCTACGAAACACTTGTCTAAAAACTAGAGAAGTCACAAGTAAACAGAATATAGTACGAGGACCAATCCCTCTGTCCTAATGGACACTGGACAATATACAATGCTTTGTATAAGTCCCCTGAGTTAAATAACTCAAACCCTGTGCGTCGTAGGTTGAAAAATGTACTTATGGTTAAGAAGAATTACACCGCTGTTGAATGCTCCTTACCTAACCATCAACTGATATAGGTAAATATCATGGACATAATTTCAAAAAGTTATATCTCACTTTATAAAAATAAACGTACAGATATATCAATTTGAAATTGGTGCACAACAACGGATATTCAAAACCAAATATTTGCCGTCCGGCAAACAACCCAGGCGATTTCCTCAAATATCACCAATTACAACGAATCCCGATATAATAAGGATGATCACCTAATTCCCAATAACTTACTCCCACCCATCATCTGTAAAACCATACAGATGTGAGAATCATACCTAGTAAATACATACCCTGGAGCAAGTACTATTTGGGAAATCAGTTTTCTATTAACAATACACAGTGAAACTGAAACATGAAAATGTTTCGAAGGGGTATCAGGATATTCCTAGTAATGCCTCTTCCATTATCCAGATTCATGACTATAACCGTATATCTCTTTGCCATCTCTCCAAATCCCTTTATTTGTCTTTAGTTGTTACCTTCTGTACACCATTGTTAGGCCAAATGGTTTTCTTCCTTCCCTACCGTTCGGCACCAGCCTATGGTTTGGAAGAAGACTATCCAATAAGCGTAATAGGTGTACTGTCCTAATCCTAGGAGCACTAGCAACGCGAGAGAAGGTAAAGATAAAAGACAACCGAATAAAGCTTATTCTATTTTTCCTGAACCAGAATCCATCCCCGAACTGGAACAAGTTTCTCGAGTTCGTATATAACCATACGATGGATTATCCAAATAACTGTGGATCTTCGTAGTGATACGGGGTGTTCTGGAGAAATAAAAAGATGAGGTAGGAGTGGCGATGAAATACTTGGTTTGGTCGTGAATAGCAGTCGCAATTTACTTTACTCTCTTTCTAATCCCTTTATTCGTTTTTACTTATTACCTTCTGTACACCCCACTTAGGCTAATTGGTTTTCTTCATTCCCCACCGTTCGACACCTGCCTATGGTTTGGAAAAAGACTATCCAATTTGCGTAATAGGTGTACCGTCTCCTAATCCTAGGAGCCCTCATAACCTGAGAGAAGGTAAAAGGAAAAGACAACTGAATAAACCTATTCATTTTCTCCAGGATCGGAAACCAACCTCGAATCTGGAATAAGTTCCTTCGAGTTCATATATAACCATACGATGGTTTTATCTAATGGAAGTGGATGTTCGTAGTGATACGAAATGTTCTGAAGAAAAGGGTAAAAGTAGGAGTGACAATGATGTATGCAACTCAGACAATCCAAAAGCCAGTGTTTTAAGAAGATTCGGTCAACTTGGTCACTGAGTCATAGTCTAGGGTCGGGCCATGGTCGCTGCCAAAGAGAGAGAGAAAAGAAACACTCTGCGTGCACCTTAACTTAGATCGGAATGGTTAATCACTTTATCTAATCAGGAAGCCTCCCACTGTATCCTCAAACTCTCCTCCAAACCTAAAAGAAGAATTAGTCGGGATCATCCGAGGAGTAAACCAACTCATCAGTGGGAATCGGGATCCAACTATCATCGCATGATAACGTGATGGAATCCACTCACATTATCACACTCCAGAAGGTATGCGCATGCCTGGCAAGTTTCAGTTTCTTTAGAAACTCCCGATGTGAATTTTTACCCCATGCTCTTATGACCTTGACTAAGGCCAACAAATCATAAGTCACATGTCAAGTTCTACTCGTCATTGTCCAGGTTAATTTGATCCCACCTGTACAAGCCCTTGACTAAGGCCAACAAGGCTGTACGACTGTCCCAAACCAACGCATCTATCTATGTAACAGAAAAGTAACAAATAGCTACCATACACTATGCCTTGACTAAGGCCAACAAACATAGCATGAATACTAAGTGCTACCAGTCTGAAATGACGGAGGGCTACGAATGGTTTTTGGCGAAAAACCGTTAACGTAATGAACCTGATATCGTTGAAGGAACCGGGTAGCTTTTTACAAAAATATAATGGCGAAAACCTTTGCAAAAGAGGTCACTCCTGGTGAAGGGATCTAGGTTCTTTCCCCGTAGAATGAGGTGCAGGATATTCTGAACTGAATACCGCGATGCAAAGCAAAAAGTAATCGACTATAGTGAAGTTATTGCCCTGACGCAAACTTCTACCCAAGGGGTCACTCCCGATGAAGGGATCTCGGCCCTTGTCTCGTCGAATGAGGTGCTGGATATTCTAAACTGAATACCACTGTGCAAAACAAAAGAAAACGTCCTTATAATAACAGCTTTTTGAAAAATGTTCCAACAATATCGAATAGGTTTGTTTTCCTTGCATTGATCCGAATCAACGCAGTCCCATCAATCAATCACACCAATAAAGAACGAAAATATGATGTACGTATATGCCATCCGCATTCGCCACTGGGTCCCATCATCACCCGTTAGGTTACTTAATTAACGACAGAGCGGGGACTGGACTAGCGCGGGTGTAAAACATATACAACATCCACTAGTATATATATAACAATATATAATAATCGCTCCAGGCGTGGTAAATGCAACATTACAGAAAAGTAATAAGCATCACAGAACAATACAGATGATCTGGGATCCCCGGATTTCCTTTGAGCCGCAAGTGAAACCCGACGTTCCCCTGGTCATATGGATAGCCTGTGCAATGAAATCCTAGACCCCTACGGGCGCGGCAAGTTACCAGCTAAAATCAAAAGAGAGGCAGCCCCCTTCAGCAAAGTGAATGGACCACCCAGCACTTCACGGAATCCGGTAACTTGAGCACCCCACCTTGGGTCAACCTGTACCCCCTACGAGTGCGACGAATAGCCCGCCAATTCTAGAGTGAAGCCCCCTCCGTCTCAAAGCCATGAGATGCGGGCCCGTTGCCCTATAGAACCCGGCTATCCGTGCACTCCACCGCGGGGTAATCCTAGTACAGAAAATAAAATATGTACAACGGGTACATCGATCTCAACCCGGTCGTGCCCCAAAAGAATAATATATAAACACGCAGTGACGGCAGTCCACATGTCGGACGCTCGCCCCGCAATATCAAATGTACAAATATAACCAAACTGTACTACTATTGCATCCAGGCTATCCAGCACCACAAATCCGCAACATCACAGCAAAACACAGAATATCAACGTGAATGTCACGTCGCAAATCCGTCTAAAAGGGCTATAGTGATTAGACAAGATTTACCGATCAAATGACATTCACGGTCGCAGATATAATGTAATGCACTGTAAACTTTAAACAATATTAGAAAATATCGAATTCGAAATAACCTCTGAATAGCCCAAACAAACTGATAAAACTATATCCAAAATGGGCTAAACAAACAATACCACTGCACTAACTTTCCAGAGACCTGACTACACCCAAAAATACAACCCCAAACACCCTAAGAAGGTCGGCCTCCTCGGTTTTGGGAGCCATGTGCTCGGCCAAAAACCGAGGGGTGGGTGTCGTTTTTGGGGTGCAGGCTTAGATTCACTTCAATAGTCTTCCGCACATGTTTAAAATTTTTTTGAAGACCAATTGAAAATCAACAGAAACTGTCAAGTGCAGTGCAGTGTATTGTAGTCGTTTCGATTTCGATACTTTAAAATTGTCTAAACAAGCTAGCTATAGGTTAATGGCGTGGCTCTGATACCATGTAAGTCTACGGTATTGCCCCGGCTGTTAATCCAAGGCCAAATGCGGAAACAAAAACTTTTTACGAAACTGGCGCTAATGCAGACTTTTACCCGGATCGTACCATTAACCTATACCAGCTATCTACCGCAGCGAGATGGTAGTATGTCCGTTCGTGTTTTAGACTAGTCAATAAAGAATGTATATGTGTATGTTCAAAACTATCATAAGTGTTCGTATTTATATTCAAGTAAGCTTGTTAGGGTAAAGGTTGGTTATTAGAGTTAGGATTAGTCTTGTGCTTTTCTTTTGCCACTCTTAAAATGAAGTTGGGATAATAGAAAGTAGCGGGAATTAGGAGGACATATGAATGTGATTTGCGAGTTTAAGCAAGCTTTCCAACGCTAAATCCATTCCTAGTGCCCCCTGTCTTTCCGCTACGTGCGCTTATTTCCAACCCTTGGCCAAACACCCGCAACCATGTATCCAATTGGGCAACTACATGTCACGTTGTAGTGCGCCCAAAGAACTTCTCGGCTTAGGTCGCGGCTATATGTCATGAATAGCGCGCCTAAGTGAGGGGGTTGCGTTTGTTTGGTCGAGATTCGTTTTAGGATGTTTGGCGAAGAGAAGCATAATGGATTTTTCCGTCCCTCATACTAACCTTCCTTAGCTCCTAACAAGTGGAAATTATTCACATATTAAAATAAAAATAAAAACAAAGCAAGAAAGAAGAAAAGAAAAAAATGAAAAAAATACGGTTTTACAAAATGGTAGCAAGCTAGCTACTTAGTCCCTCAACTTAGCAAGCGACTCCGTCGAGTATCATGGCTTGAAAATAATACAGATAAGAAGAAAAGAAAAAGAAAATAAGGAAAGAAATAACAACAATTACTTAACAACAAGAAATAAAATTACACTAAGAATTGAAATTACAATACAAGAATTAAAAGATACAAGATAATAAAACCCCCATCTTCATTAAACATCCACTCAAGAGCTCTCACTACACTTTAATGGAGGAATAGATGAAGAGGAAGAAGAAACTAAAAACTAAACTACACTAAATCTAATTCCCAAGAAGCATCCTTACTTAGGCACAAAACTGGGGTATTTATAGGCAGAGAGCTGAAACCCAATTCTGAGCCCATACAAAATTACAAAACTACCCCTAAAATATCTTCAGACTCCGAGTCAACTCGGCCGGGGAACCGTCAAATAATGGCCATATTGGCCGCAGTTCCGCGGAGCTTTAGGGGATTCATGAGGTGATTTTTCTAGGGCTTCTCCACGTTGCTTTATTCTATTGTTCTACATGTCCCAAATTGCAAAATACTTCCAAATTTTCTTCAGATTTGCAACAGTCCAAAATGGCTTCATTTTTAATTCATTCGACCTTTATCTCTCTCGAGCTCCGCGTACCCATTGAATTTTGTGCTGCTCCTCTAGTGCTCTGGGCTTGTCCGAGACACGAATGACCATTGTTATTTGTCTTGTCTCTTGAACTGGTAAGCGACACTGGATGGATACAGATGACCGGAACCCGGCTTTTATCTGTTTGTGGCAGATGTTCTAGATTTTGGCATAACTGTGGAGATTTTATATGATTTGCGTCATTTTGGATTAGGAACTTGTAACCTGTAAATATGTAGCAAATACGGATCAAAAACACCTGCTTATAAACAAACGAGCAGAAGAATGGGCGGTATTAAATGCAATATTTTGGTATGAACAGTAACTTTTAGCAAGTTTCATATAATTTCTAATAAGTTGTCTGTAATTTCTAACCATTTGCCTATAACTTTTAATAAGTTGAATGTAATTTCTAATAAATTACCTATAATTTCTAACCACTTGCCTGTAACATCCAGCATAATGCAAGCAAGCTCTTTCATGCATAAATCAAACATCAAGATCTGCACCAAATTAAAAAAAAAACAAATCTTTTATTCAAATCTCAAGATTAATCTATCAAAATACTAAAACTAAGACTATGCTTACATTAGCGCTAGCTTGAAGGAGTTTCTCCACACAAGCAATCTTTACATTCATTGCATCAAGCTTCAATAGAGTCTTGACAAAACCCCAAAAATATCACCAAAATCAATCACTAACTTCTCAGAACTTACAAAATGTTGCTCAAAATCAAAATTTGAAACAGTCATTACCTGTTTATGCCTATTCAAAAGATCTGGCTTCACACATCGATCTAAGATCGTCGAAAGAACCTAAAATCAGCCCCCAAAAATTCAAAAAAAATCACAAAAAGGGCAAAAAAGTGGGAAGGGCTCAAAAATTTGAGCAGATCTCGACTTTCCCATCGACAACGGCGATATGAAAGGCAGAAAGGTGATCAAAGACGGTGGCTCGCTAGAGAATTTGGGGCTCGCCGAAGCTGAAGGACTTGACGGTCGCCGAGTCGCCGGCTTGGACCGCACTGAAGAACTCGTGCTCATCGCTGGAGCGGGCGCACGCTAGCGACTGGCCCATTGACGGCGGCGGCGCTTCGCCTCCGTTGGCGGCGTACGATAGGATGGTGCTATTGTGCGCCGAAGGATCGGAGATGAGAGAGAAGGTTTGAGGATTCGAGGAGATGGGAGTGAAAGAGAGAGAGAAATTTTGAGTGGCTGTGAATGAATGGGGGTATTTTGGTTTACCTATCAAAATATAATACCTAGGTCTTGGGTCAAGGATGTTTAGATCAAGTTTTCGAACATTAGTCCCTTTCTCCTTATTTCGAAAATACCGAGGGCTTTTTGACCCTTTTTTCGTGGGTTAGAGGCTTTTCAACAATTTACCCTAGTTTTTATACCATTTTAGAACTGTTCGGTAATCCTAAAATTCTTCTGTGTTAAAGCCTAGCTCACGTAAAAACATACTCTAAGCTTGTAGAAAGTTATACTCCCTCCGACCCTTTATAGTTGTCATTTTAGAGAAATGCACACTGATTAAGAAAAGTATAATCACTTTTTAATATCAGTAATTAATTTACTGCCACATCACCTTTAAAAAAATCATACTATTTCTGCTCTCAACTATTAACGAAAGCTTTATCACTTTTTTAATATCAGCAATTAATTTTCTAGACTATTTTTGGTATTGTATCATTTATTGATATCTTTGTCATTAATGATTTTCTCGTTATTCCAAAAACGTCAAGTAAATTGGAACATTTTTTCTCTCCAAAATGTTAAGTAAAATGGGACGGGAGGAGTATTTCTTTTAGGGGTAAGTTGTCAAAAAGGCCCCGGCTCGCTTGAGAGTTGTCTAAAATCCCTTGAAATTTTCGGCATTATTGGAAAGGGCCTACCGTTTAAAATCTTTATGAAAAAACCTTGGGCTGTATTTTATTTAGGCCTTGTATTCTGCTGCTTGGATATTACATGCAACTTCTTGGATATTACAGGAAACAACAACTGCTTGGATATTACATGCAACGGTTTGAGATATTACAGGCAACTTATATGTAAGGGGTTTGATAGGGCCCATGTTTTTTTTAACAAGAGCAAAATGCGTATTTACACAAGTTTGAAGCGGTCCGGGAGCATTTTGACAATTTACCCTTCTTTTAAATATATTTTTCCTATTATAGCACAACTCAAAAGGTCATCATGTCATTTTATCATTTTGATTGAAGTAAATTAAAAAAAAAAATAATAATAATAACTTTTTCCATCATCAAAATTGCTCCGTATCATCAAGGTCCAAGGAGGTGGCATGGTGTTACGTAGTACTTTAGGAAGAATTCCAGATTATCATAAAATGTATTCATACTTTGCTTTAACAAAAATAATATTTTCATGATTTTAGGATTCTCTTGGGAATCGAATTACCTTAGATCATGGGACTTCTATTTCTACTCAAATAGGTATCTATCATTATGTTACTCTCAATTTTTCCCGCTTAACACAACTAAAGTTAGTTCGGTCGGTGACCATTCATTGTCGGGTTACCCATTTTCCGACCATGGTCGTCGCTCGCCGACGCCCTGATGGCCTCCAATGGTCCATTCCATGAACATATATTATTGGAAATGATCAAAATATACCTTCGAATTTAAGAATGTTACCCTTTCAAACATGTAATCAACACACGAAAATGACGAGAAACAATGCTGTTTATTTAAAAAAGCAATGTGTGTCACGTCTTCTAAATTAAATACAGATACACCGCACATGCAAAAATTCGAGCAGGAGGCTGTAAAACAGGTAATTCGATAACCTAACCATGCAGATTTGCAAAATGCTATGCTCACCTTTTAGCAGGCTATAGCAAGTGTAGAGATGATGGAATGTATTACTATAATGTACTGAGGCTAGGGGTGTAAACGAGCCGAACTCGAGCCAGCCAAGCTCGGCTCGAGTTCGGCTCGTGGTTCTTTTTGTCGGCCCAAGTCCGGCTCGTTTAGTTAATCGAGATAGAGATGCTCGGCTCGAGTCCGGCTCGATTAAACATGCCCAGCTCGTGTTCGGTTCATTTGTGGCCCATTAACTAAACGAGCCGAGTTCACGAGCCGAGCTCAACTGAGCTCGTTTAGAGCTCGTTTGTGAGCTCGGCTCGTTTTCAGCTCATTTACTCATATTAATAGTATCTTCCAAGAAAAACACATAATTAACAATAATGCTTAAAACTCAGGGTTTTGAGATATGGAAAAATTAAAAAACATTAACATTTAGGGCATTGAATGGATCTAAGTGCTGGGTTTTATATTTATCTCAGTACACTTTATATACTGTCATTTAATTGAATTAAGTGTTCTGAGAGTTGTATAGAATCTGCTATATATTACATATTACCGGTTTTTTTCAAACTGTGTAACCCAGCCGAACCCGAGTCAATACCGAACGAGCCTGGCTGAGCTCGAGTCCGGCTCGTTTAATAAACGAGCCAGGCTTTCTGGCTCATGTCCGGCTCGTTAATAAATAAACCGAATTTGAACGAGCTGATACCGAGCCGAACCTTAATCGAACCCGAGCTGGCTCGTTCAATTACCACCCCTAACTGAGGCCTAGTTTGGCAACACCGACCATGAGACTGAAACCATGGCTTCATGGGGTTTAAAGGTTTAACTCAAAAATTTGTGACCGAGATATGTTTGGCAACTAAAATGGAGTTTCCTGAACTGCGATTTCAAAAAAATTCAGGGGCTCAAAACTTTCTAAACTCTAAAATTAGCAGGGTTTGATTGGAAAATTTTGTGCTCTTTTTATTCTTTATGTAACTCTTAAAAATAAGTTTAATATAAGGGTTTTGAATAGCTCATTGATGAGCCTTGAAGTAGTCCATTGGAAAGACTCAGGATAGAGTATGGCGTCTCCCATTATGAGGATTCCACTTATTATCTCAAAAAAAAGTTTAATAAACAAAACCATGGTTTCATATACTATGTTCTATGGTTACTGAACGACCCTAAACTTTATGAAACCTTTATTTTATGAAACCATGGTTTGCAGACATGAAACCGTGGTTTTATTTTAACTCAATTGAAACAACGGTTTCAGAAACCTTGTTGCCAAACTAGACCTGATTGTTGCCATGAGCCAAAGTGTAATCCTAATTAAGATCATATATATTTGGTTTTTTTTAGTTGTAGCCCCTCTAAAACATAACAAATTTCTTTCTATCCCCAAAATTTCGGTATTTACTTTTTACCCCCCAAAACTAATAAGATACATCATTTTACCCATTTTTACGATTTTCATCAACTTTAATGGCATAATATCAGGTTTTTCTTTAAAATATCCAAACTCTTTTCTTATATGAAAATATACAATTTCTTCCCCAAATTGAAATTAAGGTTTAAACTTTTGCCGCGTCTTTCTCAAAATCGGCCATGAAATCAGGAACATCTTCAACATTCTTCTCTAGCTCTGAAAATGTTGAATACTTCTGCGGTTTTACTTGTTGTCTTCAGATAAATGGTAAACCTAAAATTTATGGAGATAAGTGATTATTGCCTTGAATTATGTGTTTCCACTTAAAAATGTTATCTTTTCCTACTTAAAAATAAGCTAGGATTTCTAACTTATTTTATAAGTGATCATAAAATAATAAAGTTGACCAAGTAATATACCATAATAAATCTAATCTTTTTATTCAAATTTTAAAATGACATTAATGATACGTCCTTTTGATCATTTTACAATCAATAATCACTTATTTATCAATTTTCATACAAAATCATCCAAACACCAAACAACTTATTTGTCATAATCGCCTATAAGTGACTATTTCATTTTTTTTTCAAAAAAACAATCACTTATAATTGATTATGGCAAATAATCATTTAAAATAAGCTCATCCTAACATGATCATGGTTTATCGTTAGAGATTTTGAACTATTCGCAATTTGCTGTTCAATTTCAACTTAATGCTGCCAACTTACCATGACTTTATAGCAAGTGAAAATTTATTTAATTTATAGAATGCAAAGCTTTCACATGAGAAAAGACGCATAATAATCATTCCACATTTATGTGGTTTCCACAATGTTACATGGTTTTTACATTATATTAGAGTGAAAAAAGAATTGATAGACACATGCAGACAATAATGGAGGAAATGTGTTATAAGAGGGATTTTCCTTCTATGGCTTAAAAAAAACGCACCATCCATAATTTTATCTGACGATCGGCATCCATCATCTTCATCCTTATCATATAAGACGTGGATACACCAAATTTCATGTGATTCTACTGTTTTTTCACCGTTGAATCAGCAATATAAAAAGTTTTATCTTCGGTAAACCGTTAATTTTTCACCCACGAAATCATCGGTGAAAAAGAAATAGAATCACATGAAATTTGGTGTATCAACATATTGGATGCTAAGAATGAAGATGATGGATACCGATCGTCAAAAAAGATGAAGGGTATATTTGTTCGACGCCATAGGAGGAAATTCCCTCCTATGGCCTCTTCCCTACACTATTCTCATATATATATATACCGCTTTTTCACCGTTGATTTAGTCGGTGAAAAATTAACAGTTTGCCGACAATAGAACTTTTTACATTGCTAATACAAAGGTGAAAAAGTTGTACAATCACATGAAATTTGGTGTATATACATCTTCTATGATAAGAATGAAAATGATAGATGCCGATCGTCGGATAAAATCGCGGAGCGTGTATTTTTTTGACGCCATAGGAGAAAATTCTCTCATATGGCACCTCTCTCTCTCTCTCTCTCTCTCTATAGACACACACACACACACTCATATGGCACCTCTCTCTCTCTCTCTCTCTATATATATATATATATATATATATATATATATATATAGAGAGAGAGAGAGAGAGAGAGAGATGTGCCATATGAGAGAATTTTCTCCTATGGCGTCAAAAAAATACACCCTCTGCGATATATATATATATATATATATATATATATATATATAAAATCAGAATAATGGAGGAAAGATGTCTTAGGAGTCTTTTTCTTCGGGTGTAGCGTCATGGTTCAATCCTGGCCATTCATCATGCAGAAAATACTCAAGGGTTGATTTGTAAAATATACATTTTTTCACTTTTCTCAAAAATAAAAAGCAGCTGCTGGGTTCCCTTTTTCGTCTTCTTCTTTCTCACTTTCAATTTCCTCCCAAAATTACATATACCCATCTCCTCGTCTTTGTTGGATATGTATGCCATAGAAGCCATTATTGTGTATGTGTGTAGTGTGTGCTTGCACATATGAATGTACATGACAATTTTGCTCGATATGATAATATGTTATTTTGTTTGTCATTATCTTAATATGTGTATGTGTTTTACTTGTTATTACATATCATTAATACATGTTGATAAAGCCCATAGGATTATTGCTTAACTACCAGTGTTATGATGGCGATCATGCATATGGGGGCTTGGTAATCAATAAGAACATTCTTAAATGTCCCTAGTCGTAGGAGTATCGAGACCGAGTATCGATATTCCTGAGTAGACTGGTGTATACGTTTCTAGACCCCGATGAGGGGCGATGGTTGGTTGCACAGCCATTGGTCTTTGGCACCTAAGATCGTAAACAGGTGCTTACTGGGGTGAGTACACTGGACGGACCCGCAGAGAACTTCTAGATGGTACTATACCTATCGTCAGATAGCAGTTCTCCGGTGACATGAGTACATGTTAGTTTTTAGACCTGAGATCGCCATTTGTCTCGTGTGAGTTCCCATTGTACTTAGATTACTACCCTACCATGACTCTACTGAGTCGTGCAAATATATTTTAGTTGGGTACAGTCCCGAGCCACATAGAGGCAGTGAGCGATTGTTGGGGATTCTTCTCTCCCGGTATAGAAAGTCGATATCGCACTGTGTTCATTTGGCCAGCACTATAAGACCTAAGCCAAGGCAGTTGAGATTTACTGATAGTTAGATTAGTAGTTTCTCGGATTGGTCCTGAGCCATATTGGCACGAATTATCGGGATATTAGGGTCTGACGTTTACCACACCTAGACCCGATATGCAATACTCTTAGATGAAGAGATCGGACTATACGGAGATTGTCATGGATAGGCTCAGTAGGAGTTCGGATGAGCTTACTCGTCGGCCTTCCTTTTCGACAGGTATCTGGGTAGCCGTTAGGTACAGCTAGTGGCATTGACGTACTTATGGTTAAACCCACTGCCAATATACTATCGAGTTTTTAGAGTCCGACACAGAGGGTTCTCTTGGTTCATGCGAAATGATATAGTGGCCGTATTTTGATACGTCTAGGGTTCTGATCAAATAAGTGTACTAGCTACCTAGTCTTTTTATTGGACAGTTGATAATATTAGCCGGCTTAGGATTAAGCTCGATTATTAAATCAAGTATTGATTTAATAATTTACATATATATATATATATTTCGATATGTATATTCTAATATTATATTCATTGTATTATTCTATCTCTTTGGGTATTCGTATTTTGATATGAATACGGGTATATATATACAAGGAATGTATAATGTATTTATATATGATACATTTTAGAAGGACACCTCATTTCCTTGATTTCGTTTTGTAGAAAATAGAAATGAGGTATAAAGGTGAGGCATGAAGGAAGCATGGTGTTGGAAATGGATTTGTAATTGTTTATGGTATTTTTATGCATTATTCAAGCATGGTTGCTATTTTCTATTTAGAAAATATTTAGAACAAAACCATGCTGGCCATTTTCATTTTGTGAGAGTTGATTTTCATTTCATCATTTGCTTTCTCTCTTTTGACTTAGCTCCTCCTTCTTCCTCTCATTTACACTCTTATAAGTTGAGAATCAAAGTGAGAAAGAGATAGAATAATACTTGAACACTTCACTACATCCTTAAGCACTCTAGATTAGTAACTTAAGGTCTTTAGTTTCTTTACTTGATTATTTGTGTGGACTTAGAGCTTTGAACCAAATCCCTCGGGTGGACCAACTTTGACAAAGAAAAGGCCGACTTACAAGCTCGATCCCGCCGCCTTAAGGAGCTAAAGAAGGGGATTTGAAGACCCGAAGGACTTGATCTTTTTGGTATAATCTTTTTCATAGTAGCTAAAATTTTTTGTAGTTTTTCTAGTTTAAGTGTTTGGTTAAAATTCTAGGATTTATAGTTTCTAGCACCTTTCGAATTTTTGTTTTTCATTCCGCAAAGACCGCGGTTGTAGCGGAAAGGGTGCTAGGAACTATAACATGGTATCAGGGCTACTAGGCAGGGATGCCGACCCATGGGGGTTTTCACTGTGTGACAGTAGTGGCGAAGCGCGGGCTCTTACTTCCAGGGTGCCCCGTGCGGTTATATGGTCCGGTGGGTTGTAGTCTGTCGTTAGGAGACTACGTAAAAAATAATTGTTGAGGGACCTATGAATGCTACGGTCAGTTTCCGCTGCGCTGACTGACCCTTACATGGTATCAGAGCCAGCAAAATACATAAACTAGTTAGTTACGACGTTCAAATTCCGCCGTTTTCGTCGCGCAAAAACTGTCGACAAAAATAGTCCCGAAAATCCAAGTTTTAGCATATTTGCACTCCCCGCGGGCTCGCGGTTTGGACTGAGAAGCCGCGAGGTGTTGCGTAGGTATCCTGTGGATTTTCCCTGGGGGAAGAAAGGTCACGCTTACCCCCGAGACCCTTTTGAGGTGGCCTTAGGGGGTGGGGACCCGAGCCCTATCCTATTGGGTAGGCTCGGGTCTGCCACCCCTTTAGGGCCACCTCATGGTGGCCCCGGCGGTGGCTGGGTTGGTATCCATTCTATCCCCCAAGTGATAGTTAATTTTGGGTGCTTCGACGGCGTGAAGGTTCGGGCGAGTTTCGAGTTTGTTTCGACTCCCGGATTGGCTTAAAACGTTGGAATTTTTGGGTTTTACTTTACCGTTTTTCGGTTTTGGAAAAACTTGATGTGTTTTCTAATTGTGCGTGGAATTCTAATGTCGTGGTTTTCGTTATTTGCTTATGTGATGCGTTTTTGTGTTGTTTAACATCTTCTAATCGCTATATGTCGATTAGAAGGGGTTACACTCATCTTGCTTACTTGTGATATTGCTTGAGATATCTCTATGATGGTTTCGTCGAATTGTCGTGTTGGATAGCTTTTTGTGCGATATTGGTTGTACAGTTTTATATCATTTTTATATTCATTATTGTGGGGCGAGCGTCCGACATGTGGACTGCCGTTTCTGCCTGTTTGTATATTCTTTTATTGGGACACGGCCGGGTCAAGGTTGATGTCACAATTGTATATTATTTTATTTTTGTACTAGGATAAACCAGCAGAGAAGTGCTCGAATAGCCGGATTCTAGAGTGCGCTAGGCGGCCATCTCGCAGTGGCGAGTTCGAGCCGTCTCGCTCTAGAATTGGCAGGCTATTCGTCGCACTTGGAGGAGTTTTAGGATGACCCACGGTGGAGTGATCAAGTTACCGGATTCCGTGAAGTGCCGGGTGGCTTACTCATCACCTAGAGTGCGGGTTGCCTCACTTCTGGAATTGGCGGGTAACTTGCCGCACTCATAGGGGTCTTGGTTCTACATTGTACAGGGTATCCACACAATCGGGGAACGTCCAGTTTCATTTGCGTCTCAAATGAAACCCGGGGCTCATAGATTATCCGCTATTTCATATTGCTTATCGCTTTTATGTGATATTGCTTATATCATGCCTGTGACGAATGGATATATATATATATATATATATATATATATATATATATATATATATATATATGTTGTATATGTTTTGCATCCGCGCTAGCAATACCCCCGCTCTGCCGTTAGTTAAGTAACCTAACGGTGCATGACGGGGCCTCATGGTGAATGCGGATGGTATAAACGTACATTATATTTTCGTTCTTTTCTAGTGTGATAGGTTTTAATTGATGAGACTGCAGTAATTTTGATTAATATAAAGAAAAATAAACCTAAAATGATTTTGTCGGAATCAAATTTCAAAAATACTCGATTCTTTTAAAACTATCCGGTTTTCTACAAAACCATAAGTTTTCTACAAAACCATAAGTTTTCAAAATTAAGTTTGAACCACTCGTTTCGAAATCACTAGATTCCTTTAACGTTATCAAGTTCATCACGTTAAAGGTTTTTCGCCAAAAACCAGCCGTAGCCCTTCGTCATTTCAGATAGGTAGCACCTAGTATTTATGCTATGTTTGTTGGCATGCGTCAAGCCATAGTGTACGGTAGCTGAGTGATGCTTATCTTTTGCATAGTGATGCGATTGATCAGGACAGTCGCACGGCTTTATTAGTACGCCCCAAAGGTTTGTATGGGTGGGTTCGAGTTAATCAAGATAATGACGGGTAGAACTTGATTATCGGCCTATGATTTGTTGGCATGTGTCAAGGTCATAGGTTGTTAGGGGCAAAAACCATATCGGGAGTTTCAAATATACAGGAAACTTGCTAGTGATGCATACTTTCTGGAGTGTAGTGACTAGAATGGCTTTCATCTAGGTTTTCACACGATGATAGTCAGGTCCCGATTATACTGTGAGTATTTGTTATTCTTTGAGAGATACTTTTCACTTCACAATTAGTTAAGCTATTAGGTGTTTAGAAAGGTGTTAATAGGGCTATGCCTCTGCGGAAACGAGGTTTTTTTTAATTAGGTTCGTGCGAGAGCACGGGGAATCTCCTTCGGAGTATCAACGCCCACCTGACTGAATGGTTAGTGAACTTGTAAGGTGCGAATAATCCTAACTAGTTCTCTTTTTAAGGTTTGAAGGAGAATTCGAGGAAACAATGGGTGTCGTCCTGATTAGATAAAATAAACCTATCTAATCTTGTAAGAGCGCACGCTGAGTATTTCTTTTCTCTCTCTCCAGATAGTAACCATGTCACGCCCTAAAAAAGATAATAAAATGTATGACTTAACCGAACCAGATTCTTATTCGGGGCTGGGGAACGTCGGTTCGGCTCTGGCCTGTGACAAATGTCATGAGCTTGAGCAAGAGAAACAGAATTACATGAATTTCTTGATGACCCAGGTGAAGAAGAAGTATACTATTGCGTCTCTTTCAGGTGTTCTTGTTATTAGGAACCGTTTTTCGGTCAGTCTTACCTCCTTGGTACTAGATACCGGATTAAGATCTCATATATGTAATTTATTATAGGGACCGAGAAATATTAGGATGGTTGGACCAGGTGATATGTCTCTCAGAGAAATGAATGAAGCACAAGTTGATGCTGCCGTCGTCGGTGAATATCACTTATTATTGCCAAGCGGCAATACTATGATTTTAAACAATTGCTACTATGTACATTCCATGCTTTGCAACATCATGTCAGTTTCTTTACTTGATAAAGATGGATATAATTTTATTCTTGATAGAAATATCATGAATATTTATCTCAATCGGGCATTGGTTGGAGAAGGTATACTATGTAATGGTATCTACATTCTAAATCAAAACATAGTTTTCAATATAGAAAAAGACGTAAGTGGAAGAGTTCAGATATAAATGAATCTTATTTTTGGCATTGTAGACTTGGTCATATCAATGAGAAAAAAATAGCCAAGTTGCATAAGAATGGATATCCGAATCCATTCGAATTTTCATCCTATGAAACTTGTCAGTCTTGTTTCAAAAGAAGATGACAAAATCTCCGTTCACCGGACACGGAGAAAGAGCAACATAGCTCTTGAGACTTATACACAGTGATGTATGTGGTCCAATATCTTCGCATGCAAAAGGAGGGTTCTTGTACTTCATTACGTTCACCGACGATCTTTATATGTGTATCTTTTGAAACATAAATCTGAAACTTTTGAGAAATTCAAACAATACAGAAACAAAGTAGAAAAGTATCAAGATCCTCCGATCTGATACAGGAGGGGAGCACTTAAGCATGAAATTCCTCGACTACTTAAAAAAGAATGGTATTCTCTCTCAGCTTACTCCTCCGTATACACCACACCACAACGGTGTATTGGAACGGAGGAATCGTACCCTATTGGACATGATTCGCTCCATGACGAGTAATGCTGAGTTATTTTTTTCATTATAGAGATATGCACTAGAAACAGCTACATATGTATTGAATAGGGTTCCAACCAAAGCGAACCATAGCGAACTGCAATTTTGTTCGCGAAACACGACACATGAAGTGTGGAGTGGAAAGAGAAAAAGGTCCCACCAGGCATGTCAGAATCTGTTTACCGTCGAAAGATTGGACTGAGACGTTGGGATGTCTGGCCTGAATTTAGTGGCAGATGCTATTTGGACATATCCACCAACCTCTCTGAAGATACTAAGTTGATTTATGGCACCGTATATCAGAGATTTGGATAGACCCTATTTTCAGAGGAATTAAATTCCTATAGGATATGTTCTTTTTCTTTTTTCTTTCTTTTTAACCTAATTCTTTTATGAATCTTTGATTATCAAGAACAAGATCTTCCCGATGAGAATTAAATTCTCAACTTGTGAAAGACTTGTCTTGTGGATGTCAGATCCAGAGAAAAAATTAAGTTCTTGAGAAGGGTTAAACCCTTAGATATGCTATGATAGGTAAAAGAGATGTTTTGATTTCTGTAGTTTCTTTACTTAGGGTTTGAGAGGAGAAATGTCTTCTTCTTTATTGAGAATTAAATTCTCTGTTGTTTTGAAAGTTTTCTGTCTTTTATAGAAGCTTATGGGGGGTTCCCTCTATATCTTTGTGTCTCTTCTTTTCTTTTTTTTAGAAACTTATGGGGTCAATCCTCCCTCTGAGACTTGAAGTCTCGGGTCTTTTATATAGTAGAGGCAAATTTATTAATTAGTTTGAGAAAATCTCTCATTGAGAGATACCAATTGATTTAATTGGTCTCAGAATTTATTTGAGGGATTTTACCTATCGTTGGATCTTTGATCCAATAATTTTGTTTCGCAGAATATGTTTTCTTGTTTTTAACAAGATTAGGAAAATATTTTTCTATATACAGAATTTTATTCTGTCAAACAGTGATTTTTAATCACCATTGGATTTTTAATCCAAGGGCCCAGAAAGCAATCTTTCATTGTTTAGAAAGATTGGGGAAATATATTCCCAAAATTGAATTTAATTCTATCATTGGATGTTTGATCTAACCGAGAATATTTTTCTCACTTAGAAAGATTTGGGAGATATTTTCTCCTAATAGAATTTAATTCTATTATTTGATGATTTATCATCACCATTGGATTTTTGATCCAATGGCTCTATTTAACAGAGAGTATCCCAATTTTTAGGGAAATATCCCCATGAAGAATTTAATTCTACTTGATTTTAATTTGGGCACTGACGCTTACATGTTGTGCACGTGGGTGCCACTTAAGAATTTAATTTTTACATATGATAGGCGCTCCTGTACTTTGCACATTGGCGCCCACATAAGCTTCACGTGCGACGCCACTATAAGATTTAATCCTATGGGGTTGGCGCTGGCGCTCTCGTGGGGAGCACGTAAGGCGCTCTCGTGGGGAGCACGTAAGGCGCTGCCTTATTAAAATTTAATAGAGCTTAGCTCTTTTTATTATGTTTAAATATTAGGGGAACATGCTCTATGAATCGAGAACTAGGCTTTCCTCGACTACCAAACCGGATTACTCCCCTAGCCGGTGATATCTTCAAGAACACATGATCACCAATAACAAACTTTAAAGGTCTTCTTCCAGTATCTGCCCAACTTTTCTGTCGATCTTATGCTACCTCCATATGATCATGAATCAAATTGATTTTCTCCACAGTTTGCACAATCAGTTCCGGTTCCAACAATCTTCTTTTTTCAGTATCATCCCAACATACTGGCGAGTGACACTTAAGACCGTACAAAACTTCAAATGGAGCCATCTGTATAGTCGTCTGAAAACTGTTATTGTACGAGAACTCCACTAAATGTAAATGATTCTCCCACGAACCCTTAAAGTCTAACATGCAAGTTCTCAACATATCTTTAAGAGTTTGGATCGTTTTCTCGGACTGTTCATCTGTCTGAGGATGATAGGCCGCACTAAATTTCAAGCGAGTTCCCAAACTTTCTTGTAGACTACTCCAAAAATGTGATAGGAACTGGGTATTACGATCAGAAATAATACTCATTGGTACTCCATGCAATCTCACAATCTCCTGCATGTACCTCTTTGATAAAGCCTCCGTCGACTGACCGGCTCAAAATGATATGAAATGATCTGCCTTGGTCAGTCGATCGACAATCACCCATACTGTGTTATTGCCCTTTGGACTCCGTGGTAATACTTCACGAAATCTATGGTTATATGTTCCCACTTCCATTGAGAAATCAGAAGTGGTTGCAACAAACCAGCTATACTTTGATGTTCAGTCTTGACCTGCTGACACACCAAGCACCTCGATATGTAAAGAGCAATCTCTCATTATATGCCTTCCCATCAAAAGTGCTGTCACAAATCTCTATACATCTTCGTGCTTCCTAGATGTACCGAATATGCAGAACTATAAACCTCCTTCATGACTTCTTCACGAACTTCTTCACGAACTTCTCTTTTAGGCACACACAAACGACTTCCATACCTCAACGAACCATCTTCATGAATCAATAAATCCGTTCAAAGTCTTGTCTCTACTTGTCCTCAAAATTTCTGCAATCTAAGATCGTGCAACTGCGCTGCCTTAACGCTATCGATCAACGATGACTGTACTTGCAACTGCATCAAATGTCCCGAAGAATCTGGTAGTACAAGCTCCAACTCGAATATATAAAAATCCATTATAATCTCTTTCTGTGAAGTCAACATTCGCATTGCTGGCAACCGGGTTAAAGCATCCGGTACTACATTAACTTTCCCCGGATGGTACTTTAGATCAAGATCATAGTCGGCCATCAGCTCTAACCTCAAAATTTCTGCAAATGTTTTCTGTTTTTACCTGAACTTGGTGATAACCTGATCGCAAATCCAACTTCAAGAATACTCTCGCGCCACTAAATTGATCGAATAATTCGCCTATGCGAGAAATTGGGTACTTATTCTTGATGGTCACCCGATTTAACTCTCGATAGTCGATGTACATTCTCCTCGTGCTATCTTTCTTCTTGACCAAAAGAACTGGAGCTTCCCACGGTGAACCGCTGCTGCGAATCCAACCCTTTTCTAATAATTCAGAAACCTGTCTCTTTACCTCTTCCAGTTCTACCGGTGCCATCGGATAATAAGCCTTTGAAATTGGCGTTGCTATAGGAATAAGATCAATCGCGAACTCCATATCTCGTTTTGGCGGTAAATCCGAGATGTCCTTGAACACATCCATGAAATCCCGAACTACTACTGGTGCTTCCTCCTTGATTATTTCCATCAACGAAAAACAGCATTTGTCGGCTTAGCCCTAAATTCGACTGGCTCGACTGATTTGCTGCCCCCCCCTAAGAATTCGAACTCCGAATGTCCGGAAACTTGGAAAATCACCTTCTTTGCTTTACAATCTATGTGAACATGGAAAATACCAAGAAAGTCCAATCCAAAGACAACGTTATAACTGCCTGTATCTATCACCAAGAAATTTGCGAACAACTCCCGTCCGCAAATAACAATAGAAAAACCCTTGCATTCACTACTAGATATAATTTTCCCATTCCCATTGTGTATGTCCCTGTTGGCTATAATGCCCTCAAGTCAATTATTGTAATCGTAGGCACGCGATTGTGATGATTGAGGGAAGACCTATACGGATAGAACAATCTTACTCAAAATGATAGTATGCTATCTGGTTTGACTTTATCATCATGTACATGCATTATGTAGTATTACAGATCACTATTACATGTTGATAGAGTTTATAGGATTCTTACTTGACTACAAGCATTATTATGGCGATCATATATGTGGGAGCTAAGTGGTCTATAAGCACATACTTAAATGTCCATAGTCGAGAGAGTATCGAGACTGGGTATCGATACTCCGGAGTAGACTAGTGTATACTTTTTGAGACCCCGACGATGGGCGGTGGCCGGTCTCACAAGCCATTGGTGTCAGTCAGTCACCTAAGATAGTATACATGTGTTCATTGGTTTATAAGTACACTGGACGGATTCGCCGGGAACATGCTAGATGGTATTATACCTATTGTCAGATAGTAATTTCCAGATGACATGAGTACAGATTAGTCTATCGACCTGAGATCGTCATTTGTCTCGTGTGAGTTCCCAGTGTGCTTTGATTGCTACCCTACCACAGCTCAAAGGAGTTGTGCAAACAAGTTTTAGTTGGGTACAGTCCCGAGCCACATGGAGGCAGTGAGCGGATCATCGGGGATTCGTCTCTCCCAGTATTGGGGGTTGATGTCGCGTAGTGCACAGGTGGCCTTTACCAGAAATTCTTGGCCAAGGTAGACGAGAATTACTGATTTGGATCAGTAGTTTCTTAGTTAGTGATGGGCTTCATACCGACACGAAATATCGCGTTATTAGGAGTTTGACTTTATCCACCCCCTAGACTCAATATGCGATACTCTTAGACGAACAGACCGGACTGTACGAAAATTATCACGGACAGGCTCAGTAGGGGTTCAGATGAGTTTGCTCGTCGGCCTTCCTTTCGCTCAATACCTGGGTAGCCGTTACGTACAGCTAGTGCTGCTGACATGCTTGTGGTTAAACCCACTGCCAGCGTATTGACGAGTCTTTAGAGTCCCACACAGAGGGTTTCCCTGGTTCTGGCAAAATGATGTAGTAGCCGTATTGGATACGTGCAGGGTTCCGATCGATTGATTATACTATGTACCCGGACTTTCGATCGAACGGTTGATAATACTAGCCGGCTCGGGTTTGAGCCGGATTATTAAATCAGGTATTGATTTAATAATTTACGTATATATATTTCGATATGTATATTCTAGTATTATGTTCTTTGTGTTATTCTATCTCTTTGGGTATTCGTATTTCGGTACGAATACAGGTATGCATATACAATAGAGTGTAATCCGTATTTATACAGATAACATTCTAGAAGGTGGACACTTCATTTTAGATTTTTCCATTTATTTTTAATGGGAAATGAGGTAGAAAAGGAGAGGGGAGTATGGTGAGAACCATGATTGCATAGTGTTGCACAAATGAATTGTTAATTCATTTGTGCAAACTATTCAAGCATGGGTTGATTTTAAAATTGGAAAAATGGGTTTTATAAAACATAGCTTCATGTTATTTTCACACTTGATGAAAATTGTTGCATGGTTAATTTTCTTCTCCTCACCATTAGCTTCACTCTCCTCTTGAGTTTCTTGTGTTCCTCCACCTTCATCTTCAATTTCCTCTCTACAATCTCATGAGTTGAGAATTATGAGAGGAGGTGAGATAAATAAACACTTGAAACACTTCACTACATCCTAGGCATTCTAGATTAGCAACCTAGAGTCCCTAATTGCTTCACTTGATCTTTGGTGTGGAGCTAGAGCCAAGAGCTACATCTCTCGGGTGGATCATCTTCGATGGAGGAAGACCGGCGGCCAAGTTCAGTCGAGGACGCCTCAAGGAGCCAGGGAAGATGGTAGAAGACCGAAGGACACGGTTCATTCGGTATAACCATTTCTAACCTTATAGTTTAGCTCTTGTAATTTGGTAGTGTAGGTTTATGGTTCGATTCTAGACAGGTTCGTTAGCGCTAAGTTTTTTAAACGTTATTTTTGTTCCGCATCGGCCACGGTAGATGGCCAGGGCTCTATCGTAACCTAACATGGTATCAGAGCCAGCTGATCAGTCGAAAATAATGTATTTTTAACATGGCAATTTCCCTATCTTTTGCATTCATGTAGAGGTGTTCGGTATTCATATTGCACATATTAGCAAAACACCTGTAAAATACTGGATTACCTGTACTGTATACTAAAACCGGCATTTTTAGGGAAATTGACTGTTTATTATAGCATTGCATCATTCTTGTATAGCGCAACACGTGTTTTGAATTCTGTGCAGGAAATTCCAGAAGAATGGTCAAAATTGTATAACAGCGCTGTTAAAAAATACGTCAACTCAATGACTTGAGATCTGGTAGTGATCTAGAAAGCATTCAGGGAATCAACATATTAGAAAGTACACCTGAAGACAGAACAAAGCACTACAGAGAAGTTGAAGCCCTAGCTCTCTTAAAGCGCCGCGGATCCGCGGCCGTAATGCCACGTCATCGCTTCAATTTCAGTCCAGTGTTCTTCTCTCTGGTCCTACACTTCATCAAGCCACTGCAATTTCCAGAACATTCCTAAACTTTCTGCCAGATCAGCAAAGGCCCTTTGATCTAAACTAATGATATCCTAGCTTCCTAAACAAGCTTCACCCTAACTACTTTAAAGAGCCTAGAACCTTCTCCCTAATCTCCTAGCTTAAGCTAGAAGCTAAACCCTAACTAACTAGTTCTAGAGGTTTCTACCTAACTAACTAGCTTACTAGGGAAGCTAACCTAATCCAAGCTTCTTAAGGAAGCTAATCATTCCTAAGCCTATAAAAGGGACCCTAGGCCTCACTTGAAAAGGTTGTTGATTGTTGTGGAAATTCTATCACTCTATCAACCAAACACTTGCCACCTCCAAACCCTAACCCTAATCCAATCAAGAAAGCTAAAGTTCAAGATCTTTGAGTTCAAGCCAAGCAAGTTTTCAACCATCCTTTAGAAGCGAAGCCGGACTTCAACGGAGCATGTGATCCAAGCCGATCCGCGACTCAAGGAGCTGATGCAACGCTAGATTCGACGATCTTGTTCCCTTCTCAATCTCTTGTAATCTTGAGCAGTGTGTAACAAATTGTTGAATAAATAAAGATGACGATTCTTTTAACTTGCTTATCTTTCAATTCAAGCATTATGATTCAATTTCGATTCTTGAATGTATTATTTGTGATGATGCTTGAGTAAAACTCCGCTCGTGGAGGAGTCAAGATGATCGGTAGAATGATGATGTTGACGAATCTTTAAACATTTTCTTAAGTCCTATAACGATTATAAATTCTTAAAAATTGAATGATCGATGATCTAGTTTCGATGCGAAATGCGTTCTTGATTATTTTCGCACGGATCTAGAGATCAACGATCGATCTTTTGATTTTCTAGAAGCTATCTTGTGAATGTGATTCATCGAAAAGACAAAGGATAAGATGAGGAAACCCTAATTCTTTGCAAGATCCTTAATCCTCGATAAATTGACATCGATTTAGCATCAATCCGTTAATGGATAAAAAAAAGTAATTTCTAGTCTTCTTCACATCTACGATCTAATCGACTCCTACGAGCTACATTTCAATTCTTGAAACTTTAATCGATTGGAATTCTATCAATTCTTGTTCTTGATTTTTTTAATGTTTTCTTGATTTTTGATTAGATCTAGTTGATTCTTGAAAATCATTGATATAAATCATATAATCATTTTCTTTTCTTTTCTATTAAATTTTCAATTCAAAACAAAACAAATACGATCGAATCGCACAATCCCTGTGGACGATCCGCACTTACTAACGCGCTACATTTCGACACCGTTATTGATTGCGGTCAAATAATTCTTTGATTGTGATTTCTATTCATTTTCTAAACCGACACACAAAGAAACGATCAATTAAATGGTGTCGTTGCCGGGGATCGTGCGCTAATTCGTTCTTTATTTGAAATTTGAATTGAAAGATTTATTCCATTACAATTTTGAGATCAAAATTCGCGCAAGATCTAAACGTGTTGTTGTGATTTGATTACGAGGAAATATGGAAGCTATGGTGCAAGTGAAATTTTTTTCAGAATATTGTAGAGGACTCAGAGGCTGAACAGAAGCTCTCTGGAAAAATTTCTTGAGGTGAACAGTACATACGGCCGCGATTCCGCGGTTTTAGCCATCATTTGCGGTGGTTCCGC
This sequence comes from Agapanthus africanus, assembly GCA_030015575.1. Lineage (NCBI taxonomy): Eukaryota > Viridiplantae > Streptophyta > Magnoliopsida > Asparagales > Amaryllidaceae > Agapanthus > Agapanthus africanus. Next base: position 132,030,326 of record CM057350.1, on the reverse strand, counting down.
GGCTTGGTGAAGGGTTCACTGTACCATTTTCTCTCAGGTCCTCTAAAACTTTCTTATCTCTTCCTCTGTCTGCTCCAATTAACAAATTTCTGCAGGCTTCTTTGCAAAAATCGCAGCGCCGCAAAAAGCAAAATAAATTGTGCGTGTTTTGATTTTTTTTGGTTGTTTGCATATTAATACGGAAATTAAGGGGCACAGCCAAATCCAGATTAGGTGGGGAGTTCATTACCCTTCCTAAGCCGCAAAAATCACAAACTTGCATCCGCATTACCCTCAATAACTAAAAAAGATCTAGAGATGACTCTAAGGACCGTCGCGCTCACTTAGGACAAGAGAAGGCCGTGGGTAATTCATTGCTTATCCGCGTTTCTTTTGTGGTGTCTAAGGCAAGTGTGTCTAACGCTAGTGGTTATTAATTAGGCCCACTACTTACGTAGTAGAGTACCTTCCCACTTACCTGGCACTTACCTGGCCACAGGGGAGACAAAGAGGCAGTGGAGGATTTATCCTGCGACTTATCTTTTGGCAGTTAGGAGCGGTCTGGAGCTTTGACCTAGGCGACCATAGAATTAGGGTTTTTCTTGTTGCATTTGTTGTTGTAACGTTTCAGAAATCGTTTTGCGAATTTTTCCGTTTTAGGGCAAAGACCAAATCAAAAAGGCCTAGCAGGCCAGAATAAAATGCAGTGCATTATTAAAAAGGGGCAAAGCCCTAGCACAGGCCTAATAGGCCAAAGATAAATAAAAACGTTGAATATTCTCAACTGGACTTAGCCCAATCATGGCCGTAAGTCCTCAAATTAAATTGACTGAGCAAGACTGCTCTCCTAAATCAATTTACATCCGGTTCAAGGGTACATCTCCGAACTCCTCTGACACCTATCGTTGTAATCCTTCAACGACGTCAGAGAGGTGACAGGTCTCGACAACCACACATCGATACGGACTGCGGGGTCCTTAAACTCGTGGACCGAAACGTCCTTAAACTAATATTCGTCCCAAAATGGGAATGTTGGACCAAAATGTCCTGAAACTAATGCTCGTCTCTAAATGGGAATGTTGGACCATCATGTCCCTATACTGGAAATCGACCGCAACGTCATTAAACTAAACAATAGAGCCAATTGCTCTCTTGTCGGATCCAAACAATCCCGTTAAGTTGATCTTAGTCTGGAGATTAGGCTAACGTATCCTTAACAAAAGTTTAAGTTGATCTTAGCCTTAAATAGGGCTAACGTATTCTTAAACAAAAACCCCAAACCCAAATCAAAGAAAATACGGATTTGGACTAATCCACGTCCTACGGGCGACGACATAAATTAGTCTCCGTATACAATCCACGGGCAACCACAAACAAAACAAACACACACGACACGAAGTGAAATTCTGGAGAAGGAGAAAGTGGTTACTGCGATGCGGTAGCGTAATTAACTGCAGGGGCTTGCGCCTGCAGGGAAGAGCGTCCCCACAATCAAAAACCCCTCAAACGAGGGGGAATCTGACGAAGTCTGCTACATCGGCCGCATCCGTCTAAACCTCCGATACACGATGCCATAAATCAACTTGGCATCTTCGGAGAGGTGGACGGATAAAACCAAATAGCATCTGCCCCGAATCTCAGGCAAGACGTCCCCACGTCGTCTTGGCCGCCTTTTGGAGGGGAACAGATTCTGGCACGCCCGGTGGGACCTTTTCCTCTTTCCACTCCACACTTCGCGTGTCGTTTTCGCGAACGAATCGCGGTTTGTTAATGGTTGCCTTCGGATTTTAAGTTACTAAGATTTGGTCTTTTGCCTGGCGCAGAAATCAAACATCAATGGCCTCCAATTGCTCGAGCTGTTCAAAGTGCCAGTGCAACCGACGTTCCACCTCACCTGGAGGTGTAGCTTATGGGCCTCAAGCGGCCTCCATCCTTGCCATGTCGGTAGAACAAGTGACCCAGGCCACCACCAGCCTGTTTTCGGGACCATGATCCCGCCTGCAAGCTTCATGCCAGTGCCCGCACCAGAAGCGAACAAGAAGTCGGTCTTTGATCGGCTCACTGCTATAACGGCCTCTTTCAGCGGGTCGTCCAATATCAAACCAGCGGCCTCTGTCTTTGCCAGGTTGAGCCAGAACTTTGATGGGCCCGCCAGGAAGCCCATGAACCCTGAAATGGCCGTCTCGTGGAAGAGAGCCACCCCTACTCCTGAAGTCGTCAAGGCGGCTTCTCCTGTTAAAGAGTCAGTCTTTTCAAGGCTGACTATTCCAGCTCCTGCTCCTACTCGATGATCTGTCTTTGACAGATTGAACATCGCCTCTCAAAAGACAACATCAGTCTTTAAGAGGCTGACACCGGCAACACCTCATTCAGACATGGGGCAAAAAGAAGCTGTCTCTATCGCCGAGCCAGTCCCAACGGCTCGTCATGCTCGACGTCGCCATTGGCGACGAGTAAGGAAGGCAAGGGGCAACTCCCCTCTCAGGGGCTAACTCCACCTGCTCCAGTGGTAGAAGTTAATGCTGTTGTTCCAACTGGGAACAGCTTTGAACCGCTGAGGAGGGTACGTATGAACTCTCCGACCGCCACACTGAAAAGATCTCCTCCACCTGCGGAGAGGGTTTCGGAAACAAAGCTGGAGCAGCCCCCTCAACGGCTGTCCTCCAAAATATACAAGGTCTGGCGAAGGGTTCAAGACTCCGTAATTGACCAAGATCACTCTCGTCAACAGAAAAGGGCGAAAGTGATGGAAGAAAAGAGACGTCCGATCAAACAGCAAAGGACGACAGTCACCAGGGTGCCCACTGCAACGGCCCCCTCAACTTCAACGGCCCACAAGAGAAGGAGGCCGGAGAAAATCCCCATGCCCGCAGCAAATGCCAAAGGCGATGAGCCTAAACGCCCTAAGTCTGGGGGCATCGTGGTCCACACTGTATACATGGCATCGGGAAAGGAGGACAGCCGTGCATCTACAGGTCATAGACCGCTTACACGGTCAGTGACCAAAGCTCAGGAGCAACAGCAAAAGCTCCAGGAAATGATGAACGCGATGGCCGCACTCACTGGGCCAAAAGAAAGCCCCGGAGCGTCCTCGGATGAACGCCGGGAGCAAGAAACTGACGCTGAATTCCTTCCCCGGATATTGGAGAAGAAGGATAAAGAGGCTGCGGAACAAGCAGCCGACATAAGCAAATGGCCCTCCTGTTCCAGGACATGGTGGGCATGATGATCCAACAAGATCCTCCTGCTGAAGATCCTCCGATCGTCCTTGAAGATAATAGGGGAGAAACGTCAAATCCTCCACCGGCTCTGTCAACAGCCAAGGAGGAGGCAATCTCTAAAGCTGACTTGGACGAATATATAGCTCAGCAGATCCGGGTTCATCAGGCGACTGAAGCAGCCGGTCAGGTCGTAAAAACGGGGCGACCATATCCGTGCTGGTATGACCAGATCAAGTACCCGCCAGGCTATACAATACCAAAATTCCATGTGTATAAGGGGACTGGCAATCCCCACCAGCATGTTGCCCAGTTCAGGGCGCTTTGCGGCAACACTGGCGGTGATGATAAATTGTTGCTTCGCCAGTTCGTTGGTAGCTTATCGGATACAACATTCGAGTGGTATTCCGAGCTCCCGAACGACTCTATCAAGACCTTTGCAGAGATGGAGCTGCTGTTTACCCAGCGTTTCGCGAGTGCCAGTGAGCATACCCCGATAACGGCATTGATTAATGCCAGGGTGAAGCCAGGCAAGACATGGGTCCAATATGCTATACGGTGGCGGAACTTATGGTCAAAATGCGAGCAACGCATTGAAGAAGCGCCAGCAGTGGGTATGTTTGTGGGAACCCTCGATCCGCAGGCGACCATATCGTAATTCATGATGTTCTTCAAGCCGACTACCTTCCAGGCCCTGATCGACAAGCTGGCTCAAATGGACCAGATGGGTCATAGACCACCCCCTCCAAAGTCGGACTCTCGAAACGAGAAGGGGAAGGGAAAAGCGATCGTTGTCGCTAATGCTCAACAACAGCCGAGCAACTTGAAACCGGCTGTCCGTTAAAATAATATGCGTCCACACCTATCCCTCGAGGAAAGGCTCGGACCTCCTTACTCGTTTCCTCGAGATAAAACGAGAAGACTGTTTGAGCTGGCCTTGCTCAACCGACTCATGAATCTGCCGGATCCAAGACGTCCGTTGCAGCCAAATGATGTCAACGATCCCAACTACTGTCCCTATCATCGAGTACTGGGTCATCTGATCAAAGATTGCTACGTTTTTAAAAATTGGATTGAGGACCAGTACCAACAGGGTAAGTTCGCATTGTCCGACAGATGGAAGGTGAATCCGCCGCAGCCCTACACCTCTAAGAGGATGAATACGCCGGGGGCAACATGCTCTCTCGTTGAAGAAGCTCCTTGGGAGGTTGTACTATCAGCCAAGACAAAGAGGATGCTGAACGATCTTCAAACATGCCTAGCGATCAGGTGGAAGAACCCGTTGGAACCTTAGATCATTGAAGGGATGTTGAAGCCACGCCCAACTCCAAAGAGCGATAGTGGTGGCCCGAGCACTCATACCCAGCCGTCGAAATCTTCAAAGAAGAAGAAAAAGAGATCCAAAAAGTCCGTGAAGCCTGGCGACAAGCGCACGGACTTACAAAGACAGATTGACACGCTGGAGGAATATAACCAGAAAGCACGGACTCCCATCACACTTCAAGAGTTCCTCAACCATATCTTTCAAGAGGAAGATGAAGGTGAGAGTTCGTCGGATGAATCCGAAGAATACGTGGTGAGCTGTCATATGATTTCCCATTCGTTTACAGACGATGAGGAAACTCCTTGCACTGAAAAGCTGGGGGCAGATCCTAAACTGGAGATTCTGGGGCCATCGGATGAAACAATTGACACATTCCTCAATGAAGCTCTTTTAAAAAGTAAAGCTGATCGAGAGAACGCGAGACGGTCATATTTGAAAGGGCCAAGCGCCAGCGACTTGACGAAAGAGCTGAGACACTCCCGCTGGAGCAAAGTACGTCCATCGCAGATAAAAGTAAATTCAGATGAGGAAAAGGTTTGCTAAGGGCCATATCCATGGGTATGAAGCTACCATCTTCTGAAGGAAGCGTTACTGGTAAAGCGGAAATGCACCCTTCCTACTGCTTGTATCATCGGAAGATTTCGCACCCCACCGAAGAGTGCAGAGCTTTCGATAAATGGTGGCAGGGATATGTTGCTCACCGACAACATTTTAAGCGCGAGAAGCGCAAAACCCGTCGGGAGCGGAAAGGTACGACCCGAGGAACTTAACAGAACTATCGGCAATTGTTGCATGGTTAACGCCGGGGGATCACAAGTGCTCACATTCGGGAGCGATTCTGATGAGGAGCTGGCTCTTAGCCCCCTCTTTAAAGAGTCCACCTCGGGAAAAGAAGAAGAGCAGAAGGTCTGTGAAGATATTCGGCTGCGTAATCGGACGCTACTCGAAAAGAATCTCGGACCCTCAAACAAGAAAGATAAAGGGAAAGAAAAGGTCTCTGAGGATATACCCTAGATGACCAAGTCATGGAAGAGCTAACTGCCAAGGACCCGCCGAAGAAAAATAAGGTGGATTACAACGTTCTAGCGCATCTGAGGAAGCTACCCTCGCAGCTCAGCATTCTTGACGCCCTTTTACTGTCAAAGAAGGCGAGAGATTCGTTAATCAAGGCACTACAGGAGCCGGAGCAATTCCAAGCTTTCCTGGCTGAAGAAAAGATGAAGGATGAATTGGAGAAGTGCACACGGCCGATATCATTTTCGGCGATGAAGACCTTCTCCTTGGACGTGCGAACACAATCGCCCCTCTCTATGTCTCAGGATACTGCCATGATATAAAGATAGGAAAAATCCTGGTCGATAACGGATCGTCTATTAATCTATTTAACGTGCGGGTATTAAAGGAAATCTGCATGAGCGTCCAGCACCTTGCTCGGGACAAGATCACCATCTCCGGGTTCGACTCCCAATCATCGAGAACTCTTGGATCTGTGATACTGACGCTACGCTTTGGGCTGCTCCTCACGGACATTAAATTCCACGTCATAGATGCAAGACATGCTACAATGCTCTGCTCGGTCCGACCATGGTTACACGAGTACAACATCATCCCCTCTACACAGCATCAGTGTATGAAATATTTTAGGGAGGGTCTCGAGTATACCGTGACGGGAGAACTGAATCCGTTTTCCGTGAACGAAGTCCGCAAATATGAAGATGCCAAATACTTTTTACCGGATTTCGAAGACACGGAGAGGTGTTACAAGCCGGAGAACAAAACTAACGCCACCATCCCTGTCTTCGGCAGTGATACCGAGGAGGAAGGGGAGATAGTTTATTCGGGTCCACCCCAATACAACAAGCCGGGACCATCTGCTCCTACGTTGATCTTTGGTAGTGACTCGGAAGATGAGGTCCATGCTGTATTCTCTGCTCGGCCTTCAATACAAACATCCGCCGATGAAGAGCAAAGTCTGCAAGTCGCCATGGTGCCACCCAAACACCATAAAGAACTGGATGCGCTCGATATCTACAGTGTAGAGGAGCTGCGGACGTTCTATGTCCCTCCCAGGCGAGAAGGCGAAAAGGCAATTCTATTCTACCGCTCGGTGGAAACCAAAGTGGAGAAAGAAATCTGGCACGGCGCAGATCCTACGCTTGACAGGCTTCAGCCCATCCGTTTTCCTAGATATTATACAGAAGGCTTGAAAAGACTGTTGAAGCGCCATGGGATATCCTTCAAACAGACCGCTCGAAAAGCCAAATTCTATGACAGGGTCTGGAACGTACCCGGAACCCAACACAAGTTGCCTAGTGGAAGGATGGAAACAATCGGGCTTGGATACATTCGATCCAAGAAACGAGAGCTACTTCGCGATTGTTACGTTGTGCATGACTTCAATGAAGAAGCGGATGCTCAATGGGAGGACACTAACCCTGAACCAGTAAAAATTCCTGATCCAAAAGTGCCCAGTCCGTCGTTCGAGGAACAAATGAACAGGCTTATAAGAGAAGCTGGTCAAAAAGTCCGAGACGACCACAACCGCGAAATGACCATCTACGAGAAAGCCAAAACGCAACGCCTCCTCCAACAGGCCGTGAAAGATGAAAATGCCGCTCCCTGTCAACCTTTTATAAAAAAGGCTCGACGCAGAGGCAGAAACAAGTCGAAAAGCGAAAAAGCTGCTCAACAGTAACAAAGCGGGACTAAGAAGCCACGCAAGCGGAAAACGAGCGGTTCCGATCTATCCCTTGTAAAGAAAATGAGTCGAGCATATTCTTTCCCTCAAGATAAGACGAAGAGAATATTTGACCTTGCTCTAAAACATCAGATGCTTACACTGCCGGAGTCCAAAAACCCCGAACAAGCAGGCGAAGTCTCTCACCCAAACTATTGCTCTTATCACCGAGTAATAGGACATCCTCTCGAAGACTGCTTCACCTTCAAGAATTGGGTCGAAGATCAGTATCAGCTTGGCAAGTTCGCTCTGTCTGACAACTGGAGGGAAACGCCGCCACAGAAGCACGAACCCAAAGCCATGAGAACAGAACCAACTCCACATTGGGCTTGGAAGCGAATTCGCACTTGTCACATGATAACAATATCAAAAGAAGAGCCTGAGAACATGGATAACCTTCCCTGGTGCTTCGAAAACAGTAACGATGAGGTGATCTCAGAATTTCCACCAGCGCCGAAAGAGCTGGAAGATGGAATACATACCACTGCAGATAACCTCAAGAAAATTGAGTTGGGGACGACGAACGACCCGCGACCGACATTTGTCAGCGAGCTGCTATCTGAAGAAAGGATGGCTGCGTTAAAAGACGTGCTTGTACAGCATAGAGATTGCTTCGCATGGAACTATTCCGAAATGCCGGGACTAGATCCAGAAATTGCTGTGCACAAATTGGCAATATCCCCGGACGTCAAGCCAGTCAAACAGGCACCGAGGAGGATGCAGCTCGAGCTTGAGATGAGTATCAATGCCGAGGTCAAGAAGTTAATCGACTCTGGCTTTATCCAGGAAGTTCAATATCCCGATTGGATCGCCAACATCGTCCCGGTGATGAAGAAAAATGGGACAGTATGCATATATGTGGACTTCCGGGATCTCAATAAAGTTTGCCCGAAGGACGATTTCCCAGTGCCAGTCACCGAGCTGATGATAGACAATACGTCCACTCACGAAGTTTTCTCCTTCATGGACGGCTCATCAGGGTATAATCAGATAAAGATGCATCCCGAAGACCAGAAGCACACCGCTTTCCGGACCCCTCTGGGTATATTCTGCTATAAGGTGATGCCCTTCGGTCTAAAGAACGCCGGTACCACCTATCAGAGGGCCATGACGAAGATCTTCGATGACCTTATACATGAAATCGTCGAATGCTATATCGACGATCTCGTGGTTAAGAGAAAATTATATGAGGAACATCTCGAGCATCTAAAGACCGTATTTCAACGCCTTCGACAATACAACTTGAAGATGAACCCTCTCAAGTGTGCATTCGGAGTTTCCTCGGGTAAATTCCTGGGATTCATCGTTCGACACCGAGGCATCGAGATAGATCCATAGAAGATCAAGGCGATCATGGAAATGCCCCCGCCTAGAACTCTCAAACAGCTGCGGTCTCTCCATGGGAAGCTCGTATATATACGGCGATTTATAGCCAACCTTTCAGGCAAATGCCGTCCTTACAGTCATCTGATGAAGAAAGGAACCCCGTTCGTCTGGGATCACAAATACCAGAGCGCGTTGGACGAAATCAATCAATATCTGCAGAACCCTCTAGTTTTGGCTGCTCCGGTCAAGGGAAAACCCCTCATTCTTTATACCACAGCCCTCGAAGGTTCTTTAGGCGCATTATGGGCACAAGAGAACGAACAAGGGAAAGAAAGAGCACTCTACTATTTGAGTCGAGTTCTGCTGGGGGCAGAAAGCAACTATTCCCCCATTGAAAAACACTGCTTGGCGTTGATCTTTGCGATAACAAAGCTCATGCACTATGCATTGGCGCATGAAGTCCGTCTCATCTCGAAGGTGGACCCCCTTAAATATTTAATGTCGAAGGCCATATTGACGGGACGACTCGCTAAATGGGCCCTACTCTTGATCGAGTTCTCGATAACGTATCAACCTCTCAAGGCAGTGAAAGGTCAGGCTATCGCCGACTTCCTCGCTGAACATCCGATACCTGGCGATTCTCCTCTGAATTGCGATCTGCCAGACGAACATGCGTTTGACGCGATCGACGGTGGTGATACCCGGTGGGAACTCTATTTTGATGGAGCGTCTTCCATGAAGAAGCGCAAACAAAGTACCCCTATAATCAAATCGGGGGTAGGCCTCATCTTCGCGTTCGGACTCATGTGCCTTCCAGAACCAGGGGAGTTCCCTTACTCCTGCTGCGTACGATTAGCCAGCCTTGCGGTGACTCCACAAGGAGGGATTATGCGCTTCGCCTTCTCCTTGACAGGGCCGAGGACGAACAATGAAGCCGAATACGAGGCTTTGATAGCAGGCCTCAAGATCGCTATCGACATGGGAATTGAAAACCTCCTCATATATAGAGACTCTCAACTGGTCGTCAGTCAAGTAAATGGCGACTACCAAACGTGCAAACCAGAGTTGGTGAAGTATGGAGAAAATGTGCAACAATTGTTGATCCAAATTCCTTCCCACACTTTGGAAAACATACCGCGCGCGGAAAACAGCAAAGCGGACGCATTAGCCAAGCTCGCTAAAGAACTGGCTGACGAAAATCTCGATGACGTCAGAATCGTGGTACAAAGCCGTCGGGTGCTTGACCCAGCAGAAATATCTCCGGAATCATCCGAAGAAAAGGGAGCGATTGAGCAGATGACCCTGCAACTAAAAGACCGGGAAAAGGCTGAGGATTGGAGAGAAGTCTTTATAGACTACTTCAAATACCGTCGAACGCCCGAAGATGCGTCCTCAAGACATCAGCTTATGAAACGAGCTCTGTCTTTCGCCTTCGTTAATGATACTCTGTACAAGAGGTCGTTTGATTCTCTGTGGTTAAGATGTCTAGAATCTGACGAAGCGAAAAGAGTCGTTCAGGAAGTTCACGACGGACTCTGTGGTTCTCACCAAGCAGGCCCAAAGATGAAGTTGAAGATTAAACGGATGGGTTACTACTGGCCCACGATGATTCAGGACTGCCTCGAATATACGAAGCAATGCCACTCATACCAAATCCATGGGGACTTCATCCACCAGCATCCAAATCCACTACATCCAACGGTGGCTAGCTGGCCGTTCGAAATGTGGGGAACTGACATAGTCGGCCCTATAGAACCAGCATCATCTAGAGGACATCGTTTCATCCTGGCAACGACTGATTACTTCTCCAAATGGGAAGAAGCAGTACCGTTGAGGGAAGTGAAGACGGAGAATATCCTCCATTTCTTCAAGACGCACGTCATATATTGGTTTGGAACTCCGAGACGGATCATCTCCGATAACGGGCCAGCCTACAGGAGCCACAAGATCAGTCGGTTCGCGCAGCAGCATAATATAGACTGGTGATATTCCTCAGTTTATAACCCGCGAGCTAACGGTCTAGCTGAAGCCTTCAACAAGACCTTGACAAAGATCATGAAGAAGACGGTGTCCCGAAATAAGAAGGACTGGCACGAGAGACTGCAAGAGGCTCTTTGGTCGTATCGAACTACGTTCAAGACGGCCACGAACACAACGCCATATGCATTGGTATTCGGTACGGAAGCAGTACTCCCCCTCGAGATAGAGTTACCCTCTCTACGACTGGCAGTCCACTACGAGCTGACGAACGAAGAAAATGCTCACCTTCGGATTGAGGAGCTTGATGCCCTTGATGAAACACGGCTCATAGCGTAACAAAATCTGGAGGCTTATAAAGCAAAGATGACGCGCTTATATGAAAGATTGACTAGGCCGAGAACATTCGCCAAGGCGAACTCGTGTTAGTGGTCAAAAGGCCTATGATCCCCAATCGCGCCAAACGGGGAAAATTCGAGCCAAATTATGAAGGCCCGTACATCATAGACAAGGTCTACCAGGGTGGAGCTTATCTACTCATGGATATGCACAGTGAAAGGCCTTTAAGGCAAATAAACGGTCGCTTCCTGAAGAAATACTACGCTTAATGAGCCACAGCCTAGGTCAATGATAGATGACGACGACTATGTCCGCTCGCTATCTTCCTAAGCTCAAGCTCTATAGGTAGTAGTCGGCCTTCTCCTCGACGGACCGAAATGTCCTTAAACTAACAACGGACCGAAACGTCCTTAAACTAACAACGGACCGAAACGTCCTAAAACTAGCTGTTGACCAAGATGTCTATAAACTATGGTGGATTGAAACATCACAAAGCCGATACAAAAAAGAATAAAAAGAATAAAAAATAAAAATAAAAACGGTATGTCCGTAAGCAAAAAGGGCACGGATGAAAACCCGTAAGGGCTCCGTGAGTAAGAACAGCAGGACTACCGGCGAGTGTTCGTGAAAACCCGAAAGGGCATGACCACGTAAAAAAAAAGAGAGAATAAAAAGAATAAAAAAACGGTATGTTCATAAGCAAAATGGGCACGGATGAAAACCCGAAAGGGCTCCGTGAGTAAAAACAGTAGGACTACCGGCGAGTGTTTGTGAAAACCCGAAAGGGCGCAGCCTCGTTAAAGGACACTTACAAGGTCCTCTCGACCTTGTAAGGAAAAACCACCGCGTGGGATCCTTACGACTCACAAGAGAGCAACACACTTAGGGATCCCCACGATTCCTAAGGAGAAAACACACTTGCGAGATCCTCACGACTCATAAGGAGAACTCTCTTATGGGACCCTCACGGCTCATAAGATTTGAAAGTCTTAAGTTATAGAGACCTAAACCTGTGCTTAAGCAACCCCCAAAACCTTCGATATTGCCCTACAAGTGGTTCAATACCGACCCTTGTATACAATCCACGGGCGCGAATAAACATTTCCCTAACCAAGTCCCATCCGTGACTGGCGATATGTTTACATGGTGAACAACCCTTGTAAGTCCTCTCGGCTTACAAGGAGAAAACCCTTTTGTAGCATCCTTATGACTTACAGAGGAACATACACATAGGAATCCTCACGATTCCTAAGGAGAAAATACACCTACAAGATCCTCACGACTTGTAGGGAGAAATATCTTTGTGAGACCCTTACGGCTCATGAAGTCAAAAGCCTTAGTTGACAGGACCTTAACCCTGTTCGCTAAGCCACCTTTGTTCGACATCGACGGGGGCAAATGATGATTCGCTCCTGGCAAAATCCCAGTTGTAGCGGTGCTGATGCCGAAATCGGTGTCTAATTTCAGGTTTACGGCGAAAAGTCAGTAGGCCGCACATGCATACGAAATAGCTGAAATGATGGGGCAACTTGCAATAAAAAGCAGCAAGTAAAAATATATGCATGCAAAATAGCCAAAATGATTGGGCAACTCGCAATAAAAAGCAGCGAGTAAAAATAAAATAAATAGCCGAAATGATTGGGCACCGCGAGAAATAGCCGAAATGATTGGGCAATCGCGACCTTCGCGATATAAAAGCTGAAATGATAGAGCATCGCGGAAATAAAGCAATAAAAAAAATGAATGATGATGAAACTTTTGCCCTACAGTTGAGATCACATCGATCCCTGTATACAATCCAAGGGCACAAACAAAGAGGGAACCATACCTTCCCAACAGGCTCCGCCAGAAAGCAAAGCCAAATCTCGACGGTTCACCAACAGCCTTGTGACAACCGTGACATTCGTCTTGATACAGCAGACGCAGTGCCAGCAAACGAAGCGAAGATCAAATTCCTAGCTTCACGGTTTTGACGGTAACTTATATAAAACTTGAAAGACCACCACAGATCAGTTCAACTTCGAGGAAACTAGTGTCCTTGATGAGAGCTTCTTGACCCGCGTCGGCCCGCAGAGAAACTGGCGTCTTTGCAGGAACACCTCGACTCGTTTCAACCCCAGGGAAACCGGTGTCCTTGGCAAATACCTCAACTCAGGGAAACTAGCGTCCTTGATGAGAGCCTCCTGATTCACGTCGGCCCGCAGAGAAACCAGTGTCTCCGCAGGAATACTCCGATTCGTTTCAACCCCGAAGAAACCAGTGTCTTCGACAAAATCCTTCGACTCAGGGAAATCAGTGTCCTTGACGAGAACATCCTGATTCGCATCGACCCGCAGAGAAACTAGCGTCTTTGCAGGAATACATCGATTCGTTTCAACCCCCGGGAAACCAGTGTCCCTGGAAAATACCTCAATTCAGGGAAACTAGCGTCCTTGATGAGAGCCTCCTGATTCGCGTCGGCCCGCAGAGAAACCAGTGTCTCCGCAGGAATACTCCGATTCGTTTCAACCCCGAAGAAACCAGTGTCTTCGGCAAAATCCTTCGACTCAGGGAAATCAGTGTCCTTGACGAGAACATCCTGATTCACGTCGACCCGCAGAGAAACTAGCGTCTTTGCAGGAACACCTCGACTCGTTTCAACCCCAGGGAAACCAGTGTCCTTGGCAAATACCTTAACTCAGGGAAACTAGCGTCCTTGATGAAAGCCTCCTGATTCACATCGGCCCGCAGAGAAACCAGTGTCTCCGCAGGAATACTCCGATTCGTTTCAACTTCGAGGAAACTAGCGTCCTCGGCAAAATCCTTCGACTCAGGGAAACCAGTGTCCTTGACGAGAACATCCTGATTCGCGTCGACCCGCAGAGAAACTAGCGTCTTTGCAGGAACACATCGATTCGTTTCAACCGCAGGGAAACCAGTGTCCCTGGCCACTACCTCAACTCAGGGAAACTAGCATCCTTGATGAGAGCTTCTTGACTTGCGTCGGCCCGTAGAGAAACCAGTGTCTCCGCAGGAATACTCCGATTCGTTTCAACTTCGAGGAAACTAGCATCCTCGGCAAAATCCTTCGACTTAGGGAAACCGGTGTCCTTGACGAGAACATCCTGATTCGCGTTGACCCGCAGAGAAACTAGCGTCTTTGCAGGAACACATCGATTCGTTTCAACCCCAGGGAAACCAGTGTCCCTGGCCAATACCTCAACTCAGGGAAACTAGTGTCCTTGATGAGAGCCTCCTGATTCGCGTCGGCCCACAGAGAAACCAGTGTCTCCGCAGGAATACTCCGATTCTTTCAACTTCGAGGAAACTAGCGTCCTCGGCAAAATCCTTCGACTCAGGGAAACCAGTGTCCTTGACGAGAACATCCTGATTCGCGTCGACCTGCAGAGAAACTAGCGTCTTTGCAGGAACACATCGATTCGTTTCAACCCCAGGAAAACCAGTGTCCCTGGCCAATACCTCAACTCAGGGAAACTAGCGTCCTTGATGAGAGCTTCTTGACTCGCGTCGGCCCGCAGAGAAACCAGTGTCTCCGCAGGAATACTCCGATTCGTTTCAACTTCGAAGAAACTAGCGTCCTAGGCAAAATCCTTCGACTCAGGGAAACCAGTGTCCTTGACGAGAACATCCTGATTCGCGTCGACCCGCAGAGAAACTAGCGTCTTTGCAGGAACACATCGATTCGTTTCAACCCCAAGGAAACCAGTGTCCCTGGCCACTACCTCAACTCAGGGAAACTAGCGTCCTTGATGAGAGCTTCTTCACTCGCGTCGGCCCGCAGAGAAACCAGTGTCTCCGCAGGAATACTCCGATTCGTTTCAACTTCGAGGAAACTAGCGTCCTCGGCAAAATCCTTCGACTCAGGGAAACCGGTGTCCTTGACGAGAACATCCTGATTCGCGTCGACCCGCAGAGAAATTAGCGTCTTTGCAGGAACACATCGATTCGTTTCAACCCCAGGGAAACCAGTGTCCCTGGTCAATACCTCAACTCAGGGAAACTAGCGTCTTTGATGAGAGCTTCTTGACTTGCGTCGGCCCACAGAGAAACCGGTGTCTCCGCAGGAATACTCCGATTTGTTTCAACTTCGAGGAAACTAGCGTCCTCGGTAAAATCCTTCGACTCAGGGAAACCAGTGTCCTTGATGAGAACATCCTGATTCGCGTCGACCCGCAGAAAAACTAGCGTCTTTGCAGGAATACATCGATTCGTTTCAACCCCAAGGAAACCAGTGTCCTTGGAAAACTCCTCAACTCAGGGAAACTAGCGTCCTTGATGAGAGCCCCCCTGATTCGTGTCGGCCCGCAGAGAAACCAGTGTCTCCGCGAGAACTTCCCGATTCGTCTCAACTTGCAAGATAAAGCCTTAGGCAGCAGGAATTAAAAAACTTGTTTCCTGAGCACTGGGACCCTGCAAGTCGGTCTAAAATGGTCTCTTGCATACTATTCACGGGTCTCACTCTCCAAAGTCGAATCTCGACAAGGAGGGAAACAACCGCTTACGAGTCCTCTCGACTCGTAAGAGGGAAAATTCTCTTATAAGATCCTTACGACTTATAAGAGAAAACGCACTTAGGAATCCTCACGATTCCTAAGGAAAAAAATCCACCTACGAGATCCTCTCGATCCGTAGGGAGAAAAATCTCTATGAGACCCTCACGGCTCATAGAGTTGAAAAGTCTTAGGCAGCAGAGCTGAACCTGCGGCCTAAGCCATCGCGATCCCTTGAAGAAACCAAGATGCTTACTCTATTATCTGTCAACCATGTTTATCAAGACAGCATGCTGATAATAAGAGAAAGGGAGAAAGCTAAAGAGCAAAGAAAATAGTACAAGACATTGCAAAGAAAAAATGTGTATCTTTATTTATTAATTCAATCAAGTACAAGGTGAATCGTACAAAAGAATAAAGAATGGATACATTTTATTCGAAAAAGGAAAATTTTACAAGTATATTGATACAAGGGCAGCTACTGGGAAGGAAGCGTCTTAAGTAGCCCTATCAATTGTTCGCACACCTCCTTCCACGCTTTCTCCTGATCGGCCACCACCGCCAGTTCTGCTTCCACTTGAGCCCGTTGCTGCAAGAAGGATGCAAGCTGCTCCCCAATGGCCTGATGAGCAGCTTCGTGGCATGGGGCGTCACGCTCGGCGGCATCAAGCTTCCGCTTCAGTGTTATCCCATTAGAGATACGCTCCAGAAGGCCCTCAAAGATGGCCTTCACCTGGGCAGCGTTCGCTTCAACCTCAGCGCGCAAACGAGCCGTCTCGTTTGAGGTCTCTTGGTATTCCCTTAGCCTTGAAGCCGCTTCTTGTTCCAAGTGGTGGACGTAAGAAGCGCTTTGCTCAATCCACGCTGCTCTTTGATTGCTTGCGGCTAAGGTCTCGGGAGCAGGGCGCATAAACTCAAGTTGATACAGGCGGGCCTCGATCTCCCTGCAGTGATTAACCCAAGACGCGACGATGCCTTCGTTATGGAAGTTTACGAGTATCACCAGCATTGGGTTAACCACCATAGAAAAATCTGCGGCAGACGTAGGAGTCTCGACGTCAAGCTCCTCAATGTAGTCGCTCACCATGCGCAGACTATTCGCGGCGCCCTTCGAAGACGGACGTCTCAGGAAAGGGCCTGCCGGCATTATAACGCGGGACTCAAAGGGCGCCGGGATCGGAACGACAGCTGAAAAGACAAAGTATGATTAGATGACGGTTCAAGAAATACGAAGAAAGTCATCGACGCGATAGTTTACTATACCAGCTGCAGCAGGTGGCAAAGCTGGAAGGGCCGGTGGCGCGACCGATCTTTCATCCCCTCCTTCGATTTGTAGCACTGCATTCAGGACGAGAGAAAGTTAGAAATAATTCCATTACTGAAAAAGAAAGACATCAAATGGAAACTACACTCACCAACGCCACTGGAGGAGGAAGCAAGTTCAGATGGGAAGGAGAAGTGTGGGTGCAACACCTGATAGAGGTGATCAAAAAGCACTCCTGCAAAGATACAACAGTACGACTTTAATACATAAATTATGCGGCTGAAAGAGAAAACTAATAGGTTGCAAATCCGTACCTTCCAACATCTTTGAAGGTACAAGGGAAGGCTGAGAGGTGACCACCGCCAAGGCAGTAGTTGACGGCGCTTCCTCGAGCAATGGAGCATCGGCGCTGGCCGCACCTGCGTTAAAAACAAAGGTAAACTTATCAGAAAGGATTGCAAGATAAAAAAGGGGACTGTAACTCGAAATTTACCTGATGAGCCGCCGGCCGAAACGGAGGCGTCTCCCTCCTCCATCGACATGAGGCCACCGCCCGTTGCCTCATCACCCGACTCAATGGGGGTCGTCGTCATGCTCGCGCGGCCAGGAGACGGCGGAAGACCGTAGACGGGGAAGGCAATAATCGGAGCATTGCCGGACTCTTGAGAAAGAGCGGCTGGCTTTTCCCCAAGAGTCGTGCCCATCTCACCCGCTACTTCTTTGGGCTCGGCGGTCTCCATTGTCTCATCCGCCATCACCATGGGATCGCTGGTCTCAAGCACCTCGTCCGCCGTTGCCCCGGGCTCAGTTGTAGCGGTTGTCTCATTTTCTGCCACCTCAGGCTCGGCATTAACGACCTTCTCGGGTGCAGCTCCCTCAGCCCCCAACTCAGGCTCAGCAGCCCTAGCGACGTTGCCTACCGTTGACTCGGGTTCGGCCGGTGCTTCTTCCTCTGGCCCCTTAGGTTCGACGGTTTCCGCCTCCCCTTCGGTTGGACTTGGCCCTGCAGGACAAGACATATAAGAACCGACGAATTCGCAATTCTTACAACAAAATCTTGAAAGATGCGTCACCTGAGGTAGACTTATCGTTATCACTCCGAGCAGCACGCGCCACCTGTCTGCGAGCGGTGGATAGGGCAACGGGGGGCTCTTCTGAGGGGGTATCAGCATAAGGGACGGTGCTTGGGCCCGCTCCTACGGCCAAAGCAGCCCTGCGTGCCTTCGCCTCGCGCCTTAGCCGCTTTCTCTCCTCTCGAGCCGTCAAGACGTAGCTCTCCAAGGCTTCCCTCATTGAGGCGTCCTCGTCCGTGAACAGGGATGCCTCTAAATCCTTTAAGGCATCCCTCGTCGATTGGTCAAGTTGAGGCTCTCGCGGCAGCCCCGAAGAAGCTGGGACTTCAGTAGAGGGTCTGGGGAGAGTCCCCGCATCAGCTGGCGCAGCTCCTGTAAAGAAACAAAGAAAAAAGGTTAGGTTGGCCATCAGAAAAGAGGATAAAAACTCAATAAGCCGAGACGTACCAGCGCCCATTAAAGTGCGTTTATTTTCCTCCTCCTGGAAGGTTTTCAAAGAAGCAGCGATGGCTTCTTCGGTAGTGACACCTGTTTAAAAAAGGGGGAAGCATTAGTCAAAAATAATGATGAAAATGCGACAAAATGACGAAGGATGCAACTAATGATTACCTTCTCGAGCGAGTTTATCCAACCACGCTTCAAGTCTGGCTGATCGTTCAGAAGCCGCAATGGCGGCCGCTAGGTCAGTGTCTGCGGGGTCTACCAAGAAGCCCTTATTGCTGCCATACTCGCTTATTCCTTCGGTAAGAGGGGCCTCAGGCTCTAAACCGAGGATCGCGTCGAGAGAGAGGAGCGACTTCTTCTTCCTCTTCTGCCCACCAGCCCTGGGTGCCCCCGAGATCGACTTGCGCTTTGCAGGCACCTTAGGGCGGCGGGTCCCAATATCCGCGTCCACGCCAGACTCCGGTGAAGCCACATTTACCGTCTCCACTGGAGCACGGGGCGCTGGTGGCACATCCGCAATATCAAGAAGCGGCAATCCACGTGGAGGGCTCAGCACACGCGGTGGTTCGGCTCTAGCATCTCTCAGCGGAGCGACTACAGGGGTCCTGGGCACCAAGGGAGCTTTGCGGTCGCTGCCGGAGGGCACACCCTTACGGTCGACCAACAATCGCTTTTCTTCCTTTATAACGGCGCCCGTCGAATGAGTGTACCACGCCGTATATTTATTAAGGATGCGTGGTCTGCAAGCCAGTTCGCTAATGAAAAAATAGGAGCCCGTATTAAGACGCATGAAGTGGTGAAGCGCGCTCCGCATCCCTTCTTCAGTAACGGCAGGTTCCAGCAGGAAAGCCTCCAACGGCACCCCTTGATTGTAGCTCAGTTGCTGGGCAAAACGATGCGGGTTGTATCTCATGAAAAGCGCCGCACCGTTTTGCCTAAATACCAGGAAACCCGGTCTGATGGAATATAGATGAAGGGTCTCCCACGCCGTCAGAACCGAGGCTCCATCTTTGAAAGTGTCTCGCAATGGTCGCACTGTGGTGGTAGACGCCTTTCCAATAGTCAGCACTTTGTCAGTGAAAGACATCCCTTCTCCAACTGTGTGGGGGCGAAGAAGCAAACCTCTGGCATTCCGTGGCGACGGGGTCACAATTGAGGCGCCGATCAGTTGCATGATCCGAGAGAAGCTGCACTTGTCATAAAACGAAGGCCTTTTGTGCATACCAAAGACGCCCAGTGTATGTAGCTCAAGCCATGATATGAAGTAATGCATCGGGAAGATCACGTGCAATACTCCAGGCTCATTAGCATCCGCCGCTTGACTAAGGCCGTGATACAGGTGTGCCAAACCGGCGATCCCAACGGCCGCTTTCACCCCAATGGTCATCCGATGAGCTGAGTAAAAGACAGAGGGCCTCATATGGCGAGAATGCATCGGAAGCGCAAACCAAGTCAGCCATAGCCCAAGAAATCCCAAGAAGAACGCTTCCTCGTCCATCCCGGGGGCTGCAACTTCCGCAAAAGAGACAATTGGGGAGTTAGGAAGGAAAAAACCCTTTTGGTCCATCTCCTTCGCCGGCAGGTTGTCCAAACCTAGACCGAAAAGGTCATCAAGTGTGGCAAATTTAGCAGCTTCTGCCGAGAGGACGTTTGGACGAAGGAATCGAGCGATGAAATCCTCGAAGCTAACTCCGCGGCTCCCACGTTCGATAAAAAGGGCCTCATAGATGTTCAACACTTTGATCAAACTTGGAAATTGATGTTGAACAGTATTCTCCGGAGTGAGGCCCCTTATTGCCGGCTTAGCACCGAAGACATATTCTTCTATAGGAAGCAGCTCCTCATAGTGATCCCCTATAACCGGTAAGCTGGAGACCTCTGTGAATTCCTCCAAAGAAATCGACACTTCCCGGTCCATTGCGAGGAAAGTGTGAGTAGGGATGTTCCACTGCTCCAAAAAGGCCTTAAACCACCAAGTGGGAAGCGTGGGATATTGGAAGAGGGAAATATAAACTGCAGTGTACAACCCTAGCCTTATCAACTGCGACTTCTTCGCCGACAGAATGTAGCGAGCCCATGGCAGATAGCCGATCGGATGGCGGGGGATCAGACCTATGTTATATGATTGCCCCCAAGGTCGCGCCTCGCCTTGACAAATACGGCGTCCCAGGATATCCAAAACCATAGGACGCTGAACCGGAATTGCATCTGTAGCAGGATGAAGAAGGCCCTTTGAAGTCCAGTCGACCATCTCCACGGCATACTTCACCGGGGGTGGGCTAGCATAGTGGATCGCCGTAATAGGCTCTGAGGGTACTGCGCACGAAAAGCTCTGTCGACCCATGATGATTTGGTTGTACCACGACCCCCAAAGGTGAAGGTTCTTATAGTCTGGATCATAGTCCCTGATCATAGCCAAGACCTCCCGGTCTACGGGTGTCCGGGGAATCCTCCTTCCGAACGAACAAACGGGAATGAGGTATCGAAAGACATGTTTCCTGCAGAAGGACAAAAGTCAGCCGTCAGTGTTGTAATTCCGACGCTTGACATTTTAAAAATTTACACCACACTGCAATGCAGTGGGTAGGGGACCAAATGGGGACCCACAAAATCTGGACGACAGTGCATTATTAAATAAGACAACCCCATCATTGGATGAGACTGTCAATTAATGAAGAGATCCCAAGAGAATATTCTCATTAATGGGAAATCCCTAGAGACAAGGAGAAAATCTCCTCTTTCAGAGCAAAACTCTGTCACAGAGTGACATTTGTCAAACTCTGGTCTCAAGGAAAAAAGATTTCCTAGAATAGAGCTTAGCTCTATACAAATGATGGAGAGATCCATCAAAAGAAAATTTTAACCTAAAGATTAAAAATTTGGGATCTTAAAGATTCATGAAAACTCTTAGGAGTTCTTCCTTTTCAGATTAAAAAAGATCTACATTTGATCCATGAGCAAAGCTCTGTTCATGGGTTAAAACCCATGAACAAGATCTCTGTAGATCTATGAACTTTTGAGAGAAAGGCTCTGTTGATAAAACCCCAAAAGGGTTTTCTTTAGATCAAAGATCTATGAGAGCAAGGCTCTGTTAATTTAATTTAATTTAATTTTACCTAAGATGATTCTAAATTCTGAACTTTGAAGTTCTTGGGAAGAAACGAGAGCAAAGCTCTAAAATTCTTAAGCAAGAGCAAGGCTCTGAAATTCAAGTTCTTGAAAAATGGTAAAACATTTTCTAAGGACCAAGAGTCCTATTTATAGGCGCCTGCGCCCTTTCAACTCACCTGTTGATCTAACGGCCAAGATCTTTCCACCGCTTCACTCACGTGTGCTCCACGTGAGTGCAACGGTGGGGGGGCATTTGTTTCCCCCAATCAGAGCAAAGCTCTGTTTGAATTTCAAAAATTCAAAAAAATTGAAGCAACGCTTCAAATCCCGTACGATGCGCGCCACGTGTCAGAAGCTGATACGTCAGCGCAGCGTCCAAGGCAGTGCCCCCAATCAGAGAAAGGCTCTGTTTAAAACAAAAAATTAAAGAAAGCAACGCTTCAGTTGCGCAAGCGCTGCGCTGCGCGACACGTGTCAGCGCAGTGCGCTGCGCGACACGCGTCAGCGCAGTTGCGCAAGAGCAGTTGCGCTGCACTGTGCGCTGCGTGACCCGTGTCAAGCGCTGGGGCGTTTTGCGCCAAACAGAATTAAATTCCAGTAAGATCTTTCTGTTCTTGTTAAAACAAGAAAATTGTCTTCTGTAGAACAGAAGCCCTTGGATCAAAGATCCAACTGTGGGGAAAATTCCCCAAATCACTCAGAGAAAGATCTCTTTAACAAATTTAACTAATTAATGGGCACTATATAAAGGCCCCTAGACCCCAATTCAGGGGGCATCAACAAGAGAAACATCAACAACATCAACATTGAGAACATCAAGAGAGCTCTGAAAAATTGTGAAAAGAACTCAAGAAGAGAAAAAAGGTAAAAACCTTTATAAAAAAGGAAGAATTTCTTCTGAATAGATCATTGATCTAAGAACAAGATCAATGATCTTCAATAAAAAATAAATAATAACAGTGCTTTGCACTTTTTTATGAACCATTGGTTCTGGAATCTTAAAGATTCTTTTCTTGAATCCAAAGTTGGATCAAGAAATTAAAACAGTACCTTGCACTTGTAAATCTGCACTGTTGCGCTCCTGGGTTGGCGCAAGCCACCAGAGAGCGCCACGTGTCTGCTCCAAGACCACCTGCGCTGTGCACTTTTAAAATAGAGCATTGCCCTTTAAAGTTGGCGCAACTCACCAGAGCGCGCCACGTGTCAGTAGCGCAACAGCGCAGCGCACTGCGCTGTTGCGCTTGCGCTTGCGCTCACCAGAGCATGACACGTGTCACCACCACAAGCGCTTGCGCTCAATAATTGGTGCAAAGCGCCTGACAAACCACTGTCAAGTAATTAATGCACTGCAGAAGGGCCAAGCCCAATTAAAAAGGCCTAACGGGCCAAATTAAATGCAATGCATTATTTTAAAGAAAAGGGCAGAGCCCAAAACAGATGCTCTGCATCATTTACAAAGGGACTGAGCCCAAATCAAAAAGGCCTAGTAGGCCAGAATAAAATGCAGTGCATTATTAAAAAGGGGCAAAGCCCTAACACAGGCCTAATAGGCCAAAGATAAATAAAAACGTTGAATATTCTCAACTGGACTTAGCCCAATCATGGCCGGAAGTCAAATTAAATTGACTGAGTAAGACTGCTTTCCTAAATCAATTTACATCCGGTTCAAGGGTACATCTCCGAACTCCTATGACACCTATCGTTGTAATCCTTCAACGACGTCAGAGAGGTGACGGGTCCCGACAACAACACATCGATACGGACTGCGGGGTCCTTAAACTCGTGGGCCGAAACGTCCTTAAACTAATATTCGTCCCAAAATGGGAATGTTGGACCGAAATGTCCTTAAACTAATGCTCGTCTCCAAATGGGAATGTTGGACCACCATGTCCCTATACTGGAAATCGACCGCAACGTCATTAAACTAAACAATAGAGCCAATTGCTCTCTTGTCGGATCCAAACAATCCCGTTAAGTTGATCTTAGTCTGGAGATTAGGCTAACTTATTTTTAACAAAAGTTTAAGTTGATCTTAGCCTTAAATAGGGCTAACGTATCCTTAAACAAAACCCCAAACCCAAATTTAAGAAAATATGGATTTGGACTAATCCACGTCCTACGGGCGACGACATAAATTAGTCTCCGTATACAATCCACGGGCAACCACAAACAAAACAAACACACACGACACGAAGTGAAATTCTGGAGAAAGAGAAAGTGGTTACCGCGATGCGGTAGCGTAATTAACTGCAGGGGCTTGCGCCTGCAGGGAAGAGCGTCCCCACAATAAAAAACCTCTCAAACGAGGGGGAATCTGACGAAGTCTGCTATATCGGCCGCATCCGTCTAAACCTCCGATACACGGTGCCATAAATCAACTTGGCATCTTCGGAGAGGTGGACGGATAAAACCAAATAGCATCTGCCCCGAATCTCAGGCAAGATGTCCCCACGTCGTCTTGGCCGCCTTTCGGAGGGGAACAGCATTTAAATCACGCGACGTCTAAAGGCGTAATGTAACTCAAGTAACCCGTAACCCAGAAATCTAAACCTTTTAAAGAAAATAAAAGAGGTGTGGTTTGAAAATAAAGGTATGATGAAATCAAACGTTTTCTTAAATGTATAAATAATGGAACATGAAAATGCAAGTGGATTTAGTTGTTGGAAAACATGTTTCGTCATTTAAAAATTTGGGCAGCACCTCATTTGTATATTTTGATCCAAAACCACATATGCATACTAATAATAAAGGCATCCCCAAGCGGGAGCTAGCTCTTCTCCAATCGGCGGAATCACAACCACGCAAGTCATAAATATATAGATACGACGCCCAACGGCGAAGACCAACATAAAGAATAATGTAAATAGAGCAAGACATCAACCCACCAAGAGAGCATAAAACCCATCGCTCTAAGTCTCGCAACCATAAGTATTTCTAAGTCTTACTACTTATACAAATACTAGTTTCTGATTGATGGAGTTAACTAGATACAACGAAATAGTAAATACAAGAGTCGTACGATCCAATATGTACTATCTACCAAAGCAAATCACCCAAATACAAACTGTATGCCAGCGATACCGCTACTGATCAATGCGGTCAACCTGCAAGAACTGTAGCACAACAGGGGTGAATTGCCAACTCGTGAGTAGAAAACATCAACATGTAGAAATCGAATCAAACAATGATTACAAGGTCAACTATATCATAATGGTAATACTATGATATCTAGGGTGACCGTATCTGCATATGTGCCAACAATATAATCAATGCCTATCTGCATATGGCTAACATCTACATGTCCATCAATGAAACAACAACATCATGCATGCAAATATCATGAAAGCATATGCATGTAAGTATGAGGATATCAATCAACGTGTGTCCATCAACGACACATCAAAATCATAGAACCTGAGTGTCCAACATCGACACGTAAATCCTTATATTTCAGGCGCCGCATCCTCAGATCGGCTCTCATATCAATCTCATCTCAGGCACCGTATACTCTGGTCGGCCTTCACATCCGTCTCATGATTCCGGTCGGTATCCTCCGGATAACTGAAGAGTCCAAATACTATCACCGGTAGGTAGTGGTCCCTCTGCCAGGCTCATCGTCTACACCACGAAAATCATTTCTTGCCCCGGGATACCATACCGGGTCCACCATGTACCCGCAGACAGTGTCTCCCGCTCCTCGAATCGGGTTTCACATGCCAATCTCAGAACCGAGAAAACACATGGTGGACGTATCGAAATATCATATCAAGAGAAACCGGGTTTTTAAAACAATACATAATTTCTTTTGAAATTTAACCACGGTTCTCAAATCCAGAATCTCACGAAATCAGCAAATCTCAATGCGTATAATGATAAAGCATGATGTATGCAGACATATAACAGAAATGTGAGCATATCCAGTATATCATGCGACATGATATGATGATGTGAACATAGCAAGTATATCATGGCATGATATAGCAATTCTACCGTGTAAGTGACATAGCAATTATCGATGATGAAAGTGTGTGAGCCGGCAAATCTGTGTAAGTGTAACATACGCATCATCGATAATGGTGTTGGTATACTAACACAGGTATATATAATGCAATGAGAATGTCATGAACGTAACATAAGGTACATCGTACGCGAAATGCTAACAGGTGTACGTATCTACAATATATCCGAGTCGGTGAATCTATCAATCGGCATCTAGACTCACAACATCACGTATGGTATAATCCATCGTAAGACATCCTCTAGTCAAGGATATGGATCAATCATCAGATAAAACTCATCACGTATGGTATCCATCATACGACGGCATTTAACAATTGGGGATCCTATCAACCTATATGACAATGAGGGTACGGACCTAACGTCTCGTACGACATATCACTCATAATTCACAACATTATATATATCAATATATCTATATCCCCGGTCACATCCATAACAATCTCATATCAGGGGACCGACAAAGGTATCAATCATCTCATATCGACTCGCATCCGTATACCGACATATCAATCAAGTCATCACATCACATCGTATATCCTTTTCTTCACATTAAGTCATCTTACATATACATTCTAGCTTATTAATCTCATATCATGCTACTATAATCTCATACTTATTCTCTTATAACTACATATCTATAAGTCGTGATTCACATTCACTTTTCATATCCTTATTTATCAATCATATCATTTCATACTAAACCTTTAATCACATCCATAGGTTCCTAGTATAGGTTTTTCTAACCATGTCCATATTTTTCTAATATAGGTTTCTACGACTGTATTCTATAGATCGGTTTCCATTCATAATTTACGCGGGTGCTATACGCCATCCACCCGACTTCCCCCGTAGATATAAATCTACTCACATGTGGAACTCCTTGTTCAGTCGTAGTTGATGTGCTTCGTCGTCTTGAAATCCACGCGAAGGTACCTACAATAAATACACAATCGCAATTGCTATTAAAATCAAGTCCGGAAAACCAATACGGCACACGGTGCGCTCATAGGTTATGTCACGCCCCGCTTCCCAATGTACGGCGAAGTGGTCGTGACGAGGCCCGCTACGTATGTACTCAGAAGTACATACGCTAAGCGTAACTAAGCAATATAAAATAATCACAAGAGACAAATGAGATTGAGATAACAGCAACTTTTATTAATAACATTCTTTATACAATGCATGAAATGAAAATACAACTGGAATGAAAAAAAGAAAGCAATGCCTAAACAGTGGCATAATAATAAAAGGAAATACTGGAAAGAACAAGTACAAAGTCTAGAGCTCTGGATCTTCTTGGAACTGCTCCAAATCTTCAGTTGTTGGCTCGGTCTCAACTTGGTCCAACGCACCTGACGACATTCAAAGAAGAAAGAAATAGAATGTCGTCAGCGAACAGGTCGCTCGGTAAGTCCCAAAGAAAAGTGGAGTGAGAATGGCAGAGTAACAGTATTTTCTAGAGTATTATGTTGTAGAATATTATGGAATATTGTTTAACGCAGTTGTTTGTAGCTTGGTACAGAAGAATGCCAGTGTATACGAGGGGGATCTCTATATGCTAGAGATCAGTGCAAACGGAGAGTACAAGGAACCGTTATGCCACGGTACAACAGCAACAGTATTCATGTTAGGTGTCTTAATCTGACCACCTCATTCCACTTTTAACATCTTCCGTACCAATCTACCCCTTTAAACCCCGTAATGTTTTAACAGTGTTGTAGTAATGGAATATGTAAATTGAGTGACTGACCAAAACCATGATATCAGTAAACATGTTGCAACTGTATAATCAGGTAAATGGAATATCAGGATAATGGAATGAATATCCATGGTTTGATTCAGTCAAAAATGAATATATTGTTAACTGTATTCAGGGATTCATGATTTCAAGTTGTGTTGGAATATGATTGAATTATAGATTGACTTGAATTATATTCAAGTCAGAATTAGTCAGACTCTAACCCGAGTCAGACTAAAAGAAAGATAATTTGAAGTTCAATATTAGCTAGGGGCCTTATTGTAATTTGTGAAACTTGAGGGGGTTTTATGTAAAAAGTACTTTTGTATAGTTTTCAAAATATACCTCAAGTATTTAATAATCGTCTTTATTATTGTAATGGATGTGAATTTTATTTGTGTTATTCTAGTGAATATATCCTAATAAAAGTATTAATTGTTTATTTGAAATTCGTGGTATTTTAATGTAACTTTTAATCTATGATTTTTAGGAAAAAGTGGAAACTTGATATTATAACAAAATAAGTGTTTAAATGATAATTATATATAATAAAACACTTAAATGATTTTTAAATGAATATTTTATTTACAAAAAATATTACTTTCCTTAAATATTGTATTTAAACCTTTCGAGACCGAATGCTCCTTGCGGAGGTCTGAATCTCGCACTACTAGCCTGCGGGTGCACGATGAACCGTGCTATCCCTAACAGGTTCCCCACGAATGGGTTGTAATGGCACTTTGCTCAGGTTTTATAAATACTTTTAATTTAGGGAAAAGATTTTCTAAATATAGGGTATTTATTTGTAAAAGTATATAGTTCTCCATATTTTAGTTGTTAGGGTTTCCTAGACCATCTAACCTATCTTCTATGGTCTAAACGATGAATCATTAGAGCCTCAAATCGCCTCTTCACCATCATGCAGCCAGGTAAGTGCCAGGTAAGTGGGAAGGAACCACGTCGTGGGCCTAATTAATAACCACTAGCCTAGACACACTTGCCTAGTCACCACAAGACAGATTAGATAACGATCGATGTCCATGACCAATCGTGTTTTCATTTTGTATAAGTTTTATTTAAAAAAGAATTTACAATTTAAAGATTAAACTAAAAGTTATAAAGATTATGGTATTTTAGTGAAAAAGTCCTATAATATCGTATTCTGTATTTTGTTATTCAGCAATTAGGGTTATAATGAGTGTGTGTAAGGGTAGGTCATTACCCCGTGACTTATATTAAGTTTTGGTGAAGTTTCAAGGTGAAATGAGTTATGTTAAAGTTAAGGGTATTAAAGTGCAAGAATACGGTTTCCATAAACGTTATCATTTCATGTGTGAAATTTCATCCAAATTGAATGAAACAAGTTTTGTTATCAAAATAAACATGATTAGGAGTGGGGTATCTAAATAGAACATTAAAATTTAACTTGATGGTATTTTTATGCAAGAAATACGGTTTTCTAAAGAACTTGTCATTTCATGTGGAAAAGTACAATTAAATTTGATTTAAGGGTGATTAATAGTCAACATGCAAGAGGGTTGATAATATGTATTAGGTGACAAGTGGAATTTTTAAGAAAAACAGAATCGGAAATCGGTTTGTCCGATTTCCGTCGGGTTTCAAAAAGTCGTATTTTTTGCAAATATAGAAAAGAGAGGTAGAAGGTTGGGACTTACGGGTTTAAACTCTTCTAAAGAGTAAAGAGAACTAGGGAGGAAAGCCTAGGGTGGTTACGTCGCCGGTTGCTCCAAAACGCGTCGTCGGAATTCCGTCAGGGCTTCGCCGGGAACTCGATTTCGAAGCACACTTCTTGTGGAAACTTTTGAGAGAGTAGCTCAAGATTTTGGGGGGTGAGAGGGTAGTGTGTAGGGTTGGTATTTATAGGGTTAGGCTAGGGTTAGGGTAGATGAAAAGTTAAAAATAAAAATGTGATAAAATGTAATAAAAATGTATTAAAAGTGGAGTAATTGGGGGTTTTAAAGATCTCTGGAAGTGGTATTGGGCTGAAACTTTGCAGGTGAGTAGGGAATACCAAAAGACACAACTTTCATGTTGTGACCCTTGCCGGAATCGGCCTAAAAGGGGGTGACTCTGCCGTGACTCGGTCGGATCACTGAGTCGGCCGAGTCAAGGCCGAGTTGGCCGATTCCCGACCGAGTCCGGTGACCTGGATCTCCCCCGACGGTTCATCTACCCTCTGCAAGTGTTACATCTTTGGGTGTAGTGGGGTTTTTGTGAGATATGCACGTGTAAACTCTTGGTATTCTAAAGGTTTTTTTTTAAAATCAATATTAAAAATAATGTGGGGTATGGGATTCGAACTCTGGTGGCTTGGTTCAGCAATGCAAGGTATTACCAATGAGCTACAAGCTCCTTTTTGTAATTATTGTAGAAAAATAGTTACTTAAAATGATATCAGCAGCATTAAATATCAAAGTACACTTTAAATTTAAAAACAATTTAATGTACACTAAAAATGAAATTATTTAAAAACAAAATAATTAATTATATATATCTTGTGCTCGGATTAAAATACTTCTTTATGGTTTGAAAAAAATTTTAAAATTTGTACAGAAAAGTGTATATGAAAATTAGGGTTGTTACATTCTACCCTCCTTATAAAAATTTCGTCCTCGAAATTTGTAAAAGGAAAGTGTAACAGTTTCAAAACAATTTGGTGATTGTGAGTGAAAGAATAGGGTTAGGATAGATTCAACGGATATGAAATGATAAGATTCAAGGAATATGAAATGGTAAGATTCAAGGAACATGATTGTAAAGAATGTTTTAGTTGCTGTTTCTTGTGTTATATTACTTAGGTTGTTCACGCAGACCAGAACTGCATGACAGGGATTCACACAGCTCTGACCTGCATGGGCCACCAACAAAACCTGTCACGCCCCGCTTCCCAATGTACGGCGAAGTGGTCGTGACGAGGCCCGCTATGTATGTACTCAGAAGTACATACGCTAAGCGTAACTAAGCAATATAAAATAATCACAAGAGACAAATGAGATTGAGATAACAGCAACTTTTATTAATAACATTCTTTATACAATGCATGAAATGAAAATACAACTGGAATGAAAAAAAGAAAGCAATGCCTAAACAGTGGCATAATAATAAAAGGAAATACTGGAAAGAACAAGTACAAAGTCTAGAGCTCTGGATCTTCTTGGAACTGCTCCAAATCTTCAGTTGTTGGCTCGGTCTCAACTTGGTCCAACGCACCTGACGACATTCAAAGAAGAAAGAAATAGAATGTCGTCAGCGAACAGGTCGCTCGGTAAGTCCCAAAGAAAAGTGGAGTGAGAATGGCAGAGTAACAGTATTTTCTAGAGTATTATGTTGTAGAATATTATGGAATATTGTTTAACGCAGTTGTTTGTAGCTTGGTACAGAAGAATGCCAGTGTATACGAGGGGGATCTCTATATGCTAGAGATCAGTGCAAACGGAGAGTACAAGGAACCGTTATGCCACGGTACAACAGCAACAGTATTCATGTTAGGTGTCTTAATCTGACCACCTCATTCCACTTTTAACATCTTCCGTACCAATCTACCCCTTTAAACCCCGTAATGTTTTAACAGTGTTGTAGTAATGGAATATGTAAATTGAGTGACTGACCAAAACCATGATATCAGTAAACATGTTGCAACTGTATAATCAGGTAAATGGAATATCAGGATAATGGAATGAATATCCATGGTTTGATTCAGTCAAAAATGAATATATTGTTAACTGTATTCAGGGATTCATGATTTCAAGTTGTGTTGGAATATGATTGAATTATAGATTGACTTGAATTATATTCAAGTCAGAATTAGTCAGACTCTAACCCGAGTCAGACTAAAAGAAAGATAATTTGAAGTTCAATATTAGCTAGGGGCCTTATTGTAATTTGTGAAACTTGAGGGGGTTTTATGTAAAAAGTACTTTTGTATAGTTTTCAAAATATACCTCAAGTATTTAATAATCGTCTTTATTATTGTAATGGATGTGAATTTTATTTGTGTTATTCTAGTGAATATATCCTAATAAAAGTATTAATTGTTTATTTGAAATTCGTGGTATTTTAATGTAACTTTTAATCTATGATTTTTAGGAAAAAGTGGAAACTTGATATTATAACAAAATAAGTGTTTAAATGATAATTATATATAATAAAACACTTAAATGATTTTTAAATGAATATTTTATTTACAAAAAATATTACTTTCCTTAAATATTGTATTTAAACCTTTCGAGACCGAATGCTCCTTGCGGAGGTCTGAATCTCGCACTACTAGCCTGCGGGTGCACGATGAACCGTGCTATCCCTAACAGGTTCCCCACGAATGGGTTGTAATGGCACTTTGCTCAGGTTTTATAAATACTTTTAATTTAGGGAAAAGATTTTCTAAATATAGGGTATTTATTTGTAAAAGTATATAGTTCTCCATATTTTAGTTGTTAGGGTTTCCTAGACCATCTAACCTATCTTCTATGGTCTAAACGATGAATCATTAGAGCCTCAAATCGCCTCTTCACCATCATGCAGCCAGGTAAGTGCCAGGTAAGTGGGAAGGAACCACGTCGTGGGCCTAATTAATAACCACTAGCCTAGACACACTTGCCTAGTCACCACAAGACAGATTAGATAACGATCGATGTCCATGACCAATCGTGTTTTCATTTTGTATAAGTTTTATTTAAAAAAGAATTTACAATTTAAAGATTAAACTAAAAGTTATAAAGATTATGGTATTTTAGTGAAAAAGTCCTATAATATCGTATTCTGTATTTTGTTATTCAGCAATTAGGGTTATAATGAGTGTGTGTAAGGGTAGGTCATTACCCCGTGACTTATATTAAGTTTTGGTGAAGTTTCAAGGTGAAATGAGTTATGTTAAAGTTAAGGGTATTAAAGTGCAAGAATACGGTTTCCATAAACGTTATCATTTCATGTGTGAAATTTCATCCAAATTGAATGAAACAAGTTTTGTTATCAAAATAAACATGATTAGGAGTGGGGTATCTAAATAGAACATTAAAATTTAACTTGATGGTATTTTTATGCAAGAAATACGGTTTTCTAAAGAACTTGTCATTTCATGTGGAAAAGTACAATTAAATTTGATTTAAGGGTGATTAATAGTCAACATGCAAGAGGGTTGATAATATGTATTAGGTGACAAGTGGAATTTTTAAGAAAAACAGAATCGGAAATCGGTTTGTCCGATTTCCGTCGGGTTTCAAAAAGTCGTATTTTTTGCAAATATAGAAAAGAGAGGTAGAAGGTTGGGACTTACGGGTTTAAACTCTTCTAAAGAGTAAAGAGAACTAGGGAGGAAAGCCTAGGGTGGTTACGTCGCCGGTTGCTCCAAAACGCGTCGTCGGAATTCCGTCAGGGCTTCGCCGGGAACTCGATTTCGAAGCACACTTCTTGTGGAAACTTTTGAGAGAGTAGCTCAAGATTTTGGGGGGTGAGAGGGTAGTGTGTAGGGTTGGTATTTATAGGGTTAGGCTAGGGTTAGGGTAGATGAAAAGTTAAAAATAAAAATGTGATAAAATGTAATAAAAATGTATTAAAAGTGGAGTAATTGGGGGTTTTAAAGATCTCTGGAAGTGGTATTGGGCTGAAACTTTGCAGGTGAGTAGGGAATACCAAAAGACAAAACTTTCATGTTGTGACCCTTGCCGGAATCGGCCTAAAAGGGGGTGACTCTGCCGTGACTCGGTCGGATCACTGAGTCGGCCGAGTCAAGGCCGAGTTGGCCGATTCCCGACCGAGTCCGGTGACCTGGATCTCCCCCGACGGTTCATCTACCCTCTGCAAGTGTTACATCTTTGGGTGTAGTGGGGTTTTTGTGAGATATGCACGTGTAAACTCTTGGTATTCTAAAGGTTTTTTTTTAAAATCAATATTAAAAATAATGTGGGGTATGGGATTCGAACTCTGGTGGCTTGGTTCAGCAATGCAAGGTATTACCAATGAGCTACAAGCTCCTTTTTGTAATTATTGTAGAAAAATAGTTACTTAAAATGATATCAGCAGCATTAAATATCAAAGTACACTTTAAATTTAAAAACAATTTAATGTACACTAAAAATGAAATTATTTAAAAACAAAATAATTAATTATATATATCTTGTGCTCGGATTAAAATACTTCTTTATGGTTTGAAAAAAATTTTAAAATTTGTACAGAAAAGTGTATATAAAAATTAGGGTTGTTACATTCTACCCTCCTTATAAAAATTTCGTCCTCGAAATTTGTAAAAGGAAAGTGTAACAGTTTCAAAACAATTTGGTGATTGTGAGTGAAAGAATAGGGTTAGGATAGATTCAACGGATATGAAATGATAAGATTCAAGGAATATGAAATGGTAAGATTCAAGGAACATGATTGTAAAGAATGTTTTAGTTGCTGTTTCTTGTGTTATATTACTTAGGTTGTTCACGCAGACCAGAACTGCATGACAGGGATTCACACAGCTCTGACCTGCATGGGCCACCAACAAAACCTGTCACGCCCCGCTTCCCAATGTACGGCGAAGTGGTCGTGACGAGGCCCGCTATGTATGTACTCAGAAGTACATACGCTAAGCGTAACTAAGCAATATAAAATAATCACAAGAGACAAATGAGATTGAGATAACAGCAACTTTTATTAATAACATTCTTTATACAATGCATGAAATGAAAATACAACTGGAATGAAAAAAAGAAAGCAATGCCTAAACAGTGGCATAATAATAAAAGGAAATACTGGAAAGAACAAGTACAAAGTCTAGAGCTCTGGATCTTCTTGGAACTGCTCCAAATCTTCAGTTGTTGGCTCGGTCTCAACTTGGTCCAACGCACCTGACGACATTCAAAGAAGAAAGAAATAGAATGTCGTCAGCGAACAGGTCGCTCGGTAAGTCCCAAAGAAAAGTGGAGTGAGAATGGCAGAGTAACAGTATTTTCTAGAGTATTATGTTGTAGAATATTATGGAATATTGTTTAACGCAGTTGTTTGTAGCTTGGTACAGAAGAATGCCAGTGTATACGAGGGGGATCTCTATATGCTAGAGATCAGTGCAAACGGAGAGTACAAGGAACCGTTATGCCACGGTACAACAGCAACAGTATTCATGTTAGGTGTCTTAATCTGACCACCTCATTCCACTTTTAACATCTTCCGTACCAATCTACCCCTTTAAACCCCGTAATTTTTTAACAGTGTTGTAGTAATGGAATATGTAAATTGAGTGACTGACCAAAACCATGATATCAGTAAACATGTTGCAACTGTATAATCAGGTAAATGGAATATCAGGATAATGGAATGAATATCCATGGTTTGATTCAGTCAAAAATGAATATATTGTTAACTGTATTCAGGGATTCATGATTTCAAGTTGTGTTGGAATATGATTGAATTATAGATTGACTTGAATTATATTCAAGTCAGAATTAGTCAGACTCTAACCCGAGTCAGACTAAAAGAAAGATAATTTGAAGTTCAATATTAGCTAGGGGCCTTATTGTAATTTGTGAAACTTGAGGGGGTTTTATGTAAAAAGTACTTTTGTATAGTTTTCAAAATATACCTCAAGTATTTAATAATCGTCTTTATTATTGTAATGGATGTGAATTTTATTTGTGTTATTCTAGTGAATATATCCTAATAAAAGTATTAATTGTTTATTTGAAATTCGTGGTATTTTAATGTAACTTTTAATCTATGATTTTTAGGAAAAAGTGGAAACTTGATATTATAACAAAATAAGTGTTTAAATGATAATTATATATAATAAAACACTTAAATGATTTTTAAATGAATATTTTATTTACAAAAAATATTACTTTCCTTAACTATTGTATTTAAACCTTTCGAGACCGAATGCTCCTTGCGGAGGTCTGAATCTCGCACTACTAGCCTGCGGGTGCACGATGAACCGTGCTATCCCTAACAGGTTCCCCACGAATGGGTTGTAATGGCACTTTGCTCAGGTTTTATAAATACTTTTAATTTAGGGAAAAGATTTTCTAAATATAGGGTATTTATTTGTAAAAGTATATAGTTCTCCATATTTTAGTTGTTAGGGTTTCCTAGACCATCTAACCTATCTTCTATGGTCTAAACGATGAATCATTAGAGCCTCAAATCGCCTCTTCACCATCATGCAGCCAGGTAAGTGCCAGGTAAGTGGGAAGGAACCACGTCGTGGGCCTAATTAATAACCACTAGCCTAGACACACTTGCCTAGTCACCACAAGACAGATTAGATAACGATCGATGTCCATGACCAATCGTGTTTTCATTTTGTATAAGTTTTATTTAAAAAAGAATTTACAATTTAAAGATTAAACTAAAAGTTATAAAGATTATGGTATTTTAGTGAAAAAGTCCTATAATATCGTATTCTGTATTTTGTTATTCAGCAATTAGGGTTATAATGAGTGTGTGTAAGGGTAGGTCATTACCCCGTGACTTATATTAAGTTTTGGTGAAGTTTCAAGGTGAAATGAGTTATGTTAAAGTTAAGGGTATTAAAGTGCAAGAATACGGTTTCCATAAACGTTATCATTTCATGTGTGAAATTTCATCCAAATTGAATGAAACAAGTTTTGTTATCAAAATAAACATGATTAGGAGTGGGGTATCTAAATAGAACATTAAAATTTAACTTGATGGTATTTTTATGCAAGAAATACGGTTTTCTAAAGAACTTGTCATTTCATGTGGAAAAGTACAATTAAATTTGATTTAAGGGTGATTAATAGTCAACATGCAAGAGGGTTGATAATATGTATTAGGTGACAAGTGGAATTTTTAAGAAAAACCGAATCGGAAATCGGTTTGTCCGATTTCCGTCGGGTTTCAAAAAGTCGTATTTTTTGCAAATATAGAAAAGAGAGGTAGAAGGTTGGGACTTACGGGTTTAAACTCTTCTAAAGAGTAAAGAGAACTAGGGAGGAAAGCCTAGGGTGGTTACGTCGCCGGTTGCTCCAAAACGCGTCGTCGGAATTCCGTCAGGGCTTCGCCGGGAACTCGATTTCGAAGCACACTTCTTGTGGAAACTTTTGAGAGAGTAGCTCAAGATTTTGGGGGGTGAGAGGGTAGTGTGTAGGGTTGGTATTTATAGGGTTAGGCTAGGGTTAGGGTAGATGAAAAGTTAAAAATAAAAATGTGATAAAATGTAATAAAAATGTATTAAAAGTGGAGTAATTGGGGGTTTTAAAGATCTCTGGAAGTGGTATTGGGCTGAAACTTTGCAGGTGAGTAGGGAATACCAAAAGACACAACTTTCATGTTGTGACCCTTGCCGGAATCGGCCTAAAAGGGGGTGACTCTGCCGTGACTCGGTCGGATCACTGAGTCGGCCGAGTCAAGGCCGAGTTGGCCGATTCCCGACCGAGTCCGGTGACCTGGATCTCCCCCGACGGTTCATCTACCCTCTGCAAGTGTTACATCTTTGGGTGTAGTGGGGTTTTTGTGAGATATGCACGTGTAAACTCTTGGTATTCTAAAGGTTTTTTTTTAAAATCAATATTAAAAATAATGTGGGGTATGGGATTCGAACTCTGGTGGCTTGGTTCAGCAATGCAAGGTATTACCAATGAGCTACAAGCTCCTTTTTGTAATTATTGTAGAAAAATAGTTACTTAAAATGATATCAGCAGCATTAAATATCAAAGTACACTTTAAATTTAAAAACAATTTAATGTACACTAAAAATGAAATTATTTAAAAACAAAATAATTAATTATATATATCTTGTGCTCGGATTAAAATACTTCTTTATGGTTTGAAAAAAATTTTAAAATTTGTACAGAAAAGTGTATATGAAAATTAGGGTTGTTACAGGTTAGAACTTATAGCCTACGCATGCAAAAACGACCAAACAACTCTCGTCGTTGACGCACAAATATCAAACGACCAAATCTCATAACTAATATAAAAACCAAGAATCCCAAAATACGGAAAATATAACCAAAAACACCCCAATGTGCTCCCATATTTTGGCTCAGGTCAATTGGAACAAAACTAACAAGTATAGGAAGTTGTATATGGAGTATGTGAGCTACTGAACCAACCTAGACACCAAATACCAAAATTTGGCCGACCACACTACTTAGAAATCCGGCGAGCTCGGCCAGAATAGGAGGGAATGGTCTTGTATTTTTAGGGTGGTCTCCTATTGGTCTAACTAGGTCTCTAAAGTTAGATTTTCTCGTAAAGCCCTCAGATCATCCCAGATTCCATGTAGGCACACAATACCTCACAAAACTGACACGGGACTATATCTAAGTTCGTATTTTCTATTCTAGGCCAGCGAAATCAACGCTAAGGTCTTGTAGACACCCACTACAGATCATAATTCCACACAACCACCCAAACCCTCTCTAGGAATTTCTAAGCATCACTAATCAATACCGATTTAACTCTAAACTTATAATAGGGTATACTACACACAATAACTTAACCAGGGTTTAGAATTATACCTCATTTGGCAACTCAAGAATTTTCTTGAGTTGCTCAACCTCTTCAAAATCCAATTTTGCTTGGTCTAATGTGTTGAGAATGAGGTGTGGATCATTTTTAATGAAGAGGGTGTAGGGTTTTGATGAAGATTTGGAGATGATATTTGGAGGTGGAGGTGGAGGGAGACGAGGAGGAAGAAGATGAAGGAAAATAATGGGGAGGGGAAAGTGATGGCCGACCTCTCTCTCTTTACCCTCATTCTCTCTTATTCTCACCCCTCTCAAGCCCATGCCTCACTCTCTCTCTTTTTCTCCAATCATTTTCTTTTTAACCCTTTTCTCTTTTTCTCACGGTAATACACATAATACCCATAAAACAACACAAATGCAACAACATGCAACATGACATGATGCATTAACCATAGAAAAATGTAGAAACACGGATTTGGCTTAATCGCGACTAGTAGTGCACTAATCGGGTTTAATTTTAAACTTGCATATAATTAATTATAAAAATACCAAATCCGATAAATATATTTTTAAATGAATAAATCATTTTAATCTCCAATTATTTCACAAATATTGGTATATATTTATATCATTTTACGAAAACCCCAATTTCGCAAATCGGGTAGTTTTCACGATATATATTATTTTGATATTAAATCCCAAAAATAATATTTTATATTTTCTGAAATGTTACACTGAACTTGGTGTGGTTCCATCCATTGAGCATCCAATACCCTTGTATTGTGATAACAATAGAGCTGTGGCTTTGGCCAAGGAACCCTGGTCCCATCAGCGATCCAGACATATTCTGAGGCGGCATCACCTGATCCGGGAGATAGTTGATCGCCGGGAGATCGAGGTCAGGAGAGTAGATACGAAGGACAAAATGGCGGATCCACTCACGAAGGCCCTCCCGCAGATAAGTTTGAGAGAATTTTTGGGATGTTTGGTATGAGATACTACAACAACTGGCCTTAGTGTAAGTGGGAGATTGTTAGGATTATGTATGCCTTAGAGGCCATTATTGTATATTATAGTGGATGCTTGGACATATATAGAGAGGACTTTCTTGCTCGACATGATAGTATGCTATCTGGTTGCTCTTTATCTTAACATGTACACTTGTTTTATTTTACTGTCTCTCTGATATATGTTGATAAAGCCCTTAGAATGTAGGCTTGACTACCAGGACTATGATGCAAATCATATTAGTGGGGCTTATGTAGTCCGCAAGCATATCCTTTAACAGTTCCTAGTCGAGAGAGTATCGAGATAGGGCATTGATATTCTAGAGTAGACTAGTGTGTACTTTTCTTGACCCTGTATGGGGCGATGGTTGATTCCACAGCCATTGGTGTTTGACATCAAAGATTGTACACATGTGCTCATTAGAGAATGGGTACACTGAACATGACTCGCCGAGAACTCCTAGATGGTACCATACCTATCGTCAGATAGCAGTTCTCTGGTGACACTTGTACATGTTAGTCTGTAGACCCAAAATCGTCATAGTGTCTTGTGTGGTTCCCACTGTGCTTTGATTTCCTCCCTACCATGGCTCAAAGGAGTCGTGCAAACAGGTGGATTTTAGGTACAGTCCTGAGTCACATGGAGGCAGTGAGCGATAGAAGGGGTTTCGTCTCTCCCGGTATAGGGAGTTGATGTTACGCTATGCTCGATTGGCTATAATAGCAAGTCCCTGGTCAGGGCTGATGAGATTTACTGGTAAGTGTTATCAGTAGTTTCTCAAAAGGTTATAGGCCATACATCGGCATGACTTATCAAGTTACTGGGGTCTGACGATTCTACCCCTAGACTCGATATGCGACATATCAAACGAAGAGACCGGACTGTACGGTAAGTGTTGCTTCTAGGCTTCACGAGAGTTTGGACAAGCTTGCTTGTTGATCTTTTATTCATTCAATACCTGGGTACCGGTTACGTCCAGCTAGTACCGCTGACGGCTTGTGGGTATCTGATATGATCAATACCTTTTTCACTTAGTTTAGAACTTGCTTTCATGCACTAAAACCCTAATTCTATACTTCCATTCTAGGTTAGTGTAGTTTAGACCTCTAGATTTTTTAAAATTGCATACTTGATGCATGTGGAAATCTAGTAGTGGTGCTAAGACGCACTTACAGTTTGAATGCAAAAGGTATGACACCTGCTAATACAGCTAAGGTGCTTAATGTTGGAAGTCAAGACGAATTGATTATCGTGCAACAAGTTGTCGATCATGTCAGAAAAATAAGAAGCAACAATATTGACCAAGAATGTTTATCAATTATTAAAAAATTTCAAGATCTGAGGGAAGTGGATCCAGATTTCTTTTTTGCGATGGAGGTTGATGATGATGGAACAATGATAAGTGAGTTTTGGGTTGACAGAAGATCACGATCACCGTATTTGAGATTTAGTGATATTGTAGTTTTGATGTTACTTATAGAACACATAATTGGAATTTACTGTTTGCTCCTTTTACAGAGGTAAATCATCACTGTTAATCAACATTTTTTGGATGTGCGTTACTTGCAGATGAAACAGAGGATAGTTTTGTGTGGTTATTTACTCATTGGCCTAAATGCATGCATGACATAGAACCAAAGGCTATTATCACGGATAAAGATGCACAAATAGATAAGGCTATTGTCACGGATAAAGATGCACAAATAGATAAAAAGGTTTTTCTAACACTCGTCATTGTTTTTGTGCTTGGCATATTAGGAAACAGATTGCCGAGCATCTAGTTTCCTTGCAAGCCTTATAAGGAGAAAAATTTAGGGATTACTTCTTTCGATGGGTTTATGGCTCTACTATCGATCAATGCAAGCAATGATGGGATGCGACGAAGATAAAGTTTGATATTTTAGAAGAAGGTGGTGATTGTTGCATAAAATGTGTTAGATATGTATGCTCTAGAAGCCATTATTGTATAGTACTGGTTTGTATAATACATTTTGGAGGCTTGGGATATATATATGGTTTTACGACAGTCTTGCTCGATATAGTAGTATGCTACTTGGTTTGTTTCTATCTTGATATGTGTATATGTTTCTTTTAACATATCGCTAAAAACATATTGGTAGAGCCCTTAGCAATTTTGCTTGACTACCGGCGTTGTGATGGCGATCACACTAGTGGGGGCTGGGTAGTCTATAAGTACATCCTTATTTTGGTCCCTAGTCATAGGATTATCGAGACAGGGCATAGATACTTCAGAGTAGACTAGTGCATACGCTTCTCTTCCCAGCTGGGGAGATGGTCTGTCCCACAGCCATCAGTACGTTGTACTGGAGATAGTATGCAGGTGCTCGTTAGGTTACGAGTACACTGGACAGGACTCGTCGGGAACTGTTGGTTGGTATTATACCTATCGTCAGTTAACAGTTCCCAGGTGACATGAGTACAGCTTAGTCCGCTGACTTGACACTGTCACTTCGCCTCGAGTGTGTTCCCACTGTTCTTAGATTACTACCCTACCACGGCTCTACTGAGTCGTGCAAACAGGTAGTAGTTGGGTGCAGTCCCGAAGCACTTGGAGACAGTAACGGTTAGACATGATTCGTCTCTCCCGGTATTGGGGGTTGATATCGCGCTGTGTCTAGGAGAGCCATTATACAAAGTCCCTGGCCAGGGCAAGCGAGAATTGCTGGTAGGTTTTCCAGTAGATTCTCAGGGTATTTTGGGCTACACTCCGACACGACTTGTACCGCTATTAAGGGACTGACGTTTACCGCCCCTAGGCCCGCCATGCGATATTCTGAGACGAACAGACCGGACTGTACGGAGATTGTCACATTCAGGCTCAGTAGGAGTTCGAGGGGTTCATCTCATCAGTCTTCTTATCGGCATCTACCTGGGGACCGTTACGTACAGCTAGTACCGCTTGCGGCCTGTGGTTAAACCCACTGCCAGCGTAGTGTCGAGCCTTTAGAGTCCCACACAGAGGGTTACTCGCCTTTGGGCAAAGCAGAGTAGTGGTTGCATGGTTTTGCGACGGGGTTCGTTCACATCCGCGCACTTGTGCACGTTTGGTGTCCGGACAGTAGTTACTAGCGGGCTTTGGTTTAAGCCGGATCCTAGTAACTGTTTTGGGATTGGTTTTGTCTCAGTGTATTCGTGTTCCTTGGAGCACGGATGCGGGTGTGTATGCACAGTTAACAGAGGCAGAGGCGGAGGATTCTCATTAGGGTTGTTGACCATTTGGTTTTGGTTGACTTGTTGACCGTTGACTTTTCTTTAAACCCTAATGAGAATATGATATATGATTAATAATATTAATTAAGTATTATTGTGCCATGGTTGAGTTGAAAGTTTGACTTTTGTTGACTTGTTGACTTTGTTGACCGGTTGACCATTTTGGACTTGTTGACCATCATCATTTCATGGCTATCATTTCATGGGTATGACTTTTGCTTGCTTGTTGTTTGCAAAAGCAATAATAGCATGAAATGATAATGGTCATTGAAACTAACTATCACCATATACTCAATTATTATTATTATTATCATTTTCTCACTTTTGTGAGAAGGGTGGGATTATGAGAGCTCATTCTATCATTCTCTTTCTCTCTCCTAGAAAGAAAGCTCTCCCTCTTCTTCTTCCTCTCTCAAGGTTCAATTGTTCCATGAGTTGGAAATCATGAACTTTTGAGACAAAACCACCATCACTCTTCTCTACTCAATCTAAGGTATTAGGTTTAGCAAACCAAACACCTTAGTCATCTCTAGTTTGAGATAGGAGCCCAATTTCGAGACCCTCGGGTGGATCCATCTATGGCAAAGAGGAGACGACAAGGAGGATCCGTTCAAGCGACTACGAGGAACAAGAAAGAGGAAGAACCGCAACAAGAAGAGAAGGAGTTCAAGACCAAGGTATAACCATTCTACATAGTAGTTAGAACTTGTAGAATTTTTGTTAGTTCTTGTTTAGCAACGATCCTTATGA
This sequence comes from Agapanthus africanus, assembly GCA_030015575.1. Classification (NCBI taxonomy): domain Eukaryota; kingdom Viridiplantae; phylum Streptophyta; class Magnoliopsida; order Asparagales; family Amaryllidaceae; genus Agapanthus; species Agapanthus africanus. Next base: position 131,987,870 of record CM057350.1, on the reverse strand, counting down.
AACGGTCCATGTTACCTAGCTAGGAAAAATTTTCTTTTTATCTATTCCGCCTCCCCGAAAGGACCGGGGTGGGTAACGTGGACCTAACAGTGGTATCAGAGCCTAACTAAACAATAACTAACAGTTAGCAAGGTTTTTAGAACTTCGATCCGGCAAAAATCCCAAAACGATGTCCGAAACCCATGCTTTCTGCCGTTTTTAAAACCTGCTCTGAATTTTTTTTAAAATACCTGAAAAATACAAGCAGGGTTTTCTGGAAATAACCAAGAAATCTGAGACCATGACTCGGCCAACTCGCCGCGGAACCGCGGCGGAACCATGAGTTCCGCCACGGATCCGCGGCCGAGTTGACTCGGCCGTGGCTACGATTTCTTGCAGAATCCCTAGTTTTGAGTTCTGGGATTTTTGAGATATTTTTGTTCTGCCCAGATTATCCAGAGAAAATGTTAATTTTTGGGGGTAGTTACAAATTTGTATTTTGATCGGAGTTCTACAAATTTTGGCTAAATGGTTATATCTGTAATGTGATATGTGCACTGAACGTCGGCTAATCGCTATACGTCGATTAGTGGGGGTTGTGCATATTTGTGAGCTGTAATGTTGATGGTATGTGTATATGAATTCATTGGATTGTCGCGGATGAATAGCCGGGGGTTGTGAGATGAGAGTTTTCTTTATCTTTCAATTCATATAATATGTAAATTGATGTAATATTATTTATTTGGTCGCACAACTGGGATGGGGTTGTAGCCGTCATTGTATAATTTCTTTTACTGTTTTTGCTCCTAGGATAGACCTAAGGAGGGGTGCACAAACTACCGGGTACCTCGAAGTGCCGAGTGGCCTACTCACGTTGTTGAGGGAGGTTGCTTCACTTCGGGTATTTGGCGGGTAGTTTGCCGCACCCGTAGGGGTCTAGGGTGGGGTATTGGCTATTCATCGCGACCGTGTAATCCGCTTTTCGTTACAGGCTCGTACGGAATGCGGATTCCTAGTATATCCAATGTGTTCATCTGTGATCTGGAATGGCTATCATTGCATCTGACGAATGTGTATATATATCTATATGATATCTATTTAGGCGTTGCTTATGTTTTGCATCCGCGCTAGTCCAGCCCCCGCTCTGTTGTTAGTTAAGTAACCTAACGGGTAATGACGGGGTCCCGTGGCGAATGCGGATGGCATAAGCGCACGTCATATTTTCGTTGTTTTCTGCAATGGTAGGATTAATTGATGGGAAGTATTAAATTAATGCAAGAAAACAAACCTAAAAAGAACGTTGTTGGAACAATTTTTCAAAAGAAGCTGTTATTGCAAGGACGCTCTCTTTTGTTTTGCATAGAGGTATTCGGTTATGAATGCCCAGCACCTCAGTCGACGAGGCAAGGGCCGAGATCCCTTCATCGGGAGTGACCCCTTGGACAAAAAGTTTGCGTCAGGGTAATAACTTCACTATAGTCGATTATTCTTGCTTTGCATCGAGGTATTCAGTTTGGAATATCCCGCACCACATTCGACGAGGAAAGAGCCGAGATCCCTTCATGGGGAGTGACCTCTTTAGCAAAAGTTTTCGCCACTATAATTTCAAAAGGGTATCACGTTCCTTCAACGATATCAAGTTCATTACGTTAACGGGTTTTTCGCCAAAAACCCAGCCGTAGCCCTCCGTCATTTCTTATAAGTTATACTTAGTATTCGTGCTGCGTTTGTTGACTGTGTCAAGGCGCAGTGAACGGTAGCTGAGTATTGCTTATCTGCTGGATACAATGTGATTGATTAGGACAGTCGTGTAACCTTGTTGACTGTGTCAAGGGTTATGCGGGTGGGTTTAATGCAATCAAGATAATGACGGGTTGAACTTGAATAGGACTTTTTGATTTGTTGACTGTGTCAAGGTCACTTGGGTCCTAGGGGCAAAAATCAACATCGGGAGTTTCTAAAGAAACTGAAACTTACAGATTCAGCATACCTTCTGGAGTGTGGTGACTAGAGTGGATTCCATCTAGGTCATCGCACAATGATAGTTGGATCCCGATCGCACTGATGAGTTAGATTACTCTCGGGAGAACATTTCACTTAACAATCAATGCTATAAACCAAGTAGGTGTCTAGAACGGTGTTAGCGGGGCTATGCCTCCAGGGAAAATAGGTTATTTAATTAAGGAACTTCGCGAAAGCGTTGGAAAACCTCCCTCGAAGTACCAACACCAGCCTGGCTGAAAGGTTAAGCAAGTATTATGACGTGCGATTAATCCTGACTAGTTCTTCTTTTAGGATTTGAAGAAGAATTTGAGGAAACAGTGGGAGCCATCCTGGTTAGATAAATCAATAAACCAATCTAATTTTGCAAGAGCGCACGCTGAGTGTTTCTTTTCTCTCTCTCCAGGTAGCAACCATTTCATGCCCTAATCAAGATAATAAAATGTATCGCTTGACCGATCCGAATTCTTATTCGGGGCTGGGGAACGTTGGTTGAGCTCTAACTTACGACAACAGTCATAAGTATGAGCAAGGGAAAGAGGATTGTATGGATTCCAAGGATACCCAGTTGAAGAAGAAGCATGGTTTTGCATCTACTTCAGGTGTTCTTGTAATTGAGAACTGCTTTACGGTCAGCCCTACCTCCTGGGTACTTGATACCGGATCAGGATCTCATATCTGTAATCTATTGCAGGGACTGAGCAAAAGTAGGAGAGTTGTACCTGGTCCCGGTCTTTCATTCGATCTCGGAAGTTGTTGATTAGACCACAAATGCGTCACTTTAAGAAGGAGAAAGTGTATATGTCGCTCAGAGTAGCGAACGGAGCATAAGTTAATGCTGCAGCCGTCGGTGAATATCACCTAGTGTTGCCAAATGGCAATACTATGATTTTGAATGATTGCTACTATGTACCTTCCATGGTTTGCAACATCATATCAGTTTCTTTACTCGATAAAGATGGATATAACTTTGTTCTTGATAGAAATATCATGAACATCTACCTTCATAAGGTACTGGTTGCAGAAGGTACACTGTGTAATGGTATCAGAACACAGTTCTCAATGTACAAAACACACGCAAGAGGAAGAATTCAGATACGAATGAATCCTACTTGTGGCATTGTAGACTTGGTCGTATCGGAGAGAAAAGACTAAATAAGTTGCATAAAGATAGACTCTTGAATACGTTCGAGTTTTCATCTTATGAAACTTGTCAGTCTTGTCTCAAAGGAAAGATGACCAAATCTCCGTTCACCGGACATGGAGAAAGGGCAGCAGAGCTCTTGGGACTCGTACACAGTGATGTATGTGGTCCGATGTCTATACATGCAAGGGGTGGGTTCTCGTACTTCATCACATTCACTGACGATCTCTCTAGATTCGGATATGTATATCTTATGAAACATAAATCTGAAACTTTTGAGAAATTCAATGAATTCAGAAACGAAGTAGAGAACCAGACTGGCAAAAGTATCAAGATCCTCCGATCAGATAGAGGAGGGGAGTACTTAAGCAGGGAATTCCTAGATTACTTAAAAGAGAATGGTATTCTTTCTCAGCTTACTCCTTCTTATACACCACAGCACAACGGTGTATCGGAACGGAGGAATCGTACTCTATTGGATATGGTTCGCTCCATGATGAGTAGTGCAGAGTTGCCTCTTTCATTCTGGGGACATGCGCTTTTAACAGTAGCACATCTATTGAATCAAGTTCCATCCAAATCCATGCCTAAGACTCCATATGAAATATGGAGTGGTAAGAGTTTGTATCTTAAACGTATTAAGATTTGGGGTTGCCCAGCTTATGTCAAAAAGCAGAACCCAGACAAACTTGAGGCACGGGCAGTTTTATGCAAGTTTGTGGGATACCCAAAAGATTCAAGTGGGTATCTATTCTACCATGCAGAGGAACAGAAGATAATTGTTTAGAGGAATGCTACATTTTTGGAAAAAGAATATCTTGTTAAAAATATTAGTGGCAGCACGGTAGAATTAGATGAAATTCCAGAAACACAAACTTTAACTAAAAATTTGGAGGAACCGCTAGATTCAGTTATACCCAACAAACCTCAGCCACTTCGCAGATCTGGTAGGATTTCTCATCCGCCCGAGAGATACTACGGTTTTCTCATAGACGGGGATCGAGAGGATTGCATCTTGGAAGAAGATGACCCTACCAGTTTCAGGCAGGCCATTATCAGTAGGGACTCTGATAAGTGGCTGGATGCAATGCAATCTGAAATGGAGTCCATGAACACCAATAAAGTGTGGACCTTGGATATTGCTCCACCTGGGGTAAAACCCGTTGGATGCAAATGGATCTACAAAAGGAAACCTGGTGTAGATGGGCAGGTGGAAACCTATAAGGCTAGACTCGTTGTAAAAGGTTTTCGTCAAAGACCTGGTTTGGACTATGACGAAACTTTTTCTCCAGTGGCTATGCTCAAATCCATTCGGATCCTACTTGCCATTGCTGCCTTCCATGACTATGAAATCTGGCAAATGGACGTTAAAACGGCTTTTCTAAACGGCTGTTTAGAAGAGTGCGTTTACATGGATCAGGCAGAAGGTTTCGTAGACAGTGGGAGCAGCGGGAAGGTATGCAAGTTACTTAAATCCATTTATGGATTGAAGCAGGCATCGCGGAGCTGGAACATCTATTTTGATGAGGCAATCAAGGAATTTGATTTCATCAAGAACGAAGATGAACCTTGTGTCTATAAGAAGATTGTAGGACGAACTGTAGTGTTCCTAGTCTTGTACGTGGACGACATTCTTTTGATATGAAATGACACTCCTATGCTACAATCGGTCAAGCTATTCTTGTCACAACGGTTCTCCATGAAGGACCTAGGTGATGCCTCGTACATTCTGGGGATCAAGATCCACAGAGATATATCCAAGAGACTACTGGGACTTTCGCAGTCCAGGTACATAGAAACCGTACTAAAGAGATTTAGTATGGAGGATTCCAAGCGCGGTAACATACCCGCATTGCACGGAATTACCCTCTCCAAGAAGATGTCTCCTAAGACTGACGAGGAAAGAGTTCGCATGAGTACTATACCCTACGCTTCGGCGGTAGGATCTATAATGTATGCGATGCTATGTACAAGACCAGATGTAGCTTACGCGCTGAGCATGGTGAGCCGGTATCAGTCAAACCCAGCTGAAGACCACTGGACGGCAGTGAAGAACATTCTCAAGTACCTGAGAAGGACTAAGGAGATGTTCTTGGTTTACGGTAATGGAGACCTCAGGGTCGAGTCCTTTACCGATTCAAGCTTCCAGAGTGACAAAGATGACAGCAAGTCTGTCTCGGGTTTTGTGTTTACCCTCAACGGAGAGGCGGTATGTTGGAGGAGTTCCAAACAGGATACCATCGCAGACTCGACGATGGAGGCTGAATACATTGCTGCAAGCGATGCCGCAAAAGAAGCGGTCTGGATGAAGAAGTTCATTAGTGAACTTCAGGTGGTTCCGTCCATTGTTGACCCAATACCTTTGTATTGAGATAACAATGGGACTATAGTTTTAGCGAAGGAACCAAGGTCCCATCAGAAATCCAGACACATCTTAAGGCGGTATCACCTGATCAGGAAGATCATTGCTCGCCAGCAGATCGAGGTACGGAGAGTGGACACAAAAGACAACACAGCAGATCCATTCACGAAGGCCCTCCCTCAAACACAGTTCAAGCGACTTTTTGAGCTATTGGGTATGCGGTATGCCGGCAGCTGGCCTTAGTGCAGACGTTGGGTATGCGGTACACCAATTACTGGCCTTTAGTGCAAGTGGGAGATTGTTAGATATGTATGCCCTAGAGGCCATTATTGTATAGTACTGGTTTGTATAATACATTTTGGAGGCTTGGGATATATATATGGTTTTACGACAGTCTTGCTCGATATAGTAGTATGCTACTTGGTTTATTTCTATCTTGATATGTGTATATGTCTCTTTTAACATATCGCTAAAAACATATTGGTAGAGCCCTTAGGATTTTTGCTTGACTACCGGCGTTGTGATGGCGATCACACTAGTGGGGGCTGGGCAGTCTATAAGCACATCCTTATTTTGGTCCCTAATCGTAGGATTATCGAGACATGGCATCGATACTCTAGAGTAGACTAGTGCATACACTTCTCTTTCCAGCAGGGGAGATGGTCTGTCCAACAGCCATCAGTACGTCGTACTGGAGATAGTATGCAGGTGCTCGTTAGGTTACGGGTACACTGGACAGGACTCGTCAGGAACTGTTGGTTGGTATTATACCCATCGTCAGTTAACAGTTCCCAGGTGACATGAGTACAGCTTAGTCCGCTGACTTGACACTGTCACTTCGCCTCGAGTGTGTTCCCACTGTTCTTAGATTACTACCCTACCACGGCTCTACTGAGTCGTGTAAACAGGTAGTAGTTAGGTGGAGTCCCGAAGCATTTGGAGACAGTGACGGTTAGACAGGATTCGTCTCTCCCGGTATTGGGAGTTGATATCGCGCTGTGTCTAGGAGAGCCATTATACAAAGTTTCTGGCCAGGGCAAGCGAGAATTGCAGGTAGGTTTTCCAGTAGATTCTCAGGGTGTTTTGGGCTACACTCCGACACGACTTGTACCGCTATTAGGGGACTGACGTTTACCGCCCCCTAGGCCCGCCATGCGATATTCTCAGACGAACAGACCGGACTGTACGGAGATTGTCACATTCAGGGTCAGTAGGAGTTTGATGGGTTCACCTCATCAGTCTTCTTATCGGTATCTACCTGGGGACCGTTACGTACAGCTAGTACCGCTTGCGGCCTGTGGTTAAACCCATTGCCAGCGTAGTGTCGAGCCTTTAGAGTCCCACACAGAGGGTTACTCGCCTTTGGGCAAAGCAGAGTAGTGGTTGCATGGTTTTGCGACGGGGTTCGTTCACATCCGCGCACTTGTGCACGTTTGGTGTCCGGACAGTAGTTACTAGCGGGTTTTGGTTTAAGCCGGATCCTAGTAACTGTTTTGGGATTGGTTTTGTCTCAATGTATTCGTGTTCCTTGGAGCACGGATGCGGGTGTGTATGCACAGTTGACAGAGGCAGAGGCGGAGGATTCTCATTAGGGTTGTTGACCATTTGGCTTTGGTTGACTTGTTGACCGTTGACTTTTCTTTAAACCCTAATGAGAATATGATATATGATTAATAATATTAATTAAGTATTATTATGCCATGGTTGAGTTGAAAGTTTGACTTTTGTTGACTTGTTGACTTTGTTGACCGGTTGACTATTTTGGACTTGTTGACCATCATGTAGGGTTCCTAGGCACTCTTGTGAAGGTTCATAAGGCATCAAACATGCCCGGATAAAAATTTAGACGTGCCGAACAACCCAAAGCCGGGATCTTTGCTAGATTATTAGGGTTAAACATGCAAGATGATAACTTTTTATCTAAGTGTGAGGGATTACAACCTTTGTAGTCCGCTCCTTCACTTCACAAGCTCCGAGTAGAAGTCCCTTTGCCGCGATCCACGATCTCCCGGACTCATGAGAGGCTCCACGACTCGAACGATCCATGCTAGCTTGAAGTGTTCCAAATCTCCGATGATCTACGTCGAAGTTGCAAAGACTCAAGCTTTCTCACTCTAAAGAGATGAACACACTAATCTCATGGGCTAGATGAGTTGAGGATGAGAGAGTAGTATTTTTGCTTTCTTTTTAAATCACTTTCTCATATTTATCCATCACATAAAGAAAATCTAGTAAGCTTTCTTCAAGAGAGAAGAAGATGATAATGGAAAAGATAATGAGATTATTTTCTTTTGTGATGAATAGAATAAAAGCTATATGATTGATTTATAAACCATGGTCAAGGATGAGTGGCTAGGATTTAGTAGAGAATAAACTAGAGTTAGGGTTTGGTTGGGTTAAGAATGTGTCATCCAAAATATCTTAAGAATGACAAAAGAAAATGCTTCTAGAAGGTGCATGAAGCATCTAACCCTAATCAAACCCTAACCTCAATTAATCATCCTTAAACATGTTTAACAATTAATCATATCATGTCACAATAATATATATCACATATATATTATATATTTGCAACAAAAGAAAATAATACAATTAACATATATCGCATATATATCAATGTATCATCCAGTGAGAAAATGAAATAATAAAGCGAGCCAATATTAGATAATGTAATAATATATCATATATATTATTATACATTAAATCATCGAATCAACACTTGATCCGACGATCCGGCTTTATCGAATATTACCGACTAATATATCATGTACCGATTCATCGAATCAACACTTGATCCGATGACCCGGTTCATAACTAAATATTGCGAGAATATAATACGGTATCCCATATCGCATTATTCTCGGTCCTGCACATATCACATATGTGCCTCTACTCCGTTTCGCCTGAGCCAAGAAACCTCTGTGTAGGACTCTAAAGAATCGTCAATACGCCGGTACCAGGTGATGATCATATCAAACACCCACAAGCTGCAAGCGGTCAGCTAAACGTAACAGCCACCCAGGTATTGAGCGATCAGAAGATCAACAAGCTAGCCTGTGCGTTCTCCTGTGAATCCAATTAGTAACACTCCCGTACAGTCCGGTCTGTTCGTCTGATATGTCGCATATCAAGTCTAGGGGTGGTATACGTCAGACCCCAGTAACCGATAAGTCGTGTCGATGTGTGGCTCATAACGGGTCGAGAAACTACTAGTAACACTTACCAGTAAATCTCTATATCAGCCCTGGCCAGGGACTTCCAGTTATAGCCAATCGAACACAGCACAACATCAACTCCCTATACCGGGAGAGACGAATCCCCTCCTATCGCTCATTGCCTCCATGTGATTCGGGACTGTACCCAAAAGCCACCGTTTTGCACGCCCTCTTGGACGTGGTAAGGTGGAAATCAAAGCACAGTGGGAATCACACAAGACTCTATGACGATCTCGGGTCTACAGACTACCCTATACCAGTGTCACCGGAGAACTGCCATCTGACGTGTGGTATATCACCATCTGGGAGTTCTCGGCGAGTCCGTCCAGTGTACCCAGTCTCCACTGAGCACCCGAACACCATCTCTGATGTCTAACACCGATGGATATGGGATCATCCATCGCCCATCATATGGGTCAAGATGCGTATACGCTAGTCTACTCTGGTGTATCGATGCCCTGTCTCGATATATCCTCGACTAGGAACAGTTATAGGATGTACTCATCGACTACGATGGCCCCACTAGTATGATCTCATCATAGTCCCAATAGTCGAGTACAGATCCTAAGGGCTTTATCAACATGTGAGAGTAAAACAGTAAACCAATACAAGTCAACATATTAAGATAAAGTGAAACCAAATAGCATACTATCATGACGAGCAAGAAAGTCATCTCTATATATATCCAAGCATCCATTATAATATACATCATATGTACAACAATGGCCTCTAGGGCATATACATAACTAACAATCTCCCACTTGCACTAAGGCCAGCTGCTGTAGTATCTCATACCTAGCATCCCGAATAATCTCTCAAACTGTATCTGGGGAATAGCCTTCGTGAATGGATCCGCAGTGTTGTCCTTCGTATCTACTCTCCTGCCCTCGATCTCCCGGCGATCAACTATCTCCCTGATCAGGTGATACCGCCTCAGAATATGTCTGGACTTTTGATGGGATCTGGGTTCCTTGGCCAAAGCCACAGCTCCATTGTTATCGCAATACAGAGGTAATGGATGCTCAATGGATGGAACCACTCCAAGTTCAGTAATGAACTTCTTGATCCAGACAGCCTCTTTGGCAGCATCGTTGGCAGCGATGTATTCAGCCTCCATCGTCGAGTCTGCAACGGTATCCTGTTTGGAACTCTTCCAACATACCGCCCCTCCATTGAGGGTAAAGACAAAACCCGAATGCGACTTAGAGTCGTCCTTATCACTTTGGAAGCTGGAATCGGTAAAGGATTCCACCTGGAGTTCTCCGTTACCATACACCAAGAACATCTCCTTAGTCCTTCGTAAGTACTTGAGAATGTTCTTCACAGCTGTCCAGTGACTCTCTCCAGGATCTGCTTGATACCGACTCACTACACTTAGTGAGTATGCTACATCGGGTCTGGTACATAGCATCGCATACATGATAGAGCCTACTGCCGAAGCATAGGGTATCCCTTGCATGCCAGCTCTCTCCAAATCAGTCTTAGGAGACATCTCTTTGGAGAGAGTGAGTCCAGAGATCGTGGGTTGGTTCCCACGCTTGGATTCTTCCATACTAAACCTCTTTAGTATGGTGTCAATGTACCTGGATTGGAACAATCCCAGTATCCGTTTAGATCTATCTCTATAGATCATGATTCCCAATATGCAGGAGGCATCACCTAGATCTTTCATCGAGAATCTCTGTGATAAGAAGAGCTTGACTGATTGCAGCATAGGAATATCATTTCCTATCAAGAGTATGTCATCCACGTACAATACGAGGAAGACAACCTTACCCTCTGTTACCTTCTTATAGATACAAGGTTCATCTATATTCTTGATGAAATCAAACTCTTTGACTACAACATCAAAACAGATGTTCCAACTCCGCGATGCTTGCTTTAACCCATAAATGGATTTAAGCAGCTTGCACACCTTTCCGCTGCTCCCACTATCTACGAAGCCCTCTGGCTGAGTCATGTACACGCTCTCTTCTAAATCACCGTTTAGAAAGGCGGTCTTAACATCCATTTGCCAGATTTCGTAGTCATGGTATGCAGCAATGGCAAGTAAGATCCGGATGGACTTAAGCATAGCCACTGGAGAAAAGGTTTCGTTATAATCCACACCTGGTCGTTGACGAAAACCCTTTGCTACAAGTCTAGCTTTGAAAGTCTCAACTTTTCCATCTACACCAAATTTCTTTTTAAAAATCCACTTGCTCCCAATGGGTTTTACCCCTTCAGGAGCATTTTCCAAAATCCATACTTTATTGGTGTACATGGATTCCATCTCAGATCGCATTGCATCCAGCCATTTCACAGAGTCACTACTCGTGATGGCCTGCTCGAAACTAGTCGGGTCATCATCATCCATGATGCAATCCTCGCTTCCACCATCAATGAGAAAACCATAGTGTCTCTCAGGTGGACGAGAAACCCTACTAGATCGGCGGAGAGGCTGGGGTTCGTCGGGTACTACTGAATCCTCTGGTTCCACTAAATCATCTGTTGTAGTTTGTTCTGCTGGAACCTCTTCCAGTTCTACCTCAATGCTACTGTTCTGTTTCATAAGAAAACCTTTTTCTAAGAAAGTGGCATGTCGAGAAACAAACACCTTTTGTTCCTCGGGGTGGTAGAAGATATACCCTTGTGAGTTTTTGGGATATCCTACAAACTTACATAAGACAGATCTTGCCTCGAGTTTGTCCGGATTTTGTCTTTTGACATAGGCCGGACAACCCCATATCTTAATGTAATTAAGATGTGGTCTCTTCCCTTTCCATATCTCATATGGAGTGGTAGGCACAGATTTGGTAGGAACTCTATTCAATAGGTCTATGGCTGTCTCAAGCGCATACCCCCAAAAAGAAATAGGTAACTCAGCTGTACTCATCATCGAGCGCACCATATCTAATAGGGTGCGATTTCTTCGCTCAGATACACCGTTGTGCTGTGGTGTATAAGGAGGAGTAAGCTGAGAGAGAATCCCATTCTCTTTTAGATAATCTAGGAACTCACTGCTTAAGTATTCACCTCCTCGATCAGATCGAAGAATCTTAATACTTTTGCCCGTTTGATTCTCTACTTCTTGCTTATATTCTCTGAATTTCTCAAAAGCTTCAGACTTGTGTTTCATCAGGAACACATATCCGAATCTTGAGAGATCGTCAGTGAATGTAATGAAGTAGGAAGAACCGTTCCTGGCATGCGTAGACATGGGACTGCATACATCACTATGTACCAGTCCTAAGAGTTCGGTAACTCTTTCTCCGTGTCCACTAAAAGAAGCTTTGGTCATTTTTCCTTTGAGACATGAATGGCAAGTATCATAAGATGATAATTCGAACGGATTCAAATAACCATCTTTATGCAACTTAGCCAGTCGTGTCGCATTGATATGACCAAGTCTACAATGCCACAAGTAGGATTCGTTCATATCCGAACTTTTCCTCTTGTGTGTGTTTTGTATATTCAGGACTGTATTCTGATTTAGAATGAATATGCCATTATGTAACGAGCCTGATGCAATCAACTTTTGATCTAGGAATATGTTCATAACATTATCCTGTACTACAAAATTATATCCTTCTTTACTTAATAAGGAGACTGATATAATGTTGCACATCATGTTCGGTATATAATAGCACTCATTTAGAATCAGTGTATTACGACTTGGTAATACTAGATGATATTCGCCAACTGCTTTGGCTACAATACTTGCACCGTTCCCTACTTGAACGGAATGATCACCTTTTCCTAGTTCTCTACCTTTTCGTAGCCCATGTAACTGTTTACATATGTGGGATCCTGATCCGGTATCTAATAGCCAGGACGTAGGGTGAACTGAGAAACAGTTCTCAATAACTAACACACCCGAAGAAGATGCATCAACATGTATGTTCTTTTGGGCGGCGTGAGAATCCAGATATTCTCCTGTTTCCTGTTCAGTCTTATAACTCTTATAAGAAAGAACGGGTCTAACGTTCCCTTGCTCAGTACAATAATTGGGTTCAGTCAATACATCCATATTATTATCTTGATTATGGCATGACATGGTCGCTACCTGGAGAGAGAGAGAAGAAAACACTTTAGCGTATGCTCTTGCAAGATTAGATTGGTTATTATCTTATCTAATCAGGATGTCTCCCACTGTTTTTATCAAATCTACCTTAAAACCCTAAAAGGTAAGATTAGCCGGGATTAATTACACCCTACAATTTCGTCAATCTTTCAGCCAGATCAGTGTCGGTACTTTGAGGGAGGTTCCCCGTGCTTTCGCACGGACCTAATTAAAGTAAACCTCATTTTCCCAGAGGCGTAACCCCGTTAACACTTTTCTAGACACCTACTTGATCGGCTAATTGTCCTGTGTAAAACTCTCCCAGGAGTAACACTTACTCGCAGTGGGTATCGGGATCCAACTATCTTATAGGAGGTATGCAATCTCATTGCAAATTTCAACACTTGAAATTCCCGATAATACTTTTACCCCTAGTGTGCTATGACCTTGACGCATGCCAAACAACCCATAGTCCACTAGTCAAGTTCAACCCATACATTTCGTGATTGAATTAAACCCACCCGTACGACCCTTGACGCATGCCAAACAACACCGTACGAATATCCTAATCCAATCGCATCTCATGCTGCAGATAAGTAATAATCAGCTACCGTACACTACGCCTTGACGCATGCCAAACTACCGTAGCACGAATACTAAATATTACTTATCTGAAATGACGGAGGGCTACACAGGTTTTTCAGAAAACCCTGAGCGTAATGAACTTGATATCATCGTAGAATCGAGTGTTTTTGAAAAGGAGTGTTTTTGAGGCTTTTTCTTAGTTTCGCTAAAGGGGTCACTCCCGGTGAAGGGATCGTCGGCCCTTTCCCCATCGAATAAGGTGCAGGATATATCATATATATCACTGTGCAAAGCAAAACACTAAAAGCATTCAAAAGACAAACCGCGTTTTGTAGCATCTGCCAGTTTCGCTAAAGAGGTCACTCCCGGTGAAGGGATCGTCGGCTCTTTCCCCATCGAATAAGGTGCAGGATATATCATATATATCACTGTGCAAAGCAAAACTGTAGCTACCCCTTTTATAAAGTTTTGATTCTACAACATCTTTAGGTTTCTTTTCTTTTATTAATCTCATTAATAAAAATCCCATCAGCTTATGCTTCCTAAGTATCACAGAAGAAACGAAAGCAGTAATATTTATATATCAGCATATATATATAGTATAAGTATTCGTCTCAGGCAGTAATATGTCTCATCACAGAACATTGCAGCAGAAGAACATATATGAAATATTGGATATACTAGGACGTCCGTGTTTTCAATACGAGCCTGTATAAAACACGGATTCCACGGTCGCGACGAATAGCCAAACCCACATCCCAAGACCCCTACGAGAGCGGCAAGTAACACTGCCAATTTTAGGGTTAGGAGACCCGGTCTCGACTACTCGAGATGGCCTCCCACTGGACCCTAGAACCCGGTTACTTGTGCTCCCCACCTTGGGTCTACCTAATGCGGAAAAGTAAATAATATACACTGGTAACAGCAACCGCAACCTGGAAGTGCCCCAAATAAAAGAATATTACATTACAAATGAATTTTACATGAATGAAAATAAAAACCCTCATCTCACATAAAACCCCCGGCTATTCTGAACGCGACGATCCAATATAACATATCACAGCAACACATAATATCACATATCATCAACGTAAGTAAATATGCGCATCCCAATTGTCGTTGACATATAGCAACGAAACCGGCGATATCACATATTACACTTACGGTCACAGAAAAGAAAGTGTAAAACTACAATATTTGGAATCCACAATCACTTTAGACATCGTAAATCCGAAATATCACATACTTCGCATTTCATGCCTAACTCTATGAATTCCACATATTGTATCACATTCCAGATAAATAGACAGTATTAAACTTTCCGAACAGATAATCAAATACCCAAACCCAAAGTGCTCAACTCTTGAGCGAAGTTCAAATAATCTCAGAATATGTCACAGTACCAGTGATCCAGCCGTAGAAGGGTCAAGCCAACGCCTCACATGTGGCACGCCGTACTGCCCCAAACCCGAAGGTTCAAAAGGCAGTTCAAGACGGTCACATAATCGAGTTAAGGTTTGTTGTCTTCTAGAGGGTCCACCGCTTAACTTGTACAATTTTTCCGAAAGATTTAAACCCGATAAAAATTCAACACTTGAAAGTTTGCCGTACCGGGAAACAGTGAGTTAATGATATCCGTTCCAATAGTTTAACAGTTTCTAAATATCCGGAAAGAAATACGAATTTAAAATTTCCGATCGAATCTACTATTACAAAACAAACCCCAGAATTTTCAACACTTGAAACAGATTAAAAATACCCAGAAGCATCAACAAGCACATACGGATATTACCATAAAAGCCACGTGTCGCCAATCCATGAATCCGCCACGGAACCGCCGCGCAATTAGGCTTGCGCCGCGGTTCCGCCGCCGTTTGGACGAATTGGGGGCCCGGGTTTTATGGTAATTCTTAGAATTCCCTGATGATTTTTTTACGTATTTTTAATTCAGAAAAATCCCAAAATTTAAAAAAATTTCAGAGAGGGGTCTAATTTTGTCGTTTCGGGTTCGATCGGAGTTTTAACTTCGTAAACACATCGCCTAATGCTCTAGCTAGTCTCTGATACCACTGTAGGGTTCCTAGGCACTCTTGTGAAGGTTCATAAGGCATCAAACATGCCCGGATAAAAATTTAGACGTGCCGAACAACCCAAAGCCGGGATCTTTGCTAGATTATTAGGGTTAAACATGCAAGATGATAACTTTTTATCTAAGTGTGAGGGATTACAACCTTTGTAGTCCGCTCCTTCACTTCACAAGCTCCGAGTAGAAGTCCCTTTGCCGCGATCCACGATCTCCCGGACTCATGAGAGGCTCCACGACTCGAACGATCCATGCTAGCTTGAAGTGTTCCAAATCTCCGATGATCTACGTCGAAGTTGCAAAGACTCAAGTTTTCTCACTCTAAAGAGATGAACACACTAATCTCATGGGCTAGATGAGATGAGGATGAGAGAGTAGTATTTTTGCTTTCTTTTTAAATCACTTTCTCATATTTATCCATCACATAAAGAAAATCTAGTAAGCTTTCTTCAAGAGAGAAGAAGATAATAATGGAAAAGATAATGAGATTATTTTCTTTTGTGATGAATAGAATAAAAGCTATATGATTGATTTATAAACCATGGTCAAAGATGAGTGGCTAGGATTTAGTAGAGAATAAACTAGAGTTAGGGTTTGGTTGGGTTAAGAATGTGTCATCCAAAATATCTTAAGAATGACAAAAGAAAAAGTTTCTAGAAGGTGCATGAAGCATCTAACCCTAATCAAACCCTAACCTCAATTAATCATCCTTAAACATGTTTAACAATTAATCATATCATGTCACAATAATATATATCACATATATATTATATATTTGCAACAAAAGAAAATAATACAATTAACATATATCGCATATATATCAATGTATCATCCAGTGAGAAAATGAAATAATAAAGCGAGCCAATATTAGATAATGTAATAATATATCATATATATTATTATACATTAAATCATCGAATCAACACTTGATCCGACGATCCGGCTTTATCGAATATTACCGACTAATATATCATGTACCGATTCATCGAATCAACACTTGATCCGATGACCCGGTTCATAACTAAATATTGCGAGAATATAATACGGTATCCCATATCGCATTATTCTCGGTCCTGCACATATCACATATGTGCCTCTACTCCGTTTCTCCTGAGCCAAGAAACCTCTGTGTAGGACTCTAAAGAATCGTCAATACGCCGGTACCAGGTGATGATCATATCAAACACCCACAAGCTGCAAGCGGTCAGCTAAACGTAACAGCCACCCAGGTATTGAGCGATCAGAAGATCAACAAGCTAGCCTGTGCGTTCTCCTGTGAATCCAATCAGTAACACTCCCGTACAGTCCGGTCTGTTCGTCTGATATGTCGCATATCAAGTCTAGGGGTGGTATACGTCAGACCCCAGTAACCGATAAGTCGTGTCGATGTGTGGCTCATAACGGGTCGAGAAACTACTAGTAACACTTACCAGTAAATCTCTATATCAGCCCTGGCCAGGGACTTCCAGTTATAGCCAATCGAACACAGCACAACATCAACTCCCTATACCGGGAGAGACGAATCCCCTCCTATCGCTCATTGCCTCCATGTGATTCGGGACTGTACCCAAAAGCCACCGTTTTGCACGCCCTCTTGGATGTGGTAAGGTGGAAATCAAAGCACAGTGGGAATCACACAAGACTCTATGACGATCTCGGGTCTACAGACTACCCTGTACCAGTGTCACCGGAGAACTGCCATCTGACGTGTGGTATATCACCATCTGGGAGTTCTCGGCGAGTCCGTCCAGTGTACCAAGTTTCCACTGAGCACCCGTACACCATCTCTGATGTCTAACACCGATGGATATTGGATCATCCATCGCCCATCATATGGGTCAAGATGCGTATACGCTAGTCTACTCTGGTGTATCGATGCCCTGTCTCGATATACCCTCGACTAGGAACAGTTATAGGATGTACTCATGGACTACGATGGCCCCACTAGTATGATCTCATCATAGTCCCAGTAGTCGAGTACAGATCCTAAGGGCTTTATCAACATGTGAGAGTAAAACAGTAAACCAATACAAGTCAACATGTTAAGATAAAGTGAAACCAAATAGCATACTATCATGACGAGCAAGAAAGTCATCTCTATATATATCCAAGCATCCATTATAATATACATCATATGTACAACAATGGCCTCTAGGGCATATACATAACTAACACATCATCATTTCATGGCTATCATTCATGGGTATGACTTTTGCTTGCTTACTGTTTGCAAAAGCAATAATAGCATGAAATGATAATGGTCATTGAAACTAACCATCACCATATACTCAATTATTATTATTATTATCATTTTCTCACTTTTGTGAGAAGGGTGGGATTATGAGAGCTCATTCTATCATTCTCTTTCTCTCTCCTAGAAAGAAAGCTCTCCCTCTTCTTCTCTCAAGGTTCAATTGTTCCATGAGTTGGAAATCATGAACTTTTGAGACAAAACCACCATCACTCTTCTCTACTCAATCTAAGGTATTAGGTTTAGCAAACCAAACACCTTAGTCATCTCTAGTTTGAGATAGGAGCCCAATTTCGAGACCCTCGGATGGATCCATCTATGGAAAAGAGGAGACGACAAGGAGGATCCGTTCAAGCGACTACGGGGAACAAGAAAGAGGAAGAACCGCAACAAGAAGAGAAGGAGTTCAAGACCAAGGTATAGCCATTCTACATAGTAGTTAGAACTTGTAGAATTTTTGTTAGTTCTTGTTTAGCAACGATACTCATGAAACGGTCCATGTTACCTAGGTAGGAAAAATTTTCGTTTTATCTATTCCGCCTCCCCGAAAGGACCGGGTGGGTAACGTGGACCTAACAAAATGTATTGCCTTTGAGAATATTGGATTGACGCATATTTGAAGGATATTTTTTAGGCCTGAATGACCACCAGTCAACGTAGCGAATGCATCAATGTTTTTTTTTGATTCATATGTAAATTAAAGACTCGATTTAGTGAGTTTGTACTCCAATATGATAATGCTATAGCAGCTCGTCGAACATCCGAGTCAAAAGAAGATTTCTTGACTTTTAACACCCAACCCGTATTGGGTATTTCATATCCGATAGAAGTACAAGCCGGAGAATTATACACTAGAACCATGAAACTGTTTCATATAGAACTCACCGATAGTTTTTTGCTTTTTCATGAAAAAGTGGTAAAAGAAGCGTCGATCACTGTATACAAAGTTGGAAATTATACCGAAGATAAGAGTAAATGGAACGAAGTTGTTTTGACCAAAGTGGAGAGCTCAAAATTATGTGCAAATGTTCAATGTTTGAAATAGATGGAATTCTTTGTAAGCATATTTTGAAAGTTATGTATCATAAACAATTGCGAGTCATTCTTGATTATTATATTTTGCCATGGTGGAAAATTCATGCGAGGCATCGGAACATGGGTTTTGCAAATGTATGAATATGAAGAACAATAATTCCGAAAAACAATGTGATATTATTCGGCAAGGGATCCTTAGAGCGAAGTTTAATGAATCACTTGAAATGGTATGCGGTTCAAATCTCTTTCTATCAAAGTTGGAGATTATGCTTGAAGAGTTTATGCGCAATGCTGAGAAAGAATTGAAACCTCAAAGAATTTCTGTTGATAACGATGTTGGTTCAAATGCCTCTCCTCATTGTCATTGTCAAGCATCCCAGAAATCACAATTCGTGACCGTACTGGACCAGTTGACGATAAAGGTCGTTCACGTGCACCTAGCAGACACAAATCTGGATTAGAAATTACACAAAAGAAAAAAGAAACAGAGCAACGAACATATGGAAACTGCCGTCATAAAGGTTATTATAGAACTAGTTGTCCCACACGTCCAGTTGTTTGTGAAAACCAAAAATTGGTAAGCCTGCCAAAATTTATTTTAATTCGTAATAATATCGCTGTGTTAGTTGTATATCCTAATCAGCGTTCTTGGTGTTGTTGCAAGTTGTGGATCATGACAAGGAGGAAAGAGCAACAATAGCTAAGTTGGAGGCAGTATTAGCAGAGAAACAACAGCAACATAGAAGCAACAGCACTAAGCAAACAGCAACAATAGCTAAATCGGTAAGATTTTTCATGGCTTCGAAAGGTAGCTTGATATCCAGAAGCCAAATGAAAATTTCTCCACTGGCCCTACAAATCTCAACATACCATCCATTGGCTTTTCCGGATTAATCATACGAGTCTCGAATTCTTAAGTTTAAAACCACTTCTCAAAGCAACAATCATTTAGGAATATTCTAAATTCAATATGTTGAAACATACCGGCACAAACAATAGAACAAATGTGGAGCTAGATCTTATATTTAACAAACAAACAAATGCTAAAAAGTTTTCTAACATAGAAATAAGTTCAATACGCCAAAAAATTGCACATCACAATCTTTAAAACAACCACAACCAAATTTTGATTTGGTTTTTAGAAAATACACTTTTGAAATAATCACAATCAAAACTTCTATATTATTTTTACATGACAAACAAAGTGTACATCCTTTCTCCATAGATTTATTATCCAAAGTGCCAATACAATCAGAAATGGATGGCATCGAACTTTCATGAGATCGCCATTGATAAGGATAAACAACTTGAGGATATCATAGTCCACAAACCCACGAGCCCAAAGCCGTTACATTCAGCATCCACATCAGATTTTGTAACTAGGATACGTGAAAGTGCACCTACAACTTCAATGAAATTAAAATGGAACAAATCAATAATTTATTTCAAATTTTAGGAGAAACTCAAAAAAATTTGAAGTTAGCTAAGGGAGGTTATAAGCTTACCTAGATGTGTGATCGTTCACAGCCCTTGAGGATTATTCGTCAGCGAAGTGATCGAGATCGTTTTCATGGAGAGATTATTGGTGCTGTGGATGGATCGAGGGTGGGAAAGAGAGGATGATGAGATGGTGTGGAGAAGCGCGCAGATGAGAAGGCAGAGGAGGAGTGAGCGGAGAGGAGGCCGAAGAGAGGATGAGTAGAGCGGAGGATGCGAGATCGATCTGAGAGAGAGAGAGAGAGGAGAATAGGTTTAAGATTGGGGAAATTATTGAAATGAGAAATAAAGGAGAGGGGAGAGAGATCAGTCAGGTCTTTTTTTCTTTGTGGGAAAAGAAAAGGTGGTTGTATTTTGCAAATAAACGCTTAAATCTTTTATGCATGATGAGTGGCCAGGATTGAGCCATGCCACTACGCCCCGAGGAAGAGGCTCCTCGACCACTTTTCTCTATTATATATATATATATATATATGAGAATAATGGAGGAAAGATGCTATATGAGCGAATTTCCTTCTATGACGTCGAAAAAATACACTACTACAAATAAGGGTTGTCTCTACGGATTTATACAAAAGAAATCATCACGCATAATATACAAAAGAAATCAACAAGCAGAATATGATATCAATATAAACACGCAAACACCACCAATATCAATATCGTCCAAAATATAGTACAATATGTATCATATAAATAAATACATGTTTAAAATATAAGAATTAAAAAGCTACCCTAGCTCGGTCCAGCTCCACCTCTGATAAACGCCATAATCTGGCGCGCCTGCTCCTCGGATATACCCTGAGTCAATAAATCATGCAATGCGGAGTGTGCGGGAGTCTGAACGGGCTGTGGAGCTGTAGGAGTAGTCTGCGCAGCCGCCGCCGAGATAGTGGCTTGCGGAGCCGCGGCTGCTGGAGTCTGAGCGGGCAGTGGAGCTATAGGAGCTGTTTGCGGAACCGCAGCTGATGTAGTGGCTTGCGGAGCCGCAGCCGAAGAAGATGCATGTGGAGGCTCGGCCGATGTACCCTGTCGCGTCTGGACCTATGTGTGTAATAAACGAGTAAGAACTGTGTATTAGTCGAGTTCGTATCATTACCAAGTTATTTCGAAACCCCAATCTATGTATACTTAGGGACTTAGGCCTTGTTTGGATATCTAGTTTGGAAAACCGTAGTTTATTTTAATTAGATATGTATGTATGATTAATCAAAGCTAAGTCTACAACCAAATAAGCTCAGGCTACGTACTAATATTTGATATGTTGCTATCTATAATATGACATAATATTTTACTATTAAGCAGTATACATACCAACATCTCCTTCAACTCCTGAACGGTGGCCTTCAAGCTCTCCAGTTCTTACTGGAAACGTCGCTCACTGGAGACGGATGAAGTAACCGCCGGAGTGGAGTCCAACCTCATATGGGCCCTGCTAGGGCCCAGTCCCCGGCCTCTCTCCCAACCTCTGTGGTGCCCTCCGTGTGCGGCGTCCAGGACTGGGGTCAGCAGCATCGGTTCGTTCTGTCGAGTAAAATCGATCCCCAATGCCTCGACCTGCTCAATCACCCGCTCCTACACCCATATTAACCAGTAAAATATAAGTATATCATTTAAATTTGAACCTTTCAAAACTAAAATTTCAAATAGGGGTTGAATAAATATTAACACTTACGCAATACTCCTGGGTAGCGACGTCGGGGTATCGAAGCTCGCCCGTGGCGGGATCTGTCGAGATGCCGTGGACGGCAAGATATGCGGACAGCACGCTCGGTGTACCACCTTGCGCTAGGGTCTGAGCTCTCTGCAATATTAGAAAATAACTCTTAATATTAGATATATTAGAAAATAACTCTTAATATTGTATTATATCACAAAGGCCGGTTTATTGTAATTTACCGATAACTCTATGGCACGAGTAATATTTCTTGATCCACCTGTATAAGTGGGACGACCCCTTTTCGCCAACTTTCTATTTTCTTTATTTTGATCGGCCTGTTTCTGCACAACACATTCACATTTAGTTTTCTAATTAAGCAACACAAAAAAATAAATTATATACTAAATAATGAATTATATTTAAAATACATACCTGTTTGCGTTGAGAGTCAAAATATTCGCACAATAGAGGCCATGTTTCTACGTCGACTCTCGCAAAGGCCGGAGTAGATGGGAGGGCCGCTCTCTCTGTCTCGAGGGTCGCCATCCACAGGGAATAGCAGTCGGTCTTCAGCTCATTCCTGTTGTATCGGACCTTCGTCTGCATGTTCTTCATCAGGCCATTGTACAGAGCGTGAAGATCGAGCACCCTCCCAGGGTGATCAGGGTCGGGTACAGGCTGAAAATCGTAATCTAACTGAAAATACAAAAAAAACATTGTTATTAGATTGCAAGTGTTAATAATAAATATATTGGATAAATCAAATGAAAATATATATTAATACCCGAGCCTGATCCCAGAAGAGGGCGAATGAGCGCCGGTGCTGGTCGCCCCACTCAACGTGAAGTGGATAGTTCTTCACGAGCCGGCTCTCATCCCCCATATACTGGCCGAACCTCTCGGCATGATCGCCGGTATAGCGATAATCAGGGGTAAAAAAGAGGGGGAATGCTGTCTCCCCCTAGCTCTGTCGGGCTTCAGCCTGTGGGACTGATTCGGGCCTCGAGTCCCCTTCTGGGGATGGGGATACCCTGCGTCTGCAAGAAATATCAAGACAATCAATATTAAGACAAAGTTGTATTAAGAAATCAAGGTTTAACGAAAATTGAAGTGTGATATATACCTCTGGTGACTAAAGCACGAGCCTGGGCCCAGAAAGCAGTACGAGCGGGACGATAGTTCCTCCGGTGAGGAACAGCCAGTGACCCGGATGCGGACGCATCCCCTCCAACTAGAAAATAAACATTGACGCTAAATTTCCATGAAGTTCATATTTATTCTTTAGAGGATATGTAAAATGAATAAATATTTTATATTTATTCATACTAACCTATAGACTGAGCGGAGGGTACGGAAGTGGCGGAAGTGGCCCCTGCGTCAGATGTGGACGCACCACCTATAATTAGACAATTAAAAATAGATTATATAAGTAATTGCAAAAAGAGTGTGTAGATCAATAATATAACATTCTAAATCAATATGCATGCACTAAGGATATATAAACATACCCGCAGGTGCAGTGGTGGCCTCTGCCCGAGATGCGGAGGCACCACCTACAGCTAGACAATAAAAAAATGATTATCTAAGTAAGAGCAAAAGGAATGTGTGTATATTTATGATATAGCATTCTAAATCAATATACATACACTATATGATATATAAACATATCTGGAGGTGCGGGAGTGGCCTCTGTCCCTGATGTGGACGCATCACCAACAGCTAGACAATCAAATATTGACAATATAAGTAATTTTGACATGAACAGGCATGTATATCTATAATATTACATTCAAAATGGATATGCGTGCAATATACCTGGAGGTGTGGCAAAGTCCACACGGAAGAAGACATCTGAAGGGGTCTTCGATCGGGGTGCAAGACCGGCCTTCTGAAGCTCCCTACGCAGCTCTCCGGGCGGCAGAACCGCTCTGCCTCTGCCTCTGCCGGTGCCGCGGCTGGAGCTCCTGCCGCCCCTCGCTGCTCCCGTCATCGTCATCAAATCTAGATAAAACGGTTTGTGGACGCATTAGACAATCATTACAAGCATTGACTATATATGTATAGATCGTAAAATCTGAAGTAATAATATAACATTACTGATAACCTTTTTCGTTTCGTGGGCACATTAGACATATCTACTTGGATTTCATCATTGATATCATTTCTAACCTATCTTTACAACGGAGAACCAGCGGAAACAACGTTGAAATGAAAACACAACTGAATGAAGGTGTTTACTTTATACATTCCTAACTTGTCCACACGGGACAAATCTATCGGTTTCATACGATTGAATCTTCTCGTCACATAGACTATACGACAGTTGTTAGTATCGAGCTATATCGTCCGATATTTAACAACCTTCGTATAGTTCTATGTCACGACGAATATCGAACGTATGTTAACCGATAGACGGGGACTAAGTGGCGCTTTAAGTTTCATATCTGAGTATCGATGAGAATATGAAAGTTTCATATTATCATCGGGTATCATATATTGGTTTTAACTTGAACATCTTGAATCACTCTCTAATGATGCGTTTGTTGTGTATTCTTGTTGTATGTGTGTGTTTCGGCTGTCGGGGGTAAGGCTTCTATTGGTTATCATACGATTGAATCTTCTCGTCACATAGACTATATGAAGTATTTAAATAAAATATAAAGTAACTGATATAACATGATTTTAAACTTATGAAATAATATTTGCTTAGTTACTTGCAAGTTGCAACTTGAGAATAAGATATATGAAGATTTGAGCATTAAAGAACTAAGATGCATTAGACTTGAGATTGAGATACCACTTTCAACATAGAAAAGAAATCAATAAATAAGATGAATATAATATAAATTCAAGTTGAAAGAATATATATCAAATAAATTCAAGTTGAAAGAAGTGATCAAATATATTATTTCCTTGGTTATATTTTGTTCTCCTACATCCAATCAGTTTAATTTTTCAATGTAAAATCTATTGTACATCTAACTAAAATAATCAAAAAAGACAAAAGAAAAACTCAAACAAAAATAAAGATATTACTTCGGTTCCTCCTTTCAAATGCAATTAAACTTTGCCAGCTTCGTCCAATCAAATAACGGCACACATCAGTTTTTCTCTTTTCCTTTCACAAGTAAATATGTCAATTTCTATCTTTTTCTTTGTACAAGTATGTATCAAATTTACCGGTTGAACTGTTGCAAAATCAATCATAGTTTCAATTAAACTATTAATTAGAAAGGCACCAAAGAAAAACTCGAAAAATAGCTAGGTTTTTTTTATATGTAAACATTGCCCTCCAAAACTTTCATATTCATGCTTAACCCTTCTTAAATCTTTATTTTATACTTTGACATATGTTTGGAATACATAATTTTTAAGAATTATGTATATATTATTTTTCCCTGTTCCCGCGCTAGCTTCCCCCCCTAAATATTCTGTGTACATTCTGTTAAAAAACAGCTGTAAAAAGTTAGGATTTATAGTCAATAAAATCAATGATAAAGATACACACATCAAAAACAAATCAATAACCTACCAAAAAACCAAAACCCTAAACCCCCTCATCATTCACACAGATTCATCTCTATCCTTATTCATCGATCTCTCCAAAAATAGCAACAATTCTCTGCTGTAAATGAATGGCTTCTAGTTATCACACAATCAAACACAAGTTTGTGGTAGCCATTGCACGGTTGCACCTCGCAGTAACCCTACGTTAATCCCTAACCCTAACCCCAACCCTAACCCTAACCTTAACCCTAACCCCAGCCCCAGCCCCAGCCCAGCTGAACCCCAACCCTAACTCTAACCCCAACCCCAACCCCAACCCCAACCGCAACCGCAACCGCAACCCCAGCCGAACCCCAACCCCAACCCCAGCCCCAGCCCCAACTGCAACCCCAACCCTAACCCTAACGCCAACCCCAACCGATGCCTAATCCTAACCCTCATCGGTACCCAAACCATGAACCCTAACCCTAAAATAATCAAAAATTTGTTTAATTGAAGATTTACTAACCTGTGCGGTGGAGGAGACGATCGATCGGTGGTCGACAACGCGCGCAATCGGCGATGAGGAAGAACGAGGGCGGTGGCGACGACGAAACGGAAGGCAATGGCGACGACGAGAACGGCGATCGGCGGGAACGAGAGATTTGGGGATTTTGAGAGTTTCGCGCGCGAGAGATCGAGAGAGATAATCAGCGTAGGCCATTCTGTGCCTTTTTAATTAAATCCCCATTTAGATGCCCCTATGGATTAGTCCATAGGTCATTGGTTTGCGGCTCTGTAGGGGCAAACAACAATTTACGATTTAATATTTTTAAATTAATACGTCTAGAACCGTAGGGGCAACCGTCTGGCCCTACTGACTAATCCGTAGGGCCAAAATAAATCTGTCTCTATGGATTTCATTATCCGTAGGAGCAACCCCTATTTTAGTAGTGATACCCCCTCCCTTATTTTTTTCGACGATCGGCACCCACTATATTCATCATTATCATCTAAGATGTGGGTACACCAAATTTCATGTGATTCTACAACTTTTTCACCGTTTATTTAGCAATGTAAAAAGTTCTATTGTCGGTAAACCGTTAATTTTGAACCCACTAAATCAACGGTGAAAAAGTTGTAGAATCACATGAAATTTGATGTACCTACATCTTAGATGATAACGATGAAGATGGTGGGTACTGATCGTCGGAAAAAATATGAGGGAGGGTGTATTTTTTCGACGCCATAGGAGGAAATTCCCTCCTATGGCCTCTTTCCTCCATTATTCTCTCTCTCTCTCTCTCTTTATATATATATATATATAATATCGTAATTTTGCATCAATTTGCACAAATAAAAGAAGCTTGGGATGGTCAATGGAGGACCTATGGAGAAGAGGAGAAAGAGATAGATCAAGAAATTAGGAAGACGAAGGAAATCCAAAAGGTTCAGAAAACCAAAGAGATCGAGAAAAATGAAAAACTTAAGGAGTCCGAGAAGGACAAGAAAAAAGTTTAAAATATCAAAAGGATCATAAGATCAAACATGAAGTTATGAGAAATCAAAGACTTTGTAAAGGGAAACAACAAAATTCATGAAATTAATGAATTTAAGAAACAAAAAATACAATTTGTTGGATATAATGCCCTCAAGGAAATTATTGTAATTGCAGGTACGCGATTATGATAATTGAGTGAGGACCTATACATGTGGAACAATCTTACTCGAGATGATACTATACTATATGGTTTGTCTTTATCATTGATGTGCACACGTTTTACTTGTTATTATGTGTCGCTAATACATAATGATGAAACCCGTAGGATTCTTGCTTGACTACCAGTATTATGATGGTGATCATATACGTGAGAGCTGGGTAGTTCATAAGCACAATCTTAAATGTCCCTAGTCGTGGGAGTATCGAGACTGGGCATCGATATTCTGGAGTAAAGTGGTGTATACGTTTCGAGACCCCGACGAGGGTGGTGGTCGGTCTCATAAGCCATTGGTGTTGTATCACCTAAGATAGTATACAGGTGCTCACTGGAGGTGAGTACATTAGATGGGCCCGCCGAGAACTTCAAAATGGTATTATATCTATCGTCTGATGGAAGTTCTCTAGTGGCATAAGTACAGTTTAGTCTTTTGAGCCGAGATCATTATTTTTCCTCGTGTGAGTTCCTACTGTACTTTGATTACTATCCTACCACGGCTCAAAAGAGTCGTGCAAATAAGTTTTAATTGGGTATAGTCCCGAGCCACATGGAGGTAGTGAGCGATTGTCGGGAATTCGTCTCTCCTGGTATTAGGAGTCCATGTCACGCTGTGTTCGGTTGGCTATCACCCTAAATCCGTGGCCACGGTTGATGGGATTTACTGATATGAGTTCAATAGTTTCTCGGTTGGTGATGATCTTAACTCCGACACGACTTATCGGGTTATTAAGGGTCTGACGTTATCCACCCCCGAGACCCGATATGTGATACTCTTAGACGAAGAGACCGGAGTGTACAGAGATTGTCACATTCAGGTTCAGTAGGGTACGAATGGACATAATTGTCAACCTCCCTTTCGGCAGATACCTGGGTAGCCATTACGTACAGTTAGTGCCGCTGACGTGCTTGTAGTTTTGGGATTTATCCAGTAAATCACTGCCAGCGTATTGTTGAATTTTTAAAGTTCCACATAGAGAGTTTTCCCGGTTCAGACGATATAATATAGATGACGTATATTGATACATATAGGGTGTCCGATTAAATGTGTGTACAGGCTACACGGACTTTAATCGGATGGTTGATAATACCAGCGGTTTAGGATTAAGCCAGATTATTAAATCAGGTTTTGATTTAATAATATATATATATATATATATATTTAATATATGTATTCTAATATTATTGTTCACTATTCATTTTCTCTCTCTTGGCTATTCGTATATTTGTACGAATACGCATATATGTATTTCGATATGTATACCGGGTTGTATTCCGTATTTATACGGAATTTGTTCTAGAAGATAGACACTTCATTTATTGATTTTTCCTTCAAAAGAAAATCAAAAATTGAGGTGGAGGATGAGGTGTGAAGAAGTATGATAGAGAGGAATGGCTGTAACATTTCAAAATAAAATATTATTTTTGGATTAAATAATATAAAATAATAAATTTTATGGATATTATAAAAGTATGGAGATTAGTTTTAATGATATGGTATGATTATACACTTATAGTTTGAAAAATAATTGGAAAATTAATATGAATTATTGATTTTAAAGGTATTTATGTGATTTGGGTATTTTATAAATTATTATACAATTAATTGTATACAAGTTAATGCTAAACTTGATTAATATTTCACTAATTATGCATTAATCTTGCTTATGTATATGACATGCAACAAAATATGTTGCAAAACATTTGTTACATTTATTTGAACCATGCTTCATTTGCATTATATGGTTTTTTTTGTTTTGTTTTAAAAATGAAAAGAAAATAAAATAAAAAGATAAAAGAAAATGAGAAGATATTTGTGAGAGAGGGGACAAAGAGGTATGGGCATGAGAGAGAAGAGAGAGAGAGATAGGGGTTTTTCCTATCATGGTTTCCTTAACCATTCCTCATCTTCATCTCATATTTTTTCCTCATCCTCCTTCTCCTCTTCCTCTACCCTACTACCACCTTGCAACACCCCTCAAGCTACCTCAAAACTTGTGTTTTCCTTCACAAATATTGTGCATAAGCTCACTACAAAGACCATGGGTGAATCAAGTCAAGGTTTTGAACACTTTGGGCAACCCTAGAATCTTCTCTAGTTTCCAAATGAGCTATATTTCTACCCCTTTTGTTAAGTTTTTAGTTTTTCCTATGTCCTATAGTAGTTTAGAGCTAAACTAATGCGGTTTAGTGATCCTGGAAAATTCCAAGATGAGGTTTAGGGTATAATTTGGTGTGTGAAGGTGTATATGAGGTGTAGTTAGTGACCACAACCCCTGTAGTGCTTGATTTATGGACTGAACCAGAGACTAAAACCCCAAACTAGGAACTTGGGAATCTTCGATATCGGGTTTTGTGGGAATTGTGATGTGTTATTGAGAATCTGCTATAAGCCGGGGACCCTGAAAATTATTTAGCGATCACAGAGAGTCGTGCAGGTGACCTAGAAACTATCCTAGAGACCCGAGACCCTAACTTCCAATCCTGGCCGCAAATAAACTCCTTTTGACTGCAAATTGCGGCCTGGGTATGGTGGTTATGCCTCGTACTTGGACCATAGCTTCTTTATCCAGTAATTAGACCCTCTACATATGCAAAATTTTCTAATTCAACCTAGGGTAAAATCTGGAAGTGTTTTCTCAAGTTTCTGTTTTCGTTTTGCGACTTTTAATGACTTGAATTTTGGTATTTGGGTTTTGACTCGGTCGTTTAACATTTGTACGTCGACGTCAAGAGTTGTTGGTTATTCTTGCATGCGTAGACCGTAGGTTCTAACCTATGTGCACTCTACGTGCCGTATCGGTTTTCATATTCGATTCTTGTTTACGATACGACGTGTTTAAACTGTAGGTACCTTAGCCTGGACTTCGGGATGACAAGGGAGAGCAAGGCGTCATCGACTTCGGCAAGTGAGGATTATAGGTGAGTGGATGTATATCTACGGGGGAAGTTGGGTGGATGGCGTATAGCACCCCCACAACCGTAGATTAGGATACTTATATATATTATATATATGCCTTTGAGAGATTTGGATACTTAGCAAGTAGGGCTCTAGGAGACTATAGGTTAGATTATGCGTACTTGTAGGATGGTTTACTCTTAGTTTTAGTTCCTTAGTCGTGAGTCGTCGGTTTTACATTATCGCGCACGCACACACACTTGATATGATATGTGTGTATATGTATATATGTATATATATATATGGATATGTTGATATATATATATATATATATATATATATGTATATATATAATATACATATACGTGTAAGATGAGGATATGATATGTTATATGGATATGAGTCGATACGATTGAACATGATGTCAAGAGATTTTGATATATGATTTGAGATGAGACATCATATATGATGCGATATATTTGTCACGACCCGAAGGTACGGAACGCGACCGGCACTTAGATTACGAAGCGTCTAGAGGCGCAACGTAACCTAAGTAAGCCGAAGCCCAGAATCTAAACCATAAAAGAAGAAGAAGTAAAAGAAATATGAAGAAAACAAGTATAAAATCATCAGCAAATTTTCCTAAAAATTTCGACAGAGTCTCCTATGTAAAAACTGGCCCCAAACGGGTACAACAAATATAATATATACATAAACAATAAAAAGCACCCCCAAACGGGAGCTAGCTCAACGCCAACAGGCGGAAACAACCACAACAAGCACAATAATATACAACGCCAAAGGGCGAGGCTCAAAACTCAAAAGAAAACAAAACCACCAGATCAGAATAATACATGCGCGACTCTAAGGTCGAAATAAAAGACTGGTCCAATAAACTTATCAAGTAATACAAGTATGGTTGATGGAGTTTACTAGATACAAATGAAAGAATAAAAATACAATGGTGGTTCAGATACAAGTGAACCAACCTACCGTGCAAATCACCCTGAAGAAAAGATGTGCCAGCAAGCTGCCAGGGAAACCTATACATCGAATCTGTAATAAAATTTGGCACAACGGGGGTGAGTTTCCAACTCGTGAGTAGAAGACATCTACGAAAAGAAATCGAATGCACGACGCTATCCTAGGTCATAATAATACACTACTAAGTCCCAATCATCTAATAATAGCAGGGTAATACTACGTGTAAGTGCAGATACTCCGTGCTCGTGTCAGTGACTCATATAGTACCATGTCATATGAATGGATATGCATGCACCATGAATGTAAAATAACCAATCCTGAAATCCAGGTGTATCTGTATAAGAAATCTTTAGCTGTTATCATAGTAAAACGGGTATAGAAACCGGAAATATCAACGATGAAATCCATGGAAATCCGTGTCAAGCATCGACACAAACATGTAAATCTCAAGTCTCATAGTCTCAATATCTCGGGCTCCGTCAGTCCGGATCGGCCCATATCATCAAATCTCACGACAACGGTCAGTATCCTCCGGATATCCGCCGCGCCAGACATCACCGGTAGGTAGCCTTCCCTGCCAGGCTCATCGTCTACAACTCGATCTTCTTGCCCCGGGGTACCATACCGGGCCCACCATGTACCCGAGACGGTTCATCCACTTCTCGAATCGGGTCTCGAAATCCAACAGAAAACATGAAATCTCATGGTGGACAACACATACATCACGAGAAAACCGCATCTTATTTTAAAAAGAGAGGAGGAGAGAGAGAGAAGTTTTTATATATTCTTGCGATTTTCCCCGAAAATCCAGAAATCTCATAGAAACCCAAATCTCAAAATCATGAGTAAGTATACGATAAGTGTCGGCATATGCCCATAATACTGCATGATAACATGAAAATATGAATGCATGAATGTCTAAGTAATAATTATCATGTCTATACTAATATCAGAGAGTAATCATAATATTATATCGGTCAAGTTGTTAACTGATTCTATCAATAAAAGATAATATAATCTAAAGTGTACGTGACATAGCAATTACCGATGATGATGTGTGTGAGCCGGCAAATAAGTGTGCGTGGAATATGCGCATCATCGGTAATGGTGCTGGTGTCCTAACAGGTAAGGTTTATACTGATTATAGCAACATATGTAAGAACATGCATCATTATGATTCCAGTGTGAAAGTAAAGACGGATGTGTATTATCTACTCATTTGATATACCATTAGCACTACCACTATATGACTCGAACCTAACCTAGTGTCCATCTAACCTCCTAAGGAACAAAACCTAAGAAACTAGTCAATAAGAAACAAGAGTCTACCTAAGGTCTGAATCAATATCTCTAATAGTCGGCGATCCGGCCTCAATAGCGTCACGTACGTAGTACGACTTCCTCGAATCAAGAGTGCGGATCAATCATCATATTTATGCCTCGTACGGTAAAATCCATCGTACGGCATCCCAATATCGGGGCACGGGTCAAGTATCTCCTAGGTGTCTCATCATTCGTATAATGTCATCACCAACACATCTCATGATCAAGGTGTTAAACTGTAATCGTCTACATCAATCATATGTCATTGCCATCATAATATGCATCATTAGTTTATCCTCAGAAATATCATGTCATATGTATCATATTGTGATTAAGTCATACTGATATCATATCGTCATCAAGTCACACCTATTTGATATCAACATCAGGTCATACCTATATGATATCGACATCAGGTCACACCTATATGATGTCGTAATCAAATCATACATATCCCATATCGTGATCAATCACAAGTTACAGTCCGGGTACTAATTTAGAGTCCCAGGTACCTCAATATCATCACCACCCATTATAATTTACGTACACATGTTCATTATCTCATTCTCTAATGATCCGCTAACACCTAATACGACTGTATAGCCAAGAATCACGGTATCAAGCCCAGTTATACTATTTCATCATACCTCGGATATCATATCGCATCAATGAACCCCATATACGTGTTGTATATACATGTATATACCTATACCTAGTTCTATATATGTATACACATACACGTATACACCATGTCGAGTTTCAGTGTGTGCGTGTGTGTGTTTCTATCTGAAACCTACGAACCTCTTCCAAGGTACTCATCCTCTGATATGGTTTTCCTAAATCAGTCTAGTCCAGCCTAGGGTTATTACTAGGGTCTTACGCATTAAGAATCTAGGGTCACATCTGGCTTCCTAATGTCAATAAGTACTATTCCTATTCTACGTTGCGGGGGTGCTAAACGCCATCCACCCGACTTCCCCCCGTAGATATACATCTACTCACCTGGTCCATGTCTGCCGAAGACGGTGTCGCCATCCTCCTCTTCATCGCCCGCAGTCCACGTGAGGGTACCTAAACGCAAACATATAAATAGTATCGTAAACTGAATCACATACAAAAGTCAAAACGATGCAAGGAACCAGCATAGGTTAAAACCTATGTCCCGTCCACGCAAAAGAACCAAATATCGCTCGATATCGGCGTACAAACTCCGATGGATCGAGATAACATGAACAAATAACTCATAGTTTAGAAAACTCATTACTTATAATAATACAAAGCATGCTTTAATCCATCAAAACCCTAAAATCAATCAAATCGTCCGATTTCGAAAAACCCGAAAACGCTAATTTACCGTTTTTCTTCAAAACTTGACATTTAAATGAAACCAATGGTTATAAAACTCATTAAATGGCCTAACTAGATTATAAAAACCATTACTATATTTTTATTACACAATTTTGTATAAATTTGGAATTTCTAGTGTACAACCTTTATAGATTTTCAACACTTTGCAATCTAAAATTTCATAATATCACAACCAAACATGATTTTACATGAATTCACTTACTAAACCACAATTCATGATGATAATAATATAATGAAACTATAATTTAAATTTTTAATCTCATATATTTAGGAATTTCCAAAATCTAGTTTACGAAAATAACAATTTTATTAGTATTTTCCAATTATCAAAAGAAACTAGTGATCAAACTAAGTTTTTCATTCCTTTAATATGCTAATATTCTCATTAAAACTACCATCTAATGATAACCACCTTAATAAGAATTTTATTTTACCCACAACACATTTTAGAAAAATCTAGTTAGCTATATAGTTTAATTAAAACAATTTGAATAAACAATTTATTATACAACAACCATGCAAGATTTTTCCACTTCTAAAAATGGTAGACTAGTTATTATAACCCTAATTAATTAATAAAAATTATAACTTGAATTTACAAACCCTAACTTGAATTTTAAAAATTGAACATAGAATTAATCTAATAAAACTAATTATGCTTTAAAAGAAACATCTAATGGAAATAAAACAAAAGAGATAGATTTATACCTTCACAACCTCAAGTCCAAACATGAAAATGAGCCTAAAAATTGCATGCTTTCCCACTCAAAAATCCATGTAAAGAAGAGTAGAGAATAAAGGGTAGGAAATACATAGGATTTTGTGGATTTTTAATTGAATTTTTAATGGATTTTTGATGAATTTTGAACAAAAAATGAAGTGGAAATGGGGGGGGGGCTGCCATGGGGGTGTTGAGGCCGGCCACAATTAGGAGGAGGGGGTGGAGAATGAGAAAAGTGAAGAAAGATGTAGAAAGTTCCCCCAAAATATCATATCATTATGTCTTTTCATGTTTTTATTAAATTTTCTTTTAATTCTTTACTATAGCAACTCAAGAAAACTCTAGAAAATTGGAAAAATTTGCAAATGAATTTTACATGATACTCACTAAATTATAATATGCCATTGCTCACTTTTACAAATTAAAACCATTCAAATTTGTAATTTACACTAATTTAGTGTAAAAATAAAGCTTATGTTAATATTTAAAATAATTAATTTAGGAAAAATATTTAATTAAACTAAAAATTTATAAGTGGCTAAATAAACACCATTTACTAGTAATTACATAATTAGAATAGGTATTTTTGAAATTATAATGAAAAACAATCACGGTTTGATTTTACGAAAAATACATTTTACTTTACCGAAAATCATAAAATTCACTTAAACAATTTTATTCATTTAATTATTTTTAAAACGTTACAATATTAAAGGATCGTTGTGCGTTATACACATAGCATGCGATAACATGTGACTTGATGAAATAATAGAATGTACGTGAGCTTAGATCTGTACCTTTGATTATAATATTATACGATGGATGATACCGTACGAATTATGATATATATGATATTGAGCCGTACCCTTGATTTTGAGGATGCCGTACGGCGGACTATACTGTACGATATATATATATATATATATGATGATTGATCCACACTCTTGACTCGAGAATGCCGTACGATAGATATTACCGTACGTGATGCTATAAGACTGGATCGCCGACTACTAGATATATCGACTCGGATATGTTATAGATTTCTTATCACTTTCGATTCGGTTCTTAGTTTAGTTTTCTAATTACTTAAGTAGATATTAGTATAGATTTGAGACAAAACTATTTTCAAACTAACGAATCGTATGCATTTTCAAAGGATAAACCAAGGGACGCTACGGATTTTCAAAAGATATCTCTTTTCTAAAAAATATATCGTAGCCCCTACTTTTCTAAAAACAACGATTCGTGCTATTTTAAATACGGTAACCATATGGCTCGTACACACACACACACACTTTATTAATGTTGTGTTTACTGTTTATTTCTGCTATGCTCATGTTATTCTCATTGCATTGTATATATACATGCGTTTCCATTAGCTGTTAAGATCTCGTTTGCTAGGGCACTTGCACCATTACCGATGATACGTATGTTGCACGTACACTTGCTTGCCGGCTCACACACATCATCATCGGTAATTGCCATGCCATGTACACATTAGAGAACCGTTATTTCATTCGTATAACCTGATAAATTGTAGCTAAGTAGTATTGTTTAGCATTCATGATTTCACATGCTAGATTAGACTTTGCATTTCTTACATAGATGCCACATGTATTTATATATACATTCTATTTATGCACTGTAGATGGGCTCTATGCCGATATTCATTGTTCATTATTATCTCATGATTCTAAGATTTTGATTTTCATGAGATTTCTGGATTTGGGAAACTGCATGTGAATTTGAAAACTTATGATCTTTTAAAAGAAAAATGTGGTTTTTCTTGATATGATGTGTGGCATCCACCATGAGATTTCTCGGTGCTGGAGCTATATGTATACCCTATTCGAGGAGCGAGGAGACACCATCTACGGGTACATGGTGGGCCCGGTGTGGTACCCCAGGGCAAGAAGGCCGTATAAAGAGACGTTGAGCCTGGCAGGGGAGCACTACCGACCGGTGATAATTGGCGCGGCAGATATCCGGGGGATACCGACCATAGTCGTAAGATCAGATGGATATTGGCCGGTCTGGACTGACGGAGCCCGAGATAGTTGGCGCGGTGGATATCCGGAGGATACTGACCGTAGTCGTGAGATCGGATAGATATGGGCCGATTCGGACTAACAGAGCCCGAGATATGAGGATTATGTGTCGCTGATGGACACGGTTTTTCATGATGTTTTTGAGTGTCGATACTTGGCACTCAGTTTTTATCATGATTTTGGTGTGTCGTTGCTAGACACACATTGGATGATGCATTTATACATAATACACTTGACATGTAATCACTTTGTGGCACGGACACGAGTACTTGATATTACACTTACGCTTATACTGTTACTCTTGTTATTACTCGATGTCCTCCTATTATTACTATATTACTGTATGACCTAGGAGATCGTCATACATTCGGTTTCTACTCGGTGATGTCTTCTAATCACGAGTTGGTAACTCACCCCCGTTGTGCTATAGTTTTCTTCCAGGTTGACCGCACAGGTTCCGTTGTGGCTTACCGGCACACCACTTCCTTTCGGGTGATTGCTTTGGTAAGTGGGGTTTCACTTGTATCGTGACCACCATTGTACTTTTATATTATTCATTTGTATCTAATTAAAGGCTCCATCAACTAGACTTTGTATATATGTAGACTTAGAAAATGCTATTGTATATTCTTTCGGGCTTAGGGTCACGCTCTTGTATTTATTCTAGCTTCTGGTTTCTTGATGATAATTTTATTTCTTTGTTTATTTCTGTGTTTTGATCCTCGCCTTCAGCGTTGTATATTTATATCTTTATGTGGTTGTTTCCGCCAATTGGCGAAGAGATAGCTCCTGTTTGGGGATGCCTATTATTATTATTGTTTGTATTGCTTTCGGGTTAAGATTTACAAAGAAGGCGTTGCCCAAATTTCAAATAACGAAAAGGTTTTCAAGATAGATATAAAACATTGCATTTTCATATAATATAACTTATGTTTTAAAAAAAGGACTTGGTTTCATTAAAGCTTATTTCAAAACTTCACCTCCACTATTTTCCTTAAAAGGTTTAGATTTCTGGGTTTTTGGTTTACTTGAATTAGGTGGGGTCTTATAGATTTCACATGATCTAAGTGCCAGTCACATGCCTTTTCTGGGTCGTGACAATGGCTATGGTTTTAATATTATAAAAATCATTTGGATTTACTATTGTTGTATGGTTGCAAAAAGGAAATGAGCCATTCTCTTTTCTACTTGGGTTTTTCTTCAACACACAAAAAAAAGGCTTAGCCATTTTTTTTCTTGTGATGGCTAACACTTCTTCACCTCCTCCTCCTTCATCTTAGATATTCTCTTGAGCTTAGAAATTAGAGAGAAATGATAGTGAAAATATTCCTACATCCCCACTCTCTATTTGTAGCGAGCTTGGAGCGTCAGTCGCTTCACTTGGTGAAGCCGGAGCTTGGATCGGTTCCCTTAGGTAGATCATCTTTGGCAAGGGCGGTCGCTATTCGAGCTCGATCCGGACAGCATATAAGGAGTTTGGAGGGGCCTTCCTCGATTAGGTGGACACACGTCGAAGGTAGTATTCTTTAACCTTTGCATGCTTGAGTTTCTAGTTTTCGGTGTTTGGATCGATCGCTAGTTTTTAGTCTCTAGTTGCCCCCTCGTTAATTTTTGTTTTCCGCTTCCTCTGGGAAGAGGGCACTAGGGACTTACATTGGTATCAGAGCCTCCTAAATATCTTAAACTAGCTAGTTACGACATTAGAATTCACATTTTTTCCGGCATCGAAAACTGTTGAAAAAACAGTCCCGAAAATTTGAGTTTTGAGATATTTGCACATCCCGCGAGTTCACGGTTTGAACCGAGAAGCCGCGGGGTGGTGCGTGAGCATCCCGGGGAGAACTCTAGGGGGGCCGAAGGGCTGGGCCCACTCCTTATGACCATCATGAGGCGGTCTTGGGGGTGGGGACCTGAGACTACCCCCAAGGGTAGTCTTGGGTCTGCCACTAACCCCTGGCCACCTTGTGGTGGCCTCAGGGGTAGGGTTCCCCCTTAGGCCCCCTGATTGAATATTAATTTTGTGTGTGAACTTTTCGTGAAGGTTCGGGCGCGTTTCTTTTTTATTCGGACTTTTGAATTGGCTTAAAACTCGGTTTTTTAGAACTTTAGTGCACTTGGTTTTCTATCCTTTGGTATATTTGGGATGTGCGCTAGTTGTGTGCGGAATTCAAATGTCGTGACTTCGTTTGCGTGCATGTATATGCTGTTAACGCCATCTAATTGCTATATGTTCGATTAGACGGGGTTACACACGTGCTTCGGTTACTTGTTTCCATGATCATATTTATCTAGTTTTATGGTTTAGTCGGATTGTCGTGTCAGATAGCCCCTCATGCATTGCTTGTACAGTTTTGATTTACTTTGTTGTATTCATTTGTTCGGGATGAGCTCTAACTTGTGGCCACCGTTTCCGTTTTATGTATATTCTTTTATTAGGGTTCGACCAGGATGCGGTCGATGTCACCGTTGTATATATTTCATTTTTGTACTAGGATTAACCTAGGAGAAGTGCTCGAGTAGTCGGGTTCTAGAGTGCAGCAGGTGGCCATCTCTTGGAGTTGAGATCGGACCACCTCGCTCTAGAATTGGTGGCTTGCTCGCCGCACTTGTAGGGGTTATAGGATTCGACCAGCGTATTGGGGTCAAAATTTATACCCCGGTTGACCAAGTCAAAATCAAAGTCAACCCCAAGCCAAGTGGGCCCATGCCCAGGTCAGAACCGAGCATGGAAGGGACCAGCCCCATGACAAAAAGAATGAAGCCATAAATTAGTTTTAATGTAATTCTTTTTTTAGAAATAAATGTATGTAAATAGGCAGAAAGCCGAAATTTTGTAAAACTCATGGTTTATGGGCAAAAAGAAACAAGCATATTAGGCATGGGGTGACACAAGCACCATTTGTCAAAGCCCAAGGGGCTATATGTAAAGTGTGTAGCCTATAATGGCAAACATGATGAAAATATCTAGGACAACTTTTCCATTCTCGAAAAATTCTGGGGTTTGTACCTCCTCGTTCCTCAAGGTTCTAAACCTTCTTCTTTTCTTTTGAATTAAATCAAGAGTTTAACTCTTCATGTCCCAAAAATAAATAGTTTTTCACCATAAAACCCTTAAAGGGAAGCTTGGATCTGCCATCAAACCCATAAAAAGGGAGATTTTAAGTCTCACCTCCTTTCCCCCCCCAAGATCCAGCCAATAAAGAGGAAGAAGAAGGATACCCATCTCCAAAAAAAAAAATCCTATTCTAGGAGGCTCCAAGGCTCGAAAGAAGATCCAAAGATTTTTAGGAGTTTAACTCCATTCAAGATCTGTTGGAGTTTAACTCCATAAATCAACCCCTTTTTTGGGAGTTTAACTCCAAATCTATCCATAATCCCTATTAGGAGTTTAACTCCAAATCTATCCATAATCCCTATCCGACCATCCACGTCGCAAAAAGGGCAGTATCGACCTCCACGTCGTCAAAATGGGAACCAGATTAAATCAACCTCCACGCGAAAGAAGATCCATCGATTTCATGCACACAACCCACATATGTGGTGTGCATTTATTGATGGGGGAAATTTGTTGGGGTAAAAATTTATACCCTGGTTGACCAAGTCAAAATCAAAGTCAACCACAAACCAAGTGGGTCCATGCCCAGGTCAGAACCGAGCATGGAAGGGACCGGCCCCATGACAAAAGGAATGAAGCCATAAATTAGTTTTAATGTAATTCTTTTTTTAGAAATAAATGTATGTAAATGGGCAGAAAGCCGAAATTTTGTAAAACCCATGGCTTATGTGCAAAAAGAAACAATCATATAAGGCATGGGGTGGCACAAGCGCTATTTGTCAAAGCCCAAGGGGCTATATGTAAAATGTGTAGCCTATAAAGGCAAACATGATGAAAATATCTAGGACAACTTTTCCGTTCTCTAAAAATTCTAGGGTTTGTACCTCTTCCTTCCTCAAGGTTCTAAACTTTCTTCTTTTCTTTTGAATTAAATCAAGAGTTTAACTCTTCCTGTTCAAAAAATAATTAGTTTTTCACCATAAAACCCTTAAAGGGGAGCTCGGATCTGCCATCAAACCCCTAAAAGTGGATATTTTAAGTCTCACCTCCTTTTTCCACCCAAGATCCAGCCAACAAAGAGGAAGAAGAAGGATACCCATCTCCCCAAAAAAAAAAAATCCCATTCCGGGAGGATCCAAGGCTCAAAAGAAGATCCAAAGATTTCTAGGAGTTTAACTCCATTCAATATCTATTGGAGTTTAACTCCATAAATCAACCCCTTTTTTTAGGAGTTTAACTCCAAATCTATACATAATCCCTGTTAGGAGTTCAACTCCCAGCCCAGATGCTAAGCCCATTTTCTGCTGGTGTTTCCAGCCATCGCGTGCCGCGCACATGACCCATGGGCGCCCAGCGGTCGCGTGCTGCGCATGTGACCCGTGGGCACCCAGCGGTCGCGTGCAGGGCATGTGACCCGTAGACGCTTAACACCCACGTGCGCCTTATGTGACCCGCGGGCGCCCAACGCCCAGCGGTCACATGCCGCGCATGTGACCCACGGGCGCCAAGCGCCCACGCGCCTGGCACGTTACCCGCGGGCGCCAAGGGCCCATGCGCCAGGCATGTGACCCGCGGGCGCCTAGCACCCACGTGCCATGCACGCGTCTTTAAGACACTCCTCACCCATCATTTTCCATGCACTTCACACCCAAAACACGTCCCCCATTGGAATTTTTTTTCTAACGGGGTACTGGCCCACATCCCGTAAGGGGGTTGCTAGCCCCCTTGACCCCCAGCCTGCTATCCGGGTAGCAGGACCCCCGTAAACTCTGCGAGGCTCCCGATATATCCAAAACCCTTTCAAAACACAACACACGCACACGACACATTAAGTTCGCATGATCAGTTTGACTCGTCAATCGGAGGTTCCCTCGCTCCAAAGGCGAGGGGTAATTAACGGAAGCTTAGTCCGTGGCTGCCGGAGATTCGGATACCTACAATCAATAAACCCCCGCCTACTCTAGGCAGGGGAATCTGTAGTACGCCTGACAAGCGCGTGCGTATTTCCATCTCAATGGGATGACGAAAAACACCCTACAGATTCTGGCACACCTAGTGGGACCTTTCTCTCCTCCCATATCTTGGGTCAAGCGTTCATGCGAACTCATTTAACATATATACCAACGTTTGTACTAAATTAATCTTCCTTTCGTACAGCAATCAACTTTCAATGGTGATATCTCCCAAGATGAATTCTGCTGCCAACGCGACCCCAATCTCGTACGTGGTCAAGATCAATGCTCGTGTGGTTCTCCCTATCAGTCTCAGCCGGCAATGGGAGGGGCCACCCCGTCAATTTGGTTCGGTTGTCATTTACCTTGCTGTAAGCGCTCATCTGGCGGAGGTCCCGACAAACCAAGCGGCCAAACCAAACTTAAGGGGCATGAGGCCGAACGTCGTGGTCGCCAGAGCTTCCCACCCCAAATGCAAATCTTTATTCGAACGGCTTTCCACTGTTCCAACTGGGGGCAAGACCGTTAACACCAATGGGGCCACAAAGCAGCTCCAACAAGCTCAGACGTTGCCCTTGATGATCGAGCAAGCAGGCATATTCTCTGGACTTTCTGTCAGTCGGTCTACGGCGGCTTCCCAAAGAGCCGTAACCAGCCAAGTGCTCAAAACAGAAAGGCTGAGACAGAAGCGGCTCAGGTATCAAGCTAACAAGAGGGCCAGAAATTCGGACAAGTGGAATCTTGTGAGATTCCAAGAGCCGAGTCATCCTGCGACGACGGCTGAGTCGACCGTAAAAGTTAGCAATTCTTTCAAACCTCTGAAGTTGGTTCAGAAAAACGCCATGACCGCCAGAATTAAGAAGACGTCAGTCCGAACGATGTTTCAAAGAGACGTGTCCTAGCCCCGTCAGAGAAATCATGACACCATCTCTTCAAGTGTCTATCAGGCGTTCCGTGCCGCGCGAAAGCAGCGTGGCAAACCCAGAAAAGAAGCGCTAGCACTATTCAATAACCCGGTCAGGCCAGCCGCTTTCAGTCGATCGCCCGTTAACAAAACAGGAGGGCCACGAAAGCGATCCGTGAAATCAGCTGCCGGTAATAAAAAGACAGTGGGATATGTCATCCTTATGGTCTATAAGGAGGGCGCGCGTCCCAGAGACAACTTACGCAGCAGAAGCAAGGATGGGGCCACCACATCCCAAGCCCAATCTGGCTTGAATGTGGTTGCTACTTCCCAAGATCAGCCTCTTCCATTGGATGAGGAAAACCCTCTCGATGAGGCCGATAGGCAGATAGACCCCTCAGTCCATGTAGAGTCAAGTTCGGACAGCGAGGTAGAGCCGACTTTCCGCCCAGGACCGCAGAGCAAGAGCTGCTTCAAGAGCTTCAAAAACAGCTCAGGAGCAAAGATAAAGAAATGGCTAAGTTTTACTCCAAAATTGACGACTTGACGAATGTTGTGATGCAGCTTACGGCTCAAATTGCTCGGGCGCCTCCCAATCAAGCACAAGTCTCTACTCATAAGCAGGGTGATGACAACCCAAAGCAATCGATGCCTGTCCCTTTGGGTCCAAGATTGGGCGAGCCGCACGAAAGCCGGCCACATTCTGCTTCTGGGGATGCCTTGGCCCCAGATATCACCATCCCGCTAACATAAGATCGGATAATGGATTTGGTCACCACCAAGGTTAAAACATTGGTGGCCAAAAACGAAGCTCAGAAAGAAATTGGCAGTAGTGGGCGACCATATCCCACACAATACGATCTGATTGAGTTCCCCAGCGGCTACGTCATTTCTAAATTCGGAAGATTTGATGGGACGGGAAATGCAAATCAGCACGTCGCCCACTTTAATGCGTCGTGCGGAAATACAAAGGGCAATGATGCGCTCTTTCTTCGTCAGTTTCTCAATTGCCTGACTGGTGTTGCTTTCGACTGGTATGCAAGCATGCTAGACGGGTCCGTCATTACTTTTGCTCAAATGGAGTCTCTATTTCGGAAAAGATTCATGATTGTCAGTGATAAAATCTCCGTTGCTGACCTCGTGAGAACCAAGCCGGGGAAAAATGAAAGCAACACGGACTTTATTTCCCGATGGCGCAACCTCACTGTCAAGTGCGAACCGCCGCTAGAGCAGGACCTGTCTATCAGCTTCCTCATTGGGAACCTTAGCAATTGGATGGTTCCATTCTTGTGTACAGCAGGCCTCATGGCGTTTCAGGAGCTGACCAAGAAAGTCCAAATGCTGGAACGCTCAAAGCAAGAGTCTACCCCGGACTCTCAGAGAGACAAGACTTGGAAAAGTAAGCGGGACGACAACCGTAAAAGCGGGAATTCCAGCAATACCAATGTATTCAATGCGTCCAATAATGAAGACAAGCGAAAGGCAGGCGAATCTAAAATCAACCGGTCTCGAAAGCCAATGCTGGGAGGAGAAGGGCCCTCC
Organism: Agapanthus africanus; assembly: GCA_030015575.1. Taxonomy (NCBI): domain Eukaryota; kingdom Viridiplantae; phylum Streptophyta; class Magnoliopsida; order Asparagales; family Amaryllidaceae; genus Agapanthus; species Agapanthus africanus. The sequence goes on along the minus strand of CM057350.1, from coordinate 131,944,019 downwards.
CTAGAGAAGAAAAAGAACAAGGTTTACTCTTTCAGAAGGGACAAGGTTCGCAAAATATTCAAAGATGCCTTGAACAGCAGCCTACAATTGCCGGAGTCGAAGAGACCTCACGAAGCAAAAATGACCGACAATCCCCTGTATTGCCCATACCACAGAGTAGTGAGCCACACAATCGAGGATTGCTATATTTTCAAAGACTGGGTCGAGAAGCAGTACAAGACTGGAGAGATCGAGCTGTCCAAAAGTGTGTTGGTAAACAACCAAGCTACAACCATCAACTTCATACAGACACAAGCTGAAGCCTTCTGGGAGCAAACAGCTGAACCCGCTGTCCTGAGAAATGAAACTGACTAACCGCAGCCACCGTGGAGTACACACATATCTAATAAAACGAAGAAGATGATAAAGCTACTTCGAAAAGAGTCCAGAACAGAATGGGAAGGGCAGAAGAAGCCCACCATTCTAGCTGCCAATTCGGCTCAATCAGGCTCAAAATCCAAAAAGCTCAAGAAGAAGAAAAGTACAGCTCGACGTGAAACAGAGTCTGTAGGGAGACCAACTATTCAAAAATATATCGATTCCCTCGAAGACTATGAACAAAAGGAAAGAACTCTAATTCAATTGAAAGAGTTCTTCCCTGTAGAAGCGGCTGAGATTCTGGAGGAGCTAGAAGAAGACTCCGATGAAGAGATCTTTATAGTGACCTGCTACGCCATCCATCTTGGCAGCTACTCTGAAGAGGAGCTCTGTTTTCCCGAAGAGGATGAGGAGCTCGCTACAAAGGCCAACCAAATCCAGCTCAAAAGCGGCAGGGCTCTACCGCCAAATCAGGGAAACGCCCTAAAAGGAAAGGAAAAACAGGTGGCTAATGAGGAAGATGGTAGAGAACCAGCTAATGAAAACTCAAGTCCTTTCTCAGTGGACTACAACGTCTTGGCTCATCTCCGGAAGCTTCCGTCCCTCCTGAGGATCTATGATGCTTTAGTCCTATCTAAGGAGCTTAGAGATGTTCTCATCCACGCTCTACAAAACCCCGAACGGTATCAGGTTCACTTTGAGGAAATTAATAAGAAAGAAGCCCAGTACGCTCTGCTTGCCGCTGTAGTCACGTTTAAGGACGAAGACTTGCCACTTGGAACAACTGAGCATAATCGGCCGCTTTACTTGACCGGTTACAACGACGGAGATCGGATTAATCACATATTGATTGATCCGGGATCCTCAGTGAACATCATAAACTTGCGGACTCTGAAGAGTTTGTCAATGGACGTCCGACACCTGTCAAGGGAAAGGATTGTCATTCAAGGCTTCAATCAAAATTGCCAGCAAGTTCTGGGATCCATAGCTCTGCCGATCAGGTTCGGGGACCTACAATCCGAAGCCAAAATATACATGATTGACGCCGACACGTCTTATAAAATCCTCTTAGGGCGGCCGTGGCTCCACGATTACGGCATTGTTCCGTCAACTCTCCATTAATGCATTAAGTATACTAAAAATGGCGAAGAAAGACGCATTGACGGAGACATCCAGCCGTTCGGTGCGCATGAGGTCCGATATGAAGATTCTCAATACTTTGTGAACTTCTAAAATTCTAAGCCACAACGGACCAAGGACAGAACGGCCTCGAAACTCAAAAGCAAATCTAAGCCGGCTGTCACTTTCAAAAGAAAAAACCCCCATGTGCATCGGCGTTTCGGTAGCGACACCGATGAATCTAACGCTGGAAGTCCGTCCTTCCATAAAACTCGCCCTCATTTCGGTAGTGATATGGACGAATCTGATATTGAAGGCTTATCTGGCAGAAAAATTCGCCCTCGTTTAGGCAGTGACACTGAAGAATCAGAAGAAGAGAATCTGCCTCGCAACAGCTATGCAGATTGGGCCCCTACGCAACAAGCAAAGCTACGAGAGACCTTCGAAGTTGCAGAAAAGTCCCTAGTCGTCACAAGGGTGCCAGAGCAGATGTGTAAAGAGCCCGATGCATTGTCAGTCTCCACCGTGGACCAGCTGAAAACTTTCTACGTTCCCGGAAGGAAAAGTGGACAGAAGGGCATCCTGTTTTATGGGTCAAATCCTATCGCACATCCGGACGATTTTTCTGTGGCATGCCTTCCATACGAGAGAGGCATAAGAGCCGTCCTAAAACCAAGATATTATGCGCCCGAGATGCGGGAATACTTTAAAAAGTGCGGATGCTGGTTATATCAAACGAAATCCGAAGCGAAGTTTTATGAGGGGCTATGACATTCGCCTCAGGTCCGAGCACTTATCAATGGATGAATTCCAGATAGACGGGGCATAGGTTTCATTCAACCTGATTCTAAAGCATGCTACATGATCAACGTTGGTGAAGCCACCGAAAGGTCAAATGACGACGACGAGATAGCCGAGCCAGAAGAAGCCCCTCGAGAGCTCGAAGACGGCGGACAAGCAACCTTTGACGAGCTAACCAAGATTGACTTAGGAAATGAAAGAGCGGATATGTAAGTATACGGTAGCGCCCCGGCCGTCTAACAGACGCCAAATGCGGAACAAAAACTTTTTACAACTGGCGCTATCATGTACCGTAACCCGGATCTGCCATTAAAGCTAAACTAACAAACTACAAAGTGGGTAGAAATGTTATACCGAACGATCCGAGTCCTTCGGTCTTCAACCATCATCCCACGCTCTGTTGCGTCTGCTCTGATCTCTGGAATCTCCAATCTTCTCGTCCAGGTGGCACCACGTCGACGGATCTTTAAACGGGCTCCCGCCTCTGAACCGAGGCAACTCGGTCGTCAAGTTTGCTAAAAGAGACGACCAAGATGATGTAGAGAATGAGTAGAACACTTTGTCTCATTACATCCAAGGCTATGGAGGAACGGTTAATGAAGTTGCCTTTTTGGATCGGGTGAAATGAGAAATGAGGCTATCATAATTTCCATGAATCCAATACAATAATCTTTTCTAAACCACAACCATAAACCATTCATCAAGAATGGCCGGCCACTTATAGATGAGGGGGAGGTGAGTGTAGGAGGGGGAAGGTGACCATAAGGAATAAAAGATCAAGTAGAAAATATCTAAGCATAAACAAAACCCCATTAATGAACTAATGAATTATCACCCTTAGTCACCAAAACATTAATGCTCCATTAATGCACTAATGAGTCACATAACACCTCACCATCCTAGTCATCATCTAGAACCATCCACACTCATCTCAAGAAGAAAAGATAAATCCGTATTTAACCGACTGTTAAATACGGCCGATAGAAAATTGGAAAATGGCAACTTCCAAAAGTGATCCTGAAACGAATTTCAGGATAACCCCGTATCAGTATAAACATACCCGCATTTGTATTACGACCGAATACAAATGCAACTGAGACAAAGATATTATATCTACACAGTATAATACTCGGATCCGGCTTAAACCAAAGCCTACCAGTATTATCTGCCCGAAATATGACACGTGCGAAAACGCACGTGCATTTTCCGAACCGTGCCATAAAACCATACAGCCTCTACAACGTTTCGCCCGAACTTAGGAAAGTGTCTGTGGGGGACTCTAATGACTCATCAACACACTGGCACTGGGTATAACCTCTAGCACGTCAGAGGTACAAGCTGTACGTAACGGTTGCCTATGTATTGATTGAAAGGGAAGCTGACGAGCGAACTCATCCATAAACCCTACTGAGCCTAACAGTGACAATATATATACAGTCCGGTCCGTTTGTCTAAAGAGTATCGCATATTGAGTCTAGGGGGTGGATAAAGTCAGACCCCTAATAACGCGATAAATCGTGTCGGCATGAAGCCCATTACCACCTGAGAAACTACTGATCCAAATCAGTAATTCTCCACTATCTCGGCCGAGGGTTTCTAGTGATGGCCACCTGTGCACTGTGCGACATCAACCCCAATACCGGAAGAGACGAATCCCCGACGATCCGCCACTGCCTCCATGTGGCTCGGGACTGTACCCAAAAAATACCTGTTTGCACGACTCCTTTGAGCCATGGTAGGGTAGAAATCAAAGCACAGTGGGAACTCACACGAGACAAATGACGATCTCAGGTCGACAAACTAACCTGTACACATGTTACCAGGGAACTGCTATATGACGATATGTATAATACCAACTAGCATGTTCCCGGCGAGTCCTGTCCGGTGTACTCATAATCCAATGAGCACCTGTATACATCTTAGGTGAACTAACTGACACCAATGGCTTGTGAGACCGGCCACCGCCCCTCGTCGGGGTCTCGACTGTATACACTAGTCTACTCTGGAGTATCGATGCCCTGTCTCAAAACTCCCACGACTAGGGACACTTTAAGGATGTGCTTATAGACCACAGCTCCCACGTATATGATCGCCATCATACTGCTGGCAGTCAAGCAAGAATCCTATGGGCTCTATCATCATGCAATAGTGAACTAAAGCATATATACGATGATAAAGACAAACCAGATAGCATACTATCATCTCAAGCAGGACTGTCATATCGGTGTAGGTCCTGCCTCAATCATTGCAATCACGTACCTGCGATCCAATAATTGACTTTGAGGGCACTATCTCCAACAGGATAATCGCCCTACTGCATGAGTTCGCCGACTGTTTCGAAGAAATGCCTGGCCTCTCCCCTGAAGTGGCCGTGCATAAGCCGGCTATATCTCCTGATGCCAAGCCTCTCAAACAAGCTCCTCGAAGAATGAGAAGGGAGCTGGAAGAAAAGGTCATCGAGAAAACTAAGAAACTTATCAATGCTGGCTTCATCAGGGAAGAGAAATACGCAGACTGGATCGCATGCATTGTCCCAGTAAAGAAGAAAAATGGGCAGATCCGGGTTTGCGTCGATTTCAGGGACCTTAACAAGGCATGCCCTAAAGATGATTTCCCGCTTCTGGTCATGGAAATGATGGTCGATGACACCTCAAATTACGAGCTGTTCACCTTCATGGACGGTTCATCTAGGTACAATCAGATAAAAATGTCGCCTGAGGACAAAAGGCATACAACATTTTGAACCCCGATCGGCATATACTGTTACAAAGTGATGCCGTTCGGACTGAAAAACGCAGGTGCTACATATCAAAGGGTAATGACCAATATCTTTGAAGACCTAATCCATAAAGTCGTCGAATGTTATTTTGATGATTTGGTCATCAATACTAAAGCCAAGGCCGATCACATCCAAGATCTTAGGACCGTTCGCACTAGACTGAGGGAATACGATCTGAAGATGAATCCTCTGAAGTGTGCTTTGGCGTGTCATCGGGGAAATTCCTGGGCTTCATAGTCCGACATTGAGGGATCGAAGTTGACCCATCCTAGATAAAGGCCATCATGGAGATTCATCCTCCGAAGAATGTGACACAGATAATATCTTTTTAAGGAAAGCTTGCTTATACACGAAGGTTTATCTCAAATTTATCGGGGAGATGTAGGCCTTTCTCAAAGCTCATGAAGAAAGGAGCTCATTTTGTCTGGGATGCCGAATGTCAAGAAGCGTTCGAAAGCATAAAACAATACCTGTTGCACCCTCCAGTTCTTGCTGCCCCTATTCTAAATAAACCGTTGATTCTCTATACTGCCGCGCTAGATGAGTCACTTGCTGCACTCCTTGCCCAGAACAATGAGGAGGGAAAAGAAAATGCCCTCTACTACCTCAGTCGAACTCTAGTCGGGGCGGAACACAACTATTCCCCGATCGAAAAGCAATGCCTGGATCTGATATTCGCCATGAAGAAGCTGAGGCACTATTTGCTTGCTCATCGGGTTATGCTGATCTCCAAGGTCGCCCCGCTCAAACACTTGATGACCAAAGCATGCCTAGCCAGTAGAATGGCGAGATGAGATGGCATGCTGCTTGAATAAGACATAATCTATACTCCTCAGAAAGCAGTAAAAGGGCAAGCCCTCGCCGACTTCCTTGCTGCTCATCCCATACCAGAAGGGTCTCTGCTCAATTACGAGTTACCTGAAGAACAAGTGCTGCACCTTGAGGATGGTGAGCCATGTTGGGAGCTCTACTTCGATGGAGCCTCATCAATGAGGAGCTCCGGCAAATCAAGCATCCTGGAGATAAAAGCGGGGATAGGATTAGTGTTCGTCACACCATCGGGAGGAACCCTACGACGTTCTTTCGCTCTCACCGAGCCTCGCACAAAAAACGAGGCTGAGTATGAAGCCCTGATAGCTGGTCTGGAGCTCTCCATAGAAATGGAAACCCTTCGGCTACGGGTTTACGGTGATTCCCAGCTTGTCGTCGACCAAGTAAGCGGAAACTATAAGATATACAAACCCGAGTTAGCTCGATATAGAAGCCAAGTGGTGGAACTCATGAAATGGTTCACTCACATTGAATTAATGAGAGTCCCTAGAGCGTTGAACGGAAAAGCTGACATACTTGCTCGCCTAGCTAAAGAGCTAGCTGATCCTGACATGGACGAAATTATAATCATAGTCAGAAGCCGGAAAATTCTGCCTCCAGTCTCTTTTCGTAATGAAGAAAGCGCAGAACAAGAGAACAATCCTGCCGAAGAAGCTTCGATCATCCAAGATGAGCCCAATTGGAGAGAACCCTTCATAGAGTACCTCTGATACGACAAGCTGCCCGAAGAAAAATTTGCAAGGATTCAGCTGAAGAAGAGAGCTCTCCGATATGTGTTTATAAATAATACACTATACCGCAGATCATATGACCAACTCTGGCTCAGATGTCTTTCATCGGCCGAAGCCCAAAAAAGTCATGAAAGAAGTTCACTTGGGCGTCTGCGGGGCTCACCAGTCCGGTCCCAAAATGCGGCTTCAGATCAAACGGCTTGGATATTACTGGCCCACCATGATAAGGGATTACGAAGAGCATGCAAAGAAATGCCAACTCTGCCAAATTCACAGTGATTTCATTCATAAGCATCCTAATCCGTTGCATTCTACGGTGGCGTCGTGGCCTTTCGAAGTTTGGGGCACCGACATAGTTGGCCTAATTGATCCTCCATCATCAAAAGGCCACCGGTTCATATTGGATGCGACAGACTACTTCTCCAGATGGGCTGAAGCTGTCCCGCTAAAAGAAGTCAAAATAGAAGACATTCTGACGTTCTTCAGACATAATATTCTATACCGCTTTGGTACACCGAGAAGAGTCATATCCGACAACGGGTCTTCTTTCAAGAGCTTCAAAGTCTCAAGATTCGCTACTCAGCAAAAGATAGACTGGAGATATTCCTCCATCTATAATCCAAGAGCCAATGGGTTAGCCGAAGCTTTCAATAAAACTCTATACAAGCTCCTGAGGAAAAATGCCTTAGCCAACAAGAGAGACTGGAATCTCAAGCTCTATGAGGCGTTGTGGGCATATCATATCACGCACCGCACTCCAACTCGGTCCACTCCATACTCACTACTCTTTGGAGTGGAAGCAATCCTCCCACTCGAAGTTGAAGTTCCAAGCCTAAGAATGGCTGTACAACACGAGTTGACGGAGGAGGAAAACGTCCTCCTTCGGCTCGAAGAGCTCGACGCCCTCGAAAAAAAGAAGCTCGCAGTACAGCAAAATCTGGAGTTGTACTGAGCCCAAATGTCACGGGCCTATGATAAGATGACCCGTCTCCGTGCTTTTAAGAAAGGCGAATTGGTTTTGGTCCTCAAAAGACCGATCATCCCCAATCAACATGCCAAGGGAAAATTCGAGCCAAACTGGGAAGGACCTTACGTCATCGAGAAAGTGTTTGATGGAGGATCCTACCAGCTGATAAATACCGAGGGAGAAAGGCACATACCACCCATCAATATCCGATATCTTAAGAAATACTATGTGTGAATACTCCAAGTTGTAGACGAATTGAGCACACCGGCCCTACGGTCTGGATCATATATCCTGTAAAACCGTATACAATCCACGGGCGTAAACGACCCTTATCTCTCCCAAATTCCTACTGGCGAGACTACATTTAAAGTCCCACAGGCCAAAAAAAACATCGGTATGTCCACAAGCAAAACGGGCACGGATGAAAACTCGAAATGGCTCCGTGAGTAAAAATAGCAGGACCGCCGGTGAGTTTGTGAAAACCCGAAAGGACGCAAATTTGTGAAAAGAGATAAAATACCCCCACAAAGTCCTCTCGACCTTGTGAGGAGAAAATCCCTGCGTGAGATCCTTACGACTCACAAAGGAGCAACACACTTAGGAATCCCTACGATTCCTAAGGAGAAAATACACCTGCGAAATCCTCTCGACTCGTAGGGAGAAAATGCTTTTATGAGACCTTTACGGCTCATAAAATTGAAAAGTCTTAGGTGATAGGGATCTAAACCTGTCTCTTGAGCCATTGTTCCCCAACAGGCAATGGAAAATGATGAGTCGCTCCTGGCATTTCGCTTCAGTGTTAGCGGTGCTGATGCCGACCCAAAACCCAAACCCCAAGTTTTCCCAAGGGTAAATGATGAGTCTCTCCTAACATTGCTTCAGTGTTAGTGGTGCTGATGCCAACCAAAAACCCAAATCCCAAGCCTTCTCTGGGCAAATGATGAGTCACTCCTGGTATTGCTTCAGTGTTAGCGGTGCTAATGCCGACCTAAAAACCAAATCCCAAGTCCTCCCGGGGCAAATGATGAGTTGCTCCTGGCATTATTCCAGTGCAGCAATTTTGATGCCAAACAAAATCCAAATTCCAAGTTCCTCTAAAATTCAAAAGTCCCGCCAAAAGAGGCAGAAATCAGACAGATCAAATTAATGTCCCACCCGATAGCGCTTCCAAGCTCAAAAGTCCCGCTGGACGGGTAGGGAACTCCAAGAATAAATTAAATCAAACAAATCAACCCTGACACCGTAGAAAGCGGAGCAAGTCAACTTCAACCCCGACACCGCAATAAGCGGAGCAAGTTAAATCAAGCATCGACCGTCCAAGTCGCAAAAAGGGCAGCACTGACCGTCCATGTTGCTAAAATGGCAGAACCGACCGTCCACGTTGCTAAAATGGTAGAACCGACCATCCAAGTCACTAAAAGGGCAGCACCGACCGTCCACGTCGCAAAAATGGCAGCACCGACCATCCAAGTGGCAAAAAGGGCAGAACCGACCGTCCACGTCACTAAAAGAGCAGCACCGACCGTCCACGTCGCTAAAAGGGCAGAACCAACCGTCCAAGTCGCAAAAAGGGCAGCACCGACCGTCCAAGTCGCTAATAGGGCAGAACCGACCGTCCAAGTCGCTAAAAGGGCAGCATCGACCGCCCACGTCGCAAAAATGGCAGCAACGACCATCCAAGTCATACAAAGGGCAGAACCGACTGTCCACGTCGCTAAAATGGCAGCACCGACCGTCCACGACGTTAAAATGGCAGAACCGACCGTCCAAGTCGCAAAAAGGGCAGCATCAACTGTCCAAGTCGCTAAAAGGGCAGAACCGATCGTCCAAGTCGCTAAAAGGGTAGCACCGACCTTCTATATCGCAAAAATGGCAGCACCGATCGTCCACGTCGTAAAAATGGCAGTATCGACCATCCACGTCGCAAAAATGGCAGAACTGACCGTCCACGCCGCAAAAATGGCAGCACCGACCGTCCACGTCGCAAAAAAGGCAGAACCGACCGTTCACGACGCAAAAATGGCAGAACCGACCATCCACGTCACATAAATGGCAGCACTAACCATCCACGTCGCAAAAAGGGAAGTATCGACTTCCACGTTGTCAAAATGGGAACCATATTAAATCAACCTCCACGCGAAAGAAGATCCATCAATTTCATGCACACAACCCACATATGTGGTGTGCATTTATTGATGGAGGCAATTTTTTGGGGTCAAAATTTATACCCTGGTTGACCAAGTCAAAATCAAAGTCAACCCTAAGCCAAGTGGGTCCAAGCCCAGGTCAGAATCGAGCATGGAAGGGACCGTCCCCATGACAAAAGGAATGAAGCCATAAATTAGTTTTAATGTAATTCTTTTTTAGAAATAAATGTATGTAAATGGCAGAAAGACGAAATTTTGTAAAACCCATGGCTTATGTGCAAAAAGAAACAAGCATATAAGGCATGGGGTGGTACAAGCGCCATTTGTCAAAGCCCAAGGGGTTATATGTAAAATGTGTAGCCTATAAAGGCAAACATGATGAAAATATCTAGGACAACTTTTCCATTCTCTAAAAATTCTAGGGTTTGTACCTCTTCCTTCCTCAAGGTTCTAAACCTTCTTCTTTTTTTTTGAATTAAATCAAGAGTTTAACTCTTCCTGTTCCAAAAATAAATAGTTTTTCACCATAAAACCCTTAAAGGGGAGCTCGGATCTGCCATCAAACCCCTAAAAGTGCATATTTTAAGTCTCACCTCCTTTCCCCCCAAGATCCAGCCAACAAAGAGGAAGAAGAAGGATACCCATCTCCAAAAAAAAATCTCATTCCGGGAGGATCCGAGGCTCAAAAGAAGATCCAAAGATTTCTAGGAGTTTAACTCCATTCAATATTTATTGGAGTTTAACTCCATAAATCAACCCCTTTTTTTAGGAGTTTAACTCCAAATCTATACATAATCCCTGTTAGGAGTTCAACTCCAAAGACCCTTGGGAGTTCAACTCCCAGTCTAGGAGCTAAGCCCCTTTTCCGCTGGTGTTTCCAGCGGTCGCATGCCGCGCACGTAACCCATGGGCGTCTAGCGGTCCCATGCAGCGCACGTAACCCGTGGGCACCCAGCGGTCGCGTGCAGGGCACGTGACCCATGGGCGCTCAGCGTCCACGTGCGCCTTACGTGACCAGCGGGCGCCCAGCGCTCAGTGGTCGCGTGCCGCGCACGTGACCCGCAGGCGCCAAGCGCCCACGGGCCAGGCACGTAACCTGCGGGCGCCTAGCGCCCACTTGCTATGCACGCGTCTTTAAGACGCTCCTCACCCCTCATTTTCCATGCACTCCACACCCAAAACACGTCCCCCATTGGAAAATTTTTTCCAACGGGGCGCTGGCCCGCACCCCCAAAGGGGCTGCTAGCCCCCTTGACCCCCATCCTGCTATCTGGATAGCGGGACCCCCGTAACTCTGCGAGGACCCTGATATATCCAAAACCCTTTCAAAACACAACACACACACATGGCACATTGAGTTTGCATGATCGGTTTGACCTGTCAATCGAAGGTTCCCTCGCTCAAAGGCGAGGGGTAATTAACGACAGCTTAGTCCACGGCTTCCGGAGATTCGGATACCCACAATCAATAAACCCCCGCCTGCCCTAGGCAGGGAGAATCTGTAGTACACCTGATAAGTGCGTGCGTATTTCCATCTTAATGGGGGTGATGAAAAACATCCTACACCGCGGAGGGGTGCACAAGTTACCGGATTCTAGAAAGCGACGGTTGATCGACTCATTTTGTTGAGGGCGTGTTACACAGTTTCTAGAATTGGCAGGTGGTTTGCCGTACTCATAAGAGTCTAGGATCGAATATGTATGGGCTATCCACCCGACCGGGGAACGTCGTGTCTCATTTACGACTCAAATGAAACGCGAGGCTCCTAGTTTATCCGCTATTCTATATTATTGTTCGTATACCTGTGATGATTATTATCTGCCTGTGATGACTATTATCTGCCTGTGATATATATATATATATATATAATATTTAGTAGATGCTTCTATATGTTTTGCATCCGTGCTAGCCCTGTCCCCGCCCTGCCGTAAGTTAAGTAACCTTACGGTGAAGATCCGGGACCCCGTAGCGAATGCAGATGGTATATTAAAGCATGTTATTTTGGTTGTTTCTGGTGTGGCTTAGAAACTATATTTGATAGGACTGCATTATATATTTAACGCAAGGAAAACAAACTAAATTGATGTTGTCGGAACCAATTTTTAAAAATACTCGGTTTTTTTCAAAACAACTATCATATTCTTTTGCTTTGTATAGAGGTGTTCAGTTAGGAATATCCTGCACCTCATTCTATGAGTAAAGAGCCTTGTTCCTTTCACAGGGAGTTCACTTTTAAGCAAAAGTTTATGTTACTATTTTTAAAATGTGGAGCCTAAACCACTCCATTTCAAAGCCACTCAAGTTCCTTCAACGATATCAAATTCATTACGTTAACGGTTTTACTCCAAAACCAGCTGTAGCCCTCCGCTGTTTCAGATGAGTATCAACTAGTATTCATGCTATATGTTTTGACCTTCGCCAAGGCATAGTGTTTGGTAGCTAAGGGATACTTGTCTGTAGTTTAGATAGATGCATTAATCTAGGACAGACATACTGTCATGACCCGCTTCCCAAAATACGAAAATTTTGGGATGTAATAAAGACAACCATGCTTCCTACAGCTAGGAAAGATCCCTCTATAGTCATATTATGGCTGTCAATCAGATATCAAGAACAGTAAACTACTAAATCTATCTATCATATGTCCAACAGCCACAAAAATAATAACTGAAAAAGATAGCAGAAGTAATAAAGATCCAAGAAATAACTAAACCGCATAAGAGCTATATGAATGAGGTGGTCCTTACTGATCGGCGGTCCTGTTGAACACTCACATGCTATGTTAAGTATCTGGGCCTTGCAAAACCCAGACGCCAGTGTGTCATAAATATCATAGTAATAGTAATAATCTGAATAGTGTGCTATACAAGATGTCACATAAAGTAAGGTATGAGTATAAACAAAAATCACAGGTATCATAGTAGTGGGCTGTAAATATGTCATGTGTAACCTAAAATCTGTGTTTCTAGGGTATCTATTTTACAGGTCTTTGAAATCAATTAATGAAATCGTTGATATAACTCAATAGTATTCCGTGTGTACTCGGGACCACGGTCATGACTCTCGGGGCTGAATCTGAGACGTGCCGCTAGGCAATAAAAACAATATCATGTATAGAAGAATGATGTCACATCATCATTCCGAGGCTCGAAGCCTGTATCGACTGATCAGTCTGTGGAAAGTAGTGAACTGTTGAGTTACAAGCTGAGTTTTATTATTGGTTTCCATTTTCCCTAAGGTTTCGTGTTCAAGTCAGGTATCAATAGAATATCTACCTAATACTAAAACAGGAACAATCATGTACTGGTCTTGTCTAGTAAGACAACAAGTCAGGTCAATCAGGATAACAAGTCAAGATTGTCGGCATCGGTAAGTATTAGAGGCAACATGTATTAAAATGATAATAAAATTATTACATTCTGGCAGGTTACAAGCATGTCAAAAATAACATAATCATATCATGTACAAGACTAAGATAATAGCATTAACAGGGATAGCATTTCCAATCCGATTAATAACTATAAAAGTGGTGTTGATTAACCATGCATAAGAAAATTTCGTTCGGAAATTCAGTGTCACCCTGATTTGTAAAATAGTTTAAAAATAACAAATATTCTCCAAAAGGGACGTGTCATATACCAAAAAAAGTTAATTCAATAATCTTTTCATTTTTATAAGTTAAAGTATCTCAGGGTATTCCTACAAAAAGTTATGAACGTTCGAAATTGAAAGTTTGCTGCTGGAATGTCCCTAGACAACAGTTCAGAGGTACTTTAATTTACATTTTATGTTATTTAAATAATTTATTTTGTAAGTAAATATTTCACAGGATTATAGTATTTTGAGTTAGCTTCGTAATGAACTAAAGAACATGTGCTAATGATTTTTCTATGATTTATAATGAATTTTATAAGGTAAAGTGTACAGTAAATTCCAGATTTGTCGTATCTGTTTGGCGACGACGTTTCATGTGTAAACTATAATATTTTCAAACTATATTTTGTATAACGCTATAACATCTTTACTAAAAAATTATTTATTGATAAATTATATTGTTGACTATATAACGACAAATGATGGTGAAACAATTATATATTATTCTAATATAACAATTGTTGTAAAGAAAACTATAGTATAGTGAACTCAAATTAAACAACCACTAACTAAAAATATAATCAATATGCAAACATATATCAACCAAACTATAAATAATAATAGTAAATATTAATTTAACCATATTTTTATTAAACTCGTGTCGATCTAGTTTGTAAAAATACCAATCTATTAAATAGAAAATAATAATATTACGAAACCAATAATAATATTGTTATGCCATATATGATCTGGCCGTAACTAGCATGCAACAAGTATTTAGAAATACTTGCCTCGGTTATGAAGACACGAACGAAACGATATCACGACGGTGCATAATACGATCGAAACTTGCTCGAGACAAATCCGATGATCTCAACGACGATGGATGTGACTGTCACGACACGAAATGGCACGTGACTGGCACTTGAATCATATGAAGTCTATAGGATCTCATCTAATTCAAGTAAGCCAAAATCCCAGAAATCTAAACCATTTAAAGAAGGAAAGCGGAGGAAAACTTTAGTTTTAAAGCAACTGGTTTAACAAAATAAGCCGAAGTATGCATTTTTAAAATCTCAAGTCTTTTCTGAAAATTTCGGCATAGTTTCTTTTGTAAATACTGGCCCCAAAAAGGTACAATATGCATAATATGAATAAAGGCATCCCCAAGCGGGAGCTAGCTTTTCACCAAAAGGCGGTCACAACCACGCAAGCAATATAATATACAACACCGAAGGGCGAGGATCAAAACTCAAAAGAAAACTCAAAATCATCAAGAAAACCCATAATAATACAACGCGCGACTCTAAGGTCGAAAAATATACAACTGGTTTTCTAAGGGTATAAATGTACAAGTCTGGTTGATGGAGATTCTAGATACAACATTGTAAATAAAATACAAGGGTGGTCACGATACGAGTGAACCCACTTACCAAAGCAATCACCCGAAAAGGAGCAGTATGCCAGCAAAGCCGCAATGAAAGCTGTACGGCAAAACCTGCAAGAAACTGTGGCACAACGGGGGTGAGTTGCCAACTCGTGAGTAGAAAACATCATAGAGAAGAAATCGAATGTATGACTCAATCCTAGGTCATACGATCATAATATATATATCCTCAAAATGATTTAGTCTGAAGCATCTAAATATGGCATGGGTAAACATCTATGCATAAGTGTAATACCAAGTGCTCGTGGCAGTGCTTCAGGTAGCAACATATCAAAAATATGAGTTATGAATGCAATATAATGAAAACAGAATGCATCATGTATGAGAAACTGTTTTCTTTAATTGGTGAGATTTCTGTTTATATAAATCGAGGTATCATCAATGAAATAAACAGAAAATCAGTGTCTAGCATCGACACAAAATATATATCTCAAATCCCAGGTTCCGGCTATCCGGATTGGCCTGTATCATCAAATCTCAATATCTCAGGCTCCGGCTATCCGGACTGGCCTGTATCATAAATCTCAAGACCATGTCGGTATCCTTCGGATATCCGGCGTATCACAATAAAATCACCGGTCAGTCGTGCTCCCCTGTCTCAGGCTCAACGCCATTATCTGCGACCTTCTCGTCCCGGGGTACCGCACCAGGTCCACCATGCACCTACAGACGGTTCCTCCTCCTCCTCGAATCGTGTGTAAGATATCGCTCAAGACCCGAGAAAACTCACGGTGGACATATCTCAAATCATATCAGGAGAAAACCGCAATTTTCTATATTTTGAAAATGATAATCAGTTTATAAATCTTTGCGGTTTCTCCAAATCCAGAAATCTCATGGAAATCCAAAATCCAAATCTCAAGAGTAAATAACAGTGAATACCGAGCTCCGGCTATCCGGACTGGCCTGTAATATTGCATGACAAATGAATATGTAAATATACATGCATGAGATAACACAGTAAATAAATGCAATATCTAATCTAGCACAATAATAGTATATCGGAACTATCAGCTAACAAGCGATATCAATGAATTAATATTCTCTAACGTGTGGGTGACATGGCAATTACCAATGATGATGTGTGTGAGCCGGCAAATAAGTGTTCGTAGACATACGCATCATCGGTAATAGTGCTGGTGTCCTGATAACATGGGTCTAATAAAACAATAAACACGTTTAAACATGCGATGCGATGCGAATATCAAGAATATGCGGAAAATGAATAATGCACGCAACAACAGAGAATCTATATCAATATATATGTGAGTCACACTGTTTGATATTTGAAATAACACGAATCGTGATGTTTAGTAAATAGGGACTACGGTGTTTTTAAGAAAAGGTACGTCCTTTGAAATATCCGTAAAATCCCTTGTCTCGTCTTTAAAATACTCACGATTCGTTAGTTTTGAAATAGGTATGACTCGAGTCTAATCTAACATCTACAGGTAAACTACAGAACTAAACTAACAGGCTAATCGAAAAGGTAAGAAAACCACCTAAATCTGAGTCGATATATATATATATATATATATATATAATAGTCGATGATCTCGCCTCAATAGTATCGCGTACGATACAATATATAAAATAAATTATATGACATCCTCGAGTCAAGAGTGCAGATCTATCATCAATATATAGCTCGTACGGTAAATCCATCGTACGGCATCCCAAATCTGGGTACGGGTCAATATCATATTTATCTCATCATTTATCTTGTATCCTTATCATCATATATCATGAGCTGGGTACTGATCTACGTCTAGTACATACTGCTACCATCAAATATATGCATGCTTGTGTTTGAAAACACATCGCCTAAAGATCCGCTAAAATATCATGTTGTATCTCAAAATACGAACCAAAATCACATCATCGATCTCGTGGCATCATGCCTAATCACATCGACTCATCTCCAAGTACCATATACAATCCTTATCATCTATGTATATGTATACGTATATATATACATCGTCCCGTACCTGTGTGTGTGTGTGTGTGTGTATGTGTGTGTGTATAAATATATCCCCATATACGTACAAGTAATAAAATATAAGTATGCGTGTGTGCGTGTGGGTGTAATCTTTACTCTAGGGTTCGCGACTAAGAAGCTAAACTAAGTTACTTCTAATTACACTAAACTAACCCGTGAACACATAAGCCTATCTAGATAGTCAATAAACTCACAATAAACATATTTATAATATATAGGTATATGTATTCGTATATAACACTACGAAACTGCAGGGGTGCTATACGCCATCCACCCGACTTCTCCCGTAGATATATATTTACTCACCTCGATCCTCGCTTGCTGGAGTCGATGACGCCACGCTCATCCTCATTGCCTCGAAGTCCACGTGAATGTACCTACATAGACACACACACAATATCGTAAATTGAAATCGTGAACAAAATCCAAAACGGCACGTGTATCACGCATAGGTCAAAACCTATGGTCTCGCATGAAAGACACTATCAAATAACCCTCGTTGTTGACGTTCAAACGCCACACGACGGAACACAATAACAATCACCAAATCCCAATTCAGTAAAAGCCGCAAAACGAAATCAGAAACTTTGAAAACTTGCTCCAGATTTTACCCTAAGTGAAATTAGCCAATTTTGCAAATGGGAAGGGTCTAGTTTACTGATGTAGGAGCTACAGAAGAAGCACGAGACCAATCTACCTTAACCTGGCCGCAAATTGCGGCCAGAACTAATAAATCTATGGCCTGGCAGTGGAGTTAGGGTCCAGGGTTTCAATGGTAGCCTCCTAGGTGCCTGCATGACTCTCTGTGTTTGCTAAATAATTTTCAGAGGCTCTGAGTGTTGGCAGATCTCCAAATCTAATAACAAATCCCACAATTTCCCGATATCGGGGTTTTTAAGTTTATGAATTGGGGGTTTACTCTTAGGTTTAGTCCAATAAACAATCACTACAGGTGTTGCAAGGCCTCTACTAACCTCAATTACACTTCACTACTCAAGATTTCATCAAAACCCTAACTTGGAATTTTCAAAGTTCACTAAATAACACTTAATCGATTCTAAACTAATATAGGTGCTAAATGAATGAAATACAATTCTAATGATAAAGGAATTACTTCATTTGGCAACTCAAGAACTTTCTTGAGTTTCCCTAAGTCTTCAAAATCTAATTTTTCTTGGTCCAAAATGCTTGTAGTGAGCTTGTGCATGTTTTTAATGAAGTGGAGATGAGGTTTTAATGGGTTTTTGATGATGAAGTGAGGGGTGTAGGTGGAGGTGAAGGGAGAGGGCAGCCATATGAGAGGGGAGAGGAAAATGAAGAGGAAATAATGAAGGAGGGAAAATGCCATGGTCAAAGATGACCCCTCACCCTCTCTCTCTCTCTCTCTGTCTCTTGCCCATGCTTCTTTCTTTAACATTTTCTTTTTCTTTTCTTTTCTTTTGTTTTCTTTTCCTCCCATTAAAAACAACAACCATGCATGAAAATGAAGAAAAAGCCATGATAATAATGTAACAAGTGCTAAAATGTGACATGGTGCATGTCATGTGCACAATTCAAGCTTAATGCGCGATTAGTGATATTTAATCGCGATTAGCATTAAAATGGAATATAATTAATCATAAAAATTTATAATTTGCCTAAATCATATAAAACGCCTTCATTTCAGTAATTTCTATAATTTTCCAAATATTTCCCAGTTTATCGGTATTTAATTATACCGCCATAATAAAATATTCATAATATTTATTATTTAATTATAAAAATTCCCAAAAATAATATTTTATTTTTCTGAAATGTTACAGTCTTCCCCCATTAAAGAAATTCGGTCCCCGAATTTAAATTTAAACCCCTCAAATACTAAAACATTTCAGTAAAATGATCCAGTCGTCCGGGCTCCGAAATCATAAATATATAAAACATATCGTAGCGCAATGCATGCGCATGAAAAATGAGCATATAAACCAAAATCAAAACTCCGTCAAGCATCCCGCAATCATCGGAGTTATGGCGAAGACACCAATGTCAAAACCCAATACGAAAACCAACATGATATACATCAAACTATACATGTAAACCTCGTTAAAACATCTGAAAGAAATGCATGCCAAACCTTTTCAAGTCGCTGTGCGATGCGCGTATCACTGCATAGTGGCGGACGTCTATTGTAGGAAAATAACTATATACATATATACCCTTTGTTTAACATACACGTCCAGCCGTTTTGAAAAATAATTTAGAAGGGTTTTCTTGGTTAAATGTTTCGTGTTATCTCAGACACGTAGGTAAATACTGAGACTATAGCTCCCTTTTTGGAAATACCTTCAATAACTATCGATGCATGCAAAACAATATATGCAGGTACTGTCCTCGGACTAGTCCTGCTTAGTACTAAAACAAATAGTACATATCATAAAAATGTACTGCTCCAAAGAAATCAATCCCTAAAATGGGTATAAGAATGCCTCGTGCGTCTGGTGCGCACGGAAATCGAAATTCATGAATGTGCCATACATATGCACAGAAACAAAATCTAAGTGCAATGGGTGTGCACGAAAACACTAATCAATAGCAACGTGTGTGCCTGACAGCAATATCATGTGCATCTGATATGCACGAAGAATCTCGATTTAGTGCATCTGGTTTGCACCAAAATCGCATCAAGCGCGTCAAGTATGCGCAAGAATCCAAATCAAGTGCATAAGGTGCACGAAAACAAATATCGAATATCACAATCGAAATCGACGGTATACAACACATTTCAATCCAATCCAAATCTGGTATACCGTGGTATATAATCTCACAACCATGTGCATCAGCGTGTACAATATCGAATCAAAATACTAAAAGTACATGAAAACTATGCCGAAAGCATAAGTCAAATCACATGCATATCATAGGTATGAAATCAAAATTAGCATCTCGAATGGCATCAAATCGAAGTCAAGTGCAACTATCGTGCACAAAATCTCAATCATTCAAATAAATCGTCCAAAATACCGAAATCAAAGATGGCGGAAACAGTCCCGCTCT
Organism: Agapanthus africanus; assembly: GCA_030015575.1. Lineage (NCBI taxonomy): Eukaryota > Viridiplantae > Streptophyta > Magnoliopsida > Asparagales > Amaryllidaceae > Agapanthus > Agapanthus africanus. Next base: position 131,924,217 of record CM057350.1, on the reverse strand, counting down.
GGCACATCCTTTAAAGATCTCTGGCCAACTGTCATGGTCACTCATAACATATCTCGTCGACGATGCCGAACTCTGGCCTGCTGGGTGTGCGTAATATGACCGATCCTGGGTCCGAGTCTTCTCGTATAGTATTCCAAAAAGGTTCTGTCGAAGTCTCTCCCAAATCTCGTTTCTGCCGAACTGCCCGGAAATTATCATCCTTTACTAAATCTGTTTCTTGTTCCGGAACGGCTGTATACTCACCGCGACTCCTTCTGGAAGATATATCCTTCTACAATGCCTCTGCATGTGTATCACATCTCTGATGTCAACGGAGTGGAACGTCATCTCATCAAGATCTCGTACGAACCTCTTCCTCCACTTTTCTCTAATGTCGACTGATTCGGACTCGTCTCTTCGTGGCTGCATGGACTGTGCTCCAATGACTATACTCGTATCTGGAGTCTCCCAAGTAATGTATCCTATCACATGATATCCGAACGACGTCGAACCTTCCGATCGATTCGTCAAAGTTCCATAATCCCCCAAGAGCTGAACATCTTGAGTACAGTTTAATAATATCGAGTACATGCCACAGTGCTTATGGACCAGCCGTAGAAGGGCAAACCCAAGCCTCATTAATGGCACCGCGGAACTGCTGGAAACCTTAAGATTTCAAAGCGTTCTCATGGTCATTATATCGAGTTAGGGTTTCATTCTTCTAGAGGGTCCACGGAATTACTTGCATGTTTCTCCGAATACTTTAAACTTGGAAAAATGGGTTTCTGACATTCGATCATCTTCTATCGACTCTCAACATACCTGCGTGAAGTCGTCTCTAGCTGGAATCAATCAATCTAATGACCTCGCATCGGGGTAGGCAACGAATTACATGTCCTAGTCATTCCTCCTTGGGTGACTAGAGACCTTCTATCATATCTATAAGTATAACTCGTGCGGCATTAGCTTCAAACATCTGGGCGACATCTCGTCAGTTGCAGCAACAACTGAATCATTCGTCCGCATGCTGAATAGTGCCTCAATCATCAAAATAATCGGTGCATTGACGGTCATCACGTGCTGGCTGGCCTCTAGCAGTGGCCTAATCCTCTGGTGTTGATCTGCACGTCCGAGAAATTTATAAAAGCGATCCATCAAACGCTCATGGCGCGAAAACACAATAAAACGACGCATCTATGCAAATCGTATGTCCCTGGAGTCACGCCCTGGTCAGTCCTCGTCTGTGACGAGCTCGTGCTGACGCAACTCTAGCCGTAGCTCTCTCTGCCCATGTAATCGTGGCAGCAAAAACCAAAACCCGATAATGATGAGGATAGATCATAGGAATGAATATAATGCTGTGCAAGGAAATGTACATCCTAAGACTTCTTTAGCGAAGTAGCGTATCGTAAGTATGCCGCGGAACATACACACGGTACGTCACTCTCCTTAAGTCACCTACTCCATCAACCAAGGTCAACCTACGTGACGAAAGTTCGGGTCTAATACCCCCTCGACTAAGTCTAAGTTCCGTAAGGTCAAGCCTGGATTCTGTATATATACAAACGCCCTAGGCTCCGCATAGTCAAATATAGACTCGAACCAAGGTTAACCTAGCGCTCTGATATTAATTTTGGCATGACCCGAAATGGCACGTGACTGGCACTTGAATCATATGAAGTCTATAGGACCCCATCTAATTCAAGTAAGCCAAAATCCCAGAAATCTAAACCATTTAAAGAAGGAAAGCGGATGAAAACTTTAGTTTTAAAGTAAGTGGTTTAACAAAATAAGCCGAAGTATGCATTTTTAAAATCTCAAGTCTTTTCTGAAAATTTCGGAAGAGTTTCCTTTATAAATACTGGCCCCAAAAGGGTACAACATGCATAATATGAATAAAAGCATCCCCAAGCTGGAGCTAGCTCTTCGCCAAAAGGCGGTCACAACCACGCAAGCAATATAATATACAACGCCGAAGGGCGATGATCAAAACTCAAAAGGAAACTCAAAATCATCAAGAAAACTCATAATAATACAATGCGCGACTCTAAGGTCGAAAAATATACAACTGGTCTTCTAAGGGTATAAATATACAAGTCTGGTTGATGGAGTTTCAAGATACAACAATGTAAATAAAATACAAGGGTGGTCACGATGCGAGTGAACCCACTTACCAAAGCAATCACCCGAAAAGGAGTAGTATGCCAGCAAAACCGTAATGAAAGCTGTACGGCAAAACCTGCAAGAAACTGTGGCACAATGGGGGTGAGTTGCCAACTCGTGAGTAGAAAACATCACAGAGCAGAAATCGAATGTATGACTTAATCCTAGGTCATACGATCATAATATATATCCTCAAAATGATTTAGTATGAAGCATCTAAATATGGCATGGGTAAACATCTATGCATAAGTATAATACCAAGTGCTCGTGGCAGTGCCTCTGGTAGCAACATATCAAAAATATGAGGTATGAATGATATATAATGAAAACAGAATGCATCATGTATGAGAAACTGTTTTCTTTAATTGGTGAGATTTCTGTTTATATAAATCGAGGTATCATCAATGAAATCAACAGAAAATTAGTGTCTAGCATCGACACAAAATATATATCTCAAATCCCAGGTTCTGGCTATCTGGACTGGCCTATATCATCAAATATCAATATCTCAGGCTCCGGCTATCCGGACTGGCCTGTATCATAAATCTCAAGACCACGTCGGTATCCTCCGGATATCCGGCGTGTCATAATAAAATCACCAGTCGGTAGTGCTCCCCTGTCTTAGGCTCAACGCCATCATCTGCGACCTTTTCGCCCCGTGGTACCGCACCGGGTCCACCATGCACCCATAGACGGTTCTTCCTCCTCCTCGAATCGGGTGTAGGATATCGCTCAAGACCCGAGAAAACTCATGGTGGACATATCTCAAATCATATCAGGAGAAAACCGCAATTTTCTATCTTTTGAAAATGATAATCTGTTTATAAATTTTTGCGGTTTCTCCAAATCCAGAAATCTCATGGAAATCCGAAATCCAAATCTAAAGAGTAAATAACGGTGAATACCGGGCTCCGGCTATCTGGACTGACCCGTAATATTGCATGACAAATGAATATGTAAATATACATGCATGAGATAACACAGTAAATAAATGCAATATCTAATCTAGCACAATAATAGTATATCGGAACTATAAGCTAACAAGCGATATCAATGAATTAATATTCTCTAAAGTGTGCGTGACATGGCAATTACCGATGATGATGTGTGTGAGCCGGCAAGTAAGTGTTCGTAGACATACGCATCATCGGTAATAGTGCTGGTGTCCTGATAACATGGGTCTAATATAACAATAAACACATTTAAACATGCAATGCGATGCGAATAGCAAGAATATGCGGAAAATGAATAATGCACGCAACAACAGAGAATCTACATCAATATATATATGAGTCACACTGTTTGACATTTGAAATAACATGAATCATGATGTTTAGTAAATAGGGACTACGATGTTTTTAAGAAAAAGGTACATCCTTTGAAATATCCGTAGAATCCCTTGTCCTGTCTTTAAAATACTCACGACTCGTTAGTTTTGAAATAGGTATGGCTCGAGTCTAATCTTACATCTACAGGTAAACTACAGAACTAAACTAACAGGCTAATCGAAAAGGTAAGGAAACCACCTAAATCTGAGTCGATATATATATATATATATATATATATATATATATATATATATATATATATATATTCGGTGATCTCGCCTCAATAGTATCGCGTATGATACGATATATAAATCATATGACATTCTCGAGTCAAGAGTACGGATCTATCATCAATATATAGCTCGTACGGTAAATCTATCGTACGGCATCCAAAATCAATATATAGCTCGTACGGTAAATTTATCTGTTATCCTTATCATCATATATCATGAGATGGGTACTGATCTACGTCTAGTACATACTGATACCATCAAATATATGCATGCGTGTGTCTGAAAACACATCGCCTAAAGATCCGCTAAATATCATGTCGTATCTCAAAATACGAACCAAAATCACATCACCGATCTCGTGGCATCATGCCCATTCACATCGACTCATCTCCAAGTACCATATACTATCCTCATCATCCATGTATATATATATATATATATATATATATATATATATATAGACACACACACACACAGTCCTATACCTATGTGTGTGTGTGTATGTGTGTGTGTGTATACAGATCCCCATATACGCACAAGTTATAAAATGTAAGTGTGTGTGTGCGCGCGCGTGTGGGTGTAATCTTTACTCTAGGGTTCGCGACTAAGAAGCTAAACTAAGTTACTTCTAATTACACTAAACTAACCTGTGAACACATAAGCCTATCTAGATAGTCAATAAACTCACAATAAACATATTTATAATATATAGATATACGTATTCGTATATAACACTACGAAACTGCGGGGGTGCTATACGCTATCCACCCGACTTCCCCCATAGATATATATCTACTCACCTCAATCCTCGCTTGCTGGAGTCGATGACGCCACGCTCATCCTCGTCGCCTCGAAGTCCACGTGAGGGTACCTACATACATATACACACAGTATCGTAAACTGAAATCGAGAACAAAACTTAAAACGGCACGCGTATCACGTATAGGTCAAATCCTATGGTCGCGCATGCAAGACACTATCAAATAACCCTCGTTGTTGACGTTCAAACGCCACACGACGGAACACAATAATAATCACCAAATCCCAATTCAGTAAAAGCCACAAAACGAAATCAGAAAGTTTGAAAACTTGCTCCAGATTTTACCCTAATTGAAATTAGCCAATTTTGCATATGGGAAGGGTCTAGTTTACTGATGTAGGAGCTACCGAAGAAGCACGAGACCAATCTATCCTAACCTGGCCGCAAATTGCGGCCAGAACTAATAAATCTGTGGCCTGGCAGTGGAGTTTGGGTCCAGGGTTTCAATGGTAGCCTCCTAGGTGACTGCATGACTCTCTATGTTTGTTAAATAATTTTCAGAGGCTCCGGGTGTTGGCAGATCTCCAAATCTCTTCACAAATCCCATAATTTCCCGATATCGGGGTTTCTAAGTTTATGAATTGGTGATTTACTCTCAGGTTTAGTCCAATAAACAATCACTACAGGTGTTGCAAGGCCTCTACTAATCTCAATTACACTTCACTACTCAAGATTTCATCAAAACCCTAACTTGGAATTTTCAAAGTTCACTAAATAACACTTAATCGATTCTAAACTAATAAAGGTGCTAAAGTGAATGAAATACAATTCTAATGATAAAGGAATTACTTCATTTGGCAACTCAAGAATTTTCTTGAGTTGTCCCAAGTCTTCAAAATCTAATTTTTCTTGGTCCAAAATGTTTGTAGTGAGCTTGTACATGTTTTTAATGAAGTGGAGATGAGATTTTAATGGGTTTTTGATGATTAAGTGAGGGGTGTAGGTGGAGGTGAAGGGAGAGGGCAGCCATATGAGAGGGGAGAGAAAAATGAAGAGGAAATAATGAAGGAGGGAAAATGCCATGGTCAAAGATGACCCTTCACCCTCTCTCTCTCTTGCCCATGCTTCTTTCTTTAACATTTTCATTTTCTTTTCTTTTCTTTTGTTTTCTTTTCCTCTCATTAAAAGCAACAACCATGCATGAAAATGAAGAAAAAGCCATGATAACAATGTAACAAGTGCTAAAATGTGACATGGTGCATGTCATGTGCACAATTCAAGCTTAATGCGCGATTAGTGATATTTAATCGCGATTAGTATTAAAATGGAATATAATTAATCATAAAAATTTATAATTTGCCTAAATCATATAAAACGCCTTCATTTCAGTAATTCCTATAATTTTCCAAATATTTATAATTTTCCAAATATTTCCCAGTTTATCAGTATTTAATTATACCGTCATAATAAAATATTCATATTATTTATTATTTAATTATAAAAATTCCCAAAAATAATATTTTATTTTTCTGAAATGTTACAGTGACATGGCGGCGAGATAACAGTAACGGCGGTCAAGTCGGGGTTGAGGTGAGCCGGGGGTTTCGGATTGACGGCGAAGGGAGTTGGAAAAGAGAAAGAGAGAGAGAGAGAGAGGGGTTTATTATATATATATATATATATATATATATATATATATATATATAGATTCAGTTTACTGATAAATATCAGATATAATCTAGCACCATACTGGGTTTCACACATGCGGGTCAGGTCGAATAACTACTACTACTATTCGAATCGATCGCAACCCAAATAAATAAAATAGAAGAAATATAAAGTAAGTGTTAAAATTATAATTAATATCGTATCGCCATATTAGGGTGTTACATTATACCCAACTACAAAAGAATTTCGTCCTCGAAATTCACTGAACAGGAAAGGACAAGAAAATACGAATCTAAGGAAAAAGATGCGAAAATTTTTGTCGAATCTCGTCTTCACGTTCCCAAGTAGATTCTCCATCCGAATGATTTCCCCACAAAACAAGTACTAAAGGGATTAATTTATTCTTGAAAACCCTTTCCCGTCGATCCACGTTAGCCATTGGTTGCTCATCATAACTTAAATCTTCTCTCACTGTCGATTCTGAGTGATCAAGGATGTGCGTCTCATCTCGAACATACTTGCGGAGTTGAGATACATAAAACATGTCATGAACACCCGCCAAGGATGGTGGTAAAGCCAATTGATAAGCTACCTCTCCAACACGCTCAATGATATCGAAAGGCCCTACAAATCGAGGACTAAGCTTGCCTTGACTACCAAATCGGATTACTCCCCTAGTCGGTGATATTTTCAAGAATACAAGATCACCAACAACAACTCTAAAGGTCTTCTCTCAGTATCAGCCCAACTTTTCTGTCGATCTTGTGCCACCATCATATGACAAATCAAGTCAACTTTCTCCACAGTTTGCACAATGAGTTCCGGGCCTGTCACGCCCCGCTTCCCAGTATACGGGCAGAGAACGCGACGGGTCACACGACGCATTTACGCAGAAGTAAACACGCTAAGCGTATCTAAGCAATATAAGGTAAAATACACAAGAGACAAGATTGTAAATGAACGGCAACTTTATTTATTAAACATTCTTTTTACAATACAGCTGAAATGTAAATACATGAATAGAAAGCGATGCCTAAACAATGGCATAACAAAAATAAAAATGGAATAAGTACAAGTGGCTACAGCTCTGGGTCTTCGGTGTACTGCTCAGGGGCCAGCTCCAAATGTTCCTGACTGGTCTCTTACTCCTTAGCGTCGGGTCCTCCTGACAACATTCCAAAGAAGAAGAGAAATATGAATGTCGTCAGCGAACAATCGCTCGGTAAGTCCCAAAAATGAGGGAGAAGTAGAATAGATAGAGAGAGAGAGAGTATAGTTTTATAATGTTTTATTATAATGTTAGCGCAGTTGTTTGTAGCTTGGTACAGAAAATGCCAGTGTATACGAGAGGAGTCCAACTTACACCGTGGACTTTGGTAACCCGTAGTACAAGGCTCCGTCGATAATACCACGGAACAACGGCATGGATGTAATTACGTCTTAAGTGACCACCTCATGCCACCTTTAACATGTTCCGTACCAATCTACCCCTTTATAACCCCGTAGTGTTTATGTATTGATTGTATGTATTGTATTGTACTGTAAATTGTATATGGATGACTTGCCGGAACTATGATATCAGTAAATGGAATGGATATAATGGATGTACATGTAGATAGAGTATATCCATGGTTCGGTTCAGTCAAGATAGATTGATATAAATTGAATAGACGGATTCATGGATTCATGTTGTTTTGTAGTTTGTACTTGAATCACATTCAAGTCAGATTAATTAGATTGAGACTCAGTCTGAGTCAGACACTTTTAAAAGAAATTGAAATCCTGAATTGTTTTGATATTATCGGTAACTGCTGCACATGGACGGCAAGATTTGTGTCTTTTTCCTAGATAATTACTGTGTTGATAACACCGTTTATTAGGTTGTTTACCTTAAATAGGCAAGCACCCATATCTCCGGCTTCCTGAGGCTCAAGAGACTGGTCCCGCTTAAACCTATGTTTACTAGGGTCCTTATTGTAATTTAGTATAACTTGAGGAGGTTTTATGTAAAAATAGTTTTGGCATAATTTCAATATACACCTCAAGTATTTAATTATCGTCTTTAGGGTTTTCATAGATGTATATTTTATAGATATCAAATTTCTAGTGAGTAGAACCTAATTTTCATAATATATGGTATTTTGTTGAAATATTGTAATTGTATTGTATTCGGATGGTATTTTCATGTAATAGTGATTCCTTTGATTTAGAAAACTTGGAATATTTATATAATTAAAATAGATATTTTGATAATATATATATATATATATATATTTAATGAAAATAATTTATTTATTTTCTTGTAGAAATCTCATTTTCTAAATAAAAAATGCATAAAAATTCCATCGAGATCGAATACTTCTTGCGGAGGTCTGCATCTTGCTCTATTAAGCCCGAAGATGTGTGTAATCCGTGCCATCTTGAACGGGGTCCCAAAATCGGGTTTAGAGGCACAATTGCATGGAAATGTTTAATACATCTTTTTATAGAAAACGGTTTTGTAAGTTTAGGGTATTTATTTGTAAAGTCGTATTTTTCCGTATTCTATTGTTCCAAACTTCATCGTGCTATGATAGAGATGTGTGTTGTGATGAGATAGGTCATTACCTCGTGAACTATCTAAAGGTATAGCAAGGAATTATGATGATTTATGTCGAAACTAATGTATATGACATTTTTCTGAAAAGATTGATAAAAGTTACAAAAATGATTCTTTTGAGGTGAAACTTGTTTTAATGGATTATTAATGTTTTCTAAACAATATATGAGAGTATGGTATTTTCTTGATTAAGAAAAGTATAGTTTTAAAGGAAAACCGAATCGGAAGTCGGATTAACTCAGCTTCCGTCGGGTTTTGGAAATGTAAATTTTTAAAGAAGAAGAAGAGAGGGGGAGATGGGACTTACTGGCTTGGGGTCAAAAGAAGAGAGAGGGGGTCCTAAATAAAACTTCGGGGCATCGTTTCGTCGCCGGAATCTCCTCGGAAGTTCGTTGGAGCTTCGCCCTTCACTAACTCCACTTGTACACTAAAAGACTTGGGAATTTGGTAATGTTTTTGTAATAGAATTCTGAGTGAGAGGGGTGTAAAATGGAGTAGGTATTTATAGGGAAAAATCTAGGGTTTAGAGGTGATGAAAATGCATTAAAATTTGCATTAAAATGGAATTTAAAGGGTTTAATTATTCTCTGTAAATGTGTAGAGAAAATAAATAATACTGGAGTTATGGGGGAGTCCAAGGGTCTAGGGTTTACAAAAAAAATTGGGTTTGCCATACAAAAACAGGCGGCGCCGGCCTATGTGTTAATTTCGCTGGTCCAAACATTGGGGTGGGGGCTCGGATCTCTGCCACGTGTCCAAGTCGGTCTGAATACTAATTTGCACCTGTTTGTTTTAAGTATGACTCTTCATTTTACGTGCAGTGCATGTACAAACTGTTGGGCTTCTAAAAAGATTAAAAGAAAATAAAACAAAAAGATAATGTGGCTGATGAGATTTGAACCCGAGTGCTATGTCACAGTAATGCAAGGCTTTACTATTGAGCTACAAGCTCTTTCTTGCTGTTCAAAAGCAAATCAAACTTATAACTTGTGCTCAGCCTTAAGTACCCCTTTCTGTATTTTTGAAAAAAATTCGTACAGAATGTTAGGCTTGTTATAGAACCCAACAATTTTCTTTCTCCAATATCATCCTAACAAACAGCCGAGCAACACTTACAACCGTACAATGCTTCGAATGGAGCCATCTGTATAGTTTCCTGAAAACTGTTATTATATGAAACTCCACTAAATGTAAATGATCTTCCCACGAACCCGTGAAATCTAACATGCAAGCTCTCAAAATATTTTCAAGAGTTTGGATCGTTCTCTCGGACTATTCATCTGTCTAAGGATGATAGGCCGTACAAAATTTCAAGCGAGTTCCTAAACTTTCCTGTAGACTCCTCCAAAAGTGTGATAGTAACCGAGTGTTACGATCAGAGACGATACTTACTGATACTCCATGCAATCTCACAATTTCCTGTATGTACCTCTCTGCTAAAGCCTTGTCGACTGATCCACTCAAAATGGTATGAAATGAGCTACCTTGGTCAGTCGATCGACAGTCACCCAAACCGCGTTATTGCCCTTTGGACTCCGTGGTAATACTGTCATGAAATCCATAGTTATTTGTTCCTACTTCCATTGAGGAATCAGAAGTGGTTGCAATAAATCAGCTACCCTTTGATATTCAGCCTTGACTTGCTGACACAACAAGAACCTCGATACTTAACGAGCAATCTCTCTTTTCATGCCTTCCCACCAAAAGTGTTGTCGTAAATCTCTATATATCTTCGTACCTCCTGAATGTACTGAATACGCGGAACTATGAGCCTCCTTCATAACTTCTTCACGAACTTCACCTTTAAGTACACACAAACGACTTCCATATGTTAAAGAACCATCTTCATGAATCAATAAATCCGTTCAAAGTCCCGCTTCCACTTGTCCTCGAAATTTCTGCAATCTAGGATCGTGCAACTGTGCTGCCTTAATGCTATCAATCAAGGATGACTGTACTTGCAACTGCAACAACTGTCCCGAAGAATCTGATAGTATAAGCTCTAATTCGAATCTCTGAACATCTGTTATAATCTCCCTTTGTGCAGTCAACATCCGTATTGCTGGCAACTGACTTAGAGCATCCGACACTACATTAACTTATCCCGTATGATATTTTAGATCAAGATCATAGTCGACCATCAGATCCAACCATTGACGCTGCCTCATGTTGAGCTCTTTCTGTGTGAACATGTACCTTAGGCTCTTGTGATCAGTAAACACCTCGACCTTTTCGCCCAATAAGTAGTGTCTCCAAATCTTTAGTGCAAAGATAACTGCTGCTAGTTCCAAGTCGTGAGTTGAGTAATTCTTCTCATGAGTTTTGATTATTCCAAAAATTTAAGTTTACCGTAATCAGAAACGGCGTCGCTTTGCAGCTAGCCGGTGAATACGGGTCGATCCGCAGAGATGTGTAAATTTCTGTTTTTGTGTTTTCACGAGTTGATTCCGTTGGTTGTTTGGTTTTTGTCGATTGATTTAAAAACTAATTTATATGATATGAAAGAACTCGTTAGGGTTAGGTCTAAGGTAGGGTTGATGAGATCAATATTGTCACCTCTTTCAATGCCGTTTGATTAAAGCTTTTTAGAAAATCACAACAATTATTAGCAAAGGGGATTAGGATGATCGGGAAGAAACTTCGTTTCTTCCTCTAGATCCTTGTCCGTCCTTTCCTATTAATTGCTGCAATCTTCATGGACGTCATGTATGTCCGGCCTTTTATACTACGGTTCACCGTTACCTCGTAGGTAGGATGCCGTAGGGGGCGGATCATACATGCGTGCATGAAGTTCTTGTTTTGAAAATATGTTGGTATTGAAGGAGGTGAGAGATATCCATCTCTCACTCCCTCCCTTATTCCTAACCCTAACGAGCGAGGATTTTACTCGCTCGTTAGGGAATTATCTAAAAACGACATTTTGTTGTTAAGTTTTAAAGTGTTTGTTCAGATCTTGTGTTATAACTTACTGCAGATTAAAAATAGCTAAACTAGTTAACTAGGGCAAGTAATAAAATTAGAACTAAGGCAGGAATAAAAAGAATTAAAACTTACAAGAAAGTGATGCTCTAGATCTCCCAACAAATCTGATTTTTATTGATTGAAAAGAGGCATGACATTTTACAGATTTTGAGTACAATTTATAAGCAACCAGTGAACCTAGGGTTACAGACTCTCGTAGACATGAAATTACAGATTTGCCCCCTAAAAATCCCAACATCTGCACCGACGCACCGAAAGGAAAAATTTCCACCGACACGGGCATGATATGGCCGCGGAACCACGGCAATGGGGCGCTTGGGCCGCGGTTCCGCGGCCCTTTGGTGGGCTTGGCTCACCATCTTTCTAGGCTTGGTTTGACTTTTCTTGGGCTTCCTATATTTATACTTCTTTTCTCTGTAGGGCTTCTTAATCTTCTCCAGATCCTCAGTGAAAACTTGTAAGGGTCTTTTGACCGTTTCACTTTCGTCTTTTGGATCTTGCACTGTTCTTCGTCTCGGCTTGAGTAAGATCCGTCTGCTTGTTGGTCAAAAGTCCTTTTTCTGTAGCATCTTTCGTCTTTTTCACTGTATTTGCTCCAAGAGCCTGTATCCTGTAACATGCAACAAACGAGCGTCAAAAGTACCTGTTTACTTATAAAATGCATAAAAGTGGGGCGTATGAATTGCAATATTATTATATGAACAAATACCCCCAAACTTATCTTTTGCTCGTCCTCGAGCAAACTTATTAATTTATTCTAACCTAGCCGCACTTTCGCAGGGAACGCGATTGCACTGAGCACGTGCAACAAGCCGTTAAACCTCTAGGTGTCCCTAGTAGGAGGAGTGTTGTCTCCTGAGGGTTTTCAGCGGATTACACCCACAAAATCCTATCAACTTTGTTTTTCGACTTTTGTTTTCCAATTAGGTTTTCTAACAAGGAATTCTATTATCGTCGCCCCGCAAATTATCCACCCATATTCTTCACACTTCCTTATTATGTAACTTAAGATTGTACATGTTCTATAAAATTACTTAGAATTCAGCATTTCTTAAGTTTCTCTTCTAGAGTTTCATCTCCACTCAGGAATTTCTATCAACTCTATTAAAGATACAAGTTTTATTTTTTATTCCTCTCTCTTATCTAAACTCTAATCACATATCCCCACGTGTGTGTAATTGTCACCCCTACACTTGGAAATTCAAATCAAGCAATCGTACTCTTGTCCATTATCCAAAGCACTTATTGATTTGTGATTTTTTCTCAACTTTTGCTTACACATCTTTCATGCGACCGTTAATACTTCTTGAGGTACCAACAACCGATTACAAGATGCGTTAGCCCTTTAAAGCGTATTTCCTAGTTTTGCAACACCCAAGACTTTTAGCAGTGACTCCCAAACCAGTTGGTCTAAGGCACTAGGTGATGAAGCACCCTCGCTAAATAATTTTCTAGCCCTAAGTAATCACAAAAACCAGTGTCCATTTTTTTTTTATTCACTTTTTTTTTCTTTTTATTTTCATTGTGCTAAGGACTTTAGACAAGAGTAATTCAAGGTCTCTTCTACTAATCCAAGTTTCAAGGTGCGTGATTGTGCATTTTGTAGGGTACATGTTTTTAGAATCTAAACTTAAGCTAGGAACTATCTTTCGAACTTATACTTTAATAAGAACATTAATACTCTTCCCTCATTTTGACTTAACCCACGAAGTGAACCCAAAATTTGCCTATTCCTAAATAACCTATAAAGACATATATTCTCTACTATTAAACTTTAAGGAATGTTTATTTTTAGGGTTTTTAATTTGCTAAGTCTAAGATCTAGTTTTTTCTAGCCAGTTAACCTTTTTATCAAACTCAAGTTAATTAACCAAAATTGAATACAATAATTTTTATAATTTTTTGAATTTTTTTTTCAATTTTTATTGGTTTTTCAGTTTTCTAAATTTTTTTATTTTTCAAATTTTCAAATTTTCATGATTTTTTTTTATATATAAAGATGCAATGCAGAAATTAAATATGCAAAAGGAAAAGAAAAATATATACAATATGCAATGCAAAAGATAACTATATACATTACCCTCTCCCCCAAACTTGAGCAAAGCAGTGCCCTCACTGCCCGGCCCCACGTCGCGCTCGTGAGCGTGAACGTGATCGTTCCCCTCTAGCCAAAAGTGTTTGGATTCCCCTCTCAATTTCCGTCAACCGACGGTCGTGATCTCGTGCAGTTGCCCGTAACTCATCCCTCAAAGAGTCGATTCTTCTCACTGTTCTTCGCATCAATCGCGCATGCTTCTGGGGAGTTAGTTCTTCCCCGCTCGAAGTCGAGCTCGAGCTAGGGGTGTGTGCAGGTACATTTTCTGCCGGTTCGGTTCGTGTCCAAATATCCGTGAGTCTAGAGTAGGACGACGAGACGCCCTGTACAAGTGGTCGAACTAGGACACCGTCTATCATGTAGGAGTCAAATTCCTCGACGGGGAGGAAATAACGGCAGAGTTGGGTAACAAGTATGGGACATGGGTATACGGTACCTCGTTTCCCCGTACCTATAGATTGGAGCAAAACCATGCACATGTCGAACCTAGGATTTTTCATCATTAGGGGTGAAAAAGGTCGTGTTGTGGGAACTACCAAAGATATTGTTTTGTGCCCACCGGCACACAGTTAAAACGTTCGCGAAAAGGGTCCGTGCTTGGATGCCCTTACGCGGTTCTCGTGCACAGTCATTACCCATTAAGGGCATATAATCTTCAAAGCGTAATGGGTGTTCATGTGCAGGTACACGTGGTATGAGTGTAATCTCGTGTATCAAGTCCCTATCGATGTGAATTTCTCGATTTCCCCAATTTAGTTTAATGTAACCTAAGTTGTCAAGGCTATTATCTTCCATGGATTCGTAAAATAGGGCCAACTAGGTTAGGTAGGGCAAACGCAGATGAGTGATTATAGAGCAGGAAATTCCAGCCCCTTTGTGCGATTTCATGTGCGAAATATCTACCGTATACTTCATGTGCGAAAACAGGGGTAAAATCCCTTTCAAACTGCATTTTATGTGCCATTACGATTTTTCAGTAAAAAGATATGCAGTAACAGAGAAGAAACAGTCAGATTTACCTCCCCTGAAAATTTCAGGGGGTGAAGACTCCAGACGGCGGCGGTTGCGCGGCAGGAGGCGGCAACGGCGGCGGATCCGCGGCGCTCTGGTGTAGTTGCGGCGAGATTCTTCTGCAGTAGGTTGGTGGCGGCGGCTAGGGTTTAATGAGGAGGAAAAAATTTAGGGTAAAAGAACAGGGGGCTCGGGTTCCTTTAAATAGAGAGGAGAGAAGGTGATTTGCATAAAACACCCTCTAAAACGAGGGTTTTATTTGTAAAATCAGCTCTTAATCTGCAAATTTGCAATTAGGTCCAAAAATTATTATTATTTTTTTTAATATAAAATTTTTATTTTTTTATTTTTTTATTATTTTTTTTATATATACAAACAATATACACACCCCCAAACTTATTTGAAATAATGTTTTGGGAAAAGAAATTTGGGGGTGAAAGTGGAGGAATATCACTCAGTGTTGATCGGCTCCTGCAAGAGCAGGAGCTCCTCCGAAGGGTCCGCTGTGAAGAACGGTTTCAGTCGATGCCCATTCACCTTGAATAAGGTACCGTCTTCAGGGTTCTCAAGATCAACCGCACCGTGCGGATAAACGGTGCGGACTACAAAAGGTCCTCTCCATCTGGACCGGAGCTTGCCGGGATGAAAATGTAACCGAGTGTCATAAAATAGAACCTGTTGACCAGGTTCGAAAGTTTTTCGCAAAAGGTGTTTATCGTAGAACACCTTGGCTCGGTTTTTAGCAGTTGTGGCATTATCATATGCCTCATCCCTCAGCTCCTCCAACTCATTCAATTGCAGCTTTCGATTGCTGCCCGCCTCTCCTAAAGATAGATTCAGCTCTTTGATAGCCCAAAATGCTTTATGCTTGATCTCCACTGGGAGGTGGCAAGCCTTCCCGTATACAAGCCGGTATGGAGACATACCAAGATCGGTCTTATATGCAGTACGGAAAGCCCATAGTGCATCGATCAGTTTAAGTGACCAATCCTTACGGTTTTTGGAAACCGTTTTCTCCAAGATTTGCTTTATTTGCCGATTTGAAACCTCGGCTTGCCCACATGTTTGAGGGTGATATGGCGTTGACAACTTGTGGGTGATAGAGTATTTGCGCATTAAGGACTCGAAAGTCCTATTGCAGAAGTGAGAACCATTATCACTTATTATCGCCCGAGGGTGCCCAAATCGAGAAAATATGTGTTCTTTAAGAAACCGAACGACAACTTTATTATCGTTCGTTCGGCTGGGCACAGCCTCGACCCACTTAGAAATATAGTCAACCGCCAACAGAATATACATATTTCCAAAAGAGTTAGGAAATGGTCCCATAAAATCTATACCCCAAACATCAAAAATGTCCACAACCAAAATAGGTTGGAGCGGCATTTCGTTTCTCCGTGAAATCCGGCCCAAGTGTTGGCACCGGGAGCAAGTTTTGCAGTATTCAAATGCATCCTTGAAGAGTCGTGGCCAATAGAAACCACACTGCAAAACTTTTTCGGCTGTCTTCTTTGGGCCTAAATGCCCGCCACATGCTTGATCGTGGCAAAAAGACAGCACACTCTTGACCTCACTTTCGGGTACACACCGACAAATGATTTGGTCGGAACAATATTTAAAAAGATAGGGCTCATCCCAGTAAAAATTCTTTACTTGGGATAAAAATCGAAGTTTATCCTATTTCGACCAATCATTGGGTATCAGGCCGGTGGCTAAGTAATTCACAATATCGGCGAACCATGGTTCGCAAGAAACGGTCAAGAGTTGCTCGTCGGGAAAAACATCAGTGATTGGAAGATCGAGCGTGGGCGAAGAAGGAAGTCGTGATAGGTGATCAGCTACTACGTTTTCACATCCTTTTTTGTCCTTAATGACAAGGTCAAACTCTTGTAATAAAAGGATCCAACGTATTAGCCTTGACTTAGCATCTTTCTTCGCAAAAAGGTGGCGAAGAGCTGAATGATCAGTATATACAACGACTGGAGAGCCGATTAAATAAGGCCGAAATTTTTCGAGTGCAAACACAACAGCTAAAAACTCTTTCTCTGTTGTTGTGTAGTTGAGTTAGGCCTCATTTAGTGTTTGGCTAGCATAATAAATCACGTGCGGTATCTTATTAATGTGCTGTCCAAGAACAGCGCCATAGCAAAGTCTGATGCGTCGCACATGATTTCAAAAGGGTGCGTCCAGTCGGGAGATGAGAGGATGGGCGCAGTGATGAGGGACTGCTTCAAAGACTCGAATGCTTCAATGCAAGTGGACTCGAAAGCAAAAGTTGTGTCCTTGGCCAGTAATAGAGTCAAGGGTCTAGCAATCTTGCTAAAGTCCTTGATGAACCGTCTGTAGAAACCGGCGTGGCCAAGGAAGGCTCTAATATCTTTGACGCATTTTGGGGGAGGGAGGTTAGAAATCACTTCGATTTTTGCTCTATCTACCTCGATGCCGTGTTGCGAGATGACATGTCCTAAGACAATGCCCTCTCGCACCATGAAATGGCACTTCTCCCAATTCAATATGAGGTTCTTATCCCTGCAGCGGGTAAGAACAGCGTCAAGATGGCGTAAACACTCGTCGAAGGAGTCGCCAAAGATGGAGAAATCATCCATAAAGATCTCCAAGAACTTTTCAACCATGTCTGAAAAGATCCCCATCATACACAGCTGAAATGTCGCGGGTGCATTGCATAACCCAAAGGGCATGCGACGATAAGCAAACGTGCCAAAGGGACAAGTGAATGTTGTCTTGTCTTGGTCCTCTTTGGCGATGGGGACTTGGTTGTAACCGGAATAGCCATCGAGAAAGCAATAGAACTCGTGCCCTGCCAATCGCTCGAGCATTTGGTCAATGAAAGGTAAAGGAAAGTGGTCTTTCCTTGTTGCGGCATTGAGTTTCCTATAGTCTATGCAGACTCGCCACCCAGTTTGGGTGCGAGTGGGAATCAACTCATTTGCCTCATTGGTAATGACCGTAATGCCCGATTTCTTTGGCACGACGTGGATTGGGCTAACCTATTGGCTATCTGAGATAGGGTAAATGATACCGCTATCCAGACACTTGACAATTTCCTTCTTAACAGCCTCTTTCATGATGGGTTGAGGGGCCTTTGTGGATCCTGTGCTGGCTTGGTATCATCCATTAAGTGTATATGATGTTCGACTATGAGGGAACTAATCCCCTTAATGTCCGCCATAGACCAGCCGAAAGCTTGCCGATTATTATGTAAGACCATCAAAAGAGCCTTCTCTTGCTCAAGAGCTAGAGGGGCTGATATAATGACAGGTAAGGTCTCATTATCACCTAGATAAGCATATTTTAGGTGTGTCGGCAAAAGCTTTAATTCGAGTTTAGGAGGTGAAACAATAGATGGTAACAATGGGGTAGTTGTTTCAAACTCGAATGATTCCATCAAAGGTTCGAACCGAGTGTACGCAACAGTGTCGGAAGGTTCAACTAACTCATCCGAAAAAGCAAAAGACTCCAATTCAGGTGATGAGTCTTCAAAGTCATCAACGAAGGTAAAGCACTCAAAATCATTATCCGCTGTGAAAGCTGCGTCGGATTCTAGGAGGAACGCACTAGTGGCGTTAACATTGCTGTGATCGAACAAAAAATTCTTGAATTCACAGTCCTCCTCCGCGATCTCATTGATCGAGCAAACATCGAGTACGCTAGCATTAGGCTCAGCCGGCTGACTTCCCAACTTGAAAATATTGAGCTCAATCGTCATATTGCCGAAAGATAAGTTCATTGAACCATTACGACAATTGATCACTGTGTTGGAAGTAGCCAGAAATGGTCGACCAAGTATTACCGGAATTTGGTTCCGGGGGTTAGCAACAGGTTGTGTATCCATCACAATAAAGTCAACGGGGAAAATGAAATCCCCTACTCTAATTAACACATCCTCCAGCTCTCCCCTAGGATGGGTTATTGACCGGTCGGCCATTTGGAGAGTACAGTGAGTGGGCTTAAGCTCTCCAACGCCCAATTGCTCGTACACAGAATAGGGTAGCAAATTGACACTCGCGCCAAGATCTAATAGTGCTCTATTGATGTTCTTATCCCCGATTGTTATCGAAATGGTAGGACACCCGGGGTCCTTTTGCTTTGGGGGAAGGGAATTTACAAGAGCATCACTAATAGCACTAGCCACAAAAACTTTCTTTGGCACTTGCGACTTCCTCTTTTTGGTGCATAAGTCCTTTAAAATTTTTGCATATGAAGGAACTTGTTGGATTGCATCCAAAAGAGGGATATTTATGCTAACCTGTTTGAACAACTCAACGATCTTCTCCATCTGTGGAGTTGGTTTATTGGATCTCAACCTATTAGGAAAAGGAACACTATGAAAGGTGGTTGAGTCCAATTTTTGTGGATCAGATTGTCGAGTTGGAACGGCACCCCGTGTAGATGTGTTCGTGTTGTGAGAAATGGGTCCGTTCGAGCTAGAAGAGGTAGAGCCATGTGAAGGGTGAAGAATAGGCTCTAAGGAAGAAGAAGATGAAGGTGAAGAAGATGAAGAAGGGCCACCGGCAGGGGTGTCATTGTTCATGCCCACATTGTTTTGCAACACTTTTCCCGATCTCAACGTGGTCACAGCATTTATGTTATGATTCTGCTGTTGGTAGGCAGCATGTTCGTGACCGGGGTTGGGCAGTGGTTGAGACGGGAGTTTTCCTTTTTCGCGCTCGCTCAAAGCTGCATTGAGTTGTGCAATTTGTGCTTCAATAGATTTGATGCTTTGATCGTGTGAGGAACTATTTTGAACTAAAGATTGAATAGAAGTCTCAAGTCTTGCTGTAGACTGTGTAGATTGCTTAAGGAGCGCATCTAGACTTCTTTCGAGCGAGCTAACCTTATCATTATTAGGTTGAACATAATTATTTGGCTGGTAAGCATTGTTAGGCACAAAATTGTTCACCTGATTAGGGTAAGGTTGTTGTTGAAATTGTTGCGGTTGAAATTGAGTTTGTGAGGGTGCTTGTTGTTGTTGTTGTGGAGGAGGAGGTCTTTGAAAATTGTTATTTCCTTGGAATTGTTGATTTTGGTTCCAAGCGAAATTTTGGTGACTCCTCCACCCCGGATTATATGTCGAAGAGTACGGATCGTTTCTTTGTCGTTGCTGAAATGCAGCATTGACTTGATCCTGTCCTTGAGTGGATGCATTATAAGGACACTCTTCGGTTAGGTGCGATGGATCCGCACAACAAGCACAGACAGTTCGTGGGGGCATAGCAGGAGCAGGAGAAGGCGATGAGATTTTGGTCTCAATCGCTTCTAGCTTTTTCGTAAGAGCGGCCATCTCGGCCTTCATGGCAATCGACATCTCTACTTGATGTATGCCTGCCCTAGATTGACCACTAGAAGATGATGTGTTCTTGGTGGTCTCCCACTGTATTGTTTTCTCACTAAGATCCTCAAGAAACTGCCACGCTTCATCACTAGACTTAGAGAGAAAATGACCTTGACAAATGGTTTCTAGCAACTGCTTCGTTGCCGAGTTCAATCCCTCGTATAATGTTTGGCAAAGTTGCCAACTTTCGATCCCATGATGAGGGCATTGAACTAGTAGGTCCTTAAATCTCTCGAAACACTTCCAAAATGGTTCGGAAGGAAGTTGTGAGAATTGAATTATTTCATTGCGGATTCTGGCAGTTTTGTGATGAGGATAGAACTTTCTCAGAAAAGCCTTCACAAACTCGTCCCAATTTCTTATGGAATGTGATGCGGTGCTATATAGCCACTTCTCGGCTAAATCACATAAGGTGAAAGGAATGACCCTTAGCCTTATAGCGTCATCACTTAATTGGGTTGTTTTCATCATAGCGCACACATTTTGGAATTTATTAATAAAGATATACGTGTCTTCAGATTCCAAACCATGAAATTTTGGCAGCATATTGATGAAATATGGTTTTATTTCAAAATTGTCCCCATTTGCCGGTGGGGGTGAAAGACAAGTAGGTAAAGAAGTGCGGATGGGGTAAAAGAGATCCTGGAGCGCAACTCGTGCGGGCGCTTCAACAGGCGGCTGGTTCGGGTTATTCGCACCTGACGGAGGTGGAATCCTTCCCGTCGGTAAGGTATTGTTGGGGTTGAATCCCGACATGCCTTCGGTGAAAGAATTTGAAGTTGAGGGTAAGAAAGTGGACGGAGTGTCGAAAGGTTCGTCGGTCGGTACCAACGAAACACGGACTAATCGGGCGTCAGTATCCCTAGTCCAAAGTGACATACACTAAAGGGTAGTGCAGTCAGAAAAAAGAAAAAGACAGAATGTGGAGGTAAGATAACGTCAGTGAGGGAAAGTGGTGGAAGTGAGTTCCAAGTTTTCTTAGCGGCAAGTTGCAAGTTTTGAAAAGATTTTTCTTTTTTTTTATGTGAGAGTTTTGCAAAAAGGTTTTTGGAATGGGACTCGTGACACAAATCAACCACACATGCACAATCAGGCCTAGATCTAGGGTCTCCTAGGTCTGCTAGACAGCTCCTAACTAGGGCTAGAAATAGGACCTCAAACCGCCTCTTCACGGACAAGTACGGCCAGGTAAGTGGGAAGGAACCACCACTACAGTGGGCCTAATTAATAACCACTAGCCTAGACACCGCAATGTCGGTTAGGATAAACGGCCGATACCTATACTAGTCCTTTTCCTATTGAGCTCGATGTCCTTAGGTCCGAGTCTAATATTTTTTTAATTACTTATGGTCAATGCACATGCTTTAGGTGTTTTCTGGGGTCCTGGGAAGGGTGATGAAATCCCCACCCAATCTGAGTTTGGTCAATTAGCCCCTTAAAGTCCGATTAAATTATGCAAAACAGTAAAATTCACTTGCAATCAATTTTTAGCGCGGCGCAAAGAAACCTGCAGAAAATCTGTTATTTAGAAGCGGGAGAAAGAATTTTTAGCGCAAAGAATTCCTGCAGAAAATTTTTTACAGTGGAGATATTGAGGTTGCAGAGGGGAGAATGAGGGATCAAACCATGCAATTTTTAGGTGCTGACGTGGCAGGAGGAGCGCAGAACCGCAGCGGGAAGCCTATTTGTGCGGCAGAAGCGTGGCGCCTTGGTGGGTTCAGCCTCTAAAAAATTTTGTGCTGCTCTGTACTTGTGATTCCTCTCTGTTCTTATGTACCAGCTTTTGTTTTGCCCTCTGTAAATTTCCAGATTCGCAATCCTTCGTTGTTCCTGCAAGATTCAAATAACAAACCCTTCAAACAGATAAAAATTGATAAAATGTTTTTTTATTTTTCTATTTTCTGATTTTTATGATTTTTCACAATTTATATCAACCCGAAATCATACAAAACAAAAAATTACGCCATCCTCGGCAACGGCGCCATTTGATTATTCCAAAAATTTAAGTTTACCATAATCAGAAACGGCATCGCTTTGCAGCTAGCCGGTGAATACGGGTCGATCCGCAGAGATGTGTAAATTTCTGTTTTTGTGTTTTCACGAGTTGATTCCGTTGGTTGTTTGGTTTTTGTTGATTGATTTAAAAACTAATTTATATGACATGAAAGAACTCGTTAGGGTTAGGTCTAAGGTAGGGTTGATGAGATCAATATTGTCACCTCTTTCAATGCCGTTTGATTAAAGTTTTTTAGAAAATCACAACAATTATTAGCAAAGGGGATTAGGATGATCGGGAAGAAACTTCGTTTCTTCCTCTAGATCCTTGTCCGTCCTTTCCTATTAATTGCTGCAATCTTCATGGACGTCATGTATGTCCGGCCTTTTATACTACGGTTCACCGTTACCTCGTAGGTAGGGTGCCGTAGGGGGCGGATCATACATGCGTGCATGAAGTTCTTGTTTTGAAAATATGTTGGCATTGAAGGAGGTGAGAGATATCCATCTCTCACTCCCTCCCTTATTCCTAACCCTAACGAGCGAGGATTTTACTCGCTCGTTAGGGAATTATCTAAAAACGACATTTTGTTGTTAAGTTTTAAAGTGTTTGTTCAGATCTTGTGTTATAACTTACTGCAGATTAAAAATAGCTAAACTAGTTAACTAGGGCAAGTAATAAAATTAGAACTAAGGCAGGAATAAAAAGAATTAAAACTTACAAGAAAGTGATGCTCTAGATCTCCCAACAAATCTGATTTTTATTGATTGAAAAGAGGCATGACATTTTACAGATTTTGAGTACAATTTATAACCAACCAGTGAACCTAGGGTTACAGACTCTCGTAGACATGCAATTACAGATTTGCCCCCTAAAAATCCCAACATCTGCACCGACGCACCGACAGGAAAAATTTCCACCGACACGGGCATGATATGGCCGCGGAACCGCGGCAATGGGGCGCTTGGGCCGCGGTTCCGCGGCCCTTTGGTGGGCTTGGCTCACCATCTTTCTGGGCTTGGTTTGACTTTTCTTAGGCTTCCATATTTATACTTCTTTTCTCTGCTGGGCTTCTTAATCTTCTCCAGATCCTCAGTGAAAACTTGTAAGGGTCTTTTGACCGTTTCACTTTCGTCTTTTGAATCTTGCACTGTTCTTCGTCTCGGCTTGAGTAAGATCCGTCTGCTTGTTGGTCAAAAGTCCCTTTTCTGTAGCATCTTTCGTCTTTTTCACTGTATTTGCTCCAAGAGCCTGTATCCTGTAACATGCAACATACGAGCGTCAAAAGTACCTGTTTACTTATAAAATGCATAAAAGTGGGGCGTATGAATTGCAATATTATGATATGAACAAGTCTCCAACTGCCTCGACGCATAAGCTACAACCTTTCCATGCTGCATCAAAATACAACCCAAACCTCTCCCAGATGCGTCGCTGTGAATAACTAATCCTTCGAAACCATCCGGCACTCCTTTCGTGTTAGCTTTGTTAAGAGTTCTGCTATTCGAGCGATGTTCTCCACAAACTTTCTATAGTATCCAGCAAGCCCAAGGAAACTTTTGATCTCCCCTACATTCTTTGGAATTGTCCAATCGTGAACAGTTGTAATCTTTTCGGGGTCAACTGCAATTCCATCACCGGATACAACATGACCCAAGAACTTCACTTCTTCGAACCAAAACTTGCACTTGCTCATCTTAGCATATAATTCTCCTTGTCTCAATGTCTGCGGCGCGACTCTCAAGTTTTCTTCATGCTCTTCTTTTCTTCTCGAATAGACCAAGATATCGTCAATGAATACCACCATAAACTGATCTAGAAATGGTTAAAAGATTCGGTTCATAAAGTTCATAAATATCGTCGGTGCATTAGTAACTCCAAATGGCATAACTAAATACTCTTAATGCCCATATCGAGTTCTGAAAACTGTCTTGCTAATGTCTTCTGCTTTCATCCGAACTCGGTGATACCCTGATCGCAAATCCAGCTTCGAGAATACTCTCGTGCTATTGAGGTGACCGAATAATTCGCCTATGCGAGGAATTGGGTACTTATTCTTAATATTCACCCGATTTAACTCTCGATAGTCGATACACATCCTCCGCATACCATCGTTCTTCTTGACTAGAAGAACTGGAACTTCCCATGGTGAACCACTGCTGCGAATCCATCTCTTCTCTAATAACTCAGAAACTTGTCTCTTTACCTCTTCCAGTTCCATCGGTGTCTGTTGGATATGTATGCCCTAGAGGCCATTATTGTATATATATACATGTGGATGCTTGAACATATATATGTACAGGACAGTCTTGCTCGATATGATTGTATACTATCTGGTTTGTCTTTATCTTAACATATGCATATGTTTTACTTGCTATTACGTATCATTCAAACATATTGATAAAGCCTGTAGGATCATTGCTAGACTACCTACGTTGTGATGGCGATCATACTTGTGGGAGCTGGGTAGTCGGTAAGCACATCCTTAAAAGGTCCCTAGTCGTTGGAGTAACGAGACTGGGTATCGATATTCCGGAGTAGACTAGTGTATATGTTTCTAGACCCCAACGAGGGGCGATGGTATGGTCCCGCAACCATTGGTCTTTTGCACTTAAGATTGTATTCAGGTGCTCACTGGGGATGAGTACACTGGACGGATTCGCCGAGAACTTCTAGATGGAATTATACCTATCATCAGATTGAAGTTCTCAGGTGACATGAGTGCAGGTTAGTCTTTGGATCTGAGATCTTCATTTGTCTCATGTGAGTTCCCACTGTGCTTTTATCACTACCCTACCACGGCTCTACTAAGTCGTGCAAACAGGGTTTGGTTGGGTACAGTCCCGAGCCACATGGAGGTAGTGAATGATTGTTGGGGATTTTTCTCTCCTGGTATAGGGAGTCGATATCGCACTGTGTTCGATTGGTCAGGACCATAAGACCTTGGCCAAGGCAGTTGTGATTTACTGATAGGTTGATCAGTAGTTTCCCGGATTGGTCCTGAGCCGCATCAGCATGAATTACCGGGTTATTAGGGTCTGACGTTTACCACCCCCTAGACCGGTATGCGATACTCTCAGACGAAGAGATCAGACTGTATGGAGATTGTCACAGATAGGCTCAGTAGGGATCCAGATGAGTTTGCTTGTTGGCCTTCCTTTTCGAAAGGTTCCCGGATAGCCGTTACGTACAGCTAGTGCCGCTGACGTGCTTGTGGTTATGGATTTATCCAGTAACTCACTGCTGGCGTACTGCTGAGTCTTTAGAGTCCCACAAAGAGGGTTTCCCTGGTTCAGGAGAAATGATGTAGTAGCCGTATTGGATACGTGCAGGGTTCTGATCGATTGATGTACTTTGTACCCGGACTTTCGATCGGACAGTAGATAATTTACATATACGTATTTCAATATATATAGTAGAATGTAATCCGTATTTTGATTTAATAATTTACATATATGTATTTCGATATATATATATATTCTAGTATTATGTTCTTCGTTTTATTCTATCTCTTTGAGCATTCGTGTTTTTATCCGAATGCAGGTATGTATATATAGTAGACTGTAATCCGTATTTTATTACGGATAACATTCTAGAAGGTAGACACCTCATTAATTTATTTTCTATTTATCTATTTAATGGAAATGAGGTGTAAAGTGAAGATATGGGGAGTATGGTGAGAACCATGGCTCAATAGTTGCCAAATGAATTTTTAATTCATTTATGGCAACTATTGAAGCATGGTTGACATATTTTATTCTTTGATATTGATATACAAAACTAATGTGAGCTGTTTTCTCTCACATGGTTGCTCATTTTTTTTCTTGAGCTTACTATTTGCATCACACTCCTCTTGAGTTCCTCCACCTTCATCATCTACCTCTTCTCTACACTCTCATGTGTTGAGAAACAAGAGAAGAGCTATGATTGAGATAGTAAAACACTTAGAATCTCACACTATATCCTAGAGATCTTGGATTAGCATCCAAAATTCTCTAGTTGCTCCTTTTGATACTTAGTTAGGAGCTAGATCCATGGATCACATCTCTCGGGTGGATCATCTACGAAAAAGGAGGACCGACGAGCAAGATTGATCCCGGAGAACCGAAAGAGCAAGAAAAGAAGATCAAGCGCGATCATGGTGGCCACTTGGAGCGTATGATGAGGAAAGAAGACTGAAGGACATGGATCTTTTGGTGAGGTTTTCTTATCATAGTAGATAGCTCTTATAGTTTAGCTAGTTAGGTTTATAGTAAGATCCGGTTTATTGGGTTATTCTAGCGCCGTTTTAAAACTTGTAAAAAAATTTGTTCCACAAACGGCTACGGATGATGGCTAGGATGTTAGTGTAACCCAACATGGTATCAGAGCCACCCCATAAAACATATACTAGCTAGTTTTGACGTGTTTAAAATATCGATTGACCGAAGTTTTCCAAAACCGCAATTCCATTTTGTAGTTTCTGTCGATTTTCAAAAGGTGTTCAAAAATCATTTCAGTGCATCAAAAATTCATGCAGGCTGTTTTAAGACGCCAAAAGAAAATTAGGCACACGATCGAATTATAAGGCCGTGGAACCGCGGCAGAACATGCATGTTTGCCGCGGTTGCGCGGCCGTATTGGTGTGAAACCTTTGCACAAATTTTCTTCTGGGGCTCTTATGCTTGGAATTGTGATTTCTGGAATGTATATTTTTGGTCCAGATTTGTTTGACTACTAGTTAGCTTTTTGGGGCCTATACGGGAAAGTTTAGTCGATCAAAATTTTAAAATATGTGCTTTTATCAGTACTTAGATTAGCATCTGCGACCGTGAATATCATTTGATCGGGATAACTCGTCTAACTGCTATATGTTCTTTTGGACGAGTTTGCGAACATGACATTCACGTTGATATTCTGTGATTGTGCTGATATTGTGGTTGGATTGTCGTGGTGGATAGCCGGTGGTACAATGGTAGTGGTACAGTTAAAATTCATTTGTACATTTGTTATTGCGGGACGAGCATCCGACATGTGGACTGCCGTTTCTGCCGTGTTGTATATTATTTGATTGGGACACGACCGGGTTGAGGTCGATGTCACCGTTGTACATATTATTTTCATTTTCCGTACTAGGATTACCCCATAGTGGAGTGCTCGAATAGCTGGGTTCTAGAAGGCAACAAGCCCGCATGTCATGGCGTTGAGATGGAGGGGGCTTCACTCTAGAATTGGCGGGCTATTCGCCGCACTCGTGGGGGTATAAGTATGACCCACGGAGGGGCGCTCAAGTTACCGGGTCCTGTCAAGTGCTGGGTGGCCTATTCACTTTGTTGATTGGGGTTGCCTCACTTCTGGGAATGGCGGGTAACTTGCTGCGCTCGTAGGGGTCTAGATTTTCATTTCACGGGCTATCCACACGACCGGAAATGTCGGGTCTCATTTGCGGCTCAAATGAAACCCGGGGCTCCAAGATTATCCACCATTCTGTGTTGCTTGCCGAGATTCTGTGATGTTGCTTATATCATGCCTGGGACGAATGTTATATATATTTATATATATATACTAGTAGATGTTGTATATGTTTTGCACCTGTGCTAATCCAGCCCCCGCTCTGCCGTTAGTTAAGTAACCTAACGGTGCATGATGGAGCCCCGTGGCAAATGCGGATGGCATGTACGTACATTGTATTTTCGTTCTTTTCTGGTGTGATAGGAATTAATTGATGGGACCGCATTAATTTTAATTAATGCAAGAAAAGAAACCTAAACGATGTTTTTGGAACAAATTTCGAAGAAACTACAGGTATATTCTTTCGCTTTGCATAGTGGTATTTGTTAGGTCCACGTTACCTCTCCCGGTACTTTCGGGGTTGCGGAAACGGTAAAACGAAAATTTTTCTTGACTAGGTAACATGAACCGTACAATACGGATCTTGGCTAAACTACACACTAGAAACTAACAAGAGAGATATCTACTCGGTTAGGGGTTATACCTCAACTTTAACTCCTTCTTCTTGGACTCTTTGTAGTGGTCGGATGGTGCTTTCCTCGTCGCCTTCTCTTGTCGAAGATGGATCCACCTGAGGGTTTCTACCTTGAGCTCCTTTCTCGAACTTTGAGAAAACTAAAGTCTCCGGCTTGCTAGACCTTCAACCTTAGGATGAGTAGAGAGTGGATATGGGTGTTTTATCTCCAAGGAGATGCTTCTCAACTCATGAGAATGTTTCTCCTTGAACTAGAGGAGGAGGAAGAAGAAGAGATGAGAGAATAAGATAGCTTTTTACAACCATAACAATATATGTGAATTAATCAAATTAATAATTTTAATCAAATGAAAAAGTTGATGGTTGGTTTGATGAGACCATTATCATTTCACATTAAATGGTTTTTGCAAAGATCAAAGAGCATCTTTGAAATGTAATGATGATGGTCAATGTTTCAACCATGGTCAACAAGTCAACCAAGGTCAACAAGTCAACAACCCTAACCATGACACAATTTCATTTAATTAATATTATTAATCGATATTTCACATATTCATTAGGGTTTGGAAAAAGACAACTGTCAACTGTGTATACACACCCGTTCCGAAACCCTAATGAAAATCCTCTTCCTCCGCCTCAATCGACTGTGCATACACACCCGCATTCGTGTTCCGAGGAACATGAATACAACGAGATAAAACTAACCCCAAAACATGTACTAGGATCCGGCTTAAACCAGAGCCCGCTAGTAATGACTGCCCGGACACTAAACGTGCACAAGTGCGCGGATGTGAACGAACCCCGTCGCAAAACCATGCGACCTCTACTCAGTTTTGCCCAAAGGCGAATAACCCTCTGTGTGGGACTCTAAAGACTCGACACTACGCTGGCAGTGGGTCCAACCACAGAACGCAAGTGGCACTAGCTGTGCGTAACGGCCCCCAGGTAGATGGCGATAAGAAGACGGACGAGGTGAAACCCATCAGAACTCCTACTGAGCCAGTATGTGACAATCTCCGTACAGTCCGGTTTGTTCGTCTAAGAGTATCGCATGGCGGGCCTAGGGGGGTGGCAAACGTCAGTCCCCTAATAGCGGTACAAGTCGTGTCGGAGTATAGCCCAAAACACCATGAGAAACTACTGGTAACACTACCGGCAAATCTCGCTTGCCCTGGACAGGGACGACTATGTGTAATGGCTCTCCTAGACACAGCGCGATATCAACCCCCAATACCGGGAGAGAAGAATCCTGTCTAACCGTCACTGCCTCCGAGTGTTTCGGGACTGCACCCAACTACTACCTGTTTGCACGACTCAGTAGAGCCGTGGTAGGGTAGTAATCAAAGAACAGTGGGAACACACTCTAGGCGAAGTGACAGTGTCAAGTCAGAGGACTAAGCTGTACTCATGTCACCTGGGAACTGTTAACTGACGATAGGTATAATACCAACCAACAGTTCCCGACGAGTCCTGTCCAGTGTACTCGTAACCTAACGAGCACCCGCATACTATCTCAAGTACGACGTACTGACGGCTGTGGGACAGACCGTCTCCCCTGCTGGGATGAGAAGCGCATACGCTAGTCTACTCCGGAGTATCGATGCCCTGTCTCGATAGTCCTACGACTAGGGACCTGTATAAGGATGTGCTTGTGGATTACCCAGCCCCCACGAGTGTGATCGCCATCACAACGCCGGTAATCAAGAAAAGATCCTAAGGGCTCCACTAATGCGTATAGGTGATATACTGAAAGAAACACATGTACACATTAAAGCAGAGACAAACCAAGTAGCTTACTACCATTTCGAGCAAGATTGTCTATACAACTGTGAATATCCCAAGCTTCCATCAAGTAATATACAAACTAGTATGATACAGTAATGGCCTCTAGGGCATATACACTGACAATCTCCCACTTGCACTAAGGCCATGTACTGGCGTATCGAAGACCTATCATCACGATCAGCCGCTCGAACTGAGTCTGGGGCAAGGCCTTTGTGAATGGATCCGCCGTGTTGTCTTTTGTGTCCATTCTCCGTACCTCAATCTTCTGGCGATCAATGATCTCCCTGATCAGGTGATACCGCCTTAAGATGTGTCTGGATTTCTGATAGGACCTTGGTTCCTTCGCTAAAGCTATAGCCCTATTGTTATCGCAATACAAAGGTATTGGGTCAACAATGGATGGAACCACCTGAAGTTCACTAATGAACCTCTTCATCCAGACCGCCTCTTTTGCGGCATCGCTTGCAGCAATGTATTCAGCCTCCATCGTCGAGTCTGCGACGGTATCCTGTTTGGAACTCCTCCAACATACCGCCCCTCCGTTGAGGGTAAACACAAAACCCGAGACAGACTTGCTGTCATCTTTGTCACTCTGGAAACTTGAATCGGTAAAGGACTCGACCCTGAGGTCTCCATTACCGTAAACCAGGAACATCTCCTTAGTCCTTCTCAGGTACTTGAAAATGTTCTTCACAGCCGTCCAGTGGTCCTCACCTGGGTCTGACTGATACCGGCTCACCACGCTTAGTGCGTAAGCTACATCTAGTCTTGTACATAGCATCACATACATTATAGATCCTACAGCCGAAGCGTAGGGTATAGTGCTCATGCGAACCCTCTCCTCGTCAGTCTTAGGAGACATCTTCTTGGAGAGGGTAATTTCGTGCAATGCGGGTATGTTACCGCGCTTGGAATCCTCCATACTAAATCTCTTTAGTACGGTCTCTATGTACCTGGACTGCGAAAGTCCCAGTAGTTTCTTGGATCTATCTCTGTAGATTTTGATCCCTAGAATGTACGAGGCATCACCCAGGTCCTTCATGGAGAACCGTTGTGACAAAAATAGCTTGACCGATTGTAGCATATGAATGTCATTTCCTATCAAAAGAATGTCGTCCACGTACAAGACTAGGAACACGACAGTTTGTCCTACAATCTTCTTATAGACACAAGGTTCATTTTCGTTCTTGATGAAATCAAATTCCTTGATTGCCTTATCAAAACAGATGTTCCAGCTCCGCGATGCCTGCTTTAACCCATAAATGGATTTAAGCAACTTGCACACCTTCCCGCTGCTCCCACTGTCTATGAAACCTTCTGGCTGATCCATGTAAACGCACTCTTCCAAACAGCCGTTTAGAAAAGCCGTTTTAACGTCCATCTGCCAGATTTCATAGTCATGGAAGGCAGCAATGGCAAGTAGGATCCTAATGGATTTGAGCATAGCCACCGGAGAAAAATATTCGTCATAGTCCAAACCAGGTCTATGAAGAAAACCTTTTGCAACGAGCCTAGCTTTATAGGTTTCCACCTGCCCATCTACACCAAGTTTCCTTTTGTAGATCCATTTGCATCCAACGGGTTTTACCCCAGGTGGAGCAATATCCAAGGTCCACACTTTATTGGCGTACATAGACTCCATTTCGGATTGCATTGCTTCCTGCCACTTATCAGAGTCCCTACTGATAATGGCCTGCCCGAAACTGGTAGGGTCATCTTCTTCCAAGATGCAATCTTCTCGATCCCCGTCTATGAGAAAACCGTAGTATCTCTCGGGCGGATGAGAAATCCTACCAGATCTGCGGAGTGGCTGAGGTTCGTTGGGTGTAACTGAATCTAGCGGTTCCTCCAAATCTATAGTTAAAGTTCGTGTTTCTGGAATTTCATCCAGTTCTACCGTGCTGCCACTAATATTTTTAACAAGAAATTCTTTTTCCAAAAATGTGGCATTCCTAGAAACAATTATCTTTTGTTCCTCTGCATGGTAGAATAGATACCCACTTGAATCTTTTGGGTATCCCACAAACTTACATAAAACTGCCCGTGCCTCAAGTTTGTCTGGGTTCTTCTTTTTGACATAAGCTGGGCAACCCCAAATCTTAATACGTTTAAGATACAAACTCTTACTACTCCATATTTCATACGGAGTCTTAGGCACGGATTTGGATGGAACTTGATTCAATAGATGCGCTGCAGTTTGAAGTGCATATCCCCAGAATGAAAGAGACAATTCGGCACTATTCATCATGGAGCGAACCATATCCAATAGGGTACGATTCCTCCGCTCCGATACACCGTTGTGCTGTGATGTATAAGGAGGAGTAAGCTGAGAGAGAATACCATTCTCTTTTAAGTAATCTAGGAATTCGGTGCTTAAGTACTCCCCTCCTCTATCAGACCGGAGGATCTTGATGCTTTTGCCAGTATGGTTCTCTACTTCGTTTCTGAATTCCTTGAATTTCTCAAAAGCTTCAGATTTGTGTTTCATAAGATACACATATCCGAATCTAGAGAGATCGTCAGTGAATGCGATGAAGTACGAGAACCCACCCCTTGCATGTATAGACATCGGACCCCATACATCACTGTGTATGAGTCCCAAGAGCTCTGCTGCCCTTTCTCCATGTCCGGTGAACGGAGATTTGGTCATCTTCCTTTTGAGACAAGACTGACAAGTTTCATAAGATGAAAACTCGAATGCATTCAAGAGTCCATCTTTATGCAACTTACTTAGTCTTTTCTCTCCGATATGACAAAGTCTACAATGCCACAAGTAGGATTCATTCGTATCTGAATTCTTCCTCATGCGTGTGTTTTGTATATTGAGAACTGTATTCTGATTTAGAACGTAGATACCATTACACAGTGTACCTTCTGCAACCAGTACCTTCTGAAGGTAAATGTTCATGATATTTCTATCAAGAACAAAGTTATATCCATCTTTATCGTGTAAAGAAACTGATATGATGTTGCAAACCATGGAAGGTACATAGTAGCAATCGTTCAAAATCATAGTATTGCCATTTGGCAACACTAGGTGATATTCACCGACAGCTGCAGCATTAACTTGTGCTTCGTTCGCTACTCTGAGCGACATATCACCAGGTACAACTTTCCCACTTTTTCTCTGTCCCTGCAATAAATTACAGATATGAGATCCTGATCCGGTATCAAGTACCCAGGAGGTAGGTCTGACCGTAAAGCAGTTCTCAATTATAAGACACCTGAAGAAGATGCAAAACCATGCTTCTTCTTCAACTGGGTATCCTTGGAATCCATATAATCCTCTTTCCCTTGCTCATACTTATGACTGTTGTCACAAGTTAGAGCCGAACCAACGTTCCCCAGCCTCGAATAAGAATTCGGATCGGTCAAGCGATACATTTTATTATCTTGATTAGGGCGTGAAATGGTTGCTACCTGGAGAGAGAGAAAAGAAATACTCAGCGTGCGCTCTTGCAAGATTAGATTGGTTTATTGATTTATCTAACCAGAATGGCTCCCACTGTTTCTTCAAATTCTTCTTCAAACCCTAAAAGAAGAACTAGCCAGGATTAATCGCACGTCACAATACTTGCTTAACCTTTCAGCCAGGCTGGTGTTGGTACTTCGAGGGAGGTTTTCCAACGCTTTCACGAAGTTCCTTAATTAAATAACCTCTTTTCCCTGGAGGCGTAGCCCCGCTAACACCGTTCTAGACACCTACTTGGTTTATAGAATTGATTGTTAAGTGAAATAATCTCCCGAGATTAATCCAACTCATCTGTGGGATCGGGATCCAACTATCATTGTGCGATGACCTAGATGGAATCCACTCTAGTCACCACACTCTAGAAGGTATGCTAAATCTGCAAGTTTCAGTTTCTTTAGAAACTCCCAATGTGGATTTTTGCCCCTAGGACCCAAGTGACCTTGACACAGTCAACAAATCAAAGAGTCCTACTCAAGTTCAACCCGTCATTATCTTGATTGCATTAAACTCACCCGCATAACCCTTGACACAGTCAACAAGGTTACACGACTATCCTAACCAATCACATTGTATCCAGCAGATAAGCAATACTCAGCTACCGTTCACAGCGCCTTGACACAGTCAACAAACGCAGCACGAATACTAAGTATAACTTATAAGAAATGACGGAGGGCTACGGCAGGGTTTTTGGCGAAAACCCGTTAACGTAATGAACTTGATATCGTTTAAGGAACGTGATACCCTTTTGAAAATATAGTGGAGAAAACTTTTGCTAAAGAGGTCACTCCCTGTGAAGGGATCTCGGCTCTTTCCTCGTCGAATGAGGTGCAGGATATTCCAAACTGAATACCTCGATGCAAACCAAGAATAATCGACTATAGTGAAGTTATTACCCTGACGCAAACTTTTTGTCCAAGGGGTTACTCCCGATGAAGGGATCTCGGCCCTTGCCTCGCCGACTGAGGTGCTGGGCATTCATAACCGAATACCTCTGTGCAAAACAAAAGTGAACGTCCTTGCAATAACAGCTTTTTGAAAATTGTTCCAACAACGTCTTTTAGGTTTATTTTCTTGCATTAATTTATTGCGTCCCATCAATTAATCCTACCATTGCAGAAAACAACGAAAATATGACGTACGCTTATGCCATCCGCATTCGCCACGGGGTCCTGTCATCACCCGTTAGGTTACTTAACTAACGACAGAGCGGGGGCCGGACAAGCGCGGATGCAAAACATAAGCAATGCCTAAATAGATATCATATATAGATATATATACACATTCGTCAGATGCAATGATAGCCATTCCAGATCACAGATGAATACTTTGGATATACTAGGAATCTGCATTTCGTTCGAGCCTGCAACGAAAGACAGATTATACGGTCGTGATGAATAGCCAAATACCTCACCCTAGACCCCAACGGGTGCGGCAAACTACCCGCCAAGTACCCGGAGCGAAGCAACCTCCCTCAACGACGTGAGTAGGCCACTCGGCACTTCGAGATACCCGGTAGTTTGTGCACCCCACCTTGGGTCTATCCTAGGAGCAAAAACAGTAAAAAGAAATTATACAATGACGGCTACAATCTCACCCCGGTTGTGCGGCCAAATAAATAATATTACATCAAATTTACATATTACATGAATTGAAAGATAAAGAAAAAACTCTCATCTCACAACCCCCGGCTATTCGTCCGCGACAATCCAACGAATTCATATACACATACCATCAACATCACAGATCACAGATATGCATAACCCCCACTAATCGACGTATAGCGATTAGCAGACGTTCGATACACAAACAACATTACAGATACAACCCATTAGCCAAAGTCTACAGAAAATCGACCAAAAATACGGATTTGCAACCACCCCAAAAAAAAATTTGTTCTCTGGAAATTCTGGGCAGAAACAAACTATCTAAAAAATCACAAAACACCCACAGAAGCAAACTGCAGGAGAAACGATCCACGGCCGAGTCAACTCGGCCGCGGATCCGCGGCAGAAGCAAGCTTCTGCCGCGGAACCGCGGTGAGTTGGTCG
This sequence comes from Agapanthus africanus, assembly GCA_030015575.1. Taxonomy (NCBI): domain Eukaryota; kingdom Viridiplantae; phylum Streptophyta; class Magnoliopsida; order Asparagales; family Amaryllidaceae; genus Agapanthus; species Agapanthus africanus. The sequence goes on along the minus strand of CM057350.1, from coordinate 131,888,780 downwards.
GTTCGATGGATCTTTTATCTTGCTTTTTCATTAAAAATCCCGAGCCGATTTTTAAGACATGATTTATTATTTTTAGAGCAGAAATAAAAATCGGCAGAAACTAGGATTTTCCGGGGTGTTTCGCGGTTTTTTGTCCGGTCGAACTTCTAGATACTTTGCTAACATGCTAGGGTGTGTTTAGTTAGGCTCTGATACCACTGTTAGGTCCACGTTACCTCTCCCGGTACTTTCGGGGTTGCGGAAATGGTAAAACGAAAATTTTTCTTGACTAGGTAACATGGACCGTACAATACGGATCTTGGCTAAACTACACACTAGCAACTAACAAGAGAGATATCTACTCGGTTAGGGGTTATACCTCAACTTGAACTCCTTCTTCTTGGACTCTTTGTAGTGGTCGGATGGTGCTTTCCTCGTCGCCTTCTCTTGTCGAAGATGGATCCACCTGAGGGTTTCTACCTTGAGCTCCTTTCTCGAACTTTGAGAAAACTAAAGTCTCCGGCTTGCTAGACCTTCAACCTTAGGATGAGTAGAGAGTGGATTTGGGTGTTTTATCTCCAAGGAGATGCTTCTCAACTCATGAGAATGTTTCTCCTTGAACTAGAGGAGGAGGAAGAAGAAGAGATGAGAGAATAAGATAGCTTTTTACAACCATAACAATATATGTGAATTAATCAAATTAATAATTTTAATCAAATGAAAAAGTTGATGGTTGGTTTGATGAGACCATTATCATTTCACATTAAATGGTTTTTGCAAAGATCAAAGAGCATCTTTGAAATGTAATGATGATGGTCAATGTTTCAACCATGGTCAACAAGTCAACCAAGGTCAACAAGTCAACAACCCTAACCATGACACAATTTCATTTAATTAATATTATTAATCGATATTTCACATATTCATTAGGGTTTGGAAAAAGACAACTGTCAACTGTGTATATACACCCGTTCCGAAACCCTAATGAAAATCCTCTTCCTCCGCCTCAATCGACTGTGCATACACACCCGCATTCGTGTTCCGAGGAACACGAATACAACGTGATAAAACTAACCCCAAAACATGTACTAGGATCCGGCTCAAACCAGAGCCCGCTAGTAATGACTGCCCGGACACTAAACGTGCACAAGTGCGCGGATGTGAACGAACCCCGTCGCAAAACCATGCGACCTCTACTCAGTTTTGCCCAAAGGCGAATAACCCTCTGTGTAGGACTCTAAAGACTCGATACTACGCTGGCAGTGGGTCTAACCACTGACCGCAAGCGGCACTAGCTGTGCGTAACGACCCCCAGGTAGATGCCGATAAGAAGACGGACGAGGTGAAACCCATCAGAACTCCTACTGAGCCAGTATGTGACAATCTCCGTACAGTCCGGTCTGTTCGTCTAAGAGTATCGCATGGCGGGCCTAGGGGTGGCAAACGTCAGTCCCCTAATAGCGGTACAAGTCGTGTCGGAGTATAGCCCAAAACACTCTGAGAAACTACTGGTAACACTACCAGCAAAACTCGCTTGCCCTGGCCAGGGACGACTATGTGTAATGGCTCTCCTAGACACAGCGCGATATCAACCCCCAATACCGGGAGAGACGAATCCTGTTTAACCGTCACTGACTCTGAGTGTTTCGGGACTGCACCCAACTACTACCTGTTTGCACGACTCAGTAGAGCCGTGGTAGGGTAGTAATCAAAGAACAGTGGGAACACACTCGAGGCGAAGTGACAGTGTCAAGTCAGAGGACTAAGCTGTACTCATGTCACCTGGGAACTGTTAACTGACGATAGGTATAATACCAACCAACAGTTCCCGACGAGTCCTGTCCAGTGTACTCGTAACCTAACGAGCACCCGCATACTATCTCAAGTACGACGTACTGACGGCTGTGGGACAGACCGTCTCCCCTGCTGGGATGAGAAGCGCATACGCTAGTCTACTCCGGAGTATCGATGCCCTGTCTCGATAGTCCTACGACTAGGGACCTGTATAAGGATGTGCTAATGGATTACCCAGCCCCCACGAGTGTGATCGCCATCACAACGCCGGTAATCAAGCTAAAATCCTAAGGGCTCCACTAATGCGTATAGGTGATATACTGAAAGAAACACATGTACACATTAAAGCAGAGACAAACCAAGTAGCTTACTACCATTTCGAGCAAGATTGTCTATACAACTGTGAATATCCCAAGCTTCCATCAAGTAATATACAAACTAGTATGATACAGTAATGGCCTCTAGGGCATATACACTGACAATCTCCCACTTGCACTAAGGCCATGTACTGGCGTATCGAAGACCTATCATCTCGATCAGCCGCTCGAACTGAGTCTGGGGCAAGGCCTTTGTGAATGGATCCGCCGTGTTGTCTTTTGTGTCCACTCTCCGTACCTCGATCTTCTGGCGATCAATGATCTCCCTGATCAGGTGATACCGCCTTAAGATGTGTCTGGATTTCTGATAGGACCTTGGTTCCTTCGCTAAAGCTATAGCCCTATTGTTATCGCAATACAAAGGTATTGGGTCAACAATGGATGGAACCACCTGAAGTTCACTAATGAACTTCTTCATCCACACCGCCTCTTTTGCGGCATCGCTTGCAGCAATGTATTCAGCCTCCATCGTCGAGTCTGCGACGGTATCCTGTTTGGAACTCCTCCAACATACCGCCCCTCCGTTGAGGGTAAACACAAAACCCGAGACAGACTTGCTGTCATCTTTGTCACTCTGGAAACTTGAATCGGTAAAGGACTCGACCCTGAGGTCTCCATTACCGTAAACCAGGAACATCTCCTTAGTCCTTCTCAGGTACTTGAGAATGTTCTTCACAGCCGTCCAGTGGTCCTCACCTGGGTCTGACTGATACCGGCTCACCACGCTTAGTGCGTAAGCTACATCTAGTCTTGTACATAACATCGCATACATTATAGATCCTACAGCCGAAGCGTAGGGTATAGTGCTCATGCGAACCCTCTCCTCGTCAGTCTTAGGAGACATCTTCTTGGAGAGGGTAATTCCGTGCAATGCGGGTATGTTACCGCGCTTGAAATCCTCCATACTAAATCTCTTTAGTACGGTCTCTATGTACCTGGACTGCGAAAGTCCCAGTAGTTTCTTGGATCTATCTCTGTAGATTTTGATCCCCAGAATGTACGAGGCATCACCCAGGTCCTTCATGGAGAACCGTTGTGACAAAAATAGCTTGACCGATTGTAGCATATGAATGTCATTTCATATCAAAAGTATGTCATCCACGTACAAGACTAGGAACACGACAGTTTATCCAACAATCTTCTTATAGACACAAGGTTCATCTTCGTTCTTGATGAAATCAAATTCCTTGATTGCGTTATCAAAACAGATGTTCCAGCTCCGCGATGCCTGCTTTAACCCATAAATGGATTTAAGCAACTTGCACACCTTCCCGCTGCTCCCACTGTCTATGAAACCTTCTGGCTGATCCATGTAAACGCACTCTTCCAAACAGCCATTTAGAAAAGCCATTTTAACGTCCATCTGCCAGATTTCATAGTCATGGAAGGCAGCAATGGCAAGTAGGATCCTAATGGATTTGAGCATAGCCACCGGAGAAAAAGTTTCGTCATAGTCCAAACCAGGTCTTTGACGAAAACCTTTTGCAACGAGTCTAGCTTTATAGGTTTCCACCTGCCCATCTACACCAAGTTTCCTTTTGTAGATCCATTTGCATCCAACGGGTTTTACCCCAGGTGGAGCAATATCCAAGGTCCACACTTTATTGGCGTACATAGACTCCATTTCGGATTGCATTGCTTCCTGCCACTTATCAGAGTCCCTACTGATAATGGCCTGCCTGAAACTGGTAGGGTCATCTTCTTCCAAGATGCAATCCGCTCGATCCCCGTCTATGAGAAAACCGTAGTATCTCTCGGGCGGATGAGAAATCCTACCAGATCTGCGGAGTGGCTGAGGTTCGTTGGGTGTAACTGAATCTAGCGGTTCCTCCAAATCTTTAGTTAAAGTTCGTGTTTCTAGAATTTCATCCAGTTCTACCGTGATGCCACTAATATTTTTAACAAGAAATTCTTTTTCCAAAAATGTGGCATTCCTAGAAACAATTATCTTCTGTTCCTCTGCATGGTAGAATAGATACCCACTTGAATCTTTTGGGTATCCCACAAACTTACATAAAACTGCCCGTGCCTCAAGTTTGTCTGGGTTCTGCTTTTTGACATAAGCTGGGCAACCCCAAATCTTAATACGTTTAAGATACAAACTCTTACCACTCCATATTTCATACGGAGTCTTAGGCACGGATTTGGATGGAACTTGATTCAATAGATGCGCTGCAGTTTGAAGTGCATATCCCCAGAATGAAAGAGACAATTCGGCACTACTCATCTTGGAGCGAACCATATCCAATAGGGTACAATTCCTCCGCTCCGATACACCGTTGTGCTGTGGTGTATAAGGAGGAGTAAGCTGAGAGAGAATACCATTCTCTTTTAAGTAATCTAGGAATTCGGTGCTTAAGTACTCCCCTCCTCTATCAGACAGGAGGATCTTGATACTTTTGCCAGTCTGGTTCTCTACTTCGCTTCTGAATTCCTTGAATTTCTCAAAAGCTTCAGATTTGTGTTTCATAAGATACACATATCCGAATCTAGAGAGATCGTCAGTGAATGTGATGAAGTACGAGAACCCACCCCTTGCATGTATAGACATCGGACCCCATACATCACTGTGTATGAGTCCCAAGAGCTCTGCTGCCCTTTCTCCATGTCCGGTGAACGGAGATTTGGTCATCTTCCTTTTGAGACAAGACTGACAAGTTTCATAAGATGAAAACTCGAATGCATTCAAGAGTCCATCTTTATGCAACTTACTTAGTCTTTTCTCTCCGATATGACTAAATCTACAATGCCACAAGTAGGATTCATTCGTATCTGAATTCTTCCTCTTGCGTGTGTTTTGTATATTGAGAACTGTATTCTGATACCATTACACAGTGTACCTTCTGCAACCAGTACCTTCTGAAGGTAAATGTTCATGATATTTCTATCAAGAACAAAGTTATATCCATCTTTATCGAGTAAAGAAACTGATATGATGTCGCAAACCATGGAAGGTACATAGTAGCAATCGTTCAAAATCATAGTATTGCCATTTGGCAACACTAGGTGATATTCACCGACGGCTGCAGCATTAACTTGTGCTCCGTTCGCTACTCTGAGCGACATATCACCAGGTACAACTTTCTTACTTTTTCTCAGTCCCTGCAATAAATTACAGATATGAGATCCTGATCCGGTATCAAGTACCCAGGAGGTAGGGCTGACCGTAAGTAGTTCTCAATTACAAGAACACCTGAAGTAGATGCAAAACCATGCTTCTTCTTCAACTGGGTATCCTTGGAATCCATATAATCCTCTTTCCCTTGCTCATACTTATGACTGTTGTCACAAGTTAGAGCCGAACCAACGTTCCCCAGCCCCGAATAAGAATTCGGATCGGTCAAGCGATACATTTTATTATCTTGATTAAGGCGTGAAATGGTTGCTACCTGGAGAGAGAGAAAAGAAATACTCAGCGTGCGCTCTTGCAAGATTAGATTGGTTTATTGATTTATCTAACCAGGATGGCTCCCACTGTTTCCTCAAATTCTTCTTCAAACCCTAAAAGAAGAACTAGTCAGGATTAATCGCACGTCACAATACTTGCTTAACCTTTCAGCCAGGCTGGTGTTGGTACTTTGAGGGAGGTTTTCCAACGCTTTCGCGAAGTTCCTTAATTAAATAACCTCTTTTCCCTGGAGGCGTAGCCCCGCTAAAACCGTTCTAGACACCTACTTGGTTTATAGAATTGATTGTTAAGTGAAATAATCTCCCGAGAGTAATCCAACTCATCAGTGGAATCGGGATCCAACTATCATTGTGCGATTACCTAGATGGAATCCACTCTAGTCACCACACTCCAGAAGGTATGCTAAATCTGCAAGTTTCAGTTTCTTTAGAAACTCCCGATGTGGATTTTTGACCCTAGGACCCAAGTGACCTTGACACAGTCAACAAATCAAAGAGTCCTACTCAAGTTCAACCCGTCATTATCTTGATTGCATTAAACCCACCCGCATAACCCTTGACACAGTCAACCAGGTTACACGACTATCCTAACCAATCACATTGTATCCAGCAGATAAGCAATACTCAGCTACCGTTCACTGCGCCTTGACACAGTCAACAAACGCAGCACGAATACTAAGTATAACTTATAAGAAATGACGGAGGGCTACGGCTGGATTTTTGGCGAAAACCCGTTAACGTAATGAACTTGAAATCGTTGAAGGAACGTGATACCCTTTTGAAAATATAGTGGAGAAAACTTTTGCTAAAGAGGTCACTCCCTGTGAAGGGATCTCGGCTCTTTCCTCGTCGAGTGAGGTGCAGGATATTCCAAACTGAATACCTCGATGCAAAGCAAGAATAATCGACTATAGTGAAGTTATTACCCTGACGCAAACATTTTGTCCAAGGGGTTACTCCCGATGAAGGGATCTCGGCACGTCATATTTTCGTTGTTTTCTGCAATGGTAGGATTAATTGATGGGACGCATTAAATTAATGCAAGAAAATAAACCTAAAAGACGTTGTTGGAACAATTTTCAAAAAGCTGTTATTGCAAGGACGTTCACTTTTGTTTTGCACAGAGGTATTCGGTTATGAATGCCCAGCACCTCGTCGACTGAGGTGCTGGGCATTCATAACCGAATACCTCTATGCAAAACAAAAGTGAACGTCCTTGCAATAACAGCTTTTTGAAAATTGTTCCAACAACGTCTTTTAGGTTTATTTTCTTGCATTAATTTAATGCGTCCCATCAATTAATCCTACCATTGCAGAAAACAACGAAAATATGACGTATGCTTATGCCATCCGCATTCGCCACGGGGTCCCGTCATCACCCGTTAGGTTACTTAACTAACGACAGAGCGGGGGCCGGACTAGCGCGGATGCAAAATATAAGCAACGCCTAAATAGATATCATATATAGATATATATACACATTCGTCAGATGCAATGATAGCCATTCCAGATCACAGATGAATACTTTGGATATACTAGGAATCTGCATTTCGTTCGAGCCTGCAACGAAAGACAGATTACACGGTCGCGATGAATAGCCAAATACCCCACCCTAGAGCCCAACGGGTGCAGCAAACTACCCGCCAAGTACCCGAAGCGAAGCAACCTCCCTCAACGACGTGAGTAGGCCACTCGGCACTTCGAGATACCCGGTAGTTTGTGCACCCCACCTTGGGTCTATCCTAGGAGCAAAAACAGTAAAAAGAAATTATACAATGACGGCTACAACCTCACCCCGGTTGTGCGGCCAAATAAATAATATTACATCAAATTTACATATTACATGAATTGAAAGATAAAGAAAAAACTCTCATCTCACAACCCCCGGCTATTCATCCGCGACAATCCAACGAATTCATATACACATACCATCAACATCACAGATCACAGATATGCATAACCCCCACTAATCGACGTATAGCGATTAGCAGACGTTCGATACATATACAACATTACAGATACAACCCATTAGCCAAAGTTTACAGAAAATCGACAAAAAATACGGATTTGCAACCACCCCAAAAACAAATTTGTTCTCTGGAAATTCTGGGCAGAAACAAACTATCTAAAAAATCACAAAACACCCACAGAAGCAAACTGCAGGAGAAACGATCCACGGCCGAGTCAACTCGGCCGCGGATCCGCGGTAGAAGCAAGCTTCTGCCGCGGAACCGCGGTGAGTTGGTCGGTTCGATGGATCATTTTTCTTGCCTTTTCATTAAAAATCCCGAGCCGATTTTTAAGACATGATTTATTATTTTTAGAGCAGAAATAAAAATCGGCAGAAACTAGGATTTTCCGGGGTGTTTCGCGGTTTTTTGTCCGGTCGAACTTCTTGATACTTTGCTAACATGCTAGGGTGTGTTTAGTTAGGCTCTGATACCACTGTTAGGTCCACGTTACCTCTCCCGGTACTTTCGGGGTTGCAGAAACGGTAAAACGAAAATTTTTCTTGACTAGGTAACATGGACCGTACAATACGGATCTTGGCTAAACTACACACTAGCAACTAACAAGAGAGATATCTACTCGGTTAGGGGTTATACCTCAACTTGAACTCCTTCTTCTTGGACTCTTTGTAGTGGTCGGATGGTGCTTTTCTCGTCGCCTTCTCTTGTCGAAGATGGATCCACCTGAGGGTTTCTACCTTGAGCTCCTTTCTCGAACTTTGAGAAAACTAAAGTCTCCGGCTTGCTAGACCTTCAACCTTAGGATGAGTAGAGAGTGGCTTTGGGTGTTTTATCTCCAAGGAGATGCTTCTCAACTCATGAGAATGTTTCTCCTTGAACTAGAGGAGGAGGAAGAAGAAGAGATGAGAGAGAATGGTTGAGAGAATAAGATAGCTTTTTACAACCATAACAATATATGTGAATTAATCAAATTAATAATTTTAATCAAATGAAAAAGTTGATGGTTGATTTGATGAGACCATTATCATTTCACATTAAATGGTTTTTGCAAAGATCAAAGAGCATCTTTGAAATGTAATGATGATGGTCAATGTTTCAACCATGGTCAACAAGTCAACCAAGGTCAACAAGTCAACAACCCTAACCATGACACAATTTCATTTAATTAATATTATTAATCGATATTTCACATATTCATTAGGGTTTGGAAAAAGACAACTGTCAACTGTGCATACACACCCGCATTCGTGTTCCGAGGAACACGAATACAACGAGATAAAACTAACCCCAAAACATGTACTAGGATCCGGCTCAAACCAGAGCCCGCTAGTAATGACTGCCCGGACACTAAACGTGCACAAGTGCGCGGATGTGAACGAACCCCGTCGCAAAACCATGCGACCTCTACTCAGTTTTGCCCAAAGGCGAATAACCCTCTGTGTGGGACTCTAAATACTCGACACTACGCTGGCAGTGGGTCCAACCACAGACCGCAAGCACCACTAGCTGTGCGTAACGGCCCCCAGGTTGATGCCGATAAGAAGATGGATGAGGTGAAACCCATCAGAACTCCTACTGAGCCAGTATGTGACAATCTCCGTACAGTCCGGTCTGTTCGTCTAAGAGTATCGCATGGCGGGTCTAGGGGGTGGCAAACGTCAGTCCCCTAATAGCGGTACAAGTCGTGTCGGAGTATAGCCCAAAACACCCTGAGAAACTACTGGTAACACTACCAGCAAATCTCGCTTGCCCTGGCCACGGACGACTATGTGTAATGGCTCTCCTAGACACAGCGCGATATCAACCCCCAATACCGGGAGAGACGAATCCTGTCTAACCGTCACTGACTCCGAGTGTTTCGGGACTGCACCCAACTACTACCTGTTTGCACGACTCAGTAGAGCCGTGGTAGGGTAGTAATCAAAGAACAGTGGGAACACACTCGAGGCGAAGTGACAATGTCAAGTCAGCGGACTAAGCTGTACTCATGTCACCTGGGAACTGTTAACTGACGATAGGTATAATACCAACCAACAGTTCCCGACGAGTCCTGTCCAGTGTACTCGTAACCTAACGAGCACCCGCATACTATCTCAAGTACGACGTACTGACGGCTGTGGGACAGACCGTCTCCCCTGCTGGGATGAGAAGCGCATACGCTAGTCTACTCCGGAGTATCGATGCCCTGTCTCGATAGTCCTACGACTAGGGACCTGTATAAGGATGTGCTTGTGGATTACCCAGCCCCCACGAGTGTGATCGCCATCACAACGCCGGTAATCAAGTAAAGATCCTAAGGGCTCCACTAATGCGTATAGGTGATATACTGAAAGAAACACATGTACACATTAAAGCAGAGACAAACCAAGTAGCTTACTACCATTTCGAGCAAGATTGTCTATACAACTGTGAATATCCCAAGCTTCCATCAAGTAATATACAAACTAGTATGATACAGTAATGGCCTCTAGGGCATATACACTAACAGTATTCAGTCATGAATATCCAGCACCTCATTCCAGGAGGCAAGAGCCGAGATCCCTTCACGGGGAGTGACCTCTTGAGTAAAATCTTATACTGTAGATTACTCAGTTTTCTTCAAACCATAAGTTTTGAAAAGCGGAGCCTAAAGCACTCATTTTCAAAACTGCTCAGGTTCCTTCAACGATATCTGTAGGGTTCCTAGGCACCCTAGTGAGGTCTTGCAAGGCATCGATCATGCCAAATTAAAATTTTAAGGGTGCCGAGAGTCCCGACTACGGATCGTTTGCTAGAAATCTAGGCGAAAAACAATCTAGTTAACAACTTAACTAAGGGATACGGATATACAACCTTTGTAGATCCGTTTGTCCACCTCCATAGCTCCATGAAGAAGTCATCTCCGCTTTCCAAAAAGAATCCGGGCTCTAGCGTCGACTTCATCGGAGAATAAGCGAGCTAGGTCGTCGATGTCCTTGCCGAAGATGATCTACGTCGAGGCATCGCTAAATCAAGCTCCAACTTCACCAAGTGATGAAACTTGTGAAGAAAACACACTCTACTACTTGGCAAGAGGTAGAGGATGAAGAAATAGGAAGTGGGTAAACTTTAGAATTGGATTTCTCACTCTAATTCATCAATCACCATTGATGAGGTTTGGTTTCTCTTCTTGAAGAAGAAGAAGAAGAAGAAGAATGTTATTATGATAAGAATAATTAAAAAATGAGAAAAGAAATTCATTCTTATCATAATTGAACCATAGTTAGGTGTAGAGAATTAACTTGAGTTAATGGAAGTGGTTAGGGTCAAGCATGAGACAAAATGGTCAAAGTCTTCATGAAGATTCATGAATGATCAAAAGAAAGCAACCATTTTCCTCATTTTCTTTTCATTTATTCATTTATCAAAAATAAATAGATAATTAAATAAGATAAATGAATAAAAAATAATAAACCCTAACCATTCCTTTAACCAAGGTTTAATTCTTTATACTTAACCATTTTTGCATGCACCATCAAATATGATACAAGCAAGTGCACAAATCATATCGCATATGCAATGTGCACACCCGAGCGAGAAAATCCATTTAAAGTGAACCGATACTAGTTAATGCAAAGTAATATATCAAATATATAATTATGCATTAAATCATTAAATCAACACTTGATTCAATGATCCGGTCATGTCGCACATAACCGACTGGTATCATCAGTAACAACTTATCGAATCAACACTTGATCCGATAACCCGGCTATATCGCATATAACCGATTAATGTCACATATCGTGAGAATCGAATACAGTATCACATACTGGTATCATTCTCGGTCCCGCACATATCTCATATGCACTCCTATTTCATTTCGCTTGAGCCAGGAAACCTCTGTGTAGGACTCTAAAGACTCGTCAATACGCCGGCAGCAGATGATGATCATATCAAACATCCACAAGCCGCAAGCGGTCTGCTAAACGTAACGGCCACCCGGGTATTGAGCGATCTGAAGATCGACGAGCATGCCCGCTCACACTCCAGTGAATCCAACCAGTAACACTACCGTACAGTCCGGTCTGATCGTCTGATATGTCGCATATCTCGCCTAGGGGTGGTAAACGTCAGACCCCAATAGCTCGATAAGTCATGTCGATATGAGGTCTATAACAATTCGAGAAACTACTGGTAACACTTACCAGTAAATCTCAGCAACCCTGGCCAGGGATTTCCTGTTATAGCCAATCGAACACAGCGCAACATCAACTCCCTATACCGGGAGAGACGAATCCCCTCCTATCGCTCATTGCCTCCATGTGACTCGGGACTGTACCCAAAAACCACCGTTTTGCACGCCCTCTTGGACGTGGTAAGATGGAAATCAAAGCACAGTGGGAACCACACAAGACTCTATGACGATCTCGGGTCAACAGACTACTCTGTACCAGTGTCACCAGAGAACTGCCATCTGACGTGAGGTATAATACCATCTGGGAGTTCTCGGTGAGTCCGTCCAGTGTACCCAGTCTTTACTGAGCACCCGTATATCATCTCTGATGTCAAACACCAATGGATATGGGATCATCCATCGCCCATCTGTATGGGTCAAGAAGGTATACGCTAGTCTACTCTGGTATATCGATGCCCCGTCTCGATACACCCACGACTAGGGACTTTGAAGGATGTACTTATGGACTACCATGTCCCCACTAGTATGATCCGCATCATAGTCCAGGTAGTCAAGTACACATCCTAAGGGCTTTACCAACATGTAATAGAGAGACAATCAGTATACACGTTAAGGTAAAGAGCAACCAGATAGCATACTATCATGTCGAGCAAGAAAGTCCTCCCTATATATGTCCCAGCATCCACTACAATATACATCATATGTACAGTAATGGCCTCTAGGGCATACATATAACTAACAATCTCCCACTTGCACTAGGGCCATCTGTAGCAGTGGTTATAGTATCTCATACTCAACCATCCCATAAAAGTCTCTCTCTGGGAACAGGCCTTTGTGAGCGGATCCGTTGTGTTGTCCTTAGAGTCTACTCTCCTAACCTCGATCTCCCTGGAGATCAACCATCTCCATGATCAAGTGATACTGTCTTAGAATATGTCTGGATCACTGATGGGACCGGCGTTCCTTGGCATAAGCCACAACTCCATTGTCACACAATGGGAGGAACATAGTTCATCTCATGAACCAATATACACCCAAACAGCCTCTTTGGTAGCATCTTAAGTAGCGATGTATCCAGCCTTTATCTTCTAGTATGCCACGGTATCTAGCTTGGAACTCTCCCAACATACCGTCCCTTTACTGAGGGTAAAGACAATGCCTGCGACTGACATTCAGTCGTCCTTATCACCCTGGAACACTTCCAGTGATTCTCCCCTGGATCGATTGATACCATCTCACTACAACTGGTGAGAATCCTAACATCCAATTAAATCTATCTCATAGATCTAAAACTCAGGATTTAGGAGGTATCATTTTGATCCTATGTGGAGAATCATTGTGATAAACGGAGATTGATCGAGCGTAGCATAGGAAACTCCTTCCCCATCAAGAGTATGTCATCCACGTACTCTACGAGGATCGTTACCATACTCCCTACTACCTTTTTGTTTATACAAGGTTCATCTACCATTTTGATGATGTCAAACTCTTTGACTAATTCATCAAAACAGATGTTCCAACTCCGCGATGCCTGCTTTATCCTATAAAGCATCTTGCACACGTTTCCGTTGCTCCCACTGTCTACGAAGCCCTCTGGCTGTGTACTTATAGACGCACTCTTCTAAAACATCATTTAGAAAAGCAATCATGACACCCAACCGCCAGATATCGTAGTTATGGTATGTAGCCGTGGCAAGTAGGATCTGGATGGACTTAAGCATAGCTACTTGAAAAGGTTTTATCATTATCCACACCTGGTCAATGATGCAAACTTTTAACAAGTCTAGCTTTGAAAGTCTCAACTTTTCCATCTACACCAAGTAATCTTCTCAAGATATACTTGCTCCTGATGGGGATTTAACCCTTCAGATATAGCAACCAAAGTCCATACTTTGTTGGTGTATAAGGATTCCATCTCAGATCACTAAGCATCCAGCCATTCTTACAGAGTCTTACCCTCGATGGCCAGCTCGAAACTAGTTGGGTCATCATCTCATGATGCAATCCTCGCTCCCACCGTCATAGAGAAACAGAAGTATCTCTCAGGTGGGTGAGGAACCCTACTAGATCGGCGGAGAGGCTGAGGTTCGTTGGTTACTACTGAATCCTTCGGTTCTACCAAATCATCAGCTGCTGTTTGTATAGCTGGAACCTTTCCAGTTCTATATTACAGACCTTGCCTCGAGCTTGTCCGGATTTTGCTTTTAGACATAGGCCGGTCAACCCCAAATCTTAACTAACTTAAGATATGGGCTCTTCCCTTTCCATATCATATATGAAGTGGTAGGCAACTGATTTGATTCGAACCCTATTCAATAGGTATGCAGCTTCTTAAGTGCACAACTCCCTAAAAGGAAATAGGTAACTCAGTAATACTCATCATAGAGCACACCATATCATATAGGGTGTGATTGCTTCGCCCCGATATACCAACGTGCTATAGTGTATTCGGAGGAGTAATGCTGAGAGAGAATCTCATTCTCCTTTAGAATAATCCAGGAATTCCGTGCTCAAGTATTCTCCTCCTCGATCACATCAAAGGACATAATACTTATACCCTTATTGGTTCTCTACTTCTAGCTTATATTCTGTGAATATCTCAAAAGGTTCGGACTTGTGTTTCAACAGGAACATATGTCTGAATCTTGAGAGATTATCAGAGAATGTAATGAAGTAAAAAGAACCGGTCTTGGCATTTGTAGACAGGGAACCTACATACATCATCATGTATCATCCCAAGAATTTACTAACTCTTTTTCTGTTTCCAGTAAACGGAGCTATGGTCATCTTATCTTTGTGACATGACTGGCGAGTTTCACAAGATGTAAATTCAAACTGATTTAAATATGCATCTATATGTAACTCTAGCTAGTCGGGTCACATTGATATGACCTAGTCTACAATGCCTCAAGAAGAATTCGTTCATCTCTGAACTCTTCCTCTTGTGTGTGTTCTGTATACGAAGAACTGTAGTTTGATTTAGAACATTGATGCTTTTAGATAACGTGCCTGAACCGATCAACTTTTGATATAGGAAATGTTCAAAACATTATCCAGCAATACAAAATTTTATCGTTTCTTTACTAATAAAGAGACAGATATGATTTTGTATATCAGGTTCGGTATCTAATAATATTCGTTCAGAATCAATGTATTGGTAATACAGGGTGACAGTGACCGACAGACTTGGCTGCAACACTTGCCCCATTTTCTGCCTCATGAAACTTATCACCCGTTCTCAGTTCTCTACCTATCTGTAGCCCTATGTAACAGATTACATATCTGGGATCCTGATCCGGTATCATATACCCAGGACGTAAAGGATACTGAGAAACATTTCTGTATAATGAACAAACCCGAAGATGATGCATCAGCATGCACTCTCTTCGTTTGGGCGGCACGGGAAATCTGGTATTCCCCAATTTCCTGCTCTGTCTTATAACAATTATAAGTTAGAGCGGGACCAACGTTCCCCAGCTCAGTACAACAAGCGGGTTCGGTCAAATATTCCGTATTATTATCTTGATTAAGGCGTGATATGGTCGCTACCAGGAGAGAGAGAGAAGAAAACACTCAGCGTGCGCTCTTGCAAGAATAGATTGGTTATTATTTTATCTAATCAGGATGGCTCCCACTGCTTTTTATCAAATCTTCCTTCAAACCCTAAAAGGAAAGACTAGCCGGGATTAATTACACACTACAAGTTCGCCAATCTTTCAGCCAGGCCAGTGTCGGTACTTTGAGGGAGGTCCCCCGTGCTTTCGCACGAACCTAATTAATGTAAACCTCGTTTTCCCAGAGGCGTAACCTCGTTAACACCTTTCTAGACACCTACTTGATCGGCTAATTGTAATGTATAAAACTCTCTCAGGAGTAACTCTTACTCGCAGCGGGTATCGGGATCCAACTATCTCATAGAAGGTATGCAATCTCATTGCAAATTTCAACACTTGAAATTCCCGATAATATTTTGCCCCTAACCTCCTATGACCTTGACAAAGGCCAACAAACCATAGGATGCTAGTCAAGTTCAACCCGTCATTTCCTGATTGAATTAAACCCACCCGCACGGCCCTTGACAATGGCCAACAAGGTCGCACGACTACCCTAACTCAATCTGCATCATATGCATAAGCAGATAAGCACCAGTTAGCTACCGCACACTGCGCCTTGACAAAGGCCAACAAACGCAGCACGAATACTAACTACTACTTATCTGAAATGACGGAGGGCTACGACAGGTTTTTCTGAAAACCTATTGCGTAATGAACTTGATATCGTTGTAGAATCAAATGATTTTAAAAATGGAGTGTTTTTGAGGCTTTTCTAGTTTTTCTAAAGGAGTCACTCTCGGTGAAGGGATCGTCGGTCCTTTTCTCGTCGAATGAGGTGCGGGATATATCATATATATCACTGTGCAAAGCAAAAACACTTAAAAGCAATCAAAAGACAAACCGAGTGTGTAGCATCTGCCAGTTATTGCTAAAGGAGTCACTCCCGGTGAAGGGATCTCGGTCCTTTCCTCATCGAATAAGGTGCAGGATATATCACATATACCGCTATGCAAAGCAAAAACTGTAGCTACCTGTTTTATTTTGAAATTCGATTCTACAACATCTTTAGGTTTCTTTTATTTCATTAATCACATTAATGAAGTCCCATCATTTAAATTACCTAAACATCACAGATAAATACGACGTACACTTATGCCATCCGCATTCGCCTCGATGTCCCCTCGTGCACCGTTAGGTTAGGTAACTAACGGCAGAGTGGGGCAGGGCTAGCGCGGGTGTAAAACATAAGTAACGTCTATATAATATATCATATATACTATATACTGTATCTATCACAGAACATCACATGATCACATCACAGATATCGCAGCAGAAGAAACATATGAAATATTGGATATACTAGGACGTCCGTGTTTTCAATACGAGCCAGTATAAAACACGGATTCCACGGTCGCGATGAATAGCCAAACCCACACCCCTAGACCCCTACGAGAGCGGCAAGCAACCCTACCAATTCTAGAGTTAGGAGACCCGGACTCGACTCCTCGAGTTGGTCTCCCACTGGACTCCAGAACCCGGTTACTTGTGCCCTCCTCCTTGGGTCTATCCTAGTGCGGAAAAGTAAATAATATACAAACGGTGACAACTTCCGCAACCTGAAAGCGCCCCAATAAAAGAATATTACATACAAGTTTTTACATGAATGAAAATGAAAAACACTCATCTCACATAAAAACCCCCGGCTATTCAAACACGACGATCCAATATAACATATCCAGCAACACATAACATCACATGTCATCAACGTAAGTAAATATGCGCATCCCAATTGTCGTTGACATATAGCAACGAAACCGGCGATATCACATATTGCACTTACGGTCACAGAAAAGAAAGTCCAAAACTACAACAGTTGGAATCCGCAACCACCTCAGACATCGCATGCCTGACCAAATGAATTCCTTAGACATCACATGCCTAACAATTATAAACCCCGCATTTTAGTCTCAAAATCGAAAACTCTTTTCAATATCAAGTCGGGCAATTCAACAAGATTCCCGACATTTTGATCGAATACTCGTCGCAAACTTCAGTAGGCGGCCGCACCCCCGATACCGTCGACGAAGTGCACCAAGGCGGAACACCGCTGCCGCGAGCACCTGAACGGATGCTTTCGGCGACGGGTTCTCCTACAGTCACTTGGTCGGGGCTATGGAGTGAGGCTGTCTATTAAGTTTACCCGGCGAGTATCCGCGTACGCTACGTGATTGCGACGGACTTTTGATCACATCAAAATTCCGTGGCAACCGATCAAGTGAGACTAAACTGCTATGTTTATAACATTCATTCAGTTATCACATAACCATTGTGAATTCCAATTATTGTATCCCATTCCAGATAAATAGAAAATGTTAAACTTTTCAATCGAACAGTCAAACACCCAAGTTTTCCCGATACAGATCAACGCATGAAATAAGTCTAACAACATTCAGTTCGTGCCTCAGTACCAACGGTCCAGCCGTAGAAGGGTCAAGCCAACGCCTCACATGTGGCACGCCGTACTGCCCCAAACCCGAAGGTTCAAAGGGCAGTTCAAGACGGTCACATAATCGAGTTAAGGTTTGTTGTCTTCTAGAGGGTCCATTGCGTTACTTGCACTACTTAGAACGTCGTTAAACTACGGAAAAATCCAACACTTGGAAATTTCCCGACAGGGGAAAAATTGGGTATTTATATCCGGTCGAACTTTTTAACATATTCTAAAATTATCTGGAAAGCCACACAGACAAAATTTGATACTCCGATCGATACACCGAATCCCCAAAGCAACCCAGAACATTCAACTCTGGAATAAATTTTAAATAATCCCATAAAATCCAGAATAATTAAATAGGAATTACTGTGCAGAAAATATGTGATGATGTCACTACCTAGCCGCGGAACCGCCGCAGAAGCTGGGCTTATGCCGCGGTTCCGCGCTTTGTTGGATGAATCTTTCGCCTGAGTTTGCACAGTAATTCTTATAATTATTTATTGAATTTTTTAGGCATTTTTAATACACAAAAATCCGCATTTTCGGAAAAAGTCCAGAGAGCATATTAGAGTTGGGGTTTCGGGTTCGTTCGGGTTTCAAACTTCGTCTGGACTTCGCCTAAGGCTCTAGCTAGGCTCTGATACCACTGTAGGGTTCCTAGGCACCCTAGTGAGGTCTTGCAAGGCATCGATCATGCCAAATTAAAATTTTAAGGGTGCCGAGAGACCCGACTACGGATCGTTTGCTAGAAATCTAGGCGAAAAACAATCTAGTTAACAACTTAACTAAGGGATACGGATATACAACCTTTGTAGATCCGTTTGTCCACCTCCATAGCTCCATGAAGAAGTCATCTCCGCTGTCCAAAAAGAATCCGGGCTCTAGCGTCGACTTCATCGGAGAATAAGCGAGCTAGGTCGTCGATGTCCATGCCGAAGATGATCTACGTCGAGGCATCGCTAAATCAAGCTCCAACTTCACCAAGTGATGAAACTTGTGAAGAAAACACACTCTACTACTTGGCAAGAGGTAGAGGATGAAGAAATAGGAAGTGGGTAAACTTTAGAATTGGATTTCTCACTCTAATTCATCAATCACCATTGATGAGGTTTGGTTTCTCTTCTTGAAGAAGAAGAAGAAGAAGGATGTTATTATGATAAGAATAATTAAAAAATGAGAAAAGAAATTCATTCTTATCATAATTGAACCATAGTTAGGTGTAGAGAATTAACTTGAGTTAATGGAAGTGGTTAGGGTCAAGCATGAGACAAAATGGTCAAAGTCTTCATGAAGATTCATGAATGATCAAAAGAAAGCAACCATTTTCCTCATTTTCTTTTCATTTATTCATTTATCAAAAATAAATAGATAATTAAATAAGATAAATGAATAACAAATAATAAACCCTAACCATTCCTTTAACCAAGGTTTAATTCTTTATACTTAACCATTTTTGCATGCACCATCAAATATGATACAAGCAAGTGCACAAATCATATCGCATATGCAATATGCACACCCGAGCGAGAAAATCCATTTAAAGTGAACCGATACTAGTTAATGCAAAGTAATATATCAAATATATAATTATGCATTAAATCATTAAATCAACACTTGATTCAATGATCCGGTCATGTCGCACATAACCGACTGGTATCATCAGTAACAACTTATCGAATCAACACTTGATCCGATAACCCGGCTATATCGCATATAACCGATCAATGTCACATATCGCGAGAATCGAATACAGTATCACATACTGGTATCATTCTCGGTCCCGCACATATCTCATATGCACTCCTATTTCGTTTCGCTTGAGCCAGGAAACCTCTGTGTAGGACTCTAAAGACTCGTCAATACGCCGGCAGCAGATGATGATCATATCAAACATCCACAAGCCGCAAGCGGTCTGCTAAACGTAACGGCCACCCGGATATTGAGCGATCTGAAGATCGACGAGCAAGCCCGCTCACACTCCAGTGAATCCAACCAGTAACACTACCGTACGGTCCGGTCTGATCGTCTGATATGTCGCATATCTCGCCTAGGGGTGGTAAACGTCAGACCCCAATAGCTCGATAAGTCGTGTCGATATGAGGTCTATAACAATTCGAGAAACTACTGGTAACACTTACCAATAAATCTCAGCAACCCTGGCCAGGGATTTCCTGTTATAGCCAATCGAACACAGCGCAACATCAACTCCCTATACCGGGAGAGACGAATCCCCTCCTATCGCTCATTGCCTCCATGTGACTCGGGACTGTACCCAAAAACCACCGTTTTGCACGCCCTCTTGGACGTGGTAAGATGGAAATCAAAGCACAGTGGGAACCACACAAGACTCTATGACGATCTCGGGTCAACAGACTACTCTGTACCAGTGTCACCAGAGAACTGCCATCTAACGTGAGGTATAATACCATCTGGGAGTTCTCGGCGAGTCCGTCCAGTGTACCCAGTCTTTACTGAGCACCCGTATATCATCTCTGACGTTAAACACCAATGGATATGGGATCATCCATCGCCCATCTGTATGGGTCGAGAAGGTATACGCTAGTCTACTCTGGTATATCGATGCCCCGTCTCGATACACCCACGACTAGGGACTTTGAAGGATGTACTTATGGACTACCATGTCCCCACTAGTATGATCCGCATCATAGTCCAGGTAGTCAAGTACACATCCTAAGGGCTTTACCAACATGTAATAGAGAGACAATCAGTATACACGTTAAGGTAAAGAGCAACCAGATAGCATACTATCATGTCGAGCAAGAAAGTCCTCCCTATATATGTCCCAGTATCCGCTACAATATACATCATATGTACAGTAATGGCCTCTAGGGCATACATATAACTAACAATATCAAGTTCATTACGTTAAAGGGTTTTTCGCCAAAAACTCAGTCGTAGCCCTCCGTCATTTCTTATAAGTAATACTTATTATTCGTGCTGCGTTTGTTGACTGTGTCAAGGCGTAGTGAACGGTAGCTGAGTACTGCTTATTTGTAGCATACAATGCGATTGGTTAGGACAGTCGTATAACCTTGTTGACTGTGTCAAGGGTTATGCAGGTGGATTTAATGCAATCAAAATAATGATGGGTTGAAATTAACTAGGACTCTTTGATTTGTTGACTGTGTCAAGGTCACTTGGGTCCTAGGGGCAAAAACCATATCGGGAGTTTCAAATATACAGAAAACTTGCTGGTGTTGCATACCTTCTGGAGTGTGGTGACTAGGGTGGATTCCATCTACGTCATCGCACAATGATAGTTGGATCTCGATCCCACTGATGAGTAGGATTACTCTTGGGAGATTTTTTCACTTAACAATCAATGCTATAAACCAAGTAGGTGTCTAGAACGGTGTTAGCGAGGCTATGCCTCCAGGGAAAAGTGATTATGTAATTAAGGAACTTCACGAAAGCGTTGGAAAACCTCCCTCGAAGTACCAACACTAGCCTGGTCGAAAGGTTAAGCAAGTATTGTAACGTGCGATTATTCCCATCTAGTTCTCCTTTTATAGGTTTGAAGGAGAATTCGAGGAAACATTGGGAGCCATCCTGATTAGATAAACTAATAACCAATCTAATCTTGCAAGAGTGCACGCTAAGTATTTCTTTTCTTTCTCTCCAGGTAGCAACCAATTCACGCCCTAATCAAGATAATAAAATGTATCGCTTGACCGATCCGAATTCTTATTCGGGGCTGGGGAATGTCGGTTCAGCTCTAATTTATGACAACTGTCATGAGTATGAGCAGAAGAAAGAGGATTGCATGAATTCCTTAATGACCCCATCAAAGAAGAAGCATACCATTGTGTTTCCTTCAGGTGTTTTTGTTATAGAAAAATGCTTTTCGGTCAGACCTCCTGGGTACTATCAGGATCTCATATCTATAATTTATTGCGGGGACTGAGAAAAAGTAGGATAGTTGGACCTAGTGACATGTCTCTCAGAGTAGGGAATGGAGCATAAGTTGATACTTCTGCCGTCAGTGAATATCACCTAGCATTGCCAAATGGCAATGCTACGATTTTGAACAATTGCTCTTATGTACTTTCCATAGTTTGCAACATTATATCAGTTTCTTTACTTAATAAAGATGGATATAACTTTGTTTTTGATAGAAATATCATGAACATTTACCTCAGTAAGGTATTGGTTGCAGAAGGTACACTGTGTAATGGTATCTATTTTCTTAACCAAAACGCAGTTCTCAATATACAAAACACACGCAAGAGAAAAAGTTCAAAAAAGAACGAATCCTACTTGTGGCATTGTAGACTTGGTCATATCAGATAGAAAAGACTGAGTAAGTTGCATAAAGATGGATTTTTGGATACGTTTGAATTCTCATCTTATGAAACTTGTCAGTCTTGTCTTAAAGGAAAAATGACCAAATCTCTGTTCACTAGACACGGAAAAAGAGCAGCAGAGCTCTTAGGACTCATACACAGTGATGTGTGTGGTCCAATGTCTATACATGCAAGGGGTGGGTTCTCGTACTTCATCGCATTCACTGACGATCTCTCTAGATTCGGATATGTGTATCTTATGAAACACAAATCTGAAGCTTTTGAGAAATTCAAGGAATTCAGAAACGAAGTAGAGAACCAGACTGGCAAAAGTATTAAGATCCTCTGATCTGATAGAGGAGGGGAGTACTTAAGCACGGAATTCCTAAATTACCTAAAAGAGAATGGAATTCTCTTTCACCTTACTCCTCCGTATACACCTGTCACGACCCGAATGTACGGAACGTGACTGACACTTAAATTTCGCAACGTCTAGAGGCATAACGTAATCTAAGTAAGCCAAAGCATATAAATCTAAACCGTTAAATAAATAGAGTGAAGGAAAACTTGTTTTAAAGAAAGTGATTTTAACAAAATAAGGTCGCATTAAACATTTTAAAAGTATCAAATTTTCCCGAAAATTTCGGCAGAGTTTCCTTTGTAAATACTGGCCCCAAATGGGTACAATACAAAATATGCATAAGTAATGAATAAAGGCATCCCCAAGCGGGAGCTAGCTCTTCGCCAATGGCGGAATCACAACCATATGCAATATATATCATCATAATATGAGATAAACATCTGAAAACAAGAAATAAGAAAACACCACGTCGGCTCAAGTGAGCATCGACACCAGAAATAAAATACATACAAATCGCACAAGCTCACTATCTAAGTCCAATATGCAACTGGTGAAAAACGGTAGATAAGGTAGATGGAGTGTACTAGATACAATAATAATACACAAGGTGTGATCAAAAATATCCTCGCAATCCACCTATGAGCAAACCGCAAGTCAATGCAAATGAAGCAAAAAGAGGAAGTACGCCCGCCGCTACTGTGCTGACGGGTCAGACCTACAAGATACCGTGGCACAACGGGGGTGAGTTGCCAACTCATGAGTAGTAAGAAACATCTAATAAGGCTATCGTAAGTGTAGGCTATAGTGCCCTCAAGTCAATTATTGGATCACAGACACGTGATTGCAATGATTGAGGGAGGACCTATGCCGGTAGAATAGTCTAACTCGAGATGATAGTATGCTATCTGGTTTGTCTTTATCATCGTGTACATGCTTCAGGTGACATTACAGATCATTATTACATGTTGATAGAGCCAATAGGATTCTTGCTTGACTACCAGCAGTATGATGGAGATCATATACGTGAGAGTTGGGTAGTCTATAAGCACATCCTTAAAGTGTCCCTAGTCATGGGAGTTTCGAGACTGGGCATCAATATTCCTAGAGTAGACTAATGTATACGGATCGAGACCCCGATGAGGGGCGATGTCCTGTCTCACAAGCCATTGGTGTCAGTTGGTTCACCTAAGATATTATACAGGTGCTCATTGGGTTATGAGTACATCTGACGGACTCGCCGGGAACATGCTAGTTGGTATTATACCTATCGTCAGATAACAGTTCCCTGGTGACATGTGTACAGGTTAGTCTATCGACCTGAGATCTTCATTTGTCTCGTGTGAGTTCCCACTGTGCTTTGATTACTACCCTACCACGGCTCAAAGGAGTCATGCAAACAGGTTTTAGTTGGGTATAGTCCCGAGCCACATAGAGGCGGTGAGCGGATCGGCAGGGGATTCGTTTCTCCCGGTATTGGGGGTTGATATCGCGCTGTGTGTGGAGAGCCATTACACAAAGTCCTTAGCCAAGGCAAGTGAGATTTACTGGTAGGTATTCCAGTAGTTTCTCAGGGTGTTCTGGGGCTACACTCCGACATGACTTATACCGCTATTAGGGGTTTGACGTTTACCATCCCTCTAGGTCCGATATGCGATACTCATAGACGAACGGACCGGACTATACGGATATTGTCACTGTCAGGCTCAGTAGGGTTTCTGGATGAGTTCGCTCGTAGGCCTCCCTTTCGCTCAATAACTGGGCAGCCGTTACGTACAGCTAGTACTACCGACGTGCTTGTGGTTAAACCCACTGCCAGCGTATTGACAAGTCTTTAGAGTCCCATACAGAGAGTTTCCCAAGTTCGGACGAAACGTTGTAGAGGCCGTATAGTTTTATGGCAGGGTTAGATCATATATGTGCACTCGTGCACGGATCATGATCGGATGGATCATACTAGTGGGCTTTGGTTTAAGCTTCCTAGTATTAGATTGTTGGATTGTTTTCGTCTCGTTGTATTCGTATTCAGTCGGAATACGGATACAGGTATGTATATACAGATGAGGGGTATGCTTGTAATTCGTTACGAGTTTACTTTAGAAGATGCCATTCTCTTTTAGTTTAAACATTTGGGTTAATATTTAATTATGTGGAAATTATGAGTGCAAGTTTTAACCTAGGGCATTGAATGTAGCATGTGCATTTTTGGTGACTCATGGTGTGTTTCTTTGTGCCATGTCTATTTCTTTATTGATTTATTGTGTGGGATTAATTTGTGTAGAGAGAGGGCAGCCACTTGTGGCTTGGGATTGATCTTGAGTTATTTTTAGCGCTCTCACAATATATCTCACACGATAAGTTATGCCATTTTCTTCACTAGCTAAAACTTAAGCCCACAACTTCTTCCTCCAATGGCTTCTTCTTCAACCTCCATCTATACCATCTCATGTGTTGAGAATCCATGGATGTCTTGAGACAAAATGATCACACACACTCTCTACTTTATCTTGGGCACTAGGCTAGCAAACTAGTTGCTCGAGTTGCTTCGGTTTAGAAGCGGGAGCCCGTATAAAGAATCCTCGACGTGGAGCCTCTTCGACAAGCGAGACCGGAGAACGAACTCGTCCGGGGCAGCCGCGACAAGCTTGGGATGATGGTTAAAGACCGAAGGACACGGATCGATCGGTATAACCCTCTCTAAACTCTTCTTTGCATGTTTGCTCGTATATGGTATTCGGTTCGATCTTGTGCGGGTTTTGTTTGCGCCAAAGTTTTTAAAGTTTTTGTTCTGCATTTGGCCACGGAAAGATTGCCGGGGCACCGGCAAAACCCACATGGTATCAAAGCTACCCAAACACCTTAAATTAGCTAGTCGTGACATTAGAATTCACGTTTTTCGGGCATCGAAAACTGTTGAAAAAACAGTCCCGAATTTTGAAGTTTTGAGATGTTTGCACACCCCGCGGGCTCTCGGTTTGAACCGAGAAGCCACGGGGTGGTACTTGGGCACCCTGGGGAGACCCCATAGGGGGACCGAATGGCTGGGCCCACTCCCCAAGACCACCACAAGGTGGTCTTGGTGGTGGGGACCCGAAACTGCCCCTGCATGGGCAGTTTCGGGTCTGCCTCACCTTCTGGCCACCTCGTGGTGGCCTCGGAGGTTGGGTACCCGCTCTAGGCCCCCCGACTCAAAGTTAATTTCGTGCTCTAACTCCCTGTGAAGGTTCGGACGCGTTTCGTTTTGATTCGGACTTCCAGATTGGCTCAAAACTCGACTTTTTTAGATGTTTAGTGCACTTGGTTTTGATCCTTGGTATATTTGGGATGTGCGCTAATTGTGTTTTGGAATTCTAATGTCGTGGCTTCGTTTGCATGCGTGGATGTGTTGGCAACATTGTCTAATTGCTATATTCTCAATTAGACGGGGTTACACACTTGATTCGGTTACTTGTTTCTGTGGATAAATCTGGTTATGGTTGTTGCGGATTCATCGTGGTGGATAGCTTGCATGCAATGATAGTACAGTTTAGTTTTATTTGTATATTTGATATCGTGGGGTGAGCATCCGACATATGGACTGCCGTCACTGCCTATTTGTATATTATTCTTTTGGGGCATGACCGGGTTGAGGTCGATGTCACCGTTGTACATATTTACTTTTTTGTGCTAGGATTACCCTGCGATGGAGTGCACGGATAGTCGGGTTCTTGAGGGCAACGGGTCCGCATCTTATGGTGTTAAGAAGGAGGGGGCCTCACTCTAGAATTGGCGGGCTATTCTCCGCACTCGTAGGGGGTACAGGTCGACCCAAGATGGGGTGCTCAAGTTACCGGATTCCATGAAGTGCCGGGTGGCCCATTCACTTTGATGAAGGGGGATGCCTCGCTTCTGGTTTTGGCGGGTAACTTGCCGCGCTCGTAGGGGTCTAGGTTTTCATTGCACAGGCTATTCACATGACCAGGGGAATGTCAGGTTTCACTTGTGGCTCAAAAGAAACCTGGGGCTCCCAGATTATCTGTATTGTTCTGTGATGCTTATTGCTTATTTGTGATGTTGCATTTATCACGCCTGGAGCGATTATCATATATTGTTATATATATACTAGTAGATGTTCTATATGTTTTACACCCGCGCTAGTCCAGTCCCCGCTCTGTCATTAGTTAAGTAACCTAACGGGTGATGACGGGACCCGGTGGCGAATGCGGATGGCATATACGTACATCGTATTTTCGTTCTTTTCTGGTGTGATTAATTGATGTGACTGTGTTGATTCAGATCAATGCAAGGAAAACAAACCTATTCGATATTGTTGGAACAATTTTCAAAAAGCTGTTATTACAAGGACATTTTCATTTGTTTTGCATAGTGGTATTCGGTTATGAATATGCAGCACCTCATTCGACGAGGCAAGGGCCGAGATCCCTTCATCGGGAGTGACCCCTTGGGCAGAAGTTTGCGTCAGAGTAATAACTTCACTATAGTCGATTAATTTTTGCTTTGCATCGCGGTATTCAGTTGGAATATCCTGCACCTCATTCTATGGGGAAAGAGCCGAGATCCCTTCACCGGGAGTGACCTCTTTAGCAAAGGTTTTCGCCACTATATATTTGTAAAAAACTATCCGGTTCTTTCAACGATATCAAGTTCATTACGTTAAAGGTTTTTTGCCAAAAACCATTCGTAGCCCTCTGTCATTTCAGACGAGTAGCACTTAGTATTCATGCTATGTTTGTTGGCCTTAGTCAAGGCATAGTGTATGGTAGATATTTGTTACTTTTCTATTGCATAGATAGATGCATTGGTTTGGGACAGTCGTACAACCTTGTTGGCCTTAGTCAAAGGCGAGTACGGGTGGGTTCAAATTAAGCTGGACAATGACGGGTAGAACTTGACATGTGACTTATGATTTGTTGGCCTTAGTCAAGGTCATAAGAGCATGGGGTAAAAATCAAATCGGAAGTTTCAAACATACAGGAAACTTGCCAGACATGCGCATACCTTCTGGAGTGTGATAACGTGAGTAGATTCCATCAGGTTATCATGCGATGATAGTTGGATCCCGATACCCACTGATTAGTTGGTTTACTCCTCGGGTGATCCCGACTTATTCTTCTTTTAGGTTTTGAGGAGAATTTGAGGATACAGTGGGAAACATCCTGATTAGATAAAGTGATTAACCATTCTGATCTAGGTTAGAGTGCATGCAGAGTGTTTCTTTTCTCTCTCTCTTTCTTTGGCAGTGACCATGTCCCGACCCTAGACTATAACTCAGTAACCAAGTTAACCGAACTTTCTTAAAACACTGGCTTTTGGATTGTCAGAGTTGCATACTTCATTGCCACTCCTACTTTTACCCTTTGCTTTTCTCTGGAACATTCCGTATCACTACGAAAATCCACACTTATTGGATATGACCATCGCATAGTTACATACGAACTCGAAGAAACTTGTTTCATATTCGAGGATGGTTTCTGGTTCTGGAGAAAATGAATAGGACTATTCAGTTGTCTTTTCCTTTTACCTTCTCTCAGGATGTGAGGGCTCCTAGGATTAGGAGAGGGTAAACCTATTGCGCTTATTGGATAGTCTTCTTCCAAACCATAGGCAGGTGCCAAAAGGTAGGGAAGGAAGAAAACCAATTAGCCTAAATATGGTGTACAGAAGGTAATAAGTAAAGACAAATAAAGGGATTAGAAAAACGGCAAAGTAAATTTCGATTGCTATCATTCACGACCAAGCCACGTATTTCATCGCCACTCCTACTTCACCTTTGAATTTCTCCAAAACACCCCGTATCACTACGAAGATCCACAGTTATTGGATAATCCATCGTATGGTTATATACGGACTCGAAGGAACTCGTTCCAGTTCGAGGATGGATTCTGGTTCAGGAGAAATCGAATAAGATTTATTCAATTGCTTTTTATCTTTACCTTCTCTTAGGTTGCGAGGGCTCCTAGGATTATGAGAGTACAGCTGTTATGCTTATTGTATAGTCTTCCTCCAAACCATAGGCTGGTGCCGAACAATAGGGAAGGAAGAAAACCATTTAGCCTAAGGGTGGTGTACAGAAGGTAATGAGTAAAGACAAATAAAGGGATTTGGAGAGATGGCAAGGAAATATACGGTTATAGTCATGAATCTGGATAGTGGATATGGCATTACTAGGAATACCCGGATACCTTTTTGAAAAATTTTCATGTTTCAGTTTCTCTGTGCATTGTTAATTGAAAACTAATTTCCCAATTAGATCCTTACTCCAGAGTATGTATTTACCAAGTCCGATTCTCACATATGTATGGTTTTACAGATGATGAGTGGGAGTAAGTTATTGGGAATTAGGTGATCATCCTCATTATTGTAGGGTTACTAGGCACTGTCACAAGGGTCTATAAGGCATCAAACATGCCCGATTTAAATTTTAGACGTGCCGAACAACCTAAAGCGAGGATCTTTGCTAGATAATTAGGGTTAAACATGCAAGTAAACATCTTTACAACTAAGAGAGAGGGATTACAACCTTTGTAGTCCACCCCTTCGCTTCATAAGCTCCGAGTAGTAGTCCCTTCACCGCGATCCATGATCTCCCAGACTCAAGAGAAGCTCCACAACCCGAATAATCCATGCTTTCTTGACGTCTTCCTTTTCTAAGATGATCTACCTTGAAATCTCTTTAACTCAAGCTCTCACTCACTAATCAAGTATTAATGAAGTGAACACCCTAATCTAATTGGTTAGATTAGATGAGGATGATGAAGTAGGATTTATGCTCTCTTTTATTATCAATTTCTCACACTAGAACATCACAAAAGAAAAACCTAGAAAGCTTTTTGAGAGCTCAAGGAAGAAGAAGAAGAATGAATTATTCTTTTGTGATGAATAATGATTTTGTTATATCATTACAATTGCAATCATGGTTAAGTCAAGAAAATCTTAACCATTGTAGAGATTTAACTAGGGTTAAAGGGTGTGGGTTGGGTTAAGAAAATATCTCAAAAAATATATACACAAAATATCTTTGCAAGAAACAAAACAAAAGCTTCTACAAGCTTCTAGAAATAATTAACCCAAATCAAACCCTAACCATGTTTAATCTCTACTAATCATGTTGCATTTGTAATCATAACATGTTACAATAATATATATATATCCCATATATAATATATTTTTGTAACAAAAGAAAATAATACAATTAACATATATCTCATATATATCAATGTATTATCCGGTGAGAAAATGAATCAATAAAGCGAGCCAATATTAGATAATATAATGTAATATATCACATATATAATTATACATTAAATTATCGAATCAACACTTGATCCGACAATCCGGCTATTTCTCAAATAACCGACTAATATAAACTGTATCATTTCATCGAATCAACACTTGATCCGATGACCCGGCTATATTATATATACCCGGCCGATATCAAATATCGCGAGAATAGAATACGGCATCTCATATTGCATTATCCTCGGTCCTGCACATATCACATATATGCTCCTACTCCGTTTTGCCTGAGTCAAGA
Organism: Agapanthus africanus; assembly: GCA_030015575.1. Lineage (NCBI taxonomy): Eukaryota > Viridiplantae > Streptophyta > Magnoliopsida > Asparagales > Amaryllidaceae > Agapanthus > Agapanthus africanus. The sequence goes on along the minus strand of CM057350.1, from coordinate 131,858,852 downwards.
AACCTCTGTGTAGGACTCTAAAGAATCGTCAATACGCCGGTAGCAGGTGATGATCATATCAAACACCCACAAGCTGCAAGCGGTCAGCTAAACGCAATAGCTATCCAGGTATTGGGCGATCAGAAGATCAACAAGCAAGCCTGTACATTCTCCTGTGAATCCAATCAGTAACACTACCGTACAGTCCGGTCTCTTCGTCTGATATGTTGCATATCTAGTCTAGGGGTGGTATACGTCAGACCCCAATAACCGATAAGTCATGTCGATGTGAGCCTCATAACAGGTTGAGAACCTACTGATAACACTTACCAGTAGTACTCAATATCCGCCCTGGCCAGGGACTTCCAGTTATAGCCAATCGAACATAGCACAACATCAACTCCCTATACCGGGAGAGACGAAACCCTCCTATTGCTCATTGCCTTTATGTGACTCGGGACTGTACCCAAAAGCCACCATTTTGCATGCCCTCTTGGACGTGGTAAGGAGGAAATCAAAGCACAGTGGGAATCACACAAGACTCTATGACGATCTCAGGTCTACAGACTAACCTGTACTAGTGTCACCAGAGAACTGCCATCTGACGTGAGGTATAATACCATCTGGGAGTTCTCGGCGAGTCCGTCCAGTGTACCCAGTCTCCACTGAGCACCCATACACTATCTTTGATGTCAAACACCGATGGATATGGGATCATCCATCGCCCATCATATGGGTCAAGATACGTATACGCTAGTCTACTCTGGTGTATCGATGCCCTGTCTCGATATACCCTCGACTAGGAACAGTTATAGGATGTACTCGCTGATTACCCTGACCCCACTAGTATGATCTCATCATAGTCCTAGTAGTCGAGTACATATCCTAAGGGTTTTATCAGCATGTCAGAACAAGACAGTAAACTAATACAAGTCAACATGTTAAGATAAAGTGAAACCAAATAGCATACTATCATGACGAGCAAGAAAGTCCTCTCTATATATATCCAAGCATCCATTATAATATACATCATATGTACAACAATGGCCTCTAGGGCATATACATAACTAACAATCTCCCACTTGCACTAAGGCCAGTTGTTGTAGTATCTCATACCCAGCATCCCAAAGAGTCTCTCAAACTGTGTCTGGGGAATGGCCTTTTTGAGTGGATCCGCAGTGTTGTCCTTCGTATCAACTCTCCTGACCTCGATCTCCCTGCGATCAACTATCTCCCGGATCAGGTGATACCGCCTCAGAATATGTCTGGACTTCTGATGGGAACTGGGTTCCTTGGCCAAAGCCACAGCTCCATTGTTATCGCAATACAAAGGTATTGGATGCTCAATGGACGAAACCACACCAAGTTCAGTAATGAACTTCTTTATCCAGACAGCCTCTTTGGCAGCATCGTTGGCAGCGATGTATTCAGCCTCCATCGTCGAGTCTGCAATGGTATCCTGTTTGGAACTCTTCCAACACACCGCCCCTCCATTGAGGGTAAAGACAAATCCCGAGTGCGACTTAGAGTCGTCCTTATCACTTTGGAAGCTTGAATCGGTAAAGGACTCCACCTGGAGTTCTCCATTACCATACACCAAGAACATCTCTTTAGTTCTTCTCAAGTACTTGAGAATGTTCTTCACAGCTGTCCAGTGATTCTCTCCAGGATCTGCTTGATACCGACTCACTACACTTAGTGAGTATGCTACATCGGGTCTGGTACATAGCATCGCATACATGATAGAGCCTACTGCCGAAGCATAGGGTATCCCTTGTGTTAGTTATGTAAATACCCTAGAGACCATTGTTGTACATATGATGTATATTATAATGGATGCTTGGATATATATAGAGAGGACTTTCTTGCTCGTCATGATAGTAAGCTATTTGGTTTCAATTTATCTTAACATGTTGACTTATATTAGTTTACTGTCTTACTCTCACATGTTGATAAAGCCCTTAGGATATGTACTCGACTACTGGGACTATGAAGAGATCATACTAGTGGGGACAGGGTAGTCAATGAGTACATCCTATAATTGTTCCTAATCGAGGGTGTATCGAGGCAGGGCATCGATACACCAGAGTAGACTAGCGTATACGCATCTTGACCCATATGATGGGCCATCGGTGTTTTGACATCAGAGATGGTGTACGGGTGCTCAGTGGAGACTGGGTACACTGGACAGACTCGCCGAGAACTCCCAGATGGTATTATACCTCACGTCAGATGGCAGTTCTCTGGTGACACAGGTACAGGGTAGTTTGTAGACCCGAGATCGTCATAGAGTCTTGTGTGATTCCCCCCATGCTTCGATTTCCACCTTACCACGTCCAAAAGGGCGTGCAAAACGGTGGCTTTTGGGTACAGTCCCGAATTACATGGAGGCAATGAGCGATAGGAGGGGATTCGTCTCTCCTGGTATAGGGAGTTGATGTTGTGCTGTGTTCGATTGGCTATAACTGGAAGTCCCTGGCCAAAGCAGATATTGAGTATGTAAGTCCACGGTAGCGCCCCGGCCGTCTAACAGACGCCAAATGCGGAACAAAAACTTTTTACAACTGGCGCTATCGCGTACCGTAATCCGGATCTGCCATTAAAGCTAAACTAACAAACTACAAAGTGGGTAGAAATGTTATACTGAACGATCCGAGTCCTTCGGTCTTCAACCATCATCCCACGCTTTGTTGCGGCTGCTCCGATCTCCTGAATCTCCAGTCTTCTCGTCCAGGTGGCACCACGTCGACGGATCTTTAAACGGGCTCCCGCCTCTGAACCGAGGCAACTCGGTCATCAAGTTTGCTAAAAGAGACGACCAAGATGAAGTAGAGAATGAGTAGAACATTTTGTCTCGTTACGTCCAAGGCTATGGACGAACGGTTAATAAAGTTGCCTTTTGGATTGGGTGGAAATGTGAAATGAGTATATGAAATTTCCATGAAGCCAAAACCCTAATCTTTTGCAAATCAACAACCATGATCCTCTCAAGAGAGGGGGCCGGCCACTATTTAGCAAGAGGGAGGTGAGGGTAGGAGAGAGGAGGGGGTGACCACAAGGATATGAAGCTTATCATAACAATAATACAAAGAATGAGTCATACAACACCTAGTATGAACACAATCAATGCAAACCAATCACAAATAACCTAGTCACATTGTCATTAAAAGCACTATTAATGACCTAATGACTCACAAGCCTTGTCACCCTCTTTAGAACCTTCTAGAACACTGACTCACCTCATCAAGAAAAGATAAATCCGCATTTGACCGACTGTTAAATACGGCTGATAGAAAACTGGAAACTGGAAACTTCCAAAAGTGATCCTGAAACGAATTTCAGGATAACCCCGTATCAGTATAAACATACCCGCATTTGTATTACGACCGAATATAAAATGCATCTGAGACAAAGATATTATATCTACACAGTATAATACTCGGATCCGGCTTAAACCAAAGCCGACCAGTATTACCTGCCCGAAAAATGACACGTGCGAAAACGCACATGCATTTTCCGAACCGTGCCATAAAACCATACGGCCTCTACAACGTTTCGCCCGAACTTGGAAAATGATCTGTGGGGGACTCTAATGACTCATCAACACACTGGCACTGGGTATAACCTCTAGCACGTCAGAGATACAAGCTGTACGTAACGGTTGCCTATGTATTGATTAGAAGGGAAGCTAACGAGCGAACTCATCTATAAACCCTACTGAGCCTGACAGTGACAATGTATATACAGTCCGGTCCGTTCGTCTAAAGAGTATCGCATATCGAGTTTAGGGGGGTGGATAAAGTCAGACCCCTAATAACGCGATAAATCGTGTCAGTATGAAGCCCATCACCACCTGAGAAACTACTGATCCAAATTAGTAATTCTCCACTACCTCGGCCGAGGATTCCTAGTGATGGCCACCCGTGCACTGCGCGACATCAACCCCCAATACCGGGAGAGACGAATCCCCGACGATCCGCTCACTTGCCTCCAATGTGGCTCGGGACTATACCCAACTAAAACCTGTTTGCACAACTCCTTTGAGCGTGGTAGGGTAGTAATCTAAGCACAATGGGAACTCACATGAGACAAATGACGATCTCAGGTCGATGAACTAACCTGTACACATGTCACCAGGGAAATGCTATTTGGCAATATGTATAATACCAACTAGCATGTTCCCGGCGAGTCCTGTCCGGTGTACTCATAACCTAATGAGCACCTGTATACATCTTAGGTGAATCGACTGACACCAATGGCTTGTGAGACTGGCCACCGCCCCTCGTCGGGGTCTCGACTGTATACACTAGTCTACTTTGGAGTATCGATGCCCTGTCTCGAAACTCCTACGACTAGGGACACTTCAAGGATGTGCTTACAGACCCCAGTTCCCACGTATATGATCGCCATCATACTGCTGGTAGTCAAGCAAGAATCCTATGGGCTCTATCATCATGTAATAGTGAACTAAAGCATGTATACGATGATAAAGACAAACCAGATAGCAAACTATCATCTCAAGCAAGACTGTCATATCGGTATAGGTCCTGCCTCAATCATTGCAATCACGTACCTGCGATCCAATAATTGACTTTGAGGGCACTATCTCCAATAAACCTCCCACTTGCTCTTAAGGCTAATTATTGCGATGTCGCATACTCACAGCCCGTGTGATACCGAACATCCAACTCCTCTACTAATCAGTTTCACAAAGCTAGTTATTAAAACTCTTGTGTTCGAGAAATAGCCTCAGTGAGTGGATCCACACTGATGTTTCTTTCCATATCTCTCTAAATCTCAAGTTCACGGAGAAAGCCATCTCCCGAATCGAGTAATACCTGTCTTAGAATATGTCTGGATATCTGATGGGACCTAGTTCATAAATGAACTCCAAATCCAAACTTCTTAGACTGTATCGATAACTGAACCTAATCAGTATCCAGCACCGTGCCTCCCACAGTATCCTCTTGGACCACCTGTCCATAATATTGTCCCTCATCAGAGGGAAAACTATAACTCTGACAATCACTCTATTATGCATGTCACTTTTGAAGCCTGGAATGATAACCGTCTCCCGAAGGAGGCTGCCGTCATCTATTCCGTAGAACATGCACATATGTTCTAAAACTGCTTCCTTATGTTTCTTCAGGATTGGATTAATATAAACTTATCGCATCAAGTGCAAAAACTACATCTGGTGTGGTACTTGACATCTCATGATTGACTCAATTGCCTAAGTAAGTGATCTGCCAATCATGCACATCCCTCTCTTCTTTAGTCTCTAAGACACCTTTAGAGAGGGTGACTCCATCACCTGCAGGTACACCACCATGCCAGGAGTCATCTATTCTAAATACCATTAGAATACTGTCAAAGTATCCACATTGAGAAACTACCCAAATCTAGATCTAAAACCATAAATCTAGTAACCAGAATGTCAGATATTATATCCATGTCCTATGTGAAGAAACAACTGTGTGACGACCAAAGTACAACCGATCGTAGTATAGGAATTTTACTTCCTACTCTGTGTATGTCATCCAAATGCCAGGACATCACACCCTACTACCTTCTTAACAGACCCATCCCCTATTCTGATGAAGTTAAAGCCATGACTGTTACATCCAAAATTAGATGATCTATCTCCGCTATAACTGCTCAAGTCTATAAATAGACATAAGCTACTTACCCACTATGCTTTCGCTGCTCCCACTGACTACGACAACCCTCTGGCAGAATAATATCTACGTACACTTCTAAAGCTAGTTTAGAACGACGTTATACTTATCCTCTTGCCGGGTCTCATAGTCTGGAACAACAGTAGTGTCAAGTCTGGATAAACAAGAACCTCCCTGTCATCGTCCTTGAGGCTACCGGAGTACCTCTCAGGTGTCTGAGGTTATCCACCATATCTGCGGAGTGGCTATTTGAATGTCAAACCTGATTGAATATATAGGTCCTATTAAATTTTCCGTAATTGTTTGCGGTTCTGGAATCACTTCCAGTTCTACCATACTCCTACTACTGTTTTCTGAAAAAAAATCCATTTTACTAAAACTGTGGCGAGTTAAGAACAATATCACTATTGATCTTCCAAATGGTAGAAAAATCAACCCTCGACATAGTCCGGGTCAACCCACAAACTGCCATTACAGAAACGTGCCTTGAGTTATCCAGTGTCTGGTTTTAAGCATAAGCTGGACAACTCCCCGTATCTTAACATCGTTATGATATGAACCATTCTATATACCATATAGAAATAGAGGCACTAATTTAATTGGAACCAGATTCAAATCATGCAGCTGTCTCCAGTGCATAACAACTTAATGGAAAAAGGCTAATCAGTATTACTCAACTTAGGAATCCATCCATTTATGAGTAACCTGAAAGAGAAACAAGTTTCTCAAAACCATTACTGTCATCTGAATACCAATCACAAGAATCTACATCTTCGATCTCTTTGAAGAATCCCGATACTTGCGACAACTGGTTCTCTACACAACTTCTTAAAACTTAGACATTGTATTTCTATGAAACACTTGTCTAAAAACTAGAGAAGTCACAAGTAAACAGAACATAGTACGAGGACCTACCCCTTTGTCCTGACGGACACTGGACAACATACAATACTCTGTATAAGTCCGCTGAGTTGAATAACTCAAAACCTGTGCATCGTAGGTTGAAAACTGTACCCAGGCGAATTCCTCAAATATCACCAATTACAACGAATTCCGATATAATGAGGATGATCTCCTAATTCCCAATAACTTACTCCCACTCATCATCTGTAAAAAATCCATACAGATATGAGAATGTAACCTGGTAAATACATACTTTGGAGTAAGTATCCAATCGGGAAATCAGTTTTCCTTTAACAATACACAGTGTAACTGAAACATTAAAATGTCTCGTACGGGTATCCTGGTATTCATAGTAATGCCTCTTCCATAATCCAATTCATGACTGTAACCGTATATTTCTTTTCCATCTCTCCAAATCCTTTTATTTGTCTTTAGTCATTTCCTTCTGTACACCCCTTTTAGGCTAAGTGGTTTTCTTCCTTCCCTACCGTTCGGCACCAGCCTATGGTTTGGAAGAAGACTATCCAGTAAGCATAATAGGTGTACCCTCCTAATCCTAGGAGTACTCGCAACTTGAGAGAATGTGATGATAAAAGACTACTGAATAAAACCTTATTCTATTTCTCCCGAACTGGGAAAAAAATCAAAGGTGAAATAGGAGTGGCGATGAATTACGCGGTTTGGTCGTGAATGACAACAGTCACAATTTACTTTGCCCTCTTTCTAATCCCTTTATCTTGTCTTTACATATTACCTTCTGCACACCCTACTTAGGCTAATTGGTTTTCTTCATTCCCTACCTTTCGGCACCTGCCTATGGTTTGGAATAAGACTATCCAATAAGCGTAATAGGTGTACTCTCCTAAACTAAGGAGCCCTCGCAACCTGAGAGAAGGTGATAACAAAAGACAACTAAATAAACCAATTCTATTTCTCCTGAACCTGGATTCATCCTCGAAGTAGTACCTTCGAGTTCATATATAACCATACGATGGATCTATCCAATGGAAGTGGATGTCCGTAGTAATACGGGGTGTTCTGAGAAATACAAAGGGAAAAAGAAGGAGCGACAATGACTTATGCAACTCAGACAATCCAAAAGCCAGTATTTTAAGAAGGTTCGGTCAACTTGGTCACTGAGTCATAGTCTAGGGTCGGTCAAAGGTCGCTGCCAAAGAGAGAGAGAAAAGAAACACTCTGCGTGCACTCTAACCTAGATCAGAATGGTTATCAATTTATCTAATCAGGAAACCTCCCACTGTAAACTCAAATTCTCCTCCAAACCTGAAAGAAGAATTAGTCGGGATCACCCGAAGAGTTAACCAACTCATCAGTGGGAATCGAGATCCAACTATCATCGCATGATAATTTGATGGAAGCCACTCAACTTATCAAACTCCAGAAGGTATGCGCATGTCTGGCAAGTTTCCTGTATGTTTGAAACTCCCGATGTGATTTTTGCCTCATGCTCTTATGACCTTGACTTTAGTCAACAAATCATAAGTCACATGTCAAGTTCTACTCGTCATTGTCCAGGTTGATTTGAACCCACCCGTACATACCCTTGACTTTAGTCAACAAGGTAATACGACTGTCCCAAACCAACACATCTATTTATGCATCAGATGAATACTCAGCAACTACCAAACACTATGCCTTGACTTTAGTCAACAAACATAGCTTGAATACTACTGAATACCCAAAAGAAATGACGGAGGGCTACGGCTGGTTTTTGGCGAAAAAACCTTTAACGTAATGAACTTGATCTCGTTGAAGGAAACTGATAGCTTTTTATAAAATTATAGTGGCGAAAACGTTTTGCTAAAGAGGTCACTCCTGGTGAAGGGATCTCGGCTCTTTCCTCGTGGAATGAGGTGCAGGATATTCCAACTGAATACCGCGATGCAAAGCAACTTGTAATCAACTATATTGAAGTTATTACCCTGACGTAAACTTCTGCCCAAGGGGTCATTCCCAGTGAAGGGATCTCGGCCCTTGCCTCGTCGAATGAGGTGCGGGATATTCTGACTGAATATCGCTATGCAAAACAAAAGGAAACATCTTTGTAATAACACTTTTTAAAATTTGTTCCAACAACATCAAATATAGGTTTGTTTTATCCTTGCATTGATCAGAATCAATACAGTCCCATCAACCAATCACACCAGAAAAGAACAAAAATAAAATGTACGTATATGCCATCCACATTCGTCACTGGGTCCCGTCATCACCCGTTAGGTTACTTAACTAACGACAGAGCGGGGGCTGGACTAGCGCGGGTGTAAAATATATACAACATCTAATAGTATATATACCAATATACATAATCGCTCCAGGCGTGATAATATGCAACATTAAAGAAAAGTAATAAGCATCACAGAACAATACAGATAATCTGGGATCCCCGGGTTTCACAGAGCCGCTACTGAAACCCGACGTTCCCCTGGTCGTGTGGATAGCCTGTGCAATGAAACCTAGACCCCTACGGATGCGGCAAGTTACCCGCCAAAACCTGAAGCGAGGTAGTCCCCACAGCATAGTGAATGGAACACCCGGCACTTCATGGAATCCGGTAAATTGAGCACCCCTCCTAGGGTCAACCTGTACCCCCTACGAGTGCGGCGAATAGTCTGGCAATTCTAGAGAAAGGTCCCTTTGCCTCTCAAAGCCATGAGATACGGACCCGTTGCCCTCCAGAACCCGGCTATCCGTGCACTCCTTCGCGGGGTAAACCTAGTACAGAAATAAAAATATGTACAACGGGTACATCGACCTCAACCTGGTCGTGCCCCAAAAGAATATTATACAACAGGCAGTGACGGCAGTCCACATGTTGGACGCTCGCCCCGCAATATCAAATGTACAAATAAATCCAAACTGCACTATCATTGCACCCTGCTATCTACCACGACATATCCGCAACATCACAGCACAACACAGAACATCAACGTGAATATCACGTTCGCAAACCCGTCTAAAAGAACTATAGCAATCAGACGGGTTTACCGATCAAATGACATTCCCGGTCGGAGATATAATGTTAATACTGCATACTAACAAATTTAAAATTTCGATCGACTAAATTTTCCGAAGTGGGCCCTACGTACTTCTGCTGTACAGTAACAAAATCTGGGCCCAAATGAACAGTACTAAAAACCACAATTTTCCAAGAAAAGCCCACTGAAGAATTTTGATGCACTGTTCCCACAGTACTGCCGCGGTTCCGCGGTCAAACCCTAGGTTTGACCGCGGATCCGCGGCGGTCACGTGGGATCACGTGCTCAAAATTTTCCCGTTTGCTTAGAAAACCCTGCTTTGCTTTCTGTGATATGTAAAATTATTTTTAGACACTGTTTAAAATCGACAGAAAGTTTAGCACTTGAAAATTGTGTTTTTCGAAATTCGGTTCGATCGATACTTTAAACGCGTTAGCACAAGTTAGTATAGCTTAATGGTGAGGCTCCGATACCACTGCAAGTCCACGGTAGCACCCCGGCAGTCTAACAGACGCCAAATGCGGAACAAAAACTTTTTACAACTGGCGCTATCGCGTACCGTAACCCGGATCTGCCATTAAAGCTAAACTAACAAACTACAAAGTGGGTAGAAATGTTATACCGAACGATCCGAGTTCTTCGGTCTTCAACCATCATCCCACGCTTTGTTGCGGCTTCTCCGATCTCCTGAATCTCCAGTCTTCTCGTCCAGGTGGCACCACGTCGACGGATCTTTAAACGGGCTCCCGCCTCTGAACCGAGGCAACTCGGTCGTCAAGTTTGCTAAAAGAGACGACCAAGATGAAGTAGAGAATGAGTAGAACACTTTGTCTCGTTACGTCCAAGGCTATGGACGAACGGTTAATGAAGTTGCCTTTTGGATTGGGTGGAAATGTGAAATGAGTATATGAAATTTCCATGAAGCCAAAACCCTAATCTTTTGCAAATCAACAACCATGATCCTCTCAAGAGAGGGGGCCGGCCACTATATAGCAAGAGGGAGGTGAGGGTAGGAGAGAGGAGGGAGTGACCATAAGGATATGAAGCTTATCATAACAATAATACAAAGAATGAGTCATACAACACCTAGTATGAACACAATCAATGCAAACCAATCATAATTAACCTAGTCACCTTGTCATTAAAAGCACCATTAATGACCTAATGACTCACAAGCCTTGTCACCCTCTCTAGAACCTTCTAGAACACTGACTCACCTCATCAAGAAAAGATAAATCCGCCTTTGACCGACTGTTAAATACGGCTGATAGAAAACTGGAAACTGGCAACTTCCAAAAGTGATCCTGAAACGAATTTCAGGATAACCCCGTATCAGTATAAACATACCCGCGTTTGTATTACGACCGAATACAAAATGCATCTGAGATAAAGATATTATATCTACACAGTATAATACTCAGATCCGGCTTAAACCAAAGCCGACCGGTATTATCTGCCCGAAAAATGACACGTGCGAAAACGTACGTGCATTTTCCGAACCCTTCCATAAAACCATACGGCCTCTACAACGTTTCGTCCGAACTTGGGAAACGATCTGTGGGGGACTCTAATAACTCATCAATATACTGGCACTGGGTATAACCTCTAGCATGTCAGAGGTACAAGCTGTACGTAACGGTTGCCTATGTATTGATTAGACGGGAAGTTGACGAGCGAACTCATCTATAAACCCTACCGAGCCTGACAGTGACAATGTATATACAGTCCAGTCCGTTCATCTAAAGAGTATCGCATATCGAGTCTAAGGGGTGGATAAAGTCAGACCCTTAATAACACGATAAATCGTGTCGGTATGAAGCCCATCACCACCTGAGAAACTACTGATCCAAATCAGTAATTCTCCACTACCTCGGCCGAGGATTCCTAGTGATGGCCACCCGTGCACTGCGCGACATCAACCCCCAATACCGGGAGAGATGAATCCCCGACGATCCGCTCACTTACCTTCAATGTGGCTCGGGACTGTACCCAACTAAAACCTGTTTGCACAACTCCTTTGAGCGTGGTAGGGTGGTAATCTAAGCACAGTGGGAACTCACACGAGACAAATGACGATCTCAGGTCGATGAACTAACCTGTACACATGTCACCAGGGAACAGCTATCTGACGATATGTATAATACCAACTTGCATGTTCCCGGCGAGTCCTGTCCGGTGTACTCATAACCTAATGAGCACCTGTATACATCTTAGGTGAATCAACTGACACCAATGGCTTGTGAGACCGACCACCGCCCCTTGTCGGGGTCTCGACTGTATACACTAGTCTACTCTGGAGTATCGATGCCCTGTCTCGAAACTCCTACGACTAGGGACACTTCAAGGATGTGTTTACAGACCCCAGCTCCCATGAATATGATCGCCATCATACTGCTGGTAGTCAAGCAAGAATCCTATGGGCTCTATCATCATGCAATAGTGAACTAAAGCATGTATACGATGATAAAGACAAACCAGATAGCAAACTATCATCTCGAGCAAGACTGTCATATCGGTATAGGTCCTGCCTCAATCATTGCAATCACGTATCTGCGATCCAATAATTGACTTTGAGGGCATTATCTCCAACAGAGTACTACCGGTAAGTGTTACCAGTAGTTTCTCGACCTGTTATGAGCCTCACATCGACACGACTTATCGGTTACTGGGGTCTGACGTATACCGCCGCTAGACTAGATATGCGACATATCAGACGAAGAGACCGGACTGTACGGGAGTGTTACTGATTGGATTCACAGGAGAATGTACAAGCTTGCTTGTTGATCTTCTGATCGCTCAATACCTAGGTGGCTGTTACGTTTAGCTGACCGTTTGCAGCTTGTGGGTGTTTGATATGATCATCACCTACTGCCGGCGTATTGACGATTCTTTAGAGTCCTCGACAGAGGTTTCTTGATTCAGGCAAAACGGTGCAGGGGCACATATATGATATGTGCATGATCGAGGATAATATGATATGGGATACCGTATTATATTCTCGTGATATTTTGATGTGAGCCGAGTCATCGGATCAAGTGTTGATTCGATGAATCGGTACATGATATATTAGTTGGTTATATTCGATATAGCCGGATTGTCGGATCAAGTGTTGATTCGATAATTTAATGTATAATAATATATGTGATATATTGCATTACATTATCTAATATTGGCTCGCTTTATTATTTCATTTTCTCACCGGATAATACATTGATATATATGCGATATATGTTAATTGTATTATTTTCTTATGTTACAAATATATATTATATATGTGATATATAATATTGTAAAATGATATGATTACTAATGCAACATGTTTAGTGGAGATTAAACAAGGTTAGGGTTTGATTTGGGTTAGCTTTTTCTTGTAGCTTCTAGAAGCTTTTAGTTTGTTTCTAGCAAAGATATTTTGCTTGATATTTTCTAACCTAACCCAAACCCTTAACCCTAGGTTAAGTCTCTACATGAGTTAGCCTCTTCATATTAAACCATGGTTGCATTATTAATCATTCTGATATTTTTTTTCATTATTCATCACAAAAGGATTTTCTTTCTTCTTCTTCCTTGAGCTTCACAAAAACTTTCTAGGTTTTCTTTATGTGATGTTTTAGTGTGAGACTTTGATAATAAAAGAGAGCATAAATCCTACTTCATCATCCTCATCTAATCTAGCCAATTAGATTAGGGTGTTCACCTCATTAGAGAGAGAGAGCTTGAGTTATAGAAACTTCGGGGTAGTTCATCGGAGAAAAGGAAGACTACAAGCTAGCATGGATCGTTCGGGTTGTGGAGCCTCTCTTGAGTCCGGGAGATCATGGATCATGGCGAAAGGACTTCTACTCTGAGCTTATGAAGCGAAGGAGCAGACTACAAAGGTTGTAATCCCTCACTCTTAGTTGTAAAGATATTTACTTGCATGTTAAACACTAATAATCAAGCAAAGATCCCGGCTTTGGGTTGTTCGGCACGTCTAAATTTTGAATTGGGCATGGTTGATGCCTTATAGACCCTTGTATGACTTCCTAGGAACCCTACAGTGGTATCATAGCCAAGCTAGAGCATTAGGCGACGTGTATACGAAGTTAAAACTCCGATCGAACCCCGAAACATCGAAATTGACCCCCTCTCTGGAAATTTTGTAAAAATGTGATTTGTTCTGTATTAAAAATACTCAAAAAAATCAGCAGGGAATTCTAAGAGTTGCTGTGAAAAACGACACCCAAATTCCACTAAAGCACTGCGGAACCGCGGCAGAACCATGCCTTGCACGGCGGTTCCGCGGCGGCACTGTAGAATATGGTTAGCTTTTTGGCACAGTACATCCATAGGTACTTGTACATGATTCTGGGTATTTTTAATCTGACTCAAGTGTTGAGTGTTCTGGGGATTATTTTGTATTCGTTGATTCGATCGAAAAATTTAATTTCATTTTGTTTTCCGGATATTTTAGAAACTGTTAAAATGTTCGATCGGATATCATTAACTCACTTTTTCCCGGCACGAAAAACTTCAAGTGTTGAATTTTTCTTGAGTTTAAATCTTTCGGAAAAATGTGCAAGTAACGCGGTGGACCCTCTAGAAGAACACAAACCTTAACTCGATTATGTGATCGTCTGAACCGCCTCTAAACCTTAGGGTTTGGGGAAGTACGGCGTTGCCACATGTGAGGCGTTGGCTTGACCCTTCTACGGCTAGACCATTGGTACTGTGACGTGTTCTGGGGATTTTTGAACTCTGCTTAAGTGTTGAGCTATTTAGGAAATCTTGGGTATTTGATTATTCGATCGGAAAGTTTAATACAGTTTATTTATCTGGAATGCGATACAATATGTGGAATTCATATAGTTAAGCATGAAATATGAAGTATGTGATATTTCGGATTTACGATGTCTAAAGAGATTGTGGATTCCAAATGTTGTAGTTTTACACTTTCTTTTCTCTGACCGTAAGTGTAGTATGTAGTTGTATTACCGGTTTTCGTTGCTATACATCAACGACGATCGGTGTATGCATACTTACTTACGTTGATGATATGAGATATTATGTGTTGCTGTAATATGTTATATTGGATTATCGTGTTCTGAATAGCCGGGGGGTTTTATGTGAGATGAGGGTTTTTATTTTCATTCATGTAAAATTCATTTGTATATAATATTCTTTTATTGGGGCACTTCCGGGATGAGGTTGATGTCACTAGTGTATATTATTTACTTTTCCGCATTAGGTAGACCCAAGAAGGGGAGCACAAGTAACCGGGTTTTAGGGTCCAGCGGGAGACCATCTTGAGGAGTCGAGACCGGGTCTCCTAACCCTAGAATTGGCAGTGTTGCTTGCCGCTCTCGTAGGGGTCTAGAGATGTGGGTTTGGCTATTCATCGCGACAGTGGAATCCATGTTTTATACGGGCTTGTATTAAAACACGGACATCCTAGTATATCCAATATTTCATATATGTTCTTCAGCTGCAATATTCTGTGATGAGATCATATTACTGCCTGAGACGAATGCTTATACTATATATATATGTTGATATATAAATATTACTGCTTTCGTTTCTTCTGTGATGCTTAGGAAGAATTAATTGATGGGATTTTTATTAATGAGATTAATAAAAGAAAAGAAACCTAAAAATTGTTGTAGAATCAAAACTTTATAAAAAGGTAGCTACGGTCTTGCTTTACACAGCGGTATATATGATATACCCTGCACCTTATTCGATGGGGAAAGAGCCGAGATCCCTTCACTGGGAGTGACCTCTTTAGCAAAACTGGCAGATGATACAAACTCGCGGTTTAGTTTTTGACAGCTTATATAGTTCTTGTTTTGCACAGCGGTATATATGATATACCCTGCACCTTATTCGATGGGGAAAGTGCCGAGATCCCTTCACCGGGAGTGACCTCTTTAGCGAAATTAAAAAAGCCTAAAAAACACTCCTTTTCAAAATCACTCGATTCTACGACGATATCAAGTTCATTACGCTCATGGTTTTCTTAAAAACCTGCGTAACCCTCCGTCATTTTAGGAAAATAGAGTACTTAGTATTCGTGCCACGTTTGTTGACCATAGTTAAGACGCAGTGTATGGTAGCTGAGTGATGTTTTCCTATATAACATATGATGTGATTAATTAGAACAGTCATACGACTTTGTTGACCATAGTTAAGGGTCGTGTGGGTGGGTCTAAATTAATCAAGAAATGATGGGTAGAACTTGACTAGTACTTATGATTTGTTGACCATAGTTAAGGTCATAAGTCACTAGGGGTAAAATCATTATCGGGAATTTCAAGTGTTGAAATTTGCAATGAGATTGCATACCTTCTATGAGATAGATGAATCCTGATACCCACTACGAGTAAGAGTTACTCCTGGGAGAATTTTACACAGGACAATTAGCCGATCAAGTAGGTGTCTAGAAAGGTGTTAACGGGGTTAAGCCTCTGGGAAGATGAGGTTTATTTTAATTAGATCTGTGCGAAAGCACGGGGAACCTCCCTCAAGTACCAACACTGATCTGGCTGAAAGATTGAAGAAATTGTAGGGTGTGATTAATCCCGGCTAATCTTACCTTTTAGGGTTTGAAGGAAGATTTGATAAAAATAGTGGGAGACATCCTGATTAGATAAGATAATAACCAATCTAATCTTGCAAGAGCATACGCTAAAGTGTTTCCTTCTCTCTCTCTCCAGGTAGCGACAATGTCAAGACTTAATCAAGATAATAATATGGATGTATTGACTGAACCCGCTTATTATACTAAGCAGGGGATCGTTGGTCCCGTTCTTTCTTATAAGAGTTATAAGACTGAACAGGAAACAGGAGTATATCTGGATTCTCATGCCGCCCAAACAAAGAACATACATGCTGATGCATCTTCTTCGGGTGTGTTAGTTATTGAGAACTGTTTCTCAGTTCACCCCACGTCCTGGGTATTAGATACCGGATCGGGATCCCACATATGTAAATTGTTACGTGGGCTACGTAAAGGTAGAGAACTGGGAAAGGGTGATCATTCCGTACAAGTAGGGAATGGTGCAAGTATTGCAGCCAAAGCAGTTGGCGAATATCATCTTGTATTACCAAGTAGTAATACACTGATTCTGAATGAGTGCTATTATATACCGAACATAATGTGCAACATTATATCAGTTTCTTTATTAAGTAAAGAAGGATATAATTTTGTAGTACAGGATAATGTTATGTACATCTTCCTAGATCAAAAGTTGATTGGATTAGGCTCGTTACATAATGGCATATTCATTCTCAATCAAAATACAGTCCTTAATATACAAAACACACACAAGAGGAAAAGTTCAAAAATGAACGAATCCTTCTTGTGGCATTGTAGACTTAGTCATATCAATGCGACACGACTAGCTAAGTTACATAAGGATGGATATTTGAATCCGTTCGAATTATCATCTTATGAAACTTGCTATCCATGTCTAAAAGGCAAAATGTCCAAAACTCTGTTTAGTGGACACGGAGTAAGAGTTGCCGAACTCTTAGGGCTGGTACATAGTGATGTATGCGGTCCCATGTCTACACATGCCAGGAACGGTTCTTCCTACTTTATTACATTCACTGACGATCTCTCAAGATTCGGACATGTGTTTCTGATGAAACACAAGTCTGAAGCTTTTGAGAAATTCAGAGAATATAAGCACGAAGTAGAGAACCAAAAGGGCAAAAGTATTAAGATCCTTCGATCTGATCGAGGAGGAGAATACTTGAGCAATGAGTTCCGGGATTATCTAAAAGAGATTGGGATTCTCTCTCAGCTTACTCCTCCTTATACACCACAGCACAACGGTGTATCGGAGCGGAGGAATCGCACCCTATTGGATATGGTGCGCTCTATGATGAGCAATGCTGAGTTACCTATCTCCTTTTGGGGTTATGCGCTGGAGACAGCCGCATACCTATTGAATAGAGTTCCAACTAAATCAGTGCCTACCACTCCATATGAGATTTGGAATAGGAAGAGACCATCTCTTAAACGAGTTAAAATATGGGATTGTCCGGCATATGTTAAAAAGCAAAATCCGGACAAGCTCGAGGCAAGATCAGGTCATGTAAGTTTGTAGGATATCCAAAAGATTCCTATGGATATATCTTCTACCAAGGTGAGGAACAAAAGCTGTTTATTTCTCAATATGCCACCCTTTTAGAAAAGAAATTTCTTGCAAAAGAAATTAGTGGCAAAGAGGTAGAGCTGGAAGAGGTTCCAGCACCATAAACTACAACTGATGATTTATTAGAGCCAGAGGATTCAGTAGTACCCGACGAACCCCGGTCTCTCCGCCGATCTAGCAGGGTTTCTCATCCACCTGAAAGATACTACGGTTTTCTCATTGATGGTGGAAGCGAGGATTGCATCTTGGAAGATGAAGACCCGACTAGTTTCGAGCAGGCCATCACGAGTGGTGACTCTATGAAATGGCTGGATGCAATGCGATCTGAGATGGAATCCATGTACACCAACAAAGTATGGACTTTGAAAATTATTCCTGAAGGGGTAAAACCCATTGGGAGCAAGTGGATCTTTAAGAAGAAAATTGGTGTAGATGGAAAAGTTGAGACTTTCAAAGCTAGACTTGTTGCAAAGGGTTTTCATCAACGACCAGGTGTGGATTATGACGAAACCTTTTCTCCAGTGGCTATACTTAAGTCCATCCGAATCTTACTTGCCATTGCAGCATACCATGACTACGAAATCTGGCAAATGGATGTTAAGACCGCCTTTCTAAATGGTGATTTAGAAGAGTGCGTGTACATGACTCAGCCAGAGGGCTTCGTAGATAGTGGGAGCAGCGGAAAGGTGTGCAAACTGCTTAAATCCATCTATCGGTTAAAGCAAGCATCGCGGAGTTGGAACCTCGGTATTGTGATAACAATGGAGCTGTGGCTTTAGCCAAGGAACCCAGGTCCCATCAGAAGTCCAGACATATTCTGAGGCGGTATCACCTGATCAGGGAGATAGTTGATCGCCGGGAGATCGAGGTCAGGAGAGTTGATACGAAGGACAACACAGCGGATCCACTCACGAAGGCCATTCCCCAGATACAGTTTGAGAGATTATTCGGGATGATAGGTATGAGATACTACAACAGCTGGCCTTAGTGAAGTGGGAGATTGTTAGTTATGTATATACCCTAGAGGCCATTGTTGTACATATGATGTATATAATAATGGATGCTTGGATATATATATAGAGAGGACTTTCTTGCTCGTCATGATAGTATGCTATTTTGTTTCACTTTATCTTAACATGTTGACTTATATTAGTTTACTGTCTTACTCTCACATGTTGATAAAGCCCTTAGGATATGTACTCGACTACTGGGACTATGATGAGATCATATTGTTCCCCTCCGAACGGCGGCCAAGACAGGGGCGTCTTCGCCTGTGGTTCGGGGCAGATGCTATTTGATTTTATCCGTCCACCTCTCCGAAGATACCAAGTTGATTTATGGCAACGTGTATCGGAGGTTTAGACGGATGCGGCCGATGTAGCAGACTTCGTCAGATTCCCCCTCGCACGAGGGGTTTTTGATTGTGGGGACGCTCTTCCCTGCAGGCGCAAGCCCCTGCAGTTAATTATGCTACCGCATCGCGGTAACAACTTTCTCCTTCTCCAGAATTTCACTTCGTGTCGTGGGTATTTGTTTTGTTTGTGGTTGCCCGTGGATTGTATACGGAGACTAATTTATGTCATCGCCCGTAGGACGTGGATTAGTCCAAATCCGTATTTTCGTAGATTTGGGTTTGGGGTTTTGGTTTAAAGATACGTTAGCCATATTTGGGGCTAAGATCAACTTAAACGTTTGTTAAGGATATGTTAGTCTAATTTGAGACTAAGATCAACTTAACGGGATCGTTTAGATCCGACAAAAGAGCATTTGGGAGCTCTATTGTTCCAGCTTAGGGACATAGTGGTCCATCGCCAGTTTAAGGACATGGTGGTCCATTGAATGTATGGCCGTAGGGACCCATCACCTCTCTGACGACGTTGAAGGATTACAACGACAGATGTCAGAGGAGTTCAGAGATGTACCCTTGAACCAAAGTTGGTTGGGAGATCTATAGTCCAATTTGGGACTAAAGTCTGTTTTGAAAGTTTTGGTTTAAGGATGCGTTAGCTATATTTGAGGCTAAGATCAACTTAAACGTTTGTTAAGGATACGTTAGCATAATTTGAGACTAAGATCGACTTAACAGGATCGTTTGGATCCGACAAAAGAGCATTTGGGCTCTATTGTTCCAGTTTAGGGACATAGTGGTCCATTGACAGTTTAAGGACATGGTGGTCCATTTCCAGTTTAGGGACATGGTGGTCCATTGCTAGTTTAGGGACATGGTGGTCCATTGCCAGTTTAAGGACATGGTGGTCCATTGAAATGTATGGCTGTCGGGACCCATCACCTTTCTGAAGACGTTGAAGGATTACAACGACAAATATCAGAGGAGTTCAAAGATGTACCCTTGAACCAATGAGTTGGTTGAAAGAGCAGATGTGCTCAGTTCAAGATGATTTGAGGACTTATGGCCAGTTTGGGCTAAGTCCAATTATGTTTGAAATATTGGCCCTTTGGACCATTAGACATTTGTCTGGGTTCAACCCCTCATCATTCAGCAGTGTTAAACAGAGGTTTGGGGGCTCTGACAACTTTTTGTCTTTGATTTCCTCAATTTTGAGATTCATTTGGAGGAGGGACTTTTGCCTTTGGAAAATTAGCCAATTTGGCTAAAAGTAGTGTTAAACACTAGAAGAGGAAGGGGTCACGTGGGAGCACGTGATGACATCAAAAAGTGGGGCCAGATCCCCTTTATTTTGTTCTGCAAATAAGTGTTAAACACTTTTTGACCATCACGTGCGGGCACGTGATAGGCATTCACGCACTGATTTGTTAAGGCGTTTATTAGGGGTCACGCGGTAACACGTGAGAGTGCCCAGAGCCAACATTTCCTTTGCTTTTTCTTTCTGTGTTTTGGAGGTCACGTAGGAACACGTGAGGCATTACCTCAAAGCTTTCCTCCTTCTTATTTCTGGGGATCTCTTCAGGGGTCACTTGGGGACACATGACCTTGGTCTTTTGCTTGCATGGAGATCTTTCAAGTCTCTTTTTTAAGAGTTAAATTCTCTGTAGGGTTAAACCCTAATTTTGTTTCGGAGGAATTTAATTCCTATTGTGAAAGAATTAAATTCTTATTTAGGGTAAAACCCTAATTTCTTTTTAAAGGAATTAAGTTCGCAGATATGTAAAAGAATTAAATTCTTGATTAGGGTTAAACCCTAGTTTCAGTTTAGGAGGAATTAAATTCCTGTGAGTTTGGGAGAATTAAATTCTCATAGAGGGTTAAACCCTAGTTTTGTTTTAGGAGAATTAAATTCTCAAAAATCAATTCCCCTTCTAAGTTTAGGATCTGCATGGCAGGATCTCGACCCGGTAAGAATTAAATTCTCAACTTATGGGGAGATGTGCTCTGTGCAGATCTTCAACCAGAAGAAGAACTAAGTTTTTTTTGTATAAGAGTTAAACTTTTGGATTGAGAACTAAATTCTCTTTTTAAAGTTTTGATTCCCTTTCTTTTCTCACCTAGGGTTTTTTTTGTTGAGAATTAAATTCTCCTTTCTTTTCTTCTCTCTTGAGAATTAAATTCTCCTCTCTTTGTTCTTCTCTCCAAAAAGGTCCCTCCCTCTCTTCTTTTCTTGGCTCCTATTTATAGGAGAAAGAAAAGAATCAATTTGTTTTGTGAATCTTTCATTGAAAGATTTTAATTGATTTCATAATTAATATGATCCTTTAGATCACACAATGAATTTTATTCACCGTTGGATTTTAAATCTAAAGATATTCCGTTTGTTATTTTCGGTGAGATTTAGGGGAAATCTTTCCTTGTCTAAGATTTTTTCCATAAATTGGTGATTTTTAATCACCCTTAGATCTTTAATCCAACGGTCCCCATAATCCTTTTCCATTTGGAAATATTTAGAAGCTTTTAGAATTTAATTCTATTAAACTGTAAGGCTTTCGAAACCAGTCACGTGCTGACACGTGACCCTTGGTCACGTGTGAGCACATGACCCCCAATTGAGTCCTTTTCTCAGCATTTATTTATGCTTCAGTTTTAACCATCACGTGTCAACACGTGGCCATTGGTCACGTGTGAGCACGTGATACCTCATTGAGGTATTTCCTTCAGCCATTTGTTTTTATTTCTGTTTTAACTATCACGTGTCAACACGTGACCATTGGTCACGTGTGAGCACGTGACCCCCAATTGGGTTCTTCTTCAGCCGTTTGTTTTTATTCATGTTTTAACTATCACGTGTCAACACGTGACCATTGGTCACGTGTGAGAACGTGACACCTCATTGAGATAATTCCTGATTTTTTAATCAGGGAACAGTGCATAGCATATTTGTTCATAACTTTTGATCCCGGATGAATTATGAAGCCCATAATATATCAAATCGAAGGGTTTTTCGAGATGCTTCTAATACCATCAGAATTTAATAGTTCCTCCTTTGGTAGTTTATCAAAATACATGCTTGAAGATACTGGTTCGCATTTCCTTAAGCGTATCGCTGCCATTTGATACCTTAGACTCTTCTGCGCAGAAATTTTTAGCGGGAACAAATGCCCCCCACTACTTTGCCCACGTAAGTATATACGTGGGTGAAGTAGTGCAAAGTTATGAGTGGCCATGGAATTGAGGTCTTAGGAGACAAGTTTAGGGTCCTTGTAGCCTAAGACTTTTCAACTTTATGAGCCGTGAGGGTCTCACAAAGACTTTTCTCCCTACGGATCGAGAGCATCTCGTAGGTGTATTTTCTCCTTAGGGGTCGTGAGGACTCCTAAGTGTGTTTTCTCTTATAAGTAGTAAGGATCTTATAAGAGAATTTTCTCTCTTACGAGTCGAGAGGACCCGTAAGCGGTTGTTTCCCTCTTTGTCGAGATTCGATTTTGGAGAGTGTGACCCGTGGATAGTATGCAAGAGACCGTTTTGGATCGACTTGCAGGTTCCCAGTGCTTAGGAAACAGGTTTTTTAATCCCCGCTGCCTAAGGCTTTTCCTTACGAGTCGAGGCGAATCGAGCATTTCTCGCCAAGACACTAATTTCCTCACGAGTCGAGACGGATCGAGCATTTCACGCAAGAATATCCTAACGTCACAGTTAACCTTTGCTCTTTACGACAGAGGTCCGTTAGGGTCTGTGGTACTTAGGGTTTTGTCCGTCATACCGCCGCATCGGCTGATGTATTCCTCGATAGGCAGTTTTGCTGTTCGAGTAGCCTTGCGATTGTCGTGTCTCCGATCCCTTCTGGGGCTGGACAAGACGTCTTCAAGGAATCCTCCTAGGCAGTTTGACCGTCGGTAGAGCAAGCGTTAGGAATTTTTCCATGCCGCTTTTTACTTGAGATTAGGCTCATTTTGGAGAGCCCCGATGAGTCATAACCACTCTGCGCTGGTGTGGGATGATCTCCGATAGTCTTTCAGGCTTTATATGACTTGCCGTTAAGACCCTGAAGCTAGGAATTTGGCCTTTGCTTCGTTTGCTGGCATCGCGTCTGCTGTATCGAGATGAACGCCGTGGTTGTCTCTAGGTTGCTGGTGAACCGTCGAGGTTTGGAACCAGGGATTTGGCCGTGACTCCTTTTGGTGATGTTGCGTCTGCTGTGTCGAGACGAACGTCGAGGTGGTGACTACTCTGCACTGGTGCGAGATAATCTCCGATTGTCTTCCAGGCTTTATATGACTTGCCGTTAAGACCCTAAAGCTAGGAATTTGGCCTTTCCTTCGTTGCTTGCATTGCGTCCGCTGTATTGAGACGAACGTCGTGGTTGTTTCTAGGTTGCTGGTGAACCGTCGAGATTTGGAACTAGGGATTTTGCCGTGGCTCCTTTTGGTGATGTTGCGTCTGCTGTGTCGAGACGAACGTCGAGGTAGTGACCACTCCGCATTGGTGCGAGATGATCTCCGAATGTCTTTCAGGCTTTATAAGACTTGCCGTCAAGACCCTAAAGCAAGGAATTTAGCCTTTTGCTTCATTTTCTTTGGCGCGTCCGAATCCTGCTGGGGGAAGAACGCTGAGGTGACATTTCATTTGCTGTATCGAGACGATCGTCGAGGTGGTGACCACTCCGTGCTGGTGCGAGATGATCTCCGATTGTCTTTCAGGCTTTATATGAGTTGCCGTCAAGACCCTGAAGCTAGGAATTTGGCCTTTTGCTTCATTTGCTTTGGCGCGTCCGAATCCTGCCGGGGGAAGAACGCTGGGGTGACATCACGTCTACTGTATCAAGACGAACGCCGAGGTGGTGACCATTCCGCGCTGATGTGGGATGATCTCCGATAGTCTTTCAAGTTTTATATGAGTTGCCTTCAAGACCCTGAAGTTAGGAATTTGGCCTTCGCTTCGTTTGCTTTGGCACGTCCGAATCCTGCTGGGGGAAGAACGCTGGGGTGACATATCATCTGCTGTATCGAGACGATCGTTGAGGTGGTGACCACTCCGCGCTGGTGTGAGATGATCTCCGATTGTCTTTCAGGCTTTATATGAGTTGCCG
Source organism: Agapanthus africanus (assembly GCA_030015575.1). Lineage (NCBI taxonomy): Eukaryota > Viridiplantae > Streptophyta > Magnoliopsida > Asparagales > Amaryllidaceae > Agapanthus > Agapanthus africanus. The sequence goes on along the minus strand of CM057350.1, from coordinate 131,834,718 downwards.
TCAAGACCCTGAAGATAGGAATTTGGCCTTTGCTTCATTTGCTTTGGCGCGTTCGAATCCTGCTGGGGGAAGAACGCTGTGGTGACATTTCATCTGCTGTATCGAGACGATCGTCGAGGTGGTGACTGTAAGTGCACGGCGGCGCCCCGGCCGTCAATCCGACGCCGGAATGCGGAAGCGGTGAATAACTTAAATTTTGCGGACTTTGCAAACCGGCACCACCGCGCACTAAACTCCGGATCGAAACCATTAACAAGTCTACGCTACAACAAGATAGGGAATAGAGATATACCGACGATCCAAGTCCTCCGGTCTTCTCGTCATAGTCCCGATCTCCTGCGGAAAAATCCCGTCTCCTCCTCGTCGCCGGAAGTGCACCACATCGCCTGCGTCTTTTACGGGCTCCCACCTCAATACCGAGGCAACTCGGGCGCGAAGCTGGCGAATCGACGCGTCCAAGATTTGCAGTAGAATGTGTAGTGTCTATGTCTCTTTAGGGTTTTGTTGCCATGGAGGATGGAGGGATCAAGAATGAACTTTTGAATGAAGTGTAGAATATTGCAAGCATGCAAATGAGATATAGATAATTTCCCCATCCAAAAGAACTCCTCTCTATTCTCAAAATGGTGTGGCCGGCCATGTAAAGGGTGAGAATGATGATGGAAAAAGAAATCAACCATAAATCAATACAAGAAGGAGAGTGAGTGTAGGAACATAGAAGAGGTGACCACAACCCAAGACAAGAAAACAAAACACCATGCTTTTCCCTTTTTAAACCATACCCTTTCATGTCACAAATAAAAACAAAAGCATGATAGCTATCATAATCAATCCTTTATGCAAGAAAACCCCTCCACAAATGTAATTTGCAAAACTGCAAATTACCCCCTCCATCGGAAAAGTCCGGCCGGGAAAGAACAAAGGAAAACCGGCCGGAACGGAATGCAAACTGGCAACTCCAGAAAACTGGTCCCGTAATAAATTACAGGAAAACCCCGATACTGTGCATACACACCCGCATCTGTATTCCGTCCGGATACAAATGCAAAGAGACACAATCTACACTGTACTGAACTAGGACCGGCTTAAACCAAAGCCGGCTAGTAATATCCGTCCGATCCTGATCCGTGCAATACCGCACGTATCTGATCGAACCCTGCCATATAACCATACGGCTACCAGTACAAACCGTCCGATCCTGATCCGTGCAATACCGCACGTATCTGATCGGACCCTGCCATATCTCCATACGGCCTCTACAGCGTTTCGCCCGAAAGCTTGAGTAACTGAAAGTGTGGTGGACTCTAAAGACTCGTCAATACAATGGCTGTGGATTTAACCACTAGCCCGTCAGAGGTATAAGCCAATACGTAACGGGCCACCAGCTATTGACTAAAAGGGACGTCGATGAGCGAACTCATCCTGACACCCTACTGAGCCTGTCAGTGACAATATCCGTGCAGTCCGGTCCGTTCGTCTATGAGTATCGCATGGCGGGCCTAGGGGGTTGGTAAAAGTCAGACCCCCAAAAGCGGTACAAGTCGTGTCGGAGTGTAGCCCAGAACACCCTGAGATACTACTGGAATACCTACCAGTAAATCTCCTTGCCTTGGCCAAGGACTTTGTGTAATGGCTCTCCTAGACACAGCACGACCTCACCCCCAATACCGGGAGAGACGAACCCCTGAAGATACGCTCACTGCCTCCATGTGGCTCGGGACTGTACCCAACTAAAACCTGTTTGCACGACTCCTTTGAGCCGTGGTAGGGTAGTAATCAAAGTACAGTGGGAACTCACACGAGACAAATGACGATCCCCAGGTCGATGAACTAACCTGCACACATGTCACCAGGGAACTGCCATCTGACGTCAGGTATATGACCAACTAGCATGTTCCCGGCGAGTCCTGTCCGGTGTACTCATAACCCAATGAGCACCTGTATACATCTTAGGTGATCCAACTGACACCAGTGGCTTGTGAGACCGGCCACCGCCCCTCGTCGGGGTCTCGACTGTATACACTAGTCTACTAATGGAGTATCGATGCCCGGTCTCGAAACTCCCACGACTAGGGACCTTTTAAGGATATGCTTGTAGACCCCCAGCTCCCACTTATATGATCGCCCTCATACTGCTGGTGGTCAAGCAAGAATCCTAGGGGCTCTATCAACGTGTAATAGCGACGTGTCAGGTCACCTAAAACAGTACACGATGATAAAGGTAAACCAGATAGCATACTATCATCTCGAGTAAGACTGTCCTACCGGGATAGGTCCTCCCTCAATCATTACAATCACGTACCTGTGACCTAATAATTGACTCTGAGGGCACTATCTCCAACAATCTCCCACTTGCACTCAAGGCTAATTATTGCGATGTCGCATACTCACAGCCCGTGTGATACCGAACATCCAACTCCTCTACTAGTCAGTCTCACAAAGCTCGTTTGCGGAACTATTGCGTTCGAGGAATAGCCTCAGTGAGTGGATCCGCTTAGTTGTTTCTTTCTATGTCTCTCTATATCTCAAGTTCGCGGAGAAAACCATCTCCCGAAAAGAACAATACCTGTCTTAGAATGTGTCTGGATGTCTGATGGGACATAGCTCATAAATGAACTCCAAATCCAAACTTCTTAGACTGTATCGTCAACTGAACTTAATCAGTATCCTGCGCCATGCCTCCCTCAGTATTGCCTTGGACCACCTGTCCAAAATACTGCCCCTCATCAGAAGGAAAAACTATAACTCTGACAACCTCCTTGTCGTCCATGTCACCTTGGAAGCCTGGAATGATAACTGTCTCCTGAATGAGGCTGTCGTTATCATCTCTCTAGAACATCCACTTATGTTCTAAAACTGCTTCCGACTGTTTCTCCAGGATTGGATTAATGTCAACTTATTGCATCTAGTGCAAGAACAACATCTGGTGTGGTACTTGACATCTCACGATTGACTCAATTGCCTGAGCAAGTGATCTGCCAATCATGCCCGTCCCTCTCCCCTTTAGTCTGTAAGACACCTTTGGAGAGGGTGACTCCATTACCTGCAGGTACACTACCGTGCCAGGAGTCGACCATCCTAAATACTCTTAGAATGCTGTCAAGTACCCTGATTGGGAAACCATCCAAATCTAGATCTAAAACCATAGATCCAGTAACCAGTATGTCTGATATAAAATCTATTTCCTTTGTGGAGAAACAACTGTGTGACGACCAAAGTATAACCGATTGTAGTATAGGAGTTTCTTTTCCAATTCTGTGTATGTCATCCAGATACCATGACATCACACCCTACTACCTTCTTAACAGATCCATCCCTTATTCTGATGAAGTCAAACCCATGACTGTCACGTCAGAAATAGATGATCTATCTCCGCTACATCTGCTTTAGTCTATAAATAGACATAAGCTACCTGTCCACCAATGCTTCCGCTGCTCCCACTGACTACGACAACCCTCTGGCAGAGTCATATAGACGTACACTTCTAAAACTGGTTTAGAACGACGCTATACTCATCCTCCCGCCGGGTCTCGTAACCTGGAACAACAGCAATGGCAATTGTGGGAAAACAAGAACTTCCCTGTCACCGTCCTTGAGGCTACCGGAGTACCTCTCGGGTGCCTGAAGTTACCCACCTTATCTGCGGAGTGGCCAATGGAATGTCAAACCGGATTGAATCTTTAGGTTCCTTATCAAATCTTCAGTAATCGTTTGTGGTTCTGGAATGACTTCCAGTTCTACCATACTCCCACTACTGTTTTTCTGAAAAAATCCATTTTTAATAAAACTGTGGCGAGTCTAGAACAATATCGCTATTGTTCATCCAGATGGTAGAAAATCAACCCTCGTCATAGCCTGGGTCAACCCACAAACAGCCATTACAGAAACGTGCCTTGAGTTGTCTAGTGTCTGGTTTTAATCATAAACCGGACAACTCCCCGTACCTTAACATCGTTAAGATATGAACTGTTCTATATCCAATATAGAAACAGAGGCACTGATTTAATTGAACCAGATTCAAATCATGCAGCTGTCCCCAGCGCATGTCAACTAAATGGAAGGAGGCCGATCAGCGTTACTCAACTTAGGAATGCTTCCAATTATGAGTAACCTGAAAGAGAAGCAAGTTCTCTTAATCATTACTATCAACTGAACACCATACACAAGTATCTACATCTTCGATCACTTTGAAGAATCCCGATACTTGTGACACCTGGTTCTCCACTCTATTCAAATACCAATAACTCCTCAAAACTTAGACCCTGTGTTTCTACGAAACACATGTCTAAGAACTAGAGAAGTTAAAAGTAAACAGAATATAGTATGAGGACCAACCCCTCTGTCCTGATGGACCCTGGACAACATACAATACTTTGTATAAGTCCCTTGAGTCTGATAACTCATTCACTGTGTGTCGTAGGTTGAAAACTGTACTTATGGTTAAGAAGAATTACACCGCTGTTTAATGCTCCTTACCTAACCATCCACTGATATAGGTAAATGTCGTAGACATAATTTCAGAAAGGTATATCTCACTCTATGAAAATAGACGTACAGATATATCAATTTGAAATTGGTGCATAACAGCGGATATTCAAAACCAAATATTTGCCGACCGGCAAACAGCCCAGGTGATTTCCTCAAATATCACCGATTACAATTAATCCCGATATAATGAGGATAATCACCCAATTCCCAATAACTTACTCCCACTCATCATCTGTAAAAACCATACAGATGTGAGAATCGTACCTGGTAAATACATACCCTGGAGTAAGTATCTAATTGGGAAATCAGTTTCCTTTTAACAGTACATAGTGAGACTGAAACATTGAAATGTTTCATTGGGGTATTCTGGTATTCCTAGTAATGCCTCTTCCAGATTCACGACTGTAACCGTATAGTTCTCTGCCACCTCTCCAAATCCCTTCATATGTCTTTAGTCTTTACCTTCTGCACACCCCTTTAGGCCAAATGGTTTTCTTCCTTCCCTACCGCTCGGCACCAGCCTATGGTTTGGAAGAAGACTATCCAATAAGCATAATGGGTGTACTGTCCCAATCCTAGGAACACTCGCAATGAGAGAGGGTGAAGATAAAAGACAACCGAATAAACCTTATTCCTATTTCTCCTGAACCAGAATCCATCCCCGAACTGGAACCAGTTCCATTCGAGTTCGTATATAACCATACGATGGAGTATCCAAATAAACTGTGGATCTTCGTAGTGATACGGAGTGTCCTGGAGAAATACAAAGGTGATGTGGGAGTGGTAACGAAATATTTGGTTTGGTCGTGAATATCTGTTGCAATTTACTTTGCCCTCTTACTAATCCCTTGCTTTGTCTGAACTTAATACCTTCTGCACACCATCGTTATGCTAATTGGTTTTCTTCATTCCCTACCGGTCGGCACCAGCCTAAGGTTTGGAAGAAGACAATCCAATTTGCGTAATAGGTGTACTACCCCTAAACCAAGGAGTACTCGTAACCTGAGAGAGGGTAAAAGGAAAAGACAACTGAATAATCCTATCCGTTTTCTCCTGAACCTGAAACCATCCTCGAATAAATTCTTTCGAGTTCGTATCTAACCATACGATGGTTTTGTCCAATGGAAGTGGACGTTCGTAGTAATACGGGGTGTCCTGGAGAAAAGGGTAAAAGTAGGAGTGGCAATGAGGTCTGCAACTCTGACAATCCAAAAGCCGGTGTTTAAGAAGGTTCGGTCAACTTGGTCACTGAGTCATAGTCTTAGGGTCGGGTCAATGGTCGCTGCCAAAGAGAGAGAGAAAAGAAACACTCAGCGTGCACTCTAACCTAGATCAGAATGGTTACCAATTTATCTAATCTGGATTCCTCCCACTGTACCTCAAATTCTTCTCCAAACCTAAAAGAAGAATTAGTCGGGGTTACCCGAGGAGTATACCAACTCATCAGTGGGAATCGGGATCCAACTCTCATCGCATGATAACGTGACGGAATCCGCTCACGGTATCACACTCCAGAAGGTATGCGCGTATCTGGCAAGTTTCAGTTCTTTTGAAACTCCCGATGTGATTTCTGCCCCATGCTCTTATGACCTTGACTTTGGCCAACATATCATAAGTCACATGTCAAGTTCTACCCGTCATTCTCCAGGTTAATCTGAATCCACCCGTACATACCCTTGACTTTGGCCAAAATGGCAGCACGACTGTCCCAAACCAACGCATCTATCTATGCTGCATATGAATACCCCAATAGCTACCAATCACTGTGCCTTGACTTTGGCCAACATACACAGCTTGAATACTATTGACCACCCATATGAAACGACGGAGGGCTACGAATGGTTTCTGGCGAAAACCTTTAACGTAATGAACTTGATATCGTCGAAGGAACGGATAGCTTTTAAAAATATAGTGACGAAAACTGTTGCTAAAGAGGTCACTCCCTGTGAAGGGATCTCGGCTCTTTCCCCGTAGAATGAGGTGCAGGATATTCCAAATGAATACCACGGTGCAAAGCAAAAGTAATCGGCTATAGTGAAGTTAATGCCCTGACGCAAACTTCTGTCCAAGGGGTCACTCCCGGTGAAGGGATCTCGGCCCTTGCCTCGTCGACTGAGGAGCAGGATATTCCAAATGAATACCGCGATGCAAAACAAAAGTGAACGTCCTTGCAATAACTGCTTTTTGAAAAAGTGTTCCAACAACATCAGATTAGGTTTGTTTTTAACTTGCATTGATTCGAATCAATGCAGTCCCATCAATTGATCACACCAAAAAGAACGAAAATATACTGATGTACGTATATGCCATCCGCATTCGCCACTGGGTCCCGTCATTACCCGTTAGGTTAGCTAACTAACGACAGAGCGGGGACTGGACTAGCGCGGATGCAAAACATATACAACATCTACTAATATATATACCAATATATTATATTTCGCTCAAGGCGTGAAAGAAATGCAACATCATAGAAAATGTACAGCATCACAGAAACAATACAGATATCTGGGATCCCCGGGTTTCACAGAGCCACTGCTGAAACCCGACGTTCCCCTGGTCGTGTGGATAGCCTGTGCAATGAGAACCTAGACCCCTACGGGCGCGGCAAGTTACCCGCCAAAACCTGAAGCGAGGCAGCCCCCTTCAGCACCGTGAATGGACCACCCAGCACTTCACGGAATCCGGCAACTTGGGCACCCCTCCTGGGTCAACCTGTACCCCCTACGAGTGCGGCGAATAGCCAGCCAATCCTGGAGTGAAGCCCCCTCCGTCCCAATGCCATGAGATGCGGGCTTGTTGTCTTCTAGAACCCGGCTATCCGTGCACCCCACCGCGGGGCAATCCTAGTACAGAAAGTAAAATATACATACACCGGGTACATCGACCGCAACCAGGTCGTGCCCCAAAAGAATAATACAAACAGGCAGTGACGGCAGTCCACATGTCGGACGCTCGCCCCGCAATATCAAATGTACATAATACGACAACACAGTACTAGCATTGCATCCAGGCTATCCCCACGACCGATCCGCAACATCACAGCAAAAACAGAACATCAACGTGAAAGTCACGTTCGCAAATCCGTCTAACCGGGCTATAGCAGTTAGACCGGATTTACCGATCGAGTGACATTCACGGTCGCAGATATAATGTAAATACTGTGAAAAATGTGTTTAAAATTTTCCGATTGATCAAACATTAACAAGTGGGCCCCCAAACAAAACTGTAGCAACCACAGAAAACCTGGGCCCAATTTTAATACTCCAGAAAACACATTTATCATACAGGAACATACTACAAAAAGTTGGGAGCATGAACAGTTAAAAGAGCCGCGGAAGCGCGGCCTAAGCAGGGGTTTCGCCGCCCTTCCGCGGCGGAACAGTGAGATCATGGTACCAATTTTTTACAGAATGCTTAGATTTCCCTGCACATCATTCTGAGACAACCTGAAAAATTTTTGGACTCAAAAAAAATTCGACAGAAACTGATGTGCTTGAAATACGTGTTTTCGGGATTTTGTTCGATCGGAAACGTTAAACACATTAAACAAAGCTAGACGAAGTTAATGGCGAGGCTCTGATACCACTGTAAGTGCACGGCGGCGCCCCGGCCGTCAATCCGACGCCGGAATGCGGAAGCGGTGAATAACTTAAATTTTGCGGACTTTGCAAACCGGCACCACCGCGCACTAAACTCCGGATCGAAACCATTAACAAGTCTACGCTACAACAAGATAGGGAATAGAGATATACCGACGATCCAAGTCCTCCGGTCTTCTCGTCATAGTCCCGATCTCCTGCGGAAAAATCCCGTCTCCTCCTCGTCGCCGGAAGTGCACCACATCGCCTGCGTCTTTTACGGGCTCCCACCTCAATACCGAGGCAACTCGGGCGCGAAGCTGGCGAATCGACGCGTCCAAGATTTGCAGTAGAATGTGTAGTGTCTATGTCTCTTTAGGGTTTTGTTGCCATGGAGGATGGAGGGATCAAGAATGAACTTTTGAATGAAGTGTAGAATATTGCAAGCATGCAAATGAGATATAGATAATTTCCCCATCCAAAAGAACTCCTCTCTATTCTCAAAATGGTGTGGCCGGCCATGTAAAGGGTGAGAATGATGATGGAAAAAGAAATCAACCATAAATCAATACAAGAAGGAGAGTGAGTGTAGGAACATAGAAGAGGTGACCACAACCCAAGACAAGAAAACAAAACACCATGCTTTTCCCTTTTTAAACCATACCCTTTCATGTCACAAATAAAAACAAAAGCATGATAGCTATCATAATCAATCCTTTATGCAAGAAAACCCCTCCACAAATGTAATTTGCAAAACTGCAAATTACCCCCTCCATCGGAAAAGTCCGGCCGGGAAAGAACAAAGGAAAACCGGCCGGAACGGAATGCAAACTGGCAACTCCAGAAAACTGGTCCCGTAATAAATTACAGGAAAACCCCGATACTGTGCATACACACCCGCATCTGTATTCCGTCCGGATACAAATGCAAAGAGACACAATCTACACTGTACTGAACTAGGACCGGCTTAAACCAAAGCCGGCTAGTAATATCCGTCCGATCCTGATCCGTGCAATACCGCACGTATCTGATCGAACCCTGCCATATAACCATACGGCTACCAGTACAAACCGTCCGATCCTGATCCGTGCAATACCGCACGTATCTGATCGGACCCTGCCATATCTCCATACGGCCTCTACAGCGTTTCGCCCGAAAGCTTGAGTAACTGAAAGTGTGGTGGACTCTAAAGACTCGTCAATACAATGGCTGTGGATTTAACCACTAGCCCGTCAGAGGTATAAGCCAATACGTAACGGGCCACCAGCTATTGACTAAAAGGGACGTCGATGAGCGAACTCATCCTGACACCCTACTGAGCCTGTCAGTGACAATATCCGTGCAGTCCGGTCCGTTCGTCTATGAGTATCGCATGGCGGGCCTAGGGGGTTGGTAAAAGTCAGACCCCCAAAAGCGGTACAAGTCGTGTCGGAGTGTAGCCCAGAACACCCTGAGATACTACTGGAATACCTACCAGTAAATCTCCTTGCCTTGGCCAAGGACTTTGTGTAATGGCTCTCCTAGACACAGCACGACCTCACCCCCAATACCGGGAGAGACGAACCCCTGAAGATACGCTCACTGCCTCCATGTGGCTCGGGACTGTACCCAACTAAAACCTGTTTGCACGACTCCTTTGAGCCGTGGTAGGGTAGTAATCAAAGTACAGTGGGAACTCACACGAGACAAATGACGATCCCCAGGTCGATGAACTAACCTGCACACATGTCACCAGGGAACTGCCATCTGACGTCTGGTATATGACCAACTAGCATGTTCCCGGCGAGTCCTGTCCGGTGTACTCATAACCCAATGAGCACCTGTATACATCTTAGGTGATCCAACTGACACCAGTGGCTTGTGAGACCGGCCACCGCCCCTCGTCGGGGTCTCGACTGTATACACTAGTCTACTAATGGAGTATCGATGCCCGGTCTCGAAACTCCCACGACTAGGGACCTTTTAAGGATATGCTTGTAGACCCCCAGCTCCCACTTATATGATCGCCCTCATACTGCTGGTGGTCAAGCAAGAATCCTAGGGGCTCTATCAACGTGTAATAGCGACGTGTCAGGTCACCTAAAACAGTACACGATGATAAAGGTAAACCAGATAGCATACTATCATCTCGAGTAAGACTGTCCTACCGGGATAGGTCCTCCCTCAATCATTACAATCACGTACCTGTGACCTAATAATTGACTCTGAGGGCACTATCTCCAACAGTGACCACTCCGCGCTGGTGCGAGATGATCTCTGATTGTCTTTCAGGCTTTATATGAGTTGCCGTCAAGACCCTGAAGCTAGGAATTTGGCCTTTGCTTCATTTGCTTTGGCGTGACCGGATCCTATTGGAGGAAGAACGCTGTGGTGACATCTCGTCTATTGTATCGAAACAAACGGCGAGGTGGTGACCATTCCGCGCTGATATGGGATGATCTCTGATTGTCTTTCGGGTTTTATATGAGTTACCGTCAAGACGTTGAAGCTAGGAATTTGGCCTTCGCTTCGTTTGCTTTGGTGTGTCTGAATCCTGTCGAAGGAAGGACACTGTTGTTGACATTTCATTTGCTGTATCAAGATGATCGTCAAGGTGGTGACCACTCCGCGCTGGTGCGAGATGATCTCCGATTGTCTTTCAGGCTTTATATGACTTGCCGTCAAGACCCTGAAGCTAGGAATTTGGCCTTTTGCTTCATTTGCTTTGGCACGTCCGAATCCTGCTGGTGGAAGAACGCTGGGGTGACATTTCATCTGCTGTATCGAGACGATCGTCAAGGTGGTGACCACTCCGCGCTGGTGCGAGAGGATCTCCGATTGTCTTTCAGGCTTTATATGAGTTGCCGTCAAGACCCTGAAGCTAGGAATTTGGCCTTCGCTTCATTTGGTTTGGCGTGTCCGGCTCCTGTTGGAGGAAGGACGCTGTGGTGACATCTCGTCTTCTGTATCGAGACGAACGCCGAGGTGGTGACCATTCCGCGCTGATGTGGGATGATCTCCGATAGTCTTTCAGGTTTTATATGAGTTGCCGTCAAGTCCCTGAAGCTAGGAATTTGGCCTTTGCTTCATTTACTTTGGTGTGTCCGAATCCTGTTGGAGGAAGGATGCTGTCGTGACATGCCGTCTGTTGTATCGAGACGAATGATTAGGTGGAGCTGGAATTTTGCCGTCACTCCGCTTTGTTTCGACCGTGAGGACTTTTGTTGGCGTTCTATCTGCATCCCGCTGGATTGCAAAAGAACGCTGTTATTGACATCTCGTCTGCTGTATCGAGACGAATGTTGAGGTGAAGCTGGGATTTTGCCGTCGCTTCGCTTTGTTTCGACCGTGAGGTCTTTTGTTGACGTTGTATCCGTATCCTGCTGGACTGCGAAGGAACGCCATTAGTGATCTCTAAGTTGTCGATATCGACGTCGAGACCCTGAGGCTAGGGATCTTCCGTCGCTTCGTTTGTTGACATTGTGTCTGCAATATTGCGAAAAATGTCGAGGTTGTCTCTAGGTTGTCTATGAACCACTGAGATTTGGCTTCGCTTTCTGGTGGAGCCTGTTGGGAAGATATGGTTCCCTCTTTGTTTGTGCCCCTGGATTGTATACAGGGATCGATGTGATCTCACCTGTAGGGCAAAAGTTTCATTCATTTTTTTAATATTATTATTTTATTTCCGCGATGCTCTATCATTTCAGCTTTTATATCGCGAAGGTCGCGATTGTCCAATCATTTCGGCTATTTTTCATGGTGCCCAATCATTTTGGCTATTTTTCTTTTTACTCGTTGCTTTTTATTGCGAGCTGCCTAATCATTTCGGCTGTTTTTTTCCTTTTACTCGCTGCTTTTTATTGCGAGTTGCCCAATCATTTCGGCTGTTTTTGTATGCATACATTTTTACTTGCTGATTTCGCTGCAAGTTGCCCCATCATTTCGGCTATTTCGTATGCATGTGTTGCTCGCTGATTTTTTTTTATCGTGAGTGTGGAACTTGGAATCTGACGCCAATCTTAGCATCAACATCGCTACGACTGGAATATTGCCAGGAGCGAATCATCATTTGCCATGAAAGGACTTGGAATTTGATACCGGTTTAGGCATCAGCATCGCTATAACTGGGATATTGTCAGGAGCAAATCATCATTTGTCTCTGTCGATGTTGAACAAAGGTGGCTTAGCAAACAGGGTTAGGATCCCGTCGACTAAGGCTTTTGACTTCATGAGCCGTAAGGGTCTCACAAAGGTATTTCTCCCTACGAGTCGTGAGGATCTCGTAGGTGTGTTTTCTCCTTAGGAATCGTGAGGATTACAAAGTGTATGTTCTCTTATAAGTCGTAAGGATCCTACAAGTGTGTTTTCTCCTTATAAGTCGAGAGGACTTATAAGGGTCGTTCACCGTATGAGTATATCCCTAGTCGCTGGTGGGACTTTGTTAGGGAAATGTTTATTCGTGCCCGTGGATTGTATACAAGGGTCAGTATTGAGCCACTTGTAGGGAAATATTGGAGGTTGTGTGTGTGTGTGGGGGGGGGTGCTTAAGAACAGGTTCAAGTCTCTGTAACTTAAGACTTTCAAATCTTACGAGCCTTGAGGGTCCCATAAGAGAGTTCACCTTACGAGTCGTGAGGCTCTCGCAAGTGTAATTTCTCCTTAGGAATCGTGAGGATTCCTAAGTGTGTTGCTTCCTTGTGAGTCGTAAGGATCCCACGCAGGTGATTTCTCCTTACAAGATCGAGAGGACCTTGCAAGTGTCTTTTAACGAGGTTGCGTCCTTTCGGGTTTTCACAAACACTCACCGGTAGCCCTGCTGTTTTTACTCACGGAGCCCCTTCGGGTTTTCATCCGTGCCCATTTTGCTTATGTACGTATAGTTTTTTTTTTTTTTTTTTTACGAGTCTGCGCCTTTTCGGGTTTTCACAAACATCGCCGGTAGTCCTGCTGTTTTTACTCACGGCGCCCATTCGGGTTTTCATCCGTGCCCATTTTGCTTATGAACGTACCGTTTTTTTTTCTACCACGTCAGCCTGAACATGCCGCGGGTTGGTAGTGGTTTAACGACGTTTCGGTCATCAGCCAGTTTTAGGACATAGTGGTCCATCGTTAGTTTAACGACGTTTCGGTCCATCGTTGCCATATTTGAGGCGAATTTTTAGTTTACGGACTTTTCGGTCCATGGGGCTTTCCCTATGAATGAGCACGATGCCCCCGGCATGTCTACCTTTTTAGGGGCATGTGGTTGTGGCGGGCTCACCTTCCAGTTTTCGGACAGCGCGAACTTGCCCTGTTAGTATTGGTCTTCAACCCAGTTTTTAAAGACGAAGCAATCTTCGATTGGATGACTTACTGCTTGGTGGTAAGGACAGTAATTAGGATTGTTGACATCGCCTGGCTGTAACGGACGTTTTGGATCCGGCAAGTTTATGATCTTGTTGCGCACTGCCAGCTCAAACAGTCTCCTCGTTTTTTCCTGGGGAAACGAGTAAGGTCGTCCCAGTCTCTCCTCGAGGGATGGGCGTGGACGCACGTTATCTTGGTGAATAACCGGTTTTAAGCTGCTCGGCTGTTGTTGAGTATTGGCAACGAAGGTTGCTTTCCCTTTGCCCTTTTCATTCCAAGGCTCTGTCTTTGAAGAGGAAGGCCTATAGCCCGTCTGGTCTATTTGGGCCACCTTATCAATCAAGGCCTGGAAAGTGGTCGGCTTGAAGAACATCATGAATTGAGAAATGGTCGCTTGAGGGTCGAGAGTACCCATGAACATGCCCATGGCAGGAGCTTCTTCGATGCGCTGCTCGCACTTTGACCATGGATTACGCCACCGTATCGCATACTGGACCCAAGTTTCTCCAGGCTTCACCCTGGCATTGATCAATGCCGTGATTGGGGTGCGTTCGCTAGCACCTGCGAAACGCTGGGTGAATAGCAACTCCATCTCTGTGAAGGTCTTGACAGAGTCATTTGGGAGTTCAGAATACCACTCGAATGCCGTCTCTGACAAACTGCCAACAAACTGGCGGAGCAGTAGCTTATCGTCACCTCTAGTGTTGCCGCATAAGGCTCTGAATTGAGCGACGTGCTGATGCAGATTTCCCGTCCCCTTGTATACGTGGAATTTGGGGATCGTGTATCCCGGCAGGTACTTTATTTGGTCGTACCAACCCGGATAGGGTCGTCCAGTTTTAACAATTTGGCCAGCCGCTTCATTCGCCTGATGAATTCGTATCTGCTGAGCGATGTAATCATCAAGCGTGGCTTTTGAGATGGTTTCCTCCTTGGCTACTGAAAGAGTCGGATGAGGGTTCGATGTCTCCCCTCTGTCGTCTTCAATAATGATCGGAGGGTCTTCAGCTGGAGGTTCCGGCTGTAACATCATCCCGACCATATCTTGGAAGAGAAGTGCTATTCGCTTTATATTGGCAGCTTGTTCCGCTGCCTCTTTGTCGGCGCTGCTCCGAGGATGTCTCCGGGCTTGCTTTCGGTCCCGTAAGTGCGGCCATGGCTGTCAGCATTTCTTGGAGCTTTTGTTGTTGTTGCTCCTGAGCCTTAATCACTGATCGCGTAAGCGGTCAATGACCTGTGAAGACATGGCTATCCTCTTTTCCGGATGCCATATAGACTGTATGTACCATCATACCCCTAGACTTGGGGTTTTTGGGTTCAGAGGTCTTGCAGTTCGTCGCAGACCCAGGGATTTTCTCCGGCCTTCTTCTCTTGTGAGCGGTCGAAGTTGAGGGGGCCGTTGCAGTGGGCACCCAAGTAGCTATCGCCTTTGTGGCTTGATAGGACGGTGCTCTTCCTGCTGAACTTTCACCTTTTTCTGTCGGCGGGGATAATCTTGATCAATTACCGAGTCTTGGACTTGACGCCAGACCTTATAGATTTTAGAGGACAGCCGTTGAGGGGGCTGTTCCGGCTTCACCTTTGTAGCGCTCTCCATAGGTGGAGGAGATCTTTTCAGCACAGCGGTCGGAGAGTTCTTGCAGACCTTCCTAAGTGGTTCAAAGCTGTTCCCAGTTGGAACAGCAGCATCAATTTCCGCCGTTGGAGTCGGCGGAGTCAGTCCAGAAGGAGAGTTGCCCCCATCTTTCCTTACTTGGCGCAAGTGGCATATCCCTAGTAGGAGGAGTGTTGTCTCCTAAGGGTTTTCAGCGGATTACACCCACAAAATCCTATAATAAAAGAGAGATAGTGAAAGTTATATAAAGATAAGAACTATAAAAGAAAGAACTTGAAAATAAGAGTTTTCAACTATACCAGCTTTTCAGCTGCTATAAGCCCTATCTTAATGGTCATGAAAAAATGTTAGAAATCACATTATCTCTCAATAAAACATCGCCTTTAGTTTTCATTCCTACCTTTCTTCCAAACATTGATCATATACCCCTACGTGTGTGAACTGGACATCCCTACACTCAGAGAATTCAATTCAAGCAATCATACTCTTGTCCATCTACCTTAGTACTTTTTAATAGATATTTAGATGGAATTCGCTCACACATTCTTCTTGCGACCGTTAATACTTCTTGAGCTACTAACCGACCGATTACTCATATGCTTGCTAATTAGGTGTTTTTCCTCGTTTTGCAACACCTAAGGCTTAGCAGTGGCTCCCAAACCAGTTGGTCTAAGGCACTAGGTGATAAAGCACCCTCGCTATATTTTTTATTGTTGCCTCGGTGATAAGAAAACCAGTGTTCATTTTTCTTTTCGCCATTTTATCTTTTATTCTCAACTTTTATTTTCTTCATACTTTGGCTTTTAGACAAGAGCATTTCAAAGTATCCTCTATTATTCCGAGTTTCAAGATGTGTGTAAGTGCGTATAGTAGGGTATCAACGTTCAAATGTCTGGCTTTTAGAATAGGAACTATTTTTCAGGGTTATTTTTATCCTCAGATTAGTAATTTCCTTCATCTTACTAACCCTTGGGACAACAGCTCATAACTACTTATTACTAGTTTCATTTAAGAAAACATCTAACTTTCTTGTTTTTCTTAAACTATTCTTATCTTTTAAATATAATTTTTCACTTTCTACTAATTTATTATCATAATTTTTTTGTGTGTGCTTATATATAGTATAATACAAAGTAGGGCGTAAATAAGCACATGAGCGCTGAAAAACGACTTCTTGGGAGCTTCTTGCGATGGTACATGAGCGCTGAAGCTCGTTGGCGGGAGCATGGTTCCGAAGAATAGCCCAGTGGTGGCTTGAGTTACCTGCTCCACTGGCATAGTGAAAAGGAAGGCCGCTTGGGGCCCGTAGGTTACTCCTCCAGATGGGACAGAGCGAGAGTTGCTGTTACAGTTAGTGCAGTTTGAAGCCATTGATTTCTTGAAGAGATTGAATATTCTGCCCCCTGTGTCGACCTTGGTCTTTGGCATGTATCGGTTGTTTGAGGACCGATTCCGTCAGCAAGGCTGCTGCTTGGGGAGCCTGCCTGTGGACGACAGACATCCTCTGGGCTTCCTCCATCGGCGTTGAGGCACCGAGGGTGGGAGGTGGGAGCATCGACCCAAAGAGAAGCCCGTTGATTTCTTGAAGAGCCGAATTGCAGAGATTTGAGCCTGCAAGTGGCCCGTACTTGACTCCACCAGATATGACAGAGCCTGTATTGCTAAGGTCGGAACAAATGCCATTCTTCATAAAGACGAAGCGCCGACTTCAGTATCCACTCCCCTAAGGGAAACCACAAACATACACACCGCGATTATCTGATCATGGGAAAAACACGGCACACAAAGTGTGGAGTGGAAAGAGGAAAAGGTCCCACCGGGCGTGCCAGAATCTGTTCCCCTCCGAACGACGGCCAAGACAGGGGCGTCTTCGCCTGTGGTTCGGGGCAGATGCTATTTGGTTTTATCCATCCACCTCTCCGATGATGCCAAGTAGATTTATGGCACCGTGTATCGGAGGTTTAGACGGATGCGGTCGATATAGCAGACTTCGTCAGATTCCCCCTCGCATGAGGGGTTTTTGATTGAGGGGCCGCTCTTCTCTGCAGGCGCAAGCCCCTGCAGTTAATTACGCTACCGTATCGCGGTAACAACTTTCCCCTTCTCCAGAATTTCACTTCGTGTCGTGGGTGTTTGTTTTGTTTGTGGTTTCCCGTGGATTGTATACGGAGACTAATTTATGTCATCGCCCGTAGGACGTGGATTAGTCCAAATCTGTATTTTCTTAGATTTGGGTTTGGGGTTTTGGTTTAAGGATACGTTAGCCATATTTGGGGCTAAGATCAACTTAAACATTTGTTAAGGATACGTTAGTCTAATTTGAGACTAAGATCAACTTAACGGGATCATTTAGATCCGACAAAAGAGCATTTGGGGGCTCTATTGTTCCAGTTTAGGGACATAGTGGTCCATCGCCAGTTTAAGGACATCGTGGTCCATTGAATGTATGGCCGTCGGGACCCATCACCTCTCTGATGACGTTGAAGGATTACAACGACAGATGTTAGAGGAGTTCAGAGATGTACCCTTGAACCAAAGTTGGTTGGGAGATCTATAGTCCAATTTGGGACTAAAGTCTGTTTTGAAAGTTTTGGTTTAAGGATGCGTTAGCCATATTTGAGGCTAAGATCAACTTAAACGTTTGTTAAGGATACGTTAGCCTAATTTGAGACAAAGATCGACTTAACAGGATCGTTTGGATCCGACAAAAGAGCATTTGGGCTCTATTGTTCCAGTTTAGGGACATAGTGGTCCATTGCCAGTTTAAGGATATGGTGGTCCATTTCCAGTTTAGGGACATAGTGGTCCATTGCCAGTTTAGGGACATGGTGGTCCATTACCAGTTTAGGGACATGATGGTCCATTGAAATGTATGGCTGTCGGGTCCCATCACCTCTCTAAAGACGTTGAAGGATTACAACGACAAATATCAGAGGAGTTCAGAGATGTACCCTTGAACCAATGAGTTGGTTGAAAGAGCAGATGTGCTCAGTTCAAGATGATTTGAGGACTTATGGCCATTTTAGGCTAAGTACAATTATGTTTGAAATATTGGCCCTTTGGACCATTAGACATTTGTCTGGGGTCAGCCCCTCATCATTCAGCAGTGATAAACAGAGGTTTGGGGGCTCTGACAACATTTTGTCTTTGATTTCCTCAATTTTGAGATTCATTTGGAGGAGGGACTTTTACCTCTGGAAAATTAGCCAATTTGGCTAAAACTAGTGTTAAACACTAGAAGAGGAAGGGGTCACGTGAGAGGACGTGATGGCATCAAAAAGTGGGGCCAAATCCCTTTTATTTTGTTCTACAAACAAGTGTTAAACACTTTTTGACTTTCTGGCCATCACGTGCGGGCACGTGATAAGCATTCATGCACTGATTTGTTAAGGCGTTTATTAGGGGTAACGTGGTAACACGTGAGAGCGCCTAGAGCCAACATTTCCTTTGCTTTTTCTTTCTGTGTTTTGGAGCTCACGTGGGAGCACGTGAGGCATTGGCTCAAAGCTTTCCTCCTTCTTATTTCTGGGGATCTCTTCAGGGGTCACGTGGGGACACGTGACCTTGGTCTTTTGCATGCATGGAGATCTTTCAAGTCTCTTTTTTAAGAATTAAATTCTCTGTAGGGTTAAACCCTAATTTTGTTTTGGAGGAATTAAATTCCTATTGTGAAAGAATTAAATTCCTATTTAGGGTAAAACCCTAATTTCTTTTTAAAGGAATTAAGTTCCCAGATATGTAAAAGAATTAAATTCTTGATTAGGGTTAAACCCTAGTTTCATTTTAGGAGGAATTAAATTCCTGTGAGTTTGGGAGAATTAAATTCTCATAGAGGGTTAAACGCTAGTTTTTTTTAGGAGAATTAAATTCTCAAAACTCAATTCCCCTTCTAAGTTTATGACCTGCATGGCAGGATCTCGACCCAATGAGAATTAAATTCTCAACTTATGGGGAGATGTGCTCTGTGCAGATCTTCAACCAGAAGAAGAACTAAGTTCATTTTGTATAAGAGTTAAACTCTTGGATTGAGAATTAAATTCTCTTTTTAAAGTTTTGATTCCCTTTCTTTTCTCACCTAGGGTTTTCTTTGTTGAGAATTAAATTCTCCTCTCTTTTCTTCTTTCTTGAGAATTAAATTCTCCTCTCTCTGTTCTTCTCTCCAAAAAGGTCCCTCCCTCTCTTCTTTTCTTGGCTCCTATTTATAGGAGAAAGAAAAGAATCATTTTTTTTTGTGAATCTTTCATTGAAATTTTTTAATTGATTTCATAATTAATATGATCCTTTAGATCACACAATGAATTTTATTCACCGTTGGATTTTAAATCCAAAGATATTCTGTTTGTTATTTTCGGTGAGATTTAGGGGAAATCTTTCCTTGTCTAAGATTTTTTCCATAAATTGGTGATTTTTAATCACCCATGGATCTTTAATCCAACGGACCCCATAATCCTTTTCCATTTAGAAACATTTAGAAGCATTTAGAATTTAATTCTATTAAACTGTAAGGCTTTCGAAACCAGTCACATGCTGACACGTGACCCTTGGTCACGTGTGAGCACGTGACCCCCAATTGAGTCCTTTTCTTAGCGTTTATTTTTGCTTCAGTTTTAACCATCACGTGTCAACACGTGACCATTGGTCACGTGTGAGCACGTGATACCTCATTGAGGTATTTCCTTCAGCCATTTGTTTTTATTTCTGTTTTAACTATCACGTGTCAACACGCGACCATTGGTTACGTGTGAGCACATGACCCCCAATTAGGTCCTTCTTCAGCCGTTTGTTTTTATTTATGTTTTAACTATCACGTGTCAACAAGTGACCATTGGTCACGTGTGAGCACGTGACACCTCATTGAGGTAATTCCTGATTTTTTAATCAGGGAACAGTGCATAGCATATTTGCTCATAACTTTTGATCCCGGATGAATTATGAAGCTTATAATATATCAAATCGAAGGGTTTTTCGAGATGCTTCTAATACCATCAGAATTGAATAGTTCCTATTTCATTCCTTTATCAAAATACAGGCCGGAAGATACTGGTTCGCATTTCCTTAAGCGTATCGCTGCCATTTAATACCTTGGACTCTTCTGCGCAGAAATTTTTAGCGGGAACAAATGCCCCCCACTACTTTGCCCACGTAAGTATATACGTAGGTGAAGTAGTGCAAAGTTATGAGTAGCCATGGAATTGAGGGCTTAGGAGACAAGTTTAGGGTCCTTGTAGCCTAAGACTTTTCAACTTTATGAGCCGTGAGGGTCTCACAAAGACTTTTCTCCCTACGGGTCGAGAGGATCTCGTAGGTGTATTTTCTCTTTAGGGGTCGTGAGGACTCCTAAGTGTGTTTTCTCTTATAAGTCGTAAGGATCTTATAAGAGAATTTTCCCTCTTATGAGTCGAGAGGACCCGTAAGCGGTTGTTTCCCTCTTTGTCGAGATTCGACTTTGGAGAGTGTGACCCGTGGATAGTATGCAAGAGACCGTTTTGGATCGACTTGCAGGTTCCCAGTGCTTAAGAAACAGGTTTTTTATTCCCCGCTGCCTAAGGCTTTTCCTTATGAGTCGAGACGAAACGAGCATTTCTCGCAAAGGCACTAATTTCCTCACGAGTTGAGACGAATCGAGCATTTCTCGCAAGAATTTCCTAACGTCACAGTTAACCTCTGCTCTTTACGACAGAGGTCCGTTAGGGTCTGTGGTACTTAGGGGTTTGTCCGTCGTACCGCCACATCGGCTGATGTATTCCTCGATAGGCAGTTTTGCTGTTCGAGTAGCCTTGCGATTGTCGTGTCTCCGATCCCTTCTGGGGCTGGACAAGATATCTTCAAGCAATCCTCCTAGGCAGTTTGACCGTCGGAAGAGCAAGCGTTCGGAATTTTGCTATGCCACTTTTTACTTGAGGTTAGGCTCATTTTGGAGAGCCCCGATGAGTCATAACCACTCCGCGCTGGTGTGGGATGTCTCCGATAGTCTTTCAGGCTTTATATGATTTGCCGTTAAGACCCTGAAGCTAGGAATTTGGCCTTTACTTCGTTTGCTGGTATCACGTCTGCTGTATCAAGATGAATGTTACGGTTGTCTCTAGGTTGCTGGTGAACCGTCGAGGTTTGGAACCAGGGATTTGGCCTTGACTCCTTTTGGTGATGTTGCGTCTACAGTGTCGAGACGAACGTCGAGGTGGTGACCACTCTGCACTGGTGCGAGATAATCTCCGATTGTCTTCTAGGCTTTATATGACTTGTCGTTAAGACCCTGAAGCTAGGAATTTGGCCTTTGCTTCGTTGCTTGCATTGCGTCCGCTGTATTGAGACGAATGTCGTGGTTGTCTCTAGGTTGCTGGTGAACCGTCGAGGTTTGGAACTGGGGATTTTGCCGTGGCTCCTTTTGGTGATGTTGCGTCTGCTGTGTTGAGATGAACGTCGAGGTGGTGACCACTCCGTATTGGTGCAAGATGATCTACGAATGTCTTTCAGGCTTTATATGACTTGCCGTCAAGACCCTGAAGCTAGGAATTTAGCCTTTTGCTTCATTTGCTTTGGCGGGTCTGAATCCTGCTGGGGGAAGAACGCTGGGGTGACATTTCATCTGCTGTATCGAGACGATCGTCGAGGTGGTGACCACTCCGCGCTGGTGCGAGATGATCTCCGATTGTCTTTCAGGCTTTATATGACTTGCCGTCAAGACCCTGAAGCTAGAAATTTTGCCTTTTGCTTCATTTGCTTTGGCGCATCCGAATCACTGGGGTGATATTTCATCTGCTGTATCAAGATGATCGTCGAGGTGGTGACCACTCCGTGTTGGTGCGAGATGATCTCCGATTGTCTTTCAGGCTTTATATGAGTTGCCGTCAAGACCCTAAAGCTAGGAATTTGGCCTTTTGCTTCATTTGCTTTGGCGCGTCCGAATCCTGCTGGGGGAAGAACGCTGGGGTGACATCGCGTCTACTGTATCAAGACGAACGCCGAGGTGGTGACCATTCCGCGCTGATGTGGAATGATCTCCGATAGTCTTTCAGGTTTTATATGAGTTGCCTTCAAGACCCTGAAGCTAGGAATTTGGCCTTCGCTTCGTTTGCTTTGGCGTGTCCGAATCCTGCTGGGGGAAGAACGCTGGGGTGACATATCATATGCTGTATCGAGACGATCGTTGAGGTGGTGACCACTCCGTGCTGATGCGAGATGATCTCCGATTGTCTTTCTATGAGTTGCCGTCAAGACCCTTAAGCTAGGAATTTGGCCTTTGCTTCATTTGCTTTGGCGCGTCCGAATCCTGCTGGGGGAAGAAAGATGGGGTGACATTTCATCTGCTGTATCGAGACGATTGTCGAGGTGGTGACCACTCCGCGCTGGTGCGAGATGATATCCGATTGTCTTTCAGGCTTTATATGAGTTGCCGTCAAGACCCTGAAGCTAGGAATTTGGCCTTTGCTTCATTTGCTTTGGCGTGCCCGGATCCTGTTGGAGGAAGAACGCTGTGGTGACATCTCGTCTATTGTATCGAGACAAACGGTGAGGCGGTGACCATTCCGCGCAGATGTGGGATGATCTCTGATTGTCTTTCCGGTTTTATATGAGTTACCGTCAAAACGTTGAAGCTAGGAATTTGGCCTTCGCTTCGTTTGCTTTGGTGTGTCTGAATCCTGTCGAAGGAAGGACACTGTTGTTGACATTTCATCTGCTGTATCGAGACGATCGTCGAGGTGGTGACCACTCCGCGCTGGTGCGAGATAATCTCCGATTGTCTTTCAGGCTTTATATGACTTGCCGTCAAGACCCTGAAGCTAGGAATTTGGACTTTTGCTTCATTTGCTTTGGCGCGTTCGAATCCTGCTAGGGGAAGAACGCTAGGGTGACATTTCATCTGCTGTATCGAGACGATCGTCGAGGTGGTGACGACTCCGCGCTGGTGCGAGATGATCTCCGATTGTCTTTCAGGCTTTATATGAGTTACCGTTAAGACCCTGAAGCTAGGAATTTGGCCTTCGCTTCATTTGCTTTGGCGTGTCCGGCTCCTGTTGGAGGAAGGACGCTGTGGTGACATCTCGTCTGCTGTATCGAGACGAACGCCGAGGTGGTGACCATTCTGCGCTGATGTGGGATGATCTCCGATAGTCTTTCAGGTTTTATATGAGTTGCCGTCAAGACCCTGAAGCGAGGAATTTGGCCTTTGCTTCATTTACTTTGGTGTGTCCGAATCCTGTTGGAGGAAGGATGTTGTCGTGACATGCCGTCTTTTGTATCGAGACGAATGCTAAGGTGGAGCTGGGATTTTGCCGTCACTCCGCTTTGTTTCGACCGTGAGGTCTTTTGTTGGCGTTGTATCTGCATCCTGCTGGACTGCGAAGGAACGCCGTTGTTGTCATCTCGTCTGTTGTATCGAGACGAATATTGAGGTGAAGCTGGGATTTTGCCGTCGCTTCGCTTTGTTTCGACCGTGAGGTCTTTTGTTGACGTTGTATCCGTATCCTGCTGGACTGCGAAGGAACGCCATTAGTGATCTCTAAGTTGTCGATATCGACGTCGAGACCCTGAAGCTAGGGATCTTTTTTCGCTTCGTTTGTTGACATTGTGTCTGCAATATTGCGAAAAATGTCGAGGTTGTCTCTAGGTTGTCTATGAACCGTCGAGATTTGGCTTCGCTTTCTGGTGGAGCCTGTTGGGAAGATATGGTTCTCTCTTTGTTTGTGCCCCTGGATTGTATACAGGGATCGATGTGATCTCACCTGTAGGGCAAAAGTTTCATTCATTTTTTTATATTATTATTTTATTTCCGCGATGCTCTATCATTTCAGCTTTTATATGACGAAAGTCGCGATTGCCCAATCATTTCGGCTATTTTTCTTTTTACTCGCTGCGTTTTATTGCGAGCTGCCTAATCATTTCGGCTGTTTTTTCCTTTTACTCGCTGCTTTTTATTGCGAGTTACCCAATCATTTCGGCTGTTTTTGTATGCATACATTTTTACTTGCTGATTTCGTTGCAAGTTGCTCCATCATTTCGGCTATTTCGTATGCATGTGTGGCTCGCTGATTTTTTTTTATCGCGAGTGTGGAACTTAGAATCTGACGCCAATCTTAGCATCAGCATCGCTACGACTGGAATATTGCCAGGTGCGAATCATCATTTGCCATGAAAGGACTTGGAATTTGATACCGGTTTAGGCATCAGCATCGCTACAACTGGGATATTGCCAGGAGCGAATCATCATTTGCCTCTGTCGATGTTGAACAAAGGTGGCTTAGCAAACAGGGTTAGGATCCCGTTGACTAAGGCTTTTGACTTCATGAGCCGTAAGGGTCTCACAAAGGTATTTCTCCCTACGAGTCGTGAGGATCTTGTAGGTGTGTTTTCTCCTTAGGAATCGTGAGGATTCCTAAGTGTATGTTCTCTTATAAGTCGTAAGGATCCTACAAGAGTGTTTTTTCCTTATAAGTCGAGAGGACTTATAAGGGTCGTTCACCGTATGAGCATATCCCTAGTCGCTGGTGGGACTTTGTTAGGGAAATGTTTATTCGTGCCCGTAGATTGTATACAAAGGTCAGTATTGAGCCACTTGTAGGGCAATATTGGAGGTTGTGGGTGTGTGCTTAAGAACAGGTTCAGGTCTCTGTAACTTAAGACTTTCAAATTTTACGAGCCGTGAGGGTCCCATAAGAGAGTTCTCCTTACGAGTCGTGAGGCTCTCGCAAGTGTAATTTCTCCTTAGGAATCATGAGGATTCCTAAGTGTGTTGCTCCCTTGTGAGTCGTAAGGATCCCACGCAGGTGATTTCTCCTTACAAGGTCGAGAGGACCTTGCAAGTGTCTTTTAACGAGGTTGCGCCCTTTCGGGTTTTCACAAACACTCGCCGGTAGCCCTGCTGTTTTTACTCACGGAGCCCCCTCGGGTTTTCATCCGTGCCCATTTTGCTTATGGACGTACCATTTTTTTTACGAGTCTGCGCCCTTTCGGGTTTTCACAAACATCGCCGGTAGTCCTGCTGTTTTTACTCACGGCGCCATTTCGGGTTTTCATCCGTGCCCGTTTTGCTTATGGACGTACCGTTTTTTTTTACTACCACGTCAGCCTGAACATGCCGCGGATTTGTAGTGGTTTAACGACGTTTCGGTCATCAGCCAGTTTTAGGACATAGTAGTCCATCGTTAGTTTAACGACGTTTCGGTCTACAGCCAGTTTTAGGACATAGTGGTCCATCGTTAGTTTAATGACGTTTCGGTCTATCGTTGCCATATTTGAGGCAAATTTTTAGTTTACGGACTTTTCGGTCCATGGGGCTTTCCCTATGAATGAGCACGATGCCCCCGGCATGTCCACCTTTTTAGGGGCATGCGGTTGTGGTGGGCTCACCTTTCAGTTTTCGGACAGCGCGAACTTGTCATGTTAGTATTGGTCTTCAACCCAGTTTTTGAAGACGAAGCAATCTTCGATTGAATGACTTACTGCTTGGTGGTAAGGACAGTAATTAGGATTGTTGACATTGCCTGGCTGCAACGGACGTTTTGGATCTGACAAGTTTATGATCTTATTGCGCACTGCCAGCTCAAACAGTCTCCTCATTCTTTCCTGGGGAAACGAGTAAGGTCGTCCCAGTCTCTCCTTGAGGGATGGGCGTGGACGCATGTTGTCTTGGCGAATAACCGGCTTTAAGTTGCTCGGCTGTTGTTGAGTATTGGCAATGAAGGTTGCTTTCCCTTTGCTCTTTTCATTCCAAGGCTCTGTCTTTGAAGAGGAAGGCCTATGGCCCGTCTGGTCCATTTGGGCCAGCTTGTCAATCAAGGCCTGGAAAGTGGTCGGCTTGAAGAACATCATGAATTGAGAAATGGTCCCTTGAGGGTCGAGAGTACCCACGAATATGCCCACGGCAGGAGCTTCTTCGATGCGCTGCTCGCACATTGACCATAGATTACGCCACCGTATCGCATACTGGACCCAAGTTTCTCCAGGCTTCACCTTGGCATTGATCAATGCCGTGATTAGGGTGCGTTCGCTAGCACTTGTGAAACGCTGGGTTAATAGCAACTCCATCTCTGCGAAGGTCTTGACAGAGTCATTTGGGAGTTCGGAATACCACTCGAATGCCGTCTCTGACAAACTGCCAACAAACTGGCGGAGCAGTAGCTTATCGTCACCTCCAGTGTTGCCGCATAAGGCTCTGAATTAAGCGACGTGCTGATGCAGATTTCCCGTCCCCTTGTATACGTGGAATTTGGGGATCGTGTATCCCGGCAGGTACTTTATTTGGTCGTACCAACCCGGATAGGGTCGTCCAGTTTTAACAATTTGGCCAGCCGCTTCATTCACCTGATGAATTCGTATCTGCTGAGCGATGTAATCATCAAGCGTGGCTTTTGAGATGGTTTCCTCCTTGGCTGCTGAAAGAGTCGGATGAGGGTTCGATGTCTCCCCTCTGTCGTCTTCAATAATGATCGGAGGGTCTTCAGCTGGAGGTTCCGGCTGTAACATCATCCCGACCATATCTTGGAAGAGAAGTGCTATTCGCTTTATATTGGCAGCTTGTTCCGGTGCCTCTTTGTCGGCGCTGCTCCGAGGATGTCTCCGGGCTTGCTTTCGGTCCCGTAAGTGCGGCCATGGCTGTCAGCATTTCTTGGAGCTTTTGTTGTTGTTGCTCCTGAGCCTTAATCACTGATCATGTAAGCGGTCTATGACCTGTGAAGACATGGCTATCCTCTTTTCCGGATGCCATATAGACTGTATGTACCATCATGCCCCCAGACTTGGGGTGTTTGGGTTCAGTGGTCTTGCAGTTCATCGCAGACCCAGGGATTTTCTCCGGCCTTCTTCTCTTGTGAGTGGTCGAAGTTGAGGGGGCCGTTGCAGTGGGCATCCAAGTAGCTATCGCCTTTGTGGCTTGATAGGACGGTCCTCTTCCCGCTGAACTTTCACCTTTTTCTGTCGGCGGGGATAATCTTGATCAATTACTGAGTCTTGGACTTGACGCCAGACCTTGTAGATTTTAGAGGACAGCTGTTGAGGGGGCTGTTCCGGCTTCACCTTTGTAGCGCTCTCCATAGGTGGAGGAGATCTTTTCAGCACAGCGGTCGGAGAGTTCTTGCGGACCTTCTTAAGTGGTTCAAAGTTGTTCCCAGTTGGAACAGCAACATCAATTTCCGCTGTTGGAGTCGGCGGAGTCAGTCCAGAAGGAGAGCTGCCCCCAGCCTTCCTTACTCGGCGCCAATGGCATATCCCTAGAAGGAGAAGTGTTGTCTCCTGAGGGTTTTCAGCGGATTACACCCACAAAATCCTATAATAAAAGAGAGATGGTGAAAGTTATATAAAGATAAGAACTTGAAAATAAGAGTTTTCAACTATACCAGCTTTTCAGCTGCTATGAGCCCTATCTTAATGGTCATGAAAAAATGTTAGAAATCACATTATCCCTCAATAAAACATCGCCTTTAGTTTTCATTCCTACCTTTCTTCCAAACATTGATCATATACCCCTACGTGTGTGAACTGGACATCCCTACACTCAGAAAATTCAATTCAAGCAATCATACTCTTGTCCATCTACCTTAGTACTTTTTAATTGATATTTAGATGGAATTCGCTCACACATTCTTCATGCGACCGTTAATACTTCTTGAGGTACTAACCGACCGATTACTCATGTGCTTGCTAATTAGGTGTTTTTCCTCATCTTGCAATACCTAAGGCTTAGCAGTGGCTCCCAAAACAGTTGGTCTAAGACACTAGGTGATAAAGCACCCTCGCTATATTTTTTATTGCTGCCTCGGTGATAAGAAAACCAGTGTTCATTTTTCTTTTCGCCATTTTATCTTTTATTCTCCACTTTTATTTTCTTCATACTTTGGCGCTTAGACAAGATATTTCAAGGTATCCTCTACTATCCCGAATTTCAAGATGTGTGTAAGTGCGTATAGTAGGGTATCAACGTTCAAATGTCTGGCTTCCAGAATAGGAACTATTTTTCAGGCTTATTTTTATCCTCAGATTAGTAATTTCCTTCATCTTACTAACCCTTGGGACAACAGCTCATAACTACTTATTACTAGTTTCATTTAAGAAAAATCTAACTTTCTTGTTTTTCTTAAACTATTCCTATCTTTTAAATATAATTTTTCACTTTCTACTCTTTTATTATCACAATTTTTTTTGTGTGTGCTTATATATAGTATAATACAAAGTAGGGCGTAAATAAGCACAGGAGCGCTGAAAAACGACTTCTTGGGAGCTTCTTGCGATGGCACAGGAGCGCTGAAGCTCGTTGGCGGGAGCATGGTTCCGAAGAATAGCCCAGTGGTGGCTTGAGTTACCTGCTCTACCGGCATAGTGAAAAGGGAGGCGGGGCCCGTAGGTTACTCCTCCAGATGGGACAGAGCGAGAGTTGCTGTTACAGTTTGTGCAGTTTGAAGCCATTGATTTCTTGAAGAGCTTGAATATTCTACCCCCTGCGTCGACCTTGGTCTTTGGCATGTATCGGTTGTTTGAGGACCGATTCCGTCGGCAAGGCTGCTGCTTGGGGAGCCTGCCTGTGGACGACAGACATCCTCTGGGCTTCCTCCATCGGCGTTGAGGCACCGAGGGTGGAAGGTGGGAGCATCGACCCAAAGAGAAGCCCATTGATTTCTTGAAGAGCCGAATTGCAGAGATTTGAGCCTGCAAGTGGCCCGTACTTGACTCCACCAGATATGACAGAGCCTGTATTGCTAAGGTCGGAACAAACGCCATTCTTCATAAAGACGAAGCGCCGACTTCAGAATCCACTCCCCTAAGGGCAACCACAAACATACACACCGCGATTATCTGATCACGGGAAAAACACGACACGCGAAGTGTGGAGTGGAAAGAGGAAAAGGTCCCACCGGGCGTGCCAGAATCTGTTCCCCTCCGAACGGCGGCCAAGACAGGGGCGTCTTCTCCTGTGGTTCGGGGCAGATGCTATTTGGTTTTATCCGTCCACCTCTCCGAAGATGCCAAGTTGATTTATGGCACCGTGTATCGGAGGTTTAGACGAATGCGGCCGATGTAGCAGACTGTTAGTTATATGTATGCCCTAGAGGCCATTACTGTACATAGGATGTATATTGTAGTGGATGCTGGGACATATATAGGGAGGACTTTCTTGCTCGACATGATAGTATGCTATCTGGTTGATCTTTACCTTAACGTGTATACTGTTTGTCTCTCTGTTACATGTTGGTAAAGCCCTTAGGATGTGTACTTGACTACCTGGACTATGATGCGGATCATACTAGTGGGGACATGGTAGTCTATAAGTACATCCTTCAAAGTCCCTAGTCGTGGGTGTATCGAGACGGGGCATCGATATACCAGAGTAGACTAGCATATACCTTCTCGACCCATACAGATGGACGATGGATGATCCCATATCCATTGGTGTTTGACATCAGAGATGATATACGGGTGCTCAGTAGAGACTGGGTACAATGGACGGACTCGCCGAGAACTCCCAGATGGTATTATACCTTACATCAGATGGCAGTTCTCTGGTGACACTGGTACAGAGTAGTCTGTTGACCCGAGATCGTGATAGAGTCTTGTGTGGTTCCCACTGTGCTTTGATTTCCATCTTACCACATCCAAGAGGGCGTGCAAAACGGTGGTTTTTGGGTACAGTCCCGAGTCACATGGAGGCAATGAGCGATAGGAGGGGATTTGTCTCTCCCGGTATAGGGAGTTGATGTTGCGCTGTGTTCGATTGGCTATAACAGGAAATCCCTGGCCAGGGTTGCTGAGATTTACTGGTAAGTGTTACCAGTAGTTTCTCGAATTGTTATAGACCTCATATCGACACGACTTATTGAGCTATTGGGGTCTGACGTTTACCACCCCTAGGCGAGATATGCGACATATCAGACGATCAGACCGGACTGTACGGTAGTGTTACTGGTTGGATTCACTGGAGTGTGAGCGGGCTTGCTCGTCGATCTTCAGATCGCTCAATACCCGGGTGGCCGTTACGTTTAGCAGACCGCTTGCGGCTTGTGGGTGTTTGATATGATCATCACCTGCTGCCGGCGTATTGACGAGTCTTTAGAGTCCTACACAGAGGTTTCCTGGCTCAAGCGAAACGAAATAGGAGCGCATATGAGATATGTGCGGGACCGAGAATAATGCGTGTATGTGATACCGTATTTCATTCTCGCGATAAATGTATCGATTGGTTATATGCGATATAACCTAGTTATCGAATCAAGGGTTGATTCGTTAAGCCGATACATTGGATACTAGTCGGTTATATGCGATATAACCGGATCGTTAAATCAAGTGTTGATTTAATGATTTAATGTATAATTATATATTTGATATATTACTTTGCATTAACTAGTATTGGTTCACTTAAGATGGATTTTCTCACTCGGATGTGTGCATTGCATATGCGATATGATTTTGTGCACTTGCTTGTATCATGTTTGATGATGCATGCCTTTTGGTTAAGTGTAGAGAATTAAACCTTGGTTAATGAAATGGTTAGGGTTTACTTTTTCCTTATTCATTTTATTCATTTATTTATTCTTTTGGAAAAATAAATGCAAAGAGAAAAATGGTGGAATTCTTTTGTTCATTCATGAAGCTTCATGAAGACTTTGACTTTGTGACCATTTTGTCTCATGCTTTAACCTAACCATTCCACTTAACTCTAATTAATTCTCTACACCTAACCTTGGTTAGCTTATGATAAGAATTGTTTTCTTTTCTATTTTTAATAATTCTTATCATAACTTCATCTTCTTCTTCTTCATCTTCTTCCATGAAGAAAACCTTTCTCTATCAATGGTGATTGATGAATTAGAGTGAGAAATCCAATTCTAAAGTCAACCCAACTCCTATTTCTTCATCCTCTACCTCTTGCCAAGTAGTAGAGTGTGTTTCCTTCACAATTTTTCTTGACTTGGTGAAGTTGGAGCTTGATCTAGCGATGCCTCGACGTAGATCATCTTCGGTACGTCGTCGATGACCTAGCCCGCTTGTTCTCCGATGAAGCCGACGCTAGAGCCCGAGATTGCATGAGGACAGCGAGGAGACTTCATTGCGGAGCCGTGGAGGTGGAGCACCGGATCTACAAAGGTTGTATTTCCATTTCTTTGTAGTTAAGTTGTTAACTAGATTACTTTTTCGCCTAGATTTCTAGCCAACGATCCGTACACTAGGGTTTCTCGGCACCGTAATTTTTGAAATTGGCATGGTTGATGCCTTGTGAGACCTCCTTGGGGTGCCTAGGAACCCTACAGTGGTACAGAGCCTAGCTAGAGCCTTAGGCGAAGTCTAGACGGAATTTGAAACCCGAACGAACCCGAAACCCAACTCAAAAATGCTCTCTGTCCTTTTTCTGAAAAAGCGGTTTTTTCAAAATTAAAAATATGTAGAAAAATCAGCAGGTCTTTTTAAGAATTACTGTGCAATTCGATCGGCTAAATCGTACATAGTGCGGCGGAACCGCGGCAAGAGCATGGCTCTTGCGGCGGTTCCGCGGCCAAGAAGCCACGTCAGCTTTTACAATCTGCACAGTAATTCCTAATTCTTAGTGCTGTATTTTCTGGGATATTTTAACATTTACTCCACAGTTGAGCATTCTGGGTTTGTTTTGGGGATTCGATTATTCGATCGGATTGTCAAATTTTGTCTATGTGGCTTTCCGGATAAATTTTTAGAATATGTTAAAAAGTTCGACCGGATATAAATACCCAATTTTTCCCCTGTCGGGAAATTTCCAAGTGTTGGATTTTTCCGTAGTTTAATGATGTTCTAAGTAGTGCAAGTAACTCGATGGACCCTCTAGAAGACAACAAACCTTAACTCGATTATGTGACCGTCTTGAACTGCCCTTTGAACCTTCGGGTTTGGGGCAGTACGGCGTGCCACATGTGAGGCGTTGGCTTGACCCTTCTACGGCTGGACCGTTGGTACTGAGGCACGAACTGAATGTTGTTAGACTTATTTCATGTGTTGATCTGTATTGGGAAAACTTGGGTGTTCGATTGTTCGATCGGAAAGTTTAACATTTTCTATTTATCTGGAATGGGATACAATAATTGGAATTCACAACAAGTTATGAGATAACTGAATGAATGTTATAAACATAGCAGTTTAGTCTCACTTGATCGGTTGCCACGGAATTTTGATGTGATCAAAAGTCCGTCGCAATCACGTAGCGTACGCGGATACTTGCCGGGTAAACTTAATAGACAGCCTCACGCCATAGCCCCGACCAAGTGACTGTAGGAGAACCCCGTCGCCGAAAGCATCCGTCCGGGTGCTCGCGGTAGCGGTGTTCCGTCTTGGTGCACTTCGTCGATGGTATCGGGGGTGCAGCCGTCTACTGAAGTTTGCGACGAGCATTCGATCAGGGTGTCGGGAATCTTGTTGAATTACCCAACTTGGTATTGAAAAGTGTTTTCGATTTTGAGACTAAAATGCGGGGTTTATAATTATTAGGCATGCGATGTCTAAGGAATTCATTTGGTCAGGCATGCGATGTCTGAGGTGATTGCGGATTCCAACTGTTGTAGTTTTACACTTTCTTTTCTGTGACCGTAAGTGTAATATGTGATATCGCCGGTTTCGTTGCTATATGTCAACGACAATTGGGATGCGCATATTTACTTACGTTGATGACATGTGATGTTATGTGTTGCTGGATATGTTATATTGGATCGTCGTGTTTGAATAGCCGGGGGTTTTTATGTGAGATGAGTGTTTTTCATTTTCATTCATGTAAAAACTTGTATGTAATATTCTTTTATTGGGGCGCTTCCAGGTTGCGGAAGTTGTCACCGTTTGTATATTATTTACTTTTCCGCACTAGGATAGACCCAAGGAGGGGAGCACAAGTAACCGGGTTCTGGAGTCCAGTGGGAGACCAACTCGAGGAGTTGAGTCTGGGTCTCCTAACTCTAGAATTGGTAGGGTTGCTTGCCGCTCTCGTAGGGGTCTAGGGGTGTGGGTTTGGCTATTCATCACGACCGTGGAATCCGTGTTTTATACTGGCTCGTATTGAAAACACGGACGTCCTAGTATATCCAATATTTCATATGTTTCTTCTGCTGCGATATCTGTGATGTGATCATGTGATGTTCTGTGATAGATACAGTATATAGTATATATGATATATTATATAGACGTTACTTATGTTTTACACCCGTGCTAGCCCTGCCCCGCTCTGCCGTTAGTTACCTAACCTAACGGTGCACGAGGGGACATCGAGACGAATGCGGATGGCATAAGTGTACGTCGTATTTATCTGTGATGTTTAGGTAATTTAAATGATGGGACTTCATTAATGTGATTAATGAAATAAAAGAAATCTAAGATGTTGTAGAATCGAATTTCAAAATAAAACAGGTAGCTACAGTTCTTGCTTTGCACAGAGGTATATGTGATATATCCTGCACCTTATTCGATAAGGAAAGGACCGAGATCCCTTCACCGGGAGTGACTCCTTTAGCAATAACTGGCAGATGCTACACACTCGGTTTGTCTTTTGATTGCTTTTAAGTGTTTTTGCTTTGCACAGTGATATATATGATATATCCCGCACCTCATTCGACGAGGAAAGGACCGACGATCCCTTCACCGGGAGTGACTCCTTTAGCAAAACTAGAAAAGCCTCAAAAACACTCCATTTTAAAATCATTTGATTCTACAACGATATCAAGTTCATTACGCAATAGGTTTTCAGAAAAACCTGTCGTAGCCCTCCGTCATTTCAGATACGTACTAGTTAGTATTCGTGCTGCGGTTGTTTGGCCTCCGTCAAGGCGTAGTGTACGGTAGCTAGCTAGTGCTTATCTGCTAGCATATGATGCGATTGAATTAGGGTATTCGTACGGCGTTGTTTGGCCTCCGTCAAAGGTCGTGCGGGTGGGTTTAATTCAATCAGGAAATGACGTGTTGAACTTGACTAGCGGACTATGGGTTGTTTGGCCTCCGTCAAGGTCATAGGACGCTAGGGGCAAAATATTATCGGGAATTTCAAGTGTTGAAATTTGCAATGAGATTGCATACCTTCTATGAGATAGTTGGATCCCGATACCCGCTGCGAGTAAGAGTTACTCCTGGGAGAGTTTTATACATTACAATTAGCCGATCAAGTAGGTGTCTAGAAAGGTGTTAACGAGGTTACGCCTCTGGGAAAACGAGGTTTACATTAATTAGGTTCGTGCGAAAGCATGGGGGACCTCCCTCAAAGTACCGACACTGGCCTGGCCGAAAGATTGGCGAACTTGTAGTGTGTAATTAATCCCGGCTAGTCTTTCCTTTTAGGGTTTGAAGGAAGATTTGATAAAAAGCAGTGGGAGCCATCCTGATTAGATAAAATAATAACCAATCTATTCTTGCAAGAGCGCACGCTGAGTGTTTTCTTCTCTCTCTCTCCAGGTAGCGACCATATCACGCCTTAATCAAGATAATAATACGGATTATTGACCGAACCCGCTTGTTATACTGAGCTGGGGAACGTTGGTCCCGCTCCAACTTATAAT
This sequence comes from Agapanthus africanus, assembly GCA_030015575.1. Lineage (NCBI taxonomy): Eukaryota > Viridiplantae > Streptophyta > Magnoliopsida > Asparagales > Amaryllidaceae > Agapanthus > Agapanthus africanus. The sequence goes on along the minus strand of CM057350.1, from coordinate 131,800,228 downwards.
TGTTATAAGACAGAGCAGGAAATTGGGGATTACCAGAATTCCCGTGCCGTCCAAACGAAGAGAGTGCATGCTGATGCATCATCTTCGGGTATGTTCACTATACAGAACTGTTTCTCAGTATCCTTTACGTCCTGGGTATATGATACCGGATCAGGATCCCAGATATGTAATCTGTTACATAGGGCTACAGATAGGTAGAGAACTGAGAACGGGTGATAAGTTTCATGAGACGAAAACGGGGCAAGTGTTGCAGCCAAGTCTGTTGGTCACCGTCACCCTGTATTACCAATATATTGATTCTGAACGAATGTTATTAGATATCGAACCTGATATACAAAATCATATCAATCTCTTTATAAAGAAATGATAAAATTTTGTATTGTTGGATAATGTTTTGAACATTTCCTATATCAAAAGTTGATCGGTTCAGGCACGTTATCTAAAAGCATTGATGTTCTAAATCAAACTACAGTTCTTAGTATATGGAACACACATAAGAGGAAGAGTTCAGAAATGAACGAATCCTTCTTAAGGCATTGTAGACTAGGTCATATCAATACGACCCGACTAGCTGAAGTTACATGAAGATGCATATTTAAATTAGTTTAAATCTACATCTTATGAAACTTGCTAGTCATGTCACAAAGATATAATGACACCAGCTCTGTTTATTGGAAACAGAGAAAGAGTTAGTAAACTCTTGGGATGATACATGTTGATGTATGTAGGTCCCCTGTCTACACATGCCAAAACTGGTTCTTTGTACTTCGTTACATTCTCTGATGATCTCTCGAGATTCAGACATATGTTCCTGTTGAAACACAAGTCCGGACCTTTTGAGATATTCACACAATATAAGTTAGAAGTAGAGAACCAAAATAAGGGTATAAGTATTATGTCCTATGATGAGATCAAGGAGGAGAATACTTGAGCACGGAAATACCGGACTATTCTAAAGGAGAATGAGATTCTCTCTCAGCATTACTCCTCTGTATACACCATAGCATGATGGTATATCAGGGCGGAGCAATCACACCCTATATGATAAGGTGTGCTCTATGATGAGTACTACTGAGTTACCTATTTCCTTTTGGGAGTTATGCACTTGAGAAGCTGCATACCTATTGAATGAGGTTCCAATCAAATCAGTTGCCTACCATCTCATATGTGATATGGAAAGGGAAGAGCCCATATCTTAAGTTAGTTAAGATTTGGGGTTGTCCGGCCTATGTCTAAAAGCAAAATACCGGACAAGCTCGAGGCAAGATCTGTAATGTAGAACTGGAAAAGTTCCAGCTATACAAACTACAGCAGATGATTTGGTAGAACCGAAGGATTCAATAGTAACCAACGAACCTCAGCCTCTCCGCCGATCTAGTAGGGTTCCTCACCCACCTGAGAGATATTTCGATTTCTCTATGACAGTGGGAGTGAGGACTGCATCATGAGATGATGACCCAACTAGTTTCGAGCTGGCCATCAGGAGTGTGACTCTGTAAGAATGGCTGGATGCTTAGCGATCTGAGATGGAATCCTTATACACCAACAAAGTATGGACTTTGGTTGCTATATCTGAAGGGTTAAATCCCCATCAGGAGCAAGTAAATCTTGAGAAGATTACTTGGTGTACATGGAAAAGTTGAGACTTTCAAAGCTAGACTTGTTAAGGGTTTTCGTCATCGACCAGGCGTGGATAATGATGAAACCTTTTCCAGTGGCTATGCTTAAGTCCATTCAGATCCTACTTACCACGGCTACATACCATGACTATGATATCTGGTGGTTGGGTTCATGACTGCTTTTCTAAATGATATTTTGGAAGAGAGCGTTTATAAGTACACAGCCAGAGGGCTTCGTAGACAGTGGGAGCAGCGGAAACGTGTGCAAGATGCTTTATAGGATAAAGCAGGCATCGCGGAGTTGAAACATCTGTTTTGATGAATTAGTCAAAGAGTTTGACATCATCAAAATGGTAGATGAACCTTGTATAAACAAAAAGGTAGTAGGGAGTATGGTGACGATCCTCGTAGAGTACGTGGATGACATACTCTTGATGGGGAAGGAGTTTCCTATGCTACGCTCGGTCAATCTCCGCTTATCACCATAATTCTCCATATAGGATCAAAGTGATACCTCCTAAATCCTGGATTTTGGATCTATGAGATAGATCTAAATGGATGTTAGGATACTCACTAGCTGTAGTGAGATGGTATCAATTGATCCTGGGGAGAATCACTGGAAGGGTTCCAGGGTGATAAAGACGACTGAATGTCAGTCGCAGGCACTGTCTTTACCCTCAGTAAAGGGACGGTATGTTGGAAGAGTTCCAAGCTAGATACCGTGACATACTAGACGATAAAGGCAGGATACATCGCTACTTAAGATGCTACCAAAGAGGATGTTTGGGTGTATATTAGTTCATGAGATGAACTACGTTCCTACCATTGTGAGACAATGGAGTTGTGGCTTATGCCGAGGAACGCCGGTCCCATCAGTGATCCAGACTTATTCTAAGGCAGTATCGCCTGATCATGGAGATAGTTGATCTCCAGGGTGATCGAGGTTAGGAGAGTAGATTCAGAGGACAACACAGCGGATCCACTCACAAAGGCCTGTTCCCAGAGAGAGATTTTTGTGGGATGGTTGAGTATGAGATACTACAACCACTGCTACAGATGGCCCTAGTGCAAGTGGGAGATTGTTAGTTATATGTATGCCCTAGAGGCCATTACTGTACATAGGATGTATATTGTAGTGGATGCTGGGACATATATAGGGAGGACTTTCTTGCTCGACATGATAGTATGCTATCTGGTTGATCTTTACCTTAACGTGTATACTGTTTGTCTTTCTGTTACATGTTGGTAAAGCCCTTAGGATGTGTACTTGACTACCTGGACTATGATGCGGATCATACTAGTGGGGACATGGTAGTCTATAAGTACATCCTTCAAAGTCCCTAGTCGTGGGTGTATCGAGACGGGGTATCGATATACCAGAGTAGACTAGCGTATACCTTCTCGACCCATACAGATGGGCGATGGATGATCCCATATCCATTGGTGTTTGACATCAGAGATGATATACGGGTGCTCAGTAGAGACTGGATACACTGGACGGACTCGCCGAGAACTCCCAGATGGTATTATACCTTACGTCAGATGGCAGTTCTCTGGTGACACTGGTACAGAGTAGTCTGTTGACCCGAGATCGTCATAGAGTCTTGTGTGGTTCCCACTGTGCTTTGATTTCCATCTTACCACGTCCAAGAGGGCGTGCAAAACGGTGGTTTTTGGGTACAGTCCCGAGTCACATGGAGGCAATGAGCGATAGGAGGGGATTCGTCTCTCCCGGTATAGGGAGTTGATGTTGCGCTGTGTTCGATTGGCTATAACAGGAAATCCCTGGCCAGGGTTGTCGAGATTTACTGGTAAGTGTTACCAGTAGTTTCTCGAATTGTTATAGACCTCATATCGACACGACTTATTGAGCTATTGGGGTCTGACGTTTACCACCCCTAGGCGAGATATGCGACATATCACACGATCAGACCGGACTGTACGGTAGTGTTACTGGTTGGATTCACTGGAGTGTGAGCGGGCTTGCTCGTCGATCTTCAGATCGCTCAATACCCGGGTGGCCGTTACGTTTAGCAGACCGCTTGCGGCTTGTGGGTGTTTGATATGATCATCACCTGCTGCCGGCGTATTGACGAGTCTTTAGAGTCCTACACAGAGGTTTCCTGGCTCAAGCGAAATGAAATAGGAGCGCATATGAGATATGTGCGGGACCGAGAATAATGCGTGTATGTGATACCGTATTTCATTCTCGCGATAAATGTATCGATTGGTTGTATGCGATATAACCTAGTTATCGAATCAAGGGTTGATTCGTTAAGCCGATACATTGGATACTAGTCGGTTATATGCGATATAACCGGATCGTTAAATCAAGTGTTGATTTAATGATTTAATGTATAATTATATATTTGATATATTACTTTGCATTAACTAGTATTGGTTCACTTAAGATGGATTTTCTCACTCGGATGTGTGCATTGCATATGCGATATGATTTTGTGCACTTGCTTGTATCATGTTTGATGATGCATGCCTTTTGGTTAAGTGTAGAGAATTAAACCTTGGTTAATGAAATGGTTAGGGTTTACTTTTTCCTTATTCATTTTATTCATTTATTTATTCTTTTGGAAAAAGAAATGCAAAGAGAAAAATGGTGGAATTCTTTTGTTCATTCATGAAGCTTCATGAAGACTTTGACTTTGTGACCATTTTTTCTCATGCTTTAACCTAACCATTCCACTTAACTCTAATTAATTCTCTACACCTAACCTTGGTTAGCTTATGATAAGAATTGTTTTCTTTTCTATTTTTAATAATTCTTATCATAACTTCATCTTCTTCTTCTTCATCTTCTTCCATGAAGAAAACCTTTCTCCATCAATGGTGATTGATGAATTAGAGTGAGAAATCCAATTCTAAAGTCAACCCAACTCCTATTTCTTCATCCTCTACCTCTTGCCAAGTAGCAGAGTGTGTTTCCTTCACAAGTTTTCTTGACTTGGTGAAGTTGGAGCTTGATCTAGCGATGCCTCGACGTAGATCATCTTCGGCACGTCGTCGATGACCTAGCCCGCTTGTTCTCCGATGAAGCCGACGCTAGAGCCCGAGATTGCATGAGGACAGCGAGGAGACTTCATTGCGGAGCCGTGGAGGTGGAGCACCGGATCTACAAAGGTTGTATTTCCGTTTCTTTGTAGTTAAGTTGTTAACTAGATTACTTTTTCGCCTAGATTTCTAGCCAACGATCCGTACACTAGGGTTTCTCGGCACCGTAATTTTTGAAATTGGCATGGTTGATGCCTTGTGAGACCTCCTTGGGGTGCCTAGGAACCCTACACAAACTTCGTCAGATTCTCCCTTACATGAGGGGTTTTTGATTGTGGGGACGCTCTTCCCTGCAGGCGCAAGCCTTTGCAGTTAATTATGCCACCGCATCGCGGTAACAACTTTCTCCTTCTCCAGAATTTCACTTCGTGTCGTGGGTATTTGTTTTGTTTGTGGTTGCCCGTGGATTGTATACAGAGACTAATTTATGTCGTCGCCCGTAGGACGTGGATTAGTCCAAATCCGTATTTTCTTAGATTTGGGTTTGGGGTTTTGGTTTAAGGATACGTTAGCCATATTTGGGGCTAAGATCAACTTAAACGTTTGTTAAGGATACGTTAGTCTAATTTGAGACTAAGATCAAGTTAACGGGATCGTTTAGATCCGACAAAAGAGCATTTGGGGGCTCTATTGTTCCAGTTTAGGGACATAGTGGTCCATCGCCAGTTTAAGGACATGGTGGTCCATTGAATGTATTGCCGTCGGGACCCATCACCTCTCTGACGACGTTGAAGGATTACAACGACAGATGTCAGAGGAGTTCAGAGATGTACCTTTGAACTAAAGTTGGTTGGGAGATCTATAGTCCAATTTGGGACTAAAGTCTGTTTTGAAAGTTTTGGTTTAAGGATGCGTTAGCCATATTTGAGGCTAAGATCAACTTAAACGTTTGTTAATGATACGTTAGCCTAATTTGAGACTAAGATCGACTTAACAGGATCGTTTGGATCCGACAAAAGAGCATTTGGGCTCTATTGTTCCAGTTTAGGGACATAGTGGTCCATTGCCAGTTTAAGAACATAGTGGTCCATTTCCAGTTTAGGGACATGGTGGTCCATTGCCAGTTTGGGGATATGGTGGTCCATTGAAATGTATGGCTGTCGGGACCCATCACTTCTCTGAAGACGTTGAAGGATTACAACGACAAATAATGAATTTTATTCCTATTGTGTTAAACCCTAATTTTGTTTTGGAGGAATTATATTCCTATTGTGAAAGAATTAAATTCTTATTTAGGGTAAAACCCTATTTTCATTTTAAAGGAATTAAGTTCCCAGTTATGTAAAAGAATTAAATTCTTGATTAGGGTTAAACCCTAGTTTCATTTTAGGAGGAATTAAATTCCTGTGAGTTTGAGAGAATTAAATTCTCATAGAGGGTTAAACCCTAGTTTTGTTTTAGGAGAATTAAATTCTCAAAACTCAATTCCCCTTCTAAGTTTAGGATCTGCATGGCAGGATCTCGACCCGATGAGAATTAAATTCTCAACTTATGGGGAGATGTGCTCTGTGCAGATCTTCAACCAGAAGAAGAACTAAGTTCTTTTTGTATAAGAGTTAAACTCTTGGATTGAGAATTAAATTCTCTTTTTAAAGCTTTGATTCCCTTTCTTTTCTCACCTAGGGTTTTCTTTGTTGAGAATTAAATTCTCCTCTCTTTTCTTCTCTCTTGAGAATTAAATTCTCCTCTCTCTGTTCTTCTCTCCAAATTGGTCCCTCCCTCTCTTCTTTTCTTGGCTCCTATTTATAGGAGAAAGAAAAGAATCAATTTGTTTTGTGAATCTTTCATTGAAATTTTTTAATTGATTTCATAATTAATATGATCCTTTAGATCACATAATGAATTTTATTCACCGTTGGATTTTAAATCCAAAGATATTTTGTTTGTTATTTTCGGTAAGATTTAGGGGAAATCTTTCCTTGTCTAAATTTTTTTCCATAAATTAGTGATTTTTAATCACCCTTGGATCTTTAATCCAACGGTCCCCATTATCCTTTTCCGTTTGGAAAGATTTAGAAACTTTTAGAATTTAATTCTATTAAACTGTAAGGCTTTCGAAGCCAGTCACGTGCTGACATGTGACTCTTGGTCATGTGTGAGCTCGTGACCCCCAATTGAGTCCTTTTCTTAGCGTTTATTTATGCTTCAGTTTTAACCATCACGTATCAACACGTGATCATTGGTCACATGTGAGCACGTGATACCTCATTGAGGTATTTCCTTCAACCAATTGTTTTTATTTCTGTTTTAACTATCACGTGTCAACACGTGACCATTGGTCACGTGTGAGCACGTGACCCCTAATTGGGTCCTTCTTCAGCCGTTTGTTTTTATTCATGTTTTAACTACCACGTGTCAACACGTGACCATGTGACACCTCATTTAGGTAATTCCTGATTTTTTAATCAGGGAACAGTGCATAGCATATTTGCTCATAACTTTTGATCCCGGATGAATTATGAAGCCCATAATATATCAAATCGAAGAATTTTTCAAGATGCTTCTAATACCATCAGAATTTAATAGTTCCTACTTCGGTAGTTTATCAAAATACAGGCCGGAAGATACTGGTTCGCATTTCCTTAAGCGTATCACTGCCATTTGATACCTTGGATTCTTCTGCGCAGAAATTTTTAGCGGGAACACATACTAGTGGGGCCAGGGTAGTCATTTAGTACATCCTATAACTTTTTCTAGTCGAGGGTGTATCGAGACAGGGCATCGATACACCAGAGTAGACTAGCGTATACGCATCTTGACCCATATGATGGGCGATGGATGATCCCATATCCATCGGTGTTTTGACATCAGAGATGGTGTACGGATGCTCAGTGGAGATTGGGTACACTGGATGGACTCGCCGAGAACTCCCAGATAGTATTATACCTCACGTCAGATGACAGTTCTCCGGTGACACAGGTACATGGTAGTCTGTAGACCCGAGATCGTCATAGAGTCTTGTGTGATTCCCACTGTGCTTTGATTTCTACCTTACCACGTCCAAGAGCGTGCAAAACGGTGGCTTTTGGGTACAGTCCCGAATCATATGGAGGCAATGAGCGATAGGAGGGGATTCGTCTCTCCCGGTATAGGGAGTTGATGTTGTGCTGTGTTCGATTTGCTATAACTGGAAGTCCCTGGCCAGGGCGGATATTGAGTACCACTAGTAAGTGTTACCAGTAGTTTCTCGACCTGTTATGATCCTTACATCGACACGACTTATCGGTTACTGGGGTCTGACGTATAACACCCCTAGACTAGATATGCGACATATCAGACGAAGAGACCGGACTGTACGGGAGTGTTACTGATTGGATTCACAGGAGAATGTACAGGATTACTTGTTGATCTTCTGATCTCTCAATACCTGGGTGGCTGTTACGTTTAGCTGACCGCTTGCAGCCTGTGGGTGTTTGATATGATCATCACCTACTGCCGGCGTATTGACGATTCTTTAAAGTCCTATACAGAGGTTTCTTGACTCAGGCAAAATGGAGTAGGGGCAAATATGTGATATGTGCAGGACCGAGGATAATACGATATGGGATACCGTATTATATTCTCGTGATATTTTGATATGAGTCGGGTCATCGGATCAAGTGTTGATTCGATGAATCGGTACACGATATATTAGTCGGTTATATTCGATATAGCCGGATTGTCGGATCAAGTGTTGATTCGATAATTTAATGTATAATAATATATGTGAAGGGATCTCGGCTCTTTCCTCATCGAATAAGGTGCAGGGTATATCATATATACCGCTGTGCAAAGAAAAGCTATAGAATCAATCAAAAACTAATCCGTGAGTTTGTAGCATCTGCCAGTTTTGCTAAAGAGGTCACTCCCGGTGAAGGGATCTCGGCTCTTTCCTCATCGAATAAGGTGCAGGGTATATTATATATACCGCTGTGCAAAGAAAAACTGTAGCTACCCTTTCTATAAAGTTTTGATTCTACAACATCTTTTAGGTTTCTTTTCTTTAATTAATCTCATTAATAAAATCCCATCAATTATGCTTCCTAAGCTTCACAGAAGAAACGAAAGCTGTAATATTTATATATCATATATATAGTATAAGCATTCGTCTCAGGCAGTAATATGATCTTATCACAGAACATTGCAGTAGAAGATAACATATGAAACATTGGATATACAAGGACATCCGTGTTTTATTTCGAGCCTGTATAAAACACTGATTCCACGGTCGCGATGAATAGCCAAACCCACATCCCTAGACCCCTACGAGAGCGGCAAGCAACACTGCCAATTCTAGGGTTAGGAGACCCGGTCTCGACTCCTCGAGATGGACTCCCACTGTACTCTAGAACCCGGTTACTTGTGCTCCCCTCCTTGGGTCTACTTAATGCGGAAAAGTAAATAGTATACAATGGTGACATCAACCTCATCCCGGAAGTGCCCCAATAAAAGAATATTACATACAAATGAATTTTACATGAATGAAAATAAAAACTCTCATCTCACATAAAACCCCCGGCTATTCAGAACACGACGATCCAATATAACATATCACAGCAACACATAATATCTCCTATCATCAACGTAAGCAAGTATGCGTATCCCGACTGTCGTTGATGTATAGCAACGAAGCCGGCGATACATCACATACTACGCTTACGGTCATAGAAAAGAAAGTGTAAAACTACAACATTTGGAATCCACAATCACTTTAGACATCATAAATTCGAAATATCACATACTTCACATTTCATGTCTAACTATATGAATTCCACATATCGTATCACATTCCAGATAAATGGACAATATTAAACTTTCCGATCGAATAATCAAACACCCAAGAATTCCCAAATAGCTCAACAGTTGAGCGGAGTTCAAAAATCCCAGACCATGTCACCGCCCCAATGAACCAGCCGTAGAAGGGTCAAACCAACGCCTCACATGTGGCAACGCTAAACTACCACAAACCCTAGGGTTCAGTGGCAGTTTTGACGGTCACATAATCGAGTTAAGGTTATGTTCTTCTAGAGGGTCCATAGATATGCTTGCATGTTTTTCCGAAAGTTTTAAACTCAAGAAATATTCAACACTTGAAAATTTTTCGTGTTGGGAAAAATCAAGTTATTGATATCCGTTCGAACATTTTAATACGTTCTAAATTATCCAGAAAAACTAAACGAAATTAAACTTTCCGATCGAATCAACGAATACAAAAGATCTCTAGAACACTCAACACTTGAGTAATATTAAAAATTCCCAGAATTTTGTAATAACACCTACGGATTAACCCTTCCAATACGAGCCCCTAACACCCAAGTTCGGCCGCGGAACCGCCGCGGGAAGCATGCTCCTGCCGCGGTTCCACGGCGACTTCAGGGAGTTAGGGTTTCGTATTTTACTGTAATCCATAAAATCACCTGCTGAATTTTCTGAGTATTTTTAATGTTGGAAAAATCATATTTTTAAAAAGTTTCCAGAGAGGGGGTCATTTTTGACGTTTCGGGGTTCGATCAGACTTTTAACTTTGTATACACGTCGCCTAATACTCTAGCTTGGCTCTGATACCATTGTAGGGTTACTAGGCACTGTCACAAGGGTTTATAAGGCATCAAACATGCCCGATTTAAATTTTAGATGTGCCGAACAACCTAAACCGAGGATCTTTGCTAGATGATTAGGGTTAAATATGCAAGTAAACATCTTTACAACTAAGAGAGAGGGATTACAACCTTTGTAGTCCGCTCCTTCGCTTCATAAGCTTTGAGTAGTAGTCCCTTAGCCGCAATCCATGATCTCCCGGACTCAAAAGAAGCTCCACAACCCGAATGATCCATGCTTGCTTGAAGTCTTCCTTTTCTAAGATGATCTACCTTGAAATCTCTTTAACTCAAGCTCTTACTCACTAATCAAGTATTAATGAAGTGAACACCCTAATCTAATTGGCTAGATTAGATGAGTATGATGATGTAGGATTTATGCTCTCTTTTATTATCAATTTCTCACACTAGAACATCACAAAAGAAAAACCTAGAAAGCTTTTTGAGAGCTCAAGGAAGAAGAAGAAGAATGAATTATTCTTTTGTGACGAATAATGATTTTGTTATATCATTATAATTGCAATCATGGTTAAGTCAAGAAAGACTTAACTATTGTAGAGATTTAACTAGGGTTAAAGAGTGTGGGTTGGGTTAAGAAAATATCTCCAAAAATATCTACACAAAATATCTTTGCAAGAAACAAAACAAAAGCTTCTAGAAGTTTCTAGAAATAATTAACCCAAATCAAACCCTAACCATGTTTAATCTCTACTAATCATGTTGCATTGTAATCATAATATGTTACAATAATATATATATCACATATATAATATATTTTTGTAACAAAAGAAAATAAAATAATTAACATATATCGCATATATATCAATGTATTATCCGGTGAGAAAATGAATCAATAAAGCGAGCCAATATTAGATAATGCAATGTAATATATAACATATATAATTATACATTAAATTATCGAATCAACACTTGATCCGACAATTCGGCTATTTCTCAAATAATCGACTAATATAAACTGTATCATTTCATCGAATCAACACTTAATCCGATGACCCGGCTATATCACATATACCCGGCCGATATCAAATATCGCGAGAATAGAATACGGTATTTCATATCGCATTATCTTCGGTCCCGCACAAATCACATATGTGCTCCTACTCCGTTTTGCCTGAGTTAAGAAACCTCTGTGTAGGACTCTAAAGAATTATCAATACGCCGGTAGAAGGTGATGATCATATCAAACATCCACAAACTGCAAGCGGTCAGCTAAACGTAACAGCTACCCAGGTATTGAGCGATCAGAAGATCAACAAGCAAGCTTATATATTCTCCTGTGAATCCAATCAGTAACACTACCGTACAGTCTGGTCTCTTCGTCTCATATGTTGTATATCTAGTCTAGGGGTGGTATATGTCAGACCCCAGTAACCGATAAGTTATGTCGATGTGAGGCTCATAACAGGTCCAGAACCTACTGATAACACTTACCAGTAGTACTCAATATCCGCCCTGGCCAGGGACTTCCAGTTATAGCCAATCGAACACAGCACAACATCAACTCCCTATACCGGGAGAGACGAAACCCCTCCTATCGCTCATTGCCTCCATGTGACTCGGGACTGTACCCAAAAGCCACCGTTTTGCACGCCCTCTTGGACGTGGTAAGGTGGAAATCAAAGCACAGTGGGAATCACACAAGTCTCTATGACGATCTCGGGTCTACAGACTAACCTGTACTAGTGTCACCAGAGAACTTCCATCTGACGTGAGGTATAATACCATCTGGGAGTTCTCGGCGAGTCCGTCCAGTGTACCTAGTCTCCACTGAGCACCCGTACACTATCTTTGATATCAAACACCGATAGATATGGGATCATCCATCGCCCATCATATGGGTCAAGATACGTATACGCTAGTCTACTCTGGTATATCGATGCCCTGTCTCGATATACCCTCGACTAGGAATAGTTATAGGATGTACTCGCTGACTACCCTGGCCCCACTACTATGATCTCATCATAGCCGCAGTAGTCGAGTAAATATCCTAAGGGCTTTATCAACATGTCAGAACAAGACAGTAAACTAATACAAGTCAACATGTTAAGATAAAGTGAAACCAAATAGCATACTATCATGACGAGCAAGAAAGTCCTCTCTATATATATCCATGCATCCATTATAATATACATCATATGTACAACAATGGCCTCTAGGGCATATACATAACTAACAATTATATCGGGATTCGTTGTAATTGGTGATATTTGAGGAAATCGCCTGGGTTTTTGCCGGACGGCAAATATTTGGTTTTGAATATCCGTTGTTATGCACCAATTTCAAACTGATTGTAGGGTTAGCTTAGCACCTTAGCAAGGTTTTGGCAAGCATCAATCATGCTACTTTAAAATTTTTGGGGTGCTAAACAAATCCTAACCATGATCTTAACTAGAGAATTAGGGTAAATATAACAAGTAAACAACTTTACATCTAAGAGTTGGGGATTACAACCTTTGTAGTCCGTTCCTTCACTTTAAAAGCTCCATGTTTAGGTCCCTTCGCTGCGATCATCAAGTACCCGGACTCAAGAGAGGCTCCATGAAGAGAAAGATGCAAGCTTGCTTCCAATCTTCAACAACTAAAATGATCTACCTTGAAAAAACTCAAACCCAAGCTTTTGCTTCACTAATCAAGTATTAGCAAAGCAAACACCCTAATCTAAGTAGCTAGAATAGATGAGGATGATGAAGTAGGAATTTTGCTCTCATTTGTTTTCTTTATCTCACTCAAAATCATCACAAACCCAAAAGCTAGAAAGCTTTTCAAGAGGAAGAAGAAGAAGCAAGTCATTTGTGATGAATAATGAATTATAGTTATTGTTATAAATCAACCATGGGTCAATCATGAAGGCTTAACCCATGTAGAGAGTAAACTAGGGTAAAGGGTTTGTGTTGGGTTAAGAAAATATCTACACAAAAATATCTAAGCTTAAAACAAAAATGAAGCTTCTAGAAGCTTCAAGAAAAAGCTAACCCAAATCAAACCCTAACTATGTTTAATCTCCACAAATCATGTTGCATTTGTAATCATAACTTGTTACAATATTATATATCACATATATAACATATTTTGTAACAAAATAAAATAATACAATTAACATATATCACATATACATCAATGTATTATCCAAGTGAGAAAAAGAATGTTTAAGTGAGCTTATATTAGTTAATGTAAATTAATATATCACATATATAATTATACATTAAATTATCGAATCAACACTTGATCTGATAACTGGCTATATCGCATATAACCGACTAATGTAATCTGTATCAGTTCATCGAATCAACACTTGATCCGATGACCCGGCTATATCACATATACCCGGCCAATATCTCATATCGCGAGAATCTAATACGGCATCGCATACACGTATTATTCCCGGTTTCGCACATATCACATATGTGCTCCTACTCCGTTTTGCCTGAGCCAGGAAACCTCTGTGTAGAACTCTAAAGAATCGTCAATACGCCGGCAGTAGGTGATGATCATATCAAACAACCATAAGCTGCAAGCGGTCAGCTAAACGTAACAACTACCCAGGTATTGAGCGATCATAAGATTAATAAGCAAGCCTGTACATTCTCCTGTGAATCCAATCAGTAACACTCCCGTACAGTCCAGTCTCTTCGTCTGATATGTCGCATATCTCGCCTACGGGTGGTAAAACGTCAGACCCCAGTAGCTTGATAAGTCGTGTCGATATGAGGCCCATAACAGTTCGAGAAACTACTGATAAGACTTACCAGTAAATCTCAGAAACCATGGCCAGGGATTTCCAGTTATAGCCAATCAAACACAGCGCAACATCAACTCCCTATACCGGGAGAAACGAAACCCCTCCTATCGCTCATTGCCTCAATGTGATTCGGGACTGTACCCAAAAGCCACCGTTTTGCACGCCCTCTTGGACGTGGTATGATGGAAATCACAGCACAGTGGGAATCACACAAGACTCTATGACGATCTCGGATCTACAGACTAACCTGTACCAGTGTCACCAGAGAACTGCCATCTGACGTGAGGTATAATACCATCTGGGAGTTCTCGGCGAGTCCGTCCAGTGTACCCAGTCTCCACTGAGCACCCGTATACCTTCTCTGATGTCAAACACCAATGGATATGGGATCATCCATCGCCCATCATATGGGTCAAGAAGCGCATACGCTAGTCTACTCTGAAGTATCGATGCCCTGTTTCGGTACTCCCACGACTAGGAACATTTGAAGGATGTACTTTGCGACTACATTGTCCCCATTAGTATGATCTGCATCATAGTCCTGGTAGTCAAGTACTCATCCTAAGGGCTTTATCAACATGTAACATAGAGACAATCAGAGTACATGTTAAGATAAAAAGTAACCAGATAGCATACTATTATGTCGAGCAAGAAAGTCCTCCCTATATATGTCTAAGCATCCACTACAATATACATCGTATGTACAGTAATGGCATCTAGGGCATACATATAATTAACAATCTCCTACTTGCACTAGGGCTATCTGTTGTAGTATCTCATACCCAACAATAAGCTGTGGTTGAAGTATCTCATACTCAACCATCCCATAAAAGTCTCTACTGGGAAATATGCCTTTATGAGTGGATCCGCGCTATTGTCCTCTGAGTCTACTCTCCTAACCTCGATCTACCTGGAGATCAACCATCTCCAAGATGGGACGGGGGTTCCTAGGCCTAAGCCACAACTCCATTGTCACACAATGGTAGGAACGAAATTCATTTCATGAACTCGTGTACATCCAGACTATTTCTATGGTTGTATCCTTGGTAGTGATTTATCTTGCCTTTAATCGTCTAGTAAGTCACGGTATCTAGTTTGGAACTCTTCCAACATACTGTCCCTCAACTGAGGGTAAAGACAATGCCTGCGACTGACATTTAATCGTCCTTATCACCCTGGATCCTTTCCAGTGATTCTTCCCAGGATCGATTGATACCTTCTCACTACACCTAGTGAGAATTATAACATCCAATTAGATCTATCTCATAGATCTAAAATTCAGGATTTAGGTGGTATCATCTTGATCCTATATGGAGAATCCATGTGATAAGAGGAGATTGACCGAGCGTAGCATAGGAAACTCCTTCCCTATCAAGAGTATGTCATCCACATACTTTACGAGGATCACCACCATACTCCCTGCAACCTTTTTGTATATACTTGGTTCATATACCATATTGATGAAGTCAAATTCTTTGACTTCCACATCAAAACAGACGTTCCAACTCTGCGATGCCTGATTTATCACATAAAACATCTTGCACACGTTTCCGCTGCTCCCACTGTCTACGAAGCCCTCTGGCTGTGTACTTATAGACGCTCTCTTCCAAATCATCATTTAGAAAAGCAGTCATGACACCCAACCACCAGATATCGTAGTCATGGTATGTAGCAGTGGCAAGTAGGATCTGGATGGACTTAAGCATAGCTTTGAAAGTCTCAACTTTTCCATGTACACCAAGTAATCTTCTCAAGATATACTTGCTCCTGATGGGGATTTAACCCTTCAGATAAAGCAAACAAAGTCCTTACTTTGTTGGTGTATAAGGATTCTATCTCAGATCGCTAAGCATCCAGCCATTCTCACAGAGTCCCCACTCCTGATGGCCTGCTCGAAAATAGTTGGATCATCATCTCATGATGCAATCCTTGCTCCCACTGTCATAGAAAAACCGAAGTATCTCTCAGGTGGATGAGGAACCCTACTAGATCGGCGGAGACGCTGAGGTTCGTTGGGATCTATTAAATCCTCCGGTTCTACCAAATCATCAGCTGTAGTTTGTATAGCTTGAACTCCTTCCAGTTCTACCTCATGACCACTAATTTCTTCACAAGAAATTCCCTTTCCAAAAGGTGGCATGCTGAGAAAACATTTTTTGTTCCTCAGTTTGGTAGAAGATATTCCCTTGCGAATGCTTGGGATATTTAACAAACTTCCACAGAACTGACCTTGCCTCGAGCTTGTCCGGATTTTGCTTTTGACATAGGCCGGACAACCCCAAATCTTAACATCTTTAAGAGATGGGCTCTTCCCATACTATATCACATATAGAGTGATAGGCAGCTGATTTGGTTGGAACCCTATTTAATAGGTATGCAACTTCTCAAGTGCATAACCCCAAAAGAAAATAGGCAACTCAGTAGTACTCATCATAGAGCACACCATATCACATAGGGTGTCATTGCTCCGTCCCGATACACCGACATGCTGTGGTGTATTCGGAGGAGTAATGCTGAGAGAGAATCTCATTCTCCTTTAGAATAGTCCAGGAATTCCGTACTCAAGTATTCTCCTCCTTGATCACATCAAAGGACATAATACTTATACCCGTTTTTTGGTTCTCTACTTCTAACTTATATTATGTGATTATCTCAAAAGTTTCGGACTTGTGTTTCAACAGGAACATATTTCTGAATCTTGAGAGATCATCAGTGAATGTAATGAAGTACAAAGAATCTGTCCTGGCATATGTAGACATGGGACTATCATACATCATCATGTATCAATCCCAAGAGTTCACTAACTCTTTCTCTGTTTCCAATAAATGGAGCTGTGGTCATCTTATTTTTGTGACATGACTGGCAAGTTTTACAAGATGTAAATCCAAACTAATTTAAATATGCATCTTTATGTAACTTCAGCTAGTCGGGTCGCATTGATATGACCTAGTCTACAATGCCTCAAGAAGGATTCGTTCATTTCTGAACTCTTCCTCTTGTGTGTGTTCTGTACGTTAAGAACCGTGCTTTGATTTAGAACGTCTATGCTTTTAGATATCGTACCTGAACCGATCAACTCTTGATATAGGAAATGTTCAAAACATTATCCAACAATACAAAATTATATCCTTTCTTTACTAATAAAGAGACTGATATGATGTTGTATATCAGGTTCGGTATCTAATAAAATTCGTTCAGAATCAATGTATTCTGGTAATAAAGGGTGATAACTGCCAACATACTTGGCTGCAACACTTGCATCATTTCCAACTCTTGAAACTTATCACCCGTTCTCAGTTCTCTACCTATCTGTAGCCCTTGTAACAAATTACATTTGCGGGATCCTGATCCGGTATCTCATAACCAGGACGTAAAGGATACTGAGAAACAGTTCTCTGTAATGAACACACCCGAAGAAAATGCATCAGCATGTACTTTCTTTGTTTGGACGGCACGGGAATTCTGGTAATCCCCTATTTCCTGCTCTGTCTTATAACAATTATAAGTTGGAGCGGGACCAACGTTCCGTAGCGCAGTATAACAAGCAGGTTCGGTTAATACATCCGTATTATGATCTTGATTAAGGCGTGACATGGTCGCTACCTGGAGAGAGATAGAAGAAAACACTCAGCATATGCTCTTGCAAGATTAGATTGGTTATTAATATATCTAACCAGGATGTCTTCCACTGTTTTATTCAAATCTTCCTTCAAATCCTAAAGGAAAGACTAGCCGGGATTAATTACACTCTACAAGTTCGCCAATCTTTCAGCCAGGCCAGTGCCGGTACTTTGAGGGAGGTTCCCCACTCTTTCGCACGGACTTAATTAAAATAAACCTCATTTTCCTTGGGGCATATCCCCGTTGACACCTTTCTAGACACCTACTTGATCGGCTAATTGTAATGTGTAAAAATCTCCCAGGAGTAACTCTTACTCGCAGCGGGTATCGGGATCCAACCATCTCATAGAAGGTATGCAATCTCATTGCAAATTTCAACTCTTGAAATTCCCAATAATATTTTACCCCTAGCAGCTATATGACCTTAACATAGTCAACAAATCATAAGTGCTAGTCAAGTTCAACCCGTCATTTCCCGATTGAATTAAACCCACCTGCACGACCCTTAACATAGTCAACAAAGTCGCACGACTACCTTAATCCAATCGCATCATATGCTTATACAGATAAACACTAATCAGCTACCGTACACTACGCCTTAACATAGTCAACAAATGTAGCACGAATACTAACTAGTACTTATCTGAAATGACGGAGGGCTACGACATGTTTTTAAGAAAACCCTTTGCGTAATGAACTTGATATTGTTGTAGAATCGAGTGATTTTAATTGGAATGTTTTTGAGGCCTTTTCTAGTTTTGCTAAAGAGGCCACTCCTGGTGAAGGGATAGTCGGTTCTTTCCTTATCGAATAAGGTGCAGGATATTTCACAAATATCACTATGCAAAGCAAAAACTATAAAAACAATCAAAAGATAAACCGAGTTTGTAGCATCTGCTAGTTTCGCTAAAGAGGTCACTCCCGGTGAAGGGATCTCGGCTCTTTCCTTATCGAATAAGGTGATGGATGTTCTACAAGGAACACCGCTATGCAAAGAAAGAACTAGAGCTACCTGTTTTTGAGATAAGTTTCTACAACATCTTTAGATTTCTTTTATTTCATTAATCTCATTAATGAAGTCCCATTTTATTATGCTTCACAAGCATCATATTTGAAACAAAATCAGCAATATAACATATATCTCATATATATAATATAAACATTCGTCTCAGGCAGTAATATGATCTCATCACAGAACATTGCAGCAGAAGAACATATATGAAATATTGG
The DNA here is from genome assembly GCA_030015575.1 of Agapanthus africanus. NCBI lineage: Eukaryota > Viridiplantae > Streptophyta > Magnoliopsida > Asparagales > Amaryllidaceae > Agapanthus > Agapanthus africanus. The sequence continues at coordinate 131,781,356 of CM057350.1, read as the reverse complement.
ATATATTAGGAGGTCCGTGTTTTAATACAAGCCTGTATAAAACACGGATTCCACGGTCGCGATGAATAGCTAAACCCACATCCCTAGACCCCTACGAGAGCGGCAAACAACATTGCCAATTCTAGGGTTAGGACACCCGGTCTCGACTCCTCGAGATGGTCTCCCACTGGACCCTAGAACCCGGTTACTTGTGCTCCCCGCCTTGGGTCTATCCTAATGCGGAAAAGTAAATAATATACAATGGTGACATCATCCTCAACCCGTAAGTGCCCCAACAAAAGAATATTACATACAATGAATTTTACATGAATAAAAAAGAATAACTCTCATCTCACATAAAAACCCCGGCTATTCAAAACACGACGATCCAATATAATATATCACGGCAACACATAACATCACATATCATCAACGTAAGTAAATATGCGTATCCTAATTGTCGTTGATGTATAGCAATGAAACCGGCGATACTCTACATATTACACTTACGGTCGCAGAAAAAAGTGTAAAACTACAACAGTTGGAATCCGCAACCTCCTTAGACATCTCATGCCTAACCAAATGAATTCCTTAGACATCGCATGCCTAACAATTATAAACCCCGCATTTTAGTCTCGATCTCGAAAACACTTTTCAATATCTAGTCGGGCAATTCAACAAGATTCCCGAAATTCTGATCGAATGCTCGTCGGAAACTTTAGTAGACAGCCGCACCCCCGATACCGTCGACGGAGTGTACTAAGGCGGAACACCGCTGCCGCGAGCACCCGAACGGATGCTTTTGGCGACGAGGTTCTCCTACAGTCACTTGGTCGGAGCTATGGGGCATGGCTATCTATTAAGTTTACTTGGCGAGTATCCGCGTACACTACGTGATTGCAACGGACTTTTGATCACATCAAAATCCCGTGGCAACCGATCAAATGAGACTAAAAACTGCTAGATTTATAACATTCAAATTAGTTATCTCATAACTACTTGTGGATTCCAAATATTGTATCACATTCCAGATAAATAGACAATGTTAAACTTTTCGATCGAATAAACAAACACCCAAAATTTCCCTTTTTCTCAACACTTGAACTTAGTTTAAAAGCATCCATCACATACCACAGTACCAATAGTCCAGCCGTAGAAGGGTCAAACCAACGCCTTACACGTGGCTGTTAGTTATGTATATGCCCTAGAGGCCATTGTTGTACATATGATGTATATTATAATGGATACTTGGATATATATAGAGAGGACTTTCTTGCTCGTCATGATATTATGCTATTTGGTTTCACTTTATCTTAACATGTTGACTTATATTAGTTTACTGTCTTACTCTCACATATTGATAAATACCTTAGGATATGTACTCGACTACTGGGACTATGATGAGATCATACTAGTGGGGCCACGGTAGTCGATGAGTACATCCTATAACTGTTCCGAGTGGAGGGTGTGTCGAGACAGGGCATCGATACACCAGAGTAGACTAGCGTATACGCATCTTGACCCATAAGATGGGCGATGGATGATCCCATATCCATCGGTGTTTGACATCAAGGATGGTGTATGGGTGCTCAGTGGAGACTGGGTACACTGGACGGACTCGCCGAGAACTCCCAGATGGTATTATACCTCACGTCAGATGGCGGTTCTCCGGTGACACTGGTGCAGGTTAGTATGTAGACCCGAGATCGTCATAGAGTCCTGTGTGATTCCCACTGTGCTTTGATTTCCACCTTACCATGTCCAAGAGGGCGTGCAAAACGGTGGCTTTTGGGTACAGTCCCGAATTACATGGAGGCAATGAGCGATAGGAGGGGATTCGTCTCTCCCGGTATAGGGAGTTGATGTCGTGCTGTGTTCGATTGGCTATAACTGGAAGTCCCTGGCCAGGGCGGATATTGAGTACTACTGGTAAGTCTTACCAGTAGTTTCTCGACCTGTTATGAGCCTCACATCGACACGACTTATCGGTTACTGGGGTTTGACGTATACCACCCCTAGATTAGATATGCGACATATCAGACGAAGAGACCGGACTGTATGGGAGTGTTACTGATTGGATTCACAGGAGAATGTACAGGCTTTCTTGTTGATCTTCTGATCGCTCAATACCTGGGTGGCTGTTACGTTTAGCTGACCGCTTGCAGCTTGTGGGTGTTTGATATGATCATCACCGCTTCCGGCGTATTGACGATTCTTTATAGTCATACACAGAGGTTTCTTGACTGAGGAAAAACGGAGTAGGAGCACATATGTGATATGTGCAGGACTGAGGATAATACGATATGGGATACCGTATTATATTCTCGTGATATTTTGATATGAACCGGGTCATCGGATCAAGTGTTGATTCGATGAATCGGTACATGATATATTAGTCGGTTATATTCGATATAGCCGGATTGTCGGATCAAGTGTTGATTCGATAATTTAATGTATAATAATATATATGATATATTGCATTACATTATCTAATATTGGCTCGCTTTATTGATTCATTTTCTCACCGGGTAATACATTGATATATATGCGATATATGTTAATTGTATTATTTTCTTTTGTTACAAATATATATTATATATGTGATATATAATATTCTGACATGATATGATTACTAATGCAACATGTTTAGTGGAGATTAAACCTAGTTAGGGTTTGATTTGGGTTAGCTTTTTCTTGTAGCTTCTAGAAGCTTTCACTTTGTTTCTAGCAAAGATATTATGCTAGATATTTCGCTAGATATTTCTAACCCAACGCAAACCCTTCACCCTAGGTTAAGTCTCTACATGGGTTAGCCTAATCATTAACAACTATGGTTGCATTTGTAACTATCACTTGAATTTCATTATTCATCACAAAAGGAATTTCCTTCTTCTTCTTCTTCTTTGAGCTTTGAGAAAGCTTTCTAGGTTTTCTTTATGTGATGAATTAGAGTGAGAATTTGATAATAAAAGAGAGCATAAATCCTACTTAAACATCCTCATCTAATCTAGCCAATTAAATTAGGGTGTTCACCTCATTAGTGAGAAAGAGCTTGAGTTAAAGGAATTTCGAGGTAGATCATCGGAGAAAAGGAAGACTACAAGCAAGCATGGATCATTCGGGTTGTGGAGCCTCCCTTGAGTCCGGGAGATCGTAGATTGTGGCGAAGGGACTTCTACTCGGAGCTTATGAAGCGAAGGAGCGGACTACAAAGGTTGTAATCCCTCACTCATAGTTGTAAAGATGTTTACTTGCATGTTAAACCCTAATAATCTAGCAAAGATCCCGGCTTTGGGTTGTTCGGCACGTCTAAACTTTGAATCGGGTATGGTTGATGCCTTATAAATCCTTGTAAGAGTGCCTAGGAACCCTACAGTGGTATCAAAGCCTAGCTAGAGCATTAGGCGACGTGTATACGAAGTTAAAACTCCGATCAAACCCCGAAACATCGAACATGACCCCTTCTCTGGAAATTTTGTAAAAATGTGATTTTTTCTGCATTAAAAATACTCAAAAAAATCAGCAGGGATTTATAAGAGATACTGTGAAAAACGACACCTAAATTTCACTAAAGCGCCGCAGAATCGCGGCAGAACCATTCCTTGCATGGCGGTCCGCGACAGTACTGTAGAATTAGGGTTAGATTTTTGGCACAGTACATCCGTAGGTACTTGTACATGATTCTGGGTATTTTTAATCCTTCTCAAGTGTTGAGTGCTCTGGAGATTATTTTGTATTCGTTGATTCGATCGGAAAACTTAATTTCGTTTTGTTTTTCGGATATTTTAGAAACTGTTAAAATGTTCGAACGGATATCATTAACTCACTTTTTCCCGGCACGAAAAACTTTCAAGTGTTGAATTTTTCTTGAGTTTAAATCTTTCAGAAAAACATGCAAGCAACGCGGTGGACCCTCTAGAAGAACACAAACCTTAACTCGATTATGTGACAGTCTGAACCGCCTCTAAACCTTAGGATTTGGGGCAGTACGGCGTTGCCACATGTGAGGCGTTGGCTTGACCCTTCTACGACTGGACCATTGGTACTGGGACATATTCTGGGACTTTAAGAACTCCGCTCAAGTATTGAGCTATTTAGGAAATCTTGGGTATTTGATTATTCGATCGGAATGTTTAATATTGTCTATTTATCTGGAATGTGATACAATATGTGGAATTCATATAGTTGGGCATGAAATACGAAGTATGTGATATTTCGGATTTACGATGTCTAAAGTGAATGTGGATTCCAAATGTTGTAGTTTTACACTTTCTTTTCTGTGACCGTAAGCGTAGTATGTGGGGGTATCGCCGGCTTCGTTGCTATACATCAACGACAATCGGGATACGCATACTTGCTTTCGTTGATGATATGAGATATTATGTGTTGCTCTGATATGTTATATTGGATTGTCGTGTTCTGAATAGCCGGGGGTTTTATGTGAGATGAGGGTTTTTATTTTCATTCATGTAAAATTCATTTGTATGTAATATTCTTTTATTGGGGCACTTCCGGGATGAGGATGATGTCACCATTGTATATTATTTCTTTTCCGCATTAGGTAGACCCAAGGAGGGGAGCACAAGTAACCGGGTTCTAGGGTGCAGTGGGAGGCCATCTCGAGGAGTCGTGACTGGGTCTCCTAACCCTAGAATTGGCAGTGTTGCTTGCCGCTCTCGTGGGGTCTAGGGATGTGGGTTTGGCTATTCATCGCGACCGTGGAATCCGTGTTTTATACATGCTCGAAATAAAACACGGACGTCCTAGTATATCCAATATTTCATATGTTATCTTCTGCTGCAATGTTCTGTGCTGAGATCATATTTCATATTACTGCCTGAGACGAATGCTTATACTATATATATGTATATGCTGATATATAAATATTACTGCTTTCGTTTTTACCGTGATGCTTAGGAAGCATAAGCTGATGGGATATATTAATGAGATTAATAAAAAGAAAAGAAACCTAAAAGATGTTGTAGAATCAAAACTTTATAAAAAGGTAGCTACAGTCTTACTTTACACAGCGGTATATATAATATACTCTGCACCTTATTCGATGAGGAAAGAGCCGGGATCTTTTCACCGGGAGTGACCTATTTAGCAAAATTGGCAGATGCTACAAACTCACGGTTTAGTTTTTGACAGCTTAAATAATTCTTGCTTTGCACCGCGGTATATATGATATACCCTGCACCTTATTCGATGGTGAAAGAGCCGAGATCTCTTCACCGGGAGTGACCTCTTTAGCGAAACTGGAAAAGCCTAAAAAACACTTCTTTTCAAAATCACTTATTTCTACAACGATATCAAGTTCATTACGCTCATGGTTTTTTGAAAAAACCTATGTAGCCCTCCGTCATTTCAGATAAATACTACTTAGTATTCATGCTACGTTTGTTGACTATGTTAAGGCGTAGTGTGTGGTAGCTATTTAGTGCTTATCTGTTAAAACATGAGATGTGATTGGATTAGGGTAGTTGCACGACTTTGTTGACTATGTTAAGGGTCGTGCAAGTGGTTTTAATTCAATCGGGAAATGACAGGTTGAACTTGGCCAGCAATTATGATTTGTTGACTATGTTAAGGTCATAAGTTGCTAGGGGCAAAAGCATTATCGGGAATTTCAAGTATTGAAATTTGCAATGAGATTGCATACCTCCTATGAGATAGTTATATCCTGATACCCACTGCGAGTAAGAGTTACTTCTGGGAGAATTTTACACAGAACAATTAGCCGATCAAGTAGGTGTCTAGAAAGGTGTTAACGGGGTTAAGCCTCTGGGAAGACAAGGTTTATTTTAATTAGGTCCGTGCGAAAGCACGGGGAACCTCCCTCAAGTACCAATACTGATCTGGCTGAAAGATTGACGAAATTGTAGGGTGTAATTAATCCCAGCTAATCTTACCTTTTAGGGTTTGAAGGAAGATTTGATAAAAACAGTGGGAGACATCCTGATTAGATAAGATAATAACCAATCTAATCTTGCAAGAGCATACGCTAAAGTGTTTTCTTCTCTCTCTCTCCAGGTAGTGACCATGTCAGGACTTAATCAAGATAATAATATGGATGTATTGACTGAAGCCGCTTATTATACTGAGCAGGGGATCGTTGGTCCCGTTCTTTCTTATAAGAGTTATAAGACTGAGCAGGAAACAGGAGAAAATCTGGATTCTCACGCCGCCCAAACGAAGAACAGGCATGCTGATTCATCTTCTTCGGGTGTGTTAGTTATTGAGAACTGTTTCTCAGTTCACCCTACGTCCTGGGTATTAGATACCGGATCGGGATCCCACATATGTAAATTGTTATGTGGGCTACGTAAAGGTAGAGAACTGGGAAAAGATGATCATTCCGTACAAGTAGGGAATGGTGCAAGTATTGCAGCCAAAGCAGTTGGCGAATATCACCTTGTATTACCAAGTAGTAATACAATGATTCTGAATGAGTGCTATTATATACCGAAAATGATGTGCAATATTATATCAGTTTCTTTATTAAGTAAAGAAGGATATAATTTTGTAATACAGGATAATGTTATGAACAACTTCCTAGATCAAAAGTTGATTGGATCAGGCTCGTTACATAATGGCATATTCATTCTCAATCAAAATACAGTTCTTAATATACAAAACACACACAAGAGGAAGAATTCAGAAATGAACGAATTCTTCTTGTGGCATTGTAGACTTGGTCATATCAATGCGACACGACTAGCTAAGTTACATAAGGATGGATTTGAATCCGTTCGAATTATCATCTTATGATACTTGCCATTCATGTCTCAAAGGTAAAATGACCAAAACTCCATTTAATGGACACGGAGCAAGAGTTACGGAACTTTTAGGACTGGTACATAGTGATGTATGCGATTCCATGTCTACACATGCCAGGAACGGTTCTTCCTACTTCATTACATTCACTGACGATCTCTCAAGATTCGGACATGTGTTCCTGATGAAACACAAGTCTGAAGCTTTTGAGAAATTCAGAGAATATAAACACGAAGTAGAGAACCAAACGGGAAAAAATATTAAGATCCTTCGATCTGATCGAGGAGGAGAATACTTGAGCAATGACTTTCTAGACTATCTAAAAGAGAATGAGATTCTCTCTCAGCTTACTCCTTCTTATACACCACAGCACAACGGTGTATCAGAGCGGAGGAATCGCACCTTATTAGATATGGTGCGCTCTATGATGAGCACTGCTGAGTTGCCTATTTCCTTCTGGGGTTATGCACTTGAGACAGCAGCATACTTATTGAATCAAGTTCCATCTAAATATGTACCTACCACACCATATGAGATATGGAGTGGGAAGAGACCGTATCTTAAACGAGTTAAGATATGGGGTTGTCCGGCCTATGTCAAAAGGCAAAATCCGGACAAACTCGAGGCACGATCAGTTCGTTGTAAGTTTGTGGGATATCCCAAGAATTCCCAAGGATATTTTTTCTACCATGCTGAAGAACAAAAAGTGTTTGTTTCTCAATATGCCAACTTTTTAGAAAAGGAATTCCTTGCAAAAGAAATTATTGGCAAAGAGGTAGAGCTGGAAGAAGTTCCAGCGATACAAACTGCAACTGATGATTTAGTGGAACCAGAGGATTCAGTAGTTCCCGACGAACTCCAGCCTCTCCGCCGATCTAGTAGGGTTTCTCATCCACCTGAGAGATACTACGGTTTTCTCATTGATGGTGGGAGCGAGGATTGCATCATGGAAGATGATGACCCAAATAGTTTTGAGCAGGCCATCACGAGTGGTGACTCTGTGAAATAGCTGGATGCAATGCGATTTGAGATGGAATCCATATACCCCAACAAAGTATGGACTTTGGAAGTTGCTCCTGAAGGGGTAAAACCCATTGGGAGCAAATGGATCTTTAAAAAGAAAATTGGTGTAGATGGAAAAGTTGAGACTTTCAAAGCTAGACTTGTTGCAAAGGGTTTTTTGTCAACGACCAGGTGTGGATTATGACGAAACATTTTCTCCGGTAGCTATGCTTAAGTCCATCCGGATCTTACTTACCATTGCTGCATACCATGACTACGAAATCTGGCAGATGGATGTTAAGACCGCCTTTCTAAACGGTAATTTAGAAGAGTGCGTGTACATGACTCAGCCAGAGGGCTTCATAGATAGTGGGAGCAGCGGAAAGGTGTGCAAGCTGCTTAAATCCATTTATGGGTTAAAGCAAGCATCGCGGAGTTGGAATATCTGCTTTGATGTTGTAGTCAAAGAGTTTGACTTCATCAAAAATGTAGATGAACTTCGTATATATAAAAAGGTTGCAGAGAGTAAGTTTGTCTTCCTCGTATTGTACGTCGATGACATACTCTTGATAGGAAATGATGTTCCTATGCTGCAATCGGTCAAGCTTTCTTATCACAAAGATTCTCAATGAAAGATCTAGGTGATGCCTCCTGCATACTGGGAATTATGATCTATAGAGATAGGTCTAAACGGATATTGGGATTGTCCCAATCCAGGTACATTGACACCATACTAAATAGGTTTAGTATAGAAGAATCCAAGCGTGGGAACCTACCCACGATCTCTGGACTCACTCTCTCCAAAGAGATGTCTCCCAAGACTGATTTAGAGAGAGCTCGCATGCAAGGGATACCCTATGCTTCTGCAGTAGGCTCTATCATGTATGAGATGCTATATACCAGACCCGATGTAGCATACTCACTAAGTGTAGTGAGTAGGTATCAAGCAGATCCTGGAGAGAGTCACTGGATAGCTGTGAAGAACATTCTCATGTACTTGCGAAGGACTAAAGAGATGTTCTTGGTGTATGGTAACGGGGAACTCCAGGTGGAGTCCTTTACCGATTCGAGCTTCCAAAGTGATAAGGACGACTCTAAGTCACACTCGGGATTTGTCTTTACCCTCAATGGAGGGGCGGTGTATTGGAAGAGTTCCAAACAGGATACCGTTGCAGACTCGATGATGGAGGCTGAACACATCGCTGCCAACGATGCTTCCAAAGAGGCTGTCTGGATAAAGAAGTTCATTTCTGAACTTGGTGTGGTTCCGTCCATTGAGCATCCAATACCTGTGTATTGCGATAACAATGGAGCTGTGGCTTTGGCCAAGAATCCCAGGTCCCATCAGAAGTCCAGACATATTCTGAGGCGGTATCACCTGATCAGGGAGATAGTTGATCGCCGGGAGATCGAGGTCAGGAGAGTTGATACGAAGGACAACACAGCGGATCCACTCACAAAAGCCATTCCCCAGATACAGTTTGAGAGATTATTCGGGATGCTAAGTATGAGATACTACAGCAGTTGGCTTTAGTGCAAGTGGGAGATTGTTAGTTATGTATATACCCTAGAGGGCATTGTTGTACATATGATGTATATTATAATGGATACTTGGATATATATAGAGAGGACTTTCTTGCTCGTCATGATAGTATGCTATTTGGTTTCACTTTATCTTAATATGTTGACTTATATTAGTTTACTGTCTTACTCTCACATGTTGATAAAGCTCTTAGGATATGTACTCGACTACTAGGACTATGAAGATTTCATACTAGTGGGGCCACGGTAGTCGATGAGTACATCCTATAACTTTTCCTAATCGAGGGTGTGTCGAGACAGGGCATCGATACACCAGAGTAGACTAGCGTATACGCGTCTTGACCCACGTCAGATGGCAGTTCTCTGGTGACACTGGTACAGGTTAGTCTGTAGACCTGAGATCGTCATAGAGTCTTGTGTGATTCCCACTGTGCTTTGATTTCCACCTTACTACGTCCAAGAGGGCATGCAAAATGGTGGCTTTTGGGTACAGTCCCGAATCATATGGAGGCAATGAGCGATAGGAGGGGATTCGTCTCTCCCGGTATAGGGAGTTGATGTTGTGCTGTGTTCGATTGGCTATAACTGGAAGTTCCTGGCCAGGGCGGATATTGAGTACTACTGGTAAGTGTTACCAGTAGTTTCTCGATCTGTTATGAGCCTCACATCGACACGACTTATCGGTTACTGGGGTCTGACGTATACCACCCCTAGACTAGATATGTGACATATCAGACGAAGAGACCGGACTGTACGGGAGTGTTACTGATTGGAGTCACAGGAGAATGTACAGGCTTGCTTCTTGATTTTCTGATCGCTCAATACCTGGGTGGCTGTTACGTTTAGCTGACCGCTTGCAGCTTGTGGATGTTTGATGTGATCATCACCTGCTACCGGCGTATTGACGATTCTTTAGAGTCCTACACAGAGGTTTCTTGACTCAGGCAAAACGGAGTAGGAGCACATATGTGATATGTGCAGGACCGAGGATAATACGATATGGGATACCGTATTATATTCTCGTGATATTTTGATATGAGCCGGGTCATCGGATCAAGTGTTGATTCGATGAATCGGTACACGATATATTAATCAGTTATATTCGATATATCCGGATTGTCGGATCAAGTGTTGGTTCGATAATTAAATGTATAATAATATATATGATATATTGCATTATATTATCTAATATTGGTTCGATTTATTGATTCATTTTCTCATCGAGTAATACATTGATATATATGCGATATATGTTAATTGTATTATTTTCTTTTGTTACAAATATATATTATATATGTGATATATAATATTGTGACATGATATGATTACTAATGCAACATGTTTAGTGAAGATTAAACCTAGTTAGGGTTTGATTTGGGTAAGCTTTTTCATGTAGCTTCTAGAAACTTTCACTTTGTTTCTAGCAAAGATATTATGCTTGATATTTTGCTAGATATTTCTAACCCAACTCAAACCCTTCACCCTAGGTTAAGTCTCTATATGGGTTAGCCTACTCATTATCAACTATTGTTGCATTTGTAACTATCACTTGAATTTCATTATTCTTCACAAAAGGAATTTCCTTCTTCTTCTTCTTCCTTGAGTTTTGAGAAAGCTTTCTAGGTTTTCTTTATGTGATGAATTAGAGTGAGAATTTGATAATAAAAGAGAGCATAAATCCTACTTAATCATCCTCATCTAATCTAGCCAATTAGATTAGGGTGTTCACCTCATTTGTGAGAAAGAGCTTGAGTTAAAGGAATTTCGAGGTAGATCATCGGAGAAAAGGAAGATTACAAGCAAGCATGGATCATTCGGGTTGTGGAGCCTCTCTTGAGTCCGGCAGATCGTGGATCACGGCGAAGTGAATTCTACTCGGAGCTTATGAAGTGATGGAACGGACTACAAAGGTTGTAATCCCTCACTCTTAGTTGTAAAGATATTTACTTGCATGTTAAACCCTAATAATCTAGCAAAGATCCTGGCTTTGGGTTGTTCGGCACGTCTAAATTTTGAATCGGGCATGGTTGATGCCTTATAGACCTTTATATGAGTGCCTAGGAAGCCTACAGTGGCAACGCCGTACTGCCCTAAACCCCAAGGTTTAGAGGTGGTTCAGACGGTCACATAATCGAGTTAAGGTTTATGTTCTTCTAGAGGGTCCACCGCCTTACTTGCACGACTTTGAACGCTCTTTAAGTAAGGAAAAATCCAACACTTGGAAATTTTCTGACAGGAGAAAAAGTCTGTTATTGATATCCGTTCGAACCTTTTAACACGTTCTAAATTACCCGGAAGAAACTTAAACGAAGTTAAACTTTCCGATCAAATTAACGAGTTCCCAATATATCCCAGAAAGCTCAACACTTGAGTAGAACTAAAAATTCCCAGAAGTATGGAAAAGTACCCACGAATAAACCCCTGAAGTATGAGCCACCAACTCCCAAAGTTGGCCGCGGAACCGCCGCCAAACGCATGGTTTGGCCGCGGTTCCGCGGTCACATGAGTGAGTTATGGCTTCGTACTTCACAGTAATTCTTAGAATTCCCTGCATGATTTTCTAAGTATTTTTAATATGAAAAATGTCAACTTTTAAATTTTTTTCCAGAAACTAGGATTTATCGGGGTTTCGGAGTTCGATCGGACTTCTAACTTCGTCTACACATCACCTAATGCTCTAGCTTTGCTCTGATACCACTGTAGGATTAGTTTAGCACCTTAGAAAGGTTCTGGCAAGCATCAATCATGCTACTTTAAAATTTTTGGGGTGCTAAACAAACCCTAACCAAGATCTTAACTAGAGAATTAGGGTAAACATACGAAGTAAACAACTTTACATCTAAGAGTTGGGGATTACAATCTTTGTAGTCCGTTCCTTCACTTCAAAAGCTCCATGTTGAGGTCCCTTCGCTGCGATCATCAAGTACCCGGACTCAAGAGAGGCTCCATGAAGAGAAAGATGCAAGCTTACTTCCAATCTTCAACAACTAAGATGATTTACCTTGAAGAAACTCAAACCCAAGGTTTTGCTTCACTAATCAAGTATTAGCAAAGCAAACACCCTAATCTAAATGGCTAGAATAGATAAGGATGATGAAGTAGGAATTTTTCTCTCATTTTTTTTCTTTATCTCACTCAAAATCATCACAAACCCAAAAGCAAGAAAGCTTTTCATGAGGAAGAAGAAGAAGCAAGTCATTTGTGATGAATAATGAATTATAGTTATTGTTACAAATCAACCATGGGTCAATCATGAAGGCTTAACCCATGTAGAGAGTAAACTAGGGTAAAGGGTTTGGGTTGGTTTAAGAAAATATCTACACAAAAATATCTAAGCTTACAACAAAAATGAAGCTTCTAGAAGCTTCAAGAAAAAGCTAACCCAAATCAAACCCTAACTATGTTTAATCTCCACAAATCATGTTGCATTTGTAATCATAACTTGTTTCAATATTATATATCACATATATAACATATTTTGTAACAAAATAAAATAATACAGTTAACATATATCACATATATATCAATGTATTATCCAAGTGAGAAAAAGAATTTTTAAGTGAGCTTATATTAGTTAATGTAACTTAATAAATCACATATATAATTATACATTAAATTATAGAATCAACACTTGATCCGATAATCCGGCTATATCGCATATAACCAACTAATGTAATCTGTATCAGTTCATCGAATCAACACTTGATCCGATGACCCGGCTATATCATATATACCCGGCCGATATCTCATATCGCGAGAATCTAATACGGTATCGTATACACGTATTATTCCCGGTCCCGCACATATCACATATGTGCTCCAACTCCGTTTTGCCTGAGCCAGGAAACCTCTGTGTAGGACTCTAAAGAATCTTCAATACGCCGGCAGTAGGTGATGATCATATCAAACACCCACAAGCTGCAAGCGGTCAGCTAAACGTAACAGCCACCCAGGTATTGAGCGATCAGAAAATCAACAAGCAAGCCTGTACATTCTCCTGTGAATCCAACCAGTAACACTCCCGTACAGTCCGGTCTCTTCGTCTGATATGTCGCATATCTCGCCTAGGGGTGGTAAAACGTCAGACCCCAGTAGCTTGATAATTCCTATCGATATGAGGTCCATAATAGTTCGAGAAACTACTGATAACACTTACCAGTAAATCTCAGCAACCCTGGCCAGGAATTTCCAGTTATAGCCAATCAAACACAGCGCAACATCAACTCCCTATACCAGGAGAGACGAAACCCCTCCTATCGCTCATTACCTCCATGTGATTTGGGACTGTACCCAAAAGCCACCGTTTTGCATGCCCTCTTGGATGTGGTATGATGGAAATCAAAGTACAGTGGGAATCACACAAGATCTATAACGATCTCGGGTGTACAGACTAACCTGTACCAGTGTCACCAGAGAACTGCCATCTTACGTGAGGTATAATACCATCTGGGAGTTCTCGGCGAGTCCGTCCAGTATACCTAGTCTCCACTGAGCACCCGTATACCTTCTCTGATGTCAAACACCAATGGATATGGGATCATCCATCGCCCATCATATGGGTCAAGAAGCGCATACGCTAGTCTACTCTGGAGTATCGATGCCCTGTCTCGGTACTCCAATGACTAAGAACATTTGAAGGATGTACTTTGCGACTACACTGTCCCCACTAGTATGATCTGCATCATAGTCCTGGTAGTCAAGTACTCATCCTAAGGGCTTTATCAACATGTAACATAGAGACAATCAGAGTACATGTTAAGATAAAGAGTAACCAGATATCATACTATTATGTCGAGTAAGAAAGTCCTCCCTATATATGTCCAAGCATCCACTACAATATACATCGTATGTACAGTAATGGCCTCTAAGGCATACATATAACTAATAATGATATATCTGTGCGTTTATTTCATAAAGTGAGATATAACCTTTTGAAATTATGTCCATGACATTTACCTATATCAGTTGATGGTTAGGTAAGGAGCATTACACAGCGGTGTAATTCTTCATAACTATAGTACAGTTTTCAAACTACGACGCACAGTGTTTGAATTATTCAACTCAGGGGACTTATACAAAATATTATATGTTGTCCGGTATCCATCTGGATAGAGGGGTTGGTCCTCATACTATATTCTATTTACTTGTGACTTCTCCAGTTTTAGACAAGTGTTTCATAGAAATATAAGGTCCAAGTTTTGAGAAGTTATAGGTACAAGGTTAAATTAGAGAACCAGGTGTTGCAAGTATCAGGATTCTTCAAGATGATCGAAGATGTAGATAGTTGTGTTTGGTATTCAGTTGATAGTAATGATTTTGAGAACTTGTTTCTCTTTCAGGTTACTCATATCTGGATGCACTCCTAAGTTGAGTAATGCTGATCGGCCTCTCTCCAAGTTGACATGCACTGGAGACAGCTGCATGATTTGAATCTGGTTCCATTAATTAAATCAGTTCCTCTGTTTCTATATTGAATATAGAATGGTTCATATCTTAACGATGTTAAGGTATATGGAGTTGTCCGGCTTATGCTTAAAACCCGACTCTGGATAACTCAAGAAACGTTTTTGTAATGGCAGTTTGTGGGATAATGATCAGTCGAAAATATTGCAATTTTAACACATCAATTTCCCTACTCTTTGCAATCATCTAAAGGTGTTCGGTATGAATATAGCACATATTAGCAATTTGTCTGTAAAATATCATATAAAATGTGTTATACATTATAACCGGTATTTTGAGGGGTATTGAATGTTTATTATTGCACGCATGATCTTTGTATATCGCAACACTTGTCTCGAGATTGTGTGCAGGAAATTCTCCAGGTAAAGAGCTGAAACTGCTAAAAGTGCTGATAAAATACGCCAAGTCCAAGACTTGTGAGGCAGTGAACAAGAAAGTATAAAAATATTCCAGACATCAGAAAAGTGCCAAACAGCCAACATGAAATCAACCGGGAAATTTTATGCATCAAGCGCACCAAATGGCCGCGGATCCGCGGCCGAATGGGCGGATCCGCCGCGGATCCACGGCCACGGTGACTCATCATCGGCAAATTATTATTTCAGAGGTCTTCTTTCAGTAGCCAAACTTCTTCAAGACACTTCGGTCTCCAGAGATCTCCAGAAGCTTCTCTTCTAACAGCCAAGCTTCTTATGCAAGCTTCATTACAACCAAGCTTCTCAAGCAAGCTAGCTAACTACCTTAATCTAGAAGCTTCTTCTCAACTACCAAGATTACAAGGGAAGCTAAACCTAGCTTAGCTTCTAAAGGAAGCTAGATCAAGTTTCTAGGGGAAGCTAAAGGAGAAGACTATATAAAGGGACCCAATGCTTCATTAAAAAGGTTGTTCGTTGTTCTACAATTCCACACACAAGTTGAGTGACACAACTTGTGAAGCAAAAACCCTAGCCTCAAATACAATACAAAAGCCAAATCAAGATTCATCGAGTACCAAATCAAGCAGGCATTCAACGAGTCTTTTTGAAGCAACGCCGATCTTCAACCGAGCAAGAGATCCACGACGATCCGTGACTCAAGAAGACGATGCGAAGCTAGTTTGACGATTTAGTTCCTCCTCAAATCTTGTAGTCTTTGAGTGTATTGTAACGAAACGTCGATTAAATAAAAGGTAAAAATTCTTGATCTTGCTTTTCTTTACATTTGAGCATTATGATGAGTTATCAATTCTTGATTGTTTTCTTTTTCATGATGTTTGAGTGAAAACTCCGCTTGTGGAGGAATCAAGAAGATAGGTAGATGATGATGATTAAATTCTTAAACGATTCTTAAGTCTTATGAGTTTTGTAAAGTTTAGGAAATTGAATCAACGATGACCTAGTTTTCAGCGAGATGCTTTCTTGAATATTTTCGCTCCAAATTAGAGATCAACGATCGATGATTGCATTTCCTAGAGGTTAGAATTTGAATGCTAATTAACGAAAGGACAAGTGATGATGATGAACAAACCCTAGTTTCTTCGCTAGATCCCTAAACCTCGTTGATTGTCATCGATCTAGTAACAAATCTTCAATAGATAAGAATTTTTAATCATCATTCTTCATCATCACTATCAATTGGATCGATTCCTACAAGTCTCTTTACAAATCTTGATAATTCATTCGATTTGGACATCTTCTTTATCTTTAGTATTTCTTGATTTTAAATCTACTTCTTGATAATTCTTGAAACTAAATTTCATAAATCTTGAATTAATTTTCTTTTATCTTTTAATTTTCAACTCAACTAAAACAAGATCGAGCAAATCACACTTTCTCAGTGGACGATCCGTTCTCATTGACGAAACTACAATAGACACCGTCAATTGATTGCGGTATAAATTTCTTTGGTTGTGAAACATTCTAAACACGAGACGGAAATGAATCAATCAAATGGCGCCGTTGCCAGGGATCGTGTGCTAATTTGTTCGTTTTTTATAATTTGAGTTGAAAAAATTATTATTACATCAGTTTTTTAGATCAAAATTCGTAACAAGCACTTAACGATTTGTTGTGATTTGTTGCAAAGAGATCTGGAATCTGTGGAGCGAGAGGAAAAATTTTTAGAGCATCTTAGGTAGCTCAGTGAGTGAACAGGAACTGTTCCTGAAAGTTTTGTGTAGGGATCTCGTCATCAAACCGCTGAACCGCGGCCATAAGTTGCATATTGCGACGGAACCGCGACGTTCCTAGGGCTTCAGTGCACCAAACTTCGCAGGTCTGTTTCTGACTTTCTTATCTCCTCCCTGCTCTGCTCCATTAACCAATTTCTGCAGGATTCTTTGCAAAAATTCGCAGCGCCGCAAAAAGAAAATTGTTGCGTGTTTGATCTTAGTTGTTTGCATTTTCAATACGGAAATTAAGGGGCAAAGATCAAATTCAGATTAGGTAGGGAGTTCATTACCCTTCCTAAGCCCTAAAAATCACAAAATTGCTTCCACATTACCCTCATTAACTAAAAAAATCTAGACATGACTCTAAGGGCCGTCGTGCTCACTTAGGACAGAAGGAGGTCGTGGGTAATCTATTGCTTATCCGCGTTTCTTTTGTGGTGTCTAAGGCAAATGTGTCTAAGGCAAGTGGTTACTTAATTAGGCCCACTACTTACGTAGTGGAGAACCTCCCACTTACCTGGCACTTACCTGACCACAGGAAAGGCAAAGAGGTAGTAGAGCATCTATCTTGCGACTTGTCTTCTGGAAGTCTAGGAGCGGTCTAGAGACTTGACCTAGGTGACCACTAGATATAGGGTTGCTTGTGCATTGTTTGTGTGATTTTTTCAAAATTCCGTCTTTTTCAAAACCAAACACCAAACTCATCTTTTCCTTAATTATCACAACGCTGCCACTTGTGCTAAACTATTTAGTGCATGCTCGGCTGGATACGGGATTCTAGTGCCCGTCTTGTCCGCGTTCTTTCTATCGACTCCGAAGTCGGTATTTCTATGTCTACTTTTTCTTCTCCCACCACCACACCCACTTCGATGGGCAATTCTCCATCGAACTTCTTTAACACTACTCTGCCACCGTCCGCAGGTGCGCAGAATCCGCCCCGCATCTTACTCCAAGAGAGATGTTACCAACTGCGAGGTCCTCTTTCGACCTGTCTCACTATTCCACCAGCTAATGGGGACAATTTTGAAGTAAAACCCCAATACATCAATTTTCTACCCAAATATCACGGTCTCGAGTCTGAAGACGCATATGTCTTTATTACAAAATTTGAAAATGTATGCGCTATGATTGGTACTTCACAGCTTTCTGTGGATACTATGCGTTTACTCTTTCTTCCATTTACTTTGTGCGATATAGCCGAGAAGTGGCTTTATAACACAGCCGCACATTCCATTTCGAACTGGGGAGAATTCGTAACAGCTTTCCTAAAGAAATTCTACCCCAATCATAAAACAGCTCGAGTCCGTAGCGAAATAAATCAATTTACCCAGCTTCCAAATGAACCATTCTCGAAGTGTTTTGAACGCTTCAAGGATCTGTTAGTTTAATGTCCACATCACGGAATTCCTAAATGGGATCTGTGCAGAATCATATATAAGGGCATTAATCCTACCACAAAACAGACCCTTGAATCCATGTGTCAAGGCACCTTCATAACTAAATATGATGGTGAAGCATGGAGATTTTTAGAAGATTTCGCTAAAAAATCTTTACAGTGGGAGAGTGTAAGTCAACCATCGTCTAGGGGTGGTAACCACCAATCTAATGTTTCCATAGGAGTTAGAGCTGAAATGTCAGCAATGCAAAAGAAACTCGAAACTATGGAAAATAAATCTTTAGCAGCCGCCCTAAATCAGATGTCACTCTCCAAAACTGTCTGTGGATGTTGTTCTGATCCATCACATCTTATGGAAGAATGTCCTTTAAATTCTCCATTTCAACGTCAAGAGCATACCAATGCTGCTTTCAACAAAGACCTAGAAACGATCCGTATTCTTCCACTTATAATCAGGGTTGGAGGAATCACCCTAACTTTGCTTGGAACCAATCACAAACTCAAAACACGGTTCCAAATCAAAACAATTTCCAAAGGGCTCCTCCACCACAACAGCAACCACTTCAACTGAGTCAGCACCCTTACCAATCACAAAACTTTCAAAATCCGGTCAACACACCTGCACCGTATAATCCTTTGCAGTTGACCAGTACTGATGAATCCTCTTCACTCGCACAAACCATGAATTTGCTTCTGAAAAATTTCATGCAAGTTTTAGCTGAGATGAAGTCTTTCGTCGATAAAATCCAGAAAAACTTTGACTCCCAAAGTGAGAGTTATTAAATCGATGGAAGCACAAATTGCCCGTATAAATCCCAAATTGAGTGCTAGAGAGAAAAGGAAACTTCCAGCTCAACCTTTATCCAATCCAGGCTATTCACGTCATGTGAATGCCATTACAACGTTGAGATCTGGAAGAGTGCTTGACAACCATGTTGGTGAAAAGATTGATAATAATGAAGAATCAATCGATGATACCCCGGCTGAGACTTTTCCTTCCACTTCTACTTCTGTTTCTGACCCCAGTTCGTCTACCCCACCATTTTCTTCCGAGCCTATTCTCCGTTTCCCCAAGGCTAGAACCCTCATCATACTTCTTCTAGTCCACCAAAGACGATCCCCACTCCTATTCTTAGATCGTTCTTACCCACACAATCTTCTCTAATGTTAGACCCCGCTCTTATTGCTAAAGCTCCTTATCCGAATCGGTTAAGGGGAAACATACCAAGTCCGCAAATGGAGAAGATCACTGAGATCTTTAAACTGGTTAATATGAACATCCCTCTCCTAGATGTTATACAACAAGTCTCCGCTTATGCAAAAATTCTCAAAGACTTGTGCACTAGGAAGAGGAAGACTCAAGTGCCAAAAAAGGGATTCATGTCAAAGACTGTAGACACAGCTTTTCCCCAACAATTACCTAGGAAACGTAAGGATCCTGGCTATCCTACTATTTATATTTCTATTGGGGATAAACACATTAACCGTGCTCTACTTGACCTTGGTGTAAGTGTTAACCTTCTTCCTTTCTCGGTTTATGAGCAGTTAGGGATCGGAGAGTTGAAACCAACCCACTGCACTCTCCAGATGGCCAACCGATCAATCACCAAATGTAGGGGTGAACTAGAGAATGTGTTGATAAAAATCGGGGAATTTGTATTCCCTATGAACTTTATTGTTCTCGATACACAGCCTGTAGTGAACCCACGGAATCAAATTCCGGTGATCCTTGGTCGCTCCTTTTTGGCCGCTTCTAATGCTATAATCAACTGTCGTAACGGCTCTATGACCCTATCTTTCAGGAAGATGTCAATTGAGCTGAACATTTACAAGTTGGGAAGTGTACCCTCCGAACCTTCTGCTCAGATTTGTTCTGTCGAATTAATGGATGTCGACAGCAGCGAATTTGACGAGCCTCATGATACTGATCTAGACACTTTTCATATGTTGTTGTTTGACCCAACTATGTATCATACACATACGGACTCTTCCACCGAGTTGTCCAGGTCAACATTTAACACTGATTATGAACCGTTTTTGGAGTCTGAAGATCACCCCGCGCTTTTTGATGACATTATTTTTCGGGGTATCGATGAAAGTTTTGAGGAAATTTTCGATGATGAGCTTGCATTTTTAAAAAATACGAGTGTTGAATCATCTCCCAAACAAAGAAATTGAACCTCCACCCCTTCTTCTTGACAATCACAAAAATGCGAGTAATCCATCATCACAACCACTGTGTCGTCTCTCCAAAACGAGACGCAAACACATTCTTTCACACCACTTATTTTTTCCCCACTTCTTCCGTTAGATATGTATGCCCTAGAGGCCTGTATTGTATAGAATGCTAGGCATGTATATGTGCAGAAACTATCTTTGCTCGAAATGATAGTATGCTATCTGGTTTATCTTCATCTTAACTTGTGTTATATTTCATATCTTTATATGCATGTTGATGAAGCCCTTAGGATTATGCTTGACTACCAGGATTATAATGAGATCATACTAGTAGGGCCTGGATAGTCTATAAGCATATCCTTTAATAGTTCCTAGTCGAGGGTATATCGAGACAGGGCATCGGTATTACCAAGTTAGACTAGTGTGTACGTTTCCTGACCCTGGGGGGCGATGGTTGATTCCACAACCATTGGTGTTTGACATCAAAGATTGTACACAGGTCCTCATTGGAGAATGGGTACACCGAACAGGACTCACCGAGAACTCCTAGATGGTATATATATCAATTGCCAGATAGCAGTTCTCTGGCGACACTTGTACAAGTTAGTCTGTAGACCCGAGATCGTCATAGTGTATTGTGTGATTCCCACTGTGCTTTGATTTCTTCCCTACCGCGACTCTGCCGAGTCGTGCAAACAGGTGGATTTTGGGTACAGTCCCGAATCGCATGGAGACAGTGAGCGATAGGAGGGGTTTCGTCTCTCCCGGTATAGGGAGTTGGTGTCGCGCTATGCTTGATCGGCCATAACATCAAATCCCTGGCCAGGGTTCTCGAGATTTACTGATAAGTGTTATCAGTAGTTTCTCAAACCGTTATGGTCCGTAAATCAACATGACTTATAAAGTTACTGAGGGTCTGATATTTACCACCCCTAGACTTCATATGCGACGTATCAGACATAGAGACCGGACTGTACGGTAAGTGTTGCTTGTCGACCCGTTGGGGTTGCGATGAGTTCGCTCGTCGGCCACTTTTTCGTCATGTACCTGGGTAGCCGTTACGCACAGCTAGTGCCACTGATGCGCTTGTGGTTAAACCCACTACCAGCGTACTGTCGAGTCTTTATAGCCCCACACAGAGGGTTCCCTCGTTCAGGCGAAAGATGTAGAGGCCGTAAGTTTTTACGGCAGCCGTAAGGTGTTACGACAGGGTTTCAATTATGTTCGTGTAATTGTTACAGGAATAATAATCGGAACAATAATACTGGTAGGCTTTGGTTTAAGCCGGATACCGGTATTATATTATTGGATTAATGGTATTCGTATTTTTCGGAATTCGGATACGGGCATACGGTATACGGTATACGGAGGAGGGGTATTCTTGTAATTGTTACAAGAATACCTTCTAGAAGGTGCCACCTCATAATGACATTATTTATTTTATGAAAATAAATAAATGAGATAGAAATAAGAAAGTCCAAGCATGGTTGCAAGAATGTGTTATTTAATTTTATATTGTTTTGGAATTACTATTGAAGCATGGTGCTAATTTTATATTATATGCTTCAATTATTTCATTTGCAATATATCATTTTCTCATGCTTGAACTCTCTCATTATCACAAACACTTTCTCTCTCCTTCTTCTCTTCTCCTCCTTCATCCTAAGCTTTACCCTTCACATGTGTTGTGAAACAAAAGTTTAGGATTAAAGATAATCCAATACCCTAATCTCTACATGATCCTAGTGACCTCTTCTAGCAAACTTGGTCTCTAGGTTAAGCTCTTATGAAGAGTTTCTAGCTTGCACGACAACTCTCGCATGGATCATCTAGGTCTTGGGGTGGCCGGAGATCGGGAACATCGGCAACATCCAAAGGAGCTAAGGAGTTGCAAGGAGCAAAGGAGTTGCACCAAAGAGAAGACCAGAAGGACCGTATCATTGAGGTATAATCCCTAACATAGTAGACAAGATCTTTGGAAAAGTGCGTGTTGTATGCAAAGAAAATTTTCGTTTATCGCTTCCGCCGCCTCACAAGAGTTGTGGGAGCATGCAACATGCACTAACATGGTATCAGAGTCTAACTAAACCATAATTAGATTATTAGCTAAAAGTTAGAACTTCAATCGAAGAATTTTTCCCGGAAAAACACATTTTCTGTCCCCGTTTTCAGTCGATTTTTAAAGTGTTCAAAAAATCATTTCAGTGGCCTTAAAAATACATGCGGGGTTTTCTAAGCACACTGTAGAAAAACGAGACTCTAACTCGCCAGGAACGCCGCGGATCCGCCGCCAAACTCAGTGTTTGGCCGCTGATCCGCGGCCGAGTCATGGCCGAGTTGACTCGTTTTTCAGCAGTTTGTTTAGGTTAAGAAAATAGTGTTTCTAAGATATCTGGAATTTACACAAAGTTGTTTGTGCTCCGGATTGTGACAAGTGTTGGCATGGTTTAAAATTATCGATCGAAATTCTAAAGTGCTTGGCTAATTGGGTTTTCTTAGTTAATGATATGTGTGTTTGAAACGTCGACTAATTGCTATAAGTCGATTAGTCGGGGTTGCACACTTCTGTAATGATATCATGAGATGGTATGTGTATATGAATATGTTCGATCGTCGTGATGAATGGCCGGGGGATGTGAGAAGAGCGTTTTTCTTTTCTTTCATTCAATATAATTTGCAAAAAGCAATATAATATTATTTTGCGGGGCACATCCGGGTTGAGCTTGTAGCCACCGTTGTATAATTTTTTTTACTGTTTTTGCTCTTAGGATAAACCCAAGGTGGGGTGCATAAACTACTGGGTTTTCGAAGTGCCGAGTGGCCTACTCACTTTGTTGAGAGAAGTTGCTCCACTTCAGGAATTTGGTGGGTAGTTTGCCGCACCCGTAGGGGTCTAGGGTGGGGTTTTGGCTATTCATCACGACTGTGGAACCCGTCATTCATTAAGGCTTGAATGAAATGCGGAATTCCTAGTATATCCAATGTATTCATCTGTGATCTGTAATGGCTATATTTATATATGAGATATATAATAAACGTTGCTTATGTTTTGCACCCGCGCTAGTCCAGCCCCCGCTCTGCCGTTAGTTAAGTAACCTAACGGTGCATGACGGGGCCCAGTGGCGAATGCGGATGGCATAAGCGTACGCTCTATTTTCGTTTCTTTTCTATGATGTTTAGGAAACGTAAATGATGGGACAGCATTAATGTGATTAATGTGAAGAAAAAAAACCTAAAGATATTGTAGAATCAAATTTTTTAAAATGGGTAACTCTAGTTTTTTTTTTCCTTGCATAGTGGTATTCTTGAATATCCTGCACCTCATTCGATGACGAAAGGGCCGAGATCCCTTCACCGGGAGTGACCCCTTTAGCGAAACTAGCAAATGTTACAAAGAACTCGATTGTTTTTATAGTTGATCTAACTTTTGTTTTGCATCGTGGTATTCATGAATATCCTGCACCTCATTCGATGAGGAAAGTGCCGAGATCCCTTCACCGAGAGTGACCTCTTTAGCAAAATTAGATTCGATTTTTAAAACTGGAGCTTAAACCACTCTTTTCACTCGATTCTACAACGATATCAAGTTCAAAAACGTCAAACATTTTCACAAAAACCATCCGTTGCCCTCCGCCATTTTCGGAAGCAGAGTACTTAGTATTCGTGCCACATTTGTTGACTATAGTTAAGGCGTGGTGTACGGTAGCTAAGTGATGTTTTCCTACAAAGCATTTGCTGCAATCGATTAGGACATTCGCATGACTTTGTTGACTATAGTTAAGGGTCTTGCGGGTGGGTCTAAATCAATTCCGAAATGGCGGGTAGAACTCGACTAATGCTTATGATTTATTGACCATAGTTAAGGTCATAAGACACTAGGGGTAAAAATCAAATCGGGAATTTCAAGAGTTGAAATTTGCAATGAGATTGCATACTTTCTATTTGATGGTTGGATCCCAAACCCATTGTGAGTAAAAGTTACTCCCGGGAGAGTTTTTGCACTTTACAATTAGCTAATCCAGTAGGTGTCTAGAAAGGTGTCAATGGGGTTACGCCTCTAGGAAAACGAGGTTTACCTTAATTAGGTCCGTGCGAAAGCACGGGGAACCTCCCTCGAAGTACCGACACTGGCCTGGCTGACCGGTTAGCGAACTTGCAGATTGCAATTAATCCTGGCTAATTTTCTTTTTGAAAGGTTTGAAGGAAAATTTGATAAAAAGCAGTGGGAGACATCAGTTAGATAAGATTAATAACCTATCTAATTATGCAAGAGCAATCACTGAGTGTCTTCTTTTCTCTCTCATAATGGCAGATACCTATGATGGTACTTAAGCTTTTATTAGACAAAAATAAACTCATGGGACCGAATTACAAAGATTGGCTAAGGAACGTGAATATTGCCCTGACCTATGATAAGGTCGGATACGTCCTGACTACTCCAGCCCCTCCTATCCCAGGCCCTGATTCTTCAGTTGCGGATAAAGAAATCTGCAAGACATGGGATATAGACTGCGCTACAGCCAAGTGCCTCGCGCTTGCTTCTATGAACAATGAATATCAAAAGCAGCTCGAGAAGATGGATGTTCAATCCATCTTTCTCCATACAAAGGAGTTGTATGGAGAGAAATCTCGTACTCTCCGATACGAGACATCTCGAAAGTTGTTTCAGATGCGAATGGCTACTGGCACGTCTGTAAGTGACCATGTATTGAAAATGATTGGACTTATCGAAGAACTTGAGGACCTGGGTTAGACCCTGGATAACGAGCAGTATGTTGATATTGTTCTACAGTCCTTTTCCCCTGCCTTTGCTCAATTCATTGTAAACTTCAACATGCATAACATGGAGAAGTCTTTGCGTGAACTCCTCAATATGTTGAGGAGTGCAGAGAGCACACTAAAGATAGCGAAAACTCCCGCTCTTATTGCTGGGCCATCTTCTTCCTCCGTCTTAAAAGCCAAATCTAAGGGAAAAGGAAAGAAGAAGAAGAATCCCATCAAGCAGAGAGGCGGAGTGAAAAAGGCACCGGGAAGGGACAAGAAAGGGGCTGCTGCGACAGGATGAGGGGAATGTTTCCACTGCCACCAGACTGGGCACTGGAAGAGAAACTGCGTTGGATACTTGGCCGACCTCATGAAGCTTCCACTTCAGGTGTGTTTGTAATAGAAAATTGTTTTTCAATTAACCCTGCTTCCTGGGTATTAGATACTGGGTCAGGATCTCACATCTGCAATTGTCTTCAGGGGCTGAGAAATAGTAAGTTTTTGAAGAAAGGTGATCACACTCTCCGGGTTGGGAATGGTTCCTCAGTACATGCTACAGCAGTGGGAGAGTATCACCTTGGTTTGCCGTCGAGTTATATATTGGTAATGAACCCGTGTTATTTTGTACCCTCTATGTTATGTAATATTATATCTGTATCGGTGTTGGACAATGCAGGATATAATTTTGTATTGCAAACTAATGTTATGAACATTAACCTTAATCAAGAGTTGATTGGGTCTGGTACATTAAATAACGGGATATACGTCCTAAACCAACATACAGTTTTTAACGTACAACACACAAACAAAAAGAAGGTTTCAGACATAAATGAAGCTTTCATTTGGCATTGTAGACTTGGTCATATTAATGAGACAAGACTAACCAAGCTACATAAAGATGGATATTTAAACTCGTTTGAATATAAATCTTATGCTACTTGCCAGTCTTGAATCAAAGGTAAAATGACCAAAACTCCGTTTACTGGACATGGAGAGAGAGCTACTGAACTCTTAGGCCTCATACATAGTGATGTATGTGGACCAATGTCTACACATGCAAGAGGTGGTTTTTCATACTTCATAACCTTTACTGACGACTTCTCAAGATTTGGACATGTGTTCTTGATGAAACATAAGTTTGAAGCCTTCGAAAAGTTCAAGGAGTATAAATCTGAAGTAGAAAAACAAACAGGCCTAAGTATCAAGAAACTTCAATCAGATCGAGGAGGTGAGTATCTAAACTCAGAGTTTTTAGATTTCCTAAAAGAGAATGGGATTCTCTCTCAGCTCACTCCTCCGTACACACCACAGCACAATGGAGTATCGGAAAGGAGGAATCGCACCCTATTAGATATGGTACGATCTATGATGAGTGATGCTGAGTTATCAATATCATTCTGGGGGCACGCATTAGAGACTGCGATTCATCTTTTGAACAGGGTGCCGACCAAAACCGTGTCTACCACTCCATATGAGATATGGTATGGGAAGAGACCATCTCTTAAAAGATTTAGGATATGGGGTTGTCCGGCTTATATGAAAAAGCAGAATCCAGACAAACTCGAAACACGATCGGTTTTGTGTAGATTTGTGGGATATCCAAAACACTCGTATGGATATCTCTTCTACCACAAGGAGGAACAAAGGGTGTTTGTTTCTCAGTATGACACATTTTTATAAAATGATTTTTTTGCAAATGATACTATTGGCAATGTGGTAGAACTGGAAGAAATTCTAGATACACAAACAATTACCGATGATTTGGTTGAACCTGAGATTTCAATAGAACCTGAAGAGCCACTCCGTAGATCTAGTAGGACTTCTCGCCCACCTGATAGATACCACGGTTTTCTAATTGATGGTGATAGAGAAGATTGCATCATGGATGATGATGACCCTACTAGTTTTCAGCAAGCTATCACGAGTGGTGACTCAGTGAAGTGGCTGGATGCCATGAGATCCGAAATGAAATCCATGCACACCAACAAAGTATGGACTTTGGAGGTTGCACCTTCTGGAGTAAAACCCATAGGGTGCAAATGGATCTTTAAAAGAAAGATCGGTATGGATGGTCAGGTGGAGACCTATAAAGCTAGGCTGGTAGCAAAAGGATTTTGTCAAAGACCAGGACTGGACTATGATGAAACCTTTTCACCAGTCGCGATGCTCAAATCCATTCGGATCCTGCTTGCTATAGCTGCTCACTATGATTATGAGATCTGGCAGATGGATGTTAAAATGGCATTCCTAAATGGTGATTTAGAAGAATGCGTTTTTATGGATCAGCCAGAATGCTTCATTGATAGTGAGAGCAGCGGAAAAGCA
This sequence comes from Agapanthus africanus, assembly GCA_030015575.1. Lineage (NCBI taxonomy): Eukaryota > Viridiplantae > Streptophyta > Magnoliopsida > Asparagales > Amaryllidaceae > Agapanthus > Agapanthus africanus. Next base: position 131,753,781 of record CM057350.1, on the reverse strand, counting down.
TGCAGGCTGCTTAAATCCATCTATAGATTAAAGCAGGCATCACGGAGTTGGAACATCTGCTTTGATGATATAATCAAAGAGTTTAGTTTTATCAAAAATGTGGATGAACCATGCATTTATAAAAGGATTGTAGAGAGTACAGTTACATTCTTCGTATTGTACGTGGACGACATTCTCTTAATAGGAAATGATATTCCAATGCTACAATCGGTCAAACTATTCTTATCGCAAACGTTCTCCATGAAAGACCTGGGCAATGCCTCGTACATTCTGGGGATTAAGATATATAGAGATAGATCTAAGAAATTATTGGGATTGTCCCAATCGAGATACATTGACACCATACTAAAGAGATTTAGTATGGAAGATTCCAAGATGGGTAATTTACCCGCTTGTCATGGGATCACCCTCTCCAAAGAGATGTCTCCAAAGACTGATGAAGAGAGGGCTCGCATGAGTATTATTCCCTACGCTTCAGCAGTAAGATCTATAATGTATGCGATATTGTGTACTCGCCCAGATGTAGCTTATGCACTGAGTGCAGTAAGTATGTATCAATCCAACCCAGGGGAGAAACACTGGACTGCTGTGAAGAACATTCTGAAGTACTTGAGAAGAACTAAAGAAATGTTCTTGGTGTATGGTAACGGAGATCTCCAAATGGAGGGATTTACCGACTCCAACTTCCAGAGCGACAAAGATGATAGCAAGTCCATCTCAGGGTTTGTATTTACCCTAAATGGAGGGGCGGTATGTTGGAAGAGTTCCAAACAAGATACCATCGCTGACTCCACGATGGAAGCTGAGTATATTGCTGCTATTGATGCTGCAAAAGAGGCAGTCTGGATGAGGAAGTTCATTTCTGAACTTCAAGTGGTTCCATCCATTGCTAATCCAAAGCCTCTGTATTGCGATAACAATGGAGCCATGGCTTTGGCAAAGGAACCGAGGTCCCATAAAAAATCCAGACATATCTTGAGGCGGTATCACCTCATCAGGGAGATAGTGGATTGCCAGGACATCGAGATATGGAGAGTAGACACGAAGGACAATACAGCAGATCCATTCACCAAGGCCATCCCTCAAGTCCAGTTTGGGAAACTGTTCGAGCTGTTGGGCATGCGGTACGCAGGCAACTGGTTCTAGTACAGACAGTTGGTACTTATTGCATCAACTACATGCCTTAGTGCAAGTGGGAGATTGTTAGATATGTATGCCGTAGAGGCCTGTACTGTATAGGATGCTAGGCATGTATATGTGCAGAAACAATCTTTGCTCGAAATGATAGTATACTATCTTGTTTATCTTCATTTTAACTTGTGGTATATTTCATATCTTTATATGCATGTTGATGAAGCCCTTAGGATTATGCTTGACTACCAGGATTATGATGAGATCATACTAGTGGGGCCCGGATAGTCTATAAGCATATCCTTTAATAGTTCCTAGTCGAAGGTATATCGAGACAGGGCATCGGTATTACCAAGTTAGACTAGTGTGTACATTTCCTGACCCTGGGAGGCGATGGTTGATTCCACAACCATTGGTGTTTGACATCAAAGATTGTACACAGGTGCTCATTGGAGAATGGGTACACCGAACAGGACTCGCCGAGAACTCCTAGATGGTATATATAACAATTGTCAGATAGCAGTTCTCTGGCGACACTTGTACAGGTTAGTCTGTAGACCCGAGATCGTCATAGTGTCTTGTGTGATTCCCACTGTGCTTGGATTTCTTCCCTACCGCGACTCTACCGAGTCATGCAAACAGGTGGATTTTGGGTACAGTCTCGAATCGCATGGAGACAATGAGCGAGAGGAGGGGTTTCGTCTCTCCCGGTATAGGGAGTTGGTGTCGCGCTATGCTTGATCGGCCATAACATCAAATCTCTGGCCAGGGTTCTCAAGATTTACTGATAAGTGTTATCAGTAGTTTCTCGTACTGTTATGGGCCGTAAATCAGCATGACTTATAAACTTACTGGGGTCTGACATTTACCATCCCTAGACTTCATATGCGACGTATCAGACGAAGAGACCGGACTGTACGGTAAGTGTTGCTTGCAGACTCGTTGGGGTTGCGATGAGTTCGCTCGTCGGCCACTTTTTCGTCATGTACCTTGGTAGCCGTTACGCACAGCTAGTGCCGCTAACGCGCTTATTGTTAAACCCACTGCCAGCGTACTGTCGAGTCTTTAGAGTCCCACACAGAGGGTTCTCTCGTTCAGGCGAAAGATGTAGAGGCCGTAAGTTGTTACGGCAGCCGTAAGGTGTTACGACAGGGTTTCGATTATGTTCATGTAATTGTTACAAGAATAATAATCAGAACAATAATACTAGTAGGCTTTGGTTTAAGCCGGATACCGGTATTATATTATTGGATTAATGGTATTCGTATTTTTCGGAATTCAGATACGGGCATACGGTATACGGTATACGGAGGAGGGGTATTCTTGTAATTGTTATAAGAATACCTTCTAGAAGGTGCCACCTCATAATGACATTATTTATTTTATGAAAATAAATAAATGAGGTGGAAATAAGAAAGTCCAAGCATGGTTGCAAGAATGGGTTATTTAATTTTATATTGTTTTGAAATTACTATTGAAGCATGGTGCTAATTTTATATTATATGCTTCAATTATTTCATTTGCAATATATCATTTTCTCATGCTTAAACTCTCTCACTATCACAAACACTTTCTCTCTCCTTTTTCTCTTCTCCTCCTTCATCCTAAGCTTTACCCTTCACATGTGTTGTGAAACAAAAGTTTAGGATTAAAAATAATCCAATACCCTAATCTCTACATGATCCTAGTGACCTCTTCTAGCAAACTTGGCCTTTAGGTTAAGCTCTTATGAAAAGTTTCTAGCTTGCACAACAACTCTCGCGTGGATCATCTAGGTCTTGGGGTGGCCGGAGATCGAGAATATCGGCAACATCCAAAGGAGATAAGGAGTGGCAAGGAGCAAAGGAGTTGCACCAAAGAGAAGACCCGAAGGACCGTATCATTGAGGTATAATTCCTAATATAGTAGATAAGATCTCTAATTAGGTATTTCTAGTTATGGTTTAGAAAAGATCTTTGGAAAAGTGCGTGTTGTATCCAAAGAAAATTTTCGTTTATCGCTTCCGCCGCCTTACAAGAGTTGTGGGAGCATGCAACATGCACTAACATCTTCTTGGCTCTTTTCAACTTGTTCTTCCACCAACCGGTGCACTACACTGATAAAATCTTCGAATGGTTGGTGTTGACTTTCGGTCTTTGCAAAGCTTGGCATTGACCAGTAATTTTGATCCCCTCTTGTGATTATCAAAGCTTAACATGGTTTAACTCAAGTTTGGGGGGGGGGGGGATAATGTGGCTCTTGAAAAGAAAATTTTTACACAAAATGGTGAGCCAAAAATAAGTTTGGGGGAGCATTTTCACGATCATATTTATTGCCCCCATTAATAAATTTCCTCCCAGGCTTATAGGTTTTTGTGATCTAGCGAATGGCAACAGTGAGGACACTGTTGAAAACAAGTTTGGGGGAGGTTTGTACTTATTTACGTATCACTTTGCATCATACTTTGCATAAGTACAAAACATATAATGAAAAAAAAAATTTGTGTACATAAATAAGATAATAAAAGATTAGATAGTGAAAAATTACACCCAAAAGATTGGGAAAATTTAAGAAAACCAAGAAAATTAGAAGTTTTCTTAAACGAAACTAGTAATAAGTAGTTATGAGCCGTAGTCCCAAGGGTTAGTAAAATGAAGGAAGTCGCTAATCTGAGGATAAAAATAAGTCTGAAAAATAGTTCCTATTCTGAAAGCCAAACATTTGAATATTGATACCCTATTACACGCACTTACACACGTCTTGAAACTCGGGATTGTAGAGAATACCTTGAAATGCTCTTGTCTAAAAGCCAAAGTATGAAGGAAATAATAAATGAATAAAAGATAAAATGGTGTAGAAAAATGAACAATGGTTTTGTTATCACCAAGGCAGCAATAAAAAATATAGCGAGGGTGCTTCATCTCCTAGTGCCTCAGACCAACTGGTTTGGGAGTCACTGCTAAGCCTTAGGTGGTGCAAGACGAGCAAAATACTAATACACCTAATAAGCAAGAACATGAGTAATTGGTCGGTTAGTACCTCAAGAAGTATTAACGGTCGCATGAAAAATGTGTGAGCAAATCAATCAAAATATTCATTAGATTAAAAAGTATTGAGGTAGATGGACAAGAGTATGATAGCTTGAATTGAATTCTCCGAGTGTAGAAATGTCTTGTACACACACGTAGGGGTATATGATCGATGTTTGGAAGAAAGAGAGTAATGAAGAATAAAGACGATGTTTTATTGAGGGATGATGTGATTTCTAACATCTTTTCATGACTATTAAGATAGGGCTCATGACAACCGAAAAGCTAGTGTAGTTGGAAACTCTAATTTTCAAAGTCTTTCTTTTACAATTCCTATCTTTAAATGTAACTTTCACGGTCTTCCTTTTATTATTGGATTTTGTGGGTGCAATCCGCTGAAAACCCTCAGAAGACAACACTTCTCCTCCTAGGGACACCTAGAGATTTAAAGGCTTGTTGCACGTGCTCAGTGCAATCGTGTTGCCTACGAAAGTGTGCTAGTTAGTTTTTCTTTTTTCTCTATTTTCTCCTTCTCTTTCTAATAAAACAAGTTTGATCGAGATGACCAAAATTAAGTTTGGGGGAATTTGTTCAGTCGAAAATATTGTATTTTTAACACATCAATTTACCTACTCTTTGAATCATCTAAAGGTGTTCGGTATGAATATAGCACATATTAGCAATTTGTCTGTAAAATATCAAATAACCTGTGTTATACATTATAACCGGCATTTTGAGGGAAATTGAGTGTTTATTATTGCACGCATGATCTTTGTATATCGCAACACTTGTCTCGAGATTGTGTGCAGGAAATTCTTCAGGTAAAGAGCTGGAACTGCTAAAAGTGCTGATAAAATACGCCAAGTCCAAGACTTGTGATCTGGCAGTGAACAAGAAAGTATAAAAATATTCCAGACATCAAAAAAGTACCAAACAGCCAACATGAAATCAACCTGGAAATTTTATGCATCAAGCGCACCAAACGGCCGCGGATCCGCGGCCACGGTGACTCATCATCGGCAAATTATTATTTCAGAGGTCTTCTTTCAGTAGCCAAACTTCTTCAAGACATTTCGGTCTCAAGAGATCTCCAGAAGCTTCTCTTCTAACAGCCAAGCTTCTTGTGCAAGCTTCATTACAACCAAGCTTCTCAAGCAAACTAGCTAACTACCTTAATCTAGAAGCTTCTTCTCAACTACCAAGCTTATAAGGGAAGCTAAACCTAGCATAGCTTCTAAAGGAAGCTAGATCAAGCTTCTAGGGGAAGCTAAAGGAGAAGACTATATAAAGGGACCCAATGCTTCATTAAAAAGGTTGTTCGTTGTTCTACAATTCCACACACAAGTTGAGTAACACAACTTGTGAAGCAAAAACCCTAGCCTCAAATACAATTCAAAAGACAAATCAAGATTCATCAAGTACCAAATCAAGCAAGCATTCAACGAGCCTTTTTGAAGCATTGCCGATCTTCAACCGAGCAAGAGATCCACGACGATCCGTGACTCAAGAAGATAATGCGAAGCTAGTTCGACGATTTAGTTCCTCCTCAAATCTTGTAGTCTTTGAGTGTATTGTAACGAAACGTCGATTAAATGAAAGGTAAAAATTCTTGATCTTGCTTTTCTTTACATTTGAGCATTATGATGAGTTATTAATTCTTGATTGTTTTTTTTTCATGATGTTTGAGTGAAAACTCCGCTTGTGGAGGAATCGAGAAGATAGGTAGATGATGATGATTAAATTCTTAAACGATTCTTAAGTCTTATGAGTTTTGTAAACTTTAGGAAATTGAATCAACGATGACCTAGTTTTGAGCGAGATACTTTCTTAAATGTTTTTGCTCCAAATTAGAGATCAACGATCGATGATTGCATTTTCTAGAGGGTAGAATTTGAATGCTAATTAACGAAAAGACAAGGGATGATGATGAAGAAACCCTAGTTCCTTCGCTAGATCCCTAAACCTCGTTGATTGTCATCGATCTAGTAACAAATCTTCAATAGATAAGAATTTGTAATCATCATCACTATCAATTGGATCAATTCTTTCAAGCCTCTTTACAAATCTTGATAATTCATTCGATTTGGACATCTTTTTGATCTTTAGTATTTCTTGATTTTAGATCTTGTTCTTGATGATTCTTGAAACTAAATTTCATAAATCTTGAATCAATTTTCTTTTATCTTTTAATTTTCAGCTCAATTAAAACAAGATCGAGCAAATCACACTTCTCAGTAGACGATCCGTTCTCATTGACGAAACTACAATAGACACCGTCAATTGATTGCGGTATAAATTTCTTTGGTTGTGAAACATTCTAAACACGACATGGAAACGAATCAATCAGTTAACCTGGGCTATGACGAGGGTTAACTTTCTACCATCTGGAAGATCAATAGTGATATTGTTCTTGACTCGCCACAGTTTTAGTAAAATGGACTTTTTCAGAAAACAGTAGTGGGAGTATGGTAAAACTGGAAGTGATTCTAGAACCACAGACGATTACTGAAAATTTAATAGAACTTAAAGATTCAATCAGGTTTGACATTCCATTAGCCACTCCGCAGATATGGTGGCTAACCTCAGGCACCCGCGAAGTACTCCGGTATCCTCAAGGACGGTGACAGGGAGGTTCTTGTTTACCCAGACTTGCCACTACTGCCATTCTAGACTATGAGACTAGGTAGGAGAATGAGTATAGCGTCGTTCTAAACTAGCTTTAGAAGTGCATGTGTATATGACTCTGCCAGAGGGTTATCGTAGTCAGTGGGAGCAGCGGAAGCATAGTGGAAAAGTAGCTTATGTCTATTTATAGACTAAAGCAGATATAGCGGAGATAGATCATCTATTTTTGATGTGACAGTCATAGGCGTTGACTTCATCAGAATAGGAGATGGATCTGTTAAGAAAGTAGTAGGGTGTGATGTCCTAGTATTTGGATGATATGCATGTTGTAGGAAGTAAAATTCCTATACTACGATCGGTTATACTTTGGTTGTCACACAGTGGTTTCTCCATATAGGATATGGACATTATATCAGGCATTCTGATTACTAGATATATGATTTTGGATCGAGATTTGGGTAGTTTCCCAATTCGGGTACTTAGACAGTATTCTAAAGGTGTTTTAGAATAGACGACTCCTGGCAAGGTGGTGTATCTACAGGTGATGGAGTCACCCTCTCTAAAGGTGTCTTACAGACTAAAGTGGAGAGGGATGTGGATGATTGGCATATCACTTGCTTAAGCAATTGAGTCAATCATGAGATGTTAAGTACCACACCAGATGTTGTTTTTGTACTAGATGTAATAAGTTTTTATTAATCCAATCCTGGAGAAACATTTGGAAGCAGTCTTTGAACACAAGTAGATGTTCTAGGGATTTGATAACAGCAGCCTCCTTCGGGAGACGGTTATCATTCCAGGCATCCAAGGTGACCTGGCTGACAGAGTGACTGTCAGAGTTGTAGTTTTCCCTCTGACGAGGGGCAGTAGTTTGGACAGGTGGTCCAAGAGGATACTGAGGGTAGCATGGCGTAGGATACTGATTTAATTCAGTTGACGATACGGTCTAAGAAGTTTGCTGGATCTGGAGTTCATTTATGAACTGGGTCCCGTCAGATATCCATACATATTCTAAGATAGGTATTGCTCATTTCGGGAGATGGATTTCTCTGCGAACTTGAGATAAAGAGAGACATAGAAAGAAACATCAGAGCGGATCCACTCACTGAGGCTATTTCTCGAAAGCAATAGTTTTACAAACGAGCTTTGTAAAGCTAATTAGTAGAGAAGTTGGGTGTTCGGTATCACACGGGCTGTGAGTATACGACACCGTAATAATTAGCCTTAAGTGCAAGTGGGAGATTGTTGGCTATAGTGCCCTCAAGTCAATTATTGGATCGCAGGCACGTGATTGCAATGATTGAGGGATGACCTATACCGGTAGAACAGTCTTATTCAAGATGATAATATGCTATCTGGTTTGTCTTTATCATCGTGTACATGCTTCAGGTGACATTATAGATCACTATTACATGTTGATAAAGGCCATAGGATTCTTGCTTGACTACCAGCAGTATGATGGCGATCATATACGTGAGAGTTGGGTAGTCTATAAGCACATCCTTAAAGTGTCCCTAGTCGTGGGAGTTTCTAGACTGGGCATCGATACTCCGAGAGTAGACTGGTGTATACGGATCGAGACCCCGACGAGGGGTGATGGCTGGTCTCACAAGACATTGGTGTCAGTTGGTTCACCTAAGATAGTATACATGTGCTCATTGGGTTATGAGTACACCGGACGGACTCACCGGGAACATGCTAGTTGGTATTATACCTATCGTCAGATAGCAGTTCCCTGGTGACATGTGTACGGGTTAGTCTATCGACATGAGATCGTCATTTGTCTCGTGTGAGTTCCAACTATGCTTTGATTACTACCCTACCACGGCTCAAAGGAGTCGTACAAACAGGTTTTAGTTGGGTACAGTCCCGAGCCATATGGAGGCAGTGAGCGGATCGGCAGGGGATTCGTATCTCCCGGTATTGGGGGTTGATATCGCACTGTGTTTGGAGAGCCATTACACAAAGTCCTTGGCCAAGGCAATTGAGATTTACTGGTAGGTATTCCAGCAGTTTCTCAGGGTGTTCTAGGCTACACTCCGACATGACTTATACCGCTATTATGGGTCTGACGTTTACCATCCCCCTAGGCCCAATGTGCGATACTCATAGACGAACGGACCGGACTGTACGGATATTGTCACTGTCAAGCTCAGTAGGATTTCTGGATGAGTTCGCTCGTCGGCCTCCCTTTCGTTCAATACCTGGGCAGCCGTTACGTACAGCTAGTGCCACTGACGTGCTTGTGGTTAAACCCACTGCCAGCATATTGACAAGTCTTTAGAGTCCCACACAGAGAGTTTCCCAAGTTCGGGCGAAACGTTATAGAGGCCGTATGGTTTTATGGCAGGGTTCGATTATATACGTGCACTCGTGCATAGATCATGATCGAACGGATCATACTAGAGGGCTTTGGTTTAAGCCTCCTAGTTTTAGATTGTTGGATTGTTTTCGTCTCGTTGTATTCGTATTCAGTCGGAATACGGATACAGGTATGTATATACAGATGAGGGGTATTCTTGTAATTCGTTACGAGTTTACTTTAGAAGATGCCATTCTCTTTTAGTTTAAACATTTGGGTTAATGTTTAATTATGTGGAAATTGTGAGTGCAAGTTTTAACCTAGGGCATTGAATGTGGCATGTGCATTTTTGGTGACTCATGGTGTGTTTCTTTGTGCCATGTCTATTTTTTTTATTGATTTATTGTGTGGGATTAATTTGTGGAGAGAGGGGGGGCAGCCATGTGTGGCTTGGGATTGATCTTGATTTTTTTAGAGCTCCCACAATATATCTCATACGATAAGCTATGCTATTTTCTTCACTAGATAAAACTTAAGCTCACAACTTCTTCCTCCAATGGCTTCTTCTTCAACCTCCATCCATACTATCTCATGTGTTGAGAATCCATTGATATTTTGAGACAAAATGATGACACACACTCTTTATTTCATCTTGGGCAAATAGGCTAGCAAACTAGTTGCTCGAGTTGCTTCGGTTTAGAACCGGGAGCCCGTTTAAAGAATCCTCGACGTGGAGCCTCTTCGACAAGCGAGACCGGAGAGCGAGCTTGTCCAAGGCAGCCGCGACAAGCTTGGGATGATGGTTAAAGACCGAAGGACACGGATCGATCGGTATAACCACCTCTAAACTCCTCTTTGCATGTTGGCTAGTATAGGGTATTTGGTTCGATCATGTGCGGGTTTGTTTGCGCCAAAGTTTTTAAAGTTTTTTTCCGCATTTGGCCACGGAAAGATGGCCGGGGTGCCGGCAAAACACAACAGTAAGCATGCAAACAAATGCATCACAACCTGCACATACAATTATGATGCGATGCACTAATATGAATGCAACATGAATGGGTAATCAACATGAAATCCAGATATATCTGATATAAGAAGATCTGTATCTTTATCTTAGTAAAACTTTTGTATAATAAGAACTGGAATATCATCAGTGAAATCGACAGAAAATCCGTATCAAGTATCGACACAATATCCTCAATATCCCGGGCTCCGTCAGTCCGGATCGGACCATATCATCATATCACGACTATGGTTGGTATCTTACAGATATCTGCCGCGCCAAACTATCTCGGGCTTCGTCAGTCCGGATCGGCCCATATCATCATATCACGACTATGGTCGGTATCCTACAGATATCCGCCGCGCCAAACTATCTCGGGCTCTGTCAGTTCGGATCGACCCATAGCATCATATCACGACTAAGGTCGGTATCCTACATATATCCGCCGCGCCAAACTATCTCGGGCTCCGTCAGTCTGGATCGGCCCATATTATCATATCACGACTACGGTTGATATCCTACAGATATCCGCAGCGCCAAACTATCTCAGGCTCCGTCAGTCCGGATCGGCCCATATCATCATATCACGACTACGGTCGGTATCCTATAAATATCCGCCGCGCCAAACTATCTCGGGCTCCATCAGTCCGGATCGTCCCGTATCATCATATCACGAGAAAAACCGCAACTTGTAATTTAAAAGATAATAACTTTATAAAATTCTTGCGGTTTCCCCCAAAATTCAGAAATCTCATAAATACTGAAATTCCGAAGAAGAATCACAATATATAAACGTGGCGGTAATAATGGATGTCCAAGATATCAATAACATGCAATGCGATGTATGGCTAGAAAACTATGTATGAATGATGATGCGATGAGGAAAATGACTAACAATCTACATATAACATGATGCAATGCACCGATATTGAGTTTAAGCAAGTTCTATAGTGTTCGTGACATAACAATTACCAATGGTATGTGTGTTCGCATGAATAGTGCACGTGCAGTATGAACCAATGGTATTGGTGCAAGTGTCCTAAGGAATAACATCGTAATTAAGAATCTGAATATGCCATGATATGGATGATTTGAGACTACGCATATAGATGCAAGAACTACTCATTATTCCTAATTATCGGACGCCTCGCGCCATAGATGTGTATATCTACTCACCGGAACTCCTCGGCTAATCTAATCCAATCACGGTCTTTCCTTTCCGCGCCGCGTCCGACATCTCCACAACTGATCCTAGAATCGTACTGTAAGTATATATGAGGTTAACCATTTAAATAAATATGAAGTCAAGACGGTACAAAGTAACTAACGCGCGCTAAATAGACGTGCGCGCACTTGGTGCACAAAACATACACGACATCGCCACAAACCACAACTAGGGGTCGTTATGCATAGAAACCACCAAACTTAGAACCCAATCGTACCAATCGCGCATTCACATCATATTACATATCTTAGAAATTAGGTTGTAGATCATTCCAACCTCAAACTTAATTAAAATCTATTTATTCTAAAAAGCTATTATGCAACAATTAACCATTTTAGTGCAAAACTAGATGTTTTAGCAAACCTAGTGACCACAAATTTCTCTTGATATTTTAATTATTCCACACAATTATTAACTATATTTTAATCTCACCTATTTACACACTAATCATGAAATTAGTTTACATGAATATTTAATTTGGACAATTAAAAGTAAAGATTAGTAAGTTAACAACTAGATTAGATTTTGCAAGATCTTTAGATGTTAAACTACTCATTGCTACCATAATCAAGTGATATAAATTTTAATTTAATCTCAAACCCTTTTCTTTAAAACTTGTAACTTTCAACTAAAACCATATTAGCACTTAATTAAAATTAGATTAGAACAAGTATGAACAAAGTAACAATTTGAGTAAGGTTATACCTCAAAATGGTTTTGGAAGGAGATCCAAATATGCTAACAAAATAGAGATTTGGGCCAAGAACCAAGCTAGCTTGGAACAAGGTATCTTTGTGATAATTTAAGCTAGGAATTTGTGTTGATTTTGTGTACTTTTGAATGAGGAAAATGAGGCTTTATGAGATAAAAGAAGAAGAAGAAGTGAAGAACTTAGGGCTGCCAAATTTCTGGCCGAGCCAAGTTAGGAAAGGGGGCTACGGTTATGAGGAGTGGGAGAGAGAGAGAAAGAGGTGTGTTCTAGTCTAAGTTTACCCATACCTTAATTAATAAGGCACCATACCTCCTTTATCTATTCTTTTCTCATCATTTTCTTTCTTTTTTTTTCCTCTCTTGAAAAGTCTAGAAACATTGGTCAAATATCTTGTGTTTAGTTGTCATGGTGCACAAATAAGTAATTACCAATACTAATTTGTAATTATCACTAATTTAGTGTATAAGTGTATGATTAAATAATAATTATAAATAAATTATTAAGTAAAATATTTAAGTAAACTAGCAATTAATAGGTAACTAATTAAATACCAATACTAGCAATTACATAGTTAAAATAGGTATATTTAAGTTTATGTGGAAAAATAATTATATCTTGGTTTTTTAACGGAAAACACGTATTATCACTAATTATCATATAATTATCTTATACGATTTTCTAAAGCGTTACAATGTTCCCCTCTTAAAGAAATTCGGTCTTTGAATTTTAAAATCTAACTACGCGTACCTTCGAAGAGATATGGAAATTTCTTCCGCATCTCGTCCTCGGCTTCCCACGTGATCTCTTCATTGTTCGGGCCATGGCAAAGAACCTTTACGGACGTAATGACCTTAGACCTCAGTTTCTTCATCTGCCGATTTAGAATAACCACCGGCAACTTGGCGAAAAAAAGATCGCACTCCAGTTGGATTTTTTGGCACTGAATCGCGTGAGAGGGGTCATGAAGGTACTTACGGAGCAACGATACATAGAACACGGGGTGAACATCAGGGAAGCTGGGTGGAAGAGCCAAACGATAAGCAACTGTGCCGACTCGCTCGAGAATCTCGAAGGGACTCACATATCTCGGACTAAACTTCTCTTTCCTCCCGAATCTCATCATGCCCTTTATTGGAGAAACCCGCAAGAAAACATGATCACCTACAGCGAATTCCAGTCTGCCACGATGTCTATCCGCATAATATTTCTGCCTGCTCTGGGCCGCTCTCATCCTATCCCGAATCAACTGGATCTTCTCGGTCGTCTCCTGCATAATCTTCGGCCCCAAAACACTGCTCTCACTGTGTTCTGTCCAACAAACTAGTGATCGACATCTCCTCCCATATAGAGCATCGAAGGGTGCCATCTGAATCATCTCCTGGAAGCTGTTATTGTAGGAGAAATCCATCAAGGGCAAATGACAATCCCAACTTCCACCAAAATCTAGAACGCAAGCTAGGAGCATATCCTCAAGAGTCTGTATTGTCCGCTCTGACTGATCGTCGGTTTGCGGATGAAAAGCTGTGCCAAAACTCAATCGGATGCCCAACGCCTCCTGAAGTTTCTGCCATAGTCGGCTGGTGAACTAGGTGCCTCTGTCGGACACAATGCAAGTCGGAACACCGTGTAGTCGTACAATCTCATCAATATATATCTGAGCATACTGAATGAATCCGAAAGTGGTCTTGACTGGCTGAAAGTGAGCTGCTTTCGTCAATCGGTCTACGATCACCCAAATAGAGTCATACCCTCGACTGGTCCTAGATAGACCCACAATAAATCCATAGAGATCTGCTCCCATTACCACTCCGGAATGGGCAAGGGCTGTAACTCTCCTGGTGACTTCTAATGCTCAGACTTGACTTGCTGACAAGTCAAGCATCCCGAAACAAATTCTGTGACATCTCTTTTCATCCCTTCCTACCAGTAAATATCTCTTAAGTCATGGTACATCTTGGTGGAACCCGGATGAACACTATATACTGATTGATGCGCCTCCTCTAAAATCTCGCGTCTCAAAACCTTGGAATCTGGCACACACAGTCGAGTCCCAAATCGTAGTACACCCTGATCATAGATCATGAACTCTGAATCTCTGCCCTGATGAACCTTCTCCATGATCTCTGACAAACGAACGTCATCAGACCGTGCCTCACAGATGTGATCAAGTAACTGTGGATGTGCACGGACATGGGCAAACTGTCCCCCAGTCGACGTAAACTCGAACTGTACTCGGCTGTCAAATAGAATCTGCTAAACTGCCGTCGACTGTCTCTGAACTGTGTTCAAACAAGATAACCTACCCCCAGACCTCCGACTCAAAGCATCTGCCACAACATTCGCCTTTCCCGGATGATAAAGAATCTCGCAGCCATAGACTTTCACTAGCTCCATCCAACGGCGTTGTCTTAAATTTAGATCTTGCTGTTGAAAGATATTATTTAAGCTCTTGTGGTCCGTGATATCTGGCATGACTCGCCGTATAAGTAGTGTCTCCAGATCTTGATTGCAAAAACCACCACAGCCATCTCTAAGTCATGAGTGGGATAGTTCTGCTCATGCTTCTTCAACTGCCGAGAAGAATAAGCGACGACCCTGGTTAGTTATATATATGCCCTAGAGGCCATTGTTATACATATGATGTATATTATAGTAGATGCTTGGATATATATATAGAGGACTTTCTTGCTCGACATGATAGTAAGCTAATTGATTTCACTTTGTCTTAACATGTTGACTTGTAATAGTTTACTGTCTTGCTCTCACAAGTTGATAAAGCCCTTAGGATATATACTCGACTACTGGGACTATGATGAGATCATACTAGTGGGGCTACAGTAGTCTATGAGTACATCCTATAATTTTTCCTAGTCGAGAGTGTATCGAGACAGGGCATCGATACACCAGAGTAGACTAGCGTATACGCATCTTGACCCATATGATGGGCAATGGATGATCCCATATCTATTGGTGTTTGACATCAAAGATGGTGTATGGGTGCTCAGTGGAGACTGGGTACACTGAACGGACTCGTCGAGAACTTCTAGATGGTAATATACCTATCGTCAGAAAGCAATTCTCCGGTGACACTGGTACAGGTTAATCTGTAGACCCGAGATCATCATAGAGTCTTATGTGATTCCCACTGTGCTTTGATTTCCACCTTACCATGTCCAAGAGGACATGCAAAACGGTGGCTTTTAGGTACAGTCCCGAATCACATGGAGGCAATGAGCGATAGGAGGGGATTCGTCTCTCCCGGTATAGGGAGTTGATGTTGTGCAGTGTTCGATTGGCTATAACGGGAAGTCCCTAGCCAGGGCTGATATAGAGTGCTACTGGTAAGTGTTATCAGTAGTTTCTCGACCTGTTATGAGCCTCATATCGACACGACTTATCAGTTACTGGGGTCTGACGTTTACCACCCCTAGACTAGATATGCGACATATCAGACGAAGAGAGCGGACTGTACGGTAATGTTACTGATTAGATTCACAGGAGAATGTACAGTTTTTCTTGTTGATCTTCTGATCGCTCAATACCTGGGTGGCTGTTACATTTAGCTGACTGATTGCAGCTTGTGGGTGTTTGATATGATCATCACCTACTGCCAGCGTATTGACGATTTTTTAGAGTCCTACACAGAGGTTGCTTGACTCAGGCAAAACGGAGTAGGAGCACATATGTGATATGTGCGGGATCGAGAATATTACGATATGAGATCCCGTATTCTATTCTCGCGATAAAAGATATCGGTCGGGTATATGTGATATAACCGGGTCATCGGATCAAGTGTTGATTCGATGAACTGATACATATTATATTAGTCGGTTATTTGAGAAATAGCCGGATTGTCGGATCAAGTGTTGATTCGATAATTTAATGTATAATTATATATGTGATATATTACATTACATTAACTGATATAAGCTTGCTTTATTGATTCATTTTCTCACCGGATAATACATTGATATATATGCAATATATGTTAATTGTATTATTTTCTATTGTTACAAAAATATATTATATATGTGATATATAATATTGTAACAAGTTATGATTACAAATGCAACATGATTTGTGGAGATTAAACATAGTTAGGGTTTGATTTGGGTTAGCATTTTCATGAAGCTTCTAGAAGCATTACTTTTGTTTTATGTTTAGATATTTTGGATTGATATTTTGTAGATAATTTTTAACTCAACCCAAACCCTTTACCCAAGTTATTTCTCTACAAGGGTTAAGCAATCATTCTTAACTCAAGGGTTGATTTGTAACCATAGACAATAATTCATTATTCATCATAAATACTTTTCTTCTTCTTCTTCCTCAAAAAAAAAGCTTGCTAGTTTTTTCAAGTGATGAATAAAAGTGAGAAATTGAAATAAAAAGAGAGCTAAATTCCTACTTCATCATCCTCATCTATTCTAACCACTTAGATTAGGGTGTTCACTTCACTAATACTTGATTAGAGAAGTGAGAGCTTGATTTAAAGATTTTTCAAGGTAGATCATCTTCGAAAAGGAAGACTTCAAGCAATCATGGATCTTTCGGCTTGTAGAGCCTCTCTAGAGTCCGGAAGTTCATGGATCACGGCGAAGAGACTACTACTCGGAGCTTATGAAGCGAAGGAGCGGACTACAAAGGTTGTAATTCCTTTCATTTAGATGTAAAGTTGTTTACATGCTTTGTTAACCCTAATTATCTAGCAAAGATCCTCGCTTTAGGTTGTTCGGCACTTGTAAATTTTAAATTCGGCATGGTTGATGCCTTATAGACCCTTGTGATAGTGCCTAGTAACGCTACAGTGGTATCAGAGCGTAGCTAGAGCATTAGGCGAGGTGTAGACGAAGTTAAAAGTCCGATCGAACCCCGAAATGTTGTATTTGACCCCCTCTCTGGAAATTTTTTAAAAAGATGGTTTTTTCCCTATTAAAAATACTCAAAAAAATAAGCAGGTAATTCTATGGATAACAGAGAAAGACGAGCCCCTAATTCCTTAAAGTCATCGTGGAACCGCGGCTATAACAGGCTTTTGGCGGCGGTTCCGCGGCCGTACTTGGGTATTAGGGGTAGTTGTTTTTGGGTAACATCCGTAGGTATTACTACATGCTTCTGGGAATTTTTAATATTACTCAAGTGTTGAGTTTTCTGGAGATCTTTGGAATTTGTTAATTCGATCGGAAAGTTTAACATCGTTTAGTTTTTCGGGTAATTTAGAACGTGTTAAAAGGTTCGAACGGATATCAATAACTCATTTTTTTCATGACAGAAAACTTTCAAGTGTTGGATTTTTTCCTCTATTTAAAACTTTTGGGAAATCATGCTAGCGTATCTGTGGACCCTCTAGAAGAACGTAACTTTAACTTGATTATGTGACCGTCAAAACTGCCACTGAACCCTAGGGTTTGTGGTAGTTTAGCGTTGCCACATGTGAGGCGTTGGTTTGACCCTTCTATGGCTGGTTCATTGGCGCAGTGACATGTTTTGGGATTTTTGAACTCCGCTCAAGTGTTGAGCTATTTGGGAAATCTTGGGTATTTGATTATTCGATCGGAAAGTTTAACATTGTCTATTTATCTGGAATGTGATACAATATGTGGAGTTCATATAGTTAGGTATGAAATGCGAAGTATGTGATATTTTGGATTTAAGATGTCTAAAGTATTTGTGGATTCCAAATGTTGTAGTTTTACACTTTTTTTTCTGTGACCGTAAGCGTAGTATGTGGTGTATCGCCGGGCTTCGTTGCTATACATCAACGACAGTCGGGATACGCATACTTGCTTACGTTGATGATATGAGATATTATGTGTTGCTGTGATATGTTATATTGGATCGTCGTGTTCTGAATAGCCGAGGGTTTTATGTGAGATGAGAGTTTTTATTTTCATTCATGTAAAATTCATTTGTATGTAATGTTCTTTTATTGGGGCACTTCCGGGTTGAGGATGATGTCACCATTGTATATTATTTAATTTTCCGCATTAGGTAGACCCAAGGAGGGGAGCACAAGTAACCGGGTTCTAGGGTCCAGTGGGAGGCCATCTCGAGGAGTCGAGACCGGGTCTCCTAACCCTAGAATTGGCAGTGTTGCTTGCCGCTCTCGTAGGGGTCTAGGGATGTGGGTTTGACTATTCATCGCGACCGTGGAATCCGTGTTTTATACAGGCTCGATATAAAACATGGACGTCCTAGTATATCTAATATTTCATATGTTATCTTCTGCTGCAATGTTCTGTGATGAGATCATATTACTGCCTGAGACGAATGCTTATACTATATATATGATATATAAATATTACAGCTTTCATTTCTTCTGTGATGCTTAGGAAGCATAACTGATGGGATTTATTAATGAGATTAATAAAAGAAAAGAAACCTAAAAAGATATTGTAGAATCAAAACTTTATAAAAAGGGTAGCTACAGTCTTGCTTTACACAGCGGTATATATGATATACCCTGCACCTTATTCGATGAGGAAAGAGCCGAGATCCCTTCACCGGGAGTGACCTCTTTAGCAGAACTGGCAGATGCTAAAAACTCAAGGATTAGTTTTTGATTGTTTCTATAGTTCTTGCTTTGCACAGCGGTATTTATGAAATATCCTGCACCTTATTCGATGAGGAAAGAGCCGAGATCCCTTCACCGGGAGTGACCTCTTTAGCAAAACTGGCAGATGCTACAAACTCACGGATTACTTTTTGATTGCTTCTATAGTTCTTGCTTTGCACAGCGGTATTTATGAAATATCCTGCACCTTATTCGATGAGGAAAGAGCCGAGATCCCTTCACCGAGAGTGACCTCTTTAGCAAAAACTAGAAAAGCCTCAAAAACATTCCTTTTACAAAATCACTTGTTTCTATAACGATATCAAGTTCGTTATGCTTATAGTTTTTTAAAAAACCTGCGTAGCCCTCCGTCATTTCAGATAAATAATATTTAGTATCCGTACTATGTTTGTTGACTTAGTCAAGACGTAGTGTACGGTAGCTAAATAGTGTTGATATGCTAAAGCATGAGATGCGATTGGATTTGGGTAGTCGTACGGCCTTGTTGACTTAGTCAAGGGTCGTACGGGTGGGTTTAATTCAATCGGGAAATGTACGGGTTGAACTTGACTTGTGATTTATAGTTTGTTGACTTAGTCAAGGTCATAGATCGCTAGGGGTAAAAAGTATTATCGGGAATTTCAGGTGTTGAAATTTGCAATGAGATTGCATACCTCCTATGAGATAGTTGGATCCCGATACCCACTGCGGGTAAGAGTTACTCCTGGAAGAATATTACACAGGACAATTAGCCGATCAAGTAGGTGTCTAGAAAGGTGTTAACGAGGTTATGCCTCTCGGAAAACAAGGTTTATTTTAATTAGGTCCGTGCGAAAGCACGGGAACCTCCCTCAAAGTACCAATACTGATCTGGCTGAAAGATTGGCGAACTTGTAAGGTGAAATTAATCCCGGCTAGTCTTTCCTTTTAGGGTTTGAAGGAAGATTTGATAAAAACAGTGAGAGACATCTTGATTAGATAAGATAATAACCAATCTAATCTTGCAAGAGCATACGCTAAAGTGTTTCCTTCTCTCTCTCTCTCCAGGTAGCGACCATGTCAGGCCTTAATCAAGATAATAATATGGATGTATTGACTGAACCGGCTTATTATACTAAGCAGGGGAAAGTTGGTCCCGTTCTTTCTTATAAGTGTTATAAGACTGAGTAGGAAATAGGAGAATATCTGGATTCTCACACCGCCCAAACGAAGAACAAGCATGCTGATGCATCTTCTTCGGAAGTGTTAGTTATTGAGAACTGTTTCTCAGTTCACTCTACGTCCTGGGTATTAGATACCGGATCAGGATCCCACATGTATAATACGTTACGTGGGCTACGTATAGGTAGAGAACTGGAAATGGGTGATCATTCCGTAAGAGTAGGGAATGGTGCAGATGTTGCAGCCAAGGCTGTTGGCGAATATCATCTTGTGTTACCAAAAGGTAATACATTGATTCTGAATGAATGCTATTGCATTCCGACCCTGATATGCAATATTATATCAGTTTCTTTATTGAAGAAAGAAGGATATAAGTTTGTAATACAGGATAATGTTATAAACATATTCCTGAATCAAAAGTTGATAGGATCAGGATCGTTAAATAATGCCTTGTACGTTCTAAATCAAACTACAATTCTTAATGTACAGAACACAAACAAGAGGAAAAGTTCAGAAATGAACGAATCCTTCTTATGGCATTGTAGACTAGGTCATATCAATGCGACACGGCTAGCTAAGTTACATAAAAATGGATATTTGAATCCGTTCGAATTATCATCTTATGATACTTTCCAGTCATGTCTCAAAGGCAAGATGACCAAAACTCCGTTTTGTGGACACGGAGAAAGAGTTACAGAACTCTTGGGGCTGATACATAGTGATGTATGTGGTCCCATGTCTATACATGCCAGCAACGGTTCTTTCTATTTCATTACATTCACTAACGATCTCTCAAGATACGGACATGTGTTCCTGATGAAACACAAGTCTGAACCTTTTGAGAAATTCAGGGAATATAAGCACGAAGTAGAGAACCAAACGGGCAAAACTATTAAGATCCTTTGATCTGATCGAGGAGGAGAATACTTGAGCAATGAGTTCCTAGATTATCTAAAAGAGAATGGGATTCTCTCTCAACTTACTCCTCCCTATACACCACAGCACAATGGTATATCGGAGCGGAGGAATCGCACCCTATTAGATATGGGGCGCTCTATGATGAGCAATTCTGAGTTACCTATTTCCTTCTGGGGGTATGCGCTTAAGACAACCATATACCTATTGAATAGAGTTCCAACTAAATCGGTGCCTACCACTCCATATGAGATATGGAATGGGAAGAGACCATCTCTTAAACGAGTTAAGATATGGGGTTGTCCAGCCTATGTTAAAAAACAAAATCCGGACAAGCTCGAGGCAAGATCAGCTCTTTGCAAGTTTGTGGGATATCCAAGCAATTCGTATGGATATTTATTCTACCACGGTGAACAACAAAAGGTGTTTGTTGCTCAACATGCCACCTTTTTAGAAAAGGAATTTCTTGTCAAAGAAATTAGTGGCGAAGAAGCAGAGCTAGAAGAAGTTCCAGCACCACAAACTACAACTAATGATTTAGTGGAACCAGAGGATTCAGTAGTTCCCAACGAACCCCAGCCTCTCCGCCGATCTAGTAGGGTTTCTCGTCCACCTGAGAGATACTACGGTTTTCTCGTTGATGGTGGGAGCGAGGATTGCATCATAGAAGATGATGACCCGACTAGCTTCGAGCAGGCCATCACGAGTGGTGACTCTGTGAAATGGCTGAATGCAATGCGATCTAAGATGGAATCCATGTACACTAACAAAGTATGGACTTTGGAAGTTGCTCCTGAAGGGGTAAAATCCATTGGGAGCAAATGGATCTTTAAGAAGAAACTTGGTGTAGATAGAAAAGTGGAGGCTTTCAAAGCTAAACTTGTTGCAAAGGGTTTTCGTCAACGACCAGGTGTGGATTTTGACGAAACCTTTTCTCCAGTGGCTATACTTAAGTCCATCCGGATCTTACTTGCCATTGCTGCATACCATGACTACGAAATCCGGCAATGGATGTTAAGACCGTCTTTCTAAATGGTGATTTAGAGGAGTGCGTGTACATGACTCAGCCAGAGGGCTTCGTAGACAGTGGGAGCAGCGGAAAGGTGTGCAAGCTGCTTAAATCCATCTACGGGTTAAGGCAGGCATCGAGGAGTTGGAACATCTGCTTTGATGTTGTAGTCAAAGAGTTTGACTTCATCAAAAACGTAGATGAACCTTGTATATATAAAAAGGTTGCAGAGAGTAAGGTTGTCTTCCTCATATTGTACGTCGATGACATATTCTTGATAGGAAATGATGTTCCTATGCTGCAATCGGTCAAGCTTTTCTTATCACAAAAATTCTCAATGAAAGATCTAGGTAATGCCTCCTGCATACTGGGAATTATGATCTATAGAGATAGATCTAAACGGATACTGGGATTGTCCCAATCCAGGTACATTGACACCATACTAAAGAGGTTTAGTATGGAAGAATCCAAGCGTGGGAACCTACCCACATTCTCTGGACTCACTCTCTCCAAAGAGATGTCTCCCAAGACTGATTTGGAGAGAGCTCGCATGCAAGGGATACCCTATGCTTCGGCAGTAGGCTCTATCATGTATGCGATGCTATGTACCAGACCCAATGTAGCATACTCACTAAGTATAGTGAGTAGATATCAAGAAGATCCTGGAGAGAGTCACTGGATAGCTGTGAAGAACATTCTCAAGTACTTAAGAAGGACTAAGTCAGCAAGTATGAACTTCCTTCTGTGGCATTTGTCGCCCTATTGACCTTTTCTTCCTGTTAGTGAAGAGCGTACTTAAAAAAGAGTGGTCACCCACACCAAACTCGTAAAAGTCAGCAAGTCTTCAAAGAGATGTTCTTGGTGTATGGTAACGGAGAACTCCAGGTGGAGACCTTTACCGATTCGAGCTTCCAAAGTGATAAAGATGACTCTAAGTCGCACTCAGGATTTGTCTTTACCCTCAATGCAGGGGCGGTGGTTTGGAAGAGTTCCAAATAGGAAACCGTTGCAGACTCGACGATGGAGGCTAAATACATCGCTGCCAACGATACTGCAAAAGAGGCTGTCTAGATGAAGAATTTCATTACTGAACTTGGTGTGGTTCCATCCATTGAGCATCCAATACCTTTGTATTGTAATAACAATGGAACTGTGGCTTTGGCCAAGGAATCCTGGTCCTATCAGAAGTCCAAACATATTCTGAGGCGGTATCACCTGATCTGGGAGATAGTTGATCGCCGGGAGATCGAGATCAGGAAAGTTGATACGAAGGACAACACTGCGGATCCACTCACGAAGGCCATTCCCCAGACACAGTTTGAGAGACTCTTCGGGATGTTGGGTATGAGATACTACAACAGCTGGCCTTAGTGCAAGTGGGAGATTGTTAGTTATATATATGCCCTAGAGGCCATTGTTATACATATGATGTATATTATAGTGGATGCTTGGATATATATAGATAGGACTTTCTTGCTCGACATGATAGTATGTTATTTGGTTTCACTTTGTCTTAACATGTTGACATGTATTAGTTTACTGTCTTGCTCTCACATGTTGATAAAGCCCTTAGGATATGTACTCGACTACTGGGACTATGATGAGATCATACTAGTGGGGGCCACGGTAGTCTATGAGTACATCCTATAACTGTTCCTAGTCGAGGGTGTATCGAGACAGGGCATCGATACACCAGAGTAGACTAGCGTATACGCATCTTGACCCATATGATGGGCGATGGATGATCCCATATCCATCGGTGTTTGATATCAAAGATGGTGTACGGGTGCTCAGTGGAGACTGGGTACATTGAACGGACTCGCCGAGAACTCCTAGATGGTAATATACCTATCGTCAGATAGCAATTCTCCGGTGACACTGGTACAGATTAGTCTGTAGACCCGAGATCGTCATAGAGTCTTGTGTGATTCCCACTGTGCTTTGATTTCCACCTTACCACGTCCAAGAGGGCGTGAAAAACGGTGGCTTTTAGGTACAGTCCCGAATCACATGGAGGCAATGAGCGATAGGATGTGATTCGTCTCTCCCGGTATAGGGAGTTGATGTTGTGCAGTGTTCGATTGGCTATAACTGGAAGTCCCTGGCCAGAGCTGATACAGAGTGCTACTGGTAAGTGTTATCAGTAGTTTCTCGACCTGTTATGAGCCTCACATCGACACGACTTATCGGTTACTGGGTTCTGACGTTTAGCACTCCTAGACTAGATATGCGACATATCAGACGAAGAGAGCGGACTGTACGGTAGTGTTACTGATTGGATTCACAAGAGAATGTACAGGCTTGCTTGTTGATCTTCTGATCGCTCAATACCTGGGTGGCTGTTACGTTTAGCTGACCGCTTGCAGCTTGTGGGTATTTGATATGATCATCACCTACTGCCAGCGTATTGACGATTCTTTAGAGTCCTACACAGAGCTTTCTAGACTCAGGCAAAACGGAGTAGGAGCACATATGTGATATGTGCGGGATCGAGAATATTACGATATGAGATACCGTATTCTATTCTCGCGATATAAGATATCGGCCGGGTATATGTGATATAGCTGGGTCATCGGATCAAGTGTTGATTCGATGAGCTGATACAGATTATATTAGTCGGTTATTTAAGAAATAGCCGGATTATCGGATCAAGTGTTGATTCGATAATTTAATGTATAATTATATATGTGATATATTACATTACATTAACTGATATAAGCTCGCTTTATTGATTCATTTTCTCACCGGATAATACATTGATATATATGCGATATATGTTAATTGTATTATTTTCTATTGTTACAAAAATATATTATATATATGATATATAATATTGTAAAAAGTTATGATTAAAATGCAACATGATTTGTGGAGATTAAACATAGTTAGGGTTTGATTTGGGTTAGCATTTTCATGAAGCTTCTAGAAGCTTTACTTTTGTTTTATGCTTAGATATTTTGGATTGATATTTTGTAAATATTTCTTAACCCAACCCAAACCCTTTACCCTAATTATTTCTCTACAAGGGTTAAGCAATCATTCTTAACTCAAGAGTTGATTTGTAACCATAGACAATAATTCATTATTCATCACAAATACTTTTCTTCTTCTTCTTCCTCAAAAAAAAGCTTGCTAGTTTTCTGCAAGTGATGAATAAAAGTGAGAAATTGAAATAAAAAGAGAGCTAAATTCCTACTTTATCATCCTCATCTATTCTAGCCACTTAGATTATGGTGTTCACTTCACTGATACTTGATTAGAGAAGTGAGAGCTTGAGTTAAAGATTCTTCAAGGTAGGTCATCTTCGAAAAGGAAGATTTCAAGCAAGTATGGATCATTCGGCTTGTGGAGCCTCTCTAGAGTCCGGAAGTTCATGGATCGCGGCGAAGGGACTACTACTCGAAGCTTATGAAGCGAAGGAGCGGACTACAAAGGCTGTAATCCCTTTCCTTTAGATGTAAAGTTGTTTACATGCTTTGTTAACCCTAATTATCTAGCAAAGATCCTCGCTTTAGGTTATTCGGCACTGTAAATTTTAAGTTCGGCATGGTTGATGCCTTATAGACCCTTTTGATAGTGCCTAGTAACCCTACAACCCTGTCGTGCTGCATTAACACACAGCCTAGCCCCACTCGAGAAGCATTGCAATAAACAACGAAACCGCCTTATCCTGAAGGCAATGATAATACCGGCACCGTAGTCAAATGAGCCTTCAACTGTCGAAAGCTCTGCTCGCATGTCTCAGTCCAAAGAAAAGGAACTCTTTTCCGGATCAACCCGGTCAATGGTGTAGCTATACAAGAAAATCCTGTATGAAACTTCGATAGTATCCGGCCAAACCCAAAAAGCTGTGAACCTCCGTCACTCATACAGGTCTGGGCCAGTGCTGTACGACCTCAATCTTCTACAGTTCTATACATATACCATCTCTCGTAACTACGCGACCTAAGAAGTCAACACTATCCAGCCAGAAAGCACACTTGGTTAATTTAGCGAATAGCTGGTGCTCCCTCAAAGTCTGCAATGAAATCCTCAAGTGCTGCCCAGGCTCCTCTCGGCTCCAGAATTATACTAAAATGTCATCAATGAACACGATAATAACTGATCAAGAACCGGCCTAATATGCGGTTCATCCAATCCATGAAAGCTGCCGGGGCATTGGTGAGCCCGAACGACATCACCAAGACTCATAATGCCCATAACATGTACGAAAAAGCAGTCTTCGGAATATCATCCTTCCGAACCCACAACTGATGGTAACCAGATCGCAAGTCAATCTTCAAGAAGTGCCCCGCACCCTGAAGTTGATCAAACAAATCATCAATGCGAGGTAGGTGATATCTGTTCCGTACAGTCACTCGATTCAACTGACGATAATTGATGCATAAACGCAAACTGCCGCCTTTCTTCTTGACGAACAGGACAGGAGCTTCCCAAGGTGACACACTCGGACGAATAAGCCCTTTATCCCATAAATCTTTCAACTGATCCTTCAGCTCTTTAAGCTCCGTCGGGGCCATCCGATAAGGCGGTATAGAAATAGGCCCCGTACCGGGAATCAAATCAATGCAGAACTCGATATCGCGCTCTGGTGGCAATTCAGGCAACTCGTCAGGAAAAACATATAGAAACTCTCTCATAATCGGGACCTGGTCCAACGGGACCTCCGCAGCGCTATCATCATGAACATATGACAAAAATCCTTGACATCCTTTCTTCAAGAGCTGACTAGCGCGAAAAGAAGAAATCAAACTGGGAACGGTAGCACTACGGTCTCCATGAACAACAAGAACTGGTTCATCCGGAAAACTAAATCTGACTGCCTTCTCACGGCAGTCCACGGACGCATAACACATGGCTAACCAATCCATGCCCAAAAGAACTTCGAAGTTAAACATATCGAGAATAATCAAATTGACAAAAGAATCTCTATCTCCGATACGAAAAAAACAAACACGAACGAAAAACATATCGAGCGACAAAAGACTAGCCTACGGGAGAAATCACAACAAGCGGCTGATTTAGAAAGGACTACTATCGGCTAACCCTCGATACAAAATATGTGGATACCGTTTCAACAACACAAGAAAAATACGCATCGGAAGAAAACACCGAAAGAATACCTATCACGACCGCGTTCGACGCTTGCACGTCCCGAGGAGTCAACACAAAAGTTAAGGCCTGCCCTCTACCAGCGATCAGCTGTCGTCCGCCTATGCCACCTTGTCCTCTTGGAATACGACTGCCACGACCGCGGCCTCTCAGGGCATCGATCTGGCGTGGAGCAACAACAGGCGTAGGAGGTAATGCGCTCCGAAGAGGGAGTGAAGGTGGTAAAGCCACATATGAGACTGTTGCCTCACCCTGTCGCCTCACGGTACAATTTCTGATATGGTGATACGGACTCCCACACCGGAAACATCCTAACAATGGCTGCTGACCATGTGGGTGAAAGCGATATAACTGGCCCATACAGAATACGCCACGGCCTCTGCGAACATGCCTAGGAGCTGATATATCAGTACGAATCCACCTTGGTCTCGAAACAACCGTAGGTGGAGCAATGTCCGATCTCCATGCTCGAAAAATCTCTATCAAGGATCCGATCATTTGGCGTAAATCCTAAATGCTCGCCTCCAGCTTAGCTATACGATCATAGAGGGTGGATCAATCTGTCCATGCGAGATAAGCGTACTTTCCTGGTCGGTCTTCGCCTCAGACGAGCCCGCTCTAATCTCATCTCTGACGGCAACCCTTTGGGTCTCATATTCATCAGCGGCATAGTAGCTGGAGTAAGAAACATGATTGATAAGGACATTGCGATCGAAAAAGGAGACATATGGAATCAAGGAAGGAAATACAAGCAAATATATACCCTAAGGTCACTTAGACGGAGTATCGTAGGTATGCCGCGGAACATACACACGCTACGTCTACTCCATCTACCAAGAGTCATCCTACACTCAGAAAGGTAAAACCTATCGCTTGGATACTAACTTTGTCACGACCCGAATGTACGGAACGTGACTGGCACTTAAATTACGCAACGTCTAGAGGCATAACGTAATCTAAGTAAGCCAAAGCCCAGAAATCTAAACCGTTAAATAAATAGAGTGAAGGAAAACTTGTTTTAAAGAAAGTGATTTTAATAAAATAAGGCCGCATTAAACATTTTAAAAGCATCAAATTTCCCGAAAATTTCGGCAGAGTTTCCTTTATAAATACTGGCCCCAAACGGGTACAATACAAAAATATGCATAAGTAATGAATAAAGGCATCCCCAAGCGGGAGCTAGCTCTTCGCCAATGGCGGAATTACAACCACATGCAATATATATCATCATAATATGAGATAAGTATCTGAAAATAAGAAATAAGAAAACACCACGTCGGCTCAAGTGAGTATCGACACCAGAAATAGAATACATACAAATCTCACAAGCTTACCATCTAAGTCCAATATACAACTGGTGAAAAACAGTAGATAAGGTAGATGGAGTGTACTAGATACAATAATAATACACAAGGTGGGATCAAAAATATCCTCGCAACCCACCTATGAGCAAACCGCAAGTCAATGCAAATGAAGTAAAAAGAGGAAGTACGCCCACCGCTACTGTGCTGACGGATCAAACCTGCAAGATACTGTGACACAACGGGGGTGAGTTGCCAACTTGTGAGTAGTAAGAAATATTTAATAAGGTTATCATAAGCATGCACGCAAATGAGTCACAACCTGCACATACAATTATGATGCGATGCACTAATATGAATGCAACATGAATGGGTAATCAACACGAAATCCAGATATATCTGATATGAGAAGATCTGTATCTTTATCTTAGTAAAAAATTTGTATAATAAGAACTGGAATATCATCAGTGAAATCGAACGAAAATCCGTGTCAAGCATCGACACAATATCCTCAATATCCCGGGCTCCGTCGGTCTGGATCGGCCCATATCATCATATCACGACTACGATCGGTATCCTACAGATATCCGCCGCGCCAAACTATCTCGGGCTCCGTCGGTTCAGATCGGCCCATATCATCATATCACGACTACGGTCGGTATCCTACAGATATCCACTGCGCCAAACTATCTCGGGCTCCGTCGGTCTGGATCGGCCCATATCATCATATCACGACTACGGTCAGTATCCTATAGATATCCGCCGCTCCAAACTATCTCGGGCTCCGTCTGTCCGGATCGGCCCATATCATCATATCACGACTGCGGTCGGTATCCTACAGATATCCACCGCGCTAAACTATCTCGGGCTCCGTCAGTCCGTATCGGCCCATATCATCATATCATGACTACGGTCGGTATCCTATAAATATCCGCCGCGCCAAACTTTCTCGGGCTCCGTCAGTCCGGATCGGCCCATATCATCATATCACGAGAAAAACCGCAACTTGTAATTTAAAAGATAATAAGTTTATAAAATTCTTGTGGTTTCCCCTAAAATCCAAAAATCTCATAAATACTGAAATTCCGAAGAAGAATCACAATATATAAACGTGGCGGTAATAATGGATGTCCAAGATATCAATAACATGCAATGCGATCTATGGCTAAAAAACTATGTATGAATGATGATGCAATGAGGCAGATGACTAACAATCTACATATAATACATGTTGCAATGCACCGATATTGATTTTAAGCAAGTTCTATAGTGTTCGTGACATAGCAATTGCCAATGGCGTGTGTGTTCGCATGAATAGTGCACGTGCGGCATGAACCAATGGTAATGGTGCAAGTGTCCTATGAAATAACATCATAATTAAGAATATGAATATGCTATGATATGGATGATTTGAGACTACGCATATAGATGCAAGAACTACTCATTATTCCTAATTATCGGGCGCCTCGCGCTATCCAGACAATCCCCCTATAGATGTGTACATCTACTTACCGGGACGCCTCGGCTAATCTGATCCAATCATAGCCTTTACTTTCCGTGCCGCGTCCGACGTCTCCACAACCGATCCTAGAATCGTACAGTAAGTATATATAAGGTTAACCATTTAAATAGACGTGAAGTCAAGGCGGTACGAAGTAACTAACGCGCGCTAACTAGACACGCGCGCACTTGGTAAACAAAACACGCACGACATCGCCACAAACCACAACTAGGGGTCGCTATGCGTAGCAACCACCAAACATAGAACCCAATCGTACCAATCATGCATTCACATCACATTACATATCTTAGAAATTAGGTTGTAGATCATTCCAACCTCAACTTAATTAAAATCTATTTATTCTAAAAAGCTAGTAAGCAACAATTAACTATCTTAGTGCAAAACTAGATATTTTAGCAAACCTAGTGGCCACAAATTTCACTTAATATCTTAATTCAGCCACACAATTATTAACTAAATTTTAATCTCACATATTTACACACTAATCATGAAATTAGTTTACATGAACATTTAATTAGGACAATTAAAAGTAAAGATTAGCAAGTTAACAACTAGATTAGATTTTGCAAGGTCTTTAGATGTTAAACTACACATTGCTACCATAATCAAGTGATATAAATTTTAATTTAATCTCAAACCCTTTTCTTTAAAACTTCTAACTTTCAATTAAAACCATATTAGCACTTAATTAAAATTAGATTAGAACAAGTCTGAACAAAGTAACAATTTGAGTAAGGTTATACTGCAAAATGGTTTTAGAATGAGATCCAAACATGCTAACAAAATGGAGACTTGAGCCAAGAATCAAGCTAGCTTAGAACAAGGTATCTTTATGATAATTTAAGCTAGGAATTTGTGTTGATTTTGTGTATTTTTTATTGAGAAAAATGAGGCATTATGAAATAAAAGAAGAAGAAGAAGTGAAGAACTTGGGGCTGCCAATTTCTGGCCGAGCCAAGTTGGGAAAGGGGGCTACGGTTATGAGGAGTGGGAGAGAGAGAGGTGTGTTCAAGTCCAAGTTTACCCGTACCTTTATTAATAAGGCACCATACCTCCTTTATCTATTCTTTTCTCATCATTTTCTTTCTTCTTTTTTTCCCTCTCTTGAAAAGTCTAGAACCATTGGTCAAATATCTTGTGTTTAGTTGTCATGGTGCACAAATAAATAATTACCTATACTAATTTGTAATTATCACTAATTTAGTTTATAAGTGTATGATTAAATAATAATTATAAATAAATAATTAAGGAAAATATTTAAGTAAACTAGCAATTAATAGGTGACTAATTAAATACCAATACTAGCAATTACATAGTTAAAATAATTATATCTAAGTCAATGTGGAAAAATAATTATATCCTGGATTTTTTACGGAAAATACGTATTATCACTAATTATCATATAATTATCCTAATCGATTTTCTAAAGCGTTACAACACCACTGCACAACGGTGTATCGGAGCGGATGAATCATACCCTTTTGGATATGGTTCTCTCCATGATGAGAGGTGCTGAGTTGCCTCTTTCTTTCCGGGGATATGCACTTCAGACAGCGGCACATCTTTTGAATCAAGTTCCATCCAAATCCGTGCCTAAAACTCCATATGAAATATGGAGCGGAAAGAGTGTGTATCTTAAACGTGTTAAGATTTAGGGTTGCCCTGCTTATGTCAAAAAGAAGAACCCAGACAAACTCGAGGCACGATCAGTTTTGTATAAGTTTATAGGATACCTAAAGGATTCTAATGGATATCTATTCTACCACGTAGAGGAACAAAGGATTATTGTTTCTTGAAATACCACATTTTTGGAAAAAGAATTTCTTGCAAAAAAACATTGGAGATAGCGTGGTAGAACTGGATGAAGTTCCAAAAACATAAACTATAACTAAAGATTTGATGGAACCGCTAGATTCAGTAGTACCTGACGAACCTCAGCCACTCCGCAGATCTCGTAGGATTTCTCATCCGCCCGAGAGATACTACGGTTTTCTCATAGACAGGGATCGAGAGGATTGCATCTTAGAAGAAGATGATCCTACTAGTTTCAAGCAGGCCAATATCAGTAGGGACTCTGATAAGTGGCTGGATGCTATGCGATCCGAACTGGAGTCCATGTACACCAATAAAGTGTGGACCTTGGATATTGCTCCACCTGGGGTAAAACCCGTTGGATGCAAATGTATCTATAAAAGGAAATTTGGTGTAGATAGGCAGGTGGAAACCTATAAGTCTAAACTTGTTGCAAAAGTTTTTCGTCAAAGACCAGGTGTGGACTATGACGAAACCTTTTCTCCAGTGGCTATGCTCAAATCCATTCGGATCCTACTTACCATTGCTATCTTCCATGACTATGAGATCTGGCAGATGGACGTAAAAACGGCTTTTTTGAATGGAAGTTTAGAAGAGTACGTTTATATGGATCAGCTGGAAGGTTTCGTAGATAGTGGGAGCAGCGGGAAGGTATACATGTTGCTTAAATCCATATATGGATTAAAGCAGGTATCGCGGAGCTGGAACATCTGTTTTGATGAAACAGTCAAGGAATTTGAATTCATCAAGAACTAGGATGAGACTTGTATATATAAGAAGATTGTAAGACGAACTGTCGTATTCCTAGTCTTGTACGTGGACGACATTCTTTCGATATGAAATGACATTCCTATGCTACAACCAGTCAAGTTTTTCTTGTTACAAAGGTTCTCTATGAAGGACCTGTGTGATGCCTCGTATATTCTGGGGATTAAGATCTACAGAGATATATCTAAGAGATTACTGGGACTTTCACAGTCCAGGTATATAGAGACCGGACTAAAGATATTTAGTATGGAAGATTCCAAGCGCGGTAATATACCCGCATTGCACGGATTCACCCTCTCCAAAGAGATGTCTCTCAATACTGATGAGGAGAGGGTTCGCATGAGCACTATACCCTACGCTTTGGCGGTAAGATCTATAATGTTTGCGATACTATGTACCCGACCAGATGTAGCTTACGCGCTTAGCGTGGTGAGTCGGTATCGGTCTAACTCAGGAGAGAACCACTGGACAGCAGTGAAGAACATTCTTAAGTACCTGAGAAGGACTAAAGAACTGTTCCTGGTATTCAGTAATGGGGACCTCCAGGTGGAGTCTTTTACCGATTCGAGCTTCCAGAGTGACAAGGATGACAGCAAGTTTGTCTTGAGTTTTGTGTTTACCCTCAACGGAGGGGCGGTCTGTTGGAAGAGTTCTAAACAAGACACCGTCGCAGACTCAACGATGATGGCTGAATACATTGCTGCCAATGATTCCGCAAAAGAAGCCATCTGGATTAAGAAGTTCATTACTGAATTTCAGGTGGTTCCATCCATTGTTAACCCAATATCTTTGTATTGCGACAACAATGGAGCTATGGATTTAGCAAAGGAACCATGGTCCCATCAGAAATCCAGGTACATCTTGAGGCGGTATCACCTAATCAGGGAGATCATTGATCGCCGGGAGATTGAGGTGCGGAGAGTGGACACAAAAGACAACACGGCAGATCCATTCACCAAGGCCTTTCCTCAAGCACGGTTCGAGAGACTTTTTGAGATGTTGGGTATTCGATGCGCCAACAACTGGCCCTAGTGCAGACGTTGGGTACTCGATAGCCAATATATATGGCCTTAGTGCCAGTTGGAGATTGTTGGATATGTATGCCCTAGAGGCCATTATTGTATATGTATACATATGAATGCTTGGACATATATATGTACAGAACAGTCTTGCTCGATATGATAGTATGCTATCTGGTTTGTCTTTATCTTAACAAGTGCATATGTTTTACTTACTATTACGTATCATTCATACATGTTGTTAAAGCCCGTAGGATCATTGCTAGACTACCTGCGTTGTGATGGCGATCATACTTGTGGGAGCTGGGTAGTCGGTAAGCACATCCTTAAAAGGTCCCTAGTCGTTGGAGTATCGAGACTGGGCATCGATATTCCGGAGTAGACTAGTGTATACGTTTCTAGACCCCGACGAGGGGCGATGGTATGGTCCCGCAACCATTAGTCTTTTGCACCTAAGATCGTATACAGGTTCTCACTGGGGGTGAGTACACTGGACGGACTCGCCAAGAACTTCTAGATAGTATTATACCTATCGTCAGATGGATGTTCTCAGGTGACATGAGTATAGGTTAGTCTTCGGACTTGAGATCGTCATTTATCTCGTGTGAGTTCCTACTGTGCTTTGATCACTACCCTACCACGGCTCTACCGAGTCATGCAAATAGGTTTTGGTTGGGTACAATCCCGAGCCACATGGAGGCAGTGGGTGATTGTTGGGGATTCTTCTCTCCTGGTATGGGGAGTCGATATCACACTGTGTTCGATTGGTCAGGACCATAAAACCTTGGCAAAGGCAGTTGGGATTTACTGATAGGTTGATCAGTAGTTTCCCGGATTGGTCCTGAGCCGCATCAGCATGAATTACCGGGTTATTAGGGTTTGACGTCTACCACCCTCTAGACCCGGTATGCGATACTCTCAGATGAAGAGACCGGACTGTACGGAGATTGTCATAGATAGACTCAGTAGGGATCTGGATGAATTTGCTCGTCGGCCTTCCTTTTCGACAGGTACCCGGGTAGCCGTTACGTACAGCTAGTGCCGCTGGCGTGCTTGTGGTTATGGATTTATCCAGTAACTCGCTGCCGGCATACTGTCGAGTCTTTAGAGTCCCACACAGAGAGTTTCCCTGGTTCAGACAAAATGATATAGTAGCCGTATTAGATACGTGCAATGTTCCGATCGATTGATGCACTTTGTACCCGGACTTTTGATTGGACAGTAGATAATACTAGTCGGCTCGGGATTGAGCCAGATTATTAAATTAGGTATTGATTTAATAATTTATATATATGTATTTCGATATATATATATATATTGTATATATTCTAGTATTTTGTTCTTCGTGTTATTTTATCTCTTTGAGCATTCGTGTTTTTATCCGAATGCAGGTATGTATATACAGTAGATTGTAATCCGCATTTTATTACGGATAACATTCTAGAAGGTGGAAACCTCATTAGCTATTTTCCATTTATCTATTTAATGGAAATGAGGTGTAAAGTGAAGATATGGGGAGTATGGTGAGAACCATGGCAAAATAGTTTCCAAATGAATTTTTAATTCATTTGTGGCAACTATTGAAGCACGGTTGATATATTTTATTCTTTGATATTGATATACAAAAATAATGTGAGCTATTTTCTCTCACATGGTTGCTCATTTTTTTTTTCTTAAGCTCACCATTTGCATCACTCTCCTCTCCTTCTCTTAAGTTCCTCCACCTTCATCATCCACCTCTTCTCTACACTCTCATGTATTGAGAAACAAGAGAAGATGTAAGATTGAGATAGTAAAACACTTAGAACCTTACACTAAATCCTAGAGCTCTTGGATTAGCTTCCCAAGTTCTCTAGTTGCTCCTTTTGATACTTAGTTAGGAGCTAGAGCCATGGATCATATCCCTCAGATGGATCATCTACGACGAAGGAGGACCGAAGAGCAAGATCGATCCCAGAGAACCGAAAGAGCAAGAAAAGAAGATCAAGCATGATCATGATGGCCACTTAGAGCGTATGATGAGGAAAGAAGACCGAAGGACACGGGTTTTTTGGTGAGATTTTCTTATCATAGTAGATAGCACTTATAGTTTAGCTAGTTAGGTTTATGGTAAGATCCGGTTTATTGGATTATTCTAGCGCCGTTTTAAAACTCGTAGAAAATTTTTGTTCCGCAAACGGACACGGATGATGGCTAGGGCGTTAATGTAACCCAACAGTGCCATCTGATAATAAGCGACGCTGCTCCTGAAATAAGATCAATCGCGAACTCCACATCTTGTTTTGACAGTAAACTCGAAATGTCCTTGAACACATCCATGAAATCTGGAACTGCTATCAGTGCTTCATCTGTAACTTGTTTACGAACTTAACCTTTAGTAAACGGTTCCACTCATCATGAATTTACAAGTCTGTTTTACGACTCGTGGCTTAACAGCAAACCACACTTCCGCTACTCTATTACCGAGGCGGGTTCGCCAGAACTTCTTTAATCAAAACATCTTACATCTGATCAATCGTGAAGCATTTTGTACTACTATAATCATCATATGCTATTCTATGTTTCTTCTTGTTCTTCGAAACGCAGACGGACTGGTCATTACGGGACAAGGGGAAAGATGAAAGATAGATCGTGGTCGTTGGATTCAAGTTCACGATAAGTCATAAACTCGTAAGCAATGAAACCGAGAGAAGACGAGGTAGTACCACGAAGATAAGTCAAGAAAATGAATCAAAATAGGACTCCAGGTTACCTAAATAAAGTACCGCATTGTAACCATGCCATGGTATATAGGTACAATCACATAACTCCATTCAAGTTGCCCAAATCCTATTATCAGAATCGAAGGAATAAGAGGGGAGAAACAATAAGTAATCAAGAGGATTCCAAGATGAGGTGCAATGTCATTTCTAAATCGTCGAGATAAAAGAGTTTAAGGGAAGGATAAGAAGAATATTGTGGCAGGACATGTTCCTAAAATTCTGGGTTTAGGGACAATGTATTGGGTACCATACCCAACTACAAATTGAACCAAGCCTAGCAAACCTAAAACCTATGGCTTTGATACCAATTAAACCTTGTCACGCCCCGCTTCCTAAAATACGAAAATTTCGCCACGTAACAAGCCAACCATACTTCCTATGGCTAGGAAAGATTCCACCATAGTCACATTTCGGCTATCAATCAGATATCAAGAACAGTAAACTACTAAATCTATCTATCACATGTCCAATAGCCACAAAAACAATAACTGGAAAAGATTGCGGAAGCAATAAAAATCCAAATAATAACTAACCCGCATAAGAGCTATATCAAGAAGGTGGTCCTCACTGATCGGCG
This sequence comes from Agapanthus africanus, assembly GCA_030015575.1. Classification (NCBI taxonomy): domain Eukaryota; kingdom Viridiplantae; phylum Streptophyta; class Magnoliopsida; order Asparagales; family Amaryllidaceae; genus Agapanthus; species Agapanthus africanus. The sequence goes on along the minus strand of CM057350.1, from coordinate 131,717,264 downwards.
GTCCTGTCGAACACTCACATGCTATGTCAAGTATCTGGGCCATGCAAAACCCAAACGTCGGTGTGTCATAAATATCATAGTAATATTAATAATCTGAACAGTGTGCTATATAAGATGTCATATAAAGTAAGGTATGGGTATAAACAACAATCTCATGTGTCATAGCAGTGGGCTATAAATATGTCATGTGTAATCTAAACTCTGTGTTTTTAAGTTATTTATTCTACAAGTCTTTGAAATCAATTAATGGAATTATCGATGTAACTCAATAGTATCCCGTGCGTGCCCTGGACCACGGTCATGACTCTCGGGGCTGAATCCACGACGTGCCGTTAGGCAGTAAAGATAATATCATGTACAGACGAATGATGTCAGCATCATCATTCCAGGGCCCGAAGCCCGTATCGACTGATCAGACTCTGGAAAGTAGTGAACTGTTGAGTTACAAGTCGGGTTTCATTATTTGTCACGCTCCACTTCCCAGTAGATAGAAACGATCAGTAGACGGAAACGATGACGTGGCAGGCCGCAACGTATTTACTAAGAAATAAATACGTTAAGCGTAATCAAGCAATATATAACATGTACAAAAAGTGACAAGAGTAATAAAAATAAACAACAACTTTATTTACATTCATCTTTATATACAACTGTTTGAAAATGAAAAGATACAATGATAATAAGCAGTGCCTAAACAATGACATACAGGAAATGAAAGTACAAGGAACTGGAAGTCAGGCTGTGCCGCAAGCTGGTCCAAGTCCTCCTGGTTAGGCTCGATCTCCTGAGAGTCCTGTTCTCCTGACGAACATTCCAAAAAAGAAATAGAAAGGAATGTCATTAGCGACTAGTGCTTGGTAAGAACCAAAGAAGAAAGAGAATATAACAAGTAATGGGGAATGAACAGTTGAGTTGTACAGGTATATGATGGTTATTATAATGTGGTAGTTGTTAGCTTGATACAGAAGGTATTCATGTATACGAGAGGAGTCCATCTTACCCCATGGACTATGGTAATATATAGTACAAGGCACCATCATAACCCATGGGACAACGGCATGAGAATTCATGTAGGTGTCTTTTAAGTGAACTCTCGTGCCATGATATACGTTCCGTACCAATCTACCCCTTTATCCATGCGTAATGTATTGTATAGATTATAATTATCAGACTTGCTGAAACCATGGATACAAAATGTTCAAGTATTCATGTTCAAGATATAATCAAGTATTCAAGTAGTCAAGTCAAGTTATAATCATGGTTCGGTCAAGTCAAATTAAGTACACATGTTTGATATTGATGTTTGAATTCGAGTATTCATGTTCATGATCAAGTATTCATGTTTGCTTCTGGATTTCGTTTGAATTAGACTCAGGCCGAGTCAGACACTTGTAAACAGATTTAGCTCTTGAATTAAGTTCAGGAGTTATCGATAACTGCTGCACATGGACGACATGATTTGTGTCTTTTTCCAAGACAATTACCATTGATAACCCCGTTAAGTTGTCTACCTTAAGTAGGCAAGCGCTCACTTTCTCCGTCTTCCTAAGGCTCAAAAGAATTGATCCCGCTTAAACCTATATTTACTAAAGTCCTTAAATATTGTTTTATATATCTCGAGGGGGTTTTATGAAAAAATATTTTAAAATGGTTTAAAAGTAAATCTCGAGGGTGATTAGTATTATTTGAGGTTGTTATGAGCATGGATTTTAAGTATTTGGGGTATTTTAGTGTAAATACTTAGCTTTGGAAAATTCATGGTATTTTATTGTAAAACTTGACTTCTAGGTATCTTAATGTATTTTATTGTTATTTGTTAATCTTTTCAATTTTGAAAAAAATATAGATTTATTATATTTTGAAAATAGGGATTTATAATTTTATATAATTTTAATTTTAAAAATAATTTTATTTTATTTAGAAAATTCGTATTTCTTAAAAACCGTATTTAAATTCTTTCGAGATCGAATGCTCCGTGAGGAGGACTGCATCTCGCCCTACTAGCCCAAGATTGTGCGATAATATGCACCATCCATTAGCGGGTCTGCTAAAGAGGGTTGTAGATGCGTAATCGCAAAGGATATGAAATACCGCTTTAAAAGAAATCCAGTTTTTTAAAGTTATGTGGTATTTTATCGTAATATTATTCTTCGAAACGAAAATACATTCAATGAGTATCGTGCTATGAAACCAAGTGTGAGTGTGGGGTAGGTCGTTACCCCGTGAAGTTTTCCTAAGGTATTGTTTTAACAAATACTAAAAGAGGTGTTTATAAAGTTCAACGTAGTTTAATGAAAAAGTTCTACTATTGTTGTTTCACATGAGAATTTTGATGAAATTTGATTCTAAACATTAGGGCTTAAGGTTACAAGTGATGTAGTCAAATTAGATTGGTTAAATTGTAAAGAAAAAGGGAGTTAAATGTTTTAGAAAAGAAGATGTCGGTATTAACTCCACTTTTACTGATATAAATTTGAATAGGATTTTCAATAGAAAGGAAGAGGTTTAGAAGGGACTTACGGTTTAGGAGTTTCAAGGAGAGGGTTAGGAAAGGAAGAGTGTCATCGTGGCGTCGCGGGAGCTTCGGATGTTGCTTCGATCTTCCCCGGAAGTTGCTTGCTCGCTAACTCCTCTTTACTCCACTTATACTTAGGAAATTTTTGAGAGAATTTTGCTATAATTTTCAGAATGGTGCTGAGCCAAAGTAGGGGATGGTATTTATAGTGGAGAATTAGGGTTTTGAAATTAAAATGGTGGATTAAAAAGTATTAAAATTATGATAAATTGTGAATTGAAAGGTCTCTGTTTGATTGCAGGGAAATCAAACAATGCGGGGGAGTTAAGGGTAGGTGATGAAGTGTATGTGCAAAACCCGGTCTTCATTCCCCTCAAATCCACCGTCGGTGCCGGCCCAAATGCAATATCCGCCGGTCGTTTTAGGGTTTTGGGTGTCGAGATTCGTGCCACGTGGATTTGTCCGTGTTTAAACTATTTTGCACATATTTGATTTTTCTGAACTTTTCATTTCCCTGTATATTGCACGTGCAATCTTTTGGGCTTCCAAAAAAGTTAAAAAAATCAGAAAAAATAATGTGTCTGATGGGAATCGAACACATGGGCTACGTCACAGCAGTGCAAGGCTTTACCAGTGAGCTACAAATTAGTTCTTGCTATTATTTAATAAAAGTAACTTATAACTCAAACTCAGACTATAAAACTCATTTATTGTATATTAACAGTAAAATTTCCGGACAAGATTTTAGAGTCGTTACATTCTACCCACCTTATAAAAATTTCGTCCTCGAAATTTACAATTACATATGGACTAATTTTCAAAGTGATAAGGGTATCTTGCACGCATGTCTTCTTCTCGTTCCGATATTGATTCTCCTGGAGAATCCTTTCTCCACATCCTTCGAACCAAGTTTACTTCCTTGTTCCGCGGTGTTTTCACCTTTCAATCCAGGATCTCAACGGGTTGTTGCTCGCAAGTTAAGTCAGTTTGTACTGTGAGCTCAGAGTGATAAAGTATGTGACTGGAGTCACTCACATATCGTCGTAGCTGAGATATGTGGAATACATTATGCACTCTTTCCAATGAGGGTGGTAGTGCTAGACGGTATGCCACTTCTCCAACTCGTTCGAGTATGTCGAACGGTCCTATGTATCTCGGACTTAGATTACCCTTTTGCCAAAGCGGATCACTCCTCTGTTTGGAGATATCTTTAGAAAAACATGGTCTCCAGGTTGGAACTCCATATGCCGCCACTTTACATCTGCCTAATACTTCTGTCGGTCTTGGGCTATGCGCATCCTTTCCCTGATCGTGCAAACCACGTCCACAGTTGCCACGATCATCTCTGGTCCAAGAAGTTCACGATCTCCGATGTTGTCCCAACTTAGTGGTGAACGACACTTCCGTCCATAGAGTGCTGCGAATGGTGCCATTCTAATACTCGCCTGATAGCTGTTGTTGTATGATAACTCCACAAGGTGTAGCTGATCTTCCCACGAACCTTCGAAGTCTAACATACAAGCTCTTATCATGTCCTCTAGAATCTTAATTGTTTGCAAGGACTGTCCGTCCGTTTATGGATGGTAAGTTATGCTGAAGTTCAGACTCGTTCCCAGGCTAGCTTGCAGACTCTGCCAAAACTGTGATCAGAATCTTGTATCACGATCGGAGACGATGCAAACAGGTACTCCATGTAATCTCATGATCTCCTGCATGAGTTCATGGGTATGAAATATAGTACATCTTGAAGGTTTAAATCTTACTTTAGACTTATGCTTACCTCCATATACTTCTTTGCTAACATCTCGGTAGATTGGCCAACTCAAAATGGAATAAAATGAGCCGACTTGGTGAGTCGATCCACAATAACCCATACCGCGTCGTTACCTTTCGTGCTGTGAGGGAGGGCAGTCATGAAGTCTATGGTAATGTGCTGCCATTTCCATTCTGGGATTGGTAACGACTGAAGTAGACCTGCAGTTCTGTGATGTTCAGCCTTCACTTACTGATGCACTAAACACTTGGCTACGCTTCTAGCTACTTCGCGCTTCATTTCATGCCACCAGTAGTGTTTCCGTAGATCCTTGTACATTTTCGTGCCACCGGGATGTACAGAATAAGGAGAGTTGTGAGCTTCTTTCATTAACTCTTCTCGAACAGAGCCGTTTGGTATATACAATCGACTTCTATATCTCAATGATCCGTCTTTATGGATGATGAAGTCAGTTCATAGTCCAGTTTCTACTTGTTGGGATTAATTACACCCTACAAGTTCGCCAATCTTTCGGCCAGGCCAGTGTTGGTACTTTGAAGGAGATTCCCCGTGCTTTCGCACGGACCTAATTAAAATAAACCTCGTTTTTCCAGGGGCATAACCTCGTTAACACCTTTCTAGATACCTACTTGATCGGCTAATTGTAATGTGTAAAACTCTCCCAGGAGTAACTCTTACTCGCAGTGGGTATCGGGATCCAACTATCTCATAGAAGGTATGCAATCTCATCGGAAATTTCAACACTTGAAATTTCTGATAATATTTTACCCCAGTGACTTGTGACTTTAACTATGGTCAATAAATCATAAGCACTAGTCAAGTTCTACCCGTCATTTTGTGATTAATTAAACCCACCCACATGACCCTTAACTATGTTCAACAAAATCACATGACTGTCCTAATTAATCGCATCACATGCTGTGTAGAAAGACATCACTTAGCTACCGCACGTTATGCCTTAACTATGGTCAACAAACGTAGCACGAATACTAAGTACTCTACTTCCTAAATTGACGGAAGGTTACGACATGATTTTAAGAAAACCCTTTGCATAATGAACTTGATATCGTTGTAGAATCGAGTGATTTTGAAAATGAGTGTTTTTTAGGCTTTTACTAGTTATGCTAAAGAGGTCATTCCTGGTGAAGGGATCTCGCTCTTTCCTTATCGAATAAGGTGCATGATATTTCACAAATACCACTATGCAAAGCAAAAACTATTAAAGCAATCAAAAGACAAACCGAGTTTGTAGCATCTGCTTGTTTCGCTAAAGAGGTCACTCCCGGTGAAGGGATCTTAGCTCTTTCCTTATCGAATTAGGTGCTGGATATTCTACAAGGAATACCGCTATGCGAAGCAAGAACTAGAGCTACCATTTTTTTAACAAGTTTCTACAACATCTTTAGCTTTCTTTTTATTTCATTAATCTCATTAATGAAGTCCCTTCAATTTTATGCTTCCCAAGCATCACAGAAGAAACGAAATCAGCAATAGTTATTATATATCATATATATAATATAATATAGGCATTTGTCTCAGAACATATCAAGTGATCACATCACAGAATATCAGTAGCAGAAGAACATATATGAAATATTAGATATATTAGGAATTCCGTATTTTAAATAAGCCAATAAAAAACGCGGATTCCAAGGTCGCGATGAATAGCTAAACCCACATTCCTAGACCCCTACGAGAGAGGCAAGTAACCCTACCAATTCTAGAGTTAGGAGATCCGGTCTCAACTCTTTGAGATGGTCTCCCACTGGACCCTAGAACCCGGTTACTTGTGATCTTCGCCTTGGGTCTATCATAATGCGGAAAAGTAAATAATATACATCAATGGTGATATCATCCTCAACCCGGAAGTGCCCTAATAAAAGAATATTACATACAAACTTTTACATGAATGAAAATGAAAAACTCTCATCTCACATAAAAAAACCCGGCTATTCAAAACACGACAATCCAATATAACATATCACAGCAACACATAACATCACATGTTATCAACGTAAGTAAATATGCGTATCCTAATTGTCATTGACATATAGCACCGAAACCGGCGATACACCACATATTACACTTACAGTCGCAGAAAAGAAAGTGAAAAACTACAACAGTTGGAATCCGCAACCACCTAAGACATCATAAACCCAACGTATCACATATATTGGATTTCATGCCTAACCAGATAAATTCCTTAGACATCGCATGCCTACAATTATAAACCCCGCATTTTAGTTTCGATATTGAAAACACTTTCCAATAAGCTGTCGGATATTTCAACAAGATTCTCGATAACCAGATCGAATGCTCGTCGGAAACTTTATTAGATGGCCACACACCCCGATGCCGTCGATGAAGTGCACTAAGGCAGAACACCACTGCCGTGAGCACCCGAACGGATGCTTTTGGCGACGGGGTTCTCCTACAGTCACTTAGTCGGGGCTATAGGGCGTGGCTATCTAGTAAGGTTACTCGGCGAGTATCCGTGTACATTACGTAATTGCGACGGACTTTTGATCAACATCAAAATTCTGTGGCAACCGATCAAATGAGACTAAACTGCTAGATTTATAAAATTCATACTAGTTATCACATAACTAATTATAGTGGATCCCAAATATTGTATCACAATCACAGAAAGCTAGGCGACGTTAAATATTTCGATCGAATCAACGAATTCCCAAATTTCCCAGAATGCTCAACACTTGAGCACTGTTAAAGTTAATCAGAGACATACCACAGTACCTACGGACCTACAGCTGAAGGGTCCGACCCAAGTCTCTTAAGTAGCGCCGCGGATCTGCCTCCAAAACTATGTTTTAGCCAAGGATCCGCGGTCACTTAGACGAGTTAGGGTTTTATTCTTCAGGTGTGTCAATAGAATTCCCTACATGTTTTTCTGAATATTTTTAACATGGAAAAATCCAACTTTTGGAAAAATTTCCGGAAAAGGGGTTGTTTCGGGCTTTTGGGGTTCGATCGGAATTCTAACTTCGCCTACGCAACGCCTAATGCTCTAGCTAGGCTCTGATACCACTGCAGGGTTCCTTAGCACCCTCACGGTGTTTACTAGAGCATCGAACATGCCATTTCAAAATTTTCTAGAGAGCTAAAGAATCCGAACGAGGATCGAACTAGAGACTTAGGTTTTTCTAGATTGTAAACACTTTACAAACTAAAGAGAAGAAGAAATACAACCTTTGTAGACCGGTCCTTCACTTCAATAGCTCCATGTGGTAGTCCCTTCGCTGCGATCATGAACTCCCAGACTCTAGAAAAGCTCCCATGAAGATATGAACAAGCTTGCATCGAAGTCTTCGAGACCGAAGATGATCTACGTCGAGGAGACACTAGCTCATGCTACCTCTTCATTGATTGTGAGATTAGTGAAGAAAACACCCTAAACTAAATGACAAGTAATAGAAGATGATGAAATAGGAACTGAGCTCTCTTTAGTTTTATTTTTCTCACAATAAATCATCACTTAGAAAAAGCAAACAAGCTTTTTCTCTTGACGAAGAAGAAGAAGTGGTGAAGAAAATGAATGAGAGAGTGAGGTTAGAATTGCAACCATGGGTGAGTTAGTGTCATGCCTAACTCATGTAGAGAATAAATAATAGCTATGAGTTAAGGGTTGGGTTTTGAAATATCTTAAGTAAGACAAAGGAGTGGACTAAGTCAATGAAGTCCACAAGCTTCTACAAGCTTTGAACCATGATAAATATCTCCACAATTTTGAATTTGTTTGAAATAAATATAAACCCTAATTTAACCCTAGCATGGTGTGAGTCTCATACATACATGTTGCAAGTGTAAGCTAGCATGATACAACAATATATATCATATATATATTTTGTGGGTAAAAAGAAAACAATACATTTAACATATATCACATATATATCAATGTATCATAAGTGAAAAAAATAATTACTTAAGTGAGCTAATATTAGTTAATGTAATTTAAAATATCAAATATATAATTCTACATTAAATTATTAAATCAACACTTGATTTAATAATCCGGCTATATTACATATAACCGACTAATATCAAATGTAACAACTTATCGAATCAACACTTGATCTGATAACTTGGCTATATCACATATAACCTACGATGTCACTAATCGCGAGAATAGAATGCGGTATCACATATACGCATTAATCTCGGTCCCGCACATATCACATATGTGCTCCTACTCCGTTTCTCATGAACCAGGAAACCTCTGTGTAGGACTCTAAAGACTCATCAATACGCCGGCAGTAGGTGATGATCATATCAAACACCCACAAGCCGCAAGCGGTGTGCTAAACGTAACGGATGTTAGTTATATGTATGCCCTAGAGGCCATTACTGTACATACGATGTATATTGTAATGGATGCTTGGACATATATAGGGAGGACTTTCTTGCACGACATGATAGTATGCTATCTGGTTGTACTTTATCTTAACATGTACTCTAATTGTCTCTTATTACATGTTGATAAAGCCCTTAGGATATGTACTCGACTACTGGGACTATGATGAGATCATACTAGTGGGGCCACGGTAGTCGACGAGTACATCCTATAATTGTTCCTAGTCGAGGGTGTATCGAGACAGGGCATCGATGCACCAGAGTAGACTAGCGTATACGCATCTTGACCCATATGATGGGCGATGGATGATCCCATATCCATCGGTGTTTGACATCAAGGATGGTGTACGGGTGCTCAGTGGAGACTGGGTACACTGGACGGACTCGCCGAGAACTCCTAGATGGTATTATACCATACGTCAGATGGCAGTTCTCCGGTGACACTGGTACAGAGTAGTCTGTTGACCCGAGATCGTCATAGAGTCTTGTGTGGTTCCCACTGTGCTTTGATTTCCATCATACCACGTCCAAGAGGGCGTGCAAAAAGGTGTCTTTTGCGTACAGTCCCGAATCATATGGAGGCAATGAGCGATAGGAGGGGATTCGTCTCTCCCGGTATAGGGAGTTGATGTTGTGCTGTATTCGATTGGCTATAACCGGAAATCCCTGGCCAGGGTTGCTGAGATTTACTGGTAAGTGTTATCAGTAGTTTCTCGAACTGTTATAGACCTCATATCGACATGACTTATCGAGCTACTGGGGTCTGACGTTTACCACCCCTAGGCGAGATATGCAACATATCAGATGACGAGACCGGACTGTACGGGAGTGTTACTGTTTGGATTCACAGGAGAATGTACAGGCTTGCTTGTTGATCTTCTGAGCGCTCAATACCTGGGTAGCTGTTACGTTTAGCTGACCGCTTGCAGCTTGTGGGTGTTTGATATGATCATCACCTACTGCCGGAGTATTGACGATTCTTTAGAGTCCTACACAGAGATTTCTTGACTCAGGCAAAACGGAGTAGGAGCACATATGTGATATGTGCGGGACCGAGGATAATGCGATATGTGTATCATATTCTATTCTCGCGATATTTGATATCAGCCGGGTCATCGGATCAAGTGTTGATTCGATGAATCGGTACGGATAAATATTAGTCGGTTATATGCGATATAGCCGGATTGTCGAATCAAGTGTTGATTCGATAATTTAATGTATAATAATATATATGATATATTAAATCACATTAACTAATATTTGCTCACTAAAAGATTCTTTTTCTCACTCGGGTAATACATTGATATATATATGCGATATATGTTAAATGTATTATTTTATTTTGTTACGATAAATATTATATATGTGATATATAATATTGTAACATGATATGATAACTAATGCAACTTGTTTAGTGGAGTTTAAATATGATTAGGGTTAAGCTTTCTAGATGTTTCTAGAAGGTTTTCTTTTTGTCATGATAAAGATATTTACAAGTGACTCATGCTTTAACCCAACCCAAACCCTAACCCTAGTCAATTCTCTACAATGGTTAAGTCAACCATGGTTGCATTATTCTTCATATTAATCCTTTCTTATTCATCACAAAGGAAAATGGATCACTATTCTTCTTCTTCCTTCATTCTTTCATGAAAAAGCTTGCTTGATTTTTCCAAAGTGATGAATAAATATGAGAAAAAGATAAATAAAGAGAGCAAAAATCCTACTTCATCATCCTCATCTTCCCTTGCCATTTAGATGAGGGTGTTCACATCATTTCATGAGTGTTAGCTTGTGTTAAAGAAACTTCAAGGTAGATCATCTTAGTATCGAAGATCGGAAGCAAAGGTTGCGTTTTTCTCTTCGTGGAACCTCTCGAGAGTCCGGATCCTGATGATCGCAGCGAAGGGACCACAACACGGAGCATATGAAGTGAAGGATCGGATCTACAAAGGTTGTAATCCCTCTCACTTAGTGTTAAAGTGTTTAGCATACTTGTTTTCGCCTAATCTCTAGTTTAAAGTTCCGTATTCGGGTTGTTCGGCACGGCTAAATTTTTAATCGGGCATGGTTGATGCTTCGTAGACCCTTGTGCGCGTGCCTAGCAACCAAACAGTGGTATCAGAGCCAAGCTAGAGCTTTAGGCGAAGTCTAGACGAAGTTTAAAGTCCGATCGAACCCGGAAAACCCGATATACCCTAGTTTCTGGAAATTTTTTAAAACTGTGATTTTTTCCAAATTAAAAATTCTCAAAAAAATCAGCAGGGAAATACAAGAGTTACTGTGAAGCACGTGCGCCTAATTCCACCAAAGCGCGGCGGAACCGCGGCATATGCATGGCATGTGCGGCGGTTCCGCGGCCCTTTTGTCGCTTCACTGTTTGAAATTTGCACAGTAATTCTTGTCTTTTAGTACTGTATTTTCTGGGAATTTTTAATATTTATTCAACTGTTGAATTTTCTGGGTTGTATTGGGTATTCGATGATTCGATCGGGAACTTTAACTGCGTCTTTGTGTTTTGTCCGGATAACTTTTAGAAACTGTTAAAAAGTTCGAACGGATATCAATAACTCACTTTTTCCCCTGTCGGAAAATTTTTCAAAAGTTGGATTTTTTCTCGTGTTTAAGAATGTTCTAAGTCGTGCAAGTAACTCGGTGGACCCTCTAGAAGACAATAAACCTTAACTCGATTATGTGACCGTCTTGAACTGCCCTTTGAACCTTAGGGTTTGGGGCAGTACGGCGTGCCACATGTGAGGCGTTGGCTTGACCCTTCTACGGCTGGACCATTGGTACTGTGGCATGTGATGAATGTTTTTAAACTGATTTCAGGTGTTGAGATATATTGGGGAAATCTTGGGTGCTTGATGATTCGATCGGAAAGTTTAACTTTTTCTATTTATCTGGAATGTGATACAATATTTGGAATCCACAGGTAGTTATGAGATAACTAATTTGAATATTATAAACATAGCAGTTTAGTCTCAGATGATCGGTTGCCACGGAATTTTGATGTGATCAAAAGTCCGTCGCAATCACGTAGCGTACGCGGATACTCGCCGGGTAAACTTAATAGACAGCTACGCCCCATAGCCCCGACCAAGTGACTGTAGGAGAACCCCGTCGCCGAAAGCATCCGTTCGGGTGATCGCGGTAGCGGTGTTCCGCCTTGGTGCACTTCGTCGACGGTATCAGGGGTGCGGCCGTCTACTAAAGTTTGCGACAAGCATTCGATCAGGACGTCGGGAATCTTGTTGAATTGCTCGACTTGATATTGAAAAGAGTTTTCGATAATGAGACTAAAATGCGGGGTTTATAATTGTTAGGCATGCGATGTCTAAGGAATTCATCTGGTTAGGCATGCGATGTCTAAAGAGATTGCGGATTCCAACTGTTGTAGTTTTACACTTTCTTTTCTGTGACCGTAAGCGTAGTATGTGGTGTATCGCCGGCTTCGTTGCTATACATCAACGACAATCGGGATACGCATACTTGTTTACGTTGATGATATGAGATATTATGTGTTGCTGTGATATGTTATATTGGATCGTCGCGTTTGAATAGCCGGGGGTTTTATGTGAGATGAGAGTCTTTTCTTTTTCATTCATGTAAAATTCATTTGTATGTAATATTCTTTTATTGGGGCACTTCCAGGTAGCGGAAGCTGTCACCGTTGTATATTATTTACTTTTCCGCATTAGGTAGACCCAAGGCGGGGAGCACAAGTAACCGGGTTCTAGGGTCCAGTGGGAGACCATCTCGAGGAGTCGAGACCGGGTCTCCTAACCCTAGAATTGGCAGTGTTACTTGCCGCTCTCGTAGGGGTCTAGGGATGTGGGTTTGGCTATTCATCGCGACCGTGGAATCCGTGTTTTATACAAGCTCGTATTGAAAACACGGACGTCCTAGTATATCCAATATTTCATATATGTTCTTCTGCTGCAATGTTCTGTGATGAGATCATATTACTGCCTGAGACGAATGTTTATATTATATATATAAGATATATGTTATATTGCAGATTTCGTTTCAAAAAGAGATGCTTGCGAAGCATAATTAAAATGGGACTTCATTAATGAGATTAATGAAATAAAAGAAACCTAAGATGTTGTAGAAACTTGTTTATAAAAACTGGTAGCTCTAGTTGTTGCTTTGCAAAGCGGTGTTCCTTGTAGAACATCCAGCACCTTATTCGATAAGGAAAGGACCGAGATCCCTTCACCGGGAGTGACTCCTTTAGCAATAACTGGAAGATGCTACAAACTCGGTTTGTCTTTTGATTGGTTCTATAGTTCTTGCTTTGCACAGTGATATATATGATATATCCCGTACCTCATTCGACGAGGAAAGGGCCAACGATCCCTTCACCAGGAGTGACCCCTTTAGCAAAACTAGAAAAGCCTCAAAAACACTCCATTTAAAATCACTCGATTCTACAACGATATCAAGTTCATTACGCAAAGGGTTTTCTTAAAAACCTGTCGTAGCCCTCCGTCATTTCAGATAAGTACTAGTTAGTATTCGTGCTGCGGTAGTTTGGCATTCGTCAAGGCGTAGTGTACGGTAGCTAACTAATGCTTATCTGCTTGCATACGATGCGATTGGATTAGGGTATTCGTACGGCGTAGTTTGGCCTTCGTCAAGGGTCGTGCGGGTGGTTTTAATTCAATCAAGAAATGAACGGGTTGAACTTGACTAGCGGACGATGGGTAGTTTGGCCTTCGTCAAGGTCATAGGACGCTAGGGGCAAAATATTATCGGGAATTTCAAGTGTTGAAATTTGCAATGAGATTGCATACCTTCTATGAGATAGTTGGATCCCGATACCCACTGCGAGTATTTGTTACTCTTGGGAGAGTTTTACACATTACAATTAGCCGATCAAGTAAGTGTCTAGAAAGGTGTCAACGGGGTTACGCCTCTGGGAAAACGAGGTTTACATTAATTAGGTTCGTGCGACAGCACGGGGGACCTCCCTCAAAGTACCGACACTGGCTTGGCTGAAAGATTGGCGAACTTGTAGCGTGTAATTAACCCCGGCTAGTCTTTCCTTTTAGGGTTTGAAGGAAGATTTGATTAAAACTGTGGGAGACATCCTGATTAGATATATTAGATAACCAATCTAATCTTGCAAGAGCATACGCTGAGTGTTTTCTTCTCTCTCTTTCCAGGTAGCGACCATATCACGCCTTAATCAAGATAATAATACGGATATATTGACTGAACCCGCTTGTTATACTGAGCTGGGGAACGTTGGTCCCGCTCCAACTTATAATTGTTATAAGACAGAGCAGGAAATTGGGGAATACCAGATTTCCCGTGCCGCCCAAACGAAGAAATTGCATGCTGATGCATCATCTTCGGGTGTGTTCATTACAGAGAACTGTTTCTCAGTATCCTTTACGTCCTGGGTATGTGATACCGGATCAGGATCCCGTATATGTAATCTGTTACATGGGCTACAGATAGGTAGAGAACTGAGAACGGGTGATAAGTTTCATGAGACGGAAAACGGTGCAAGTGTTGCAGCCAAGTCTGTTGGTCACTCTCACCCTGTATTACCAGAATGCATTGATTCTGAACAAATGTTATTAGATACCGAACCCGATATACAAAATCATATCAGTCTCTTTATTAGTAAAGAAAGGATATAATTTTGTATTGTTGGATAATGTTTTGAACATTTCCTATATCAAGAGTTGATCGGTTCAGGCACGTTATCTAAAAGCATTGACGTTCTAAATCAAATTACAGTTCTTAGTATACGGAACACACACAAGAGGAAGAGTTCAGAAATGAACGAATCCTTCTTGAGGCATTGTAGACTAGGTCATATCAATGCGATCCGACTGGCTGAAGTTACACATAGATGCATATTTAAATTAGTTTGAATTTACATCTTGTGAAACTTGCCAGTCATGTCACAAAGATAAGATGACCACAGTTCTGTTTGTTGGAAACAGAGAAAGAGTTAGTGAACTTTTGGGATTGATACATGCTGATGTATGAAAGTCCCCTGTCTACATATGCCAAGATCGGTTCTTTGTACTTCTTTACATTCTCTGATAATCTCTCAACATTCAGACATATGTTCCTGCTGAAACACAAGTCCGAAGCTTTTGAGATATTCACAGAATATAAGTTAGAAGTAGAGAACCAAAATACGGGTATAAGTATTATGTCCTTTGATGTGATCAAGGAGGTGAATACTTGAGCACGGAATTCCTGGACTATTCTAAAGGAGAATGAGATTCTCTCTCAGCATTACTCCTCCGTATACACCACAGCACGTCAGTATATCGGGGTAGAGCCATAGCACCCTATATGATATGGTGTGCCCTATGATGAGTACTACTGAGTTTCCTATTTCCTTTAGGGAGTTACGCACTTGAGAAGCTGCATACCTATTGAATAAGGGTTCAAATCAAATCAGTTGCCTACCACTTCATATGTGATATGGAAAGGGAAGAGCCTGTATCTTAAGCTTGTTAAGATTTGGGGTTGTCCGGCCTATGTCTGAAAGCAAAATCCGGACAAGCTCGAGGCAAGATCTGTTATGTAGAACTGGAAAGGTTCCAGCTATACAAAATGCAGCTGATGATTTGGTAGAACCAAAGGATTCAATAGTTTCCAACGAACCTCAGCCTCTCCGCCGATCTAGCAGGGTTCCTCACCCACCTGAGAGATACTTTGGTTTCTCTATGACAGTGGGAGTGAGGATTGCGTCATGAGATGATGACCCAACTAGTTTCGAGCTGGCCATCAGGAGTGGGACTCTGTAAGAATGGCTGGATGCTTATCGATCTGAGATGGAATCCTTATACACCAACAAAGTATGGACTTTGGTTGCTCTATCTGAAGGGTTAAATCCCCATCAGGAGCAAGTATATCTTGAGAAGATTACTTGGTGTACATGGAAAAGTTGAGACTTTCAAAGCTAGACTTGTTAAAGGTTTGCATCATAGACCAGGTATGGATTATGTTGAAACCTTTTCTAAGAAGCTATGCTTAAGTCCATCCAGATCCTACTTGCCACGGCTACATACCATGACTACGATATCTGGTGGTTGGGTGTCATGACTGCTTTTCTAAATGATGATTTAGAAGATAGCGTCTATAAGTACACAGCCAGAGGGCTTCGTAGACAGTGGGAGCAGCGGAAACGTGTGCAAGATGTTTTATATGATAAAACAGGCATCGCGGAGTTGGAACATCTGTTTTGATGTGGTAGTCAAAGAGTTTGACTTCATCAAAATGGTAGATGAACCTTGTATAAACGAAAAGGTAGTAAGAGAGTATGGTGGTGATCCTCGTAGAGTACGTGGATGACATACTCTTGATAGGGAAGGAGTTTCCTATGCTACGCTCGGTCAATCTCCGCTTATCACAAGGATTCTCCATATAGGATCAAAGTTATACCTCCTAAATCCGGGGTTTTGGATCTATGAGATAGATCTAATTGGATGTTAGGACACTCACTAGTTGTAGTGAGATGGTATCAATCGATCCTAGGGAGAATCACTGGAAAGGTTCCAGGCTGATAAGGACGACTGAATGTCAGTCCCAGGCATTGTCTACACCCTCAGTGGAGGGACGGTATGTTGGAAGAGTTCCAAGCTGGATACCGTGACATACTAGACGATTAAAGGCAAGATACATCGTTACCAAGGATGCTACCAAAAGAGGCAGTCTGGATATTTATAAGTTCATGCGATGAACTTCGTTCCTACCATTGTGTGACAATGGAGTTGTGGCTTCAGCCAAGGAACTACCGTCCCATCAGAAATCCAGATATAATTCTTAGGCAGTATCACCTGATCATGGAGATGGTTGATCTCCAGGGAGATCGAGGTTAGGAGAGCAGACACAGAGGACGACAGCGCGGATCCACTCACAAAGGCCTTTTTCCCAGTAGAGACTTTTACGGGATGGTTGAGTATGAGATACTTCAACCGCAACTAATTGTTGGGTATGCGATACCATAACAGATGGCCCTAGTGCAAGTGGGAGATTGTTAGTTATATGTATGCCCTAGAGGCCATTACTGTACATACGATGTATATTGTAATGGATGCTTGGACATATATAGGGAGGACTTTCTTGCTTGACATGATAGTATGCTATCTGGTTGTACTTTATCTTAACATGTACTCTAATTGTCTCTATATTACATGTTGATAAAGCCCTTAGGATATGTACTCGACTACTGGGACTATGATGAGATCATACTAGTGGGGCCACGGTAGTCGACGAGTACATTCTATAATTGTTCCTAGTCGAGGGTGTATCGAGACAGGGCATCGATGCACCAGAGTAGACTAGAGTATACGCATCTTGACCCATATGATGGGCGATGGATGATCCCATATCCATCGGTGTTTGACATCAAGGATGGTGTACGGGTGCTCAGTGAAGACTGGGTACACTGGACGGACTCGCCGAGAACTCCCAGATGGTATTATACCATACGTCAGATGGCAGTTCTCCGGTGACACTGGTACAGAGTAGTCTATTGACCCGAGATCGTCATAGAGTCTTGTGTGGTTCCCACTGTGCTTTGATTTCCATCATACCACGTCCAATAGGGCGTGCAAAAAGGTGGCTTTTGGGTACAGTCCCGAATCATATGGAGGCAATGAGCGATAGGAGGGGATTCGTCTCTCCCGGTATAGGGAGTTGATGTTGTGCTGTGTTCGATTGGCTATAACCGGAAATCCCTGGCCAGGGTTGCTGAGATTTACTGGTAAGTGTTATCAGTAGTTTCTCGAACTGTTATAGACCTCATATCGACACGACTTATCGAGCTACTGGGGTCTGACGTTTACCACCCCTAGGCGAGATATGCAACATATCAGATGAAGAGACCGGACTGTACGGGAGTGTTACTGTTTGGATTCACAGGAGAATGTACAGGCCTGCTTGTTGATCTTCTGAGCGCTCAATACCTGGGTAGCTGTTACGTTTAGCTGACCGCTTGCAGCTTGTGGGTGTTTGATATGATCATCACCTACTGCCGGAGTATTGACGATTCTTTAGAGTCCTACACAGAGGTTTCTTGACTCAGGCAAAACGGAGTAGGAGCACATATGTGATATGTGCGGGACCGAGGATAATGCGATATGTGTATCATATTCTATTCTCGCGATATTTGATATCAGCCGGGTCATCGGATCAAGTGTTGATTCGATGAATCGGTACGGATAAATATTAGTCGGTTATATGCGATATAGCCGGATTGTCGAATCAAGTGTTGATTCGATAATTTAATGTATAATAATATATATGATATATTAAATCACATTAACTAATATTTGCTCACTAAAAGATTCTTTTTCTCACTCGGGTAATACATTGATATATATGCGATATATGTTAAATGTATTATTTTATTTTGTTACGATAAATATTATATATGTGATATATAATATTGTAACATGATATGATAACTAATGCAACTTGTTTAGTGGAGTTTAAATATGATTAGGGTTAAGCTTTCTAGATGTTTCTAGAAGGTTTTCTTTTTGTCATGATAAAGATATTTACAAGTGACTCATGCTTTAACCCAACCCAAACCCTAACCCTAGTCAATTCTCTACAATGGTTAAGTCAACCATGGTTGCATTATTCTTCATATTAATCCTTTCTTATTCATCACAAAGGAAAATGGATCACTATTCTTCTTCTTCCTTCATTCTTTCATGAAAAAGCTTGCTTGATTTTTCCAAAGTGATGAATAAATATGAGAAAAAGATAAATAAAGAGAGCAAAAATCCTACTTCATCATCCTCATCTTCCCTTGCCATTTAGATGAGGGTGTTCACATCATTTCATGAGTGTTAGCTTGTGTTAAAGAAACTTCAAGGTAGATCATCTTAGTATCGAAGATCGGAAGCAAAGGTTGCGTCTTTCTCTTTGTGGAACCTCTCGAGAGTCCGGATCCCGATGATCGCAGCGAAGGGACCACAACACGGAGCATATGAAGTGAAGGACCGGATCTACAAAGGTTGTAATCCCTCTCACTTAGTGTTAAAGTGTTTAGCATACTTGTTTTCGCCTAATCTCTAGTTTAAAGTTCCGTATTCGGGTTGTTCGGCACGGCTAAATTTTTAATCGGGCATGGTTGATGCCTCGTAGACCCTTGTGCGCGTGCCTAGCAACCCTACAACGGCCACCTGGGTATTGAGAGATTAGAAGATCAACAAGCAAGCATGCTCGTACTCCTGCGAATCCAATCAGTAACACTACCGTACAGTCCGGTCTCTTCGTCTGATATGTCGCATATTACAGCCTGGGGGTGGTATAACGTCAAACCCCAATAGCCTGATAAGTCATGCCGATGCAAGGTCCATAACGGTTCAAGAAACTACTGATAACACTTACCAGTAAATCTCAGCAACCCTGGCCAGGGATTTCCTGTTATGGCCAATCAAGCATAGCGCAACATCAACTCCCAATACCGGGAGAGACGAAACCCCTCCTATCGCTTATTGCCACCATATGACTCGGGACTGTACCCAAAAACCACCTTTTTGCACGATCTCTTGACTATGGTATGGTGGAAATAAAAGCACAGTGGGAATCACACAAGACTGTATGACGATCTCGGGTCTACAGACTAACCTGTACCAGTGTCACCAGAGAACTGCTATCCGACGATAGGTATAATACCATCTAAGAGTTCTCGGCGAGTTCGTCCAGTGTACCCAGTCTCCACTGAGCACCCGTATATCTTCTCTTATGTCAAACACCAATGGATATGGGATCATCCATCGCCCATCATATGGGTCAAGAAGCGTATACGCTAGTCTACTCTGGAGTATCGATGCCCTGTTTCGATACTCCCACGACTAGGAACATTTGAAAGATGTATTTATCGACTACCCTATCCCCACTAGTATAATTTGCATCATAATCCTGGTAGTCAAGTACTCATCCTAAGGGCTTTATCAACATATAATAGAAAGAAGATAAGTGTACATGTTAAGATAAAGTGCAACCGGATAGCATACTATCATGTCGAGCAAGAAAGTCCTCTCTATATATGTCCAAGCATCCACTACAATATACATCGTATGTACAACAATGGCCTCTAGGGCATACATATAACTAACAGTATACTGCTAATCCCAAGAAATTTCGTATATCCTTCACCGTCTTTGGTGTCAGCCATTCGCTGACAGCTGACACCTCAGCTGGATCTACTGAGATTCTTTCGCCTGAAACGATATGTCCGAGAAATCCAATTTGATCTAGCTAAAATTCACACTTGCTATATTTGGCGTTGAGCTGATGTTGTCGCAATGTCTTCAGGACAATCCGTAAATGCTCGGCGTATTCTTTCCGATTCTTTGAATACACCAGGATGTCATCGATGAAGATACAACAAACATGTCTAAATACTCTCGGAAAACTTGGTTCATCAGATTTATGAATATAGCAGGTGCATTGGTCATTCCAAATGGCATTATGAGATACTCATAATGACCATATCGAGTCCTAAACGCCGTCTTCGGAATGTTGGACTGTTTGACCTTCACTTGATGATAAGCCGAACGAAGATCTAGTTTCGAAAATACACAAGACCCACTTAGCTGATCGAAAAGATCATCGATGCAAGGTAGTGGATACTTGTTGTTAATCGTCACTCCGTTCAGAGCTCGGTAATCTACACACATCCTGTATGAACCTTGTTTCTTCTTCACCAGTAATACCGGAGATCCCCAACTTGAAGTACTGGGATGAATCCAACCTTTCTTCAGGAGTTCGTCCAACTGAATGCGGATCTCCTTCAATCCTTCTAGACTTAGCCGGTACGGAGCTTTGATTACCGGTTGCACACCAGGTTGTAAATTGATGCTGAATTCAAGAGCTCAATCGGGAGGCAAACCTGATATATCTTCTGGGAATACATCCTCGAACTCTCGAACTACTTCTGACTTCGATTCTTCAGCTTGCAATGCTGCAACCACTACCTTCTTTAGTTTTGATTTGTAGATTCTAGGTTCCAGGGTATGGTCTCCACTCTTTAAGTAGAACACTGGATGATCTGGTATTTCAAACACTACCCTCCTTTGGCGACAGTAGATGGTAGCGAAGAAAGTTCCCAGCCATTCCATTCCTAAGACTACGTCGAAGTTCGGTATGTCCGGCACCTTGAATTCCGCATAAAATTCTCGACTGCAGACGACCACTGGATACAGATCGTATTTCAGAGTTGCTTTTAGAATGTCATTCCCTGAACTGACATTCCAGCTGGATACGAGCGGTTTAACTGGAATCGCATGAGTTCGAACGAACCGTTTCGATATAAAACAATATGATGCTTCAGTGTCGAAGAGAGCTAGAGCAGGTAGGGAGGCTACTAAGATTGTACCTAAGTTGTGTGGGATAGGTTTAGGTATAGGAAAAGTATATTGATATATAAGGATTGAAAAGGTTTAAAAGGATTGAGAATTACCAGTGATGACTTGGCATGTGGTTTCGGCCTCCTTGACCGTCATTGTAAAGGCCTGATGTCGTGGTACATTCCTCCTTGCTGGAGGCACATTCTTCTGTCCTTGAGGCATGTTTCTTTGCTCTTGAGGCATGTTTCTCTGTGCCTGATGGAATTGACGTCGAGGCTGTGCAGGAGGTCTACGTGGAGCTGGTGCAGGGAGAGCTAAATGGGGTGCAGGTGCCTGAATGGCTGGCCGCTGCGGGACTAGGATTGCGGGTCTAGGTGTTTGAGCTATATTGAAACGGTATGGACATTCTCCAATGGCGTGAGTGGATGCGTCACAATTCAAACACAGGCCATTTTCACACCTGCAATCCTTGGCCAAGTGTCTTGTCCTCTTGCAGTAGAAGCAAAAGTCTGGATTAGATCGGTTAAATGATACTCCCGGCCTCCTGGGTGCAAATGTCAGCCTAAAAGAGGCTCCTCCTGACATCTGTGTAGCAGGGCATTTCTCACCGGCAGTCCGCGGTTTGCCCTTCTTCTTCACAACTGCCTCATAACATCGGGCAGCCTTCAAAGCAAGCTCATGGGTTAGGAAATCCCCTGTAGCGAGCGCAGCTTGGATTTCCGGGTCTAACCTTTGCTGAAATCGTCGTGCCCGAATCTCAGCAGTAGGAATCAGGTGTGCAGCGAACCTGTTACGACCTTGTGTTAGCAGTGTAATAAGTGAAATCAAGAATTTGAAATTGAGACAATAACTTATCTGCTAAGCATGGTAAACTCAGTATCGTATTCATCCACAGACTTGACCGACATCGAGCCATGTTGTAGATGAATGAACTGCTTCTCCATGTCGAAACGGGCAGTCTCAAGGAAGCACTTCGCATCGAACAGATTGCGAAACGTCTTCCACTCGATAGATTGGGTGAGACGGCTTTCTTCAGCCTTCCATCAGATTCTGGCGTTGTTTGGCAGTTGCAGCTTCGCAACTCTCACCCAGGCAATATCTAGCACTTGAGCTACTACCAGATCATCTTCTATCAATTGAGCCTATTCTTCTGTCTCCAGTGGGATCTCTTTTCCTGAGAAATGTTTTGGATGCAGTGCCCAGAATTGCTTGACTTCGGGTGCCTCGGCTTCGGGGCGGTGCATGAGGATAGCAGTCCGCTTCTGCTGACCCTCCAGAAGGCTCTTAATCGCCTTGAACGGTATCGTTTTCTTGTTGATGGGAGCTACAATGGTAGGTGGTGGTGGTAGAGTAGGCGGTGGAGTGTTGCTATTGACATTGGTACATGTGTTGTTGGGAGAATCCATGATCTTGATAGAAAAGGAATGGTTAGGATAGATTCAAGAAATTAGAAATGTAAGGAATGTATAGTTACTGATTCTTATCTTCTTATGATATATTTCTTAAGACTTCATGCAGAACTGATCTGCATGGGCCACCAACAAAACCTGTCATGCCCCGCTTCTCAGTAGACGGAAATGATGACATGGCAGGCCGCAACGTATTTACTAAGAAATAAATACGTTAAGCGTAATCAAGCAATATATAACATGTACAAGAATGACAAGAGTAATAAAATTAAACAGCTACTTTATTTACATTCATCTTTACATACAACTGTTTGAAAATGAAAAGATACAATGATAATAACCAGTGCCTAAACAATGGCAGGAAATGAAAGTACAAGGAACTAGAAGTTAGGCTGTACCGCAAGCTGTTCCAAGTCCTCCTGGCTAGGCTCGATCTCCTGAGAGTCCTGTCCTCCTGACGAACATTCCAAAGAAGAAATAGAAAGGAATGTCGTCAGGGAACTAGCTCTTGGTAAGTCCCAAAGAAGAAAGAGAATACAATAAATAATGTGAAATGAACAGATGAGTTATACAAGTATATGATGGTTATTATAACGTGGTTGTTTGAAGCTTGATACAGAAGGTATTCATGTATACGAGAAAAGTCCATCTTACCCTGTGGACTATGGTAATATGTAGTACAAAGCCCCGTCATAACCCAAGGGACAACGTCACGAGAATTCATGTAGGTGTCTTTTAAGTGATCTCTCGTGCCATGATATACGTTCTGTACCAATCTACCCATTTATCCCCGCGTAATGTATTGTATAGATTATAATTATCAGACTTGCCGAAACCATAGATACAAAATATTCAAGTATTCATGTTCAGGATGTAATCAAGTATTCAAGTAGTCAAGTCAAGTTATAACCATGGTTCGGTCAAGTCAAATCAAGTACACATGTTTAATATTGATGTTTGAATTCGAGTATACATGTTCATGATCAAGTATTCATGTTTGATTTTGGATTCAGGTTTGAATTAGACTCAGACTGATTCAGACACTTGTAAACAGATTTAGCTCTTGAATTAGGTTCGGGAGTCATCGGTAACTGTTATATATGGACGGCAGGATTTGTGTCTTTTTCCAAGACAATTACCATTGATAACTCCGTTAAGTTGTCTACCTTAAGTAGGCAAGCACTCACTTTCTCCGGCTTTCTGGGCTCAAGAGATTTAATCACGCTTAACCTATATTTACTAATGTCCTTAAATATTGTTTTATATATCTCGAAGGGGTTTTATGAAAAAATATTTTAATATGGTTTAAAAGTAAATTTCGAGCGTGATTAGTATTATTTGAGATTTTTATGAGAATGGATTTTAAGTATTTAGGGTATTTTAGTGATAAATACTTAGCTTTGGAAAGTTCATGATATTTTATTGTAAAATTTTCCTTTTAGGTATCTTGATGGTATTTTATTGTCATTTGTTAATCTTTTCAATTTTGAAAATAAATATAGATTTATTATATTTTGAAAATAGACATTTACAATTTTATATAATTTTAAAAATAATTTTATTTTATTTATAAAATTCGTATTTCTTAAAAACCGTATTTAAATCCTTTCGAGGTCGAATGCTCCGTGAGGAGGTCTGCATCTCGCTCTACTAGCCCAAGGAAGTGCGATAATCCGCACCATCCATTAGCGGGTCCCCTAAAGAGAGTTGAAGATGCGTAATCACAAAGGATATGAAATACCGCTTTAAAAAAATCCGGTTTTTTTAAAAGTTATGTGGTATTCTATCGTAATATTATTCTTCGAAACGAAAATACATTCAATGAGTATCGTGCTATGAAACCAAGTGTGCGTGTGGGGTAGGTCGTTACCCCGTGAAGTTTTCCTAATATATTGTTTTAGCACATACTAAAAGAGGTGCTTATAAAGTTCAAAGTAGTTTAATGAAAAATTTCTACTATTGTTGTTTCACATGAGAATTTTGATGAAATTTGATTCTAAACATTAGGGTTTAAGCTTACAAGTGATGTAGTCAAATTAGATTGGTTAAATTGTAAAGAAAAAGGGAGTTAAACATTTTAGAAAAGAAGATATCGGTATTAACTCCACTTTTACCGATATAAATTTGAATAGGATTTTCAATAGAAGGGAAGAGGTTCATAATGGTGCTGAGCCAAAGTAGGGGATGGTATTTATAGTGGAGAATTAGGGTTTTGGAATTAAAATAGTGGATTAAAAAGCATTAAAATTATGATAAATTATGAATTGAAAGGTCTCTATTTGATTGCAGGGAAATCAAACAGTGCAAGAGAGTTAGGGGTAGGTGAAGAGGTATGTGTGCAAAACCCGGGCTTCATTGTCCTCAAATCCACTGTCGGTGCCGGCCTGTGGATTTGTCTGTGTTTGAATTATTTTGAATATGTTTGATTTTTCTGAACTTTTCATTTCCCTGTGTATTGCACGTACAATCTTTTAGGCTTCCAAAAAGTTAAAAAAAATTCAGAAAAAAATAATGTGTCTGATGGGAATCGAACACAGGGGCAACGTCACAGCAGTGCAAGGCTGTACCAGTGAGCTATAAGTTATTTCTTGCTGTTATTTAACAAAAGTAACTTATTACTCAAACTCAGGCTATAAAACTCATTTTTTGTATATTAACAGTAAAATTTCCGTACAAGATTTTAGAGTCGTTACATTATTGGTTTCCCCTTTCCCCCAGGTTTCATGTCCAAATCAGGTATCAATAGAATGTCTACCTAATTCCAACAAAGGAACAATCATGTACTGGACTTTTCTAGCAAGACAATAAGTCAGGTTAATCAGGATAACAAATCAAGATTTTTGGCATCGGTAAGTATTACAGACAACAGGTATTAACATGATAACAAAAATATTACAGTCTGGCAGGTTACAAGTATGTCAAGGATAACATAATCATTTCATGTACAAGACCAAGATAATAGCATTAATAGGGATAGCATTTTGAATCTGATTAATAACTACAAAAGTGGTTTTGATTAACTATGCCTAAGAAAGTTTCGTTCAGAAATTCAGCGCCATCCTGATTTGTAAAATAGCTTAAAAATAATAAATGTCATCCAAAAAGGACGTGTCATATACCAAAAAATATCTAATTCAATAAGATTTTCATTTTTATAAGTTCAAATATCTCTGGTTGTTCCTACAAAAAGTTATGAACGTTTGAAATTGAAAGTTTGCTGCTGGAATTTTTCTAGACAGCAGTTCAGAGGTATTTTTATTTACAGTTTACAGTATTTAATGAATTTATTTTGTGAGTAAATATTTCACAGGGTTATAGTATTTTGAGTTATCTTCGTAACGAACTAAAGAACATGCACGAATAATTTTTCTATGATTTATAATGAATTTTATAATGTTAGGTGTACATTAAATTCCAGATTTGTTGTATTCGCTTGGCGACGACGTTTCATGTGTAAACTATAATATTTTAAAACTATATTTTGCATAGCGTTATAACATCTTTATTAAACAATTATTTGTTGATAAATTATATTGTTGATTATATAACAACAAACGATGATGAAACAATTATATATTATTTTAATATAACAATTGTTGTAAAGAAAACTGTAGTATAGTGAACTCAAAGTAAAAAACCACTAAATAAAAAAATAATCAATATACATATTTATATCAACCAAACTATCAATCATAATAGTAAATATTAATTTAACCATATTTTTATTAAACTCATGTCGATCTAGTTTGTAAAAATACCAATCTATCAAATAAAAAATAATAATATTACGAAACCAATAATAATAATGTTATGCCATATATGATCTGGCCGTAACTAGCATAGAACAAGTATTTGGAAATACTTGCCTCGGATATGAACACACGAACGAAACGATATGTCACGACCCGAAATGGCACGTGGCTGGCACTTAAATCATGTGAAGTCTATAGAATCTCACCTAATTCAAGTAAGCCAAAAGCCCAGAAATCTAAACCATTTGAAAAGAGAGTGAAGGAAAAACTTGTTTTAAAGCAAGTGGTTTTTATAAAATAAGTGGCATTAAACAATTTAAAGCAACATCATATTTTCCCGAAAATTCGGCAGAGTTTCCTTTGTAAATACTGGCCCCAAACGTGTACAAACATGCATAATATAAGAAAGGAATAAAGCCATCCCCAAGCGGGAGCTAGCTCTTCGCCAATTGGCGGAAACAACCATGCAAGCAATATAATATACAATGCCAAAGGGCGAGGATCAAAACTCAGAAGGAAAAACCAACGTCCTCAAGAAAACCAGAAAAGAATCATAATAATACAAGCGCGAGACTCTAAGGTCGAAAGAATATACAATTGGTCTTCTATGTCTATCAAATAATTCAAGTCTGGTTGATAGAGTTTACTAGATACACTGAAAATAAATAAAAGTACAACTGTGGTCACGATGCAAGTGAACCCACCTACCAAAGCAATCACCCGGAAGGAAGTAGTGTGCCAGCAAGCCGCAACAAAACCTGTACGGCCAAATGATTGTTGTCAAAAACTGTATTTACCGCAATCAGAAACGGCGTCGCTTCGCAGCTAGCCGGTGAGTGCGGGTCGATCCACAGAGACGGGTAAATTCCTTTTATGTGTCTTAACGAGTTGATTCTTTTTGTCGTTTTGGTTTTTATAAAAATCTAGATCTAAAACTTAATTAATCTAATTTAAATTCTTGCTAGGGTTAGGCTTAGAGGAAGTTTTGGAGATTGATGTTTCCTCACCGCTTTCAATGCCGTATTTTAGATCCATTAGGTGTTATAGTAATTATCGATAAAGTGGATACGACTCTTTTGGGAAGATGTTTTCTTCCTCTAGATTCGTATCCTTCCTTTATCGTTAATTACCCTAACCCCCATGGAAAACGCGCGCAACCGGCCCTTTATACTGCGGTTCACCGTTACCTCGAGGGGTAGGGTGCCGCAGGGAGCGGTTGTCCGCGCATGCATGGAGTTCTTAATGGGTTAGTTTAATATGGCATTGAAAGGGGTGAGAGATCTCATCTCTCAACCCTTTCCCTAAGGCTAACCCTAACAAGCGAGGAGACTACTCGCTCATTAGGGGATGAAATAACATTAAAAGACTAAAAGAAAAACACTTACTAATGGTGATGGCTCCCTCCAAGCGATAAAGAACAGATCTGAATGTCACTTCCAGAATTTCTGAATTTTATTTATTGAAAAGAGGCATACAATTTTTAGATCTAAGATTACAATTTATAGGAAAATATGAAACCTAGGGCTACAGACTCTCGCACATGCAAAATTACAGATTTGCCCACGTTAAATCCTAACATCTGCACCGACGCAACAACCCAGAGATTTTCCACCGACACGGGCGCTTGATGGCCGCGGATCCGCGGCGCCAGGCTGGGTTTGGCCGCGGATCCGCGGCCAAACTGTGGACTTGGGCTTTGTTATTTTCTGGGCTTGTTCCTTGGCTGTTTGGGCTTCTGTTTCCATATGTAGTTTCTCTGTTGGGCTTCTGGTTCTTCTCCAGATGTTTCAGTGAACACTTGTACTGGGATTTTTAACCGTTTACTTGACATTTTGGACCTTGCACTGTTCTTCAACTAGGCTTGACTAGGATAGGTCTGCTTGTTGGTCAAAAGTCCCTTTTTCTGTTGTTTTGTGTCTTTTTCACTGTATTTGCTCCAGAAACCTGTAACCTGTAATATGCAACAAACGTGCGTCAAGAGTACCTGTTTATTTATAAAAAGGATAAGAATAGGGGAATGATAAATGCAATATTATGGTCTGAACAAATACCCCCAAACTTACCTTTTGCTCGTCCTCGAGCAAACTTATTATTTATTCACTAAAATCCTAACCGCACTTTCGCAGGGAAACGCGATTGCACTGAGCACGTGCAACAAGCCGTTAAACCTCTAGGTGTCCCTAGTAGGAGGAGTGTTGTCTCCTGAGGGTTTTCAGCGGATTACACCCACAAAATCCTATCAACTCAGCCCATTGACTTTTGTTCTCCAATTAGGTTTTCTAACAAGGAATTCTATTATCTTATACTTGTAAATTATCCACCCATATTCTTCACGCTTTCTCATTATTTAACTTAAGATTATATATGTTATGTAGACCTACTTAGCTTTCGGCATCTCTTAAGTTTTCCTTCTAGGGTTTCATCTCCACTTAGGAATTTTCTATCAACTCCATTAAAGATATAAATTTTATCTTTCATTCCTCTCTCTTATCTAAATTCCAATCACATACCCCTACGTGTGTGTATAGATCACCCCTACACTTGGAAATTCAATTCAAGCAATCATGCCCTAGTCCATTGTCCAAAGTACTAATTAGTTAGTGAATGAAATTTGCTTACACATCCTTCATGCGACCGTTAATATTTCTTGAGGTACCAACGACCGATTACAAAATGCGCTTGCACTTTAAAGCGTACTTCCTAGTCTTTGCAACACCCAAGGCTTTAGCAGTGACTCCCAAACCAGTTGGTCTAAGGCACTAGGTGATGAAGCACCCTCGCTAAAGATTTTTCTATTTTTACAGCCTTAAGTAATCACAAAAAACCAGTGTCCATTTTTTTTTTCCTTTTCTTTTTCATTTTACTAAGGACTTTAGACAAGAGCATTTCAAGGTCTCTTCTACTATTCCAAGTTTCAAGGTGCGTGAATGTGCAAATTGTAGGGTATACATTTTCAGAATTTAGACTTAAGCTAGGAACTATTTTTCAAACTTATACTCTAATAAGAACATCAATACTCTTCCCTTGTTTCGACTTAGTCCAAGAAGTGAACCCAAAATTTGCCTATTTCTAAATAAACTACAAGGCATATACTTTATACCGTTAAACTTTAAGGAATGTTATTTTTAGGGTTTTTAACTCACTAAGTCTAAGATCTAGTTGTTCCTAAATAGTTAACTTATTTGTCAAACTCAAGTCAATTAGCCAAAATTGAATACAATTATTTTTAATTTTTCAAATTTTTCAAATTTTTATGGGTTTTCAAATAAGTATGCAAATGCAAAAAATATGTACAAATGAATGCGAAGGAAGAAGACGTACCGAGCATACCCCCAAACTTGAACTTGACAGTGTCCTCACTGTCATGCTAAACCAAGAGGGTCAAAATACCGATACTCCCCTGTTTATTTATTTATAAAAAAAAAATTTATGTTTTGAAATTTTTTTTTTATAATATTTTTATAGAAAAAGAAAACAAAAGGATATATACATATATACAACAAGATTCCCCCCAAACTTAAGCTTGGCCTTACACAAGCCAAAGGTTAGCACCAACCATTCAAAGATTTTATCATGGTAATGGTAGAGTTGGTGCAAGAATGGGATGGAAAGAAAAGAGATGAAAAGCACGCGAGACCGTGTGGAAAGAAGAATGGTAGAATATGGTCTCGGTGGGTTAGAAGAAAGATGGAAAGAAGAAAGAAGTGGAGTGCGATCTTGATGGTGTAAATTGAGTGAATAAATTAGCGCAATTTGTGATGACCGATGTGTTAAAAGTGATTGCGCTAACCTATGAACTCGTCGTGCAATGGGGTCAAATCCCTCAAGATTCGCAAGAAAACATAGGTACGCCGAACTTGGTATAGGAGATGAAAGCGTAACGGTCATTTGTTCGGTCGGAACAGTAGGAAGGAGGGATGGTGATATAACAGTCGAAAGTTCAGGAGGCTGAATTGGAAAATCCGACACATCAAATAAAAATGGTTCAACCTCGATATTATCCTCAAGACTCTCCTCAGTACTATCCTCAATATTTAATTCATCCATGCCATTATCATCAAAATCTAGACGCATATGAGATTCGGGAGAAACATTTAATAACTCAGGATGTTGATTTGAACATAAAATTTCTATTAAATCGACAGGTTCATCATCCGAAATATTCCCGGCGTCTATATCCTCAATCAAGTGAAAATCAATTTCTTTAGACACTTCATCCACAGCATGGATATTTATCAATGTAGGTTCTAGAGTGGAGGTGTAAAGATCGAAAGGATTAGGTGCGGTTTCACTTGAAAGGGGTTCCTCACAATTTGGCAAATCAAACACTACAAAATCGCACAACTCATTTTTATTTTCAACTGGTGAATCATTTGGAACAATCGATGGAAAACCGGAGTTGTGGGTTTCAATTGGGTAAGGGCGGGTTTGATTTGAAAATCCTCTCTCATTCTCACTCTGTCCAACTGCCGCCTTATACATTAAAAAATTCGGAGCTAGCGGGACACTAGCTACCGGTTCACTAGGTTGCATAAGGGCGGCCATGGATGCTTCCACATTCCTCATTATTTTATTTGTTACAGCAATATATGCTTCCAACGACTTTTCCAAACTAGACTTAGGAGGTGAGGGGGTTTCAGTAAAAAATTCAAAATTAGTTGGGTATGTGAAACTCCCTAATGGCTGTGTCGAAACAGTGTCTAGTGAAGGTGGGAAGGTCGGGTATGACTGGTAGGAAGTGGGTGGTAAGACAGGAGTAGGGTCAACATATGGATAAGAAGGTGAATAATCGTGTGGATCCCTAAAACTAGATGAGTGGAGAGGGGTGAAAGATCGACTGCGAGATTGAGCAATATGCTCAGCAATGGACATCGGCCTAGGAGTGACAGAAGGACTTGAAGAAGTGGTATCAACATATGTAGGTTGTAAAGGTTGACTCGGTTGACACGAAGTGGGTTGAAAAGTCAAACTATTTCTCCTAGACGCCTCTATTTGATCTTTCAACGAAATTTTTGGCAAGGAAGGATCGTTTTTAAATTGACCGAAACAATTGACGAACGACGCAAAGTTAGGTTCGGGATACCAAGATTCGGCAAGAGATTTATGATATGGGGTACCCATGATAGAAGAATGCAAGGATTTCTTAGCGACAAAATTTTTGCAAGTTTTTTTTTTTCTTTAAAAAAGATTTTTCTTTAATTTTTTATTGGAGAGTTTTGCAAGAAGATTTTAGAAAATGGGACTCTTGACACCAATGTGTCAACCACACATGCACCATCAGACCTAGATCTAGGGTTGCCTAGGTCTACTAGACAGCTCCTAACTAGGGCTAGAAATAGACCTCGAACCGCCTCTTCACGGACAAGTACGGCCAGGTAAGTGGGAAGGAACCGCCACTACAGTGGGCCTAATTAATAACCACTAGCCTAGACACCGCAATGTCGGTTAGGATAAACGGCCGATGCCTACCCTAGTCCTTTTCCTATTGAGCTCGCTGTCCTTAGGTCTGAGTCTAATCTTTTTTTTAATTAAAGGTGGTCGATGCAAAAATACTTTAGGTGTTTTCTGGGGTCCTGGGAAGGGTGATGAAATCCCCACCCAATCTGAGATTGGTCAATTAGCCCCTTAGAATCCGGTTAAATTATGCAAAACAAATAAAAATTCACTTGCAATCAGAATTTTTTTAGCGCGGCGCAAAGAAACCTGCAGAAATCTGTTATTTAGAAGGGGGAGAAAGACTTTTTACGCAAAGAACCCTGCAGAAAATTTTTACAGATGGAGATATGGAGGTTGCAGAGGGGAAGAAAAGAGAGCAAACCCTGTAAAAATTATGTGCTGACGTGTCAGTGGAAGCGCGGATCCGCGGCCTGGGGCCTCATACTGCGGCGGAAACGCGGTTTAGTAGAGGGATCAGGCTCTGGAAAATTTTGTGCTTCTCTGTACTTTCAGTTTCTCTCTGTTATTATGTACCAAACTCTGTTTTGCCCTCTGTAAAATTCCAGATCCACGATTCGTTGTTGTTCCTGCAAGATTCAAAAATATACCCTTCAAACAGATCAAATTTGATAATTTTTTTTTTGTATTTTTTTTTAATTTTTTTCAGATTTTTATAATTTTTAAAATTTATATCAACCCGAAAATTCACAAAATGAAAGATTACGCCGTCCCCGGCAACGGCGCCATTTGATTGTTGTCAAAAACTGTATTTACCGCAATCAGAAACGGCGTCGCTTCGCAGCTAGCCGGTGAGTGCGGGTCGATCCACAGAGACGGGTAAATTCCTTTTATGTGTCTTAACGAGTTGATTCTTTTTGTCGTTTTGGTTTTTATAAAAATCTAGATCTAAAACTTAATTAATCTAATTTAAATTCTTGCTAGGGTTAGGCTTAGAGGAAGTTTTGGAGATTGATGTTTCCTCACCGCTTTCAATGCCGTATTTTAGATCCATTAGGTGTTATAGTAATTATCGATAAAGTGGATACGACTCTTTTGGGAAGATGTTTTCTTCCTCTAGATTCGTATCCTTCCTTTATCGTTAATTACCCTAACCCCCATGGAAAACGCGCGCAACCGGCCCTTTATACTGCGGTTCACCGTTACCTCGAGGGGTAGGGTGCCGCAGGGAGCGGTTGTGCGCGCATGCATGGAGTTCTTAATGGGTTAGTTTAATATGGCATTGAAAGGGGTGAGAGATCTCATCTCTCAACCCTTTCCCTAAGGCTAACCCTAACAAGCGAGGAGACTACTCGCTCATTAGGGGATGAAATAACATTAAAAGACTAAAAGAAAAACACTTACTAATGGTGATGGCTCCCTCCAAGCGATAAAGAACAGATCTGAATGTCACTTCCAGAATTTCTGAATTTTATTTATTGAAAAGAGGCATACAATTTTTAGATCTAAGATTACAATTTATAGGAAAATAGGAAACCTAGGGCTACAGACTCTCGCACATGCAAAATTACAGATTTGCCCACGTTAAATCCTAACATCTGCACCGACGCAACAACCCAAAGATTTTCCACCGACACGGGCGCTTGATGGCCGCGGATCCGCGGCGCCAGGCTGGGTTTGGCCGCGGATCCGCGGCCAAACTGTGGACTTGGGCTTTGTTATTTTCTGGGCTTTTTCCTTGGCTGTTTGGGCTTCTGTTTCCATATGTAGTTTCTCTGTTGGGCTTCTGGTTCTTCTCCAGATGTTTCAGTGAACACTTGTATTGGGATTTTTAACCGTTTACTTGACATTTTGGACCTTGCACTGTTCTTCAACAAGGCTTGACTAGGATAGGTCTGCTTGTTGGTCAAAAGTCACTTTTTCTGTTGTTTTGTGTCTTTTTCACTGTATTTGCTCCAGAAACCTGTAACCTGTAATATGCAACAAACGTGCGTCAAGAGTACCTGTTTATTTATAAAAAGGATAAGAATAGGGGAATGATAAATGCAATATTATGGTCTGAACACCAAACCTGCAAAAAACTGTAGCACAACGGGGGTGAGTAGCCAATACGTGAGTAGAAAACATCACTGAGAAGAAATCACATGTATGACTCTCTCCTAGGTCATACAATAATATCCTCAATAAAATATAACTCGAAGCATCTAATAATGGCAAGGGTAATCATCTAAATATAAGTGTAATACCAAGTTCCCGTGTCAGTGCCTCAAGTAGTAACATATCACATATATGATGTACGAATGGATTAAGAATGAAAACAGAATACATATTAAATGAGAAAACTATTTTCTTATCTCAGTGAGATTTTCTATAAAAACCGAGGTATCATCAATGAAATCAATAGAGAATCCGTATAAAGCATCGACACAAAATATATATCCCAATATCTCAATATCTCGGGCTCCGGCAATCCGGACTGGCTCATATCATAAAATCTCAATATCTCGGGCTCCGGCAATCCGGACTGGCCCATATCATCAAATCTCAAGACTACGACGGTATCCTCCGGATATCCGCCGTGTCAAAAATAACCGGTCGGAAGTACTCCCCTGCCGGACTCAACGTCATCATCTGCGACCATCTTGTCCCGGGGTAACGCACCGGGTCCACCATGCACCCGCAGACAGTTCCTCTTCCTCCTCGAATCGGATGTATGATACCGCTCAAGAGCCGAGAAAACTCATGGTGGACACCTCTTACATCATATCATGAGAAAACTACAAATTTCCATTTTTAGAAATGATAATGAGTTTATAAAATCCTTGCGGTTTCTCCAAATCCAGAAATCTCATGGAAAAATCGAAATCCCAAAATAAAGAGAGCCAATAAACAGTGAATTACCGGCATAAAGGCCCATAATATTGCATGACAAATGAATATACACATGCATGGTTATCTACGTAAGGAATGCAATATCTAAACTAGCATAGTAATAACATATTGGAACTATCAGTTAGCAAGTTATATCAGTGAAGTAACATTCTCTAAGGTGTACGTGACATGGCAATTACCGATGATGATGTGTGTAAGCCGGCAAGCAAGTGTTTGTGGATATATGCATCATCGGTAATGGTGCTGGTGCCCTGACAACATGGGTTCATAATATCAAAAGAAAACACATGTATAGGAATGAAATGCGATAAGAAAAACATGAATATACAGAAAAAGATGTAGTAACCGCAACATATAAGAATATACATTTCTATATATGATTCGTACAGTTTTTGGTATCTGAAATCGCACGAATCATGGTTTTATAAAAATAGAGGCTACGGGGTTTTTGAGAAAAGATACATCCTTTGAAAAATCCATAGTATCTCTCGGCCTGTCTTTAAAATATTCATGATTCGTTAATTTTGAAAATAAGTATGACTCGAGCCCAGTCTAACATCTACCAAGTAAACTATATGACGAAGCTAAGAGACTAATCGAAAAGGTAAGGAAATCCACCTACAGTCCGAGTCGATATATCTAGTAGTCAGCGATCCCGCCTCAATAGCGTCACGTACGGTGAAATATATAATACGGCATCCTAGAGTCAAGGGTGCGGATCAATCATCATATCAATATCTCGTATGGTAAAATCCATCATACGGCATCCCAAATCGGGATACGGGTCAAATATCAAATAAACCTCATTATTCATATGGTATCATTATCACAATATCCTGAATTAGGGATACTGTTCTACAGTCTAGTACATTCGAATACCATCAAACATATATCCGCGTGTGAATAAAAACACATTGCCCATCAATCCACTATAATATCATGTCGTATATCATAACACGACCCAAATCACATAACCGATCCTACGGCATCATGCTCGATCATATCGACTCACCTCCGAGTATCGTATTCTATCCTCATCATCCGTGTGTATGTGTGTGTGTGTATGTGTTTATTTATATATGTACCAACGCATCCACACACACATATATATACACACAAATAAACTTATACACCAAAATATATCACGTGTGTGCATGTGTGTGTGTGCCACCCTTAACTCTAGGTTTCGCAACTAAGAAACTAAACTAAAAGCACTATCTTCCAATTACGCTAAAACTAACCCATGATCTCCTAAATCCTTTCTTGCTAATTATACATGTCTCGCAAACACGCACACACACACACACACACACACACACACATACACACACATATATATACATAATATCCGCATGCTACACTACGAAACTGCGGGGATGCTATACGCCATCCACCCGACTTCCCTCGTAGATATATATCTACTCACCTTGATCCTTGCTTGCCGAAGTCGATATCGCCATGCTCTTTATTGTTATCCGAAGTCCACATGAAGGTGCCTACATATATAAACACATAGTATCGTAAACAGAAATCGCGCACGAAAACCAAAACGGCACACGAATCACACATAGGTTAAAACATATGGTCTACTCATGCAAAAGAACCAAATAGCCCTCGACATCGACGTACAAATGCCAATCGATCAAGATAAAACACAATATCCAAAATTGAAGTCATTAAAAGTCACAAATCCAAAACAGCAACTCAAGAAAATGGTTTCAGATTTTTGGTCAGGTGAAATTATGATAAACAAGCAATACAGTGGGGTTGTATATGGGGTATGTGAGTTACAGAACCAATCTAGACACCATTACCCACAATTGACCCGGTGACAATACCCAAAAATCCGGCCTGTTCGGTTCAACATGCTTGGATTAGGTTCGTATTTGCAGGGCGGTCTTCTAGTGTTCCATCTTGGTCAATAGAGTTGCTAGTTTTTCTTGCAAAGGTTCCAGCTCATTCCAGATTTCCTGTAGTCCACAAATTATACACAAAACCGACATTTTGAAATATCTAACTCAAGTTTGGTTTTGTTTCTGTTTTGGTCTAGGTTTAAACACCAAAGGGGTAGTAGTCACCAATTACACCCAATTGCACCATCACAACTCAAATCAACCCTAACCTCAACTTGGAATTTTCATACATCACTAAACCACACTTAATCACTTCTAAACTAAAATAGATGTTAAAGGAACTTGATTACTACACTAATGGTGAAAGAAATACCTCATTTGGCAACTCAAGAATTTTCTTGAGTTGCTCCAAGTGCTCAAAATCTCATCTTTCTTGGTCCACCATGGTTGTAGTGAGCTTGTGCACAAATTTAATGAAGGGAATGCAAGATTTTGAAGTGGATTTAGGGTTGTAGGGAGGAGGTAGAGAAGGTGGAGGGAGAGGGCAACCATGGAGAGAAAAGGAGAAGAAAAAGATGAAGATGATGAAGTGAAGACCAAATGAGCCATGGTCAAATGACCCCCTCTCTCTCTCTCTCATTGCCCATATCTCAAGCCATGCCACAATTCTTTATTCTTTTCTTTTCTCCTTTTATTTATCTTTTCCTTTTATTTCTTTTAATTTCAAATCAAAAGCAATAAAAACCAAGTAATGAAAGAATGAAGCATGGTTTTCAAAAAATTAATAAATGTAACAAGTATTTTTACAATATGACATGATGCATGTCATGTGCATAATCAAGCTTAATGCACGATTAGTAATAATTAATCAAGCTTAGACATAAACTTGTATATTTTTAATTGTATAAAATTTATAAAGCGTCTAAATCATATAATATTCTTTCAAAATCAACATTCAAATGTAATTTTCCAATATTTTCCCAATCTATCGGTATATGATCATACCATAACATTAAAACTAATCTCCACACATTAAAATATTCATAATATTTATTATTTTAATTATTTAACTTCCCAAAAATAATATTTTATTTTTCTGAAATGTTACAGTCGTCCCCCCTTAAATAAATTCGGTCCCCGAATTTAAATTTAATTTCCTCCAAATACTAAAAAATTTCAGCAAAGCAATTAAATCGGCGGGGTTCCAAAATCTTAAATACTTAAAACACATATTAACGTAATGCATGCGCATGAAAAATGAGTATATGACTCAAAATCAAAACTCCGTCAAGCACCACGAAATCATCGGAGTCATGGTGAAGATACCAATGTCAATGTCCAACACGAAAACCAACATGATATATATCAAAACTATAATATGTACATAGTACGTATCGTTGTAACTCGTCAAAACATCTGAAAAGAAATGCATGCCAAACCTTTTTCAAGTCGCTGTGTGATGCGCGTATCACGGCACAAGTAGCGGACGTTTATTGTAAGGAAAATAACCATATATATATATATATATATATATATATATATATATATATATATATATATATCCATTGTTTAACATACACGTCCTGCCGTTTTGAGAATAATTTAGAAGGGTTTCCTTTGTAAAATGTTTCGTGTCATCTCGGACATATTGGAAAAATATTGAGACTGTAGCTCCTTTTTGGAAATCCCTTCGATAACTATTGATGCATGCAAAAACACCTAGGTACTGTTCTCAGAACAGTCCTGCTCGGTTACTAAACCAAATAGTAAATATAATAAAACGTACTGCTCAAAGGAAATCATACTCAATAGTATATGTAATAATGCCACGTGCGTCTGGTGCGCACAGAAATCGAAATCAATGAATGTTCCATACATGTGTACAGAAACAAAATCTAAGTGCAGCGGGTATACACGAAAACACCTGTCAAGGGCAACGGGTGTGCCTGACAAAAATATCAGGTGCATCTGATATGCATGAAGAATCCCGATTTAGTACATCTGGTGTGCACCCAAAATCGCATCAAGCGCGCCAAGTATGCGCAAGAATCCAAATCAAGTGCATAAGGTGCGCGGATATCGAATATCACAATCGAAATCGATGGTATACAACATACCTCAATCTAAATCAGGTATACCGTGGTATATAATCTCACAACCACGTGCATCAGCGTGCACAAAATCGAATCAAAGTACTAAAAGTGCATGAAAACTACACTAAAAGCACAAGTCAATTCACATGCATACCATAGGCATGAAATCCAAAATCAAACATCTCGAACGACATCAAATCGAAATCGAGTGCAACTGTGGTGCATGAAAACTCAATCATGCAAATAAATCGCCCAAACACCGAAATCCAAAATGACGGACACGTGATATTCGAATCACCAAATCGCAAATCGTAAACACTGTCGTCGATATGTCCTTCCTTCAAAGTCGAGAAGGTGTCGGTGCATCCAACGCTAGCAGAGCAAGATATCTATCTGCCTCCTATTCATGGTCTGGCACCTTGTGCTCTTAGGCTCTCGTCTCTCACCGCGAATTGCCAGTTACATAACTCCTTAGCTCAACGGCCCAATATGGAAATGATGACGGAAACAGTTCCGCTCTGGCACATCCTCTAAAGATCTCTGGCCAACTATCATGGTCACTCATAACATGTCTCGTCGCTGATGCCGAACTCTGGCCTACTGGGTGTGCGTAATACGACCGATCCTGGGTCCAACTCTTCTCGTTTAGTATTCCAGAAAGATTCTGTCGGGGTCTCTCTTAAATCTCGTTCTTGCCGAACTGCCCGGAAGTTATCACCCTTTACTAAATCTATTTCTTGTTCCGGAATAGCTGCAAACTCATCACGACTTATTCTAAAAGGTATATCCATATTTAACGCCTCTGCATGCATATCACATCTCTGATGTCAACGGAGTGGAATGCCATCTCGTCGAAATCTCGTACGAACCTCTTACTCCACTTTTATCTAATGTATACTGATTCGGACTCGTCTCTTCTTAGCTGTATGGACTGCGCTACAAATGGCTAAACTCATATCTAGAGTCTCCCTTCCGAAACTACGAACTCGACAGTTCAATATCAGGTGGTAGGTATCTGGCCAACTACGCCCTCGGAAACTCTTCCAAATCGTCGGAGGAATAATCTTCATTCGTCCGTTTTCTATCGGCTCTAAACATGCCTGAGTGAAGTCTTCTCTAGCTGAAATCAATCAATCTGATGACCTCGCATCGAGGTATGCAAACGAACCACACATCCTAGTCATTCATCCATAGGTGACTAGCGATCTTCTATCAAATCCCTAAGTATAAACTCGTGTTGCAATAGCTTCAAACATTTGGGGTGATATCTTTTCAATCGCAGCAACAACTGGTTCATTCATCCGCACGCTAAACAATGCCTCAATCCTCAAGAATAGGCGATACGTCAACGGTCATCACATTCTAGCCGGCTTCTAACAGTGGCCCAATCCTCTGGTGCTGATCTGAATGTTCGTGAAATCTTAGTAAAAACAATCCATCAAAACGCTCATGTCATAAAAAACACAATAAAACGACACATCTATGCAATCGTGTGTCACCGGAATTACGCCCTGGTCAGTCCTCGTCCAAGATGATCTCATGCTGACCGCAACTCTAACCGCAGCTCTCTCCGCCCGTGCAACCGTGGTAACAGAAACCACAAACTAATATCGATGAGGATAGATCATAGGAATGAATAAAATACAATGCATAAGAAATGTACATCCTAAGGCTTCTTAAGCGGAGTAGCGTATCGTAAGTATGACGCGGAACATACACACAGTTGTTGGATATATGTATGCCCTAAAGGCCATTGTATGTATAGTGGATGCTTAGACATGTATATATATATATATGACTTTCTTGCTCGACGTGATAGTATGCTATCTGGTTTTACTTTATCTGACATGTTTACTTGATATTGTTCATTTGATACATGTTGATAAAGCCCTGAGGATATATGCTTGACTTCCATGGCTATGATGGAGATCATACTAGTGGGGCATGTGTAGTCTATAAGTATATCCTTAAATGTTCCTAGTCGTAGGTATATCGAGATAGGGCATCGATATTCCAAAGTAGACTAGCGTATACGTTTCTTGACCCATATGATAGGCGATGGATGATCCCATATCCATTGGTGTTGTGACATCGAAGATTGTATACGGGTGCTCAGTGGAGACTGGGTACACTGAACGGACTCACCGAGAATTCCTATATGGTATTATATCTATCGTCGGATAGCAGTTCTCTGGTGACACTGGTACAGGTTGTTCTGTAGACCCGAGATCGCCATAGAGTCTTGTGTGTTCTCCAACTGCACTTTGATTTCCACCCTACCACGGCTCTACTGAGGCGTGCAAACATGTGAATTTTGGGTATAGTCCCGAGACACATGGAGACAGTGAGCGATAGGAGGGGTTTCGTCTCTCCCGGTATTGGGAGTTGATGTTGTGTAATGTGCGATTGGCTCTGACTTGAAGCCCCTGGCCAGGGCTGATGAGATTACTGATAAGTGTTATCAGTAGTTTCTCGACCGATCATAGACCATATCGACATGACTTATTGAGTTATTAGGGCTCGACGATTCCATCCCTAGACTTGATATGTAGCATATCAGACGAAGAGACCGGACTGTACGGTAAGTGTTTCCAATGGCTCGACGGGAGTTTTGACGGTTCGCTTGTTTTTCTTCTGATCGCTCAATACCCAGGTGGCCGTTACGTTTAGCTGACCGCTTGCGGCTTGTAAGTGTTTTGATATGATCATCACCTATTGCCGGCGTATTGACGAGTCTTAGAGTCCCACACAAGATTTTTCTAGCTCAGGCGAAATGTTGTGGTGTGCATATGTGATATGCACAGGAGCTCGATTAAATACGAATATATGATATCGTATTTTAATTGGACGTTCAATATTGGTCGGGTCGCATTTGATGTAACCGATTTATTAAATCAAGTGTTGATTTAATATTATCTTTTACCTCACTTTTAATTAACCCTTTTTCTTTTGGATGTATGCATGTATGTTCACACATACACATGATGATGTGCATGCACACATACACACATACATATGTGTCATGGTTGATGATACAAAGGAGATGGCAATGCAAGAATCACATGGTTGATAAATATCTAGAGTTTTGTTAATGAATTAAAGGAAAAAGGAAATTAGCATAATGACTCATTTTCTACACATTTCTTCTTTGACCATTGACTTTAACCATGGTTTAATTTCCTTTGTTCTTTAACCCATCTACAAAATATCTAGATATTTAGTTAACTATAGTTATATGTGAGAATGTCTCATATATATATTCTTTTCTTTTTCTTTTTGAAATAAGTTTTTCATTATTTACACAAAAGCTTTTGCCATCTTCACCTTTCTCCTTCTCCAAGCTCTCTTGAGTTTTGTTTTGAGTGAGGAACTTAAAAAAAAGAGTTTTTAAGTGAGTTTACAAACCACACAACCATTCTACACTACCCTAGCCCTTTAATATAGAGTGTTTGCTTCATTTTTCGAAGCTAAGAGCTTATTCTAGGAATCTCCGGGTGGATCATTATAGACGACGAAAGACCTCGAGCGGAGTCGTTCCAAACCTTGTGCAAAGTCGTAGGAGTCCTAAAGACAGAAGGAGTTGGCTACAAAGGTTGTATTCCCTTTTCCTTTAGTTTAGACTTCATATAATGTTGCTATTACCCTAATCTCTAGTTACAATTCTTAGTTCGTTTGTAATAGCCCTCTTTAAAATGAAAGTTCACTACTTTATGATGTTGCAGCCTTACTAGAGGCGCTACTACACACCAACATGGTATCAAAGCCTAGCTAGAGCTTTAAGGTAAGCCGGACGACGTTTAAAAACTCAATCGAACATGAAAAATGCGATTTTACATGCTGACTGGAAATTTTTTCAAAAGTTGGAATTTTTGTAATTAAAAATATGCAGAAAATAGAGCAGGGTTTTCTATGGATCCCCAAGAAAAACGAGCGCCTAACTCGACATAACGACCGCGGAACCGCGGCCAAATAGGTGTATTTGCGGCGGTTCCGCAGCGCCGTTGGTGAGGCTTGGACCGTGCGCTCTTGCGTTGATCCGTAGGTACCATATATACTCTCTGGGAATTTTTTATGCAGGTTCAAGTGTTGAGATCTGTTACAACAGTGGGTATGTTGATGTGTTCATTGATATATTTTAACGTCGTCTATGCTTTTCAATTGTTGATGTGATATGATGTATAGGATCGTCGTGATTGAATGGTCGAGGGTTTTATGTGAGACGAGAGTTTATCTTTTCACTCATGTAAAATTCATTGTATATATTATTCTTTTATTGGGGCATATCCGGGTTGAGGATGATGTCTCCATTGATGTATATTTTACTTTTCCGCATTAGGATAGACCCAAGGAGGGGAGCACGAGTGACCGGGTTCTGGAGTTCAGTGTGAGGCCATCTCGAGGATTCGAGACCGGGTCTCCTAAACTCCAGAATTGGAAGGGCCACTTGCTGCTCTCGTAAGGGTCTAAGGGTGTAGGCTTGGCTATTCATCACGACTGTGGAATCCGTATTTTCTATCGTAGGCTAA
Source organism: Agapanthus africanus (assembly GCA_030015575.1). Lineage (NCBI taxonomy): Eukaryota > Viridiplantae > Streptophyta > Magnoliopsida > Asparagales > Amaryllidaceae > Agapanthus > Agapanthus africanus. Next base: position 131,674,344 of record CM057350.1, on the reverse strand, counting down.
ATAGAAAATACGGAGTTCTTAGTATATCCTATATTTTCACATATGTGTTTCTGCTGCTGATTATTTTGTGATGAGATTGCACAATATCTTAGACAAATGTGATATTGTTATATATATGTGATATGTAATACTGTTTTTCGTTTCTTTCTGTAATGACTTAGGAAATTAAATGATGGGAATACATTAATGAGATTAATGTAAAAGAAAAGAAACCTAAAGATGTTGTAGAATCGGATTTGAAACCCACTCGGCTCTTTTATGAAAAAGCAAGTTTCAAAAGATGTGGAGCTTAAGCCACTCCTTTTCTAAAAACAATTTAGATTCTACAACGAAATCAAGTTCAAAGCGTTAAACGTTTTCATAAAAACCATCCGCAACCCTCCGTCATTTTAGGAAGCAGAGTACTTAGTCTTCGTGCTACGTATGTTGATTATAGTCAAGGCGTAGTGTACGGTAGCTAAGTGATGTCTTCCTACAAAACATATGATGCGATCAGTTAGGACATTCATGTTATTATGTTGATCATAGTCAAGGGTCATATGGGTGGGTCCAGTTAATCTCGAAATGACGGGTAGAACTTGACTAGTGCTTATGATATGTTGACCGTAGCCAAGGTCATAAGCATCTAGGGGTAAAAACCATATCGGGAGTTTCGAGAGTTGAAATTTGTAATGAGATTGCATACCATCTATATGATATTTGGATCCCGATCCCACTGTGAGTAAGAGTTACTCCCGGGAGAATTTTGCACTTTACAATTAGCTAATCCAGTAGGTGTCTAGAAAGGTGTTAATAGGGTTTGACCTCTGGGGAAAATGAGGTTTATTTTAATTAGGTCCGTGCGCAAGCACGGGGAACCTCTCTCAAAGTACCAGCACTGGCCTGGCTGAACGGTTAGCGAAACTGTAGAATGCAATTAATCCTGGCTAGTTTTCTTTTCAGGTTTGAAAGAAAATTTGATAAAAGCAATGGGAGACATCGATTAGATAAGATAATAACCAGTCTAATTCTTTGCAAGAGCATTTCGCTGAGTGTATTCTTTTCTCTCTCCTAATGGCAGATACCGATGATGGGACTTAAGCTTCTTTTAGAGAAAAACAAACTGACTGGACCAAAGTATAAAGAATGGTTGAGGAACTTGAACATTGCACTCACATATGATAAAGTATCATATGTCCTCACTACCAAAGCCTCACTCGTCCCAGGACCTGAATCATCTGTTTCGGATAAAGAGATCCGAAAAACATGGGATATTGATTGCAACACGGCCACGTGCCTCACGCTTGCTTCTATGGACAGTATCCATCAGAAACAATACGAGAAGATGGATATACAATCCATCATTCTTCATACAAAGGAGTTGTATGAAGAGCAATCTCGTACTTTACGATATGACACATCTCGAAAGCTATTTCAAATGTGGTTGGCCCCTGGTGCATCAGTAGGAGACCATGTTCTGAAGATTATTGGTCTTATAGAAGAACTTGAGGAACTGGGATGGACTATGGATAATGAGCAATATACAGATATTGTTCTACAGTCTCCCTCCCCCGCCTTTGCTCCGTTCATATTGAATTTCAATATGAACGATTTGGAGAAATCATTGCCTGAACTTCTCAATATGTTGAGAAATGCAGAGAGCACGCTTAAGACAGCGAAAACTACCGCTCTACTTTATGGGCTATCTTCCTCTTCAGTCCCGAAAGCCAAGGCCAAGGGAAAGAAGAAGAAGAATCCCACCAAGCCGAGAGGTGGAGTTGAAAAGGCGAAGGGGAAAACAAGTCTGGGACCACGGGAAGTGGAAAAGGAGAATGTTTTTACTGCCACAAGTCGGGACACTGGAAACGCAATTGTGATTTATACCTTGCAGATCTCAAGAAGAAGAAGCATGTTGATACTTCCGCTTCAGGTGTGTTTGTAACTGAAAACTGTTTTTCATTAAACTCTGCATCTTGGGTATTAGATACCGGTTCTGATTCTCACATCTGTAATTGTATGCAGAGATTGAGAAACAGTAGAGTTTTGAAGACTGAAGACCACACTCTACGGATTGGAAATGGTTCCAATGTACATGCTGTATCCGTAGGAGAGTATCATCTGGGGTTGCTTTCAGGATGTATTTTGGTTTTGAACCCTTGTTATTTTGTACCTGGTATGCTGTGTAATATAATATCCGTATCTTTGTTGGACAATGAAGGATATCATTTTGTGTTGCAAAATAATGTTATGAACATTAACTTGAATCAACGGTTGATTGGGTATGGTACACTAAGTAACGGAATTTACGTCCTAAACCAACACACAGTTTTTAATAAACAACATACAAATAAAAGAAAGATTTAAGAAATAAATGAATCTTTTCTTTGGCATTGTAGACTTGGTCATATTAATGAAACAAGACTAAACAAGTTACATAAAGATGGATATTTAAAACCTTTTGAATATAAATCTTATGCGACTTGTCAGTCTTGTATCAAAGGTAAAATGACCAAAACTTCGTTTATAGGACACGGAGAGAGAGTTACAGAACTCTTAAGCCTCATACATAGTGATGTATGCGGACCAATGTTTACACATGCTAGAGGCGGTTTTTCATACTTCATCACTTTTACTGATGATTTCTCAAGATTCGGACACGTGTTTTTATTGAAGCATAAATCCGAACCTTTCGAGAAATTCAAGGAGTACAAACTTGAAGTAGAAAAACAAACTGGCTCGAGTATCAAGAAACTTCGATCAGATCGAGGTGGAGAGTATTTAAGCACTGAGTTTTAAGACTTCTTAAAAGAGAATGGGATTCTCTCTCAGCTCTCTCCTCCGTACACACCACACCACAACGGTGTGTCAGAACGGAGGAATCGTACCCTATTAGATATGGTACGGTCCATGATGAGTGATGCCGAGTTACCACTTTCCTTTTAGGGACATGCATTAGAGACAGCAATTTATCTATTGAACAGGGTTCCATCAAAGACCGTGTCCACCACTCCATATGAGATATGTTGTGGAAGGAGACCATCTCTTAAAAGAGTTAGGATTTAGGGTTGTCCGGCTTATGTCAAAAAGCAGAATCCGGATAAACTCGAGACACGATCGATCATGTGTAATTTTGTGGGATATCCAAAACACTCGTATGGATATCTATTCTACCACAAGGAGGAACAAAAGGTGTTTGTTTCTCAATATGCCACATTTTTGGAAAATGAGATCTTTACAGACAGTACTGATGGCAAAGTGGTAGAACTAGAAGAGGTTCTAGAGACACAAATTACTCAGGACGAATTGGTTGACACTGATGTTGCAGTAGAACTTCAAGAACCTCAGCCGCTCCAGAGATCTAGTAGAACTTCTCGCCCGCTGGAGAGATACTATGGGTTTCTCATTGATGGTGATAGAGAAGATTTCATCATGGATGATGATGACCCTACTAGTTTTCAGCAAGCAATCACAAGTGGTGACTCAGTGAAGTGGCTGGATGCCATGAGATCCGAAATGGAGTCCATGTACACCAACAAAGTATGGACTTTGGACGTTGCACCTCCTGGGATAAAATCCGTTGGGTGCAAATGGATTTTTAAGAGAAATATTGGTGTAGATGGACAAGTAGAGACCTATAAAGCAAGGCTTGTAACGAAAGGTTTTCGTCAAAGACCAGGACTGGACTATGATGAAACTTTCTCTCCAGTAGCAATGCTTAAATCCATTTGGATCCTACTTGCTATTTCTGCTCACTGCGACTATGAAATCTGGCAGATGGACGTTAAGACTGCATTTCTAAATGGTGATTTAGAAGAGTGTGTTTTTATGGATCAGCCAGAGGGCTTCATTGACAGTGGGAGCAGCGAAAAAGCGTGCCAGTTGTTTAAATCCATTTATGGATTAAAGCAGGCATCTCGGAGCTGGAACATCTGTTTTGATGATACAATCAAAGAGTTTGATTTTATCAAAAATATAGATGAACCATGCATTTATAAGAAGATTGTAGGAAGTACTGTCACTTTCCTCGTATTGTACGTAGATGACATTCTCTTGATAGGAAATGATATTCCTATGCTACAATCAGTCAAATTATTCTTATCACAAAGGTTCTCCATGAAGGACCTGGGTGATGCCTCATGCATTCTAGGCATAAGGATCTATAGAGATAGATCCAAGAGATTATTGGGATTGTCCCAATCAAAGTACATTGATACCATCCTAAAAAGGTTTAGTATGGAAGATTCCAAGCGTGGTGCCTTGCCCGCTTGCCATGGAATCACACTCTCTCTAAGGACTTCTGTCTGAAGACTGATGAAGAGAGAGCTCGCATGAGCATTATACCCTACGCTTCAGCCGTAGGATCTATAATGTATGCGATGATATGTACTCGCCCGGATGTAGCTTATGCACTAGCTGTAGTGAGCAGGTATCAATCCAACCCAGGGGAGCAACACTGGATAGCCGTGAAGAACATTCTTAAGTACTTGCGAAGGACTAAAGAATTGTTCTGGGTGTATGGTAATGAGGATCTCCAAATGGAGGCCTTTATCGATTCTAGCTTCCAAAGTGATAAGGATGACAATAAATCTATCTCAGGGTTTGTATTTACCCTCAATGGAGGGACGGTATGTTGGAAGAGTTCCAAACAGGATACCGTTGCAGACTCCACGATGGAAGCTGAGTATATTGCTGCAAATGATGCTACCAAGGAAGCCATCTGGATGAGGAAGTTCATTGCGGAGCTAGGAGTAGTTCTAATCATTATTAATCCAATACCATTGTATTGTGATAATAATGGTGCTATGGCGTTGGCCAAAGAACCCAGATCCCATCAAAAGTCCAGACACATCCTCAGGCGATATCATTTGATCCGGGAGATAGTAGATTGCCAAGAGATCAAGATTCGGAGAGTAGATACAAAGGATAACACCGCGGATCCACTCACCAAGGCCCTTCTACAGCCGCAACATGAGTGACTTTTTGAGATGTTGGGTATGAGATACGCCAATATTGGCCTTAGTGTAAGTAGGAGATTGTTGGATATATGTATATCCTAGAGGCCATTATATGTATAGTGGATGCTTGGACATGTATATATATATATATATATATATATATATATTTGATATATGACTTTCTTGCTCGACGTGATAGTATGCTATCTGGTTTTACTTTATCTGACATGTTTACATGATACTGTTCATTTGATACATGTTGATAAAGCCCTGAGGATATATGCTTGACTTCCATGGCTATGATGGAGATCATACTAATGGGGCATGTGTAGTCTATAAGCATATCCTTAAATGTTCCTAGTCGTAGGTATATCGAGATAGGGCATCGATATTCCAGAGTAGACTAGCATATACGTTTCTTGACCCGTATGATGGGCGATGGATGATCCCATATCCATTGGTGTTGTGACATCGAAGATTGTATACGGGTGCTCAGTGGAGACTGGGTACACTGAACGGACTCGCTGAGAATTCCTATATGGTATTATATCTATCGTCGGATAGCAGTTCTTTGGTGACACTGGTACAGGTTAGTCTGTAGACCCGAGATCGTCATAGAGTCTTGTGTGTTCTCCAACAGTACTTTGATTTCCACCTTACCATGGCCCTACTGAGTCATGCAAATAGGTGGCTTTTGGGTATAGTCCCAAGACACATGGAGACAGTGAGCGATAGAAGGGGTTTCGTCTCTCCCGGTATTGGGAGTTGATGTTGTGCAATGTGCGATTGGCTCTGACTTAATGTCCCTGGCCAGGGCTGATGAGATTTACTGATAAGTGTTATCAGTAGTTTCTCGACCGGTCATAGACCATATCGACATGACTTATTGAGTTATTAGGGCTCGACGATTCCATCTCTAGACTTGATATGCAGCATATCAGACGAAGAGACCGGACTGTACGGTAAGTGTTGCCAATGGCTCGACGGGAGTTTTGACGGGTTCGCATGTTTTTCTTCTGATCGCTCAATACCCGGGTGGCCGTTATGTTTAGCTGACCGCTTGCGGCTTGTAGGTGTTTTGATATGATCATCACCTACTGCCAGCGTATTGACGAGTCTTAGAGTCCCACACATGAGTTTTCTAGCTCAGGCGAAATGTTGTGGTGTGCATATGTGATACGCGCAGGAGCTCGATTAAATACGAATATGTGATATCATATTTTAATCAGACGATCAATATTGGTCGGGTCGCATTTGATGTAACCGATTTATTAAATCAAGTGTTGATTTAATATTATCTTTTACCTCACTTTTAATTAACCCTTTTTCTTTTGGATGTATGCATGTATGTTCACACATACACATGATGATGTGCATGCACACATACATATGTGTCATGGTTGATGATACAAAGGAAATGGCAATGCAAGAATCACATGGTTGATAAATATCTAGATTTTTCTTAATTAATTAAAGGAAAAAGGAAATTAGCATAATGACTCATTTTCTACACACTTCTTCTTTGACCATTGACTTTAACCATGGTTTAATTTCCTTTGTTCTTTAACCCATCTACAAAATATATAGATATTTAGTTAACTATAGTTATATGTGAGAATGTCTCATATATATATTCTTTTCTTTTCCTTTTTGAAATAAGTTTTTCATTATTTACACAAAAGCTTTTGCCATCTTCACCTTCCTCCTTCTCCAAGCTCTCTTGAGTTTTGTTTTAAGTGAGGAACTTAAAAAGAAAGGGTTTTTAAGTGAGTTTACAAACCACACAACCATTCTACACTACCCTAGCCCTTTAGTGTAGAGTGTTTGCTTCATTTTGTGAAGCTAAGAGCTTGTTCTAGGAATCTCCGGGTGGATCATCATAGACGACGAAGGACCTCGAGCGGAGTCGTTCCAAACCTTGTGCAAAGCCGTAGGAGTCCTAAAGACCGAAGGAGTTGGCTACAAAGGTTGTATTCCCTTTTCCTTTAGTTTAAACTTCATATAATGTTGTTATTACCCTAATCTCTAGTTACGATTCGTAGTTTGTTTGTAATAGCCCTCTTTAAAATGAAAGTTCACTACTTTATGATGTTGCAACCTTACTAGAGGCACTACTACACACCAACAACAGTATGTCACTCTTCTTAAGTCACCTACTCCATCAACCAAGGTTAACCTAAGCGACGAAAGTTCGAGTCTAATACCCCTTCGACCAAGTCTAAGTTCCGTAAGGTCGAACCTAGTTTCCGAATATATATATATATATATATATATATATATATATATATATATATATATATAGGCCCTAGACTCTGCATAGTCAAACCTAGACTCTAACCAAGGTTAAACCTAGCGCTCTGATACCAACTTTGTCACGACCCGAAATGGCACGTGACTGGCACTTGAATCATGTGAAGTCTATAGGACCCCACCTAAATCAAGTAAGCCAAAAGCCCAGAAATCTAAACCATTTGAAAAGAGAGTGAAGGAAAAACTTGTTTTAAGGCAAGTGGTTTTAAAAAAATAAGTGGCATTAAACATTTAAAAGCAACATTATATTTTCCCGAAAATTCGGCAGAGTTTCCTTTGTAAATACTGGCCCAAAACGGGTACAAACATGCATAATATAAGAAAGGAATAAATGCATCCCCAAGCGGGAGCTAGCACTTCGCCAATTGGCGGAAACAACCACGCAAGCAATATAATATACAACGCCGAAAGGAGAGGATCAAAACTCAGAAGGAAAAACCAACGTCCTCAAGAAAACCAGAGAAGAATCATAATAATACAAGTACGCGACTCTAAAGTTGAAAGAATATACAACTGGTCTTCTAAGTCTATCAAATAATACAAGTCTGGTTGATGGAGTTTACTAGATACACTGAAAATAAATAAAAGTACAATGGTGGTCACGATGCAAGTGGACCGACCTACCAAAGCAATCACCCAGAAGGAAGCAGTGTACCAGCAAGCCGCAACAAAACCTGTACAGCCAAACCTGCAAGAAACTGTGTCATAACGGGGGTGAGTTGCCAACTCGTGAGTAGAAAACATCACCGAGAAGAAATCGCATGTATGACTCTCTCCTAGGTCATACAATAATATCCTCAATAAAATATAACACGAAACATCTAATAATAGCAAGGGTAATCATCTAAATATTAGTGTGATACCAAGTGCCCGTGTCAGTGCCTCACGTAGCAACATATCACATATATGATGTACGAATGCATTAAGAATGAAAATAGAATACATCTTAAATGAGAAAACTATTTTCTTATCTCAATGAGATTTTGTATAAAAACCGAAGTGTCATCAATGAAATCAACAGAATATATATCCCAATATCTCAATATCTCGGGTTCCGGCAATCCGGACTAGCCCATATCATAAAATCTCAATATCTCGGGCTCCGGCAATCCGGACTGACCCATATCATCAAATCTCAAGACTAAGTCGGTATCCTCCGGATATCCGCCGCGTCACAAATAACCGGTCGGTAGTGCTCCCCTGCCGAGCTCAACGCCATCATCTGCGACCATCTTGCCCCGGGGTACCGCACCGGGTCCACCATGCACCCGCAGACGGTTCCTCCACCTCCTCGAATCGGGTGTATGATACCGCTCAAGAGCCGAGAAAATTCATGGTGGACACCTCTCACATCATATCACGAGAAAACCGCAAATTTCCATTTTTATAAATGATAATGAGTTTATAAAATCCTTACGGTTTCTCCAGATCCAGAAATCTCATGGAAAAATCGAAATCCCAAAATAACGAGAGTCAATAAACAGGGAATTATCGGCATAAAGCCCCATAATATTGCATGACAAATGAATATACACATGCATGGTTATCTACATAAGGAATGCAATATCTAAACTAGCATAGTAATAACATATTGGAACTATCAGCTAGCAAGTTATATCAGTGAAGTAACATTCTCTAAGTTGTACGTGACATGGCAATTACCGATGATGATGTGTGTGAGCCGGCAAGCAAGTGTTCGTGGACAAACGCATCATCGGTAATGGTGCTGGTGTCCTGACAACATGGGTTCATAATATCAAAATAAAACACATGTATAGGCATGCAATGCGATAAGAACAACATGAATATACGGAAAAAGATGTAGTAACCGTAACATATAAGAATATACATTTCTATATACGAGTCATACAGTTTTTGGTGTCTAAAATCGCACGAATCGTGGTTTTAGAAAAATAGGGGCTGCGGGGTCTTTGAGAAAAGATACATCCTTTGAAAATCCGTAGTATCGCTCGGTCGTTCTTTAAAATACTCATGATTCGTTAGTTTTGAAAATAAGTATGACTCGAGCCCAATCTAACATCTACCAAGTAAACTACAGGACGAACCTAAGAGACTAATCGAAAGGGTAAGGAAATCCACCTAAAATCCGAGTCGATATATCTAGTAGTCGGCGATCCCGCCTCAATAGCGTCACGTACGGTGAAATATATAATACAACATTTTCGAGTCAAGAGTGCGGATCAATCATCATATCTATATCTCTTACGGTAAAATCGATCGTACGGCATCCCAAATCGAGGTACGGGTCAAATATCACATATACCTCATTATTCATATGGTATCATTATCATAATATCCTTAATTAGGGGTACTGTTCTACAGTCTAGTACATTCTGATACCATCAAACATATATCCACGTGTGAATAAAAACACATCGCCCATCGATCCACTATAATATCATGCGTATATCATAACACGGCCCAAATCACATAACCGATTTCACGGCATCATGCCCGATCATATCGACTCACCTCCAAGTATCGTATACTATCCACATCATCCGTGTATACGTATATGTATGTATATGTATGTATGTATATATATATATATATATACCAACGCACCCACCCACCCCCACACACACATATATATACATATCAACATATACACCCAAACATATCACGTGTGTGCATGTGTGTGTGTGTCAAGCTTAACTCTAGGTTTCGCTACTAAGAAACTAAACTAAAAGCTCTATCTTCCAATTACGCTAAAACTAATCCATGATCTCCTAAAGCCTTTCTTGCTAATTATACACGTCTCGCAAACACACACACACACACACACACACACACACACACACACATAATATCCACATGCTACACTACGAAACTGCGGGGTGCTATACGCCATCCACCCGACTTCCTCCGTAGATATATATCTACTCATCTTGATCTTTACTTGCCGAAGTCGATGTTGCCATGCTCTTCCTTGTTATCCGAAGTCCACGTGAAGGTGCCTACACATATAAACACATAGTATCGTAAACAGAAATCATGCATGAAAACCAAAACGGCACACGAATCACACATAGGTTAAAACGTATGGTCTACTCATGCAAAAGAACCAAATAGCCCTCGACATCGACGTACAAACGCCAATCGATCGAGATAAAACACGATATCCAAAATTCAAGTCATTAAAAGTCACAAATCCAAAACAGCAACTCAAGAAAAAGGTTCCAAATTTTTGGTCAGGTGAAATTAGGATAAACAAGCAATACAGTGGGGTTGTATATGGGGTATGTGAGCTACAGAACCAATCTAGACACCATTACCTACAATTGACCCAGCGACAATACCCAAAAATCCTGCCTGCTCGGTTCAACATGCTTGGATTGGGTTCGTATTTGCAGGGTGGTCTTCTAATGTTCCATCTAGGTCAATATAGTTGCTAGTTTTTCTTGTAAATGTTTCAGGTCATTCCAGATTTCCTTTAGTCCATAAATTATACACAAAACCGACATTTTGAAATATCTAACTCAAGTTTGGTTTTTTTTTTGTTTTGTCTAGGTTTAAACACCAAAGGGGTAGTAGTCACCAATTACACCCAATTGCACCATCACAACTCAAATCATCCCTAATCTCAACATGGAATTTTCATACATCACTAAACCTCACTTAATCACTTCTAAACTGAAATAGAAGTTAAAGGAACTTGAATACTACACTAATGGTGAAAGAAATATCTCATTTGGCAACTCAAGAATTTTCTTGAGTTGCCCTAAGTGCTTAAAATCTCATCTTTCTTGGTCCACCATGGTTGTAGTGAGCTTGTGCACAAATTTAATGAAGGGAATGCAAGGTTTTGATGTGGATTTGGGGTTGTAGTGAGGTGGTAGAGGAGGTGGAGGGAGAGGGCAGCCATGGAGAAAAAAGGAGAAGAAAAAGATGAAGATGATGATGTGAACACCAAATGAGCCATGGTCAAATGACCCCTCACCCTCTCTCTCTCTCTCTTTCTCTCTCATTGCCCATACCTCAAGCCATGCCACAATTCTTTAATCTTTTCTTTTCTCCTTTTATTTATCTTTTCCTTTTCTTTCTTTTAATTTCAAATCAAAAATAATAAAAACCAAGTAATGAAAGAATGAAGCATGGTTTTCAAAAAATTAATAAATGTAAGTAGTTTTCTAATATGACATGGTGCATGTCATGTGCATAATGAAGCTTAATGCACGATTAGTAATAATTAATCAAGCTTTGGCATAAACTTCTATATTTTTAATTGTATAAAATTTATAAAGCGTCTAAATCATATAATATTCTTTCAAAATCAACATTCAAATGTAATTTTCCAATATTTTCCCAATCTATCGATATATAATCATACCATAACATTAAAACTAATCTCCACGCATTAAAATATTCATTATATGTATTATTTTAATTATTTAACTTCCCAAAAATAATATTTTATTTTTCTGAAATATTACACGATATCACGACGGTGCATAATATGATCGGAAGTTGCTCGAGACAAATCCGATTATCTCGACGACGATGGATATGATGTGGCGGCGTGACTGCAGTAACGGCGGTCAAGTCGGGGTTGAGGTGAGACGAGAGTCTCGGTTTGATGGTGAAGAGAGTTGGAAAAGAAAAAGAGAGCGAGAAAGAAAGAAAGAACAGAGAGAAAGAAAGAGGGGGAGAGAGAGGTTTATTTTATTTTAAATTATATGAATTATTTGTATTATATGTATATAGTATTGTTTATTAGGTTATATATATTATATTATAGGTTTTAAGGCATATAGGTAATATCAAATTACAACCAATCTCCACCAAAATCTCATCAAATATATATTTTGGAATGTTGGGTTTCTAAGCATGGCGGTATGGTTTCTGAAGGCATCGTCCATGCCAATTTAAAATTTTGCTATGCTTAAACAAATCCTAAACAAGATTTTAACTAGAGAATCAAATTGAAACAACGGGTAAACTATTTTACTTCTAAGTGATAGGGACTACAACCTTTCTAGTCCGTTCTTTCGCTTTATAAGCTCCAAGTTGTAGTCCCTTCGCTGCGATCATCAAGCTCCCGGACTCTAGAGAAGCTCCATGAGGTGAATGATCCATGCTTATTTGAAGTCTTTACAATCCAAGATGATCTACCTTGAGGAGTCACAAACCCAAGATATCTCTTCACTAATTAGGGATTAGTGAAGCTAACACACTAATCTATATGCTAGTATAGAAGAGGATGATGAAGTAGGAATTTTTCTCTCTTTAGTTTTCTTTTTCTCACAATCTTTCATCACCAAGAAAAAATCTAGCAAGCTTTTTGTGAAGATGAAGAAGATGAAGTGATGAAAGAAATGAATAATGAGCTTAGGTTAGAAATGCAATCATGGTGAGTTAGTAAATATCATGGCTAACTCTTGTAGAGAATAAACCAAAGACTAGGATTAAAGTTAGGTTAACAAATATCTTAGGTGAAAACAAAAGAGGTGGATTTTGTCAAAGTTCTACAAGCTTCATCCAAAAATATCAACCATGACAAATTCCACATTATTTGAATTACCTAATGATAAATATAAAACCTAAACTCAACCCTAGCATGGTATTATTCTCACACATTCATGTTGCATGTGTAACCTAGCATGTTGTAATATTATATATCACATATATAACATTTATGTAACAAAAGAAAAGAATACATTTAACATATATAACATTTATATCAATGCATCCTAAGTGAGAAAAAGAATTGCTTAAGTGAGCTTATATTTGTTAATGTAATGTAATATATCACATATATAATTATACATTAAATTATTAAATCAATACTTGATTTAATAATTGGGTTATATTACATATAACCGACAAATATAATATATATCAATTTATCGAATCAACACTTGATCCGATAACCCGGCTATATCACATATCCCCGGCCGATATCATAAATCGTGAGAATAGAATACGGTATCACATATCGTATTAATCTCGGTCCCGCACATATCTCATATGTGCTCCTACTCCGTTTCGTCTGAGCCAGGAAACCTCTGTGTAGGACTCTAAAGACTTGTCAATACGCCGGCAGTAGGTGATAATCATATCAAACACCCACAAGCTGCAAGCGGTCAGCTAAACGTAACAGCCACCTGGGTATTGAGCGATCAGAAGATCAATAAGCAAGCCTGTACATACTCCTGCGAATCCAATCAGTAACACTACCGTACAGTCCGGTCTCGTCTGATATGTCGCATATCCAGTCTAGGGGTGGTAAACATCAGACCCCGGTAACCGATAAGTCGTGTCGATGTGAGGCTCATAACGGGTCGAGAAACTACTGATAACACTTACCAGTAGATCTCCATATAAGCCCTGGCTAGAGACTTCCAGTTATATCCAATCGAACACAGCGCAACATCAACCCCCAATACCGGGAGAGACGAAACCCCTCCTATCGCTCATTGCCTCCATGTGAATCGGGACTGTACCCAAAAGCCACCGTTTTGCACATTCTCATGAACGCGGTAAGGTAGAAATCAAATCACGGTAGGAATCACATAAGACTCTATGACGATCTTGGGTCTACAGACTAACCTGTACTAGTGTCACCAGAGAACTGCTATCTGATGATAGGTATAATACCATCTAGGAGTTCTCGGCGAGTCCGTTCAGTGTACCCAGTCTCCACTGAGCACCCGTACACTATCTTTGATGTCAAACACTAATGGATATGGGATCATCCATCGCCCATCATATTGGTCAAGATGCGTATATGCTAGTTTACTCTGGAGTACCGATGCCCTGTCTCGATACACCCTCGACTATGAACAATTATAGAATGTACTCGTAGACTGCCCTGGCCCCACTAGTATGATCTGCATCATAGTCCTAATAGTCAAGTATATATCCTAAGGGCTTTATCAACATGTGAGAGTAAGACAGTAATACAATACAAATCAACATGTTAAGACAAAAAGAAACCAGATGGCATACTATCAAATGATGATAAAACAATTATATATTATTTTAATATAACAATTGTTGTAAAGAAAACTGTGGTATAGTGAACTCAAATTAAACAACCACTAAATAAAAATATATTCAATATGCATACATATATCAACCAAACTATCAATCATAATAGTAAATATTAATTTAACCATATTTTTATTAAACTCAGATCGATCTAGTTTGTAAAAATACCAATCTATCAAATAGAAAATAATAATACTACGAAACCAATAATAATATTGTTACGCCATATATGATCCGGCCGTAACTAGCATACAACAAGTATTTGGAAATACTTGCCTCGGATGTGAACACACGAACGAAACGATATGTCACGACCCGAAATGGCACGTGACTAGCACTTGAATCATGTGAAGTCTATAGAACCCCACCTAATTCAAGTAAGTCAAAAGCCCAGAAATCTAAACCATTTGAAAAGAGAGTGAAGGAAAAACTTGTTTTAAAGCAAGTGGTTTTAATAAAATAAGTGGCATTAAACAATTTAAAGCAACATCATATTTTCCAGAAAATTCGGCAGAGTTTCCTTCGTAAATACTGGCCCCAAACGGGTACAAACATACATAATATAAGAAAGGAATAAAGGAATCCCCAAGCGGGAGCTAGCTCTTCGCCAATTGGCCGAAACAACCACGCAAGCAATATAATATACAATGCCGAAGGGTGAGGATCAAAACTCAGAAGAAAAAACCAAAGTCCTCAAGAAAACCAGAGAAAAATCATGATAATACAAGCGCGCTACTCTAAGGTCAAAAGAATATAAAATTGGTCTTCTAAGTCTATTAAATAATACAAGTCCGGTTGATGGAGTTTACTGGATACACTGAAAATAAATAAAAGTACAACGGTGGTCACGATGCAAGTGAACCCACCTACCAAAGCAATCACCCGGAAGGAAGCAGTGTGCCAGCAAGCCGCAACGAAACCTGTATAGCCAAATCTGCAAGAAACTGTGGCACAACGGAGGTGAGTTGCCAACTCGTGAGTAGAAAATATCACCGAAAAGAAATCGCATGTATGACTCTCTCCTAGGTCATACAATAATATCCTCAATAAAATATAGCCTGAAGCATCTAATAATGGCAAAGGTAATCATCTAAATATAAGTGTAATACCAAGTACCCGTGTCAGTGTCTCAGGTAGCAGCATATCATATATATGATGCACGAATGCATTAAGAATGAAAACAGAATACATCATAAATGAGAAAACTGTTTTCTTATCTCAGTGAGATTTTGTATAAAAACCGAAGTATCATCAATGAAATCAACAGAGAATCCGTGTTAAGTATCGACACAAAATATATATCCTAATATCATAATATCTCAGGCTCTGGCAATCCGGACTGGCCCATATCATAAAATCTCAATATCTCGGGCTCCAGCAATCCGGACTGGCCCATATCGTCAAATCTCAAGACTACATCGGTATCCTCCGGATATAAGCCGCGTCATAAATAACCGGTCGGTAGTGCTCCCCGCCGGGCTCAACGCCATAATCTGCGACCATCTTGTCCCGGGATACCGCACCAGATCCACCATGCACCCGCAGACGGTTCCTCCTCCTCCTTGAATCGGGTGTATGATACCGCTCAAGAACCGAGAAAACTCATGGTGGACATCTCTCACATCATATCACGAGAAAACCACAAATTTCCATTTTTAGAAATGATAATGAGTTTATAAAATCCTTGTGGTTTCTCCAAATCCAGAAATCTCATGAAAAAATCGAAATCCCAAAATAACGAGAGTCAATAAACAGCGAATTACCGGCATAAAGCCCCATAATATTGCATAACAAATGAATATACACATGCATGGTTATCTACGTAAGGAATGCAATATCTAAAGTAGTATAGTAATAACATATTGGAACTATCAGCTAGCAAGTTATATCAGTGAAGTAACATTCTCTAAGGTGTACGTGACATGGCAATTACCGATGATGAAGTGTGTGGGCTGGCAAGCAAGTGTTCGTGGACATACGCATCATCGGTAATGGTGTTGGTGTCCTGACAACATGGGTTCATAATATCAAAATAAAACACATGTATAGGCATGCAATGCGATAAGAATAACATGAAATACGGAAAAAGATGTAGTAACCGCAACATATAAGAATATACATTTCTATATACGAGTCATACAGTTTTTGTTGTCTGAAATCGCACGAGTCGTGGTTTTAGAAAAATAGGGTCTACGGAGTCTTTGAGAAAAGATACATCCTTAGAAAAATCCGTAGTATCTCTCGGCCTGTCTTTAAAATACTCACGATTCGTTAGTTTTGAAAATAAGTATGACTCGAGCCCAGTCTAACATCTACCAAGTAAACTACAGGACGAAGCTAAGAGACTAATCGAAAGGATAAGGAAATTTACCTAAAGTCCGAGTCGATATATCTAGTAGTCGGCGATCCCGCCTCAATAGTGTCACGTACGGTGAAATATATAATACGACATTCTTGAGTCAAGAGTGTGGATCAATCATCATATCTATATCTCTTACAGTAAAATCCATCATACAGCATCCCAAATCGGGGTACGGGTCAAATATCACATATACCTCATTATTCATATGGTATCATTATCACAATATCCTGAATTAGGGGTACTGTTCTATAGTCTAGTGCATTCCGATACTATCAAACATATATCCGCGTGTGAATAAAAACACATCACCCATCGATCCACTATAATATCATGTCGTATATCATAACACGGCCCAAATCATATAACCGATCTCACGGCATCATACCCGATCATATCAACTCACCTCCGAGTATCGTATACTATCTTCATCATCCGTGTATACGTATATATATATATATATATGTATGTATGTATGTATATATATATGTACCAACGCATCCACACACACACACACACACACACACACACACACACATATACATATCAACATATACACCCAAACATATCATGTGTGTGCATGTGTGTGTGTCAACCTTAACTCTAGGTTTCGCAACTAAGAAACTAAACTAAAAGTACTACCTTCCAATTACGCTAAAACTAACCCATGATCTCCTAAAGCCTTTCTTGCTAATTATACATGTCACACACACACACACACACACACAATATCCGCATGCTACACTACAAAACTGCGGGGGTGCTATACGCCATCTGCCCGACTTCCCCCGTAGATATAGATCTACTCACCTTGATCCTTGCTTGCCGAAGTCGATGTCACCATGCTCTTCCTTGTTATTCGAAGTCCACGTGAAAGTGCCCACACATATAAACACATAGTATCGTAAATAGAAATCGCGCACGAAAACCAAAACGGCACACGAATCACACATAGGTTAAAACCTATGGTCCACTCATGCAAAAGAACCTAATAGCCCTCGACATCGATGTAGAAACACCAATCGATCGAGATAAAACACAATATCCAAAATTCAAGTCATTAAAAGTCACAAATCCAAAACAGCAACTCAAGAAAATGGTTCCAGATTTTTGGCCAAGTGAAATTAGGATAAACATGCAATACAGTGGGGTTATACATGGGGTATGTGAGCTACAGAACCAATCTAGACACCATTACCCACAATTGACTCGGCGACAATGCCCAAAAATCTGGCCTGCTCGGTTCAACATGCTTAGATTGGGTTCGTATTTGCAGGATGGTCTTCTAGTATTCCATCTAAGTCAATAGAATTGCAGGTTTTTCTTGTAAAAGTTCCAGGTCATTCCAGATTTCCTGTAGTCCACAAATTATACACAAAACCGACATTTTGAAATATCTAACTCAAGTTTGGTTTTGTTTCTGTTTTGGTCTAGATTTAAACACCAAAGGGGTAGTAGTCACCAATTACACCCAATTGCACCATCACAACTCAAATCAACTCTAACCTCAACTTGAAATTTTCATACATCACTAAACCTCACTTAATCACTTCTAAACTAAAATAGAAGTTAAAGGAACTTGATTACTACACTAATAGTGAAAGAAATACCTTATTTGGCAACTCAAGAATTTTCTTGAGTTACCCCAAGTGCTCAAAATCTCATCTTTCTTGGTCCACCATGGTTGTAGTGAGCTTGAGCACAAATTTAATGAAGGGAATGCAAGATTTTGATGTGGATTTGGGGTTGTAGTGAGGTGGTAGAGGAGGTGGAGGGAGAGGGCAGCCATGGAGAGACAAGGAGAAGAAAAAGATGAAGATGATGAAGTGAAGACCAAATGAGCCATGGTCAAATGACCTCTCTCTCTCTCTCTCTCACATTGCCCATACCTCAAGCCATGCCACAATTCTTTATTCTTTTCTTTTCTCCTTTTATTTATCTTTTCCTTTTATTTCTTTTAATTTGAAATCAAAAACAATAAAAACCAAGTAATGAAAGAATGAAGCATGGTTTTCAAAAAATTAATAAATGTAACAAGTATTTTTACAATACGACATGGTGCATGTCATGTGCATAATCAAGCTTAATGCACGATTAGTAATAATTAATCAAGCTTAGGCATAAACTTGTATATTTTTAATTGTATAAAATTTATAAAGCGTCTAAATCATATAATATTCTTTCAAAATCAACATTCAAATGTAATTTTCCAATATTTTCCCAATCTATCGTTATATGATCATACCATAACATTAAAACTAATCTCCACACATTAAAATATTCATATTATTTATTATTTTAATTATTTAACTTCCTAAAAACAATATTTTATTTTTCTGAAATGTTATACGATATCACGACGGTGCATAATACGATCGGAACTTGCCCGAGACAAATCCGATTATCTCGACGATGATGGATATGATGTGGCGGCGAGACAGCAGTAACGGCGGTCAAGTCGGGATTGAGGTGAGACGAGAGTCTCGGTTTGATGGTGAAGAGAGTTGGAAAAGAAAAAGAGAGAGAGAGAAAGAAAGAACAGAGGGAGAGAAAGAGAGGGGAGAGAGGTTTATTTTATTTTAAATTATATGAATTATATGTATTATATGTATATAGTATTGTTTATTAGGTTATATATATTATATTATAGGTTTTAAGGCATATAGATAATATCAAATTACAACCAATCTCCACCAAAATCTCATCAAATATATATTTTGGAATGTTGGGTTCCTAAGCATGGCAGCAAGGTTTCTGAAGGCATCGTCCATGCTAATTTAAAATTTTTCTACGCTTAAACAAACCCTAAACAAGATCTTTAACTAGAAAATCAAATGGAAACAACAGGTAAACTACTTTACTTCTAAGTGATGGGGATTACAACCTTTGTAGTCCGTTCTTTCACTTCATAACCTCCATGTTATGGTCCCTTCGCTGCGATCATCAAACTCCCAGACTCTAGAGAGGCTCCATGAGGTGAATGATCCATGCTTACTTGAAGTCTTCACAATCCAAGATGATCTACCTTGAGGAGTCACAAATCCAAGCTATCTCTTCACTAATTAGGGATTAGTGAAGCTAACACACTAATCTATATGGCTAGTATAGAAGAAAATGATGAATTAGGAATTTTTCTCTCTTTAGTTTTCTTTTTCTCACAATCTTTCATCACCAAGAAAAAATCTAGCAAGCTTTTTGTGAAGATGAAGAAGATGAAGTGATGAAAGAAATGAATAATGAGCTTAGGTTAGAAATGCAACCATGGTGAGTTAGTAAATATCATGGCTAACTCATATAGAGAATAAACCATAGATTAGGGTTAAAGTTAGGTTAACAAATATCTTAGTTGAAAACAAAAGAGGTGGACTTTGTCAAAGTTCAACAAGCTTCATCCAAAAATATCAACCATGACAAATTCCACATTATTTGAATTACCTAATGATAAATATAAAACCTAAACTCAACCCTAGCATGGTATTATTCTCACACATCCATGTTGCATTTGTAATCTAGCATGTTACAATATTATATATCACATATATAATATTTATGTAACAAAAGAAAAGAATACATTTAACATATATAAGATTTATATCAATGCATCCTAAGTGAGAAAAAGAATTGCTTAAGTGAGCTTATATTTGTTAATGTAATGTAATATATCACATATATAATTATACATTAAATTATTAAATCAATACTTGATTTATCAATCGGGCTATATTACATATAACTGACTAATATAATATATATCAATTTATCGAATCAGCACTTGATCCGATAACCCGACTATATCACATATACCCGGCCGATATCACATATCGTGAGAATAAAATACGGTATCACATATCGTATTAATCTCGGTCCTGCACATATCACATATGTGCTCCTACTCCATTTCGCATGATCCAGGAAACCTCTGTGTAGGACTCTAAAGACTCGTCAATACGCCGGCAATAGGTGATGATCATATCAAACACCCACAAGCTGCAAGCGGTCAGCAAAACGTAACAGCCACCCGGGTATTGAGCGATCAGAAAATCAACAAGCAAGCCCGTACATACTCCTGCGAATCCAATCAATAACACTACCGTACAGTCCGGTCTCTTCGTCTGATATGTCGCATATCCAGTTTAGGGGTGGTAAACGTCAGACCCCAGTAACCGATAAGTCGTGTCAATATGAGGCTCGTAACGGGTCGAGAAACTACTGATAACACTTACCAGTAGATCTCCATATCAGCCCTGGCCAGAGACTTCCAGTTATAGCCAATCGAACACAACGCAACATCAACCCCCAATACCGGGAAAGACGAAACCCCTCCTATCGCTCATTGCCTCCATGTGAATCGGGACTATACCCAAAAGCCACCATTTTGCACGTTCTCATAAACATGGTAAGGTGGAAATCAAAGCACAGTAGGAATCACACAAGACTCTATGACGATCTCGGGTCTACAGACTAACCTGTACCAGTGTCACCAGAGAACTGCTATCTGACGATAGGTATAATACCATCTAAGAGTTCTCAGCGAGTCTGTTCAGTATACCCAGTCTCCACTGAGCACCCGTACATTATCTTTGATGTCAAACACCAATGGATGTGGGATCGTCCATCGCCCATCATATGGGTCAAGATGCGTATACGCTAGTCTACTCTGGAGTATCGATGCCCTGTCTCGATACACCTTCGACTAGGAACAATTATAGGATGTACTCTTGGACTACCCTGGCCCCACTAGTATGATCTGCATCATAGTCCTAGTAGTCAAGTATATATCCTAAGGGCTTTATCAACATGTGAGAGCAAGACAGTAATACAATACAATTCAACATGTTATGGCAAAGAGCAACCAGATAGCTTACTATCATATCGAGCAAGAAAGTCCTCTCTATATATATCCAAGCATCCACTATAATATACATCATATGTACAATAATGGCCTCTAGGGCATATACATAACTAACAATCTCCCACTTGCACAAAGGCCAGTTGTTGTAGTATCTCATGCCCAACATCCCGAAGAGTCTCTCAAATTATATCTGGGGTATGTCCTTCGTGAGTGGATCCACAATGTTATCCTTTGTGTCAACTCTCCTGACCTCGATCTCACGACGATCAACTTTCTTCCGGATCAGGTGATACAGCCTCAGAATATGCCTGGATCTCTGTTGGGACCTGGGTTCCTTCGCCAAAGCCAAAGCTCCATTGTTATCCTAATACAAAGGTATTGGATGCTCAATGGACGGAACCACTCCAAGTTCAGTTATGAACTTCTTCATCCAGACAGCCTCTTTGGCAGCATCGTTGGCAGCGATGTACTCAGCCTCCATCGTCGAGTCTGCCACAGTTTCCTGTTTGGAACTCTTCCAACACACCGCCCCTCCATTGAGGGTAAAGACAAATCCCGAGTGTGACTTATAGTCGTTCTTATCACTCTGGAAGCTCGAATTGGTAAAGGACTCCACCTGGAGTTCTCCATTACCATACACCAAGAACATCTCTTTAGTCCTTCTCAAGTACTTGAGAATGTTCTTCACAGCTGTCCAGTGACTCTCTCCTGGATCTGCTTGATACCTACTCACTACACTTAGTGAGTATGTTACATCGGGTTTGGTACATAGCATCACGTACATGATAGAGCCTACTGCCGAAGCATAGGGTATCTCTTGCATGCGAGCTCTCTCCAAATCAGTCTTGGGAGACATCTCTTTGGAGAGAGAGAGAGTCTAGAGATCGTGGGTAAATTCCCACGCTTGGATTCTTCCATACTAAACCTCTTTAGTATGGTGTCAATGTACCTGGATTGGGATAATCCGAGTATCCGTTTAGATCTAACTCTATAGATCTTAATTCCCAAAATGAAAGAGGCATCACCTAGATCTTTCATTGAGAATTTTTGTGATAAGAAGAGCTTGACCTAATGCAGCATAGGAACATCATTTCCTATCAAGAGTATGTCATCCACATACAATACGAGGAAGACAACCTTACTCTATGCCACCTTCTTGTATATACAAGGTTCATCTACGTTTTTGATGAAGTCAAACTCTTTGACTACCACATCAAAACAGATGTTCCAACTCCGCGATACCTGCTTTAACCCGTAGATGGATTTAAGCAGCTTGCACACCTTTCCGCTGCTCCTACTGTCTACGAAGCCCTCTGGCTGAGTCATGTACACGCACTCTTCTAAATCACCATTTAGAAAGGCGGTATTAACATCCATTTGCCAGATTTCGTAGTCATGGTATGCAGCAATGGAAAGTAGGATCCGGATGGACTTAAGCATAGCCACTGGAGAAAAACTTTCATCATAATCCACACCTGGTCGTTGACGAAAACCCTTTGCAACAAGTCTAGCTTTGAAAGTCTCAACTTTTCCGTCTACACCAAGTTTCTTTTTAAAGATCCATTTGCTCCCAATGGGTTTTACCCCTTCAGGAGCAACTTCCAAAGTCCATAATTTGATGGTGTAAATGGATTCCATCTCAGATCGCATTGCATCCAGCCACTTCACAGATCTTTGAGTGTATTGTAACGAACGTCGATTTATAAAAGGTGAAAATTCTTGATCTTGCTTTTCTTTACATTTGAGCATTATGAAGAGTTATCAATTCTTGATTGTTTTCTTTTTCATGATGTTTGATTGAAAACTCCGCTTATGGAGGAATCGAGAAAATAGATAGATGATGATGATTAAATTCTTGAACGATTCTTAAGTCTTATGAGTTTTGTAAACTTTAGGAAATTGAATCAACGACGACCTAGTTTCAAGCGAGATGCTTTCTTAAATGTTTTCGTTCTAAATTAGAGATCAACGATCGATGATTGAATTTCCTAGAGGCTAGAATTTGAATGCTAATCAACGAAAGGATAAGGGATGATGATGAAGAAACCCTAGTTTCTTCAATAGATTCCTAAACCTCGTTAATCATCATCGATCTAGTAACAAATCTTCAATAGATAATAATTTGTAATCATAAGTATTCATCATCACTATCAATTGGATCGGTTCCTACAAGGCTCTTTACAAATCTTGATAATTCAAACGATTTGGATATTTTCTTGATCTTTAGTATTTCTTGATTTTAGATCTAGTTCTTTATGATTCTTGAAACTAAATTTCACAAATCTTGAATCAAATTTCTTGCAATTTTCTTTTATCTTTTCATTTTGACTCATCTAAATCAAAATCGATCAAAACACACATCTCAGTGGACGATCCGTATTCATTAACGCGCTACATCGACACCGTTAATTGATTGCGGTATAAATTTCTTTGGTTGTGAAACATTTTATATACACACGAAGAATAATTGATCAATCAAATGGCGCCGTTGCCGGGGATATGTGCTATTTCATTCGTTTTTGTTATTTGAGTTGAAAAATTATTATTCTATCAAATTTTCATCCAAGAATCGCTTCAAGTGCTTAACTTTTAGTGTTTGAATTTTTTGCGAGGGAATCTGGAATCATTTCAGCAGTGAGATCAAGATTCAAAGAAGTTCTACAGATTCCAGAGGAGTACAAGAAGCTACAGGAATAAGTTGAAACCCTAGGTCCCCCATAGAGCCGCGGATCCGAGGCCATAGTGGTGTTTTTACGGCGGAACCGTCGCCATTTAGGGTGTTCTCTGTTCCCAACTTCTCAGGTATATTCTCTGTTCTCTTCTCTTCCCTCTTATCTTGTCCAATAATCAATTTCTTGCAGGATTCTTTGCAAAATTCAGCGCCGCTAAAAAATAAATTTGTTGCGATTCTTGAAATTGGTTGTTTGCATATTTTAATACGGAAATTAAGGGGCAAAGACCAAATTCAGATTAGGTGGGGAGTTCATTACCCTTCCTAAGCCCCGAAAATCATAAAAACTTGCATCCGCATCACCCTCATTAATTAAAAAATATCTAGACAAGACTCTAAGGACCGTTGCGCTCATTTAGGACAGAAGGATGTCGTGGGCAATTTATTGCTTATCCGTATTTCTTTTGTGGTGTCTAAGGCAAGTGTGTCTAAGGCAAGTGGTTACTTAATTAGGCCCACTACTTACGTAGTGGAGAACCTCCCACTTACCTGGCCACAGAAGGGATAAAGAGGCAGTAGAGGATTTATCCTGCGATTTGTTTTCTGGAAGTCTAGGAGCGGTCTAGAGACTTGACCAAGGTAACCATTAGATTTAGGGTGGTTATGCATTTTTGTGTGATTTGTTTTAAAAATCCGTTTCTTCTTCAAAAAAAAAACAATTATTTCCCCCCCTTTTACCTCTTTCCCCCTCTTCTCTTCTTATAATGGGTGACCCAAACAGAAGAACTCTTGCCGAGCTTTGCTGTCCACAACCAGATATTTCTTGTTTTCGTAATCCCTTCGGTGTACCGTCCGACTCTCTCATGTCCTTAAGAGACCGGATAGAACAAGCAGGTAGAAACAGTTGGCCACTTCGGTCCAGGTCTTATCAACCGTATCCTAATTCTACATCCATTTCAGTTGATACTCCGAGTGAGGATGCCCCTATACGCATGTCCATTGCTGAGCATATAGCTAGGGCTAGAGGCCAAAGTTTCAATCCGAACCAATATCAACCGTATCCTAATTCTACATCCATTTCAGTTGATACTCCGAGTGAGGATGCCCCTAGACGCATGTCCATTGCTGAGCATATAGCTAGGGCTAGAGGCCAAAGTTTCAATTCGGACAAATATCAACCATCACCTCCACATTCTAAAGAAGAATTTCATAATCGGTTTGTAGCAGGTATGATGTCCAATAGCCAACCGACGAACCAATATCAAAATTCTTCATATCACAATGTTGACCCTACTCCTGCCCAATTTTCACAACCCTTCTGTTCCTATCAATCAAATCCGACTTTTCCACCTTCTCTAAACAATCCTTCTAATCAGTCATTTGGGAGTTTTAATTGTCCACAAGAATTTCAATCTTATACTGAAACTCCTTATCAACCCAAGTCTAGTCTTCAGCAGACATTAGAAGAAGGTTTAGTGATGTTGAACCGCATCAGAGAGGAATGGAAAGGAAGCATGGCTAAATATGAAGGAGCAACTGGTTCCGAATCAGCTAAAAAAATTCAATGTCTAATATAGCCATAGGACAAAGTGAGAATTTGGGTGAGAAAGAACTATACACCTTTCCTAATCAAACCTTCCTTTTCCAAACTGAAATCCACAACTCCAGTTTTATAGATTCATCGAGTACACCAAATGATTCACCAATTGACGATAGAATGTATGAGAAGTTGTGTAATAATGCAGTGTTTGATTTACCCAATTGTGAAGGGTCCATTTCGAGTGAAACCATGCCAAATCCTTGTGATCTCTACACTTCCACTCTTGAACCAAAAATGATTGAAAACCATTCTTTGAATGAGGTGTTTGACAATTTTAACCTTCACTTGAATGAGGTGATTGACGTTGGGGATATATTGATTGATGAACCCAAAATTTTGGTTGAGTTTTTCCTACCAATTCATCAGGTCCTTTCACTTCCTTGTGGTCATCATCTCGAGCCTTTGATAATTCTTCCTGAACCCCAAATGCTTCTCCAAGTTGATAATAATGGTATAACCGAACAGCAGACCGAATTTCAGCCTACATCTTCCATATCTGGTTTTGCGATCCTCGACACACCAATTTGTTTACCCATTTCACCTTCTACTTTCTCTGATTCTTCTTCTATTCTTCCTATAGTTTCGGTGAGGTTTGATGAATCACAATCTGACAGTTCAAGTTCGACAATCCAAGAAAGCCAACTTGATTTGGATATTTTTGAAAATGAGGTAGATGAGTTTTTCGAGTCTTCTACCTCCATGTATTTGGACAAATCAAGTATGGTAAAATCTGACACAAAATTTATTGACAGCAAAATGTTTATCACACCATTGATAAAAGTTTTGAAGAACTTTTGCTGACGAACTTGCATTCCTAAACAACACGGATTTTGTGATTGATCAATCTCAACCTATAGAAGTTGAACTGCCATCACTCCTTCTTCCTAATCATTCACATTCATTCTTATTCTTTCATTTCTCTAATTTAAAACTCAAACCCTTTCCAGACCACCACTTATCTCTTCCTCATTTCTTCCTGACTCTATACAACATGTTCTTCCACCGACCTATACGCTACACTGATAAAATCTTTGAATGGTTGGTCTTTACTTTTGGTCTTTATAAAGTCTTATTTTGACCAATTGTCTTACCCCCTCTTAAAATGCTTAATATTGTTTAACTCATGTTTGAGAGGGGGTATATTTTTGGCTCTTGAAAATAACTGATGTCCTCAATATTGTGAGCCAAAAATAAGTTTGGGGGAGGATTTTCACTTTAATATATTTTGCCCCCATTAATAATTCCCTCCCAAGCTTACAAGTTTTTGAGGTTTAGCAGAAGACAACAGTGAGGACACTGTTGAAAACAAGTTTGGGGGAGCTTTGTGCTTATTTACGTATCACTTTGAATCATACTTTGCATAAGCACAAAACATATCACAAAACATATAAAAAAAATTGTACATAAATAAGATAATAAAAGAATAGATAGTGAAAATTTTTATCCAAAAGATTAGAAAAATTTAAGAAAACCAAGAAAATTAGAAGTTTTCTTAAACGAAACTATTAATAAGTAGTTATGAGCCGTTGTCCCAAGGGTTAGTAAGATGAAAGAAGTCACTAATCTGAGGATAACGATAAGTCTGAAAGATAGTTCTTATTCTGAAAGCCAAACATTTGAGTGTTGATACCCTACTATACGCACTTACACACGTCTTAAAACTCGGGATAGTAGAGGATATCTTGAAATGCTCTTGTCTAAAAACCAAAGTATGAATGAAATAAAAAATGAAAAATATAAAATGGTGAAGAAAAATGAACACTGGTTTTGTTATCACCAAGGCAGCAATAAAAAAATATAGCGAGGGTGCTTCATCACCTAGTGCCTTAAACCAACTGGTTTGGGAGTCACTGCTAAGCCTTAGGTGTTGCAAGACGAGAAAAATACTAATACGCCTAATAAGCAAGCACATGAATAATCGGTCGGTTAATACCTCAAAAAGTATTAACGGTCGCATGAAAAATGTGTGAGCAAATCCATCTAAATATTCTTCGATTAAAAAGTACTGAGGTAGATGGACAAGAGTATGATAGCTTGAATTGAATTCTCCGAGTGTAGGGATGTCTTTTACACACACGTAAGGGTATATGATCGATATTTGGAAGAAAGATAGGAATGAAGAATAAAGACGATGTTTTATTGAGGGATGATGTGATTTCTAACATCTTTTCATGACTATTAAGATAGGGCTCATGACAACTGAAAAGCTAGTGTAGTTGGAAACTCTAAATTTTCAAAGTTTTTCTTTTACAATTCGTATCTTTATATGTAACTTTCACGGTCTTCCTTTTATTATGAGATTTTATGGGTGCAATCCGTTGAAAACCCTCAGGAGCCAACACTCCTCCTGCTAGGGACATCTAGAGGTTTAAAGGCTTGTTGCACGTGCTCAGTGCAATCGTGTTGCCTACGAAAGTGTGCTAGTTAGTTTTTCTTTTTCTTTATTTTCTCCTTCTCTTGAATAAAAAAAGTTTGCTCGAGACGACCAAAATTAAGTTTGGGGGAATTTCATCAGTCGAAAATATTGTATTTTTAACACATCAATTTCCCTACTCTTTGCAATCATCTAAAGGTGTTTGGTATAAATATAGCACATATAAGCAATTCGTCTGCAAAATACCAAATAACATGTGTTATACATTATAACCGGCATTTTGAAGGAAATTGAGTGTTTATTATTGCACGCATGATCTTTTGTATATCAAACACTTGTCTCGAGATTGTGTGCAGGAAATTCTCCAGGTAAAATAGCCGGAACTGCTTAAAGTGCTGATAAAATACGCCAAGTCCAAGACTTGAAATCTGGCAGTAAATAAGAAAGTATAAAAATATTCCATATATCAGAAAAGTGCCATAAAACCAACACAAAAATACCCTGGAAGTTTCATGCAGCAATTACACCAAACGGCCGCGGATCCACGGCCGAGTCAGGCGATCCGCCGCGGATCCACGGCCGCGTTGACTCATCATTGGCAGAATACTTTCTCCGAGGTCTCCTTTCAATAGTAAAACTTCTTTAAGACACTTCAGTTCCTAGAGATCTCCAGAAGCTTCTCTTCTAACAGCCAAGCTTCTCATGCAAGCTAGTTAACTACCTTAATCTAGAAGCTTCTCTACAACTGCCTAGCTTGCTATGCAAGCTTCATAACAACCAAGTTTCTAAAGGAAGCTAAACCTAGCTTCTAAGGGAAGCTTAAAGGGGAAAGTTATAAAAAGGGACTTAGTGCTTCATTGCAAAAGTTGTTGAGTTGTTGAAGGTTGTTCATCATTTTGAGAGGTAAAAATTGTAGTGAGATCCAAATCATTTCTAAACCAATTGAGTGACACAATTTGATCCAAATCAAGATTCATCGAGTACCAAATCAAGCAAGCATTCAACGAGCCTTTTGAAGCAAAGTCGATCTTCATCCGAGCAAGAGATCCACGACGATCCGCGACTCAAGAAGACGATGCGAAGCTAGTTCGACGATTTAGTTCCTCCTCAAATCTTGTAATCTTTGAGTGTATTGTAACGAACGTCGATTTATAAAAGGTGAAAATTCTTAATCTTGCTTTTCTTTATATTTGAGCATTATGAAGAGTTATCAATTCTTGATTGTTTTCTTTTTCATGATGTTTGAGTGAAAACTCCGCTTGTGGAGGAATCGAGAAAATAGATAGATGATGATGATTAAATTCTTGAACGATTCTTAAATCTTATGAGTTTTGTAAACTTTAGCAAATTGAATCAACGACGACCTAGTTTT
Source organism: Agapanthus africanus (assembly GCA_030015575.1). Classification (NCBI taxonomy): domain Eukaryota; kingdom Viridiplantae; phylum Streptophyta; class Magnoliopsida; order Asparagales; family Amaryllidaceae; genus Agapanthus; species Agapanthus africanus. The sequence goes on along the minus strand of CM057350.1, from coordinate 131,644,861 downwards.
GAGTGAGATACTTTCTTGAATGTTTTCGCTCTAAATTAGAGATCAACGATCAATGATTGAATTTCCTAGAGGCTAGAATTTGAATGCTAATCAACGAAAGGACAAGAGATGATGATGAAGAAACCCTAGTTTCTTCAATAGATCCCAAAATCTCATTGATCATCATCGATCTAGTAACAAATCTTCAATAGATAAGAATTTGTAATCATAAGTATTCATCATCACTATCAATTGGATCGATTCCTACAAACCTCTTTACAAATCTTGATAATTCAAACGATTTGGATATTTTCTTGATCTTTAGTATTTCTTGATTTTAGATCTAATTCTTTATGATTCTTGAAACTAAATTTCACAAATCTTGAATCAAATTTCGTGCAATTTTCTTTTATCTTTTCATTTTGACTCATCTAAAACAAAATCAATCAAAACACACATCTCAGTGGACGATCCGTATTCATTAACGCGCTACATCGACACCATTAATTGATTGCGGTATTTCTTTGGTTGTGAAACATTTTATATACACACGAAGAATAATTGATCAATCAGATGGCATGTCGAGAAACAAACACCTTTTGTTCCTCGGTGTGGTAGAAGATATACCCTTGTGAGTTTTTGAGATATCCTACAAACTTGCACAGAACAGACCTTGCCTCGAGTTTGTCCGGATTGTGCCTTTTGACATAGGCCGGACAACCCCATATCTTAACATAATTAAGGGATTGTCTCTTCCCCTTCCATATCTCATATGGAGTGATAGGCACTGATTTGGTAGGGACCATATTCAATAGGTGTATGGATGTCTCAAGCGCACACCCCTAAAAGGAAATAGGCAACTCAGCAGTGCTCATCATAGAGTGCACCATATCTAATAGGGTGCGATTCCTCCACTCCGATACACCGTTGTGCTGTGTTGTATATCGAGGAGTAAGCTGGGAGAGAATCCCATTCTCTTTTAGATAGTCCAGGAACTCATTGATCAAGTATTCTCCTCCCCGATCAGATCAAAGGATCTTAATACTTTTACCTATTTGGTTCTCGACTTCGTGCTTATATTCTTTGAATTTCTCAAAAGCTTCAGACTTGTGTTTCAATAGGAACACATGTCCGTATCTTGAGAGATCGTCTGTGAATGTAATGAAGTACGAAGAACCATTCCTGGCATGTATAGACATAGGACCGCATTGTTGGAGATAGTGCCCTCAGAGTCAATTATTGGATCACAGGCACGTGATTGCAATGATTGAGGGAGGACCTATCCCGGTAGGACAGTCTTACTCGAGATGATAGTATGCTATCTGGTTTATCTTTATCATCGTGTACTGCTTTAGGTGACCTGACATGTCGCTATTACACGTTGATAGAGCCCTTAGGATTCTTTCTTGACTACCAGCAGTATGATGGCGATCATATACGTGGGAGCTGGTAGTCTATAAGCACATCCTTAAAAGGTCCCTAGTCGTAGGAGTTTCGAGACAGGGCATCGATACTCCATTAGTAGACTAGTGTATACAGTCGAGACCCCGACGAGGGGCGGTGGCCGGTCTCACAAGCCACTGGTGTCAGTTGGTTCACCTAAGATGTATACAGGCGCTCATTGGGTTATGAGTACACCGGACAGGACTGGCCGGGAACCTGCTAGTTGGTCTTATACCAGATGTCAGATAGCAGTTCCCTGGTGACATGTGTACAGGTTAGTTCATCGACCTGGGGATCGTCATTTGTCTCGTGTGAGTTCCCACTGTGTTTTGATTACTACCCTACCACGGCTCAAAGGAGTCGTGCAAACAGGTTTTAGTTGGGTACAGTCCCGAGCCACATGGAGGCAGTGAGCGGATCTTCAGGGGTTCGTCTCTTCCGGTATTGGGGGTGAGGTCGCGCTGTGTCTAGGAGAGCCATTACGCAAAGCCCTCGGCCGAGGCAGGAGATTTACTGGTAGGTATTCCAGTAGTATCTCAGGGCGTTCTGGGCTACACTCCGACACGACTTGTACCGCTTTTGGGGGTCTGACTTTTACCAACCCCCTAGGCCCGACATGCGATGCTCATAGACGAACGGACCGGACTGTACGGATATTGTCACTGACAGGCTCAGTAGGGTGTCAGGATGAGTTCGCTCATCGACGTCCCTTTTGGTCAATAGCTGGTGGCCCGTCACGTATTGGCTAATACCTCTGACGTGCTAGTGGTTAAATCCACAGCCATAGTATTGACGAGTCTTTAGAGTCCACCACACTTTCGGTTACTCAAGCTTTCGGGCGAAACGCTGTAGAGGCCGTATGGAGATATGGCAGGGTCCGATCAGATACGTGCGGTATTGCACGGATCAGGATCGGACAGTTTTGTTCTAGTGGCCGTATAGTTATATGGCAGGGTTCGATCTGATACGTGCGGTATTGCACGGATCAGGATCGGACGGATATTACTAGCCGGCTTTGGTTTAAGCCGGATCCTACTTTAGTACAGTGTAGATTTTGTCTCATTGCATTTGTATCCGGTAGGAATACAGATGCGGGTGTGTATGCACAGTATCGGGGTTTTCCTGTAATTTATTACGGGACCAGTTTTCTGGAGTTGCCAGTTTGCATTCCGTTCCGGCCGGTTTTCCTTTGTTCTTTCCCGGCCGAACCTTTTGATGGAGGGTGTTATTTGCAAGTTTGCAAATAACACATTGTGGAGGGTTTTCATGCAAATGGTTTGATTATGAAAGCATCTTTTTTATTCCTTTCTTTTCTATCATCATTTCTTGTAAAAGGTGATTAGGATTGATTTGTGTTTTGATGTGAGATTGTGATGATGGTGTTTGGATATGGTCACCTTTCTCTTTCTCCTACACTCACCTCCCTTCTTGTTATGGTTTGCATTTCATTCCTCCACCATTCTCACTAGATGAGAGAGGGTTCACTTGAGAGAAAAGAATGAGAGAGTTCATTTTGTTATGTGAGGAATTCTTCATCTCATCTTTTTCTTGCTAGAAAATTGAAAGCACCAATTTTCTTTACCTCTTCCTCCATCCATCAATGGCAACTACATAAACTCCAAGAGACAAAGTTTCTACACTACATTCTACAGCATATCTTGGGCATGTCGACTTGCCGGCTTCATGCCCGAGTTGCCTCTGTATTGAGGCGGGAGCCCGTAAAAGACGCAGGCGATGTGGTGCCCTTCCGGCGAGGAGGCGACGATATGGAGACAAGACTTTCCGCGGGAGATCGGGATGATGACGAGAAGACCGGAGGACTCGGATCACTCGGTATATCTCTCACCCTTTCTCTTGATAGCTAGTATCGGTTAATGGTTACGATCCGGGTATATTGTCCGCGGTAGCGCCAGTTTGAAAGTTAAGAAAAAATTTTGATTCCGCATTTTGACCTCGGATAGACGGCCGGGGCGCTGCCGTGGCGCAACATGGTATCAGAGCCACGCCATTAACCTTGCCTAGCTTGTTCTAATGTGTTTTACTTATCCGATCGACCAAAATTCCAAAATCCGCATTTTGCATGCATCAGTTTTCTGTCGATTTTTTCCGGGCTCGAAATTTTTTTCAGGTTGTAGAAAATTGATGTACATGAAATTCTAAGAAAACTGCAAAAATTTGGTAAGCTGATCACTCCAGATGACCGCGGAACCGCGGCAATGACCCCTCTTTTGCCGCGGTTCCGCCGCAGGGTATTCGCTTCATTTTGCCAATTTTTTGTAGTGGGCTTTTGGGCTTTAGATAGGGGTTTTGGAATATTAAAATTGGGTCCAGAATTTCTGTGAGTGCTACAGTATTACTTGGGGGCCCACTTGTTAATTTTTGATCGATTGGATATTTTAAACGCATTATTTCACAGTATTTACATTATATCTGCGACCGTGAATGTCACTTGATCGGTAAATCCTGTCTAACTGCTATAGCCCGGTTAGACGGATTTGCGAACGTGACTTTTCACGTTGATGTTCTATGTTTATGCTGTGTTGTTGCGGATCGGTCGTGGGGGATAGCCTGGATGCAATGCTAGTACTGTTTTGTTTTATATGTACTTTTGATATTGCGGGGAGAGCGTCCGACATGTGGACTGCCGTCACTGCCTATTTGTATTATTCTTTTGGGGCACGACCTGGTTGCGGTCGATGTACCCGGTGTATGTATATTTTACTTTCTGTACTAGGATTACCCCGCGGAAGGGTGCACGGATAGCCGGGTTCTAGAGGGCAACGGGCCCGCATCTCATGGCATTGAGACGGAGAGGGCTTCACTCTAGGATTGGCTGGCTATTCGCCGCACTCGTAGGGGGTACAGGTTGACCCAGGAGGGGTGCCCAAGCTACCGGATTCCATGAAGTGCTGGGTGGTCCATTCACGGTGCTGAAGGGGGCTGCCTCGCTTCAGGTTTTGGTGGGTGACTTGCCGCGCCCGTAGGGGTCTAGGATTTCATTGCACAGGCTATCCACACGACCAGGGGAACGTCGGGTTTCAGCAGCGGCTCTGTGAAACCCGGGGCTTCCAGATATCTGTATTGTTCTGTGATGCTGTACATTTCTGTGATGTTGCATTTTATCACGCCTTGAGCGAAAATAATATATTGGTATATATATTAGTAGATGTTGTATATGTTTTACATCCGCGCTAGTCCAGTCCCCGCTCTGTCGTTAGTTAGCTAACCTAACGGGTAATGACGGGACCCAGTGGCGAATGCGGATGGCATATACGTACATCAGTATATTTTCGTTCTTTGTGGTGTGATCAATTGATGGGACTGCGTTGATTCGGATCAATGCAAGATAAACAAACCTATTCTGATGTTGTTGGGACACTTTTTCAAAAAGCTGTTATTGCAAGGACGTTCACTTTTGTTTTGCATCGTGGTATTCATTTGGAATATCCTGCTCCTCAGTCGACGAGGCAAGGGCCGAGATCCCTTCACCGGGAGTGACCCCTTGGACAGAAGTTTGCGTCAGGGCATTAACTTCACTATAGCCGATTACTTTTGCTTTGCATTGTGGTATTCAGTTGGAATATCCTGCACCTCATTCTACGGGGAAAGAGCCGAGATCCCTTCACCGGGAGTGACCTCTTTAGCAAAGGTTTTCGTCACTATATTTTTATAAAAGGCTATGCAGTTCCTTCAGCGATATCAAGTTCATTACGTTAAAGGTTTTTCGCCAAAAACCATTCGTAGCCCTCCGTCATTTCTTATGGGTATTATTTAGTATTCGTGCTGCGTTTGTTGACTCCGTCAAGGCGTAGTGTACGGTAGCTAAGTGGTGCTTGTTTGTTGCATAAATGGGATTGGTTAGGACAGTCGTGCGGCCTTGTTGACTCCGTCAAGGGCACGTACGGGTGGGTTTAATGCAATCCAGATAATGATGGGTTGAACTTGACTAGGACTCTTTGATTTGTTGACTCCGTCAAGGTCACTTGAGTCCTAGGGGTAAAAACACACATCGGGAGTTTCAAAAGAACTGAAACTTGTCAGATATGCGCATACCTTCTGGAGTGTGGTGACGTGAGTGGATTCCGTCACGTTATCATGCGATGATAGTTGGATCCCGATTCCCACTGATGAGTTGGTTTACTCCTCGGGTGATCCCGGCTAATTCTTCTTTCAGGTTTGGGGAAGAATTTGACGTTACAGTGGGAGGTTTCCAGATTAGATAAAGTGATAACCATTCTGATCTAGGTTAGAGTGCACGCTGAGTGTTTCTTTTCTCTCTCTCTTTGGCAGCGACCATTGACCCGACCCTAGACTATGACTCAGCGACCAAGTTGACCGAACCTTCTTAACACTGGCTTTTGGATTGTCAGAGTTGCAAACCTCATTGCCACTCCTACTTTTACCCTTTTCTCCAGGACACCCCGTATTACTACGAATGTCAACTTCCATTGGACAAAACCATCGTATGGTTAGATACGAACTCGAAGGAATTCGAGGATGGTTTCCGGTTCTGGAGAAAACGAATAGGTTTATTCAGTTGTCTTTTCTTTTCACCTTCTCTCATTGCGAGTACTCCTTGGTTTAGGAGATAGTACACCTATTATGCAAATTGTATAGTCTTCTTCCAAACCTTAGGCTGGTGCCGAACGGTGGGGAATGAAGAAAACCAATTAGCATAACGATGGTGTGCAGAAGATATTAAGTTAAGACAAAGAAAGGGATTAGTAAGAGGGCAAAGTAAATTGCGACTGCTATTCACGACCAAACCGAGTATTTCTTCGCCAATCCTAAATCACCTTTGTATTTCTCCAGGACACTCCGTATCACTACGAAGATCCCAAGTTTTTGGATACTCCATCGTATGGTTATATACGAACTCGAAAGGAACTTGTTCCAGTTCGGGGATGGATTCTGGTCCAGGAGAAATAGGAATACGGTTTATTCGGTTGACTTTTCTCTTCACCTTCTCTCGCATTGCGAGTGCTCCTAGGATCAGGACAGTACACCCATTATGCTTATTGGATAGTCTTCTTCCAAACCATAGGCTGGTGCCGAACAGTAGGGAAGGAAGAAAACCATTTGGCCTAGGGGGTGTGCAGACGGTAATGACTAAAGACATATAAAGGGATTTGGAGAGGTGGCAAAGAATTATACGGTTATAGTTGTGAATCTGGATAATGGTAGAGGCATTACTAGGAATACCAGGATACCCCATCGAAACATTTCAATGTTTCAGTTCAGCTGTGTACTGTTAAAAGAAAACTGATTTCCCGATTGGACACTTGCTCCAGGGTATGTATTTACCAGGTTTGATTCTCACATCTGTATGGTTTTACAGATGATGAGTGGGAGTAAGTTATTGGGAATAGGGTAATCATCCTCATTATATCGGGATTCGTTGTAATCGGTGATATTTGAGGAGATCATCTGGGCTGTTTGCCGGTCGGCAAATATTTGGTTTTGAATATCCGCTGTTGTGCACCAATTTCAAATTGATATATCTATACATCTATTTTCATAGAGTGAGATATACCTTTTGATATTATGTCGATGACATTTACCTATATCAGTGGATGGTTAGGTAAGGAGCATTAAACAGCGGTGTAATTCTTCTTAACCATAAGTACAGTTTTCAACCTACGACACACAGTGAAAGAGTTGTTAAACTCAGCGGACTTATACAGAGTATTGTATGTTGTCCAGTGTCCATTAAGACAGAGGGGTTGGTCCTCATACTATATTCTGTTTACTTTTAACTTCTCTAGCTCTTAGACATGTGTTTCGTAGAAACACAGGGTCTAAGTTTTGAGGAGTTATAGGTATTTGAATAGAGTAGAGAACCAGGTGTAGCAAGTATCGGGATTCTTCAAAGTGATCGAAGATGTAGATACTTGTTTATGGTATTCAGTTGATAGTAATGATAAAGAGAACTAGCTTCTCTTTCAGGTTACTCATAATTGGAAGCATTCCTAAGTTGAGTAACGCTGATCGGCCTCCTTCCATTTAGTTGACATGCACTGGTGACAGCTGCATGATTTGAATCTGGTTAAATTAAATCAGTGCCTCTGTTTCTATATTGGATATAGAACAGTTCATATCTTGACATTGTTAAGGTACGGGGAGTTGTCCGGTTTATGCTTAAAACCAGACACTGGACAACTCAAGGCACGTTTCTGTAATGGCTGTTTGTGGGTTGACCCAGGCTATGACAAGGGTTGACTTTCTACCATCTGGAAGATCGATAGTGATATTGTTCTTAACTCGCCACAGTTTTAATTAAAAATGGATTTTTTCAGAAAAAAAGTAGTGGGAGTATGGTAGAACTGGAAGCGATTCAAGAACCACAAACGATTACTGAAGATTTGATAAAGAACCTAAAGATTCAATCTGATTTGACATTCTATTGGCCACTCCGCAGATATGATGGGTAACCTCAGGCACTCGAGAGGTACTTCGGTATGCTCAAGGACGGTGGCAGGGAGGTTCTTGTTTACCCAGACTTACCATGGCTGTTGTTCCAGACTGTGAGACCCGGCAGGAGGATGAGTATAGCGTCGTTCTAAACTAGCTTTAGAAGTGCACGTCTATATGACTCTGGCAGAGGGTTGTCGTAGTCAGTGGGAGCAGCAGAAGCATTGGTGGTCATCAGGCTTATGTCTATTTATAGACTAAAGCAGATATAGCGGAGATAGATCATCTATTTCTGACATGACAGTCATAGGTTTGACGTCATCAGAATAGGGGATGGATCTGTTGAGAAGGTAGTAGGGTGTGATATCCTGGTATTTGGATGACATACACAGAGTAGGAAAAGAAACTCCTATACTACGATCGGTTATACTTTGGTCGTCACACAGTGGTTTCTCCACAAAGGACTTGGACATTATATCAGACATACTGGTTACTAGATCTATGGTTTTAGATCTAGATTTGGGTGGTTTCCCAATCAGGGTACTTTGACAACATTCTAAGAGTATTTAGAATGGACGACTCCTGGCACGGTAGTGTACCTGCAGGTGATGGAGTCACCCTCTCTAAAGGTGTCTTATAGACTAAAGTAGAGAGGGATGTGCATGATTGGCAGATCACTTGCTTAGGCAATTGAGTCAATCATGAGATGTCAAGTACCACACCAGATGTTGTTCTTGCAGTAGGTGCAATAAGTTGATATTAATCCAATCCTGGAGAAACAGTCGGAAGCAGTTTTAGAACATTAGTTGATGTTCTAGGGATGTGATAACGACAGCCTCTTTTAAGAGACGGTTATCATTCCAGGCTTCCAAGGTGACATGGATGGCAGAGTGGCTGTCAGAGTTATAGTTTCTCCTTCTGACGAGGGGCAGTATTTTGGACAGGTGGTCCAAGGCGATAATGAGGGAGGCATGGCGCTGGATGCTGATTAAGTTCAGTTATCGATACAGTCTAAGAAGTTTGGATTTGGAGTTCATTTATGAGCTAGGTCCCATCAGATATCCAGACATACTCTAAGACAGGTATTGCTCATTTCGGGAGATGGCTTTCTCTGCGAACTTGAGATGTAGAGTGACATAGAAAGAAACATCACGGCGGATCCACTCACTGAGGCTATTCCTCGAACGCAATAGTTTCACAAATGGGTTTTGTGAGACTGACTAGTAGAGGAGTTGGGTGTTCGGTATCACACGGGCTGTGAGTATGCAACATCGCAATAATTAGCCTTGAGTGCAAGTGGGAGATTGTTGGAGATAGTGCCCTTAGAGTCAATTATTGGATCACAGGCACGTGATTGCAATGATTGAGGGAGGACCTATCCCGGTAGGACAGTCTTACTCGAGATGATAGTATGCTATCTGGTTTATCTTTATCATCGTGTACTGCTTTAGGTGACCTGACATGTCGCTATTACACGTTGATAGAGCCCCTAGGATTCTTGCTTGACTACCAGCAGTATGATGGCGATCATATACGTGGGAGCTGGTAGTCTATAAGCACATCCTTAAAAGGTCCCTAGTCGTAGGAGTTTCGAGACAGGGCATCGATACTCCATTAGTAGACTAGTGTATACAGTCGAGACCCCGACGAGGGGCGGTGGCCGGTCTCACAAGCCACTGGTGCCAGTTGGTTCACCTAAGATGTATACAGGTGCTCATTGGGTTATGAGTACACCGGACAGGACTCGCCGGGAACCTGCTAGTTGGTCTTATACCAGATGTCAGATAGCAGTTCCCTGGTGACATGTGTATAGGTTAGTTCATCGACCTGGGGATCGTCATTTGCCTCGTGTGAGTTCCCACTGTGCTTTGATTACTACCCTACCACGGCTCAAAGGAGTCGTGCAAACAGGTTTTAGTTGGGTACAGTCCCGAGCCACATGGAGGCAGTGAGCGGATCTTCAGGGGTTCGTCTCTTCCGGTATTGGGGGTGAGGTCGCGCTGTGTCTAGGAGAGCCATTATGCAAAGCCCTCGGCCGAGGCAGGAGATTTACTGGTAGGTATTCCAGTAGTATCTCAGGGCGTTCTGGGCTACACTCCGACACGACTTGTACCGATTTTGGGGGTCTGACTTTTACCAACCCCCTAGGCCCGACATGCGATGCTCATAGACGAACGGACCGGACTGTACGGATATTGTCACTGACAGGCTCAGTAGGGTGTCAGGATGAGTTCGCTCATCGACGTCCCTTTTGGTCAATAGCTGGTGGCCCGTCACGTATTGGCTAATACCTCTGACGTGCTAGTGGTTAAATCCACAGCCATAGTATTGACGAGTCTTTAGAGTCCACCACACTTTCGGTTACTCAAGCTTTCGGGCGAAACGCTGTAGAGGCCGTATGGAGATATAGCAGGGTCCGATCAGATACGTGCGGTATTGCACGGATCAGGATCGGACAGTTTTGTTCTAGTGGACGTATAGTTATATGGCAGGGTTCGATCTGATACGTGCGGTATTGCACGGATCAGGATCGGACGGATATTACTAGCCGGCTTTGGTTTAAGCCGGATCCTAGTTTAGTACAGTGTAGATTTTGTCTCATTGCATTTGTATCCGGTAGGAATACAGATGCGGGTGTGTATGCACAGTATCGGGGTTTTCCTGTAATTTATTACGGGACCAGTTTTCTGGAGTTGCGAGTTTGCATTCCGTTCCGGCCGGTTTTCCTTTGTTCTTTCCCGGCCGAACCTTTTGATGGAGGGTGTTATTTGCAAGTTTGCAAATAACACATTGTGGAGGGTTTTCATGCAAATGGTTTGATTATGAAAGCATCTTTTTTATTCCTTTCTTTTCTATCATCATTTCTTGTCAAAGGTGATTAGGATTGATTTGTGTTTTGATGTGAGATTGTGATGATGATGTTTGGATATGGTCACCTTTCTCTTTCTCCTACACTCACCTCCCTTCTTGTTATGGTTTGCATTTCATTCCTCCACCATTCTCACTAGATGAGAGAGGGTTCACTTGAGAGAAAAGAATGAGAGAGTTCATTTTGTTATGTGAGGAATTTTTCATCTCATCTTCTTCTTGCTAGAAAATTGAAAGCACCAATTTTCTTTACCTCTTCCTCCATCCATCAATGGCAACTACATAAACTCCAAGAGACAGTTTCTACACTACATTCTATAGCATATCTTGGGCATGTCGACTTGCCGGCTTCATGCCCGAGTTGCCTCGGTATTGAGGCGGGAGCCCGTAAAAGACGCAGGCGATGTGGTGCCCTTCCGGCGAGGAGGCGACGATATGGAGACAAGACTTTCCGCGGGAGATCGGGACGATGACGAGAAGACCGGAGGACTCGGATCACTCGGTATATCTCTCACCCTTTCTCTTGATAGCTAGTATCGGTTAATGGTTACGATCCGGGTATATTGTCCGCGGTAGCGCCAGTTTGAAAGTAAAGAAAAAATTTTGATTCCGCATTTTGGCCTCGGATAGACGGCCGGGGCGCTGCCGTGGCGCAACACGCATACATCACTATGTATCAGTCCCAAGAGTTCATTAACTCCTTCTCCGTGTCCACTAAACGGAGTTTTGGTCATCTTACCTTTGAGACATGACTGCCAAGTATCATAAGTTGAAAATTCAAACGGATTCAAATATCCATCCTTATGTAACTTGTCTAGTCGTGTCGCATTGATATGACCTAGTCTACAATGCCACAAGAAGGATTCGTTCATTTCTGAACTCTTCCTCTTGTGTGTGTTTTGTACATTAAGAATTGTTGTTTGATTTAGAACATATATGCCATTATTTAACGAGCCTGATCCAATCAACTTTTGACTCAGGAAGATGTTCGTAACATTATCCTGTACTACAAAATTATATCATTCTTTACTTAATAAAGAAACTGATATAAGATTGCTTATCAGGGTTGGAATGTAATAGCACTCGTTCAGAATCAATGCATTACCATTTGGTATTACAAGGTGATATTCGTCAACTGCTTTGGCTGCAACATTTGTACCATTCCCTACTCTTATGGAATGATCACCCTCTCCCAGTTCTCTACCTTTCCTAAGCCCATGTAACATATTACTTATGTGGGTTCCCGATCCGGTATCTAATACTCAGAACGTAGAGTGAACTGAGAAACAGTTCTCGATAACTAACACACCCGAAGAAGATGCATCAGCATGCTTATTCTTCATTTGGGTGGCGTGGGAATCCGGATATGTCCCTATTCCCTGCTCGGTCTTATAACATTTATAAGTTGGAGCGGGACCAACGTTCCCCTGCTCAGTATAACAAGCGAGATCGGTCAATACATCCATATTATTATCTTGATTAAGGCCTGACATGGTCGCTACCTGGAGAGAGAGAAGAAAACACTTTAGCGTATGCTCTTTCAAGATTAGATTGGTTATTATCTTATCTAATCAGGATGGCTCCCACTGCTTTTATCAAATCTTCCTCCAAACCCTAAAAGGTAAGACTAGCCGGGATTAATAACACCGTACAAGTTCGCCAATCTTTCAGCCAGGCCAGTGTTGGTACTTTGAGGGAGGTTCCCCGTGCTTTCGCACGGACCTAATTAAAATAAACCTCGTTTTCCCAGAGGCATAACCCCGTTAACACCTTTCTAGACATCTACTTGATCGGCTAATTGTGATATGTAAAACTCTTCCAGGAGTAACTCTTACTCACAGTGGGTATCAGGATCCAACTATCTCATAGAAGGTATGCAATCTTATTGCAAATTTCAACACTTGAAATTCCCGATAATGGTTTTTCCCCTAACGTGCTATGACCTTGACGAAAGCCAACAAACCATAGTCCGCTAGTCAAGTTCAACCCGTACATTTCATGATTGAATTAAACTCACCCGCACGACCCTTGACGAAAGCCAACAAAGTCGTACGACTACCCTAATCCAATCGCATCATAAGCAGCAGATAAGCAGTAAGTAGCTACCGCACACTATGCCTTGACGAAAACCAACAAACGTAGCACGAATACTAAATATTACATATCTGAAATGTTGGAGGGCTACGACAGGTTTTTCAGAAAACCTTTTGCGTAATGAATTTGATATCGTTGTCGAAACAAGTCATTTTGAAAAGGAGTGTTTTTGAGGCTTTTACTAGTTTTGCTAAAGAGGTCACTCCCGGTGACGGGATCTCGGCGCTTTCCTTATCGAATAAAGTGCAGGATATTTCACAAATACCGCTATGCAAAGCAAGAAGTATAGAAGCAATCAAAAACAAAACAGAGTGAGTTGTAGCATCTGCTAGTTTCGCTAAAGAGGTCACTCCCGGTGAAGGGATCTCGGCTCTTTCCTTATCGAATAAGGTGCTGGATATTCTACAAGGAATACCGCCATGCAAAGAAAAAACTAGAGCTACCCTTTTTATAAATTTGATTCTACAACATCTTTTAGATTTCTTTTTCTTTCATTAATCTCATTAATGGCGTCCCATCATTTATGCTTCCTAAGTATCACAGAAGAAACAAAAATACAATGTACGCTTATGCCATCTGCATTCGCCACAGTGTCCCGTTATGCACCGTTAGGTTACTTAACTAACGGCATACCGGGGCGGGACTAGTGCGGGTGCAAAACATAAGCAACGTTTATTATATATCATATATATACAATAATAAAGCATTCGTCTCGCGCATATAAAATGATCACATCACAGAATATCAGCAGCAGAAGATAACATATGAAATATTGGATATACCAGGAGGTCCGTGTTTAATTTTGAGCCTATATAAAACACGGATTCCACGGTCGCGATGATAGCCAAACCCACATCCCTAAACCCTCTATGAGAGCGGCAAGTAACCCTCCCAATTCTAGGGTTAGGAGACCCGGTCTCGACTCCTCGAGATAGCCTCCCAATGGACCTTAGAACCGGTTGCCTGTGCTCTCCTCCTTGGGTCTATCCTAATGCGAAAAAGTAAATAATATACAATGGTGACATCATCCTCAACCCGGAAGTGCTCCAATAAAAGAATATTACATACAATGAATTTTACATGAATGAAAATAAAAACCCTCATCTCACATAAAACCCCCGGCTATTCAGAACACGACGATCCAACATAACATATCACAGCAACACATAATATCTCATATCATCAAGGAAGTATGCGTATCCCGACTGTTGTTGATGTTCATGCCTAACTATATGAATACCACATATTACACTTACAGTCGTAGAAAAAAAAGTGAAAAAGTACAACATTTGGAATCCACAATCACCTTAGACATCATAAACCCGAAATATCACATATTACGGATTTCATGCCTAACTATATGAATTCCACATATTGTATCACATTCCAGATAACTAGACAATGTTAAACTTTCCGATCGAATAAACAAACACCCAAAATTTCCCAAATATCTCAACACTTGGGCAGAGTTCAAAAGGTCCCAGAACATGCCACAGCTCCTATGAACCAGCCATAGAAGGGTCAACCAATGCCTCACATGTGGCATCGCTGAACTACCACAAACTCTAGGGTTTAGTGGCGGTTCTGACGGTCACATAATCGAGTTAAGGTTTCTTTCTTCTAGAGGGTTCACAGAATCGCTTGCATGATTTTCTGAAAGTTTTAAACTGAGGAAAAATCCAACACTTGGAAAAATTTCTAGCAAGGGAAAAAATGAGTTACTGATATCCATTCGAACTTTTTAACACCGTCTAAATAACCCGAAAACAAACTAGAATTACGAATACGAAACACTCCAAATTGCCTCTGTAAAAAGATAACATCACATGCAAATTTAGCAAAAACAAACAACACCTGAAATACCAAACCCAAGTAACTGGAACACCCTAAAAAATTGGACCCTGAATTACTCCAAAAAACCGATCTGGTCGGTTTTCCATGCCTACTGCTCGGCTAAAATCCGAGGAAAGATGCCCAATTTTCTACATAGTTCATCTTATATCACATATAACATTCTGCAGTTGTTTAAAAAAAATTTGACTCTCAGAAAATTTCGACAGATACTAGGGTTTTTATTCAGGTGTTCGGAGTTGTTTCGGATTCATAATCCTACACATATTCGTCTAATTCTCTAGCTGGGCTCTGATACCACTGTTGGGTTCCTAAGCATGGCAGCAAGGTTTCTGGAGGCATCGTCCATACCAATTTAAAATTTTGCTATGCTTAAACAAACCCTAAACAAGATCTTTAACTGGAGAATCAAATGGAAACAACAGGTAAACTACTTTACTTCTAAGTGATAGAGATTACAACCTTTGTAGTCCGTTCCTTCGCTTCATAAGCTCCAAGTTGTGGTCCCTTCGCTGCGATCATCAAGCTCCCAGACTCTAGAAAGGCTCCATGAGGTGAATGATCCATGCTTACTTGAAGTCTTCACAATCCAAGATGATCTACCTTGAGGAGTCACAAACCCAAGCTATCTCTTCACTAATTAGGGATTAGTGAAGCTAACACACTAATCTATATGGCTAGTATAGAAGAGGATGATGAAGTTGGAATTTTGCTCTCTTTAGTTTTCTTTTTCTCACAATCTTTTATCACCAAGAAAAAATCTAGCAAGCTTTTTGTGAAGATGAAGAAGATGAAGTGATAAAAGAAATGAATAATGAGCTTAGGTTAGAAATGCAACCATGATGAGTTAGTAAATATCATAGCTAACTTATGTAAAGAATAAACCATAGACTAGGGTTGAAGTTAGGTTAACAAATATCTTAGGTGAAAACAAAAGAGGTGGACTTTGTCAATGTTCTACAAGCTTCATCCAAAAATATCAACCATGACAAATTCCACATTATTCGAATTACCTAATGATAAATATAAAACCTAAACTCAACCCTAGCATGGTATTATTCTCACACATCCATGTTGCATATGTAACCTAGCATGTTACAATATTATATATCACATATATAACATTTATGTAACAAAAGAAAAGAATACATTTAACATATAACATTTATATCAATGCATCCTAAGTGAGAAAAAGAATTGCTTAAGTGAGCTTATATTAGTTAATGTAATGTAATATATCACATATATAATTATACATTAAATTATTAAATCAATACTTGATTTAATAAACGGGCTATATTACATATAACCGACTAATATAATATATATCAATTTATCGAAACAACACTTGATCCGATAACCCGGCTATATCACATATACCCGGCCGATACACATATCGCGAGAATAGAATATGGTATCATATATCATATTAATCTCGGTCCCGCATGAAGGGTTACCTACGACGGCAGCAAGGTTTCGGGAGGTATAGTCCATGCCAAATTCAAAAATTTGTCGTTTTAGCTAACCCTAACAAGAATCGTAAACTAGAAATATACGGAATAACAAATGCAAACACTTTGCTATCTAAGTGAGCAAGGAATACAACCATTGTAGACCGGTCCTTCACTTCAATAGCTCCGTGTAGTAGTCCGCTTCGCTGCAATCGTAAACTCCGGACTCTAGAGAGGCTCCACGAAGAAATGAACATGCTTGCTTCAATGACTTCAAGGCCGAAGATGATCTACGTCGAGGAGACACTAACCCAAGCTATTTCTTCACTAGGTCAAGAACTTTGTGAAGATAAGACCCTATACTAAATGGCCAGTAGTAGAGGATGATGAAATAGAAAGTGGGCTCACTTTAGAATTGATTTTTCTCACACTTTTTCTCATAACTCCATTAGAGCTAGAAAGCTTTGAGGAGGAAGAAGAAGATGAACTCAAGTCAATAATTCATCCAAATGAATTATGTAACCATGGGTGAGTTAAGTCATCATGCTTAACTCATGTAGATAATTAACCAAGTTGTAAGGTTAAGGGTTGGATTAAGAAATATCCTAAGGAATGACAAAAGAGTTGACTTTGTCAATATTTCTACAAGCTTCAAGAAAGCTTGAGAACATTGACCAAGTCTTCTCTCTCTTTTGTTATTTCTTAAGAATTAAACAAAACCCTAATTTAACCTTTGGATGGTCTAAGTCTCATACACCCATCTTGTATGTATCATTAAGCATGACACAAACATGTACACTTACATATATCACATATATACAATGTGCATAATCTAGTGAGAAAAGAATTCTTAAGTGAGCTAATACTAGTTAATGTAATATAATATATCAAATATATAATTATACATTATATTATCAAATCAACTCTTGATTTAATAATCCAGCTATATCACATATAACCGACTAGTATCATGTGTAACAATTTATCGAATCAACACTTGATCTGATAACCCGGCTATATCATATATAACCGACCGATATCTCATATCGTGATAATAGAATACGGTATCTCATATCGTATCAATCTCGGTCCCGCACATATCACATATGTGCTCCTACTCCGTTTCGCTTGAGGCAGGAAACCCCTGTGTAGGACTCTAAAGACTCGTCAATATGCCGGCAGTAGATGATGATCATATAAAACACTCACAAGCTGCAAGCGGTCTGCTAAACGTACGGCCACCCGGGTATTGAGCGATCAGAAGATCAACAAGCAAGCCTGCTCACACTCCTGCGAATCCAATCAGTAACACTACCATACAGTCCGGTCTCTTCATCTGATATGTCGCATATCTCGTCTAGGGGTGGTAAACGTCAAACCCCAGTAACTCGATAAGTCGTGTCGACATGAGTCTCATAATGGGTCAAGAAACTACTGATAACACTTACCAGTATATCTCTAAAGCAGCCTTGGCTAAGGACTTCCTGTTTTAGACAATCGAGCACAGCGCAACATCAACTCCCAATACCGGGAGAGACGAAACCCCTCCTATCGCTCATTGCCTCTATGTGACTCGGAACTGTACCCAAAAGCCACCGTTTTTACACGTTCTCTTAAACATGGTAAGGTGGAAATCAAAGCACAGTGGGAATCACACAAGACTCTATGACGATCTCGGGTCTACAGACTAACCTGTAACAGTGTCACCAGAGAACTGCCATCTGACGTTAGGTATAATACCATCTGGGAGTTCTCGGCGAGTCCGTTCAGTGTACCCAGTCTCTACTGAGCACCCATATACTGTATCTGATGTCAAACACCAATGGATATGGGATCATCCATCGCCCATCTATATCGGTCGAGAAGCTATACGCTAGTCTACTCTGGTATATCGATGCCCTGTCTTGATACACCTACGACTAGGAACATTTGAAGGATGTACTTAGCGACTATACTGTCCCCACTAGTATGATCTGCATCACAATCCTGGTAGTCAAGTACTCATCCTAAGGGCTTTATCAACATGTAACATAGAGACAATCATCGTACATGTTAAGATAAAGAGCAACCAGATAACATACTATCATGTCGAGTAAGAAAGTCCTCCCTGTACATGTCCAAGCATCCACTACAATATACATCGTATGTACAGTAATGTCCTTTAGGGCCTACATATTACTAACACCGCACATATCACATATGTGCTCCTACTCCATTTCGCCTGAGCCAGGAAACCTCGGTGTAGGACTCTAAAGACTCGTCAATACGCCGGCAGTAGGTGATGATCATATCAAACACCCACAAGCTGCAAGCGGTCAACTAAACGTAACAGCCTCCCGGGTATTGAGCGATCAGAAGATTAACAAGAAAGCCTGTATATACTCCTGCGAATCCAATCAGTAACACTATCGTACAGTCCGGTCTCTTCGTCTGATATGTCGCATATCCAGTCTAGGGGTGGTAAACGTCAGACCCCAGTAACCGATAAGTCGTGTCGATGTGAGGCTCATAACGGGTCGAGAAACTACTGATAACACTTACCATTAGATCTCCATATCAGCCCTGGTCAGGGACTTCCAGTTTTAGCCAATCGAACACAGCGCAACATCAACCCCCAATACCGGGAGAGACGAAACCCCTCCTATCGCTCATTGCCTCCATATGAATCGGGACTGTACCCAAAAGCCACCGTTTTCCACGTTCTCATGAATGTGGTAAGGTGGAAATCAAAGCACGGTGGGAATCACACAAGACTCTATGACGGTCTAGGGTCTACAGACTAACATGTACCGTATCACCACAGAACTGCTATCTGACGATAGGTATAATACCATCTAGGAGTTCTCGGAGAGTCCGTTCAGTGTACCCAGTCTCCACTGAGCACCCGTACACCATCTTTCATGTCAAACACCAATGGATGTGGGATCATCCATCGCCCATCATATGGGTCAAGATGTGTATACGCTAGTCTACTCTAGAGTATCGATGCCCTGTCTCGATACACTCTCGACTAGGAACAATTATAGGATGTACTTGTGGACTAACCTGGCCCCACTAGTATGATCTACATCATAGTCCTAGTAGTCAAGTACATATCCTAAGGGCTTTATCAACATGTGAGAGCAAGACAGTAATACAATACAAATCAACAAGCTAAGACAAAAAGCAACCAGATAGCATACTATCATATCGAGCAAGAAAGTCCTCTCTATATATATCCAAGCATCCACTATAATATACATCATATGTACAACAATGGCCTCTAGGGCATATACATAACTAACATAGAAAACAATACATATACGTATCCATTTTAAGCCTAATGCAAGAATATTATTTAAATAAATTATACCCCTTAACATAAGATTAAAAAGGATTTTAAATATATATCTAGATTTAACAAATATTTGGTATTAGATATCTTGAGATTTAAACGTAATAGATAAAACAAAAAATAAGATATTGGAAGATTAATCATGTTATGGCAGTTAGCAAAATATAACTTATTCTTAACTTGTGGCTACTTAAAGATCTATGATAATTTAGATATATGATATATGATATATATATATATATTATACTAGATTCATATAGGTTCAGTTTACTGATAAATATCAGATATAATCTAGCACCATACTGGGTTTTACACATGCAGGTCGGGTCGAATAACTACAACCACTATTAGAATCGATCGCAACCCAAATGAATAAAATAGAAGAAATATAAAGTAAATGTTAAAATACCAATTAATATCGTATCACTGCACTAGGGTTTTACATGTACAGCTGTTTTGACTTTCGTCAAGAGCTTGTACGAATGGATCAAGATTAAGCAGGACAATGACGGGTTGAACTTGACTTGCGACTTATGATGTTTTGGCCTTCGTCAAGGTCATAAGCTCTTGGGGGAAAAACCATATCGGAAGTTTCAAATACAAAGGTGTTCTCTGCCGAAAGACTGGACCGAGACGTTGGGACGTCTGGCCTGAATTTGGGGGCAGATGCTATTTGGACATATCCATCCACCTCTCTGAAGATACCAAATTGATTTATAGCACCATATATCGGAGGTTTGGACAGATGCGGCCGTTGTAGCAGACTTTATCAGTTTCCCCCTCATTTGCGGAGGGTTTTTGATTGTGGGGACGCTTTTCCCTGCAGGCGTAAGCCCCTGCAGTTAATTACGCTATCGCGTTGAGATAACCACTTCTCCTGCTTCAGCAGTTCACTTCGTGTCATGTGTATTTTTGTTTATTTTGGTTGCTCGTGGATTGTATAAGGAGACTAGTTTATGTCGTCGCCCGTAGGGCATGGATTAGTCCAAATCCGTATATTTGAGATTTGGGTTTAGGTCAAGGATTTGCTTGATGGGGTCCATGTTGGTAGCTTTGTTTGCGAACGAGAATGAACTTAGGACGCATTTCTCACATTTGTAAGGTCCATCCATTCATAGGATATTTGAGTTTGATCTAAGGATTGTTAGTCATATTTGAGACCAATATCAACCTAGAAACAAATGAGCATATGGGCTCAATTATTTTAGTTTAAGGACATCACGGTCCAACGTTCGCTGTTTGGGTCGAATGTTAGTTTAAGGACATTTCGGCCCGTTATCGCTGTGTTTTGGGCGAATATTAGTTTAAGGACATTTTGGTCCATCATTGCACGCATGTGTATTTTTTACGCGGCGAAGTGAACGACGGTGACATGGAATGCACCCAATTTGGGGTGCAATCCGATTTGAGGTGTGCATGTTAATTTGGAAGTGCATCAATATGGGATGTATCATTCCCTATCTTGATGAAATTTTACATCAAGTTGGGACGAGAAAAGAGTTGTTGGTTATCGGGACCCGCCACCTCTCTGAATACATTGAAGAATTACAACGACATATATCAGAGGAGTGGAAAGATGTACCCTTGAACCAAAGCCCGTATTCGAGGGAAAAAGGGGTTGTGGTGGACCTAAGAATCGTTAATCATATTTGAAACTAAGATTACCTTAAAAGATATGGGATGAATATCATTTTGGATATCATCAATGATAGATCATTAGTCATGTTTAAGAGTAAGACCAGTTTGGAAATCACGAGCATATGGGTTCGGTTGATTTAAAATCAAAGAGGTTTAAGCTCAGGAAACTTAGCCAATTTGGGCTGAGATTGGATTTCTATACTACCCAACAGTGCTAAGCACTCAGATATACAATGCCTACATGTGTTTCACGTGGGGCGCTGAAATAGTGCTAAGCACTAATCTTTTGTGGCGCTCATGTGTTTTTCACGTGAGGCGCTACTATAGTGCTACGCACTAATTTTCTCTGGCGCTCACGTGTGAAACATGTGCGGTGCCCAGATATGGGCGCTGCCCAATCAGTGCTAAGCACTTAGTCATTTTGACCAAATATAGAGTGCTAAGCACTTTGAATGGCACTCACGTGGGAAGCACGTGAGTGCTGCGCATTGATTTCGGGTTTTGTTTGTTCACCACTTTTTTTAAAACAGAAGTGCTAAGCACTTGGCTAGAGCTCTGGTGCTCACGTGTGAAGCACGTGAGGCGCCAGATTTCGGGTTTCCAAAAGTGTTTCACGTGTATTTCACCTGACTGCTTTATTTTTGGGGTGCTGGGCTGCTTTATTTGGTGGCTGCTCAATCAACACAAATGGGTTTTTCTTTGTTTTTTGGATGCTCGCGTGGGAAGCACGTGAGGCGTTTTAACTCTTCTTTTGTTTATTTTAAGCACTCACGTGGGAAACACGTAAGGCACTATAATAGTGCTAAGCACTAATTTTGCTCACGTATGTTTCACGTGAGACGCCAAGTTCTTTTTCTTTTTAGAGATGTTAATCTCTGTTAATGACATTTTAGCCATTGACAATCATCAAGATTTCTGTTTTGAAGATCTTGGATCATTTTTTAATTGGAGAACTAAGTTCTTCTTTTCTTTTTATAACAACTAAGTTCTTTATGTAGGGTTAAATCCTAATTTCGGAGGAATTAAATTCTCAGAACATATGTTCTTTTCCTTTTTCTTTCTTTTTAACCTAGTTCTTTTCTGAATCTTTAATTCTCAAGAACAAGATCATCCCAATGAGAATTAAATTCTCAACTTATGGGAGACTTGTCTTGTGGATCTCTGATCCAGAGGAAGAACTAAGTTCTTTGAAAAAGGTTAAACCCTTATATAGGTAAAAAGAGATATTTTGATCTCTGTGTTTTCATTACCTAAGGTTTTGAGAAGGAAATTCTTCTTATTTTCTTGAGAATTGAATTCTCTGTTGTTTTTGGAAGCTTTCTGTATTCTTAGAAGCTTATGGGGGGTTCCCTCTATATGAGACTTGAAGTCTCGGGTCCTTTATATAGTGAGGCATGTTTGTTAATTAATTTTGAGAAAATCTTTTATTGAGATATTCTAATTGATTTAATTAGTCTCAAAATTGGTTTGGGGCATTTTACCCACCGTTTGATCTTTGATCCAACTATTTCTGTTTTACAGAATATATTTTCTTGTTTCTAACAAGATTGGGAAAATATTTTCCCACTACAGAAATTTATTCTATCAAGCGGTGATTTTTTAACCACCATTAGATTTTTAATCCAAGGGTGCTCGATTTAACAGAGCACAATTTTTCTCTGTTTAGAAAGATATAGCAAATATTTTCCATCTCATTGGATCTTTGATCCACCAACATTCTGTTTAACAGAAAATATCTTTCTCATTTAGAAAGATCAGGGATATTTTCCCTCAATAGAATTTAATTCTATATTTAATCACCATTGGATCTTTGATCCAACGGTTCTCTGTTTAACAGAGAGGATCTTTCTCTTTTAGAAAAATCCAGAGAGATATTTCCCAAGAGTAGAATTTAATTCTATATAAGGAGGTGCCCTCACGTGTTTAACACGTGAGGCTTATTTAGCTTCTCTCATTTGGTGTCCATATGCCTTGCATATGGGCGTTCACATGTTTAACACGTGAGGTCAATTTGGCCTTTGACCATTAACTCTTAATGCTCATATTCTTTGCATACAAAAATAGAATTTAATTCTATGCATAGAGTTTAACTCTATCTAAAGCTAATACTTCAAAAGGGTGTTCTCACGTTTTTAACACGTGACCCCAGTGTGGGTTTTTTTGTGCTTATATGCTTTACACATAGGCGCTCACGTGTTTAACACGTGAGGTCTATGTAGTCTTTAATTATTTGGTTGCAGCGCTTATATGCTCTGCATATAAGCACTCACGTGTTTAACACGTGAGGCTTGAGCCGTGGGGAATTCTCACCCTTTTTATGAGGGAACAAATGCTCCTCAGTGTTGCTCTCACATGCTTTGCACGTGAGTGAAACGGTGTCCATCTTTACCACCGTTGGATTGCCTAGGGGTACGGGAAGTTGAGCCACTCCCATCACGTCTTATAAATGGGGTCTTTGGCCCCTTAGATAACCACTATTTTTTCATCTTCCTCCTTAACTCTTTTCTTGAGAATTTAATTCTCCATTCAGATCTTAGCTCTCTGCCTATAGAACTCCTTCTGATCAGAGTTAAACTCTGCAAAAAAAAATTAGTAAGGATTATGAACAGAATTTATCTCTTAGGAAACTTTTTCTCTTGTTTTGGATTTTAAATCCATTAATAGAGCTTGGCTCTTCTCTTGAACTGATCTCTTAGAGATCTTAAAAAAGCTCTTTTTTTTAGTAGACCATGGGTCTTGAATCAATAGTCATTCTTGAGAATCGTTGGTTCTCTTCTTAGGGTTTTATCCTATCATTGATCTTGATCTTTGAGGATCTTTGGAATTTAATTCCGTTTTCTTTTTTCCCATCATAGGTATTTCTGGGATTTAATCCCATTATTAGAGGAATTTAATTCCATTGTCTTGCAGAGCTCAGCTCATAATTTTTGGAACTTATGGAATTTTATTCTCTTTACAGTTCTTGAGTATTATTTTTTTTAAATTGCCTCTTTACAGATTTGAATCTATTGTTATTTTAACAGAACCCGCTTTCTTTTGGGGATACTGGGAGTTTGTAACTCTACTGTTCATTTAA
Source organism: Agapanthus africanus (assembly GCA_030015575.1). NCBI lineage: Eukaryota > Viridiplantae > Streptophyta > Magnoliopsida > Asparagales > Amaryllidaceae > Agapanthus > Agapanthus africanus. The sequence continues at coordinate 131,620,716 of CM057350.1, read as the reverse complement.
TGAGGATCCTTTTAGATTCTCACAATGGGCACTGTCTCATCATTGACGAGCCGTCATTTCGATTTTGTGGGGTCCACTAGGTTTTTAGTTAATAGTCCCATAAGACCAACCCATACTTTTTGGTGACTTTTGTTTTGTTCCCTTTTTTAGGTACAATGGCCTCACTTCCATACTTTCCTTATACACGCTCAGAGGTTGCTTTTCCCCAGTCACCGTCAGACGAAGAAGTGATGGCTATGATTAAAAATCATGATAAGGACAAAAAGAGCCTTTTGCTATGGGGTGTCTGGTACGGTCATATCATAATGGGCCGTCGCAGTTTTATGTGTAGAATACCGATGGAACCCATTCGTTCGATTTCGTTTATGGAGCGTCTGCGAACTGCCTATGCAGTGGAGGCGGTTAATTGGACTCTTGAAGGCCTGCTTAAGCCATCAACGACGAGGATTCCCAATCAGCCCTTGGTAGCTATTGACATTCTGGGACGCCGAATATTCCAAGGCGAAGCTCGACCTTGGAGGCAGGTCTACAAGACAGGCGTCATCCCACGGCATCCAGTGGGCTACCTTCCTTAGGCCTATTATATTCTCTCCTTCCAACGCTCCCGTTTGCAGAAAGTGGGATTTTGCCAGGCAGTGTACGCATCTTTGTTCTACTATCATGCTCCTCAGGTTTGATAGGTTAAAGCCTTTTTGAACCACTGGAATCTTCCAATGCACACGTTCCTACTGGGGGATCGCGAAGTTTCCATTTCGTTGGAGGAATTCCGAGAAATTTCAGGACTGCCAATCAGGGAAGAACACTATGAAGAATTATTACCTCCTGACAAGTATGTTTTTGCTAAGGTGCCAGCCATGCATGAAGGCTTGACAACTGAGAATGCTGTTCAGCACAGGCATCCAAGTTTAATCAAGGCCTTAGGTATTTTTGAGAGCCTGTTCGTGGTATCAGAAGGGAAAGGTGTTAGTTTTGAATCTTTCATCGCTCGCTTTCTTCATAAAGATGTTCTATCCAAGAATGCTCCGAAATTTGCGAAGGTCGAGAATCCCATTAGATTTGGCCCGGAGAAACCGCCGGTTAAAGAAGAAGATCTGCCGCAATTTTATATCCTAAATCCGTCAGCCGTGAATTTTAATGCGATTGCTGCTCCTGGTATGGACGAGGAAACATTCTTTGTAAGCTTCATCAGTCGCTGGCTCAGCTGGTTTGCCACGACAATGCACCGTCGTTTTATAAGAGCCTCCGTCTTCTACCCGCACATCGCATATCCGAAGGAGCACGATTGGCTATTGGTTGTTGGGTTATGCCAGCGCCCTGGCCATCTACCGTGACCGTTTGCGGAATAAATTTTTTATAAATTGGCGCTAGAACAACCTGATAACCTGGATCTACTAAAAACTTATAAGCTAGCAAACTAAAGAGAAGTTAGAATGGTTATATAGAATAATTTGTGTCCTTCGGTCTTCTACCATCTTCATAAGCTCCTTGAGATGTCATGGATCGAGTTTGGCCTCCGGTCTCCCTCCATTGAAGATGATCCACCTAAGAATTTGTAGTTCGAGCTCCAACCTCAAAGTCGAGAAAACTAGGGTACCTAGTTCGCTAAACTAGATAGCCTAGAGGATGTAGAGTCTAATGATGAATTAGTTTGTCTCAAAATACCCTAGGTTTCTCAACACATGAGATATTAAGGGTTGAGGAAGAAGAAGAGAAGATTGAGGAGATGAGAGTATTGTGTGTGAAGCAACCATAAAAAAATGGCTAAGTCTTTTTTGTGAAGAATAATGCATATAATAATTCACACAACCATAAATCAGGCATGCTACAATAGTAAACCATGAGTCACCATGTGAGCCATGCCTCGTTTAATGTAAATAACACCTCATCTCCTCCACCTCATTAACCATTTAATCTAAATGGTTAAAACACAAATAAGGTGTCTTCTTCTATATGCACCTTATAATAAATTACAAGAATACCCCTCACCGTATATACATATCCATATCCATATTTCGAAAAATACGAATACAAAAAGATAAAAATAATCCAATAATATAATACTAGTATCCGGCTTAAACCAAAGCCCACCAGTATTAACCGTCCGAATCATGATACGTGCACAAATGCACGTATATGATCGAACCGTGCCGTAAAACCATACGGCATCTACATTGTTTCGCCCGAAGCAGGGAACCCTCTGTGTGGGACTCTAAAGACTCGTCAATACGCTGGCAGTGGGTTTAACCACAAGCACTTCAGCGGCACTAGCTGTACGTAAATGCTACCCAGGTATTGAGCGAAAGGAAGGCTGACAAGCAAACTCATCCGAACCCCTACTGAGCCTGTCCGTGATAATCTCCGTACAGTCCGGTCTGTTCTTCTAAGAGTATCGCATATTGATTCTAGGGGGTGGATAAAGTCAGACCCCTAATAACGCGATATTTCGTATCGGTATGAAGCACATCACCAACTGAGAAACTACTGATCTAAATCAGTAATTCTCGACTACCTTAGCTAAGGATTTATGCTGATGGCCACCCGTGCACTACGTGACATCAACCCCCAATACCGGGAGAGACGAATCCGTGACGATCCGCTCACTACCTCCATGTGGCTCGGGACTGTACCCAACTAAAACATGTTTGCACAATTCTTTTGAGCCATGGTAAGGTAGTAATCAAAGCACAGTTGGAAATCACACGAGACAAATGATGATCTCAGGTCGATAAGCTAACCTGTACGCATGTCACCTGAGAACTACTATCTAACAATAGGTATAATACCAACTAGTATATTCCCGGCGAGTCCGTCCAGTGTACTCATAACCCAATGAGCACCTGTATACTATCTTAGGTGATTAACTGACACCAATGTCTTGTGAGACCGGCCACCGCCCCTTGTCAGGGTCTCGATAAGTACATACTAGTCTACTTTGGAGTATCAATTCCCAGTCTCGATACTCTCTCGACTAGGGACATTTAAGGATATGCTTATAGACCACCCAGCTCCCATATATATGATCGCTATCATAATGCTGGTAGTCAAGCAAGAATCATATGGGCTCTATCAACATATAATAGTGATCTGTAATACCACATAATACATGTACATGATGATAAAGACAAACCAGAGAGCATACTATCATCTTGAGTAAGACAGTTCTATCCGTATAGGTCCTCCCTCAATCATCATAATCACCTGCCTATGATTATAATAATTGCCTTGAGGGCACTATAGCCAACAATCTCCCACTTGCACTTAAGGCTAATTATTGCGGTGTCGCATACTCACAGCCCGTGTGATATCGAACACCCAACTTCTCTACTAATTAGTCTCGCAAAGCTCGTTTATGAAACTATTGCGTTCGAGAAATAGCCTTAATGAGTGGATCTGCTCCGGTGTTTCTATCTTTATCTCTCTATATCTCAATTTTGCGGAGAAAAACTATCTCCCGAAATGAGCAATACCTGTCTTAGAATTTGTCTGGATATCTGATGGGACCTAGTTTATAAATGAACTCCAAATCCAACAAACTTCTTAGACCGTATCATGCACTAAATTTAATCAGTATCATGCGCCATGCCTTCCTCAGTATCCGCTTGGACCATTTGTCCAACATACTGCCCCTCAAAAGAGGGAAAACTATAACTCTGACAGTCACTCTCTCATTCAGGTCACCTTGCAAGCCTGAAATGATAACCGCCTCCCGAAGGAGGCTATCATTAACATATACCAAGAACATCCACTTATGTTCATAATTGCTTACCAACGTTTCTCCAGGATTGGATAAATATATACTTATTGCAGCCTGTGCAAAATCAATAGCTGGTGTTGTACTTGACATCTCATGATTGACTCAATTGCCTAAGCAAGTGATATACCAATCATACAAATCGCTCTCCTCATCAGTCTAAAAGACATCTCTATAGAGAGGGTGACTCCATCACCTGCGGGTACACCACCACGCCAGGAGTCGTCCATTCTAAAACACTTTAGAATAGTGTTAAAGTACCCGAATTGGGACACTTCCCAAATCTAGATCTAAAATCATAAATCTAGTGACCATAATCCCTGATATTTTATCCAGATCCTATGTAGAGAAACTCCTTGTGACAGCCACAGTATAACCGATCGTAGTATAGGAAGATCTCTTCCTATTAAGTGCATGTCATCCAAATACCAAGACATCACTCCCTACTAGTTTCTTACCAGATCCATTTGTTATTCTGATGAAGTCAAACTCTATGACTGTCACATTAAAACTAGATGATCTATCTCCGCTATATCTGCTTTAGTCTATAAATAGACATAAGCTACTTTCCCACTATGCTTCCGCTGCTCCCACTGACTATAACAATCCTCTGAAAGAGTCATATATATGTGCACTTCTAAAGCTAATTTAGAACGACGTTATACTCATCCTCCTGCTAGACCTCATAGTCTAGAACAGCAATGGTGGCAGGTTTGGGTAATCAAAAACCTCCCTATCACCGTTTTTGAGGAGACCGAAGTACCTTTCGGGTGCCTGAGGTTACCCACAAAATCTGCGGAGTGGCTAATGAATTGTCGAAACCAATTGAATGTTTAGGTTCTACTAAATTTTCAGTAATCGTTTGTATTTCTGGAATCATTTCTAGTTCTACCATACTTCCACTAATATTTTCTGAAAAGAATTTATTTTACTAAAACTGGTGGCAAGTCAAGAACAATATAACTATTGATCTTCCAGATGGTAGAATGTTATCCCTCGTTAAAGCCCGGGATAACCCACAAACTGCCATTACTGAAACGTGCCTTGAGTTTGTCCAGATTCTGGTTTTAAGCATCAGCCGGACAACTCCATATACCTTAACATCGTTAAGATATAAATCCATTCTATATATCCAATATAGAAACAAAGGCATTAATTTAATTGGAACCAGATTCAAAAATCATATAGCCGTTTCCAGTGCATATCAACTAAATGGAAGAAGGCCATACAACATTACTCATCCAGGAATACATCTACATATGAGTAATCTGAAAGAGAAGCAGGTTCTCAAAACTATTACTTACAACAGAATACCAAACATAAGTATCTATATCTTCGATCACCTTGAAGAATCCTGATACTTGCAACATATGATTCTCTACCTTATTCTTATATCTATAACTTCCCAAAATTTGGACCTTGTATTTCAACGAAATACTTTGTCTAAAACAAAAGAAGTTATGAGTAAATAGAATATAGTACGAGTGCCAACCCCTTTGTCCTAACGGATATCGGACAACATACAATACTTTGTATAAGTCCACTGAGTTTAATAACTCAAACCCTATATGTCGAAGGTTGAAAACTGTACTATGATTAAGAAGAATTACACCGTCATTGAATGCACCTTACCTAACCATCAACTGATATAGGTAAATGTCATAGACATAATTTCAAAAGGTTATATCTCACTTTATAAATAAACGTACAGATATATAAGTTTGAAATTGGTGCATAACGATGGATATTCAAAACCAAATATTTTCCGTTAGGCAAAACCCAGGTGATTTCCTCAAATATCACCAATTACAAAGAATTCTGATATATATAGAGGATCTAATCACCTAATTCCCAATATCTTTCTCCCACTCATCAGCTGTAACTCCATACAGATGTGAGAATCAAGTCTGGTAATTACATACCCTAGAGTTAGAATCTAATTGGAAAAACAGTTTTCAATTAACACCGCACAGTAAAACTGAAACATGAAAATGTTTCGAAGGGGTAGCTGGGTATTCCTAGTAATGCCTCTTCCACTATCCTGATTCATGACAGTAACTGTATACTTCCTTGCCCTCACTCCAATCCCTTTATATATCTTTACTTATTACCTTCTGTACACCACACTTAGGCTAATTGATTTTCTTCCTTCCCTACCCTTCGGTACCAGCCTAGGGTTTGGAAGAAGATTATCCAATAAGCGCAATAGGTGTACTCTCCTAATACCAGGAGCCCTTGTAACCTGAGAGAAGGTAAAGGGAAAAGACAACTGAATAATCTTTATTCTATTTCTCCAGAACCAGAAACCATCCTCGAACTGGAACAAGTTCTTTCGAGTTCGTATGTAACTATACGATGGCATACCCAAGCAATATGGATCTTCGTAGTGATACGGAGTGTTCCGGAGAAATGCAAAGGTGATCTAGGAGTGGCAGGGGTATACGCTGTTTCGTCGTAAATGATAGCAGTCGCAATTTTCATTGCCTTTTATCTAATCCCTTTATATGTCTTTACTTACTCCACACTTAGGCTACTTGGTTTTCTTCCTTCCCTACCTTTCGGCACCTGCCTATGGTTTGGATGAATACTATCTAATAAGCGCAATATGTGTACTCTCCTAATACCAGGAGCCCCCGCAACCTGAGAAAAGGTAAAGATAAAAGACAACCGAATAATCCTATTCAATTTCTCCATAATCAGAAACCATCCTCCAACTGGAACAAGTTCCTTCGAGTTCGTATGTAACTATACGATGGCATATCTAAGAAATATGGATCTTCATAATGATATGGAGTGTTCTGGAGAAATGCAAAAGGGATGTAGGAGCGGCAATGATATATGCGACAAAATGACAATCCAAAAGCCAAAGTGTTTTTAAGAAGGTTCGGTTAACTTGGTTCATGAGTTTTTAAGGTCAGGCCATGGTCGCTGCCAAAGAGAGAGAGAAAAGAAACACTCAGCATGAACTCTAACCTAGATTAGATTAGTTAATCAGGATGGCTCCCACTGTTTCCTCGAATTCTCCCTCAAACCCTAAAAGGAGAATTAGTCGGGATCATCTGAAAATCACCTGAGGAGTAACACCTACTCATCAATGGGAATCGGGATCCAACTATCATCGCATGATAACTTGATGGAAGCCACTCAAGTCACTACACTCCAGAAGGTATGCGCATGCCTGGCAAGTTTCCTGTATGTTTGAAACTCCCGATGTAGTTTTTACCACTAAGTCCCTGGTGACCTTGACGGAGTCAACAAATCAAAGAGTCCTTGTCAAGTTCAACCCGTCATTATCTTGATTGCATTAAACCCACCCACACGAGCCCTTGACGGAGTAAACAAGGCCGCACGACTGTCCTAACCAATCACATAGTTTCCTACAAACAAGCACCACTTAGCTACCGTACACTACGCCTTGACGGAGTCAACAAACGCAGCACGAATACTAAGTACTACTCGTAGGAAATGACGGAAGGCTACGCCTGGTTTTTTGCGAAAAACCTTTAACGTAATGAACTTGATATCGTTGAAGGAATAGTGTGGTTTTACAAATATATAGTGGCGCAAACTTTTGCTAAAGAGGTCACCCCCTGTGAAGGGATCTCAGCTCTTTTCTCATCGAACGAGGTGCAGGATATTCCTAACTGAATACCACGATGCAAAGCAAAAGAATTGACTATAGTAAAGTTATTACACTGACGTAAACTTTTGCCCAAGAGGTCACTCCCTATGAAGGGATCTCGGCCCTTACCTCGTCGAATGAGGTGCTGGATATTCATAACCGAATACCGCTATGCAAAGCAAAAGCAAACGTCTGTAATGTCAGTTTTTAAAAACTTGGTTCCAATAACATCAATAGGTTTGTTTTCTTTGCATTAATCAGAATTAATACAGTCCCATCAATTAAACCATATCACACCAGAAAAGAACGAAAATATAATGTACGTATATACCATCCGCAGTCGCCACGGTGTCCCATCATGCACAGTTAGGTTACTTAACTAACGGCAGAGCGAAGGCTGGACTAGCGCAGATGCAAAACATATACAACATCTACTAGTATATATATAAATATATATAACATTCGTCCCAGGCATGATATAAGCAACATCACAGAATCTCAGTGGATAATCTTGGAGCCTCGGGTTTCATTTGAGCCGCAAATGAGACCAGACGTTCCCTGTCGTGTGGATAGCCTGTGCAATGAAAACCTAGACCCCTATGAGCGCGGCAAGTTACCCGCCAACCCCAGAAGTGAGGCAACCCGAATCAATAAAGTGAATGGGCCACCTAGCACATCACGGAATCCGGTAACTTGAGCACCCCTCCGTGGGTCACCCTGTACCCCCTACGAATGTGTCGAATAGCCCACCAATTCTAGAGTGAAGCACCCTCCGTCTCAACGCCATGAGATCTGGGCCCGTTGCCCTCTAGAACCCGGCTATTCGAGGACTCCTCCACGGGGTAATCCCATTACATAAAATGAAAATATATGTACAAAGGTGACATCGACCTCAACCCGGTCGGGCCCCAAACAAATAATATATAAACTGGCAGAGACGGAAGTCCACATGTCGGACGCTCGCCCCGCAATATCAAATGTACAAATGAATCTCAACTATACTATTATCATTGCAGTACTAGCTATCCACCACGACAATCCAACTACAACCAGTACAACACAGTACAACACAGAACATCAACGTGAATGTCATGTTCGCAAACCCGTCTAAAAGAACATAGAGCAGTTAGATGAGTTATACCGCTCTAATGACATGCACGGTCGTAGATAGTAATGTATGTACTGAAAACTTATAAACAGTGTTATAAATAGCGACTTCGAAATACTCTATATTGCCCCAAACCAAAAATAACATAATATGCAATCCGGGCAAAAACAAACAAAACCCAAAAACCAATATTCAAGAACCCAGAACACAGCAAAAACACCAAGACCCAACTCCTATGGAAAACCAGCGCCACCGGGAATTTTCCCGATCTCGCCGGCCATACTAAAGAATTTGGGGCTCGTTTTTGGATTGTGTTCTAGTTGTCACAAAAGTAGTCTTCTGCAATTGTTTAAAAAAAAATTGAAGACTAATAAAATTTGACAGAAACTTGAATATTTAGCGTATTGTTTTGGAGTTGTTTCGGTTTCGTTATTTAAACATCGTCTAAAACTACTAGCTAAGGGTTTATGGGTTGGCTTTGATACCATGTTGGGTTATGCCAGCGCCCTGAACATCTACCGTGACCGTTTGCGGAACAAAAATTTTATAAACTGGCGCTAGAACAACCCGATAACCCGGATCTACCATAAACCTATAAGCTAGCAAACTAAAGAGGAGTTAGAATGGTTATACCGAATGATCCGTGTCCTTCGGTCTTCTACCATCTTCATAAGCTCCTTGAGATGTCATAGATCGAGTTTGGCCTCCGGTCTCCTTCCATCGAAGATGATCCACCTAAGGATTTGTAGTTCGAGCTCCAACCTTAAAGCCGTGGTAAGTAGGATACCTAGTTCGCTAAACTAGATAGCCTAGAGGATGTTGAGTCTAATGATGGATTAGTTTGTCTCAAAATATCCTAGGTTTCTCAACACATGAGATATTAAGGGTTGAGGAAGAAGAAGAGAAGCTTGAGGAGATGAGAGTGTTGTGTGTGAAGCAACCATAAAAAAATGACCAAGTTTTATGTGTGAAGAATAATGCATACAATAATTCACACAACCATGAATCAGGCATGCTACAATAGTAAACCATGAGTCACCCCGTGAGTCACCATGTGAGCCATGCCTCATTTAATGTAAATAACACCTCATCTCCTCCACCTTATTAAACATTTAATCTAAATGGTTAAAACACAAATGAGGTGTCTTCTTCTAGAAGCACCTTGTAATAAATTACGAGAATACCCCTCACCGTATATACATACCCATATCTGTATTCTGAAAAATACGAATACAAAGAGACGAAAATAATCCAATAATATAATACTAGGATCCGGCTTAAACCAAAGCCCTCTAGTATTAACCGTCCGAATCATGATACGTGCACAAGTGCACGTATATGATCAAACCGTGCCGTAAAACCATACGGCCTCTACATCGTTTCGCCCGAAGTAAGGAAACCCACTATGTGGGACTCTAAAGACTCGTCAATACGTTGGCAGTGAGTTCAACCACAAGCACGTCAGCGGCACTAGCTGTACGTAACGGCTATCCAGGTATTGAGCGAAAGGAATGCCAACGAGCAAACTCATTCGAACCCCTACTGAGCCTGTCCGTGACAATCTCCGTACAGTCCGGTCTGTTCATCTAAGAGTTTCGTATATCGAGTCTAGGGGGGTGGATAAAGTCAGACCCTAAATAACGCGATATTTCATGTCGGTATGAAGCCCATCACTAACTGAGAAACTACTGATCTAAATCAGTAATTCTCGGCTATCTTGGCCAAGGATTTTTGGTGATAGCCACCTGTACACTATGTGACATCAACCCCCAATATCGGGAGAGATGAATCCCCGACGATCCGCTCACTGCCTCCTTGTGGCTCGGGACTGTACCCAACTAAAACCTGTTTGCACGACTCTTTTGAGCCGTGGTAGGGTAGTAATCAAAGCACAGTGGGAACTCACATAAGATAAATGACGATCTCAGGTCGACTGACTAACCTATACACATGTCACCTGGGAACTGCTATATGAAAATATGTATAATACCAACTAGCATGTTCCCGGCGAGTCCATCCAGTATACTCATAACCCAATAAGCATCTGTATACTATCTTAGGTGACTAACTGATACCAATGGCTTATGAGACCGGCCACCGCCCCTCGTCGGGGTCTCGATAACTAGTCTACTCTGGATTATCAATGCCCCGTCTCGATACTCTCTCGACCAGGGACATTTAAGGATGTGCTTATAGACCACACATCTCCCACGTATATGATCGCCATCATAATGCTGGTAGTCAAGCAAGAATCCTATGGGCTCTATCAACATGTAATAGTGATTTGTAATACCATATAATACATGTACATGATGATAAAGATAAACCAGATAGAAAACTATAATCTTGAGTAAGACTGTTCTATCCGTATAGGACCTCCCTCAATCATCATAATCACATGCCTGTGATTACAATAATTGCCTTGAGGGCACTATAGCCAACATTGGTGTTACAGGGTTATCGCCCCTGTATCATGGCTTAAGTACCGCAACCAAAACTTCAAATCCAAGTGCAGACACTATGAATTTCTCCCTCCATTACTTCATGTCCTGGATCAAGATGCACGTATTAGGCGCATTTGCTGTGCACCGGCAGCCTGATTTTTATGATTCATATACTTTCCCATGAGTCATGAGATTGGTCGATGCCTCCGCTCATGATCCGACCAGTTAGGGGCTTTGCGCATGTTGCTTAACCCGTATTCTAACAAAGGTGGCATGGTTTTCAACGATCGGGTCCTTTCTGCGCCAGCGGGGCCTATTCGGCAGTTATTTGATTTGTTGAAGAATGGGGCGTCAATTTTGAATCACAAAGAGATAATGCATCTATATTCAATGAGGTCGGGGTATATAGTGTTCCGATTGAATGATGCTGGTCTTTTCAAGCAGTATAATCCGCATCGCTTCACCTAACAGCTAGGTTATAACCAGGGCGTCCCCCTTGAAGCTTTTTTAGTTAAGCCTACTCCCTCGCTAAAGACTACCCATGATGTTATTCATCATTTCATGAAGCTAAATACCAGTTCCCTCTTCATGATCCCGAGCACGACTACATTCCAAGGCCCGTGGGACCCTTCAAGGGCCGGTATCGTCACTGGGTTAGTCCTATTATCATAGAAGAGAGACGGGTGCTTTTCAAGTGTAAGGCCTCTGCTCCTGCCCAAGCCATCAACGCTCCGTTGCGACCATGGTTGGTCATTCGTCCTCCTATGAGAGACATCGATTCAGTGCTTATTCCAAAAGCCGCTCGAACAGAGTGGATCCCCCGTACTACTGGTATGCCGGTTCGCACTGGAACCGGTGCAGAGACTCTTGATAAGGCACAAGAAGCGGCATCATCAAAGTCGGATCCCGAAGACGAGATTGGGCAGCGCCGTGCAAAAATGCCGAAGGGGAGGAAGCGTCCTTCTACCAGTACTAGCTCGGGCCCTAAAAAGAGAAAGAAATCGGCTGCCCATTTACTCGATACTTTGCTTGAGTCTAAACCTCTCACTCATGATGAGTCTACGCATGAACCGGACGATGGTCTTCTCTTTCCTGTTACATCTGCCGAGGAGGCCGCTCAGCTGGCCGAAGCCTTAAAGTGATCATAGGATGAAACCGAAAATGTGCGCCCCAAGAAGGGAGGCTTTCCTCCTGTTGAGTTCCGTGATGTCGACCCGGCTCCTACTATATTACCTGTAGTTCCTTTAACGCTGGCAGAAGAACGGGCTCTTAAATGGCCAATATCAGCCACTTCTGAAGACGAGGCTGCACTGAAGGCGGGTAGGGATTTATCGCGATCGAATCCCGACGAGCGTGATTAACGAGAAAATAGCAGCGACTCAAAAAGGCTATAATTCCGGCTCCCTGGCGTATCGGTATGTATCGTTTACATCCCTCTCAGTAAATGATTTATATTGCTTTCATATCGTATTCGTCTTTACACATTTTTATTTTGTAGGGCCTTCCATGGCGGACGCAGTTTCGAGCCCAGATCGCACCTTAGAGCCTCCGGTGATGACTTTTATTCCTTCAGCGGAGGTTGTCGGACCCGTTATAGATTCTGTAAATATCTCTAGTGGCACACCAGAGGATGTAGAGAAGATTCCTGAGGCTGCTATCTCTTCGGTCCAAAATGGACGAAGTATTGAAGGTAATCTTATATATATTTTTTGTTTAATGACCTTCCCACATGTCTGACCCTTTCTTTCCCTCAGAATTGCAGGAGTTGGCATCCTCCATTGTAGATCGTTCTCCGGAGAAAACCTTCTTGCGTTTACTTAACATGGCGGCCCTGCACACGATACCCCCCAGCGCATTGTCTTTTCCTCTGGCCAAGGTTCGTATTCATTTGCTTTCCGTATTATATTTTCATAATGATATTGATGTGCTCATTGCTTTAAACCGCGGTCCTTCAGGTTGATGACGAAGTTGAAATTCTTGATGGGCCTGTGGATTTCTCAGATTTGCCTTCTGTGGCCATGGGTAAGTGACGCTTTAGTCCTGGTATTCTTTTACTTATTCCCTGTGCAGAAAAGCGACTAACCATCATGTATCTTTTATAGTTTTGCCAACCCTGACTCCACTAGAGTCCCATATTTGTATGCCGTCGGACCTTTATGCCAGACGTATGTCTGAGAGAATGGAGAAACAGAGTATTCATTCATTGGCAACTCTTATCGAGGATCTCCGTGCTGGTACTTCCATGCTGAAAGAGGAATTTGCTATCGAAGCTGACGCTTCTTTGTCTGTCCTTGTTACCTACCATGACGAGGCGTTGGTGTGTACTTGGGTTGAGTATTGCTGTCAAGTGGAGGCTTCTTTCCGTGGAGTCAAATGTGCACGTCTTCCCTCTGATATCTTATCTGTAAAGGCCAGCTTACGTGAACGGATTGATCGGTGTGCTGCCAACCTCCGATCTAATACGAAAAGACTCAACCAGAAATTTTCGGAGAGGGAGTTGGCTTCGAAGGCTCTAGGGGAACTCCAAGCTCAGCTCGCAACTAAAACTATTCAGATCTCTGAAATTTGGCGAGTTCTTCAAGAGGCAATTACGGAGCTGGTGGCTCTCGATAAAGCTGTCACTTTTACGCGCGAAATGGTTGAGACTCACAAGACCGCTGAGAAGGAGGTTGAGCATCGGTTTTCTTTGTATCAACAATAATAAGCATAGGCAGGGGCTCAGTTTACGGCGCTGCTGGAGCTTGAGGTAGAGGTTCGGCGGAAAAATGATGATCTATCTGGCTTATTGAACCGTCCACCGTCTTAAAATTTTTGTCGCTGTATATTTTTTCTTCTTTTTTGTATCTTGTATTCATTTTGGTTTATGAATAAAAGACATATATTATTTCATGCTTGCACATCTCTATCTTTTAATATCTTGATTTGGCGTGAACTAGTTTATGTACTCATTACGGAGTCTGTAGTTTATTCACTCATTTCGGAGTCTCTAGTTTATGTACTCATTTCGAAGTGTTTTTTAGTTTACCTCCCTTGGGTTTACAGGCAAACTTGTCCTAACGTTGTATGTAGATAACCCACATTCTTTTTACGATAGAGGTCCGTTAGGTTTGTGGTACTAGGGTTCCGTGGTACCGTCGCGTTGGCTGATGTATTCCTCGATATGCAGTCTTTAAGCCGTTGTTCGAGTAGCCCCACGACTGTCATTTCTCTGATCCCTTCAGGAGCTGGACAAAACGTCTTCAAGTAATCTCCTTAGGTCATATTACCGTCGGAAGAGCAGGCGTTAGGAATTTTCCATGACGCTCTTTTCCTCATATTAGGCTCAATTTGGAGCCCCAATGAGCTATAACCACACCCTTCTGTGGTGGGATGATCTCTAATGGTCTTTTAGTCTTTATATGAGTTGTTGTCAAGGCCCGAAGTTGGGAATATACCGTCACTTCATTTTTTACTTTAACGATGTCGCATCGATTCTTTACTGAAATAGGGTAGACTTCTGTAGGTCCTCTATGCTGTGTGTATTACAATTGAAGTCCAGATCTAGGAATATGTCATTGCTCCAGTTTCATTTGATAGCTGCATTCACATCCTGCTGAAATGAGAGGAAAAGCCGGGATATTCTCTAGGTTATATATGTACCGTCAAGACTTGGAGCTAGGATTTTGCCATTACTCTTTTTTTTCTTCGACCCTTCAGTCTTTCTTCTTTTATTGATGATGACGTTGCGTCTGCATCCTGCTGGAATGAAAAGAGACGCCGGGATAGTCTCTAGGTTGTATATTTACCGTCAAGACTTGGAGCTAGGATTTTGCCATTACTCACTTTTTCTTCGACCCTTGGGTCTTTATTTTTTGATGATGACGTTGCGTCTGCATCCTGCTGAAATGCTAAGAAACGCCGGGATAGTCTTTAGGTTGTATATGTACCATCAAGACTTGAAGGTAGGATTTTGTCATTACTCCTTTTTTCTTCGACCCTTAGGTCTTTCTTTTTTTATAATGACATTGCGTCTGCATCCTACTGGAATGAGAAGAAACACCGGGATAGTCTCTAGGTTGAAATGTTGCTATCGAGAACTGGAGCTAGGAATATGCCATTACACCACTTTGTAGACGTCACATCTGCACCTTATTGGAATAAGAAGGACGTCAAGTTGAAGTTAGGATTTACTCCATTTTGATTTGGCTCCTTGGAGCATTGTTGACGTCACGTCTGCACCCTGTTGGAATGAGAAGAGCGTCGAGCTGATCTTTAGGCTGTAGATGTTGCCGTCGAGATCTGTCTCTCCCTTTAACGGAGCCTGGTGGGAAAATATGGTTCCCTTTCTTTCATTTGTGCCCATGGATTGTATACAGGGATCGGTGTGGACCTACCTGCAGGGCAGAGAAAATTTTTATTTTATTTTATTTTTTATTTCTGCGATGCTCTATCTTTTCAGCTTTTTATATCGCGAAAGTCGCGATTGCCCAATCATTTCGGCTTTTTATCCGCGGTGCCGAATCATTTCGGCTATTTTTTTTGAGTTGGGGATTTGAAATCTGATACCAATCTTGGCATCAGCATCGCTACCATTGGGATATTGCCAGGAGAGAATCATCATTTGCCGTGAGAGGACTTGAAATTTGATACCTATTTAGGCATCATCATCGCTACAACTGGGACATTGTCAGGAGCGAATCATCATTTTCCTGTGTCGATTTGAATAAAGATGGTTTAGCAAACAGGGTTAGGATCCTGTCGACTAAGGCTTTTTGACTTTATGAGCCGTAAGGGTCTCATAAAGGTATTTCTCCCTATAAGTCGAGATGATCTTGTAGGTGTATTTTCTCTTTAGGAGTCGTGAGGATTCCTGAGTGTGTTTTCTCTTGTAAATCGTAAGGATCTTACAAGAGTGTTTTTTTCTTGTAAGTCGAGAGCAGTTACAAGTGTCGTTCACCATATAGGGACATTTCTTGCCATTGGTGGAACTTGGTGGGAGAATATTTATTTATGTCCGTGGATTGTATACAAGGGTCAATATTGGACAGCCTATAGGACAATATTAGGGGAATATGTGGGCTTAAGAACAGGTTCAGATCCCTGTAGCTTAAGGATTTTGAATCCTATGAGCCGTGAGGGCCTCAAAAGGGGAATTCTCCTTACGAGTCATGAGGATCTCGCAAATGTAGTTTCTCCTTAGGAACCGTGGGGATTCCTAAGTGTGTTGCTCTTTTGTGAGTCGTAAGGATCTCATGCAGCTTTTTTCTTTTTTTCTCGAGATCGCGCCCTTTCGGGTTTTCGCGAAGCTCGCCGGCAGTCCTGCTATTTTTACTCATGGCACCCTTTCGAGTTTTTATCCGTGCCCATTTCGCTTGTGGACATACCTTTTTTAACAATGTAACTCCCCAGAGTAGTTTCACCGCAGGTGTTCATCTGTTTGCCGGTGGGACTTGAGTTGCAACCCTCGCCGTTGGAACTTCGATTGCAATATAGATCTCAAGGGAGCACATCACCGTATTTGGGGCAATACGCTAGTTTAGGGACGTTCCGGTCCAATATTGCCATGTTTGAGGCGAATTTTTAGTTTAAGGACTTTTCGGTCTATTATCGCCATGTTTGAGGTGACATTTTAGTTTAGGGACATCTCGGTCCGTTATCGCCATGTTTGAGGCGAAGTTTTAGTTTAGGGACATCTCGGTCCCTTATCGCCATGTTTGAGGTGAAATTTTAATATATGGATATCTCAGTCCGTTGTTGCCATTTTTTAGGAGACGGAGCTTTTTAGATACTACTCTCGGAGTCCTGACTCAGGAAGATAGCGAGCGAACACAAGCGTCGTCATCTATCATTGACTTAAGTCATGACTCGTCAAGCATGCATTTGGATGTCAAGACTGGGGTGGGTGACTATCCGATGATATAGGCAGTAGTTTAGAAGCCTCTCAATCGGGTCTTCTTCTGGCAGTTCCGGGGATTTTAGCGCGAATTCTGGCCCCAGTTCCTCTGCGTGGTTTTCTGACACTGAGAGAGATTCTTCACCATATGACGACGAATAGGAGACCATGTGGCAACTTGCTACACGGTCTTCCGTTTCTTCTGATGAGTCTTTTTCCTCATCGTAGTCACTATATTCGTCCTCAAGAATATGCTTGAGGAACTCTTCGAGAGTGACCGGTGTCCATGCCTTCTGGTTATACTCCTCCAGCGCATCTATATATTTTTGTATATCCGTGCGCATGTTGTCATACTCAGCAGGGTGTACAGGCTTGTTGGTCTTCTTCTTTTTCTTCGAAGATTTTGAAGGCTTGACTTGGGGTTTTTTTCCCCTCGTCAATAATTTTCTGTGCGAGATATGGTTTCAGCATCTCTTCGATGATTTCGGGTTCAAGTAGGCTTTTCCACCTGACTGCCGGACATGCTTGTAGATACTTTAGCATTATTTTGGTTTTTGCTGAAAGAAAGACTTCCTATGGTGTTTCGTCCATGAGTGAGCATGATGCCCCCTGTGCATCCACCTTTTTGGGAGTGTGCTTCTGCGGTGGGTTTACCCTCTAGTTATCAGACAGCGCGAATTTCCCTTATTGATACTAGTCTTTGACCCAGTTCTTGAAGACGTAACAATCCTCAATTGGGCAGCTCACCATTCTATGATATGAGCGGCAGTTATGGTTGCTGACGTCGCTGGGTTGCGGTAGACGCCGCGGGTCTAGCAATGTGATGAGTTTATTACGCATTGCCAATTCGAACAGTCTCCTCATCTTGTCGTGGGAAAACGATTAAGCGCGTCCCAATCTTTCCTCCAAGGATGGGCGCGGACGCGTGTTGTTTGGCGAACAGCCAGTTTTGGACCACTCGATTGTTGTTGCGTATTGGCAACGAAGGCCGCTTTCCCTTTACCCTTATTATTTCGAGGGTCCTTATTTGAGGAGGAAGGCCCGTGGCCCATCTGGTCCGTTTGGGCCAGTTTATCTATCAGAGCCTGGAAGGTTGTTGGTTTGAAGAATGTCATGAACTGGGACACAGTCGTTTGAGGATCAAGGGTCCCGATGAACATGCCCACGACGAGAGATTCTTCAATGCGCTGTTCGCACTTAGACCATAGGTTCCGCCACCGGATCGCGTATTGGATCCAGGTTTCTCCCAGCTTTACCCTGGCATTAATTAATGCCGTAATTGGAGTGTGCTCGCTCACGCTGGCGAAACGCTGTGTGAACAGCAGTTCCATCTCTATGAATGTTTTTACAAAGTCATTTAGGAGCTCCGATACCATTCAAATGTTGTTTCAGACAGGCTGCCAACGAACTGGTGAAGCAACAGTTTGTCATCACCTCCAGTGTTGCCGCACAGATCTCTGAATTGCGCGACGTGATGGTGAGGGTTGCTTGTCCCTTTGTACACATGGAATTTGGGGATCGTATACCCCGACGGTTACTTGATTTGATCATACCATCCTAGATATGGTCGTCCGGTTCTGACGATTTGGCCTGCAGCTTCATTAGCTTGATGAGCTCTTATTTGTTGAGCAATATAATCATCAAGAGCGGCCTTAAAGATTGTTTCCTCCTTGGCTGGCGATATGGCTGGAGGAGTGATTGATTTGTTTGCGAAAGAAAGTGTTTTTGTAAATAACCGCAATCAAAACGGTGTCGCTAATAGCTAGTCACGATGAGTACGGGTCGTCCGCAGGGAAACATGAACTCTTTTCTTTCTTTAGACGAGTTGATGAAAGAAGGGTGATTGTTTGATTATCGTTCTATTTTAATACGGGTATAAAATTTATAATAAAAAGGCTTGTAGGGTTCATAAGACTTAGTAGTTAATGAATGAATATTTAAAAATCACTCTTTTAACTTTTAACAGTTTAAAACTTAAGCGATAGTGATGAATTTAGATTAGGGTTCATGGAGGGAATTAGGGTTTCCCACTCTAACCCTTTTCCTTTCATTGATCTCTATTCATGTCAAGCCCTTAACAAAACAAGTGTTTAACCAATCCCAAATCGTAGTCGTGGCTATCAATAAATTGATAACGCGCCCGATAAGAAAGTTAACATTTATTTTGCTAAAATTTATAAACTTTAAAATATACAAAAGAAGTTAAAAGGTTTTCTCATCCATTATCCTACTCTATCCTACAAATCTCAGCAAGCTAGGAATTACTCGCTCATGGTTAACTTAGAAGAGAGGTTAAAGAAGAATGAAAGCATAATGAAGATGCAGAAAAGTAAGTGCAGAAATTAAATGCTGAAAAAAAATGCAAAAAGAATTAAAATAAAAACTACCCTTATTAATCAACTATTGCATTTATAATTCTCCTTAGAAAGTAGATTACAGGAACCCTAGTTTGCTCTAGATCTCTCTTTTTTTGGAGGTAGATGAATAGATGATGATCACTCGGATACATGGATCTCTTGGATCTCTTGATCTCTTCGGTGATGATTTTTGAATGTACAGCTCTCGGTCCTTTATATAGTATAGGAGCTCACGTGTTTAACACGTGAGACTTTAATAGTTGGGAATTTTCCCCTTTTCCCTTTTTTATGAGGGAACAAATGCCCCCTAGTGTTGCTCTCACGTGGCTTGCATGTGAGTGCAACAATGTCCACCTTTACAACCGTTGGATTGCCTAGGGGAACGGGAAGATGAACCGCTCACCATCACATCTTATAAATGGGGGGTTTGGCTCTTTAAATGATCACTGTTTCTTCATCTTCTTCCTTAACATTTTCTTGAAAATTTAATTCTCCTTTCAGAGCTTAGCTCTCTGTCCACAGATCTTTCAGAGTTAAACTCTGCAAAACTCCATTTGGGGTAAGGATGTTGAACAACGTTTCCCCTTTAGGGAAAACCCCCTTTCATTTCATTTTTTCATTTTTTTCTGGATTTTAAATCCATCACCAGAGCTTTGCCCTTGTCTTGAACTGATCTGTTAGAGATCTAAAAACGCTCTTTTTTCTTTTAAGAAGGCTCTGGGGTCTTGAGGATTTTTAGTTTCTTTTAACCTTGGGTTTACCCTATCATTGCTCTTTGAGGATCCTTGGAATTTAATTCTATTTTCTTTGTCTCGAGTTTCTGGGATTTAATCCCATTTGTTAGTTGTATGTATGCCCTAGAGGCCAGTATTGTACAGATGATGTATATTATATTGGATGCTTGGACATATATAGAGATGACTTTCTTGCTCGATATGATAGTATGCTATCTGGTTGCCCTTTATCTTAACATGTACACTTGTCTCTTTAAACTGTCTTATAGTTACATGTTGATAAAGCCCTTAGGATGTGTACTTGACTACCTGGACTATGATGCAAATCATACTAGTGGGGACATGGTAGTCCATAAGTACATCCTTCATGGTCCCTAGTCGTGGGTGTATCGAGACGGGGCATCGATATACCAGTGTAGACTAGCGTATACGCTTCTCGACCCATGAGATGGGCGGTGGATGATCCCATATCCATTGGTGTTTGACATCAGAGATGGTGTACAGGTGCTCAGTGGAGACTGGGTACACCGGACGGACTCGCCGAGAACTCCCAGATGGTATTATACCTCACGTCAGATGGCAGTTCTCAGGTGACACTTGTACAGGTTAGTCTGTAGACCCGAGATCGTCATAGAGTCTTGTGTGATTCCCATTGTGCTTTGATCTCCACCTTACCACGTCCATGAGGGCGTGCAAAATGGTGGTCTTTGGGTACAGTCCCGAGTCATATGGAGGCAATGAGCGATAGGAGGGGTTTCGTCTCTCCCGGTATTGGGGGTTGATGTTGCGCTGTGCTCGATTGGCCGTAACAGGGAAGTCCCTGGCCAGGGCTGATCAGAGATTTGCTGGTAAGTGTTACCAGTAGTTTCTCGACCCGTTATGAGCCTCATATCGGCATGACTTATCGGTTATTGGGGTCTGACGTTTACCACCCCTAGACTTGATATGCAACATATCAGACGAACAGACCGGACTGTACGGTAAGTGTTACTGGTTGGATTCACAGGAGTGTGAGCGGGCTAGCTCGTCGATCTTCTGATCGCTCAATACCCGGATGGCCGTTACGTTTAGCAGACCGCTTGCGGCTTGTGGGTGCTTGATATGATCATCATCTGCTACCGGCGTATTGACGAGTCTTTAGAGTCCTAAACAGAGGTTTCCTGGCTCAAGCGAAACGAAATAGGAGCGCATATGAGATATGTGCAGGACCGAGAATAATGCGTGTATGTGATACCGCATTTCATTCTCGCGATATATGTTTCGATTGGTTATATTCGATATGACCTAGTTATCGAATCATTGATTCGATAAATCGATACATTGGATTCTAGTCGGTTATGTGCGATATGACCGGATCATTGAATCAAATGTTGATTTAATAATTTAATGTATAATTATATATTTGATATATTGCATTGCATTAACTAGTATTGGTTCACTTTATATGGATTTTCTCACTTGATGTGCAAGAAGTATATGTGATATACTTTTGTGCACACATTTGTATCATGTTTGATGATACTTGATCATTTTGTTAAGTGTAAAGAATTAAAACCATGGTTAAGTGTTGATTAGGGTTTTGCATATTCATTTATTTATTTATTTATTTATTTGAAAAGGATTATGATGAGAATGGTGGCTTTCTTTGTTTTAAGTTGAAGCTTCATGAAGCTTTGACTTTTGTAACCATTCTTGTCTTCATGCTTAACCCTAACTCATCCAAGTAACCATGGTCTATTCTCTACACTTGACTATAGTTAGCTTATGATAAGTATTGAATTATTATTCATTTTAACTCAACACTTATCATAATTCTAGCTTCATCTTCTTCTTCATCTTCAAAAGAAAAAGCTTGATGCCATTAATGGCAACTTGAGTTCCAAAGTGAGAAATCCAATTCTAAAGTGAACCCACCTCCTATTTCTTCACCCTCTACCTCTTGCCAAGTTGTTTTGGGTGTTTTCTTCACAAGTTTCACAAATTTGTGAAGTCGGAGCTTGAACTAGTGATGCCTCGACGTAGATCATCTTCGGCACGAAGCCGACGACCTAGTCCGCCCAAATCTCCGATGAAGCCGACGTATGAGTTCGGGATTCGAGATGGACAGCGAGAGGATGCCTACATGGAGCTAAGGAAGTGGATAACCGGATATACAAAGGTTGTAGCTCTCTTCTTTTAGTTAAATTGTTAACTAGTTTCTCATATCGCCTAAACTTCTAGTCAACGATCCGTATTAGGGTTTCTCGGCACCCATAATTTTTGAAATTGGCATGGTTGATGCCTTGTGAGACCTCTTGAGAGTGCCTAGGAACCCTACAGTGGTATCAGAGCCTAGCTAGAGCCTTAGGCGAAGTCTAGACGACGTTTGAAACCCGAACGAACCCGAAACCCTAAAACCCAAGTGCTCTCTGGACTTTTTCTAAAATCTGGGATTTTTCCAGATTAAAAATTGCTAAAAAATTCAGCAGGGAAATCTATGAATTACGGTGCAAAAATTACTTGATGAACAGTCTACAGTGCGGCGGAACCGCGGCCTAAGCCTGCTTAGGCGGCGGTTCCGCGGCAACTTTATTAAATTATCATATAATATTTGCACAGTAACTGATATCTTCTGGTGTTGGATTTTCTGGGAATTTTTAAAATTTATTCAAGAGTTGAATTTTCTGGGGTGTTTTAGAGCTTCGATGTTTCGATCGGATTATCAAATTTCGTCTTTGTGTATTTCCGGATAATTTTTGAATTTGTTAAAAAGTTCGACCGGATATAAATACCCAATTTTTCCCCTGTCGGGAAATTTCCAAGTGTTGGATTTTTCCGTAGTTTAAAGACGTTCTAAGTAGTGCAAGTAATGCGATGGACCCTCTAGAAGACAACAAACCTTAACTCGATTATGTGACCGTCTTGAACTACCCTTTGAACCTTCGGGTTTGGGGCAGTACGGCGTGCCACCTGTGAGGCGTTGGCTTGACCCTTCTACGGCTGGACCGTTGCTACTGAGGGACGAACTGAATGTTTTTAGACTTGTTTCATGTGTTGAGCTGTATCGGGAAAACTTGGGTATTCGACTGTTCGATCGGAAAGTTTAACATTTTCTGTTTATCTTGAATGTGATACAATATTTGGAATTCACAAACAGTTATGAGATAACTGAATGAATGTTATAAATCTAGCGGTTTAGTTTCACTTGATATTGAAAAGAGTTTTCGATAATGAGACTAAAATGCGGGGTTTATAACTGTTAGGCATGTGATGTCTAAGTATTTCATTTGATTAGGCATGTGATGTCTAAAGAGGTTGCGGATTCTAACTGTTGTAGTTTTACACTTTCTTTTCTGTGACCGTAAGTGTAATATGTGATATCGCCGGTTTCGTTGCTATATGTCAACGACAATTGGGATGGACATATTTACTTACGTTGATGACATGTGATGTTATGTGTTGCTGGATATGTTATATTGGATCGTCGTGTTTGAATAGCCGGGGTTTTTTTTATGTGAGATGAGTGTTTTTCATTTTCATTCATGTAAAACTTGTATGTAATATTCTTTTATTGGGGCACTTCCAGGTTGCGGAAGTCGTCACCTTTTGTATATTATTTACTTTTCCGCATTAGGATTGACCCAAGGAGGGGAGCACAAGTAACCGGGTTCTAAGGGTTCAGTGGGAGACCATCTCGAGGAGTCGAGTCCGGGTCTCCTAACCCTAGAATTGGTAGGGTTGCTTGCCGCTCTCGTAGGGGTCCAGGGGTGTGGGATTGGCTATTCATCATGACCATGGAATCCGTGTTTTATACTGGCTCGTATTGAAAACACGGACGTCCTAGTATATCCAATGTTTCATATGTTTCTTCTGCTGCGATATCTGTGATGTGATCATGTGATGTTCTGTGATAGATACAGTATATAGTATATATGATATATTATATAGACGTTACTTATGTTTTGCACCCGCACTAGCCCTGCCCTGCTCTGTCGTTAGTTACATAACCTAACGGTGCATGAGGGGACATCGAGGCGAATGCGGATGGCATAAGTGTCCGTCGTATTTATCTGTGATGTTTAGGTATTTAAATGATGGGACTTCATTAATGTGATTAATGAAAGAAAAGAAACCTAAGATGTTGTAGAATCAAATTTTAAACAAAACAGGTAGCTACAGTTCTTGCTTTGCATAGCGGTATATATGATATACCCTGCACCTTATTCAATGAGGAAAGGACCGAGACCCCTTCACCGAGAGTGACTCCTTTAGCAATAACTGGCAGATGCTACACACTCAGTTTGCTTTTGATTGTTTTTGAGTTTTGCTTTGCACAGTGATATATATGATATATCCCGCACCTCATTCGACGAGGAAAGGGCCGACGATCCCTTCACCGGGAGTGACCCCTTTAGCAAAACTAGAAAAGCCTCAAAAATCATTCCATTTCAAAACTTCATTTGATTCTACAACGATATCAAATTCATTACGCAATAGGTTTTCAGAAAAACCTGTCGTAGCCCTCCGTCATTTCAGATAAGTACTAGTTAGTATTCGTGCTACGTTTGTTGACTATGTTAAGGCGTAGTGTGCGGTAGCTGACCAGTATTTATCTGCTTATGCATATGATGCAGATTGGATTAGGGTAGTCGTGCGACTTTGTTGACTATGTTAAGGGTCGTGCGGGTGGGTTTAATTCAATCAGGAAATGACGGGTTGAACTTGACTAGCACTTATGATTTGTTGACTATGTTAAGGTCATATAGCTGCTAGGGGAAAAATATTATCGGGAATTTCAAGTGTTGAAATTTGCAATGAGATTGCATACCTTCTATGAGATAGTTGGATCCCGATACCCACTGCGAGTAAGAGTTACTCCTGGGAGAGTTTTACACATTACAATTAGCCGATCAAGTAGGTGTCTAGAAAGGTGTCAACGAGGTTACGCCTCTGGGAAAACGAGGTTTACATTAATTAGGTTCGTGCGAAAGCACGGGGGACCTCCCTCAAAGTACCGACACTGGCCTGGCTGAAAGATTGGCGAACTTGTAGTGTGTAATTAATCCCAGCTAGTCTTTCCTTTTAGGGTTTGAAGGAAGATTTGATAAAAAGCAGTGGGAGCCATCCTGATTAGATAAGATAATAACCAATCTGATCTTGCATGAGCATACGCTAAAGTGTTTTCTTCTCTCTCTCTCCAGGTAGCGACCATTTCATGCCCTAATGAAGATAATAATATGGATGTATTGACCGAACCCGCATGTTATACTGTGCTGGGGAACGTTGGTTCCGTTCTTTCTTATAAGAGTTATAGGAATGAACAGGATATAGGGGAATACCAGGATTCCCATGCCACCCGAATGAAGAAAGTACATGTTGATGCATTTTCTTCGGGTGTGTTCGTTACAGAGAACTGTTTCTCCATTTGCTCTACGTCCTGGGTATTAGATACCGGGTCAGGATCCCATATATGTAATCAATTACATGGGCTTAGAAAAGGTAGAGAACTTGGAGAAGGTGATAAAGACATTAGAGTTGGAAATGGTGCAATTGTTGCAGCTAAGACTGTCGGGGAATATCACCTAGTGTTACCAACTGGTAATACATTGATTCTGAACGAATGCTATTACATGCCGAACCTGATATGCAACATTATATCAGTTTCTTTATTAAGTAAAGAGGGATATAATTTTGTATTACAGGACAATGTTATGAACATTTTCCGTAACCAAAAGTTGGTTGGATCAGGCACGTTCTGCAATGGCATTTATGTTCTAAATCAATCAACAGTTCTGAGCATAACAAACACACACAAGAGGAAGAGTTCAGAACTGAACGAATCCTTCTTGTGGCATTGTAGACTAGGTCACATCAATGCGACATGACTGGCTAAGTTGCATAAGGATGGATATTTGAAACCATTCGAATTTTCATCTTATGACACTTGCCAGTCATGTCTCAAAGGCAAGATGACCAAAACTCCGTTTACGGGATACGGAGAAAGAGTTACTGAACTCTTAGGACTAATACATAGTGATGTATGCGGTCCCATGTCTACACATTCCAGGGATGGTTCTTCGTACTTCATTACATTCACTGACGATCTCTCTAGATTCGGATATGTGTTCCTGATGAAACACAAATCAGAAGCTTTTGAGAAATTTAGAGAATATAAACAAGAAGTCGAAAACCAAACCGGAAAAAGTATTAAAATCCTTCGATCTGATCGAGGAGGTGAATACTTGAGCAATGCATTCCTGGACTTCCTAAAAGAGAATGGGATTCTCTCTCAGCTGACTCCTCCATATACACCACAGCACAACGGTGTATCAGAACGAAGGAACCGCACCCTATTAGATATGGTGCGCTCTATGATGAGCACAGCTGAGTTACCTATTTCCTTTTGGGGATATGCGTTGGAGACAGCAACATACCTATTGAATCAAGTTCCATCTAAATCTGTACCTACCACACCATATGAGATATGGAGTGGGAAGAGACCATATTTTAAACGAGTTAAGATATGGGGTTGTTCGGCCTATGTCAAAAGGCAAAATCCAGACAAACTCGAGGCACGGTCAGTTCTTTGCAAGTTTGTGGGATATCCTAAGAATTCACAAGGGTATCTTTTCTACCATGCTGAAGAACAAAAGGTGTTTGTTTCTCAATATGCCACCTTTTTAGAAAAGGAATTCCTTGAAAAAGAAATTAGTGGCAAAGTGGTAGAGCTGGAAGAAGTTCCAGATACACAAACCGTAACTGAAGATTTAGTGGAACCAGAGGATTCAGTAGCTCCCAATGAACCTCAGCCTCTTCGACGATCTAGTAGGGTTCCTCGCCAACCTGAGAGATACTACGGTTTTCTCATGGACGGTGGGAGCGAGGATTGCATCATGGAGGATGATGACCCAACTAGCTTCGAGCAGGCCATCACGAGTAGGGACTCAGTGAAATGGCTGGATGCTATGCGGTCCGAGATGGAATCCATGTACACCAACAAAGTATGGACTTTGGATGTTGCTCCTGAAGGGGTAAAACCCATCGGGAGCAACTGGATCTTTAAGAAGAAACTTGGTGTAGATGGGAAAGTGGAGACTTTCAAAGCTAGACTTGTTGCAAAAGGTTTTCGTCAAAGACCAGGTGTGGACTATGACGAAACATTTTCTCCAGTGGCTATGCTTAAATCCATCCGAATCATGCTTGCCATTGCTGCATATCATGACTACGAAATCTGGCAAATGGATGTTAAGACCGCCTTTCTAAATGGTGATTTAGAAGAGTGCGTGTACATGACTCAGCCAGTGGGCTTCGTAGACAGTGGGAGCAGCGGGAAGGTGTGCAAGCTGCTTAAATCCATTTATGGATTAAAGCAAGCATCGCGGAGTTGGAACATCTGCTTTGACGTCGTTATCAAAGAGTTTGATTTCGTCAAAAACCCAGATGAACCTTGTATTTACAAGAAGGTGGCAGGGAGTAAGGTTGTCTTCCTCGTATTGTACGTGGACGACATACTCTTGATAGGAA
This sequence comes from Agapanthus africanus, assembly GCA_030015575.1. Classification (NCBI taxonomy): domain Eukaryota; kingdom Viridiplantae; phylum Streptophyta; class Magnoliopsida; order Asparagales; family Amaryllidaceae; genus Agapanthus; species Agapanthus africanus. The sequence goes on along the minus strand of CM057350.1, from coordinate 131,593,325 downwards.
ATGATATTCCTATGCTGCAATCGGTCAAGTTCTTCTTATCACAAAGATTCTCAATGAAAGATCTTGGTGATGCCTCCTGCATATTGGGGATCAGGATCTATAGAGATAGATCCAAACGGATTTTGGGATTGTCCCAATCCAGGTACATTGACACCATACTAAAGAGGTTTAGTATGGAAGAATCCAAGCGTGGGAACTTTCCCACGATCTCTGGAGTCACTCTCTCCAAAGAGATGTCTCCCAAGACTGATTTGGAGAGAGCTCGCATGCAAGGGATACCCTATGCTTCGGCTGTAGGCTCTATCATGTATGCGATGCTATGTACCAGACCCGATGTAGCATACTCACTAAGTGTAGTGAGCAGGTATCAAGCTGATCCTGGAGAGAATCACTGGACAGTTGTGAAGAGCATTCTCAAGTACTTGCGAAGGACTAAAGAGATGCTCTTGGTGTATGGTAACGGAGAACTCCAAGTGGAGTCCTTTATCGATTCGAGCTTCCAGAGTGATAAGGACGACTCTAAGTCGCAGTCGGGATTTGTCTTTACCCTTTACGGAGGGGCGGTTAGCTGGAAGAGTTCCAAGCAGGAAACAGTGGCAGACTCGACGATGGAGGCTGAATACATCGCTGCCAACGATGCTGCCAAAGAGGCTGTCTGGATCAAGAAGTTCATTACTGAACTTGGAGTGGTTCCATCCATTGAGTATCCAATACCTTTGTATTGCGATAACAATGGAGCGGTGGCTTTGGCTAAGGAACCCAGGTCCCATCAGCGATCCAGGCATATTCCGAAGCGGTATCACCTGATCCGGGAGATAGTTGATCGCCGGGAGATCGAAGTCAGGAGGGTTGACACGAAGAACAACACGGCGGATCCACTCACGAAGGCCATTCCCCAGATACAGTTTGAGAGACTCTTCGGGATGCTCGGTATGCGATACTACAGCAGCCGGCCCTAGTGCAAGTGGGAGATTGTTAGTTGTATGTATGCCCTAGAGGCCAGTATTGTACAGATGATGTATATTATATTGGATGCTTGGACATATATAGAGATGACTTTCTTGCTCGATATGATAGTATGCTATCTGGTTGCCCTTTATCTTAACATGTACACTTGTCTCTTTAAACTGTCTTATAGTTACATGTTGATAAAGCCCTTAGGATGTGTACTTGACTACCTGGACTATGATGCAGATCATACTAGTGGGGACATGGTAGTCCATAAGTACATCCTTCATGGTCCCTAGTCGTGGGTGTATCGAGACGGGGCATCGATATACCAGTGTAGACTAGCGTATACGCTTCTCGACCCATGAGATGGGCGGTGGATGATCCCATATCCATTGGTGTTTGACATCAGAGATGGTGTACGGGTGCTCAGTGGAGACTGGGTACACTGGACGGACTCGCCGAGAACTCCCAGATGGTATTATACCTCACGTCAGATGGCAGTTCTCAAGTGATACTTGTACAGGTTAGTCTGTAGACCCGAGATCGTCATAGAGTCTTGTGTGATTCCCACTGTGCTTTGATCTCCACCTTACCACGTCCATGAGGGCGTGCAAAACGGTAGTCTTTGGGTACAGTCCCGAGTCACATGGAGGCAATGAGCGATAGGAGGGGTTTCGTCTCTCCCGGTATTGGGGGTTGATGTTGCGCTGTGCTCGATTGGCCGTAACAGGGAAGTCCCTGGCCAGGGCTGATCAGAGATTTGCTGGTAAGTGTTACCAGTAGTTTCTCGACCCGTTATGAGCCTCATATCGGCACGACTTATCGGTTATTGGGGTCTGACGTTTACCACCCCTAGACTTGATATGCGACATATCAGACGAACAGACCGGACTGTACGGTAAGTGTTACTGGTTGGATTCACAGGAGTGTGAGCGGGCTAGCTCGTCGATCTTCTGATCGCTCAATACCCGGATGGCCGTTACGTTTAGCAGACCGCTTGTGGCTTGTGGGTGCTTGATATGATCATCATCTGCTACCGGCGTATTGACGAGTCTTTAGAGTCCTACACAGAGGTTTCCTGGCTCAAGCGAAACGAAATAGGAGCGTATATGAGATATGTGCAGGACCGAGAATAATGCGTGTATGTGATACCGCATTTCATTCTCGCGATATATGTTTCGATTGGTTATATTCGATATGACCTAGTTATCGAATCATTGATTCGATAAATCGATACATTGGATTCTAGTCGGTTATGTGCGACATGACCGGATCATTGAATCAAATGTTGATTTAATGATTTAATGTATAATTATATATTTGATATATTGCATTGTATTAACTAGTATTGGTTCACTTTATATGGATTTTCTCACTTGATGTGCAAGAAGTATATGTGATATATTTTTGTGCACACATTTGTATCATGTTTGATGATACTTGATCATTTTGTTAAGTGTAAAGAATTAAAACCATGGTTAAGTGTTGATTAGGGTTTTGCATATTCATTTATTTATTTATTTATTTATTTGAAAAGGATTATGATGAGAATGGTGGCTTTCTTTGTTTTAAGTTGAAGCTTCTTGAAGCTTTGACTTTTGTAACCATTCTTGTCTTCATGCTTAACCCTAACTCATCCAAGTAACCATGGTCTATTCTCTACACTTGACTATAGTTAGCTTATGATAAGTATTGAATTATTATTCATTTTAACTCAACACTTATTATAATTCTAGCTTCATCTTCTTCTTCATCTTCAAAAGATAAAGCTTGATGCCATTAATGGCAACTTGAGTTCCAAAGTGAGAAATCCAATTCTAAAGTGAACCCACCTCCTATTTCTTCACCCTCTACCTCTTTCCAAGTTGTTTTGGGTGTTTTCTTCACAAGTTTCACAAATTTGTGAAGTCGGAGCTTGAACTTGTGATGCCTCGACTTAGATCATCTTCGGCACGAAGCCGACGACCTAGTCCGCCCAAATCTCCGATGAAGCCGACGTATGAGTTCGAGATTCGAGATGGACAGCGAGAGGATGCCTACATGGAGCTAAGGAAGTGGATAACCGGATCTACAAAGGTTGTAGCTCTCTTCTTTTAGTTAAATTGTTAACTAGATTCTCATATCGCCTAAACTTCTAGTCAACGATCCATATTAAGGTTTCTCGGCACCCATAATTTTTGAAATTGGCATGGTTGATGCCTTGTGAGACCTCTTGAGAGTGCCTAGGAACCCTACACCATTATCAACGAAATTTAATTCCATATTACAGAGCATAGCTCTAAAAGACTCAGAGAATTTTGGGAATTTTATTTCCTGGTGTTCTTGAGCGTTTTTTTTCTTTTTAAGGTTTTAATACCCTTGACACAGATTTGAATCTGTTGTGCATTTTAACAAAACTCATTTTTCGAGGATGTTAGAAGTTGTTTAAACTCCAATGTTTATTTAATGAGAATCCTTTTGGATTCTCACAACCTCATCATTAGTGAGCCGCCATTTGGATTTCGTGGGTCCTACTGGCTTTGTAGTTAGTGGTCCTACGAAACAAACTCATCTATATATACATTTTTATTAATGGTGAAGCAACAGTTTGTCATCGCCTCCAATGTTGCCGCACAGATCTCTGAACTGCGTGACGTGATGGTGAGGGTTGCTTGTCCCTTTGTACACATGGAATTTGGGGATCGTATACCCCGACGGTTACTTGATTTGATCATACCATCCCAGATATGGTCGTCCGGTTCTGACAATTTGGCCAGCAGCTTCATTAGCTTGATGAGCTCTTATTTGTTGAGCAATATAATCATCAAGAGCGGCCTTAAAGATTGTTTCCTCCTTGGCTGCCGATATGGCTGGAGGAGTGATTGATTTGTTTGCGAAAGAAAGTGTTTTTGTAAATAACCGCAATCAAAACGGTGTCGCTAATAGCTAGTCGCGATGAGTACGGGTCGTCCGCAGGGAAACGTGAACTCTTTTCTTTCTTTAGACGAGTTAATGAAAGATGGGTGATTTTTTTGATTATCGTTCTATTTTAATACGGGTATAAAATTTATAATAAAAAGGCTTGTAGGGTTCATAAGACTTGGTAGTTAATGAATGAATATTTAAAAATCACTCTTTTAACTTTTAATAGTTTAAAACTTAAGCGATAGTGATGAATTTAGATTAGGGTTCATGGAGGGAATTAGGGTTTCCCACTCTAACCCTTGTCCTTTCATTGATCTCTATTCATGTCAAGCCCTTAACAAAACAAGTGTTTAACCAATCCCAAATCGTAGCCATGGCTATCAATAAATTGATAACGCGCCCGATAAGGAGGTTAACATTTATTTTGCTAAAATTTATTAACTTTAAAATATACAAAAGAAGTTAAAAGGTTTTCTCATCTATTATCCTACTCTATCCTACAAATCTCAACAAGCTAGGAATTACTCGCTCATGGTTAACTTAGAAGAGAGGTTAAAGAAGAATGAAAGCATAATGAAGATGCAGAAAAGTAAGTGCAGAAATTAAATGCTGAAAATAAATGCAAAAAGAATTAAAATAAAAACTACCCTTATTAATCAACTATTGCATTTATAATTCTCCTTAGAAAGTAGATTACAGGAACCCTAGTTTGCTCTAGATCTCTCTTTTTTTGGAGGTAGATGAATAGATGATGATCACTCGGATACGTGGATCTCTTGGATCTCTTGATCTCTTCGGTGATGATTTTTGAATGTACAGCTCTCGGTCCTTTATATAGTATAGGAGCTCACGTGTTTAACACGTAAGACTTTAATAGTTGGGAATTTTCCCCTTTTCCCTTTTTTATGAGGGAACAAATGCCCCCTAGCGTTGCTCTCACGTGGCTTGCATGTCAGTGCAACAATGTCCACATTTACAACCGTTAGATTGCCTAGGGGAACGGGAAGATGAACCGCTCACCATCACGTCTTATAAATGGGGGGTTTGGCTCTTTAGATGATCACTGTTTCTTCATCTTCTTCCTTAACCTTTTCTTGAAAATTTAATTCTCCTTTCAAAGCTTAGCTCTCTGTCCACAGATCTTTCAGAGTTAAACTCTGCAAAACTCCTTTTTGGGTAAGGATGTTGAACAACGTTTCCCCCTTAGGGAAAACCCCCTTTCATTTCATTTTTTCATTTTTTTCTGGATTTTAAATCCATCACCAGAGCTTTGCTCTTGCCTTGAACTGATCTGTTAGAGATCTAAAAACGCTCTTTTTTTCTTTTAAGAAGGCTCTGGGGTCTTGAGGATTTTTAGTTTTTTTTTACCTTGGGTTTACCCTATCATTCCTCTTTGAGGATCCTTGGAATTTAATTCTATTTTCTTTGTCTCCCCACCGTGGGGGTTTCTGAGATTTAATCCCATTATCAACGAAATTTAATTCCATATTACAGAGCTTAGCTCTAAAAGACTCAGAGAATTTTGGGAATTTTATTTCCTGGTGTTCTTGAGCGTTTTTTTCTTTTTAAGGTTTTAATACCCTTGACACAGCTTTGAATCTGTTGTGCATTTTAACAAAACTCATTTTTCGAGGATGTTAGAAGTTGTTTAAACTCCAATGTTTATTTAATGAGTATCCTTTTGGATTCTCACAACCTCATCATTGGTGAGCCGCCATTTGGATTTCGTGGGTCCTACTGGCTTTGTAGTTAGTGGTCCCATGAAACAAACTCATCTATATATATATTTTTATTAATGGGTCCCCCTTTTTATTAGGTACCATGGCATCACTTCACTACTTCCCATACACATGCTCGGAGGCCACTTTCCCACTTGTCGCCGTCAGACGAGGAAGTTATGGTGATAATTAGGGCACATGATAAGGATACTAAGAGTCTTCTCCTATAGGGAGTTTGGTATGGCCACATTATCATGAGTCGACGTAGTTTCACATGCGAGCTACCGAAAAAACTTATCCATTCAATATCATTCACAGAGCATCCGCGTACTGCTTATGCGGTGGAGGCGGCTAATTGGACCCCCGAGGGCCGTCTCGAGCCATCAACGACAGGGATACCCAATCAACCCTCGATAGCTATTGATATTTTGGGATGCCGAATCTGCCAAGGTGAAGCTCGACCTTAAGGGCAGGTCTACAAGATAGGCGGCACCCCGCGGCACCCAATGGGCTTCCTTCCTTAGGCCTGTTACATTCTCTCCTCTCAACGCTCACGGCTGCAAAAAGTTGGGCTATATCAAGCGGTGTATGCATCATTGTTCTACTATCATGCTCCCCGCGTTTGGTGGGTCAAGGCCTTTTTAAACCAGTGGAACCTTCCGACAAATACTTTTCTACCGGGGGACCACAAAGTCTCTATTTTGCTTGAGGAGTTCCGTGAAATTTCAGGGCTGCCGATCAGGGGAGAACACTATGAAGAATTACTGCCCCCCAACGAGTATATATTTGCTACGGTGCCAATGGTGCTTGAGGGCTTGACGAACGAGAATGCACTTCAGCATAAGCACCCGAGTCTGATCAAAGCTTTGGGTAATTTCGAGAAACTATTCATGGGATCGGAAAGGCAAGGTGTCACTTTCGACGCTTTCATTGCTTGCTTTCTCCATGAAGATGTCTTATCCAAAAAAGCTTCAAAATTTGCAAAGTTTGAAGACCCCTTCGGTTTCGGCTTGAAGAAAATACCGGCCAAAGAAGAAGACCTACCGCAGTTTTACATTCCAATTTTATCGGCCGTGGCCTTTGATGCGATCGCTGCCCCCGGAATGGACGAAGAAACTTACTTTATCGTCTTTATCAGTCTCTTCCTTAGCTGGTTTGCCATGCCGATGCATCGCCGTTTCATGAGGGCCTCTGTCTTCTATCCTGCCCATCGTATAGCCGAAAGAGCGCGGTTGACTGGTGGTGTTGTAAAACTATCACACTTATATCATGGTCTTAGTACTGCCGCCAATACTTCAAACCCGGGTGCGGACACCGTGAATTTCTCCTTCCACTACTTCACGTCATGGATCGAGATGCATGTGTTAGGCGCCTTTGCTGCACACGGGCGCCCTGCTTTCTATGAAGCATATACCTTCCCACGGGTGATGAGGCTGGTCGATGCTTCCGCTCCTGATCCGACCGAGTTGGGGGCTCTACGGGTATTGCTTAATCCATATTCGAATGAGGACATGATGGTTTTCAGTGATCGGGTCCTTTCTGCTCTAGTTGGGCCCATTCAACAATTGTTTGATTTGTCAAAGAGTGGAGCTCCGACTCTAAAGCCAAAGAGATCATGCATCTATACTCAATCCTGCCGGGGTACCTAGTGTTATGTATAAATGATACTGCTCTCTTCATGCGGTACAATCCACATCGCTTCACCTAGTAGTTAGGTTACAACCAGGGCGTCCCCTCGAAGCTTTTCTAGTTGAGCCCACTCTCTCACTGGAGGTCACTCGCGATGTTATCCACCACTTCATGCGGTTGGGTACTGTAGGGTTACTAGGCACGCGCACAAGAGTCTATGAGGTATCAACCATGCCCGATTTAAAATTTAGCCGTGCCGAACAACCCGAATACGGAACTTTAAACTAGAGATTAGGCGAAAACAAGCATGCTAAACACTTTAACACTAAGTGAGAGGGATTACAACCTTTGTAGATCCGGTCCTTCACTTCATATGCTCCGTGTTGTGGTCCCTTCGCTGCGATCATCAGGATCCGGACTCTCGAGAGGTTCTACGAAGAGAAAGACGCAACCTTTGCTTCCGATCTTCGATACTAAGATGATCTACCTTGAAGTTTCTTTAACACAAGCTAACACTCATGAAATGATGTGAACACCCTCATCTAAATGGCAAGGGAAGATGAGGATGATGAAGTAGGATTTTTGCTCTCTTTATTTATCTTTTTCTCATATTTATTCATCACCTTTTGAAAAACTAGTAAGATTTTCATGAAAGAATGAAGGAGGAAGAAGATGAACAATGTTAGAATCCTTTTGTGATGAATAGAAAAAGAATAATATGATAGAATTATGCAACCATGGTCAAGTGAACCTTTGTAGAGAATTAACTAGGGTTAGGGTTTGGGTTGGGTTAAAGCATGACTCACTTGAAAATATCTTTATCATGACAAAAAGAAAATCTTCTAGAAACATCTAGAAAGCTTAACCCTAATCCAAACCCTAATCATGTTTAAACTCTACTAAACAAGTTGCATTAGTTATCATATCATGTTACAATATTATATATCACATATATAATATTTATCGTAACAAAATAAAATAATACATTTAGCATATATCGCATATATATCAATGAATTACCCGAGTGAGAAAAAGAATCTTTTAGTGAGCAAATATTAGTTAATGCAATTTAATATATCATATATATTATTATACATTAAATTATCGAATCAACACTTGATCCGATAATCCGGCTATATCGCATATAACCGGCTAATATTTATCCGTACCGATTCATCGAATCAACACTTGATCCGATGACCCGGCTGATATCAAATATCGCGAGAATAGAATACGGTATCACATATCGCATTATCCTCGGTCCCGCACATATCACATATGTGCCCCTACTCCATTTTGCCTGAGTCAAGAAACCTCTGTGTAGGACTCTAAAGAATCGTCAATACGCCGGCAGTAGGTGATGATCATATCAAACACCCACAAGCTGCAAGCGGTCAGCTAAACGTAACAGCTACCCAGGTATTGAGCGCTCAGAAGATCAACAAGCAAGCCTGTACATTCTCCTGCGAATCCAAACAGCAACACTCCCGTACAGTCCGGTCTCGTCGTCTGATATGTTGCATATCTCGCTTAGGGGTGGTAAACGTCAGACCCCAGTAGCTTGATAAGTCGTGTCGATTTGAGGTCTATAACAGTTTGAGAAACTACTGATAACACTTACCAGTAAATCTCAGCAACCCTGGCTAGGGATTTCCGGTTATAGCCAATCGAACACAGCACAACATCAACTCCCTATACCGGGAGAGACGAATCCCCTCCTATCGCTCATTGCCTCCATGTGATTCGGGACTGTACCCAAAATCCACCTTTTTGCACGCCCTCTTGGACAAGGTATGATGGAAATCAAAGCACAGTGGGAACCACACAAGACTCTATGACGATCTCGGGTCAACAGACTACTCTGTACCAGTGTCACCGGAGAACTGCCATCTGACGTATGGTATAATACCATCTGGGAGTTCTCGGCGAGTCCGTCCAGTGTACCCAGTCTCCACTGAGCACCCGTACACCATCCTTGATGTCAAACACCGATGGATATGGGATCATCCATCGCCCATCATATGGGTCAAGATGCGTATACGCTAGTCTACTCTGGTGTATCGATGCCCTGTCTCGATACACCCTCGACTAGGAACAGTTATAGGATGTACTCGTCGACTACCGTGGCTCCACTAGTATGATCTCATCATAGTCCCAGTAGTCGAGTACATATCCTAAGGGCTTTATCAACATGTAATATAGAGACAATCAGAGTACATGTTAAGATAAAGTACAACCAGATAGCATACTATCATGTCGAGCAAGAAAGTCCTCCCTATATATGTCCTAGCATCCACTACAATATACATCGCATGTACAGTAATGGCCTCTAGGGCATACATATAACTAACAATCTCCCACTTGCAGTAGGGCCATCTGTTATGGTATCGCATACCCAACAATTAGCTGCGGTTGTAGTATCTCATACTCAACCATCCCATAAAAGTCTCTACTGGGGAAAAAGGCCTTTGTGAGTGGATCCGCGCTGTTGTCCTCTGTGTCTACTCTCCTAACCTCGATCTCCCTGGAGATCAACCATCTCCATAATCAGGTGATACTGCCTAAGAATTATATCTGGATTTCTGATGGGACGGTAGTTCCTTGGCAGAAGCCACAACTCCATTATCACACAATGGTAGGAACGAAGTTCATCTTATGAACTTATATATATCCAGACTGCCTCTTTGGTAGCATCCTTGGTAACGATGTATCTTGCCTTTAATCGTCTAGTATGTCACGGTATCTAGCTTGGAACTCTTCCAACATACCGTCCCTCCACTGAGGGTAAAGACAATGCCTGCGACTGACATTCAGTCGTCTTTATCACCCTGGAACCTTTCCAGTGATTCTCCCCAGGATCGATTGATACCATCTTACTACATCTAGTAAGAATCCTAACATCCAATTAGATCTATCTCATAGATCCAAAACCTAGGATTTAGGAGGTATCACCTTGATCCTATATGGAGAATCCTTGTGATAAGCGGAGATTGACCGTGCGTAGCATAGGAAACTCCTTCCCTATCAAGAGTATGTCATCCACGTGCTCTACGAGGATCACCACCATACTCTCTACTATCTTTTTGTATATACAAGGTTCATCTACCATTTTGATGAAGTCAAACTCTTTGACTATCACATCAAAACAGATGTTCCAACTCCGCGATGCCTGTTTTATCATATAAAACATCTTGCACACGTTTCCGCTGCTCCCACTGTCTCCGAAGCCCTCTGGCTGTGTACTTATAGATGCTCTTTTCTAAAACATCATTTAGAAAAGCAGTCATGACACCCAACCGCCAGATATCGTAGTCATGGTATGTAGCCGTGGCAAGTAGGATCTGGATGGACTTAAGCATAGCTTTGAAAGTCTCAACTTTTCCATGTACACCAAGTAATCTTCTCAAGATATACTTGCTCCTGATGGGGATTTAACCCTTCAGATAAAGCAACCAAAGTCCATACTTTGTTGGTGTATAAGGATTCCATCTCAGATCGATAAGCATCCAGCCATTCTTACAGAGTCCCACTCCTGATGGCCAGCTCGAAACTAGTTGGGTCATCATCTCATGATGCAATCCTCGCTCCCACTGTCATAGAGAAACCAAAGTATCTCTCAGATGGGTGAGGAACCCTGCTAGATCGGCGGAGAGGCTGAGGTTCGTTGGAAACTATTGAATCCTTTGGTTCTACCAAATCATCAGCTGCATTTTGTATAGCTGGAACCTTTCCAGTTCTACATAACAGATCTTGCCTCGAGCTTGTCCGGATTTTGCTTTCAGACATAGGCCGGACAACCCCAAATCTTAACAAGCTTAAGATACAGGCTCTTCCCTTTCCATATCACATATGAAGTGGTAGGCAACTGATTTGATTTGAACTCTTATTCAATAGGTATGCAGCTTCTCAAGTGCATAACTCCCTAAAGGAAATAGGAAACTCAGTAGTACTCATCATAAAGCACACCATATCACATAGAGTGCTATGGCTCCACCCCGATACACCGACGTGCTGTGGTGTATACGGAGGAGTAATGCTGAGAGAGAATCTCATTCTCCTTTAGAATAGTCCAGGAATTCCGTGCTCAAGTATTCTCCTCCTTGATTACATCATAGGACATAATACTTATACCCGTATTTTGGTTCTCTACTTCTAATTTATATTCTGTGAATATCTTAAAAGGTTCGGACCTGTGTTTCAACAGAAACATATGTCTGAATCTTGAGAGATTATCAGAGAATGTAATGAAGTACAAAGAACCGATCTTGGCATATGTAGACAGGGGACTTTCATACATCAGCATGTATCAATCCCAAAAGTTTACTAACTCTTTCTCTGTTTCCAACAAACAGAGCTGTGGTCATCTTATCTTTGTGACATGACTGGCAAGTTTCACAAGATGTAAATTCAAACCAATTTAAATATGCATCTATATGTAACTTCAGCCAGTCGGATCGCATTGATATGACCCAGTCTACAATACCTCAAGAAGGATTCATTCATTTCTGAACTCTTCCTCTTGTGTGTGTTCCGTATACTAAGAACTGTAGTTTGATTTAGAACGACAATGCTTTTAGATAACGTGCCTGAACCGATCAACTCTTGATATAGGAAATGTTCAAAACATTATCCAACAATACAAAATTATATCCTTTCTTTACTAATAAAGAGACTGATATGATTTTGTATATCAGGTTCGGTATCTAATAACATTTGTTCAGAATCAATGTATTCTGGTAATACAGGGTGACAGTGACCAACAGACTTGGCTGCAACACTTGCACCGTTTTCTATCTCATGAAACTTATCACCCGTTCTCAGTTCTCTACCTATCTATAGCCCATGTAACAGATTACATATACGGGATCCTGATCCGGTATCACATACCCAGGACGTAAAGGATACTGAGAAACAGTTCTGTGTAATGAACACACCCGAAGATGATGCATCAATATGCACTTTCTTCATTTGGGCGGCACGGGAAATCTGGTATTCCCCAATTTCTTGCTCTGTCTTATAACAATTATAAGTTGGAGAGGGACCAACGTTCCCCAACTCAGTATAACAAGCGGGTTCGGTCAAATATATCCGTATTATTATCTTGATTAAGGCGTGATATAGTCGCTACCTGGAGAGAGAGAGAAGAAAACACTCAGCGTATGCTCTTGCAAGATTAGATTGGTTATCAATATATCTAATCAGGATGTCTCCCACTGTTTTAATCAAATCTTCCTTCAAACCCTAAAAGGAAAGACTAGTCGGGATTAATTACGCGCTACAAGTTCGCCAATCTTTCAGCCAGGCCAGTGTCGGTACTTTGAGGGAGGTCCCCCGTGCTTTCGCACGAACCTAATTAAAGTAAACCTCATTTTCCCAAAGGCGTAACCCCGTTAACACCTTTCTAGACACCTACTTGATCGGCTAATTGTAATGTGTAAAACTCTCCCAGGAGTAACTCTTACTCGCAGCGGGTATCGGGATCCATCTATCTCATAGAAGGTATGCAATCTCATTACAAATTTCAACACTTGAAATTCCCAATAATATTTTTCCCTTAGTGACTTATGACCTTAACTATGGTCAACAAATCATAAGCACTAGTCAAGTTCTACCCGTCATTTCTTGATTAATTAGACCCACCCATATGACCCTTAACTAAGGTCAACAAAGTCATATGACTGTCCTAACTAATCACATCATATGCTATATAGGAAGACATCACTTAGCTACCGTACACTGTGCCTTAACTATGGTCAACAAACACAGCAGAATACTAAGTACTCTACTTCCTAAAATGACGGAGGGTTACGACAGGTTTTTAAGAAAACCTATTGCGTAATGAACTTGATATCGTCGTAGAATCGAGTGATTTTAAATGGAGTGTTTTTTAGGCTTTTCTAGTTTTGCTAAAGGGGTCACTCCCGGTGAAGGGATCGTCGGCCCTTTCCTTATCGAATAAGGTGCAGGATATTTCACAAATATCACTATGCAAAGCAGAAACTATAGAAGCAATCAAAAGACAAACCGAGTTTGTAGCATCTGCCAGTTATTGCTAAAGGAGTCACTCCCGGTGAAGGGATCTCGGTCCTTTCCTTATCGAATAAGGTGCTGGATGTTCTACAAGGAACACCGCTATGCAAAGCAAGAACTAGAGCTACCAGTTTTTATAAACAAGTTTCTACAACATCTTAGGTTTCTTTTATTTCATTAATCTCATTAATGAAGTCCCATTTTAATTATGCTTCACAAGCATCTCTTTTGAAACGAAATCTGCAATATAACATATATCTCATATATATAATATAAACATTCGTCTCAGGCAGTAATATAATTTCATTACAGAACATTGCAGCAGAAGAACATATATGAAATATTGGATATACTAGAATGTCCGTGTTTTCAATACGAGCCTGTATAAAACACGGATTCCACGGTCGCGATGAATAGCCAAACCCACATCCCAAGACCCCTACGAGAGCGGCAAGTAACACTGCCAATTCTACGGTTAGGAGACCCGGTCTCGACTCCTCGAGATGGTCTCCCACTGGACCCTAGAACCCGGTTACTTGTGCTCCCCGCCTTGGGTCTACCTAATGCGGAAAAGTAAATAATATACAACGGTGACAGCTTCCGCTACCTGGAAGTGCCCCAATAAAAGAATATTACATACAAATGAATTTTACATGAATGAAAAAGAAAAAACTCTCATCTCACATAAAACCCCCGGCTATTCAAACGCGATGATCCAATACAACATATCACAGCAACACATAATATCTCATATCATCAACGTAAACAAGTATGCGTATCCCGATTGTCGTTGATGTATAGCAACGAAGCCGGCGATACACCACATACTACGCTTACGGTCACAGAAAAGAAAGTGTAAAACTACAACAGTTGGAATCCGCAACTTCCTTAGACATCGCATGCCTAACCAAATGAATTCCTTAGACATCACATGCCTAACAATTATAAACCCCGCATTTTAGTCTCATTTATCGAAAACTCTTTTCAATATCAAGTCGAGCAATTCAACAAGATTCCCGACGTCCTGATCGAATGCTCGTCGCAAACTTTAGTAGACGGCTGCACCCCTGGATGCCGTCGACGAAGTGCACTAAGGCGGAACACCGCTACCGCGAGCACCCGAATGGATGCTTTCGGCGACGGGGTTCTCCTACAGACACTTGGTCGGGGCTAAGAGGTTTAGCTGTCTATTAAGTTTATCCGGCGAGTATCCGCGTACGCTACGTGATTGCGACGGACTTTTGATCACATCAAAATTCCGTGGCAACCGATCATTTGAGACTAAACTGCTATGTTTATAATATTCAAATTAGTTATCTCATAACTTTTTGTGGATTCCAAATATTGTATCACATTCCAGATAAAACAGAAAATGTTAAACTTTCCGATCGAACAATCAAACACCCAAGATTTCCCCAATTTATCTCAACACTTGAAATCAGTTTAAAAACATCCATTACATGCCACAGTACCAATGGTCCAGCCGTAGAAGGGTCAAGCCAACGCCTCACATGTGGCACGCTGTACTGCCCCAAACCCTAAGGTTCAAAAGGCAGTTCAAGACGGTCACATAATCGAGTTAAGGTTTGTTGTCTTCTAGAGGGTCCACCGCGTTACTTGCACGACTTAGAACGTTCTTAAACACGAGGAAAAATCCAACTTTTGAAAAATTTTCCGACAGGGGAAAAAGTGAATTATTGATATCCGTTCGAACTTTTTAACAGTTTCTATAAATTACCCGGACAAAACACAAAAGACGCAGTTAAAGTTCCCGATCGAATCATCGAATCCCCAATACAACCCAGAATGTTCAACAGTTGAATAAATATTAAAAATTCCCAGAAAATACAACACTAAAAGACAAGAATTACTGTGCAAATTTCAAACAGTACAGTGACAAAAGCGCGGCGGAACCGCGGCACATGCATGGCATGTGCGGCGGTTCCGCGGCTCTTTGGTGGAATCAGGCGCATGTGCTTCACAGTAACTCTTGTATTTCCCTGCTGATTTTTTTGAGCATTTTTAATTTGGAAAAAATCACAGTTTTAAAAACTTTCCAGAAACTAGGTTATATCGGGTTTTCCGGGTTCGATCGGACTTTAAACTTCGTCTAGACTTCGCCTAATGCTCTAGCTTGGCTCTGATACCACTGTAGGGTTGCTAGGCACGCGCACAAGGGTCTACGAGGTATCAACCATGCCCGATTTAAAATTTAGCCGTGCCGAACAACCCGAATACGGAACTTTAAACTAGAGATTAGGCGAAAACAAGCATGCTAAACACTTTAACACTAAGTGAGAGGGATTACAACCTTTGTAGATCCGGTCCTTCACTTCATATACTCCGTGTTGTGGTCCCTTCGCTGCGATCATCGGGATCCGGACTCTCAAGAGGTTCCACGAAGAGAAAGACGCAACCTTTGCTTCCGATCTTCGATACTAAGATGATCTACCTTGAAGTTTCTTTAACACAAGCTAACACTCATGAAATGATGTGAACACCCTCATCTAAATGGCAAGGGAAGATGAGGATGATGAAGTAGGATTTTTGCTCTCTTTATTTATCTTTTTCTCATATTTATTCATCACCTTTTGAAAAACTAGTAAGCTTTTCATGAAAGAATGAAGGAGGAAGAAAATGAACAATGTTAGAATCCTTTTGTGATGAATAGGAAAAGAATAATATGATAGAATTATGCAACCATGTTCAAGTGAACCTTTGTAGAGAATTAACTAGGGTTAGGGTTTGGGTTGGGTTAAAGCATGACTCACTTGAAAATATCTTTATTATGACAAAAAGAAAAGCTTCTAGAAACATCTAGAAAGCTTAACCCTAATCCAAACCCTAATCATGTTTAAACTCCACTAAACAAGTTGCATTAGTTATCATATCATGTTACAATATTATATATCACATATATAATATTTATCGTAACAAAATAAAATAATACATTTAGCATATATCGCATATATATCAATGTATTACCCGAGTGAGAAAAAGAATCTTTTAGTGAGCAAATATTAGTTAATGCAATTTAATATATCATATATATTATTATACATTAAATTATCGAATCAACACTTGATCCGATAATCCGGCTATATCGCATATAACCGGCTAATATTTATCCGTACCGATTCATCGAACCAACACTTGATCCGATGACCCGGCTGATATCAAATATCGCGAGAATAGAATACGGTATCACATATCGCATTATCCTCGGTCCCGCACATATCACATATGTGCCCCTACTCCGTTTTGCCTGAGTCAAGAAATCTCTGTGTAGGACTCTAAAGAATCGTCAATACGCCGGCAGTAGGTGATGATCATATCAAACACCCACAAGCTGCAAGCGGTCAGCTAAACGTAACAGCTACCCAGGTATTGAGCGCTCAGAAGATCAACAAGAAAGCATGTACATTCTCCTGCGAATCCAAACAGTAACACTCCCGTACAGTCCGGTCTCGTCGTCTGATATGTTGCATATCTCGCCTAGGGGTGGTAAACGTCAGACCCCAGTAGCTTGATAAGTCGTGTCGATTTGAGGTCTATAACAGTTTGAGAAACTACTGATAACACTTACCAGTAAATCTCAGCAACCGTGGCCAGGGATTTCCGGTTATAGCTAATCGAACACAGCACAACATCAACTCCCTATACCGGGAGAGACGAATCCCCTCCTATCGCTCATTGCCTCCATGTGATTCGGGACTGTACCCAAAAGCCACCTTTTTGCACGCCCTCTTGTACGTGGTATGATGGAAATCAAAGCACAGTAGGAACCACACAAGACTCTATGACGATCTCGAGTCAACAGACTACTCTGTACCAGTGTCACCGGAGAACTGCCATCTGACGTATGGTATAATACCATCTGGGAGTTCTCGGCGAGTCCGTCCAGTGTACCCAGTCTCCACTGAGCACCCGTACACCATCCTTGATGTCAAACACCGATGGATATGGGATCATCCATCGCCCATCATATGGGTCAAGATGCGTATACGCTAGTCTACTCTGGTGTATCGATGCCCTGTCTCGATACACCCTCGACTAGGAACAGTTATAGGATGTACTCGTCGACTACCGTGGCCCCACTAGTATGATCTCATCATAGTCCCAGTAGTCGAGTACATATCCTAAGGGCTTTATCAACATGTAATATAGAGACAATCAGAGTACATGTTAAGATAAAGTACAACCAGATAGCATACTATCATGTCGAGAAAGAAAGTCCTCCCTATATATGTCCTAGCATCCACTACAATATACATCGCATGTACAGTAATGGTCTCTAGGGCATACATATAACTAACAGGTACTGGTTCCGTCTTCATAATTCCCGAGCCTGACTATCTTCCGAGGCCCATGGGACCCTTCAAGGGCTGGTATCGCCACCGAGTTGGTCCCATCATTGCAGACGAGAGAAAGGTGCTCTTTGAATGTAAATCCCCTGGTTTCGCTCAAGCTGTCAGTGCCTCATTGCGGCCACGGTCGGTTGTTTGCCCTCCTCTGAGGAACAGCGACTCAGTGCTTATTCCTAAGGATGCACGGGCGGAATCAGTCACCCACATTGCTGGTATGCCGATTCGTCCTAGGGCTGGGGCAGAGATTCCTAAGAAGGCGTCGGCAGTAGTATCCCCAAAAACAGACACCGAAGGTGAGGTTGGGCAACGCCGTGCAAAATTGCCGAAGGGGAGGAAGCGCCCTACTTCTAGTGCTGCTTCAGGCCCTAAAAGGAGGAAGAAATCGGTCGCCAGTTTACTCGATGTGTTGCTTGAGTCCGATCCTTTCCACGATGAGCATATATCTGTGCATGAACCAGACGACGATCTCCTCTTTCCTGGCACATCTGCTGAAGAAGCCGCTCAGTTAGCCGAAACCTTGAAGCGATCGCAGGATGAAAATGAAAATGTGCGCCCCAGGAAGGGAGGCTTTCCCCTGTTGTATTCTATGAAGTTGACCTGTTATTACCTAAGTTACTAGTGGGTCCTCTGACGATGGAAGAAGAACGGGCTCTCAAACAGCCCATCTCGGCCATTTCTGAAAGGGAGGGTGCTCTTAAGACGAGCAGGCATTTGCTTTCGATCGAAGCCCGCCGAGCGCGAGCAGTAGCTCGAAAAGGCCATACTTCAGGCTCCCTGGCGTATTGGTATGCATATTTTTTTACGTCTTTTTTGGTAATTAATTTGTATTACTTTCACCTCATACTATCTTTTACAAAAATTTTGTAAGGCCTACTACAGCGGGCGTAGTCTTGAGCCCCGATCGCGTCATGGAGCCTCCAATGACGGCTTCTATTCCTCTGGCGGAGATTACTACACTGGTCGTATATTCTATGGATATCTTCAATGACACACCGGTGGGTGTAGAGGAGAATACCGAAACTGCCATCCCCGCCTTGGAGTCTCCGGTAACGGCTTCTATTCTTCCAGCGGAGACTGCCACACCGGCCACGGCTTCTGTGAACATCTCCAATGACACACCGGAAGGAGCAGAGGAGATTGCTGAAGCTGCCATCCCCCCGATTCAAATTGGACAAAGTATCTAAGGTAATTTTATCGACATCTACATTTTTGTTTAATGACCCTTCCATATATCTAAACTTTTCTTTCTCTCAGAATTGCGGGAGTTGGCATCTTCCATTGTAGATCTTTCTCCGAAGAAGACCTTCCAGCGTTTACTTAACATGGCGGCCCCGCAAGTGATACCTCTACAGAGCATAGTCCTTTCTTCTGGTCAAGATTGGTAATTCTTCGCCTTTCCGTTTTATATCTTCATAATGATGCTGATGTGCCCCCTTTATTTTAAACCACAGTCTTAGAGGCTGACGACGAAGTTGAAGTTCTCGATGGGCCTTGGGATCTCTTAAATCTGCCTTCTATGGCCGTAGGTAAGTGACGCTTTAGCATTGGCATTCTTTTACTTATTCTACGTTTGAAAATTCGACTAACCACACATATATTTTCTCAGTTTTGCCCACCATAACTCTATTAGAGTCTCGGATTTCCATGTCGCGGGCCCTTACACCCAATGCGTATCTGAGAGGATGGCAAAACAGAGCATTCATTCCCCGGTAACTCTTATAGAAGATCTTCGCGTTGGCACTTCCATCACGACCGAAGAATTTGTTGTTGAAGCCAACGCTTCTTTGTCTGTTCTTGCCATCTACCATGAAGAGGCGCTGGTGTGTACTTGGGTCGAGTATTGCCGTCAAGTGGAGGCATCTCTACATGCGGTTGAATGCATACGCCTTCCCTCTGATATCCTGTCCGTAAAGGCCAACTTGCGTGGATGGATCGATTGGTGTGCGGCCAATCTCCAGTCATATGAGAAAAGGCTCAACCAAAAGTTTCGGTAACGGAATTGGCTTCGAAGGTTTTAAAGGAACTTCAAGCCCAGCTCACCACCAAGACTACTCAAGCCTATGAAATTTGGTGGGTTCTTCAGGAGGCCATTACGGAGGTGGTGGCTCTCGATAAAGCCGTCATCTTTACACGCGAGATGGTCTAGACCCACAAGACTGCCGAGAAAGAGCTTGAAAGTCAATTTTCTTTATACCAAAATCAACAGGCACAAGCAGGGACTCAGCTAGCGGGTTGATAGAGCTTGAAGCGGAGGTTCGGCGGAAAAATGATGATCTTGCTGGTTTATTGACCCTCCCGCCAGCTTAGAAGTTTTTGTCGATGTATATTTTCTTCCCTTTTTGTATCTTGTATTCATTTCTATTTATGAATAAAATACATATTTCATTTCATACTTGTGTCTCTCCATCTTTTGATGTCTTGGCTCAGCGTAAAGTAGTTTTTGTACTCATTTCAGAGTTTGTACTTTATTCACTCATTTCGAAGTCTCTAGTTTATGTACTCATTTTGGAGTTTGTAGTTTATTCACTCATTTCGAAGTCTCTAGTTTATGTACTCATTTCGGAGTTTTCAGTTTATTCACTCATTTCGGAGTCTCTAGTTTATGTACTCATTTCGGAGTTTTCAGTTTATTCATTCATTTCGGAGTCTCTAGTTTATGTACTCATTTTGGAGTTTGTAGTTTATTCACTCATTTCGGAGTCTCTAGTTTATGTACTCATTTTGGATTTTATTTAGTTTATCTCTCTTGGGTTTACAGGCAAACTTGTCCTAACGTTGTATATAGATAACCTCCATTCTTTACGACAGAGGTCCGTTAGGTTTTGTGGTATTAAGGTTTTGGTCCATGGTACCATCATATTGGCTGATGTATTCCTCGTTATGTGGTCTTTAAGCCGTTGTTTGAGTAGCCCCACGACTGCCGTGTCTCTGATCCCTTCGGGGGCTGGACAAGACATCTTCAAGTAATCTCCTTAGGTTATATTACCGTCGGAAGAGCAAATGTTAGGAATTTTTCATGTCTCTTTTTACTTGAGGTTAGGCTCAATTTGGATCCCCGATGAGTCATAACCACTCCGCACTGGTGTGGTATGATCTCCGATAGTCTTTTAGGCTTTATATAAGTTTCCTTCAAGACCTGAAGCTGGGAATATGTCGTTGCTTCATTTTTTGTTTTGACGATGTCGCACTGATTCTTTGCTAAAGTAAGGTAGACATCTGTAAGACTTCTATGTTGTATGTATCGTAGTTGAAGTCCGAAGCTAGGAATATGCCATTGCTCCAATTTCGTTTGATAACCGCATTCGCATCCTGTTGAAATGAGGGGGGACGTTGGGATGGTCTCTAGGTTGTATATGCGCCGTCGAGACTTGGAGTTAGGATTTTGCTGTTACTCCATTTTTTTGTTTCGATCCTTGGGACTTTTGTTAACGTTGCGTCTACACCCTGTCGGAATGAGAAGATACGTCGGGGTAGTCTTTAGGTTGTGTATGGACCGTCAAGACTTGGAGCTAGGGTTTTGCCGTGACTCCACTTTTGATTTGACCCTTGGGTCATTACTAACGTCGTGTCTATATCCTGTCGGAATGAAAAGATACGTCGGGGTAGTCTTTAGGTTGTGTATAGACCGTCAAGACTTGAAGCTAGGGTTTTGCTGTGACTCCACTTTTGATTTGATCCTTGGGTCTGTTGATGTTTTTTCTGCATCCTGTCGGAATGAGAAGGTAAGTCAGAGTAGTCTTTAGGTTGTGTATGAACCATCAAGACTTGGCTCTCCCTTTGACGGAGCCTGGTGGGAAAATATGGTTCCCTTTTCATTTATGCCCATGGATCGTATACAAGAGTAAATATAGACATACTTGCAGGGCAAAGGAAATTTTATTTTATTTTATTTTTTATTTCTTTCCGCTATGCTCTATCATTTCAGCTTTTCATATCGCGAAAGTTGCGATTGCCCAATCA
Organism: Agapanthus africanus; assembly: GCA_030015575.1. Taxonomy (NCBI): domain Eukaryota; kingdom Viridiplantae; phylum Streptophyta; class Magnoliopsida; order Asparagales; family Amaryllidaceae; genus Agapanthus; species Agapanthus africanus. The sequence goes on along the minus strand of CM057350.1, from coordinate 131,571,766 downwards.
TTTCGGCTTTTTATCCGCGGTACTCAATCATTTCGGCTATTTTTTTTATATTTTTACTCATTGCTTTTTATTGCGAGTTGCCAAAACATTTCGGCTCTTTTTATATGCATATTTTTTGCTCGCTGATTTTTATTGCGAGTTGCCCCATCATTTCAGCTATTTCATATGCATTTTTTTGCTACTCGTTGTTGTTTTTATTGCGAGTTTGGAATCTGAAACCAATCTTGGCATCAGCATCGCTACGACTGGGATATTACCAGGAGCAAATCATCATTTGCCGTGAGAGGACTTGGGGTTTGACACCTGTGTAGACATCAGCGTCGCTGCAACTGGGATATTACCAGGAATGAATTATCATTTTCCTTGAGAGGACTTGGACTTTGATACCTATTTAGGCATCAGCATCGCTGCAACTGGGATATTGCCAGGAGCGAATCATCATTTGCCTTAAGAGGACTTGAAGTTTGACACCTTTTTAGGCATCAGTATCGCTGCAACTGGGATGTTTTCAGGAGCGAATCATCATTTGCCTTTGTCGATTTGAACAAAGACGGCTTAGTAAACAAGGTTAGAATCCTGTCGACTAAGGCTTTTTGACTTTATGAGCTGTAAGGGTCTCATAAAGTTATTTCTCCCTACGATTTGTGAGGATCTCGTAGGTGTATTTTCTCCTTAGGAATCGTGGGGATTCCCAAGTGATATTTTCTCTCATAAGTCGTAAGGATCTTCCAAGAGTGTTTTCTCCTTATAAGTCGAGAGGACTTACAAGTGTCGTTCACGATATGCCGACATTTCTTGCCATTGGTGGAACTTGGTGGGGGAAATGTTTATTTATTCCCATGGATTGTATATAAGAGTCGATATTGGACTACTTGTAGGGAAACTTTAGGGAATGTGACGGCATAAGAACAGGTTCAGATCCCTATAGCTTAAGGCTTTTGAATCTTATGAGCCGTGAGGGTCTCATAAGGGGAATTCTCCTTACGAGTCATGAAGATCTCGCAAGTGTAATTTCTCCTTAGGAATCATGAGGATCGTAAGTGTGTTGCTCCTCTATGAGTCGTAAGGATCTCACATGGGTATTTTCTCCTCACAAGGTCGAGAGGACTTTGCAAGTGCATATGAATATTTTATTTTACGAGTTTGCGCCCTTCCCAGGTTTTCACAAACTCGCCGGTAGTCCTGCTGTTTTTACTCATGATGCCCTTTCGGGTTTTCATCCGTACCTATTTTGCTTGTGGACATACCTTTTTTTTAACGAGATCGCGCCCTTCCGGGTTTTCACAAACTCGTCGGTAGCCCTGCTTTTTTTATTCACGGCACCCTTTCGGGTTTTCATCCGTTCCCATTTCGCTTATGGACATACCTTTTTATTCAAACGATGGAACTCTCGAAAGTAGTTTCACCATGGGTGACCCATCTATTTATTGGTAGGATTTAGGGGTGGCTTCATCGATAAAGTAGCCGCGTAGCCAGTAAGACTTGAGTTGCAACCTCTGTCGTTGAGACTTCGATTGCAATATAGATCTTAAGAGAGTGTATCACCGTTTTGGAGGCGAAGTGCTAGTTTAGGGACATCTCAGTCCGTTATCGCCATGTTTGAGGCGAATTTTTAATTTAAGGACATCTCGGTCCGTTATCGCCATTTTTTGAGACGAAGTTTTAGTTTAAGGACATCTCGGTCCAATGTCGCCATATTTGAGGCGAGGTTTTAGTTTAAGGACATCTCGATCCGTAATCACCTTGTTTGAAGAGAATTTTTAGTTTAAGGATATCTTGGTCTATTATCGCCATTTTTGAGGCGACGGAGCTTCTTTACATACTAATTTCAGAGTTTTTGACTCAGGAAGATAGCTAGCGGATACGAGCGTTGTCATCTATCATTGACCTAGGTCATGACTTATCAAGCGTAGTATTTTTTGAGGAACCGGCCGTTTATTGGCCGGAAGGGTCTTTTGCCATGCATATCCATGAGCAGGTAGGCTCCACCTTGGCAGACTTTGTCTATCATGTACGGGCCTTCATAGTTTGGCTCGAATTTCCCCCGTTTGACATGATTGGGAATCATTGGTCTTTTGACGACTAACACAAGTTCGCCTTGGCGGAATGTTCTCGGCCTGATCAGACTTTCATATGACCGTGTCATCCTTGCCTTATAAGCCTCCAGGTTTTGTTGTGCTATAAGGTGGGTTTCATCGAGGGCATCGAGCTCCTCGATCCGAAGATGAGCATTTTCTTCATCTGTCGGCTCATATCGAATTACTACTCGTAGAGAAGGGAATTCTATTTCCAGGGGAAGCACTGCTTCCGTGCCGAATACCAACATGTATGGTGTTATATTCATAGTCATCTTGAACGTTGTATGGTATTCCCAGAGAGCTTCATGCAGCCTTTCGTGCCAGTCTCTTTTGTTTCTGGACACCATTTTTTTTATAATCTTCGTCAAGGTCTTGTTGAAGGCTTTAGCTAGACCGTTGGCCCGAGGATTATAGACCGAAGAGTATCTCCAATATATTTTAAGCTGCTGTGTGAAGCGACCGATTTTATGGTTTCTGTAGGCTGTCCCATTATCCGAGATAATTCATCGCGGAGTGTCGAACCGATAGATGACATGTATCCTGAAGAAATGGAGGATATTCTCCGTCTTCACTTCCCTTAGTGGTACTGCTTCTGCCCACTTGGAGAAGTAGTCAGTCGTTGTCAGTATGAACCGGTGTCCTTTGGATGATGCTGGTTCAATGGGGCCGATTATATCGGTTCCCCACATTTCGAACGGCCAACTAGCTACTATTGGGTGTAGCGGGTTTGGATGCTGGTGGATGAAGTCTTCGTGAATTTGGCACGAGTGATACTACTTCGCATATTCGAGGCAGTCTTGAATCATTGTGAGCCAATAATAACCCATTCTTTTGATCTTCAGCTTCATTTTTGTGCCCGGCTTGGAGAGAACCGCAAAGTCCGTCGTGAGATTTTTGGACGACCCTCTTCGCTTCTTCTTGTTCCAGGCATCTTAGCCACAGACAGTCGAACAATCTCTTATATAGAGTATCATTGACGAAAGCGAAGGACATAGCTCGTTCCATGAGCTGATGTCGAGATGACGCATTTTCGGGCGTTCGTCGAGATTTGAAGTAGTCTATGAAGACTTCTCTCCAATCCTTGACCTTTTCTACGTCCTCTATTTGAATGGCTATTTGTTCGGTCGTTTCTTTTCCCTCGGATGGCTCTATTAGGTCTTCCAAAGATATCTCCGTTGGCGCGAGGATCCTACGACTTTGCACGATGATCTTTACGTCATCAAGGTCTTCATCAACTAATTCCTTAGCCAGTTTGGCCAACGCATCCGTCTTGCTATTTTCTGCACACGGTATGCTCTCCAGTATGTAGGAGGGGATTTGCGTCAGCGGTTGATGCACTCTTTCACCGTATATTTTCGGCTCTGGCTTGTACGTCTGATAGTCGCCATTTACTTGGCTAACGATCTGCTGGGAGTCTCTATATATGAGGAGGAATTTAATTCCCATGTCGACAGCAATCTCGAGACCTGTTATCAAAGATTCATATTCAACTTCTTTATTAGTCCTCGGCTTTGTTAAGGAGAGGGCATAACGCAATATACCTCCTTATGGAGTCACGAAGATAAGGCCCGCCCCGGCTTTGATTATGGGGGTTTTTTGCTTTCCTCTCTTCATGGAAGATACTCCATCAAAGTAGAGTTCCCATCGGAAATCATTTTCTTCCTTCTTTCCTTCGATTATGTCGAGCGCATGTTCATCCGTCAACTCGCAATTTAAGGGGGAGTCATCTGGTATTAGATACTCGGCGAAAAAGTCGGCGATGGCCTGGCCTTTCACTGCTTTGAAAGGTCGATACGCTATCGAGAACTCCATCAGAATGAGGGCCCATTTGGCAAGCCTTCCTATTAATATGGCCCTTTATATCAGATATTTGAGAGGATCCACCTTTGTTATGAGATGGACCTCATGTGCCAAGGCCTAATGTCTGAGCTTCATTATCGCAAAGATCAGTGCCAGGCAATGCTTTTCGACATGGGAGTAGTTGTTTTCTACCCTCAGGAGAACTCGTCTCAAATAGTACAAAGCACTCTCATTTCCCTGATCGTTTTCTTATGCCCATAGCGCGCCTAGATAACCATCAAGGGACGTTGTATATAGGATAAGGGGTTTTCCCTTAACCAGAGCGGTCAATACAAGCAGATTTTGCAGGTATTGCTTAATTTCGACTAGTGCATTTTGGCACTTTTGATCCCAAACGAACGGGGTCCCCTTCTTCATCAGATGATTGTATGGACGGTATTTTCCGGAGAGGTTGGCTATGAACCGCCGGATATATGCGAGCTTTCCTTGAAGGGGTCGCAACTGTATAAGGGTCCTTGGCGTTGGCATTTCCGAAATCACCTTGATCTTTAAGGGATCGATTTCGTTACCCCGGTGCCGTATGATGAATCCTAGGAATTTTCTTGAAGAGACTCCAAATGCGCATTTCAGAGGATTCATCTTCAGATTATACTTCCGAAAACGTTGGAACACTATGTCTAGATGTTCCCAATGTTCCTCGTAAGACTTTCTCTTCACCACCAGGTCGTCGATGTAGCATTTGACAATCTCATGGATGGGGTCATCGAAGATCTTCATCATGGCTATCTGGTAGGTAGCGCCAGCATTCTTTAAACTGAAAGACATCACCTTATAGCAGAATATGCCTAGCGGGGTCCGGAAAGCGGTATGTTTTTGATCTTCAGGATGCATTTTTATGTGATTGTATCCCAAAGATCCATCCATGAAGGAGAAGACCTCATGGGTAGACGTGTTATCGATCATCAGCTCGGTAACAGGTACAGAGAAGTTATCCTTCAGGCAAGCTTTGTTGAGGTCCCGAAAGTCTATGCAGATGCGCACCGTCCCATTTTTCTTCATCACCGGAACGATGTTAGCGATCCAGTCGGGATATTGAACTTCTTGGATGAAACCGGAGTCGATTAGTTTCTTGACCTCAGCATTTATACTCATTTCAAGTTTGAGTCGCATTCTTCTTGGCGCCTGTTTGACTGGATTTATGTCCGGCGATATGGCCAGTTTATGTACTGCTGCCTTTGGATCTAGACTCGGCATTTCGGAATAGTTCCATGCGAAGCAGTCTTTATACTGGATGAGTACGTCCTTTAACGTGGCTACCTGTTTTTCAGATAGTAGCCCACTGACGAACGTTGGCCTCGAGTCGTTTTCCATCCCTAAGTTAATTTTCCTTAGGTTATCTGCCGTAGTATGTATCCCGTCTTCTAGCTCTTTTGGTGCTGGTGGAAACTCTGAGATCACCTCATCCTCGTCTTTATTTGCGAAGCACTGGAAGAGGTCATCTATAGTCTCGTTCCATCCCTCCTTTGAGAGTGTTACCACATGGCAGGTATGGGTTTGCTTCCATTCTTGACGTTGAGCTGGTCCTGTGCTTACGGTATAGGTCCTCTTTGGCTCATGCTTTTGCGGCGGGGTTACCCTCCAGCTGTCGGACAAAGCGAACCTGCCTTGTTGATACTGGACTTCGACCCAGTCTTTGAAGGTGAAGTAGTCTTCAAGGGGATGGCCTATTGCTCGGTGATAGAAGCAATAATGTGGATGATGGACCTCATTTACTTGTTCGGGGTGTCGAGACTCCGGAAGCATTATCATTTGATGCTTCATGACAAGGTTGAATACTTTCCTTGTTTTGTCTTGAGGGAAAGAGTATTCCCGACCCATCTTCTTCATAAAGGACGGGTTCCAGCTGGCTTTTCCTTGATTGTACGGCTTCTTGGATCCGTTTTGCTGTTTTCGAGCGTTGTTTGCTTTCTTCGCCTTGTTTTTTCCTCTATTTCGGGATTTTCCTTCGAGGTGAGAATGTACAGTTGGCTGAGGATGAAGGGCATTGTAGTCTTCTTTTTCCACGGACTGCTGGTTGAGGCGTTGTGTCGTGGCTTTTTCATAAATAGCCATTTCGCGACTGTGGCTATCCCGCATCTTTTGACAGGCTTCTTTTATTAGTTTGTCAACTTGTTCTTCGAACGATGGGCTTAACGTTCTTAGAGAGGGATCTCGTTCTGTTTCAACGTCACAGCTATTTGGAAGAGCGTTCTTTTCTTCACCAAAGCTGTTCATGACACGACAGCTGTAGAATCGTTCCCGTTTTTCGGACCGAACATATCCGAGCCAGGTTGTTTCCATCTTCCCGTTGGGCATCTTTCGCTGAGTCCCAGGAATATCCCAAATCTTTTTGTAGAATTTGGCATGTCAAACAGTTTGTTCGAGTGGTACACCTTGGCATCTTAACAGCCTTTTCAATCCCTCTGCGTAATATCTTAGCAAACGGATTGGTTGAATCTTGTCGAGCGCAAATTCGGCACCGTGCCAGACTTCTTTCTCTACTCTGGTCTCCGTAAATTGGTAGAAAAGGATCGCCTTTTCACCTCTTCGCCTGGGAGGGATGTAGAAAGTCTGTAGTTCTTGTACACTGTATGTACGGAGCGCATCAATTTCCTTGTAATGCCGAGGTGGAACTATTATGATCTGTAAGCTCTGATCTGCTTTGTCAAGGATTTGCATTGGCGGGCGGATGGAGAACACTGCATTGGCTTCGTCCTCAGAGTCGCTGCCAAAGACCAGAATAAGAGTCGATGGTCCGGGCCTGTTTTTTTCTTTCTAGGGTTGCCCCAAGTAAACTATTTCTTCATCTTCCTCGGAATCGCTCCCAAAGATCGGGATAATGGCGACGGACTTCTGTTTATCCTCCGGCTTATAACATCTTTCCATGTCTTCAAAGTCTGGTAGGAAGTACTTTGCGTCTTCATATTTCCGAACCTCGTTTACGGAGAACAGATTCAACTCCCCTATGAGGGTGCATTCCAAACCATTCTTGAAATACTTCATACACTGATGTTGTGTAGAAGGGATGACGTTGTACTCATGCAGCCAAGGCCTGCCGAGCAAAGCATTATAAAAAGTCTTGTCGTTAATGACATGAAACTTGATGTCAGTGACGAGCAATCCGAAGCATAACGTCAGAATTACGAACTCAAGCGTCCGTGACGACTGTAAGTCGAACCCGGAGATAGTAATTTTGTCTTGGGCCAAGTGTTGAACGTTCATGGAAATCTCCTTCAGCACTCTCACGTTGAGAAGATTGACAGAGGATCCATTGTCAACAAGGATTTTCCCGATCTTGATGTCGTTGCAGTACCCGGTGACGTATAAGCGATTATATTCGCATGTACCGAGGAGGAGATCTTCATCGCTGAATGTAATGTCGGTCATGTGGACCTCTGCCAACTTATCCTTATTCTTCTCTTCTGCGAGGAAAGCTTGGAACTGATCGGGCTCTTGTAATGCCTTGATCAGAGACTCTCGTGCTTCTTTGGACAAGAGGAAAGCATCCAATATGCTCAATTGTGAGGATATTTTCCTCAAATGTACCAGGACGTTGTAATCCATCTTATTTTTCTTAGGTGGGTCCCTCTTTGTGAGCTCTTTAACAACTCCCTCATCAAGGGTGATTTTCTCAGAGATTTTTTCTTTCCTTTTGTCTTTTTTGCTCGAACCCTCGTTTGTAAGTCCGAGGTTCTTTTCAGGCAGCGTGCGGCTACGCAGCTAAATGTTCTCACAGTTCTTCTCCCCCTCTTCTTTTTCGGAGGTGAAGTCCTTGAAGAGAGAGCTGAGGGTCATTTCATTCTCAGAATCACTCCCGAAAGTAAGAACTTAGGGTTTTTTCCTTTCCGGACCGGTATCAACCATATGACAGTTGCCAGTCATTTTTTCACACGTACTTGTTGCACCTTTTTGCTGTCGACGAGCTTCCCGCTTCATCCTCTTGAAGTGTTTTTAATGGGCAACGTATCTTTGCCACCACTTCTTGAAGGCACTGCATTCTTCAGTGGGGTGGGTGACCCTCCGATGATATAGGCAATAGTTTGGATGTGAATCCTTTCCGTTGAGGCGTATGACCCCAGGAGTGTTCCCTACGAGAAGTGGTAGCTTCATTCCTACTGACAGGGCTTTGGCGAACCACTTCTCTGCCTTGATCCTGCTCTTATTTGTGGCAGGTGTGCTTCGGTTTAGTTGGAGTACTTTACGACTCATCCTCGCCGTAGCTTCTTTATCCTGACATTGACGCTTAGCCTTTATAAGGTTGTTTCGCGTTCTCGGTCAGTTTTTCTTTTTCGAAAGGCTTCGTTTAACAGCCTATCGATCGGGTCTTCTTCTGGCAGTTCTGGAGATTTTAGCGCCGTATCTGCCCCCAGTTCCTCTGCGTTGTTTTCTGACACCGAGAGAGTTTTTTTGTCATTTAACAATGAATAGGAGACCATGTGGCAACTCACTACATAGTCTTTGGTTTCTTTCGTTTTCCTTATCGTTGTCACTATCTTCGTTCTCAAGAATATACTTGAGGAACTCTTCGAGCATGACTAGTCTCTATGCCTTCTGGTTGTACTCCTCCAGCGCGTCAATATACTTTTATATGTTTGTGCGCTTGTCGTCATACTCGGCAGGCTGCAGAGGCTTCTTGGTCCTCTTCTTTTTCTTCGAAGACTTTGAAGACTTGACTTGGGGATTTTGCCCTTTGTCAACAACTTTCGGTACGGGACGCGGTTTCAGCATCCCTTCGATGATTTCGGGTTCAAGCGGGCTTTTCCACATGACTGCCCGACATGCATGTAGATCTTTCAGCATTCTTTTAGTTTTAGCTGAAAGAACGACTTCCCATTGAGCTTCTTCCACGAGTGAGCATGATTCCCCCGGTGCATCCACCTTTTTGGGAGTGTGCTTCTGTGAAGGGTTCACCCTCCAGTTCTCAGATAGCATGAACTTCCCCTGTTAATACTGGTCCTCGACCCAGTTCTTGAAGATGTAGCAATCCTCAATTGGGTGGCTCACCATTATGTGATAGGAGCAGTAGTTGGGGTTGTTGACGTCGCCGGGCTGCGATGGACGTCATGGGTCTGGCAATGTGATGAGTTTGTTACGCATTGCCAACTCAAATAGTCTCCTCGTCTTATCGCGGGGAAACGAGTAAGCGCGTCCTAGCCTTTCTTCCAGGGATAGGCATGGACGTTCATTGTTTTGGCGAGCCACCGGTTTTGGGTCGCTCGGTTATTGTTGAGCATTTGCGACGAAAGCCGCTTTCCCTTTACCCTTGGCATTTCGAGGGTCCTTATTTAAGGAGGAAGGCCTGTGGCCCATCTAGTCCATTTGGGCTAGTTTATCAATCAAAGCCTGGAATGTTGTGGGCTTGAAGAACGTCATGAATTGGGATACGTTCATTTGAGGATCGATGGTCCCAATGAACATGCCTACTGCAGGAGATTCTTCGATGCGTTGTTCGCACTTAGACCACAGGTTCCGCCACCGGATTGCATATTGGACCCAGGTTTCTCTCGGCTTTACCCTGGCATTGATTAATACCGTGATCGGGATGCGCTCGCTTGCGCTGGCGAATCACTGTGTGAACAGCAGCTATATCTCTGTAAATGTTCTTACGGAGTCATTTGGGAGCTCCGAGTACCATTCAAAAGCTGTCTCCGACAGGCTACCAACGAACTGGTGAAGCGGTAGTTTGCCATCGCCTCCAGTGTTGCCGCACAGAGCTTTGAACTGCACGACGTGCTAGTGTGGGTTGCATGTCCGCTTGTACTCATAGAATTTGGAGATCGTATATCCCAGCGGGTACTTAATTTGGTCATATCAGCCTGGATACGGTCACCCAGTTCTGACGATTTGGCCAGCCGCTTCATTTGCTTGATGGGCTCGTATTTGTTGAGCCATATAATCATCAAGAGCAGCCTTAGAGTTTGTTTCTTCCCTGTCTACTGATAGAGCCGGAAGAGGGTTTGAAGTTTCCCCTCTGTCATCCCCGATGATTATCGGAAGATTCCCGGCTGGAGGCTCTAGCTGAATCATCATTCCAACCATATCCTGGAACAAGAGCGCCATCTGCTTTATGTTAGCGGCTTGCTCATCAGCTTCCTTATCTTTTTTTTCAAGCACCTTTCGCAGGAACTCTGTATCGGTCGTCTGCTCTTGGCACTGTTCAGCTGTTGCATCCAGACTTTATTTCTACCTGGTGAGTGCTATCATTTTGGTCAGCATCTCTTTGAGCTTTTGTAGTTGCTCCTGAGCTTTTGTTAGAGACCGAGTTTGCGGTCGATGAGCCACGGAAGCACGGATTTCTTCTTTTCCAGAAGCCTTGTAAACTGTGTATACAATCATGCCCCCGGACCTGGGGCGTTTAGGTCCGTTTCCTTTGGAGTTTGCCGCCGGCGGTGGAATTTTCTCCGGCCTCGTCCTTTTGTGGGAGGTTGAATTTAAAGGAGCCATTATGACAGGCACCTCTGTAGAAGAAACCCATCGCTGTATGGCGGAGGGATGATCTTTATTTTGCTGAGCCTTCGATTTCTTCAGTCGGCGGGAGTAGTTTTCGTCGATCACAGAGTCCTGGACTTTTTTCCAGACTCTGTGAATTTGGGAGGAGAGCTGCTGATAGGGTCGCTCCTACTTTTCCTGCACAGGGAACTCAACAGGAGGAGGTGATTTCAGTACCGCTGTGGGGGAGTTTTTGCGCACCCTCTTCAGCGGTTCAAAGCTGTTCCCGGTTGGAACAGCAGCATCGACTTCCACCATTGGAGATGGTGGGGTAAGTCCAGAGGGGGAGTTGCCCCCAGCTTTCCACACCGGCGCCAGTGACGACGTCGAACATGTCTTGTAGACGGGACCGCCTCAGTTTGGGAAGCGGCTTCTTCATATCCCTGGCTTTGGTGAGGGACTGTTGCCGGTGTCAGCCTATTGAAGACTGACGTCCTTGGTAGGGTTTGCGGAGGAACAATCAATCTTCCGAACACCGATCTTCTGGTAGGGGAAGCACCTTTGACGGCTTCACCTGCAAGAGGAGTTGGGAGGGCAATCAATTTTGGGACAGCCCCTTCAGATATCACGAGCCTCTTTGCGGGCCCGCTTGAGCTTTGGCTCAGCCTATTAAAGACTAAGACCCCCTTTTTGGATGACTCGTTGAGAGGAGCCGTTGCGGTCGTCAGTCGGTGGAAGACCGACTTCTTAGGAATATCGGGTTGCGTCGTTGAGGTACCAACGCACATTGGTGGTAGCATGGTCCCGAAGAACAATCCAGTAGTGGATTCTGTAACTTGCCCCACCGGTATTGAAAAAATAGAGGCCGCGTTGGGCCCGTAAGTCTCTCCACCAGTTGGGGCGAAGCGAGAATTACTGTTGCAAGTTGTGCAGCTGAAAGATATTGATTTTTCTTCTTCTGCACAAGAACAAGACACCAAATCTTAGTACCTCTAATCCAAGGGCAACCATAGCGAACCGCGATTTTGTTCGCAAAACACGACGCACGAAGTGTGGAGTGGAAAGAGGAAAAGGTCCCACCGGGCGTGCCAGAATTTGTTCACCGCCGGAAACAGAAATGAACCAGGATGGATCGTTTTGCCCGAATCTTGGGAGCAGATGCTATTTGAATTTATCCGTCCACCTCTCCGAAAATGTCAAGTTGATTTATGGCACCGTATATCGACGTTTGGACGGATGCGGCCATTGTAGCAGACATTATCAGATTCCCCCTCGTTTGTCAGGGGTTTTTTATTGTAGAGATTCTCTTCCCTGCAGGCGCAAGCCCCTGCAGTTAATTATGTTACCGCGTCGCAATAACCACTTTCTCCTGCTCTGGAAGTTCACTTCATGTCGTGTGTGTTTTTGTTTGTTTAGGTTGCCCGTGGATTGTATACGGAGACTAGTTTCTGTCGTCACCCGTAAGGCGTGGATTAGTCCAAATCCGTATATTTTTAGATTTGGGTTTGGGTTGATTTAAGGATCATTAATCTGGTTTGAGATTAAGATCAGCTTAAACATATGAGTATTTGGGCTCGATTATTTTAGTTTAAAGACACTGCGGTCCATTATCGCCATGTTTGAAGCGAAATGTTAATTTAAGGACGTTTCGGTCCTTTATCACCATTTTTGGAGGTAAATATTAGTTTAAGAATATTTCGGTCTATTATTCATCTTGCGCGCACGTGTATTTGTTACGTGACGAAGTGAACAATGGAGATATGGAATGTGCCCAATTTGGGGCACGATCCGATTTGAGGCGTGCAGGTCAATTTGGAAGTGCATCAACGAAAGAAGTTGTTGGTCGTCCGCACCCGCCATCTCTCTGAAGACGTTGAGAAATTACAACGACATGTATCAGAGGTGTGAAGAGATATACTCTTAAACCAAATCCCGTATTTGAGGGAAAAAGGGTTGTTGTGGAACTAAAAATCATTAGTCATATTTAAGACTAAGAACTTTATGAGATATAGGATGAATATCATTTTGGATATCATCAATGGGAGACCACTAGTCAGTTTTGAGACTAAGATCAGTTTGGGAAACCATGAGCAATATGAGCTCGGTTTATTTAAAAACAAAAAGGTTTGACCTCAGGAAACTTAGCCAATTTTGGGCTGAGATTGAGTTTCCATAATTACCCAACAGTGCTGATCACTGGGACGTACAGCACTCACGTGTGAAACACGTGGGGTGCTGGATTAGTGCTAGAGTCCTGTGGTACTCATGTGTGAAACACATGAAGTATTGGATTAGTGCTAAGCACTAGAGTTCCATGGCGCTCACGTGTGAAATACGTGAGGCCCCCAGATGTGAACGTTTGTTAGTCATTTTGGACTAATGATGGAGTGTTGAGCACTCTGCATGATACTCACGTGGGAAGCACGTGAGTGCTGAGTTTTGGGCTTTATTTGTTCGTTTCCCTCTTTTTACAGAAGTGCTAAGCACTTGGATAGAGCTCACGTGCATTTCACGTGACTTCTTCCTTTTGGGGCGGCTGCCTAGTTGACAAAGAAATTTTTCTTTGCTTTTTAGGCTCCCATGTGAGAATCACGTGAAGCAGGTTTGGTTGTTCTTTTTGTTCATTTGAAGCACTCATATGGGAAACACGTAAGGCTTCAAGATAGTGCTAAGCACTAACGAGTAACCAAGATGTTCTTGTGTTTTCTTAGAGATATTGATCTCTGTTAATGACATTTTTAGTCATTGATGATCATTAAGATCTCGTTTTTGAGAATCTTGGATCATCATCATTTTTTTGAAGAACTAAGTTCTTTATATAGAGTTAAATCCTAATTTTTGGAGTAATTAAATTCCCATATGAACCTGTTATTTCTTTTTAATTTAGTTCTTTTCCTCTAAGTTTTGAATCTGCAGAACAGAATCTCCCCGATGAGAATTAAATTCTCAACTTGTGGGGAGATCTGCTTCTGCAAATCTCAACCAGAGGAAGAACTAAATTTTTATGTAAAGGGTTAAACCCTTAGATAGGCAAAGAAGAGACACTATGATTGATTGGTAGAGTTTTTGCGTGTTCAAATTTATTACCGCAATCAAGACGGTTTCGCTTGTAGCTAGCCGGTTGAGTACGGGTCGTCCGCAGGGAGATGGGAATCTTTTTCTATGTGCTTTAACGAGTTAAGTCCAAATGTCCAGATTTGTTTGAGATTAACTATGTGCTAAAATGTTATATAAAGAGAGCTTGTTAGGGTTAGGATTAGGTTAGTTTGAGTTAGGAGCCGCTCACTTCTTTCGTTGCCACTCTTAATATCGGTGTTACGGTAATCGGCAACAACGGGGATTAGCACGACTAGGAAGGAACTTGCGAGTATAAGCTAGGCTTTCCAACGCTTAAGTCCTTCCTTTTGGTACTTGTCCGTCCGTTCTTGGCTCTTAGCCTTAACCTCCGGTTAATTCAACCACAACTGGTCTCACTAAGGAATCACCGTTATCATGTAGGATAGGGTGCCGTAAAGAGCGGATTGTGGTTCAATTAACGGGAGTCCGAATTAAGATGTTGGGCAAAGAAAGAGTGAGAGAGATTTCCTTCTCTCAAACTTCCCTTATCCTACCCTAACAAATAGAAAACTACTCACCCATTACAAGAAAAATGAAAATAAAACAAAAGGAGGAAGATAGAAAGAAAGAGGTTAGGAGATTACAACTAACTATTTGAGACCTCACCTTGGCAAGGATCAAGCTTAAGCATCATTGTTGTTAAGGATAAAGAAAAAGAGAACAAGAAAGAAACACAAAAACAAATAACAACAACTAAATTAGCAATTGAAGATTACAAGCAATTTATAATTAATAACATAACAAGAACAAGACAAGCATGATAACAAAAAGAACTCTTTTATTCATCACTTCACTCATGAAACCTCACTACAAGATTTTAATGGAGAAAAGATGAAAAAGAGGAAGAAGAAGAACAAAGTATATCTAAATCCTAATACAAGAATAAGCACCCCTTGGCTTTGGCAAGTTCTGGATTATTTATAGGCAGGAAACAGAGAACCTAGGGCAACATTCTGGATCATCATGAAAAGACAAAACAGCCCCTGAAAAGTTTCAATCTGACGAGCCAGCATGGCCGCGGTTCCGCGGCCTAAGCATGCTTATGCCGCGGAACCGCGGCCCTTTAGGAGACTTAGGTCATGAAAAAAGGTGGTTTTCCCTGGTTTTTAGTACTCTTCAGTGTGGTATATGTTGTTTCTCAGAATCTCTTCACAATATTTCCAGAATTTCAGCAGAACAAAAGGTGATGTAATGTGGATCTTTTGTCATGATTTTTCTTGAGCTCCGCGTAGATATGTTGGATCTTGTGTTGACATTGAGTTTTGTGCATGAAAATGACATTGATTTGCCATTTTATCCCTTAAACTGGTGTGCGGCAACATACGGATAGAGAGCGGAGACCCGTGTTTTATCTGTGGTTGGTAGTAATCCGGAATTTGTCGTGCTTTTCCATAAATTTCACTGTTTAGAGCTGAGAACCTGTATCCTGCAATTAACTAGCAAACACGGCTCAAGAGTACCTACCGATAAGCAATGTGATAAAACTGGGGCGGTATAAAAATGCAAAAATCTGATATGAACAATGGTCTCTATATTTCTTTTTTTTTACCTAGAGTTTCAATGAGGCAAGTCTTCTTCTTCTTTTGAGAATTAAATTCTCTTTCTTTTTCAAGAGCTCGCTGTATATTTTTTTTGTGCAGAAACTTGTAGGAAGTTCTCTCTTTTTTTTAGATTTAATCTCCTTGCTCCTATTTATAGGAGAATGGGAAAATCAGTATGTTAAGAAAATCTTTCATTAAGAGATCATGAAAATTAATTGGTGAATTTTATTTACCGTTGGATTTTCAATCCAAAGGCTCTCTATTTAACATAGAAAATTTCTTATTTGTTCAAAAAGATTAAGAAATATTTTCCTATGAATATCTTGTTAATTTAGCAAAATTAGGAAAATATTTTCCTAAGATAGAATTTTATTCTACCAGATGATCGGGGGGGTGATTTTATAATCACCGTTGGATCTTTGATCCAAGGGTCCTCTGTTTAACAGAGAAGATCTTTCTAGTTTGAGAAAGATCAAGAAAATATTTTCCATATATAATTTAATTCTATCAGGTGGTTTGATTGGTGATATTTTATCACAATTGGATTTTAAATCCAAAATTCTCTGTTAGAGAAGAATCTTTCCGTATCAGAATGATCAGGGAAAATATTTCCCAAATAGAATTTAATTCTATCTTGCAAAAGAGTGCAGCAGGAGACTCACGTGTTTAACACATGGCCCCTAGCATGGGTTTTAGCACGCTTTATTTTCAGCTCTCATATACCTATCAATTCTCATGTGTTTAACACGTGAAGCCAGTTTGGCTTACTAATTATTTGATTTTAGCGCCTATATGCTTTGCATATAGGCGCTCACATGTTTAACACGTGTGGCTCTTTTAGCCCATTTGTTTTTAACTGCAGCGCCTATATGCTTTTGCATATAGATGCTCACGTGTTTAATACGCAAGACTCTTTTAGTCCATTTATTTTTAACTGCAGCGCCTATATACTTTTGCATATAGATGCTCATGTGTTTAACACGTGAGACTTTAATAGTAGGGAATTTTCCCCTTTTCCTTTTTTTATGAGGGAACAGTATTTGAAACCAGAAACCCTAGATTTCATATGTGAGGATATATGGTTATGATCAAATCTACAAAATCTCATATCCGACGGCTCTGATTGGACCGTGAAACCGCTGCATATTGACCTCTTTGGCCGCAGTTCAGTCGCAACTTGGTGGAATCAGGATTTGATATTTCTTCTGGTCTCTTGTGTTGACATGTGGAGATCCTTTTGATATCTTGATTCTGAAAATAATACTCTGAGTCTCTGCCGTTGCTAGATCTCTCGATTTGCTTCTAAATTTTGGCAGATTCGGTTTCGATATCCCGATTTGACTTGGATCTCTTACTTGGATTTCAGACCTGAGCTAGTTCCTGCACAATATCTCAAATCAAATTATTAGTAGCATTTGGTATTTTTGAGATATTATTCTAACCATTTATATGATATTAAATCTTAAGAATATTGATTAGAAATATTTGATATGATATGCATATTTTAATTATTAAGATTTTATTTAAATATTATATGCATATATTTTCCCTAATTATATTAATTATAATGTAGAAATATATGATAATAATTTTTTTACAAATAAACGCACATAAGTTCTATATTTACAATTAACACCTTTTAGCACTTAACAATAGTAGGGAAAATGTTCATTCAAATATGCAATATTACCAACAAACTTATCTTTGATCGTCCCGAGTAAACTAGTTATAAAAAAGAAAAAGAAAAACCTAACTAGCACACTTTCATAGGCAACACGATTGCACTTAGCACGTGCAATATGCTTTTAAACCTTTAGGTGTCCTTAGTAGGAGGAGTATTGTCTCCTGAGGGTTTTCAGCGGATTACTCCCACAAAATCCCATTAAAGAAAAGAAGACGAAATTTACATACAAAGATAAGAACATATAAAAGAAAGAACTTGAAAATAAGTGTTTCAAACTACACTACCTTTTTAGTTGCCATGAGCCCTATCTTAATAGTCATGTAAAAATGTCAGAAATCACATCATCCCTTAATAAAATATCGTCTTTAGTCTTCCTCCCTATCTTTCTTCCAAGCATTGATCATATTCCCCTACGTGTATGTTAAAGACATCCCTACACTTAGAGAATTCAATTCAAACTTCATACTCTTGTCCATCTTTCTTAGTACTTTTTAGTCGGTGAATATTTTAGATGGAATTGCTCACACCTTCTTCATGCAACCGTTAATACTTCTTGAGGTACTAACCAACCGATTACCAAATTTTCTCACTCATTTAGGCATAATTAGTAATATCCTAGTCTTGCAACACCTAAGACTTAGCAGTGGCTCCCAAACCAGTTGGTCTAAGACACTATGTGATAAGGCATCCTCGCTATATTTTTTTTATGATGCCTAAAGTAACTACAAAATCAGTGTTCATTTTTCTTCACCATTTATATTTTCTTTGTCATTTATATTTTTGTTTATATATTTTTTCCTTCATACTAAAGCTTTTAGACAAGAGTATTTCAAGGTATCCTCTACTATCCCAAATTTCAAGATGTGTGCAAGTGCATATAATAGGGTATCAACGTTCAGATATTTGGACTCAAGAATAGAGACTACTATTCAGACTTATTTTTATCCTCAGATTGGTGATTCCCTTCATCTTACTAACCCTTGGGACAACAGCTCATGACTACCTATTACTAGCTTCGATTTAAAACATCTAATTTTCTTACATTTCTTAAATCTCTTCCTATGTTTCATATGTATTTTTCACTTCTAACTTTTATTATCAAAATTTTTAGTGCAAGTATAATGCAAAATGATGCATGAATAAGCATAAACCTCCCCCAAAGCTATTTGCAGCAGTGTCCTCACTGATGTCATCTTTTAATCTCAAAAGCTGTAGACTTGGGAGGAAAAGTTCTAAATGATTAGTAAAAGGGGACAAAAGTCAATGACTGTGAAATCCTCCCCCAAATTTATTTTTTGGCTCACAATCGTGCAAAAATTTCTATTCTTTCAAGAGCCATTTTCAAAATATTTTCTTTCTCCCCCTCCCCCCCAAACTTAATTAAAACAGTGTTTTAAGCATTTAAAATCATAAGGGGGGGTAAAATTATTGGTCTATGCAAAACTTTATAAAGACTAAAAGTCAACACCAACCATTCGAATATTTTATCAATGTAATACCATGGTTGGTAGAAGATCATGTTACATATAGACATCAAGAAGTGGGGAGGAGATAAGAGGTGTAATTGAACGGGTTTACGTCTTGGTTGGTAAAGACAAAACAATGATGGTGGATGAAAACGAGAATATGAAAGATAAGGAGTAGGTGGAATATTCGCATTCTCGTACTTGATAAGAAGAAGGGGTAGCGGTTCAACTTCTTTGGGTGGAGGTTGATTCATCACAACATTCATATCTTTTAGGAATGCGAGTTCTTCGGCAAAAATGTCTTCAAAATTTCCATCGATATTCTGAATGATAATCTTATCGGAAAGAAAGTTATGATACTCGGATAGCTCGACTAAATCATTTGACAAGTCAAAGGATTCGGACTTAGGTGTGAACTTGTCGACAGAAGGGTCTTCACGTGTATAATAAATAGCAGGATCAAACAATAACGCACTAATGGCGTTGAGATCCGTATCATGAAGCTCCTCAAATTCGCAACTGTCGGAAGCTATTTTTTCGACAGAACATACATCTATTATATGAGCACAAGATTCAGAGGGTTGACTTCCTAACTTGTAAATGTTAAGCTCGATTGTCATCTTCCCAAAGGACAGGTTCATTGAACCATTACGACAATTGATTATTGCGTTGGAAGTTGCTAGAAAAGTTGACCTAGAATCACCGGAATTTGGTTTCGTGGGTTTGCTACAGGCTGTGTATCTATAACTATAACGTCCACAGGGAATATAAATTCTCCGACTTTGATCAACACGTCCTGTAACACCCGAGTTCATTTATACCAATTCCAGTTTCCGTATTTACTTATCCATGGTTTATTCTTGATTGATCGTGTTTAGGTCTAATGGTAGTTACTTGGTGCATTGCATTCGACCCGACCCGCTTACTTGAGCTTGTTCGATTTATATTTATAGTATACCCTGACTCGTTACTTTGACGCGTGCATCTAGTACAAACCGCATATCAGCATTTCATCTGGCATCGCATGTTATAACATATAACTTTTAGTCACTAAAAATATTCATTAAAGTACATTGCATGGCCTGCTTGATACCCCTAACCTTGTGGTAGCATCCTTGCATCGCGTTCTCGTCCCATTCAGTAAAACGGATGTGTTGGGATGGCTACGCGCACGTGCGTGTGTCTGTTCTTGGGGATATGCTTTTCTTCCGTATAAGCTTTCATTTTAAATTTTGAAGCTGACTAATATTTTTTTATATTTCAAATTCAAAATCTTGGACCCGACCCGGACACTTTTCTGATATATTTTGTAGTCCGCCTAAATTCAAATTAATTACTTTATTTTAATTTTATTTATTCTTTTAATTTGCCGTAAACTGGGGAACTGATTGTATCTCTTAGTTATTAAAATCTTTTACAAATTTTATCAAATCTTTCCAACTAAGCCAATCAGAGTTCTCTCTTTGTGCTCCTGGTCCACCGTCATTTCTCTCTCTTCTATTCCTTTCTTTTATTTTTCCCTTAACCAATTGAATTCATCCTCGCTGTCACCGGGCCCCACACGTTTGGTTCCTATCCCTCTCCTAAAATCTTTCTCCCTTTCATTCTCTCTCTCTCTCTCTCTCTTTCTCTCTCCCCGAGCGTTCTCTCTTTCCTCCCTCTCTTTCTTTTCTTCTTCTCTCTCTCCATCTCTTTCTCTCAGCTCTCTCACTCTCTCTCTCTTTTCTCGCAATTACTGTTCCTTCCTCGAGTCTGGTCACCGCCTCCCACTACGGTCACCTCCCTTCTTCGTCCTCGTCATCTCCTCCTTTGTTAACCCAGCGGCCACGAGAAAAATCCTACCCTCGCCGACGCCGCCCCAAGCACCGAGCACCACAAACATTGCCTCCCTCAAAACACCTCTATCTCCCATCACCGAGAACCCAACAACTCGTCATCGCCTCCTTCTTCAACCCGCAACCCACCATCATCGACTCCAGTCCTCAACCAATCACCGTAGCCCTTCATCTTCAAACCATCACCTCAACCCCCGAGTCTCCATCATCGGCATCTCCTCCCTCAACCGTCGACCTAACCCTCATCATCAACCTCGAGACCCTTGTCTCCATCTCCCCGAGATCCCCATTGCACCCTAGCCGTGACCTGCTCCTTTCAACCGACGCCTCCTCGCAATCGTCGACCAGCCCTCTGCCCCCTCTTCTTCCTCGTTTTCATCTTCCCGAACATCCTTACCGTCGCCACCTCCTTCAAACCGCAACACCCATCACCGTCATTATTCCTTCACCGGCAGCACCTAACCCAAACACCCAACTTCAGCACCTCGCCTGCGTCTACATTGCCGTCGCCGCCTCTACCCTCGACCGCGATCTCCTCCCCTCTCTTCTACCACCTCCTCGCCATCAGCCTCCGTTTCCCCTTGAGACCGTTTCCAGCCATTAACGCCGCCCGATATCCTCGGATCTCACTTCCAAAGCCGGTGGATATTGCTGCGGTTGATGCAGAGGATGACAATGATGAATCTATTAGGGGCACGTCAAATCAATTGGTTCTTTTAATCCTTCTTTCATTAATACAACTCACGACGTGCATCCAGTATATAACCGAGCCCAGATTCTGGTCGTAGTTCAAGTACTGATCTTTTATCGCATTGGATTCTTATGTCGTCGTGTTGTTTACCCGATCATCGTCTCCAGGCAAGTTAATCTTGCTACATGCTACTATAACATCTATATATATTTATTTCATGTTTAAGACTGTAAATGGAATCTAAGGCTGTTAATCTTCATTATTGGATTTCGATGTCAGAATATATCATGGTAGACTCAGATCTTAAATCATAATTCGTTGCATGTTAGAGCACCACATTGTTTACCCACATCCGTGTTTAATTTGCTTACTAATTAACTGCATAACTCCTAGCGCCTTTAAATAGCTTCTACCCCGAGTACCCAGTAGCATTAATTGAATGTATTTTATATATCATTGCACCTCTAGAGTATCTAATACGTATTAGCATGATTTTAACATTCATATGTGTTTTGCTGTATTCAAGTAAGGTTGAAACCATCTATCAAATACAAACTGATAACTGTGCATCTACATACCTTAACCTGTACCTGATTGCATTTCACGTTATAAATTCCAGCTTGTTAATTCTATTAGTACACATGCCTGTTCTGTATGCCATGATTATGCTAGTTTGATTTTGAGCACCCACATGATATCGTTTACATCTTGACATGACTTGCTACATACATATTGATTGACCCGACATGGTATCGTATACTGCTTGACTTGACCTGATGTACCATGACTTGACCCGTTACCTGATCTTGTGTCTAATGCCAACAAACCTGACATGTAGTCCTCACGGACCGTTCCTGTTGTCTATCCAGACAAACCTGCTTACCTGATCCTGTGTTGGCATTAGCTCTCGATTACTGAATACCCGACTTAACTACACATACAACTTGGGGGTATGGGAAAATCAATGATGAAACCTGACTTGTAACTCGACAGTTCGATACCTGTTCTGATCAGTTTTAGAGGCTAGGCCAGCCTTGGAATGATGCTGCTGACATCATTCATCTGTACCTATTTCCTGTTTTAGTGCCTAGCGGCATATCTCGGATTCAGCCCGAGAATCTGGACCATGGTCCCGGGTATGCACAGGATACTATTGAGTTATATCGATGATTCATCAATTTGATTTCAAAGACTTTAGAATAGAAAACCCAATAGAAAAGTTTAGTTTACTCACTGCATACTACCATGCACTGCCTGCTTATATTACTGTTACTCCTGCTTGTTCATTCCTGTTTATACTTTCATTGCCTGTTACCCTGTTTACATTTTATTGCTTGATGTTTTGACGCGCTGACGTCTGGGTTTTGCATGGCCCAGATTCTCCTATCTTGTTGCAGACTGATAAGGAATAGTGCCGCTGTTAGACGTGCGGTGAAGTTCCTGTCGGTATGTAGTTTCACCTCCAGGTGTTTCATTTATTGTATCTTTTGGCTTCCGCATATTGTTATTTCTTGACTCTTTTACTCTGGCTTATGGACATGTACTAGATAGTTAGTTTACTTTCCTGTTCTTGATATCTCTACAGCCGTAATGTGACTGTGGAAGGATCTTTCCTATCCACAGGTAGCATGGTTGGCTATGTCACGTGCCCATCTTAGCGTACTCTGGGAAGCGGGGCATGACACGTCCTCTAGCTCACCCTTAGGTTGTATGACAGATCGATCGGCCATCTGGAGAGTGCAGTGCGCAAGTTTCAACTCTCCTATACCCAATTGCTCATAAACAGAATACGGAAGCAAGTTAAAATTAGCACCTAAATCGAGTTGAGAAAAATTGATATGTTTACCCCCAATCGTTATAGATATTGTAGAACAACTGGGGTCCTTACATTTCGTGGGCACTAATTGGGTAAGAGAATTGCTCATATTACTCGCTAAAAAACCTTTTTTAGGCACTTGAATTTTCCTTTTCCTAATGCACAAGTCCTTTAGAATTTTAGTATAGGAAGAAACTTGTTGGATAGTATCTAGAAGAGGAATATTTATGTTAACTTGCTTAAAAATTTCCACAATCTTCTCCATTTGGGGACTTGATCTGTTGGCCCTTAACCTGTTTGGAAAATGAGCTTTATTAATAAGGGTTGGTTCTGTAGCGTCTTGAAAAATCGTTTTGGTGTTTTCCTGAAAATCGGTGAAAATTCGGTATTTTTCCGAAAACCGTCTTTCTCGTTATTTTGCAGTTTAGGGCTAATTATACTTAAAATGGATAGGTAATTGCTTGTTTTTAGTAGCTAATGAGTTAATTATGAAATTCTGGTCGTTTAAAAATTTTCCCTAATTTTTCAATTTTTTAATATTATTTTAAGCCGGTAAGAAAATACATTAAATTAGCGATAAATACAAATTTTTCCGGGCTAATTTTAATCTTTAAAATTATGATAATTAAAATCTAGTGGTAACATAAATTTTTAGTATTTTATTTTGATTTTTAACTAATTTTTAGTATAGAAAGCGAAATTATTGAATTTTAAGCTAAAACTTGCAATTTTTGACTTGTAGGGGGTCTTTTTGCATAAAACTTCTTTTATAAAACCCCTCTCTCTCTTCCCTCAGCCCTAGGACAGCCCCACCTTGATCAGGTCCAGAAATTTCTGGCCTCATTTTGGTTTTCTTTCATGTGTTGATTTGGGTTGTTTATGAATTTATTTTAAAAATAGTTTGATGAAGTATGGTGCATTGACTTTTGGGAGAGTTGACTCATGACTTTTCCAACACACCCAGACCCTCCCCTTACCTCCCTCTGGCCGAAACCTGCACCTCCTCCTCTTCATCTCTTTTCTTTTCATTTTCTTCAAATTTCTTCAAAAAAAACACATCAAAATCCACAATTTTATTCAAAAATCCAAACAAAATCCTTATGCTATCATTATCCTTAGCCATTCTTGCTTGAATCTTGGAGCTAGGAAGCCATCCTTAGAGGCAAATCACATGCTTGATCCATAGATCTTGAGGTATAATTTCCATCAAGTTAATTTCTTTTGGCTAAATTCCTTTAATTATATGGTTTTAGTGTTAAAAGTTTAGCTAATTTCTAATCTAGTTTATAAAAGAGTAGTTTGTTTTAAACTAGGGTTTGTTAGCACACCATTATGTGGTTAATTAAATTTATTTTGCTTGCTAGTTCCTACACAACCAAATCAAAGAAGTTACTTTGTTTATGTGGTCTTCAAATTATGCTAATTTAGTTAATTTTAAAAGTTTGATTTTGGTTGTAAATTGTTGTTTTAGGAAATTCAAGAGAGGGTTTATGTATGGAAAATGGGTTGCGAAGCATGATAAATGAGTTGAATTAGGGTTTAGAAACCATTATTTAGTTGATTAAATCTAATTTGTTATCTAGTTGTTTTGCTAATCTAATCTAGAAGGTTAACTTACTAATTGAGTTATAAATTAGTGTTAATTTAAGGTTTTCATATATAGTTTGGATTAAGAATTGCTAGGTTATATAATTCAAGTAATGGTTGTTTATGGAAAATAGGTTTTGAATCTTTGCTAATGTGTTGTAATTATAGTGTTTGTAAATAGCTTGTTGTGTGGTTGGATATTGTGTTGGATTGTGATAACCGTATCGCTAATTTTCGATTTTTGCACCAAAATTGCTAGTTTGTGCTTACTAGGTTTTTATTAAAATTATTTGGTGAATTATTTGTGATACCTTGGGGATGTTTTTAGCATCTCCTATGACGTTTAGGATGCGTGAGCGCGGAGTTTTGAGTAGTCGGGTTTTAGTTTTGCCGGGCGACCAAATCGGCGTTTTTGGCAGTTTTTGCGATTTTCGCGTATGTTCCGCGCACCCTGCACACGTTGTACCTAGCTAGTGAACATTAGTAGTTTCGTTTGGGTTTTGCGTCGTTCTTGATATGTAACCTTATGTTTGGTATTGATGTAAATTCCAGGTTCGGTCGCGGAGACGTCAGACGCGGCGCGAAAGGGGAAAGCGGTGATTGGACACAGCTAGCCAGGGATTCCGGTGAGTAGATGTAACATCTACGGGGGACTATCGTTGGATGGCGCAACCCGCCCGATAGTTTTAGTAACTTACAAGATTCTTAGTGATGTTAGTAATTAGGGGTGAAATACTTATTTGATTATTTGCTGCATCCATGCATTATATTGACATACCTATACGAAACCATTTTATAGGACACCTGCACCATTGCCAGGGTTTTTATATGCAGCACGAGCACTATTCATGCTTACACACACACCCTGGTAATTGCCATGCCACCACACTAGTTAACCTTTAAATTGAAACCTTTTACTAATTGATACTTAAACTTGTGCTATTGCCTTTAATTCCTTAAAATGAAACCGTAGGATTGCTATTCATGTGCATGTACTTCATCATATTAATTGTTCATGCCTAATCTATTAATCACACATCGCAACTTGATTATTGATACCATATGCATTCATTATCATTGACATATGCACTTATGAGGATTTCTTGAGATTTTATGATATTTCTGGATTTCGGGGGAAAGCCGCAAAATTTCTAAACTTACTATATTTTTTAAAATATGTAAATTGCGGTTTTCTAGTGATGTAAGTGTCGTCCACCATGAGTTTGCTGTGGTTTTGGAAATCCGTGTCGAGGAGTGGAGGAACCGTCACGGGTACATGGTGGGCCCGGTAAGGTACCCCGGGGCAAGAGGAATGTGGTGTTGACGTTGAGCCTGGCAGGGGACGGATTACCTACCGGTGACTGTTTGGGACGGCGGATAGCCAGAGGATACCGACCGTGGCCGCTAGATGATGAGATATTGATATTTGAGATGGGTCAGCCGGACGGCTGAGGCCAGAGACACTATGACATGGATTTATGAGATTTGAGACAGCTTTTAGGTGTCGTTGCTGGACACCGGTTCTCGTCGATTCCTTGAGTATTATGCTGGCATTCTAAAAGAGTTTCAAAAACAAAAAGAGATAAAATGTTTCTTATAGATACCTATTGAGACCTCAGATATTCATGTTGCATACATATTCGTACACTGATGTTGTATACACACCTGCTAGTGCATCCATTCATACCTGTATTTTAGATGCTAGGATGCTTGTGTGCATGCATACGATAGCCTTTGTAGATGTTATTTATTACTCACGAGTTGGCAACTCACCCCCGTTGTGCCACAGCCTTTTGCAGGTCCGCTCCGTCAGTACAGTAGCGGCGGGCGCACTTGTTCTTTTGCCTCTTTTGCCTGGACTCGAGGTTTTGCTCATAGGTGGGTCATGTTATTATTTTTGTACCACCTTGTATATTCTTTGTATCTAGTGTACTCCATCTACTGTTTCTACCAGTATTATTGTATTGACCTAGAGATGAGACTGTGAGGTTTGTGGACTTTTATGCTGTATTTTGGGGTCGAGCTCACTTGAGTCGACATGCTGTTTTTTCTTATGCTTCATTATGATTATTTTGCTTGTTGTTGCTTTATATTGCGTGGGATTTGTGACCGCCTTGTGGCGAAGAGCTAGCTCCCGCTTGGGGATGCCCTATTTTGTTGGATTCATATATATTTTGTTGTACCCATTTTGGGGGCCAGTATTTACAAAGGAGACTCTGCCGAAATTTTCGGAAAAATTGGTATTGTTTTTAAAAAGGGTTTTACATGACTTATTTGATAAACTCGCTTTCAATTGATTGGGTTTTCTTCACTCTTTTGCTTAATTGGTTTTGTTTTCTGGGCTTTGGCTTACTTATTTTACGGACGTCTTTAGACGTTTCGTAAACTTAAGTGCCAGTCACGTTCCGTACCCTGCGGGTCGTGACAAAGTTGGTATCAGAGCGATAGGTTTTACCTTTTTGAGTGTAGGATGACCCTTGGTAGATGGAGTAAGTGACTTAAGCAGGGTAACGTAGCGTGCGTATGTCCACGGCATACTTACGATACGGTACCCCGCCTAAGTGACTTTAGGATATACTTGCTTGAAAATTCCTTCTTCAATTCCGTGTATCCTATGATCCTATTGCACTGTTCTTATTACCCATTTTCCTGTAACAGCCACTATGCCGCCGAAGGCTACGAGGGCACAGAGGGCTGCCGCCAGAGACGAGATTCGAGCTGGCTCGTCCAAGACTAGGACTGAGCAGGGTGGTATGCCTACGCCGCAGGGACAGACCGATCCACCTTCCCCAGGCCGTATGGATAGGCTCGAGACTGGTATGGAGGAGTTGCGACAGATGATGGGAGGCATGCAGGAGCTACGTCAGATGGTAGGATCCCTAGTTGCAGCCAGTCGTACACCGAGGCCGGATGACGTACCTACTACATCACAGACGACCATGATACCTTCTCCTACTACTACCACCGTGACCATCCCGGTTTCACTACAGGATTTCATGAGGCTGAGACCTCCAGTATTCACCGGCACCGAGGCAGCGGAGGACCCACAGACGTTCCTTGACAGTTTAGCCAGGATCTGCCGTTCGCTGAGATGTTCGGATGATCGATGGGTAGAGCTTGCGAGTTTCCGACTAGAGGGTCTCGCCCAGACATGGTGGGAGTCAGTCTTGAGAGGTCGAGCTACAGGTCTACCGCCTATGACGTGGGCCGAGTTTACAGCGGTCTTTCTAGCCCGTTTCCTTCCAGAGAGCGTTCGTGACGCCAGAGCTCGTAGCTTCGAGGCCTTAGTCAAGACACCTGGGATGACGGTGTCTGAGTATGACATCCAGTTTACACAGTTATCCCGATATGCTCAGTATTTGGTGGATACCGAGGAGAAGATGGTGAAGAGGTTCGTACAGGGACTTGATGCCCAGTTATATCTTGCCATTGGCGCCCAGCACTACAACACTTATTCAGCTGCTATGGATACGGCATTGCGGATGGAGGCACGCATATCATGGACTTCGGCCGTTTCTGGGCCAAAGAGGATTCGCACCGATGTACCGTCTCAGAGGCAGCGCGCCAGATTCTTCCCGAGAGATAGGCCTGGCAGAGGATTTGGGCGGGGACAGTTATATGGTTCTTATCCCCAGGGGCAGCAGCCGTCGCCAGGGTGTTTTGGGTGCGGGAGTTTGCACCATCTTGTCAGAGACTGTCCGGCGAGACGACAGGGAGCAGCGACAGTTCCGCATGTGACCCTGCCACCATCACCACCCCCTCCTCAGAGAGCCCTACTTCCTACCACCGGCGATGCTCCACGCCAGTTAGGTGCACCCAGAGGCCGTGGACGCGGCGGTCCTGTTCAGAGAGGACGAGGAGGCAGAGGCCGAGGTCGAGGTCAGCCCGCTATCGGTAGAGGACAGGCCCGAGTTTTTGCTTTGACACCGCAGGATGCGCAGGCATCCAATGCCGTTGTGACAGGTACCTTGCCAGTTTGTTCTTTCGACGCCCGGGTATTATTCGACCCAGGTTCCACACATTCGTACGTCTCTACACACTTTGCACCGATGTTGGGCCGTGAGTCGTCGTCGTTAGATCATCCGCTTGTTGTTAGTACTCCGGTAGGCGAGTCGTTTGTCGCTCGGTTTGTATTTCGTTTGTGTTCCGTTCGTATCGGGGAGAGGGATTCATCGGTTGATTTGATTCTTCTCGATATGTTGGACTTTGATGTGCTTCTGGGCATGGATTGGCTAGCCACTTGTTATGCTTCGGTGGACTGCCGTGAGAAGGCAGTCATATTTAGCTTTCCGGGAGAGCCAGTCCTTGTTATTCGGGGAGACCGCAGTGTCACCCTTCCCAGCTTAATTTCGTCTCTTCGCGCTGGTCAGCTCTTGCGGAAGGGATGTCAGGGATTCTTAGCGTGTATTTGTGATACTCGAGCTGCAGAGGTTCCGTTGGACCGGGTCCCGGTAGTTTGTGAGTTCCCTGATGTTTTCCCTGATGAGCTACCTGGGCTACCGCCTGAGCGCGATGTTGAGTTCTGCATTGATTTGATTCCCGGCTCGGGGCCTATTTCTATACCGCCTTATCGGATGGCCCCGGCAGAGCTTCGAGAGCTGAAGGATCAGTTGCAGGATTTGTTAGATAAGGGACTTATTCGACCGAGTGTTTCTCCATGGGGTGCTCCGGTCCTGTTTATCAAGAAGAAGGATGGAAGTTTGCGCTTATGTATCGACTACCGCCAGCTGAACAAAGTTACCGTTCGGAACAGATATCCGTTGCCGCGCATTGATGATTTGTTCGACCAGCTTCAGGGTGTGGGGTATTTTTCGAGGATCGACTTGCGATCAGGATACCATCAGCTGCGAGTTCGACAGGAGGATATACCGAGGACAGCTTTCCGCACGCGCTACGGCCACTACGAGTTTTTGGTGATGTCGTTCGGACTCACCAACGCCCCAGCAGCATTCATGGATTTGATGAACCGTACATTCAGGCCGTATCTTGACTTGTTCATCATCGTGTTTATCGACGATATCTTGGTGTACTCCCGGAGCAGAGAGGAGCACGAGCAGCACTTGCGGATTACGTTACAGACTCTGAGGGAGCACCAGCTGTTCGCAAAGTTCTCCAAGTGTGCATTCTGGCTGGACAGCGTCGGATTCTTGGGTCACGTGGTTACGAGAGACGGCATTTGTGTGGACCCGAAGAAGATTGAGGCTGTTCAGCAGTGGCCCCGACCTACATCGGTTACTGAGATCCGTAGTTTTCTAGGCCTGGCAGGCTACTACAGGCGTTTTGTTCAGGACTTCTCCCGTATAGCTGCACCTTTGACCGGTTTGACCCGGAAGGGAGTTCCTTTCGTTTGGACAGAGGGGTGCGAGCGCAGTTTTCAGCAGCTACGGACATGTTTGACTACGGCGCCGGTATTATCTTTGCCTTCGGGATCAGGCGGATTTGTTGTCTACTGTGATGCTTCGCGAGTGGGATTAGGATGCGTATTGATGCAGCATGGCCGGGTGATCGCTTATGCTTCTCGGCAGTTGAAGAAGCATGAACAGAACTACCCCACTCATGATTTGGAGATGGCTGCAGTGGTCTTTGCACTGAAGATTTGGCGACATTACCTATACGGCGAGTCGTGTCAGATATTCACCGATCACAAGAGCTTAAAGTACATATTTCAGCAGCGAGACCTGAACCTCAGACAGCGTCGTTGGATGGAGTTGGTGAAAGACTACGACTGCGAGATCTTATATCACCCAGGCAAGGCGAATGTGGTGGCAGATGCGTTGAGTAGGAGGCCCGGGGGTAGTCTATCCTTTTTGCGCATAGTGCAGAGGCAGTCGTCAGCAGATTGGCAGATGTTATGCGACAGCCGAGTTGAGTTTGAGTTCACTCAGACAGGGGGACAGCTCGCGCATGTTCGTGCACGCCCACAGTTGCTTGACCGTATATATGAGGCACAGCGCAGTGACGACCGTTGCTCAGAGATCGTGGCACAGATGGGACAGGGCAGATTTTCCGAGTTCGTGATTGACGATCAGGGGAATTTACTATATGGATCTAGACTGTGCGTACCAGATGCTGATGGATTGCGGCGCGACATTCTTGAGGAGGCACACCGATCAGTGTATAGTGTCCACCCGGTTCCACCAAGATGTACCATGATATGAGAGAGACCTACTGGTGGGACGGGATGAAGAGGGACATTGCGGAGTTCGTTTCGAGATGCCTGACTTGTCAGCAAGTCAAGGCCGAGCACCAGAGGCCCGCAGGAGAGCTACAGCCGTTACCCATTCCAGAGTGGAAATGGGAACAGATTTCGATGGACTTCGTTGTGGGTCTACCCAGGACCAGTCGAGGGAACGACTCCATCTGGGTGATCGTGGATAGATTGACGAAAGCGGCTCAATTTCTACCAGTGAAGACCACTTTCAGCTTCGCTCAGTATGCTCAGCTCTACATCGACGAGATCGTGCGGTTGCATGGCGTACCGACTTGTATCGTGTCAGATCGAGGCACTCAGTTCACCAGCCGACTTTGGCAGAGACTTCAGAAGGCTTTGGGCACCCGTTTGAGCTTCAGCACAGCGTTTCATCCGCAGACAGACGGACAGTCAGAGCGGACCATTCAGACTCTCGAGGACATGCTCAGAGCGTGCGTTTTAGACTTTGGTGGTAGCTGGGATCGTCATTTACCGCTAGTGGAGTTCTCCTACAACAACAGCTTCCAGGATACTATTCAGATGGCACCTTTCGAGGCATTGTATGGGAGGAGATGCAGATCGCCCGTTTGTTGGACAGAGCTCAGCGAGAGCAGTATTTTGGGGCCGCAGCTTGTTGAGGAGACGACAGCGAAGATACAGTTGATCCGAGACCGGATGAGAGCGGCTCAGAGCAGGCAGAAATCGTATGCAGACAGGCGCCGTCGCAGATTAGAGTTCGCAGTTGGCGACCATGTTTTTCTGAAAGTCTCTCCGATGAAGGGCGTGATGCGTTTTGGGCAAAAGGGGAAGTTTAGCCCTACATTCGTAGGTCCCTTCGAGATCCTTGAGCGTGTCGGCGCAGTTGCATATCGTTTGGCTCTTCCACCCAGCTTTCCCGATGTTCACCCCGTCTTCCATGTTTCGATGCTCCGCAAGTACCTTCACGACCCTTCGCATGCGATTCAGCACCCGACAGTCCAGCTAGAGCGCGACCTTTCTTTTACAGAGCAGCCGGTGGCCATCTTGGATCGGCAGGTGAAGAAGTTGAGGTCGAAGATTATACCAACCGTCAAGGTCCTTTGGCGTAGCCCGAGCAGCGAGGAGGTTACCTGGGAGACCGAGGGCGAGATGAGGAAGAAATATCCCCATCTCTTTGAAGGTACGCGTAGCTATATTTTTTAAATTCAGGGACCGAATTTCTTTAAGGGGGGAAGATTGTAGCGTCTTGAAAAGTCGTTTTGGTGTTTTCCTGAAAATCGGTGAAAATTCAGTATTTTTCCGAAAACCGTCTTTCTCGTTATTTTGCAGTTTAGGGCTAATTATACTTAAAATGGATAGGTAATTGCTTGTTTTTAGTAGCTAATGAGTTAATTATGAAATTCTGGTCGTTTAAAAATTTTTCCTAATTTTTCAATTTTTTAATATTATTTTAAGCCGGTAAGAAAATACATTAAATTAGCGATAAATACAAATTTTTCCGGGCTAATTTTAATCTTTAAAATTATGAGAATTAAAATCTAGTGGTAACATAAATTTTTAGTATTTTATTTTGATTTTTAACTAATTTTTAGTATAGAAAGCGAAATTATTGAATTTTAAGCTAAAACTTGCAATTTTTGACTTGTAGGGGTCTTTTTGCATAAAACTTCTTTTGTAAAACCCCTCTCTCTCTTCCCTCAGCCCTAGGACAGCCCCACCTTGATCAGGTCCAGAAATTTCTGGCCTCATTTTGGTTTTCTTTCATGTGTTGATTTGGGTTGTTTATGAATTTATTTTAAAAATAGTTTGATGAAGTATGGTGCATTGACTTTTGGGAGAGTTGACTCATGACTTTTCCAACACACCCACACCCTCCCCTTACCTCCCTCTGGCCGAAACCTGCACCTCCTCCTCTTCATCTCTTTTCTTTTCATTTTCTTCAAATTTCTTCAAAAAAAACACATCAAAATCCACAATTTTATTCAAAAATCCAAACAAAATCCTTATGCTATCATTATCCTTAGCCATTCTTGCTTGAATCTTGGAGCTAGGAAGCCATCCTTAGAGGCAAATCACATGCTTGATCCATAGATCTTGAGGTATAATTTCCATCAAGTTAATTTCTTTTGGCTAAATTCCTTTAATTATATGGTTTTAGTGTTAAAAGTTTAGCTAATTTCTAATCTAGTTTATAAAAGAGTAGTTTGTTTTAAACTAGGGTTTGTTAGCACACCATTATGTGGTTAATTAAATTTATTTTGCTTGCTAGTTCCTACACAACCAAATCAAAGAAGTTACCTTGTTTATGTGGTCTTCAAATTATACTAATTTAGTTAATTTTAAAAGTTTGATTTTGGTTGTAAATTGTTGTTTTAGGAAATTCAAAAGAGGGTTTATGTATGGAAAATGGGTTGTGAAGCATGATAAATGAGTTGAATTAGGGTTTAGAAACCATTATTTAGTTGATTAAATCTAATTTGTTATCTAGTTGTTTTGCTAACCTAATCTAGAAGGTTAACTTGCTAATTGAGTTATAAATTAGTGTTAATTTAAGGTTTTCATATATAGTTTGGATTAAGAATTGCTAGGTTATATAATTCAAGTAATGGTTGTTTATGGAAAATAGGTTTTGAATCTTTGCTAATGTGTTGTAATTATAGTGTTTGTAGATAGCTTGTTGTGTGGTTGGATATTGTGTTGGATTGTGATAACCGTATCGCTAATTTTCGATTTTTGCACCAAAATTGCTAGTTTGTGCTTACTAGGTTTTTATTAAAATTATTTGGTGAATTATTTGTGATACCTTGGGGATGTTTTTAGCATCTCCTATGACGTTTAGGATGCGTGAGCGCGGAGTTTTGAGTAGTCGGGTTTTAGTTTTGCCGGGCGACCAAATCGGCGTTTTTGGCAGTTTTTGCGATTTTCGCGTATGTTCCGCGCACCCTGCACACGTTGTACCTAGCTAGTGAACATTAGTAGTTTCGTTTGGGTTTTGCGTCGTTCTTGATATGTAACCTTATGTTTGGTATTGATGTAAATTCCAGGTTCGGTCGCGGAGACGTCAGACGCGGCGCGAAAGGGGAAAGCGGTGATTGGACACAGCTAGCCAGGGATTCCGGTGAGTAGATGTAATATCTACGGGGAACTATCGTTGGATGGCGCAACCCGCCCGATAGTTTTAGTAACTTACAAGATTCTTAGTGATGTTAGTAATTAGGGGTGAAATACTTATTTGATTATTTGCTGCATCCATGCATTATATTGACATACCTATACGAAACCATTTTATAGGACACATGCACCATTGCCAGGGTTTTTATATGCAGCACGAGCACATTCATGCTTACACACACACCCTGGTAATTGCCATGCCACCACACTAGTTAACCTTTAAATTGAAACATTTTACTAATTGATACTTAAAGTTGTGCTATTGCCTTTAATTCCTTAAAATGAAACCGTAGGATTGCTATTCATGTGCATGTACTTCATCATATTAATTGTTCATGCCTAATCTATTAATCACACATTACAACTTGATTATTGATACCATATGCATTCATTATCATTGACATATCCACTTATGAGGATTTCTTGAGATTTTATGATATTTCTGGATTTCGGGGGAAAGCCGCAAAATTTCTAAACTTACTATATTTTTTAAAATATGTAAATTGCGGTTTTCTAGTGATGTAAGTGTCGTCCACCATGAGTTTGCTGTGGTTTTGGAAATCCGTGTCGAGGAGTGGAGGAACCGTCACGGGTACATGGTGGGCCCGGTAAGGTACCCCGGGTCAAGAGGAATGTGGTGTTGACGTTGAGCCTGGTAGGGGACGGATTACCTATCGGTGACTGTTTGGGACGGCGGATATCCAGAGGATACCGACCGTGGCCGCTAGATGATGAGATATTGATATTTGAGATGGGTCAGCCGGACGGTTGAGGCCAGAGACACTATGACATGGATTTATGAGATTTGAGACAGCTTTTAGGTGTCGTTGCTGGACACCGGTTCTCGTCGATTCCTTGAGTATTATGCTGGCATTCTAAAAGAGTTTCAAAAACAAAAAGAGATAAAATGTTTCTTATAGATACCTATTGAGACCTCAGATATTCATGTTGCATACATATTCGTACACTGATGTTGTATACACACCTGCTAGTGCATCCATTCATACCTGTATTTTAGATGCTAGGATGCTTGTGTGCATGCATACGATAGCCTTTGTAGATGTTATTTATTACTCACGAGTTGGCAACTCACCCCCGTTGTGCCACAGCCTTTTGCAGGTCCGCTCCGTCAGTACAGTAGCGGCGGGCGCACTTGTTCTTTTGCCTCTTTTGCCTGGACTCGAGGTTTTGCTCATAGGTGGGTCATGTTATTATTTTTGTACCACCTTGTATATTCTTTGTATCTATTGTACTCCATCTACTGTTTCTACCAGTATTATTGTATTGACCTAGAGATGAGACTGTGAGGTTTGTGGACTTTTATGCTGTATTTTGGGGTCGAGCTCACTTGAGTCGACATGCTGTTTTTTCTTATGCTTCATTATGATTATTTTGCTTGTTGTTGCTTTATATTGCGTGGGATTTGTGACCGCCTTGTGGCGAAGAGCTAGCTCCCGCTTGGGGATGCCCTATTTTGTTGGATTCATATATATTTTGTTGTACCCATTTTGGGGGCCAGTATTTACAAAGGAGACTCTGCCGAAATTTTCGGAAAAATTGGTATTGTTTTTAAAAAGGGTTTTACATGACTTATTTGATAAACTCGCTTTCAATTGATTGGGTTTTCTTCACTCTTTTGCTTAATTGGTTTTGTTTTCTGGGCTTTGGCTTACTTATTTTACGGACGTCTTTAGACGTTTCGTAAACTTAAGTGCCAGTCACGTTCCGTACCCTGCGGGTCGTGACAGGTTCCAACTTTTAAGGAGAAGTTTGTGTGGATGGAATGGATCCCAAAATTGGATTTAGAATGTTCTTAGATGGTAATTCCTTCAAGGAAGTGGGCTGAGGGTTCGAGCCTATGGGAAAACGGAGAATAGGCTCGGAAGAAGATTTTGGATTAGTCGAACTAGGAGTAGAAGTAGTATCTGGGGTATCATCAATATCATCAACTTCAACTTGTTCACCAACTTTTTATTCAGCACTCTTCCCGATCTCAACGTAGTTACGGCACTCATATTATGATTTTGAAGGATGTGATTTGCGCTTTGTGAGTGGCCGAGATTTGGTAGAGCTTGAGATGGAAGTCTCCCTTTCTCTCTCTCACTCATCGCGGTATTTAACTATACAATTTGTGCTTCTATTGATTTTATGCTTTCACCGTGAGAAGCAGTGTGTTGCACTAACGTTTGGATAGAATACGTTAAATTAGCCGTTGTTTGCGTGGATTGTTTAATGAACATTTTTAAGTTTCGTTCGAGTGCAGAGATTTTATTGGTATCGGCCATCGAAATATTATTATAAGGACAAAGTTGTTGGCCGGATTTTGAAATGATTGTTGTTGAAAAGGATGCTGAATTTGGTGTGGTGGTTGTTGCTGTTATGGAGGAAGCCTTTGATAGTTATTTTGGCATGGAAACTGATTTTGATTTTGAGATTGGTTTTGATTCCAAGCAAAATTAGGATGATTCCTCCACCCCTGATTATATGTGGATGAATAAGGTCATTTCTAGGTTGTTGCTGAAAAGCATCATTGGTTTGTTCATGACCTTGAGACGGAGGATTTAAAGGACATTCTTCCGTTAAATGGGATGGGTCAAAACAGCAACCACACACGGTTTTGGGGAGCGTAACTTATTTTAGGGAGGCTGAAGAGAATTTGTATTCTATAACTTCGAGTTTCTTTTGTATCGCGACCATTTCGGATTTTACTGCGATGGAAATATCGAGCTGATGAATACCTGCCCTAGATGAAGACGATATTGGTCTAGTGCTCTTCCATTGTAAGGTTTGTTCGGTGAGATCTTCCAAAAATTTCCATACTTCGCCATCGTCTTTTGACATGAAATGACATTGAAAAATGGTTTTAAGCATTTGTTTCGTGGCTGGATTAATACCCTCATATATAATTCGACAAAGTTGTCATCTGTCGATTCCGTGATGAGGGCATTGGACAAGAAGATCTTTAAACCGTTCAAAGCATTTCTAAAATGGTTCGTTAGGAAGTTGGGTAAACTGATTAATCTCGCTTCGAACACGGATGGTTTTGTGATGAGGATAAAATTTCTTAAGGAATGCTATAACGAATTCATCCCATTTAGCGATAGAATGTGCGGCAGTGCTATAAAGCCATTTTTATACTAGGTCGCACAAGGTAAAAGGAAGAAGACGTAATTGCATAGCATCTCCTGAAATTTGGGTTGTGCTCATCATTGCAGATACGTTAAGAGTTCTTTGGTTTTGGACACGCATTCGTTGTAATGGAACGTCTAAATTTTTTGAGAAGTTTATAAGTATAAAAATAAAGTAGAGAACCATACGTTGGAAGTATCAGGATTCTTTGAAGTGATCGAAGATATAGATACTTATGCTAGGTATTCCATCGTAGTAATTTTGAGAACTTAATTCTCCCTCAGGTTACTCATCCGCGGTTTCGCTCCTTGATGAGTAATGTTGTATTGGCCTTTTTCCATTTAGGTGATATGCACTGAAAACAGTTGCATGATATTTGAATCTGGTTCCATCTAAATTAGTGCCTTTGATTCTATATGGATATAGATTGGTTGCATATCTTGAGATTATTAAGATATGGAGTTATCTGGTTCCTGTTTAAAAGTATAATACGGAAAAACTGAAGGCACGCTTCGGTAATGGTTGTTTGTGGATTATCCCAAGCATTCGCTAGGGTTTTATTTCTACCATTTTCAAGATCAAAAGTTACATTATTCTTGACTCGATACCTTTTTATAAAAGGAATCTTTTTGCAAAAGAAACTAGTGGAAGTATGGTAGAACTGGAAGTGATTCCAGAACCACAAACGGTTACCGAAAATTTAGTAGAACATAAGGATTCAATTGGACTTGACAAACCATTAGCCACTCCGCAGATTTTAGTAGGTGACCTTAGCAACCTGAGAGATACCGTAGATGGTGAAAGAGAGGTCTGCATCATGGTTATGATGGCCCTACTAGTTATCTGTAGGTCATAGGAAGTAGTAATTTCCAAGTGACCAGATACTTTATATCCAAGTTGGATTCCATGCACTTCAGCAAATATTGGATTTTGGACATTGATGGGTGCTCCTGAAGGGGTAAAACCCATTAGGAGTAAATAAATCTTTCAAGATCTGTGCAGCTGGAAAGGTATTAACCTAATAAGGCCAGACTTGTTGTAAATATTCTCATCAAATACTCGTTGTGGATTGTGATGAGACATTTATTTCAGTGTCTACGCTAAAATCCACACGGATATGACTTGCCACTGTTGCTATTCATAACTGTGATATCTGGCAGGTGGATGACTATAACGTCTTTTCAAATGTAAATTTGGAAGAGCACATGTATATGACTCTGCCAGAGAGTTATCATAGTCAGTAGGAGCGGCGGAAGGTGTGCAAATTGCTTATGTCTTCTCATAGACTAAAGCATGCATAATGCAGACGGATCATCGGTTTTGATGTGACAGTCAAGGTGATTGATTTCATCAAAACAATAGATAAACCTAGTAAGAAGAGTGTAGGGAGTACTGTCCTGAGATTTGGATGACATACTCCAGATAGGAATTGATATTCATATACTACAATCGGTCAAACTTTGTTGTCACATGGTGTTTTCTTTACATAGGATATGAATAATATATCAGAGATTTTGGTGACTAGATCTATGGTTTTAGATCTACATTTGAGAAGTGTCCTAATCCAAGTACTTAGACAGCATTCTAAAAGTATTTTAGAATGGACGACTCCTAGCGTGGTGGTGTACCCGCAAGTGATGTAGTAACCCTCTCTAAAGAGATGTCTTCTAGACTGATGAGCAGAGGGACTGGTATGAATGAACTATCATTTGCTTAGAAAATTGAGTCAATCGTGCAATGTCTTGTACAAAACGAGATGTTGCTTATACACTTGCTGTACTAAGCAGATATTAATCCAATCCTGGAGAAACAAAAGGAAGTAATTATGAAAATAAGAGGATGTTCTTGATATATCGTAACGGCAGCCTCCTCCAGAAAGCGGTTATCGTTTCAGGCTTCCAAGGTGACCTGGATGACAGAGATGTTGTCAAAGTTTTGAGTTTAGCCTCTTTTGAGGATCAATATATTGGATAGGGTTCTAATATGGTTACTGAGGTAAGCATAGTGCAGGATGCTGGTTATGACTCAACAGAGAATACAGCCCAAGAAGTTTGTTGGATAAAATTGTTCATTTATGAACTTGGTCCTATCATATATCCAGACAAATTCTTGTGGCGGGATATCGCTCAGTTTGGAAGATTGTTCATCTCCGCGAAGTTGAGATATAGAGAGAGGAAGTTGGAACATTGTAGCGGATCCACTCACTGAGACTATTTCTCGAACACGGAAGTTTCTCAAACGAGCTTTGCGAAACTGATTAGTAGAGGGTATTCGATAGCACACGGGATGTGGGTATGCGATACCGCAATAATTAGCCTTAAGTGCGAGTGGGAGATTGTTGGATATAGTGCCCTCAAGGCAATTATTGTAATTGCAGGCATGCGATTATGATAATCGAGGGAGGACCTATACAGGTAGAACAATCTTACTCGAGATGATAGTATACTATCTGGTTTGTCTTTATTATTGATGTATATACGTTTTACTTGTTATTACGTGTCGCTAATACATAATGATGAAGCCCGTAGGATTTTTGCTTGACTACCAGTATTATGATGGCAATACGTGAGAGCTGGGTAGTCCATAAGCACATCCTTAAATGTCCCTAGTCATGGGAGTATCGAGACTGGGCATCGATATTCCAGAGTAGACTAGTGTATACGTTTCGAGACCCCGACAAGAAGCGGTGGCCGGTCTCACAAGTCATTGGTGTTGTGTCACCTAAAATAGTATACAGGTGCTCACTGGAGGTGAGTACACTAGACGGACTTTCCAAGAACATCTAGATGGTATAATGTCTATCGTCAGATGGAAGTTCTCTAGTGGTATGAGTACAAATTAGTCTTTTGACCTGAGATCTTCATTTGTCTCGTGTGAGTTCCTACTGTACTTTGATTACTACCCTACCACGACTCAAAAGAGTCATGCAAACAGGTTTTAGTTGGGTACTGTCTCGAGCCACATGGAGGCAGCGAGCGATTGTCGGGGATTCGTCTCTCCTGGTATTAGGAGTCGATATCGCGCTGTGTTCGGTTGGCTATCACCCTAAATCTATGGCCACGGTGGATGAGATTAACTGATATGAGTTCAATAGTTTCTCGGTTAGTGATGAGTTTGACTCCGACACGACTTATCGGACTATTAGGGGTCTAACGTTATCCATCTCATAGACCCGATATGTGATACTCTTAGACAAAGAGACCGGACTGTACGGAGATTATAACATTTAGGCTCAGTAGGGTACGGACGGACTTGATTGTCGACCTCCCTTTCGGCAGATATCTGGGTAGCCGTTACGTACAGCTAGTGCCGCAGACGTGCTTGTGGTTTTTGAATTTATTCAGTAAATCACTGCCAGCGTATTGTCGAATTTTTATAGTCCCACACAGAGAGTTTTTCCGGTTCAGGCGATATGACATAGATGATATATATTGGTACATACAGGGTGTCCGATTAAATACGTGCACAGGCAACACGGATTTTAATTACACGGATTTTAATCGGACGGTTGATAGTACGAGCGGTTTAGGATTAAGCCGGATTATTAAATAAGGTTTTGATTTAATAATTTATATATATATATATATATATATATAATATATATATATATGTATTCTTATATTATTGTTCACTATTCACTCTCTCTCTCTTGGTTATTCGTTTTTTGTACGAATATGCGTATATATATTTCGATACGTTTACCGGAATGTATTCCGTATTTATACGGATTTTGTTTTAGAAGATGGACACTTCATTTATTAATTTTCCTTTAAAAAAAATCAAAAAATGAGGTGGAGGATGTGGTGTGAAGAAGCATGATAGAGAGGCATGACTATGGTTTTAATATTGTAAAAATCATTTGGATTTACTATTGTTGCATGGTTGCAAAAAGAAAATGAGCCACTCTCTTTTCCACTTGGGTTTTTCTTCAACACACATTAAAAAAAGACTTAGCCATTTTTTTTCTTGTAATGGCTAACACTTCTTCACCTCCTCTTTATCTTAGATGTTCTCTTGAGCTTAGAAATTCGAGAGAAAAGACAGTGAAAATATTTCTACATCCCCACTCTCTATTCGTAGCGAGATTGGAGCGTCGGTCGCTTCATTTGGTGAAGCCGGAGCTTGGATCGGTTCTCTTAGGTGGATCATTTTCGGCAAGGACGGTCGCTATTCGAGTTCGATCCGGACGGTATACAAGGAGCTTGGAGGGGTCTTCCACGATTGGATGGACACGCGTCGAAGGTAGTATTCTCTAACCTTCGCATGCTTGAGTTTCTAGTTTTCGGTGTTTGGATCGATCGCTAGTTTTTAGTCTCTAGTTGCCCCCTCGTTAATTTTTGGTTTCCGCTTTCACATCGGCCGCGGCCTCCACGGCAAGGCCACTAATGACTTGCATAATTGAGAAGCTTAAAAGAAAGAAAAAGAAGATTCAAATGTAAAGGGAGTTCTTGAAGAGAAAGATGACAATCAAGAAATTGATGAATTCAAGATACAGGTGAAGAATATTTCAAGCCTTGAAAGTGACTTGCTTGTGGACGTCCAGCAAATTCATGGAAATCTTATGAATAACGATGGAGAAGGAAAAGAAAATCACGGTATCAAAGGAAAGGACGGGGAAAGTAACAGAAGTATTAGTATTCAAATAAGCAATGTTTATAAACGTTGAAAATTCATCGAATCAAAACATGGAAATTCCTTTTCAAGCCAATATTGGAATATTTGTATTTGAAAACATAATTCTCATCTTAGTTTTCTATTTCCACTTTAAACTAAATACCTTTCCGCCTTTTATCGAATTAAATAAGAAAATAAAAAAAAAATTTGGCATTTACATGATAACCCAAATCTTTTAAATCTATGATTTTAACTTATACCCAAACACTCTATTCAGCTCCTTTAAATAACCTTCATAAACCAAAGCTTACGAACATATATTCATAATCCAAACCAGCAATAAAGATTCTAACACAAGATATAGCTAAATATGCAGATTGCTACTTAGAAAAACGGAGCACATAATTGATACAAATAAAAAATTAAAAAATGAAACATACTTCAATTTACTCCAACTATCAACAGCCCCACGCGCCGTGCACGAAGTCGAGGGTTCAAATTCTATTATTTGTTGCTCAAAATTTTGAAAAAGACAATCTTCACATTTTATGACCAAACCAAACACATGCCAATCTAGAAAAACCTTAATACAGAGAAGGGATTGCAACGAAAAACCTTCAAAAATGCAAAAAGGTAAAAAGATATGATAAGTTTTTAATTCTTTCTCAGCATGCCAAATGAACATAGCAAGGAAATAATTTTATGTAAAGAAAACCGTTTCTTATATGCTGCCCAAATATCCAAGGACCCACGCAATATTTCCGCAGTACCTTGTCTTTAACAAAAGAACAGAAGAAATTAAGAAAGACGATTACTTTTTATCAATAGAAAAACAATGTCTCTGCTCCAAAGAAAATGCTAAATAAATATAATTTTATTCGCAAGATCTAGTTCAATATCCAACATACAAGACATGAGAAAACGGCGCGTGCAGAGACCTTGCAAGCCTAAGTGGTCATGGGCCAATGGGGTCCAGAGACCTAACGGTAAAACAACCAGCGGGTCTTACCGGCTCATGTGAGAGCCCACTGCAGTTTGGACCTTGCATGCCCTGTTTCCTCATAAAACATAGATAGATTAAGAATGTTCTGAAAACATTGGCATTTTTATCACCATAAAAAATTTAAAAGTTTGTATATTTACTCCCACCATTTCCAAAAAGCTGAAGTGATTGAAAATATTATAAATTTTTCCTGATTCCGAGCTTAATTTTGGAATAAAATAAAAATTCTGGATACTCCGAGATTGTTTGCTACCGAAAAATTTTCACATATTTTTTTCGGTTTTGCAATATTTTGCTTGCTATATAGTACACGGAAATCACCGTTTTTCAATATTTTACATTATATAACACATGAAAATCATGAAATTTTAAGCAATTTATTCTTTTTCTTTTGGTTTTGCAATATTTTGTTCGCATCCAGGCAAAAAGTTATGATGTTTTCTTTAAAATTATCAAAATTTTGTACGCCACAACACAAAAAATTCATGAAAATTTAAAAAATCTCTATATTTTGTTTGATTTTTTGGTTATTCTATACTTTCCTTGTTATAATGGAAACAAAAATTGCCAAGTTTTCAAAAATTTCATGGTTTCTACTGCTTTTCAATATTTTGCATGCTATAACTCATGAAAATCGTGAGATTTTCAAAATATTCCATTTTAAAAAAAAAATTCATTGTTTATAGCACATGAAAATCAAGGAATTTCAAAATTCTCAAAATTTCCCCTTTTCTTGTATTTTCAATATTTTGTTAGCTATATAACACTTGCAAAATTTTCAAAAACCCCAAAATTTTACGTTTTTTCAAATTTTCAACATTTTGGATATTATAGTGTATGAAAATCGTGAAATTTTTTAATATCTAAAATTTTCTGGGTTTTTAATATTTTGCTTGCTATATACATTACACGAAATAAAATATCAAAAGTATTTAATTATTTTCGTTTCTTCATAATTTAGCATGAACAGGAAAAACGTAAAATTTTAAATAATCTATATTAAAAAGGTCTTTTACCTTTTCTTCTTCCTTTTCTAATATTTTGTATGCACACCAAAAAATAGTGAAAGTTCCCAAAATCTAAAAAAATTTAGAACTTTTAATTTCTAGAAAAATTGATAGAGCAAGCTTAAATTTATAGCCACATGTATCCAATCTAAATAATGAAATATTATATAGATGATAGCATGGTACAATTTGTACAACTTAGGAAAAATTGAATATCCAAGACAAATGTGTAGCACGTATGTTCAAGCCAAATTAAATGGATCCGAAGCCCAGGAATCTTGACACAAAATAACGCTTTGGTGAATATAGGTGTGTTTGTTGTATGCATCGGTTAGGAGTTTGTTGTATGCATCGGTTAGGACTTAGAAGCCTATGCCAGAAAGGCATAAAACAAAAAAGAGAATAATGGGGGAAAGATGTCATAGGAGAGAATTTTCTCCTATGGCGTCGAAAAGGTACCCCCTTCCTCATTTTTTCCGACGATCGGCACACATCATCTTCATCGTTATGATCTAAAATGTGGGTACACCAAATTTCATGCGATTCTACAACCTTTTCACCGTTGATTTAGTGGGTTCAAAATTAATGGTTTACCGACAACAGAACTTTGTACATTGCTAAATCAACAGTGAAAAGGTTGTAGAATCGCATGAAATTTGGTGTATCCATATCTTCGATGATAACGATGAAGATAATGGGTGCCGATCGTCGGAAAAAATAAGGTAGGACGTATTTTTTCGACGCCAATGGAGGAAATTCCCTCACATGGCCTTTTCCCTCCGTTGACCTCAACAAAGAAAAGCAATTATTAGAAATCTCTAGCTACCGGGCGTTGCGCTGTGTGCAATATGTAGATTAATAACAGGGAAGATTGTTTCTAAGCCTTATTTTAGAGCAAAAGAGTACACAAATAGAAAAACAACGTTACATTTTTTGGGGCAATTATTCATACCCTTAAACTTCATATTATTATTCGACAAAATGGTAAAGAAATAGAAAACAACATAAATTTTTATCAATTTGGCAATACGGTTGGGTTGCCGCACGTTTCCACATATCCGCACATGTGGTCAGAAGAGAACATTGGAGTTTTTATCCGCTGGCATTAATGACCTTGGTCACCGATGTAATGGTGACCTTATCTCCGAGCGCCTCCGTCCCAACCTCGGCAGTAAACGTATCGTACCTCATGAAGAACTCCACCACCAACAACCTCGCCATCACCACCACCATCTCCTTCCCTGCACACTGCTTGTTCCCGAGGGTCGGGCTCTCCGTCTCCGGCCCGTTCGACCACACTACGTACTTCAGCAACCCCTTCCCCTTCTCCCCAACAAACCTGTCGGCTACAAACTCTCCGCCATTCTCAAACACCATACCGTCCCTCGTCGCAAACGGCTGGTACCCAAAAATCATCTCCCCCTTCTTCACCTTGTACGCCGCGGCGTGGCTCTCGATGAGCAGGTCCTTCTTCGCCTTCCCATACTGAAACCGCACCGGCGGGTCCATCCGGAGGGCCTCGTAAACGAAAGACTTCGTAAGCTCCATCTTCTCGAGCGCGGCAAAGGTGACCTTCCCGTTCTCGGACTTCACGGCGGATCGGATTTCTCCGGCTAGTCTTGCATGTACGGCCTGACCGGCCTGTGCCAAGAATTTGAGAATGCCCGGGAAAAGAACCTTCACGCCGCCGTAGGTGTTAAAGAGGGTGGCGAAGAGGAGGTTGTGGCAGGCCTCCTCTCTCGATAGACCGAAGAGTTTGTCTGGATTGCTGAAGATGGCATCCGCGGCGGAGTCGAAGT
Source organism: Agapanthus africanus (assembly GCA_030015575.1). NCBI lineage: Eukaryota > Viridiplantae > Streptophyta > Magnoliopsida > Asparagales > Amaryllidaceae > Agapanthus > Agapanthus africanus. Next base: position 131,526,791 of record CM057350.1, on the reverse strand, counting down.
ATGAGTAGAGAGCTTTGTAGTCGGATTTGATTAGGAACGGTGGAAGCGAGATTGTGTGGAGCAGCAGATCCTCGAGAAAGAAGGGACGTAACCCCAGACTCGTGAGAGGGTGAAGCTGGAACAGCAACCACTTAGCCGCCTTCGTATAGAGCGAAGCGGGAGGGGCGACGCCGAAATAGGCGTCGCATACGAAGTCCAACCCGAATTTATCGTTAAGCTTGTTGAAGTTGGAACTGGATGAAGAAGAAGAAGAAGAAGAACGAAGTTCGGCTTCCATCGCGTCGAAGAGCGCGGAATACGTCGATTCAAACGCAGGAACAAGGCTGTGTTTACGGGACGCGAGAAGGTTGAACAGAAGCTGCTTGCATTTCGAGTGGTCAGGTTCCGCAGGGTCGAGATATGAGCATACTCGGTAGCCGCCGGTAAGAGATGTGGAGGGCATGTAAGTGCCCGTAAACACATTTCTTTTTTCGACCTTAGAGTTATCGAACAGGACAGGGAAGCTTTTAGCGTCTAGGACGCAGACGACGCGGGGGTCGGAGGCGATGAAGGGGCCGGGCGGCATGTTTGTTCGGAACACGGTGGATCCGTACTTGTCGATGCGGGACTGGAAGAACTGTTGGGCTCCTTGGAAGTAGAAGAAGTCAAGGCGGTCCTTGATGGGGGAGAAGAAGGGGATGCCCCAGTCGCCGGGGATCGGTTCGATGGGGAGCTTCGACTGCGGCGGCGTGCTGTCGGAAACAGAAGTACGATGATATATTGAAGACATTTTGATGTTGTTGATCACTTGATGTTCTCTACAAGAATGAAGCTGATCAGTTAATTAAGTGGAGGATGCTTTCATTCCTTTGAAATATTCATGCTTTTAAATAGGCAAATCCTATGGTACTATTCTACTACTACTTGCCTTTCGGGACTTTTTAGATCCCACGCATGACAAGGTACAAAAAACATGGGTTTTTTCCCCCCTTCTATTCGGCCGAGTAAAACATGGGCAGCTGCCAATGAATTAGGTGAAAGGCTAACATCAAAGCATATTTTTGGTGTTTCATGAGGTTGGGTACATTCAAATCACATGTAAACACTATGCAATCGAATGAAGATTTATCCTTGCGTTTATCCCTACCAAATAAACTGGGGAATGCCAAATTGCAATATGATTGTAACTGGGAATTTTATAATTTTAATTCTATTGCCGCACCAAAGAGAATTTCTACAGTTCCAAAAATAACTATCTGAGTTGAGTATCATTGTGAATGAATATTTAATTTCTAATGGTATTTGGAAACCGTAGAAAAGGAAAAACGTTGGAATTGATTATATAAAATCCTAACCTTATTTGTTTTTGGATTTGTTAATTAGAGATAAATCCAAATTGGTTATTTAGAGATAAAATTGAATTGGTTATTTGATTTAAATTAGATATTTTGATATTTGATTAAATCCAAGTTTAAATCTTATAATTATCTCTAAGGTTTAATTGTAGGATATAAATATGAACCCAATAGTTTAGACTTTAGGAGAGAAAATTGAGAGAGAGGGGAGAGAGGGGAGAGACGGGTTGTATTTTGCCATCATCTCATAATTATGTAATTCTCAATAAATAGTGAAACATTCTTTACTGCTACGTGTGGTTTTTTCCGTTTGGGTTTTCCATGTAAAATCTTTGTGTCTTTTGTGTTGGTCTTTTCTGTTTTCATCGATTTTATTTGATCTCTGTTTCCGTGTTTATCTCGGTCATCTGTAACAAACTAGTATCAGAGCTTGCGTTGATTCTACCGTTTGAGTACATAGATGGCATCGCACAATATTAAGATCGAAAAGTTCTCAGGAAAGAATAGTTTCAGTCTCCAACGCATTAAGATGCGCGCACTGTTAAAGCAACAGGATCTGTGGACGCCGCTTTCTGGTACGAGATCGGCGTTGATGACTGATGAAGACTATAAGAAGACGGGGGAGAAGGCACATGCGACGATTCAACTATGTTTAGAAAACGAAGTCTTATGCGAAGATGCGAACGAGAAGACTGTGGAGGATCTCTAGCTGAAATTGGAGAATTTGTACATGACGAAATCCCTCACGAATAAGTTGTATTTAAAGCAACGATCATTTCCTCTCCATATGAATGAAAAGTACGTCTCTAAAAGAACATCTTGATCTGCTGAATACGATTCTCATGGGTTTAAAGAACGTGGATGTTAAAATAGAGGAGGAAGATTCTGACCTAATTCTGTTATTCTCCTTACCACCATCTTTCAAGAATTTCACTCTTTTATTTTCGGTATGGACACCATATCACTAGAAGATGTCAGATCAGCGCTTCACTCTCGTGAACTTCGATACAAGGTGTCAGGAAGGAATGAAGAGAGTCAGCAGATGGGTTGATGGCGAAAAGTTTGGATTAAAAAGAGCGTTCTAATCAAAGAGGACTTTCTAATATGGACAAAAGGAAACAGAAGTGGATAGGCAAATCTAAGTCAATGACTCGTGATGGGAATATTATTTGTCATTACTGCAAAAAGGAAGGATATATACAGAATTCGTGCCCAAAGACGGAAGAGATGGAAAAGAAGGTGAACAAGTCTTCGGTTGCTGGTATAGCAAAAGATGAGTCCTCTAGTAAAGTCGAACAAGTTTTATCGGTTACTGATTACGTTCGACCAGGGTGTTAGATTCGGGTTGTTCTTATGTGTCCCAATCGGGACTAATTTTTAACATTTGATGAGTTCAATGGCGGTAATGTCTTGATGCGTAACAATATGCTCTGCAAGGTTGTTGGTATTGTCTCCATTCAGATTCGTATGCACGATATAGTGGTAAGGACTTTGAATGATGTTCGATATGTTCCAGATCTGAAAAATAATTTGATTTCCTTAAGCATTATGGACTGCAGAGAGTACCAATGTGTGATTGGAGGTGGATTTCTTAGGGTTTCGAGTAAAGGAGAAGAGCTTGTATATTCTGCAACGAAAAACGATGACAGGTTCTGCAGCAGTCTCGTCTATAGAAGAATCAGAGGCAGAGAAGACCAAGTTGTGGAATATGAAACTTGGACACATGAGCGAGAAAGGTTTGACGGTTCTCCATAAGCAACGCTTGCTTAGAGGCTACAAGACAGCGACAATCAATTTCTGTGAGTATTGTATTTTCGGCAAACATCGCCAAATTCAGTTCAGCAAGGAAGTGCATAGGACGAAAGCGACACTCGAATATATTCATGCTGATGTTTGAGGATCTTCTCATCTTCCATTGAAAAGTGGTGATCGGTATTTCTTTTCTCTGATTGACAATTACTCCGGGATGTTTTAGGTCATTATGCTGAAGTACAAAAGCGATGTTTTCAAAGCCTTCAAGGTGTGTAAGGTTCTGGTTGAGAACCAGAAAGAGAAGATGATTAAGCGTCTTCATACTGATAGTAGCATAGAATTCTGTTCGAAATAGTTTAATGAGTTTTGCAAAGATGAAGGCATCGCAAGGCACCATACAGTTAGAGAGACTCTGCAGCAAAGTGGTGTAACAGAACGTATGAACAGAATGTTATTAGAGAGAGCACAGGGTATGTTTTCTGGCTTGTCTAAGAATTTCTGGGCCGATGCTGTTACTACAACGTGTTATTTGGTTAATCGCTCTCCATTGACAACCATTGATTTCAAGACCCCTATATAGGTATGTGTTAGTGATATATGCCATAGAGCCCATTATTGTATAGTACTGGTTTGTATAATACATTTGGAAGCTTGGGATATACACGGATATAATAACAGTCTTGCTCAATATGGTAGTATGCTACTTGGTTTGATTCTATCTCAATATGTACATGTGTTTCTTTTAACATATCGCTAATACATATTGATAGAGCTCTTAGGATCTTTACTTGACTACCAGCGTTGTGATGGCAGTCACACTAGTGGAGGCTGGGTAGTCTATAAGCACATCCTTATACAGGTCCCTAGTCGTAGGATTATCAAGACGGGGCATCGATACTCCAGAGTAAACTAGTGTATACGCTTCTCATCCCAGCATGGGAGATGGTCTGTTCCACAGCCATTAGTACGTCGTACTGGAGATAGTATACATGTACTCATTGGGTTATGAGTTACACTGGACAGACTCGTGGGGAACTGCTGGTTGGTATTATACCTATCGTCAGGTAGCAGTTCCCAAGTGACATGAGTACAGCTTAGTTCGTCGACTTGACAGCGCTATTCCATCTCGAGTGTGTTCTCACTATTCTTAGATTACTACCCTACCACGTCTCAAAGGAGTCGTGCAAACAGGTAGTAGTTGGGTGCAGTTCCGAAGCACTTGGAGGCAGTAGTGGTTAGATAGGTTTCGTCTCTCCTGGTATTGGGGGTTGATATCGCGCTGTGTTGGAAAGCCATTACACAAAGTCCCTGACCAGGGCAAGTGAGATTTATTGGTAGGTACTCTAGTAGTTTCTCAGGGTGTTTTGGGCTCTACTTTGGCACGACTTATTGCGCTATTAGGAGTCTGACGGTTACCGTATCTAGGCCCGATATGCGATACTCTTAGACGAACAAACCAGACTGTATGGCGATTGTCACAGATAGCCTCAGTAGGAGTTCGGATGCGTTTGCTTTTCGGCCTTCTTATTAACAAATACCTGGGTAGCCGTTACGTGCAGCTGATACCGCTGACGTGCTTGTGGTTAAACCCACTGCTAGCATACTGTCGAGTTTTCAGAGTCCCACACAGAGAGTTTCCCTGCTTCGGGTGAAATGATATAAAGGTCGTATAGTTTTATGACAGGGTTCGATCATATACGAATACTTGTGCACGGATCATTATTCGGATGGATAATATTAGTGGACTTTGGTTTAAGCCGGATCCTAGTATTAGATTATTGGATTATTTTTGTCTCTTTGTATTCGTATTTTTCGGAATACGGATACGGGTATGTATATACGGTGATAGGTATTCTTGTAATTGTACAAGAGTGCTTCTAGAAGAAGATACCTCATTTGTGGATTTAACCATTTTATTAAATGGTTAATGAGGTGGAGGTATGAGGTGTTATTTGTATATTAATGAGGCATGGCTACTTGGGTGATTCATGCTTTGGTGACTATTGAAGCATGCTTGATTCATTGGTTTGAATTATTAGTATGCTTCATTATTCATAACACTTAGCCATTCTCACTTTAATGCTCATCTTCAACACTCTCATCTCCTCAAGCTTTCTTCTTCTTCCTCAACCCTAAAAGTCTCATGTGTTGAGAAAGGTAGGGTATTTTGAGACAAATTAATCCATCATCATCACTCTCTACATTCTCTAGGCTATCTAGTTTAGCGAACTAGGTATCCTACTTACCTCGGTTTAGAGGTTGGAGCTCGAACTATAGACTCTCGGGTGGATCGTCTTTGACTTGAGAAGGCCGACGATCAAGCACGATCTGTACACTTCGAGAAGCCAAGGAGAGAAGGACAAGAAGACCCTAAGGACTAGTACACGGAGTTATAACACTCTTACATAGTAGTTAAACATCTAGTAGTTTGTTAGTTAAGGTTTAAGTAAAGATCCTGGAGTTTAGTCGGTGTTGTGAAGCTTGTAAAAATCGTTTTTTGCACATTCCGCCTCCCCGTGAACCCGTGGAGTGCACGATATCGATTTACAGTGGTATCAGAGCCTACTAAACCTTAACTAGCTAATTAGCAAGTAGTTAGAACTTCGATCGTCGGAAAAACCCGAAATCATAACTTCAAAACCCATGCTTGCTGTTGTTTTTAAAAACTGGTCTAAAATTTATTTCAACGGCCTTAAAAATACAAGAAGGGTATTTTAAGAACACAGAAGAAAAACGAGTTGGTAACTCACCAAGACCACCGTGGAAGTGCAGCGAAACAGTGCGTTTCGCCGCGGTTCCGCGGCCGAGTCGAGGCCGAGTTATATTGATTTCTTCTGTGGGTCTATTTTGTGGAATTGTGATTTCTGGTATATTTGGTTTCTACCCAGTATTGTTTGTGTGCTAGTTTGTACATGGGGTAGACACGGAAAATATGTTCGATCAAAATTCTTAAGTTACTTGGCTAATCGGGTTTTCTGTGTTTGGATATATGATGCTTAACGTCTGCTAATCGCTATACATCGATTAGTGGGGATTGCACATATCTGTGATATGTGATTGTGGTTTGTGTATATGGAATATTAGATCGTTGTGGATGAATAGATGGGGGATGTGAGAGAAGCATTTTTCTTTCATTCATATAAATTTGTAATTTGATGTAATATTATTTTGCAGGGCACATCCGGGTTGAGCTTGTAGCCACCGTTGTATTATTTTATTTACTGTTTTTCCTCTTTGGATGGACCCTAGGTGAGGTGCATAAACTACCAGGTTCTTGAAGTGCCGAGTGGCCTACTCATTTTACTGAGGGAGGTTGCTTTACTTCGGAAATTTGGCGGGTAGTTTGCCGCACCCGTAGGGGTCTAGGATGGGGTTTGGCTATTCATCACGACCGTGGAATGCGTCTTTTGTTCTGGGCTTAAACGAAACGTGAAATTCCTAGTATATCCAATATATTCATCTGTCATCTGGAATGCCTATTATTGCGTGAAACGAAATGGATATATATATATATAGTAGACGTTTCTTATGTTTTGCACCCGCGCTAGTTCAGCCCCCGCTCTGCCGTTAGTTAAGTAACCTAACGGTGCATGACGGGGCCCTGTGACGAATACAGATGTCATAAGCGTGCGTTGTATTTTCGTTTCTTTCTGCAATGATAGGACTAAATGATGTGACATCATTAATTGATTAATGCAAAGAAAGCAAACCAAAACTGAATTATTGGAACAGTTTCAAAACCACTCGGTTTTCTTCAAAAGGCAAACTTTTAAATGTGGAGCCTAAACCACTCCTTTAAAAGCTATCATGATTCTTTCGATTATATCAAGTTCATTACGTTCAGGGTTTCGCCAAAACCATCCATAGCCCTCCGTCATTTCAAATGGGTATTCAGTAGTATTCAAGCTATGTATTTTGACCTTCGCCAAGGCATAGTGATTGGTAGCTGCTGGATATTCATCTGTAGCATAGATAGATGTGTTGGTTTGGGACAGTCGTATTACTATTTTGGCCTTCGTCAAAGGTATGTACGGGTGGGTTCAAATTAACCTGGACAATGACGGGTAGAACTTGACTTGCGACTTATGATATATTGGCCTTCGTCAAGGTCATAAGAGCTTGGGGCAAAAATCCACATCGGGAGTTTCTAAGGAAATTGAAACTTTCTAGTGTTGCATACCATTTGGAGTATAGTGATTTTGGTAGGATTCTTTCAAGGTTATCACACGATGATATTTGGATCCCGATTCTACTATGAGTATTCGCTACTCTTTGGGAGATTTTTCACTAAACAATCAATGCTATAAACCAAACAAGTGTCTAGAACGGTGTTAGCAGGGCTACGCCTCCAAGGAAAAGAGATTATGTAATTAAGGAATTTCGTGAAAACGTTGTAAAACCTCTCTCGAAGTACTAATACCAGCCTGTCCGAAAGGTTAAGTAACAATTGTAGGGTGAGATTAATCCTGACTATTTCTTATTTATAGTTTGAGAAAGGATTTGAGAAACAGTGGGAGCCATCCTATTTAGATAAACTAATAACCAATCCAAACTTGCAAGAGTATCATGCTGAGTGTTTCTCCTCTCTCCCTTGACTGCAGCGACGAAAATGACTGGGCTTAAGTTACTGCTAGATAAAAACAAATTGACTGGGCCAAACTATTATGATTGGCTAAGAAATGTCCAGATAGCCATTAGCTATAACAAGCTGGGCTACCTTCTTACTATTAAAGCCCCCGCCGTCCTAGGTCCAGATTCCACCGTCGCGGATGCTGATATCCGTAAGATATTGGAAAAAGACAGTGCGAGAGCCAAGTGTCTCGTGTTAGCCTCAATGGATTATGAACACCAGAGGCAGCACGAGAAGATAGACTTAGCTTTCATCTTCCTCCATACCAAAAATTTATATAGAGAGCAATCTCGTATCGCAAGATAGGAGAGCAATCTCGACCTCGAAGGAATTGTTTAAGGCGAGGTTGGCTGTCGGGTCATCTGTAGAGGACCGCGTCTTTAAGATGATTAGCTATATTAAAGAGATCGCGAACCTTGGGACCATGTTGGAGAACGAGTTATATACTGACTTGATTCTACAGTCCCTCCCCTCTACTTACGCCTAATTTATCTTGAATTTCAATATTCAAAGGAAGGAAGTTTCACTTCCAGAACTCCTCAACATGTTGAGGAGCTCAGAGGGAACCCTGCAGGAATCCAGAGAGACACCCGCTCTGCTCATTGGTGAATCTTTCTCTTCTACATCCAAGGCGAAAGCCAAGGGAGAGAAGAAGAAGGCCTCCACCAAGCCGATAAGCGGTGTCAGTAAGGTAGATGGAAGGGGCAGGGCAAAAGTTTCGGGGCTAACAGTAGAGAAGTAGGAATGTTTCTATTGGAAGGACTGCAGGGCTTGGAAAGCCAGAAACCAGGATTCGAAGCACGTTGCGGCTTCGGATTCGGGTGTGTTTATGATTGAAAACTGTCTGTCAATTTACTCTACTTCCTGGGTACTAGATGCTGGATCAGGATCTTATATCTGTAATTTATTACAGGCTCTAAAAAACCATAGAGTTATCAAGGCAGGTGATATGACTCTCAGGATTGCTAACGGAATGAGCGTGGACGCTGTATCTGTTAGGGATATGTATTCCCTAGAGGCCATTATTATACATTAATGTAAATTATAGTGGACGCTTGGACATATATATAGAGTACTTTCTTGCTCGACATGATAGTATGCTATCTAGTTGCCTTTATCTTAACTTGTTCACTGGTATTATTATACTGTCTCTCAGATACATGTTGATAAAGCCTTTAGGATATAGGCTTAACTACTAGGATTATGATGCATATCATACTACTGGGACCTGGGTAGTCCATAAGCACATCATTTAATTGTTCCTAGTCAAGGGTATATCGAGACAGGGCATCGATATTCCAGAGTAAACTAGTATGTACGTTTCTTGACCCTGTATGAGGGCGATGGTTGATCAGAAATCCATTGGTGTTTGATATCAAAGATTGTACACAGATGCTCATTAGAGAATGGGTACACCAAACAGGACTCGTCAGGAACTCCTAGTTGGTACTATACCTATCGTTAGATAGCAGTTCTCTGGAGACACTGGTATAGGTTAGTATGTAGACCCGAGATCGTCATAGAGTCTTGTGTAGCTCTCACTGTGCTTTAATTTCCTCCCTACAACGGCTCAAAGGAGTCGTGCAAACATGTAGATTTTGGGTACAGTCCCGAGTCACATGGAGGTAATGAGCGATAGGAGGGGTTTCGTCTCTCCCGGTATTGGGAGTTGATGTTGCGCAGTACTCGATTGGCTATAACTGGAAGTCCCTGGCCAGGGCTGCTGATGAGATTTACTGGTAATAGTTACCAATAGTTTTTCGAACCGTTATGAGCCATACATCGGCATGACTTATCAAGTTACTGGGGTTTGAATTTACCACCCCTAGACTTGATATGCGACATATCAGACGAAAAGACCAGACTGTACGGTAAGTGTTACCTATAGGCTTTTTGAGAGTTTGGACAAGCTTGCTTATTGATCTTCTAATCGCTCAATACCTGGCTAACCGTTACGTCCAGCTAGTACCGCTGACGGCCTGTGGGTGACTGATGTGATCTTCACCTACTGCTGGCGTATTGACGAGTCTTTAGAGTCCCATACAGAACTTTCCTGGTTCAAGCGAAATGAAGTAGGGCACATATGCTGATATGTGCGAGGGGCCTGACTAAATACGAGTATATGATACCGTATTCTAATCTGGTGGTTATTTGTTATCGGTTAGGTTATATGTGATATGACCGGATTATCGAATCAAGTGTTGATTTGATAATGCGTTATACAGATAAATGATATTAGTCGGTTATATGTGATATAACCGGATTATTAAATCAAGTGTTGATTTAATAATTTTATAAATATTTATATTTGATATAATTATGTGTTAACTAATTAGCTCACTAATTATGTTTCTTAATATATATTAATATTAATATATATATATATATATATATTATATTATATGAATCATGGCATGAATTTTCTATTTTTAGAAAATAGAAAATGATGTGTAAATTGTAGAGATATTTGTGGAGTGGACAAGGCATGGATTTTTTCTTTTGTTTATTAGTCTTGCAACACTATTGAAGCATGGTTGAATAAATTTATTGGAAATTCAACCATGCTTCAATAAGTGAGCAAGGGTGTAATTCATTCTACACATGAGTTCATTATTTTTTCCTTAGCCATTTTTCCTCTCTTGCTCTCTACATTTTCTTCTTCCTCTTCTACAAACCATAAACCCTCACATGTGATGTGAAATATATGGTTTTGTGATAAATCCTAGTGAGCTTTGCACCCCTACTTCATCATTCTACACTTGATTAGCAATCAAGTATAGTGTGTTTCCTCCACTAAAGAGTTTAGTACAGAGATAGTTTGGATAAGTGAACTTCAGGTAAATCATCTTCGGCACGAAGATCACGGAGGAGGATCGTTCCAACTTCAAGAGGAGCCTAGTGGAGTCGCGTGGACTACTACACGGAGCATTAGAAGAGAAGGACGCTTTCATCAAAGGTTATAGCCTCTTTCCCTTCTCTTAGTTTTTCATATCATCATTGTTAAACCCTAATATTCTAGTTAAGATCTTGTTAAGTGTTTATTAGCACCATGAATTTTTGAAAATTGTATGTGTGATGCCCGTTTAAACCACGCCGCGGTGCTAGTAAACACTTTCATGGTATCAGAGCCAAAACTAGAAGATTAGGGAAAGTCTTTACGGTGTTAAAGTGTTCGATCGATTTTTCAAAACCGAAACTTGTGAAGTTTCTATCGATTTTTTCAAATATTGAAATTTTTGTGATTAAAAATATCCAAAATATCGTGCAGGGTTTTCTATGGAGACTGGTGAAATTTGAAACCGTAACTCCCTGAAACTGCCGCGAAACCGTGGCCAAAACCCTAGTTTAGCCATGGTTTAGGGGGTGTTTGGCTTCATTTTTCTTCTGTTGCTCCATATGAACATTTATCACTTTCTGGATATTTTTAATGTGACTCAAGTTGTTGAGGTCCCTGGAATTTGTGGATGTCTATTAAATCGATCGAAATGTTTAGCGTCGTATAGATGATGATGATATGTGATACAATATTTGGTATCCACAATAATTGGTTTTGTGAAAACTAGTTAATATATTGTAAACCTAGCCGTTTAGTCTTATTTGATCGATTGCCACGGAGTTTCAATTCAGATCAAAACTCCGTCGCAATCGCGTATTGTACGAGATCACTTAGTCAGGAACTTGTTGAATTATTCGACACTTTATTGAAAAGAGTTTTCAATTTTAGACTAAAATGCAAGGTTTATAAGTTAGGCATGAAATTCGGAATATGAGATATTCCAAGTTTATGATGTCTAATGTATTTGCGGATTCTAAATATTGTAGATTTCTATTTCTTTTCTGGGACCGTAAGTGTAATATGTGGGGTATCCTTGATGTCAACGGAATTTGGGATACACATATTTACTTACGTTGATGACATGTGATGTTATATGTTGCTGATATGTTATATTGGATCATCGTGATTGAATAGCCAGTGGTTTTATGTAAGATGAGAGTTTTTCATTTTCATTCATGTAAATCTGTATGTAATATTCTTTTATTGAGGTACTTCCGGGTTGAGGATGATGTCACCATTGATATATATTATTTACTTTTCCGCATTAGGATAGACCCAAGGCGGGGAGCACAAGTAACCGGGTTCTAGAGTCCAGTGGGAGGCCATCTCAAGGAGTCGAAACTGGATCTCCTAGCTCTAGAATTGGCAGGATTGCTTGCCGCTCTCGTAGGAGTTTAGGGATGTGGGTTTAGCTATTCATCATGACCGTGGAATCCGTGTTTTTCATTACTGGATAAATTTAAAACTCGGACCTCCTAGTATATCCAGTATTTCATATGTTTACTTCTGCTGCTTAATTCTGTGATGTTGATCATATAACTGCGTGAGACGAACACTATATTATATATATGATATATAATAAACGTTGCTTATATTTTGCACCCGCGCTAGTCCAGCCCCTGCTCTGCCGTTAGTTAAGTAACTTAACGGTACAGATGGGGCCCCATGGCGAATGCGGATGACATAAGCGTACGTTCTATTTTTGTTTCATTTTTCTGTGATGTTTATGAACTATTAAATGATGGGACTTTATTAATGAGATTAATGAAAAGAAAAGAAATCTAAAGATATTGTAGAATCAAAAGTTTTTAAAAGGTAGCTCTAGTTCTTGCTTTGTATAGTGGTATTCCTTGATGAATATCCAACACCTCATTCGATGAGGAAAGAGCCGAGATCCCTTCACTGGGAGTGATCTCCGTAGCAAAACTAGCAAATACTACAACCCACTCAATTTTGTTTTAATAGCTTCTCTAGCTCTCATTGTGCACAGTGGTATTCCTTGATGAATATCCAGCACCTCATTCGATGAGGAAAGAGCCGAGATCCCATCACCGGGAGTGACCTCTTTAGCGAAACTAGCAAAAGCTACAAAACCACTCCTTTTCAAATTACCAGATTCCGCAACGATATCAAGTTCATTACGTTAAAGGTTTTCTTAAAAACCAGCCATACCCCTCTGTTATTTCAGATAAGTGTTATTTAGTATTCGTGCTACGTTTGTTGACTATAGCCAAGGCGTAGTGTGCGGTAGCTAATTGTGCTTGTCTGCAGTATGTGATACGATTGGATTAGGGTAGTCGTACGACTTTGTTGATCTTAGCCAATAGTCGTATGGGTGGGTTTAATTTAATCAAGAAATGACGGGTTGAACTTGGCTAGCGCTTATGATTTGTTGACCGTAGCCAAGGTCATAAGTTGCTAGGGGCAAAACAGATATCGGGAATTTCAATGTTGAAATTTGCAATGAGATTGCATACCTTCTATATGATAGTTGGATCCCGATACCCACTGCGAGTAAGAGTTACTCCTGGGAGAGTTTTGCACTTTACAATTAGCTGATCCGGTAGGTGTCTAGAAAAGTGACAACGGGGTTATGCCTCTAGGAAAATGAGGTTTATTTTAATTAGGTCAGTGCGAAAGCACGGGGAACCTCCCTCGGAGTACCGACACTGGCGTGGCTGACCGGTTAGCGAACTTGTAGATTGTAATTAATTCCGGCCAATCTTACCTCTTATGGTTTGAAGGAAGATTTGATAAAAACAGTGGGAGCCATCATGATTAGATAAGATAATTACAATCTAATCTTACAATGAGCACACGCTAATGCGTTTCCTTCTCTCTCTCTCTCTCCAGGTAGCGACCAATGATACGCCTTAATCAAGATAATAATATAGATGTATTGACCGAACCCACTTTTTATACCGGGCTAGGTTCCACTCTATCTTATGACTATCATAAGTCTGAGCAAGGAATAGGGGAATACCTGGATTCCCATGCCACCCGTACGAAGAATAAGCATATTGATGCATCATCTTCGGGTTTGTTCGTTACCGAGAACCGTTTCTCAGTTTCCTCTACGTCCTGGGTATTAGATACCGGATCAGAATCCTACGTATGTAATTTGTTACATGGGTTAAGAAGAGGTAGAGAACTGGGAAAGGGTAATAAGTCTCTACAAGTAGCGAACGGAGCAATTGTTGTAGAGAAAGCAGTTGATGAATATCATCTTGTATTACCAACTGGTAAAATATTGGTTTTGAACGACTATTACTACGTGCCAAACATGATGTGCAATATTATATCGGCTTCTTTGGTAACTAAAGAAGGATATAATCTCACATTAGAGAATAATGTTATGAACATTTTCCAAAATTAAGTGTTGATTGGGTTTGGAACGTTGTGTAATGGTATATACATTCTGAACAAAGTACAGTTCTGAATATACAGAACACACACAAGAGGAAGAGTTCAGAAATGAACGAAACCTTCTTGTGACACTGTAGACTAGGTCATATCAATACGACAAGACTGGCTAAGTTGCATAAAGATGGATATTTGAATCCGTTCGAATTTATATCTTATGAAACTTGTCAGTCATGTCTCAAAGGCAAAATGACCAAAATTCCATTTACTGGACATGGCGAAAGAGCTACTGAACTCTTGGTATTGATACATAGCGATGTATGTAGTCCTATGTCTATACATGCCAGGAATGGTTCCACGTACTTTATTACATTCACCGATGATCTCTCAATGTTTGGACATGTGTTCTTGTTGAAACACAAGTCTGAAGCTTTGAGAAATTTAAGGAATATAAGTGCGAAGTAGAGAACCAAACGGGTAAAAGTATTAAAATCCTTCGATCTGATCAGGGAGGAGAATACTTGAGCATGGAATTTCGTGACTATGTAAAAAAGAATGGAATTCTCTCTCAGCTTACTCCTCCGTATACACCACAGTACAACGGAGTATCAGAGAGGAGGAATCGCACACTATTAGATATGGTGCGCTCTATGATGAGTACTGCTGAGTTGTCTATTTCTTTTTGGGGTCATGCACTTGAGACAGCTGCATACCTATTTAATAGGGTTCCGACCAAATCTGTGCCTACCACTCCATATGAGATATTGAATGGGAAGAGACCATCTCTAAAACGAGTTAAGATATGGGGTTGCCCGGCCTATGTTAAAAGGCAAAATCCGGACAAGCTCGAGGAAAGGTCTGTTTTGTGCAAGTTTGTAGGATATCCAAAAGATTCTTATGAATATATCCTCTATAGGATATATGTATACCCTAGAGGCCATTATATGTATAGTGGATGCTTGGACATGTATATATATATATATAACTTTCTTGCTCGACATGATAGTATGCTATGTGGTTGTACTTTATCTTGATATGTTTACTTGATACTCTTCATTTGATACATGTTGATAAAGCCCTCAGGATATCTGCTTGACTTCCATGGCTATGATGGAGATTATACTAGTGGGGCATGTATGGTCTATAAGCATATCCTTAAATGTTTCTAGTCGAGAGTATATCGAGATAGGGTATCGATATTCCAGAGTAGACTAGCGTAAACGTTTCTTGACCCATATGATGGGCGATGGATGATCCCATATCCATTAGTGTTGTGACATCAAAGATTGTATACGGGTGCTCAGTGGAGACTGGATACACTGAACGGACTCATCGAGAACTCCTATATGGTATTATGTCTATTGTCGGATAGCAGTTCTCAAGTGACACAGGTACAGGTTAGTCTGTAGACCAGAGATCGTCATAGAGTCTTATGTGTTCTCCCACTATACTTTGATTTCCACCCTACCACGGCTCTACTGAGTCGTGCAAACAGGCGGCTTTTGGGTACAGTCTCGAGACACATGGAGACAATGAGCGATAGGAGGGGTTTCGTCTCTCCCGATATTGGGAGCTGATGCTGTGCTATGTGCGATTGGATTTGACTCGATGTCCATGGCCAGGACTGATGAGATTTACTGATAAGTGTTATCAGTTGTTTCTCGACCGGTCATAGTCCACATTGACTTGACTTATTGAGTTATTAGGGCTCGACGATTCCATCCCTAGACTTGATATGCAGCATATTAGACGAAGAGACCGGACTGTACGGTAAGTGTTACTAATGACTTATGCGGGAGTTTTTTGACAAGTTCGCTTGTTGTTCTTCTGCTCGTTCAATACCCGGATGGCCATTACGTTTAGCTGACCGCTTGCGGCTTGTGGGTGTTTTTATATGATCATCGCCTACTGTCGGCGTATTGACGAGTCTTAGAGTTGTTCCCCTCCGAAAGACGCGCAAGACGGACTGTCTTGCCTGAGATTCGGGGCAGATGCTAATTGGTGCTATCCGTCCACCTCTCCGAAGATGCCAAGTTGATTTATGGCACCATGTATCAAAGGTTTAAACGGATGCGGCCGATATAGCAGACTTCGTCAGATTCCCCCTCGTTTGAGGGGTTTTTGATTGTGGGGACGCTCTTCCCTGCAGGCGCAAGCCCCTGCAGTTAATTACGCTACCGCATCACGGTAACAATTTTCTCCTTCTCCAGATGGTCACTTCGTGTCGTAGGTGTTTGTTTTGTTTGTGGTTGCCGGTGGATTGTATACGTAGACTAATTTATATTGTCGCCCGTAGGACGTAGATTAGTCCAAATCCGTATTTTCTTAGATTTGGGTTTGGGGTTGGGTTTAAGAATACGTTAGTCTCATTTGAGACTAAGATCAACTTAAACGTTTGTTAATGATACGTTAGTCTAATTTTTGACTAAGATCAACTTAACGGGATCATTTAGATCCAACAAAAGAGCATTTGGACTCAATTGTTTAGTTTAGAGATATTGCGGTTGATTACCAGTTTAAGGACATGGTGGTCCAATACCAGTTTAAGAACATAGTGGTCCATTGAATGTATGGCCGTCGGGACCCATCACCTCTCTGACGACGTTGAAGGATTACAACGACAGATGTCAGAGGAGTTCAGAGATGTACCCTTGAACCAAGGTTGATTGGGTGATCCATAGTCCAATTTGGGACTAAAGTCTATTTGAAGGTTTAAGTATACGTTAGCCATATTTGGGGCTAAGATCAACTTAAACGGGATCGTTTAGATCCGGCAAAAGAGCATTTGGGCTCTATTGTTCCAGTTTAGGGATATGGTGGTCCATTGCCAGTTTAAGAACATAGTAGTCCATTGCCAGTTTAAGGACATGGTGGTCCATTTAAATGTATGGCTGTCGGGACCCATTACCTCTCTGAAGATGTTGAAGGATTACAACGACAAATATCAGAGGAGTTCAGAGATATACCCTTGAACCAATGAGTTGGTTGAAAGAGCAGTTGTGCTCAGTTCAAGATGATTTGAGGACTTATGGCCAGTTTGGGCTAAGTCCAATTATGTTTGAAATATTGGCCCTTTGGACCATTAGACATCTGTCTGGGTTCAGCCCCTCATCATTCAGCAGTGCTAAACAGAGGTTTGGGGGCTCTGACAACATTGTCTTTGATTTCCTCAATTTTGAGATTCATTTGGAGGAGGGACTTTTGCCTCTGGAAAATTAGCCAGTTTGGCTAAAAGTAGTATTAAACACTTAGAGAACAACAGTGTTAAACACTGGAGATAGAACTCTCAAATTAGTGTTAAACACTAAAAGACAATCGGTGTTAAACACTGGAAATATAATCTTTAATTTAGTGTTAAACAATAGAAACAATCAGTGTTAAACACTGGAAATAAAATCCCCAAATTAGTGTTAACACTAAAGACAGAGGGGTCACGTGTGGACACGTGACAGCGCCCAAAAGGGGGACCAGATCCCTTTTCTTCGTTCTCCAATTAAGTGTTAAACACTTTTCATTTCCTGGCCATCACGTGTGGGCAGGTGATAAGCATCCATCCATTGGATATTAAAGGGATTTGTTAGGGGTCACGTGGGGACACGTGATGGCGCCCTAAATGTGGAGCCAGATCTCCTTTTGTTTTACCCTCAAATCTGCGAATAAGTGTTAAACACTTTTCATTTTTATTTCGAGTATCACGTGTTGACACGTGATGGGGATTTATGCACTGACTGTTAAAACGTTTGCTAAGGGGTCACGTGGTAACACATGAGAGCGGCCAAAGCCTTCATTTCCTTTGCTTTTTCTTTCTGTGTTTTGGGAGTCATGTGGGAGCACGTGAGGCATTGCCTCAAAGTTCTTCTCCTTCTCATTTCTGGGGATCTCTTCAAGGGTCACGTGGGGACACGTGACCTTGGTCTTTTGCATGCATGGAGATCTTTCAAGTCTCTTTTTTAAGAATTAAATTCTCTGTAGGGTTAAACCCTAATTTTTTTTTTGGAGGAATTAAATTCCTATTATGAAAGAATTAAATTCTTATTTAGGGTAAAACCCTAATTATGATTCTGTAGGAATTAAATTCCAATTAGTTTGGGAGAATTAAATTCCCATGGAGGGTTAAACCCTAGTTTTGTTTTAGGAGAATTAAATTCTCAAAACTCAATTCCCCTTCTAAGTTTAGGATCTGCATGGCAGAATCTCGACCCGATGAGAATTAAATTCTCAACTTATGGGGAGATGTGCTCTGTGCAGATCTTCAACCAGAAGAAGAAAGAAGTTCTTTTTTGTATAAGAGTTAAACTCTTGGATTGAGAATTAAATTCTCTTTTTACATTTTCGATTCCCTTTCTTTTCTCACCTAGGGTTTTCTTTGTTGAGAATTAAATTCTCCTTTCTTTTCTTCTCTCTTGAGAATTAGATTCTCTTCTCTCTGTTTTTCTCTCCAAAAAGGTCCCTTCTCTTCTTTTCTTGGCTCCTATTTATAGGAGAAGGAAAAGAATCAATTTGTTTAGCAAATCTCTCATTGAAAGATTTGATTTGTTTTCATCATTAATATGATCCTTTAAATCATTCAGTGAATTTTATTCACCATTGGATTTTAAATCCAAAGATATTCTGTTTGTTATTTCCGGTGAGATTTTGGGAAAATCTTTCCTTGTCTAAGATTTTTCCATAAATTGGTGATATTTAATCACCCTTGGATCTTTAATCCAACGGTCCCCATAATCCTTTTCCATTTGGAAAGATTTAGAAGCTTTTAGAATTTAATTCTATTAACTGTAAGGCTTTCGAAGCCAGTCACGTGCTGATACGTGACCCCCAATTGAGTTCTTTAACTGCCGCTTGTTTATGTTGTTGTTTTAACCATCACGTGTCAGCACGTGACCATTGGTCACGTGTGAGCACGTGATACCTCGTTGAGGTATTTTTTCTGACTTTTAGAATTAAATTCTTTTAAGCTGTAAGGCTTTCAAAGCCTGTCACGTGCTGGCACGTGACCATTGGTCACGTGTGAGCACGTGACCCTCAATTGAGTTATTTTTCAGCAGTTTGTTTTCGCCTCTGTTCGATGAAGTTTTAACCATCACGTGTCTACACGTGACCATTGATCACGTATGAGCACGTGATACCTCATTGAGGTAATTCCTGATTTTTTAATCAGGGAATAGTGCATAGCATATTTGCTCATAACTTTTGATCCCGGATGAATTATGAAGCCCATAACATATCAAATCGAAGGGTTTTTCGAGATGCTTTCGATACCATCAGAATTTAACAGTTCCACCTTCGGGAGTTTATCAAAATACAGGCCGGAAAATACTGGTTCGCATTTCCTTAAGCGTATCGCTGCCATTTGATACCTTTGACTCCTTTGCGCACAAATTTTTGGCGGGAACAAGAGTCTCACACAGGATTTTTCTAGCTCAGGCGAAACGATATGGTGTGCATATGAGTTATGTGCGGGAGCACGATTAAATACGAATATATGATATCGTATTTTAATCGGGCGTTTACTATTGGTCGGGTCGTATTTGATATGACCGATTTATTAAATCATGTATTGATTTAATATTGACTTTTATTTTACTTTTAATTAAACCTTTTCTTTTAGATGTATGTATATATGTTTATATATGCACATGATGATGTGCATGCACACACACACACACATACATACATACATATGTATCATGGTTGTTGATACATAGAAGATGGCAATGCAACCCTCACATGGTTGATAAATATCTACATTTTGTTAATGAATTAAAGAAAAAGGAAATTAGCTAAATGACTCATTGTTTCTACATTCTTCTTATTTGACCTTTGACTTTAACCATGGTTAGATTTTTTTTGTTCTTTAACCCATATACAAAATATCTAGATTTTTAGTTAACTATGGTTATATTTGAGAGTGTCTCATATATATTCTTTTCCTTTTCTTTTTGGATTAAGTTTTTTCATAATATTGACAAAAGCTTTGCCATCTTCTTCTTCCTCCTTCTTCAAGCTCTCTTGAGTTTTGTTTTGAGTGAGGAACTTAAAAAGAAAGGGTTTTTAAGAGAGTATACAAACCACATAACCATTCTACACTACCCTAGCCCTTTAGTGTAGAGTGTTTGCTCCACTTCATCTTGATTTTTTTAAGCAAAGAGCTTGACCTAGAAATCTCCGGGTGGATCATCGTAGACGTGGAAGGACCTCTAGCGGAGTTGATCCAAGCTTCGAGCAAAGCCGTAGGATTCCTAAAGACTGAAGGAGTTGGTTACAAAGGTTGTATTTCCTTTTCCTTTAGCTTAGACTTCATATTATGTTGTCATTACCCAAATCTCTAGTTACGATTCGTAGTTCGTTTGTAATAGCCTTCTAGAAATTTAAAAAGTTCACTAATTTATGATGTTGTAACCCAACTAGAGGCGCTACTATAAACCATCATGGTATCAGAGCCTAGCTAGAGCTTTAGGGTAAACCGGACGACGTTTAAAAACTCAATCAAACATGAAAAATGATATTTTTACATGCTCACTGGAAATTTTTTCTAAAGTTGGAATTTTTGTAATTAAAAATATTCAGAAAATAGAGCAGGGTTTTCTGTGGATCCCCAAGAAAAACGAGCGCCTAACTCAACACAACGACTGTGGAACCGCGGCCAAATAGGGGTATTTGCGGCGGTTCCGCGGCGCCGTTGGTGAGGCTTGGACCGTGCGTTCTTGCGTTGATCCGTAGGTACTATATATGCTCTCTGGGAATTTTTATGCAGGTTCAAGTGTTGAGATCTATTACAACAGTGGGTATGTTGATGTGTTGATTGATATATTTTAACGTCGTCTATGCTTTTCAATTGTTGATGTATAGGATCGTCGTGATCGAATGGCCGGGGTTTTATGTGAGACGAGAGTTTCTCTTTTTATTCATGTAAAATTCATTGTATATATTATTCTTTTATTGGGGTACTTCCGGGTAGAGGATGATGTCTCCATTGATGTATATTTTACTTTTCCGCATCAGGATAGACCCAAGGAGGGGAGCATGAGTGACCGGGTTCTGGAGTTCAGTGGGAGGCCATCTCGAGGAGTCGAGTCCGGGTCTCCTAAACTCCAGAATTGGACGGGTCGCTTGCCGCTCTCGTAGGGGTCTAAGCGTGTGGGCTTGGCTATTCATCACGACCGTGGAATCCGTATTTTCTATCATAGGCTAGATATAAAATACGGAGTTCCTAGTATATCCTATATTTTCATATATGTGTTTCTACTGCTGATTATTCTGTGATATGATTGCTTAAATATCTGAGACGAATGCAATATTGTTGTTATATATGTGATATGTGATAAAATGTCTATTTCGTTTCTTTGAAGGCCTAGGTACTTAAATGATGGGAATACATTAATGAGATTAATGTAAAGAAAAAGAAACCTAAAGATATTGTAGAATCGGATTTGAAACCTACTCGGCTCTTTTATGAAAAAACAAGTTTCAAAAGATGCGGAACTTAAGCCACTCTTTTTCTAAAAACTATTTAGATTCTACAACGAGATCAAGTTCAAAGCGTTAAAGGTTTTTATAAAAAACTATTCGCAACCCTCCGTCATTTTAGGAAGCAGAGTACTTAGTATTCGTGCTACGTATGTTGATCATAGTCAAGGCGTAGTGTACGGTAGCTAAGTGGTGTCTTCTTATAAAGCATATGATGCAATAGGATAGGACATTTATATGATTATGTTGATCATAGTCAAGGGTCATATGGGTGGGTCTAGTTAATCACGAAATGACGGGTAGAACTTGACTAGTGCTTGTGATATGTTGACCATAGCCAATGTCATGCCCCGCTTCCCAGAGTGTGTTGGATATAGTACCCTCAGAGTCAATTATTGGATCACAGGCACGTGATTGCAATGATTGAGGGAGGACCTATACCGGCAGGACAGTCTTACTCAAGGTGATAATATGCTATTTGGTTTATCTTTATCATCGTGTACTGCTTTAGGTGACCTTACAGGTCACTATTACACGTTGATAGAGCCCTTAGGATTCTTGCTTGACGACCAGCAGTATGATGGAGATCATACACGTAGGAGCTGGGGTCTATAAGCACATCCTTAAAAGGTCCCTAGTCGAGGGAGTTTACGAGACTGGGCATCGATACTCCATTAGTAGACTAGTGTATACAGTCGAGACCCCGACGAGGGGCGGTGGCCGGTCTCACAAGCCATTGGTGTCAGTTGGTTCACCTAAGATGTATACGGGTGCTCATTGGGTTATGAGTACACCGGACAGGGCTCGCCGGGAACATGCTAGTTGATATTATACCTGACGTCAGATAGCAGTTCCCTGGTGACATGTGTACAGGTTAGTTCATCGCCATGAGACTGTTATTTGTCTCGTGTGAGTTCCCACTGTACTTTGATTACTACCTTACCACGGCTCAAAGGAGTCGTGCAAACAGGTTTTAGTTGGGTACAGTCCCGAGCCACATGGAGGCAGTGAGCGGATCGGTAGGGGTTTCGTCTCTCCCGGTATTGGGAATAAGATCGCGCTGTGTCTAGGAGAGCCATTACACGAAGTCTTTGGCCAAGGCAGGAGATTTACTGGTAGGTATTCCAGTAATATCTCAGGGTGTTCTGGGCTACACTCCGACACGACTTGTACCGCTTTTGGGGGTCTGACTTTTACCAACTCCGTAGGCCCGACATGCGATGCTCATAGACGAACGGACCGGACTATACAGATATTGTCACTGACAGGCTCAGTAGGGTGTCAGGATGAGTTCGCTCATCGACCTCCCTTTTGATCAATACCTGGTAGCCCGTTACGTACGGCTAGTACCTCTGATGTGCTAGTGGTTAAATCCACAGCCAAAGTATTGACGAGTCTTTAGAGTCTCCCATAGACAGTTTCTAAATTTTCGGGCGAAACGTTGTAGAGGCCGTATGATATATGGCAGGGTTCGATCATATACGTGCAGTTGTGCACGGATCATGATCGGGTGGATCATACTAGTGGGCTTTGGTTTAAGCCGGATCCTAGTATTAGATTTGTTGGATTACTTTAGTCTCATCGCATTCGCATTTGGTCGGAATGCGGATGCAGGTATGTATATACAGGTGAGGGGGATCCTTGTGATCCGTCATGAGTTTATTTTAGATGTTGCCGTATCTTTTTATTGTTGTAAACATTTGGGTTAATGTTTACAAATGAAAATAATGAGCTCAAAGTCATGATTAGGAGCATTAATTGTGACACATGCACAAGTGATGACTCATGGTCTCTTTCTTTGTGCATGTGTCACATTATTGATTGATTTATGAGTTGATATGATAAGAAGAGAGAGAGGGCAGCCAAGGGGAGGGTTTGCCCTTGTGTTTTATCAATCTATCTCACTCTCATTTTATCATAAAACATAAGAAAGAAAAGGTTCCTCTTCTTCTTCTTCTTCTGGCTCACCATTTCCATTAATGGTATCATCTTCAACCTCCATCCATACACTCTCATGTGTTGAGAATAAATGGATGCTTGAGACAAAATGATCACACACATTCTCTACATCACCTTGGACAAGTCGGCTAGCAAACTTCGTGTCCGAGTTTCTTCGAATGAAGCGGGAGCCCATAAAAGGATTCGAAGATGTGGTGCCCTTTCCGACGAGGAGACCGGAGATCGGAGTTGCTGCGGGGAGCTTGGGTTGGTGGCCAAAAACCGAAGAACACGGATCGATCGGTATAGCTTTTCTAACCTTTCTTTAGTTAGATAGTTATACCTTAATGGTTCGATCCGGGATTAAAGTCTGCGATAGCGCCGTTTTCAAGTTTAGAAAAGTTTTTGTTTCCGCATTTTGGTCTCGGATCGACGGCCGGGGCGCTACCGTAGACTTACAGAGTGCGCTAAGATAGGCACGTGACAGAGCCAACCATGCTACCCGTGGATAGGAAATATCCCTCCATAATCACATTATGGCTGTAAAGATATCAAGAACAGTAAAATAATAAACAACTATCTAATACATGTCCATAAGCCAGAATAACGAGTCAAGAATAAAAATAATGCGGAAGCAAAAAGATCCAATACAATAATAAACTGGAATGTACGTCCCATAATGCGGGCTCACATCAGGAATGAAAATGCTGAAAGGAAACTAAACTAAACTAATAACAGGTCCTCACTGCTCGGCCTGTTGATCAAAATACTCCTGGACAGCCTGCGATAAAGATAAGAGATCTGGGCCATGCAAAACCCAGACGTCAGTGCGTCAAAATATCAATAATTCTAAGCAAGCAGGATGTGATGAAATATGCAGGCATGAAGTATGAACAGTAACAAGTCATCAGTAGCAAGTAAACCGTAACATGAATATAGATCAGTGAACATGATATAAACAGGTGAAGTGCAGTGAGTAGTCTAAACTGTGCTATAGGGTTATCTACTCTAAAATTATTCGAAATCAATTAATGTAATCCTCATCGTAACCCATCGGTCTATTCCCCGTTCATTCCCCACGGGACCACGATAAAATGATGTAATAGACTGTGAGTCTATGTCCCGTTCATTCCCCACGGGACCACGGTAAAATGATATAATAGCCCTTTGAGTTACGTTCAGCTACATTCTTGATTTCCCCATACCCCTAAGTTATGTGTGTAAGTCAAGTATTTATAAATCTGAGACTAATGCCAACACAGGATCAAGAAGGAATAGGTTTGTCTGTACAGACAACAGGATATGTCCATTGGGACAACATATCAGGATTGTCGACATTAGAAATCGGATCAGGTAACATGTCAAGTAGTGATATATCAGGTCATGTCAGGTAGTGTACATGTATCAAGACATGTCAAGTAGTGGTGTATCAGGTATCAAGTCAAGCAGTAGTATATCAGGTCATGACAGGTAGTGCACATGTGTCAAGCGGGTGCTCATACTAAAACTGTAGTAAGTACGGATGCACGGTAGAGCATGGATGCACAAATATTTTGTCAGGGGTTACATCATGACTATGTAGGATACACAATTCTCATGCATGGTGCACTAATACAACAGCAACAAGAAATAATATGGTCTCGGCGTGCAACTAGATATGTAATAAACCGTACGGATATAGACGGATACTATAAAACTGTAAATCGGTAAAATTTGCTGAATATTAAAACACAAACACTATTATTTATTAAATAGATATTGATATAATAATATTAACATGGATAACATATTCAAACCGATTAATAACTATAAAAGTGGTATTGATTAACCATGCAGAAGAAAGTTCCGTTCAGAAATTCAGCGTCACCCTGATTTGTAAAATAGCTTAAAAATAGAAAACGTTCTCCAAAAGGGACGTGTCTTATACCAAAACAAAGATAATTCAATAAGGTTTTCATTTTTATAAGTTTAAGTATCTCAGTTTGTTCCTACAGAAAGCTATGAACATTCGAAATTGAAAGTTTGCTGCTGGAATTTTCCTGGATAGCAGTTTAGAGATATTTTCATTTGCATTTTACGTTATTTAAATAATTTATTTTGCAAGTAAATATTTCATACAGTTATAATATTCTGAGTTAGCTTCGTAACGAACTAAAGAACGTATATTAATAATTTTTCTATAATTTATAATGAATTTTATAAGGTAAGGTGTACGGAAAATTTCAGATTTGTCATATCCGCTTTGCAACGACGTTTCATGCGTAAACTATAATATTTTCAAATGTATAACATTATAAAATACAGATTATAAAATAATTAAAGATAATAATAAGAAATATTACGACGATATATATTTTAAATGATATGGATGTAAACGGGTATCACATAATCGTAAAATGATAAACTAACAAGTGCGGAACATATAACTAAGCAATATGAAATATAACTATTCAATTTGATACAGTATATGATAGTATAGTATGTAACAAGGTAAGTTTTCATGACCTAGTTCTGAAATGATATGAATGGATGCAAACGGAACATCGAAAAGTTATAAAATTAAACATGGGGTGCATGATTTTAAATACAGGTATTCCATTTGTTAAAATAGATGCGTCTAAAGTAATGTAGCATGTAATTAAGATTGGTTTGCATGCCCTAGATCTGAAATTCACTATACAAATGTAAACGGAACGTCGAAAGGCTATAATATGAAACATGGGATGCTTGATTTAAAATACAGGTGTGGTATTTATTTAAATAGGTATATAATGAGTTATATAGCATGTAGCAAGATTAACTTGCCTAGACGGAACAAGAACGGATGTGTACGGAACGTCCTTCATCGGCGAAATGTCACGACGCGCGCACGGTACACGGAACGGTTCCAAACAACGCACGAGGGTGATCATGCAAGTCAGGTACGTTCACTGGATCACTCGGATAATCAGCGACGAGCACGGCTCCGGCGGTGATCACTGGAATCAAGAAACAAGATCAAGAAAAAAAAGAAGAAAGAAGAAGAAGTAAGAAGAAAAGGCTGTGTATTAAATAAGGAAAGAAAAAATTAAATAAATAAAATATATAAATATATATATGCAGAGGAGAAAGAGAGAGGAAGGGGTTGTTAGTTTGTTAGGACATTAGTTTAGATTTAAATTTAAAAAATCTTTTATTAGTTACTAAATTTTAATTTGTATCAATTTATAAAATTAATATTATATAAATAAAATTTGATATTCTGGTAAATACAAATATAGTCCAAAACATGCCCGGGTCGGGTCTAAAATTCAGTTTTAAAATACGAAAAATATACATGTCGACCAAAATAAAAATGAATGTCCGGATAACGAAAAATGCATAGCCCCAAGAACGGATGCACGCACGTGCGCGTATCCATCCAAACAAGCCCGTTTCACTGAACGGGACGAGAAAAAGATTCGCGGATGCTACCACGGGGCTAGGGGTATCAAGCAGGCCATGCAATATATTTTTAAAATATTTTATGTGACTTAAAATGTTATATTGTAAAAATACAAATGCCAGATAAAATGCCAGTATTCAAGATGTATAAATTAAAATGAAAGTGCACGAGTCCATGTAACAGATCAGGATAAATCATAAACATGAATCAAGACTGGTTTAAAGCATACGGGTCGGGTCGGATGCAAATACAAATGTCAAATACACTATTCGCACCCAAAATACAATAAATCAGGAAAATACCATAAATAAAGAAATACATGAACTAGAACTGGTATAAATGAACTAGGGTATTACATTATACCCAACTACAAAAAGAATTTCGTCCTTGAAATTCCCAAGACAAGAAAAGGTAAACAACACGTATCTACAGGAATAGGTGTCGAAAGTTCTGTCGAATTTCTTCTTCTCGTTCCCAAGTCGATTCTCCATGTGAGCGATTTCCCCAAGAAATAAGTACGAGAGGGATAACCTTATTATTAAGGACCTTTTCTCTTCGATCAACAACCGACATCGGTCGTTCCTCAAAGGTCAAATCCTCTTTTACAGTCAGCTCCGAATGATCTAGCACGTGTGCTTCATCTCGAACATACTTATGGAGTTTAGATACATGAAACACGTCATGAACATTCGCCAAAGATTGTGGTAACGCCAATCGTTAAGCCACTTCTCCAACATGCTCCAAAATCTCGAAAGGCCCCACGAATCGAGGACTAAGCTTGCCTCGACTCCCAAAACGAATCACTCCTCTAGTAGGTGATATCTTCAAGAATACCAGATCACCAACAGCAAACTCTAGAGGTCTTCTCAATGTATCGGCCCAACACTTCTGCCGATCTTGTGCTGCCTTCATATAATTCCGGATAGTATTAACTTTCTCTACGGTTTGCACGATCAAATCCAGTCTCAACAATCTTCGTTCTCCAATATCGTCCCAACAAACATATGAGCGACACTTCCGACCATACAATACTTCGAATGGAGCCATCTGAATAGTCGCCTGAAAGCTGTTGTTGTAGGAAAACTCCACCAAGTGTAGATGATCCTCCCACGAACCCTTGAAGTCCAACATGCAAGCTCTCAACATATCTTCAAGAGTTTGGATTGTTCTCTCCGACTGGCCATCTGTCTGAGGATGATAAGCTGTGTTAAACTTCAATCGCGTCCCCAAACTTTCCTGTAAACTCCTCCAGAAGTGCGATAAGAATCGGGTGTCACGGTCGGACACGATGCTCACAGGTACTCCATGCAATCTCACAATCTCCTGCATATACCGTTTTGCTAACGCTTACGTTGACTGACCAACTCGAAACGGTATGAAGTGAGCTGCCTTGGTCAATCGATCAACAATCACCCAAACTGCATTGTTGCCCTTTGGACTCCGCGGTAAAGCCGTCACGAAATCCATGGTTATATGTTCCCACTTCCATTGAGGATTTGGAAGTGGTAGCAATAAACTAGCAACCCTTTGATGTTCAGTCTTAACTTTCTGACACACCAAGCACTTTGCTACAAAGAGAGAAATCTTCCTTTTCATTCCTTCCCACCAGAAATGTTGTCTTAGATCGCGGTATATCTTCGTGCGTCCAGGATGTACGGAATACGCGGAACTGTGTGCTTCCTTCATAACTTCTTCTCGAATGTCTCTTTTTGGCACACACAAACGGCTACCATACCGCAACGAGCCATCTTCATGAATCAACAAGTCCGCTTCAACTTGTTCTCGAAACTTCTGCAATCTTGGGTCCTGTAACTGCGCTGCTTTAATATTCATATTCAACGACGACTGTACTTGCAGCTGCATCAAAACACATCCCAATCCTTCCCCAGATGCATTGCTGTGAATCACCAATCCTCCAGAACCGTCTGGTACGGTCTAACTTGGAGCGGTTATCAGTCTCTGCTACAATGTCTCAAAACTGACACACATTTATCCTCGTGCCGTCCTTTTACTAGAAGAACTGGAGCTCCCCAAGATGAATTGCTACTGCGAATCCAACCCTTATCAAGTAATTGACTTCTTCTAACTCCATTGGTGCCATTGGATAATACGCCTTTGAGGTTGGCGCTATACCAAGAACAAGGGCGATCGCGAACTCTACATCTCATTTCAGCGGTAAACCCGAGATGTCCTCGGAAACGTTTATGAAATCTCGAACTACAGCTGGCGCCTCAACTTCCATTGATGAAAGAATATTTTTTGTCGGCCTAGCCCTAAACTCGACTGGTCCGACAGAACACAGCAAAACAAACTCCGAATGTCCGGGAATCTGGAAAATCACTTTCTTTTCCCTACAATCAATGTGAGCGTGGAAAGTGAGACCATCAATTTCCAAGACAACTTTATAACTTCCGGTTATCAAACACCAAGAAATCTACGAATAACTCCCGTCCGCAAGTAACTACAGAACAATCCTTATATTCTCTACTAGCTATGATCTTCCCATTCTCAGTATGTATGTCCCAACAACTAGACAGGGTCGTGCAAGTAATCGAGTGTGTAGCAGTACTCTTGGACGACACGAAACAATGGGATGCACTAGAATCGAATAATGCTAATGCGGGAAAAATCACGAACAAGTAGAATACCTGAAACAACTTCATCTAAATCCTTGGCCTCTTCAGCCGTCAGGGTAAGGCTCGAGCTTGATTGGATCCCTGAGTTAACTGCTCTTGCTCCCGAAACTGCTTCTGAGGTGGCCTCTGAACATCATCTTTCATGCGAAGCTTCGATGGACAAATATCAGTGGTATGATCAGCCGATCCACAAATAAGACAAAGTCCAAGTCTCCTTCGACAATCTCTGCAGAAATGACTCGGTCGTTGGCAGTAATCGCACAACACCCTTCCTTTTTGCTTGGGCAAAACTGGCTTCTTCATTGGTATAACGCCACGCCTGTCCATCGGAATACCTCTGCGTATAGGCGCTCGATTCGGCGTAAACGCCGGCTTCCGTACTGCAACTGTCGGCTGCTGCGTAATTCCAGTCTTCATTGATAGGATCTGCTGCTCTCGAGCCGCTTTAAGTACTTGTGAGAAAGTGGTCAAACCCAGAGATATAATTTGCTTCTGGATGTCCACGTCCAAACTACGCATGAACCTCCTTGCCTTATCAGCATCGTTGGCAACCAAAGGTCCAGCGAATCTACTGAGCCGGGTCCACTCAGCCGCATGTACATCCACGGGTACACCATTCTGCTTCAAACTGATAAACGTTTCTTCCATTTCCTCCCGTGCAGTCTGCGGGAAGAACTTCTCCAAGAAACTCTTCGAAAAATCTGCCCAACTGATCGGCTTGGGCAAGAGGGTCTCTTCCATAAGCCACCATTCACGGGCATAGTCTACCAATTGGATGCGTACTACATCCACTCTCTTGTCCTTTGGAATCTGTGCTGTAACGTGAAAATTCTCCATATCGACTAGCCACTGCTCTGCTGGCAACGGCTTCTCCAGACCAGTGAAAACGGACGGACCAAGTCTCCTAAAATCCTCCACGGTACCCACACGCTCTATTGATTTGGCCACAACATTGTTTACGGACTGCTGGACGGTCCGCAAGCCTTCCTGAAAAGCTTCGGCTTGCCGCTGGTTCAGCTCAGTCTGCTGTATCTGGTTCTCTAGCAAGCCACGAATTACTCCAAGTAAGGCGGCGTCATCCACACGCCTCTGGTACGTCTTCAAACTTCTGTCCGTCATGATTCTGCAACCAATAAACCAAAGAGGATTAGTATGATGAACAAGATTCAAAATTTGTGATGAATGATAACCATGAATCAAGGATATGAATCAAGACTAGAACTCCAAGTTACTTAAATAGAGTACTGTATTGTAACCATGCCGCGGTACATAGTTACAATCATATAACTCCACTCAAATCGCCCAAATCCTAGACATAAACAATAGGGAACCAAAAGTTTCAAGTCGAGATGCAAAGATATTTGCATATCGTCAAGGTAAGGATCAGGAGGAAGTTAAGATTCAAGAATGGCAAGATGGTAAAGTGGCAGGACATGTTCCTAATCACGAGTATTCTGATTCGTGTATTGGGTCCAATACCCAACTACAAAAGAATCAAACCCGATTAACCTAGATCCTATGGCTCTGATACCAAACAAACCCTGTCACGCCCCGCTTCCCAGAGTGCGCTAAGATAGGCACGTGACAGAGCCAACCATGCTACCTGTGGAAAGGAAATATCCCTCCACAGTCACATTACGGCTGTAGAGATATCAAGAACAGTAAAATAATAAACAACTATCTAATACATGTCCATGAGCCAGAATAACGAGTCAAGAATAAAAATAATGCGGAAGCAAAAAGATCCAATACAATAATAAACTGGAATGTACGTCCCATAATGCGGGCTCACATCAGGAATGAAAATACTGAAAGGAAACTAAACTAAACTAATAACAGGTCATCACTGCTCGGCCTGTTGATCAAAATACTCTTGGACAGCCTGCGATAAAGATAAGGGATATGGGCCATGCAAAACCCAGACGTCAGTGCGTCAAAATATCAATAATTCTAAGCAAGCAGGATGTGATGAAATATGCAGGTATGAAGTATGAACAGTAACAAGTCATCAGTAGCAAGTAAACCGTAACATGAATATAGATCAGTGAACAGGATATAAACAGGTGAAATGCAGTGAGTAGTCTAAACTGTGCTATAGGGTTATCTACTCTAAAATTATTCGAAATCAATTAATGTAATCCTCATTGTAACCCATCGGTCTATGTCCCGTTCATTCCCCACGGGACCACGGTAAAATGATGTAATAGACTGTGAGTCGATGTCCCGTTCATTCCCCACGGGACCACGGTAAAATGATATAATAGCCCTTTGAGTTACGTTCAGCTACATTCTTGATTTCCCCATACCCCCAAGTTATGTGTGTAAGTCAGGTATTTATAAATCCGAGACTAATGCCAACACAGGATCAAGCAGGAACAGGTTTGTCTGTACAGACAACAGAATATGTCCATTGGGACAACATATCAGGATTGTCGGCATTAGAAATAGGATCAGGTAACATGTCAAGTAGTGATATATCAGGTCATGTCAGGTAGTGTACATGTATCAAGTCATGTCAAGTAGTGGTGTATCAGGTATCAAGTCAAGCAGTCGTATATCAGGTCATGACAGGTAGTGCACATGTGTCAAGTGGGTGCTCATACTAAAATCGTAGCAAGTACGGATGCACGGTAGAGCATGGATGCACAAATATTTTGTCAGGGGTTACATCATGACTATGAAGGATGCACAATTAATAAGCATGGTGCACTAATACAACAGCAACAAGAAATAATATGGTCTCGGCGTGCAACTAGATATGTAATAAACCGTACGGATACAGACGGATACTATAAAACTGTAAATCGGTAAAATTTGCTGAATATTAAAACACAAGCACTATTATTTATTAAATAGATATTGATGTAATAATATTAACATGGATAACATATTCAAACTGATTAATAACTATAAAAGTGGTATTGATTAACCATGCACAAGAAAGTTCCGTTCAGAAATTCAGCGTCATCCTGATTTATAAAATAGCTAAAAAATAACAAATGTTCTCCAAAAGCGACGTGTCTTATACCAAAACAAAGATAATTCAATAAGGTTTTCATTTTTATAAGTTTAAGTATCTCAGGTTATTCCTACAAAAAGCTATGAACATTCGAAATTGAAATTTTGTTGCTGGAATTTCCCTAGATAGCAATTTAGAGATATTTTTATTTGCATTTTACATTATTTAAATAATTTATTTTGCAAGTAAATATTTCATAGAGTTATATTATTCTGAGTTAGCTTCGTAACGAACTAAAGAACGTATACTAATAATTTTTCTATGATTTATAATGAATTTTATAAGGTAAGGTGTACGGTAAATTTCAGATTTGTCGTATCCGCTTTGCAACGACGTTTCATGCGTAAACTATAATATTTTCAAATGTATAATATTATAAAATGCAGATTATAAACTAATTAAAGATAATAATAAGAAATATTACGACGATATATATTTTAAATGATATGGATGCAAACGGGTATCACATAATCGTAAAATGATAAACTAACAAGTGCGGAACATATAACTAAGCAATATGAAATGTAACTATTCAATTTGATGCAGTATATGATAGTATAGTATGTAACAAGATAAGTTTTCATGACCTAGATCTGAAATAATATGAGTGGATGCAAATGTAATATCGAAAAGTTATAAAATTAAACATGGGGTGCATGATTTTAAATACAGGTATTCCATTTGTTAAAATAGATGCGTCTAAAGTAATGTTGCATGTAATTAAGATTGGTTTGCATACCCTAGATCTGAAATTCACTATACAAATGTAAACGGAACGTCTAAAGGCTGTAATATGAAACATGAGATGCTTGATTTAAAATACAGGTGTGGTATTTATTTAAATAGGTATATAATGAGTTATATAGCATGTAGCAAGATTAACTTGCCTAGACGGAACAAGAACGGATGTGTATAGAACGTCCTTCATTGGCGAAATGTCGCGACGCGTGCACGGTACACAGAACGGTTCCAAACAACGCACGAGGGTGATCATGTAAGTCAGGTACGTTCACTGGATCACTCGGATCATCAGCGACGAGCACGGCTCTGGCGGTGATCACCGGAATCAAGAAACAAGATCAAGAAAAAGAAAGAAGAACGAAGAAGAAGAAATAAGAAGAAAAGGCTGTGTATTAAATAAGGAAAGAAAAAATTAAATAAATAAAATATATAAATATATATATGCAGAGGAGGGAGAGAGAGAGAGAGGAAGGGGTTGTTAGTTTGTTAGGACATTAGTTTAGATTTAAATTTAAAAAATCTTTTATTAGTTACTAAATTTTAATTTGTATCAATTTATAAAATTAATATTATATAAATAAAATTTGATATTCTGGTAAATACAAATATAGTTCAAAACATGCCCGGGTCGGGTCTAAAATTCAGTTTTAAAATACGAAAAATATACATGTCGACCAAAATAAAAATGAATGTCCGGATAACGAAAAATGCATACCCCCAAGAACGGAAGCCATCCAAATAAGTCCGTTTCACTGAACGGGACGAGAACAAAATACGCGGATGCTACCACGGGGCTAGGGGTATCAAGCAGGCTATGTAATGTATTTTAAAAAATTTTATGTGACTTAAAATGTTATATTGTAAAAATGCAAACGCCAGATAAAATGCCAGTATTCAAGATGTATAAATTAAAATGAAAGTGCACGAGTCTATGTAACATGTCAGGATAAATCATAAACATGAATCAAGACTGGTTTAAAGCATGCGGGTCAGGTCGGATGCAAATACAAATGTCAAATATACTATTCGCACCCAAAACACAATAAATCAGGAAAATACCATAAATAAAGAAATACATGAACTAGAACTGGTATAAATGAACTAGGGTATTACAGCCAAGGTCGTAAGCTTCTAGGGGTAAAAACAATATCGGGAATTTCAAGAGTTGAAATTTGCAATGAGATTGCATACCATCTATATGATAGTTGGATCTTGATCCCACTGTGAGTAAGAATTACTCCCAGGAGAGTTTTATACTTTACAATTAGCTAATCCAGTAGGTGTCTAGAAAGATATTAATGGGGTTTGACCTCTGGGAAAAATGAGGTTTATTTTAATTAGGTCCGTGCGAAACCTCGGGGAACCTCTCTCAAAGTATCGACACTGGCTTGGTTGACCGGTTAGCGAAACTGTAGAATGTAATTAATCCTGGCTAGTATTCTTTTAAGGTTTGAAAGAAAATTTGATAAAAACAGTGGGAGACATCGATTAGATAAGATAATAACCAATCTAATTCTTTGCAAGAGCATTTCGCTGAGTGTATCTTTTTCTCTCTCCTAATGGCAGATACCGATGACGAGACTAAAACTTCTGTTAGATAAAAACAAACTGACTGGACCGAATTATATAGAATGGCTGAAGAACCTGAACATTGCACTCTCATATGATAAAGTATCATATGTCCTCACTACTAAAGCCCCACCCACTCCAGGTCCTGAATCATCTGTTTCGGATAAGGAGATCCGAAAAACATGGGATATTGATTGTAACACGGCCAAATGC
The DNA here is from genome assembly GCA_030015575.1 of Agapanthus africanus. Classification (NCBI taxonomy): domain Eukaryota; kingdom Viridiplantae; phylum Streptophyta; class Magnoliopsida; order Asparagales; family Amaryllidaceae; genus Agapanthus; species Agapanthus africanus. Next base: position 131,491,869 of record CM057350.1, on the reverse strand, counting down.
CTCGCGCTGACTTTTATGGATAATATACATCAGAAGCAACACGAGAAGATAGATGTTCAATCCATCTTTCTCCATACACAGGATTTGTATGGAGAGCAATCTCGGGCTTTACGCTACGAGGCATCTAGAAAGCTGTTTCAGATGCGGATGGCTTCTAGTACATCAGTAGGAGAACATGTTTTGAAGATGATTGGTCTTATAGAAGAACTTAAGGATCTTGGATGGACCATGGATAACGAGCAATATACTGATATTGTTCTGCAGTCTCTCCCCCTACCTTTGCTCCTTTCATAGTAACTTTCAATATGAACAATTTGGAGAAGTCACTACCTGAATTTCTCAATATGTTGAGAAGTGCAGAAGGAACGCTTAAGATAGTGAAAACTCTCACTCTGCTTGCTGGGCCATTTTCCCCTTCAGTCCCAAAAGCCAAGGGAAAGAAGAAGAAGAAACCCATTAAGCCGAAAGGTGGAGTAGTAAAGGCGAAGGGGAAAGACAAGTCTGGGGCCGCGGGAAGTGGAAAAGGAGAATGTTTTTACCGCCACAAGTCGGGATACTGGAAACGCAATTGTGCTTTGTACCTTCCAGATCTCAAGAAGAAGAAGCATGCTGATGCTTCCACTTCAGGTGTGTTTGTAACTGAAAACTGTTTTTCTATAAACTCTGCATCTTAGGTATTAGATACCGGTTCTGGTTCTCACATCTGCAATTGTCTGCAGGGATTGAGAAACAGTAGAGTTTTGAAGCTGGGGACCATACTCTTCGGATTGGAAATGGTTCCAATATACATCCTGTATTCGTTGGAGAGTATCATCCGGGGTTGCTTTCAGGATGTATTTTGGTTTTGAACCCTTGTTATTATGTACCTAGTATGCTATGTAATATAATATCCGTTTCCTTTTTAGACAATGAAGGATATCATTTTGTGTTGCAGAATAATGTTATGAACATTAACTTGAATCAACAGTTGATTGGGTATGGTACACTAAATAACGGTATTTACGTCCTAAACCAACACACGGTTTTCAATATACAACATACAAATAAAAGAAAATTTTTAGACATAAATGAAGCTTTTCTTTGGTATTGTAGACTTGGTCATATTAATGAAACAAGACTAAACAAGGTACATAAAGATAGATATTTAAATCCGTTTGAATATAAATCTTATGCGACTTGTTAGTCCTGTATCAAAGGTAAAATAACCAAAACTCCATTTATCGGACTTGGAGAGAGAGCTACAGAACTCTTAGGCCTCATACATAGTGATGTATGCAGACCAATATCTACACATGCTAGAGGCGGTTTTTCATACTTCATCACTTTTACTGATGATTTCTCAAGATTCGGACACGTGTTTTTATTGAAGCATAAATCCAAAGCTTTCGAAAAATTCAAGGAGTACAAACTTGAAGTAGAAAAACAAACTGGCTTGAGTATCAAGAAACTTCGATCAGATCGAGGTGGAGAGTATTTAAGCACTGAGTTTTTAGACTTCTTAAAAGAGAATGGGATTCTCTCTCAGCTCACTCCTCTTTACACACCACAGCACAACGGTGTGTCAGAACGGAGGAATCGTACCCTATTAGATATGGTACGGTCCATGATGAGTGATGCTGAGTTACCGCTTTCCTTCTAAGGACATGCATTAGAGACAACAATTTATCTATTGAACAGGGTTCCAACTAAGACCGTATCTACCACTCCATATAAGATATGGTGTGGGAAGAGACCATCTCTTAAAAGGGTTAGGATATGGGGTTGTCCGGCTTTTGTCAAAAAGAAGAATCCGGATAAACTCGAGACACGGTCGGTCATGTGTAAATTTGTGGGATATCCAAAACATTCATATGGATATCTATTCTACCACAAGGAGGAATAAAAGGTGTTTGTTTCCCAACATGCCACTTTTTTAGAAAATGAAATTTTTACAAATAGTACTGATGGCAATGCGGTAGAACTAGAAGAAGTTCTAGAGACACAAATTACTCATGATGAATTGGTTGAACCTGCTGTTGCAATAGAACATCAAGAACCTCAACCGCTCCGTAAATCTAGTAGAACTTCTCGCCCACCAGAGAGATACTATGGGTTTCTCATTGATGGTGATAGAGAAGATTGCATCATAGAAGATGATGACCCTACTAGTTTTCAGTAAGCTATCACGAGTGGTGACTTAGTGAAGTGGTTGGATGCCATGAGATCCGAAATGGAGTCCATATACACCAACAAAGTATGGACTTTGGACGTTGCACCTCCTGGGATAAAACCCGTAGGTTGCAAATGGATCTTTAAGAGAAAGATTGGTGTAGATGGACAGGTGGAGACCTATAAAGTAAGGCTTGTAGCGAAATGTTTTCGTCAAAGATCAGGACTGGACTATGATGAAACTTTCTCTCCAGTAGCAATGCTTAAATCCATTCGGATCCTACTTGCTATTTCTGCTCACTACGACTATGAGATCTGGCAGATGGACGTTAAAACTGCATTTCTAAATGGTGATTTAGAAGAGTGCATTTTTATGGATCAGCCAGAGGGCTTCATTGACAGTGGGAGCAGCGAAAATGCGTGTAGGTTGCTTAAATCCATTTATGGATTAAAGCAGGCATCTCGGAGCTGGAACATCTTCTTTGATAGTACAATCAAAGAATTTGATTTTATCAAAAATATAGACGAACCATGTATTTATAAGAAAATTGTAGGGAGTACTGTCACCTTCCTCGTATTGTACGTAGATGACATTCTCTTGATAAGAAATAATATTCCTATGCTACAATCAGTCAAATCATTCTTATCACAAAGGTTCTCCATGAAGGACCTGGGTGATGCCTCGTGCATTTTGGGAATAAGGATCTATAGATAGATCCAAGTGGTTATTGGGATTGTCCCAATCAAAGTACATTGATAACATCCTAAAAAGGTTTAGTATGGAAGATTCCAAGTGTGGTGCCTTACCCGCTTGCCATGGAATCACTCTCTCCAAGGACTTCTGTCCGAAGACTGATGAAGAGAGAGCTCGCATGAGCATTATACCCTACGCTTCAGCCGTAGGATCTATAATGTATGCGATGATATGTACTCGTCTTGATGTAGCTTATGCACTAGTTGTAGTAAGCAGGTATCAATCCAACCCAGGGGAGCAACATTGGATAGCTGTAAAGAATATTCTTAAGTACTTACGAAGAACTAAAGAATTGTAGTATGGTAATGGGGATCTCCAAATGGAGGCCTTTACTGATTCCAGCTTCCAAAATGATAAGGATGACAGTAAGTCTATCTCAGGATTTGTATTTACCCTCAATGCAGGGGCGGTGTGTTGGAAGAGTTCTAAACAGGATACCATTGCAGACTCAACAATAGAAGCTGAGTATATTACTGCAAATGATGCTGCCAAGGAAGCAGTCTGGATGAGAAAGTTCGTCGCGGAACTAGGAGTAGTTCCAACCATTACTAATCCAATACCAGTGTATTGTGATAATAATGGATCTATGGCATTAGCCAAAGAACCCAGATCGCATCAAAAGTCCAGACACATCCTCAGGCGATATCATTTGATCCGGGAGATTGTTGATCGCCAAGAGATCGAGATTCAGAGAGTAGATACAAAGAATAACACCGCGGATCCACTCACCAAGGCCCTTCCACAGCCGCAACATGAGCGACTATTTGAGATGTTGGGTATGAGATACGCCAATAATTGGCCTTAGTGCAAGTGGGAGATTGTAGGATATATGTATGCTCTAGAGGCCATTATATGTATAGTGGATGCTTGGACATGTGTGTGTGTGTGTATAACTTTCTTGCTCGACATGATAGTATGCTATCTGGCTGTACTTTATCTTGACATGTTTACATGATACTGTTCATTTGATACATGTTGATAAAGCCCTCAGGATATCGGCTTAACTTCCATGGCTATGATGGAGATCATACTAGTGGGGCATGTGTAGTCTATAAGCATATCCTTAAATGTTCCTAGTCGAGGGTATATCGAGATAAGGCATCGATATTCCAGAGTAGACTAGCGTATACGTTTCTTGACCCATATGATAGGCGATGGATGATCCCATATCCATTGGTGTTGTGACATCAAAGATTGTATACAGGTGCTCAATGGAGACTGGGTACACTGAACGGACTCATCGAGAACTCCTATATGGTTTTATGTCTATCATCGGATAGCAGTTCTCAGGTGACACGGGTACAGGTTATTCTATAGACCCGAGATCTTCATAGAGTCTTGTGTGTTCTCCCACTATACTTTGATTTCCACTCTACCATGGCTCTACTGAGTCGTGCAAACAGGTGGATTTTGGGTACAGTCTCGAGACACATGGAGACAAAGAGAGATAGGAGGGGTTTCGTCTCTCCCGATATTGGGAGCTAATGCTGTGCTATGTGCGATTGGATTTGACTCGAAGTCCCTGGCCAGGGCTGATGAGATTTACTGATAAGTGTTATCAGTAGTTTCTCGACCGGTCATAATCTATATTGACATGACTTATTGAGTTATTATGGCTCGACGATTCCATCCCTAGACTTGATATGTAGCATATTAGACGAAGAGACCGGACTGTACGGTAAGTGTTACCAATGACTTATGCGGGAGTTTTTTGACAAGTTCGCTTGTTGTTCTTCTGTTCGTTCAATACCCGGGTGGCCGTTACGTTTAGCTGACCGCTTGCGGCTTGTGGGTGTTTTGATATGATCATCGCCTATTAACGGCGTATTGACGAGTCTTAGAGTCCCATACAGGATTTTTCTAGCTCAGGCGAAACGATGTGGTGTGCATATGAGATATGTGCGGGAGCACGATTAAATACGAATATGTGATACTGTATTTTAATCGGGCGTTTACTATTGGTCGGGTCGTATTTGATATGAACGATTTATTAAATCAAGTGTTGATTTAATATTGACTTTTATCTTACTTTTAATTAAACCTTTTCTTTTAGATGTATGCATATATGTTTATACATGCACATGATGATGTGCATGCACACAGACATACATACATATGTATCATGGTTGTTGATACATAGAAGATGGCAATGCAAGACTCACATGGTTGATAAATATCTACATTTTGTTAATGAATTAAAGAAAAAGGAAATTAGCTAAATGACTCATTGTTTCTACATTCTTCTGATTTGACCTTTGACTTTAACCATGGTTAGATTTCCTTTGTTCTTTAACCCATCTACAAAATATCTAGATTTTTAGTTAACTATGGTTATATTTGAGAGTGTCTCATATATATTCTTTTCTTTTTCTTTTTGGATTAAGTTTTTCATAATATTGACAAAATTTTTTCCATCTTCTTCTTCCTCCTTCTTCAAGCTCTCTTGAGTTTTGTTTTGAGTGAGGAACTTAAAAAGAAATGGTTTTTAAGAGAGTATACAAACCACATATCCATTCTACACTACCCTAGCCCTTTAGTGTAGAGTGTTTGCTCCACTTCATCTTGATTTTTTTAAGCAAAGAGCTTGACCTAGAAATCTCCGAGTGGATCATCGTAGACGTGGAAGGACCCCTAGCGGAGTTGATCCAAGTTTCGAGCAAAGCCGTAGGAGTCCTAAAGACTGAAGGAATTGGCTACAAAGGTTGTATTTCCTTTTCCTCTAGTTTAGACTTCATATTATGTTGTTATTACCCAAATCTCTAGTTATGATTCGTAGTTCGTTTGTAATAGCCCACTAGAAATTTAAAAAGTTCACTAATTTATGATGTTGTAACCCAACTAGAGGCGCTACTACACACCAATATCTTCTACCATTCTAAGGAGCAAAAAGTGTTTGTTTCTCAACATGCCACCTTTTTAGAAAAGAAATTTCTTGTAAAAGAAATTAGTGGTAATGAGGTAGAACTGGAAGAAGTTCCAGCTACACAAACTGTAACTGACAATTTGATAAAACCGGAGGATTCGATAATCCCCAACGAACCCCGGCCACTCCGCCGATCTAGTAGGGTTTCTCATCCACCTAAGAGATACTACGGTTTTCTCGTAGACGGTGGGAGTGAGGATTGCATCATGGAAGATGATGACCCAACTAGTTTCGAGCAGGCCATCACAAGTGGAGACTTTGTGAAATGGCTGGATGCTATGCGATCCGAGATGGAATCCATATACACCAACAAAGTGTGGACTTTGGACGTTGCTCCTAAAGGGGAAAAACCCATCGGGAGCAAGTGGATCTTTAAAACGAAAATTGGTGTAGATGGAAAAGTTGAGACTTTCAAATCTAGACTTGTTGCAAAAGATTTTCGTCAACGACCTGGTGTCGATTGTGATGAAACCTTTTCTCCAATGGCTATGCTTAAATCCATCAAGATCCCATTGCTTCATACCATGACTACGAAATCTGGCAGATGGATGTCAAGACCGCTTTTCTAAATGGCGATTTAGAAGAGAGCGTGTACATGACACAGCCAGAGGGCTTCGTAGACAGTGGGAGCAGCGGAAGCATGTGCAAGCTGCTTAAATCAATCTACGGATTAAAGCAGACATTGAGGAGCTGGAACATCTGTTTTGATGAAGCTGTCAAAGAGTTTGACTTCATAAAAAACGTAGATGAACCTTGTATATACAAGAAGGTTATAGAGAGTAAGGTTGTCTTCTTCGTATTGTACGTGGATGGCATACTCTTGATAGGAAATGATGTTCCTATGCAACACTCGGTCAAGCTCTTCTTATCACACAAGTTCTCCATGAAAGATCTAGGTAATGCCTTCTACATCCTGGGGTAAAGATCTATAGAGATAGATCTAAACAGATGTTGGGATTATCCCAATCTAGGTACATAGACACCATACTAAAGAGGTTTAGTATGGAAGATTCTAAGTGTAGTAATTTACCCACTTGCTCAGGGACCACTCTCTCCAAATAGATGTCTCCCAAGACTGATTTAGAGAGGGCTCGCATGCAAAAGATACCCTATGCTTCGGCAGTAGGCTCTATCATGTATGCGATATTATATACTAGACCTGATGTAGCTTACTCACTAGGTGTAGTGAGTAGGTATCAATCATATCCTGGGGAAAACCACTAGACAGCTGTGAAGAACATTCTTAAGTACTTGAGAAGGACTAAAGAAATGCTCTTGGTGTATGGTAACGGAGAACTCCAGGTGGAGTCCTATACCGATTCGAGCTTCCAGAGTGATAAGGAAGGAAGTAAGTCGGTCTCGGGTTTTGTCTTTACCCTCAACGGAGGGGTGGTATGTTGGAAGAGTTCCAAGCAAGTTACCGTGATAGACTCGACGATGGAGACTGAATACATCATTGCCAATGATGCTGCCAAATAGGCTGTCTGGATGAAGAAGTTCATTGCTGAACTTGGTGTGGTTCCATCCATTGAGCATTCAATACCTGTGTATTGTGATAACAATGGAGCTATGGCTTTGGCCAAGGAACCCCGGTCTCATCAGAGATCCAGACATGTTCTTAGACGGTATCACCTGATCCAGGAGATAGTTGATCGTAGGGAAAACTCCTAGTTGGTACTATACCTATCGTCAGATAGCAGTTCTCTGGTGACACTAGTACAGGTTAGTCTGTAGACCCGGGATCGTCATAGAGTCTTGTGTGGCTCCCATTGTGCTTTGATTTCCTCCTTACCACAGCTCAAAGGAGTCGTGCAAATAGGTGGATTTTGGGTACAGTCCCGAGTCACATGGAGGCAATGAGCGATAGGGGGGTTTCGTCTCTCCTGGTATTGGGAGTTGATGTTGCGCAGTGCTCGATTGGCTATAACTGGAAGTCCCTGGCCATGGCTGCTGATGAGATTTACTGGTAAGAGTTATCAGTAGTTTCTCGAACCGTTATGAGCCATACATCGGCATGACTTATCAAGTTACCGGGGTCTGACGTTACCACCCTTAGACTCGAGATGCGACATATCAGACGAAGAGACCAGACTGTACGGTAAGTGTTACCTATAGGCTTCATGGGAGTTTGGAAAAGCTTGCTTGTCGATCTTCTAATCCCTGAATACATGGGTCGCCGTTACGTCCAGCTAGTACCGTTGACGGCTTATGGGTGACTGATGTGATCATCACCTACTGCTGGCGTATTGACAAGTCTTTAGAATCCCACACAGAAGTTTCCTGGTTCAAGCGAAACGAAGTAGGGCACATATTTGATATGTGCAGGGGGCATGATTAAATACGATTATGCGATACCGTATTCTAATTTGGCGGTTATTTGTTATCGGTTAGGTTATATGTGATATAACTGGATTATCGAATCAAGTGTTGATTTGATAATGCGTTATACAGATAAATGATATTAGTCGGTTATATGTGATATGACCAGATTATTAAATCAAGTGTTGATTTAATAATTTGATATATATTTATTTTTGATATAATTATATGTTAACTAATATTATTAGCTCACTAATTATGTTTCTTTATATATATATATATTTGATATGTGTGTGCGTGCGTGTGCATGTATTATATGAAGCATGGCATGAATTTTCTATCTTTAGAAGATAGAAAATGAGGTGTAAATTATGGAGATATTTGTGGAATGGGTAAGGCATGGGTTTTTTTCTTTTGTTTATTAGTCTGGCAACACTATTGAAGTATGGTTGAATAAATTTATCGGAAATTCATCCATGCTTCAATAAGTGAGCAAGGGTGTAGTTCATTCTACACATGAGTTCATTATTTTTGTCTTAACCATTTTTCCTTTCTTGCTCTCTACATCTTCTTCTTCCTCTTCTACAAACCATAAACCCTCACATGTGATGTGAAACATATGGTTTTGTGATAAATCCTAGTGAGCTTTGCATCCCTACTTCACCATCCTACACTTGATTAGTAATCAAGTGTAGTGTGTTTCCTCCACTAAAGAGTTTAGTAAAGAGATAGCTTGGACAAGCGAACTTCGGGTGGATCGTCTTCGGCACGAAGATCACGGAAGAGGCTCGTTCCAACTTCAAGAGGAGCCTAGAAGAGTCGTGTGGACTACTACACGGAGCATTAGAAAAGAAGGGCATGGTCATCAATGGTTGAAGCCTCCTTCCCTTCTCTTAGTTTTTCATATCATCATTGTTAAACCCTAATATTCTAGTTAAGATCTTATCAAGTGTTCATTAGCACCACGAATTTTTGAAAATTGCATATGTGATGTCTATTTAAACCACATCGCGGTGCTAGTAAACACTTTCAGTATCCGTAGGGGAATATCATCTAGGATTGACAAGTTGGCAGATTTCGATTTTGCGTAACTGTTTGTGTGTACCTAATCTGGCTTGAAGTATCATTTCTGTATCTTTACATTCTAAAGAAGATTATGATTTTACATTTGTAAGCGATGTGGTCCACATCCATCTAAATCAAGCTTTGATTGGGTTAGGTATACTAGATAATAGTATATACGTATTAAATCAAACTCAGGTTTTCAACGTCCAGAACACACTTAAAAGAAAGTCCCAGAACTAAATCAGGCTTTCTTATGGTATTGTAGACTGGGTCACATCATTGAAATATGGTTGACGAAATTACATAAAGAGAGATATTTGGATCCATTCGAATATCAATTTTATGCAACTTGTCAATCATGTCTCAAAGGAAAGATGACAAAGACTCCGTTCACTGGACACGGGGTAAGAGCGAGCGAGCTCTTAGGACTCATACACAGTGACGTGTGTGGTCCAATGTCTACACATGCAAGAAATGGTTATTCCTATTTCATTACTTTTACGGATGATTTCTCAAGATCTGGACATGTATTCTTGATGAAACATAAATGCGAATCCTTTGAGAAATTCTGGGAATATAAAAATGAAGTGGAAAAACAAACAGGAAAAAGTATCAAGACACTAAGATCTAATCGAGGTGGTGAATACTTAAGTACTGAGTTCCTGGATTACTTAAAAGAGAATGGAATTCTCTCTCAGCATACTCCTCCATACACATCTCAACACAACGGTGTATCGAAAAGGCGGAACCAAACCTTATTGGATATGACATGTTTCTTGATGAGTAATGCTGAGTTGCCGCGATCCTTCTAGGGTTATGCACTAGAATCAGTTGCAAATCTTTTGAAAAAGGTTCCTACCAAGACCGTGCCTACTACACCATATCAAATGTTGAGTGGGAAGAAACCCTATCTACGGTATCTTAAGATATGTGGATGTCCAACTTTTGTAAAAAAGCAGCATGCGGACAAGCTCGAGGCACGCTCAGTACCGTGTAAGTTTGTGGGATACCCAAAGAACTCCAGGATGTATCTTTTCTACTACGCAGAGGAACAAAAGGTTTTTGTTTCTCGGCATGCCCATTTTTTGGAAAATCAATTTTTAGAAAAGTGATAAGTGGAAGTGCAATAGAACTGGAAGAAATTTCAGAACCACAAGCTATTATTGAATGAATGGTAGAACCAGAAGTTTTGAAAGAACTGGACATCTCCGCGCCACTCCGTAGAACTAGTAGGCAGTCTCATCCGACCGAGAGATACTACGGTTTTCTCATAGATAGGGATAGAGATGTTAGTGATATATGCTCTTGAGACCATTATTATATCATACTGGTATGTATATTACTTAATGAAAGCTTGGGATATATATGGATATAGTAACAATCTTGCTCAAAATGGTAGTATGCTACCTGGTTTGTTTCTACCTCAATATATGCATGTGTCTTTTTAGCATATCGCTTATGCATATTGGTAGAGCCCTTAGGATCTTTGCTTGATTACCAGCGTTGTGATGCAGTCACACTAGTGGGGGCTGGATAGTCTATAAGCACATCCTTATACAGGTCCCTAGTCGTAGGATTATCGAGAAGGGACATCGATACTCCATAGTAGACTAGTGTATACATTTCTCATTCCAGCAGGGGAGATGGTCTGTCCTACAGCCATTAGTACGTCATACTGGAGATAGTATGCAGGTACTCATTAGGTTATGAGTACACTGGACAGGACTCGTCGGGAACTGCTGGTGGGTATTATACCTATTGTCGGGTAGCATTTCCCAGGTGACATGAGTACAGCATAGTCTATTGACTTGACACTGCTACTTCGCCTCGAGTGTGTTCCCACTGTACTTTGATTACTATCCTACCACGGCTCAAAAGAGTCATGCAACCAGATCGTAGTTGGGTGCAGTCCCGAAGCACTTGGAGGAAGTGAAGGTTAGATAGGATTCGTCTCTCCCGGTATTGAAGGTTGATATCGCGCTATGTTCGGAAGGCCATTACACAAAGTCCTTGGCCAAGGCAAGTGAGATTTACTGGTAGGTACTCCAGTAGTTTCTCAGGATGTTTTGGGCTACTCTCCGACACGACTTATTGCGCTATTAGGGATCTGACGATTACCGACCCTAGGCCCGATATGCGATACTCTTAGACGAACAGACCGGACTGTATGGAGATTTTCACAGATAGGCTCAGTTGGAGTTCGGATGAGTTATTCTCATCGGCCTTCTCATCGACATATATACCTGGGGGCCGTTATATGCAGCTAATACCGCTTGCGGCCTGTGGTTAAACCCACTGCCAGCGTAGTGTCGAGTCTTTAGAGTCCCACACAAAGGTTTTCCCTGCATCGAGCAAAAGATGTAGAGGTCGTATGGTTTTTACGACAGGGTTCGATCGCGTACGTGTACTTGTGCACGGATGATGATTCGGACAGACAATACTAGTGGGTTTTGGTTTAAGCCGGATCCTAGTATTGTACTGATAGATAGTGTTCGTCTCTTTTGTATTCGTATTTTTCGGAATACGGATACAGGTGTGTATATACGGACGAGGGGCATTTTTGTAATTTATTCAAAGATGCTTTTTGAAGATGACATATCATAATTGTATTTTTCATTTTAGGTTAAAAAAATAATACATTATGTAATTGAGGAAATGAGGTGGAAAATGCATGATTTTAAGCATGGCTTCATGTGACACATGGTGGGTTTTAAAGCCATGACTCATTTGTTGTAAATTGAACCTTATTTGATTATTCATTTGTGATTTATTGATGAAATAATTGATATGGTTCAGTTTGCAACACAAGAGCTCACTCTCTATTCTCATGCTACTTCTTCACTAACCTTTCCTTAAGCCATCTTCATCCACCTCAAACCCTACACCACTCATGAGTTGAGTAACCTAGGGTAAAAAGAGACATTGCATTCCATCTTCATACTCTACATCGCCTACGACATCAAGTGTAGCGAACTTGGTTCCCTAGTTACTTCAGTTGAGGTAGGAGCTCGATACACATACTTTCGGGTGGATCGTTTTCGACATTGAGGAGGTCGATGATGAAGCGCCGATCCAAACGATCCATGGAGCCTATGACGAGGTGGAGGACAATGAGAAATAAAGACCCGAAGGACATGAACATGAGGTATAAACTTCTGTACTTGTAGTTTACCTCACATAAGTTTGGCTAGTTAGGATTTATGATCGATCCTTGGTTCAAGTCGGTGTTGCGAAGCCCATAAAAATCATTTTTTGCAATTTCTGTCTCCCCACGAACACGTGGGGTGCATGACATCGACTTACAAGAGATGATTGCATCATCGACGATGGTGAGCCAACTAGCTTCCAGCAAGCCATTCAGAGTAGAGACTCGGTAAAATGGCTGGATGTAATGCGGACCGAAATAGAGTCCATGTACACCAACAGAGTATGGACTTTGGACATTGCTTTAGAAGGGATAAAACCCATAGGCTGCCAATGGATCTTCATAAAGAAGATTGGTATAGATGGACAGGTTGAAACCTATAAGCTAGACTTGTTGCAAAAGGTTTTCGTTAAAGACCTGGTTTGGACTATGATAAAACCTTTTCTCCAGTGGCTATGATAAAATCCATTCGGATCCTTCTTACTATTGCTTCCTTCCACGATTATGAAATTTTGCAGATGGACATAAAGACCGCTTTTCTGAATGGAAATTTGGAAGAGTGTGTTTATATGGATCAGCCAGAGGGTTTCATAGAGAGTGGGAGCAACAGAAGAGTGTGCAAGTTGCTTAAATCCATTTATGGATTAAAGTAGACATCGTGGAGTTGGAACATCTATTTTGATAAGACGGTCAAAGAATTCGACTTTATCAAAAATCTAGATGAGCCATTCATCTATAGTAAGATTGTAGCGGGAGTTATGGTATTCCTCGTCTTATACGTGGACGACATTCTCTTGATAGGAAATGACATTCCTATACTACAATCAGTCAAAGGATTCTTATCACAAAGATTCTCCATGAAAGATCTGGGTGATGCCTCCTACATTTTGGGGATTCAGATCTATCGTGATAGATCTAAGAGGATGTTGGGACTTTTACAGTCCAGGTACATCAACACCATACTGAAAAGATTTAGTATGGAAGATTCAAAGCGTGGTAATCCACCAGCTTGTCACGGAATCACCCTCTCTAAATAGATGTCTCCCAAGAATGATTTGAAAAGGGATCGCATGTCTATTATACCCTACGCTTCTGCGGTAAGCTCTATAATGTATGTGATGTTGTGTACCAGACAAGATGTAGCTTACGCACTGAGCGTTGTAAGCAGGTATCAGTCAAACCCAGGAAAGAAGCACTGGATAGCAGTGAAGAACATTCTCAAATACCTGAGAAGGACCAAGGAGATGTTCTTGTTGTACGGCGGAAAAGACTCCAGATCGAGACCTTTGCAGACTCCGGCTTCCAGAGTGACAAGGATGACTCCAAATCCATATCGGGTTATGTCTTTACCCTCAATGAAGGGGCGGTCTGTTGGAAAAGCTCCAAGCAGGACACCGTTGCTGACTTGACGATGGAAGCGGAGTATATCGCTGCATGTGATACCGCAAAAGAAGCAGCCTGGATGAGGAAGTTCGTAACAAAACTTCAGGTGGTTCCGTCCATTGTTGATTCAATACCGCTGTATTGTGACAACAACGGGGTTATAGTTTTAGCGAAGGAACCCGGATCCCATCAGAAGTCCAAACATATCTTGAGGCGATACCACCTGATTAGGGAGATCATTGATCGCCGGGAGATCGAGGTGCAGAAAGTTGATATGGAGAACAACACTGCAGATCCACTCACAAAGGCCATCCCTCAGACACAGTTCGAGAGGCTAATCGAGATGATAGGTCTGCGATATGCCAATACATGGCCTTAGTGCAAGTGGGAGATTGTTAGTGATATATGCCCTAGAGGCCATTATTGTATAGTACCGGTTTGTATATTACATTTTGGAAGCTTGAGATATACACGGATATAATAACAATCTTGTTTAATATGGTAGTATGCTACCTGGTTTGATTCCACCTCAATATGTGCATGTGTTTCTTTTCACATATCGCTAACACATATTGATAGAGCCCTTAGGATCTTTGCTTGACTACTAGCATTGTGATGGTAGTCACACTAGTGGGGGTTGGGTAGTCTATAAGCACATCCTTATATAGGTCTCTGGTCGTATGATTATCGAGACAGGATATCGATATTCCAGAGTAAACTAGTGTATACGCTTCTCATCCCAGGAGGGGAGATGGTCTGTCCCACAGCCATTAGTACGTCATACTGGAGATAGTATACATGTGCTCATTGGGTTATGAGTTACACTGGATGGACTCATGGGGAACTGCTAGTTGGTATTATACCTATCGTCAGGTAGCAGTTCCCAGATGACATGAATACAGCTTAGTCCATCGACTTGACACCGCTATTCCGTCTCGAGTGTGTTCCCACTGTTCTTAGATTACTACCCTACTACGGCTCAAAGGAATCATGCAAACAGGTAGTAGTTGGGTGCAGTCCCGAAGCACTTGGAGGCAGTAGCGGTTAGATAGGATTCGTCTTTCCAGGTATTGGGGGTTGATATCGCGCTGTGTTCGGAAAGCCATTACACAAAGTCCCTGGCCAGGGCAAGCGAGATTTACTGGTAGGTACTCCAGTAGTTTCTCGAGGTGTTTTGGGCTCTATCCCGGCACGACTTATTGCGCTATTAGGGGTCTAACGGTTACCGCCCCTAGGCCCGATATGCGATACTCTTAGACGAACAGACCGGAATATACGGAGATTGTCACAGATAGGCTCAGTAGGAGTTCGGATGAGTTTACTCATCGGCCTTCTTATCGACAGATACTTGGGTAACCGTTACGTGCAGCTAGTACCGCTGACGTGCTTGTGGTTAAACCCACTGCCAGCCTACTATCAAGTTTTTAGAGTCCCACAAAGGGTTTCCCTGCTTCAGGAGAAACGATGTAGAGGCCGTATGGTTTTACGGCAGGGTTCAATCATATACGTGTACTTGTGCACAGATCATGATTCAGAAAGATAATACTGGTGGGCTTTGGTTTAAGCCGGATCCTAGTATTAGATTATTGGATTATATTTGTCTCTTTGTATTTGTATTTTTCGGAATACAGATACGAGTATGTATATACGGTGAGAGGTATTCTTGTAATTGTACAAGAGTGCTTTTAGAAAAAGACACCTCATTTATGGATTTAACCATTTTATTAAATGGTTAATGAGGTGGAGGTATCAGGTGTTATTTGTACATTAATGAGGCATGGCTACTTGGGTGACTCATGCTTTGGTGATTATTGAAGCATACTTGATTCATTGGTTTGAATTATTGGTATGCTTCATTACTCACAACACTTAGCCATTCTCACTTCAATGCTCATCTTCAACACTCTAATCTCTTCAAGCTTTCTTTTTCTTCCTAACCTTAAAAGTCTCATGTGTTGAGAAATCTAGGGTATTTTGAGACAAATTAATCCATCATCACTCTCTACATCCTCTAGGCTATCTAGTTTAGCGAACTAGGTACTCTAGTTACCTCGGTTTAGAGGTTGGAGCTCGAACTATAGACTCTCGGGTGGATCGTCTTTGACTTGAGGAGGCTGACGATCAAGCGCGATCCATACACTTCGAGAAGCCAAGGAGAGGAGGAAAAGAAGACCCGAAGGACTAGTATACAAAGGTATAACACTCTTACATAGTAGTTAAAGCTCTAGTGGTTTGTTAGTTAAGCTTCAAGTAAAGATCCTGGAGTTCAGTCGGTGTTGCGAAGCTTGTAAAAATCGTTTTTTGCAGATTCCGCCTCCTTACGAACCCGCGGGGTGCGCGACATTGGCTTACAGTATGGTTCAGAAAACCTGCTGACTATTTGTTTGGCACAAATATATGCAGATCATACTTCCAATTTCTATCCAGTTTTGTAGACGAATAAGTGCTACTGAGGTTTTATGTCGCAATTGTGCAAGTTACAAGATTTCGGGAACTTTAGGACGGGAACAAATGCAAACGTACATGTTTTCTGTGATTGTGCTTATTGCAGGTTCCAATGGATATTGGATAAAGAAGACAATGAAACATGGGTCTTGTCCACTCACGTGCAAAACACGTTCTCCAAGTACAAACAAAAAAGAAGTCCTCTTTGTTCAAAGTCAAAACTTAGCCGAAATTTTTGACTAAAAAGTCCGAGAGCAATTCTCGAAGAATTGGCACCCATCCTTAGTATTTTTGACATGCTACCAAGGCCCCAAGACCGCAGAACAAGCCTCAACACCTAACTCGTCTAAAGTACCATCGGGGACGATCACATGGTCATTGGGGACGGCAAAGTCTTAGCTAAATTGGCTCGACACTTTGGTGGCTTCTTGTCACATCTGGACGATCTATTTGACATTAAAGAAAACATTTTTAAAGGCCTATATTAGTAGCTTATTGTAGAGAAGAGTGTGTTGAGTTTTGGGTTTAGTTTTGGGTGTTTTAACTTGGTTCTTCTTCTTACTTTTGTAAGCTCTCTATTGGAGAGCTTGGAAAGAGGAGGTTGGAGTTCTAGGCTTAATTTTATAACTCAAGTTCATCCAAGTGTTAATAAACTTCACTTTCGTTTCTTAATCTTGTGTTCCTTTTCAGTTCTTGTTTGCATTTCATTTCTTGTACTTTATTTTTCGTACTTTATTTTCCATACTCTTTAATTTCTTTGCTCTTGTTTATTGTTAATGATTGAGTAGTATTTTTTGCCTTGGTGAAAGGGAGAATGGATGATGAATGGCTTTGCCTTCTTTTCAATATTTACAGATGTCACGCCCGCTTCCCCGTGTACGGGCAGAGGACGCAACGGGCCCGCTACGTATTTACTCAGAAGTAAACACGCTAAGCGTATATAAACAATATAAAATGAAATATACACAAGAGGAAAGATGTAATTAAACAACAACTTTATTTATTAAACATTCTTTTTACAATACAACTGAAAAGAAAATACATGGAATGAAAGCAATGCCTAAACATTGGCATAACAGAAATGAAAATGAAATGTAATGTACAAGTGAATCTAAAACTCCGGGTCTTCAGTAAACTGATCCAAGTCTTCGCTGCTGGACTCGATCTCCAGTGAGTCCGAAACACATAACGACATTCCAAAGAAGAAGAAAGAGAATGTCGTCAGCGAACAAATCGCTCGGTAAGTCCCAAGGGTAAGTAGAGACAGAATAGACAGAAAGATAATGAAACTTTTTAAGTTGTATTATATTGTTAACGCTGTTGTTTGTAGCTTGGTACAGAAAAGGCCAGTGTATACGAGAGGAGTCCAACTTTCCCCGTGGACTGGGGTATAAGGAGCACAAGGAACCGTTCAGCCACGGTACAACGGCAATGGAGATTCAGGTTAGGTGTATTATGGTTGCAGTTTCATGCTACTTCTAACACCTTCCGTACCAATCTACCCCTTATAAAACCCCGCGATGTCTTGATTTGTATTGATTGTATTGTATTGTCTTGTATTGTAAATTTTATAGATGGATGACTTGCCGAAACCATGATATCAGTAATGGAACAAATATAATGGATGAACATGTAGATGGAATATATCCATGGTTCGGTTCGGTCAATGTAAATTGAAATAGATTGAATAGACGGATTCATAGATCCATGTTCTATTGTAGTTTGATACTTGAATCATATTCAAGTCAGATTGATTATATTGTGATTCCGTCTGAGTCGGGCACTTTTAAAAGAACTTGAAATCCTGATTGTTTTGATGTTATCAGTAACTGCTGCACATGGACGGCATGATTTGTGTCTTTTTCCAAGACAATTACCGTATTGATAACACCGTTTGTTAGATTGTCTACCTTAAATAGGCAAGCACCCATATCTCCGGCTCCCTGAAGCTCAAGAGACTGGTCCCGCTTAAACCTATGTTTACCAGGGTCTTTATTGAAATTTAGCATAACTTGAGGGGGTTTTATGTAAAAATAGTTTTGGTATGATTTTAAAATACACCTCAACCATTTAATTATCGTTTTTGAGTTTTTATAGTTGTATATTTTACCAATGTGAAATTTCTAGTGAATAAAACCTAATTTCCATAATATATGGTATTTATTTATAATATGGATATTGTTTGAATTATCATGGTAGTTTCATCTAATATTTGAATTCTTTTCTTGAGTTTTGGAAACATGGAATATTATATATATTTAAAAATAGATATTTTGATAATATATATATATATATATATTTAATGAAAATAATTTATTTATTTTCTTATAGAAATCTCATTTTCTAAAGAAAAATGTATAAAAATTTCATCGAGATCGAATGCTCCATTCGGAGGTCTGCATCTCACTCTACTAAACCCGAGAATATATGATAATCTGCACCATCCCGAACGGGGTCCCCAAAAGTGGGTTGTAGAGGCGCAATTGCATGGAAAGTTAAATACACTTTTTAAAGAAAACGGTTTTATAAGTTAAAGGGATTTATTTGCAAAGTCGTATTTCCCGTATTCTATTGTCCCAAGATTCATCGTGCTATGATAAATATGTGTGTTGTGATTAGCTAGGTCATTACCTCATGAACTATCTAAAGGTATAGCAAGAAATAAGGTTATAATGTCGAAATGAATAGTTTGTGGTATTTTATTGTAAAAATGCGATAAATGTCACAAAAATAATTATTTTGAGGTAAAACTTGATTTAATGGTTTTGTGAATGTTTGTTAAGCAACATGTGAGAATATGAGGTTATCTTGATTAAGAAAAGTATAGTTTTTAAAGAAAACCGAATCGGAAGTCGGATTAACTCCACTTCCGTTGGGTGTTAGTTTTGTAACTTTTTAAAGATGAGGATGAGAAGGGAAATGGGACTTACTGGCTTTGATGAGAGGTAGGAGGTAGGAGGAGGTCTAGGATTCGTCGCTACTTCGTTTCGTTGTCGGAAACTCCTCGTATCGTCGCCGGAACTTCGTCAGAGTATCGCCCTTTGTTAACTCCACTTGCACACTATAGGAACTTGGAAATTTCTTGAGAGTTTTGGCAGGGAATTGTAAGTGAGGAGGGGTGAAATGAGGGTGGTATTTATAGGGAAAAATTAGGGTTTAGGGTGTTTAAAGAATGCATTGAAATATGCATTAAGATTGGATTAATTGGGCATTTTATTGCTCTTTGGAAATATTCAAAGTAAACAAGCAATGTGGGGTTAGTGGGGGTAGGCCAAACATTGCAGGAGGTAAAAATATGAAGGCATTTGGTACGGGAGAGACCGGCGGCGCCGGGCCTTTTGGCAATGTCGTTGGGTCATTCCGGATGGGTGGGGTTGGTGTTGGGGTATTACGTCGGGGTTGTTTGGTATTCTACAGTTCACATGTTTGATTATTCTATAACTTACCCTATTACGTGTAGTGCACGTGGAAACTCTTGGGCTTCTAAAAAGATTAAAAGAATTTAAAATAAAAAGATATTGTGGCTGATAGGATTTGAACTCTGGTGCTATGGTTCAGCAGTGCAAGGTCTTACCAATGAGCTACAAGCTCCTTCTTGCTGTTCAAAAGCAAAACAAACTTATAACTCGTGTTCAGGTTTAGGTGTGCCTTTCTTTATTTTGAAAAAATTTCATACAGAAAGTTAGGTTCGTTACATTCTATCCTCCTTATAAAAATTTCGTTCTCGAAATTTGTAAAAAGAAAAGTTTAACAGTTACAAGGAAAGTTTGGTGATAGAGGTACTAATTGTGTATGAAAAATAACAAAGTGGTACAATGGTTTGAAAAGGTTAAAGAGAATTACCAGTGTTACCTTGGTCTACAGCCTCTGCTTCTTCGGCCGCTAAAAGGAAAGCCTGACGCCGTGGTTCATTCCGCCTAGCTGGAGGCACATTCTTCTGTCCTTGGGGCATGTTCCTCTGCCCTCGAGGCATGTTTCTCATTGCCTGATGGAATTGGCGAGTAGGCTGTGCAGGTGGTGGAGCTGGGAGTGCAAGACGAGATGTAGGAGCCTGGATAGCTGGCAGCTGTGAGTAGTTGGTGGGTGTAGGAGCTGAGTTGTGTCTATAAGGACAGTTTCCCATTCCGTGATTGGATGCACCACAAACTAAGCACAGGTCTTTTGCGCGCCTACAGTCTTTCACCAAATGTCCTTCCCTCTTGCAATAGAAGCAAAAACCAGGACTTAACTGGCTAAGTGTTTCTTCCATTTTCCTGGGTTCGAACGATGGCCTGGAAGAGGCACCTCCTGCCATCTGAGTGGCAGAGCGTTTCAAACCGGCAGATTGAGGTCTGCCTTTCTTCTTCACCACTGCTTCATATTTTTTGGCAGCTTTTAAAGCCATATCATGGGTTTGGAAATCCCCTGTAGCTAATGCAACTTCGATTTTCGGATCCAACCCTTGCTGAAATATTATAGCCCTGATCTTAGCAGTTGGTATGAGATGGACCGCAAACCTATTACAGTCTTGTGTTAGCTGTGTAGTATGTGATATAAAATCGAACATTGAGACATATCTTATCCGCTGAGTATGGTAAACTCAGCATCATATTCATCTACTAATTTGGTCTACATTGAACCTTGTTGCTGATGGATGAACTACTGCTCCTTATCAAAGCGGGCAGTCTCAGGGAAGTACTTTGCATTGAACATATCACGAAAAGTCTTCCATTCGATAGGTTGGTCAAGACGGCTTTCTTCCGCCTTCCACCAGACCCGTGCATTGTCCGTGAGCTGTAGCTTCGCAACACGAACCCAAGCTATCTCTTGCACTTGTGCCGCTGCCAGGTCATCTTCAATGTTTTGAGCCCATTCCTCGGGTTCTAGAGGGCTCTCTTTTCCTGCGAACTGCTTGGGGTGCAAGGCTCTGAATTGCTTCACCCCAGGTGCTTCTGTCTCGGGACGGTTCATCAAGATAGCAGTCTGCTGCTGTTGTCCCTCCAGGAGGCTGCGGATCGCCTCAAGCAAAAACGTTTGCTCATTGATCGGAGCAGCTACGGCAGGTGTAATCGATAGGGGTGGTGGAGTGTTGTTGAAGTTGGTGCTGGTGTTGTTTGGGGAATCCATAATCTTGAATGAAAATTTTGGGTTAGGACAGATTCAAAATATATGAAATGATAAGATTCAAGGAATATGAATTGTAAAGAATGTTTTCAGTTGCTGGTTCTTGTGTTATATTGCTTAGGTTGTCCACGCAGAGCTGACCTGCATGGGCCACCACCAAAACCTGTCACGCCCTGCTTCCCAGTGTACGGGCAGAGGACACAACGGGCCCGCTACGCATTTACTCAGAAGTAAACACGCTAAGCGTATCTAAGTAATATACAATGAAATATACACAAAAGGAAAGATTTAATTAAACAACAACTTTATTTGTTAAACATTCTTTTTTCAATACAACTGAAATGAAAATACATGGAATGAAAGCAATGCCTAAACAATGACATAACAGAAATGAAAATGAAATGTAATGTACAAGTGAATCTAAAACTCCGGGTCTTCAGTAAACTGATCCAAGTCTTCGCTGCTGGGCTCGATCTCCAGTGAGTACGAAACACCTGACGACATTCCAAAGAAGAAGAAGGAGAATGTCGTCAGCGAACAATTCGCTCGGTAAGTCCCAAGGGTAAGTAGAGACAGAATAAACAGAAAGAGAATGTAACTTTTTAAATTGTATTATATTGTTAACGCTGTTGTTTGTAGTTTGGTATATAAGAGGCCAGTGTATACGAGAGGAGTCCAACTTTCCCCGTGGGCTGAAGTATAAGGAGCACAAGAAACCGTTCAGCCACGGTATAACGGCAATGGAGATTCAGGTTAGGTGTATTATGGTTGCAGTCTCGTGCCACTTCTAACACCTTCCATACCAATCTACCCCTTATAAAACCCCACGGTGTCTTGATTTGTATTGATTGTATTGTATTGTCTTGTACTATAAATTGTATAGATGGATGACTTGCCAAAACCATGATATCGGTAATGGAACGGATATAATGGATGAACATGTAGATGGAATATATCCATAGTTCGGTTCGGTCAATGTAAATTGAAATAGATTGAATAGACCGATTCATAGATCCATGTTGTATTGTAGTTTGATACTTGAATCATATTCAAATCAGATTGATTATATTGTGACTCCGTCTGAGTCAGACACTTTTAAAAGAACTTGAAATCCTGATTGTTTTGATGTTATCCGTAACTGATGCACATGAACGGCAGGATTTGTGTCTTTTTCCAAGACAATTACCGTGTTGATAACACCGTTTGTTAGATTGTCTACCTTAAATAGGCAAGCACCCATATCTCCGGCTCCCTGAGGCTCAAGAGTCTGGTCCCGCTTAAACCTATGTTTACTAGGGTCCTTATTGTAATTTAGCATAACTTGAGGGGGTTTTATGTAAAAATAGTTTTGGTATAATTTTAAAATACACCTCAAGCATATAATTATCGTCTTTAGAGTTTTTATAGTTGTATATTTTATCAATGTGAGCTTTCTAGTGAGTAAAACCTAATTTCCATAATATATGGTATTTATTTGTAATATGGATATTGTTTGAATTATCATGGTAGTTTCATATAATATTTGAATTCTTTTCTTGAATTTTGGAAACATGGAATATTATATCTATTTAAAAATATATATTTTGATAATATATATATATATATAATGAAAATAATTTATTTATTTTCTTGTAGAAATCTTATTTTCTAAAGAAAAATGTATAAAAATTCCATCGAGATCGAATGCTCCATTCGGAGGTCTGCATCTCACTCTAATAAGTCCGAGGATATGCGATAATCCGCACAATCCCGAACGGGGTCCCTAAAAGTGGGTTGTAGAGGCGCAATTGCATGGAAAGTTAAATACACTTTTTAAAGAAAACGGTTTTATAAGTTAAAGGGATTTATTTGCAAAGTCGTATTTCCCATATTCTATTGTCCCAAAATTCATCGTTCTATGATAGATATGTGTGTTGTGATGAGGTAGTTCATTAACTCATGAACTATCTAAAGGTATAGCAAGAAATAAGGTTATAATGTCGAAATGAATAGTTTATGGTATTTTATTGTAAAAATGCGATAAATGTCACAAAAATAATTATTTTGAGGTGAAACTTGATTTAATGGTTTTGTGAATGTTTGTTAAGCAATATGTGAGAATATGAGATTATCTTGATTAAGAAAAGTATAGTTTTTAAAGAAAACCGAACCGGAAGTCGGATTAACTCCGCTTCCGTCGGGTGTTAGTTTTGTAACTTTTTAAAGATGAAGATGAGAGGGGAAATGGGACTTACTGGCTTTGATGAGAGGGGGGGGGGTAGGAGGAGGTCTAGAATTCGTCGGTACTTCGTTTCGTTGTCGGAAACTCCTCATATCGTCGTTAGAACTTCGTCAGAGTATCGCCCTTTGTTAACTCCACTTGCATTCTATAGGAACTTGGAAATTTCTTGAGAGTTTTGGCAGGGAATTATGAGTGAGGAGGGGTGAAATGAGTGTGGTATTTATAGGGAAAAATTAGGGTTTAGGATGTTTAAAGAATGCATTGAAATATGCATTAAGATTGGATTAATTGGGCATTTTATTGCTCTCTGGAAATATTCAGACTAAACAAGCAATGTAGGGTTAGTGGGGTAGGCCAAACGTTGCAGAGGGTAAAATATGAGCACATTCGGTACGGGCGAGACCGGCGGCGTCGGGCCTTTTGGCAATGTCGCCGGGTCATTCCCGACGGGTGGGGTTGGTGTTGGGGTATTAGGTCGGGATCGTTTGGAATTCTACAGTTCACATGTTTGGTTATTCTGTAACTTACCCTATTACGTGTAGTGCACGTGCAAACTCTTGGGCTTCTAAAAAGATTAAAAGTATTTAAAATAAAAAAGATATTGTGGCTGATGGGATTTGAATTCTGGTGCTATGGTTCAGCAGTGCAAGGTCTTACCAATGAACTACAAGCTCCTTCTTGCTGTTCAAAAGTAAAACAAACTTATAACTCATGTTCAGGCTTAGGTGTGCCTTTCTGTATTTTGAAAAAATTTCATACAGAAAGTTAGGGTTGTTACAATTGATCATATGTTTGTGCTTATAAATGAATGCTAAGTTTAAGATTGCAAGGTTTTAGTGTAATTTCTTGATAGAGCATGTAGCTTTCAATGGTTGCAAATCAACCTTTAGTATATTCCTTATTCTTTCAATACCCTCATTAAGCAATGCTAAAGTTGAGATTAAGGTTTATTTTTAACCTTACTAGGTGTTTGATAGGGTATGTTGCTTGATTGGTTAGTTGACACCCCTCCTAAAGCATATACTCTATACTCACACTTATACACTTCACAAGTTTAAAGCTAAGCTACTTGTTTACCTTCTCATTTGTAACTTCGATTGTGTGAGGATGTCGTATGTTTATTACCCCTTCATGGTTAATCTTGATACTTCATACCTCAGCTATTCGAGTTGCAAGTGAGAAGTGTTCGTTTCACCCCCGTGTTGTGATTTCATTCGTATTGATGGTTTATGCATTGCGATCCGTCGTGATTCACTTTGATATGGCATACTTCAGAATCGGTTTGTAACGAGAAAGGAAACACTTGTGATCAAGAGAGGGAATCGAGAGCATTGCCGCGATTCATCCATCCGAATCGGAGTCGAGGCCTTTTCCAGATTTTCGTATTTTCTTTAAACATGACAAAACACTTTTCCAAACCCTTTCCTTCAACTCGCCTTAACGATTCCTAATCACCATCTCTCCGTGGATAGACTCGTATTTGCAAACTCGCTACAAACGAGCCGTGCCCATACGGCATTCTTAATTTAAAACGAGACTCCGCTCGCATGTGCACTTTTAAACTTAACTCTGTTGGCTATAGTGCCCTCAAGGCAATTATTGTAATCACAGGCAGGTAATTATGATGATTGAGGGGGGACCTCTACGGATAGAACAGCCTTACTCAAAATGATAGTATGCTATCTGGTTTGCCTTTATCCTTATGTACATGCATTATGTGATATTACAGATCACTATTACATGTTGATAGAGTTTATATGATTCTTACTTGACTACTAGCATTATGATGGCGATCATATACGTGGAAGATGGGTGGTCTATAAACACATCCTAAAATGTCCCTAGTCGAGTGAGTATCGAGACTGGGCATCGATACTCCGGAGTAGACTAGTGTGTACTTATTGAGACCCCGACGAGTGGCAGTGGCCGGTCTCACAAGCCATTGGTGTCAGTTTGTCACCTAAGATAGTATACATGTGCTTATTGGGTTATGAGTACATTAGACGGACTCGCCGGGAACATGCTAAATGGAATTATACCTATTATCAGATAGCAGTTCCCAGGTGACATGGGTACAGGTTACTCTGTCGACCTGAGATCGTTATTTTTCTCGTGTGAGTTCCCGCTGTGCTTTGATTACTACCCTACCACAGCTCTAAGGAGTCATGCAAATAGGTTTTAGTTGGGTATAGTCCCGAGCCACATGGAGGCAGTGAGCGGATCGTCGGGGATTCGTCTATCCCGGTATTGGGGGTTGATGTCGCGTAGTGCACGAATGGCCATCACCAGAAATCCTTCGTCAAGGTAGTCGAGAATTTCTGATTTGGATCAGTAGTTTCTCAGTTGGTGATGGGCTTCATACCGACACGAAATATCGCGTTATTAGGGGTCTAACTTTATCCACCCCTAGACCTGATATGCGATACTTTTAGACGAACAGACCGGACTGTACGGAGATTGTCACGGACAGGCTCAATAGGGTTTCGGATGAGTTTGTTCATCGGCCTTCCTTTCGCTCAATACCTAGGTAGCCATTATGTACAGCTAGTGTCGCTGACGTACTTATGGTTAAACCCACTGCCAGCGTATTGACAAGTCTTTAGATTCCCACACAGAGGGTTTCCCTAATTCGGGCGAAACGATATAGAGGCCGTATGGTTTTACGGCAAGGTTCGATCATATACGTGCACTTAAGCACGTATCATGATTCAGACGGATAATACTAGTGGGCTTTGGTTTAAACCGGATCCTAGTATTATATTATTAGATTATTTTCGTCTCATTGTATTCGTATTTTTTTAGAATACGGATACGGATATGTATATACGGTGAGGGTTATTCTTATAATTTTTACAAGGATGATTCTAGAAGAAGACAGCTCATTTGTGTTTTAACCATTTTTTTTAAATGGTTAATGAGGTGGAGGATGAGGTATTGATTGGAATTTATTGAAGTATGGTTCATTTGGTGACTCATGGGGTGACTTATGGGATGACTCATGATTTACTATTGATTCATACTTGATTCATTCTTGGGTGAATGATTGTATGCTTCATTCTAGTTCACAAGACTTAGCCATTTTTTTCATGATTGCTTCAACACTACACTCTCATCTTCTCATGCTTACTTCTTCTACCTTCACCCTAAAAGTCTCATGTGTTGAGAAACCTAGGGTGTTATGAGGCATATTAATCCATCATTAGACTCTACATTTTCTAGGCTATCTAGTTTAGCGAACTAGGTACCTTAGTTATCTCGGCTTTGAGGTTGGAGCTCAAACTACAAATCCTCAGGTGGATCATCTTCGATGGAGGGAGACTGATGATCAAGCTTGATCATGGAGACCGCTAAGAGCTTAGGAAGTTGGTAAAAGACCGAAGGACATGGATCATTCGGTATAACCATTATAAATCCTCTTTAGTTTGCTAGCTTATAGGTTTATGATAGATCCGGGTTATCGGGTTGTTATACTGCCAGTTTATAAAAATTTTGTTCCACAAATGGTCACGGTAGATGGCCAGGGCGCAGGCATAACCCAATATGGTATCAAAGCCACCCCATAAACCATTACTAACTAGTTTGCATAAGGTTAAAATCTCGATCGACCTATTTTTCCGAATCGTTTTTCCAAAATGACATGCTTGCTGCCATTTTTAAAACTTGTTCAAAAAATCTTTCAGAGCATCTTAAAAATATGTGCAGGCAAATTTAGAGCACCATAAGAAATTTGGGCACGTGAGCCCATAAAGTTGCCGTGTAACCACCGTGTTTGATGCCTTTTGGCAGTGGTTCCACGGCTCGTTTGTGGCCACATTGCTCCAAATTTCTTCTGGCACTCTACAAGTTGGAAATATGATTTTTTATACACATGGTTTTGGCCCAGATTTGTTTGAGTGCTGCTTTGCATTTGGGGCCAATTTGGAAAGGTTTAGTCGATTGAAATTTTAAGTGTGTGTTTATCAGTGCATACATTACTATTTACGACCGTGAATGTCATTAGAGCGGTATAACTCGTCTAACTGCTATATGTTTTTTTAGACGGGTTTGCGAACATGACATTCATATTGATGTTCTGTGTTGTGCTGAGGTTGTGGTTGGATTGTCGTGGTGGATAACTTGCGGTGCAATGGTAGTAGTAGAGTTGAGATTTATTTGTATATTTGATATTGCGGGATGAGCGTCCGACATGTGGACTGCCGTCCCTGCCCGTTAGTATATTATTTGTTTGGGGCACGACCGGGTTGAGGCCGATGTCACCCTTGTACATATATTTTCATTTTCTGTACTAGGATTACCCTGTGGAGGAGTGCTCGGATAGCCGGGTTCTAGAGGGAAATGAGCCCGCATCTCATGGCAATGAGATGGAGGGAGCCTTACTCTAGAATTGGCGGGCTATTCGCCGCACTCGTAGGGGGTATAGGATGAACCACGGAGGGGTGCTCAAGTTACTAGATTCCATGAAGTGCTGGATGGCCCATTCACTTTGTTGATTGGGGTTACCTCACTTCTGGGATTGGCGGGTAACTTGCCGTGCTCATAAGGGTCCAGGTTTTCATTGCATGGGCTATCCACACGACAGGGAACGTTGGGTCTCATTTGCGGCTCAAATGAAACCTGATGCTCCAAGATTATCCGCCATTCTGTATTGCCTGCTGAGATTCTGTGATGTTGCTTATATCATGCCCGGGACGAATGTTATATATATTTATATATATACTAGTAGATGTTGTATATGTTTTGCATCCGTGCTAGTCCATTCCCCGCTCTGCCGTTAGTTAAGTAACCTAACGGTGCATGGCGGGACCCCGTGGAAAATGCGGATGGCATATACGTATATTGTATTTTCGTTCTTTTCTGGTGTGATATGGATTAATTGATGTGACTGCATTAATTTTGATTAATACAAGGAAAACAAACCTATATGATGTTGTTGGAACCAAGTTTTTAAAAACTGACATTACAGACGTTTCCTTTTGCTTTGCACAGCAATATTCGGTTATGAATATCCAGCACCTCATTCGTCGAGGCAAGATCCGAGATCCCTTCACAGGGAGTGACCTCTTGGGCAAAAGTTTGCGTCATTGTAATAACTTTACTATAGTCGATTCTTTTTCTTTGCATCATGGTATTCAATTAGGATTATCCTTCACCTCGTTCGATGAGGAAAGAGCCGAGATCCCTTCACAGGGAGTGACCTCTTTGGCAAAAGTTTGCGCCACTATATATTTGTAAAACTACTCGGTTCCTTCAACGATATCAAGTTCATTACGTTAAAGATTTTTTGCCAAAAAACAGCCGTAGCCCTCTGTCATTTCAGATTAGTATTGCTTAGTATTCGTGATACGTATGTCGTGCATTGCCGAGGCGTAGTGTTCGATAGCTATGTAGTGCTTTTCTGTCGCATGGATATTTGGATTGGTTAGGACAGTCGTATGGTCATGTTTGCATTATCAAGGATACATACGGGTGGATTTAACGCAATCAAGATAATGACGGGTTGAACTTGACCAGGACTCTTTGATATGTTGGTATTGTCAAGGTCACTTGGGTCCTAGGGGTAAAAACCATATTGGGAGTTTCAAACATACAGGAAACTTGCCGGGCATGCGCATACCTTTTGGATTGTGGTGACTTGAGTGGCTTCCATCAAGTTATCATGCGATGATAGTTGGATCTCGATTCCCACTAATGAGTAGGTGTTACTCCTCGGGTGATTTTAGATGATCCCGACAAATTCTCTTTTTAGGGTTTGAAGGAGAATTCGAGGAAATAGTGGGAGCCATCCTGATTAGATAAAGTGATTAACCAATCTAATCTAGATTAGAGTGCACGCTAAGTGTTTCTTTTCTTTCTCTCTTTGGCAGCGACCATGACCTGACCTTAAAAACTCATGAACCAAATTAACCGAACCTTCTTAAAACACTTTGGCTTTTGGATTGTCATTTAGTCGCATATATCATTGCCGCTCCTACATCCCCTTTGGATTTCTTTAGAATACTCTGTATCACTATGAAGATCCATATTTCTTGAATACGCTATCGTATAGTTACATACGAACTCGAAGGAACTTATTACAGTTTGAGGATGGATTCCGGTTCTGGACAAATTGAATAGGATTAGTCAGTTATCTTTTATCTTTATCTTCTCCCAGGTTGCAAGGGCTCTTGATATTAAGAGAGTACACCTATTGCGCTTATTGGATAGTTTTCTTTCAAACCATAGGCAGGTGCCGAAAGGTGGGGAAGGAAGAAAACCAATTAGCTTAAGTGTGGTGTATAGAAGGTAATGAGTAAAGACATTTAAAGGGATTAGATTAAGGGCAAAGGAATTTGCGACTGCTATCATTCACGACGAAACAACGTATACCCCTGCCAATCCTATATCACCTTTGCATTTCTCCAGAACACTCCGTATCACTACGAAGATCCACATTTCTTGGATATTCCATCGTATAGTTACATATGAACTTGAAGGAACTTGTTCCAGTTCGAGGATGGTTTCTGGTTCTGGAGAAATAGAATATGGATTATTCAGTTGTCTTTTCCCTTTACCTTCTCTCAGGTTGCGAGGAATCCTAGTATTAAGAGAGTACACATATTGCACTTATTGGATAGTCTTCTTCCAAACCTTAGGCTGGTGCTGAAGAGGGAAGGAAGAAAATCAATTAGCCTAAGTGTGGTATACAGAAGCTAATAAGTAAAGATATATAAAGGGATTGGAGCGAGGGCAAGAAAATATACAGTTACAGTCAAGAATTTGGATAATGGAAGAGGCATTACTAGGAATACCCGCTTACCCCTTCGAAACATTTTCATGTTTCAATTTTTCTGTACAGTGTTAATTGAAAACTGTTTTCCCAATTAGATTCTAACTCCATGGTATGTATTTACCAGATTTGATTCTCACATCTGTATGGCGTTACAGATGGTGAGTGGGAGTAAGATATTGGGAATTAGGTGATTAGATTCTCTATATATCAGAATTATTTGTAATTGGTGATATTTGAGGAAATTATCTGGGTTTTGCCTAACGACAAATTTTTGGTTTTGAATATCCGTTGTTATACACCAATTTCAAACTGATATATTTGTACGTTTATTTTATAAAGTGAGATATAAATTTTTGAAATTATGTCTATGACGTTTACCAAATCAGTTGATGGTTACCTAAGATGCATTCAACAACGGTGTAATTTTTCATAACCATAATACAGTTTTCAACTTACGACGCACAGGGTTTGTGTTATTGAACTCAGAGGACTTATACAAAGTATTGTATGTTGTCCAATGTCCGTTAGGACAAAGGGGTTAGTACTCATACTATATTCTGTTTACTCATGACTTCCCCTGTTTTAGACAAGTATTACGTTGAAATATAAGGTCCAAATTTTGAGAAGTTATAGGTATAAGAATAAGGTAGAGAACCATATGTTGCAAGTATCAGGATTCTTCAAGGTGATCGAAGATATGGATATTTGTGTTTGGTATTCCATTGTAAGTAATAGTTTTAAGAACTTGCTTCTCTTTCAGGTTACTCATAAGTGGATGCATTCCTTGATGAGTAATGATGCTTGGCCTTCTTCCATTTGGTTGATATGCACTGAAAACAGATGCATGATTTTAGAATCTGGTTCCAAATAAATTAGTACCTTTGTTTCTATATTGGATATATAAAATGGATTCATATCTTAACGATGTTAAGGTCTATGGAGTTGTCCGGCTGATACTTAAAACCAGAATCTGGACAAACTCAAGGCACGTTTCAGTAATGGAAGTTTGTGGGTCATCCCAGGTTTTGACAAGGGTTAACATTCTACCATCTGGAAAATCAATAGTTATATTGTTCTTGACTCTCCACAGTTTTAGTAAAATGGATTCTTTTCAGAAAAAATTAGTGGGAGTATGGTAGAACTGAAAGTAATTCCAGAACCACAAACGATTACTAAAAATTTAGTAGAACCTGAGGATTCAATTGGTTTCGACAATCCATTAACCACTCCGCAGATTTGGTGGGTAACCTCATGCACCTCTAGTGGTATTTCGATATCCTCAAAACGATGACAGGGAGGTTTTTGATTACCCAAACTTGCCACTATTGTTATTCTAGACTATGAGGTCTAGCAGGAGGATAAGTATAACGTCGTTCTAAACTAGCTTTAGAAGAGCACATGTATATGACTATGCCAGAGGGTTGTTGTAGTCAGTGGGAGCGGCGGAAGCATAGTGGACAAGTAGCTTATGTCTATTTATAAACTAAAGCAGGTATAACGGAGATAGATCATCTAGTTTTGATGTGATAGTGATAAAGTTTGACTTCATCAGAACAACAAATGGACCTGGTAAGAAGGTAGTGGGGAGTGATGTCCTGGTATTTGGATGACATGCACTTAATAGGAAGAGATCCTCATATACTACGATCGGTTATACTGTGGTTGTCATAAGGATTTTCTTCACATACGATCTGGATAAAATATCAGGAATTCTGGTGACTAGATCTATGGTTTTAGATCTAGATTTGGGAAGTGTCCCAACTCGGGTACTTTGACACTATTCTAAAGTGTTTTAGAATGGACTACTCCTGGCGTGGTGGTGTACCTGCAGGTGATGGAGTCACCCTCTCTAAAGAGATGTCTTTTAGAATGATGAGGAGATGGATTTTCATGATTGGCATCTCACTTGCTTAAGCAATTAAGTCAATCATGAGATGTCAAGTACAACACCAGATATTGATTTTGCACAAGCTGCAATAAGTATATATTAATCCAATTCTGGAGAAATGTTGGGAAGCATTTATGAACATAAGTGGATGTTCTTGGTATATGGTAACGGCAGCCTCCTTCAGAAGGCGGTTATCATTTCAGGCTTCCAAGATGACCTGGATGACAGAGGGGCTGTCAGAGTTATAGTTTTCTCTCTTTTAAGGGGCAGTATGTTGGACAGGTGGTCCAAGCGGATATTTTGGAAGGCATAGCGCAGGATACTGATTAAATTCAATAGATGATACAGTCTAAGAAGTTTGCTGGATTTGGAGTTCATTTGTGAACTGGGTCCCATCAGATATCCAGACAAATTCTAAGACAGGTATTGCTCTTTTCGGAAGATAGTCTTTCTCCGCGAAGTTGAGATATAGAGAGATAAAGATAGAAACATTGGAGCAGATTCACTCACTGAGGCTATTTCTCGAACACGATAATTTCACAAACGTCCTTTGCGAGAATGATCACTATAGAAGTTGGGTGTTCGGTATCACACGGGCTGTGAGTATGCGCCGCCCCAATAATTAGCCTTAAGTGCAAGTGGGAGATTGTTGGCTATAGTGCCCTCAAGGCAATTATTGTAATCGCAGGCAGGTGATTATGATGATTGAGGGAGGACCTATACGGATAGAACGGTCTTACTCAAAATAATAGTATGCTATCTTGTTTTCCTTTATCATCATGTAAATGTATTATGTAGTATTACATGTTGATAGAGCCTATAAGATTCTTACTTGACTACCAGCATTATGATGGTGATCATATACGTGGGAGCTGGGTGATCTATAAGCACATCCTTAATTGTCCCTAGTCGAGGGAGTATCGAGACTGAGCATCGATACTCCGGAGTAGACTATTGTGTACTTATCGAGACCCCGACGAGTGGCGATGGCCGGTCTCACAAGCCATTGGTGTTAGTCTGTCACCTAAGATAGTATACAGGTGCTCATTGGGTTATGGGTACACTGGACGGACTCGCCGGGAACATGCTAGATGGTATTATACCTATTGTTAGATAGTAGTTCCCATGTGACATGGGTACAGGTTAGTATGTCGACCTGAGATCGTCATTTGTCTCGTGTGAGTTCCCACCGTGCTTTGATTACTACCCTACCACGGCTCAAAGGAGTCGTGCAAAAATGTTTTAGTTAGGTATAGTTCCGAGCCACATAGAGGCAGTGAGCGGATCGTCGGGGATTCATCTCTCCCGATATTGGGGGTTGATGTCGCGTAGTGCACGGGTGGCCATCACCAGAAATCCTTTGCCAAGGTAGTCTAGAATTACTGATTTGGATCAGTAGTTTCTCAGTTGGTGATGGGCTTCATACCGACATAAAATATCGCGTTATTAGGGGTCTGACTTTATCCATCCCCTAGACCCGATATGCGATACTCTTAGACGAACAGACCGGACTATACGGAGATTGTCATGGACAGGCTCAGTAAGGGTTCGGATGAGTTTGCTCGTTGGCCTTCCTTTCTCTCAATACCTGGATAGCCGTTTCGTACAGCCAGTGCCACTGGTGTGCTTGTGGTTAAACCCACTGCCAGCGTATTGACCAGTCTTTAGAGTCCCACACAGAGGGTTTTCCTGCTTCGGGCGAAATGATGTAGAGGCTGTATGGTTTTACGGCAGGGTTCGATCATATACGTGCACTTGTGCACGTATCATGATTCGGACGGATAATAGTAGTGGTCTTTGATTTAAGCCGGATCCTAATATTATATTATTAGATTATTTTCGTCTCTTTGTATTCGTATTTTTTCAGAATACGGATACGGGTATGTATATACGGTGAGGGGTATTCTTATAATTTTTACAAGGATACTTCTAGAAGAAGACACCTCATTTGTGTTTTAACCATTTTTGTTAAATGGTTAATGAGGTGGAGGATGAGGTGTTGATTGGAATTTATTGAAGCATGGTTCACTTGGTGACTCATGGGGTGACACATGGGATGACTCATGATTTACGATTGATTCATACTTGATTCATTGTTGGGTGAATGATTGCATGCTTCATTCTAGTTCACAAGACTTAGCCATTTTTTTCATGGTTGTTTCAACACTACACTCTCATCTTCTCATGCTTGCTTCTTCTACCTCCACCCTAAAATTCTCATGTGTTGAGAAACTGTCATGACCCGAAATATTAGCTCGTGACCGGCACTTGAATCACGCGACGTCTAAAGGCGTAACGTAACTCAAGTAAGCCGAAACCCAGAAATCTAAACCTTTTTAAGAAAAATAAAAGAGGTGCAGTTTTGAAATAAAGGTATAATGAAATCCAGTTTTCTTAAATGCATAGAAAAGGAATCATGAAAAATACAAGTGGAATTTATTAGTTTGAAAACACGTTTCGTCTTTTAAAAATTTGGGCAACACCTCCTTTGTATATTTTGATCCAAAACCATAAATACATAGAGATGATATAAAAGGAATCCCCAAACGGGAGCTAGCTCTTCGCCAAACGGCGGATCACAACCACGCATGTAATATAACAAGTATATGACGTCCAACGGCGAAGTTCACTACAAAAGATAAAGAAATATGCAAGACATCAAAACCATAAGTAGTGGAATACCCCTCGCTCTAAGTCTCGTAACCACAAGTCTCACTAAGTCTTATTACTTATACAAATATTAGTTTTGATTGATGGAGTTGACTAGATACAATATGAAATGTAAAAACAAGAGTAGGTACGATACAAATGTCTCACCTACCAAGCAAATCACCCAAATGTAGCTATGTGCCAGTGATGCCGCTACGGATCCATGCGGTCAATCTGCAAGAACTGTGGCACAACGGGGGTGAGTTGCCAACTCGTGGATAGAAATATATCAACAGGTAGAAATCGAATAAACAACGACTCCTAAGTCAACTGTATCATAAAGGTAATATTATGATATCTAGGGTGACCATATCTGTATGTGTGCCAACAATGTAATCAACACCTATATGTATGCGGATATCATCCAATCATATGATCAAGGTCTGTATGCATGCGGATCTCGTCCAACCATAAAATCAATGCCTGTATGCATGCGGATCTCTTCCACCCATAAAATCAATGCCTGTATGCATGCGGATCTCGTCCACACATAAAATCAATGCCTGTATGCATGCGGATCTCGTCCACGTGTCAACCAATGACACAATATCATCATGCATGTAAATATCATAAAAGTATATGCATGAAAATATGAGGATATAAATAAACGTGTGTCTCTCGCGACACATCAAAATCATGGAACCTGAGTGCCCTGCATCGACACTCGAAAATATCATGAAACCCGTGCCAAGCATCGGTACGTAAATCCTTATATCTCTCGGGCTCCGTCAGTCAGGATCGGCCCTCGGGCTCCGTCTGCGGGATCGGCCCACGGGCTCCGGCAGATGAGTCAGCCCAATATCCATCTCTCGACCCGATCGGTATCCTCAGGATAACCTCCAGGCCCAACCAATCACCGGTAGGTAGTAGTTCATCTGTCAGGCTCATCGTCATCCCCACGATCTTCTCGCCCCGGAGTACCGTACCGGGTCCACCATGAACCCACAAACGGATCATCCAACTCCTCGAATCGGGTTTCACATATCACGCGTCTCATAACCGAGAAAACGCATGGTGGACGCACTGAAATATCGTATCAAAATAAACCGGGTTTTTAAAACAATACATACTTTCTTTTAAGATGACCACGGTTCTTGATTTGTAGAAGATTTAATTATCAAAAATATTTAGTAACCGCAATCAAGAACGGCGTCGCTTGGTAGCTAGCCGGTGAGTACGGGTCGGTCCATAGGGATGTTGTGAATTTCCTAGTCGCTCTTACGAGTTAATTCGAAACGGTGTGAATGGATCAATTAAATCTAAAAACTAAATTAATCTAAATCTAAATCTTGCTAGGGTTAGGTTTAGGTTAAGTTTGGAAAGTCTATAAATCTCACCGCTTTCTATACCCATATTAAGATCTTATTAGGAGTTATGGTAATTATTAATAAAGGGGATTAGAATCATTTGGAAAGATGTTTCTTCCTCTAGATTCTTGTCCTTCCTTTATCAATCCTTACCATAATCTCCATGGAAAACAATCACAAACGGGCCTTTATACCACGGTGTCACCGCTACCTCGAGGGATAGGGTGCCGTAGGGAGCGGTATGTGCATGTATTCATGATGTCCTATAAAAATATATGACGGGCAAGAAAGGGGTGAGAGATCTTCATCTCTCAAACCTTCCCCAAAGCCAACCCTAACAAGCGAGGAGACTACTCGCTCATTAGGGAATTGAAGAACATTTATCTAGGGCAGAGAATAAAAGATCTAACTAGGACAAGGAATTAAATTTAATTAGGGCAAGAATAGAAATTTAACCTAGGACAGAAAATAAAGAACTTACAAATTGATGCTCTCCAAAAGAAATCTGAATTTTATTAATGAAAGGAGGCATACCTCAAAAGAGGTATTTGGGTCTCTATTTATAGATTCATAGAAAACCCTAGGTTTACTATTGCCGCATGTCTGCATTTACCAAAATACCCCTAGGTTGACTAGTCAGCGCCGCTCTGCATTTAGGTAAAAAAATATTTATCTTTGGGCTCTAGATGGCCGCTGAACCGCGGCCGCAGCAGGGGTTGGGCCGCGGTTCTGCGGCCCAATGAAGAGATCATGTTCTGAAGTTTTGTGTTCTGCTTTTGGGCTTTCTGGGCTTCCTACTTCTTTGGTTCTTTACTGAATTTGGCTTCTCTGTTTCTTCCAGATCTCCCAGTGAACAATTGCAGTAGACTTTTAACCGTTCGCTGTGTAATCTTGGACCTTGCGCTGCCTTTATACTTTGTAAACTGATCTTTGTGTAGGCTTTATCAAGATCCTTCTGTTTGTTGGTTGTAATCTCACTTTTGCATCGTCTTTTATCTTTTTCACTGTTTTTGATCCAAGAACCTGTAACCTGTACTTATGTAGCAGACATGGGTCAAAAGCACCTGTTTATTTGTAAAATGCATAAGAATGGGGAATATAATAATGCAATATTATGATATGAACAAATACCCCCAAACTTATCTTTTGCTCGTCCTCGAGCAAACTTAGTTTTATTCTCGACAAAATCCTAACCGCACTTTCGTAGGGAAACGCGATTGCACTGAGCTCGTGCAACAAGCCGTTAAACCTCTAGGTGTCCCTAGTAGGAGGAGTGTTGTCTCCTGAGGGTTTTCAGCGGATACTACCCACAAAATCCTATCAATTAGGCTTTTCGACTTTTGTTCTCCAATTAGGGTTCCTAACAAGGAATTCTATCATCTTTGACTCGTAAATTATCCACCCGTATTCTTCACACTTCCTCATCATTTAACTTAAGATTATATATGCTTTATAGACTTACTTAGCTTTTGGCATTTCTTAAGTTTTCCTTCTAGGGTTCCCTCTCCACTTAGGAATTTTTATCAACTCTATTAAAGATACAAGTTCTATTCTTCACTCCTATCTCTCATAAACTCCAATCACATACCCCTGCGTGTGTGTATATATCACCTCTACACTTGGAAATTCAAATCAAGCAATGATACTCCTGTCCGTTGTCCAAAGTACTTATTAATTGATGAATTTTTAAATGATTTTTGCTTACACATCCTTCATGCGACCATTAATACTTCTTGAGGTACCAACGACCGATTACAAAATGCGTTTGCACTTTAAAACGTAATTCATAGTCTTGCAACACCTAAGGCTTTTAGCAGTGACTCCCAAACCAGTTGGTCTAAGGCACTAGGTGATGAAGCACCCTCGCTAAATATTTTTTCATTAATGCAGCCTTAAGTAATCACAAAAATCAGTGTTCATTTTTTTCTCTCTTTATTCACTTTTTTCTTTTATTTTCTTCGTACTAAGGACTTTAGACAAGAGCATTTCAAGGTCTTTTCTACTATTCCAAGTTTCAAGGTACGTGATTGTGCAAATTTGTAGGGTATACATTTTCAGAATATAGACTTAAGTTAGGAATTATTTTTCAAACTTATACTCTAATAAAAATATCAATACTTTTCCTTTGCTTTGACTTAGCCCAAGAAGTGAACTCAAAATTTGCCTATTTCTAAATAAACTACAAAAACATATACTTTCTACCGTTAAGCTTTAAGAAAGGTTATTTTTAGGGTTTTTAATTTACTAAGTCTAAGATCTAGTTGTTTCTAGCCAGTTGACCTATTTGTCAAACTCAAATCAAATATGGCCAAAATTAAATACAATAATTTTTATAATTTTTGAAATTTTTCAATTTTTATGGGTTTTAAAATAAGTATGCAAATGCAAAAATATACACATGAATGCGAAGGAAGAAAACGTACCGAGCATATCATAATATTGCATTATTATATTCAATTTGTAACTCCAGGCCCAACCAATCACCGGTAGGTAGTAGTTCCTCTGCCAGGCTCATCGTCATCCCCACGATCTTCTCGCCCCGGAGTACCGTACCGGGTCCACCATGAACCCGCAAACGGATCATCCAACTCCTCGAATCAGGTTTCACATATCACACGTCTCAGAACCGAGAAAACGCATGGTGGACGCACTGAAATATCATATCAAGAGAAACCGGGTTTTTTAAACAATACATACTTTCTTTTAAGATGACCACGGTTCTCAAATCCAGAAATCTCATGAAAAGAACATATCTCAATATGTATAATCGTAAAGCATGATGTATGCGATATAGAACAAAAATGTAAGCATAACAGTATATCATGCAGCATGGAATAGTAATATGCACATGTCGAGGGAAAGCCGCCTTTTTAAATGAATCCAGTTTAAAATATATCTTGCGGTTCCCAAATTCTCCCAAGTCAAATGCAATATCGTAAAAGGTGCATTTGTAACTATAGTAAGTAAATTATGCAAGGAGTCATATCATGATGC
The DNA here is from genome assembly GCA_030015575.1 of Agapanthus africanus. NCBI lineage: Eukaryota > Viridiplantae > Streptophyta > Magnoliopsida > Asparagales > Amaryllidaceae > Agapanthus > Agapanthus africanus. Next base: position 131,452,696 of record CM057350.1, on the reverse strand, counting down.
AGCAATCCTACTGTGTAGTGACATGGCAATTATCGATGATGAAGTGTGTGAGCCGGCAAATCTGTGTATGTGTAATATACGCATCATCGATAATGGTGTAGGTGTACTAGCACAGGTATATGCAATGCGATGAGAATAACATGAATGCAACATAAGGTAAATCATCAGCTAAAAGCTATAAGGTATACGTATCTATCATATGGCTGAGTCGGTGGATCTATCAATCGGTATCTAGCCTCACAGCGTCACGTACGGTATAATCCATCGTACGGCATCCTCTAGTCAAAGGTATGGATCAATCATTAAGTCAAACTCATCACGTACGGAAAATCATCGTACGGCGGCATAAAACCAATAGGGATCCGATCAACCTTTACGACAATGAGGGTACGGACCCAACGTCTCGTACGACATATCAATCAAGATTCACACATTATAATTATCTATATACCTATGTCCCAGGTAACATCCATAACAATCTCATATCAGGGGACCGGCGAAGGTATCAATCATCTCAATCGACTCACATCCGTATACCAACATATCATCAATCATCATATTACATCGTCTTATCATTTCATCGCATTTATCTCCCATATCAAGTCAATTTTACCAATGCATTCTACCTCTACTCTAAGCATACGTATCTAATCCAACATACACACCCGTACCATACAATCAGTTTTAAAAGGGGAGAATCATAGTTTTGAAAGTAGGGGCTACGGTGTGTACAAGAAAAATATATCATTTAAAAATCTGTAACGCCCCTTAAGGTATTTGTTTAAAAGATACATACGATTCTTCATTTTAAAAAAATAGGTATGGTTCGGATGACACACCTACGTCGGCTATCTAGTCCTATAGTATCCAATACGGTAATATTTTCGAACATCATCCTCGAATCTCGTCATCTCATATCGCTTCTAACTATCCTATAGTTTCTAGCTATCATTTAACTCTATATATAGTTTCCAATTATAGGTTTCCTTAACCATGTTCTATATATAAATCAGTTTCCATCAAAATTTGCGGGGGTGCTATACGCCATCCACCCGACTTCCCCTGTAGATGTAAATCTACTCACCTTGATCTTCGCTTGCCGATGCCGATATCGCCACGCACTTGCTTGTCACCTCGAAGTCCTCGTGAGGGTACCTACATATAATAACGTATCATATCGCATTAAAATCCAATTCAAAACTAAAACGACACGCGAATCTCACATAGGTCAAAACTTATGGTCTACTCATACAAAAGAGCCCAAAAACACCTGATATCGACGTACAAACGTCAAGTGACCAAATACAATACCAAATACCAAAACATAAATCCATAACCATCTCAAAACATAAGGCAGAAACCAAGAAAACATATTCCAGATTTTAGTTCAGGTCAAATCAAGGTGCACTAACAATACTGGGGTGATGTATAAGGTATAAGTGACCTACAGAAACAACCTGGGCACCTAATTCTACAAAGTGGCCGGCCCCTGACCCCTAAAATCCGTCCAGCTCAGTTCTGCAGGGGAATTGGGGTCTCGTTTTGGCAGGGTGGTCTCGTGGTGGTCCATCTAGGCTATTAGAGTTGTTTGCTTTTCTAGTAATGGCCCCGGATCACTCCAGATTTCCCCGCACCCACTATATATTCACAAAACCGACACGAAAGTTTCCAAATTCTATATTTTGGGTTAAGCTACAGGTGTAGTCCAGGTTTTACACTTTAAGGAGGTTTGTAGTCACGAATAAGGCTCATTAGCACAACCACAACTCAACATTCTCTCAAATCTCATCTAGGAATTTTCTAAGTTCATAAAACCACACAATATCGATTCTAAACAAGTATGGATGCTTAAGAAATTGAAATACTAATCTAATGGTGCAGAAGTTACCTCATTTGGCAACTCAAGAAATTTCTTGAGTTTCCCCAAGTGTCCAAAATCAAATCTTGCTTGGTCCAAAATGTTTGCCATGAGCTTGTGCACATTTTTAATGAAATGGAGGGTTTTGGATTGTTTTAGATGATGTTATGAGGGTTGAAGAGGAGGGGGATGAAGTATGCTGCCATGAGAGTGAAGGAGGAAGAAATGATAAGGATGATGAAGAGAAGAGAGAATGGCCAAGTCAAAGTTAACCCATCACCTCTCTCTCTCATGCCCATCCCTCTTAAAATATTCTTTGTTTTGTTTTGTTTTCTTCTCTTCTCTTTTATCTTAAATTCAAAATAACATCACCCAAAACAAAATATCATGTAAGAAAATGTAACAAGTGTGAAAATGACTTGGTGTATGTAATGTGCACAAAACTAGCTTAGTGCGTGATTAACGAGATTTAATCGTGATTAGCATTAAAAGTGAATATCCTTAATCATAAAAACTTATAATTTGCTTAAATCATATAAAACCCCCTCATTTCAGTAATTTCTATAATTTTCCAAAATTTTCCTAATTTATCGGTATTTAATTATACCGCCTCATTAAAATATTCAATATATTTATTATTTAATTATAAAAATTCCCAAAAATAATTTTTTTTTTTTTTTGAAATGTTATAGAAACCTAGGGTGTTATGAGGCATATTAATCCATCATTAGACTCTACATCCTCTAGGCTATCTAGTTTAGCGAACTAGGTACCCTAGTTATCTCGGCTTTGAGGTTGGAGCTCGAACTACAAATTCTCAGGTGGATCATCTTCGATGGAGAGAGACTGACGATCAAGTTTGATCATGGAGACCACTAAGAGCTTAGGAAGATGGTACCGAAGGACACGGATCATTCGGTATAACCATTCTAACTCCTTTTTAGTTTGCTAGCTTATAGGTTTATGGCAGATCCGGGTTATTGGGTTGTTCCAGTGCCAGTTTATAAAAATTTTGTTCCGCAAACGGTCACGGTAGATGGCTAGGGCGGTGGCATAACCCAACAAACTCACTTTTCATGAAAGCGTGCGTGGGTAAAATCTCAACAAGTTTTTAGCGCTATTGTCGGGTAGACGATTGTTATTTGGAGTTGTTATTCTGGTTCACTTTTGCATACACAAAACTTAACGTAAAACAGAAAACAAAACAAAAATTTCAAAGTACCATAAAAACTAACACATTTTCCATTTGGTTCTTTGTCTTTGAAATCTGTTGTTCTTGTGCTGTGCAAATTTGAATTCAAGGGAAAAATATACAATATACATAGAATATATCGTAATTTGAAAAAAGAAGGCACCCTAAATCTTCTACCATGATGTCCCCGACGGCTCTTTAAAGGAATTGGTGGCTTGTCCTCTCTTAGATTGTTAAATGTTCTTCTATCATTCTAATTGTGTTCCCTAAAATTAATTGTAAAGCATATGCTTTTGTTTGGATTGGGATATCGCTTCATACTCACAAATTTTTGATTTTCTTTGATTTTCAGTCGAAGCGAGCTTGGCGAGTAGCAAACGCGTGCTTGAGAAGTGGAAATCGGTAGCATCAAGTACAAGCTAGGAGATATAGTGCCAAAGACACGGGGTGTGTTTGCCCTGACAAGTGACACACATCATGCATGTGTCATCGCAATGGGGGCTTCTTAGCCTAAACACTTTGTTATATTTCTAAACCCCTTCCTCTGAAATCCGATGCCTTCAACTATTCCGCATTTTCTGCAGGTTTCTTTGCATTTGTATCGTCAAAACAAAGAGCACTAATTGTATTTATTGATGATTAGCGCTAAAACTAAAAACGAAAAAAAGACTTGTGCTTAAATTGCTTGATTAATTTCTCTTTAACTTATTTGCGCATTTGCATTCTTTAATACGGACTTAAGGGCAACTAACTACAATAAGATAAGGTAAAGGATTTCATCACCCTTTTCTTAGCGCATAAATCACAAAACGAGTATAATGCATACCCATAGTAATTAAAATCAATTAGACTCGGATTCTAAGGATATCGTACTGCTAGGGCAAGTTAACAGTGTTTAAAGTCTTACTTAACGATTTACTATTCGAAGGGGTGTCTAGGCAAGTGTTCAAGACGCAATCACTTGTTTACTGTCGAAGACTGGTTAGAAGAACTGGGATTGAATGTCTTGCCTGAATTTGGGGAAGATGAATAGGTTTAATCCATCCACCTCTTCGAAGACACTTAGTTGATTTATAGCGCCGTATATCGAAGCTTTGGATGAATGCGACCGATGTAGCCGACTTTCAGATTCCCTCTCAGGGTGAGAGGTTTATTGATTATGGGGATGCATCTGTCCTGCAGGCGTAAGCCCCTGCAATTAATTACGTTATCACGAACGATAACAACTTTCCGCACTCCAAGTTTTTGCGTCGTGTGTGTGTTATGGTTTTTGTTTATTTTGGGTTTCCCTTAGATTGTATAGGGTGACTAATTTATGTCATCGCCCGTAGGGTGACGATTTGTCCAAATCCGTGTATATACTTCATATGATTTGGGTCAAGCATTTGCTTCACGGGGTCCACGTTGGTGTTTTAATTTGCCACGGAGGTGAACTTAGGTTGCATTTATCACATTTGTGAGGTCCATCAGTTCAGTTGCTTACATAAGCCTTATCTAAGGATCGTTAGTCTCATTTAAGGTTAAGATCAATTTAGAAATTTTGGGTATAAAGGCTCAATGAAACTTAAGCTTCATGAATTAGCTGATTTAGGGCTAAGGATTGGGGTCTGTTTGACACCCAAACATGTTTGGCGCATATAACTTGGCGCATGGCTCACGGCTCGAATATCGGCTCACGGTTCAGGCGCATGCCTACGTACATATCACGTAGCACATGGTGGAACATCGGCTTGACGCGACTCGAGCATACGTGCATATCACGTGGCGCTGGCGCGTCCCATCTTTCTTGGTGTCTGGCGCATGCACGTGTATTTCACGTGGCGCAGCCTAATCGTAAAGTTTAAGCTTAGGCGCAACTTTCTTACAAGCGCACGGCTTTGGCGCAAGCTCCATGCATATCACGTGGCGTGGCTAGGTCTTCAGAGATAATCTTTATCTTCTTCAAAGAAGGTTAACCTTCTAGAGAAAAGAATATACCTTTATGAAGCTTAAACTTCTGTTTAATGGTTTTTTGGCCATTAAAAATCATCAAGATCAAATTTTTATGATCTTGGGTTTTTTTTTCCGGTCACGGTATATGTCTTTGGTGACAAATCGAAGTCTTGAGAAGCTTAAGCTTCGGTTTGAGAGAGTTCTTGATGATCATATGTTTCTTGGTGGAGAAAGATTTAAGTTTTTCTCCAAATCTCAAATCTTGAGATCGAAAAATCCTTCCATGAGAACTTAAGTTCTCGAAAAGGAGAAGATTTGACCCAAGGATTTTCAAACCAAAGAAAGAGCTTAAGTTCTTATTGAAGCTTAAGCTTTTTTTTAATGGAGATTGATCTCCTTACCGAATGTTTTAAGGAAGGAGAAAAACTTGCAGAAGCTTAAGTTTCTTTTCTTCACCTTATGGAGAGAATTCACTATATGGAGATTAATCCCCCTTTCCTATTTATAGGAGAGGAGATTGTTAATCCAGTTGAGAGTATCTCTCATATGAGAGATCTCAATTGATCTTAAGATCAACCGGTGGTGCTTAAGCACTGTTGGATCATTGATCCAAAGGCTCTCTGTTAATAGAGTTAATATTTTCCTTGTTTTAGAAAAATACAGAGAAAAATTCTTGTTAACAAGAAACATATTTCCGTTTAAGAAAGATAATGGGAAATTATTTCCCTAAATGAAGCAGGCGCTTCACAAAGATTGGCGCAGGCGCATCTTGGATGGCATCGGCTCGGCTTGAGCCGGAGATAGTATTGGCACTACTTGCGTCAGGATGACATTGGAGCTACTTATGCTAGGATGGCATCGGCTTGGCTTAAGTCGAAGTTGAGCTTAATCTCTTGAGCACAAATTTAGGCGGGAACAGGTAGCTGTATCATGTATATGATACACACTCACTCTCTCACTCTCTTGTGTATATGACACACACACACTCTCACTCTCTACTGGTATATGATACTAATGCTATATTGCATATATGATAAATAATATCGATATGTATATGATATATATATTTTCACGCTTTCTCTCATTTGCGAAGTATTTGATGCTTGTGTGTGTGTATACATTTATGTGATAAATGTATATAATATAAATACCTCTCTTTTTCATTCGAAAACAAAAGAGAGAAGCATGTGTAGTGGTGGGGCCACTCTCACTAAACACATGACAACACATTAGAGAGAGGGGATGACATAAGAGAATGAAATATACATTCTGTATTTTATAATTCAAGAAAGAAAAGAAATGAGAGAGAGTAAGCATGGAGCTTCTGCTTCTTCCTTCTCTTTAAAATTCTAGGGTGAGGAATTAGAAATGAAAAGAGAGAAAGAGAGTGACTTTCCACCACTTCATCGCTACCACTTTCACCTAACAAGTTCAAAGAGCTAGTTACTCCATTTGTTGATGGAGTTGGAGCTTTGGGTGGGTTCCTCTCACCGCGGATCATTTACGGCGAGACGGCCGTCCACCACGATCATCTGGGAGCTCACGGGTCAAGTTAGGGTCTTCCGATAGACGATCGGACACGCTACAAAGGTTGTAGCACCCCTAACCCTTTCTGGTATTTTCTAGTTTTGCAATTGTTTAGTAAATGCATGACCTTGAGTTGGAATTGGTGCTTTTCTTTGTTAAAATTATTGTTTTTCTCTTCCGCAGGGTCCGCAAGTGTTGCGACCCTAGCACCGATTCCTATATAGATGTGATTTTTGATGAAAATTCTTTGCTTCGCCTGAGAAAGGAGCTTAATGTCTCTGCAGATAAAGAGAAGGATGCCAGCAAACAGTTAGAGTTTGAAATGACTATTTCAGTCTGACCAGGAGAATGTACCTGAGCCAGATACATAGAAGCAATCTCAACAATAACCATACAATATTGCCATCGATCGTCCACGCAGGCAGATCCATCCCCCTCAGATGAATGGTTACAAGAATGTTCCCATATGGGAATTAAATAAAATACAGATAAAGCAGCAAGAGAAACCTCAAACGAGGCATCACGTGTCTACACGTGACCGGGCATCACGTGCCCACACGTGCCCAGGCCTCACGTGCAGACACGTGACCATTTACAGGCAAAGCCTGTAGACACTGAATAAAATAAACAAATAGGAAATGCTGTGTCAGTGGGGTCACGTGTCAACACGTGACCAGGTCTTACGTGCAGACACGTGACCATTTACAGGCAAAGCCTGTAGACATTGAATTAAATTCTAAATTGAATGCTTAATCAGTAGGATCACGTGCCAACACGTGATAGGCTCTTAAACCCCCTGAAACAATAAAATTAAATTCTAATTTAATGCTTTATCAAATGGGGTAACGTGCCAACACGTGATAAACTCCTAAACTATCTGAACTAATAGAATTAAATTCTAATTAAAAGGGAATCAAAAACCCTAATTGGAAAAATATTTCTCTGGATCTTTCCAAACAAAAAGATTGCACTTTGTAAAGTGGAGCGCCGTTGGATTAAAAATCCAATGGTGATTAAAAATCACCAGTTTATAGAAAGATTCTACATAAGGAAATATTTTCCTAAAATCTGCCAGGAACAATAGATAAAATATCTTTTGGATTAAAATCCAATGGTGAATAAAATTCACCGAGTGATCTAAAAGATCATGTTGGTTACAAAATCAATCAAAATATTTCAATGAAAGATTGACTAAACAAACTGATTCTTTTCTTTCTCCTATAAATAGGAGCCAAGAAGAGAAGAGGAAAAAAAGAAGAGACAACAACATGGAGAGAATATAAAAAAAAGAGAATTTAATTCTCCAGAGAGAAAAGAAGATCTCTTCAGAAAAGAAATAAACCCTAGATAAGAGAGGGAAATAGATCATTCTATAAGCTCCCATAAAACAAAAAGAGAATTTAATTCTCAAACTAAGAGTTTAACTCTTCTGAATAAGAACTTAGTTCTTCCTTTGGTGGAAAATCTACAGAAGCAGATCTCCCCATAAGTTGAGAATTTAATTCTCATCGGGGGGATTCTGCCATGCAAATCTAAAGCCTAAGGGAGGATCTAAATTCAGAGAATTTTATTCTCCCACAAAGCACATAGGAATTTAATTCCTCCAACAAAAATAGGGTTTAACTCTTAATATAAGAACTTAGTTCTTCTTCATGGTAATAGATCTGCAGAAGCAGATCTCCCCATAAGTTGAGAATTTAATTCTCATCGGGGAGATTCTGCCATGCAGATCCAAAACTTAGAGAGAGAATTAAGTGTAAAAAATTTAATTCTTTCGAACATATAGGAATTTAATTCCTTTAAATAAAATTAGGGTTTAACCCTATAAAAGAATTTAATTCTTATACAAGGGATTCATCTCTCCATGCATGTAAAAAGATCAAAGTACCCAACATGATCACGCGGCAACACGTGACTCTCCCCCTCAATGATCAAAAGAGAATGAATAAGATTAGGTCACGTGCTCCCACGTGACCCTTGAACAGACTTCTCAAAATAAAAAGGGCAGAACCGATTTTGGGTGCCTCGCGTGTCCCCACGTAACCCCTGACAAAAATAGAAAATGGGGTAGAACTGAAGGATTAATACCCAATGCATGGGCACCATCACGTGTCCACATGTGATGGCCATAAAGAATAAAGTGCTCAACACTTACTTGCATATTCTGAGAATAAAATAAAGGAAATTTGGGCCTAACACTCAAGCGCCTCACGTGACCCCACGTGAGCGCTTCTTTTTTAGTGTTTAACACTATTTTATGCGCTTCATCCTTAGTGTTTAACACTATTTTAAGCGCATCACGTGGGAGCACGTGATAGACGAGTGTACTCTAGTGTTTAACACTATATCCAAGCCAATCTTAGCCTAAACTAGCTAAGTTTTCCAGAGGCAAGATCTCCTGAAACTGAACTCCAACTATACTCTTGACATTCAAAATAATTCCCAGAGCCCTTTCAATCAACTTTGGTTCGAGGGTACATCTCTTCACACCTCTGAACATGTCGTTGTAATTCTTCAACGTCTTCAGAGAGGTGGTGGGTCCCAATGGCCAATAACTATCTGGTGCATTTCCAAACCCATGTTTGTATCTGAACTTGGACCGCAATGTCCCTAAACTAAACAATAGAGCCCAAATGCTCTTTTGTTGGATCTAAATGATCCTGTCAAGTAGATTTTAGTCTAAAATTAGACTAACGTATCCTTAACAAACATTTGAGTTAATCTTAATCTCAAACGAGATTAACGATCCTTAAATCAATCCAATTACAGATCCCCCAACCAAGATTGGTTCAAGGGTACATCTTTTCACTCCTCTGATATTTGTCGTTGTAATCCCTCACCGTCTTCAGAGAGTTGACGGGTCCCGACAACCAGACATTCCAAGGACTGTGGGGTCCTTAAACTCATGGAATATGACGTCCTTAAACTTTATGGAATGCGGGGTCCTTAAACTCATGGACTATGATGTTCTTAAACTTTACAGACTATGATGTTTCTAAACTACCATGGACTGTGAGGTTCTTAAACTCATAGACTATAATGTCTTTAAACTCCATGGACTATGATGTCCTTAAATTCCATGAAGTGCAATGTCCCTAAACTAAACAATGGAGCCCAAATGCTCTTTTGTTGGACCTAAACGATCCCATTAAGTTGATCTTAGTCTAAAATTAGACTAACGTATCCGTAACAAACGTTTAAGTTGATCTTAGTCTCAAATGAGACTAGCGCATCCTTAAACCCAACCCCAAATCCAAATCTAAGGAAATACGGATTTGGACTAATGCACGCCCTACGGGCGACAACATAAATTAGTCTCCATATACAATCCACGGGCAACCAAAAACAAAACAAACACACACGACACGAAGTGACCATCTGGAGAAGGAGAATGTGGTTACCGCGACGCGGTAGCGTAATTAACTGCAGGGGCTTGTGCCTGTAGGGAAGAGTGTCCCCACAATCAAAAACCCCTCAATGAGGAGGAATCTGACAAAGTTTGCTACATCGGCCGCATCCGTTTAAACCTCCGATATACGGTGCCATAAATCAACTTGGCATCTTCAGAGAGGTGGATGGATAAAACCAAATAGTATCTGCCCCCGAAGTTCAGTCCGGATGTCCCAACGACCCGGTCGCGTCCTTCGGCGGAGAACAGATTCTGGCACGCCCGGTGGGACCTTTTCCTCTTTCCACTCCACACTTCGTGTGTCATGTTCGCGAACTAATTGCGGTTTTCTATGGTTGCCTCTAGATTCAAGGTACTAAGATTTGGTGTTTTGCTCTGTGCAGAAAAAATAGAAGATCAATGACTTCAAACTGCACTAACTGCAACTGCAACTCTCACTCCGTCCTGTCTGGAGGAGTGACTTACGGGCCCCAAGCGGCCTCCCTTTTCACAATTCCGGTGGGACAAGTGACCCAAGCCACCACTGGGCTATTCTTCGGGACCATGATCCCGTCAACAAGCTTCAGCGCTCCTGTACCATCACAAGAAGCTCCGAAGAAGTCGGTCTTTGATCGGCTTGCAACTACTGCAGCCCCTCTCAACGGGTCGTCCAATTCCACTGCCTCAGTTTTCAACAAACTGGGCCGAAGCTTAGATGGGCCCATGAAGAAGCCCACAATGAGGTTATCCCGAAGCGGATAGCCATTCTTGCCCCTGAAGTCGTCAGAGCAGCTTCCCCTGCTAAGAAGTCGGTCTTTGCAAGACTGGCCATTTCAGCTCCCGTTCCAGACAAAGTCATGAAGGCTGTTTCCCTTGTTCGAAAGTCGGCCTTCGCAAGACTGACTATCCCTTCTCAACGGACGTCAGTTTTCGACAGGCAAGCGCCAATAGCAGCCTCTCCTCAAAGTAAGGGGCAAGAAGAATCTCATCCAATAGCGGAGGTGATCCCGGCCACATGACATGCTCGACGTCATCACTGGCGTCGAGTGAGAAAAGCTGGGGGTAATTCCCCTTCTGGATTGACCCCGCCAGCTCCAATGGTAGAAGTCGATGTTGCTGTTCCAACCAGGAACAGTTTTGAACCACTCAGGAGGGTCCGCAAGAACTCTCTGACGGCTGTGCTGAAAAGGTCTCCTCCACCTATGGAGAGCACTACAAATAAGAAGCTGGAGCAGCCCCCTCAGTGGCTGTCCTCTGAAATTCACAAGATCTAGCGTCAAGTCCAAGACTCGGTGATTGATCAAGGTTACTCCTGCCGACCGAAGAAGATAAAGGTTCGGCAAGAGAAGGACCACTCTGTCGTACCACAGAAGGTGGCGTCTACCTGGATGCCCGCTGCAACGGCCCCCTCAACTTCACTAGCCCACAAAAGAAGGAGGCCGGAGAAGATCCTTGCATCTTTGGCAAATCGCAAAGACACTGAATCTAAACGCCCCAAGTCCGGGGGCATGATGGTGCATACCGTCTATATGGCATCCGGGAAAGAGGATAGCCGTATCTCCACAGGTCATCGACCGCTTACGCGATCAGTTACTAAGCCTCAGGAGCAACAACAACAAAAGCTCCAAGAGATGCTAACAGCTATGGCCGCACTCACGGGACCGAAAGCAAGCCTGGAGACATCCTCGGAGCAGCGCCGTGAGCAGGAAACTGATGCCGAATTCCTTCGGAGAATGCTTGAGAAGAAGGACAAAGAGGCCGCGGAACAAGCGGCCAATATAAAATAAATGACCCTTCTATTCCAAGATATGGTGGGCATGATGATACAGCCAGACCCTCCAGCCAAAGATCCTCCAATAATAATTGAAGATGATAAAGGAGAAACATCAAATCCTCTGCCGGATAAAGTACCCGTCAGGATACACGATTCCTAAATTCCGGGTTTACAAGGGGACAGGCAATCCCCATCAACATGTCGCTCAGTTCAGGGCTCTCTGCGGCAACACTGGAGGGGATGATAAGCTACTACTTCGCCAGTTTATTGGCAGCTTGTCGGAGACAGCTTTTGAATGGTACTCAGAGCTTCCCGACGACTCCGTCAAACGTTTACAGAGATGGAGTTGCTATCCACTCAGCGGTTCGCAAGCGCTTGCGAGCGCACCCCGATCACGGCATTGATCAACAACAGAGTGAAGCCGGGAGAGACATGGGTGCAGTATGCAATCCGGTGGAGGAATCTGTGGTCAAGATGTGAACAACGCATAGAAGAAGCTCCTGCCGTGGGTATGTTCATGTGGACCCTTGACCCCCAGTCGACTATTTCCCAATTCATTATGTTCTTCAAGCCGACCACCTTCCAGGCCTTGATTGACAAGCTGGCCCAAATGGACCAGATGGGCTATAAGCATTTCCCTTCAAAAGTGGATTTTTGGAATGAAAAAGGGAAAGGAAAAGCGACCGTTGTCGCCAACGCTCAGTAACAGCCGAATAACCCAAGACCGTTTGTTCATCAAAGCAACAAGCCGCGATCCCTCGATGAGAAGTTGATACGTTCTTACTCATTTCCCAGGGATAAAACAAGAAGGCTGTTCCAACTGGTAATGCGCAACGGGCTCATCACTCTGCCAGATCCAAAACATCCGTTGCAACCGGGGTGACGTTAACCATCCTAACTATTGTCCCTACCACAGAGTAATGGGTCACCCACTCGAAGATTTCTACATCTTCAAGGGCTGGATTGAGGATGAATACCAACAGGGCAAATTCGCGTTGTCTGACAACTGAAAGGTGAACCCGCTATGACCACATGCTCAGAAAAAGATGGACACGCCGGGGGCATCATGCTCATTCATAGAGAAAGCCCCATGGACCGAAAAGTCCGTAAACTAGAAATTCGCCTCAAATACGGCAACGACGGACCGAGAGGCCCTAAAACTAACAATGGACCGTAATGTCCTTAAACTAACAACGGACCGAGATGTCCTAAAACTAACTGTGGGCCGAAACGTCCCTAAACTAACGCTTGACCGAAACGTCGATAAACTACTACAACCCGCGGCATCCTTAGGCTGACATGGGAAAAATAAAACGGTACATCCATAAGCAAAATGGGCACGGATGAAAACCCGAAAGGGCTCCGTGACTAAAAACAGCAGGGCTGCCGGCGAGTTTGTGAAAACCCGAAAGGACGCAATCTCATTAAAAAAACACTTGCAAGGTCCCCTCGACCCTGTAAGGAGAAAATACCTGTGTGGGATCCTTACGACTCACAAGGGAGCAACACACTTAGGGATCCCTACGATTCCTAAGGAGAATTACACTTACGAGATCCTCACGACGCATAAGGAGAACCCTCTTATGAGACACTCACGGCTCATAAGATTAAAAATCCTTAAGCTGCAAGGATCTGAACATGTTCTTAAGCCGTCATACACCCCGATTATGCCCTACAAGCGGTTCAATGCTGACCCTTGTATATAATCCACGAGCACAAATAAACGTTTTCCCAACAGAGTCCCACCACTGACGAGGGATATCTTCATATGGCGAACGACACTTGTAACTCCTCTCGACTTATAAGGAGAAAGCACTCTTATAAGATCCTTACGACTTATAAGAGAATACACACTTAGGAATCCTCACGATTCTTAAGGAGAAAAACGCACCTACGAGATCCTCACGACTTGTAGGGAGAAATACCTTTATGAGACACTTACGGCTCATAAAGTCAAAAAGCCTTAGTCAAAAGGATCCTAACCCTGTTTGCTAAGCCACCTTTGTTCGACATCAACAAAGGAAAATGATGATTCACTCCTGGCAATATCCCAGTTGTAGCGATGCTGATGCCTAAATCGGTATCAGATCCCAAGTCCCATACTCGCGATAAAAATCAGCGAGCCAAAAATGCATATGAAATAACCGAAATGATGGGGCAACTTGCAACAAAATCAGCAAGTAAAAATATATGCATACAAAAATAGCCAAAATGATTGGGCAATTTGCAATAAAAAGCAGCGGGTAAAACGAAAAATAGCCGAAATGATTGAGCACCGCGAAAAATAGCCGAAATGATTGGGCAATCGCGACTTTTGCGATACAAAATGTTGAAATGATAGAGCATCGTGGAAAGAAAACACAAAATATATGAAATGAAACTTTTGCCCTACAGGTGAGATCACATCGATCCCTGTACACAATCCAGGGGCACAAACAAAGAGGGAACCATATCATCCCACCAGGCTCCATCAGAAAGAGAGTCAAGTCTCGACGGCAACATCTGCATCCCATAAGAGCAACAACGGCGTTCCTCCTCATTCCAGCAGGATTCGGACGCAACGTCAACAAAGCGGAGCCATGGCAAAGTCCCAGTTCCAGATCTCGACGGTTCACAGACAACCTAGAGACCACTTCGACATTCGTCTAGTTACAACAGACGCGACATCACCAATCGGAGCCACGGCAAAGTCCCCGGTTCCAAGACTCTACGGTTCACAGACAACCTAGAGTCAACCCGACACCACAGAAAGCGGAAAAACGTCAACCCTGACACCACAGAAAGTGGAGTACACCGCAAAAAGCAGAACAAGTCAACTAACTACGAGGAAATCAGTATCCTTGGTAACATATCTCAATTCAGGGAAATCAGCGTGTTTGACGAAAGCATCTCGATTCGCGTTGACCCGCAGAGGAATCAGTATCTCTGCAGGAATATACGACGTCAGCAAAACGGAGCCATGGCAGAGTCCCTAGTTCCAAGTTTCGACGGCCAAATCTACAGCCTGGAGACTGATTGATTCAAATTCCGATTGTGTGTGTAACTTGAATAAGTTTCTTTGTGTCGGTATTTAGAAAATGAATAGAATTCACAATCAAAGAATTATTTGACCGCAATCAACTACGGTGTCGGATGTAGATTGTAAGCGAGTGCGGATCGTCTACAGGGATTGTGCGATTCGTTTATATTTTTGATTTGTTTGAATTGAAAACTTAATAGAAAAGAAAAGAAAACATAATTCAAGATTTTTATCAATGAATTTCAAGTGTCACTATTCTAATCAAGAATCAAGAAAATGATAAACATCGAGAATCGAGTTTTGATAGAATTCCAATCACTTTAGGTTTCAAGATTTGAAGTAAGGCTCGTAGGAATCGATTCGATCGTAGATGTGATGAAGACTAACAATTACCGTTTCTTATCCATTAACAAGTTGATACTAACTCGATGTTGATTGATCAAGGACTAAGGATCTTGCGAAGAATTAGGGTTTCCTCGTCCTATCCTTTGTCCTTTCGATGAATCTCATTCACTAGTTAGCTTCTTGAAAATCCAATGATCGATCGTTGATCTCTAGATCGTGCGAAAACAATCAAGAATGCATTTCGCATCGATCTAGATCATCGATCATTCAATTTTCAAGAATTTCCAATTGCTATAAGACTTAAGAAAAACGTTTAAGATTCGTCAATCATCATCATTCTACAATTGTTTCAATTCCTCCACGAGCAGAGTTTATTCACACATCATCACAAAGAATACATTCAAGAATCGAAATGAAATCATGATGCTTGAATTGAAATGTAAACAAGTTTAAAGAATCTTCACCTTTATTTATTCCACAAATTGTTACACATTGCTCAAGAGACTACAAGAATTTGAGAAGGAACAAAATTGTCAAATCTAGCGTTGCATCGGCTCCTTGAGTCGTGGATCGGCTTGGATCTCATGCTCCGATGAATGCCGACTTCGCTTCTAAAGGATGGTTGAAGACTTGCTTTGCTTGAACTCCATGGATCTTGAATTTGGAATCTTGATTGATTAGATTAGGGTTAGGGTTTTGACACAAGCCTTGTCACTAGACTTGTGGGTGGAAATTGGGGAAGATGAAGGTTGAAGAAGAAGTTAGCTTTCAACAACCAAAGAATGAACTACTCAAGATTGAACCCCTCAACAAGTGATCCTAGGGGTCTATTTATAGGTTTTCCAAACCCTAGGTCTAGAAATTCAAATTTGAGTTTTCCCTCCAAAAGTTAGTTAGAGGAAGAAGCTTCTAAAAGTAGTTAGTTAGGGGGTTAGCTTCTACCCTAACGTAGGAGGTTAGGGGGAAGGTTCTAGGTCCCTAATAGAGTTTAAGTGAAGCTTGTTAAGGAAGCTAGGGATGTTTAGTTAGGAACCCTAGGGCTTGCTGAACTGGCAGAAGCTTCTGGAGCTTTCAGGAATTTGCAATGGTTTTCTGAGATGTAGGAGCTGAGTTGAGAGTTCTAAGCTGAAGCAGAGGGGGTGACGTGGACAATCCGCCGCGGAACCACGGCGCAAGGCGGCTCCGGCCGCGGTTCCGCGGCCACTTTGGCTCCTTGTGGCTTCAAACTTCTTCTGTTGGTTTGTGTTGTCTTTTGATGTATTTCCTGCTATGTTGAATCTCTGAATTCTTTTTAGATCAATACCAGATTCAAAATCCTTGAGTTGGCGTATTCTTTAGTAGTCTTTGTTTTGTAAATTGACCGATCTTTTGTATTTTCCTGCACGGACTTCGAAACACAAGTAGCGATATATAGAAATGATGCCATGCTATGAAATGCAGTCAATTTCCCTAGAAATGCCGGTTTTAAGGTCTAACACATGTAATCTGATATTTAACAACTGATTTGCTAATATGTGCTATATGAATGCCGAACACTTCTAGATGAGTGCAAATGATAGGGAAATTGCCGGTTTAAAGATGCAATATTTTCGACTAATCAAATTCCCCCAAACTTAATTTCGATCGTCTCGGGTGAACTTTTTTATTAACAAGAGAAGGAGAAAATAAAGAAATAGAAAAACTAACTAGCACACTTTCGTAGGCAACACGATTGCACTGAGCACATGCAACAAGCCTTTAAACCTCTAGGTGTCCCTAGTAGGAGGAGTGTTATCTCCTGAGGGTTTTCAGTGGATTGCACCCACAAAATCCAATAATAAAAGGAAGATCATGAATATTACATTTGAAGAAAAGAATCGTAAAAGAAAAGTCTTGAAAATTAGGGTTTCCAACTAAGCTAGCTTTTCGGTTGTCATGAGCCCTATCTTAATGGTCATGAAAAGATGTCAGAAATCACGTCCTCCCTCAATAAAACATCGTCTTATTCTTCATTCCTATCTTTCTTCCAACCCCGAAGAATTCAATTCAAGCTATCATACTCTTTCCCATCAGCCTCAGTACTTTTTTTAATTAATGAATATTAGGATTGCTCACACACTTTCATGCGACCGTTAATACTTCTTGAGGTACTAACCGACCGATTACTCATGTGCTTGCTTATTTGGTGTATTTTCCTCGTCTTGCACCACCTTAGGCATAGCAGTGACTCCTAGACCAGTTGGCCTTAGGGCACTAGGTGAAAAGGCACCCTCGCTATATAATTTTTTATTACCCTTGGCGATAACAAAACCAGTGTTCATTTTTCTCACCACTTTATATTTTCTTCATTTTTTTTATTTCGTTCATACTTTTGGCTTTAAGACAAGAGCATTTCAAGGTATCCTCTACTATCCCAGGCTTTAAGATGTGTGTAAGTGCGAATAGCAGGGTATCAACGTTCAAAATGTTTGGCTTTCCAGAATAGAAACTATTTTTCAGACTTATTTTTATCCTCAGATTAGTGACTTCCTTCATCTTACTAACCCTTGGGACAACGGCTCATAACTACTTATTACTAGTTCGTATAAGAAAACTTCTAATTTTCTTGGTTTTCTTAAATTTTTCTAATCTCATGGATGTAATTTTTCACTATCTAATCTTCTATTATCTTATTTATGTACAAAAATATTTTTATATTTTGAATTTTTTTTAAATTTTTTATAGGTTTTCAAAAAATGTTTTGTGCTTATGCGAAGTATGATGCAAATGATGTGAAAATAAGTACAAACCTCCCCCAAACTTGTTTTCAACAGTGTCCTCACTGTTGCCATCTGCTAAATCTCGAAAAACCTGTAAGCTTGGGAGGAATTTATTAGTGGGGGCAAAATATTTAAGTGAAGAATTTCCCCCAAACTTATTCTTGGCTCATCATTTTGTAAAAAATTTTCTTTTCAAGAGCCAGAAAAAAAAAATGCCCCCCCAAACTTGAGTTATGCAATGTTAATCTTTTGAAAATCACATGAGGGAGTCAAAAATCATTGGTCGATGCCAAGCTTTGCAAAGACCGAATGTCAACACCAACCATTCAAAAATTTTGTCAATGCAGTGCTCTGGTTGGTGGAAGAAGATGTGGGGAAAGGTTAAGTGGTGGAAGAGAGCGTGTGCGCGTCTCATTTTGGAGAGACGATGCAGTGAATGTGATGGATTACTCGCATTCTTTTTATAGTTCAGAAAAAGGGGTGGAGGTTCAATTTCATTGAGTGGGACATGATTCATCTCAACACCCGTGTCATTCAAAAATGCGAGCTCATCAGCGAAGATCTCTTCAAAAGTTTCATCAATACCCCGAAGAATAATGTCATCACAAAGTACGGGGTGATCTTCAGACTCTAAGAACAGTTCATAATCCGTGTTAATTGTTGACCCGGATATCTCGGTGGAAGAGTCCGTATGTGTATGATACATCGTTGGGTCAAATAACATATGAAAAGAGTCTAGATCGGTATCATGAGGATCGTCAATTTCGCTGCTGTCGACATCCATTAAGTCGACAGAACAGACCTGAGCAGTAGGTTCGGAGGGTACACTTCCCAACTTGTAAATGTTCAGTTTAATTGTCCTATTCCCGAAGGATAGGGTTATAGAACCATTACGACAGTTGATTATTGCATTGGAAGTGGCCAAAAAGGGGCGACCTAAAATCACCGGAATTTGATTACGTGGGTTCGCTACAGACTGTGTATCAATTACAATAAAGTCCACAGGGAATATAAATTCCCCGATTTTTATTAACACATCCTCCAGTTCACCCCTAGGTTTGGTGATTGATCGGTCAGCCATCTGTAGAGTGCAAAGAGATGGTTTCAACTCTCCGATCCCTAACTGCTCATAGACTGAGAAAGGAAGTAGGTTAACACTTGCCCCAAGGTCTAGTAAAGCACGGTTGATGTGTTTCTCCCCAATAGAGATGGAAATCATAGGATATCCAGAATCCTTACGTTTCCTCGGTAATTGCTGGGGGAAAGCCGTGTCTACAGTCTTTGCCATAAAAATCTTCTTGGGCATTTGTTTCTTCCTCTTTCTAGTGCACAAGTCTTTAAGAACTTTCGCATATGCGGGGACATGTTGGATAGCATCTAGAAGAGAGATGTTTATGTTAACCTGTTTAAACATCTCAGTGATCTTCTCCATCTGTGGACTTGGTATGTTAGCCATTAACCGATTAGGATAAGGTGCTTTAGCAATAAGCGCTGGGTCCATCATAGGAGAAGGAAGAGGGGGTAGACGTGATCCCAAAAGAGGAGTGGGGATCGTCTGTGGAGAACTAGAAGGGCTATACTGAGGTGTCGAGCCTAGTGGGAAATGGAGAATAGGCTCGCGAGAAGGTGGTAGGGTAGAAGAACTGGGGTCAGAATTAGAAGTAGAAGTGGAAGGAAAGGTCTCAGCCGGGGTATCATCGATAGATTTTTTTGTGTCATCAATCTCTTCCCCAACGTGATCGTCAAGCACTCTTCCAGATCTCAACGTGATTGCATTCACATGATGTGAATAGCCAGGATTAGGGAAAGGTTGAGCTGGAAGTTTCCCTTTCTCTCTTGCACTCATTTCGGCTTTTAATCGTGCAATTTCTGCTTCCATCGATTTAATACTCTCGCTTTGGGACGCAGAGTTTTTCTCAATTTTATCGACAGAAGACTTCATTTCAGCCGAAACTTGCATGATATTTGTTAAGACCAAATTCATGTATTGTGCAAATGAAGAGGATTCATCAGTCCCGGTCAACTGCAAAGGATTAGACGGTGCAGGTGTGTTGACCGGATTTTGAAAGTTCTGTGATTGGAAGGGGTGCCGACTTAATTGAAGTGGTGGTTGCTGTTGTGGTGGAGGGACCCCTTGGAAATGATTCGTGTTTGGAACCGTGTTTTGAGATTGGGATTGGTTCCAAGCAAAATTCGGGTGATTCCTCCAACCCTGATTATATGTGGAAGAAAATGGGTCGTTTCTAGGTCTTTGTTGGTAAGCAGAATTGATATGCTCATGACCTTGAAACGAAGAATTTATTGGACATTCTTCCGTGAGATGTGAAGATCAGAACAGCAGCCACATACAGTTTTGGGAAGTGACATTTGATTTAGGGCGGCAGCTAAAAATTTGTTTTCCATAGTCTCGAGTTTCTTGTGTATAGCTGAAATGTCAGCTCTAACTCCTATGGAAACATCCGATTGGTTATTGCCACTCCTAAACAATGGACTCTCCCACTGTAAAGATTTTTCAGCGAAATCTTCTAAGTATTTCCAAGCTTCCCCATCATCTTTGGTCATAAAATTTCCTTGACACATGTTTTCAAGGCTCTGTTAAGTGTTAGGGTTACTGCCCTCATATATGATTCGGCACAGTTCCCATCTCGGGATTCCGTGATGTGGGCATTGAACCAACAGATCCTTGAAGCGGTCAAGATATTTTGAAAATGGTTCATTTGGAAATTGGGAGAATTGATTTATTTCGCTGCGGACTCGAGCTGTCTTGTGATTAGGGTAGAATTTCTTAAGGAATGCTGCAACGAATTCTTCCCAATTCGTAATGGAATGTGCGGTAGTGTTATATAGCCACTTCTCGGCTATGTCGCACAAGGTAAATGGAAGAAGACGTAGACGCATAGTATCTACAGAAAGCTGTGAAGTACCCATCATTGCGCATACATTTTCAAATTTCGTGATAAACACGTATGCGTCCTCAGTCTCGAGACCGTGAAATTTTGGTAGAAGGTTGATGTATTGGGGTTTTATTTCAAAATTTTTCCCGTTGGCTGGTGGAATGGAAAGACAGGTGGAAAGGGGACCTCGTGTAGGATATCACCTCTCTTGGAGAGAGATGCGAGGTGGATTCTGCGCACCAACAGACGGCGGCAGAGTAGTGGAAAAGAAGTTCGATGGAGACGGATCCATCGATGTGGGTGTGGTGGTGGGTAAAGAAAAGGGAAATGTAGAAATACCGACTTTTGGGTCGATCAGGGAAACGCGGACTTAACGGGCACTAGAATCCCGTGTCCAGCCTATCTTGCACTAAAAAGGGTTAGTACAAGTGGCAGCGTGGCTTATAATTAGGGGAATGAATGAATGAATGCGGTGTTTGTTTTGAAAAAGTGGACGGATTTTTGAAAAAAATGATGCAACACAACAAATGCAACAAGCAAAACCCTAAAATCTAGTGGTCACCTAGGTCCGGCTGTAGACCGCTCCTAACTGCCAAAAAACAAGTCGCAGGATAGAATCCTCCACTGCCTCTTTGTCCCCCTGTGGCCAGGTAAGTGCCAGGTAAGTGGGAAGGTACTCCACTACATAAGTAGTGGGCCTAATTAATAACCACTAGCCTTCGACACACTTTCCTTAGACACCACAAGAAAACACGGATAAGCAATGAATTACCCACGGCCTTCTTCTGTCCTAAGTGAGCGCAACGGTCCTTAGAGTCATCTCTAGATATTTTTTAGTTAATGTGGGTCAATGCGGATGCAAGTTTTGCGATTTTCGGGGCCTAGGAAGGGTAATGAACTCCCCACCTAATTTGGATTTGGCCGTGCCCCTTAATATCCGTATTAGAATGCAAACAACCAAGAAACAAAAAACACACACAATTTTAATTTGCTTTTTGCACGCTGCGATTATTTGCAAAGAAACCTGCACAAATTGTTAATTGGAGCAGATTTTAGAAGGAGATAAGAAAGTAAGAGGTTACCTGCCAAAATTTGCACAGAGAACCCTTCAGCAAGGCGCGGAACCGCCGCAAATCGTGGCTCCTACCGCGATTTCTCCGCCGTCGGTGATGATCCCTGCACACAATTTTCACAGAGAACTTCTGTGTAGTCCCTGAGTCCTCTGGAATTCTCCAAAAAAAATTTTACTTTCACAGCAAGCTCCAGATCTCCTTGCAATAAACCACAACAAATTGTTTAGATTTTGTGCGAATTTTGATCTCAAAATTACAATGGAATAAATCTTTCAATTCAAACTTCAATATAAAATGAATTAGCGCGCGATCCCCGGCAACGGCGCTATTTGATTGATTCAAATTCCGATTGTGTGTGTAACTCGAATAAGTTTCTTTGTGTCGGTATTTAGAAAATGAATAGAATTCACAATCAAAGAATTATTTGACCGCAATCAACTATGGTGTCGGATGTAGATCGTAAGCGAGTGCGGATCGTCTACAGGGATTGTGCGATTCGTTTATATTTTTGATTTGTTTGAATTGAAAACTTAATAGAAAAGAAAAGAAAACATAATTCAAGATTTTTATCAATGAATTTCAAGTGTCACTATTCTAATCAAGAATCAAGAAAATGATAAACATCGAGAATCGAGTTTTGATAGAATTCCAATCACTTTAGGTTTCAAGATTTGAAGTAAGGCTCGTAGGAATCGATTCGATCGTAGATGTGATGAAGACTAACAATTACCGTTTCTTATCCATTAACAAGTTGATACTAACTCGATGTTGATTGATCAAGGACTAAGGATCTTGCGAAGAATTAGGGTTTCCTCGTCCTATCCTTTGTCCTTTCGATGAATCTCATTCACTAGTTAGCTTCTTGAAAATCCAATGATCGATCGTTGATCTCTAGATCGTGCGAAAACAATCAAGAATGCATTTCGCATCGATCTAGATCATCGATCATTCAATTTTCAAGAATTTCCAATTGCTATAAGACTTAAGAAAAACGTTTAAGATTCGTCAATCATCATCATTCTACAATTGTTTCAATTCCTCCACGAGCAGAGTTTATTCACACATCATCACAAAGAATACATTCAAGAATCGAAATGAAATCATGATGCTTGAATTGAAATGTAAACAAGTTTAAAGAATCTTCACCTTTATTTATTCCACAAATTGTTACACATTGCTCAAGAGACTACAAGAATTTGAGAAGGAACAAAATTGTCGAATCTAGCATTGCATCGGCTCCTTGAGTCGTGGATCGGCTTGGATCTCGTGCTCCGATGAATGCCGGCTTCGCTTCTAAAGGATGGTTGAAGACTTGCTTTGCTTGAACTCCATGGATCTTGAATTTGGAATCTTGATTGATTGGATTAGGGTTAGGGTTTTGACACAAGCCTTGTCACTAGACTTGTGGGTGGAAATTGGGGAAGATGAAGGTTGAAGAAGAAGTTAGCTTTCAACAACCAAAGAATGAACTACTCAAGATTGAACCCCTCAACAAGTGAGCCTAGGGGTCTATTTATAGGTTTTCCAAACCCTAGGTCTAGGAATTCAAATTTGAGTTTTCCCTCCAAAAGTTAGTTAGAGGAAGAGGCTTCTAGAAGTAGTTAGTTAGGGGATTAGCTTCTACCCTAAGGTAGGAGGTTAGGGGGAAGGTACTAGGTCCTTAATAGAGTTTAAGTGAAGCTTGTTAAGGAAGCTAGGGATGTTTAGTTAGGAACCCTAGGGCTTGCTGAACTGGCAGAAGCTTCTGGAGCTTTCAGGAATTTGCAGTGGTTTTCTGAGATGTAGGAGCTGAGTTGAGAGTTCTAAGCTGAAGCAGAGGGGGTGACATGGACAATCCGCTGCGGAACCACGGCGCAAGGGAACCACGGCGCAAGGCGGCTCCGGCCGCGGTTCCGCGGCCACTTTGGCTCCTTATGGCTTCAAACTTCTTCTGTTGGTTTGTGTTGTCTTTTGATGTATTTCCCGCTATGTTGAATCTCTGAATTCTTTTTAGATCAATACCAGATTCAAAATCCTTGAGTTGGCGTATTCTTTAGTAGTCATTGTTTTGTAAATTGACCGATCTTTTGTATTTTCCTGCACAGACTTCGAAACACAAGTAGCGATATATAGAAATGATGTCATGCTATGAAATGCAGTCAATTTCCCTAGAAATGCCGGTTTTAAGGTCTAACACATCTAATCTGATATTTAACGACTGATTTGCTAATATGTGCTATATGAATGCCGAACACTTCTAGATGAGTGCAAATGATAGGGAAATTGCCGGTTTAAAGATGCAATATTTTCGACTAATCAGAGACCCACAACAGCGTTCCTCCTCATTTCAGCAGGATTCAGACACGACAATTAACAACGGAGCCATGGCAAGTCCCTAGTTCCCGGTCTTGACGGTTCACCAACAACCTAGAGACCACCTCGACGTTCGTCTCGATACAGCAGACGCGATGTCATCCCAGCATTCTTCCTCTCCCACAGCAGGACACTACCAATCGGAGCCACGGAAAAGTCTCCAAGTTCCAAATCTCGACGGTTTAGAGACAACCCAGAGACAATGTCACGATCCGAAAAGTACGGAACATGACCGGCGCTTAAACTACGAAACATCTCCAGGCGTGCGTAATCTAAGTAAGCCAAAACCCAGAAATCCAAACCAAGTAAAGCAGTAGAGTGAAGGAAAAACCAATTTAAATCAAGTAGTTTAACAATATAAGCCGAAATATGCATTTTTAAAATCACAAGTCTTTCCTAAAAATTTTGGAAGAGTTTCCTTTGTAAATACTGGCCCCGAACGGGGTACAACATGAGAAATATATACATAATGATAAAAGACATCCCCAAACGGGAGCTAGCTCTTCGTCAATCGACGGCCACAACCACGCAAGCAAAATAATATACAACGCCGAAGGGCGAGAATCAAAACTCAAAAGGAAACTCAAAACAACATGAAAACCATAATAATACAACGTGCGACTCTAGGTCGAAAGAATATACATCACTGGTCTGCTAAGTCAATAAAATATACATGTCTGGTTAATGGAGTTTTACTAGATACAACTAAAATAACAAATATACAATGGTGGTTCTGATGCAAAAGAACCCACCTACCAAAGCAATCATCCGGAAAGGGAGCAGTGTGCCAGCAAAGCCGTACCAAAACCTGTACGGCAAAACCTGCAAGAAACTGTGGCACAACGGGGGTGAGTTGCCAACCTGTGAGTAGAAAACATCTACGAGTAGAAATCGCATGCATAACGCTATCCTAGGTCATATCAGGTAATATCCTCAAATAAATATCCTGGTCCAGCTATGTATAAGTGTAATACTACATGCTCGTGTCAGTACCTCAGCTAGCAACATATCAGATATATGAAGTATGAATGCATGAAGAATGGAAACAGAATACATCAAGAAATCAACAAAGAAGTCAATGTCAAGTATCGACACAAAACATAAATCTGTGCCCATCATCGGCACGTAAATCTTCATATATCTCAGGCTCCGTATCATCTGCGGGATCGGCCCGCGGGCTCCGGCAGTACATATCGGCCTATATCCATCTCATGACTCTAGTCGGTATCTTTCGGATAACCTCCAGGTCCAAATGCTATCACCAGTAGGCAGTCTGCCCTTGCCAGGCTCATCATCCACCATGAAAATCAATCTCGCTCCGGGGTACCATACCGGGTCCACCATGTACCCGAGATGGTTCCTACGTCTCCTCGAATCGGGTCTCGAAATCCAACAGCTACTATGAAAACTCATGGTGGACGACTCATACATCACGAGAAAACCGCAGCTTGCATTTTAAAAAGAGAGAGAGAGAGAAGTTTATATATTCTTGCGGTTTTTCCCCAAATCTAGAAATCTCATGGAATCCGAAATCCAAGAATCAAGAGTAAGTAAACAGTGAATATCGGCATAAATATCCATAATGCAGCATGACCAATGAGTATATATGAATGCAACTGCTATCATGCAATGATGCAACTATCCGCTAGCATATGAAGTTATAATACGTTGCAACTATCCGCTAGCAAGTTATGTCAATAAATAGTATTTCTAAAGTGTACGTGACATGGCAATCACCGATGATGATGTGTGTGAGCCGGCATGCAGGTGTACGTAGAACATACGCATCATCGGTAATGGTGCTGGTGTTCTGACAGCATGATTTCGATACTAACATATGAAAACACAATAAGCATGCAATGCGAGGCGAGCAGCGATAATATGCGGGAACTAGATAATAAACATAACAATGAAGAACATGAAATAATAATAAGAGTCATACAGTAAACTACATGTCTAACTAACAGTCTAATCCAAAGGTAAGGAAATCCACCTAGTCTGAGTCGATCTATATATGTATATACCTACTAGTCGGTGATCTCAACTCAATAGTATCACCTACGATACAATAAATAATATGACATTCTCGAGTCAAGAGTGTGGATCTATCCTTATAACTATCTCTCGTACGGTACATCGATCGTACGGCATCCCAAATTTGGGTACGGGTTAAATATAACCTTTATCTCATTACTCATCTGATATCCTTATCATCGCATATCGTGAACAGGGGGTACTCATCTAAGTCTAGTACAATACTAATATCATCAACATAATCATGATCTGGCTACTGATCTACAGCCTCATACAATCCGATGTCATCAACACTTATCATCATATAGGAGTATATATTGTCCAAGCGATCCATTATAAATATCTTAACATATCTTATCTCATATCTCGATCACATATCAACTATCATAAATATATCATCAACATAGTATCGTCGTCCAACGACCTGCTATATCATCATGACATATCTCGGTCGCGCATTAAATATCTCATGGCATCATGCCCGATCAGATCGAGTCATTCCCAAGTATCATATAACATTCTCGTCATCCAAGCATATGAATACAAATATAAATATGTCCCCCATACGCACAAGGAAGTCAAAGTATGCGAGTATGTGTATATGCAGGTATGCAAATCTTTTACCCTAGGGTTTCGGGACTAAGAAATCGACTAGAGTCCATTCACCCATACTCGCTAACACTAACCCCTAATCTCCTAAAGCTTTCTTGCTAAGGCTCATATCACACCCTAACATATAAATATATATATATATATATATATCATATCATATCCCATTCTTTTCTCACAACTTTGCGGGGGTGCTATACGCCATCCACCCGACTTCTCCCCGTAGATATAAATCTACTTACCTTCCTTCTTGTGTGCCGATGCCGACGTCGCCATCATCTTATTCACCGTCTTGAGATCCTCATGGGGTACCTACATATCATAATATATCTCAATTGCGTATTAAAATCACATCGGAAAACCAAAACGACACGCTAAAGGCCTATAGGTTAGAACCTATGGACCACGCCTTCAAAACCACCACCAACCCTCGATATTGTCGTACAAACGTCAAGTGATCGAGGTAAAACACAATTAATGAAATTCAGAATCCAAAATACGGACAATATAAACCCGAATCAAAACAGCAACTCATGAAAATGGTCCCAGATTTTACCCTAGGTCAAATCAGCCAATTTTGCATATGCCAAGGGTCTAGTTTACTGGAGATGGAGCCATGGAAGAAACACGAATCAAAATTGTGGGACCCAGGACGCAATTTGCGGCCTTCTGGATTAAATCTGTGGCCAGGTTGGGGAGGTAGGGACTAGGGTTTCAGTGGGGAGTCCTAGGTTGCCTGCATGCATCACTATCCCTGCTAAATAATTTTTCAGGTCCCCGAGTGATAGCAAATTCTAAAATACCCTCACAATTCACACATTTATCCGATGTCGGGGTTTCTAAATCCATGTTTTGGGTTCCATCCTCTGTTCTAGGTCAGTAAAACACCACTCAAGCCTTATTAACAGCCACTAGGCACCACCCAATCCACACAACACTCAAACCCTTCACTAGAAGTTTTCTAACATCACTAAACATCACAATATTGCTTCTAAACATGCAAGGATACTAAAGTAAATGAAATACAAGACCAAAATTGGAGAAATTACCTCATTTGGGCAACTCAAGAAAAACCCTTGTTTTCCAATGTTGTCCAAATCCCACTTTTCTTGGTCCAATATGTAGAGGGTGTAGAAGGGATCAATTTTAGTGAAAGGGGATTAGGGTTTGGATCAATATTTTGAGATGATATCATGGGGTGAAGGTGGAGGGAAGAGAGGAAGAAGAAGAAGAAGAATATGATGGGGGAGGTTAAAATGAGGTTGCCCCTCTCTCTCTCCTCTCTTATTCTCACCCTTCTCACTCAATTATTACCCTTTTGCCATTATGTCCTTTTCTTTTCTCCCTTAAAAAAAATCATATAATACCCATAAAACAACACAAATGCGACAACATGTAACCAAATGCAACATGACATGGTTCACTAGCCATGGAAAACTGTAAAAACACAGATTTGGCCTAATCGCGATTAGCAGTGCTCTAATCGGGGTTTTATCCAAACTGCATACAATGAATTTTAAAAATGCTAAATCCTTTAAATATATTTTTAAATGAATAAATCATTTTAATCCCCAATTATTTCACAATTATTGGTATATATTTATACCCTTTTTTGAAAACCCCAATTTCGCAAATCGGCAGTTTTCAGGAAATATATTATTTTTAATATTAAATTCCAAAAATAATATTTTATATTTTCTGAAATGTTACAATCTTCCCCCCTTAAAGATATTCGGTCCCCGAATTTAAATTTAAACCCCTCAAATACTAAAATATTTCAGT
Organism: Agapanthus africanus; assembly: GCA_030015575.1. Taxonomy (NCBI): domain Eukaryota; kingdom Viridiplantae; phylum Streptophyta; class Magnoliopsida; order Asparagales; family Amaryllidaceae; genus Agapanthus; species Agapanthus africanus. The sequence continues at coordinate 131,424,179 of CM057350.1, read as the reverse complement.
AAAAAGTCCAAGTCGTCGGGGCTCCGAAATCATCAATACATAAAACGCATTATAGCGCAATGCATGCGCATGAACAATGAGCAGATAACTCAAAAACAAAACTCCGTCAAGTATCCCGCAATCATCGAAGTCATGGTGAAGACACAAATGTCAAATCCAAAACAAAACCAATATGATATACATCAAAACTATCCATGTAAACATCAAAACTATACATGTAAATATCAGAAGGAAACACATGCCAAGCCTTTCATGTTGTTGTGCGATGCGCATATAGCGGCACAGTGGCGAACGTCTATTGTAAGAAAATAACTATTTATATACTTATCCTTTGTTTAATATTTACGTTCCGCCATTTTGAAAATAATTTAGAAGGATTCTCTTGTTTTAAATGTTTCGTGTCATATCAGACACGCAGGTAAATACTGAGACTATAGCTCCCTGTCTTGGAAATCCCTTCGATAACTCTCAATGCATGCAAAATATATCCAGGTATTGTCCTCTGACTAGTCCTGCTCAGTACGAAAACAAATAGCAATATCATAAAAACGTACTGCTCCATATAGAATCAATCCTAAAACGTGCATATGAAAGCTGCGTGCGTCTGGTGCGTACGGAGGTCAAAATCCATACATGTGCACAAAAACAACATCTAAGTGCAACGGGTGTGCACGAAACACCTGTCAGAGGCAACGTGGGTGCCTGACAGCAAAATCGGGTGCATCAAATATGCACGAAGAATCTCGATTTAGTGCATCTGGTGTACACCAAAATCGCATCAAGCGCCCAAGTATGCGCAAGAATCCAAATCCAGTGCACAAGGTGCACGAAAAGAATATCAAATATCATAATCGAAATCGATGGTATATAATAAACCTCAATCCAATCATATAAAATCTCACAACCATGTGCATCAGCGTGCATAAAATCGAATCAAAATACTAAAAATATATGAAAACTATACCGAACGTATAAGTCAAATCACATGCATACCATAGGTATGAAATCAAAATCAACATCAAGTGCAATAAACACACACAACTCATAAATCAACATGACGGTGTATGAAAACACATCTCAAGTGCAATAAGTATGCACAAAACGTAAATACCCAGTAGGTGCAACCTGATGCACAAAAGCAAATATCATGAAACTCGGTCATCAGAACTCAATCATGCAATAAATCACCCAAAATACCGAAATCCAAAGTGACTGATACGTGATAGTCAACTCACGAAATTACAAATCGTAAATACTGTCGTCGATATATCCTTCCTTCAAGGTCGAGAAGGTGTCGGTGCATCCAATGCTAGCAGAGCACGATATCTACTTGCCTCTTGATCATGGCCTGTCGTCTGGTGCACTTAGGCTCGCATCTCTCACTGCGAATTGCTAAGTACATAGCTCCCTGGCTCAACGGTCCAATATGGAAACGATAATGGAAGTAGTCCGCTCTGGCACGTCCTCTAAAGATCTCTGGCCAACTTTTATGGTCACTCATAACATGTCTCATCGACGATGCTGAACTCTGGCCTGCTGGGCGTGTGCAATATGACCGATCCTGGATCCAAATCTTCTCGTATAGTATTTTCAGAAAGGTCCTGTCGAGGTCTCTCCCAAATCTTGTCTCTGCAGAACTGTCCCGAAATTATCACCCTTCACTAAATCTGTTTCTTGTTCCGAAACGGCTGCATACTCATCGCGACTTCTTCTGGAAGATATATCCATGTACGATGCCTCTGCATGCGTATCACATCTCTGATGTCGGCGGAGTGGAACGTCCTCTCGTCACGATTTCGTACGGACCTCTTACTCCACTTTTCTCCAATGTCGACTGCTTCGGACTCGTCTCAGCGTGGCTGTATGGACCGTGCTCCAACGGCTATACTCATATCTGGAGTCTCTCAAGCAATGCATCCCACCACAAAGCATCCGAATGAAGTCAAACTATTCGATCGATTCGTCAAAACCTCATAATCCCCCAAGAGCTCAACATCTTGGGTACGGTTTAATAGTATCGAGTACATACCACAGCATCAGTAGACCGGCCGTAGAAGGGCAAACCCAAGCCTCACTAATGGCACCGCGGAACTGCCGCAAACCCTAAGGTTCATAGGCTTTCACACGGTCATTATGTTGAGTTAGGGTTTCATTCTTCTAGAAGGTCCATAGAATTGCTTGCTTGTCTTTCCGAATACTTTAAACTTAGAATATGGGTTTCTGACATTCGATCGCCTCTATCGACTCTCAACGTACCTGCGTGAAGTCGTCACTAGCGGGAATTAATCTATCTAATGACCTCGCATCGGGGTAAGCGAACGAACTACATGTCCTAGTTATTCATCCTCGGGTGACTAGCGACCTTCTATCACACCTCTAAGTACAACTCGTACAGCAATAGCTCCAACATCTGGGGCAATATCTCGTCGTCCGCAGCAACAACTGGCTCATTCATCTGCACGCTGGACAGCGCCTCAATCATCATAAATAAGCGATACATCAATGGTCATCACATTCTGGCTGGCCTCTATCAGTGGCCCAACCCTCTGGTACTGATCTGCACGTCCGAGAATTCTCGTAAAAGCGACCCATCAAACGCTCATGGCGCGAAAACACAATAACACGGCGCATCTATGCAAATTGTATGCCCCTGGAATTACGCCCTGGTCAGTCATCGTCCGTGACAAGCTCATGCTGACCGCAACTCTAGTCATAGCTCTCCACGCCCGTACAACTGTGGTAACAAACCATAAACTGATACCGATGAGGCTAGATTATAGGAAGGAATATAATACTGTGCAAGAAAATGTACATCCTAAGACTTCTTAAGCGGAGTAGCGTATCGTAAATATGCCGCGGAACATACGTACGGTACGTCATTCTACTCAAGCTACCTACTCCATCAACCAAGAGTCACCCTACACTCCGAAGGTAAAACCTAACGCTCTGATACCAACTTTGTCACGACCCGAAAAGTACGGAACATGACCGGCCCTTAAACTACGAAACGTCTCGAGGCGTACGTAATCTAAGTAAGCCAAAACCCAGAAATCCAAACCAAATAAAGCAGTAGAGTGAAGGAAAAACCAATTTAAATCAAGTAGTTTAACAACATAAGCCGAAATATGCATTTTTAAAATCACAAGTCTTTTCTAAAAATTTCGGCAAAGTTTCCTTTGTAAATACTGGCCCCGAATGGGGTACAACATGATAAATATATACATAATGATAAAAGGCATCCCCAAGAGGGAGGGAGCTCTTCGTCAATCGACAGCCATAACCACGCAAGCAAAATAATATACGACGCTGAAGGGCGAGGATCAAAACTCAAAAGAAAACTCAAAACAACATGAAAACTATAATAATACAACGTGCGACCCTTGGTCGAAAGAATATACATCACTGGTCTGCTAAGTCAATAAAATATACATGTCTGGTTGATGGAGTTTTACTAGATACAACTGAAATAACAAATATACAATGGTGGTCCTGATGCGAAAGAACCCACCTACCAAAGCAATCACCCAGAAAGGGAGCAGTGTGCCAGCAAAGCCGTACCGAAACCTGTACGGTAAAACCTGCAAGAAAATGTGGCACAACGGGGGTGAGTTGCCAACTCGTGAGTAGAAAACATCTACGAGTAGAAATCGCATGCATAACGCTATCCTAGGTCATATCAGGTAATATCCTCAAATAAATATCCTGGTCCAGCTATGTATAAGTGTAATACTACATGATCGTGTCAGTACCTCAGCTAGCAACATATGAGATATATGATGTATGAATGCATGAAGAATGGAAACAGAATACATCAAGAAATCAACAGAGAAGTCAGTGTCAAGTATCGACACAAAACATAAATCCGTGCTCAGCATCGGCATGTAAATTCTCATATATCTCAGGCTCCGTATCATCTGCAGGATCGGCCCGCGGGCTCCGGCAGTACGGATCGACCTATATCCATCTCATGACTCCAGTCGATATCCTCCGAATAACCGCCAGGTCCAAATGCTATCACCGGTAGGCAGTCTGCCCCTGCCAGGCCCATCATCCACCATGAAAATCAATCTCGCCCCGGGGTACCATACCGGGTCCACCATGTACCCGAGACGGTTCCTACGTCTTCTCGAATCGGGTGTCGAAATCCAACAGCTACCATGAAAATTCATAGTGGACGACTCATACATAACGAGAAAACCGCAGCTTGCATTTTAAAAAGAGAGAGAGAGAGAGAAATTTATATATTCTTGCGGTTTTTCCCCAAATCCAGAAATCTCATGGAATCCGAAATCCAAGAATCAAGAGTAAGTAAACAGTGAATATCAGCATAAATCTCCGTAATGCTGCATGACCAATGAGTATATATGAATGCAACTGCTATCATCCAATGAATGCAATAATTAAACTAGCATATGAAGTTATAACACGTTGCAACTATCCGCTAGCAAGTTATGTCAATAAATAGTATTTCTAAAGTGTACGTGACATGAAAATTACCGATGATGATGTGTGTGAGCCGACAAGCAGGTGTACGTGGAATATACGCATCATCGGTAATGGTGGTGGTGTCCTGACAGCATGATTTCGATACTAACATATGAAAACACAATATAAGCATGCAATGCGATGTGAGCAGCGATAATATGCGGGAACTAGATAATAAACATAACAATGAAGAACATGAAATAATAATAAGAGTCATACAGTAAACTACAGGTCTAACTAACAGTCTAATCCAAAGGTAAGGAAATCCACCTAGTCTGAGTCTATCTATATATGTATATACCTAATAGTCGGTGATCTCGCCTCAATAGTATCACGTACGATACAATAAATAATATGACATTCTCGAGTTAAGAGTGCGGATCTATCCTCATAACTATCTCTCGTACGGTACAGCTATCGTACGGCATCCCAAATCTGGGTACGGGTCAAATATAACCTTTATCTCATTACTCATCTGATATCCTTATCATCACATATCGTGAACAGGGGGTACTCATCTAAGTCTAGTACAATACTAATATCATCAACATAATCATGATCTGGCTACTGATCTACAGCCTCATACAATCCGATGTCATCAACACTTATCATCATATAGGAGTATACATCATCCAAGCGATCCATTATAAATATCTTAACATATCTTATCTCATATCTTGATCACATGTCAACTATCATAAATATATCATCAACATAGTATCGTCGTCCAACAACCCGTTATAACATCATGACATATCTCGGTCGCGCATTAAATATCTCACGGCATCATGCCCGATCAGATCGACTCATTCCTAAGTATCATATAATATTCTCGTCATCCAACCATATGAATACAAATATAAATATGTCCCCCATACGCACAAGGAAGTCAAAGTATGTGAGTATTTGTATATGCACGTATGCAAATCTTTTACCCTAGGGTTTCGGGACTAAGAAATCGACTCGAGTCCTTTCATCCATACTCGCTAACACCAATCCTTAATCTCTTAAAGCTTTCTTGCTAAGGCTCATATCATACCCTAACATATAAAAATATATATATCATATCCCATTCTTTTCTCACAACTTTGCGGGGGTGCTATACGCCATCCACCCGACTTCTCCCCGTAGATATAAATCTACTCACCTTGCTTCTTATGTGCCGATGCCGACGTCGCCATCATCTTCTTCACCATCTTGAGATCCTCATGGGGTACCTACATATCATAATATATCTCAATTGCGTATTAAAATCATATCGGAAAACCAAAACGGCACGCTAAAGGCCTATAGGTTAGAACCTATGGACCACGCCTTCAAAACCACCACCAACCCTTGATATCGTCGTACAAACGCCAAGTGATCGAGGTAAAACACAATTACTGAAATTCAGAAACCAAAATACGGACAATATAAACCCGAATCAAAACAGCAACTCATGAAAATGGTCCCAGATTTTACCCTAGGTCAAATCAGCCAATTTTGCATATGCCAAGGGTCTAGTTTACTGGAGATGGAGCCATGGAAGAAACACAAATCAAAATGGTGGGACCCAGGCCGCAATTTGCGGCCTTTTGGATTAAATCTGCGGCCAGGTTAGGGAGGTAGGGGCTAGGGTTTCAGTGGAGGGTCCTAGGTTACCTGCATGCATCACTGTCCTTGCTAAATAATTTTTCAGGTCCCCGAGTGATAGCAGATTCCAAAATACCCTCACAATTCACACATTTATCCGATGGCGGGGTTAATAAATCCGTGTTTGGGTTCCATCCTCTGTTCTAGGACAGTAAAACACTACTCAAGCCATGTGAACATCCACTAGGCACCACCCAATCCACACAACACTCAAACCCTTCACTAGAAGTTTTCTAACATCACTAAACATCACAATATTGCTTCTAAACATGCAAGGATACTAAATTAAATGAAATATAAGACCAAAATTGGAGAAATTACCTCATTTGGGCAACTTAAGAAAAAACCTAATTTGCCAATGTTGTCCAAATCCCACTTTTCTTGGTCCAATATGTAGAGGGTGTAGATGGGATCAATTTTAGTGAAAGGGGATTAGGGTTTGGATCAATATTTTGAGATGATATCATGGGGTGAAGGTGGAGGGAAGAGAGGAAGAAGAAGAAAATGATGGGGGAGGTTAAAATGTGGCAGCCCCCCTCTCTCTGCTCTCTTATTCTCACCCCTCTCACTCAATTATTACCCTTTTGCCCTTTTGTCATTTTCTTTTCTCTTCTCCCTTAAAACCAAATCAAATAATACCCATAAACCAATACAAATGTGACAACATGTAACCAAATGCGACATGACATGATGCACTAGCCACGGAAAAACTGTAAAAACACGTATTTGGCCTAATCGTGATTAGCAGTGCACTAATCGGGTTTTTATCCAAACTGCATACAATGAATTTTAAAAATGCCAAATCCTTTAAATATATTTTTAAATGAATAAATCATTTTAATCCCCAATTATTTCATAATTATTGGTATATATTTATACCCATTTTCAAAAACCCCAATTTCGCAAATCGGCAGTTTTCGGGAAATATATTATTTTTAATATTAAATCCAAAAATAATATTTTATATTTTCTGAAATATTACAGACAACCTCGACATTAGACGCAATATTGCAGACACAATGTCAACCAACGAAGCTAAGGGAAATCCTTCGCTTCAGGGTCTTGACGACAACTCAAATGAGACTTGAAAAGACTATCGGAGATCATCCCACACCAGCGCGGAGTGGTCATGATTCATCGGGGCTCCCAAATTGAGCCTAACCTCAAGTAAAAAGCAACATGGAATATCCCTAACGATTGCTCTTTCGACGGTAATATCACCTGGAAGATTACTTGAAGACGTCATGTCCAGCCCCCGAAGGGATCAGAGACACGACAGTCGCGGGGCTACTCGAACAACAAGATTGTGCTTTGAGGAATACACCAGCCAACGCGACGGTGCGACGGGTAAAAAACCCTAGTACCACAGACCCTAACGAACTTCTATTAGCAGGAGTTAACTGTGACGTTAGGAAATCCTTGCGAGAACTTCACGATTCGTCTCGACTCGTGGGGAAAATAATGTTCCTGCGAGAACTTCTCGACTCGTCTCGACTCGTAGGGAAAAGCCTTAGACAATGGGGATAAAGACCTGTTTCTTAAGCAATGGGGCCCTGCAGGTCAGTCTAAGATAGACCGTTGCATACTATTCATGGGCCACGCTCTCCAAAGTCGAACATCGACAAGGAAGGAAACAATCACTTATAAGTCCTCTCGACTTGTAAGGAAGAAAATTTTCTTGGGAGATCCTTACAACTCTCAAGAGGAAAAAACACACTTAAGAATCCTCACGATCCTTATGGAGAAAATAAACCTGCGAGATCTTCTCGACTCGCAGGGAGAAAAATCTTGATGAGACCCTCACGGCTCATAAAGTTGGAAAGCCTTAGGAGGCAGACCTGAACTTCACTCCTAAGCCATCGCTGTCTTACAAAGAGATCAAAATATATTATCCACAAAACGCATTTGCTAAAAGGGACACACCACTATCAAACAAAGTATGTCTTTTATTCATGAATCAAAATGAATACAAAGTACAATCTATAAAAGAATAAAAAAATACTCTTATTCGGGAGTTTGTACAAAAGGAGAATGAAAAAAACATATACATTGTCTTCAAGCCGGTGGACGATTTAATAGAGTCGTCAGTTCATCCTTCTTCCGCTGGGTCTCGGCTTCATGATTCATTATCGCTAAGAGACGGGCCTCCGCTTGAGACTGTTGGGCCTGGTACGAGGCAAGCCGACTTTCAAGCTCCTTTTTGGTAACTTTGTGAGCTTCAACCATTTCGCGAGTAAAAACGACGGCTTTATCAATAGCTATAACCTCCCTGATAGCTTCTTGAAGCACTCGCCAAAGTTCATACGCACGAGTGGTCTTGGCTGTCAGTTTAGCTTGAAGTTCCCCCAGCGCATTGGAAGCCAGCTCCCTCTCCGAAAACTTTCGGTTGAGCTTCTTCTCACATGACTGCAGATTTGCGGCGCACAGTTCAACCAGCCCCCGCAAGCTCCCCTTTGCAGCCACGACCTCTGAAGGAAGGCACGTGCACTCAAGACTATGTAAGCAAGCCTCCACCCGACGACAAAACTCGACCCAGACTTGCACCAGTGTTTCATCATACTAAGCAGGAAGAAAGGGAAGAGAACTGTTGGCTTCAGCAGCAAATTCTTCGGCTGTGAGTGGGCTACCGGCACGAAGGTCTTCGATGAGAGCTAACAAAGAATGAAGGCTTAGCTTCGCCATTCGTTCAGATGCGCGTAGAGCATAAGGGCCGGGCGGCATAATAATGCGAGATTCCAGCAGGGTAGGAACAGGAAAATCTAACAGTCAGCGAGATTCGCAAGCAAAGAGTAGATGGAACAACGTCAAAACTCTACTTACCCACAGTCATGCAAGAAGGGTTTAAAAAATCCCTTGGCCCATCAAGGATCTCAACTTCATCGTCAGCTTCCAGAACTACAGAAGGCATTAGTATCGTTATACAAAATAATGATAATGCAATGAAGGGGTCAAATAAAACCAACTTTGTCTAGAAGAGAGGACGATGCGTTGTGGGGATATTGCATGCGGAGCAGCCATCTCTAGCAAACGCTGAAAGGATTTTCTAGGAGACAGATCAGCGATAGACGCCGCCAACCCACGTAATTCTGAAAAGACAAAAAAGTTCAGATGATAGAGAGATTATTAAAATAAAATATAGAAGGCTACCTTCGATGCTCCTCCCGCTCTGAACTGGAGGGATAGTAGCTTTGACAGCCTCCTCCATGCCCCCAGGCACATCATCGGGAACATGGGCCGGTATAACAGCTTCCAATTGAGGAGCAGCGGCAACCGCTGCAGGCTCCAATGAAAGGACGACGGCCTCGACTACCTGTCCCATAGTCTCCGGGCCGTCCCCAGAAAGATCCATTGAATCTGTGGCCAATGAAGATGCCTCTTCCGGGAAAGCAAGCACCGGGAGAACGGAAGCCACCAATGGAAGCTCTGCCCCAGTAATAGCAACTGTAGCAACCCCCTCCACACCTACTGGTGTCTCATCGGAGATATTTACAGAGTCCACAGTCAGGACGCGACTCGAAGCTATTACTGAAGTCCCTGCAAAGTTTTACAAAGATAAGAAAACATAGAAAGTGAAACAGATTACTTGCCGAAGGAAAAATACAGAAAACATGCATACCGATAAGCCAAGACGCCTCTACTATGGCTTTCTTAAGCCGACGTTCCTTCCTGAGAAGGTATGCTCGCCGGGGCTCAAAGGTAGATTCATGGCCGCCGGTCCACAACAATAATTCATCTTCAGAAGCAACAGAGATAGGCTGTTTAAAGGCTATCTCGCCTCCCTCTTCGAGGGGACCTATGAATATTCTCCATATTGATGGAGGGTCTTCATAGAATATGACGGCAGGATAAGGACTCTTAAGGACGCGCACGTTCTCGGTCTCGTCCTGAGAACGCCTTATAGCCTCAGCCAATTGAGCGGCTTCCTCGGCGGACGAACCTGGAAAAAGAAGACCATCATCCGGCTCTTGCATAGATATTGGTTCGTCTTGAATGATAGGCTCGGATTCCGTTAAAAAGTCAAGCAGACCGGTGACTGTCTTCTTCCTTCGCTTCGACCCAGAGCCGGCGCTGGAAGATGATCGTTTCCTTCCCTTCGGCGTTTTGGTGCGACGTTGACCCACTTCGCCTTCGATATCCTCTCTTGGTGGTGCTACCGATGATGACACTACCATTGCTAACGCCGCAGCCGATGAAACTGCTACCGGCGGCTTATCAGAAGCCCTCGCTTGAGCTTTAGTGCGCATCGGTATGCCAACTGTGGGAGGAGTCAGACCCGCATCCACCACCTCAGGAATAAGTAAGGCGCCAACACCCAACAAGCGAGGGCGAGCCATTGCCCGCGGTCGCGGCGGGACTCCCGTAGCCTGGAGCGGGGCGGGAGCTCTAAGACCAAAAAGTATCCTCCTCACCTCAGCAATGATGGGACTAACTCGGTGGCGGTACCAATCCGTGAAAGCCCCCACACACCTCGGAATATAGTCGGTCTCGGGGATCATGAAATGAGAACCGGTGTTCAGCCGCACGAAATGATGGGTGGCATCGAGAACAGCTTCAAGAGAAGAGTTAGGCTCCACCATGAATGCCTCAAAGGAAACACCCCGGTCATAACCTAATTGCCGGGAAAAGCGGTGCGGATTATACCGCATAAAAAGAACCACATCATTTCGGTGGAACACCAAATAACCCGGCCTGATCGAGTACAAGTGCATGGCTTCCCTGGGTTTCAAAGTTGGTGTTCCCTCTTTCGATAAATCAAATAGTTGCTGGACAGGTCCCGAGGGAACAGAGAGGATTCGGTCATTAAAAACCATCCCGCCTTCATGGGCATAAGGATTAAGCAACACACGAAGAGCCCTTAACTGAGTCGGATCAGGAGCAGAAGCGTCCACCAACCTCATGAGCCGCAGGAAAGAATAAATATCATAAAAGACGGGTCTCTGGTGCGCAGCAAATGCCCCTAGCATAGCACATGCATCTCAATCCATGATGTAAAATAATGAAGAGAGAAACTCACCACATCCACGCCTGGGGTTAAGGTATTGGCTGTAGTTCTTAGCCCATGGTATAGATGTGATAACCCTGCAATGCCCACGGCTAGTCGCGTCCCTTCGGCAATGCGATGAGCAGGGTAAATGACCGAGGCTCTCATAAATCGACGATGTGTTGGAACGACAAACCAACTGAGCCAAACGCTGATAAAGCCGACGAAGAAAGTTTCTTCATCCATGCCAGGAGCTGCAATCGACTTAAAAGGTACAGCAGACAAGATTGGAATATAGAACTGTGGAAAATCTTCTTCTCTAGCCGGTAGCTTATTTAAACCAAACCCGAAGGGGTCATTGATATTCACGAACTTTGGGGCCGCCTTTGATAGGACGTCTATACGAAGGAAGCAGGCGATAAAGCTTTTAAAAGTGACGCCTTGTTCCTCTGACTCTGTGAACAGCTTCTCAAAAATACCCAGAGTCTTGATTAGACTCGGGTACTTATGGCGGACGACAATTTCAGTCGACAAGCCGTCAAGCGTAGTGGGCACAGTCTCGAAGGCATACTCGTCAGAAGGCAACAATTATTCGTAAGTCGCTCCCCTGATCGGTAAACCCGAGATCTCGCGAAACTCTTCCAAAGAAATCGAAACTTCGCGGTCCCCTAACAAGAAAGTGTTGGTGGGAAGATTCCATTGATTAAGAAAAGCTTTAACCCACCATACAAGAGGAGACTGATAATGGAAGAGAGACGCGTACACCGCCTGGTAAAGCCTGACCTTCTGCAGTCGCGCACGATGGGCGGACAGGATATAACGAGCCCAGAGGAGATAGCCCGTGGGATGGCGAGGGGTAAGCCCTATCTTGTAGACTTTTCCCTAGGGCTGGGCTTCACCTTGGCAGATACGACGCCCCAAGATGTCTATGGATGGCATAGGCCGGTTTGGTATCCCAACTGTCAACGGCTCGAGCCGGCCTGTAGGAGTCCAATCCGCCACCTCTACAGCAAAAGCAGTTTGCGAACGGTCCATCGGCAAGAACGGGCGGAGGGTTCTGTTGGCACCTCGCAAAGAAAGGTTCGGCGACCGCGGATGATATGACCGTACCAGGTTCCCCACAAAAGTAGATTAACGCAGTCCGGATCATGAGCCTTAATCATTGTCATCACCTCTTCATCAAACGGTGACTGAGGAAAAGCAGCCTCCGAGCGGGTAAAGGGAAAATACGGAAGAGAAGTCATTGTTCCTAAAACAAAGGAAAGAAAACCGTTAATGATACCCACACGTGTATATATATTTTTAAATATATAAATTAAAAGACAGTGGAAGAAAGCGACAAGCCGCTTATTTCATGGGACCATTGGTTGCAAAACACAGGGACCCCACAAAATCAAGATGGCGGCTCGCTAATGATGAGGCAGGGTAATCATTACGAGAACAATGGAAGATTCTCAATAAATGAATAAGTGGATGCCAAATATCTCTACACATTCCCCAAGAAAAAAACTCATCACCAACTCTGGGCGAAATCCAAGAAATATCTCTCCTAAAATTTTGCTAAGAACAACTGAAGATGAAAATCTCAAGAAGTGTTGTTTGAGAACTAAGTTCTCTGGAGGAATTAAATTCCTTTTTTGAACAGAGAAATTAAATTCCAAAAAAATTTTTAGAGCTAAGCTCTTTGGAATGGAATTAAATTCCAAAAGAAAATGGGTACCATCATCAATCTCCTAAGATCAGAGAAAGATGCCCAACATTGGAGGCTTACTACCTAAAGACTGTGCGTTCTTAGAGTTCAGAAAGATGAGTTCTTTTTAAAGGAAAAAATCCTTGGTGTGGATTTAAAATCCAAAGAAAATTTCTACAAAAGCTCCTCGGCCGTTCAAGACCTTTACCTGAAAGGGATTCTTTTTGTGTGAACAGAGTTAAACTCTAAAAAACTTCTGAACAGAGAACTGAGCTCTGAGGAAGAGGATTAAATTCTCAAGGCAAGAACGAGAAAAGAAGAAGATGAAGGAGTGGAGGCGCTGTTGAAGAGACCTCTGCATTTATAGGAAATGATGGGAAACAGTTCATCTTCCCTGTTCCCCAGGCAGATCCAACGGCCAAAAAAGTTACAGCGTTGTACTCACGTGCAAACACGTGAAAACAACGCTGCGGGGGCATTTGTTCCCTCATGGGAATTAAATAAAATACAGATAAAGCAGCAAGGGAAACCTCAAACGAAGCATCACGTGTCTACACATGACCAGGCATCACGTGCCCACATGTGACCGGGCATCACGTGCCCATACGTGACCAGGCCTTACGTGCAGACACGTGACCACTTACAGGCAAAGCCTGTAGACACTGAATAAAATAAACAAATTGGAAATGATATGTCAGTAGGGTCACGTGTCGACACGTGACCAAGTCTCGCGTGCAGACACGTGACCATCTACAAGAAAAGCCTGTAGACACTGAATTAAATTCTAAATTGAATGCTTAATCAGTAGGGTCACGTGCCAACACGTGATAGGCTCTTAAACCCTCTGAAACAATAGAATTAAATTCTAATTTAATGCTTTATCAAATGGGGTCACGTGCCAACACGTGATAAACTACTAAACCATCTGAACTAATAGAATTAAATTCTAATTAAGAGGGAATCAAAAACCCTAATTGGAAAAATATTTCTCTGGATCTTTCCAAACAAAAAGATTGCACTTTGTAAAGTGGAGCACCGTTGGATTAAAAATCCAATGGTGATTAAAAATCACCAGTTTATAGAAAGATTCTACATAAGAAAATATTTTCCTAAAATCTTCCAGGAACAACAGATAAAATATTTTTTGGATTAAAATCCAATGGTGAATAAATTCACCGAGTGATCTAAAAGATCATGTTGGTTACAAAATCAATCAAAATCTTTCAATAAAAGATTGACTAAATAAACTGATTCTTTTATTTCTCCTATAAATAGGAGCCAAGAAGAGAAGAGGAAAAAAATAAAAGACAACAACAGGGAGAGAATATAAAAAAAAAGAGAATTTAATTCTCCAGAGAGAAAAGAAGATCTCTTCAGAAAAGAAATAAACCCTAGGTAAGAGAGGGAAAGAGATCATTCTATAAGCTCCCACAAAACAAAAGGAGAATTTAATTCTCAAACTAAGAGTTTAACTCTTCTGAATATGAACTAAGTTCTTCCTTTGGTTGACGATCTGTAGAAGCAGATCTTCCCATGAGTTGAGAATTTAATTCTCATCGGGAGGATTCTGCCATACAGATCTAAAGCCTAAGAGAGGACCTAAGTTCAGAGAATTGTATTCTCCCATAAAGCACATAAGAATTTAATTCCTCCAACAAAGATAAGGTTTAACCCTTAATATAAGAACTTAGTTCTTCTTCATGGTAAGAGATCTGAATAAGCAGATCTCCCCATAAGTTGAGAATTTAATTCTCATCGGGGAGATTCTGCCATGCAGATCCAAAACTTAAAGGGAGAATTGAGTTTAAAGAATTTAATTCTTTCGAACATATAGAAATTTAATTCCTCTAAATAAAATTAGGGTTTAACCCTATAAGAGAATTTAATTCTTATACAAGGGATTCATCTCTCCATGCACGTAAAAAGATCAAAGTACCCAACATGATCACGTGGCAAGACGTAACTCTCCCCCTCAATGATCAAAAGAGAACGAATAAGATTAGGTCACGTGCTCCCACGTGAACCTTGAACAGACTTCTCAAAATAAAATGGGCAGAACCGATTTTGGGGGCCTCACGTGTCCCCACGTGACCTCTGACAAAAAAAGAAAATGCGGTAGAACTAAGAGATTAATACCCAATGCATGGGCACCATCACGTGTCCACACGTGATGGCCATAAATACTAAAGTGTTCAACACTTACTTGCATATTCTGAGAATAAAATAAAGGAAATTTGGGCCCAACACTCAAGCGCCTCACGTGACCCCACGTGAGCGCTTTTTTTTTAGTGTTTAACACTATTTTGTGCGCTTCATCCTTAGTGTTTAACACTATTTTAAGCGCATCACGTGGGAGCACGTGATAGACGAGTATACTCTAGTGTTTAACACTATATTCAAGCTAATCTTAACCTAAACTAGCTAAGTTTTCCAGAGGCAAGATCTCCTGAAACTGAACTCCAACCATACTCTTGACATTCAAAATAATTCCCAGAGCACTTTCAATCAAATTTGGTTCAAGGGTACATCTCTTCACACCTCTGATACATGTCGTTGTAATTCTTCAACGTCTTCAGAGAGGTGGTGGGTCCCAATGGCCAATAACTATCTGGTGCATTTCCAAACCCATGTTTGCATCTGAACTTGAACCGCAATGTCCCTAAACTAAACAATAGAGCCCAAATGCTCTTTTGTTGGATCTAAATGATCCTGTCAAGTAGATCTTAGTCTAAAATTAGACTAACGTATCCTTAACAAACATTTGAGTTGATTTTAATCTCAAACGAGATTAATGATTCTTAAATCAATCCAATTACAGATCCCCCAACCAATATTGGTTCAAGGGTATATCTTTTCACTCCTCTGATATTTGTCGTTGTAATCCCTCAACGTCTTCATAGAGTTGACGGGTCCCGACAACCAGGCATTCCACGGACGCGGGGTCCTTAAACTCATGGACTATGACGTCCTTAAACTTTATGGACTGCGGGGTCCTTAAACTCATGGACTATGATGTCCTTAAACTTTATAGAGTATGATGTCTCTAAACTACCATGGACTGTGAAGTCCTTAAACTCATGAACTATGATGTCTTTAAACTCCATAGACTATGATGTTCTTAAAATCCATGGACCGCAATGTCCCTAAACTAAACAATGGAACCCAAATGCTCTTTTGTTGGACCTAAACAATCCCGTTAAGTTGATCTTAGTCTAAAATTAGACTAACGTATCCTTAACAAACGTTTAAGTTGATCTTAGTCTTAAATGAGACTAGCACATCCTTAAACCCAACCCCAAACCCAAATCTAAGAAAATACGGATTTGGACTAATCCACGCCCTACGGGCGACAAAATAAATTAGTCTCCGTATATAATCCACGGGCAACTAAAAACAAAACAAACATATACGACACGAAGTGACTATCTGAAGAAAGAGAAAGTGGTTACTGCGATGCGGTAGCGTAATTAACTACAGAGGCTTGCGCCTGCAGGGAAAAGCGTTCTCACAATAAAAAAAACCCTCAACGAGGGGGAATCTGACGAAGTCTGCTACATCGGCCGCATCCGTTTAAACCTCCGATATACGGTGCCATAAATCAACTTGGCATCTTCGGAGAGGTGGAAGGATAACACCAAATAGCATATGCCCCCGAAGTTCAGGCCGGACGTCCCAACGTCCCGGTCGCGTCTTTCGGCGGAGAACAGAGAATATGGTAGCGTGTGTTCTTAATGCAGCATAAGAGATGGAGTCTCTTGAGCCCTCTAGTTACCGAGAGGCTATTTCTGGTATCGAGTCTATTCAGTGGATTGCTGATATGGGAGAAAAAATGAAATCTCTTCATAAGAATCAGACATGGGAGCTTGTCAAGCCGCCAGAGAGAAGAAAAATTATAAGATACAAGTGGATCTTCAAGATGAAGAAGGAACAAGATTCAAGTCTCGTCTAGATGCTAAGGACTACAGTTAGAAGGAGAGAGTTAATTACAACGAGATATTTTCCCCTGTTGGGAGGCATACTTTCATTCGCGTATTTCTTTCTATAGAAGTACATCAGGCCCTGGAGTTAGAGCAACTTGACATAAAAATGGCTTTTCTTCATGGAGAATTAGAGAAGGATATCTTGATGAGTCAGCCAGAGAGATTCACTGTTCAGGGCAAGGAAGATCATGTTTGTAGATTGTGGAAATCCTTGTACGAGTTAAAGAAGCCTCTGAGGCAGTGGTATAAAAGGTTTGACAGGTTCATGGTGGAGCATGGCTACAATAGGAGTCTATATGATTGCTGCGTTTATCATAGGAGACTGGAGAATGGCTCATTTATTTATTTACTCTTATATGTGAATGACATGCCCATTGCAGCTTGAGAAAAATCAGAGATTCAAAGATTGATGGTGCTTCTTAGTAGTGAGTTCGATATGAAAGATCTTGGAGCAGCTCGAACAATTTTGGATATGAAGATATGCAAGTATCGCAAGCAGCGAAGTTTTTCTTATCATAAGAGAGATACACTCAAAAGATGTTGAGGAGGTTCAACATGTCAGATGCGAAGCCTGTGAGTATTTCATTGGCTAGTAACATTTGTTTTTCAGCATCTCTCTCACCTTAGTTAGAAGAAGAAGCATAGTATTTGTCTCGAGTCCCATATGCTAGTGCTGTGGGAAGTTTGATGTATGTTATGGTGTGCACTAGGCCAGATATTTCACACGCAGTTAGCGTTGATAGCAGGTACATGGCTCAGCCTGGAAAGAAGCATTGACAAACAGTGAAGAAGATATTCTGATATCTCAGAGGGACAACGGATGTTGGTTTTATTTACAGAGGAGTTGATACATATTATGAAGTTGCAGGTTATTCTGATTCTGATTATGCAGCCGATCTTGATTGGAGAAGATCGATAACTGGCTACGTTTCACATTAGCTAGTTCTGTTGTCAGTTGGAAGGCTACATTACAGCCTTTAGTTGCTTTATCTATTACAGAGGCAGAGTATATGGTGTTGACGGAGGCAGCAAAGGAAGGTATCTGGGTAAAAGATTTAGCCGGTGATCCTGACTTACATCAGGATCAAGTTGTATTGTTTTGTGACAATTTGAGTGCTATATATTTAGTAAAGGATCAGGTGCATTATGACAGGACTAAGCATATCGACGTAAGATATCACTTCATCTATACTAAGAAAATGATGAAGATACAAAAGGTTGATACAGAAGAAAACCCAGCAGATATGTGTACTAAGCCGATACCTATTCTCAAGTTCAGATATTGTTTGGGCTTGCTCAGCGTTGATAAATAGAGATACCCTGAGGAGTAATCAGCAACAGCAGACTTCTGTCAGCACGGATTTTTAAGTTGGCGAAGATTTGTTGGAATTGATTATATAAAATCCTAATCTTATTTATTTTTGGATTTGTTAATTAGAGATAAATCCAAATTGGTTATTTAGATATAAGATTGAATTTTTTTTATTTGATTTAAATTGGATATTTGATATTTGATTAAATCCAGGTTTAAATCTTATAATTATCTCTATGCTTTAATTGTAGGCTATAAATATGAAACCAATAGTTTAGGGTTTAGGAGAGAAGAGAGAGAGAGAGAGAGACGGGTTGTGTTTTGTCGTCGTCTCATAATTTTGTAATTCTCCATAAATCGTGAAACGTTCTTTGCTGTTGCCCTGCCCTTAGTTTTTCCCGTTTGAGTTTCCCACGTAAAATCTCTGTGTCCTTTTGTGTTGTTCTTTTCTCTTTTCTGTGATTTGATTTGATCTCTGTTTCCGTATTTATCTCGATCATTCGTAACAGATACGATAATCAATAGGATTAGCTAACTAACACCGAGCTGAAAAGATTTGTTTAACAATTTAGAAGGAAAAGAAAATTATAACCTTTGACTTGGTTGCTAAAACAATTAATATGTATACGTTTGAGTTTGACTTTATCGCAGGTTTTGTATCAATATAAGAAGCTTGGGGCTTATGGAGAAGAGGAGAAAGAGATGGATGAAGAAAAAGACAGGAGAAAGAGACCCAAAAGGTTGAGAAAATTAAAAGACTTAGAAAGTCCGAAAATTCTGAGAAGAAAATTCAAGATACCTAAACCATCTTAAAGAAAAATATGTAGTTATGAGAAATTGAAGAGTTCTAAAAGAAAAGCAACAAAGTTAAAGAAAGAGAAAATTGTTTTCTGGCCGAGTTTGGAAGAAATTTTGTGGTGGTAACAGCACAACTAGTCAGTAAATCACTAGTTACATTGCAACCAATTAGATAAAGACACGCGGCATCAACAAAAAAAATAATTTTAAGGTTTTGTTAATCTCTATTTCCTTCATTTTGTAATTTACATAAATTCCCTTTTTTCTTCTTTCTCCGTATCATGACTGTTTTTAAGACCCATTAATCTTTCTTAATCATATCGTCACCTTCAACTTGACCCTCACCTCTTCATGCTTTTTCCAAACGACCGAAGAGAAACACAAATCTTCGTTACCCTTTCGACAAATCCCATAAAAGATAAATGGATCATTTTGAATTAAACAAAATTTAGCTTACCGGAAAATTAGTTTACCTTCATTGTAATGTAAAATTATTATGTAAATTGCCATGAAGGACCACATATAGCGCAATGAATAAAATTAAATTATTGTAGAAGATTAGTTTTTTAACTAATCTAAATGAATAAAGTTTAGATGATTTCAGGTTCATCACAAAATAAATTTTGAGATATTTTAGCTTTGAAATGGAGACAGCAAAAAAAATTAGAGCTTAGGGTTTTGGGAAAAAATTTCAATAGTTTTCGGAAAAGAATTATTAGGGTTTTGGAAAAATTAATTTTCAAGGATCGGGAAGATTTTTTGGCGGTGGTCAAATGGGGGTTGCTGGATCTCGTTGTCGGCCGTGAGGAACTCGACGAAAGAGGCAATGGGCGTAAACATAGAAAAAGAAAAGGAGGCATTCATGTAAATTACAAAAAGATATCAAAAGATATTATTAAGGACATTATTTAATATTTTTATTGATGTCACGTGACTTTATCTAATTAGTTACGACATAACTGGTCATCTGCTGACTTGTTATGCTGTTATCACAATAAAATTTCTCCCAGTTTGAAGGGATGACTTATTCTTAAACTCATTTATTTTTAAAATTATGGAAAAAATCCAATACTTATAAAATACACATATTCCAAGTCCAAAATAGATTGTGTGTATTATACTTAGAATATTTTTGCAAACAATCCAGATTTAGCCTCATTCTAATCAAATACACAGGGATTGTTCTTTTAAGAAAAATGAGTCAAATGATTTCCTTAGCATCTACTATGGCTGGCTCAATTTTCTTCCATATTTCTCTCTTAATTCCCCATTTTTCTTCTCAATCTTCCCTCCAAAAATTTGCATCTATGTCCTCCAATATTTCATTTCCAATCCAATTCTTTTTGATTCCCTAATCTCAATTTTCAATTTCTGCATTTTCTATTTCAAATTCCTAACAACGATCCAATTCCTACGATTTTCCTATCTCTAATCCAATTCCTAGATTTTCTATCTCCGCTTCTTATCCCTAAATCTCCTATCCCGTTTCTGGCATTTCCGGTCTCATGACGGCTGAAACTAAGGCAATCTATAATAATGAGCACATAATAAAGAATTCGGAAACTAGGACAAGCAATTATAAAGATGACAAGCTATAGTAAAAAAAGATGGATTTAATTAGAAAGAAGATGAGTTTAGAATAGATATACGGAAAATAATGATAAAAAGAAATAATAATGAAGGCATGAAAATTATAGGAAAATAATCAAAAATCTCATGTGCTAATATCTTGGGAAATTCAAAAAATTCCATGTTTTATTTCTTAAAAAATATTAAAAGGGTATTATAGACAATTCATATATAAATACATGTACAAATTAGAATTTGAGTTTAAATTAACGTAGAAGTATATTTTTGGGGTTTTCCATAATTTTGGAAATTCGTGAGTTTGAATAAATCATCACTCCAACTGAGCCGGGAAACAATTTTCGCTTAAAGAAAATGATGAATTCAAGACACAAGTAATTGCGAAGCTTGAAGAAAAGAGTAGGAAGATTCAAGGAAGGAAAAAGTTTGAGGAAGAGAAAGATAACATTCAAGAAATTGATGGATTCAAGAAAAAAGTAAAGAAGATTTCAAGTTTCAAAAGCGACTTGCTTGTGGAAGTTGAGCAAATTCATGTAAAATATTATGGACAAGAAAGAAGAAAGAAAAGAAAATCACGGTATCAAAAGTATCCTCGCCACGAGACGGAAAAAGTAAAAGAAGAAAATAGTATTCAAACAAGTAATTCATGAACTTAGAAAATTCAATGACTCAAAACATAGCAATATACCTTTCTGAAAACATAACTCCTTGTAGACTCATCTTAGTTTTCTTTTTCCACTTCACACTAAATACTTTTCCACCTTTTACCAAAATAATTATGAACATCAATCTTTTTCTTTTGGACACTTGCATGATAAACTATTTGATAGTATAATATAAATCAAAATTACCAATTCATGACCCATCTGACGTGGCGGAAAATTATAGAGGTTTATTCTGTACGTACTCCTTACGTTTTTCCTTTGGCATTAATATAGTAGAGATTTTATTGATTTGGGTTTTTCTTCAAGGGTTGTTCATTGAGGTTCTTTAGACTGAGATTTTGTTGATTTGGAATTCTTTTGTTTAGGGTTTTGTTGATTTATAGGTTTTGTTGATTTTAGCCTTTTGTTTAGAGTTTTGTTGAAGGGATTTGAGGACAGAAGAGAAGGAGTCTGGTAAGAGAAGTTCAAAATAAGGAGAAAGTCAAGAGGATTGAGTATATCCAATAAAGAGGAAGGTGAAGAAGAACAAGAAACAATTGTAGGAGTAACATTGGTATTGAATAAACTAGATGCATTAGAAAAATACAAATATTCAAAATTAACAGCAAATTAACCGGTGTGTGGTATTTGAAAGTTATAAGGAATTTCATAGGTGTGGAGAATATCGAAGAAGAATAATGAGGGATACATCAAAATAGCATAGGATTTTGGAGGGTATATCCAGAGAACCCTATGTAAAAATGGGAATTCCATCTTATAAAATTATCCTATCTATCCCTGTGGAACGAAATCAAAAATGAAAAAATTGAACTACCAACTCTTCTCTCTCGTTTCTTCTATTTCCTCCAACTTCTTTTAGCAATCTCTCGAATATCCTTTGCAACTCCTCTTCCTATCTTTCAAATTCAATTGAACAAAATCTCTTGTTACTTCATAAAATCAAACTAAATTGAAATAAAGGCAAAGCCTGATGTAATTGAGAAATGCAACATGCAACATATTTCTAAAATTATTTGAACCTGTGTATAACCCTAATGTAATCATGAAATTAAAAGAATGCCAAAATTTAATAATATATTATTATTATTATAAGGACCTCATTTTTCATTATTAAATCTTTAAAATAAGTTCTTGATCTTGCAAACCGTTTACAAATAATTCATTATGTGTTGTTTGATTAATCCAAGTTCTTATTTGTATAAGTTTTTCGAGTTTATTAATACATTTATTTCCATTGGTATAGTATCAATAATTTTGTTTATACATATATATTATTGTTATTAGTGATTATTTATGAACAAATTATGCAAAAGTTGGTGTAGCACCTGTGGATGAGAAAATGCGGAAAAACAAGCTAAGATGGTTTAGTCATGTACGACTCAGACCTATGAAAGCACATGTTCGACGAATGGATACCCACGATATAAGCAATGTCAAAAAGGCGAAAGGAAGACCGAAGAAGACATGGATGGAGGTGATAAGAAAAGATATGGTTGCCAAAGGCCTCAATGAAAGTATATTGTTCAATAGGAGTAAGTGGAGGCGGAGGATTCATGTGCTGCATCCGGCGTGACTCTCATGTTAGTTCATATAGCCTACTCTATATGTTTGGGATAAAAGGCATGGTTGTTGTATGATTATTTATGAACAATATGAATCATACTTTTAAAATAACCTATTATTTATAGTACAAATTGAAAAAAAAAATGTTTAATTTGGACTCGACCAATAATCTATAAGTAAATATTAAATTCTCTTATAGTTTGAAGTTTTAGTTCTTAGTAGTTGTTCCAGGGTACATTACAAAAATAATTCCAATTTTCACAAAAATTTCAGGAAAATGTTCTATATCTGTAGTTTTAATTTTATGTGAAAATGCTAATTGACTAACATGAAATGATCTTCTCAAATCATTGTCCATGCTTTCAACATAAACACATGTGCAAAAAATGCTAGTTTGCATAAGCAATATTTATTTAGGTGTTAAGATTTGGCTTATTTCATGGAAACAACTATATGATTTACTCGATTTTCTTAAAGCCACCCTAAGGTTCACACCGATCACATAAACCCCTCAAACTTTCATTCCGTTACACAAAACCCGCTCCTGTTAGACTTTTAATGTTTTAGTCAATAAATCAAGTCACTTGAGATGCATATATGTGACCGATTGATGAAGGTCAGAATCTCCGTCAGATGTTGTTCTCCATTGATCTTGCGGCCAGTGGGGCTGAACGATCGAGATTTGTAGTGGAAAATTAGACGCATGGATCTTAATGGGTTTGTTGGTTGTTGTTGACGCCGAGTTACCTGCAAAAAAAGTCTCAGGGTGGAAAACCACCGTAGGACCCTCCGACGATCAAGTAAGTATCGAGGAATGATTGTGCAGAGTAGCGGCGTACTGGATTGAGTTCGAATTACCTGAATTGTCTGGAGGAGGGGTTTATATAGGGGTCACATTAGAGCTAGTCGATACGAGATTCTCACCGTCCGTTAAGCCCTTGCGTCACGTTCGTATTGATGGCGGGATACGCACATTAATGACGAGATACGCTAGCATGAGAAGCGGGACGTTGGGCGGCAGAGATCTCATGGCGAGATACACGGAACCGTTACGGGGATGCTCGTGCTCCGTGCTTCCGGCCAAACAGGGACGCTGAGAAATCTCAGCTATAGGATAGCTCGGAGACGAGCAATGGAGTTGAGAAATCTCAGCTATAGAATAGCTCGGAGACGAGCAAGGAACGTTGAAGAATCTCAGCTATAAGATAGCTTGGAGACGAGCTGGGAAGTTAAGGAAGCTCAATTATGTGATTGTTCAGAGATGAGCAATTGGCCGGTGGTTAGGCGAAGGGGGAACGTACGCAAGGGAGGCCTCCAAAATGTCGGGAGAAACATTAGAGGCGAGGAGCCGAGAAATGTCTCTAATGCATCATACATATTCCAGCTCCATAGCCCCTAAGAATCTCGTGGGCTTACGTAGACAACACATCATCTGCTACGTGCCGTGATCTGGGGAATCTCCACTCACGAGTTTCATCATTAGCCCTTCATTCTCGTTCCGGCCTATTTATGGGTTGGATCGAGAGTGGTCTGTTCCCGCCAAAAGTTTTGGCCCAGAGCTTGTAGTTCCTTTATAAAAAAAAGGGAGAAAAGAAAGAAGAAACGAATTCCTCCCATATGCAAAGCACATGAGTGTTCTTGTTTTAAGAAGAAATGAAACCTATAGTGTCACGCCCCAGTTCTCAATATACCAAAATTTCTTGACGTAACAAAGCCAGCCATGCTATCTATGGTAAGAAAATATTCTTCCATAGTCACATTAAACCTGTCAATCAGTAATCAAGACCGATAAACTACTAAATTTATCTACAACATGTCCAATAGCCATAAAAACAATAACCGGAAAAGATAGCGGAAGCAATAAAAATTTAAGGAATAACTAACCAGCATAAAAACTATATCAATGAGGTAGTCCTCACTGATTGGCGATCCTGTCGAAATATTCACGTGCTAAATCAAGTATTTGGGCCATGCAAAACCCAGACATCAGCGCGTCATAAATATTATAATAATAATAATAATAAGCAGAACAGTGTGCTATACAAGATGTCACATGCAAAATAAGGTATAAATATAAACAAACAATCACAGATGATATATCAGCATGCTGTACGTATCTCACGTGTATTCTAAACTCTGTGTTCGTAGGTTATCTATCCTAACGGTATTTGAAACCAATTAATAGAATTCTCGATATAACTCAATAGTATCCCGTGCATGTCCGGGACCACGGTCATGACCCTCGGGGCTGAATTCGAGACGTGCCGCTAGGCAATAAAAAACAATATTATGAACAGACGAATGATGTCAGCATCATCATTCCGAGACCCGAAGCCCGTATCAACTGATCAGTCACTGGAAGTAGTGAACTGTTGAGTTACAAGTCGGGTTTTATTATTGATTTTCTCCTTTTCCCCAGGTTTCGTGTTTAATTCAGGTATCACTAAAATGCCTACCTAATACCAACACAGGAATAATCGTGAGCAGGTCTTGTCTAGCAAGACAAATAGTTATGTCAATCAGGATAACAAGTCAATATTGTTGGCATCAATAAGTATTACAGGCAACATGTATTAACATGATAACAAAATAGTATAGTCTGGCAGGTTACAAGCATGTCAAGGATAACATAATCATATAATGTACAAGACCAAGATAATAGCATTAACATGATAACATATTCAAACCGACTAATAAGTATAAAAGTAATGTTGATTAACCATGCATAAGAAAGTTTCGTTCAGAAATTCAGCGTCATCCTGATTTATAAAATAGTTTAAAAATAACAAACGTTCTCCAAAAGGGACGTGTTATATATCAAAACAAATCTAATTCAATAAAATTTTCATTTTTATTAGTTAAAGTATCTCAAGGTGTTCCTACAAAAAGTTATGAGCGTTCGAAATTGAAAGTTTCCTGCTGGAATTTTCCTGGACAGTAGTTCATAGGTAATTTCATTTACAGTTTACGTTATTTAAAAAATTTATTTTGCAAGAAAATATTTTACAGCGTTATATTATTCTGAGTTAGCTTCGTAACGAACAAAAGAACACGTGCTAATGATTTTTCTATGATTTATAGCAAATTTTATAATGTAAGGTGTACAGTAAATTCCAGATTTGTCGTATCCGCTTGGCGACGACGTTTCATATGTACACTATAATATATTCAAACTATATTTTGCATAACGTTATAAAATACAAATTATATAATAATTAATTGTATAGATATAAACGATATAATGATAATAATAAGAAATATTACGACGATATATATATGTATATGTGTATATATATATATATATATATATATATATAGATAGATAGATAGATAGATATAGCATATCGTAAGTTGTAAACTTACATACACTGTATGTTATAAAACTGATTAATATTAAATAAGTACGGTGTATAAATTATATAAATATAGTTATATGATGATAATGATGATGATGATGATAATAATAATAATAATAATACGACAACATATAAGTAAATTGTGTAAAGCATAACATATTGCAAGTTGTAAACTTGCCTCGAAACAAACGCGATGGGCGGAAGCAACACGTCGCTATACAAATCAACACTAAGTTTTGATGGCTCGGTTAAGATTCTAGGATGCAGCTGGAGTTGCGTTGGCGAGAATAGATGTGGGCTTGAAGAACGAAAAAGAAGAATATATAAATTGATAAGGGAGAGATTTAGTTAGAGGAGAGAGAGAAATAGATATGTTATGTGGAGAGAGAGAAAAGATGAGGCAGAGAGAGAGAAAGTTTTCTGTTTTATTAAATGTAAAGTATATAATAGTGTGTGTGTGTGTGTGAGTGTGTGTGTGTGTGAGTGTGTGTGTAGTTTATATTAGCTTATAAATATATATTATGGTTTATACTACTAAAGACAATATCGAATTACACTCCGTCTCCATCAAAATCTCACAAAATTATATTTTGGAAAAATAATATATATATACGTAACCATTTTAATCATAATACCAGAATATTATTTAAATATCTCATATCCCTTATTTAAGATTTTAAAAGTATTT
The DNA here is from genome assembly GCA_030015575.1 of Agapanthus africanus. Taxonomy (NCBI): domain Eukaryota; kingdom Viridiplantae; phylum Streptophyta; class Magnoliopsida; order Asparagales; family Amaryllidaceae; genus Agapanthus; species Agapanthus africanus. Next base: position 131,397,442 of record CM057350.1, on the reverse strand, counting down.
AAATATGTTTAAATCTAAGAAATATTTGGTATCTAGATTCTATTAGATTTAAGCAAAATAGATAAAAGTCAAAATAAAACATGGCATACTTAACCATATGATGGCAGTTAACAAAATATAACTTATACTTAATTTATGGCTACTAAAAGATATATGATGATCTAGATATATAATATATATGTTATACTAGATTCACATATATTCAGTTTATTGATAAATATCAGATATAATCTAGCACCATACTGGGTTTCACACATGCGGGTCAGGTCGGATAACTATCTCTACTATTCGAATCGATCGCAACCTAAATGAATAAAATAGAAGAAATATAAAGTAAGATTTAAAATACTGATTAGTGTCGTATGAACGTGCTAGGGTGTTACATTATACCCAACTACAAAAGAATTTCTTTCTCGAAATTCACGAAACAAGAAAAAGACAAGAACAATAGGGATCTAAGGAAAGAGATGTAGAAAATTTTGTCGAATTATGTTTTCACGTTTCCAAGTAAATTTTCGGTGCGAACGATTTCCCCACGAAACGAGTGCTATAGGGATTACTTTATTCTTGAAAACCTTTTCTCATCGATTCACAATAACCATTAGTTGCTCATCATAAGTTAAATCTTCTCTTACTGTCAGTTCCGAATGATCAAGGACGCATGTCTTATCTCGAACATACTTGCAGAGGATATCGAACATACGCACGTCTGAAACACGTCATGAACACAAGGATGGTGGTAAAGCCAATCGATAAGCTAGCTCTCCAACACGCTCAATGATATCGAAAGGCCCCAGAATTGAGAACTAAGCTTGTCTCAACTGCAAAATCAGATTACTCTCCTAGTCGGTGATATCTTCAAGATCATAAGATCACCAATAGCAAACTCCAAAGATTTTCTTCCAGTATCAGCCCAACTTTTCTGTCGATCTTGTTCCACATTCATATGACCACAACTCAAGTTAACTTTTTCCATGGTTTGCATAATGAGTTCCGGTCCCAACAATCTTCTTTCTCTAATATCGTCCCAACAAACAGGCGAGCGACACTTACGACCATACAATGCTTCGAATGGATCCATCTGTATAGTTTCCTAAAAACTGTTATTGTATGAAAACTCCACTAAATGTAAATGAACTTTCCATGAACCCTTGAAGTCTAACATGCAAGCTCTCAACTTATTTTCAAGAGTTTGGATCGTTCTTTCGGACTGTCCATCTATCTGAGAATGATAGGCCGTACTAAACTTCAAGTGAGTTCTCAAACTTTCTGTAGACTCCTCCAAACATGAGATAGAAACCGGGTGTCACGATCAGAAACAATACTCACTGGTACTCCATGCAATCTCACAATCTCCTGCATGTACCTCTCTGCTAAAGCGCCTGTCGACAGTTCTACTTGAAATGGTATGAAATGAGCTGTCTTGGTCAGTCAATCGATAATCACTCAAACTGCGTTATTTCCCTTTAGACTCCGTGGTATGGTTGTTATGAAATCCATGGTTATATGTTCCCACTTCCATTGGATAATCGGAAGTGGTTGCAACTGCTGGGTTCGTTTAGCACTCCCGACGGGTTTCGGAAAGCATCAAGTATGTTATTTTAAAAATCTAGGGTGCCGAGCGATCCCGACCAAGGATCTAACTAGAGAATTAGGGTTTTTATAGCATGTAAACAAACATTACACTAAGTGAAATAGGAATAAAACCTTTTGTTCCCGCCAAAAATTTCTGCGCAAAAGAGCCCAAGGTATCAAATGGCAGTGATACGCTTATGAAAATGCGAACCAGTATTTTCCGGGCTGTTTTTTGACAAACTCCCGAAGGAGAAAAAGCTAAATTCTGATGGTATTGGAAGCATCTCGAAAAACCCTTCGATTTGATATATTCTGGGCCTCATAATTCATCCGGGATCAAAAGTTATGAGGCATTACGTGTCCACACGTGATGGGCTTTTAAGAACCCGCTGGAGGAGTTAAAAGATATAATAAAAACTTAGAAAAGACTCCAATGGGGCATCACGTGCTCACACGTGACCATGGGCCACGTGCAGACACGTGATGGGCTCTTAAGGTCTCTAAAATAATGAATAGAATTAAATTCTAAAATCTATTCCCTGATTAAAAATCAAAAGTTACCTCAATGAGGTATCACGTGCTCACACGTGACCAATGGTCACGTGTTGACACGTGATGGTTAAAACTGAAGCATAAACAAGCGACCGTTAAAGAACTCAATTGGGGGTCACGTGCTCACACGTGACCAAGGGTCACGTGTTAGCACGTGACTGGCTTCGAAATCCTTACAGTTAATAGAATTAAATTCTAAAAGCTTCCAAATCTTTCCAAATGGAAAAGGATTATGGGGACCGTTGGATTAAAGATCCAAGGGTGATTAAAAATCACCAATTTATGGAAAAATCTTAAATAAGGAAAGATTCCCCCTAAATCTAACCGAGATAACAAATAGAATATCTTTTGGATTTAAAATCCACGGTGAATAAAATTCACTGAATGATCTAAAGGCCCAGAATTAATGATAAATATAAATCAAATCTCTCAACAATCAAATCAAATCTTTCAATGAGAGATTTGCTAAACAAATTGATTCTTTTCCTTCTTCTATAAATAGGAGCCAAGAAGAGAAGAGGGGGGATCTACTTCTTTGGAGAGAAAAACAGAGAGAGGAGAATTTAATTCTCTGCAAAAGAAAAACCCTAGGTAAGAAAAAAGAGGCTTCGAAAGAGAATTTAATTCTCAAAAGAGTTTAACTCTTATATAAAAAAAGAACTTAGTTCTTTCTCTGGTTGAGGATCTGCAAAGTGCACATCTCCCCATGAATTGAGAATTTAATTCTCATTGGGTTGAGATCCTGCCATGCAGATCTAAAACACAGAGGAGGAATTGAGTTTTGAGAATTTAATTCTCCCAAACTTTCAGGAATTTAATTCCTCCTAAAACAAAACTAGGGTTTAACCCTAATCAAGAATTTAATTCTTTTACATATCTGGGAATTTAATTTCTTTGAAAAGAAATCAGGGTTTTATCCTAAATAAGAATTTAATTCTTTCACGATAGGAATTTAATTCCTCCAAAATCATAATTAGGGTTTAACCCTACAAAGAATTCAATTCTTAAAAGATCTCTGTTCATGAAAAGAACTAGGGTCACGTGCCCCACGTGACCCCTGAACAGATCCCCCAAAAATGAGAAGAGGAAAGCTTTGAGGCAATACCTCACGTGTTCCCACGTGACCCTCATTATATATGGAACAAAAGCAAAGGCAGAAACAATTCTGGGCGCTCTCACGTGTTACCACGTGACCCCTAATAAATGTTCTAATAAATCAGGGCATGAGTATACATCACGTGCCCAGACGTGATGGCTATGAAAATTAAAAGTGTTAAACACTTATTTGCAGAACAAAATAAAGGGGATCTGGCCCCACTTTTTGATGCCATCACGTGCTCCACGTGACCCCCAAAAAGCAGAAAGAAAAAGCAAAGGAAATGAAAGCTTTGGGCGCTCTCACGTGTTATCACATGACCCCTCAGCAAATGTTTTAACAATTGGCGCACAGATCCCCATCACGTGCCAACACGTGACGCTCTAAAATAAAAATAAAAGTGTTTAACACTTATTCGCAGATTTGAGGATAAACCAAAAGGAGATCTGGCTCCATATTTAGGGCGCCCTCACGTGTCCCCACGTGACCCCTAACGAATCCATTTAATATCGAATGAATGGATGCCTATCACGTGCTCACACGTGATGGCTTTCAGAATTAAAAGAGTTAAACACTGATCTACAGAATAAAATAAGGAAAAATCAGGGCGCTCTCACGTGTCCACACGTGACCCCTCTCTCCTTAGTATTTAACACTAATCTGAAGACTTTGTTCCCAGTGTTTAACACTGATTTGCTTTAGTGTTAAACACTAATTTGAAATCTCTGATTACCAGTGTTTAACACTGATTTGCTTTAGTGTTTAACACTAATTTGAAAGCCCTGTTGCTAGTATTTAACACTGATTATCTTTTAGTGTTTAACACTAACTTGTTAATTTTATTCCCAGTGTTCAACACTGTTGACCTTTAGTGTTTAACACTAGCTTCAGCCCAATTGGCTAAGTTTCTAGAGGCAAAGCCTCTCCTTCAATGGACCAATAGAGAGCCAATATTTCAAACACAATTGGACTTAGCCCAAATTGGCCATAAGTCCTCAAATCATCTTGAACTGAGCACATCTGCTCTTTCAACCAACTCATTGGTTTAGGGTACATCTCTGAACTCCTCTGATATTTGTCATTGTAATCCTTCAACGTCTTCAGAGAGGTGACGGGTCCCGATAACCACATATCAACACGGACTGTGGGGTCCTTAAACTCATGGACTTATGCATCCTTAAACCAAGATACGGACTGCGGGGTCCTTAAACCCACGGACTTATGCGTCCTTAAACCCACGGACTTATGCGTCCTTAAACTAACGGACTAATGCGTCCTTAAACACACCCATATGGACTGTGGGGTCATTAAACCCATGGACTTATGCGTCCTTAAACTACCATCGGACCACTATGTCCCTAAACTGGAACTTGGACCACCATGTCCCTAAACTGGCATCGGACCACCACGTCCCTAAACTGGAACAATAGAGCCCCAAATGCTCTTTTGTCGGATCTAAACGATCCTGTTTAAGTTGATCTTAGCCTCAAAAATGGCTAACGTATCCTTAAACTTTCAAACAGACGCTAGTCTCAAATCGGACTATAAATCCCCTAATCAACTCTGGCTCAAGGGTACATCTCTGAACTCCCCTGACATCTGTCGTTGTAATCCTTCAACGTCGTCAAAGAGGTGATGGGTCCCGACGGCCATACATTTAATGGACCACTATGTCCCTAAACTGGAACAATAGAGCCCAAATGCTCTTTTGTCGGATCTAAACGATCCCGTTAAGTTGATCTTAGTCTCAAACTAGACTAACGTATCCTTAACAAACATTTGAGTTGATCTTAGCCTCAAATATGGCTAACGTATCCTCAAACCAAAACCCCAAACCCAAATCTAAGAAAACACGGATTTGGACTAATCCACGTCCTACGGGCGACGACATAAATCAGTCTCTGTATACAATCCACGGGCAACCAAAAACAAAACAAACACCCACGACACGAAGTGAAATTCTGGAGAAGGAGAAAGTTGTTACCGCGAAGCGGTAGCGTAATTAACTGCAGGGGCTTGCGCCTGCAGGGAAGAGCGTCCCCACAATCAAAAACCTCTCAAGCGAGGGGGAATCTGACGAAGTCTGCTACATCGGACGCATCCGTTTAAACTTTCGATACATGGTGCCATAAATCAACTTGGCATCTTCGGAGAGGTGGACGGATAGCACCTATTAGCATCTGCCCCGAATCTCAGGCAAGACGTCATGTCTCGGCCGCCGTTCGGAGGGGAACACCTTTGTAAACCGGTCCTTCACTTCTAAAGCTCTGTGTAGTAGTCACTTTGCTCCAAGTAGTGGCCCCCGGACTCTTCTTAGGCTCCACTAAGCGAAAGGAATGAGCTTGCTCAAGAATCTTCGAGGCCGAAAAAGATCTACGTCGAAAAATCTCTAACTCAAGCTACCTCTTCACAAATTGAGGAATTAGTGAAGCAAACAACCTATACTAAATGGCTGGTTTGGTATAGATTGATGAAGTAGGAATTTTACTCACTTTAGAATTATTTTTCTCTTTTTCTTTTTCAACTCACTAGAAAACTAGAAAGAAAAGAAACGAGATGAAGAAGAAGGTTAAGTGATCAAGTTATGAACCATGGGTGAGAAAATATCTTATATAATCTCTTGTAAAGACTTAACCATGGCTAAAGATAATTGTTAGGTTAATAAATATTTAGAGTACAACAAAATTAGTGGACTAAGTCAAGGTTTCTGCATGCTTCCACAAGCATCTTAAACCATGCCAATTTCCACCTAATTTTGATTTATCTCTTAATAATAAATCACCCAAATTATCTTTAGTTAGGTATGAGTCTCACACACCCAAGTCCAATATATCATCTAGCATGACACAAAAATAAATACATTAATATATATCACATATATATTTGTATGTATTTAGAGAAAAGAAATTCTTAAGAGAGCTAATATTCATTAATATATATATATATATTAATATATCAAATATATAATTATATTTTAAATTATTAAATCAACACTTGATTTAATAATCCGGCTATATCATACAGCCGACTAATATCATTTATATGTATATCAAATATATATACAATAAATCATTGAACCAACACTTGAATCAATAATCCGGTTATATCACATATAACCTATATCACAAGATTAAAATGCTGTATCACATACAGTTTGATCTCAGTCCCGCACATATCACATATGTGCCCTATTTCGTTTCGCTTGAGCTAGGAAACCTCTGTGTAGGACTCTAAAGACTCGTCAATACGCCAGCAGTAGGTGATGATCATATCAATCACCTACAAGCCGTCAGCGGTACTAGCTGGACATAACGGCTATCCAGGTATTGAGCGATCAGAAGATCAACAAGCAAGCTTGTCCAAACTCCTGCGAATCCAGTAAGTAACACTACCGTACAGTCCATTCTCTTCGTCTGATATGTCGCATATCGAGTCTGGGGTGGTAAATATCAGACCCCAATAATTTGATAAGTCATGCCGATATGAGTCTCATAACGGGTCGAGAAACTACTGATAACACTTACCAGTAAATCTCAGTATCAGCACTGATCAGGGACTTCAGGTTACGGCCAATCGAACATAGCGCAACATCAACCCCCAATACCGGGAGAGACGAAACCCCTCCTATCGCTCATTGCCTCCATGTGACTCGGGACTGTACCCAAAAACCATCTGTTTGCATACTCTCTTGAACATGGTAGGGAGGAAATCAAAGAATAGTGGGAATCACACCAGATTCTATGACGATCTTGGGTCTACAGACAAACCTGTACCGGTGTCACCTAAGAACTGCTTTTCGACGTTAGGTATAATTCAATCTAGGAATTCTCGGTGAGTCATATTCGGTGTACCCATTCTCCAATGAGCACTTGTGTACAATCTTTGATGTCAAACACTAATGGATGTGGGATCATCCATCGCCCCATACAGGGTTAAGAAACATACACACTAGTCTACTCTGGAATATTGATGCCCCGTCTCAATACTCCCTCAACTAGGAACAATTAAAGGATAAACTTGTGGACTACCCTGGCCCCACTAGTATGATCTGCATCATAATCTTGGTAGTCAAGTACACATCTTAAGGGCTTTACCAACATGTGAGAGAAAGACAATATCACTAAACTAGTCTACATGTTAAGATAAAGAGCAACTAGATAGCATACTATCATATCGAGTAAGAAATTCCTCCCTATATATGCTTAAGAACCCACTATAATATACAATCATGTATAATAATGGCCTTTAGAGTATACATATAACTAACAATCTCCCACTTGCACTAAGGCGAGTTGTTGTAGTATCTCATACCCAACATCCCAAAAACTCTCAAATTGTATCTGGGATATGGCCTTTGTGAGTGGATCCGCCATGTTATTCTTCATCTCAACTCTCCTGACCTCGATTGTCCGGAGATCTACAATCTCCTTAATCAGGTGATACTGCCTAAGAATATGTCTTGAATGCTGATAGGACCTGGGTTCCTTGGCTAAAGCCAAAGCCCCATTGTTATCACAATACAAAGGTATTGGATGCTCAATGGATGTAACCACTCCAAGTTCAGTTATGAACTTCTTCATCCAGACAGCCTCTTTAGCGGCATCTTTGGCAGCGATGTATTCAGCCTCCGAGTCTGCCATGGTATCTTACTTGGAACTCTTCCAACATACCGCCCCTCCATTGAGGGTGAAGACAAAACCCGAGACCGACTTAGAGTCGTCCTTATCACTCTGGAAGCTCGAATCGGTAAAGGACTCCATTTGAAGTTCACCGTTACCATACACCAAGAACATATCTTTAGTCTTTCTCAAGTACTTAAGAACGTTCTTCACAGCTGTACAGTGATTTTCCCCAGGATCCGATTGATACCTGCTTACAACACTAAGTGCGTAGGTTACATCCGGCCAGGTACAAAACTTCGCATACATGATAGACCCGACTGCCGAAGCATAGGGTATCCCTTACATGCGAGCCCTCTCCAAATCAATCTTGGGGGACATCTCTTTGGAGAGAGTGATTCCTGAGATCGTGGGTAAATTTCCACGCTTGTAATCTTCCATACTAGAGCTCTTTAGTATGGTGTCAATGTACCTAGATTGGGACAATCCCAAAATCCGTTTAGATCTATCTCTATCGATCTTAATCCCCAGGATATAGGAGGCATCACCCAGATCCTTCATGGAGAATCTTTGTGATAAGAAGAGGTTGACCGAGTGCAGCATAGGAACATCATTTCCTATCAAGAGTATGTCATCCACGCACAATACGAGGAAGACTACCTTACTCTCTGCAACCTTCTTGTATACATAAGGTTCATCTACGTTTTTGATGCAGTCAAACTCTTTGATTGCTACATCAAAACAGATGTTCCAACTCCGCGATGCCTGCTTTAACCCATAAATTGATTTAAGCAGTTTGCACACCTTTCCGCTGCTCCTACTGTCTACGAAGCCCTCTAGCTGAGTCATGTAGACGCTCTCTTCTAAATCACCATTTAGAAAAACAGTCATGACATCCATCTGCCATATTTCGTAGTCACGGTATGCAGCAATGGTAAGTAGGATCTGGATAGACTTAAGCATAGTCACTGGAGAAAAGGTTTTTTCATAATCGACACCTGGTAGTTGACAAAAATCTTTTGCAACAAGTCTAGCTTTGAAAGTCTCAACTTTTCCATCTACACCAAGTTTTTTCTTAAAGATCCATTTGCTCCCAATGAGTTTTACATCTTCAGGAGCAACTTCCAAAGTCCATAATTTGTTGGTGTACATTGATTCCATCTCAGATCGCATTACATCCAGCCATTTCAGTGAGTCCCCACTCGTGATGGCCTTCTCAAAACTAATTGGGTCATCATCTTCCATGATGCAATTCTTGCTCCCACCGTCAATGAGAAAACCGTAGTATCTCTCAGGTGGATGAGGAACCCTAGATCGGCGGAGAGGCTGAGGTTCGTCGGGAACTATCGAATCCTCCAGTTCCACCAAATCTTCTATTGTAGTTTGTGTAGCTGGAACTTCTTCCAGTTCTACCTCCTTGCCACTAATTTCTTTTTAAGAAATTCCTTTTATAAAAAGGTGGCATTACGAGAAACAAACACTTTTTGTTCCTCGGTGTGGTAGAAGCTATACCCACGTGAGTTTTTGGGATATCCTATAAACTTACACAGAACTGACCTTGTCTTGAGTTTGTCCGAATTTTACATTTTAACATAAGCAGGACAACCTCGTATCTTAATATAATTAAGACATGGTCTCTTCCCCTTCCATATCTCATATGGAGTGGTAGGCACAAATTTGATAGGGACCATATTCAATAGGTGTATGGGTGTCTCAAGCGCATAACCCCAAAAAGAAACAGACAACTCAGCAGTACTCATCATAGAGCGCACTATATCTAATAGGGTGTAGTTTCTCCGCTTCGACACACCGTTGTGCTGTGGTGTATACGGAGGAGTAAGCTGAGAGAGAATCCCATTCTCTTTTAAATAGTCCAGGAACTCTGTGCTTAAGTATTCTCCTCCCCGATCAAATCATAGGATTTTAATACTTTTACCCGTTTGGTTCTCGACTTCGCACTTATATTACTTGAATTTTTCAAAAGGTTCAGACTTGTGCTTCAACAGGAACACGTTTCCGAATCTTAAGAGATCATCGGTGAATGTAATGAAGTACGAGAAACCATTCCTGGCATGTGTAGACATGGGACCGCATATATCACTATGTACCAGTCCAAAGAGTTTATTAGCTCTTTCTCCGTATCCAGTAAACGAAGTTTTGGTCATTTTTCCTTTGAGACATGACTTGCAAGTTTTGTAAGATGTAAATTCAAACTGATTCAAATATTCATCTTTATGAACTTAGCTAGTCGTGTCGCATTGATATGACCGAGTCTATAATGCCACAAGAAGGATTCATTCATTTCTGAACTTTTCCTCTTGTGTGTGTTCTGTACGTTAAGAACCGTCGTTTGATTTAGAACGTATATGCCATTATATAACGTGCTTGATCCGATCAACTTTTGATTTAGGAAAATGTTCATGACATTATCCTGCAATACAAAATTATATCCTTCTTTACTTAATAAAGAGACTGATATAATATTGCATATCAGGTTCGGTATGTAATAACATTCGTTCAGAATCAATGTATAGACATTTGGTAATACAAGGTGATATTCACCAACTGGTTTGGCTGCAACATTTGCACCATTCCCTACTTTTAGAGAATGACCACATGTTCCTAGTTCTCTACCTTTCTTTAGCCCATATATCATATTACATATGTGGGATCCTGATCCGGTATCTAATACCCAGGACGTAGAGTGCACTGAGAAACAGTTCTCGGTAACGAACACACCCGAAGAAGATGCATCAACATGCTCATTTTTCGTTCGGGTGGCGTGGGAATCCGGATATTCCCCTATTTCATGCTCAGACTTATAACAATTATAAGGTAGAGCGAAACCAACGTTCCCCAGCTCAGTATAACAAACGGGTTCGGTCAGTACATCAATATTATTACCTTGATTAAGGCGTGACATGGTCGCTACCTGGAGAGAGAGAAGAAAGCACTTTAGCGTATGCTTTTGCAAGATTAGATCGGTTATTATCTTATCTAATCAGGATGGCTCTCACTGTTTTTATCAAATCTTCCTTCAAACCCTAAAAGGTAAGACTAGCCGAGTTTAATTACACCCTGCAAGTTCGCCAATCGTTCAGCCAGGCCAGTGCCGGTACTTTGAGGGAGATTCCCCATGCTTTCGCACTGACCTAATTAAAATAAACCTTATTTTCCCAAGGGCGTAGCCCCGTTAACACCTTTCTAGACACCTACTTGATCGGTTAATTGTAAAATGCAAAACTCTCCCAGGAGTAACTTTTACTCGCGGTGGGTATCGGGATCCAACTATCTCATAGAAGGTATGCAATCACATTGCAAATTTCAACACTTGAAATTCCCGATAATGTTTTTCCCCTGACGTCCTATGATCTAGACGAAGGCCAACAAACCATAAGGCGCTAGTCAAGTTCAACCCGTACGTTTCGTGATTGAATTAAACCCACCCGTATGACCTTTTACGAAGGCCAACAAAATCGTACGACTACCATAATCCAATTGTCACGTCCCGCTTCCCAGTATACGGCGAAGGGGACGCGACTGGTCCGCTATGTATTTACTCTGGAGTAAATACGCTAAGCGTATCTAAGCAATATAAAAGTAAAGCACAAGAGACAAGATATAATAAAAACAGCAACTTTATTTATTCACATTCTTTCTGTACAATGCATGGAAAGTAAATACAACTGATAAAAGGCAATGCCTAAACAACGGCATAACAGAAATGAAAAGTACATAATGGAAAGTGTACAATGAACTAGAGCTCGGGGTCTTCACTGAACTGATCCAAGTCTTCAGCAGTAGGCTCGATCTCTGACGTGTCCAAATCACCCGACGACATTCAAAGAAGAAAGAAAGAGAATGTCGTCAGCGAATAGATTGCTCGGTAAATCCCAAAGATAAGGAAGAATAGATTAGACAGAATGAGAAGGTAGCTTTTAAAGTTGTATTATATTGTTATAATATTGTGTTAACGCTGTTGTTTGTAATTTGGTACAGAAGATGCCAGTGTATACGAGAGGAGTCCCACTTACACCGGGGACTTTGGTAACCCATAGTATAAGGCTTCGTCGATAATACCACGGAACAACGGCATGGATGTAATTACGTCTTAAGTGACCACCTCGTGCCACCTTTAACATATTCCGTACCAGTCTACCCCTTAAACCCCGTAGTGTTATCTTGATTGTATTGTTGTATTGTATTGTCTTGTATTGTAAACTGTATAGATTGTATAATTGGATGACTGACCGAAACCATGATATCAGTAAACGGATGTAACCGTAGAATCATGTAAATGGAATAACTGAAGAACCATGTAAATGGAATGTATATCCATGGTTCGGTTCAGTCAAGTTGTATAGGTTGATAATTGGATTCATGGATTCATGTGTTCATATTGAATTGGAATATTGTAGATTTTAGATTGTACTTGAATCATATTCAAGTCAGATATAATCAGAATCAAACCCGAGTCAGACAATTAGAAATGTAAATCGAAGTCTTGATTATTTCTTAAACCTATATTTACTAGGGTCCTTAGGGTAATTTATAAAACTTGAGTGGGTTTTATGTAAAAATATTTTTATATACTTTTCAAGATACACCCCAAGTATTTATTAATCTTCTTTAAAGTTGTAATGAATGTAGGTTGTATATTGTGATATTTCTAGTGAAAATATCCTATTTCCATAATAAAAGGTGTTTATTTGTAATATTGGTATTGTATGGAATTCATGGTATTTTAGTGTAAAATTGATTCTTGCGATATTGTAAAAAGTGGAATATTTATAATTCCTCAAAAATAGATATGTTTATGTTACATATACATATATTTATATGAAAATAATTTTTGTATATATTTATAATATTCTAGAAATCTCATTTTCTTAAGATATCGTATTTTAAATCTTTCGAGACCGAATGCTCCTTGCGGAGGTCTGAATCTCGCACAACTAAACCCGAGGATGTGCGATAATCCGTACCATCCCGAACGGGTTCCCCAAATGGGTTGTAGCGGCGCTTTGCAAAGATTGTATAAATACTAAATATTTTAGAAAACGGTTTTATGAAGTAAGTGGTATTTATTTGTAAAGATATCAATTTTCCGTATTCTATGTTTTAGGGTCTCCTAAGTCAACTATACTATTCCTAACTAGTCCAAAATGACAAGTTGTGAGATATCTCAAATCGCCTCTTCACCGCCAATTGTGGCCAGGTAAGTACAAGTGAAGAAAGGAGGGATCCGCTCACGAATCACCATGAGACGGGCCTTTTAAAGTTACCTTTCTCACTTGCTTAGCCTATACACCACAAAGTCGGGTTTAGATAAACAACTGATGTCCACAACTTTATCCTATTTTCATAATAAGTGGTATTTATTTAAAAAGATATATCAATACTAAATCTTTTAGAAATGACTTTATTTAGTAAAGGGTATTTAAATGAAATTTTTTCCCCCCGTATTCTGAGTTCTCGAGGTATCGTGTTAGGTTGTTTGTGAGTGTGTGAGGAGATAGGTCGTTACCTCGTGATCTACTTTAAATATATAGCAGGTTTGATGGAGTTAAATGTAGGATTGAAACAATGTGGTATTTATGTGAAAAATACGATGAATGGAAATAGCTATCATTTTATGTAATGAAACTTGATCAATTCATTTGATTAGTGTTTAATAGTCAACATGAGGAAGTTTAAGTATGATTGTATTAGTGAGAAGTGGAATTTTATAGGAAACCGAATCGGAAATCGGATTTTTCCGATTCCGTCGGGTTTTGTAAATACGTATTTTTAGATAGAAGAGATAGGTAGAAATTGGAACTTACGGGTTTCGGACAACTAGAAGAGGGATGGAACGGGAGGAGTCGCCGGTGCGTCGCTTCATCGCCGGAAGCTCCTAGAATGATCGCCGGAACTTCGCCGTAGCTTCGCTTCGTGTTTGTTTTCAAAGTACACAAGGTTTCTTGGAAATTTTAGAGAGTTGGCTCAGAGTTTAGGAGTGAGAGGGTAGTGTGTAGGGTTGGTATTTATAGGGTTAGGCTAGGGTTAGGGTAGATGAAGAGTTAAATTGAAAAAAATGTAAAAATAATGTGATAAATTGTAATAAAATGGAGTAAATAGGACTTTATGACCTTTCTGGAATCGATCTAGGAAAATGAAGTGTACATGAGGGTTTAGAAGATGAAGAGCCCCAAGTTTGATGTTGGGGACTTGGCCGTCCGTGTCACGACCCGAAATATTAGCTCGTGGCCAGCACTTGAATCACGCAACGTCAAAAGGCGTAACGGAATTCAAGTAAGCTGGAACCCAGAAATCTAAACCTTTTTAGAAAAATAAAGGAGGTGGGTTTTGAAATAAAGGTATAATGAAATCAGGTTTTCTTAATGCATAGAAAAGGAACATGAATGATGCAAGTGAAATTTACTAGTTTGAAAACATGTTTCGTCTTTTAAAAATTTTGGCAGCACCTCCTTTGTATATTTTGATCCAAAACCACAAATACATAATAAGAATAATGGCATCCCCAAGTGGGAGCTACCTTTTCGCCAACGGCAGATCACAACCATGCAAGACAATATAAATAAGTATACGACGCCCAACGACGAAGTTCACCACAAAAGATAAGGAAAAAGCAAGACATAAAAATCACAAGTAGCGGAAAACCCCTTGCTCTAAGTCTCGCAACCACAATCCCACTAAGTCTCATTACTTATACAATTTACAAGTTTTGATTGATGGAGTTAACTAGATACAATAAGAAATATAGATACAAGAGTGTGAATGATACAAATGTCTCACCTACCAATGCAAAACACCTGAATGCAACTGTGTACCAGCGAAGCCACTACTGGTCCAAACGGTCAACCTGCAAGAACTGTGGCATAACGGGGGTGAGTTTCCAACTCGTGAGTAGAAAAATATCAACAAATAGAAATCGAATAAACAACGACTCCTAGGTCAACTATATCATAAAGGTAATACTATGATATCTAGGGTGACCGGGTCTGTATATGTGCCAATAAGGTAGTCAATACCTATATGCATGCGGATAATATCCAACAGTAATAATCAAGGTATGTATGCATGTGGGTCTCGTCCACCGAAAATCAATGTCTGTATGCACATAAACATCATAAAAGAATGTGCATGAAAGTATGAGGATATATATCAACGGTGTCCCTCACGACACATCAAAATCATGGAACCTGAGTGCCTAGCATCGACACTCGAAAACATCAAGAAAACCGTTCCAATCATTGGGCACGTAAATCCTCATATATCTCAGGCGCCGCATCCTCAGATCGGCCCTCAGGCGCCGCACACCCTGGTCGGCCCTCATATCCATCTCGCTACTCCGGTCGGTATCCTCCGGATAATCGCCGAGTCCAAATACTATCACCGGTAGGTAGTGCTCCCCTGCCAGGCTCACCGTCTAACATATACGAGTCTTCTTGCCCCGGGCTACCTCACTGGGTCCACCATGTACCCACAGACGGTGCCTACCGCTCCTCGAATCGGGTTTCACATGCCACTCTTAGAACCGAGAAAACACATGGTGGACGCACTGAAATATCATATCAAGAGAAACCGGGTTTTTAAAACTATACATACTTTCTTTTAAAATGACCACGGTTCTCAAATCCAGAAATCTCATGAAAACAGCATATCTCAATGAGTAAATCATAAATCATGATGTATGCGACATATGATGAAATGTAAGCGTATCCGTATATTATGCAACATGGAACAGTGATATATCATATTAAGGGAAAACCGCTCCTTTGAATAATTCCAGTTTTGAAAATATGTCTTGCGGTTCCCAATACCTCCAAAGTCAAATGGAACATCGTAATAAAGTGCACAGGTAACTATAGCAAGTACATTTATGCAAAGAGTCATATCATGATGCAGCAATCCTACTATGTAGTGGCATGGCAATTATCGATGATGAAGTGTGTGAGCCGGCAAATCTGTGTACGTGTAACATACGCATCATCGATAATGGTGCAAGTGTACTAACACAGGTATATGCAATGCAATAATGATATCATGAAGGCAGCATAAGGTAAATCGCATAAAGTAAATCATCAGCTAAAAGCTATAAGGTATACGTAACTATCATATGTCCGAGTCAGTGAATCCATCAAATCATCATATCGCGTCATATAGTCCTTTCATCACATTTATATCCCTTATCAAGTCAATTTTTAAATACACTCTAACTTTACTATAAGTATAAATATCTAATCTAACATACAAATCCGAACCATACAATCAGATTTTTAAAGCAGCGAATCGTAGTTTTGAAAATAGGGGTTACAGTGTTTTTAAGGAAAAGATATCATTTGAAATCCGTAACATCCCCCAAGGAATATATTTAAAAGATACATACGATTCTTCGGTTTAGAAAAAGGTATGGGTTGCTGACACATCTACATTGACTATCTAGTCCTACAGTGTCCTAACGGCAATATCGTCAAACATCATTCTCAAATTCCGTCATCACATAATAGCCGTAACATATCACTTCTAACTATCCTCTAGTTTCTAATATGGTTTCATAGCTATCTTCATTCTAACCCTAGTTTCCTAATCTAGGTTTCCTAACCATATTCTATAATCAGTTTCCAACACAACTTTACGGGGGTGCTATACGCCATCCACCGACTTCCCCCGTGGATATAGATCCACTCACATGGTCTTCACTCGCCGAAATCGATGACGCCATGCTCCGTTGCCTCAGAATCCACACGAAATTACCTACAATAATAAACAATCGCAATGCGCATTAAAATCAAGGCGGAAAAACCAAAACAGTACACGTTTTGCTCATAGGTCAAAACCTATAGCTTTGCGTGCAAAACACGACCAAAGACCCTGGTCGTGGACGTCCAAATGCCACACGACGGAAACACAATACCAAATACCAAAATCAAGTCAAAACAAAGTCGTAAAACAATGCACCAACTCATGGAAATGGTCCCAGATTTTACCCTAAGACAAATTGGTCAATTTTGCATATATGGAGGGCCTAATTTACATCTAAAGGGACCCCGGAACAAGTACGAATCAATTCTGAGCTACCCTGGCCGCAAATTACGGCCAGATTGAATAAATCTGTGGCCTGGGTGAAGGGGATGGGGCTCAGGTCTTGGTGGTAGCTTCCTAGGTGCCTGCACGACTCCCAGTAATTGCAAAATCATTTCTAGTGTCTCCGGGTTGCACCAGATTTCAAAATACCCTATGAATTCACACATTTATCCGATGTCGGGGTTTCTAAATCCGTATTCCGGAGTTCTTGTCTCTGGGTTAGGTCTGAATTCTAGCACTAGGGGGTTTGTATGGCCTCTACTGAGCTCAATTTCCCATCACAACTCAAGAATTCCAAAACCCTTGACTAGAATTTTCCTAAGTCCAAAAAACCACTCAATATCGACATGAAACATGTATGGATGCATAAGGATTTAAAACACTACACTAAGGATGCATAAATTACCTCCTTTGGCAACTCAAGAAAATTCTTGAGTTGCCCCAAGTGTCCAAAATGCAAGCTTTCTTGGTCCAATATGTTGCTAGTGAGCTTGTGCATCTTTTTATTGAAATGGGGTTTGAGTTTTGAAGTGTTTTTCATAGAGTTTGAGAGGCCTGAAGAGGGGAAGGAGTGAGGGCTGCAGCAGCAGCAAGAGGGGGAGGGGAGAGGAAAGAATGAGATGAAAATGGTGAGATGAGTGAATGACCAAGTCAAAGATACCCCTCACCTTTCTCTCTCTCACTCATACCTAATACTATATTCCTTTTCTTTTCTTTTCTTCTCTCATTAAATTACAACCATGCAAGAATCATGAGGAATGCCATGATAAAAAAAATGTAACAAGTGAAGAAAAAGACTTGTGCATGTTTTGCACAAAACACGCCTAAAACCCGATTAGCGATTTTTAATCGCGATTAGCACTAAATTAGTGTCAAATAACTCGTAAAACTTCATAATTTGCATAAATCCAATAAAGCACCCTCATTTTAGTAATTTCCATAATTTTTTCCCAATTTATCGATATTT
Source organism: Agapanthus africanus (assembly GCA_030015575.1). Classification (NCBI taxonomy): domain Eukaryota; kingdom Viridiplantae; phylum Streptophyta; class Magnoliopsida; order Asparagales; family Amaryllidaceae; genus Agapanthus; species Agapanthus africanus. The sequence goes on along the minus strand of CM057350.1, from coordinate 131,379,543 downwards.
AATTATACCGAAATATTAAAATATTCAATATAATATTATTTAATTATAAAAATTCCCAAAAATAATATTTTATTTTTCTGAAGTGTTACATTTCGGCTGAGTCCGACCGGCGGCGTTGGCCCGAGTCGGCCGGTCCGCCGTCCGAGTCGGACCGAGTCGGAGGTCACGGAGGTGGGGGGTCGTCTGGTGTAGCCTCTGGTATATTTAGTTTTTCATGTGTAGTGGAAAATTCTGGAGTTATCACGTGTTGACTGTTGGACTTCTATAAAATTTAAAACAAAATAAATATTAAAAATAATGTGGGGCATGGGATTTGAACTCTGGTGGCTTGGTTCAGCAGTGCAAGGTATTACCAATGAGCTATAAGCCCCTTCTTGTAATTACGGAGTTATTTAATTACTAAAAATAGTTACAGAAAATGTAAATACTCCAAGTATACATTAATTTTCAAGAAAATTTTTGTACACTACAAATGGAGTTGTTACATTCTTTTAACTTGTAATTAAAAAGCAAAATAATTACTTATATCTTGTGCTCAGGCTAAAATACCCCTTTATGGATTTTGGAAAAAATATTTGAAAAAATTTGTATAGGAAAATTAGGGTTGTTACACCAATCGCATAATATGCAGCAGATAAACACTAATTAGCTACCGCACACTACGCCTTGACGAAGTTCAACAAACGCAGCATGAATACTAAATAGCACTTATCTGAAATGACGGAAGGTTACGACAGGTTTTTCAGAAAACCTTTTGCGTAATGAACTTTATATCGTTGTAGAATCGAGTGATTTTGAAAAGGAGTGGTTTAAGTTCTGCCTTTTAAAATCTAGTTTTTCAAAATAAACTGAGTGGGTGTAGCATCTGCTAGCTTTTGCTAAAGAGGTCACTCCCGGTAAAGAGATCTAGGCTCTTTCCTCATCGAATAAGATGCTGGATATTCATCAAGGAATACCACTATGCAAAGCAAGAACTAGAGTTACCTTTTCAAAAATTTAATTCCACAACATCATTAAGTTTCTTTTCTTTTTCATTAATCTCATAATGAAGTCCCATCATTTATACTTCCTAAGTATCACAGATAAAGAAAAGAAAATACAACGTACGCTTATGCCATCCGCATTCATCACGGGGTCCTATCATGCACCGTTAGGTTAGTTAACTAACAGCAGAGCGGGGGCAGGAATAGCGCGGATACAAAACATAAGCAACGTTTATTATATATCATATATATAATATAAAGCATTCATCTCATGCAGTTATATGATCTCATCACAGAACATTGCAGCAGAAGTCAACATATGAAATATTGGATATACTAGGAGGTCTGTGTTTTAAATAAAGCCAGTAAAAAACATGGATTCAACGGTCGTGATGAATAGTCAAACCCACATCCCTAGACCCCTACGAGAGTGGCAAGCAACCCTACCAATTCTAGAGTTAGGAGTTCCGGACTCGACTCCTCGAGATGGTCTCCCACTGGACTCTAGAACCCGGTTACTTGTGCTCCCCGCCTTGGGTCTATCCTAATGCGGAAAAGAAAATAATATACATCAATGGTGACATCATCCTCAACCTGAAAGTGTCCCAATAAAAGAATATTACATACAAGTTTTTACATGAATGAAAATGAAAAACTCTCATCTCACGCAAAAAACCCCGGCTATTCAAACACGACGATCTAATATAACATATCACAGCAACACATAACATCACATGTCATCAACGTAAGTAAATATGCGTATCCCAATTGTCGTTGACGTATAGCAACGAAACCAGCGATACACCACATATTACACTTACGGTCGCAGAAATAAAATGAAAACTATAACAATTAGAATCCGCAACCACCTTAGACATCATAAACCCGGAATATCACATACTCCGGATTTCATGCCTAACACTATAAACCCGACATTTTAGTCTCAAATTGAAAACACTTTTCAATATGAAGTTGGGCAATTCAACAAGATTCCCAACAAATGATCGAATGCTCGTCGGAAACATTAGCAGACGGCTGCACCCCCGATGTCGTCGACCAAGCGCACTTAGGCGGAACACCACGACTGCGAGCACCGGAATGGATGCTTTTAGCTACGGGGTTCTCCTACAGTCACTTGGTCGGGGCTATGGGGCGTGGCTATCTAGTAGTGTTACCCGGCGAGCGTTCGTGTACTATACGAGATCGCGATGGAGTTTTGATCCGAATCAAAACCCCATGGCAACCGATCAATAGAGATTAAATTGCTAGATTTACAAAGCACTAATTAGTTTTCATAAAACCAATTATTGTGGATTCCAAATATTGTATCACAATTCATAAATATCTAGGCGATGTTAAACATTTCGATCGATTTATCAAACACCCAAAATTCCCAGAGACCTCAACACTTGAGCCACAGTTAAAAATACCCAGAGAGAGCCCTAAGTACCTACGGACAACACAAGAAGGCACGCTCCCTGCCTCACCAACGGCGCCGTGGAACCGCTACCAAAAGCAAGATTTGGCTGCGCTTTCGCGGTCATTTGGTTGAGTTGGGCCGTCATTTTTCTTAGGGGACCATAAAAAACCCTGCACAATTTTATGAATATTTTTAGTAAGAAAAATTCCAACTTTTGAAAAAATTTCCAGGGAGTGGGTATTTCGGGTTTTGAAAAGTCGATCGAACACTTTAATTCCGCCTAGACTACTCATAATGCTCTAGTTTGGCTCCGATACCACTGTTGTGTTCGCTTAGCACCCCCAACGGGTTTCGACAAGCATCAAGTATGCTATTTTAAAAATCTAGGGTGTCGAGCGAGCTCGACCAAGGATCCAACTAGAGAATTAGGGTTTTTATAGCATGTAAACAAACTTTACACTAAGTGAAATAGGAATACAACCATTGTAGACCGATCCTTCACTTATAAAACTCTATGTAGTAGTCCCTTTGCTCCAAATAGTGGCTCCCGGACTCTTCTTAGGCTCCACTAGACGAAAAGAACGAGCTTGCTCAAGGATTTTCGAGGCCGAAGATAATCTACGTCGAAGAATCTCTAACTCAAGCTATCTCTTCACTAATTGAGGAATTAGTGAAGCAAACAATCTATACTAAATGGCTACTGTAGTATAGATTGATGAAGTAGAAATTTTGCTCATTTTAGAATTATTTTTCTTTTTTTATTTTTCACCTCACTAGAAAGCTAGAAAGCAAAGAAAGGAGATGAAGAAGAAGCTCAAGTGATCAAGTTATGAACTAAGGGTGAGAAAATATCTCATATAATTTCTTGTAGAGACTTAACCATGGCGAAATATAATGGTTAGGTTAATAAATATCTAGAGTAAAACAAAATTAGTGGACTAAATCAAGATTTCTACATGCTTCCACAAGCATCTTAAACCATGCCAATTTCCACCTAATTTTGATTTATCTCTTAATAATAAATCATCCAAATTATCTTTAGTTAGATATGAGTCTCACACACCTAAGTCCAATGTATCATCTAGCATGACACAAAAATAAATACAATAATATATATCACATATATATTTTTATGTATTTAGAGAAAAGAAATTCTTAAGTGAGCTAATATTAGTTAATATATATATTAATATATCAAATATATAATTATACATTAAATTATTAAATCAACACTTGATTTAATAATCTGGCTATATCACATACAACCGACTAATATCATTTATATGTATATCAAATATACATATAATAAATCATTGAATCAACACTTGATTCAATAATCCGGTTATATCACATATAACCTATATCGCGAGATTAGAATACTTTATCACATACGGTTTGATCTCAGTCCCGCACATATCACATATGTGTTCTAGCTCATTTCGCTTGCGCTAGAAAACCTCTGTGTAGGACTTTAAAGACTCAACAATACGCCAGCAGTAGGTGATGATCATATCAGTCACCCACAAGCCATCAGCGGCACTAGCTGGACGTAACGGCTACCCAGGTATTGAGCTATCAGAAGATCAACAAGCAAGCTTGTCCAAACTCCTGCGAATCCAGTAAATAACACTACCGTACAGTCCGGTCTCTTCGTTTGATATGTCGCATATCGAGTCTGGGGGTGGTAAACGTCAAACGCCAATAACTTGATAAGTCATGCCGATATGAGGATCATAACGGCTCGAGAAACTACTGATAACACTTACCAGTAAATCTCAGTATCAGACCTGGCCAGGGACTTCCTGTTTTGGCCAATCGAGCATAGCGCAACATCAACCCCCTATACTGGGAGAGACGAAACCCCTCCAATCGCTTATTGCCTCCATGAGACTCGGGACTGTACCCAAAAACCATATATTTGCACGCTCTCTTAAACGTGGTAGGGAGGAAATCAAAGTACAGTGGGAATCACACAAGACACTATGACGATCTCAGGTCTACAGTCTAACCTGTACCAGTGTCACCTGAGAACTGCTATCTGACATTAGGTATAATAAAATCTAGGAGTTCTCGGCGAGTCCTGTTCAGTGTACCCATTCTCCAATGAGCACCTGTGCACAATCTTTGATGTCAAACACCAATGGAGTGGGTCATCCATCTCCTCATACAGGGTCAAGAAACGTACACACTAGTCTACTCTGGAATATTGATGTCCCGTCTCGATACTCTCTCGACTAGGAACAATTAAAGGATGAACTTGTGGACTACCCTGGCCCCACTAGTATGATCTGCATCGCAATCCTGGTAGTCAAGTACACATCCTAAGGGCTTTACTAACATGTGAGAGAAAGACAGTATCACTATACTAGTAAACATGTTAAGATAAAGAGCAACCAGATAGCATACTATCATGTCGAGCAAGAAAGTCCTCCCTATATATGTCCAAGCATCCACTATAATATACAATCATGTACAATAATGGCCTCTAGGGCATACATATAACTAACAATCTCCCACTTGCACTAAGGCCAGTTGTAGTAGTATCCCATACCCAACATCCCAAAACCTCTCAAATTGTATCTGGGGTATGGCCTTTGTGAGTAGATCCGCCGTGTTATTTTTCGTCTCAACTCTCATGATCTCGATCATCCGGAGATCAACCATCTCCCTGATCAAGTGATACTTCCTGAGAATATATCCGGATAACTGATGGGACCAGGGTGTAGGGTTACTAGGCACTCTAATAAGGTTCTACAAGGCATCAACCATGCCGGATTAAAATTTTAGCCGTGCCGAATAACTCTAAACAAGATCTTTGCTAGAATATTAGGGTTACACATGCAAGTAAATCACATTTACACTAAGTGAATACGAAATACAACCTTTGTAGATCGGTCCTTCACTTCTTAAGCTCCTTGTTGTAGTCCCTTCGCTGCGATCAATCGAACTCCCGGACTCTCGGACGGCTCCATGAGAAAATTGCAACGGCATTGCTTAAAGTCTTCGAGGCCGAAGATGATCTACGTCGAGAGAATACGAACTCAAGCTTCTACTTCACTAACTAGAGAATTAGTGAAGCAAACACCCTAAACTAAAGTGCTAGTCTAGTAGAGGATGATGAAATAGGAAATGAGTACACTTTAGAATTTTTTTTCTCACTTTGTATCTCTCTCTTTTATCAAACCCTAGAAAAAAATTGAAGGAGGATGAAGATGAGCTCAAAATGAGAATGAAACTTATCAAGAGAGTCAACTAACCATGGGTGAGTGAGTATCATATACTAACTCATGTAGAGACATAACCATGGCTAATTATAGTGGTTGGGTTAACTAAATATCATAAGTAAAACAAATTGAGTTGAATTTGTCAAAGCACTAAAAGCTTCTACAAGCTTCATGCACTTAACAAATTCAATCAATTTAGATTTACTTTAAATACAAAAACCCCTCCACTAAAATTAGAATGGTGTATGTCTTATACACCCATGTCAAGTGTATCAACAACCATGATACAAATAGAAAACACAAATAAATATATATCACATATATATCAAGTTGTGCACAAGTGAGAAAAAATGAATGCTTAAGTGAACCAATGTTAGTTAATATAAATTAGTATATCACATATACAATTATACACTAAATTATTAAATCAACACTTGACTTAATAATCCGGTTATATCTCATATAACCGACTAACATCCAATGTATCGACTTATCGAATCAACCCTTGATTCGATAACCTGGTTATATCGCATATAACCAATCGATACAATCATCGCGAGAATAGAATACGGTATCACATACTCGCATTATTCTCGGTCCCGCACATATCACATATGCACTCCTATTTCGTTTTGCCTGAGCAAGTAAAACCTCTATGTAGGACTCTAAAGACTCGTCAATACGCCGGCAGTAGGTGATGATCATATCAAGCACCCACAAGCCGTCAGCGGTACTAGCTGGACGTAACGACTACCCGGGTATTGAGCGATCAGAAGATCAGCAAGCAAGCCCGCTCCAACTCCTGTAAAAGCCTGACAGTGACACTACCGTACAGTCCGGTCTCCTCGTCTGATATGTCGCATATCAAGTCTAGGGGTGGTAAACGTCAGACCCTAATAACCGATAAGTCATGCCGATATGAGGCTCATAACGCGTCGAGAAACTACTGGTAACACTTACCAGTAAATCTTTAAACCAGCCCTGGCCAGGGACTTCCCTGTTATGGCCAATCGAGCATAGCGCAACATCAACCCCCAATACCGGGAGAGACAAAACCCCTCCTATCGCTCATTGCCTCCATGTGACTCGGGACTGAACCCAAAAACCACCGTTTTGCACGCCCTCTTGGACGTGGTAAGGTGGAAATCAAAGCACAGTGGGAATCACACAAGACTCTATGACGATCTCGGGTCTACAGAATAATCTGCACCAGTGTCACCAGAGAACTGCCATCTGACGTAAGGTATAATACCATCTGGGAGTTCTCGGCGAGTCCGTCCAGTGTACCCAGTCTCCACTGAGCACCCGTATATCATCTCTGATGTCAAACACCAATGGATATGGGATCACCCATCGCCCATCTGTATGGGTCGAGAAGGCATACGCTAGTCTACACTGGTATATCGATGCCCCGTCTCGATACACCCACGACTAGAGACCTTGAAGGATGTACTTATGGACTACCATGTCCCCACTAGTATGATCCGCATCATAGTCCAGGTAGTCAAGTACACATCCTAAGGGCTTTACCAACATGTGACAGAGAGACAATCAGTATACACGTTAAGGTAAAAAGTAACCAGATAGCATACTATCATGTCGAGCAAGAAAGTCCTCCCTATATATGTCCAAGTATCCACTACAATATACATCACATGTATAGTAATGGCCTCTAGGGCATACATATAACTAACAATCTCCCACTTGCACTAGGGCCATCTGATAACAGTGGTTGAAGTATCTCATACTCAACCATCCCATAATAGTCTCTCTCTGGGAAAAGGCCTTTATGGGTGGATCCGCCGTGTTGTCCTCTGAGTCTTCTCTCCTGACCTCGATCCCCTGGAGATCAACCATCTCTATGATCAGGTGACGCTGTCTTAGAATATGTCTGGATCACTGATGGTACGGGCGTTCCTAGGCATAAGCCACAACTCCATTGTCACATAATGGTAGGAACGAAGTTCATCTCATGAACTAGTATACACTCAGACTGCCTCTTTGGTAGTATCTTTGGTAGCGATGTATTCATCCTTTATCGTCTAGTATGCCACAGTATCTAGCTTGGAACTCTTCCAACATATCGTCCCTCCACTGAGGGTAAAGACAATGCCCGTGACTGACATTCAGTCGTCCTTATCACCCTGGAACCTTTCCAGTGATTCTCCCCAGGATCAATTGATACCATCTCACTACAACTAGTGAGTATCCTAACGTACAATTAGATCTATCTCATAGATCCAAAACCCAGGATTTAGTAGGTATCACTTTGATCCTATAGGGAGAATTATTGTGATAAGCGGAGATTGATCGAGTGTAGCATAGGAAACTCCTTCTCTATCAAGAGTATGTCATCCACGTACTCTACGAGGATCACCACCATACTCCCTACTACCTTTTTGTATATACAAGGTTCATCTACCATTTTTGATGTAGTCAAACTCTTTGACTACCACATCAAAACAGACGTTCCAACCCCGCGATGCCTGCTTTATCCCATAAAGCAACTTGTACACGCTTCCGCTGCTCCCACTGTCTACGAAGCCCTCTGGCTGTGTACTTATAGACGCTCCCTTCCAAATCAACATTTAGAAAGCAGTCATGACACCCAACCGCCAGATATCGTAGTCATGGTATGTAGCCGTGGCCAGTAGGATCTGGATGGACTTAAGCATAGCTTTGAAAGTCTCAACTTTTCTATGTACACCAAGTAATCTTCTCAAGATATACTTGCTCCTGATGGGGATTTAACCCTTCAAATAAAGCAACCAAAGTCCATACTTTGTTGGTGTATAAGGATTCCATCTCAGATCGCAAAGCATCCAGCCATTCTTACAGAGTCCCACTCCTGATGGCCAGCTCGAAACTAGTTGGGTCATCATCTCATGATGCATTCCTCGCTCCCACTGTCATAGAGAAACTGAAGTATCTCTCAGATGGGTGAGGAACCCTACTAGATCGGCGGAGAGGCTGAGGTTCGTTGGTTACTATTGAATCCTTTGGTTCTACCAAATCATCAGCTGCAGTTTGTATTGCTGGAACTCTTTCCATTTCTACCTCATGACCACAAATTTGTTTCCAAAATAAATTCCTTTTCCTAAAAAAGGTGGCATGCCGAGAAACAAAACATCTTTTGTTCCTCGGTGCGGTAGAAGATATTCCTTTGCGAATGCTTGGGATATCCAACAAAGTTCTACAGAACCGACTTTGCCTCGAGCTTGTCCGGATTATGCTTTTAGACATAGGCTGGACAACCCCAAATCTTAACAAACTTAAGATATGGGCTCTTCCCTTTCCATATCTCATATGAAGTGGTAGGAAACTGATTTGATCGGAACCCTATTCAATAGGTATGCAACTTCTCCAGTGCATAACTCCCAAAAGGAAATAGGTAACTCAGTAGTACTCATCATAGAGCACACCATATCACATAGGGTGATATTGCTCCGCCCCGATATACCATCGTGCCATGGTGTATACGGAGGAGTAATGCTGAGAGAGAATCTCATTCTCCTTTAGAATAGTTCAGGAATCCCGTGTTCAAGTATTCTCCTCCCTGATCTCATCAAAAGACATAATACTTATACCTGTTTGTGGTTCTCTACTTCTAACTTATATTCTGTGAATATCTCAAAAGGTTCTGACTTGTGTTTCAACAGGAACATATGTCTGAATCTTGAGAGATCAACAGAGAATGTAATGAAGTACAAAAAACCGGTCTTGGTATGTGTAGACAGGGGACCTTCATACATCAACATGTATCATCCCAAGAGTTCACTAACTCTTTCTCTGTTTCAAAAAAACAGAGCTGTGGTCATCTTATCTTTGTGACATGACCGACAAGTTTCACAAGATGTAAATTCAACCTAATTTAAATATGCATCTTTATGTAACTTCAGCTAGTCGGGTCGCATTGATATGACCTAGTCTACAATGCCTCAAGAAGGATTCGTTCATTTCTGAACTCTTCCTCTTGTGTGTGTTCTGTATATTAAGAATTGTAGTTTGATTTAGAACGTCAATGCTTTTAGATAACGTGCCTGAACCGATCAACTCTTGATATAGGAAATGTTCAAAACATTATCCAACAATACAAAATTATATCCTTTCTTTACTAATAAAGAGACTGATATGATGTTGTAGATCAGGTTCGGTATCAAATAATATTCATTCAGAATCAATGTATTCTGGTAATACAGGGTGACAGTGACCAACAGACTTGGCCTGCAACACTTGCACCATTTTCTGTCTCATGAAACTTATCACCCGTTCTCAGTTCTCTACCTATCTGTAGCCCATGTAACAAATTACATATGCGGGATCCTGATCCGGTATCTCATACCCAGGACGTAAAGGATACTGAGAAACAGTTCTCTGTAATGAACACACCCGAAGATGATGTATCAACATGCACTTTCTTCGTTTGGGCGGCGCGGGAAATCTGGTATTCCCCAAATTCCTGCTCTGTCTTATAACATTTATAAGTTGGAGCGGGACCAACGTTCCCCAGCGCAGTATAACAAGCGGGTTCGGTCAATACATCCGTATTATTATCTTGATTAAGGCGTGATATGGTCACTACCTGGAGAGAGAGAGAAGAAAACACTCAGCGTGCGCTCTTGCAAGATCAGATTGGTTATTATTTTATCTAATCAGGATGGCTCCCACTGTTTTTATCAAATCTTCCTTCAAACCCTAAAAGGAAAGACTAGCCAGGATTAATTACACCCTACAAGTTCGCCAATCTTTCAGCCAGGCCAGTGTCAGTACTTTGAGGGAGGTTCCCCGTGCTTTCGCACGGACCTAAATAAAGTAAACCTCATTTTCCCAGAGGCGTAACCCCGTTGACACCTTTCTAGACACCTACTTGATTGGCTAATTGTAATGTGTAAAACTCTCCCAGGAGTAACAATTACTCGCAGTGGGTATCGGGATCCAACTATCTTATAGAAGGTATGCAATCTCATTGCAAATTTCAACACTTGAAATTCCCGATAATCTTTTGCCCCTAACCTCCTATGACCTTGATAAAGGCCAACAAACCATAGGATGCTAATCAAGTTCAACCCGTCATTTCTTGATTGAATTAAACCCACCCGCACGACCCTTGACAAAGGCCAACAAGGTTGTACGACTACCCTAACCCAATCTGTATCATATGCATAAGCAGATAAGCACTAGTCAGCTACCGCACACTACGCCTTGACAAAGGCCAACAAACGCAGCACAAATACTAACTACTACTTATCTGAAATGACGGAGGGCTACGACAGGTTTTTCTGAAAACCTATTGCGTAATGAACTTGATATCGTTGTAGAATCAAATGATTTTAAAATGGAGTGTTTTTGAGGCTTTTGCTAGTTTCGCTAAGGAGCTCACTCCCGGTGAAGGGATCTCAGCTCTTTCCTCATCGAATAAGGTGCATGATATTTCACAAATATCACTATGCAAAGCAAGAACTAGAAAAACAATCAAAAGACAAAACCGAGGGGTGTAGCATCTGCCTGCTAAAGGGGTCACTCCCGGTGACGGGATCTCGGCCCTTTCCTTATCGAATAAGGTGCAGGATGTTCTACAAGGAACACCGCGATGCAAAGCAAGAACTGTAGCTACCTGTTTTTGAAAATTCGATTCCACAACATCTTTTAGGTTTCTTTTTCTTTCATTAATCATATTAATGAAGTCCCATCATTTAAGTTACCTAAACATCACAGATAAATACGACGTACACTTATGCCATCCGTATTCGCCTCGATGTCCCCTCGTGCACCGTTAGGTTAGGTAACTAAAGGCAGAGCGGGGCAGGGCTAGCGCGGATGTAAAACATAAGTAACGTCTATATAATATATCATATATACTATATACAGTATCTATCACAACATATCAAATGATCACATCACAGATATCGCAGCAGAAGAAACATATGAAACATTGGATATACTAGGACGTCCGTGTTTTATTTTGAGCCTCTATAAAACACGGATTCCACGGTCGCGATGAATAGCCAAACCCACACCCCTAGACCCCTACGAGAGCGGCAAGCAACCCTACCAATTCTAGAGTTAGGAGACCCAGACTCGACTCCTCGAGTTGGTCTCCCACTGGACTCCAGAACCCGGTTACTTGTGCTCTCCTCCTTGGGTCTATCCTAGTGCGGAAAAGTAAATAATATACAAATGGTGACATCAACCTCATCCCGGAAGTGCCCCAATAAAAGAATATTACATACATTTAATTTTACATGAATGAAAATAAAAACTCTTATCTCACATAAACCCCCCGGCTATTCAGAACACGACGATCCAATATAACATATCCAGCAACTCATAACATCACATGTCATCAACGTAAGTAAATATGCGCATCCCAATTGTCGTTGACATATAGCAACGAAACCGGCGATATCATATATTACACTTACGGTCGCAGAAAAGAAAGTGTAAAACTACAACAGTTGGAATCCGCAACCTCCTTAGATATCACATGCCTAACAATTATAAACCCCGCATTTTAGTCTCTATATCGAAAACACTTTCTAATATCTAGTCGGGCAATTCAACAAGATTCCCGATAAACAGATCGAATGCTCGTCGCAAACTTTAGTAGACGGCAGCACCCCCGGATGCCGTCGACAAAGTGCACTAAGGCGGAACATCGCTGCCGCGAGCACCCAAACGGATGCTTTTGGCGATGGGGTTCTCCTACAGTCACTTGGTCGGTGCTTTGGGGCGTGGCTGTCTATTAAGTTTACCCGGCGAGTATCCGCGTACGCTACGTGATTGCGACGGACTTTTGATCGCATCAAAATTCCATGGCAACCGATCATCTGAAACTAAACTGCTATGTTTATAACATTCAAATTAGTTATCTCATAACTACTTGTGGATTCCAAATATTATATCACATTCCAGATAAATAGACAATGTTAAACTTTCCGATCGAATAATCAAACACCCAAGATTTCCCAAATAGTTCTCAACATTTGAGGGGAGTTTAAAAACATCCATCACATGCCACAGTACCAATGGTCCAGCCGAAGAAGGGTCAAGCCAATGCCTCACATGTGGCATGCCGTACTGCCCCAAACCCTAAGGTTCAAAAGGCAGTTCAAGACGGTCACATAATTGAGTTAAGGTTTGTTGTCTTCTAGAGGGTCCATCGCGTAACTTGTACGATTTAGACCTTCTTAAACAATGGAAAAATCCAACACTTGGAAATTTTTCGGGTCGGGAAAAAGCGAGTTATTGATATCCGTTCGAACTTTTTAATACTTTCTAAATATCCGGAATAACACATAGACGAAGTTAAACTTTCCGATCGAATCAATGAGCTCCCAATACAACCCAGAAAACTCAACACTTGAGTATAAATTAAAAATACTCAGAAACATCAGAAAATTAAATAGGAACATTACTGTGCAAAACAATAAGTGTGACGTCACCTTATGGCCGCGGAACCGCCGCGAGAGCCTGCTCATGCCGCGGTTCCGCGGCGCTTTGGGCGCCAAATGTTGTCGTTTTTCACAGTTTCCCATATAATTGCCTGCTGATTTTTTTAAAGCATTTTTAATCCAGAAAAAACCAACATTTTCAAAAATGTCCAGATAGGGGTAAAATCGGGGGATTCGGAGTTCGTTCGGAGTTTTAACTTCGTATACACGTCGCCTAATGCTCTAGCTAGGCTCTGATACCACTGTAGGGTTACTAGGCACTCTAATAAGGTTCTACAAGGCATCAACCATGCCGGATTAAAATTTTAGCCCTGCCGCATAACTCTAAACAAGATCTTTGCTAGAATATTAGGGTTACATATGCAAGTAAATCACATTTACACTAAGTGAATATGAAATACAACCTTTGTAGATCGGTCCTTCACTTCTTAAGCTCCTTGTTGTAGTCCCTTCGCTGCGATCAATCGAACTCCCGGACTCTCGGACGGCTCCATGAGAAAATTGCAACGGTATTTCTTGAAGTCTTCGAGGCCGAAGATGATCTACGTCGAGGGAATACGAACTCAAGCTTCTACTTCACTAACTAGAGAATTAGTGAAGCAAACACCCTAAACTAAAGTGCTAGTCTAGTAGAGGATGATGAAATAGGAAATGGGTACACTTTAGAATTTCTTTTCTCACTTTGTATCTCTCTCTTTTATCAAACCCTAGAAAGAAATTGAAGGAGGAAGAAGATGAGCTCAAAATGAGAATGAAACTTATCAAGAGAGAGTCAACTAACCATGGGTGAGTGAGTATCATATACTAACTCATGTAGAGACATAACCATGGCTAATTATAGTGGTTGGGTTAACTAAATATCATAAGTAAAACAAATTGAGTTGAATTTGTCAAAGCACTAAAAGCTTCTACAAGCTTCATGCACTTAACAAATTCAATCAATTTAGATTTACTTTAAATACAAAAAACCCTCCACTAAAATTAGAATGGTGTATGTCTTATACACCCATGTCAAGTGTATCAACAACCATGATACAAATAGAAAACACAAATAAATATATATCACATATATATCAAGTTGTGCACAAGTGAGAAAAAATGAATGCTTAAGTGAACCAATGTTAGTTAATGTAAATTAGTATATCACATATACAATTATACACTAAATTATTAAATCAACACTTGACTTAATAATCCGGTTATATCTCATATAACCGACTAACATCCAATGTATCGACTTATCGAATCAACCCTTGATTCGATAACCTGGTTATATCGCATATAACCAATCGATACAATCATCGCGAGAATAGAATACGGTATCACATACTCGCATTATTCTCGGTCCCGCACATATCACATATGCGCTCCTATTTCGTTTTGCCTGAGCAAGTAAAACCTCTATGTAGGACTCTAAAGACTCGTCAATACGCCGGCAGTAGGTGATGATCATATCAAGCACCCACAAGCCGTCAGCGGTACTAGCTGGACGTAACGGCTACCCGGGTATTGAGCGATCAGAAGATCAGCAAGCAAGCCCGCTCCAACTCCTGTAAAAGCCTGACAGTGACACTACCGTACAGTCCGGTCTCCTCGTCTGATATGTCGCATATCAAGTTTAGGGGTGGTAAACGTCAGACCCCAATAACCGATAAGTCATGCTGATATGAGGCTCATAACGGGTCGAGAAACTACTGGTAACACTTACCAGTAAATCTCTAAACCAGCCCTGGACAGGGACTTCCCTGTTATGGCCAATCGAGCATAGCGCAACATCAACCCCCAATACCAGGAGAGACAAAACCCCTCCTATCGCTCATTGCCTCCATGTGACTCGGGAATGTACCCAAAAACCACCGTTTTGCACGCCCTCTTGGACGTGGTAAGGTGGAAATCAAAGCACAGTGGGAATCACACAAGACTCTACGACGATCTCGGGTCTACAGACTAATCTGCACCAGTGTCACCAGAGAACTGCCATCTGACGTAAGGTATAATACCATCTGGGAGTTCTCGGCGAGTCCGTCCAGTGTACCCAGTCTCCACTGAGCACCCGTATATCATCTCTGATGTCAAACACCAATGGATATGGGATCATCCATCGCCCATCTGTATGGCTCGAGAAGGCATACGCTAGTCTACACTGGTATATCGATGCCCTGTCTCGATACACCCATGACTAGGGACCTTGAAGGATGTACTTATAGACTACCATGTCCCCACTAGTATGATCCGCATCATAGTCCAGGTAGTCAAGTACACATCCTAAGGGCTTTACCAATATGTGACAGAGAGACAATCAGTATACATGTTAAGGTAAAGAGTAACCAGATAGCATACTATCATGTCGAGCAAGAAAGTCCTCCCTGTATATGTCCAAGCATCACTACAATATACATCATATGTATAGTAATGGCCTCTAGGGCATACATATAACTAACACAGGGTTCCCAGACCAAAACCACAGCTCCATTGTTATCACAATACAAGTAAATATGACTCCAGATTACCTAAATAGAGTACCGCATTGTAACCATGCCACGGTACATAGTTACTGTCACATAACTCCATTCAAGTCACCAAACCCTAGTAGGAGGGGAGAAACAATAAGGAATCAGGAGCATTCCAAGCTGGGATGCAAAGTCATTTCCGAAACATCGAGATAAAAGAGTTTAAGGGAAGGATAAAATTCAAGAATTAGAATGATAAGATAATAATGTGGCAGGACATGTTCCTTAATTTATGGGTCTTGGAGACAATGTATTGGGTACCATATCCAACTGTAAATTAAACCGAGCCCTGCTAACCTAGAACTTATGCTCTGATACCGACAAAACCTTGTCACGCCCCTCTTCCTAAAATTCCAAAATTTCAGGACGTAACAAAGCCAGCCATGCTATGTACGGTAAAGAAACATCTTTCCATAGTCACATTAAGGCTGTCGATCAGTAATCAAAAACGATAAACTACTAAATCTATCCACCACATGTCCAATAGCCACAAAAACAATAACTGGAAAAGATAGCCGAGGCAATAAAAATCTAAGGAATAACTAAGCAGCATAAGAGCTATATCAATGAGGTGGTCCTCACTGATCGGCGATCCTGTTGAAATACTCACGTGCTAAGTCAAATATCTGGGCCATGCAAAACCCAGACGTTAGTGCGTCATAAATATCATAATAATAGTAATAACCAGAACAGATGTCACATGCAAAATAAGGTATAAGTATAAACAAACAATCATAGATGATATATCAGCAGGCTATAGGTATTTCACGTGTATCCTAAAATTTGTGTTTCTAGGTTATCTATCCTAATGGTATTTGAAACCAATTAATAGAATTCTCGATATAACTCAATAGTATCCCGCGCGTGCCCGGGGCTACGGTCATGACCTTCGGGTTTGAATCTGAGACGTGCCGCTAGGCAGTAAAAAACAATATCATGTACAGACGAGTGATGTCCTCATCATCATTGTAGGGCCCGAAACCCGTATCGACTGATCAGTCTCTGGAAATAGTGAACTGTTGAATTACAAGTCAATTTTCATTATTGATTTCCCATTTTTCCCCAGGTTTCGTATTCAAGTCAGTTATCACTAGAATGTATACCTAATACCAACACAGAAATAATCATGAGCAGATCTTTTCTAGAAAGACAACAAGTCAGGTCAATCGGGATAACAGGTCAATATTGTTGGCATCGGTTAGTATTACATGCAACATGTATTAACATGATAACAAAATAGTATAGTCTGGCAGGTTACAAGCATGTCAAGGATAACATAATCATATAATGTACAAGACCAAAATAATAGCATTAACAGAGATAGCATATTCAAACCGATTAATAACTATAAAAGTAGTGTTGATTAATCATGCATAAGAAAGTTCCGTTCAGAAATTCAGCATCATCCTGATTTATAAAATAGCTTAAAAATAACAAACGTTCTCCAAAAGGGACGTGTCATATACCAAAACAAAGATAATTCAATAAAGTTTTCATTTTTATAAGTTGAAGTATCTCAGGTTGGTCTTACAAAAAGTTATGAACGTTCAAAATTGAAAGTTTGCTGCTGGAATTTTCTTGGACAGCGGTTCATAAGTACTTTCATTTACAGTTTACGTTATTTAAACAATTTATTTTGCAAATAAATATTTTACAAGGTTATATTATTCTAAGTTAGATTCGTAACGAACTAAAGAACACATGCTAATGATTTTTTAATGATTTATAATAAATTTTATAAGGTAAGCTGTACAGTAAATTCCAGATTTGTCGTATCCGCTTGGCGACGACGTTTTATGTGTAAACTATAATATTTTCAAACTATATTTTGCATAACTTATAAAATGCAGATTATAAACTAATTAATGATATAAGGATTATATAGTATAAACGGTATAATGATAATAATTAGTAATATTACGACAATATATATATTTATAGATATAATTATAGCATGTCGGAAGTTGTAAACTTGCATACACTGTATATTATAAAACTGATTAGTATTAAATAACTATGGTGTATAAATTATATAGATATACTTGTATGATAATAATAATAGTAGTAGTAGTACGACAATATATAAGTAAATTGCGTAAAGTATATCATGTAGCAAGTTGTAAAATTGCCTCGTAAAAAACGTGATGAACGGAAACAACACGACGCTATACAAATCAACACTAAATTTTAATGGCTTGGTTCAGGTTTTAGGATGCGGCTGGAGTTGTATCGACGAGAATGGATGTGGGCTTGAAGAACGAAGAAGAAGAATATATAAATTGATGAGATAGTGTTTTAGTTAGAGGAGAGAGAGAAAGAGATATATTATGTAGAGAGAGAAAAGATGAGGCAGAGAGAGAAAGTTCTCTGTTTTATAAAATATAAAATATATAATAGTGTGTGTGTGTGTGTGTATAGTTTATATTAGGTTATATATATATATATAATATAGTTTATATTAGGTTATAAATATATATTATAGTTTAATACTATTAAAGATAATATAAAACTACACTCCGTCTCCACCAAAATCGCACAAAAATATATTTTGGAAAAATAATATATACATGTAACCTTTTTAACCATAATGCAAGAATATTATTTAAATATCTCATATCCCTTATTTAAGATTTTAAAAAGATTTAAAGATGTTTAAATCTAAGAAATATTTGGTATCCATATTTTATTTGATTTAAGATTAATAAATAAAACGCAAAATAAAATATGGGATGCTTAACCATATGATGGCAGTTAACAAAATATAATTTATTCTTAACTTATGGCTACTAAAAGATATATGATGATCTAGATATTTGATATTTATATTATATCGATTCAGTTAAATTCAGTTTACTGATAAATATCATATATAATCTTGCTCCATACTAGATTTCACACATACGGGTCAGGTCAAATAACTATCTCTACTGTTCGAATCGATCGCAACCCAAATGAATAAAATAGAAGAAATATAAAGCAAGATTTAAAATACTGATTAGTGTTGTATTAACGTGCTAGGGTGTTGCACATAGTTTGGACTCACGTGTTAAACACGTGAGCGCTTATATGCAAATCATATAGGCGCTGAAAATAAATAACTAAAAATCGAATAGGTTTCAAGTGTTAAACACGCGAGCGCTCACGTGTTAAACACGTGAGTGTTCATATGCAAAGCATATGAGCACTAAATATAAACAGGTTAAAACCCATATTGGGGTCACGCGTTAAACACGTGAGTACTCCTTTCTGAAGCATTAGCTTCGGATATAATTGAATACTATATAGAACTAAATTCTATTTTTGGGAGAACATTTTCCCTAAACTTTCTAAAAGAGAAAAATATTCTTTATTAAACAGAGAGCCGTTGGATTAAAAATCCAATGGTAATTTAAAAATCTTCAACTGATAGAATTAAATTCTATTTGGGATTTATTTTTCTTGATCTTTCTAATATAGAAAGATTTTTTTGTAATAGAGAATGTTGGATTTAAAATCCAATGGTTATAAAATCACCAATTAAACCATCTGACATAATTAAATTCTATGTCGTAGAATTAAATTCTATTTGGGAAATATTTTCCCTGATTTTTCTAACATGGAAAGGTCTTTCTGTAATAAAGAATCTTGGATTTAAAATCCAATGGTGATAAAATATCACCAATTAAACCATATGATAAAATTAAATTTTATATGGGAAATATTTCCCTGGTCTTCCTAAAATAAGAAAGGTCTTCTCTGTTAAACAGAATTAAATTCTATATTAGAAAAATATCTTCATGGTCTTGTTTAACTAACAAGATATTCATATGATAGAATAAAATTTTATGTTAGAAAAATATCTTCTAATCTTGTTATACTAACAAGATATTCATATGATAGAATAAAATTCTCTATTAAAAAAATATCTTTCTAATCTTATTAAACTAATAAGATATTCATCTGATAGAATTAAATTCTATCTTAGGAAAATATTTTCCTAATCTTATTAAAAAAAATAAGAATTCTTCTCTGTTAAACAGAAAGATTTTGAATTAAAAATCAAACGGTGAATAAAATTCACTGGTTGATCTAAAAGATCAATTTGATTGATTGTGAAATCAATCATGATCTCTCAATGAGAGATTTTCTCAATAAATTGACTTTTCTCTTCTTCTATAAATACGAGCAAAGAGATTAAATTTCAAAAAGGGAGGAATATCCCCATAAGCTGCTGTAAAAATACAGAAATCTCTCCAAAAAACCACAGAAACAGAGAATTTAATTCTCTTCGAAGAAGAACTTCCTCCTCAAAATCCTAAGTAAAGAAAAATGCAGAGATCAAAATTTCTCATTTACCTATCGTATCATATCTAAGGGTTTAATCCTTTAAAAAAACATAGTTCTTTCTCTAGATTTGAGGTCCACAAGACAAGTCTTCCACAAGTTGAGAATTTAATTCTCATCGGGAAGATCTTACTCTTGAGAATCAAGGATTCAGGGAAGAACAAGATTAAAAAGAACATGAAAGAAATAACATGAAGAAGATGGAGTCTATAATACTCCAGAAATTTAGTTCTTTCAAATCAAGAACTTAGTTCTTTAATAACCCGATCCAAGATCTTTAAAATAGTGATCTTGGTGATCCTTAATGGTCAAAACACCATTAACAGAGATTTAACCTATATAAAAACATGAATAGGAGACCATGGATAATATGTAGTCCAGGAACTTAGTTCCTTCAAATCAATAACCTAGTTCTTAAAAGACATTGATCCAAGATTCTCAAAATAGTGATCTTGGTGATCGTTAATAGTCAAAATACTATTAACAGAGATTTAAGTTCTCTAAAAACATTAACAGAGATTAAATCTTCAAAAATCTTAGCGCCTCGCGTGAAATACACGTGAGCGCCCAAAACTTAGTATCTCACGTGAAACACACTTGAGCGCTCAAAAGAAACTAAAAGCTTTGTGCCTGATGTGAAATACACGTGAGCGCCAGAAAAAATAGTCCTTAGCACTATTGTAGCGCCTCACATGATAGCATGTGAGCGCCTAAGAACTTAGCGCCTCATGTGAAATACACGTGAGCGCTATTGTTTGAGTGCATAGCACTACCGGGTAGCACAGAAACTAAATCTTAACCCTAAATTGGCTAAGTCTGTGAAGCTTAAGCTTCCTCTTTGATTTTAAATCAACTAAGCCCATATGCTCATGATATCTAAGTTGATCTTCGTCCAATATATCACTAATGATCTTTATCTTAGTCTCATATAAGACTAACAATTCTTAGATCCACCATAATCTTTTCCCTCAAATAAGGGATTTGGTTCAAGGGTACATCTTTTAACACCTCTGATATACAGCGTTGTAATTCCTCAACGTCTTCAGAGAGATGGCGGATCCGAACAACCAACAACTCGTCTTTTATCGTCCCAAATACGGCGATAATGGATCGAAATGTTCTTAAACTAATATTCGCTTCAAACAGGGCGATAACGGACCGAAATGTCCTTAAACTGATTTTCATCCCAAAATGGGAATGTTGGACCGAAATTTTCTTAAACTAATATTCGCCTCAAACACGACGATAATGGATCGTGATGTTCTTAAACTAATATAACTGGGCCCATATGCTCATTTGTTTCTAAGTTGATCTTAGTCTTAAATATGACTAACGATCCTTAGATGAAACCTAAATATCTCATGAATTGATGGACCTCATTTATATGAGTTATGCGTCCTAAGTTCATTCCCGTTGGCAAACTAAGCTACTAACGTGGACCCCGTCAAGCAAATCCTTGACCCAAACCCAAATCATGAAAATATATGTATGGATTTGGACTAATCTGCGCCCTACGGGCGACGATATAAATTAGCCTCCGTATACAATCCACGGGCAACCAAAAAAAACCAAACATAACACGACACGAAGTGAAATTTTGGAGCTGGAGAAAGTTGTTATCGCAAAGCGATAAGGCATTTAACTGCAGGGGCTTACACCTACAAGGAAGAGCATCCCCATAATAAAAAAAAACCTCACAAATAAGGGGGAATCTGATAAAGTTTGCCACATCGGTCGCATCTATCCAAACCTCCGATATACGGTGCCATAAATCAACTTGATATTTTCGGAGAAGTGGATGGATATGTCCAAATAGTATCTACCCCCAAATTCACGCTAGACATCTCCGCGTCTCAGTCCAGTTTTTGGTGGTAAATAAATTCTAGCATGCCCGGTGGGACCTCTTCCTCTTTCCACTCCACACTTTATGTGTCGTGTTTTTCCGCGATCAAATAATCGCAGTATACATGTTTGTAGTTGCCCTTGGGTGATGAGATACTGAAGTGGAATTTTGTCTCTTTTCAGAATGGCATCTGCTTCCACTCACCGCAACTCAGGCTCTGTCACATTTGGTGGAGTCAAGTATGGGCCACTTGCTGCCTTAAATTTGAAAGTGTGTGTTAGCACCACCACAAGATTTATACAAGCATCAAGTATGCAATTTTTAAAATTTCTTGGGTGCTAAACTACACTAACCTAGGATCTAACTAGAGTATTAGGGTTTATATGATGATATAGCAAGATCTATGCTAAGTGAAAGAGAATACAACCTTTGTAGACCAAGTCCTTCTCTTCTCAAGCTCCGAGTAGTAGTACCTATAACTCCTCTTGGCTCCACTTGAAGAAGTGCACGAGCTTGCTTCGTGATATTCGTGACTGAAGATGATACACCTTGAAACTTCTCTAGGTCAAGCTACCTCTTCACTAATCATGCATTAGTGAAGGAAACACCCTAATTTAAATGGCTAATCTAGAGTAGGATGATGAAGTAGGGTTTTTAGCTCACTTGGAATTTTCTAAAACCCTAGGGTTCACAACTCATGTGAGGGTTGGAGCTTGGAGGAGGAGGAAGAAGATAATGGAGAGAGCAAGCAAATGAGCTAGCATACTTGAGGAAGTGAAGAATGGCTCAATAAAACATCTCACTTATTGAAGCATCCATTATTTCACAATAGAAATAATGAACCATATTTCAATAGTGATCACAAACCATTAAACTAATGAATAAAGCCATGCTTCATCCATGCCTAAAATATCTCCCATTTTTCCACCTAATTTTCTATTTTCTCAAAATAGAAAATCCAAATATATATATATATATATATATTATGAGAATATAAACTTTAAGTGAGCTTAATTTAGTTAATATATAATTATATCAAATTATTAAATCAACACTTGACTTAATAATCCGGTTATATCATATATAACCGACTAATATCATTTATCTGTATATAATATTATCAAATCAACACTTGATTCAATAATCCGGTTATATCACGTATAACCTAACCGATATCAAATGTCGCCAGATTAGAATACGGTATCACATACTCGTATTTAATCAGGCTCCCGCACATATCAGCATATGAGCCGTACTTCATTTCGCTTGACTAGGAAACCTCTGTATGGGACTCTAAAGACTCGTCAATACACCAGCAGTAGGTAATGATCACATCAGTTACCCACAAGCCATCAGCAGTACTAGCTGGACATAACGGCTACCCAGATATTGAACGATTAGAAGATCAACAAGCAAGCTTGTCTCATATCCAGTCTAGGGGTGGATTCGTCAGACCCCAGTAACTTGATAAGTCATGCCGATGTGTGGCTCATAACGGTTCGAGAAACTACTGATAGCACTTACCAGTAAATCTCATCAGCCCTGGCTAGGGACTTACTGTTATAGTAAATTGAATATAGCGCAATATCAACTCCCAATACCGGAAGAGACGAAACCCCTCATATCGCTTACTGCCTCCATGTGACTCGGGACTGTACTCAAAATCCACTTGTTTGCACGACTCCTTTGAGCCGTGGTAGGGAGGAATTCAAAGCACAGTGGGAATCATACAATACACTATGATGAACTCGGGTCTACAGACTAACATGTACCAGTGTCACCAGAGAACTGCTATCTGAAGATAGATATGGTACCATTTAGGAGTTCTCGGCGAGTCCTGTTTGGTGTACCTATTCTCTAATGAGCACCTGTGTACAATCTTTGATGTCAAACACCAATGGTTATGGGATCAACTATAGCCCCTACAGGCTCAAGAAACATACACACTAGTCTACTCTAGAATATCGATGCCCTGTCTCGATAGTCGCTCGACTAGGAACAGTTAAAGGATGTGCTTGTGGACTACACAAGTCCCAGTAGTATGATCTGCATCATAGTCCAGGTAGTCAAGCAAATATCTAAAGGGCTTTATCAACATGTATCAGAGAGATAGTATAATAATACAAGTGTACATGTTAAGATAAAGAGCAACCAGATAGAATACTATCATGTCGAGCAAGAAAGTCCTCTACATATATGTCCAAGCATCTACTATATCATACAATAATGGACTCTAAGGCATACATATTCCTAACAAAATCTCCGCAATCCGGCTCTTTGAGAAATCAATGGGCTTATTTTTGGGTCTATGCTCCCATCTCCTACCCTCGGTTCCTCAACGCCGAAAGAGGAATCCCAGAAGAAGTCTGTCTTTCACAGGCTGGCTCCTCAAGCTTCAGCTTTACCGACGGAATCGGTCTCCAAACAATTGGTACCTTTCAAAGACCAAGGTCGATGTAGGGTAAAGAATATTCATGATCTCAAGGAAAACAGAGGACAAGCTCATCAAATAAGACAAGCTGGAGGTAGTTCTCCGTCCGTATTGACTCCACCTGCTTCAACTCCGATGGCGAATACTGCTGTTCTAACCTGGAATAGTTTCGAATTGTTGCGAAGGGTTAGATAAAATTCTCCCACCGCAGGACTGAAGAAGTCTCCGCAGCCCGTAGAGATCCAACGATAGCAGAAACCAGTTCGCTCCCTAAAAGAACTTTCCTCATCCATATATATGGTGTGGAAGTAGGTGAAAGACTCGGTCGTCATCCGCGGCACTTCCCCTAAGCGTCTGCCAGACTCTGAAAACTCCCTTTTCAAATGCAAGTGAACTTATCCCAAGATGGTTCCTGCTAAAAGTTCCTCCTAAAGCCAAAGCGGATTCTCACAAAAAAGAGAGGCCTAATAAAATCCAAATTCCAAGGGTCAAGATTCTAGATGCCCTTAGCCTGGGGGCATGGTAGTTCATACAGTCCACACGGTGAACTCCAAAGACGAAGTTTGAGCTTCTACTAGTCACAGGCCACATACTCGGTCTCTGACAAAAGCTCAGCATCAACATTAAAATTTGCAGGAGATGCTTGCTTAAGCTGTGACACTTGCTAGTCCACCGCTTATGGAAAACCCCGAAGACCCATCTGAAGAAAGGACAGGGATGGAGTCGAATATTGATTTCCTGAAACGCACTCTCAAAAAGAGAGATGAAGAAGTGGAAGCGATGTCCGCTAAAATGAACCAGATGGCCCTCTTGATCCAGAATATGGCTGGGATGATGGTCCATTCGGAACCACTAGCAGATGAACACCGGTAGTCGCTCTTAAAGACAATGGTGATACTTCAAATCCTCTGCAAGCCCCACCAATGGCTGAGGAGGAATGATCCCAAAAGCAAAGCTGGACGCATATAATGCTCAGCAAATCAAAGCTCACTATGTGCCAGTGAAGCCGCAAATAGGTCAATCAAGATTGGTCGACCGTATCCGGCGTGCTACGATCAAATACAGTATCCGCCAGAATATATACTTTCGACGTTCCACATATACAAAGGAACAGGGAATCCTTGCCAGCGCATCGCACGGTTTAAGTCCATGTGTGGCAACACTGGAAGAAATGATATAATGCTCCTCCGACAGTTCGTCAGCAGTCTGGCGGGCATTGCCTTCGAATGATATGCGGAAATCCCAAATGACTCCACGAACACCTTCGAACAAATGGAGATGCTCTTCTGTCAGAGATTCGCTAGTGTAAATACACGCATTACCCTAAAAGCGTTGGTCAACGAAAGAGTTCGACCGAATGAGAATTGGGTTCAATATGTTACCCGATGGCGTTGCCTCTGGTCAAAATGCGAACAACGCATTGACAAAGCTCAAGCCGTGGGAATGTTCATAGCTGCCCTTGACCCAAATTCAAAGAGCTTCCCATATTTGGCTATCTTCAAGCCGACGACATTCCAAGAGCTCATAAATAAAATGGATCGATTGGATCAGATGGGTTAAGACCCTTCCTCCTCTGATGAAGATATATGAAAAGCAGAGGCAATTTTCGCCAACACTCAACAAAAATGAGCGGCTATGAAGCAACCTGACACCAAAATAGTGACAGCGCGGGTTCTACCCTTCGAAAGATTGGGGAACGAATACTCGCTCCCCTTAGATATATGAATAGGGCATATTGCTAACTGGAGGAAGAATCTCTATGTAAGATGGTCCTTTCTTCAAAGAACGAAAAGGGTATTAAGGGACCTACAAGCTGGTCCTGCAATCAAGTGGAATATCCCACTTGAACCAAAAACCATGGAGGGATGCGGAATCCATGTCCCACTCCGAATCAAACGATGAAGGGAAAAGCCCCAAGTCAAGTTCATTCTTCTAAGGAAGAAGAAGACTCGGCCGAAGGAGTGACGTGATATCTTGTTTTTTCGTATATGAAGAAGATGTTCTATCTACGTCGGAAAGTGACATTGATGAGCAGGGGGCAGATGCCGTGTAAAGTGCCCGGTATTTCCCGCTTCCCGCAAAACAACCCGATTGCTGCGATGGCAAAATAAGCAGTTCAAGAAGGTGAAGATAGCTTAAAGTGTGAAGTGTCCATAAAAATAAAGAATAGGCAGCAGCGCTTAAGCAAGCAAGCGTTGGAAGGGATGAGTTATGTAACTCCTCGACCAAATGATAAACTATGGTCCGGAACGTCCTTATACTAATACTCACCCCAAACGCGGTGATAACCGAGAAGTTCCTAAACTAATAATGGACCGAAATGTCCCTAAACTAGCGTGTCTCCCCAAACATGGCAATGTTAGACCGAGATGTCCCTAAACTAGCATTTCATCCTAAACACGGGAATGATGGACCGGAATATCCCTAAACTAGCGCGTCGCCCCAAACACGGCGATGATGTACCGAAACATCCCTAAATTAGCGCATCTCCCTAAATACGGCGACGATGGACCGAAATGTCTCTAAACTAGCGCAATGCCCCAAATTCGGTGATATGCTTCTTGAGATCGGCATTGCAATTGAAGTCCCAACGACGAAGATTACAACTCAAGTCCCATTGGTTACACAGCTACTCTAGCGATGAAGCCACCCCCAAATCCCACCGGCAAATAGATGGGTCATCTCTGACGAAGCTACTTTCGAGAGTTTCACCGTTTGCAAAAAAACTGTATGTACACGAGCGAAATGAGCACGGATGAAAACCCGAAAAGACGCTATGAGTAAAAACAGAAGGACTGCCGGTGAGTTTGTGAAAACCCGGAAAGGTGCAATCTCATTAAAAAAGAAGAAGAGAGAGACGGTATGTCCACAAGCGAAATGAGCACGGATGAAAATCCGAAAGGACGCCGTGAGTAAAAACAGTAGGACTGCCGGCGAGTTTATGAAAACCCAAAGGGGCGCAATCTCGTAAAATAAAAAATTTATGTGCACTTACAAGATCCTCTCGATCTTGTGAGAAGAAAATACCTACGTAAGATCCTTACGACTCACAAAGGATCAACAGACTTAGGAGTCTATACGATTCTTATGGAGAAATTACACTTGCGATATCCGCATGACTCGTAAGGAGAATTCCTCCTTATAAGACCCTCATAGCTCATAGAATTCAAAAGTCTTAGGTTACAGGGATCTAAAACTATTCTTGAGCCGTCATATTCTCCAATTTGCCCTACAATTAGTTTGATATCGGCTCTTGTATACAATCCATGGATACGAACAAAATATGTTCTAACCGAATTCCACCAATGGCTAGAAATATCCCTATATGGTGAATGACACTTGTAAGTTCTTTCGACTTATAAGGAGAAAACACTCTTGTAAGATCCTTATGACTTACAAGAGAAAATATCACTTGAGAATCCCCACAATTCCTAAGAAGAAAATACACCTACGAGATCCTCTCGACTCGTAGGGAGAAATACCTTTATAAGACCCTTACGGCTCATAAAGTCAAAAATCCTTACTCGACAGGATCCTAACCCTGTTTGCTAAGCCACCTTTGTTCAATTCAACAAAGGTAAATTATGATTCGCTCCTGCAAATATTCCCGTTGTAGCGAGCTGATGCCTAAACAGGTGTCAAACTTCTAGTCCTCTCATGGCAAATGATAATTCGCTCCTGACAATATCCCAGTTGTAGCAATACTGATGCCAAAATTGGTATCAAGACCCAAGTCCCTGACTCATAACAAAAATCACTAAGCAAAAAAAATGCATATGAAATAGCTGAAATGATGGAGCAACCCGCAATAAAAATCAGTGAGCAAAACATATGCATATGAAACAGCCAAAATATTTGGGCAACTCGCAATAAAAAAATAGTGAGTAAAAATAAAAAATGACATAGCCGAAATGTTTGGGCAACTCGCAATAAAAAAATAGCAAGTAAAAATTGAAGGTTCCTAGTGCCCTCGTCGCTAACCCACGGCCATTGCAGAATCCAAAAATAAAAATTTTCAAGGCACTAAATACTTATACCCTAGAATCTAAACCAAACACCTAAACTAGCACTACAACAAAGTAGAAATTACAATCGTTGTGGCATTTTCATTTTCCCCAATTGGGTTGGACTCTAGTATGCTCTCAAGAGCTCCAGATCGCGCTTGCAAGCCGGTCCTTCTTCGCCGAAGATGATCCACCCTAGGGAACCAAGTTCAAGCTTCAATTTCATCCATAAAGTAACTAAAGATCCTAGATTGCTAATATAGAATACATAGTGACTTGTGTGAGTGTTCTAGCATTTTTCTTTCTCTTTATCTTCATAATTCTCAACTCATGAGAGTGTTGAAGAAGAAGAAGGAGGAGGAGGAGACATGGAAGAGAGAGAAGCTAAATGGTACAATGAATGAAATTCTTTACAAATTCAAGCATGCTCCAACACTTTTGTACGAACAATTTTTTCATTTTAAAACTACAACCATACTTGAATAGTATTTGCAAATGAATTATAAATTCATTTGCCCATACCCTCCAACATTTTTCTTTTCCATCTCATTTCTTAATTTCCTAAAAACAAAAACCGTAGAATGAGTTATCTTTCTTCTAGAAGTACAAGAATACGTCCCCGCAAACACATGCCTGTATTCGTACCAAAATACTAATACCCAAGAGATAGAAAAAGACAATGAACATAATACTAGAATATACATATCGAAATATATATATGTAAATTATTAAATCAAAACCTTATTTAATAATCCGGCTTAATCCTAAACCGGCCAGTATTATCATCTGCCCGATTGAAGTCCGCGTAGCTAGCACACATCCCTAATAAAAATCCTGCACATATCAATATATACCCACTACATCATTTTGCCTGAACTGAGAAAACCCCTCTGTGTGGAACTCTAAAACTAGTCAATACGCTGGCAGTAGGTACCACAAGCACGTCAGCGGCACTAGCTATACGTAACGACTACCCAGGTATTGAGCGAAAAGAAGGTCGACGAGCAAACTCATCCATACCTCTACCGAGTCTGTCTGTGACAATCTCCTTACAGTCCGGTCTCTTCAAATAAGATAATCGCATACCGAGTCTAAGGTGTGGATAACGTCAAACCCCTACTAACCTAATAAGTCAAGCCGGTCTGAAGCTAATCACTGACTGAGAAACTACTGATATCACATTAGTAAATTTCATCCACCTTGGCCAAAAATTTCTGGTGATGGCTGACCCAACACAACGCGACATCGACTCCCAATACCGGGGGAGACGAATCCCTGACGATTGTTCACTGCCTCCATGTGGCTCGGGACTATACCCAACTAAAACCTGTTTGCACGACTTCTTTGAGCAGTGGTAGGGTAGTAATCTAAGTTCAGTAGGAACTGACACGAGACAATAAAAATCTCAGGTCAAAGGACTAACCTATACTCATCCCACAAGAGATCTTCTATCTCACGATAGGTATAATACTATTCAGAAGATCTCGACGAGTCCCTCTGGTGTACTCACCTCCAGTGAGCACCTGTATACTATCTTAGGTGACTCAACACTAATGGCTTGTGAGATTGGCCACCGTCCCTCATCAGGATCTCAAAAAGTATACACTAGTCTACTCCGGAGTATCGATACACTGTCTCGATATTCCCTCGAATAAGGAAATTTAAGGATGTGCTTATGGACCACCCAGCTCCCACGTATATGATTGCCGTCATAATGCTGGTAGTCAAGCAATAATCTTATGGGCTTTATCAAAACGTAGACAAATAATGATAAAAACAAGTCATACAGTATACTATCATCTCGAGTAAGACTGTTCTACTTGTATAGGTCCTCGTGCAATTATCATAATCGCCTTGTTGCAAATACAATAATTGCCTTGAGGGCAATATATCTAACAATCTCCCACTTGCACTTAAGACTAATTATTGCGGTATCGCATACTCATAGCTTGTGTACTACCGAATACCCAACTTCTCTACTAGTCAGTTTCTCAAAACTCGTTTTGAGAAACTTACGTATTCGAGAAATAGCCTTAATGAGTGGATCCGCTCCAATGTTACTATTTTTATCTCTCTATATCTCAACTTCACGGAGAACGGCTATCTCCCTAAATGAGCGGTACCTGTCTTAGAATTTGTCTGGATATCTGATGGTACCTTGTTCATAACATGAACACCAAATCCAACAAGTTTCTTAGACTGTCTCCATTGTTGATGTAATCAGCACCCAGCGCCATGACCACCTCAGTATCCTGCTTGGAAAAATATCCAACATACTGCACCTCAGAAGAGGGTAAACTTATAACTCTGACAGCTACTTTGTCATCCAGGTCCCCTTGGAAGCCTGAAATGATACCGCCTCTTTTGGGAGGCTGTCATTACCATATACCAAGAACATTCTCTTATGTTCATAACTACTCCTAAATGTTTCTCCAGGATTAGATTAATATATGCTTATTACAGCTAGTGCAAAAGCAATATCTGGTGTGGTACTTGACATCTTATGATTGACTCAATTGCCTAAGCAAATGATATGTTAATCATACAAATCTCTCTCTTCATCGGTCCAGAAGACATCTCTTTAGAGAGGGTGACTCCATCACCTGCGGGTACACCACCACGCCTGGAGTTATCCATTCTAAAACAGTTCAGAATAGTGTCAAAGTACCCGAATTGGGACACTTTCCAAATCTAGATCTAAAACCATAGATCTAGTCACCAGAATTCCTGATATTTTGTCCAGATCCTACGTGGAGAAACACCTTATGACAACTACAGTATAACCAATCATTGTATAGGAACATCAATTCCTATCAGGAGTATGTTATCCAAATACCAGGACATCACTCCCTACTACCGTCTTACCAGGTCCATCTGTTGTTCTGATGAAGTCAAACTCTATGACTGTCACATAAAAAATAGATGATCTATATCCGCTATATTTGCTTTAGCCTATAAATAGACATAAGCTACTGGCCTACCACGCTTTCGCTGCTCCTAGTAACTACAATAACCCTCTAGTAGAGTCATATACACGTACACTTCTAAAGCTAATTTAGAACGACGTTATAACCATCCATCTGCCAGATCTCATAGTCTAGGGTAGTAGTAGTGGTAAGCTTGGGTCATTAAAACCTTCCTATCACCGTCTTTGAGGAGACCAAATTACCTCTCGGGTTGCTGAGCTTACCCACCAAATCTGCGGAGTGGCTAATGGATTGTCGAACCCAATATGAATTCTTAGGTTCTACCAAATTTTTAGTAACTGTTTGTGGCCGGTCTCACAAGCCATTGGTATTAGTTAGTCACCTAAGATAGTATACAGGTGATCATTGGGTTATGAGTACACTGTACGGACTCACTGGGAATATGCTAGATGGTATTATACATATTGTCAAATAGCAGTTCCTAAGTAACATGTGTATAGGTTATTCTATCGACCTGAGATTGTCATTTATCTCGTGTGAGTTCCCATTGTGCTTTGATTACTACCCTACCAAAGCTTAAAGGAGTTGTGCAAACAGGTTTTAGTTGGGTACAGTCTCGAGACACATGGAGGCAGTTGGCGGATCATCGGGGCTTCGTCTCTCCCGGTATTGGGGGTCGATATTGCATAGTGCACAGGTGGCCATCACTAGAAATCCTTGGCCAAGCTAGTCGAGAATTACTGAATTGGATCAATAGTTTCTCAGTTGGTGATGGGCTTCATACCGACATGAAATATCGCATTATTAGGAGTCTGACTTTATTCAACCCCCTAGACTTGATATGCGATACTCTTAGACGAACAGACCGGACTGTACGGAGATTGTTATAGACAGGTTCAGTAGGGGTTCAAATATGTTTGCTCGACGGCCTTCCTTTCGCTCAATACTTGAGTAGTCGTTACGTACAGCTAGTGTCGCTGACGTGCTTATGGTTAAACCCACTGCCAGCATATTGACGAGTCTTTAGAGTCGCACACAAAGGGTCTCCCTGCTTCAGGCGAAACGATATAGAGGCCGTATGGTATTACGACATGGTTCGATCATATACGTGCACTTGTGCACGTATTATGATACGGACGGATAATACTGGTGGGCTTTGGTTTAAACCGGATCTTAGTATTATATTATTGGATTATTTTCGTCTCTTTGTATTCGTAGACGGATACGGGTATGTATATAAGGTGAGGGGTATTCTGGTAATTTATTACAAGGTGCTTCTAAAAGGAGACACCTCATTTAGTTTATAACCATTTTGTTTAAATGGTTAGTGAGGTGGAGGGATTAGGTGGTATTTGCTTTGAATGAAGCATGACTCACTTAGTGACTCATGGGGTGACTCATGGGTTACTATTGAAGCATGCTTGATTTAATTGTGTTGTGAGATTTTTTTGGTATGCTTGAGTTTTTCTTGAGTTCACAACACTTAGCCATTTTTTATGGTTGCTTCTCTCTCTACACTCTCATCTCCTCAAGCTTCCTTCTTCTTCCTCAACCCTTAATGTCTCATGTGTTGAGAAACCTAGGGTATTTTGAGATAAATCAATCCATCATCACACTCTTCATCTTTTAGGTTATCTAGTTTAGCGAACTAGGTATCCTAGTTATCTCAGCTTTGAGGTTGGAGCTCGAACTACAAATCCTCAGGTGGATCATCTTCGATGGAGGGAGACTGTCGATCAAGCTTGATCATGGAGACCGCTAGGAGCTTAAGAAGATGGTAAAAGATCGAAAGACATGGATCATTCGGTATAACCATTCTAACTCCTCTTTAGTTTGCTAGCTTATAGGTTTATGGTAGATCCGGGTTATTGGGTTGTTCTAGCGCCAGTTTATAAAAATTTTGTTCCGCAAACGGTCACGGTAGATGGACAAGGCGCAGGCATAACCCAACATGGTATCGGAGCCAACCCATAACCCATAACTAGCAGTATAAACGATGTATAAAGTAACCAAATCGAAACAACTCCAAAACAGCCGAAATAATATTCAAGTTTCTGTCGATTTTTCAGAGTCTTCTAAATTTTTTTTAAATAATTGCAGAAGGCTATTCATCTTGTAAATAGAAAACCATTAAAACACGAGCCCCAAAATCCATAACTTGGCCGGCGATAATGAGCTAAATCCCGGCCTGGCCGGTCTTGTAGCATTTTTGGGACTTTTAATTTTTGTGGTGTTCTAGTCTCTTGAATATTGGTTTTTAGGTGTTGTTTGTTTTTTCCCTGATTTCATATTCTATCATCTCATGGTTTAGGGCAATACAGAGTATTTCGAAGTCGCTATTTTTAACACCATTTATAAGTTTTCAGTACATACATTACTATCTGCGACCGTAAATGTCATTAGAGTGGTATAACTCGTCTAACTGCTATATGTTCTTTTAGACGGGTTTGCGAACATGACATACACGTTGATGTTCTGTGTTGTGCCGATACTATGGTTGGATTGTCGTGGTGGATAGCCAGTGGTGCAATGATAGTTGTACAGTTGAGATTCATTTGTACATATGATATTGTGGGACGAGCGTCCAACATATGGACTACCGTCTCTGCCAGTTTGTATATTATTTGTTTGGGGCACGACCGGATTGAGGTCAATGTTACCCTTTGTACATATTTTTTCATTTTCTATACTAGGATTACCCCGTGGTGTAGTGTTCGAATAGCCGGATTCTAGAGGGCAACGGGACCGCATCTCTTAATGTTGAGACGGAAGGGGCCTTACTGTAGAATTGACAGGCTATTTGACGCATTCGTAGGGGGTACAGGTTGACTCACGGAGGGGTGCCCAAGTTACTGAATTCCGTGAAGTGCTGGATGGCCCATTCACTTTGTTGATTGGGGTTGCCTCACTTCTGGGATTGGCGGGTAACTTGTCGCGCTCGTAATGGGTCTAGGTTTTCATTGCACAGGCTATCCATACGACAGGAAACGCCGGGTCTCATTTGCGGCTCAAACGAAACCCGAGGCTCTAAGATTATCCACCATTCTGTGTTACTTGTTAAGATTCTGTGATGTTGCTTATATCATACCTAGGACGAATGTTATATATATTTATATATATACTAGTAGATGTTGTATATGTTTTGCATCCGCACTAGACCAGCCCCCGCTCTGCCGTTAGTTAAGTAACCTAACGGTGCATGACGGGACCCCGTGGCGAATGCGGATGGCATATACGTACATTGTATTTTCGTTCTTTTCTGGTGTGATATGGATTAATTGATGGGACTGCATTAATTCTGATTAATGCAAGGAAAAAAAACCTATATGATGTTTTTGGAACCATGTTTTTAAAAATTGACATTACAAACATTTCTTTTTGCTTTGCACAGTGGTATTCGGTTCAGAATATCCAGCACCTCATTCGACGAGCCAAGAGTCGAGATCCCTTCATCGGGAGTGGCCCCTTGGGCAAAAGTTTACGCCATCGTAATAACTTCACTATAGTCGATTCTTTTGCTTTGCATCATGGTATTCAGTTTGGAATATCATGCACCTTGTTCGATGAGGAAAGAGACAAGATCCCTTCACAGGGAGTGACCTCTTTAGCAAAAGTTTGTGCCACTATATATTTGTAAAACCACTCGGTTCCTTCAACGATATCAAGTTCATTACGTTAAAGGTTTTTCACCAAAAACTAGCCATAGCCCTCTGTCATTTCAGATTAGTATTGCTTAGTATTCGTGCTACGTATGTCGTGCATTGCCGAGGCGTAGTGTTCAGTAACTATGTAGTGCTTTTCTGCCACATGGATATGTGGATTGGTTAGGACGGTCGTACGGCCATTTTGGTTCAGTCAACGACTTATGCGGGTGGGTCTAATGCAATCAAGATAATGACGGGTTGAACTTGACTAGGACCCTTTGATATGTTGGCTCAGTCAAGGTCACTTGGGTCCTAGGGGTAAAAACCGCATCGGGAGTTTCAAACATATAGAAAACTTGCCAGGCATGCGCATACCTTCTGTAGTGTAGTGACTTGAGTGGCTTCCATCAAATTATCATGCGATAATAGTTAGACCCCGATTCCCACTGATGAGTTGGTGTTACTCCTCGGGTGATTTTAGATGATGCCAACTAATTCTCCGTTTAGGGTTTGAAGGAGAATTCGAGAAAACAGTTGGAGCCATCCTGATTAGATAAAGTAATAACCAATCTAATCTAGGTTAGAGTGCACGCTGAGTCTTTCTTTTCTCTCTCTTTGGCAGCGACCATGGCCTGACCTTAAAAACTCATGAACTAAGTTAACCGAACCTTCTTAAAAACACTTTTGCTTTTGGATTGTCATTTAGTCGCATATATCACCGCTCCAACATCCCCTTTGCATTTCTCCAGAACACTCTGTATCACTGCAAAGATCCATATTTCTTGGATATTCTATCGTATAGTTACTTCTGAACTCAAAGGAACCTGTTCTAGTTCGAGAATGGTTTCTGGTTGTGGAGAAATTGACTAGGATTATTCAGTTGTCTTTTCCCTTTACCTTCTCTCAGGTTGCGAGGGCTCCTGGTATTAGGAGAGTACACCTATTGCTCTTATTGGATAATCTTCTTCCAAACCATAGGCAGATGCCGAAAGGTAGGGAAGGAAAAAAACCAATTAGCTTAAGTGTAGTGTACAGAAGGTAATAAGTAAAGACATATAAAGAGATTAGATTAAGGGCAAAGGAAATTACGACTGCTATCATTCACGACGAAATTGCGTATACCCCTGCCACTCCTATATCACCTTTGCATTTCTCCAGAACACTCTGTATCACTACGAAGATCCACAGTGGATATTCCATCATATAGTTATATACGAACTCGAAGGAATTTGTTCCAGTTCGAGGATGGTTTTTGGTTCTGGAGAAATAGAATAGTGATTATCCAGCTGTCTTTTCACTTTACCTTCTCTCAGGTTGCGAGAGCTCCTAGTATTAGGAGAGTACACCTATTGCGCTTATTGGATGGTCTTCTTCCAAACCTTAGGCTGGTGTCGAAGGGTAGGGAAGGAAGAAAATCAATTAGCCTAAGTGTGGTGTACAGAAGATAATAAGTAAAGACATATAAAGGGATTGGAGTGAGAGCAAGGAAATATACGGTTACAATCATGAATCTGGATAGTGGAAGAGGCATTACAAGGAATACCCGCTTACCCCTTCGAAATATTTTCATATTTCAGTTTTACTGTGCGGTATTAATTGAAAACTGTTTTCCCAAATAGATTCTAACTCCAGGGTATGTATTTACCAGATTTGATTCTCACATCTGTATGGCGTTACAGATGGTGAGTGGGAGTAAGATATTGTGAATTGGGTGATTAGATCCTCTATATATCGAAATTCTTTGTAATTGGTGATATTTGAGAAAATCAACTGGGTTTTGCTTAACGGGAAATTTTTTGGTTTTGAATATCCGTCGTTATGCACCAATTTCAAACTGATATATTTGTACGTTTATTTTGTAAAGTGAGATATAACATTTTGAAATTATGTCTATGACATTTACCTATATCAGTTGATGGTTAAGTAAGGTGCATTCAACAATTGTGTAATTCTTTTTAACTATAGTACAGTTTTCAACCTACGACGCACAGGGTTTGAGTTATTGAACTCAGAGGACTTATACAAAGTATTGTATGTTGTCCAATGTTCGTTAGGACAAAGAGGTTGGTACTCATACTATATTCTGTTTACTCATGACTTCTCTAGTTTTAGACAAGTATTTCGTTGAAATACAATGTCCAAATTTTGAGAAGCTATAGGTATAAGAATAAGGTAGAGAACCATATGTTATAAGTATCAGGATTCTTCAAGGTAATCGAAGATATAGATACTTGTGTTAAGTATTCCGTTGTAAGTAATAGTTTTGAGAGCTTACTTCTCTTTTTGGTTACTCATATGTGGATGTATTCCTGGATGAGTAATGTTGTATGACCTTCTTCCATTTGGTTGATATGCACTGAAAACGGCTGCGTGATTTTTGAATCTGGTTCCGATTAAATTAGTGCCTTAGTTTATATATTGGATATATAGAATAGATTCATATCTTAATGATGTTAAGGTATATGGAGTTGTCTGGCTGATACTTAAAATTAGAATCAGGAAAAACTCAAGGCACATTTCAGTAATGGCGGTTTGTGGGTTATCCCGGGTTTTGATGAGGGTTAACATTCTACCATCTGGAAGATCAATAGTTATATTGTTCTTGACTCGCCACAGTTTTAGTAAAATGGATTTTTCAGAAAATATTAGTGGGAATATGGTAGAACTGAAAGTGATTCTAGAACCACAAACGATTACTGAAAATTTAGAAGAACCTAAAAATTCAAATGGTTTTGACGATCCATTACCACTCCGCAGATATGGTGGGTAACCTCGGGCGCCCTAGAGGTTCTTCGGTCTTCTCAAAGACGGTGACAGGGAGGTTTTTGATTACCCAAACTGTAGGGTTCCTAGGCACACTAATGAGGTCTCACAAGGCATCAACCATGCTATTTTCCAATATACAAGTGCCGAGAAACCCTAATACGGATCGTTAACTAGAATTTTAGGCGAAACATGCAACTAGTTAACAACTTAACTAAGTGAACGGAAATACAACCTTTGTAGATCCGGTTCTCCACCTCCATAGCTCCATGATGAAGTCTTCTTGCTGTCCAAATCAAATCCCGGGCTCTAGCGTCGGCTTCATCGGAGAAATGGGTGGGCTAGGTCATCGACTACGATGCCGAAGATGATCTACGTCGAGGCATCACAAGATCAAGATCCCACTTCACCAAGTCATGAAACTTGTGAAGAAAACACCCTATACTACTTGGTAAGAGGTAGAGGACGAAGAAATAGGAGGTGGGTTCACTTTAGAATTGGATTTCTCACTCTTTTCATCAAATCACCATTGATGGTTGCAAGCTTCTTCATCTTGAAGAAGAAGAAGAAGAGGATAATATTATGATAAGTTAATTAAAAATACAAAAGAAAATGAATACTTATCATAATATGAACCATGGTTAGGTGTAGAGAATTTACTAAGGTTAGATCAATGGTTAGGGTTAAGCATGAAGACAAAATGGTCACTTTGGTCAAAGCTTCATGAAGCTTCAATAAGCTTCAAGAATGAAAGCAACCATTTTGTTTTCTTATCCCATTTCTTTTTAATCCAAATTAAAAAGATAAAAGAATGAATAAATAAAAACCCTAACCATTTACTTAACCAAGGTTAAATTCTTTACACAAACCCTAGCAATCATGTATCATCAAGCATGATACATCCAAGTGCACAAAAGTATATCACATATACAACTTGTGAACTACAAGTGAGAAAATCCATTTAAAGTGAACCAATACTAGTTAATGCAAAGTAATATATCAAATATATAATTATGCATTAAATCATTAAATCAACACTTGATTTAACGACCCGGTCATATCGCATATAACCGACTAATATCCTATGTATCGGCTTATCGAATCAATCCTTGATTCGATATCTAGGTTATATCGCATATTACCAATCGATACATTTATCGCGAGAATGGAATACGGTATCACATACACGCATTATTCTCAGTCCCGCACATATCTTATATACGTTCCTATTTCGTTTCGCTTGAGCCAGGAAACCTCTGTGTAGGACTCTAAAGACTCGTCAATACGCCGGCAGCAGGTGATGATCATATCAAACACCCACAAGCCGCAAGCGGTCTGCCAAACGTAACGGCCACCCGGGTATTGAGCGATCAGAAGATCGACGAGCAAGCCCGCTCACACTCCTGTGAATCCAACCAGTAACACTTACCGTACAGTCCGGTCTCGTCGTCTGATATGTCGCATATCTCGCCTAGGGGTGGTAAACGTCAGACCCCAATAGCTCGATAAGTCGTATCGATATGAGGTCTATAACAATTCGAGAAACTACTGGTAACACTTACCAGTAAATCTCAGCAACCCTGGCCAGGGATTTTCGGTTATAGCCAATCGAACACAGCGCAACATCAACTCCCTATACCGGGAGAGACGAATCCCCTCCTATCGCTCATTGCCTCCATGTAATTCGGGAATGTACCCAAAAACCACCGTTTTGCATGCCCTCTTGGACGTGGTAAGGTGGAAATCAAAGCACAGTGGGAATCATACAAGACTCTACGGCGATCTCGGGTCTACAGACTAATCTGCACCAGTGTCACCAGAGAACTGCCATCTGACGTAAGGTATAATACCATCTGGGAGTTCTCGGCGAGTCCGTCCAGTGTACCCAGTCTCCACTGAGCACCCGTATATCATCTCTGATGTCAAACACCAATGGATATGGGATCATCCATCGCCCATCTGTATGGGTCGAGAAGGTATACGCTAGTCTACCCGGTCCCCACTAGTATGATCCGCATCATAGTCCAGGTAGTCAAGTACACATCCTAAGGGCTTTACCAACATGTAACAGAGAGACAATCAGTGTACACGTTAAGGTAAAGATCAACCAGATAGCATACTATCATGTCGAGCAAGAAAGTCCTCCCTATATATGTCCAAACACCCACTACAATATACATCCTATGTATAGTAATGGCCTCTAGGGCATACATATAACTAACAATCTCCCACTTGCACTAGGGCCATCTGATAGCAGTGGTTGTAGTATTTCATACTCAACCATCCCATAAAAGTCTCTCTCTGGGAAAAGGCCTTGTGAGTGGATCCGCCGTGTTGTCCTCTGAGTCTACTCTCCTAACCTCGATCACCCTGGAGATCAACCATCTCCATGATCAGGTGATACTGCCTTAGAATTTGTCTGGATCACTGATGGGACGAACGTTCCTTGGCATAAGCCACAACTCCATTGTCACACAATGGGAGGAACTAAGTTCATCTCATGAACAAATATACACCCAGACAGCCACTTTGGTAGCATCTTAAGTAGCGATGTATCCAGCCTTTATCGTCTAGTATGCCATGGTATCTAGCTTGGAGCTCTTCCAACATACCGTCCCTTTACTGAGGGTAAAGACAATGCCTGTGACTGACTTTCAGTCGTCCTTATCACCCTGGAACCCTTCCAGTGATTCTCCCCAGGATCGATTGATACCATCTCACTACAACTAGTGAGAATCCTAACATCCAATTAGATCTATCTCATAGATCCAAAAACCAGGATTTAGAAGGTATCACTTTGATCCTATATGGAGAATCATTGTTTTAGCGGAGATTGACCAAGCATAGCATAGGAAACTCCTTCCCTATCAAGAGCATGTCATCCACGTACTCTACGAGGATCGTCACTATACTCCCTACTACCTTTTTATATATACAAGGTTCATCTACCATTTTGATGATGTCAAACTCTTTGACTAATACATCAAAACAGATATTCCAACTCCGCGATACCTGCTTTATCCTATAAAGCATCTTGTACACGTTTCCGCTGCTCCCACTGTCTATGAAGTCCTCTGGCTGTGTACTTATAGACGTTCTCTTCTAAAACATCATTTAGAAAAGCAGTCATGGCACCCAACCGCCAGATATCGTAGTCATGGTATGTAGCCGTGGCAAGTAGGATCTGGATGGACTTAAGCATATCCACTTGAAAAGGTTTCATCATTATCCACGCCTGGTCGATGACGAAAAGCTTTAACAAGTCTAGCTTTGAAAGTCTCAACTTTTCCATCTACACCAAGTAATCTTCTCAAGATATACTTACTCCTGATGGGGATTTAACCTTTCAGATATAGCAACCAAAGTCCATACTTTGTTAGTGTACATGGATTCCATCTCAGATCGCTAAGCATCCAGCCATTCTTACAGAGTCCCACTCCTGATGGCCAGCTCGAAACTAGTTGGGTCATCATCTCATGATGCAATCCTCGCTCCCACTGTCATAGAGTAACCGAAGTATCTCTCAGGTGGGTGAGGAACCCTAATAGATCGGCGGAGAGGCTGAGGTTCGTTGGTAACTATTGAATCCTTTGGTTTTATCAACTCATCTGCTGTAGTTTGTATAGCTGGAACCTTTCCAGTTCTACATTACTGACCTTGCCTCGAGCTTGTCCGGATTTTGCTTTTAGACATAGGCTGGACAACCCCAAATCTTAACCATCTTAAGATATGGGCTCTTCCCTTATCATATCAAATATGAAGTGGTAGGCAACTGATTTGATTTGAACCCTATTCAATAGGTATGCAGCTTCTCAAGTGCATAACTCCCAAAAAGGAAATAGGTAACTCAGTAGTACTCATCATAGAGCACACCTTATCATATAGGGTGTGATTGCTCCGTCCCGATATACCATCGTGCTATGGTGTATACGGAGGAGTAATGCTGAGAGAGAATCTCATTCTCCTTTAGAATAGTCCAGGAATTCCGTGCTCTAGTATTCTCCTCCTTGATCACATCAAAGGACATAATACTTATACCCGTATTTTGGTTCTCTACTTCTAACTTATATTCTGTGAATATCTCAAAAGGTTCGGACTTGTGTTTCAACAGGAACATAGGTCTGAATCTCGAAAGATCATCAGAGAATGTAATGAAGTATAAAGAACCGGTCTTGGCAAGTGTAGACAGGGGACCTACATACATCAACATGTATCATCCCAAGAGTTCACTAACTCTTTTTCTGTTTCCAGTAAACGGAGCTATGGTCATCTTATCTCTGTGACATGACTGGCAAGTTTCACAAGATGTAAATTCAAACTGATTTAAATATGCATCTAAAATGTAACTTCAGCCAGTCGGATCGCATTGATATGACCTAGTCTACAATGCCTCAAGAAGGATTCGTTCA
Organism: Agapanthus africanus; assembly: GCA_030015575.1. Taxonomy (NCBI): domain Eukaryota; kingdom Viridiplantae; phylum Streptophyta; class Magnoliopsida; order Asparagales; family Amaryllidaceae; genus Agapanthus; species Agapanthus africanus. The sequence continues at coordinate 131,337,611 of CM057350.1, read as the reverse complement.
TTTCTGAACTCTTCCTCTTGTGTGTGTTCAGTGTACTAAAGAACTGTAGTTTGATTTAGAACATCAATGCTTTTAGATAACGTGTCTGAACCGATCAACTTTTGATATAGGAAATGTTCAAAACATTATCCAACTATACAAAATTTTATCATTTCTTTACTAATAAAGAGATTGATATGATTTTGTATATCAGGTTCGGTATCTAATAACATTCGTTCAGAATCAATGTATTTGGAATACAGGGTGACAGTGACCAACAGACTTGGCTGCAACACTTGCCCCGTTTTCTGCCTCATGAAACTTATCACCCGTTCTCAGTTTTTCTACCTTTTTGCAGCCCTATGTAACAGATTACATATCTGGGATCCTGATCCGGTATCATATACCCAGGATGCGGAGGATACTGAGAAACAGTTCTTTGTAACGAACACACCCGAAGATGATGCATCAGCTTGCACTCTCTTCGTTTGGGCGGCACGGGAATTCTGGTAATCCCCAATTTCCTGCTCTGTCTTATAACAATTATAAGTTGGAGCGGGACCAACGTTCCCCAGCTCAGTATAACAAGAGGGTTCGGTCAATATTCCGTATTATTATCTTGATTAAGGCGTGATATGGTCGCTACGTGGAGAGAGAGAGAAGAAAACACTCAGCGTGCGCTCTTGCAAGAATAGATTGGTTATTATTTTATCTAATCAGGATGGCTCCCACTGTTTTTATCAAATCTTCCTTCAAACCCTAAAAGGAAAGACTAGCCGGGATTAATTACACGCTACAAGTTCGCCAATCTTTCAGCCAGGCCAGTGTCGGTACTTTGAGGGAGGTCCCCCGTGCTTTCGCACGAACCTAATTAATGTAAACCTCGTTTTCCCAAAGGCGTAACCTCGTTAACACCTATCTAGACACCTACTTGATCGGCTAATTGTAATGTGTAAAACTCTCCCAGGAGTAACTCTTACTCGCAGCGGGTATCGGGATCCAACTATCTCATAGAAGGTATGCAATCTCATTGCAAATTTCAACACTTGAAATTCCCGATAATTTTGCCCCTAGCCTCCTATGACCTTGACAAAGGCCAACAAACCATAGGCTGGTAGTCAAGTTCAACCCGTCATTTCTTGATTGAATTAAACCCACCCGCACGACCCTTGACAAAGGCCAACAAGGTCGCACGACTACCCTAACACAATCTGCATCATATGCATAAGCAGATAAGCACCAGTCAGCTACCGCACACTACGCCTTGACAAAGGCCAACAAACGCAGCAAGAAAACTAACTACTACTTATCTGAAATGACGGAGGGCTACGACAGGTTTTTCTGAAAACCTATTGCGTAATGAACTTGATATCGTTGTAGGATCGAATGATTTTAAAATGGAGTGTTTTTTAGGCTTTTTTAGTTTTGCTAAAGGGGTCACTCCCGGTGAAGGGATCGTCGGCCCTTTTCTCGTCGAATGAGGTACGGGATATATCATATATATCACTGTGCAAAGCAGAACTCTTAAAAGCAATCAAAAGACAAACCGAGTGTGTAGCATCTGCCAGTTATTGCTAAAGGAGTCACTCCCGGTGAAGGGATCTCGGTCCTTTCCTCATCGAATAAGGTGCAGGATATATCACATATACCGCTGTGCAAAGCAAGAACTGTAGCTACCTTTTTTATTTTGAAATTCGATTCTACAACATCTTAGGTTTCTTTTTATTTCATTAATCATATTAATGAAGTCCCATCATTTAAGTTACCTAAACATCATAGATAAATACGACGTACACTTATGCCATCCGCATTCGCCTCGATGTCCCCTCGTGCACCGTTAGGTTAGGTGACTAACGGCAGAGCGGGGCAGGGCTAGCGCGGGTGTAAAACATAAGTAATATCTATATAATATATCATATATACTATATACAGTATCTATCACAGAACATATCACATGATCACATCATAGATATCGCAGCAGAAGAATCATATGAAATATTGGATATACTAGGACGTCCGTGTTTTCAATACGAGCTAGTATAAAACACGGATTCCACGGTCGTGATGAATAGCCAAACCCACACCCCTAGACCCCTACGAGAGCGGCAAGCAACCCTACCAATTCTAGAGTTAGGTGACCCGGACTCGACTCCTCGAGTTGGTCTCCCACTGGACTCCAGAACCCGGTTACTTGTGCCCTCCTCCTTGGGTCTATCCTAGTGCGGAAAAGTAAATAATATACAAAGGGTGACATCTTCCGCAACTGGAAGTGCCCCAATAAAAGAATATTACATACAAGTTTTTACATGAATGAAAATGAAAACACTCATCTCACATAAAAAAAACCCCGGCTATTCAAACACGACGATCCAATATAACATATCCAGCAACACATAACATCACATGTCATCAATGTAAGCAAATATGCGCATTCCAATTGTCGTTGACATATAGCAACGAAACCGGCGATATCACATATTATACTTACGGTCACAGAAAAGAAAGTGTAAAACTACAACAGTTGGAATCCGCAACCTACATAGACATCGCATGCCTAATCAAATGAATTCCTTTGACATCGCATGCCTAACAATTATAAACTCAGCATTTTAGTCTCATTATCGAAAACTCTTTTCAATATCAAGTCGGGCAATTCAACAAGATTCCCGACATCCTGATCGAATGCTCGTCGCAAACTTTAGTAGGCGGCTGCACCCCCGATACCATCGACGAAGTGCACCAAGGAGGAACACCGCTACCGTGAGCACCCGGACGGATGCTTTCAGCGACGGGGTTCTCCTACAGTCACTTGGTCGGGGCTATGGAGTGAGGCTGTCTATTAAGTTTACCCGGCGAGTATCCGCGTACGCTACGTGATTGCGACGGACTTTTGATCACATCAAAATTCCGTGGCAACCGATCAAGTGAGACTAAAACGCTATGTTTATAACATTCATTCTGTTATCTCATAACTTCTTGTGAATTCCAATTATTGTATCACATTCCGGATAAATAGAAAATGTTAAACTTTCCGATCGAACAATCAAACACCCAAGTTTTCCGGAAACAGATCAACACATGAAACAAGTTTAAAAACATCCAGTTCATGTCTCAGTACCAACGGTCCAGCCGTAGAAGGGTCAAGCCAACGCCTCATATGTGGCACGCCGTACTGCTCCAAACCCGAAAGTTCAAAGGGCAGTTCAAGATGGTCACATAATCGAGTTAAGGTTTGTTGTCTTCTAGAGGGACCATCGCGTTACTTGCACTACTTAGAACGTCGTTAAACTACGGAAAGATCCAACACTTGGAAATTTCCCGACAGGGGAAAAGGTGGGTATTTATATCCGGTCGAACTTTTTAACATATTCTAAAATTACCCGGAAAAACACATAGACAAAGTTTGATAATCCGATCGAATATACGAACTCCCAATACAACCCAGAAAACTCAACTCTTGAGTTCATATTAAAAATTCCCAGGAAAACCAGCACTTAAATAAAGAAGTTACTGTGCAAAAATAATTGAATAATGGGACTATATGGCCGCGGAACCGCCGCCTGAGCCAGGCTCTTGCCGCGGTTCCGCGGCGGTTTAGTAGAATTAGACGGTCGTTTTTCACAGTAACCTTTATAAAACTCTGCTGATTTTTCTGCATATTTTTAATATGGAAAAAACCCAGTTTTAAAAAAATGTCCAGAGAGCATTTTGGATTAGGGTTTCAATGTTCGTTCGGATTTCAAATGTCGTCTACACTTCGCCTAAGGCTCTAGCTAGGCTCTGATACCACTGTAGGGTTCCTAGACACACTAATGAGGTCTCACAAGGCATCAACCATGCCATTTTCCAATATACAAGTGCCGAGAAACCCTAATACGGATCGTTAACTAGAATTTTAGGCGAAACATGCAACTAGTTAACAACTTAACTAAGTGAACGGAAATACAACCTTTGTAGATCCGGTTCTCCACCTCCATAGCTCCATGATGAAGTCTCCTTGCTGTCCAAATCAAATCTCGGGCTCTAGCGTCGGCTTCATCGGAGAAATGGGCGGGCTAGGTCATCGACTACGATGCCGAAGATGATCTACATCGAGGCATCACAAGATCAAGCTCCCACTTCACCAAGTCATGAAACTTGTGAAGAAAACACCCTATACTACTTGGTAAGAGGTAGAGGATGAAGAAATAGGAGGTGGGTTCACTTTAGAATTGGATTTCTCACTCTTTTCATCAAATCACCATTGATGGTTGCAAGCTTCTTCATCTTGAAGAAGAAGAAGAAGAGGATAATATTATGATAAGTTAATTAAAAATACAAAAGAAAATGAATACTTATCATAATATGAACCATGGTTAGGTATAGAGAATTGACTAAGGTTAGATCAATGGTTAGGGTTAAGCATGAAGACAAAATGGTCACTTTGGTCAAAGCTTCATGAAGCTTCAACAAGCTTCAAGAATGAAAGCATCCATTTTGTTTTCTTATCCCATTTCTTTTTAATCCAAATTAAAAAGATAAAAGAATGAATAAATAAAAACCCTAACCATTTACTTAACCAAGGTTAAATTCTTTACACAAACCCTAGCAATCATGTATCATCAAGCATGATACATCCAAGTGCACAAAAGTATATCACATATACAACTTGTGAACTACAAGTGAGAAAATCCATTTAAAGTGAACCAATACTAGTTAATGCAAAGTAATATATCAAATATATAATTATGCATTAAATCATTAAATCAACACTTGATTTAACGACCCGGTCATATCGCATATAACCGACTAATATCCTATGTATCGGCTTATCGAATCAATCCTTGATTCGATATCTAGGTTATATCGTATATAACCAATCGATACATTTATCGCGAGAATGGAATACGGTATCACATATACGCATTATTCTCGGTCCCGCACATATCTCATATGCGCTCCTATTTCGTTTCGCTTGAGCCAGGAAACCTCTGTGTAGGACTCTAAAGACTCGTCAATATGCCGGCAGCAGGTGATGATCATATCAAACACCCACAAGCCGCAAGCGGTCTGCCAAATGTAACGGCCACCCGGGTATTGAGCGATCAGAAGATCGACGAGCAAGCCCGCTCACACTCCTGTGAATCCAACCAGTAACACTTACCGTACAGTCCGATCTCGTCGTCTGATATGTCGCATATCTCGCCTAGGGGTGGTAAACGTCAGACCCCAATAGCTCGATAAGTCGTGTGGATATGAGGTCTATAACAGTTCGAGAAACTACTGGTAACACTTACCAGTAAATCTCAGCAACCCTGGCCAGGGATTTCCGGTTATAGCCAATCGAATACAGCGCAACATCAACTCCCTATACCGGGAGAGACGAATCCCTTCCTATCGCTCATTGCCTCCATGTGATTCGGGACTGTACCCAAAAACCACCGTTTTGCACGCCCTCTTGGACATAGTAAGGTGGAAATCAAAGCACAGTGGGAATCACACAAGACTCTATGACGATCTCGGGTCACCAGACTACTCTGTACCGGTGTCACCAGAGAACTGCCATCTGACGTAAGGTATAATACCATCTGGGAGTTCTCGGCGAGTCCGTCCAGTGTACCCAGTCTCCACTGAGCACCCGTATATCACCTATGATGTCAAACACCAATGGATATGGGATCATCCATCGCCCATCTGTATGGGTCGAGAAGGTATACGCTAGTCTACTCTGGTATATAGATGCCCCGTCTCGATATACCCACGACTAGGGACCTTGAAGGATGTACTTATGGACTACCCTGTCCCCACTAGTATGATCCGCATCATAGTCCAGGTAGTCAAGTACACATCCTAAGAGCTTTACCAACATGTAACAGAGAGACAATCAGTGTACACGTTAAGGTAAAGATCAACCAGATAGCATACTATCATGTCGAGCAAGAAAGTCCTCCCTATATATGTCCAAGCACCCACTACAATATACATCCTATGTATAGTAATGGCCTCTAGTGCATACATATAACTAACACAAACTTGCCACTATTGCTGTTCTAGACTATGAGGTCTGGCAACACGATGGGTATAATATCGTCCTAAACTAGCTTTAGAAGTACATGTGTATATGACTCTGCCAGAGGGTTGTTGTAGTCAGTGGGACTAGCGGAAGCATGGTGGGCAAGTAGCTTATGTCTATTTATAAACTAAAGAAGGTATAGCGGAGATAGATCATCTATTTTTGATGTGATAGTCATAAAGTTTGACTTCATCAAAATAAGAGATGGATCTGTTAAGAAGGTAGTAGGGAGCGATGTCCTGGTATTTAGATGAAATGCACTTAATAGGAAGAGATCTTCCTATACTACGATCGGTTATACTATGGTTGTCACAAGGTGTTTTCTCCACATAGGATATGGATAAAATATTAGGGATTCTGGTGACTAGATTTATGATTTTAGATTTAGATTTGGGAAGTTTCCCAATTCGGGTACTTTGACATTATTCTAAAGTGTGTTAGAATAGACGACTCCTGGCGTGGTGGTGTATCCATAGGTGATGGAGTCACCCTCTCTAATGAGATGTCTTCTAGACTTATAAGTAGAGAGATTTGAATCATTGGCATATCACTTGCTTAGGAAATTGAGTCAATCATGAGATGTCAAGTACAACAACAGATATTGCTTTTGCACTAGCTGCAATAAGTGTATATATCAATCCAATCCTGAAGAAACATTAGGAAGCAGTTATGAACATAATGGATGTTCTTAGTAAATGGTAACGGCAGCCTCCTTCAGGAGGCAGTTATCATTTCAGGCTTCCAATGTAACTTGGATGACAGAGTGGCTGTCAGAGTTATAGTTTTCCCTTTGTTGAGGAAAGTATGTTGGACAGGTGGTTCAAATGGATACCGTGGAAGGCATGGCGCAGGATACTGATTAAATTGAGTGGATGATATAGTCTAAGAATATTGTTGGATTAGGAGTTCATTTGTGAACTGGGTCCCATCAGATATCCAGACAAATTCTAAGACTGGTATTGCTTATTTCGGGAGATAGTCTTTCTCTATGAAGTTGAGATATAGAGAGATAAAGATAAAAATATTGGAGCGGATTCACTCACTGAGGCTATTTCTCGAACGCAATAGTTTCACAAACGAGATTTGTGAGACTGATTAGTAGAGAAGTTGGATGTTCGATATCACACGGGCTATGAGTATGCGACATCGCAATAATTAGCCTTAAGTGCAAGTGGTAGAATGTTGACTATAGTCCTCTCAAGGCAATTATTGTGATCACAAGCAGGTGATAATGATGATTGAGGGAGGACCTATACGGATAGAACAGTCTTACTCAAGATGATAGTATGCTATCCGGTTTGTCTCTGTCATCATGTACATGCATTATGTAGTATTACAGATCACTATTACATATTGATAGAGCCCATAGGATTCTTACTTGACTAATAGCATTATGATGGCGATCATATACGTGAGAGTTGGGTGGTCTATAAGCACATCCTTAAATGTCCCTAGTCGAGAGAGTATCAAGACTGGGCATCGATACTCCAGAGTAGACTAGTGCGTACTTATCGAGACCTCGACGAGAGGCAGTGGCCAGTCTCACAAGCCATTGGTGTCAGTTAGTCATCTAAGATAGTATACATGTACTCATTGAGTTATGAGTATACTGGACGGACTCGCCGGGAACATGCTAGATGGTACTATACCTATTGTCAGATAGCAGTTTCCAGGTGACATGTGTACAGGTTAGTCTGTCGACCTGAGATCGTCATTTTTCTCGTGTGGGTTCCCACTGTGCTTTGATTACTACTCTACCATGGCTCAAAGGAGTCGTACAAATAGGTTTTAGTTGGGTACAGTCCCGAGCCACATGGAGGCAGTGAGCGGATCGTCGAGGATTCGTCTCTTCCGATATTAGGGGTTGATGTTGCGTAGTGCACGGGTGGCCATAACCAGAAATCCTTGACCAAGGTAGTTGAGAATTACTGATTTGGATCGGTAGTTTCTCAGTTGGTGATGGGCTTCATACCGATAAGAAATATCGCGTTATTAGGGGTCTGACTTTATCCACCCCGTAAACTCGTTATGTGATACTCTTAGACGAGCATACCAGACTGTACAGAGATTGTCATGGACAGGCTCAGTAGGGGTTCGGATGAGTTTGCTCGACGGCCTTCCTTTCGCTCAATACCTGGGTAGCTGTTATGTACAGCTAGTGCCGTTGACGTGCTTGTGGTTAAACCCACTGCCAGCATATTGACGAGTCTTTAGAGTCCCGCACAGAGGGTTTCCCTGCTTTGGGCAAAACGATGTAGAGGCCGTATGGTATTACGGCAGAGTTCGATCATATACGTGCACTTGCGCACGTATCATGGTACAGACGGATAATACTAGTGGGCTTTGGTTTAAGATGGATCATAGTATTAGATTATTGGATTATTTTTCTCTCTCTGTATTCATATACGGATACGAGTATATATATACAGTGAGGGGTATCCTTGTAATTTATTACAAGGTGCTTTTAGAAGGAAACACCTCATTTAGTTTATAACAATTTTGTTTAAATGGTTAATGAGGTGGAAGGATGAGGTAGTATTTGCTTTAAATGAAACATGGCTCACTTGGTGACTCATGGGTTACTATTCAAGCATGCTTGATTTAATTGTGTTGTGAGATTTTTTTGGTATGCTTGAGTTTTTCTTGAGATTTTTTATGGTTGCTTCTCTCACTACACTCTTATCATCTCAAGCTTCCTTCTTCTTCCTCAACCCTTAATGTATCATGTGTTGAGAAACCTAGAGTATTTTCAGACAAATCAATTTATCATCACACTTTTCATCCTTTAGGTTATCTAGTTTAGCAAACTAGGTACCCTAGTTACCTCAGCTTTGAGGTTGGAGCTCGAACTACAAATCCTCAGGTGGATCATCTTCGATGGAAGGAGATTGACGATCAAGCTTGATCATGGAGACCACTAGGAGCTTAGGAAGATGGTAAAAGACCGAAGGACACGGATCATTCGGTATAACCATTATAACTCCTCTTTAGTTTGTTAGTTTATAGGTTTATGGAAGATCCGGGTTATCGGGTTGTTCTAGCGCCAGTTTATAAAATTTTTGTTCCACAAACAGTCATGGTAGATGGACAGGACGCTGTCATAACCCAACATATCCAATAAGCGTAATAGGTGTATTCTCCTAATATTAGGAGCCCTCGCTACCTGAGAGAAGGTAAAGAGAAAAAATAATCCTATTCAATTTCCCTAAAACCAGAATCCATTCTCGAACTGAAACAAGTTTCTTCGAGTTCGTATGTAACAATACGATGGCATACCCAAGTAATATGGATCTTCGTAGTGATACGGAGTGTTCTGGAGAAATGCAAATGGGAAGTAGGAGTGGCAGGGATAAATGCGACTTTTTCATGAATTATGACAATCCAAAGCCAAAGTGTGGAAGAAGATTCGGTTAACTTGGTTCATGAGTTTTAGTTTAAGGTAAGGCCATGGTCGCTGCCAAAGAGATAAAGAAAAGAAACACTCAGCGTGCACTCTAACCTAAATTAGATTAGTTAACCACTTTATCTAATCAGGATGGCTCCCACTGTTTCCTCGAATTCTCCTTCAAGCCCTAAAAGGAGAATTAGTCGGGATCATATGAAAATCATCCAAGGAGTTATACCTACTCATCAGTGGGAATCAGGACACAACTATCACGCGTGATAACTTGATAGAAGCCACTCAAGATACCACACTCTAGAAGATATGCGTATGCCTGGCAAGTTTTCTATATGTTTGAAATTCCCGATATGGTTTTAACCCCTAGGACGCAATGACCTTAATGCTTGCCAACAAATCAAGGGTCCTGGTTAAGTTCAACCCGTCATTATCTTGATTGCATCGAACCTACCCTCACTAGCCCTTGACGCTTGCCAACAAAGTAGTGTGACTGTCCCGATCAATCGCATCAATATGCAACAGATAATCATCACTCAGCTACCGTACACTATGCCTTCACGCTTGCCAACAAACATAGAACGAATACTAGGCACTGCCTATCTGAAATGACGGAGGGCTATGGCTGGTTTTTGGCGAAAAAACTCAAGCAGTTTTGAAAAGGAGTGGTTTAGACTTCGCATTTTTAAAACGAGTGGTTTTTATAGAAAACAGATGGTTTTGAAGAAAACCGAGTAGTTTATAGTCACGTAAAATTTTGCCAAAGAGGTCACTCCCTGTGAAGGGATCTCGGCACTTTTCTCATCGAATGAGGTGTAGGATATTCCTAACTGAATATCTCGACGCAAAGCAAAAGTAAACGCCTATAGTTTTCAAAAATTGGTTCCAACAATATCATTTAGGTTTTTTTTTCTTGCATTAATCAGAATTAATGCAGTCCCATCAATTAAACCTATCATGCCAGAAAGAAACGAAGATAAGCACACACATATATGCCATCCGCATTCGCCACAGGGTCCCAGGTCTTCACCGTAAGGTTACTTAACTTATGGCAGGGCGGGGACAGAACTAGCGCGGATAAAAACATATATAGTATCTACTAAATATATAATATATATAGCAATATTCATCTCACGCATGATATCAAGTAACATCACAGAAGCAACACAGCAGAAGCAAATACAGTATGGAAATGCGGATAATCTAGGAAAAGTACATTTCAATGGAGCTAAATATGAAATGCAATTTTCCCGGTCATGTGGATAGCCCGTAGTTTCGGATCCTAGACGCCTACGAGTGCGGTAAGCCACTCGCCAATCTTAGAAGCGAGGCAACCCCAATCAACGAAGTGAGTGGACCACCCAGCGCTTCTAAAATCCGGTGACTTAGGCTCCCCTCCGTGGGTCAATCTTATACCCCCTACGAGTGTAGCGAATAGCCCGCCAATTCTAATATAAGGCATGCCGGTCTCAACGTCATGAGATGGAGTCCTGTTGCCCTCTAGAACCTGGCTACTTGAACACTCCGCCGCGGGGTAATTCTAGTGCATGTAATGAGAAAACTGAATAAACAATGGTGACTACGTCCATAACCTGGATGCGCCCCAAAGAATAATACAAGCCACAGTGATGGCGGTCCACATTTCGGACACTCACCATATAATATGAATATACATTATATCACAGAGAATTACATCTAATACTACACACTTCAAGCTATCCATCACGACAAATCCAACACAACCATAATCGCTAAGCAATATCCATCATAGAATATGCAAACTTGCGAGTATCAATTCCGTAACCCCGTCTAATTAATACGTATAGTAATTAGACGATGTTTTACCAAACGTTATGATACACACAACCATTAATACGGAAACCATGACCATAGAATTCATCACAAACGAAGCTCACACTCGAAATTCCAAATGACGAAAATCAAATGCACTCCGACGTCTGAAAATCCATCATTTTGCCAACCCTAAACCCTCCGGGAACTCCTCGGGGTACCTTTGATCCCTACCAGGGGTCTTGGTTTAAATCAGGACCTTATGGGGATCAAAAACATCGCAAAATGATAGATTTAAGGAAGATTAATGATGACAACTCATTGCTGATTTCAGCAGCAAACAAGTGTCAAAAACAACCACAATTTCAAAACAAAGTTTGCAAGAAATAGCTTCCCGAGCCTTGCCGAGTCACCCTTGATCCTATACGGAGTTCCCGTTCAAAAACGAGAGCTATGGGGATCGAGAACAAGCTTAAAAGAAATATGGTGGCTGATTTAAAAACAGTAATGGCTGAATTTTCACGGCTGAAAAAAGCAAGTTTTAAAACGGGTTTTGTGATGAATTCTTCGGTCATGCAAGCTAGTTCTTGTGTTTGGCTAGCTTTGATACCATTGAAAATTCCTATTGCCCTCTCCATTAACCCGTGGCCAATGCGGAATCTGAAAAAAAAATTCAAGCACTAAAAACTTATACTCTGGAATCTAAACTAAACACCTAAACTAGCACTGCAACAAGATAAAAATCACAACCTTTGTAGCGTCTTCATTTTCTCCAATTAGGTTGGACTGTAGCATGCTCTCAAAAGCTCCGGATCACGCTTGCAAGCCGGTCCTCCTTCGCCGAAGATGATCCACCCGAGAGAACCAAATTCAAGCTTCAACTTCATAAACGAAGTAATTAAGATCCTAGGTTGCTAATCTAGGATACTTAGTGATACGTGTGAGTGTTCTAGCATTTTCTCTCTCTTTATCTTTATGATTCTCAACTCATGAGAGTGTTGAAGATGAAGAAGAAGGAGAAGCCATGGAAGAGAGAGAAGCTAAATGATAGAATGAATGAAATCCTTTACAAATTCAAGCAAGCTTCAACACTTTGGTAAAAAGAATTTTTTTTTCATTTTAAAACTAGAACCATGCTTGAATAGTATTTGCAAATGAATTACAAATTCATTTGCACATACCCTCCACCATTTCTCTTTTCCATCTCATTTCTTAATTTCCTAAAAAGAAAATCCTTGAAATGAGTTGTCCTTCTTCTAGAAGTATTCTTGTATAAATATAAGAATATGTCCCCGCAAACACATGCCCATATTCGTATCAAAATATGAATACCCAAGAGATAGAAAACTACAATGAACATAATACTAGAATATACATATCGAAATAAATATATGTAAATTATTAAATCAAAACTTGATTTAATAATCCGGCTTAATCCTAAGCCGGATAGTATTATCATCCGCCCGATTGAAATCCACGTGGCTAGCACATATACCTAATTGGAACCCTGCACGTATCAATATACGTCCACTACATCATTTTTCCTAAACTGGGAAAACCCTCTGTATGGGACTCTAAAGACTCATCAATACGCTGGCACTGGGTTTAACCACAAACACATCAGCGGCACTAGCTGTACATAACGACTACCCAGATATTGAGTGAAAGGATAGCCGACGAGCAACCACATCTGTACCCCTACCGAGCCATCTGTCGCAATCTTCTTATAGTCCGGTCTCTTCATCTAAGATAATCGCATACCAGGTATAGGGGTGGATAATGTCCGACCCCTACTAACCTGATAAATCATGCAGGTCTGAAACTCATCACCCAATGAGAAACTACTGATATCACATTATTAAATCTCATCCACCTTGGCCAAGGATTTCTGGTGATGGCTGACCCAACACAGCGCGACATTGACTCCCAATCCCGTAAGAGACGGATCTCTGACGATTGTTCACTACTTCCATGTGGCTCGTGACTATACCCAACTAAAACAAGTTTGCACGACTCCCTTAAGACGTGGTAGGATAGTAATTTAAGTACAGTAGAAACTCCCACGAGATAAATGAAAATTTTAGGTCAAAAGACTAACCTGTACTCATGCCACAAGAGAACTTCCATCTGATGATAGGTATAATACCATCTAGAAGTTCTCGATGAGTCCGTCCGATATACTCACCTCCAGTGAGCACCTGTATACTATCTTAGGTGACTCAACACCAATAGCTTATAAGATTGGCAACCGCCTCTCGTCGGGGTCTTAAAAAAAATACACTAGTCTATTCCGGAGTATTGATGCCCAGTCTCAATACTCCCTCGACTAAGGACATTTAAGGATGTCCTTATGGACCGCCCAGCTTCCACGTATATGATCGTCATCATAATGCTGGTAGTCAAGTAATAATCCTACAGGTTTTATCAAAACGTATACAAATAATGATAAAAAACTTCAGACTGTTCTACCTGTATAGGTCCTCATTCAATTATCATAATCGCATGCTTGCAATTACAATAATTGCCTTGAGGGCACTATATCTAACAAAAATAAAATATGACAAAGCCGAAATGATTGGGCACCGCGATAAATAGCCGAAATGATTGGGCAATTGTGACTTTCGCGATATAAAAGCTGAAAAGATAGAGCATCACGGAAATAAATATATATATATATAATAAAATAAAAAAATTCTGCCTTGTATGTAGGTCCATACTGACTTTTGCATACAATCCATGAGCATAAATGAAAGAAGGCGAAACAAATTTTCCCACCATGGTTCGTCAAAAAAGAACCGAGTCATGATGACACATCTACATCCTAGAGATCATCTCGAAGTTCTTTTCATTCAAGCAGGATGCAGATGCGATGTCATTAAAGACTAAAGGATCAAATCAAAATGGAGTAATGGAAAAATCTTATCTCCAGCTCGACATTCATTCTCGGTGCAGACGCAATGTCAACAAAGACCCAAGGTTCGAACAAAAGTGGAGTGATGGAAAAATCCTAGCTCCAGATTGTGACGGCGATATCTACAGCCTAGAGATCAATTTCGATGTTCTTTCTCGGTGCAGACGCAACGTCAACAACGACCCAAGGGTCTAACAAAAGTGGAGTGATATCATATTCCAAACTCTAGGTTTTGCTGGTAATATATGCGGCCTAAAGACCAGTTCGGAGTCCCTCTTACTCGAATAGAGTGGAGACATGGTGTCAACAAAGCTCTAAGGAGCCAAATCAAAGCAGAGTAATGGAAAAATCCTAAATCTAGCTCGACGTTCCTTCTCGGTGTAGAGGCGACGTCAACAAGGACCCAAGGGTCAAATAAAAATGGAGCAATAGCAAAATCCTAGTTCCATATCTTAATGGCAATATTTACAGCCTAGAGATCATATCCACGTTCTTCTCATTCCGAAAGGGTGCATACGCGACGTCAACAAAAAACCCAAGGGTTAAATAAAAGAGGAGTGATGGCAAAATCCAAGCTCCAGACCTCGATAGCGATGCATACAGCATAGAGGTCATTTGGATGTCTGTTTACCGCCAAAATACCGGACCGAGACGTTAGGGCGTCTGGCCTGAATCTGGGGGAAGATGCTATTTGGATTTATCCATCCACCTCTCCGAAGATACCAAGTTGATTTATGGCACCATATATCGGAGGTTTGGACAGACGCGGCCGTTTTAGCAGACTTTATCAGATCCCCCTTATTTTATGAGGGGTTTTTTAATTGTGGGGATGCTCTTCACTGCAGGTGCAATCTCCTGCAGTTAATTACATTACCGCATTGCGATAACCACCTTTTCCTACTCCGGAAGTTCACTTCATGTTGTGTGTGTTTTTATTTGTTTTGGTTGCCCGTGGATTGTAAGTTTATGTTGTTACCCGTAGGGCGCGGGTTAGACCAAATCCGTATATTTGAGATTTGGGTTTAGGTCAAGAATTTTGCTTGACGGTGCCCACGTTGGTAGCTTGGTTTACCAATGGGAATGAACTTAGAACGCGGACCTCACATTTGTGAGGTCCATCGGTTCATGAGATATTTGGGTTTGATCTAAGGATCATTAGCCATATTTGAGACTAAGATCGACTTATGAGCAGTGAGCATATGGGCTCAACTGATCATTAGACCATATATGAATAGCCCATGGATAATATACGGTAGTCATTATAGAGATAGTCTGCAGGGCAAGATATATTAGTTTAAGGATGTCGCAGTCCAGCATTCCCTGTTTGGGACGAATGTTAGTTTAAGGACATTTAGGTCCAACATTTCCTTTTTGGGGACGAATGTTAGTTTAAGAAAATTTCGGTCCAACATTCCCATTTTGGGGACGAATATTAGTTTAAGGACATTTCGGTCCAACATTCATCTTGCGCGCACGTGTATATGTTATGTGGTGAAGTGAACAATGGTAATATGGAATGCGCCCAGTTTGAGGTACGATCTGATTTGAGGTGTGCACGTCAATTTGGAACTGTATCAACATGGGATATATCATTCCCAGCCTTAATGAAGTTTTACATCAAGTTGGGATGAGAAAAGAATTGTTGGTTATCGGGACCCGCCACCTCTCTGAAGACATTGAGGAATTCCAACGACATATATCAGAGGTGTGGAGAGATATACCCTTGAACCAAATCCCATATCTGAGGGAAAGATCATGATGGATCATTTAAGAATCATTAGCCTTATTTGAGACTAACATTAACTTAGGAGATATGGGATGAATATCATTTTGGATATCATCAATAAGAGATCACTAGTCATGTTTGAGACTAAAATCGGTTTGGAAATCACGAGCATATTGGCTCACTTTATTTAGAAGTTTAACTTTAGGAAACTTAGCCAATTTGGGCTAAGATAGGCTTTCTGTAACACCCAGTAATGCCAAGCACTCGGTTGCATATAACGCTCACGTATATTTCATGTGAGGCGCTATAATAGTGCTAAGCGCTAATCTTTTATGGCGCTCACGTGTATTTCACGTGAAGCACTGGGTGCTGCCCAATCAGTGCTAAGCATTCAACCATTTTGGCTGCATATGAAGTGCTAAGCACTTTACTCAGCGCTCACGTGAGGCGTTGGCCTTCTGTTTTGGGCGACCACGTGTGTTTTACGTGAGGTGCTGAGTTCTTTTAGAGATTTAATCTCTGTTTATATTTTTAAAGAAATTAAATCTCTGTTAATAGTATTTTGACCATTAACGATCACCAAGATCACTATTTTGAGGATCTAAGATCAGGTTCTTTAAGAACTAAGTTCTTGTTTTATGAGGGAACTAAGTTCCTGAAGTATTATGAACTCTATGTTTTCCATGTTCATGCTTTTAAAAGAGGTTAGACCTCTGTTGATGGTATTTTGACCATTAACGACCATCAAGATTACTATTTTAAGGATCTTGGATCAGATTTTTAAAGAACTAAGTTCTTGATTTGACGGAACTAAGTTCCTGGAGTATTATGGACTCCATTTTCTTCATGTTCTTCTTTGTTCTTCCCAGAATATTTGATTCTCAAGAACAAGATCTTCCCGATGAGAATTAAATTCTCAACTTATGGGAGACTTGTTTTGTGGATCTCAGATCCAGAAAAAGAACTAAGTTCTTTGAGAAGGGTTAAACCCTCAGACATATGATGCTGGGTAGAGGAGATGTTTTGATCTCTTCTTTCTTCTTTACCTAGGGTTTTTAGGAGGGAGATCTTCTTCCTTGAGAGAATTAAATTCTCAGTTATTTTGAAAGCCTTCTGTATTTTTACAGAAGCTTATGGGGGTCTCTTTTTTCTTCTCTGTGTTGTGGTATTCTGTCTTCTTCCCCCTCCCCCTAAGACTTAAAGTCTCGGGTTCTTTATATAGTGAAGGCAAGTTTGTTACTTAATTCTGAGAAAATCTCTCATTGAAAGATTCCAATTGATTTAATTGGACTCAAAATTGAGTTAGGAAATTTTACCCACCATTGGACTTCTGTTTTTACAGAATATGATTTTTGTTTTTAAAGAGATTGGGGAAATATTTTTCCCTATACAGATTTATTCTATAAAACGGTGATTTTTTAATCATCATTGGATTTTTAATCCAAGGGTTCTCTATTCTACAGAGAGCAATCTTTCTTATTTAGAAAGATTGAGAGAATATATTCCAAAATAGAATTTTATTCTATAACTGGATTTTTGATCCAACCGAGAGTATCTTTGTTAATTTTAGAAAGATTTGGGAAATGTTTTCTCCCAACAGAATTTAATTCTGTATTTTAATGATTTATCATTTCTGTTGGATCTTTGATCCAACGGCTCTGTTTAGCAGGGAGTATTGTAGAATTTTAATTCTACCTGGACACCGGCGCTTACGTTTTATGAATGTGGGCGCTACTTAAGAATTTAATTCTTATAATGGGTATTTATGTGCTTTGCACATTGGCGCCCGCGAGAGGAGCATGTACGGCGCTGTCTAAGAGTTTAACTCTTACGTAATGAACTCTTCTGTGCTTTACACATTGGTGCCCAAGTGAGGAGCACATGAGGCGCCAGCATAGGATTTAATCCTATAAGATTGGTACTGGTGCTGGCACCCTCGTGGAGAGCACGTGAGGCGCTGCCTCATTAAATTCAACAGAGCTTAGCTCTTTTTATATTGTTTAAATTTTGGTGGGAACAAATGCCCCCCACTATTTTGCTCATGTAAGTATGTACGTGGGTGAAGTAGTGCAAAGTTATGTATGGCCAAAAAATTGATGGCTTAGGAGATAAGTTTAGGATCCTTATAGCCTAAGACTTTTTTTTTAATTTCATGAGTTGTAAGGGTATTAAGAATGTTTTTCTCCCTATGAGTCTTGAGGATCTCACAGGTGCATATTCTCCTTGGGAATCGTGGGGATTCCTAGTGTCTTTAACATTCGTGGGTCGTAAGGATCTCACACAGGTATTTTCTCCTTATGGGTCGAGAGGACCCGTAAGTGGCATCTTCACTTCATCGATAAATGTGGCCCATAGATAGTATACAAGAGTCAGTTTGGAACTTCTTGTAAGGCATCGATGGCTTAGGAAACATGTTTAGATCTGTTGCTTAAAACTTTTCAACTTTATAAGCCATGAGGGTCTCATAAAATTGTTTTTCCCTATAAGCCGAAAGGATCTTATAGGTGTATTTTTTCCTTAGGAGTCGTGAGGGATCCTAAGTGTGTTTTCTCTTGAGAGTCGTAAAGATCTCAAAAGAGAATTTTCTCCTTATGAGTCGAGAGGGCTCGCAAGTGGTCTTTCCTCCTCATCGGTATGCGACTTTGGAGAATGTGTCCTATAGATAGTATACAAGAGTCAGCTTGATCCTGCTTGTAAGGCCACGGTGCTTAAGAAACAGGTTGATACCCTCGTCGCCTAAGGCTTTTCATCTTCATGAGTTGTGAGGGTTTCATGAAGATGTTTTTTCCTTACGAGTCGAGATGAGTTGAGAGCTTCTCGCAGGTGTATCCTAACGTGAAATATAGATAACCCCTATTCTTTACGACTGGGGTCCGTTAGGTTTATGGTACTAAGGTTTTAGTGTGTGGTACCGTCGCATTGACAGATATATTCCTCGATATGCAATCTTTAAGCTGCTGTTCGAGTAGCCCCGCGACCGTCGTGTCTCTGATCCCTTCGAGGGCTGGACAAGACATCTTCAAGTAATCTGCTTAAGTCATATTACCATCGGATGAGAAAACGTTAGGAATTTGCTATGACGCTTTTTACTTGAGGTTAGGCTAAGTTTGGAGCCCCGAGGAGTCATAACCACTCCACTCTGGTGTGGGATGATCTTCGATAGTCTTTTAGGTTTTATATGAGTTGTCGTCGAGACCTGAAGCTGGGAATATGCTGTCACTTTATTTTTGTTTTGACGATGTCGTTCCATTTCTTTGCTGAAGTAGGGTAGATATCTGTAGGACCTTTATGCTGTATCTATTGCAATTGAAGTCCGGAGCTAGGAATATACCATTGCTCCAATTTCATTTTATAGTTACGTCCACATCCTGCTGAAATGAGGGGGAACGTCGAGATAGTCTCTGGGTTGTATATGAACCGTCAAGACTTGGAGCTAGGATTTTGCCGTGACACCATTTTTGCTTTGACCCTTGGGTCTTTTGTTGATGTCACATTTACGTCCTACTGGCATGAAAAGCATGTCGAACTGGAGATAGGATTTTGCCGTCACTCCTTTTTGATTTGGGTCCTTGGAGCCTTTGTTGACGTCGCATCTGCACCAAGAAGGAACGTCGAACTAGAGCTGGGATCTTGCCGTTACTCCTTTTTTTGTTTGACCTTTGGGTCTTTGATGACATTGCGTCTACATCCTGCTGGCATGAGAAGCACGTCGAGATGGAGTTAGGATTTTGCCGTCACTCTTTTTTTATTTGGCTCCTTGGAGCCTTTGTTGACGTCGCATCTGTACCGAGAAGGAACGTCGAGCTGGAGTTAGGATTTTGCCGTCACTCCTTTTTGATTTGGCTGCTTTGAGCCTTTGTTAACATCACATCTGCACCAAGAAGGAACGTCGAGATGGAATTGGGATTTTTCCGTTACTCCTTTTTGTTTAACCTTTGGATCTTTGATGACGTTGCATCTACATCCTGCTAGCATGAAAAGCACGTCGAGTTGGAGTTAGGATTTTTTCATCACTTCTTTTTGGTTTGGCTCCTTAGAGCCTTTGTTGACGTTGTGTCTGCATCCTGCTGGCATGAGAAGCATGTTGAGCTGGAATTAGGATTTTGTCGTCACTCCTTTTTGATTTAGCTCCGTGGAGCCTTTGTTGACTTCGCATTTGCACCGAGAAGGAATGTCGAGCTGGAGCTGGGATTTTTCCATTACACTTTTTTGTTTGACCCTTGGGTCTTTGATGACGTTGTGTTTATATCCTGCTGGAATGAGAAGGAACGCCGATTTGGAGCTAGGATTTTTCCATTACTCCGTTTTGATTTGGCTCCTTAGAGCTTTGTTGACGTCACGTCTGCACCCTGTTGGAATGAGAAGAACGTCGAGCTGATATCTAGGCTATAAATATTGCTGTCGAGATCTGGCTCTCCCTTTGACGAAGGCTGATGGGAAAGTATGGTTCCCTTTCAATCATTTGTGCCTATGGATTGTATACAAGAGTCAATATGGACATACTTGCAGGGCAACGATGTCTTAGGAAATATGTTTAGATTTGTTGCCTAAGGCTTTCCAACTTTATGAACCGTGAGAGTCTCATAAAAATGTTTCTCCCTACGAGTCGAGAGGATCTTGTAGGTGTATTTTCTCCTTAGGAGTCGTGAGGGCTCCTAAGTGATATTTTCTCTCATAAGTCATAAGGCTCTTACAAGAGTGTTTTCTCCTTATAAGTCAAGAGGACTCACAAGTGTCGTTCACCATATGGGGATATTTCTCGCCATTGGTGGAACTTGGTGGGGGAATGTTTATTCGTGCCTGTAAATTGTATAGAAGGGTCAATATTGGACCACCTGTAGGGCAACTTGGAGGATGTGGCGGCTTAAGAACAGGTTCAGATCTATGTAACTTAAGGCTTTTGAATCTTATAAGCCGTGAGGGTCTCATAAGGGGAATTCTCCTTACGAGTCATGAGAATCCCGTAAGTGTAATTTCTCCTTAGGAATCATAAGGATTCCTAAGTGTGTTGCTCCTTTGTGAGTCATAAGGATCTCACGCAGGTATTTTCCCCTCACATGGTCGAGAGGACCTTGCAAGTGCACATGAATTTTTTATTTTGTGAGTTTGCGCCCTTTTTGGGTTTTCACAAACTCTTCGGCATTCCTGTTGTTTTTTGCTCACGGCGCCCTTTCGAGTTTTCATCCATTCCCATTTTTCTTGTGGACATACCGTTTTTTTTATAAAAATGATTTTGCGCCCTTTCGGGTTTTCACAAACTCACCGACAGTCTTGCTGTTTTTACTCCCAACGCCCTATCGGGTTTTCATCCGTGCCCATTTCACTTTTGGACATACCGGTTTATTTTTAATGGTGAAACTTTCGAAAATAGCTTCATCGTAGGTGACCCACCTGTTTGCCAGTGGGTTTTGGGGGTGGCTTCATTGCTGTAATACCTATGTAGCCAGTGGGACTTGAGTTGCAATCTTTCCTTCTAAGACTTCGATTACAATATAGATCTCAAGGGAATATATCGACGTATTTGGGACAATGCACTAGTTTAGGGACGTTCCGATCCATTATCGTCATTTTTTCAGGCGACGCGTCATGTTTGGGGCGATGCACTAGTTTAGGGACGTTTCGGTCCATTATCACCATATTTGAGGCGACGCGGTAGTTTAAAGACGTTTCGGTCTATTATTGCCATGTTTGAAGTTACACGGTAGTTTAAGGACGTTTCGGTCTATCATTCCTATGTTTGGGACGAAATGCTAGTTTAGGGACATCTCTGTCCAATATCGCTGTGTTTGGGGCAACGCACTAGTTTAGGGACTTCTCGGTCCAACATCGCCGTGTTTGGGGCGACGCACTAATTTAGGGACTTCTCGATCCATTATCTATCATTCGGTTGAGTAGTTGCATAACTCATCCCTTCCAATTCTTGTTTGCTGAGACGCTACTGCATGTCCTTTGTTTGCATGGACACTTCACATCTTAGACTATTTTCACCTTCTTGGACTGCTTCATCTATCATCGTGCCAATCGAGTTGTTTTGCGGGAAGTACCGAGTATTTTACATGGCACCTGCCCCCCTGCCCATCAATGTCGCTCTGATGGAGGATCTTCATCATATACAAAGGAACGAGATATCATGTCATTCTGTAACATTTCAGAAAAATAAAATATTATTTTTGGGAATTTTTATAATTAAATAATAAAATTATGAATATTTTATTAATGCGGTATAATTAAATACCGATAAATTGGAAAATATTTGGAAAATTATAGAAATTAATGAAAAGAGGGTGTTTTATTTGATTTAAGCAAATTATGAAATTTCATAATTAATTATATTCACTTTTAATGCTAATCGCGATTAAATATCACTAATCGTGCATTAAGTTTGATTTTTTGCACATGACATGCACTATGTCATATTACACTTTTGTTACATTTTCTACATGGCTTTTCCTTTAATTTTCTTGATTGGTTTTTAAATGAGAAGAAGTGAAAAGAAAAAAAAAGAAAAGAAAAGAAAAAGGGGAAAACATAAAAAAAAAATGAGCATGGGCAAGAGAGAGAAGAGGGAGAGGTGAGGGGTCTCATTGATCAAGTCCTCATTTGCTTTCCCCCTCATTTCCTTTATCATTTTCCCCTCTCCCTCTCACCATGGCTGCCTCCATCTTTCCCCTCCTCTTCAACCTTCATAACACCACAAAAAACAACTCAAAAGTTTATCCCCTTTCAATAAAAACATGCACAAGCTCACTATAAATACTTTGGACCAAGAAAAATTGGATTTTGAAGACTTGGGGCAACTCAAGAAAATTCTTGAGTTGCTAATTGAGGTAATTTCTTCATCATTGGTGTAGTATTTCCATTGCTTTTTCATCCATGTTAGTTTAGAATCGATATTGTGTGGTTTTGTGAACTTAGAAAATTCCAAGTAAGGGTTTTGAGGAATTCTTGAGTTTGAAGTGAAATTGAGGTTAGTAAAGGCTAAACAACCCCTTTAATGATGGTAAATTGGACTGAAACCAGAGACTTAACCCCTTAACCCAAACTTAGAAACCCCGATATCGGGAAATTGTGGGATTTGTGATGAGAATTGGAGATCTGCTAACACCCGGGGACACTAGGAATTATTTAGCAAACACAGAGGAGTATGCAGGAAACCTAGGAGCTACCACTGAAACCATAGCCCTTATCCCCTTAACTTGGCCGCAAATATATCCTTTCTGGCCGCAAATTGCGGCCAGAGCAGGGAGTTGTGGGTTCGTGTTTGGTCCAAGGAATTATCTCCAGTAAAATAGACCCTCCATGTGTGGAAAATTGGCTAATTTCGCCTAGGGTAAAATCTGGGACCATTTTCTTGAGTTGCTGCATTATTTTGCGACTTCGTTTTAATTTGGGATTTGGTATTTGATATTGTGTTCCGTCTTCTGATATTTGTACGTCAGCGACGGGTTTTTTTGGTGGTTTTGCAGGCGTAGGCTATAGGTTCTAACCTATAAGCGATTCGCATGCTATTTTGGTTTTTATCAGCGATTTCGGTTTACAATACTATATGTTTATATGTAGGCACCCCCACGTGGACTTCGAGACGACAAGGATGAGCGTGGCGTCATCTACTCCAGCAAGCGAAGATCAAGGTGGGTAGATATATATATATATATATCTACGGAGGAAGTCGGGTGGATGGCGTATAGCACCCCCGCAGTTCGTAGTGTAGTATACGATATATATGTTATATATATATATATATATATATATATATATACACACGATTATTGTGTCGTGAAACTTGGATGATTAGTGAGTAAGGTGTTAGATGTTCATGAGTTAGTTTTAGTGTATTAGAAGTAACATAGTTATTTTCATAGTCGCGAACCCTAAAATAAGGTTTACACTCTCACACACACGCGCACACACACACACACACTTGCATACATTTTATTCTCTTATGCCTATATGGGGATATGTATATATACACACACACACATGGGTATGGGACTATGTGTGTGTGTATGTGTGTATATGTGTGTGTGTGTGTGTGTGTGTGTGTGTGTGTGTGTATACATATACATGGATGATGAGGATAGTATACGATATTTGAAGATGAGTCGATGAGATTGGGCATGGTGCCATGAGATCGGTGATGTGACATGGTTCGTATTATGAGATACGACACGATTAGTATAGCGGGTCATTAGGCGATGTGTTTTCATACACATGTATGTATGTGTATATATATATATATATATATATATATATATATGGTATCAGTATTGTACTAGACGTAGATCGGTACCCCCAGTTCACGATATGTGATGATAAGGATACCGATTGATTAATGAGATAAATGTGATATTAACCCGTACCCAGATTGGGATGCCGTACGATGGATTTACCGTATGAGCTATATATTGATGATAGATCCACACTCTTGACTCGAGAATGTTATGTTATATATTGTATCATATATGATACTATTGAGGCGGGATCACCGACTATTATATATATATATACATACATACATACATACATATATATATACATATATATATATATATATATATATATCGACTCAGATTAGGTGGTTTTCCTTACCTTTTCGATTAGCATGTTAGTTTAGTCCTGTAGTTTACTTGTAGATGTTAGACTATGTTAGTTATATGTATGCTCTAGAGGCCATTACTGTACATAGGATGTATATTGTAGTGGATGCTGGGACATATATAGGAAGGACTTTCTCGCTCGACATGATAGTACGCTATCTGGTTGCTCTTTATCTTAACATGTATACTTTCTGTCTCTCTGATTACATGTTGATAAAGCCCATAGGATGTGTACTCGACTTCCAGGACTATGATGTAGATCATACTAGTGGGGCCTGGGTAGTCCATGAGTGCATCCTTGAAATGTTCCTAGTCGAGGGAATATCGAGACGGGGCATCGATATTCCAGAGTAGACTAGCGCATATCTTCTCGACCCATGCGATGGGCGATGGATGATCCCATATCCATTGGTGTTTGACATCGAAGATGGTATGCGGGTGCTCAGTGGAGACTGGGTACACTGAACGGACTCGCCGAGAACTCCCAGATGGTATTATACCTCACGTCAGATGGCAGTTCTCTGGTGACACTGGTACAGCTTAGTCTGTTGACCCGAGATCGTCATAGAGTCTTGTGTGTCTCCCACTGTGCTTTGATTTCCACCCTACCACGGCTCTACTGAGTTGTGCAAACAGGTGGTTTTTGGGTACAGTCCCGATTCACATGGAGGCAATGAGCGATAGGAGGGGATTCGTCTCTCCTGGTATTGGGGGTTGATGTTGTGCTATGCTCGACTGGCCATAATAGGAAATCCCTGGCCAGGGTTGCAGTGATATACTGGTAAGTGTTATCAGTAGTTTCACGAATGTTATGGACCCTACGTCGGCATGACTTATCGAGCTATTGGGGTCTGACGTTTACCACCCCTAGGCGAGATATGCGACATATCAGACGAACAGACCGGACTATACGGTAGTGTTACTGGTCGGATTCGCAGGAGTGTGAGCGGGCTTGCTCGTCGATCTTCTGATCGCTCAATACCCGGGTGGCCGTTACGTTTGGCAGACCGCTTGCGGCTTGTGGGTGTTTGATATGATCATCATCTGCTGCCGGCGTATTGACGAGTCTTTAGAGTCCTACGCAGAGGTTTCCTGGTTCAAGCGAAACGAAATAGGAGTGCATATGAGATATGTGCGGGACCGAGAATAATGCGTGTATGTGATACCGTATTTGATTCTCACGATCAATGTATCGAATGGTTATATGCGATATAACCTAGTTATCGAATCAAGGATTGATTCGATAAGCCGACACATTGGATACTAGCCGGTTATATGCGATATGACCGGATCGTTAAATCAAGTGTTGATTTAATGATTTAATACATAATTATATATTTGATATATTGCTTTGCATTAACTAGTATCGGTTCACTTTAAATGGATTTTCTCACGCGGATGTGCACATTGTATATTCGATATATTTTTGTGCACATGATTGTATCATGTTTGATGATACATTCTAGCTTGGTTTTGTGTAAAGTGTTAAACCATGGTTAATTGGTGATTAGGGTTTCTTTTTCATTTACTTAATCATTTATTTATTCCTTTTATTTATTTTGGAAAAAGAAAAGATAAAGAGATAAGAATGGTTGCTAGATTTGTTTTTATTTGAAAGCTTCTTGAAGCTTTGAACTTAGTCCAGCATTCTTATCTTTTATCTAACCCTAACCACTATCTAACCTAAGTTAAGTCTCTACACTAAACCATGGTCAATGATATGATAAGTATTGTATTTTATTTTCTATTTTAGTTTAAGTTATCATATCATCTTCTTCTTCTTCATCTTCTTCTTCCATGGATGTAGCTTGCTACTCCAATGGCAAGTATTGAAATAGTGTGAGAAATCCAAAACTAAAGTTTACCCACTTCCTATTTCTTCATCCTCTATCTATTGCCAAGTAGTATAGGGTGTTTCCTTCACAAGTTTTCCAAGCTTGATGAAGTTGGAGCTTGTTCTTGCGATATCTCGACGTAGATCATCTTCGGCATTGAACCGACGATCAAGCTCGCCCATTCTTCGATGATACCGATACTTGAGTTCCGGATTCATTTTGGACAGCCGAGGGGACTTCGTTGCGGAGCCGTGGAGGTGGTGGACCGGATCTACAAAGGTTGTATGTCCGTTCCCTTAGTTAAATTGTTAACTAGTTTATGTTTCGCCTAAATATCTAGTAAACGATCCGTAGTCGGGTTTGTAGGCACCCGTAAAATTTTATTTGTGCATGTTTGGTCACTTGTGAATCTTAACTAGAGTGCCCAGGAACCCTACAGTGGTATCAGAGCCTAGCTAGAGCCTTAGGCGAAGTCCATACGGAAATTGAAGTCCGAACGAACCCGAAACCCCGAACCAAAAGAGCTCTCTGTACTTTTTTCAAAAACAGTGATTTTTCTATATTAAAAATATTCAGTAAAATCAGAAGAAGATTATAAGGAAAACTGCAAAATTCGTAGTCCTAATTCCATTAGACCGCCGCCCTTCCGCGGCACGAGCATGGCTCGTGCGGCGGAAGCGCGGCCGATTTGTCGTATTGCGCAACAACTTTTGTACAGTAATTCCTCTTCTGCTGTTCTGGGTTTCCTGGATATTTTTGATATTTTTTCAAGAGTTGAATTTTTCTGAGTTGATTTGGGGATTCGGTGTTTCGATCGGGGTATCAAATTTTGTCTGTGTGGCTTTCCGGATAAGTCTTAGAATATGTTAAAAAGTTCGACCGGATATAAATACCCAATTTTTCCCTTGTCGGGAAATTTCCAAGTGTTGGATTTTTCCGTAGTTTGACGACGTTCTAAGTAGTGCAAGTAACGCGATGGTCCCTCTAGAAGACACAAACCTTAACTCGATTATGTGACCGTCTTGAACTGCCTTTTGAACCTTCGGGTTTGGGGCAGTACGGCGTGCCACATGTGAGGCGTTGGCTTGACCCTTCTACGGCTGGATCGTTGGTACTGAGGCACGAACGGAATGTTGTTAGACTTGTTTCATGTGTTGATCTGTTTCGGGAAAAGTTGGGTGTTAGATTGTTCGATCGAAAAGTTTAACATTTTCTGTTTATCCGGAATGGGATACAATAATTGGAATTCACAATAAGTTATATGATAACTGAATGAATGTTATAAACATAGCAATTTAGTCTCACTTGATCGGTTGCCACGGAATTTTGATGTGATCAAAAGTCCGTCGCAATCACGTAGCGTACGCGGATACTCGCCGGGTAAACTTAATAGACAGCCTCACTCCATAGCCCCGACCAAGTGACTGTAGGAGAACCCCGTCGCCGAAAGCATCCGTCCGGGTGCTCGCGGTAGCGGTGTTCCGCCTTGGTGCACTTCGTCGACGGTATCAGGGGTGCGGCCGCCTACTGAAGTTTGCGACGAGTATTCGATCAAAATGTCGGGAATCTTGTTGAATTGCCCGACTTAATATTGAAAAGTGTTTTCGATAATGAGACTAAAATGCGGGGTTTATAATTGTTAGGCATGCGATGTCTAAGTAATTCATTTGGTCAGGCATGCGATGTCTGAAGAGATTGCGGATTCCAACTGTTGTAGTTTTACACTTTCTTTTCTGTGACCGTAAGTGTAATATGTTATATCGCCGGTTTCGTTGCTATATGTCAACGACAATTGGGATGGACATATTTACTTACGTTGATGACATGTGATGTTATGTGTTGCTGGATATGTTATATTGGATCGTCGTGTTTGAATAGCCGGGGGTTTTTATGTGAGATGAGTGTTTTTCATTTTCATTCATGTAAAAACTTGTATGTAATATTCTTTTATTGGGGCGCTTCCAGGTTGCGGAAGTTGTCACCGTTTGTATATTATTTACTTTTCGGCACTAGGATAGACCCAAGGAGGGGAGCACAAGTAACCGGGTTCTGGGGTCCAGTGGGAGACCAACTCGAGGAGTCGAGTCCGGGTCTCCTAACCCTAGAATTGGTAGGGTTGCTTGCCGCTCTCGTAGGGGTCTTGGGGTGTGGGATTGGCTATTCATCACGACCGTGGAATCCGTGTTTTATACTGGCTCGTATTGAAAACACGGACGTCCTAGTATATCCAATATTTCATATGTTTCTTCTGCTGTGTTTTATCTGTGATCATGCGATGTTCTGTGTTCTGTGACAGGTATTATATATAGTATATATGATATATTATATAGACGTTGCTTATGTTTTACACCCGCGCTAGCCCTGCCTCGCTCTGGCGTTAGTTACCTAACCTAACGGTGCAGACGGGACATCGAGGCGAATGCGGATGGCATAAGTGTACGTCATATCTATCTGTGATGTTTAGGTAACTTAAAAAGATGGGATATTCATTAATGAGATTAATGAAAGAAAATAAACCTAATTGATGTTGTGGAATCGAATTTCAAAATAAAACAGGTAGCTACAGTTCTTGCTTTGCATCGCAGTGTTCATTATAGAACATCCTGCACCTTATTCGATGAGGAAAGGACCGAGATCCCTTCACCGGGAGTGACTCCTTTAGCAATAACTGGCAGATGCTACAACCCTCGGTTTGTCTTTGATCGCTTCTATAGTTTCCGCTTTGCACAGTGATATATATGATATATCCCGCACCTCATTCGACGAGGAAAGGGCCGACGATCCCTTCACCGGGAGTGACCCCTTTAGCAAAACTAGAAAAGCTTCAAAAACATTCCATTTAAAAACCATTTGATTCCGCAACAAGATCAAGTTCAAAGCGTTAAAGGTTTTCATAAAAACCAGCCGCAACCCTTCGTCATTTTAGGAAGTAGAGTACTTAGTATTCGTGCTGTGTTTGTTGACCATAGTCAAGGCACAGTGTACGGTAGCTAAGTGATGTCTTCCTACACCGCATATGATGCGATTAGTTAGGACAGTCGCGTGACTTTGTTGACCTTAGTTAAGGGTCATGTGGGTGGGTCTAATTAATCACGAAATGACGGGTAGAACTTGACTAGTACTTATGATTTGTTGACCATAGTTAAGGTCATAGGTGCTAGGGGTAAAAACCTTTATCGGGAGTTTCATGTGTTGAAACTTGCAATGAGATTGCATACCTTCTATGTGATAGTTGGATCCCGATACCCGCTGCGAGTAAGAGTTACTCCTGGGAGAGTTTTATACATTACAATTAGCCGATCAAGTAGGTGTCTAGAAAGGTGTCAACGGGGTTACGCCTCTGGGAAAACGAGGTTTACATTAATTAGGTTCGTGCGAAAGCACGGGGGACCTCCCTCAAAGTACCGACACTGGCCTGGCTGAAAGATTGGCGAACTTGTAGTGTGTAATTAATCCCGGCTAGTCTTTCCTTTTAGGGTTTGAAGGAAGATTTGATAAAAACAGTGGGAGCCATCCTGATTAGATAAAATAATAACCAATCTATTCTTGACAGAGCGCACGCTGAGTGTTTTCTTCTCTCTCTCTCCAGGTAGCGACCTTATCACGCCTTAATCAAGATAATAATACGGAATATTGACCGAACCCGCTTGTTATACTGAGCTGGGGAATGTTGGTCCCGCTCCAACTTATAATTGTTATAAGACAGAGCAGGAAATTGGGGAATACCAGAATTCCCGTGCCGCCCAAACGAAGAGAGTGCATGCTGATGCATCATCTTCGGGTGTGTTCATTACAGAGAACTGTTTCTCAGTGTCCTTTACGTCCTGGGTATGTGATACCAGATCAGGATCCCAGATATGTAATCAGTTACATAGGGCTACAGAAAGGTAGAAAAACTGAGAACGGGTGATAAGTTTCATGAGACAGAAACCGGGGCAAGTGTTGCAACCAAGTCTGTTGGTCACTGTCACCCTGTATTACCAATACATTGATTCTGAACAAATGCTATTAGATGCCGAACCTGATATACAAAATCATATCAGTCTCTTTATTAGTAAAGAAATGATAAAATTTTGTATAGTTGGATAATGTTTTGAACATTTCCTATATCAAAAGTTGATCGGTTCAGGCACGTTATCTAAAAGCGTTGATGTTCTAAATCACACTACAGTTCTTAGTATGTGGAACACACACAAGAGGAAGAGTTCAGAAATGAACGGATTCTTCTTGAGGTATTGTAGACTAGGTCAGATCAATGCGACCCGACTGGCTGAAGTTACATTTAGATGTATATTTAAATCGTTTTGAATTTACATCTTGTGCAACTCGCCAATCATGTCACAAAGATAAGAAGACCATAGCTCTGTTTATTGGAAACAGAGAAAGAGTTAATGAACTCTTGGGACCGATACATGATGATGTATGTAAGGTCTCCTGTCTACACATGCCAGGACTGGTTCTTTATACTCCATTATATTCTCTGATAATCTCTCAAGATTCAGTCGTATGTTCCTGCTGAAACATAAGTCCGAAGCTTTTGAGGTATTCACAGAATATAAGTTAGAAGTAGAGAACCAATAACCGGGTATAAGTATTATGTCCTATGATGAGATCAGAATACTTGTGCATAGAATTCCTGGACTATTCTAAAGGAGAATGAGATTCTCTCTCAGCATTACTCCTCCGTATACACCATAGCACGATGGTATATCGGGGCAGGGCTATCACACCCTATATGATAAGGTGTGCTACTGAGTTACCTTTTTCCTTTTGGGAGTTATGCACTTGAGAAGCTGCATACCTATTGAATTAGGTTTGAATCAAATCACTGCCTACCACTCCATATAAGATATGGTATGGGAAGAACCTATCTCTTAAGTAAGTTAAGATTTGGGATTGTCCGGCCTATGTCAAAAGCAAAATCCGGACAAGATCGAGGCAAGATCAGTTCTGTAGAACTGGAAAGGTTCCAGCTGTACAAAACTGCTAATGATTTGGTACAACCAAAGGATTCAATAGTTTCCGACGAACCTCAACCTCTCCACCGATCTGGTAAGGTTCCTCACCCACCTGAGAGATACCTGAGTTTCTCGATGACAGTGGGAGCAAGGATTGCATCATAAGATGATGACCCAACTAGTTTCGAGCAGGCCATCGAGAGTAGGGACTCTGTAAGAATGGCTGGATGCTTAGCGGTCTGAGATGGAATCCATATACACCAACAAAGTATGGACTTTGGTTGCTATATCTGAAGGGTTAAATCCCTATCAGGAGCAAGTATATCTTGAGAAGATTACTTGGTGTACATGGAAAAGTTGAGACTTTCAAAGCTAGACTTGTTAAAGGTTTTCGTCATCGACCAGGCGTGGATAATGATGAAACCTTTTTCCAGTAGCTATGCTTAAGTCTATCCAGATCCTACTTACCACGGCTACATACCATGACTACGATATCTGGCGGTTGGGTGTCATGACTGCTTTTCTAAATACTGATTTAGAAGAGAACGTCTATAAGAACACAGCCAGAGGTCTTCGTAAACAGTGGGAGCAGCGGAAACGTGTGCAAGTTGCTTTACATAATAAAGCAGGCATCGCGGAGTTGGAACGTCTGTTTTGATGTGATAGTCAAAGTGTTTGACTTCATCCAAATGGTAGACGAACCTTGTAAATACAAAAGGGTAGTAGAGAGTAAGGTGGTCATCTTCGTATTGTACATAGACAACATACTCTACATAGGAAAAGAGTTTCCTATACTATGATCGATCAATCTCCTATTATCACTAAGATTCCCCAAATCAGGATCAAAGTGATACCTACTAAATCCTGGATTTTGGATCTATGAGATAGATCTAAATGGATGTTAGAATACTCACTAGATGTAGTGAGATGGTATCAATCGATCCTGGGGAGAATCACTGGAAGTGTTCCAGGGTGATAAAGACGACTGAATGTCAGTCACAGGCAATGTCTTTACCCTCAGTAAAGGGACGGTATGTTGGAAGAGTTCCAAGCTCGATACCGTGGCAAACTAGACGATAAAGGCTGGTAACATCGCTATTAAAGATACTACCAAAGAGGCTGTTTGGGTGTATAATGGTTCATAAGATGAACTAGGTTCCTGCCATTGTATGACAATGGAAGCGTGGCTTCGACCCTGGAACCCTGGTCCCATCAGTGACCCAGACAAATTCTGAGGCAGCATCACCTGATCATGGAGATAGTTGATCTCCAGGGTGATCGAGATTAGGAGAGTAGACTCAGAGGACAACACGGCGGATCCACTCACGAAGGCCTTTTTCCCAAAGAGAGATTTTTTAGGGGATGGTTGAGTATGTGATACTGCAACCACTGCTACAGATGGCCCTAGTGCAAGTGGGAGATTGTTAGTTATATGTATGCCCTAGAGGCCATTACTGTACATAGGATGTATATTGTAGTGGATGCTGGGACATATATAGGAAGGACTTTCTCGCTCGACATGATAGTACGCTATCTGGTTGCTCTTTATCTTAACATGTATACTTTCTGTCTCTCTGATTACATGTTGATAAAGCCCATAAGATGTGTACTCGACTTCCAGGACTATGATATAGATCATACTAGTGGGGCCTGGGTAGTCCATGAGTGCATCCTTGAAATGTTCCTAGTCGAGGGAATATCGAGACGGGGCATCGATATTCCAAAGTAGACTAGCGCATATCTTCTCGACCCATGCGATGGGCGATGGATGATCCCATATCCATTGGTGTTTGACATCGAAGATGGTATGCGGGTGCTCAGTGGAGACTGGGTACACTGAACGGACTCGCCGAGAACTCCCAGATGGTATTATACCTCACGTCAGATGGCAGTTCTCTGGTGACACTGGTACAGCTTAGTCTGTTGACCCGAGATCGTCATAGAGTCTTGTGTGTCTCCCACTGTGCTTTGATTTCCACCCTACCACGGCTCTACTGAGTTGTGCAAACAGGTGGTTTTTGGGTACAGTCCCGATTCACATGGAGGCAATGAGCGATAGGAGGGGATTCGTCTCTCCCGGTATTGGGGGTTGATGTTGTGCTATGCTCGACTGGCCA
Organism: Agapanthus africanus; assembly: GCA_030015575.1. Taxonomy (NCBI): domain Eukaryota; kingdom Viridiplantae; phylum Streptophyta; class Magnoliopsida; order Asparagales; family Amaryllidaceae; genus Agapanthus; species Agapanthus africanus. Next base: position 131,304,248 of record CM057350.1, on the reverse strand, counting down.
TAACAGGAAATCCCTGGCCAGGGTTGCAGTGATATACTGGTAAGTGTTATCAGTAGTTTCACGAATGTTATGGACCCTACGTCGGCATGACTTATCGAGCTATTGGGGTCTGACGTTTACCACCCCTAGGCGAGATATGCGACATATCAGACGAACAGACCGGACTATACGGTAGTGTTACTGGTCGGATTCGCAGGAGTGTGAGCGGGCTTGCTCGTCGATCTTCTGATCGCTCAATACCCGGGTGGCCGTTACGTTTGGCAGACCGCTTGCGGCTTGTGGGTGTTTGATATGATCATCATCTGCTGCCGGCGTATTGACGAGTCTTTAGAGTCCTACACAGAGGTTTCCTGGTTCAAGCGAAACGAAATAGGAGTGCATATGAGATATGTGCGGGACCGAGAATAATGCGTGTATGTGATACCGTATTTGATTCTCACGATCAATGTATCGAATGGTTATATGCGATATAACCTAGTTATCGAATCAAGGATTGATTCGATAAGCCGACACATTGGATACTAGCCGGTTATATGCGATATGACCGGATCGTTAAATCAAGTGTTGATTTAATGATTTAATACATAATTATATATTTGATATATTGCTTTGCATTAACTAGTATCGGTTCACTTTAAATGGATTTTCTCACGCGGATGTGCACATTGTATATTCGATATATTTTTGTGCACATGATTGTATCATGTTTGATGATACATTCTAGCTTGGTTTTGTGTAAAGTGTTAAACCATGGTTAATTGGTGATTAGGGTTTCTTTTTCATTTACTTAATCATTTATTTATTCCTTTTATTTATTTTGGAAAAAGAAAAGATAAAGAGATAAGAATGGTTGCTAGATTTGTTTTTATTTGAAAGCTTCTTGAAGCTTTGAACTTAGTCCACCATTCTTATCTTTTATCTAACCCTAACCACTATCTAACCTAAGTTAAGTCTCTACACTAAACCATGGTCAATGATATGATAAGTATTGTATTTTATTTTCTATTTTAGTTTAAGTTATCATATCATCTTCTTCTTCTTCATCTTCTTCTTCCATGGATGTAGCTTGCTACTCCAATGGCAAGTATTGAAATAGTGTGAGAAATCCAAAACTAAAGTTTACCCACTTCCTATTTCTTCATCCTCTATCTATTGCCAAGTAGTATAGGGTGTTTCCTTCATAAGTTTTCCAAGCTTGATGAAGTTGGAGCTTGTTCTTGCGATATCTCGACGTAGATCATCTTCGGCATTGAACCGATGATCAAGCTCGCCCATTCTTCGATGATACCGATACTTGAGTTCCGGATTCATTTTGGACAGCCGAGGGGACTTCGTTGCGGAGCCGTGGAGGTGGTGGACCGGATCTACAAAGGTTGTATGTCCGTTCCCTTAGTTAAATTGTTAACCAGTTTATGTTTCGCCTAAATATCTAGTAAACGATCCGTAGTCGGGTTTGTAGGCACCCGTAAAATTTTATTTGTGCATGTTTGGTCACTTGTGAATCTTAACTAGAGTGCCCAGGAACCCTACAGACTAGACTTGAGTCATACCTATTTCAAAACTAACGAATCATGAGTATTTTAAAGATAGTCCAAGGGATTCTACGGATATTTCAAAGGATGTACCTTTTCTTAAAAACCCCGTAGCCCTTATTTTCAAAACACCACGATTCGTATTATTTCAAATGGCAAAATGGTATGACACATATATAGAAATGTAGATCTTTATTGTTACGTTATTATTCATGTTCCGCATATTAGTGTTGCATTTACTATTAATTTGCCATTTATTATGTTATTATCATCGCATCGCATGTTTATAGTGCACTTTAGTGATTATGAAACCATACTGTCAGGACACCAGCACCATTACCGATGATGTGTATGCTCCACATACACTTGCTTGCCGGCTCACACACATCATCATCGCTAATTGCCATGTCACGCACACTTTAGAGAATATTATTTCATTGACATAGCTTGCTAGCTGATAGTTCCTATATGTTATTGTTTCATATGTTAATTTATTATTGCATTCATTGCTTGATATTTCATGCATATTTTTATATTCATTAGTCATGCAATATTATAATGGCCAGTCCGGACTGCCGGAGCCCAGTATTCATTATTTATTTACATCGTGATTTATGATTTCAGATTTCCATGAGATTTCTGGATTTAGAGAAACCGCAAGGATTTTATAAACTGATTATCATTTTAAATGAAAGTTGCGGTTTTCTCATGATATGATATGAGATATGTCCACCATGAGTTTTCTCGGCTCTTGAGCGATATCATACACCCGATTCGAGGAGGAGGAGGAACCGTCTGTGGGTGTATGGTGGACCCGGTGCGGTACCCCGGGGCGAGAAGGCCGCAGATGATGGCGTTGAGCCTGTGACAGGGGAGCACTACTGACCGGTGATTATATTGTGACTTGACGGATATCCGGAGGATACCGATCGGAGTATGGGCCAGTCCGGATAGCCGGAGCCCTGTGGTTTTGAGATTTGATGATATGGACCAGTCCGGATAGCCGGAGCCCTAGATATCGAGATTCGAGGTTACAGGCCAGTCCGGATTGCCGGAGCCTAAGATATTGAGATATTTGGATTTATGTTTTGTGTCGATACTTGATACTAATTTCATTAATGATACCTCGATTTATAAATATACAGAAATCTCACTATATTAAGAAAACAGTTTTCTCATTCATGATATATTCTGTTTTCATCATACCATATTCATACCTCATATTTATGATATGTTGTTACCTGAGGCACTGACACGAGCACTTGGTGTTACACTTATGTATAAATATTTACCCTTGCCACCTTATCATGCTTCAGACTTTATCATATTGAGGATATATATTATTGATCGTATTGACCTAGGATTGAGTCATACATACGATTTCTGCACTGTGATGTTTTCTACTCACGAGTTGGCAACTCACCACCGTTGTGCCACAGTTCTTGCAGGTTTTACCATAAGGTTTCGTTGCGGCTTTGCTGGCACACCGTTTTCATTTCGGGTGATTGCTTTGGTAGGTGGGTTTGTTCATATCAGATTTTTGCATTTTCATACCGCCCAATTTTTGTCACATTGCATATCGGTAGATACTCTTGAGCCGTGTTTGCTAGTCAATTGCAGGATACAGGTTCTCGGTTCTAAAACGGTGAAATTCATGGAAAACACGACAAAATCCGGGTTCCTGCCAACCACAGATAAAACACGGTCTCCGCTCTTCATCCGTATGTTGCCAGATACCAGTTTAGGAAGACAAAATGTCAAATCAATGTCACTCTCATGCACAAGGCTCAATGGTAGCACAAAATCCAAGAGATCTACACGGAGCTCGAGGCAATCATGACAAAATCTTGACAAAAGTCCACCTTTCCCTCAACAGAAATTCTGGAAGAAATATGGCAGTATTTTCAGAAAATATATGAACCAGAGAACAGAGCACAGCAAACCAGGGGACCACAAGAAAACGTATGCCCTAACTCACCTATACGGCCGCGGATCCGCGGCCAAAGTGGGGTCCAGGCCGCGGATCCGCGGCCTTATAGTGGCGGCAAGCAAAAAGTTTCCAGGGGTATTTTGGTCATTGCATGTGTGGTCTGGTGGTTGCCCTAGGGTTTCATTCTCTGGCCTATAAATAGCCCAGAACTTTGTGAAGGAAAGGGTCCATTCTTGTATTTTCTTTTTGCTAGGTTTTAGTTCCCATGTTCTTCTTCTTCTCATCTCTTCTCCATTAAACTTGTAGTGAACTTTGTGAGTGAGGAATGGTGAATAAAGAAGATCATTTTATTATCATGCTTGTCTTACTTTTGCTATAATTGTTGTAACTTTAAATTCGTTAAGTAGTTGTTGTTATTTCCTTGTTGTTTCTTCTTCTCTTTTTTCTTTATCCTTACATACGACAATGATACTTACGCTCGATCCTCGCCAAGGTGAGGTCGCAAATAGTTAGTCGTATTCTTCTAATCTCCCTCTTTCTATCTTCCTCTTTTGTTTTGTTTTGTTTTTCCTTATCATGAAGTGTGAGTAGTGTTATACTTGCTAGGGTAGGATAAGGGAAGTTTGAGAGAAGGAAATCTCTCTCACTCTTTCCTTGCCCAACAACTTAAATCGACTCCCGTTAATTGAACCACAATCCGCTCCTTACGGCACCCTATCCTACATGATAGCGGTGATTCCGTAGTGAGACCGGTTGTGGTTGAATTAACCGGAGGTTATGGATAAGAGCCAAGAACGGACGGACAAGCGCCAAAAGGAAGACTTATTCGTTGGAAAGCCTAGCTTATACTCGCAAAGTCCTTCCTAGTCGTGCTAATCCCCGTTGTTGCCGATTACCGTAACACCGATATTAAGAGGGGGCAATGAAAGATGTGGAGACTCCTAACTCAAACTAACCTAATCCTAACCCTAACAAGCTCTCTTTAAATATCAACTTAACACTTAGATAACCACAACAAAATCTGAAAACAGGACTTAACTCGTTAAAACACTTTGAAAAAGACTCCCATCTCCCTGCGGACGACCCGTACTCAACCGGCTAGCTACAAGTGAAACCGTCTTGATTGCGGTCTTTAAAACTAAACTTGAACACGCACATATCCTAACAATCAAATGGCGCCGTTGCCGGGGAGACGGTAGTTTATTTCCTTGTGTAATTTCGGGTTAATTTGTAAGTATAAAAAAAAAACGAAAAAAAAAATATACTTTGTAAAAGAAACCATCTTGTTATTCTTGATTAGTTTTTGTGCAAGTGTGCAGGAAATACGAAGCTCAAGATCGACGCCAAAGACGTTGGAAATACGGAGTTCAAGTACAGTGCCAAAGACGTGGGAAGATAGACCCACATTTTCGCGGCTACACCGCGACGGACAAAACGAAGCATCCGGTTTACTGTACAAATCTGGAGCAAATACAGTGAGCAAATCAAGATTCAGTACATCCAGACAAGCAGAGGACACCCAACAGAGAACACCCAAATTTTTCAGAGCCCCAATTCCCCTACATAGCCGCGGATCCGCGGCCATTGCATGCATTTGGCCGCGGAAACGCGGCCACTTGGTGGCTTCAGAGCCCCAAAATCTCTTTGTAAGTCTCTCTGCCTCTCTCCACTCCTCTGAACTCCACTGAACTGTGTTTTCTGCAGCCTTCTTTGCGCAAATTCTTCTCCCCCTTCCAATAAACTGTTCTTGTACAGGATTCTTTGCGCCGCAAATAAAAATTGTTTGCAGTTGATTTGTTACTGCTTTGCATTTCTTTAATACGGACTTAAGGGGCTTGAAACCAATCCAGATTGGGTGGGGATTTCATCACCCTTCCCAGGACCCCAAAAATCACTAAAGCATATGCATTGTCCATTGTAAATTAAAAAATACTAGACTTCAGCCCTAAGGACTTCGCGCTCATTAGGAGAAGATAAACCGTGTTTAGAACCTCGCTTAACCGTATATTGTTTACGGGGTGTCTAGGAAAGTGTTAAAGGCGCAACCGCCGAAAGAGAAAGGGTTATTTAATTAAGGAACTTCGCGAAAGCGTCGGACAACCTCCCCTTATCTCTGCACTTACCTGGCCTCGTGATCAGTGTACTTTTAAGCCTGTTTCTCGACACTGTTTAACTTCGACAATCAAGTTCAGGAGCAGGTCTAGTGGACCTAGGTTACCCTAGATCTAGGTGTGATTGTGCATATCTTGTTTGTGATTGCTTAGCCATATTTCCGTACATATTTCTGTAAAAATCTTTCTAAAAAAAAAAAAAGAAAAAAAAAAGAAAAAATCAAAAACTTTTATAAAAACTTGCCCTTTTGTCGCCAAATCCATTTTCACCCACCACCCATCGCCTTTCTCCATTGACGTTTTCTTACCCTCACCTTCTCCGCTTTGACTATACTAAACTCGTTTAGTGTATGTCCGCTTAGACTCGGGACACTAGCGCCCGTCTAGTCCGCGTTACGTTAGTCGCGACCGACTACGCGATCGACTCCGAAGTCGATACTCCGTCCACTCCTCTTTCACCCCTTCCTTTACCGGCCAACTCCGATGTTGACCGGAATTCTGTTCATACATCTTCACCTTCACCTTCACCTTCACCAACCTCTTCTTCTGCGATGTCGGGATTTAATCCGAACATCTCTTTGACCACCCCTGGATTGGCTCCACCTCCTACGGAGACCAATCTCCCACCACCCCCGCCTGTTGTAGCGCCGCAGCGAATCGCGCTCCAGGATCGTTTCTATCCCACCTGTTCTGCACTTCTCACCTGCCTTTCTCTTCCTCCGGCCAATGGGGACAACTTTGAAATTAAGCCCCATTTCATCAACATGCTTCCACGTTTTCATGGGCTTGAATCTGAAGATGCCTATATCTTCATTAATAAATTTTAAAACGTCTGTGCCATGATGAAAACCACCCAGCTGTCGGATGATGCTATACGTCTATGGGTCATTCCGTTCACTTTATGCGATCTCGCTGAAAAATGGCTGTATAGCACCGCGTCCCACTCAATCACCAGCTGGGACGAGTTTGTTAAAGCGTTTCTGAAAAAATTCTATCCAAATCATAAGACCGCAAGAATTCGAAATGAAATCAACCAATTCTCCCAGCTTCCTTCTGAACCCTTCTGGAAGTGCTTTGACCGGTACAAAGACCTTCTTGTTCAGTGTCCTCACCACGGTATAGAGAAATGGCAACTCTGCCAAACCTTATACGAGAGACTGAACCCAGCAACGAAGCAGTTGCTGGAAACCATCTGTCAGGGCCACTTCCTATCAAAATCTGACGAGGAAGCGTGGCAGTTCTTTGACGATCTTGCGGAGCAAACGCTACAGTGGGAGAGCACCAGACCGACTTCTTCTTCTTCTTCTACCTCCACTTCTACCGGTCAGTCTAGGGTAGGAATCCACCAACTTGACGTCTCTATTGCGATGAAAGCTGAAATGGCTGCGATAACACGAAAGCTTGAAGCGATAGAGAGCAAATTTTATGCTCCTTCTCCTGCCCCTGTTTTCCCCCTTCGTACCATCTGCGCTTGTTGTTCCGATCCTTCCCACTTGACCGAAGAGTGTCCTTACAATCCACCCTCGCAAGGACAGGATCAGGTTAATGCTGCCTTCCAGCAAAGACTGAGGAATGATCCATACTCTTCCACCTATAATCCCGGTTGGAGGAACCACCCCAATTTCGCCTGGAATCAGAATCAGAATCAATTCCAGGGCAACAATTTCCAAAGGGCCCCTCCGCCGCAACAACAAGCACAGCAACAAACTCAACACCAATATCAGCAGCCCTTCCAACCCCAACCTTTCCAAAACCAGACGAACAACTTTGCACCGAACAACTCTTTTCCACCAAACAACTTTGTTCCGTCAAACAACGATAAGGTTTCCTCGCTCGAGCGTAGTCTGGAGGCGTTTGTTAAACAATCGACTCAATCCACCGCCAACATCCAGTCTTCAATTCAATCTTTAGTGCAACACACTGCCGCACACGGGCAGAGCATCAAGACCATCGAGGCCCAGATTGCACAGCTGAACGCGGCCTTGAGCGAGCGAGAGAAGGGGAAGCTCTCATCCCAGCCACTTCCAAATCCCGGTCACCCACATAATGCACATGTTGCTCTTGAACAACAAAACCATAATGTGAGTGCCGTGACCACACTGAGATCGGGGAGGGTGCTGCAAAACAACATTGGCAAACGGATCAAAGATGACACCCCGGCCGCTGCTTCTTCTTCTTCTTCTCCTTCTTCTGAGCCTATTCTCCGTTCTTCACAAGGCTCTCCTTCCTCTTCTTCTCTGAACGGACCCACTTCTCACTCCACGAAGACACCTATTCTGGGATCCGTTCCAACTCCGCAATCTCCTCCTCCAGCTTTAGACTCAACCAATTTTCAAAATGTTCCATTTCCAAACCGGTTGAGGTCTAACAAACAAAATCCACAAATGGAGAAGATTCTGGAGTTATTTAAGCAAGTTAACATTAACATTCCTCTTTTAGATGTTGTCCAACAAGTCCCGTCTTACGCGAAAATCTTAAAGGACTTGTGCACGAAAAAGAGGAAGTCTCAGGTACCAAAGAAAGTTTTCTTGGCCAGTGCTGTGAGTGATGCTCTTACCCAATCTTTACCACAAAAACGGAAGGACCCTGGCTGTCCTACGATTTCAATCACTATTGGGGATAAGAACATCAACCGCGCACTATTAGATCTTGGTGCCAGTGTTAACTTGCTTCCGTATTCAGTATACGAGCAATTAGGCGTCGAAGAGTTGAAACCCACACACTGCACTCTCCAGATGGCCGACCGATCGATCACCCATCCTAGGGGTGAGCTAGAGGATGTGTTGATAAGAGTCGGGGACTTCATATTCCCCGTTGACTTCATTGTATTAGATACACAGCCTGTAGCTAACCCCCGGAATCAAATTCCGGTGATACTCGGTCGCCTATTTCTCGCAACCTCAAATGCTGTGATCAATTGTCGCAATGGTTCAATGAACCTCTCTTTTGGAAATATGACGATTGAACTCAACATTTTTAGGTTGGGGAATCAGCCCGCCGAACCTAATGCTCATATACTGGATGTCTGCTCGATCCAGGAGATCACCCCCGAAGAGTGTGAATTCGAGGAGTTTCTGTTTGAACACGACAATCTTGACGCCACTAGTGCGTTTCTCTTCGAACCTGCTGCTGCTTCTGCGCCCGACAATGAATACGAGTGTTTCACGTTCTTGAACGATCTTAGCCGCGCACAACCCGAGTTTGAATCTTTCGACTTTCCGGATGAGTTACCTGAACCATCCAACTCGGTTGCCTACACTCGCTTTGAACCTTTGCTGGAGTCTTTTGAGTTCGAGACCTTTGCACCAGTCTTGCCTTCCATCATTTCACCTCCAACGCTCGAACTCAAGCCTTTGCTGCCTCACCTTAAGTACGCCTACTTAGGTGAGAACGAGACCCTTCCTGTCATCATCTCGGCTTCTCTAGCTCCCGAGCAAGAGAAAGCCCTTCTCGCGGTCTTGCACAGCAACAGGCAAGCTTTTGGCTGGTCCATGGCGGACATCAAGGAGATTAGTCCCCTGATCGTTGAGCATCACATTCATCTGATGGATGATACCAAACCAGCCCGGGATCTACAAAGACGTCTTAATCCAGTCATGAAGGAGGCTGTGAAGAAGGAGATCGCCAAATGTCTAGATAGTGGTATCATTTACCCTATCTCTGATAGCCAGTGGGTTAGCCCCATTCATGTTGTCCCCAAGAAGTCGGGCATCACGGTCATAACCAACGAGGTGAATGAGTTGATCCCTACTCGCACCCAAACTGGGTGGCGAGTTTGCATTGATTACAGAAAACTCAACGCCGCAACGCGGAAAGACCACTTTCCGCTACCTTTCATTGACCAGATGCTCGAACGATTGGCCGGACACGAGTACTACTGCTTTCTTGATGGCTACTCCGGCTATAATCAAATTCCCATCGCCGAAAAAGACCAGGACAAGACCACTTTCACTTGTCCTTTCGGCACGTTTGCATATCGACGCATGCCCATTGGGTTATGCAATGCGCCCGCTACCTTCCAGCGGTGTATGATAGGAATTTTCTCTGACATGGTGGAAAAATTTCTGGAGATTTTCATGGATGACTTCTCCATCTTCGGCGACTCCTTTGACGAGTGTTTGCTGCATCTTGACGCTGTCCTTACCCGATGTAAGGACAAGAATCTCACTTTGAACTGGGAGAAATGCCACTTCATGGTGCGCGAAGGTATTGTCTTAGGACATATCATCTCGCAAAATGGCATAGAGGTTGACAAAGCAAAGATTGAGATCATTTCCAATCTGCCTCCTCCCCGATGCGTCAGAGATATCCGAGCCTTCCTTGGCCATGCCGGTTTTTATAGACGGTTTATCAAGGACTTTAGCAAGATTGCTAGGCCCTTGACACTTTTGCTGGCCAAGGACACGCCTTTCGACTTCAACTCGAGCTGTGTGACTGCCTTCGAGTCACTGAAACGCTCACTCACTTCTGCTCCCGTTCTTTCTTCTCCTGACTGGACGCACCCATTCGAGATTATGTGCGATGCATCCGACTTTGCCATTGGTGCTGTCCTTGGACAACACATCAACAAGATGCCGCACGTAATCTATTACGCGAGCCGAACCCTGAACGACGCCCAACTCAATTATACAACAACTGAGAAGGAATTCTTAGCTGTTGTATTTGCTTTAGAAAAGTTCAGGCCCTACCTCATCGGCTCCCCAGTCATTGTCTACACAGACCATTCAGCTCTGCGCCATCTTTTTGCGAAGAAAGATGCAAAATCTCGGTTAATACGTTGGATCCTCTTGCTTCAAGAGTTTGACCTTGTCATTAAGGACAAACGAGGATGTGAAAACGTAGCTGCCGACCATCTCTCACGACTTCCTTCTTCGCCTTCGCTTCCAATCCCGATTAACGACGTTTTCCCGGATGAACAACTCTTGACAGTATCGTGCGAACCCTGGTTCGCAGATATTGCGAACTATTTGGCCACGGGATTACTACCGACTGAATGGTCGAGTCAGGACAGACTTCGCTTCTTATCCCAAGTAAAACACTTTTACTGGGACGAACCCTACTTGTTCAAGTACTGTCCCGACCAGATTATTCGTCGGTGTGTCCCTGATGAGGAATTCAAGAGTGTGCTGTCATTTTGCCACGATCAAGCGTGTGGCGGGCATTTTGGGCCCAGAAAGACAGCTGAGAAGATCTTGCAATGTGGTTTCTACTGGCCACAACTTTTCAAAGACGCTCACGACTATTGCAAGACTTGCTCCCGGTGCCAACACATGGGCCGGATATCCCGGAGGAACGAGATGCCGCTCCAACCAATCTTGGTTGTGGAGATTTTCGATGTTTGGGGGATAAATTTCATGGGGCCGTTTCCCAGCTCTTTCGGGAACTTGTACATCCTTCTAGCTGTTGATTACGTCTCTAAATGGGTCGAGGCTGTGCCCAGCCGGACTAACGACAACAAGGTTGTCGTTAGGTTCCTTAAAGAAAACATTTTCTCCCGGTTTGGGCACCCCCGAGCGATCATTAGTGACAATGGAAGTCATTTCTGCAATAAAACTTTCGAAGCCTTAATGCGGAAATACTCCATTAATCATAAGCTTTCTACGCCCTACCACCCCCAAACCTGCGGGCAGGCCGAAATTTCAAATCGGCAAATCAAGCAGATACTGGAGAAGACGGTTTCAAAGAACCGTAAGGATTGGTCTCTGAAACTCACTGATGCCCTTTGGGCATTTAGAACCGCTTATAAGACCGACCTTGGCATGTCTCCCTATCGGCTTGTGTACGGAAAAGCCTGCCACCTACCTGTTGAAATCGAGCATCGCGCATTTTGGGCGATAAAGGAGCTGAATCTGTCTCTTGAGGACGCGGGCAGCCATCGGAAGCTGCAGTTGAATGAACTGAACGAGCTTAGGGACGAGGCTTACGATAACGCGGTTGTCGTTAAGAATCGAACGAAGGTGTTTCATGATAAACACCTTGTGCGTAAAACCTTCGTACCTGGTCAGCAGGTACTGCTTTACGACACCCGGCTACACTTCCATCCTGGAAAGCTCAGATCTCGCTGGAAAGGGCCGTATTTTGTGCGGAACGTGTATCCGCAAGGCGCTGTGGATTTGGAAAATCCAAAGGACGGTTCACTTTTCAAAGTAAACGGACACCGATGCAAACCGTACCTTAGCGCCGAACCAACAGAGGAGCTCCTGTTCTTACAGGAGCCGGTTTACCCTGAGTGATCTTCCTCTGCCTACCTCCAAACTTCGGTTATCCAGCCAAGAACAGTGGACACTGTTCTAAATAAGTTTGGGGGTAGGTACAAACCATTTTGTATCTATTTATGTATATTCTTTTTCTTTTCTTTAAAAACAAAAACAAATAAAAATTTGTGTATCGCTAACCGACATTTTTGACCCTTCAAATGATCTCTTCATGCTACGACAGTGAGGACACTGTCCAGTTTAAGTTTGGGGGTACGCTCGGTACGCATTTCTTACCTTCGCATTCATATGTATATTTTGCATCTGCATATTAAAATCCATAAAATCCATAAAAATTTGAAAATTTTCTAAAAAATATAAAAACTTTTTTGTCAAGTTAGCTTGTGGAAGAACTCTGATTCAACATTCGATGGTTTTTGTTTGAAAAAATAGGAATAACTAAATCTTATGTTTGGATTTTGAAAACCTGAAAGATAACTCTCCTTTGAAGTTAACTATAGCTGATATACGTCTTTACATCACACTACACGTGTCGTAAGATTTTGGGAATTAGATGACAAGTCTTTCATGTTTAAACTTTTAAACAGATAAATGATTTTCTAAGGATCAAATAGGTTTGTTCTGAAATAAGTAATGTCAAGAATAGTTTATGAAGTAAAGCGAACATGAAGGAATGTTATTGATGCCGTAATTGGAGCTAAGTCTGAAAAATAACCCATCGGAAACTTGATTGGAATGATTACACACCAAACCCACTAAACACGTCTTTTATCCAAAAAAATAATTGAACTGCCGGTTATATCTCCGTTCGTATTAAATCATCTGATTTTCGCGCCAAACTGTCTTTTGTTTTTGGACCTAGGTAACTTGAGTAATTAAGTCCGCTGGGGTGTTTCTACACCTAATGCCCTAAAACCAACTGGTTTGGGTGCATTGGCCCAAAGCTCGCTAAGGAGCCTAGAAAGTCCAGTTTAAAACAAAGTCAAGCAAGTGTTCTCTCCGAGTTAAAATTCCTAACGGTTCTTTGTGTGAGAATAATCTTGATAAAAGACAGGCTTTTATAAAAATTTTAGCGGAGATATGAAGGTTTTATTCTATGATAAAGACTATTGCACGTTCACAGAGGTGTGTATGAAATGAAAACAAGAAAAAGGTGGAGTGAAAAATACGACTTAGTTTCCTGTTATGGAAGATAGAAATTCTGAAGTTGAAACCTTACTGGAAAACGAAACTTGAAAAATGCTTAACTCTTTATAAAACTTATGTGATCCTTTTTAAATTGTTATCTGGGCTTTATTGTGCGACATGATGACTTTATTCGACCTTTCGGGAACTTAACGACACTATTTGCACTGCACGTAAAGACATATAAAATCTGTAGTTAAATAAGAAGCGAGGTGTGAAAAATAAAGGTTCGATGGTCTAGACTTAGGATTATAGAATTGTTATTTTCTAAAACAAAACTTTAGGGTTTGAAGCTTAGTCATTTTGCAAAACCAACTTGACCGGATTTTGTGGGTAGTATCCGCTGAAAACCCTCAGGAGACAACACTCCTCCTACTAAGGACACCTAGAGGTTTAACGGCTTGTTGCACATGCTCAGTGCAATCGCGTTCCCTGCGAAAGTGAGGTTAGGAAATTTTTTGTGAATAAATGGACTTTGCTCGGGACGAGCAAATGATAAGTTTGGGGGTATTTGTTCATATCAGATTTTTGCATTTTCATACCGCCCAATTTTTGTCACATTGCATATCGGTAGATACTCTTGAGCCGTGTTTGCTAGTCAATTGCAGGATACAGGTTCTCGGTTCTAAAACGGTGAAATTCATGGAAAACACGACAAAATCCGGGTTCCTGCCAACCACAGATAAAACACGGTCTCCGCTCTTCATCCGTATGTTGCCAGATACCAGTTTAGGAAGACAAAATGTCAAATCAATGTCACTCTCATGCACAAGGCTCAATGGTAGCACAAAATCCAAGAGATCTACGCGGAGCTCGAGGCAATCATGACAAAATCTTGACAAAAAGTCCACCTTTCGCTCAACAGAAATTCTGGAAGAAATATGGCAGTATTTTCAGAAAATATATGAACCAGAGAACAGAGCACAGCAAACCAGGGGACCACAAGAAAACGTATGCCCTAACTCACCTATACGGCCGCGGATCCGCGGCCAAAGTGGGGTCCAGGCCGCGGATCCGCGGCCTTATAGTGGCGGCAAGCAAAAAGTTTCCAGGGGTATTTTGGTCATTGCATGTGTGGTCTGGTGGTTGCCCTAGAGTTTCATTCTCTGGCCTATAAATAGCCCAGAACTTTGTGAAGGAAAGGGTCCATTCTTGTATTTTCTTTTTGCTAGGTTTTAGTTCCCATGTTCTTCTTCTTCTCATCTCTTCTCCATTAAACTTGTAGTGAGCTTTGTGAGTGAGGAATGGTGAATAAAGAAGATCATTTTATTATCATGCTTGTCTTACTTTTGCTATAATTGTTGTAACTTTAAATTCGTTAAGTAGTTGTTGTTATTTCCTTGTTGTTTCTTCTTCTCTTTTTTCTTTATTCTTACATACGACAATGATACTTACGCTCGATCCTCGCCAAGGTGAGGTCGCAAATAGTTAGTCGTATTCTTCTAATCTCCCTCTTTCTATCTTCCTCTTTTGTTTTGTTTTATTTTTCCTTATCATGAAGTGTGAGTAGTGTTATACTTGCTAGGGTAGGATAAGAGAAGTTTGAGAGAAGGAAATCTCTCTCACTCTTTCATTGCCCAACAACTTAAATCGACTCCCGTTAATTGAACCACAATCCGCTCCTTACAGCACCCTATCCTACATGATAGCGGTGATTCCGTAGTGAGACCGGTTGTGGTTGAATTAACCGGAGGTTATGGATAAGAGCCAAGAACGGACGGACAAGCACCAAAAGGAAGACTTATGCGTTGGAAAGCCTAGCTTATACTCGCAAAGTCCTTCCTAGTCGTGCTAATCCCCGTTGTTGCCGATTACCGTAATACCGATATTAAGAGGGGGCAATAAAAGATGTGGAGACTCCTAACTCAAACTAACCTAATCCTAACCCTAACAAGCTCTCTTTAAATATCAACTTAACACTTAGATAACCACAACAAAATCTGAAAACAGGACTTAACTCGTTAAAACACTTTGAAAAAGACTCCCATCTCCCTGCGGACGACCCGTACTCAACCGGCTAGCTACAAGCGAAACCGTCTTGATTGCGGTCTTTAAAACTAAACTTGAACACGCACATATCCTAACAATCAGGGTTCACTTGTATCGTGACCACCATTGTATATTTATTTATTTCAGTTGTATCTAGTAAACTCCGTCAACCAGACTTGTATATTATTTTGCTTTAGAAGACCAGTTGTATATTGTTTCGACCTTAGAGTCGCGCGTTGTATTATTATGGGTTTTCTTGATGATATTGAGTTTCCTTTTAAGTTTTGATCCTCGCCCTTGGCGTTGTATATTATATTGCTTGCGTGGTTGTGACCGTCAATTAACGAAGAGCTAGCTCCCGCTTGGGGATG
Source organism: Agapanthus africanus (assembly GCA_030015575.1). Lineage (NCBI taxonomy): Eukaryota > Viridiplantae > Streptophyta > Magnoliopsida > Asparagales > Amaryllidaceae > Agapanthus > Agapanthus africanus. Next base: position 131,288,915 of record CM057350.1, on the reverse strand, counting down.
CCTTTATTCATATTATGCATGTTGTACCCTTTTGGGGCCAGTATTTACAAAGGAAACTCTGCCGAAATTTTCAAAAAAGACTTGATGTTTTAAAAATGCAATACTTCGGCTTATGTTATTTAAAACCACTTGCTTTAAAGATAAGTTTTCTTCACTTCTTCTTTAAAATGGTTTAGATTTCTGGGATTTTTGGCTTACTTGAATTAGATGGGGTCCTATAGACTTCATATGATTCAAGTGCCAGTCACGTGCCATTTTGGATCGTGACATATTCCTTCTGATGACTCTCCTCTTCTTTGGATGAATGAATTTGATTTGGGGGCTTTTCCTCTCATCGTCTGATTCGGAGTGGGACATGGATTTCACATCTCTTCCATGGTTTTTTGGTTCAAGTGGGATATTCCACTTGATTGCAGGACCCGCTTGTTGGTCCCTTGATATCCTTTCTGTTCTTTGAGAAGAAAGGACCATCCCACGTAGAGATTTTTCCGCTGGTAAGAAATATACCCACTGTGTATATCTCGGGGGGAGCGAGTACCTACATCGTTGCCATTTTGGCGACAGGTTGCTTCAAATCCGCTCATTTTTGTTGTGCGTTGGCGACAAACGCCACTTTGCCTCCGCTTTTCATTCATCTTCATTGGATGATGAAGGGTCTTGACCCATCTGATCCAATCGAGTCATTTTATCCATGAGATCTTTTGGCTTGAAGAAGGCCATAAATGGGAACACCTTTGAATTTTTCAAGGGTGGCTATGAAAATTCCCACAGATGCAGCTTCGTCGATGCGTTGCTCACATTTTGACCAGAGATTTTGCTATCGGGTAACATATTGAACCCAGGTTTCATTCAGTCCAACCCTTTCGTTGACCAACGCCGCCATGGTAGTGTGTTCATTCTCACTGGCGAATCTCTGACAGAAGAGCACATCCATCTCGTCGAAGGTCTTCACAGAATCATTTAGAGTTCCGCAAACCATTTGAAGGCGATGCCCGCCAAACTGCTGACGAACTGTCGGAGGAGCTGTATATCATTTCCTCCATTATTGCCGCACATGGATTAAAATCACGCAATGTTCTAGCGAGGATTCCCAGTTCCTTTGTACATGCGGAATGTTGGAAGTGTGTACTTTGGCGGGTACTGTATTTGATCGTACTAGGCCGGATATGGTCGACCAGTCTTGATTGACATATTTGCAGCTTCACTGACATAGTGAGCTTTGATTTGCCGAGCGATAAATTTGTCCAGCTTTGCTTTTGGAATCAACTCCTCCTCAGCCGTTGATGAAGCTTGTAGAACGACTACCTGCAGTTCATCTGCCAGTGGTTTCGATTGAACCATCATTCCAGCCATATTCTGGATCAGAAGGGTCATTTGGTTCCTTTTAACGGACATTTCTGCCGCTTCATCATCTCTCTTTTTGAGAGCGCGCTTTAGAAAGTCAATATATGACTCATGCTCTGCTCTTTCTTTGGGTGTGTCCTCAGGGTTTGCTTTAGACGATGGATTAGAGAGTGCTACCGCCTGAGCGAGCATCTCCTGCAGCTTTTCACGTTGCAGTTGAGCTTTTGTCAAAGACCGAGTATGCTGCCCGTGATTAGTAGAAGCACAAATTTCATCTTTAGAGTTCACCATGTGGACTGTATGAACTACCATGCCCCCGGCTTAGGGTGTTTGGAGTTTTGGCCTCTGGAGTTTGCCTTGGGCGTTGATCCTTATTAGGCCTCTCTTTTTGGTGAGAAGCCGCTTTGGCTTTGGGAGGAACCATTGTAGCAGGAACCGCCTTGAGATAAGTCCCCTTGTATTTGAAAGGAGATTTTTCAGAATTTGGCTGACGTTTAGGGAAAGAGCCGCGGTTGATGACTGAGTCCTTCACCTGCTTCCACACCTTATATATAGATGAAGAAGTTCTTTTAGGGAGAGAACTGGTTTCTGCTCTCATGCGATCTCCATGGGCTGCGGAGATTTCTTCAATATTGTGGTGGGAGAATTTTGTCTGACCTTTCGCAACAGTTCGAAACTGTTCCCGGTTGGAACAGAAGCATTCACCACTGGGGTCAAAACAAGACCATACGGAGAACTGCCCTAACTTGTCTTATTTGACACCGATATCGATGTCGGTGATGTCTTGTGACTAAAATTTGATTAGCCTCAGGATTTTGCTGAGCCTGCCCCCTGTTTTCTTTGAGAGCTTGAGTATTCTACCCCCTGCGTCGATCTTGGCCTTTGGATGGTACTAGTTATTTGGAGACCGATTCCGTCGATAAAGCAGAAACTTGAGGAGCCAGCCTGTGGAAGACAGACTTCTTCTGGGCTTCCTCCTTCAGTGTTAAGGTACCGAGGGTGGGAGGTGGGAGCATAGACCCAAAGATAAGCCCATTGATTTCTTGAAGAGCTGGATTGCAGAGATTTAAGACTGCAGGTGGCCCATATTTCACTCCACCAGATGTGACAAAGCCTGAGTTGAGGTGGGTGGAAGCAAACGCCATTCTGCATAGAGATGAAACGCCGAGCTTCGGTATCTCTTCACCCAAGAGAAACTACAAACATATATACCGCGATTATTTGATCGCGGAAAAACACGACACACGAAGTGTGGAGTGGAAAGAGTAAGAGGTCCCACCGGGCGTACCAGAATCTATTCACCGCCGAAAAACCGGATCGATACGTTGGGACGTCTGGCCTGAATCTGGGGGCAGATGCTATTTGGATTTATTCATCCACCTCTCTGAAGATACCAAATTGATTTATAGCACCATATATCGGAGGTTTGGACAGACGCGACCCTTGTAGCAGACTTTATCAGATTCCCCCTTATTTTATGAGGGTTTTTTTTATTGTGGAGACGCTCTTTCCTGCAGGCGCAAGCCCCTACAGTTAATTACATTACCGCATTGCGATAACCACTTTCTGCTCCGAAAGTTCACTTCGTAACGTGTGTGTTTTTGTTGGTTTTGGTTGCCCGTGGATTGTATATGGAGACTAGTTTATGTCGTCGCCCATAGGGCATGGGTTAATCCAAATCCGTATATTTGAGATTTGGGTTTAGGTCAAGAATTTTTCTTGACGGGGCCCACGTTGGTAGCTTGGTTTGCCAACGGGAATGAACCTAGGACGCAGACCTCACATTTGTGAGGTCCATTGGTTCATGAGATATTTGGGTTTGATCCAAGGATCATTAGCAATATTTGAGATTAAGATTGACTTATGAACAGTGAGCATATGGGCTCAACTGATCATTAGATCATATATGAACAGCTCATGGATAGTATACGGTAGTCATTATGGAGATAGTTCGTAGGGCAAGACATATTAATTTAAGGATGTCACGGTCCAACATTCCCTACTTGGAATGAATGTTAGTTTAAGGACATTTCGGTCCAACATTCCCGTTTTGGGGACGAATATTAGTTTAAGAATATTTCGGTCCAACATTCCCATTTTGGGGACGAATGTTAATTTAAGGATATTTCGGTCAAACATTCCCAATTTCGGGACAAATGTTAGTTTAAGAATATTTCAATCCAACATTCATCTTACGCGCACGTGTATTTGTTACGTGGCAAAATGAATGATGGTGACATGGAATGTGCCCAGTTTGAGGTGCGATCCGATTTGAGGTGTGCACGTCAATTTAGAAGTGCATCAACATGGGATATATCATTCCCAGCCTTGATGAAGTTTTACATCAAGTTGAGACGAGAAAAGAGTTGTTGGTTGTCGGGACCTGCCATCTCTCTAAAAACGTTGAGAAATTACAATGACATATATCAAAGATATGGAGAGATGTACCCTTAAACCAAATGCTGTATTTGAGGGAAAGATTATAATGGATCATCTAAGAATCATTAGCTTTATTTGAGACTAAGATTAACTTAGGAGATATGGGATGAATATCATTTTGGATATCATCAATAAGAGACCACTAATCATGTTTGAGACTAAGATCAGTTTGGAAATCACGAGCATATGGGCTCACTTAATTTAGAAGTTTAACTTCAGGAAACTTAGCCAATTTGGGCTAAGATTGGGTTTCTATAACACCTAGTAGTGCTAAGCACTCGGTTGCATATAGCGCTTACGTGTATATCATGTGAGGCGCTATAATAGTGCTAGGCGCTAATCTTTTGTGAAACTCACGTGTATTTCACGTGAGATGATGGGCGCTGCCCAATCAGTGCTAAGCACTCAGCCGTTTTGGCTGCATATGAAGTGCTAAGCACTTTACTCAGCGCTCAAGTGTATTTCACGTGAGGCGCTGTCCTTCTGTTTTGGGCGCCCATATGTGTTTCACGTGAAGCACTGATTTCTTTTGGAGATTTAATCTCTGTTTATATTTTTAGAGAACTTAAATCTCTGTTAATGGTATTTTGACCATTAACGATCACCAAGATCACTATTTTGAGGATCTGGGATCAGGTTCTTTAAGAACTAAGTTCTTGTTTTATGAAGGAACTAAGTTTCTGGAGTATTATGAACTCCATGTTTTCTATGTTCATGCTTTTAAATGAGGTTAGACCTCTGTTAATGGTATTTTGACTATTAACGACCATCAAGATCACTATTTTGAGGATCTTGGATCAGATTTTTGAAGAACTAAGTTCTTGATTTGACGAAACTAAGTCCCTGGAGTATTATGAACTCCATCTTCTTCATGTTCTTCTTTGTTCTTCTCGGAATTTTTGATTCTCAAGAACATGATCTTCCCGATAAGAATTAAATTCTCAACTTTTGGAAGACGTGTCTTGTGGATCTCAGATCCAGAGAAAGAACTAAGTTCTTTGAGAAGGGTTAAACCCTCAGACATGGTATGTTAGGTAAAGGAGATATTTTAATCTTTTTTTTTCTTTACCTAGGGTTTTTAGGAGGGAGATCTTCTTCCTTGAGAGAATTAAATTCTCTGTTATTTTGAGAGCCTTCTGTATTTTTACAGAAGCTTATGGGGGTCTCCTTTTTTTTCTTCTCTGTGTTGTGGTCTTCTATCTTCTTCCCTTTCCCCCGAGACTTGAAGTATCGGGTCCTTTATATAGTGAAGGCAAGTTTGTTACTTAATTCTGAGAAAATCTCTCATTGAGAGATTCTAATTGATTTAATTGAACTTAAAATTGAGCTGGGGAATTTTACTTACCATTGGATTTTTGATCTAAGGATTTCTATTTTTACAGAATATGATTTTTGTTTTTAACGAGATTGAGGAACTATTTTTCCCTATATAGAATTATTCTATAAAACGGTGATTTTTTAATCACCATTGGATTTTTAATTTAAGGGTTCTCTGTTCTACAGAGAGCATTTTTTCTTGTTTAGAAAAATTGAGGAAATATATTCAAAAATAGAATTTTATTCTATAATTGGATTTTTGATCCAACCAAGAGTATCTTTCTTTTTTTTCGAAAGATTTGGGTAATTTTTACTCTCAACAGAATTTAATTCTGTATTTTGATGATTTATCATCTCCGTTGGATCTTTGATCCAACGGTTCTGTTTAATATGGAGTATTGTAGAATTTTAATTCTACCTGGGTGACGGCGCTCACGTATTATGTATGTGGGCGCTACTTAAGAATTTAATTCTTATAATTGATATTTATGTGCTTTGCAGATTGGCGCCCGCGTGAGGAGCACGTGTGTCGCCATCTAAGAGTTTAACTCTTACGTAATGAATTCTTATGTGCTTTGCACATTGGCGCCCGCGTGAGGAGCACATGAGGCGCCATGTTTTATATCTTATTTTCTTGCTTTGGAACTTTCGACTTCTCAACTTCTTGAATTTCTAAAATTCATGTCTGTTTCTTCTTGCATCTTTTAGGCCATCTTTTATATCTTATGTTCTAGCTTTGGAACTTTCGGTTCGGAAGCATCTCATGTCTTTCTAGTTCATCGTATCCCTTCTTACTCGACTAATAGTGTGCGAAAACGACAAGCGACCGCGTTATCTCTACCTTGTTCAGTAGTGACACAATCCTTCTAAATTTCGAGGATGAAATTTTTTAAGGGGGGTAGAACATAACGACCACAAAATTTTAGTACTTTTCTTATATTTTCATTTCTTCGAGAAATGCCATTTTCTTTGAAACACTTGTATATTTATTTAGTTTCTTTCAAATAATATACATGGTTCATTCTTGTATATTATAGTTATCACACTGCATTGTCATTCCATAGGTCATAAATTTGAATTTTGACTAAAATATTTTAGTTTTATTTTAAATCCCTAATTTTTAAAATACTATATATCTTTTAATAATCAAATATTTATTAATTTTTAAGGGAAGAGAAAATATTTTCTTTTAATTAAAAAATAAAATTTATTTGTTTATTTTATTTGTTTTTTATTTTGGATAAATTTGTTTCTACTGTTTTTTTATGGTTTTGATTTTGGGGAATTTATAAGATTTTAACAGGTTTTAACCTCGTAACCCTTCACTCCTATTTTTTAATTTTTCTCTCCAATACCTACGTCATTATTTTTCATTCCACTCTCAGTAGAAAACCCAGATCTAAGTTATGAAGAAGAAGTAGCCACAAATCCATCGTCAAGGAAGAAGAAGGGGCCCCCGATTTGTCGACCTTACCCTCGAAAGAAAATTCGAGGCTAACCCTACCGGTTGGCAACTTGATAAATAGAGATCAAGTTGCTATTTGCAAGTCCCCTCTTCTCGTTCTCCATCGATCTTCATCTTCAAAATTTAGTTTTTAAACTTTTATATTGATTAATTTATGTTGAAAAATGTAACTAATAATTACTATGAAATTTAAGGTATTTAATATTTAACATTAGTTATAAAAGTGAGCATAGTCTTTTATTAATATTATATTCATGCAGATTATTGTAAATAAACAATCTTTTTCTCTAATCAAGTAGCAAAGAATAGATACATTAGTTATCATTTCTGTTGTTAATAACAATTAATTTGTATGATTTTAGCGTTAGCATATCACTATACTACTTGCATGTTTCATAATGTATTAACTTGGCTATACATAATAAGTTTGTATAATACTTATATCTAATATCAGTAATACTAACATATTGTATATAACTTGTAAAATTACTATACCAAATACTATGGTTGAATTTATCTACTATGTATAACAAAATCTGTTGATTTATCGTAAATATAAATTACTCTTGTATCTATTTATAATATAAGTATAAATGTTTGAATATTGAATTTACAGTTATACACAAACAACAAGTAAGGTTATAAAAAAAAAGTTATAGTATGATATTATAGCATTTTAAATAGTTATGCAGTTAAATGATTATTTAGAATAGTTAAATTAAGCATAATAGTAAATTACATGTTTCATAACAGTAGCATCACTGAGTTGAAATTCCATCCACCTCATATCACGGGTGCGAGGGTATTCATGTTGTTATATTTGACTTGATATTTATTATATTCAATTCACCTCATGTCACGGATGCATCATTGCCATAATTATTACTTCAAGTTTTTATGTATGAAATATACCCTATATTTTCATTTAGGGAAGTCTCAGCCCTAACCGTCTTTCGTAATGATCCAGCGACCATTCTGTCGTAGTTACCTAACCTACAAGCGACGACGTCTCCCCATGGTCGGTACCAAATTCATAGTCTAGCTTAAGTCATATTGTATTACTTTTCTTTTATGTATGACATCTGAATTTCTGGAAATGCAGAGACTGATTACACATGCCTTAGAATAGACATATCTCCTAACCCCGGATTTCAATTTGAAAAAACTTAAGTTGCCGGAATATCTACGGAGAGTTAGCTACATTTTATTTCTAATTTAATTTACCTAAAAAGTTATAGAAGTTTATGAAAATAGAATCCTAAAAAAATGTAACGAATCTGGACTGCAGCAGAAACTATCTGCACGGTTGTAGTAAAATAGGCATAACTCCCTGCTTGTTTATCTTAATCTATATTTTCTTGTTGAGGATCGTTTAAAACTCAAAGACGTTAAATTTTCTGTATAATAGGAAAAACCAGAATCTTGACTAAAACCTACCAAAAATGTAAAATACTATCAGTGTACGAATTCTGAAATCTGCACTGGCCCGATCTGCACAGCGTTACGAAAACTTCCGTTCCTCTCTCACCAGGAACCTGATCGAGGCAAGCCCAGTCTCGTTATTTACAAGATACTCTGATCTATAATATATTCATTGTATAAGATTCTCTAATTCTAAACCAAAACCATAGATTTCTGCATGCGAACATATGCTTAATTCTGTCCTGAAATTGAACTAGTATTACCCGCTTGTTCTATATACATAGAGACTTAGAATTGATTCTAGGACTTGACATGTATTCTTAGGAGTCCCATGAATAACTCAGATGATCCCATGTTTTCTTGCCTCTGAATGATAACCTTTGGTCTGTGAATACTTATGCGGTAGATTATACTATCTTGACCTGAACCGAATATAAACCACTTGAATATCTTGAATATCGTGAATCTCATGAATCTAATGAATATCTTGAATCTTGTGAACATAACATGTACACTATATATATATATATATATATATATATATATATATCATGGGGATGTGGTAGCTCAAAAATGAGGGTATTTATGTGTAACGGAGGATCATATATTGTTTCTCGTGGTACCGAAAGAAAAACGGCATATTGCATTATATATAAATATTGAATCTTGTGAATCTCGTGAATCTCCTATTGTTGTTGTTCTGTGGTATTACGGAATATCCTGGTTATATAATAAAACTCCCACAATCGAGCTTATACTTATAGTCACTAGCGCTGAAATATCGAATATCGTGATAATATAGTTACATTGTACTGATTAACACATGCTATATATTTGACATGCACACTACCATTTACAGTTCACAGTTATTCTCATGCCTATTATTATATATACCGTGTTTCGTATCAAATATCGATTAATGATTATATTAATACACCATAATTTAACTAGTATACCAAAAATAATTTTACACTACATTCTTATTATTAGGACAAGATAATTTACTAAACTAATTTATTATAAAATAATTCAAAAATAAAATATCATATAAATTTTTATAATAATGAATTTTTGTTCCTTATTACCTTTTGATGATATTAATTGCAACCCTATACATATTGTTATTCCTAAACTACAAAACTTTATTATTATTATTTTCTATAAATTAAGTAAATATTGTTATTGTGTTACATTTGTTCCAACTGATTGAAATCCTGTATTAAACCTATTAGATTATAAATATTAACTAAATTAATTGTAGCCAAAATATCACGTTTCATTGTAAATACAGTTAATATAGAAAAATAATGTTTTCTAATAAAATGAGGACTTACCAAATTTTAGTTCGTTGACGGCATTCCTGTTTTCATGTTTTCTTTTCTTGAGAATGTCATCAAACGACTGGGATAGATGATGAGGCTAGGTACGAGATGGTACCAACTGAGAACAGTTAATATCTTTCAAGTCGGGTCGAGCTCTAGTTTTTCTTTTCTATAAGCATGTCTTTTATTCAAGGCTATCTTTCATTCCTAGTTTCTTAAATTTTCGAACCGTGTTCAGTTATTGATTTTGGGACTATTATAAATATTGTTGGATATTTTATAAGTTTAAAATTCTTGTACTGTAATTTCTTTTACTGTTTATATAGACACTTAACGTATTCATGTTGAGAAAGAGTGCTTCTCGATATGAATACATTGTGGGCAGATCAATCTCGTTTCTCATTTTTGGGAAGCGGGGCATGATAGGGTGCAAAGGTTGGGTTGGTCTGATTCGGCTGTTAGGACTGGTTGCTAGAATATCCCAATTTCTGATTTTGAAAATTCAAATTTTGAAATTGTTGGAATGGAGGGTTTGAATTGTTGTTTTAAAAAGGTACCTGATTCCAAGCAAAATCGAGATGATTCTTCCAACTAGGATTGTACGTTTGTGAGAAAGGGCCGTTCTTGAGACACTGGTTCTGATGCAGCGCATTAACGTTTTCGTGTCCCTGATGTAGGGTTCCTAGGCACACTAATGAAGTCTCACAAGGCATCAAGCATGCCAATTTCAAATTTTACAAGTGCCGAGAAACCCTAATACGGATCGTTAACTAAAATTTTAGGCGAAACATGCAAAACTAGTTAACAACTTAACTAAGTGAACGGAAATACAACCTTTGTAGATCCGGTCCTCCACCTCCATAGCTCCATGATGAAATCTCCTTGCTGTCTAAATCGAATCCCGGGCTCTAGCGTCGGCTTCATCGGAGAAATGGGCGGGCTAGGTCATCGACTACGATGCTGAAGATGATCTACGTCGAAGCATCACAAGATCAAGCTCCCACTTCACCAAGTCATGAAACTTGTGAAGAAAACACCCTATACTACTTGGCAAGAGGTAGAGGATGAAGAAATAGGAGGTGGGTTCACTTTAGAATTGGATTTCTCACTCTTTTCATCAAATCACCATTGATGGAAGCAAGGTTTTCTTCTTTGAAGAAGAAGAAGAAGAAGAAGAAGAAGATAATTATGATAAGTTGATTAAAAATACAAAAGAAAATGAATACTTATCATAATATGAACCATGGTTAGGTGTAGAGAATTGACTAAGGTTAGATCAATGGTTAGGGTTAAGCATGAAGACAAAATGGTCACTTTGGTCAAAGCTTCATAAAGCTTCAACAAGCTTCATGAATGAAAGCAACCATTTTGTTTTCTTATCCCATTTCTTTTTAATCCAAATTAAAAAGATAAAAGAATGAATAAATAAAAACCCTAACCATTTACTTAACCAAGGTTAAATTCTTTACACAAACCCTAGCAATCATGTATCATCAAGCATGATACTTCCAAGTGCACAAAAGTATATCACATATACAACTTGTGAACTACAAGTGAGAAAATCCATTTAAAGTGAACCAATATTAGTTAATGCAAAGTAACATATCAAATATATAATTATGCATTAAATCATTAAATCAACACTTGATTTAACGATCCGGCCATATCGCATATAACCGACTAATATCCAATGTATCGGCTTATCGAATCAATCCTTGATTCGATAACTAGGTTATATCGCATACAACCATTCGATACATTCATCGCGAGAATAGAATACGGTATCACATACACGAATTATTCTCGGTCCCGCACATATCTCATATGCGCTCCTATTTCGTTTCGCTTGAGCCAGGAAACCTCTGTGTAGGACTCTAAAGACTCGTCAATACGCCGGCAGCAGATGATGATCATATCAAACACCCACAAGCCGCAAGCGGTCTGCTAAATGTAACGGCCACCCGGGTATTGAGCGATCAGAAGATCGACGAGCAAGCCCGCTCATACTCCTGTGAATCCAACCAGTAACACTTACCGTACAGTCCGGTCTCGTCGTCTGATATGTCGCATATCTCGCCTAGGGGTGGTAAACGTCAGACCCCAATAGCTCGATAAGTCGTGTCGATTTGAGGTCTATAACAATTCGAGAAACTACTGGTAACACTTACCAGTAAATCTCAGCAACCCTGTCCAGGGATTTCCGGTTATAGCCAATCGAACACAGCGCAACATCAACTCCCTATACCGGGAGAGACGAATCCCCTCCTATCGCTCATTGCCTCCATGTGATTCGGGACTGTACCCAAAAAACACCGTTTTGCACGCCCTCTTGGACGTGGTAAGATGGAAATCAAAGCACAGTGGGAACCACACAAGACTCTATGACGATCTCGGGTCAACAGACTACTCTGTACCGGTGTCACCAGAGAACTGCCATCTGACGTAAGGTATAATACCATCTGGGAGTTCTCGGCGAGTCCGTCCAGTGTACCCAGTCTCCACTGAGCACCCGTATATCATCTCTGATGTCAAACACCAATGGATATGGGATCATCCATCGCCCATCTGTATGGGTCGAGAAGGTATACGCTAGTCTACTCTGGTATATCGATGCCCCGTCTCGATATACCCACGACTAGGGACCTTGAAGGATGTACTTATGGACTACCATGTCTCCACTAGTATGATCTGCATCATAGTCCAGGTAGTCAAGTACACATCCTAAGGACTTTACCAATATGTAACAGAGAGACAATCAGTGTACACGTTAAGGTAAAGAGTAACTAGATAGCGTACTATCATGTCGAGCAAGAAAGTCCTCCCTATATATGTCCCAGCATCCACTACAATATACATCCTATGTACAGTAATGGCCTCTAGGGTATACATATAACTAACAATCTCCCACTTGCACTAGGGCCATCTGATAGCAATGGTTGTAGTATCTCATACTCAACCATCCCATAATAGTCTCTCTCTGGGAATAGGCCTTTGTGAGTGGATCCGCCGTGTTTATCCTCTGAGTCTACTCTCCTAACCTCGATCCTCTGGAGATCAACCATCTCCACGATCAGGTGACACTGCCTTAGAATATGTCTGGATCACTGATGGGATGGACGTTCCTCGGCATAAGCCACAACACCATTGTCACACAATGGGAGGAACTAAGTTCATCTCATGAACAAATATACATCCAGACTGCCTCTTTGGTAGCATGTTAAGTAGCGATGTATCGAGCCTTTATCGTCTAGTATGCCACGGTATCTAGCTTGGAACTCTTCCAGCATACCGTCCCTTTACTGAGGGTAAAGACAATGCCTGTGACTGACTTTCAGTCTTCCTTATCACCCTGGAACCTTTCCAGTGATTCTCCCCAGGATCGGTTGATACCATCTCACTACAACTAGTGAGAATCCTAACATCCAATTAGATCTATCTCATAGATCCTGTCACGCCCCGCTTCCCAAAAGAAGGAGAAGGAAGACGTGGTAAGGTCCGCAACCTAATTGTATTGAAGGTGGTCTATTCAATACAGTTACGTTAAGCATATAAATAATTAATATGCAGGATGTGTACCAAAACAAAAATAATAAAAGCGAAAGGCATTTTATTTCCATTAACCAAACTTTATTACATCCCAAAGGAGAAAGTTAAAATAAACTAAGTAGTTTATTTACATCAAAGGAGAAACAAAAAGCCCTAAACATGTAGGCAACAATAAAAATTAAAACTATCTAATCTCCCATTGTCCTGTCTGCAAAATCTTCATAAGTTGGCTTCACACCTTGATCTTCGCTGTAATGCTCATTCTTATCTGACGGACATTCCAAGGATAGAGAAAGAAAAGGAAGGTTCGTCAGCGAGTTGAACTCGGGTAGGGTTGCCTCATAAGATAGTAAAGGTATAGAAACGAACAGGTGTGTATGATGTACATGAGTATAAAGGTATGAGGTTAAGTACAAATTGGATATGTGAATATGAGTAGCTTATATATATTGTAAGTTATATGTAGATGAAGGTAATAGTTTGTATTAGTTTGTTAAACAAGGGTCCGGATACTCGAGATTATTCCGTTGTGGCCACGGAACAACAACTGGGGAAGTGAAATGTACCGTTTCACTTCCCGGGATCATGATCGAGTAGTAGGGGAATCCGAGCTCCAAATTATCCTTGCCTAATCAAACTACCCATCCCCGTGGTTCAGTATAAAGGCTTGGACGGATTAGAGTTAGTGCGTATACTTCTAGGCATGGAATTTCCATATTGTATAGCCGCCCATATATTGGACTGGTCACCCGGAATATCGGGATCTTCATATTTATATAGTCGCCCATATATTGGACTGGTCACCCGGAGTATCGGGATCTTCATATTTATATAGTCGCCCATATATTGGACTGGTCATCCGGAATATCGGGATCTTCATAAAGTATTCTATACCTAGGTCCGCGCATTCTAACCCTAACCGTATCATGTTTTGTATATGTCATGTTGTCATAAACTGGAATTTTTAGAAAGAGTATTTGATCTCATTTAATATGGCCTTCCACAACCACTCGTTTTATTTTCTAGAATTCGTAAAGTATTTCGTGTTCTTTAGAGAAAGCTTAGTTATAAATAATAGGGTTTAAATATCTTTTATTACTTCTAAGAAAAACCATGATATTTGGGATATTTATTATTTTGGAAAAAAATAAGGTTTTACAGAAAATATCTTTTGATAAAAGTTTGTGGTGTTTATTTGAAAATCCTTTGTAAAAGGTTTTTATTTGAAAATCTAGACTGCTCCTAATATTCCAAAAGGATAAGTTATGAGGTCCTCAAATCGCCTCTTCACCGCCAATTGTGGCTAGGTAAGTGCCAGGTAAGTGGGAAGGTACTCCACTATGTAAGTAGTGGGCCTAATTAATAACCACTAGCCTTAGACACACTTGCCTAGACAGCACAAAGTCTGGTTTAGATAAACGATCGATGCCTACAACCTTTCCTTTATTTTAGATCGGTTTTAAAAATTACCTTTTAGAAGATACTAAATATTCCCTTTTTGAAAAGATATCGTTATTCAAATAATATTTTCTTTCTTAAAAAGTTGAGGGGGTTTTAAAGATATTTGTAAGTAAAATATATCTAAAATATTCATTTTACATATCTTTAAAATATAATATTTAAACGAGAGTATCTTGTGGAAGTAACCTATTTCGAGATCATTTTATAGTATGGGTATGTCAGAGGTGAAATGAAAATTCATGAGTTATATCAGATTCCAGGTATTATGGGTGTGCAATATAATTTTGTACAGATGAAATTTAAACACGGTTTTAAAAATATGGGTTAACATTATCATGATTAAGGGTACAAGGAAAAAGGGTATGCACAAATATAATAACACTTTTTAAATGTGGGTTGATGATTAGAAATTGGAATTGAGATAGAAGAAGGTGACAGGAAAAGGAGAAAGAGGCGGATCCTACCTTTTGTTTGAGTCGGAAAGCCGAAGAGCTGAAAACGTAGTCTCGTACTAAATCCTCAATAACTCCGCGTCCCGATTTTTCCTCTGTGATTGGATGGAGCCGTAGCGTCGGCGTCGTCGATATGAAGGCACCGGTATTTTTTTCAGAATTTTTGGAGTTCTGAGTTGTGAGAAAATGAGGTTTGAATGTGCCTATTTATAGCGGTCAAAAATAACAAGAAAATCCAAAAAAAACCTCAAAATCTGCGCCACAAATCATTTCTGCAATGATTGCGATCATTAGCCGCCGCGGCCTATGCTTCCTGGCCGTTGGATCTGCATCCAACGGCCCGCAGTGCGCCGCCCCGTCGCCACGTGGCGCGATGCGGTTGGCCCGTGGCCGCGGGTGCGGATCGCCACGTGGGCGCCGCCGCAGAGATCTGGGCCATTGGATCTTGGATCCAACGGTCCAGGTTAAAAAGGTTTTTAAAATTTTTAAATAAAAATTAATATAAATAAATAAATAGCAGAATATTGATTTGGCTTTGAAAAATTTGTTAAAAATAGTAAAAATTACGGAAAAATTATGGAAAAATTCCAGAAAATATATTTTATTATTATCTTTAATATAAAAATAGTTTTGGGCAAAAAAAACAATTAGTATACAAGTTATAATAATTATATAATATCTAGTTAATCTTTAAAATATTTTTAATTACGAATTAATTACTTTTATTGATAATAAAAATATGTAGATTATTTTAAAGTGTTATAAAATCTTTCTAAAACATTTCAAGCCTATAAAAATAATAAATAGATTTTAGAAATTTTCTTTAATCATATTTACTGCTTTAAAAATTATTAACACTACTTTAAAAATTAGTATTATATACAAGAAACATGTAAATAATTATTTGACAGTAGAAATATAAATAAATACATTTTATTAGGTATTAGAAAATATGGTCGTTACAGATCCAAAACCCAGGATTTAGGAGGTATCACTTTGATCCTGTATGGAGAATCATTTTGATAAGTGGAGATTGACCGAGCGTAGCATAGGAAACTACTTCCCTATCAAGAGTATGTCATCCACGTACTCTACGAGGATCATCACCATATTCCCTACTATCTTTTTGTTTATACAAGGTTCATCTACCATTTTGATGATGTCAAACTCTTTGACTAATACATCAAAACAGATGTTCCAACTCCGCGATACCTGCTCTATCCTATAAAGCATCTTGTATACGTTTCCGCTGCTTCCACTGTCTACGAAGCCCTCTGGCTGTGTACTTATAGACGTTCTCTTCTAAAACATCATTTAGAAAAGCAGTCATGGCATCCAACCGCCAGATATCGTAGTCATGGTATGTAGCCGTGGCAAGTAGGATCTGGATGGACTTAAGCATAGCCACTTGAAAAGGTTTCATCATTATCCACGCCTGGTCGATGACGAAAAGCTTTAACAAGTTTAGCTTTGAAAGTCTCAACTTTTCCATCTACACCAAGTAATCTTCTCAAGATATACTTGCTCCTGATGGGGATTTAACCCTTCAGATAAAGCATCCAAAGTCCATACTTTTTTGGTGTACATGGATTCCATCTCAGATCGCTAAGCATCCAGCCATTCTTACAGAGTCCCACTCCTGATGGCCAGCTCGAAACTAGTTGGGTCATCATCTCATGATGCAATCCTCGCTCCCACTGTCATAGAGTAACCGAAGTATCTCTCAGGTGGTGAGGAACCCTACTAGATCGGCGGAGAGGCTGAGGTTCATTGGTAACTATTGAATCCTTTGGTTTTATCAAATCATCTGCTGTAGTTTGTATAGCTGGAACCTTTCCAGTTCTATATTACAGACCTTGCCTCGAGCTTGTCCGGATTTTGCTTTTAGACATAGGCCGGACAACCCCAAATCTTAACCAACTTAAGATATGGGCTCTTCTCTTATCACATATGAAATGGTAGGCAACTGATTTGATTTGAACCCTATTCAATAGGTATGCAGCTTCTCAAGTGCAAAACTCCCAAAAGGAAATAGGTAACTCAGTAGTACTCATCATAGAGCACACCTTATCATATAGGGTGTGATTGCTCCGCCCCGATACACCAACGTGCTATGGCGTATTCGGAGGAGTAATGCTGAGAGAGAATCTCATTCTCCTTTAGAAAAGTCCAAGAATTCTGTGCTCAAGTATTCTCCTCCCTGATCTCATCATAGGACATAATACTTATACCCGTATTTTGGTTCTCTACTTCTAACTTATATTCTGTGAATATCTCAAAAGGTTCGGACTTGTGTTTCAACAGGAACATAGGTCTGAATCTCGAAAGATCATCAGAGAATGTAATGAAGTAAAAAGAACCGGTCTTGGCAAGTGTAGACAGGGGACCTACATACATCAACATGTATCATCCCAAGAGTTCACTAACTCTTTCTCTGTTTCCAGTAAACGGAGCTATGGTCATCTTATCTCTGTGACATGACTGGCAAGTTTCACAAGATGTAAATTCAAACTAATTTAAATATGCATCTAAAATGTAACTTAAGCTAGTCGGGTCGCATTGATATGACCTAGTCTACAATACCTCAAGAAGGATTTGTTCATTTCTGAACTCTTCCTCTTGTGTGTGTTCCATCTACTAAGAACTGTAGTTTGATTTAGAACATCAATGCTTTTAGATAACGTGCCTGAACCGATCAACTTTTGATATAGGAAATGTTCAAAACATTATCCAACAATACAAAATTTTATCATTTCTTTACTAATAAAGAGACTGATATGATTTTGTATATCAGGTTCGGTATCTAATAACATTCGTTCAGAATCAATGTATTTGTAATACAGGGTGACAGTGACCAACAGACTTGGCTACAACACTTGCCCCGTTTTCTGTCTCATGAAACTTATCACCCGTTCTCAGTTCTCTACCTATCTGTAACCCTATGTAACAGATTACATATCTGGGATCCTGATCCGGTATCATATACCTAGGATGCGAAGGATACTGAGAAACAGTTCTTTGTAATGAACACACCCGAAGATGATGCATCAGCATGCACTCTCTTCGTTTGGGCGGCACGGGAATTCTGGTAATCCCCAATTTCCTGCTCTGTTTTATAACAATTATAAGTTGGAGCGGGACCAACGTTCCCCAGCTCAGTATAACAAGCGGGTTCGGTCAATACATCCATTTTATTATCTAGATTAAGGCGTGATATGGTTGCTACCTGGAGAGAGAGAGAAGAAAACACTCAGCGTGCGCTCTTGCAAGAATAGATTGGTTATTATTTTATCTAATCAGGATGGCTCCCACTGTTTTTATCAAATCTTCCTTCAAACCCTAAAAGGAAAGACTAGCCGGGATTAATTACAAACTACAAGTTCGCCAATCTTTCAGCCAGGCCAGTGTCGGTACTTTGAGGGAGGTCCCCCGTGCTTTCGCACGAACCTAATTAATGTAAACCTCGTTTTCCCAGAGGCGTAACCTCGTTAACACCTTTCTAGACACCTACTTGATCGGCTAATTGTAATGTGTAAAACTCTCCCAGGTTAACTCTTACTCGCAGCGGGTATCGGGATCCAACTATCTCATAGAAGGTATGCAATCTCATTGCAAATTTCAACACTTGAAATTCCCGATAATATTTTGCCCCTAGCAGCTATATGACCTTAACATAGTCAACAAATCATAAGTGCTAGTCAAGTTCAACCCGTCATTTCTCGATTGAATTAAACCCACCCGCACGACCCTTAACATAGTCAACAAAGTCGCACGACTACCCTAATCCAATCGCATCATATGCTTATGCAGATAAGCACTAATTAGCTACCGCACACTACGCCTTAACATAGTCAACAAACGTAGCACGAATACTAACTAGTACTTATCTGAAATGACGGAGGGCTACGACAGGTTTTTCTGAAAACCTATTGCGTAATGAACTTGATATCGTTGTAGAATCAAATGATTTTAAAAATGGAGTACTTTTGAGGCTTTTCTAGTTTTGCTAAAGGAGTCACTCCCGGTGAAGGGATCGTCGGTCCTTTCCTCATCGAATAAGGTGCGGGATATATCATATATATCACTGTGCAAAGCAAAAACTCTTAAAAGCAATCAAAAGACAAACCGAGTGTGTAGCATCTGCCAGTTATTGCTAAAGGAGTCACTCCCGGTGAAGGGATCTCGGTCCTTTCCTCATCGAATAAGGTGCAGGATATATCACATATACCGCTGTGCAAAGCAAGAACTGTAGCTACCTGTTTTATTTTGAAATTCGATTCTACAACATCTTAGGTTTCTTTTATTTCATTAATCACATTAATGAAGTCCCGTCATTTAAGTACCTAAACATCACAGATAAATACGATGTACACTTATGCCATCCGCATTCGCCTCGATGTCCCCTCGTGCACCGTTAGGTTAGGTAACTAATGGCAGAGCGGGGCAGGGCTAGCGCGGGTGTAAAACATAAGTAACATCTATATAATATATCATATATACTATATACAGTATCTATCACAGAACATCACATGATCACATCACAGATATCGCAGCAGAAGAAACATATGAAATATTGGATATACTAGGACGTCCGTGTTTTCAATACGAGCCAGTATAAAACACGGATTCCACGGTCGTGATGAATAGACAAACCCACACCCCTAGACCCCTACGAGAGCGGCAAGCAACCCTACCAATTCTAGAGTTAGGAGACCCGGACTCGACTCCTCGAGTTGGTCTCCCACTGGACTCCAGAACCCGGTTACTTGTGCTCCCCTCCTTGGGTCTATCCTAGTGCGGAAAAGTAAATAATATACAAAGGGTGACATCTTCCGCAACCTGGAAGTGTCCCAATAAAAGAATATTACATACAAGTTTTTACATGAATGAAAATGAAAAACACTCATCTCACATAAAAAACCCCGGCTATTCAAACACGACGATCCAATATAACATATCCAGCAACACATAACATCACATGTCATCAACGTAAGTAAATATGCGCATCCCAATTGTCGTTGACATATAGCAACGAAACCGGCGATATCACATATTACACTTACGGTCACAGAAAAGAAAGTGTAAAACTACAACAGTTGGAATCCGCAACCTGCATAGACATCGCATGCCTAATCAAATGAATTCCTTTGACATCGCATGCCTAACAATTATAAACCCCGCATTTTAGTCTCATTATTGAAAACTCTTTTCAATATCAAGTCGGGCAATTCAACAAGATTCCCGACATCCTGATCGAATGCTCGTCGCAAACTTTAGTAGGCGGCCGCACCCCCGATACAGTCGACGAAGTGCACCAAGGCGGAACACCGCTACCGCGAGCACCCGGACGGATGCTTTCGGCGACGGGGTTCTCCTACAGTCACTTGGTCGGGGCTATGGGGTGAGGCTGTCTATTAAGTTTACCCGGCGAGTATCCGCGTACGCTACGGATTACGACGGACTTTTGATCGCATCAAAATTCCGTGGCAACCGATCAAGAGAGACTAAACTGCTATGTTTATAACATTCATTCAGTTATCTCATAACCACTTGTGAATTCCAATTATTGTATCCCATTCCAGATAAATAGAAAATGTTAAACTTTCCGATCGAACAATCAAACACCCAAGTTTTCCCGAAACAGATCAACACATGAAATAAGTTCAAAGACATTCACTTCATACCTCAGTACCAACGGTCCAGCCGTAGAAGGGTCAAGCCAACGCCTCACATGTGGCATGCCGTACTGCCCCAAACCCTAAGGTTCAAAGGGCAGTTCAAGACGGTCACATAATCGAGTTAAGCTTTGTTGTCTTCTAGAGGGTCCATCGCGTTACTTGCACTACTTAGAACGTCTTTAAACCACGGAAAAATCCAACACTTGGAAATTTCCCGACAGGGGAAAAGATGGGTCTTTATATCCGGTCGAACTTTTTAACATATTCTAAAATTATCCGGAAAAGTACATAGACAAAGCTTGATAATCCGATCGAATCTTCGATTCCCAATGCAACCCCAGAACACTCAACTCTTGAGTCAAATTAAAAATTCCCAGAAAACTTAGCATCATAAAATAGGAATTACTGTGCAAAAAGGGAAGGATGACGTCATCATCTGGCCGCGGAACCGCCGCAGAAGCCAGGCTTCTGCCGCGGTTCCGCCGCGCTTTGGACTCATCTTTCGGAAAAATTTGCACCGTAATTCTTAGAATTCCCTGCTGAATTTTTTAAGCATTTTTAATCTGGAAAAAACCTAGTTTTTGAAAAATGTCCAGAGAGCATTATCGGGTTAGGGTTTCGGGTCGATCGGGTTTCAAACTTCGTCTACGCATCGCCTAAGACTCTAGCTAGGCTCTGATACCACTGTAGGGTTCCTAGGCACACTAATGAAGTCTCACATCAAGCATGCCAATTTCAAATTTTACAAGTGCCGAGAAACCCTAATACGGATCGTTAACTAGAATTTTAGGCGAAACATGCAAAACTAGTTAACAACTTAACTAAGTGAACGGAAATACAACCTTTGTAGATCCGGTCCTCCACCTCCATAGCTCCATGATGAAGTCTCCTTGCTGTCCAAATCGAAACCCGGGCTCTAGCGTCGGCTTCATCGGAGAAATGGGCAGGCTAGGTCATCGACTACGATGCCGAAGATGATCTACGTCGAGGCATCACAAGATCAAGCTCCCACTTCACCAAATCATGAAACTTGTGAAGAAAACACCCTATACTACTTGGCAAGAGGTAGAGGATGAAGAAATAGGAGGTGGGTTCACTTTAGAATTGGATTTCTCACTCTTTTCATCAAATCACCATTGATGGAAGCAAGGTTTTCTTCTTTGAAGAAGAAGAAGAAGAAGAAGATAATTATGATAAGTTGATTAAAAATACAAAAGAAAATGAATACTTATCATAATATGAACCATGGTTAGGTGTAGAGAATTGACTAAGGTTAGATCAATGGTTAGGGTTAAGCATGAAGACAAAATGGTCACTTTGGTCAAAGCTTCATGAAGCTTCAACAAGCTTCATGAATGAAAGCAACCATTTTGTTTTCTTATCCCATTTCTTTTTAATCCAAATTAAAAAGATAAAAGAATGAATAAATAAAAACCCTAACCATTTACTTAACCAAGGTTAAATTCTTTACACAAACCCTAGCAATCATGTATCATCAAGCATGATACATCCAAGTGCACAAAAGTATATCACATATACAACTTGTGAACTACAAGTGAGAAAATCCATTTAAAGTGAACCAATATTAGTTAATGCAAAGTAACATATCAAATATATAATTATGCATTAAATCATTAAATCAACACTTGATTTAACGATCCGGTCATATCGCATATAACCGACTAATATCCAATGTATCGGCTTATCGAATCAATCCTTGATTCGATAACTAGGTTATATCGCATACAACCATTTGATACATTCATTGCGAGAATAGAATACGGTATCACATACACGAATTATTCTCGGTCCCGCACATATCTCATATGCGCTCCTATTTTGTTTCGCTTGAGCCAGGAAACCTCTGTGTAGGACTCTAAAGACTCGTCAATACGCCGGCAGCAGATGATGATCATATCAAACACCCACAAGCCGCAAGCGGTCTGCTAAACGTAACGGCCATCCGGGTATTGAGCGATCAGAAGATCGACGAGCAAGCCCGCTCATACTCCTGTGAATCCAACCAGTAACACTTACCGTACAGTCCGGTCTCGTCGTCTGATATGTCGCATATCTCGCCTAGGGGTGGTAAACATCAGACCCTAATAGCTCGATAAGTCGTGTCGATTTGAGGTCTATAACAATTCGAGAAACTACTGGTAACACTTACCAGTAAATCTCAGCAACCCTGGCCAGGGATTTCCGGTTATAGCCAATCGAACACAGCGCAACATCAACTCCCTATACCGGGAGAGACGAATCGCCTCCTATCGCTCATTGCCTCCATGTGATTCGGGACTGTACCCAAAAACCACCGTTTTGCACGCCCTCTTGGACGTGGTAAGGTGGAAATCAAAGCACAGTGGGAACCACACAAGACTCTATGAAGATCTCGGGTCAACAGACTACTCTGTACCAGTGTCACCAGAGAACTGCCATCTGACGTAAGGTATAATACCATCTGGGAGTTCTCGGCGAGTCCGTCCAATGTACCCAGTCTCCACTGAGCACCCGTATATCATCTCTGATGTCAAACACCAATGGATATGGGATCATCCATCGTCCATCTGTATGGGTCGAGAAGGTATACGCTAGTCTACTCTGGTATATCGATGCCCCGTCTCGATATACCCACGACTAGGGACCTTGAAGGATGTACTTATGGACTACCATGTCCCCACTAGTATGATCTGCATCATAGTCCTGGTAGTCAAGTACACATCCTAAGGGCTTTACCAACATGTAACAGAGAGACAATCAGTGTACACGTTAAGGTAAAGAGTAACCAGATAGCATACTATCATATCGAGCAAGAAAGTCCTCCCTATATATGTCCCAGCATCCACTACAATATACATCCTATGTACAGTAATGGCCTCTAGGGCATACATATAACTAACACCTGAGACCCAACGAGAAATGGACATACATCCGCTACGTGGTTAGGATGCTGACAATTAGCACATACTGGTTGAGAAACTTGTTTGAATGGTGACGGTGAATTTTTTCCCTCTGTAACTTCCATTCACCGTATAAGAGCTGCGATTTTTGCTTTGGCTGCTATAGAGGTGTCAACTATCTGTGCACCGCCCCTAGTCGATGATGATGGTTTCTAATTCACACTCTACCACTGAATGGTTTTGTCAGGTGGTTCTTCTAAAAAGTTCCATGCGTCCTTAGCACCATAACCCAAGAATTTGCACTAATACATAGATTCTAATATCATGCGTGAACTAGAGTCTAAACTCTCATAGAAAATCTGACAAAGCCACAATTGTTCTAAACCGTGGTGGGGATATTTGATTAAAATATTCTTAAATCTTTCCAAGCATTTCCAAAAGATTTCACTTTCTTTTTGCTAAAAATTGTGGATTTCGTTTCGAATTCGCACAGTTTTGTGAATAGGGTAAAATTTTTAAGAAATACTTTCACAAAGTCGTCCCACGTCGTAATCGATCGAGATGGTAAACTGTTTAACCAACTCTTCATGTTGTCCTTAAACGCAAAAGGAATAAACTTGAGCTTAACAATATCCTCACCCACTCTTTAAATTTTCATCATAGTGCATATTCCCTTGAATTCACTGATTAGAAGGTAAGCATCCTCGGACTCGAGTCCATGGAATTTTGGGAGTAGCGGTATGAATTGCAGTTTGATTTCATAATTATTTGCTACAATGGTGGGCAATACTATGCACGAAGGTAGGGATGAACGGTGAGGGTAACATCTTTCCTGCAACGCTGCTTCTCACTGCACTATGATCGTTTGTTCCGTCATTGTCGGTAATATGGGAGAAGAAGAAAGTGAAAGAGCAGGAAGAATAGAATTGGACGGCTCCGATAAAGCAGAAGGTAAGAACATCTCGGAAGTTTCCGAGAAATCTGATGGTAAAGAAGAGTCGGAAGATATAGTCTGGAACAAGACTAATTGAGATTTTGAATCTCTAGTCCAAACTGACATGCACTATCCGAACGTGGTTAGGAAAAGACTAAGAGATTGGAAGAAAATGTTGTTTACAAATCCTAAATTTTGTTTTGTTTTGTTTTGTTTTTTTTCAAATATTCACAAACAAAAAAATATCATACAAAAGGTAAAGCAAAAACACAATCATGACAAACTTCACACACCTAAACAATCTAGGGTTCACTTATGTCAACTAGACCTGCTCAAAAACTTGATTTGTGAAGTAAAATTGTATCGTGAAATAGGCTCAAGATAAACTGATCAAGAAATAAGGCAAGTGCAGAGAAGAAGGAAGATTGTCCAACACTTTCGTGAAGTTTCTTAATTAGAATAATCTTCTCTCTTTCAGCGATTGTACCTTTCACACTTTCCTAGACACTTCTTGAACAATGTAATAATAGGTGGTATTCGAAATGCAAGCGTGAAGTTCTTAGAGGCTAAAAGTCTAGTTTCTTTTAAATTACTTGGGGTGTGAAAAATTCTCGTTCTTTATGGTTTGTGGGCCACGGAGAAGGGTGATGAAATCCTTTATCGTATCTTGTTGGAGTTCATTGCCCTTAAGTCTGTATTAAATTCATGCAATGCGCAAACAATAAAAAGTTGTTCAAATCATCAATCAATCATTTTTTAAGTTTTAAACGGTGCGCTGCAAAAAATACGGTTATTTTTTTCTTTGGCACTTTTGTAGCGGAGTTTGCAAAGAAATCCTGCAGAAATTCGAGATATTGGAGCGTCGGATTTGAGAGAAAGTGTTTTTAGAAAAATACGTAACTCATGTTTTGGGTTAAGAAACCCCGTTGAGTTGATACGCGTTTACTTGAGTGTTCGCTTGCGTGGATCAAACTACCCGGATCATTGCGCGGGTCAAACTACCCGCAAGTGCACGGTGCATTGACACTATCCGGCAAATACGGGTCGATCCACAGGGAATGGATTCACGACGTTCTTTTTTAGTTAGGAAGAAATGTTTTAGAAGTTGGTTTTGTCACGTTTTAATAAAAAGAATGCGATGTAAAAGAGAAAAACGATATATACGGAATACTTAGGCTAAAATTTGGTAAATTGACATGTGGCGTTACCCTTAACTCTCATTCTTGATTCAAACATACATTTCTAGTTTCTATTTGAATTTGAAAAGCATGTCGTAATATATATAGTAAATGATCGAAGCGCAAGCGTATGCAGAAATAAGAAATCGAAATGCGAGAGTAAATAGAATAAAGAAATTGTAATGTGAACAAGAATAGAAGTATCCAACTACGTATGAGCTATACGGTATAGTTTAAAATAGTATGAGACGTTGTTTCAGAAATAGGGGCTACGATATTTCTGAAAAAGATACCATTTGAAAATTCGTAGTGTACCCTTGAAGTATCATTTTAAAAGTATGCAACAATACGTTAATTTTGAAAGTAGGTATGGCTTTAAATATCTCATAATATCTATTTTGTGATTTTAAATAAGACTCCTCGAGTCGAAATAAAAGTCAGCGATCCATCCTCATCATATCACGTACGGAATATCTATCGTACGATATCATCCATCAATATGGTACAGATCTATAGTCACATATATCATCTCATATCATATCATATCGCCTCATCTCATGTCATCTCATCTCATCTCATATCATATCGTATCATAATAAAACACATATAGATATATATTTACATAAGTAGATATAGTTCAATGGCTAAGATATAGAAACTAGGAATATATCATTCTACTAAGTATATGAATATCTGCATAAGATATACTAATAATCCTATAGGCTAAGTTTATATTTCTACTATAAATAATATCATATCTCTACGGTTGCGGGAGTGTTATACGCCATCCACTCGACTTTCTCCGTAGATATACATCTACTCACCGAAAAACGCTTCGCTCTAATCGAAGTCAACTGACGCCTTGCTCTTCTTCGTCATCTCGAAAGTCCACGTGATTGTACCTACAATCAAAATCATAACCAAAATCGTATAAAACCCTGAATCGAATTTGAAATCACGAGCGAAGCTCACATAGGTTAGAACCTATGGTTAACACGTGCTAAAACAACAAAATACCCCCCGACGTCGATGTACGAACGTCAAACGACCGAATCAAAACACCAATATCCAAAATCCAAGTTTTCAAATATCACAAAATAACACCAAAATCAAGTAAAACAACTCCAGTTTTTTCATCAGATGATCTGAGACTTTTTAGCATATAGAGTAGGCTTAGCTATCTAGTGAGTAGGCTACAGAACAAAATCCACACTTTAACTCCAAATTCGACCTGACATTTGCAGCCATAGGGGATAACTTTGCGGCCACAGTAACGAGTTGGGGGCTCAGGCTTCTACGGTGGTCTTCTAATGGTCTAAATATCTCACTGCATTCTCTATTTCATTTTCAGAGTTCCCAAATTGTCCCAGATTCTATTTGATCATCAAAAGTTTACCAAAACCGATATTGGAAAATTTTAAACTCATATTTACCAAAGATACTATCACTAACATGCCCCCATCTATCACTAACAAGATTGTAATCACTCAAAAAATCTCTACTAAACAACCACTACAAGTTCTATCCACCACAACTCACTTTTGAAAAACTTAAGTTCATAAAACATGAATTTTTGGCTCTACACTAGTTTGTGAAAGCAATAAATCTAGAAACTTAATTACAAGTGAGAGTTTAATCTCAAGAAAATAACTATAGAAAATTCTAAGATGGCCAAAGGTCTTCAAAATGGAGACTTGATCACTCCATGATACTTAGAATGAGGTTGTGAATAATATTTGTGAAGGATAACATGAGTTTTGAGATGATTGGTGGTGGTAGAAGTGAAGAAAGAGGAGAGGAAGAAGAAGATGAAGGAGATGAAGATGGGGTGAAGAAATAAAATGGTTATAGCAACCATGACCTCTCACTCTCTCCTTCTCTCTCATGCCCATACCTATATGTCCCCCTCATTTTCTTTTCTTTTCTTTTGCAAAATGTAAAAACAAAATGAAAATAAAACCATACATAGAATACAAATGTAATGTGTTAACTCTTGCAAATAAATGTGTCATGGCACATTAAAACATGGTTAACAAAATAAACTTGGTTTAAATACACATTTAGAAAACATTAATTAATTTTAACACTAAACTTGTATTGAAATAATTATATACTAATTTATAAAAATCCCAAATCAAATAAATGCTTTCATAAATAATAATCCATTTTATTTCCTAATTATTTTCAAAAAATATAGGTATATAATTATACCATTCTACTAAAACTCAATTCCATACTTGTATAATATCCATAAAATTTATTGTTTTATTAGTTAAATTCAAAAATATTATTTTCTATTTTCTGAAATGTTACATGCCCGTGGAGTATATACGGAGATTAGTTTATGTCGTCACCCGTAGGGCACGGATTAGTCTAAAACCATATATATTAGATTTGGATTTGAACCTTGGTTGTATGTTCTGTCAGTTCAAAAAATATTTTATTTTATTTAAGAACCATTAATCTAGTTTTAAATTAAGATCAACTTAAATATATGTGTGAGCATATGAGCTCAATTTAATTTAACTAATAATACATTAGTCTTGTATGAGAATAAGATCAACTTAGAAATATGCATAAGGATCATTAAATTTTATTAAGATACATCAACAGAGCATATAGACTCGGCGGCAATAAATTTCAGAGACTTAGCCAATTTGGGCTCAGTCTTGGTCTTTTTCCATCATTCAGCGGCGTTAAGCACTTAGTCTTTTGACCATATATAGTATTAAGCACTTTTGTTCAGCGCTCATGTGCGTTTCAGGTGAGGCGCTGAGCTTTTAAGTGCTCACATGCATTTCATGTGAGGCGCTATCTTCCACTTGTTTTTTAGCGTTCACACATGTATCATATGAGGCGTTGAATTTCCTTTTTGGACGTTCACGTGTGAAACACGTGAGGCGCTGAACCCTTCAGAGATTTACTCTCTGTTTATCTTTTGAAAAGAAGTTAAATTTCTATTAATGGTGTTTTGGCCATTAACAATGACCAAGGTCATTGTTCTAAGAATCTGGAATCAGATTTTCTTTGGGAACTAAGTTCTTCTATTCTTTTTTTAAGAACTATGTTCTTCGAAGGGCTAAACCCTATTTTCAGAGGAATTAAATTCCGTAAATGTAACTTCCATCGTTTTTTTATTTCTTTTCTCATCTCTAGTTTTTCCCCTACATCTTGAGTCTGAAGAACAAAATCTTCCTGATGAAAATTAAATTCTCAACTTATGAGAGATTTGTCTTGCGGATCTCTGATCCAGAGAAAGAACTAAAGTCTTTTTGGAGGGTTAAACTCTTGTATTTACATATGTTAGGCAATGGAGATATTTTTTTATCTCTGCTTTTTTCTTTACCTAGAGTTTGAGAGGAGAAGAGACTTTTCTTCAGCAAAAAAATTAAATTCTCAGATGTAGCTGCCAAAGCTTATAGGGGGACTCTCTATATGAGACTTGAAGTCTCGGATGTTTTATATACGTAAGGAAAACTGTTGATCAATTTTGAGAAATACCATTATTTGAGAGTTCTCAATCTGATTTTATAATCATAGAGTGATTTTTAATTACCATTGGATCTTAGATCAAAGGCTTTATGTTTAACAAAATATATTTTTCTTATTTTTAATAAGATTAGGGAATATTTTTTAGGAAAGGTGCTTAACATTCATACATATTTCCTTCAGCACTCTCACGTTAAGAAGATTGACGGATGATCCGTCATCGACAAGGATTTTCCCTATCTTGACATCGTGGCAGTACCCAATGATATAGAGCAGTCGATTATGTTCGCTTGTACCGAGAAGTAGATCATCATTGCTGAATGTGATGTCAGCCGTGTAGACCTCTGCCAATTCGTTTTTCATCTTCTCTTCTGCGAGGAAGGCCTGAAACTGATCAGGCTCTTGCAGGGCTTTGACCAGAGAGTCCCATGCCTCTTTAGAAAAGAGCAAAGAATCCATTATGCTCAGTTGTGAGGGTATTTTCCTCAGCTGGGAAAGGACATTATAATCCGCCTTAGTTTTTTTTAGGCAGGTCTTTTGCGGCAAGCACTTTGGCCACCTCTTCATCAAGGACAATCTTGTCAGGTATTTTCCCTTTCCCTTTATCCTTTTTAATCGGACCTTTGCTTGCGGGTTCAAGGTTATTTCCGGTACCATACGGTTATGCAGATGAATATTCTCGTAATCTTTCTCCTCCTCTTCTTTTTCTAAGGGGGGTTTTCAAAGAGAGAATCGAGGGGTATTCCATCCTCGGAATCGCTTTCGAACGTGAGAGCTTGGGGTTTCCCCCCTTCTGAACTGGTACCAGCCATATGACAACTGCCAGTTGCTTCTTTGTTTACTTCCATTTCGACAAACGTGAGCTTCACGCTTCTCCTTCTTAAAGTGTTTTCTGTGGGCAACATATCCTTGCCACCACTTCTTGAAGGCGTTGCACTCCACGATGGTGTGAGCTACTCTTCGGTGGTATGCGCAGTATTTTGGGTGTCCTTCTCCACCATAAAAATATGGGACCCCAGGCGTGTACATCATGAGAGGTGGCAGCTTCATCCTTACCGATAGGGCTTTAGCAAACCCGCTTCTCAGTTTTGATCCTGCTCTTATTTATTGCAGGCATGCTTTGGTTTGGTCGGAGAGCTTTATGACTCGTTCTCACCGCAACTTCTTTATTCAGACGCTGACGCTTAACCTTTTCATATATGGTTGTGTTGCGTTCTTGGTCACTTTTGCTCTTTTGAAAAGTTTCGTTTAGTAGCCTTTCAATCGGGTCTTCTTCCGGCAGTTTCGGGGAATTTAGCGCCGATTCTGCCCCCAGTTCACCCACGTCACTTTCTGACGCCAGTGGAGCTTCTTCATCATATAATGATGAATGGGAGATCATGTGGCATCTTTCCACATGGTCTTTCGTTTCTTCTGATGAGTCATTTTCCTCATCATCGTCACTTTCTTCGTTCTCAAGAATATACTTGATGAATTCTTCGAGTGTGACTTGCGTTCGCGCTTTCTGATTATATTCTTCCAGCGCATTTTTGTATTTTTGGAGGTCTGTGCATTTTTCGACTTATTCATTGGGTTGCACAGGCTTCTTAGTTTTCTTCTTTTTCTTAGACGACTTTGAATGCTTGACCTGGGGGATTTTCCTTTTGTCAGTGACTTTCAGCACGGGATGAGATTTTAACATTCCCTCTATAATTTCGAGCTCATGCGGGCTTTTCCACTTGATCACCGGACAGTCTTGTAGATCTTTCAGCATTCTTTTAGTTTTGCTGAAAGACGAGTTTCATATGGAACTTCTTCCACGAGAGAGCAGGATGCCCCCTGTGCATCCACTTTTTTGGGAGCATGCTTTTGGGAAGGATATACTCTCCAATTGTCAGATAATGCGAACTTCCCCTGCTGGTACTGGTCCTTGACCCAGTTTTTTAAGATGTATCAATTCTCAATTGTATGGCTTACTATCCTATGATAGGAGCAGTAGTTACGGTTATTGAAGTCGCCGGCTTCTGCAGTTCTCCATGGGTGTAGCAATATGATCAGATTATTTCGCATTGCTGGCTCGAACAACCTCCTCAAGGGAACTAGTATGAACGTCCCAGCCTTTCTTCGAAGGACAAGCACATACAAGGGGTTGTTTTGACGAACAGGCGTTTTCGAACCAACCAGTTGTTACAGCGTGTTAGCAACAAAGGCTGCTTTCCCTTTGGCCTTGTTATTGTTTCAAGGATCCTTTATTGAGTAGGAATGATCATGACCTATCTGATCCATCTACGCTAACTTATCAATCAGCGCCTAGAATGTGGTGGGCATGAAGAAGGACATGAATTGGGACACGTTTGACTGAGGATCAATAGTCCCAATGAACATTTCTACGGCCGGAGACTCCTCAATGCGCTGTTCACATTTGATCCACATGTTTCACCACCGGATCGCATATTGGACCCATGTTTCACCTGGATTAACCCTGGCATTGATCAGTGCTGTGATCGGAGTGCGCTCACTCGCACTGGAGAAGCTTTGCCTAAAGAGCAGTTACATTTCAGAAAAGGTTTTCACGGAGTCATTTGGGTGCTCTTAGTACTATTCGAAAGTTGTTTCTGATAAGCTTCCGATGAGTTGGCAAAGAAACAATTTGTCGTCGCCTCCAGTATTTTCGCACAGAACTCTAAACTGTGTGACATGATGATGAGGATTCCCCGTTCCTTTATATACATAGAACTTTGAGATTGTATATCCCGGCGGGTACTTTATTTGGTCGTACCAGGCCGGATATGGTCATCCGGTTTTGACGATTTGGTTAGCAGCTTCATTGGCATGGTGAGCTCTAATTTACTAAGAAATGTAATCATCCAGGGCTGCCTTCGAGATCGTCTCCTCCTTGGTCGTCGAAAGGGCTTGGGGAGGATTCGACGTTTTCCCTCTATCATCTTCGATGATCACCGGAGGATCTTCAGCTAGTGATTCTGGTTGGATCATCATCCTAACCATATCTTGAAAGATGAAAGCCATCTGCTTTATGTTAGCAGCCTGTTCTGCAACTTCCTTATCTTTCTTCTCTAGAATCCGTCGCAAGAACTCTGTATCGATTTCTTGCTCCTGGCAATGTTCTGTTTCTTTGTCCGGACGTTCTTTAGGTCTGGTGAGTGCTGTCATTTTCGTTAGCGTCTCTTAGAGCTTTTGTTGCCGCTCCTGAGCCTTCGTCAGTTACCGAATATATGGCCTGTGTCTCACAGAAGCACGGCACTCTTCTTTTGCATTGGCTATATAGACCGTATGTATAGTCATGCTCCCAGACTTAGGGCGTTTGGAGCCTTTGCCTTTGGATTTTGCCGCTAGCGATGGAATTTTCTCCGGCCTTATTCTTTTATAAGAAGTAGGAGCATGAAGAGCCGCTGTGACAGGCATCTCTTTATAAGACGTCCCCCGTTGTATGGGGAAGGAGCGCTCTTTTTCTTATCGGACTTTGGATTTCCTCGGTCGACGAAAGTAGTTTTCATCAAGAACTGAGTCTTGGACTTTCTGCCAGACTTTATGAATTTGCGAGGAAAGCCGCTGATAAGGCTGCTCTGGCTTTGCCTGCACTATAACTTCTACAGGTAGGGGTGATTTGTTTAGCACTGCCATTGGGGAGTTTTTGCGCACCCTCATAAGCGGTTCAAAACTGTTCACAGTTAGAACAGCAGCGTCAACATCCACTATAGGAGCTGGTGGGGTAAGCCCGAAGGGAGAATTGCCCCCAACTTGTCTCTCTCGGTGCCTGTGGTGACGTCAAGTATGTCGTGTAGCAGGAATTGTCTCAGTTTTGGAAGCGCCTTCAGCATGCCCCCGGCGTTGCTAGAGAGCTTCACTTGGTGTTAGCCTCTTGAAGACGAACGCTCTTGGCGGAGCTGGACCAAAGCTAGCCAATCTGTCGAAGAACGACCGTCTTAGTGGCGAAGAACTTTTGTTGGATTCGCGTATAGTAGGAGCAAGGAGGGCTAGCCATTTTAGGGCAACCCATTCTGGAATCATAGGCTTCTTTACAAGCCGTTTGAGTTTCTCTTCAGCCTATTGATGACCGAGACTTTAGACTTGGACAGCTTACTAATAGGAGCCATCTCAGTAGCCAGCCGATCGAAGACCGATTTTTGGGGAGCTTCTTGTTAAGGCATTGTGGTGCCAAAGCTCATGGGTGAGAGCATGGTCTCGAAGAATAGGCCGGTAGTGGCACTAAATTTTATTAAGATCCATCAACAGAGCAAATGGGTTAGCTGCAATGAAATTTCAGAGACTTAACCAATTTGGGCCCACTCTTGGGCATTTTCTATCATTCAGCGGTGATAAGCACTTAGTATTTTGACTATATATAATGCTAAGAGCTTTTGTTGAGCGCTCACGTGCGTTTCACATGAGGCGCTGAGATTTTGAGCGCTCGCGTGCGTTTCACGTGAGACGCTTTCTTTCGCTTCTTTTTTAGCGTTCATGCATGCATCACATGAGGCACTGAATTTTCTTTTTAGACGTTCACGTGTGAAACACGTGAGGCGCTGAGCCCTTTAGTGATTTACTCTCTGTTTTTCTGTTGAAAAGAAGTTTAACTTCTATTAATGGCGTTTTAGCCATTAACGATCACCAAGGTCATTGTTTTAAGGATCTGGGATCGGATTTTCTTTGAGTACTAAGTTCTTATGTTCTTTTTTGTAAGAACTAAGTTCTTTGAAGGGCTAAACCCTGTTTTCAGAGGAATTAAATTTCTAAAATGTAATTTCCCTCTTCTTCTTTTTTATTTCTTTTCTCATCTCTAGTTTTTCCCCTAGATCTTGAGTCTGAAGAAAAAAATCTTTCCGATGAGAATTAAATTCTCAACTTATGGGAGATTTGCCTTGTGGATCTCTGATCTAGAAAAAGAACTAAGTTCTTTTTGGAGGGTTAAACCCTTGTATTTATATATGTTAGGCAATGGAGATATTTTTTTATCTCTGCTTTTTTTTTATCTAGGGTTTGAGAGGAGAAGGGACTTTTCTTCAGCAATAAAATTAAATTCTCAGATATAGCTGCCAAAACTTATGGGGACCACTCTATATGAGACTTTAAGTCTTAGGTCCTTTATATAGGTAAGGACAACTGTTGATCAGTTTTGAGAAATGCCCTTATTTGAGAGATCTAAATCTGATTTTATAATCAGAGAGTGATTTTTAATCACTATTGAATCTTAGATCCAAGGCTTTTTATTTAACAGAATATATTTTTTTTGTTTTTAATATGATTAGGGAAATATTTTCCTATGCATAGAATTTAATTCTATCTTTTAATTCAAACGGTGAGTTTTTAATCACCATTGGATTTTTAATCCAAGGGTTTTCTATTTAACAGAGTATGTCTTTCTTATTTAGAAAGATTAGAGAAATATTTTCTCATATAGAATTTAATTTTATCTTTTGATAATTTTTAATTGCTATTGGATCTTTGATCCAACGAATCTGTTTAACAGGGAATATTTATGGAAATAATTTTCCTTGTAGAATTTAATTCTACCCAAGTAGACTCCTTTTAATTTAAGCGCTGACGCTCACGTGCTATGCACCTGGGCGTAGCCAAAGAAATTAATTTTCACTACAATAGACACTCATGTGCTTTACACGCCGTTACTCGCGTGCATTTCATGTGAGGCGCTGGTCCTATGACTCAATCAAGCGTCCACGTGCTTTGCACACCAGCGCTCACGTGCCTTTCATCTGAAGCGCTACTATAGGATTTAATCCTATTAAAGGCTGGCGCCGGCACTCACGTGTGTTTCACGTGAGGCGCTACCTTATTATATTTAACCAGTAATAATTTTTTATACGAGGGAACAAATGACCATCACCGTTGCACTCACGTGGCTTGCACATGAGTGCAATGGTGTCCAGTTTTGAGCTATCTGATCCGTCTTGGGATTCGGGGAATCTGAACCGACCCCCCACAACTTTAAATAGGGCTTCAAGCTCTAAGCGACAGCTGCGCCTCCATGTTTTCTTCTTTCTTGAGAATTTTATTCTCCCTTAGAGCTTAGCTATATTTCTTGAAGCTTAGTTATTCATTTTTTTCATAGATATGCGTTGTAGACCCACTCTGCCAAAATTTTCTTAGTAAAAGTCTTCTTTAGCAGAGCTTAGCTCTTACCTTTAGAACATTGTTCTTTAAAAAAATTTAGAAGATTAACTTCATTTTTTGTCACAGAGCATAGCTCTAAGAATTATCTTGAAGTTCTGACTTCATTTATAATCACAGAACTTAGTTCTAATTTTCAATCTTAAATTGTCTCCCCTTTGGGGATTTTCTTGAAGTTTTAACTTCACTTGTTATCACAGAACTTAGTTCAGATTTTAATTTCGGATCGTCTCCTTTTGGGGATTTTCTTGAAGTTTTTATTCAACAGAGTTTTGCTCTGACAATTTTAATATCAAATCTCCTGTTTGGGGATTTTTAAGACTTAACTCTATTTATTTTGTAAAGTTGTGCCCTAATCTTAATCGTTTTTCCTTTCGGGGAAATCTTTGGTATTTTATACCATTTTTTATAAAACAGAGCTCAGCTCTAAAATTTTATTATTATTATTAAAACCAGTCTTAGAGAATCATTTTAGATTTCTCTATTGGGCACAGGTTCCAATCATTAATGAGCTGTCATCTTGATTCTGTGGGGCTCACTATCTTTTGGACTTAGTGATTTTAGAATTTTTTATTGCTAATTTTCCGCCTAATTTCTTTTCAGGTACCATAGCTTCGGGTTTCTATTTCCCTTATGTTCACTTAGAAAGCGCTTTTTCTGATGCGCCTCCTGATTGTAAAGTCCTCGCTATAATTCGGGATCATGATCCGGACCAGAAATCCCTTCATCTATGGGAAGCATGGTATAGTTACATCATCTGGGGATGGCGCAGCTTTACTTGCGAGGTACCGTCAGAGCCTATCACACAGATTCAGTACGCGAACCTCCCACCGACTACTTATACGATGGAGGAGATTAATTAGACTGCGAATGGTCATCTTCGACCATCCATGACATCGATACCTGTCCAACCACCGATGGTCATAGATATTCTGAGGCGTCGGATATGCCTGGGAGAAGCACGACCGTAGGGTCAGGTTTACACTATATGAGTAACCCCATGTCATCCTGCAGGTTATCTCGCTTGGACCTGTTATGTCTTATCCGCCAAGAAGTCATTGCTTCTAAAGACTGGGCTGTGTCCGGCAATTTACCCATCTCTGTTCTATTATCATACTACTCACGTATGGTGGGTTAAGTCCTTTTTGGAACAATGGAATATCCTGACCCATATGTTTCTGCTATCGGACCAGGAGGTATCGATTTCTTTGGAAGAATTCCTATAAATCTCTAGATTGCCCGTCATGGGGGAGCACTATGAGGAAATACTTCCCCCCGACGATTATACTTTTGCCACCGAATCATTCATCATTGGTCTTACACCCGAGAACGCTATCCGACACAAATTCCTGAGTTTAATCAAGGTGCTGGACATCTATGAAAGCATGTACTTAGAGTCAGAAGGACATGGGGTCAGTTTTGCATATTTCATCGCCCGAATGTTTTGTCAAAAAAGGCCGCAAAGTTTGCTAAACTTAATGATCCCTTCGGGTTTGGTTTAAACAAGTTACCGATTGCAGATGCGGATCTGAAGTAATTTTTCATTCCAGACATCCCCATCACTTCCTTTGCAGAAATCGCTGCTCCAGATATTAATGAGAAGACGTTTCTCGTGGGCTTCATTGGTTTATGGATCAACTAGTTCGCACTTCCGATACATCGGCGGTACATGATACCATCTGTCTTTTATCCAGCTCATCGTATCTCGACGGGAACGCGTATAGCCGTTGGAGTTGGGGGATTAGCAGATTTGTTTAATGGCTTAAGTATGGCAGCTGACACCGCCCAGCATGGTGTGGAGCCCATGAATTTCCTGTTCGCCGCCGAAAACGGGGAGACGGAACAGCGTAGGTTCGTCTTGCCTGAATTTAGGAGCAGATGCTATTTGGTTTTATCTGTCCACCTCTCCGAAGATGCCAAGTTGATTTATGGCACCGTGTATCGAAGGTTTAGACAGATGCGGCTGTTGTAGCAGACTTCGTCAGATTCCTCCTCATTTGAGGGGGTTTTGATTGTGGGGACGCTCTTCCCTGCAGGTGCAAGCCCCTGCAGTTAATTACGCTATCGCATCGCAGTAACAACTTTCTCCTTCTCCAGATGGTCACTTCGTGTCGTGTGTGTTTATTTTATTTTTGGTTGCCCATGGATTGTATACAGAGACTAATTTATGTTGTCGCCCATAGGGCGTGGATTAGTCCAAATCTGTATTTTCTTATATTTGGGTTTGGGTTGGGTTTAAGGATCGTTAATCTCATTTGAGACTAAGATCAACTTAAACGTTTGTTAAGGATACGTTAGTCTAATTTTAGACTAAGATCAACTTAACCATTTTTTAAGGATACGTTAGTCTAATTTTAGACTAAGATCTACTTAACAGGATCATTTAGATCCAACAAAAGAGCATTTTGGCTCTATTGTTTTAGTTTAGGGACTTTGCGGTCCATAAGTTTAAGGACATCATAGTCCATGGAGTTTAAAAACATCATAGTCTAGTTTAGAGACATCATAGTCTAGTTTAGAGATATCATAGTCTGTAGGGTTTAGTTTAGGGACGTTTGCGGTCCATAAGTTTAAGAACATCATAATCCATGAGTTTAATGACCTCATAATCCATAAAGTTTATGGACATCATAGTCCAGTTTAAAGACGTTATAGTCTATGTGGTTTTGGTTCAACCGTTTGGAGATGCGCCAAAAGTTATTGGTTATTAGGACCCTCTATCTCTCTGAAAACGTTGAAAGATTACAACGACATGTATCAGAGATATGAAGAGATGTACCCTTCAACCAATATCCCGATTTGGGGAATGAGATGAACATCAGTTTAGATGCCATCTGTTAGGAGAACACTAGTCATCTTTGGGACTAGGATTAGTTTGGGGAGACCTGAACATGGGGGCTCAGTTGATTGGTGACAAAAAAGGGTCTTGGATTCGGAAGTCTTAGCTAATTTAAGCTAAAGTTGATTTCCCTTAGTCTCCCCATAGTGCTAAGCACTAAAATAGTGTTAAACACTGGACTTTGGAAGAGCTCACGTGTGAACACGTGAAGGGCCCCGAAGTGGGAATTGTTCCTTGAGTTTATTCCCTCATATATACATATATATATATATATATATATATAAGTGCTGAGCACTCGGCTCACGTGTGAGCACGTGAGGCGCCCGAGGTGAGAACTGTTCTCTGGATTTTATTTCTCTTTCATTTATAAGTGATAAGCACTTGGTTCATCAAACAGTCACATGCAGACACGTGAGGTGCCTTCAAAATGCGAGCGCTGTCTATGGAATTTTCTCCCTCTTGTATACACAACTGTTTGGGGGTCACGTGGGAACACGTGAGGTGCCCCCAAAATGGGAGCTATCTTGGGTTTATTCCCTTTTTTTCCTTTTTTTGAGTGCTAAGCACTATTGGGTCACGTGAGATCACGTGGGGCACTCTGAAGAATGAAAATTGCCTTTGTTTTATTCTCCTTTTCTTTTTTCTGAGTGCTAACTACTATCAAAGGATCACGTGAGATCACGTGAAGTGCCCAAAATCTGTTCTGCCTTGGCTTTACTCCCTTTCTATTTTGAGAAGTTTGTTCAAGGGTCACGTGGGAGCACGTGACCTAATTTCATTCATTCTCTTTTGATCATTGAGGGGGAGGAGTCGCGTGGACACACATGATCATGTTGGATACTGATCTATTTTACGTGCATGGAGAGTTAAATCCCTTGTTTAAGAATTAAATTCTTTTATAGGGTTAAACCCTAATTTTATTTAGAAGAATTAAATTCCTATGTGTTTGAAAGAATTAAATTCTTTAAACCCAATTCTCCCTCTAAGTTTTGGATTTGCATGGCAAAATTTTCCCGATAAGAATTAAATTCTCAAGTTATGGGGAGATCTGCTTCTGCAGATCTATTACCATAAGGAAGAACTATGTTCTTGTATTAAGGGTTAAACCCTATCTTTGTTGGAAGAATTAAATTCCTATATGCTTTGTGAGAGAATAGAATTCTCTGAACTTAGGTTTTCCCTTAGGTTTTATATCTGCATGGCAGAATCTCCCCGATGAGAATTAAATTCTCAACTTATGGGGAGATCTGCTTCTGCAGATCTTCAACCAGAGAAAGAACTGAGTTCTTATTTAGAAGAGTTAAACTCTTGGTTTGAGAATTAAATTCTCTTTTGTTTTGTGGGAGCTTATAGAATTAACTCCTTCCTTCTCTTACCCAGAGTTTTCTTTTTTTTCTCTGAAGAGATCTTCTTTTCTCTCTGGAGAATTAAATTCTCTTCTCTTTTTTCTCCTATGTCTTCTCTCTCTGTTGTTGTAACCTTCTTTTCTCTTCTTTTCTTGGCTCCTATTTATAGAAGAAAGAGAAGAATCCGTTTGTTCAGCCAATCTCTCATTGAGAGATTTTGATTGATTTTATAACCAACAAGATCTTTTAAATCATTCGGTGAATTTTATTCACCATTGGATTTTTTTTTTAATCCATAAGATATTTTATTTGTTGTTCCTGACGAATTTCAGGAAAATATTTCCTTGTACAGAATCTTTCTATAAATTGGTGATTTTTTAATCACCATCAGATTTTTAATCCAACGGTGCTCCACTTTACATGGTGCAATCTTTTCTGTTTGGAAAGATCTAGGGAAATATTTTTCCAATTAGGGTTTTTGATTCCTTTTAATTAGAATTTAATTCTATTGGTTCAGCGGGTTTAGGAATCCATCATGCTTGAAGTAACGAATATTATTCGGACCACAGCGCAAGAATAGGGTATCAATTCAAAATCCGAGGCCTAACCTTAAAAGATGAATTCTGTATTACGAAATACATATTCGGATATTTTATTTGACGAATTCATACTTAATTAGACTTATTAGACTTTTTACTTTACTAGTATAAAAGAATTTAGTTGGGCCCTATACGCATACAAAATGATTTTTGGTATAGAAAAAATTCTTCTTATTTTAGTTTATTATATTTTTTATAGTTGTTCCATATATGTTCTCCTACTTTTGTTTTATTCTATGCGGGTCGTTGCGCCAAGGGAACGAGGAAATAGAATCTAACATGTTTTGCTCGAATAAACATTCTGAAAACCTTATGGACACCCTAATATTTTTGCAGAATATATGGCTTCACAATTAATAAATAGAGTTTCATTTCGAAAGGCAATGAAAAGAGCTATTGTATTCTTTCTATATATATTCTATTGGAGATAAGATATCTCTTTCAAATCATTACATTATCTAAATTGAATTACTGATTAAATCTGTGGATATCTTATCTATTTTAATATATTATTTATTTAGAATATAATATATTATTATCGTTATTTTATCCTTATAATAAAGAAAGAAAACGGTCGAGCACCTCCCTCGAGGTTGTGTGTTATCTCAGCCTTTTTTGAACTCCCCTTGAAGTTGGTACCTTCCCGTAAGCTGATTTCGCGCTTGGCTTGCTTCTCCTCAGGAGGATAGATGGGGCGATTCAGATGAGATCCAATGTAGATCAAACTCGCATGTCCAGTAACTCATGTGTGGTATTTGAAACATCTTCCTAGTTATATCGCGAATCTTTTAGATAAGCCCCTTAAGGAATTAGAAGGCCTAGTATATTGCGATGTGTGATTTGATCGAAATGAAATAAAATAAAGAATAAAACAAAAAAAAATAAGTAGAAAATAAAAGAGCCCAGATTCCAAATGAACAAATTCAAGAGGGTTTTCCCGTACGTTCATCAGAGAATATTTCTAGGTCCCAATACACCCAATGCCAGATGGCCGCCAAAAAGGAGTTCCTATCGTAATGCATGACTACTTAACTGGGGGATTCACTGCAAATACTAGTTTGGCTCATTATTGCCACGACAACGGTCTAAGGATCCCCCAGGGGAAAAATAGAGATGTCTCCTACGTTACCCGTAATATGTGGAAGTATCGACGTAATTTCATAGAGTCGGCTGTCGTCAGCTCGTGCCGTAAGGTGTTGGGTTAAGTCCCGCAACGAGCGCAACCCTGGTGTTTAGTTGCCACCATTGAGTGTGGAACCCTGAACAGACTGCCGGTGATAAGCCAGAGGAAGGTGAGGATGACGTCAAGTCATCATGCCCCTTATGCCTTGGGCGACACACGTGCTACAATGGGCGGGATGGCACGTGACCCCACTGATTAAGTATCTAATTAGAATTTAATTCTATTAGTTCAGAGGGCTCAGGAACCCATCACGTGTTGGCACGTGACCCCGATCAATTAAGCATACTGGCGCGGATAGACTTTGCTCATAAAAGGTCACGTGTCTGCACGTGAGGCCCGATCACGTGTGGACACGTGATGCTCCATTTTAGGGGTTTTGCTTGCTGCTTTATTTATGTGTTTATTCAGTTCCCATAAGGGAACATTTCCCTCTCCTTTATTTTACCTCATGGATAGAGATGCATGTGCTGGGTGCTTTTGGTGAGCATAAAAGACCAAAGTTTTATGAAGGGTATAGATTTCCGCGAAACATGAAGCTGGTCGATGCTTCTTCTCCTGATTCAACTCAACGAGAAGCTCGACAATTGCTCTTGCGTTCATGCCTTGTGGAGGACATTATGACCTTCGTTGATAGGGTTTTGATGATTAGCCAGGAACCCTTGAGAGTGGTCCAGCCACTAAGGATGGGGTTTCCATTTTGAAGGCCAGGGAAGTCACATTTGTACTCTATCAGGCCTAGATTTTTAGTATATAGATGAAATGCCTTCAAGCTTTTCATGAGGTATAACTCACATCGTTTTGCTCAGCAATTAGGCTATGACCAGGGTGTTCCCTATGAGACCTTTCTCGTCAATCCCGATTCTTCAGAGGTGAGCGTTCGCAATGTGGCCCACCATTTCATGCAATTGAATACAATATCTTATTTCTTGATGGACGAACTGGATCATAATCCAAGGGCTTCATCTGCCTATACTGCCTGGTATCAGCACGCGACAGGCGCTGTCATCAAGGAAGAAACGTGATTGCTTCTCGACCATAAGGATTCTGTCCCGGCCAGCAATCTTGCGGTCCCGCTAAAACAATGAATAGTCACCCGCCTTTCCCTAAGGGAGAAAGATGCGGCGGTACCTCCGTGTACTTTTCCAACGGTGTCGACGGTTAAACCAAGACCCGATGTGAGCACCCCTGGCGGCATGACGGCTGCTGCGTCTCCTGAGTCGTATATTGGCTAAAAAATCGGAACACGCCGTCCTAAAATGCATATGAAGCGAAAGCTCTTATCCTCGGGTGCTTCTCTCGGGTCCCAGAAGAAGAAATCTATTTTTTCAGCTGACGATGTATTTAGTCAAGAGCCTTATGCTCCCTATAGCACAGGCTTGTCCGAATATAGAACCAATGACAATCTTTTTCTTCCTAAGATTTCCACCGACGAGAACACAGTGACTGATATTAAAGCAGCTCTTGAAGCGTCCAAGAGATTAGCTCATGTACAAACGACGTTTGTTGCTTTTGCGGCGTTCGATATATCTCATTTACACTCATTGTATATTTAGAGTAAAACGATATTGTACTTTATTTAACACTTTATTTTCTCAACAGGTATCTCTGCTGAAGAGGCTCTCTAGGCATCAATTAGGACATACGAGGAGGAGGAAATGCTTCGTAATTGTATGAGCTTTGGTATGAATTGTTTTATGCTCTTTAGAACATCTAATTCATTTCACCCATACCTTGACTCCTTTCCTTTAATTTTTTATAGGAGCAGTCAGTGTTGTTTCGAGCGGGGCGCAATTCTCAGGTGTTAATATAGAAGATGTTCTTCCTTCAACAGCCGCCACGGAATTTTTAGAGCCGCCAACTGTTGTTCAGGCCTCTTCTGTGCCACTACGGGAAGTGTCATTGATGCAGCCAATGATGGATGTTGCAGCAGATCCTGAAGCTGGATCCGATTCGGATGAGGATCTTCCTCTATCGGTTGTCCTGGAGAGATCTCTGCATACGGCTAAAGCGGAGGAGAAACGCCGAAGGCATACAAAAAGGGAGCGTCTTGACGCAAGTGCAGGCTCGAACAAAACACGAACCCCTAATGCTCCAATGGAGGATATCCCTTTAGCCTTGTCAACTGCTCACAGGCACATTGCGCGCGCAGCTCGTGAGGAGGCAGAGCGTTTGGTTCAGAGGCAGCGCATGATACCTCAACAAAACCTAGTAGAATTTACTTATATTCCATATTTCCTCACATAGCAACTTATTCGAATTTTGACATTCCCCTTCTTTTATGATGTTATCTGATACAATAAGGACAAGTTTAGATGCTGGAGCAGCGAATGAAGCGGCGGCATCTGAAGATTCTAGGACGGAGGACTACAATTCCGAGTCTAATATTGCTCCAACTGCCACTCTTTCCCCTAGTGGATCTCCAGTATCTGCAGGTAATGCTAGCATAGAGACAACCTTTATTGATTCGGGAGATGAGGGTGTGGATCTTGAATCCGTTTCCTCTGTGGCGATGGAAACTGAAGAAGCTGTCACGGCAAGTAATGCTCTGGACACAATCATAGTTCCTACATTGCCGACTTTTATAGGATCCATGGGTATCTTACGTGTTATAACTTTCACATTTTTATTTTTATTAGACATATTTGCTAACGTTTTCTTCATTTCTGGTGTAGGTGCGACAACTATTGTACCGGTCGTAACATCCATAAACCCTGGAGATCTATCGGCTAAGAAACCCCCGTCAGCCGGTACCATGACCGTCGTCGCACCACCTATCTCCTTTGCAATTCCATAAATATTTTCGGGCTTTGCGATGGAAGGTAATTTTTCCCTTCATTTTTTTGTCATTTCCTCATTTCAGTATTGATATTACTCCTTATGCTAATTACTTGGCGCATACTGTCGCAATCTTGCAGGAGTACTTTTTAACCATTTGTGCCAAGAGTTAACCCCGTGCTTTGCCCTCCAACTGGGACCTGCCCCTCTTTCTGGCGTTGGTCAGTATATATTTCATTTCTTATTTCAACTTTCTACAAGTAATCCTCTCCTACTAAGAATTTTCCTGTATTGACTTCAGTCTTACGGCTCGAAGGAGAAAACGAAGAAATGGTTGAGCCCTCTAAGCTCCCAGATTTGTCTCTTCCAACTATTGATAGGTTAAATCTTATACATTTTTCTTATTTAAACAGAGATTCAACCCATCTTTATGTATGTTCTATTTTGTAGCAGCTTCGCTGGTTTCGATTCCCTTTGATTCTCGCACCCTTTGATTCTCGCATAGCTATGCCTATGGGACCCTTCGCAAAACGCCAATCTTCTAAAGGTGCAGGAAATAGCAAGCGCTTGCTGAGCGAATTTACTGAAGAACTTGATGTTGAGGCCCTCATTTCTTCTAGGGACTTTGCAGATGAAGTCAACCCTATGCTGGCGACCTTTATGACTTTTTATATCGAAGATTTCGTCCCCATTTGGGTTGCCTATTACAAACAGATTGAGGCTTCCCTCCATGAGATTGAGCGTAGGCGTTTCTCGCCTGAGGCTTTATTTTCAAGAGCCCAATTGAGTGCGCGAATCGAATAGTGTGCCATCCTCGTTGAACGTTACAGGCTGAAGCTAGCCAGGGATCAAGAGGCATATGATGCGGCTTCCAGAGAGTCAAGACAATTGAGAACTCAAATGGAGGCTAATACTGCGCGGCTCCAAGTTATCTTCCAAAATCTTCAACGTTGTATTTTTAGAAGAATGGAGCTGAAGAGAGACCTTGATTTTACAGGGCAAGGAATGCGGGGCCACGAGGTTGCT
Organism: Agapanthus africanus; assembly: GCA_030015575.1. NCBI lineage: Eukaryota > Viridiplantae > Streptophyta > Magnoliopsida > Asparagales > Amaryllidaceae > Agapanthus > Agapanthus africanus. The sequence goes on along the minus strand of CM057350.1, from coordinate 131,244,074 downwards.
AAACAGGAGCTTTCTGAGAAGTTTAATTCGTGCCTGCAACACAAACTCAAACCGAAGCGCTGTTGGCTGCACTAGTGGAACGCGAAGATGAGCTTCGGCAAAAGAATTAGCGGGTCGCCGTTTTGCTGAAAACCCCACCTTCTTAACGGTTGTCATTGTATCCTCTTTTCTTTATATATTTTATCTTTTAAATATTTTGATTTGTGAATAAAACATATGAATTTTCAAATTTGTGCCTCTATTTCTTGATTGTCCTGATCTGGGATAGACTAGTTTATTCCCTCATTTTGGAGTTTCTAGTTTATTCACTCATTTCAGAGTTTCTAGTTTATTTAATCACTTCAAGGTGTTCAGTTTACCTTTCCTCTAGGTTTATAAGAAAACTCGCCCTAACGTTCAATGTAGATAACCCCCACTCTTTTATGACAGGGGTCTGTTAGATTTGTAGAACTAGGTTAAGTCCTTCATACCATCGTGTTGGTTGATATATTTTCGATATGCAATCCCTTGGGTTGCTTTTCGAGTACCCGCCGCATCTGTTATGTCTATGATCTCTTCAGAGGCTGGACAAGACGTCTTCAAGTAATTTTCTTAGGTTGGAATATCCATATTATCATTGGAAGATCAAGCGTTAGGTAGTTTTGTGGCACTTTACTTGAGGTTAGGCTTAATTTAAAGCCCCGATGATTCATAGTCGCACCCTTCTAGGGTGGGATGACATCGAATGGTCTCTAGGCTTGCCGTCAAGACCCGAAGCTAGGAATATGTCGTCACTTCATTTTTTTTGTTTTAGCGCCGTACCAATTCTTTGCTAAAGTTAGGTAAACATCTATATGACCTCTATGCTATATGTATTGCAATCGAGATCTGGAGTTAAGAATATGCCATTGTTCCACTTTTATTTGACCCTTGGGTCCTTCTTGATGTCGTGTATGTACTTTGCTGGAGTAAGAAGGATGTCCAAATAGTCTCTAGGCTGTAGATGTTCCATTAAGACCTGGTTTCTCTTTTGACGAAGTATGGTGGGAAATATATCCCCCTTTCTTTTATTTGTGCCCATGAATTGTATACAAGAGTTAGTATGGATCTACTTACAGGGCATAATTTTTTGATGCTCTATCTTTTCAGCTTTTTATATCCCGAAAGTCGCGATTGCCCAATCATTTCGGCTTTTTTTACGACTCGTTGAGTTTTATTACGAGTCAGGAACTTAGGATCTGATACCAATCTTGGCATCACCATCGCTACAACTGGAATATTGTCAGGAGAGAATCATCATTTTCCTTCGTTGATTTGAACAAAGGTGGCTTAGCAAACAGGGTTAGGATCCTGTCGACTAGGGCTTTTTGACTTTATGGGCCATAAGGGTGTCATAAAAGTATTTCTCCCTACGAGTCGAGAGGATCTTGTAAGTATATTTCTCCTTAGAAGTCGTGAGAACTCCTAAGTGGTATTTTCTCTTACAAATCGTAAGGACTCGCAAGTGCCGTTCACCATGTTGAACGATATTTTTCGTTCTTGGTGGGACTTGGTTGACAATATATTTATTTATGCTCGTTGATTGTATAAAAGAGTTTATATTGGACCACCTATAGTGTATAAATTTATAGGTTTATGATGGCTTAAGAACAGGTTCGGATCCCTAAAACTTAAGGCTTTTGAATTCTATAAGTCATGAAGGTCTTATAGAGGATATATTGTCCTTATGAGTCGTGAGAATCTCGCAAGTGCATTTTCTCCTTAGAGATCGTATGGATTCCTAAGTGTGTTGATCTTTTGTGAGTCGTAAGGATCTCACGCGGGTGTTTTCTCCTTACAAAATCATGAGTACTTTGTAAGTGCATCTTTTCCTTTCTTTTAACGATTTTGCGCCCTCTCGGGTTTTCACAAACTCTCTGGTAGCCCTGCTGTTATTACTTACGACACCCTTTTGAGTTTTCATCCGTGCACATTCTACTTATGGACATACCTTTTTTAGGTGGCCCGTAAGGAAACGCACTAATAGTTGTCGATCATAACATTCTTTGCTTCGAAGAACCGCATCATATGGGTTCAAGGAAGGATGTGAATTGTTTCATGCCCGTGGATTGTATACGGTGCTCGATATGGACACTCACCGTAAAGCAATATATTAGTTTAAGGACATTACGGTCCATTATTAGTTAAGGGACGTCTCGATCCAATACTGGTTTAAGGACGTAGTGGTCCATTATTAGTTTAAGGACATTTCAGTCCGTCATCCCCGTATTTGGGATGAATTTCATTTGATATCACTTTCAGAATTTTGACTCAGGAAGATAGCGAGCAGACACAAGCGTCATCATCTATCATTGACCTAAGTCACGACTCTTCAAGGTAGTACTTTTTAAGGAATTGACCATTTATCGGCCGGAATGGCCTTTCTCCATGCATATCCATAAGCAGATAAGATCCACCTTGGTAGACCTTATCTATGATGTACGGGCCTTCATAGTTTGGCTCGAACTTCCCCTGTTTTGTATGAGAGGTACACTTTGGTGCTTTAACAGTTTCTTTAATCCCTTCGCATAATATCTTGGCATGCTGATGGGATGGAGCCTGTCAAGAGTGAGGTTGGCACCATGCCAGACTTTTTTCTCCACCTTAGTCTCCATAGATTTATAGAAGAGGATCACCTTTTCACCTTTTCGTCTTGGAGGCACGTAGAAAGTTTACAGTTCTTGCACGCTTTATGTATTGAACGTGTCAAGTTCCCTGTAGTGTTGAGGCGGAGTTATCATAATATGTATATTCTGATCCGCTTCGGCCAGAGTTTGTGTTAATGGGCGAACGGAGAACACCGCGTTCGTCTCATCTTTAGAGTCGCTACAAAAGACCAAGATAGGGGTCGATGATCCAGGCTTATTGTTCTCCCTCAAAGGCTGTCCCGAGTAGACTATTTGTTCGTCTTCTTCGGTATCACTTCCGAAGACCGGGATGGTGGCCACAAACTTTTGCTTATTTTCAGGCCTGTGGCACCTTTCGGTGTCTTCAAAATTTAGCTGAAAGTACTTAACATCTTCATACTTTCACACCTTATTCACTGAGAAAGGGTTGAGCTCTCCCGTGACGGTGTACTCAAAGACATTTTTGAAACACTTCATACACTAATGTCGTGTAGAAGAGACGACGTTGTACTCATGCACCCAAGACTTGCCTAGTAGATCATTGTAACAAGTCTTAGCGTTAATTACATGGAATTTAATGTCAGTGACAAGCAGCCCGAAGCGGGGCGTCGGTAATACGGACCTAAGCGTCCGTGATGACTATGAGTCGAGATAGTTATTTTGTTTCGGGAAAGGTGCTGAACATTCATACATATTTCCTTCATCACTCTCACGCTGAGAAGATTGATGGATGATCCGTTGTCGACAAGGACTTTCCCTATCTTGACATCGTGGCAGTATCCAGTGATATAAAGAGGTCGATTATGTCCGCATGCACCGAGAAGTAGATCTTCATTGCTGAATGTGATGTCAGCCGTGTAGACCTCTGCCAGTTCGTTTTTTATCTTCTCTTCTGCGAGGAAGGCCTGAAACTGATCAGGCTCTAGTAGGGCTTTGATCAGAGAGTCTCATGCCTCTTTGGACAATAGCAAAGAATCTAGTATGCTCAGTTGCGAGGGTATTTTCCTCAGCTAGGAAAAGACATTATAATCCGCCTTAGTTTTCTTAGGCAGGTCTTTCGTGGCAAACACTTTGGCCACCTCTTCATCAAGGACAATCTTGTCAGGTATTTTCCCTTTCCCTATATCCTTTTTACTCGAACCTTTGCTTGCGGGTATGAGGTTCTTTCCGGCAATGTACGGTTACACAGCTGAATATTTTCGCAATCTTTCTCCTCCTCTTCTTTTTCGAAGGGGGGTTTTCAAAGAGAGAATCGAGGGCTATTTCATTCTCAGAATCGCTTCCGAACATGAGAGCTCGGGGTTTTCCCCATTCTGAACTGGTACCGGCCATATGACAACTGCCGGTTGCTTCTTTGTTTACTTCCATTTCGCCATTCTCATTTCGATGAATGCGAGCTTCATGCTTCTCCTTCTTGAAGTGTTTTCTGTGGGCAACATATCCTTGTCACCACTTTCTGAAGGAATTTCACTCCTCGATGGTGTGAGCTACTCTTCAGTGGTATGCACAGTATTTTGGGTGTCCTTCACCATCGAAATATGGGACCCCAGGCGTGTACATCATGAGAGGTGGAAGCTTCATCCCTACCGATAAGGCTTTAGCCAACCGCTTCTCAGTTTTGATCCTGCTTTTATTTATTGCAGGCATGCTTTGGTTTGGTCGGAGAGCTTTATGACTCATTCTCACCGCAACTTCTTTATTCAGACACTGACACTTAGCCTTTTCATATATGGTTGTCTTGCGTTCTTAGTCATTTTTGCTTTCTTAAAAAGTTTCGTTTAGTAGCCTTTCAATCGGGTCTTCTTCCGGCAGTTTCGGGGAATTTAGCACCGATTCTGCCCCCAGTTCACCCACGTGACTTTCTGACATTGGTGGAGCTTCTTCATCATATAGTGATGAATGGGAGATCATGTGGCAGCTTTCCACACGGTCTTCCGTTTCTTCTGATGAGTCATTTTCCTCATCATCGTCACTGTCTTCGTTCTCAAGAATATACTTAAGGAATTCTTCGAGTGTAACTGGCGTTCGAGCTTTCTGATTATATTCTTCCAGCGCATTTATGTATTTTTGGAGGTCTGTGCATTTTTCGACTTATTCATTGGGCTACACAGGCTTCTTAGTTTTCTTCTTTTTCTTAGAAGACTTTGAATGCTTGACCTGGGGGATTTTCCCTTTGTCAGTGACTTTCAGCGTAGGATGAGATTTTAACATTCCCTCTATAATTTCGAGTTCATGTGGGCTTTTCCACTTGATCGCCAGACAGGCTTGTAGATCTTCCAGCATTCTTTTAGTTTTGCTGAATGACATACTTTACATGGAACTTCTTCCACGCGAGAGCACGATGCCCCATGTGCATCCACTTTTTTGGGAGCATGCTTTTGGGGCGGATTTACTCCCCAATTGTCAGATAATGCGAACTTCCCCTGCTGGTCCTGGTCCTCGACTCGGTTTTTGAAGATGTATCAATCCTTGATTGTATGGCTTACTATCCTATGGTAGGAGCAGTGGTTGCGGTTATTGAAGTCGCCGGCTTGTGCAGGTCGCCACGGGTCTTGCAATGTGATCGGATTATTTCGCATTGCTAGCTTGAACATCCTCCTCGAGGGAACTAGTATGAACGTCCCAGCCTTTCTTTGAAGGACGGGCACATACGAGGGGTTGTTTTGACGAACAGGTGTTTTCGAACCACCCAGTTGTTACTACGTGTTAGCAACAAAGGCTGCTTTCCCTTTGGCCTTGTTATTGTTTCGAGGATCCTTGCTTGAGAAGGAGGGATCATGACCCATCTGATCCATCTATGCTAACTCATCAATCAGCGCCTAGAACATGGTGAGCTTGAAGAAGGTCATGAACTGGAACATGTTTGACTGAGGATCAATAGTCCCAAAGAACATTTCCACGGCCAGAGACTCCTCAATGTGCTGCTCACATTTGAACCACAGGTTTCACCACCGGATCATATATTGGACCCACGTTTCACCTAGCTTGACCCTGGAATTGATCGGCGCTATGATCAAAATGTGCTCACTTGCACTGGCGAACCTTTGCGTAAAGAGCGGTTACATTTTAGAAAAGGTTTTCATGGAGTCATTTGGGTGCTCTGAGTATTATTCGAAAGTTGTTTCTGATAAGCTTCCGACGAATTGGCAAAGAAACAATTTGTCATCACCTCCAGTATTGCCGCACAGAGCTCTGAACTGTGCGACATGATGATAAGGATTCCCCGTTCCTTTATACATATGGAACTTTGAGATTGTATATCCTGGCGGGTACTTTATTTGGTCACACTAGGCCGGAGATGGTCATCCAGTTTTAACGATTTGGTTAGCAGGTTCATTGGCCTAGTGAGCTCTAATTGACTAAGCAATGTAATCATCCAGGGCTGCCTTAGAGATCGTCTCCTCATTGGCCGTCGAAAGGGCTTGAGGAGGATTCGACATTTTTCCTCTAGCATATTCGATTATCACCGGAGGATCTTTAGCTGGTGATTCTGGTTGGATCATCATCCTGGCCATATCTTGAAAGATGAGAGCCATCTGCTTTATGTTAGTAGCATGTTCCGCAACTTCCTTATCTTTCTTCACTAGAATCCGTCGTACGAACTCTGTATCGGTTTCTTACTCCTGGCATTGTTCTGCTTCTTTAGGTCCGGTGAGTGCTGTCATTTTGGTCAGCATCTCTTAGAGCTTTTGTTGCTGCTCCTGAGCCTTCTTCAGTGACCGGATATGTGGTCTGTGACTCACAGAAGCACGACTTTCTTCTTTTCCATTGGCTATATAGACCGTATATATAGTCATGACCCCAGACTTAGGGTGTTTGGAGCCTTCGCCTTTGGATTTTGCCACTAGCGATGGAATTTTCTCCGGCCTCATTCTTTTATGAGAAGTAGGAGCATGAGGAGCCGCTGTGACAGGCATCTCTTTATAAGAAGTCTCCCGTTGTATGAGGAAGGAGCGCTCTTTTTCTCGTCGGACTTTGGATTTCTTCGGTCGACGAAAGTAGTTTTCATCAAAAATTGAGTCTTGGACTTTCCGTCAAACTTTATGAATTTGCGAGGAGAGCTGCTGATAAGGCTTCTCCAGTTTTGCCTACACTGTAACTTCTGCAGGTGAGGGTGATTTCTTTGGCACCGTCGTTGGGGAGTTTTTGCGCACCCTCGTAAGCGGTTCAAAACTATTCACAGTTAGAACACTAATGTCAACATCCACCATATGAGCTGGTGGGGTAATCCCGGAGGGAGAATTGCCCCCAACTTGTCTCACTCGGCACCAGTGGCGACGTAAAGTATGTCGTGTAGCGGGAATTGTCTCAGTTTTGGAAGCGTCTTCATCATGCCCCCGGCGTTGTTGGGGAGTTTCGCTTGGTGTCAGCTTCTTGAAGACGGACGCTCTTGGCGGAGATGAACCAAAGCAGGCCAATCTATCGAAGACCGGCCATCTTGGTGGCGAAGCACTTTTGTTGGCTTCGCGTATGGTAGGTGCAGGGAGGGCTAGCCGTTTTAGGGCAACCCCTTCTGTAATCATAGGCTTATTTACAAGCCGCTTGAGTTTCTCTTCAGCCTATTGAAGACCGAGACTTTAGAGTTGGACAGCTTACTAATAGGAGCTATTTCAGTAGCCAGCCGATCGAAGACCAATTTTTGGGGAGCTTCTTATCAGGGCATTGTGGCGCCAAAGCTCATGGGTGGGAGCATGGTCTCGAAGAATAGTCCGATAGTGGCCTGAGTGACCTGTCCTGCCAGCATTGAGAAGATGGAAGCTGCATTAGGCCCGTACGTCACTCCTCCAATCGGGGTGGAGTGAGAATTGCTTTTGCAGGAAGTGCAGTAGAAAGCCATTTATTCTGCACAGAGGTGAAGCACCGAGTTTTAGGATCTCGCATCCAAAGGCAACCATGAATATAGCGAACCACGATTTTGTTTGTGAAACACGACACACAAAGTATGGAGTGGAAAGAGGAAGAAATCCCACCGGGCGTGCCAGAATCTGTTTACCGCCGAAAACTGGACCGAGACGCGGAGAACGTCTAGCCTGAATTTTGGGGCATATGCTATTTAAAACATATCCATCCACCTCTCTAAAGGTATCAAGTTAATTTATGGCACTGTATATCGGAGATTTGGATAGATGCGACCGATGTAGTAGGCTTTATCAGATTCCCCCTCATTTGTGAGGGATTTTTTTATTGTGGGGACACTCTTCCCTGTAGGCGCAAGCCCCTGCAATTAATTACGTTATCGCGTTGTGATAACAACTTTCTCCTACTACGGTAGGTCACTTCGTGTCGTATTATGTTTTGTTTATTTTGGTTGCCCGTGGATTATATATGGAGACTAATTTATGTCGTTATTCGTAGGACACGGATTAGTCCAAATCCGTATATATTATATTTGGGTTTGAACCAAGGTTGTATGTTCCATCTGTTCAAAGAATATTTTATTTTATTTAAGGACCGTTAATCTGGTTTAAGATTAAGGTCAACTTAACTATATGTGTGAGCATATAGGCTCAATTTATTTTAAGTAAGAATACGTTAGTCTTGTATGAGACTAAAATCAACTTAGAAATATACTTAAGGATCATTAAATTTTATTAAAATCCATCAACAGAGCATATGGGTCGGCTGTAATGAAGTTTCAGAAACTTGACCAATTTGGGCTCAGTGTTGGGCATTTTCTATCATTCAACGGTGCTAAGCACTTAGTATTTTAACTATATATAGTGCTAAAAGCTTTTGTTGAGCTCTCACGTGCGTTTCACGTGAGACGCTGAGCTTTTGAGCGCTCACGTGCACTTCACGTGAGACGCAATATTTCACTTCTTTTTTAGCGTTCATTCATGCATCACATGAGGCGCTGATTTTTCCTTTTAGACGTTCACGTGTGAAACACGTGAGGCGCTGAGCCCTTTAGAGATTTACTCTCTGTTTATCTTTTGAAAAGAAGTTAAACTTCTATTAATGGCGTTTTGGCCATTAACGATCACCAAGGTCATTGTTTTAAGGATCTGGGATCGGATTTTCTTTGAGAACTAAGTTCTTATGTTCTTTTTTGTAAGAACTAAGTTTTTTGATGAGCTAAACCCTGTTTTCAGATGAATTAAATTCCTAAAATGTAATTTCCATCTTCTTTCTTTTATTTCTTTTCTCATATCTAGTTTTTCCCTTAGATCTTGAGTCTGAAGAACAAATCTTCCCGATGAGAATTAAATTCTCAACTTATGGAAGATTTGCCTTGTGGATCTCAGATCTAGAGGAAGAATTAAGTTCTTTTTAGAAGGTTAAAGCCTTGTATTTACATATGTTAGGCAATGGAGATATTTTTTTATCTCTGCTTTTTTCTTTACCTAGGGTTTAAGAGAAGAAGGGACTTTTCTGCGGCAATTGAATTAAATTCTCAGATTTAGCTGCCAAATCTTATGGGGGTCTCTCTATATGAGACTTGAAGTCTCGGGTCCTTTATATAGGTATGGCAAACTGTTGATCAGTTTTGAGAAAATCCCTTATTTGAGATATCTCAATCTGATTTTATAATCAGAGAGTGATTTTTAATCACTATTGAATCTTAGATCCAAGGCTTTCTATTTAATAGAATATATTTTTCTTGATTTTAATAAGATCGGGGAAATATTTTCATATGCATAGAATTTAATTCAATTGGTGACTTTTTAATCACCATTGGATTTTTAATCCACGGGTTCTCTGTTTAACAGAGTATATCTTTCTTGTTTAGAAAGATTAGGACAATATTTTCCCTTATAGAATTTAACTCTATCCTTTGATAATTTTTAATCACCATTAGATTTTTTATCTAAAGGATCTGTTTAACGAGAATATTTATGGAAATATTTTCCATGTAGAATTTAATTCTACCCAAACAGACCAACTTTAATTTGAGCGGTAACGCTTACATGCAATGCATGTGGGCATAGCCAAATAATTTAATTTTTACTGCACTAAGCACCCATGTGCTTTGCATGCCGGCACTCACATGCCTTTCACGTAAGGCGCTGGTCCTAGGACTCAATCAAGCGTCTACGTGCTTTGCATACCGGCGCTCATATGCCTTTCACGTGAGGCACTGCTATTGGATTTAATCCTATTAAAAACTGGCACCGGCGCTCACGTGTGTTTCACGTGAGGCGCTGCCTTATTATATTTAACCGATAATAATTTTTTATATGAGAGAACGTTGCATCATATAAATCTCCTCCTCCAAATCTCCATAAAGGAACACAGTTTTGATATCTAGCTGCACTAAGTGCAAATTCTCCATCGCCACAATACTGTTTATTATAAATTTTAATACCGCAAGTGCACGGTTGTTGTAATAATGCATTTATTGGTCGATCCACAGAGAGGTGTGATTTAATTAATTCTAAAAGCAAGTTTATAAAAAATAGTTAATTTAGATTCAAAACCCGGGAAAGAGTTAAAATTGCGGAAATTAAAAGCAAGGAAATAAAAACAAATTAAATAATAGATACGATATTTTAGGGTTTTGATCTGTTTAAACTACTATGATTGAGTTTTATGATATTTCTACTTCTCTAGATCTTTACTTTAATTAATTAACTATTACTTATGTATAAGCATAGATTAAATTAATCTAGCAATGAATTATAAAACAATCTGTAATGATAATTCATATTAATGTTAACCTATGAAACACATAAGATCATTTAGAAAAATAATTAAAGTGATTGATTCTAATTAATTATTGATCTAAATAAAACCTTTTATGAATACCAGTAGGAGGCCGATCTACAACTACCATGTCTTCGGTATATTAAGATTACCTAATTAAATAGACTAAATTCTCTTGATTAATGTTTTCATCTTACCGTCCCTAATTAAATTTCTAGATGTCACGCTATCATTAACTTAGTTTATAGGTGTGATTATATTTTCCTTAACTAGTTCTCTAGATGTCAAACTTTCATTAATCTAATTAGCTTTTTCAATAAAAATAACTTATAGATGAAACCATTAATTCAAAGAGAACTTATACAAATCAAGAGAAAGAAGAATTAAAATGATACGATCCAATCATAGAAGATAAACAAATCAGAACCTAAAATGTAATTTAGACGCACATATTATCAAAAAAAAACTTTATTCATAATAAAATTAACTTCTAATTATTGTTGATCCCACTCCAAAAGTAAACCCTAATTTCCATGCATGAGAGTGATAATCTAAAACCTAGAATATAGAAGAGTTTATATAGTCTTTTGTGAGACTTGGAACAAACTATACAGAATAACTAAAAAATACGAATCATCGCTAAAAATCTGGACTTTATATGCTTCAGAAAACCGGCCAAATCTTTTATTAGGGGCATTTCGGCCGAAATTTTGGGGCCTATCAGTTTCTGGCTTCCTCCATAAAATTTGGTTTAATCTCTATATTTCCAGAGTTTGTTTCAAAACTGCCAATTTTTTCTCAAATTTTGATTTAGCACCGATTGATTTCCATTGCACGCATGTAAGCAGTTTATTACGTCTTCTGTTATTTTGTATTGAGATTCCCAAATTTTGTTTCAATTATGATAATTGCTCTTCAGTTTTTCTGATTATCTCCAAGAAGTACATTCCACGCATGTGATGTTCACTTTAGTGCACTTTTCCGTAATTTTGCAATTAAGTCATGTAATCTGCAATAAATCATAAAGAACACCCAGAACAGTATAAAATATGAAATATAAACTATAAATGTGATTAAAAAAATGTGCAGTAAATTGCACTAATCAAATACTAAGGATCGTCTGAATAGATGTCATTTTTACCATAGAGGAAATATCCCTTGATAGTCAATACCTTGTTTTTGTGCGTATCCTTAACTGCTAAACGAGCCTTATACCGCTTCACACCATCGGCCTTATCTTTAATCTTGTACACCTACCTATTAAGCAATGCTTTTCGATCCTTGGGTAGCTTCACTGGGTCCCATGTATGGCTCTTCTTCAAAGATTCTATCTTCTCATCCATAACTTGCTTCCACTGCTTGCTAGCACCATCGTTTGTTGCTTCTTCAAAAGATTCGGGCTCTCCCGCATCTGTATAAAAAACAAAGTCGGTCAAAAGCCTTTCAAGTATTCTCTTTTCTCTCGTAGATCTCCTCAAAACTAGCACATCTGGTTGCTGAATATGGTCACCATCCTGTTCTTGAACCTGATCGTGCACTGCGGCTTCATCCACGTTCTGATCACCACCTGAAGAAACCCGAATGCTCTCTTGAGTTCCATCTATCTCGATGAACTTATGTACTGCACCTTCCTTAGCTTGCTTTTCTTCTTTGTACAAATGCTGCTCATCAAAGATGACGACTTTGTATTACTTTCTTACTTGTGTAATCCCATAGCCTATATCTGAACTCATCCTCACCATATCCGATGAAAGTGCACTTTCTAGACGTGGAGTCAAGCTTACTCATTTCTGTCTTATTAACCAAAGAATACGCAATGCGGACAAACACTTTTAGGTGCGAATAATCAACTGGTTTACCTGACCAATTTTCTTCCAGAATGCCTTCATCAAGCACACTTGCCGAGCTTCTGTTGATCAAGTACACAGTAGCATCAACCACCGCTGCCATAAGAACTTAGGCACATCCACATCCAAGATCATGCTCCGCATACGTTTTAGGATCATTCTGTTCATACTTTTAGCGATGACATTCTGCTGTGGCCAGTACCGTCTTCAACCAACAAATACTCTTCTGCTAGCAAAATACCTTGAATTCTTGTGTGCAATATTCCCTTCCATTATTAGACTTTAGGCATTTAACCTTCATCCTCGTTTGGTTCTCCACCTGCGTAATCCAGTGTTTGAATATACCAAACACATCGGAATTTTTCTTCATCACATAAACCCATGTCTTCCGGCTTGCATCATCGATGAATGTCACGAAGTACCCGTTTCCTCCATAAAACTCCACAGAGACTGGACCCCATATGTCCGTATGCACCATCTTCAGTTTCTTGGTCTTCTTTGCAATGCCTTCAATCTGAAAATTAAGCGCATTTTTCTTTCCGAAAACACAACTCTCACACAGCCCCAACTACACATTTTCAGCCCTGAAAGAAGCCCCATTCCTTGAAGAATTTTCATGTTCTTCTCGTTGAAGTACCCCAATCGCCTATGCCACAACGAAGTCTCTGAATTTAACTCTGAACCCGTTGCCAATGCAACTGAACCTCCGCTACTCCCACTGAAGGAATACAACGAACCGCTCAAGTTTCCCCTAACGACCACCAAGGATCTTTTGGTAATCTTCCACTGCGAATTCAAAAATGTCGTAAAGAAACCTTCGCTGTTAAGCTGACTAGTAGAAATCAGGTTCTTCTTCAAATCTGAAATATGACGAGTATTTTTCAATTTTAAGTGACCACCTCCTGACGATTGCAAAATGATTGTCCATTTACCAACGATCTTGCACGACTGACTGTTTCCCGCTGTCGCATGCTGATTAGTCTGAAATATTGCACATTTAAATGATTATTTTCCCCACTATTGTTAAGTTCTAAAAGATATTTATTGTAATTATAGAACATATGAGGGTTTATGTATAAAAAGTTTATTATCATATATTTTTACATTATAATTAATATAATGAGGGAAAATACATGCATATAATATTTATATAAAATATTAGTAATTAAAATATGCATATCATATCAAATATTTCTAATCAATATTCTTAACATATAATATCATATAAAATGGTTAGGATAATATCTCAAAAATACCAAATATTACTAATACCATGACTTGATATATTGTGCAAATATTAGATCAGAACTGGAATCCAAGAGATCCGAGATGTCGGAATCAAATCTGCCGAAATATGGAAGCAAATCGTAAGATTTAACAACGGCAGAGACTCAATGCATTATTTTCATAATCCAAACAACGAAGAGATCTCCAAATATCAACTGAAGAGAGTAGAAAAAATCCCAAATGATGATCCCACCAAAGCGTCGCGGTTGGGCGGCCAAAGAGCAGGATTCGCGGTGGATCCACGGCATATCTAGAGCCGTAGGATTTCAAATTTTGTGGTTTGGATTCTAGATATATATCCTCAAGTAGGGTATCTAGGGTTTCTAGTTTTTGTGACTATATATAGGTGTACCCCGTCGAACACAGAGACGCGACCGCGCAGGTCCGTCTTGCCTGAAATTCAGGGCATATGCCAATTGGTGCTATCCGTCCACCTCTCCGAAGATGCCAAGTTGATTTATGGCACCATGTATCGAAGGTTTAAACGGATGCGGCCGATATAGCAGACTTCGTCAGATTCCCCCTCGTTTGAGGGGATTTTTTATTGTGGGGACGCTCTTCCCTGCAGGCACAAGCCCCTGCAGTTAATTACGCTACCGCATCGCGGTAACAACTTTCTCCTTCTCCGTATGGTCACTTCGTGTCGTGTGTGTTTGTTTTGTTGGTGGTTGCCCGTGCATTATATACGGAGACTAATTTATGTTGTCGCCCGTAGGACGTGGATCAGTCCAAATCCGTATCTTCTTAGAATTGGGTTTGGGGTTTTGGTTTAAGAATACGTTAGTCTCATTTTGGACTAAGATCAACTTAAATGTTTTTTAAGGATACGTTAGTCTAATTTCCAGACTAAGATCAACTTAACAAGATCATTTAGATCCAACAAGAGAGAGCATTTGGGCTCTATTGTTTAGTTTAGGGACATTGCGGTCGATTAGTTTAAGGACATTGCGGTCCATTGTTAGTTTTAAGACATCGCGGTCGAGATTAAAGACATCATAGTCCGTGGATTTAAGGACTCCACAGTCCGATGTTAGTTTTAATACATCACAATCGAGGTTAAGGACATCATAGTCCATGAGTTTAAGGACCTCACAGTCCAATGTTAGTTTTAAGACATCACGGTCGAGGTTAAGGACATCATAGTCCATGAGTTTAAAGACCTCACAGTGAAGGTTAAGGAAATCATAGTCCGTGAGTTTAAAGACCTCACAGTCAAGGTTAAGGACATCATAGTCCGTGGAATGTATGGCTGTCGGGACCCGTCACCTCTCTGAAGACGTTGAAAGATTACAACGACAAATATCAGAGGAGTTCAGAGATGTACCCTTGAACCAATATTGGTTGAAAGAGCAGATGGGCTCAGTTCAATTTAAGTTGAGGACTTATGGCCAGAATTGGGCTAAGTACAGTTAAAAAAAAGTTTAACATTATTTTTTTTTGTTCTGGCTATTAAGCCTTTATTTGGGCTCGGCCCTTTTAATAATGCTAAGCATTGGGCTCTGACATATTTTGTCTTGATCAGAACAAGTTGTGTTCTAGCAGTGCGCCACGTGGCACGCCAGGCGCTTTGCGCCAGTCAAAGAGTGCATTGCGCTTCGCACACGAAGAGGACACGTGTCGCGCTTAGCGCTAAGCGCTAGTTCATTAGCGCATTGCGCTTTAATTTGTGAGCGCTTTGCGCTAGTCTGTTGGCGCACCAGTGAGCGGCACGTGGCGCATTTGGCGCTGAGCGCCAGCCCATGAGCGCAATGCTCTGTTTTTAGAAGCTTAAAGCGCAGATTGTGTCTCTGGTTGACACGTGGCAAGTTTTGGCGCTGAGCGCCGGTCCAATGAGCACAAGGGCGCAATTCATGGGTGCAAGGCACTTTTCAATAGCGCAGGGCGCATCTGATCAATTTTGAGATCAAAGAACAAATTTATGTTCTTCTTAAAGAAGGCTTTGCCTTAAGATTCAAGAACAAAAGTTCTTGTTTTTATAAAAGGGCTCTGCCTTTATAGATTAAAAGATCTGTGAATGAAGTAAAATACTTCTTTTAGTCTTTTATGATTAGATCTTTTGATCTTTTTATAAGAGAGACCTTGGTCTTTATAGATCTATGATCTTTTAAGAAGATAATTCTTCTGTTTTAATGAGATGATTTCATCTCTGTGTTCATGAAACATTTTTTTTTACCTTGAAGAAATAATCTTCTTTTCTAAGAGCTTGCTCTTCTTTCTTTTAGTTTTCTCAAAGTTTGTAGGGGGGTCTCTCTATATCAGACTTGAAGTCTAGGGTCCTTTATATAGGGCCAAATGATTTGTTAAATCAGTTTTGAGAGATCTTTCTCTGATTGATTTGGGAATATTTCCCACCGTTGGATCTTTGATCCTAAGACTTCTGTTTTACAGAAGATAATCTTCTTGTTTTTAACAAGATTGGAAAGATCTTTCCATAACAGAATTTTAGTTCTGATTAATTAATAATTTATTATTATTAGATCTTTTGATCTGACGGTGGGGAATTTTAATTCCAGCGCTGGCGCACCTTGCGCCAGCGCACCTGCGCTCGACACGTGGCACGCAGCGCAGAGCGCAGCGCAACTGCGCTAGCGCGTCCATGTTTAACACGTGGCACGCAGCGCAGAGCGCAGCGCAACTGTGTTTGACACGTGGCGCAGAGCGCTGGATCTGAAGCGTTGATTCAATTTAAATTTTGAATTTTAAAACAGAGCTTTGTTCTGATTGGGGGCACGCTGCCTAGGGCGCAGCGCTCCTGGCGTGTCTGCTTTTGACACGTGGCGCGCAGCGCGCATAATCTGAAGCTTTGCTTCAATTTTTGAATTTTGAAATTCAAAACAGCGCTTTGCTCTGATTAGGGAAAACAAATGCCCTCCCACCGTTGCGCACACGTGAGTGCAGCGGTGGCAACATCTGAGCCCTTGGATCAACTCAGGAGTTGAAGAGGCGGTTCAGTACCTATAAATAGGACCTTTGATCCTCAAATGATTATCATCTTCTTCTTGAGAATTTTATTCAGAGCCTTGCTCTTCAATTAAGAACTTTCAAAAGTCAGAACTCTTAGGTAAATTAAAAATTTTAATTTTAATAAATTAGGGTTTTTACCCTTTAACAGATCCTTGCTCTTCATAGATCTTTGATCTAAAGAAAACCCTTTTAGGGTTTCATTAATAGAGCTTTGCTCTCATGAACTCATAGATCTAAACAAATCTCTTCTTGGGGTTTCTTATCCCATGAATCAGAGCTCTGCTCTTTTGATAATATGTAGATCTTCTGATCTTTTGATGAAGAACTCTTAAGAGTTTTTTCATGGATCTTGAAGATCCCAGAATTTTTAATTCTTAAGAATTAATTTTAATTAATCTTTGATGGATTTTCCATCATCATTACAGAGCCAGGCTCTTTAAGGAATTTTATTCCTTCATGACCAGAGTTTGATAAGTATCACTTTGTTACAGAGTTTTGCTCTCAAAGGGAGACTTTCTCCTCTTCCCGAGGGATTTCTCATTCAATGAGAAATTTTTTTGAGGATTTCCTCATTAATTGTCAGTCTCATCCAATGATGAGGCTGTCTTATTAATTGATGCATTGTCATCTAGATTTTGTGGGTCCCCCTTTGGTCCCCTTTCCACTGCATTGCAGCGTGGTACAAATTTTAAAGTACCGAGGTTCGGAATTTTTTTTAAATTTAAATTACAACACTGACAGTTGATTTCTGTCCCTTTTGCAGGCAACATGACTTTCGATGCTTCGTTCCCGTTCGTTCATTCAGAGGGGGATTTCCTATAGCACCCGTAGACCGGGAGGTCTTAGCTTTGATCAGAGACCATGATCCGGAACATAAGAATCTTTACCTTTGGGGGTCATGGTACAATCAGATTATCAGGGGTCGACAAAGTTTTTCATGCGCGGTACCCTCGGAGCCCATCTTGGCGATCCATTACGCTAACTCACCCCCGGTGAACTATGCCGTGGAGATGGTCAATTGGACTTCAGAAGGCCTTCTTCAGCCTGCTATAGCTTCGATTCCCATTCAGCCTCCCATGGTTTTAAATACCTTGGGACGCCGTATTTGTCAAGGCGAGGCGCGGCCTTGGGGGCAACCATATAACATAGGTCGGATTCCTCGTCATCCGACCGGTTATCTGCAATGGGCCTGCTACATTCTGTCAGCGAAGAAGTCGTAGTTGATGAGGCTTGGGTTGTATACCGCCGTTTATGCTTCTCTTTTCCAGTATCCTACGCTTCCCACCTGGTGGGTTAAGGCCTTTTTGGAGCAGTGGAATATCCCTACTCACACCTTCCTCTCGCTGGACCGAGAAGTATCAATCTCTTTAGAGGAATTTGCAGAGGTTTCTGGCCTTCCGGTCATAGGGGAGCATTATGAGGAGTTGCTTCCCACTGAAGAATATTTTTTCGGTGCCAAGCCGGTTATAATGGGCCTTACCCTGGTGAATGCTGTTCAACACCAGTTTCCTAGTTTGATCAAAGTGTTGGGTATCTATGAGGGCCTTTTTCTCAAATCTGGGAGCCGTGGGGTTAGTTTCGAGGATTTCATCGCTCGCTTCCTTCACCCACAAGTCTTCTTGAAGGAGGCCGTTAAATTCGCCACACTTGACGACCCTTTCGGCTTAGGTTTGGAGAACCTGCCAGCTACTGAGGTAAATCAGAAGGGTTTCTTCCATCCCAACTCTCCAGTTGTTCCTTTTGCGGACCTGGGATGGATGAGGAAGCATTCTTTCTGGGATTTCTTGGGCTATGGTTGAGCTGGTTCACGCTCCTGATGTACCTTTGCCGCATGAGGCTATCTTTCTTTTACCCGACTCATCGGATGACTATTGGGGTGAAAGTGGCTGTCGGGGCCGCCGGCTTAGCCCATCTGTATCACGGCCTTAGTCAAGCGGCGGATACAACTGAACCTGGAGTACAGCATGCGAACTTCTCGATGCATTACTTCATGTCATGGCTTGAGCTACATGCGCTTGGCGTTTTTGGTATCCATAGAAGGCCTTCATTCTATGCCAGGTGCAGCTTCCCCCAGATTATGCGATTGGTCGGCGCCTCAATTGTAAATCCATCACCGCTGGCTGCTAGAGGTTTGCTCCTTCGCCCTCGCACGGTTGGAGACTGGATGACCTTTACCGATAAGGTGTTAACCATCGAAAAAGAGTCTACCACAACGGTGCAGTTATTGCAGGATATTTTCAAAGACGGAGCCTCAGTTCTGACAGCTCGACAGACCCTCCATTTATATTCTATCAGACCGGGGTTCCAGGTGTTTAGGCAAAATGATGCAACGCTTTTCATGAGATATAATCCGCATCGTTTTGCCCAATAATTGAGCTATAACCAAGGAGTGCCGCTGAAGGCTTTTTTGATGGAACCCACTGCTACTGAAGAGGGGATGCGGAGTGCGATGCATCACTTCATGCATTTGAATACGGGCTCTCACTTCTTTATCAGCGAGCCGAGTTGTGTCCCACGGATCCTTAATGCATATACGGCATGGTACCAGCATTCGACGGGCGCTGTTATTAAGGAAGAAAGGCGGCTGCTGCTTGACCGCAAAAGTGCACCTCCTGCCAGTGATCGCAAGGTCCCTTTGAGGCGACGGACCATTGTCCCCCTTTCACTAAGAGAAGTCGCTGCAGTTGAGCCTCTACATGTGCTAAGCCCTATGCGTGGATTGCCCCGTGCTCCTGTGGAGATAGTGGATGTGCCATCGGTGCCCCGAGCTCCCGTGGAGACAGTAACTGTAGCTTCACCCGAATCTGGCATGGGCTCGGATATCGGGACTCGCCGTCCCAAGGTGCCCACCAAGCGCAAGCTCATGCTTGCTGCAACTGGAGCTCGCGCACAGAAAAAGAAGAAGAAGTCGGTCTTCTCCCTGGATGTTGTACTCGGTTTGCAGACTCAGGCTCCTTATACTGAAGGCCTAAGTGAATATGGAACCAATGAGGGTCTCTTTATAGCGCCAGAAGACACTGATCTCGATGCCGCTATTGCTGCGTTTGCGCCACTCGCAATCCACCAAGCGAAAATAGCCGCCCTCGTGCAATCAAGTAAATATCAGTCGCACTTTTGTCATCGCGTTATATCTTTATTTTTATTATCATGTCTTGACTGACATTCTTCCTTTTGTAACAGGCTTTACTACTGAAGAGGCTTTGGCGGCTTCCCTCAGGACCTTCGAGGAGGAGGAGAGGAGTCGCGCTTTATTGGGCATTGGTAGGTCTCGGCTCATTGAGTCTTCATTCTCCTTTTTATGGACAATCTAACCCTTTCTTTATCTTATCACAGGGACCACAATTTCGGCCCCGCAAGGTGATGCGAAGACTCTTCCCGGGCCAGCCACCGAAGTCCCGGCCTCTTCAGTACTGCCGAAAGAGGCCTTACTCAAACGACCGATGACGGAAGCCTTGACGGCTCCAGAGGTAACCCTGGGTGCGGATGATGACGCTCTGTTGAAGGAGGCTTCTAGAAGGTCTGCTTTGACGGCCCGGGAGGAAAGGAAGCGCCAGAGGCGCGCAGCAAGGGAGCGTAGTGCTGCTTTAGCCGTGGGTGCGGGTTCGAGCGCTGCTACCCCTGCTGCTACCCCTTCAGAGGAGTCTTCGGTCGCCTTGTCTACCGCTCATAGACGGGCGGCACGTGCGGCTTGGGAAGCGAACGGTAAATCAATTCCAAGTAGTGTACCGTGAGGTTCCGTTGTCAAATTTCTGAGTTATCAGTTCTCATATACTCTATCTTGCAGGGCCGAGCCTTCCCAAAGAAGTGACGGCGACCGCTGAGCCTGAGGGAGCGGTGGAGGAGGTTGCTGCTATTCCCGAACCCAAGACGGTGGTAGGCGATGTGGCCGCACTTGCCGGGCTCGAGGTAGTGGCGGACGAGACGGCTACCACGGCCGAGCCTAAGGAGGCGGTGGATGAGACGGCCGCAATTACTGAGCCCATGGTGGCGAGCGAAACGGGTACAATTGCTGGGTCTAAGGTGGCCGCTCTCTCTCAAGAGTCGGGCATCGCCCCGATCATCGCCCTTCCCGCCTACGGTTCTTTACAGTCTCCTGGCGTCGCAAGCGTGACGACGGCTCTCGTGGAGTCAGGGGATGAGGCGACGGGAGGTGAGACCGTCCTGATGGAGGAAGGAGACACCGCTGTTGTATCAAATGATGCCCTAGTCACGGTTCCGGCTGGCGACTCATCAGGTAAATTTTAGGTCACCGCCTTTCTTTTTATTTCGCAACCTTTCCTGACAGGGTTTATCTTGTTTCTAATGCAGGTGCGGCTAGTGCTGATGTCGCACCACCCGAGACAGCGCCGTTAGTTATCGCCCTGACGATGACCACCTCTTTACCTTCTCTCACACCGTCTCAGATGCTGGAAGGTTTGGATTTGTGACCCGTCAGTCTTATCTCTAGACTGAATAATTCGGGTACTGACGTTGCGTTATCGCGTTTTTGCAGGAGTCCTTTTTGACCACCTGTACCAGGTGTTGCGTCCCTACTTCTCCTTCCCGTCGGAGATTGCTTCATCCAGTAGTGCTGGTGAATACAGCCTTCAATTAATGCTCTTTCTTTTATCAACAGTGAAATCATTTTTGATTCTTCTTTGTCTTGGTTGCAGTACTACAGATTGAAGGAGGAGATGAGAGAACAGTTGCGCCACTAGTCCTCCCGGCTTTGCCACCTGCTGCAGCTGGTACAGTAAATCCCATCATTCATGACCTTCCTATATTTCTTGAACCGTCTTCTGATTGTGATTTGTTTTGCAGCGGTCGTTTCGACTCCGGCCTCTTTCGAGTCTCGCATTATGATGCCGGCAGGCCCATTTTCCAGACGTCCATCCTCAAAGGGTGCTACGATGAGTCTGTGTATGTTGAGCGGATGCGTCGAGGAGCTTGACGCGGAGGCTCCTATATCTGCCGCAGATTTCGCTGCCGAGGTCAATCCGATGCTGGCGACGTTTGTAAATTTCCATAATGAAGGCGTCGTCGAGTCTTGGGTTAATCACTGCAGGAAGATCGAGGCCTTTCTGCATCAGCTTGAACTTATGCGTCTTGTCCCAGAGACTCAAGCTTTGAACTCCCAACGGGCCGCATGGGTCAAGCAGAGTGCGTCCTTCCTCCGCCATTTTGAATAAGAAGCAACCTTGAGGCGGAAGGAATGCGAGGAGGCTTCCGCCGAGTCTGTCCAATTGCGTGCCCAGGTCGAAGCGAACGCCGCACAACTGAAAGCTGTCTTTGACACCTTGCAGCAATGTATTTCGGATGGGCTTGTATTGAGACAGAAGCTCGACTCTATCGAGCGAGTTAGGCAGAGTCGCGAAGCTGACCAATGGGAAATTGATGAGAAGATTTCATCATGTTTGCAACAAAGGACTCGAATCGAAGAGGAGCTGGCCGCGGCGGCTGATCATGAGAAGGCACTGAAGGAAGTGCGAGAGCAGCTTACGGACTTGTTGAAAACGCTTCCTTCTCAGTAGCTGCCTTTGTATCAATTATACACTTGTAATCTTTGAATAATATGTATCCATTCTTTATTCTTTTATACGATTTGCCTTGTACTTAACTGAATTCATGAATAAAGATACACATTTTCTGTTATACTATTGCTTTCTTCTCCTTGCTGTGTTGTTGCCATGTGATTTTAGCAAGTGCGGTCTGTAGATAGTATATAGCCGTCAATTTTGGATTCTTTGTAGAATGGTGATGGCGTAGGAAACAGGGTAAGGATCTGTCACCTAAGACTTTTCAATTTTATGAGCCGTGAGGGTCTCATAAAGACTTTCTCCCTACGAATCGAGAGGATCCCGTAGGTGTATTTTCTCCTTAGGAATCGTGAAGATTCCTAAGTGTGTTTTCCCTTATAAGTCGTAAGGATCTTATAAGAGAATTTTCCCTCTTACGAGTCGAAAGGACCCGTAAGCGGTTGTTTCCCTCCTTGTCGAGATTCGACTTTGGAGAGTGTGACCCGTGAATAGTATGCAAGAGTTCATTTTGGATCGACTTGCAGGGCCCCAGTGCTTAGGAAACCGGTTCTTATCCCTATTGCCTTAGGCTTTTCCTCACGAGTCGAGATGAATCGAGCATTTCTCGCAAGAATATCCTAACATCACAGTTAACCTTTGCTCTTTGCGACAAAGGTCCGTTAGGGTTTGTGGTACTAGGGTTTTGTACGCCGTACCGTCGCGTTGGCTGATGTATTCCTCGATAAGCAACCTTGCCGTTCGAGTGTCCTTGCGACTGTCGTGTCTCTAATCCCTTCGGGGGCTGGACAAGACATCTTCAAGCAATCCTCCTAGGCAGTTTGACCATCGGAAGAGCAAGCGTTAGGAATTTTGCCATGCCGCTTTTTACTTGAGGTTAGACTCATTTTAGAGAGCCCCGATGAGTCATAACCACTCCGCGCTGGTGTGGGATGATCTCCGATAGTCTTTTAGGTTTTATATGAGTTGCCGTCAAGACCCTGAAGCTAGGAATTTGGCCTTCACTTCGTTTGCTGGCATTGCATCTGCTGTATCGATACGAATGTCGCGGTTGTCTCTAGGTTGTTGGTGAACCGTCGAGGTTTGGAACTAGGGATTTTGCCGTGGCTCCGTTGTTTGATTGTCGCGTCTGAATCCTGCTGGAGGAAGAACGCTGTAGTGACATCTCTTCTGTTGTGTCGAGACGAACGTCGAAGTGGTGATCACTCCATGCTGGTGTGAGATGATCTCCGATGGTCTTTCAGGTTTTATATGAGTTACCGTCAAGACCCTGAAGCTAGGAATTTGGCTTTTGCTTCATTTGCTGGCATTGCGTCTGCTGTATCGGGACGAATGCTGAGGTGGAGTTAGGATTTTGCCATCACTCCGCTTTGTTTCGACGATGGGGTATTTTGTTGACGTTGCATCTCCATCCTGGTAGACTTGCGAAGGAACGTCGTTGTTGACATTGCGTCTGTTGTAACGAGACGAGTGTCGAGATGATCTCTAGGTTGTCTGTGAACCATTGAAGTTTGGAACTAGGGACTAAGCCGTGGCTCCGTTTGGTGATGTTGAGTCTGAGTCCTGCTGGAATGAGGAGGAACGCTATTGTGGGTCTCCTGGGATGCAGATGTGACCGTCGAGACTTGGCTTCGTTTTCTGATGGAGCCTGGGAAGGAAAGGTGTGATTTCTTCTTTGTTTGTGCCCCTGGATTGTATACAGGGATCGATGTGATCTCATCTGTAGGGCGAAAGTTTCATTCTTTCAGAATTTTGTTTATTTTTTTCCCCCGCGATACTCTATCATTTCAGCTTTTATATCACGAAGGTCGCGATTGCCCAATCATTTCGGCTATTTTTCGCGGTGCCCTATCATTTCGGCTATTTATTTTATTTTTACTCACTGCATTTTATTGCGAGCTGCCTAATCATTTCGGCTATTTGGCATGCATACATTTTTACTTGCTGATTTTGTTTGCAAGTTGCCCCATCATTTCGGCTGTTTCATACGCATGTATAGCTCGCTAGCTTCTTACTGCAAGCTTAGGATTAGACACCGATTTCGGCATCAACACCGCTACAACTGGAATATTGCCAGGAGCGAATCATCATTTGCCTCTGCCGATGTCGAACAAAGGTGGCTTAGCGGACAGGGTTAGGATCCTGTCGACTAAGGCTTTTGACTTCATGAGCCGTAAGGGTCTCATAAAGGTATTTCTCCCTACGAGTCATGAGGATCTCGTAGGTGCGTTTTCTCCTTAGGAATCGTGTGGACTCCTAAGTGTATGTTCTCTTATAAGTCGTAAGGATCTTACAAGAGTGTTTTCTCCTTATAAGTCGAGAGGACTCACAAGGATTGTTCACCGTGCAAACATATCCCTAGTCGCGGATGGGACTTTGTTAGGGAAATTTTTATTCGTGCCCGTGGATTGTATACAAGGGTCAATAGTGAGCTTCTTGTAGGGCATAATCGGGCGGTATGACTGCTTAAGAACAGGTTCAGATCCCTGTAACTTAAGGCTTTTGAATCTTATGAGTCGTGAGGGTCTCATAAGAGGGTTCTCCTTACGAGTCGTGAGGATCTCGCAAGTGTAATTTCTCCTTAGGGATAGTGGGGATCCCTAAGTGTGTTGCTCCCTTGTGAGTCGTAAGGATCTCACGCAGACGGTTTCTCCTTACAAAGTCGAGAGGACCTTGCAAGTGTCTTTTAACGAGATTGCGCCCTTTCAGGTTTTCACAAAACTCGCCGGTAGCCCTGCTGTTTTTACTCACGGAGCCCTTTCAGATTTTCATCCGTGCCAATTTTGCTTGTGGACGTACCATTTTTTTTAACGAGTCTGCGCCCTTTCGGGTTTTCACAAAAACTCGCCGGTAGCCCTGCTGTTTTTACTCACGGCGCCCTTTCGGGTTTTCATCCGTGCCCGTTTTGCTTGTGGACGTACCATTTTTTTTACCACGTCAGCCTTAGGGTGCTGCGGTCCGTAGTAGTTTATAGACATCTCGGTCAGTTGCAAGTTTTAGGACATTGCGGTCCATCGTTAGTTTAGGGACGTTTCGGTCCGTCGCCAGTTTTAGGACATAGTAGTCCATGGGGCTTTCTCTATGAATGAGCATGATGCCCCCGGCATATCCATCTTTTTCGTAGCATGTGGTTGCAGCGGGTTTATCTTCCAGTTTTCGGACAGCGTGAACTTGCCCTGTTGGTATTGGTCTTCAACCCAGTTTTTGAAGACGAAGCAGTTTTCGATCGGATGGCCCAATACTTGGTGGTAAGAGCAGTAATTAGAATTGTTGACACCGTTCAGTTGTAGTGGGTGTTTCGGCTCCGGTAGAGTGATAAGCCTATTGCGCACTGCTAGTTCAAACAGTCTCCTTATTTCATCCCGGGGAAATGAATAAGGACGTTTCAACTTCTCATCGAGGGGTTGCCGCTTATTGCTTTGGCGAACAACCGGTCTCGGGCCACTCGATTGTTATTGAGCGTTGACGACGAAGGCCTTTTTTCCCTTCCCCTTATCCTTTTCGTTCGACCCATGTTTGCGAGTCCGAGATTTTTTCCGGGTAGCGTGCGATTGCGCGGCTGAATGTTCTCGCAACTCCTCAGTTCTTTCGTTTCAGAGATGGATTCCTTGAAAAGTGGGCCGAGTGCTATTTCTTCGTCGGAGTCGCTCCTGAAGGTGAGAACTCGCGATCCCTCGGGATCAACCCTAAGACAATTGCCGGCAATTCTTTTACACTCATCTGTTGCATTTTTCCGCTGTCTACGAGCTTCACGCTTTGTCCTCTTGAAGTGTTGCCTGTGAGCGACATACTCTTGCCACCAACACTTAAAGGAGTTGCAGTTTTCAGTAGGGTGTACGATCTTCTGATGATATAAGCAGAAGTTAGGATGTATGTCCGCTTTATCAAGATGTATACCGCCAGGAGAATTTTCTCTGAGAGAAGGCAGCTTCATCCCCACCGATATGGCTTTGGCGAATCGTTTCCTTGTCTTGATCCTGTTTTTATTTGCGGCAGATGTATTTTGATCTGGTGGGAGTGTTTCGACCCTTTTGTCCAGTCGCCGGCGTTTGGCCTTTTCAAATATGGCCATCTCGCGCTCCCGATCAGCTTTGCTTTTTAGACGGGCTTCGTTCAGGAATGCGTCAATTGTTTCGTCTGATGGCCCTAGAAGTTCTGGTTCGGGATCTGCCCTCGGTTTCTCTGCATCAGGAGCTTCTTCACTGTCTATCGACGAGTAAGAGATCATATGGCGCTTGCCACATAATCCTCAGGTTCATCCGACGAGTCTTTATCATCATCTCCGTCCTCAAGAACGTGGCTGAGGAATTCTCGGAGTGTGACTGGGTCCGCGCCTTCTGATTATATTCTTCCAGTGCGTCAATATGTTTTTGCAGATCCGTGCGCTTGTTATCAAACTGCGCAGGCTTTTTGGTCTTCTTCTTTTTCTTTGAAGACTTTGACGGCTGTGCCTGGGTGTTTTGCCCACTGCTATCAATTCTCGGTGTTGGGCGTGGTTTCAGCATCCCATCAATGACCTCGGGCTCTAGCGGATTTTTCCACCTGACGGCTGGGCATGTGTGAAGATCCTTCAGCATTCTTTTCGTCTTGGCTGAAAGAGCGACCTCCCATGGAGCTTTTTCTATAAAAGAGCACGATGCCCCCCGGCATGTCCACTTTTTTAGGAGCATGAGGTTGTGGCGGGTTCACCTTCCAGTTTTCGGATAACGCGAACTTGCCTTGTTGGTATTGGTCCTCAATCCAACCTTTGAAAACGAAGCAATCTTCGATTGGATGGCTTACTGCTTGATGGTAAGGGCAGTAATTAGGATTGTTGAGATCTCCTGGCTGCAACGGACGTTTTAGACCCGACAGATTGATGAGTCTATTGCGCACTGCCAGCTCGAACAGTCTTCTCGTTTTATCCTGGGAAAACGAGTAAGGAGGTCCTAGTCTTTCCTCAAGGGATGGGCGTGGACGCATATTGTTTTGGCGGACAACCAGTTTTAAGTTACTCGGCTGCTGTTGAGTATTGGCGACGAAAGTTGCTTTTCCTTTCCCCTTTTCATTCCGAGGATCCGTCTTTGAAGGAGATGGTCTATGACCCATCTGGTCCATCTGAACCAACTTGTCGATTAAAGCTTGGAACGTAGTCAGTTTGAAGAACATCATGAACTGTGAAATAGTTGCATAAGGGTCTAGAATGCCCACGAACATGCCCACTGCTGGTGCTTCTTCGATGCGATGTTCGCATTTTGACCACAGATTCCGCCATCGGATTGCGTATTGAACCCACATCTCGCCCGGCTTCACTCTGGTATTGATCAATGCCGTTATTGGGGTGCGTTCACTAGCACTCGCGAATCGTTGGGTGAACAATAATTCCATTTCTACGAAAGTTTTGACGGAGTCATTTGGAAGTTCGGAGTACCACTCAAACGTCGTCTCCGATAAGCTGCCGACGAATTGGCGGAGCAAAAGTTTATCATCGCCACCAGTGTTGCCACAAAGAGCCCTGAATTGAGCGACATGCTGATGGGGATTGCCTGACCCCTTGTACACATGGAATTTGGGGATTGTGTATCCCGGCGGGTACTTTATTTGATTATACCAGCCTGGATATGGTCGCCCAGTTTTGACAATTTGGCCGGCTGCTTCATTTTCCTGGTGAACTCTTATTTGTTGAGCAATATAGTCATCCAGGGCAGCTTTAGAGATTGTCTCCTCCATGGCTGTTGACAGAGCCGGCAGAGGATTCGACGTTTCTCCTCTGTCATCTTCAATTATTACTGGAGGATCTTCGGCTGGGGAATCCGGCTAGATCATCATGCCCACCATGTCTTGGAATAGAAGGGCCATTTGCTTTATATTGGTCGCTTATTCCACGGCTTCTTTGTCCTTCTTTTCGAGGACTCTGCGAAGGAAGTCAGCATCAGTTTCTTGTTCGTGACGCTGTTCTGATGATGCCTCCGGGCTTTCTTTTGGCCCGGTGAGTGCGGCCATCGCAGTCAGCATCTCCAGAAGTTTCTGCTGCTGCTGTTCCTGACCTCTTGTGATGGATCGGGTGAGTGGTCGGTAGCCCGTAGAAGCGCGGCTATCCTCTTTCCCGGATGCCATGTAAATAGTATGCACCGTTATGCCCCCGGACTTGGGGCGTTTGTGCTCAGTGCCTCTGACATTTGTCGCAGGCATGGGGATTTTCTCCGGCCTTCTCCTCTTATGAGCGGTTGACATTGAGGGGGCCGTTGCAGCGGGCACCCAGGTAGTTGTCGTCCTTTGTGGCTTGATAGGACGGTTCTCTTCCTGCTGGACCTTCAGCTTTTTCTGTCGGCGAGGATAGTCTTGATCAATCACCGACTCTTGGACCCGTCTCCAGACTTTGTAAACTATGGAGGACAGCCGTTGAGGGGGCTGCTCCGGTTTTGTTTCTGTAATATTCTCCACCGGTTGAGGAGATCTCTTAAGCACGGCGGTAGGAGAGTTCCTGCACACCTTGTTTAGAAATTCAAAACTGTTCCCAGTTGGAACAGCAGCATCGATTTCCACCGTTGGAGCCGGCGGAGTAAGTCCAGAAGGAGAGTTGCCCCCGGCCTTCCTTACTCGGTGCCAGTGGCGACGTCAAGCATGTCGTATGGCCGGGATTACCTCCACTGTTGGATCAGCTTTTCCATGCCCCTTGTTCTAATGAGAGTCTGTTGTTGGTGTCAGTCTGTCAAATACCGATGCTCGCTGAGAGGGAGCGGCCGATCTTGAGAAGGCCGATTTTCGTGCAGGGGAAATGGCCTTGGTTACTTCACGCGGAGTGGGAGATGAAACGGACAGTCTTGTGAAGACCGGCCCCTTAGCCGGAGAAGCCGCCTTGGTGACTTCAGGAGTAAGAATAGCTATCCGCTTCGGGATAACGCCTTCTGGTATTGCGGGCTTCTTCACGGGTCCACTTGAGCTTTGGCCCATTTGCTGAAAACTGAGGCATTGGACTTGAGCGACCCGTTGAGAGGGGCCGCGGTAGTTGTAAGCCGATCAAAGACTGACTTCTTTGGAGCTTCTTGCGACGACATTGGGGCATTGAAGCTCATCGGTGGGAGCATAGTCCCGAAGAATAGCCCAGTTGTGGCCTGAGTCACTTGTTCCACCGGCATAGTGAAGATGGAGGCCGCTTGAGGCCCGTAAGTCACTCCTCCGGACGGGTCGGAGCGAGAGTTGCAGTTGCAGTTAGTGCAGTTTGAAGCCATTGATCTTCTGTTTTCTGCACGGAGCAAGACACCAAATCTAAGTACCTCGAATCCACAGGCAACCATAGCAAACCGTAATTCGTTCGCGAACACGACACACGAAGTGTGGAGTGGAAAAAGGAAGAGGTCCCACCGGGCATGCCAGAATCTGTACCCCGCCGAACACAGAGACGCGACCGCGCAGGTCCGTCTTGCCTGAAATTCGGGGCATATACCAATTGGTGCTATCCATCCATCTCTCCGAATATGCCAAGTTGATTTATGGCACCATGTATCGAAGGTTTAAACGGATGCGGCCGATGTAGAAGACTTCGTCGGATTCTCCCTCGTTTAAGGGGTTTCTTGATTGTGGGGACGCTCTTCCCTGCAGGCGCAAGCCCCTGCAGTTAATTACGCTACCGCATCGCGGTAACAACTTTCTCCTTCTCCGTATGGTCACTTCGTGTCGTGGGTGTTTGTTTTGTCGGTGGTTGCCCGTGGATTGTATACGGAGACTAATTTATGTTGTCGCCCGTAGGATGTGGATTAGTCCAAATCTGTATCTTCTTAGATTTGGGTTTGGGGTTTTGGTTTAAGGATACGTTAGTCTCATTTTGGACTAAGATCAACTTAAACGTTTGTTAAGGATACGTTAGTCTAATTTCCAGACTAAGATCAACTTAACAGGATCATTTAGATCCAACAAGAGAGAGCATTTGGGCTCTATTGTTTAGTTTAGGAACATTGCGGTTGATTAGTTTAAGGACATTACGGTCCATTGTTAGTTTTAAAACATCGCGGTCGAGGTTAAGGACATCATAGTCCGTGGATTTAAGGACTCCACAGTCCGATATTAGTTTTAAGACATCACGGTCGAGATTAAGGACATCATAGTCCATGAGTTTAAGGACCTCACAGTCCAATGTTAGTTTTAAGGGATCACGGTCGAGGTTAAGGACATCATAGTCCATGAGTTTAAGGACCTCACAGTCCAATGTTAGTTTTAAGACATCACGGTCGAGGTTAAGGACATCATAGTCCATGAGTTTAAAGACCTCACAGTCAAGGTTAAGGACATCATAGTCCGTGAGTTTAAAGACCTCGCAGTCAAGGTTAAGGACATTATAGTCCGTGAGTTTAAAGACCTCACAGTCAAGGTTAAGGACATCATAGTCCGTGGAATGTATAGCTGTCGGGACCCGTCACCTCTCTGAAGATGTTGAAGGATTACAACGATAAATATCAGAGGAGTTCAGAGATGTACCCTTGAACCAATGTTGGTTGAAAGAGCAGATGGGCTCAGTTCAATTTAAGTTGAGGACTTATGGCCAGAATTGGGCTAAGTCCAGTTAAAAAAAAGTTTAACATTATTTTTTTTTGTTCTGGCTATTAAGCCTTTATTTGGGCTCGGCCCTTTTAATAATGCTAAGTATTGGGCTTTGACATATTTTGTCTTGATCAGAACAAGTTGTGTTCTAGCAGTGCGCCACGTGGCGCGTCAGGCGCTTTGCGCCAGTCAAAGAGTGCATTGCACTTCGCACACGAAGAGGACACGTGTCGCGCTTAGCGCTAAGCGCTAGTTCATTAGCGCATTGCGCTTTAATTTGTGAGCGCTTTGCGCTAGTCTGTTGGCGCACCAGTGAGCGACACGTGGCGCGCTTGGCGCTGAGCGACAGCCCATGAGCGCAGTGCTCTGTTTTTAGAAGCACAAAGCGCAGATTGTGTCTCTGGTTGACACGTGGCAAGTTTTGGCGCTGAACGCCGGTCCAATGAGCGCAAGGGCGCAATTCATGAGTGCAAGGCACATTTCAATAGCGCAGGGTGCATCTGATCAATTTTGAGATCAAAGAACAAATTTATGTTTTTCTTAAAGAAGGCTTTGCCTTAAAATTCAAGAACAAAAGTTCTTGTTTTTATAAAAGGGCTCTGCCTTTATAGATCAAAAGATCTGTGAATGAAGTAAAATACTTCTTTTAGTCTTTTATGATTAGATCTTTTGATCTTTTTATGGGAGAGATCTTGGTCTTTATAGATCTATGATCTTTTAAGAAGATAATTCTTCTATTTTAATGAGATGATTTCATCTCTGTGTTCATGAAACATTTTTTTTTGCCTAGAAGAAATAATCTTCTTTTTTAAGAGCTTGCTCTTCTTTCTTTTAGTTTTCTCAAAGTTTGTAGGGGGATCTCTCTATATCAGACTTGAAGTCTGGGGTCCTTTATATAGGGCCAAATGATTTGTTAAATCAGTTTTGAGAGATCTTTCTCTGATTGATTTGGGAATATTTCCCACCGTTGGATTTTTGATCCTAAGGCTTCTGTTTTACAGAAGATAATCTTCTTCTTTTTAACAAGATTGGAAAGATCTTTTCATAACAGAATTTTAGTTCTGATTAATTAATAATTTATTATTAATAGATCTTTTGATCTGACGGTAGGGAATTTTAATTCCAGCGCTGGCGCACCTTGCGCGAGCGCACCTGCGCTTGACACGTGGCGCGCAGCGTAGAGCGCAGCGCAACTGCGCTAGCGCGCCCGTGTTTAACGCGTGGCACGTAGCGCACCGCAACTGCATTAGAACACCCATGTTTGACACGTGGCGCACAGCGCAGAGTGCTGGATCTGAAGCGTTGCTTCAATTTAAATTTTGAATTTTAAAACAGAGCTTTGCTCTGATTGGGGGCGCGCTGCCTAGGGCGCAGCGCTCCTGGCGTGTCTGCTTTTGACACGTGGCGCGCAGCACGCAGCGCAGAGAATCTGAAGCGTTGCTTCAATTTTTGAATTTTGAAATTCAAAACAGAGCTTTGCTCTGATGGGGGGAAACAATAGGACCGAGAGCCTCACATCTAAAATCATCAAACCGAAGAGATCAAGTAGTCCAAAGCGATCCACGCATCCAGGTGATCATCAGCTAGTCATCTACCTCCAATAAGAGAGAAAGCGAGAGCAAATACTATGGTTCTTTGTAATCTACTTACAAAAAAGAGAGTTGTATGAAATAGTTGATTAATAAAGATAGTGTTTTTATTATTCTTTTTGCAATTACTTTCCGCACTTACTTTCTGCACTACTTTCTGCATCTTAACCATGCTTTCATTCTTCAATCATTCTTCTAAATCTCAAACCATGAGCGAGTAATTCCTAACTTCCTAGGGTTCGTATGCTAGGGTAGATCAATGGATGATAAAATCATTTGACCTCTTTTATACATTTTAAAGTCTATAAAGTTTAGCAAAATAAATGTTAGCATCCTTATCGAGCGCACTACCAATCTATTGCTGGTCACGACCACGATTCGAGATCTGTTCAACACTTATTTTGTTAAGGGCTAGACATGAATAGAGATCAATGTAAGGACAAGGGTTAAGAGTGGGGAAACCCTAGTTTCTTCCAAAAGAAGCCTAATCTACATTCATCACTATCGATCTAGTTTTACACTATTAAAAAATAGAATGAGTCATTTTTAATTATTCATTCATTACTACTAAGTCTTATGAACCCTACAAGCCTCTTCTTCATAAATCTTGCATCCGTAGTCTATCTGTAACTACAACCAATTATCCTTCTTCCATCAACTCGTCTAAAGCTAGAAAAAGGTCCACGTTTCCCTGCGGACGACCCGTACTCATCGCGACTAGCTACTAGCGACACCGTCCTGATTGCGGTTACATTATTTATAACACTCTTTAAACGATCAATCAAATGGCGCCGTTACCGGGGAGACGGCTGTAATTTTTTTTCTTGTTATTCGGGTTGATTTCTTATAAAATCCAGTAAACATATTATAAACGAGAACCAAAACCGCATCTTGTGTATTTAATAATTATTGTACGAGTTTTGCAAAGGAATCTGGAGTAACTGGAGCAAGAAAACAGAGAGTCAGAGACTTTCATCGTATCACAGAGGAACAGAGGGGAGCACTGGAGAAATTTTGGCGAACAAACCCTCTAAGCTGCGGTGGAACCACGGCGGAAGTAAGGAATTTGCGGCGGAACCGCTGCATCTTGGCGGATTTGGGCCCCGATAATTTTCAGGTAATTCTCTAATATCTTTCTCTCTCCTCTAAAATCCAATAATCCGATCTTTTCCTGCAGGATTATTAGAAAATATCGCCGCTCAAAAACCTTTTTGCGTGTTTTGATATCGGTTTGTTTGTGCATATCTAAACCGGACATTAACGGGTAATAACCCAAATTCAGATTAGGTGGGGATTTCATCACCCTTCCTAGGCTCCACAAATCACAAAATGAGCATATTTTCACCCTACATTAATTAAAAAATATATAGACCAAGCCTCTAAGGACTGTCGCACTCAATTAGGATAGAGGAGGGTCGTGGGTAATCTATCGCTTATCCGCATTTCTCTTGTGGTGTCTAGGCAAGTGTGACTAAGAAAAGTGGTTACTTAATTAGGCCCGCTATTTTCGGTGATTCGTATAGCGGATACCTCCTACTTACCAGGCATTTATTTAACCACAAGAGCGATAAAGAGGTGTTAGAGGATTGATCATGTGACTTGTCCTTTGAAAGTCTAGGAGTGGTCTAGTGACTTGACCTAGGTGACCCTAGTTCTAGGGATTGATTGTGCATTTTGTGATTTGTTGAGTCAAGCCTCTCGTCCGACACTTTTTCAAAATAGACCTTATTAAAATCGTTCTCACATATAATACGCTGCCACGTGCAATAAACCCGTTTAGTGCATGATCGGCTGGACACGGGATTCTAGTGCCCGTCTTGTCCGCATTTTTTCTATCGACTCCGAAGTCGGTACTTCTTCATCTTTTATTCCCCTCCATCCACCACATCTCCTGAAATGGACGAATCTCCATCGGGATTTCACGATACCATACTGCCACCACCCGTAGGTGCACAGAATCCACCGTGCATCTCTCTCCAAGAAAGATACTATCCCATACGTAGGCCCCTTCCTACTTGTCTGTCTCTTCCACCGGCCAATGGAGGTAATTTCGAAATTAAACCACACTTCATCAACTTGTTGCCCAAATTTCACGGACTTGAATCCAAAGACGCATACGTTTTCATAACCAAATTCGAGAACGTATGCACAATGATGAGCAGAACCCAAATTTTAGAGGATGCTATGCGATTACGTCTTCTCCTTTTTATCTTGTGCGATCTAGCAGAAAAATGGCTTTATAGCTCTTCCGCACATTCTATCGCCAAATGGGAAGAATTCGTTATAGCATTCCTTAAGAAATTTTATCCTCATCACAAAACCGCCCGTGTTCGAAGCGAGATTAACCAGTTTACCCAACTTCCCAACGAACTATTCTAGAAATGCTTTGAACGGTTTAAGGATCTTCTTGTACAATGCCCCCATTACAGAATTGATAGATTACAACTTTGCCGAATTATATATGAGGGTATTAATCCAGCGACAAAACAAATGCTAGAAACCATTTGTCAATGTCATTTCATGTCTAAAAACGATGGTGAAGCTTGGCAATTCCTGAAAGATCTCGCCGAACAAATATTACAGTGGAAAAGCGTTAGACCAACATCATCTTCATCTAGGGCAGGTATCCATCAGCTCAAATTTCCCTCGCAATGAAAGCCGAAATGGCCGCGATAGAAAAGATACTCGAAGTTATAGAAAACAAATTCTCATCAGCCTCCCTAAACCAAGTTACGCTCCCCAAAACCGTGTGTGGTTGCTGTTGTGACCCATCACATTTAATGGACGAATGTCCTTTAAATCCCCCTGTTTCAAGGTCAGGAAAAAACTAATACTACTTTTCAACAACGATCTAGAAACGATCCTTATTCTTCCACATACAATCAGGGATGGAGAAATCATCCTAATTTTGCTTAGAACCAAAACCAAACTCAAAATCAAAACCAGTTCCGAAGCAACTATCAAAGGCCTCTCCCACAACAATAGCAGCCACCACAACAAAGTTAGCACCCCTTTTAACCGCAATCTTTTCAAAACCCAGCCAACAACTTTGATATTTATAATAATATTTCAGGTACCGATAAAATCTCTGCGCTCGAACGTAACTTAGAAACGTTCATTAAAAATCCATGCAAACGACGGCTAATTTAATATCTTCTATCCAAACGTTAGTGCAACACATGGCTTCCCACGGTGAAAGTATTAAATCGATAGAAGCACAACTTGCACAGTTAAATGCCGCGATGAGTGAGAGAGAGAAAGGAAGACTTCCATCTCAACCTCTATGAAATCTCGGCCGCTCACAAAGCGGAAATGTCATTTTTAACCAACAAAATCATAATGTGAGTGATGCGACTACGTTGAAGTCGGGAAGAGTGCTGCACAACCAAGTTAGGGAACAAGTTGAAGTTGATGACGATGAAACCCCGGCCACTACTTCTACTCCCACTTCGTCTAATCCCACGTCTTCTTCCGAGCCTATTCTTCGTTTCCCACTCGGCTCGAACCCTAAGCTCACTTCCTCGAAGGAATTACCATCTACGACCATCCCAAATCCAATTTTAGGATCCATTCCATCCCCACAACCTTCTCCTAAGTTGGACCCAACTCTTATTGATAAAGCTCCTTTCCCAAACAAGATAAGGGCCAAATGACCAAGTCCTCAAATGGAGAAGATTGTGGACATCTTTAAGAAAGTTAACATAAATATTCCTTTCCCAGATGCCATCAAACAAGTTCCGTCCAATGCGAAAATTTTGAAGGGCTTGTGCACTAGGAAGAGGAAAACTCAAGTACCTAAAAAGGTTTTCTTAGTGAGTAATATAAGCAATTCTCTTACCCAATTGGTGCCCACGAAATATAAGGACCCCGGTTGGCCTACAATATCTATAACCATTGGGGGTAAAAATATCAATCGTGCCCTACTCGATTTAGATACTAGTATTAACTTACTTCCATATTCTGTTTATGAGCAATTAGGGATAGAAGAGTTGAAACCTACGCATTGCACTCACAAGATGGCCGATCGATCTATCACCCAATCTCGGGGTAAGCTAGAGGACGTGTTAATCAAAGTCGTAGAATTTATATTCCCTATGGACTTTATAGTTATAGATACACGGCCTGTAGCAAACCCACGGAACCAAATTTCGGTGATCGTCGGTCGACCTTTCCTAGAAACTTCAAACGCGATAATCAATTGTCATAACGGTTCAATGAACCTGTCCTTTAGAAAGATATCAATTGAGCTTAACATCTACAATCTAGGAAGTCAACCATCTAAACCCTATGCTCATGTATGTTCTGTCGAAAAGATAGCTTCCGATAGTTGCGAATTTGAGGAGCTTCACGATTCTGATCTCGACGCCACTAGTGCGTTGTTATTTGATCCTACTATCTATTATACAAGTGAAGACCCTTCTACCGACAAGTCCACACCTAAGTCCGAACCCTTTGACTTGTCGAATGATTTAGTCGAGCAATCCGAGTTTCATAACTCCCTTCCCGATGATATTATCATTCGGAATCTTGATGAAAGTTTTAAAGATATTTATGTTGAAGAACTCGCATTCCTACAAGATATGGGAGTTGTGATGAATCAATCTCCACTCAAAGAAGTTGAACCGCCATCCATTCTTCTTATCAAGAATGAGAATGCGAGTATTACACCATCACTGTTTCGTCTCTACCAACCGAGACGTAAACCCGATCGATTACGCCTCTTATCCCCCTACTTCTTCACATCTATGATCTTCTACCAACTATGTTATTACATCAATAAAATCTTCGAATGGTTGGTGTTGACTTTTTGTCTTTATAAACCTTTGCATAGACCAATAACTTTACCCCCCCTCCTATAATGCTTAATACTGTTTTACTCAAGTTCGGAGGGGAGAAAAATATTTTGGCTCTTGAAAGAAAAACATTTTTTTACAAAATTATGAGCCAAAAATAAGTTTGGGGGAGGATTTCACTGTCATTAATTCTTGTCCCCGTTACTAACTTTTTCTTCCAAGTCTACAGGTTTTAAGCTTAACAGATGATATTAGTGAGGACACTGCTGCAAATAGGTTTGGGGGAGGTTTGTGCTTATTCACGCATCAATTTTTGCATTATACTAAATAAAATCACAAAAAAAAAATTGATAATGAAAGTTAGAAAGTGAAAAATACATGTGATAGAAAGGAAAAGTTTAACAAAAAGCAAGAAAATTATATGCTTTATAACGAAGCTAATAATAGGTAGTCATGAGCTGTTATCCCAAGGGTTAATAAGATGAAGGAAATCACTAATCTAAGGATAGAATTGAGTCTGAAAAATAGTCGCTATTGTTGAGTCCAAACATCTGAACGTTAATACCCTACTATACGCACTTGCACATATCTTGAAACTTGGGATAGTAGAAAATACCTTGAAATGCTCTTGTCTAAAATCCTTAGTATGAAGGAAAAAAATATGTAACCAAAAATATAAATGAAAAAAATGCTGAAGAAAAATGAACACTGGTTTTGTAATTAGTTAAGGAAGCATAAAAAAAATATAGCGAGGGTGCCTTATCACCTAGTGCCTTAGACCAACTGATTTGGGAGCCACTGCTAAGTCTTAGGTGTTGCAAGACGAAGATATTGCTAATTATGCCTAAAAGGGTGAGCACATTTGGTAATCAGTCGTTAAATACCTCAAGAAGTATTAACGGTCGTATGAAAAATATGTGACAATTCCATCTATAAAATATTCACCGACTAAAAAGTACTAAGGAAGATGGACAAGAGTATGATAGCTTGAATTGAATTATCTAAGTGTAGGAATGACTTTTACACACACGTAGAGGTATATGATCTATGTTTGGAACAAAGGTAGGGAGGAAGACTAAAGGCGATATTTTATTGAGGGATGATGTGATTTCTGATATCTTTTCATAGCTATTAAGATAGGGCTTATGGCTACTAAAAAGCTAGTGTAGTTTGAAACACTTATTGTCAAGTTCTTTCTTTTATAGGTTCTTTATCTTTATATGTAGCTTTCATCATCTTTCTTTTATTATGGAATTTTATGGGCGTAATCCGCTGAAAACCCTCAGGAGACAACACTCCTCCTACTAGGGACCTCTAGAGGTTTAAAAGTTTGTTGCACGTGCTCAGTGCAGTCGTGTTGCCTGCGAAAGTGTGTTAGGTTTTTCTTTTTCTTTTTTCTTCTTCTTCCTTTTAATAACTATTTGCTCGGGACGATCAAATTTAAGTTTGGGAGTATTTGATTAGTCTGAAATATTACACATTTGAATAATTATTTTTCCCACTATTGTAAAGTTCAAAAATGTGTTTATTGAAATTATAAAACATATGAGGGTTTATGTGTAAAAAGTTTATTATCATATGTTTTTATATTATAATTACCATAATGAGGGAAAATACATGCATATAATATTTATATAAAATATTAGTAATTAAAATATGCATATCATATCAAATATTTCTAATTAATATTCTTAACATATAATAACATATAAAATTGTTAGGATAATATCTCAAAAATACCAAATATTATTAGCACCATGACTTGAGATATTGTGCAGATATTAGATCAGGACTGGAATCCAAGAGATCCGAGATGTCGGAATCAAATCTGCCGAAATATGGAAGCAAATCGTAAGATTTAGAAACGGCAGAGACTCAGTGCATTATTTTCATAATCCAGACAACGAAGAGATCTCCAAATGTTAACATAAGAGAGTAGAAAAAATCCCAAATGATGATCCCACCAAAGTGCCGCGGTTGGGCGGCCAAAGAGCACGATTCGCGGCGAATCCGCGACATATCTAGAGCCGTAGGATTTCAAATTTTGGGGTTTGGATTCTAGCTGCATATCCTCAAGTAGGGTATCTGGGGTTTCTAGTTTCTGTGACTATATATATTACTTTCCGCACTTACTTTATGCACTACTTTCTGCATCTTAATCATGCTTTCATTCTTCAATCTTTCTTCTAAATCAAAAATCCATGAGCGAGTAATTCCTAAATTGCTAGGGTTCGTAGGCTAGGGTAGATCAATAGATGATAAAATAATTTGACCTCTTTTATACATTTTAAAGTCTATAAAGTTTAGCAAAATAAATGTTAATATCTTTATCAGGCGCGCTACTAATCTATTACTAGTCACGACCACGATTCGAAATCTATTCAACACTTGTTTTGTTAAGGGCTAGACATGAATAGAGATCAATGCAAGGACAAGAGATAAGAGTGGGGAAACCCTAGTTTCTTCCAAAAGAACCATAATCTACATTCATCACTATCGATCTATTTTTAAACTATTAAAAGATAAAATGAGTCATTTTTAATTATTCATCCATTACTACTAAGTCCTATGAACCCTACAAGTCACTTCTTCATAAATCTTATATCCTTAGTATATCCGTAACTACAATCAATCATTCTTCTTCCATCAACTTGTCTAAAGCAAGAAAAAGGTTCGCATTTCCCTACGGACGACCCGTACTCATCACGGCTAGCTATTAGCGACACCGTCCTGATTGCGGTTATTTTATTTACAACACTCTTTAAACGATCAATCATATGCCCAAGGCCTCCCTGAACATACTCGCTGAAGTGATGTCATCCTGAAGGAAAATGGAAGAATGCTCCCGAATTTAGGAACCAAGTATCCGCCTTTGTGCTCTCGCTCGCCGATAGACAAAGACTTTATTTCTCTTATTCTTATGCAGACACCACATTAGCTTCCTTTCCATCTGCCTTCTCATTCGAGTCATTCTTTAGAGCTTTAGCGTCACTTTTCATATGACCCTTCTTCCCACAATCCAACACACGCCTTGGATTTTTCCTTGTGATTTTCCTTAGCTTTTAGGCTTGCCCTTCTTCCTTTTCTCCCTTTCCATCGTTCTACCACGATTCTCCACCGAAAATGCGAAAGTTCTCGAACTCCCACTCTCGGCCTTTCTCCTCATCTCATCGTTTAATATTCAACTCACTGCATCATTAAACGTGAGAGTCCCCGAGATCGAGTTACTAACCACCATCACTAGGTTCTCCCAACTCTCCAGCAACGAACAGAGAAATATAAGTGCTCGAATCTTGTATTTATAGACGATTTCCACCGATTCGAGTTGGCTCTTCACGCTGTTGAACTTATTTAGTTGCTCCGCCACTGAGTCGTTTTCATCTATCTTCATGTTGAAAAGCATCTTCATCGGGAAGATTTTGTTTGATGTAGAAGGCTTCTCATACAACTTTGTTAACGTCGTCATTACCGCCTTGGTTGTTTTCTCCTTCGAGACATTAAAGGACGCTTACAGAGTCAACGATAACCGAATTATCGTCAAGACTTTCCTATCCAAAAGGTTTCACACCTCATCGTCCATCTTCTCGTGCTTTTCTCCAAACAACGGAAGAAACACGTCGTTTTGATATAAGTAGTCCTTCATCTGCATGCGCCACCAACCAAAATTCTGACCATTGAACTTTTCAATCCTTACTTTATCCACCGCTATCTTTCGTCTCCGTCGTAGCAAATTTAGCTTCTCCCTTGAACTGAACTAATGCCTTCAAAATGACGATCTAAGAAACTGGGAAAGAGGATGTAGTTGTCGTTACCCACCATTGGCCTAGAACGTAAATTTGAAGAATCTTAAGCTCCTTAACCCTTACTCTGATACCAATTGTTGGGGATCGACGGAAAGAGATCAAAACACGGAACAATGCTCGCGATAACACCCAAATTACGCAAACATAATTACGCAATTAAATAACGAAAAAACAATATAAATATGCGAGAATAAAATAGGAAATCAAACACAAGAAAGCAAGAGATTTATTAACGGGGTTCACCTGCTGTATGGCTAGTCCGCGGCAGAGCGAAATTTGCAAAGTCTCCACTATAATTTTCGAATCAATTATACGAGCAAAACCCTAGGAATTTTCTTTCAAAATTCTCTAGACTTAGCCGTCACCCTCTCATACAATGATCTCTCTCAATTGGCTGTTAAATAATACATATGAGGGGTTCCTTTAAATTGGTAAGCCTTAATCCTATAATAAACATAAGATAAAACTAAATTTGGTAAATTCAGTTTGCATCAGAATATCCCGTCGGCAGACGTCTGACCCACATTTAGGCAAACGTCTGCCTATGCTCTATTAAATCTTTATTTCCTAAGGGCAAACATTTGAACCATATCTGGCCTGACGTCTGCCCAGGCATTAGATTGGGCTTCGTAGCTCCTACAGATGTCTGTCCCGATGAACTGCAGACATCTGCCTCCGCTCTGGCGTTTCTTATGTAGTTTCCAAACATCTGAACTTGAGTTTTCCAGATGTCTGAAGTGTCGATAATTACACCTTCAGATGTCTGCGGTTGTTTGCTTCAAACGTCTGACCTGAAGGATGCTCCACTATTTCTAACACAAATTATCATTCATTTATTGATCACAAAATTGTAAATTACATAATTAAATTTGTAGTATAACACTGGATTTCGTAAGTTATAAATGAATATATGTCAACAATCACCAAGAAACAACATACGCTAGTGTTTTTCTTTTTAGTTAAAATAAATCATCCACAATTTTATCTACAGAGAAGAGAGAAAGAGAGCCAGAAATATGTGTTGTTGGGCTATGATTTGAATTTAATGTGTGAGAGCTAGATGATGAAGAAATTGATGGTCATTTGTGTTGGATATATATGCCCTAGAGGCTATTATTGTGTGTTGGGCTATGATTTGAGTTAGGGTTTAAATTTAATGTGTGAGAGCTAGATGAAGAAGAAATTGATGGTCATTTGTGATGGATACGTATGCCCCAGAAGCCATTATTGTGTGTGTGTAGTGGATGTTTGGACATATGTATGTACAGGACAATCTTACTCGATATGATAATATACTACTAGGTTTGTCTTTATCTTAATATGTGTATATATTTTACTTATTATTACGTATTAGTAATACATGTTGATAAAGTCCGTAGAATTGTTGCTTAACTACCAGCGTTATGATGGTGATCATACGTGTGGGGGCTGGGTAGTCAATAAGCACATCTTTAAATGTCTCTAGTCATAGGAGTATCGAGACTGGGCATCGATATTCCGGAGTAGACTGGTGTATACGTTTCGAGACCCCGTCAAAAAGCGATGGTTGGTCCCACAGCCATTGTCTTTGGCACCTAAGATCATATACTGGTGCTCACTAGGGGTGAGTACACTGGATGGACTCGCCAAGAACTTCTAGATGGTACCATACCTATCGTCAGATAGCAGTTCTCAGGTGACATGAGTACGGGTTAGTCTTTAGACCTGAGATCGTCATTTGTCTCATGTGAGTTCCCAATGTACTTAAATTACTATCCTACCAAGGCTTTACTGAGTCGTGCAAACAGGATTTAGTTGGGTATAGTCCCGAGCCACATGGAGGCATTGAGGAATTGTTGGGGATTTGTCTCTTCGGTATAGAGAGTCGATATCGCATTGTGTTCGGTTGGCCAGCACAATAAGACCTTAGCCAAGGCTGTTGGGATTTATTGATAGTTAGATCGGTAGCTTCTCGGATTGGTCATGATCCATATCGGCACGAATTATCAGGTTATTAAGGTCTGACGTTTACCATTCCCTAGACCCGGTATACGATACTCTTAGACGAAGAGACCGGACTGTACGAAGATTGTCATAGATAGGCTCTGTAGGGGCTCAGATGAGCTTGCTCGTCGGTCTTCCTTTTCGACAAGTACCTAGGTAGCCGTTACGTACAGCTAGTGCCGCTGACGTGCTTATACTTAAACCCACTGCCAGTATACTGTCGAGTCTTTAGATTCCGACATAGATGGTTTCTCTGGTTCAGGCGAAATGATATGGTGGCCATATTTTGATACATGCAGGGTTCCGATCAAATGAGTGTACTATCTACCCGGACTTTTGATCGGACAGTTGATAATACTAGCCGTCTTAGGATTAAGCTAGATTATTAAATCAAGTATTAATTTAATAATTTACATTTATATATTTCGATATGTATATTCTAGTATTATGTTCATTATATTATTCTATCTCTTTGGATATTCGTATTTTGATACGAATACGGGTATGTATTTACGGTAGAGTATATTCCGTATTTATACGGAAAGCCATTTTAGAAGAAGGACACCTCATTTTGATTTATCCATTTACTTATTTAAATGGAAATAGGGTGGAGGGGTGAGGTGGCTAAGAAATGGTGAAAGGCATGGTTGAATAATTTAGACAAATGAATTTTAATTCATTTGTCTACACTATTTAGGTATGGTTGGTTTTTTAATATTACAAAAATAATTTATCAAAACCATGGCTATGTTTTTCTCTCACTAGTTTTTCTCATTCCACCATTTTCTTTCTCTGACCTTTCTTGAGCTCCTCCTTCTTCCTTCCTATACTCTCATGTGTTGAGAATTTAGGGTGGAAGAGAGGTAGAAAAATACTAGAACAACTCACTACATCTCTAAGTATCCTGGTGTAGCAAATTAGGATCTTTGGTTGCTCCACTTGATTATTAGTGTGGAGCTAGAGCTTTGAACCAAATCTCTCGGGTTGATCATCTTCGATAAAGGGAAGACCGGCGGTCAAGCTCGATCATGGAGACTCCGAGGAGCTAAGGAAGAGGGTTGAAGACCGAAGGACATGAATCGTTTTGGTATAACCTTCTAACATAGTAGCTAAAACCTCCTTGTAGTTTTTTAGTTCATGTGTTTGGGTTAGATTCTAGAGTTTTAGAGTTTCTAGCGCCTCTCGAATTTTTGTTTTTCGTTCTGCATAGACCGTGGTAGTAGCGGCAAGGGCGCTGAGAATTGTAACAATTTGAAAGGGAAAGGAATTATGGCTCAATGGATGGATGGGGGAGAGGGAGATCTAGAGAGAAAGATAAATTGAATAAAGTCCTTTGTGTGTGTGTGTGTGTGTGTGTGTGAGAGAGAGAGAGAGAGAGAGGTGTTCTGAATATGTTAGGGGCCATAATTTTTGTAAAGGAATGAAGGTAATATGGTCATTTCATGTAAGAGATAATAGAAGATAACGGTAAGAGTGTTTTGTGTAACAGAGTGAAAGTTTAGGGATTTGTATGCGAGTTTTAACCCCATGGTGGTTTTGGAAAACTCGAGTAAAGCATAAGGTGGTTTCCGTGAAATAATCCGGTAGAATTTACATGGGCTATGAAAGCTCTCATCTCTTCTCTACTATTATAATGCCAAAGGAATGGGCCGGGGTTAGTTATTGTTGGTGAAAAATGGTGTAAACGCAGCAAAAGGAAAAATTAAAAAATTTCCATTAACACTAATTAAGATTTATAAATTAGGTTAATTATTAATGAAAACAATTAACCCTTAATTGATTCAAAAAGATAATACTTTTGCACAAATTTGGATTTGCGTTCCGTTCGCTGTACTAGCGATTCTTATCAAATCAAAGCGACTTGATTACATCTTGATGATCTCCTTACTTACATCCATACGAATCCCCAAGATCAATGAACTCTAATTAATTAGTTAGCTGATCTAATTAATTAGAGAGAATTATAATTAAAGAAGAGAAATTAAAAATTGGATTTTTAATTTATTTCTCCTAATAAATTTCGTTTAGAATAGAA
This sequence comes from Agapanthus africanus, assembly GCA_030015575.1. Lineage (NCBI taxonomy): Eukaryota > Viridiplantae > Streptophyta > Magnoliopsida > Asparagales > Amaryllidaceae > Agapanthus > Agapanthus africanus. Next base: position 131,199,454 of record CM057350.1, on the reverse strand, counting down.
GAGGGTATGGCCGAAACTTTTAGGAGGGAGATGAGGGAATTGATTAGGGATAGGTTTTGTATCAAATAGAATCCTATATACAGGGATATAGTTTTCTAATAAAATCCTCACAATTAATTAATTTGTTTAATCTCTTAAACAAACCAATTAGTTATTAATTAATACATGTTAGCCCACACATATACATATGCATATAATATTTGATACACAACAAATGCACAATAATAGTATTTTATAAATATATATATATATATGGGCATGTATTATTTACACATTTAATATCGTATATTATCTTGAGTGGCACGTCAAATCGTATTTGACAATTTTACACTTATTTAATTAGTAGTATATCAAATATACTAATTTAATTAAATCCCTTTTGTACATCATCGATATACTATTTCTTCTTTTGGTTTATAGTTCTTTGTTTGGCAAGTAGAAGTTCACCTATGTGTGATTCCGGAGGCTCGATGTTTACTCAGTGGATAATTAATTCGAACAATTCGAACTAATTCTGTAAGCAGCAAAATCCACAAGTCTATGGGGACGATTGTTACGTATTTAGAATACCTGGATAAATTGTCGATGACTGGATTGGAATAGGAAAATACTATCCAAGAAAATCAATACCTATTAGTGGCAACTGCCGTACAGTCCGGTTTCTACGTCTTCTTGTGCTCCTTATTTGGTCTGGGTCTTTGTAGTACTGTCAAACCCAAATAACTTAAATAATTGTTGTGTTGATATTATCATGTAACCGTGAAATCAAAATGATAACTGCTTATCATTTGATTTCTATTACGCTGGCCAGAAATTTAGGTCGCTGATATATCGCAAATTGCAGAACACTGTTCTCCCTATACCGGAGAGACGAATCACATGTTAATTCCTCACAATTTTCACATGTGTTCGATTATACCCAATTACTACCGTTATACACAGTATCAATGGATCTGTGGTTGGATAGTAATTAAAGCAATCTCTAGCACACACAAGATACTGTGGCGAATCTCAGGTCTGGAGACTAAGTCGTACCAGTCGTCACTATATGAATTTTCATCTTACGGTTATGTATAATTATCAACTGAAAATTCAAGATGAGTCGTTCGGTGTACTTATCATCTATAAATACCTACATACAATACTATGATGTCACCATACCAGATGACTATGATAACAATCATTACTTTCTAATGAGTAAGTATAGTACTAGTTTTCCAGAATATCAATGTTTAGTCTTGATACTCTTATGGTTAGGAACATTTAAGATTATACTTGTCGACTAATCAGGTCTCATTATTGTGATCTACATCACAATCCTGTAATCTAGTATTATTCTAAAAACTTTATTAGTAATCAATAATAAACAGAGTGTTATAAATAAAAGATACACCAATAAAACAAACCAAATAGCATACTATTATTACGAACGAGAGTTCTATACATGTAGGCCACAATTACAACTAATTGCTTTTAAGGACACCTACATCCAACAGTTATACCCCTTGAAATTGAGGACTTAATTTTATGCCACATACGATGTGCTCATGTGACAAAATATTATTAAACTGTCATTTTAATGTTGAAAAAAGAAAAAAAATCATATAACTAAATTCTCCATGATAAAAACTACCTCCATCTATTGTGGGCAACTATCATTATCTCTAATTCTGATCATATCATTTTAACATTAAGAAACTTTTGCTGCTTAATTATTGTGAAACTCTCTCTTAGCTATTTTATCATTTATATTTTATTTTAAACTACGTGCATCGCACGTGCAAAATTACAGGTAGAATATCAGATATGATAGAGGGTACAATTATCTAAATAATGGATATACCATAATCTTTACCCGGTAAATATTTTTGTATTCTACGTGCATGGATTACACCAAGTGGATAGAAAAAAAACTTTTCGTTTCATAATATCCTGATTAGTGGAGGAGCCAGAATTATTTTCTTAGGGGAGTCGAGTGTTCATGGACAAACTCGAGAGGTTATTGTTGAATTTAAACAATACAAACTCTAGAGTACCAATCAAAAGTTGGAAATTCTTCCCATGAATAACTTAACAAATATGTGTTTGTTAATAAGCTTGGCTTGTTTGAATAATTTAAAGGCTAAAATAGGGGAAATGAAATAATCTTAAAAAAGGGTGAATATGATTATACTACCAATTAACATTAATTTAAAAAAAATCTAGTAGCAAAATAAATAACGATGCAATAGCTAGCAAGTAAGAGAGAGCAAGAGATAATCAAACTCAAACACAAGTGTTTTTAAAGTGGTTTAGGAGATCTTCTAGTCCATGTTTTTAGGCGTACGAACTCGTTCCACTTATTATATCTCCGATGAGACTTTCACGTTGCACACCGGCAACCCTTTACAAGCTCCTTCCAAATTAGACCAATCCTTACATCACATCTCTCTTATAAACACCCTCACAAATTTTCTCACTCACTAATAGAGATTAAGAGCTTAATGGAATTGCACAGAGTGTATGAATGTAAGTTTAAACATTTAAACAAATTCTTTTCTCAATTATTTAAAAAGATGTTGAAGTTTATTTCTCTCCGTATATTTTATTACCCTCTCAAAAAGACTCAAAGTCAATTTATAGAAATTTTAATAACTTGGGCTGTTTGAAAAAAAACTTAAAAGACAACGGTAGCTATCAATCATTGATTTAATGGATATAACGGCGACAAAAAGCCGGGTGATTTGAAGAAAAAAAAATTAAAACTTTTTTTTTAAATTGATAGTGATGGCTCACCAAAGAAATAAATGCGATTTGAAAGATATGCTGCCCGTTTGAAAAAAATTTCAAAAGATGAACAGAAACAAAATTAAAATAAGGGAACAAGTCACTTTCATGTCATACATTATAGAAGGTCCCACAACAAAAGAGAGCAAACAAAATTATGCATGCTTCACAAACAAACTTACGATTCAACCATTATACGGGATGTACCACCACAAAAACCAAACAAACCTATGCATGCTTTTGAACTAAGAATAAACTAATATAATTACAATTTTAACTGGTTAATTACAATTTTAAAATATTAAACATTTTTGGAAAAATATTTAAAAATAATATTTAAAGTCGGTTAGTCACCGTGAATCTATTGACACCGATTTTGTTGTCCGATGAAACAGAAATTTAAACTCATTTTTTAATATAATAAAATTATTTTCTATTTAATTAATTATTAGAAATTAACAGATGCCTCTCATGGATGATATTTTTCAAGCTTTGGAAAAATTTGTTGATCATAGTGATATATAATTTGTCAACTTTTATATATCATGAAAAAAAAATATTTTGAATAAAATATTGATGCATATGTGATATGTGTGCAATTCCTAGCATATTAGTCCCTTTATATTTGACTCCTAAAGAATTAGGTGAAAAAAACCCCAAAAATCCATAATGCGAGTTTTTATCTTCATTAGTCATTATGCAGCTTGTATATGACTCGTCTTTCTTTTTGCGGGCTTCAATTTTCATATTAATGTTTAGCGTTGTGAAGTTCCAACTTGTTCTTCAATCTTCATTGGATATAACATTGTAGTTTTTTCCTCCGTCCTCCATTTTAGAGTTGTGTCGGTTGATATCCTGAAATTTTTCTCAAAAACGACCAAATTCATATACTGTGTTATGAAATATGCAATATAAAACACATGTATATATCTATTAATATTGTGTAATATCATCAAAACTAAACAGTAAGATTATGAAAATCCATAAGCCATCCGGAAACCCCCCTCACTTTTGTCCGAAAAGTAGAAAACCCTCCTAAACTTAAAAACATGCACTTTACCCTGTAAATTTAACACCATTAGGTGTATACAACCCAAATTGCCTGAAAGTTCTTAGTTCCTTCGCCGCTAATCCACGGCCAATACGGAATCCAAAAACAAAAAAATTTGTGGCACTAGAAACTAAATTCCAAGAATCGAACCAAACAGCTAAACTAGAACCATAATAAGATAGAAATCACAACTTTTATAGCGTCTTCATTTGCTCCAATTGTGTTGGACTCTGGCATGCTTTCAAGAGTTTCGGGTTGCATTTGCAAGTCGGTCCTCTTTTGCCGAAAATGATCCATCCGAGAGAACCGATTCAAGCTCCGACTTCACTTAGTGAAGCAACCGACGCTCCAAACTCGCTAGGAATGAAGAGTGAATGTATGGATTTTCCACTATTTTTTCTCTCAAATCTAAGTTCAAGAGAGCAAGTGTAGAAGGAGGAGAAAGTGGGGAAAAATAGTCATGAGCAAGTGTTGAAGAAATGAGAGAGTGAATAAATGAAGAGAGTGAAAAAGAATGGTTTCATATTTTTGCAACCATACAAATAAAAAACTCACAATCATCTGTAATAAAATAATGAAGCTCATTCCTCTCTACATGTCTTCAACCATACTCAATGCCACCCCACCCTCCATCTCATTTTATAAATATTCATAAATGAATATTCACAAATGAGGTGTCCATCTTCTAGAATAAATTCCGTATAAATACGGAATACAACTTGGTATACGTATCGAAATACATATACACGTAGCCGTATAAAAATACGAATAGCCAAAAGAGAAAATGAATAGTGAACAATAATACTAGAATACATATATTAAAAATATATATATATAAATTATTAAATCGAAACTTTATTTAATAATGCGGCTTAATCCTAAACCGTTAGTATTATCAACCGTCTGATTAAAATCTGTATAGCCTGTAGACATATTTAATCGGACACCTATATGTACCAACATACGTCATCCACATCATATCGCCTAAACCAGGAAAACTCTTTGTGTGGGACTCTAAAGGCTCGTCAATACGCTGATGGTGGATTTAACCATGAACACGTCAGCGGCACTAGCTGTACGTAACAGCTACCCAGGTATTGAGCGAAAAGAATGCCGACGAGCAAACACATCCGTACCGTAACTGAGCTTGTCTGTCACAATCTCTGTATAGTCCGGTCTTTTTGTCTAAGTGTATCGCATATCGAGTCTAAGGGGTGGATAAAGTCAGACCCCTAATAACGCGATAAGCCATGTCGGTATGAAGCCCATCACCCACTGAAAAACTACTAATCCAAATCAGTAATTCTCGTCCACCTTGGCCAAGGATTTCTGGTGATGGCCACCTGTGCACAGCACGACATCTACGTCCAATACCGGGAGAGATGAATCCCTGATGATCCGCTCACTGTCTCTATGCAGCTCGGGACTGTACCCAACTAAAATATGTTTGTATGACTACTTTGAGCCGTGTTAGAGTAGTAATCAAAGCATAGTGGGAACTCACACGAGAAAAATGACGATCTCAGGTCAACAGACTAACCTATACTCATGTCATCTGAGAACTGCTATCTGATAATTTGTATAATATCATCTAGCATATTACCGGCGAGTCCGTCCAGTGTACTCACCTCTAGTGAGCACATGTATACTATCTTAGGTGACCAAATGACACCTATGACGTGTGAGACCGGCCACCGCCCCTCGTCGGGGTCTCGAAAAGTAAACATTAGTATATTCTGGAGTATCAATGTACATGCTCGATACTCTCTCGATTAGGGACATTTAAGGATGTGAATATAGACCACCAAGATACTACGTATATGATCGCAATCATAATGTTGGCAGTCAAGCAAGAATCCTATGAACTCTATCAACATGTAACAATGATATGTAATACTACGTAATGCATGTACATAATAATAAAGTCAAACCAGATAGCATTCTATCATCTCGAGTAAAACTGTTCTATCTGTATAGGCTATCCCTCAATTATCATAATTGTTTGCCTACGATTACAATAATTTACTTGAGGGCGTTATATCCAACAATCTCCCACTTGCACTTAAAGCTAATTATTGTTGTGTCGCATACTCACAGCCCGTGTGCTACCGATCACCCAACTTCTCTACTAATCAGGTTCGCAAAGTATGTTTGTGAAACATCCGCGTTCGAGAAATAGCCTCAGTAAGTGGATCCGCTCCAATGGTTCTATCTTTATCTTTCTATAACCTAATTTTGTAGAGAACGACTATCTCCCAAAATGAGCAATACCTGTCTTAGAATTTATCTGGATAGCTGATTGGACCATGTTCATAACTGAATATCCAAATCCAACAAACTATTTAGGCTGTATCCATTTGCTGATGTAATCAGCACTTAGCGTCATGACCACCTCAATATCCTGCTTGGAAAACTATCCAACAGACCGCACCTCAAAAGAGGGCAAACTATTAACTCTGACAGCCACTCTGTCATCCAGGTCACCATGAAAGCCTGAAATGATAACCGCCTCCTTAAGGAGGCTGCCGTTACCATATACCAAGAACATCCTCTTATATTCATAAATGCTTCCCAATGTTTCTGTAGGATTAGATTAATATATGCTTATTGCAGCTAGTGTAAGAGCAATATCTGGTGTGGTACTTAACATAACATGATTGACACAATTGTCTAAGCAAATGATATGTCATTCATGCAAATCTCTCTCCTCATCAGTCTAGAAGACATATTTTAAGAGAGGGTGACTCCATCACTTGAGGGTACACCACCACGCCAGGAGTCGTCCATTCTAAAATATTTTAGAATAGTGTCAAAGTAACAGAATTAGGATACTTCTCAAATCTAGATCTAACACCATAAATCTAGTCACCAAAATCTCTGATATTTTATCCAGATCTTATGTGGAGAAACACCTTATGACAACCACAGTATAACCGAGTATAGGAACATCTCTTCCAATCAAGAGCATGTCATCCAAATATCAGGACATCACTCCCTACTACTTTCTCATCAGGTCCATCTGTTGTATTAATGAAGTCAAACTCTATGACTGTCACATCAAAATAGATGATCTATATCCGCTTTACTTGCTTTAGTCTATAAATAGATATAAGCTACTGGCCGACCACGCTTCCGTTGCTCCCACTGAGTACAACAACCCTCTGGCAGAGTCATATACACGTACAATTCTAAAAGCTAATTTAGAACGACGTTATAGTCATCCACCTGCCAGATCTCAAAGTCTAGGACAGTAGTAGTGGAAAACTTGGGTCATCAAAACCTTCCTGCACCGTCTTTGAAGAGACCGAAGTACATCTCGGGTGACTGAGCTTACCCACCAAATCTGCGGAGTGCCTAATGTATTGTCGAATTCAATTGAATCCTTATATTCTACTAAATTTTCAATAATCGTTTATGGTTATGGAATCACTTTTAGTTCTACCATACTCTCACTAATGTTTTCTGAAAAGAATTCATTTTACTAAAATAGGTGGCGAGTTAAGAACAATATAACTATTGATCCTGCAAATGGTAGAATGTTAACTCTCGTCAAAACCCGGGATAACCCACAAACTGCCATTACTGAAACGTGCCTTGAGTTTATCCGGATTCTGGTTTTAAGTATAAGCCGGACAACTCCATATAGCTTAACATCATTAAGATATGAATCCATTCTATATCCAATATAGAAACAAAGACACTAAACTAATTGAAACCATATTCAAAAATCATGCAGTTGTTTCCAGTGCATATCGACTAAATGGAAGAAGGCCATGCAACATTACTTATCAAGGAGCGTACCCACGGATGAGTATTTTAAGAGAGAAGCAAGTTTTCAAATATATTACTTATGATGGAATACCTAGCATAAGCATCTACATCTTCGGTCACCTCGAAAAATCCTGATATTTCCAACGCATGGTGCTCTACTTTATTCTTATTCATATAACTTCTCAAAATTTGGACCTTGTATTTCAACGAAATACGTGTCTAAAACCAGAGAATTCATAAGTAAATGAAATATAGTATGAGTACCAACCCCTTATCCTAATGGATATCGGATAACATACAATTCTTTGTATAAGTCCTCTGAGTTTAATAACTCGAACCCTGTGCGTCTTGGGTTGAAAACTGTATTATGGTTAAGAAGAATTACATCGTTATTGAATGCATCTTACTTAATCATCAACTGATAAAGGTAAATGTCATAAACATAATTTCAAAAGATTATATCTCACTTTATAAAATAAGCGTACAGATATATCAGTTTGAAATTGGTGCACAACAACGGATATTCAAAACCAAATATTTGTCGTTAGGTAAAATCCAGGTGATTTCCTCAAATATCACCAATTACAAAGAATTCTGATATTAAGAATATAATCATCCAATTCCCAATATTCTACTCCCACTCAGCGTTTGTAACGCCATACAGATGTGAGAATCTAGTTTGGTAAATATATACTCTGGAGTCAGAATCTAATTGGGAAAGCAGTTTTCAATTAACACCGCACAGTAAAACTGAAATATGAAAATGTTTCGAGAAGGAGGCCGGGTATTCCAAGTAATGCTACTTCTACTATCCAGATTCACAACAGTAGTCGCAATTTTCTTTGCCCTCACTTCAAAACCATTATATGTCTTTATTTCTTACCTTTTGTACACCATACTTAGAAAAATTGGTTTTCTTCTTTTCCTACCTTTCGGCACCAGCCTAAGATGTGGAAGATGACCATCCAATAAGTGTAACGGGTGTGCTCTCCCAATACTAAGAGCCCTTACACCCTTAGAGAAGGTAAAGAGAAAAGACAACCAAATAATCCTATTTAATTTTTCCAGAATCGGAATTCATTCTCGAACCGAAACAAGTTTCTTTGAGTTCGTATGTAACTATACAATGGAATATCCAAGTAATATGGATCTTCGTAGTGATACGGAATGTTCTGGAGAAATGCAAATGGGAAGTATGAGTAGCAGGGATATATGCGGCTTTGTCGTGAATCATGACAATTCAAAACCAAAGTGTGTAAGAAGGTTTGGTTAATTTGGTTCATGAGTTTTAGTTTAAGGCCATGTCATGGTTGCCGTCAAAGAGAGAGAGAGAGAGAAAATAAACACTCAGCATGCACTCTAACCTAGATTATATTGGTTAATCACTTTATCTAATCAGGATGGCTCCCACTGTTTCCTCTAATTCTCCTTCAAATCCTAAGAAGAGAACTGGTCGGGATCATCTGAAAATCACCCGAGAAGTAACACCTACTCATCAGTGGGAATCGGGACCCAACTATCATTGTGTGATAATTTTGACGGAAGCCGACCAAAATTACCACACTCCAGAAGGTATGTACAAACGTGGTAAGTTTCCCTTATATTTGAAACTCCCGATATGGTTTTTGCCCCTAAGACCTAACTGAACTTGACTGAGCTAACATATCAAAGGGTCCTAATCAAGTTCAAGACATCATTATCTTGATTGCATTAAACCCACTCGTACGAGTTCTTGACTGAGCCAAAATGACCGTACGACTATCCTAACCAATCGCATCACCATGCAACAGAAAAACACTACATAGCTACCGAACACTACGCCTCGGCTGAGCACGACATACGTAGTACGAATATTAAGCAATACTAATTTGAAATGATGGAGGGCTACAGCTGGTTTTTGGCGAAAAAGCTTTAATGTAATGAACTTGATCTCGTTGAAGGAACACGAGTGGTTTTACAAATATATAGTGGCGCAAATTTTTGCCAAAGAGGCCACTCTCTGTGAAGGGATCTAGGTTCTTTCCTTATGGAATGAGGTGCAGAATATTCTTAACCGAATACTACGATGCAAAGCAAAAGAATCGACTATAGTGAAGTTATTACAGCAACGCAAACTTTTGCTCAAGAGATTACTCCTCGTGAAGGGATCTCGGCCCTTACCTCGTCGAATGAGGTGGAGGATATTCATGACTGAATACCGCTGTGCAAAGTAAAAGAAAACGCTTGTAATGTCAGTTTTTAAAAAAAAATCAGTTCCCGCAACATCAATTAGATCTGTTTTCCTTGCATTAATCAGAATTAATGCAGTCTCATCAATTAATCATATTATACCAGAAAGAAACAAAAATAGGTACAAACATATATGTCATCCGCATTCACCACAGGGTCCCGGATCTTCATCGTAAGGTTACTTAACTTACGGCAGGGCGGGGACAGAACTAGCGTGGATGCAAAACATATATCGCATCTACTAAATATATAAATAATGGAGGTTAATGGAGGAAAGGTACCATAGGGGGAATTTTCTTCTATGGCGTCAGAAAAATACATGCTCCATGATTTTTTTCGACGATCGGCATACATCATTTCCATCTTTATCATCTAAGATGTGGATACACCAAATTTCATGTAATTATACCATTTTTTCACCATTGATTTAGTTGGTGCAAAATTAATGGTTTACCGACCATAGGACTTTTTACATTGCTGATTCAACGGTGAAAAAGTGTTGGAATCACATAAAATTTAGTGTATGCACATCTTAGATGATAACGATGATGATGATGGGTGTCGATCATTGGAAAAAATGGTGGAGGCTGTATTTTTTCGACGTCATAGAAGGAAATTCCCTCTTATGGCCTCTTTCCTCCATTATTCTCTATATAATATATATGAACATTCGTCTCATGCATGATATTAAGTAACATCACAGAAGAATCACAGCCGAAGCACAAAAGCAAACACAGTATGGAAATGCGGATAATCAAAGAAAGGTACATTTCATTGGAGCCAAATATGAAATATAATTTTCTGGTCATGTGAATAGCCCGTAGTATCAGACCCTAGACCCCTACAATTGCGGCAAGCCACCCGCCAATCTCAGAAGCGAGGTAATCCTAATCAACGAAGTGAATGGGCCACGCAGCATTTCCAAAATCCGGTGACGTGGGCATCCCTCCGGGGGTCAATCCTATACCCCCAACGAGTGCTGCGAGTAGCTTGACAATTCTAGAGTAAAGCATCCCGATCTAAACGCCATGAGATGGTGGCCCGTTGCCCTCAAGAACCCGGCTACTCGAGCACTCCGCCGCGATGTAATCCTAATATATATAATGAAAACCTGAATATACAACGGTGACTACGTCCGCAACCTGGACGTGTCCCAAAGAATAATACAAGCCGTGATGACGACAGTCCACATGTCGGACGCTTGTTACGCAATATGAATATACATTACATCATAGAGAACTACATCTAATACTATATATACCGGGCTATCCATCACGACAAATCCAACATAACCACAATCAATAAGCAATATCCATCACAGAACATGCAAACTTGTGACTATCAATTCCGTAACCCCGTCTAATTGATACGTATAGTAATTAGACGACGTTTTACCTAACGTTATGATACACGCAACCATCACTAAGCATACGACAATCAAATACCGCACACAAATAGCTAACACTTCAATTTTCCAAAATACCGAAAATGAAGTGTGCTAAAAACCGGCAAAAATTCCATGCTAAACCCCATTCCGAGAGGCCGAAATGAGCTCGGGTTGATCTGAAACTTCGCGGATGGTCCCGACACAAAATTAACGTCGACCTGGAGGCACCTAGGAGGGTACCCACCCCCTTAAGCCATCCTAAGGTATCCTGGGGGGTAGGAAGAATCGAAACATTCTTGTTAGGCAGTTCTCGGGTCCCCACCCCCCGAGGCCACCTTAGTGTGGTCTCGGGGTGGTGGCTCCGGGACATGCTCGGGGTCCCCTCACACCTCCCTGCGGCTTCTTGATCCAAATTGAGAGCCCGTGTGGAGTCAAAATATCAAGTTAGCATCAAATTTCTCACTGGATTTTTTAGCAGTTTTTGCGGGGCAAAAACTGGCGGGATTTGGAAGTCGTATCTATCTAGTTTAAGTTGTTTGGATGGCTCTGATACCATTGAAAGTTCTTAGTGCCCTCGCCGCTAGCCTGCAGCCAATGAGGAATCTAAAAACAAAAAATTCCGGGGCACTAGAAACTAAATCCCAAGAATCGAACCAAACACCTAAACTAGAACCATAATAAGATAAAAATCACAACCTTTGTAACGTCTTAATTTTCTCCAATTGTGTTGGACTTTAGCATGCTCTCAAGAGCTTCAGGTCATGTTTGCAATCCGGTCCTCCTTCGCTGAAGATGATCCACCCGAAGTTACCGATCCAAGCTCCGGCTTCACCTACTGAAGCAACCGAAGCTCCAAATTTGTTGGGAATGGAGAGAAGGGATGTATGATTTTTCCACTATCTTTTTCTCTCAAATCTAAGTTCAAGAGAGCAAGTGTAGAAGGAGGAGAAGGTAAGGAAAAATAGCCATGAGCAAGTGTTGAAGAAATAAGAGAGTGAATAAATGAAGAGAGTGAAAAAGAATGGCTTTATATTTTTGCAACCAAACAAATAAAAAACTCATAATCATTTGTAATAAAATAATGAAGCCCATTCCTCTCTACATGTCTTCAACCATGTTCAATATCACCTCACCCTCCACCTCATTTTATGAATATTCATAAATGAATATTCATAAATGAGGTGTCCATCTTCTAGAACAACTTCCGTATAAATACGGAATACAACCCTGTATACGTATCGAAATACATATGTCTGTATCCATATAAAAATACGAATAGCCAAGAGAGAAAATGAATAGTGAACAATAATATTAGAATAATATTATATATATATATATATATATATTATTAAATCGAAACTTGATTCAATAATCCGGCTTAATTCTAAGCCGCTAGTATTATTAACCATCCGATTAAAATCCGTATAGCCTGTACATATATTTAATTGGACACATGTATGTACCAACATATATCATCCTCATCATATCGCCTGAACCGGAAAAACGCTCTGTTGGGACTCTAAAGACTCGTCAATACGCTGGCAGTAGATTTAACCACAAGCACGTCAGCGGCCTTAGCTGTACATAACGGCTACCCAGATATTGAGCGAAAGGAAGACCGACGAACAAACTCATCCATATCCCTACTAAGACCCTGATGACAATCTCCGTACAGTCCGGTCTTTTTATCTAAGAGTATTGCATCGGGTCTAAGGTGGATAAAGTCAGACCCCTAATAGCGCGATAAATCGTGTTGGTGTGAAGCCTATCACCCACCGAGAAACTATTGATCCAAATCAGTAATTCTTGTCCACGTTGGCCAAGAATTTCCGGTGATGGCCATCCATACACAGCGCGACATCTACCCCCAATACCGGGAGAGACGAATCCCTGACGATCCGCTCACTGTCTCTATGTGGCTCGGGACCGTACCCAACTAAAATCTATTTGCACGACTCCTTTGAGCCATGGTAGGGTTGTGATCAAAGTACAGTGGAAACTCACATGAGACAAATGAGGATCTCAGCTCGACAGACTAACCTATACTCAGGTCACTTGAGAACTGCTATCTGACAATAGGTATAATGCCATCTATCTTGTTCCCAGCGAGTCCGTCCAGTGTACTCACTTCCAGTGAGCACCTTTATACTATCTTAGGTAACCAACTGACACCAATGTCTTGTAAGATCGGCCACCACCCCTCATCGGGGTCTTGAAAAGTATACACTAGTCTACTCTGGAGTATCGATGCCCAGTCTCGATACTCTCTTGACTATGGACATTTAAGGATGTGTTTATAGATCACCAAGCTCCCATGTATATAACCGCCATCATAATACTGGTAGTCAAGCAATAATCCTATGGGCCCTATCAATATATAACAGTGATCTGTAATACCACATAATGCATGTACATGATAATAAAGTCAAACCAGATAGCATATTATCATCTCGAGTAAGACTGTTCTATCTGTATAGGCCCTCCCTCAATCATCATAATCGCCTGCCTGCGATTATAATAATTGACTTGAGAGCACTATATCCAACATTGCCCCTCAAGCATTTCTCATCCAAATACTTTCTTTCTTTTATATAAATTTTTTCCACTTAAAACTTTTTTAAAATCATCTTCCCCTAAATCTCTACTTCAAACCATCACCTATCTTTTTTCTATTCGTCTAAAAGAATGCAAATGGATTCAAAAGGGTATGAATTTGATAAAATAAAGAAAAAGAAAAGAGAATATTAGGTTGGTCAATTAATCATATTAGAGGGGCATTTTTGGCATAAAAAAATCTTATGCATGGAAAAACTAGCACCGTCAGGATTTTACGGGTAAAGTGCATGTTTTTCAGGTGTAAATCCCCAGTTCCTTATAAATATTTCTGTATTTCAATAAAACTTTTTCCCATGATATTTTTTCTAATTAAACTTTCTATTTTCCTATTTATCTCCTATTTAAAATTTCCTTTTTCTAAAATCCTAACCCTACTTAAAACCTAAACTAAACCCTAACCCACACCTCCGACCCAAGCCCAATACCCAAACCCACACCCCATCCCAACTCCTCGCCCCCCATGCCTCCTTCTCATCTTCCTCTTTTCTTTTTCTTCATTCGAAAAAAAACCCACGACCACATCCTCCGCGAGAACCACTCTTCGCCAACCGCCGCGAGCTCGCCCACGCCCTCAACGTTCACCCGAAATCCCCTCCGCCAAGTCCTCACCTCTCTAACCGAGTTCCTCTCTCTCTCTCTCTCTCTCTCTCTCCATATTCCTCTCTATCTCTCTTAATCCCTCTCAAAACTCCATCTTCCTTCACCAAGATCACTACCGCCGACGAGCTCCTATCTTTTCGTCCATCATTGGCGTCGAACCCACAACCACCACCTCCAGTGACCACGATGAGCCCAACTCCCCAAACCGAAACCGAGAACCCCACTACATAATCCACCACCGCCATTCATCGCCTCTCCGTTGACCTCATCGCCGACGAGATCCTCTGCAACCTCCTCATCTCCTTTGCCTCACCACCACCTGTAACTCCTCTCAACCTCCAGCAACACCCTCCGAGCTCACCCCACCTCCTTAACTCCTCTGTTACCTGAACATCCTCGTCACCTCCTTCGACCGCCGGCGCCAGTGCCACCCTCACTTTCAACCTCGCCTCTCCATAGCCAAGCTTCGCCGCTGCTATGCCTAGCTCTAGCCAACTCCAAGCACCAACTGTTTCTCCCAATCAGAGCAAAGCTCTGTTCAAATTCCAAAGCGGGAAATGAAGCAACGCTTCCGTTTCCCCCAATCAGAGCAAGGCTCTATTTTAAAATTTTAAAAAAATTAATAATAATAATAATAATAAAATAATAAAGGAAGCAACGCTTCAGATAACTTGCGCTCTGCGCTGCGCGACACGTGTCAGCGCAGTTGCGCTGCGCTCTGCGCTGCGCGACACGTGTCAAGCGCAGATGCACTTGCGCCAACTGTGCCAGCACTAAAACTTAAATAATGAATTATTTAATCAGAATTAAAATTCTAGAAAAATCTTTTTAATCTTATAAAAACAAGAAGATTATCTTCTGTAAAATAGAGGCCTTAGGATCAAAGATCCAACGGTGGGGAAATATCCCAAGATCAATCAGAGAGAGATCTCTGTAACTAACCTAACAAACTAATTGACCCTATATAAAGACCCCTAGACTCCAAGTCTCATAAAAAAAATACAGAGCTCCTCTAAAAACTTTGAGAAAAGCTCAAAGAGAAAAAAGGTAAACCTTTGAAAAAAGAAGAATTTTTTCTAAAAAGATCAAAGATCTAAGAACAAGATCAAGATCTTCAAAGATCCAATCACAAGAAATTAAAAGAAGTAATTTACTTCATGATTAGATCTTTTGATCTATATAAAGGCACAGCCTTTTAATGAACCATTGGTTCTTGAAAACTTGAGGTAGAACCTTGATTGGTACGAAAAATTGTGTTTGTAGTAATTAACCGCAATCAATAACGGTGTCGCGTGTAGCTAGACCGAGATGAGTACGGGTCGTCCTCCGGGAAACGTTGAACCTTTTACTCTTATCTTAGATGTGTTGAGAAAGAGAGGAGGATAAAGAATATTGTAGAATGGTTTCTAGATCTACGTTAAGCACTAATGCAAAATATAGATCTAGATTATTTATGGATGTAGTTAATATAAGAAGGGGCTCGTAGGGTTCGTTAGGATTTAGTAGTTATGGATGATTAATTAAAGATTACTCTTTCTATCCTTTAATAGATTTAAAACTAGAACGACAGTGATGCGTGTAGATTAAGGTTTCTGGAGGGAAAAGAAATCCCACTCTTAACCCCTATCTCGACACGGAACTCCGTTCATATCTAGCCTTTATCGAAACAATCATTAATCTAATCTCTAATCGCGGTGGAGACTAACAATGAATTGGTAGCGCGCCCGATTAGGATGTTAATGATCGTTTTGATAACATTTATAAACTTTATAGGACGTAAAAAGAGTTTAGGGATTTTCATCATCCATTAACCTACCCTAATCGTACGAACCCTAACAAACGGATAATTACTCGCGCATGTTGGGAGAAAAATAGATGGAGAGAAAATGCATAATTAAACTACAAAGAAATTGAATAAGAAAAAGAGCTACCTTTATTAATCAACAATATTCATTACACTTTGTTTCCTTAGAAAATGATTACAAATACTAGTTTGCTTCTCGATCTCTTCTAAGGAGGTAGATGAACCGTTGATGATCAGCCTGGATGCGTGAGCCGTCTTGGACTTCGTGATCTCGTCGACTTGATTTCTTAGTTTGCTTTCTTAATTAGGCAGGTTTGCTCTTAACAACTTTGATTCCCTTGATTTTAGCCCTGAAAATTCTGCACAACAACTCAACAAATAATATTAGTAGAGTTTGTTTTATTGAGATATTGATTTCAACATTAAGATTTGGTCAATGGTATTTTTGCATACATTTTCCTACCAAATGTTAATTATAATATATCAACACATGAAAGATAGTATTTTTATAAATAACCCCTCATATGTATCATATATTATAATAAACACCTTTTCTAGTATAGAAATAGTAGGAAAAATGTAATAACAAATGTGCAGTTTTATCAACTGAACAAATACCTCTTTGATCGTCCCGAGCAAACTAGTTTATTCAAGAGAAGGAGAAAAAGAAAGGAGAAAACTAAGCACACTTTCGTACGCAAACACGATTGCACTGAGCACGTGCAATAAGCCGTTAAACCTCTAGGTGTCCCTAGTAGGAGGAGTGTTGTCTCCTGAGGGTTTTCAGCGGATTACACCCACAAAATCTTATAATAAAATAGAGATGGTGAAATTTACATATAAAGATAAGAACCATAAAAGAAAGACTTTGAAAATAAGAGTTTCCAACTACACTAGCTTTTCAGTTGTCATGAGCCCTATCTTAATAGTCATGAAGAAAATGTTAGAAATCATATCATCTCTTAATAAAATATCGTCTTTATTCTTCATTCCTACCTTTCATCCAAACATCGATCATATACCCCTACATGTGTGAATAGAACATCCCTACACTCGGAGAATTCAATTCAAGCTATCATACTCTTGTCCATCTACCTTAGTACTTTTTAATTATTTGCTCACACATTTTCATGCGACCGTTAATACTTCATGAGGTACTAACCGAATGATTACTCATGTGCTTGCTGATTAGTATTTTCCTCGTCTTGCACCACCTA
Source organism: Agapanthus africanus (assembly GCA_030015575.1). Lineage (NCBI taxonomy): Eukaryota > Viridiplantae > Streptophyta > Magnoliopsida > Asparagales > Amaryllidaceae > Agapanthus > Agapanthus africanus. The sequence continues at coordinate 131,182,013 of CM057350.1, read as the reverse complement.
AGGCTTAGCAGTGACTCCCAAACCAGTTGGTCTAAGGCATTAGGTGATGAAGCACCCTCGCTATATTTTTTTTTTGCTGCCTTGGCGATAACAAAACCAGTGTTCATTTTTCTTTTCACCATTTATATTTTCTTCATTTATTTCCTTCATAGTTTGGCTTTTAGACAAGAGCATTTCAAGGTATCCTCTACTATCCCGAGTTTCAAGACGTGTGTAAGTGCATATAGTAGGGTATCAACATTCAAATGTTTGGCTTCCATAATAGAAACTATTTTTTCAGACTTATTTTTATCCTCAGATTAGTGACTTCCTTCATCTTACTAACCCTTGGGACAACGGCTCATAACTACTTATTACCAGTTCGGTTAAAAAAACTTCTAATTTTCTTAGTTTTCTTAAACTATTCCCATCTTTTGGATGTAATTTTTCACTTTCTACTCTTTTGTTATAAAAGAATTTTTTTTTAAAATTTTTGAAAATGTTGTGCTTATGCAAAGTATGCTGCAAATTGATGTGTAAATAAGCACAAACCTCCCCCAAAGCTGTTTACAGCAGTGTCCTCACTGATATCATCCGTTAAGCTCAAAAACCTGTAGAATTGGGAGGAAATTATTAATGGGGGCAAGAATATATGAAAGTGAAAATCCTCCCCCAAACTTATTTTTGGCTCACAATTTTGTAAAAATCATTTTCTTTCAAGAACCAAAATTACCCCTCCCCCCAAACTTGAGTTAAACTATGTTAATCTTTTAAAATCACACGAGGGGGTCAAGGTTATTGGTCAATGCCAAGCTTTGCAAAGACCGAAGGTCAACACCAACCATTCAAAAATTTTATCGATGAAGCACCAAGGTTGGTGGAAGAATATGTCACCTTTCGACGTGAAGAAATGGGGAGGTGATAAGAGGTGTAATGGAAAAGGATTGTGTCTCAATTTGGAGAGACGACACAGTGATAGTAATGATGGATTACTCACATTATCGTGATTGTCCAGAAGAAGGGGTGGAGGTTCAATTTCTTTATCTTAGAGTTGATTCATCTCAACACCCGTATCTTTTAAAAATGCGAGTTCATCAGCGAAAATTTCCTCAAAACTTTCCTCGATACCTCGAAGAATAATGTCATCAGAAAAAATGGGGTGATCGTCAGACTCTATAAAAAGTTTCTCATCAGTGTTAGATGTTGACCCGGACAACTCGGTGGAAGAGTCCATGTCAAGCAACAACATATGAAAAGAGTCAGAATTATGAGGTTGATCAAATTCGTTGCTGTCGACATCCATTAATTCGACAAAACACATATGAGCATAGGGTTCGGAGGGTTCACTTCCCAACTTGTAAATGTTAAGCTCAATTGACTTCTTTCCAAAGGATAGGGTTATAGAGCCGTTTCTACAATTGATTACTGCGTTGGAAGTGGCCAAAAAGAGTCGACCGAGTATCACCGGGATTTGATTGCGTGGGTTTGCCACAGGTTGTGTATCAATAACGATAAAGTCCACAGGAAATATAAATTCCCCGACTTTGATTAACACATCCTCTAACTCACCCCTAGGTTGGGTGATAGATCGATCGGCCATCTGAAGAGTGCAATGCGCAGGTTTTAACTCTCCGATCCCTAATTGCTCATAAACAGAATACGGAAGCAAGTTAACACTAGCACCTAAATCGAGTAGAGCACGATTGATATTTTTACCCCCAATGGAAATAGAAATTGTAGGACTTCCGGGGTCCTTTCGTTTCTTGGGTAGTTGTTGTGTAAAAGCAGTGCTCACATTACTCGCAAGGAAAACTTTTTTAGGTACTTGAACTTTTCTCTTCCTAGTGCACAAGTCCTTTAGGATTTTCGCATATGAAGGAACTTGTTGAATAGCATCTAGGAGAGGAATGTTTATGTTAACTTGCTTAAAAATTTCCACAATCTTCTCCATTTGTGGACTTGGTCTGTTGCCCCTTAACCTGTTTGGATAAGGTGCTTTATCAATAAGGGTTTGGTCCAACATTGGAGAGGATTGTGGGGATGGAGTGGATCCCATAATTGGAGTGGGGATTGTTTTAGGTAGATTCGAGGAAATGGGCGAAGGGTTCGAGCCTTGTGGAAAACGAAGAATAGGCTCGGATGAAGGTGGGAGACTAGACGAATTAGAGGAAGAAGAAGAAACTTGGGTATCATTGGTGTTACTAACATCATCATATTGCTCACCCACTCGGTTATTCGGCACTTTTCCCGATCTCAACGTAGTAACGGCACTCACATTATAACTTTGTGAGTGGCCAGGATTAGGTATGGGTTGAGATGGGAGTTTCCCTTTCTCTCTCGCACTCATTGCGGCGTTTAACTATGCATGTTGGTTTTCTATTGATTTAATACTTTCACCGTGGGAGGCGGAATCTTGTTTTATGGTATCAATAGAAGACTTCATCTCAGCCGACATTTGAATGGTATGTTTCATTAACATATCCAAAGTTTGTGGGAGTGAAGAGTTGTCAGTACCGGTCACTTGTGGTGTAGAAGTGTTGGCCGGATTTTGAAAATTCTGTGACTGAAAGGGGAGCTGATTCTGTGGTTGTGGTTGATGTGGAGGAGGTCTTTGATAATTGCTTTAGAACTGATTTTGATTTTGGGGTTGGTTTTGGTTCCAAGCAAAGTTAGGATGATTCCTCCATCCTTGATTGTACATGGAAGAATAAGGATCGTTTCTAGGTTGCTGCTGAAAAGCAGCATTAGTTTGAAACGATGCATTCATAGGACATTCTTCCGTTAAGTGTGAAGGATCTGAACAGCAACCACAGACGGTCTTGGGAAGCGTGACCTGATTTAGGGAGAAAGATGAGAACTTGTTCTTAATAGCGTCGATTTTCTTCTGTATCGCTGCCATTTCGGCTTTTACTGCGATGGAAATATCGAGCTGATGAATACTTCCCTTAGAAGAAGGTGGTCTTACGCTTTCCCATTGCAAAGTGTGTTCAGCAAGGTCTTCCAGATATTTCCAAGCTTCACCGTCGTCTTTAGATATGAAATTGCATTGACAATTTGTTTCAAGCATCTGCTTTGTCGCTAGATTAATGCCCTCATATATAATTTGGCATAAATCCCATCTATTAATTCCATGATGAGGACATTGGACAAGCAGATCTTTGAAACGTTCAAAGCACTTCCAAAATGGTTCATTGGGAAGCTGGGTGAACTGGTTGATCTCGCTCCTAACACGGGCGGTCTTATGGTTTGGGTAAAACTTCTTAAGAAATGCTATTACGAATTCATCCCAATTAGTGATAGAGTGTGCGGCGGTATTATAAAGATATTTTTCTGCCAAGTCGCACAGTGTGAATGGGAGAAGACGCAAGCGCATAGCATCCACAGTTAGTTGTGAAGTACCCATCATTGCGCATACGTTTTCGAATTTGGTGATGAAAACGTACGCGTCTTCCGACTCAAGCCCGTGAAATTTTGGAAGCAGATTGATGTAGTGGGATTTAATTTCGAAATTATCCCCGTTAGCTGGTGGAATGGATAGACACGTAGGAAGGGGACCACGGATAGGATAGCATCTCTCTTGGAGAGAGATGCGCGGTGGATTCTGCGCACGTGCGGGCGGTGGCAGCGTGGTGTTATAATCTGATGGTGTACCGTCCATCTCGGTCGTGGTGTGTGGTGGGGGAAAAGAAGATGAAGAAGTACCGACTTCGGCGTCGATAGCAGGAACGCGGACAAGACGGGCACTAGAATCCCGTGTCCAGCCGAGCATGCACTAAACGGGTTTAGTGCAAGTGGCAACGTGTGTGTGCTTTAAAAGTGGTTTGTTTTGAAAAAAGTGGAACTCAATACAAATCACTCAAAAATGCACAAACAACCCTAGAACTAAGGTTACCTAGGTCCGGTCTCTAGACCGCTCCTAGACTTCCAAAGGACAAGCCGTAGGATCAATCCTCTACCGTCTCTTTACTACCCTTGTAGCCAGGTAAGTGCCAGATGAGTGGGAGGCTCCCCACTACGAAAGTAGTAGTCCTAATTAAGTAAACACTTGCCTTAGACACACTTGCCTAGACACCACAAAAGTAATGCGGATAAGCGATAGATTACCCACGACCTTCCTCTGTCCTTATTGAGCGCGACAGTCCTTAGAGTCTGGTCTAGATATTTTTTAAATTAATGTAGGGTTGATGCAGATGCTCGGTTTGTGATTTGTGGGGCTTAGGAAGGGTGATGAAATCCCCACCTAATCTGGATTTGGTCTTTTCCCCTTAAAGTCCGTATTAAAATATGCAAAACAAAACCAATCACAAAACTTTGCAAAAAGATTTTTTTGAGCGGTGCTATTTTGCAAAGAATCCTGCAGAAAATAGATTTTATTGGATTTGAGAGGAGAAAGGAAGAGGTTAGAATCTTACCAGAGAAGACTGAAGCCCTAGATCACCTAACCGGCCGCGCTTCCGCCGCCGATGTGCAGTTCCGGCCGCGGATCAGCCGCAGGGAAGAGGGATCACTTGATGAAATTTTTTCTGTGGCCTTTTATGCTCCTCTAGATCTCTAAGAATGTCTCTGTCTCTCTGTTTCCTCAAGTCCGTGACTCCAGATCTCCTTGCAAAAATTCACACACTTCGTTAAATATATGATTTGCAGTTTTGTTTTAATTATGATATGAATCAAATAAGAATTCAACACAAATAGTAAGAATAAAAAATTACGCATGTATCCCCGGCAACGGCGCCATTTGATTGGTACGAAAAATTGTGTTTGTAGTAATTAACCACAATCAATAACGGTATCGCGTGTTGCTAGACCAAAATGAGTATGGGTCGTCCTCTGGGAAACGTTGAACCTTTTACTCTTACCTTAGATGTGTTGAGAAAGAGAGGAGGATAAAGAATATTGTAGAATGGATTCTAGATCTACGTTAAGCACTAATACAAAATATAGATCTAGATTATTTATGGATGTAGTTAATATAAGAAAGAGCTTGTAGGGTTCGTTAGGATTTAGTAGTTATGGATGATTAATTAAAGATTACTCTTTCTATCCTTTAATAGATTTAAAACTAGAACGACAGTGATGCGTGTAGATTAGGGTTTCTGGAGGGAAAAGGAATCCCACTCTTAACCCCTATCTCAACACGGAACTCCGTTCATATCTAGCCTTTACCGAAACAATCATTAATCTAATCCCTAATCGCGGTCGAGACTGATAATGAATTGGTAGCGCGCCCGATTAGGATGTTAATGATTGTTTTGATAACGTTTATAAACTTTATAGGATGTAAAAAGAGTTTAGAGATTTTCATCATCCATTAACCTACACTAATCCTACGAACCCTAACAAGCGGAGAATTACTCGCGCATGTCGGGAGAGAAAGAGATGGAGAGAAAATGCATAATTAAACTACAAAGAAATAGAATAGGAAAAAGAGCTACCTTTATTAATCAACAATATTCATTACACTTTGTTTCCTTAGAAAATGATTACAAATACTAGTTTGCTTCTCGATCTCTTCTAAGGAGGTAGATGAACCGTTGATGATCAGCCTGGATGCGTGAGCCGTTTTGGACTTTGTGATCTCGTCGACTTGATTTCTTAGTTTGCTTTCTTAATTAGGCAGGTTTGCTCTTAACAACTTTGATTCCCTTGATTTTAGCCCTGAAAATTCTGCACAACAACTCAACAAATAATATTAGTAGAGTTTGTTTTATTGAGATATTAATTTCAACATTAAGATTTGGACAATGGTATTTTTGCATACATTTTCCTACCAAATGTTAATTATAATATATCAACACATGAAAAATAGTATTTTTACAGATAAACCCTCATATGTATCATATATTATAATAAACACCTTTTCTAGTATAGAAATAGTAGGAAAAATGTAATAACAAATGTGCAGTTTTATCAACTGAACAAACCTCTTTAGAATTAAAAAGATTCTGTTCTTTGATCTAAATCTAATCAAGATGCGCTCTGCGCTATTGAACAGTGCCCTGCACTTTTAATTTGTGCTGTTACGCTCCTTGAACTGGCACAAGTCACCAGAGAGCGCCACGTGTTAATCTGCGCCTTGAGCTTCTAAAACAGAGCACTGCGCTCTTGGATCGGCGCACTGTACCAGAGCGCGCCACGTGTCAGCAACGCACTGGCACAGTGCACTGCGCTAACAGACTTGCGCTCACCAGAGCGTGACATGTGTCACCTCCACATGCGCTTGCACTTTGCGCTCATTAGTTGGCGCAAAACGCCTGACAAGTCACGTGGCACACTGTCAGACTTTTAAATGCAGTGCATTACTAGAAAAGGGCAGAGTCTAATCAAAAGGTCTATCAGACCAAACAAAAATGCTATGCATTATTAGAAAAGGGCAAGGCCCAATTAAAAGGTCCAACAGACCAAAACAAATGCTATGCATTATTAAACAAGGGCAGAGCCCAAGTAAAGGCTTAATAGGCCAGACACAAATAAAATGTTGAATATTCTCAACTGGACTTAGCCCAATATTGGCCATAAGTTCTCAAATTAAATTGAACTGAGCACAACTGCTCTCCCAAATCAATTTACACCCGGTTCAAGGATACATCTCTGAACTCCTCTGATATCTGTTATTGTAATCCCTCAACGTCGTCAGAGAGATGACAGGTCCCGACAACCACACATTGATATAGACTGTGGGGTCCTTAAACTCATGGACTATGAGGTCCTTAAACCAATATTCGTCCCCAAAATGGGAATGTTGGACCACCATGTCCCTAAACTGGTAACACGGACTGTGGGGTCCTTAAACTCATGGACTATGATGTCCTTAAACCGATATTCGTCCCCAAAATGGGAATGTTGGACCACTATGTCCCTAAACTGGAAATGGACCACTATGTCCCTAAACTAGAACAATAGAGCCTAAATGCTCTTTTGTCGGATCTAAACGATCCTGTTAAGCTGATCTTAGTCTCAAATTAGACTAACGTATCCTTAACAAACGTTTAAGTTGATCTTAGCCTCAAATATGGCTAACGTATCCTTAAACCAAAACCCCAAACCCAAATCTAAGAAAATACGTATTTGGACTAATCCACGTCCTACGGGCGACAACATAAATTAGTCTCCGTTTACAATCCACGGGCAACCACAAACAAAACAAACACCCACGACACGAAGTGACCAGCTGGAGAAGGAGAAAGTTGTTACCGCGATGCGGTAGCGTAATTAACTGCAGGGGCTTGCGCTTGCAGGGAAGAGCGTCCCCACAATCAAAAACCCCTCAAGTGAGGGGGAATCTGACGAAGTCTGCTACATCGGCCGCATCCGTCTAAACCTCCGATACACGGTGCCATAAATCAATTTGGCATCTTCGAAGAGGTGGACGGATAAAACCAAATAGCATCTGCCCCGAATCTCAGGCAAGACGTCCCTGTCGCGCCGTCTTTCGGAGGGGAACAGATTCTGGCACGCCCGGTGGGACCTTTTCTTCTTTCCACTCCACACTTCGTGTGTCGTGTTCGTGAACGAATCGCGGTTTGTTGTGGTTGCCTGTGGATTCGGGGTACTTAGATTTAGTGTCTTGCTCCGTGCAGAAAATAGAAGATCAATGGCTTCAAACTGCACCAACTGCAACTGCAACTCTCGCTCCGTACCTGCTGGAGGAGTGACTTACGGGCCCCGAGCGGCCTCCATCTTCGCTATGCTGGTGGACCAGATGACTCAGGACACTACCGGACTGTTCTTTGAGACCATGCTCCCACCAATGAGCTTTAGCACCCCTGTACCAACACTAGAAGCTCCCAAGAAGTCGGTCCTTGATCGGCTTGTTACTACCACGGCCCCTCTCAACGGGTCGTTTAAGTCCAATGCCTCAGTTTTTAACAGACTAGGCCAGAGCTCCAACGGGCCCATGAAGAAGCCTGCAATACCAGAAGGCGTTATCCCGAAGCGGATAGCCATCCCTGTTCCCATTCCAGGCAAAATCACCAAGGTTGCTTCCACTACTCGGAAGTCTGCTTTTGATAGGATGGTCGTCCCCATTCAACGGACGTCGGTCTTTAAAAGGCTGATACCAGCAAATTTTGACCAACACAGGGGGTATGAGGAGGTCACCCCTACGGCTAAACCAACTCCAATCGCGCGATATGCTTACCGTCGTCAATAGCGCCGGGTAAGGAAAGCTGGGGCAACTCCCCTTCTGAGATAACTCCGCCAGCTCCGATGGTGGAAATCAATGCTGCTGTTCCGACCGGGAATAGCTTTGAACCGCTAAGAAGGGTGCGCAAAAACTCGCCAACTGCCGTATTGAAAAGATCTCCTACACCTGTGGATAATGCCCCAAAGGTGAAGCTGGAGCAGCCCCCTCAACGGCTGTCCTCTAAAATTTACAAGGTCTGGCATCAAGTCCAAGACTCCGTAATGGATCAAGACTATCTCCGCCGACAGAAAAAGATGAAGGTTCGACAGGAGGGGGACCACTCTGTCAAGCCAGAAAAAGTAACAGTTACTTGGGTACCCATTGCAACGGCTCCCTTAACATCAACTGCTCAAAGAAGAAGGAAGACAAGGAAAACCCTTATGAATACGGCAGAATGTAAAGACGCCGAAACCTAACGCCCCAAGTCTGGGGGCATAACAGTCCATACTGTTTATATGGTTTCCGGAAAGGAGGAAAGCCGTGCTTTGATGGGTCACCGACCGCTCACCCGATCTGTGACGAAAGCCCAGGAGCAACAACAGAAGCTTCAGGAAATGATGACTGCAATGGCCGCACTTACCGGGCCAAAAGAAAGCCCAGAGGCATCCACAGAACAGCGTCACGAACAAGAAACTGACGCTGACTTCCTACGCAGGGTCCTCAAAAAGAGGGATAGAGAAGCAGCAGAACAAGCTGCCAACATAAAACAAATGGCTCTTCTCTTCCAGGACATGGTGGGTATGATGATCCAACAGGATCCTCCCGCTGAAGATCCTCCGATTATCCTTGAAGATGACAAAGGAGAAACGTCGAACCCTCCTCCGGCTCTTTCAGCAGCCAAAGAGGAAACAATCTCCAAAGCTGCTCTGGATGACTATATAGCTCAGCAGATACGAGTTTACCAGGCAAACGAAGCGGCTGGACAAGTTGTCAAAACGGGGCGACCATATCCGAGCTGGTATGATCAGATCAAGTACCCGCCGGGCTACACAATCCCGAAATTCCATGTCTATAAGGGGACAGGAAACCCACACCAGCATGTCGCTCAATTCAGAGCCTTATGTGGCAACACTGGAGGTGATGATAAATTGTTAATTCGCCAATTCGTCGGCAGCTTAGCGGAAACGGTCTTCGAATGGTATTCGGAGCTACCTAACGACTCTATCAAGATATTTGCGGAGATGGAGCTGCTGTTTACACAAAGATTTGCAAGCGCCAGCGAACGCACCCCAATTACCGCATTGATCAACACCAGGGTAAGGCCAGGCGAAACATGGGTTCAATACGCAATCCGATGGCGGAACTTGTGGTCGAAGTGCGAACAACGCATCGAAGAAGCACCAGCGGTGGGCATGTTCGTGGCCACCCTAGACCCTCATGCAACTATTTCACAGTTCATGATGTTCTTTAAACCGACCACGTTCCAGGCTTTAATTGATAAGCTAGCCCAGATGGATCAAATGGGTCACAGACCATTTTCTCCGAAACCGGAACCCCGAAACGACAAGGTTAAAGGGAAGGCGACCTTCGTTGCGAACACCCAACAGCAGCCCAGTGCCCCGAAGCTAGCGGATCAACTGGAAGAGAGACGACGGTATTATAATGAGAAAATGAAGCGCCCTTACTCATTCCCGCGGAATAAAACGAAGAGGCTATTCGAGCTGGCGATGCGCAATAGGCTTATCAATCTCCCGAATCCAAGGCAACCACCGCAACCCAGCGAAGTGAATAATCCCAATTATTGCCCCTACCACCAAATGATAAGTCACCCGATCGAGGATTGCTTCATCTTTAAGGGATGGATCAAGGATCAGTACCTACAAGGCAAGTTTGCGTTGTCCGAGAAGTGAAAAATAAACCCACCACGGCCGCACACTCCAAAGAAGACGGACACGCCGGGGGAAACTTGTTCTTTTGTTGAAGAAGCTCCATGGGAGGTCGTTCTTTCCGCCAAAACCAAAAATATGCTGAATGATCTCCAGACATGCCCGGCGATCAGATGAAAGAACCCGTTGGAACCTGAGATCATCAAGGGGATGCTAAAGCCGTGCCCAACTCCAAAGATTGGTGATAGCCAAAATGCTCACACTCAGCCATCAAAATCTTCGAAAAAGAAAAAGAAGTCCAAAAAGGCCGTGAAGCCTGGTAACAGGCGCACGAGCTTGCAAAAACAGATCGATGCGCTGGAGGAATATAATCAGAAGGCGCGGACTTCCATCACGCTCCAAGAGATCCTCAACCACGTCTTTCAGGAGGAAGATGATGGAGAAAGCTCGTCGGATGAATCTGAGGGTCACGTAGCAAGTTGTCATGTGATCTCTCACTCGTTTACAGACGATGAAAATGCTTCTTGCACAGAGAAACTGGGGGCAGGTCCCGAACCAGAACTTCTAGGACCATCAGACGAAATGATTGATGCATTCCTAAACGAAGCCCGTCAGGAAAGCAAAGCCAATCGAGAGCGTGAACTGGCTATATTTGAAAAGGCCAAACGCCAACGACTGGAGGAAAAGGTCGAGACGCCCCGACTAGAGCAAAGCGTCTCTATCGCCATCAAAAGCAAGCTTAAAGTAAGGAATCAATTCGCTAGGGCCCTGGCAATAGGAATGAAGTTGCCATCTCTCAAAGGAAATTCCCCTAGCAATATACGTCTTGATGAAGCGGACATATATCATAACTTCTGCCTATACCATCAAAGGATTACACACCCCACCGAGGAGTGTATAGCCTTTAAAAACTGGTGGCAGGGATATGTTGCCCATCGACGACACGTTCAACGAGTGAAGCGCAAGGCTCGTCGGGAACGGAAAAGCACGACAGATGAGCGCGAAAGAGTTGTTAGCAACTGTCACATAGCCGACACCAAGGGATCGCAAGTTATCACGTTTGGAAGCGACGCTGACGAAAAAGTCACCCCCAGCCCTCTCTTCAAGGAATCTACCTCCGGCACAAAACATGTGAAGGTTTGCAGAAAAATTTAGCTGCGTAATCATACGTTGACCGATGATCGAAACGTCTTTAAACTACTACCGCAGCAACCTCAGGCTGACGTGATAAAAAAAACGGTATGTCCATAAGCAAAATGGGCATGGATGAAAACCCGAAAAGGCTCCGTGAGTAAAAACAGCAGGGCTACCGGCGAGTGTTTTTGAAAACCCGAAAGGGCGCAACCTCGTTAAGAAAAAAAGACGGTATGTCCATAAGCAAAATGGGCACGGATGAAAACCCAAAAGGGTTCCGTGAGTAAAAACAGCAGGGCTACCGGTGAGTGTTTGTGAAAACCCGAAAGGGCGCAACCTCGTTAAAAGACACTTACAGGGTCCTCTCGACCTTGTAAGGAGAAACCACCCGCGTGAGATCCTTACGACTCATAAGGGAGCAATACACTTAGGGATCCTCACGATTTCTAAGGAGAAATTACACTTACGAGATCCTCATGATTCGTAAGAACTCTCTTATGGGACCCTCACGGCTCATAAAATTTGAAAGTCTTAAGTTACAGAGACCTGAACCTGTTCTTAAGCAACCCCCACAACCTTCAATATGGCCCTACAAGCGGCTCAATATTGGCCCTTGTATACAATCCACGAGCGCGAATAAACATTTCCCTAACAAAGTCCTACCCGTGACTGGGGATATATTTATATGGTGAACAACCCTTGTAAGTCCTCTCGACTTATAAGGAGAAAGCACTCTTGTAAGATCCTTACGACTTACAGGAGAACATGCACTTAGGAATCCCCACGCCTCTTAAGGAGAAAACACACCTACGAGATCCTCACGACTCGCAGGGAGAAATACCTTTGTCAGACCCTTATGGCTCATGAAGTCAAAAGCCTTAGTCGACAGAATCCTAACCCTGTTTACTAAGCCACCTTTGTTCGACATTGACAGAGACAAATGATGATTCGCTCCTGGAAATATCCCAGTTGTAGCAGTGCTGATGCCGAAATCGGTGTCCAATTCCAGGCTTACAGCGAAAAGCCAGCAAGCCATACATGCATACGAAATAGCCGAAATGACGGGGCAACTTGCAACAAATCAGCAAGTAAAAAAAATGTATGCATGCAAAAATAGCCGAAATGATTGGAAAATTCGCAATAAAAAGCAGCGAGTAAAAACAAAATAAATAACCGAAATGATTGGGCACCGCGAAAAATAGCCGAAATGATTGGGCAATCGTAACCTTCGCGATATAAAAGCTGAAATGATAGAGCATCGCGGAAATAAAAATAAAAATGAAATTTATGCCCTACAGGCGATATCAAAGCAATCCCTGTATACAATCCTGGGGCACAAACAAAGAAGGAAACACATCTTCCCTCCCCATGCTCCATCAGAAAACGGAGCCAAGCCCTGACGGCAACTCATATAAAGCCTGAAAGACAATCGGAGATCATCTCACCCCAGCTTGGAGTGATCACCACTTCGATGTTCGTCTCTACTCAACAGACGAAATGTCACTACAACGGCGTTCCTTCGTAAGTCCAGCAGGATTCGGGCACGCCAGCAAACGAAGCGAAGGCCAAATTCCTAGCTTCAGGGTATTGACGGCAACTCATATAAAGCCTGAAAGACAATCGGAGATCATCTCACCCCAGCGTGGAGTGATCATCATCTCGATATGCGTCTCGTTACAACAGGCGCAATGACAACAACGGCGTTCCTTCGCAAGTCCAGCAGGATTTGGACACGCCAGCAAACGAAGCGAAGGCCAAATTCCTAGCTTCAGGGTCTTGACAGCAACTCATATAAAACCTGAAAGACCGCCGGAGATCATCTCACCCCAACATGAAGTGATCACCACCTCGACGTTCGTCTCGACACAACAGACGAAATGTCACTACAGCATCCTTCCTCCAACAGGATTCGGACACACCAAAGCAAATGAAGCGAAGGCCAAATTCCTAGCTTCAGGGTCTTGACGGTAACTCATATAAAACCGGAAAGACAATCGGAGATCATCTCACCCCAGCGTGGGTCAATCACCACCTCGACGTTCGTCTCGACACAGCAGACGAGATGTCACCACAGCGTCCTTCCCCTAGCAGGATTCAGACGCGACAATCAAACAAACGGAGCCACAGCAAAATCCCTAGTTCCGAACCTCGACGGTTCACCAGCAACCTAGAGACAACCGTGACATTCGTCTCAATACAGCAGACGCAATGTTATCAAACAAAGCGAAGGCCAAATTCCTAGCTTCAGGGTCTTGACGGCAACTCATATAAAACTTGAAAGACCGCCGGAGATCATCTCACCCCAACGTGGGTCGATCACCACCTAGACATTCGTCTCGACACAGCAGACGAGATGTCACCACAGCATCCTTCCCCCAGCAGGATTCAGACACGACAATCAAACAAACGGAGCCACGGCAAAATCTCTAGTTCCGAACCTCGACGGTTCACCAGCAACCTAGAGACAACCGCGACATTCGTATACAGCAGACGCAATGCCATCAAAAGAAGCAAAGGCCAAATTCCTAGCTTCAGGGTCTTGACGGCAACTCATATAAAACCTGAAAGACTATCGGAGATCATCCCACACCAGCGCGGAGTGGTTATGACCCATCGGGGCTCTCCAAAATGAGCCTAACCTCAAGTAAAAAGCGGCATGGCAAAATTCCTAACGCTTGCTCTTCCGACGGTCAAACTGCCTAGGAGGATTGCTTGAAGTCGTCTTGTCCAGCCCCAGAAGGGATCGGAGACACGACAGTCGCAAGGCTACTCGAACAGCAAGATTGCCTATCGAGGAATACATCAGCCAACGCGACGGTACGACGGACAAAACCCTAAGTACCACAGACCCTAACGGATCTCTGTCGTAAAGAGCAGAGATTAACTGTGACGTTAGGATATTCTTATGAGAACTGCTCGATTCGTCTCGACTCGTGAGGAAATTAGTGTCTTTGCGAGAACTTCTCGATTCGTCTCGACTTGTGAGATAAAGCCTTAGGCAGCGGGGATTAAAAAAACTTGTTTCCTAAACACTGGGACCCTGCGAGTTGATCCAAAATGGACTCTTGCATACTATTCACGGGTCACACTCTCCAAAGTCGAATCTCGACAAGGAGGGAAACAACCGCTTACGGGTCCTCTCGACTCGTAAGAGGGAAAATTCTCTTATAAGATCCTTACGACTTATAAGAGAAAATACACTTAGGAATCCTCATGATTCCTAAGGAGAAAATACACCTACGAGATCCTCTCGATCTGTAGGGAGAAAAGTCTTTGTGAGACCCTCACGGATCATAAAGTTGAAAAGCCTTAGGTAGCAGATCTGAACCTGCTTCCTAAGCCATCACCACTCCCCAAAGTATTCAAGACGAAATGTTCTATATCACCTACAGGCTATGCTTACTTAAGGAATATGCCAATAACAAAGCAGAAAATAAAAGGAAGGGGGCAAAAGATTTGTCATTCATACTTGGAAAATTCTTACATCAATAAAGACAATGAACAAAAACAGCATTGTTGAAATGCTATTACAATGGCAAAACTTCAAATCCAGGACATGGGTTGAGGAATTCGAAAGTGACCTTGTTCAGGACTTTCCAATCCTGGCGAACCATCCTAGTGTGATTTCTTTCGCGAGCACGAGCGTCGGGATCCCCACTGATGTCCTCCACCCTTCGATAAGCAGCAAGTATGGCGGACTGTTGAAAGGCCTGGTGCAGGATATTGACAAGATTATCTCGCCGTCTCTTCGAGATTAGGTTCATCAGGTACACCGAGTGCACCTTATCCTCGGCGGCATCTAACACCCTGAGCGGCACGCCGGTAAAGAATAGGGGAAGCGCTTCCCAAATTGCTCCCACAATAAGCTTCAGGAGAGGGGAGCGTCGAGGAAGCAGTTGACCATTGTATGCGTCGAAGCGATTCATGATTTCGGCACACTCGGCGTTTGTGAGTTCTCGGTTCTGAGAACGGCCGAGTCGACGAATGTCTCCATAAGAGATGATCTCATCAAGGTCATCATACATGTGGGCGTCCATTACTCCTGTAAAAGAAAATCAGCAAAATTAGCATACAGGCTGATTAAGCAATTTTTGATTCAAAACAGACGCAGGAAATTAAATTCCCCGAGAGCAATGCTCTACAGCCCGTCAATATCAGTTATGAAAGGAGTTTAAAGAAATGCCCCGAGAACATTGAGAGCTTTGCTCTGAAAAGATGATATAATTCATTAAGAAATAAAATCCCGTTTTTAATCTTCAAAGAGCCATGAAAAATTCTTAAGAGTTCTGCTATATGATTTAAAAGGAGCAAAGCTCCATTAATGAATCAAGAAATTATAAATAAAATCCTTTTAGAGAGTAAAGGCTCTATTATTGGAACCCTAAAATGGTTCTCTTTAGATCAAAGATCTATAAAGAGCAAAGCTCTGTTAATGGGTAAAACCCTGGTTTCTTAAAAGTTTTAAACTATACCTAAGTTTTAAAAGAGTTTTACTCTTGAAAAGTTCTTAAAGCCTAAGAGCAATGCTCTGAATAAGAGATAATTCTCAAGGAGGTGATGAAAATCATCTAATGGACCAAAAGTCCTTTTATAGGCAGTGAGAGCCGTTTCAACTTCCAAAAGATGACGCAACGGTTGGAATTCTGCCACCGCTGCGCTCACATCTGGAGCCACGTAAGCGCAACGGTGGGGGGGGCATTTGTTTCCCCCAATCAGAGCAAAACTCTGTTCAAATTCCAAGGCGAAAAATGAAGCAACGCTTCCGTTTCCCCCAATCAGAGCAAGGCTCTGTTTTAAAATTAAAATTTTTAAAATAATAATAATAATAATAATAATAATAATAATAATAAAGGAAGTAACGCTTCAGATAACTTGCGCTCTGCGCTGCGTGACACGTGTCAAGCGCAGATGCACTTGCGCCAACTGTGCCCAGCACTAAAACTTAAATAATGAATTATTTAATCAGAATTAAAATTCTAGAAAGATCTTTTTAATCTTATAAAAACAAGAAGATTATCTTCTGTAAAATAAAGGCCTTAGGATCAAAAATCCAACGGTGGGGAAATATCCCCCGATCAATCAGAGAGAGATCTCTGTAACTAACCTAACAAACTAATTGGCCCTATATAAAGGCCCTTAGACTCCAAGTCTCATAAAAAAAAATACAGAGCTCCTCTAAAAACTTTGAGAAAAGCTCAAAGAGAAAAAAGGTAAACCTTTGAAAAAAGAAGAATTTCTTCAAAAAAGATCAAAGATCTAAGAACAAGATCAAGATCTTCAAAGATCCAATCACAAGAAATTAAAAGAAGTAATTTACTTCATGATTAGATCTTTTGATCTATATAAAGGCACAGCCTTTTGATGAACCATTGGTTCTTGAAAACTTGAGGTAGAACCTCTTTAGAATTAAAAAGATTATGTTCTTTGATCTAAATCTGATCAAGATGCGCTCTGCGCTATTGAACAGTGCCCTGCACTTTTAATTTGCGCTGTTGCGCTCCTTGGACTGGAGCAAGTCACCAGAGAGCGCCACGTGTCAATTTGCGCCTTGCGCTTCTAAAACAGAGCACTGCGCTCTTGGATCGGCGCACTGCACCAGAGCGCGCCACGTGTCAGCAGCGCACTGGCACAGCGCACTGCGCTAACAGACTTGCGCTCATCAGAGCGTGACACATGTCACCTCCACATGCGCTGGCGCCTTGCGCTTATTAGTTGGCGCAAAGTGCCTGACAAGTCACGTGGCGCACTGTCAGACTATTAAATGCAGTGCATTACTAGAAAAGGGCAGAGCCCAATTAAAAGGTCTATCAGACTAAACAAAAATGCTATGCATTATTAGAAAAGGGCAGAGCCCAATTAAAAGGTCCAACATACCAAAACAAATGCTATGCATTATTAAACATGGGCAGAGCCCAAGTAAAGGCTTAATAGGCCAGACACAAATAAAATGTTGAATATTCTCAACTGGACTTAGCCCAATATTGGCCATAAGTTCTCAAATTAAATTGAACTGAGCACAACTGCTCTCCCAAATCAATTTACACCTGGTTCAAGGGTATATCTCTGAACTCCTCTGATATCTGTCATTGTAATCCCTCAACGTCGTCAGAGAGGTGACAGGTCCCAACAACCACATATTGATATGGACTGTGGGGTCCTTAAACTCATGGACTATGATGTCCTTAAACCAATATTCGTCCCCAAAATGGGAATGTTGGACCACCATGTCCCTAAACTGGTAACACGGACTGTAGGGTCCTTAAACTCATGGACTATGATGTCCTTAAACCGATATTCGTCCCCAAAATGGGAATGTTGGACCACTATGTCCCTAAACTAGAAATGCACCACTATGTCCCTAAACTAAAACAATAGAGCCCAAATGCACTTTTGTCAGATCTAAACGATCCTGTTAAGCTGATCTTAGTCTCAAATTAGACTAATGTATCCTTAACAAACGTTTAAGTTGATCTTAGCCTCAAATATGGCTAACGTATCCTTAAACCAAAACCCCAAACCCAAATCTAAGAAAATACGGATTTGGACTAATCCACGTCCTACGGGTGACAACATAAATTAGTCTCCGTATACAATCCACGGGCAACCACAAACAAAACAAACACCCACGATACGAAGTGACCAGCTGGAGAAGGAGAAAGTTGTTACCGTGATACGGTAGCGTAATTAACTGCAGGGGCTTGCGCCTGCAGGGAAGAGCGTCCTCACAATCAAAAACCCCTCAAGTGAGGAGGAATCTGACGAAGTCTGCTAGATCGGCCGCATCCGTCTAAACCTCCGATACACGGTGCCATAAATCAATTTGGCATCTTCGGAGAGGTGAGTGGATAAAACCAAATAGCGTCTGCCCCGAATCTCAGGCAAGACGTCCCTGTCGCACCATCTTTCGGAGGGGAACACCAACACCGACCTGAACTCAAGCCGAGCTGATTGCACCCCTTGCCGCCGCTGCCCATGCGTGTGCCATACTCATGTCGTTGCTATGAAGTTGTCATGCCCGTGCTATGCTGTGTCGTCGTCGTCGTCGCGATCTTAAAAGGCAAGTGAACTCCAGTTGCTTTACATGCAATAACGATAATATATTGATATATATAAATATATAAGTAGCTATACTGTAAAGTATCATCGTAGTTTTAATAATGAACCGTATTAATTTAGTTGTTTTCATTGGGATATAATTGAGTCTAATATCCCGTTTTAACGTTGTATAGAAGTTCATAAAATTAATTTCGTGTAACTCGAATAAATGTAATCGACCGTTCGACTGATAATCGGTTGCAAGGCATAAGTGTTCGATATGAGACCCTATACAAAAACTTAATCAAAATGTCGGAACTCTTGAATATATTTCTTTAATTTTTATGAATATCATGTGAAAATTTGAATGTAAAATAACGTCATTTCACGCATGAAATGACATTTCCAACAACCGACGTAAAATCTGGAATTCTCGTACATGCTATCCCGTA
Organism: Agapanthus africanus; assembly: GCA_030015575.1. NCBI lineage: Eukaryota > Viridiplantae > Streptophyta > Magnoliopsida > Asparagales > Amaryllidaceae > Agapanthus > Agapanthus africanus. The sequence goes on along the minus strand of CM057350.1, from coordinate 131,163,405 downwards.
AAATTTATAGTAAATTGCATATACCTCAGATTGTAACGTGATTAGGCTCATTGCGAAGAGTACTGAATAATCCATGTATTTGTGGAGACTATTAATGAATATCATGTAATTTTGATAGTGAAAACTGAAGAGATTTATGGCTCTGGACTGCAATCCAGAGCAGAGATCTCTGCTAATATTTTAAATTAAATATCTTTAACTCACTGTTCAAATGCGCAAATATAAGGAATCCTATATAGATGTGTAGGAAAATAAGTTATATTTCTTATGCCACTATTTTCATCAAATTACATCGCAGTTTGATATTTATAATGCTATTTATAACGTCGACGTGTCTGGCTGAATTCTGCAGTGACAGATTTTACACATCGAACTGAAGCTGAACATAACTCTAATCTCACGATGTCTATTAGTGATCCATTTGATGCGTTGGAAACCTAACTGATAGGGTTAGATTTTATTCAACTGCAGCACTCCCTGAATCTTACCACAAACTACAGAAAACTGCACTTGAAATTGGACTTCCAGTTTTGAAACTGGAATTCCAGCAGCTTACACCCATTTTTAAATGAACATAACTTTTAAACCATAATGCCTATTGATATGAAACTAATTTTACTGCTTAGATAATTAAGTATGCTTCATATGTCTTTATATTATTTTTCCAAATTCTGTACATGTGATTAATTATGAATTTCGCAAGTTATATGATATTGGTTGTCCATAATTTAGCAAACATTTATTTAACGCATTTTTACCGCATCTTGTGATTGCTTTACACCATTTGCTTAGTGATCGTTTACATTGAAACCCTAGCAACTGATTGTATTGTCGTTTAATAAGTATTATTGACTGGGTTGTGACAAGTACGATAGTGAAACAGTGATTGAAAGTGATACTGATAAGCGAAAGCGTGACTTAATAGTGAAAGTAGTATGTACTTAGTCACAACCAATTTAATACTTGAACACATACTATAACCTGGGGAAATGGGGAAATTAAGGGGGAATCGAACTCGTATTTAGTGAGATATGGTGACTTAGAGGATGATCATTCGATTTTTAGCGATATATATAATGATTAGGTCATGGGTCTAGTGACACGGTTGTAGGGTTATGTCCTGAGCAAAAGCGGACCGTAGTCTCGGGTATACACGAGACCCTTGTTAAACACGAGTATCTTTTTCCATCGATCGATTTCAATTGAATTAGTGACTGATAGATAGTGACATACACTTTGCATGGATTGCCGACATGATATATATACTATACTGTTCACATATACTTGAAATTCCATATTCTCATATTACTAGTTTATGCCGTTCTTTTTTGCTTATCATTGCAAATACTGTGTGTGTGTGTGTGTGTCGTCCTAACAACGTGAGTGTGCATGCTCAGAGGACCTAGTAGACCTAGCTCAAGAGCAGGACCTGTCCTTCGATATCGCGGCGATTTAGATCGCGAAACCAGCGTTATCGCCTTCTGCATTCATTAAAGACTTTGTTATTTCGATTGGTTAGTAGTTTCTTTCATTTGAATAATTGTATCTTTGAACCCTGTTGGTTAAATGTAATAAAATTGTGAATTGTGATTTCCTTTACTTTTGTATTGTGTTTACTGATTACCATGTAATTCTAGAATCCGAAATGTGACTATGGGAGGATTATTCTCTAACCGTAGGAGCATAGCTGGTCTAGTCACCCTTGTATTCCGTATTTTGCGAAGCAGGACGTGACATGGTTTTGTTGGTATCAGAGCACCAGATTTAGAATGAAATTACAGTTCCATCAAGGGATTTCTAGACTGGGTTATACCCTTGACTTATAATTTATTATATTGCATTTCCACTTCTTATAAACTTTGTTGAATCATCATATAATCCTTTCTTATATCAATCCTTTCTCTTGATCATCTTTCAGCGATATTGCCTCCTCAGACAACTCCTCAGGTGCCGGTCCCCACGATCGTACCGAGAAGATCCACAGCACACTGATGACCCTAGTAGAGGCTCAGGAAAGAAAGACTAATCTCTTAGCTGAAGGATTGAAGGTGGTGAAAGAGACCGCAATTACCGCTTTAGGGAGATCTACAATTGTCCCTACCACCCCGAGAGTGCTCTCGTACCAGATACACAGGCTAGAGCTGGTACCGTTTCTGATTTCAGGAGACTTCACCCAGCTGTATTCACGGGAGTAGCAGATCCACTTGAGGCAGAACAGTGGCTAATCAATATGGAGAATTTCTTGACGGCCGCTCGGGTCCTTGACACTGACAGAGTAAGCGTGGTGAAGATCTAGCTAGAGGATGAGGTCCGCACATGATGGTCCATTAAGGAGAGCAGTCTAGATAAGCCTATCAGACGGGAAACATTCTCCGCGTGTTTTCTGGATCACTATTTTCCGGCTACTACCAAGGTCGAGATGGAGGAGAAATTTATCACCCTGGCGGCCTCGGTAGCTACCATGTAAGGTGCGAAGCGACTCAGCCTGTTAAGGGTATAACTCAATATCAAGCCCATTCCATGCGGCTATCAACTGCCAAGTTAGGAGTGTGACTTTTGAGCAGCTTATCGTGTCTCTCGACCTGCAGACCTTCACACAGGTGTTGAATGTTGCCCTGGTACAGAAAAGGATGGTAGATAAGGCCAAGGGCCAGTGATCAGTTGATAGGAGGCCCCCTGTAATTCAGTCACGAGTTGCCGCTTCTCCTAATGGAGCAATCCTACTTCACAAGCCAGGGGTAACACAGATGAAGCATTCCTTCTCACCTTAGCAGCTATAACGGAGGGCTCTGACTTGTGGTTATTACTAGAGGCCAGGGTATATGAAGAGAGATTATCGCAGAGCCAAGGGACAGTGTCTGATTTGCGGATCTGGCGAGCATAGGGTCAGCAAGTGTTCCGAGAGATTCGATCTACAGAGAGGGTCCAGACAATAATAGCAGTCATTCGGCACTTTATCTCAGAGAGGTTCACCTCTGGCATCTCAGTGGCGATTTTTTGATCCGAGGCAGACTGGTACAAGTCAGAATCAGGGATGGCCTTTCACCCTGACTGCTGAGCAGGCGAAAGCTTCTAGAGAAATGGTTGCAAGTACTCTCCTTGTTTATTCTGTACCAGCTAGAGTTCTATTTGATTCAGGTGCTTCGTATTTCTTTATATCTGCATGGTTTGTCGACACACACTCTATACCTTACGAACCATTGTCCAAGAACTGGGAGATACATACTGGTATCATGTCCAGCCGAGAATGTAGGCTGTGTCTTGTGGTAGTTTGTGGCAGAGAGTTTTATACAAAATTTCTTTTAATTGGGATTGGCTATGATACCAATCTGAGGATGGATTGTCTAAGCCCATTCCATGCAGTTATCAACTGCCGAGTTAGGAGTGTAACTTTTCGCATTCCTAACCATCCGGATTCCGTATTCGTGGGCGGTAGCGAGTCTTTGGAGCCAGCTAAGTTTTGAGCGAAGCCGAAGACCTTGACCGTTATGGAGATAGATGAGAAGGCGGCACCGGAGGTTGTTCGAGAGTTTCTTGATGTATTTCCCGAAGATCTACTTGGTTTACCTTCGCCTCGTATATTGGATTTTCGATCGATCTGATTCCAGGTACGGCGCCAGTTTCTAAGGCTCCATACAGGATGGTGCCAGTTAAGTTGGCTGAATTGAAGAAGCAGATAGAAAATCTTCTGGACGAAGAAGAAAGGCGGTTCTTTGCACATGTGCATCGACTACTGTAAGCTGAATAGGGTAACGGTGAAGAACAAGTATCACATCCCCACATCGACAACTTGTTTGATCATCTAGGTGGTGCCCGGGCATTTTCTAAGCTGGACCTTTGGTCAGGGTATTACCAAATTAGAGTTAAGGTAAAGGATGTATGCAAGACGGCTTTTCGGACCCGATATGGCCACTATGAGTTTCTTATGATGCCGTTCGGTGTTACTAATGCACTTGCTATATTTATGGACTTGATGAACAGGGTTTTCTCTAAGTATTTGGACCAGTTTGTCATTGTATTCATCGACGATATTCTAGTCTACTCCAGAAATCGAGAGGATCATGCTGAGCATCTACGAATTGTGTTGCAGATTCTGCGGGAGGAGAAGCTCTATGCTAAATAGAGCAAGTGCGAGTTTTGGCTTGTCAAGATGTAATTTCTGGGGCATTTCGTTTTGAGTGATGGCATTTCAGTGGATCCGGCGAAAATAGAATTTATCAGAGATTGGCCGACATCGAAATCAGTAGCTGAGATAAGAAACTTTCTGGGATTGGCTAGATATTATCGACGGTTTGTTCAAGATTCACCAAAGTAGAAGACCCTTGACGAAGCTTACGCGGAAGGAGGTAGCTTATGTTCGCTCGGATGAGTGCACCCAGGTGTTCGAACTGTTGAAGCAGAAGTTGACTACGGCCCCAATTCTGACAGTGCCAGATAGTTCCGTTGGTTTAGTCGTTCATAGTGACGCGTCCGGAAAAGGTTTAGGCTGTGTTTTGATGAAGCATAGGCGAGTAGTAGCTTACACCTCTCGTCAGTTGAAGATCCACAAGAAGAACTACCCCACACATGATTTGGAGTTAGCGGCAGTTATGTTTGCATTGAAGATTTGGAGGCATTAGTTGTTAGTGATATATGCCCTAGAGGCCATTATTATATAGTACTGGATTGTATATTACATTTTGGAAGCTTGGGGGATACACAGATATAATAACAATCTTGCTCAATATGATAGTATGCTTTCTGGTTTGATTCTATTTTAATATGTGTATATGTTTCTTTTAACATATCGCTAATACATGTTGATAGAGCCCTTAGGATTTTTGCTTGACTGCCAGCGTTATGATGGCAGTCACACTAGTGGGGGCTAGGTAGTCTATAAGCGCATCCTTATACTTGTTCCTAGTCGTAGGATTATCGAGACAGGGTATTGATACTTCAGAGTAGACTAGTGTATACGCTTCTTATCCCAGTCAGGGGAGGTGGTCTGTCCCGTAGCCATTGGTATACGGTACCAGAGATAGTATACAGGTGTTCATTAGGTTATGAGTTACACTGGATGGACTCGCTGGGAACTGCTGGTTAGCATTATACATATCGTCAGTTAGTAGTTCCCCAATAACATGAGTATAGGTTAGTCCGTTGACTTGACATCACTATTCGTCTTAAGTGTGTTCCCATTGTGCTTAGATTACTACCCTACCACAGCTCAAATGAGTCGTACAAACAGGTAGGAGTTTGGTGCATTCCTGAAGCACTGAAGGCGGTAGGGGATAGAAAGGATTCGTCTCTCCCGGTATTGGGATTTGATATCGCTCTGTGTATGGTTAGACAATACACAAAGTCTCTGGCCAGGACAAGTGAGATTTACTGGTAGCTACATCAGTAGTTTCTCAGGGTGTATTAGGCTCTACACCGACACGACTTATTGCGCTATTAGAGATCTGACGTTTACCACCCCCTAGGCCCGATATGCGATACTCTTAGACGAACAGACTGGACTGTACGGAGATTGTCACGGATAGGCTCAGAAAGGATTCGGATGAGTTTTCTCATCGGCCTTCTTATTCAACAGATACCTGAGTAGCCGTTATGTACAGCTAGTGCCACTGACAGACTTCTGGTTAATCCCACTGCCAGCGTACCGTCGAGTCTTTAGAGTCCTACACAGAGGGTTTCCCTGGTTTAAGTGAAATGATGTAGAGGTCGTATGGTTTTACGTGCAGGGTTCTGATCACATACGTGTACTAGCTGCATGGATGTGGTTCAGACGGATAATACTAGTAGGCTTAGAATTAAGCCGCATTCTAGTATTATATTATTGGATTATCTTTATCTCTTTATATTCGTATTTTTTGCAGTACGAATACGGGTATGTATATATGGTAAGGGCATTCTTGTAATTTTACAAGAAGTGCTTCTAGAAGGAGACACCTCATTATGCACATATCTATTTTTGGAAAATAGATAATGAGGTGGAAAATGGAGATATTATTGGCATGGGTTGAAGTCTGACTAATTCTTTAGTTTATTGGTTTGCACTTACTATTCAAGCATGGATACATTTTTTATGGAAAATAATGCATGCTTGATGTGAGAAAAAGAGTTAGCATTATCTCTCCATTTCTTGCTCCTTCCTTCATCATTCTAGACTTAGCATTCTCTCTCCATTCCTCTCCTCCTTCTTCCTCAAACCCTAACCCTCATGTATTGTGAATCCTAGGGTTCTTTGAGATTAAATTTTTCAATTAACTCTCTATATCTCCTAAGCAATCTAGATTAGCAAACTAGGTACTTTAGTTATCTCATTCTTGAAGTTGGAGCTTGAACCATAAACTCTCGGGTGGATCGTCTTTGACACGAGGAGGTCGACGACCGAGCTTGTTCTGCACCTTCTAGAAGCTCAAGAAGAGGAGAAGAAGACCCGAAGGACTAGAATCTTAGAGGTATAAAACACTATCACAGTAGTTTAGAACCTCTATGTGTTTAGCTAGTTAGGGTTTCTGAACGATCTTGGATGTTTGGTCGATGTCGCTTGTATAAAATCATTTTTGTAAATTCTGCCTCCCCACAAACCACGTGGGGTGTGCGACATCGAATTACATTACTTACTAGATGAAAGAGTGGAAGTGTAGACGGATTATAAAAATTTAAAATACGTGTTCACTCAGAAGGAGCTGATATGAGACAGCGCAGATGTTTAGAGTTGATGGCGGACTACGATATTGATCTGCAGTATCATCCTGGGAAGGCGAACGTCGTTCCTGATGCTCTCAGTCGCAGGCCATCAGCTATATTGCTGACTTGTCAGAAGAGGATTCTTGAAGATTTTCAGAGACTCGAGCTAGACGTAGTTAGTTACACCAGGTGTACCCGGACAGCTCTGGCAATTGTAGGTTCAGTCATCGCTTGTAGATAGCATTAAAGCGGTACATACTGGAGATTCTCAGTTGCAGAAGTTCAGAAGATTAGTTGAGACTGGTTTGAGGATGAACTTGCTGATTCACGAAAATGGTTTCCTGAGATTAGGTAGTCGGCTGTGTGTTCCAAAGAGGGGTAATCGAGATGAAGTTCTAGCCGAGGCACATAGTTTCGCTTATTTAGTGCATCCAGGAGGCACTAAGATGTACAAGAATTTGAGGCAGCACTTTTGGTAGAACGGAATAAAGAGAGAGATTGCTTGGTTTATCTCCAAGTGTCCGGTATGCCAACAGGCGAAAGTCGAGCATCAGAGAGTAAATGGGTTTGTTTCCCTCCAATAAGAGAGCAAGGCTCTGTTTAAAATTTGAACTGAGGCAGCACCTCACGTGCAAAGCACGAGAGCGCCAGCGCCCAGAGTTTAAAACTCTGAGGCAGCGCCAAGAGTTAAAAACTCTGAGGCAGCACCTCACGTGCAAAGCACGAGAGCGCTAGCGCTAGAACTAAAAGTTCTCCACCCTTGAATCAAAGATCCAACGAAGATGATAAATCATCAAATTACAGAATCAAATTCTGTTGAGGAAAAATTCCTCGAATCTTCCTAAAAAAAAGAAAGGTTAATCTCTGTAAAACAGAGCATCGTTGGATTAAAAATCCAATGGTGATTAAAAATCACCAAGATACAGAATAAGCTATGTATGGGAAAATATTTTCCCAATCTTGTTGAGAACAAGAAAATATTTTCTGTAAAACAAAAGGCCTAGGATCAAAGATCCAACGATGGATAAAATCCCCAAATCAATTAGAGATCTCTCAATGAGAGATTTCATTAACTAAATCGACAAATCAGCCTCCACTATATAAAGGACCCAAGACTTCAAGTCTTACAAAGAAGAAACCCCCCATAAACTTCAAACTTCAAAGAAGAGAACGATTTCTCCTCAAGGTAAATAAAAATAAGAGAGATCATAGCATCTCCTTCATATCTAAGAGTTTAATTCTCATATCAAAGAGTTTAATTCTCATATCAGAAGAACTTAGTTTTTTTTCCATATCTCAGATCTATAAGACAAATTATTTCACAAGTGAAAATCTAATTCTTAGAGAATTGAACTAAGCAGAACAGAAAACTCAGTGCTTAGCACTCGAAGTCTGGCGCTCAGCGCAAAGCGCTCCACGTGCTTCTCACGTGGGCGCTACTTAATAAGAAGCGCTCAGCACTCAAAGTCTGGCGCTCAGCACCGAGCACTCCACATACTCCTCACATGGACGCTATTTAAGAAGAAGCGCTTAGCACTCAAAGTCTAGCGCTCAGCGTCGAGCGCTCCACGTGCTCCTCGCGTGGGCACTATTTAAGAAGAAGCGCTTAGCACTCAAAGTCTAGCGCTCAGTGCCGAGTGCTCCACATGCCCCTCACGTGGGCGCTATTTAATCAAAAGGTGCTTAGCACTCAGTGTTTGACGCTCAGCACCAAGCTCCTCACACGCTCTACACGTGGGCACCATAAATTGCTTAACACTCCATATAAAAGAGTATAAGTAAAACAAAAAGAAAAAGGGGTGTCAGAACCTAAATCAATGCTCAACAGTGCTGATACAGAAAGGGGATTAAGCCTAAATAAGTAATCAAGTAGGCTGAGCCCATGGTTGGCCAAACCCCAAGTTGACCGAGCCCATATGTCTTCTTCTAAATTGGCCTTAGTCTCAAATAGGACTACCAAGTCCCTGATGAACATTCATTGGTTCAAGGGTACATCTCCCCATACCTCTGATACATGTCGTTGTAATTCTTTAACGTCTTCAGAATGGTGGCAGGTCCCGACAACCAATAATTCTATGGACCGTAATGTCCTTGAACTAGCTATGGACCGCAACGTCCCTAAACTAAACTCTATAGACTATGATGTCCTTAAACCCGATGGACCGCAACGTCCCTAAACTAAACTACATGGGCTATGATGTTCTTAAACCAAAAAATACATGGACTACGATGTCCTTAAACCAAAAACTACATAGACTTTGATGTCCTGAAACCTTAAACTCTATAGACTATAATGTCCTTAAACATGGACTATGATGTCCTTACACCCGATAGACCGCAAAGTCCCTAAACTAAACTCTATGGACTATGATGTCCTTAAACTAAAAACTCTATAGACCGCAACGTCCCTAAACTAAACTCTATGGACTATGACGTCCTTAAACCAACCGTGGACCGCAACGTCCTTAAAATAAACCCACACCCAAAAAAATGGTGATCTATGGACCACAACGTCCTTAAACTAAAATAATAGAGCCCAAATGCTCTTTTGTTAGATCTGAATGATCCCAAAATCCTGTTGAGTAAATCTTAGTCTAAAATTAGATTAGCGTATCTTCAACAACCATTTAAGTTGATTTTAATCTCAAACGAGATTAACGATCCTTAAATCAACCCAAATCTAAGAATATACGGATTTGGACTAATCCACACCCTATGGGCGGCAACATAAATTAGTCTCCGTATACAATCCACTTGCAATCAAAAATAAAACAAACACAATACGACACGAAGAGAACATCTGGAGTAGAAGAAAGTGGTTATCACTACGCGGTAACGTAATTAATGGCAGGGGCTTACGCCGACAGGATCCCAAAATCCTGTCGAGTGGGACAATCGACGGAGTCACTTGCGGAGAAGTATATGCAGGAGATAGTAAGGCTTCATGGAGTACCCGTCAGCATCATGTCTGATTGAGACACCAGATTCATTTTCCATATTAAACCATGATTCGTTCGTGAACATGACACACAAAGTGTGGAGTGGAAAGAGGAAGAGGTCCCACTGGGCGTGCCAGAATCTGTTCTCCTCCGAAACACGGAGACGCGACCGCGTAGGTCCGTCTTGCCTGAATTTGAGGGCAGATGCTAATTGGTGCTATCCGTCCACCTCTCCGAAGATGCCAAGTTGATTTATGACACCATGTATCGAAGGTTTAAACGGATGCGGCCGATGTAGCAGACTTCGTCAGATTCCCCCTAATTTGAGGGGGTTTTGATTGTGGGGACGCTCTTCCCTGCAGGCGCAAGCCCCTGCAGTTAATTACGCTACCGCATCACGGTAACAAATTTCTCCTTCTCCATATGGTCACTTCGTGTCGTGGGTGTTTGTTTTGTGTGTGGTTGCCCGTGGATTGTATACGGAGACTAATTTATGTTGTCGCCCGTAGGGCGTGAATTATTCCAAATCCGTATCTTCTTAGATTTGGGTTTGGGGGTTGGGTTTGGGGGTTGGGTTTAAGGATACGTTTGTCTCATTTGAGACTAAGATCAACTTAAACGTATGTTAAGGATACGTTAGTCTAATTTGAGACTAAGATCAATTTAACAGGATCATTTAGATCCAACAAAAGAGCATTTAGGCTCTATTGTTTAGTTTTGGGACATTGCGGTCGATTACCAGTTTAAGGACATGGTGGTCCAACATTAGTTTAAGGACATTACAGTCCAAGGTTAAGGACATCATAGTCCATGGGTTTAAGGACCCCACAGTCCAAGGTTAAGGACATCATAGTCCATGGGCTTAAGGACCCCACAGTCCGAGGTTAAGGACATCAGAGTCCATGGGCTTAAGGACCCCACAGTCCGTAGTTTAAAGATGTCATAGTCTATAAAGTTTAAGGACATCATAGTCCATGAGTTTAAGGACCCCACAGTCCATGGAATGATTGATTATCAGGACCCGTCACCTCTTTGAAGACGTTGAAGGATTACAACGACAAATCTCAAAGGAATGAAGAGATGTACCCTTGAACCAAAGTTGATTGGGAAATCTGGAGTCCAATTTAGGACTAAAATCAATTAATTAGATTATGAGCACATTGGCTCAGTTAAATCTGAATTGAGGACTTATGGCCAACTTGAGCTAAGTCCACTTAAGTTTGAAATGTTGGCCCTTTGTTGGACTGTTGAACATTTGTCTGGGTTCAGCCCTCCCATTATTTAGCAATGCTAAACAGGGGTTTGGGAGCTCTGACAACATTTTGTCTTTGGCTGAGCACTAACAATTCATTATAGCTCTGGATTTTAAGGTTCATTTGAAGGGGAGATTTGCCTCTGGAAAACTTAGCCAATTTGGGCTAATCTTGGTTTTTAAAATAGTGTTAAACACTAGAGGATATTTGGCGATTACGTGTTCCCACGTGATGCGCTTAAAACAGTGTTAAACACTAGGGACAAAACGCTCAAAATAGTGTTAAACACTAAAAATGAGGTGGTCACGTGGGTCACGTGAGGCGCCTGAGTATTGGGCCAAACCTCCTTTGTTTTACTCTCAAATATGCAAATAAGTGTTGAACACTTAGCCTTTATAATCATCACGTGTGGGCACGTGATAGTGCCCATATATTGGGTATTAACTCCTCTGTTTTTTCTCATTTGCTCTTTTAAAAAGGTGTTAGTCAGGGGTCACGTGGGGACACGTGAGGCGCTCTAAATCAGTATTGCCTTTGGCTTTATTCCCTTTAGTTTTAAGGGTCACGTGTGAGCACGTGAGGCATTGCCTCCAAATTTGTTCTTTCTCATTTTGAGGATTCTGTTTAGGGGTCACATTGGGGCACGTGACCTAGTCTTGTTCGTTCTTTTTTACTCGTTGAGGAGAAGGGTCCCGTGTTACCACGTGACCAAGTTGGGTATTGATCTCTTTACGTGCATGGAGGGTTTAAATCCCTTGTTTAAGAATTAAATTCTTTTATAGGATTAAACCCTAATTTCATTTAGAGAAATTAAATTCCTATGTATATGGAAGAATTAAATTCTTTAAACCCAATTCTCCCTCTAAGTTTTGGATCTGCATGGCAGAATCTCTCCGATGAGAATTAAATTATCAATTTGTGGGGAGATCTGCTTCTGCAGATCTTCAACCATAAAGAAGAACTAAGTTCTTATTTTAAGGGTTAAACCCTGTTTCTGTTGCAGGAATTAAATTCCTAAGTATTTGGGGGAATTAAACTCCTTAAACTCAAATTCTCCCTCTAAGTTTTGGATCTGTATGGCAGAATCTCCTCGATGAGAATTAAATTCTCAACTTATGGGGAGATATGCTTCTGCAGATATTCAACCAAAGGAAGAACTAAGTTCTTATTCAGAAGAGTTAAACTCTTAATTTGAGAATTAAATTCTCTTTTGTTTTATGGAGCTAAGATCTATTTCCCCTTTCTCACCTAGGGTTTCTTTTTTCTTCTGAAGAATTCTTCTTTTCTCTCTGGAAAATTAAATTCTCTTCTTTTTTATCTCTTTCTGTTGTATTACTTTTTCTAAAAAATTCCAGGGATCCTTCTCTTCTCTTCCTGGCTCCTATTTATAGGAGAAAGAAAAGAATCAGTTTGTTTAGTCAATCTTTCATTGAAAAATTTTAATTGATTTTGTAACCAACATGATCTTTTAGACCACTCAGTGAATTTTATTCACCATTGTATTTTTAATCCAAAAGATATTCTGTTTGTTATTCTTGGTGAATTTCAGGAAAATCTTTCCTTGTATAGAATCTTTCTATAAATTGGTGATTTTTAATCACCATTGGATTTTTAATCCAACGGTCTCCACTTTTCAGAGCATAATCTTTTTTTTTGTATGGAAAGATTTAGAGAAATATTTTTCCAGTTAGGGTTCTCGATTCTCTCTTAATTAGAATTTAATTCGATTAGTTCAGAAGGCTTAAGAGCCTATCACGTGTTGGCACGTGATCCCATTGTTTGATCATTTATGTAGAATTTAATTCTATTAATTAAAGAGCTTAGGAACCCATCACGTGTTGCCACGTAACCCTCTTGATTAACATTTTAACCAGAATTTAATTCTGCTGTTTTAAAGAATTAAGGAATCATCACGTGTCAGCACGTAACCCTTGGTCACGTGTAGACACGTGATGCCCCATTGGGATCTTTTCTTGCTGTTTTATTATGACTTTTAATTCCTTCAGTGGGTTTTTTAAAGGCCCATCACGTGTGAGCACGCGTGTCCACCAATTGCTTGCTTGATTAGAATTTAATTCTATTTCAGCAGAATCCTCATGAAACCATCACGTGTCAGCACGTGACCCCTGGTCACGTGTGAGCACGTGATGCCCCATTGGGGTTTTTCCTGATATTTTATGAGGGAACAAATGCCACCACAGTGTTGTTCTCACGTGTTTGCACGTGAGTGCAACGCTGTCATTTTTTTGTGGCCGTTGGATCTGCCTAGGGAAGGGGGAAGATGAACCGTTTCCCATCACATCTTATAAATGCAGGGGTCCCTTCAGAAGCGCCTCCACTTTTTCCATCTTCTTCCTTTCTCGTTTTCCTCTGAGAATTTAATTCTCTTTCCCAGAACTCAGTTCTCTGTTTCAAAAATTTCCAGAATTTAACTCTGTCAACAAAAGATTTCCTTTTTCAGGTAAGGATCTTGAACGGCTAAAGAACTTCTTGTAGAAATTTTCTATGGATTTTAAATCACACCAAGGTTTTTCCCTTTACAAGAACCATCTTTCCAAGTTCTTTAAAATAATGTCCAACCTTTAAATAATAAACTCATTTTGTTAGGGCTTCTCTGATCTCAGGGATCGATGGTGATACTTGTCTTCTCTCTGAATTTAATTCCATTCCAAAGAGCTTTGGCTCTGAAAATATTTTCTGGGAATTTAAATTCCTCTATTCAAATGGAATTTAATTCCTCTAAGGAACTCAGTTCTTCACAGAGAACTTCTTGGATTTTCTTGCCCTGAGTTGTTCTTTGCAAAATGCTTCCATAGAGACCCTTCATGATTTGCATAGAGTTCTTGCAGTGGGTTTTCTCCTTGGGGAATGTGTAGAGTTGTTTTCAATCCACTGTTCATTTATTGAGAATCTTCTTTTATTCCCATAATGATTACCCTGCCTCATCATTAGTGAGCCGCCATTTTGATTTTGTGGGGCCCTTGTGTTTTGTAACCAATGGTCCCATAAAATAAGTTGTTTATCGTTTTCTTCCACTGTATATATATATATATATATATATATATATGTTTACAAATATATAATACACGTGTGGGCTTCAGTAACAGCTTCCTTCTATCTGTTTCAGGAACAATGGCTTCTCTTCCGTACTTCCCTTTCACCCGCTCGGAGGCTGCCTTTCCTCAGTCACCGTCTGATGAAGAGGTGATGGCGATGATTAGAGCTCACGACCCTAATTGCACCAACTTGCTTTTATGGGGGGCCTGGTACGGTCATATCATCCGTGGTCGCCGCAGCTTTCTTTGCGAGATACCAACAGAGCCTACCTACCCATTTTTGCCGATGGAGCGTCCACGGACCACCTTTGCTGTGGAGATGTTGAACTGGACCCTTATGGGACGGCTCGAGCCATCGACAACTGGGATTCCAAACCACCCTGTGCCGGCTATAGACAACTTAGGGCGTCGTATCTGCCAAGGTGAATCCCAGCCCTGGGGACAGGTTTACAAAATAGGGCTTACTCCTCGACAACCCACGGGTTACCTTCTCTGGGCTCGTTATATCCTGTCTGCCCATCGTGCGCGACTGCAGAGGGTCGGGCTCTATCAGGCGGTGTACGCGTCTCTCTTCCACTATCAGTCCCCCCATGTCTGGTGGGTTAAGGCTTTCTTAAATCAATGGAATCTTCCCACCAACACGTTCTTGCTAGGGGACCGTGAAGTTTCAATTTCTCTGGAAGAGTTTCGTGAGATCTCGGGTTGCTGATCAGGGGGACGCTCTATAAAGAACTGCTGCCTCCTGATGAGTATGTTTTCGAAACTGAGCCTGCTATGCTTGACGGCCTGTCGACTGAAAATGCCGTCCGCCATAAGCACCCAAGTCTAATCAAGACTCTGGGCATTTTTAAGAAGCTATTCACAGAGTCAGAGGAGCAGGGCGTCACTTTCAAAAGCTTTGTCGCCTGCTTCCTTCACCGAGACGTTCTATCAAAGACGGCTCCGAAGTTTGCGAGTATCAACGACCCCTTCGGGTTCGGTTTAAATAAGCTACCAGCTAAAAAAGAGGATTTGTCGTAGTTCTACATTCCTATCCTGTCGGCTGTACCTTTTGAGTCGATCGCAGTTCCTGACATAGATGAAGAGACTTTCTTCGTGGGTTTTATCAGCGTGTGGCTCAGCTGGTTCGCCATTCCAACGCACCGTCGATTCATGAGAGCTTCAATCATTTATCCTGCTCATCGCATTACTGGAGGGACGCGACTGGCCGTGGGCATTGCGGGGCTAGCGCATCTGTATCATGGGCTAAGCGCTGTAGCCAATACCTCAACACCAAGCGTGAACGTAGTGAGTTTCTCTCTTCATTACTTTACGTCATGGATTGAGATGCATTTGCTAGGGGCATTTGCCGCGCATTAGAGACCTAGCTTTTATACTACACTTTTCCGCGGCTGATGAGATTGGGGGACGCTTCTGCTCATGCTCCGACTCAGTCCGGAGCTATTCGCGTGCTGCTTAGTCCCTATGCCAAAGCGGGCGGGATGGTATTCAACGATCGAGTCCTCTCTGCTCCTTCAGGACCGATTCAACAGCTTTGTGACTCGTCGAAAGAGGGAGCACCCTCTCTGAAGCCCAAGAAAGCCATGCACTTATATTCGATCAGACCGGGTTATCTGGTGTTTCGTCAAAACGGTGCGGCCCTTTTTATGTGGTACAACCTGCACCGCTTTGCTCGGCAACTGGGATATGACCAGGGTGTCCCCTTTGAGGAGTTTACAGTGGAGCCCAGTCCGTCGTCGGAAGTTGTTCGTGACGCCGCTCATCACTTCATGCGGTTGAACACTGGCTCTCGCTTCATGATTCCTGAAGATGACTACATTCCTCGATGTGTGGGGGCTTTCACGGGCTGGTACCTCCACCGAGTCAGTCCCATTATTGCTGAGGAGAGAAGGATGCTCCTCGGATATAGGGCTCCTACTCCGATCCAGGCTACGGGAGTCCCGCTGCGACCTGCGAGCAGTGGTTCGCCCTCCCCTGAAAGATGTTGGTACTGTGCTTATTCCTGAGGCGGCGGAAGTGGATCTAACTCCCACAGCTGGTATGCCACCGCGCACTAGAGCTCAAGCAAGGGCCAATAAGGCGCTAGTAGCAGTATCATCAGCTGCGGCGTCAGCAATGGCAGTGTCGTCATCGGTAGCACCGCCGAGTGAGGATATTGAAGGTGAAGTGGGTCAACCCCGCACTAAAGCACCAAGGGGAAAGAAGTGATCGTCTTCTGGTATTAGTTCTGGGTCCTGGAGGCGAAGGAAGACGGTCACCAATTTGCTCGACTTTTTAGTTGAATCCATGCCCATTCTTTAGGACGAGCCAATAGATATGCAAGAGCCGGATGGTGGTCTTCTTTCTCCCGATTCGTCTGCCGAGGAAGCCGCGCAATTGGCTAAGGCTATAAGACGCTCCCAGGATGAAGCTGAGAATGTAAGGGTCCCGAAGAGGCCTTATCCTGCCGTCATCTTCTACGAGGATCCTCCATCGATACGGCGGATATTTATAGGTCCTCTAGAAGAGGGAGGCGAGAGAGCCCTTAAGCAACCTATCTCGGCCGACGCCGAAGACGCGCTGTCGTTGTGGACTGGTGGCCACGAGTCTACCCTCGCACCCCACCGAGCATGCATCCTTGAGAAGGAACATCGTCTTAAAAAAGCTATACAAGAGGCTCCTTTGCGCATTGGTATACTCATATATCTTTTTGTAATATTTTGCACTGTTCATATATATATATATATATATATATATATATATTTATATCCTTATTTTCGCGAAAACTTTGCAGGGACTTCGGTAATGGCAGAGGATCTGAGTTCGAGTCGCGCCTTGATTATGGACTCTACAAATATCCCCGATGAGACACTACTAAATATGGAGGGGGTCGATACAACTGTTGTTCCTACCACGGAGCTCCCATCGGTGATTTCCGTTCCCCCGATGCTTGCTCTCCCAGAAGAGGCATCTTCATTGGCCGCGGAATCAATGGATCTCCCTAGGGACGGCCCGGAGGCTGTGGGGCAGGTAGTCAAGGACACCGTCCTCTCATTGGAGCCTGCAGCGGTGGCTGCTGCTTCTCAATTGGGAGTTGTTATACCGGCCCAAGTCCCCGATGATGTGCCTGGGGGTATAGAGGAGGCCGTCGAATCTACTATCCCTCCTGTTCAGAGCGGGAGGAGCATCGAAGGTAGCCCTCTATATTTTATTTTAATAATCTCTCCATTATCTGAACCTTTCTGTCTTTTCAGAATTACGCGGATTGGCGGCGTCTATCGTGGACTTGTCCCCCAGGAAGTCTTTTCAACTTCTGTTAGAGATGGCTGCTCTGCAGGCGATATCCCTTCAACGCATTGTCCTCTCTTCCGGGCAGGGTTAGTGTTATTTGCCTTCTCTTCACGGCATTATTATTATTTTGTATAACGATATTGAAGCCTCCTGCAGTTTTGGAAGCTGATGACGAGGTTGAGATTCTTGACAGGCCTGAGGATCCTTCAGACCCTTCTTGCATGACCGTGGGTAAGTAAAGTTTCAACGTTGTTCCACCCGCTCTTTACTTGCGAGTCTCGCTGATTGTTTTCTATGAATGTTAACAGCTTTGCCAATTCTTACCTCGCTGGAATCTCGCATAGTGATGCCGCCCGGCCCCTATGCCCTACGTGCCTCGGAACGGATGGCAAAGCTAATCCTTCACTCCTTGTTAGCTCTGATTGAAGACCTTCGTGCTGGCAGTCTGATCATGGCCGAAGAATTTTCCGCTGAAGCCAACGGTTCTCTTCCCTTTCTTGCTACTTACCATAGTGAAACATTGGTGCAAGTCTGGGTTGAGTTCTGTCGTCAGGTGGAGACTTGCTTGCATAGTCTTGAATGTACACGCCTTCTTTCAGAGGTTGTGGCTGCAAAGGCGAGCTTACGGGGGCTGATTGAGCGGTGCGCTGCGAATATGCTATCATGCGAGAAGAGGCTCAGCCGAAAGTTTTCGGAGAGGGAGCTGGCTTCCAAAGCGCTGGGGGAACTTCAAGCTAATCTTATGGCCAAGACTACTCAAGCGTATAAACTTTGGCGGGTGCTTCAAGAAGCTATCAGGGAAGTGGTAGCCATTGATAAAGCAATCATTTTCACTCGCGAAATGGTCGAAGCTCATAAGGTTACCGAAAAAGAGCTTGAAAGTCGGCTTGCCTCGTACCAGGCCCAACAGGCTAATGCGGAGGCTCGTCTCTTGACGATAATAAATCATGAAGCCAAGGCCCAGCGGAAAAAGGATGAACTAGCAAACCTATTAAATCGTCCGCCGGCTTGAAGAATTGTATATTTTTTTCTATTCTTCTTTTGTATATACTCCTGAATGAGAGTATATATTTTTTATTCTTTCATAAATTGTACTTTGTATTCATTTTGATTCATGAATAAAAGACATATTTTTCTTTATGATGGTGTGTCCCTTTTAGTAAATGTATTTTGTGGATAATCTATTTTGATCTCCTTGTAGGACAGCGATGGCTTAGGAGTCAGGTTGAGATCTGCCTCCTAAGGCTTTCCAACTTTATGAGCCGTGAGGGTCTCATAAAGGTATTTTTCTCCTTACGAGTCGTGAGGAACTCGTAAGTGTAATTTCTCCTTAAGAATCGTGAGGATTCCTAAGTGCGTTTTCTCTTGAGAGTCGTAAGGATCTCACAAAAGAGTTTTCTCCCTTACGAGTCGAAAGGACCCATAAGTGATGGATGAGGTTGACAAGATCCGCATTTCACGGGGTCAGGGGTTGCTATGGCCATTTCCCACAGGATCAAGATTTACTTTAGCCGTGTTCTATGGGACCAGGATTTGCTCTGGATGTTTCCCACGGGGTCAGGATTGACGTTAGATGTGTTCCACAAGGACCAGGATCCGCTCTGGATGCTTCCTACGGGGTCAGGATTGACATAAGTCGTGTTCCACGAAACCAGGATTTGCTCTGGGTGCTTCCCACGGGGTCAGGATTGACATAAGCCGTGTTCCACAAGGACCAGGATCCACTCTGGACGCTTCCCATGGGGTCAGGATTGACATAAGCCGTGTTCCGCAAGGACCAGGATCCGCTCTAGACGCTTCCCACGGGGTCAGGATTGGCATAAGCCGTGTTCCACGAAAACCACAATCCGCTCTGGATGCTTCCCACGGGGTCAGGATTGACATAAGCCGTGTTCCACGAAACCAGGATTTGCTCTGGGCGCTTCCCATGGGGTCAGGATTGACATAAGCCGTGTTCTGCAAGGACCAGGATCTGCTCTGGACGCTTCCCACGGGGTCAGGATTGACATAAGCCGTGTTCCACGAAACCAGGATTTGCTTTGGGCGCTTCCCACGGGGTCAGGATTGACATAAGTCGTGTTCCGCAAGGACCGGGATTTGCTCTGGGCACTTCCCACGGGGTCAGGATTGACATAAGCCGTGTTCCGCAAGAACCAGGATCTGCTCTGGACGCTTACCACGGGGTCAGGATTGATATAAGCCGTGTTCCACGAAACCAGGATTCGCTCTGGATGTTTCCCACGGGTTCAGGATTGACAAAAGCCGTGTTCCACAAGGACCAGGATCTGCTCTGGACGCTTCCCACGGGGTCAGGATTGACATAAGCTGTGTTCCACGAAACCAGGATTTGCTCTGGGCGCTTCCCACGGGGTCAGGATTGACATAAGCCGTGTTCCGCAAGGACTAGGATCCGCTCTGGACGCTTCCCACGGGGTCAGGATTGACATAAGCCGTGTTCCACGAAACCAGGATTCACTCTGGATGTTTCCCGCGGGGTCAGGATTGACATAAGCCGTGTTCCACAAGGACCAGGATCCGTTCTGGAAGCTTCCCACGGGGTCAGGATTGACATAAGCTGTGTTCCACGAAACCAGGATTTGCTCTGGGCGCTTCCCACGGGGTCAGGATTGACATAAGCCGTGTTCCGCAAGGACCAAGATCCGCTCTGGACGCTTCCCACGGGGTCAGGATTGACATAAGCCGTGTTCCACAAAACCAGGGTTTGCTCTGGGCGCTTTCCACGGGGTCAGGATTGACATAAGCCGTGTTCCGTAAGGACCAGGATCCGCTCTGGACGCTTCCCACGGGGTCAGGATTGACATAAGCCAGTGTTCCACAAAACCAGGATTTGCTCTGGACGCTTCCCATGGGGTCAGGATTGACATAAGCCGTGTTCCATGGAACCAGGAGGGGTTGACTCTCGGTTGTCTGTGCATCGTCGAGTCATGGAACTGGGAACTTCGCCGCAGCTCCGATTTGTTGATGCTGCGTCTGTTGTAATGAGACGAATGTTGAGATGATCTCCAGGCTGTCTGTGAACGATCGAGATGTGGCTTCTTTTTCTGATGGAGCCTGGTGGGAAGGTATGGTTCCCTCTTAATTTGTGCCCCTGGATTGTATACAGAGATCGATGTGATTTCACCTGTAGGGCAAAAGGTTTCATTTTATATATTTTTCTTTCCGCGATACTCTATCATTTCAGCTTTTATATCGCGAAAGTCGCGATTGCCCAATCATTTTGGCTATTTTTCGCGGTGCCCAATCATTTCGGCTATTTGTTTTTATTTACTCGCTGCTTTTTATTGCGAGTTGCCCAACCATTTCGACTATTTCATATGCATACATTTTTACTTGCTAATTTTGTTGCAAGTTGCCCCATCATTTCGGCTATCTCATATGCATTTGTGGCTCGCTGGCTTTTCGCTGCGAGTTTTGGGATTTGACACCGATTTCGGCATTTGCATCGCTACAACTGGGATATTGTCAGGAGCGAATCATCATTTGCCTTTTTCGATGTCGAACAAAGGTGGGTTAGTAAACAGGGTTAGGATCCTGTCGACTAAGGCTTTTAACTTTATGAGCCGTAAGGGTCTCATAAAGGTATTTCTCCCTATGAGTCGTGAGGATCTCGCAGATGCATTTTCTCTTTAAGAATTGTCAGGAGTCTTAAGTGTATGGTCTCTTATAAGTCATAAGGATCTTACAAGAGTATTTTCTCCTTATAAGTCGAGAGGACTTACAAGTGTCGTTCGCCATATGAGCATATCCCCGGTCTCTGATGAGACTTTGTTAGGGAAATGTTTATTCGCGCCTATGGATTGTATACAAGGGTGAATATCGAGACGCTTGTAGGGCAATGCTGGAGGTTGTGATGGCTTAAGAACAGGTTCAGATCCCTGTAGCTTAAGGCTTTTGAATCTTATGAGCCGTGAGGGTCTCATAAGAGGGTTCTCCTTACGAGTCGTGAGGATCTCGCAAGTGTAATTTCTCCTTAGGAATCGTGGGGATCTCTAAGTGTGTTGCTCCCTTATGAGTCGTAAGGATCTCACACAGGTATTTCTCCTCACAAGGTCGAGAGAGCCTTGCAAGTGTCTTTTAACGAGATTGCGCCCTTTCGGGTTTTCACAAAACTCGCCGGTAGCCCTGCTATTTTTACTCACGGAGCCCTTTCGGGTTTTCATCCGTGTCCATTTTGCTTATGGACGTACCGTTTTCTTCTTCTTTTTTTATTTTTATTTTTTCTTATTTTTTTGTGTCAGCCTTAGGATGCTGCGGTCCGTAGTAGTTTATCGACGTCTCGGTCAATAGCTAGTTTTAGGACATAGTGGTCCATCGTTAGTTTAAGGATGTTTCGGTCCGTAAGCCAGCTACTACTTATAGAGTTTGGGCTTAGGAAGATAGCGAGCGGACATAGGCGTCGTCATCTATCGTCGACCTAGGCCGTGACTCGTTAGGCTTAGTATTTTTTCAGGAAGCGACCGTTTATTGGCCTGAAAGGTCTTTCACCATGCATGTCCATGAGTAGATAGGTTCCACCCTGGTAAACTTTGTCTATGATATACGGGCTTTCATAGTTCGGCTCGAATTTCCCCCGTTTGGCACGATTGGGGATCATAGGTCTTTTGACCACTAGCACGAGTTCGCCTTGGCGGAATATTCTCGGCCTAGTCAATCTCCCATATGAGCGCGTCATCTTTGCTTTATAAGCCTCCAGATTTTGTTGCGCCATGAGCCGGGTTTCATCAAGGGTGTCGAGCTCCTCAAGCCAAAGGTGAGCATTTTCTTCGTCTGTTAGCTCGTAGTGAACCGCCACTCGTAAAGAGGGTAACTCTATCTTGAGGGGGAGTACCGCTTCTGTGCCGAATACCAATGCATATGGCGTTGTGTTTGTGGCTGTTTTGAACGTAGTTCGATACGCCCAGAGAGCTTCATGCAGTCTCTCATGCCAGACCTTCTTATTTCGAGACACCGTCTTTTTCACGATCTTCATCAAGGTCTTGTTGAAAGCCTCAGCTAGACCGTTAGCTCGGGGATTATAGACCGAAGAGTATCTCCAGTCTATATTATGCTGTTGCGCAAAGCGGCTGATTTTATGGCTTCTATAGGCTGGCCTGATATCGGAGATAATCCGTCGCGGGGTGCCTAACCGGTAAATGACGTGTGTCTTGAAGAAGTGGAGGATATTCTCAGTCTTCACTTCTTTTAGTGGTACTGCTTCCACTCATTTGGAGAAGTAATCAGTTGTTGCCAAAATGAACCGATGTCCTCTGGACGATGCTGGTTCGATGGGGCCGATTATGTCAGTTCCCCACATTTCGAATGGCCAGGTAGCCACCGTTGGATGTAGTGGATTTGGATGCTGGTGAATAAAATCCCCATGAATTTGGCATGAGTGGCACTGTTTCGCGTATTCGAGGCAGTCCTGGATCATCGTGGGCCAATAGTAGTCCATCCTTTAATCTTCAGTTTCATCTTCGGCCCGGCATGGTGAGAACCGCAGAGTCCGTCGTGAGTTTCTTGGACGACTCTCTTTGCCTCTTCAGGTCCCAGGCATCTTAGCCACAGAGATTCAAACGATCTCTTATAAAGAGTATCATTGATAAAGGCGAAGGATAGAGCTCGCTTCATGAGCTGATGTCTTGAAGACGCATCTTCGGGTGTTCAGCGGGATTTGAAGTAGTCTATAAATACTTCTCTCCAATCCTTAGCCTTTTCCTGGTCTTTTATTTGCAGGGTCGTTTGCTCGATGGTTCCCTTTACTTCGGACGACTCCTGAGATATTTCTGCCGGTGCAAGAACCCGACGGCTTTGCATAATGACCCTCACGTCATCGAGGTTCTCATCGGCCAATTCTTTAGCGAGCTTGGCTAATACATCCGCCTTTCTATTTTCCACACGTGGTATGCTTTCCAGGGTGTAGGAAGGAATTTGAGTCAGCAGTTGTTGCACTCTTTCGCCGTACTTCACCAGCTCTGGCTTGCACGTTTGATAGTCACCGTTTACTTGACTAACAATCAGCTGGGAGTCTCCGTATATGAGGAGGTTCTCAATTCCCATGTCGACGGCGATCTCAA
The DNA here is from genome assembly GCA_030015575.1 of Agapanthus africanus. NCBI lineage: Eukaryota > Viridiplantae > Streptophyta > Magnoliopsida > Asparagales > Amaryllidaceae > Agapanthus > Agapanthus africanus. The sequence continues at coordinate 131,140,138 of CM057350.1, read as the reverse complement.
GACCTGCTATCAAAGCTTCATATTCGGCCTCATTGTTCGTCCTCAGCTCTGTCAAGGAAAAGGCAAAGCGCATTATTCCTCTTTGTGGGGTCACGAAGATGAGGCCTACCCCTGATTTGATTATAGGGATGCTTTGTTTGTGCTTCTTCATGGAAGATGCTCCATCGAAGTAGAGTTCTCACTGGGTATCATTATCTCTTCTCTCCCCATCGATCGTGTCAAACGTGTGCTCGTCTGGCAATTCGCAGTTTAAGGGAGAGTCGGCAGGTATCGGATGCTCAGCGAGGAAGTCGGTGATGGCCTGGCCTTTCACTGCCTTGAGGGGACGATAAGTTATCGAGAACTCCATCAAGAGTCGGGCCCATTTGGCGAGCCGTCCGGTTAATATAGCCTTTGACATCAAATATTTGAGAGGATCCACCTTTGATATAAGATGGAACTCATGTGCCAACGCATAGTGTTTGAGCTTCGTTATTGCGAAGATCAACGCCAGGCAGTGTTTTTCAATGGGAGAGTAATTGTTTTCTGCCCTTAGGAGAACTCGACTTAAATAGTAGAGAGCTCTTTCCTTCCATTAGTCATTCTCTTATGCCCATAACGCGCCTAAGGAACCCTCGAGGGCGATTGTATACAGAATGAGAGGCTTTCCCTTGACCGGGGCGGTCAGCACCGGCGGATTCTGCAGGTATTGCTTGATTTCGTCCAGTGCGCTTTGGCATTTGCTATCCCAGACGAACGGGGTTCCCTTCTTCATTAGGTGACTGTAAGGACGACACTTGCCGGAGAGATTAGCTATGAATCGCCGGATATATGCGAGCTTTCCTTGGAGAGACCGCAACTGCTTGAGAGTCCTGGGCGGAGGCATTTCCATGATCGCCTTGATCTTAGACGGGTCTATCTCGATGCCTTGGTGTCGGACGACGAATCCTAGGAACTTGCTTGAGGAAACTCTGAACGCACATTTGAGAGGGTTCATCTTCAAGTTGTATTTCCGAAGGCGCTGGAACACGATCTTCAGATGCTCTAAATGTTCCTCATATGATTTGCTTTTAACTACGAGGTCGTCGATATAGCATTCGACGATTTCATGTATGAGGTCATCGAAGATCTTCATCATGGCCCTCTAATAGGTGGCACCGGTATTCTTTAGACCGAAAGGCATCACCTTGTAGCAGAATATGCCCAAAGGGGTCCGGAAAGCGGTATGCTTCTGGTCCTCGGGATACATCTTTATCTGATTGTATCCTGATGAGCCGTCCATGAAGGAGAAAACTTCGTGAGTGGACGTATTATCTATCATCAGCTCAGTGACCGGTACTGGAAAGTCGTCCTTTGGGCAAGCTTTGTTGAGATCTCGAAAGTCCACACATATGCACACCGTCCCATTTTTCTTCATCACTGGGACGATGTTGGCGATCCAGTCAGGATATTGAATCTCTTGGATGAAGCCGGAGTCGATTAGCTTCTTGACCTCGGCGTTGATGCTCATTTCAAGCTCGAGCCGCAATCTTCTCGGTGCTTGTTTGATCGGCTTGATGTCTGGAGAAATCGCTAATTTGTGGAAGGCTATTTCTGGATCCAATCCGGGCATCTCCGAATAGTTCCATGCAAAGCAATCTTTATACTGTATGAGCACGTCTTTAAGCGTAGCCACCCTTTCTTCAGATAACAGTTCACTTACGAACGTCGGCCGTGGGTCGTTTGCCGTTCCAAGTCGATTTTTCTGAGATCATCTGCAGTAGTATGTATCCCATCTTCCAGCTCTTTTGGCGCCGGTGGAAACTCGGAGATCACTTCGTCGTCATCGTTTTCGAAGCACCAGGGGAGATCAGCTATATCTTCGCATATTCTTTCTCCTGACATCGTTATCACGTGACAGGTGCGATATCGCTTCCAAGACCGATGTTGGTCTGGTTCTACTCTCGCTGCATACGTAGCTTTCGGTTCATACTTCTGCGGCGGTGTTACCCTCCAACTGCTGGATAAAGTGAACTTGCCTTACTGATATTGGTCTTCTACCCAGTCTTTGAATGTGAAACGGTCTTCGAGAGGATGTCCTATCGCTCGGTGATAAGAGTAATAATCCGGGTGAGAGACCTCGCCTGCTTGCTCGGGGTGCTTGGACTCCGGGAGTGTCATCATCTGATGTTTTACGACAAGATTGAATATCTTCTTTGTTTTGTCTTAGGGAAAAGAATATTCTCGACCCATCTTTTTTATAAGAGACGGATCCCGGCTGCTCGATTCTTGATCGCGTAGCTTCTTAGACCCGCTATGCTGCTGTCGAACGGTCTTTCCGTTCTTTGGTTTATTTTTCCTCAGCGCCGGACCTTTTGCATGACGGGTTGGCGACGAGGAGTATTGTCATTCTCCACGGCCTGTTGAAGGAGGCGCTGCGTCCTGTCTTTCTCGTAAATGACCATTTCGCGGCTATGGTCGTCCCGGACCTTCTGACCCACTTCCCTTATTAGCTTGTCCATCTGTTCTTCAAACGACAGACTTGGCATTTTGATAGCGGGACCTCATTTAGGTTCAGGGTTGGCGTCTTTTAACAGAACATCTCCTTCTTCGTCAAAATCATGTATGACGTAGCAGCCATGGAATCGTTCTCGTTTCTTGGATTGAACATATCCAAGCCCGATCGTTTCCATTCTCCCGTTGGGCAATTTTCGCTGAGTTCCAGGGACGCTCCAGATCCTGTTGTAGAAATGGGATTGTCGCGTAGTCTGTTTGAAGGGTACGCCTTGGCGCCTCAACAGCCTTTTTAATCCTTCTGTGTAGTATCTGGGCAGACGGATGGGCTAGAGTCTGTCAAGTGTCGAATCAGCACCATGCCAAATTTCTTTCTCCACTTTGGTTTCCGTGGATTGATAAAAGAGGATCGCCTTTTCATATCTTCACCTGAGAGGGACGTAGAATGTCTGCAGTTCTTGCACACTATAGGTATCAAGCACGTCAAGCTCTTTGTAATTCTCTTGCGGAACCATGGAAATTTGCAAACTTCAATCATCGCTAGCGAAGGCTTGTATTGATGGCCGAACGGAAAATACGGCATTGACTTCATCTTCCGAGTCGCTGCTGAAGATCAACATAGGGGTGGACGGTCCCGGCTTGTTGCATTGGGGCGGCCCTGAATAAACTATTTCTTCTTCCTCCTTAGTGTCACTCCCGAAGACAGGAATAGTGGTGATAGCTTTGTCCTTCGGTTTATGAAATCTCTCCGTGTCTTCGAAATCTGGTAAGAAGTATTTTGCATCTTCGTACTTTCGGACTTCATTTACGGAGAATGGGTTCAACTCCCCTGTCACAGTATACTCGAGACCATCCTTGAAATACTTCATACACTGATGTTTTGTAGAAGGGATGATGTTGTACTCGTGTAACCAAGGCCTGCCGAGCAAAGCGTTGTAGCAAGTCTTGGCGTCAATAACATGAAACTTAATGTCCGTGACAAGCAGCCCAAAGCGTAGTATCAATATTACAGACCCGAGCATCCGTGATGACTGGGAGTAAAACCCGGAGATGGTGATTTTATCACGAGCGAGATGCTGAACGCTCATGCAGATTTTCTTCAACGCTCTTACATTGAGGAGGTTAACGGAGGACCTATTGTCAACCAGGATTTTGCCTATCTTAATATCATGACAGTATCCGGAGACATAAAGGGGACGGTTATGCTCGCACGTCGCGAGGAGGAGATCTTCATCGCCGAAGGTGATATCAGCTGTGTACACTTCTTCCAGCCCGTCCTTCATCTTTTCTTCGGTGAGGAAAGCTTGGAATTGCTCGGGCTCTTACAGTGCCTTGATCAAAGGATCTCTTGCTTCTTTTGATAACAAGAAGGCATCGAGAATGCTTAACTGCGAAAGTAGCTTCCTCAAGTGTGCAAGAACGTTGTAATCCACCTTGTTTTTCTTTGGCGGGTCCTTGGCTGTCATCTCTTTGACGACTTGGTAATCTAGGGTGATATCCTCAGGGACTTTTTCTTTCCCCTTATCTTTTCTATTCGACCCACTGTTTACGGGCCCGAGATTCTTTTCGGGCAGCGTACGATTGCGCAGCTGAATATTTTCACAGGTCTTCATTTCTTCCATTTCGGATGTGGGTTCTTTGAAGAGAGGGCCAAGGGCTATTTCTTCATCAGAATCGCTCCCAAAGGTGAGAACTTGCGATCCCCCAGCGTTGACCATGTGACAGTTGACGGTAGTTCTTTTACGCTCCTCGGTCGTATTTCTTTGCTCCCGACGAGTTTTGCGTTTCATCCGCTTGAAATATTATCGGTGAGCAACATATCCCTGCCACCAGTTTTTAAAAGCGTTGCACTCTTCGGTAGGGTGCGCAATCTTTCGATGATATAAGCAGTAACTAGGATGTATATTCGCTTCATCAGGAGTGTTTCCTTCGGAGGGTGGCAGCTTCATTCCCATCGATATGGCTTTGGCGAACCTTTTCCTCGTCTTGAACCTGCTTTTATTTGTGGCAGATGTACTTTGATCTGGTGGGATCGTTTTAACCTTTTCGTCCAATCGCCGGCGTTTGGCCTTTTCAAATATGGCCATCTCGTGCTCTCGATCAGCTTTGCTTTTCAAAAGAGCTTCGTTTAGGAACGCATCAATCATTTCGTCTAATGGCCCTAGAAGTTCCGGCTCAGGATCTGCCCCTAGTTTCTCTGCGTTGGGAGCTTCTCCATCATCTATTAATAAGTGAGAGATCACATGGCAGCTTGCCACATAATCTTCAGACTCATCCGACGAGTCTTCTCCATTGTTATCATCTCCGTCCTCAAGGACGTGGCTGAGAAATTCTTGGAGTGTGACCGGGGTCCGCGCCTTCTGGTTATATTATTCTAGCACGTCAATATATTTTTGCAGGTCCGTGCGCTCGTCAATAAGCTTCACGGGCTTTTTGGTCTTCTTCTTCTTCTTCGAAGACTTTGACGCCTGGGTGTGAGCGCTTTGACTATCACCACCGATTTTTGGAGTTAAGCGTGGTTTCAGCATTCCTTCGATAATCTCGGGTTCCAGTGAATTTCTCCACCTGATTGTCGGGCATGTTTGGAGATCCTTCAGCATTCTTTTTGTTTTGGCTGAAAGAACGACCTCTCATGGAGCTTCTTCTACAAAAGAGCATGATGCCCCCGGTGTGTCCATCCTTTTAAGAGCGCGCGGCTGCGGCGGGCTTACTTTCCAATTCTTGGACAGGGCGAATTTGCCATGTTGGTATTGATCTTCAATCCAGCCTTTAAAGACGAAGCAATCTTCAATTAGATGGCCTATCGCTTAGTGATAGGGGCAATAATTGGGATTATTAGCCTCACCGGGTTGCAATGGGCATTTTGGATTCGGCAAATTAATGAGCCTGTTGCGCACCGCCAGCTCGAACAATCTTCTTGTTTTGTCCCGGGGAAACGAATAAGGGCGTTTTATTTTCTCATTATAGAATCGTCGTCTCTCGTCTAGGCGATCAGTTAATTTTGGACCACTGGGCTGCTGTTGAGCATTGGCGACGAAGGTCGCTTTCCCTTTCCCTTTTTCATTCCGCGGCTCCGGCTTCGAAAAGGAAGGCATGTGGCCCATATGGTCCATTTGGACCAGCTTATCAATCAAGGACTGGAAAGTGGTCGGCTTGAAAAACATCATGAATTGGGAGATGGTCGCTTGAGGGTCAAGAGTGCCCACAAACATGCCCACCGCAGGCGCTTCTTCGATGAGTTGCTCGCACTTCGACCATAAATTCCGCCATCGTATCGTGTACTGGACCCAAGTTTCTCCAGGCTTCACCCTGGCATTGATCAATGCCATGATTGGGGTGCGTTCTCTAGCACTCACGAAATGCTGGGTGAATAGCAGCTCCATCTCTACAAATGTCTTGATAGAGTCATTCGGGAGTTCCGAATACCACTCGAACGCCATCTCCGACAAGCTGCCAACAAACTGGCGGAGCAGAAGTTTATCATCACCTCCGTTGTTGCCGCACAAGGCTCTGAATTGAGCGACGTGCTGATGCGGATTTCCTGTCCCCTTATATACATGGAATTTGGGGATCGTATATCCCGGCAGGTACCTTATTTGGTCATACCAGCCCGGATAGGGTCGTCCAGTCTTAACGATCTTCCCAGCCGCTTCATTCGCCTGGTGAGCTCGTATTTGCTGAGCGATGTAATCATCCAGAGCGGTCTTAGAGATGGCCTCCTCCTTGGCTGCTGAAAGAGCCGGAAGAAGGTTCGATGTCTCTCCTCTATCATCTTCAATGATAATCGGGGGGTCTTCAGCTGGAGGTTCCGGCTGTAACATCATCCCAGCCATGTCTTGGAACAAAAGAGCCATTCGTTTTATGTTGGCCGCCTGTTCCGCGGCCTCTTTTTCTTTCCTCTCGAGCATTCTTCGGAGGAATTTAGCATCAGTTTCTTGTTCCTGACGCTGCTCTGAGGTCTCTGGATTTTCTTTCGGCCCAGTGAGTGCGGCCATTGCAGCCAGCATCTCCTGAAGTTTTTGCTATTGTTGCTCCTGAGCCTTTGTTATCGATCGGGTAAGCGGTCGATGACCCGTAGAAGCACGGCTTTCCTCTTTTCCGGAAGCCATATAAACGGTATGTGCTATCATGCCCCCAGACTTGGGGCGTTTAGATTCAGCGTCCTAGCGGTTCGCCGCGGTCACAGGGGCTTTCTCCGGCCTCCTTCTCTTGTGAGCGGTTGAAGTTGAGGGAGCCGTTGCAGCGGGCACCCAGACGGATGACATCTTCTGTGGTACCACGGGATGGCTCTTTTCTTGCCGAGCTTTAATCTTCTTTGGTCGGTGAGAGTAGTCCTGGTCAATCACCGATTCCAGGATCTTTCGCCAGAATTCGTAAATTTTGGAGGAAAGCCGCTGAGGGGGCTGCTCCGATTTCTTTTATGTAGCATTCTCCACAAGTGGAGGAGATCTCTTCAGCACGGCAGTCGGGGAGTTTTTGCGTACCCTCCTTAGCGGTTCAAAGTTGTTCCCAGTTGGAAAAGCAGCATCGATTTCCACCGTCGGAGCCGGCGGAGTCAGTCCAGAAGGAGAGTTGCTGTTAGTTATATGTATGCCCTAGAGGCCATTACTATACATAGGATGTATATTGTAGTGGATGCTTGGACATATATAGGGAGGACTTTCTTGCTCGACATGATAGTATGCTATCTGGTTGCTCTTTACCTTAACGTGTACACTGATTGTCTCTCTGTTACATGTTGGTAAAGCCCTTAGGATGTGTACTTGACTACCTGGACTATGATGCGGATCATACTAGTGGGGACATGATAGTCCATAAGTACATCCTTCAAGGTCCCTAGTCGTGGGTGTATCGAGACGGGGCATCGATATACCAGAGTAGACTAGCGTATACCTTCTCGACCCATACAGATGGGCGATGGATGATCCCATATCCATTGGTGTTTGACGTCTGAGATGATATACGGGTGCTCAGTGGAGACTGGGTACACTGGACGGACTCACCGAGAACTCCCAGATGGTATTATACCTTACGTCAGATGGCAGTTCTCTGGTGACACTGGTACAGGTTAGTCTGTAGACCCGAGATCGTCATAGAGTCTTGTGTGATTCCCACTGTGCTTTGATTTCCACTTTACCACGTCCAAGAGGGCGTGCAAAACGGTGGTTTTTGGGTAAGTCCCGAATCACATGGAGGCAATGAGCGATAGGAGGGGATTCGTCTCTCCCGGTATAGGGAGTTGATGTTGCACTGTGTTTGATTGGCTATAACCGGAAATCCCTGGCCAGGGTTGCTGAGATTTACTGGTAAGTGTTACCAGTAGTTTCTTGAACTGTTATAGACCTCATATCGATACGACTTATCGAGCTATTGGGTCTGACGTTTACCACCCCTAGGCAAGATATGCGACATATCAGACGAACAGACCGGACTGTACGGTAAGTGTTACTGGTTGGATTCACAGGAGTGTGAGCGGGCTTGCTCGTCGATCTTCTGATCGCTCAATACCCGGGTGGCCGTTACGTTTAGCAGACCGCTTGCGGCTTGTGGGTGTTTGATATGATCATCACCTGCTGCCGGCGTATTGACGAGTCTTTAGAGTCCTACACAGAGGTTTCCTGGCTCAAGCGAAACGAAATAGGAGCGCATATGAGATATGTGCGGGACCGAGAATAATGCGTGTATGTGATACCGTATTCTATTCTCGTGATGAATGTATCGAATGGTTGTATGCGATATAACCTAGTTATCGAATCGAGGATTGATTCGATAAGTCGATACATTGGATATTAGTCGGTCATATGCGATATGACCGGATCGTTAAATCAAGTGTTGATTTAATGATTTAATGTATAATTATATATTTGATATATTACTTTACATTAACTAGTATTTGTTCACTTAAGATGGATTTTCTCACTTGTTGTGCACATTGTATATGTGATATATTTTTGTGCACTTGTTTATATCATGTTTGATGATACATGCAAACTTGGGTGTGTATGATTAAACCATGGTTATGTTAATGGTTAGGGTTTTGATTTAATTATTTATTTATTTATTTATTCTTTTTGTAAAAGATGAAATGGTGGCTTTATTTTTCTTTCTTTGCTTGAAGCTTCTTGAAGCTTCAAAGCATCTTTGAAAGTCCACCACTTTGTCTTCATCCTAAACCTAACCATTCACCTAACCTTAGTTTACTCTCTACACTTAACCAAGGTTGCATTATGATAACTTCACTTGATTTATCATTTGAATTATTATTCTTATCATATTCTTTTCTTCTTCTTCTTCTTCTTCAAGATGAAGAAAACCTTTGCTACCTTCAATGGTGAAATGAGAAAAAGAGTGAGAAATCCAATTCTAAAGTGAACCCACTTCCTATTTCTTCATCCTCTACCACTTACCAAGTAGTATAGGGTGTTTTCTTCACAAGTTTCATGGCTTGGTGAAGTTGGAGCTTGATCTTGTGTTGCCTCGACGTAGATCATCTTCGGCATCAAAGTCGACGACCTAGCCCGATCATTTCTTCGACGAAACCATTACTAGAGTCCGGGATCCGATGATCGCAGAGGAGGGACGTCAACGCGGAGCTATGGAGGTGGAGGACCGGATCTACAAAGGTTGTATTTCCGTTCACTTTGCAGTAATGTTGTTTACTACTTGTATGTTTCGCCTAAACTCTAGTTAATGATCCGTATTAGGGTTTGTAGGCATATAAAAAAATTATAATTTGGCATGGTTGATACCTTGTGAGACCTCATTAGCGTTCCTAGGAACCCTACAGTGGTATCAGAGCCTAGCTAGAGTTTTAGGCGAAGTGTAGACGATGTTAGAAACCCGATCGAACCCGAAACCCTAATCCGAGACCACTCTCTGTACATTTTCTGAAAATGTGGATTTTTCCAAATTAAAAATAGCCAAAAAATTCAGCAGGGTTTTATATGAATTACTGTGAAATTCGGGGTTCTAAATCCATTAAACCGCCGCGGAACTGCGGCCGTACCCTAGGTTCGGCGGCGGTTCCGCTGCAATTCAGTGGCCTCTTTCACTTCTGTTTGCACAGTAATCTCAATTTAAAGTTGCTGTATTTATTGAGAATTTTTAATCTATACTCCACAGTTGAGTTTTCTGGGATGTTTTGGGGACTCGATGATTCGATCGGATCATTTAATTTTGTCTATGTGTTTTTCCGGATAATTTTAGAATATGTTAAAAAGTTCGACCGGAAATAGATACCCAGTTTTTCCCCTGCCCGGAAATTTCCAACTGTTGGATTTTTCCGTAGTTTGAGAAAATTCTTAGTAGTGCAAGTAACGCGATGGTCTCTCTAGAAGACAACAAACCTTAACTCGATTATGTGACCGTCTTGAACCGCCCTTTGAACCTTAGGGTTTGGGGCAGTACGGCGTGCCACATGTGAGGCGTTGGCTTGACCCTTCTACGGCTGGACCGTTGGTACCGAGGCATGAACTGGATGTTTTTAAACATGTTTCATGTGTTGAGCTATTTCGGGAAAACTTGGGTGTTCGAATGTTCGATCGGAAAGTTTAACATTTTCTATTTTATCTGGAATGTGATACAATACTTGGATCCATAAGTAGTTATGAGATAACTGATATGAATATTATAAACATAGCACTTTATTCTCACATGATCGGTTGCCACGGAATTTTGATGTGATCAAAAGTCCGTCGCAATCTCGTAGCGTACGCGGATACTCGCCGGTAAACTTAATAGATAGCCACACGCCCCATAGCCCCGACCAAGTGACTGTAGGAGAACCCCGTCGTCGAAAGCATCCGTTCGGGTGCTCGCAGCAGCGGTGTTCCGCCTTGGTGCACTTTGTCGACGGTATCGGGGGTGCGGCCGTCTACTGAAGTTTGCGACGAGCATTCGATCAGGATGTCGGGAATTTTGTTGAATTGCCCGACTTGATATTGAAAAGAGTTTTCAATAATGAGACTAAAATGCGGGGTTTATAATTGTTAGGCATGTAATGTCTAAAGAATTCATTGGTTTAGGCATGCGATGTCTAAAGAGATTGCGGATTCCAACTGTTGTAGTTTTACACTTTCTTTTCTGCGACCGTAAGTGTAATATGTGATATCGCCGGTTTCGTTGCTATATGCCAACAACAATTAGGATACGCATGTTTACTTAGGTTGATGACATGTGATGTTATGTGTTGCTGGATATGTTATATTGGATCGTCGTGTTTTTGAATAGCCGGGGTTTTTTTATGTGAGATGAGTGTTTTTCATTTTCATTCATGTAAAAATAACTTGTATGTAATATTCTTTTATTTGGGGCACTTCCAGGTTGCGGAAGATGTCACCTTTTGTATATTATTTACTTTTCCGCACTAGGATAGACCCAAGGAGGAGAGCACAAGTAACCGGGTTCTGGAGTCCAGTGGGAGACCAACTCGAGGAGTCGAGTCCGGGTCTCCTAACTCCAGAATTGGTAGGGTTGCTTGCCGCTCTCGTAGGGGTCTAGGGGTGTGGGTTTGGCTATTCATCACGACCGTGGAATCCGTGTTTTATACTGGCTCGTATTGAAAACACGGACGTCCTAATATATCCAATGTTTCATATGATTCTTCTGCTTCGATATCTGTGATGTGATCATGTGATATGTTCTGTGATGGATACTGTATATAGTATATATGATATATTATATAGACGTTACTTATGTTTTACATCCGCGCTAGCCCTGCCCCGCTCTGCCGTTAGTTACCTAACCTAACGGTGCACGAGGGGACATCGAGGCGAATGCGGATGGCATAAGTGTACGTCGTATTTATCTGTGATGTTTAGGTACTTAAATGATGGGACTTCATTAATGAGATTAATGAAATAAAAGAAACCTAAGATGTTGTGGAATCGAATTTCAAAAATAAAACAGGTAGCTACAGTTCTTGCTTTGCACAGCGGTATATATGATATATCCTGCACCTTATTCGATAAAGAAAGGGCCGACGATCCCTTCACCGGGAGTGACCCCTTTAGCAATAACTGGCAGATGCTACACCCCTCGGTTTGTCTTTTGATAGCTTCTATAGTTTCTGCTTTGCACAGTGATATATATGATATATCCCGCACCTCATTCGACGAGGAAAGGGCTGACGATCCCTTCATCGGGAGTGACCCCTTTAGCAAAACTAGAAAAGCCTAAAAAACACTCCATTTCAAAATTCATTCGATCCTACAACGATATCAAGTTCATTACGCAATAGGTTTTCAGAAAAACCTGTCGTAGCCCTCCGTCATTTCAGATAAGTACTAGTTAGTATTCGTGCTGCGGTAGTTTGGCCTCCGTCAAAACGTAATGTACGGTAGCTAACTAGTGCTTATCTGCTAGCATATGATGCGATTGGATTAGGGTATTCGTACGGCGTTGTTTGGCCTCCGTCAAGGGTCGTGCGGGTGGGTTTAATTCAATCAGGAAATGACGGGTTGAACTTGACTAGCGGACTATGGGTAGTTTGGCCTCCGTCAAGGTCATAGGATACGTTAGTCTAATTTTAGATTAAGATCAACTTAACAGGATCATTTAGATCCAACAAAAGAGCATTTGGGCTCTATTGTTTAGTTTAGGGACATTGCGGTCGATTACCAATTTAAGGACATGGTGGTCCAACATTAGTTTAAGGACATTACGGTCCAAGGTTAAGGACATCATAGTCCATGGGTTTAAGGACCCCACAGTCCGAGGTTAAGGACATCATAGTCCATGGGCTTAAGGACCCCACAGTCCGTAGTTTAAAGACGTCATAGTTTATAAAGTTTAAGGACATCATAGTCCATGAGTTTAAGGACCCCACAGTCCATGGAATGATTGGTTATCAGGACCCGTCGCCTCTTTGAAGACGTTGAAGGATTACAACGACAAATCTCAAAGGAGTGAAGAGATGTACCCTTGAACCAAAGTTGATTGGGAAATATGCAGTCCAATTTAGGACTAAGATCAATTAATTAGATTATGAGCATATTGTTTCAGTTAAATCTGAATTGAGGACTTATGGCCAATTTGGGCTAAGTCCACTTAAGTTTGAAATGTTGGCTCTTTGTTGGACTGTTGAACATTTGTCTGGGTTCAGCCCTCCCATTATTTAGCAATGCTAAACAGGGGTTTGAGGGCTCTGACAACATTTTGTCTTTGGCTGAGCACTAACCATTCATTATAGCTCTGGATTTTAAGGTTCATTTGAAGGGGAGATTTGCCTCTGGAAAACTTAGCCAATTTGGGCTAATCTTGGTTTTTAAAATAGTGTTGAACACTAGAGGATATTTGGCGATCACGTGTTCCCACGTGATGCGCTTAAAACAGTGTTAAACACTAGGGACAAAACGCTCAAAATAGTGTTAAACACTAAAAATGAGGTGGTCACGTGGGGTCATGTGAGGCACCTGAGTATTGGGCCAAACCTCCTTTGTTTTACTCTCAAATCTGTAAATAAGTGTTGAACACTTGGCCTTTGTAATCATCACGTGTGGGCACGTGATAGTGCCCATATATTGGGTATTAATTCCTCTGTTTTCCCTCATTTTCCCTTTTAAAAAGGTATTAGTCAGGGGTCACGTGGGGACACATGAGGCGCTCTAAATCAGTATGCCTTTGGCTTTATTCCCTTTAGTTTTAAGGGTCATGTGTGAGCACGTGAGGCATTGCCTCCAAACTTGTTCTTTATCATTTTGAGGAATTTGTTTAGGGGTCACGTGGGGACACATGACCTAGTCTTATTCATTCTTTTTTACTCATTGAGGAGAAGGGTCACGTGTTACCACGTGACCAAGTTGGGTATTGATCTCTTTACGTGCATGGAGGGTTAAATCCCTTGTTTAAGAATTAAATTCTTTTATAGGGTTAAACCCTAATTTCATTTAGAGGAATTAAATTCCTATGTATATAGAAGAATTACATTCTTTAAACCCAACTCTCCCTCTAAGTTTTGGATCTGCATGGCAGAATCTCCCCGATGAGAATTAAATTGTCAACTTGTGGGAAGATCTGCTTCTGCAGATCTTCAACCATGAAGAAGAACTAAGTTCTTATTTTAAGGGTTAAACCCTGTTTCTGTTGGAAGAATTAAATTCCTAAGTATTCGGGGGAGTTAAATTCCTTAAACTCAAATTCTCCCTCTAAGTTTTGGATCTGCATGGCAGAATCTCCCCGATGAGAATTAAATTCTCAACTTGTGGGGAGATCTGTTTCTGTAGATCTTCAACCAAAGTAAGAACTAAGTTCTTATTCAGAAGAGTTAGACTCCTAATTCGAGAATTAAATTCTCTTTTGTTTTATGGAGCTTAGATCTCTTTCCCCTTTCTCACCTAGGGTTTCTTTTTTCTTCTGAAGAAATCTTCTTTTATCTTTGGAGAATTAAATTCTCTTCTTTTTCCTTTCTTTCTGTTGTATTTTTTTTTTCTAAAAAATTCCAGGGATCCTTCTCTTCTCTTCTTAGCTCCTATTTATATGAGAAAGAAAAGAATCAGTTTGTTTAGTCAATCTTTCATTGAAAGATTTTAATTGATTTTGTAACCAACATGATCTTTTAGATCACTCAGTGAATTTTATTCACCATTGGATTTTTAATCCAAAAGATATTCTATTTGTTATTCTTGGTGAATTTCAGGGAAATCTTTCCTTGTATAGAATTTTTCTATAAATTGGTGATTTTTAATCACCATTGGATTTTTAATCCAACGGTGCTCCGCTTTTCATAGCACAATCTTTTTTTTGGAAAGATTTAGAGAAATATTTTTCCAGTTAGGGTTCTCGATTCCCTCTTAATTAGAATTTAATTCTATTAGTTCAGAAGGCTTAAGAGCCTATCACATGTTGGCACGTGATCCCACTGTTTGATCATTTATGTAGAATTTAATTCTATTAATTAAAGAGCTTAGAAACCCATCACGTGTTGACACGTGACCCCCTTGATTAACATTTTATCCAGAATTTAATTCTGATGTTTTAAAGAATTAAGGAATCATCACGTGTTAGCACGTGACCCTTGGTCACGTGTAGACACATGATGCCCCCTTGGGATCTTTTCTTGTTGTTTTATTATGCCTTTTAATTTCTTTAGTGGTTTTTAAAGGCCCGTCACGTGTGGGTACGTGACTCTACTAATTACTTGCTTGATTAGAATTTAATTCTATTTCAGCAGAATCCCCAGGAAACCATCACGTGTCAGCACGTGACCCCTGGTCACGTGTGGGCACGTGATGCCCCATTGGGGGGTTTCCTGATATTTTATGAGGGAACACCGCTCCTCACCAACAGCCACGACCTCGCCCATGCCTTTAACGTTCGCCCGAGATCCCCTCCTCCAAATCCTCACCTCTCTAACCGAGATCCTCTCTCTCTCTCTTCATATTCCCCCCTCTCTCTCTCTCAATCCTTCTCAAAACTCCCTCTTCCCTCACCGAGCTCACTATCGCCGACGAGCTCCTATCTCCCTGTCCATCATCGGCGTCAAACCCACAGCCACCACCTCTGGTGACCACGACGAGCTCAACTCCCCAAACCCAAACCGAGAAACCCACCGCACAAGCCACCACCACCATTCACCTTCTCACCATCGACCTCGTCACCGACAAGCTCCCCTGCGACCTCATCGCCTCCCTCACCTCACCACCACCTGTTACTCCTCTCAACCTCCAGCAACACCTTCCGAGCTCACTCCACTTCCTCAACTCTCTTGTCACCCGAGCATCCTCGCTGCCTCCTTCGACTGCCGGTGCCAGTGCCACCTTCACCTTCAACCTCCTCTCGCCGCAGCCAAGCTTCACTATTTTCGTGCCTAGCTCCACCCAACTCTAAGCACCAACGCCGACCCGAGCTCAAGACAAGCTCATTGCACCTTTTGCCTCTGTCGCTCGTGTATGTGCCATGCTCATGACATTGTCCTGCCCGTGCTATGTTGTGTCATCATCGTCGTCGTGATCATCAAAGGTAAGTGAACTCCACTTGCTTTACATGCTACGACGATAATAGATTGATATATATAAATATATAACTAGCTATACCGTAAAGTATCGTCATAGTTTTAATAATGAACCGTATTAATTAGTTGTTTTGATTGGGAAATAATTGAGTCTAATATCACGTGTTAACTTCGTATAGAAGTTCGTAAAATTAATTTCGTGTAACTCGAATAAATGTAATCGACCATTTGACCGATAATCGGTTGCATGGCATAAGTATTCGATATAAGACCCTATGCGAAAACTTAATCAAAATGGTCAAAATCATGATAAATATATCTCTTTACTGTTTATGAATATCATGTGACAATTTGGATGTAAAATAAGGTCATTTAACACATGAAATGACATTCCGACAACAGACGTGAAATCTGGAATTTCCGTACATGCTATCCTGTAAAATTTATAGTAAATTGCATATATCTCAGATCGTAACATGCTTAGGCTCTTTGCCAAGAGAACTGAATAATCCATGTATCTATGGAGATTATTACTGAATATCATGTCATTTTGATAGTGAAAACTGAAGAGATTTATGGATCTGGACTGCAGTTCAGAGTAGATATTTCTGCTAATATCTTAAATTAAACATCTGTAACTCACTGTTCAAATGCGCAAATATATAGATCCCTATATCGATGTGTAGGAAATTAATTTAGATTTGTTATACCATTGGTTTCATCAAATTCCATCGCAGTTTGATATTTATAATGATATTTATAACGTCGATGTGTCTGGCTGAATTCTGCAGTAACAGATTCTACACATCGAACTTAACCAGAATATAACTCTAATCTCACAATGGATATTACTGATCCGTTTAATGAGTTGGAAATCTAACTGATAGGGATAGATTTTATTCAACTGTAGCGCTTCTTGAATCTGACTACAAACTATAGAAAACTGCACTTGAAATTGGACTTCCAGTTCTGAAACTGGAATTCCAACAGCTTACACCCATTTTAAAATGAACATAACTCTTAAATCATAATGCCTATTGATATGAAACTAATTTTACTGCTTAGATAATCAGGTATACTTCATATGTCTTTTATATTGTTTTACCCAATTCTGCACGTGTGATTAGTAATGAATTTTATAACTTATATGATATTGGCTGCCCATAATTTAGCGAACATTTATTTAACGCATTTCTACCGCATCTTGCGTGTGATTAGTTATGAATTTTATAACTTATATGATATTGGCTGCCCATAATTTAGCGAACATTTATTTAACGCATTTCTACTGCATCTTGCGTGTGATTAGTTATGAATTTTATAACTTATATGATATTGATTGCCCATAATTTAGCGAATATTTATTTAACGCATATCTATCGCATCTTGTGATTGATTTACACCATTTGCTTCGTGATTGTTTACATTGAAAGCCTAGCGATTGATTCTATTGTCATTTGATAAGTGTTAGTGACTGGGTTGTGACAGGTACGATAGTGAAATAGTGATTGAAAGTGATACTGATATGCAAAAGTATAATTGAATAGCGAAAGTGATACGTACTTGTTCATAGCCTATCTAATACCTGAACACATACTATAACCTGGGGAAATGGGAAAATCGAGGTGGAATTGAATTCGTATTTAGCGAGGTACAATGACTTAGAGGATGATCATTCGATTTTTAGCGATATATATACTGATTATATCATGGGCCTAGCGGCACGGCTGCAGGGTTATGTCCCGGACAAAAGCGAACCGTAGTCTCGGGCATACACGAGACCCTTGTTAAACACGGGCATCTTTTTTCCACTGATCGATTTCAATTGACTTAGTGACTAATAAGTAGTGACATACACATTGCATGGATTGCTAACATGATACATATACCATACTGTTCACATATACTTGATATTCCCTATTCTCATGTTACTAGTTTATACCGTTCTTTTCTGTTTATCATTGCAAATACTATATATATTGCTATATATGTCACCCTGATGATCTAAGTGTGCATGCTCAGAGGTGTAGTGGATCCAGCTCAGGAGCATGACTTGTCATTCGATATTGCGGAAATTTAGACAGCGACACCAGCGTTATCGCCTTCTGCATTCATTAAAAATTTTGTTATTTCGATTGGTTAGTAGTTTCTTTCGTTTGAATAATTTAATGATTGAACTCTATTGGTTAAATGTAATAAAGTTGTGAATTGTGATTTCTTTTAATTTTGTGTTGTGTTTACTGATTACCATATAATGCTAGGATCCGAAGTGTGACTTTGGTAGGATTATTCCCTGGCCGTAGGAGCACGGCTGGTCTAATCACCATCGTATTCCGTATTTTAGGAAGCGGGGCGTGACATCAAGTTTAGTGGCGTTTCCTGCTTTTTAGTCAAAAGTGAAAGGAATTTCTGTATTTTAGCCTAATTTAAACAATATAACAAATATGTGTTCCTTAATAAGCTTGGCTCGTTCAATGGACAATTTAGTGAATGCTATTTATTTTTTTCTTTCTCCTAATATAACCCTCCCCACTAACTCCTCTCTTTAAAGAAACTATTCTAGCTATCTAAATTAACTAATTTGTTCTTTAAAAAAATCTAATTTATTACATACTTGCAGCACACCGAAAACACTAGTATATATTAATTAAAGATACATTTTGAATATCTCATACTTAACTACGTTCCTCACCCATGCCATGAATATTTGATGATGCTCGATATCGGTGATCTCCCAGATCATGACACGTGGCAGATGGCGTGTCCCAGGGCTCACAAGAAAGGACCTACAGAGACCGACCAGACTACTCCTGTGCCCATCCAAGCCCCTGCACAATTGGTCTCCTCGGCCTACCAGCTCGTCTCCAGGCTACCACAGAACCAAGATACCTTGGCTCTCCCGCTCGTCCGCGAGCTTTCCTGCCGAGGTCATCTTCCTCGGCCTTATCGACCGACCAACGACACCGCTCACAGGCGCAACTACCATCCCGCGAATCTCACCATGCACGAGATATCCGCCGGCCACATCCCACGTTCCACGCCATCACGATCCCCCATTAACAAGCATGTCTCGCCATTAATGGGAGATCCCGCTCATCAATCGGGCGTGACGTCGGGAGCGTAACTGCCGGCGTAATCTTCGCGCCTTCCCTGCCTGCTGCCACCGCTATATAAACCCCTTCTTCAGACGGTCCAAGTAAGCCATTTTTACTCCACTAAGCCTTTACTCTGCTCGGATCTCTAGTCTAACTTGACCGTCGAAGGGTCCTTGGTGGTACAACCACCTCGGGACTTCCTCCCAGGTAGCTCGGCAACCACAACCTCAAACCCATTGAGATCCACACGCTCTAGGAGCGACAGCATCCAGATCCAATCTCAGCTACCCATCGCCGCCATCAGCAGATCAACGGAAAGTAACATCTTGGCGCGATTCAGGTCGCGTTAGCTGGCGCCGTCTGTGAGAATTCCTTGATTCCATAAAAACAAAAGTTCACTTTCCGATCTCAATCCAATGGCGAGCGATCATCACGAAGATCCAAGCACTAGCCGCCGCCTACCCCTCAACGGAGGCGCGGATGAACCTCCTCAGCCGAATGCCATTAGCGCCCTCGCCGGCCGAATAGACCGACTCGCGTCCTTCGTAGAGGCGCTCATCCGTGTCCAAACGGCGGGGCAAGATCCCCAGGTCGCCGCTCCCCCGTCTCGGGACCGGGACCCCTACAGGGGAAGAGAAGACTCCGTCCGCGTCGACACTGCCGACCACCGCGTCGCTACCTCCTACAGCCGCAGATCTCCCGGGCCAATACGTTCTGAGGCCCGCTGGGCGCCTCACAGTTCAACGCCGAGGTCCGTCGCTAGAACGCCTCGTCCCGAGATCCTTCATGCACCTGTCCCTCCCGAGGAGATGTCTGTCTGCTCGCCTGTTACCAGGCTTGACCGACACCCCCTCCCTCGACGGTGTCGCGCGGACGAGACTCGCCATGGCGGCTCAAAGACTACCTTGCCGGTGGATTTAAGGAACCTCATTGAGAGGAACCGGGGATGAGGCTAGACGCAGGCCTCCAACAGCAGAGGCCTGGGATCAGAATGTGCCGAGTCGTCAGGGTACCATGGCCGACTCGATACCCTCGAGAAGAAGATCAAGGGTCTACATCGAGAGGGTCACCATTCGAGCGACGGGGCTAAGTATGCCGTCGACTCGCTCACCAAACCATTCACCGAGGAGCTGCTCGTTGTCCACGTCTCCTCTCGCAACAAGCCCCCAAAGGTCTCCCTCTTCGACGGCAAGTCTGACCCGAAGGACCATTTGGATGCATTCACCGCAGGGATGAGCTTCCAAGACAACTCCGACGCCGCCTAGTGCCGGGCTTTCCCAGCCACTCTCATCCGCTCCGAGCGAGACTAGTTCCGAGGACTCGAGCCCCGCTCGATCTCAACTTTTGACGAGCTGGACACCCAATTCCTCGGCCACTTCATCGGGAACAGGCGGCAAAAATGCACCGTCGACCACCTCTTCACGATCAAGAGCGGGGACAAAGAGAAGTTCAAAGCATACGTCACCCGCTTCTACAACGCTCTTCTCAAGGTCCCCAAGCACCGGGACGAGACGGTCATCACGGCACTAAGGTCTGGTCTTAGGCACAAGGAGTGGTTACGCTCCTTTGCACTAGCGCAACCTAAGACCATGGCCGAGGTAAAGGCCTGGACCGAGCGCAAGGTCCAGCTCCAATCCGAGGTAAACGCAAATCTCCCTCAGGCAGAGCAAACCGACCAGAAGAAGAGGGCAAGAGAAGAGAGAAGGGGACCTGAACGACAAAAGCCCTATCTCCCAAAGTTCCAGGAGTACACACCGCTCAATGTCTCCCAGGCTGTGGTACTAAAAGAGGCTAAGGGCGAGGGGTTCTTCAAGCTCCCCCCAATCCCGTGAATGGCCTCAAAGCGAACCCAAGGCCCCTACTGCGGGTTCCACAGGTCGCTAGGCCACTCCACAGAGAGTTATAAGCAGCTCCGATACTACATCGAGGAGCTCATCCTTTCGGGACACCTAGCAGCATACTTGAGGGACAAGCGGCAAGCTGACCGCGAGCAGGAGCAGCATCCCCCTCTAGCCGAGCTGACCATCGGCCAGATCATGGTAGTGTCAGCGGAGGATACATCTGGTATCCATGAAGCTCGGTACCCTATGCCGGGCATAGATGCCAAAAGACATCCGGGGGGCTTGAGCTGCACGAATAAGAACATCTACTAGCATGTGTTTTCTTTTCAGAGCAATGTACATCTTTCTTGAGATCTTTTGTTTATATAATAAAGGGATCAATAAAGCATTGCAGAAAAGAAAAAGAATCTTATTCATTCAAGAGGTACTATTGGCTCCTCAGCCGTACATAAAAAATATATATTACAACAGCGGGGGAATGGGGTGCAGAGAGCACTGTTCGTGGTACTCTGAGGATATTTCCGCCAGCCGAGCCCTTGCGGAATTTAACCTCTCCCTTCGATGGCCCCCGCTAGCGTCTACATCGAGCCTCAAGTGGTAGCACTCAAGGACGAGCACCTCCGAGCGATTTAGCCGGCTTGCAGAGATCAGGCCGAAACGCCTCAGAGACCTCAGTTTGCCAATGGCCTCATCTTTCAGCTGCATAGATAAGGGGTTGTAGAGCCCCGGCGACGCCCTCCAGATGGAGTACATCAACACCTGAAGTAGGGAGGAGCGCCGGGGGAGCAATCGACTGAAATGATCCTCGATCCGGCCTATCACCAACTGCACCGTGTCATCAGTGCAGTACTGACCGTAGAGATACACGTCCTCGAAGCTTATGATATCGGGGATGGTGAAAGGGAAGTCCTCCATTATTGCGTTTTGGATGTGAGGAAAGGAGTCATCAACAATCTCTCCATTTTATAGCTCATAATGCCCCTGGAGTTCAACGGTCGACCGCAACTGTGCTGCCACGCGACAGACATCGCGCCGCTCGATGCGAAGTCGAAACGACGCGGCTCTGGCGCTTTGCCTCCTCCACGCGTTCGTGGCACGTGCCACTCATGACTGTACATCTTCCCAAAGCCCTCACGAAGAAGCAACCGAGCAGATACCCTGCTCAGCTATCCCTGGCTGGTTGCTTCCCTACCCCATGACACCAGGGATCGAATCCCTCACCAAGAGGCAACCCTGCAGCTATCATGCTCGGCTATCCCTGGTTGGTAGCTTCCTTACCCCACAATGCCAAGGACTTAAGCCCTCACTAAGAAGCAACCCTGCAGCTACCCTGCTCGGCTATCCCTGGTTGGTAGCTTCCCTACCCCACAACACCAGGGATCAAAGCCCTCGCCAAGAGACAGCCCTGCAGCTACCCTGCTTGGCTATTCCTGGCTGGTAGCTTCCCTACCCCACAACACCAGGGATCGAAGCCCTCGCCAAGAGGTAGCCCTGCAGCTAGCCTGCTCGGCTATCCTTGGCTGGTAGCTTCCCTTCCCCACAATGCCAGGGATCGAAGCCTTCGCCAAGAGACAGCCCTGCAGCTACCCTGCTCGGCTATCCCTGGCTGGTAGCTCGCCTGCCCTACAACGCCAGGGATCTAAGCCCTCACTAAGAGTTAACCGAACAGCTTCACTGCTTGGTTCATCCTTGGCAGGCCTCCCACGGCCCCTCCAGCGCCAAGGATAGAATCCCTCACCAAGAGGCAGCCCTACAGCTACCCTGCTCGGCTATCCCTGGCTGGTAGCTTCCCTACCCCACAACGCCAGGGATCGAAGCCCTCACCAAGAGGAAGCCCTGCAGCTACCCTGCTCGGTTATTCCTGGCTGGTAGCTTCCCTACCCCACAACGCCGGGAATCAAAGCCCTCACCAAGAGGCACCGGGCAGCAACCCTGCTCGACCATCCTTAAGGACAAAAAGCCCTCGCTAAGAGACACCGGGCAGTAACCCTGCTCGACCATCCTTAGTAGGCCACTTACGGCCCCTCCCGCGCTAAGGATGAAAAGCCCTCGAAAGAGGCAACCGGGCCTACCCTTGCTCGGTTATACCTAGCTGGTAGCTCCCTACCCCAAACCAGGGATCAAAGCCCTCTCCAAGAGGCAACTGGGCCCGCTTTTGCTCGGTTATCCCTGGCTGGTAGCTCCCTACCCCAACAAACCAGGGATCAAAGCCCTCGCCAAGAGACACCGGGCAGTAACCCTGCTCGGCCCGTCCTTAAGGATCAAAGCCCTCGCAAGAGGCAACCGAGCCAGCCCTTGCTCGGTTATCCCTGGCTGGTAGCTCCCTACCCCAACAAACCAGGGATCAAAGCCCTCGCCAAGAGGCACCGGGCAGTAATCCTGCTCGGCCATCCTTAGTAGGCCACTTGCGGCCCCTCCCGCGCTAACGATCAAAGCCCTCGCAAGAAGCAACCGGGCCCACCCATGCTCGGTTATCCCTGGCTGGTAGCTCCCTACCCTAACACACCAAGGATCAAAGCCCTCGCTAAGAGGCACCGAGCAGCTACCCTGCTCGGCCCCGTCCTTAGTAGGCCATTCACGGCCCCTCCCGCGCTAAGGATCAAAAGCCCTCGCAAGAGGCAACTAGGCCCAACCTTGCTCGGTTATCCCTGGCTGGTAGCTCCCTACTCTAACACACCAAGGATCAAAGCCCTCGCCAAGAGGCGCCGAGCAGCTACCCTGCTCGGCTACATCCTTAGTAATCCTCTCACGGCCCCTCCCGCGCTAAGGAACAAAAGCCCTCGCATAAGGGATCTGAGCGGCTACCCTGCTCGGTTATCCCCAGCCGCCAATTCACTACCTTACAACTCCACGGATCGAAGCCCTCGCCTAAAGGCCCCGGTCAGCTACCCTGCTCGGTCTATCATCAACATATCTCTCCGAGCCTTCCGCGCTAAGGAACATGACCTCACCAAGAGGCATCTGGTTCTACGTCTAAGCGATCTCCACCTCGACTTCGGGGCCATGAAGATATCGTCCCCCCGCCGGTCTTTGCACACTCGGCAAACGAACAGATTCAACTCGATGTGTGATCGCTAGACAAAGAACCGACATAAAACGAAGGCAGTACTGCGCAAATATAAGTGTCTACCGACAAAGGAAAATACAAGCACAAACACTACTGCAAAAACAAAAATCTTTATTCACAAAGCAAAAATTCTTTACAAGGGTATTGTGGGCTCCCCAGCCTTACAAAATGCCCGGAGACCTACAAATTTCCCGAGGCAACAAAAAGAAGAAAAACCGACCAGAAGACAAGGGGCTTCAGGCCACAGGGCCAGGCGCAACATCAGGAAGCTCAGCGCCCGCCATAAGAGCCTCGGCGTCGCCCTCGCCGGGTATCTCTTCCCCGACCTCGTCCCCGGGGCCGTCCCCCTGCTCGTCATCCCCGCGAGGATATTCGGCCTGGAGCTTCTTGTCAGCGAACTCCGGCATCCAAGCCTTGACGGCGTCGAGGGCCTCGTGCCAGATGGCGGTGGTGGCCGAGGCTAGGACGGTGTAGAACTGTTCCGACTTCTGGAAGTTCTCCCCTGCCTTCGCCGCTCTGAGGCTGGCTCGCTTCGCCGCCTCTATCGCAGCCTCCAACTCCTTCCGGAGGGTGCTTGCGGACTTCTTCATGGTGCTGACGAGCACCCTGGAGTCCCAAAGCCTGGCCTCGGCAGCTTGGATGGCCTCGCGGAACCTTTCAACCTCCTGCTTCGAGGCCGCCACCTCTTGCTTCCAGGCCGCATCCTCCTCCTTCGCGGCCGCTGCCTTCTGCTTCCCTGCCGCCACCTCGCCCTCAAAAGCAGCGACCCTCACCATCGCCGCCTCCAGCTCTCGCTTCGAGCTCTCCTCCAACGAGGAGAGCTCGCCCACGGCCCGCATCGCCGGGGCTATTTCATCCTCCTCCATCCGGACGACGAGAGCGACGTGCTAGAGGACCTGAAGAAATCAGAAGGGGGTCAGAAAGAAAAAGGAGCACCAAATCTTGCAAATGACGAGACGCTAAAGTGAAAAATCGAGTGAAGTACGAGCACTAACCTGCACGACCTCTTGGGCGATGAACGCCATTTGCGCCTTCAAAGTCCCCCCCAGGGACCTTGCCCCCGGCCGACCTTTCCATGTCGGACAGGAAGCTGTTAGAAACGGAAAACCCCGAGGGCACCTCAAAGAAGAGCTCCCCCTCGTCCATCAAGATCGGGAAGGCCGGGATCCGCGGGACTGCGCGGGGGAACCTCTTCAGGGACGACGGCGGAGGGCTGGTCCCTACCTCCGAAGCTGGGGCCTCCTGCTCCCCGAACCCGCTTTCGGCTCGGCGCCTCGCTGGACTCCGAGGCGTGATCCTCACTCGAGCACGGAGGCGGGGCGGCCGTTGGGGTAGACGGGATCGTCTTCCGACGAGAAGAGCTATCCCCTCCAGCCTTCGACCCCTTCTTTGGCTTGCGCATGGCCGCTCGAAGGTAGCTCAGGTCCATGGGTTCTGCACAAGGCAAGGTACAACGAAGTTAGCAACACAAACAAAAATGAAAATAAATGCAAGCCTAACAGAACGCCTACGAGCTCCTAACTTACCGACGAACTGGGCAGGGCTGAGCCCGGCCCAACTAAGGGCCCGCTCGGAAAGCAGCACGTCAGCCCAGGGAATGGGCTCCCACTCCGCCACTCTCACCGCGTCGGGGTCGTTGGACGGGCTTCCCTGCCGGTACCTATCCCTAGACCACTGGGTGGGCACGGGCCAATTCTCACCTTCCGGTGGCCCAACGAAAAAAAACTTCTTCTTCCAATCGTGGATGGAAGAAGGCAGGGCGACGACACCCGACCCGGGTGCACTACCCCGTCGTTTCCTAAAGGAGAGATAAACCCACCTTGGGTCGCCCGCACGGGTACCGGGGTGGACTTTGTAAACAAGAGAGGAGGCAAGGATGGACAGACCAAAAGGAATCATCTGCAACTTCAAGCGGACCAGGAACCCAAGGAGA
This sequence comes from Agapanthus africanus, assembly GCA_030015575.1. Classification (NCBI taxonomy): domain Eukaryota; kingdom Viridiplantae; phylum Streptophyta; class Magnoliopsida; order Asparagales; family Amaryllidaceae; genus Agapanthus; species Agapanthus africanus. Next base: position 131,114,781 of record CM057350.1, on the reverse strand, counting down.
ATCCTCCATGAGTTCGGCACTAGCTGGCCCAGGGCTAGCCCAAAGTGATTTAGCGCCCTAACAATCTCGGGAGAGAAGGGCAGGCGCATTCCGGCCCAAAAGGATTCCAGGTACAAGGTAGTCTCTTTACCACGTACCTGATCCGTTCTCTCTCCTTCCTCAGCCAAACGTAGAGTGTAGCCGGACGGGATATGGAAACGACCCCGAGCGGTGGCAAGCTCGTTCTCATACCTCACCAAGGATGGCACGCCAGGGGCATCCGCCACCTCCACTCCGGGATCCGCCCCTGACGCGCGGCCCCGGGAAGATCTGACCCTAACTCCCCGGGAAGGCTCCGACTGGGCGGAGGGATCCATAGAATCTACCCTGACGACATCTACAGACTCCTCGAAGGAAGACATCTAACCTGATGGAGAAGTCCTCGGCAATGCAGAAATCCGACCTAAGAGGAGAGCATCGAGCTTACAAGATCAATAGTGAGGGAAATATGAAGAGAGATGGGCCCTGAAGTGGACCCCGCCTCTATTTATAGCCACCGGCGTTCTCATCCCACGGCGACAGTCGACTCCCGCCAAAACAACTCTTCGCATTCGACGACCATGATCGCTCCACCTGTCACACGCACATTGGCCGGATGCTATCAGACGCCAGAGGTCTGCGACCCGTCGCGTCAGCCAACCAGCGCCCGGCACGTGGTCTGTCGCTTCAGCAAAAGTACGCACGATCCGGCGCACCCTCATTAATGTAGAGATCTCTCTCTGATTTGCTGACATCATCCAGAAAATATAACAGATTACCCGGGGACACGCCTGACGATATCTTCGAAAGGAAGCTCACCTCGGGTGACCCGGCAGACCACTCTCGACCCGACCTTTCAGCTGGTCGGGACGAGAGTGGGGGGCTAATGATGATGCTCAATATCAGTGATCTCTCAGATCATGACACATGGCAGATGGCGTGTCCCAGGGCTCATAAGAAAGGACCTACAGTGGCCGACCAGACCACTCCTGTGCCCGTCCGAGCCCCTGCACAATTGGTCTCCTCGGCCTACCAGCTCGTCTCCGGGCTACCACAGAACCAAGATATCTCGGCTCTCCCGCTCGTCCGCGAGCTCTCCCACAGAGGTCATCTTCCTCGGTCTCATCGACCGTCCAACGGCACCGCTCACAGGCGCAACCGCCATCCCGTGAATCTCGCCATGCGCGAGATATCCGCCGGCCACATCCCATGTTCCACGCCATCACAACCCCCCATTAACGAGCCTATCTCGCCATTAATGGGAGATCCCGCTCATCACGCGGGCATGACGTCGGGAGCGTAACTGCCGGCATGATCCTCGCGCCTGCCTTGCCTGCTACCACCGCTATATAAACCCCTTCTTCAGACGGTCCAAGTAAGCCATTTTTACTCCACTAAGCCGTTACTCTGCTCGGATCTCTAGTCTAACTTGACCATCGGAGGGTACTCGGTGGTAAAACTATCCCGGGACTTCCTCGCAGGTAGCTCGGCAACCACAACCTCAAACCCATTGAGATTCACATGCTTCAGGAGCGACAGCATCCAGATCCAATCTCAGCCACCCATCGCCGCCATCAGCATATCAACGGAAGGTAACATCTTGGCGCAATCCAGGTCGCGTCAATATTACTTGAAACTGAACACATGCCATGAATATTGCTTGAAATTGAAGGAACGATATGTTTGAAATTTGATTTATGGATGTTGTAAAACTCGGTTACTGCCCACAGCACATAGACCTATAAATGAATGCACATGGATTTTAATATAATGAGATTCTATCCAAAAGACTCAAGGCTTATTAGATGGAACCCGTTTATGTTAAAAGCTCGTGTGTGCCTCATATAAATAGAAATATAACCGGCCTTCTCGTTCTTTTATTATTAAATTTAACATAGTAGTATAGCTAGGCTGGACACCAGTGTATTTCATACATATGCCTTTATAGCATCTATGAAAGAGATTTGCTATGCAGTTCAGAGAAACTCTACCTGAGGTTTGCTGTGCACTTCTGATAATGTAGTTGAACGTGACGAGGAGAGTTGAGATATGTTTAGGAATAGTCCGACATTGGAAAAATTATGAGAGGTACATAGGTATAAAATATAAGATGGGGCAACCCACAATAAGGCTTGAGTCTTATCGGATGGAACCCACTTATATTACAAGCCCGTGTGTACCTTAATATAAATAAACATATAACCTATTCCCCCATTCATAAACATTAAAATTTATATAAGATAAGATGGGACAAACCCCTCATAATACTTGAGTTTTTTGGATAGAGTCCCAATACCAATATGTCCCATCCCACCATAAGGCTCGAGTCTTTTAAATGGATTCTCATTATATTAAGCCTATGTGCCTCTCTTAACCTTTATCTTATAACCTTAATCCTTTACAATCATTTTTGGTTTATTTTGTTCAGCCCTCTCTCAATTGCTAAAACTTTAATGCTATCAAAATACAAGCCTCACTTCGTGTTAATTAGTGAAGCCAAGAAAAAATTCAAGTAGCAAATATTGGTGAGCTAGGAAGTGTTTAACTTATTCTTGCATGGCCCCCCTGCCCCCATTGCTCCCCCTCCATCCACGCTAAGCATATTGAGAAAGCTCGAAGTTCCGTTTGAAATCAGCTTATTAAAAGCTGAATCGATAATTAAATGATTCGATCTTGAACCTGAATCTAAGATCAATGAAATATACGAATGAACACGAAAATAAACAGGCTTGAGCTCGGCTAGTTTAGGACTCATCAAGGCTCGGCTCGAGCTTTAGTTCAAGGTGGCCTCGTTTAGGGCTCACTTAGGCTCAACTTGAACTTGGTACAAGCTCGGTTTGTTTAGAGCTTATATAGATTATATAGGTTCGATTGATAGATCCATGATGGAGGTCCTTTTCGGGTCTCCGTCAGATGTTGTCTTCCGTCGATCTTCCAGTGGATTTTGGAGGTGATCTCCTGTTGCGTGTGGGTCTCAATGGGTTTTGAGGAGATTGGTGATTTGAGAAGTTTAGCACCGAGTACCTGCAAAGAAGTCCCGGGGTGATTTGGAACCACCGAGGACCCTCCGACGATCAAGTTAGCATGAGATCCGAGCAGAGTAACGGCTAAGTGGAATAAAAAATGGCTTACTTGACCCCTCTGTGATAGGGGTTTATATAGTGGTGGCAGCATGCAGCAGCAGGCGCGAGAATCTCGCCGGCAGTTACGCTCCCGACGTCACGCCCGCGTAGAGAGCGGATCGCCCATTAATGGGGATCGTGGTGGTGTGGAACGTGGGATGTTGACGGCGGAGAATCTGCGTGTGGCGAGATTTGCAGCGTGGTGGTTACGCCTATGAGTGGTAGAGTTGGTCAGTCGGAGGACCGAGGAAGATGGCCTCGGCTGGGGAGCCCGGGGATGAGCGAGAGGGCCGAGGAGTCTTGGTCCTGTGGCAGCTCAGGGTAAGCTGAGAGGCCGAGGAGGCCAATTTTCAGGGGGCTCTGAGGTGAGCCAGCTTGTGCTTGCAGGTCGGGTACAAGGGTGGCCTGATCGGCCCCTGCGGGCCCTTTCTTCTGAGTTCTGGGACACGTCATCCGCCATGTGTCCTGATCTTGGAGATCGCCAATATTGATCATCATCATTAACCCCCCACTCTTGTCCCGACAAGCTAGCGGGTCGGGTTAGGAGTGGACTGCCGGGCCGCCCGGGGTGAGCTCCCTCCTAAGGTTTCGTCGGGACGCGTCCCCGGGCCGTCAGCTATCTTTTCTGCCAGCGAATCAGAGCGAGATCTCTGCATTTAAGGAAGGTGTGACGGCTCGAGTATCTTGCCACTGAAGCAACGGTCCACGTGTCAAGCGTCGGTTGGCCGACGCGACGTGTGCAGACCCGCGGCGTCTGATGGGATGTGGTCCAATGTGGGAACGACAAGTGGAGCAATCGGAGCCGTTGGACGCGAGGAGGCGTTTTGGCAGGAGATGAAGGGCGCCGTAGGATGAGGTCGTTTGCGTTGATAAGTAGGGGTGGGGCCCTCTCCAGGGCCCCCACTCCTTCATATTTCCCTATTCTAAGTCCTGGATGCTCGGCACTCGTCTTCTTTCTTCCGCTTCCGTTCCCCGAGGATCTCTCTTCTCAAGGTTAGATGTCTTCTTTCATAGAGTCAGTAGATGACGCAGGAGTAGGTTCTAGGGACCCTTTAGTTGAGCCTGAGTCCTCCTAGGGAACAGGGGTCGGATCCTCTTCCCGGGATCGTGCGGCGGGGCAGCCCCCAGGGAAGAGGCGGTAGACGATGCCCCCGGCGTGTCGTGTTGGGTGAGGTATGAGGATGAGCTCGCCAATGCTCGGGCTCGCTTCCGCATCCCCTCACGTTATACGCTTCGTATGGCCAAGGAGGGAGAGAGGGCAGACCAAGTATGAGGTAAGGAGATCGCCCTGTACTTGGAAGCATTTTGGGGTGGAATGCGCCTGCCCTTCTCTCCCGAGGTCGTCGAAGCGTTGAACTTTTTCGGGTTAGCCCCCGGCCAGTTAGTGCCGAACTCGTGGAGGATTCTCCTCAGGTTTCTGATCCGCCTGAAGTTATAGGCAGTTCCTTTCAGCCTCTCTCTCCTTGATTCTTCCCTCGTGTTCAAAAACCATCCTGGGGGTCGAGTGGGCGACCCGAGGTGCGTCTACCTCTCTTTTAGAAAGCGACAGGGGGGCGCCGCCGGGACAGGGGTTGTGGCCCTGCCTTGTTCCATCCATGACTGGAAGAAGAAGTTCTTCGTTTCCCCTCCCGAGGGCGAGGACTGGCCCGTGCCTACCGAGTGGTCGAGGGAAAAATGCTTGCCCAGGAACCAGTCCAGTGACCCCGCCGCGGTGAGAGTGGCATCGTGGGAGCCCATCCCCCGATTCGACGTGCTGCTATCTGAGAAGGTCCTGAGTTGCGCCAGGCTCAGCCCCGTTGAGTTCGTCAGTAAGTTTAGTCTTGCTTTTTGGCTTGTATATTGCTTGTGTCGCTGACTTCTCTGCATTTAGTTTATTGCAGGACCCATGGATCTGGACGAGCTCCGAGCCTCCATGCGCCAGCCGAGGAAGGTCACGAAGGCTGGGGGTGCCAGCTCTTCTCGTGCGAAGCCTGCCCCGGCTCCCTCTCCTCTGGTGGTCACGTCCCGTGAGCGTTCGGGGGCGGATCCTGCCCCGGGGCCTAGCACAGCATCGGGCCGGAAGCATGCTTGGATCCTGAAAGACCCGGCCTCGGAGGAGGAGATCGGCACTCCATCGGAGCCGCTCAAGAGGGGTTCCCAGAGGTCTCCCGGGGCCCGCCCTCACCGATCATGGTGGAGGAAGGAGGCCTCCAGTTCGCGGTGCCTTCAGGGCTATCCGTCACGGATAGCCTGCTTCATGAGATAGAGAAATCGGTGAGGGGTAGAGTCCCCGAGGGGACCTTCAGGGACAAGATGGCATCCATTGCCCAGGAGTCCGTGCTGGTAAGTGTTTGGTTTTTTATGAGATTTGGTGCCTCCTTCGTCTTTCCGATCTCTTTCCTATCTTTCAGGTTCTCCAGCACGTTGCCCTCGCCTTACGCATGGAGGCCGAGGTGATAGCCCCGGCGATGAAGGTTGCGGGCCAACTCGCCTCGCTGGAAGAGAGCTCCAAGCGGGAGCTGGAGGCGGTGATGGCGAGGGTTGCCGCCCTGGAGGGCGAGGTGGAGGCCGGGAAACGGGAGGTTGCCCAGTACCGCGAGGTCGCCGTGGCTGCCGAGGCCAAGCTTGAGGATGCTTAGGTGCTCCCCGGCAACCTGAAGAAAATGGTGAAGACCCTCTGAAGGAGGTGGGGGCGGCGGCTGAGTCGGCGAAGTCGGCCGACCTGAGGGCGGCAAAGTTGGCCGACCTCTCGGCGGCGAAGGCGGTGGAGGGCTACAAGAAGTCGAAGGACTTCTATGATGACCTGGCCGTGGCCACAACCCTCATCTGGCATGAGGCCCTTGACGCCGTTAAGGCCCGGATGCCGGAGTTCACCGACGAAGAGCTCCAGGCCGAATACCCCCTCGCGGACGCCGAGGAGCAGGGGAAAGAGATTCCTGATGAGGAAGTCGCCGAGGACCCTGCTCGTCTCGTGGCAGATGTCGAGGATCCCCAGGTCGCGCCCGGCCCCGAGGCCTAAAGCTCCCATCTTCCTCCTTCTTTTATTTTGTTGCTTTTGGAATTTTTGTAAGCCTCCGGGCAGTTTGTAAGGCTGGGGAGCCCAAAATACCCTTTGTTAAGACTTTGCCTTTGGTAATAAAACTTTTTTCTTTGGTTTCATCGGTTTGCACTTTATCTTCTGTTTGTGAAGAATGCTCATAAAATATCTCTGCTTGCACTGTTGGGCTTCTATGTCAGGTCGGCTATCTGTCTAGCGGTCGTTCGTCGAGTTGATTTCGATCACTTGCCAAGCGTGCCAAGCGCTGCTGAGAAGGAGGCGTCTCCATGGCCCTGAAGTCGGGGGGGATCGGTCAGACTTGGATAGACCTGGTTCCCCTTGTTAGGGTCTCGGATCCTCCGCATGTGATGAGCAGAAGGCTGTCCGCCGTATTTGTGCCGAGCAAGAATGGGAAGCTGCTCAATTGCCCTTTGGCGAGGGCTTCTGATTTCTGGCGTTGCGAGCAACGACCACCAGCTGGGGATGCTCAAGCGAGGGTCGGGTTCGACCGCCCTCGGGACGACTTTGGATCCTTAGCGTTGGTGGGGCTTTAAGAAGTCCACTAAGGATGACCGGGCAGTGAAGCTGCGCGGTTGCCTCTTGGTGAGGGCTTTGATCTCTGGCATCATGGATAGGCAACTACCAGTTTGGGATGACCGAGCGGGGTAGCCGCTCGGATGCCTCTTGCGAGGGCTTTGATCCCTGGCATCATGGGTAGGGAGCTACCAGCCGAAGATAGCCGAGCAGGGTAGCTGCTGAGCCGCCTCTAAGGAGGACTTTGATCCTTAGCGTTGGAGGGGCTGTAAGAAGCCCACTAAGGATGACCGAGCAGTGAAGCTCCGCGGTTGCCTCTTGGCGAGGGCTTTGATCTTGGGCGTCATGGGTAGGCAACTACCAGTCTGGGATGACCGAGCGGGGTAGCCGCTCGGATGCCTCTTGCGAGGGCTTCGATCCCTGGCGTTATGGGTAGGGAGCTTCCATCCAGAGATGACCGAGCAGGGCAGCTGCTCAGTTGCCTCTTTCGAGGGCTTTGATCCTTCAGGACGGGGACCGAGCAGGGTTACTACCCAGTGCCTCTTGGCGAGGAATTTGATCCCTATCGGTTGTGGAAGGAAGCTACCAGCCGGGGATAGCCGAGCAAGGACTCGACTGCCTCTAGGAGGACTTTGGTCCTTAGCATGGGAGGGGCTGTAAGAAGCCTACCAAGGACCCTTGGCTGGGCAGGGTTACTGCCCTGTGCCTCTTAGTGAGGGCTTTTGTCCTGAAGGATAGCCGAGCAAGGGATCCTCGGGCTCGACTGCATCTGGGAGGGCTTTTGATCCATGTCGGTCGTGGTAGGAAGCTACCAGTCGGGGAGAGCCGAGCAGGGTAGCTGCTGAGCTGCCTCTATGGAGGACTTGGACCCTTAGCGTTGGAGGGGCCATGTGAGGCCTGCTAAGGATATCCGGGTAGTGAAGCTGCGCGGTTGCCTCTTGGCGAGGGCTTTGATCCCTGGCGTTGCGAGTAGGGAAGCTACCGGCCAGGGATAGCCGAGCAGGGAAGCGGCTCGGCTGCCTCTACGGAGGACTTTGATCCTTAGCGTTGGAGGGGCTTTAGGAGGCCTGCTAAGGATAACCAGGCAGTGAAGCTGCGCGGTTGTCTCTTGGTGAGGGCTTTGATCCCTGGCGTTGCGAGCAGGGAAGCTACCGGCCAGGGATAGCCGAGCAGGGAAGCCGCTCGGCTGCCTCTATTGAGGACTTTGATCCTTAGCGTTGGGGAGGCCTTAGGAGGCCTGCTAAGGATAACCGGGCAATGAGGTCGCGCGGTTGCCTCTTAGAAAGGGCTTTGATCCCTGGCGTTACGAGCAGGGTAGCTGCTGGCTAGGGATAACCGAGCAGGGTAGCTGCTCGGCTGATTCTTCATGAGGTTTCGCCTGACCATCCAGTTGCAGGTATGGGGAATAGGAACGGTCGTGGCGAACGTGCGCATAGCATGCGCTTGAATGTGGGGGGAGGCAAAGCGCCAGGGTCGCGTTGTTTCGATTCCGCCAGAGAAGGCTCGATGATCGCCGCGTGGCAGCAACTTTTTTGGGTGAAAGCGGGTGATTGTTAAGTTCCATTGGGGCGCAGTGGGCTATATAAGGCTGAAGGAGCACTGGTCTTTCCTTTCTTCGTAAACAGATCGTTGAGAATGCAAGACTTCCCCTTTACCATCCCCGAGATCATCCATTTTGAAGACGTAACCTCTATGACCAGAACTGCACCGAGGACACGATGCAGTTGGTCTATGGGAGTATCGAAGACCACTTCGGCCGGCTGCTCCCCCGACGCTCCTCCGTACTGCAGCTGCTGATGTACTCCATCTGGAGGGAATCGCCGGGGCTTTACAACCCCTTGTCCAAGAAGCTCTATGACAAGGCCGTGGGCAAGCTGCGGTATCTGAGGCCCTTCGGCCTGATCTCCGCGAATCGGCTGGCTCACTCAGAGGCGCTCGTCCATGAGTGCTACGAACTGAGGCTCGGGGTCAACGCGCGCGGGGGGAATCGAGGGCTGAGGTTGGATCTCGCGAGGCCTCGGCTGGCGGAGATCTTTACCGAGTACCATGAGCAGTGCTCTCTGCACTCTTTCCCCCACTGCTGTAATTTTCTTTTTCTTTTGTATGTATAGCTGAGGAGCCCATAATACCTTTTGAATAAATGAGACATTTCCTTCTTTTTCGCAATGTTCTATTGATCTTTATTAAATTAACAACAGACCCTAGGAAGAGTTTACATTGCCCTAAAAGAAAAATACATGCTAATAGATGACCTTATTAGCGTGGCCCGAGCTCCCCGGAGGCTTGTTGGTCTCCATGCTCGGCACCGGGTACGGGGCTCCCTGAGTGCCGGACTGGTCATCCGCCGAAACGAGCATGATCTGGCCGATGGTCAGCTCGGCGGGAGGGGTACGCTGCTCCTGCTCACGGTCAGCCTGTCGTTTGTCCCTCAAGTAGGCGGCGAGGTACCCCGATCGGATGAGCTCTTCGATGTAGTCTCGGAGTTGCTTGCAATCCTCTGTGGCGTGGCCCAGCGTCCGATGGAAGGCGCAGTAAGGGCCTCGGGTTCGCTTCGAGGCCTGATGCGGGATTGGAGGGAACTTGAAGAACCCTTCGCCCTGGGCCTCCTCTAGTAACACTGCAAGAGAGACGTTGAGCGGGGTGTACTCCTGGAACTTCGGGTGATAGGGCTGCTGATGCTCCGGCATCTCTTCCCGAGGCCTCTTCTTCTGATCGGACCGTTCTGCTCGGGGGAGGTTCGCGTTCACCTCGGACTCCAGCTGAACCTCGCGCTCAGTCCACGCCTTGACCTCGGCCATGGTTTTAGGCTGTGCCAATGCAAAGGAGCGCAACCACTCCTTATGCCTAAGACCAGATCTGAGCGCCGTGATGACAGTCTCTTCCCGGTGCTCGGGGACCTCGAGGAGGGCGTTGTAGAAGCGGGTGATGTAAGCCTTGAACGTCTCCTTATCCCCGCTCTTAATTGTGAAGAGGTAGTCGATTGTGCGCTTCTGCCGACGGTTCCCAACGAAGTGGCCGAGGAACTGAGTAGCCAGCTTGTCAAAGGTCGAGATTGATCGAGGCTCGAGTCCTCGGAACCAGTCCCGACCAGAGCGGATGAGGGTGGCTGGGAAGGACCTGCACTGGGCGGCGTCGGAATGGTCCTGGAAGCTCATCCCCGCGGTTAAAGCATCCAAATGGTCCTTCGGGGCGGTTTTCTCGTCGAACAGAGAGACCTTCGGGGGCTTATTGCGCGAGGAGACGTGCACAGCGAGCAGCCCCTCGGTAAACAGCTTGGTGAGCGATTCGACGGCATACTTAGCCCCGTCGCCCGAAAGGTGACCTTCCCGGCGCATGCCCTCGATCTTCCTTTCGAGGGTGTCGAGTCGGCCATGGTACCCCGAGGATTCGGCGCCTTATGATCCCTGGCCTCTGCTGTAGGAGACTTGCATTTGGGCACGGCCCCGGTTCCTCTCAATGAGGTTCCACAGATCCCCCGAATTCATACCTTTCTTACCTTTATTCAAAACCGGGGGGCGAAGTGGCCCTCGAGCCGTCATAGCGAGTCCCTTCTGTGCGACCCCGTCTAGGAAGGGGTGTCAATCATGCCTGTGGACGGGCGAGGTGACCGATATCTCCTCAGAGGGTAAGGGTCACGAGGAGGCTTGAGGCGAGGCCCTCTGGCGATGGATCTCGATGTGGAGCTGTAGGGCGCCCAGCGGGCCTCAAGGAGTATCGGCCCGTGAGATCTGTAGGCGGGGGCCGTATCCTGCCGGTGGTCAGCCGTGCCGACAAGGGCAGAGCCTTCAAGAGGCGGAGGAGCGGCGATCTGGGGTCCTGGGCCGGCCGTTTGGACGCGGACGAGCACCTCCACGAGGGTATGTAGCCGATCTATTTGGCTGGCGAGGGCGTTGATGATGGTCACCGGGGGAGGTTCATCCGCGCCTCCGGTGAGGGGGAGGCGGCAGCTGGTACCAGGATCTTTAGGGTGATTGCTCGCCATGTGGATGGAGATCGGAAGGCCAACTTTGTTTTTTGTGGAGTTTCGTTTCCCACAGACGGCGCCAACTGATGGAGGTCATTTTCGGGTCTCCGTCAGATGTTGTCTTCCGTCGATCTTCCGGTGGATTTTTGAGGTGATCTCCTGTTGCGTGTGGATCTCAATGGGTTTTGAGGAGATTGGTAATTTGAGGAGTTTAGCACCGAGTACCTGCAAAGAAGTCCCGGGGTGGTTTGGTACCACCGAGGAGCCTCCGACGATCAAGTTAGCACGAGATCCGAGCAGAGTAACGGCTAAGTGGAATAAAAAATGGCTTACTTGACCCCTCTGTTATGGGGGTTTATATAGTGGTGGCAGCATGCAGCAGCAGGCGGGAGAATCTTGCCGGCAGTTACGCTCCCGACGTCACGCCCGCGTAGAGAGCGGATCGCCCATTAATGGGGATCGTGGTGGCATGGAACGTGGGATGTTGCCGGCGGAGAATCTGCGCGTGGCGAGATTTGCGGCCTGGCGATTACGCCTATGAGTGGTGGAGTTAGTCGGTCGAAGGACCGAGGAAGATGGCCTCGGCTGGGGAGCTCGAGGATGAGTGAGAGGGCCGAGGAGTCTTGGTCCTGTGGCAGCTCGGGGTGAGATGAGAGGCCGAGGAGGCCAATTTTCAGGGGGCTCTGAGGTGAGCCAGCTTGTGCTTGCAGGTCGGGTACAAGGGTGGCCTGGTCGGCCCCCACGGGCCCTTTCTTCTGAGTTCTGGGACACGTCATCTGCCACGTGTCCTTGTTAGTGATATGTATGCCCTAGAGGCCATTACTGTACATACGATATATATTGTAGTGGATGCTTGGACGTATATATGGAGGACTTTCTTGCTCGACATGATAGTATGCTATCTGGTTGCTCTTTATCTTAACATGTACTCTGATTGTCTCTATATTACGTGTTGATAAAGCCCTTAGGATGAGTACTTGACTACCAGGACTATGATGTAGATCATACTAGTGGGGACAGTGCAGTTGCTAAGTACATCCTTCATATGTTCCTAGTCGTAGGTGTATCGAGACAGGGCATCGATATACTAGAGTAGACTAGCGTATAGCTTCTCGACCCATAAAGATGGGCGATGGATGATCCTATATCCATTGGTGTTTGACATCAGAGACAGTATACAGGTGCTCAGTGGAGATTGGGTATACTGGACGGACTCGCCGAGAACCCAGATGGTATTATACCTCACGTCAGATGGCAGTTCTCTAGTGACACTGGTACAGGTTATTCTGTAGACCCGAGATCGTCATAGAGTCTTGTGTGATTCCCACTGTGCTTTGATTTCCACCTTACCACGTTCAAGAGAACGTCCAAACGGTGGCTTTTGGGTATAGTCCCGAATCATATGGAGGCAATGAGCGATAGGAGGGGTTTCGTCTCTCCCGGTATTGGGAGTTGATGTTGCGCTGTGTTCGATTGGCTATAACTGGAAATCCCTGGCCAGGGTTGCTAAGATTTACTGGTAAGTATTATCAGTAGTTTCTCGAACTGTTATGGACCTCATATCGACACGACTTATTGGTTACTGGGGTCTGACGTTTACCACCCCTAGACTAGATATGCGACATATCAGACGAAGAGACCGGACTGTACGGGAGTGTTATTGATTGGATTCACAGGAGAATGTACAGGCTTGCTTGTTGATCTTCTGATCACTCAATTGCTGGGTGGCTGTTACGTTTAGTTGACCGCTTGCAGCTTGTGGGTGTTTGATATGATCATCACCTACTGCCTGCGTATTGACGATTCTTTAGAGTCCTACACAGAGGTTTCCTGGCTCAGGCAAAACGGAGTAAGAGCACATATGAGATATGTGCGGGACCGAGATTGATACGATATAAGATACTGTATTCTATTCTCGCGATATGTGATATCGGCCGGGTATATGTGATATAGCCGGGTCATCGGATCAAGTGTTGATTCGATGAAATGGTACATGTTATATTAGTCGGTTATATGCAATATAGCCGGATTATCGGATCAAGTGTTGATTCGATAATTTAATGTATAATTATATATTTGATATATTACATTACATTAACAAATATAAGCTTACTTAAAGATTCTTTTTCTCACTTGGATAATACATTGATGTATATGCGATATATGTTAATTGTATTATTTTATTTTGTTACATTATATATTATATATATGATATATAATATTGTAACATGTTAGGGTTACAAATGCAACAAAGGTTTTGAGATTTAACCATGTTAGGGTTTGGATTAGGGTTAGCTTTTGGATGAAGCTTTAATGAAGCTTCATGAAGTTTTGACTTTTGTCATCTAGCTTGATATTTTGTATAGATATTCTTTAACCCAACCCAAACTCTTAACTCATGGTTTATTCTCTACAAGAGTTAAGACTCTCATTCTTAACTCATGGTTGCAATTGTAACCACAACAATAATTCATTATTCATCACAAAAGGATTTCTTCTTCTTCCTCCTCTTGAAAGCTTTCTAGCTTTTGGATTGGTGATGATATTTTGTGAGAAATTGAAAACAAAAGAGAGCAAAATTCCTACTTCATCATCCTCATCTATTCTAGCCACTTAGATTATGGTGTTTTCTTTACTAATACATGATTAGTGAAGCAAGAGCTTGGGTTAGTATTTCTTCAAGGTAGATCATTTTATTTTTTGAAGATTGGAAGCAAGGTTGCATCTTTCTCTTCATGGAGCCTCTCTAGAGTCCGGGTACTTGATGATCGCAGCGAAGGGACCTCAACACGGAGCTTATGAAGCGAAGGAACGGACTATAAAGGTTGTAATCCCTAACTCTTAGATGTTAAAGTGTTAACATGCTAGCTTTTGTTTGATTCTCTAGTTAAAGTTCCTAAGCTTAGGGTTATCTTCAATGGCAAAATTTTAACTTGGTATGGATGATGCCTCCCGAAACCTTGCAGCCGTTGTAGGTAACCCAACAGTGGTATCAGAGCCTAGCTAGAGAATTAGACGGATAAGTGTAGGATTACGAAACCGAAACAACTCCGAAACACCCGATGCAAAACCCTAGATTCTGTCGATTTTAAAATGAGCTCTAAAATTTTTCCAAACAAGTGCAGAATAATGTATGTGATACATAGTGAACATACCCCAAACCTGGACCCATGTGCTCGGATTTTGGCCGAGCACATGGCCCAGAAATCCGAGCAGGCCGGCCCCACAGTGGGTGTTGAGCTCCAAGTTTGGGTGGTGTTCAAGTCTCTGGGGTTTGGTACTTTTGGTGTTGTTTATTTTTGCTAAATTTACATGAGATGTTTATTTACTCAAAAGGTAATTCGGAGTGTTTCGTATTCGTAATTCTAGCTTGGTTTCATGTTTGTTTAGACTGTGTTAAAAAGTTCGAACGGATATCAATAACTCACTTTTTCCCCTGCCGGAAAATTTCCAAGTGTTGGATTTTTCCTTAGTTAAAGAACATTCAAAGTCGTGCAAGTAACGCGGTGGACCCTCTAGAAGAACGAAAGCATAACTCGATTATGTGACCGTCAAAACCGCCTCTAAACCCTAGGGTTTGTGGCAGTTCGGCGTTGCCACATATGAGGCGTTGGTTTAACCCTTCTACGGCTGGTCCATTGCTACTGAGGCATGTGATGGATGCTTTTAAACTAAGTTCAAGTGTTGCGCAAATAGGGAAATTTTGGGTGTTTGTTGATTCGATCGGAATGTTTAACATCGTCTAACTTTTTCTGTAATGTGATACAATATTTGGAATCCACAAGTAGTTATGAGATAACTAATTTGAATGTTATAAATCTAGCAGTTTAGTCTCATTTAATCGGTTGCCACGGGATTTTGATGCGATCAAAAGTCTGTCGCAATCACGTAGCGTACGCGAATACTCGCCGGGTAAACTTAATAGATAGCCATGCCCCATATCCCCGACCAAGTGACTGTAGGAGAACCCCGTCGCCAAAGGCATCCGTTTGGGTGCTCGCGGCAGCGGTGTTCCGCCTTAGTGCACTTCGTCGACGTCATCGGGGGGTGCGGCCGTCTACTAAAGTTTCCGACAAGCATTCGATCAGGATGTCGGGAATGTTATTGAATTTCCCAACTTGATATTGAAAAGTGTTTTCGAGATCGAGACTAAAATGCGGGGTTTATAATTGTTAGGAATGCGATGTCTAAGGAATTCATTTGGTTAGGCATATGATGTCTAAGGAGGTTGCGGATTCCAACTGTTGTAGTTTTACACTTTCTTTTCTGCGACCGTAAGTGTAATATGTGGTGTATCGCCGGTTTTATTGCTATACATCAACGACAATTGGGATACGCATATTTACTTACGTTGATGACATGTGATGTTATGTGTTGCTGTGATATATTATATTGGATCGTCGTGTCTTGAATAGCCGGGGGTTTCATGTGAGATGAGAGTTTTTCATTTTCATTCATGTAAAATTCATTGTATATAATATTCTTTTATTGAGGCACTTCCGAGTTGAGGATGGTGTCACCATTGTATATTATTTACTTTTCTGCATTAGGATAGACCCAAGACGGGGAGCACAAGTAACCGGGTTCTAGGGTCCAGTGGGAAACCATCTCGAGGAGTCGAGACCGGGTGTCCTAACTCTAGAATTGGTAGGGTTGCTTGCCGCTCTCATAGGGGTCTAGGGGTGTGGGATTGACTATTCATCGCGACCGTGAAATCCGTATTTTATACAGGCTCGCAATAAAACACGGACCTCCTAGTATATCCATTATTTCATATATTTCTTCTACTGTGATATCTGTGATGTGATCATTTGATATATTGAGATAGATACAGGATATAGTATATGTGATATCTTATATAGACGTTGCTTATGTTTTACACCCGCGCTAGCACTGTCCCGCTCTGCCGTTAGTTACCTAACCTAACCGTGCACGAGGGGACATCGAGGCAAATGCAGATGGCATAAGCGCACGTTGTATTTATCTGTGATGTTTAGGTAAACTTAAATGAAGGGACTTCATTAATGAGATTGATGAAATAAAAAAAAAACTAAAGATATTGTGGAATCGAATTTTCAAAAATAGGAAGCTCTAGTTGTTGCTTTGCATAGCGGTGTTCCTTGTAGAACATCCAGTACCTTATTCGATAAGAAAAGAGCCGAGATCCCTTCACCGGGAGTGACCTCTTTAGCAATAACTGGCAGATGCTACAACCCTGGGTTTTGTCTTTTGATTGCTTTCCTAGTTCTTGCTTTGCATCGCGTTGTTCCTTGTAGAACATCCAGCACCTTATTCGATAAGGAAAGAGCCGAGATCCCTTCACCGGGAGTGACCTCTTTAGCAAAACTAGTAAAGACCTCAAAAACACTCTATTTTAAATCATTTGATTCTACAAAGATATCAAGTTCATTACGCAAAGGGTTTTCTGAAAAACCTGTCGTAGCCCTCCATCATTTCAAATAAGTACTTCATAGTATTCGTGCTGCGTTTGTTGGCTTTCGTCAAGGCGTAGTGTGCGGTAGCTATTTATGCTTATCTGCATAAGCATATGATGCGATTGAGTTAGGGTATCGTACGACTTTGTTGGCTTTCGTCAAGGGTCGTGCGGGTGGGTTTAATTCAATCGGGAAATGTACGGGTTGAACTTGACTAGTAGCCTATGGTTTATTGGCTTTCGTCAAGGTCATAGGATGCTAGGGGTAAAATATTATCGGGAATTTCAAGTGTTGAGATTTGCAATGAGATTGCATACCTCCTATGAGATAGTTGGATCCCGATACCCGTTGTGAGTACGAGTTACTCCTGGGAGAGTTTTACACATTACAAATAGCTAATCAAATAAGTGTCTAGAAAGGTGTCAATGGGGTTACGCCCCTGGGAAAACGAGGCTTATTTTAATTAGATCCATACGAAAGCATGGGGAACCTCCCTCAAAGTACCGGCACTGGCCTGGCTGAAAGATTAGCGAACTTGTAGGGTGTAATTAATCCCGGCTAGTCTTTCCTTTTAAGGTTTGAAGGAAGATTTGACTAAACCAGTGGGAGCCATCCTGATTAGATATATTAAATAACCAATCTAATCTTGCAAGAGCATATGCTGAGTGTTTTCTTCTCTCTCTCTCTCTCTCCAGGTAGCGACCATGTCACGCCTTAATCAAGATAATAATACGGATGTATTGACCGAACCCGCTTGTTATACTGAGCTGGGGAACGTTGCTCCCGCTCCAACTTATAATTGTTATAAGACCGAGCAGGAATTAGGGGATTACCAGAATTTCCGTGCCGCCCAAACGAAGAAAGTGCATGATGATGTATCTTCTTCGGGTGTGTTCATTACCGAGAACCGTTTCTCAGTATCCTTTACGTTCTGGGTATGAGATACCAGATCAGGATCCCATAAATGTAATCTGTTATATGGGCTACAGATAGGTAGAGAACTGAGAATGGGTGATAAGTTTTAAGAGTTAGAAACGGTGCAATTGTTGTAGCTAAGTCTGTTGGCAGTTATCACCCTGTATTACCAAATACATTGATTCTGAATGAATGTTATTAGATACCGAACCTGATATACAATATCATATCAGTATCTTTATTTAGTAAAGAAGGATATAATTTTGTATTGTTGGATAATGTTTTGAACATTTCCTATATCAAGAGTTGATCGGTTCAGGCACGTTATCTAAAAGCATAGACGTTCTAAATCAAACCACAGTTCTTAACGTACAAAACACACACAAAAGGAAGAGTTCAGAAATGAACGAATCCTTCTTGAGGTATTGTAGACTAGGTCATATCAATGTGACCCGACTAGCTACAGTTACATAAAGATGCATATTTAAATCAGTTTGAATTTATATCTTGTGAAACTTGCCAGTCATGTCACAAAGATAAGATGACCATAGCTTCGTTTAATGGAAACAGAGAAAGAGTTAGTAAACTCTTGGGATTGATACATGATGATGTATGTAAGGTCCCCTGTCTACACATACCAGGACCGGTTCTTTGTACTTCATTACATTCACTGATTATCTCTCAAGATTCGGACATATGTTCCTGTTGAAATACAAGTCTGAACCTTTTGATAAATTCAATGAATATAAGTTAGAAGTAGAGAACCAAAATGGGTATAAGTATTATGTCCTTTGATGAGATCAGGGAGGAGAATACTTGAGCACGGAGATCCTGAACTATTCTAAAGGAGAATGAGATTCTCTCTCAGCATTACTCCTCCGTATACACCACAGCACATCGGTGCATCGGGGCGGAGCAATCGCACCCTATGTGATATGGTGTGCTCTATGATGAGTACTACTGAGTTGCTTATTTCCTTTTGGGGATATGCACTTGAGAAGTTACATACCTATTGAATAAGGTTCCAACCAAATCAGGTGCCTACCACTCCATATGTGATACGGAATGGGAAGAGCCCATGTCTTAAGTATGTTAAGATTTGGGGTTGTCCGGCCTATGTCAAAAGCAAAATCCGGACAAACTCAAGGCAAGGTCAGTTTTGTGGAAGTTTGTTGGATATCCCAAGTATTCGCAAGGGAATATCTTCTACCACACCGAGGAACAAAAAGTGTTTTTGTTTCTCAGCATGCCACCTTTGGGAAAGGGAATTTCTTGTGAAGAAATTAGTGGTTATGAGGTAGAACTGGAAAGAGTTCCAGCTATACAAACTGCAGCTGATGATTTGGTAGAACCGGAGGATTCAATAGTTCCCAACAAACCTCAGCCTCTTCGCCGATCTGGTAGGGTTCCTCATCCACTTGAGAGATACTTCGGTTTTCTCTAAGACAGTGGGAGCGAGGATTGCATCATGAGATGATGACCCAACTAGTTTTGTGCAGGCCATCAAGAGTGGGGACTCTGTAAGAATGGCTGGATGCTTAGCGATCTGAGATGGAATGCATATACACCAATAAAGTATGGACTTTGGTTACTTTATCTGAAGGGTTAAATCCCCATCAGGAGCAAGTATATCTTGAGAAGATTACTAGGTGTACATGGAAAGGTTGAGACTTTCAAAGCTATGCTTAAGTCCATCCAGATCCTACTTTCCATTGCTACATACCATGACTACGATATCTGATGGTTGGGTGTCATGACTGCTTTTCTAAATAGTGATTTAGAAGAGAGCGTCTATAAAGTACACAGCCAGAGGGCTTCGTAGACAGTGGGCACAGCGGAAACGTGTGCAAGTTGTTTTATGGGATAAATCAGACATCGTGGAGTTGGAACGTCTGTTTTGATGTGGTAGTCAAAGAGTTTGACTTCATCAAAATGGTAGATGAACCTAGTATATACAAAAAGGTAGTAGGGAGTATGGTAATGATTCTCGTAAAGTACGTGGATGACATACTCTTGATAGGAAATGAGTTTCCTATGCTACGCTCGGTCAATCTCCTCTTATCACAAGGATTATCAATATAGGATTAAGGTGATACCTCCTAAATCCTGGGATTTGGATCTATGAAATAGATCTATTTGGATGTTAGGAATCTCACTAGGTGTAGTGAGATGGTATCAATCGATCCTGGAGAGAATCACTGGAAAGCTTCAAGGGTGGTAAGGTCGATTGAATGTCAGTCACATGCATTGTCTTTACCTTCAGTGGAGGGACGATATGTTGGAAGAGTTTCAAGCTAGATACCGTGTCAAACTAGACGATTAAAGTCAAGATACATCGTTACCAAGAATGCTACCAAAGAGGCAGTCTGGATATATATATAAGTTCATGAGATTAACTTCGTTCCTACTATTGTGTGACAATGGAGTTTGTTCCCCTCCGAACGACGGCGACGACGCGAGGACGTCTCGCCTGAGGTTCAGGTCAGATGCTAATTGGTGCTATCCGTCTACCTCTCCGAAGATACCAAGTTGATTTATGGCACCGTATAACGAAGGTTTAAACGGACGCGTCCGATGTAGCAGACTTCGTCAGATTCCCCCTCGCTCGAGGGGTTTTTTGATTGTGGGGACGCTCTTCCCTGCAGGCGCAAGCCCCTGTAGTTAATTACGCTACCGCATCGCGGTAACCACTTTCTCCTTCTCCAGATGGTCACTTCGTGTCGTGTGTGTTTATTTTATGTTTGGTTGCCCATGGATTGTATACGGAGACTGAGTTATGTCGTCGCCCGTAGGGCGTGGACTAGTCCAAATCCGTATTATCTTAGATTTGGGTTTGGGGGTTTGGGTTTAAGGATACGTTAGCCTCGTTTGAGACTAAGATCGACTTAAACGTTTGTTAAGGACACGTTAGTCTAGTTTTTAGACTAAGATCGACTTAACGGGATCGTTTAGATCCAATAATAGAGCAGTTAAGGGAGCCCTGTTGTTTAGTTTAGTGATATTGCGGTCAATAGGTAGTTTAAGGACATTGCGGTCCGTGGGTAGTTTAAGGACATTGCGGTCCAATGTTAGTTTTAAGACGTTGCGGTCAAGGTTAAGGACCTCATAGTCCGTGGATTTAAGGACTCCACAGTCCAAAGTTAGTTTTAAGATATCTCGGTCAAGATTAAGGACGTCATAGTCCATGGATTTAAGGACTCCACAGTCCGAAGTTAGTTTTAAGACATCTCGGTCAAGATTAAGGACGTCATAGTCCATGGATTTAAGGACTCCACAGTCCGGCGTTAGTTTTAAGACATCACGGTC
This sequence comes from Agapanthus africanus, assembly GCA_030015575.1. Classification (NCBI taxonomy): domain Eukaryota; kingdom Viridiplantae; phylum Streptophyta; class Magnoliopsida; order Asparagales; family Amaryllidaceae; genus Agapanthus; species Agapanthus africanus. Next base: position 131,094,471 of record CM057350.1, on the reverse strand, counting down.
AAGGTTAAGGACCTCATAGTCCATGAGTTTAAGGACCCCACAGTCCGTATTAATATGTGGTCATCGGGACCCGTCACCTCTTTAAAGACGTTGAGGAATTACAACGCCACATATCAAAGGAGTGAAGAGATGTACCCTTAAACCGAGGTAGATTAAATAATCTTTGGCCCAATTTGGAACCAAGACCAATTAATTATATTATGAGCCCAGTGGCTCAGTTGAATTTGAATTGAGGACTTATGGCCAGCTTGGGCTAAGTTCAATCATGTTTAGGATGTTGGCCCTCTGTTGGCCCATTAGAGGAGAGGCTTTGCCTCTGGACACTTAGCCAAAGGGGCTAAAGTTAGTGTTAAACACTAAAGATCAACCAGTGTTGAACACTGAGAATGAGATTGACAAGTTAGTGTTTAACACTAAAAGATAGTTAGTGTTAAACGCCAGCAACAGGGCTTTCAAATTAGTGTTTATATACTAAAGCAAATCAGTGTTAAACACTGGCAGTGGAGATTTCAAATTAGTGTTTAACACTAAGGCAGATCAATGTTAAATACTGGAAACCGAGTTTTCCAGGTTAGTGTTCAACACTAAGAAAGTCAGTGTTAAACACTGGATGTAGAGTTTTCCAAATTAGTGTTTAAACACTAAGAAAATCAGTGTTGAACACTGGATGTAGAGGTTTCAACTCTAGTGTTCACTAAGGCAAGAGGGGTCACGTGGTAGCACGTGAGGGCGCCCTCGATTCATTTTATTCTGTCAAAAGTATTGAATGCTTTGGAGCATCACGTGATGGGCATTTTGGTGCTTGTCCGTTAAAGCTTCAGCCAAGGGGTCACGTGGTAGCACGTGATAGCGCCCTGTTTCCCTTTATTTTGTTCTACAGATAAGTGTTTAACACTTTTAATTCTAAAAGCCATCACGTGTGGGCACGTAATGGGGGCTTGCGTTTTCTGTTAGACTATTCATTAGAGGTCACGTGGTGACACGTGAGGGCGCCCCAGAGGTTCTTTTCCTTTGCTTTTTCTTTGCGCGCTTTGGGGGTCACGTGAAGCACGTGAGGCGTTGCCTCAAAGTTTTAGCGGTGGCTCTTTACAGGGGTCACGTGGTAGCACGTGACCCTGCCTGTTTGAAGAAGTGTTTATCTTTTTAAGAATCAAATTCTTCATAGGGTTAAACCCTAGCAACAAACTTTAGAGGAATTAAATTCCTGTTATTTTGACAGATTTGAGTTCTTAACTAGGGTTAACCCTGGTTCTATTCATTTTGAAGGAATTAAATTCCTATGACATAGGGTTAAACCCTAATTTTATTTTAAAGGAATTAGATTCCGATAGTTCTATGAGAATTAAATTCTCAAACTTCCATTCCCTTCCTATGCTTTGGATCTGCATGGCAGGATCTCAACCCAATGAGAATTAAATTCTCAATTCATGGGGAGATGTGCACTTTGTAGATCCTCTGCTAAAGAGAGAACTAAGTTCTTCTTTTTAATATCAGAGTTAAACTCTTTCGAGAATTAAATTCTCTTTTAAGGGCCTTCCTTTTCTTTCCTAGGATTTTCTTCTGCAGAAGATCAAATTCTTCCAGAGTCTCAAGGCTCTATATTTCTCTTTTTCTATCTCCCTTTTTCTTGTCTCTTTTTCTGTCTCCCTTGGCTCCTATTTATAGAAGAAGAAGCAGAATCAATTAATTTTGATGAATCTTTTATTGAGAGATTTGATTTGTATTCACCATTCGTTTGGACCTTTGGATTATTAGGTGAATTTTATTCACCATTGGATTTTAAATCCAAAGATTTTCCTTTGTTATTTCGATTAGATTTTAAGAGGAAATCTTTCCAAGTTCAAGATTTTTCCATAGATAGGTGATATTTAATCACCTTTAAATCTTTAGTTCAATCGGTTCCAAATAATCATTTTCCTTTGGAAAGATTTGAATGATCTCTTTAGAATTTGATTCTGTTAAATAGATAGACTTTGAAAGTCGGTCACATGTGGCCATGTGACCCATGGTCACGTGTAGGCACGTGACCCTTGGTCACGTGTAAGCACGTGACCCCCTGGAACGAGCTTTCTTCTTCTTTTTGCGCTCTGTCTTCTGGCCGCTGCTTAGCCGTCATGTGCCACCACGTGACCCCTGGTCACGTGTGAGCACGTGACCCTCGTCTGGAGCCTTTTTCTTGATTTAATCAGAGAATGAGTCCGCTGCTTTCAAATGTCACGTGCCAACACGTGACTGCTGGTCACGTGCTAGCACGTGATGCCTCCTTCGTAAGCTTTCCTGATTTTAAATCAGGAAACAAATGCCCCCACAGTGTTGTTCTCACGTGTTTGCACGTGAGTGCAACGCTGTCACTTTTTATGACCGTTGGATTCCTCTAGGGATTTGGAGAGATGAAGCGTCTCCATCACATCCTATAAATGCCCATGTCCCTTCAGAAGAGCCTCCACTTTGCTCATCTTCCTCCTTGCAAACTTTCTTCTTTTGAGAATTTAATTCTCTTTTCCCAGAGCTCAGTTCTCTGCCTTGAACCCACCCTCAGAGTTTAACTCTGTTCGAAAAGACTTTTCTCTTTAGGTAATGCTCTCGAATGAACGATGAACTCTCACATTCCTCTGGATTTTAAATCCAAAACAAGGGTTTTTACCCTTTTCTAACAAAGAACCCATTTTTCTTCGAATTTCTTAACCAAAATACGAAACCATTTAACCTCCAACAGTAGATTTCTTAGGGTTCATATAATGATCCATAGAGTTTAACTCCGTTCACAGAAAAAGGCTTTTTGGGAATTTAATTCCCTTTTCTTACTAAGGAATTTAATTCATGTGAAGAACTCGGTTTCTTCCCATGGAGGCTCCTTAGGGTCTCCTTACCCTAGGTTGTCATTCTGTAATTAATGAAACAGGAACTTTGTAATGATGTCTTCTGTGGGAATTTAATTCCTTTGATCCTGTTGGATATGTTGTAGAGCCCGAGACAGATTTGTCCTCTAGGGGGGATGTGTAGGGTTACTTGAAACCCATTCTTTATTTAATGAGGATATTCCCTCTGTTTTATTATAACTGCTTGGTCTCATTATTAATGAGCCGTCATCCTGATTCTGTGGGGCCCATGTGTTTTGTAGCCAATGGTCCCAAAAAATAGTCTACTGTTGTTTTCTTCAACTAGTCTTCATGTTCATGCATGGATATATATTGCTGACTTTGCTTTTAACGGTCTTCTTTCATTCGATTTCAGGTGCGATGGCTTCTGCTCCGTGTTTTCCCTTTACTCGTTCGAAGGCCTCTTTTCCTCAATCACCCTCTGATGAGGAAGCGATGGCGATGATCCGGGCTCATGACCCGAACTGCACCAACTTACTTCTATGGGGAACTTGGTACAGTCATATTATCCGGGGTCGCCGGCGTTTCCTCTGCCCAATACCAACAGAGCCTACTTTCCCATTCTTGCTGATGGACCCTCCGAGAACGGTTTTTGCTATGGAGATGCCCAACTGGACTCCAACGGGGAGGCTCGAGCCTTCGACGACCGGTATCCCGAACCATCCGATCCCGGCTATAGATATCTTGGGGCGGCGTATTTGCCAGGGTGAGGCCCACCCATGGGGGCAGATTTATAAGATAGGGCTTACTCCTCGACACCCCACGGGCTACCTTCTCTGGGCTCGCTATATCCTTGCCACCCATCGTGTGCGGCTGCAGAAGGTCGGGCTTTATCAGGCAATATACACGTCACTCTTCCATTATAAGTCCCCGCATGTCTGGTGGGTTAGGGCGTTCTTGAATCAATGGAATCTCCCCACCAACACTTTTATTTTAGGAGATCGCGAGGTTTCGATTTCTCTGGCAGAATTTTATGAAATCTCGGGATTGCCAATCAGGGGTGCACTGTATGAGGAGTTGTTGCCTCCTGATGAGTACGTCTTCGAGCCCGAGCCTGCACCGGTTGACGGCTTGTCTGTTGAGAATGCCGTTCGCCACAAGCGTCCCAGCTTGATCAAGGCGCTAGGTATCTTTGACCGATTGTTCACCGAATCTGAGGAACAGGGCGTTACTTTTAAGAGCTTCATTGCCTGCTTCCTTCGCGAAGATGTCGTGTCGAAGACAGCTCCGAAGTTTGCTAACGTCAAAGACCCCTTTGGGTTTGGTCCGAAGAAGCTGCCGACCACTGAATCGGATCTACCTCAATACTATATCCCCATCATGTCGCCGATGTCTTTTGAGTCCATTGCAGCACCCGGTATGGATGAGGAGACGTTCTTTGTGGGGTTTGTCAGTGTCTGGCTCAGTTGGTTCGATATCCCCATGCATCGCCGCTTCATGAGAGCCTCGGTTATCTACCCGGCTCATTGTATTGCTGAGGGGACGCGATTGGCTATCGGCATCGCGGCGCTGGCGCATCTTTACCACGGGTTGGGCACCGCAGCTAATACCCCTACTCCCGGCATGGATGTAGTAAACTTTTCGCTTCATTATTTCACGTCCTGGGTCGAAATGCATGTGCTGGGGGCTTTCGCTATGCATCAGAGGCCCGCGTTTTACGACGCCTATCCTTTCCCGCGACTTATGCGATTGGTGGATGCTTCTGCTGCCGACTCGACTCAGTTCGGGGTTATTCGGGTGCTGATTTCTCCTTACGCTGCCGCTGGCGGGATGGTTTTTAATGATCGGGTCTTGTCTACTCCCTCAGGTCCAGTTCAACAACTCCGGGACCTGTCAAAAGACAACGCACCTTCTTTGAAGCCTCGGGAGGCCGCCCACTTGTATACTATTAGACCGGGCTACTTGGTGTTTCGCCAGGACAGTGCAGCTCTTTTCATGCGGTACAATCCGCATCGATTCGCCCGACAGCTTGGATACGACTAGGGTGTTCCTTTCGAGGCTTTTATAGTCGCCCCGATCCCTTCGCTCGATGCCGTTCGCGATGCCGCTCATCATTTCATGAGGCTAAACACCGGCTCCCACTTCATGGTCCCTGAAGCTGAGTACCTGCCCCGGTGTGTGGGCGCGTTTATGGGTTGGTATCTTCATCGGATCAACCCAATTATTCTTGAGGAAAGGAGGGTGCTTCTTGGTCACGACGCCCCTCCTCTGGTTCCAGGAGCTAAGCTGCGGCCGAGGGCTCCGGTCCGCTTCCCTCTAAGGGATACCGGCACTGCACTCATCCCAGGAGAATCGGAGGTAGACCTTACTCCAATGGCTGGTATGCCCCTGGGTTCCCGATCGCGGGGTAGAAGGGCCCCAGTAGTAGCACCACCGCCTGTGGCAGCACCGCCTCCCGTGGCATCGACAATGGCGGTGTCATCCTCGGTTGTGGCACCAAGCGAGGGTAATAGGGACGATGGTGTTGAAGGCGACGTGGGTCGCCGCCGTACCAAAGCTCCGCGAGAAAAGAAGCGGTCGTCCTCGGTGATCGGCTCTGGATCTAAGCAGCGGAGGAAAGCGGCCACCAATTTGCTCGATTCTTTGGCAGAGTCTGAGCCTATTCTTGAAGACGAACCATTGGCCCTGCAAGAGTCAGATGCCGGACTTCTTTTCCCGAGTTCGGCCGATGAGGAAGCCGCCCAGTTGGCCGAGGCCATACGGCGTTCCAAAGACGCGTCTCATAACGCCAGGGTTCCGAAAAAGCCCTATCCTGCTGTAATCTTTTACGAATACCCTTCGTGGATTCGGCGGCGGTTTATCGGTCCTTTGGAGGAATGGGGGGAAAGGGCCCTGAAGCAGGCCGCTTCAAAAGACGCAGCGGACGCACTCTCTTTATGGATCGGCGGCCATGAGTCTACCCTTGAACCCCGGCGAGCACGCCTCCTTGAAAAGGAGCAGCGGCTTGAAGAAGCCATATTGAGGGCTTCTTTGTGCATTGGTACGTTGTTGTTCTTTTTTTTTGTAGTTTTTTTTCAGATTATTTACGCCTGTATATGCGTATCCTTATCCTTATCTGAATTGTGCAGAATCTTCGACGCTGGGGGAGCTCCCTACGGGCTCATTGAAGCTAATGCCTGCCGAAATCCCCGATGAAGCATTGCTCGATGTGGAGGGGGCTGATGAGGCTGCTCCTCTTACGGTAGAGCCTCCAGCGGCTGTTCTTGATCAGGGAATGCTTGCCCTTTTGGGGGAGGCTCCTTTGGAGGTTACCGTTCCAACGGCTCTTCCCGAAGGTGGCCCAGAGGCTGAGATGGGGGTAGTCGGGACTACCCTCCCTTTGTTAGGGCCCGCGGTTCTGGCAGAGGCTGTCGAAGCCGCTATCCCCCCGACTCAAAACGGGAGAAGTGTTGAAGGTAACCCTCTGCACTTTAGATTAGCAACTCTTCCATGGTCTGAACTCTTTTATCTTTCCCAGAACTGCGTGGTTTGGCGGCCACTATCGCTGATCTGTCGCCTCAACAGTCATTTCAGCGTTTGTTAGAGATGGCGGCTCCACAGGCGATCTCCCCTCAGCGTATTGTCCTTTCCTCTGGGCAAGGTTAGCGTCATTCGTCATCATTTTTTTTTTACCATGGCATTGTTACCATTTTGCGAAATGACGTTAATGTCTCTTATAGTTTTGGAAGCTGACGACGAGGTCGAGATCGTTGAAGGGCCAGGGGAACCTTCAGCTCCTACTTGTATGACTGTCGGTAAGCGACATTTTATTATAATCCCATTCGTTCTGTGCTTAAGGATTTTATTGACATCTTTCAAATTTGAACAGCCCTGCCAGTCTCCATGGCGTTGGAATCGCGCATCGTGATGCCGCCCGGCCCTTATGCTTTGCGGGCTTCAGAGCGCTTGGCCCAACTAAGCATTGTCTCCCTCTCATCTTTTATTGAGGAGCTCCGTGCTGGTAGCGCGACTACGGCCGAAGCGTTTGCCGCCGAAGCTAACGGCTCTCTCCCTTTTCTTGCCACCTATCATAGTGAGGAGGTGGTGCGGGTCTGGGTGGAGTTCTGTAGGAAGGTGGAGGCTTGTTTGCATGCCCTTGAATGTTCCCACCTTTCCTCGGAAGCTGTGGCTGCAAAGGCGGGGTTACGGGGGTTGATAGCACGGTGCGCTGCAAACATGACGTCGTGCGAGAAGAGGCTCGGCCGTAAATTCTCGGAGAGGGAGTTGGCTTCTAAGGCGCTGAGCGAGCTTCAGGCCAGCCTCACAGCCAAAGCCAACAAAGCATACGAACTCTGGCGGGTGCTTCAGGAGTCCATAAAAGAGGTGGTGGCTCTCGATAAAGCTGCTACGTTCACTCGTGAAAGGGTCGAGGCCCATAAAGCCACCGAGAAAGAGCTTGAAGCTTGGCTTGCTTCGTATCAAGCCCAGCAAGCTCAGGCGGAGGCTCGTCTTCTGGAGATCCTGCATCATGAAGCCGTGGCTCAGCAATAAAACGATGAGCTGGTAAAATTGCTACATCGCCCGCCGGCTTGAAGACTTGTATCTTTTCCCTTTTTTTTTATACATACTCATGGATGAGAGTATCTTCTTTTTGTTGCTTCATGAATTGTACCTTGTATCCATTTTGGCTTATGAATAAAAGATACACTTTCTTCTCAATGGCGTGTCTCTTTTCATTGAATGCGTTTGCGGACAATTTATCTTGATCTCCTTGCCGGGCAGCGATGGCTTAGGATTCAGGGTTAAGATCTGCTTCCTAAGACTTTTGCGCTTTATGAGCCACGAGGGTCTCATAAAGAGTTTTTCTCCCTATAGGTCGAGAGGATTCCATAGGTGTAAGTCCTTCTTAAGAATCGTGAGGATTCCTAAGCGGTTTTTTTCTCCCTTGAGAGTCGTAAGGATCTCACAAGAGAGTTTTCTTCCTTGCAGGTCGTAAGGACCTGCAAGTGCTGGATGTGGTCGCCCTTATCCGTGTTTCACGGGGTCAGGGGTCGCTCAAGGTATCATAGTTTAAAGACGTCGCGGTCAAGGTTAAGGACATCATAGTCCGTGGATTTAAGGACTCCACAGTCCGATGTTAGTTTTAAGACATCACGGTCAAGGTTAAGGACCTCATAGTCCGTGGATTTAGGGACTCCACAGTCCGATGTTAGTTTTAAGACATCACGGTCAAGGTTAAGGACCTCATAGTCCGTGGATTTAGGGACTCCACAGTCCGATATTAGTTTTAAGACACCACGGTCAAGGTTAAGGACCTCATAGTCCGTGGATTTAGGGACTCCACAGTCCGATATTAGTTTTAAGACATCACGGTCAAGGTTAAGGACCTCATAGTCCATGGATTTAAGGACTCCACAGTTCGATGTTAGTTTTAAGACATCACGGTCAAGGTTAAGGACCTCATAGTCCGTGGATTTAAGGACTCCACAGTCCGATGTTTGGTTGCGGGGACCCGTCACCTCTTTGAAGACGTTGAGGAATTACAACGCCAGGTATCAAAGGAGTGAAGAGATATACCCCTAAACCGAGGTGGCACCAATATAGAATCAGGTTGGTTGATTGTTAGTTTTAAGACATCACGGTCAAGGTTAAGGACATCATAGTCCGTGGATTTTAAGGACTCCACAGTCCGGTGTTTGCTCTGGATGCTTCACACGGGTTCACTGCCGTGCTTGGCGAGGACCAGGCTCCGCTCTGGGCGTTTTCCGCGGGGTCAAAGAGTGACGTTATCCGCGTTCCACGTAACCAGGAATTTTGCACTAGATGCTTCACACGGATTCACTGCCGTGCTCGGCGAGGACTAGGCTCCGCTCTGGATGCTTCACACGGGTTCACTGCCGTGCTCTGCGAGGACCAGGATCCGCTCTGGACGTTTTCCATGGGGTCAAAGAGTGACGTTATCCGCGTTCCACGTAACCAGGAATTTTGCACTAGATACTTCACACGGGTCCACTGCCGTGTTCGGCGAGGACTAGGCTCCGCTCTGGATGCTTCACACGGGTTCACTGCCGTGCTCTGTGAGGACCAGGATCCGCTCTGGACGTTTTCCACAGGGTCAAAGAGTGACGTTATCCGCATTCCACGTAACCAGGAATTTTGCACTAGATGCTTCACACGGGTTCACTGCCGTGTTCGGCGAGGACTAGGCTCCGCTCTGGATGCTTCACACGGGTTCACTGCCGTGCTTTGCGAGGACCAGGATCCGCTCTGGACGTTTTCCACGGGGTCAAAGAGTGACGTTATCCGCGTTCCACGTAACCAGGAATTTTGCGCTAGATGATTCACACGGGTTCACTGCCGTGTTCGGCGAGGACTAGGCTCCGCTCTGGATGCTTCACACGGGTTCACTGCCGTGCTTTGCGAGGACCAGGATCCGCTCTGGACGTTTTTTACGGGGTCAAAGAGTGACGTTATCCGCGTTCCACATAACCAGGAATTTTTCGCTAGATGCTTCCCACGGGTTCACTGCCGTGTTCGGCGAGGACTAGGCTCCGCTCTGGATGCTTCACACGGGTTCACTGCCGTGCTTTGCGAGGACCAGGATCCGCTCTGGACGTTTTCCACGGGGTAAAAGAGTGACGTTATCCGCGTTCCACGTAACCAGGAATTTTGCTGATTGTATCCGCATTTCACGGAATGGGGGTTTGACTGTTGGTGATATATGTATCGCCGAGCCATGGAACTGGGGGTTTGCCGCTGTTCCGCTTTGCTTGAAGTTGTGTCCGTTGTTACGCGACGAGTGTTGGGATGATCTCTAGGTCGCTTACGGCCTGTCGAGATTTGACTCCTTTCTTTGATGAAACCTGGGGGACATGTGATCACTTCTTTGTTTACGCCCTTGGATTGTATACAGGGCGTGATGGAACATCACCTGTAGGGCATAAATTAAAACTTTTTTTTTATTTCTTTTTCCGCGATGCTCTATCATTTCAGCTTTTATATCGCGAAGGTCGCGATTGCCCTATCATTTCGGCTATTTTTCGCGGTGCCCAATCATTTCGGCTATTTATTTCATTTTTACTCGCTGCTTTTTATTGCGAGTTGCCCCATCATTTCGGCTAATTTTTTTCATTTTTACTCGCTGCTTTTTATTGCGAGTTGCCCCATCATTTCGGCTATTTTTCATGCATACATTTTTACTTGCTGTTTTTTATTGCAAGTTGCTCCATCATTTCGGCTGTTTCGTATGCACGTGCGGCCTACTGGCTTTTCGCCATAAACCTGAAATTAGACACCGATTTCGGTATCAGCACCGCTACAACTGGGATATGGCCAGGAGCGAATCATCATCTGCCTCTGTCGATGTTAAACAAAGGTGGCTTAGCAAACAGGGTTAGGGTCCTGTCGACCAAGGCTTTGACCTCATGAGCCGTAAGGGTCTCACAAAGGTATTTCTCCCTACAAGTCGTGAGGATCTTGTAGGTGTATTTTCTCCCTAGGAATCGTGAGGATTCCTAAGTGTATGTTCCTCTGTAAGTCATAAGGATCCTACAAGAGGGTCTTCTCCTCATAAGTCGAGAGGACTTACAAGGGTTGCTCACCATATGGACATATCCCTAGTCACGGGTGGGACTTTGCTGGGGAAATGTTTATTCGCGCCCGTGGATTGTATACAAGGGTCAGTATTGAGTCACTTGTAGGGCAATATCGAAGGTTGTGGGGGATTTGCTTAAGAACAGGTTTAGGTTTCTGTAACTTAAGACTTTCAAATCTTATGGGCCATGAGGGTCCCATAAGAGAGTTCTCCTTACGAGTCGTGAGGATCTCGTAAGTGTATTTTCTCCTTAGGAATCGTAGGGATCCCTAAGTGTGTTGCTCCTTTGTGAGTCATAAGGATCTCACGCGGGTGGTTTCTCCTTACAGGGTCGTGAGGACCCCGCAAGTGTCCATTTAACGAGGTTGCGCCCTTTCGGATTTTCACAAACACTCGCCGGTAGCCCTGCTGTTTTTACTCACGGAGCCCTTTCGGGTTTTCATCTGTGCCCTCTTTGCTTATGGACGTACCGTTTTTTTATTCTTTTTATTTTATTATTTTTTTTACGAGGCCGCGCCCTTCCGGGTTTTCACGAATACTCGCCGGTAGCCCTGCTGTTTTTACTCACGGAGCCCTTTCGGATTTTCATCCGTGCCCATTTTGCTTATGGACATACCGTTTTTTTTTGTTTTTTTTTCTATTTATTTTTTATTTATTTTTTTATCTCGTCAGCCTAAGGATGCTGCGGTAGTAGTTTTAAGGACGTTTCGGTCCGTCGTTAGTTTAAGGACGTTTCGGTCCGTCGCTAGTTTAAGGACGTTTCGGTCCGTCGTTAGTTTAAGGACGTTTCGGTCCCTTGTTAGTTTAAGAACGTTTCGGTCCATCCAGGGGAAGGCCGGCTACTGCTTATAAAGTCTGAGCTTAGGAAGATAGCGAGCGGACATAGTCGTCGTCATCTATCATTGACCTAGGCTGTGGCTCATTAAGCGTAGTATTTCTTTAGGAAGCGGTCGTTTATTGGCCTGAAAGGCCTTTCACCGTGCATGTCCATGAGTAGATAGGCTCCACCCTGGTAGACCTTGTCTATGATGTACGGGCCTTCATAGTTTGGCTCAAGTTTTCCCCGCTTGGCACGATTGGGGATCATAGGTCTTTTGACCACTAGTACGAGTTCGCCTTGGCGGAATGTCCTCGGCCTGGTCAATCTTTCGTACGAGCGCGTCATCCTTGCTTTGTAGGCCTCCAGATTTTGTTGCGCTATGAGCCGGGTTTCATCGAGGGCATCAAGCTCCTCAAGCCGAAGGTGAGTATTTTCTTCGTTTGTCAATTCGTGGTGGACTGCCACTCGTAGAGAAGGCAGCTCTATCTCGAGGGGGAGTACCGCTTCCGTGCCGAATACCAGTGCGTATGGCGTCGTGTTCGTGGCCGTCTTGAACGTAGTTCGATATGCCCAAAGAGCCTCTTGCAGTCTCTCGTGCCAGTCCTTCTTATTTTGGGACACCATCTTTTTTATGATCTTTGTCAATGTCTTATTGAAGGCCTCGGCCAGACCGTTAGCTCGTGGATTATAAACTGAGGAGTATCTCCAGTCTATATTATGCTGTTGCGCGAAGTGGCTAATTTTATGGCTTCTGTAGGCTGGCCCATTATCGAAGATAATCCGCCGTGGAGTTCCAAACCGATAAATGACGTGCGTTTTGAAAAAGTGGAGGATATTCTCCATTTTTACTTCCCTCAACGGTACTGCTTCTGCCCATTTGGAGAAGTAATCAGTCGTCGCCAGGATGAAGCAATGTCCTCTAGACGATGCTGGTTCGATAGGGCCGACTATGTCAGTCCCCCACATTTCGAATGGCCAGCTAGCCACCGTTGGATGTAGTAGATTCGGATGCTGGTGGATGAAATCCCCGTGGATTTGGCATGAGTGGTATTGGTTCGCATATTCGAGGCAGTCCTGGATCATTGTGGGCCAGTAGTAACCTATCCGTTTAATTTGTAACTTCATCTTCGGGCCTGCTTGATGAGAACCACAGATTCCGTCATGAACTTCTTGAACGACTCTTTCCGCTTCGTCAGGTCCTAAACATCTCAGCCACAGAGAATCAAACATCCACTTATACAGAGTATCATTGACGAAAGCGAAAGATAGAGCTCGTTTCATGAGCTGATGTCTTGAGGACACTTCTTCGGGCATTCGGTGGGACTTAAAGTAGTCTATGAAGACTTCCCTCCAGTCCTCAGCCTTCTCACGGTCTTTTATTTGTAGAGTCGTCTGCTCAATCGCTCCCTTTTATTCGGATGATTCCGGAGATATTTCTGCTGGGGCAAGCACCCGACGGCTTTGCACCACGATTTTAACGTCATCAAGGTTCTTGTCAGCCAGTTCTTTAGCGAGCTTAGCTAACGCGTCTGCTTTGCTATTTTCCGCGCGTGGTATACTTTCCAAAGTATAGGAAGGAATTTGGGTCAACAGTTGTTGCACCTTTTCACCGTACTTCACCTACTCCGGTTTGCACGTTTGGTAGTCGCCGTTTACTTGACTAACGACCAGTTGAGAATCCCCGTATATGAGGAGGTTTTCAATTTCCATGTCAATGGCAATCTTGAGGCCTGCTATCAAAGCTTCATATTCGGCTTCATTATTCGTCCTCGGCTCTGTTAAGGAGAAAGCGAAGCGCATTATTCCTCCTTGTGGGGTCACGAAGATGAGGCCTACCCCCGACTTGATTATAGGGGTGCTTTGTCTGCGCTTCTTCATGGAAGATGCTCCATCGAAATAAAGCTCCCATCGGGTATCACTTCGGTCGATCGCGTCAAATGCATGTTCGTCCGGCAAATCGAAATTTAGAGGAGAGCCGGCAGGTACTGGATGCTCAGCAAGGAAGTCGGCAATGGCTTGGCCTTTCACTGCCTTAAGAGGCTGATAGGTTATTGAAAACTCCATCAGGAGTAAGGCCCATCTAGCGAGTCTCCCTGTCAATATGGCCTTCGGCATTAGATATTTTAAGGGGTCCACCTTTGATATAAGACGGACTTCATGTGCCAATGCATAGTGCCGGAGTTTTGTTATTGCAAAGATTAGCGCCAGGCAATGTTTTTCGATCGGGGAGTAATTGCTTTCTGCCCCCAGAAGAACTCGACTTAAGTAGTAGAGTGCTCTTTCTTTCCCCTGGTCATTCTCTTGCACCCATAAGGCGCCTAAAGAACCTTCGAGGGCGGTTGTATAAAGAATGAGAGGTTTTCCCTTAACCGGAGCAGCCAACACTGGGGGGTTCTGCAGGTACTGCTTGATCTCGTCCAGTGCGCCTTGACATTTGTAATCCCAAACGAACGGAATTCCCTTCTTCATCAGGTGACTGTAAGGACGGCACTTGCCTGACAGGTTGGCGATAAACCGCCGGATGTACGCGAGCTTCCCCTGGAAAGACCGCAGCTGTTTGAGAGTCCTCGGAGGTGGCATTTTCATGATCGCCTTAATCTTAGATGGATCTATTTCGATACCTCGGTGTCGGATGATGAATCCCAGGAATTTACCCGAGGAGACTCCGAACGCGCATTTGAGGGGATTCATCTTCAAATTATATTGCCGAAGGCGCTGAAATACGGTCTTCAGATGCTCTAAATGTTCTTCGTATGACATGCTCTTCACTACAAGGTCATCGACATAGCACTCGACGATTTCATGTATGAGATCATCGAAGATCTTTGTCATGGCCCTTTGATAGGTAGCACCGGCGTTCTTTAAACCGAAGGGCATCACCTTGTAGCAGAATATACCCAAAGGAGTCCTGAAGGCGGTGTGCTTCCGGTCTTCGGGATGCATCTTTATCTGATTTTACCCTGATGAACCGTCCATAAAGGAGAAAACCTCGTGAGTGGACGTGTTGTCTATCATCAGCTCGGTGACCGGTACCGGGAAATTGTCCTTCGAGCAGGCTTTATTGAGATCTCGGAAGTCCACGCATATGCGCACTGTCCCATTCTTCTTCATTACCGGGACGATGTTGGCGACCCAATCAGGATACTGTACCTCCTGGATAAACCCGGAATCGATTAGTTTCTTGACTTCGGCGTTAATGCTCATTTCAAGCTCAAGCCGCATCTGTCTCGGCGCCTGTTTGACTGGCTTGATATCCGGGGATATTGCCAATTTATGTACCGCAATCTCTGGATCTAATCCTGACATCTCGGAATAGTTCCACGCGAAGCAATCTCTATGCTGTAGAAGCACGTCACTTAACGCCGCCACCCTTTCCTCAGATAGTAGCTCGCTAACGAATGTTGGTCGTGGATCGTCTTCCGATCCCAACTCAATCTTTTTGAGGTTATCTGCAGTCGTATGTATGCCATCTTCCAGTTCTTTCGGAGCTGGTGGAAATTCTGAGATCACTTCATCATTGCTGTTCTCAAAGCACCAGGGAAGGTCATCCATGTTCTCGGGCTCTTCTTTTAATATTGTAATCATGTGACAGGTGCGAATCCGCTTCCAAGATTGATGTGGATCTGGTTCTGCTCTTGCAGCTTTGGGTTCGTGCTTTTGTGGCGGCGTTACCCTCCAGCTGCTGGATAAAGCAAATCTGCCTTGCTGGTACTGGTCTTCGACCCAGTTCTTGAAGGTGAAGCAGTCTTCGATAGGGTGTCCTATGGCTCGGTGATAAGAGCAATAGCCCGAATGAGAAACCTCGTTAACTTGCTCAGGGTGCTTAGACTCCGGAAGTGCGATCATTTGATATTTTATGGTGAGCTCGAGTAGCTTCTTCGTCTTGTCTCGAGGGAAGGAATACGCTCGACTCATCTTCTTCATGAGGGACAAATCCGGACCGCGCAATGCCTGATCACACGACTCTCTAATCCTACGTCTCTGTTGTCGACTCCTTTTTCCGCCTCTTGACTTACTTCTGCCTCTGTGTCGGGCCTTTTGTACAACGGGTTGACAGGGAGGAGTACCCTTGTCTTTTGCAGCCTGTTGAAGCAGACGTTGCGTCCTGGCCTTCTCGTAGATGGCCATCTTGCGGTTGTGATTTTCCCGAGCTTTTTGACCCACTTTCCTGATAAGCTTGTCCATTCGTTTTTCAAACGACGGACTCGGCACTTCGCTTGCGGGATCCAGTTTTGATGAGGGGTTGGCATTGCTTGACAGGGCGTCCTCCTCCTCATCGAAGTTATATATGGCGTAGCTATCGTGGACTCGCTCCCGTTTTCCGGATCTCACATATCCAAGCCCAAGTGTCTCCATTCTCCCGTTGGGCAATTTGTGCTGAGTTCCAGGGACATCCCAAATCCTGTTGTAGAATCGAGCTTGTCGAACAGTCTGTTTTAAAGGTACCCCTTGGCGTTTTAATAGCCTCTTTAGTCCGTTTGTGTAATATCTGGGCAAGCGGATGGGTTGGAGTCTGTCGAGTGTAGAATCCGTGCCATGCCAGATCTCTTTCTCTACTCTCGTTTCCCAGGACCGATAGAATAGGATCACCTTCTCACCCGTTCGTCTGGGAGGGACGTAAAATGTCTGCAGGTCCTGCACATTGTAAGCTTGAAATGTGTCGAGATCCTTGTAGTGTTCTTGCGGCACCATGGTGATTTGCAAACTCTGATCATCGCCAGGGGATGCTTGTATTGACGGCCGACTGGAGAACATGGCATTAACTTCATCTTCCGAGTCACTTCCGAAGATCAACATGGGGGTGGACGTCCCCGGGTTGTTGCGTCGAGACGGCCCAGCATAAACTATCTCTTCTTCTTCTTCGGTGTCGCTCCCGAAAACAGGGATGGTGGCGGCGACTTTGTTCTCCGGCTTGCGACTCTTTTCTGTATCCTTGAAGTCCGGCAAAAAGTATTTTGCATCTTCGTACTTGTGGACTTCGTTCACGGAGAATGGGTTCAGCTCACCTGTTACGGTATACTCGAAACCATCCTTAAAGTACTTCATACACTGATGTTGTACTCGTGTAACCAAGGACGACCGAGCAAGGCGTTGTAGCAGGTCTTGGCGTCAATGACGTGAAACTTGATGTCCGTGACGAGCAGTCCGAAGCGTAATGTTAGTATTACAGATCCGAGAGTCCGTGATGACTGGGAGTCGAAACCGGAGATGGTAATTTTGTCACGAGCGAGGTACTGTACGCTCATGCAGATTTCCTTCAACACCCGAACATTAAGGAGATTGACGGAGGATCCATTATCCACCAGGATCTTGCCTATCTTGATATCATGGCAGTATCCAGAGACATATAGGGGACGGTTGTGGTCGCACGTCCCGAGGAAGAGGTCTTCGTCGCCGAAAGTGATGTCGGCCGTATGCACTTCTTCCAGTTCATTCTTCATCCTTTCTTCGGCGAGGAAGGCTTGGAATTGCTCGGGTTC
Source organism: Agapanthus africanus (assembly GCA_030015575.1). Taxonomy (NCBI): domain Eukaryota; kingdom Viridiplantae; phylum Streptophyta; class Magnoliopsida; order Asparagales; family Amaryllidaceae; genus Agapanthus; species Agapanthus africanus. The sequence continues at coordinate 131,077,779 of CM057350.1, read as the reverse complement.
TTGTAACGCCTTGATTAATGAATCTCACGCTTCTTTTGATAATAGGAGGGCATCGAGAATGCTGAGCTGAGAAGGTAGCTTCCTTAGGTGCGCTAGGATGTTGTAGTCCACCTTACCCTTCCTGGGAGGGTCCTTGGCAGTCAGCTCTTTCATGACTTGGTCATCTAAGGCGATATCCCCAGTGACCTTCTCCTTTCCCTTATCTTTTCTATTTGCGGGCCCGAGATTCTTTTCCGGGAGCGTGCGATTGCGCAGCTGAATGTTTTCGCAAGCCTCTGGTTCGGATTCTTTAAAAAGAGGGCCCAGAACCATTTCCTCATCAGAGTCGCTCCCAAAGGTTAGAACTTGCGATCCTCCTGCGTCGACCATGTAATAATTGCCGGTAGTTCTTTTGTGCCCGTCGGTTGTACTTCTTTGCTCCCGACGAGTTCTGCGTTTCATGCGCTTAAAATGTTGCCGGTGAGCAACATATCCCTGCCACCATATCCTAAAGGTGTCACACTCCTCCATAGGGTGTGAAATTTTCCGATGATATGAGCAATAATTAGGGTGCCTCTCCACCCCATCGAACGCGTTCTCTTCCGAAGGTGGTAGCTTCATCCCCATCGACATGGCTTTGGCAAACCTTTTTCTCGTTTTGAACATGCTTTTATTCGCATCGGATATCTTTTGATGTGGCGAAAGTGTTTCGACTCTTTCGTTCGGTCGCTTGCGTTTGGCTCCTTCTAATGCGGCCCTCTCACGCTCCTGATCGGCTTTGCTTTTCAAACGAATCTCGTCTAGAAAGGCGTCGATCATTTCATCTGTTGGCCATATAAGTTCTGGCTCAGGCTGTGCCCCCAGTTTCTCAGTGCCAAGAGTTTCCTCATCTTCCAAGTGGGAAATCATATGACAACTTGCCACATATCCCTCGGATTCATCTGACGAGCTTTCTCCATCATCTTCCTCCTGAAAGACGTGGTTAAAGAACTCTTGCAGTGTGACGGGATTCCGCGCCTTTTGATTGTACTCCTCCAGCGCATCAATCTGTTTCTGCAAATCCGTGCGCTTGTCTCCAGGCTTCACGGACTTCCTGGAATTCTTCTTCTTTTTCTTCGAAGATTTTGACGGTTGGGTGTGAGTACTTGGGCTATCACCACCGATTTTTATAGTTGGACGTGGCTTCAGCATCCCTTCGATAATTTGAGGTTCAAGCGGGTTCTTCCACTTGACTGCCGGGCACGCATGAAGGTCACTCAGCATCCTTTTGGTTTTAACTGATAGCACGACCTCCCATGGAGCTTCTTCAATAAAGGAACAGGTTGCCCCCGACGTATCTGCTTTCTTAGGAGCATGCGGCTGTGGCGGGTTCACCTTCCATTTTTCGGACAGCGCAAACTTTCCCTGGAGGTATTGATCTTCAATCCATCCTTTGAAAACGAAGCAATCCTCAATCGGATGGCTTACCATTTGATGGTAAGGGCAATAGTTGGGGTTATTCACCTCATTGGGTTGTGGCGGTCGCCTTGGATTTGGCAAGTTTATAAGCTTGTTGCGTACTTCCAGCTCGAATAACCGTTTCGTCTTGTCCCGTGGGAACGAGTAGGGACGCTTCATCTTCTCATTATAATACCGCCGTATTTCTTCCAGCTGATCCGCCAGCTTTGGGTTACTGGGCTGCTGCTGAGCGTTCGCAACGAAGGTTGCCTTCCCTTTACCCTTGTCATTTCGGGGTTCTGGCTTCGGGGGAGACGGTCTGTGACCCATCTGGGCCAACTTGTCGATCAAAGCCTGAAACGTGGTCGGCTTAAAGAACATCATGAACTGGGAGATAGTTGCATGAGGGTCTAGAGTTCCCACAAACATTCCCACCGCAGGAGCTTCTTCTATACGCTGCTCGCATTTTGACCATAAATTACGCCACCATATAGCATATTGGACCCATGTTTCGCCCGGTTTTACCCTGGCATTGATCAATGCCGTTATCGGGGTACGCTCGCTGGCACTCGCGAAGCGTTGGGTAAACAACAATTCCATCTCTGCGAAGGTCTTGATAGAGTCGTTCGGGAGCTCAGAGTACCACTCGAACGCCGTATCTGATAAACTTTCAACAAACTGGCGAAGCAAAAACTTGTCATCACCGCCGGTGTTGCCGCAGAGTGCCCTGAACTGGGCAACATGCTGGTGAGGATTGCCAGTTCCCTTATAAACATAGAACTTAGGAATTGTGTAACCCGGCAGGTACTTGATTTGGTCGTACCAGCTTGGATATGGCCGCCCCGTTTTTACGAGCTGGCCGGCTGCTTCAGTCGCATGATGAACCCGTATTTGCTGGGCTATGTACTCGTCCAAATCAGTTTTAGAGATTGTATCCTCTTTAGCCGTTGACAAAGCCGGCGGGGGATTTGATGTCTCTCCCCTATCATCTCCGAGGATGATCGGGGGCTCTTCAGCCGGAGGATCTTATTGTATCATCATCCCTATCAAATCTTAGAAGAGAAAGCCCATACGCTGTATGTTGGCTGCTTGTTCAGCAGCCTCTTTGTCCTTCTTCTCCAATATTCGGCGAAGAAATTCGGCGTCGGTTTCTTCCTCCTGGCTTTCATCCGAGGACGTTTCTGGGTTTTCTTTTGGCCCGGTAAGTGCGGCCATAGCATTCATCATCTCTTGGAGCTTCTGTTGCTGCTCCTGCGCCTTGGTCACTGACCGTGTAAGCGGTCTATGACCTGTAGACGCACGGCTGTCTTCCTTTCCTGACACCATGTATACGGTATGGACCATCATGCCCCCAGACTTAGGGCGTCTGGGCTTAGTGCCTTTAGCTCTCATTGCAGGCTGGGGGATCTTCTCTGGCTTCCTCTTTTTATGAGCAGTGGAAATTGAAGGGGCCGTTGAGGTGGGCACCCAGACAGGTTTTCGTGGCTTAGCCTGGCGACTGACTTCCTGTTGGATTTTCAGCTTCTTGTGCTGGCGGGAGAAATTTGGATCGATCACCGAGTCTCGGGTCTGCCGCCAGACTTTATAGATTCGGGAGGACAGCCGTTGAGGAGATTGGAGCTATTCTGGCTTCACTTCTATAGCCCTTTTCAGCGGAGAGGGGGACCTCTTTAGCACCGCGGTAGGAGAATTCCTACGCACCTTATTTAGCATCTCAAAGCTGTTCCCAGTTGAACAGCAGCATTAACTTCTGTCGTCGGGGCTGGAGGAGTTAGCCCAGAAGGGGAGTTGCCTCCGGCCTTTCTCACTCGGTGCCAGTAACGACGTCGAGCGTGTCGTGCTGATGGCATCGGCTCGGTGATGGCGATAGCCTCGTCTTGCCCCCTGTGTATATGGGGGGCCACTGCTGGTGTCAGCCTATTAAAGACTGATGTCCATTGGGTAGCAGGAGCGGGAGCTGGAACAGTCTATCTTGTAAAGACCGACTTTTCGGCAAGGGAAGCCGCCTTGACGACTTCAGGAGCAGGACTGGTTATTTTCTCAGGAGCAGCCCTCTCTAGGATTGCAGGCCCCATTGCGGTTTCACAGGAGCTCTGGCCTAGTCTGGAGAAGACCGAGGCACTGGTGTTGGGCGACCCGTTGAAAGGGGCCGCAGCAGGGGCAAGCCGATCAAAGACCGACTTCTTGAGAGCTTCCGTTGTCAGCACAGGAGCGGTGAAGCTTGTTGGCGAGAGCATGGTCCCAAAAAACAACCCTGTGGTGGCTTGAGTGACCTGTTCCACGGGGATTGTGAACAGCGAAGCAGCTTGGGGTCCATAGGCTATACCTCCTGGCGAGGCAGAGCGTTGGTTGCAATTGCAGTTGGAGCATGTCGCACAAGTGGAAGCCATTGATTCTTTGCTTTCTGCAATAAGCAAGACGCCGAATCTTAGTACCTTGAAACCCCAGGGCAACTATTAGCAAACCGTGTTTGGGTCGCGAACATGACACACGAAGTGTGGAGTGGAAAGAGGAAAAGGTCCAACCGGGCGTGCCAGAATCTGTTCCCCTCCGAACGACGACGACGACGTGAGGACGTCTCGCCTGAGGTTTGGGGCAGATGCTAATTGGTGCTACCGTCTACCTCTCCGAAGATGCCAAGTTGATTTATGGCACCGTATATCGAAGGTTTAAACGGACGCGTCCGATGTAGCAGACTTCGTCAGATTCCCCCTCGCTTGAGGGGTTTTTTGATTGTGGGGACGCTCTTCCCTGCAGGCGCAAGCCCTTGCAGTTAATTACGCTACCGCATCGCGGTAACCACTTTCTCCTTCTCTAGATGGTCACTTCATGTCGTGTGTGTTTATTTTATGTTTGGTTGCCCGTGGATTGTATACGGAGACTGAGTTATGTCGTCGCCCGTAGGGCGTGGACTAGTCCAAATCCGTATTACCTTAGATTTGGGTTTGCGGGTTTGGGTTTAAGGATACGTTAGCCTCGTTTGAGACTAAGATCGACTTAAACGTTTGTTAAGGACACGTTAGTCTAGTTTTTAGACTAAGATCGACTTAACGGGATCGTTTAGATCCAATAATAGAGCAGTTAAGGGAGCCCTGTTGTTTAGTTTAGTGACATTGCGGTCAATAGGTAGTTTAAGGACATTGCGGTCCGTGGGTAGTTTAAGGACATTGCGGTCCAATGTTAGTTTTAAGACGTTGCGGTCAAGGTTAAGGACCTCATAGTCCGTGTATTTAAGGACTGCACAGTCCAAAGTTAGTTTTAAGACATCTCGGTCAAGGTTAAGGACGTCATAGTCCATGGATTTAAGGACTCCACAGTCCGAAGTTAGTTTTAAGACATCTCGGTCAAGGTTAAGGACGTCATAGTCCATGGATTTAAGGACTCCACAGTCCGGCGTTAGTTTTAAGACATCACGGTCAAGGTTAAGGACCTCATAGTCCATGAGTTTAAGGACCCCACAGTCCGTATCAATATGTGGTCATCGGGACTCTTCACCTCTTTGAAGACGTTGAGGAATTACAACGCCACGTATCAAAGGAGTGAAGAGATGTACCCTTAAATCGAGGTAGATTAAATAATCTTTGGCCCAATTTGGAACCAAGACCAATTAATTATATTATGAGCCCATTGGTTCAGTTGAATTTGAATTGAGGACTTATGGCCAGCTTGGGCTAAGTCCAATCATGTTTAGGATATTGGCCCTCTGTTGGCCCATTAGAGGAGAGGTTTTGCCTCTGGACACTTAGCCAAAGGGGCTAAAGTTAGTGTTAAACACTAAAGATCAATCAGTGTTGAATACTGGGAATGAGATTGACAAGTTAGTGTTTAACACTAAAAGATAGTTAGTATTAAACGCCAGCAACAGGGCTTTCAAATTAGTGTTTATACACTAAAGCAAATCAGTGTTAAACACTGGCAGTGGAGATTTCAAATTAGTGTTTAATACTAAGGCAGATCAATGTTAAATACTGGAAACCGAGTTTTCCAGGTTAGTGTTCAACACTAAGAAAGTCAGTGTTAAACACTGGATGTAGAGTTTTCCAAATTAGTGTTTAAACACTAAGAAAATCAGTGTTGAACACTGGATGTAGAGGTTTCAACTCTAGTGTTAAACACTAAGGCAAGAGGGGTCACGTGGTAACACGTGAGGGCACCCTCGATTCATTTTATTCTGTCAAAAGTATTGAATGCTTTGGAGCATCACGTGATGGGCATTTTGGTGCTTGTCCGTTAAAGCTTCAGCCAAGGGGTCACGTGGTAGCACGTGATAGCGCCCTGTTTCCCTTTATTTTGTTCTACAGATAAGTGTTTAACACTTTTAATTCTAAAAGCCATCACGTGTGGGCACGTGATGGGGGCTTGCGTTTTGATCTGTTAGACTATTCATTAGGGGTCACGTGGTGACACGTGAGGGCGCCCCAGAGGTTCTTTTCCTTTGCTTTTTCTTTGCGCGCTTTGGGGGTCACGTGAAGCACGTGAGGCGTTGCCTCAAAGTTTTAGCGGTGGCTCTTTACAGGGGTCACGTGGTAGCACGTGACCCTGCCTGTTTGAAGAAGTGTTTATCTTTTTAATAATCAAATTCTTCATAGGGTTAAACCCTAGCAACAAACTTTAGAGGAATTAAATTCCTGTTATTTTGACAGATTTGAGTTCTTAACTAGGGTTAACCCTGGTTCTATTCATTTTGAAGGAATTAAATTCCTATGACATAGGGTTAAACCCTAATTTTATTTTAAAGGAATTAGATTCCGATGGTTCTGTGAGAATTAAATTCTTAAACTTCCATTCCCTCCCTATGCTTTGGATCTGCATGGCAGGATCTCAACCCAATGAGAATTAAATTCTCAATTCATGGGGAGATGTGCACTTTGTAGATCCTCTGCTAAAGAGAGAACTAAGTTCTTCTTTTTAATATCAGAGTTAAACTCTTTCGAGAATTAAATTCTCTTTTAAGGGCCTTCCCTTTCTTACCTAGGATTTTCTTCTGCAGAAGATCAAATTCTTCCAGAGTCTCAAGGCTCTATATTTCTCTTTTTCTATCTCCCTTTTTCTTGTCTCTTTTTCTGTCTCTCTTGGCTCCTATTTATAGGAGAAGAAGCAGAATCAATTAGTTTTGATGAATCTTTTATTGAGAGATTTGATTTGTATTCACCATTCGTTTGGACCTTTGGATTATTAGGTGAATTTTATTCACCATTGGATTTTAAATCCAAAGATTTTCCTTTGTTATTTCGATTAGATTTTAAGGGGAAATCTTTCCAAGTTCAAGATTTTTCCATAGATAGGTGATATTTAATCACCTTTAAATCTTTAGTTCAATCGGTTCCAAATAATCATTTTCCTTTGGAAAGATTTGAATGATCTCTTCAGAATTTGATTCTGTTAAATAGATAGGCTTTGAAAGCCGGTCACGTGTGGCCACGTGACCCATGGTCACGTGTGGCCACGTGACCCTTGGTCATGTGTAAGCACATGACCCCCTGGAACGAGCTTTCTTCTTCTTTTTACGCTCTGTCTTCTGGCCGCTGCTTAGCCGTCACGTGCCACCACGTGACGCCTGGTCACGTGTGAGCACGTGACCCTCGTCTGGAGCCTTTTTCTTGATTTAATCAGAGAATGAGTCCGCTGCTTTCAAATGTCACGTGCCAACACGTGACTGCTGGTCACGTGCTAGCACGTGATGCCTCCTTCGTAAGCTTTCCTGATTTTAAATCAGGAAACAGAGTTGTGGCTTATGCCTAGGAACCCCCCCCTCCCGTCCCATCAGAGATCCAGACATAATCTTAGGCAGTATCACCTGATCATGCAGATGGATGATCTCCAGGGAGATCGAGGTCATGAGAGTAGATTCAGAGGACAACATCGCGGATCCACTCACAAAGGCATATTTCCCAGTAGAGACTTTTATGGATGGTTGAGTATGAGATACTTCAACCACAGCTGATTGTTGGGTATGAGATACTACAACAGATGGCCCTAGTGCAAGTGGAAGATTGTTAGTGATATGTATGTCCTAAAGGTCATTACTGTACATACGATATATATTGTAGTGAATGCTTGGACATATATATGGAGGACTTTCTTGCTCGACATGATAGTATGCTATCTGGTTGCTCTTTATCTTAACATGTACTCTGATTGTCTCTATATTACATGTTGATAAAGCTCTTAAGATGAGTACTTGACTACTAGGACTATGATGTAGATCATACTAGTGGGGACAGTGTAGTCGCTAAGTACATCCTTCATATATTCCTAGTCGTAGGTGTATCGAGACAGGGCATCGATATACCAGAGTAGACTAGCGTATAGCTTCTCGACCCATAAAGATGGGTGATGGATGATCCCATATCCATTGGTATTTGACATCAGAGACAGTATACGGGTGCTCAGTGGAGACTGGGTACACTGGACGGACTCGCCGAAAACTCCCAGATGGTATTATACCTCACGTCAGATGACAGTTCTCTGGTGACACTGGTACTGGTTAGTCTGTAGACCCGAGATCGTCATAGAGTCTTGTGTGATTCCCACTGTGCTTTGATTTCCATCTTACCACATTCAAGAGAACATGCAAAACGGTGGCTTTTGGGTACAGTCCCGAATCATATGGAGGCAATGAGCGATAGGAGGGGTTTCGTCTCTCCCGGTATTGGGAGTTGATGTTGCGCTGTGTTCGATTGGTTATAAATGGAAATCTCTGGTCAGGGTTGCTGAGATTTACTGTAAGTGTTATCAGTAGTTTCTCGAACTGTTATGGACCTCATATCGACACGACTTATCGGTTGTCGGGGTCTGACTTTTACCACCCCTAGACTAGATATGCGACATATCAGACGAAGAGACCGGACTGTACGGGAGTGTTACTGATTGGATTCACAGGAGAATGTACAGGCTTGCTTGTTGATTTTTTGATCACTCAATTCCTAGGTGGCTGTTACGTTTAGCTGACCGCTTGCAGCTTGTGGGTGTTTGATATGGTCATCACCTACTGCCGGCGTATTGACGATTCTTTAGAGTCCTACACAGAGGTTTCCTGGCTCAGGCAAAACGGAGTAGGAGCACATATGAAATATGTGCGGGACCGAAATTGATACGATATGAGATACCGTATTCTATTATCACGATATGTGATATCGGCCGTGTATATGTGATATAGCCGGGTCATCGGATCAATTGTTGATTCGATGAAATGGTACATGTTATATTAGTCGGTTATATGCAATATATCCGGATTATCGGATCAAGTGTTGATTCGATAATTTAATGTATACTTATATATTTGATATATTACATTATATTAACTAATATAAGCTCACTTAAAAATTCTTTTTCTCACTTGGATAATACATTGATGTATATGCGATATATATTAATTGTATTATTTTATTATATTATATTATATATTATATATGTGATATATAATATTGTAACATGTTAGGGTTACAAATGCAACAAAGGTTTTGAGATTTAACCATTTTAGGGTTTGGATTATGCTTAGCTTTTGGGTTAGCTTTTGGATGAAGCTTTCATGAAGCTTCATAAAATTTTGACTTTTGTCATCTGGCTTGATATTTTGTGTAGATATTCTTTAATCCAACCCAAACACTTAACTCATGGTTTATTCTCTACAAGAGTTAAGACTCTCATTCTTAACTCATGGTTGCAATTGTCACCACAACAATAATTCATTATTCATCACAAAAGGATTTCTTCTTTTTCTTCCTCTTGAAAACTTTCTAGCTTTTGGATTGGTGATGATATTTTGTGAGAAATTGAAAACAAAAGAGAGCAAAATTCCTAATTCATCATCCTCATCTATTCTAGCCGCTTAGATTATGGTGTTTGCTTTACTAATACATGATTAGTGAAGAAAGAGCTTGGGTTAGTGTTTCTTCAAGGTAGATCATCTTAGTTTTTGAAGATTGGAAGTAAGGTTGCATTTTTCTCTTCATGGAGTCTTTCTAGAGTCCGGATACTTGATGATCGCAGCGAAAGGACCTCAACATGGAGCTTATGAAGCGAAGGAATGGACTACAAAGGTTGTAACCCCTAACTCTTAGATGTTAAAGTGTTAACATGCTAGCTTTTGTTTGATTCTCTAGTTAAAGTTTCTAGATTTAGGGTTATCTTCAGTGGCAAAATTTTAACTTGATATGGATGATGCCTCCCGAAACCTTGCTGCCGTTGTAGGTAACCCAACAGTCCTGATCTTGGAGATCGCCAATATTGATCATCATCAATCCGGCATTTAGAATTTTGACTGTTGTGTTGAAATAGTTTTAATTAGTTATATTAAGAAATATTTGCGAAAAAACACCGTGTGCTTTCACACTTCTATGAAAAACCCAAATATGGTTTATTTTTTGTCGGAAAACCCTCCACGCGGTTTGCTCCATTAGTGAAAAAGACCCATTTGATTTCGGGAAAAACCCAATGGTGTTAAGATTTTGAGATAATCTTGAACCATATCTATATACATGAGATGTACATGATTTGTAAAAATATTTTTATATTTTTATACTCAAAGTATCCTTCTCATCTTACGGTTTCGAAAAGTTACTTTTTTGTTTGGTTGTTGTCATAAAAAGAAAGGTATTTTGAGTATAAAAATACTTTTAAAATTCATGTGGAATATTATATATGAATATGGTTTAAAAATATCCTTAAAAATTAACAATATTAGGTTTTTTCCGAAACCACATGAGGGCTTTTCACTAATGGAGCAAATCACATAGGGATTTTTGATAAAAAAAAATAAACAATATGGGAGGGTTTTCGTAGAACTGTAAAGCCACACGGTAGTTTTTCGTAAATATTCCTCAAGGTGCGCTTGATGTAGAAGATAATTTAGATGGTAATCCTAAATTACAACGAAATGTTACCACGTTTGTTTAGGTGCAAAAGATATTTCCGAGAATATAAGATTACCATGATAATCAAATGATCTCATTTCATGATAATCCTATTCCCCCAAAAATATGTGTCTATTCTAAATTACCACGAAATATTCCCATCTAACATGAAATGAACCATGACCATCCGCTGCCAGCCTCCCTTGCCACCCGCTGACCGGTCGGTCTCGCCGTCTATCGTCGGTCGTCCGCCGACCGTCGATTGGACGTTCGCCACCGGTCGTCTGCAGGCCGGCTCTTCGTCGATCGGACGTTCGCTGCCGGCAGGCTGCCGATCATCGCCGATCGTTCATCAGCCGGCCGTAGTTCGTCATAGGTCGTCATCCAGCCCATCGCGTCGGTCAATCATCGCCAATCTCGCTGCCATCCACCGACCCACCTCCCGTCTTACCGTCGGTTGACTGTCGCGCATATATATATTATCGGGGGTGATTAAAATATCCAAGCACATTAATGCAAAAATTTTTAAAATTAGATGTCCGTTCATCCCTTTACCGGAAATACAAAAATTCACGGAGATCTTCCATTCCATGTACAAGCATACTCTTATATTAATTGACTCTAATATTGCTCATATCCACCTCATACGGTCCATGTTAAGATTTGCTAAAACAAATCTTTAATCAGGCCCCATATGAGTTAAAATAAGTCAACAACGGATCAAGGTAGGTGAGCCGCGCAAAAAATGAGGTAAATGAGCCAAGCTTTTTAAAACAATCTTTAATCAGGTCCCATATGAGTTAAACAAGTCAACAACGAATCAAAGGTAGGTGAGCCATGCAAAAAATGAGGTAAATGAGCCAAGCTTTTTAAAACAATCTTTAATCAGGCCCCATATGAGTTAAACAAGCCAACAAAGGATTAACGTAGGTGAGCCGTGCGAAATATGAGGAAAATGAGCCAAGCTTTTTAAACGAGTCAAGCTCGAGCTCACTTTCAGGTAAATGAGCTTAAGCTGAGCTGGAGCTCAGTTTACTAAACCAGCTGATGCTGAACAAAGCCAAGTTTTGCCTTTTCAACTCATTTAACATCCCCAACTCCATTATACTGCTATTCTTATAGTGCCGGCTCCAACGATGTAGTCATGTAACCATGTACTGATAACCTATTTTTCTTGAAAAGAGACCAAAATGGACTTTGTCAACTTTTCAAATTTTAAATCCACCGGGCATTTACATCACCATTATAATTTTAAATTACTTTTTTATTTCTATTATTCAGCTTTGACTATCCAATTCATCCATGCAAACAACTAGGGCCTAAGCTAGGATTTAATTGCTAGAGGGTTAAATATAAAATCTATATCAAATACAGAAAACCCTTAAATAAAAATATTACTCATTAATTATATACAGGTGGTCTAATTTTTTTTTTATGTTGCTGCATTACTAATAAACTTAATGGCTATCTTTCAAGGCCCAACTATATTTTTTCTAGTTGTAAGAAAAAGTTCAACAATTTATAATTTATTTTTAGATATCATAATATTACTTGATTGATATATCCATGTATCATTTTATACTAATGTAAAGAATTTGAAAAGACAAATTGTATATGCTAGATTTTGAATGAATTTAACTATTATTCTATTAATAATAACGATTTGATTTGAGTATCAAACTTAGGTACAAATTAGTCAAGAAAGCAAAATTAATAAATAAATGAGAAGTTTCTACACCATTTACTGGATTTATGCTATCTGTCTTAGTTTTAGACATGTTTTTATGAGTAGGAATATAAGAATAAATACAATAAAGTAAAGAAAAATGTTTGACCCTTTGAATTAGTATCAAATAGTCCAATTAAATTAACCACCGAGATATGAAACTAATAAAAATGATTACTGCAGAACAAAAAAAAAAAATTGTAAGCGTGGTATGAGAATATTCCATTGCAAAAAACGTGGAAAAAGGATACTAGCAAGGTTCAAACCTTGCACTGAAATCGCTAAGCCTCTTCATGAGACCCAAGCCTGTTTTATTAACAATTTATTAAAGAGTAGTATATAATTGTATTTAACACTATATTACATATTCGGTATCGAATGTTATGTGGAGATTTCTGTCGGGCCCGGCCCCGGCCTCGGCCCGGGCCCGGCTCTTCGCCCAACAAGAATGCAACATTAATTTTATCTGGTTCAAAAAGTGATACATCATCGCACGTGCATACCACGTGGCTCATGAACTAAGTATATGTCTCTGCTCCGCCTCACCAATGAGGGCCTCCGTCGAAATCCCTTCTCCAAAACCCTAACCCTAGACGACGACGGCAGCGATGATCTACGACGGGAATTCCCCTCTCTTCCGCTCCTTCCTCAGCCAGAAGGGCGGCCCCTCCGACAAGCGGTACCCCCCTCTCTATCTCTCGCATCATCCAATCTAGGGTTTCGATCTCATGATTTGTGCATTTAGGGGGCATTTTGTTAGATCTATTTGTGTTTTGTTTCGTATGTTGGGATTCTCATTATGTTGTATAGTGAAATATTGATGCAAAATTTATTTTTATATAAACGTGGCATCCGAATGGCTAGAAAAGTTTTTCTTCTTCTTCTTTTTGTTGGGTTAATTATTCAACAAATAATATTGTAGAAGTCGAGGCCAGTAATGAACTTGATCCAGTTTAAAATTTTATGAAGAAATCAATCTAGCTAGGAGTTTATGTTGTGTATTTACATTAGAAAGGAATAATTTACAACTTTGATGTCTTTAGAAACTTCAACCGTGGGTGCTCCATTGCGAGCCTTTAATTTTTTCATTGACTTTTTATTTCATGATTATCCATCGGTACTTGAAACCCTAAATATCCACAACGAAGTCGCTTGGTTATAATGTTGTGTTGGGTCTACTATCGGTATCGATCAAAAAGTGATCATGATCCAGGTTTTGGCCTATAAAAATTCTTTTCACCCGAGATAGTTCTTGTTGACACTCTCCAAGTACGGTCACGCAGAATACACATTTCAAACCTTGATTTGTAGGAATTTAGTGGAAAACAATGTCTATATTCTTAAACTAATGAAGATTAGTAACTGCATGTCCCTTTTTGTACGTTCTCAAAAGCGTCACACATGCCTCGTGGAAAAAAGTCGACGAGCGCTCCACTCTCTGTTCCATTCAAGTCATCCTCTTCATTGATGTCACTGCTCTCGAAATGAAACCTCAATCTACGTCTTAATGGAATGGCCATGAATAGTCTCTTAAGGGGACACCTCAATCGACATCACAATGGAGTGGCTGTGAAATAAAGCGGAGGTGCGGAAAGAGGCGTGTTTGAGTAAATCTCCACGAATACGAACAAAGGCGGTGATTGGAATGGCACAGAGAGTGGAGAGCTTGGCTTTTTTCATTAGACATGTTTGACGCTTTGAGAATATTTGAAATAGGGACATGTAGTTGTTATTGATCTTTATTTATCTTCCTTGTTTTTCCACAACCATTAATTTGTTCCTATTGATCTTCTATTACTGACCTATGATCTTTGATTTAAAACCGCTTTCTTGTGACAAAAGGAAGTATCACTAACATGTTTGATAGTTGACATGATTACACTAAATTAATGTTTCCTATGTTTCTCTCACATCTATTATGCTTATTTAGATTGTTTTAGAATATTGAACGACCAATCTAGGAAATATTATACGAGGGAAATTTAACTATGGTCTCTTTACATATTCTCAAAGCGTCACATAGGCCTCATGAAGAAAGCTAAGGAGCTCTCAACTCCCTGTTCCATTTAAGTCATCCTCTTTATTTATGTCACTGCTCCAAAAAATATCCATCAAACAACCTCTAAATGGAGCGGTTGGGAATCGGCTCTGAAGAGGACCTTAGTTGACATCTTTACTAAGTGGACATGAGTCGAAGCAAAGGCACCAAAAGAAATGTATTGAGTAAGTTATCGAGAATGTGAAAGAAGGCGGTGATTGAAATGGCACAGAGAGTGGAGAGCTTGGCTTCTATCATGGGGCATGTGTGACGCTTTGAGAATGCGTGAAATAGAGACATGTTATTACCAATCTTAATTGAGATCTTTATATTTCCATGACCATTAGTTTGCTCCCCTGTGGTTACCCCTCCATTACTGAACTCCGTTACTGACTTGTAAACCACAATTTAAACACCATATACTTGATTTGTGAAAAGAAGTATCAACTACCATGTTTGGTAGGTTATGCATATGCTAAAATAATGGCCGCAATGCTTTGCTAACACAAACTAGGTTTTATTGTAGATTGTTTATGAATATTGGATGATCAAGGTAGGAAATATTGAATGATCGAAGCTAGGAAATATTGTATGAGTAAAACGTAACTATGGTTGAGTGCTGCTATCCTTGGCAGCTGCTGCTTTTTGTACACCAGGCTTGACCCACAACCTGCTTTGTCCATTGTATGTGTGGTTATATCTATGTCATGGAACATATCGGTATGCTTGTGTGTGTGTATCTATTTTGCCCATGTGTATATGTGTGTAGTTTAAACTTAAGTGGCGTGCAAATCAGCCAAGTTGGTGCAGCACAAGACATGAGCCGGATGAAAGTGGAGCACTATTTTTCCCGGGGTGGGGGGGGGAATAAATGACATGCTTTGCTGAGAAATGGCAATACTGCTGTAGAAACAAAGAAGAATTGAAGGAGAAAGAGAAGGAGAAGCTTAGCAAGACAGCAGAACCAAAGGAGGACGAGATACATAAGCAAGAACAGAGCTACAAGTGACCAATATGGAGGAGAAAGAGAAAAGCTGCTGCTGTGGATGAATAGATAAATACTATTAAATTGTCAAAAAAGAGAATTGATGCGTGTGGTATTGACTAATTTCCCAGATTTCACTATTCAGATGGGAGATGGCAGGCATTGGGTTTGATGAGAAGATAGTGTAAGGGAGAAAGGGAGAAAGAAACAAGTCTGCCAAGTCAAAAATTTAATTAAGGTCGAGGGTTAGTTAAATGAAAGATATATAGATTTGTATCTTACCTGAACTAAGCAAAAGCCTTCATTGCTCATTGCAAACTAAGGGCATGTTTGGTTGTCCGGAAGTATCGGAAGTAATATTGAAGTAATTTCTAAAAAAAATGTGATAGAAGTAGACCTAAATCTTACCTTTGAAGTAAAAAATGAAGCGACTTCCTAAATTTTTTTCATAAAGAAAACAAACACAAAAAGTATTTTTTAATAGCAAGCTATTATTACCTTTTGGAAGTAAAAGTAATAAAGAGAAGGATTAAATATTTAATTCTTTTTATTGTTTCTTGTGTTTCATGATTACTTCCCATCCAAAATGAGGGTAGAAATTTTTGGAAGTAACCATGCCATATAGGATCCATCTACCTTATCACCACGTAAGATTCAACTCATCATCATGAAGTAAATTCCAAGCTCAACTTCCGTCAAAACAAACAACCGAAGCTTAATTCCGGTACTTTCATGTCTTCCGTGCAAACATGCCTTAAAAGATGGTAAAACTATTGACTATTTTACCCTAATATAAAGATCAAATCTTGGAGAAAAACTGCATAAATATCGGGTAATAGTATATAAAATTCAGTTTTGAAGCGAAACCTAGATCACGAACAAAGCAATTTCAGATAGACAAAATGGGCCCATAGGTCAACTCCAACAATTAAAACAATTAATGCAGACACGTAAATAATGTTTTTGTTGAAACTATATAAACATAACACATGTCATCCGTCTGAAATTGATTCCCATCTCTCTCTATTTTGGTATTGAAACATATTTTTCAAATGTAGCCATCTTCAAATTTTATGCATGCAACAACGACCGTGGTGCACACGTCACACCTGGGTTTCCTAAAACCACTTGTACACTTTATAACTTTAGCTCATGCCTTAGCTTGTTCCTCATAACAATATTTGTGGGTAATTATTGAAAATAAAGGGTTTTAATTGAACAGTTGACATATATTACAATGTAAATTCTTATCCTTTATATGCCTGCATGTAGTCGACAATAGTTGAATGCATATCCTAATCAAAGTTGATTGAACTAAATCTTTCCTGCATTATGTTAGTAACATACTGGTCCCTGATGTTCTGGAAAACATAGTGTATAGGATTTATCTGACAAATGTTAACCAAGCAGTTAAGTAATTCTGTAGTTGTGAGATATGAGTATATTGTTATCTTGTAATTGGGTCTAGTTTCATTGCACATTACCTTACAAGTAGGGTTTCAGTACATGACATCCTAAAACCTATGTTGAGAAACCTATTGCTACGGTATGTTAAGTATCCTACTTAGATAAATGTATCTCATCACATGGAAAGTATTTTGTAAGCGTTCAATTTGACAAAAATACATATGCAAGTGAGTGTTCAATTTGACAAAAATACATATGCAAGTGAGTGTTCAATTTGACAAAAATACATATGTTCAATTTGCGCGCCTAATATGACAAATAACTTAAGCCACTACTAGGTTTCTTGGATCAATTACTGCCCGACCAGCTCTTTGATTCTTCTATTTATGCCCTGTTAGGATATGAAGTTGGGATAACTTCCGTTTATTTTTATGGGGAGGGAGGAGGATGCAAACTATGATTTGCAAGTCCCAAACTCCATAACATGGAGTTTACAAAACTTTGATCAGATTGGAGTTGGGATAACTGCTCAACATTTGGCTGAGATAACTACAGCTCTAAAATGGTAGCCAAACAAGCCAAAGATAGGATTTTTGAGTTTGGCTTTTCTAACTTTATGAAATTACATTTTAGAAAACTTAACTCCATCCCCAAACAGGGCCTTAATTGTCCTTGACCTAAGTGTGATGTATTTGAGCAGTTTTGAATTTCGGTAATCTATGGTTTAATGCTTGTAGCCTAGACATCCTCTTTCTTCTTCCTTGGCCTGTGAAAAAAACAAAAAATCTAAGGGGTTTTGTATTACTTGTTAATTTGTTTTTCTTGCAATTAGATTTACGGTTTACGATCAACATTCTGATTGTGTAGTGATGAGAAATGGATCTACAAGTTCCATTGTAACGACCGTAAAATCCATGCTCTTTTTTTATAATAAGATCTTTTCTTTTGAAGTTCTATATATAATCATTTCTTTTCGATTATATGCATGATCATTACTTGTATATTTTTAGTTAAGACGTGGAGATGTGGTTTTAGAAGTCACAAGATCGAACCTTTGAGGCTGCAACTTTTTATTTATTTAATATAGTTTTGGTTAAAAAATGCCTAATTTATTTTTTTAAGAAATTAGCTTGAAATTAAAAAATTTATTTTAATGTGAATACTCCTGCATGAGACATTGGGGTAGTTTGAGTTGTGAGTTCGATCAACAGAATCTTAGAAGTCCCATTACTGACTCATGAACAAGCCTGTGTTTTCTTACCCCTGAATGCTCCTGCATGGGACATTGGGGTAGTTTGAGTTATCAGTTCGATCAACGAAATCCCAGGCATTCTATTACTAACTCGTGAATGGTCCTGTATTTCTTTATCCCTGGATGATAGCCTTGAGTCAGTGGATGCACCTGCATGAGCCGCCAATAAAATCTGTCACGCCCTGCTTCCCAAAAGACGGAGAGCGAAAGCGGATGAGGCCCGCAACGAGAAACAATCTTCTGTTTCAACGAGAAACAATCTTTCTCGTAATGCAAGACACAATCTTTCTCGTCATGAATACGCTAAGCGTAATACAAGCAGATAGATAACTAAGTGCAAGAATTAAAAATAAAATCAAGTACAACGACATTTATTACATGTTTGAATAAGTAATTGAATTGAAAACATCAATTCCAAACAGTAGGAATGAAATAACGATAGTTCACACAAATAGACTGCTGAGGAAATAAAAACTAAAAGTCGGTTTGTGCGGAGAAAGAATTGCTATCCGTCTCGCTGCGCTCTATCTTTTGATGATCTCCCGTTTCAACGTCGTCTGACGACATTCTCTAGAAAAGAAAACAAGAAAATATGAATGCTGTCAGCAAATTAAAGTTCGAGAAGTCCCCATTTTATGAAAAATAGAGTATTTGAAACAAAACATGGTATACATAATACGTTGAAATCAGACCAATTAATAATTATAGCCATTTGCAATTTATTACAGAATTATAGTATACAATATTATTCAATTAGACATTGAGTAGATTAGTAGTAACAAAGTGGGTATTTGTATTTAGTTACCGATCATAAGTTTATTATATTTTATGGACTTCTATATACTTGACTTGTGTTAATATACATATAGCATTCTTCATTTTTATACTTATATATGCATAGTGAAGTGCGTTTAAAGTAAGATGTTATTTAGTTGCTATGGTTCAACACATGTGTTTAGGTGGAACCGTGATACACAGCCAGTATATCATTAGTATTACAGTATATTATAAAGTAATTGTTGCAAACAATGTAATGCATTTTGCTCATAGGTTTTTATTGTTATATTTTTCACAATATCTATTCATTATATTCATTTGTTTATAGTTTTTGGTATGGTTGCCAAGAAGAGCATAGATTATACACCTAAACACATATATTGAAAATATAACTGTTGTTTAGTTCGCCAGGTCCCCATTTTATGAAAAATACAGTATTTGAAACGAAACATGGTATACATAATACGTTGAAACCAGGTTAATTAATAATTATAGCCATTTGCAATTTATTACAGAATTATAGTATACAATATTATTCAATTAGATATTGAGTAGATTAGTAGTAAGAAAGTGAGTATTTATATTTAGCTACCGATCATAAGTTTATTATATTTTATGGACTTATGTATACTTGACTTGTGTTAATATACATACAACATCGTTCATTTTCATACTTATATATGCATAGTGAAGTGCATTTAAAGTAGGATGTTATTTAGTAGCAATGGTTCAACACACGTGTTTAGATGGAACCGTGATACGCAGTCAGTATATCATTAGTATTATAGTATATTATAAAGTAATCGTTGCAAACAGTGTAATGCATTTTGCTCATAGGTTTTTATTGTTATATTTTTCCCTGCATACTATTCAATATATTCATTTGTTTATAGCTTTTGGTATGGTTGCCAAGAAGAGCATAGATTATACACCTAAACACATATATTGAAAATATAACTGCTGATGCACATATAACTTTAAAAATGCATAATGCTATATGTATATTAACACAAGTCAAGTATATAGAAGCCCATAAAATATAATTAATTTATGATCAGTAACTAAATACAAATACTCACTTTCTTACTACTAATCTACTCAATGTCTAATTGAATAATATTGTATACTATAATTCTGTAATAAATTGCAAAGGACTATAATTATTAATTGGTTTGATTTTTTCAAATACTGTATTTTTTATAAAATGGGGACTTATCTAACTTTAGTTCGCTGACGGCATTCTTGTTTTCTTTTTTGGGGAATGTCGTCAGACGACGTTGAAACATGAGACGATTATCATGAGGTAGAGCCCAGCGAGACTTATAGCAATTACTTCTCCACACAATACGACTTTAAGTTTTTATTTCATATGCAGTATGTTTGTTTGGACTATCGTTGTTTCATTCTTACTATTTGGAATTGATGTTTTCAATTCATTTAGTTATTCGAACTTGTAATAAATGTCTTTGTACTCGATTTCATTTTTAATTTTTGTACTTGTTATCTATATGCTTGTATTACGCTTAGCGTATTTATGGCGAGAGAGTGTTTCCTATTGTGAATACGTTGCGGGCCTCTCTCGCTCAACGTCTTTTGGGAAGCGGGGCGTGACATGCATGCCTTTTGAGATTACTTGCCCTTTCCTATTCCTGTCATTATGAGTAGTTCATGTAACTCGATAATTTTGATGCGTGCAGTAAAACTGAAGAGCAGAAGCCTAAAGCAAGCGAGAACAAACCGGTGATGAATGAATGAGAGCAGCGTTTTGGTTTCAAATAGTTTATATCAACTGTTTTGATGTTTTGTATTAGTTAACTTTTTCAATCATACGCTTCAAATAATATCTGTTGGAATCGAAGGATTGGCTATTGCTTTTATGGAAAAGTCGAACATCCATTGAGTTTGGTAGAATTTGTGGCTGCTATGATTCCTCTTATAATCTTGTACATCCATTCAGTTTTGGTAGAATTTGCGGCTGCTATGATTCCTTTAGTGATATTGTTTATCCTTTAACCTGGCATTAATTTACAAAATGTGGGGCATGGTTCATTTTTCTTGATTTGGATCAATTCAAATGATTCAGTCTCTTGTTTTAAGCTTATCCAACTTTCATGCGTGGGTTAAAATAGCCCCAAATTGGATAAACTATGAGAGGTATATCAGTATAAAATATAAGATGGCCCAAATCTCGAGGTTTAAGTTTTATTGTTGGAACTCATTTATACCAAAAGCCTGTGTACACTCATAAATAATATATGTAATCGTCTTCCTCAGTTTTGAAATTATTTATAAAAAATGTTTATAAAAAAACATGATATCAGAACCTATGACTTAATCCAAAAAAGCTTTGACAATACACAAAAAAAATTGGTACAAGCACAAAAAAATTGGCTCCGAAAGGACTAGCTCTACAAATGACTGCATGTGAGGGGGAGTGATGAGATGTTAGAGACTAAAATAGTTGGAAAAACTATGAGAGGTACATGAGTATAAGATATAAGAGGGCCAAATCTCAACAAGACTTGAGTTTTATGTTGGAACCCACTTATATCAAAAGCCCGTATACACTCATAAATAAAATATATAATCGCCTCCCTCGATCGTGAAAATAAATATATAATAGCCTCCCTCTACAAATGGTTCTCTCTTTGTTATGTGCTTCAATTGCAAATGCTTGAAGAGCAAAATGATCAGGACATGTGGTAGATGACGTGTCCCAGAGCATGCAAGAAAAGACCTACAGTGGCCGACCAAAACACACCTATGCTCGTCCTACCGAGCAAACGCTGGCTCACCTCCGAGCCCCCTGCATAACCGGCCTCCTCGGCCTCACAGCTCGTCTCTGGGCTACCGCAAAACCAAGATACCTCGGCTCTCTCGCTCGTTTGCGACCTCTCCCGCCGAGGTCATCTTCCTCGGTCTCATCGACTGACCAACGACACCGCTTGCAGGCGTAACCGCCATCCCGCGAATCTCGCCATGCGCGAGATCTCCGCCGGCCACATCCCACGTTCCACGCCACCACGATCCTCCATTAACGAGCCTGTCTCGCCATTAATGGAAGGTCTCGCTCATCACGCGGGCGTGACGTCGGGAGCGTAACGGCCGGCGTGATTCTCGCGCCAGCCTTGCCTGCTGTCACCGCTATATAAACCCCTTCTTCAGACGGTTCAAGTAAGTCATTTTTACTCCACTAAGCCGTTACTCTGCTCGGATCTCTAGACTAACTTGATCGTCGGAGGGTCCTCGGTGGTACAACCACCCCGGGCTTCCTTGCAGGTAGCTCGGCAACTACAACCTCAAACCCATTGAGATCCACACGCTTCAGGAGCCTGACTCCAGGACCAATCACAGCCATCCATCGCAGCCATCAGCAGATCAATGGAGGGCAACATCTGAAGGAGACCTACGCCTCCATCAGCTGGCGCCGTCTGTGGGAAATTCTTGATTCCACAAAAACAAAAGTTCGCCTTCCGATCTCAACCGAATGGCTAGCGATCATCACGACGATCCAAGCACCAGCCGCCGCCTCCCCTTCAACGGAGACGCAGACGAACTTCCTCCGCCGAATGCCATCAACGCCCTCACCGGCCGCATAGACCGACTCGCGTCTGTTGTGAAGGTGCTGATCCGCGTCCAAACAGCGGGGCAAGATCACTAAGTCGCCGCTCCCCCGCCTCGGGACCATGACCCCTACAGGAGGAGAGAAGACTCCGTCCACGTCGGCACGGCCGACCGCCGCCTCACTATTTCCGACAGCCGTGAGTTCCCCGGGCCGACGTACTCAACAACCCGGTGGGCACCGCTCCGTTTGGCTCCGAGGCTCTACACTAGAGAGTTTCGCCCCGAGTCTCGTTGTCATGCCCCGCTTCCAAAATACGGAATACGAGGGGTTGACAAGGCCAGTCATGCTCCTACGGTCAAGGAAACATCCTGCCGTATTCACACTTCGGCTTCTAGCTTTACGTGGCAATCAGTAATCAATGCGCAGGTAATGAGAAATGTAGTCACTAAATCAAAACAGATACAAAGAAATAACCAGATAGAGATCAAAGAAGCATAGCTCTGGGTCGCTGATCAAGATGTCCACAATATCCTCGAGGTACGTCAGGTCCTGGTCCGAGCTAAATCCACTTCTCACTCTGAGCATGCATACTCAGGTCGTCAGAGCGACACAAAAGCAATAACTATAAATACAAATATAAACACGTGCAATGATGATGAACATGAAGCAGTAAATATATAATGATGACGCTCATGAAATAATCGGTACGGTAAACAGTAAAGTGGGTAAACAGTAAAGCAGGTGTATCAGTCAGTAATCAATGCATATCACTAAACCTATCAGTCTCTAAATCTCAATGTCCAGGTCGCTAAACCTATCGTCGGTCCAAGTGTGAGAGTCAACCACTCGTGAGTATCCCCCACCCAAGGGTAGGGCCCCAGGGGCAAGGGAACACGGGCCCGAGTCGCTAATAATCAGTAATATCACCCATATAACTCCCAGAATCGCTGTGTATGCCGGCAATGGGACTCCCGAGATTCTGTTGAACTCACATTCAAACTACCCCACACCCCGTGGTCTACATCAAACACCAACCATAAACTCAAATACTAGTCGGTCCATGACAAGTCTACGCGAGAACTGGAGACAGGATCTCCATCAAGCATGTCTCGACTAGCACCCAAGATAAATGGACAGTGTTTGGTGCCTTACCTATGACACCAATATAAGTGCTTCCATAATCGTCTCATACCAATTATTGTCACACTTATACATGTCCCATAGACGTCGACAATGCAATAAATCAACTGGGTCCATTGATTATGTACAAGTACGTGTCACTTTCACTTATTCATTCACGCTTTAACACTAACGTACTTACCACAATCAAAACACTAATATCTAACACTGGGTAATACACACGACCACTAGGTCATCAGTGTATATGAGCTCTACATGATATGATGAGAATACAATAATTACGATATGAATAGAATATCATCAGTCAGTGTCCCACCACTTGCATAATTTACTATAAATCATACATACATAATTGAGCAAAACAATGAAAAAGGGGCAAGAAGTATGTTTAATTATCTATCCGTCAAAATTGGTTTCGCGTCAATCAAGTTTCAGGTTTGCTAGATACGGCCATTTCAATTTAAGTGTCCACTGCTGGAAATCCGGTTTCAGAACTAGAAATCCGTTTCGTAACACATTTTAATCCCAGTTGGGATCGAAATTAGGCGACTCTACAGTTGAACAATATTTAGGGTTATCAGTTAGGTTTCCAATGCAATTGGCAGATCAGTAATATCCACGGTGTACTGAAAGTTATGCATTGTACAATAAAGGAGTATACGTTATGTCCCTGTTTGGGACAGCCCTAAGTTCTGTTGATTTAAAATGTAATTTAAATAGTAAACGACAGTGAAAATGAATGAAATCACTTTCAATGGTTAGATAACATACTTATCTTCGCTATGGTATAGGGTTCCACATCATGGCATTTTCATACAGCAGGGAGAAGGTATTACAAAACGAGAATCGACAGCCAATGTTGCTCTGGACTGCAGTCCAGAGCCGCACTCCGAACCAGTTTTCATCACCTTTTTAGTGTAGAAACAGATTAAAACTCTTATGGGGTTCTAGGTCGTCGAGTCGGCTTCGATATGAGCCCTCGAACGCAACATTCCAACTTGTAACCAATTAACTGTGAATTTTACGAGTTTCAGGTATGGGAAAATTCCAGTTTTAACGGGTCTAAATTGGAAAGACCGGTCCAGAGCAGCACTCCAAACCAGTTTTCGTCACCTTTTTAGCGTAGAAACAAATTAAAACTCTTATGGGGTTCTAGGTCGTCGAGTCGGCTTCGATATGAGCTCTTGAACGCAACATTCCAACTTATAACCAATTAACTGTGATTTTTACGAGTTTCAGGTACGGGAAAATTCCGGTTTTAACGGGTCTAAATTGGAAAGACCTATCACGTCATTAAAGACCGTATTTTCTGGCCAAATCATAATACGACGTTCGTTATAACTCGGGCCATCATATGTGATTTGTTTCCGTCAATTTAACAGGGGCTTTCCACTCGGGTTTTGCATCGAACACTTGAATTATATTGATTCACATGAAAAGTATATGCGGAATTTATTGGTAAATTGAATTGTAATAGATAAAATTAGCATGAAGCAAGTATTAAACTTGCCTGGTGACGTATTGACGACGGTACCGCAGCGGCGTGATCGCGACACACGTGCGACACGGCAACTCGACTTGGCTCGAGCTCGAGTCTCGGCAGCGGCGGCTTGGGTGTGAACGAGAAAAGGCCAGCGGGCATCGAGTGCAGAGGGGGGGTTGGCCGGCGGTGACTCGGCTACTTGGACCACGGAGGAGGTGGATGCGGTGTCGGCGACGGGGGTGGTCGAGGAAGTGCTCGGCGAAGGTGGTGGCCTGGTGCAGCGTGGGGCGGCTAGCTAGGTGTTCGAGGCTCGTCGGCGCTCTGGAGGTTGTGGGGGGGTCACTGGGGCTCTGGGAGGCGGCCGGCGGCGATGGCTCCTTGGGTTGTTAGGTTCTCGTCGGATGCTCGAGAGAAGGAGGGTGGTGTCGTCGTGGGTGGCTGCCGATGGCTGTGGGGTGGAGGAGAGAGAGGGAAGGAGGAGGTTTTGGTGACGGGGTCGGGGATCGGCGACGTGGGGCGACGGCGAGGCGAGTTGGCGTGGTTGGGGAAGGAGGTGACGGCGAGGTGGGTTTGCAGTGGGGAAGCTCGGTGGTTGCAGGGTGCAGCGATGGAAGCTCGGTGGTTGCAGGGTGCAGCGAGCGAGGCTCGGTGGTGTTGGGTTCGCTCGCGATCGACGTCGGCGGGATGGAAGCTCGGCGATGGATGTGCGGGCGGGTAGTGGAAGGTGACGAGGAGGTGATGGTGATGGGTTGTAGAGATGGAGGAGAGGGAGGTGAGCGGGCGCGCGCGTTAGGTCGTAGCCGAGGAGTGGGGGAAGCGGGAAAGGAGAAAAGGTGGGGAAGAAGGGAAGCGGGTTGGGTTGTAGAGGCTGGGCCGGGCTCGGGGGAGAGAAGAAAATGAGTGTGGGTTTTAGGGAGTGGGCCGGGGCTTGGGCTTGGGCCTGGGTCGCGGAAAAATAGAAGAGAGATAGAGAGGGAGTGGGCTGGGCTCGGGAGAATTAAAAGGGAATGGAAAATAAAAGGGAAGGAGAATAGGGTTTGGGTTTGGGGTTTTAGGATTAGGGTTTTTAAAAATAAATAAAATAATTATAAATAAAAATAAATAAATTTTGTAAGTAACACTTTATAAAAATACGGATATTGGTATACAAAAAGAACTGGGTATTACATCATATCCCCCTTAAAGAAAATTTCGTCCTCGAAATTCAACATAAATAATAAGCCATAAAATGTAATGTGAAACGCAACAAGATTAAATACTATTATATAGCGATTTACGCAAGGGCAGCTAGCAGAAAATCCAAGGTCTATATAAGTATAAGAAATAATGCAACTAAAAGGATGGGTCTAAGTATTTTAGAATAAATATATCGATCAACAATTTAAAATAACTTGAGAAAACCCATATGGTGAAATAAGAAAAATAATATGTGCGGCATGTATTTGCGCTATTGAAAATATGACGAATGGTAGAGTATTCAGAACCAGTAAAATGGAAGTAGTAAATAACAAGCAATTTTTTTTTTGATAAACATAAAATAACAAAAACTAGATTTCAAATAGCAATATCACTGAATGTAATTATAGTAATAGGAGATAGTACTAAAAATGTATAGGGCTACTCAGGGTAGGGATTACAATGGAGTATGGTCCATTCAAAAAGGTTGGGGTGCGGTACTTCAATCTGAATGTCGAAGAGACGAGGGTCAGGTCAGCACAAGGTGCAAGGGTGAAGAATAATGAATCTCATGAGAGAAAGAAATTTATTGGGGAGGGAAAACAGTCAATGCATCATACGTATCAATACTCAAAAGATTAGCGAACTCAGAAACTTTATTATTATTCCAGAAAATTTCAAACAAGGTATTCTCGAAAGATAAAAGGTGGCCCTAAGCTATACATAGATTTATTTGGCCAGAGCAAACAAAAGATAAATCACGTCAGTCGCGGTTATGGAAGTTCAGCAGGTTACGGTAAGCTCGCGCGCTAAGATAGGGACGTCCATTTCCATAGCGCCTCGCAGGGATTGCCACTGGAGGTTCTTCTGCCACGGGGTCTTCTTCTCCTGGTCCTTCTTCCTCAGCTGGAGCTTCTTCATCGAGGTCTGCTTCCACGTGATTCACCTCTTCTAGATCTTCTTCCACGGGATTTTCTTCCATTGGATTCTCCTCAGGGCCTTCCTCTCCTGGATTTTCTTCTACCAGGTCTTCCTTGGGATCTTCCTCTATCGGGTCCTCTTCAGGGTCCTCTTCCTCCTCGTCGGAGTCACTGATCGTGTCGACTTCTGGGGCTACGACTCTCTCGTCCTCGGAATCGCGGTTGCTGAAAATAACCTGCGGGCCGTTGATCTCGTCATCTGAATTCACCAGCATGCAGTCCAAGGAAATGCAGGACCGATTATCCTCATCGATAAGCGGCGCTGCTCCAGGATTGGCCATGGCCTGAAAAGAAAGAGTCATGATCAGACAGTGGAACACACCAAGAAAATAACCAAGGATATGGAGCACAAGGAACATATACGGTAGGTAAGGACTGAAAAATCAAAATCTAGAATATTGATGCAATAAGCAGTATAAGGAAAATGAGTGACAAGGGGACGATACATAAATCACAACTCACAATTTTATTGCATTCAAACTAATAAGTTCAACGGATACAAGATTTTAAACGAAAGCAAACATTTACTAAAGAGTGATAGTATTCTTATTAAAAGCAGAAAAGGTGATACTCCTTCGTTGATATCTAGACCGCTGCATTCTCGTCAAGCGAGAGGAATCCTGCGCTGGGTTCGTACTATCCTCGAAACTCGAACTACGAAATAACTAAGTCACTTAGCAGGAGTGGAGAGTGTGGACGAATCTTCTCCTTATAGCTCTTTCCTTCGAGGGCAACTATCGATAAGATGCTCGTTGGATCCACAAATCAAGCATTGCCCCTTAGCCCTGCGATAGTCTTTCTGAAGGTGTCCTGGTCTATTACAGTATCCATAACGTTGAGTTCTCCGTTGCTTCTGTTGGTGAGGAATAGATGGGCGCTTCATCTTCACATCTTTTATTTGCTTGTCGGGGATTCTCTAACGATTAGAGGCTTCCGCTGGTGCCTGAGCCATTTGCCTTCTTAGTCCCTCAGCTAAAAGATCGTTTGTCCGCTCACGGGCTTCCTTCAAGCCTTGCAGTACACTCACAATCTCGACGGTCTGACCTTGGGGAGTGGAGATAGAAGGAGAGTTGTTGGAAGACATGGTCCTGAAACAACAATTTTAGAACGGCATAAGGTATAAGATATAAGAATCAGAATAAAATATAGAACAGACAACGAAACAAGAATATCGGGTGGGGTGAAACTCAAACGAGTGGAAATCAAATGTAGAACTCCAAGTCACTCAAGAGAGTACAGTATTGTAACCATACTGCAGTTCATAATTACAATCACATAACTCTACTGAGTCACCCAAAACCTTAGCGGACGGATCAAAACATGTAGCAGAACACACTATGTGAATCAAGATCAAGAACATCAAGTTTACAATCTAGACCGAAAGGTGGCTTAGATTGTCAAGCCCTGTACGGAAACTGCAATCCCAATCATAGCAAAACCTGGCTCTGATACCAACAAAACCATGTCATGCCCCGCTTCCCAAAATACAGAATACGAGGGGTTGATAAGGCCAGCCATGCTCTTACGGTCAAGGAAACATCCTGCCGTAGTCACACTTCGGCTTCTATCTTTACGTGGCAATCAGTAATCAATGCGCAGGTAATGAGAAATGCAGTCACTAAATCAAAACATATACAAAGAACTAACCAGATAGAGATCAAGAAAGTATAGCTCTGGGTCGCTGATCAAGATGTCCACAATATCCTCGAGGTACGTCAGGTCCTGGTCCGAGCTAAATCCACTTCTCACTCTAAGCATGCATACTCAGGTCGTCAGAGAGACACAAAAGCAATAACTATAAATAAAAATATAAACACGTGCAATGATGATGAACATGAAGCAGTAAATATATAATGATGTCGCTCATGAAATAATCGGTACGGTAAACAGTAAAGTGGGTAAACAGTAAAGCAGGTGTATCAGTCAGTAATCAATGCATATCACTAAACCTATCAGTCTCTAAGTCTCAATGTCCAGGTTGCTAAACCTATCGTCAGTCCAAGTGTGAGAGTCAACCACTCATGAGTATCCTCCACCCAAGGGTAGGGCCCCAGGGGCAAGGGAACACGGGCCCGACTCGTTAATAATCAGTAATATCACCCATATAACTCCCAGAATCGCTGTGTATGCCGGCAATGGGACTCCCGAGATTCTGTTGAACTCACACTCAAACTACCCCACACTCCGTGGTCTACATCAAACACCAATCATAAACTCAAATACTAGTCGGTCCATGACAAGTCTACGCGAGAACTGCAAACAGGATCTCCATCAAGCATGTTTCGACTAGCACCCAAGATAAATGGACAGTGTTTGGTGCCTTACCTATGACACCAATATAAGTGCTTCCATAATCGTCCCATACCAATTATAGTCACACTTATACATGTCACATAGACGTCGACAATGCAATAAATCAACTGGGTCCATTGATTGTGTATAAGTACGTGTCACTTTCACTTATTCATTCACGCTTTAATACTAACATACTTGCCACAATCAAAACACTAATATCTAACACTGGGTAATACACACGACCACTAGGTCATCAGTGTATATGAGCTCTACATGATACGATGAGAATACAATAATTACGATATGAATAGAATATCATCAGTCAGTGTCCTACCACTTGCATAATTTACTATAAATCATACATGCATAATTGAGCAAAACAATGAAAAAGGGGTAAGCATTATGTTTAATTATCTATCCGTAAAAATTGGTTTCGCATCAATCGAGTTTCAGGTTTGCTAGATACGGTCATTTCAATTTAAGTGTCCACTGCTGGAAATCCGGTTTCAGAACTAGAAATCCGTTTCGTAACACATTTTAATCCCAGTTGGGATCGAAATTAGGCGATGCTACAGTTGAACAATATTTAGGGTTATTAGTTAGGTTTCCAACGCAATTGGAGGATCAGTAATATCCATGGTGTACTGGAAGTTATGCATTACACAATAAAGGGGTATACGTTCTGTCCCTGTTTGGGACAGCCCTAGGTTCTGTTGATTTAAAATGTAATTTAAATAGTAAACGACAGTGAAAACGAATGAAATCACTTTCAATGGTTATATAACAGACTTATCTTCGCTATGGTATAGGGTTACACATCATGGCATTTTCATACAGCAGGGAGAAGGAATTACAAAACGAGAATCGACAGCCAATGCTGCTCTGGACTGCAGTCCAGAGCCGCACTCTGAACCAGTTTTCATCACCCTTTTAGCGTAGGAATAGATTAAAACTCTTATGGGGTTCTAGTTCGTCAAGTAGGCTTCGATATGAGCCCTCGAACGCAACATTTCAACTTGTAACCAATTAACTGTGATTTTTACGAGTTTCAGGTACGGGAAAATTCCAGTTTTAACGGGTCTAAATTGGAAAGACCAGTCCAGAGCAGCACTCCGAACCAGTTTTCGTCACCTTTCTAGCGTAGAAATAGATTAAAACTCTTATGGGGTTTTAGGTCGTCGAGTCGTATTTGATATGAGCTCTCGAACGCAACATTCCAACTTGTAACTAATTAACTGTGATTTTTACGAGTTTCAGGTACGGGAAAATTCTAGTTTTAACGGGTCTAAATTGGAAAGACCTATCACGTCATTAAAGACCGTATTTTCTGGCCAAATCATAATACGACGTTCGTTATAACTCGGGCCATCATATGTGATTTGTTTCCGTCAATTTAACGGGGGCTTTCCACTCGGGTTTTGCATCGAACACTTGAATTATATTGATTCACATGAAAAATATATGCGGAATTTATTGGTAAATTGAATTGTAATAGATAAAATTAGCATGAAGCAAGTATTAAACTTGCTTGGTGACGTATTGACGACGGTACGGCAGCGGCGCGATCGCGACACATGCGCGGCACGACAACCCGACTTGGCTCGAGCTCGAGTCTCGGCAGCGGCGGCTTGGGTATGAACGAGAAAAGGCCAGCGGGCATCGAGTGCAGAGGGGGGGTTGGCCGGCGGTGACTCGGCTACTTGGACCACGGAGGAGGTGGATGCGGTGTCGGCGACGGGGGTGGTCGAGGAAGTGCTCGGCGAAGGTGGTGGCCTGGTGCAGCGTGGGGCGGCTAGCTAGGTGCTCGGGGCTCGTCGGCGCTCTGGAGGTTGCAGGGGTGGTCGCTGGGGCTTTGGGAGGCGGCCGGCGGCGATGGCTCCTTGGGTTGTTGGGTTCTCGTCGGATGCTCGAGAGAAGGAGGGTGGTGTCGTCGTGGGTGGCTGCCGATGGCGGTGGGGTGGAGGAGAGAGAGGGAAGGAGGAGGTTTTGGTGACGGGGTCGGGGATCGGCGACGTGGGGCGACAGCGAGGCGAGTTGGGGTGGTTGGGGAAGGAGGTGACGGCGAGGTGGGTTTGCAGTGGGGAAGCTCGGTGGTTGCAGGGTGCAGCGAGGGATGCTAGGTGGTTGCAGGGTGTAGCGAGTGAGGCTCGGTGGTGTTAGGTTCGCTCGCGATCGACGTCGGCGGGATGGCGGCTCAGCGATGGATGTGCAGGCGGGTAGTGGAAGGTGACGAGGAGGTGATGGTGATGGGTTGTAGAGATGGAGGAGAGGGAGGTGAGCGGGCGCGCGCGTTAGGTCATGGCCAAGGAGTGGGGACGTTGGAACGAGCGCGACGGGGACGTGGGGAAAGAGCCTCGACGTGGGAAGGAGAAAGAAAAGAAGCGGAAAAGGAGAGAAGGTGGGGAAGAAGGGAAGCGAGTCGGGTTGTAGGGGCTGGGCCGGGCTCGGGGAAGAGAGGAAAATGAGTGTGGGTTTTAGGGAGTGGGCCGGGGCTTAGGCTTGGGCCTGGGCTGAGGAAAAATAGAAGAGAGATAGAGAGGGAGTGGGCTGGGCTCGGGAGAATTAAAAGGGAATGGAAAATAAAAGGGAATGGAAAATAGGGTTTGGGTTTGGGGTTTTAGGGTTAGGGTTTTTTAAATAAATAAAATAATTATAAATAAAAATAAATAAATTTTGTAAGTAACACTTTATAAAAATACGGATATTGGTGTACAAAAAGAACTGGGTATTACACTCGTCGCACCCCTGTCCCTCCCGAGGCGGTGGCGGTCAGCTCACCTGTTTACAGGCATGACCGGCACCCTCTCTCTCGACGGGGTCGCGCACGCGAGACTCTCCACGGCAGCTCAAAAACAACCCCACCGGAGGGCGTAAGGGACCTCACCAAAAAGAACCGAGGCTCATCGAAAATCATGGTCATGACGGCCGGGGGTACATCGAGTACATACGAGACTCAGCACCCCGCGCCAGCCACGGAGGCCGACAGCCGTCCGAGGAAGAAGTCGAGGGAGATCGAGCCGATCACTTTTGACGACGGGGACTTTCATGGCATATCCTTGCCCCATAACGACCCCCTGGTGATCATGGCTCGGGTCCATCAGTACGAAGTGCACAGAATCCTGGTCGACTCGGGAAGCTCGGCAGACATCCTCTTCCACGATTGCTTCTTACGCATGGGGCTCACAGCGGCAAACCTGAGGCTGACCTCCCACGTCCTCTCAGGATTCACCAACCACTCCATCCCGGCGGAAGGGGTAATCACTCTACAGTTCAACGTCGGAGAGGTCGGCCGTACGCGGACATTGCCGGTGGAATTCATCGTGGCGAGGATTCCATCAGCCTACAACATCCTCCTCGGTCGTCCCATGCTGAACTCCCTCCGGGCCCAGATATCGACCTTCTACCTGGCGATGAAGTTCCCTCTCGACCAGGGCGGGATAGGTCGGGTCTATGGAGACCAGCGGATTGCGAAGGTTTGCTTCACCACAACATCTTCATCGGAGAGACCGGTCGACGATGTTGAAGGTGAGGGTGACATCAGGGATTCTCTAGACACTCGAGATGAGCAAACCAAGGTCCGAAGGACCCCGGTGGAGCCTCTGACAGAGGTCCCCCTCGTAGAAGGGGACGACGAAAACTCGTTCAGATCGGGTCGCTTCTGACAGGAACTCAGCGAGATGACCTGGTCTATTTCCTCAGAAACAACTCCGACGTGTTTGCCTGGGCGCTAATTGACATGCCTGGGATCGACCCCAAAATTATATCTCACAAGCTCGGGGTTGATCCTACGGCCCGACCCGTCAGACAGAAAAAGCGAAGCTTTGCCCCGGTCAAACAGAAGGCTATCGAGGACGAGGTGGATCGGCTCCTCGCTGCCAACTTCATTTGGAGCGTGCCCTATTCGGAGTGGCTAGCAAACATAGTCATAGTCAAGAAATCAAGCAGGAAGTGGCGCATGTGCGTCAACTTTACCGACCTCAACAAGGCCTGCCCCAAAGACAACTATCCCCTATCTCGGATAGATCAGCTCGTCGACAGCTCGGCAGGACACGAGCTATTTAGCTTCATGGATGCCTTCTCTGGCTACAATCAGATCCGTATGAATCCGGCAGACGAAGATCTTACCGCATTCACAACGGACCGGGGGTATACTGCTACAAGGTGATGCTCTTCGACCTCAAGAACGCCGGGGCTACATACCAACGGTTGGTCAACCGCATGTTCAAACCACAGATCGGCAGGAACATAGAAGTTTATGTTGACGACATGCTTGTCAAATCAGTCTCGTCGACCGACCACGCCAAAGACCTGGGCGAGGCCTTCGAGGTACTTCGCAAGTTCAAGATGAAGCTGAACCCCGCTAAGTGCGCATTCGGGGTCACCGGGGGAAAATTCCTCGGTTTCATGGTCACCCACCATGGGATGTAGGCGAACAAGGAAAAAATCGACGCCATCCTCAACATGACCGCGCCCAAGACCAACGTCGAGATCATGCGACTAACCGGGCGGGTGGCCGTTCTGAGCCATTTCATATCGAGGTCTGGGGAAAAGTGCCTCCCATTCTTCAAAGCTCTAAGGAAAATCCCGAGGTTCGAGTGGTCAGAACAGTATCAGACCGCCTTCGAACAGTTAAAGAGGCACCTTGCGACGCCGCCGGTGCTCACCCGACCAGTTGAAGGAGACGAGCTATCGCTGTATCTGGCGGTATCCGACCAAGCAGCAAGCTCAGTGCTCGTCCGGAAGGTCGACGGAGTGCAGAAGCAGGTATACTACGTGAGCCACGTCTTCAAAGACGCAGAAACAAAGTATCCGGCCATAGAGAAGATCGTACTGGCCCTCATAGTGGCCTCAAGGAAGCTACAACACTACTTCCAGGCGCACACTATTCTTGTCCTCACCGAGCGTCCGTTGGGGGCTATCCTCGCCTCACCCGAATCCTCGGGCCGCTTAGAGAAGTGGAGGTGGGAGTTGTCCCAGTTTGACATAAAATACCGCCCGAGACAGGCCATTAAGGCACAAGCCCTGGTCGACTTCATTGTCGAATGCACCATCCCCAGCCAGGAACCAGAGTCCAGGTCGACCCTTATGGCTCAACACCCGACTGTGGGGAGACCTGACTCGGTCCCTGAGTGGGTCATTTACGTCGACGGGTCCTTGAACGAGGAAGGTTGTGGCGCCGGCTGTAATAACCTAGTTCATTTATACCTATTCCAGTTCTAGTATTTTTCTTATCGGTATTTTATTGATTTATCGTGTTTGGGTGCGAATGGTATTTTTACATTTTACATTGCATTCGGTCCGACCCGCTTGCTTGAACCTGTTTGATTCTTATTTATAGATTACCTTGACTTGTTGCATGGACACGTGCATCTCATGATTAGTACATACTGGCATTTCATCTAGCACCGCATATTTTACCATATAACATTTTAGGTCATGTAAATAAATTAAAATTGCATTTCATAGCCTGCGTGATACCCCTAACCCCGTGGTAGCATCCGCGCATCTTGTTCTCGTCCCGTTCAGTGAAACGGACGTGTTTGGATAGCTACGCGCACGTACGTGCATCCGTTCTTGGGGGTATGCATTTTCGTTACCAGAGCATTCATTTTGAAATTTGGAAGTCGCATATATTTTTCATATTTTAAATCTGAATTTTTAGACCCGACCCGGACGTGTTTTGGAGTAAGTTTATATTTGCCAAAATCTCAAAATGTACTAATATTATATTATTATATTTCTAAACTATAATTATATATATATACTGTCTTATATTAATCATGATATTTTTTAAACAGAATATATTTCTTAAACTAACTGATTCTCTCTCTCTCTCCTGACTCTCTCTCTCTCGTGACTCTCTCTCTTTCTCTCTCTCCTCTACTTATAATTTTTTTTTCTTTAACCCTATATTTTACTGCTCACGTCCCCACCTTCTTCTTCTTCTCCTTTTCATTTTTCTTTTTCCCCGTGCGCAACCCATGCCTGCGACCCCGACCACCTCACCCTCGCCTCTACCCTCTCCTCAGCCCCTCATAGCCAACACCCTCGCCTCCAACCTTCTCATCTCTCTCTCCTCCCGAGCCTCACAACCCACTTTAACCCTAACCCTAACCTAACCGCGTGCCCGCCGCTTCGCCTGCCTCGCCGTCGACGACCGTACCCCATCACCTTCATCACCTCATTGCCGCCTCCTCACCCTCGTCATCACCTCCACATCGTCTCCATCCCTCTCCTCTCTTCTCATTCACCTCCACCTTCGTTTACGTTTCCTGCACCCATCCTCGCCTCAGCCTTCGCTGCTGCCGACCATCTCGTCGGCCGTCCCTCGTCAACTCGTCTCCACCTCGGCCTTCTCCTTCCTCTCCTCTTCTCTTTCCCTTCCTCCTCTCCTTTTTCCGATCCCGAAACCACCAACGTCAAGAACCCTCACCTGCACCCCTCGCTGCCGGCGATCCCTCGCTATCGCCACCTTCTGCAACCTTCGATCCAACAGACCCGACACATCACAACACCAACCATCCACCCACTCCCCCTCTTCTCCTTATTCTTATTCTTCTCCTACAACCTATTCTTCTTTTCTTTTTACATTCTTGTTTTTTTTTCCGGTGATCGCCGGAACTCCGACCACGTCGCCTCCGCAACTCATCAACCTCTCTGTCTTCGCCTCTGTGCACAACCATAGTAAGCCTCTCCTTCTCCCTTCTTCTTCATCTTCTTTCTTTTCTTTTCTTTTCTTTAATGTTCTTGAAATCTGTATTTTTGCGTTAGCCGGAGCAGTGACGACGCCGATGATCCAGATGACGTATCTTGACTGCGTGATCACCCTCTTGCGTTGCTTGGACCCGTTCCGTGTGTCGTGCGTGCGTCGCAACATTTTGCCGACGTCGGACGTACCGTACATATCCATTTCTTGATCCATCGAGGCAAGTTTATCTTGCTACATGCTACATTATATTTTATGCATATATTTTAATGAATATAATATTTGAATTTCAAACCGTGCATCTAAAGTACTTGTTTCACAGTGTTACAATGACCGTATGCATCCATTCTTATAATTTCATGTCTAACATATACAAACCTATCTTGTCACATATCATACTACAATACACTGCATCAGATTGAATATAACCATTCACATTGTTTAATTGAACATCGTGCATTAACTAGTTTATCATTTAAAGGTTATATGATATCCATTTGCATCCATATCGAATAGAATACATATAGCTGCATTTACAGATCTTATTAATAACCCAATATTGTTGTTTTAATACCCCATGTTTAATAAAGTGTAATCTAATTAGTTTTAGAACTATTAAATGTAACCCTAATCGATAACGTGCATCCATGTCTTTGTCTTTCTATCTATGTGCATACCATTCATGCTAGTTCGTTTCATTAGTACCCGATACTTATTTCTGTGTACCCATACTTATTATAGTTTGATTATGAGCACCCACGTGACATGTTGTGCACCCCTGACATGACTTGATACGCCTATTACTTGACCCGACATGATACCGTGCACTTCTTGACATGACATGATATCTATATATTACCTGACTTGACCTGATGTATCATGGCTTTACCTGTTACCTGATCTTGTTGCTAATGCCAACAAACCTGACCTGTTGTCCCTACGGACATTTTCTGTTGTCTATCCAGACAAACCTGTACCTGCCTGATCCTGTGTTGGCATTAGCTCCAGATTATTTTAATACCTGACTTGAACATATATAACTTGGGGGTATGGGGAAATCGATGATGAAACCTGACTTGTAACTCGATAGTTCGATACCTTTTCTGATCAATCTTACGGGCTAGGCCAGCCCCGGGGTGATGCTGCTGACATCACTCGTCATTACCTACTACCTTTTACTACCTTGCGGCACGTCTCGGATTCAGCCCGAGAGTCATAGACCGTGATCCCGGGCACGCACGGGATACTATTGAGTTACATCGATGATTCATCAAATTGATTTCAAAGACTTGAGAGTAGTTAACCCAATAGACCAGTCCAGATTACTCACTACACATTACGCTCACTTTCCTCATTTATATTATTGTTATACCTGTTTTACTGTTTATACACATACCTGTATGTTTTGCTACCCCTGTTTATAGTATTGCTTGATATTATGACGCACCGACGTCTGGGTTTTGCATGGCCGAGATCCTCTACCTTTGTTGCAGACTGATCAGGAGTACTACCGCTATCAGACCGAGCGGT
The DNA here is from genome assembly GCA_030015575.1 of Agapanthus africanus. NCBI lineage: Eukaryota > Viridiplantae > Streptophyta > Magnoliopsida > Asparagales > Amaryllidaceae > Agapanthus > Agapanthus africanus. The sequence goes on along the minus strand of CM057350.1, from coordinate 131,040,448 downwards.
GAGGACCCTGTTGGTATCCAGATTTACTATTCCAGGTGTTTTATTTATTGGATCTTTCGCTTCCGCATATTATATTATTTCTTGACTCATTTATTCTGGCTTATGGACATGTACTAGATAGTTTAGTTTACTTTCCTGTTCTTGATATCTCTACAGCCGAAATGTGACTGTGAAAGGACTTTTCCTATCCACATGTAGCATGGTTGGATATGTCACGTGCCTATCTTAGCGTACTCTGCGAAGCGGGGCGTGACACCGGCCTCATCATTCGGGGCCCGAACGAGGCAGAAATGGAGTTGTCACGCCCCGCTTCCCGGTGTACGGCGAAGGGGACGCGACGAGGTCCGCTACGTATATACTTAGAAGTACATACGCTAAGCGTATCTAAGCAATATAAAAGTAAATCACAAGAGACAAGAGATATAGAAATAACAGCAACTTTATTAATAACATTCTTTTGTACAATGCATGAAAGGTAAATACAACTGGAATGAAAAGCGATGCCTAAACAATGGCATAACAGGAAATGAAAATACTGAATAGAACAAGGTACAATGTCTAGAGCTCGGGGTCTTCGTGAAACTGATCCAAGTCTTCACCGGTGGGCTCGATCTCTGCTAGGTCCAAAACACCTGACGACATTCAAAGAAGAAAGAAATAGAATGTCGTCAGCGAACAGGTCGCTCGGTAAGTCCTAAAGATAAAGAAGAATTAGAAAAGACAGAATAAGAGATATCTTCTAAAGTATAATGTTATAGAATTGTGTATTCACGCTGTTGTTTGTAGCTTGGTATGGAAGGATGCCAGTGTATACGAGAGGGGTCCCAGTATGCTAGAGACCAGGGCAAACGGAATGTACAAGGAACCATTAAGCCACAGTACAACAGCAACGGAATATAGGTTAGGTGTCTTAATCTTACCGTCTCGTGCCACTTCTAACACCTTCCGCACCAATCTACCCCTTAAACCCCGTAGTGTTTTGATTGTATTGTTGTATTGTATTGTGTAAGTTAGATGACCGACCAAAACCATGATATCAGTAAACAGATTGTAACTGCATAATCAGGTAAATGGAATAACGGAATAACGGATGTATATCCATGGTTTGATTCAGTCAAGTTGTATAGATTGATAACGGAATTCTGGGATTCATGTGTTCATATTGAGTAGGAATATTAAAGAATGTAGATTGACTTGAATCATATTCAAGTCAGAAATAATCAGACTCAAATCCGAGTCAGACCAAAAGAATTGTAAGTCGAAGTTCTATAATTGTTAGGGTCCTTATTGTAATTTATAAAACTTGAGGGGGTTTTATGTAAAAATACTTTTGTATAGTTTTCAAGATACACCCCAAGTATTTATTATTCGTCTTTAAGTTATGATGAGTGTAATTTTATTTTGTGACACTTCTAGTGAAAAATATCCTAATTACATAAATAAAGGTATTTATCTGTAATATTGATTTATTTGAAATTCATGGTATTTTAATGTAAAATTTAGTCTTGTGATTTTTAGAAAGAGTGAGATATTTATATTATAAAAAAATAGATCTTTTAATGATAATATACATATATTTATACAAAAATAATTTCAATAAATATTTTATATAAAAAAAATATCATTTTCCTAAGATATCGTATTTTAAACCTTTCGAGTCCGAATGCTCCTTGCGGAGGTCTGAATCTCGCACTACTAAGCTGAGGGTGCACGATAAACCGTACTATCCCTAACGGGTTCCCCAAAGGTGGGTTGTAGTGGCGCTTTGCAAAGATTTATAAATACTAAACCTTTAGAATACGGTTTTATTAAAGTAAAAGGTATTTATTTGCAAAAGTCGATTTTCCGTATTTTAGGTTTTAGGGTTTCTTATTTCAACTAGACTAATTTTAAATGATCTAAACAACAAGTTGTTAGAACCCTCAAATCGCCTCTTCACCGCCAATTGTGGCCAGGTAAATACAAGTGAGGAAGGGGGGATCCGCTCACGAATCGTGAGACGGGCCTTTTAAAGTTACCTTTGCTCACTTGCCTAGCCTAGACACCACAAAGTCAGGTTTAGATAAACGCTCGATGTCTACAACTTATCGTATTTTCCTATTAAAAGATATTTGTTTTGAAAGTGTATCAAACCTAGAACTTTTAGAAAATGTTTTATTAAGAAAATGGTATTTTAATGTAAAATCTTATTTTATCGTATTCTAAGTTTTCAAGGTAGCGTGTTGTGTTTGCATATGAGTGTGTGTGGAGGTAGGTCATTACCTCGTGAACTAATTTAAGGTATAGCAATGTTAAAGGGTTAAATGTGAAAACTAAACATTATGGTATTTAAGTGAAAGAATACGATATATTGTAAAAGCTATCATTTCATGTGAGAAAACTTGTTCAAATGAGTTGTTAAGTGATTAATAGTCAACATGAAGATGTTTAAGCATTATGGAATGGGTGATAAGTGAGATTTTATAGAAAACCGAATCGGAAATCGGTTTGTTCCGATTTCCGTCGGGTTTGTAAAGTCGTATTTTTATGAAAGAAAAGAAAGGTAGAAAAGAGGGACTTACGGGTTTGGACAACACTAGAGAGTGAGAGGGAAGTAGAGCGTTTGCCGGTGCGTCGAATCGTCGTTGAGAGCTCCTAGCACGATTACCGGAATTTCGCCATCGATTTCGTCAGCGCTTCGCCTTTCGCTCGTTTTCTAACGTACCAAGTTCTCTTTGAATTTGAGAGAGTGGACTTAGGAATTTAGGATGAGAGGGTAGAGGGTATGGGGGGTATATATAAGGTTAGGCTAGGTTAGGGTTTTCAATTAAAAAATGTAAAAAATATATTAAAAAATCATTAAATTCATTAAAATTTGGGAGTAAAAGAGATTTATTGGGCTTTCTATAACCGGTCAAGGAATTTAGTGTGTGCAGGGGGGAAGACCAAGTCAAGATGCACGTTTCCTATGTTGACGACTCGGCCGTCCGGCCGAGTCCGGCCGACGGCGCCGGCCCGAGTCGGATGGTCATTGGGTGGGGGGTCTCCTGGGGGGATTTTTGGTGTATCTAACTTTTTATGTGCAGAAGAAAATTTATGAGAAACGCACGTGTAACTGTTGGTATTCTAAAAAATCAAAACAAAATAATATTAAAAATAATGTGGGGCAGGGGATTTGAACTCCGGTGGCTTGGTTCAGCAGTGCAATGTGTTACCAATGAGCTACAAGCTTTTTCTTGTAATTATGGAGTGAAATAAATACTTAAAGAGATATCGGCCACAATAAATACTCCAAGTATACATTGAATTTAAATCAATTGTTTGTACATTAAAAATGGAGTTGTTACAGTCTACCCTCCTTATAAAAATTTCGTCCTTGAAATTTATAACTTTTATTTGAGGACTAGTTTTCAAAGAGGTGAGGATATCTAGTAAGCATTTCATCCTCCCTTTCCCAAGTGGACTCACCTGTAGTGTCTTTCCTCCACATCACTCGAACCAAGTTAACTTCCTTGTTCCGAAGTGTCTTCACCTTCCTGTCCAGGATCTCCACGGGCTGTTGCTCACAAGACAAATCGGGCTGTATAGTGAGCTCGGAATGATCAAGTACATGGCTGGGGTCACTCACATACTTTCTGAGTTGTGATATGTGGAACACATTATGCACTCCTTCCAATGAAGGTGGAAGCGCTAAACGGTATGCCACTTCACCGACTCGTTCGAGAATGTCGAACGGTCCAATATGTCTCGGACTTAGCTTACCCCGTCTTCCAAAACGGATCACTCCGCGGTTCAGAGATATCTTCAAGAATACGTTATCTCCTGGCTGAAACTCCAAGTGTCATCTCTTTGCATCAGCCCAGTGCTTCTGTTGATCTTGGGCTATGCGCATCCTTTCCCTGATAGTACAAACTACATCAACAGTCGCTACTATCATCTCTGGTCCAAGAAGTTCCCTATCTCCGATGTCGTCCCAACTTAATGGCGATCGACACTTCCTTCCATACAATACTGCAAAAGGTGCCATTCCTATGCTTGCTTGGTAGCTGTTGTTGTACGAAAACTCCACAAGATGTAGGTGATCTTCCCACGATCCTTTGAAGTCTAGCATACACGCTCTAAGCATATCCTCCAAGATCTGAATAGTTCGTTCCGACTGACCATCTTTTTGTGGATGATAAGTCGTGCTGAAGTTCAGACTTGTTCCCAAGCTTGCTTGCAGACTTTGCCAAAATTGCGATCAGAACCTGGTGTCACGATCGGAGACAATGCAGACTGGTACTCCATGAAGTCTCACAATTTCCTGTATGAGTTCATGGGTATCAGAGATAGTACATTATGAAGAGTTTAAATCTTAATTAGATTATTACCTCCATGTACTTCTTCGCTAGTGTCTCAGTAGATTGGCCAACTCGAAATGGGATGAAGTGAGCCGACTTTGTGAGTCGATCCACAATGACCCATACAACATCGTTACCCTTTGTGCTGCGAGGAAGAGCAGTCACAAAATCCATCGTGATGTGTTGCCACTTCCATTCTGGGATTAGTAACGGTTGAAGTAATCCAGCAGTCCTATGATGTTCAGCCTTTACTTGCTGACACACCAAGCATTTTGCGACGCTTCTGGCTACTTCACGCTTCATTCCATGCCACCAATAATTCTGACGTAGATCTTTGTACATTTTGGTACCTCCAGGGTGTACTGAGTAGGGAGAGCTGTGAGCTTCTTTCATTAACTCTTCCCGAACAGGACCTTTTGGTACACACAATCTGCTGCCGTATCTCAAAGATCCGTCTTCATGGATGATGAAGTCTGTTCTGAGTCCATTCTCCACTTGTTCTCTGATCTTTTGCAACTTAGCATCACTTGTTTGAGCTGCTTTGATCTGATTGACAATGGTTGATTGAACTTGTAAATTCATCAAACTTGAAGCATTACCTGACATGACTACTTCAATCTCCATCTGATGCAAGTCTTGTCGAAGCTTCAACTGAGCGGTGAGATTCATCGATAATGGTTGGCGACTAAGAGCATCAGGTACTACATTCACCTTCCCTGGGTGATATTGCAAGTAGATGTCAAAGTCCGCCATGAGTTCTAACCATCTTCTCTGCTGCATATTCAACTCCTTCTGAGTAAACACGTACTTCAGGCTCTTATGATCTGTGTAGATGTTCACTCGTTCACCAAGTAGATAATGACGCCAAATCTTGAGAGCAAAAATGACGGCTGCCAACTCTAGATCATGCGTCGGATAATTATGCTCATGAATCTTCAGCTGTCTTGAAGCATAAGCCACAACCTTACCGTGCTGATGTAGAACACATCGTAATTTCTTACCGGATGCATCGCAATGCACTTCGAATCCTCCAGATTGATCCGGTATGATGATAATAGGTGCCGATGTCAACCTTGACTTGAGTTCTACGAAATCTTGTTCGCATGCTTCTGACCACACAAATTCTTCATCTTTACGTGTGAGCTTGGTCAGGGGCGTTGCTATCTTTGAAAAGCCTTCAATAAACTTTCTGTAATATCCAGCTAAACCCAAGAAACTTCGAATATCCTTCACTGACTTTGGTGTAGGCCATTCGCTAACTGCCGAAACTTTCGCTGGATCCATAGAGATTCCTTCTCCTGATACGATATGTCCAAGAAAACCAACTTGATTTAGCCAAAACTCGCATTTGCTGTACTTGGCATAAAGCTGATGTTGTCGAAGAGTTTCTAGGACAATTCGTAGATGCTCTGCATGTTCTTTCCGACTTTTAGAATACACCACGATGTCGTCGATGAAGATGACAACAAACCTGTCTAAGTACTCCCGGAAAACTTGATTCATTAGGTTCATGAATATTGCGGGTGCGTTGGTCACTCCAAATGGCATCACTAGAAATTCGTAATATCCATAGTGAGTTCTGAAAGCTGTTTTGTGAATATCAACTTCCTTGACCTTCACTTGATGATAACCTGAACGAAGATCCAATTTAGAAAAAACACAAGATCCACTTAGCCGATCGATTAAATCATCGATGCATGGAAGTGGATAGTTGTTCTTTATAGTGACTTTGTTCAAGGCTCTGTAATTGATGCACATTCTGTATAAACCTTCCTTCTTCTTCACAAGTAGTACAGGTGATCCCCAACTTGAAGTGCTGGGACGAATCCATCCTTTCGCCAGTAATTCGTCCAACTGTGTTCGGGCTTCCTTAAAACCTTCCGGACTTAAACGATAGGGTGCTTTGATCACCGGTTGTGCTCCTGGTACTAAATCAATACTGAATTCAAGAGCTCGATCGGAGGCAAACCTGATATATTGTTAGGAAATACATCGTCGAACTCTCGAACTACATCTGGCCTTGATTCTTCCTCTGCTCGAGCTGCTGCAACTACTGCTTCTCTTGGCTTCGCTTTGTAGGTACTTGGTTCCAGTGTACGGTCTCCGCTTTTGAAATAGAAGACCGGATGGTCTGGAATCTCGAATACTACCCTCCTTTGACGACAGTCGATGGTAGCATAAAAAGTTCCAAGCCAATCCATTCCTAGAACCACATCGAAGTTCGGTATGTCCAGCACTTTGAAGTCAGCATAAAATTCTCTGCTGCAGACGACGACTGGACACAAGTTGTATCCCATAGTTGCCATAAGAACGTCATTTCCTGAACTGACATTCCAGCTGGATACAAGCGGTGAGACTGGAATCGCATGGGTTCGAACAAACCGTTGCGACATAAAGCAGTGTGATGCTCCAGTATCAAACAGTGCAAGTGCAGGGATTGAAGATACTAAGATTGTACCTAAGGTATGTGGGATATGTTTTAGGTATAGGAAATATGTAACTAAGTAGCAGAATAGAAAAGAAAAGTTTGAAAAGAAAAGTTTACCAGTGATGACTTGGCCAGTGGCCTCAGCTTCTTCCACGGACATCGTGAAAGCCTGGCGCCTTGGTACATTCCTCCTGGCCTGAGGAGCATTCCTCGGAACGTTCCTTTGAGCTTGATGGAACTGACGTGGAGGTGGTGCAGCTTGTGGTCCTCTGGGTGGTGCAGGTAGTGCAGGTCTGGGAGCAGGTGCCTGAAGAGCTGGTCGCTGCGGATAAGTAATTGCTGGCCTGGGTGCAGCAACTGGGTTCTGTCTTTGGGGACAAGACCCAATATCGTGAGTAGCTGAGCCGCAGACTGAGCAAAGGCGGTTGGCTCGACGGCAGTCCTTCATCATATGTCCAGTTCTCTTGCAGTAGGTGCAAAAGGCTGGGCTGGGACGATGGTTCGGTACTCCGGGTCGCCTTGGCACGAAAGGTGGCCTGGACGAGGCTCCACCTGCCATCTGATTGGCAGGGCGTTTGACTCCTGCAGACTGAGGTCTGCCCCTTGCTTTTATCACTGCCTCATAACTGCGGGCAGCTTCCAGAGCATCCTCATGAGTCAGAAATTTTCCCGTGGCTAGAGCAGCCTGAATCTCCGTGTCCAGTCCTTGTTGAAAGCGACGGGCTTTGATCTCGTCCGTCGGTATCAAATGTGCCGCGAATCTGTTTAAGGATTGTGTTAGCTGTGTAGTATATGAGATTTAAAAATTGAACTATTGTGACATATCTTACCGGCTTAACATGGTGAATTCAGCGTCGTATTCATCTACTGATTTTTCCCACATCGATCCTTGTTGTAGATGAATGAATTGTTGTTCCATTGCAAACCTGGCAGTCACAGGGAAGTATTTCGCGTCAAACTTCTCGCGAAAAGTCTTCCATTCAATAGGCTGTACCAGACGGCTTTCTTCCGCCTTCCACTAGTTGCGAGCATTGTCCGTGAGCTGTAGTTTTGCCACACGGACCCAAGCGATGTCTGGCACTTGAGCTGCTGCCAGATCGTCTTTGATACTTTGTGCCCATTCTTCAGCTTCAAGAGGGCTTCCTTTTCCAGAGAAATGCTTGGGGTGCAAAGTCCTGAATTGCTTTACTCCTGGTGCGTCGGTCTCAGAACGGTTCAGGAGTTATTGCTGTCCCTCGAGAAGGCTGCGGATCGCCTCAAGTAGCACTGTTTGCTCGGTGGGTGGCGCAGGAACAGCTGGTGTGAGAGGTAGTGCTGGAGGTGTGTTGTTGACATTGGTGCTGGTGTTGTTCGGGGAATCCATAACCTTAAAGAAAAATTTGGGTTAGGACAAATTCAAATACATGAAATGATAAGATTCAAGGAATAGAAATTTGTAAGATTCAAGAGACATGAATTGTAAAGAATGTTTTAGTTGCTGGTTCTTGTGTTATATTGCTTAGGTTGTTCACGCAGAACAGAACTGCATAGTATGGTTCTATACAGCTTTGACCTATATGGGCCACCAACAAAACCTGTCACGCCCCGCTTCCCGGTGTACGGCGAAGGGGACGCGACGAGGTCCGCTACGTATATACTTAGAAGTACATACGCTAAGCGTATCTAAGCAATATAAAAGTAAATCACAAGAGACAAGAGATATAGAAATAACAACAACTTTATTAATAACATTCTTTTGTACAATGCATGAAAGGTAAATACAACTGAAATGAAAAGCGATGCCTAAACAATGGCATAACAGGAAATGAAAATACTGAATAGAACAAGGTACAATGTCTAGAGCTCGGGGTCTTCGTGAAACTGATCCAAGTCTTCACCGGTGGGCTCGATCTCTGCTGGGTCCAAAACACCTGACGACATTCAAAGAAGAAAGAAATAGAATGTCGTCAGCGAACAGGTCGCTCGGTAAGTCCTAAAGATAAAGAAGAATTAGAAAAGACATAATAAGAGGTATCTTCTAAAGTATAATGTTATAGAATTGTGTATTCACGCTGTTGTTTGTAGCTTGGTATGGAAGGATGCCGGTGTATACGAGAGGGGTCCCAGTATGCTAGAGACCAGGGCAAACGGAATGTACAAGGAACCGTTAAGCCACGGTACAACAGCAACGGAATATAGGTTAGGTGTCTTAATCTTACCGTCTCGTGCCACTTCTAACACCTTCCGCACCAATCTACCCCTTAAACCCCGTAGTGTTTTGATTGTATTGTTGTATTGTATTGTGTAAGTTGGATGACCGACCAAAACCATGATATCAGTAAACAGATTGTAACTGCATAATCAGGTAAATGGAATAACGGAATAATGGATGTATATCCATGGTTTGATTCAGTCAAGTTGTATAGACTGATAACGGAATTCTGGGATTCATGTGTTCATATTGAGTAGGAATATTAAAGAATGTAGATTGACTTGAATCATATTCAAGTCAGAAATAATCAGACTCAAACCCGAGTAAGACCAAAAGAATTGTAAGTCGAAGTTCTATAATTGTTAGGGTCCTTATTGTAATTTATAAAACTTGAGGGGGTTTTATGTAAAAATACTTTTGTATAGTTTTCAAGATACACCCCAAGTATTTATTATTCGTCTTTAAGTTATGATGAGTGTAATTTTATTTTGTGATACTTCTAGTGAAAAATATTCTAATTACATAAATAAAGGTATTTATCTGTAATATTGATTTATTTGAAATTCATGGTATTTTAATGTAAAATTTAGTCTTGTGATTTTTAGAAAGAGTGAGATATTTATATTATAACAAAATAGATCTTTTAATGATAATATACATATATTTATACAAAAATAATTTCAATAAATATTTTATATAAAAAAAATATCATTTTCTTAAGATATCGTATTTTAAACCTTTCGAGTCCGAATGCTCCTTGCGGAGGTCTGAATCTCGCACTACTAAGCTGAGGGTGCACGTAAACCGTACTATCCCTAACGGGTTCCCTAAAGGTGGGTTGTAGTGGCGCTTTGCAAAGATTTATAAATACTAAACCTTTAGAATACGGTTTTATTAAAGTAAAAGGTATTTATTTGCAAAAGTCGATTTTCCGTATTTTAGGTTTTAGGGTTTCTTATTTCAACTAGACTAATTTTAAATGATCTAAACAACAAGTTGTTAGAACCCTCAAATCGCCTCTTCACCGCCAATTATGGCCAGATAAGTACAAGTGAGGAAGGAGGGATCTGCTTACGAATCGTGAGACGGGCCTTTTAAAGTTACCTTTGCTCACTTGCCTAGCCTAGACACCACAAAGTCAGGTTCAGATAAACGATCGATGTCTACAACTTATCGTATTTTCCTATTAAAAGATATTTGTTTTGAAAGTGTATCAAACCTAGAACTTTTAGAAAATGTTTTATTAAGAAAATGGTATTTTAATGTAAAATCTTATTTTATCGTATTCTAAGTTTTCAAGGTAGCGTGTTGTATTTGCATATGAGTGTGTGTGGAGGTAGGTCATTACCTCGTGAACAACTTTAAGGTATAGCAATGTTAAAGGGTTAAATGTGAAAACTAAACATTATGGTATTTAAGTGAAAGAATACGATATATTGTAAAAGCTATCATTTCATATGAGAAAACTTGTTCAAATGAGTTGTTAAGTGATTAATAGTCAACATGAAGATATTTAAGCATTATGGAATTGGTGATAAGTGAGATTTTATAGAAAACCGAATCGGAAATCGGTTTGTTCCGATTTCCGCCGGGTTTGTAAAGTCGTATTTTTATGAAAGAAAAGAAAGGTAGAAAAGAGAGACTTACGGGTTTGGACAACACTAGAGAGTGAGAGGGAAGTTGAGGGTTTGCCGGTGCGTCGAATCGTCGTTGAGAGCTCCTAGCACGATTACCGGAATTTCGCCGTCGATTTCGTCAGCGCTTCGCCTTTCGCTCGTTTTCTAACGTACCAAGTTCTCTTGGAATTTTGAGAGAGTGGATTTAGGAATTTAGGATGAGAGGGTAGAGGGTATGGGGGGTATATATAGGGTTAGGCTAGGGTTAGGGTTTTCAATTAAAAAATGTAAAAAATATATAAAAAAACATTAAATTCATTAAAAATTGGGAGTAAAAGAGATTTATTGGCTTTCTGTAACCGGTCAAGGAATTTAGTGTGTGCAGGGGGGAAGACCAAGTCAAGATGCACGTTTCCTATGTTGACGACTCGGCCGTCCGGCAGAGTCCGGCCGGGGCGCCGGCCCGAGTCGGATGGTCGTTGGGTGGGGGGTCTCCTGGGGGGATTTTTGGTGTATCTAACTTTTTATGTGCAGAAGAAAATTTGTGAGAAACGCACGTGTAACTGTTGGTATTCTAAAAAATCAAAACAAAATAATATTAAAAATAATGCGGGGCAGGGGATTTGAACTCTGGTAGCTTGGTTCAGCAGTGCAAGGTGTTACCAATGAGCTACAAGCTCCTTCTTGTAATTATGGAGTGAAATAAATACTTAAAGAGATATACATTGAAATAAATATTTAAAAAGATATCAGCCACAATAAATACTCCAAGTATACATTGAATTTAAATCAATTCTTTGTACATTAAAAATGGAGTTGCTACAGGAGTATTCTCTAAAGCTCGGATTCTGGGCCTCAAACAACGCAACAGAGTATGAGGCCCTGCTGGCTGGACTGCGCATGCCCCCCGGACTGAGGCTGAAAACAATTCGAATCCGCAGTGACTCAGCCCTGGTCGTTGGTCAAGTGACCGGCCACTTTGAGGCTCGGGAACCTCTAATGGTGAAGTACCTGGCCGAGGTAAGAAAACATCGGAGGAACTTCGATGAAGTCCAGGTAGAGCAAATACCCAGACAGCTCAATGCCCAAGCCGACGCCCTGAGCAAGCTGGCTTCATCCTACTCGCCCAACAACAAGCGATCTATCCTCTTCGAGACCTTGCCACGGCCCAGCGTGGAAGACGAGGCGACAATACTTCATGTGTACACGGCGCAGGAAGACAACAAAGACTGGAGGAAGCCCCTCGTGGAATTCCTAAGGAATGGAGCGCTCCCAGGAGATCAGGGTGCAGCCCGCCGTCTCCGGGCCAAAGCCCGTCACTTCGTCTGGAGCAATGGGAACCTTTACAAGAAATCCTTCACCCAGCCCCTGCTCTGGTGCGTCGACCCCCACGAAGCCGACTACGTCTTCCGTGAAATCCCTGAAGGGATCGGTGGTGCACACCAAGGGGCCCGAACCCTAATTCAGAAGGCATTGCTTCAGGGGTACTACTGGCCAACTATTCACGAGGACGCCCAGAAGCTCGTCAGGAGATACAAAAGCTGCCAACTCCACGGAAGCGTACCCCGCCTCCCGGCTACCGAGCTGACCGCGCTGACCTCCCCGTGGCCGTTCGCCCAGTGGGGATTGGACATGATATGCTAATTTCCTACCGGCGCAGGCGGGCACAAATATGTTCTCGTCGCAGTAGATTACTTCACGAAGTGGATCGAGGCAGTCCCCATCAGGAAACCAGACGCCGCCACGATCATCAAGTTCCTGCAGAACAACCTTATACTCCGGTTCGGCATCCCGAGGTGCATCATCACCGACCACGGGACGAACTTCGAAAACGAAAAAGTGAAGGATTTCCGCAACGAATGCCATATCCTCATGAAATTCGCCGCGGGCGCACATCCCCAATACAACGGACAGGCCGAAGTCGCTAACCGAGAGGTCCTCCGGGGTTTTCGGATCCGCTTGGAGGGACGCCAAGGCAGTTGGATCGAGAAATTGCCCCAGGTCTTATGGGCCCTGCGCACGTCAAAGAAGACCCCCACCGGGGAAACCACTTTCAGCTTCTGCTACGGGACCGAGGCAATGGTCCCAGCTGAGATCGGGCTACCCAGTCACCGGGTTGAACATTTTGACGACGAAGCAAACACCACGGCACTACGGATCAACCTGGTCGTCTTGTTGGAGAATCGGCACATTAATTTTATCTGGTTCCAAAAATGATACATCATCGCACGTGCATACCACGTGGCTCATGAACTAGTATATATCCCTGCTCCGCCTCCCCAATGAGGGCCTCCGTCGAAATCCTTTCTTCAAAACCCTAACCCTAACCCTAGACGACGACGGCAGCGATGATCTACGACGTGAATTCCCCTCTCTTCCGCTCCTTCCTCAGCCAGAAGGGCGGCCCCTCCGACAAGCGGTACCCCCCCCCTCTCTCTCGCATCATCCAATCTAGGGTTTCGATTTCATGATTTGTGCATTTAGGGAGCATTTTGTTAGATCTAGTTGTGTTTTGTTTCGTGTGTTGGGATTCTCATTATGTTGTATAGTGAAATATTGATGCAAAATTAATTTTTATATAAACGTGGCATCCGAATGGCTAGAAAAGTTTTTCTTCTTCTTCTTTTTGTTGGGTTAATTATTCAACAAATAATATTGTAGAAGTCGAGGCCAGTAATGAACTTGATCCAGTTTAAAATTTTATGAAGAAATCAATCTAGCTAGGAGTTTATGTTGTGTTTTTATATTAGAAAGGAATAATTTACAACTTTGATGTCTTTAGAAACTTCAACCGTCTGTGCTCCATTGCGAGCCTTTAATTTTTTCATTGACTTTTTATTTCATGATTATCCATCGGTACTTGAAACCCTAAATATCCACAACGAAGTCGCTTGGTTATAATGTTGTGTTGGGTCTATTATCGGTATCGATCAAAAAGTGATCATGATCCAAGTTTTGGCCTATAAAATTCTTTTCACTCGAGATAGTTCTTGTTGACACTCTCCAAGTACGGTCACGCAGAATACACATTTCAAACCTTGATTCGTAGGAATTTAGTGGAAAACAATGTCTATATTCTTAAACTAATGAAGATTAGTAACTGCATGTCCCTTTTTGTACGTTCTCAAAAGCGTCACACATGCCTCGTGGAAAAAAGTCGACGAGCCCTCCACTTTCTGTCCCATTCAAGTCATCCTCTTCATTGATGTCACTGCTCTCAAAAAGAAACCTCAATCTACGTCTTAATGGAATGGCCATGAATAGTCTCTTAAGGGGACACCTCAATCGACATCACAATGGAGTGGCTGTGAAATAAAGCGGAGGTGCGGAAAGAGGCGTGTTTGAGTAAATCTCCACGAATACGAACAAAGGCGGTGATTGGAATGGCACAGAGAGTGGAGAGCTTGGATTTTTTCATTAGACATGTTTGACGCTTTGAGAATATGTGAAATAGGGACATGTAGTTGTTATTGATCTTTACTTATCTTCCTTGTTTTTCCACAACCATTAATTCGTTCCTATTGATCTTCTATTACTGACCTATGATCTTTGATTCCTATTGATCTTCTATTACTGACCTATGATCTTTGATTTAAAACCGCTTTCTTGTGACAAAAGGAAGTATCACTAACATGTTTGATAGTTGACATGATTTCATTAAATTAATGTTTCCTATGTTTCTCTCACATCTATTACGCTTATTTAGATTGTTTTAGAATATTGAACGACCAATCTAGGAAATATTATACGAGGGAAATTTAACTATGGTCTCTTTACATATTCTCAAAGCGGCACATAGGCCTCATGAAGAAAGCTAAGGAGCTCTCTACTCCCTGTTCCATTTAAGTCATCCTCTTTATTTATGTCACTGCTCCAAAAAATATCCATCAAACAACCTCTAAATGGAGCGGTTGGGAATCGGCTCTGAAGAGGACCTTAGTTGACATCTTTACAAAGTGGACATGAGTCGAAGCAAAGGCACCAAAAGAAATGTATTGAGTAAGTTATCGAGAATGTGAAAGAAGGCGGTGATTGAAATGGCACAGAGAGTGGAGAGCTTGGCTTCTATCATGGGGCATGTGTGACGCTTTGAGAATGCGTGAAATAGAGACATGTTATTACCAATCTTAATTGAGATCTTTATATTTCCATGACCATTAGTTCGCTCCTGTTGTTACCCCTCCATTACTGAACTCCATTACTGACTTGTAAACCACAATTTAAACACCATATACTTGATTTGTCAAAAGAAGTATCAACTACCATGTTTGGTAGGTTATGCATATGCTAAAATAATGGCCGCAATGCTTTGCTAACACGAACTAGGTTTTATTGTAGATTGTTTAAGAATATTGGATGATCAAGCTAGGAAATATTGAATGATCAAAGCTAGGAAATATTGTACGAGTAAAACGTAACTATGGTTGAGTGCTGCTATCCTTGGCAGCTGCTGCTTTTTGTACACCAGGCTTGACCCACGACCTGCTTTGTCCATTGTATGTGCGGTTTTATCTATGTCATGGAACATATCGGTATGCTTGTGTGTGTGTATCTATTTTGCCCATGTGTATATGTGTGTAGTTTAAACTTAAGGGTCGTGCAAAGCAGCCAAGTTGGTGCAGCACAAGACATGAGCTGGATGAAAGTGGAGCACAATTTCCCCCTTGTTGGGGTGGATAAATGACATGCTTTGCTGAGAAATGGCAATACTGCTGTAGAAACATAGAAGAATTGAAGGAGAAAGAGAAGGAGAAGCTTAGCAAAACAGAAGAACCAAAGGAGGACGAGATAGATAAGCAAGAACAGAGCTACAAGTGATCAATACGGAGGACAGAGAAAATCTGCTGCTGTGGATGGATAGATAAATACTATTAAATTGTCAAAAAAGAGAATTGATGCGGGTTGGTATTGACTAATTTCCCAGAATTCACTATTCAGATGGGAGATGGTAGGCATTGGGTTTGATGAGAACATAGTGCAAGGGAGAAGAGAGATAAAGAAACAAGTCTGCCAAGTCATAAATTTAATTTAGGTCGAGGGTTAGTTAAATGAAAGATAAATAGATTTGTATCTTACCTGAACAAAGCAAAAGCCTTCATTGCTCACTGCAAACTAAGGGCATGTTTGGTTGTCCGGAAGTACCGGAAGTAATATTGAAGTAATTTCTAAAAAAAATGTGATGGAAGTAGACCTAAGTCTTACTTTTAATGCTTGTTTGTATGTATTTTGAGAAAGTAAGTAAAAAATGAAGTGACTTCTTAGGCTTCTTTCATAAAGAAAACAAACACAAAAAGTATTTTTTTAACAGCAAACTATTATTACCTTTTGGAAGTAATAAAGAGAAGGATTAAATAATTAATTCTTTTTATTGTTTCTTGTGTTTCATGGTTACTTTCCATCCAAAATGAGGATAGAAAATTTTGGAAGTAATCATGCCACATGAGATCCATCTCATCATCACGTAGGATCTCCCTCATCATCATGAAGTAAATTCCAAGCCTAATTTCCGTCAAAACAAACAACCGAAATACCGGAAGTATGCTTACTTCCGGTTCCATGTCGCTTCCGTGCAAACAAACATGCCCTAAAAGGTGGTAAAACTATTGACTATTTTACCCTAATATAAAGATCAAATCTTGGAGAAAAACTGCATAAATATCGGGTAATAGTATATAAAATTCAGTTTTGAAGCAAACCTAGATCACAACAAAGCAATTTCAGGTAGACAAAATGGGCCCATAGGTCAACTCCAACAAATAAAACTATTAATGTAGACACGCAAATAATGTTTTATTGAAACTATATAAACTTAACACATGTCGTCTGTCTGAAATTGATTCCCATCTCTCTCTGTTTTGGTATTGAAACCTATTTTTCAAATGTGGCCATCTTCAAATTTTATGCATGCAACAACGACCATGGCGCACACCTCATACCTGGGTTTCCTAAAGCCACTTGTACACTTTATAACTTTAGCTCATGCCTTAGCTTGTTCCTCATAACAATATTTGTGGGTAATTATTGAAAATAAAGGGATTTAATTGAACAGTTGGACATATATTACAATGTAAATTCTTATCCTTTATATGCGTGCATGTAGTCGACAATAGTTGAATGCATATCCTAATCAAAGTTGATTGAACTAAATCTTTCCTGCATTAAGTTAGTATATTGGTCCCTAATGTTCTGGAAAACATACTGTATAGGATTTATCTGACAAATGTTAACCAAGCAGTTAAGTAATTCTGTAGTTGTGAGATATGAGTATCTTGTTATCTTATAATTGGGTCTAGTTTCATTGCACATTACCTTACAAGTAGGGTTTCAGCACATGACATCCTAAAACCTATGTTGAGAAACATATTGCTACGGTATGTTGATGATCCTACTTAGATAAATGTATCTCATTACATGGAAAGTATTTTTTAAGCGTTCAATTTGAAAAAAATACATATGCAAGTGGGTATTCAATTTGCGCGCCTAATATGACAAATAACTTAAGCCACTACTACGTTTCTTGGATCAATTACAGCCCGAGTAGTCCTTTGATTCTTCTATTTATGCTCTGTTTGGATATGAAGTTGGGATAACTTCAGTTTATTTTTAAGGGGAGGTAGGAGTATGCAAACTATGGTTTGCAAGACCCAAACTCCAAATAATGGATTTTACAAAACTTTGATTAGATTGGAGTTGAGATAATTGCAGTTTTCTCAACATTTGGACTGCGATGACTACAGTTTTCTCAAATTCTAAAATGGTAGCCAAACATGCCAAAGATAGGATTTTGGAGTTTGGCTTTTCTAACTTTATGAAATTACAATTTAGAAAACTTAGCTCCATTCCCAATCAGGGCCTTAATTGTCCTTGACCTAAGCGTCATGTATTTGAGCAGTTTTGAATTTCGGTAATCTATGGTTTAATGCTTGTAGCCTAGACATCCTCTTTCTTCTTCCTGGGCCTGTGAAAAAACAAAAAATCTAAGGGTTTTGTAATACTTTGTTAATTTGTTTATCTTGCAATTAGATATACGGTATGCCATCAACATTCTGATTGTGTAGCGATGAGAAATGGATCTGCAAGTTGCATTGTAACGACCGTAAAATCTATACTCTTTTCTTTATAATAAGATATTTTCTTTTGAAGTTCTATACAATCATTTCTTTTCGATTATATGCATGGTCATTACTTGCATCCCTTTGGTTAAGACGTGGAAATGTGGTTTTAGAAGTCACAAGATCGAATCTTTGACGTTGCAACTTTTTATTTATTTAATATAGTTTTGGTTAAAAAAGGTCTAATTTATTTTTTTAAGAAATTAGTTTGAAATTTAAAACTTTATTTTAATGTGAATACTCCTACATGGGACATTGGGTAGTTTGAGTTGTGAGTTCGATCAACGGAATCTTAAGAGTCTCATTACTAACTCATGAACGGGTCCGTGTTTCCTTGTTCCTGGATGATAGCCTTAGGTTTGAGAATACTCCTGTATGGGACATTGGGGTAGTTTGAGTTGCGAGTTTGATCAACGGAATCTCAGGAGTCCTATTACCAACTCATGAATGGGCCTGCATTTCTTTGCCCCTGGGTGATAGTCTTAGGTATGTGAATACACCTGCATAAGCCATCAATAAAATCTGTCACGTCCCGCTTTCCAAAAGACGGAGAGCGAGAGCGGATGAGGTCTGCAATGTATCCACAACGAGAAACACTTTCTCGTCATGAATACGCTAAGCGTAATATAAGTTGATAGTTAACCGATTGCAAGAATTAAAAATAAAATCAAGTCCAACGACATTTATTACAAGTTTGAATAACTAATTGAATTGAAAACATCAATTCCAAACAGTAGGAATGAAATAACGATAGTCCAAACAAATATACTGCTGAGAAAATAAAAACTAAAAGTCGGCTTGTGCGGAGATGGAATTGCTATTCGTCTCGCTGCGCTCTATCTTTTGATGATCTCCTGTTTCAACGTTGTCTGACGACATTTCCCAGAAAAGAAAATAAGAAAACATGAATGCTGTCAGCGAACTAAAGTTTGATAAGTCTCCATTTTATGAAAAATAATGTATTTGAAATAAAATATAGTATACATAATACGTTGAAATCAGACCAATTAATAATTATAGTCATTTGCAATTTATTACAGAATTATAGTATACAATATTAATCAATTAGACATCGAGTAGATTAGTAGTAAGAAAGTGAGTATTTGTATTTAGATGCCGATCATAAGTTTATTATATTTTATGGACTTCTATGTACTTGGCTTATATTAATTTACATATATCATTGTTTATTTTTATACTTATATATGTATAGTGAAGTGCGTTTAAAGTATGATGTTATTTAGTAGCTATGGTTCAACACACGTGTTTAGGTGGAACCGTGATACATAGTCAGTATATCATCAGTATCACAGTATATTATAAAGTAATTGTTGCAAACAATGTAACACATTTTGCTCATAGGTTTTTGTTGTTATGTTTTTCACAGCATACTATTTAATATATTCATTTGTTTATAGTTTTTGGTATGGTTGCCAAGAAGAGCATAGATTATACACCTAAACACATATATTGAAAATATAACCGTTGATGCACAACTTTAAAAATGCATAATGTTTTATGTATATTAGCACAAGTCAAGTATATAGAAGTCTATAAAATATAATTAACTTATGATTAGTAACTAAATACAAATACTCACATTCTTACTACTAATCTACTCAATGTCTAATTGAATAATATTGTATATTATAATTCTGAAATAAATTGTAAATGACTATAATTATTAATTGGTCTGATTTTAACGTATTATGTATACCATGTTTTGTTTCAAATACTGTATTTTCTTATAAAATGGGGATTTACCGAATTTTAGTTCGTGGACGGCTTTCTTGTTTTCTTTTTTGGGGAATGTTAGACGACGTTGAAACAGGAGACGATTATCAAGAGGTAGAGCCCAGCGAGACGGATAGCAATTACTTTTCCGCACAAACCAACTTTATGTTTTTATTTCATATGCAGTATGTTTGTTTGGACTATCGTTATTTCATTCCTACTGTTTGGAATTGATTTTTCAACTCATTTAGTTATTCGAACTTGTAATAAATTTCATTGGACTTGATTTTATTTTTAATTTTTGAACTTGTTATCTATCTGCTTATATTACGATTAGCGTATTTATGGCGAGAAAGAGTGCTTCTCGTTATGAATGTGAATACATTGCGGGTCTCGTCCGTTCTCGTTCTCCGTCTTTTGAGAAGCGGGGTGTGACATGCTTGCCTTCTGAGATTACTTGCCCTTTCCTTTTCCTGTCATTATGAGTAGTTCATGTAACTCGATAATTTTGATGCGTACAGTAAAACTGAAGAGCAGAAGCCAAGGGAGCAGAAGCCTAAAGCAAGCGAGAACAAACCGGTGATGAATGAATGAGAGCTACGTTTTGGTTTCAAATAGTTTATATCAACTGTTATGATGTTTTGTATTAGTTAACTTTTTCAATCTTACGCTTCAAGTAATATCTGTTGGAATCGAAGGATTGGCTATTGCTTTAATGGAAAATGTCGAACATCCATTGTGTTTGGTAGAATTTGTGGCCGCTATGATTCCTCTTATAATCTTGTACATCCATTGAGTTTGGTAGAATTTGCGGCTGCTATGATTCCTTTAATGATATTGTTTATCCTTTAACCTGGCATTAATTTACAGAAGTGGGGCATGGTTCATTTTTCTTGATTTGGATCAAGTCAAATGATTCAGACTATAATTTCAGTTTCTTATTTTAAGCTTATTCAACTTTCAATCTTGAGATGTGTGGATTAAAGTAGTCCCAAATTGGATAATCTATGAGAGGTATATGGATATAAGATGGTTCAAAACTCAGCAAAGCTTAAGTTTTATTATAGGAACTCATTTATATCAAAAGCATGTGTACACTCATAAAACATGATATCATGATATCAGAACTTCCAAAAAGCTTTGACAATACCTCTGAGACAAACAGGCTCCACAAAAAAATTGTCTTTGAAAGACCTAACTCTACAAATGGCTGCACATGAGGGGGAGTGTTGAGATATGAGAGACTAAAATAGTCGGAAAGACTATAAGAGGTACATAAGTATAAGATATAAGATGAGCCAAATCTCAACAAGACTTGAGTTTTATGTTGGAACCCACTTATATCAAAAGCCCGTATACACTCATAAATAAAAATATATAATCACCTCCCTCGATTGTGAAAATAAGTACATAAAAAAAAAACTATAACAAATCTCATCCCAGTCTTAAATTTCTTTGTAATCTGTTTCTTATTTCTCTTGCGATGTAATGATCCACACCTATTATCCAATATATTTGTAGACTTTATTCATTGAATCACTATAATTATTTGCTTTTATGTTCTTGAATAAATTTTGTGCTAATTTGTATCGCAACTGTCTGTCATTTCTTTTTGATGTTTTTAGAAATCGAAATAGTAAACTCCCATGTTAAAGTCAAGTTTTTTTGACTGCTAGAACAATGGTTCTTTGGTTATCTCTTTGTTATGTACTTCAATTACAAATGCTTGAAGAGCAAAATGATGGGATATTTAAATGCAATATTAAAGCAATTAGCCTCAATTAAGGAAGAAAATCATAGTTATTTTGGACGATGTGTGGGTTTCGGTCCCTTGATAACAAGTGCGCTTGGCTCGATTTCATAAAATGTTAATTTCTGTTTACTTTTGTATGTGCGGTTTGGTTACGGGTTTGAGAGGGCAAGTCTGAAAGCTATGCTGCTTTACTCGCACCAAAACTGCGGGGCTGCTGGTTGCTCAGGAGGCCTAGTTTGGGAGTGCATGCCTCATATGGCTGTACTGTTTTTGTAACTGATCACCAGTTT
Organism: Agapanthus africanus; assembly: GCA_030015575.1. Taxonomy (NCBI): domain Eukaryota; kingdom Viridiplantae; phylum Streptophyta; class Magnoliopsida; order Asparagales; family Amaryllidaceae; genus Agapanthus; species Agapanthus africanus. The sequence continues at coordinate 131,019,005 of CM057350.1, read as the reverse complement.
ATTAGATTAGATTATGTGTAATCTGCCGGGTTGGTATGTAAGCGCATTGAGCGTTTCACATCACTGGAAGCTTGACACGTACACAAGAACGTGGGCACGTGTCGACAAATAGCACTGTTGAGGTGCCACATGTCATGTTTTACCAAGTTACTTGAACACAAGAGAAGGGGTGTATTGATCATGTGTATCAGCTACATTAATATAGATAGATCGCAGTGCAGGACTTAATATGCTAAAATGGCGAAAAGCAAGGAGGATATCAAGCATGGGACTGCACAGGCGAAGCTCTCGGAGGAAAACGAGGTGTTAAGGGTGAGTTACAAGCATGGTACCCCTCTCGAAGGCGGCAAGATAGCCGAGTCCGAGCCTGTCAATCTATTTTCTCCTGCTCAGAAGATATCCGAGTCGAAGAATACGAAGGAAGTAGAGCGTGAAAGGATCGAGAAGTCGAGACCGGGTTCGGAAGAAGAAGCCACCTCGCAAGGCGATGGAGGAGGCAATATTTAAATGAAATATACCAATTTCAATTAGTACTGCTATATTTTTTTATAGAAAAGAGAAAAAGTACTGCTGCTGCTGCTGCTATATTTTTATAGATTTATATGTAGGATTTTGGGAATTAAGTTTTGAGTGAGAGTATTAGTATGGTTTGATCTAGCATGCATGTATTTGCTTTCGTTATTGTAATACTTTGATAAAAGACTATATTTGTATATATATTTTTATTTTTGAGAACAGCAGGCCATAAGCACTAATGGAAGCAGGATTTGAATCCAATACATTTTTTATTTTTCTCGACTGAAAAAAGTTTTATCATCAGCAGGTTATAGTGCACACTTAATAGGTATTGCGGAAGCTCTTCTTGGTATATCATTGAGAGCCTCTCATGGCTTTTTAATATATCTCAAACCTGAAACCTATGTATAATTAATTTTATTTTTATTTTTAGCTTTTGAGTTATAAAGTGCGATCTATATGCATGGGACATAATATGTCCCTTGCCTGTATGCCTTGAACTAGCTAGGTCGCCTCTACATGCTTTAACCACTTCTACCATTGTCCCGAAAAATTATTCTCCATTCTGGCTGTATACGTCCGAACAAGAGAGAAGAAATAGAAGTGCATGTCCACACGTTGCCCAAGTTGCTCGAAATTTTCCTCCGCCCTTTGTCCGGATGTATTGCATCCGGAGTATAAACGTCATAAATAATGAATATATATATAGCACTGGTCTGTAAGCCCTAATCTATACACACATCACATGCAAGCAAATCTTGGGGGCCGATGAATTTGGCCCGAAAGCGATAAATGGTGGTCACTTCCCCCCACTGGGATTGTGTCCCATTGCATCGGTTCAACTCTAAATACCGAGAGGACGGGTGGTGGTGGTGGTTGGGTTTTCCCTTTGAGCAGGAACTATAGGAAGTCAAGGAAACAAGAAGGTCAATCAACGCGCTGCAATTTTTTGGACCTCCTGGAACGATTTAGAAATCTTAACGCTACCACTAAAATAATTAGTTCACAAAAGTGATCCTGTACCTTGATGGCTAAAAGATGCTCAATATTGGCGATCTCCAAGATTAGAACACGTGGCAGATGACGTGTCTCAGAACTCAGAAGAAGGGACCCATAGGGGCCGACTAGGCCACCCCTGTACCCGACCTGCAAGCACAAGCTAACTCTCCTCAGAGCCCCGGAAATTGGTCTCCTCGGCCTCTCAGCTCGCCCCGAGCTGCCACAGGCCCAAGACTCCTCAGCCCTCTCGCTCGCCCCCGAGCTCTCCAGCCGAGGCCATCTTCCTCGGTCCCTCCGACCGACCAACTCCACCACTCACAGGCGTAACCGTCGCTCCGCAAATCTCGCAATGCGCAGATTCTCCGTCGGCAACATCCCACGTTCCACGCCATCACGATCCCCATTAACGGGCGATCCGCTCTTTACGCGGACGTGACGTCGGGAGCGTAACTGCGGCGAGATTCTCACGCCTGCTGCTGCGCGCAGCCGCCGCTATATAAACCCCATCACAGAGGGGTCAAGTAAGCCATTTTTTACTCTACTTAGCCGTTACTCTGCTCGGATCTCGTGCTAACTTGATCGTCGGAGGGTCCTCGGTGGTACCAAACCACCCCGGGACTTCCTTACAGGTACTCGGCGCTAAACTCCTCAAATCACCAATCTCCTCAAAACCCATTGAGACCCACACGCAACAGGAGATCACCTCCACAATCTATCGGGAGATCGACGGAAGACAACATCTGACGGAGACCCGAAAATAACTTCCATCAGTTGGTGCCGTCTATAGAAAACTAAACTCCACAAAAAACAAAGTTGGCCTTCCGATCTCCATCCACATGGCAAGCGACCACCCTGAAGATCCAGGTACCAGCCGCCGCCTCCCCCTTACCGGAGGCGCGGATGAACCTCCCCCGGCGACCATCATCAACGCCCTCGCTAGCCGAATAGATCGGCTGCAGTCCCTCGTGGAGGCGCTCGTCCGCGTCCAAACAGCCGGGACAGGGCCCCAGATCGCCGCTCCTCCGCCTCCAGAAGGCTCTGCCCTCGTCGGCACAGCTGACCACCGGCAGGCTATGACCCCTGGCCACAGATTTCACGGGCCGATACTCTCCGAGGCCCGCTGGGCGCCCCACGGCTCTACACCAAGATCCGCCACCAGAGCGCCTCGCTTCGAGCCTCCTCGCGACCCTTACCCCCCTGAGGAGATGTCGGTCATCTCGCCTGTCTACAGGCATGATCGACACCTCCTCTCTCGACGGGGTCGCACAGAAGGGGCTTACCACGACGGCTCGAGGGCCATTTCGCCCGGGGATCTGAGGAACCTCATCGAGAGGAACCGGGGCCGCGCCCAGACGTAGGTCTCCCACAGCAGGGGCCATGGATTACAAGGCGCCGAATCCTCAGGGTAACACGGCCGACTTGACGCCCTCGAAAAGAAGATCGAGGGCATGCGCCGGGAAGGTCACCTCTAGGGCGACGGGGTTAAGTACGCCACCGACTCGCTCACCAAGCTGTTTACCGAGGGACTGCTCCCTGTCCACGTCTCCTCGCGCAACAAGCTCCTGAAGGTCTCTCTGTTCGACGGGAAAACCGACCCGAAAGACCATTTGGATGCTTTCACCGCGGGGATGAGCTTCCAGGACCATTCCGACGCCGCTCAGTGCAGGGCCTTCCCAACCACCCTCATCCGCTCTGGTCGGGACTGGTTCCGAGGACTCGAGCCTCGCTCAATCTCGACCTTTGACGAGCTGGCTACTCAGTTCCTCGGCCACTTCGTTGGGAACCATCGGCAGAAGCGCACGGTCGACTACCTTTTCACAATTAAGAGCGGGGACAAGGAGACGTTCAAGGCTTACATCACCCGCTTCTACAATGCTCTCCTCGAGGCGCCCGAGCACCGGGACGAGACCGTCATCATGGCGCTCAGATTTGGTCTTAGGCACAAGGAGTGGTTGCGCTCCTTTGCGTTGGCACAGCTTAAGACCATGGCCGAGGTCAAGGCGTGGACCGAGCGCGATGTTCAGCTGGAGTCCGAGGTGAACGCGAACCTCCCCCGAGCAGAACGGTCAGACCAGAAGAAGAGGGCTCGGGAAGAGAGGCCGGAGCGTCAGCAGCCTTAATCATCCGAAGTTCCAGGAGTACACCCCACTCAACGTCTCCCTCGCAGTGTTACTAGAGGAGGCCCAGGGCGAGGGTTCTTCAAGTTCCCATCCAATCCCGCGTCAGGCCTCGAAGCGAAGACGAGGCCCTTACTGCGCCTTCCACCGGACGCTGGGCCACACCACGTAGGGTTGTAAGCAACTCCGGGACTATATAGAGGAACTCATCCGATCAGGGCACCTCGCCGCCTACCTGAGGGACAAACGGCAGGCCGACCGTGAGCAGGAGTAGCGTCCCCCTCCTGCCGAGCTGACCATCGGCCAGATCATGATCGTTTCGGCAGGTGACCAGTCCGGTGCTCAGGGGCCCCGTACCTGGTGCCCAGCACGGAGACCAACAAGCCTCCGGGGGGCTCGGGCTACGCTAATAAGGTCATCTATTAGCATGTACTTTTCTTCTAGGGCAATGTAAACTCTTCCTGGGGTCTGTTGTTAATTTAATAAAGATCAATGGAACATTGCAAAAAAGAAGGAAATGTCTCATTTATTCAAAAGGTATTATGGGCTCCTCAGCCATACATACAAAAGAAAAAGAAAATTATAGCAGCGGGGGAAGGGGGTGCATAGAGCACTGCTCATGATACTCGGTAAAGATCTCCGCCAGCCGAGGCCTCACGAGATCCAACCTCAACCCTCGATTCCCCCCACGTGTGTTGACCCCGAGCCTCAGTTCGTAGCACTCACGGACGAGCGCCACTGAGCGAGCCAGCCGATTCGCGGAGATCAGGCCGAAGCGCCTCAGAGACCGCAACTTGCCCATGGCTTCGTCATAGAGCTGCTCGGACAAGGGGTTGTAGAGCCCCGGCGACGCCCTCCAGATGGAGTACATCAGCAGCTGCAGCAGGGAGGAGCGTCGGGGGAGCAGCCGGCCGAAGTGGTCTTCGATACTCCCATAGACCAACTGCACCGTGTCTTCGGTGCAGTTCTGGTCATAGAGGTATACATCTTCGAAGTGGATGATTTCGGGGATGGTAAAGGGGAAGTCTTGCATTCTCAACGATCTGTTTACGAAGAAAAGAAGGACCAGTGCTCCTTCAACCTTATATAGTCCACTGCGCCCCAACGGAACTCAGCGGTCGTCCGCTCTCGCCTAAAAAGTCGCTGCCACACGGCGATCATCGAGCCTTCTCTGGCGGAATCGAAGCGACGCGACCCTGGCACTTCGCCTCCCCCCCCACATTCAATGCGCATGCTATGCGCACTTTCGCCGCGACCGTTCCTGTTCCCCATACCTGCAACTGGATGGTCGGGCGAAACCTCATGAAGAATCAGCCGAGCAGCTATCCTGGTCGGTTATCCCTGGCCGGTAGCTTCCCCACTCGCAACGTCAGGGATCAAAACCCTCGCCAAGAGGCAACCGCGCAGTTTCATTGCCCGGTTATCCTTAGCAGGCCTCCTAAGGCCCCTCCAACGCTAAGGATCAAAGTCCTCCGTAAAGGCAGCCGAGTGGCTTCCCTGCTCGGCTATCCCTGTCCGGTAGCTTCCCTACTCGCAACGCCAGGGATCAAAGCCCTCGCTAAGAGGCAACCGCGCAGCTTCACTGCCCGGATATTCTAAGCAGGCCTCGTACGACCCCTCCAACGCTAAGGATCCAAGTCCTCCTTAGAGGCAGCTCAGCAGCTATCCTGCTCGGCTATCCCCGGCTGGTAGCTTCCTACCACGACCGACAGGGATCAAAAGCCCTCCTAAAGGCACTCGGGCCCGACCTTTGCTCGGCTATCCTTCAGGACAAAAGCCCTCGCTAAGAGGCACCAGGCAGTAACCCTCTCCGGCCAAGGGTCCTTGGTAGGCTTCTTACAGCCCCTCCCGTGCTAAGGACCAAAGTCCTCCCATAGGCAGTCGAGCCCTTGCTCGGCTATCCCCGGCTGGTAGCTTCCTACCACAACCGACAGGGATCAAAGTCCTCGCCAAGAGGCACTGGACAGTAACCCTGCTCGGTCCCCGTCCTGAAGGATCAAAGCCCTCTCAAGAGGCAACCGAGTAGCTACCCTGCTCGGTCATCTCCGGCTGGTAGCTCCCTATCCATGACGCCAGGGATCGAAGCCCTCGCAAGAGGCATCCGAGTGGTTACCCCGCTCAGTCATCCCAGGCTGGTAGTTGCCTACCCACGACGCCAGAGATCAAACCTCTCGCCAAGAGGCAACCGTGCAGCTTCACTGCCCAGTCATCCTTAGTGGGCTTCTTACAGCCCCTCCGACGCTAAGGATCACAGTCCTCCTTAGAGGTAGCTCAGCAGCTACCTTGCTCGGCTATCTCCGGCTGGTAGCTCCCTACCCACGACGCCAAAGATCAAAGCCCTCGCCAAGAGGCAACCGCGCAGCTTCACTGCCCGGTCATCCTTAGTGGGCTTCTTACAGTCCCCCAACGCTAAGGATCCAAAGTCCTCCCAGAGGCAGTCGAGCCTGACCCTCGCTCGACCATCCCCAGCTAGTGGTCGTTGCTCGCAATGCCAGAAGTCAAAGGCCCTCGCCAAGGGGCAACCGAGCAGCTTCCCATTCATGCTCATTCATTCTCATTCATCCCCTGGGCCCATTCATGCTCGGCACAAATACGGCGGACAACCCTCTGCCCATCACATGCAGATGATCCGAGGCCCTAACAAAGGGCATCAGGTCTATCCAAGTCTGAGCGATCCCCTCTAGACTTCGGGGCCATGGAGATGCCTCCTTCTCGGCAGCGCTTGGCACGCTTGGCAAGTGATCGAAATCAACTCGACGAACGACCGCTAGACAGATAACCGACCTGACATGGAAGCCCAACAATGCAAGCAGAGATATTTTACGAACATTCTTCACAAACAGAAGATAAAGTGCAAACCGATGAAACCAAAGAAAAAAAGTTTTATTTCCAAAGGCAAAGTCTTTACAAAGGGTATTTTGGGCTCCCCAGCCTTACAAACTGCTCGGAGGCTTACAAAAATTCCAGAAGCGAAAAAATAAAAGGAGGAGAAAGCCGGGGGCTTTAGGCCTCGGGGCCAGGCGCAGCCTCGGGGTCCTCGACATCCACCACGAGATGAGCAGGGTCCTCGGCCACCTCCTTGTCAGGAATCTCTTCCCCCTGCTCATCGGCGTCCGTAAGGGGGTATTCGTCCCGGAGCTCTTCGTCGGCGAACTCCGGCACCCGGGCCTTAACGTCGAGGGCCTCGTGCCAGATGCGGGTTGTGGCCATGGCCAAGTCATCATAGAAGTCCTTCGACTTCTTGTAGCCCTCCACCGCCTCCACCGCCGAGAGGTCGGCCAAGTTCGCCGCTCTCAGGTCGTCCGACTTCGCCGCCTCAGCCGTCGCCCCCAGCTCCTTCCGGAGGGTCTTCACCATCCTCTTCAGGTTGTCGGCGAGCACCTGAGCGTCCTCAAGCTTGGCCTCGGCAGCCAAGGCGGCCTCGCGGTACCGGGAAACCTCCCGTTTCCCGGCCTCCACCTCACCCTCCAGGCTGGCAACCCTCGCCATCACCGCCTCCAGCTCCCGCTTGGAGCTCTTTTCCAGCGAGGCAAGCTGGACTGCAGCCTTCATCGCCGGGGCTATCACCTCGGCCTCCATGCGCAAGGAAAGGGTAACGTGCTGGAGAACCTGAAAAATTGGAAAGAGATCAGAAAGGCGAAGGAGGCACCGAATCTCGCGAAAAACCAAACACTTACCTGCACGGACTCCTGGGCGATGGACACCATCTGGGCCCTGAAGGTCCCCCCGGGGACCCTACCCCCCGCCGATTTCTCTATTTCATGAAGCAGGCTATTCGCGATGGATAGCCCCGAGGGCACCACGAACTGGAGGCCCCCTTCCTCCACCATGATCGGCGAGGGAGGGCCTCGGGAAGACCTCCAGGAACCCCTCTTGAGCGGCTCCGATGGAGAGCCGATCTCCTCCTCCGAGATCGGGTCCTCCAGAATCCGAGCTCACTTCCGGCCCGACGCTCTGCTAGACCCCGGGGCGGGATCCGCACCCGAACGCTCACGGGACGCGGCCACCGGAGGAGAGGGAGTCGGGGAAGGCTTCGTACGAGAAGAGCTGGCGCCCCCAGCCTTCGTGACCTTCCTCGGCTGGCGCATGGAGGCTCGGAGCTCGTCCATATTCATGGGTCCTGCACAAAACAAAATGCAAAGAAGTCAGCGACACAAGCAATATAAAAGCCAAAAAGTAAGCCTAACTTACCGACGAACTCAACGGGGTTGAGCCCGGACCAACTCAGGACTCTCTTAGACAGCAGCATGTCGAATCGGGGAACGGGCTCCCACGACGCCACTTTCACCACGGCGGGGTCATTGGACTGGTTCCCTGGCAAGCATTTTTCCCTCGACCACTTGGTAGGCACGGGCCAGTCCTCGCCCTCGGGAGGGGAAACGAAGAAGACTTCTTCTTCCAGTCGTGAATGGAAGAAGGCAGGGTCACAACCCCTGTCCCGGCGACGCCCCCTGTCGCTTTCTAAAAGAGAGGTAGACCCACCTCAGGTCGCCCGCTCGACCCCCAGGATGATTTTTGAAAACGAGGGAAGAATCAAGGAGGGAGAGGCTGAAGGGAACCGCCTGTAACTTCAGGCGGATCAGGAACCCGAGCAGAATCCTCCATGAGTTCGGCACTAACTGGCCAGGGGCTAACCCGAAGAAGTTCAGCGCTTCGACGATCTCGGGAGAGAAGGGCATGCGCATTCCACCCCAAAAAGCTTCCAAGTACAGGGCGATCTCCCTACCCCGTACTTGGTCTGCCCTCTCTCCCTCCTTGGCCAGACGAAGCGTATAACGTGAGGAGACGTGGAAGCGAGCCCGAGCATTGGCGAGCTCATCCTGATGCCTCACCCAACATGACGCGCCGGGGGCAGCGTCTACCGCCTCCTCCCTGGGGGCTGCCCCCGCCGCACGATCCCGAGAAGAGGATCCGACCCCTGCTCCCCGGGAAGACTCAGGCTCAACTAAAGGATCCCTAGAACCTACTCCTACGACATCTACAGATTCCACGAAAGAAGACATCTAATCTGGAGAAGAGGGATCCTCGGGAAATGAAAGCAGAAGAAAGAAGACGAGCGCCGAGCAACCAGGGCTTATAACGAGGAAATATGAAGGAGTAGGGACCATGGAGTGTGCTCCACCCTTATTTGTTTCCGCAATCGCCCTCATCCAAGGGCGTCCTTCATCTCCCGCCAAAATGCCTCCTCGCGTCCGACGGCTCCAATTTCTCTACTTGTCGTTCCCACACTGGACTACACCCTATCAGACGCCGCAGGTCTGCACACGTCGCGTCAGCCAATCGACGCTTGACACGTGGACCGTCGCTTCAGTGGCAGGATGCATAAACCAGCGCACCTTCCTTAAATGCAGAGATCTCGCCCTGATTCGCTGGCAGAGAAGACAGCTGACAGCCCGGGGACGCGTCCCGACGAAACCTTAGGAGGGAGCTCGCCCCGGGCGGCCCGGCAGTCCACTCCTGACCTGACCCGCTAGCTGGTCAGGACAAGAGTGGGGGGCTAATGATGATGCTCAATATTGGCGATCTCTAAGATCAGGACACGTGGCAGATGACGTGTCCCAGAACTCAGAAGAAATGACCCACTGGGGCCGACCAGGCCACCCCTGTACCCGACCTGCAAGCATAAGCTGTCTCTTCTCAGAGCCCCCTGGAAATTGGCCTTCTCGGCCTCTCAGCTCGCCCCGAGCTGCCATAGGCCCAAGACTCCTCGGCCCTCTCGCTCGCCCCTGAGCTCCCCAGCTGATGCCATTTTCCTCGGTCCCTCCGACCGACCAACCCCACCACTCACAGACGTAACCGCCGCTCCGCAAATCTCACCATGCGCAGATTCTCCGCCGGCAACATCCCACGTTCCACGCCATCACAATCCACATTAACGGGCGATCCGCTCTTTACGCGGGCGTGACGTCGGGAGCGTAACTGCCGGCGAGATTCTCGCGCCTGCCGCCGCGTGCCGCCGCCGCTATATAAACCCCATCACAGAGGGGTCAAGTAAGCCATTTTTTACTCCACTTAGCTGTTACTCTGCTCGGATCTCGTGCTAACTTGATCGTTGGAGGGTCCTCAGTGGTATCAAACCATCCCGGGACTTTCTTGTAGGTACTCAGCGCTAAACTCCTCAAATCACCAATCTCCTCAAAACCCATTGAGGCCCACTCGCAACAGGAGATCACCTCCAAGATCCACCGGAAGATCAACGGAACACAACATCTGATGGAGCCTGAAAAGTACCTCCATCAGACACCATGACTAATTTTCTTGTGCTTACAGCGTGCAAGTTTGAATTATTGCAGAAAATCATGAAGCATACCAAGTAGAAATTTCCTTGTCAATTAGTACGTTGAAAAAAGACTTTTTGGCGTAGTCTGTGATTTTGCATCAAAACCCAACAAAATATTTTCCACTAATAAGGTCGGTGATGATCACTGTCCAGTTGCTTGTACAAAGTTTGCCAAGGGTTTGGGTAATTAAATTGCTTAATAATCCTTCAAAGTCTTGCCACTAAAGCACTTTCTCCATTAGCGTTTTGCTACTTTTGTTTTTACCACCGTGTCTATTTTCCGTTGATTTATTCCTAACATCATGTAAATAAGAAATTACAGAAATGGTAAGCAATGAATAAATCCAACACCCACTTTTGGATGGGTATAATAATACCGTTATGTAATTAATTCATAATAACAAGTACCCTTGATATCTTAAAATTAAATGATCCATAACATTGAAGTTAAAGGTAGAGAAGGAGTGGACACCCTCCCTCCCTCCCTCCCACACACAACACATTAAGGTAGCCGTCACCTTCCACTTAGAAATTAAAATTCTAGGCCATAAGACATTCTTAGTTAGGCACATAGCCATGCAAAATTGGAGTCAATTTACCTAGCAATACTCGTCACCATTTATTACATTTTAAAACAAACATTTTCAATCTTAATTGGTGTTAATTATGGTATATGACTCCACACAAATTAACAAGAATAAGTTAATTATGTTGTGTGAGTCTTATTTTTTTCCCTAATACACGTGATCTTTTTGAACATGGATAGAGTCTATTAAGAACGATATGTTAATTATAATTCAACAGAAAAATGGTTCTTGAAGTAGCATAATGGAAGGGGGAAAACATCCTCATAGCCAACCCAAAAAAACTGGGATGAAGGCTTCTTATTGTTGTTATTGACCTTTTTGAAAATCTAAAATGCTACCTTTCATTTTAGCGTGAAAATTCTTATTGTACCAGCTTTTTAAGTGTCTTGGAGCTGTAGTTAAGGGCCTGTTTGGTTGCAGGATTATGGAATTTGGATTCTAAAATAGTACGGTTGAAATTTCTGGATTTGGTAATTTATTGTTTGGTTGGTTTTGGATTCCTAGTATTGGATTTGTAGATCCTTGTAATCTTTGTTTGGTTGGTGAAAAATGTGGGATTTGGATTTGAGGATTTTAGAGAGAGATAGAGAGAGAGAATTGTTAAATAAATAAAGTACATGGGCTCCATCTAAAAGTACAATGAATAGTGCCAAATCTTTGAAAATTCTTGAAAATTTTTAGGATTCAAGATTCCTTGTTTTGTGGTGGGCCCTCCCATAAAAAACAAAGGAATCATAGAAAACCTAATCCTGCAACCAAACACAAAATTATGGAATCCTAGGATTCTACAATCCAAAATCCAAATCCAAACTCATAATCCTGCAACCAAACAGGCCCTAAAGGGTTTTGGTGGGTATGCTAGCTAGCTTCTAGATGTTGACTCCGCTCCATTCGTTTTTAGTTTTGATACTGTCTTTTCCAACTAAATGGAACACAGATTAAAACAGGTAAGAAAGTGTGTGTGTGGGGGTGGGGGTGGCGTGGGGGGCGGCGGCGGCGGTTTGGTGTGTGTGTGTGTAGTAGTAGTTTGCAATATTAATTTGTGGATGCACATATCGCTAACAACGACCAATTACCATCTCTCATGTCACTACTACAATAAGGGCCCTACGGATAAAGTTATCTGTAGGGGCAATAAAAGGTTGCCCCTACGGATTAAGCTGTAGATCTCTATAGTTGTCTCTACGGTGCCCTATAAATTAATTTAAAAATATTAAAAAGTAATTTGTTATTTGTCCCTACGGAGCTGCAAAAAAATGCCCTACGGTTTAATCCGTAGAGGCATGTATGGGTTATTAATAAAAAAATAAAGCACATAAAACTTCTCGTTCCCAAAAATTCCTCGCTCTCACTCTCCCGCGCGCGCCTCTCGTCGCCACCGCCCGCATCTCGTCGCCACCGCCTTCCCGCGCGCACCTCATCGTCCCCGACATCACCGTCGACTTTCTCAACGACGTTAGGAACTCTCTCGTCGCCGATTGTGTCGTCGACCGACCATCTCCGGTCTCCACCATGGTCGGCTTAAGGTTAGTAAATTTCATATTTTAACTTCTAATTATGTATTTATTTCTGTTATTGTTGATTATTGGGTTGCTATTTAGGCTTAGAGTTAGGGTTCGGTCTAGAGTTTGGGCTAGGGTTAGGGTTAGGGTTCAGTGTATGGTTACTGTTTGGTTCAGGAATAGGGTTAGGGTTCAGTTCAGTTAGGATTGGGGTTATGACATGGATTATTCTGTTTTGCCTGTTAATCTTTTGGGTGTTCTTTGAGAAAGTTTCAGCTTGTAACAATTTCTGTTTACTATGAAGTTTCCATTTTGAAGTCACTAGTCACTTGTTAAAACATGATGGTGGGATGCTAATTTTTCGGTTTGGGGTCAGGGTTAGGGTTATGGTTCGGTTTAGGGTTAGGGTTAATTAGGTAGGGTTAAGGTTAGTTAGGGTTAATTAGGTAAAATTGGGTTGGTGATGATTATTGTTAGGATTAGGGTAATTAAATTAATTATGGTTAATTTTGGTTTGGGCTAAAGTTAATTTGGGTAGGGTTTGGGTGGTGATTAGGATTAGGTTGATTGGGTTAGTGTTTGGGCTAGAGTTAATTTGGGTTAATTAGGTAAAATAGAGTGTATTTGTGTTAGGGTGTTGATTAGGGTTTATTTTGGTTAATTTTGGGTTGATTAGGGTTTATTTGGGTTAGGGTGATGATTTAATTAGGTTAATTTGGGTTAATTAGGTTAATTTAGCTTAATTTTGGGTTAATTAGGGATAATTTGAGTTAGGGTGATGATTAGGGTTTAATTTTGGGTTAATTAGGGATAATTTGGGTTAATTAGGGTTAGGCTTTAGGGTGCACTAGTTCCTTCAGTAGGATACTCGATGATAACGTAAACGCACAATTTTACCGTAAACTTAAACCTTCATATAAGAACTTAGTTCTTCCTCTGGTTGAGATTCTCCTCACAAGTTGAGAATTTAATTCTCATCAGGGAGATTATGTTTTGCAGATTCAAAACTTAGGGGAAAAGATCTAAGTTAAAAAAAAATAACAGGGACATATGGGAATTTAATTCCTCCAAAAATTAGGGCTAGGGATTAGGGTGCACTGTAGGGTGTTTTTCGTTACCCCATTGAGATGGGAATACGCGCGCGCTTGTCAGGCGCATTACAGATTCTCCCTGCTTAGGGTAGGCTGGGGTTTATTGATTGTGGGGATCCGAATTTCCGGCAGCCGCGAACTAAGCTGCCGTTAATTACCCTTCGCATTTAGAGTGAAGAAACCTCCGATTGATGGGTTAAACAGGCCATGCGAACTCAATGTGCAGTGTTGTGTTTTAAAAGGGTTTCGGATGTATCGGGAGCCCCGCAGAGTTTTTACGGGGGTCTCGCTACCCGGATAGCGGGCTGGGGGTCAAGGGGGCTAGAAGCCCCCTTGAGGGGTGCGGGGCAGCGCCCCGTTAGAAATTTTTTTCTGACGAGAACAATGTTGTGGAGTATTTCTAACGGGAACCGTGTTGTGGAGTATGTGTGTGTGTGTAAAGGGAAAGGGCATCCAAAGGATGCGTGGGAGAGGGCACCAGCGCCCCAAGTGCCAGGCACGCGGGCGCTGCGCGCCAGAGGGCCAGCGCCCCACGTGCCTGGCACGCGGGCGCTGCGCGCCAGCAGTAGAAGGGACTTGGTTCCTGCACTAGGAGCTGTGCTCCAAAAATGAAATATTTATTATTTTGTATATATATGTATATATATTTTTGAGAAGTTGAACTCCTAAGATATTTTGGAGCTGATAGAAGGGGCTTCTCCTTTGAGCCCTGGATCTTCCCCAAAATAGGGTTCTTGGAAGCGGGTCTCCTTTTTCCTCCTCTGTTGGCCGGATCTTGAAGAACAAGAAGTATGAGATTTTAAAATTTTTCTCCTTTTTGAGATCTAATGGAAGATCCGAGTTCCCCTTTGTGGGTTTTGTGGTGAAAAACTATTTAGTTTTGGAAAAAGAAGAGTAAAACTCTTGATTTAATTCAAAAAAGAAGAAAGTTTAAAATCTTGAGCAAGGAGAAGGAGGTACAAAAACCCTAACCTTTTTTAGAGGAATGAAAAGTCTATACTTTATTCATCATCATGTTGCCTTATATAGGCTTATACATTTACATATAGCCCCTTGGGCTTTACAAAATGGTATTTTGCCCATCCCATACCGCATGTGCTCATTTCTTTTGCACATAAGCCACGAGCTTTACAAAAATTTAGCTTTATGCCCATTTTGCTTACATGCATGCATAAAAAATTATATCAAAATTATTTATTACATGATTTTTATTTTGGCATGGGGAGGCTGGCGCGGGCTCGACATGGGCATAGGCCCACTTGGCCTGGGCTTGGGCCCACCTGGCTTGGGGTTGACCTTGACTTTGACCCGGTCAATTGGGTGCAAATCTTGACCCCAACAAAGTGCCCCCCATCAATAAATGCACACCACGTATATGAGTTGTGTGCATGAAATTGATGGATCTTGAAGCTGGACTTCAAGATGGAACATCATTCCGGGGGCGGAGCATCCCTCGGGGAGCATGATTCCCGTGGATTGGAGCATCATTCCGATTTGCGGAGCATAATTCCAGTGTTGGAGTATCATTTCGAAGAGTCGGAGCATAATTCCGATTTGTAGTGCATAAATCCAGGGTCGGAGTATCATTCCGAAGAGTCGGAGCATAATTCTAATTTGCGGAGCATAATTCTAGGGTCGGAGTATCATTCCGAAGAGTCGGACCATAATTCCGATTTACGGAGCATAATTCCAGGGTCGGAGTATCATTTCGAAGAGTCGGGGAATAATTCCGAGGATCGGAGCATAATTTCGAAGAGTAGAGGCATGATTCCATGGATCGGAGCATGATTCCGATGTGCATAACTTCGGGGATCGGAGCATAATTCCGAGGATCGGAGCATCATTCCGAAGAACGGAGCATGATTCCAGGGATCGGAGCATAGTTCCAAAGAGTGGAGCATGATTCCAGGGATCGAAACATAATTCCGAAGAGCGGAGTATGATTCCAGTGATCGGAGCATAGTTCCGAAGAGCAGAGCATGATTCCAGGGATCGAAGCATAATTTCGAAGAGAGGCAGACATTCTGACCGAAGCATAATTTCGATGCATAGGTTGATTCTCAGGCGAAGCATAATTCCGACAGGGAAAGCAGACACTCCGAGGCGAAGCTTGATTTCGACACGGGGTACATTCTGAGATGAAACATGATTTCGACGTAGAGCTTGTTAGTTGACTTGATTCCGAGACAGAGCTTAATTCCGACGGGGAGGCCACTGGCTGATTCCGAGCCGAAGCATAATTCCGACAGGGAAGGAAGATACGTCGAGGAGAAGCATGATTTCGACACGGGGTACACTCTGAGATGAAGCATGATTCCGATGCAGAGCTTGTTCGCTGACTTGATTTCGAGACGGAGCATAATTTTGATAGGGAAGGCAGATACACCGAGGCGAAGCTTGATTTCGACGCGGGGGACATTCTGAGACGAAGCATGATTCCGACGCAGAGCTTGTTGGTTGATTCCGAGCCGAAGCATAATTCCGACAGGGAAGGCAGATACACTGAGGCGAAGCTTGATTTCGACGTGGGGTACACTCTGAGACGAAGCATGATTCCGACGCAGAGCTTGTTGGTCGACTTGATTCCGACGAGGAGGTCGCTTGTTGACTTGATTCCAGGGAGGAGCATAATTCCGACGAGGGGGTCGCTGGTTGACTTGATTCCAGGATGGAGCATACTTCAGATGAGGAGGCCGCTGGTTGACCTGATTCGAGGACGGAGCATAATTCCGACGAGGAAGTCACTGGTTGACTTGTCCCCGGCACAGAGTGTCTGTGGTCGATGTTTCCCCGGCATGGAGTGTCACTGGTTTTGATGTAGAGGATGATTCCCAGATGAAGCATAATTCCGACAGGGCAGGTGGATACTCCGAGGCGAAGCATGATTTCGACACGGGGTACATTCTGAGACGAAGTATGATTCCGCTGCAGAGGTTGTTGGTTTGATTTGATTTGGATTGACATCAGCATCGCTACGCTGGAATATGGTACCAGGAGCGAATCATCATTTGCCATGAGTGGATTTGGGGATTTAGGTTTTTGTTTGGCATCAGCATCGCTATACTGGAATATGGTACCAGGAGCGAATCGTCATTTATGTTTGTTTATTAGGAAGCGATGGCTTAGGAGAAAGGTTTTAGGTCCTTATCACCTAAGACTTTTCAATTTCGTGAGCCGTAAGGGTCTCACAAAGCATTTTCTCCCTACGGGTCGTAAGGATCCCATATGTGTATTTTCTCCTTAGGAGTTGTGGGGACTCCTAAGTATGTTGCTCCTTTGCGAGTCGTAAGGATCTCACGCGGGGATTTTCTCCTCACAAAGTCGAGAGGACTTTCGAGTGCATTTCATCTCTTTTTTCACGAGTTTGCGCCCTTTCGGGTTTTCACAAACTCGCCTGTAGTCCTGCTGTTTTTACTCACGGAGCCCCTTCGGGTTTTCATCCGTGCCCATTTTGCTTGTGGACATACCTTTTTATTTTATTTTATTTTTTTTTTGTGAATCTTCACCGCCGGTGGGACTTTGGAATGTGGTCTCGCCGGTAGGACTTGGGAGAGATTGTGATCGTTTTACGCCCATGGATTGTATACGGTTTTGCAGGATGTATGATTCAGACCGTAGGGCCAGAAAAATTTTGGGTCTTTGTTGGCGTCTGCATCGCTGCACTGGAATATGGTACCAGGAGCGACTCATCATTTGCCGTTGGGGTATGGGATTTGGAATTTGGTTGGTGTCTGCATCGCTGCAATGGAATATGGTACCAGGAGCGACTTATCATTCGCCACTTGGGGTATGGGGTTTGGAATTTTAGGGTTAGGGTAGGCATCAGCGTTGCTAACACTGAAGCACATGTGTCAGGAGCAATTCATCATCTACCTTTACTCGTTGGGGAGCGATGGCTTAGGAGACAGGTTTGGATCCCTATCACCTAAAACTTTTCAATTTCATGGGCCGTAAGGGTCCCATAAAAGCATTTTCACCCTACGGATCGTAAGGATCCCGTAGGTGTATTTTCTCCTTAGGAGTCGTGAGGACTCCCAAGTGTGTTTTTCCTTTCTGAGTCGTAAGGATCTCATGAAGGTTTGTTCTCCTCATGCATCGTGAGGACACATGAGTGGGTCTTCCCAATGGAGCATAATTCCAAGGGCGGAGACCGACCGCTGGACTGGTGATTGCGGTGGGGTATGGATATGATGAGAATTATTTGAGCCCTTGGATTGTATATGGTAGTGAACTTGGGGACCGACCGTAGGGCTGGGTGAATTTCGGGAGATTGGATTTTGGTTGGCATCTGCATCGCTGCACTGGAATATGGCACCAGGAGCGACTCATCATTCGCCGTTTTTTTTTGTTTTTTTTACCGCGATTTCTCTATCATTTCAGCTTTTCTAATCGCGAAGGTCGCGATTGCCCTATCATTTCGGCTATTTATTCGCGTCTGCCATATCATTTCGGATTTATTTTTCATCTTTATTTTACTCGCTGATTTTTATTGTGAGTTGCCCCATCATTTCGACTCTTTATTTTTTTTATTTTTGTTTTATTTACACATTTTTACATCCCCAGTTTAACGACTTAGAGGTCTATTGTTCCCCAGTTTAACGACGTGGTGGTCGAATGTGCTTGCTTATCCCAGCTTTTCGAACATTGATCTTGGCAGAGCTGTGTCGATGACCGTAGTTATGTGGCTTGTCGATACATCCGAGGACTATGAGGTTTTTCCAAGCTTGTATTGGTCCTCTGCCCAATCTTTGAAAACACAGCAGTCTTCAATGGTATGACTCACCACCCTATGGTATGAGCAGTATAAAGGATTGCCGGTCATATTCATTTCATGTGGCCTCTTCGGAATAGGCAGTTGCAGACCGTTGTTCAAGTCTTCCTCGAATATATTGCGGACCTCATCCCTCCTGAACGAGTACACCTTCTTCTTTCTATCCATTAGAGTAGATGCCCTTACTGATGCTGGTCCTTGAGGCCGATCAGTCTTTGGTTCGTCCTTTTTAGATAATGGCGCATGTCGCCAAAGCCCTAGCCGTTTTGCTGACTCTGTATCTGAGCATTTTCTGTCTTAGCTTCTCGATGTTGAGGGGTTGGCGGGAATCCTTCATCCAACAAGCCATCGTGAGTCGATTAGTGGGGAGCTTAGAGAAGAGACCTGGTCAAGCAGTTGTCAGGGGCACCACCGGAACTTGCTCGAGACGCCTCGTTGCTTTGTTCCTGTTCATGGCCTTGCCCCAAGCTGGAGCAATGGAGATTGTTAGTTATGTATATGCCCTAGAGGCCATTGTTGTACATATGATGTATATTTCAATGGATGATTGGATATATAAAGAGAGGACTTTCTTGCTCGACATGATAGTATGCTATCTGGTTTCACTTTGTCTTAACATATTGACTTGTATTAGTTTACTGTCTTACTCTCACATGTTGATAAAGCCCTTAGGATATGTACTTGACTACTGGGACTATGATAAAGATCATACTAGTAGGGCCAGGATAGTCTATGAGTACATCCTATAATTGTTCCTAGTCGAGGGTGTATCGAGACAGAGCATCGATACTCCAGAGTAGACTAGCGTACACGCATCTTGACCCATATGATGGGCGATGGATGATCCCATATCTATTGGTGTTGGACATCAAAGATGGTGTACGGGTGCTCAGTGGAGACTGGGTACACTGAACGGACTCGCCGAGAACTCCTAGATGGTATTATACCTATCGTCAGATAGCAGTTCTCAGGTGACACTGGTACAGGTTAGTCTGTAGACCCGAGATCGTCATAGAGTCTTTTGTGATTCCCACTGTGCTTTGATTTCCACCTTACCATGTCCAAGAGGGCGTGCAAAATGGTGGCTTTTGGGTACAGTCCCGAATCACATGGAGGCAATGAGCGATAGGAGGGGTTTCGTCTTTCCCGGTATAAGAAGTTGATATTGTGCTGTGTTCGATTGGCTATAACTGGAAGTCCCTATCCAGGGCTGATATGGAGATTTACTGGTAAGAGTTATCAGTAGTTTCTCAACCCGTTATGAGCCTTACATCGACGCGACTTATTGGTTATTACCACCCCTAGAATAGATATGCAACATATTAGACGAAGAGACTGGACTGTATGGTAGTGTTACTGATTGGATTCACAGGAGAATGTACAGGCTTACTTGTTGATCTTTTGATCGTTCAATACACGGGTGGCTGTTACGTTTAGCTGACCGCTTGCAGCTTGTGGGTGTTTGATATGATCATCACCTACTGCCGGCGTATTGACGATTCTTTAGAGTCCTACACAGAGGTTTTCTGGCTCAGGCAAAACGAAATAGGGGCACATATGCGATATGTGCGGGACCGAGAATAATACGATATGAGATACCGTATTCTATTCTCGCGATATGAGATATCGGCCGGGTATATGCAATATAGCCGGGTCATCGGATCAAGTGTTGATTCGATGAAATGGTACATGTTATATTAGTCGGTTATATGTAATATAGCCGGATTGTTGGATCAAGTGTTGATTCGATAATTTAATGTACAATTATATATGTGATATATTACATTACGTTAACTAATATAAGCTCTCTTTATTGATTCATTTTCTCACCGGATAATACATTGATATATATGCGATATATGCTAATTGTATTATTTTCTTTTGTTACATTATATATTATATATGTGATATATAACATTGTAACATGTTAGGGTTACAAATGTAACATGGTTGTTGAGTTTAAACCAAGATAAGGTTTGGATTTAGGTTAGCTTTTGGGTTAGCTTTTGGATGAAGCTTTCATGAAGCTTCATGAAGTTTTGACTTTTGTCATCTAGCTTGATATTTTGTGTAGATATTTGTTAACCCAACCCAAACCCTTAACCATAGTTTATTCTCTACACGAGTTAAAACCTTCATTCTTAACTCATGGTTGCAATTGTAACCACAACAATTAATTGATTATTCATCACAAAAGCTTTCTTCTTTTTCTTCCTTCTTTGAAAAAAAGCTTTCTAGCTTTTTGTGTTGTGATGATTTAAAGTGAGAAATTGAAAACAAAAGAGAGCGAAATTCCTACTTCATCATTCTCATCTATTCTAGCCACTTAGATTAGGGTGGTCACTTCACTAATTGTTAATTAGAGAAGTGAGAGCTTGGGTTTGAGATTCTTCAAGGTAGACCATCTTCGAAAAGGAAGACTTCAAGCAAGCATGGATCATTCGATTTGTGGAGCTTTTCTAGGGTCCGGAAGTTCATGGATCGCGGCGTAGGACTACTACTCGGAGCTTATGAAGCGAAGGAACGGACTACAAAGGCTGTAATCCCTCTCTCTTAGATGTAAAGTTGTTTACATGTAAAGTTAACCCTAATTCTCTAGTTTGATTACTTGATTGGTTTGTTTAGCACCCCAAAAATATTAATATAGCATGTTTGATGCTTGCCAAAACCTTCCTAAGGTGCTAAACTAACCTTACAGTGGTATCAGAGCCAAGATAGAGAATTAGGCGTTGTCTAGACGAAATTAGAAGTCCGATCGAACCCCGAAACCCCGAAACGACCCCTTTTCTGGAAATTTTTCAAAAAGTTGAATTTTTCCATGTTAAAAATACTCATAAAATCATGCAGGGAATTCTATTGACACACCTGAAGAACGAAACCCTAACTCGTCTAAGTGACCGCGGATCCGCGGCCAAAACCTGGTTTTGGCGGCGGATCCGCGACGTCACTTGAGAGGCTTGGGTCGGCCCTTCAGCTGTTAGTCCGTAGGTACTGTGGTATGTCTCTGGTTAATTTTAACTGTGCTCAAGTGTTGAGCTCTCTGGGAATTTTTGGGAATTCGTTGTATCTATCGAATTATCTAACTTCGCCTAGCTATCTGTGATGATTATGTGTTGCTGTGATATATTGTATTGGATCATTGTGTATTGAATAGCGGGGGGTTTTATGTGAGATGAGAGTTTTCTTTTTCATTCATGTAAAATTCTTTTGTATGTAATATTCTTTTATTGAGGCACTTCCGGATTGAGGATGATGTCACCTTGTATATTATTTACTTTTCCGCATTAGGATAGAACAAGACGGAGAGCATAAGTAACCGGGTTCTAGGGTCCAGTGGGAGGCCATCTCGAGGAGTCGAGACCGGGTCTCCTAACTCTAGAATTGGCAGGGTTACTTGCCGCTCTCGCAGGGGTCTAGGGATGTGGGTTTGGTTATTCATCGCGACTGCGGAATCCGTGTTTTATACAGGCTCAAAATAAAACACGGACGTCCTAGTATATCCAATATTTCATATGTTGACTTCTGCTGCAATGTTCTGTGATGAGATCATATTACTGCCTGAGACGAATGCTTATACTATATATATATGTTGATATATAAATATTACTGCTTTCGTTTCTTCTGTGATGCTTAGGAAGATTAAATGATGGGATTTATTAATGAGATTAATAAAAGAAAAGAAACCTAAAAGATGTTGTAGAATCAAATTTTCAAAAAGGGTAGCTAGAGTTATTGCTTTGCATAGCGGTATTCCTTATAGAATATCCAACACCTTATTCGATAAGGAAAGAGCCGAGATCCCTTCACCGGGAGTGACCTCTTTAGCAAAACTGGCAGATGCTACAAACTCACGGTTTAGTTTTTGATTGCTTCTATAGTTCTTGCTTTGCACAGCGGTATTTATGAAATATCCTGCACTTTATTCGATGAGGAAAGAGCCGAGATCTCTTCACCGGGAGTGACCTCTTTAGCGAAACTAGAAAAGCCTCAAAAACACTCCTTTTTAAAATCACTTGTTTCTACAACGATATCAAGTTCATTACGCAAAAGGTTTTCTGAAAAACCTGTCGTAGCCCTTAGTCATTTCAGATAATTCCTACTTAGTATTCGTGCTGCGTTTGTTGACCCGCGTCAAGGCGTAGTGTGTGGTAGCTAACTAATGCTTGTCTGTAACATAAGATGTGGTTGGATTAGGGTAGTCGTGCGACTTTGTTGGCCTGCGTCAAGGGTCGTACGGGGTTTAATTCAATCAGGAAATGACGGGTTGAACTTGACTAGCGGATTATGGTTTGTTGGCCTGCGTCAAGGTCATAGCATGCTAGGGGCAAAAGCATTGTCGGGAATTTCAAGTGTTGAAATTTGCAATGAGATTGCATACCTTTTATGAGATAGTTGGATCCCTATACCCACTGCGAGTAAGAGTTACTCCTGGAAGAGTTTTACACATGACAAATTAGCCGATCAAGTAGGTGTCTAGAAAGGTGTTAATGGGGTTATGCCTATGGGAAAACGAGGTTTATTTTAATTAGGTCCGTGTGAAAGCACGGGGAACCTCTCTCAAAGTACCAACACTGATCTGGCTGAATAATTGACGAACTTGTAAGGTGTAATTAATCCCGGCTAATCTTACCTTTTAGGGTTTGAAGGAAGATTTGATTAAAACAGTAGGAGCCATCCTGATTAGATAAGATAATAACCAATCTAATCTTGCAAGAGCACACGCTAAAGTATTTTCTTCTCTCTCTCCAGGTAGCGACCCTGTCAGGCCTTAATCAAGATAATAATATGGATGTATATACTGAGCAGGGGAACGTTGGTCCCGTTCTTTCTTATAAATGTTATAAGGCTGAACAGGAAATAGAGGAATACCAGAATTCACATGCCGCCCAAACGAAGAATAAACATGTTGATGCATCTTCTTCGGATGTGTTAGTTATTGAGAACTGTTTCTCAGTTCACTCTACGTCCTGGGCATTAGATACCAGATCAGGATCCCACATATGCAATATATTGCATGGGCTAAAGAGAGGTATAGAACTGGGAATGGGTGATCATTCCGTAAGAGTAGGGAATGGTGCAAATGTTGCAGCCAAAGCAGTTGGCGAATATCACCTTGTATTACCAAGTGGTAATACATTGATTCTGAACGAATGCTATTATATACCGAACATGATTTGCAACATTATATCAGTTTCTTTATTAAGTAAACAAGGATATAATTTTGTAATACAGGATAATGCTATGAACATTTTTCTAAATCAAAAGTTTATTGGATCATGCTCGTTACATAATGGCATATACGTTCTAAATCAAAATACAGTTCTTAATATACAGAACACACACAAGAGGAAAAGTTCAGAAATGAACGAATCCTTCTTGTGGCATTGTAGACTTGGTCATATCAATGCGATATGACTAGCTAAGTTACATAAAGATGGTTATTTAAATGCGTTCGAATTATCATCTTATGAAACTTGCCATTCATGTCTCAAAGGCAAAATGACCAAAACTCCGTTCAGTGGACACGGAGAAAGAGTTACAGAACTCTTGGGACTGATACATAGTGATGTATGCGGTCCCATGTCTACACATGCCAGGAATGGTTCCTCATACTTCATTACATTTACTGACGATCTTTTAAGATACGGACATGTGTTCCTGTTGAAACACAAGTCTGAAACTTTTGAGAAATTCAGAGAATATAAGAACGAAGTAGAGAACTAAACGGGTAAAAGTATTAAGATCCTTCGATCTGATCGAGGAGGAGAATACTTGAGCAATGAGTTCCTGAACTATCTAAAAGAGAATGGTATTCTCTCTCAGCTTACTCCTCCATATACACCACAACACAACGGTGTATCGGAATGGAGGAATCACACCCTATTAGATATGGTGCGCTCTATGATGAGCACTGCTGAGTTACCTATTTCCTTTTGGGGATATGCACTGGAAACAGCTGCAGACCTATTGAATATGGTTCTTACCAAATCTGTGCCAACCACTCCATATGAGATATGGAAAGGAAAGAGACCATATCTTAATTATGTTAAGATATGGGGTTGTCCGGCATATATAAAAACACAGAATCCGGAGAAGCTCGGGGTAAAGGTCTTTTCTGTGTAAGTTTTTGGATATCCTAAACATTCGCGCGGGTATATCTTCTACCACACCGAGGAACAAAAGGTGTTTGTATCTCGGCATGGCACCTTTGTAGAAAAGGAATTTCTTGAAAAAGAAATTAGTGACAATGAGGTAGAATTGGAAGAAGTTCCAGCTACACAAATTGCAACAGAAGAGTTGGTGGAACCAGAGGATTCAGTAGTTCCCGATGAACCCCCGCCTCTCCGCCGATCTAGTAGGGTTCCTCATCCACCTGAGAGATACTACGGTTTTCTCGTTGATGGTAGGATCGAGGATTGCATCATGGAAGATGATGACCCAAATAGTTTCGAGCAGGCCATCACGAGTGGTGACTTTGTGAAATGGCTGGATGCAATGCGATCTGAGATGGAATCCATGTACACCAACAAAGTATGGACTTTGGAAATTGCTCCTGAAGGGGTAAAACCCATTGGGAGCAAATGGATCTTTAAGAAGAAACTTGGTGTAGATGGAAAAGTTGAGACTTTCAAAGCTAGACTTGTTGCAAAGGGTTTTCATCAACGACCAGGTGTGGATTATGACGAAACCTTTTCTCCAGTGGCTATGCTTAAGTCCATTCGGATCTTACTTGCCATTGCTGCATACCATGACTACGAAATCTGGTAAATGGATGTTAAGACCGCCTTTCTAAATGGTGATTTGGAAGAGTGCGTGTACATGACTCAGCCAGAGGGCTTCGTAGATAGTGGGAGCAGCGGAAAGGTGTGCAAGCTACTTAAATTCATCTATGGGTTGAAGCAGGCATCGCAGAATTGGAACATATGTTTTGATGTGGTAGTCAAAGAGTTTGACTTCATCAAAAACATAGATGAAACTTGTATATACAAGAAGGTTGCAGAGAGTAAGGTTGTCTTCCTCGTATTGTACGTGGATGACATACTCTTGATAGGAAACGATGTTCCTATGCTGCACTCGGTCAAGCTCTTCTTATCACAAAGATTCTCAATGAAAGATCTAGGTGATGCCTCCTGCATTTTAGGAATTAAGATCTATAGAGATAGATCTAGACGGATACTAGGATTGTCCCAATCTAGGTACATTGACACCATACTAAAGAGGTAGTATGGAAGAATCTAAGCATGGGAACTTACCCACGATCTCTGGACTCACTCTCTCCAAAGAGATGTCTCCCAAGACTGATTTGGAGAGATCTCGCATGCAAGGGATACCCTATGCTTCGGCAGTAGGCTTTATCATGTACGCGATGCTATGTACCAGACCCGATGTAGCATACTCACTAAGTGTAGTGAATAGGTATCAAGCAGATCCAGGAGAGGATCACTGGACAGCTGTGAAGAACATTCTCAAGTACTTCAGAAGGACTAAGGAGATGTTCTTGGTGTATGGTAACGGAGAACTCTAGATGGAGTCCTTTACCGATTCGAGCTTCCAAAGTGATAAGGACGACTTTAAGTCGCACTCGGGTTTTGAATTTACCCTCAATGGAGGGGCGGTGTGTTGGAAGAGTTCCAAACAGGAAATCGTGGCAGACTCGACGATGGAGGCTGAATACATCGCTGCCAACGATGCTGCCAAAGAGGCTGTCTGGATAAAGAATTTCATCACTGAACTTGGTGTGGTTCCGTCCATTGAGCATCCAATACCTCTGTATTGTGATAACAATGGAGCTGCGGCTTTAGCCAAAGAACCCAGGTCCCATCAGAAGTCCAGACATATTCTGAGGCGGTATCACCTGATCCGGGAGATAGTTGATCGCCGGGAGATCGAGATTAGGAGAGTTGATACGAAGGACAAAACTGCGGATCCACTCACGAAGGCCATACCCCAGATATATTTTGAGAGACTCTTCGGGTTGTTGGGTATGAGATACTACAACAGCTGGCCTTAGTACAAGTGGGAGATTGTTAGTTATGTATATGCCCTAGAGGCCATTGTCGTACATATGATGTCTATTATAATGGATGCTTGGATATATATAGAGAGGACTTTCTTGCTCGACATGATAGTATGCTATCTGGTTTCATTTTGTCTTAACATGTTGACTTGTATTAGTTTACTGTCTTGCTCTCATATGTTGATAAAGCCCTTAGGATATGTACTTAACTACTGGGACTATGATAAAGATCATACTAGTCGGGCCAGGGTAGTCTACGAGTACATCCTATAATTGTTCCTAGTCGAGGGTGTATCGAGACAGGGCATCGATACTCCAGAGTAGACTAGCGTACACGCATCTTGACCCATATGATGGGCGATGGATGATCCCATATCCATTGGTGTTAGACATCAAAGATGGTGTACGGGTGCTCAGTGGAGACTGGGTACACTGAATGGACTCACCGAGAACTCCTAGATGGTATTATACCTATTGTCAGATAGCAGTTCTCAGGTGACACTGGTACATGTTAGTCTGTAGACCCGAGATCGTCATAGAGTCTTGTGTGATTCCCACTGTGCTTTGATTTTCACCTTACCACGTCCAAGAGGGCGTGCAAAACAGTGGCTTTTGGTTACAGTCCTGAATCACATGGAGGCAATGAGCGATAGGAAGGGTTTCGTCTCACCCGGTATAGGAAGTTGATGTGGTGCTGTATTCGATTGGCTATAACTGGAAGTCCCTGGTCAGGGCTGATATGGAGATTTACTGGTAAGAGTTATCAGTAGTTTCTTGACCCGTTCTGAGCTTTACATCGACATGACTTATCGGTTACCGGGGTCTGACGTTTACCACCCCTATACTAGATATGCAACATATCAGACGAAGAGACCGGACTGTATGGTAGTGTTACTGATTGGATTCACATGAGATTGTACAGGCTTGCTTGTTGATCTTCTGATCGTTCAATACATGTGTGGCTGTTACGTTTAGCTGACCGCTTGCAGCTTGTGGGTGTTTGATATGATCATCACCTACTGCCGGCGTATTGACGATTCTTTAGAGTCCTACACAGAGGTTTCCTGGCTCAGGAAAAACGGAGTAGGGGCACATATGCGATATGTGCGGGACCGAGAATAATACGATATGAGATACCGTATTCTATTCTCGCGATATGAGATATCGGCCGGGTATATGCGATATAGCCGGGTCATCGGATCAAGTGTTGATTCGATGAAATGGTACATGTTATATTAGTCCGTTATATGTAATATAGCCGGATTTTCGGATCAAGTGTTGATTCGATAATTTAATGTATAATTATATATGTGATATATTACATTACGTTAACTAATATAAGCTCGCTTTATTGATTCATTTTCTCACCGGATAATACATTGATATATATGCGATATATGTTAATTGTATTATTTTCTTTTGTTACATTATATATTGTATATGTGATATATAATATTGTAACATGTTAGGGTCACAAATGCAACATGGTTGTTAATTTTAAACCAAGTTAGGGTTTGGATTTGGGTTAGCTTTTGGATGAAGTTTTCATGAAGCTTCATGAAGTTTTGACTTTTGTCATCTAGCTTGATATTTTGTGTAGATATTTGTTAACCCAACCCAAACCCTTAACCATAGTTTATTCTCTACATGAGTTAAAGATTTCATTCTTAACTCATGGTTGCAATTGTAACCACAACAAATAATTGATTATTCATCACAAAAGCTCTTCTTCTTCTTCCTCCTTTGAGAAAAAGCTTTCTAGACTTTTGTGTTGTGATGATTTAAAGTGAGAAATTGAAAACAAAAGAGAGCAAAATTCCTACTTCATCATCCTCATCTATTTTAGTCACTTAGATTAGGGTGTTCACTTCACTAATAGTTAATTAGAGAAGCGAGAGCTTGGGTTTGAGATTTTTCAAGGTAGATCATCTTCGAAAAGGAAGACTTCAAGCAAGCATGGATCATTCGATTTTTGGAGCCTCTCTAGAGTCCGGGAGTTCATGGATCGCGGTGAAAGGACTACTACTCAGAGCTTATGAAGCGAAGGAACGGACTACAAAGGTTTTAATCCCTCTCTCTTAGATGTA
This sequence comes from Agapanthus africanus, assembly GCA_030015575.1. Classification (NCBI taxonomy): domain Eukaryota; kingdom Viridiplantae; phylum Streptophyta; class Magnoliopsida; order Asparagales; family Amaryllidaceae; genus Agapanthus; species Agapanthus africanus. Next base: position 130,991,038 of record CM057350.1, on the reverse strand, counting down.
AAATTGTTTACATGCAAAGTTAACCCTAATTCTCTAGTTCGATTACTTGGTTGGTTTGTTTAGCACCACAAAATATTAATATAACATGTTTGATGCTTTCCAAAACCTTTCTAAGGTGCTAAGTTAACCCTACAGAGAGTCGTTCGGAAACGGACTTGCGCTTGGGCTGAGGTACCCTCACGACCATGACATTCAGCCTTTTCCCCTTTTACGCTGGTTTATCCATCACTGGGGCTTGAAGAGCAGGGACAACGTTAGCTGGCCTGAAAAGAATAGAGCCGAATGGTAGCGGTGGCTCCTCCCACGGTCGCCCGAGAACGGCCGGGAGGATCGCCCTAGCGTCCATCTTCATCGTGTAGGAGATGGGAGCTGTGTTGAGAGCTGAGCTTTCCCTTGGAGACATTCTGCTGTGTTCAAAGATTGCGATTCAAAAACGTTAACCTGCACACAAAAAAGCATGATTTCAGTACAGGAAATTGATATGCATATTAATTAAGTTCGCATGAACGTTTAACCCGAAATATGGGAGGAGAGATAAGTCCCATCGGGCGTGCCAGAATCTGTAGGGTGTTTTTCGTCACCCCATTGAGATGGGAATACACGCTCGCTTGTCAGGCGCATTACAGATTCCCACTGCCTAGGGTAGGCTGGGGTTTATTGATTGTGGGGATCCAAATCTCCGGCAACCGCTGACTAAGCTGCCGTTAATTACCCCTCGCCTTTGGAGCGAAAGAACCTTCGATTGACGGGGTAAACAGGTCATTCGAACTCAATGTGCAGTGTTGTGTTTTGAAAGGTTTTCGGATGTATCGGGGGCCCTGCAGAGTTTTTACGGGGGTCCCGCTACCCGGATAGTGGGCTGGGGGTCAAGGGGGCTAGCAGCCCCCTTGCAGGGTGCAGGACAGCGCCTCGTTACAATTTTTTTTCTAACGGGAACAGTGTTGTGGAGTATGTGTGCGTGTATGTGTGTATATATATATATGTATGTATATACATACATACATACATACACATACATACATACATACATACATACATATATATATATATATATATATATATATATATATATATATATATATATATATATATATATACATACATACACATACATACACATACATATATACATACGTACATACATACATACACATACATACATACATACATACATACACATACATACATACATACATACATACATACATACATACATATATGTATGTATACACATACATACATACATACATACATAGATATATACATACATACATACATACATACATACATACATACATACATATATATATATATATATATATATATATATAGACACACACACACACACACATATAGGGAAAGGGCATCCAAAGGATACGTCAGAGCGCCAGCGCTCCCACGTGTCTGGCACGGGCGCTGCGTGCCAGAGTGCCAGCGCACCACGTGCCCGGCACGCGGGTGCTGGGCGCCAGAGCGCCAGCGCCCCACGTGCTCGGCACGCGGGCGCTGCGCGTCAGTAGCAGAAGGGACTTGGTCCCTGCACTGGGAGCTTTGCTCCAAAAAGGAAATATTTATTATTTTGTATATATATGTATATATATTTTTGAGGAGTTGAACTCCTAAGATATTTTGGAGCTGATGGAAGGGGCTTCTCCCTTGAGCCCTGGATCTTCCCCAAAATAGGGTTCTTGGAAGCGGGTCTCCTTCTTCCTCCTCTGTTGGCCGGATCTTGAAGAACAAGAAGTATGAGATTTTAAAAATCTCTCCTTTTTGAGATCTAATGGGAGATATGAGTTCTCCTTTGTGGGTTTTGTGGTGAAAAACTATTTAGTTTTGGAAAAGAAAAAGTAAAACTCTTGATTTAATTCAAAAAAGAAGAAGGTTTAGAACCTTGAGGAAGGAGAAGGAGGCACAAAACCCTAACCTTTTTGAGAGGAATGAAAAGTCTATACTTTATTCATTATCATGTTGCCTTATATAGGCTTACACATTTACATATAGCCCCTTGGGCTTTACAAAATGGCATTTTGCCCATCTCATGCCTCATGTGCTCATTTCTTTTGCACATAAGCCATGGGCTTTATAAAAATTTAGCTTTATGCCCATTTTGCTTACATGCATGCATAAAAAATTATATCAAAATTATTTATTACATGATTTTTATTTTGGCATGGGGAGGCTGGCCGCGGGCTCGACTTGGGCATGGGCCCACTTGGCCTGGGCTTGGGCCCACCTGGCTTGGGGTTGACCTTGACTTTGACCCGGTCATCTAGGGTGCAAATTTTGACCCTAACATGCACTAGTTCCTTCAGTAGGATACTCGATGATAACGTAAACGCACAACTTTACCGTAAACTTAACCCTTCATATAAGAACTTAGTTCTTTCTCTGGTTGAGATTTGCAGAAGCAAATTTCCCCACAAGTTGAGAATTTAATTCTCATCGGGGAAATTTTGTTCTGCAGATTCAAGACTTAGGGGAAAAGAACTAAGTTAAAAATAAATAACAGGGACATATGGAAATATAATTCCTCCAAAAATTAGGGTTAGGGTTTTGGGTGCACCAGTATCTTTAGTAGGATACTCTATGATAATGTAAACGCATAATTTTACCGTAAACTTAACCCTTCATATAAGAACTTAGTTCTTCCTCTGGTTGAGATTTGCAGTAGCAAATCTCCCCACAAGTTGAGAATTTAATTCTCATCGGGGAGATTTTGTTCTGCAGATTCAAAATTTAGGGGAAAAGAACTAAGTTAAAAAGAAATAATAGGGACATATGGAAATTTAATTCCTCCAAAAATTAAGGTTAGGGTTTAGGGGGCACTAGTACCTTCAGTAGGATACTTGATGATAACGTAACGCACAACTTTACCATAAACTTAACCCTTCATATAAGAACTTAGTTCTTCCTCTGATTAAGATTTAAAGAAGCAAATCTCCCCACAAGTTGAGAATTTAATTCTTATCGTGGAGATTTTGTTCTGCAGATTCAAAACTTAAGGAAAAAGAAATAACATGGACATATGGCAAACATGTTTGTATTTTAAATGTAATTCATTGTTTAGTATATAATTTATTTTTTTGTGTTGCTTAATTAGAAAACTAAATCTGAATGTGTTGTACAGAAACATGCCGATCAAAATAAAGAGAATAGGAAGTCGGCGAAGAGGGGTCTCCCCACTTATATAGGTGGCTCGAGGAATATTACTCGTGCCATGGAGGCATTGGTAAATTACAATTGATCTACTGTGATATAATGTAATATTAAGAGTTATTTTATAATATATGTAAATATTTTGCGAATTGCAGAGAGCTCAGACCCTGGCGTAGGGTGGTACACCGAGCGTGCTGACCGCGTATCTTGCCGTCCATGGCACCTCGACAGATCCCGCCACGGGCGAGCTTCGATTCCCCGACATCGCTACCCAGGAGTATTGCTTAAGTGTTAATATTTATTCTAACAGGTTTGAAATTTTTGTTTTGAAAAGTTCAAATTTAAATGATATACTTATATTTTACTGGTTAATGTGGGTGTAGGAGCGGGTGGTGCTGAACAGAACGATCCGATGCTGCTGACCCCAGTCATAGACGCCGCAGATGGAGGGCTCCACGGAGGTTGGGAGAGAGGCCAGGGACTGGGTTTTAGCAGGGCCCATATGAGGTTGGACTTTACTCCGGCGGTTACTTCCCCTACCCTCCATGAGCGACGTCTAGAGCAAGATGTTGCCACCTTGAAGACCACCGTCCAGGAGTTGAAGGAGATAATGGTATGTATACTACTTAATAGTAAAATATTATATAATATTATAGATAGTAACATATCTAATATTAGTAGCCTGAGCTTATTTGGTAGTAGACTTAGTTTTGATTAATCATACTTACATAGAACTGTCTAATTAAAATAAACTACAATTTTCCAAACTAGATATCCAAACGAGGCCTATATCCCTACGTATTCTTAGATTAGGGTTTCACAATAACCTGATAATGATACGAATTCGACTAATACACATTTCTTACCCATTTATTACACACAAAATTGAACAGATGCGACAGGGTACTTCGGCTGCGGCTCCGCAAGCCACTACCTCGGCCGCGGTTGCACAGACCACTCCTGCAGCTCCACAGCCTGGTCAGACTCCCGCACAGTCCGCTCCTTCATTGGTAGAGTTTTTGACGACTCAGGGCTGCACCAAGGAGCAGATGCGCCAGATTACGGCAATTATCAGAGGTAGAGGAGCCGGACCGAGCTAGGGTAACTTTTTTTTATATATTTTAAGCATGTATGTACTTATATGATACATATTGTATATATTTTGGACGATATTGGTGGTGTTTGCGTGTTCATGATTATTTAGATTGATATCGTATTCTGTTTGTTGATTTCTTTAATATATTATGCGTGAGATGTTGATTATGAATACCACGGTATTTGGTTATATGCTGCATATATTATTGTGCACAGGGAGAGGAAAAAATAGGAAGCCCCTTTTAAAAAAAACACCATGATATTTTGTCCCTACGGATTAATCCGTAAAGCCATATGTTGCACCTATGGATTAATCCGTAGGTCCACAGTTTGCCCCTACAAATTTATCCGTAGGGACAAAATATCTGGATACCTGACATTTTGCCCCTATGGACTCAGTAACAAGCTTTTTTCTGTCCCTACGGATTACTTCGTAGGGGCATAAAGATGGACCTTTGAAGAAATCCATAGGGCTTATATCTGGACCTACGAATAACTCCGTAGGGGCATGTCGTTGCCCCTACGGATTTATCCGGAGGGGCAACTATTTTATTTTATAAACCAATAAATTAAATAAATATTTTGTCCCTATGGATTACACCGTAGGGACATATGTCCCTACGGAGTACACCGTAGGGGCTATTATTACTCCGTAGGGGTATATTCAGGGCGAAGACTTGCACCTGCGGCCTTTATACCTACGGGGTATTTTTATGTTCTTACGAATATATCCGTAGGGGAAGTGCTTTGCCCCTACCCTTTATTGTAGTAATGTGTCTTCTTATGTTTCTACTGTAGGGTAGAGTTAGGGTTTGGTACTATATAGACCCCTAGCTAGCAACTATAAATCATTGGTATGGACACAAGGTGAGAAGATATAAAAACATTTGGATGCTAATTTTTGTCACGCCCCGCTTCCCAGAGTGCGCTAAGATCGGCACGTGACAGAGCCAACCATGCTACCTGTGGCTAGGAAACATCCCACCACAGTCACATTACGGCTGTCTATAGATATCAAGAATAGGAAAATAAAAGAAATTATCTAGTACATTTCCATGAGCCAGAAATAACGAGTCAAGAAATAATATGCGGAAGCAATAAATTCAAGTAACAATAACAATCTGGAAAGTACGTCCTAAAATACGGGCTCACATCAGGAAATAAAAAGAAATGTTGAAAGGAAACTAAACTAAAATACTAACAGGGTCCTTACTGCTTGGCCTGTCGACTGAAGTACTCCTGCTCGGCCTGCGACAAGGGTAGCGGATCTGGGCTATGCAAAACCCAGATGTCAGCGCATCACAATATCAACAATAATATAATCAGTGGGTAACAGGATATGCAGGCATGAATTATCAATGGTAACATGAATGTAATAATTAAGCAGGGATATCGAACAGTGAAGTGTAACGGTATAGGTGAAGTGCAGCGATAAAACTAAACTGTGCTTCTGGGTTAACTACTCTCAAGTTTGTGAAATCAATTTAATGAATCGTCGATGCAACTCAATAGTATCCCGTGCATGCCCGGGACCACGGTCAAGACTCTCGGGCTGAATCTGAGACGTGCCGTTAGGCAGTAAACAGGTAACAAGTACAGACGAATGATGTCAGCATCATCATCCCGGGGCTGGCCTAGCCCATAAAAATGATAAGTATAAGCGTCGAACTGTTGAGTTACAAGTCAGGTTTCATCATTGATTTCCTCTTACCCCCAAGTTATGTGTTCAAGTCAGGTATTGATAAATCTGAAGCTAATGCCAACACAGGATCAAGCAGGAACAAGTTTGTCTATACAGACAACAGGATATGTCCATCGGGACAACATGTCAGGATTGTTGGCATTAGAAACAGGATCAGGTAACATGTCAAGTAGTAATATATTAGGTCATGTCAGGTAGTGTACATGTATCAAGTGGGTGCCTGATTGGTAGAGATGATTTTCTGTGTTTAATTTTACCGCAATTAGACGGTGTCGCTTGGTAGCTAGCCGGTTGAGTACGGGTCGATCCACAGGGAGAAGGAATCCTTTTCTTTATGTTCTAACGAGTTAAGTCCTAACTTTGGTAGGGTTTTGTTTTAAGATCTATGAATGAGAATAAGTTGATAAAAATGCTTGCTAGGGTTAGGATTAGGTCAGTTCGAAATAGGGATCTTCTCGCTTCTTTCAATACCTTAATTGTGAATAAAGGTGTTCGGGTAATCGGTAACAACGGGGATTAGCACGACTAGGAAGAAACTTGGTTTCTTCCTTTTGGTCTTTGTCCGCCCGTTCTTGGCTCTTAGCCCTAACCTCCGGTTAATTCAACCATAACAGGTCTAATTAGGGAATTGCCGCTATCATGAAGGATAGGGTGCCCTAGTGAGCGGATTATGGTTGATTTAAAGGGAGTCCGTATTAAAATTATTTGGGCAAAGAAAGGAGTGAGAGAGATTTCCTTCTCTCAAACCTTCCCTTTCCTATCCCTAACAAGTGAGGAATTACTCACTCATTAGAAAGATAACAATAAAATTCATTTTTTATTTTTATTGATAACCTAAATTGCAGATAAATAAAGAACAAATAAAAGTGCAGATAATAAATTGCAAATAAGAAGAATGCGAGATAAAATAAAATAAAAGACTTATTTTATTGATGACCTCTCAAGAACGCATTACAATTGAATTTAAAATTTAGATTTAGAATATAAAAAAGAGGAATAAAAAATTGAAGAGAGGCATCCTCCAAAGAGGCAACCTGAAAGAGGCACCTAAGAAAGGCACCCTAAAAGAGGCACTTAAGAAAGGCACCCTAAAAGAGGCACACCTAATTTGGCTTTGAGATCTCCTATTTATAGATAGGAAAACCCTAGGTTTACATTCTGATCCAATCACTAATTTATAAAACTACCCCAAGAGAGCTGAGTCAAAGCACGACACTGCCACCGACACGTGCATAACACGGCCGCGGTTCCGCGGCAGAAGTGCCTGTTTGGCCGCGGTTCCGTGGCCGTTTGGTGGAATCATGAGGCCATCTCTTTAGGGTTTCTCCATGTTGCTTTCATCTTTTGTTTTATTCACTTTGTTTCTCAGAATCTCTTTAATATCCTTCCAGATTTCCCACAGTGCAGAATGATATGGACTTTTGCCTTGAACTCTGCGTTGAAGTCTTGGATCTTGTGCTGCCTTTGTGTTTTGTGCATTGAAATGCCCAATGATTTTTAATTTGTTCCTTGAACTGGTAGGCGGCATTATACGGGTAGTGTGTGGAAACCCGTATTTCTCTGTTTGTTGGTCGTAGTCCCATATTTGTTGCGACTTTTCATGAATTTCACTGTAAAGAGCTAAGAACCTGTAACCTGCAACTATTTAGCAGACATGGATCAAAAGTACCTATTTATATGCAATGTGATTAAGAATGGGCGGTATAAAAATGCAAAAATCTGATATGAACAAATACCCCCAAACTTATCTTTTGCTCGTCCCGAGCAAAACCAATTTTATTCTCGAAAAATCCCAACCTCACTTTCGCAGGGAACGCGATTGCACTGAGCTCGTGCAACAAGCTGTTAAACCTCTAGGTGCCCATAGTATGAGGAGTGTTGTCTCCTGAGGGTTTTCAGCGGATACTACCCACAAAATCCGATCAATTTGGCCATTGACTCTAATTCTTCAATTTAGTATTCTAGCAAGAAATTCTATTATTTTCAACTTCGAAATTATCAACCCGTATTTTTCACGCTTCCTTTTCATTTATCTTAAGATCATATACGTTTTTCCATTTTAAAAAGCTTTCAGCATATCCTAAGTTTTCCTTCTAAGGCGCAATCTTAACTCAGGAATTTTTATCATCTCTACTGAAGATGTAAGTCCTATCTTTTATTCCTATCTCTCCTCCAAACTCCAATTATACACCCCTACGTGTGTGTAATTATCACCCCTACACTTGGAAATTCAATTCAAGCTATCATACTCTTGTCCATCTTCCAAAATACTTTTAGTTGGTGAATTTTAGATGAAATTGCTCATACATCCTTCATGCGACTGTTAATACTTCTTGAGGTACTAAACGACCGATTACAAAATGTGCTTGTGCATTTAGACGCAATTCCTCGTCTTGCAACACCTAAGACTTAGCAGTGACTCCCAAACTAGTTGGTCTAAGGCACTAGGTGATAAAACACCCTCGCTATATTTTTTTTATTTATGCTGCCTTAAGTAATTACAAAACCAGTGTTCATTTTTTTATCTCTTTATTCATACTTATACTTTTATTTTATTTTCCTTCATACTAAGAATTTTAGACAAGAGCATTTCAAGGTATCCTCTACTATCCCAAGTTTCAAGATGTGTGTGAGTGCGTAAAGTAGGGTATAGGTTTTCAGAATTTGGACTTAAGGTTCATAATTAATTTTCAGACTTATACTTCAAATAGAGCTTTCAATATTCTTCCCTTATTTCGATTTAGCCCAAGAACTGAACTCAAAATTTGCCTATTTCTAAATAAACTATAAGGACGTATATTTTCTACAGTTAAACTTTAAGAAAGGTTATTTTTAGGGTTTTTAATTTACTAAGTTTAGGATCTAGTTTTTCCTAACTAGTCAACCATCATGTTGAACTTAAGTCAAATATGGCCAAAATTGAAATTTTCAATTTTTTTTAATTTTTCAATTTTTTTTCAATTTTTCAATATTTATTTATTTATTTATTTATTTTATAAAGATGCAATGCAGAAAAATAAGATACGGAATTAAATATGCAAACAAATATGTACAAAAAGTTTTTTATATTTTTGGAATTTTTTTCGATTTTTGTGGGTTTTAATAAGTATGCAAAATATACACATGAATGCGAAGGTAGAAAACTTACCGAGCACACCCCCAAACTTAAACTTGACAGTGCCCTCACTATCAGGCTACACCAAGAGGGTCAAAATTGTCGGCGCTCCCTAAAAGAAAATTTTAAATAAAACAAAAAGCAAACCAAAATACATACACAAAAAAGGACCGCCCCCAAACTTAAGTGAAACAGTGTTTCCACTGTTTAAGCATTAAAATTCAGAGTTAGGGGGGAGAAAAACACAATATCAAGCTATACAAGGTCTTACACAGGCCAAAGGTTAGCACCAACCATTCAAAATTTTTATCGTTATAAAGCGGCGGTTGGTGAAAGAACATGTTGTATAGAGTCAGGACGAAATGGGGTAAAGATAAGTGGTATAATTGGGTTTACGTCTTGATTTGTAGAGACGAAACAAAAATGGTGAACGGAAACGAGAATGTGGGTGATTGGGAATGGGAAGAATGGTCACATTCTCGTATAGGATAAGAAGAAATGGTGGTGGTTCGACTTCTTCAGGTGGAGGTTGATTAATCACAAAATACGTGTCGTTTAAGAATGCGAGTTCGTCGGCGAAAATATCTTCGAAACTTTCATCGATGGTCCGATTGAATGTTTCAATGTCAATAAGTGTCGCGCCAGAATTCAACACACTTGATTTTTCAAAAATTACGGAGGTAGGAGACTCGTAAGGCTCATCTACCTTATTCTCAAAAGAGTCTAAATCAAGTTGTTTTTCAAGAATTATCGAACTCAAAATATCGAATTGTGATTCATTGACACTCGTTACCATTAAAGAAAGATTAGAAGAAGAACCAGAGAAAGCGGGAGAAAGAAGTTGAATACGAACTTGAGGGTGGAAATGGAGTGTATAAATTAGCACAATTTGTAATGACCGATGTGTAAAAAATGATTGTGCTAATCTATCAACCCACTGAGAAATGAGGTCAAATCCCTCAAGATTTGTGAGAAAACATGCGTACTTCGAACTTGGTAAACCAGACATTGAAAATGGAAGTGTAATGGTTTCTTGCAAGGTCAGAGCGAGGATGGAGGGAAGTGATTGAGGAAGGGTATCGATTAATGGTTCAGGAGGGTGTGCGTAGTCAATGAAAGAGATAGAATGAATTGGAAAATCCGACTCCTCAAGTAAAACTGCTTCATCCTCAATAATTTCCTCAATACTCTCCTCAAAATTTAGCTTATCCATGCAATTCTCATCAAAATCAAGACGCATATGATGTTCGGGAGAAACATTTAATGACTCGGGATGATGAATTGGAGAGAAAAATTCAGTCAAATCTGCGGGTTCATCATCCAAAATATTCCCAGCGTCAATATCCTTAATCAAGTGAAAATCAATTTTTTTAGACACCTTATCAAAAGCATGGATATTAATCAATTCAGGTTCTAGAGTAGAGGTGTAGAGGTCAAAGGGATTGGTGATGGTTTCACTCGAAAGGGACCCTTCACAATCAGGTAAATCAAACACTACAAAGTCGCACAACTCATTAAACGTTTTATCTTCAACTGGTGAATCATTTGGAACACTTGATAGACATTCAAAACCGGAGTTGTAGGATTCAATTGGGGATGAGCAGGTTTGATTTGGAAGGGTGTACAGCTCACTCTTACCACTCAAATTCTCAATCTGTCCAACCGCCTCATCATACATTGGAAAATTTGGAGCTAGTTGGAAACCAGCTATCGGGTCACTAGGTTGTATGAGGGTGGCCATGGACGCATTCAAATCCATCATCTGTTGGCATGACACTACCCTAAAGTCTTCCAACGCCTATTCCAAACTAGACATGGGTTGTGAAGGAGTTTCAGTAAAAGATTCAAAGTTGTTTGGATACTGGAAACTCCTAAATGGCTGTGTAGAAGCAATGTCCAGGGAAGGTGTAAAATTTGGGTAGGATGGATAGGAAGAGAATTGTTGGACAGGGGTAGGATCAAAATACGGATAAGAAGGTGAATGGAATTGTTGATCCAAAGAATTCACATTGGTGAAATGAGTGAAAGATCGGTTACGAGATTGTTCAATATGTTTAGCAACAGACATGCGTTTTGGGGTTACAACTGGACTCTCAAAAGGGGTATCAATATGAGAAGGGGTGAATGTTTGAAACGGTTGATACGAAGTGGATTGCCGAGTCTAATTTTTTGTCCTAGACGCGTCTATTCGATCTTTCAAAGAAATTTTGGGCATGGAGGGGTCGTTCGAAATTCGACCAAAACAAGAACCGTAGGAAGTAATATCTGGTTGTAGGTACCAAAGTTCGGCAAGAGTTTTGTGAGGTGGGATACCCATGATGTAATAAGAGAAAGGAGAAGAAAAAGAATGTGATTTTTTTTTTGTAAAAAATTGTTTGTTTTTGGAGTTTAGAAATTTTTGAAAGAGTTTTGCAAGAATATATACGGACTTACTTCAAACAATTACAGTTAAAACATGCACAATCAAACCTAGAGCTGTGGTCTGCTAAGTCCACTAGACTGCTCCTAACTGTTCCAAAGTGACAAGTTGTGAGATATATCTCAAATCGTCTCTTCACTGCCAATTGTGGCCAGGTAGGCACAAATGAAGAAAGGAGGTGTAACATTTAAGAAAAATAAAATATTATTTTTGGGAATTTTTATAATTTAATATTAATTTTAATGAATATTTTAATATTTCGGTATAATTAAATACCGATAAATTGGGGAAAATTTGAAAAATTATAGAAATTACTAAAAGAGGGTATTTTATGTGAATTATGCAAATTTTAAGTTTTTATGCTTAATTATACACTAATTTTGTGCTAATCGCGATTAAAATCGCTAATCGGGCTTTAAGCGAGTTTTGTGCAAAATGTGCACCATATCATTTTTACACTTGTGTGACATTTCCTACATGGTTTTCTTTTCATTATTCATTTATTGTTTTGGGTTTACTATTGAGAAGAGAAGGAAATAAAAGAAAAGAAAAGAAAAGAAAAGAAAAGAGTAAAATATAGAGCATGGGCAAGAGAGAGAAAGGTGAGGGTCAAACTTAAGTCTTGGATTATCTCTAACACTTCACCATATTCATCTTTCTTCTTCCTCAGCCCTATGGCTGCTGCCTTCACTCCCTCCCCCTCTTCATCCTCTCAAACTTCATAAAATCCATCAAAACCCCACTTCCATTTCACAAAAAGTGTGCACAAGCTCATGGAAAACACTTTAGACCGAGAAAGGAAAGGTTTTGGGAGACTTGGGGCAACTCAAGAAAGTTCTTGACTTGCCAAATGAGGTAATTTCTGCACTCTTGGTATTGTATTTAGATTTCCTTAGCACCCATATAAGTTTAGAGGTGTTTTATATCGGTTTAGTGAACCTTGAAGTTTTCTTGAGAGGGTTTGGGTTAAATTGAGTTGTGATTGTGAATTGAGCTTTAGTGGCGACCCTTAAACCCCCTCTTGGTGCTAAGAACCTAGATCCAACACAATACTAAACCTGAAACCCAAAACAGAAACAGTCTATGTCGGTTTGTGAGGAATTGGAGCGTGCAGGGAAATCTGGAGTGATCCGGGGTTAATACAAGAAAAATAAACAACTCTAGAGGCCAAATGGGACCAGTATGAGACCACCCTACCAATACGAGACCGTTTTACCACTACAAAACTGAGCTCACCGGTTTTGGGGGGTATGTCCCTGGGTCATTTGTGGAGTTTTGGGCCCAAGTTGCTTCTGTAGCTCATATACCTCCTATATAACACCCCAGTACTGTTTGCTTATCTTTTTTTCACCTGAGACGAAATTTGGGACCACTTTTCTGGGTTGATGCCATGTGTTTCATGATGCTTATGGATTTAAGATTTGATATTTGTGTTTGTACTCAGTCACTTGACGTTTGTACGTCTATCCCGAGTGTTATTGGGTTGATTTGCGAGAGCAAACTATAGGTTCTAACCTATAGGCTTTTAAGCGTATCGTTTTGGTTTTCGTGTTGGGTTTTGGTTTCGATTTGGTTTTAATGCGATGCGATACGTGTGACATGTAGGTACCCCCACGACGATTCGAGATGATGAAAAGGATGATGGAGACATCGACACCGACACGCAGGATGCAAGGTGAGTAGATTATATCTACGGGGGAAGTCGGATGGATGGCGTATAGCACCCCCGCAGTTCGATGTCTAGTATACTATATATACTATATATATATGATAGCTTATTGTGTGTCGTGGATATTTGAGATGAGATTAGGTGTGCTTTGGTTAGATTAGGGTTTTAGAAGCGAACTAGTATAGTTCCTAGTTGCGAACCCTAGAATAGGTTTACACCCCCTACACACGCTTGCTTGTTATACCTATACCGTGATGATGGGGATAGTGTATGATATTTGGAGATGAGTCGATGAGATTGGGTATAGTGCCATGAGATCGGTGATATATTGTGATTCGTATTTGGGATACGACATGAGATTTTAGCGGGCCTTTGGACGTGTGTTTACACACGCATTTTTATAGATGGTGTCGATTTGTACTAGATTTAGATCAGTACCCCAGATCATGAGATATGATGATAAGGATACCAAATAATTGATGAGATGAATGTGATATTGACTCGTACCCCGATTTGGGATGCCGTACAATGATTTACCGTACGAGCTTCATATTGATGATAGATCCGCACTCATGACTCGAGGATGTTATATAATTTTGTATCGTACGCGGTACCTTTGAGGCGGGATTACCGACTATTATATATATATATATATATCGACTCAGATTTAGGTGGTTTCCATACCCCTCCTGATTGACTTGTTAGTTAGAGTTGTAGTTTTGCTGGTAGATGTTAGGCTAGGCCGATGTCATACCTATTTCAAAAACTAACGAATCAGGAGTATTTCAATGATAAGGCAAAGGGATTCTACGGATATTTTTAAAAGACGCATCTTTTCTTAAAAACACCGTAGCCCTTATTTTACTAAAAACCTCGATTCGTCTTATTTCAAATGGCAAAGCTGCATGACATTTATATATTGTTATAGATTCTTCACTATTGCGTTGATTATTCGATTTCCGCATATTCATGCTATTCGCATCGCATTGCATGTGTAAATGAGTTTATTGTATATTAAACCCATGCTGTTAGCACACCATCACCATTATCGATGATGCGTATGTTCCACGTACACTTGCTTGCCGGCTCACACACTTCATCATCGATAATTACCATGTCACTACACTGTAGTACTGTTGCATTCAGGATATGACCCTTACATGGCATACTAGTGCACATACTTACTGTACACTCATACTTGTACACATACATATTTGCACATACATAGATGATTTCTCGCTTGATTTGGAGATTTGGGAACCGCAAGATATTCTTTAAAACTAATTCATTTTAAAAGAGCGGTTTTCCCCAATATGTGCATATTACTATTCCATGTTGCATGATATACTGATATGCTTACATTCTTTATATGTCGCATACATCATGCTTTCTGATTATACGCATTGAGATATGTTGTTTCCATGATATTTCTGGATTTGGGAACCGTGGGTATTTTAAAAAGAGAGTATGTGTTGTTTCAAAAACCCGGTTACCCTTGATATGATATTTCAGTGCGTCCACCATGTGTTTTCTCGGTTCTGAGAGTGGCATGTGAAACCTGATTCGAGGAACGGTAGGCACCGTCTGCGGGTACATGGTGGACCCGATGAGGTACCCCGGGGCAAGAAGACTCGTATATGCTATACGATGAGCCCGACAGGGGAGTACTACCTACCGGTGATAGTATTTGGGCTCGGCGGATATCCGGAGGATACCGACCGGAGTCGAGAGATGATATGGGCCGATCCAGACTGACGGAGCCCGATATATGAGGATTTACGTGCCGATGATAGGCACAGGTTTCATGATGTTTTCGAGTGTCGATGCTTGACACTCAGGTTCCATGATTTGATATGTCGCGAGCGACACATGTTGATTTATATCCTCATATTTCCATGCATATGCTTTATGATATTTACATGCATGGTGTTTATTGTCATTGGGTGACACATGGACGATTTCTACATAGATATAGTTGACATTGATGACATTGATCACATAGTTGGATGATATCCACTTTTTCATAGACTTCATGATATAGTCGACATTGATCATATCTCATATTGTTGATATGTTATTACCTGAGGCACTGGCACGAGCACTTGGCACTACACTCATGTATAGATGTTACATTGCCACCTTATCATGCTTCAGACTTATTCATTTGAGATTTATATATATATATCTGATCGTATTGACCTAGGATTGTGTCATACATACGATTTCTGCTCTGTGATGTTTTCTATTCACGAGTTGGCAACTCACCCCCGTTGTGCTACAGTTCTTGCAGGTTTTACCGTACAGGTTTCACTGCGGCTTTTCTGGCACACTGCTCCCTTTCTGGGTGATTGCATTGGTAGGTGGGTTCACTCTCATCGTGACCACCCTTGTATTATTTTATTCAGTTGTATCTAGTAATTCCATCAACCAAAATTTGTATATTGTTTCATACTTAGAAAACCAGTTATGTATTATTTCGAGCTTAGAGTCGCGCGTTGTAGTATTATGGTTTTCTTGTTGATTTTGAGTTCTTTTTGAGTTTTGATCCTCGCCCTTCGGCGTTGTATATTATACTGCTTACGTGGTTTTGACCGTCGATTGACGAAGAGCTAGCTCCCGCTTGGGGATGCCTTTTATCATTGTATATATATTATTCTTGTTGTACCCCGTTCGGGGCCAGTATTTACAAAGGAAACTCTGCCGAAATTTTCAGAAAAGACATTGAGGATTTTACAAATGCATATTCGGCTACTTATTTAAAAACCTTGTTTTTAAAACACGTTTTCCTTACTTCAAAAAAAAAAACTAGCTTCTTATTTACTCCTTAAAATGGATTTAGATTTCTGGGCTTTTGGCTTACTTGAATTAGATGGGGTCCTATAGGCTTCATATGATTCAAGTGCCAGTCACGGGCTATTTCGGGTCGTGACAGGATGTTTCCGCTCACAAATCACCGTGAGACGGGCCTTTTAAAGTTACCTTTCTCACTTGTCTAGCTAGCCTAGGCACCACAAAGTCAAGTTTAGATAAATGATTGAATGCCCACAACCTTCCTCTGTCATAATGAGCACGACAGTCCTTAGTTGGCTGAGTCTAGGTATTTTTTAATTTAGTTCAAGGGTGATTCATATGCTTTTAGTGATTTTTGGGGTCTTAGGAAGGGTAATGAAATCCCCACCCAATCTTAATTGGTGTTATAGCCGCTTAGATTCCGTATTAATTATGCAAAGCAGTAACACACCAAAAATCTAAAACACTTGCATTTTTTTTTATTTGGCAGCGCAAAGAATCCTGCACAAAAATAATTTATTGGATAGGAGAAAAAGAATCTATGCAAAGAAACCTGCAGGAAATTTTTTTCAGTGAAGTGCAGAGGAAAGGAGATGAGAAATGAGATACTCACAGAGATTTTTGGTTGCTGACGTCACCCGTTGACCGCGGTTTCGCGGTCAAACCCTTGCTTCTGCCGCGATTCCATGGCCTAACAGAAGGTTGACTGCTTCAAATTTTGTCTCTGTGCTAAGTTGGTTTTCTTTTACCTGTTTAGATCTCCTGAATATTGATTTGTTTACTGAATTTGCTCCAGATCTGAAACAGAGTTTGCTCCAACCCTGCACACTTGCACAAAAACCTTTCAAAAATAACAAGATGATTTTTATTTCTGTTTTTTTTTTCTATTTTTTCTATTTTTTTTAATTTATTTTTTTTTGGTTTTTCAAATTTTCAATTTTTAAAATTTTAATTAACCCGAAATTACACAAAGAAAGAAATTACCGTCTCCCCGGCAATGACGCCATTTGATTGGTAGAGATGATTTTCTGTATTTAATTTTACCACAATCAAGACGGTGTCGCTTGGTAGCTAGCCGGTTGAGTACGGGTCGATCCACAGGGAGAAGAAATCCTTTTCTTTATGTTCTAACGAGTTAAGTCCTAACTTTGGTAGGGTTTTGTTTTAAGATCTATGAATGAGAATAAGTTGATAAAAAGGCTTGCTAGGGTTAGAATTAGGTCAGTTCGAAATAGGGATCTTCTCGCTTCTTTCAATACCTTAATTGTGAATAAAGGTGTTCGGGTAATCGGCAACAACGGGGATTGGCATGACTAAGAAGAAATTTGGTTTCTTCCTTTTTGTCCTTGTCCATCCGTTCTTGGCTCTTAGCCCTAACCTCCGGTTAATTCAAGCACAACCGGTCTAACTAGAGAATCACCGCTATCATGTAAGATAGGGTGCCGTAGTGAGCGGATTATGGTTGATTTAAAGGGAGTCCGTATTAAAATTATTTCGGCAAAGAAAAGAGTGAGAGAGATTTCCTTCTCTCAAATCTTCCCTTTCCTACCCTTAATAAGTGAGGAATTACTCACTCATTAGGAAGATAACAATAAAATTCATTTTTTAAATATTTTTATTGATGTCCTAAATTGCAGATAAATAAAGAACAAATAAAAGTGCAGATAATAAGTTGCAGATAAGAAGAATGCGAGATAAAATAAAATAAAAGACTTACTTTTTTGATGACCTCAAGAACGCATTACAATTGAATTTAAAATTTAGATCTAGAATATAAAAAAGAGGAATAAAAAATTGAAGAGAGGCATCCTCTAAAGAGGCACCCTGAAAGAGGCACCTACGAAAGGCACCCTAACAGAGGCACACAAGAAAGGCACCCTAAAAGAGACGCACCTAATTTGACTTTGAGCTCTCCTATTTATAGATAGGAAAACCATAGGTTTACATTCTGATCAAATCACTAATTTACAAAACTACCCCAAGAGAGCCGAGTCAAAGCACCGACACTGCCACCGAGAAGTGCCTGTTTGGCTGCGGTTCCGCGGCCGTTTGCTGGAATCATGGGGCCATCTCTTCAAGGTTTCTCCATGTTGCTTTCACCTTCTATTTTATTCACTTTGTTTCTCAGAATCTCTTCAATCTCCTTCCAGATTTCCCACAGTGAAGAATGATATGGACTCTTGCCTTGAGCTCCGCGTTGAAGTCTTGGATCTTGTGCTGTCTTTGTATTTTGTGCATTGAAATGCCCAATGATTTTCCATTTGTTCCTTGAACTGGTAGGCGGCATTATACGGGTAGTGTGCGGAAACCCGTATTTCTCTGTTTGTTGGTCGTAGTCCCACATTTGTTGCAACTTTTCATGAATTTCACTGTAAAGAGCTGAGAACCTGTAACATGCAACTATTTAGCAGACATGGATCAAAAGTACTTACTTATATGCAATGTGATTAAGAATGGGCGATATAAAAATGCAAAAATCTGATATGAACAGTGCCCAACAGTAAAAGGTAGCAAGTATGGAATCAGGGTAGAATACGGATGTACGATAAAAGCATAGGTGCGCAAATATCTACCAGGGGTTATACCATGACTAAGTAGGATGCACAATATCAAGCATGTGGTACCAATGTACTAATAATATGAGTTAATGTAACATGGGGTGCAACTAGGTATGCAGAATTAATGATATGGATATGCAAATAAACATGGATGCATAAATAACTATCAGGGGTTACAACTATGGCTCCATGACTACGTAGGATGCATATTATCTAGCATGGGGTGTTAATGTAGCGGTAATATGAAATAACGTGACATGGCATGCAACTAGATATATAATTAATGGTATGGATGCACAAATATCGATCAGGGGTTACCTTTACAGTTCCAAGACTAAGTGGGATGCACATTATTAAGTATGGGGTGTTACTACAATAATAACTTGAGTTAATATGATCTGTAGATGCAGCTACATGTAGATTAAATGATATGGATGCATACGGGTATCCGAAAGCTGTAAAATTGTAATATGGATGCACCATAAAATAAACATATAATATTATTATTAATATGGATGCAATTATAATAACATAGCACGTAGCAAGATAAACTTGCCTGAACGGAATACACGACAGATGTAAATGCAGCGTCCGATGTTGGTAAAATGTCGCTATGCACACGCGGGGGTACAAAACTGGACTAAGCAAATCAAGAAGGTGACCACGCTGGCTGGGGATGTCCACCGAATCTCCCACATCGGCAGCGGCGAGCACGGCTCCGGCGATGACCGGAAAAATGTGAAATCAAGAAAAACAAGAAGAACAAGAAGAAGAAGAAGTAGAAGAAGAAGAAGGAGGTGATGGCTGTGTTCAAAGTATGGATGCTCTGGAGTCAGAGACGAGGTGAGGGAGACGTCGACGATGGGTCAGCGATGGCGAGATCCACGGCGAGGCAGTGGTGATCTAGGGTTCTCGGGTGTCATGTTTCTTGTGGTCAGGGAGGTGAAACTGGGTTGTTGAGGGGTGAAGGTGATGGTAGTGTTGGGTGGTCGGGGAAGAGAGAGATGATGATGAGGTGAGGCCGATGAGGGCGCCGGTGATGGGTCTGCGACAAAGGCGCGGGCAGGCGAGGCTTGGAGTGGGTTTTCTTATGTTGTGCAGGGGTTGAGTTTGCAGAGGAGAGGAGAGAGAGGTGAGGGTAACAAGAGGTGGTGAAGAGGACGACGGGGGTCTGAGCTCCGATGAAGGTTCAGGCGAGGTCATGGGTATCGGGTTCTTGAGTTGGGTTCGGGGTTCTTGGTGCAGGGTTCGGGGTTCCTGGTGCAGGGAAGGGCTATGGTGTGAGGAGAAGGAGAGAAGGTGAAACGGGGGTGGTGCTGAGACATCGGCGAGGGTCGGAGGCGACGGGAGCATGGGTTGCTCGGTGATGGGTTCGAGGGCGAAGGCGGTTGTGGGTGTGCAGGCTTGGGAGAAGAGAGGGGTGAGGTGATCGAGGGCGAGACGAGATTGAGGGTGGTGGCCGAAGGTGTGGTTGGCGATGGCGAGCGCGACGCGAGGGCAGGAGGCGTGGGTTTGTGAGCTCGGAGGTGGGAAAGCGAAATAATGAAGAAGAAGAAGAGAGAGGAGAGAGAGGGATGCGGTGTGTGTGTGTGTGTGTTAAATAAGGTATGGGTTTTATAAAAGAATTAAAATATATAGAATTATGCAGAGAGAGGGAAAGGTCAGTAAGATTTAATATTAAAAATCTTTTATTTTGTTAAAATTATATATTCGTATAAAAATATAACAGTTATATATAAACTAGAATATAATATTGATTATATTAAAGATTTTGGCTTATACAAAAATAGTCCAAAACACGCCCGGGTTGGGTCTAAAAATCCAGTTTTAAAATACGGAAAATATACATGTCAACCAAAACTAAAACAGGATATCCGGGTAATGAAAATGCATACCCCCAAGAACGGATACACACACGTGCATGTAGCCATCCAAACGAGTCCGTTTCACTGAACGGGACACGAACAAGATGCGCGGATGTTACGACAGGGTTGGGGGTATCATCCAGGCCATGCTAGATATTTTTAAAATATTTTTCTTGACTT
This sequence comes from Agapanthus africanus, assembly GCA_030015575.1. Classification (NCBI taxonomy): domain Eukaryota; kingdom Viridiplantae; phylum Streptophyta; class Magnoliopsida; order Asparagales; family Amaryllidaceae; genus Agapanthus; species Agapanthus africanus. The sequence goes on along the minus strand of CM057350.1, from coordinate 130,970,489 downwards.
TAAATGTTATATAAAAATGCAGATGCCGGATATACTGCCAGTATGCAATATAAAAAAAAAAATGAAAATGCACGGATCCATATAACAAGCCATGATAAATCATAAACAGGAATCAAGACGGGTTTCAAGCATGTGGGTTGGGTCGGATGCAAATACAGATGTCAAAATACTATTCGCACCCAAAACACAGTAAATCAAGAAACTACCGTAAATAAAGAAATACTTGACTAGAACTGGTATAAATGAACTAGGGTGTTACATTATACCCAACTACAAAAAGAATTTCGTCCTCGAACAAGAAAAGATAAACAAACATGAATTTACAAGAAGAGATCTGGAAACTTCTGTCGAATCTAGTCTTCTCGTTCCCAAGTCGATTCTCCATACGAGCGATTCCCCCAAGAAACAAGTACGAGAGGGATAATCTTGTTCTTGAGAAACTTTTCTCTTCGATCAACAATCGACATCGGTCGTTCCTCAAAGGTCAAATTCTCCCTAACAGTCAGCTCCGAATGATCTAGCACGTGTGTTTCATATCGAACATACTTACGGAGTTGAGATACATGAAACACGTCATAAACATTCGCCAAAGGTTGTGGTAACGCTAAACGATAAGCCACTTCTCCAACACGCTCCATAATCTCGAAAGGCCCCACGAATCGAGGACTAAGCTTGCCTCGAGTCCCAAAACGAATCACTCCTCTAGTCGGTGATATCTTCAAGAATACAAGATCACCGATAGTGAACTCTAGAGGTCTTCTCGATGTGTCGACCCAACTCTTCTGTCGATCCTGCGCTGCCTTCATATGATTTCGGATAGTATTAACTTTCTCAACTGTTTTCATGATCAAATCCGGTCCCAACAATCTTCGTTCTCCAATATCGTCCAAACAAACAGGTGAGCGACATTTGCGACCATACAATACTTCGAATGGAGCCATCTGAATAGTCGTCTGGAAGCTATTATTGTACGAAACCCCACCAAGTGTAGATGATCCTCCCATGAACCCTTGAAGTCTAACATGCAAGCTCTCAACATGTCTTCAAGAGTTTGGATCATTCTCTCCGACTGGCCATATGTCTGGGGATGATAAGCAGTGCTAAACTTCAATCGCGTCCCCAAACTTTCCTGTAAACTCCTCTAGAAGTGCGATAAGAATTGGGTGTCACGATCGGAAACGATGCTCACAGGTACTCCATGCAACCTCACAATCTCCTTCATGTACCGTTCTGTTAACGCTTCCGTTGACTGACCAACTCGAAACGGTAAAAAATGGGCTGCCTTGGTCAATCGATCAACAATCACCCACACTGCATTGTTGCCCTTTAGATTCCGCGGTAAAGATGTCATGAAATCCATGGTTATATATTCCCACTTCCATTGAGGAATCGGAAGTGGTTGCAATAAACTAGCCACCCTTTGATATTCAGCCTTAACTTGCTGACACACCAAGCACTTCGCTACAAAACGGGCAATCTCCCTTTTCATACCTTCCCACCAGAAATGCTGTCGTAGATCACGGTACATCTTCGTGCCTCCTGGATGTACGGAATACGCGGAACTGTGTGCCTCTTTCATAACTTCTTCGCGAATATCTCCTTTCGGCACACACAAACGGCTACCAAATCGCAACGAACCATCTTCATGAATCAACAAGTCCGTTCGAAGTTCCGCTTCAACCTGTTCTCGAAACTTCTGCAATCTTGGGTCCTGTGACTATGCTGCTTTAATATTATCGATCAACGATGACTGTACTTGCAGCTGCATCAACTGTCCTGAAGAATGCGGTAGCACGATCTCCAACTCGAATATCCGAAAATCCTCGATAAGCTTCTTCTGTGCAGTCAACATCAGAATTGCTGGCCACCGACTAAGCGCATCCGGCACTACATTAACCTTCCTCGGATGGTACTTGAGATCAAGATCATAGTCAGCCATCAGCTCCAACCATCTACGCTGCCTCATGTTAAGCTCTTTCTGCGTGAACACATATTTTAGGCTTTTGTGATCGGTGAATACTTCGACCCTTTCGCCCAATAAGTAGTTTCTCTAAATCTTCAATGCAAAAATCACTGCTGCAAGCTCCAAATCATGAGTTGGGTAATTCTTCTCATGGGTCTTCAACTGTCTCGATGCGTAGGCTATAACCTTCCCATGCTGCATCAAAACACATCCCAAACCTTTCCCAGATGCGTCGCTGTCTATCACCAATCCTCCGGAACCGTCTGGTATGGTCAAAATAGAAGCGGTTATCAATTTTTGCTTCAACGCCTCAAAAGCTGACGCACATTTATCTGTCCATACGAACGGTACTTCCTTACGCGTAAGCTTGGTCAAAGGCTCAGCCAAACGAGAAAAATTCTCTACGAACCTTCTGTAATATCCGGCAAGTCCAAGAAAACTTCCGATCTCTGCTACGTTCTTCGGAATCGGCCAATCTTGAACTACTGCAATCTTTTCAGGGTCAACAGCGATTCCATCTCCGGATACAACATGCCCCAAAACTTCACTTCTTCAAGCCAAAACTCGCAATTGCTCATCTTTGCATACAATCTTTCTTGCCTCAATGTCTGCAGTGCGATCTCCAAGTGTTCAGCATGCTCTTCAAGGCTCCTCGAGTAGACCATAATATCATCAATGAACACCACTATAAACTGGTCCAAGAACGGTGAAAAGATTCGGTTCATCAAGTTCATAAATATCGCCGGTGCATTCGTGACTCCGAATGGCATCGCTAAATACTCGTAATGTCCATGTCGAGTTCGGAATGCAGTCTTGCAAATATCCTCTGATTTAACTCGGACCTGATGATATCCAGACCATAAATCCAGCTTCGAGAATACCTTCACGCCACTGAGTTGCTCGAACAATTCGCCAATGCGAGGGATCGGGTGCTTGTTCTAAATAGTCACCCGATTTAATTCTCGATAATCGATGCACATTCTCCTTGTGCCATCTTTCTTCTTAACTAGAAAAACTGGAGCTCCCGAAGGTGAATTACTGCTGCGAATCCAACCCTTCTCTAACAATTCAGTAACCTGCTTCTTGATTTCTTCCAACTGCACTGGTGCCATTGGATAGTACGCCTTTGAGATTGACGCTGCACCAGGAACAAGATCGATCGCGAACTCCACATCTCGTTTTGGCGGTAAACCCGAGATGTCCTCGAACATGTCGATGAAATCTCAAACTACAGTTGGCGCTTCCTCCTTATCAACTTCCATCGACGAAAGAGCACTGTTTGTCGGCCTAGCCCTAAACTCGACTGGCCCAACAGAACTGCTACCTCCAGCAAAAAAAAACTTCGGATGTCCGGAAATCTGGAAAATCACTTTCTTTGCCCTACAATCAATGTGAGCGTGGAAAGTGCCGAGAAAGTCCATTCCCAAGACAATATCATAACTGCCGGTATCGATCACTAAGAAATCTGCAAAACATGAACTGGTAAGCAATGAAACTGAGAGAACCAAGGAAATTTCACGACCATGAATCAAGGAAATGAATCAAGACCAGGACTCCAAGTTACTTAAATAGAGTACCGCATTGTAACCATGCTGCAGTTCATAGTTATAATCACATAACTCCGTTCAAGTCGCCTAAATCCTAGTATCAGAATCAAAGGAATAGGACGGAAGAAACAATAGGGAACTAAAAGAATTTCAACTCGAGATGTAAAGTTGTTTGCAAATCGTCAGGACATGGGTCAAGAGAAAGATATGATTCAAGAATCATGATAACAATGTGGCAGGACATGTTCCTAATCACGGATTTTCTGATTCGTGTATTGGGTCCAATACCCAACTACAAAAGAATCAAACCCGATTAACCTAAATTGTCACGCCCCGCTTCCCAAAATACGGAATACGAGGAGTTGACAGGGCCAGCCATGCTCCTACAGTCGAGGAAATATCCCTCCGTAGTCAGACTTCGGCTTCTAGCACTACATGGTAATCAGTAAACAATGCACATGTAAGAGAAATGCAGTATCTAAATCAAAAGAACTAACCAGATGGAGATCAAGGAAGTATAGCTCTGGGTCGCTGATCAAGAAGTCCGCGATGTCCTCGGGGTACGGCAGGTCCTGGTCCAAGCTAGATCCACTTCTCACTCTGAGCATGCATACTCAGGTCGTCAGAGCGACACGATAGCAATACATATATATAGATACAAATGTGAACACTTGAAATAATGATGAGTATGAAACAGTAATCATGGAATAATAACATGAACATGAAGTAGCCAATGCAGGTAGCTAATAGAGCGGGTAAATAGTAGAGCAGTAAACGGTGTGGCAGGTATGTTGAATCAGTAAGCAATGCATGTCAATGTCACTAACCCTATCAGTCTCTAATTCTCGCTGTACAGGTCGCTAAGCCTATCGTCAGTCCAAGTGTGAGGGTCAACCACTCGTGAGTATCCCCCACCCAAGGGTAGGACCCAAGGACAAGGGAACACGGGCTCGAGTCGCTCGCTAATAATCAGTAATATCCCATATATCTCCAGAATCGCTGTATGTGCCGGCATGGGACTCCTGAGATTCTGTTGAACTAACACTCAAACTACCCCACACCCCGTGGTCTACATCAAACGCCAACCATAAACTTAAATACCTGTCGGTCCATGATGAGTCTACGCGAGAACTGGAGACAGGGTCTTTATCAAGCATGTCTTGACTGATACCCAAGACAAATGGACAGTGTTTGGTGCCTTATCTATGACACCTATATAAGTGCTTCCATAATCGTCCCATACCAATTATAGTCACACTTATACACGTCTCATAGACGTCGACAATGCAATAAATCAATAGGGTCCACTGATTGTGTACAAGTACGTATCACTTTCACTTATCCATTCATGCTTAAACACTAACGTACATGCCACAATCAAACACTAATACCTAACACTGGGTAATGCACATGATCACTAGGTTACCGATGCAATGACTTCTACACGATATGATGAGAATACAATAATTACCATATGAATGGAATATCATCAGTCAGTGTCCTACCACTTGCATAATTTACTATAAGTCATGCGTGCAGAAATAAGCAAAACAATGTAAAAGGGGTAAATAGTATATTGAATTATCTATCCATCAAAATTTATTTCGCGCTAATCGGGTTTCAGGTTTGCTAGTTATGACCATTTCAATTTTAGTGTTCACGGCTGGAAATCCGGTTTCAGAATCGGAAGTCTATTTCGTAACACATTTTACTCCCAGTTGGGATCGCAATTAGGCGGTGCTATAGTTGAACAAAATTTAAGGTTATCAGTTAGGTTTCCTACGCAATTGGCGGATCAGTAATATCTTATATATACAGGGAGTTATGGACAGGTTATGTTTGATGTGTAAAATCTGCCTCTGCAGAATTCAGCAAAACGTATCAACATTATAAAATGAGTTAAAAATATCAAACGGTTGAGGAATCTAGTGAGAACAGTGGGGTAAGAAAGATAATTCAATTTCCTAGGTAAATATAAAGGGTTCCACACATTCTCATATTTGAACAGGAATATACAGGGGTTTAGAAACAGGGGTTAACTGGGATTTCCGTTCTGGACTGCAGTCCAGAATCGTAATCCTCCGCAATTATCTCTATAATAATTAGTTAGAATTCAGTGACCAACTATAGAATACTGTAGGTTAAACAGTTAGATTCGATACAAGCCATCGAACGCTAAAATCCGGTTTGTACACAATTTATTATAAATTTTACGATTTAGCATGTACGAAAGTTTTCAGGTTTTACGATAGAAATCGGGACATCATTTTACGTGAGCAAATGACATCGTATTGGAACCAAAGTCACAAGAGACATTCATTATAACCCAGGCCATCACATGGTATTTGTTGTCTTCAATTTAACGGGGTCTTCCATTCGGGTTTTGCAACCGAACACTTGAATTATAATGATTCACATAAAAGTGTATGCGGAAATTGTTGGTAACTTAAAGTGTAATATAAAACTTAGCATGAAGCAAGTATTAAACTTGCCTGAAGACGTGTCAACGACGGTATAGCAGCAGCAACGGTACGATCGCGTCACGAACGCAGCACAGGTTTAGCCTTGTCGGATCTTGCTTCTTGGACTCGATGGCTCGGTGGGTGCGACGGGCGTGCCCTGGCGTTGCGATGAATGACGTGTTGATGACGATGACGACTTAAGGGATCGAGGCCACATATTTGATGGTGACGTCGGTGACCAGAATAGCGGCAACAGCGATCGATGCAAGTGTTTGACGAAATGCCGGGGGCTCGACTGTAAGATTGGGTAAGGTATGGTCTAGGGTTCTTTTGAAGGAGAGCTGAGAGAGAGATGTTGCCGTGAGAGAGAAAGTGAGATGTTGCTGAGGGAGAGAGAGAGAGAGAGATGTTGCAGAGGGAGAGAGGGAGAGAGGAATGTTGCAGAGGGAGAGGGAGAGAGAACTATTGCTGAGAGAGAGAGAGAGAGGGAGAGGAATGTTGCAGAAGGGGAGAGAGAGAGAAATGTTGCTGAGGGGGAGAGAGGGAGAGGAATGTTTTTTGTTAGAGATAGGGAGCTTGGTGGTGACGACGTGAGGTCGACGGAGGCGCCGGAGAGGTGGCCTGCAGGCTGGGTTCCCTGCGGCGTGAAGGGGCACGGACGAGGGCTCGACTTTGGGGGTGGTCGGCGGTGAGGATCTCGTGGCGAGCAAGGCTGCAAGGTAGTGATGACGAGGGGGAAGAGAGAAGGTAGTGGGTGAGATTGAGAGTTGGGAGAGAGGAGGCAGTGGGTGTTATCGAGAGGTGGTGATGGTGTACTGGTGTCGGTGTAGGCGTGGTGAGAAGGCGATGGGGATCATGGGATAGCTGTAGAGAGGAGCGGGGCTCGGGGCGTGAGTACGAGGGGGGAACGCGGGGGAACGTCGAGGGAAGTTGTAAGGGAAGCCGAGACGTGGGCGAGGGGACATGATTGCGAGAGAAGCGGGGCGAGGAGGAGAGAGAGACAGAGAGCAGGCGACAGGGATTGCGGCGGTTGCGACGACGTGGGAGCGCACGGCGGGGTCGTGGCGAGTGGGAGCCGTTGGAGATACGCGGGCGGGAAAAGAGAACGAAGGAGGAAGAAGGGTAGGAAGCTGGTCGGGTCGGGTCGGGTCGGTGATTTGGGAGTGGGCTGGGCTCGTGGAAATTGAGAAAAAGAAATGGGAAATAATAAAAGAAAAGGGGAGTGATGGTTTGGGCTTGGGCTCATGGAAATTGAGAAAAGGAAATGGGAGATAATAAAAGAAAAGGGGAGTGAGGGTTTGGGCTTGGGCTGGATAGGAAAGAAAAATGAAAAGGAAAAATAAAAAGGATTTTAGTAATAGGATTAGTTTTAGGTTAGGAGTTTAATAAATTAGTTTAACTAGAAATTACACACACACACACACATATTTAGAATTGGATAAATCTGGATTAAATTTTAGAAAAATATACGGGAAATTTGAAGGAAATTTAGGGAAGTATCTGAAGACGTTATTTATTAAAATACGCTAATATTTATAGGGACTGGGTATTACATCATACCACCCTTACAAAAAATTTCGTTCTCGAAATTTAAAATACACGAAAGCTATAAATAATGTTGGCTATAGTGCCCTCAAGGCAATTATCATAGTCGCGGACTTGTGATTATGATGATTGAGTGAGGACCTATACCGATAAAACAGTCTTACTCAAGAGGATAGTATACTATCTGGTTTGTCTTTATCAGATATACATGTTGATAGAGCCCGTAGGATTCTTGCTTGACTGCAAGCATTGTGATGGCGATCACATACGTGGGAGCTGGGGGTCTATAAGCACATCCTTAAATATCCCTAGTCGTAGGAGTATCGAGACCGGGCATCGATACTCTAGTGTAGACTAGTGTATACTGATCGAGACCCCGACGAGGGGCGGTGGCCAGGTCTCATAAGCCATTGGTGTTAGTTTGTTCACCTAAGATAGTATACAGGTTCTCATTGGGTTATGAGTACACTGGACGGACTCGCAGGGAACCTGCTAGTTGGTAATATACCTATTGTCAGATAGCAGTTCCCAGGTGACATGTGTACAGGTTAGTCTGTCAACCTGAGATCGTCATTTGTTTCGTGTGGGTTCCCACTGTGCTTTGATTACTACCCTACCACGGCTCAAAGGAGTCGTGCAAACAGGTTTTAGTTGGGTACAGTCCCGAGCCACATGGAGGCAGTGATCGGATCATCGGGGATTCGTCTCTCCCGGTATTGGGGGTTGATGTCGCGTAGTGTACGGATGGCCATCACCATAAATCCATGGCCACGGTGGACGAGAATTATCGATCCAGGATCGATAGTTTCTCAGGTGGTGATGGGTTTTCATACCGGCACTAAATATCGCGTTGTTGGGGGTCTGACTTTATCCACCCTCCTAGACTCGATTTACGGTACTCTTAGACGAACAGACCGGACTGTGCGGATATTGTCACTGACAGGCTCAGTAGGGGTTCAGGATGAGTTTGCTCGTCGGCCTCCCTTTTCGCTCAATACCTGGGTAGCCGTTACGTACAGCTAGTGCCGCTGACGTACTTGTGATTAAACCCACTGCCAGCGTATTGACGAGTCTTTAGAGTCCTACACAGAGGGTTTTCACGGTTCAGGCGATATGGTGTACATGAGGTATGTTGATACATACAGATGTCCGATGAAATATGTGCACTTGCTGCGCAGACTTTAATCGGACGGTTGATAATACTAGCAGCTTAGGATTAAGCTGGATTATTAAATCGGGTTTTGATTTAATAATTTATATATATATTTGTATATACGTATTCTAGTATTATTGTTCACTATACGTTTTCTCTCTCGGCTATTCGTATTTTGGTACGAATACGCGTATATGTATTTCGGTACATGTACCGGGAAGTATTCCGTATTTGTGCGGAATAGATTCTAGAAAAAGTTGCCACCTCATTTATATGATTTACCTTTTTGGAAAATCATTTGTTTTGGAAATGAGGTGGAAAGGAGGTATGAGGTGGCATGAACATGGACAAGGTATGGGCTTGTAGTATGGTCTCTTTTGTTTAATGGTTAATTGAAAAAGAAAATGTTTTTTTTGTGTGAAGGAGAGAGAAAGGGGGGCCGGCCACATATTGGGGGGGGGGGCTTATTTCATTTGCAAGTTTACACACTTGATTAAACTCTCCTCTCTCATTCACTCAAAAGTTCACAAAAGCCTTATGCCAGGTTTTTCATCATCTCCTTCATTCTTCTTCTTGAGTTTCTCATTGAGCTCAAGGGATGAGAGAAAATATAGTGACACTTTCATACACCACCACACTCTATCGCTAGCGACGTTGGAGCGTCGGTTACCTCGTTCGATGAGGTTGGAGCTTGCGCCGTTTCCCTCGGGTGGATCATCGGAAATGGAGGAAGACCGTCAACCAAATATCGTCAAAGGATCACTAGGAGCTTGGAATGAAGACCGAAGGACTCAGATCATCTCGGTATAACCTTCCTAACTCTTAGTTTGCTACTATAGGGTTTAAGGTCGATCCGTAAATTGGGTAGCGGTAGCGCCAGTTTAGAAAATTTTTGTTCCGCATTTTGGCCGCGTTTTGATTGCCGGGGCGCTGCCGGGACCCTATATGGTATCGGAGCCACCCTTTAAACCCCTTACTAGCTTGTTTAGATGTGCTTAAAAGATCGATCGACGGATTTTACTGAAATCACGATTTCATTCTTCAGTTTGATGTCGATTTTCAAATGTGGTCAAAAAATTATTTCACATATCTTAAAAATCCGTGCAGGAAAATTTAAGGGTACTGGAAAAATATGGGCTCGTGATTCCACAAAAGCACCGCTGATCCGCCGCACTGAGCCCCTTTTGGCGGCGGTTCCGCGGCGGTTTAGTGGCAATGGGCGACCAAATGTTTTCTGTAGCTCATGTACTTGGAATTGTGATTTTTGTGATATTCGGTTTTGGCCCAGGTTTCAGTTAAGTGTTGTTTTGCTATTGGGGCCAATTTGGAACTTAATCGATCGATAATTTAAGTGGTCGTTTAACAGTACATACATTATATTCTGCGACTGTGAATGTCATTTGATCGGTAAACTCGTCTAATTGCTATATGTCTTTTAGACGGGTTTGCGAACGCGACATTCACGTTGATGTTCTGTGATGTGCTGTGATGTTGGTTGGATCGTCGTGGTGGATAGCAATGATGCAATGATAGTACAGTTTATTTTCATTTGTACATTTGATATTGCGGGGCGAGCGTCCGACATGTGGACTGCCGTCACTGCCAGTTTGTATATTATTCTTTTGGGGCATGACCGGGATGAGGTCGATGTCACCCTTGTATATTATTTTATTTTCTGTACTAGGATTACCCCACGGTGGGGTGCACCAATAGCCGGATTCTAGAGGGCAACGGGTCCGCATCTTATGGCGTTGGGACGGAGGGGACCTTACTCTAGAATTGGCGGGCTATTCACCGCACTCGTAGGGGGTATAGGTGACCCACGAGGGGTGCTCAAGTTACAGGATTCCGTGAAGTGCTGGGTGGTCCATTCACGTTGCTGAAGGGGCTGCCTCACTTCTGGTTTTGGCGGGTAACTTGCCGCGCTCGTAGGGGTCTAGGTTTCATTGCACATGCTATCCACACGACAGGGAACGTCGGGTTTCACTTGCGGCTCAAGTGAAACTCGGGGCTCCAGATTATCCACCATTCTGTGTTGCTTCTGTGATGTTTCTGTGATATTGCTTTATATCATGCCTGGGACGAATGCTATATATATATATATTTATATATACTAGTAGATGTTGTATATGTTTTGTACCCGCGCTAGCCCAGTACCCACTCTGTCGTTAGTTAAGTAACCTAACGGGTGATGACGGGACCCAGTGGCGAATGAGGATGGCATATATGTACATTTTATTTTCGTTCTTTTCTGGTGTGATTAATTGATGGGACTGCGTTGATTCTTATCAATGCAAGGATAAAACAAACCTATATTTGATGTTGTTGGAACCATGCTTTTAAAAACTGATATTACAGACGCTCTCTTTTGCTTTGCATCGTGGTATTCATTTGGAATATCTTGCACCTCATTCGACGAGGCAAGGGCTGAGATCCCTTCATCGGGAGTGACCCCTTGAGTAAAAGTTTGCGTCAACGTAATAACTTCACTATAGTCGATTACTTTTGCTTTGCATCGTGGTATTCAGTTTGGGATATCCTGCACCCCATTCGACGGGAAAAGAGCCGAGATCCCTTCACCGGGAGTGACCTCTTTAGCAAATGTTTTCGCCACTATATTTTTATAAAACCACTTGGATTCCATCAACGATATCAAGTTCATTACGTTAAAGGTTTTTCGCCAAAAACCAGCCGTAGCCCTCCGTCATTTCAGACTAGTATTGCTTAGTATTCGTGCTGCGTATGTCGTGCATTAGCCGAGGCGTAGTGTTTGGTAGCTATGTAGTGCTTTTCTGTTGCAGAGATAATGAGATTGGTTAGGACAGTCGTACGATTATTTTGATCTTTAGTCAAGGCTCGTACGGGTGGGTCTAATGCAGTCAAGATAATGATGGGTAGAACTTGACTAGGACCTTTTGACATTTTGATCTTTAGTCAAGGTCACTTGGGTCTTAGGGGTAAAAATCATATCGGGAGTTTCAAACATACAGGAAACTTGCCAGGCTTGCGCATACCTTCTGGAGTGTGGTGACTTAAGTGGCTTCCATCTGTTGGAGATAGTGCCCTCAGAGTCAATTATTGGATCACAGGCACGTGATTGCAATGATTGAGGGAGGACCTGTCCCAGTAGGACAGTCTTACTCGAGATGATAGTATGCTATCTGGTTTATCTTTATCATCGTGTACTGCTTTAGGTGACCTGACATGTCGCTATTACACGTTGATAGAGCCCCTAGGATTCTTGCTTGACTGCCAGCAGTATGAGGGCGATCATATACGTGGGAGCTGGTAGTCTATAAGCACATCCTTAAAAGGTCCCTAGTCGTGGGAGTTTCGAAATAGGGCATCGATACTCCAGAGTAGACTAGTGTATACAGTCGAGACCCCGACGAGGGGCGGTGGCCGGTCTCACAAGCCACTGGTGTCAGTTGGTTCACCTAAGATGTATACAGGTGCTCATTGGGTTATGAGTACACCGGACAGGACTCGCCGGGAACATGCTAGTTGGTCTTATACCTGACGTCAGATAGCAGTTCCCTGGTGACATGTGTACAGGTTAGTTCATCGACCTGGGGATCGTCATTTGTCTCGTGTGAGTTCCCACTGTACTTTGATTACTACCCTACCACGCTCAAAAGAGACGTGCAAACAGGTTTTAGTTGGGTACAGTCCCGAGCCACATGGAGGCAGTGAGCGGATCTTCAGGGGTTCGTCTCTCCCGGTATTGGGGGTGAGGTCGCGCTGTGTCTAGGAGAGCCATTACACGAAGCCCTCGGCCGAGGCAGGAGATTTACTGGTAGGTATTCCAGTAGTATCTCAGGGTGTTCTGGGCTACACTCCGACACGACTTGTACCGCTTTTGGGGGTCTGACTTTTACCAACCCCCTAGGCCCGCCATGCGATGCTCATAGACGAACGGACCGGACTGTACGGATATTGTCACTGACAGGCTCAGTAGGGTGTCAGGATGAGTTCGCTCATCGACATCCCTTTTGGTCAATAGCTGGTGGCCCGTCATGTATTGGCTTATACCTCTGACGTGCTAGTGGTTAAATCCACAACCAAGGTGTTGACGAGTCTTTAGAGTCCCCCACATTCAGTTGCTCAAGTTTTCGGGCGAAACGCTGTAGAGGCCGTATGGAGATATGGCAGGGTTCGATTAGATACGTGCGGTATTGCACGGATCAGGATCGAACGGATAATACTAGTCGGCTTTGGTTTAAGCCGGATCCTAGTATTGTACAGTGTAGATTTTGTCTCATTGCATTTGTATTCGGTCGGAATACAAATGCGGGTGTGTATACACAGTATCGGGGTTTTCCTGTAATTTATTACGGGACCAGTTTTCTGGAGTTGCCAGTTTGCTTTCCGTTTCGGCCATTTTCATTTGTATCTTTCAATGGCCGAAGATTGGTGGAGGAGGGCTTATTTTCATTTATGCAAATAAGCAATATGGAGGGTGTTCTTTGCATATTTTTGTGTCATGATGGTTTCATGATGAAGCCCCATCCTTTGACCTTCCATGGTTCATGATTGCTTGACTTTTTGTAGCAATCATGGTTGTTGATTAGTTGGTGGAGTGTGGATTTGTTAGTGATCATTGCTTGACTTTGGAGTCATCATGCTTTTGATGATGGTTGAATATGATAACCATTTCCTTTGACTTGCTTATTCTTGTGGCTATACTTTTTCACTCACTCACTCTCTCTCATTCTCTCTTCTCCCAGAGCCATGGCCGGCCAAGCTCCAAAGGGGGCTGTCCCAATTTTGTGCAAGGGTTTTTTTGGTCTTTAAGCTTCACAAAATCCCATAGTTCCACCTCCAAAGTATAGTTCATTCCTCCACCAAATGGCAAACTCCATAACCCCAAATGAGACATGGTTCTGCACCATTCTGCAGCAAACCTTGGGCACGTCGACTCGCCAGCTTCGTGCCCGAGTTGCCTCGGTATAGAGGTGGGAGCCCGTAAAAGAAGCCGGCGACGTGGTGCCCTTCCGGCGACGAGGTGGAGACCGGAGCTTCCGCGGGAGATCGGGACGACGACGAGAAGACCGGAGGACACGGATCAGTCGGTATATCTCTCTTCCCCATCTTGTAGTTAGCTAGGACTAGTTAATGGTTCGATCCGGGTTTTAGTGCGTGGTGGTGCCGGTTCAAGAAAATTTAAAGTTAACCATCGCTTCCCCATTTGGTCTCGGGATGGAGGCCGGGGCACCGCCGTGCACTTACACCATCAAGTTATCATGCGATGATAGTTGGATCCCGATTCCCACTGATGAGTAGGATTACTCCTCGGTTGATTCTGACTAATTCTCCTTTAGGGTTTGGACGAGAATTTGAGAAAACAGTGGGAGCCATCCAGATTAGATAAATTGATTAACCATTCTGATCTAGGTTAGAGTGCACGCTGAGTGTTTTTTCTCTCTTTCTCTCTGGCTGCGACTATAACCCGACCTTTGACTAAAACTCATGAAACCAAGTTGACAGAACCTTCTTAAAACACTTTGACTTTTGGAATGTCACGGTGTCGCATACATCAATGCCACTTCTATATCACCTTTGCATTTCTCCAGAACATCCCGTATTATTACGAATATCCACTTCCATTGGATAAATCCATCGTATAGTTACATACGAACTCGAAGGAATTTTTTCGAGGATGGATTCTGGTTCTGGAGAGAATGAATAGGATTATTCGGTTGTCTTTTCTTTTTACGTTCTCTCAGGTTGTGAGGGCTCCTAGGATTAGGAGAGGGTACACCTATTGAGCTTATTGGATAGTCTTCCTCCAAACCATAGGCAGGTGCCGAACGGTAGGGAAGGAATAAAACCAACAAGCTTAACTGTGGTGTACAAAAGGTAATAAGTAAAGACATATAAAGGGATTAGAATAATGGCAAAGGAAATTGCGATCACCATCATTCACGACAAAGACCGTGTGCACTCCTGCCACTCCTACATCCACTTTGCTTTTCTCTAGAACATTCCGTATCACTACGGATATCTACTTCCATTGGATATGCCATCGTATAGTTACATACGAACTCGAAGGAATTCGTTCCAGATTTGGGGATGGTTTCCTGTTCAAGAGAAATTGGATAGGATTATTCAGATGTCTTTTCTCTTTACCTTCTCTTAGGTTGCGAGGGCTCCTAGGATTAGGAGAGTACACCTATTACGCTTATTGGATAGTCTTCTTCCAAACCTTAGGATGGTGCCGAAAGGTAGGGAATGAAGAAAACCAATTAGCGTAAAAGAGGTGTATAGAAGGTAATAAGTAATGACATAATAAAGGGATTACAGAGAAGGCAGGCAAGTATATGGTTACTGTCGTGAATCAGGATAGTGGAAGAGGCATTACTAGGAACACCAGTTAACCCATTTTGAAACATTTTCAAGTTTCACCGTGCGATGTTAATTGAAAACTGTTTTCCCAATTGGAATCTAACTCCAGGGTATGTATTTACCAGATCAGTTTCTCACATCTGCATGTTATTACGGATGGTGAGTAGGAGTAAGATATTGGGAATTGGTGATTAGATCCTCATTATATCGGAATTCGTTGTAATTGCTGATATTTGAGGAAATCATTTGGATTTTGCCGGATGACAAATATTTGGTTTTGAATATCCGTTGTTATGCACCAATTTCAAACTGATATATCTGTACATTTATTTTATAAAGCGAGATATAACTTTTTGATATTATGTCTGTGACATTTACCTATATCAGCCGGTGATTAGGTAAGGTGCATTCAACAGTGGTGTAATTCTTCTTAACCATAATACAGTTTTTCAACCTACGACGTACAGGGTTTGAGTTATTGAACTCAGGGGACTTACACAAAGCATTGTATGTTGTCCAGTGTTCGTTAGGACAATGGGGTTGGTACTCGTGCTATATTCTGTTTACTTGTGACTTCTCCAGTTCTGGACAAGTATTTTGTTGAAATGCAAAGTCCAGATATTGAGAAGTTATAGGTATAAGAATGAAGCAGAGAACCATTTGTTGGAAGTATCAGGATTCTTCGATAAAGTCGAAGATGTAGATACTTGTGTTTGGTATTTCGCTGATAGTAATGGTTTTGAGAACATGCTTCTCTTTCGGGTTACTCATATGTGGATGCACTCCTAGATGAGTAATGCTGATTGACCTTTTTCCATTTGGTTGATATGCACTGGAGACTGCTACATGATTTTGAATCTGGTTCCAAATTAGATTAGTGCTTTTGTCTCTATATCGAAAATATATAGAATCCATTTATATCTTAACGATGTTAAGGTATAGAGAGTTGTCCGGCTGATGCTTAAAACCAGAATCCGGATAAACTCAAGGCACGCTTCAGTAATGGCTGTTTGTGGGTTATCCCGGGCTTTGATGAGGGTTAACTTTCTACCATCAGGAAGATCAATATTTATATTGTTCTTGACTCGCCACAGTTTTAATAAAATGGACTTTTCAGAAAACACATGTGGGAGTATGGTAGAACTGGAAGTTATTCCAGAACCACAAACGATTACTGGAAATTTAAAAGAACCTAAGGATTCAATTGGATTTGATGTTCCATTAGCCATTCCGCAGATTTGGTGGGTAACCTCAGGCACCCGAGAGGTACTTCGGTCTTCTCAGTGACGGTGACAGGGAGGTTCTTGTTTACCCAGACTTTCCATTGCTGCTGTTCTAGACTATAAGACCCGGCAGGAGGATGAGTATAGCGTCGTTCTAAACTAGTTTTAGAAGTGTACGTATATATGACTCTGCCAGAGGGTTGTTGTAGTCAGTGGGAGCAGCGGAAGCATAGTAGGCAAGTGGCTTATGTCTATTTATAGACTAAAGAAGGTATAGCGGAAGTAGATCATCTAATTTTGATGTGACAGTCATAGGTCTTGACTTCATCAGAATGAGAGATGGATCTGGTAAGAAGGTAGTAGAGAGTGATGTCCAGGTATTGGGATAACATGCACTTAATAGGAAGAGATATTCCTATACTACGATCGGTTATACTGTGGTTGTCACAAAGTTGTTTCTCCACATAGGATATGGATATAATATCAGGTTTTCTGGTAACTAGATCTATGGTTTTAGATCTAGATTTGGGAAGTATCCCAATCTGGGTACTTTGACATTAAATGGATGACTCCTGGCATGGTGGTGTACCTGCAGGTGATGGAGTCACCCTCTCTAAAGGTGTCTTACAGACTAAAGGGAGAGGGATTTGCATCATTAGCATATCACTTGCTTAGGCAATTGAGTTAATCATGAAATGTCGAGTACCACACCAGATATTGCTTTTGCATTAGATGCAATAAGCAGATATATTAATCCAATCCTGGAGAAACATTAGGAAGCAGTTATTGAACATAAGTGAATGTTCTAGGAAAATGATTACGGCAGCCTCCTTCAGGAGACGGTTATAATTTCAGGCTTCCAAGGTGACCTGGATGACAGAGTGACTGTCAGAGTTATAGTTTTTCTCTCTTCTGAGGGACAGTATGTTGGACAGGTGGTCCAAGCGGATACTGAGGAAGGCATGGCGCATGTTACTGATTAAATTCAGTGGACGATACAGTCTAAGTAGTTTGCTGGATTTGAAGTTCATTTGTGAACTAGGTCCCATCAGATATCCAGACAAATTCTAATACATGTATTACTCATTTCGGAAGATAGTCTTCTCCGCGAAGTTGAGATATAGAGAGATACAGAAAGAAACATTGGAGCGGATCCACTCACTGAGGCTATTTCTCGAACGCAATCATTTTCGCAAACAGGCTTTGCGAAACTGATTAGTAGAGAAGTTGGATGTTCGGTATTACACGGGCTGTGAGTATGCGACATCGCAATAATTGGCCTTAAGTGCAAGTGGGAGATTGTTGGCTATAGTGCCCTCAAGGAAATTATCATAGTCGCGGACTTGTGATTATGATAATTGAGTGAGGATCTATACCGATAAAACAGTCTTACTCAAGATGATAGTATGCTATCTGGTTTGTCTTTATCAGATATATATGTTGATAGAGCCCGTAGGATTCTTGCTTGACTGCCAGCATTGTGATGGCGATCACATACGTGGGAGCTGGGGGTCTATAAGCACATCCTTAAATATCCATAGTCGTGGGAGTATCGAGACCGGGCATCGATACTCCAGTGTAGACTAGTGTATACTGATCGAGTCCCCGACGAGGGGCGGTGGCCAGGTCTCACAAGCCAATGGTGTTAGTTTGTTCACCTAAGATAGTATACAGGTGCTCATTGGGTTATGAGTACACTGGACGGACTCGCAGGGAACCTGCTAGTTGGTATTATACGTATTGTCAGATAGCAGTTCCCAGGTGATATGTGTACAGGTTAGTCTGTCAACCTGAGATCGTCATTTGTCTCGTGTGAGTTCCCACTGTGCTTTGATTACTACCCTACCACGGCTCAAAAGAGTCGTGAAAACAAGTTTTAGTTGGGTACAGTCCCGAGCCACATAGAGGCAGTGATCGGATCGTCGGGGATTCGTCTCTCCCGGTATTGGGGGTTGATGTCGCGTTGTGTACGGATGGCCATCACCATAAATCCGTGGCCACGGTGGACGAGAATTATCGATCCAGGATCGATAGTTTCTCAGGTGGTGATGGGTTTTCATACTGAAACTAAATATCGCGTTGTTGGGGGTCTGAATTTATCCACCCCCTAGACTCGATATGTGATACTCTTCGACGAATAGACCGGACTGTACGGATATTGTCACTGACAGGCTCAGTAGGGGTTCAGGATGAGTTTGCTCGTCGGCCTCCCTTTTCGCTTAATACCTGGGTAGCCGTTACGTACAGCTAGTGCCGCTGACGTGCTTGTGGTTAAACCCACTTCCAGCGTATTGACGAGTCTTTACAGTCCCACATAGAGGGTTTTCACGGTTCAGGCGATATGGTGTACATGAGGTATGTTGATACATACAGATGTCCGATTAAATATGTGCACTTGCTGCGCAGACTTTAATCGGACGGTTGATAATACTAGCGGTTTAGGATTAAGCCGGATTATTAAATCGGGTTTTGATTTAATAATTTATATATGTATTTGTATATACTTATTCTAGTATTATTGTTCACTATACGTTTTCTCTCTCGGCTATTCGTATTTTGGTACGAATACGCGTATATGTATTTCGGTACATGTACCGGGAAGTATTCCGTATTTGTACGGAATAGATTCTAGAAGAAGTTGCCACCTCATTTATATGATTTACCTTTTTGGAAAATCATTTGTTTTGGAAATGAGGTGGAAAGGAGGTATGAGGTGGCATGAACATGGATAAGGTATGGGCTTATAGTATGGTCTCTTTTGTTTAATGGTTAATTGAAAAGGAAAATGTTTTTTTTGTGTGAAGGAGAGAGAAAGGGGGGCCGGCCACATATTTGGGGGAGGGGGCTCATTTCATTTGCAAGTTTACACACTTGATTAAACTCTCCTCTCTCATTCACTCAAAAGTTCACAAAAGCCTTATGCCAGGTTTTTCATCATCTCCTTCATTCTTCTTCTTGAGTTTCTCATTGAGCTCAAGGGATGAGAGAAAATATAGTGACACTTTCATACACCCCCACACTCTATCGCTAGCGACGTTGGAGCGTCGGTTACCTCGTTCCATGAGGTTGGAGCTTGCGCCGTTTCCCTCGGGTGGATCATCGGAGATGGAGGAAGACCGGCAACCAAACATCGTCAAAAGATCACAAGGAGCTTGGAATGAAGACCGAAGGACTCGGATCATCTCGGTATAACCTTCCTAACTCTTAGTTAGTTTTCTAGTATAGGGTTTAAGGTCGATCTGTAAATCGGGTAGCGGTAGCTACAGTTTAGAAAATTTTTGTTCCGCATTTTGGCCGCGTTTTGATGGCCGGGGCACTGCCGGGACCCTACAAATAATATGTGAAAAAACCACAGAAACAAATACTACTATATAGTGATCTACGTAGCAGCAGCTAGATAAAATCAGAATCCTAAATATATACATACATACGTATATCAAAAATAGCGCAGCTAAAATAATAGCATAAGGCATAACCATTTATAATAGCAAACTATAAGCACAATACCCAGGAAAATAAAGTAACAATAATAAAATAGTGAAGGATTTGTCGATAGGTTAAAACATTTTAGAATAATGTATCGATCAAACAATTTTAAAATAACTTAGAAAACCCACATGGTGAAAATAAGAGACATAGCACAAAATAATATGCGCGATATATGTTTGCGCTATTGAAAATGTGAAGAGTAGTAAAGCATTTCAAACGGGTAAAACAGAAGTAGTTAATAACACGAAATTTTTGTAAACACAAGGTAGTGGAAGCTTAATTTCGAATACGATGTCACTGAATATAATTATTGTAATAGGCGATAGCACAAAAATGTATAGGGGCTAGCCAGGGTAGGGATTACAATGGAGTATGGCCCACTCAAAGGTCGGACTGTAGTACTTCCAACTGAATGTCGAAGAGACTGGGGTCGGGTCAGCACATGGTGCAAGGGTGAACAGTCATGAATTTCAGAAGGGAAGAAATTTATTGGGAAGGGAAAAACAGTCAATACATCATGCGAACCAAAAATCAAAAGATTAGCGAACTCAGAAATTTTATTATCATACCAGAAAATTCCAACCAAGGCATTCTCGAAAATAAAAGATGGCCCTAAACTATACATAGATTTATTTGGCCAGAGGAGACAAAAACTAAATCACGTCAGTCGCGGTTATGGGAGTTCAGCAGGTTACGGTAGGCTCGCGCGCTCAGATAGGGGCGTCTATTTCCATAGCGTCTCGTAGGGATCGCCACTGGAGGTTCTCCTGCCGCGGGGTCTTGTTCTTCTGGTCCTTCTTCCTCGGCTGGAGCTTCATCATCGAGATCTGCTTCCACGTGATCCTCTTTTTCTGGGTCTTCTTCCATAGGATTTTCTTCCACTGGATTTTCCCTAAGGTCTTCCTCCCCTGGATTTTCTTCTATCGGGTCCTCCTCGGGATCTTCCTCTATCGGGTCTTCTTCGGGGTCCTTTTCTTCCTCATCGGAATCACTGATCATGTCGACTTCTGGGGCTGCGACTCCCTCGTCCTCGAAATCGCTGTTTCCGAAAATAACCTGTGGGTCGTTGATCTCGTCATCTGAACTTACCAGCATGCAGTCCATGGAAACGCACGATCGTGTGTCCTCATCTAGAGGCGGCGCTGCTCCAGGGTGGTCCATGGCCTGAAAAGGAAGAGTCATGATTAGGCAGTGGAACACACCAAGAAAATAACTAAGGATACGGAGAACAAGGAAAATATGCGGTAGGTAAGGACCGAAAAATCAAAATTTAGAATACTGATGCAATAAGTAGTTGTCACTCCCCGCTTCCCAGAGTGCGCTAAGATCGGCACATGACAGAGCCAACCATTCTACCTGTGGTTAGGAAACATCCTTCCACAGTCACATTACGGCTGTCTGGGAGATATCATGAACAGGAAAATAAAATAACTATCTAGTACATGTCCATATGCCAGAATAAACGAGTCAAGAAATAATATGCGGAAGCAATAGATCCAATAAACAAAACACCTGGAAAGTAAAACTGGATACTAACTGGATCCTCACTGCTCGGGCTGACGGCGGAAAATACTCCTGATCAGCCTGCGACAAAGGTAGAGGATCTTGGCCATGCAAAACCGAGACGTCAGTGCATCATAATATCAATCAATAATAAAATCAAGGAGTAGCAAGGCATGCAGGTACGAGTATGAACGGTAAAATAGGTATAACATTAATATAAATAGTGACAGTGAAGGGTAAGCCACAGGTGATGTGCAATGAGTAATCTAAACTGGTCTACTGGGTTAACTACTCTCAAGTCTTTGAAATCAATTTGATGAATCATCAATGTAACTCAATAGTATCCCGTGCGTGCCCGGGACCACGGTCAAGACTCTCGGGCTGAATCCGAGACGTGCCGCTAGGCAGTAAAAGGGTAGTATGTAAAGACGAATGATGTCAGCAGCATCATTCCGGGGCTGGCCTAGCCCGTAAGACTGATCAGTAAAGGCATCGTACTGTCGAGTTACAAGTCAGGTTTCATCATTGATTTCCCCATACCCCCAAGTTATGTGTTCAAGTCAGGTATTGATAAATCTGTAGCTAATGCCAACACAGGATCAAGCAGGTACAGGTTTGTCTGAATAGACAACAGGAAATGTCCGTAGGGACAACAGGTCAAGATTGTCGGCATTAGTAACAAGATCAGGTAACATGTCAAGCTGTGGTACATCAGGTCATGTCAGGTGGTGTACATGTATCAGGTCATGTCATGTAGTGCACAGGTATCAAGTCGTGTCAAGTAGTACTGTATCAAGTCATGTCAGGGGGTGCACAAGTAACATGTGGGTGCTCATAAACAGACTGTAATAAGTATAGGTACACAAAAACAAGTATGGAGTACTAATATAATAATAAAATGGAATAATGTGATGTGGTATGCCAACAGATATAAGTTCAAAGATATGGATGCACAATTATCTATTAGGGTTACATTTATAGTTCCAATACTAATTAGTATGCAGTTTATTAAACATGGGGTGTTAATAACACAGTGTAATGTATTAATGTGATCTATGAATGCAATTATATATATTTCAAATGAGATGGATGCAAACGGGTATCCGTAATCAGTAAAGCTGTAAAATGGTAATGTGGGATGCACAATTAAGCAATATGTGATGTAAATATTGATATAGATGTAGTATATTGTAATCTACTATGTAACAAGATTAGTTTTCATGACCTAGATCTGAAATGATATGAATGGATGCAAACGGAACATCGAAAAGCTTTAATATGAAACATGGGATACTAGATTTAAAATACAGGTATGATATTTATTTAAATAGGTATATACCGAGTTATATAGCATGTAGTAAGATTAACTTGCCTCGACGGATCAAGAAACGGATGTGTACGGAACGTCTCACATCGGTGAAAAGTCGCGACGCGTGCATGGTACACGGAACGGTTTTAAACAACGCACAAGGGTGATCACGTAAGTAAGGCACTTCCTCTGGGTCGTCTGGATCGTCGGCGACGATCCCGGCTCCGGCGAACCTGATCAGATTGTTGGTTTACTTCACTAGTCTCAAAATAGAAACAAGAGTAGATCGAAGTAGCCAAGGCTCCTCAACAGGTTGGTCTCTTTCGGATAGAGTTTCTTCAGATTTTAATGGAATTCCTTTTGTCATTTGATCATCTGAAATTTTCTCCTCTGGAGCATCATTAACACTCTTCAGTACTTTGTGCTTGCCTGTCAAGCCACAGCAGATGATGCCCGATGTTTATCATGCTTAAAGTGAGGATCTCCATAAGTTCTATATCCAGCATCCGTGATCCCCACGAGAGAGCTGACAGCCTATCTATTTTGTTTCTCATCCAAGAATCTCTGACCACAATAACGTCATTTTCTCAGATAGTCGAAGGTATTGACAGGGAGAATTCAGGTCCTGGTCTCCAAACAATGTTGTGTGAAGGCTGTGATGGTGGCTGTTTGGGTCGAAGGGAGTTGAGGTGGCGATGATGATGATGGTGGGTTTAAGGGACGAAGGAGATGCGATCGAAAAAGATGGCAATGGAGTTGAAGGAAGAAGGAGTTGGGTTCGGTGATGGCTAGGGTGAAAAGAGATGAAGATTATGGAGGCAACGGTGAGGGGTGCTCTGCCGGCGGTGAGGTTGGGTCGCGGTCGGGTGTGTGCAGGGATATGTGCTCGGGAAGGAGTTGATGGTGGTAGTGGTGGTGACAGGAGGTCGGGAAAGAGAGAGGTGAAGGAAAGTTACGACGAGGTCGGCGGCGAGAGGGTTGAGGCAAGGGATCACCGGCGAGGAGGGTGTGAGGTGATGGGTGCAATGTTGGGTTCGGGGTTGAGAAGATAAAAGAAGTGGAGGTGATCGAGAGGGATGAGGAGGCGAAGGAGGAGAGACGAGGTCGAAGGTGGAGGCGGCGACGGCGAGGCGCGGGCGAAGGCATGGGTAGGGTTTTAGGTTCGTGGTCGCGGGGAAAGAAATTAGGAAGAAGAGAAGAAGAAGAGAGAGGAGAGACGTGGGCTGTCAAAAAATACTAAAGAAATAAAAATAGAGGAAAGAGACAGAGAGAGAGGGCTGAGAGAGAGAGAAGAGAGAGACAGAAGGAGGTGAGAGATCGAGAGGAGTGAGAGAGAGGTCGCGAGAGGAGAGAGATAGAGAGAGAACGAGAGGAGAGAGAGGGGAGGAGGAGAAAGAATTTTGGAGTTTTATAGGGAGAGAGAAGGACTGAGCGGAGAAAGAAAAGAGAGAGAGAGAGAAAGAGAAAAAGAGAGAAAGAAAGAGAGAGAGAGAGTTAAGTTGTTTAGATTTAATTTAGAAATATATTTGTTAGTTTTCTTAAAAGATTTTAGTTGTTAAGAGTTTAAACGGTTAAATTAATTGAATATTATAATAAATAAATTTGAATTTTGCCGGGTTACAAAATATTCCAAAACGCGGCCGGGTCGGGTCAAAAAATTCAGATTTAAAATATGAAAAATATATGCGACGTCCAAATTTTAAAATGAATACTCAGGTAACGAAAATGCATACCCCCAAGAACGGATGCACGTACATGCGCGTAGCCATCCAAACACGTCCGTTTCACTGAACGGGATGAGAACAAGATGCGCGGATGCGACCACGGGGTTAGGGGTATCATGCAGGACAAGTTATGAAATTTTAAATTATTTTACGTGACTTAAAATGTAATATGGTAAAAGATGCAATGCCAGATAAAATGACAGTATGCACTAAATATGAAAATGCACAGTCTATGTAACAAGTCAGGGTAATTCATAAATATGAATCAAACAAGTTCAAGCAAGCGGGTCGGGTCGAATGCAATTTAAAATGTAAACTACCATTCGCACCCACAACACGATAAATCAAGAAAATACCACAGATAAGTAAATACGGGAACTGGAATTGGTATAAATGAACTAGGTTGTTACAGTAGTATAAGGAAAATAAGTGGCAAGGGGATGATACATACATCACAACTCAGAATTTCATTGCATTTCAACTAAAGTTCAACGGATACAAGATTTTAAACGAAGGGAAATATTTACAAAAGAGTGACAATATTTTTATTGAAAGCAGAAAGGTGATAATTCTCCTTTAATTTCTAGACCACTGCATTCTCGTCACGCGAGTTGAATCCTGCGCTGGGTCCGTACTATCCTCGAAGTTCGAGCTACGAAATAACCATCACTTAGCGAGAGTGGAGAGTGTGGACGAATCTCCTCCTTGTAGTTCCTTCTTTTTAGGGCAACTGTTGACAAGATGTTCGCTGGACCTGCAAATCAGGCACTGCCCTTTGGCGTTGCGACAGTCTCTCTGAAAGTGTCCTGGCCTCTTGCAGTATCCACAACGTTGAGTCTTCCGCTGCTTCCGTTGCTGGGGAACAAGTGGGCGCTTCATCTTCACTTCTTTTCCTTGTTTAACGGGGACTCCCTTATGAGTGGAGGCTTCCTCTGGTGCCTGAGTCATCTGCCCTCTTAATCCTGCAGCTAACAGGTCGTTCGTTCGCTCCTGGGCTTCCTTCAAACCTTGCAGTACATTCAAAATCTCGACGGTCTGATTCTGAGGAGTGGGGATAGAAGAAGAGTCGTAGGAAGATATGGTCCTGAAACAACAATTTTGAGGACGATATTAGGCACAAGCTATAAGAATTAAAATACATTATGGATTAGGCAAGGAATCAAGAATATCGGGTGAGGTGAAATTCAAACAAGTGGAAATCAACTGTAGAACTCTAAGTCACTCAAACAGAGTACAATATTGCAACTATGCTGCAGTTCACAATTACAACCACGCAACTCTACTAAGTCACCCAAAACTCTAGCGGATGGATAAAAATGTATAGCAGAACACACTATGTGAATCAAGATCAAGAATAACAAGTTTACAATCTAGACCGAAGGATGTCTTAGATTGTCAAGCACTACACGGAGACTGCAATCCCAATCGAAGAAAAACCTGGCTCTGATACCAACAAAACCATGTCACGCCACGCTTCCCAAAATACGGAATACGAGGAGTTGACAGGGCCAGCCATGGTCCTACAGTCGAGGAAATATCCCGCCATAGTCACACTTCGGCTTCTAGCACTACGTGGTAATCAGTAAACAATGCACAGGTAAGTGAAATGCAGTATCTAAATCAAAAGAACTAACCAGATGGAGATCAAGAAAGTATAGCTCTGGGTCGTTGATCAAGAAGTCCGCGATGTCCTCAGGGTACGTCAGGTCCTGTTCCAAGCTAGATCCACTTCTCACTCTGAGCATGCATACTCAGGTCGTCAGAGCGACACGATAGCAATACATATATATAGATACAAATGTGAACACTTGCAATAATGATGAGTATGAAACAGTAATCACAGAATAATAACGTGAACATGAAGTAGCCAATGCAGGTAGCTAATAGAGCGGGTAAACAGTAGAGCAGTAAAGGTGTGGTAGGTATGTTGAATCAGTAAGCAATGCATGTCAATGTCACTAACCCTATTAGTATCTAAGTCTCGCTGTACAGGTCGCTAAGCCTATCGTCAGTCCAAGTGTGAGAGTCAACCACTAAAGAGTATCCCCCATCCAAGGGTAGGACCCAAGGACAAGGGAACACGGGCCCGAGTCACTCGCTAATAATCAGTAATATCCCCATATATCTCCAGAATCGCTGTATGTGCCGGCATGGGACTCCAGAGATTCTGTTGAACTCACGCTCAAACTACCCCACACCCCGTGGTCTACATCAAACGCCAACCATAAACTCAAATACCAGTTGGTCCATGTCGAGTCTACGCGAGAACTGGAGACAGGGTATCCATCAAGCATGTCTAAACTGATACCCAAGACAAATGGACAGTGTTTGGTTCCTTATCTATGACACCCATATAAGTGCTTCCATAATCGTCCCATACCAATTATAGTCACACTTATACACGTCCCATAGACGTCGATAATGCAATAAATCAATAGGGTCCACTGATTGTGTACAAGTACGTATCACTTTCACTTATCCATTCATGCTTAAACACTGACGCACTTGCCACAATCAAACACTAATACCTAACACTGGGTAATGCACATGATCACTAGGTTACCGATGCAATGACTTCTACACGATATGATGAGAATACAATAATTACCATATGAATGGAATACCATCAGTCAGTGTCCTACCACTTGCATAATTTACTATAAGTCATGCGTGCAGAAATAAGTGAAACAATGTAAAAGGGGTAAACAGTATATTGAATTATCTATCCATAAAATATGACCATTTCAATTTT
Source organism: Agapanthus africanus (assembly GCA_030015575.1). Lineage (NCBI taxonomy): Eukaryota > Viridiplantae > Streptophyta > Magnoliopsida > Asparagales > Amaryllidaceae > Agapanthus > Agapanthus africanus. The sequence goes on along the minus strand of CM057350.1, from coordinate 130,943,474 downwards.
AGTGTTCACGGCTGGAAATCCGGTTTCAGAATCGTAAGTCTATTTCGTAACACATTTTACTCCCAGTTGGGATCGCAATTAGGCGACGCTATAGTTGAAAAATATTTAAGGTTATCAGTTAAGTTTCTGCCTCAATTAGAGGATCAGTAATATCTTATATCAACAGGAAGTTATGGACAGGTTATGTTCGATGTGTAAAATCTGCCTCTGCAGAATTCAGCAAAACGTATCAACATTATAAAATGAGTTAAAAATATCAAACGGTTGAGGAATCCAGAGATACCAGTGGGGTAAGAAATCTAATTCAATTTCATACGTAACGATAAAGGGTTCCTTGCATTCTCATATTTGAACAGGAATATACAGTGGTTTAGAAACAGGGGTTAACTGGGATTTCCGTTCTGGACTGCAGTCCAGAATCGTAATCCTCCACAATTATCTCTATCATAATTAGTTAGAATTCAGTGAAAAACTATAGAATACTGTAGGATAAACAGTTATCTTCGATACGAGCCATCGAACGCTAAAATCCGGTTTGTACACAATTTATTATAAATTTTACGATTTAGCATGTACGAAAGTTTTCAGGTTTTACGATAGAAATCGGGACATCATTTTACGTGAACAAATGACATCGTATTGGAACCAAAGTCTCAAGGGACATTCATTATAACCCGGGCCATCACATGGTATTTGTTGTCATCAATTTAACAGGGTCTTCCATTCGGGTTTTGCAATCGAACACTTGAATTATAATGATTCACATAAAAGTGTATGCGGAAATTATTGGTAACTTGATGTGTAATATAAAAATTAGCATGAAGCAAGTATTAAACTTTCCTGAAGACGTGTCAACGACGGTATGGCAGCGGCAATGGCACGATCACGTCACGAACGCAGCACATGTTTAGCCTTGTCGGATCTTGCTTCTTGGACTCGATGGCTCAGTGGGTGCGACGGGCGTGCGCTGGCGTTGCGATGAATGGCGTATTGATGACGATGATGACTTAAGAGATCGAGGCCACAAATTTGATGGTGACTTCGGTGACCAGAATAGCGGCAACAGCGATCGATGCAAGTGTTTGACGAAATGCCAGGGGCTCGACTGTGAGATTAGGTTAGGTTTAGTCTAGGGTTCTTTTGAAGAAGAGCTGAGAGAGAGACGTTGCCGTGAGAGAGAGAGTGAGATGTTGCTGAGGGGGAGAGAGAGAGAGATGTTGCAGAGGGAGAGAGGGAGAGAGGAATGTTGTAGAGGGAGAGGGAGAGAGAACTGTTGCTGAGAGATAGAGAGAGGGAGAGGAATGTTACAGAGGGAGAGAGAGAGAGAAATGTTGCTGAGGGAGAGAGATGGAGAGAAATGTTTCTTGTGAGAGAGAGGGAGCTTGGTGGTGACGACATGAGGTCGACGGAGGCGCCGGCGATGTTGCTTGCAGGCGGGGTTCCCTGCGGCGTGGAGGGGCGCGGACGAGGGCTCGGCGTCGGGGGTGGTCGGCGGTGAGGATCTCGCGGTGAGCAGGGCTGCAAGGTAGTGATGACGAGGGGGAGTGAGAAGGCAGTAGGTGAGATTGAGAGTTGGGAGAGAGGAGGCAGTGGGTGAGATCGAGAGGTGGTGATGGTGTACTGGTGTCGGTGTAGGCATGGAGAGAAGGCGATGGGGATCATGGGATAGCTGTAGAGAGGAGCGGGTCTCGGGGCGTGAGTACGAGGGGAGGGGAACACGGGGGAACGTTGGGGGAAGTTGCGAGGGAAGACGAGATGTGGGCGAAGGGCCATGATTGCGAGAGAAGCGGGGCGAGGAGGAGAGAGAGAGAGAGCGCAGGCGACGGGGATTGCGGCGGTTGCGACGATGTGGGAGCGCACGGCGGGGTCATGGAGAGCGGGAGCCGTTGGAGATACGCGGGCGGAAAAAGAGAACGAAGGAGGAAGAAGGGTAGGAAGCGGGTCGGGTCGGGTCGGGTCGGTGATTTGGGAGTGGGTCGGGCTCGTTGAAATTGAGAAAAGGAAATGGGAAATAATAAAAGAAAAGGGGAGTGAGGGTTTGGGCTTGGGCTCGTGGAAATTGAGAAAAGGAAATGGGAAATAATAAAAGAAAAGGGGAGTGAGGGTTTGGGCTTGGGCTGGGTAAGAAAGAAAAATGAAAAGGAAAAATAAAAGGGATTTTAGTAATATGATTAGTTTTAGGTTAGGAGTTTAATAAATTAGTTTAACTAGAAATTACACACGCACACACACACATTTAGATCGGGATAAATCCGGATTAAATTTTGGAAAAATATAATGGAAATTTGTAGGAAATTTGGGGAAGTATCTGAAGACGTTATTTATTAAAATACGCTAATTATTTATAGGGATTGGGTATTACATCATACCATCCTTACAAAAAATTTCGTCCTCGAAATTTAAAATACACAATAAGCTATAAATAATATGTGAAAAAACCACAGAAACAAATACTACTATATAGTGATCTACGTAGAAGCATCTAGATAAAATCAGAATCCTAAATATATACATACATACGTAAATAAAAAATAGCGCAGCTAAAATAACAGTATAAGACATAACCATTTATAATAGCAAACTATAAGCACAATACCCGGGAAAATAAAGTAACAATAATAAAATAGTGAAGGATTTATCGATAGGTTAAAACATTTTAGAATAATGTATCGATCAAACAATTTTAAAATAACTTAGAAAACCCACATGGTGAAAATAAGAGACATAGCACAAAATAATATACGCGATATATGTTTGCGCTATTGAAAATGTGAAGAGTAGTAAAGCATTTAAAACAGGTAAAACAAAAGTAGTTAATAACACGAAAGTTTTGTAAACACAAGGTAGTGGAAGCTTAATTTCGAATACGATGTCACTGAATATAATTATGGCAATAGGCTATAGCATAAAAATGTATAGGGGCTAGCCAGGGTAAGGATTACAATGGAGTATGGCCCACTCAAAGGTCGGACTGTAGTACTTCCAACTGAATGTCGAAGAGACTGGGGTCGGGTCATCACATGGTGCAAGGGTGAACAATCATGAATTTCAGAAGGGAAGAAATTTATTAGGAAGGGAAAAATAGTCAATACATCATGCGAACCAAAAATCAAAAGATTAACAAACTCAGAAATTTTATTATCATACCAGAAAATTCCAACCAAGGCATTCTCGAAAATAAAAGATGGCCCTAAACTATACATAGATTTATTTGGCCAGAGGAGACAAAAACTAAATCACGTCAGTCGCGGTTATGGGAGTTCAGCAGGTTACGGTAGGCTCGCACGCTCAGATAGGGGTGTCCATTTCCATAGCGCCTTGCAGGGATCGCCACTCGAGGTTCTCCTGCCGCGGGGTCTTGTTCTTCTGGTCCTTCTTCCTCGGCTGGAGCTTCTTCATCGAGGTCTGCTTCCACGTGATCCTCTTCTTCTGGGTCTTCTTCCATAGGATTTTCTTCCACTGGATTTTCCCCAAGGTCTTCGTCCCCTGGATTTTCTTCTATCAGGTCTTCCTCGGGATCTTCCTCTATCGGGTCTTCTTCTGGTTCCTCTTCTTCCTCGTCAGAATCACTGATCATGTCGACTTCTGGGGCTGCGACTCCTTCATCCTCGGAATCGCTGTTTCCGAAAATAACCTGTGGGTCGTTGATCTCGTTATCTGAACTTACGAGCATGCAGTCCAAGAAAACGCACGATCGTGTATCCTTATCTAGAGGCGGCGCTGCTCCAGGGTGGTCCATGGCCTCAAAAGGAAGAGTCATGATTAGGCAGTGGAACACACCAAGAAAATAACTAAGGATACGGAGAACAAGGAAAATATGCGGTAGGTAAGGACCGAAAAATCAAAATTTAGAATACTGATGCAATAAGTAGTATAAGGAAAATAAGTGGCAAGGGGACAATACATACATCATTGTATTTCAACTAAAGTTTAACGGATACAAGATTTTAAACGAAGGGAAATATTAACAAAAGAGTGACAATATTTTTATTGAAAGCAGAAAGGTGATAATTCTTCTTTGATTTCTAGACCACTGCATTCTCGTTACGCGAGTTGAATCCTGCGCTGGGTCCGTACTATCCTCGAAGCTCGAGCTACGAAATAACCATCACTTAGCGAGAGTGGAGAGTGTGGATGAATCTCCTCCTTGTAGTTCCTTCCTTTTAGGGAAACTGTTGACAAGATGTTCGCTGGACCCACAAATCAGGCACTGCCCTTTGGCGTTGCGACAGTCTCTCTGAAAGTGTCTTGGCCTCTTGCAGTATCCACAACATTGAGTCTTCCGCTGCTTCCGCTGCTGGGGAACAAGTGGGCGCTTCATCTTCACTTCTTTTCCTTGTTTAACGGGGATTCCCTTACGAGTGGAGGCTTCCTCTGGTGCCTGAGTCATCTGCCCTCTTAATCCTGCAGCTAACAGGTCGTTCGTTCGCTCCTGGGCTTCCTTCAAACCTTGCAGTATATTCAAAATCTCGACGGTCTGATTCTGAGGAGTGGGGATAGATGAAGAGTCATAGGAAGACATGGTCCTGAAACAACAATTTTGAGGACGATATAAGACACAAGCTATAAGAATTAAAATACACTATGGATTAGGCAAAGAATCAAGAATATCGGGTGAGGTGAAATTCAAACAAGTGGAAATCAACTGTAGAACTCTAAGTCACTCAAACAGAGTACAGTATTGCAACTATGCTACAGTTCACAATTATGACCACGCAACTCTACTAAGTCACCTAAAACTCTAGCGGATGGATCAAAATGTATAGCAGAACACACTATGTGAATCAAGATCAAGAATAACAAGTTTACAATCTAGACCGAAGGATGTCTTAGATTGTCAAGCGCTACACGGAGACTGCAATCCCAATCGAAGCAAAACCTGGCTCTGATACCAACAAAACCATGTCACGCCACGCTTCCCAAAATACGGAATACGAGGAGTTGACAGGGCCAGCCATGCTCCTACAGTCGAGGAAATATCCCTCCGTAGTCACACTTCGGCTTCTAGCACTACGTGGTAATCAGTAAACAATGCACATGTAAGAGAAATACAGTATCTAAATCAAAAGAACTAACCGGATGGAGATCAAGAAAGTATATCTCTGGGTCGCTGATCAAGAACTCCGCGATGTCCTCAGGGTACGTCAGGTCCTGGTCAAAGCTAGATCCACTTCTCACTCTGAGCATGCATACTCAGGTCGTCAGAGCGACACGATAGCAATACATATATATAGATACAAATACGAACACTTGCAATAATGATGAGTATGAAACAGTAATCACGGAATAATAACGTGAACATGAAGTTGCCAATGCAGGTAGATAATAGAGCGGGTAAACAGTAGAGCAGTAAACGGTGTGGCAGGTATGTTGAATCAGTAAGCAATGCATGTCAATGTCACTATCCCTATCAGTCTCTAAGTCTCGCTATACAGGTCGCTAAGCCTATCGTCAGTCTAAGTGTAAGAGTCAACCACTCGTGAGTATCCCCCACCCAAGGGTAGGACCCAAGGACAAGGGAATACGGGCCCGAGTCGCTCGCTAATAATCAGTAATATCCCCATATATCTCCAGAATCGCTGTATGTGCCGGCATGGGACTCCCGAGATTCTTTTGAACTCATACTGAAACTACCCCACACCCCGTGGTCTACATCAAACGCCAACCATAAACTCAAATACCAGTCAGTCCATGACGAGTCTACGCGAGAACTGGATACAGGGTCTCCATCAAGCATGTCTCGACTGATACCTAAGACAAATGGACAGTGTTTGGTGCCTTATCTATGACACCCATATAAGTGCTTCCATAACCATCCCATACCAATTATAGTCACACTTATACACGTCCCATAGACGTCGACAATGCAATAAATCAATAGGGTCTACTGATTGTGTACAAGTACGTATCACTTTCACTTATCCATTTATGCTTAAACACTAACGTACTTTCCACAATCAAATACTAATACCTAACACTGGATAATACACATGATCACTAGGTTACCGATGCAATGACTTCTACACGATATGATGAGAATACAATAATTACCATATGAATGGAATACCATCAGTCAGTGTCCTACCACTTGCATAATTTACTATAAGTCATGCGTGCAGAAATAAGCTAAACAATGTAAAAGGGGTAAACAGTATATTGAAATATCTATCCATCAAAATTGGTTTCGCGCCAATCGGGTTTCAGGTTTGCTAGTTATGACCATTTCAATTTTAGTGTTCACGGCTGGAAATCCGGTTTCAGAATCGGAAGTCTATTTCGTAACACATTTTACTCCCAGTTGGGATCGCAATTAGGAGACGCTATAGTTGAACAAAATTTATGTTTATCAGTTAGGTTTCCTCCACAATTGGCTGATTAGTAATATCTTATATCTACAGAGAGTTATGGACAGTTTATGTTCGATGTGTAAAATCTGCCTCTGCAGAATTCAGCAAAACGTATCAACATTATAAAATGAGTTAAAAATATCAAACTGTTGAGGAATCCAGTGATACCAGTGGTTTAAGAAATATAATTCAATTTCCTATGCAACGATAAAGGGTTCCGTGCATTCTTATATTTGAACAGGAATATACAGGGTTTAGAAACAGGGGTTAACTGGGATTTCCGTTCTTGACTGCAGTCCAGAATTCTAATCCTCCGCAATTATCTCTGTCATAATTAATTAGAATTTAGTGACCAACTATAGAATAATGTAGGTTAAACAGTTAGATTCGATACGAGCCATCGAACGCTAAAATCCGGTTTGTACACAATTTATTATAAATTTTACGATTTAGGATGTACGAAAGTTTTCAGGTTTTGCGATAGAAATCGGGACATCATTTTACGTGAGCAAATGACATCGTATTGGAACCAAAGTCTCAAGGGACATTCATTATAACCCGGGACATCACATGGTATTTGTTGTCGTCAATTTAACGGGGTCTTCCATTAGGGTTTCGCAATCGAACACTTGAATTATAATGATTCACATAAAAGTGTATGCGGAAATTATTGGTAACTTGAAGTGTAATATAAAAATTAGCATGAAGCAAGTATTAAACTTGCCTGAAGACGTGTCAATGAAGGTATGGCAGTGGCAACGGCATGATCGCGTCACGAACGCAGCACAGGTTTAGCCTTGTCGGATCTTGCTTCTTGGACTCGATGGCTCGGTGGGTGCGACGGGCGTGCGCTGGCGTTGCGATGAATGGCGTGTTGATGACGATGACGACTTAAGGGATCGAGGCCACAGATTTGATGGCAACGTCGGTGACCAGAATAGCGGTAACAACGATCGATGCAAGTGTTTGACGAAATGCCGGGGGCTCGACTGTGGGATTGGGTTAGGTTTGGTCTAGGGTTCTTTTGAAGAAGAGCCGTGAGAGAGAGATGTTGCCGTGAGAGAGAGTGTGAGATGTTGCTGAGGGAGAGAGAGAGATGTTGCAGAGGGAGAGAGGGAGAGAGGAATATTGCAGAGGGAGAGAGAGAGAGAACTGTTGCTGAGAGAGAGAGAGAGGGAGAGGAATGTTGCAGAGGGAGAGAGAGAGAGGAATGTTGCTGAGGGAGAGAGAGGGAGATGAATGTTTCTTGTGAGAGAGAGGGAGCTTGGTGGTGACGACATGAGGTCGACGGAGGCGCCGGCGAGGTGGCCTGCAGGAGGGGTTCCCTGCAGCGTGGAGGGGCACGGACGAGGGCTCGGATTCGGGGGTGGTCGGCGGTGAGGATCTCGCGGTGAGCAGGGCTGCAAGGTAGTGATGACGAGGGGGAAAGAGAAGGCAGTGGGTGAGATTGAGAGTTGGGAGAGAGGAGGCAGTGGGTGAGATCGGGAGGTGGTGATGGTGTACTGGTGTCGGTGTAGGCATGGTGAGAAGGCGATGGGGATCATGGGATAGCTGTAGAGAGGAGTGGGTCTCGGGGCGTGAGTACAAGGGGAGGGGAACGCGAAGGAACATTGGGGGAAGTTGCGAGGGAAGGCGAGACGTGGGCGAGGGGCCATGATTGCGAGAGAAGCGGGGCGAGGAGGAGAGAGAGAGCGAGCAGGCGACGGGGATTATGGCGGTTGTGACGACGTGGGAGCGCATGGCGGGGTCGTGGCGAGCGGGAGCCGTTGGAGATACGCGGGCGGGAAAAGAGAACGAAGGAGGAAGAAGGATATGAAGCAGGTCGGGTCGGGTCGGGTCGGTGATTTGGGAGTGGGCTGGGCTCGTGGAAATTGAGAAAAGGAAATGGGAAATAATAAAAGAAAAGGGGAGTGAGGGTTTGGGCTTGGGCTCGTGGAAATCGAGAAAAGGAAATGGGAAATAATCAAAGAAACGGGGAGTGAGGGTTTGGGCTTGGGCTGGGTAGGAAAGAAAAATGAAAAGGAAAAATAAAAGGGATTTTAGTAATAGGATTAGTTTTAGGTTAGGAGTTTAATAAATTAGTTTAACTAGAAATTATACACACACACACACACATATATATTTAGATCGGGATAAATCTGGATTAAATTTTGGTAAAATATACGGGAAATTTGTAGGAAATTTGGGGAAGTATCTGAAGACGTTATTTATTAAAATACGCTAATTATTTATAGGGACTGGGTATTACATAAATTCTATAGCTCTGATACCAAACAAACCCTGTCACTCCCCGCTTCCCAGAGTGCGCTAAGATCGGCACGTGACAGAGCCAACCATGCTACCTGTGGCTAGCAAACATCCCTCCACAGTCATATTACGGCTGTCTATAGATATCAAGAACAGGAAAATAAAAGAAACTATCTAGTACATGTCCATGAGCCAGAAATAACGAGTCAAGAAATAATATGCGGAAGCAATAAATTCAAGTAACAATAACAATCTGGAAAGTACGTCCCAAAATACAGGCTCACATCAAGAAATAAAAAGAAATGCTGAAAGGAAACTAAACTAAAATACTAACAGGGTCCTTACTGCTTGGCCTGTCGACTGAAGTACTTCTGCTCGGCCTGTCGACTGAAGTACTTCTGCTCGGCCTGCGACAAGGGTAGCAGATCTGGGCCATGCAAAACCCAGACGTCAGCGCGTCACAATATCAATAATAATATAATCAGTGGGTAACAGGATATGCATGCATGAATTATCAATGGTAACTTGAATGTAATAAGTAAGCAGGGATATCGAACAGTGAAGTGTAACAGTATAGGTGAAGTGCAGCGATAAAACTAAACTGTGCTATTGGGTTAACTACTCTCAAGTTTGTGAAATCAATTTAATGAATCGTCGATGTAACTTAATAGTATCCCGTGCATGCCCGGGACCACGGTCAAGACTCTCGGGCTGAATCTGAGACGTGCCGCTAGGCAGTAAACAGGTAACATGTACAGATGAATGATGTCAGTAGCATCATCCCGGGGCTGGCCTAGACCGCAAAACTGATCAGTATAAGCGTCGAACTGTTGAGTTACAAGTCTGGTTTCATCATTGATTTCCCCTTACCCCCAAGCTATGTGTTCAAGTCAGGTATTGATAAATCTGAAGCTAATGCCAACACAGGATCAAGCAGGAACATGTTTGTCTATACAGACAACAAGATATATCCATCGGGACAACATGTCAGGATTGTCGGCATTAGAAACAGGATTAGGTAACATGTCAAGTAGTAATATATCAAGTCATGTCAGGTAGTGTACATGCATCAAGTGGGTGCCCAACAGTAAAATGTAGCAAGTATGGAATCAGGGTAGAATACGGATGTACGATAAAAGCATGGGTGCACAAATATCTACCAGGGGTTACACCATGACTAAGTAAGATGCACAATATCAAGCATGGGGTACTAATGTATTAATAATATGAGTTAATGTAACATGGGGTGCAACTAGGTATGCAGAATTAATGGTATGGATACACAAATAAAAATGGATGCATAAATAACTATCAGGGGTTACAACTATAGCTCCATGACTATGTAGGATGCACATTATCTAGCATGGGGTGTTAATGTAGTAGTAATATGAAATAACGTGACATGGTACGCAACTAGATATATAATTAATGGTATGGATGCATAAATATCGATCAGGGGTTACCTTTACAGTTCTAAAACTAAGTGGGATGCACATTATTAAGCATGGGGTGTTACTACAATAATAACTTGAGTTAATATGATCTGTAGATGCAGCTATATGTAGATTAAATGATATGGATGCATACTGGTATCCGAAAACTGTAAAATTGTAATATGGATGCACCATGAAATAAACATGTAATATTATTATTAATATGGATGCAATTATAATAACATAGCATGTAGCAAGATAAACTTGCCTGAATGGAACACACGACGGATGTAAATGCAGCATCCGATGTCGGTAAAATGTCGCTATGCACACGCGGGCGTACAAAACTGAACCAAGCAAATCAAGAAGGTGACCACACTGGCTGGGGATGTCCACCGAATCTCCCAGATCGGCAGCGGAGAGCACGGCTCCGGCGATGACCGGAAAAATGTGAAATCAAGAAAAGCAAGAAAAACAAGAAGAAGAAGAAGTAGTAGAAGAAGAAGAAGAAGAAGGTGAGGGCTGTGTTCAAAGTATGGATGCTCTGGAGTCAGAGACGAGGTGAGGGAGACGTCGATGTTGGGTCAGCGACGGCGAGATCCACGGCGAGGCAGTGGTGATCTAGGGTTCTCGGGTGTCATGTTTCTTGTGGCCAGGGAGGTGAAACTGGGTTGTTGAGGGGTGAAGGTGAGGGTGGTGTTGGGAGGTCGGGGAAGAGAGAGATGATGACGAGGTGAGGCCGATGAGGGCGCTGGTGATGGGTCTGCGGCAATGCTGCGGGTAGGTGAGGCTTGGAGTGGGTTTTCTTGGGTTGTGCAGGGGTTGAGTTTGCAGAGGAGAGGAGAGAGAGGTGAGGGTAACAAAAGGTGGTGACGAGGACGACGGGGGTCTGAGCTCCGGTGAGGGTTCTGGCGAGGTCGTGGGTATCAGGTTCTTGAGTTGGGTTCGGGGTTCTTGGTGCAGGGTTCGGGGTTCTTGGTGCAGGGAAGGGCTATGGGGTGAGGAGAAGGAGAGAAGGTGAAACGAGGGAAGGGCTATGGGGTGAGGAGAAGGAGAGAAGGAGAAAGGCTATTGATTATATTAAAGATTTTGGCTAATACAAAAATAGTCCAAAACACGTCCGGGTCGGGTCTAAAAATCCAGTCTTAAAATATGGAAAATATACGTGTCAACCAAAACTAAAATTGGATATCCGGGTAACGAAAATGCATACCCCCAAGAATGGATGCACGCACGTGCACGTAGCCATCCAAACGAGTCCGTTTCACTGAACGAGACACGAACAAGATGCGCGGATGCTATGACAGAGTTAGGGGTATCATGCAGGCCATGCTAGATATTTTTAAAATATTTTTCTTGACTTTAAATGTTATATAAAAATGCAGATGCCAGATATAATGCCTGTATGCAATATAAACAAAAATGAAAATGCACGGATCCATATAACAAGCCATGATAAATCATAAATAGGAATCAAGACGGGTTTCAAGCATGTGGGTCTGGTCGGATGCAAATACAGATGTCAAAATACTATTCGCACCCAAAACACAGTAAATCAAGAAGCTGCCATAAATAAAGAAATACTTGAGTAGAACTGGTATAAATGAACTAGGGTGTTACAATTTTTCTTTTGATTTTATTTTTTCCCACTATGTTTTTCCCCCAAATCTTGATCTCAATATTTTATAGACTTTTAAGGGATGCCTTTTACGTCGATAGTTTTTCATCTTAAAAAATAAACTTGATATTAATTAATATAATTAATTATAATTAGGTATATATTTGGTCATAATATTTTGACAACTTTCCAAGAACTTGCTTATGTAGTTTTTTTTGTTGAATAAAATGGAGGGTAAATACCCCCGCATTTCATTAAACGACGATTTAACGAAACTATATCAAAAGTCTTCCAAATAAAAATAAAAACAACGACAAGAAAAGCAAATAAAACAAAAGAAATACAGAGAAAAACACATCCCCTATAAAGCACCAATACAAGATTACTCTCGCATAAAAGAAATCAGCATTCTCCTCTCCCACAGAATCTATCTTTCATAACCGTTAACTCTTACGGTTGGCCTCTTCTATCTTGTCCTGCCTCATTCGCCATAACTTAAGTAGCTGAATTCTTTATGCCCGCTACCAATTTAAGCAGATTGTTAATGGAGAAATTTTATCTAGTGACAGTGATCTAAATAAAAGGGATACTTAAACATTAATTGATGGTGGTTTATGAGGGGCATGGAGTTGCCCATGGGTGGGGTTTAGAGTAGCCTAAAACGAAGATTCGGGATCGAGCCTGGGGTCTTCTATTTATGTGGGGGTGGATAATTTATCTGCCCATATAAAGTAATATGAAAGATTGTTATGCTAGAATTATATTTCATCGATAGTATTTAAGAAAACTACTCACATGCAGCCATCATGGTTGTTTCTAGAAAGAGAAATAAAAGAAGTTGAATGTGTAATTGTCTTGTTTTCTATCAAATACGATGTTTCCGGCACGGAGTGTCTATGGTCTACGTTTTCCCGGCACGGAGTGTCACTGGTTTTGATGTAGAGGATGGTTCCCAGGAGAAGCATAATTTCGACAGGGCAGGTGGATACTCTGAGGTGAAGCATGATTTTGACACGGGGTACATTCTGAGAAGAAGTATAATTCCGCTGCAGAGGTTGTTGGTTTGATTTGATTTGGGTTGATGATTGTTCACGTTTTTGCGTAATCTTAAATTTTAATTTACCGCAATCAAGACGGTGTCGCTTGGTAGCTAACCGGTTGAGTACGGGTCGATTCACAGGGAGATGGAATCCTTTTCTTTATGTTTTAGCGAGTTAAATCCGATTAAGTTGGGTTTTGTTTTAAGATCTACGAATGAGATAAAAGATGATAAAATGCTTGCTAGGGTTAGGATTAAGTTAATTTGAGTTTAGGAAATTCATACTTCTTTCAATGCCTTAGTTATGAATATCGGTGTTAAGCAGCATCGCTACGCTGGAATATGGTACTAGGAACGAATCATCATTTGCCATGAGTGGATTTGGGGATTTAGGTTTTTTTTTTGGCATCAGCATCGCTACTCTGGAATATGGTACCATGAGCGAATCATCATTTGCGTTTGCTTATTAGGAAGCGATGGCTTAGGAGACAGGTTTTAGGTCCCTATCACCTAAGACTTTTCAATTTCGTGAGCCGTAAGGGTCTCACAAAGCATTTTCTCCCTACGGGTCGTAAGGATCCCGTAGGTGTATTTTCTACTTAGGAGTCGTGGGGACTCCTAAGTGTGTTGCTCCTTTGTGAATCGTAAGGATCTCATGCGGGGATTTTCTCTTCACAAAGTCGAGAGGACTTTGCGAGTGCATTTCATCTCTTTTTTCACGAGTTTGCGCCCTTTCGGGTTTTCACAAACTCGCCGGCAGTCCTGCTGTTTTTACTCACGGAGCCTTTTCGGGTTTTCATCCGTGCCCATTTTGCTTGTGGACATACCTTTTTTTGGGACATACTTTTTTTTGTGAATCTTCACCGCCGGTGGATTTTGGAATGTGGTCTCACCGGTAGGACTTGGGAGAGATTGGGATCGTTTTACGCTTGTGGATTGTATACGGTTTTGCAGAATGTATGATCTAGACCGTAGGGCCGAAAAAATTTCGGGACTTTGTTGGCGTCTGCATCGCTGCACTGGAATATGGTACCAGGAGCGACTCAACATTCGCCGTTGGGGTATGGGATTTGGAATTTGGTTGGCGTCTGCATCGCTGCATTAGAATATGGTACCAGGAGCGACTCATCATTCACCACTTGGGGTATGGGGTTTGGAATTTTGGGGTTAGGGTAGGCATCAGCATTGCTAACCTTGAAGCACATATGCCAGGAGAAATTCATCATCCGCCATTACTCATTGGGGAGCGATGGCTTAGGAGACAGGTTTGGATCCCTATCACCTAAGACTTTTCAATTTCATGGGCCTTAAGGGTCCCATAAAAGCATTTTCTCCCTACGGGTCGTAAGGATCCCGTAGGTGTATTTTCTCCTTAGGAGTCGTGAGGACTCCCAAGTGTGTTTTTCCTTTGTGAGTCGTAAGCATCCCACGAAGGTTTGTTCTCCTCATGCATCGTGAGGACACATGAGTGGGTCTTCCCAATGGAGCATAATTCCAAGGGCGGAGACCGACCGCTGGACTGGTGATTGCGGTGGGGTATGGATATGATGAGAATTATTTGAGCCCTTGGATTGTATACGGTAGTCAATATGGGGACCGACCGTAGGGCTGGGAGAATTTCGGGAGATTGGATTTTGGTTGGCGTCTGCATCGCTGCACTGGAATATGGCACCAGGAGCGACTCATCATTCGCCGTTTTTTTGTTTTTGTTTTGTTTTTTTGTTTTTTACCGCGATTGCTCTATCATTTCAGCTTTTCTAATCACGAAGGTCGCGATTGCCCTATCATTTCGGCTATTTATTTGCGGCTGCCCTATCATTTCGGCTTTATTTTTCATCTTTATTTTACTCGTTGATTTTTATTGCGAGTTGCCCCATCATTTTGGCTTTTTATTTTTTTTTATTTACACATTTTTACATCCCCAGTTTAACGACTTAGAGGTCGATTGTTCCCCAGTTTAAAGACATGGTGGTCGAATGTGCTTTCTTATCCCAGCTCTTCGAACTTTGATCTTGGAGGAGCTGTGTCGATGACCGTAGCTCTGTGGCTTGCCGATACATCCGAGGACTGTGAGGTTTTTCCAAGCTTGTATTGGTCTTCTGCCCAATCTTTGAAAACACAGCAGTCTTCAATGGTATGACTCACCACCCTATGGTATGGGCAGTATACAGGATTGCCGGTCATATTCATTTCATGTGGCCTCTTCGGAATAGGTAGTTGTAGACCGTTGTTCAAGGCTTCCTCGATTATATTGCGGACCTCATCCCTCCTGAAGGTGTACATCTTCTTCTTTCTCTCCATTAGAGTAGATGCCCTTACTGATGCTGGTCCTTGAGGCCGATCAGTCTTTGGTTCGCCTTTTTCAGATAATGGCGCATGTCGCCAAAGCCCTAGCCTTTTTGTTGGCTATGTATCTGAGCCTTTTCTATCTTAGCTTCTCGATGTTGAGGGTTGGAAGGCATCCGTCATCCAGCAAGCCATCGTGAGTCGATTAGCGGGGAGCTTAGAGAAGACACCCGGTCGAGCAGTTGTCAGGGGCACCGCCGGAACTTGCTCGAGACGCCTCGTTGCTTTGTTCATGTCGATGGCCTTGCCCCCAGCTGGAGCAATGGAGAGTCGTTCGGAAACGGACTTGCGCTTGGGCTGAGGTACCCTCACGGCCATGACATTCGGCCTTTTCCCCTTTGAGGCTTGTTTATCCATCACTGGGGCTTGAAGAGCAGGGACGGCGTTAGCTGGCCTGAACAGAATAGAGCCGAATGGTAGCGGTGGCTCCTTCCACTGTCGCCCGAGACCGGCCGGGAGGACCATCCTAGCATCCATCTTCATCGTATAGGAGATGGGAGCTGTGTTGAGAGTTGAGTTTGCCCTTGGAGACATTCTGCTGCGTTCGAAGATTGCGATTGGAAAACGTTAACCTGCACACAAAAAAGCATGATTTCAGTACAGGCAATTGATATGCATACTAATTGAGTTCGCATGAACGTTTAAACCAAAATATGGGAGGAGAGATAAGTCCCACCGGAAGTGCCAGAATATATAGGGTGTTTTTCGTTTACCCATTGAGATGGGAATACGCGCGCACTTATCAGGCGCATTACATATTCCCCCTTCCTAAGGTAGGCTGTGGTTTATTAATTGTGGGGATCCGAATCTCCGGCAGTCGCGGACTAAGCTGCCGTTAATTACCCCTCGCCTTCGGAACGAAGGAACCTCCGATTGACGGGTTAAACAAGTCATGCGAACTCAATGTGCAGTGTTATGTTTTGAAAGGGTTTCGGATGTATCGGGGGCCCCGCAGAGTTTTTACGGGGGTTCCGCTACTCGGATAGCGAGCTGGGGGTCAAGGGGCTAGCAGCCACCTTGCAGGGTGTGGGGCAGCGCCCCGTTAGAAATTTTTTCTAACGGGAATAGTGTTATGGAGTATGTGTGTGTGTGTACACACACACACATACATACACACACACACACATATATAAAGGGAAAGGACATCCAAAGGATGCGTGGGAGAGGGCGCCAGCGCTCCACGTGCCAGGCACACGGGCGCTGTGCGCCAGAGCGCCAACGCACTATGTGCCTGGCTCGCGGGCGCTGCGCGTCAGCAGCAGAAGGGACTTGGTCCCTGCACTGGGAGCTGTGCTCCAAAAAGGAAATATTTATTATTATTTATATATATATATATGTATATATTTTTTTGAGGAGTTGAACTCCTATGATATTTTGGAGCTGATGGAAGGGGCTTCTCCCTTGAGCCCTGGATCTTCCCCAAAATAGGGTTCTTGGAAGCGGGTCTCCTTCTTCCTCCTCTGTTGGCCGGATTTTGAAGAACAAGAAATATGAGATTTTAAAAATCTTTCCTTTTTGAGATCTAATGGGAGATCTGAGTTCCCCTTTGTGGGTTTTATGGTGAAAAATTATTTATTTTTGGAAAAGGAAGAGTAAAACTCTTGATTTAATTCAAAAATGAAGAAGGTTTAGAACCTTGAGGAAGGAGAAGGAGTCACAAAACCTTAACCTTTTTAAGAGTAATGAAAAGTCTATGGTTTATTCATCATCATGTTGCCTTATATAGGCTTACACATTTACATATAGCCCCTTGGGCTTTACAAAATGGCATTTTGACCATCCCATACCTCATGTGCTCATTTCTTTTGCACATAAGCCATGGGCTTTACAAAAATTTAGCTTTATGCCCATTTTGCTTACATGCATGCATAAAAAATTACATCAAAATTATTTATTACATGATTTTTATTTTGGCATGGGGAGGCTGGCCGCGGGCTCGACTTGGTTATGGGCCTACTTGGCCTGGGCTTGGGCCCACCTGGCTTGGGGTTGACCTTGACTTTGACCCGGTCAACTGGGGTGCAAATTTTGACCCCAACATTCTCGCTGGAGGAGAGCTCAATGCTGGAGCTGGAGGCGGCGATAGCGAGGGTCGCTGCCCTTGAGGGCGAGGTGGCGGCCGAGAAGCAGGAGGTGGCAGCCTGGAAGCAGGAGGTTGGCAGGTAACGCGAGGCCGCCGAGGCCAAGCTTCAGGACTCCAAGGTGATCATCGGCACCCTGAAGAAGTCGGCGAGCACCTTCCGGAATGAGCTGGAGGCGGCGTTAGAGGGGACGAATTGAGCCGATCTCAGAGCGGCGAAGGCGGTGGAGAACTACCAGAAGTCAGAACAGTTTTACACCGTTCTAGCCTCGGCCACTACCGTCATCTGGCACGAGGCCCTCGACGCCGTCAAGGCTCGGATGCCGGAGTTCGCTGATGCCGAGCTCCGAGATGAATATCCTCACGGGGATGACGAGCAGGGGGAGGGCCCCGGGGGCGAGGCCGGGGAAGAGATTCCCGACGAGGGGCGACGCCGAGGCTCCTGTGATGGGCGCTGAGCCCTTAGACACTGCCCGAGTCTTGATAGATATTGAGCTTCCCGGGGCTGCGCCTGGCCCTGAGGCCTGAAGCCTTTCGTCTTCTTGTTTCTTTTCTTTTGTTGCATCGGGAATTTTGTAGGCCTCCGGGCATTTTGTAAAGCTGGGGAGCCCCCAATACCCTTGTAAAGACTTTGATTTCGGGAATGAATTATTTTTACAGTAGTATTTGCGCGCGTATTTTCCTTTTTCGGTAAGTATTTGCACAGTACTGCCTTCGTGTTATGCCGGTTCTTCGTTTAGCGATTACGCGTTGAGTTGAATCTGTTCACCTGCTAAGTGTGCGAAGACCAGCGGGAAGACGGTATCTCCATGGCCCCGAAGTCGAGGTGGAGATCGCTCAGACGTAGATAGACCAGATGCCTCTTGGTGAGGGCTTTGTTCCTTAGTTGTTTGAGGGGCTGTCAGGGGCCTACTAAGGACGGGCCGAGCAGAGTAGTTGCCCGGTGCCTCGCGGTGAGGTCTTAGATCCCTGGTATTATGGGGTAGGGAGCTACCAACCAGGGACAGCCGAGCAGGGTAGCTGCTCAGCTGCCTCTTGGCGAGGGCTTTGATCCTTAGTGCGGGAGGGGCCGTACAAGGCCTACTAAGGACGGGCCGTAAGGTAGCTGCCCGGTGCCTCATGGTGAGGGCTTAGATCCCTGGCGTTGTGGGGGTAGGGACTACCAGCCAGGGATAACTGAGCAAGGGCATGCCCGGTTGCCTCTTGGCGAGGGTTTCTGATCCTTAGCGCGGGAGGGGCCGTGAGAGGCCTACTAAGGATGGGCCGAGCAGGTCTGCTGCCCGGTGCCTCTTGGCGAGGGCTTTGATCCCTGGTGTGTTAGGGTAGAGAGCTACCAGCGCGGGATAACTGAGCAAGGGCGGGCCCGGTTGCCTCTTTCGAAGGCTTTTGATCCTTAGCGCGGGAGGGGCTGTGAGAGGCCTAATAAGGACGGGCCGAGCAGGTTTGCTGCCCGGTACCTCTTGGTGAGGGCTTTAATCCCTGGTTTGTTAGGGTAGGGAGATATCAGCCAGGGATAACCGAGCAAGGGCGGGTCCGGTTGCTTCTTTCGAGGGCTTTTGATCCTTAAGGAAGGGCCGGACAGGGTTGCTGCCCGGTGCCTCTTGGCGAGGGCTTTGATCCCTGGTGTGTTGGGGTAGGGAGCTACCGGCCAGGGATAACCGAGCAAGGGCGGGCCCGGTTGCCTCTTTCGAGGGCTTTTGATCCTTAGCGTGGGAGGGGCCGTTAGAGACCTACTAAGGACGGGCCGAGCAGGGTTACTGCCCGGTGCCTCTTGGCGAGGGCTTTGATCCTTAAGGATAGACGAGCAGGGTTGTTGCCCGGTGCCTCTTGGCGAGGGCTTTGATCCTTGGCTTTGTGGGGCAGGGAGCTACCAGCCAAGGATAGCCGAGCAGGGTAGCCGCTCAGCTGCCTCTTGGTGAGGGCTTTGATCCCTGGTGTTGCACGGTAGGGAACTACCAGCCAGGGATAGCCGAGCAGGGTAGCCACTTGGTTGCCTCTTGGTGAGGGCTTTGATCCCTGGTGTTGTGTGGTAGGGAACTACCAGCCAGGGATAGCCAAGCAGGGTAGCCGCTCGGCTGCCTCTTCATGAGGGCTTTGATCCCTGGCGCTGCGAGGTAGGGACCTACCGGCCAGGGATAGCCGAGCAGGGTAGCCGCTCGGCTGCCTCTTAGCGAGGGCTTTGATCCTTAGCGCTGGAGGGGCCGTACGAGGCCAACTAAGGATGGACCGAGCAGTGAAGCTTCTCAGTCGCCTCTTGGCGAGGGATTTGATCCCTGGTGTTGGGGGTAGGGCACTACCAGCCAGGGATAGCCGAGCGGGGTAGCCGCTGGGCTGCCTCATAGTGAGGGCTTTGATCCTTGGCATTGCGGGTAGGGAACTACCAGCCAGGGATAGCTGAGCGGGGTAGCCGCTGGGCTGCCTCTTGGCGAGGACTTTGGGAAGAGGGATAGTCGCGGGTGACACGTACCATGAACGCGTGGAGGAGGCGAAGCGCCGGAGCTGCGTCGTTTCGATTTCATCGAGAAAGGCTAGGAGTCTGCCGCGTGGCGGTGTAGTTGTGGAAGAGCGACTGTGGGACTCCCGGGAGGATGTTCTCTATAAAATGGAGGGAGCGTTGATCAATCCATCCTTCACACCCAATCGTAAGAATGGAGGACTTCCCTTTTACCATCCCCGACATAGTGAGCTTCGCGGATGTGTGCCTCTGCGATTAGCACTACACCGAGGACATGGTGCAGTTAGTGATAGGTTTCATTGAGGATCACTTCGGCCGGCTGCTTCCCCGGCGTTTCCCCCTGCTCCAGCTGTTGATGTACTCCATTTGGAAGGCGTCACCGGGGTTCTATAACCCCTCATCCGAGCAACTGAGGGACGAGGCATTCGGTAAGTTAAGGTCTCTACGACACTTTGGCCTGATCTCCACGGGTCGGCGGGACCGCTCGGTGGCGCTCATCCTTGAGTGCTACTAATTGAGGCACGACACCGACGTTCATGGGAGGAACCGGGGGCAGAGGTCTGAGGCTGCGAAGGCTCGGTTGGCGGAGATCTCCTCGGAGTACCACGAACAATGTTTCCTGCACCCCTTCCCCCGCTACTGTAATCTTTCTTTTTCGATGTACGGCCGAGGAGCCCACAGTAACTTTTGAATGAATAAGATTATTTTTCTTTTTTGCAATGCTTTATTGATCCCTTTTATTATATAAACAAAAAGATCTCAAGAAAGGTGTACATTTCTTTAAAAGGAAATACATGCTACTAGATGTTCTTATTCGTGCAGCTTGAGCCCCTCGGATGTCCGTTGGTCTCTACGCCCAGCATAGGGTACTGAGCTTCATAGGTACCAGACGTATCCTCCGCTGACATGACCATGATTTGGTCGATTTTCAGCTCGGCGGGAGGGGGATGCTGTCCTGCTCACGGTCAGCTTGTCGCTTGTCCCTCAAGTACGCTGCGAGGTACCCCGAACGGATGAGCTCCTCGATGTAGTCTCGGAGCTGCTTACAGCTCTCCGTGGAGTGGCCTAGCGACCTGTGGAAACCACAGTAGGGGCCTCGGGTGCGCTTTGCTGCCATGCGCGAGATCAGGGGAAGCTTGAAGAACCCCTCGCCCTTAGCATCCTCTAGCAGAACTGTCTGGGAGTCGTTGAGCGGGGTGTACTCCTGAAACTTCGGGAGGTAGGGCTTTGACCGTTCAGGTCCCCTTCTCACTTCCTTTGCCCTTTTCTTTTGGTCGTCTTGCTCTGCCCGGGGGAGATTTGTGTTCACCTCGGATTTGAGCTGGACCTCGCGCTCGGTCCAGGCCTTTACCTCGGCCATGGTCTTAGGTTGCGCTAATGCAAAGGAGCATAACCACTCCTTATGCCTAAGACCAGACCTCAGTACTGTGATGACCGTCTCATCCCGGTGCTCTAGGACCTCGAGAAGGGCGTTGTAGAAGCGTGTGACGCATGCTTTGAAAGTCTCCTTGTCTCCGCTCTTGATCGTGAAGAGTTGGTCAACTGTGCGTTTTTGCCACCTGTTCCCGACGAAGTGGCCGAGGAATTGGGTGGCCAGCTCGTCGAAAGTTGAGATCGAGCATGGCTCGAGTCCTCGAAACCAGTCTCGTCCGGAGTGGATGAGAGTGGCCAGGAAAGCTCGGCACTGGGCGGCGTCGGAGTTATCTTGGAAGCTCATCCCCGCAGTGAATGCATCCAAATGGTCCTTCGGGTCAGATTTACCGTCGAAGAGGGAGACCTTCGGGGGCTTGTTGCGAGAGGAGACGTGGACATCGAGCAGCTCCTTGGTGAATGGTTTGGTGAGCGATTCGGCGGCGTACTTAGCCCCGTCGCTCGAACGGTGACCTTCCCGATGCATACCTTCGATCTTCTTCTCGAGGGCGTCGAGTCTGCCGTGGTACCCCGACGATTCGGCACATTCTGATCCCTGGCCTCTGCTGTTGGAGACCTGCATCTAGTCGCGGCCTCGGTTCCTCTCAATGAGGTTCCTTAGATCCCCCAGCGAGGTAGTCTTCGAGCCGCCGTAGGGAGTCCCGTCCGCGCGACCCCATCGAGGGAGGGGGTGTCGGTCATGCCTGGGAACAGGCGAGCTGATCGACATCTCCTCAGGTGGGAAAGGGTCGCGAAGAGGTTTGGGGCGAGGCGCTCTGGAGACGGACCTCGGTGTTGAACTGTAAGGTGCCCAGCGGGTCGCAGAATGTATTGGCCCGGGAGATCTGCGGCCATGGGAGGTAGCGAGGCGGTGGTCGACAGTGCCGACGCGAGTGGTGTTCTTCTCTCCCCCTGTAGGCGTCCCGGTCCCGAGGCGGGGGAGCGGCTACATGGGGATCTTGCCCTGCCATTTGGAAGCGGATGAGCGCCTCCACGACCGACGCGAGTCGGTCTATCCGGCCGGCAAGGGCGTTGATGGCATTCGGAGGAGGATGTTCGTCTGCGCCTCTGTTGAGGGGAAGGCGGAGGCTAGTGCTTGGATCGTCGTGATGATCGCTCGCCATTAGGTTGAGATTAGAAGACTAACTTTTGTTTTTGTTGAGTCAAGAATTTCCCATAGACGGCGCCAACTGACGTGACCGTGATTGCATCAAAATGTTACATTCCGTTGATTTGCTGATGGCGGCGGTAGACGACTGAGAGTGGATCCGGAGGCTGGCTCCTGAAGCATGTGGATCTCAATAGGTTTGAGGTTGTTTGCATCGAGCTAGCCGCAAGGAAGTCCCGGGGTGGTTGTACCACCGAGGACCCTCCGACGGTCAAGTTAGATAGGAAATCCGAGCAGAGTAACGGCTTAGTGTAGTAAAAATGGCTTACTTGAACTGTCTGAAGGAGGGGTTTATATAGCGGTGGCAGTAGGCAGGGCAGGCGTGAGAATCACGCCGGCCATTACGCTCCTGACGTCACGCCCACGTGATGAGCGGGATCCCGCATTAATGGCGAGACTGGCTCGTTAATAGGGGATCGTAATGGCGTGGAACGTGGGATGTGGCCGGCGGATATCTCGCGCATGGCGAGATCCGCGGGATAGCGGTTGCGCCTGTGAGCGGTGCCGTTGGTCAGTCGATGAGACCGAGGAAGATGACCTCGGCGCGAGAGCTTGCGGACGAGCGGGAGAGCCGAGCTATCTTGGTTCTGCGGTAGCCCGGAGACGAGCTGGGAGGCCGAGGAGGCCAATTGTGCAGGGGGCTCGGAGGTGAGCCAGCGTATGCTTGTAGGACGGGCATAGGAATGGTCTGGTCGGCAACTGTAGGTCCTTTCTTGTGAGCTTTGGGACACGTCGTCTGCCACGTGTCATGATCTGGTAGATCACCGATATCGAGCATCATCAGCCTACATCCACGGGGCATACATGAGAATATTTTTATTAATGATCAAGAATACAGGTTCATTTTATATTCTCTCTTATCTCATTCATATCTCAACGCTCATACAAATACAATGACCACTCTTGGTAAATCTCCCAACCTTCATCTATGAATGACCACCCTTCGCTTTTGCCTTCATCTCTTTATACAAACACAAAGACCACTCTTCTGGTGAATCGCTCACCCTACGTCTTTACCTTCGTCTCCTCTTTCTCTTTCTCATGTTTGGAAACTTTTCTCTGATGAGATCCTTCTCTATTTATAGCAAAAAATAATACAACTCCTACTTCAATTAGGATCTCATCAAATCTCCAAAACAATTTTCAAATAATTCTCCAAACAAACTTTACTAATTAAGCTCCTGAAAGATCTTTTATAAATCTTCCAACAAATCTTCAAATAAATCTCTAAAAAATTTTCCTAATTAATTTCCAAAATGAATTTTCACCAAAACCAAATCCTAAAAGGACTTGGACACCATATACTCTGCAACGAGCCATTTCACGCTTCATCATCGACTCTTGAATACGAACTAACTCTAACAAATCCCTACCTTAGTTTTTCAACGATGGATCTGCAATCACTTCTCTTCAACAAAGATTCACCTTGATCCAAACTTCCTCCATGCCATCTTCTGTTTACCGCCGCAACCTTCTCTCTTGGATATTTGAACTAACACCTTCGAAATTACAATCTAAGAAGATGAGAAGTGGATACAAGCGTCGTTACCTTCTTTAAACTTAGACTGTAGAATCGAAGACCTTTCGGTTTCCTACACTCTGATACAAGTTTTTTAGGGTTTTCGCTAGGCATGCAAGTAAGATGAGCAAAAATAAGAACACGCAACACCAATATTTAACGTGATTCAACCAACGGCCTACATCCATGGGGCAAATATGAGAATCTCTTTATTAATGATCAAGAATACCGGTACATTTTATATTCTCTCTCATCTCACTCATATCTCAACGCTCATATAAACACAAAGACTATTATTGGTAAATCTCTTCACCTTCATATATAAATGACTACCCTTCGCTTTTGCTTTCGTCTCTTCATACAAATACAAAGTCTACTCTTCTGGTGAATCGCTTACCCTTCGTCTTTGCCTTCGTCTCCTCTTTTTCTTTCTCATATTTGGCCACTTTTCTTTGATAAGACCTTTCTCTATTTATAGAATAAAATAATAAAACTTTTACTTCAATTATGATCTCATCAAATCTCCAAAACAATTTTTAAACAAATCTTCAAATAATTCTCCAAACAAACTTTTCTAATTAAGCTCCTAAAAGATCTCTTATAAATCTTCTAACAACTCTTCAAATAAATCTCGAACAAAGTATTAACGCGCGGTTTAAGGTATATAAGTTCAGCGAAAAAATCAATAAGGTATATTAGTGCAAATTAGATGATGTTAAGATTGTTAGGTCCCAAACAATTCAAAAAACAAACACATGATCTATGAAAAGAAAGAATAAATTAAAAGCATAATCAAACACAAGAAATTCTTCAACTCCAACTTCTTTATTCAACTTCAATACGAATTACAAAATCTCTCTTCCTACAAATACTTCTCTTCAACTCTTCTTCTTCTCCTCAAAATACCCTAATCAATCTATATTTATAGGCCTAGAATCCCTAAATCTATTTCTACTAGAATACCAATTAAGAACTCATCAAATCTTCAAAATAATTTCTAAACAAATCATTAAATTATTCTCAAACTAATTTTCTAAATACGCCAGAATTCTCGTCGACAGACGTCTGAACCACAAGTGCTCAGACGTTTGACCATGCTCTGGATTTCTGAATTCTTCATCTTCAGACGTCTGAGAGACATATCTTCAGATGTCTGATCGCTCTCTGTAATTCTAGAATTTGCACTTTAGATGTCTGAAGCACTATGGCTCAGACGTCCGACGCACAATATTGTTGAATAGAAGTCAATTTCATAACAATCTCCATCTTGACTTATATTCAACAAGCCGTCTTCTATCTTCTCTTCATCAATTCCACCCACGACATCTTCTAAGTTTTGCACAAAGCTCCACCTTGACTTAAGTTTCCTCCGTCTTGCTCCAAATTTGTTCTTCCATACATAGGCTTCCCCACAACTTGATATATATCGCTTGGGGTTCTGACTCCTTTCATCACGACACAATTCTTCTGGCAAACCTTCATTACTCCACATTGAGCAATAATTGTGTAACTTTTCATATCCAATCTTCGAAGAGAAATTATATTTCTCTTCAGTTTTGGCACATACTTGATATCTCCAATAACCCTCTGCTTCCCATCGAATATCTTCTTCTTTACGGTGCCCACGGCCCCCACTTCTATTTCAGAATTATCCGCTAGCTTCACCGTCTTCTTTTTCTCCTTAATCTCATCGAACCACTCCTTATTTGAACATACGTGAAAGGATGCTCCTGAATCCATGTACCACATATCTTCTTTTTTGACTATTTCATCACTAGTCATAAGAACATCTCACCTTGGTTCGGTATCGTAGGCCACGTTCACTTGCTCTTCCTCTCTATGTCTCTTTAAATCATCTAAGTCCTCGTTCATCTTGGGGAAATTGGATATATAGTGACCCATCTCATTGCAATAATGACATCTTATCTTCGACATATCTCTTACAAGCCATGAACTCTGATTTCTTCTATTGTTGCTTTGTTCCTTTCTCTACTTCGGATCTTCTCTTGCAACAAGTGCAAATGAATCAGATGATCTACCTGATGTTTTTCTTCTTAATTCTTCATTTAAGAGAAATTTTGTTACCGCGCTCATAGAAATAACTTCTTGAGGAGATGGATTACTCAAAGAAACTACCAGAGTTTCCCAACAGCTCGAAAAGAAACTCAATGCTATAAGTGCTTGCATCTCGTCTTCAATCGGTATCTGTTGGAGATAGTGCCCTCAGAGTCAATTATTGGATCACAGGCACGTGATTGCAATGATTGAGAGAGGACCTATGCCGATAGGATAGTCTTACTCAAGATTATAGTATGCTATCTGGTTTATCTTTATCATCGTGTACTGCTTTAGGTGACCTTACAGGTCATTATTGCGCATTGATAGAGCCCTTAGCATTCTTGCTTGACGGCCAGCAGTATGATGGCGATCATATACGTGGGAGCTGGGGTCTATAAGCACATCCTTAAAAGGTCCCTAGTCGTAGGAGTTTTCGAGACAGGGCATCGATACTCCAGAGTAGACTAGTGTATACAGTCGAGACCCCGACGAGGGGCGGTGGCCGATCTCACAAGCCACTGGTGTCATTTGGTTC
Source organism: Agapanthus africanus (assembly GCA_030015575.1). Taxonomy (NCBI): domain Eukaryota; kingdom Viridiplantae; phylum Streptophyta; class Magnoliopsida; order Asparagales; family Amaryllidaceae; genus Agapanthus; species Agapanthus africanus. Next base: position 130,917,219 of record CM057350.1, on the reverse strand, counting down.
ACCTAAGAAGTATACAAGTGCTCATTGGGTTATGAGTACATCGGACAGGACTCGCCGGGAACATGCTAGTTGGTCATATACCTGACGTCAGATAGCAGTTCCCTGGTGACATGTGTACAGGTTAGTTCATTGACCTGAGATCGTCATTTGTCTCGTCTGAGTTCCCACTGTACTTTGATTACTACCCTACCACGGCTCAAAGGAGTCGTGCAAACAGGTTTTAGTTGGGTACAGTCCCGAGCCACATGGAGGCAGTGAGCGAATCTGCAGGGGTTCGTCTCTCCCGGTATTTGGGGGTGAGGTCGCGCTGTGTCTAGGAGAGCCATTACACGAAGTCCTTGGCCAAGGCAGGAGATTTACTGGTAGGTATTCCAGTAATATCTCAGGGTGTTCTGGGCTACACTCCGACACGACTTGTACCGCTTTTGGGGGTCTGACTTTTACCAACCCCCTAGGCCCACCATGCGATGCTCATAGACGAACGGACCGGACTGTACGGATATTGTCACTGACAGGCTCAGTAGGGTGTCAGGATGAGTTCGCTCATCGACGTCCCTTTTGGTCAATACCCGGTAGCCCGTTACGTATGGCTAATACCTCTGACGTGCTAGTGGTTAAATCCACAATCAAAGTATTGACGAGTCTTTAGAGTCCCCCACAGACCAGTTTCTCAAGTTTCGGGCGAAACGCTGTAGAGGCCGTATGGAGATATGGCAGGGTTCGATCGTATACGTGCAGTATTGCACGGATCATGATCGGACGGATAATACTAGCGGGCTTTGGTTTAAGCCGGATCCTAGTATTGTACAGTGTAGATTTTGTCTCTTTGCATTTGTATTCAGTGGGAATACAAATGCGGGTATGTATATATAGTCGCGGGGTTTTCCTGTAATATATTACGGGATCCGTTTTTTGAAGTTGCTAGTTTGCAATCCGTTCGGCCAGTTTTCCTTTGTTCCTTCACGGCCGGATTTTTGTGATAGAGGGGCTAATTTGCAAATGTGTAAATCAGTATTGTGGAGGGGGTTATTTGTATATGTGGCTTCATGATGGTTCTTAGCATCATGAGATTCTTTTTTCTTCACATGGTTTGCATTAATAAGAGTGGATTGAAAGGATATTGTTGCGACACATATTTCTAGTTATCATACACTTTGCTTTATGCTAGATTCCTTTTCCCCCCTCCTCATTTAGCAAGGGCCGGCCACATAGAGAGTGAGAGGGGGTTCATTTGGGTGGGGAAAATTATTCATCTCATATTCTTGCTAGCAACAAAATCCTTTAACCTCTCTCCAAAGTTCTTGCTCTCCTCCACATCATAAATGGCAACTTCATACCTCATTGAGACAATGGATTCTACACTTAGCCTACAGTATTCTTGGGCACGTCGGCTCTCCAACTTCGTGCCCGGGTTGCCTCGGTCCAGAGGTGGAAGCCCGTAAAAGAACCCGGCGTTGTGGTGCCCGTTCCGACGAGGAGATGAAGATTGGAGATTCCGCGAGGAGATCGGAGTGGAGGCCGAAGACCGAAGGACACGGATCGCTCGGTATAGCTTCCTACCCATTCCCTAGTTTGCTAGGAGTAGGTTAATGGCCCGATCCGGGATTTTATTGCGCGGTGGTGCCGGTTTTCTAGTTTCGTAAAAGTTTCGTTTCCACAATCCGGCGTCGGATTGATGGCCGGGACGCCGCCGTGCACTTACATTGGTATCAGAGCCACGCTATTAACCTAGTCTAGCTTGCTCTAGTGTATTTAAAACTTTGATCGAACAAATTTTCAAAAACCGCATTTTCAAAAGCACAGTTTCTGTCGAATTTTTTTAGTTGTCAAAAAAATATTTGGTACATTGCAGAAATTCATGCAGGGGAATTTAAGAATTCTGTGAAAAATGGTAGCGTGATACTGTACAAGGACCGCGGAACCGCGGCCAAACCCCTCTTCTGGCCGCGGTTCCGCCGTAGTACAGTGTCTTCACTGTACCATTTTTACACAGAGCTCTTTAAACTTGGAAATGGTTTTTTTATATATTAATTTTGGGCCCAGATTTATTTTGAGTGCTACTGTAGTGCTTGGGGCCTACTTCGGAAAATTTGATCGATCGAAAATTTTAAACATGTTAGTTCACAGTATTTACATTATATCTGCGACCGTGAATGTCATTTGATCGGTAAATCCTGTCTTACTGCTATAGCCCTTTTAGACGGATTTGCGAACGTGACATTCACGTTGATGTTCTGTGTTGTGCTGTGATGTTGCGGATCTGTTGTGGTGGATAGCCTGGATGCAATGGTAGTACAGTTTGGTTGTTTATGTACATTTGATATTGCGGGACGAGCGTCCGACATGTGGACTGCCGTCACTGCCTGTTTGTATATTATTCTTTTGGGGCATGACCGGGCTGAGGTCGATGTACCCGTTGTATGTATATTTTTACTTTCTGTACTAGGATTACCCTGCGGAGGGGTGCACGGATAGCCGGGTTCTAGAGGGCAACGGGCTCGCATCTCATGGCGTTGAGACAGAGGGGGATTTACTCTAGAATTGACGGGCTATTCGCCGCACTCGTAGGGGGTATAGGTTGACCCAGGAAGGGTGCCCAAGTTACCGGATTCCGTGAAGTGCTGGGTGGTCCATTCACGTTGCTGAAGGGGGCTGCCTCGCTTCAGGTTTTGGCGGGTGACTTGCCGCGCCCGTAGGGGTCTAGGATTTCATTGCACAGGCTATCCACACGACCGGGGGAACGTCGGGTTTCAGTGGAAGCTCTATGAAACCCGGGGATCCCAGATATCTGTATTGTTCTATGATGCTTATTACATTTCTGTGATGTTGCATTTTATTACGCCTTGAGCGAATATTATATATTGATATATATATACTAGTAGATGTTGTATATGTTTTGCATTCGCGCTAGTCCAGTCCCCGCTCTGTCGTTAGTTAAGTAACCTAACGGGTGATGAGGGGACCCAGTGGCGAATGCGGATGGCATATACGTACATCATTATTTTTGTTCTTTTGTGGTGTGATCAATTGATGGGACTGCATTGATTCGGATCAATGCAAGCTAAACAAACCTATTCTGATGTTGTTGGAATATTTTTCAAAAAGCTGTTATTCCAAGGACGCTCTCTTTTGTTTTGCACAGTGATATTCGGTTATGAATACCCAGCACCTCAGTCGATGGGGCAAGGGCCGAGATCCCTTCACCGGGAGTGACCCCTTGGACAGAAGTTTACGTTAGGGCAATAACTTCACTATAGCCGATTGACTTTTGCTTTGCATCGTGGTATTCAGTTGGAATATCCTGCACCTTATTCTACGGGGAAAGAGCCGAGATCCCTTCACCGGGAGTGACCTCTTTAGCAAAGGTTTTCGTCACTATATTTTTATAAAAAGCTATCCGGTTCCTTCAACGATATCAAGTTCATTACGTTAAAAGTTTTTCGCCAAAAACCATCCGTAGCCCTCCGTCATTTCAGAAAGGTAGCACTTAGTATTCATGCTATGTATGTTGGCCTTCGTCAAGGCATAGTGTATGGTAGCTATTTGTTACTTTTCTGCTGCATAGATAGATGCGTTGGTTTGGGACGGTCGTACTGCTATTTTGGTCTTCGTCAAGGGTATGTACGGGTGGGCTCAAATTAACCTGGATAATGACGGGTAGAACTTGACATGTGACTTATGATATGTTGGCCTTCGACAAGGTCATAAGAGCATGGGGTAAAAAATCACATCGGGAGTTTCTAAAGAAACTGAAACTTGCCAGATATGCGCATACCTTATGGAGTGTGATAACGTGAGCGGATTCCGTCACGTTATCATGCGATGATAGTTGGATCCCGATTCCCACTGATGAGTTGGTTTACTCCTCGGGTGATCCCGACTAATTCTTCTTTCAGCTTTGGAGAAGAATTTGACGTTACAGTAGGAGGTTTCCTGATTAGATAAAGTGATAACCATTCTGATCTAGATTAGAGTGCACGCTGAGTGTTTCTTTTCTCTCTCTCTTTGGCAGCGAACATGACCCGACCCTAGACTATGACTCAGTGACCAAGATTAACCGAACCTTCTTATAAGACTGGCTTTTGGATTGTCAGAGTTGCATGCCTCATTGCCACTCCTACTTTTACCCTTTTCTCCAGAACACCCTGTATTACTACAAAAGTCCACTTCCATTGGATAAAACTATCGTATGGTTATATACGAACTCGAAGGAATTTATTCGAGGATGGTTTCCGGTTCTGGAGAAAACGAATAGGACTATTCAGTTGTCTTTTCCTTTTACCTTCTCTCAGGTTGCGAGTGCTCCTTGGATTAGGACAGTACACCCATTACGCAAATTGGATAGTCTTCTTCCAAACCATATGTTAGTGTATATGCCCTAGAGGCCATTACTGTATCATACTAGTTTGTATATTACTTAATGGATGCTTGGGATATTCACCTTGTATATACAATCTTGCTCAAAATAGTAGTATGCTACTTGGTTTGTTTCTACTTCAATGTGTACTTGTGTTTATTTCAGTATATCACTTATACGCATTAGTGGAGCCCTTAGGATCTTTGCTTGATTACCAGCGTTGTGATGGCAGTCACACTAGTGGGGCTGGGTAATCTATAGGCACATCCTTATACAGGTCCCTAGTCGCAGGACTATCGAGACAGGGCATCGATACTCCGGAGTAGACTAGCGTATGCGCTTCTCATCCCAGTGTGGGAGATGGTCTGTCCCACAGCCATTAGTACGTCGTACTGGAGATAGTATACGGGTGCTCGTTGGGTTACGAGTACACTGGACAGGACTCGTCGGGAACTGACAGGTTGGTATTATACCTATCGTCAGTTATCAGTTCCCAGGTGACATGAGTACAGCTTAGTCCGCTGACTTGACACTGGCACTTCGCCTCAAGTGTGTTCCCACTGCACTTTGATCACCACCCTACCACGGCTCAAAGGAGTCGTGCAAACGGGTGGTGGTTGGGTGCAGTCCCGAAGCACTTGGAGGCAGTGACGGTTAGACAGGATTCGTCTCTCCCGGTATTGGGGGTTGACATCGCGCTGTGTCTAGGAGAGCCATTACACGAGTAGTCCCTGGCCAGGGCAATCGAGATATACTGGTAGGTTTCCAGTGTTATCTCAGGGTATTTTGGGCTTCGCTCCGGCACGACTTGTACCGCTATTGGGGGACTGACGTTTACCACCCCCTAGGCCCGCCATGCGATGTATCAGACGAACAGACCGGACTGTACGGAGAATGTCACATTCAGACTCAGTAGGAGTTCAGATGGGGTTTCACCTCGTCAGCCTTCTTGTCGGCATCTACCTGGGGACCGTTACGCACAGCTAGTGCCGCTTGCGGTCTGTGGTTAAACCCACTGCCAGCGTAGTGTCGAGTCTTTAGAGTCCCACACAGAGGGTATTCGCCTCTGGGCAAAACAGAGTAGAGGTCGCATGGTTTTGCGACAGGGTTCGTTCTCATCCGCGCACTTGTGCACGTTTGGAGTCCGGACGGATTATACTGGCAGGCTCTGGTTTGAGCCAGATACTGGTATATGTTTTGGGGGTTGCTTTTATATCTTGGTATTCTTGTTTTTCGGAACGAGAATGCAGGTGTGTATGCACAGTTGCTTGAGGCGGAGAATGAGGTTTTTCATTAGGGTTTCGGAACGGGTGCGTATGCACAGTTGACAGTCTTCATTTTCCAAACCCTAATGGATTTATATATTATCTATTAATAATAATAATTAAATGAGAATTATGTTATGGTTGTGTTTTGTTGACTTGTTGACCTTGGTTGACTTGTTGACCATTGACCACTTTCATGCCTTGAAAGTCTTCCTTGATTCATGCTTACTTTTTATTAAATGAAGCATGGTTGTGGTCATTCCAAATACTACCATCAACTATTCTCATTTTCAATTATTATCATTTGGATAATATTTTTCTTTTGCATTATGGTTGCAAGAAGAGAAAAGAATAGCTCATTCTATCATTCTCATTCTCTCTCCTCTCTTCATCTTCTTCTTCCTCTAGTAAAGAGAAACCTTCTCATGAGTTGAGAATCCTTCTCTTTAAAAAGAAAAGCAAACCCTAGTCACTCTCTACTCACCCTAGGATCAAAGGATTAGCAAGCCGGAGATTCTAGTTCACTCCAAGTCCGAGAAAGAGCCCAAGGTCGAACCCTCGAGGTGGATCCATCTTCGACGGAAGAAGGCGACAAAAGAGAACCATCAACCTCTACAAGATTTCAAGAAGAAGGAGTTCAAGTTTAGGTATAACCCTCATCCGAGTAGCTAACTCCTTTTAGCGTATTTGCTAGTTTAGTTTAGACACGATCCCGACCTTGTTTAGTCCATGTTGCCTCTTGCACTAAAAATTTGATTTTTATACCGTTTCCGCCTCCCCGTAAGAACCGGGGGTCGCAATATGGACTTACAGTGGTATCAGAGCCTAACTAAACTTAAACTAGCTTGGTAGTGAAGTGTAACGAAGTTCGGAACCGAAAAAATCACAAAACCGGAAAATCACAAAACCTGAGTTTCTGTTGAAAATTTTCTGGCTCAAAATGAAAAACTTTATACATGTAAATTCGTCTCAGGGTTTTGTGTGAACATCCAAGAAAAACGATACAGTGATTCGACCAAACCGCCGCCCATCCGCCGCATAAACCATGTATTTGCCGCGGAACCGCCGCGTTTTGTCGTTTTCTCTGCATCGTTTTTCGTGCAGTGTGTGTCTGTGTTGGTTTTGGGATTTTTGAAATATATTATATGTGCCCAGATTTTGCAGAAAAGAAATTTCCTTTTGGGGTCCTATAATTCCGTATTTTTTCCGAACTTCACTACACTTTGACTATGATGGTTATATCTGTGATGTTTGCATGTATTGAACGTCGGCTAATCGCTATAAGACGATTAGTCGGGGTTATACATGATCTGTAATGTGCTGGAATGTGTATATAAATATGTTGGATTGTCGCGGGTGAATAGCCGGGGGTTGTGAGACGAGAGTTTTCTTTTCTTACAATTCATTGTAAATGTAAATTGATGTAATTATATTATTTGTTTGGCCGCACAACCGGGTCGGGGTTGTAGCCGTCATTGTATAATTCTTTTTACTGTTTTTGCTCCTAGGATAGACCCATTGAGGGGTGCACAAACTACCGAGGACTTGGCGGGTAGTTTGCCGCACCCGTAGGGGTCTTGGGTGGGGATTTGGCTATTCACCGCGACCGTGTTATCTGTTTTTGTTACAGGCTCGTACAAATTACAGATTGCTAGTATATCCAATGTATTTATCTGTGATCTGAAATGTCTATCATTGCTTTCTATTTAGGCGTTGCTTATGTTTTACAGACGCGCTAGCCCAGCCCCCGCTCTGTCGTTAGTTAAGTAACCTAACGGGTAATGACGGGGCCCCGTGGCGAATGCGAATGGCATAAGCGTACGTCATATTTTGGTTGTTTTCTGCAATGGTAGGATTAAATGATGGGACGCATTAAAAGTACTAATGCAAGAATATCACGCATTAAAAGAACTAATGCAAGATAATAAACCAAGTTTAAGTCGATGGAACACTTTCGAAAAACCACTCGGTTCTTTTCAAAACTAACTTTTAAATGCGGAGATTGAGCCACTCCTTCTAAAAGCTATCTCGTTCCATCGATTAAATCAAGTTCACTACGTTCACGGTTTCGCCAAAACCATTCGTAGCCCTCCGTCGCTTCGCATGAATAGGCAATAGTATTCAAGCTATGTATTTTGGCCAAAGTCAAGGCATAGTGATTGGTAGCTATTGGGTGTTCATGTGTAGCATAGATAGATGCGTTGGTTTGGGACAGTCGTGCTGCCATTTTGGCCAAAGTCAAGGGTAGGTACGGATGGATCCAAATTAACCTGGATAGTGACGGGCAGAACTTGACATGTGACTTATGATATTTTGGCCAAAGTCAAGGTCATAAGAGCATGGGGCAAAAATCCACATCGGGAGTTTCATAAGTACTGAAACTTGCTAGATTTGCATACCATTTGGAGTGTGGTGATTCTGGTAGGATTCCTTCAGTTTCGTCACGCGATGATATTTGGATCCCGATCCTACTGTGAGTATATGCTACTCCTCGGGAAATTTCTCACTTAACGATCAATGCTATAAACCTAGTAGGTGCCTAGAAAGGTGTTAGCGGGGTTACGCCCCCAGGGAAAAGAGGTTCTTTAATTAAGGAACTTCGCGAAAGCGTTGGAAAACCTCCCTCGAAGTACCGACACTGGCCTGGCTGAACGGTTAAGCAAGTATTGTACGGTGGGATTGATCCTGACTAATTCTTCCTTTATGGTTTGAGGAGGGATTCGAGAAACAGTGGGAGCCATCCTGTTTAGACAAACTAAAAACCACTCTAAACTTGCAAGAGCATCATGCTGAGTGTTTCTTCTTCTCTCTCCTAATTGCAGCGACCAATCAACATGACTGGACTTAAGTTACTCCTAGATAAAAACAAACTGACAGGGCCAAACTACAAAGATTGGCTCAGGAATGTCAAGATAGCAATCACTTATGACAAGCTGGGGTATCTTCTTACCACCAAAGCTCCCCCTGTCCCTGGTCCAACTTCCAGCATCGCGGATAAGGAAATCCGCAAGACTTGGGAGATTGATAGCGCGAAGGCCAAGTGCCTCCTGCTTGCCTCGATGGACAACGAACATCAGAGGAGGCATGAGAATATGGACATGGAGTCCATATTGCTCCATACAAAAGAACTGTATGGAGAGCAATCACGTATCGCAAGATACGAAGCGTCGAAAAAGTTGTTTTCGACAAGAATGGCCGTCGGATCATCAGTAGCCGAGCACGTGCTAAAGATGATCGGCTACATTGAGGAGCTCGCTGACCTAGGGATCACATTGGAGAGTGAACTATATACGGATATAGTTCTCCAGTCCCTTCCTTCCACTTACGCCCAGTTTATACTGAACTTCAACCTACAAGAAAAAGAGGTTGAACTATCAGAGCTCCTCAACATGCTGAGGAGCGCAGAGGGCACCCTACAGAAAAGTAGGGATACATCCACTTTGCTTGTAGGAGGATCATCTTCTTCTAGGTCCAAGGCAAAAGCCAAGGGAAAGAAGAAGAAGGCCCCCGCCAAACCAAGGGGCGGTGTTAGTAAAGTGGATACAAAGGGAAAAGGGAAAGCAACAAAGATAGCGGGGAAGCTTGTGGATAAGGAAGAATGCTTCTTTTGTCATAAGAAAGGACACTGGAAGAATGATTGCAGGGCCTGGAAGGCCAGAACACAGGAATTGAAGCAGGTTGCAGCTTCAGCTTCAGGTGTGTATGTTATTGAAAACTGTCTTTCAATAAACTCTACTTCCTGGGTATTGGATACCGGATCAGGATCTCATATCTGTAATTCTTTGCAGGCGTTGAGAAACCGTAGGGATTTGAAGGCAGGTGACATGACCCTCAGAGTTGCGAACGGAGCTAGCATGGATGCTAAAGCCGTGGGGGACTATCACCTGGGAATGTCAGATGGACATGTTTTGGTTTTGCGTAATTGCTTTTTTGTACCCAACGCAACTTGTAATATCATTTCTGTATCTTTAGTTTCTAAAGAAGGTTATGAATTTGCGTTTGTAAGTAATGTTGTAAACATTCACCTTAATCAAGTATTGATTGGGTCAGGTACTCTGAGTAATGGTATATACGTGTTAAACCAACCACAGATTTTCAACGTCCAGAATACACACAAAAGAAAGTCTCCAGAAATAAATCAGACTTTCTTATGGCATTGTAGATTGGGTCACATCAATGAGAGAAGGTTGACGAAGTTACATACAGAAGGGTATTTGAATGCGTTCGAATATCAATCGTATGCCACTTGTCAATCCTGTCTCAAAGGAAAGATGACAAAGACTCCGTTTACTGGACATGGAGTAAGAGCGAGCGAGCTCTTGGGACTCGTACACAGTGACGTGTGCGGTCCAATGTCTACACATGCCCGAAGCGGACATTCTTACTTCATTACTTTTACGGATGACTTCTCAAGGTACGGTTATGTCTTCTTAATGAAACATAAGTCCGAGGCCTTTGGAAAATTCCAGGAGTATAAGAATGAAGTAGAGAAACAGACCGGCAAAAGTATTAAGATTCTAAGATCGGATCGAGGTGGAGAATACTTAAGTGCCGAATTCCTGGACTATTTAAAAGAGAACGGAATTCTCTCTCAGCTTACTCCTCCTTACACCCCGCAACATAACGGTGTATCGGAGAGACGGAACCGCACCCTATTGGATATGGTGCGGTCCATGATGAGTAACGCTGAGTTACCGCGATCATTCTGGGGGTATGCACTAGAATCAGCCGCATACCTTTTGAACCGAGTTCCCACTAAGACTGTGCCTACCACGCCATTTGAGATGTGGTGTGGGAAGAGACCCCATCTTAATCACATTAAGATATGGGGAAGTCCAGCTTTTGTCAAAAAGCAGCATGCGGACAAGCTCGAGGCACGCTCAGTACTATGCAAGTTTGTGGGATATCCAAAGAATTCCAAGGGATATTTCTTCTACTGTGAAGAGGAACAAAAAGTTCTTGTTTCTCGTCATGCCCACTTTCTAGAACACCAGTTCATAGAAAAAGAAATAAGTGGGAGCGCAGTAGAGCTGGAAGAAATTCCAGAACCACAGACTGTTACTGAAAGTTTGGTGGAACCAGAGGGTTCAACAGAACAGGACATTCCTACGCCGCTCCGCAGGAGTAGTAGGCAGTCTCATCCGCCCGAGAGATACTACGGTTTTCTCATAGACGGGGATCGAGAGGATTGCATCATAGATTATGATGAGCCTACTAGCTTCCAGCAGGCCGTTCAGAGCGTTGACTCAGTGAAATGGCTGGATGCAATGCGGACCGAAATGGAGTCCATGTACACCAACAAGGTATGGACGTTGGACATTGCTCCAGACGGGGTAAAACCCGTAGGATGCAAGTGGATCTTCAAAAGGAAGATTGGTGTAGATGGACAGGTTGAGACCTATAAAGCTAGGCTGGTAGCAAAGGGTTTTCGTCAAAGACCTGGCTTGGACTACGACGAAACCTTTTCTCCAGTAGCCATGCTGAAATCCATTCGGATCCTTCTTGCCATTGCTGCCTTCCACGATTATGAGATCTGGCAAATGGATGTAAAGACAGCTTTTCTAAATGGAAATTTAGAGGAGTGTGTCTATATGGATCAGCCAGAGGGTTTCATTCAGAGTGGGAGCAGCGGAAAGGTGTGCAAGTTGCTTAAGTCCATTTATGGACTAAAGCAGGCATCGCGGAGTTGGAACATCTGTTTTGATGAGACAGTCAAAGAATTTGGCTTTATCAAAAATCCAGATGAACCATGCATCTATAGTAGATTTGTAGCGAGAACTGTAGTATTCCTCGTTTTATACGTGGATGACATTCTCTTGATAGGAAATGACATTCCTATGCTACAATCTGTCAAGGGATTCTTGTCACAAAGGTTCTCCATGAAAGACCTGGGTGATGCCTCATACATCCTGGGGATCCGGATCCATCGTGATAGATCCAAGAGGATATTGGGACTTTCTCAGTCCAGGTACATCGACACCATAGTGAAAAGATTCAGTATGGAAGATTCCAAGCGCGGCAACCTACCGGCTTGTCACGGGATCACCCTCTCTAAAGAGATGTCTCCCAAGACTGATTTGGAGAGGGATCGCATGTCTATTATACCCTACGCTTCTGCGGTAGGCTCTATAATGTATGCGATGTTGTGTACCAGACCGGATGTAGCTTATGCACTGAGTGTAGTAAGCCGGTATCAGTCAAACCCTGGGGAGAAACATTGGATAGCAGTAAAGAACATTCTCAAGTACCTGAGAAGGACTAAGGAGATGTTCTTGGTGTATGGCGGAAAAGACCTCCAGATCGAGGCCTTTGCTGACTCCAGCTTCCAGAGTGACAAGGATGATTCCAAGTCCATGTCGGGTTTTGTCTTCACCCTCAATGGAGGGGCGGTGTGTTGGAAGAGTTCCAAACAGGAAACCGTTGCAGACTCGACAATGGAAGCGGAATACATCGCTGCATCTGATGCCGCAAAAGAAGCTGTCTGGATGAGGAAGTTCTTGAAAGAACTTCAGGTGGTTCCGTCCATTGTTGACCCAATACCTCTGTATTGCGACAACAACGGGGCTATAGCTTTAGCGAAGGAACCCAGGTCCCATCAGAGATCCAGGCACATCTTGAGGCGGTATCACCTGATCAGGGAGATCGTGGATCGCAAGGAGATCGAGGTTCGGAGGGTTGCTTCAGAAGAGAACACTGCAGATCCATTCACCAAGGCCCTACCCCAGACTCAGTTCGAGCGGCTGATCGAGATGATAGGTCTTCGATACGCCAGTACATGGCCTTAGTGCAAGTGGGAGATTGTTAGTGTATATGCCCTAGAGGCCATTACTGTATCATACTAGTTTGTATATTACTTAATGGATGCTTGGGATATTCACCTTGTATATACAATCTTGCTCAAAATAGTAGTATGCTACTTGGTTTGTTTCTACTTCAATGTGTACTTGTGTTTATTTCAGTATATCACTTATACGCATTAGTGGAGCCCTTAGGATCTTTGCTTGATTACCAGCGTTGTGATGGCAGTCACACTAGTGGGGCTGGGTAATCTATAGGCACATCCTTATACAGGTCCCTAGTCGCAGGACTATCGAGACAGGGCATCGATACTCCGGAGTAGACTAGCGTATGCGCTTCTCATCCCAGTGTGGGAGATGGTCTGTCCCACAGCCATTAGTACGTCGTACTGGAGATAGTATACGGGTGCTCGTTGGGTTACGAGTACACTGGACAGGACTCGTCGGGAACTGACAGGTTGGTATTATACCTATCGTCAGTTATCAGTTCCCAGGTGACATGAGTACAGCTTAGTCCGCTGACTTGACACTGGCACTTCGCCTCAAGTGTGTTCCCACTGCACTTTGATCACCACCCTACCACGGCTCAAAGGAGTCGTGCAAACGGGTGGTGGTTGGGTGCAGTCCCGAAGCACTTGGAGGCAGTGACGGTTAGACAGGATTCGTCTCTCCCGGTATTGGGGGTTGACATCGCGCTGTGTCTAGGAGAGCCATTACACGAGTAGTCCCTGGCCAGGGCAATCGAGATATACTGGTAGGTTTCCAGTGTTATCTCAGGGTGTTTTGGGCTTCGCTCCGGCACGACTTGTACCGCTATTGGGGGACTGACGTTTACCACCCCCTAGGCCCGCCATGCGATGTATCAGACGAACAGACCGGACTGTACGGAGAATGTCACATTCAGACTCAGTAGGAGTTCAGATGGGGTTTCACCTCGTCAGCCTTCTTGTCGGCATCTACCTGGGGACCGTTACGCACAGCTAGTGCCGCTTGCGGTCTGTGGTTAAACCCACTGCCAGCGTAGTGTCGAGTCTTTAGAGTCCCACACAGAGGGTATTCGCCTCTGGGCAAAACAGAGTAGAGGTCGCATGGTTTTGCGACAGGGTTCGTTCTCATCCGCGCACTTGTGCACGTTTGGAGTCCGGACGGATTATACTGGCAGGCTCTGGTTTGAGCCAGATACTGGTATATGTTTTGGGGGTTGCTTTTATATCTTGGTATTCTTGTTTTTCGGAACGAGAATGCAGGTGTGTATGCACAGTTGCTTGAGGCGGAGAATGAGGTTTTTCATTAGGGTTTCGGAACGGGTGCGTATGCACAGTTGACAGTCTTCATTTTCCAAACCCTAATGGATTTATATATTATCTATTAATAATAATAATTAAATGAGAATTATGTTATGGTTGTGTTTTGTTGACTTGTTGACCTTGGTTGACTTGTTGACCATTGACCACTTTCATGCCTTGAAAGTCTTCCTTGATTCATGCTTACTTTTTATTAAATGAAGCATGGTTGTGGTCATTCCAAATACTACCATCAACTATTCTCATTTTCAATTATTATCATTTGGATAATATTTTTCTTTTGCATTATGGTTGCAAGAAGAGAAAAGAATAGCTCATTCTATCATTCTCATTCTCTCTCCTCTCTTCATCTTCTTCTTCCTCTAGTAAAGAGAAACCTTCTCATGAGTTGAGAATCCTTCTCTTTAAAAAGAAAAGCAAACCCTAGTCACTCTCTACTCACCCTAGGATCAAAGGATTAGCAAGCCGGAGATTCTAGTTCACTCCAAGTCCGAGAAAGAGCCCAAGGTCGAACCCTCGAGGTGGATCCATCTTCGACGGAAGAAGGCGACAAAAGAGAACCATCAACCTCTACAAGATTTCAAGAAGAAGGAGTTCAAGTTTAGGTATAACCCTCATCCGAGTAGCTAACTCCTTTTAGCGTATTTGCTAGTTTAGTTTAGACACGATCCCGACCTTGTTTAGTCCATGTTGCCTCTTGCACTAAAAATTTGATTTTTATACCGTTTCCGCCTCCCCGTAAGAACCGGGGGTCGCAATATGGACTTACACCATAGGCAGGTGCCGACCGGTAGGGAATGAAGAAAACCAATTAGCCTAATGATGGTGTACAGAAGGTATTATGTAAAGACAAATAAAGGGATTAGTAAAAGGGCAAAGTAAATTGCGACTGCTATTCACAACCAAACCAAGTATTTCATTACCACTCCCACTTTACCTTTGTATTTCTCCAGAACACTCCGTATCACTACGAAAATCCACAGTTTATTGGATATTCCATCGTATGGTTATATACGAACTCGAAAGGAACTTGTTCCAGTTTGGGGATGGATTCTGGTTCAGGAGAAATAGGAATAATATTTATTCGGTTGTCTTTTATTTTCATCTTCTCTCGCATTGCGAGTGCTCCTAGGATTAGGATAGTACACCCATTATGCTTATTGGATAGTTTTCTTCCAAACCATAGGCTGGTGCCGAACGGTAGGGAAGGAAGAAAACCATTTAGCCTAAGAGGGTGTACAGAAGGTAATGACTAAAGACATATGAAGGGATTTGGAAAGATGGCAAAGAAATATACGGTTACAGTTGTGAATCTGGATAATGGAAGAGGCATTACTAGGAATACCCGGATACCCCAACGAAACATTTCAATGTTTCAGTTTCACTGTGTATTGTTAAAAGAAAACTGATTTCTCAATTAGTCCTTACTCCAGGGTATGTATTTACCAGGTATGATTCTCACATATGTATGGTTTTACAGATGATGAGTGGGAGTAAGTTATTGGGAATTGGTTGATCATTCTCATTATATCGGAATTCGTTGTAATTTGTGATATTTGAGGAAATCGCCTGGGTTGTTTGCCGGACGACAGTTATTTGGTTTTGAATATCCGCTGTTATGCACCAATTTTAAATTGATATATCTGTACGTCTATTTTATAGAGTGAGATATACCTTTTTGAATTTATGTCTATGACATTTACCTATATCAGTGGATGGTTAGGTAAGGAGCATTAAACAACGGTGTAATTCTTCTTAACCATAAGTACAGTTTTCAACCTACAACACACAGGGAATGCGTTATTAGACTCAGGGGACTTGTACAGAGTATTGTATGTTGTCCAGTGTCCATGAGGACAGAGGGGTTAGTGCTCGGACTGTATTCTGTTTACTTGTGACTTCTCTAGTTCTCAGACATGTGTTTCGTAGAAATGCAACGTCTAAGTTTTGAGAAGTTGTAGGTATAAGAATAAAGTAGTGAACCAGGTGTTGCAAGTATCGGGATTCTTCACGGTGATCGAAGATGTAGATACTTGTGTATGGTATTCAGTTGATAGTATTGATTAAGAGCACTTGCTTCTTTTTCAGGTTACTCATAATTGGAAGCACTCCTAAGTTGAGTAATACTGATCGGCCTCTCTCCATTTAGTTGACATGCACTGGAGACAGTTGCATGATTTGAATCTGGTTTTAATTAAATCAGTGCCTCTGTTTCTGTATTGGATATAGAACAGTTCATATCTTGACATTGTTAAGGTACGGGGAGTTGTCCTGCTTATGCTTAAAACCAGACTCTGGATAACTCAAGGCACGTTTCTGTAATGGCTGTTTGTGGGTTGACCCGGGCTATGACGAGGGTTGACTTTCTACCATCTGAAAGATCAATAGTGATATTGTTCTATACTCGCCACAGTTTTAGCAAAAATGGTTCTTTTCAGAAAACAGTAGTGGGAGTATGGTAGAACTGGAAGTAATTCCAGAACCGCAAACGATTACTGAAGATTTAATAAGAACCTAAAGATTCAATCTGGTTTGACATTCCATTGTCCACTCCGCAGATATGGTGGGTAACCTCAGGCACTCGAGAGGTGCTTCGGTAGTCTCAAAGATGGTGGCAGGGAGGTTCTTGTTTACCCAGACTTGCCATTGCTGTTGTTCCAGACTGTGAGACCCGGCAGGAGGATGAGTATAGCGTCATTCTAAACTGGCTTTAGAAGTGTACGTGTATATGACTCTGCCAGAGGGTTGTCGTAGTCAGTGGGAGCAGCGGAAGCATTGGTGGACAAGTGGCTTATGTCTATTAAAAGACTAAAGCAGATGTAGCGGAGATAGATCATCTATTTCTGATGTGACAGTCATAGGTTTGACTTCATCAGAATAGGGGATGGATCTATTAAGAAGGTAGTAGGGTGTGATGTCCTGGTATTTGGATGACATACACAGAGTAGGAAGTGAAATTTCTATACTACGATCGGTTAAACTTTGGTTGTCACACAGTGGTTTCTCCACATAAGGCTTGGATATTATATCAGACATTCTGGTTACTAGATTTATGATTTTAGATCTAGATTTGGGTAGTTTCCTAATCAGGGTACTTAGACAGCATTCTAAAAGTATTTAGAATGGACGACTCCAGGCATGGTAGTATACCTGCAGGAGATGGAGTCACCCTCTCTAAAGGTGTCTTACAGACTAAAGGGGAGAGGGATGTGCATGATTGGCAGATCACTTGCTTAGGCAATTGAGTCAATCATGAGATGTCAAGTACCACACTAGATGTTGTTTTTGCATGAGATGCAATAAGTTGATATTGATCCAATCCTGGAGAAACATTCGGAAGCAGTCTTAGAACATAAGTGGATGTTCTAGGGATATGATAACGGCAGCCTCTTTCGGGAGACAGTTATCATTCCAGGCTTCCAAGGTGACCTGGATGACAGAGTGACTGTCAGAGTTATAGTTTTTCCCTTTAACGAGGGGCAATATTTTGGACAGATGGTCCAGGTGGATACTGAGGGAGGCATGGCGCAGGAACCGATTAAGTTCAGTTGTCGATATAGTCTGAGAAGTTTGGATTTGGAGTTCATTTATGAACTAGGTCCCATCAGATATCCAGACATACTCCAAGACAGGTATTGCTCATTTCGGGAGATGGTTTTCTCCGCGAACATGAGATAAAGAGAGACATAGAAAGAAATATTAGAGCGGATCCACTCACTGAGGCTATTCCTCGAACGCATTAGTTTCACAAGCGGGTTTTGTGAGACTGATTGGTAGAGGAGTTGGGTGTTCGGTATCACACGGGCTGTGAGTATGCGACATCGCAATAATTAGCCTTGAGTGCAAGTGGGAGATTGTTGGAGATAGTGCCCTCAGAGTCAATTATTGGATCACAGGCACGTGATTGCAATGATTGAGAGAGAACTTATGCCGATAAGACAGTTTTACTCAAGATGATAGTATGCTATCTGGTTTATCTTTATCATCGTGTACTGCTTTAGGTGACCTTATAGGTCACTATTGCGCGTTGATAGAGCCCTTAGGATTCTTGCTTGACGGCCAGCAGTATGATGGCGATCATATACGTGGGAGCTGGGGTCTATAAGCACATCCTTAAAAGGTCCCTAGTCGTGGGAGTTTTCGAGACAGGGCATCGATACTCCAGAGTAGACTAGTGTATACAGTCGAGACCCCGACGAGGGGCGGTGGCCGGTCTCACAAGCCACTGGTGTCAGTTGGTTCACCTAAGATGTATACAGGTGCTCATTGGGTTATGAGTACACCGGACAGGACTCGCCGGGAACATGCTAGTTGGTCATATACCTGACGTCAGATAGCAGTTCCCTGGTGACATGTGTACAGGTTAGTTCATCGACCTGAGATCGTCATTTGTCTCGTGTGAGTTCCCACTGTACTTTGATTACTACCCTACCACGGCTCAAAGGAGTCGTGCAAACAGGTTTTAGTTGGGTACAGTCCCGGGCCACATGGAGGCAGTGAGCGGATCTGCAGGGGTTCGTCTCTCCCGGTATTGGGGGTGAGGTCGCGCTGTGTCTAGGAGAGCCATTACACGAAGTCCTTGGCCAAAGCAAGAGATTTACTGGTAGGTATTCCAGTAATATCTCATGGTGTTCTGGGCTACACTCCGATACGACTTGTACCTCTTTTGGGGGTCTGACTTTTACCAACCCCCTAGGCCCGCCAAGCGATGCTCATATACGAACGGACCGGACTGTACGGATATTGTCACTGACAGGCTCAGTAGGGTGTCAGGATGAGTTCGTTCATCGAAGTCCCTTTTGGTCAATACCTGGTAGCCTGTTACGTATGGCTAATAGCTCTGACGTGCTAGTAGTTAAATCCACAATCAAAGTATTGACGAGTCTTTAGAGTCCCCCACAGACCAGTTTCTCAAGTTTCGGGCGAAACGCTGTAGAGTCCGTATGGAGATATGGCAGGGTTTGATCGTATACGTGCGGTATTGCACGGATCATGATCGGACGGATAATACTAGCGGGCTTTGGTTTAAGACGGATCCTAGTATTGTACAGTGTAGATTTTGTCTCTTTGCATTTGTATTCAGTGGGAATACAAATGCGGGTATGTATATACAGTCGCGGGGTTTTCCTGTAATATATTACGGGATCAGTTTTTTGAAGTTGCCAGTTTGCATTCCGTTTCGGCCAGTTTTCCTTTGTTCCTTCACGGCCGGATTTTTATGATGGAGGGGCTAATTTGCAAATGTGCAAATTAGCATTGTGGAGGGGGTTATTTGTATATGTGGCTTCATGATGGTTCTTAGCATCATGAGATTCTTTTTTCTTCACATGGTTTGCATTAATGAGAGTGGATTGAAAGGATATTGCTGTGACACATATTTCTAGTTATCATACACTTTGCTTTATGCTAGATTCCTTTTTTCCGTCCTCATTTAGCAAGGGCCGACCACATAGAGAGTGAGAGGGGGTTCATTTGGGTGGGGAAAATTATTCATCTCATATTCTTGCTAGCAACAAAATCCTTTAACCACTCTCCAAAGTTCTTGCTCTCCTCCACATCATAAATGGCAACTTCATACCTCATTGAGACAATGGATTCTACACTTAGCCTACAGTATTCTTGGGCACGTCGGCTCGCCAACTTCGTGCCCGGGTTGCCTCGGTCCAGAGAGGGGAGCCCGTAAAAGAACCCGGCGTTGTGGTGCCCGTTCCGACGAGGAGATGAATACCGGAGATTCCGCGAGGAGATCGGAGTGGAGGCCGAAGACCGAAGGACACGGATCGCTCGATATAGCTTCCTACCCATTCTCTAGTTTTTTAGGAGTAGGTTAATGGCCCGATCCAGTATTTTAGTGCGCGGTGGTGCCGGTTTTCTAGTTTCGTAAAAGTTTCGTTTCCGCATTCCAGCGTCGGATTGACGGCCTGAGCGCCGCCGTGCACTTACAGTATCTTCATGGATGCAAGTTGATTTACAGTATTCTGAACTTCGTTCAAGTGCTCCGTTATTGTGGAATTTTCCTGTAACTTCAAATTCATCAATTTTCTCATTATAAAAGTCTTGTTCGTAGCTATCTTTCTCTTGTAGAGATCTTTCAACTTCTTCTATAAAGTTTTTGCAGTACTCTCTGACGATACATAGTGGTACAACGAATATTCTATTCATCCGTGATTAAGAATCCTCACATTTCGATCCATCTTTGCCCAATTTTCATTAGATATCTTCTCTCGTTTGACACTAGTCCCATAAAAAGACGCATTTAAATCTTTGGAGCACAACCTGTCTTCCATTCTCGACTTCCATATCGACCAATTTGTGCTATTCAAACACACTAGCTTTGTTATGATTTGATTTGTCTTCATCTTCGTTGTTCTTCTCTCAACTAATGCTCTAATACCAATTGTTAGAATTTTAGGTCCCAAACAATTTAGAAAACAAACACAGGATCTTTGAGAAAAAATAATAAATTAAAAGCACAATCAAATACAAGAAATTCTTCAACTTCAAATTCTTTATTCAACTTTACAAAATATCTCTTCCTACAAAAACTTCTCTTCAACTCTTTTTCATCTTCTCAAAATGCTCTAATCAATCTATATTTATAGGCCTAGAATCCCTACGCCTATTTCTATTAGAATACCAATTAAGATCTCATCAAATCTTTATAATAATTTTTAAACAAATTTTTAAATTATTCTCCAACTAATTTTCTAAATATGCCAAAATTCTCGTCGACAAACGTCTGAAGCGCAAGTGCTCAGACGTTTGACCACGCTTTGGATTTATGAATTCTTGTTCTTCAGACGTTCGAGAGATATATCTTCGGACGTTTAATCGTTCTCTGTAATTCTAGAATTTGTCCTTTAGATGTCTGAAACACTATGGCTCAGACGTTTGACGCACAAGTTTGTTGAATACATGTCAATTTCATAACAGATGAAATATTGGGGTATTATTTAGCAATTAACCCTTGTTTTTTCGATTAATTAGATTAATTAATTACATGTATGATTGATAGAGTTAGGGTTGAAGTCTTGAAGACCTTTCATTATTTCACCTACCATGCATGTGCGTGTGTTTAGGATCAGATAGATAGAGGTTCTTTTAGATTTTGGGTTGGGAAGGGGGTGGAAATCATCTCCACTTGTGGCATGCGTGTTCGTGCATGTTTATATATGTATATATTACCGAGGATACAAATAATATGGAAATATGTTTAATGTATGAAAAAGACAAAATTAGAAGGCATTTCTGGTGTTCAGGGAGTACTTGCACAAAATTGGACTTTGTAATTGAAATTTTGGTGTTTAGTTATTTGGAGCCGATATCTAAAATATTATGGATAGTCAAGTAAATAAAATAACCTCTTAATTTCATTTATAATTCCTTATTACATCATTAAAGAATTATTTTAAAAAATTAAGCATTATTGAAAGCTAGGCTTTCCCCTCTTCTTCTATCTGAAAAAATTCTCTTCCCTTGTTTTTTTCTTTTCTCTTCTCGTTTTTCTTTTTCTTTTTATGGGGTGCCTGTGTGCACATCTAAGAAAGTGTGTAGCCTTGTCTTTGTACCTATGCAGAATTACTGCTGTTCTCTATTGGGGATAGAGAAGCCGATCCACGGAATTGTTGGATATAGGTGCCATAAAGGCAATTATTATAATTGAAGGAGGACATATACAGAGAGAACAATTTTACTCGAGATGATAGTATACTATATGATTTGTCTTTATCATTTATGTATATACATTTTATTCGATATCATATCTTACTAATACATAATGATAAAGCCCGCAGGATTTTTGCTTGACTATCAGGATTATGATAGAGATCATATTAGTGGGGCCTTGGTAGTCCATAAGCATATCCTTAAATGTCTCTAGTCGTGGGAGTATCAAGACCGAGCATAAATATTCCAGAGCAGACTGGTGCATAAGTTTCTTGACTCCGCTGGGGCGATGGTTGATCCCATAGCCATTGGTGTTTGACACCAAAAATTGTATACAGGTGCTTATTAGATGAATGATTTTCACTGGACGGAATCACCAGAGAACTCTTAGATGGGATTATACCTATCGTCAGATAGCAGTTCTCTTATGACATGTGTACAGGGTAGTCTGTAGACCTGAGATCGTCATAGTATCTTGTGTGTGTTCCCATTGTACATTGATTACTACCCATTCACGGATTTAAAGAGTCGTGCAAATAAGTTTTAGTTGGGTACAGTCCCGAAGTACATGGAAGCAGTGAGCGATCGAAGGGATTCGTCTCTACCAGTATAGAGAGTAAATATTGCACGGTGGGTGATTGGCTATAACCATAAGTCCTTGGCCAAGGCAGAAGAGATTTACTGATAAGTGTTATCAGTAGTTTCTTAGGTGGTTATGAGCTTGACATCAGCATAACTTATCGGTTTATTAGGAGTATGACAGTTTCCACCTCCTAGACCCGGTATGCGACACTCTTAGTCAAAGAGACCGGACTGTACGGTGAATGTCACTGTCTGTAGGATTTGGATGAGCTTGCTTGTCGACCTTCTTTCGATCAATAACTGGTAGCCATTACGTACAACTAGTACCGCTGACGTGCTTGTGGGCCATGGATATGATTCTAACCTACCGCCAGCGTATTGTCGAGTCTTTAGAGTCCCACACAGAGCTTTTCCAGCTCAGGCGAAACGATATAGGGTGCGTATGGTGATACACATAGGAGTTTGATTAAACTCGTGTATTTGATACACGTACGCTAATCGGACGTTTTAATAATACTAGCCGATTCTTGTTGAAACCAGATTATTAAATCAAGTGCTGATTTAATATATATATATATATATATATATATTCTAGTATTATGCTCATTTTATTATTCTCTCATTTGTATTTGTATATGTATTTGATACAAATACTTATTAATGTATTTGGTACATTATATCACGTGTATATGATACACTTGTTTTGATTCTATAATGAATGGCTAATTCATTTATTTAGAAAAAAAATAACGAGTCATAATTTGAGAAATGAGAAGAGAAGAGTGGAGCATTCTTGGTTTGTCTAAAGATAAATATGGCCAACTCTTTCTCTCTTTTTTCTCTTATGAAAAATTCTAGGCTCATTTTTACTCTCTTAAGAATTTTTCAGAGGAATATGAGAGACACTTGAGAGAGAGAAAAAATAGTGAGACCATTCTACATCTCTTCCTACACTTTCCTAGTAAGTTTGTGAAGCAAGTTGCTTCATAAAGATTAGATTCAGTGAAGCTAAAGCTTGAGTTGTGTTATCTCACGGTGGATCATCATTGATGAGAAGATTGTCGTATAAGCTCGATCCGGACCAAGTGGAGGCTAAACCGAAGTCTAAGGAGAGGTGGCCAACGTGTTACAAAGTTTGTAGTTTATTAAACAACTAGCTTAGTTCTCTAGTTTGTTACAATTTTAGTTTTTTGGGTATGATTCTAGGGTTAAGATTGGTATTGCTCTCTAGGATTTTAAAATTATTCGTTTTGCTGCGTTTTAAACCACCAATAGGCAAGCACAGCTTCCTTACAGTGGTATCAGAGCCGCCCCAAAAAGACATAAACTTGTTTGGACGAATTTATAGTTTCGGATCATAAAAGTTTTGCCGATTTCCAATTCCTAATTTAAGCCTCCATTCAAATTTCAAACCCGACCTGAAATTTTTTTGAATGGTACCAAAGTGTTAGATTTCTTTGAAAATGAAGCACCTTGAACTCAGAGCCCTAATTTTCTGATCTGGCCGCTTGGGCCCGTCCTTTGGCCGCTCGGGCCCGCCAGACCAGAAAATTTTTGTTCTGGGTTCTTACAGTAGCTTAAAGAGATGGAAATGGGATTTTTAGGGCAATTCTTTTTGTCCCAGATTTTGATGTGGTCATTGTTGTATTCTGAAAATTTTGTGATCAAAACTGTAATGTCGTTTTTGCTTCGCATCTAAAGACATGTGTTAATAAACATCATCGAATCCATGTGATCAATTCGAAAAGGCTGCACATTAGTTATTTGCGATAGTTGCGATATTGTGATATTGTGGTTGTAGTTATGGTTTATCGGATCGCGATGAATAGCCCTCGTGTGAGATACTTGTATAATTTTTATATATGTATTTCATTTCTTCGGGACGAGCGGCTGAATTGTGGTCGCCATTGCCACTTGTTATATATTATTTCATTGGGACACGGCATGGTTGCGGTCAATATTACCATTGCATATTTTTCGATTCATGAACTAGGATGCCCCAAGGTGAAGCGCTCGAGTTACCGGATTCTAGAATGAAGAGGGTGGCCATCTTAAAGAGTTGAGACTTATGTCACCTCATTTTAGAATTGGTGGATGTCTAGCCGTGCTTGTAGGGGGTTAGGTTTGACACACGAAGGAGTGCCTAAGTTACCGGGTTCTAGATAGCGCTGGGTGACCCATTCATGATATTGAGTGCTGGTTTCCTCACTAATAGAATTGGAGGGTGTCTTGCCACGCTCGTAGGGGTTGTGGGTCAATGATGTACGGGCTATTAACACGACCGTGGAATTTCATATTTCATGATCGGCTCAAACGAAACGCGTTATTCCTAATATATCCGCTTTTCCATATTCTGTGATATTTATCACTTGCCTGTACGATGATATATATGTTGATATATATGATATATAAATAAATGCTGATATATGTTTTGCATCCGCGCTAGCCCTGGTTCCACCCTGCCGTATGTTAAGTA
This sequence comes from Agapanthus africanus, assembly GCA_030015575.1. Taxonomy (NCBI): domain Eukaryota; kingdom Viridiplantae; phylum Streptophyta; class Magnoliopsida; order Asparagales; family Amaryllidaceae; genus Agapanthus; species Agapanthus africanus. The sequence continues at coordinate 130,892,773 of CM057350.1, read as the reverse complement.
ACCTTACGGTGAAGACCCGAGGCTCTGTAGTGAATGCAGATGACATATATAGCATTCTATTTTTTCTTTCCATATCATGCTTTTCTGTAATGGTTTGAGAAGATACTAGTTAATATGTGATTATTTAAATGATGGGATTGCATTAATTCAGATCAATGCAAAGAAAACAAACCTAAAACATGTTGTTGGAACCAATATATTTTTCAAAAGAAACTATAATCGTATTCTTTTGCTTTGCACAAAGCTATTCGGTTAGGAATATCCCGCACCTCATTCGATAAGGTAAGTGCTCCGATCTCTTCATGGGGAATCCGCACTTAAGCAAAAGTTTATGTAATTATAAATTTTCAAAACTACTCGATTCCTTCAATGATATTAAGTTCATTAAGTTAAAACTTTTCTTCCAAACCAGCCATAGCCCTCTGTTATTATTTCAGGAAGTAGAGTACTTAGTATTCGTGCTGTGTTTGTTGGGCTTTGTCAAGGTGTAGTGTATGGTAGCTAAGTGATACTTCCTGTTTGCATGTGATGCGATTGATTAGGACAGGCGTACGACCTTGTTGGCCTTTGTCAAAGGTCAAGCGGGTGGGTCTAAATTGGTCATGACATGATGGATTGAACTTGACTAGCGACTTATGGTCTGTTGGCCTTTGTCAAGGTCATAAGCGTTTAGGGCTAACAACTGATATCGGGAGTTTCAAGTGTTGAAACTTGCAATGTGATTGCATACCATTCTATGTGATAGTTTGGGTCCCGATTCACACTGTGAGTAATAGTTACTCTCGAGAGATTTTCACGTCACAATTAGCTAAAACTCATTAGGTGTCTAGGAAGGTGTTTATGAGGTTATGCCTATTAGGAAATGGGGTTATTAAATTGGATCCATACGAAAGCACAGGGAACCACCCTCGGAGTACTTGCACTGGTCTGGTTGATCGGTTAGCGAACTTGTGGGTGTATATGATCTTGGCTAGTTTTCCTTTTAGGGTTTGAAGGAGAATTCAACAAAACAGTGGGAGCCATCCTGATTAGATAAATTAATAAACCAATCTAATCTTGATAGAGTGCACATTGAGTTTTTTTTTCTCTTTCTCTGGAAGCGACCTAAGAATTACTTTAAACTAAAACTCATTAACCAAGTTAACCAAACCTTATTACAAACTTTGTCTTTGGAATATCATGTTGCCCTAATTCACGACATAGTCGTATATATCCTTACCTACCTACTTCTCATTTTGCTTGTTCTAGAACCCTCTGTATCTGGTACAGAGATCCATATTTTGGAAGGCCATCTCGTATAGTTAGATACAAACTCGCAGAAATTGTTTCAGTCCGAGGATGGCCACAAGTTCTGGATAAAGTGAATTGTTCATTTGTCTCTCCTCTACACCTTATCTCAAATTTGAGAGCTCCTTTAATAAGGAGAATATACCAGTTACTCTTGTTGGATATTCTTCTTTCAATCCCGAGGCTGGGGCTTATAGGAAGGGTAAGAAGGAAACCAACTAGCCTAAGTCAGGTACATAGAAGGTAAAAAGGAGAGACATCAAAAGGAGATAAAGCGAGGGAAAAAAGAAATTGCAACTAATTTCACGAGCCTGGGCAATGGAAGAGACAATACTATGAATACCCGACTACCCACTTGAAACATTTTGATGTTTCAGTTTTTCTGTGTGGTTATAATCAAGAACCGTTTTTCAATTAGCTTTGACTCCTGAGTATTTGGATACTGGATTAGAATCCCATATATGTAAGACGTTACAGATGCTGAGAAGGAGTAAAGTATTGAGAAATGGTGATTTGATCCTCAATGTCGGATTTCAGAGCAATTGTTGTAAGTGGGTTATGCTTACTCTACGATGGCTGCAGCGAGGCAGAATGCACAAAAATAAATTTTAATGCAAGCACAACCAACTATATCCTAAAATACATCCATATGCTTAAAACTAGCAAACTAATGACAAGGATTTAACTACTCGTTAGGGTTACAACCTTTGTAGCCATATCCTTCATCTTCAATCCTCTTCCATAGCTCCTCAAGGCTTCATGATTGCGCTTGCAAGCCGGTCCTCCTTCGCCGAAGATGATCCACCCGAAGGAACCAAGTCCAAGCTCCAACTTCATCAAATGAAGTAACTAAAGATCCTAAGTTGTTAATTTAGAATGCTTAGTGATGTGTGAGTGTTCTAGCATTTCTCTCTCTTTATCTTCTTATTTCTCAACACATGAGAATGGTAGAAGATGGAGAAGAAGGTGGAGCCATTTTTTTTGGAGAGAGAATCCAAAATGTTGGAATTAAAACCATTCTTTTTTTAAGCATACAATTTTATTTCTTTTGTAAAAAGATTTTACCATTTTAAAAATGCAACCATGCTTGAATAGTATAACCAAATGAATAAATAATTCATTTGTCCATACTCTCCACCATTTCTCTCCTCCACCTCATTTCATTATTTCTTTAATAAGAAAAACCTAGAAATGAGGTGTCCTTCTTCTAGAAGTATTCTTGTATGAATACAAGAATATGTCCCCGCAAATACATATCGAAATATATATGTAAATTATTAAACTATGACTTGATTTAATAATCCAGCTTAATCGTAAGCTGGCTCGTATTATCATCCGCCCGATTAAAGTCCGTGTAGCTAGTACACTTACTTAATTGGAACCCTGCACGTATTAATATACAGCCACTACATCATTTTGCCTGAACCGGAAAACCCCTCTGTGTGGGACTCTAAAGACTCGTTAATACGCTGGCAGTAGGTTTAACAATAAGCACGTCGGTGACACTAGCTGTATGTAATGGCTACCCAGGTATTGAGCGAAAGGAAGGAAAATGAGCAAACTCATCTATACCCCTACCGAGCCTGTCTATGACAATCTCCGTACAGTCCGGTCTCTTTGTCTAAGAGTATCGCATACCGGGTCTAGAGGATGGATAACGTCAGACCCCTATTAACCTGATAAGTCATGCCGGTTTGAAACTCATCACTCACTGAGAAAATACTGATACCATATCAGTAAATCTCATCCACCATGGCCAAAGATTTATGGTGACAGCTGACCTAACACAGTGTGACATTGACTCCTAATACCGAGAGAGACGAATCCCTGGCGATTGTTCACTGCCTCCATGTGGCTCGGGACCGTACCCAACAAAAACCTGTTTGCATGACTCCTTTGAGCTGTGGTAGGGTAGTAATTTAAGTATAGTGGGAATCCACACGAGACAAATGAAAATCTTAGGTCAAAAGACTAACCTGTACTCATGCCACAAGAGAACTTCCATCTGATGATGAGTATAATACCATCTAGATGTTTTCAGCGAGTCCGTTCGGTGTACTCACCTCCATTGAGCACCTGTATACCATCTTAGGTGACTCAACACCAATGGATTGTGAGACCTCACCACCGCCCCTCGTTGGGGTTTCGAAACGTATACACTAGCTTACTCTGGAGTATCGATGCCCAATCTAGATACTTCCGCGACTAGGGACATTTAAGGATGTGCTTATGGACCACCCAGCTCCCACGTATATGATCACCATCATAATGTTTGTAGTCAAGCAATGATCTTACGGGCTTTATCATTATGTATTACCGACACGTAATAATGAGTAAAACATATACACACAATGATAAAGACAAACCAGAAAGCATACTATCATCTCGAGTAAGTCTGTTCTAGCTGTATAAGTTCTCTTTCAATTATCATAATCGTCTACTTGCAATTACAATAATTTCCTTGAGAGCACTGTATCCAACAATCTCCCACTTTCACTTAAGGCCAATTATTGCAGTATCGCATACTCACAGCTCATGTGCTACCAAATACGTAACTGCTCTACTAGTTAGTTTCTCAAAACTCATTTTGAGAAACTTATGTGTTCGAGAATTAGCCCCAGTGAGTGGATCCGCTATAATTCTTCTAACTTTATCTCTTTATATCTTAACTTCGCGGAGACCAACAATCTCCCGAACTGAGTGATACCCCACCGCATCAATTTGTCAATATACTTGATGGGACCAAGTTCATAAATGAACTACTTTATCCAACAAACATCTTAGGCTGTATCCTCCGTTGAGTCATCCCGCTCCATGTTTATCTCAATATCCTTCTTGGAATCCATTCCAACATACCGCCCTTTAGAAGAGGGTAAACTTATAACTCTGACAGCTACTCTGTCATCCAGGTCACCTTGGAAGCCTAAACCGGTAACCGCCTCCTGCAGGAGGCTGCTATTACCATACACCAAGAACATCCTCTTATATTCTTTACTGATTCCATTGGTTTCTTAAGGATTGGATTAATATCCGCTTACTACAGCAAGTGCAAAAAGAAACATCTGGTCTGGTACATGATGTCGCATGATTGACTCAATTGTCTAAGCAAATGATATGCCATTCATGCAAGTCTCTCTCCTCATCAGTCTAAAAGACATCACTTTAGAGAGGGTGACTCCATTACCTGCGGGTAAACCACCACGCCAAGAGTCCTCCATTTCAAAATCCTTTAGAATGATGTCCAAATACCGAAATTGGGACACTGTCCTAATCTAAATCTAACGACATAGATCTAGTTACCAGAATCCTTGATATAATCTCCATACCCTATTTGGAGAAAACACTTTGTGACAACCAAAGTTTGACCGATTGTAGTGTATGAACACCACTTCCTATCAAAAGCACTTCATCTAAATACCAAGACATTACTCCTTATTACCTTCTTATCAGGTCTATCTGTTGTTCTGATGAAGTCAAACTCTATGAATTTTACGTCAAACTAGATGACCCATTCCGCTCTCCTTAGTTTAGTTTATAAATAGTTATAAGAAACTTGCCCACCACGCTTCCGCTGCTCCTACTGACTACAACAACCCTCTGGCAGAGTCATATACACGTGCACTTCTAAATTCAATTTAGAATGACGTTATAGTCATCCACCTACCAGATCTCATAGTTAAGGACAACAGTAGTGATAAGCTTGGGTTGTCAAAACCTCCCTATCACCGTCTTTGAGGAAACCGAAGTACCTCTTGGGTGGCTGAGATTACCCACTAAATCTGCGGAGTGGCTAATGGATTGTTGAATTCAGTTGAATCTCTATATTCTACTAAATTTTCAGTAATCGTTTGTGGTTTTGAAATCACTTCCAGTTCTACTATATTTCCACTTGTTTCTTTTGCAAAAAGATTCCATTTATAAAAAAGATGGCAAGTCAAAAACAAATTAACCTTTGATCTTGCAAATTGTAGAAATTAAACCCTTGCTAAAAAGCTTAGAATAACTCACAAACTGCCATTATAGAAATGTGTCTTGAGTTTATCCGGATTTAGCTTTTAAAAAGAAACCGGATAACTCCATATCTTAACATCCTTACGATATGAAACAATTCTATGTCCATATAGAATCAAGGGCACAAATTTAGATGAAACCATATTCAATTGTTATGCAACTGTGTCCAGTGCATATGCCATATAGAAAAAGGCCATGCAGCATTACTCATCACTTACGGATGAGTAACTGTGAGAGAATCATGTTCTCAATATTACTACGACGGAATATCTATCATAAGTATCTACATCTTCGATCACTTCGAAAAATCCTGATATTTGCAATATATGGTTTTTTACTTTATTCTTATATCTATAAACTTCTCAAAAATTTTGGACCTTGCATTTCAACGAATGCGTGTCTAAAACCAGAGAACTTATAGGTAAACCTGACTGAAGTAAAAGTACCGACACCTTATCCTTAAGGACACCGAAAAATATACATTACCATGTATAAGTCCCAAGAGTATATTAACTCAAATTCCATGTGTTGTAAGTTGAAAATTGTATTTTTGGTTAAGAATGTCTATACCGTCATTCAATACACCTTACCTTATTCTCAACTGATAAAGGTAAATGTTTAAAACACAATTCTTAAAATTTATATCTTACTTTGTAAAATAAAGATACAGATATTCAATTTTGAAAATTGGTGCTTAACAATGGTTATTCAAAACCAAATATTTGCCGTTAGGCAAAAACCAAGCGATTTAATCCAATATCACCAATTGCTATGAATTCCGATATTGTGGATCAAATTAACCATTTCCCAATATTCTTCTCTTATTCAGCATCTGTAACGCCCTATAGATGTGAGATCCAAACCTGGTACATATATACCCTGGAGTGAGAATAATTGGGAAAACAGTTTTCAGCAACAACTACACTAAAAACCGAAACACGAAAATGTTTCAAAGGGGTGACCGGGTATTCCTAGAAATGCCTTTTCCATTATCCCGATTTACGACAATAATTGCAATTTCCTTCACCTTCACTCTAATCCTTCATATGTCTCTACATCTTACCTTCTGTATATCACACTTAGGCTAATTGGTTTTCTTCCTTCCCTACCTTTCGGCACCAGCCTAAGGTTTGGAAGAAGTCTATCCAACAAGCGTAACATGTGTACTCTCCTAATACTAGGAACTCTCGCAACCTGAGAGAAGGTAAAGGAAAGAGACAACCGAATAATCCTATTCAATTTCTCCAGAACCGATGGCCATCTTCGACTGAAATAATTTCTTCGAGTTCGTATGTAACTTTATGATGGCCTTTCCAAGTAATATAGATCTCCGTAGTGATACAGAGTATTCTGGAGAAATGCAAAGGGAAAGTAGGAGTAGCAGGGATATATGCGTCTTTGTCGTGAATCATGACGATCCAAAAAGCCAATGGTGTGTAAGAAGATTCGGTTAACTTGGTTCATGAGTTTTAGTTTAAGGTAGGTCATGGTAGCAAACCAGAGAGAGAAAAGAAACACTCAGCATGCATACTAATTTAGATTAGATTGGTTAATCAATTTATCTAATAAGGATGGCTCCCACTGTTTTCTCGAATTCTCCTTCAAACACTAAAAGGAGAACTAGTCGGGATCATATACACCTTATAAGTTCGTTAACCGTTCAGCCAGGCCAGTATTGGTACTCTGAGGGAGGTCCCTCGTGTTTTCGTATGGACCCAATTAAATAACTCCGTTTCCGCAGAGACGTAATCTCGCTAACACTTTCTAGTCACTTAATAGGTTGGCTAATTGTGAAGTGAAAATCTCCCATGGAGTATTACCTACTCATCAGTGGGAATGGGGACCCAACTATTATTGTGTGATAAATTTGACGAAAGCTGACCAAAATCAACACACTCCAGAAGGTATGCGTAAACTTGGCAAGTTTCCCTTATATTTGAAACCCCCGACATGGTTTTTGCCCCTAACGACTTGTGACCTTGACTAGGTCAACATATCATAAGTCTCAAGTCAAATTCAACCAGTCATTATCCTGGATTAATTAGACCCGCCAGTATGAGCCCTTGACTAGGTCAAAATGACTGTACGACTGTCCTAACCAATCGCATCACCATACAGCAGAAAAGCACTACAGAGCTACCGAACACTACGCCTTGACTAGGTCAAAATACGCAGCACGAATACTAAAAAATACTAATATGAAATGATGGAGGGGTACGACTGGTTTTTGGCGAAAAACCTTTAACGTAATGAACTCTTAGGTTCTCTAGTGCTCGTGGTTATAGCGGAAGCGAATTATGAACAAAAAATTCTAGCTAACACGAGGGAACCCTAAACCATAGAATCATTCCATATACTAAACTAGAAAACTAGCATACAATGGTTAGGGAATACAACCTTTGACGCGTGTCCACCCAATCGTGGAAGAACCATCCAAGCTCCTTTTAGGCCGTTGGGAAAAAGCTTGAATGGCGATTGCCCTTGCTTAAGATGATCCATCCGAGGAAACCGTTCCAAGCTCTGGCTTCACCTAATGAAGCAACCGATGCTCCAAGCTCGCTACAAATGGAGAGTGGGGATGTAGAAATTTTCCACTATCCTTTTCTCTCTAATTTGAAGCTCAAAAGAGCATCTCAAGAAGAAGGAGGATGAGGTGAAGGAGAGGCATCCATGGAAAAATAAGCTAAGTGTTGTGTGAGCGGATCAATGTAGAAAGAATGGCTAAGTTTTTGCCACCATACAAGAATAGAAAATACAAATGATTTTCCACTATAAAAACAAAGCCATACCTCTCTACCATACTCCTTTACACCTCATCCTCCACATCATTTTTTATTTTCTTTAAAAGGAAAAATCAACAAATGAGTTGTCCATCTTATAGAACAAATTCCGTATAAATACGGAATACAACTCGATATACGTATTGAAATACTTACACACGTATTCGTCTAAAAATATGAATAGCCAAGAGAGAAAAATGAATAGTGAACAATAATACTAGAATACATACATACATACATACATATATATATATATATATAAATTATTAAATCAAAACATGATTTAATAATCCGGCTTTTTTCTAAGCCTCTAGTATTAGCAGCTGTCCGATTAAAGTACGTGTAGCGTATACACATATTTAATTGGAAACCTGTATGTACCAACATACGTCATCTACATCATATCGCCTGAACCGGGAAACCCTCTTTGTAGGACTTTATAGACTCAACAATACGCCGGCAGTGAGTTACTGGATAAATTCATAACCACAAGCATGTCAGCGACACTAGCTGTACGTAACGGTTACCCACATATACACCAAAAGGGAGGTCAACAATCAAGTCCATCCGTATCCTACTGAGCCTGAATGTAACAACCTCCGTATAGTCCAGCCTCTTCGTCTAAGAGTATTGCATACCGGGTCTAGGGGTGGATAACGTCGGACCCCTAATAACCCGATAAGTCGTGTTGGAGTCAAGCTCATCACCAACTGAGAAACTACTGAACTCATATCAATAAATCCCATCCACCGTGGCCACGGATTTAGGGTGATGGCCAACCGAACATAATGCGACATCGACTCCTAATATTAGGAGAGATGAATCCCCGACAATCGCTCACTGCCTCTATGTGGCTCGGAACTGTACCCAACTAAAACCTGTTTGCACGATTTCTTTGAGCCATGGTAGGGTAGTAATCAAAGTACATTGGGAACTCACACGAGAAAAATGATGATCTCAGGTCAAAAGACTAACATGTAATCATGTCACTATAGAACTTCCATCTGACGATAGATATAATACCATCTAGAAGTTCTCGGTGAGTCCGTCCTGTGTACTCACTTCCAGTGAGTACCTGTATACCATCTTAGGTAACACAACACCAATGGATTATGAGACCGGCCACCGCCTCTTATCGGGGTCTCGAAACGTATACACTAGTCTACTCCGGAATATTAATGCCCAATCTCGATACTCCCACGACTAGGGACATTTAAGGATGTGCTCATGGACTACCCAGCTCTCATGTATATGATCACCATCATAATGCTGGTAGTCAAGCAAGAATCCTATGGGCTTCATCATTATGTATTAGCGACATGTAATAATAAGTAAAACGTATACACATCAATGATAAAAATATACCAGATAGCATACTATCATCTCGAGTAAGATTGCTCTACTTGTATAGGTCCTCCCTCAATTATCATAATCGCATTCCTGCGATTACAATAATTACCTTGAGGGCATTATATCTAACAATCTTCCACTTGCACTTAAGGCTAATTATTGCGGTATCGCATATCTATATACCGTGTGCTACTGAATACCCAATTTCTCTACTAATTAGTTTCACAAACCGTATTTGTGAAACATCCGTGTTCGAGAAATAACCTCAGTGAGTGCATCCGCTACAATGTTTCAACTTCTTCTCTCTATATCGCAACATCAAGGAGATCAACAATCTCCCGAACTGAGCGATACCCCACCTCAAGAATTTGTCTAGATACATGATGGGATAAAGTTCATAAATGAACAACTTTATCCAACAAACTTCTTGGGCTGTATCCTCCGTTGAGTCATAACCAGTATCTTGCACCATGTCTACCTCAGTATCCCTATTGGAACCATATCCAATATATTGCTCGTCATAAGAGGGTAAACTCAAAAACTCTGACAGTATCTTTGTCATCTAGGTCATCTTGGAAGCATGAACCGATAACCGCCTCCTAGAGGAGATTGCCTTTACCATATACCAAGAACATCCTCTTATGTTCATAACTGCTTCTCTTTGTTTCTCTAGGATTGGATTAACATCTGCTTATTACAGCAAGTATAGAAGTAATGTCTGGTTTGGTACAAGACATTGTATGATTGACTCAATTACCTAAGCAAAAGATATGCCGTTCATGCCTGTACCTCACCTCATCTGTCTAGAAGATATCTCTTTAGAGTGGGAAACTCCATCACTTGTGGATACACTACCACGCCAGGGGTCGTCCATTCTAAAACACATTTAGAATGGTGTCTATGTACCCTGATTAGGACAATTCTCAAATCTAGACCTAAAATCATAGATCTAGTCACCAGAATTCCTGATATATTATCCATATCCAATGTGGAGAAACCACCCTGTGACAACCAAAGTTTAATCGATTGTAGTATAGGAACATTACTTCTTATCAGGAGTATTTCATCCAAATCCCAGGACAGTTCTTCCTACACCCTTCTACTAGGTTCATCTGTTGTTTTGATGAAGTCAATCACCTTGACTGTCTCATCAAAACATATGATCCGACTCCACTATCCATGCCTTAGTCTACGAATAGACATAAGCAACTTGCACACTTTCCGCTGCTCCCACTGACTACGATAACCCTCTCGCAGAGTCATATGCACGTGCACTTCTAAATTCACATTTAGAAAAATATTATAGTCATCCACCTGCCAGATATCATAGTCAACAACAGCAACAGTGCCAAATCATATCCATATGGACTTCAGTGTAGACACTGAAGTAAAAATCTCATCACAATCCACAACGGGTATTTGATGAGAATCTTTACAACAAGTCTAGCTATATTAGGTTACTAGCTTTCCACCTGCACAGATCTCAAAAGATCTACTTGCTCCTAATGGTTTTACCTCTTCAGGAGAACCCATGAAAGTCCAACATCCATAATTTGCTGGAGTGTGTGGAGTCCGTCTTGAATATAAAGCATCCGGTAGCTTGGAAATTACCACTTCCTATGACTTGCTGACAATTAGTAGGGCCATCATCACAATGATGCTGACCTTCTGTCACCGTCTATGATAAAACCGAAGTATTTCTTAGGTGGCTAAGGCCACCAACTAAATCTGCGGAGTGGCTAAGCTTTGTCAAGTTTAATTGAATCTCCAGGTTTTACTAAGTTTTCAATAACCGTTTGTGGTTTTCGAATCACTTCCAGTTCTACCATACTCCCACTAGTTTCTTTTGCAAAAACTATTCCTTTTATAAAATGGTGACGAGCCAAGAAAAATGTAACTATTGATCTTGAAAATGGTAGAAACAAAACCCCAGCAAATGCTTGGGATAATCCACAAACTGCTATTACCGAAGCGTGCCTTGAGTTTTTCCGGATTCTGCTTTTAAACAGAAACCGGATAACTCTATATCTTAACAATCTTAAAATATGCAACCAATCTATATCCATATAGAATCAAAGGCACTAATTTAGATGGAACCTGATTCAAATGTCAAGCCATTGTTTCCAGTGCATATCACAAAAATGGAAAAGGCCATACAATATTACTTATCATGGAGCGCACCCGCAGATGAGTAACCTGAGAGAGAATCAAGTTCTCAATATTACTATAATAAAATACCTAGCATAAGTATCTATATCTACGATCAGCTCGAAAAATCCTGATACTTCCAACGTATGGTTCTCTACTTTATTCTATAAACTTCTCAAAATCTTTAGACCTTGCATTTTAACGAATGCGTGTCTAAAACCAGAAAACTCATAGGTAAACCTGAATGAAATACCAACCCCTTTTCCCGAACGACACTGGACAACATACATTTCAATGTATAAGTCCCGGGAGTATACTAACTCAAATTCCATGTGTTATAGGTTGAAAACTGTATTTTGGTTAAGAATGTCTTACATCGTTATTCAATGCACCTTATCTTATCCTCAATTGATAAAAGTAAATGTTTGAAACACAATTTTCAAAATTTATATCTCACTTTATAAAATAAAGATACAGATATATCATTTTAAAAATTGGTGCATAACAACGGTTATTCGAAACCAAATATTTACCGTTAGGCAAAACCAGGTGATTTAATCCAATATCACCAATTTCAATGCATTCTGATATTGAGCATCAAATCGTCCATTTCCTAATATTCTACTCCTACTCAGCATCTATAACGCCATACGGATGTGAAATCCAAATCCGGTAAATACATACCCTGGAGTCAGAATTAATTGGGAAAACAGTTCTCATTTACAAGTACACATAAATTCTGAAATATAAATATTTCAAAGGGGTGGCCGGGTATTCTTAGTAATGCCTCATTCATTATCCAGATTCATGACAGTATTCGCAATTTCCTTTGCCCTCATTTCAATCTCTTTATATATCTCTACATCTTACCTTCTGTACACCGCACTTAAGCTATTTGGTTTTCTTCCTTCCCTATCTTTCGACACTAGCCTAAGATTTGGAAGAAGACTATCCAATAGGCGTATTAGGTGTACTCTCCTAATACAAGGAGCTTTCACAATATGAAAGAAGATATAGGAAAGAGACAACCAAATAATACAATCCAAATTCTCCAAAACCAGCAGCCATTCTCGACTGAAATAACTTCTTCGAGTTCATATGTGTTACGGAGTGTTCTGATGAAATGCGAACGGAAAGTAGGAGTAGCAGGGAAATATTTGACTTTGTCGTGAATCATAAAAATCCAAAGCCAAAGTGTGTAAGAAGGTTTGGTTAACTTGGTTTATGAGTTTTAGTTTAAGGTAAGTCATGGGTCGCTGTAAGCAGAGAGAGAAAAGAAACACTCAGCGTACACTCTATCAGAATTAGATTGGTTATCATTTTATCTAATCATGATAGCTCCCACTGTTTCCTCGAATTCTCCTTTAAACCCTAAAAGGAGAACTAGTTGGGATCATATACACATTACAAGTTCGCTAACCATTCAGCCAGGCCAGTGTCGGTACTTCGAGGGAGGTCCCCCGTGTTTTCGCACGGACCTAATTAAATAACCCCGTTTCCACAGAGGTGTAATCTTGTTAACACTTTCTAGACACCTAATATGTTAGCTAGTTATGAAGTGAAAATCTCCCGAGGAGTAATACCTACTGATCGCACGCTTTTGGCATGTCAAGTTTTAAGAGTTCTAAAGTTAACCGTGATCAGGACGGTGTCGCTTTGCAGTTAGCCGTGATGAGCACGGGTCGATCCATAGGGAGACGGAGCGTTTTAGGTTCTTGTTGTAACGAGTTAATGCGCGTGACAGATTGTTTGTATCTATTCTATGTGTTATATGCAAAGTAACCGTTTGTTAGGATTAGATAGGATGGTATAAGTTAAGAAAATCCGTATTCAAGTCCTTTGAGCTGAACTTAACGATTGAAGCTAGAGCAATCGGTAACAACGTGGATTGGGGTACTTAAGTACAGTATTCGTGGAATTCGGCTTATTGACCTTTGTCCTTCCGTTCTTGTCTCTTGCTTTCGCCTCCGACCTAACCGAACGCAACCAGTCACGGTTAGAAATCACCGATACCTTGGTAGGGTAGGGTGCCTAACGGAGCGCTTGCGTAAGGTTTGGGCGGAGTTCAATTGGCAAATACGGGAAAAGGAAATGAGTAAAGAAACCTTAACTTATAATATCTTTCTCTTTTCCTAACAACTATATTCACACCACCATTCACAACAAAAAACCAAAAAGAGCAAAAGAAAAGAACAAAGAAAAGAAAAGAATAGAGAAACAAGCAATTAAGTAAAGGGCATGAAATCTAAATTGCAAGAATGTAAAGAGCATGATAATAAAGAGCAAGAATGTAAGTAAGAAAAATGCAAGATAGTAAAATACTAGGAACCAAAGAACATATTGCAAGACATGGGTTCAATAACCCAAACTTAAACTTGCAAGCTCAATAAAGAGGTTGCAAGATGAAGAGAGGGCAAAGAACTCATGGTGAATGAAGGCACAAAAGAACACTTTATTGATCTTCAAGAATGATACAACCCTTGAGTGCAATAACCCAAGCTTAACCTTGCAAGCTCAATGAAGAGGTTGCAAGATCAAGTTAAGGCAAATAACTCAAGGGGTTAGCTATGTACAAGAGAACAAAATGAAAAACAAAAGAGTAGAAGTGTAAAATGAAAGACAATCCAAGACCCCTCTCCCTTTCTCACTGGTTCTGTATTTATAGGCTCAAAAAAAATTAAACAAACAATAAAAATGAGCTGACGTGGCAACAAGGGAGGGACTGTAAGAAACTGGGGGAATTTGGAGGTAGTGGGGCCGGCCACATAGGTATTGAGCTCGGCCCAAATCCAAGCTCTGGGGCTCGTGCTTTGTGTGTTGACTTGTGTGCTTCCCAATATCACTTTGGGCCAGTTGGTTTTCTCAAATTTGACTTTGTATGCACCAGGGTATTGGAGGGAAACTTGAATCTTTTGATCACATCACACCATTAGCATTTATTGCACTTGTCCCCCCACTTGTGTGCATTGGGCAGCCTCCTAGGTCCATGGTCCAAGCTCCAAGAGTTAGTGTGTACACATGTTATGTGTTGGACCAAAATTGTGTACACAATATTTATTTGCAAAATAACTCTTGGATATCGGTCGGTTTCCAGTTTTGGTTACAGTGTCGGCTCATATATGATATATCCGTGGTTTTAAGTGGTTTCCAGTATTATGTCATGGATACCTGTAATCTGTAATATTGAGCAGACACTGGTTAATAGTACCGATATATAACATAATAGATAACAAATGTGCGGTATTGAAATGCAGTTTTATGTGATAAGCAAATATCCCCAAACTTATCTTTTGCTCGTCCCGAGCAAAACAAAATTCTAGCCTCACTTTCGCAAGGAACGCGATTGCACTGAGCACGTGCAACAAGCCGTTAAACCTCTAGGTGTCTCTAGTAGGAGGTGTGTTGTCTCTTGAGAGTTTTTAGCGGATACTACCCACAAAATCCCGTCAAACTAGTTTCATAAGTTAACATCGATTCTACTCCTACAGTTTAGTATCTAGGATAGAAATTCTATCATCCTAAGTTAGAAATATCCCACCCTTATGTTTCACGCCTCCTATCTATTTAATCTTAGATCCTATACGTTCCAAAAATATTTAGAAATATATTGGTATCTCCTGAGTTTTCCTTCTAAAGTCGCGGTTTTAAATCAGGAATTTTTATCAACTTTACGGAAAACATAAGTCTTATTCTTCATCTCTATCTTTCCTCCGAATATCGATCGTATACCCTTACGTGTGTGTATTATTTCACCCCAACACTTAAAAATTCAATTCAAGATATAGTACCCTTGCCCTAATACCTGATACTACTTCTTTTCATTAAGTGATGGTCGGTGTTGCTCACACATCTTTCATGCGACTATTAATGCTTCTTGAGGCAATAACAGCCGATTACTGAATATGTGAGCTTAAAGCGTAAATAGCAGTTTCCAGGTCTTGACTTTATTTTTTTCTTTTTCTTTTTTTCCTTTTATTTTTCTTTTTCAAGACCGGATATATTTTTCAATAATACTCTTTTGGTGTTTAGCTTTAATTACCGTTTTTTCTTTCATACTAGGTTTTCAGGCAAGAGTATTTCTAGGTATCCTTTACTATCCCAAGTTTTAAGGTGCGTGTATATGCAGTTTATAGGGTATATACTTTCTAAATTTGAACTCAAGAATAGAAACTATTTTTCAGACTTATCCTTCAGTAAAGCTTCAATACTTTCCCTTCATCTTGACTTAACTCAAGAACTGAACTCAAGTTTACCTACCTCTAAAAAAAAACTGTAAGGACGTATATTTACCAAGTTTAAACAGAAGGAGGGTTATTTTTAGGGTTTTCAATTCCTAACCCTAAAATTTAGTTATTTCTAATATATCAACTAAATTTTCGGAATGAAAATCTCAGTTACCCTATTAGCTAACTTGACGATAAAGTTTTTATATTTTTTGGAAAATTTTCGATTTTTGTGGGTTTTTAATAAGAATGTAAATGCAGAATATACAAGTGAATGCGAAGGTAGAAAGCTTACCGAGCACACCCCCAAACTTAAACTTGACAGTGCCCTCACTGTCAGGCAACACTAAGAGGGTCAAAATTGTCAGTGCCTCCCCAAAAACAAATTATATACAAAAATAAAAACCAAAAATATGTACACCAAAAGGTTCCCCCCCAAATTTAAGTAAAACAGTGTTTCCACAGTTAAGCGTTGAAGTTCAGGATTAGGGGGGGAGAACGGTATTAATTTATACAAGTCCTTACACAGGCCAAACGTTAGCACCGACCATTCAAAAATTTTATCGCTATTATGTGAAGGTTGGTGAAAGAATACGGTGAGGAAAGAAATGGAAAATACGCGAGACCGTATTGGGATAGAAGTGGTATACGGTCCCGGTATATGAGGAGAAGAATGGCGGAAGGGAGAAAGAAGTGGAATACGAACTTGAGGGTGGAAATGGAGTGAATAAATTAGTACAATTTGTAATGACCGATGTGTAAAAAGAGATTGTGCTAATCTATCAACCCATCGAGAAATGGGGTCAAATTCCTCAAGATTCGTGAAAAAACATGGGTACGCCGAACTTGGTAAGCCAGAAATAGTAAATGAAAGTGATACGGTTTCTTGCGAGGTTGGAACGATGGAAAGAATGGAGGGAAGTGTTTGAGGAAGGGTAACAGTTAAAGGTTCAGGAGGGTGTACACAGTCAATGAAAGGGATATGATGAATTGGAAAATCTGACTCATCAAGCAAAACTGGTTCATCCTCAAGAATATCCTCAAAATTTTCCTCAAAGTTAAGCTCATCCATGCATATTTCATCAAAATCAAGACGCATATGGAGTTCGGGAAAACGGTTAATTACTTAGGATGATGAATTGGAGAGAAAAACTCATCCAAAACTGTGGGTTCATCATCCAAAAGATTCCCGGCATCAATATCCTCAATCAAGTGAATGTCTAATTTCTCAGATACCTCATCAAAAGCATGGATATCAATCAATTTAGGTTCTAAGATGGAGGTGTAGAGGTTAAAAGGATTTGGTGTGGTTTCACTTGACATGGAACCTTCACAATCGGGCAAATCAAACACTACAAAGTCGTACAACTCATTAATCATTCTATCTTCAATTGATAAATAATTTGGGACACTCGATAGACTTTCAAAACAGGAGTTGTGGGATTCAATTTGCAATGGGTAGGTTTGATATGGAAGGGTGTACAGTTCACTCTCTCCATTCAAATTCTCAACCTGTCCTACCGCCTCATCATACATTGAAAAATTTAGAGCTAGTTGAAAACTAGCTACCGGATCACTAGGTTGTATGAGGGCGGCCATGGATGCATTCAAATCCATCATCTGTTGGCATGACGCTACCCTAAATTCTTCCAACGACTGTTCCAGACTAGACATAGGTTATGAAGGGGTTTCAGTAAAAGATTCGAAGTTGTTTAGATACTGGAAACCCCCAAAAGGCTGTTCAGAAGCAATGTCTAGGGAAGGTGCAAAAGTTGGGTAGGATGGATAGGAGTTGAATGGTTGGACAGGGGTTGGATCAAAATACGGATAAGAAAGTGAATGGAATTGTTGATCCAAAGAATTCACAGTGGTGAAAGGAGTGAAAGATCGGTTACGCGATTGTTCAATACGTTCAGCAAGAGACATAGGTCTTGGAGTTACAACTGGACTCGAAAAAGGAGTATCAACGTAAGAAGGTGGTGAAGGTTGAAATGGTTGATACAAGGTGGATTGCGGAGTCCGATTGGTAGTCCTAGACGCATCTAGCCGATCTTTCAAAGAAATTTTAGGCATGGAGGGATCGTTCGACGTTCGACCAAAGCAAGACCCATAGGAAGTTATGTCTGGTTGCGGGTACCAAAGTTCGGCAAGAGTTTTTCGAGATGGGGTACCCATGATATGAAGAGAGGAAGAAGAAGAGAAAAGGAGGGAAAAAGAATGTGTTTTTTTTGTTTTTTTATGTTAGTTATTAACAAAAGAATAAAATATACACGCAAAAAGAATCTGGACAAAAACAATCACGACACAAAAATACCACACACCTAATTGGTCTAGGGTTCACCTAGGTCAACTAGACCTGCTCAAGAACTTGATTGACGAAGTAAAACTGTGTCGAGAAACGGGCTCAAGATATACTGATCACGAGGCCAGGTAAGTGTAGAGATAAGGGGAGGTTTTCCGATGCTTTCGTGAAGGTCCTTAATTAAATAACCCTTTCTCTTTTGACGGTTTCACCGTGAACACTTCCTAGACACCCTGTGAACGATATACCGTTAAGCGATGTTCTAAACACAGTTAACTTCTCCTAGTGAGCGCGAAGTCCTTAAGTGCTAAAGTCTAATTTCTTTTAAATTTTTGTGCGGGTAAACGTTATGCTTAGTTTCGTGATTTATGGGCCACGGAAAAGGGGATGAAATCCTTTATCGCATGTTGTGGAGTTCGCTTACCTTTAAGTCCGTATTAATGTATGCAATGCAAAATTTAATGGAAAAATTTGTTCCAAATTTTAAACAATCATTTTTTATGTTTAAGCTCAGCACTGCAACAAATACGGGTTAGTTAATTTTGGCGTTTGGTAGAGAACTTGCAAAGAATCCTGCAAAGATATTATAGTGGATGGGTCGGATTTGAGAAGAAGGTGTTTAAGAAATACGTACCGTTAAGTTTTTGGGTTAGGAAACCCCCGTTGAATCAAATCCGGTAAGCTTGAAAAGTTCGCTTGCGCGGGTCAAACTACCCGGATCTTTGGCACTGTACTTCGTAATCACCTTAACTTGGAATGTACACTTTGCTTCCCACAATCCCAGTTCGCAAATCCGCAAAAATCTGAAATGTCGGAAAACGGATATTAGTGCGAAAAAGCGATATGAATGCCCAAATACCTGCACACTAAAAATTATGAAAAACAAACAATAAAAATATGACAAAAATAGAACGCTGGAGCACATAGAATAAATTTTGGAGCAAAATGAATTGCTTAGGCCGGCGAGCTCGGAATTTGAGGGAATGTCGCCGACCAACTTGATGAGATAAGGCTCCAAATTTTTTCTGGTGTCCCACTGTTTCGCTATTGCCTCACTGGTATTGTTTATCTTTTTATTTTAGTTACAGAGTGCAAGCAGGTATGAAATTTAGAGAACAAAATGGTTAGCAAAGTTAGTTTTTGTTTTGGTTTTTGAAAATTTTAAATTTTTATGTTGTTTTGAAAATAAGGTTAAATTGTTATTAACAAGATTAACCCGAAATAACAAGAATCCGGCAACGGCGCCATTTGATCGCACGCTTTTGGCGTGTCGAGTTTTAAGAGTTCTAAAGTTAACCGCGATCAGGACAGTGTCGCTTTGCAGCTAGCCGCGATGAGCACGGGTCGATCCACAGGGAGACAGAGCGTTTTAGGTTCTTATTGTAACGAGTTAATGCGCGTGACGGATTTTTTGTATCTATCCTATGTGTTATATGCAAAGTAACCGTTTGTTAGGATTAGATAAGATAGTGTAAGTTATGGAAATCCGTATTCAAGTCCTTTGAGCCGAAGTTAACGATTGAAGCTAGAGCAATCGGCAACAACGTGGATTAGGGTATTTAAGTACGGTATTCGTGGAATTCGGCTTATTGACCCTTGTCCTTCCGTTTTTGTCTCTTGTTTTGCCTCCGGCCAAACCGAATGCAACCGGTCACGGTTAGGAATCACCGATACCTTGATAGTGCCTAACGGAGCGCTTGCGTAAGGTTCGGGCGGAGTTCAGTTGGAAAATACGGAAAAAGGAAATGAGCAAAGAAACCTTAACTTACAATATCTTTCTCTTTTCCTAACAACTATATTCACACCACCATTCACAACAACAAACCAAAAAGAGCAAAAGAAAAGAACAAAGAAAAGAAAAGAAAAGAGAAACAAGCAATTAAGTAAAGGGAAGGAAATCTAAATTGCAAGAATGTAAAGAGCATGATAATAAAGAGCAAGAATGTAAGTAAGAAAAATGCAAGAAAGTAAAATACTATAAACCAAAGAACATATTGCAAGACATGGGTTTAATAACCCAAACTTAAACTTGCAAGCTCAATAAAGAAGTTGAAAGATCAAGAGAGGGTAAAGAACTCATGGTGAATGAAGGCACAAAAGAACACTTTATTGATCTTCAAGAATGATACAACCCTTGAGTGCAATAACCCAAGCTTAAGCTTGCAAGCTCAATGAAGAGATTGCAAGATCAAGTTAAGGCAAAGAACTCAATAAGTTATCTATGTACAAGAGAACAAAATGAAAAACAAAAGAGTAGAAGTGTAAAATGAAAGACAATCCAAGACCCCTCTCCCTTTCTCACTGGTTCTGTATTTATAGGCTCAAAAGAAAATTAAACAAACAATAAAAATGAGCTGAAGTGGCAACAAGGGAGGGACTGTAAGAAACTGGGGAAATTTGGAGGCAGTGGGGCCGACCACATAGGTATTGAGCTCGGCCCAAATCCGAGCTCCGGGGCTCGTGCTTTGTGTGTTGACTTGTGTGCTTCCCAATATCACTTTGGTCCAGTTGGTTTTCTCAAATTTGACTTTGGATGCACCAGGGTATAGGAGGGAAACTTGAATCTTTTGATCACATCACACCATTAGCATTTATTGCACTTGTCCCCCCACTTGTGTGCATTGGGCAGCCCCCTAGGTCCATGGTCCAAGCTCCAAGAGTTAGTGTGTACACATGTTATGTGTTGGACCAAAATTGTGTACACAATATTTATTTGGAAAATAACTCTTGGATATCGGTCGGTTTTCAGTTTTGGTTACAGTGTCGGCTCACATATGATATATCCGTGGTTTTTTGTGTTTTTCCAGTATTATGTCACGGATACCTGTAATATGTAATACTGAGCAGATACTGGTTAATAGTACCGATATATAACAAAATAGATAACGAATGAGCGGTATTGAAATACTGTTTTCTGTGATAAACACCTACTCATTGGTGGGAATCGAGACTCAACTATCAACTTATGATAAGTTTGACGCAAGCCGACCAAAATCACCACACTCCAGAAAGTATGCGCAAACTTAGCAAGTTTCCCTTATATTTGAAACTCCTGATATGGTTTTTGCCCCAAGCGCTTATGACTTTGACGAAGGTCAAAATATCATCAGCCGCAAGTCAAGTTCAACCCGTCATTGTCCTGATTAATCTAGACCCATTCGTACAAGCTTTTGGAGAAGGTCAAAACAGTTGCATGCCTATCCTTAATTAATGCATCTATCTATGCAACATACAAGTATCCCCTAGATACCAAACACTATGCCTCGGTAAAGATCAAAACACATAGTATGAATACTAGTTGATACCCATCTGAAATGACGGAAGGCTACGACTGGTTTTTGGCGAAAAACCTTTAACTTTATGAACTTGATATCGTTGAAGGAACTCGAGTGGCTTTGAAATGGAGTGGTTTAGGCTCCGTTTTTAAAACTAGTAACATAAAATTTTACTTAAGAGCGAACTCCCCGTGAAGGGATCAATACTCTTTCCTCATAGAATTAGGTGCAGTATATTCCTAACCGAATACCTCAATGTAAAGCAAAAAAATACGACTATTGTTTTGAAGAAAACTGAGTAGTTTTAAAAAATTGGTTCCGACAACATCAAATAGTTTTGTTTTCCTTGCATTATATATAATGCACTCCCATCAAAACAAGTTTCTAAGCCACACCAGAAACAACCAAAATAACATACTTTTATATGCCATCCGCATTCGCCACGGGATCCCGGGTCTTCACCGTAAGGTTACTTAACTTACGGCAGGACGGGGATAGGGCTAGCATGGATGCAAAACATATAGAAGTATCTACTAAATATATATAATATAATTCATCACAGGCAAGTAATAGCATCATAGGCAGATAATAACCATCACAGGCATGCGAACAAAAATATGGAATAGCCGATAAACTAGGAACTCCGTGTTTCATTTGAGTCGCATATGAGATGCGACGTTCCCCAGTTGTGTGGATATCCCATACAAATTTGATCCTAAACCTCTACGAGTGTGGCAAACCACCTACCAATTCTAGAAATTGGGTAACTCGCCCTCAATGACATGAGTCGGTCACCCGTCGCTTTCGAGAATCCGGTAACTTTTGCACCCCTCCACGGATCGATCCTATAACCGCACAAGTGCGGCGAGCAACCCGTCAATTCTAGAACGAGGCGGCCCGGTCTCAACTCCATGAGATGGTCACCTGCCGCACTCTAGAACCCGGCTACTCAAGCACTTCTTCTGGGTTAATCCTGGTACAGAAAAGAAAAAATACAACGGTGACATCGACCGTATCATGATCGTGCCCCAATAAAATAATATAGATAATACGGAAACGGCGGCCACAAGGTGGAGCCCGTCCCAAATAAATGAATATATAACAATATAAATCAAAACCGTTCAACTAAATCGCACGAGCGGCTATCCGACATGACAATCCGGCTAAACCATCACAGAGATATATACATCACAAAAATAAGTAACATGTAATCATGACCTTTTCATCACCTGCGAAGTTCACACTTGAAATTCCAAACGACGGAAATCAAGTGAACTTCGACATCCAAAAAACCATACCTTCTTGCGAAAACCAAAAGTCCGAATGACTCGTAAATGCCTCAGTGCCTGATGAGGTGCTCGGGCACTCCTTGGGTACCCCCGATCCCCTTCATAGATTCTTGGTCCGAACCAAGAGCCCTCGGGGATTGGAATTCGCAAAAAATATTCAGTTTTGGACAGCCACAAAAATCAGTTTTAAACCTTCAAAGAATAGCGACTAAATTCGATATAACTTTGAAAACATTGCTCCTCGAGACATTCCAGGTCACCCTCAATACCCTACGGAGTCCCTGTTGAAAAACGAGAGCCTCGGGCATCAAGTAAATGCATGAAACATCAGTTTAAAACCCGAAGTGTCGCTGTTTTGACAGATTTTTCATGGCTGATTTTCGGCAGTTTATCCATCGACGAAAACAGCGATGTTTAGTAAAATCGGCTTTGAAAAATGGCTTCCCGAGACTTTCCAGGTCACACTCGATTCCCTATGGAGTCCCCGTTCCAAAACGAGACCTCCGGGGATAAAAAACGAGCATGAAAACTCAGTTTAAAAACCAAAACCTCACTGTTTAGAACTGCTGAAAACTGTTGACAAAAAGATCGTGTTTTGTGATGAATTCCGAAGTCTAGCAAGCTAGTTTAGACGTATGGATTGGCTTTGATACTATTGCTGGGTTCTCTAATGCTCGCGGCTATAGCGTAAGCGAATTAAGAACAAAAAATTCTAGCAAACACGAGGGAACCCCATACCATAGAATCATTCCATACATTAAACTAGCAAACTAGCATACAATGGTTATGGAATACAACCTTTGACGCGTGTCCACACAATCATGAAAGAACCCATCAAGCTCCTTGTAGGCCGTCGGGAACAAACTTGAATGGTGACTGCCCTTACCAAATATGATCCACCTGAGGAAACCGTTCCAAGTTTCGGCTTTACCTAGTGAAGCAACCGACGCTCCAAGCTGCTACGAATGGAGAGTGGGGATGTGGGAACTTTCCACTATTTTTCTCTCTATAATTTGAAGCTCAAGAAAGGATCTCAAGAAGGAGGAGGAGGAGGCAATGAGGAGGCAACCATGGAATAATAAGTTAAGTGTTGTGTGAATGAATCAATGTAGAAAGAATGGCTAAGTTTTTGCAACTTAACAAGAATAATGAACACAAATGATTTTCCAATATAAAAACAAAGCCATACCTCTCTACCATACCCCTTTACACCTCATCTTCCACCCATTTTTTTTTCTTTAAAAGAAAAAATCAACAAATGAGTTGTCCATCTTATAGAACAAATTCCGTATAAATACGGAATAAAATCCGGTATACGTATCAAAATACATACACGCGTATTTGTATAAAAATACGAATCTCCAAGAGAGAGAAAATGAATAGTGAATAATAATACTAGAATACATATTTTATATATATATATATATATATATATATATATATATATATATAGATAAATTATTAAATCAAAACTTGATTTAATAATCCGGCTTAATTTTAAGCTGCTAGTATTATCAACCGACCAATTAAAGTCCGTGTAGCCTGTACACATATTTAATCGGACACCTGTATGTACCAACATATGTCATTTACATCATATCGCCTGAACCGGAAAACCCCTCTGTGTGGGACTTTAAAGACTCGACAATACGCTGGCAGTAAGTTACAAGATAAATCTATAATCACAAGCACATCAGCGGGACTAACTGTATGTAACGACTACCCAGGTATATACCGAAAGGGAGGTCGACAATCAAGTCCGTCCGTACCTTACTGAGCCTGAATATAATAATCCCCGTACATTCCGATCTCTTCATCTACGAGTATCACATATCGGGTGTAGGGGGTGGATAACGTCAGATCCCTAATAACCCGATAAGTCGTGTCGAAGTCAAGCTCATCACCAACAGAGAAACTACTGAACCCATATCAGTAAATCTCATCCATCGTGGCCACGGATTCAGGGTGATGGCCAACCGAATAAAGCGCGACATCGACTCTTAATATCAAGAGAGATGAATCTCCGACAATCCCTTACGGCCTCCATGTGGCTTGAGACTGTACCCAACTAAAACCTGTTTGCATGACTCCTTTAAGCCGTGGTAGAGTAATAATCAAAGTATAGTAGGAACTCACACGAGACAAATGACGATCTCAGGTCAAAAGACTAACCTGTACTCATGCTACTAGAGAACTTCCATCTGACGATAGATATAATACCATCTAAAAGTTCTCGGCGAGTCCGTCCGGTGTACTCACCTCAAGTGAGTACCTGTATACTATCTTAGATGACATAACACCAATGGCTTATGAGATCGGCCACCGCCCCTCGTCGGGGTTTTGAAATGTATACACCAGTCTACTCCGAAATATCGATGCCCCGTCTCGATACTCCCACAACTATGGACATTTAAGGATGTGCTCATGGACTACCCAACTCTCACGTATATGATAGCCATCATAATGCTGGTAGTCAAGTAAGAATCCTACATGTTTCATCATTATGTATTAGCGACACGTAATAACATGTAAAACGTATACACATCAATGATAAAAACAAAGCAGATAGCATACTATCATCTCGAGTAAGATTGTTCTACTTGTATAGGTTCTCCCTCAATTATCATAATCGCGTTTCTGCAATTACAATAATTGCCTTGAGTTCACTATATCCAACATGAACTTGATATCGTTGAAAGAACCGCGTGGTTTTAAAAACGGAGTGGTTTAGGCTCTGCTTTTAAAACTAGTAACATAAACTTTTGCTTAAGAGCGAACTCCCTGTGAAGGGATCAATGCTCTTTCCTTATTGAATGAGATGTATGATATTCCTAACCGAATGCCTTTATGCAAAGCAAAGGATTATAACTATGGTATTGAAGAAAACCGAGAAGTTTTAAAATTGGTTCCGAAAATATCAATTAGATTTGTTTTCCTTGCATTAATCAGAATTAATGTAGCCCCATCAATTATCATATCATGCCAAAAGAAAAGAAAATAGGCACGCACATATATGCCATCCACATTCGCCACAGGGTCTCGGGTCTTCACCGTACGGTTACTTAACTTACTGCAAGGCGGGGACAGGACTAGCGCGGATGCAAAACATCTATAGCGTCTACTAAATATATATATATATATATAATATATATATATATATATAATATATATATAAACATTCGTCTCATGCATGATATCAAGTAACATCATAGAAGTATCACAACAGAAGCAAACATAGTATGGAAATCCGGATAATCTAGGAAAAGTATATTTCAATGGAGAAAAATATGAAATGCAATTTTCCGGTCATGTGGATAGCCTGTAGTATTAGATCTTAGACCCCTATGAGTGTGGCAATCCATCCGCCAATCCTAGAAGCAAGGCAAACCCAATCAACGACGTGAGTTGGCCACCTAGCACTTCCAAAATCTGGTGACTTGGACACCCCTCCGCGGGTCAATCCTATACCCTCTACGAGTGCGGCGAACAGCTTGTCAATTCTAGAGTAAGACACCCTGGTCTCAACGCCAAGAGATCGAGGACCGTTGCCCTCCAGAACCCGATTACTCGAGTACTTCGCTGCAGGGTAATCCTAGTGCATGTAATGAAAACCTGAATGTACAACGGTGGCTACATTCGCAAGCAGGACACACCCCAAAGAACAATACAATCCGTGATGATGACAGTCTATATGTCGGATGTTCGTCATGTAATAATTAATATATATTATATCACAGAGAATTACATCTAATACTACATACACCGGGCCATCCATCGCGACAATCCAAAACAACTATAATCACCATAATCCATCACAGAACATGCAAACTTGCGAGTATTAATTCCGTAACCCCGTCTAATTGATACATATAGCAATTGGACGACGTTTTACCAAACGTTATGATACACGTAACCATCATATAACCATGACTATAGAATTCATTAGCCACGAAGTTAACACTCGAATTTTGCATACAGCAAAAATCAAGTGCACTCCGCCATCCAAAAACTAATCATATTGCCAAAACTTGAATTCCGAAAGATCCCAAACTTTCCCGAAAGCACGATGGGGTGTTCAAGCACATCCTAGAGAAATAGGGTACCCTCGATCCCTTGCACGGGCTCTCGGTCTGAACCAAGAGCCCGTGGGGATCGAAAACACGGCAATAAGTTACTGTTTTGGACAGCCACACGAAACAGTTTTGCGTCGTAAAAAAACAACCCCTATTAGTTAAAAAAAGGTTTAGAAAATGGGTTCCCGACACCCTACAGGTCACCCTCAATACCCTACAGAGTCTCCATTCCAAAACGAGAGCTTCGAGCATCGAGTACAAACTTTAGAAATTGATTTTGAAAACCAAATAGGCTGTTGAATTTTTTGGACAACCATATGCAGCTTTTAGCTTCGTAAAAAGGCTGTGTTTTCCGAAAAACGGTTTAGAAAAAAGGTTTCCGAGACCCTACGGGTCACCCTCAATACCCTACGGAGTCCCCGTTCCAAAACGAGAGCACCGGGCATCGAGAACAAGCTTTAAAGGTCAATTTTTTCACACAAAACACGGCAGAATTTTTTTGGACAGAAAACAACAACTTTTTGTATGGGTTTCGTGATAATATTCTATGGTCATACGAGCTATTTTAGGCGTATGGATTGGCTCTGATACCATATAAGTGGGTTGTACTCACTCTACGATGGTTGTAGCGAGGCGGAATGCACAAAAATAAATTTTAATTCAAGCACAACCAACTATATCCCAAAATACATCCATATGCTTAAAACTAGCAAACTAAAGACAATGATTTAACTTCTTGGTTAGGGTTACAACCTTTGTAGTCATGTCCATCATCTTTAATCCTCTTCATTAGCTCCTTGAGACTCCATGATCACGCTTGCAAGCCGGTCCTCCTTCGCCGAAGATGATTCATCTAAGGGAACTAAGTCCAAGCTCCAACTTTATCAAATGAAGTAACTAAAGATCCTAGATTGCTAATCTAGGATGCTTAGTGATGTGTGTGAGTGTTCTAGCATTTTTCTGTCTCTTTATCTTCTTATTTCTCAACACATGAGAATGGTAGAAGATAAAGAAGGAGGCGCCATTTTGTTTGGAGAGAGAAGCCAAAATGGCTGAATGAAAACCATTCTTTTTTCAAGCATAGAATTTTCTTTTTTTTGTAAAAAGGTTTTACCATTTTAAAAATACAACCATACTTGAATAGTATAACCAAATGAATAAATAATTCATTTGGCCATACCCTCCACCATTTCTCTCCTTCACCTCATTTCAAAATTTCTTCAACAAGAAAAACCTAGAAATGGGATGTCCTCCTTCTAGAAATATTCTTGTATGAATACAAGAATACATCCCAACAAACACATGCCCGTATTTGTATCAAAATACGAATATCCAAGAGATAGAAAATACAATGAATATAATACTAGAATATACATATCGAAATATATATATATATATATATATATATATATATATATATATAAATTATTAAATCATAACTTGATTTAATAATCCGGCTTAATTTTAAGCCGGCTAGTATTATCATCAGCCCGATTAAAGTCCATGTAGCTAGTACACTTACTTAATCGGAACCCTACATGTATCAGTATATGGCCACTATATCATTTTGCCTAAACCGAGAAAGCCCTCTGTGTGGGACTTTAAAGACTCGTCAATACGCTGACAGTGGGTTTAACCACAAGCACGTCAGCGGCACTAGCTGTACGCAACGGCTATCTAGATATTGAGCGAAAGGAAGGCTGACGAGCAAATTCATCCATACCCCTACCGAGCGTGTCTGTGGCAATCTCCGTACATATCGGTCTCTTCGTCTAAGAGTATCGCATACTGGGTCTAAATGGTGGATAACATCATACCCCTACTAACCCGATAAGTCATGCTGGTCTGAAGCTCATCACCTACTGAGAAACTACTGATATCACATCAGCAAATCTCATCCACCTTGGCCAAGGATTTTAGGGTGACAGCTGACCTAACACAGCGCGACATCGACTCCCAATACCGGGAGAGATAAATCCCTGACGATTGTTCACTGCTTCCATGTGGCTCAGGACTGTACCCAACTAAAACCTGTTTGACTCCTTTGAGCCGTGGTAGGGTAGTAATCTATGTACAGTGGGAACTCACACGAGAAAAATGAAAATATCAGGTCAAAATACTAACCCATACTCATGCCACAAGAGAACTTCCATTTGACGATAAGTATAATACCATCTAGAAGTTCTCGGCCAGTCGGTCTGGTGCACTCACTTCTAGTGAGCACCTGAATACTATCTTAGGTGACTTAACACCAATGGCTTGTGAGAGCTCGCCGCCACCTCTCGCCGGGGTCTCAAAACGTATACACTAGCCTACTCTGGAGCATCGATGCCTAATCTCGATACTCCCGCGACTAAGGAAATTTAAGTATGTGCTTATGGACTACCTAACTCCAACGTATATGATCTCCACTATAATGCTGGTGGTCAAGTAATGATCCTATGAGCTTTATCATTATGTATTACCCACATATAATAACGAGTAAAATGTATATACACAATAATAAAGACAAACCAGATAGCATACTATCATCTCAAGTAATATTGTTCTAGCTATATAGGTCCTCTTTCAATTATCATAATCGCATACTTGCAATTATAATAATTGCGTTGAGGGCACTATATCCAACAATTGTTGCTATTGGGGAAAATCATATGTTTTTCCTAGCGGGAAATATTTGGTTTTGAATAGCCGTTGTTATGCACTAACTTTAAAAATCGATATATCCGTCCTTTTATTTGATAAAGTAGGATATTATTTTTGAAAATATGTTCTAAACATTTACCTTTATCATTGGAATGTGCATTGAATAACAGAATAAACATTCTTAACCAAAATACAGTTTTCAACTTACAACACACGGAATTTGAGTTAGTGAACTCTTGGGACTTATACAAATTTAGGTATGTTATCCGATGTCCATTTGGACAAGGGGTTATTACTTTATATTCCATATGGAGAATTTGATTCTCTTAGATTACTCCTCCGAGGGTGCTCTCCATGATGAGTAATACTAAATGGCCTTTTTCATTAAGGGATATGCACCGGAAATAGTGGCATACCAATTGAATATGGTTCTATCTAAATAAGCGCCTGTGATTATATATGTGATATAGAATGAGACATATGTTAAGATTAAGATATGGAGTTATCCGGTTTATTCTTAAAAACACAATCCGGACAATCTTAAGGCATGTTTCGGTAATATGCAGTTTGTTGGTTATCCTAAGCTTTGACAAGGGTTTAAATTCTAGCATTTTTAGGATCAAAAGTTGTTTTGTTCTTGACTCGACACCTTTTAAAAAAAGGAATTTCTTGCAAAAGAAAATGTGGGAGTATGGTAGAAATGGAAATAATTTCAGAACCAAAAACGATTACTGAAAATTTAGTAGAACCTGGAGATTCAATTGATCCTGACAAACCTTAACTACTCCACAGATTTAGTAGGTGACCTTAACCTCCTGAGAGATACTTCGGTTCCCCCATGGACAGTGACAGGGACGCTTGCATCATGTGATGATGACCCTATTATATCAGTATGCCATAGGAAGTGGTGACTTTCGACTGATGGCTGGATACCGTTTTATCCAAGTTGGACTCCATGCACTGCAACAAAATATGGACTTTGTTGGGTGCTTCTGAAGGGGTAAAACACATAAGGAGCAAGTAAAACGCATAAGGAGCAAGTAGATCTTTCTAGATCAATGCAAATAGAAATGTATTAACCTAATAAGGATAGACTTATAGTAAAAGATTTTCATCAAATACCCGGTATGAATTTTGATGAAGCTTTTACTTCACTATCTGTGCTGAAGTTCATACGGATATAACTTGTCATTACTTTTTTTTCCATAACTATGATATCTGACAGGTGGATAAATATAACGTCTTTCTAAATACGGATTTAGAAGTGTTCGTGTATATGACTCTACCAGAGAATTATCGTGGTCAGTGGGAGCAGTGAAAGATGTGCAAGTTGCTTACGTCTATTTATAAACTAAAGCAGTCATAGCGGGGAAAGAATCATCTGTTTTTGTTGTTACAGTCAATTTGTTTGACTTCATCAAAATGATAGATGAACCTGGTATTTGTAAGAAGGATGTAGGAAGTACTGTCATATTACTCATATGGTATATGGATGACACATTCCTGATAGGAAGTGAAGTTCTTATGCTACAGTTTGGTCAAACTATAGTTGCCACAGATGTTTCTCCATATAGCATTTGGATAATATATCAATCATTCTGGTGGCTATGTCTATAGAGATAGATCTAGTAAGTTTTAGGATTGTCCCAATTTAGGTAAAATAACACCATTCTAAAAGAGTTTTAGAATGAATGACTCATAGCTCGGTAGCGTACCGGTATATGGAAGAGTCATCCTCTCTAAAGGGATGTCTTTTGGACGGATGAGGAGAGGAACTCGCATGAATGATTTTTCACTTGCTTCGGCAATTGGATTGATCATGCGATATCATGTTTCAGACCAGATGATGTTTTTACACATGTTGTAGTAAGAAGATATTAGTCCAATTCTGGAGAAACAAAAGGAACCAGTGACATGCAAAGAAAATATTAATACCCATTTAAGGAAATGCTAAGTTTAATTATGCTAGCCATGGTCAAAATCATTAGTTTTATCATGAAAAAAATTCATAAATGCCTTTATATAACCATATTATGATAACCCAATTCAATAATTGATATTATTTTAATAAAACATATTATATTATTATTTAAATTCTAAAATAATATTTTCCTTTTCTGAAATGTTACAACAGGCAAAGCACATGCACATGCATTATCAGTACGAATGTACTTGGTTAAGATATTTTTAGAAGAAAATATTCTATCAATTAACAGGCTTAACGAATTAATCAAAATTGATTCGGGGTTAATAATCCAATGGTGTGCAAGGACCCTAAATTGATATAAGTCAATTTAAATCTGTTTGTTGATCACAAATTTAACAAAACAATCAAAATTGATTTACGGATCAACGATCCAATGGTGCGCAAGTACCCTAAATTGATATAAATCAATTTAAAATCTTTTTGTTCATAACAAACATGACAAATCAAACAAAATTGATTTTTGGATCAATGATCTAATTGTGCGCATGCATCCAGAAATTGATATAGATAAATCTAAATCAAATTGAGATAAAACTCACTTAATTGTTAGGAACAAACCCTAACAATTCTTCTCTTATAAATAGGAACCCCCTCACAATGAACAGAAGAGAGGTTCCGATCTTTTTGCTTTCTCAGATTTCAGATCTTTTTTCTCTCTTCATCTTCTCCACGAACCGAGAAAACCAAAGCGTTCTTCAAAGAAACCCCTAGTTAACTAGATAATCAAAAAAAGAGAGGATCCTTTCTTTTCATAAAAGCTATCTCTTTTCATAACGAAACTAGTGGTTCTCTAAAACAAAGATCAGACGATCTTAGAGTCGATCTCTCTCCGGCAAAAAGCCACTGCTTTTCACGAGAGATCTATTTTAAGGTTTAAGACTTTGGATAGAACCCATATTAAAGGATGATCACATAACATAAAACCGAAGCTAGTACTTCTGCTGAAAGTTTTTACTTTCATAAAATTTAATTATGTTATATGAATGCACTTTAAATCAAACAACAGAGATCTCAATCTTTTTGAAAGACAACTTTCTGCATTATAGTGCGCATCCTGGCTTAAGGTGTAAACTATTGATTTGCGCATCACGTGATATACACGTGAGCGCATGTGGAGGATATTGTCCACATTAACTTGCGCACCAAGCACATGCGCACTACTTGAACCTAATCAAGTGCGCATCACATGATATATGCATGTGCATCCCATATAAGTGTTCATCCTATTTTGATTCACATCTTATACAGATGCGTATCTAACCCAGATGTGCACCATATACAGATGTGCATCCCATACTCATGTATGCCCCTCCAAAAGGGAAAGCATGAATACCCAATGTGAAACACATGCGCACTCTATGATGCACATGCGCACCTGACCAGCAAGCCATAGCTTGGATACTTAGTCAATACACATTAAGTATAGAAGCTTATGCTTCATATATATATGACTGATTAAGTTGATCTTAGTTTACAAAAAGACTAAAGATCCTTAGTTAAAATATTTAAGTTGATCTTAGTCTCATATACGACTAACGATTCTTAAAAGAGTCTTTCTAAGTTGACCTTAGTCCCATATACGACTAACGGTCCTTGACCAAAACCTAAGTTGATCTTAGTCTACAACAAGACTAACGATCTTTAGACGAAAACAAAAATCTCCCTAAACTGATGAACCTCATTCATATGAGAAATGCTACCTAGGTTCATACCCTAAATCTAATGTATGGATTTGGACTAATCCGCGCCCTACGGACAATTATATATATTAGTCTTCATATACAATCTAAGGGCAACCCCAAAATAAACAAACCATAATACGACACACGAAAATTTCTGGGGTAGAGAAAGTTGTTATCGCTTGACGATAACGTAATTAATTGCAGGGGCTTGTGCTTGCAGGAAAAAGCGTCTCCACAATAAACCCCCCCTCATATATGAGGTGGAATCTGATAAGTCTGATACATCGGTCGTATTCATCCAAACCTCCGATATACGGTGCCATAAATTAACTTGGTATCTTCGGAGAGATGGATGGATATATTCCATGTATCATCTATACCCGTATTCAGGCTAGACACGCTCCCCGTTCCTCAGTCCGGTTTCCGATGGTAAACAATACTATTTGAACCGTGTGTTTGCGTATGTAGACTAGATGTCCATATTGACTATTATTGAGCGCATTATATTGTTTGTCGTAACCCTTGGAATTATTGAAAATGAATTTATAATTTGATTCAATGGGATATATGGTTATCATTGTACGAGATGAGATTCCGTACTAGATGAAGTGGTGATGGTCGGCCAAATACAGCCTTTTATTTTTTGACTCACTAAGTCTCATTATTTATCCCGATTGGGAGATTATGAAAATACAAAGGTTTTAATCATTTCTAAAAACAACAATTCGTTCATATTTTAAAAATGCAAAGGATGTGCTGTTTGGATTTCAAAAGGATATCTATTTTAAAAATATTGCAGCCTTCTTATTTCCAAACAACGTTTCGTTCTATTTTAAAGTATAATTAAATTATTCTAAAGTATTTATCCTTTTACAATGCTCGTTCACGCTGTGCTTTCTTTACTTATTATTCGTTTACACTGTGCTTACTTATTATTATTTTGTGCTACGTTTATATTATCCGTTCACTTTATAATTATGCTATTAGTTTGGGTTACGTTTATGTTATCCGTTTATGTTATGATTATGTTATTAGTTTGAGCCGTGTTTTCCATGATATTGGAGAAACCGCGTGGTATTAATTTATAAACTTGGTTATGTTGCAAATTGTGGTTTACTCTCGAAATGATGATGATATGTCCAGTTTTCTATGTATTTATGGTTTGTTGTTTTTCGATATCGAGGAGGGGAGAACCAATTACGGATACATGGTGAACTGGTTTTTTGATATTCGATATTAAGGAAGGGAGAACCGATTACGGATACATGGTGGACTGGTTTGTTGATACCCGATATTGAGTAGGGAGAGAACCGATTATGGATACAAGATGTGATTAATCTGTGAGCGATTGAGGTTATATTTGATCAATCCGTGAGCGATTGAGGTTATATATGATCAATCCATGAGTGATTGAGGGATTGAGGACAGAGGGCCGTTATGGATACCTTGCCAAGAATGAAATGTATTAAACTATATAGTTTTCGAACATGACTGATCCAAGAAACATTAACTAAGATATTATTTACATGTATTGATATTTGCTATCCTTTTCAAAAGAGCTATTGTCGTACTAATTTCTACATGTCTATGATCAACACAAGAGTTTTTCAAAGGAAAACATTTTATATTATTTTCAAAAGGCCTGACATATATTTTAATGAAATGGTTATATTGTTTTACAAATTAACATCCGCTACATATGCCGCGATATATACATCGTACGGCTACTTTTAAGTGATTATACATGGATGCGTGCTATATATATGTTATAGCCTTGCTAATGATTGTGCATTGTCATGTCTTATAGATATTGTGCTACAGCTACAGTGATAGAGGTTGTACCCTGTTATATATAGTTGAATTGTTCACGGATGATTATTGTTATCGTTTCATTGCGCTTAAATTCAAGTTTAATTTATGCATATTACATTCATGACTCACATGCCTTCATATGCTTTAGTGGTTTGCTATGTCTGTATCGGGCGAGATGTAGAATGTCATGATAACTATATATATTTGTATACTTCACATTCTAGGATAGTGGTATATGAGTTGTACATGATGGGTAATTATTATTGTTGTTGTCCACTTATCGAATTCTAGTTTCGATGTATGCTTATTTACCTTCCGCGATGTACATGTTTACCCATGTCTTAGTTGTTTCACCGTTTATACATGCGATTTCTATCTTATTATACGAATTCTACTCATGAGTTGGCAACTCACACCTGTTGTGCCATAGCTTCTTGTAGGTTTGGTCGGTTGGATTGATAGCAATAGTGAGAGAGCTTGTTGGGCATGGTTGCGTATATTTTGTTTGAGTTAGGTGGGATAGAACTCGTTTCGGCATTTGCCCCGTATTTATTTTTGTACCTAGAAGTAATCCATCAACCAAGTCTAGTGTATTTGCCTGAGACCTTGGACGTTATTTTGTTGTTGTAGTTGAACTCGTATGAAGTCGGCTTGATTGTATTTATATATATTGTTTATAGTTTTCCGCTTATTGTTCTTCGCCTTGGGCGTCGTTGTTCCCTTATAAAAAAGGGGGGAGCGTAAGAAAGAGGGGAAACTCCCCACTATTCGAGTCTTACGTGTAAAAAACGTGAGCGTCTATATGCAAAGTATATAGGCACTGCAATTAAACTACTGATAGGCTAAACAAGCCTCACGTGTTAAACACGTGAGCGCCTATATGCAAAGCAGATAGACGCTGCAATTAAACTGCTGATAGGCTAAACAAGCCTTACGTGTTATACACGTGAGCGCCTATATGCAAGGCATATAGGCGCTGCAATTAAACTACTGATAGGCTAAGAAAGCCACACGTGGTAAACACATGAGCGCCTATATGCAAAGCATATAGGCACTACAATCAAACAACTAAGAGGGACAAATTAAGTCCTACGTGCTAAACACGTGAGGATACCCTCTTGCGTAAAATTAAATTCTACTTAATGAACCATTGGATCAAGGATCCAACGGTGATTAAACATAGAACTAAATTCTACTGGAAAGAATATTTTCTGTTAAACAGAGAGTTAGTGTATCAAAGATCCAAAATATTTTCTATATTTTTCTAAACAGAGAAAGATTATACTCTATTAAACTGAGCACCCTTGAATAAAAAATCCAATGGTGATTAAAATGTCACTGGTTGATAGAATTTTATTCTATATATGGGTGAATATCCCCAATGTTGTTAAAAAACAAGAACAATATCTTCTGTAAAAACAGAAGTCCTTGGATCAAAGATCCAACGGTGGGTAAAATTCCCCAAATCAATTCTGAGACCAATTAAATCGATTGGGATCTCTCAATGAAAGATTTTCTCAGAATTAAATAAACATCTCTCCACTATATAAGGAACCCAAGACTTCAAGTCTCAAAAAAAAGGGGAGAGAGGAAGACAAAAAAAAGGGGAGAGAAAGAGAAAAAAAGAGAAAGAAGAGAGAGAACTCCCTAGAGGTTTAAAAAAGAATATACAGTGAGCTTTTGAGGAACATGAGAATTTAATTCTCAAAGAAAAGACTTTCTTCCATGAAATATTAGGTAAAAAGAAAACACTTATCCTTTGCCTCTCTTGGGGTTTAACCCTTCATATAAGAACTCAGTTCTTTCCTATGGTTGAGATTTGCAGAAGCAAATCTTTCCATATGTTGAGAATTTAATTCTCATCGGGGAGATTTTGCTCTGCAAGATTCAAAACCTAGGAGAAAAAGAACTAAGTTATATAAAAAAAGGAGAAGAAGAACGGGAACATATAGGAATTTAATTCCTCTAAAAAAAATTAGGATTTAACCCTATATAAAGAACTTAGTTCTTCAATAAAAAAAACAGTGATCCAAGATCTCTAAGGCCAAATCATTGGTGCTTAGCACTATTTCGAAGCCTGACGTGTTTTCCACATGAGTGCTTCAAACGAACAAGGAAAATAATCAAAACTTCCTCACGTGTTTCCCACGTGATTTGTTTAAGAGGAAAACAAGTAATAGAAAGAGGAAACTACAGCACTCCAGCATCAATAGAGAAAAAGGGGACACCCACGTGCTTTGCAAGAGAACTCTAGCCAAGTGCTTAGTACTTATAAAAAAAGGAGAGATAAAACCCAAAGTCCAGCGCCCATATTTAGGGTGCTTCATGTGTGTGTCACGTGAGCGCCCTAAAACTCTAGTGTTTAATACTAGCCTGGTGCCCATATTTGGGGTACCTCACATGTGTCATGTGAGCGCCATAAAACTCTAGTGTTTAAGACTAATCCAGTGCCTACGTGAAACGCACGTGAGCACTGTATTCCTCAGTGCTTAGCACTGTTGGAGACTCAATCTTAGCTCAAATTGGCAAAGTTTTCTGAGGTTAGACCTCTTTGATAGTAAAACAACCGAGCCCATATTGCTCATGTTTTCCCAAGCTGACCTCAGTCTAAAAAATGATTAGTGGTCTCCTATTGATGATATCCTAAATGATATTCATCTTATATCTCCTAAGATAATTTTAGTCTCAAACATGACTAACATTTCTTAGGTCTACAACAACCCTTTTCCCCCTCAAATACGGTATTTGGTTTAAGGGTACATCTCTCCACACCTCTGATATATGTCATTGTAATTCTTCAACGTCTTTAGAGAGGTGGCGGGTACCGACAACCAACAAATCTTTGGTGCACTTCCAAATTGACATGCAAACCTCAAAACAGACCGCACCTCAAATTGGGTGCATTCCATATCGCCATTGTTCACTCCATCATATAACAAATACACGTGCGTGCAAGATGAACAGAGGACCGAGAAATACCTAAACTAATATTCGCCTCCAAAATGGCGATAGCGGACCGAAACGTCCTTAAACTAATATTCACCTCCAAAATGGCGATAATGGACCGAAACGTCCTTAAACTAAAACAATAGAGCCCAAACGCTCTTTTGTTGGATCCTAAATAAAAATGATCCTGAAACCTCGTCAAGTGGATCTTAGTTTCAAATTGGATAATGTATCCTTAAGAAAAACAAATCGAGCTCCAAATGCTCACATACATTTAAGTCGATCTTAATCTCAAAATAGATTAACGGTCCTTAAATAAAATCCCCAAATCTAATATATACGGATTTGGACTAATCCACGCCCTACGGGGTACAACATAAATTAGTCTCCGTATACAATCCACGGGCAACCAAAACAAACAAAAACACACACGACATGAAGTGAACTTCTGGAGCAGGAGAAAGTGGTTATCGCGATGCGGTAACGTAATTAACTGAAGAGGATTGTGCCTGCAAGGAAGAGCGTCCCCACAATCAAAACCCCCTCATAAACAAAGGGGAATCTGATGAAGTCTGCTACAACGGTTGCGTCTGTCCAAACCTCTGATGTACGATGCCATAAATCAACTTGGTATCTTCAGAGAGGTGTACAGATAAATCCAGATATCATCTGCCCCCAAATTCAGCGTCAAGACAATCCATCCCGGTCCGTCTCTGTTTTCGGCGGTGAACAGATTCTGGCACGCCCGGTGGGTCCTTTTCCTCTTTCCACTCCACACTTCATTTGTCGTGTTTCATGAACAAAATCGTGGTTCACTATGGTTGCCCTTGGATTTGAAGTACTAAGATTTGGTGTCTTGTTCCTGTATAGAAAGAAGAAGTGAACATCAATGGATTCCAGCTGCACAAACTGCAACAACAACTCCCACTCTGCCTCAACTGGAGGACTGACATACGAGCCCAATGCGGCCTCCATCTTTTCAATGCCAATGGGGCAGGTGACTTAAGCCACCATTGGATTGTTCTTCGGGACCATGCTCCCGCCAGCAAGCTTCAGTGCCCCAGTGCCGCCACAGGAAGCTCCCAAGAAGTCGGTCTTCGATCGACTTGCAACCACCATAGCCCCTCTCTATGTTCATCCAAGTCTGCCAACTTGTAACACCCTAGTTCATTTATACTAGTTTTATGTGGAGTATTTCTTTATTTATGGTATTTTCCCGATTTACTGTGTTTTGGGTGCGAATAGTGTATTTGACATCTGTATTTGCATCTGACCCGACCCGCTTGCTGGAAACCCATCTTAATTCCTGTTTATGATTTATCCCGGCTTGTTATGTGGATCCGTGCACTTTCATTTTTTTACATACTGCATACTGGCATTTTATCTAGCATCTGCATATTTTTCAGTATAACATATAAAATCAAGTAAAATATTTTAAAAATATCTAGCATGGCCTGCATGATACCCTTAACCCTGTCGTAGCATCGCACACCTTGTTCTTGTCCCGTTCAGCGTAAC
Source organism: Agapanthus africanus (assembly GCA_030015575.1). Classification (NCBI taxonomy): domain Eukaryota; kingdom Viridiplantae; phylum Streptophyta; class Magnoliopsida; order Asparagales; family Amaryllidaceae; genus Agapanthus; species Agapanthus africanus. The sequence goes on along the minus strand of CM057350.1, from coordinate 130,853,444 downwards.
AGACCTATTTGGATGGCTACGTGCACGTGTGTGCATCCGTTCTTAGGGGCATACCTTTTCGTTACCCGGTTATCCCGTTTTAATGTTGGTCGAGACGTATATTTTCCGTATTCTAAAACTGGATTTTTAGACCCGACCCGGGTGTGTTTTGGACTATTTTTGTATTAGCCAAAATATCAAGTTTTATTAATAATATATTTTTCTATATTTAACTGTTAAAGATTTATGTTTAAAATTTTAAAAACTAAAAATATTTTAACGATTTTAAATCTTTCCCTTAAACTGAACTATCTCTCTTTCTTTCTCTCTCTCACAGAACTCTCTCTCTCTCTCCTCTCTCGCGATCACTGTTCCTCGCGAGGATCCCGTCACCTCCCTTCCTCCACTACGCTCACCTCCCTTCTTTTCTTTCTTTCTTTCTTCTTCTTCTTTTCTTGATTCGTGTTTTCCGGAGATCGCCACCGGAGCCGTGCCGCTGCCGACGATCCGAGTAATCCAGTGGACGTTCCCTGCCTGCGTGGTTACCTTCTTGCCTTGCCTAGACCCGTCCCGCGTGCCGTGTGTGCGTTGCGACGATTACCCAACGTTGGACGTGCCGTGCGCACCCGTCGTGTGTTCCGCTCAGGCAAGTTTATCTTGTTACATGCTATACTACTATATCTTGCATCCATGTGAATAATAACATTACATATTGTTTAGTTATGCATCCCACATTACCATTTTACTGTTTTACTGTTTTCGGATACCCGTATGCATCCATACCGTTATTTACATATCTAGTCGCATGCAAGTTCATCTTGCTATATGCTATATATCTCATTTTGCATCCATATGAATAAAAATATCACATGTTGATTGCATTGTACACCCTTATTAATGTTTTACTGTTTTCGGATACCCATATGCATCCATATCATTTATTATATATGTAGCTGCATCTACAGATCATATTATTCATATTACTGTTACATTAACACCACATACTTGATAATGTGCATCCTACATAGTCATGATGTAACCCTTGATAGATGTTTGTGCATCCATGTTTTATTGTGTATCCATACCATTAATTCTGCATATCTAGTTGCATGCCATATTATATTAATTCATATTATTGTTACATTAGTACCCCATACTTGATAATATGCATCCTACATAGTCATGATGTAACCCCTGATAAATATTTGTGCATCCATGCTTTCACTGTACTTCCGTACCTTTATCGTGATTCGATACATGCTACACTTTACTGTTAGGGCACCCACTTGATACATGTACACTACCTGACATGACCTGATATACCACTACTTGACATGTTACCTGATCCTGTTACTAATGCCGACAATCCTGACATGTTGTCCCTACGGATGTTTCCTGTTGTCTACATAGACAAACCTGTACCTGCTTGATCCTGTGTTGGCATTAGCTTCAGTTTATCAATACCCAACTCAAACACATAACCTTGGGGGTAAAGGGAAATCAAGAATGTAACTGAACGTAACTCAAAGGGCTATTACATCATGTTACCGTGGTCCCGTGGGGAATGAACGGGACATAGACTGACAGTCTATCATATCTTATTACCGTGGTCCGGTGGGGAATGAACGGGGTATAGACCGATGGGTTACAACGAGGATTACATTAATAGATTTCGAAGACTTTAGAATAGATAACCCAGTAGCACAGTTTAGATTACTCACTACACTTCATATACACCGATACACTTCATTGTTCCATATTCATGTTACTGTTATACACCTATTACTGTGTATACTCATGCCTGCATATCTCGTATATCCTGTTCATTTATTATTGTTTGATATTAGACGCACTAACGTCTGGGTTTTGCATGGCCCAGATCCTCTATCTCTGTGCTGGCCGTTCAGGAGTATTTCAGCCAACAGGCCGAGCAGTTAGGATCCTGTTAGTATTTTTAATTTAGTTTTCTTTCAGCATATTCATTTCCTGATGTGAGCCCGTATTTGGGACGTACCGTCTAGATTGTTATTGTTACTTGGATTTATTGCTTCCGCATATTATTTCTTGACTCGTTTATTCTTGGTCATGGACATGTACTAGATAGTTTCTTTTATTTCTACTATTCTTGATATCTTATAGACAGCCGTAATGTGACTGTAGAGGGATGTTTGCTAGCCACAGGTAGCATGGTTGGCTCTGAAAGGTTTGTTTAGCACCCTATGAAGAGTTTTGAAGCATCACATGACCCAAAGTTTTAATTTTTATGGTGCTAAACTAACATGCAAAGGGATCGATCCTAGAAAATTAGGGTTACGAAATAAAAAGCGAACTAATCTAGGGTTTCGAGACTACAACCTTTGTAGCTCCCTTTCGCTGGACTCCTTGGTCTCTAGGGTGTTGAACGAAGGTCCTCTTGAAGTCCCCTTGTGTCCACGACGATCCACCACGGAGATCTCCGTCCAAGCTCGCAACTTCGTCAAACCGAAGAGAACACTCTAAACAAAACGGCTAAGCTTGTGTAGAATGATGTTGTGGTTAGATTTCTCACTTCAAAAACCTATCTTTAAGTGGTATTTGCTCACTAGAAAAAACTAGAGAGCAAAAGAGCAAGAGGAAGAAGATGGTGGTAATTTTTGACAAGAGCTAAAAAGATAACTCAAGTGAAGAAAAAGAAATATATCAATATATATTTTATTCCTTCATGCTATGAACCATGGTTAAAGTGATGGAGACATTATTTAACTTTAGTTTGGAATGATAAAGAGAAGGATAACCTTAGGTTAGTGGTAGTTGAGCATGGTTAGGTCAAAGGAAGAATGTAGAAGCAAGAATGATTATCCTTTCCTTTTTCATTTTCTTTTAAATCCAAAATTAAATAATAATCCATTATATAATCCATGGTGTGAGTCTTATATTGCCACCATTTCCATATGCTAACAACCATGATGGATGAGTGTATGTATGTGTGCATGTATGCACATCCACATGTGCATGAAACTAGCATGAAAGAAAGAAAGAAAAGCGCACATGCATGCACACATCTATCATCTAAGAAAAGGTTTTAAGTGAGAAAACTAATGGTTAAATAATAAATCAACACTTGATTTATCAATCCGGTCATATCTCATATGACCCCACCAAAAGCAGTTCACCCGATCAATGTTCGGTATCATATACGCACATTTCAATCGGGTGCATGCGCATATCGCATATGCGCACCACAACATTTCGCCTGGACTGGGTAACTCCTTTGTGGGACTCTAAGACTCGTCAATACACCGGCAGAGGGTGATGATCATATCAGGTACCCTCAAGCCGCAAGCGGTCAGCTAAACGTAACGGCCACCCGGGTATTGAGCGATCAGAAGACAACAAGCGAACCTGCTACAACTCCCGTCGAGCCATCCGGCAACACTACCGTACAGTCCGGTCTCTTCGTCAGATATGCTGCATATCGAGCCTAGGGATGGTCACGTCGACCCCAATAACTCAATAAGTCGTGTCGGTGAATGGTCTATAACAGATCGAGAAACTACTGATAACACTTATCAGCAAATCTCAGCAGCCCTGGCCAGGGACTTGCTGTTATAACCAGTCAGGCACAGCACAGCATCAACTCCCAATACCGGGAGAGACGAAACCCCTCCTATCGCTCATCGTCTTCGTGTGTATCGGGACTGTACCCAACGGCCACCTGTTTGCACGACTCAGTAGAGCCGTGGTAGGGTGGCAATCAAAGTACAGTGGGAGAACACACAAGACTCCATGACGATCTCGGGTCTACAGACTGACCTGTACCAGTGTCACCTGAGAACTGCTATCCGACGATAGATATAATTCCATATAGGAGTTCTCGGTGAGTCCGTCCAGTGTACCCAGTCACCACTGAGCACCCGTATATGATCTTGATGTCAAACATCGATGAATGTGGGAACATCCATCGCCCATCGTATGGGTCTAGTATCATATACGCTAGTCTACTCTGGTATATCAATGTCCCGTCTCGATATACCTACGACTAGGGACGTTCCAGGATATGCTTATAGACTACAGATGTCCCACTAGTATGATCTCCATCATAATCAGAGTAGTCAAGCCGATATCCTCAGGGCTTTATCAGCATGTATGAATGAATAAAAGCATGATCAAATCAACATGTCAGATAAAGAAGAACCAGATAGCATACTATCATGTCGAGCAAGAATGCAAACTGAATATATATACATGTATAGATACATCCACTATCACATAATGGCCTCTAGGGCATACATATATCCAACAATCTCCCACTTGCACTAAGGCCAGTTATTGGCGTATCTCATACCCAACATCTCAAAAAGTCGCTCATGCTGTGGCTGAGGGAGGGCCTTGGTGAGTGGATCCGCGGCATTGTTCTTTATGTCAACTCTCTTAATCTCGATCTCGCGGCGATCTACAATCTCCCGGATCAAATGAAAGCGCCTCAGGATATGTCTGGACCGCTGATGGGATCTGGGCTCCTTGGCTAACGCCATCTCCCCATTATTGTCACAATACAAAGGTATTGGATCAATAATGGTTGGAACTACTCCTAGCTCCGAGACGAACTTCTTCATCCAGACGGCTTCCTTGGCGGCATCATTTGCAGCAATGTACTCAGCTTCCATCGTAGAGTCTGCAACGGTATCTTGTTTGGAACTCTTCCAACTTACCGCCCCTCCATTGAGGGTAAATACAAACCCTGAGATAGATTTGCTGTCATCCTTATCGCTCTGGAAGCTCGAATCGATAAAGGCCTCCATTTGGAGATCTGTATTACCATACACCAAGAACAATTCTTTAGTCCTTCGTAAGTACTTAAGAATGTTCTTCACAGCTGTCCAGTGGTTCTCCCCTGGGTTGGATTGATACCTGCTTACAACACTAAGTGCATAAGCTACATCTGGGCGTGTATATAACATCGCATACATTATAGATCCTACTGCCGAAGCATAAGGTATAATGCTCATGCGAGCTCTCTCTTCATCGGTCTTTGGACAAGAATCCTTGGAGAGAGTGACTCCATGGCAAGCGGGTAAGGCAACCCGCTTGGAGTCTTCCATACTAAACCTCTTTAGGATGGTGTTGATGTACCTGGTTTGGGACAATCCCAATAACTTTTTGGATCTATCCCTATAGATCCTTATGCCCAGGATGTATGTGGCATCACCCAGGTCCTTCATGGAGAACCTTAGTGATAAGAATGATTTGACCGACTGTAGCATAGGAATATCATTTCCTATCAGAAGAATATCATCCACGTACAATACGAGGAATGTGACAGCTCTTCCTACAGCCTTCTTATAAACACAAGGTTCATCTGGATTTTTGATGAAATCAAACTCTTTGATAACATCATCGAAGCAGATGTTCCAACTCCGAGATGCCTGCTTCAACCCATATATGGATTTAATCAATCTACATGCTTTCTCGCTACTCCCACTGTCAATGAAGCCCTCTGGCTGATCCATATAAACGCATTCTTCTAAATCTCCATTTAGAAATGCTGTTTTAACGTCCATCTGCCAGATTTCATAGTCGTAGTGAGCAGCAATAGCAAGTAGGATCCGAATGGATTTAAGCATGGCTACGGGCGAAAAAGTTTCGTCATAGTCCAAACCTGGTCTTTGACGAAAACCTTTCGCCACAAGTCTTGCCTTATAGGTCTCTACCTGCCCATCCACACCAATCTTTCTTTTAAAGATCCATTTGCACCCTACAGGTTTTACCCCAGGGGGTAAAACATCCAAAGTCCATACTTTGTTGGTGTACATAGACTCCATTTCGGATCTCATGGCATCCAGCCACTTCACAGAGTCACCACTCGTGATAGCTTGCTGAAAACTGGTAGGATCATCATCATCCATGATGCAATCTTCTCCGTTACCATCAATGAGGAAACCGTAGTACCTCTCCGGTGGGCGAGAAGTCCTACCAGATCTATGGAGTGGCCGAGGTTCTTCAGTTTCTGTTGCAACAGCCGGTTCAACCAAATCGTCATTTGTAGTTTGTGTCTCCAGAACCTCTTCTAGATCTACGACCTTGCCATCATTTTTATCTGTGAAAAACTCTTTTTCCAAGAATGTGGCATACTGAGAAACAAACACCTTTTGTTCCTCTTTGTGGTAGAACAGATATCCATAAGAATTCTTTGGATATCCCACAAAGTTACACATGACCGACCGTGTCTCGAGTTTGTCCGGATTCTGCTTTTTAACATAGGCCGGGCAACCCCAAATCTTAATTCTTTTAAGAGATGGTCTCTTCCCATTCCATATCTCATATGGCGTGGTAGACACGGCTTTGGTTGGAACCCTGTTTAGCAGAAACGCTGCAGTTTCCAATGCATGTCTCCAAAACGAGACTGGTAACTCAGCGTCACTCATCATGGACCGGACCATATCTAATAGGGTCCTATTCCGTCGTTCTGACACACCGTTGTGCTGTGGTGTATAAGGAGGAGTGAGCTGAGAGAGAATCCCATTCACTTTTAGGAAGTTTGCAAATTCTGTACTGAGATACTCTCCACCTCGATCTGATCGAAGCATCTTAATACTCAAGCCGGTTTGTTTTTCTACTTCTTGTTTATATTCAACGAATTTCTCGAAAGCGTCGGACTTGTGTTTTAATAAAAATACATGACCGAATCTTGAGAAATCGTCGGTGAATGTAATGAAGTATGAAAAACCGCCTCTAGCCTGTGTAGACATTGGCCCACATACATCACTATGTATGAGGCCAAGGAGCTGAGTAGCTCTTTCTCCGTGTCCGGTAAACGGAGTTTTGGTCATTTTACCCTTGATACAAGACTGGCAAGTCGCATAAGATTTATATTCAAAAGAGTTTAAATATCCATCTTTGTGTAACCTGTTTAGTCTTGTTTCGTTAATATGACCAAGTCTACAATGCCAAAGAAAAGCTTCATTTAATTCTGAAAGTTTTCTTTTATTAGTGTGTTGTATACTGAAAACTGTGTGTTGATTTAGGACATATATTCCGTTATTAAGTGTACCATACCCAACCAACATTTGATTTAGGTGAATGTTCATAACATTGTTCTGCAACACAAAATTATACCCTTCATTGTCCAACAAAGAAACGGATATTATATTACATAGCATACTAGGTACAAAATAACATAGATTCAAAATCAAAATACATCCAGATGGCAACCCCAAGTGATACTCTCCCACTGCGACTGTATGTACATTGGAACCATTTCCAACGCGGAGAGTATGGTCACCTGTCTTCAAAACCTTGCTATTTCTCAGCCCCTGCATAGAATTGCAAATGTGAGAACCTGAACCGGTATCCAATACCCAGGAAGCAGAGTTTATAGAAAAACAGTTTTCAGTCACAAACGCACCTGAAGCAGAAGCATCACCATGCTTCTTCTTGAGACTTAGGTACTCCGTGCAATTGCGCTTCCAATGTCCTGTCTTGTGGCAATGAAAACACTCGCCTTTCCCTGGGTCTCCAGCCGTGGACTTTCCCTTTCCCTTCACCTTTTTGACTCCGCCCTTAGGATTAGTGGGTTTCTTCTTTTTCTTTCCCTTGGCCTTAGCTTTTGGGCGAGAAGAAGAAGACTGTCCAATGGTCATAACGGGAGTCTTTGCTGACTTCGTAGTGCTCTCTGCACTCCTTAACATATTAAGGAGTTCAGGAAGTTCCTTCTCCATGCCATGCATGTTAAAGTTCACTATGAACTGAGCAAAGGTGGAGGGGAGGGACTGCAGAATAATATCTATATATTGTTCATTGTCCATTGTCCATCCAAGGTCCTCAAGCTCTTCTATAAGAGCTATCATCTTCAAAACATGGTCTCCTACTGGTGTGCCAGGGGCCATTCGCATCTGAAACAGTTTCTTTGATGCTTCGTATCGTAATACGCGGGATTGCTCCCCATACAACTCCTTTGTATGGAGCAGTATTCCGTGAATGTCCATGTCCTCGTGCTGCTTTTGATGTGCATTGTCCATCGATGCAAGCGCGAGGCATTTTGCCGTGGCACAGTCAGCGTCCCATGTCTTGCGGACTTCAATGTCCGCAACTGAGGATTTTGGACCTGGGATGGGCGGGGCTGAAGCCGTGAGGACATATGATACTTTATCATAAGTCAAGGCGATCTTCAGATTCCTTAGCCAGTCTTTATAGTTGGTCCCATTCAGTTTGTTTTTATCTAGTAGAAGCTTAAGTCCAGTCATTGGTATCTGCCATTAAGAGAGGGAAAAGAATACACTCAGCGAAAGCTCTTGCACAGATTAGATTGGTTTATTATATTGTCTAATCGATGTTTCCCACTGCTTTTTATCAAGTTTTTCTTTCAAACCTTAAAAAGAAAAACTAGCCAGGATTAATTACAGTCTACAACTTCGCTAACCGTTCAGCCAGGCCAGTGTCGGTACTTTAAGGGAGGTTCCCCGTGCTTTCGCACGGACCTAATTAGAGTAAACCTCGTTTTCCCAGAGGCGGAGCCCCGTTAACACCTTTCTAGACACCTAATGAGTTAGCTAATTGTAAACTGTAAAACTCTCCTAGGAGCAACTATTGCCCACAGTGGGATCGGGATCCAACCATCACATGGAAGGTATGCAATCTCATTGCAAATTTCAACACTTGAAATTCCCGATGTAATTTTTACCCCTAGTACTTATGACCTTAACTATGATCAACAAATCATAAGTACCAGTCAAGTTCTACCCGTCATTTCTTGATTAATTAGACCCACTCATATGACCCTTAACTATGGTCAACAAAGTCGCATGAATGTCCTAATTAATCTGCATCATATGCAGTGTAGGAAGACATCACTTAGCTACCGTACACTACGCCTTAACTAAAGTCAACAAACGTAGCACGAATACTAAGTACTCTACTTCCTAAAATGACGGAGGGTTGCGAATGATTTTTAAGAAAATCTTTAACGCTTTGAACTTGATATCGTTGTAGAATCAAACAGTTTTTCAAAAGGAGTGGCTTAAGCTCCGCAGTTTTGAAATGTAGCTTTTTCATAAATAGCCGAGTAGTTTTTAAATCCGATTCTACAACATCTTTTTAGGTTTATTTTCTTTACATTAATCACATTAATGTAATCCCATCATTTAAATCCTTAAGCCAATCACAGAAAAGAAACGAAAATAACACGTACGCTTATGCCATCCGCATTCGCCGCAATGTTCCGTTATGCACCGTTAGGTTACTTAACTAACGGCATACCGGGACGGGACTAGCGCGGGTGTAAAAGATAAGCAACGTCTACTATATATCATATATATAATATGTCATTCGTCTCAGATATCACAGAACACAGGCAGCAGAAACATAGATATAACGTGGGATATCCTAGGACGTCCGTATTTAGTATTTAGCCAGAATAGAAAATACGGATTCCACAGTCGCGATGAATAGCCAAGCCCACACCCTGGACCCCTACGAGAGCGGCAAGTGACCCTACCAATCCTGGAGTTTAGGAGACCCGGTCTCGACTCCTCGAGATGGCCTCCCACTGAACCCCAGAACCCGGTCACCAGTGCTCCCCTCCTTGGGTCCATCCTAATGCGGAAAAGTAAATAATATACAACACTGGTGACACAACCACAACCTGGAAGTGCCCCAAATAAAAGAATATTACATTTGAATTTACATGAATGAAAATATAAAACTCTCATCTCACAAAAACCCCCGGCTATTCGATCGCGACAATCCTGCACATCATATCTCAGCAACACATAATATCACATATCATCAACGTAAGTAAGTATGCGTACCCCGATTGTCGTTGATGTATAGCAACGAAACCGGCGATATCGTACATACTACACTTACGGTCACAGAAAAGAAAGTGTAAAACTACAATATTTGGAATCCAGATTCTCTTTAGACATCATAAATGCGAAATATCACATATTTCGTATTTCATGCCTAAACTATATGAATTCCACATATTGTATCACATTCCAGACAAACAGACAGTATTAAAGTTTTCGAACGAACGATCAAGCACCCAAGATTCACTAAAGCTCAACACTTGAGCAGGGTTCAAAAATCCGGAGTGTGACACAGTAGTAGCGGTCCATCCGTAGAAGGGTCAAGCCAACGCCTCACATGTGGCACGCCGTACTGCCCCAAACCCTAAGGTTCAAAGGGCAGTTCGAGACGGTCACATAATCGAGTTAAGGTTTGTTTTCTTCTAAAGGGACCACCGCAAAAAGACTTGCACGTATCTCCAAAGTATTTAAACCCCGTGAATAGTGAGTAAATGATACTCGTTCAAACACTTCAATACTTTCTAATTTACCCGGAAAAGCTACGAAATAAAAATCCCGATCGAAATGACGAGTTCAAAACCATCTCCAGAATTTTTCAAAACCAAATACAGATTAAAAATATCCAAAAATTTATACAAGCAGATTCATGAATTACTGTACAAAAAGTATTCATCAATACATATATACGGCAGCGGGAACCGCGGCCTAAGCAAGCTTAGGCCGCGTTTCCGCGGCGATAATCACTGTTCACTGGAAAAATTTTGTACCGTAACTCTTATTTTTTCCTGCTGTATTTTTTACATATTTTTAATTCTGCAAATTATCAAATTTTAGAAAATTTCCAGAGAGCACCCAAAAATACCGTATTTTTGTCCGATCGGGGTTTTCACTTCGTAAAAACGTCGCCTAATGTTCTAGGTCGGCTCTGATACCAATGAAAGGTTTGTTTAGCACCCTATGAAGAGTTTTGAAGCATCACATGACCCAAAGTTTTAATTTTTATGGTGCTAAACTAACATGCAAAGGGATCGATCCTAGAAAATTAGGGTTACGAAATAAAAAGCGAACTAATCTAGGGTTTCGAGACTACAACCTTTGTAGCTCCCTTTCGCTGGACTCCTTGGTCTCTAGGGTGTTGAACGAAGGTCCTCTTGAAGTCCCTTTGTGTCCACGACGATCCACCACGGAGATCTCCGTCCAAGCTCGCAACTTCGTCAAACCGAAGAGAACACTCTAAACAAAACGGCTAAGCTTGTGTAGAATGATGTTGTGGTAGGTTTCTCACTTCAAAAACCTATCTTTAAGTGGTATTTGCTCACTAGAAAAAAATAGAGAGCAAAAGAGCAAGAGGAAGAAGATGGTGGCAATTTTTGACAAGAGGTAAAAAGATAACTCAAGTGAAGAAAAAGAAATATATCAATATATATTTTATTTCTTCATGCTATGAACCATGGTTAAAGTGATGGAGACATTATTTAACTTTAGTTTGGAATGATAAAGAGAAGGATAAGCTTAGGTTAGTGGTAGTTGAGCATGGTTAGGTCAAAGGAAGAATGTAGAAGCAAGAATGATTATCCTTTCCATTTTCATTTTCTTTTAAATCCAAAATTAAATAATAATCCATTATATAATCCATGGTGTGAGTCTTATATTGCCACCATTTCCATATTCTAACAACCATGATGGATGAGTGTATGTATGTGTGCATGTATGCACATCCACATGTGCATGAAACTAGCATGAAAGAAAGAAAGAAAAGCACACATGCATGCACACATCTATCATCTAAGAAAAGGTTTTAAGTGAGAAAACTAATGGTTAAATGATAAATCAACACTTGATTTATCAATCCGGTCATATCTCATATGACCCCACCAAAAGCAGTTCACCTGATCAATGTTCGGTATCATATACGCACATTTCAATCGGGTGCATGCGCATATCGCATATGCGCACCACAACGTTTCGCCTGGACTGGGTAACTCCTTTGTGGGACTCTAAGACTCGTCAATACGCCGGCAGAGGGTGATGATCATATCAGGTACCCTCAAGCCGCAAGCGGTCAGCTAAACGTAACGGCCACCCGGGTATTGAGCGATCAGAAGACAACAAGCGAACCTGCTATAACTCCCGTCGAGCCATCCGGAAACACTACCGTACAGTCCGGTCTCTTCGTCAGATATGCTGCATATCGAGCCTAGGGATGGTCACGTCGACCCCAATAACTCAATAAGTCGTGTCGGTGAATGGTCTATAACAGATCGAGAAACTACTGATAACACTTATCAGCAAATCTCAGCAGCCCTGGCCAGGGACTTGCTGTTATAACCAGTCAGGCACAGCACAGCATCAACTCCCAATACCGGGAGAGACGAAACCCCTCCTATCGCTCATCGTCTTCGTGTGTATCGGGACTGTACCCAACGGCCACCTGTTTGCACGACTCAGTAGAGCCGTGGTAGGGTGGCAATCAAAGTACAGTGGGAGAACACACAAGACTCCATGACGATCTCGGGTCTACAGACTGACCTGTACCAGTGTCACCTGAGAACTGCTATCCGACGATAGATATAATTCCATATAGGAGTTCTCGGTGAGTCCGTCCAGTGTACCCAGTCACCACTGAGCACCCGTATATGATCTTGATGTCAAACATCGATGAATGTGGGAACATCCATCGCCCATCGTATGGGTCTAGTATCATATACGCTAGTCTACTCTGGTATATCAATGCCCCGTCTCGATATACCTACGACTAGGGACGTTCCAGGATATGCTTATAGACTACAGATGTCCCACTAGTATGATCTCCATCATAATCAGAGTAGTCAAGCCGATATCCTCAGGGCTTTATCAGCATGTATGAATGAATAAAAGCATGATCAAATCAACATGTCAGATAAAGAAGAACCAGATAGCATACTATCACGTCGAGCAAGAATGCAAACTGAATATATATACATGTATAGATACATCCACTATCACATAATGGCCTCTAGGGCATACATATATCCAACAGGCTCTGTCACGTGCCGACCTTAGCGCACTCTGGGAAGCGGGGCGTGACAGGGTTTGTTTGGTATCAGAGACATAGGATTTATGTTAATCGGGTTTGATTCTTTTGTAGTTGGGTATTGGAACCAATACGTGAATCAGAAAACCCATAATTAGGAACATGTCCTGCCACATTGTTATCGTGATTCTTGGATCATATCTTTCTATTGACCCTTGTCTTGACTTTATGCAAATAACTTTGCATCTCGACTTAAAACCTTTTGGTTCCCTATTGTATCTCCCTACTTATTCTTTCGATTCTGATACTAGGATTTGGGCGATTTGAACGGAGTTATGTGATTGTAACTATGAACTGCAGCATTGTTAAAATGCGGTACTCTATTTAAGTAACTTGAAGTCCTAGTCTTGATTCATTTCCTTGATTTATGGTCGTTATATTTCCTTGCTTCTCTTGCTTTCCAGTTCATGTTTTATCGTTAGCTTGAATCCTGTTTACCGTGCTTATCTTCTTCAGTGTCTTGGCTTCAGATGAAGTCGTTTTCAGGTATCCTACTTGTTCATGATTTTCCCGCATTAGCATTATTCGATTTTGGTGCATCCCATTGTTTTATGTCGTTTAAGTTTATTGTTGCACACTTGATTGCTTGCACACCCCTGTCTTGTTGTTGGGACATACACACTGGGAACGGGAAGATCATATCTAGTAGTGAGTGCAAGGATTGTTCTGTTGTTAATTTGCGGACAAGAGTTATTTGCAGATTTCTTGGTGATTGATACTGGCAGTTATGATGTTGTCTTGGGAATGGATTTTCTCGGCACTTTCCATGCTCACATTGATTGTAGGGCAAAGAAAGTGATTTTCCAGATCTCTGGACATCTGGAGTTTGTTTTTGCTGTAGGTAGCAGTTCTATCGGGCCAGTCGAGTTTAGGGCTAAGCCGACAAACGCTGTTCTTTCGTCGATGGAAGTTGATAAGGAGGAAGCGCCAACTGTAGTTCGAGAGTTCATGGATGTGTTCGAGGACATCTCGGGTTTACCGCCAAAACGAGATGTGGAGTTCGCGATTGATCTTGTTCCTGGTGCAGCGCCAATCTTAAAAGCGTACTATCGGATGGCACCAGTAGAGTTGGAAGAAGTCAAGAAGCAGGTTACCGAATTGCTATAAAAGGGTTGGATTCACAGCAGTATTTCACCTTGGAGAGCTCCAGTTCTTCTAGTCAAGAAGAAAGATGGCACAAGGAGGATGTGCATCGACTATCGAGAATTGAACCGGGTGACTATTAAGAGCAAGTACCCGATCCCTCGTATTGGCGAATTATTCAAGCAACTCAGTGGTGGGGGGGTATTGTCGAAGCTGGATTTGCGATCCGGATATCATCAGGTCCGAGTTAAATCAGAGGATATTTGCAAGACTGCGTTCCGAACTCGTTGTGGACATTACGAGTATTTAGTGATGCCATTCGGAGTCACGAATGCACCGGCGATATTTATGGACTTGATGAATCGAATCTTTTCACTATTCTTGGACCAGTTTATAGTGGTGTTCATCGATGATATTCTGGTCTACTCGAGGAGCCTAGAAGAGCATGCAGAACACTTAAAGATCACACTGCAGACATTGAAGCAAGAAAGATTATATGCAAAGATGAGCAAGTGCGAGTTTTGGCTTGAAGAAGTGAAGTTTTTGGGGCATGTTGTATCCGGAGATGGAATCGCCGTTGATCCTGAAAAGATTGCAGCAGTTCAAGATTGGCCAATTCTGAAGAATGTAGCGGAGATCAGAAGTTTTCTTAGACTTGCCAGATATTACAGAAGATTCATGGAGAATTTTGCTCGTTTAGGTGAGCCTTTGACTAAGCTTACGCGAAAGGAAGTACCGTTCGTATGGACGGATAGATATGCGTCAGCTTTTGAGACGTTGAAGCAAAAATTGATAATCGCTCCTATTTTGACCGTACCAGACGGTTCCGGAGGATTTGTGATTCATAGTGACGCATCTGGGAAATGTTTGGGATGTGTTTTTATGCAGCATGGGAAGGTTATAGCCTACGCATCAAGGCAGTTGAAGACCTATGAGAAGGATTACCCAACTCATGATTTGGAGCTACCAGCTGTTATTTTCGCTTTGAAGATTTGGAGACACTACTTACTGGGCGAAAGGGTCGAAGTATTCACTGATCACAAAAGCCTACAGTACGTGTTCATACAGAAAGAGCTCAACATGAGGCAGCGTATATGGTTGGAGCTGATGGATGACTATGATCTTGATCTTAAGTACCATCCAGGAAAAGTTAATGTAGTGCCGGATGCGCTCAGTCGGTTTTCAGAAATTCGGATGTTGACTGCACAGAAGGAGCTTATCGAAGATTTTCGGAGATTCGAGTTGGAGATCGTGCTACCGCATTCTTCGGGACAATTGATGCAGCTGCAAGTACAGTCGTCGTTGATCGAGAGTATTAAGGCAGCACAGTCACAGGATCCAAGATTATAGAAGTTTCGAGAACAGGTAGAAGCGGGACTTCGAACGAACTTGTTGATTCATGAAGATGGTTCGTTGCCTTATGGTAGTGTTTGTGTGTGCTGAAAGGAGACATTCGCGAAGAAGTGTTGAAGGAGGCACACAGTTCCGCATATTCCGCACATCTAGGAGGAACGAAGATATACCGTGATCTATGACAACATTTCTGGTGGAAAGGCATGAAAAGGGAGATTTCCCGCTTTGTAGTGAAGTGCTTGGTGTGTCAGCAAGTTAAGGCTGAACATCAAAGGGTAGCTGGTTTATTGCAACCACTTCCGATTCCTCAATGGAAGTGGGAACATATAATCATAGATTTCGTGACAGCTTTACCGCGGAGTCCAAAGTGCAACAATGCAGTTTGGGTGATCATTGATCGTTTGACCAAGGCAGCTCATTTCATTCCATTTCGAGTGTGTCAGTCGACGGAAGCGTTAGCAGAACGGTATATGCAGGAGATTGTGAGATTGCATGGAGTACTTGTGAGCATCGTTTCCGATCGTGATACCCGATTCTTATCGCACTTCTGGAGGAGTTTACAGGAAAGTTTGGGGACGCGATTGAACTTTAGCACCGCTTATTATCCTCAGATAGATGGCCATCCAGAGAGAACGATCCAAACTCTTGAAGATATGTTGAGAGCTTGCATGTTAGACTTCAAGGGTTCATGGGAGGATCATCTACACTTGGTGGAGTTTTCGTACAATAATAGCTTTCAGGCGACTATTCAGATGGCTCCATTTGAAGCATTATATGGTCGCAAGTGTCGCTCACCAGTTTGTTGGGATGATGTTGGAGAACAAAGATTGTTGGGACCGGATTTGATCGTGCAAATTGTGGAGAAAGTTAATACTATCTGGAATCACATGAAGGCAGTACAGGATCGGCAAAAGAGTCTGGCCGATACATCGAGAAGACCTCTGTTGGTGATCTTGTATTCTTGAAGATATCACCGACTAGAGGAGTGATTCATTTTGGAAGTCAAGGCAAGCTTAGTTCTCGATTCGTGGGGCCTTTCGAGATTATGGAGCGTGTTGGAGAAGTGGCTTATCGATTGGCTTTACCACCAACTTTGGCGAATTTTCATGACGTGTTTCATGTATCTCAACTCCCTAAGTATGATCGAGATGAAACATGCGTGCTGGATCATTCGGAGCTGACTATAAGGGAGGATTTGACCTTTGAGGAACGACCGATGTCGATTGTTTATCGAAGGGAAAAGGTCCTCAAGAACAAGGTTATCCCTCTCGTACTTGTTTCTTGGGGGAATCGCTCGCACGGAGAATCGACTTGGGAACGAGAAGACAAGACTCGACCGAAGTTTCCACACCTATTCTTGTAGATTCATGCTTGTTTATCTTTTCTTGTTCCTGTAATTTCGAGAACGAAATTCTTTTTGTAGTTGGGTAAAATATAACACCCTAGTTCATTTATACTAGTTCTATATTGAGTATTTCTTTATTTATGATATTTTCCCGATTTACTGTGTTTTGGGTGCGAATAGTGTATTTAATATCTGTATTTGCATTCGACCCGACCCGCTTGCCGGAAATCCGTCTTGATTCCTGTTTATGATTTATCCCAGCTTGTTATGTGGATCCGTGCACTTTCATTTTTTTACATACTGCATACTGGCATTTTATCTGGCATCTGCACATTTTTCAGTATAAAATATAAAGTCAAGTAAAATATTTTAAAAATATCTAGTATGGCCTGCATGATACCCCTAACCCTGTCGTAGCATCCGCGCACCTTGTTCTCATCCTGTTCAGTGTAACGGACCTGTTTGGATGGCTACGTGCACGTGCGTGCATCCGTTCTTGGGGGTATACCTTTTCGTTACCCGGTTATCCTGTTTTAATGTTGGTCGATACGTATATTTTCCGTATTCTAAAACTGGATTTTTAGACCCGACCCGGGCATGTTTTGGACTATTTTTGTATTAGCCAAAATATCAAGTTTTATTAATAATATATTTTTCTATATTTAACTGTTAAAGATTTACGTTTAAAATTTTAAAAACTAAAAATATTTTATATTTTAAATCTTTCCCTTAAACTGAACTCTCTCTCTCTCTCTCTCTCTCTCTCTCCCTCCCTCTTTCTCTCTCTCTCTCCCTGTCTCTCTCCTCTTGCGATCACTGTTACTCGCGAGGATCCCGTCACCTCCCTTCCTCCACTACGCTCACCTCCCTTCTTTTCTTTCTTCTTCTTCTTCTTATTTTCTTCTCTTTTCTTGATTCGTGTTTTCTGGAGATCACTGCCGGAGCCGTGCCGCTGCTGACGATCCGAGTAATCCAGTGGACGTTCCCTGTCTGCGTGGTTACCTTCTTGCCTTGCCTGGACCCGTCCTGCATGCCGTGTGTGCGTTGCGACGATTACCCGACGTCGGACGTGCCGTGTGCACCCGTCGTGTGTTCCGCTCAGGCAAGTTTATCTTGCTACATGCTATACTACTATATCTTGCATCCATGTGAATAATAACATTACATATTGTTTAGTTATGCATCACACATTACCATTTTACCGTTTTACTGTTTTCGGATACCCGTACGCATCCATACCGTTATTTACATATCTAGTCGCATGCAAGTTCATCTTGCTACATGCTATGTATCTCATTTTGCATCCATATGAATAAAAATATCACATGTTGATTGCATTGTACACCCATATTAATGTTTTACTGTTTTCAGATACCCATATGCATCCATATCATTTATTATATATATAGCTGCATCTACAGATCATATTATTTATATTACTGTTACATTAACACCACATACTTGATAATGTGCATCCTACATAGTTATGATGTAACCCTTGATAGATGTTTGTGCATCCATGTTTTATTGTGTATCCATACCATTAATTCTGCATATCTAGTTGCATGCCATATTATATTAATTCATATTATTGTTACATTAGTTCCCCATACTTGATAATGTGCATCCTACATAGTCATGATGTAACCCCTAATAAATATTTGTGCATCCATGCTTTCACTGTACATCCGTACCTTTATCGTGATTCGATACTTGCTATATTTTACTGTTAGGGCACCCACTTGATACATATACACTACCTGACATGACCTGATATACCACTACTTGACATGTTACCTGATCCTGTTACTAATGCCGACAATCCTGACATGTTGTCCCTACGAACGTTTCCTGTTGTCTACATAGACAAACCTGTACCTGCTTGATCCTGTGTTAGCATTAGCTCCAGTTTATCAATACCCGACTCGAACACATAACCTTAGGGGTAAGGGGAAATCAAGATTGTAACTGAACGTAACTCAAAGGGCTATTACATAATGTTATCGTGGTCCCGTGGGGAATGAACGAGACATAGACTGACCGTCTATCATATCTTGTTACCGTGGTCCGGTGGGGAATGAACGGGGCATAGACCGATGGGTTACGATGAGGATTACACTAATTGATTTTTAAGACTTTATAATAGATAACCCAGTAGCATAGTTTAGATTACTCACCGCACTTCACATACACCGATACGCTTTATTGTTCCATATTCATGTTACTATTATACACCTATTACTGTGTATACTCATTCCTGCATATCTTGTGTATCCTGTTCATTTATTATTGTTTGATATTATGACGAACTGACGTCTGGGTTTTGCATAGCCCAGATCCTCTATCTCTATCGCAGGCCGTTCAGGAGTATTTCAGCCGACAGGCCGAGCAGTGAGGATCCTGTTAGTATTTTTTGTTTAGTTTTCTTTCAGCATTTTCATTTCCTGATGTGAGACCGTATTTGGGACGTACCTTCCAGATTGTTATTGTTACTTGGATTTATTGCTTCCGCATATTATTTCTTGACTCGTTTATTCTGGCATATGGACATGTACTAGATAGTTTATTTTATTTCTACTTTTCTTAATATCTTATAGACCGCCGTAATGTGACCGTGGATGGATGTTTCCTAGCTACAGGTAGCATGGTTGGCTCTGTCACGTAGAGATCTTAGCGCACTCTGGGAAGCGGGGCGTGACACAACTCAATCTTCAACAGGCCGACCCGAAGCTTAAATGGGCCCGCAAAAAGGCTCGCGATACCTAAAGGGGCTATCCTAAAACGGATAGTCCTCCCAACTCCTCCGGCAGGTGAAGTCATCAAAAGTGCTTCCCCTACCGGAAAACCGACTTTCAAAAGATTGGCCATTCCCTCTCAAAGGACGTCAGTCTTCGACAGGCTGGCATCGGCAGCAGCCCCTCACCAAAGCAGGGGGCACGACGGAGCCGCTTACACAACTGAGGTGGTCCCATCTGCAAGGTTCGCTCGATGTCCCCATTGGCGCCGAGTGAGAAGAGCTGGGGCAAATCCCCCACCGGACTCACCCCACTAGATCCAATGGTGGAAATTGACGCTGTTGTTCCAACCGGTAACAACTTTGATCTGCTTAGGAGGGTGCGCAAGAACTCTCCAACCGCGGTGCTGAAGAAATCTCCCCCACCTGCTGAAAACACGACGCAGGCAAAGCCGGAGCATCCCTCTCAGCGGCTCTCTTCCTAAATTCATAGGGTCTGGCGGAAAGTCCATGATTCTGTAATTGACAAATTTTATTCTCGCCGACTGAAGAAAATAAAGGTTCGGCAGGAGAAAGGCTATCCCTCCGTTATACAGCGAGGGACGTCTTCTACACAGGCGCCTGTTAAAATGGCTCCTTCAACTTCAACCTCGCACAAAAGGACGATGCTGGAGAAAATCCTACAACCGGCGGCAAATTCCAAAGGTGATGGACCCAAACGCCCCAAGTCTGGGGGCATGATCGTACACACGGTTTACATGGCTTTCGGGAAAGAGGAAAGCCGTGCTTCCGTGGGTCTTCGGCAGAAAACTCGGTCGTTGAAAAAAGCTCAGGAGTAATACCAAAAGCTCCAGGAAATGCTGATCAAAATGTCAGCACTTACCGGGCAGAAAGAAAGCCCGGAATCGGCATCTGAACAGCGTCAAGAGCAGGAGACCGATACAGAGTTCCTATGAAGGGTGCTTGATAGGAAGGATAAGGAGGCCGTAGAACAAGCTGCTAACATAAAGCAGATGGCGCTTCTGTTTCAGGACATGGTTGGAATGATAATCCAGTCAGAACCTGTCACGACCCGAAATTGGCCCGTGACGGCCGTAGTACTACGCAACGCCCTAAGACGTAACGTAGTAAAAGAAAGCCAAAACCCAGAAATCTAAACCATAAAAATACGGAAAAGATAATATAAGTTTTTGAAACATTTGAAATCGCAACCCAAATTCTTTAAAAGTCCTACTTTATTTTTTTAAAGTTCTAGCAACACCCCATTTTTGTAAAAACTAGCCAAGATGAATGCAACACAAAAATATGACGCTGTAGCGAAGAAATAAAGACAATAGAAAGAAAGCTGTATATAAAAGACAACAAAACCACAAATAATATACAGTAACGTCCTCACCACATCTCTAAGTCAACAACATAATAGTAGATGGAGAGTACAAGATACAACGAATGTACAATACAAAATACAGATAACCACCAAAACCCACCTAAGCAAAATAGTACTGTGAGCTGATGCGGTATCTGTAGCAAAAGATGATAGCTGGAAAGCTGAATAGCCTGCCTCGACTACTCTGGGGAACAACCTGAAACACCTGTGGCACAACGGGGGTGAGTTGCCAACTCGTGAATAGTAGATAACATATGCAGGTAATCGCAGGAATGCACGTACAGCATGAATCTAAGATATGCGATTACAGTAATAACATGTCATGCAAATGCTGAATAAAGGGAAGTACACTAGCAGGTACAATCAATATGTGAAGCAATAGTACATGACAATAATATGCAATAACCATGCAATAGGGATATGAGAAAGTAGATATGCAACTATCATAAGGGTACACTAATAGGTACTACCAATATATGAATCTATGCATAAAGTAGATAAGTGTGAGGTATAGGGTGGAATATGTCATTTCCACGGAAACCTGACATCGTGGCAGGATCACAATCCATCAAGACACTCAAATCCACAATTCCTCAAATCAGCCCCCAAACTGGGCTCTCACATCACATAAGTCTCACATCACCTCAATGTACAATATCGGATAGCTTTCCTATATCTCGAATGTACAATCAACAATCTCTTTCATATCCAATATCCAATCTCAATGAATCACCTATATCCCAAGTCGAATCTCAAGTAAGTTTCTAACATCCTAAAGGTATATATATTTGCAGAAATAAATATGATGGGGGAAATACACATATATTAGCGTCCCATTCCACTAATATTGGTGTATGGGTATATATAACAACGGCCAATCCCCTGTTATATATACAAAGGTGTTTAAAAGAAATATCATGAAAACAATGTGCCAAGCATCGACACAGAAATCCTGATAGGTACGTATCATACGCTGTCGCGAAAGCACGAGTGCCTAGCTCTGACCCTCGCCTTTCGACGTATGCATACGTGCATGACTCCCAACGGTGTCTCCATGACCCCCGCCGAGTCATTGGTACTGTCACCGGATGGTATGGTTCCCCTGCCGGGCTCATCGGCTCATAGCATATCGACATCCCTTTCTTGCCCCGGGGTACCTCCGGGCCCCACCATGTACCCTCTGCCTCGACGCCTCCTCGTAGGGGTATATATAATCAGCACCGATAAAACTCATGGTGGATGCGCAAATATCATATCAAGGAAACCGGGTTTTTCAATGTATGCATAATTTCATGAACTCCCGCGGTTCCCAAATCCAGAAAACATCATGTAAAATCCAAATAATAATGCGCAATCCAGGAATAAACATATGCGATATATCTGAAATGCGAGCATATAAATGAGAATATGTAGCTGAAACCAGATGTATACGAAACCAAAAAAGGTACAGCTAAGTAACATCAGTAAAGGTAAATATGTAACTGCAACTGAATATGTGTGTAACATACAGGTGTAGCAATGTATAGGTATCTACCTATAAGAACTGATGTCGTATACCCCCTGGGTATAAGAAGAATATGAGTAAGATATACCTGTAGATGTATCGTAAAGGGTATGTATACCTATCACTAATGGTACGATACTCTATAGGTATATAGGTATGGTAATGTCATATGTGATGAGCAGTACGAATCAATGTCACAAGGTCCCTAACCAAGCAATATAACGTCTATAATGGTTTGTGTGTGACATGGCAATTATTGATGGTGTGTGTGTAGCATACAATCCGTGCTCGTGCAATATGAACCGTCAATAATATGTGCAGTGTCCTACGGCTGCTAGTCACAGTATAACTATATCAAGGAAATAAAGTAAAGGCGCAATTCTAACAATGACGTAGAATATACGACAAGTATTAGAATCCTAGCCCAGACGCATAACGCCATGCGGGCGATTCCCCTATAGATGTTAAATCTACCCACCTACGCTCCACGCTAGGTGAATCCTACCATCTGCTCCCCCCTGTAGTAGTGTCCGTAGTCCCTGCCTGCAAACCTGCAAATAAGACACGGAAATCATATATAAGCCAAATATTCCGCAAAACGCGATATCGAACCCAAACGAGAAACTCGCGTCGCGAACTAAACGTGCGTGCACGATACGCTAAAACGTGTGTATACGCGTCTAAAACCATCGCGACACGCCGCGATACGCTGGATCACAGAACCCTCTCACGTATCGCGCGTATCGCGCAAACACAACGGACACCAAACACGATATATAGTCCCAGATTTTCCTACAGGTCAAATCTTACAAAACTAGACATGCCAAAGCACTAGAAAACACTGCAGACAACCCTAACCAAGACCCCAACACCCAAGTCCCCAACTTGGCCGCAAATTGCGGCCAATAAGATTAAATCTGCGGCCTGGTTTGGGAGAGAGGGGTTCGTGTTCTGGTGGTGTTGTTTAAACCTAGTGAGCATGCTCTAATATTCTCAAATTTATTCTGAAGGGTCCGGGTCAAAAGCAGATTACAAAATGCTAATATATCGCTTAAAAACGCTAATTTTGCACAAAACACAAACCCTATGGTATTTTAGTGAAATCTGGGTTAAACTCAGATCAAGTGACCCTAATAACACTTAAATAAGTAGGGTTAACCAACACAATCATCATATAACCAAACTTCCACACAAAATACCATAATCTAGCACTAAACTAGCTATTTAACACTAATCGAAGCTAATCGATGCACAACTTAAGCAACTAGGGGATTGGGTTAAGAAGTATACCCTGTAGAACCCTAGAGAGCAGGAGAAGAAGTGTATAGAGGAGATGAGGGGTGGCTACAGCTGCTGAAACTCCTGTTGCTACTGCCAGAAGCTGATGATGCTGTCTGCTGCTGCTGCTGATGATGCTGTCTGCTGCTGCTGCTGATGGATGCTTGCTTCTGCTGCTGCTAATGCCTCTGCTGCTGCTGCTGAATTGTTGCAGGTGAGAGTGTGTGTGTGTGTGAGAGTGTGAGAGAATGAGAGTAAGGAAATGAGAGGGAGAAATGAGAACAAACAACAAAGACCCCTTCTCATTCTCTCTCTTCATTAAATGGGCATGGCTCATGCCATGTTGCCCCATGCCCTCTCTCTCTCCCCCCTTGGTCAACCATTCAACCAAATAAAAATTCCATTTAAATTCATTTTTCAATTAATAATAACAACCATAACACTTAAAACCCAAAACACTTAAACAAAACATAAAACTAGATTAAAAGATGGTTAAACCACACTTAACACCCTAGTTTACATGCACAAGTGTGTGTGTGCCTAGAAAAATTCTAATAAAATACTCATTAAATAGGGTAAAATAATTAAAACTTAATTTGGTAAACTTTTTATTAAAAACCATACATTAAAATATAATTAGCTACAAAACACATTCTAAGGTGTTACAATCTCCCCCCTTAAAAGAAATTCGTCCCCGAATTTAAAAATATACCGATACGCGTACCTTCAATGGGAAGATTACAACTCCCAGATCTCGCTCGTAGCCTCCCAAGTGACTACCTCACTATACGGCTACGCCCAAGAAAACCCTTCACAGATGGCAAGACTCTTGACCGACGTTTCTCCACCTGCCGAGCCATTAACACAATTGGCTGTCGGTAAATGAAAGATCGCGTCTAAGCTAAATGGTCTGGTGCTAAATCATGTGAGAAAGGTCAAGAAGGTAATTGTAGAGTATCATCACAAGGAATACGGGGTGAAATTCAATAATCTGGGCGGAAGTGCCAAATTAAAGGCAACGAAACTAACTCGCTTATAGGATCTCAGAAGGACCTAAATCCTGGGACAAGCTCCCCACAATCCAACACGTCATTCATCGGAAAAGTCCGTATGAATACATGATCTGTCCCTGCGAACTCGAGTCTATGACCAACACAGTCGGCATAAGACCTCAGTTCGCAATGGACAATTCCCATCCTGACCTAACACAACTGGACCATCTACGAAGTCTCTATACTAGCTGGTGTCTAAAGTCCTACTTACGCAGAGTCAGAAAACAACAGACTGGTGATCCACACGACCTAACCCCTAAACCTAAAGGTGGCCAATTGAAGTGTCTCCTGATAACAGCTATCGAAGGAGAACCCTAATGATGGCGAGTGACGATCCCCCAACTGCTGACAACAATCAAAACAAACACACAACTTAACAAAGAACAACTGAGCAAACTGAGTATAACCGGACGACAAGAATCCGTATGGAGTCACACCCTAACTAAACTTGGGTAGAAACCATAACCAAATTCATGGAGATCTGCTCCCACTCCTACTTCGGAACGGTAAAAGATTGCAACTCTCCAGCCGGCCTCAGATGCTCAACCCAAGCACACAACAAGACAGACACCTTGAAACGAAACCTGAAACTTCTCTTTACATCCCTATCCACCCGTAACTATCTCACAAGTCACGCTAAAAGTTGGTGGAACTTGAATGCATACAGAGAGTTGACAGATGTGTATGTTCTAGGATTACACGTCTCTACCTGACGATGTCAGGTACACAAACGTATCCCTAACTTAGCACGTCATTGTCATAATCCAAGTCTCCGAATCATTACCCAGCCGAGTATGCTCAAGTATCACTGACGAACGAGCATCGGAGGGCAGTGTCTCGCGAAAACGATTTAAGGAAAGTGGTCGGGCGCGGACATGAGCAAGCTGTCCCCTCCGTAGAGACGGACTTAAGCTGTACTCAACGATCACACAAGAACTGTAAATCTGCAGAAGACTATCACAACAATCAAAATCCGCTGCAGGAAGATGTTCATTAAGCTCTAGTGGTCCGTGGAAAATCTGACACAACTCTCAAACAAGTAGTGTCCCCAAATCTCCAACGCAAAACCACCGCGGCCATCTCCAGATCATGAGTGGAATATCCTTCTCGTACTTCCTCCAAATATAGGGAAGCAAAAGCGATGACTCTGTAGTGTCACCTCAGTACACACTCGAGCCCACTCAAGAAACATTACAGTTAAACAACAAAATCGCCCGAACCAGAAAGCAAAAAAAGAACTGATGCAGTTGTTAACCGAATCTCCAACTGCCGAAAACTCCGTACACATGCCTCAGTCCACAGAAAAGAAACCTCCCTTCCGGTCCATTCAGTCGACGGTGCAGCACTACTCTAGCAATCCTGCATGAAACGGCGGTAAAACCTGCTAAGCCCAAAAATCTGCGGATCTCCGTCCTGCACACAAGTCTGGACCTAAGCTGTACGGCCACGATCTCCCTCGGAACCATACGAAACCGTCTCCCATGACTACAAGACTTAGGAGTCAAACAAAACAAGCCTGAAGAAACACTTCGAGAATTTAGCAAACTGCTGGTACTCTCCCAGTATCTGCATAACAAATCCTCAAGTGCTACTACTGTCCCTCAAGACACATTAAGTAGACCAGAATGTCGTAAATAACACAACAGAAAATGGTCGAGGAACGGCCTGAAGAAATATGGTTCATCACATCTACGAATACTGCTAGGGCATCAGTGAATCCAACGACTCACAAAAACACACAAAGCCCGTCGCACGCATAAGGCAGTATTCGGAATGCCATCACCCCAAATCCGCAATAATGATGACCTGATCCCGAACAAACTTAGAAGATGTCTCACACTCTGGAGCTGATCGAAGAAATCGTCACGGCGAGGTAAAGGATACCTATCCGCACCGTAAGCCGGTTCAATTTAACGATCCGTCGATACACAACCTTAAACTGCCGTCTTTCTCCTTGACGAACAGAAATAGGAGCTTCCAAAAGCGAAACACTCCGACGCACAAAACTCCCCAAACAAACAACTCTGTAGCTGATCCTTAAGCTCCCAAGCTTCGCCGGCCCATCTGGAACAACGTCGGAAAACTCTTGCACGAAAGGAACTCGGTCCAACAATCCCACCGTGGCTCCGGTATCACGAATGAACGCCAAGAATCCCCGACATCTCCTCAGTACCGGACTAGCGAAAAAGGCTGAATTCAAGCTGTGAGAGGCGGCACAACTATCCACCTGCACAACAAGAACTGACTTGCCGGGAAAACAATTCCTGACTGTTTCCTCACGGTAGTCCACAGACGCCTAACACGTAACTAAACAGTCCGTGCCCAGGAGAACGTCAAATCCAACATCTCTAGAAGTACCAAAACGACGGACGAATCTCTATCTCCTATCCGATTGGCACACAACTGAAATACGTGTCGCGCAACAAAAGAATCGTTGACAGAAATTAAAACAACTACGACTAATCTACCCAACCACGGCACAAGCATGAAAAACAATGAATACATGAAAAGAACATATAAATAAAAGATACCTGAAAACTCCACATTGGACGTCTGCGCGTCCCGATGAGTAGAAGCAAACTCCTGTGTCTGCCCTCTACTCGCAGCTGGATGAACTCCTCTGGTAGACTGAGCCCTCTGAGCGAACCTTCCACGTCCACGGCCTCTCTGAGTACGATCCTGACGCCGTGCTGAGGAACAATCCCTGACGAAGTGCTGAAGGCTTCCGCATCGAAAACATCCATGCGCTGACTGCTGACCATCCTGGGGATAAGAGCTGAACGACTGTCCTCGTCCTAAGCCTCTGCTACTCCCGCGACGGCCACGAAATCTGTCTAGACGACCAAACCTCTGCCTCTGGGCTGGTACGCTGGTATGAGTCCTCCACTGTCCTGGAATATGTGCCTCATCAACTGGAGCTGCAACCAATGGTGCTATGTAGGTGACGGACTGCTGCATGCTGATCGCAAGTGACAACTGAGTAACAGGGGTGACAACCTCCTGTCGTAGCTCCCGAACGACATCAACCAATGAACTCATCGTCTGGCGAAAGTCCTGCATCTCTGCCAAAAGTCTATCGATGGTATAAGTAGTAGGCTGATCCGTCTACACCGGTGCAACTAGAGTGCCATCCTGGTCAGTACTCGTCTCACCCGAGCCAACTCTGACCTCGGCCCTCGCTGCATCACTCTGAGTCCCCATAGTCATCGGCGGCAAGGCTATAAGTAGATATAAGATTCGATGAGAATAAGGAATCGAATCTCAAGGATATGAATCATCAAGGAAGGAATTTCAAGCAAATTGTACTTGGGTCACTTAAGGCGAAGCACCGCATCGTGGGTATGCTGCAGACATACACACACTACGTTACTTTGCTTAAGCTACCTACTCTATCATACTAAGGTTATCCTACACTCCGAAAGGTAAAACCTAGCGCTCTGATACCAACTTTGTCATGACCCGAAATTGGCCCGTGACGGCCCTAGTACTACGCAACGCCCTAAGACGTAACGTAGTAAAAGAAAGCCAAAACCCAGAAATCTAAACCATAAAAATACGGAAAAGATAATATAAGTTTTTGAAACATTTGAAATCACAACCCAAATTCTTTAAAAGTCCTACTTTATTTCTTTAAAGTTCTAGCAACACCCCCTTTTTGTAAAAACTAGCCAAGATGAATGCAACAAAAAATATGACGCTGTAGAAGAAATAAAGACAATAGAAACAAAGCTGTATATAAAAGACAACAAAACCATAAATAATATACAGTAACGTCCTCACCACGTCTCTAAGTCAACAACATAATAGTAGATGGAGAGTACAAGATACAACGAATGTACAATACAAAATACAGATAACCACCAAAACCCACCTAAGCAAAATAGTACTGTGAGCTGATGCGGTATCTGTAGCAAAAGATGATAGCTGGAAAGCTGAATAGCCTGCCTCGACTACTCTGGGGAACAACCTGAAATACCTGTGGCATAACGGGGGTGAGTTGCCAACTCGTGAATAGTAGATAACATATGCAGATAATCGCAGGAATGCACGTACAGCATGAATCTAAGATATGCGATTACAGTAATAACATGTCATGCAAATGCTGAATAAAGGGAAGTACACTAGCAGGTACAATCAATATGTGAAGCATGTTAGTTATATGTATGCCCTAGAGGCCATTACTATACATAGGATGTATATTGTAGTGGATGCTTGGACATATATAGGGAGGACTTTCTTGCTCGACATGATAGTATGCTATCTGGTTGAACTTTACCTTAACGTGTATACTGATTGTCTCTCTGTTACATGTTGGTAAAGCCCTTAGGATCTATACTTGACTACCTGGACTATGATGCGGATCATACTAGTGGGGACATGGTAGTCCATAAGTACATCCTTCAAAGTCCCTAGTCGTGGGTGTATCGAGACGGGGCATCGATATACCAGAGTAGACTAGCGTGTACCTTCTCGACCCATACAGATGGGCGATGGATGATCCCATATCCATTGGTGTTTGACATCAGAGATGATATACGGGTGCTCAGTAGAGACTGGGTACACTGGACGGACTCGCTGAGAACTCCCAGATGGTATTATACCTCACGTCAGATGGCAGTTCTCTGGTGACACTGGTACAGAGTAGTCTGTTGACCCGAGATCGTCATAGAGTCTTGTGTGGTTCCCACTGTGCTTTGATTTCCATCTTACCACGTCCAAGAGGGCGTGCAAAACGGTGGTTTTTGGGTACAGTCCCGAGTCACATGGAAGCAATGAGCGATAGGAGGGGATTCGTCTCTCCCGGTATAGGGGGTTGATGTTGCGCTGTGTTCGATTGGCTATAACAGGAAATCCCTGGCCAGGGTTGCTGAGATTTACTGGTAAGTGTTACCAGTAGTTTTTCGAACAGTTATAGACCTCATATCGACACGACTTATTGAGCTATTGGGGTCTGACGTTTACCACCCCTAGGCGAGATATGCGACATATCAGACGATCAGACCGGACTGTACGATAGTGTTACTGGTCGGATTCACTGGAGTGTGAGCGGGCTTGCTCGTCGATCTTCAGATCGCTCAATACCCGGGTGGCCGTTACGTTTAGCAGACCGCTTGCGGCTTGTGGATGCTTGATATGATCATCATCTGCTGCCGGCGTATTGACGAGTCTTTAGAGTCCTACACAGAGGTTTCCTGGCTCAAGCGAAACGAAATAGGAGCGCGTATGAGATATGTGCGGGACCGGGAATAATACCAGTATGTGATACTGTATTCGATTCTCGCGATGTGACATTGATCGGTTATATCCGATATAGCCGGGTTATCGGATCAAGTGTTGATTCGATAAGTTGTTACTAATGATACTAGTCGGTTATATGCGATATGACCGGATCGTTAAATCAAGTGTTGATTTAATGATTTAATACATAATTATATATTTGATATATTACTTTGCATTAACTAGTATCGGTACACTTTAAATGGATTTTCTCGCTCGGGTGTGCGCATTCCATATGCGATATGATTTTGCGCACTTGATTGTATCAAGTTTGATGATACATACTTTTTGGTTAAGTGTAAAGTATCAAACCTTGGTTAATGAAATGGTTAGGGTTTACTATTTCCTTATTCATTTATTCATTTATTTATTCTTTTTGGAAATTGATAAGCATTAAGAGAAAATGGTGGCTTAATTTGTTTTCTAGCTAAAGCTTCTTGAAGCTTTGACCAAAGTCACCCTTTTTGTCTCATGCTTAACCCTATCCACTTCACTAACCCTAGTTTACTCTCTACAACTAACCATGGTTCACTTATGATAAGAATGTATTATTCTTTTCATTTTAATTCATTCTTATCATAACTCTTTCATCTTCTTCTTGCTCTTCTTCTTCTTCATTCTTCTTTGAAGAAAACTAAGCTCCATCAATGGTGATTGTTGGAAAAGAGTGAGAAATCCAAAACTAAAGTCTACCCACTTCCTATTTCTTCATCCTCTACCTCTTGCCAAGTAGTAGAGTGTGTTTCCTTCACAAGTTTTCAAGACTTGATGAAGGTGGAGCTTGATTTAGCGATGCCTCGACGTAGATCATCTTCGGCATGGACATCGACGACCTAGCTTGCCCATTCTCCGACGAAGCCGACGCTAGAGCCCGGATTTGATTTGGACAGAGGAGACGACTTCGTTGCGGAGCTATGGAGGTGGAGCACCGGATCTACAAAGGTTGTATTTCCGTATTCCCTTAGTTAATTGTTAACTAGTTTGTTTTTCGCCTAGAAATCTAGCAAACGATCCGTAGTCGGGTCTCTCGGCACCTATAATTTTTGAAATTGGCATGTTCGATGCCTTTAGAGACTTCACTAGGGTGCCTACGAACCCTACAGTGGTATCAGAGCCTAGCTAGAGCCTTAGACGAAGTCCAGACGGAATTTGAAACCCGAACGAACCCGAAACCCACACCCGAGAATGCTCTCTGGACATTTTTGAAATATCTGGATTTTTGTGAATTAAAAATTGCTAAAAAATTCAGCATAGAAAAATATGAATTACGATGCAAAAATTGAGAGGTGAACAGTAAAACTTGAGGGGAACCGTGGCATAAGCCCTGCTTATGCGGCGGTTCAGCGGTCCCATGATGACGTCAGCTACTCATTTCTGCACAGTAATTCCTGATAAATTCTTTTGAGTTTTCTGGGAATTTTTAAAATTTATTCCAAAGTTGAATTTTCTGGGTTGTTTTGGGGATTCGATCGTTCGATCGGAGTATCAAATTTTGTCTGTGTGGCTTTCCGGATAAATTTTAGAATATGTTAAAAAGTTCGACCGGATATAAATACCCAACTTTTCCCCTGTCGGGAAATTTCCAAGCGTTGGATCTTTCCGTAGTTTAACGACGTTCTAAGTAGTGCAAGTAACGCAATGGACCCTCTAGAAGACAACAAACCTTAACTCGATTATGTGACCGTCTTGAACTGCCCTTTGAACCTTCGGGTTTGGGGCAGTACGGCGTGCCACATGTGAGGCGTTGGCTTGACCCTTCTACGGCTGGACCGTTGGTACTGAGGTACGAACGGAATGTTGTTAGACTTATTTCATGTGTTGAGCTGTATCGGGAAAACTTGGGTGTTCGATTGTTCGATCGGAAAGTTTGACATTTTCTATTTATCCGGAATGGGATACAATAATTGGAATTCACAATAAGTTATGAGATAACTGAATGAATGTTATAAACATAGCAGTTTAGTCTCACTTGATCGGTTGCCACGGAATTTTGATGTGATCAAAAGTCCGTCGCAATCACGTAGTGTACGCGGATACTCGCCGGGTAAACTTAATAGACAGCCTCACTCCATAGCCCCGACCAAGTGACTGTAGGAGAACCCCATCGCCGAAAGCATCCGTTCGGGTGCTCGCGGTAGCGGTGTTCCGTCTTGGTGCACTTCGTCGACGGTATCGGGGGTGCAGCCGCCTACTGAAGTTTGCGACGAGCATTCGATCAAAATGTCGGGAATCCTGTTGAATTGCCCGACTTGGTATTGAAAAGTGTTTTCGATAAAGAAACTAAAATGCGGGGTTTATAATTGTTAGGCATGCGATGTCTAAGGAATTCATTTGGTCAGGCATGCGATGTCTGAGGTGGTTGCGGATTCCAACTGTTGTAGTTTTACACTTTCTTTTCTGTGACCGTAAGTGTAATATGTGATATCGCCGGTTTCGTTGCTATATGTCAACGACAATTGGGATGTGCATATTTACTTACATTGATGACATGTGATGTTATGTGTTGCTGGATATGTTATATTGGATCGTCATGTTTGAATAGCCGGGGTTTTTTATGTGAGATGAGTGTTTTTTCATTTTCATTCATGTAAAAGCTTGTATGTAATATTCTGTTATTGGGGCACTTCCAGGTTGCGGAAGTTGTCACCGTTTGTATATTATTTACTTTTCCGCACTAGGATAGACCCAAGGAGGAGGGCACAAGTAACCGGGTTCTGGAGTCCAGTGGGAGACCAACTCGAGGAGTCGAGTCCGGGTCTCCTAACTCCAGAATTGGTAGGGTTGCTTGCCGCTCTCGTAGGGGTCTAGGGGTGTGGGTTTGGCTATTCATCACGACCGTGGAATCCGTGTTTTATACTGGCTCGTATTGAAAACACGGACGTCCTAGTATATCCAATATTTCATATGATTCTTCTGCTGCGATTTCTGTGATGTGATCATGTGATGTTCTGTGATAGATACAGTATATAGTATATATGATATATTATATAGACGTTACTTATGTTTTACACCCGCGCTAGCCCTGCCCTGCTCTGTCGTTAGTTACCTAACCTAACGGTGTACGAGGGGACATCGAGGCGAATGCGGATGGCATAAGTGTACGTCGTATTTATCTGTGATGTTTAGGTACATTAATTGATGGGACTTCATTAATGTGATTAATGAAAGTAAAAGAAACCTAAGATGTTGTAGAATCGAATTTCAAAATAAAACAGGTAGCTACAGTTCTTGCTTTGCACAGAGGTATATGTGATATATCCTGCACCTTATTCGATGAGGAAAGGACCGAGATCCCTTCACCGGGAGTGACTCCTTTAGCAATAACTGGCAGATGCTACACATTCGGTTTGTCTTTTGATTGCTTTTAAGTGTTTTTGCTTTGCACAGTGATATATATGATATATCCCGCACCTCATTCGACGAGGAAAGGACCGACGATCCCTTCACCGGGAGTGACTCCTTTAGCAAAACTAGAAAAGCCTCAAAAGCACTCCATTTCAAAAATCATTCGATCCTACAACGATATCAAGTTCATTACGCAATAGGTTTTCAGAAAAACCTGTCGTAGCCCTCCGTCATTTCAGATATGTACTGGTTAGTATTCGTGCTGCGTTTGTTGACCTCTGTCAAGGCGCAGTGTGCGGTAGCTGATTAGTGCTTATCTGCATAAGCATATGATGTGATTGATTTAGGGTAGTCGTGCGACCTTGTTGACCTCTGTCAAGGGTCGTGCGGGTGGGTTTACTTCAATCAGGAAATGACGGGTTGAACTTGACTAGCAGCCTATGGTTTGTTGACCTCTGTCAAGGTCATAGGACGCTAGGGGCAAAATATTATCGGGAATTTCAAGTGTTGAAATTTGCAATGAGATTGCATACCTTCTATGAGATAGTTGGATCCCGATACCCGCTGCGAGTAAGAGTTACTCCTGGGAGAGTTTTATACATTACAATTAGCCGATCAAGTAGGTGTCTAGAAAGGTGTTAACGAGGTTATGCCTCTGGAAAAACGAGGTTTACATTAATTAGGTTCGTGCGAAAGCACGGGGGACCTCCCTCAAAGTACCGACACTGGCCTGGCTGAAAGATTGGCGAACTTGTAGTGTGTAATTAATCCCGGCTAGTCTTTCCTTTTAGGGTTTGAAGGAAGATTTGATAAAAAGCAGTGGGAGCCATCCTGATTAGATAAAATAATAACCAATCTATTCTTGCAAGAGCGCACGCTGAGTGTTTTCTTCTCTCTCTCTCCAGGTAGCGACCATATCACGCCTTAATCAAGATAATAAAACGGAATATTGACCGAACCCGCTTGTTATACTGAGCTGGGGAACGTTGGTCCCGCTCCAACTTATAATTGTTATAAGACAGAGCAGGAAATTGGGGAATACCAGATTTCCCGTGCCGCCCAAACGAAGAGAGTGCATGCTCATGCATCATCTTCGGGGTGTGTTCATTATATAGAACTGTTTCTCAGTATCCTTTACGTCCTGGGTATGTGATACCAGATCAGGATCCCAGATATGTAATCTGTTACATAGGGCTACAGATAGGTAGAGAACTGAGAACGGGTGATAAGTTTCATGAGGCAGAAAACGGGGCAAGAGTTGCAGCCAAGTCTGTCGGTCACTGTCACCCTGTATTACCAATACATTGATTCTGAACGAATGTTATTAGATACCGAACCTGATATACAAAATCATATCTCTCTCTTTATTAGTAAAGAAAGGATATAATTTTGTATTGTTGGATAATGTTTTGAACATTTCCTATATCAAAAATTGATCAGTTCAGGCACGTTATCTAAAAGCATTGATGTTCTAAATCAAACTACAGTTCTTAGTATACTGAACACACACAAGAGGAAAAGTTCAGAACTGAACGATTCCTTCTTGAGGTATTGTAGACTAGGTCAGATCAATGTGACCCGACTAGCTAGAGTTACATATAGATGCATATTTAAATCAGTTTGAATTTACATCTTGTGAAACTCGCCAGTCATGTCACAAAGATAAGATGACCATAGCTCCATTTATTGAAAACAGAGAAAGAGTTAGTGAACTCTTGGGATGATACATGTTGATGTATATAGGTCCCCTGTCTACACATGCCAAGACCGATTCTTTGTACTTCATTACATTCTCTGATAATCTCTCGAGATTCAAATCTTTGTTCCTGTTGAAACACAAGTCTGAACCTTTTGAGATATTCACAGAATATAAGTTAGAAGTAGAGAACCAGAATACGGGTATAAGTATTATGTCCTATGATGAGATCAAGGAGGAGAATACTTGAGCATGGAAATACTGGACTATTCTAAAGGAGAATGGGATTCTCTCTCAGCATTACTCCTCTGTATACACCATAGCACGATGGTATATCGGGGCGGAGCAATAACACCCTATATGATAAGGTGTGCTCTATGATGAGCACTACTGAGTTACCTATTTCCTTTTGGGAGTTATGCACTTGAGAAGCTGCATACCTATTGAATAGGGTTCCAATCAAATCAGTTGCCTACCGCTTCATATGTGATATGGAAAGGGAAGAGCCCATATCTTAAGTTGGTTAAGATTTGGGGTTGTCCGGGCTATGTCTAAAAGAAAAATCCGGACAAGCTCGAGGCAAGGTCTGTAATGTAGAACTGGAAAGGTTCCAGCTATACAAACAACAGCAGATGATTTGAAAGAACCAAAGGATTCAATAGTCACCAACGAACCTCGGCCTCTCCGCCGATCTAGTAGGGTTCCTCACCCACCTGAGAGATACTTCGGTTTCTCTATGACAGTGGGAGCGAGGATTGCATCATGAGATGATGACCCAACTAGTTTCGAGCTGGCCATCGAGAGTAGGGACTCTGTAAGAATGGCTGGATGCTTAGCGATCTGAGATGGAATCCATGTACACCAACAAAGTATGGACTTTGGTTGCTATATTTGAAGGGTTAAATCCCCATCAGGAGCAAGTATATCTTGAGAAGATTACTTGGTGTACTTGGAAAAGTTAAGACTTTCAAAGCTAGACTTGTTAAAGGTTTTCGTCATTGACCAAGCGTGGATAATGATGAAACCTTTTCAAGTAGCTATGCTTAAGTCCATCCAGATCCTACTTGCCACGGCTACATACCATGACTATGATATCTGGTGGTTGGGTGTCTTGACTGCTTTTCTAAATGATGATTTGGAAGAATGCGTCTATAAGTACACAGCCAGAGGGCCTCGTAGATAGTGGGAGCAGCGGAAACGTGTGCAAGATGCTTTATAGGATAAAGCAGGCATCGCGGAGTTGGAACGTCTATTTTGATGTGTTAGTCAAAGGAGTTGACATCATCAAAATGGTAGATGAACCTTGTATATACAAAAAGGTAGTAGGGAGTATGGTGACGATCCTCGTAGAGTACGTGGATGACATACTCTTGATAGGGAAGGAGTTTCCTATGCTACGCTCGGTCGATCTCCGCTCATCACAAGGATTCTCCAATAGGATCAAAATGATAACTACTAAATCCTGGGTTTTGGATCTATGAGATAGATCTAAATGGATGTTAGAATTCTCACTAGATGTAGTGAGACGGTATCAACCGATCCTGGGGAGAATCACTGGAAGGGTTCCAGGGTGATAAAGACGACTGAATGTCAGTCACAGGCATTGTCTTTACCCTCAGTGGAGGGACGGTATGTTGGAAGAATTCCAAGCAAGATACCGTGACATACTAGACGATAAAGGCAGGATACATCGCTACTTAAGATGCTACCCTAGAGGCTGTTTGGGTGTATATTGGTTCATGAGATGAACTATGTTCCTACCATTGTGAGACAATGGAGTTGTGGCTTATGCCAAGGAACGCCGGTCCCATCAGTGATCCAGACTTATTCTAAGGCAGTATCACCTGATCATGGAGATGGTTGATCTCCAGGGTGATCGAGGTTTGGAGAGTAGACTCAGAGGACAACACAGCGGATCCACTCATAAAGGCCTGTTCCCAGAGAGAGACTTTTATGGGATGGTTGAGTATGAGATACTACAACCACTGCTACAGATGGCCCTAGTGCAAGTGGGAGATTGTTAGTTATATGTATGCCCTAGAGGCCATTACTATACATAGGATGTATATTGTAGTGGATGCTTGGACATATATAGGGAGGACTTTCTTGCTCGACATGATAGTATGCTATCTGGTTGAACTTTACCTTAACGTGTATACTGATTGTCTCTCTATTACATGTTGGTAAAGCCCTTAGGATCTGTACTTGACTACCTGGACTATGATGCGGATCATACTAGTGGGGACATGGTAGTCCATAAGTACATCCTTCAAAGTCCCTAGTCGTGGGTGTATCGAGACGGGGCATCGATATACCAGAGTAGACTAGCGTGTACCTTCTCGACCCATACAGATGGGCGATGGATGATCCCATATCCATTGGTATTTGACATCAGAGATGATATACGGGTGCTCAGTAGAGACTGGGTACACTGGACGGACTCGCCGAGAACTCCCAGATGGTATTATACCTCACGTCAGATGGCAGTTCTCTGGTGACACTGGTACAGAGTAGTCTGTTGACCCGAGATCGTCATAGAGTCTTGTGTGGTTCCCACTGTGCTTTGATTTCCATCTTACCACGTCCAAGAGGGCGTGCAAAACGGTGGTTTTTGGGTACAGTCCCGAGTCACATGGAGGCAATGAGCGATAGGAGGGGATTCGTCTCTCCCGGTATAGGGGGTTGATGTTGCGCTGTGTTCGATTGGCTATAACAGGAAATCCCTGGCCAGGGTTGCTGAGATTTACTGGTAAGTGTTACCAGTAGTTTCTCGAACAGTTATAGACCTCATATCGACACGACTTATTGAGCTATTGGGGTCTGACGTTTACCACCCCTAGGCGAGATATGCGACATATCAGACGATCAGACCGGACTGTACGGTAGTGTTACTGGTCGGATTCACTGGAGTGTGAGCGGGCTTGCTCGTCGATCTTCAGATCGCTCAATACCCGGGTGGCCGTTACGTTTAGCAGACCGCTTGCGGCTTGTGGGTGCTTGATATGATCATCATCTGCTGCCGGCGTATTGACGAGTCTTTAGAGTCCTACACAGAGGTTTCCTGGCTCAAGCGAAACGAAATAGGAGCGCGTATGAGATATGTGCGGGACCGGGAATAATACCAGTATGTGATACTGTATTCGATTCTCGCGATGTGACATTGATCGGTTATATCCGATATAGCCGGGTTATCGGATCAAGTGTTGATTCGATAAGTTGTTACTAATGATACTAGTCGGTTATATGCGATATGACCGGATCGTTAAATCAAGTGTTGATTTAATGATTTAATACATAATTATATATTTGATATATTACTTTGCATTAACTAGTATCGGTACACTTTAAATGGATTTTCTCGCTCGGGTGTGCGCATTCCATATGCGATATGATTTTGCGCACTTGATTGTATCATGTTTGATGATACATACTTTTTGGTTAAGTGTAAAGTATCAAACCTTGGTTAATGAAATGGTTAGGGTTTACTATTTCCTTATTCATTTATTCATTTATTTATTCTTTTTGGAAATTGATAAGCATTAAGAGAAAATGGTGGCTTAATTTGTTTTCTAGCTAAAGCTTCTTGAAGCTTTGACCAAAGTCACCCTTTTTGTCTCATGCTTAACCCTATCCACTTCACTAACCCTAGTTTACTCTCTACA
Organism: Agapanthus africanus; assembly: GCA_030015575.1. Taxonomy (NCBI): domain Eukaryota; kingdom Viridiplantae; phylum Streptophyta; class Magnoliopsida; order Asparagales; family Amaryllidaceae; genus Agapanthus; species Agapanthus africanus. The sequence continues at coordinate 130,814,891 of CM057350.1, read as the reverse complement.
ACTAACCATGGTTAACTTATGATAAGAATGGATTATTCTTTTCATTTTAATTCATTCTTATCATAACTCTTTCATCTTCTTCTTGCTCTTCTTCTTCTTCATTCTTCTTTGAAGAAAACTAAGCTCCATCAATGGTGATTGTTGGAAAAGAGTGAGAAATCCAAAACTAAAGTCTACCCACTTCCTATTTCTTCATCCTCTACCTCTTGCCAAGTAGTAGAGTGTGTTTCCTTCACAAGTTTTCAAGACTTGATGAAGGTGGAGCTTGATTTAGCGATGCCTCGACGTAGATCATCTTCGGCATGGACATCGACGACCTAGCTTGCCCATTCTCCGACGAAGCTGACGCTAGAGCCCGGATTTGATTTGGACAGCGGAGACGACTTCGTTGCGGAGCTATGGAGGTGGAGCACCGGATCTACAAAGGTTGTATTTCCGTATTCCCTTAGTTAATTGTTAACTAGTTTGTTTTTCGCCTAGAAATCTAGCAAACGATCCGTAGTCGGGTCTCTCGGCACCTATAATTTTTGAAATTGGCATGTTCGATGCCTTTAGAGACCTCACTAGGGTGCCTAGGAACCCTACAAAGCAATAGTACATGACAATAATATGCAATAACCATGCAATAGGGATATGAGAAAGTAGATATGTAACTATCATAAGGGTACACTAATAGGTACTACCAATATATGAATCTGTGCATAAAGTAGATAAGTGTGAGGTATAGGGTGGAATATGTCATTTCCACGGAAACCTGACATCGTGGCAGGATCACAATCCATCAAGACACTCAAATCCACAATTCCTCAAATCAGCCCCCAAACTGGGCTCTCACATCACATAAGTCTCACATCACCTCAATGTACAATATCGGATAGCTCTCCTATATCTCGAATGTACAATCAACAATCTCTTTCATATCCAATATCCAATCTCAATGAATCACCTATATCCCAAGTCGAATCTCAAGTAAGTTTCTAACATCCTAAAGGTATATATATTTGCAGAAATAAATATGATGGGGGCAATACACATATATTAGCGTCCCATTCCACTAATATTGGTGTAAGGGTATATATAACAACGGCCAATCCCCTGTTATATATACAAAGGTGTTTAAAAGAAATATCATGAAAACAATGTGCCAAGTATCGACACAGAAATCCTGATAGGTACGTATCATATGCTGTCCCGAAAGCACGAGTGCCTAGCTCTGACCCTCGCCTTTCGACATATGCATACGTGCATGATTCCCAACGGTGTCTCCATGACCCCTGCCGAGTCATTGGTACTGTCACCGGATGGTATGGTTCCCCTGCCGGGCTCATCGGCTCATAGCACATCGACATCCCTTTCTTGCCCCGGGTACCTCCGGGCCCCACCATGTACCCTCTACGGCCTCGACGCCTCCTCGTAGGGGTATATATAATCAGCACCGATAAAACTCATGGTGGATGCGCAAATATCATATCAAGGAAACCGGGTTTTTCAATGTATGCATAATTTCATGAACTCCCGCGGTTCCCAAATCCAGAAAACATCATGTAAAATCCAAATAATAATGCGCAATCCAGGAATAAACATATGCGATATATCTGAAATGCGAGCATATAAATGAGAATATGTAGCTGAAACCAGATGTATACGAAACCAAAAAAGGTACAGCTAAGTAACATCAGTAAAGGTAAATATGTAACTGCAACTGAATATGTGTGTAACATACAGGTGTAGCAATGTATAGGTATCTACCTATAAGAACTGATGTCGTATACCCCCTGGGTATAAGAAGAATATGAGTAAGATATACCTGTAGATGTATCGTAAAGGGTATGTGTACCTATCACTAATGGTACGATACTCTATAGGTATATAGGTATGGTAATGTCATATGTGATGAGCAGTACGAATCAATGTCACAAGGTCTCTAACCAAGCAATATAACGTCTATAATAGTTTGTGTGTGACATGGCAATTATTGACGGTGTGTGTGTAGCATACAATCCGTGCTCGTGCAACATGAACCGTCAATAATATGTGCAGTGTCCTACGGCTGCTAGTCACAGTATAACTATATCAAGGAAATAAAGTAAAGGCGCAATTCTAACAATGACGTAGAATATGCGACAAGTATTAGAATGCTAGCCGAGACGCATAACTCCATGCGGGCGATTCCCCTGTAGATGTTAAATCTACTCACCTACGCTCCACGCTAGGTGAATCCTACCATCTGCTCCCCCCTGTAGTAGTGTCCGTAGTCCCTGCCTGCAAACCTGCAAATAAGACACGGAAATCATATATAAGCCAAATATTCCGTAAAACGCGATATCGAACCCAAACGAGAAACTCGCATCGCGAACTAAACGCGCGTGCACGATACGCTAAAACGTGTGTATACGCGTCTAAAACCATCGCGACATGCCGCGATACGCTGGATCACAGAACCCTCTCACGTATCGCGCGTATCGCGCAAACACAACGGACACCAAACACGATATATAGTCCCAGATTTTCCTACAGGTCAAATCTTACAAAACTAGACATGCCAAAGCACTAGAAAACACTGCAGACAACCCTAACCAAGACCCCAACACCCAAGTCCCCAACTTGGCCGCAAATTGCGGCCAATAAGATTAAATCTGCGTCCTGGTTTGGGAGAGAGGGGTTCGTGTTCTGGTGGTGTTGTCTAAACCTAGTGAGCATGCTCTAGTATTCTCAAATTTATTCTGAAGGGTCCGGGTCAAAAGCAGATTACAAAATGCTAATATATCGCTTAAAAACGCTAATTTTGCACAAAACACAAACCCTATGGTATTTTAGTGAAATCTGGGTTAAACTCAGATCAAGTGACCCTAATAACACTTAAATAAGTAGGGTTAACCAACACAATCATCATATAACCAAACTTCCACACAAAACACCATAATCTAGCACTAAACTAGCTATTTAACACTAATCGAAGCTAATCGATGCACAACTTAAGCAACTAGGGGATTGGGTTAAGAAGTATACCCTGTAGAACCCTAGAGAGCAGGAGAAGAAGTGTATAGAGGAGATGAGGGGTGGCTACAGCTGCTGGAACTCCTGTTGCTACTGCCAGAAGCTGCTGATGCTGTTGCTGATGATGCTGTCTGCTGCTGCTGCTGATGGATGCTTGCTTCTGCTGCTGCTAATGCCTCTGCTGCTGCTGCTGAATTGTTGCAGGTGAGAGTGTGTGTGTGTGAGAGAGTGAGAGAATGAGAGCAAGGAAATGAGAACAAACAACAAAGACCCCTTCTCATTCTCTCTCTTCATTAAATGGGCATGGCTCATGCTATGTTGCCCCATGCCCTCTCTCTCTCTCTCTCCCCTTGGTCAACCATTCAACCAAATAAAAATTCCATTTAAATTCATTTTTCAATTAATAATAACAACCATAACACTTAAAACCCAAAACACTTAAACAAAACATAAAACTAGATTAAAAGATGGTTAAACCACACTTAACACCCTAGTTTACATGCACAAGTGTGTGTGTGCCTAGAAAAATTCTAATAAAATACTCATTAAATAGGGTAAAATAATTAAAACTTAATTTGGTAAACTTTTTATTAAAAACCATACATTAAAATATAATTAGCTACAAAACACATTCTAAGGTGTTACAGAACCTCCAGCCGAAGATCCACCAATAATCGTCGAGGATGACAGAGGGGAAACATCAAACCCTCTTCCAGCTCTATCAGTGGACAAGGAGGAAATAATCTCCATGGATGCTCTTGATGATTATATAGCTCAAAAAATACGAGCTCGTTAAGCGAATGAAGCGGCCGACCAAACCGTCAGAACTGGGCGACCGTATCCAGGCTAGTATGACCAAATCAAGTACCCGCCGGGATATACGATCCCCAAATTCCATGTGTACAAGGGGACAGGCAATCCGCATCAGCACATCACTCAGTTCAGAACTTTATGCGGCAATACTGGAGGCGACAATAAACTGTTGCTTCGCTAGTTCGTTGGCATCCTGTCAGAGACGACCTTTGAATGGTACTCGGAGCTCCCAAATGACTCCATCAAAAAATTCACAGAGATGGAACTGTTGTTCACACAGCGGTTCGCCAGCGTAAGCAAGCGCACCCCGATCCCGGCATTAATCAATGCCAGGGTGAAGTCAAGAGAAACCTGAGTCCAATATGCGATCCAGTGGCGGAATATATGGTCAAAGTGGGAACAATGCATCGAAGAATCTCCTGCCATGGGTATGTTCATCAGGACACTAGATCCTCAAACGGCGGTGTCCCAGTTCATGACGTTCTTCAAGCCGACCGCCTTCTTGGCTCTGATTGCAAACTGGCCCAAATAGACCAGATGGGCCATGGGCCTTCCTCCTAAAAAATGGACCCTCGAAATGCCAAGGGTGAAGGGAAAGCGGCCTTCGTTGTCAACACTCAACAGCAACCGAGTGACCCGAAGCCGGTTTCTCACCAAAACAACATGCGTCCGCTCTTACCCCTTGAAGAAAGGCTAGGACGTGCTTACTCATTTTCCCGTGACAAGACGAGGAGACTGTTCGAGCTAGCAGTGCACAACAAACTTATCACATTGCCGGACCCACGACGTCCACCGCAACCAGGTGATGTCAACAACCCCAACTACTGCTCTTATCACAGAATGGTGAACCGCCCAATTGAGGATTGCTACATCTTCAAGAACTGGGTCGAGAATAAGTATCAATGGGAGAAGTTCGCTCTTTTTGAGAACTGGAAGGTGAACTCGCCACAGAAGCACACTCCTAAAAAGGTGGATACGCCGGGGGCATCATGCTCGCTCGTAGAAGAAGCTCCATGGGAAGTTGTGCTTTCAGCTAAAACTAAAAGAATGCTGAAGGATCTCCTGGCATGTTTGGTAATCAGGTGGAAGAGCCCGCTTGAACCTGAAATCATCGAAGGGATGCTAAAACCGCGTCCCGAACCGAAAAATGTCGACAAAGGACAAAATCCCCAAGTCGAACATTCAAAGTCTTCGAAGAAAAAGAAGAAGACCAAGAAGCCTGTGCAACCTGCCGAGTATTATGACTGTCACGCCCCGCTTCCCAGAATGCGCTAAGATTGGCACGTGACAGAGCCAACCATGCTATCTGTGGCTAGGAAACATCCCTCCACAGTCACATTACGGCTGTCTATAGATATCAAGAACAGGAAAATAAAAGAAACTATCTAGTATATGTCCATGAGCCAGAATAAACGAGTCAAGAAATAATATGCGGAAACAATAAATCCAAGTAACAATAAAATCTGGAAAGTACGTCCCATAATACAGGCTCACATCAGGAATGAAAATACGAAATAAAACTAAACTAACTAACTACTAACATGCTCTTCACTGCTCAGCTTGTTGGTCAAAATACTCCTGAAGTGCCTGTGACAGAGATAGAGGATCTGGGCCATGCAAAACCCAGACGTCAGTGCGTCATGATATCAAACAATAAAATATGAACATGATACACGAGGTATGCAGGCATGAATCATAAACAGTAATATGAATGTAATAAGTAAACACAGATATAGAATAGTGAAGTGTATCAATATATGTGACGTGCAGTGATCAGTCTAAACTATGCTACTGGGTTATCTATTCTAAAGTTTGTCTGAAATCAATTAATGTAATCCTCGATGTAACTCAAAAGATATGTCCCGTTACCCCTCGGGACCACGGATCAGGAATATGTGAACCAAGAATAGTTCTGTCCCGTTACCCCCCGGGACCACGGAGCAAGATGTAAGAGTCACGAATGACTCTGTCCCGGGACCACGGATCAAGTAATACCCTTTTAAGTTACACTTTAGTTTACACTTTTTATTTCTCCATACCCCTAAGGTTATGTGTTCAAGTCAGGTATTGATAAATCTGGAGCTAATGCCAACACAGGATCAATCAGGTACATGTTTGTCTAAATAGACAACATGATATGTCCGTGGGGACAACAAGTCAAAATTGTCGGCATTAGAAACAGGATCAGGTAACATGTCAAGTAGTAATATATACATACATCAGGTCTTGACAGGTAGTGCACATGTGTCAAGCGGATGCTCATAATAGAACTGTAACAAGTACGGATGCACGATAAAAGCATGGATGCACAAATATTTATCAGGGGTTACATCATGACTATGTAGGATGCACATTATCAAGTATGGGGTACTAATGTAACAATAATATGAGTTAATACGACATGGCATGCAGCTGGATATAAAGAATTAATGGTATGGGTACACAATAAAACATGGATGCATGAATAACTATTAAGGATTGCGACTATAACTCCATTACTATGTAGGATGCACATTTTCTAGAATGGGGTGTTAATGTAGCTGTAATATGAAATAACGTGACATGGAATGTAAATAGGTATATAATTAATGGTATGGATGCACAAACATCGATTAGGTTATATTTACAGTTCCAAAGCTAAGTGGGATGCACATTATTAAGTATGGGGTGTTACTACAATAATAATATGAATTAGTGTGATCTATAGATGCAGTTATATATATATTAAATGATATGGATGCAAACGGGTCTCCGAAAACAGTAAAACTGTAAAATGGATGCATAAATAAACAACATGTAATACTATTATTCAAATGGGTGCAGTATATTGTAGTATAACATGTAGCAAGATTAACTTGCATCGATGGATTACAATACGGATACGTACGGCACGTCCTACGTCGGTAAATTGTCGCAACGCACACATGGAACGCGGGACGGATCCAGGCAAGGCAAGAGAGTGATCACGCAGGCAAGGTACGTTCACCGGATCGTCGGATTGGAAGCGTCGACGCGACTCGGGCGATCACTGGAAAAATCAAGATTCAAGAAAAGAAAAAGAAAAAGGAGAAGAGGAAGAAGAAGAGAGGGGGTGTGCTTACTGGATATGGGATAGAGGAGGTAGAGGCGAGAGAGTGGATGACGACGGTGATCGGTCGACGACGAGGTGATGGAGTTTCTAGGATCGGCAGTGAGGAGCTAGGGTTTCGGTGTGCAGGTTGGGCTCTGTTGGTGCAGGGTTCTTGGGTGAGGGCTCGGGGTTGGAGAAAGGGAGGAGATGGAGATGGAGAGAAGAAGGTCGAGGAGAAGATGAAGATGGAGGTGGTGACGACGAGGCTAGGGTTTGGGTATGGGTTTTCTCGTCGCGGTGGGTGCAGGGTTGAGAGGAGGTCGGGTGTCCAAGAGGTTTCGATGATGGAGAAGAGGAGAGAGGATGAGGAAGAAGATGATGATGATGGTTGAGGAGCGAGGTCGGGGGCAGAGGAGGCGCGAGAGTTAGGGTTAGGGTTGTGGGTTCTCGTGGTTGCTCGGGTATATAAAGAAGAGAAGAATAGAAGGGAGGTGACCGTAGTGAGGGAGGCGGTGACGCGACTCGAGGAATACACAGTAACCGCAAGAGGAGAGAGAAAGGGAGAGAGAGAGAGTGGGGAGAGAGAGAGTGCTGCGGGAGAGATAGAGAGAGAGAAAAAAAGAGAAAGAGAGAGAGAAGGAAAGAGAAAGAGAGAGAGAGAGAGAAAGGTTGTTTAATAAGTTAAGATTTAAAATTTTAAAAAATATGTTTAGTTATAAAAGATTTAAACTGTGTTAATAATAATTAAAATATTATATTAATAAAATTTGATTTTCTGGTAAATACAAACTTAGTCCAAAACACGCCCGGGTCGGGTCTAAAAATTTAGTTTCAAAATATGAAAAATATACATGTTGACAAAAATTAAAATTGGATATCCGGGTAACGAAAATGCATACCCCGAAGAACGGATGCCCGTACGTGCGCGTAGCCATTCTAAACAAGTCCGTTTCACTGAACGGGACGAGAACAAGATGCGCGGATTCTACCACAAGGTCAGGGGTATCATGCAGGCCATGCAATGCATTTTTTAAAAATATTTTATATGACTTTAAATGTTATATTTAAAAATGCAGATGCCAGATAAATGCCAATATGCAGTATGTAAATATAGAAGTGCACGAGTCCACGTAACAAGCCAGGATAAATCATAAATATGAATCAAAACTGGTTTCAAGCAAGCGGGTCGGGTCGGATGCAAATACAGATGTCAAATATACTATTCGCACCCAAAACACAGTAAATCAGGAAAATACCATAAATAAAAAAATACTTGAACTGGAACTGGTATAAATGAACTAGGGTGTTACATTATACCCAACTACAAAAGAATTTCGTCCTCGAAATTCCTAAGACAAGAAAAATAAACAATCAAGAATCTATAAGAATATGTATGGAAGCTTCTGTCGAATCTCGTCTTTTCGTTCCCAAGTCGATTCTCCGTGCGAGCGATTTCCCTAAGAAACAAGTACGAAGGGGATAACCTTGTTTTTAAGGACCTTTTCTCTTCGATCAACAATCGACATTGGTCGTTCCTCAAAAGTCAAATCCTCTCTTACAGTCAGCTCCAAATGATCCAGCACGTGTGTTTCATCTCGAACATACTTACAGAGTTGAGATACATGAAACACGTCATGAACATTCGCCAAAGATTGTGGTAATGCCAATCGATAAGCCACTTCTCCAACACACTCCAAAATTTCGAAAGACCCCACGAATCGAGGACTAACCTTGCCTCGACTCCCAAAACGAATCACTCCTCTAGTCGGTGATATCTTCAAGAACACCAGATCACCAACAACGAACTCTAGAGGTCTTCTCGATGTGTTGGCCAAACTCTTCTGTTGATCTTGTGTTGCCTTCATATGATTCTGGATAGTATTAACTTTCTCCATGGTTTGCACGATCAAATCCGGTCCCAACAATCATCGTTCTCCAACATCGTCCCAACAAACAGGCGAGCGACACTTGCGACCATAATGCTTCGAATGGAGCCATCTGAATAGTCGCCTGAAAACTGTTGTTGTACGAAAAACTCCACAAAGTGTAGATGATCCTCCCACGAACCCTTGAAGTCCAACATGCAAGCTCTTAACATATCTTCAAGAGTTTTGATCATTCTCTCCGACTGGCCATCTGTCCGAGGATGATAAGCTGTGCTAAATTTCAATCGCGTCCCCAAACTTTCCTGTAAACTCCTCTAGAAGTGCGATAAGAATCGGGTGTCACGATCGGACACGATGCTCACAGGTACTCTATGCAATCTTACAATCTCCTGCATGTACCGTTCTACTAACGCTTCCGTTGATTAACCAACTCGAAATGGTATGAAATGAGCTGCCTTTATCAATCGATCAACAATCACCCAAACTGCATTGTTTCCTTTTGGACTCCGCGGTAAAGATGTCACGAAATCCATGGTTATATGTTCCTACTTCCATTGAGGAATCGGAAGTGGTTGCAATAAACCAGCAACCCTTTGATGTTCAGCCTTAATTTGCTGACACACCAAGCACTTCGCTACAAAGCGGGAATCTCCCTTTTCATGCCTTCCCACCAGAAATCCTGTCGTAGATCAAGGTACATCTTCGTGCCTCCTGGATGTACGGAATACGCGGAACTGTGCGCCTCCTTCATAACTTCTTCACGAATGTCTCCTTTCAGCACACATAAACGGCTACCATATCGCAACGAACCATCTTCATGAATCAAGAAGTCCTTTCGAAGTCCAGCTTCAACCTGTTCTCGAAACCTCTGCAATCTTGGGTCTTGTGACTGCGCTGCTTTAATATTATCGATCGATGACGACTGTACTTGAAACTGCATCAATTGTCCCGAAGAATGCGGTAGCACAATCTCCAACTCGAATCTCCGAAAATCTTCGATAATCTCCTTCTCTGCAGTCAACATCTGAAGTGCTGGCAACCGACTAAGCGCATCCGGCACAACATTAACTTTCCCCGGATGGTACTTAAGATCAAGATCGTAATCAGCCATCAGCTCTAACCATCTACGCTGCCTTATGTTCTCTTTCTGCGTGAACACATACTTTAGGCTTTTGTGATCGGTGAATACTTTGACCCTTTCGCCCAATAAATAGTGTCTTCAAATCTTCAGAGCGAAAATCACTGATGCAAGCTCCAAATCATGAGTTGGGTAATTCTTCTCATGGATCTTCAACTGTCTCGATGCGTAAGCTATAACCTTCCCATGCTGCATCAAAACACATCCCAGACCTTTCCCAGATGCGTCGCTATGAATTACCAATCCTCCTGAACTGTCTGGCATGGTCAAAATAGGAGCGATTATCAATCTCTGCTTCAATGCCTCAAAAGTTGACGCACATTTATCCGTCCATACAAACGGTACTTCCTTACACGTGAGCTTGGTCAAAGGCTCAGCCAAACGAGTAAAATTCTCCACGAACCTTCTGTAATATCCGGCAAGTCTAAGAAAACTTCTGATCTCTGCTACATTCTTCGGAATCGGCCAATCTTGAACTACTGCAATCTTCTCAGGGTCAACGGCGATTCCATCTCCGGATACAACATGCCCCAAAATCTTCACTTCTTCAAGCCAAAACTCACACTTGCTCATCTTTTCATACAATCTTTCTTGCCTCAATGTCTGCAGTGCGATTTTCAGGTGTTCTGCATGCTCTTCAATGCTCCTCGAGTAGAACAGAATATCATCGATGAACACCACTATAAACTGGTCCAAGAATGGTGAAAAGATTCGGTTCATCAACTCCATAAATATCGCCGGTGCATTCGTGACTCCGAATGGCATCACTAAATACTCGTAATGTCCATACCGAGTTCGGAACGCAGCCTTGCAAATATCTTCTGATTTAACTCGGAGCTGATGATATCCGGATCGCAAATCCAGCTTCGAGAATACCCTCGCACCACTGAGTTGCTCGAATAATTCTCCAATGCGAGGGATCGAGTACTTGTTCTTAATAGTTACCCGGTTTAATTCTCGATAATCGATGCACATCCTTCTTGTGCCATCTTTCTTCTTGACTAGAAGAGCTGGAGCTCCCCAAGGTGAATTGCTGCTGCGAATCCAATCCTTCTCAAGTAATTCAGTAAACTGCTTCTTTACTTCTTCTAACTCCACTGGTGCAATTGGATAGTATGCCTTTGAGATTGGCGCTGCACCAGGAACAAGATCGATCACGAACTCTATATCTCGTTTTGGTGGTAAACCCGAGATGTCCTCGAACACATCCATAAACTCTCGAACTACAGCTGGCGCTTCCTCCTTATCAATTTCAATCGGTGAAAGAACACTGTTGGTCGGCCTAGCCCTAAACTTGACTGGCCCGACAGAACTGCTTCCTCCAGCAAAAATAAACTCTGGATGTCCGGGAATCTGGAAAATCACTTTCTTTGCCCTACAATCAATGTGAGCGTGGAAAGTGCCGAGAAAATCCATTCCTAAGACAACTTCATAACTGCCGGTATCAATCACCAAGAAATCTGCAAATAACTCCCGTTCACAAATAACAACTGAACAATCCTTACATTCTCTACTAGCTATGATCTTCCCATTCCCAGTGTGTATGTCCCAACAACTAGACAGGGTTGTGCAAGAAATCGAGTATGCAACAATAAACTTGGATGACATAAAACAATGTGATGCACCAGAATCGAATAATGCTAATGCGGGAAAATCATGAACAAGTAGGATACCTGAAACAACTTCCTCTGAAGCCTTAACCTCTTCAGCCGTCAGGGTAAAGGATTGAGCTTGAGTGGGTCCCTGAGTCAACTGCTTCTGCCCCTGAAACTGCTTATGCGGTGGCCTCTGAACATCATCCTTCAAACGAAGCTTCGACGGGCAAACACTGATAGTGTGATCAGTTGATCCGCAAACCAAACAAAGTCCAAGCTTCTTCCGACAATCCTTCTGCTGATGTCCGGGTAGAAGGCAAAAGTCACGCATCACTCCTCCTTTCTGCTCGGGTACGACGGGCTTCTTCATCGATACTACGCCACGTCGGTTCACTGGAATACCTCTGCGTATAGGCGCTTGGTTCGGCGCAAACGCCGGCTTACGCACTGCAACTGCTTGCTGCTGTGTACCCCCAGTCATCACCGATAAGCTCTGCTGCTCTCGGGCCGCTTTAAGCACTTGCGAAAAAGCGGTCAATCCTAGAGATATAACGTGCCTCTGGATTTCCACGTCCAAACTGCGCATGAACCTCCTTGCCCTATCAGCATCGTTGGCAACCAAAGGTCCTGCGAATCTACTGAGCCGTGTCCACTCAGCCGCATGTACATTCATGGGTACGCCGTTCTGCTTCAAACTGATGATCTTTTCTTCTATTTCCTCCCGTGCAGTTTGCGGTAAGATCTTCTCCAAGAAACTCTTCGAAAAATCTGCCAACTGATCGGCTTGGGGAAACGGGTCTCTTCCATAAGCCACCATTCACGGGCATAGTCTACCAATTAGATGTGTACAACATCCACTCGCTTGTCCTCTGGAATCTGTGCCGCAACGAGCAAATTCTCTGTATTAACCAGCCACTGCTCCGCCGGCAACGGTTCCTCCAGACCAGTGAAGACGGACGGACCAAGTCTACTGAAATCCGCCACGGTACCCACAAGCTCTACTGGTTTGGCTGCAACATTGTTCACGGACTGTTGGACGGTCCGCAAACCTTCCTGAAAGGCTTCGGCTTGCCGCTGGTTCAGCTCGGTCTGCCGCTTCTGGTTCTCCAGCATCCCACGAATTACTCCAAGTAAAGAGGCGTCATCAACACGCCTCTGGTACGATCACAGACTTCTGTCCGCCATGATTCTGAAGCCAACACCGAAGAGGATTAGCAAGAAAAATAAGATTCAATAACCAATATACAAGAAGCAAGATAGTTATGGATTCAAGGATGGCAAGATATCAATAAGGCAGGACATGCTCATAGTTACGAGTATTCTGATTCGTGTATTGGGTCCAATACCCAGCTAAAAAAGAATCAAACCCGATTAACCTAAATCCTACGTCTTTGATACCAAACAAACCCTGTCACGCCCCGCTTCCCAGAGTGCGCTAAAATCGGCAAGTGACAGAGCCAACCATGCTACCTGTGGCTAGGAAACATCCCTCCACAATCATATTATGGCTATTTATAGATATCAAGAACAGGAAAATAAAAGAAACTATCTAGTACATGTCCATGAGCCAGAATAAACGAGTCAAGAAATAATATGTGGAAGCAATAAATTCAAGTAATAATAACATCTGGAAAGTACGTCCCATAATACGGGCTCACATCAGGAATGAAAATACGAAATAAAACAAAACTAACTAACTACTAATATGCTCTTCACTGCTCGGCTTGTTGGTCAAAATACTCCGGAACTGCCTGTGACAGAGATAGAGGATCTGGGCCATGCAAAACCCAGACGTCAGTGCGTTATGATATCAAACAATAAAATATGAACAGGATACACGAGGTATGCAGGAATGAATCATAAACAGTAACATGAATGTAATAAGTAAACATGGATACAGAACATTGAACTGTATCAATATATGTGACGTGCAGTGATCAGTCTAAACTGTGCTACTGGGTTATCTAATCTAAAGTTTGTCTAAAATCAATTAATGTAATCCTCCATGTAACTCAAAGGATATGTCTCGTTACCCCCCGGGACCGCGGATCAGGAATATGTGAACCAAGAGTGGTTCTGTCCCGTTACCCCCCGGGACCACGGATCAAGATGTAAGATTCACGAATGACTCTGTCCCGTTACCCCCCGGGGCCACGGATCAAGTAATACCCTTTTAAGTTACACTTTAGTTTACACTTTTGATTTCACCATACCCCAAGGTTATGTGTTCAAGTCAGGTATTGATAAATCTGGAGCTAATGCCAATACATGATCAAGAAGGTACAGGTTTGTCTAAAAAGACAACAAGATATGTCCGTGGGGACAACAGGTCCAGATTGTCGGCATTAGAAACAGGATCAGGTAACATGTCAAGTAGTAATATATACATACATCAAGTCTTGACAGGTAGTGCACATGTGTCAAGCGGATGCTCATAATAGAACTGTAGCAAGTACGGATGCACGATAAAAGTATGGATGCACAAATATTTATCAGGGGTTACATCATGATTATGTAGGATGCACATTATCAAGTATGGGGTACTAATGTAACAATAATATGAGTTAATACTACATGGCATGCAGCTGGATATAAAGAATTAATGGTATGGGTACACAATAAAACATGGATGCATGAATAACTATTAAGGATTGCGACTATAGCTCCATTACTATGTAGGATGCACATTTTCTCGCATGGGGTGTTAATGTAGCAGTAATATAAAATAACGTGACATGCAATGTAAATAGATATATAATTAATGGTATGAATGCACAAGCATCGATTAGGGTTATATTTACAGTTCCAAGACTAAGTGGGATGCACATTATTAAGCATGTGGTGTTACTACAATAATAATATGAATTAATGTGATCTATAGATGCAGTTATATATATATATTAAATGATATGGATGCAAACGGGTATCCGAAAACAGTAAAACTGTAAAATGGATGCATAACTAAACAATATGTAATACTATTATTCAAATGGGTGCAGTATATTGTAGTATAGCATGTAGCAAAATTAACTTGCCTCGATAGATTACAATACGGATACGTACGACACGTCCGACGTCGGTAAATTGTCGCAACGCACACAAGGAATGCGAGACGGGTCCAGGCAAGGCAAGAGAGTGATCACGTAGGCAAGGTACGTTCACCGGATCGTCGGATTGGCAGCGTCGACGCAACTCCGGCGATTGCTGAAAAAATCAAAATTTAAGAAAAGAAAAAGAAGAAGAAGAAGAAGATGAAGAAGAAGAGAGGGGATGTGCTTACTGGATATGGGACAGAGGAGGTAGAGGCGAGGGAGTTGTCGACGACGGTGATCGGTCGACGGCGAGGTGATGGAGTTTCTGGGATCAACAGTGAGGAGCTAGGGTTTGGGTGTGCTGGTTGGGCTCTGTTGGTGCAGGGTTGTTGGGTGTGGGCTCGGGGTTGGAGAAAGGGAGGAGATGGAGATGGAAGGGAAAAGAAGTTCGAGGAGAAGATGAAGATGGAGGTGGTGACGGCGAGGCTAGGGTTTGGGTATGGGTTTTATCGTCCCGGTGGGTACAGGGTTAAGAGGAGGTCGGGTGTGCAAGGGGTTTCGATGATGGAGAAGAGGAGAGAGGATGAGGAAGAAGATGATGATGAGTGTTGAGGAGCGAGGTCGAGGGTAGAGGAGGCACGCGAGTTAGGGTTAGGGTTGTGGGTTCTCGTGGTTGCTCGGGTATTTAAAGAAGTGAAGAAGAGAAGAATAGAAGGGAGGTGACCGTAGTGGAGGAGGCGATGACGCGACTTAAGGAATACACAGTAACCGCAAGAGGAGAGAGAGAGGCGTTCGAGAGGAGAGAGAAAGGGAGAGAGAGAGTGGGGAGAGAGAGAGAGTGCTGCGGGGGGGGGGGGGGGGGGGAAGAGAAAGAGAGAGAGAAAGGTTGTTTAATAAGTTAAGATTTAAAATTTTAAAAAATATGTTTAGTTATAAAAGATTTAAACTGTGTTAATAATAATTAAAATATTATATTAATAAAATTTTATTTTCTGGTAAATACAAACTTAGTCCAAAACATGCCCGGGTCGGTCTAAAAATTTAGTTTCAAAATATGAAAAATATACATGTCGACCAAAATTAAAATTGGATATCCGGGTAACGAAAATGCATACCCCAAGAACGTATGCCCATACGTGCGCGTAGCCATCCCAACAAGTCCATTTCACTGAACGGGACGAGAACAAGATGCGCGGATGCTACTACAGGGTCAGGGGTATCATGCAGGCCATGAAATGTATTTTTTAAAAATATTTTATGTGACTTTAAATTTTATATTTAAAAATGCAGATGCCAGATAAATTCCAATATGCAGTATGTAAATATGGAAGTGCACGAGTCCACGTAACAAGCCAGGATAAATCATAAACATGAATCAAGACTGGTTTCAAGCAAGCGGGTCGGGTTGGATGCAAATACAGATGTCAAATATACTATTCGAACCCAAAACACAGTAAATCAGGAAAATACCATAAATAAAGAAATACTTGAACTAGAATTGGTATAAATGAACTAGGGTGTTACAACGACAAATGCACAGAATTACAGAGGTACCTTAACGCTGTGGAGGTGTACAACCAGAAGGCGCGGACACCCATCACCCTCGAAGAGTTCCTCAAGTATATTCTTGAGAACAAAGAGAGTGACAACGATGAGAAAAATAACTCATTAGAAGAAACCAAAGACTATGTAGCAAGTTGCCACATAGTCTCCCATTCGTCGTCAAAGGGCGAAGAAGCATCCTTGGCGTCAGAAAATAACGCAGAGGAACTGGGGCAGGATCGGCGCCAAAATCCCCGGAACTGTCAGAAGACCCGATCGATAGGTTGTTGAATGAAGCCTTTCGAAAAAGCAAAGTTGACCGAGAACGCGAAACAACCATATACGAAAAGGCTAAGCGTCGGCGTCAGGATGAAGAAGCTAAGGTAAGGATGAGTCGTAAAGTACTCCAACCAAACCAAAGCACACCTGCCACAAACAAGAGAAGGATCAAAGCAGAGAAGCGGTTCACCAAAGCCCTGTCAATGGGAATGAAGCCGACCCCTCTCGTGGAAAACACTCCTGGGGTCATGTGCCTTGACGGAGCGGATATACATCCAAATTACTGCCTATATCATCGGAGGGTTACCCATCCCACCGAGGAATGCAGTGCCTTCAAGAAGTGGTGGCAAAGATACGTTTCCCATCAACAACACTTCAAGAGGATGAAACGCAAAGCTCATCGACAGCAACGAAGTTCGACAAGTGCGCGTGAGAAAATGACTGGCGACTGCCATATGGTTGATACCAGTCAGGAAAGCAAAAAACTCTAAGTTCTTACCTTCGGGAGTGATTCTTAGGAAGAAATGACCCTCGTCCCTCTTTTCAAGAACTCCACCTCCGAAAAAGAAGAGGAGGAGAAGAACTGCGAGAACATTCAGCTGCGTAACCGCATGCTGCTGAGAAGAACCTCAGACCTACAAATAAAGGTTTGAGTAAAAGAGACAAGGGAAAAGAAAAAGTCCCTGGGGAAATCACCCTTGATGAGTGAGTCTTTAAAGAGCTCGCAGCCAAGGACCCACTTAGGAAAAAACAAGGTGGATTACGATGTCCTAGTACATCTGAGGAAAATGCCTTCATAACTAAGCATACTGGATGCTCTCCTCCTGTCCAAAGAGGCATGAGATTCTCTGATCATGGCATTGCAAGATCCTGATCAATTCCAAGCTTTCTTAGCTGAAGAAAGGATGAAGGAAGAACTGGCAGAGGCTCACACAGCTGACATCACATTCAGCAATGATGATCTCCTCCTTGGAACATGCGAGCATAACCGCCCGTTATACGTCACTGGGTATTGCCACGATATCAAGATATTAAAAATCCTTATCGACAATGGATCTTCTGTCAACCTCCTCAATGTGAAGGTATCGAAGGAGATTTTCATGAACAATCAGCACCTAGCCCGAGATAAAATTACCATATCCGGTTTCGATTCACAGTCATCACGGACGCTCGAGTCCATAATAATGATGTTACACTTCGGGATGCTCGTCACCGACATCAGATTTCATGTCATTGACGCCAAGACTTGCTACAACGCTCTGCTCGGCAGGCCTTGGTTACATGAGTACAACGTCATTCCTTCTACACAACACCAGTGTATAAAGTATTTCAAAGACGGCCTCGAGTACACCGTTACGGGGGAGCTAAATCCATTCTCCATAAACGAAGTCCGAAAATATGAAGGCGCAAAGTACTTCCTACCAGACTTCAAAGATACGGAAAGATGTCATAAGCCGGAAGATAAACAGAAGTCCGTTGTCACCATCCCGATCTTTAGGAGTGACACCGAGGAAGATGAGGAAATAGTCTACTCGGGGTAACCCCAATGCAACAGGCCCGGACCATCTACTCCTATTTTGGTCTTTGGCAGTGACTCTGAGGACACCGTGTTCTCCACTCGCCTGTCAGCACAAACCGTTACTGAAGCTGATCAGAGTTTGCAGATCACCATAGTTCTACCACGACATTACAAAGAACTTGATGCGCTTGATACATACAACGTACAAGAGATGCAGAATTTCTACGTCCCTCCCAGACGAAGAGGTGAAAAGGCGATCCTCTTCTATCAATTTACGGAGACCAAAGTGGAGAAAGAAGTTTGGCATGGTGACAAGCTTGCGCTTGATAGGTTTCAACCAATCTGTCTGCCCAGATATTACGCAGAGGGATTGAAAAGGCTATTAAGATGCCAAGGCGTATCCTTCAAACAAACCGTTCAACAAGCCCAGTTCTACAACAAGATCTAGGACGTTCCCGAGACACAGCAAAAGATGCCCAACGGAAGGATGGAGACGACTGGGCTTGGATATGTTAGGTCAAATAAACGGGAGCAATTCTACAACTGCCATGCCCTAAATAACTCCGGTGGAGAAAGGAATGCTTTTCCAGATAGCTGTGATGTTGAAACGAAGCAAAATCACGCTATAAGAACGTCAAGTCCGTCGTTCGAAGAGCAAGTTGATAAGCTAATAAGAGAAGCCGGTCAAAAGGTTTAGGATGATCACAACCGTGGAATGGCTATTTACGAAAAGGCCAGGACGCAGCGTCTCAATCAGCAGTTTGCGGAAAGAGAAGATTACGATGCCCTTCACTCTCAGCCCGCTGTACGTTCTCGCGACAAGAGAAAAGACCGAAACAGGGGAAAAAACAAGGTGAAGAACAAGAATGACATTCGTAAACAGCGAAGCAGATGCAAGAAGCCAAGAAATCAAGAAAAAGTCAGCTAGAATCCGTCTTTTATGAAGAAGATGGGACGGGAATACTCCTTCCCTCAAGACAAGACAAGGAAAATATTCAACCTTGTCATGAAGTATCAAATGTTGACGCTCCCTGAGCTTCGGTACCCCGAACAGATAATTAAGGTCCATCACCCGGATTATTGCTCCCATCATCGGGCAATATGACATCCTCTTGAAGACTACTTCACCTTTAAAGACCGGGTCGAATACCAATATCAACAAGGCAGGTTCGCTTTATCCGACAGCTGGAGGGTGACCCCACCGCAAAAGCATGAGCCAAAGAGAACCTACATCGCGAAGGTAGGACCAGCTCAACACCAAGAATGGAAGCGAACTCATACTTGCCATATGATAACACTCTCAAAGGAGGGAAGGCACGAGAATGTGGATGACTTCTTCAAGTGCTTCGCAAATGAGGATGAGGAGGAGGTGATCTCGGAGTTTCCACCAGCACCAAAATAGCTGGAAGATGGGATACACACTACGGCGGAAAACCTGAGAAAAATTGACTTGGGGACGGAAAACGAGCTGAGGCCCTCGTCCGTCAATGATCTGTTGTCTAAAAAATAGATGGCCACACTAAAGGACATGCTTATGCAATATAAAGACTGCTTCGCATGGAACTATTCCGAGATATCGGGACTAGATCCAAAATAGCGATGCATAAACTGGCTATATCGCCGGACGTCAAGCCAGTCAAATAGGCGCCAAGAAGAATGCGGATCGAACTCGAGATGAGTATCAACGCCGAATTCAAGAAACTAATTGACTCCGGCTTCATCCAAGAAGTTCAATATCCCGACTGGATTGCTAACATTATTCCAGTAATGAAGAAAAATGGTTCGGTGCGCATCTGCGTAGACTTTCGGGACTTCAACAAAACTTGCCCAAAGGATGACTTCCCAGTACCAGTTACCGAGCTGATGATAGATAACACGTCTACCCATGAGGTCTTCTTCTTCATGGATGGATCTTCAGGGTACAATCAGATAAAAATGCATCCTGAAGACTAAAAGCATACCGTCTTCTGGACTCTGTTGGGTAGATTCTGTTACAAGGTAATGCCTTACGGTGTGAAGAACGCTGGCGCTACCTACCAGAGGGCCATGACGAAGATCTTCGATGACCTCATTCATGAAGTTGTTGAATGCTACATTGACGACCTTGTAGTGAAGAGAAAATCTTATGAGGAGCATTGGGAGCATCTAGACATAGTGTTCCAACGTCTTCGGAAGTATAATCTTAAGATGAATCCTCTAAAATGCGCGTTTGGAGTCTCTTCGGGAAAATTCCTAGTATTCATCATACGACACCGAGGCATCGAAATAGACCCATAGAAGATCAAGGCGATTACGGAAATGCCCACGCCGAGAACTCTCAAACAACTGCGGTCTCTCCAAGGAAAGCTCGTGTATATCCGGCGGTTCATAGCCAACCTCTCCGAAAAATGCCGTCCTTACAGTCATCTAATGAAGAAGGGGACCCCGTTCGTCTGGGATCAAAAGTGACAAAATGCACTAGACGAAATTAAGCAATACGTACAGAATCTTCCAGTATTGGCTTCTCCGGTTAAGGGAAAATCCCTTATCCTATATACGACAACCCTTGAGGGTTCTCTAGGCGCGCTATGGGCACAGGAGAACGACCAGGGAAAGGAAAGAGCTCTGTACTGTTTAAGTCGAGTTCTCCTGGGGAAGGAAAACAACTACTCCCCCATCGAAAAGCATTGTCTGGCACTGATCTTCTCGATAACGAAGCTTAGACACTACGCCATGGCGCACAAGGTCCATCTCATATCAAAAGTGAATCCTCTCAAATATTTGATGTCAAGGGCCATACTAACAGGAAGGCTTGCCAAATGGGCCCTCCTTCTGATGGAATTCTCGATAACGTATCGACCTCTCAAAGCAGTGATGGTCCAGGCAATCGCCGACTTTCTCGTCGAGCATTCGATACCCGTCGACTCCCCCTTAAATTATGAGTTACTGGATGAACATGCGTTCGACGCAAAGGAAGAAGAGAATTATACCCGATGGGAACTCTACTTTGATGGAGCATCTTCCTTGAAAAGGCGGAAGCATAATACCCCCATAATCAAAGCTGGGGTGGGTTTCATCTTCGTTACTCCGCAAGGAGGGATACTGCGTTATGCCTTTTCCCTGACGGAGCCGAGGACTAACAACGAAGCTGAATTTGAAGATTTGATAACAGGTCTCGAAATCGCTGTTGACATGGGATTTCAAGACCTCCTCATATATGGAAACTCCTAGCTCATTATCAGCCAAGTAAATGACGACTATCAGACATGCAAGCCAGAACCGATCAGGTATGGTTAAAGAGTTCAGCAACCGCTGACACAAATCTCCTCCTACATCTTTGAGAGTATACCGTGTACGGAAAACAGCAAAGCGGATGCATTGGCTAGATTAGCTAAAGAATTGGCCGACGAAGACCTCAACGACGTAAAGATCATCGTGCAAAGTCCCCGGGTTCTCGCGCCAGCAGGGATACCATCGGAGGATTTAACAGAGTCATATGAAGAAAAGGAAACGACCAAACAAGCAGTCCTCCAGATAGAAGATGAAGAAAAGATTGAGGATTGGAGGGAAGTCTTCATAGACTACTTCAAATCCCATCGAACGCCTGAAAATGCGTCGTCAAGACATCAGCTCATGAAACGGGCTCTGTCTTTCGTTTTCGTCAATGATACTCTATACAAGAGATCACTCGACGGTTTGTGGCTAAGGTGCCTGGGGCCAGGAGAAGCAAAGAGAGTCGTTCAAGAAACTCACGACGGACTCTGCGGTTATCATCAAGCCGGGTCAAAGATGAGCGGAAGATCAAAAGAATGGGTTACTATTGGCCCACAATAATTTAGGTCTGCCTCGAATATGCAAAGCAGTGTCACTCATGCCAGATTCACGGGGAATTCATCCACCAACATCCAAATCCACTACACCCAACGGTAGCTAGCTGGCCGTTCGAAATGTGGGGAACCGACATAATTGGCCCCATCGAACCAGTATCATCCAAAGGACATCGATTCATACTAGCAATGACCGATTACTTTTCTAAGTGGGCAGAAGCAATACTACTAAGGGAAGTGAAGACGGAGAATATTCTCCATTTCTTCAAGACACATGTCATCTACCGGTTTGGCACTCCGCGACGGATAATCTCGGATAATGGACCAGCCTACAGGAGCCATAAATCAGCCGCTTCGCAGAACAACATAAAATAGACTGAAAATATTCTTTCGTTTATAATCCCCGGGCTAACGGTCTAGCTGAAGCTTTCAACAAGACCTTGACAAAGATTATAAAGAAAACGGTGTCCAGAAACAAAAAGACTGGCACGAAAGGCTGCACGAAGCCCTTTGGGCATACCGGACGACATTCAAAACGGACACGAATACGACCCCATACGCGTTAGTATTCGTCACGGAAGCGGTACTTCCCCTAGAAATAGACTCCCTTCTCTGTGAGTAGCGGTTCCATACGAACTGACAGATGAAGAAAACGCTCATCTCCAGCTTGAGGAGCTCGACGCCCTCGATGAAACTCGCCTTATAGCACAGCAAAACCTGAAGGCTTATAAGGCAAGGATGACACGGTCGGATGAAAAACTGACCAAGACGAGAACATTCCGCCAAGGCGAACTCGTGCTAGTCTTCAAAAGACCTATGATCCCCAATTGTGCGAAACGAGGGAAATTCGAGCCGAACTATGAGGGCCCGTACATCATAGACAAGGTCTACCAGGGTGGGGCCTACCTACTCATGGATATGCATGGCGAAAGACCCTTCTGGCCAATAAATGGCCGATTCCTCTAAAGATACTACACCTAACGGGTTATGATTCAGGTCAATGATAGATGACGACGCCTGTTTCCGCTTGCTATCTTCCTGAGTCAGAACCCTGAAAGTAGTATCCAGAAGATCTGTTGCTTCGAAAATGGTAACAGTGGACCACTACGTCCTTAAACTGGCCATAGACCGAGATGTCCCTAAACTAACAATGGACCGAGATGTCCTTAAACTAAAAATTCAGACCGGAATGTACTTAAACTAGCACATCGCCTCAAACACGGCGATAATGGATCGAAATGTCCCTAAACTAGTGCGCCGCCTCAAACATGGTGCATCGCCCCAAATACAACGATATCCATTCTTGAGATCTGTGTTGCAATCGAAGTCTCAACAGCAGAAGTTGGAACTCAAGTACTACTGACTACACAGTTTCCGTAACAATGTGGCTACTTCCCAAGTCCCACCAACAAACAAATGGGTCATGTGCAGCGAAACTACTTTCAAGAGTCCCACTGCTAAAAAAACGGTATGGTCCACAAGCAAAATGCACACGGATGAAAACCCGAAAGGGCGCCGTAAGTAAAAGCAGCAGGGCTACCGACGAGTTTATGAAAACCCAGAAGGGCGCGATCTCGTTACAAAAAAAGGTATTTCCACAAGTAAAATGGGCACGGATGAAAACCTGAAAGGGCGCCGTGAGTAAAAACAGCAAGGCTACCGGCGAATTTGTAAAAACCCGGAAGGGCGCGATCTCGTTAAAAAAAAGGTATGTCCACAAGCAAAATGGGTACAGATGAAAACCCGAAAGGGCGCCGTGAGTAAAAACAGCAGGGCTACCAGCGAGTTTGTGAAAAACCGGAAGGGCGCAATCTCGTAAAATTTTCACTTACGAGATCCTCTCGACTCGTAAGGAGAACTCCCCCTATGAGACACTCACGGCTTATAGGATTCAAAAGCCTTAACCTACAGGGATCCAAACCTGTTCTTAAGCCATCACATTCCCAAAGTTTCCCTACAGGCGGTCCAATATTGGCCCTTGTATACAATCTATGGGCACAAATAAATACAGCCCTCACTTAGTTTCACCAATGGCGCGAAATGTCCCTATATGGTGAACAACACTTGTAAGCCCTCTCGACTTATAAGGAGAAAAAACTCTTGCAAGATCCTTACGACTTGCAAGGGAGAACACACACTTAGGAATCCCCACGATTCCTAAGGAGAAAATACACCTATGAGATCCTCACGACTCGTAGCGAGAAATAACTTTATAAGACCGACAAGATCCTAATCTTGTTTACTAAGCCATCTTTGTTCAAATCGACAAAGACACATGGTGATTCGCTCCTGGCAATATTCCAGTGGTAGCGATGCTGATGCCTAAACAGATATCAAAATAGAAGTCCTTTCATGACACATGATGATTCTCTCCTGGCTATATTCCAGTTGTAGCGATACTGATGCCAAAGTTGGTATCAGATTCCAAACTCGCAATAAAAAATTAGCGAGCAAAAAAATGTATATGAAATAGCCGAAATGATGGGGCAACTCGCAATAAAAATCAGCAAGCAAAAAATATATGCATATGAAACAGCCGAAATGTTTGGGCAACTCGCAATAAAAAATAGCAAGCAAAAAAAATCCGAAATGGCCGAAATGATTGGGCACCGCGGATAAAAAGCCGAAATGATTGGGCAATCACGACTTTTGCGATATAAAAAGCTGAAAAGATAGAGTATCGTGGAAATAAAAAATAACATAAAATAAAAGGAAATTTTCTTTACCCTGCAGGTGAGTCTACAATGACCCCTGTATACAATCCATGGGTACAAATGAAAAAGGGAACCATGTTTTCTCACCAGACTCCATCAAAGGGAGAGCCAGATCTTGATGGAAACATCTACAGCCTAGAGATCATCCCAGTGTTCTTTCTCATTCCATCTGGATGCAGACGCAACGTCAACAAAGGCCCAAAGGTCTAAAATAAACGGAGCCATGGCAAATTCTTAACTCTAAGTCTTGATGGTTCACATACAACCTAAAGACTCCTCCGGCGTACCTTCTCATTCTATCAGGGTGCAGATGCGACTTTAACAAAGAATCCAATGAGCCAAATCAAATTAGAGTGAAGGAAAAATTCCAGCTCCAGTTCGACATTCTTCTCGTTACAGCAGACGCAATGTCAACAAAGGCTCTAAATAGCCAAATCAAAAAGGAGTGACGACAAAATCCCAGCTCCAGCTCGACATTCTTCTGGTTACAGCAGACACAATGTCAACAAAGGCTCCAAATAGCCAAACCAAACTGGAGGAAAGGCATATTCCTAGCTTCGGACTTCAACTGCAATACATACAGCATAGAAGTCCCACAGATGTCTACCCTATTTCAGCAAAGAAACGGCATGGCATCGTCAAAACAAAAATGTAGCAACGACATATTCCCAGCTTCAGGGTCTGATATAAATCCTAAGAGACTATCAAAGATCATCCCACACCAACACGGAGTGGTTATGACTCATCGGGGCTCCGAATTGAGCCTAACCTCAAGTAAAAAGCGTCATGGAAAATTCCTAATGCTTACTCTTCCGACGTCATATAGCCTAAGGAGATTACTTGAAGATGTCTTGTCCAGCCCTTGAAGGGATCAAAGACATGGCAGTCGCGGGGCTACTCGAACAACAGCTTAAAGACCGCATATCGAGGAATATATCAGCCAACGCGACGGTACCACGAACGACAGCCCTAGTACCATAAAACCTAATGGACCTCTATCGCAAAGAGCAGGGGTTATCTATATATAACGTTAAGATAAGTTTGCCTATAAACTCAAGGGAGGTAAACTAAACAAACCCCGAAATGAGTCCATAAACTAAACAAACTCCGAAATGAGTCCATAAACTAGAGACTCCGAAATGAGTCCATAAACTAAACGAACTCCGAAATGAGTCCATAAACTAAAGACTCCGAAATGAGTGAATAAACTACAAACTCTGAAATGAGTCCATAAACTAGAGACTCCGAAATGTGTAAATAAACTACAAGCTCCGAAATGAGTACATAAACTATTTTACGTCAAGTCAAGACATCGAAGGATAGAGAGACACAAGTATGAAATGAAATATGTCTTTTATTCATAAATCAAAATGAATACAAGATGCTTTTATTCATGAATCAAAATGAATACAAGGTGTAAAAAGTTTTCTAAGCTGGTGGGCGATTCAATAAGCCAACAAGTTTGTCATTTTTCCGCTGGACTTGTGCTTCGAGCTCTATCAACACCGCAAGCCGAGTCCATGCCGGTGTCTGTTGGTTCTGGTATGAAGAAAATCGACTCTCGATCTCTTTCTCGGTAGCCTTACGGGCCTCGACCATCTCACGTGTAAAAAAAAAATGTCTTTATCAAGGTCCGCCACCTCTGTAATGGCCTCTTGAAGAACCCGCCAAATTTCATAAGCTCGAGTGGTCTTGGAAGTGAGCTAGGCTTGAAGTTCCCCTAAAGCCTTTGAAGCCAACTCCTTTGCCGAAAACTTCCGGTTGAGCCTTTTCTTGCGTGACTGGAGATTGGCTGCACATCGGTCGATCCATCCACGCAGGCTCGCCTTTACAGAAAAGATGTCAGAGGGAAAGCGTATGCATTCAATCCCATGTAGACAGGCCTCCACTCGACGGCAATACTCGACCCAAGTACGCACCAGTGCCTCGTCATGATAATTGGCAAGAACAGATAAGCAAGAATTTGCTTCAACAACGAATTCTTCGGCCGTGACAAAATTACCAACGCAAAGATCTTCAATGAGAATCGCCAATGAATGAATGCTCTGTTTTGCCATCCTTTCAGAAACGCTCCGGGCATAAGGGCCTGGCGGCATGGAAATCCGGGACTCTAATAGAGTCAGGACTGGTAAAGATGTGAAGATACATGTGCGGTTAGTTACCTTCCCAAATATAGAACAAGTAAAAGGATGCCAAGGATAAAGCATCACTTACCCACGGCTATGCAAGGCGGGTTTGAGAGCTCCCCAGGTCCGTCAAAAATTTCAACTTCGTCGTTGGTTTCCAGTACTGTAGTTTAAATAAAAGGGCATATCAGCATCATTGTGAAAATATAAAACAAAAAAGGCAAAAGAATACCGACATTGGCCAGAAGAAAGGACTATGCTTTGTGTAGGTATCGCTTGCGGGGCCGCCATATCGAGTAAACGCTGGAAGGTTTTCCTCGGAGAATGATCCACAATAGAAGACGCCAACTCCCGCAATTCTGAGAGAGAGAAAGGTTCACATATATGGTGGGGTCGTTAAACAAAATGTATATGTATATAAGATTACCTTCGATACTTCGCCCGCTCTGATTCGGAGGGATGGAAGCTTCGGCAACCTCCTCTACACCTTCAGGCGCGTCACTGGAAATATTCATGAAATCTATGACCGACATGGCAGTCTCCAATAGAGGGACAAAATCCGCCACTGGAAGCTCCAAAGTGGGGATGACAGCTTCGGTAATCTCTTCTACCCCCTCAGGTGCGTCATCGGAAATATCCATGGAATCTATTGTCGGTGTGGCAATCTCTGCTGGAGGGACAGAAGAAATCACCAGGAGCTCCACAGCGGGGATATCAGCTTCAGTAATCTCCTTCACACCTTCCGGTATGTCACAAGAGATTGTCGTAGAACCTACGTCCATGGCGCGATCTGGGCTCGAAATTACGCCCGTTGCAGAAGGCCTTACAATTTTTTTAAAGATAATGCGACGGAAAGTAATACAAATTATTTGCTAAAAAAGATAAGAAATATACGTACCAATACCCCAAGGAGCCTAAAGGATGGTCTGTTCGAGCTGCTGTGCTTTTCTGTTCAGATGCACTCGTCGGGCCTCAATCGAAAATGGATCCCTACCCACTTTCAAAGCAACTTCATCTTCGGAGATGTCCGACACCAGCTGTTTCAAAGCACGTTTCTCCTCCAGCGTCAAAGGAGTTATCGGTAACATGGATGGAGCCGGATCGACATCATAAAACAACAGCGAGAAGCTTTCCTTTCCTAGAGGGGACGTTTTCAGCCTCATATTGTGAGCGCTTTAAAGCCTCGGCCAACTGAGCAGCCTCCTCGGCAGAAGAACCGGGGAAGAGAAGACCGTCGTCCGGCTCATGCATAGATATCAGCTCATCCTGGATAAGGGGCTCGGATTCAAGCAAAGCGTCGAGTAGGCTGGCGACTGATTTCTTTCTCCTTTTGGAGCCTGAGCTAACACCAGTAGAGGGGCGCTTCCTCCCCTTTTGCGATTTTGCGCGGCGCTTCCCGACATCGCTTTCGATATCTGCCTTTGTGGACGCCACAGCTGGTGCTTTATCAGGAGTCGCTGTCTCGGTTCTCGTACACACCGGCATACCAGCAGTACCGGGGGTTGATTCAGCTTATGCAGCTTTGGGAATGAGCATTGAGCCGCTGTCCCTTAGAGGAGGGCAAACAACCAACCGTGGCTGCAACGGGGCACCGACAGCTTGATCTGGAACATGATATCTACACTCAAAGAGCACACGTCTTTCATCTGCGATGATAGGACCGACCCGGTGGCGATACCAGCCTTTGAATGGCCCCACGGGCCTTGGAAGATAGTCAGGCTCCGGGATCATGAAAAGAGAACCCGTGTTCAACTGAATGAAATGATGGATAACATCGCAGGCTACCTCCAGAGAAGGAGTAGTCTCAACTAAAAAGGCTTCGAGGGGGACGCCCTGGTTGTAGCCTAACTGCTGGGCAAAGCAATGCGGATTATACCGCATGAAGAGGGTGGCGTCGTTAATAAGGAACACGAAATACCCTGGCCTGATTGAGTATAAGTGCATGATCTCTTTTGGCTTTAAAGCTGGAGCCCCATTCTTTGATAAATCAAACAATTGTCGAACGGGTCCCGTGTTGGATATAGTGCCCTCAAGTCAATTATTGGATCGCAGGCACGTGATTGCAATGATTGAGGGAGGACCTATGCCGGTAGGACAGTCGTACTCGAGATGATAGTTTACTATCTGGTTTGTCTTTATCATCGTGTACATACTTTAGGTGACTTTACAGATCACTACTACACGTTGATAGAGCCCTTAGGATTCTTCCTTGACTACCGGCAGTATGATGGCGATCATATACGTGAGAGTTGGGTAGTCTATAAGCACATTCTTAAAGTGTCCCTAGTCATGGGAGTTTCGAGACTGGGCATCGATACTCTGAGAGTAGACTAGTGTATATGGATTGAGAACCCGACGAGGGGCGGTGGCTGGTCTCACAAGCCATTGGTGTCAGTTGGTTCACCTAAGATAGTATACAGGTGCTCATTGGGTTATGAGTACACCGGACGGACTCGCTGGGAACATGCTAGTTGGTATTATGCCTGTCGTCAGATAGCGGTTCCCTGATGACATGTGTACAGGTTAGTCTATCGACCTGAGATCGTCATTTTTCTCGTGTGATTTCCCACTGTGCTTTGATTACTACCCTACCACGGCTCAAAGGAGTCGTGCAAACATGTTTTAGTTGGGTACAGTCCCGAGCCACATGGAGGAAGTGAGAAGATCGGCAAGGGATTCGTCTCTCTCGGTATTGGGGGTGAGATCGCGCTATATTTAGGAGAGTCATTACACGAAGTCCATGACCAAGGCAAGTGAGATTTACTGGTAGGTATTCCGGTAGTTTCTCAGGGTGTTCTGGGCTACACTCCGACACGACTTGTACCGCTTTTGGAGGTCTGACGTTTACCAGCCCCCTAGGCCCGACATGCGATACTCATAGACGAACGGACCGGACTTTATGGATATTGTCACTGACAAGCTCAGTAGGGGTTTCAGGATGTGTTCGCTCATCAGCCTCCCTTTTGGTCAATACATGGGTAGCCATTACGTACAGCTAGTACCACTGACGTGCTTGTGGTTAAACCCACTGCCAGCTTATTGACGAGTCTTTAGAGTCCCCCACAAAAAGTTTCCCAAGTTCGGGCAAAACGTTGTAGAGGCCGTATGGTTATATGGCTGGGTTCGATCACATACGTGCACTTGTGCACGGATCATGATCGAGCGGATCATACTAGTGGGCTTTGTTTTAAGCCGGATCCTAGTATTAGATTTGTTGGATTACTTTCTTCTCATTGTATTCGCATTCAGTCGGAATGCGGATACAGGTATGTATATACAGGTGAGGGGTATCCTTGTGATCCGTCACGAGTTTACTTTAATGTTGCCATTCTCTTTTTAGATTAAACATTTTGGTTTAAATGTTTAATCAAGTGGAAATTGTGAGTGCTAGTCATTATGAAGAGCAATAAATGTGGCATGTGTAATTTGGTGACTCATGGTATTATTTTTTGTGCCATGTCCACTTTTTTATTGATTTATTGGGTGAGATTGAGATGGAGAGAGAAAGAGGGCAGCCACAAGTGTGGGGTTTGCTCTTGAGATTTCATTCTAGCGCTCTCTCATTTTTATCTCACACAATAAAAAAAGCTCTTCTTTTTCTTCTTCCTTTTTCTAGAGCTCACAATTTCCTCATCAATGGCTTCTTCTTCAACCTCCATCCATACCATCTCATGTGTTGAGAATTAATGGATGTCATGCGAAAAAGTTATCACACGCATTCTCTACTTCACCTTGGATATATCGGCTAGCAAACTTCATGTTCGAGTTGCTTCGGTTTGAAGCGGGAGCCCGTAAAAAGATTCCTTGACGTGGTGCCACTTCGACGAGGAGACCGGAGATCTAGCGAGATCGGAGATGCCGCGAGGAGTTAGGAATGGTGGTTAAAGACCGAAGGACATGGATCGATCGGTATAGACATTCTAACTTCTTTGTAGATTGCTAGTATTTAGTTAATGGTACGATCCGGGTAAAAGACTACGTTAGCGCCAGTTTCGTAAAAAGTTTTTGTTCCGCTTTTGGCCTCAGATTGACGGCCGGGGCGCTGCCGTAGCCCAACATGGTATCAGAGCCAACCCATTAACCCTTAGCTAGCTTATTTTGACAATTTTAATCTATCAAAATCGAAACAAACCCGATTCACTGCACTGAGCATTCCAGTTTCTGTCAAAGTTCATTTGGTCTTCAAAATTTTTTTTAACAATTGCAGAAGACTACTGACATGACCACAAGACCACAGACCAAATAGGAACTAATTCCTTCATAAAAAAACCGAGCACTTTCCTCATTTGACCGGCCTGCTCGGCCATTTCATGGAATTTGAGCTTCGTATTTGGGTGTTGGTCTGGTCTATGGAAAGTTGGTTCAGTGATATTGTTTGTTTAACCCAGTTTTGATATGGAGTTATCTAGTTGTTTGGGGTTATTCGCGCAACGGGCGCTAGGCTCTCACTCCGTTGCTTGGTCTACCACGACGGTTATTTCGAAGTCGATATTTTCTAACATTGTTTAAAGTTTGCAGTACATACATTTCTATCTGAGACCGTGAATGTCGTTCGAGCGGTAAATCTTGTCTAATTGCTCTAGTCCTTTTAGATGGGTCTGTGAACGTGACATTCACGTTGATGTTCTGTGTTGTGCTGTGATGTTGCGGATTTGTCGTTGTGGATAGCTTGCGTGTAATGGTAGTGTGGTTTGGATTTATTTGTACATTTGATATCGCGGGGCGAGCGTCCGACATGTGGACTGCCGTCACTGCCTGTTTGTCTATTATTCTTTTAGGGCACGGATTGAGGTCGATGTCACCGTTATACATATTTTCTTTTCTGTACTAGGATTACCCTGCGGTGGAGTGCACGGATAGCCGGGTTCTAGAGGGCAACGGGCCCATATCTCATGGCTTTGAGACGGAGGGGGTTCCACTCTAGAATTGGCGAGTTCTTCACCGCACTCGTAGGAGGTACAGGTCGACCGAAGGAGGGGTGCTTAAGTTACCGGATTCCGTGAAGTGCTGGGTGGTCCATTCACTTTGCTGAAGGGGGCTGCCTCGCTTCTGGTTTTGGCGGGTAACTTGCCGCACTCGTAGGGGTCTAGGTTTTCATTGCACAGGCTATCCACACGACCAGGGGAACGTCGGGTTTCATTTGCGGCTCAAAGGAAACCCGGGTGTCACGCCCCGCTTTCCGGTGTACGGGCAGATGATGCGACGAGGCCGCTACGTATTTACTCTGAAGTAAATACGCTAAATGTATCTAAGCAATATAAAAAAATAAATGCACAAGAGACAAAATGTATAATTGAACAATAACTTTATTTATTCACATTCTTTTTACAATGCATGGAAAGTAAATACATCTGATGAAAGCAATGCCTAAACAGTGGCAAAACAGAAAAGAAAAGTACTGAAATAAAAATGTGTACAATGAAGCTAGAACTCTGGGCCATAGGAAAACTGCTCCAAGTCCTTACTAGTGGACTCGATCTCCGGAGTGTCTAGATAACCTGACGACATTCAAAGAAGAATGAAATAGAATGTCGTCAGCGAACAAATCGCTTAGTAAGTCCCAAAGATAAGGGAGAAAAAGAATAGGCAGAGAAAGAGAGAGTATAGCTTTTAAAGTTGTATTATTTGTTATACTGTTGTATTTAGTATTAATGCTGTTGTTATCATAAGTTCAAAGGTGAATGTCAACCAATCTCAAGAGTGTTCTCAAAGCTAACAGGCTGTAATCCAGGGGTAGGTAACCACGGGCCCGAATCAAATGTTAGTAACGGGACTTCAACCTAGTGTTGAAGTATTCCAAACTCAACAGGCCACAATCCAGGAGCATGGAAAACACGGGCCCTCATGATTGCTTTCTTATGTTAGTAGACATGGATTCATGATCTAGGGGGACTCTTGAGATTCTGTTGGATTCACTAATGAACTACCCCAATACCCCGTGTATTTATTGTATTGATAGTGATGATTGTACTGATGATATTGTATTGTATTGTATTGTCTTGAAAATTGTATAGATGACTTGCCGAAACCATGATATCAGTAAATGGATGTAACTGGAGAATTATGTAAATGGATGTAACTGGAGAATCATGTAAATGGAAGTATATCCATGGTTCGGTTCGGTCAAGTTGTATAGATTGAATAGTTTGAATATATGGATTCATGGATTCATGTTGAATTGTAGTTTGGATACTTGAATCATATTCAAGTCAGATTATTAATGAGTCTCAGTCTGAGTCAGACAATTAGAAAAGAAATTGAAGTCTTGAATTAGGTTTTGATGTTATCGGTAACCGCTGCACATGGACGGCAGGATTTTTGTCTTTTTCAAAGACAATTACCGTATTGATAACACCGTTGTTAAGTTGTCTACCTTAAATTGGCAAGCACCCACTTCTCCGACTCCCCGAGGCTCAAGATATTGGTCCCGCTTAAACCTATATTTACTAGGGTCCTTAGGGTAATTTATAGAACTTGAGTGGGTTTTATGTAAAAATACTTTTGTATAATTTTCAAATACACCACAAGTATTTAATTATTGTCTTTAGAATTGTTATAAATGTAGGTTTTATATTTGTGACATTTCTAGTGAGAATAACCTATTTTTTTCATAATACATGGTATTTATTTGTAATATTGAACTTGTATGGAATGTAAGTCCGTGTTGCCCACCCCGGTGCTTACGGGGAGGCGGAAAACATAATATAAAATCGGATTTTTTAATGACTTAGGCAACATGGACTATGCTTGTGAGGATCTTTGCTAAACATAAACTAGCTAACCCTAACTACAAAGTAGCTAAGTGAAGAAAGGTTATACCTTTGGTCTTTAGTCCTTCTCTCCTTGCTCCTAGGTATGGTAGAAAAGGATCACCTTGCTTGTCTTCTCCCGTCAAAGAAGGATCCACCCGAAAGCCACCACCTTTAGCTTCAACTCCAAGCTAGGAGTAACTAGAGTGCAAGAAATGCTAAGACTTGAACCCTAGAAGTGAGTAGAGAAGATCAAGAGAGGGTTTTTCTCAAGCTTTTTGTTTCTCAACACATGAGAGGGAGAGAGCTTGAGGGAGAGGATGAGCAAGAGAGAGAAAAGAAATGAGAGAATGAGAATAATAGTGAGCCATTCTCACTAATATGTGTGAGTTATTTTAATTAATCAATTAGCAAGAAAATTGTCATGGTTTAATCAAGAGGTGACCATTATCATTTCATTATTAATGCAAATTGCAAGAATCAAAGAGCATCTTCCAAATGAAATGATCATGGTCAAATTGTCAACTTGGTCAACAAGTCAACAAAGTCAAAGTGTCAACAACAACAACCATGCACAATAATTAAGCTAATTATTAATTAACAATAATACACACAAAAACAATAGGGTTAATAAAATGACAATAGTCATTAACCCTAAACAAGGTCCTCTCCCTCAATCTCAAGCAACCGTGCATACGCACCCGCATTCATGATCCGAGGAACACGAACACAATGAGAAAAACCAATCTCAAATCATATACTAGGATCCGGCTTAAACCAAAGCCCGCTAGTATAAACTGTCCGGACAGCAAACGTGCACAAGTGCGCGGATGCGAACGAACCCTGTCGCAAAACCATGCGACCTCTACTCATTTTGCCTAAAGGCGAATAGCTCTCTGTGTGGGACTCTAAAGACTCGACACTACGCTGGCAGTGGGTTTAACCACAGACCGCAAGCGGCACTAGCTGTACGTAACGGTCCCCAGGTAGATGTCGATAAGAAGACTGACGAGGTGAACCCCATCTGCACTCCTACTGAGCCTGTATGTGACAGTCTCCGTACAGTCCGGTCTGTTCGTCTGATACATCGCATGGCGGGCCTAGGGGGGCGGTGAACGTCAGTCCCCTAATAGCGGTACAAGTCGTGTCGGAGTGAAGCCCAGAACACCCTGAGATAACACTGGAAGCCTACCAGTATATCTCGCTTGCCCTGGCCAGGGACTACTCGTGTAATGGCTCTCCTGGACACAGCGCGATGTCAACCCCCAATACCGGGAGAGACGAATCCTGTCTAACCGTCACTGCCTCCAAGTGCTTCGGGACTGCACCCAAAAACTACCTGTTTGCACGACTCCTCTGAGCCGTGGTAGGGTAGTAATCAAAGTGCAGTGGGAACACACTCGAGGCGAAGTGACAGTGTCAAGTCAGCGGACTAAGCTGTACTCATGTCACCTGGGAACTGATAACTGACGATAGGTATATTACCAACCAACAGTTCCCGACGAGTCCTGTCCAGTGTACTCGTAACCTAACGAGCACCCGCATACTATCCCAAGTACGACGTACTAACGGCTGTGGGACAGACCGTCTCCCACACTGGGATGAGAAGCGCATACGCTAGTCTACTCCGGAGTATCGATGCCCTGTCTCGATAGTCCAACGACCAGGGACCTGTATAAGGATGTGCTTATA
The DNA here is from genome assembly GCA_030015575.1 of Agapanthus africanus. Lineage (NCBI taxonomy): Eukaryota > Viridiplantae > Streptophyta > Magnoliopsida > Asparagales > Amaryllidaceae > Agapanthus > Agapanthus africanus. Next base: position 130,779,933 of record CM057350.1, on the reverse strand, counting down.
GATTACCCAGCTCCCACGAGTGCGAGCGCCATCACAACGCTGGTAATCAAGCAAAGATCCTAAGGGCTCTACTAATATGTATACCAGCAATATGCTAAAAGAAACACATGCACATATTAAAGCAGAGACAAACCAAGTAGCATACTACCATTTCGAGCAAGATTGTATATACAACTGTGAATATCCCAAGCTTCCATTAAGTAATATACAAGCTAGTATGATACAGTAATGGCCTCTAGGGCATATACACTAACAATCTCCCACTTGCACTAAGGCCATGTACTGGCGTATCGAAGACCTATCATCTCGATCAGCCGCTCGAACTGAGTCTGGGGTAGGGCCTTCGTGAGTGGATCTGCAGTGTTGTTCTCCGTATTAACTCTCTTTACCTCGATCTCCTGGCGATCTATGATCTCCCTGATCAGGTGGTACCTCCTCAAAATGTGCCTGGACTTCTGATGGGACCTGGGTTCCTTCGCTAAAGCTATAGCTCCGTTGTTGTCGCAATACAGCGGTATTGGATCAACAATGGTAGGAACCACCTGAAGCTCCGTGAGGAACTTCTTCATCCAGACAGCTTCCTTTGCGGCATCGCAAGCAGCTATGTACTCCGCTTCCATTGTTGAGTCTGCAACGGTCTCCTGCTTGGAACTCTTCCAGCAAACCGCCCCTCCATTGAGGGTAAAGACATAACCCGACATGGACTTGGAGTCATCCTTGTCACTCTGGAAGCTGGAGTCAGCAAAGGCCTCGAGCTGGAGGTCTTTTCCGCCATACACCAAGAACATCTCCTTAGTCCTTCTCAGGTACTTGAGAATGTTCTTTACCGCTATCCAGTGTTTCTCCCCTGGGTTTGACTGATACCGGCTTACAACGCTCAATGCGTACGCTACATCTGGTCTGGTACACAACATCGCATACATTATAGAGCCTACCGCAGAAGCGTAGGGTATAATAGACATGCGATCCCTTTCCAAATCAGTCTTGGGAGACATCTCTTTGGAGAGGGCGATCCCGTGACAAGCCGGTAGATTACCGCGCTTGGAATCTTCCATACTGAACCTTTTCAGTATGGTGTCAATGTACCTTGACTGTGAAAGTCCCAACATCCTCTTAGATCTATCACGATAGATCTGGATCCCCAGAATGTAGTTGGCATCACCCAGGTCCTTCATGGAGAACCTCTGCGACAAGAATCCTTTGACTGACTGTAGCATAGGAATATCATTTCCTATTAGGAGAATGTCATCCACGTACAAGACGAGGAATACCACAGTTCTCCCTACAATCTTACTGTAAATGCATGGTTCATCTGGGTTTTTGATAAAGTCGAATTCTTTGACAGTATCATCAAAGCAGATGTTCCAACTCCGCGATGCCTGCTTAAGTCCATAGATGGACTTTAGCAACTTGCACACTCTACCGCTGCTCCCACTCTGATTGAATCCCTCCGGCTGATCCATATAGACGCACTCTTCCAAATTTCCATTTAGGAAAGCTGTCTTTACGTCCATCTGCCAGATTTCATAATCGTGGAAGGCAGCAATGGCAAGTAGGATCCGAATGGATTTCAGCATAGCCACTGGAGAAAAGGTCTCGTCATAGTCCAAACCAGGTCTTTGACGAAAACCCTTTGCTACAAGTCTAGCTTTATAGGTCTCAACCTGCCCATCTACACCAATCTTCTTTCTGAAGATCCATTTGCAGCCTACGGGTTTTACCCCTTCTGGTGCAAAGTCCAAAGTCCACACTTTGTTGGTGTACATGGACTCCATCTCGGCCCGCATAGCATCTAGCCATTTTACCGAGTCGCCGCTCTGGATGGCTTGCTGGAAGCTAGTAGGCTCACCATAATCCATGGTGCAATCCTCTCTATCCCCGTCTATGAGAAAACCGTAGTATCTCTCGGGCGGATGAGACTGCCTACTACTTCTGCGGAGTGGCGCTGGGATATCCGGTTCTCTTGAAACTTCTGGTTCTTCCAAGCTTTCAGTAATAGCTTGTGGTTCTGGAATTTCTTCCAGTTCTATTGCGCTCCCACTTATCTGATTTTCTAAAAATTCAGTTTCCAAGAAGTGGGCATGCTGAGAAACAAAAACCTTTTGTTCCTCTGCGGAATAGAAAAGATACCCCCTGGAGTTCTTCGGGTATCCCACAAACTTACACAGTACTGAACGTGCCTCGAGCTTGTCCGCATGCTGCTTTTTTACAAAAGCTGGACATCCCCATGTCTTAAGGTACTTGAGACAGGGTTTCTTCCCACTCCACATCTGATATGGAGTGGTAGGCACAGTCTTGGTGGGAGCCTTGTTCAAGAGATATGCAGCTGTTTCTAGTGCATAACTCCAGAAGGATCGCGGCAACTCAGCCTTACTCATCATGGAACGAACCATATCCAATAGGGTTCGATTCCTCCTTTCCGATACACCGTTGTGTTGTGGTGTGTATGGGGGAGTAAGTTGAGAGAGAATTCCATTCTCTTTTAAGAAGCCCAGAAACTCGGCACTTAAGTATTCTCCTCCTCGATCCGATCTTAGGATCTTGATACTTTTGCCTGTTTGTTTTTCAACTTCATTCTTGTATTCTTGAAATTTCTCAAAGGCCTCGGATTTGTGCTTCATCAAGAAGACATGCCCATACCTAGAGAAATCATCGGTGAAAGTAATGAAGTATGAATAACCACTTCGCGCATGTGTAGACATTGGACCACACACATCACTGTGTATGAGTCCCAAGAGCTCGCTTGCTCTTTCTCCGTGTCCAGTGAACGGAGTCTTTGTCATCTTTCCCATGAGACAAGATTCACAAGTGGCATAAGACTGATACTCAAACGGATTCAAGTATCCCTCTTTATGTAACTTTGTTAACCGTGTCTCATTAATGTGACCCAGTCTACAATGCCATAAGAAAGCCTGATTTGTTTCCGGAGACTTTCTTTTAAGTGTGTTCTGGACACTGAAGATCTGAGCTTGATTCAGTACGTATATACCGTTCTGTAATGTACCTGACCCAATCAGAACTTGATTAAGGTGGATGTTAACTACATCGCTTACAAAAGTAAAATCATATCCTTCCTTAGAAATTAAGGATACAGATATGATATTACATGTCGCACCTGGTACATAAAAACAGTTACGCAGAATCAATATCTGCCCAGTTGTCAGTCCTAGATGATATTCCCCTACGGATTCAGCATACATGCTCATTCCGTTAGCAACCCTGAGAGTCATATCACCTTTCCTGATAACCCTACGGTTTCTCAAAGCCTGTAATGAATTACAGATATGAGATCCTGATCCGGTATCCAATACCCAGGAAGTAGGGTTAACTGACATACAGTTCTCAATCACAAACACACCCGAAGCCGAAGCCACAACATGCTTCGAATTCTGGCTACTGGCTTTACAAGCCCTGCAATCCTTCTGTCCATGTTCATTCCCGTAACAATAGGAACATCCTTCTTTTACTATATCTGTTCCTGAAACTTCTGCCCTTCCCTTTCTTTCTACTTCCCTAGTTTCCTTTAGGGTAGTAGACAGAGACTGTTGAACTGAGTCAGCATCTGACCTGTTCTTCAACGTGGTCTTCAGGTCCGAGAGCTCAATAGAGCTGGTCTCTGTAAGGACGTTGCCCCCTACAGATGACCCGATAGCCAACCTCGCTGGAAGCAATTCGTTCGAGGTCTCATATCTTGCGATACGAGATTGCTCTCCATATAAAACTTTGTTATGGAGGAAGATAGAAGCTAAGTCCATCTTCTCGTGCTGCCTCTGGTATATACCATCAACTGAGGCTAACACGAGGCACTTGGCTTTCGCACAGACTTTTTCCGATGTCCTACGAATATCAATATCCGTGACAGGGGAAACTGGACCTGAGACGGCAGGGGTTGGATCAGTTAAGAGGTGTCCCAGCTTGTCCTGGGTAATGGACATCTGGACAGACCTTTGCCAGTCAAAACAGTTAGATTCAGTCATCTTTTTATCTAGATGTAACCTAGGTGTGGTCAGAGGGTCGCTGCAATTAAGAGAGAGAGAAGAAAACACTTAGCATGTTGCTCTTGCAAGTTTAGATTGGTTTTTAATTTATCTAAACAGGATGGCTCCCACTGTCTCTCGAATCCCTTCTCAAACCGTAAAGAAAAGATTAGTCGGGATCAATCTCACCGTACAATACTTGCTTAACCGTTCAGCCAGGCCAGTGTCGGTACTTCGAGGGAGGTTTTCCAACGCTTTCGCGAAGTTCCTTAATTAAGTAACCTCTTTTCCCTGTGGGCGTAGCCCCGCTAACACCTTTCTAGGCACCTACTAGGTTTATAGCATTGATCGTTAAGTGAGAGTTTTCCCGAGGAGTAGCATATACTCACAGTAGGATCGGGATCCAAATATCATCGCGTGATAAAACCGAAGGAATCCTACCAGAATCATCACACTCCAAATGGTATGCAACGCTAGCAAGTTTCAGTACTTATGAAACTCCCGATGTGGATTTTTGCCCCATGCTCTTATGACCTTGACGAAGGTCAACAAATCATAAGTCACATGTCAAGTTCTACCCGTCATTATCCAGGTTAATTTGAACCCACCCGTACATACCCTTGACGAAGGTCAACAAGGTAGTACGACTGTCCCAAACCAACGCATCTATCTATGCTACATATGAACACCCAACAGCTACCAATCACTATGCCTTGACGAAGGTCAACAAACATAGCTTGAATACTATTGAATATTCATACGAAACGACGGAGGGCTACGGATGGTTTTGGCGAAACCGTGAACGTAGTGAACTTGATCTAATCTATGGAACGAGATAGCTTTTAAAAGGAGTGGTTCAAGCTCCGCGTTTAAAAGTTTAGTTTTGAAAAGAACCGAGTGGTTTTCAAAGTGTTCCAATCGACTTTTACTTGGTTTATTTCTTGCATTAGTTCTTTTAATGCGTCCCATCATTTAATCCTACCATTGCAGAAAACAACCAAAATATGACGTACGCTTATGCCATTCGCATTCGCCACGGGGCCCCGTCATCACCCGTTAGGTTACTTAACTAACGACAGAGCGGGGGCTGGGCTAGCGCGGCTGTAAAACATAAGCAACGCCTAAATAGTTATTATATATAAATATATAGCAATGATAGACATTACAGATCACAGATGAATACATTGGATATACTAGGAATCCGCAATGCGTTCGAGCCTGCAACGCAAAGCGGATTACACGGTCGCGGTGAATAGCCAATACCCCACCCAAGACCCCTACGGGTGCGGCAAACTACCCGCCAAGCACCCGAAGCGAAGCAACCTCCCTCACCACCGTGAGTAGGCCACTCGGCACTTCGAGATACCCGGTAGTTTGTGCACCCCCTCCATGGGTCTATCCTAGGAGCAAAAACAGTAAAAAGAATTATACAATGACGGCTACAACCCCGACCCGGTTGTGCGGCCATACAAAGAATATAATTACATCAATTTACATGTTACAAATGAATGAAAGAAAAAAAACGCTCATCTCACATCCAACCCGGCTATTCACCCGCGACAATCCAATCCATTCATATCCACAAACCAATAACAATCACAGATCATGTATAACCCCGACTAATCGTCTTATAGCGATTAGCCGACGTTCAATACATGCAAGCATTACAGATATAACCGATATAGTTAAAGTGCAGTGAAGTTCGGAAAAATACGGAATTATAGGACCCCAAAAAGAAATTTCTTTTCTGTAGAATCTGGGTACATATAATATATACTAAAAATCCCAAAACCAACAACAACACACTCTGCACGAAAAACGATGCGCCGATAACCACAATCCGCGGCGGTTCCGCCGCATATACCTACTTCATGCGGCGGAAGCGCGGCGACTTGAGGGAATTAGGGTATCGTTTTTCTTGGGTGTATTCACAAAACCCTGAGACGATTTTACATGTGTACAGTTTTTCATTTCGAGCAGGAAAAATTTTAACAGAAACTTGGATTTTGTAAAAATTTGGTTTTGTGATTTTTCCGGTTCCGAACTTCGTTACACTTAACTACTTAACTAGTTTAGGTTTAGTTAGGCTCTGATACCACTGTAAGTCCGTGTTGCCCACCCCGGTGCTTACGGGGAGGCGGAAAACATAATATAAAATCGGATTTTTTAATGACTTAGGCAACATGGACTATGCTTGTGAGGATCTTTGCTAAACATAAACTAGCTAACCCTAACTACAAAGTAGCTAAGTGAAGAAAGGTTATACCTTTGGTCTTTAGTCCTTCTCTCCTTGCTCCTAGGTATGGTAGAAAAGGATCACCTTGCTTGTCTTCTCCCGTCAAAGAAGGATCCACCCGAAAGCCACCACCTTTAGCTTCAACTCCAAGCTAGGAGTAACTAGAGTGCAAGAAATGCTAAGACTTGAACCCTAGAAGTGAGTAGAGAAGATCAAGAGAGGGTTTTTCTCAAGCTTTTTGTTTCTCAACACATGAGAGGGAGAGAGCTTGAGGGAGAGGATGAGCAAGAGAGAGAAAAGAAATGAGAGAATGAGAATAATAGTGAGCCATTCTCACTAATATGTGTGAGTTATTTTAATTAATCAATTAGCAAGAAAATTGTCATGGTTTAATCAAGAGGTGACCATTATCATTTCATTATTAATGCAAATTGCAAGAATCAAAGAGCATCTTCCAAATGAAATGATCATGGTCAAATTGTCAACTTGGTCAACAAGTCAACAAAGTCAAAGTGTCAACAACAACAACCATGCACAATAATTAAGCTAATTATTAATTAACAATAATACACACAAAAACAATAGGGTTAATAAAATGACAATAGTCATTAACCCTAAACAAGGTCCTCTCCCTCAATCTCAAGCAACCGTGCATACGCACCCGCATTCGTGATCCGAGGAACACGAACACAATGAGAAAAACCAATCTCAAATCATATACTAGGATCCGGCTTAAACCAAAGCCCGCTAGTATAAACTGTCCGGACAGCAAACGTGCACAAGTGCGCGGATGCGAACGAACCCTGTCGCAAAACCATGCGACCTCTACTCATTTTGCCTAAAGGCGAATAGCTCTCTGTGTGGGACTCTAAAGACTCGACACTACGCTGGCAGTGGGTTTAACCACAGACCGCAAGCGGCACTAGCTGTACGTAACGGTCCCCAGGTAGATGTCGATAAGAAGACTGACGAGGTGAACCCCATCTGCACTCCTACTGAGCCTGTATGTGACAGTCTCCGTACAGTCCGGTCTGTTCGTCTGATACATCGCATGGCGGGCCTAGGGGGGCGGTGAACGTCAGTCCCCTAATAGCGGTACAAGTCGTGTCGGAGTGAAGCCCAGAACACCCTGAGATAACACTGGAAGCCTACCAGTATATCTCGCTTGCCCTGGCCAGGGACTACTCGTGTAATGGCTCTCCTGGACACAGCGCGATGTCAACCCCCAATACCGGGAGAGACGAATCCTGTCTAACCGTCACTGCCTCCAAGTGCTTCGGGACTGCACCCAAAAACTACCTGTTTGCACGACTCCTCTGAGCCGTGGTAGGGTAGTAATCAAAGTGCAGTGGGAACACACTCGAGGCGAAGTGACAGTGTCAAGTCAGCGGACTAAGCTGTACTCATGTCACCTGGGAACTGATAACTGACGATAGGTATATTACCAACCAACAGTTCCCGACGAGTCCTGTCCAGTGTACTCGTAACCTAACGAGCACCCGCATACTATCCCAAGTACGACGTACTAACGGCTGTGGGACAGACCGTCTCCCACACTGGGATGAGAAGCGCATACGCTAGTCTACTCCGGAGTATCGATGCCCTGTCTCGATAGTCCAACGACCAGGGACCTGTATAAGGATGTGCTTATAGATTACCCAGCTCCCACGAGTGCGAGCGCCATCACAACGCTGGTAATCAAGCAAAGATCCTAAGGGCTCTACTAATATGTATACCAGCAATATGCTAAAAGAAACACATGCACATATTAAAGCAGAGACAAACCAAGTAGCATACTACCATTTCGAGCAAGATTGTATATACAACTGTGAATATCCCAAGCTTCCATTAAGTAATATACAAGCTAGTATGATACAGTAATGGCCTCTAGGGCATATACACTAACATGGAATTCATGGTATTTTAATGTAAAGTGATTCTTGTGATTTTATAAAATGTTGGAATATTTATATTATTACAAAATAGATATTTTTATGATACATACATACATACATATATATATATATATAAATAAATAAATAAATAAATTTTAATATATATTATATTTCTAGAAATCTCATTTTCTTAAGATATTTGTATTTTAAATCTTTCGAGACCGAATGCTCCTTGCGGAGGTCTGCATCTCGCACTACTAAGCCCAGGGCCGTGCGATAATCCGCACCATCCCAGTCGGGTTCCCCAAATTGGGTTGTAGTGGCGCTTTGCAAAGATTTGTTTAAAAATACCAAATCTTGTAAAAATGGTTTTATTAGTAAAGGGTATTTATATGTAAAGGTTCGTTTTCCGTATTCTATGTTCCTAAAAAGTATTGTGCTATGTTTCATATGAGTGTTGTGAGGAGGTAGGTCATTACCTCGTGATCTAACTTAAAGGTATAACAAGATTGTGATGGTTTAAATGTCGAATTTAAATTACATGGTATTTTACTGAAAAAGAGCGATAAAAGTTACAAAATGATATAGATTGTCATGAAACTTGTTCAACATGTTTGTTAATGATTAATAGTCAACATGTAATGGTTTAATAGGGTTGTGTTGTAGGGTTTCCTTATCACCTCATATAGGGTTTGGAAGCATCATACATGCCACAACTTTGATTTTAAGAGGTGCTAAGCAAACATAACTAGGAATCGAACTAGAAATATTGAGTAACAACTAATAGTATCACATACAAAAGTTAATCTATCACTAAGTGGTGAGACTACAACCTTTGTAGACCTCCTTGAGTGACTCCTTGGATCTCCTAGAGTTTGGAACGGCTCGCTTGAACCCTTCCGAGTCCACGACGATCCACCCGAAGTCCTTTGCTCAAAGCTTGTTGCTTCACTTGGTCTTTCAAATCCGTGGAGCAAACACCCTACACAAAAGATCTAGAGAAGTGTAGGATGATGAAGTGGTTTATGTTCTCACTTAAAAACCCTCTCCTTTTCTTTTCCCCACTCTAAACAAATCTCAAAAGAGCTTGAAGAAGGAGGAAGATGAAGATAGCAAAGCTTTTTCAAGGTAATGATAATTGTTATGTTTTAAAAATAAAAAAAAAGAATATATATTTGAGACACTCTCACAACAAACCATGGTTAATATAAATATCTAGATATTTTGTGATGAGTTAAAGAACGAAGGAAATTAACCAAGGTTTAGTCAAAGGTCAAACAAAGAAGAGTGTGGAAACTATGAGTCATTTGGAAAGAATGAGTCATTAGTTAATTTCTTTTATCTTTTATCTTAAAACAAAAATCTATATATTAATATGAACCATGTGAGTCTTGCATTGCCATCTTCAATATATCAACAACCATGATACATATGCATGCATGTATGTATGCATTCACATCAACATGTGTATGTATATACATACATACATCCAAAAGAAAAGGGTTTAATAAAAGTGAGCTAAAAGTCATTATTCAATCAACATTTTATTTAATAAACCGGTCATATCACATACGACCCGACCAATAGTAAACACCCGATTAACATACGGTATCTCATACACGCATTTAATCGAGCTCCCGCGCATATCTCATATGCACACCACATCATTTTGCCTGAGCTAGGAAACTTCTGTGTGGGACTCTAAGACTCGTCAATACGCCGACAGTAGGTGATGATCACATCGAACACCTACAAGCCGCAAGCGGTCAGCTAAACGTAACGGCCACCCGGGTATTGAGCGATCAGAAGAAGAACAAGCGAACCTGTCAAAACTCCCGTCAATCCAACTGGCAACACTTACCGTACAGTCCGGTCTCTTCGTCAGATATGCTGCATATCGAGTCTAGGGATGGAATTGTCGACCCCAATAACTCAACAAGTCATGCTGGTATATGGTCTACAACAGATCGAGAAACTACTGATAACACTTATCAGTAATATCTCAGCAGCCCTGGCCAGGGACTTCCTGTTATAGCCAATCGTGCACAGCGCAGCATCAACCCCCAATACCGGGAGAGACGAAACCCCTCCTATCGCTCATTGGCTCTATGTGCCTCGAGACCGTTCCCAAAATCCACCGTTTGTACGACTCAGTAGAGCCATAGTAGGGTGGAGATCAAAGCACAGTGGGAGGACACACAAGACTCTATGGCGATCTTGGGTCTACAGACTAACCTGTACCAGTGTCATCTGAGAATTGCTATCCGACGTATGATATAATACCATATAGGAGTTCTCGATGACGCCGTTCAGTGTACCTAGTCTCACCGAGCACCCGTATACAATCTTTGGTGTCACCACACCAGACGGATACAGGATCATTCATCACCCATCATATGGAACAAGAATGGTATACGCTAGTCTACAATGGAATATCGATGCCCTGTCTCGATATACTTACGACTAGAAACATTTCAAGGATATGCTTATAAACTACAGGTGTCCCACTAGTATGATCTACATCATAATTCCAGTAGTCAAGCCAATATCCTTAGGGCTTTATCAATATGTACCAATTGAGTAAAAACATGATCAAGTGAACATATGATAAAGAGAAACCAGATAGCATACAATCATGTCAAGCAAGACTGTCCTCTGAATATATGTATATACACATCAGTACATACACTATCATATAATGGCCTCTAAAGCATACATATATCTAACAATCTCCCACTTGCACTAAGGCCAATTATTGGCGTATCTCATACCCAAAATCTCAAAAAGTCGATCATGTCACGGTTGAGGGAGGGCCTTGGTGAATGGATCCGCAGTGTTGTTCTTTGTATCTACTCTCTTAATCTCTATCTCGTGGCGATCAACTATTTTCCGGATCACATGATATCGCCTCAGGATGTGTATGGACTTCTGATGGGTCCTGGGCTCTTTGTCCAACGCCATAGCCCCATTATTGTCACAATACAAAGGTATTGGATCAATAATGGTTGGAACTACTCCTAGCTCCGATATGAACTTCCTCATCCAGACGGCTTCCTTGGCAGCAGCGTACTCAGCTTCCATCGTTGAGTCTGCAACGGTATCCTGTTTGAAACTCTTCCAACTTACCGTCCCTCTATTGAGGGTAAATGCAAACCCTGAGATAGACTTGCTGTCATCCTTGTCCCTCTGGAAGCTCGAATCGGTAAATGCCTCCATTTGGGGATCCTCGTTACCATACACCAAGAACAATTCTTTAGTCCTTCGTAAGTACTTAAGAATGTTCTTCACAGCAGTCCAGTGATTCTCTCCTGGGTTTGACTGATACCTTCTCACTACACTAAGTGCATAAGCAACATCAGGGCGTGTACACAACATCACATACATTATCGATCCTACGGCCGAAGCATAGGGAATAATGCTCATGCGAGCTCTCTCTTTATCAGACTTTGGGCAATCGTCCTTGGAGAGAGTGACTCCGTGTCAAGCGGGTAAGGCACCCCGCTTGGAGTCTTCCATACTAAACCTATTTAGGATGGTGTTGATGTACTTGGTTTGGGACAATCCCAATAACCGTTTGGATTTATCCCTATAGATCCTTATGCCCAATATGTACGTGACATCACCCAGGTCCTTCATGGAGAACCTTTGTGATAAGAATGATTTGATCAACTGTAGCATAGGAATATCATTTCCTATCAGAAGTATGTCATCCACGTACAATACGAGAAATGCGACAGATCTCCCTACAGTCTTTTTATAAACACAAGGTTCATCTGGATTTTTGATGAAATCAAACTCTTTGATAACATCATCAAAACAGATGTTCCAACTCCGCGATGCCTGCTTTAATCCATAAATGGATTTAAGCAACTTACATGCTTTTCCGCTGCTCCCACTGTCAATGAAGCCCTCTGGCTGATCCATATAAATGCATTCATCTAAATCACCATTTAGAAATGCAGTTTTAATGTCCATCTGCCAGATTTCATAGTCATAGTGAGCAACAATAGCAAGTAGGATCCGAATGGATTTAAGCATGGCTACCGGAGAGAAAGTCTCGTCATAATCCAAAGCTGGTCTTTGACGAAAACCTTTCGCTACCAACCTTGCCTTATAGGTCTCTATCTGTCCATCTACACCGATCTTTCTTTTAAAGATCCATTTGCAGCCTACAGGTTTTATCCCGGAGGGTACATCTTCCAAAGTCCATACTTTGTTGGTGTACATGGACTCCATTTCGGATCTCATGGCATCCAGCCATTTCACAGAGTCACCACTCGTGATAGCTTGATGAAAACTGGCAGGATCATCATCATCCATGATGCAATCTTCTCTATCACCATCAATGAGAAAACCGTTGTATCTCTCCGGTGGGCGAGAAGTCCTACCAGATCTACGGAGTGGCTGAGGTTTATTAGATTCTGTTACAACATCAGGTTCAACCAAGTCGTCATTTGTAACTTGTGTTTCTAGAACCTCTTCTAGCACATTGCCATCAACATTATTTGGAAAAATCTCATTTTCTAAAAATGTGGCATACTGAGAAACAAACACCTTTTGTTCCTCCTTGTGGTAGAATAGATAACCAAACGAATGTTTTGGATATCCCACAAATATACATTTGGCTGATCGTGTCTCTAGTTTGTCTGGATTCTGCTTTTTGACAAAAGCCGGACAACCCCAAATCTTAACTCGTTTAAGAGATAGTCTCTTCCCATGCCATATCTCATATGGAGTGGTAGACACGGTCTTGGTTGGCACTTTGTTTAACAGAAAAGCTGCAGTTTCCAATGCATGCTCCCAAAAGGAGAGGGGTAACTCAGAATCACTCATCATGGATCGTACCATATCTAATAGGGTACGATTCCGTCGCTCTGACACATCGTTGTGCTGTGGTGTGTAAAGGGGAGTGAGCTGAGAGAGAATCCCATTCTCTTTTAGGAAGTCCAAGAACTCGGTACTTAAGTACTCTTCACCTCGATCTGATCGAAGTATCTTGATTCTCATTCCTGTTTGGTTTTCAACTTCAAGTTTGTACTCCTTGAATTTCTTGAAAGCTTCAGACTTATGCTTTATCAAAAACACATGACCGAATCTTGAGAAATCATCAGTAAAAGTTATGAAGTAAGAAAAACCACCTCTTGCATGTGTAGACATTGGCCCATATACATCACTATGTATGAGGCCTAGTAGCTTAGTAGCTCTTTCTCCATGTCCAGTAAACGGAGTTTTGGTCATTTTACCTTTGATACAAGACTGGCAAGTTGCATAAGATTTATACTCAAAAGAATTTAAATATCCATCTTTATGAAGCTTGTTTAGTCTTGTTTCATTAATATGGCCAAGTCTACAATGCCAAAGAAAAGCTTCATTTATATCTGAAAATTTTCTTTTACTTGTGTGTTGAATGTTGAAAACGGTATGTTGATTAAAGACGTATATCCCGTTATTAAGTGTACCACAACCAATCAACTCTTGATTAAGTATAATGTTCATAACATAGTGTTGCACAGCAAAATGATATCCTTCATTGTCTAACAAAGAAACGGATATAATATTACAAAGCATACTTGGCACAAAATAACATGGGTTCAAACCCAATATACAACCCGACGGCAACCCTAGGTGATACTCTCCCACTGAAACTGTATTTACATTGGAACCATTTCCAACCTGGAGAGTATGATCACCTGTCTTCAAAACTCTGCTATTTCTCAACGCCTGCACAAAATTGCAAATATGAGAACCCGAACCGGTTTCTAATACCCAGGAAGCAGAGTTAATAGAAAAACAGTTTTCAATTACGAACACACCTGAAGCTGAAGCATCACCATGCTTCTTTTTGAGTTCAAGGTACTCAGTACAGTTCCGCTTCCAGTGTCCCGTCTTCTTGCAGTGGAAACATTCTCCTTTCCCCGATTCCCCAACCTTGGACTTGTCTTTCCCCTTAACCTTTTTGACTCCACCTTTAGGTTTGGTGGGTTTCTTCTTCATCTTTCCCTTGGCCTTAGCCTTCGGGTGAGAGGAGGAAGATAGCCTAACACCCAAAACGAGAGTCTTCACTGACTTCAGCGTACTCTCTGCACTCCTTAACATATTAAGGAGTTCAGGTAGTTCCTTCTCCATGTTGTGCATGCTGAAGTTAACTATAAATTGAGCAAAGGTGGAGGGGAGAGACTGCAGAATAATATCCGTATATTGCTCATTGTCTATTGTCCATCCAAGATCCTCAAGCTCTTCAATGAGAGCTATCATCTTCAGAACATGATCTCCTACTGGTGTGCCAGGGGCCATTCGCATCTAAAACAGCTTTCTGGATGTTTCGTTTCGTAATACGCGAGATTGCTCTCCATACAACTCTTTTGTATGGAGGAATATGGCTTTGACGTCTATATTCTCGTGCTGCTTCTGATGTGTGTTATCCATCGATGCAAGCGCGAGGCATTTGGCCATGGCACAGTCAACGTCCCATGTCTTGCGGATTTCCTTATCCGCAACTGAAGGTTTATGACCTAGGATGGGTGGGGTTGGAGCCGTGAGGACATATGCTACCTTATCATAAGTCAAGGCAATGTTGAGATTCCTCAGCTAGTCTTTATAATTGGTCCCATTAAGTTTATTTTTATCTAATAGAAACTTGAGTCCTGACATTGGTATCTGCCATTAAGAGAGAGAAAAGAATACACTCAGCGAAATATCTTGCAAAGATCAGATTGGTTATTATCTTGTCTAATCGATGTCTCCCACTATTTTTATCAAATTTTCTTTAAAACCTTTAAAAAGAAAACTAGCCGGGATTAATTACATTCTACAACTTCGCTAACCGTTTAGCCAGGCTAGTGCCGGTACTTTGAGGGAGGTTCCCCGTGCTTTCGCACGGACCTAATTAAAATAAACCTCGTCTTCCCAGAGGCGTAGCCCCGTTTGACACCTTTCTAGACACCTAATGGGTTAGCTAATTGTAAAGTGCAAAACTCTCCCGGGAGAAACTCTTGCTCACAGTGGGATCGAGATCCTACTATCATATAGAAGGTATGCAATCTTACTGCAAATTTCAACTCTTGAAATTCCCGATATTGTTTTTACCCCTAGCACTCATGACCTTAACTATGGTCAATATATCATAAGTACTAGTCAAGTTCTTTCCGTCATTTCGTGATTAACTAGACCCACCCACATGACCCTTAACTAAAGTCAACATAATCATATGAATGTCCTAACTAATTTGCATCATATGCAGTGTAGGAAGACATCACTTAGCTACCGTACACTGCGCCTTAACTAAAGTCAAAATACGCAGCACGAATACTAAGTACTCTACTTCCTAAAATGACGGAGGGCTACGGATAGTTTTTAAGAAAATTTTTAACGCTTTGAACTTGATATCGTTGTAGAATCCAATGGGTTTAAAAGGAGTGGCTTAAGCTCAGCACTTTGAAAACTTGCTTTTCATAAAAGGCCGAGTGTGTTTCAAATCCGATTCTACAACATCTTTTTAGGTTCATTTTTCTTTACATTAATCTCATTAATGTAGTCCCATCATTTAATTCCTAAAGCCATCACAGAAAGAAACGAAAATATAACGTATGCTTATGCCACTCGTATTCGTCACAGTGTCCCTTTATGCACCGTTAGGTTACTTAACTAACGGCATACCAGGACGGGGTTAGCGCGGGTGGAAAAAATAAGCAACGTCTATTATACATCATAAATATAATATTCCATTCGTCTCAGATATATTAAATGATCACATCACAAAATATAAGCAGCAGAAGCACATTTAATATAGGATATCTAGGAGGTCCGTATTTTGTATTTAGCTATCAATAGAAAATACGGATTCCACGGTCGCGATGAATAGCCAAGCCCACACCTCTAGACCCCAACGAGGGCGGCAAGTGACCCTACCAATTTTGGAGTTTAGGAGACCCGGTCTCGACTCCTCGAGATGGCCTCCCACTGAACCCTAGAACCCGGTCACTTGTGTCCTCCTGCTTGGGTCTATCCTAATGCGGAAAAGTAAATAATATACAACACTGGTGACATCATACTCAACCCGGAAGTGCCCTGAATAAAAGAATATTACATACAATTGAATTTTACATGAATGAAAAGAAAACCCCCGGTTATTTAATCACGACAATTCTGTACATCCTATCTCAGCAACACATAATATCACATATCATCAACGTAAGTAAGTATGCGTACCCTGATTGTCGTTGATGTATAGTAACGAAACCGGCGATACACCACATACTACACTTACGGTCACAGAGAAATAAAATGAAAAACTACAACAATTGGAATCATAACTGCCCTTAAACAACATAAACCCGGAATATCACATATCCAAGATTTCATGCCTAACAGTGTAAAGCTCGCATTTAGGTCTCACCCATGAAAACACCTTTTCAAAATAAGTCGGATAATTCAACAAGATTTCTGATTACACCCGAGACCAAAATGCTAGATTTACATGCAACAAATAAATTTGTAGATTCCAATATTGTATCACATACCAATAAACTTGACGCAGTTAAAACATTCGATCGAACGATTGAACACCCAACCACTTCTCAGAAAGCTCAACACTTGAGCAGTTTTAAAAAATACCAGAGACTGCTACAAGTACATACGGGCCAGCACAAGAAGGTACAGTCCAAGTCTCACCAACGGCGCCGCGGAACCGCCGCAAAATGACCATTTTGGCCACGGTTCCGCGGTCGTATAGTCGAGTTAGGGCTTCGTTCTTCTTGTGGGCCCATAAAATACCCTGCACGATTTTCTGAGTATTTTAATGTGAAAAAACACCTTTTTGAAAAATGTCAAGAGAGCACCCTCCGGGCATCGTATTTCGTTCGTTCGAGATTTTTAACGTCGTCTAGGTTACTCTAAAGCTCTATCTTGGCTCTGATACCACTGTAGGGTTTCCTAATCACCTCATATAGGGTTTGGAAGCATCACACATGCCACAATTTTGATTTTAAGAGGTGCTAAGCAAACATAACTAGAAATCAAACTAGAAATATTGAGTAACGACTAATAGTATCACATACAAAAGTTAATCTATCACTAAGTGGTGAGACTACAACCTTTGTAGACCTCCTTGAGTGACTTCTTGGATCTCCTAGAGTTTGGAACGGCTCGCTTGAACACTTCCGAGTCCACGATGATCCACCCGAAGTCCTTTGCTCAAAGCTTGTTGCTTCACTTGGTCTTTCAAATCCGTAGAGCAAACACCCTACACAAAAGAGCTAGAGAAGTGTAGGATGATGAAGTGGTTTATGTTCTCACTTAAAAACCCTCTCCTTTTCTTTTCCTACTCTAAATAAATCTCAAAAGAGCTAAAGAGCTAGAGAAGTGTAGGATGATGAAGTGGTTTATGTTCTCACTTAAAAACCCTCTCTTTTTCTTTTCCTACTCTAAACAAATCTCGAAAGAGCTTAAAGAAGGAGGAAGATGAAGATGGCAAAGCTTTTTCAAAATAATGATAATTGTTATGTTTTAAAAATAAAACAAAAGGATATATATGTGAGACACTCTCACAACAAACCATAGTTAATATAAATATCTAGATATTTTATGATGAGTTAAAGAACAAAGGAAATTAACCAAGGTTTAGTCAAAGGTCAAACAAAGAAGAGTGTGGAAACTATGAGTCATTTAGAAAGAATGAGTCATTAGTTAATTTCCTTTATCTTTTATCTTAAAATAAAAATCTATATATTAATATGAACCATGTGAGTCTTGCATTGCCGTCTTCAATATATCAACAACCATGATACATATGCATGCATGTATGTATACATTCACATGAACATGTGTATGTATATACATGCATACATCCAAAAGAAAAGGGTTTAATAAAAGTGAGCTAAAAGTCATTATTAAATCAACATTTTATTTAATAAACCGGTCATATCACATACGACCCGACCAATAGTAAACACCCGATTAACATACGGTATCTCATACACGCATTTAATCGAGCTCCCGCGCATATCTCATATGCACACCACATCATTTTGCCTGAGCTAGGAAACTTCTGTGTGGGACTCTAAGACTCGTCAATACGCTGACAGTAGGTGATGATCACATCGAACACCTACAAGCCGCAAGCGGTCAGCTAAACGTAATGGCCACCCGGGTATTGAGCGATCAGAAGAAGAATAGCGAACCTGTCAAAACTCCCGTCAATCCAACTGGCAACACTTACCGTACAGTCTGGTCTCTTCATCAGATATGCTGCATATCGAGTCTAGGGATGGAATCGTCGACCCCAATAACTCATTAAGTCATGCCGGTATATGGTCTACAACAGATCGAGAAACTACTTATAACACTTATCAGCAATATCTCAGCAGCCCTGGCCAGGGGCTTCCTGTTATAGCCAATCGTGCACAGCGCAGCATCAACCCCCAATACCGGGAGAGACGAAACCCCTCCTATCGCTCATTGCCTCCATGTGCCTCGGGACCGTACCCAAAATCCACCCGTTTGTACGACTCAGTAGAGCCGTAGTAGGGTGGAGATCAAAGCACAGTGGGAGGACACACAAGACTCTATGGCGATCTCGGGTCTACAGACTAACCTGTACCAGTGTCACCTGAGAACTGCTATCCGACGTATGATATAATACCATATAGGAGTTCTCGGTGAGTCTGTTCAGTGTACCCAGTCTCACTGAGCACCCGTATACAATCTTTGGTGTCACCACACCAGACGGATATGGGATCATCCATCGCCCATCATATGGAACAAGAATGGTATACGCTAGTCTACACTGGAATATCGATGCCCTATCTCGATATACCTACGACTAGTAACATTTCAAGGATATGCTTATAAACTACAAGTGTCCCACTAGTATGATCCACATCATAATTCCAGTAGTCAAGCCAATATCCTTAGGGCTTTATCAACATGTACCAAATGAGTAAAAACATGATCAAGTGAACATATAATAAAGAGAAACCAGATAGCATACTATCATGTCGAGCAAGACTGTCCTCTGAATATATATATATACACATCAGTACATACACTATCATATAATTGCCTCTAGGGCATACATATATCCAACAGGTGTTTTAAGAAAAGTAGGATTTTTAGAAAGAAACCGAATCGGAAATCGGTTTGACTCTAATTCCATCGGGTTTTATTAAAAGATGTTTTTAGAGTAGAAAAGGAGAGAGGGAGGTGTGCCTTACGAGTTTATCTTAAAGAGGAGAGGGAGATGGAGTGGACGTAGCTTCCGGTGCGTTGTTTCGTGGCCGGGATCTCCTAGGGTTGTCGCCGGAAAAATCGTCGGAGCTTCGCCCTTCGCTACTTCAAAAGTACACTAAGGTTCTAGGAATTTTCTTGAGAGTTTTGCTTAGAATTTTGGAGTGAGGGGTGTGTGTGTAGGGTTGTATTTATAGGGTAAGGTTAGGGTTAGGGTTAGGGTTAGGTGAAGGGGTGTAAGGAAAAATGTATTAAATTGTAATAAAAATTGGGTTTAATGTGATTTAAAGGGGCTCTGGAAATGTGCAGGAGAATTAAACTATACAGGGATGATGGGAATACCAAAAGCCAAATTTTTTGTGTTGGGGACTCGGCGTTCCGGCCGAGTTGGCCGAGTCGTCGACCGATTCGGCCCATCCCGGCCGAGTCCGGTGGTCGGAGGGTGCCCTGTCGGTTCAAGATCTCACTGGTACAGTTAGGTTTTTGGGTGAAGTGGGGGTTTTTGTGAGATATGCATGTATAAACCTTTGGTATTCTAAAAATTCAAAATAAAACAATATTAAAAAATAATATGGGGTATGGGATTTGAACTCTGGTGGCTTGGTTCAGCAGTGCAAGGTCTTACCAATGAGCGACAAGCTCCTTCTTGTTATTAATTAGCAAAACAAATATTTATCTTGTGCTCAGGAAAAAATACCCCTTTTTGTAATTTTGAAAATTTTTTGTACAGAAAGTTATACAGAAAGTTTAGGGATGTTACACCGGGGCTCCTAGATTATCTGTATTGTTCTGTGATACTTATTATTTATCTGTGATGTTGCGTTTATCACGCCTCGAGCGATTATTATATATTGATATATATACTAGTAAATGTTGTATATGTTTTACACCCGCGCTAGTCCAGTCCCCGCTCTGTCGATAGTTAAGTAACCTAACGGGTGATGACGAGACCTAGTGGCGAATGCGGATGGCATTTACGTAGATTATATTTTCGTTCTTTTATGGTGTGATAAGTGATGGGATTGCGTTGATTCAGATCAATGCAAGGAAAACAGACCTATTTGATGTTGTTGGAACAATTTTTCAAAAAGCTGTTATTACAAGGACGTTTTCTTTTTTTTTGCACAATGGTATTCGGTTATGAATATCCTGCACCTCATTCGACGAGGCAAGGGCTGAGATCCCTTCATTGGGAGTGACCCCTTGGACAGAAGTTTGCGTCAGGGTAATAACTTCACTATATTCGATTACTTTTTGCTTTGCATCGCGGTATTCAGTTGGAATATCCTGCTCCTCATTCTATGAGGAAAGAACCGAGATCCCTTCACTGGGAGTGACCTCTTTAGCAAAAGTTTTCGCCACTATAAATTTTGTAAAACCACTCGGTTTCTTTAAATATATCAAGTTCGTTATGTTAAAGATTTTTCGCTAAAAACCAGCCGTAGCCCTCCATCATTACTTTCAGGTGGTACTTAGTATTCGTGCTGCGTTTGTTGGCCTTTGTCAAGGCATAGTGTGCGGTAGCAAGATATTGCTTGTCTGTTGCATTGGGTTGTGATTATCTAGGACAGTCGTATAACCTTGTTGGCCTTTATCAAGGGTTTGTACGGGTGGGTCTAGAGTAATCCAGGATAATGATGGGTTGAACTTGACTTGTGGTTTATGATTTGTTAGCCTTTGTCAAGGTCATAAATCACTTGGGGTAAAAAATCATATCGGGTGTTTCAAACATACAGGAAACTTTCCAGGAATGCGCATACCTTCTGGAGTGTGATAACGTGAGTGGATTCCATCATGTTATTATGCGATGATAGTTAGATCCCGATTCCCACTGATGAGTTGGTTTACTCTTCGGGTGATCTTGACTAATTCTTCTTTCAGGTTTGGAGGAGAATTTGAGGATACAGTAGGAGACATCCTGATTAGATAAAGTGATTAACCATTCTGATCTAAGTTAGATTGCACGCTGAGTGTTTCTTTTCTCTCTCTCTCTCTCTCTTTTTGACTGCGACCATGGCCCGACCCTGGACTATAACTCAAGTAACCAAGTTAACCGAACTTTCTTAAAATACTGGTTTTTGGATTGTCTGAGTTGTATACAACATTGCCACTCCTTCTTTTACCCTTTGCATTTCTCCAGAACACCCCGTATCACTACAAACATCCACTTCCATTGGATAAATCCATCGTATAGTTATATACGAACTAAAAGGAACTTGTTCCACATTCGAGGATGGATTCTAGTTCTGGAGAGAATGAATAGGACTATTCAGTTGTATTTTCCTTTTACCTTCTCTCATGTTGCGAGGGCTCCTAGGATTAGGAGAGGGTATACCTATTACGCTTATTGGATAGTCTTCTTTCAAACCATAAGCAGGTGCCGAAAGGTGGGGAATGAAGAAAACCAATTAGCCTAAGTGCGGTGTACATAAGGTATTAAGTAAAGAAAAATAAAGAAATTAGAAAGAGGGAAAAGTAAATTGCGACTGCTATCATTCACGACCAAACCGCGAATTTCATCACTACTCCTACTTCACCTTTGCTTTTCTCCGGTTCATGAGAACTAGAATAAGGTTTATTCAGTTGTCTTTTATCATCACCTTCTCTCAGGTTGCGAGTGCTCCTAGGATTAGGAGAGTAAGCCTATAATGCTTATTGGATAGTCTTCTTCCAAACCATAGGCTGGTGCCGATCGATAGGGAAGGAAGAAAACCATTTAGCTTAACAATGGTGTACAGAAGGTAATGAGTAAAGACAAATAAAGGGATTTGGAGAGATGGCAAGAAAATATACGGTTACAGTCATGAATCTGGATAATGGAAGAGGCATTACTAGGAATACCCGAATACCCCTTCGAAACATATTCATGTATCAGTTTCACTGTGATTGCTAATAGAAAATTGATTTCCCAATTAGATCCTTACTTCAGGGTATGTATTTACTAGGTTTAATTCTCATATCTGTATGGTTTTACAGATGATGAGTGGGAGTAAGTGTTCTCCGCCGAAAGACGGGAAGACAAACGTCTTGCCTGAATTTGGGGGCAGATGCTATTTGGTTTTATCCGTCCACCTCTCCGAAGATGCCAAGTTGATTTATGGCACCGTATATCAGAGGTTTAGACGGATGCGGCCGTTGTAGCAGACTTCGTCAGATTCCCCCTCATTGTGAGGGGTTTTTGATTGTGGGGACGCTCTTCCTTGCAGGCGCAAGCCTCTGCAGTTAATTACGCTACCGCATCGCGGTAACCACTTTATCCTTCTCAAGATGGTCACTTCGTGTCGTGTGTGTTTGTTTTGTTTTTGGTTGCCCGTGGATTGTATACGGAGACTAATTTATGTTGTCGCCCGTAGGCGTGGATTAGTCTAAATCCGTATTTTCTTAGATTTGGGTTTTGGTTTGGGTTTAAGGATACGTTAGCCTCATTTGAGACTAAAATCAACTTAAACTTTTGTTAAGGACACGTTAGTCTAATTTTAGACTAAGATCAACTTAACATTTGTTAAGGACACGTTAGTCTAATTTTAGACTAAGATCAACTTAACAGGATCATTTAGATCCAACAAAAGAGCATTCGGGCTCTATTGTTTAGTTTAGGGACATTGCGGTCGATTACCAGTTTAAGGACATGGCGGTCCATTGTTAGTTTAAGGACATCTCGGTCCAATGTTAGTTTAAGGACATCTCGGTCCAAGGTTAAGGACATCATAGTCCATGGGTTTAAGGACCCCACAGTCCGAGGTTAAGGACATCATAGTCCATGGGCTTAAGGACCCCACAGTCCGAGGTTAAGGACATCATAGTCCATGGGCTTAAGGACCCTACAGTCCGTGGAATGATTGGTTATCGGGACCCGTCACCTCTCTGAATACGTTGAAGAATTACAACGACAAATATCAAAGGAGTGAAGAGATGTACCCTTGAACCAAAGTTGATTTGGGAAATCTGTAGTCCAATTTGGGACTAAGATCAATTAATTAAATTATGAACACATTGGCTCAGTTAAATCTGAATTGAGGACTAATGGCCAACTTGGACTAAGTCCAATTAAGTTTGAAATGTTGGCCCTTTGTTGGACTGTTGAACATTTGTCTGGGTTCAGCCCCCCATTATTTAGCATTGCTAAACAGGGGTTTGGGGCTCTGACAACATTTTGTCTTTGGCTGAGCACTAACCATTTATCATGACTCTAGGGTTTTATTTTGAATGTCATGTGAAGTGATCAAGTTTGGAAGAATGTAGTTGGGGTTCACTCAAAGGGGAGATCTTATCTCTGGAAAAACTTAGCTGATTTTAGGCTAAGACTGGTTTGAAAAATAGTGTCAAACACTAACACATATTTGACAATCACGTGTTCCCACGTGATGTGCTGAAAATAGTGCTTAACACTAGGGACAAAACACTCAAAATAGTGTTAAACACTAGAAATGGGGTGGTCACGTGGGGTCACGTGAGGCGTCTGAAGATGGGGGATAGACTTCCTTTATTTTCTTCCCAGAATATTCAAATAAGTGTTAAACACTTTTAGTCTTTGAGGCCATCACGTGTGAGCATGTGATGGGCATCCATGCACTGGATTTAAAGGGATTTGTTAGGGGTCACGTGGGGACACGTGAGGGCACCCAAAATTGGTTCTGCTATTGTATTTGTTCCCTTTTGTTTTGAGGGTCACGTGTGAGCACGTGAGGCATTGCCTCCAAGTTTTTTCTTTCTCATTTTGAGGAGTCTATTTAAGGATCATGTGGGGGCACGTGACCTAGTCTTGTTCGTTCTTTTTCATTCGTTGGGATGAAGGGTCACGTGTTACCACGTGATCACGTTGGATACTTTGATCTTTATGTCCATGGAGAGCTTTAAGTCTCTTGTTTTTAAGAATTAAATTCTTTTATAGGGTTAAACCCTAGTTCTGTTTAGAGGAATTAAATTCCTATGTATTTGGAAGAATTAAATTCTTATATAGGGTTAAACCCTAGTTTCATTTGGAGAAATTAAATTCCTATGAATTTGGAAGAATTAAATTCTTATATTGGGTAAAACCCTAGTTTCATTTGCTGGAATTAAATTCTTATGAATTTGGGGGAATTAAATTCTTATGAATTTGATTCTCTTCTAAGTTTTGGATCTGCATTGCAGAATTCCCCCGATGAGAATTAAATTCTCAACTTGTGGGGAGATCTGTTTTTGCAGATCTTCAACCAAAGGAAAAACTTAGTTCTTATTCAGAAGATTTAAGCTCTTAAATCGAGAAATAAATTCTCTTTTTGTTTTATGGAGCTTAGATCTCATTCCCTTTCTCATCTAGGGTTTCTTTCTTTTCTCTCTCTTCTTGTTGTTTTTCCTTAAAAAAATTCCAAGATCCTTCTCTTCTCTTCTTGGCTCCTATTTATAGGAGAAAGAAAAGAATCAGTTTGTTTAGTCAATCTTTCATTAAAAGATTTTAATTTATTTTGTAACCAACATGATCTTTTAGATCACTCAGTGAATTTTATTCACCATTGGATTTTTAATCCAAAAGATATTCTGTTTGTTATTCTTGGTGAATTTCAGGTAATTCTTTCCTTGTATAGAATCTTTCTATAAATTGGTGATTTTTAATCACCATTGGATTTTTAATCCAACGGTGCTCCACTTTACAGAGCACAATCTTTTTTTTTGTTTGGAAAGATTTAAGGAGATAATTTTCCAACTAGGGTTTTTGATTTCCCTTAATTAGAATTTAATTCTATTAATTCAGAAGGCTTAAGTTCCTATCACGTGTTAGCACGTGACCCCACTGATTGACCAAATAATTAGAATTTAATTCTATTGGTTTAGAGGGCTCAGGAACCCATCACGTGTTGGCACGTAACCCAACCGATTAATTATTTAATTAGAATTTAATTCTATTGTTTCAGAAGGTTTAAGAGCCTATCACGTGTTGGCACGTGACCCTACTGATTAATTATTTCCAATTATTTATTTTATTCAGTGCCTACAGGCTTTGCCTGTAAATGGTCACGTGTCTGCACGTGATGCCCGGTCACGTGTGGGCACGTGATGCCTCATAACTTTTGATCCTGGATGAATTGTAAGGCCCATAATATATCAAATCGAAGGCCTTTTCGAGACGCTTTCAATACCATCAGAATTTAGCTGTTTCACATTCGGGAGTTTGTCAAAATACAGCCCGGAAAATACCGGTTCACATTTTCTTAAACATATCGCTGCCATTTGATACCGTGGGCTCTTTTGCGCAGGAATTTTTTTTTTGGGAACAAATGGCCCCTACTACTTTGCCCACGTTAGTATATACATGGGTGAAGTACTGCAGAGTAATTCATAGCATATGACCAGTTTCGGGTTGGTATATAATTTTCAGAATCTTGATCTAAGAAGATAACGAGCGGACACAAGCGTCGTCATTTATCATTGACTCAAATCTCGACTCTTAAGGGATATAGTTCCAAACCCTCAGCTCCATGAGCCTCACCCTTCTATTTCTTTATGTTTTACTCTGGCGTGAAGTAGTTTATATACTCATGAGTAACTTCTCCATTTCAGTGGCATGTAGTTTTGGCAAGTGTGGCCCATAAATGGTAGATAACAGTTCATCTTGAACTCTTTATAAGGTAGTGATCGCTTAGGAAACAGGGTTAGTATCTGTTGCCTAAGACTTTCCAACTTTTTGAGCCGTGAGGGTCTCATAAAGGGTTTTCTCCCTACGAGTCGCAAAGATCTCGTAGGTGTCTTTTCTCCTTAGGAGTCGTGAGGACTTCTAAGTGCGTTTTCTCTTGAGAATCGTAAGGATCCCACAAGAGAATTTTCTTTATGCGTAGGGACACTAATTTCCCCGCAAGTTGAGACGAATCGAGAGATTCTCATAAAGACACTGATTTCTTTGCGGGCCGAAACGAATCGATTGGTTCTCGCCAAGGACGCTGATTTCCCTGAATCGAGATAAGAAGCGATGGATTAGAAAACAGAATCAGATCTGCTGCCTAAGACTTTTCAACTTTATGAGCCGTGAGGGTCTCATAAAGATTTTTTCTCCCTACGAGTCGAGAGGATCTCGTAGGTGTATTTTCTCCTTAGGAATCGTGAGGATTTCTAAGTGTGTTTTCTCTTGAGAGTTGTAAGGATCTCACAAGAGAATTTTCTTCCTTACAAGTCGAGAGGACTCGTAAGTGATTGATGAGTTGACCTATTCCCGAGTTAAAGCATTGCTTCAACAGGGAGGTTGAGGGTTGAATTTGGGTTGTCTGTGCACCGCCGAGTCATGGAACTGGGAACTTTGCCGCGGCTCCGCTTTGCTGACGTTGTATATTCCTGCAGAGACACTGATTTCTCTGCGGGTCGGCACGAATCGGGATCTTCTCTTCAAGGACGCTGATTTCCCTGAATCGAGCTATTTGCCAAGGACATTGATTTCCTCGGAGTTGAGACGAATCGAGATATTCCTGCAAAGACATTGATTTCCTCACGGGTCGACGCGAATCGAGATGCTCTCGCCAAGGACGCTGATTTCCCTTAATCAAGGTTTTTGCCAAGGACGCTGATTTCCTCGGAGTAGAGACGAATCGAGGTATTCCTGCAAAGAAACTGATTTCCTTACGGGTCGACGCGAATCGAGATGCTCTCGTCAAGGACGCTGATTTCCCTGAATCGAGGTTTTTGCCAAGGACACTGATTTCCTCGGAGTTGAAATGAATCGAGGTATTCTTGCAAAGACACTGATTTCCTTGCGGGTCGACGTGAATCAAGATGCTCTCGTCAAGGACGCTGATTTCCCTGAATCGAGGTTTTTGCCAAGGACACTGATTTCCTCGGAGTTGAGATGAATCGAGGTATTCCTACAAAGACACTGATTTCCTTGCGGGTCGATACGAATCGAGATGCTCTTGTCAAGTACACTGATTTCCCTGAATCAAGGTATTGCCAAGGACGCTGATTTCTATGGGGTTGAGATGAATCGAGGTATTCCTGCAAAGACGCTGATTTCTCTGTGGGTTAACGCGAATCGAGATGCTCTCATCAAGGACGCTGATTTCCCTGAATCGAGGAGGTTGCCAAGAACACTGATTTTCCTGGATTGAGACGAATCGAGGTATTCTTGCAAAGACGCTGATTTCTCTGCGGGTCGACGCGAATCGAGATGCTCTCGTCAAGGACACTGATTTCCCTAAATCGAGGAGGTTGCCAAGGACACTGATTTCCATGGGGTTGGTTGACTTGTTTCCGATACAGAGTCATTGGATAACGTATTTCCGAGACGGGGTCATTTGATGATGTGTTTCCACGGCGGGGTCATTTGATCATGTGTTTTAGCGACGGGGTCATTTGATGACGTGTTTCCGCGGCGGGGTCATTTGATGACGTGTTTCCGCGGCGGGGTCATTTGATGACGTGTTTCCGCGGCGGGGTCATTTGATGACGTGTTTCCACGGCGGGGTCATTGGATGACTCCAGTTGTCTGTGAACCGTAGAGTCTTGGAACTGGGTACTTTGTCGTGGCTCCGATTGATGGTGTAGCATCTGTGTTCTGCTGGAATGAGGAGGCACACCGTTGTTGGTCTTCGGGCTGTATATGTGGCCATTGAAATTTGGAACTAGGGACTTTGCCATGGCTCCGCTTCGTTGTGACTCTGAGGTCGGTTGTTGACGTCGTGTCTGCATCTGGTTGGAGTGAGGAGAAACGCCGTTGGTGATCTCTAGGCTGTCTGTGAACCGTCGAGATTTGGAACTAGGGGACTTTGCCATGGTTCCGTTGTTTTGACCCTGGGGTCGTTTGTTGACGTCGCATCTGCATCCTGCTGGAGTAAGAAGAAACGCTGTTGGTGATCTTTAAGCTGTCTGTGATCCGTCAAGATTTGGAACTAGGGGTCTTTGCCATGGTTCAGGGGTAGTCTCTAGGCTGTCTGTGAACCGTCGAGAGTTGGAACTAGGGGACTTTTTCGTGGCTCCGTTTGTTGATGTTGCGTCTGCATCCGATTGGAGGGAGGAAGAACGCCGGTGTTGATCTCTAAGTTGTCGATGTTGACGTCGAGACCCTGAAGCTAGGGATCTTCCTTCACTTCGTTTGTTGGCATTGTGTCTGTAATATTGTGACGAATGTCGAGATTGTCTTTAGGTTGTCTATGAACCGTCGAGATTTGGCTTCGCTTCGACGAAGCCTGGTGGGACGATATGGTTCCATTCTTGTTTGTGCCCATGGATTGTATACAGGGGTCAATGTGACCTCACCTGCAGGGCACAAAGTTTCATTCTTTCATTCATTTTTTAAATTATTTCCGCGATGCTCTATCATTTCAGCTTTTTACATCGCGAAAATCGCGATTTCCCAATCATTTTGGCTATTTTTCGCGGTGCCCAATCATTTCGGCTATTTTTTTTTACTCGCTGCTTTTTATTGCGAGTTGCCCAATCATTTCGGCTGTTTTTGTATGCATACATTTTTACTTGCTGAATTCGTTGCAAGTTGCCCCATCATTTCGGCTATTTCATATGCATTTTTAGCTCGCTGATTTTTTATCGCGAGTGTGGAACTTGGAATCTGGTGCCAATCTCAGCATCAGCATCACTGCAACTGGAATATTGCCAGGAGCGAATCATCATTTGCCATGAAAGGACTTGGAATTTGATACCGATTTAGACATCAGCATCGCTACAACTGGGATATTGCCAGGAGCGAATCATCATTTTCCTCTGTCGATGTCGAACAAAGGTGGCTTAGCAAATAGGGTTAGGATCCCGTCGGCTAAGGCTTTTGACTTCATGAGCCGTAAGGGTCTCATAAATGTGTTTCTCCCTACGAGTCGTGAGGATCTCATAGGTGCGTTTTCTCCTTATGAATCATGAGGATTCCTAAGTGTGTGTTCTCTTATAAGTCGTAAGGATCTTACAAGAGTGTTTTCTCCTTGCAAGTCGAGAGGAACTACAAGTGTTTGTTCACCGTGTGAGCATATCCCTAGTCGCTGGTGGGACTCTGTTAGGGAAATGTTCATTCGTGCCCGTGGATTGTATACAAGGGTCAATATTGAACCGCTTGTAGGGCAGTCTGTGGGTTGTGATGGCTTAAGAACAGGTTCAGATCCCTGTAACTTAAGGCTTTTGAATCTTATGAGCCGTGAGGGTCTCATAAGAGGGTTCTTCTTACGAGTCGTGAGGGTCCCGCAAGTGTAATTTCTCCTTAGGAATCGTGGGGATCCCTAAGTGTGTTTCTCCTTTGTGAGTCGTAAGGATCTCACGCAGGTAGTCTCTCCTTACAGGGTCGAGAGGACCTTACAAGTGTCTTTTAACGAGATTGCGCCTTTTCGGGTTTTCACAAAACTCGCCGGTAGTCCCGCAGTTTTTACTCACGGAGCCCTTTCGGGTTTTCATCCGTGCCCATTTCTCTTATGGACGTACTCTTTTTTTTACCACGTCAGCCTGAGGATGCCGCGGGTTTGTAGTAGTTTAAAGACGTTTCAGTCATAGGTCCGAGATTTTTCGGGCAACGTACGATTACGCAGCTAGATTTTCTCGCGAATCTTCGCATCTTTTGTGTCGGAGGTAGATTCCTTGAAGAGAGGGCTGAGGGCGATTTCTTCGTCAGAGTCGCTTCCAAAGGTGATGACTTGCGATCCCTTGGTGTCGACTATGTGACAGTTGCCAGCGGCACTTTTGCGCTCATATGTCGTGCTTTTCTGTTCCCGACGAGCCTTGCGCTTCACTCGTTGAACGTGTTGTCGGTGGGCAACATATCCCTGCCACCAGTTTTTAAAGGCTATGCACTCCTCGGTAGGGTATGTAATCCTCTGATGATATAAGCAGAAGTTAGGATGTATGTCCGCTTCATCAAGATGTATACCGCCAGGAGAATTTCCTCTGAAAGAGGGCAACTTCATTCCTATTGATAGAGCCCTAGCGAATCGTCTCCTTACTTTAAGCTTGCTTTTGCTGGCGATAGGGATGCTTCGATCCTGTTGGGGTGCCTCGACCTTTTCATTCAGTCGTTGGCGTTTGGCTTTTTCGAATATAGCCAGCTCGCGCTCTCGATTGGCTTTGCGTTTCTGACGGGATTCGTTCAGTTGCAAGTCGATCATCTTGGTAGATGGTTCCAAGGGTTTTGGTTTCGATCCTGCCCCCAGCTTTTTTATGCTATCCTCTATTGCCGAGTGAGCTTCTTCGTTAGTTAACGCCGAATGAGAGATCATGTGGCAACTTGCCACATAGTCTTCAGATTCTTCTGACGAGCCATCCCCGTCGTTATTGTCGTTATCTTCTCTTTCAAGGATATTGTTGAGAAATTCTTGGAGTGTGACCGCGGTTTGCGCCTTCTGATTATATTCCTCCAGCGCGTCAATATGCTTTTGCAAATCCGTGCACTTGTCATCAAACTGCGCGGGCTTTTTGGTCTTCTTCTTTTTCTTCGAAGACTTTGACGGCTGGGCCTGAATCTTTTGTCCACCATCACTATTAACTCCTAATGTTGGGCGTGGTTTCAGCATCCCCTCGATAATCTCCGGTTATTGTGGACTTTTCCACCTGATCGCCGGACATATTTGAAGATCTTTCAGCATTTTTTTTAGTTTTTGCCGAAAGAACAACTTCCCATGGAGCTTCTTCTATGAATGAGCACGATGCCCCCGGCATGTCCATCTTTTTCGGAGCATGTGGTTGTGGCGGGTTCACCTTCCAATTTTCAGGCAACACGAATTTGCCTTGCTGGTATTGGTCTTCAACCCAATTTTTGAAGACGTAGCAATCGTCGAGTGGATGGCCCAATACTCGATGGTAGGGACAGTAATTAGGATCGTTGACGTCGTTCAGTTGTGGTGGGTGTCTCGACTCCGGTAGAGTAATGAGCCGATTGCGCACTGCCAGTTCAAACAATTTCCTTGTTTTATCCTGGGGAAATGAGTAAGGACGTCTCAACTTCTCATCGGGGGATTGCCGCTTGTTGCTTTGGCGAACAACCGGTCTCGGGCCACTCGGTTGTTGTTGAGCGTTTGCGAAGAAGATTGCTTTCCCTTTGCCCTTTTCATTCCAAGGCTCCAACTTTGAAGAGGAAGACCTATGGCCCATCTGGTCCATTTGGGCTAGCTTGTCAATCAAGGCCTGTAAGGTGGTCGGCTTGAAGAACATCATGAATTGGGATATGGTTGCCTGCGGATCGAGGGTTCCCATAAACATGCCTACTGCAGGAGCCTCTTTTATGCGTTGTTCGCATTTCGACCATAGATTCTGCCACCGTGTCGCGTGCTGGACCTAAGTTTCTCCCGGCTTCACCCTGGCATTGATCAGTGCCGTAATTGGGGTATGTTCGCTAGCGCTCACAAAACGTTGGGTGAATAGCAGCTCCATCTCTGCAAATGTCTTGATAGAGTCATTCGGGAGTTCCGAATACCACTCGAATGCTGTCTCCGACAAGCTGCCAATAAACTGGCGGAGCAGTAGTTTATCATCACCTCCAGTATTACCGCACAAGGCTCTAAATTGAGCAACATGTTGGTGCAGGTTCCCCGTCCCCTTATATACGTGGAATTTGGGGATCGTATATCCCGGCGGGTACTTTATTTGATCGTACCAACTCGGATAGGGTCGCCCAGTTCTGAAGACTTGGCCAGTTTCTTCATTTGCTTGATGATCTCGTATTTGCTGAGCTATATAATCACCGAGCATGGCTTTGGAGATGGTCTCCTCCTTGGCTGTTGACAGAGCCGGCAGAGGATTTGATGTCTCTCCTCTATCATCTTCAATTATTACTGGAGGATCTTCGGCTGGAAGGTCCGGCTGGATCATCATGCCCACCATATCATAGAATAGGAGGGCCATTTGTTTTATGTTGGCTGCTTGTTCCGCGGCCTCTTTGTCCTTCTTCTCAAGCATTCTCCGAAGGAATTCGGCATCAGTTTCCTGCTCATGACGTTGCTCCGAGGATGTCTCTGGGCCTGCTTTTGGTCCAGTGAGTGTGGCCATAGCTGTTAGCATCTCTTGAAGCTTTTGTTGTTTCTCCTGGGCCTTTGTTACAGATCGCGTAAGCGGTCTATGACCTGTGGAGATATGGATATCCTCTTTTTCGGATGACATATAGACGGTATGCACCACCATGCCCCCAGACTTGGGGTGTTTGGGTTCAGTGGTCTTGCGATTCATCGCAGACTCAGGGATTTTCTCCGGCCTTCTCCTCTTGTGGGCGGTCGAAGTTGACGGGGCCGTTGCAGTAGGCACCCAAGTAGCTGTCGCCTTCTGTAGCTTGACAGGGTGGTCCTCTTCTTGCCGAACCTTTATCTTTTTCTGTCGGCGGGAGTAATTTGGATCAATTATCGAATCTTGGACTTGACGCCATACCTTATAAACTTTGGAGGACAGCCGTTGAGGGGACTGCTCTAGCTTCGCCTTTGTGATCTTTTCAACAGGCGGAGGAGACTTTTTTAGCACGGCAGTTGGCGAATTTCTGCGGACCTTTTTAAGTAGTTCAAAGTTGTTCCCAGTTGGAACAGCAGCTTCAATTTCCACCATTGGAGCTGGAGGAGTCAGTCCAGAAGGGGAATTTCCCGCACCTTTCCTCACTCGGTGCCAGTGGCGACGTCGAGCATGTCGTGCGGCCGGGATCACCTCCACTGTTGGATCAGCTTTTCCGTGCCCCCTGTTCTGATGAGAGTCTGCTGTTGGCGCCAGCCTGTCACAGACATATGCTTGCTGAGAGGGGGTAGTAAGTCTTGCGAAGGCCGACTTTCGAATAGGGGAAACAGCCCTTATGACTTCACGTGGAGTCGGAGCTGAAATGGCCAGTCTTGTGAAGACCGACCCCTTAGCAGGAGAAGCTGCGTTAGGGTCTTCAGGTGTAGGAATGGATATCCATTTTGGGATGACCTCTTCAGGAATTGCAGGCTTCTTCACGGGTCCGTTGGAGCTTTGTCCCAGTCTGCTGAAAACTGAAACGCTTGGTTTGGGCGACCCGTTAAGAGCGGCTGCAGTAGTGGTAAGCCGATCAATGACCGACTTCTTCGGAGCTTCTTATGATGGTACATGAGTGTTGAAGCTTGTTAGCGGAATCATGGTCCCGAAGAACAATCCAGTGGTGGCCTGAGTCACCTGTTCCACCGGCATAGCGAAGATGGAGGCCGCTTGGGGCCCGTAAGTCGCTCCTCCGGACGGGACGGAGTGAGAGTTGCAGTTGAAGTTAGTGCAGTTTGAAGCCATTGATCTTCTGTTTTCTGCACGGAGCAAGACACCAAATCTTAGTACCTCGAATCCACAGGCAACCATAGAAAATCGCGATTCGTTCGCGAACACGACACACGAAGTGTGGAGTGGAAAGAGGAAAAGGTCCCACCGGGCGTGCCAGAATCTGTTCTCCGCCGAAAGCCGGGAAGACAAACGTCTTGCTTGAATTTGGGGGCAGATGCTATTTGGTTTTATCCGTCCACCTCTCCGAAGATGCCAAGTTGATTTATGGCACCGTATATCGGAGGTTTAGATGGATGCGGCCGTTGTAGCAGAATTCATCAGATTCCCCCTCATTGTGAGGGGTTTTTGATTGTGGGGAAGCTCTTCCTGCAGGCGCAAGCCCATGCAGTTAATTACGCTACCGCATCGCGGTAACCACTTTCTCCTTCTCCAGATGGTCACTTCGTGTCGTGCGTGTTTGTTTTGTTTTTGGTTGCCCGTAGATTGTATACGGAGACTAATTTATGTTGTCGCCCGTAGGGCGTGGATTAGTCCAAATCCGTATTTTCTTAGATTTGGGTTTTGATTTGGGTTTAAGGATACGTTAGTCTCATTTGAGACTAAGATCAACATAAACGTTTGTTAAGGATACGTTAGTCCAATTTTAGACTAAGATCAACTTAACATTTGTTAAGGACACGTTAGTCTAATTTTAGACTAAGATCAACTTAACAAGATCATTTAGATTCAACAAAAGAGCATTCGGGCTCTATTGATTAGTTTAGGGACATTGGGGTCGATTACCAGTTTAAGGACATGGTGGTCCATTGTTAGTTTAAGGACATTTCGGTCCAATGTTAGTTTAAAGACATCTCAGTCCAAGGTTAAGGACATCATAGTCCATGGGCTTAAGGACCCCATGGTCCCAGGTTAAGGACATAATAGTCCATGGGTTTAAGGACCCCACAGTTCGAGGTTAAGGACATCATAGTCCATGGGCTTAAGGACCCCACAGTCCGTGGAATGATTGGTTATCGGAACCCATCACCTCTCTGAAGACGTTGAAGAATTACAACGATAAATATCGAAGGAGTGAAGAGATGTACCCTTGAACCAAAGTTGATTTGGGATATCTGTAGTTCAATTTGGGACTAAGATCAATTAATTAAATTATGAGCACATTGGCTCATTTAAATCTGAATTGAGAACTTATGGCCAACTTGGGCTAAGTCCAATTAAGTTTGAAATGTTGGTCCTTTGTTGGACTGTTGAACATTTGTCTGGGTTCAGCCCCCTATTATTTAGCAATGCTAAACAGGGGTTTGGGGCTCTGACAACATTTTGTCTTTGGCTGAGCACTAACCATTCATCATGACTCTGGGGTTTTATTTTGAATGTCATGTGAAGTGATAAAGTTTGGAAGAATGTAGTTGGGGTTCACTCAAAGGGGAGATCTTGTCTCTGAAAAACTTAGCTGATTTTGGGCTAAGACTGGTTTGAAAAATAGTGTCAAACACTAACACATATTTGACAATCACGTGTTCCTACGTGATGTGCTGAAAATAGTGTTAAACACCAGGGACAAAACACTCAAAATAGTGTTAAACATTAGAAATGAGGTGGTCACGTGAGGCGTCTGAAGATGGGGGCCAGACTTCCTTTATTTTCTTCCCAGAATATTCAAATAAGTGTAAACACTTTTAGTCTTCGAGGCCATCACGTGTGAGCACGTGATGGGCATCCATGCTCTGGATTTAAAGGGATTTGTTAGGGTCATGTGGGGACACTTGAGGGCGCCCAAAATTGATTATGCTCTTGGATTTGTTCCCTTTTGTTTTGAGGGTCACGTGTAAGCACGTGAGGCATTGCCTCTAAGTTTTTTTCTTTCTCATTTTGAGGAGTCTGTTTAAGGGTCACATGGGGTCACGTGACCTAGTCTTGTTCTTTCTTTTTTATTCGTTGGGATGAAGGGTCACGTGTTACCCCGTGATCACGTTGGATACTTTGATCTTTATGTGCATAGAGAGCTTTAAATCTCTTGTTTTTAAGAATTAAATTCTTTTATAGGGTTGAACCCTAGTTCTTTTTAAAGGAATTAAATTCCTATGTATTTGGAAGAATTAAATTCTTATATAGGGTTAAACCCTAGCTTCATTTGGAGGAATTAAATTCCTATGAATTTGGAAGAATTAAATTCTTATATAGGGTTAAACCCTAGTTTCATTTGGAGGAATTAAATTCTTATGAGTTTGGGGGAATTAAATTCCCTAAACTCAATTCTCTTCTATGTTTTGGTTCTGCATTGCAGAATTTCCCTAATGAGAATTAAATTCTCAACTTATGGGGAGATCTGCTTTTGCAGATCTTCAACCAAAGGAAGAACTAAGTTCTTATTCAGAAGAGTTAAACTCTTAAATTGAGAATTAAATTCTCTTTTTGTTTTATGGAGCTTAGATCTCTTTCCCTTTCTCACCTAGGGTTTCTTTCTTTTCTCAAGAGACCTTCTTTTCTCTCTCTTCTTGTTGTTTTCCCTTAAAAAATTCCAAGATCCTTCTCTTCTCTTCTTGGCTCCTATTTATAGGAGAAGAAAAGAATCAGTTTGTTTAGTCAATCTTTCATTGAAAGATTTTAATTGATTTTGTAACCAACAAGATCTTTTAGATCACTCAATGAATTTTATTCACCATTGGATTTTTAATCCAAAAGATATTCTGTTTGTTATTCTTGGTGAATTTCAGGAAAATCTTTCCTTGTATAGAATCTTTCTATAAATTGGTAATTTTTAATCACCATTGGATTTTTAATCCAACGGTGCTCCACTTTACAGAGCACGATCTTTTTTTTTGTTTGGAAAGATTTAGAGAGATATTTTTCCAACTAGGGTTTTTGATTTCCCTTAATTAGAATTTAATTCTATTAGTTCAGAAGGCATAAGAGCGTATCACGTGTTAGCACGTGGCCCTACTGATTGACCAATTAATTAGAATTTAATTCTATTGGTTTAGACGGCTCAGGAACCCATCACGTGTTGGCATGTGACCCTACTGATTAATTATTTAATTAGAATTTAATTTTATTGTTTCAGAGGCTTTAAGAGCCTATCACGTGTTGGCACGTGACCCCACTGATTAATTATTTTAAATTATTTATTTTATTCAGTGCCTACAGGCTTTGCCTGTAAATGGTCACGTGTCTGCACATGATGCCCGGTCACGTGTAGGCACGTGATGCCCGGTCACGTGTGGGCACGTGATGCCTCATAACTTTTGATCCCGGATGAATTATAAGGCCCATAATATATCAAATCGAAGGCCTTTTCGAGACACTTTCGATACCATCAAAATTTAGCTGTTTTAAATTCAGGAGTTTGTCAAAATACAGCCCGGAAAATACTGGTTCACATTTTCTTAAACGTATCGCTGCCATTTGATACCTTGGGCTCCTTTGCGCAGAATTTTTTTTTTACGGGAGCAGTAACTTATTGATAATTAGGTGATCATCCTTATTATATCAGAATTCATTGTAATTGATGATATTTGAGGAAAACGCCTGGTATTTTGCTGGACGGCAAATATTTGGTTTTGAATATCCATTGTTATGCACCAATTTCAAACTGATATATCTGTACGTTTATTTTATAAAGTGAGATATAACTTTTTGAAATTATGTCGATGACATTTACCTATATCAGTTGATGGTAAGGTAAGGAGCATTCAATAGCGGTGTAATTCTTCATAACTATAGTACAGTTTTCAACCTACGACGCACAGGGTATGAGTTATTAAACTCAAGGGACTTATACAAAGTATTGTATATTGTCCTATGTCCATTAGGACAGAGGAGTTGGTACTCGTACTATATTCTGTTTACTTTTGACTTCTCTAGTTTTAGACATGTGTTTCGCAGAATAAGTTTTGAGAAGTTATAGGTACAAGAATAAAGTAGAGAACCATGTGTCGTAAGTATCGGGATTCTTCAAGGTAATCGAAGATGTAAATACTTGTGTTTGGTATTCAGTTGATAGTAATGGTTTTGAGAAACTTGTTTCTCTTTCAAGTTACTCATGTTTGGATGCACTCCTATGTTGAGTAATGCTGATCGACCTCTCTCCATTTAGTTGACATGCACTGGAGACAGCTGCATGATTTGAATCTAGTTCCAATTAAATAAGTGCCTCTTTTTCTATATTGTATATAGAATGGATCATATCTTAACGATATTATGGTATATGGAGTTGTCCGGCCTATGCTTAAAACCAGACTATGGATAACTCAAGGCACGTTTCTGTAATGGCTATTTGTGGGTTAACTCGGGCTATGACGAGGGTTAACTTTCTACTATCTGGAAGATCAATAGTGATGTTGTTCTTGACTCGCCACAGTTTTAATAAAATGGACTTTTTCAGAAAATAGTAGTTGGAGTATGGTAGAACTGGAAGTGATTCCTGAACCGCAAACGATTACTGAAAATTTAATAAGAACCTAAAGATTCAATCAGGTTTGACATTCCATTAGCTACTCCGCAAATATGGTGGGTAACCTCAGGCGCCCGAGAGGTACTTCTGTATTCTCAAAGAAGGTGACAAGGAGGTTCTTGTTTACCCAGACTTGACACTGCTGTTGTTCCAGGCTATGAGAGCCGGCGGTAGGATGAGTATAGCGTCGTTCTAAAATAGCTTTAGAAGTGCACGTTTATATGACTCTGCCAGAGGGTTGTCGTAGTCAGTGGGAGCAGCGGAAGTATAGTGGAAAAGTAGCTTATGTCTATTTATAGACTAAAGCAGATATAGCGGAGATAGATCATCTATTTTTTATGTGACAGTCATGGGCTTTCACTTCATCAGAATAGGGGATGGATCAGTTGAGAAGGTAGTAGGGTGTGATGTCCTGGTATTTGATGACATACACGTTGTAGGAAGTGGCATTCCTATACTACGATCGGTTGTACTGTGGTTGTCATACAGTGGTTTCTCCACAAAGGATATAGATATTATGTCAGGCATTCTGGTTACTAGATCTATGGTTTTAGATCTAGATTTGGGTAGTTTCCCAATCTGGGTACTTAGACAGTATTCTAAAAGTGTTTTAGAATAGACGACTCCTGGCATGGTAGTATACCTGCAGGTGATGGAGTCACCCTCTCTGAAGGTGTCTTACAGACTAAAGGGGAGAGGGATGTGCATGATTGACATATCACTTCCTTAGGCAATTGAGTCAATCATGAGATGTCAAGTACCACACCAGTTGTTGTTTTTGCACTAGCTGCATATGTTTATATTTATCCAATCTTGGAGGAATGTTCGGAAGCAGTTTTAGAACATAAGTGCATGTTCTAAGGATGTGATATCAACAGCCTCCTTCGGGAGACGGTTATCATTCCAGGCTTCCAAGGTGACCTGGATGACAGAGTGATTGTCAGAGTTATTGTTTTCCCTCTGACGAGGGGCAGTAGTTTGGACAGGTGGTCCAAGCGGATACTGAAGGAGGCATGTTGCAGGATACTGATTAAATTCAGTTGACGATACAGTCTAAGAAGTTTGCTGGATTTGGAGTTTATATGTGAACTGGGTCCCATCAGATATCCGGATATATTCTAAGACTGGTATTGCTCATTTCGGGAGATGGGTTTCTCCGCGAACTTGAGATAAAGAGAGACATAGAAAGAAATATCAGAGCGGATCCACTCGCTGAGGCTATTTCTCGAAAGCAATAGTTTTACAAACGAGCTTTGTGAAACTGATTAGTAGAGGAGTTGGGTGTTCGGTATCACACAGGCTGTGAGTATGTGACATCGCATTAATTAGCCTTAAGTGCAACTGGGAGATTGTTGGATATAGTGCTCTCAAGTCAATTATTGGATCGCAGGCACGTGATTGCAATGATTGAGGGAGGACCTATGCCGGTAGGACAGTCTTACTCAAGATGATAGTATGCTATCTGGTTTGTCTTTATCATCGAGTACATGTTTTAGGTGATATTATAGATCACTATTACACATTGATAAAGCCTTTAGGATTCTTACTTGACTACCAGCAGTATGATGGAGATCATATACGTGAGAGTTGGGTAGTCTATAAGCACATCCTTGAAGTGTCCTTAATCGTGGGAGTTTCGAGACTGGGCATCGATACTCCGAGAGTAGACTGGTGTATACGGATCGAGACCCGGACGAGGGGCGGTGGCTGGTCTTACAAGCCATTGGTGTCAGTTGGTTCAACTAAGATAGTATACAGGTGCTCATTAGGTTATGAGTACACCGGACGAACTTGCCGGGAACATGCTAGTTGGTATTATACCTGTCGTCAGATAGCAGTTCCCTGGTGACATGTGTACAGGTTAGTCTATCGACTTGAGATCATCATTTGTCTCGTGTAAGTTCCCACCGTGCTTTGATTACTACCCTACCACGACTCAAAGGAGTCGTGCAAACAGGTTTTAGTTGGGTACAGTCCCGAGCCACATGGAGGCAGTGGGCAGATCGGCAGGGGATTCGTCTCTCCCGGTATTGGGGGTGAGATCGCGCTGTGTTTAGGAGAACCATTACACGAAGTCTTTGTCCAAGGCAAGTGAGATTTACTGGTAGGTATTCCAGTAGTTTCTCAAGGTGTTCTGGGCTACACCCCGACACGATTTGTACCGCTTTTGGGGGTCTGACGTTTACCAGCCCCTAGGCCCGACATGCGATACTCATAGACGAACGGACCGGACTGTACGGATATTGTCACTGACAGGCTCAGTAGGATTTCAGGATGTGTTCGCTCATCAGCCTCCCTTTTGGTCAATACATGGGTAGCCATTACGTACAGCTAGTACCACTGATGTGCTTGTGGTTAAACCCACTGCCAGCGTATTGACGAGTCTTTAGAGTCCCCCACAGAAAGTTTCCCAAGTTCGGGCGAAACGTTGTAGAGACCGTATGGTTATATGGCAGGGTTCGATCATATAAGTTCACTTGTGCACGGATCATGATCGAACGGATCATACTAGTGGGCTTTGGTTTAAGCCGGATCCTAGTATTAGATTTGTTGGATTACTTTCGTCTCATTATATTCGCATTCAGTCGGAATGCGGATACATGTATGTATATACAGGTGAGGGGTATCCTTGTGATCTATCACGAGTTTACTTTAGATGTTGCCATTCTCTTTTTGGATTAAACATTTTGGTTTAAATGTTTAATCAAGTGGAAATTGTGAGTGCTAGTCATCATGAAGAGCAATAAATGTGTCATGTGCAATTTGGTGACTCATGGTATTATTTTTTGTGCCATGTCCACTTGTTTATTGATTTATTGGGTGAGATTGAGATGGAGAGAGAAAGAGGGCAGCCACAAGTATGGGGTTTGCTCTTGAGGTTTCATTCTAGTGCTCTCTCATTTTTATCTCACACAATAAAAAAGCTCTTCTTCTTCCTTTTTCTAGAGCTCACAATTTCCTCATCAATGGTTTCTTCTTCAACCTCCATCCATACCATCTCATGTGTTGAGAATGAATGGATGTCATGAGACAAACTTATCACACACATTCTCTACTTCACCTTTGACATGTCGGCTAGCAAACTTCATGTTCGAGTTTCTTCAGTTTAAAGTGGGAGCCCGTAAAAAGATTCCTTGACGTGGTGCCACTTCGACGATGAGACCGGAGATCGAGCAAGATCAGAGATGCCACGAGGAGTTAGGGATGGTGACTAAAGACCGAAAGACACGGATCGATCGGTATAGCCATTCTAACTTCGTTGTAGATTGCTAGTATAGAGTTAATGGTACGATCCGGGTAAAAAACTACGTTAGCGCCAGTTTCGTAAAAAGTTTTTGTTCCGCGTTTGACCTCGGATTGACGGCCGGGGCGCTAACGTAGCCCAACATCCCGCAGGAGCAGAAATGACTCGATCGCTAAAAACTATCCCGCCTTCGTTTGAATACGGATTAAGTAATACTCGCAAAGCCCTTAGTTGGGTCGGGTCAGGAGCGGAAGCATCAACCAGTCTCATAATCTATGGGAATGTATACGACTCATAGAAAGCAGGCCTCCGGTGCGCGGAAAACGCCCCTAACACCTGCATCTCGATCTATGATGTGAAGTAGTGGAGGGAGAAATTCACGGTATCCGTACCTGGGTTCGAAGTGTTGGCTGAAGTGCTTAACCCGTGGTATAGGTGTGACAATCCTGCAACGCCAACAGCCAATCACGCTCCTTCAGCTATGCGATGAGCAAGGTAGAAGACGGAGGCTCTCATGAAGCGGCGATGCATCGGCATGGCAAACCAGTTAAGCCAAAGACTGATAAAGCCGAAAAAGAAAATTTCTTCATCCATCCTAGGAGCAGCGATCGCGTCAGATGTCACGGCCGACGAGTTCGGAATATAAAACTGCGGCAGGTCCTTTTCTTTGGCCAGCAATTTCTTCAAGCCAAATCCGAAAGGATTTTTGACCTTCGTGAATTTCGGAGCTTTCTTGGGTAAGACATCTTCACGAAGAAAGCAAGCAATGTAAGCGTCAAAAGTGACACCTTTCCATTCTGATGCAACGAATAGTTTCTTAAAGATACCCAAGGATTTTATCAGACTTGGATGCTTGTGCCAAAAAACATTCTCGATCGTCAAGCCCTCAAGCATAGCTGGCACCGTGGCGAATACATACTCATCAGGAGGACGTAATTCTTCATAATGCTCTCCCCTGATCGGCAACCCTGAAATTTCACGAAACTCCTCCAGCGAGATCGAGACTTCACGATCCCCTAGCAAGAACGTGTTCGTAGGAAGATTCCATTGGTTCAAGAAGGCCTTGACCCACCAGACGTGGGGAGCGTGATAATAGAATAGTGCGCATATACAGCTTGGTATAACCCAACCTTCTGCAGCCGTGCACGTTGGGAGGGGAGAATGTATCGGGCCCAAGGAAGGTAGCCTACTGGATGGCGCGGGTTAACGCCTACCTTATAAACTTGCCCCTAGGGTTGAGCTTCACCCTGACATATCCGACGTCCCAAAATATCGTTAGCCATCAAGGGTTGATTTGGTATCCCTATCGTTGATTGCTCAAGACGATCCCCGGGGGTCCAATTAGCCGCCTCCACCGCATAAGCAGCACGCGGACGCTCCATGAATGACATTGAATGGATGGGTTCTGTCGGTACCTCGCATATGAAACTACGTCGATCCCTGATAATGTGACCATACCAAACTCCCCATAGGAGAAGACTCTTAGCATCCTTATCATGTGCCCTAATCATCGCCATAACTTCCTCGTCTGATGGAGACTGTGGAAAAGCTACCTCCGAGCGTGTGAAAGGGAAGTAGGGAAGTAATGCCATCGTACCTAAAAAAAGGGAGTGGACCCATTAGGAAACATATATATATGAGTTTGTTTCATAGGACCACAAATTACAAAGACAGTAAGCCCCACGAAATCAGAATGATGGCTCGCTAATGATGAGGCTAG
This sequence comes from Agapanthus africanus, assembly GCA_030015575.1. Lineage (NCBI taxonomy): Eukaryota > Viridiplantae > Streptophyta > Magnoliopsida > Asparagales > Amaryllidaceae > Agapanthus > Agapanthus africanus. Next base: position 130,737,034 of record CM057350.1, on the reverse strand, counting down.
ATAATCATTGTGAGAATCCAACATGATTCTCATTAAATAAACAACGGAGTTTAAACAGCTCCTAACATTCTCGAAAAACGAGTTATACTAAAATACCCAACAGATTCAAAATCTGTGAAAAGGGTATTAAAACCCTAAAAAGAAAAATATAATAATAAAAATATACATGCTCATGAACGCCAGGAAATAAATTTCCTAAAAGCCTCCGAGTCTTTCAGAGCTAAGCTCTGTAGTAAGGAATTAAATTCCTTTAATAATGTGATTAAATCCTAGAAACCCTCATGATAGGGAAACAAAGAAAATGGAATTAAATTCTAGAGATACTCAAAGATCAGAGGAGAACTCACGATCCTCAAGACCATAGGGTTTGCTTAAAAAATGTGTGTTTGGATCTCTAAGAAATCGTTCCAAGAAAAGGAGCAATGCTCTGTTGATGAATTTAAAATCCAAGACAAGAAAAAAAAGGGTTTCCTAAGAAATGAATTCCGTTGAAGCCTTACCAGAGAAAGAGTTTTTATAGAGTTTAACTCTGGAGTTCTGCGGACAGAGAACTAAAAGAATTAAATTCTCAAAGATAATATGTAAGGAAGGAGATGAAAGAACAGTGGTCATCTCAAGGGCCAAGCCCCCGCATTTATAAGGCATGATGGGGAGCGGTTCATATTCCCGTTCCCCTAGGCAGATCCAACGGCTGTAAGAGTGGACAGCGTTGCACTCACGTGCAAGCCACTTGAGAGCAACGCTGGGGGGCATTTGTTCCCTCATAAATAAGGGGAGAGAGTAAGAACGGGGGAAACTCCCCACTATTTGAGTCTCACGTGTTAAACACGTGAACGCCTATATGCAAAGCATATAGGCGTTGCAATTAAACTACTGATAGGCTAAACAAGTCTCACGTGTTAAACACGTGAGCGCCTATATGCAAAGAAGATAGGCGCTGCAATTAAACTACTGATAGGCTAAACAAGCTTCACGTGTTATACACGCGAGCGCCTATAGGCAAGGCATATAGGCGCTGCAATTAAACTACTGATAGGCTAAGAAAGCCTTACGTGGTAAACACGTGAGCGTCTATATGCAAAGTATATAGGCACTACTATCAAACAGCTAAGAGGGCCAAATTAAGTCCCACGTGCTAAACACGTGAGGACACCCCTTTGCATAAAATTAAATTCTACATAATGAACTGTTGGATCAAAGATCCAACGGTGATTAAACATAGAATTAAATTCTATTGGGAAGAATATTTTCTGTTAAACAGAGAGTTAGTGGATCAAAGATCCAAAATATTTTCTATATCTTTCTAAACAGAGAAAGATTATACTCTGTTAAACTGAGCACTCTTGGATTAAAAATCGAATGGTGATTAAGATGTCACCGCTTGATAGAATTTTATTCTATATATGGGAGAATATCCCTAATCTTATTAAAAAAACAAGAACAATATCTTCTGTAAAAATAGAAGTCCTTGGATCAAAGATCTAACGATTGGTAAAATTCCCAAAATCAATTCTGAGACCAATTAAATCAATTGGGATCTCTCAATGAAATATTTTCTCAGAATAAACAAACTTCTCTCCACTATATAAAGAACCCAAGACTTCAAGTCTCAAAAAAAAGGGAGGGAGGAAAGACAAAAAAAGAGAAGAGAAAGAGAAAAAAGAGAAAGAAGAGAGAGAAGTCTCCAGAGGTTTAAAAAAGATTATACAGTGAGCTTTTGAGGAACAGGAGAATTTAATTCTCAAAGAAAAGACTTGCTTCCTTGAAACATTAGGTAAAAAGAAAACACATATCCTTTGCCTCTCTAAGGGTTTAACCCTTCATATAAGAACTCGGTTCTTTTCTCTGGTTGAGATTTGCATAAGCAAATCTCCCAACAAGTTGAGAATTTAATTCTCATTAGGGAGATTTTGCTCTGCAAGATTCAAAACCTAGGGGGAAAATAACTAAGTTATATAAAAAAAAAGAGAAGAAGAACGGGAACATATAGGAATTTAATTCCTATAAAAAAAATTAGGGTTTAATCCTATATAAAGAACTTAGTTCTTCAATAAAAAAAACAGTGATCCAAGATCTCCAAAGACAAATCGTTGGTGCTTAGCACTATTTCGAAGCCTCATGTGTTTCCCACGTGAGTGCTTCAAACGAACAAGGAAAATAACCCAAACTTCCTCACTTGTTTCCCACGTGATTTCTTTAAGAGGAAAACAAGTAAAAAAAGAGGAAACTACAGCACTCCAGCATCAATAAAGAAAAAGGGGAAACCCACGTGCTTTGCTTGAGAACTCTAGCCAAGTGTTTAGCACTTATAAAAATAGGAGGGGAGATAAAAACCAAAGTCCAGCTCCCATATTTAGGGTGCCTCACGTGTGTGTCATGTGAGCGCCCTAAAATTCTAGTGTTTAACACTAGTCCAGTGCCCATATTTGGGGTGTCTCACGTGTGTCACGTAAGCGCCATAAAACTCTAGTGTTTAATACTAATCGAGTGCCCATGTGAAACACATGCGATCATTGTATTCCTCAGTGTTTAGCACTGTTGGAGACTCAATTTTAGCCCAAATTGGCTAAGTTTCCTGAGCTTAGATCTCTTTGATACTAAAACAACCGAGCCCATATTGCTCATGTTTTCCTAAGACGACCTCAGTCTAAAAAATGACTAGTGGTCTCCTTGTTTCCGCCAAAAATTTTGGCTCAAAACTTGCTGTCCCCTTATAAAAATAAAAGGAAACCTCCACGTGTTAAACATGTGTACCCACATGCAAAGCATGTAGGTACCGCTTCAGAAAGGATTAAACCCTTGAGCGCCTCACGTGTTTCCCAAGTGAGCGCCAGCGCCAGCTTCTGTTAAGGTTAAATCCTATAGCGGCGTCTCACGTGGAACACACGTGAGCGCCGGTGTGTAAAGCACGAGTGTGAATATTTATAAAAAAAATTAAATTCTTAGGCGACGCCTGTGTGCATAGAACGTGAGCATCAGCGCCTAAATTAAAGAAGGTAGAATTAAATTCTACTATCTGTTAAACAGAGCCATTAGATCAAAGATCTAACGGAGATGATAAAACATCAAAGATACAGAATTAAATTCTGCATGGAAGAAAACATCCCCCAAATTGGATGATAGAATAAAATTCTATTCTCTCAATCTTTCTAAATAAGAAAGATTGCCCTATGTAAAACAGAGAACCGGTGGATTAAAAATCCAAAAGTGATTAAAAATCACCGTTTTCCAGAAAATTTTTTGTATATGGGAGAATATCCCCAATCTTGTTAAAAACAAGGACAATATCTTCTGTAAAAACAGAAAACCTTGGATTAAAGATCCAATAGTGGGTAAAAATCCCCAAATCAATTGGTATCTCTTAATAATAGATTTCTTCAAACTAATTAACAGACTTCTCTCCACTATATAAAGAACCCTAGACTTCAAGTCTCAGAGGAGGGAAGAAAAAAGGGAGAAACAACACAAAAGGGAAACAAAACACAGGCAAAAAGAGAGCTCCCTAGAGGCTTCAAAAATGAACATAGAATTTAATTCTCAAAGAAAAGACTCATTTCCTTGAAACCCTATATAAAGAGAAAACACGGAGATCATTTTATCTCTCTATTGCCTCTCTAAGGGTTTAACTTTTCATATAAGAACTTAGTTCTTTCTCTGGTTGAGATCTGCAAAAGCAGATCTCCCCACAAGTTGAGAATTTAATTCTCATCGGGGAGATTCTGTCATGCAGATTCAAAACCTAAGGGAAAAAATTGAGTTCAAAGAGTTTAACTCTTACAAAAAAACATATTAGAATTTAATTCCTCTGAAAACTAGGGTTTAACCATATAAAAGGAATTTAATTCTTGCAAAGAATAAGGGGAGAACTTGATTCCTCATCCCTTAGACGATGATAATAATCTGAGATCTTCCAAACCCAAAGCCTAATGGCTAGAAATGTCATTAATAATAGATTAAAATATCCAAGAACACAAAAGAACAACCTGGTGATTCGTTAGTGTTTAACACTATAACGAGACCTCACGTGTTTTCCATGTGAGTGTTTCTAATGAACAAAAAGAAGCGGCTGAGACTGCCTCACGTGTTCCCCACACGAGTGCTTAAAAGAGAAGCAAGGAGTACTTCCTAAGGCAGTCACGTGTTTTGCACATGACCCCCAATCAAGTGCTTATCACTTATGTAAAAGGGAGAGGCAATAAAACCAAAGGGCAGCGCCCATATTTGGAGCGCCTCACGTATTTCACATGTGAGCACCACGAGAACCAAGTGCTTAGCACTTATATAAAAAGAGAAATAAAACCCAAAGGGCAACGCCCAGCGCCTCACGTGCTCCTCACATGCGCCACAGAAAGAAAGAGTGTTCAACACTCACTGGGCAGTGCCCAGCGCCTTACGTGGGCGCCGCCACAGAGAAGAAAAGAGTGCTTAGCACTCTATAAACAACCCAAAATGGCTGAGTTTTCAACACTTATTCGGCAGCGCCCAGCGCCTCACGTGCTCTTCACGTGGGTGCCATACAAAGTGCTTAGCACTTCATATACAGCCACAACGGCCAAGCGCTTAGCACTGTTGGGTAATTATGGAAACCCAATCTCAGCCTAAATTGGCTAAGTTTCTTGAGATTAAACTTCTTTGGTTCTAAATCAACCGAGCCCCTCTGTGCTCATGTTTTCCCAAACTGACCTTAGTCTCAAAAATGACTAGTGGTCTCCCATTGATGATATCCCAAATGATATTCATCTTATATCTCCTAAGATAATTTTAGTCTTAAACTCGACTAACATTTCTTAGGTCTACAACAGCACCATCTTTTCCCTCAAATATGGGATTTAGTTTAAGGGTACATCTCTCCACACCTTTGATTTATGTCGTTGTAATTCTTCAACGTCTTCAGAGAGGTAGCGGGTCCCGACAACCAAAAACTCTTGGTGCACTTCCATACTGACGTGCACACCTCAAATCAGACCGCACCCCAAACTAGGTGCATCCCATATCATCGTTGTTCATCCCGTCACGTAACAAATACATGTGCGTGTAAAATGGTGATCAACGGACCGAGACGTCCTTAAATTAAAATCTCACCTCCAAAATGTCGATCAACGGACCGAGACGTTCAAACTAAAATCTCACCTCTAAAATGGTGATCAACGGACCGAGACGTCCTTAAACTAAAATCTCACCTCCAAAATGGTGTTGGAGATAGTGCCCTCAGAGTCAATTATTAGGTCACAGGTACATGATTGTAATGATTGAGGGAGGACCTATCCCGGTAGGACAGTCTTACTCGAGATGATAGTATGCTATCTGGTTTACCTTTATCATCGTGTACTGTTTTAGGTGACCTGACACGTCGCTATTACACGTTGATAGAGCCCCTAGGATTCTTGCTTGACCACCAGCAGTATGAGGGCGATCATATAAGTGAGAGCTGGGGGTCTACAAGCATATCCTTAAATGGTCCCTAGTCGTGGGAGTTTCGAGACCGGGCATCGATACTCCATTAGTAGACTAGTGTATACCGTCGAGACCCCGACGAGGGACGGTGGCCGGTCTCACAAGCCACTGGTGTCAGTTGGATCACCTAAGATGTATACAGGTGCTCATTGGGTTATGAGTACACCGGACAGGACTCGCCGGGAACATGCTAGTTGGTTATATACCAGACGTCAGATGGCAGTTCCCTGGTGACATGTGTGCAGGTTAGTTCATCGACCTGGGGATCGTCATTTGTCTCGTGTGAGTTCCCACTGTACTTTGATTACTACCCTACCACGACTCAAAGGAGTCGTGCAAACAGGTTTTAGTTGGGTACAGTCCCGAGCCACATGGAGGCAGTGAGCGTATCTTCAGGGGTTCGTCTCTCCCGGTATTGGGGGTGAGGTCGTGCTGTGTCTAGGAGAGCCATTACACAAAGTCCTTGGCCAAGGCAAGGAGATTTACTGGTAGGTATTCCAGTAGTATCTCAGGGTGTTCTGGGCCACACTCCGACACGACTTGTACCGCTTTTGGGGGTCTGACTTTTACCAACCCCCTAGGCCCGCCATGCGATACTCATAGACGAACGGACCGGACTGCACGGATATTGTCACTGACAGGCTCTGTTGGGTGTCGGGGTGAGCTTCCTCATCGACGTCCCATTTGGTCAGTACCTGGTAGCCCGTCACGTATTGGCTTATACCTCTGACGTGCTAGTGGTTAAATCCACAACCAAGATGTTGACGAGTCTTTAGAGTCCACCACACTTTCAGTTACTCAAGTTTCGGGCGAAACGCTGTAGAGGCCGTATGGAGATATGGCAGGGTCCGATCAGATACGTGCGGTATTGCACGGATCAGGATCGGACAGTTTGTACTAGTAGCCGTATAGGTATATGGCAGGGTTCGATCAGATACGTGCGGTATTGCACGGATCAGGATCGAACGGATATTACTAGCCGGCTTTGGTTTAAGCCGGTCCTAGTTTAGTACAGTGTAGATTTTGTCTTTTTGCATTTGTATCCGGACGGAATACAGATGCGGGTGTGTATGCACAGTATCGGGGTTTTTCTGTAATTTATTACGGGACCAGTTTTCTGGAGTTGCCAGTTTGCATTCCGTTCCGGCCGGTTTTCCTTTGTTCTTTCCCGGCCGGACTTTTCCGATGGAGGGGGTTATTTGCAATTGTGCAAATAATCTTTGTGGAGGGGGTTTCTTGCAAAACTATTGATTATGATATCTTGCTCCATGCTTTTGCTTTATTGTGACATGAAGGGGTATGGTTGGATTTGAGATGAAGCATGGTGTTTGTTTTCTTGTCTCTTGGTGTGGTCACCACTTGACTTCTCCTACCCTCACCTCCCTTAAGGTTTTGTATTTGTTCCCTCCACCATTTCCATATGTATGATGGCCGGCCAACATTTTGGAGAAGAGAGAAAAATGAGAGTTCTCATTTTGGTGAAAGAAATTAATCATCCATCTCATTCCATTTGCTAGAAAATTGAAAGCACCAATTTTCTTTAGACCATTCCTCCATCAAGGCAACTATAAACCCCATTGAGACAAAGCGTATTCTACACTACACTTCCTACAGCAAATCTTGGACGCGTCGATTCGCCAGCTTCGCGCCCGAGTTGCCTCGGTATTGAGGTGGGAGCCCGTAAAAGATACAGGCGACGTGGTGCCCTTTCCGACGAGGAGGAGACGGACGGAGATCCCGCGAGGAGATCGGAGTGGAGATGAAGACCGGAGGACTCGGATCAGTCGGTATACATCTCTTCCCCTCTTGTTAGTTAGCTAGACTAGTTTAATGGTTACGATTCGGAGTTTAGTGCACGGTGGTGCCGGTTTGCAAAGTCCGCAAAATTTAAGTTTATCACCGCTTCCGCATTCCGGCTTCGGATTGACGGCCGGGGCGCCGCCGTGCACTTACAGTGGCATCAGAGCCTCGCCATTAACTTAGTCTAGTTTTGTGTAATGTGTTTTTCAGTTCCGATCGATCGAAATGTCCAAAAACCCGTATTTGCCCACGACAGTTTCTGTTGAAAATTTTTGGTCTCGAAAATTTTTTCAGGTTGTAGAATATTGATGTACTGGAAAATCTAAGAGTTCTGTAAAAATTTGACGAAGTAACTCCACAGTTGGAGCGCGGAACCGCCGCGAAAACCCCCTTTGTGCGGCCCTTCCGCCGCGCACTATTCACATCACTTCACCATTTTTTTACAGAGGCCTTCTGGGCTTAAAATATGGGCTTTGGAATATTAAAGTTGGGCCAATTGTTTCTGTGAGTGCTACAGTTTTCTTTGGGGCCCACTTGTTAATTGTTTGATCAATCGGAAATTTTTTAAACACATTTTTCACAGTATTTACATTATATCTGCGACCGTGAATGTCACTCAATCGGTAAATCCGGTCTAACTGCTATAGCCCGGTTAGACGGATTTGCGAACGTGATTTTCACGTTGATGTTCTATGTATTTGCTGTGATGTTGCGGATCGGTCGTGGGGATAGCCTGGATGCAATGCTAGTACCGTTTTTGTTGTATTATGTACATTTATTATTGCGGGGCGAGCGTCCGACATGTGGACTGCCGTCACTGCCTGATTGTATTATTATTTTGGGGCACGACCTGGTTGCGGTCGATGTACCCGGTGTATGTATATTTTACTTTCTGTACTAGGATTGCCACGCGGAGGGGTGCTCGGATAGCCGGGTTCTAGAGGGCAACAAGCCCGCATCTCATGGCATTGAGACGGAGAGGGCTTCACTCTAGAATTGGCGGGCTATTCGCCGCACTCGTAGGGGGTACAGGTTGACCCAGGAGGGGTGCCCAAGTTGCCGGATTCCGTGAAGTGCTGGGTGGTCCATTCACGGCGCTGAAGGGGGCTGCCTCGCTTCAGGTTTTGGCGGATGACTTGCCGCGCCCGTAGGGGTCTAGGATTTCCTTGCACAGGCTATCCACACGACCAGGGGAACGTCGGGTTTCAGTAGTGGCTCTGTGAAACCCGGGGATCCCAGATATCTGTATTATTTCTGTGATGCTGTACATTTCTGTGATGTTGCTTTTTATTCACGCCTTGAGCGAAATACTATATATTGGTATATATATTAGTAGATGTTGTATATGTTTTTCATCCGCGCTAGTCCAGTCCCCGCTCTGCCGTTAGTTAGCTAACCTAACGGGTGATGACGGGACCCAGTGGCGAATGCGGATGGCATATACGTACGTCAGTATATTTTCGTTCTTTGTGGTGTGATCAATTGATGGGACTGCATTGATTCGGATCAATGCAAGTTGAAACAAACCTATTCTGATGTTGTTGGAACACTTTTCAAAAAGCTGTTATTGCAAGGACGTTCACTTTTGTTTTGCATCGTGGTATTCATTTGGAATATCCTGCTCCTCAGTCGACGAGGCAAGGGCCGAGATCCCTTCACCGGGAGTGACCCCTTGGACAGAAGTTTGCGTCAGGGCATTAACTTCACTATAGCCGATTACTTTTGCTTTGCACAGTGATGTTCGGTCATGAATATCCAGCACCCCATTCTATGGGGAAAGAGCCGAGATCCCTTCACCGGGAGTGACCTCTTTAGTAAAGGTTTTCGTCACTATATTTTCTAAAAAGCTATCCGTTCCTTCAACGATATCAAGTTCATTACGTTAAAGGTTTTCGCCAGAAACCATTCGTAGCCCTCCATCATTTCAGTTAAATATTCGGTAGTATTCAAGCTATGTATTTTGACCTCACGCCAAGGCATAGTGATTGGTAGCTGCCGGGTATTTATCTGTAGCATAGATAGATGCGTTGGTTTGGGACAGTCGTACTACTATTTTGGCCTACGTCAAGGGTATGTAAGGGTGGGTTCAAATTAACCTGGATAATGATGGGTAGAACTTGACATGTGACTTATGATATTTTGACCTCACGCCAAGGTCATAAGAGCATGGGGTAAAAATCACATCGGGAGTTTCAAAAGTACTGAAACTTGCCAGATATGCGCATACCTTCTGGAGTGTGATACCGTGAGCGGATTCCGTCACGTTGTCATGCGATGAGAGTTGGATCCCGATTCCCACTGATGAGTTGGTTTACTCCTCGGGTGACCCCGACTAATTCTTCTTTAAGGTTTGGAGGAGAATTTGAGGTACAGTGGGAGGTTTCCAGATTAGATAAATTGGTGACCATTCTGATCTAGGTTAGAGTGCACGCTGAGTGTTTCTTTTCTCTCTCTCTTTGGCAGCGACCATTGACCCGACCCTAAGACTTTGACTCAGTGACCATGTTGACCGAACCTTCTTAACACTGGCTTTTGGATTGTCAGAGTTGCAAACCTCATTGCCACTCCTACTTTTACCCTTTTCTCCAGGACACCCCGTTTTACTACGAACGTCCACTTCCATTGGACAAAACCATCGTATGGTTAGATACGAACTCGAAAGAATTTATTCGAGGATGGTTTCCGGTTCTGGAGAAAACGGATAGGATTATTCAGTTGTCTTTTCCTTTTACCCTCTCTCAGGTTACGAGTACTCCTTGGTTTAGGGGTAGTACACCTATTACGCAAATTGGATTGTCTTCTTCCAAACCTTAGGCTGGTGCCGACCGGTAGGGAATGAAGAAAACCAATTAGCATAACGATGGTGTGCAGAAGGTATTAAGTTTAGACAAAGCAAGGGATTAGTAAGAGGGCAAAGTAAATTGCAACAGATATTCACGACCAAACCAAATATTTCGTTACCACTCCCACATCACCTTTGTATTTCTCCAGGACACTCCGTATCACTACGAAGATCCACAGTTTATTTGGATACTCCATCGTATGGTTATATACGAACTCGAAAGGAACTTGTTCCAGTTCGGGGATGGATTCTGGTTCAGGAGAAATAGGAATTAAGTTCATTCGGTTGTCTTTTATCCTCACCTTCTCTCGCATTGCGAGTGTTCCTAGGATTGGGACAGTACACCCATTATGCTTATTGGATAGTCTTCTTCCAAACCATAGGCTGGTGCCGAACGGTAGGGAAGGAAGAAAACCATTTGGCCTAAAAGGGTGTGCAGAAGGTAAAGACTAAAGACATATGAAGGGATTTGGAGAGGTGGCAAAGAACTATACGGTTACAGTCGTGAATCTGGAAGAGGCATTACTAGGAATACCAGGATACCCCATCGAAACATTTCAATGTTTCAGTCTCACTATGTACTGTTAAAGGAAACTGATTTCCCGATTAGACACTTGCTCCAGGGTATGTATTTACCAGGTTTGATTCTCATATCTGTATGGTTTTACAGATGATGAGTGGGAGTAAGTTATTGGGAATTAGGTGATCATCCTCATTATATCGGGATTCGTTGTAATCGGTGATATTTGAGGAAGTCACCTGGGTTGTTTGCCGGTCGGCAAATATTTGGTTTTGAATATCCGCTGTTATGCACCAATTTCAAATTGATATATCTGTACGTCTATTTTCATAGAGTGAGATATATCTTTTTGAAATTATGTCTATGACATTTACCTATATCAGTGGATGGTTAGGTAAGGAGCATTAAACAACGGTGTAATTCTTCTTAACCATAAGTACAGTTTTCAACCTACGACACATAGTGAATGAGTTATCAGACTCAAGGGACTTATACAAAGGATTGTATGTTGCCCAGGGTCCATCAGGACAGAGGGGTTGGTCCTCATACTATATACTGTTTACTTTTAACTTCTCTAGTTCTTAGACATGTGTTTCGTTGAAACACAGGGTCTAAGTTTTGAGGAGTTATAGGTATTTGAATAGAGTAGAGAACCAGGTGTAGCAAGTATCGGGATTCTTCAAGGTGATCGAAGATGTAGATACTTGTGTATGGTATTCAGTTGATAGTAATGATAAAGAGAACTTGCTTCTCTTTCAGGTTACTCATAATTGGAAATGCTTCCTAAGTTGAGTAACGCTGATCGGCCTCCTTCCATTTAGTTGACATGCGCTGGGGACAGCTGCATGTTTTGAATCTGGTTCAATTAAATCAGTGCCTCTGTTTCTATATTGGATATAGAACAGTTCATATCTTAACGATGTTAAGGTACGGGGAGTTGTCCGGTTTATGATTAAAACCAGACACTGGACAACTCAAGGCGCGTTTCTGTAATGGCTGTTTGTGGGTTGACCCAGGCTATGACGAGGGTTGACTTTCTACCATCTGGATGAACAATAGCGATATTGTTCTAGACTCGCCACAGTTTTATTAAAAATGGATTTTTTCAGAAAACAATAGTGGGAGTATGGTAGAACTGGAAGTGATTCCAGAACCACAAACGATTACTGAAGATTTGATAAGGAACCTAAAGTTTCAATCTGGATTGACATTCCATTGGCCACTCCGCAGATAAGGTGGGTAACTTCAGGCACCCGAGAGGTACTCCGGTAGCCTCAAGGACGGTGACAGGGAAGTTTTTGTTTACCCACAATTGCCATTGCTGTTGTTCCAGGTTACGAGACCCGGCGGGAGGATGAGTATAGCGTCGTTCTAAACCAGTTTTAGAAGTGTACGTCTATATGACTCTGCCAGAGGGTTGTCGTAGTCAGTGGGAGCAGCGGAAGCATTGGTGGACAGGTTGCTTATGTCTATTTATAGACTAGAGCAGATGTAGCGGAGATAGATCATCTATTTCTGACGTGACAGTCATGGGTTTGACTTCATCAGAATAGGGGATGGATCTGTTGAGAAGGTAGTAGGGTGTGATATCCTGGTATTTGGATGATATACACAGAGTAGGAAAAGAAACTCCTACACTACGATCGGTTATACTTTGGTCGTCACACAGTGGTTTCTCCACAAAGGACATGGATTTTATATCAGACATACTGGTTACTAGATCTATGGTTTTAGATCTAGATTTGGATGGTTTCCCAATCAGGGTACTTGACAGCATTCTAAGAGTATTTAGGATGGACGACTCCTGGCACGGTAGTGTACCTGCAGGTAATGGAGTCACCCTCTCCAAAGGTGTCTTACAGACTAAAGGGGAGAGGGACGTGCATGATTGGCAGATCACTTGCTTAGGCAATTGAGTCAATCATGAGATGTCAAGTACCACACCAGATGTTGTTCTTGCACTAGATGCAATAAGTTGACATTAATCCAATCCTGGAGAAACAGTCGGAAGCAGTTTTAGAACATAAGTGGATGTTCTAGGGATATGATAACGACAGCCTCATTCAGGAGACGGTTATCATTCCAGGCTTCCAAGGTGACATGGACGACAAGGAGGTTGTCAGAGTTATAGTTTTCCCTCTGACGAGGGGCAGTATTTTGGACAGGTGATCCAAGGCAATACTGAGGGAGGCATGGCGCGCAGGATACTGATTAAGTTCAGTTGACGATACAGTCTAAGAAGTTTGGATTTGGAGTTCATTTATGAGCTATGTCCCATCAGACATCCAGACACATTCTAAGACAGGTATTGCTCATTTCGGGAGATGGGTTTCTCCGCGAACTTGAGATATAGAGAGACATGGAAAGAAACAACTAAGCGGATCCACTCACTGAGGCTATTGCTCGAACGCAATAGTTCCGCAAACGAGCTTTGTGAGACTGACTAGTAGAGGAGTTGGATGTTCGGTATCACACGGGCTGTGAGTATGCGACATCGCAATAATTAGCCTTGAGTGCAAGTGGGAGATTGTTGGAGATAGTGCCCTCAGAGTCAATTATTAGGTCACAGGTACGTGATTGTAATGATTGAGGGAGGACCTATCCCGGTAGGACAGTCTTACTCGAGATGATAGTATGCTATCTGGTTTACCTTTATCATCGTGTACTGTTTTAGGTGACCTGACACGTCGCTATTACACGTTGATAGAGCCCCTAGGATTCTTGCTTGACCACCAGCAGTATGAGGGCGATCATATAAGTGAGAGCTGGGGGTCTACAAGCATATCCTTAAATGGTCCCTAGTCGTGGGAGTTTCGAGACCGGGCATCGATACTCCATTAGTAGACTAGTGTATACAGTCGAGACCCCGACGAGGGACGGTGGCCGGTCTCACAAGCCACTGGTGTCAGTTGGATCACCTAAGATGTATACAGGTGCTCATTGGGTTATGAGTACACCGGACATGACTCGCCGGGAACATGCTAGTTGGTTATATACTAGACGTCAGATGGCAGTTCCCTGGTGACATGTGTGCAGGTTAGTTCATCGACCTGGGGATCGTCATTTGTCTCGTGTGAGTTCCCACTGTACTTTGATTACTACCCTACCACGACTCAAAGGAGTCGTGCAAACAGGTTTTAGTTGGGTACAGTCCCGAGCCACATGGAGGCAGTGAGCGTATCTTCAGGGGTTCGTCTCTCCCGGTATTGGGGGTGAGGTCGTGCTGTGTCTAGGAGAGCCATTACACAAAGTCCTTGGCCAAGGCAAGGAGATTTACTGGTAGGTATTCCAGTAGTATCTCAGGGTGTTCTGGGCCACACTCCGACACGACTTGTACCGCTTTTGGGGGTCTGACTTTTACCAACCCCCTAGGCCCGCCATGCGATACTCATAGACGAACGGACCGGACTGCACGGATATTGTCACTGACAGGCTCTGTTGGGTGTCGGGGTGAGCTTCCTCATCGACGTCCCATTTGGTCAGTACCTGGTAGCCCGTCACGTATTGGCTTATACCTCTGACGTGCTAGTGGTTAAATCCACAACCAAGATGTTGACGAGTCTTTAGAGTCCACCACACTTTCAGTTACTCAAGTTTCGGGCGAAACGCTGTAGAGGCCGTATGGAGATATGGCAGGGTCCGATCAGATACGTGCGGTATTGCACGGATCAGGATCGGACAGTTTGTACTAGTAGCCGTATAGGTATATGGCAGGGTTCGATCAGATACGTGCGGTATTGCACGGATCAGGATCGAACGGATATTACTAGCCGGCTTTGGTTTAAGCCGGTCCTAGTTTAGTACAGTGTAGATTTTCTCTTTTTGCATTTGTATCCGGACGGAATACAGATGCGGGTGTGTATGCACAGTATCGGGGTTTTTCTGTAATTTATTACGGGACCAGTTTTCTGGAGTTGCCAGTTTGCATTCCGTTCCGGCCGGTTTTCCTTTGTTCTTTCCCGGCCGGACTTTTCCGATGGAGGGGGTTATTTGCAATTGTGCAAATAATCTTTGTGGAGGGGGTTTCTTGCAAAACTATTGATTATGATATCTTGCTCCATGCTTTTGCTTTATTGTGACATGAAGGGGTATGGTTGGATTTGAGATGAAGCATGGTGTTTGTTTTCTTGTCTCTTGGTGTGGTCACCACTTGACTTCTCCTACCCTCACCTCCCTTAAGGTTTTGTATTTGTTCCCTCCACCATTTCCATATGTATGATGGCCGGCCAACATTTTGGAGAAGAGAGAAAAATGAGAGTTCTCATTTTGGTGAAAGAAATTAATCATCCATCTCATTCCATTTGCTAGAAAATTGAAAGCACCAATTTTCTTTAGACCATTCCTCCATCAAGGCAACTATAAACCCCATTGAGACAAAGCGTATTCTACACTACACTTCCTACAGCAAATCTTGGACGCGTCGATTCGCCAGCTTCGCGCCCGAGTTGCCTCGGTATTGAGGTGGGAGCCCGTAAAAGATACAGGCGACGTGGTGCCCTTTCCGACGAGGAGGAGACGGACGGAGATCCCGCGAGGAGATCGGAGTGGAGATGAAGACCGGAGGACTCGGATCAGTCGGTATACATCTCTTCCCCTCTTGTTAGTTAGCTAGACTAGTTTAATGGTTACGATCCGGAGTTTAGTGCGCGGTGGTGCCGGTTTGCAAAGTCCGCAAAATTTAAGTTTATCACCGCTTCCGCATTCCGGCTTCGGATTGACGGCCGGGGCGCCGCCGTGCACTTACAAATGGTGATCAACGGACCGAGACGTCCTTAAAATAAAATCTCACCTCCGAAATGGTGACCAACAGATTGAGACGTCCTTAAACTAAAACCTTACCTCCAAAAGGGTGATCAACGGACTGAGATGTCCTCAAACTAGAACATCACTTCCAAAATAGCGATAACGGACCGGGATGTTCTTAAACTAAAATCTCACCTCCAAAATGGTGATCAATGGACCGAGACGTCCTTAAACTAAAACCTCACCTCAAAATGGTGATCAACAGACCGAGATGTTCTCAAACTAGAACTTCGCCTAAAAAATGGAGACAATGGACCGAAATGTCCTTAAACTAAAACAACAGAGCCCAAACGCTCTTTTGTTGGATCTGAAACAAAAATGATCCCAAAACCCCGTTAAGTATATCTTATTCTCAAATTGGACTAACGTATCCTTAACAGAAAACCAACCGAGCCCCAAATGCTCACATACATTTAAGTCGATCTTAATCTCAAACCAAATTAACGGTCCTTAAATAAAAACCCCAAATCTCAAATATACGGATTTGGACTAAATCGCGCCCTACGGGCGACGACATAAATTAGTCTCCGTATACGATCTACGGGCAACCCAAACAAACAAAAAAAACACGACACGAAGTGAACTTCCAAGCAGGAGAAAGTGGTTATCGCTATGCGGTAACGTAATTAACTGCAGGGTCTTGCACCTGCAGGGAAGAGCGTCCCCAGAATCAAAAACCCCTCGCAAATGAGGAGGAATCTGACGAAATCTGCTACAACGGACGCATCCGTCCAAACCTTCGATATACGGTGCCATAAATCAACTTGGCATCTTCGGAGAGGTGGAAGAATAAATCCAAATAGCAACTTCCCCCAAAATTCAGGCCAGACTTCCTAACGTCCCGGCCGCGTCTTTCGGCGGTGAACACTCTCATTGATGATATCCCAAATGATATTCATCTTATATCTCCTAAGATAATTTTAGTCTCAAACATGACTAACATTTATTAGGTCTACAACAGCGCCTTTTCCCCTCAAATACGGGATTTGGTTTAAGTGTACATCTCTCCACACCTCTGATATATGTCACTGTAATTCTTCAACGTCTTCAGAGAGGTGGCGGGTCCCGACAACCAACAACTCTTTGGTGCACTTCCAAATTGACGTGCACACCTCAAAAAAGACCGCACCCTAAATTGGGTGCATTATATATCACCATTGTTCACTCCGCCACATAACAAATACATATGCACGCAAGATGAACAAAGGGTCAAAAAGTCCCTAAACTAATATTCGCCTCCAAAATGGCGATAGCAGACCGAAACGTCCTTAAACTAATATTCGCCTCCAAAATAGAGATAATGGACCGAAACGTCCTTAAATTAAAATAATAGAGCCCAAACGCTCTTTTATTGGATCCTAAATAAAAATGTTCCTGAAATCTCGTTAAGTGGATCTTAGTCTCAAATTGGATAATGCATCCTAAACAAAAACAAATCGATCCCCAAATGCTCACAAAAATTTAAGTCGATCTTAATCTCAAAATAGATTAACGGACCTTGAATAAAAACCCCAAATCTAATATATACGGATTTGGACTAATCCACGCCCTACGGGCGAAAACATAAATTAGTCTCCGTATACAATCTACGGGAAACCAAAACAAAAAAAAACATATACGACACGAAGTGAACTTCCGGAGCAGGAGAAACTGGTTATCGTGATGCGGTAACTTAATTAATTGCAGGAGATTGCGCCTGCAGGGAAGAGCGTCCCCACAATCAAAAACCCCTCGCAAATGAGGGGGAATCTGATGAAGTCTGCTACAACGGTCGCGTCTGTCCGAACCTCCGATATACAGTTCCATAAATCAACTTAGCATCTTCGGAGAGGTGGACGGATAAATCCAAATAGCATCTTCCCCCAAATTCAGCGTCAAGACGATCCATCATGGTTCATCTCTGTTTTCGGCGGTTAACAGTCGTATATTATTGCGTGAATTGTTTCTCCACCGTATGGCATCGAGTTAGCTCCCGTGTAGGGATGCGTTTATTTACTACTGTTGTATAGGGATTTTATTCAGATTTTGTAAAGGAGGTGTTGTCCGTTTTTTTCAAAACGTTAAATCTTTACAAAACAAGTTTTACTTCATTTTATAAATCTTTTCTAAAAACTTCAGCTCCAATATTTTTCTTATATACATATATGTTAGATTCCTGGCTTTAGCTTACTTAGGTTATGGTAGGGTCCACTGGACTTCACGTGACCCTTGTGCTGGTCACATGCCTTTTCAGGTCATGACAAAGTTGGTATTAGAGTACTAGCTTTTATCTTTGTCGTGTCTAGGTTTGACCATGTGGAGTCTAGGCTATAAGTTTTGAAACCTAGGCTTAACCTTATGAAACTTAGACTTGATTTTAAGGGTCTTAGACTTGAACTTTCGATATATAGGTTGTCCTTTGTTAAGTTTAGGTTTAACCATTCAGAGTCTTGGTGATGATCTTTCGAAACCCAGGGTTAACCTTGCGGAACTTAGACTTGACTTTGGGGGTATTAGACCCGAACTTTCGATGCGTAGGTTGCCCTTGGTATGATAGAGTAGGTAACTTATGTAGAGTTATATAGCGTATGTATATTCCACGGCATATTTATGATACGTCACTTGCTTGATATGATGCTGAAAAGTGTGTGTTCGTAAATACCGCAATCAAGACGGTGTCACTAGTAGCTAGCCGCGATGAGTATGGGTCGTCCGTAGGGAAACGTGAAACTTTTTCTTTCTTTAGACGAGTTGATTGAAGAAGGATGATTGGTTATAGATCTATTTTAATACGGATGTAGAATTTATGAAGAAGAGGCTTGTAGGGTTCATAGGACTTAGTAGTAAAGGATGAATAATTAAAAATGACTCTTTTTATCATTTAATAGTTTAAAACTAGATCGATAGTGATGAATATAGATTAGGGTTCTTTTGGAAGAAACTAGGGTTTTCCCGCTCTTAACCCTTGTCCTTGCATTGATCTCTATTCATGTCTAGCCCTCACCAAAACAAATGTTAAACCAATCTCAAATCTTGTTCGTGACTAGCAATAAATTGGTAGCGCGCCCGATAAGGATGTTAACATTTGTTTTGCTAAAGTTTATAGACTTTAAAATGTATGAAAGAAATTAAATGATTTTATCATCCATTGATCTACCCAAGCATACGAACCCAACAAGCTAGGAATTACTCGCTCATGTTTAAAGTAGAAGAAAGGATGAAGAAGAATGAAAGCATGATTAAGATGCAGAAAGTAAGTACAAAAAGAATTAACTAATAAAAATACTACCTTTATTAATCAACTATTGCATACAACTTTTGAATGTAGAGTACAAGAACCTTAATTGCTCTAGATCTCTATCTTGTTGGAAGTAGATGACTAGTTGATGATCACTCAGATGCGTGGATCGCTTTGGACCTCTTGATCTCTTCGGTGATGATCTTTAATATGAAGCTCTCGGTCCTATTTATAGTCACAGAAACTAGAAACCCTAGATTCCCTGAGTGAATATACGCTGTTAAAATCCTAACCACCAAATTTCAAATCGTACAGCTCTAGATCCGCTGCGGATCCGCCGTGAATAGAATACTTAGGCCACCCAACCGCGGCATCTTAGTGGCATCAGGACTTGAGATTTTTTCTGCTCACTCTTGTTGATATGTGGAGATTCCTTTGATATCTGGATTCTGAGAATAATGCTCTGAATCTCTGCCATTGCTAAATCTTACGATATGCTTCCATATTTCGGCAGATTTGATTCCGACATCTCGGATCTCTTGGATTCCCGACCTGAATTAACCTGCACAATATCTCAAATCAATGTGTTAGTAGTATTTGGTATTTTTGAGATATTATCCTAACCATTTTATATGATATTATATGTTAAGAATATTGATTAGAAATATTTGATATGATATGCATATTTTAATTACTTATATTTCATATAAATATTATATGCATGTATTTTCCCTCATCATGTTAATTATGATGTAGAAACATACGATAATAAACTTTTTACACATAAACGCTCATATGTTCTATAATTACAATAAACACCATTTAGTACTTAACAATAGTGGGGAATATAATCATTCAAATGTACAATATTTTAGAATAATCAAATACCCCCAAACTTAACTTTGACCGTCCCGAGTAAACCAGTTATTAAAGAGAAGAAAAAAGAAAAAGAAAAACCTATCACACTTTCGTAGGCAACACGATTGCACATAGCACGTGCGACAAGTCTTTAAACCTCTAGGTGTCCTTAGTAGAAGGAGTGTTATCTCGTGAGGGTTTTCAGCGGATTACACCCATAAAATCCCATAATAAAAGAAAGATGATGAAAGTTTCATACAAAGATAAAGAACATATAAAAGAAAGAACTTGAAAATAAGAGTTTCAAACTACATTAGCTTTTTAGTAGCCATTAGCCCTCTCTTAATGGTCATGAAAAGATGACAGAAATCACATCATTGCTCAATAAAACATCGCCTTTAGTCATCCTCCGTACCTTTCTTCCAAACATAGATCATATACCCCTACGTATGTGTAAAAGACATCCCTACACTTAGAGAATTCAATTCAAGCTATCATGCTCTTTTCCATCTTTCTTAGTACTTTTTCGTCGGTGAATATTTCAGATGGAATTGCTCACACATTCTTCATGCGACCGTTAATACTTCTTGAGGTACTAACCAACCGATTACCAAATATTCTCACTCGTTAAGGCGTAATTAGCAATATTCTAGTCTTGCAACACCTAAGGCTTAACAGTGGCGCCTAAACCAGCTGGTTTAAGGCACTAGGTGATAAAGCACCCTCGCTATATTTTTGTATGCTGCCTTAAGTAATTACAAAACCAGTGTTCATTTTTCTTCACCAATTTTTTTCATGTCATTTATATTTTTGTATATTTTTTCCTTCATATTAAGGCTTTTAGACAAGAGCATTTCAAGGTATTCTCTACCATCCCAAATTTCAAGATGTATGCAAGTGTGTATAGTAGGGTATCAATATTCAGATGTTTGGACTCAAGAATATGAACTATTTTTTAGACTTATTTTTATCCTCGGATTAGTGATTTCGTTCATCTTACTAACCCTTGGGACAACAGCTCATGACTACCTATTACTAGCTTCGTTATAAAACATCTAATTTTCTTGCTTTTCTTAAACTTTTCCTTCCTATCATACGTATTTTTCACTTTCTAACTTTCATTATCAAAAAATTTTAAAAATTTGTGTGCTATTATTTAGTATAATACAAAATAATGCGTGAATAAGCACAAACTTCCCCCAAACCTATTTGCAGCAGTGTCCTCACTGATGTCATCTGTTAAGCTTAAAACCTGTAGACTTGGGAGGAAAAGTTAGTAACAGGGACAAGAATTAAAGATAGTGAAAACCTCCTCCAAACTTATTTTTGGCTCACAAATTTGTAAAAATTTTGTTTTTCTTTCGAGAACGAAAATATCCCCCCCCCCAAACTTGAGTAAAACAATATTAAGCATTTAAAATTATAAGAGGGGGGTAAAGTTATTGGTCTATACAAAACTTTACAAAGACCAAAAGTCAACACCAACCATTCGAATATTTTATCAATGTAACACCATGGTTGGTGGAAGATCATATATGTGAAGAGGTGGGGAGATAGGAGGCGTAATCGATCGAGTTTACGTTTCGGTTGGTAGAGACGAAATAGTGATGTTGCGCTACTTGCATTGTTGTTCTTGATAAAAAGAAGGGGTGGTGGTTCAACTTCTTTGGGTGGGGGTTGATTCATCACAACTCCCATGTCTTCTAGGAATGCAAGTTCTTCGGCAAAAATGTCTTCAAAACTTTCATCGATATTCCGAATGATAATCACAACGGAAAGGAAGTTATAAAACTCGGATAGCTCAACTAAATCATTCGACAAGTCAAAAGGTTCGCACTTAGGTGTGGACTTTTCGACAGAAGGGTCTTCACTTGTATAATAGATAGTAGGATTAAATAATAACATACTAGTAGCGTCGAGATCAGAATCGTGAAGCTCCTCAAATTCGCAACTGTCAGTAGCTATCATGTCGACAAAACATACATCACTTATTTGAGCATAGGGTTCAGAGGGTTGACTTCCTAGCTTGTAGATATTAAGCTCAATTGTCATCTTCCCAAAGGAAAGGTTCATAGAACCATTACGACAATTGATTATCGCGTTTGAAGTTGCTAGGAAAGGTTAACCTAGAATCACCAGACTTTGGTTCCGTGGGTTTGCTACAGGCTGTGTATTTACGACTATAAAGTCCACAGGGAATATAAATTCCCCGACTTTAATTAACATGTCCTCTAGCTCACCCCGAGGTTGGGTGATGAATCGATCGACCATCTGGAGAGTACAATGCGTAGGTTTCAATTCTCCTATGCCTAATTGCTCGTAAACAGAATACGGCAGTATGCTAACACTAGCACCTAAATTGAGTAGAGCGCGATTAATATTTTTACCCCCAATAGTTATAGATATTGTAGGACAACCAGGGTCCTTACGTTTCGTGGGCGTCAATTGGGTAAGAGAATTGTTCATATTACTCGCTAAGAAAACTTTTTTAGGCACTTGAATTTTTCTTTTCCTAGTGCACAGGTCCTTTAAAATTTTCGCATAGGAAAGAACTTGTTTGATAGAATCTAGGAGAGGAATATTTATGTTTACTTGTTTAAAAATTTCCAAAATTTTCTCCATTTGGGGACTTGGTCTATTGGCCCTCAACTTGTGTGGAAAAGGAGCTTTATCAATAAGGGTTGGGTCCAACTTTTGTGGAGAAGTTTGTGGGGAAGGAATGGATCCCAAAATTGGATTTGGGATGGTCGTAGATGGTAATTCCTTCAAGGAAGTAGGCTTAGGGTTCGAGCCTAGTGGAAAACATAGAATAGGCTCGGAAGAAGATATTGGATTAGACGAAATAAGACTAGAAGTAGTATCCGGGGTTTCATCAATGTCATCAACTTCAACTTGTTCACCAACATTGTTATTCAGGACTCTTCCCGATCTCAACGTTGTTACAGCACACACATTATGATTTTGAAGGATGATATTCGCGCTTTGTGAGTGGCCGGGATTTGGTAGAGGTTGAGATGGAAGTCTCCCTTTCTCTCTCTCACTCATCGCGGCATTTAACCGTGCAAGTTCTGCTTCTATCGATTTTATGCTTTCACCGTGAGAAGCAGTGTGTTACACTAACACTTGGATAGAAGACGTTAAATTAGCCGTCGTTTATGTAGATTATTTACTGAATGTTTCTACGTCACTTTCGAGAGCAAAGGTTTTATCGGTACCAGCCGTTGAAATATTATTATAAGGATCAAAGTTGTTGGCTGGGTTTTGAAAAGATTGCGGTTGAAAGGCATGCTGATTTTGTTGTGTTGGTTATTGTTTCTGTGGAGGAAGCCTTTGATAATTATTTTGGCTTGGGAACCAATTTTGATTTTGAGACTGGTTTTGGTTCCAAGCGAAATTAGGGTGATTCCTCTATCCCTGATTATATGTGGATGAATAGGGGTTATTTCTAGGTTATTGCTTAAAAGAAGCATTGGTTTGTTCATGACCTTGAGATGGAGGATTCAAAGGACATTCTTCCGTTAAATGTGATGGGTCAAAACAACAACCATACATGGTTTTGGTGAGCGTAACTTGGTTTAGGGAGGTTGGCGAGACTTTGTTATCGATAGTTTCGAGTTACTTTTGCATTGCGGCTATTTCGGATTTTACTGCGATGGAAACATCGAGCTGATGGATACCTGCCCTAGATGAAGATGATGTTGGTCTAGCGCTCTCCCATTGTAAGGTTTGTTCGGCGAGATATTCTAGAAATTGCCAAACTTCGCCATCGTCTTTTGACATGAAATGGCATTGACAAATGGTTTCAAGCATCCGTTTCGTGGCAGGATTAACACCCTCATATATAATTTGACAAAGTTGCCATCTATCAATTCCGTGATGGGGGAATTGTACAAGAAGATCTTTAAACCGTTCAAAGCATTTCCAAAATGGTTCGTTAGGAAGTTGGGTAAACTGGTTAATCTCGCTTCGAACATGGGCGATTTTAAGATTGGGATAAAATTTCTTAAGGAATACTATAACGAAATTCGTCCCATTTAGCGATAGAATGTGCGGCAGTGCTATAAAACCATTTTTCTGCTAGATCGCACAAGGTAAAAGGGAGAAAATGTAATCGCATAGCATCCATATAAAGTTGGGTTGTGCTCGTCATTGCATATACGTTTTCGAATTTGGTTAAGAAAACGTATGCGTCTTCGGATTCAAGCCCGTGGAATTTGGGCAAAAGATTGATGAAGTGGGGTTTAATTTCGAAATTTTCCCCATTGGCCGGTGGAAGAGAAAGACAAGTAGGAAGGGGCCCATGTATAGGGTAGCATCTTTCTTGGAGAGATATGCACAGTGGATTCTGCTTACCTACGGGTGGTGGCAGGGTGGTATCGTGAAATACCGATGGAGATCTGTCCATTTTGGGAGATGTGGTGGGTGGAGGAGAAATAGAAGATGAAGAAGTACCGTTTTCGGAGTCGATAGAAAAAACAAGGACAAGACGGGTACTAGAATCCCGTGTCCAGCCGATCATGCACTAAGCGGGTTTAGCGCATGTGGCAGCGTGTGCGAGAACGATTTAAAAGGTTTGTTTTGAAAAAGTGTCGGACGTGAGGCTTGACTCAACAAATCACAAAATGCACAATCAATTCCTAGAACTAGGGTCACCTAGGTCAAGTCACTAGACCGTTCCTAAACTTCGAAAGGACAAGTCACTGGATCAATCCTCTACCACCTCTTTATCGCTCTTGTGGCCAGGTAAGTGGGAGGTGTCCGCTATAAGAATCACCGAAAATAGCGGGCCTAATTAAGTAATCACTTTTTTTAGTCACACTTGCATAGAAACCACAAGAGAAATGCGAACAAGCGATAGATTACCCACGACCCTCCTCTGTCCTAATTGAGCGCGACAGTCCTTAGATGCTTGGTGTAGATATTTTTTAATTAATACAGGGTGAAATTATGCTCGTTTTATGATTTGTGGGGCCTAGGAAGGGTGATGAAATCCCCACCTAATCTGGATTTGGGTTATTGCTCCTTAATGTCCGGTTTAGATATGCACAAACAAACCGATATCAAAACACGCAAAAAGATTTTTGAGCGGCGATATTTGCAAAGAATCCTGCAAGAAAAATCAGAATATTGGATCTTAAAGGAGAGAGAAAGATATTAGGAAATTATCAGAGGATTTTGGCGCTTCAATTCCACCACATCGCTGCGGTTCCGCCGCTAAATGCTTGTTTTCGCCGCGGTTCCGCCGCACTATGGAGGGTTCTCTTGTTGAATTTTCTTCTGAGCACCACTATGCTCCTGTGGGATATGTTGAGATTATCTAACTCTCTGTTGTCTTGCTCCAGTTACTCCAGAATCCCTTGCAAAACTCGCACAATAATCGTTAAATACACAAGATGCGGTTTTGGTTCTTGTTTATAACATGTTTACAGGATTTTATAAGAAATCAACCCGAATAACAAGAAAAAAATTACAGCTGTTTTCCCGGCAACGGCGCCATTTGATTGATGTGATACTAAAAAGTGTATGTTCGTAAATACCGCAATCAAGACGGTGTCGCTAGTAGCTACCCGCGATGAGTACGGGTCGTCCGCATGAAAACGTGAACATTTTTCTTGCTTTAGACGAGTTTATTGAAAAAGGGTGATTGGTTATAGATCTATTTTAATACGGATGTAGAATTATGAAGAAGAGGCTTGCAGGGTTCATAGGAGTTAGTAATAATGGTTGAATAATTAAAAATGACTCTTTTTATCTTTTAATAGTTTAAAACTAGATCGATAGTGATAAATGTAGATTAGGGTTCTTTTGGAAGAAACTAGGGTTTCCCCTCTCTTAACCCTTATCCTTACATTGATCTCTGTTCATATCTAGCCCTCACCAAAACAAGTGTTAAACCAATCTTAAATCATGGTCGTGACTAGCAATAAATTGGTAGCGCCCCCGATAAGGATGTTGACATTTATTTTGCTAAAGTTTATAGACTTTAAAATGTATAAAAGAAGTTAAATGATTTTATCATTCATTGATCTACCCTAGTCTACGAACCCTAGCAAGCTAGGAATTACTCGCTCATGTTTAAAGTAGAAGAAACGATGAAGAAGAATGAAAGTATGATTAAGATGCAGAAAGTAAATGCAGAAAGTAAGTACAGAAAGAATTAACTAATAAAAACACTATCTCTATTAATCAACTATTGCATACAACTTTTGAAAGTAGAGTACAAGAACCCTAGTTGCTCTAGATCTCGATCTTGTTGGAAGTAGATGACTAGTTGATGATCACTCAGATGTGTGGATCTCTTTGGACCTCTTGATCTCTTCGGTGATAATCTTTAATGTGAAGCTCTCGGTTCTATTTATATTCACAGAAACTAGAAACCCTAGATTCCCTGAGTGAATATACGCTGTTAAAATCCTAACCACCAAATTTCAAATCGTACAGCTTTAGATCCGCTGCGGATCCTCCGTGAATAGACTACTTTGGCCGCCCAACCGCGGCATCTCAGTGGCATCAGGACTTGATATTTTTTATGCTCACTCTTGTTGTCATGTGGAGATTCCTTTGATATCTGGATTCTCAGAATAATGCTCTGAGTCTCTGCCATTGCTAAATCTTACGATTTGCTTCCATATTTCGGCAGATTTGATTCCGACATCTCGGATCTCTTGGATTCCAGACCTGAGCTAATCTGCACAATATCTCAAATCAAAGTGTTAGTAGTATTTGGTATTTTTGAGATATTATCCTAACCATTTTATATGATATTATATGTTATGAATATTTGATATGATATGCATATTTTAATTACTTATATTTCATATAAATATTATATGCATGTAATTCCCTCATTATGATAATTATAATGTAAAAACATATGATAATAAACTTTTTACACATAAACTCCCATATGTTCTATAATTACAATAAACACCATTTAGTACTTAACAATAGTGGGGAAAACAATCATTCAAATGTGCAATATTTTAGACTAATCAACACTTTCTTTAGTAACCTTAGGATATATCTTGAAATTTTTTCTTTGATCCTATGCATTCCTTCGTTCCAATCATTACACTTTTACTAACTCTCGTTTCTTATTCCAGTCACCGTGCCTCCACAGTATGCGCAAGCTAAGATGGCTCCAACTAAAGATGAGGTCAAGGAAGGCTCGTCTGAGAAGAGGACTAACCAGGACGGTACTCCGGTGACACAGGAACAAGTCGATCTTCATTCTTCCGATAGGATTTCTCGTTTGGAGATGAGCGTTCAGGATCTGCATCGTTTGATGGGGTCATTAGTTGAGACTATTTGGACCCAGAGACCTTTCGTTGCGCAACCAGTTCCGGAGATCTTAGTGTAGCCTAATGCTCAGAGATCAACTGTGCCTCCTATGACTGAGACTATTGATATGCCACATTCCAAGTTCATGAAGCTCAGGTCTCCAGTTTTTATTGGTATGGATGCAGCAGAGGATTCCCAGTTATTCCTTGATAGGTTGGCTAGGATATTTCATTCTTCGAGATGATCTGATACGAGATCAGTGGAGTTGGCCAGTTTCCGCTTAGAGGGTCTTGCTTATACCAGGTGCGAGTCGATCGAGAGAGGCCGAGCATTGGGTGCTCCTCCTATAACTTGGGACGAGTTCTTAAAGGTCTTCTTAGCCCAATTTCTTCCTTAGAGTGTCAGAGATGCCCGAGTTCATAGTTTCGAGTTTTTGCGCAAGACTCCGGGCATGACGGTGACCGAGTACAATCTTCAGTTCACTCAGTTGTCTCGGTATAGCCCTTACTTGGTGCTTACTGAAGAGATCCGAATCAAGAGGTTCGTGCGGAACCTTGATGCACAACTATTTTCTCCTTTGGTGCCCAGCATTTTAATACTTATGCAGAGGCAATGGATGCGGCCACACTGATGGAGGAACTTCATGTTGAGATTGGAGCTATACCAGAGCCGAAGCGAGCTCAAGTCGAAGCTCTGTCTTTTGAACAAGAGAGCGGTGGCATGAGGGAATAGCCTCGGGAGTGGTCATTCAACACCTGTTGGATCCAGATGCTAGCCCAATTGTGTTTCAATTGTGAGAGGCCCAACCATATAGCCAAATACTGTCCCATCAAGCGTAAGAACAGGAAAGCGTCCCGACGAGCTGCTCCACTTTCTTTTCCCCTCCACCAGTTATTAGTCCGGTCTATCCCGGGATCGGAGGGGTAGTGGATATGGTGGTCCAGTGCAGAGAGGTCAAAGATCCGGAGATAGAGAACGTCAGGCCGTGGACGGAGGGCAAGCGAAAGACTTTGCTTTGATGCTTTAGGTGCTCAGGCACCTACTGACGCTAAAGAAGGTATATTTCAATGTCATTTGTTTTGAATCTTATGTTTTGGTGATCCGAGTATCACACTTTCATTTTCGTGCATCGCACTTTGCATCATAGTATTTCTAGCTTGAGTGGGACTTTGGAGCCCTTTTTGATTTGATTGAATGAAATGTTTTCAGTTTTGGGTTTAATTTCGGAAACAGAATTTATTTAAGATGGGAATATTGTAACATCTCATAATTTTATTCTGTTTATTTTAGAATTTAAATATTGATATAATGAGTTTTATTAAAACGATAACAATTATTGAATTGGGCTATCGTAATTTGGTATATATAGATGTCTATAAAATTTACTATAATAAAACTAATACCTTCTTTTCTACTTAATCTTTATTATGGCATGTCAAGCATAGATTAATATTAATATTTGCATTATTTTCCCTAAATGAAAATTTTGAATTTATTCACCATGGCTATATAGAATATTGGGAGAGGCATGGGCTCACTATGCTTATTGCACCATGCCTATTGCACCGTGCCTTCTCTTCTCTTCCTCCACTCAAGCTCTCTCTCACTCTTTCTCTCTCTCAAACTCTCTCAAGCTCTTACTCATTCTCCCTCAAAATCTAACTCAACCAAACCCTCCACTTCTTCATCTTTTCGACGCCAAACAAGTTCTCTCCAAGTAGAAGCCTTCAAGTAGCCTCATTCAATTTTGGATCTCCTCTTCATTTCCACTTCAAGAGGTAAAAATCCATCTTTTAATAAGTTTAAAGTTTTATTTGCCATGAAAACTATATCTTCTACTTAAGAATCATGTTTTCACAGTTTAAATCTGGCACAAATAGAGTTTTAAATGGTTACTTATAGTTGTAGTGTGTTAGTGCAGTTTTCTTGTCAATTACAACTTGTTTGGGTTTGAAAAGAGTTATAAATTTGTTTAAAAGTTTGGTTTCAAAACTCTTTTTTCTTTTTTGTGCAGTTTTCTTGTCGATTACAACTTGTTTGGGTTTGAAAAGAGTTAGAAATTTGTTTAAAAGTTTGATTTCAAAAATTTTGCAAAGAAAAAATTCGTGCTCAGCAGTTTCACTGAGTCAAACGTTTCAACCATGAGTTTCAGATGTCTGCGTCTCCTCTATTATGTTTCATAATTGTTTTTGAGACGTCTGAGCCTTTATCTTTTGACGTCTGTGTTTTCTCTTGATTGTTTCATAATGTTCGCCAGACGTCTTCACTTTCTCAAAATTTCCTCTGTGTTTTTGGCATACGTCTATATATTGTTCTTCAGATGTTTCCCTGTTCTCTATCTCGATGAGACGTCTGAGCTTAGAGCTTCAGACATCTGATACTTTTTTTTGGCCTGATTAACATTTGTTCTGCGCCATGTTTAGTTTGCTTAGGTTTATATCGATATTATTTGTGTTTTCTTGCATGTTCATGATTATTATTGGTTATAGAGTCGGGTGCAGGAGATCCCAAGGCGTTGAGGAGAGGTACAACAATTATGAGATTCGACTAGCTGGTGCTATAGTGTTCTTATTCCTAGTACTCGTGCTGCTAAACTCGCAAGCAAGGCAGAAGCAAAAACGAATTTTTTTTAAGCAAGCACTAGAAACCCAAACGAAGAAATCGTTCCAAACAATAAACTAGCAACAACAAGATATCTAGCTACTAGGTTATAAGCATACTACCTTTGTAGCATGTCCACTTAATAGTGGAAGACCCCTTCTAGGCTTTTAGATCGTCGGAAACAAGCTTGAGAGTTGATCGCCTTAGACTTTCTAGGAATATAGTGTAAATGATGTAGATAAGTTCATTTCTTTTTCTTTCTCTTTATTTTCCTCATGTTAATATTCAAGAGAGCAAGAAGGAGAAGATGAGGAGAAGAGTGGGGAGAGAAATCGTTTGCTAGAATGAAAGGTTGGAGAGAGAATCAAGCATGAAACAATAGTTTTAGCAAATGAATTTTCTATTAAAAAACTCACACCCATCCCTCTCTAACATACCCTCTTTACACCTCACCCCTCCACCTCATTTCTTATTTTCTTAAAAAGAAAATCCTACAAATGAGGTGTCCTCCGTCTAGAAGCATTTTTGTATGAATACAAAAATACATCTCCATATTCGTATTAAAATACGAATACCAAAGAGAGAGAAATAGAAAATGAGTATAATACTAGAATATATATATATATATATATATATCAATATATATATATATATTATGTATATTATTAAATCAATACTTGGTTTAATAACCCGGCTTAAATATTAGTCTGCTACTATTATCAAACGTTCGATTAAAGTTCGTGTATCTTGTACACGTATTTAATCAGACTCCTACACGTATCAACATATGACCTCTTCATCGTTTCTCCTGAACCCGGAAAAATCTCTGCGTGGGACTCTAAAGACTCGACAATACGTCGGTAGTGAGTAACTAGATAAAATCTATAACCACAAGCACGTCAGTGGTACTAGCTATACGTAACGGCTGCCCAGGTATATATTGAAAGGAAGGTCGACAATTAAGTCCTTCCGTACCCTACTGAGCCTATAAGTGACAATCTCTATACAATCCGGTCTCTTCGTCTGAGAGTGTCGCATACCGGGTCTAGGGGTGGATAACGTCAGACCCCAAATAATCTGATAAATGGTGTCGATGTCAGGCTCATGAAAAAATGAGAAACTATCGATCTCCTATCAGTAAATCTCATCTGCCCTAACCAGGGACTTATGGTGATGGCCAATCGAACACAGTGCGACATCAACTCCCTATATCGGGAGATACGAATCCATTATGATCGCTCATTGCCTCCA
This sequence comes from Agapanthus africanus, assembly GCA_030015575.1. Lineage (NCBI taxonomy): Eukaryota > Viridiplantae > Streptophyta > Magnoliopsida > Asparagales > Amaryllidaceae > Agapanthus > Agapanthus africanus. The sequence continues at coordinate 130,706,407 of CM057350.1, read as the reverse complement.
TGCGGCTCGGAACTGCACCCAACTAAAACCTGCTTGCACGACTCAGTAAAATCGTGGTAGGGTAGTAATATAAGTACAGTGGGAACTCACACGAGATAAATGACAATCTAAGATCTACAGACTACCATGTACTCATGTTATCAGAAAACTGCTATTTGACGATAGGTATAATAACATCTAAGATTTCTCGATGAGTCCGTTCGGTGTACTCATTCTACCAGTTTTCGTTGTACTCGTTCTCTAATGATAAAATGTATACAATCTTTGGTGTCAAACACCAATAGCTGTGAGACCGGCCATTGCCCCTCGTCGGGGTCAAGAATATATACACCAGTCTACTCTAGAATAGCGATGCCCGGTCTCGATACTCTCACGACTAGGAACATTTAAGGATGTGCTTATGGACTAACCCAGTTCTCATAAGTATGATCGCCGTCATAATACTGGTAGTTAAGAAAGGATCACATGGGCTTTATCATTTTGTATTAGCGACACGTAATAACAAGTAAAACGTATGTACATGAATAATAAAGACAAACCAGATATCATACTATCATCTCGAGCAAGTCTGTTCTACCATTATAGTTACTCCTTCAATTATCATAATTGCTTTTCCGCGATTACAATAATTGTCTTGATGGCACTATATCCAACAATCTCCAACTTGTACTTAAGACCAATTATTACGGTATCACATACCCACGCATATCGTGTGTTAACGAATACCCAACTTCTCTACTAACAGTTTCGCAACCTTGTTCGAGAAATAGCCTCAGTGAGTGGATCTACTACAATGTTTCTAACTTTATCTCAACTATACAGAGATCTACTATATCCCGAATTGAGCGATACCTACCTTAGAATTTGTCTGGATAGATGATTGGCCAAGTTCATAAATGAACAATTTTATCCAACAACTTCTTCGGCTGTATCCCCTACTGAGTTATAATCAACATCCAGCGCTATGTCTACCTCAGTATCCCACTTGGAACTCTTTCTAACATATTGCACCTCATAAGAGGGTAAACTTATAACTCTTGACAGATACTCTGTCATCCATGTCACCTAGGAAGTTAGAATTGGTACACTTTCCAAATCTAGATCTATCGACATAGATCTAGCCATCAGAATAATTGATAAATTATCCAGACCCTATATGGAGAAACATCTGTGATAACCATAGTTTGACCGATTGTAGTGTAGGAACATCATTTCTTATCAGGAGTATATCATCCATATATTATATGACAGTACTCCCTACATCCTTCTTACTAAGTTCATTTGTTATTTTGATGAAGTAAAACACTCTGACTGTTAAATCAAAACAGATGATCCATTTTTGCTATGCCTGCTTTAGTCTATAAATAGATATAAGCAACTTGCACACCTTACGCTGCTCCCATTGATTACAATAACCTTCTGGCAGAGTCATATATACATGCACTTCTAAATTTCCATTTAGAAAGACGTTATAGTCATCCACTCTCCAGATCTCATAGTCATGAATAGCAGTAGTGGTAAGTTATATCCGTATGTACTTCAGCACATGTGTTGAATTAAAAATTTCATCACAATCCACGCCGGGTATTTGAAGAAAATCTTTTACTATAAGTCTAGCTTTATTAGGTTACCAGCTTTCCATCTGCACTGATCTCGAAAGATCTACTTGCTCATAATGGGCTTTACCCCTTTAAGAGTATCCAGCAAAGTCCATAAGTTACTGGAGTGCATGGAGTCCAATTTGGATATAAAGCATCCAACCATCAGTCGGAAGTCACCACTTTTTATGGTCTGCTATAACTTGTAGGTCCATCATCACTATGATTCAGACCTCCCTATCACCATCTATGAGAAAACTGTAGTACCTCTTAGGTGTCTGAGGTTACCTATTAGATCTGTGGAGCGGCTAAGCTTTGTCGGGTCCAATTGAATCCTTAGGTTCGACTAAATTTTTAGTAACCGTTTGTGGTTCTGGAATCACTTCAAGTTCTACAATACTCTCACTAATTTCTTTTACAAAAACATTCCTTTTATAAAAAGGTGGCGAGTCAAGAACAATACAACTATTGATCTTGAAAATGGTAGAAGTTAAACCTTTGCGAATGCTTGGGATAACTCACAAACTGCTCATTACTGAAACATATTTTGAGTATATCCGGATTTTGCTATCAACATGAACCGGATTACTCCATATCTTATCAACCTTAAGATATGTTCCCATTCTATATCCATATAGAATCTCAGGCACTAATTTAGATGGAACCATATTCAAATGTTATGCAGTTGTGTCTAGTGCATATCCCCAAATAGAAAAAGGCCATATAGCATTACTCTGTTAGGAATATGTATGCCCTAGAGGCCATTATTGTACATTGATGTATATTATAATGGATGCTTGGACATATATATAGAGGACTTTCTTGCTGGACATGATAGTATGCTATCTGGTTACTCTTTATCTTAACATGTTGACTGGTATTATTATACTGTCTTTCTCTCACATGTTGATAAAACCCTTAGGATATATACTTGACTACCAGGATTATGAAGAGATCATACTAGTGGGGCTTGGGTGGTCCAAAAGTACATCCTTTAACAGTTCATAGTCGAGGGGATATCGAGACAAGGGCATCGATATTCCAGAGTAGACTAGTGTGTACGTTTCTTGTCTCTTAGAGGGAGATGGTTGATCCCACAACCATTGGTGTGTCAAAGATTGTACATAGGTTCTCATTGGAGAATGGGTACACCGAACAAGACTCGCCGAGGACTCCTAGTTGGTAGTATACCTATCGTAAGATAGCAGTCCTCTGGTGACACTGGTACAGGTTAGTCTGTAGACCCGAGATCGTCATAGAGTCTTTTGTGGCTCCCACTGTGCTTTGATTTTCTCCCTACCATGCTCAAAGGAGACGTGTAAATAGGTGCATTTTGGGTACAGTCCCGAGTCACATGGAGGCAATGAGCGATAAGAGGGGTTTCGTCTCTCCCGGTAGTGGGGGTTGATGTTGCGCTATGCTCGATTAGCTATAACTGGAAGTCCCTAGCGAGGGCTGCTGCTGAGATTTACTGATAAGAGTTATCAGAAGTTTCTCGAATCGTTATAGGCCAGACATCGACATGACTTATCACGTTACTGGGGTCTGACATTTAACACCCCTAGAAATGATATGCGACATATCAGACGAAGAGACCAGACTGTACGGTAGTGTTACTGATAGGCTTCGTGGAGACTATGGACAAGCATGCTTGTTGATCTTCATATCGCTCAATACCCGGGTAGCCGTTACGTCCAGCTAGTGCCGCTGACGGCTTATGGGTGACCGATGTGATCATCACCTACTACTGGCGTATTGACGAGTCTTTAGAGTCCCACACAGAAGTTTCCTGGTTCAAGCGAAACGAAGTAGGGAACATATGTGATATGTGCGGGGGCCGGATTAAATACGAGAATGTGATACCGTATTGTAATCTGGCAGTTATCTGTTATCAAGTTAGGTTATTTGTGATATGACCAGATTATCGAATCAAGTGTTGATTTGATAATGTGATATACAGATAAATGATATTAGTCGGTTAATGTGATATACAAATAAATTATATTAGTCGGTTATATGTGATATAACCGGATTATTAAATCAAGCGTTGATTTAATAATGTGATATATATTATATTTGATATAATTATATCTTAACTAATATCATTAGCTCGCTAATTATTCTTCATAATATATATATATATATATATATATATTAATATATATATATATATTAATATATATATATTTATGTATGTATGTATGTATGTATGTATGTATGTATTTTATGAAGCATGGCATGGTTTTCTATTTTATGGAAAATGGAAAAATGAGGTGGAAAGTGAAGAGATATGGAGGGCATGGGTGAGACATGGCTGTTTATGATTGTTTATTCATCTTACTTCACTATTGAAGCCTGGCTTCATATTTTTATTGAAAAATATAGCATGCTTCAATAAGTGAGGAATACATTATGAGCCATTCTTCATACTTGACCACACTTAGTCATTTTTTCTCTAATTGAGCTCATTCTTGAGTTGCTCTCTAGCTTGCCCTCTTCTTCTGCCTCCTCTTCATGAATCAAAACTCCAACCCCTCATATGTGATGTGAACCATGGAGTTTTGAATAAACTAGTGAGCTAAACCAAACCCCTATTTCATCATCCTACACTTGACTGGCAATCAAATGTCGCATGTTTTCTTCACTAAAGGTAGTTTAGTAAAGAGGTAGCCTGTGCTAGAGGGACTTCGGGTGGATCGTCTTCGGCGCGAATATCTACGAGGAGGTTCATTCAACTCGAAGTGGAGCCTAGTGGAGTTGCGTGGCCTATGACCTGGAGCTTTAGAAGCGAAGGACCCGATCTACGAGGGTATAACCATATTCTTTTCTTTAGTTTAGTTGATATCATCATAGCAAACCCTAAGTATTCTAGTAAAGATCTTGTTTAGTCTAACTTAGCACCTAAAATTTTTAAAATTTGGCATGCTTGATGCTACTGAAACCTCATGGTGGTGCTAGGGTAGACTTTCATACTCATCATGGAGCGCACCTGCGGATGAGTAATCTAAGAGAGAATTAAATTCTCAATAAAATAACTACGGAATACGTATTATAAGTATCTACTGAAAGTCGACCTTAACACCACCATGAGGTTCTAGAGGCATCAAGCATGCCACATTTTAATTTTATTATGTGCTAAGTTAGACTAACAAGATCATTACTAGATTTTTAGGGTTTGCCTTTGTGATGTGATTAAAACCAAGAGAAGAAAAGAGCATACAACATTTGTAGTTCAAGTCCTTCTCTTCTAAAGCTCGGGTTGAAGTCCATGCGACTCTACAAGGCTCCTCTTCGAGTTGAACGACCCTCCTTCGTGATCTTCGCGCCAAAGACGATCCACCCGAAGTCCTTCTAGCCCAAGCTAACTCTACACTAAACTCCTTTAGTGTAGCAAACACACCACAACAAATTGCTAGTTTGGTGTGGGATGGTGAAGTAGGGGATGTTAAAAGCTCACAAGATTATGTTCAAGCTTCATGATTCATATCTCATGTGAGGGTTGAAGCTTGAATCAGACATTTGAGGAGGAAGATGAAGCTAGAGAGCAACCTTGGGAGCAACTCAAGAAAATGGCTAAGTTTTGAGAATGAGACTAGAATGAATGGCAACTCTTGACCCTCACTCATTCAAGCATGGAAATTTTCAATATAAAATTGCAACCATGCTTGAATAGTAAGTCAAGATGAGTAAACAAATATAACTCCCATGCTTGCAACCATGCTCTCAATTTACACCTCATTTCTATATTTCTCAAAAATTGAAAATCAAGCCATGTTTCATTATTATTATTATTATATATATATCATATATATTAATATATATATTAGAAAGAATAATTAGTGAGCTAATGATATTAGTTAAGATATAATTATATCGCATATAATGTATATCACATTATTAAATTAACACTTGATTTAATAATCCGGTTATATCACATATGACCGACTAATATCATTTATCTGTATATCACATTATCAAATCAACACTTGATTTGACAATCTGGTTATATCACATATAATCGAACCGATAACAGATAACTGCCAGATTACAACACGATATCACATACTCATATTTAATTAGGCCCACACACATATCAACATATGTGCCCTACTTCGTTTCGCTCGAACCAGGAAACTTCTGTGTAGGACTCTAAAGACTCGTCAATACGCTAGCAGGAGGTGATGATCACATCAATCACCTACAAGCCATCGGCGGTACAAGCTGGACGTAACGGCTACCCGGGTATTGAGCGATATGAAGATCAACAAGCAAGCTCGTCCATACTCTCCATGAAGCCTATCAGTAACACTACCGTACAGTCCGGTCTCTTCGTTTGATATGTCGCATATCATGTTTAGGGGTGGTAATTGTCAGACCCTAGTAACGTGATAAGTCATGCCGATGTATGGCCTATAACGGTTTGAAAAACTACTGATAACACTTATCAGTAAATCTCATAAACAACCTTGGCCTGGGACTTCCAGTTATAGCCAATCGAGCATTGCGCAACATCAACCCCTAATACCGGGAGAGACGAAACCCCTCCTATCGCTCATTGCCTCCATGCGACTCGAGACTGTACCTAAAATCCACATGTTTGCACGTCTCCTTTGAGCGTGGTAGGGAGGAAATCAAAGCACAGTGGGAGTCGCACAAGACTCTATGACGATCTCGGGTCTACAGACTAACCTGTACCAGTGTTACCAGAGGACTGCTATCTGACGATAGGTATACTACCACATAGGAGTCCTCAGCGAGTCCTATTTAGTGTACCCAGTCTCTACTGAGCACCCGTATACCATCTTTGATGTCAAACACCAATGGATGTGGGATCATCCATCGCCAATCATATGGGTCAAGAAGCGTATACGCTAGTCTACTCTGGAATATCGACGCCCTGTCTCGATATACCCTCGACTTGGAACAATTAAAGGATGTACTTTTGGACCACCGTGGCCCCACTAGTATGATCTCATCATGGTCCTAGTAGTCAAGTATATATTCTAAGGGCTTTATCAACATGTAAGAGACATGCAGTATAAATACCAGTCTACACGTTAAGATAAAGGTAACCAGATAGCATACTATCATGTTGAGCAAGAAAGTCCTCTCTATATATGTCCAAGCATCCACTATAATATACATCATATGTACAATAATGGCCTCTAGGGCATACATATAACTAACAATCTCCCACTTCCACTAAGGCCAGTTGTTGTAGTATCTCATACCCAACGTCCCAAAAGTCTCTCGAATAGCATCTGGGGGATGGCCTCGGTGAGTGGATCCGCTGTGTTATCCTCTGTGTCAACTCTCCTGACCTCGATCTTCCGGGATCAACTATCTCCCTGATCAGGTGATACTGTCTAAGAATATGTCTGGATCGCTGACGGGACCGGGGTTCCAAAGCCAAAACCACAACTCTATTGTCATCCCAATACACAGGTATTTGATGCCCAATGGTAGAAATCTAGTCCATCTCATGAACTCTATTTATCCAGATAACCTCTTTGGCAGCATCGTTGGTAGCGATGTAATTAGTCTCTATCAACGAGTTTGCTTCGGTATATAGCTTGGAATCCTTCCAACATACCGTCCCTCCACTGAGGGTGAAGACTAAACCCGAGACTGACTTTCAGTCGTTCTTATCACTCTGGAAGCTCGAATCGGTAAAGGACTCCATCTGGAGTTCACCGTTACCATACACCAAGAACATCTCTTTAGTCCTTCTCAAGAACATAAGAATATTCTTCAGCTTTCCAGTGGTTTTCGTAAAGATCTTTTCGATACTTATTCACTACACCTAGTAAGTAAGCTACATCTGGTCTGGTACATAACATCGCATACATGATTGACCTGTCTACCGAAACATAGGGTATCCCTTGTATTCGATCCCTCTCCAAATCAGTCTCAAGAGACATCTCTTTGGAGAGAGTGGTTCCTGAACAAGCGGGTACATTACCACGCTTAGAATCATCCATACTAAACACCTTTAACATGGTGTCTATGTACCTAGATTGGGACAATTCCAAATCCATTTAGATCTATCTCTATAGATCTATATCCCCAGGATGTAAGTTACAATAGTTAGATCTTTCATGGATAACCTATGTGATAAGAGGTGCTTGACCGAGTGTAGCATAGGAACACCCTTTCTTATCAAAAGTATGTCATCCGCATACAATACGAGGAAGACATCCATACTCTCTACAACCTTCTTATTTATACATGGTCCATCTACCTTTTTGATGAATTCAAACTCTTTGACAGCTTCATTAAAACAGACGTTCCATCTCCGCGATGCCTGCTTTAACCCGTAGATGGATTTAAGCAGCCTGCACATGCTTCTGCTACTCCCACTGTCTACGAAGCCCTCTGGCAGTGTCATATACGCTTTCTTCTAAATCACTATTTAGAAAAGAGGTTTTGACGTGCAGTCTGCCAGATTTCGTAGTCTTGGTATGCGGAAATGGAAAGTAGGATCCTGATGGACTTAAGCATAGCTTTGAAAGTCTCAACTTTTCCATCTACACCAATTTATCTTTCTAAAAGATCCTTTTGCTCCCGATGGGTTTTACCCCTTCAAGAGCAACATGCAAAGTCAACACTTTGCTGGTGTATATGGATTCCATCTCATATCGCATAGCACCCAGCTATTTCACATAGTCTCCACTTGTGATGTCCTGCTCGAAACTAGTTGGGTCACCATCTCCATGATGCAATCCTCGCTCCCACCGTCTATGAGAAGACCGTAGTATCTTTCAGGTGGATGAGAAACCCAACTAGATCTGCGGAGTGGCTTCGGTTCATCAGGGACTATTGAATCCTTCGGTTCCACCAAATCGTTAGTTATAGTTTGTTTTGCTGAAACTTCTTCCAGTTCTACCTCATCGCCACTAATTTCTTCCACAAGAAATTCCTTTTCTAAAAAGGTGGCATGTCGAGAGACGAAACATCTTTTGTTCCTTGTTGTGGTAGAAGATATTCCCTCGCGAATGTTTGGGATATCCTACAATCTTGTACAGAACTGACCTTGCCTCGAGCTTGTCCAGATTTTGTTTTTCAACATAGGCCGGACAACCCCATATCTTAACTCGTATAAGAGATGGTCTCTTCCCATTCCATATCTCATATGCAGTGGTAGGCAACAGATTTGATCGGAACTCTATTCAATAGGTATGCAGCTTCTCAAGTGCATGTCCCTGAAAAGGAAATAGGCAACTCGGCTGTACTCATCATAGAGCGTACCATATCTCATAGGGTGCGATTCCTCCACCCCGATATACCGCTGTGCTGTGGTTTATACGGAGGAGTAAACTGAGAGAGAATCTCATTCTCTTTTAAATAGTCTCATAATTCCATGCTCCAGTATTCTTCTCCCCGATCATATCGAAGGATTTGAACACCTTTACCCATCTGGTTCTCTTCTTCGTACTTATATTCCTTGAAATTCTCAAAAGATTCATTTTTGTGTTTCAACAAGAACACTTGTCCGTATCTTGAGAGGGCATCGGTGAATGTAATCAAGTACGTGGAACCATCCCTGGCATGTGTAGACATAGGACCGCATACATCACCATGTATCTATCCAAGAGTTCAGTAGCTCTTTCTTCATTTCCAGTAAACTGAGATTTGGTCACCTGATCTTTGAGACATGACTGGCAAGTTTCATAAGATGTAAATTCGAACGGATTCAAATATGCATCCTTATGGAACTTTAGGTAGTCTTGTTTTATCGATATGATCCAGTCTACAATGCCACAAGAAGACTTCGTTCATTTCTGAACTGTTCCTCTTGTGTGAGTACGTTTAGAACTATACTTTGATTCAGAACGTGTACACTGTTATACAACATACCTTACCCAATCAACCCTTGATTTAGGAAAATATTCACAATATTTATTGGTACGAAATAACAGTCGCTAAGAATCAATGTATTACCAGTAGGTAAGACAAGTTGATATTTGCTAAATGCTTTGGCTACAACAATTGCACCATCTCTACTACTAGAGACATATCACCCTTTTCCAGTTCTCCACCTGTCTATAGCCCATGTAACAAATTACATGTATAGGATCCTGATCCGGTATCCAATACCCAGGTCATAGAGGTAACTGAGAAACAGTTTTTGGTTACGAACACACCCAAAGACAATGCATCAACATGCTTATTCTTCGTTTGGGTGGCATGGGAATCCGAATATTCCCCTATTCCTTGCTCAGACTTATGACAATCATAGGTAGAACAACCTAGCCCAGTATGATAAGTAGGTTCGGTTAATACATCCATATTATTATCTTGATTAAGGCATGTCATTAGTCACTACCAGGAGAGAGAGAAGGGTAATCACTTTGCGTGTGCTCTTTGCAATATTAGATTGGTTATTATCTTATCTAATCAGGGTGGCTCCCACTGTTTTTATCAAATCATCCTTCAAACCCTAAAAGGTAAGAATAGCCGAGATTAATTACACCATACAGGTTCACCAATCGTTCGACCAGGCAGGTATCGGTACTCTGAGGTAGGTTCCCCATGCTTTCGCACGGACCTAATTAAAATAAACCTCGTTTCCCCAGAGGCATAACCCCGTTGACACCTTTCTAGACACCTACTTGATTAGCTAATTGTAAAGTGCAAAACTCTCCCAGGAGTAACTCTTACTCGCAGTGGGTATCGAGATCCAACTATCATATAGAAGGTATGCAATATCATTGCAAATTTCAACACTTGAAATTCCCGATAATGGTTTTTACCCCTAACGTCCTATGACCTTGACGCAGGCCAAAAACCATAGGGCGTTATTCAAGTTCAACTCATTCATTTCTTGATTGAATTAAACCCACCGGCACGACCCCTGACACAGGCCAACAAAGTCGCACGATTACCCTAATCCAATCGCATCACATGCTGCAGATAAGCACTAATTCAGCAACTGCACACTACGCCTTGACGCAGACCAACAAACGTAGCACGAATACTAAAATAGCACTTATCTGAAATGACGGAGGGCTACGCAAGTTTTTAAGAAAACCATGAGTGTAATGAACTTGATATCTTTGTAGAATCTAGTGATTTTGAAAAAGAGTGTTTTTGAGGCTTTTGCTAGTTTCGCTAAAGAAGTCACTCTCGGTGAATGGATCTCGGCTCTTTCCTCATCGAATGAGGTGCAGGATATTCATGAAAACCACTATGCAAAGCAGGAACTAGAGAAGCAATCAAAAAACAAAACTGAGTGGGTTGTAGCATTTGCTAGTTTCGCTAAATAGGTCACTCCCGGTGAAGGGATCTCGGCTCTTTCCTCATCGAATTACGTACTGCATATTCATTAATGAATACCACTATGCAAAGCAAAATCTAGAGCTACCTTTTTTGAAAATTTGATTCCACAACATCTTTTGGTTTCTTTCTTTTCACTAATCACATTAATGAAGTCCCATCAATTAATGTTTCCTAAACATTACAGAAAAATGAAACGAAAATAGAACGTGCACTTATGCCATCCACATTCGCCACAGGGCCCCGTCATGCACCGTTAGGTTACTTAACTATTGGCAGAGCGGGGGCTAGACTAGAACGGGTGCAAAACATAAGAAACGTTTATTATATATCATATATATAATATTACATTCGTCTCCCGCAGTTATATGATCAGCATCACAGAATTAAGCCGCAGAAGAAACATATGAAATATTGGATATACTAGGATTTCCGTGTTTTAAATTTAGTCAATAATGTAAAACACGGATTGCACAGTCGTGATGAATAGCCAAACCCACATCCCTAGACCCCTACGAGAGTGGTATGTAATCCTGCCAATTCTAGAGTTAGGAGACCCGGTCTCAACTCCTTGAGATGGTCTCCCACTGGACTCTAGAACCCGGTTACTTAGGCTCCCCGCCTTGGGTCTATCCTAATGCGGAAAAGTAAATAATATACAACAGTGGTGACATCATTCTCAACCCGGAAGTGCCCTAATAAAAGAATATTACATACAAATTTTACATGAATGAAAATAAAAACTCGCATCTCACATAAAAAAAACCCGGCTATTCTTTCACGACGATCCAATAAATCATATCAATAGCAACACATGACATCATATATCATCAACGTAAGCAAATATGCCTATCCCTAAACCTCATTGACATATAGCAACGAGATTGGGATACCCCACATATTACACTTACGGTCGCAGAAAAGAAAACAGAAAACTACAATAATTAGAATCCGCAATATCCTTAGACATCATAAACCCAGAATATCTCATATTCCGGATTTCAAGCCTAACTTATAAAACTTTCATTTTAGTCTCAAATTGAAAACCCTTTTCAATTGGTTGTCGGATAATTCAACAAGATTCCCGACTTAGTGATCGGGTACAATATGCAATTGCGACGGAATTTTGATCCAAATAAAAACTTCGTGGCAATCGATCAATTGAGACTAAATGGCTAGCTTTACAATATACTAACTAGTTTTCATAAAACTAATTAATCCGGATTCTAATAATTGTATCACACACATCACAAAGCTTGTAAAATATCCGTGACTTTAGAATTCCGCACGCAATTAGCAAACTAAACCAATTTTCAAACACTTGAAAAATCCAGTAAGCTAAAGTTCCAAAACCGATCGTTTTGAGCCAATTCGGGAATCGAAATGAACTTGAAACCAGCCCGAATCTTTGCGAGAGTGAAGACCTATAATAAACTATCGAATGGGGGGCCTAGAAGGTGTACCCCACCCCTGAGGCCACCATGAGATGTCCAGGGGGTGAGGCAGACCCGAAACTGCGTATGGTGGGGCAGTTTCGGGTCCCCAATGCCAGGACCACCTTGTGGCGGTCTTTGGGAGTGGGCCCAGCCGTTCGGTCCCCCCGGGGTACGCACTCTCCACACCACGTCTTCTCGGTTCAAACCGTGAGCCCGCGTGGTGTGCAAACAACTTAATACATCAATTTTGAAAACTGTTTTATCGGCAGTTTTTGCGCCATAAAAACGGCAGATTTCTAACGTCACTACAACCTACCCTAATGTTCTAGCTTGGCTTTGATACCATGAAAGTCAGGCAGCCAACCCATCCAATGGGGTCATCGTGGCACCTACAGGTCCCTCAGCAGCTACTTTTTACGCATGCCCCATCGCGAGGACTACAACCAGCCGGAACACCTTCCGGTCTCGGGACACCCTGGGAGTAAGAGCCTATACTTCGTCACACTGTCACACAGTGAGAACCCCCCATAAGTCGACATCCAATGCCTAGTAGCTCTGATACCATGAAAGTCGACCATAACACCACCATGAGGTTCTAGAGGTATCAAGCATGCCACATTTTAATTTTATTAGGTGCTAATATAGACTAACAAGATCATTACTAGATTTTTATGGTTTGCCTTTATGATGTGATTAAAACCAATAGAATAAAAGAGCATACGGCCTTTGTAGTTCGAGTCCTTCTCTTCTAAAGCTCCGGGTTGAAGTCCACGTGACTCTACAAGGCTCCTCTTCGAGTTGAACGACCCTCCTTCGTGAGCTTCGCGCCAAAGACGATCCACCCGAAGTCCCTCTAGCCTAAGCTAACTCTACACTAAACTCCTTTAGTATAGCAAACACACCACACCAAATTGCTAGTTTGGTGTGGGATGGTGAAGTAGGGGATGTCAAAAACTCACAAGATTGTGTTCAAGCTTCATGATTCACATCTCATGTAAGGGTTGAAGCTTGAACCATGACATTTGAGGAGTAAGATGAAGCTAGAGAGCAACCATGGGAGCAACTCAAGAAAATAGCTAAGTGTTGAGAATGAGACTAGAATGAATCGCAACTCTTGACCCCCACTCATTCAAGCATGGAATTTTGCAATATAAAATTGCAACCATACTTGAATAGTGAGTCAAGATGAATAAATAAATATAACTCCCATGTTTGCAACCATGCTCTCAATTTACACCTCATTTCTATTTTTCTCAAAAATAGAAAATCAAGTCATGCTTCATTATTATATATATATATATATATCATATATATTAATATATATATATATTATGATGAATAATTAGTGAGCTAATGATATTAGTTAAGATATAATTATATCACATATAATGTATATCACATTACTAAATCAACACTTGATTTAATAATCCGGTTATATCACATATGACGACTAATATCATTTATCTGTATATTACATTATCAAATCAACACTTGATTCGACAATCTGGTTATATCACATATAAACGAACCGATAACAAATAACTGCCAGAATACAATACTGTATCACATACTCATATTTAATCAGGCACACGCACATATCAATATATGTGCCCTACTTCGTTTCGCTTGAACCAGGAAACTTCTGTCTAAAGACTCGTCAATACGCCAGCATTTGGTAATGATCACATCAATCACCTACAAACCGTCAACGGTATTAGCTGGACGTAACGTCTACCGGGTATTGAGCGATATGAAGATCAATAAGCAAGCTCGTCCATACTCTCCATGAAGCCTATCAGTAACACTACCATACAGTCCGGTCTTTTCTTCTGATATGTCGCATATCATGTTTAGGGGTGGTAATCGTCAGACCCTAGTAATGTGATAAGTTATGCCGATGTCTGGCCTATAACGGTTTGAGAAACTACTGATAACACTTATCAGTAAATCTCATAAACAGCCCTGGCCAGGGACTTCCAGTTATTGCCAATCGAGCATAGCGCAACATCAACCCCCAATACCGGGAGAAACGAAACCCCTCCTATCGCTCATTGCCTCCATGCAACTCGGGACTGTACCCAAAATCCACCTGTTTATACGTCTCCTTTGAGCGTGGTAGGGAAGAAATCAAAGCACAATGGGAGCCGCACAAGACTCTATGATGATCTCGGGTCTACGGACTAACCTGTACTAGTGTTACCAGAGGACTGCTATTTGACGATAGGTATACTACCATATAGGAGTCCCCGGCGAGTCCTTTCAGTGTACCCAGTCTTCACTGAGCACCCGTATACCATCTTTGATGTCAAACACCAATGGATGTGGGATCATCCAAAGCTCATCATACGGGTCAAGAAGCGTATACGCTAGTCTACTCTGGAATATCGATGCCTTGTCTTAATATACCCTCGACTAGGAACAATTAAAGGATGTACTTTTGGACCACCAAGGCCCTACTAGTATGATCTCATCATAGTCCTGGTAGTCAAGTACATATCCTAAGGGCTTTATCAACATGTAAGAGACATACAGTATAAATACCAGTCTACATGTTAAGATAAAGGTAACCAAATAGCATACTATCATGTTGAGCAATAAAGTCCTCTCTATATATGTCCAAGCATCCACTATAATATACATCATATGTACAATAATGGCCTCTAGGGCATACATATAACTAACATCCACATCTTTGATCACTTCGAAAAATATTAATACTTCCAACGTTTGGTTCTCTACTTTATTCTTATACTCTATGAACTTCTCAAAATCTTTGGACTTTGAATTTCAACAAGAATGCATGTCTAAAACCAGAGAACTCATATGTAAAACGGAATGAAGTCAGAGTACCAAACCGGTGTCCTTAAGGACATTGGACAACATACATCACTTTGTATAAGTCCTATAAGTTTACTAACTCAAACTCCGTATGTTGTAAGTTGAGAACTGCATTTTGGTTAAGAATGTTTATACCGTTATTCAATACACCTTACCTAATCATCAACTGATAAAGGAAAATTTTCAGAACACATTTTCAAAAAATTATATCTCACTTTATAAAATAAAGAGATAGATATGTCAGTTTAAAAATATATGCATAACAACGATTATTCAAAACCAAATATTTGTTGTAAGGAAAAACCAGGTGATTTTCCCCAATAGCACCAATTACTACGAATTCCGACATTTATGATCAAATCACCCTTTCTCAATACTCTACTTCTTCTCAGCATCTATAACGCCTTACAGATGTGGGATTCTAATACGGTATCTATATACCCATGAGTCAGAATTAATTGAGAAACAGTTTTCAATTACAACCATATAGAAAAACTGAAGCATAAAAAATATTTCAAGGGGTGGCCAGATATTCCTAGTAATGCCTCTTCCAATGCTCAGGCTTATGACAATAGTTGCAATTTTCTTTGCCCTCACTTCAACACCTTTATATGTCTCTATATCTTACCTTCTGTATGCTATACTTAAGCTAATTGGTTTTCTTCTTTCCCTTCCTTTTAGCACCAGCCTAAGGTTTGGAAGAAGAATATTGTTCACATCAGAATATTGCATTTAATACCGCTCATTCTTATGCACATTTATATATAAGTAGGTGCTTTTGATCCGTGTTTGCTACATGATTATAGATTACAGGTTCTCTGTCCAGAATAATGCAAATAACGCACATTCTCTACAGTTAGGACACATTCAAAAAAACTGCCGAAAACGGATAAAATCTGGGTTCCGGTCATTCATATCTGTCATGTACCGCCTACCAGTACAAGGGACAAGATCAAGTGATGGTCATTCGTGTCTGGGAAAAGCACAAAGTACGAGGGAGGCAGCACAAGGATAAAGGTGGCAACGCGGAGCTCGAGGGAGATCAAGGCATAAAATTCAATTGAGTTTCCATTTTGTACTTTTGAAAATCTGAGCATATTTTGGAAGGATTTTGAAAATGTGAACCTACCAAACAGCAGAAAATAGAAACACGAGAACCCACAAGAAAAACGACGCACCAATCCCAAAATAGGACAACAGATCAGCTGTCTTTTGGCTTACTTGGCAGCGGATCAGCGGTCGTGTCATGGCCAATTGTGACGAATTTTCATGGGTGATTTGGTCATTGTGTAAGGGCTCAGAATATTGCCTTACGGTTTCATTTCACTGCCCATAAATGCTTCAGTTCAGAGGCAAAGAGGCATGATTTATTTTCCTTAGGATAAGATTAGTTTAGTGTAGTTTTCTTCTTCTTCATCTTTTCTCCATTGAAATGTAGTGAGAGATTTTGAGTGGAAAAATAATGAAGATGATGTTGGATATGTATGCCCTAGAGGCCATTATTGTATATGTATACATGTGGATGGTAGGGATATGTATGTACATGACAATCTTGCTCAGTTATATAGTATATTATTTGAGTTATCTTTATCAGGATATGCGTATTTCTTTCTTATGATACTTTATGTTGCTTGCACATATTGATAAAGACTCGATATAGTAGTATACTATTATGGTTTAACTTTATCTTAACATGTGCATATGTTATATATGTCGACCATAAGTTGATAAAGCCCATAGGATCTTGCTTGACTACCAGCGTTATGATGGCGATCATACTTGTGGGAGCTGGGTAGTCTATAAGCACATCCTTAAATGTCCCAAGTCACAGGAGTATCGAGATCAGGTATCAATACTCCAGAGTAGACTTGCGTATACGTTTCTAGACCTCGACGAGGGGCGGTGGTTGGTTCCACAACCATTGGTGTGATCACCTAAGATTGTATACGGGTGCTTACTAGGGGTGAGTACACTGGACAGACTCGTTGAGAACTTCTAGATTGTATTATACCTATCGTCAGATAGTGGTTCTCATGTGACATGTGTACATGTTAGTCTTTGGACCTGAGATCATCATTTGTCTCGTGTAAGTTCCCACTGTGCTTTGATCACTACCCTATCACGGCTCTACTGAGTCGTGCAAACAGGTTTTGGTTGGGTACAGTCCCGAGCCACATGGAAGCAGTGAGTGATTATCATTCGTCTCTCTAGGTATTAGGAGTTGATATCGCACTATGTTCGATTGGCCAGGACTATAAGACCTTGGCCAAGGCAGTTGGGATTTAATGATAGGTTGATCAGTAGTTTCCCGGATTGGTCCTGAGCCACATCGGCACAAATTATCGGGTTATTAGGGTCTGACGTATACTGCCCCCTATACTCGGTATGCGACACTCTTAGACGAAGAGACCGGACCGTACGGAGATTGTCACGGATAGGCTCGGTAGGAGTTCGGACGAGTTTGCTCGTCGGTCTTTCTTTTCGACAGGTACCTGGGTAGCCATTACATGCAGCTAGTACCGCTGACGTGCTTTTGGTTAAATCCACTACCAGTGTACTATTGAGTCTTTAAATACCTACACAGAGGGTTTCCCTGCTTCGGGCGAAACGATGTAGAGGCCGTATGGTTTTACGGCAGGGTTCGATCACATACATGTACTTGTGCACGTATGATGTTCAGGAGGATAATACTAGCGGGCTTTGGTTTAAGCCGGATCCTATTATTATATTCTTGGATTATTTTGTCTCTTTGTATTCGTATTTTTTCGGAATACGGATATGGGTATGTATATATGGTGAGGGGTATTATTGTAATTGTGCAAGATGATTCTAGAAGAAGACACCTCATTATTGTTTTTACCATTTTTGTTAAATGGTTAATGAGGTGGAGGTATGAGGTGTTCATTTGTGTTAAATGAAGCATGGCTACTTAGTGACTCATGGGGTGACTCATGGTTTACTATTTGGGTATGCTTGATATTTTGTGGGGTGTATTATTGATGCTTGATATTATTCACAACACTTAGCCATCTTCATTCATTCTAACTTGAACACTCTCTCCCCTCCAAAGCTCTCTTCTTCTTCCTGAAACCCTAAAAGTTTTATGTGTTGAGAAACCAAGTGTTAGTGAGACAAATCAATCCATCATCACTTTCTACTTCATCTAGGCTACTTAGATTAACATACTAAGTACCTTAGTTACCTTGGTTTGGAGGTAGGAGCTCAAAGTACACACTCTCGGGTGGATCATCTTTGATGTGAGGAGGCCGACAATCAAGCATGATCCATACACTCTTCAAGGAGTTAAATGAGAGGATTGAAGACCCGAAGGACTTGAGCCTTTAGGTATAAACTTCTATCATAGTTGATAGAACTCCTGTGCATGCTAGTTAGATTTATGGAAAGATCCGGGTATTTGGTTATTCTAGCGCCAGTCTAAACTCGTTGTAAATTTTTTTTTCCGAAAACGGCCACGAATGATGGCCAGGGCGTTAGTGTAACCCAACATGGTATCAGAGGAAACCCATAAAACCTAAACTAGCTAGTTTTGACGTGCTTAAAAGATCGATAGACAAATATTTCCGAAATCACAATTTCAAAATTCATGTTTCTGCTGATTTTCAAAAGTATTCAAAAAATCATTTCTGGTGTCTTAAAAATTCGTACAGGGTATTTTAAGACTCCACAAGAAAATCGGGCGCATAAACCCATAAGAAGGCCGCAAAACCGTGGCCGAACAAACTTGTTTGCCGCGGTTGCACGGTCGAATTGGGGTTTCTATGCACACAATTTGGAGTTCTATTGTATCGAAATGTGATTTCTGAGATGTTAAGTTTATGGCCCAGATTTGTTTGAGTACTGGATTGCACTTGGGGCCAATACGGAAAAGGCTTTTATCGATCGAAATTTTAAATGCGTAAATTTCAGTGCATACATTACTATCTGCGACCGTGAATATCATTAGAGCGGTATAACCCGTCTAACTGCTATATTTTTTTTAGACGAGTTTGCGAACATGACATTCATGTTGATGTTCTGTGTTTGTGCTGTGGTTGTGGTTGGATTGTCGTGGTGGATAGCTTGCTGTGCAATGATAGATGTACAGTTGAGATTCATTTGTATATTCATATTGCGGGGCGAGCGTCCGACATGTGGACTGCTGTCTTTGCCGGATTGTATATTATTTGATTAAGGCACGACCGGGTTGAGGTCGATGTCACCATTGTACATATTATGTTTCTTTTCTGTACTAGGATTACCCCGCGGTGGAGTGCACGAATAGCCGGGTTCTAGAGGACAACAAGCCCGCATCTCATGGCATTGAGACAGAGGAGGCTTCACTCTAGAATTGGCGGGCTATTCACCGCAATCGTAGGGGGTATAGTTTGACCCACGGAGGGGCGCTCAAGTTACCGGATCCTGTGAAGTACTAGGTAGCCTATTCACTTTGTTGATTGGGGTTGCTTCACTTTTGGGATTGGCGGGTAATTTGCCGCTCTCGTAGGGGTCTAGGTTTTTATTGCACAGGCTATCCACACAATCGGGAACGTCGGGTTTTATTTGCGGTTCAAATGAAACCCGAGGCTCTAAGATTATCCACCATTCTATGTTACTTGATGTTGTTATGTGATGTTGCTTATATCATGCCTGGGAAGAATGTTATATATATTTATATATATACTAGTAGATGTTGTATATGTTTTGCACCCGCGTTGGTCCAGCCCCCGCTCTGCCGTTAGTTAAGTAACCTAACAGTGCATGACGGGGCCCCGTGGCGAATGTGGATGTCATATACGGACATTGTATTTTCGTTCTTTTCTGGTGTGATAGATTAACTGATGGGACCGCATTAATTTTAATTAATGCAAGAAAAGAAACCTAAAAAGATGTTGTTGGAACAAATTTCGAAAAAACTAAAGTTATATTCTTTCGCTTTGCATAGTGGTATTCGGTCGTGAATATCCAGCACCTCATTCCAGAAGGCAAGAGCCGAGATCCCTTCACGGGAAGTGACCTCTTAAGCAAAAGTTTATACTGTGGATTACTCGGTTTTTTCAAAACCAGAAGTTTTCAAAAGCGGAGCCTAAACCACTCATTTTCAAAACTCCTCAGGTTCCTTCAATGATATCAAGTTCATTACGTTAAAAGGTTTTTCGCCAAAAACCTAGCCGTAGCCCTCCGTCATTTCAGAATAGTAATATTTAGTATTCGAGTTGCGTTTGTTGACCTAGTCAAGGCGTAGTGTACGGTAGCTAAGTGGTACTTTTCTGTGCATTTTAAATGCGATTGGTTAGGACAGTCGTGCGGCCTTATTGACCTAGTCAAGGGCACGTGCGGGTGGGTTTAATGCAATCAAGAAAATGACGGGTTGAACTTGACTAGCGGTTTATGGTTTGTTGACCTATTCAAGGTCATAAACCGTTAGGGGAAAAAACCACATCGGGAGTTTCAAATATACAGGAAACTTGCTAGTGTTGCATACCTTCTGGAGTGTGGTGACTAGAGTGGTTCCATCTAAGTCATCACACAATGATAGTTGGATGCCGATCCCACTGATGAGTAGGATTACTCTTGGGAGATTATTTCACCTAACAATCAATGCTATAAACCAAGTAGGTGACTAGAACGGTGTTAGCGGGGCTACGCCTCTAGGGAAAAGAGGTTATATAATTAAGTAATTTCACGAAAGCGTTTGAAAACCTTCCTCGAAGTACCAACATTAGCCTGGCCGAAAGGTTAAGCAAGTATTGAAAAGTGTGATTAAATCCTGACTAGTTCTCCTTTGAAGGTTTGATAGAGAATTCGAGGAAACAGTGGGAGCCATCCTGATTAGATAAACTAATAAGCAATCTAATCTTTCAAGAGCACATGCTATATGTTTTCCTTTCTCTCTCCAGGTAGCAAACATTTCATGCCCTAATCAAGATAATAAAATGTATCGCTTGACCGATCCGAATTCTTATTCGGGACTGGAGAACGTCAGTTTGGGTCTGACTTATGACAACGGTTATGGGTATGTACAGAAGAAAGAGGATTGCATGAATTCCTTGATGAATCCAACGAAGAAGAAGCACACCATTGTGGCTTCTTTAGGTGTTCTTATTATTGAGAACTGTTTTTCGGTCAGTCCTACCTCCTAGGTACTAAATACCGGATCAGGATCTCATATCTGTAATTTATTGCAGGGACTGAGAAAAAGTAGGATAGTTGGACCTGGTAATATGTCCCTCGGAGTAGGGAACGTAGCACAAGTTGATACTGCTGCCTTCGGTGAATATCACCTAGTGTTGCCAAATGGCAATACTATGATTTTGAACAATTGCTACTATGTACCTTCCATGTTATGAAACATCATGTCAGTTTCTTTAATTGATAAAGATGGATATAAGTTTGTTCTTGATAGAAATATCATGAACATTTACCTTAATCAGGTATTGGTTGCAGAAGGTACACTGTGTTATGGTATCTATGTTCTAAATTAAAACACGTTTTTCAATGTACAAAACACATGCAAGAGAAAGAGTTCAGATACGAACGAATCTTACTTGTGGCATTGTAGACTTGGTCATATCGGAGAGAGAAAAATGAGTAAATTTCATAAGGATGGATATTTGAATACGTTCGAATTTTCATCTTATGAAACTTTTCAGTCTTGTTTCAAGGGAAAGATGACCAAATCTCTGTTCAACGGACACCGAGAAAGAGCAGCAGAGTTCTTGGGACTCATACACAGTGATGTGTGTGGTCCAATCTCTATACATGCAAGGGGTAGGTTCTCGTACTTCATCATATTCGCTAACGATCTCTCTAGGTTCGGATATGTGTATCTCATGAAACACAAATCTGAAGCTTTTGAGAAATTCAAAGAATATAAGAACGAAGTGGAGAACCAGACTGGCAAAAGTATCAAGATCCTCCGATCTGATAGAGGAAGGAAGTACTTGAGTAAGGAATTCCGGGGCTTTCTAAAAGAGAATGGTATTCTCTCTTATCTTACTCCTCCGTATACACCACAACACAACGGTGGATCAGAGAGGAGGAACCGTACCCTTCTGGATATGGTTCGCTCTATGATGAGTAGTGCTGAGTTACCTCTTTCTTTTTGGGGACATGCGCTTCTGACAGCGGCATATCTATTGAATGATATTCCATCCAAATTCTTTCCTAAGATACCATTCGAGATATGGAATGGTAAAGGGCCATATCTTAAAAGATTTAAGAATTTGGGTTGTCCGGCTTATGTTAAAAAGCATAATCCGGATAAACTAGAGGCACAGTCAGTTTTATGTAAGTTTGTGGGATATCCAAAGAATGGTTATGTATATCTGTTCTACCACACCGAGGAACAGAAGGTGTTTGTTACTTAGCACGCCGTTTTCTTAGAAATAGAGTTTCTTGCAAAAGAAATTAGTGGGAGCACGGTAGAACTGGAAGAAATTCAGGAACCATGAACTGAAACTGAAGATTTGGTGGAACCTTAAGATTCAATAACCCCGGACGAACCTCAGCCACTCCGCAGATCTAGTATGTAACTCCCCACGCCCCAGTACAGATGGTATCGTCCGCTCTGGCCGAAACCGCATGGTTTTTCCATTTAGAGCGAACCGGACCCGACCAGGGGCCACTTCCCAGGAGGTCACCCATCCCAGAAGGTGTTTGTTTCTTAGCACGCCGTTTTCTTAGAAACAGAGTTTCTTGCAAAAGAAATTAGTTGGAGCACGGTAGAACTAGAAGAAATTCAGGAACCATGAACTGAAACTGAAGATTTGTTGGTTGGAACCTTAAGATTCAATAACCCCGGAAGAACCTCAGCCACTCCGCAGATCTAGTATGTAACGCCCCATGCCCCAGTACAGATTGTATTGTCCGCTCTGGCCGAAACCATACGGTTTTTCCCTTTAGAGCGAACCGGACCCGAACAGGGTCCACTTCACAGGAGGTCACCCATCCCAAGACTTTCCTGGCCCGATCACGCTTAACTACAGAATTCTCAAGCTCCTGTAGTTCCATTTCACTTAAAAGGCGCCTCTGTAATTGAGGGTGGAAAAACTATATTTATAATGCAGTCCGGTCCTCTTTCGGAATGTGTTCTAAAGATTCCCCATTGTTCTACAGTGGGTCCCACGGACTCTAAAGGTGGCCCCCACAGATTCAAGAGGTGGCCCCCGCCTTCTTGGTATGACAATTGGTGTGGCAATTTGTTCTGTGTGGCACTCTGCTCCGTGAACAAGAACCGGGTCCCGACATTCTCCCTACCTTTGAACAATGGTTCGTCCTCAAAACAAAGACCTACTACTGAGGGACCTGCATGGGCCACCATAAATGTAACGCCCCACGCCCCAGTACAGATGGTATTGTCCGCTCCGGCCGAAACCGCACGGTTTTTCCCTTTAGAGCGAACCAGACCCGACCACGGGCCACTTCCCTGGAGGTCACCCATCCCAAGACTTCCCTGGCCCGAGCACACTTAACTACGGAGTTCTGAAGCTCCTGTAGTTTCGGTTCACTTAAAAGGCGCATCTGTAATTGAGGGTGGTATAATTATATTTATAATGCAGTCCGGTGCTCTTTCGGAATGTATTCCGAAGATTCCCCATTGTTCTACAGTGGGTGCCACAGACTCTAGAGGTGTCCGCCACAGATTCAAGAGGTGGCCCTGATTGATAGATATTTTGCGTGCGTGTTTAAAATTTAAGAATACCGCAATCAAGACGGTGTCGCTTGGTAGCTAGCCGGTTGGGTACAAGTTGATCCACTGGGAAATTGTGTTCTTTTCTTTAAGTTCTAACGAGTTAAGTCCTATTCTAGGTAGGTTTTGTTTTAAGATCTAAAAATGAGATTAAATTGATTTAAAAGTCTTGCTAGGGTTAGAATTAGGTTAGCTTGAAATATGGATTCTTCTCACCGCTAACAATGCCCTAGTTAAGAATATAGGTGTTAGGGTAATAGTCAAAAACGGGGATTAGCACGACTAGGAAGAAACTTAGTTTCTTCCTTTTGGTCATTGTCCGTCCGTTCTTAACTCTTAGCCCTAACCTCCAGTTAATTCAAGCACAACCGGTCGAATTAGTGAATCACCACTATCATATAGGATAGGGTGCCGTAGTGAGCGGGGTGTGGTTAAATTAAAAAGAGTTCGTATTTTAAAGATTAAATGGGCAAACATAGGAGTGAGTGAGATTTCCTTCTCTCAAACCTTCCCTATCCTAACCCTAACAAGTGAGGAATTACTCACTCATTAGGAAGTTAACAATAGAATTTATTTTTATAATTTTTATATTAGAAAACTAAATTGCAGATAATAAAAGAACAGATAAAAATTGCACGAATTAAATTCAGATAATAAAAGAATGCGAGATAAAAATAAAAATACCTTTCTTTATTGATGACCTCTCAACAAGTGCATTAAAACTAGAGTTTAAAATTTTAAACTAAGAATTAAAAAGAGCCAAGCCTAATTAGGCTTTTGGCTTTTCTATTTATAGATAGGAGAAAACCCTAGGTTACAATTTGATCAACATTTGAATTTACAAGACTACCCTAAGAAAGCCGGGTCAAAACACCGACACCCATCGACACAAGCACCGACACGCGCACCTTATGGCCGCGGTTCCACGGCAGAAAGCCATGTTTGGCCGCGGTTCCGCGGCCATATTGAGGGATCTCTGGCTCAACTTCTCAGGGTTTCTTCATGTTGTTTTTTCCTTCTGTTTTCTTCACTTGGTTCCTCAGATCTCTTCTATTTTCTTTCAGATTTCCAACAGTGCAGATGATGTGGACTTTTACCGTGAGTTTCGCGTTGAAGTCTTGAATCTTGTGCTGCCCTTGTGCTTTGTGTATTGAACTGTCTACTGATTTTCATTTGTTCCTTGAACTGGTAGGCGACATCAGACGGATTCATCTATTGTTGGTCGTTGTCTCACATTTGTAGCGTCTTTTCATGAATTTCACTGTAACAACCTGAGAACCTGTAACCTGCAACTATTTAGCAGACATGGATCAAAAACACCAATTTTTATGTAATATGAATAAGAATGGGTGATATAATAATGCAAAATTCTGATATGAACAAATACCCCCAAACTTATCATTTGCTCGTCCCGAGCAAAACCAATTTTATTCTCGAAAAAACCTAACCTCACTTTCGCAGGGAATCGCGATTGCACTGACCTCGTGCAACAAACCGTTAAACTTCTAGGTGTCCCTACTAGGAGGAGTGTTGTCTCCTAAGGGTTTTCAGTGGATACTACCCACAAAATCCAATCAATTTGGCCTGTTGACTTTCATTCTTCAATTCGGTATTCTAGTAAGAAATTCTATTATCTTCAACTTAGAAATCATCAACCCGTATTTTTCACACTCACTTTTCATTTAACTTAAGACCGTATATGTTCTGCAAATTTATTCAGCTTTCAGCATCTTTTGAATTTTCCTTCTAAGGTTCCATCTCAACTTAGGAATTTTTATCATCTCTACTGAAGGTATAAGCCCTATCTTTCATTCCTATCTCTCATCCAAACCCCAATCATATACTCCTACGTGTGTGTAATTTTCACCCCTACACTTGGAAATTCAATTTAAGCTATCATACTCTTGTTCATCATCCAAATTACTTTTAGTTGGTGAATTTTAGATGAAATTGCTCACACATCCTTCATGCGACCGTTAATACTTCTTGAGGTACTGAATGACTGATTACAAAATGTGTTTGCGCATTTAGGCGCAATTGCTCGTCTTGTAATACCTAAGGCTTAGCAGTGACTCCCAAACCAGTTGGTCTAAGGCACTAGGTGATAAAGCACCTTCGCTATATTTTTTTATTTATACATCCTTAAGTAATTACAAAACCAGTGTTCATTTTTTTCTTTATTCACACTTGTACTTTTATTTTATTTTCCTTCATACTAAGGATTTTAGACAAGAGCATTTCAAGGTATCATCTACTATCCCAGATTTCAAGATGCGTGTATCTGCTAGTTGTAGGGTATATATTTTCAGGATTTAGACTAAAGGTTCAGAATTATTTTTCAGACTTACACTTCAAATAAAAAATTCAATACTCTTCCCTTATTTTTACTTAGCCCAAGAATTGAACTCAAAATTTGCCTATTTCTATATAAATTACAAGGACATATATTTTCTACAGTTAAACTTTAAGAAAGGTTATTTTTCCTACTATTCAACCGTCATATTAAACTTAAGTCAAATATGGCCAAAATTGAAATTTTCAATTTTTATAAATTTTTAAAAAAAATTTTCAATTTTTTATTGATTTTATTTATTTATGTATATATATTTTATTTTTTATCTTTTATTTTTTTTGGTTTATATATATATATATATATATATATATTTATAAAGATGCAATGCAGAATTAAATATGCAAAGAAAGAAAAAACAAATATGTACAAAAATAAAAATATGCAAATGCAATGATAACTATTTACAAACCACCTCCACCCCCAAACCTATCAAAAGCAGTGCCCTCACTGCTCATGGCCTTGTCGTCCCCTCGAGCGTGAACGGGAACATTCCTCTCTTGCCAGCAGGGTGGTCATGTCGTGCTCTATACGTGTCACTCGCTGATCCAGGTTGGTCACCACCCCTATCAATCTGTCTATACCCTAGTGGCTCTCCTAAGTAAGCATGCTTGTGCCGCAGGGGTAAGCTCTTCCTCGCTCGTGGTCGAGCTGGAGCTGGGTGTCTTAGCGGGTATGTCCTCGACCGGCTCGGTGCACGACCATACATCATGTAAGCCTGTGTAGGACGTGGATACGCCCTCAAGAAGAGGTCTAATAGGGATACCTCCATACATATAAAACTCAAATTCCTCCACAGGGATGAAATGGAGACACAATTGTGTCACCAACATAGGGCATGGATAATTGGCAGCTCTTTTGCCCGCACCAATCGAATGAAGTAATACCGTGCACATATCATAGTTGGGCTTTCTAGTCATCAAAGTGTGCACGACATGAAGGGATGGTGTGAAAAATGTCGTATTGTGAGAACTACCAAAAATATTATTTTGTGCCTAACGGCACACAGTCAATATGTTCGCAAAGAGGGTTCTAGACTGGATGCCTTTACGTGGCTCCCTCGAACAATCATTACCCATCAAAGGTAGATAATCCTCGAATTGGAGGGGTTGGTCATGAGTAGGTAGTCTAGGTATTAAAGTGACTTCATGGATGAAGTCCCTATCGATTATTATTTCCCTATCCCCCCAAATTAGCCTAATGTATCCGTGTTGTGAGAGGCAACCATCCTCCATGCACTCGTAAAATCGGGTGATGAGATCCGAAAGCGTGAAGGCATTCGGATGGTTAAACAGTAAAAAATTCCATCCGCGCCTTCGAATCTCTTCACCGAAGTAACTTCCAAAGACCGTGTGTGCAAAGATTTGGGAAAAGTCCCTCTCAAATTGCAAAGTGGGTGCCATCACAGAGAATACGGATATTTCTAAAAAATTTAACAGAGAGGATCGAAGAAAGCAAACCTCCTCTGAAGATTTCAGAGGGAGCAGACACCAATGCACGGCGGTTGCGCGGCCGAAGGTGGGGTATGGCGGCGGAAACGCGGTGGCGCAGGGAGATCTCGCTGCTGAAATGAAGCGGCGGCTAGGGTTTTGAGGAAATGAGAGATTAGGGTTATGAAAAGTCAGAGGAGGATTCAGGTTCTTTTTAAGAGGGTTGTTTTTGGTTATTTGCAAAAAGGGCCTCTCAAAAAGAGGAATTTATTTGTAAATAATTTTTTTTTGAATCAGAAAATTTTCAAAAATAACCCCAAAAATTTGAATTTTTTTATTTTTTTATTTTTTTATTTTTATTTTGTTTTTATATAATTACAAGTGTTACATACCGCCAAACTTATTTGAATCAGTATTTCCACTGTTTATGGCTGGATAACCGAAATTTTGGGGTAGATGGAAGAAGATCAGTCAATGTAATTTGGCTCCTGCAACAGCAGGAGCTCCTCCGAAGGGTCCGCGGTGAGGAACAATTTAATTCTATGTCCGTTCATTTTGAATAGTGAACCGTCCTCAGGATTTTCTAAATCGACCGCACAGTGCGGATATACGGTGCGTACCAAAAATGGCCCTTTCCATCGAGATCTGAGCTTGCCGGGATGGAAATGTAGCCGGGTGTCGTAAAGTAAAACCTGTTGAACAGGTTTGAAAGATTTGCGCATAAGGTGTTTATCGTGAAACACCTTCATTCGGTTTTTGACGACAACTGCGTTCTCGTAAGCTTCATCCTGAAGCTCGTTCAATACATTTAATTGCAGCCTTCTATGGCTGCCCGCATCTCCGAGAGATAGATTCAACTCTTTTATCGCCCAAAATGCGCGATACTCAATTTCATCTGGAAGGTGGCAAGCCTTTCCATAAACAAGCCTATACGGAGACAAGCCTAGGTCGGTCTTATAGGCAGTTCGAAATTCCCAAAGGGCATCAGTAAGTTTTGAAGACCAATCCTTACGGCTTTTGGAAACCGTTTTCTCCAATATCTGTTTAATTTACCGATTTGAAATCTCGGCTTGCCCACACGTTTGGGGATGATAGGGAGATGATAGCTTGTGATTAATGGAATATTTCCGCATTAAGAACTCGAAAGTCCTATTACAGAAATGAGTTCCATTATCGCTGATGATTGCACGGGGGTGCCCAAACCGAGAGAAAATATTTTCTTTGATGAATCTAACGACAACCTTGTTGTCATTAGTTCGACTGGGCACAGCCTCGACCTACTTAGACACATAATCAACAGCGAGGAGAATATACACGTTCCCAAAAGAATTAGGAAACGGTCGCATAAAATCTATCCCCCAAACATCAAAAATTTATACAACCAATATTGGTTGGAGCGGCATTTCGTTTCTCCTAGATATCCTGCCTAAGTGTTGGCATCGGGAGCATGTCTTGCAGTAATCATGTGCGTCTTTAAAAAGTTGTGGACAGTAGAAGCCACACTGCAAGATCTTTTTTGCTGTCTTTTTAGGGCCAAAATGCCCGCCACACGCTTGACCATGGCAGAATGACAGCATGCTCTTAAATTCATTGTCGGGAACACACCGACGAATAATTTGGTCGGGACAGTATTTAAATAGGTAAGGTTCATCACAGTAAAAATGTTTTACCTGGGATAGGAATCGGAGTCTATCCTGATTCGACCATTCATTTGGTATTAGTCCGGTGGCCAAATAATTTACAATATCTGCGAACTAAGGTTCGCATGATACAGTCAAGAGCTGCTCGTCTGGAAAAATGTCTTTTATAGGAAATTGAAGCGTCGGCGAAGAAGGGAGGCGTGAAAGGTGGTTGGCGACTAAATTTTCGCATTCTCTTTTATCTCTGATGATAAGGTCAAACTCTTGTAGTAAGAGGATCCAACGTATCAGCCGAGATTTAGCGTCCTCTTCGTAAAAAGATGGCGAAAAGATGAATAGTCAGTGTATACGATGACTGTAGAGCCGATTAAGTAGGGCTTGAACTTTTCTAATGCAAACACAACAGCTAAGAATTCCTTCTCGGTTGTTGTATAATTTAATTGGGCCTCGTTCAAGGTTCGGCTAGTGTAATAAATTACATGCGGCATCTTATTGATGTTCTGTCCAAGGAAAGCACCAATGGCAAAATCAGATGCATTGCACATAATTTCAAATGGATGCGTCCAATCAGGGGAAGAAAGAATGGGAGCAGAAGTAAGTGGGTTTTTCAATGACTCGAACGCCTTCATACAATTCGAGTCGAAATCAAATGTGGTGTCCTTGGCCAACAAAAGAGTCAAGGGTCTAGTTATCTTGCTAAAATCCTTGATGAACCGTCTATAGAAACAGGTATGGCCAAGGAAGGCTCGAATGTCTCGGACGGATTTGGGAGGAGGGAGATTGGAAATGACTTCAATCTTAGCTTTATCTACCTCGATGCCATTTTGCAAAATGACATGTCCTAAGAAATTACCTTCTCGTACCATAAAGTGGAACTTCTCCCAATTTAAAGTAAGGTTCTTATCCTTACACTGGGTAAGGACTGCGTCGAGATGTAATGAACACTCATCAAAGGAGTCGCCGAAAATGGAGAAATCATCCATGCAGATCTCCAAGAATTTTTCCACCATGTCTGAAAAAATACCCATCATACACCGCTGGAAGGTAGTGGGTGCATTGCATAACCCAAAGGGCATGCGACGGTTAGCAAACGTACCGAAAAAACAAGTGAATGTGGTCTTGTCTTGGTCATTTTTGGCGATGGGAATTTGATTATAGCTGGAGTAGCCATCCAAAAAGCAATAGTACTCGTGCCCAGCCAATCGTTCTAGCATTTGGTCAATAAAAGATAATGGAAAGTGTTCTTTCCGTGTCGCGGCGTTGAGTTTTCTATAATCGATGCATACTCGCCACCCAGTTTGGGTGCGAGTAGGTATTAACTCATTTGCCTCATTAGTTATGATCGTTATGCCCGATTTCTTTGGGACAACGTGAATGGGGCTAACCCACTGGCTATCAGAGATAGGGTAAATGATACCACTATCAAGACATTTTACGATCTCCTTTTTAACAACCTCCTTCATTACTGGGTTGAGTCGTCTCTGTGGATCCCTTGCTGGCTTGGCATCATCCATCATATGAATATGATGTTCAACAATTAGGGGACTAATCCCCTTGATGTCCGCCATAGTCCAGCCAAAAGCTTGCCGATTGCTTTGTAAGACCGTTAAAAGGGCTTTCTCTTGCTGGAAGGGCTAGAGAAGCCGAGATGATAACAGGAAGTGTCTCATTCTCGCATAAGTAAGCGTATTTAAGGTGAGACGGCAATAGCTTGAGTTTGAGTGTTGGAGGAGAAACAATTGAAGGTAAAATCGGTGAAATTGCCTCAAACTCGAAGGATTCCAACAGAGGTTCAAAACAAGTGTAAGCAACTGAGTTGGATGGTTCAGCTAACTCATCCGAAAATTCAAAGGATTCAAACTCGGGTGGTAATGGTTCAAGATAGTTCGTGAAAGTGAAACAATCGTAGTCATTATCGGGTGTGAAAGCAGTATCAGGTTCAAGGAGGAACACACTAGTGGCGTCAAAATTGCTGTGATCGAACAGAAATTTCTCGAGCTCACAGTCCTCCTGGGTGATCTCTTGGATCGAGCAAACATCAAGTATATTAGCATTAGGTTCGAAGGGTTGATTCCCCAATTTAAAAATGTTGAGTTCAATTATTATGTTTCCAAAAGATAGGTTCATCGAATCATTTCGACAATTGATCACCGCATTAGAACTTGCAAGGAATGGTCGACCGAGTATCACCGGAATTTGACTCCGGGGGTTAGCTACAAGCTGTGTGTCCATAACAATGAAATCAACGGGGAATATGAAGTCCCCTACTTTAATCAACACATCCTCTAACTCACCCTTATGATGGGTGATGGATCGGTCGGCCATTTGGAGAGTACAATGTGTGGGTTTCAGCTCTTCAATGCCTAATTGCTCATATACTGAATAAGGAAGCAAGTTAACACTGGCACCAAGATCTAAAAGTGCGCGGTTGATGTTCTTATCCCCAATAGTTATTGAAATTGTAGGACAACTAGGGTCCTTTCGTTTTTGAGGTAAAGGTTGGGTAAGAGCATCACTTACTGCACTAGCCAAGGAAACTTTCTTAGGTATCTATGATTTTCTCTTCTTGGTGCACAAGTCCTTCAAGATTTTTGCGTAAGACGGGACTTGTTGGATTGCATCTAAGAGAGGAATGTTAATGCTAACCTGTTTAAATAACTCCACAATCTTCTCCATTTGTGGATTTGGTTTATTGGATCTCAACCTGTTTGGAAATGGAATATTTTGAAAATTGGTTGAGTCCAATGTTTGTGGAGGAGATTGTGGAGTTGGAACGGATCCCAGTGCTGATGTTTTCGTGGAGTGAGATGTGGGTCCGTTCGGAGCAGTAGAAGAAGTAGAGCCTTGTGAAGAATGGAGAACAGGCCCTGAAAACGAAGAAGATGAAGATGAAGAAGAAGAAAAAGAAGAAGAAGCGGTGGCCGGGCTATCATCATCAGTGCCAACATTGTTGTGCAACGTCCGTCCAGATCTCAATGTAGTTACGGCACTCACATTATGGTTTTGTTGTTCATGAGCAACATATGCATTTTGTGGGTGACCAGGATTTGGCAGTGGTTGAGATGGAAGCTTCCCCTTCTCTTGCTCGCTTAAAGCAGCATTCAGTTGTGCAATTTGGGCTTCAATGGTTTTGATGCTTTGCCTATGTGATGCAGTGTGTTGCACCAAAGACTGAATGGAAGACTGGATGTTGGTTGAGGATTGAGTAGATTGTTTTAAAAACGCATCCAGAGTTCGTTCTAGCGAGGAAACCTTATCGTTATTTGGTGGAACAAAATTGTTTTAAGGAAAAGAGTTGTTGGGTGCAAAATTGTTCATTTGATTTTGGTAAGGTTGGGGCAAGAAAGGTTGCTGATATTGAGTTTGTTGAGGAGCTTGTTGTTGTAGAGGAGGCCTTTGGAAATTGTTTGTTGCCATAGAATTGTTGTTGATTTTGATTCCAAGCAAAATTGGGGTGGTTCCTCCAACCAGGATTGTAAGTTGAAGAGTATGGATCATTTCTTTGTCTTTGCTGAAAGGCAGCATTGACTTGATCCTGTCCTTGAGCAGGTAGGTTGTAAGGACACTCTTCAGTCAAATGGGACCGATCCGAACAACAAGCACATATAGTGAGAGGTGGTAAAGCAGGGGCAGGAGAAGGCGTTGAGAATTTTCTCTCAATTACTTCTAGTTTTCGTGTAATTGCGTCCATTTCGGCTTTCATTGCAATTGACATATCAAGTTGATGAACGCCTGCCCTAGACGGACCAGATGAAGTAGATGAAGTGGACGAAACGGTCTATCTAGTGCTTTCATACTGAAGTGTTTGTTCAGCAAGATCGTCGAGAAATTGCCAAGCTTTCTCGTCAGATTTGATAAGGAAGTGACCTTGACAAATGGTTTCCAGCAACTGCTTAGTTGCTGGGTTCAGTCCTTCGTATAAAGTTTGGCAAAGTTTCCATCTCTCGATACCGTGATGAGGGCACTGAACAAGAAGGTCTTTGAATCGTTCGAAACACTTCCAAAAAGGTTCAGAAGGAAGATAGGAAAATTGGTTAATTTCATTACGTATTCTCGCGGTCTTGTGATGTGCGTAAAACTTTTTAAGAAATGCTTTAACAAACTCTTCCCAACTGTTTATAGAATGTGATGCAGTGCTATACAGCCATTTTTCAGCTAGGTCACACAAGGTGAAAGGAATGACTCGTAATCTTATAGCATCATCAGACAGTTGAGTGGTCTTCATCATTGCACAAACATTCTGGAATTTGTTACGAAGATATAGGCATCTTCGGATTCCAGCCCGTGAAATTTGGGCAACATATTGATGAAGTGGGGCTTAATTTTTTAATTATCCCCATTTGCCGGCGGGAGTGAAAGACAAGTAGGAAGTGTGGAGCGGGTGGGATAGAAACGATCCTGGAGCGCAATTCGCTGTGGCGCTTCAACAGGAGATTGTTGCGGATTATTCGCACCCAGTTGAGATGGAATCAGTCCCGAGGTAGGTAAAGAGTTGTTAGGATTGAATCCTGACATCTCTTTAGAAGATGATGAATGTGAAGATGAAGGTAAAGATGAAAAAAAGTGGAGGGAGTTTCGACTTCGGAGTCGAACGCGTCGTCAGTAGCGACTAACGAGACACGGACTAAGCGGGCGCTAGTGTCCCTAGTCCAACCGGACATACACTAAACGTGTTGTAGTGTAGTCAAGACGTAGAATGCAAGGGTAAGAAAACGTCAATGGGGAAATGTGAATGAAGGGTGGTTGCAATGGAATTCTAGCGACAAATGGAAAGTTTTTGTAAAAATTATGTTTTATGTTTTTTTTATAAAAAGTTTTGCAAAAAATTTTTTTGTACGGAACTACTACACACTTTCAAATAATCACAATTTAAGCATGCACAATCAAGCCTAAAGCTAGGGTATCCTAAGTCAACTAGACTGCTCCTAACTGGTCCAAAGCGATAAGTTGTGAGATATCCCTCAAATCGCCTTTTCACCGCCAATTGTGGCCAGGTAAGCACAAGTGAAGAAAGGATGGTTCCGCTCACAAATCACCGTGAGACGGGACTTTTAAAGTTACCTTTCTCACTTGTCTAGTCTAAGCACCACAAAGTCAGGTTTAGATAAACGACTGAATGCCCACAACCTTCCTCTGTCCTAATGAGCTCGATAGTCCTTAATTGGCTGAGTCTAGATATTTTTTAATTAGCTCAAGGGTGATGCATATGCTTTTTGTGATTTCTGGGGTCTTAGGAAGGGTAATGAAATCCCCACCCAATCTTACTTGGTGTTATAGCCCCTTAGATTCCGTTTTAAAATATGCAAATCAGTAACACACAAAATCTAAAACACTTGCCAAAAAAAATTTCTTTTTATTTGCGGCGCAAAGAATCCTGCACAAAAATGATTTATTGGAGAGGGAGAAGAATTTTGCGCAAAGGATACCTGCAGGAAAATTTTTCAGTGGAGATCAGTAGGTAGGAGAGAAGAGAAAAATACTCACAGAGAAATCTGGGGTGCTGACGTCGGCAGTTGATCGCAGAACCGCGGTCAAACGCCTGCTTATACCGTGTTTCCGCGGCGGTTTGTTAGGTTTGGATCTCCAAAATTTTTCTGTGTGCTGTTAT
The DNA here is from genome assembly GCA_030015575.1 of Agapanthus africanus. NCBI lineage: Eukaryota > Viridiplantae > Streptophyta > Magnoliopsida > Asparagales > Amaryllidaceae > Agapanthus > Agapanthus africanus. Next base: position 130,671,542 of record CM057350.1, on the reverse strand, counting down.
GATTCTCCTCTGTCTGTTCAGATCCTCTGTTTCTTGATTTGCAAACTGGGCCTGCTCCAAATCTGAATCAGTCCGTCTTCTTTTCCTGCACAATCCACACAAAACCAATCAAAAATAACAAGATGATTTTTTATGTATTTTTTATTTTTTCAATTTTTATATTTTTTATTTAATTAACCCGAAGTTACAAAAAGAAATAAACTACCGTTTCCCCGGCAACGGCGCCATTTGATTGATAGATATTTTGCGTGCATGTTTAAAATTTAAGAATACCGCAATCATGACGGTGTCGCTTGGTAGCTAGCCGGTGGAATACGAGTCGATCCACAGGAAAATGGTGTTCTTTTTTTTAAGTTTTAACGAGTTAAGTTCTATTCTTGGAAGGTTTTGTTTTAAGATCTAAAAATGAGATTAAATTGATTTAAAGTCTTGCTGGGGTTAGGATTAGGTTAGCTTGAGATATGGATTCTTCTCATCACTAGCAATTCCTTAGTTAAGAATATAGGTGTTAGGGTAATAGTCAACAACGGGGATTAGCACGACTAGGAAGAAACTTAGTTTCTTCCTTTTGGTCCTTGTCCGTCCGTTCTTAACTCTTAGCCCTAACCTCCAGTTAATTCAACCACAACCAGTCGAACTAGGGAATCACCACTATCATGTAGGATAGGGTGCTGTAGTGAGCGGTGTGCAGTTAAATTAAAAAGAGTCTGTATTTTAAAGATTAAATTGGCAAAGATAGGAGTGAGAGAGATTTCCTTCTCTCAAACCTTCCATATCCTAACCCTAACAAGTGAGGAATTACTCACTCATTAGGAAGTTAACAATAGAATTCATTTTTATAATTTTTATATTAGAAAACTAAATTGCAGATAATAAAAGAACAGATAAAACTTGCACGAATTAAATTCAGATAATAAAAGAATGCGAGATAAAAATAAAAATACCTTTCTTTATTGATGACCTCTCAACAAGTGCATTACAACTGGAATTTAATATTTTAAACTAAGAATTAAAAAGAGGCATGCCTAATTAGGCTTTTGGCTTTCCAATTTATAGATAGAAGAAAACCCTAGGTTACAATCTGAGCCACATTTGAATTTACAAGACAACCCTAAGAAAGCCGGGTCAAAGCACCGACACCCACCGACACACGCACCGACACATGCACCTTATGGCCGCGGTTCCACGGCAGAAAGCCATGTTTGGCCGCGGTTCCGCGGCCATATTGAGGGATCTCTGGCTCAACTTCTCAGGGTTGCTTCATGTTGCTTTTTCCTCTGTTTTCTTCACTTGGTTCCTCAGAATCTCTTCTATTTTCTTTCAGATTTTCAACAGTGCAGATGATGTGGACTTTTACCGTGAGCTTCGCGTTGAAGTCTTGAATCTTTTGCTGCCCTTGTGCTTTTTGTATTGAACTGTCTATTGATTTTCATTTGTTCCTTGAACTGGTAGGCGGCATCATACGGATTCATCTATTGTTGGTCGTAGTCTCACATTTGTAGCGTCTTTTCATGAATTTCACTGTAACGACCTGAGAACCTGTAACCTGCAACTATTTAGCAGACATGGATCAAAAGCACCTATTTATATGTAATATGAATAAGAATGGGTGATATAATATTGCAAAATTCTGATATGAACAGCCCCTGCCCTCTTGTTATGACAATTGGCGTGGCACTTTGTTCTGTGTGGCACTTTGCTCTGTGAATAAGAACCGGGTCCCGACATAGTAGGATTTCTCATCCGCCCGAGAGATACTACGGTTTTCTCATAGACGGGGATCGAGAGGATTGCATCTTGGAAGAAGATGATCCTACTAGTTTCAGGAAGGCCATTATCAATAGGGACTCTGATAAGTGGCTGGATGCTATGCAGTCCGAAACGGAGTCCATGTACGCCAATAAAGTGTGGACCTTGGAAATTGCTCCACCTGGGGTAAAACCCGTTGGATGCAAATTGTCGGGACCTGGTTCTTGCTTACGGAGCAAAGTGCCACACGGAACAAAGTGCCACGCCAAGTGTCGTGTTAAGTAGGCGGGGGCCACCTCTTGAGTCCGTGGGAGATTTTGATACTGGCGCTGCACCAGGAATAAGGTCAATCGCAAACTCCACATCTCGCTTCGGCGGTAAGCCCGAAATATCTTCAAACACATCCATAAAGTCGCGGACAACTGCCGGCTCTTCATTACTATCCACAACCATTGTCCGCGACTTTATGGATGTGTTTGAAGATATTTCGGGCTTACCGCCGAAGCGAGATGTGGAGTTTGCGATTGACCTTATTCCTGGTGCAGCGCCAGTATCAAAATCTTATTATCCGATGGCACCGGTGGAATTGGAAGAAGTTAAGAAACGAGTTGGTGAATTACTCGAGAAGGGATGGATTCGAAGCAGCAACTCGCCTTGGGGAGCTCCAGTTCTTTTAGTAAAGAAGAAGGATGACACGAGAAGGATATGCATTGATTATCGAGAATTGAACCGGGTGACTATTAAGAACAAGTACCCGATCCATCGCATTGGAGAACTTTTTGAGCGGCTTAGTGGCGCGAGGGTATTCTCGAAACTGGACTTGCGATCAGGATACCATCAAGTCCGAGTGAAAGCAGAAGACATTTGCAAGACGGCGTTTCGAACTCGATATAGACATTTCGAGTATCTAGTGATGCCCTTCGGAGTAACGAATGCGCCGGCAATATTCATGGATTTGATGAACAGGGTCTTTTCACCATACCTGGACCAGTTTATTGTGGTATTCATTGACGATATTCTGGTGTACTCGAAGAGTCCGGAGGAGCATGCTGAGCACTTAAGGATCGCACTGCAGACGCTGAGACAAGAGAAATTATTCGCGAAGATGAGGAAGTGCGAATTCTGGCTGGAAGAAGTGAAGTTTCTGGGGCATGTTGTGTCGGGCAAAGGAATCGCCGTTGATCCCGAGAAGATTGCAGCCGTTCGAGATTGGCCTATTCCAAAGAATGTTGCGGAGATAAGAAGTTTCCTTGGACTCGCCGGAACTACAGGAGCTTGAGAACTCCGTAGTTAAGCGTGCTCGGACCAGGGAAGTCTTAGGATGGGTGACCTCCTGGGAAGTGGCCCCTGGTCGGGTCCGGTTCGCTCTAAAGGGAAAAACCGTGCGGTTTCGGCCAAAGCGGACAATACTCTTTGTATTGGGGGTGGTATCAATCCATTTATAGTACAGATCTGCCCCCTTTCGGAATGTATTCCGAAGAGTCCCCATTGTTCTACAGTGGGTCCCACGGACTCAAGAGGTGGCCCCCGCCTACTTAACACGACACTTGGCGTGGCACTTTGTTCCGTGTGGCACTTTGCTCCGTGAGCAAGAACCAGGTCCCGACAATTTATAAGCATGGGGACCCACTATAAAACAATGGGGAATCTTCGGAATACATTCCGAAAGTGGACAGATATGTACTATAAATGGAATGATACCACTCTTCAATACAGAGGCGCCTTTTAAGTGAACTGGCACTACAGGAGTTTGAGAACTCCGTAGTTAAGCGTGCTCGGGCCAGGGAAGTCCTGGGATGGGTGACTTCCTGGGAAGTGGCCCCTGGTCGGGTCCAGTTCGCCCTGAAGGACAAAACCGTGCGGCTTCGGTCAGAGCGGACAATACTATCTGTATTGGGGGTGGGGCGTGACACAAATGGATCTACAAAAGGAAGATTAGTGTAGATGGGCAGGTGGAAACCTATAAGGCTAGACTTGTTACAAAAGGTTTTCGTCAAAGACCAGGATTGGACTATGACGAAACTTTTTCTCCAGTGGCTATGTTCAAATCCATTCGGATCCTACTTGCCATTACTGCCTTCCATGACTATGAAATCTGGCAGATGGACGTAAAAACGGATTTTATAAATGTAAGTTTGGAAGAGTGAATTTATATAGATCAGCCAGAAGGTTTTGTATACAGTGGGAGTAGGAGAAGGTGTACAAGTTGCTCAAATCCATTTACGGATTGAAGCAGGCATCGCGGAGCTAGAACATCTATTTTGATGAAACAGTCAAGGGCTTTGACTTCATCATGAACGAGAATGAACCATGTATTTATAAGAAGATTGTAGGACGAATTGTTGTATTCTTAGTCCTGTACGTGGACGCCATTCTTTTGATAGGAAACGATATTCCTATGCTACAATCGGTCAAGCTGTTCTTGTCACAAAGGTTCTCTATAAAGGACCTGGGTGATGCCTTGTATATTCTGGGGATTAAGATCTACAGAGATAGATCTAAGAGATTATTGGAACTTTCACAGTCCATGTACATAGAGACCGTATTAAAGATATTTAGTATGGAAGATTCCAAGCACGGTAACATATCCGCACTGCACGGAATCACCCTTTCCAAAGAGATGTCTCCCAAGACTGATGAGGAGAGGTTCTCATGAGCATTATACCCTAGCTTCGGTAGTAGGATCTATAATGTATGCGATGCTATGTACCAGACCAAATGTAGTATACGCGCTTAGTGTGGTGAGCCGGTATCAGTCAAACACGGGTGAGGATCATTGGACGGCTGTGAAGAACATTCTCAAGTACCTGAGAAGGACTAAGGAGATGTTCTTAGTATACGGTAATGGAGGCCTTAAGGTCGAGTCCTCTACCGATTCCAGCTTTCAGAGTGACAAGGATGACAGCAAGTCTGTCTCAGGTTTTGTGTTTACCCTCAGCGGAGGGGCGGTGTGTTGGAGAAGCTCCAAACAGGACACCGTCGCAGACTCGACGATGGAGTCTGAATACATTGCTGCGAACAATGCCGCAAAAGAAGTGGTCTGGATGAAGAAGTTCATTACTGAACTTCATGTAGTTCCGTCCATTGTTGATCTAATACCTCTGTATTGTGATAACAATGGGGCTATAACTTTAGCAAAGGAACCACAGCCACATCAGAAATCCAGTCACATCTTAAGGCGGTATCACCTGATCAGGGATATCATAGATCGCCAGGAGATCGAGGTACGGCGAGTGGATACAAAAGAGAACACGGCGGATCCATTTACAAAGGCCCTCCCTCAAGCGCAGTTCGAGCGACATTTTGAGATGTTGGGTATGCGATACGCCAGCAGCTGGTCTTAGGGCAGACGTTGGGTATTCGGTACGCCAACTACTGGCCTTTAGTGCAAGCGGTATATTGTTGGATATGTATGCCCTAGAGGCCATTATTGTATATGTATATATATGGATGCTAGGGATATGTACGTACAGGACAATCTTGCTCAGTTATATAGTATATTATTTGAGTTATCCTTATCAGGATATGTGTATTTCTTTCTTATGATACTTTATATTGCTTGCACATATTGATAAAGACTCGATACAGTAGTATACTATTATGGTTTGATTTTATCTTAACATGTGCATATGTTATATATGCCGACCACATGTTGATAAAGTCCGTAGGATCTTGCTTGACTACCAGCGTTATGATGGCGATCATACTTGTGGGAGATGGGTAGTCTATAAGCACATCCTTAAATGTCCTAAGTCGCAGGAGTATCGAGATCAAGCCTCAATACTCCAGAGTAGACTTGCGTATACGTTTCTAGACCCCGACGAGGGGCGGTGGTTGGTTCCACAACCATTGGTGTGATCACCTAAGATTGTGTACGGGTGCTCACTGGGGGTGAGTACACTGGATGGACTCGTTGAGAACCTCTAGATAGTATTATACCTATCGTCAGATAGTGGTTCTCATGTGACATGTGTACAGGTTAGTCTTTGGACCTGAGATCATCATTTGTCTCGCGTAAGTTCCCACTGTGCTTTGATCACTACCCTATCACGGCTCTACTGATTCGTGCAAACAGGTTTTGGTTGGGTACAGTCCCGAGCCATATGGAAGCAGTGAGTGATTGTCATTCTTCTCTCTAGGTATTGGGAGTCTATATCGCACTGTGTTCGATTGGCCAGGACCATAAGACCTTAGCCAAGACAGTTGGGATTTACTGATAGGTTGATCAGTAGTTTCTCGAATTGGTCATGAGCCACATCAGCACGAATTATCGGGTTATTAGGTTCTGATGTATACCACCCCCTAGACCCGGTATGCGATACTCTTAGAAGAAGAGACCGGAATGTACGGAGATTGTCACGGATAGGCTCAGTAGGAGTTCGGCCTAGTTTGCTCGTCGGCCTTCCTTTTCGATGAGAGTTTTTCTACCATGTAAAATTTTTGTTCCGCAAACGGCCACAGATGATGGCCAGGGCATTAGTGTAACCCAACAGATGAGATTTTTTCTACCATGTATCGTATTTTCTTGTATTATCTTTTAATTTTTAGTAACTTTTATTACTTGTTTGTTAAACAAGTTGTTGGTTTTATTATTCTTCTTTTCTTCTCTTCTAATCTCTATTTTCAAGCCATGATACTCAATGGAGTCCCTTACTTAGGTGAGAGCCCAAGTAGTTAGCTTGTTATTGTTTGTTCTCATCGTATTCTTCCATTCTTTCTTCTCTTCTTCTTGTTTTTTTTCTTTGCATGTGTGGATAGATTACTCACTTGTTAGGGTCAGGAAGGGTGGTATGAGGGATGGAAAAATCTCGTGTGCTTCTCTTCGCCAAACAACATGAAATCGAACCTAGACCAAACAAACATAACCCTCTCCCTTAGACGTGCTATAAGTGACATATAACCGTGACGTAAGTTGAGAATTCCTTTAGGCGCACTACAACGTGACATATAGTTATGACCTAATTGGAGACTTGTTGTGTGTGTTCGGCCTAGGGTTGGAAATAGGAGCATGGAACGGATGGACAAAGGGCACTAGAAATGAATTTAGCGTTGGAAAGCTTGCTTAATATTGCAAATACCATTCCTATGTCTTCCTAATCCCCGTTACTTCCGATTAGTCCGACATCATTTCAATGATGGCAAAAGACGAGCACAAGATTAATTCCTAACTCTTCTAACCAACCCTAACCTTAACAAACTCTCTTGAACATAAAAAATACAAACACTTAAGATAGAATTTAACAAACTTGTACATTTTTATTTGACTCGTCTAAAATAAGAACGAAAATATATATAATCTCTCCGTGGATTGACTCGTACTCAACCGGCTAGTTACAAGCGAAACCGACTTGATTGCGGTAAGTAGAACAAGTAGAATGCGTATCATATTGCGAGAATTCTACCAATCAACTATCCAACAAGTGTAACTGATGTACACTCCTAATACATGGTGCCCTCAACTCAAGATAAAGTAAAGGGAAGAGACAACAAAATTATACAATTCAATTTCTCCAGAACCAGTGTCCATTCTCGGAAAATAATTTCTTTGAGTTCATATGTAACTATACGAGATGACATTTTCAAGCAATATGGATCTTCTGGTGATATGGAGTGTTCTAGAGAAGAAAAAGGAGAAGTAGGAGTGGCAGGGACATATGTGACTTTGTCGTGAATTAAGGCAATATGACATTCCAAAACTAAAGTTTGTAAAAAAATGTTCGGTTAACTTGGTTTACGAGTTTTAGTTTAAGATCAGTTATGTTCACTGTCAGAGAGAGAGAGAAAAGAAACACTCAGCGTGTGCTCTTGCAAGATTAGATTGGTTTATTAATTTATCGAATCAGGATGGCTCCCACCGTTACTTCGAATTCTCTTTCAAATCTTAAAAGGAGAATTAGCCGAGACCATGTACACCTTACAAGTTCGCTAGCCGTTCAACCAGACCAGTGTTGGTACTCTGAAGGAGGTTTCCCGTGCTTTCGCATAAAACTAATTAAATAACTCCGTTTCCGCAGAGGCATAATCATGTTAATACCTTTCTAGACATCTAATGGGTTAGCTAGTCGTGAAGTGAAAATCTCCCGGGAGTAATGCCTACTCGTAGTGGGAATCAGGACCCAACTATCATCATGTGATAAACTTGATGGAAGCCAACAAATCACCACGCTCCAGAAGGTATGCATACACCTAAAAAGTTTCCTTTATATTTGAAACTACCGATATAGTTTTTGCCCCTAGGACCTTGACTAAAGATCAACACATTAAAGGGTCCTAGTCAAGTTCTACCCATCATTTGATGAATAGTTTAGACCCACCCGTACAACCCTTGACTAAAGATCAAAACGATCGCACAACTGTCCTAACTAATAGCATCACCATGCAGCAGAAAAGCATTACTTAGCTACCGTACACTACGCATTGACTAAAAATCAACATAATAAAGTACGAATACTAAGTACTACTAATTTGACATGACGGAGGTCTACGGCTGATTTTTAAGAAAACTCTTAACGTAATGAACTTGATATCGTTGAAGGAACTGAGTGGTTTTGAAAAAGAGTGGTTTAGGCTCAGTTTTTAAAAAGAGTGGTTTTGAATAAAACCGAGTTGTTTATAGTAACATAAACTGTATATGTATTTAATTAGACTCCTGCACGTAACTCTACATCGTTTTTCCTGAACCGGGAATACCCTCTGTGTGGGACTTTAAAGACTCGACAATACACTGGCAGTGAGTTAATGGATAAAATCCATAACCATAAGCATGTCAATGGCACTATCTGTATGTAACGGCTACCTAGGAATCTGTTGAAAAGGAGGTCGATAATCAAGTCCGTCCGTATCCTGCTGGGCCTATAAGTGACAATCTCCGTACATTCCAGTCTCTTCGTATGAGAGTGTCAAATACCGGATCTAGGGTTGGATAACGTCATACCCCTAATAACCCGATAAGTGGTGTGGATGTTAGGCTCATGAAAAACCGAGAAACTACTAATCTCCTATCAGTAAATCTCATCTGCTCTGGCCAGAGACTTATGGTAATGGCCAACTGAACACAGTGCGACATCAACTCCCTATACCGGGAGAGATAAATCCCTTCTGATCGCTCACTGTCTCCATGCGGTTTGGGACTGTACCCAACTAAAACCTTTTTGAACGACTCAGTAGAGCCTTGGTAGGGTAGTAATCTAAGTACAATAGAAACTCATACCAGACAAATGACGATCTCAGGTCTATAGACTACCCTATACTCATGTCACCAGAGAACTGTTATGTGACGATAGGTATAATACCATCTAGGAATTCTCGTTGAGTCCGTTCGGTGTACTCAATCTTTAATGAGCATCTTTCGGGGTACTCATTCTCTAAAGAGCACATGTATACAATCTTTGGTGTCAAACACCAATAGCTGTGAGACCGGCCATTGCCTCTCGTCGGGGTCAAGAAACATGTACACTAGTCTATGTTTACCACCGAAAATGAAGGCGAACTGGAATCGAACGTCTTTCCTGAATTTGGGGGCAGATAATATATGGAACATATCCATCCATTTCTCCGAAGATACCAAGTTGATTTATGGTACTGTATATCAGAGGTTTGAATGGATGCAACTGTTGCAGCAGACTTATCAGATTCCCCCTCATATGTGATAGGTTTTTGATTGTGGGGACGCTTTTTCCTGCAGGAGCAAGCTCTTTCAATTAATTACGTTTTCGCAACGCGATAACAACTTTCTCCTTCTCCATATATAACACTTCGTGTCGTGTTATATATATTGTTTATTTTAGGGTTGCTCTTGAATTGTATATGGAGACTAATTTTGTCGCCCGTAGGGTACGGATTAGTCAAAACCCGTACATTAGATTTGGGTTTTGAACTAAGGAAGTAAACCTCATATAAATGAGGTCTATCGATTCATGGGTTTAAGGATCGCTTATCTTGTTTTAGATTAAGATCGACTTAAACATGTGGTTAAGGACCGTTAATCTTGCTTTAGATTAAGGTCGAGTTAAACATGTGAGCTTATGGGCTTAAAGAAGTTTAAACTTCAAAGACTTGGCTAATTTAGGGCTAAGATTGGGTTTCAGTAGTGCTAAGCACTCAATGTACAGTGCCCATATGGACATCACGTGAGTCGTTGAGTTTCAAATGCTCACGTAGATATCACGTAAGTCATTATCTTCATGTGCGCTCAGATGATTTTCACGTAGGCAATCATCTTCATGTACACTCACGTGCTTTTCACGTAAGCAATTATCTTCATATACGCTTACGTGCTTTTCACATGAGAAATGCACTTAGGTGCTCACGTGATATCACGTGAGCCGCTGTCTTTTTGGGATGCTTACGTGTCTTTCACGTAGGATGTTTTCTTCTTTGGTGCTCACGTGATATTACGTGGGCTGCGCACTGGCTTGGGTGCTCACGTGATATCACGTGAGATGCGCACTTGGTCTTTTCATAGTGCACATGCTCTTCACGTGGGTTGTTGTCTTCATGTGCGCTCACGTGTGTATCACGTGATCCGCACACTTGATTGCTTTTCTTCCCAGTGCTCATGTGTGTTTCACATGAACCATTGTCATCATGGGTGTTCACATGATATCACGCGAGTAGTTGCCTTCATGAGTCGCTCACGTGCCTTTCATGTTGGCCATTGTCTTCATGTGTTCATATATGCCTTTCACGTGAGACACACACTTGAGTGCTCATGTGATATCACATGAGCCGCTGAGTCCGGGGTGCCCATATGCCTTTCACGTGAGATGCGCACTTGGGCTTTCATGTGCCTTTCATATGAGATGCGGCGCACTTTCATGGTAATCTTTACCGTCTGCACTCACATGGATATCATGTGACGCGCATCTTTATTAGAGATTAAATCTCTGTTTATTTTTTTAAAAGAAGTTTATACCTCTGTTAATGGCATTTTGACTACTAACGATCACCAAGATCAATATTTTGATGATCTGGGATCATATTTTTTAAGAACTAAGATCTTAATTATTCGAGAGAACTAAGTTCCTAGAGTATAAACTCTATCTTTTTCATATTCTTTCTTCCATTGTTCTTTTCAACATTGTTCTCCCCTGGATCTTTGAGTCTCAAAAACAAGATCTTCCCTATGAGAATTAAATTCTCCTTTTTATGGGAGATCTGTCTTGTGGATATCAGATCCCGAAGAAGAACTGAGTTCTTTTGAAGGGTTAAACCTTTAGATATATATATGATAGGTAGAGGATATTTTTCACTGTATTTTATTTACCTAGGGTTTGAGAGGAGGAGATGATCTTCTTCTTTATTGAGAATTAAATTCTCGGTTTTTTATGGAAGCTTATTGGGGTTCTCTCGTATCTCAAATTTAATCTATTGGGTCCTTTATATAGGAGAAGAGAAAAATCAATTTGTTTGAGAAAATCTCTCATTAAGAGATCTTGATTGATTTCATAATCAATCGGAGATGATTAAATCACCGTTGGATCAAGATCCAACGGCTCTCTGTCTAACAGTGACCATATTTATTGTTTGTTAAAAAAGATTAGAAAAATATTTTCCTAACATAGAATTTAATTCTATCATAGCGATTGTTTTAATCACCGTTGGATTTTAGATCCAAGGGTTCTCTATTTAACAGAGAAAATCTTTCTATGTTAGAAAAACCAGGGAAAATATTTCCCACGTAGTATTTAATTCTATCATATGTTTTAACTATTGATATTTTATCACCATTGGATTTTAAATCCAAACCTTTTTTGTTATGGAAAAATCTTTCCATATTAGAAAGATCAAGGAAAACATTTCCTAAATAGAATTTAATTCTATCACATTAAATTTAATTCTATCAGAAGTTGGCGCTTCAAATTGGGGCGCTCATATGCTATCACGTGAGCGCTGCCATATGCATATATGGAAGTGGCGCTCATGTGTTTTGTACGTGGGTGCTACTATAGGATTTAATCATAACTGCAGCAGGTGCTCGCGTACTTTGCACGTGAGTGTTCACGCGTTTAACACGTGGAGCGCTGCCCCATATTTTTTATAATGAAACAGATGTAAGTTTTGAGCCAAAATTTTTGACGGGAACAAATGCCCCCACTACTTTACCCATGTAAATATGTACGTGTGTTAAGTAGTGTAAAGTAATGCATCTCTAAAGATTTGATGGCTTAAGAGACAGGTTTAGATCCCTGTCATCCAAGGCTTTTTCAATCTTTATAAGCCGTAAGGGTCTCATAAAGGTATTTCTCCCTATGAGTCGAGAGGATCTCGTAGGTGTATTTTCTTCTTAGGGGTTGTGAGGATCCCTAAGTGGATTTTGCCTTGCGAGTCATAAGGATCTCATGCAGGTGTTTTCTTCTTACAAGTCGAGAGGACTCATAAGTGGCTTTGCAGAATGTAGCCCATGGAAAGTATACGGTAGTCAGTATAGAGACAGTCCGCAGGACAGCGATAGCTTAGAAAATAGGTTTTAGTTCTCTGTCACCTAAGGTTTTTCAACATTATGAGCCGTGATGGTCTGACGAAGGTATTTCTCCCTACGAGTCAAGAGGATCTCGTAGGTGCATTTCTTCCTTAGAAGTCGTGATGACTCTTAAATGTCTTTTCTCTTAAAAGTCGTAAGGATCCCATAAGAGTATTTTCTCCTTACGAGTCAAGAGGACCTGTAAGTGGCTTCTTCACTTCTTCGTTTGTGCTGAAGTGACATGGCTTGGTTTATTTACTCCTTTCGGAGAATTCAGTTTATCCTTCCCTTAGACTTATGGATAAACTCATCCTAATGTCAAACATACATAACCCTTGTTATCACAAGCGTCCATTAGGTTGGTGGTGCTGGGTTTAGTCCATCGCACCGTTATGTCAGCCGATATCTTCTCGATTCACATCCACTCGAGTCGCTGGATTGAGTAGCCATGTACTTGTTGTATCACCTAACCCTACCGATGCAGGATACAACGTCTCAAGTAACCTTCCTAGGCTGGTATGTCCGTATTGCTGTCAGATGGTTCGGCGTTAGGCACTACCGTGGTGATTTACCTTAAAGTTAGACTCCCTTCTTTGAAGAGTCCCAGGAAAGTTAGAGCCGCATCCGTCCGAGGTGGGCTAACATCCAAGGGTATTTAGGCTTTGCATGTATTGCCATCAAAACCCAAAGCTAGGAATATACCATCACTTTGCTTTTGCTTTGATGATTTCGCGCCGCTTCTTCAACGAAGTAAGGTAGACATCTATATAGTCTAGGCTGTATATACTGCTATTGAGATCTAGAGCTAGGATTTTCCCATCACTCCACTTTTGCTTTGACCATTTGGTCCTTGTTGACATTGCGTCTGCACCCTGCTAGAATGAGGACATCGAGATAATCCCTAGGCCGTAGATGTTGCCATCAAGATCTGGAGCAAGGATTTTGCCATTACTTCCCTTTCAATTTGACCCTTTGGTCCTTATTAACGTTGCATTTGCACCCTGTTGGAATAAGAAGGAACGTCGAGATAATATCTAAGCTGTAGGTGTTGCTATCGAGATATGGAGCTAAGTTTTTTCCATTACTTCGCTTTTGATTTGCTTAAGAAGCTGCCACTAAATCCTTCGGGGGACGAAGCAGCTCTCGGTAGTCGTTGGGCTTATATGGTGCCGTGGAGACCCGAATCTTTGTTGAAACGTTCCTTGCTTAATAGCATTTAGTAGAGCACATTGCTAACTTTCATCTATTTGTGTCGTGGATCGTATACAAGAGTCAGTATTGACCTGCTTATAGGGCAGAATTTTTTTATTCTTTTATTCTTTTTTATCCGCGATTGCTCCATCATTTCAGCTTTACATATCGTGAAAGTCATGATTGCCCAATCATTTTGTCTATTTATTTGCAGTACCCAATCATTTCAGCTATTTCATATATTTTTACTCGTTGTTTTTATTGCGAGTTGCCCCATCATTTCGGCTATTTCATTTTATTTTTACTCGCTAATTTTTATTGCGAGTTAAGAACTTGGAGTCTGATACCGGCTTTGGCATCAGTATCTCTACAGCTGGAATATTACCAGGAATGACTCATCATCTGCCATGAGAGGACTTGGAGTTTGATACCTGATTAGGCATCAATATCGCTACAACTGGAATATTTCAAGGAGCGACTCATCATTTGCCGGTGCCTTTTCTTAGATAAAGGTGGCTTAGAAGACAGGGTTAGGATCCCTGCCAGTTAAAGCGTTTTGACTTTATGGGCCATAAGGGTCTCACAAAGGTATTTTTCCCTACGAGTCGAGAGGATCCCGTAAGTGTATTTTCTCCTCAGGAATCATGGGGATTCCTAAGTGGTATTTTCTCTTACAAGTCGTAAGGATCTTACGAGAGTGTTTTCTCCCATCAAGTCGAGAGGACTTACAAGTGTCGTTCACCATATGAGGATATTTCTCGCTATTGGTGGGACTTCGTTAGAACATATTTCTTTACGTCCGTGGATTGTATACAAAAGTTGATATCAAACTACTTGTAGGGAAGTTTAGAGGATATGATGGCTTAGGAGACAAGCTTAGATCCCTGTAACCTAAGGCTTTTGAATTCTATGAGCCGTGAGGGTCTCATAAGAGGTATATTCTCCTTACGAGTCGTGAGAATCTTGCAAGTGCATCTTCTCCCGACGAATCGTATGGATTCCTAAGTGTGTTTCTTCTTTGTGAGTCGTAAGGATCTCACGCAAGTGCTTTCTCCTTTCAAGGTCGAGAGGACTTTGCAAGTGTATTTTCCTTTCTTTTTACGAGTTTGTGCTTTTTCGGGTTTTCACAAGCTCGCCGGCATCCTGCTGTTTTTACTCACGGATCCCTTACAGGTTTTCATCCGTGCCCATTTTGCTTGTGGACATGCCATTTTTTTCTAACTCATCAGTTTTGTTATGAGTTGGAGACTTGGGATCTGATACCTAATTAGGCATCGGTATCGCTACAACTGGAATATTGCTAGGAGCAACTCATCATTTGCCATTGCCTTTCTTGGACAACGTGGCTTAGAAAATAGGTTTAAATCCCTGTTAGCTAAGGCATTTGATTTTATGAGCCGTAAGGGTCTCAAAAAGGTATTTTCCTTACGCGTCATGAGGATCTCGCAAGTGTATCTTCTCCTCAGAAATCGTATGGATTCCTAAGTGTGTTGCTTCTTCGTAAGTCGTAAGGATCTCATGTAGGTGTTTTCTTCTTGCACGGTCGAGCGGACCCTGCAAGCATACACTTTTTCCTTTTTTTTTGATTTTTTTATGAGTTTGCGCCCTTTCGGGTTTTCACAAACTCCGCGGCAATCCTGTTGTTTTTACTCACGGAGCCCTTTCGGATTTTCATTCGTGCCTATTTTTATTATGGACATACCCTTTTCCTTGAACGGTGGAACTCTCGGATGTAGTTTCGCCGCGGGTGACCCAACTGTTTGCTGGTAGGATTTTAGGGACGATATGGATCGTTCATGCCCGCTGGATTGTATACAGTGATCAATACGGAGATCTACTATTGGGCATAATGTCTTTTGGAGGACTGCATCATCGGTGGAGTTTCATAGCCGATGAGACTTCAGGTGCCTCCTTACAGGTAGGACTTGAGTTTGCAATCTCCGCCGGTGGAACTTTAGTTGCAATGTCGATCTCAAGAGGCATATTAGTTTAGGAACATCGTAGTCTAACATGACCATGTTTGAAGCGACATGCTAGTTTAGGGACATTTCAGTCCAACATCCCCGTATTTGGAGCGAAGTGCTAGTTTAGGGACATTTCGGTCCAATATTAGTTTAGGGACATTATGGTCCAACATTTTTTTGGTCTGGGAGTTACACAACCCGTCCCTTCCATTGCTTGCTTGTTTAGGGGTTGATGCTTGTCGCTTTCTGACGCTGACAGAGCATCTTCTTTATATAAGAAGGAACGAGAGATCATATGGAAACTTTCCACCCGCTCTTCCACTTCTTCTGCCGAGTCTTCTTCTTCCTCAGCATCCTTATTTTTGAAGGGATGCTAAAGAAATTGACAAACGCGCCTTCTGGCTATATTTTTCTAACATGTCAATATGCTTCTGCAAATTCATACAGCTGTCCACGTATTTGGACGGCTGCACGGGTTTCTTGATCTTCTTTTCCTTTTTCATAGAAGACTGGACTTAGGGGCTTTTCCTTTTATCCTTCGTTTTCAGAGTGGGACATGGCTTCTACATCCCTCCCACAATCTCTGGTTCAAACGGGCTATTCCACTTGATTGCAAGACATGCTTGCAGGTTCTTTAACATCCTTTCATATTACATGGAGATTCCACCGCTATCGAGCAAGATACCCCCTGCATATGATTCGGGGTAATGAGTATCCGCGTCCTAATCTTTTCAAGGCTGGGACCCGTATGGTTGTTATTTTGGCGACCATGTGCTTTAAGGCCGCTTGTTTGTTTTTTGAGCGTTGATGACAGACGCTGCCTTGCCTTTGGTTTTATCATTTCATAAGTCTTCATCAGAAGAGGTAGGGTCTTGACCTATTTGATCCAATTGAGCCAATTTATCCATAAGCTCTTAGAAGGTAACAGGTTTGAAAAAGTTCATGAATGGATACACCTGCGAATGTCGGTCTATTATAGCCATGAATATTCCAACGGCTGGAGCTTCGTCTATCCGCTGCTCATATTTAGAATAAAGGTTTCTCCATCGGGTAGCATATTGAACCGAGGTCTCGTTCGGTCTAACCCTTTCATTGATTAACGTCGTCACGGTAGTGCGTTTATTTGCACTGGCAAATCACTGGCAGAAGAGCAGTTCCATTTCATCGAAGGTCTTCATAGAGTCATTTGAAAGCTCCGAATACCATTCGAAAGCAGTGCCTGATAGACTGCTAACGAAATGTCGGAGAAGCAACATATCATCTCCTCCAGTGTTTCCGCACATGAATTTAAACTGTGCAATGTGCTGGCGAGGATTCCCGATCCCTTTGTATATATAGAACGTCGAAAATGTGTATCCCGAAGGGTACTTCCTCTGGTTGTAGCATGCCGGATATGGTCAACCATTCTTGATCAGTTTGCCTGCAGCTTCGTTAGTTTGATGTGCTTTGAACTTCCGGGCAATGTATTCATCCAACTATGACTTGGAGATCATCTCCTCCTTCACCGTTGGTGGGATTTGCAACGGATTTGATGTGCCCATCTTTGTTGGATGTATATGCCTTAGAGGCCCTTATTGTATAGTACATGATTATAAATTACATATGGATGCTTGTGATATATATGTACAGGACAGTCTTGCTCAATATGATAGTATACTATCTGGTTTGTCTTTACCTCAACATATGTATGTGCTCTATTTTATTACGTATCTCGAATACATGTTGGTAAAGCCTGCAGGATCTTTGCTTGACTACTAGAGTTGTGATGGCGATCATACTCGTGGGGTCTAGGTAGTCTATAAGCACATCCTTAAAATTATCCCTGGTCGTTGGAGTTTCGAGAAGAGGTATCAATACTCCGGAGTAGACTAGTGTATACGATTCTTATTCCCGTGAGAGAAGGTGGCCTGTCCCACAGCCATTGGTGTTCATCATAAAAGATTGTATACAGGTGCTCATTAGATTATGAGTTACATTAGACAAACTCGCAGAGAACTTCTAGATAGTAATATACCTATCGTCATATAGCAATTCTCTGGTAACAGAAGTACAGGTTAGTCTTTAGACCTGACATCGTCATTCATCTCGAGTGTGTTCCCACTGTACTTAGATTACTACCCTACCACCGCTTTAAAGAGTCGTGCAAATAGGTTTTAGTTAGGTACAGTCCCGAAGCTGTCATGCCCCGCTTCCCAAAATATGTAAATACGGTATGTGACAAACCCAACCATGCTACCTATAGTGAGAAAATATCCTTCCATAGTCATAGTACGACTGTCAATGAGATATCAAGAACAGTAAATAAATATCTACCTATCACATGTCCAAACTGCCATAATAAATAATAATGAGAAAAGTAACAAAAACAAATAAAGATCCAACAAGAATAAAATCCTAGTCTCGTCTTTTATGGGATCACAACGTTAAAACCATAATTAGAAAAAAATAAATATAAAAGCATCTCAAAACTAAATCAGAAGAAAGCTTTTCACTACTCAGCTTGCCTATCAAAATATTCTCAATCTTCCTTTGATAAGGTTAAATGAACTGGGCCATGCAAAACCTAGATGTTAGTGCATCATAAATATCATAATAATAATAAACTGAACAGTGTGCTATATAGAATATCACGTGCAAAATAAGGCATGAGTAAAACAATCACAGGTGTTATACAGCAGGCTATAGGAATGCCACGTTTATCCTAAGGTATGTATTTATAAGTTAACTATCCTACAAGTATTTAAAACCAATGAATGTACTCCTCCATATAACTCAATAGTATATATCCTGTTACCCCTCGGGACCATGGATCAAGATTTATGAATCATGAATGATTCTATTCCGTTACGCCCCGGGGATCAAGTAGTAAGAATCACGAATGATTTTGTTCCGTTACCACCCGGAACCATGGATCAAATAATATCCTTTTAAGTTACACTTCAGATACACTTTTGATTTCCCCATTTCCCCAGGTTTCATTTTCTAAGTCAGGTATGAATAATATCTACCTAATGCCAACACAGAAACAGACAGGTATAGGTTATGTCTATCTAGACAACAAGTCACGTCCATCAGGACAACAAGTCAGGATTGTTGGCATCGGTAAGTATTATAGGTAATAGGCATATGCAATATAGCAATAGTAGTAGAAAGATAGCATATCATAAGCTTGTCAGGTATTGTGTACTAAACAGGTGAAATATTTAATTGCACAAACAAATCATAATAAATAGCAGAATTATAGTTGTCACAGTTATCTAGCTACGATACCGAATGTAACGAAAATGATGTATCCATTATTAATTGATATATACATATATATATATATATAACCGTATTTAAAAAAGCGTTTCACGATTATCAAGTATTAGAGATGAAGTTGTATTAATTCCTACTCTTCGGTTTACCAATTGAGCCATCTAGATTATTTTGCTATAATTATAAATATAATTTAAATAATCTTATAAACTGCAATTTATAAACTTTTTATAGTTAACGATATATGGATTCTATAAACATATAATAATAATGATTAATATTACGATATTGATTGATTCTAGATTTGGAAAGAAGTGTTTGTGTAAAGTAGTAACCTCATTCAATAACTAGTAGCTAGCCGAGATGAGTACGGGCGTCCTCAGGAAAACGTCGAACCTTTTTACTTGCTTTAGACGAGTTGATTGAAAATAGGGAGAATAGTTTTTAGATCTATATTGAACACGGATGTAGAATTTATGAAGAAGAGGCTTTCAGAGTTCATAGAATTTAGTAGTAATGGATGATTAATTAAAAATGACTCCTTTTATCTTTTAATAGATTTAAAACTAGATTGATAGTGGTGAATGAAGATTAGGGTTTTTGGAGGGAATTAGGTTCCCACTCTTAACCCTTATCTTTTCATTGACCTCTATTCATGTCTAGCCTTTACCAAAACAATTGTTAATCTAATCTCAAATCGCGGTCGAGATTATCAATAAATTGATAGTGCGCCCGATTAAGATGTTAACAATTATTTTGCTAAAGATTATAAACTTTAAAAGATATAAAAGGGGTTAAGAGATTTTATCATACATTGATCTACCCTAATTCTACGAACCCTATCAAGTGAGGAATTACTCACGCATGGTTGAGATAGAAGAGAAGATGAAGAAGGAGATCATAATGCAGAAATTAAATGCAGAAAGTAAGATGCAAAGAATTAAACTAAAGATCTACATTTTTATTAATCAACTATCATTTACAAATTCATCGAATTTAGAGTACAAGATCCCTAGTTTATATTCCCAATCTCTGACCTCGTTGGAAGTAGATGATGCGTCGATTGATCTCCTGGATTCGTGGATTGCTGTGGACCTCTTGATCACTTCGGATTGATCTTGTAAAATGTGATGATTTTAGTGATCTATTTCGAGATTAGATAGATAATTTTCATATGAAATTCCCGGTCCTTTAAATAGAACTAGAAGCAGAAACCCTAGATTCTATATGTTAGGATTTGTTGTTGTGATCAGCCCCAGAAAATATCAGATCCTACGGCCACGATAAGACCGTGAATCCGCCGCAAATGCATGCATTTGGCCGCTCAACCGCGACATATTGGTGAGATCAGGGTATCAAAATTCTTGTGCCGCCTTATGTTGACACATGGAGATTGTTGTGATGTCTGGTTTCTTTAAATCTTCTCTGAGTCTCTGCCATTTACGATTTTACGATTTGATTCAACTTTGTCAGCATATTTTATTCCTGACATCTCGGAGATCTCGATCTCCAGACCTGAGCTAAATCTGCAAAATATCTCAATTCATAGTATTAGTAGTATTTGTTATATTTGAGATATTATCCTAATTATTTTATATATGATACAATATTTTAAGAATATTGATTAGGAATATTTGATATGATATGCATATTTAAATTACCAAAATATCATATAAAAATTATATGCATATATTTTCCTTCATAATGTTAAGTATAGTGTATAAACAAGAGTAATTTGCAGATAAACCCACATATGTTCCATACTTACGATAAACACCTTTAAGTACTTAACAAAAGTAAGGAAAATTTTCCATCAAATGTGTAATATTTTCGACTGAAAAATACCCCCAAACTTAACTTTGATCATCCCGAGCAAACTAGTTATTCAAGAGAAGGAGAAAAAAAGGAAAAGAAAAACCTAGCACACTTTCGTAGGCAACACGATTGCACTTAGCACATGCAACAAGCCGTTAAATCTCTAGGTGTCTCTAGTAGGAGGAGTATTGTCTCCTGAGGGTTTTCAGCGGATTACACCCACAAAATCCCATAATAAAAGAAAGACGATGAAATTTACATACAAAGATAAAGAATATATAAAAGAAAGAACTTGAAAATAAGAGTTTCAAAACTACACTAGTTTTTCGGTTGCCATGAGCCATGTCTTAATACTAATGAAAAGATGTCAGCAATCATATCATCCCTCAATAAAACATCGCTTTTAGTCTTCCTCCCTACCTTTCTTCCAAACATCGATCATATACCCTAACGTGTGTGTAAAAGGCATCCCTACACTCAGAGAATTCAATTCAAGCTATCATACTCTTGTCCATCTTTCTTAGTACTTTTTAGTCGGTGAATATTTTAGATGGAATTGCTCACATATTTTTCATGTGACCATTAATACTTCTTAAGGTACTGACCAACCGATTACCAAATGTGCTCACTTATTTAGGCATAATTAGCAATTTTCTCGTCTTGCAACACCTAAGGCTTGGCAGTGGCTCCCAAACTAGTAGGTCTAAGGCACTAGGTGATAAATCACCCACACAATATTTTTTTATGCTGCCTTAAGTAATTACAAAACCAGTGTTCAATTTTCTTCACCATATATATATTCTTTTCATTTATATATTTATTTTCCTTCATACTAAGGCTTTTAGACAAGAGCATTTCAAGGTATCCTCTACTATCCCAAGTTTCAAGATGTGTGCAAGTGCATATAGTAGGGTATCAACGTTCAAAAAGTTTGGACTCATGAATATGGACTATTTTTCACACTTAATTCTATCCTCAGAT
The DNA here is from genome assembly GCA_030015575.1 of Agapanthus africanus. NCBI lineage: Eukaryota > Viridiplantae > Streptophyta > Magnoliopsida > Asparagales > Amaryllidaceae > Agapanthus > Agapanthus africanus. Next base: position 130,650,122 of record CM057350.1, on the reverse strand, counting down.
TGGTGATTCCCTTCATCTTACTAACCCTTGGGACAATAGCTCATGACTACCTATTACTAGCTTCATTTTAAAACATCAAATTTTCTTGCTTTTCTTAAACTTTTCCTATCTTTCATATGTACTTTTTCACTTTATAATCTTTTATTATCAAAACAAATTTGTGCTTTTATTTAGTATAATGCAGAAAATGATGCGTGAATAAGCACAAACCTCCCCCAAACCTATTTGCAGCAGTGTCCTCACTGATGCCATCTGCTAAGCTTAAAACCTGTAGACTTGGGAAAAAACTTAGTAACGGGGGCAAGAATAAATGACAGCGAAATCCTCCCCCAAACTTATTTTTGGCTCACAATTTTATAAAAATTTATTTTCTTTCAAGAGCCAAAATATTTTCTCCGCCCCCCCTAAACTTGAGTAAAATAAAACGTATTAAGCATTTTAAAATCATAAGAGGTTGAGTAAAATAAAAAGTATTAAGTATTTTAAAATCATAAGAGGGGGGTAAACTTATTGGTATATGCAATGCTTTACAAAGACCAAAAGTCAACATCAACCATTCAAAAATTTTATCAATGTAACACTAAGGTTGGTAGAAGATCATATCACCTATAGACGTGAAGAAGTGGGGAGGAGATAAGAAGTGTAATAGAATGGGTTTACATCTCGTTTTGTAGAGACGAAATAATGATAATGGATTACTCGCATTTTTGTTCTTCATAAGAAGAAGGGGTGTCGGTTCAACTTCTTTGGGTTGGGGCTGATTCATCACAACTCCCACATCTTCTAAGAATGCGAGTTCTTCGGCGAAAATGTCTTCAAAACATCCATCGATATTCCAAATGATAGTCTCATCGGAAAGGAAGTCATGATACTCGGATAGCTTGACTAAATCATTCGACAAGTCAAAGGGTTCGGACTTAGGTGTAGACTTATCGACAGAAGGGTCTTCATGTGAATAATAAATAGTAGGATCGGTATCGTGAAGGTCCTCGAATTCGCAACTGTCGGAAGCTATCTTTTCGACAGAGCACACATGAGCATAGGGATCGGAGTGTTCACTTCCCAACTTGTAAATGTTAAACTCAATTGATATCTTCCCGAAGGATAGGTTCATAGAACCGTTATGATAATTGATTATTGCGTTGGAAATCGCTAGAAAAGGCCGACCTAAAATCACCGGGATTTGGTTCCGTAGGTTTTTTACAGACTTTGTATCTATAACTATAAAGTACACAGGGAATATAAATTCCCCGACTTTGATTAACACGTCTTCTAGCTAATCCCTAGGTTGGGTGATAGATCGATCGGCCATCCGAAGAGTGCAGTGCGCCGGTTTTAACTCTCCGATACTTAATTGCTCATAAACATAATACGGAAGCAAATTAACACTAGCACCTAAATTGAGTAGAGCACGATTGATATTTTTACCCCCAATAGCAATAGATATTGTAGGACTCCCGGGTCCTTTCGTTTCTTAGGTATTTGTGGGTAAAATAAGTGCTCACATTACTCGCTAGGAAAACTTTTTTAGGCACTTGAATTTTCCTTTTCCTGTCCTTTGGAATTTTCTCATAGGACGGATCTTATTGGATAGCATCTAGGAGAGGAATGTTTATGTTAACTTGCTTAAAAATTTCCACAATCTTCTTCATCTTGGTCTCTTGGCCCTTAACCTGTATGGAAAAGGAGCTTTATCAATAAGGGTTGGGTCCAATTTTTGTGGAGAAGTTTGTGGGGATGGAATGGATCCCAGAATTGGAGTTGGGATCGTATGGGGTTGACTCAAGGAAGTGGGTTGAGGGTTCGAGCCTAGTGAGAAATGGAGAATAGACTCGAAAGAAGTTGTTGGATTAGACGAAGGAGGATCGGAAGTAGAAGTCGGGGTATCATCAACATCAACATGTTCACCCACTTGGTTATTCAGCACTCTTCCCGATCTCAATGTGGTTACGGCAAACACAATATGACTTTGTGAGTGGCCAGGATTTGGTAGAGCTTGAGATGGAAGTTTTCCTTTCTCTCTCTGGCTCATCGCGGCATTTAATTGTGCAAGTTGTGCTTCTATCGATTTTATGCTTTCACTGTAGGAAGCAGTGTGTTGCACTAATATTTGGATAAAAGACGTTAAATTAGCCATCATCTGCGTGGATTGTTTAATGAACGTTTCTAGGTTAAGTTCGAGCGCAGAGGTTTTATCGATACCGGACGTTGAAATATTATTATAAGGATCAAAGTTGTTGCCCGGGTTTTGAGAAGGTTGCGGTTGAAGAGGGTGTTGATTTTGTTGTGGTGGCTTCTGTTACTATAGGGGAGGCCTTTGATAATTGCTTGGGAACTGGTTTTGATTTTGAGTTTGATTTTGGTTCCAAGCAAAATTAGAATGATTCCTCCATCCCTTATTGTATGTGGAAAAATAAGGATTGTTTCTAGGTCGTTGCTGAAAAGCAGCATTAGTTTGTTCTTGACCTTGAAACGGAGGATTCAAAGGACATTCTTCCATCAAATGTGATTGGTCGGAACAGCAACCACACACGGTTTTGGGGAGCGTAACTTGGTTTAGGGAGGCTGAAGAAAATTTGTTTTCTATAGCTTCGAGTTTCTTTTGCATCGCGGCCATTTCGGCTTTCACTGCGATGGAAACGTCAAGCTGATGGATACCTTCCCTAAATGAAGTTGGTCTAATGCTTTCCCACTGTAAAGTTTGTTCGGCGAGATCTTCCAGAAATTGCCGAGCTTCACCATCGTCTTTAGACAAGAAATGGCATTGCCAAATGGTTTCAAGCATATATTTTGTCGCAGGATTAACACCTTCATATATAATTCGGCAAAATTGCCATCTATCAATTCCGTGATGGAGGCATTGTAGAACAAGATCCTTAAACCACTCAAAGTATTTCCAGAATGGTTTGTTGGGAAGTTGGGTAAACTGGTTAATCTCTCTTCGAACACGGGCGTTTTTGTGATTGGGATAAAATTTCTTAAGGAATGCTATAACGAATTCATCACATTTGGTGATAGAATGTGCGGCAGTGCTATAAAGCCATTTTTCTGCTAGGTCGCACAAGGTAAAAAGGAGAAGACGTAATCGCATAGCATCCCCTGAAAGTTGGGTTATGCCCATCTTTGCGCAAACGTTTTCGAATTTGTTTATAAAAACGTATGCGTCAAGCCCTTGAAATTTGGGCAACAGGTTGATGAAGTGGGGTTTAATTTTGAAATTATCCCCATTGACCGACGGAATAGATAGAAAAGTAGGAAGGGGACCGCGTATCGGGTAGCATCTTTCTTGAAGAGAGATGCACGGTGTATTCTGCGCACCTACGGATAGTGGCATGGGTGTATTAGTAAAATCTGATGGAGAACCGTCCATCTCGGTCGATGTAGTGGGTGGAGGGGAAATAGAAGATAAAATGTTTGTGTAAAGTAGTAACCGCATTCAATAACGGTGTCACTAATAGCTAGCCGAGATGAGCACGAGTCGTCCTCAGGGAAACATCGAACCTTTTACTTACTTTAGACGAGTTGATTGAAAATAGGGAGAATAGTTTTTAGATCTATGTTGAACACGGATGTAGAATTTATGAAGAAGAGGCTTGTAGGGTTCATAGAATTTAGTAGTAATGGATGACTAATTAAATTTGACTCCTTTTATCTTTTAATAGATTTAAAACTAGATCGATAGTGATGAATGAAGATTATGGTTTTTGGAGAGAATTGGGTCCCCACTCTTAACCCTTATCTTTTCATTGATCTCTATTCATGTCTAGTCTTTACCAAAACAATTGTTAATCTAATCTCAAATCGCGGTCGAGACTATCAATAAATTGATAACGCGCCCGATTAGGATGCTAACAATTACTTTGCTAAAGTTTATAAACTTTAAAAGATGTAAAAGGAGTTAAGAGATTTTATTATCCATTGATCTACCCTAATTCTACAAATCCTATCAAGAGAGGAATTACTCATGCATGGTTGAGATAGAAGAGAAGATGAAGAAGTACCGACTTCAGAGTCGATAGAAAAAACACGAATAAGACGGGCACTAAAATCCCGTGTCCAGCCGATCATGCACTAAGAGGGTTTAGCGCATGTGGCAGCGTGTGTGAGAATGATTTTTAGAAAAGGTTTGTTTTGAAAAAGTCGGACTTGAGACTTGACTCAACAAATCACAAAATACATAATCAACCTTAGAACTAAGGTCGCCTAGCTCAAGCACTAGACCGCTCCTAGGACAAGCCGCAGGATCAATCCTCTACCATCTCTTTATCACTCTTGTAGCCAGGTAAGTGGGAGGTATCCACTATACGAATCACCGAAAATAGCGGGTCTAATTAAGTAACCACTTTCCTTAGTCATACTTGCTTAGACACCACAAGAGAGATGCAGATAAGCGATAGATTACCCGCGACCCTCCTCTGTCCTAATTGAGTGTGATGGTCCTTAGAGTCTTGGTCTAGATATTTTTTAATTAATGTAGGGTTATGCTGATGCTTTTTTTTGTGATTTGTGGGGCCTAGGAAAGGTGATGAAATCCCCACCTAATCTGAATTTAGGTTATTGCCCCTTAAAATCCGGTTAAAATATGCATGAACTAACCAATATCAAAACACGCAAAAAGATTTTTGAGCTGCGATATTTGCAAAGAATCCTACAGAAAATTATATTATTGGATTTCTATAGGAGAGAAGAAGATATGAGGAATATACCAGAAGATTTTGGGGGCACAAATCTATAGAGCCGCCACCCAACCGCGGCCAATTGCTTGCAAATGTCGCGGTTCCGCCGTGCTTTAACATGATCTTTTGTCAGTTTTTCATCAGTGCACCCCTTTTCTTCTCTGGGCTTTGATGAAAATTTCTGAATCTCTAATTCCTCGTTCAGTGACTCCAGATACCCTCGCAAAAGTCGCACAATAATCGTTAAATACACAAGATGCGGTTTTGGTTCTCTTTATAATATATTTACTGGATTTTATAAAAATTCAATACGAATAGCAAGAAAAAATTTACCCACGTATCCCCAGAAACGGCGCCATTTAATTGATTCTAGATTTGGAAAGAAGTGTTTGTGTAAAGTAGTAACCGCAATCAATTTTGGTGTCGCTAGTAGCTAGCCGAGATGAGTACGGGTCGTCCTCAGTGAAACGTTGAACCTTTTTACTTGCTTTAGACGAGTTGATTGAAAATAAAGAGAATAGTTTTTAAATCTATGTTGAATACAGATGTAGAATTTATGAAGAAGAGGCTTGTAGGGTGTTCATATCATAATTTTTCATTATTATATTCCCAATTCTTATTCATTTTGCAAATAAATAGATGCTTTTGATCTATGTCTGCTAAATAGTTGCAGGTTACAGGTTCTTGGAACAATACAGTGAAAATGATGAAAAAAGCTACAAAAGTGAGACTGCGAACAACAAATAGAAGAATCTTTATCATGCCGCCTACAGTTCGAGGAACAAACGAAGATCAACAAACAGTTCGATTACACAAAGTACAAAGGCAACACAAAATTCAAGACTTCAACACGAAGCGAACGGTAAAAGTCTACAATATTCTGCATTGTGGAAATCCGGAAGAAACTAGAAGACATTCTGAAGAACCAAGTGAAGAAAATATAAGGAAAAAGCAACAGAAATAATACCTGAAGAAAACAGCCCAAGAACCTTCAAGATGGCCGCGGAACCGCGGCCAAACAAGGATTCCTGCAGCGGATCCGAGGCCATATAAAACACGTGTCGGTGTGTCGGTGCGTGTCGGTGGGAGTCGGTGCATTGACCCGGTTTTCTTAGGGTATTTTTGTAATTCTAGATATGGATCAGATGTAAACCATAGGGTTTCTATTCTAGGAACCCTACAGCTCTTTTTGGAGCATGTCTCTTTTTATTTACCTAGTTTAGAATTTTTATTCCATGTAATTGTTCAAAGAGTGCATCAAATAAAAAATAAGTTTTTCTTTATCTTGCCTTAGTTATTTTAATTTCTTTTCTGCCCTAAATATCTGCAAATTTTTTATCTGCCATAGTTATTTTCCGGTAGTTAATTAGGTTATTAAAAACCATTAAAAAAATGAACTCGTTTATCAATCCCCTAATGAGTGAGTAGTTCCTCACTTGTTAGGGTTAGGTTTGAGAGATGAAAATCTCCCACCCCTTTCTTGCCCGTTCAACATTTTAAAGTAGGAATCTATGCATACAAACACACACCGCTCACTACGGCATCCTATCCCACGAGGTAGCGGTGATACCATAGTTAAAGACCGGTTGTGATTGTTTTCCATAGAACTTAGGGATAAGAGTTAAGAAAGGACGGATAAGGACCAAAGGGAAGAAACCTAGTTTCTTTCGGATCGTGCTAATCCACTTTGTTAACTATTACCTAAACAACTAAAAGTTCTTAATTAGGGCATAGAAAGCGGTGAGAAATATTGACTTTCCAAACTAATCTAATCCTAACCCTAGCAAGATTTTAATTCTAATCAAACTCAACTTCAGTTTTTATTGAAAATCAAACCTACCACAATTGGAATTGACTCGTTAGAGCAACTAGAAAATACACAAAATCCCTGTGGACCGACCCGTATTCAACCGGCTAGCTACCAAGCGACACCGTTCTTGATTGCGGTTAATTCTTTGATCACAAATAGCATAAGCACAAAAATCTCAACAATCAAATGGCGCCGTTGCCGGTGGCGTAGTTATTTTCTTTTTGTAATTTCGGGTTAATTAAAAATTAAAAAATCATAAAAACTGAAAAATATAAAAAAATATTTAAAAAATTATCATCTTGTTATTTTTTGAAGGGTTTTCGTGTGAATTGTGCAGGATCGGAAAGACGAACTGATTCAGATCTGGAGCAAGCTCGGTGAACAAATCCAGAAACAGAAGATCTGAACAGACGGTGGAAAATCAGAACAGAACAAAAAAAATTTGGATCTGAACCGATGATTCCACCGCAGAACCGCGGCACAAAGAGGCAGTTGGCGGCGGATCCGCGGCCTTTTGCTGACGTCAGCAAGTGGAATCTTCTCTGTAAGCTTTCTTTTCTTGTCTGTAACCCCCTGATCTCCTCTAAAAAAATTTCCTGCAGGGTTATTTGCGCAAAACTTCTCCCCCTTCTCCAATAACTTGATCTTGTGCAGGATTCTTTGCGCCGCAATAAAAGAAAAAAAAATTTGGCAAGTGTTTTGTGTGTTCACTGCTTTGTATTTCTAAAACTAACTTTTAAGGGGTTTTAAAACCAATCCAGATTGGGTAGGGATTTCATTACCCTTCCTAGGACCCCAAAAATCATAAAAAGTATTTTGCATCAACCTTCGAGTTAGTTAAAAAAGTTTAGACTCAGCCTATAAGGACTGTCGTGCTCATTAAGACAAAAGAATAGTTGTAGGCATCGGTCGTTTATCTAAACTAGACTTTGTGGTGCCTAGGCTAGACAAGTGGGAAAGGTAATTTTAAAAGGCCCGTCTCACGGTGATTCATGAGCGGATCCTTACTTTCTTTACTTGTGCTTACCTGGCCACAATTGGCGGTGAAAAGGCGATTTGAGGATCTCACAACTTGCCCTTTGGAACAGTTAGGAGTAGTCTAGTTGACCTAGGAGACCCTAGATCTAGGCTTGATTGTGCATATTGTGATTGCATGAACGTGTGTCTAAGATTCTTATAAAAATCTTTTGCAAAAACTCCTTATAAAAAAAACACAAAACAGAAAATTTTACAAAAAGACTTGCCAATTTTGTCGCTAGAAATCCACTGCACCCCAATTTCTTCCATTGACGTTTTCTTACCCCCATCTTTTGTTTTTACCTTTTGACTACACTACACCTCTTTAGTGTATGTCCAGTTGGACTAGGGACACTAGCGCCCATTTAGTCCGTGTCTCGTTAGTGCCGACTGACGACGTTTTCGACTCCGAAGTCGAAATTCCCTCCACTTCTTTACCTTCATCTTCATATTCATCATCTTCTAAGCAGATGTCGAGATTCAATCCTAACAACCCCTTACCTGCGGGACTGATTCCACCTCCACTAGGTGCGAATAGCCCATCACACCCTCCTGTCGAAGCGCCCCAACGAATCGCGCTCCAGGATCTTTTCTATCCCATCCGCACCGCACTTCCCACTTGTCTTTCACTTCCACCGGCTAATGGGGATAACTTTGAGATTAAACCCCACTTCATCAATATGTTGCCCAAATTTCACAGGCTGGAATCCGAAGATGCCTACATCTTCATTAACAAATTCCAGAATGTTTGCGCAATGATGAAGACCACACAACTTTCTGATGATGTTATAAGGCTACGTGTCATTCCTTTCACCTTATGTGACCTAGCTGAAAAATGGTTATATAGCACAACATCTCACTCCATAAAAAATTAGGAAGAGTTTGTTAAGGCTTTTCTAAATAAGTTTTACCCACACCACAAGACCGCAAGAATTCGCAACGAAATTATTCAATTTTACCAGCTTCCTTACGAACCTTTTTGGAAGTGTTTTGAAAGATTTAAGGACCTCCTTATTCAGTGTCCTCACCACGGTATCGAGAATTGGCAACTTTGCCAAACTTTATACGAAGGACTGAACCCAGCAACTAAGTAGTTGTTGGAAACCATTTGTCAGGGTCACTTTCTTACAAAATCAAGTGAGAAAGCTTGGCAATTTCTCGAAGATCTTGCTGAACAAACACATTAGTGGAAAAGCACTAAGACCACTTCATCTACTTCATCAGGTCAGTCTAGGACAGGCATACATCAACTTGATATGTCGATTGCAATGAAGGCCGAAATGGCTACACTTACGAAAAATCTAGAAGCAATTGAGAGCAAATTCTCATCGCCTTCTCCTGCCCATGCTTTACCCCCACGTACTGTTTGCGCTTGTTGTTCGGATCCGTCTCATCTAACCGAAGAGTGTCCATACAACCCACCTATTCAAGGACAAGATCAAGCCAATGCTGCATTTCAGCAAAGACAAAGAAATGATCCATACTCTTCAACTTACAATCCTGGTTAGAGGAGCCACCCAAATTTTGCTTGGAATCAAAATCAACAACAATTCCAAGGCAATAACAACTTTCAAAGGCCTCATCCACAACAACAAACACCTCAACAAACTCAATATCAGCAACCTTTCCAACCCCAACCTTACCCAAACTAAATGAACAATTTTGTACCCAACAACTCTTATTCTCAAAACAATTTTGTTCAGCCGAATAACGATAAGGTTTCCTCGCTAGAACGAAGTCTGGATGCATTTTTAAAACATTCTATACAATCCTCAGCAAGCATCCAGTCTTCCATTGAGTCTTTGGTGCAACACAGTGCTTCACATGATCAGAGCATCAAAACAACTGAGGCCCAAATTGCAAAACTGAATGCTGCGTTAAGCGAGCGAGAAAAGGGAAAGCTTCCGTCTCAACCATTGCCAAATCCCGGTCACACACACAACTCACATGTTGTATATGAACAACAAAATCATAATTTAAATGCTGTGACTACGTTGAGATCTGGAAGAATGTTGCACAATAATGTGGGTATTGGTGATGAAACCCCGGCCGCCGCTTCTTCTTCTTCTTCATCTTCTTCCTCTTCATGTTCTTCGTCATCTTCTTCTTCGTCAGAGCCTGTTCTTCATTCTTCACAAGGCTTTACTTCTTCTAATTTGAACGGACCCACATCTCACTCCACGATAACACCAACACTGGGATCCGTTCCAACTCCGCAGTCTACTCCACAAACATTTGATTCAACGAATTTTCAAAATGTTCCATTTCCAAACAGGTTGAGATCCAATAAACCAACTCCACAAATGGAGAAGATTTTGGAGTTATTTAAGCAAGTTAACTTTAATATTCCTCTCTTGGATGCAATCCAACAATTCTCTTCTTACGCTAAAATCTTGAAGGACTTATGCACCAAGAAGAGGAAATCTCAGGTACCCAAGAAAGTATTCGTAGCTAGTGCCGTGAGCAATGCTATTACCCAACCTTTACCTTTGCCCCAAAAACGAAAGGACCCTGGCTGTCCTACAATTTCAATAACAATTGGGGTTAAGAACATAAATCGCGCACTTTTAGATCTTGGTTCCAGTATTAACCTGCTTCCCTATTCCGTTTATGAGCAATTAGGCGTTGGAGATTTGAATCCCACTCATTGTACTCTCCAAATGGACGATCGATCCATCACCCATCCTAGGGGTGAGTTAGAGGATGTGTTGATCAAAGTAGGGGACTTCATATTCCCCGTTGATTTTATTGTTATGGACACACAGCCTGTGGCTAACCCACGGAACCAAATTCTGATGATCCTCGGTCGACCATTTTTGGCCACTTCCAATGCTGTAATCAACTGTCGTAACGGCTCTATGACTCTATCCTTCGGAAAGATGTTAAGTGAGTTCAACATTTACAAGATAGGAAGTCTGCCCTCCGAACCTTCTGCTGATGCTTGTTCTGTCGAATTAATGGATGCCGACAGCAGCGAATTTGATCAGCTTCAGGATACTGATCTAGACTCTTTTCATACGTTGTTTGACCCAACTATGTATTATACACATACGGACTCTTCCATTAAGTTGTCCGAGTCAACATCGACCGCTGTTTATGAATCTTTCATGGAGTCTAGAGATCACCCCACTCTTTCTGATAATATTATTCTTCGGGGTATCGATGAAAGCTTTGAGGAAATTTTCGTTGATGAGCTCGCATTTTTAGAAAACATGGGTGTTGAGATGAATCAACTCTAAAAAGAAATTGAACATCTGCCCCTTCTTCTTGACAATCACAAAAATGCGAGTAATCCATCGTCACAATCACTTTGTCGTCTCTTCAAATTGAGATGCAATCCATTTCTGTTACACCACTCATCTCTTCCCCACTTCTTTGTGATTCTAGACAACATCCTCTTCCACCAACCGCTGTGTTTCACTGATAAATTCTTCGAATGGTTGGTATTGACTTTTGGCCTTTGCAAAGCATGGCATTGACTTGTACATTGTTTAATTCAAGTTTGGGGGAGATTATGTTGGCTCTAGAAAGAAAATGATTTTTTAGCCAACCGTATGATTGGGGGTACGTCTACCACTTGTATATATATATAATAAATAAATAAATAAATAAATAAATAATTTGGGTATTTTTGTAAATTTCCAGATTTAATAAAAAAATAAAAAAAATTATTTGCAAATAATTTCCTCTTTTTAGAGGGGTTTATTTACAAATAACCAAACACTCTCCCCTTTAAATAGCACCCGACCCTCTCTGACCTTTTTCCATAACCCTAAATTTTCATCTCCTGAAACCCTAGCCGTCGCCCAAAAATTTCCGGCGAGATGCTTCTGCGCCGCCGCTGATCCTCCGCCGATCCCTGCTTAGTGCCGCGTTTCCACCGCTCGGTTGCATCGTCACCCTCTGAAACTTTCAGAGGCGGTTTGCATCTTCTTCTCCTTCTCTGTTAAATTTTCTAGATCTATATATTCTCTGTGATGGCACCAAATATGCAGTTAGAGCGTGATTTCTCACAATTTTTTTCACACACGATATATGGAAGTTATTTTCGTGATGAAATCGTACGTAGGGGCTAGAATTTCTTGATCTATAATCACCCAAACGCTTACGCCCTTCCAGATCTAGTCACTCGTTTTTACGAGTGCATGAAAGACGGCTGTCTCGCACAATATGGCTTTATAAAATTACTGTGGGGTGGTAGGGAGATAATTGTTGATAGAGACTTCATACATGAAGTCACTTTAATCCCTAGGATACCTGTTCATGATCAACCACTTCAGTTTGAAGATTACATGCCCTTGATGGGTAATGATTGCTCGAGAGAACCAAGAAAAGGAATCCAAGCGAGAACCCTTTTCGCTAACGTTTTAACCGTGTGCCGGTGGGCACAAAACAATATTTTTGGAAGTTCCCATAACACCACATTTTTCACCCCATCACTGCATATCGTGCGCACACTTATGACTAGAAACCCTAGATTCGATATGTGCACGGTTCTGCTTAACTCAATTGGTGCGGGCAAAAGAGCCGCAAACTACCCATGCCCCATGCTAGTGACACAACTGTGTCGCTATTTCCTCCCCATGGAGGAATTTGAATTTTACATGCATGGAGGCATACCCGTCAGGCCTCTCATTGAGTGTGTATCTACGTCCTATACATGCTTAACAGATGTTTGGTCACGAACAGAACCGGTGGAACACGTGCCCGCCAGAACACCTAGCTCCAACTCGACCGCGAGCGAGGGAGAGCTCACCCCCTTAGAACATGCAAATTTAATGAGAAGAGCTGTTAGGGGGATTGAAGAATTGAGGGGGATGATGAGGGAACATGATCAGCGTTTGGTAGAGGTAGAGCAAGGGGTCCGAACCCTACTGGCTAGGAAGGAGCGTTCCCGTTCACGCTCTAGGGGGCGGCATGGGGCCGAGCAGTGAGGGCACTGCTTTTGGTAAGTTTGGGGGAGGAGGTGGTTGTAAATAGTTATCATTTGCATTGCATATTTTTTTTAAAAAAAAATTTGTATATATTTTTTTTCCTTTTTCTTTTGCATGTTTAATTCTGCATTGCATCCTTATAAAAAATTATAAAATATTGAAAATAATGAAAATTAAAAAAATATAAAAAGAAAAAATCAAATAAAAACTGAAAAAATTTAAAAAATTATAAAAATTGAAAAATTCAATTTTGGCCATAATTGACTTGAGTTTGACAAGACGGTTAACTAGCTAGGAAAAATTAGATCCAAAACTTAGTAAATTAAAAACCCCTAAAAATAACCTTTCTTAAAATTTAACGGTAGAAAATATTTGCATTTGTAGTTTACTTAGAAATAGGCAAATTTTGAGTTCACTTCTTGGGCTAAGTCAAAATAAAGGAAGCGTAAGTCTGAAAAATAATCCCTAAGCTTAAGTCTAAATTCTGAAAATATATACCCTATAATTTGCACAAACACGAACCTTGAAACTTGGAATAGTAGAGGAGACCTTGAAATGGTCTTGTCTAAAATCCTTAGTATGAAGGAAAATAAAATTATAAGTGTGAATAAAAAGATATAAAAAAATGAACACTGGTTTTGTAATTACTTAAGGCTGCGTAAAAAATATATAGCGAGGGTGCTCTATCACCTAATGCCTTAGACCAACTGGTTTGGGAGTCACTGCTAAAAGACTTAGGTATTACAAGACGAGGAATTACGCCATAATGCGCAAACACATTTTGTAATCGGTCGTTAGTACCTCAAGAAGTATTAACGGTCGCATGAAGAATGTGTAAGCAATTTCATCTAAAATTCACAAACTAAAAGTACTTTGGACGATGGACAAGAGTATAAGAGCTTGAATTGAATTTCCAAGTGTATGGGTGATACATACACACACGTAGGGGTATATGATTGGGGTTTGGATGAGAGATAGGAATGAAAAATAGGACTTATATCTTTAGTAGAGATGATAAAAATTCCTAAGTTGAGATGGAACCTTAGAAGGAAAACTCAAAAGATGCTAAAAGCTAAATAAATTACAGAACATATACAATCTTAAGTTAAATGATAAGGAAGCGTGAAAAATATGGGTTGATAATTTCTGAGTTGAAGATAATAGAATTTCTTGTTAGAACACCGAATTGAAAAATGAAAGTCAATAGACCAAATTGATTGGATTTTGTGGGTAGTATCTGCTGAAAACCTTTAGGAGACAACACTCCTCCTACTAAGGACACCTAGAGGTTTAACGGCTTGTTGCACGAGCTCAGTGCAATCGCGTTTCCCTGCGAAAGTGAGGTTAGGTTTTTTCGAGAATAAACTAGTTTTGCTCGGGACGAGCAAAAGATAAGTTTGGGAGTATTTGTTCATATCATAATTTTGCATTATTATATTCCCCATTCTTATTCATTTTGCAAATAAATAGGTGCTTTTGATCCATGTCTGCTAAATAGTTGCAGGTTATAGGTTCTCGGAACAATACAGTGAAAATGATGAAAAGACGCTACAAAAGTGAGACTACGACCAACAACTAGAAGAATCTTTATCATGCCGCCTACAGTTCGAGGAACAAACGAAGATCAAAAAACAGTTCGATTACACAAAGTACAAAGGCAGCACAAGATTCAAGACCTCAACACGAAGCGAACGGTAAAAGTCCACAACATTCTGCACTGTGGAAATCTGCAAGAAACTAGAAGACATTCTGAAGAACCAAGTGAAGAAAATATAAGGAAAAAGCAACAGAAAGAATACCTGAAGAAAAGAGCCCAAGAACCTTCAAGATGGCCGTGGAACCGCGGCCAAACAAGGCTTCCTGCCGCGGATCCGAGGCCATATAGAACACGTGTCGGTGCGTCGGTGCGTGTCGGTGGGAGTCGGTGCATTGACCCGGTTTTCTTAGGGTATTTTTGTAATTCTAGATATGGATCAGATGTAAACCCTAGGGTTTCTATTCTAGGAACCCTACAGCTCTTTTTGGAGCATGCCTCTTTTTATTTATTTAGTTTAGAATTTTTATTCCATGTAATTGTTCAAAGAGTGCATCAAATAAAAAGTAAGTTTTTCTTTATCTTGCCTTAGTTATTTTAATTTCTTTTCTGCCCTAGATATTTATCTGCAAATTTTTTATCTGCCGTAGTTATTTTCCGCTAGTTAATTAGGTTATTAAAAATCATAAAAAATGAACTCGTTTATCAATTCCCTAATGAGTGAGTAGTTCCTCACTTGTTAGGGTTAGGTTTGGGGAAGGTTTGAGAGATGAAAATCTCTCACCCCTTTCTTGCCCGTTCAACATTTTAAAGTAGGAATCTATGCATACAAACACACACCGCTCACTACGGCACCCTATCCCACGAGATAGCGGTGATACCATAGTTAAAGACCGGTTGTGATTGTTTTCCATAGAACTTAGGGATAAGAGTTAAGAAAGGACGGACAAGGACCAAAGGGAAGAAACCTAGTTTCTTTCCGATCGTGCTAATCCACTTTGTTAACTATTACCTTAACAACTAAAAGTTCTTAATTAGGACATAGAAAGCGGTGAGAAATATTGACTTTCCAAACTAACCTAATACTAACCCTAGCAAGATTTTAATCCTAATCAAACTCAACTTCAGTTTTTATTGAAAATCAAACCTACCACAATTGGAATTGACTCGTTAGAACAACTAGAAAATACACAAAATCCCTGTGGACCGACCCGTATTCAACCGGCTAGCTACCAAGCGACACCGTTCTTGATTGCGGTTAAATCTTTGATTACAAATAGCATAAGCACAAAAATCTCAACGATCATAGGGTTCATAAATTTAGTAGTAATGGATGATTAATTAAAAATGACTCCTTTTATCTTTTAATAGATTTAATACTAGATTGATAGTGGTGAATGAAGATTAGGGTTTTTGGAGGGAATAGGGTTCCCACTCTTAACCCTTATCTTTTCATTGACCTCTATTCATGTCTAACCTTTACCAAAACAATTGTTAATCTAATCTCAAATCGCGGTCGAGACTATCAATAAATTGATAATGCGCCCGATTAGGATGGTAATAATTACTTTGCTAAAGTTTATAAATTTTAAAAGATGTAAAAGGAGTTAAGAGATTTTATCATCCATTGATCTACCCTAATTCTACGAACCCTATCAAGGGAGGAATTACTCATGCATGGTTGAGATAGAAGAAAAGATGAATAAGGAGATCATAATGCAGAAAGTAATGCAGAAAGTAAATGCAGAAAGTAAGATGCAAAGAATTAAACTAAAGATCTACCTTTTTATTAATCAACTATCATTTACAAATCCATCGAATTTAGAGTACAAGAACCCTAGTTTATGCTCCCGATCGCTGTTCTCGTTAGAAGTAGATGATGCGTCGATTGATCTCCTAGATTCGTGGATCGCTGTGGACATCTTGATCGCTTCAGATTGATCTTGTAAAAGGTGATGAATTTAGTGATCTATTTCGAGATTAGATAGATTAGATAGATAATTTTCATAGAAGCTCTCGGTTCTTTAAATAGCACTAGAAGCAGAAACCCTAGATCCCATGTGTTAGGATTTGTTGTTGTGATCAGCCCTGGAAAATCTCAGATCCTACGGCCACGATAAGGCCGCGGATCTGTCGCAAATCCATGTGTTTGGCCAGCCAACCGCGGTATGTTGGTGAGATCAGGGTATCAAAATTCTTGTGATGCCTCATGTTGACACGTGGAGATTGTTGTGATGTCTGGTTTCTTTAAATCTTCTCTGAGTCTCTGCCATTTACGATTTTACGATTTGATTCAACTTTATCGGCATATTTTATTCCTGACATCTCGGATATCTCGATCTCCAGACCTGAGCTAAATCTGCATAATATCTCAATTCATAGTATTAGTAATATTTTTTATATTTGAGATATTATCCTAATCATTTTATATATGATACAATATTTTAAGAATATTGATTAGGAATATTTGACATGATATGCATATTTAATTTATCAAAATATCATATAAATATTATATGCAAATATTTTCCTTCATAATGTTAAGTATAGTGTATAAACATATGATAAAGGGTAATTTGCTGATAAACCCACATATGTTCCATACTTACGATAAACACCTTTAAGTACTTAACAAAAGTAAGGAAAATATTCCATCAAATGTGTAATATTTTCAACTGAACAGATATCTAGATAAATAGAAACAGAGCATGTAGCAGGTTGTGAACTTGCCTGGATATGGATAAAATACTACGACGGATACCCGGAGACGAATACGAACACGAAAAAACGAACAGAGCAAGATCAAGACTTGATCTTGTCAAACAACCTCTGCTTGGCTAGGGTCTGTCGAGGGAAGTAGAAGATCGCAGCAACGGCAACGAAGTGATGGCGATGATGAAACGTTGCTCAGTGAGGTTAGTGCAGGCGATGGAGTTAGGTGCCGCAACGATGTAGGCGACTGCTCGGTGTGGGTCTCAGGTGAAGGGGGTCGAGGGTTTTAGGGTTTCAGCGAGGGTGGTGATGTCGACGATAAGATAGGATGATCGGAGTTGATGGAGTCAGGGCTAAGGAGGAGAAAAAGAAAAAGAATAAGAAGAAGCTGTTATTGGAGGGTTGGTGGCGATGGTGGCGATGCGCATAGGGTTTTCCGGTGAAGTTGATGGTAGCTCTTGGTGGCGAGGTGATGGAGATGGGAGCGGCGCCTGGGATCGGGATCGAGCATGAGGGAGTAGGAGATGGAGGTGGTGGCGACGAGATGGCGACAGTGGTATTGGGTTTTGGTCGGGTTGAAGGAGATGAGGTCGGCACCGGGTCGGCATCGAGGACGAGGGAGAAAGGTGTGGTGAAGGTGCATGTGATGATGATGAGGTCGGAGATGAAGACGAGATGGGCGTGAGGAGGTTAGGGCTCAGGGATAAAAGGAGGAGGAGGGAGATAGGTGAAAGAGAAAGAAAAGGTTTTATTTTTTTTACATATAAAAGATTTTATATAAGTTAATTATATATATATATACTTATATATATACCAGATTTGTATATAAACAACTAACCAAATATTATTTTACAAGGCATTAAAATCCCCAATTCCTCTCTACTAACTCTCAAAATATGCTAGGAAATATTTACCCCTACGTAGCCCACTTATAACATAATACAATGGTTAGAAAAGAATAGATTTTAAATATCTTATACTCTTTATTTAAGATTTAAAAATATTTAAATATATTTAATCTACAGATAAATATCAATAAAAGATATTTAAGCACCACAATGGATATCACCCAAGCGGGTCGGGTCGGCTAAACACATCTATCATTCAAACCAATCACAACCCAAATAATAAGTAAATAAAATTTAAAATACTGTTTAATATCGTAAAATCGTGCTAGGGTGTTACATTATACCCAACTACAAAATAATTTCGTTCTCGAAATTCATGAAACAGGAAAAGAAAAGAATAATGAATATACAGATCTTAGGAAAGAGGTGTGGAATTTTTTTTCGAATTTAGTCTTCATGTTCCCAAGTAGATTCTCCATGCGAACGATTTTCTCATGAAACAAGCACTAGAGGGATCAACCTATTCATGAGAACCTTTTCTCGTCGGTCCATAATAACCATCGGTTGTTCTTCATAAGTCAAATCCTCCCTCACTGTCAATTTCGAGTGGTCTAAGACATGTGTCTCATCTCGAACATATTTGCGGAGTTGAGATACATGAAACACGTCATGAATACCCAACAAGGACGGTGGTAAAGCCAATCGATAAGACACCTCTCCAATACACTCAATGATATCGAAAGGCCCCATGAATTGAGGACTAAGCTTGCCTCGACTATTAAACCGGATTACTCCCCTACTCGGTGATATCTTTAAGAACACATGATCACCAACAGCAAACTCTAAAGGTCTTCTTCCAGTATCTGCCCAACTTTTCTGTCGGTCTTGTGCTACCTTCATATCATCACGAATCAGGTTAAATTTCTCTATAGTTCGCTAATCAGTTCCGGTCCAAATAATCTTCTTTCTCCAACATCATCCCATATTGGTGGGCGACACTTACGACCGTACAATACTTTAAATGGAGCCATCTGTATAGTCACCTGAAAATTGTTATTGTATGAGAACTCCACTAAATGTAAATAACCCTCCCACAAACCCTTGAAGTCTAATATATAAGCTCTCAATATATTTTCAAGATTTAGGATCGTTCTCTCAGACTTTCCATCTGTCTGAGAATGATAGGTCATACTAAACTTCAAGCAAGTCCCCAAACTTCCTTGTAGACTCCTCCAAAAATGTTATAGGAACCAGGTGTCACGATCAGAAACAATACTCACCGATACTCTATGCAATCTCACAATCTTCTGAATATACTTCTCTGCTAAAGCCTTCGTCGACTAACCAATTCGAAATGGTATGAAATGAGCTGACATGGTCAGTCGATCGATAATCACCCAAACTGCGTTATTGCCCTTTGGACTTCGTGGTAAGGCTGTCACGAAATCCATGATTATATGTTCCTACTTCCATTGAGGAATCGGAAGTGGTTGCAACAAACCAGCTACCCTTTGATGTTCAACCTTGACTTGCTGACACACCAAGTACCTCGACACGTAACGAGCAATTTCTCTTTTCATGCATTCCCACCAAAAGTGTTGTCGTAAATCTCTATACATCTTCGTGCCTCTTGGATGTATCGAATATGTAGAACTATGAGCTTCCTTCATGACTTCTTCACAAACTTTTCCTTTAGGCACACACAAAAAACATCTATATCTCAAAGAACCATCTTCATGAATCAATAAATCCGTTCGAAGTCCTGCCTCTACTTGTCCTTGAAATTTCTGCAATCTAAGATCGTACAACTGTGCTGCCATAATGCTATCAATCAACGATGGCTGTACTTGCAACTACGTCAACTGTCTCGAGGAATCTGTTATTACGAGCTCCAACTCAAATCGCTGAAAATCTGCTATAATTTCCTTCTGCAAAGTCAGCATCCTATCATTGGCAACTAACTTAAAACATCCGGTACTATATTAACTTTCCCCGGATGGTATTTTAGATCAAGATCATAGTCGTCCATCATCTCCAACCATCTACGCTGCTTCATGTTGAGCTCTTTCTGTGTGAACACGTATTTTAGGCTCTTGTGATCAGTAAACACATCTACCTTTTCGCCTAATAAGTAGTGCCTCCAGATCTTTAGCGCAAAGATAAATACTGCTAGTTCTAAGTCGTGAGTTGGGTAGTTCTTCTCATGAGTCTTCAACTGCCTCGATGCATAAGCTATAACCTTTCCATGCTGCATCAAAACACATCCCAAGCCTTTCCCAGATGCGTTGTTGTGAATAACTAATTCTCCAGAAACATCTGGCACTGTTAAAATAGGAGCGGTTGTCAATCATTACTTTAGCGCCTCAAACGCTAACGCACATTTCTCGGACCAAACAAACGGCACCTCCTTTCGTGTTAGCTAAGTTAAAGATTCTGCTATCTGATCGAAATTCTCTACAAACCTTCTATAGTATCCAGCAAGACCAAGGAAACTTTTGATCTCCCCTATATTCTTTGGAATTAGCCAATCATGAACAGCTGCAATCTTTTCGAGGTCAACAAAAATTCCATCTCCGGATATAACATGACCCAAGAACTTCACTTTATCAAGCCAAAACTCACACTTGCTCATTTTAGCATATAGCTTTTCTTGCCTCAACGTCTGCTGTGCGATTCTTAAGTGTTCTTCATACTCTTCTTTGCTCCTCGAATAGACTAAAACTGTAAGTCGATGTCGTGCACTCCGTGGGTTCGCGGGGAGGCGAAATACGCAAAAAACGATTTTTACGGTCTTCGCAACACCGACTTGAACCCAGGATCGACCATAAACCCTAGCTAGCACAACTACCATGAGGTTTAACTACTATGAAGAAAGTTATACCTCCTAGTATCAAGTCCTTCAGGTCTTCATGTTCTCCTCCTTGGCTCCTCGAAGTGTACGGATCACGCTTGATCGTCGGCCTCCTCAAGTCAAAGACGATCCACCTGAAAGTCTATAGTTCGAGCTCTAATCTCAATACCGAGGTAATTAAGGTATGTAATTCGCTAAACTAGATAGCCTGGAGGATGTAGAGAGTCTAATGAATTGTTTTTGTTAGTGCAATATGCCCTAGAGGCCATTATTGTATAGTAATAGTTTGTATATTACATTTTGGAAGCTTGGGATATATACACGGATTTATGACAGTATTGCTCGATATAGTAGTATGCTACTTGGTTTGTATCTATCTTAATATGTGTATATGTTTCTTTTAACATATCGCTAATACATATTGATAGAGACCTTAGGATCTTTGCCTGACTACCAGCGTTGTGATGGCAGTCACACAAATGGGGGCTGGGTAGTCTACAAGCACATCCTTACACAGGTTCCTAGTCGCAGGATTATCGAAACAGGGCATCGATACTCCAGAGTAGACAAGTGTATACGCTTCCCTTCCCAGCAAGGGAGATGGTCTGTCCCACAGCCATCAATACGTCGTACTGGAGATAGTATGCAGGTGCTCATTGGGTTATGACTGAAACTGGACGGACTCGTGGGGAACTGCTGGTTGGTAATATACCTATCGTCAGGTAGCAGTTCCCAGGTGACATGAGTACAGCTTAGTCTGTCGACTTGACAGTGCTGCTTCGCCTCAAGTGTGTTTCCACTGTTCTTAGATTACTACCCTACCATGGCTCTGCTGAGTCGTGCAAACAGGTAGTAGTTGGGTGCAGTCCCGAAGCACTTGGAGGCAGTGGCGGTTAGATAGGATTCGTCTCTCCCGGTATTGGGGGTTGATGTCGCGCTGTGTTCGGAAAGCCATTACACAAAGTCCCTGGCCAGGGCAAGCGAGATTTGCTGGTAGGGATTCCAGTAGTTTCTCAGGGTGTTTTTGGCCGGACTCTGACATGACTTATTGCACTATTAGGGGTCTGACGCTTGCCGCCCCCTAGGACCGATATGCGACACTCTTAGATGAACAGACCGGACTGTACGAAGATTGCCACAGACATGCTCAGTAGGGGTACGGATGAGTTTCCTCGTCGACCTTCTTGTCAACAGATACCTGGGTAACCATTACGTACAGCTAGTGCCACTGATGCGCTTGTGGTTAAACCTACTGCCAGAGTACTGTCGAGTCTTTAGAGTCCCACACAGAGGGTTTCCCGGCTTCGGGCAAAACATGTAGAGGTCGTATGGTTTTACGACAGGGTTTGATCATATACGTGTACTTGTGCACATATGATGTTCAGGCGGACATTACTAGTGGGCTTTAATTTAAGCCGGATCCTAGTTTATGATTATTGGATTAGTTTCGTCTCATTGTATTCGTGTTTCTCGGAATACAGATACGGGTATATATATACGGTTGGGAGGGGCATTCTTGTGATTTGATCAAGATTGCTTTTGGAGAATGACACCTCAAATTAGGGTTTCTCTTTTATGGTTAATTCTTTAATGAGGTGGTGGAATTGAGAGAGGAAACTATATGGTATTTTAGTGAAATGGATTAGGGTTTTGCATTGACCATCTTGGACTCTTTTGTGAGTTGTTGACTTAGATATTATTTTGAGATATTTATGAGATATTTTCATGAGGTTTAAATTCAAAAACCCTAGCCATTTTATATATTCATTATTCACTAAAAAAACTACAGATACCTTCTTGCTCTCATTTCCTCAAGCTTTTCTCCTTCTCCATTCAAACCCTAATCATCTCATGAGTTGAGAATCATAGGGTTTGTGAGACTACTAGACTCCTCATCACTCTCTACACATCCTAGGCTACTAAGTTTAGCACACCAAGTGATCTAGTTGCCTCAAGTTAGAGGGAAAGCTTAAAGTCGGATCTCTCGGGTGGATCTTCTACGATTCGGAGAAGACGACGAAGAGGTGCATTCCGTTCTCAGTTCAAGGAGCTCATGACTTGGAGAAGGACAGCGAGGAGGTGAAGGACAGCGAGAACTTGAGGTATAACACTCACACATAGTAGTTAAACCTCTTTGCTAGTATGTTAGTTAGGGTTTAGTATCGATCCTGGTGTTTAGTCGATGTTACGAAGCTAATAAAAATTGTTTTTTGCAAACTCCGCCTCCCCGTGAACACGTGGGGTGTGTGGCATCGACTTACAGTGGTATCAGAGCCAACTAAACCATAGTTAATAGATTAAACGACAACTAAAACTACGAAACCGAAATAACCCGTAAACATCGAAACGTAGATCCTAGTTTCTGTTGTTTTTTTCAATGCTCTAAAAATTATTTTAGCAACTGCAGAGTACTCCTTGAACTGTATAATGAACACTCACCAAAAACGATACAATCCCCTGTGAAAATGGCCGGCCACAATAAGGAAATTTCCGAGCTGACCGGGTCCAATGCAGGGGATTGCTTCGTGTTTTGGTATGTGGCTTTGTGACCTGGATCTAGTGTTTCAGGAGTTGTTAATCTTTGCCAATTTTGAATATACTGTCAATTCTTCACTGTGGCAATACGGGGTGTTTCGATGTCACGGTTTAATGTCATTTAATATTTCAAGATGTGATAAAAGTGTTCGTAAACTTCCGCTAATTGCTATATGTCGGTTAGTTGGGGTTGCACATTTCTGTGATGTTTTTTTGTGTATATGGCTTATTGGATTGTCGTGAATGAATAGCCGGGGATGTGAGGTGTTATATTCTTTCATTCAAATGTAAATTGTAAATTGTTGTAATATTTTTTCGTGGGGCACATCCGGGTTAAGATTGTAGCCACCGTTGTATTATTTCATTTACTGTTTATTGCTCCTAGGATAAACCCAAGGTGGGGTGCACAAACTACCGGGTACTTTGAAGTGCTGAGTGGCCTATTCACGTTGTTGAGGGAGGTTGATTCGCTTCAGGTATTTAGCGGGTAGTTTGCCTCACCCGTAGGGGTCTGGGGTAGGGTTTGGCTATTCATCGCGACTGTGGAATCCATCTTTTGTTACAGGCTTAAACGAAACGCGGAATTCCTAATATATCCAATATGTTCATCTGTGATCTGGAATGCCTATTATTGCGTCTGACGAATGGATATTATATATATATATATATATATATATATTATAATAGACATTGCTTATATTTTGCATCCGCGCTAGTCCAGCCCTCAGCTCTGGCGTTAGTTATCTAACCTAACAGTGTAAGACGGGGCCCCGTGGCGAATACGGATGACATAAGCGTACGTTGTATTTTTGCCTTTTTTTGCAATGGTAGGTTAAATGATGGGACTGCATTATATTAATGTAAGGAAAACAAACCAAAGCTGAATCGTTGGAACAATTTTAAAACCACTCGGTTTTTTAAAAACAGTAAAACTTTTAAAATGCGGAGCTTAAACCACTCCTTTTAAAAGCTATCAGGTTCCTTCGATTATATCAAGTTCACTACGTTCACGGTTTTGCCAAAACCATTCATATCCCTCCATCATTTCATATGAATATTCAATAGTATTCAAGCTATGTTTGTTGGCCTTAGTCAAGGCATAATGATTGGTAGCTGCTGGATATTCATATGTTGCATAGATAGATGCGTTGGTTTGGGACAGTCATACTACTTTGTTGGCCTTAATCAAGGTTATGTATGGGTGGGTTTAAATTAACCTGGAACAATGACGGGTAGAACTTGACATGTGACTTATGATTTGTTGGCCTTAGTCAAGGTCATAAGAGCATGGGGCAAAAATCCACATTGGGAGTTTCTAAAGAAACTGAAATTTGCTGGTGCTGCATACCATTTGGAGTTTGATAATATTGGTAGGATTCCTTCAGCATTATCATACAATGATATTTGGACCCCGATCCTACTGTGAGTATCCGCTACTCCTCGGGAGATTTTTTCACTTAACGATCAATGCTATAAATCAAGTAGGTGTCTAGAAAAGTGTTAGCGAGGATAAGCCTCCAGAGAAAAGAGGTTATTTAATTTAAGAACTTCGCGAAAGCGTCGTAAAACCTCCCTCGAAGTACCGACACTAGCCTAGCTGAAAGGTTAAGAAAGTATTGTACGGTGAGATTAATCCTGACTAATTCATCTTTTATGGTTTGAGGAAGGATTCGAGAAACAGTGGGAGCCATCCTGTTTAGATAAACTAAAAACCAATCTAAACTTGCAAGACATCATGCTAAAGTGTTTCTTCTCTCTCTCCTAATTGAAGCAACCAAAGATGATGGACCTTAAGTTACTATTAGATAAAAATATATTGACATGGCCAAACTACAAAGATTGGTTATGGCAATAACTTATGACTGTTGGGGTATGTCCTTACTACTAAAGCCCCAGCCGTCCCAGGTCCAGAACCCAGTATCGCAGATAAGGAATCCGTAAGACCTGGGAGATTGACTGCGCGAAGGCCAAGTGCCTCGTGCTGGCCTCTATGGAAAATGAGCACCAGAGGCGGCACGAGAATATGTATTTGAATCCATATTCCTCCATACCAAAGAATTATATAGAGAGCAATCTCGTATCGCAAGATACGAGACCTCGAAGAAGCTTTTTCAGGCGAGGTTGGCCATCGGATCATCTCTAGGGGAACACGTCCTTAAGATGATCGGCTATATTGAAGAGCTCGCGGACATCGGGACCACGTTAGAGAATGAGCTGTATATAGACTTGATTCCGCAGTCCCTCCCTTCCACATACGCCCAGTTTATCTTGAATTTTAATATTCAAGGTAAAGAAGTTAAACTTTCGGAACTCCTCAACATGTTGAGGAGTGCAGAGGGCACCCTGCAGAAAGCCAGGGAAACAGCCGCTCTATTTGTTGGTGGAGCTTCCTCTTCTAAATCCAAGACGAAAGCCAAAGGAAAGAAGAAGAAGGCCCCCACCAAGCCGAGAAGCGGTATTAGTAAGGTGGAAGCGAAGGGCAAGGAAAGAGTAGCGGGTCCGACAGTAGGAAAGGAAGAATGCTTCTACTGTCATAAGAAAGGCCACTGGAAGAAAGATTGCAGGGCTTGGAAGGTTAAGAACCAGGACCCAAAGTAAGTTGTGGCTTCGGCTTCAGGTGTGTTTGTAATTGAAAACTATCTGTGAATCAACTCTATTTCCTGGGTATTGGATACCGGATCAGGATCTCATATCTATAATTCTTTGCAGGCACTGAGAAGCCCTAGGGTTCTGAAGACCGGTAATATGACCCTCACGGTTGCTAACAGAGCGAGCGTGGATGCTGTGTCCGAAGGGGAATATAACCTTGGATTGACAAGTGGACATATTTTGGTTTTGCGCAACTGTTTTTGTGTACCTAGTTTGACTTGTAATATCATTTCTGTATCTTTGTTATCTAAAGAAGGTTATAATTTTACATTTGTAAGCGATGTCGTAAACATCCACCTTAATCATGGTCTGATTGGGTCAAGTACTTTAAACAACGGTATATACGTATTAAACCAACTACAAATTTTCAATATCCAGAACACACTTAAAAGAAAGTCTCCGGAACTAAATCAGGCTTCTTATGGCATTGTAGACTGGGTCACATCAATGAAACACGGTTGACGAAATTACATAGAGAGGGATATTTAGATCCGTTCGAATATCAGTCTTATTTAACTTTTCAATCTTGTCTCATGGGAATGATGACAAAGACTCCATTCACTGGACACGGAGTGAGAGCGAGCGAGCTCTTGGAACTCATACACAATGATGTATGTGTTCTAATGTCTACACATGCAAGAAGTGGTTATTCATACTTCATTACTTTTACGGATGATTTCTCTAGGTACGGACATGTCTTCTTGATGAAGCATAAATCCGAGGCCTTTGAGAAATTCCGGCAATATAAGAATGAAGTGGAAAAACAAACAGGCAAAAGTATCAAGACACTAAGATCTGATCGAGGTGGTGAATACTTGAGTGTCGAGTTCCTGGATTACCTAAAAGAGAATGGAATTCTCTCTCAGCTTACTCCTCCATACACGCCACAACATAATGGTATATCAGAAAGGCAGAACAGAACCCTATTAGATATGGTTCGTTCAATGATGAGTAAGGCTGAGTTGCCACGATCATTCTGGGGATATGCACTAGAATCAGCTGCATATCTTTTGAACCATGTTCCTACTAAGTTAGTGCCTACCACACCATATCAGATATAGACTGGGAAGAAACCCTGTCTTAAACACTTTAAGACATGGGGATGTCCAGCTTTTGTTAAAAAGCAGTATGCGGACAACCTCGAGGCACGCTCGGTACAGTGTAAGTTTATAGGATACCCAAAGAACTCCAAGGGATATTTTTTCTATTACGCAGAGGAGCAAAAGGTCTTTGTTTCTCGTCATGCCCGCTTCTTGGAAACTGAGTTTTTAGAAAATCAGATAAGTGGGAGCGCAATAGAACTGGAAGAAATTCCAGAACCATAAGCTATTACTGAAAGCTTGGTGGAACCAGAAGTTTCAAAAGAATAGGACATTCCCGCGCCACTCCGCAGGAGTAGTAGGCTGTCTTATCCGCCTGAGAGATACTACGATTTTCTCGTAGACGGGGATAAAAAGGATTGCATCATTGATAACGATGAGCTGACTAACTTCCAACAAGCCATTCAGAGCACTGACTCGGTAAAATAGCTGGATGCAATGCGGACCGAGATGGAGTCCATGAACACCAACAAAGTATGGACTTTGGACATTGCTCCAGAAGGGGTAAAACCCATAGGCTGCAAATGGATCTTCAGAAAGAAGATTGGTATAGATGAATAAGTTGAAATTTATAAGGCTAGACTTGTTGCAAAAGGATTTCGTCAAAGACCTGGTTTGGACTATGATGAAACCTTTTCTCCATTGGCTATGCTCAAATCCATTCAGATCCTTCTTGTCATTGCTGCCTTCCACGATTATGAGATTTGGCAAATGGACGTAAAGACCGCTTTTCTAAATGAAAATTTAGAAGAGTGCGTCTATATGGACCAGCCAGAGCGTTTCATTCAGAGTGGGAGCAGCAGGAAAGTGTGCAAGTTGCTTAGGTCCATCTATGGACTAAAGCAGGCAACACGGAGTTGGAACATCTGTTTTGATGAGACGGTCAAAGAATTTGACTTTATCAAAAATCCAGATGAGCCATGCATTTATAGTAAGATTGTAACACGAGCTGTTGTATTCCTCGTCTTGTAAGTGGATGACATTCTCTTGATAGGAAATGATATTCCTATGCTACAATCTGTAAAAGGGTTCTTGTTACAAAGGTTCTCCATGAAAGACCTGGGTGATGCCTCTTACATTCTGGGGATCCAGATCTATCGTGATAGATCTAAGAGGATGTTGGGACTTTCATAATCCAGGTACATCGACACTATACTGAAAAGATTCAGTATGGAAGATTCAAAGCGCGGTAATTTACCGGCTTGTCACGGAATCACCCTCTCCAAAGAGATGTCTCCTAAGACTGATTTGGAAAGGGATCGCATGTCTATTATACCCTACGCTTCTGCGGTAGGCCCTATAATGTATGCAATATTGTGTAACAGACCAGATGTAGCTTATTCACTAAGCGTAGTAAGCCGGTATCAGTCAAACCCTGGGGAGAAACACTGGATAGTAGTAAAGAACATTCTCAAGTACCTGAGAGGGACTAAGGAAATGTTCTTGGTTTACGGTGGAAAGGACCTCCAGATCGAGGCCTTTGTTGACTCCAGCTTCCAGAGTGACAAGGATGACTCCAAATCCATGTCAGGTTATGTCTTTACCCTCAATGGAGGGACGGTCTGTTGGAAGAGTTCCAAGCAGGACACCATTGCTGACTCGACGATGGAAGCGGAGTATATCGCAGCTTCAGATGCCACAAAAGAAGAAGTCTAGATAGGAAGTTCTTAACAGAACTTCAGATGGTTCCGTCCATTGTTGATCCAATACCTCTGTATTGTGACAACAACGGGGCTATACCTTTACCAAAGGAACCCAGGTCCCATCAGAAGTCCAGACACATCTTCAGGTGGTATCACTTGATCAGGGAGATCGTGGATCACCAGGAGATCGAGGTTCGGAGAGTTGCTATAGAGAACAACACTGCAGATCCATTCACAAAGGCCATCCCTCAGACTCAGTTCGAGAGGCTATTCGAGATGATAGGTCTGCGATATGCCAGCACATGGCCATAGTGCAAGTGGGAGATTGTTAGTGCAATATGCCCTAGAGACCATTATTGTATAGTACTGGTTTGTATATTACATTTTGAAAACTTGGGATATATACACGGATTTATGACAGTATTGCTCGATATAGTAGTATGCTACTTGGTTTGCATCTATCTTAATATGTGTATATGTTCCTTTTAACATATCGGTAATACATATTGACAGAGCCCTTAGGATCTTTGCTTGACTACCAGCGTTGTGATGGAAGTCACACAAGTGGGGGCTGGGTAGTCTACAAGCATATCCTTACACAGGTCCCTAGTCATAGGATTATAGAGACAGGGCATCGATACTCCAGAGTAGACTAGTGTATACACTTCCCTTCCCAGTAGGGGAGGTGGTCTGTCCCACAGCTATCAGTACGTCGTACTGGAGATAGTATGCAGGTGCTTATTAGGTTATGAGTTACACTGGACGGACTCGTAGGGAACTGCTGGTTGGTAATATACCTATCGTCAGGCAGCAGTTCCCAGGTTACATGAGTACAGCTTAATCCGTCGACTTGACACTGCTGCTCCGCCTCAAGTGTGTTCCCACTATTCTTAGATTACTATCCTACCACGGCTCTGCTGAGTCGTGCAAACAGGTAGTAGTTGGGTGCAGTCCCGAAGCACTTAGAGGCAGTGGCGGTTAGATAGGATTCGTCTCTCCCGGTATTGGGGGTTGATGTCACGCTGTGTTCGGAAAGCCATTACACAAAGTCCCTGACCAGGGAAAGCGAGATTTGCTGGTAGGGATTCCAGTAGTTTCTCAGGGTGTTTTTGGCCGGACTCCAACACGACTTATTGCACTATTAGGGGTCTGACGCTTGCCGCCCCCTAGGACCGATATGCGACACTCGTAGACGAACAGACCAGACTGTACCGAGATTGCCATAGACAGGCTCAGTAGGGGTACGGATGAGTTTCCTCGTCGACCTTCTTGTCGACAGATACCTGGGTATCCGTTACGTACAACTAGTGCCACTGACGCGCTTGTGGTTGAACCCACTGCCATAGTACTGTCGAGTTTTTAGTGTCCCACACAGAGGGTTTCCCGGCTTCGGGCAAAACATGTAGAAGTCGTATGGTTTTACGACAAGGTTCGATCACATACGTGTACTTGTGCGCATATGATGTTCGGGCGGACATTACTAGTGGGCTTTGGTTTAAGCCGGATCCTACTATATGATTATTGGATTAGTTTCGTCTCATTGTATTCGTGTTTCTCGGAATACGGATACGGGTATGTATATACGGTCGGGAGGGGCATTCTTGTGATTTGATCAAGATTGGTTTTGGAGAATGACACCTCACATTAGGGTTTCTCTTTTATGGTTAATTCTTTAATGAGGTGGAGGAATTGAGAGAGGAAACTATATGGTATTTTAGAGAAATGGATTAGGGTTATGCATTGACCATCTTGGACTCTTTTGTGAGTTGTTGACTTAAATATTATTGTGAGATATTTGTGAGATATTTTCATGAGGTTTAAATGCAAAAACCCTAGCCATTTTATATATTCATTATTCACTAAAAAACTGCAGATACTTTCTTGCTCTCATTTCCTCAAGCTTTTCTCCTACTCCATTCAAACCCTAACCATCTCGTGGGTTGAGAATCATAGGGTTTATGAGACTACTAGACTCCTCATCATTCTCTACACATCCTAGGCTACTAAGTTTAGCATACCAAGTGACCTAGTTGCCTCAAGTTAGAGGGAAAGCTCAAAGTCGGATCTCTCGGGTGGATCTTCTACGATTTGGAGAAGACGACAAGGAGGTGCATTCCGTTCTCAGTTCAAGGAGCTCACGACTTGGAGAAGGATAGCGAGGAGGTGAAGGACAGCGAGAACTTGAGGTATAACACTCACACATAGTAGTTAAACCTCTTTGCTAGTATGTTAGTTAGTGTTTAGTATCGATCCTGGTGTTTAGTCGATGTTACAAAGCTAATAAAAATCGTATTTTGCAAACTCCGCCTCCCTGCGAACACCTGGGGTGTGTGGCATCGACTTAAAGTTTTATCTCATTAGATCCTTTGTTTCACAACACATGTGAGGGTAAGCATCTTTGAGGAAGAAGGAGAGGAAACTTGGAGAGAGAATGAAGAGAAGCAAATGAACTAGGTTGTGTGAGTGTGGAGAATGGCTCAAGACTTCACTCATTGAAGCATGGATTATTTTCTCATAGAAAATAGCCATCATGCTTCAATAGTGAACACAAACTAATAAACAACTCAAGGAGCCATACTTCACACCCATGCCACACAAGTCTCCAAATATCCACCTCATTAATCTAATTTGCAAAATAGATAAACCAATAATGAGGTGTCCCCTTCTAGAAGCGTACCATGTAAAATTAAAAGAATGCCCTCACCGTATATAAATACCCGTATTCGTATTCCGAAAAATACAAATACAATGAGATGATAACAATCCAATAATATAATACTACGATCCGGCTTAAACCAAAGCCCACTAGTATTATCTACCCGAACATCATCCGTGTACAAGTACACGTATTTGATCGAAGCCCTGCCGTAAAACCATGCGGCCTCTATATCTTTTGCCCGAAGTAGGGAAACCCTCTGTGTGGGACTCTAAAGACTCGACAGTATGCTGGCAGTGGGTTTAACCACAAGCACGAAAGCGATACTAGCTGCACGTAACGGCTACCCAGGTATCTTTCGATAAGAAGGACGATGAGAAAACTTATTCGAACTCCTACTGAGCCTATCTGTGACAATCTCCGTACAGTCCGGTCTGTTCGTCTAAGATTATTGCATATCGGGCCTACGGGGCGGTAATAGTCAGATCCCTAATAGCGCAATAAGTCGCGTCAGAGTGTAGCCCAAAACACCCTGAGAAACTACTTGAGTATCTACCAGTAAATCTCGCTTTCCCTGGCCAGGAACTTTGTATAATGGCTTTCCGAACACAGCGCGATATCAACCCCCATACCGGAAGAGACGAATCCTATCTAATCTCCACTGCCTCCAAGTGCTTCGGGACTGCACCCAACTACTGCCTATTTGCATGACTCCTTTGAGCCGTGGTAGGGTAGTAATCTAATAACAGTGGGAACACACTCGAGGCGAAGTATCAGTTTCAAGTCGACGGACTAAGATGTACTCATGTCATCTGGGAACTGCTACTCGACGATGGGTATAATACCTACCAGAAGCTCCCTACGAGTCATGTCCAATGTACTCATAACCTAATGAGCACCTGCATACTATCTCCAGTACGACGTACTAATGGCTGTGGGACAGACCATCTCCCCTGCTGAGATGAGAAGCGTATGCACCAGTCTACTCTGGAGTACGATGCCCCGTCTCGATAATCCTACGACTAGGGACCTATATAAGAATGTGCTTATAGACTACCCATCCCCCACCAGTGTGACTGCCATCACAATGTTGGTAGTCAAGCAAAGATCCTGAGGGCTCTACCAATATGTGTAAGTGATATGCTAAAAGAAACATATGCACATATTGAGATAGAATCAAACCAAGTAGCATACTACCATATTGAGAAAGACTGTTAATATATCTGTGTATATCCCAAGCTTCCAAAATGTAATATACAAACCAGTATGATACAATAATGGCCTCTAGGGCATATAACACTAACAATAATATCATCAATGAATACTACCACGAACTGATCTAGAAATGGTGAAAAGATCCGGTTCATCAAATCATAAATATCGCCGGTGCGTTACTAACTCCAAATGACATAACTAAATACTCGTAATGCCCATATTAAGTTCGGAATGCTGTCTTGCAAATTTCTTCTACTTTCACCCGAACTTGGTGATACCTTGATCACAAATCCAACTTCCAAAATACTCCCGAGCCTCTGAGTTGATCGAATAATTCGCCTATCCGAGGAATTGGGTATTTATTCTTAATGATCACCCGATTTAACTCTCGATAATCAATGCACATTATCCGTATGCCATCTTTCTTCTTGACCAAAAGAACTGGAGCTCCCCATGCTGAACCGTTGCTACGATCCAACCCTTCTCCAATAATTCAGAAACTTGTTTCTTTGCTTCTTCCAGTTCTACCGGTGCTATCGGATAATAAGCTTTTGAAATTGGCGATACTCCAGGAATAAGATCAATCGTGATATCCACATCTCTTTTTGGCGGTAAACCCAAGATGTTCTCGAACACATCCATGAAATTTCAAACTACTAATGGTACTTCCTCCTTGACTGCCTCCATCAACGAAAAGATGGCACTTTTCGGCTTAGCCCTAAATTCAACTGGCCCAACAGATTTGCTTCCCCCAAAGAATACGAACTCCGGATGTCCGAGAATCGGGAAAATTACTTTCTTTGCCCTACAATCTATGTGAGCATGGAAAATGCCAAGAAAGTCCATTCCCAAGACAACATCATAACTGCCTGTATCAATTACCAAGAAATCTGCAAACAGCTCCCGTCCGTAAATAACAATAGAGCAATCCTTTCATTCACTAATAGATATAATTCTCCCATTCTCGGTGTGTATATCCCAGCTGCTAGATTGGGCCGTGTGTGGGATAGAGTGGCACCAATAAATTTGGACGACATAAAGCAATGGGATGCACCAAAATCGAATAATACCAAAACAGGAAAATTATAAACAAGTAGGATACATAAAACAATATCGTCTAAAGTTTTGGCCTCCTCGGCTGTCAAGGTGAAGGCCCGTCCCTGATTAGGCCTTTGAGTAATCTGCTTCTGCCCATAAGTCTGCTTCTGTGGCATTTTCTGAACATCGTCTCTCAATCGTAGTTTCGAAGGGCACGTACTAATAGTATGGTCAACTGATCCACAAATCAAACAGAGTTCAAGCTTCCTCCGACAATCCTTCTAGATGTGTCCGGGTAGACGACAGAAATCACAAATTGCACTCTTTTTCTGATCTGATACGAAAGACCTTTTCATAGGTACTATCCCTTGTCTATTAACCAGAATGCCTCTACGTCCAAGAGCTCTGGTTGGTAGTGTCTTTCGTACCGTAACCTCTTTCTGTTTAGTATCCTTTACTCGTACTGATAAACTCTATTGTTCTCTAGACGCCTTGAGAACTTGAGAGAAAGTGATCAATCCCAACGATATGATGTGCCTATGGATCTCCACATCCAAACTACGCATGAACCGCATTTCCCTATCTGCCTCGTTGGCAACAAAAGGCTCCGCAAATCGACTGAGTCAGGTTCACTCAGCCGCATGTGTATCAACAGATCCGCTATTCTGCTTCAAGGTAATGAACTTCTCTTCCATTTCCTTCCTAGCACATAGCGGAAAGAACTTCTCCAAGAAACTCCACGAAAAAGTCGCCCAGCTGATCGGATTTTTCAGACGGGTCTCCTCAACAAAACACCACTCGCGAGCGTAATCTACCAACTGGATGTGTACCACATCCACCCTTTTCTCATCTGGAATCTATGTAGCAACTAGAAGATTCTCTGTATCCACCAGCCACTGCTCTGCCGGCAATGGCTCTTCCAATCAAGAAAACATGGCCGGACCAAGCTTCCTGTAGTCTGCCACGGTACCCTCACGCTGTACTGGTCTAGGAGTTGTTGCCCTCTCAGTTGCCGTGATCGCAGTCTGTTTGGCTGTCCTCAAGCTTTCTTAGAAAGCCTCGGCCTGTCGCTGGTTCAGCTCTGTTTAACGTTTTTGGTTCTCTTGCATACCATGTACCACCTCAAGTAATGCGGCGTCATCAACACGCCTCTGATAAGCCCGTGAATCTCTTCCTTGCATGATTCTGAAGTCAAGAACACTGAAGAGGATTAGCAACGGAAACATGATTCAATAAAACAAGGAATCAACAAGCTATAGATTCAAGAATGGTAAGATAGTAATGTGGTAGAACACGTTCCTAATTTCGGTTTTTTTTGTCAACGTATTGGGTACAATACCCAACTACAAATGAAACCAAATCCAGCTAACCTAAAAGCTAGGCTCTGATACCAACAAAACATTGTCACGCCTTGCTTCTCAAAATACGTAAATACGGTACGTGAAAAAACCAAACATACTACCTATGGCGAGGAAATATCCTTCCATAGTCACATTACGGCTATCAATGAGATATCAAGAATAGTAAATAAATATCTACCTATCACATGTCCAAATTGCCACAATAAATAATAACGAGAAAGGTAGCGGAAACAAATAAAGATCCAAAAAAAATAACATCCTAGTCTCGTTCTTTATGGGATCACAACGTTAAAATCATAATTAGAAAAAATAAATATAAACCATCTCTAAACTAAATCAGCAGAAAGTTCTTCATTGCTCATCTTGCCTGTCAAAATATTCTCGATCGTCCTGCAATAGGGTTAAAGGAACTGGACCATGCAAAACCCAGACGTCAGTGCGTCATAAATAGCATAATAATAATAATAAACTGAACAGTGTTCTATATAGGATGTCACGTGCAAAATAAGGTATGAGTAAAATAATCGCAGGTGTTATACAGCAGGCTATAGGTATGCCACGCATATCCTAAGATCTGTATTTGTAGGTTAACTATCCTACAGGTATTTGAAACCAATGAATGTACTCCTCCATGTAACTCAAAAGTATATATCCCATTACCCCTCGAGACCATGAATCAAAATGTTTGAATCAAGAATGATTCTGTTCCGTTACCCTTGGGAACCACGAATCAAGTAGTAAGAATCATGAATGATTCTGTTCTGTTACCCTCCCCCCGGAACCACGGATCAAGTAATATCCTTTTAAGTTACACTTCAGATACACTTTTGATTTCCCTATTTCCCCAGGTTTTGTTTTCCAGGTCAGGTATGAATAATATCTACCTAATGCCAATACAGGAACAGACAGGTACATGATGTGTCTATTTAGACAACATGTCATGTCCATCAGGACAACAAGTCAGGATTGTTGGTATCGGTAAGTATTACAGGTAACATGTATTAGAAATATAGCAATAGTATTAGCAAGATAGCATGTCGCAAGCATGTCAGGAATTGTGTACTAAACAGGTGAAGTATTTAATTGCACAAACAAATCATAATAAATAGCAGGATTATAGTTGTTACAGTTGTCTAGCTATGATACCGAATGTAACAAAAATGATGTATCCATTATTAATTGTTATATATATATATATATATATATATATCAAACAGTATTTACAATTGTGTTTCACGATTATCAAGTATTATAGATGAAACTTTATTAATTCCTACTCTTCAGTTTACCAACTGAGCCAACTAGATTATTTTGCTATAATTATAAATATAATTTAAATAATTTTATAAACTGCAATTTATAAACTTGTTATAATTAACGATATACGGATTCTATAAACATATAATAATAATGATTAATATTATGATATCTAGATAAATAGAAATATAGCATGTAGCAAGTTGTGAACTTTCCTGGATATGGATAAAGTACTACGACGGATACCGAAGACGAATACGGACATGAAAACATGAACGGAGCAAGATCAAGACTTGATCTTGTCAAACAACCACTACTCAGCTAGGGTCTGTCGAGGGAAGTAGAAGATCGCAGCGATAGCAACGAGGTGATGGCGATGATGAAACGTTGCTCGGTGAGGTTGGTGTAGGCAATAGAGTTAGGTTGCGTGAAAATGCAGGCAGCTGCTCGGTGTGGGTCTCGAGTGATAAGGGTCAAAGGTATTAGGGTTTCGGCGAGGTTGGTGATATGGACGGTGAGATGGGATGGTCGGAGTTAATGGAGTTGGGACTAAGGAGGAGAAGAAGAAATTGAAGAAGAAGAAGCTGCTATTGGAGGGTTGGTGGCGATGGTTGTGATGCGCATGGGATTCATCGGTGAAGTTGATGGTGGCTCTTGGTGGCGAGGTGATGGAGATGGGAGCGGCGCTTGGGATCGGGATCGAGGACGAGGGAGTAGGAGATGGAGGTAGTGGCGACGAGATGGCGACGGCGGTGTTAGGTTTTGGTTGGGTTGAAAGAGATGAGGTCGGGACTGGGACGAGGACGAGGGAGAAGGGTGCGGTGAAGGTGCAGGTGATGATGATGAGGTCGGAGGTGAAGACGAGATGGGCATGAGGAGGTTAGGGCCCGGGGATAGAAGGAGGAGGAGGGAGATAGGAGAGAGAGAGAGAGAAAGGATTTTATTTTTTTATATATCTAAAAGATTTTATATAAGTTGATTATATATATACCGAATTTGTATATAAAAAACTAACTAAATAATATTTTACAAGGCATTAAAATCCCCAATTTCTCTCTATAAACTCTCAAAATATACTATGAAATATTTACCCCTACGTAGCCCACCTATACCATAATACAATGGTTAAAAAAGAATAGACTTTAAATATCGTATACCCTTTATTTAAGATCTAAAAAGATTTAAATGTATTTAATCTACGGATAAATATCAATAAAAGATATTTAAGTACCATAATGGATATCGCGCAAGCTGGTCGGGTCGGCTAAACACATCTTCTATTCAAACCAATCACAACCCAAATAATAAGTAAACAAAATTTAAAATACTGATTAATATCGTACGATCAAACCAGGGTATTATAGAAACACTTAGGGGCAGTGAGCGATAAAAGGGATTCGTCTCTCCCGGTATTGGGAGTCGATGTCACGCTGTGTTCGATTGGTCATCACCATAAAACCCTGGCCAAGGCAGTTGAGATTTACTGATTGTGAGATCAGTAGTTTCTCGGGATGGTTTTGGGCCACATCGACACAGCTTATTGGGTTATTAGAGGTCTGACGTTTTCCAACCTCTAAACCCGATATGCAATACTCTCAGACGAAGAGACCGGACTGTACGGAGATTGTCACTTTCAGGCTCAATAGGGATACGGAAGAGTTTGCTTGTCGACCTTCCTTTCGTTCAATATCTGGGAAGCCGTTACTTACAACTAGTGCCACTGATGTGCTTGTGGTTAAACCTACTGCTAGAGTATTGTCGAGTCTTTAGAGTCCCACACAGAGGGTTTTCACAGCTTAGGAGAAACGATGTAGTGTACGTATTTTGATGCGTACTTAGATTCAATTAAATACGTGTTTTTGTACACGTACTTTTAATCAGACATTTTCTTGATACTAGTCGGTTTGAAAGATAGCCAGATTATCACATTTGGGTGAAATGTGAGATATTATTATATATCTCTTTTAGTATCTCTCTTTTCGGTATTCGTATTTTGACAGAATACAGTATTTATACGAATACGGGTATTTGTATAAATACGTGTATTTGTGTCTAGATATAAATACGTGTATTTGTGTCTTTATATAAATACAGTTATTTGTATCTTAATACAAATATGGGTATTCATATTTTATACGTATACGAGTGTATGAATTTTGATATGAATACAAGTGTATGTATTTATAGTATATACTTGTATTAGTGTATTTGTATATATATTTATATATATACATATACATATGTATATGTGTGCATATGAGGTAGCTCTCTCTTCTCTTCTCATCTCTTCTTGATCATGAGAAAATGTTGTGGGCTTGTGACTCACCATGTGAGTCACAACTCCACTAATTCTCACATTAAAAGAAAAGAAAGAAAGAGAAAAGTGGGTGATAATGTTTCATTTGGCCATGCATGAGATTTTCATCACCATCACCATTATCTTCTTCCTCCTCTCTTATGTTTTGAAAATAGAGAAAGGAAAAAGGAAAGAGAGAGAAAGTAAGAGATTAACACTACTATATCTCTAGTGACCAATTCCTAACAAGTCTTGAGCACTAGTTGCTTCACTTATTATTTTAGTGTGAAGCTAGAGTCTAGGTTAGGGTTCTCTTGGATCTTCTTCGATAAGGAAGACCGGCATCCACGCTCTTTCCCGGAGTTCCTAAGAGCATAAGAAGTGGAAAGAAGACGAAGGACACGACTAAAAAGGTAGCTATCACTATCCGAGTAGTTAACTCCTTCACTTGTTTTCTAGTTTAATATTTGGAATCGATTCTAGGTCGCAGAAGTCCGTGCTCTTTATCTAGAAATTTTTGTTTAGTATTCCGCCTAGGCCGCAAGTAAGTGGCATGAGCGCCTACTTGTTATCTTGTCATCGGTAATATCCACCGGCAGTTCCTCTGGTGGCTGTTCAGGCTGAGCCATCATCCCGACCATTCTCTAAAATAGAAGGGCCATCTTGTTCATTTTAGCGGTCATTCCGCCGCTTCTTCATCTTTATTTTTGAAAGCGTGCTTCAGGAAGTCAATATCTGAACCATGCCCTGTCTTTTCTTTGGGTGCATCCTCTGAGTTTGCTTTAGGCGATGGACTAACGAGTTCTACCGCCTGAGCAAGAATCTCCTGCAGCTTTTCATGTTGATGCCGAGCCTTTGTCAGAGACCGAGTATGCAGCATATGACTAACAGAAGCTCGACTTTCATCTTTAGAGCTCACCATATGGATTGTGTGAACTACCATGCCCCTAGACTTAGGATGTTTGGGATATCGGCCCTTGGAGTTTGCCTCAAGCGCATGAACTTTCTTTAGGCTCTCTCTTTAATGAAAAGTCATTTTAGGAGGAACCATCATAGCAGGAACCCCCTTAGGATGATTCCCCTTGTATATCGAAGGGGAATTGTTAGTGTTTGGCTGACGTTTCGTTTGCTTGAACTCGGAAGAAGAGCCCGGGCAACGACGGAGTTCTTCTCCTCCTTCCACACATTATATATAAATAGGGAATGTCTTTTTGGAGAGCGAACTAGTTTCTTCTTTCCTTGGATCTCCATAGGTTACAGAGACTTTCAGTACTGCGGTGGAGGAATTTTTTCTGACCTTTCGCAGCAATCCAAAGCTATTCCCGATTGGAACAGCAGCATTCATCAATGGAGTTAGAGCAAAGAGGTCAGTCCGGACGGAGAACTTCCCCCAGCTTGCCTTATTTGACACCAATATCGACGTCAATCATGTCTTGCGTACGGAGCTTCTTCATTCTTAGGAGATCGCTAGGCTTTCCCCTGTATTCTTTCGGAGCATGACTATTATGCCCCCTGCGTTGATCTTGGCCTTCGGCAGGTACCAGCCATTTGATGACCGATGTCATTGGCAAAGCTATAGTTTGAGGAGCCAGCCTGTGGAAGACAGACTCTTTCTGGGCTTCCTCCTTCAGGGTTAAGGCACCGAGGGCAAGAGGTGGGAACATCGACCCAAAGAAAATCCCATTCATTTCTTGAAGATGTAGGTAGACGCTCGTGCTTGTGCCGCAAACTTGCAGCCAATGCACAATACAAAACGAAAATTTTCGAATCAAGAGCATGAACTCTACGACCTAGAATCGAATCCAAATACTAAACTAGAAAACATATGAAGGAGTTTAGATACTAGGTTAGACGTTACAAGATTTGTAGTCGTGTCCTTCATCTTTTGTGCCACTTCTTTACCTCTTAGGTCGTCGGGAATGAGCTTGGGTGTCGGTCTTCCTCGTCGAGGATGATACACTTTGAAGGATCCCTAACCTAGGTTTTAGCTTCACATGAAAGCACAAAGTGAAACAACTAGTGATCAAAACTTGCTAAGTATTGATCACTAGGATGTAGTGGTGGATAATCTCTAATTGTTCTCTCTTTTTCCTTTTCCTTTCTCAATAAAAAAAAGCTCAAGAGAGGAGGAAGAAGAAGCTCAAGAGTGTGTGTTATCAAGAATGACTCAAAAATAAGCATAATCCTTTCATTTCTCTTTTCTTTTGAATATGAGTGGATTTGTGACTCACCATGGTGAGTCACAAGTCCACCATCTTCTAAAAGAAACATGAAGAAAAAGAGAAGTGTAGAGAATGCCACCTCATTGCAGACATATACATATGTATATGTATATATAAATATATACAAATATACTAATACAAGTATATGCTACAAATACATACACCCGTATTCATATCAAAATACGAATACCGTATTCGTATAAAATAGGAATACCCGTATTTGTATAAAGATACAAATACCCGTATTTATATCAAGAAAAAATATATGTATTTATACAAATACTTGTATTTGTTGGGTTTCGGTTCTATGGCCTTGACATTCACAGACCACGGCAGAAATAGAAAACAATAATTTTTCAAATTTATAATCAAAACCTAACCAAGATCATCAAATACTTGCAATAGCAAAAAGAAAATAGAGCAAGTTTAAAGTGCTACAACCTTTGTAGCGTGTTCGATCGCCATCGGAAGACCTAAGCTAGACTTCGCGATCTCCGGAGAGTCTACTAGCCGACTGCCTCACCGTAGATAATCTGCGATGGAGAGTTGTTCCCCTCCGAATGACGGCCAAGACTGAACGTCTTGCCTGAGATTCGGGGCAGATGCTAATAGGTGCTATCCGTCCACCTCTCCGAAGATGCAAAGTTGATTTATGACACCGTGTATCGAAGGTTTAAACGGATGCGACCGATGTAGCAGACTTCGTCAGATTCCCCCTCGCTTAAGGGGGTTTTGATTGTGGGGACGCTCTTCCCTGCAGGCGCAAGCCCCTGCAGTTAATTACGCTACCGCATTGCGGTAACAACTTTCTCCTTCTCCATGTGGTCACTTCGTGTCGTGTGTGTTTGTTTTGTATTTGGTTGCCCATGGATTGTATACGGAGACTGGGTTATGTCGTCGCCCGTAGGGCGTGGACTAGTCTAAATCCGAATTATCTTAGATTTCGGTTTGGGGGTTTGGGTTTGAGGATACGTTAGCCTCATTTGAGACTAAGATCAACTTAAACGTTTGTTAAGGATACGTTAGTCTAGTTTTTAGACTAAGATCAACTTAACGGGATCGTTTAGATCCAACAAAAGAGAAATTAAGGGAGCCATGTTTGTTTAGTTTAGTGAGATTGCGGTCAATAGGTAGTTTAAGGACATTGCGGTCCAATGTTAGTTTTAAGACATTGCGGTCAAGGTTAAGGACATCATAGTCCGTGGATTTAAGGACTCCACAGTCTGGCATTAGTTTTAAGACATCACGGTCAAGGTTAAGGACGTCATAGTCCGTTGTTAGTTTTAATACATCCCGGTCAAGGTTAAGGACATCATAGTCCGAGGATTTAAGGACTCCATAGTCCGGCGTTAGTTTTAAGACATCACGGTCAAGGTTAAGGACCTCATAGTCTATGAGTTTAAGGACCCCACAGTCCGTATCAATGTGTGGTTGTCGGGACCCGTCACCTCTTTGAAGAAGTTGAGGATTACAACGACAAGTATCAAAGGAGTGAAGAGATGTACCCTTGAACCAAAGTAGATTAAGTGATCTGTAGTTCAATTTGGAACCAAGACCAGTTCATTAGGTTATGAGCACATTGGCTCAGTTTGAGTCTGGATTGAGGACTTATGGCCAATTTGGGCTAAGTCCAATCATGTTTAGAATTTTGGCCCTCTGTTGGTTCATTAGACATATCCAATTACAGGAGAGGCTTTGCCTCTAGAAAATTAGCCAATTGGGCTAAAGCTAGTGTTAAACACTAAAGACCCACAATGTTGAACACTGGGAATAAGATTAGCAAATTAGTGTTAAACACTAAAAGATAATCAGTGTTAAGCCCTAAAAATATAATCCCCCAAATTAGTGTTAAGCACTAGCAAACAACAGTGTTAAACACTGAAAGTGAAGTTGTCAAATTAGTGTTAAACACTACAAAAATTGTGATTCTCAAATTAGTGTTAAACACTAACATATAACAGTGTTAAACACTGGAAATAAGGTTTTCAAATTAGTGTTAAACACTAAGGCAAATCAGTGTTAAACACTACAAATAGAGTTTTCAAATTAGTGTTAAACACTAAGAAAATCAGTGTTAAACACTGGGAATAGAGTTTTCAAATTAGTGTTAAACACTAAGGAGAGAGAGGGGTCACGTGTGGACACGTGAGAGCGCCCAGACTCCCCTTATTTTGTTCTGCCGAAAGTATTGAATACTTTGGAGCATCACGTGCTGTCACGTGATGGGAATTTGGGTATTTGTCTGTTAAAGCTTTTGCCAAGGGGTCACGTGGTAGCACGTGAGAGCGCCCATAGCTTCTGTTTCTTTTGCTTTTTCTTTGTGTGCTTCAGGGGTCACGTGGGGCACGTGAGGCATGGCCTCAAAGTTCTTTTCTGTGGATCTTTACAGGGGTCACGTGGAAGCACGTGACTCTGGTTATTTGCATGTTTGAAGATCTCTTTATCTTTTTAAGAATTAAATTCTTCATATGGTTAAACCCTAGCAATAATTTTAAAGGAATTAAATTCCCACTTTCTTTTGAAAAATTATATTCTTAATTTCTTTTCTGTAGGAATTAAATTCCCCATATATGTAAAGAATTAAATTTTGGCATAGGGTAAAACCCTAATTTCTTTTTTAAGGGAATTAAATTCCTGTGAGTATGAGAATTAAGTTCTCAATTAGGGTTAAACCCCAGTTCTGTCCATTTTGAAGGAATTAAATTCCTATAATATAGGGTTAAACCCTAATTTTATCTTGGAGGAATTAAATTCCTATAACTTTGTGAGAATTAATTTCTCAAAACTCAATTCCTCCTCTATGTTTTAGATCTGCATGGCAGGATCTCAACCCAATGAGAATTAAATTCTCAATTTATAGGGGATATGTGCACTTTGCAGATCTTCAACCAGAGAAAGAACTAAGTTTTTTTCTTTATAGAAGAGTTAAACTCTTTTGAGAATTAAATTCTCTTTTGAAGGCTCTCTTTTCTTACCTAGGGTTTTTCTTTTGCAGAGAATCAAATTCTTCTTTCTGAATTTTCAAGATTCCAAGGCTCTATCTCTATCCTCTCTGTATCTCTCTTCCTTGTATCTCTCCTCTTTTTTTTTAACTCTCTCCCTTGGCACTTATTTATAGGAGAAGGAAAAGAATCAATCTGTTTAGTGAATCTTTCATTGAAAGATTTGATTTGTTTATTGAGAGATTTGATTTATTTTCATCATTGATCCGGGCCTTTAAATTATTAAGTGAATTTTATTCACCGTTGGATTTTAAATCCAAAGATATTCTTTTGTTATTTCAGTTAAATTTAGAGGGAAATCTTTCCATGTCCAAGATTCTTCCATAAATTGGTGATATTTAATCACCTTCAGATTCTTGATCCAACGGTTTTTATATAATTCTTCTCTATTATAGAAAGATTTGAATGATCTTGTTTAGAATTTAATTCTGTTAAATAATAAGGCTTTTAAAGCCGGTCACGTGTGGCCACGTGACCCCCGGTCACGTGTGGCCACGTGACCCCCGGTCACGTGTGAGCACGTGACCCCTTTAATGAACTTCTCTTCTGCGCTTGCTCTGTGCCGCTGCTTTGAACGTCACGTGCCAACACGTGACCGCTGGTCACGTGCTAGCACGTGATGCTTCTTCTGAAGCTTTTTCCTGATTTTAAATCAGGGAACAAAGGCCCCCACAGCGTT
Organism: Agapanthus africanus; assembly: GCA_030015575.1. NCBI lineage: Eukaryota > Viridiplantae > Streptophyta > Magnoliopsida > Asparagales > Amaryllidaceae > Agapanthus > Agapanthus africanus. The sequence continues at coordinate 130,606,087 of CM057350.1, read as the reverse complement.
GCTCTCACGTTTCTGCACGTGAGTGCAACGCTGTCACTTTTGTGACCGTTGGATCTGCCTTGGGAGTAGAGTAGATGAAACGTTTTCCATCCCATATTATAAATGCCCGTGTCTTTTCAGAAGCGCCTCCACTTTTGCTCATCTTCCTCCTCTGCTAACTTTCTTCTTTTCGAGAACTTAATTCTCTTTTTCCAGAGCTTAGATCTCTGCTTCAAACTTTTCAGAGTTCAACTCTGCTCAGGGAAGACCCATTTCTTCATGTAGTGATCTTTGAACGATCGAGGAACTTTCATATCTTTCTGGATTTTAAACCCATAGCGAGGGTTTTTACCCTTTTTTAACAAGAACCCATTTTTCTTCAAACAGAAAACTATTTAATCTTCAAACAGTAGACCTTTTAGGGTTTCTCTAATCTTTAGGGCGATGATGATGTTGGTTGCTTTTTATGGAATTTAATTCCATCCCCAAGGAGCTTCGGCTCTGGCACCACATTTTCTGGGAATTTAATTCCCTTTTTCAAAAAGGAATTTAATTCCTACGAAGAACTAAGTTCTTCCTAAAGAACTTCATGGGTTTTCCTGCCTTGAGCCATCTTCTTCACAACTCAGAAGAAGTTCGCACTGTTGGTCTTTGGGAATTTAATTCCCTTGATTCTGTTTGATTCATCACAGAGTCTAAGATGGATGTATCTTTTAGGGGAATGTGTAGGGTCGCTTGAAACCCACTGCCTATTTGTTTAGAATATTCACTTTGTCTCACTATAATTGCTGTGCCTCATCATTAGCTAGCCGTCATCTTGATTTCGTGGGACCCACATGCTTTGTAACTAATGGTCCTACCAAACAAGTCCTCTGTCGCTTTCTTCTACTATCTTCATATATTTATGCTCATATATATATATATATATATATATATATATTGCTGGCTTCACTTTTGACAGTTTTCCCTTACTTTGTTTCAGGTGCGATGGCTTCTGTTCCATGCTTTCCCTTTACTCGCTCGGAGGCCGCTTTTCCTCAGTCACCATCTGATAAGGAAGCAATGGCGATGATCCGGGCTCATGACCTGAACTGCACTAGCTTACTTCTATGGGGAACTTGGTACAGCCATATTATCCGGGGTCGCCGGAGTTTCCTCTGCGAAGTGTCGACAGAGCCCACTTTCCCGTTCTTGCCGATGGACCCTCCGAGGATGGTTTTCGCTGTGGAGATGTCGAATTGGACTCCAACGCGAAGGCTCGAGCCTTCAACAACCGGTATCCCGAACCATCCGATCCCAGCTATAGATATTCTGGGATGACGTATTTGTCAGGATGAGGCCCACCCATGGGGACAGATTTATAAAATAGGGCTCACTCCTCGACATCTCACGGGCTACCTCTTCTGGGCTCGTTACATCCTTTCTGCTCATCACGCGCGACTACAGAAGGTCGGGCTTTACCAGGCGATATATGCGTCGCTCTTCCATTATCGATCCCCGCATGTCTGGTAGGTTAAGGCGTTCTTGAATCAATGGAATCTCCCCACCAACACTTTTCTTCTGGGGGACAGAGAGGTTTCGATCTCTTTGGGGGAATTTTATGAGATCTCGGGGCTGCCAATTCGAGGGACACTTTATGAGGAGTTGCTGCCTTCTGATGAATACGTCTTTGAACTCGAGCCCGCACCGCTTGACGGCTTGTCTGCTGAGAACGTCATCCGCCACAAGCGTCCCAGCTTGATCAAGGCGCTAGGTATATTTGACCGATTGTTCACCGAATCTGAGGAGAAGGGCGTCACTTTTAAGAGCTTCATTGCCTGCTTCCTTCGTGAGGGCGTCCTGTTAAAGACAGCTCCGAAGTTCGCAAATATCAAAGACCCCTTTAGGTTTGGTCCGAAGAAGCTGCCGACCAATGAATCGGATCTACCGCAGTACTACATCCCTATAATGTCGCCGATGTCTTTCGAATCCATTGCAGCTCCCGGCATGGATGAGGAGACGTTCTTCGTGGGGTTTATCAGTGTCTGGCTCAGCTGGTTTGTCATCCTCATGCATCGCCGCTTTATGAGAGCCTCCGTTATTTATCCGGCTTATCGTATAGCTGAGGGGACGCGGCTGGCCATTGGCATCCCGGCATTGGCGCATCTTTATCATGGGTTGGGCGCTGCAGCTAATACTTCCACCCCTGGCGTAGATGTGGTAAACTTTTCGCTTCACTACTTCACGTCTTGGATCGAAATGCACATCTTGGGTGCTTTCGCTATGCATCAGAGGCCTGCATTCTATGATGCTTACCCCTTTCCGCGACTTATACGATTGGTGGATGCTTTTGCCGCTGACCCGACTCAATTCTGGGCTATTCGGGCGTTGATTTCTCCTTATGCTACTGCTGGCGGGTTGGTATTTACTGATCGGGTCTTATCTTCTTCCTCGGGTTCAACTCAGCCGCTTTGGGATCGGTCAAAAGATAACATGCCCTCTTTGAAGCCCCGGGACGCTGCGCACTTATACGCAATCAGACCGAGCTACCTGGTATTCCGTCAGGATAGCGCAGCCCTTTTCATGAGGTACAATCCGCATCGCTTTGCCCGGCAGCTTGGCTACGATCAGGGCGTCCTATTTGAGGCTTTCATAGTCGTGCCGGTTCCTTCGCTCGAGGCCGTTCGAGATGCCGCCCATCATTTTGTGAGGCTGAACACCGGTTCCCAGTTCATGATCCCCGATGCTGATTACATGCCCCGATGCGTAGGGTCGTTCACGGGCTGGTATCTCCATCGGGTCAACCCGATTATTATTGAAGAAAGAAGGGTACTTCTTGGCCACGGTTCCCCTACTCAGGTTCCGGCCACAGGAGCTACGCTGCGACCGCGCGCCCCGGTCCTCTTTCCTCTGAGGGATACCGGTATCGCGCTTATTCCGGAAGAGTCGGGGGTGGATCTTACCCCAACAGCTGGTATGCCCCTAGGTACCCGATCGTGGGGTAAACGGGCTCCGGTAGCAGCACCACCACCCGCGGCAGCACCGCCTCCCGTGGCATCGACAATGGCGGTGTCATCCTCGGTTGTGGCACTGGGTGAGGGTGACAGGGATGAGGTTGTTGAGGGTGACGTGGGCCGACGTCGCACTAAGGCTCCGTGGGGAAGGAAGCGGTCATCCTCGGCGACCGGCTCTGGGTCCAAGCGTCGAAGGAAGGTGGCTACCAACTTGCTCGACTCTTTAATAGAGTCTAAGCCGATTCTTGAGGATGAACCGTTGGACCTGCAGGAATCAGATGCTGGACTACTTTTCCCGAGTTCGGCCACCGAGGAAGCCGCACAGTTGGCTGAGGCTATAAGACGTTCCAAAGACGCATCTCAGAATGCCAGGGTTCCGAAGAAGCCCTATCCTGCTGTAATCTTTTATGAAGACCTCTCGTGGATCCGGCGGCGGTTTATCGGCCCTTTGGAGGAATGGGGGGAAAGGGCCCTGAAGCAGGCTGCTTCAGAGGATGCAGCGGACGCGGTTTCTTTATGGACCGGCGACCACGAGTCTACCCTCGAACCCCGGCGAGCACACCTCCTTGAGAAGGAGCATCGGCTTGAAGAAGCCATATTGAAGGCTTCCCTGCGCATTGGTATGTTTTTGTTCTTCTTTGTAGCTTTTCAGATTGTTTACGCCTGTATGTATGTATGCTTATTCTTGTGTGAATTGCGCAGAATCTTCGACGATGGGGGAGGTCCCTATAGGCTTATTGAAGCTAAAGCCTGTCGACATTCCCGATGAAGCGTTGCTCGATGTGGAGGGGGCTGACGAGGCTGCTCCTCTTACAATAGAGCCTCCAGTGGCAGTTCTTGATCACGGAGCACTTGCTCCTTTGGGGGAGGCTCCTTTGGTGGTCGCCGCCCCAATGACTCTTCCTGAGGGCGGCCCAGAGGCTGAAAGAGAGGTAGTCGGGACTACCCTCCCTTTGTTGGAGCCCGAGGTCACGGCGGAGGCCGTTGAAGCTGCTATCCCCCCGTCTCAGAATGGGAGGAGTGTTGAAGGTAACCTTCTGCATTTTAAATTAGCAATCTTTCCGTTGTCTGAACTCTTTTGTTTTCTCAGAATTGCGCGGGCTGGCGGCCTCTATTGCTGATCTGTCTCCCCGGTAATCGTTTCAGCGTCTGCTGGAGATGGCAGCTCCGCAGGCGATATCCCCTCAACGCATCGTCCTCTCATCTGGACAAGATTAGTGTCGTTCATCATTTCTCATAGCATCGTTGTTTTGCGTATTGATATTGATGTTTTCTACAGTTTTGGAGGCCGATGATGAGGTTGAGGTCCTCGAAGGGCCAGGGGAACCTTCAGCTCCTACTTACATGACCGTAGGTAAGTGACATTTCAATATAGCCCGACTTGTTCCTTTTCTTAAGAGTTTTACTGACATTTTTCAAATCTGAATAGCCTTGCCAGCCCCCATAGCGTTGGAATAGCGTATCGCCATGCCACCCGGCCCTTATGCTCTGCGAGCTTCAAAACGCTTGGCCCAATTAAGCCTTGTCTCCCTGACGTCTTTGATCGAGGAGCTTCGTGCTGGCAGCGCAACCACAGATGAAGCATTTGCTGCCGAGGCTAACGGTTCTCTTCCTTTTCTTGACACCTACCATAGCGAAGAGGTGGTGCGAGTCTGGGTGGAGTTCTGTCGCAGGTGGAAGCTTGCTTGCACGCACTTGAGTGTTCCCGCCTTTCCTCGGAGGCCGTGGCTGCAAAGGAGGACTTGCAGGGGCTGATAGCGCGGTGCGCAGCAAATATGGTGTCATGCGAGAAGAGGCTCGGCCGCAAATTCTCGGAAAGGGAGATGGCTTCTAAGGCATTGAGCGAGCTTCAAGCCAGCCTTACAGCCAAAGCCAATAAAGCGTATGAACTCTGGCGGGTACTTCAAGAGTCTATCAAAGAGGTGGTGGCTCTTGATAAGGCTGTCGTGTTCACTCGCGAAAGGGTCGAGGCTCACAAGGCTACTGAGAAAGAGCTCGAAACCCGGCTCGCCTCGTATCAGGCTCAGCAGGCTCAGGCGGAGGCCCATCTTCTTGCGATCCTGAATCATGAAGCTGTAGCCCAGCAAAAGAAGGATGAGCTAGTAACATTGCTAAATCGCCCGCCGGCTTGAAGACTTGTATCTTTTCCCTTTTTTGTACATACTCCCGAATGAGATTATATTCTTTTTGTTTTTTCATGAATTGTTCTCTGTATCCATTTTGGTTTATGAATAAAGACATATTTTTTCTTCTCAATGGTGTGTATCTTTTTACTGAATGTTTTCTGCGGACAATTTATCTTGGTCTCCTTGCAGGGTAGCGATGGCTTAGGATTCAGGGTTAAAATCTGCCTCCTAAGACTTTGAGCTTTATGAGCCGTGAGGGTCTCATAAAGAGTTTTTATCCCTACAGGTCGAGAGGATCCCGTAGATGTAAGTTATCCTTAAGAATCGTGAGGATTCTTAAGCGGGTTTTCCCTTGGGAGTCGTAAGGATCTCACAAGAGAGTTTTCTTCCCTACAGGTCGTAAGGACCCGCAAGTGCTGGGTGCGGTTGCCCTTATCCGTATTTCACGGGGTCAGGGGTTGCTTTGGGATGTTCTCCAGGGTACCGTAGTTTAAAGACATCGCGGTCAAGGTTAAGGACATCATAGTCCGTGGGTTTAAGGACTCCACAGTCCGATATTAGTTTTAAGACATCACGGTCAAGGTTAAGGACGTCATAGTCCGTGGATTTAAGGACTCCACAGTCCGATGTTAGTTTAAAGACATCACGGTCAAGGTTAAGGACGTCATAGTCCGTGGATTTAAGGACTCCATAGTCCGATGTTAGTTTTAAGACATCACGGTCAAGGTTAAGGACATCATAGTCCGTGGATTTAAGGACTCCACAGTCCAATGTTAGTTTTAAGACATCACGGTCAAGGTTAAGGACCTCATAGTCTGTGGGTTTAAGGACTCCACGGTCCAATGTTAGTTTTAAGATATCACGGTCAAGGTTAAGGATGTCATAGTCCATGGTTTTAAAGACTCCACAGTCCGGTGTTAGTTTTAAGACATCACGGTCAAGGTTAAGGACCTCATAGTCCGTGGATTTAAGGACTCCACAGTCCATGAAACGTGTGGCCACTGGGACCCGTCACCTCTTTGAAGACGTTGAGGAATTACAACGCCGAACATCAAAGGAGTGAAGAGATGTACCATTTAACCAAGGTAAAATCAGTCTAGAATCATGGTGGTTACTCATTAGTTTTAAGACATTACGGTCAAGGTTAAGGACATCATAGTCCGTGGATTTTAAGGACTCTACAGTCCGATGTTTGCTCTGGATGCTTCACACGGGTTCACTGCCATGCTCTGCGAGGACCAGGCTCCGCTCTGGACGTTTTCCGCGGGGTCAAAGAGTGACGTTATCCGCGTTCCACGTGACCAGGAATTTTGCACTAGATGCTTCACACGGGTTCACTGCCGTGTTCGGCGAGGACTAGGCTCCGCTCTGGATGCTTCACACGGGTTCACTGCCGTGCTCTGCGAGGACCAGGATCTGCTCTGGACGTTTCCCACGGGGTCAAAGAGTGACGTTATCCGCGTTCCACATGACTAGGAATTTTGCTCTGGATGCTTCCCACGGGTTCACTGCCGTATTCTGCGAGGACCAGGCTCCGCTCTGGACGTTTTCCACGGGGTCAAAGAGTGACGTTATCCACGTTCCACGTGACCAGGAATTTTGCAATAGATGCTTCACACGGGTTCACTGCCGCGTTCGGCGAGGACTAGGCTCCGCTCTGGACGTTTACCACGGGGTCAAAGAGTGACGTTATCCGCGTTCCACGTGACCAGGAATTTTGCTCTGGATGCTTCCCACGGGTTCACTGCCATGTTCGGCGAGGACCAGTCTCCGCTCTGGACGTTTTCCACAGGGTCAAAAAGTGACGTTATCCGCGTTCCACATGACCAGGAATTTTGCTCTGGATGCTTTCCACGGGTTCACTGCCGTGTTCTGTGAGGACCAGGCTCCGCTCTGGACGTTTTCCATGGGGTCAAAGAGTGACGTTATCCGCGTTCCACGTGACCAGGAATTTTGCTCTGGATGCTTCCCATGGGTTCACTGCCGTTTCTGCGAGGACCAGACTCCGCTCTGGACATTTTCCACGGGGTCAAAGAGTGACGTTATCAGCGTTCCACGTGACCAGGAATTTTGCACTGGATGCTTCCCACGGGTTCACTGCCGTGTTCTGTGAGGACTAGGCTCCGCTCTGGACATTTTCCACGGGGTTAAAGAGTGACGTTATCCGTGTTCCAGGTGACCAGGAATTTTGCTCTGGATGCATCCCATGGGTTCACTGTCGTGTTCTGCGAGGACCAGGCTCCGATCTGGACGCTTTCCAAGGGGTCAAAGAGTGACGTTATCCGCGTTGCACGTGACCAGTAATTTTGTTGATTATATCCGCATTTCACGGGGTTGGGATTTGACTTTCGGTGATCTGTACAGTGCCGAATCATGAAACTGGGAGTTGCCTCTATTCCGCTTTGCTTGATGTTGTGTCTGCAATGAGACAAATGTTGAGACAATCTTTGTGGCTCGTCGAGATTTGGCTTCTTCTTATGATGAAACCTGGGGAGGAGGAGTGTGATTCCTTCTTCGTTTGCGCCCCTGGATTGTATATAGGGACTGATGTAACATCACCTGTAGGGCAAAATTTTCATTTTTATTTTATTTCTTTTTCCGCGATGCTCTATCATTTCAGCTTTTATATCGCGAAGGTCGCGATTGCCCTATCATTTCGGCTATTTTTCGCGGTGCCCAATCATTTCGGCTATTTTTTTTATTTTTTTACTCGCTTCTTTTTATTGCGAGCCGCCCCATCATTTCGGCTATTTTTCATGCATACATTTTTACTTGCTGCTTTTATTGCAAGCTGCCCCATCATTTCGGCTATTTCATATGCATGTGTGGCTTGCTGGCTTTTCGCCGCAAGTTTTGGATTAGACACCGATTTCGGCGTCAGCACCGCTACAACTGGGATATTGCCAGGAGCGAATCATCATTTGCCTCTGTCGATGTTGAACAAAGGTGGCTTAGTAAACAGGGTCAAGGGTCCTGTCGACTAAAGCTTTTGACTTCATGAGCCGTAAGGGTCTCACAAAGGTATTTCTCCCTACAAGTCGTGAGGATCTTGTAGGTGTATTTTCTCCTTAGGAATCGTGAGGATTCCTAAGTGCATGTTCTCTTGTAATTCGTAACGATCTTACAAAAGGGTTTTCTCCTTATAAGTCGAGAGGACTTACAAGGGTTGTTCACCGTATGAACATATCCCTAGTCACGGTTGGGACTCGGTCAGGGAAATGTTTATTCGCGCCCGTGGATTGTATACAAGGGTCAGTATGAGCCGCTTGTAGGGCAATATCGAAGGTTGTGGGGGTTGCTTAAGAACAGGTTCAGGTCTCTGTAACTTAAGACTTTCAAATCTTATGAGCCGTGAGGGTCCCATAAGAGAGTTCTCCTTACGAGTCGTGAGGATCTCGCAAGTGTAATTTCTCCTTAGGAATCGTGAGGACTCCTAAGTGTGTTGCTCCCTTGTGAGTCGTAAGGATCTCACGCGGGTGGTTTCTCCTTACAAGGTCGTGAGGACCCTGCAAGTGTCCTTTAACGAGATTGCGCCCTTTCGGGTTTTCACAAACACTCGCCGGTAGCCCTGCTGTTTTTACTCACGGAGCCCTTTCGGGTTTTCATCCGTGCCCACTTCGCTTATGGACATACCGTTTTTATTATTATTTTATTTTTATTTTTATTTTTTTCTAACGAGGCTGCGCCCTTTCAGGTTTTCACAGACACTCGCCGGTAGCCCTGCTGTTTTTACTCACGGAGCCCTTTCGGGTTTTCATCCGTGCCCACCTTGCTTATGGGCATACCGTTCCTTTTTATTATTATTATTATTATTATTATTATTTATCTCGTCGGCCTGAGGATGCTGCGGTAGTAGTTTAAAGACGTTCCGGTCGACAGCTAGTTTTAGGACATAGTGGTCCATTGTTAGTTTAAGGACGTTTCGATCCGCCGTTAGTTTAAGGACGTTTCGGTCCGTTGTTAGTTTAAGGACGTTTCGGTCCGTTGTTAGTATAAGGACATTTCGGTCCGTTGTTGCAGAAGGCCGGCTACTACTTATAGAGTTCGGGCTTAGGAAGATAGCGAGCGGACATAGTCGTCGTCATCTATCATTGACCTAGGCCTTGACCCGTTAAGCGTAGTATTTCTTCAGGAAGCGACCGTTTATTGGCCGGAAAGGTCTTTCTCCATGCATGTCCATGAGTAGATAGGCTCCACCCTGGTAGACCTTGTCTATAATATACGGGCCTTCATAGTTCAGCTCGAATTTTCCCCGCTTGGCGCGATTGGGGATCATAGGTCTTTTGACCACTAGCACGAGTTCGCCTTGGCGGAATGTCCTCGGCCTGGTCAATCTTTAATATGAGCGCGTCATATTTGCTTTATAAGCCTCCAGATTTTCTTGCGCTATGAGCCGGGTTTCATCAAGGGCATCAAGCTCCTCAAGCCGAAGGTGAGCATTTTCTTCGTCCGTCAGCTCGTAGTGGATTGCCACTCGTAGAGAAGGTAGCTCTATTTCGAGAGGGAGTACTTCTTCCATGCCGAATACCAACGCGTATGGCGTTGTGTTTGTGGTCGTCTTGAACGTAGTTCGATACGCCCAAAGAGCTTCTTGTAGTCTCCCGTGCCAGTCTTTCTTGTTTCGGGACACCGTCTTCTTTACGATCTTTGTCAAGGTCTTGTTGAAAGCCTCGGCTAGACCATTAGCTCGGGGATTATAAGCTGAGGAATATCTCCAGTCTATGTTGTGTTGCTGCGCGAAGCGGCTGATCTTGTGGTTTCTGTAGGCCGGCCCGTTATCGGAGATGATCCGTCTCGGCGTTCCAAACCGATAAATGACGTGTGTCTTGAAGAAATGGAAGATATTTTCCGTCTTCACTTCCCTCAACGGTACTGCTTCTGCCCATTTGGAGAAGTAATCAGTGGTCGATAGGATGAAACGATGTCCCCTGGATGATGCTGGCTCGATAGGGCCGACTATGTCAGTCCCCCACATTTCGAACGGCCAGCTAGCCACTGTGGGATGCAGAGGATTTGGATGCTGATGGATAAAGTCCCCATGAATCTGGCATGAGTGGAATTGCTTCGCATATTCAAGACAGTCCTGAATCATCGTTAGCCAATAGTAGCCCATCCGTCTAATTTTCAACTTCATCTTCGGGCCTGGTTGGTGAGAACCGCAGAGTCCGTCGTGAACTTCCTGAACGACTCTTTTCGCTTCGTCAGGTCCCAGGCATCTCAACCACAGAGAATCAAATGACCTTTTGTACAGAGTATTATTGATGAAGGCGAAAGACAGAGCTCGTTTCATAAGCTGATGTCTTGAGGACGCATCTTCAGGCGTTCGACGGGATTTGAAGTAGTCTATGAAGACTTCTCTCCAATCTTCAGCCTTCTCTTGGTCCTTTATTTTTATAGCCATTTGCTCGGTTGCTTCCTTTTCCTCGGATGATTCCGGAGATATTCCTGCCGGTGTGAGGACCCGACGGCTTTGTACCACGATTCTGACGTCATCGAGGTTTTCATCAGCCAGTTCTTTAGCGAGCTTGGCTAACGCGTCAGCCTTGCTATTTTCCGCACGCGGTATGCTTTCCAGCATGTAGCAGGGAATTTAAGTCAGCAATCGCTGTACTCTGTCGCCATACTTCACCAGCTCTGGCTTGCATGTCTGGTAGTCGCCATTCACTTGGCTAACGACCAGTTGGGAATCCCCGTATATGAGGAGGCTTTCAATCCCCATGTCGATGGCGATCTCAAGGCCTGCTATCAAAGCCTCGTATTCAGCTTCATTGTTCGTCCTCGGCTTTGTTAAGGAGAAAGCGAAGCGCATTATCCCTCCTTGTGGAGTTACGAAGATGAGGCCTACCCCCGATTTGATTATGGGGGCGCTTTGTTTGCGCTTCTTTATGGAAGACGCTCCATCAAAATAAAGTTCCCACCGGGTACCACTTCCGTCGATCGCATCAAACGCATGTTCGTCTGGCAGCTCGCAATTCAAAGGGGAATCAGCCGGTATTGGATGCTCAGCGAGGAAGTCGGCGATGGCCCGGCCTTTCACTGCTTTAAGAGGCTGATAGGTTATCGAAAATTCCATCAAGAGAAAGGCCCATTTAGCGAGTCTCCCTGTCAATATGGCCTTCAATATTAAATATTTAAGGGGGTCCACCTTCGAAATGAGACGGACCTCATGCGCCAACGCATAGTGCCTGAGCTTTGTTATTGCGAAGATCAACGCCAGGCAGTGTTTTTCGATGGGGGAATAGTTGCTTTCTGCCCCCAGCAAAACTCGACTCAAATAGTAGAGTGCTCTTTCTTTCCCTTGGTCATTCTCTTGTGCCCATAATGCGCCTAAGGAACTCTCGAGGGCTGTGGTATAGAGAATAAGAGGCTTTCCCTTGACTGGAGCAGCTAACACCGGCGGGTTCTGCAGGTATTGCTTGATCTCGTCCAGTGCGTCTTGGCATTTGTGATCCCAGACGAACGGGGTTCCCTTCTTCATCAGGTGACTGTAAGGGCGGCACTTGCCTGAGAGATTGGCTATAAATCGCCGGATGTACGCGAGCTTTCCTTGGAGAGACCGCAATTTCTTGAGAGTCCTTGGCGGAGGCATTTCCATGATCGCCTTGATCTTTGACGGATCTATCTCAATGCCTCGGTGCTGGATAATGAATCCTAGAAATTTGCCTGAGGACACCCCGAACGCGCATTTAAGAGGGTTCATCTTCAAGTTGTATTGCCGAAGACATTGAAACACGATCTTCAAATGCTCGAGATGTTCCTCGTATGATTTGCTTTTCACCACGAGGTCGTCAATATAGCATTCAACGATTTCATGTATAAGGTCATCGAAGATCTTAGTCATGGCCCTCTGATAGGTGGCACCGGCGTTCTTTAAACTGAAAGGCATCACCTTGTAGCAGAATATTCCCAGAGGGATCCGGAAAGCGGTGTGCTTCTGGTCTTCGGGATGCATCTTTATTTGATTATATCCTGATGAGCCGTCCATGAAGGACAACACTTTGTGAGTGGACGTATTATCTATCATCAGTTCGGTGACAGGTACTGGGAAATCGTCCTTCGGGCAGGCTTTATTGAGATCCCGGAAGTCCACGCATATGCGCACTGTCCCATTTTTCTTCATCACCGGGACGATGTTAGCGAACCAGTCAGGATACTGGACTTCCTGGATGAACCCAGAGTCGATCAGCTTCTTGACTTCGGCGTTGATACTCATCTCAAGCTCAAGCTGCATTCTTCTCGGCGCCTGTTTGACTGGCTTGATGTCCGGGGATATCGCCAATTTATGTATTGTCACGCCATGCTTCCCAGAATACGGAATACGAGGGGTTGACAAGGCCAGCCATGCTCCTACGGTCAAGGGAATATCCTGCCGTATTCACACTTCGGCTTCTAGCTTTACGTGGTAATCAGTAAACAACGCACAGGTAAAGAGAAATGCAGTAACTGAGACAAAACAGATACAAGGAACTAACCTGATGGGGAAGCAAAAGAGTGTAGCTCTGGATAACTGATCAAGTTGTCCGTGATGTACGTCTGGTCCTGGTCCAAGCTAGATCCACTTCTCACTCTGAGCATACATACTCAGGTCGTCAGAGCGACACGATAGCAAAATAAACATAGGTGCAAGTGGTAACTCGTACAGTAATAATGGATATATAACAGTAAATCAAGTTAGTAGAGGTATGAACATAAAGTAACAAATACAGTGTCTAATAAATCAGGTGAACAGTAAAGCAGTAAAATAGTATGTCAGGTGTGTCAATACAATGAGTAATGAATGTCAATGTCACTATCCCTATCAGTCTCTAAGTCTCACTGTACAGGTCACTAAACCTATCGTCGGTCCAAGTGTGAGAGTCAACCACTCGTGAGTGTCCTCCACCCAAGGGTAGGACCCAAGGGCAAGGGACCACGGGCCCAAAATATAACTCACAGTAATAATCGTGTACCCTGTAAATCTCCATATATCTCCATATATATAAGCCGGCATGGGACTCCCGAGATTATGTTGAACTCACACTCAAACTACCCCACACCCTGTGGTCTACATCAAACGCCAACCATAACCTCAAATATCGGTCGGTCCATGACAAGTATGCGTGAGAACTGGAGACAGGATCTCCATCAAGCACATCCCGACTGATACCCGAGATAGATGGAAAGTGTCTGGTGCCTTACCTGTGACACCCATACAAGTGCTTCCATAAGTGTCCCATACCACTTATGGTCACACTTATACGCATACCACAGACGTCGACAATGCAATAAAACAATAGGGTCCACTGATTGTGTACAAGTACGTGTCACTTTCACTTATCCACTCATGCACGAACACTAGCGTACTTGCCACAATCACCACTAATACCTAACACTGGGTAATGCACATGATTACTAGGTTACCAATGCAATGACATATATATATGATGCGATGAGAAAACAGTATTTAAGGCATGATCAAGATGTCATCAAACGATATCCTACCACTTGCATAATTTATCATAAATCATACGTGCACAATTTAGCAAAACAATGAACAGGGGATAAGTATTATGTTTGATTATCTATCCATAAAATTTGATTTCACGTCAATCGGGTTTCAGGATCGATAGATATGGCCAGTTCATTTTAAGCGTTCATTGCTGGAAATCCGGTTTCAGAATCGGAAGTCCGATTCACAATACATTTTAATCCTTGTTGGGATCAGAATTTAGCGATGCTATAGTTGACTGAAATCTAGGGTTTTCAATAGGGTTTTCAACGCAACATACGGATTCTCAATCGCGTCTGTACATCAAAAGTTATGCACTGTTCAACATTAGGATACCAGTTCTAGTTCTGTTTGGGACTGCTATACGTCCTGATCTTCTAAATTGCATTTTAAATAGTAAAAAACGATGAAACAGGGTGAAATCACTTGAGTTATCTAGTTAATAGATTCATATTCAATAAGGTGTAGGGTTCCGCAACATACGAGTTCAGGAAACAAAGTAGTAAACATTACGGGACAGAAAACAATAACCAGAGTTGCTCTGGACTGCAGTCCAGAGCCGCTCTCCGAACCACTTCTCGTCATAATATCAGTATAGAAACAATTGAGAACATGCATAGGGTTACAGGTCGTTGAGTCTGCTTCAATTTGAGCACTCGAACGCATCATTTCAATATGTACACGATTTATTGTGATTTTAACGATTTCCAAGTGCGGGAAATTCCCAGTTTTCGTGGGTGTAATTGGGGGTGTTCGTTTTAGTCGTTAACAGTCATATTTTCCAGTGAAATTTCCACACAGTGTTCATTATCACACGGGCCAGCATATGTAATCAAATTCCGTCAAATTAAATGAAGGTTTTCACTGGGATCTTGCATCGAACACTTACGTTATATAAGGTTTCACGAAACGTAAACGTGGAATTTATAGTATTATGAAATGTAACGGATATAATATAGCATGCAGCAAGTAGGGTACTTGCCTGGAGACGTTCTGGCGATGCACGGCAGTGGCAGCGGCACGAACACGCGACGAACTGTGCAGCTAGGGTTCGCAGCCTTGGCTCGCGCTCGGGTTCTACGTCGGAGTTGTCCGGGGATGCCTCGCGTTTGCTGGATGTGGAGAAGGATGCTCTGTCGATTTCCCGGGATATGCTGGGGTCGACGATGTTCGGCGTGGTCGCTCTCCGGCGGCAGCAGCAGAGGGTATTTGGGGCTCGCAGTGGGGGGTTTAGAGGCGGAGAGAGAGAGAGAGAGCAGGTAGTGGGGCTTGGGCTTGCAGTGATGGTGATGATGCGGAGGAGGTGGAGGTCGACGACGTGGTTCGGGTGCAGCAGGGCTCGCCGGCGTCAAGATGTAGGTAGTGAGCTCGGTGGTCGAGTGAGTTGGAGCTCGAGTGTGCAGTGCAGGGAAAAGGTGTCAGGAGAAGGTGAGAAGAGGACGCAGAGGGTTGTGCGACGATGGAAAGGAGGAGATGGTCGGCGGGTGGCGGTAGTTTCGGCCGACGGTGGATCTCCGGTGGAGATGGCTTGATCTTGGTGGCGGCTGGAGGTGCAGGGGAGACTCGGCGAGTCAATGAGGGGAGAGGTGGAAGTTTGGCTTTGCGAGAGGGGGTGAGGGAGTCGACGAGGAGGTTGTTGTCGTCGTCGTCGGGGAGGCGAGGGCTCGGCAGTTTTTGAGAAATGGAGGAGAGAGTGAGTTGGAGAGTGCGAGGGAGAGAGAAGAGGAGAGGTTGAGGCGAGGAGAGGTCGTGGGGGCTCGCGAGGGGTGCACGGCTTGGGCGACGAGCGCGGCGACGTGGGCGCAAGGGGGGGCGACGTGGGAAAGGAGAAAATCGAGCGGGAAACCTTTACGTGGGCGAGGAAGATGGAACGAAGCCGGTCGGGTCGGGTTATGGAGTTGGGCTGCTAGGGTTGGCGACATGGGCTTGGGCCAGAGACTAAAAGAAAATTTGTTTAATTTAATTTTTGGGGCTTTAGGAGAAGGGCTGGGCCGACCAGGAAAAATAAAACAATAAAGGAATAGAAAAGGGGCCGGGCTAGGTTAGGAAAGAAAATGGGGGAGGAAGTAAAGGAAGTGGGCTGGGGGTTTTATTTATTTAAAATGTTTGTTTTGGGCTGGTGAAAATGAAAGTGAGGAAAAGAATTGGGCCGGCTAAATTAAAAGGGGGAAAAAGGGTTTAGATAAATTAGGGTTAGGGATTTTAAAATACTAAAAATAATATTTATAAAATGAATAAACTTTAAAAGTAACATAAATACAGATATTGGTATAAAAGGGACTGGGTATTACATCATACCACCCTTACAAAAATTTCATCCTCGAAATTTAAAATAACCGATAAGTTATAAAATCATAAGCGAAAAGCTACTATATCGAACACTAGTACATAATGGTTTACAAATGGTCGGATAGAAAATTTTGAAGGTCTATATATGTATAAAAACTAACGTAACCGAAGGGTGGGTCTAAGTAAGTGCAAGGAAGACTCAATCATAAGGGCAAACTACATGTATACGAGAATATAAATAACAATAACGAACAATAGTATTCGAGGCGTGCTCAATAAAATCGAAACCCAAAATGTATGTATATATATGTATATCGAACCAGCGCAGCTAAGATAATATGATCAGACATAACCATCTATAATAGCAACCCATAAGTATAATACCCGGGAAAACTAAAGTAACAATATTAAAATGGTGAAGGATTTGTCGATAGGTTAAAACACCCTAGTGTAATGTATCGATCAAAAAGGGAAAACAAATCTTAAAGTAACTTAGAAAATCCACATGGTGCAAATAAGAAACATAGCATAAAATAATATGTGTAATATATGGTTGTGCTTTCGAAAATAATGGGAGATTAGTAGTGTACTTAAAATGCATAAAACGGAAATAGTTGATAACATGCACTTTTCGATGGATATAAGATAGTGAAAACTAAATTTTCGAATAACGATGTCCCTAAATATAGTTAGGGTAATAGGAAAATAGCATAAAAATGTATAGGGCTAGCTAGGTTAGGGGTTATGATGGAGTATGGCTCACTCAAAAGGTCGGAGTGTGACGGCTTTAGACTGAAGTACAAAGAGATTAGGGTCGGGTCAGCACGGGAAGTAAGGGTGAGCAGCAAAGGACCACAGGGGGAAAAGGGATGTATGGGAAGGAAAACGATCGATACATCATGTGAATCAAAAAAAAATCCGAATGGTTAGCGAACTCGGAAATTTCACTATCAATTTCCTCTCCAGAAGAATCTCAAACGAGGCACATACGAAGGATGAAGGGTGGCCCATTCAAAAGATCGGGGTGCGGTACTTTTTAATCTCAGCGAGGGTCAAGATAGCCCAATGTGCAGGGGTGGACAGTCAGGGATCTTAGGAGAAAAGTATATGTATAGGGGAAATAGTCAAGCATCGTGTGAACTAAAAGATCAGAAGATTAGCGAATTCAGCAATTTTATTTCATTTCAGAAAAGTCCGAACATACACGATGAATAAAAGATAGTCCTAAACTATACAGAGATTTTATTTGTCCCGAGAAGACGAAATCTCAATCACGTCAGTCGCGGTTGTGGAGGTGCAGCAGGTCACGGCTGGCTCGTGTGCTCAGATAGGGCCGTCCATTCCCATATTGCCTCATAGGGATCGCCGTCGAAGGTTCTTCTGCCGTGGGGTCTCGTTCTTCCGGTCCTTCCGTCTTGACTGGAGCTTCTCCATCGAGGTCTGATTCTACGTGATCTTTTCTGCTGGATCCTCTTCCATAAGATCTCCTGCGGGGTCTTCCTCTATCGGGTTCTCTTCGGAGTCCTCCTCATCGTCGTCAGAGTCGCTGACTATGTTGTCTTCTAAGGCTGCGGCTCCCTCGTCCTCGGAATTGTTGTTTTCGAAAATAACCTGTGGGTCTTTAATCTCGTCATCCGAACTCACCGGCATGTAGTCCGCGGTACCGCACGACCATGTGTCCTCATCTAAAGGCGGCGCTTCCCCAAGGTGGGCCATGACCTAAAAAGGAGAGTCATGATTAGACAGTGGAACACATTAAGAAAATAACTAAGGATACGGAGTACAGGAGAGTATGCGGTAGGCAGGGACCGAAAAATCAAAATTTAAAAAGAAAAAAAATGATGTTATAATGAGTAGTATAAATAAGGGGAAACGCAAGAGAACGATACATACATTACGATTCAAAGTTTTTTTGCATTCAACAAAAGTTTGACGGATACAAGATTTCAAACGAAAGGAAATATTTATAAAAGAGTGATAACATCTTTGTTGAAAGTAGAAAACGTGATAATTCTTCTTTGATTTCTGGACTGCTGCATTCCTGCCTCGCGAGTAGAATCCTGCGTGGGGTCCGCACTATCCTCGAAGCTCGAACTACGAAATAACCATCACATAGCAGGAGTGGGGAGTGTGGACGAACTGCCTCCTTGTAGCTCCTTCCTTTCAGGGCAACTATTGATAAAGTGTTCGCTGGATCCGCAAATCAGGCATTTCCCTTTGGCGCGGCGACACTCCTCTAAAGGTGTCCTGGCTTCTTGCAGTACCCACAACGTTGGGTCTTCTGCTGCTTCTGTCGTGGGGAAACAAGTAGGCGCTTCATCTTCACCTCTTTTCCTCGTCTAACAGGGATCCTTTTACGATTGGAGGCTTCCGCTGGTGCCTGAGTCATCTGTCTTCTTAGTCCCTCCGCTAACAGGTCATTTGTTCGCTCCTGGGCTTCCTTCAGACCCTGCAATGCATTCAGAATCTCTACGGTCTGATTCTGGGGAGTGGAGGTAGGGGGAAGTCGTTGGAAGACATGGTCCTGAAACAACAATTTTGAGGACGATATAAGGCACAAGCTATAAGAATTAAAATATAATATGGATTGGGCAAGGAATCAAGAATATCGGGTGTGATGAAATTTATTACAAGTGGAAATCAACTGTAGGACTCTAAGTCACTTAAACAGAGTACAGTATTGTAACTATGATGTAGTTCACAATTACAATCGCGTAACTCTGCCAAGTCACCCGAAACCCTAGCGGATGGATAGCAGAACACACAATGTGAATAAGGATTAAGAATAACAAGTTTACAATCTAGACCGAGGGATGTCTTAGATTGTCGAGCCCTACACGGAAAACTGCAATCCCAATCGAAGCAAAACCTGTCTCTGAAACCAAAAAAACCATGTCACGCCCCGCTTCCCAGAATACGGAATACGAGGGGTTGACAAGGCCAGTCATGCTCCTACGTTCAAGGGAATATCCTGTCGTAGTCACACTTCGGCTTCTAGCTTTACGTGGTAATCAGTAAACAACGTACAGGTAAAGAGAAATGCAGTAACTGAGACAAAACAGAAACAAGGAACTAACCTGATGGGGAACCAAAAGAGTGTAGCTCTGGATAACTGATCTAGTTGTCCGCGATGTACGTCTGGTCCTGGTCCAAGCTAGATCCAGTTCTCACTCTGAGCATGCATACTCAGGTCGTCAGAGCGACACGATAGAAAAATAAACATAGGTACAAGTGGTAACTCGTACAGTAATAATGGATAATAACAGTAAATCAAGATAGTAGAGGTATGAACATAATGTAACAAATACAGTGTCTAATAAATCAGGTGAACAGTAAAGCAATAAAATAGTATGTCAAGTGTGTCAATACAATGAGCAATGCATGTCAATGTCACTATCCCTATCAGTCTCTAAGTCTCACTGTACAGGTCACTAAGCCTATCGTCAGTCCAAGTGTGAGAGTCAACCACTCGTGAGTGTCCTCCACCCAAGGGTAGGACCCAAGGGCAAGGGACCACGGGCCCAAAATATAACTCACGGTAATAATCATGTACCCTGTAATCTCCATATATCTTCATATATATAAGCCGGCATGGAACTCCCGAGATTCTGTTGAACTCACACTCAAACTACCCCATACCCCGTGGTCTACATCAAACGCCAACCATAAGCTCAAATACCGGTCGGTCCAAGACAAGTCTGCGCGAGAACTGGAGACAGGATCTCCATCAAGCACGTCCCGACTGGTACCCGAGATAGATGGACAGTGTCTGGTGCCTTACCTGTGACACCCATACAAGTGCTTCCATAATTGTCCCATACCACTTATGGTCACACTTATACGCATCCCACAGACGTCGACAATGCAATAGAACAATAGGGTCCACTGATTGTGTACAAGTACGTGTCACTTTCACTTATCCACTCATGCACGAACACTAGCGTACTTGCCACAATCACCACTAATATCTAACACTGGGTAATGCACATGATCACTAGGTTACCAATGCAATGACATATATATATGATGCGATGAGAAAACAGTATTTAAGGCATGATCAAGATGTCATCAAACGATATCCTACCACTTGCATAATTTATCATAAATCATGCGTGCACAATTTAGCAAAACAATGAACAGGGGATAAGTAGTATGTTTGATTATCTATCCAGAAAATTTGATTTCACGTCAATCGGGTTTCAGGATCGATAGATATGGCCAGTTCATTTTAAGCGTTCACTGCTGGAAATCCGGTTTCAGAATCGGAAGTCCGTTTCGGAATGCATTTTAATCCCAGTTGGGATCAGAATTTAGCGACGCTATAGTTGAATGAAATCTAGGGTTTTCAATAGGGTTTTCAACTCAATAGACGGATTCTCAATCGCATCTGTACGTCAAAAGTTATGCACTGTTAAACATTAGGATACCAGTTCTGGTTCTGTTTGGGACTGCTATACGTCCTGATCTTCTAAATTGCATTTTAAATAGTAAACGACGATGAAACAGGGTGAAATCACTTGAGCTATATATTTAACAGATTCATATTCAATAAGGTGTAGGGTTCCGCAACATACGAGTTCAGGAAACAAAGTAGTAAACATTACGGGACAGAAAACAATAACCAGAGTTGCTCTGGACTGCAGTCCAGAGCTGCTCTCCGAACCACTTCTCGTCATAATATCAGTACAGAAACAATTGAGAACTTGCATATGGTTACAGGTCGTCAAGTCGGCTTCAATTTGATCCCTTGAACGCATCATTTCAATATGTAAAAGATTTATTGTGATTTTAACGATTTCCAAGTGCGGGAAATTCCCAGTTTTCGTGGGTGTAATTGGGGGTGTTCGTTTTAGTCGTTAACAGTCATATTTTCCAGTGAAATTTCCACACAGTATTCATTATCACACGGGCCAGTATATGTAATCAAATTCCGTCAAATTAAATGAAGGTTTTCGTTGGGATCTTGCATCGAACACTTACGTTATATAAGGTTTCACGAAACGTAAACGTGGAATTTATAGTATTATGAAATGTAACGGATATAATATAGCATGCAGCAAGTAGGGTACTTGCCTGGAGACGTTCTGGCGATGCACGGCAGTGGCAGCGGCACGAACATGCGACGAACGGCGCAGCTAGGGTTCGCATCCTTGGCTCGTGCTCGGGTTCTACGTCGGAGTTGTCCGGGGATGCCTCGCGTTTGCTGGATGCGGAGAGGGATGCTCTGTCGATTTCCCGGGATGTGCTGGGGTCGACGATGGTCGGCGTGGTCGCTCTCCGGCAGCGGCGGCAGAGGGTATTTGGGGCTCGCAGTGGGGGGTTTAGAGGGGGGGAGAGAGAGAGAGAGCAGGTAGTGGGGCTTGGGCTTGCAGTGATGGTGATGATGCGGAGGAGGTGGAGGTCGACGACGTGGTTCGGGTGCAGCAGGGCTCGCCGGCGTCGAGGTGCAGGTAGTGAGCTCGGTGGTCGAGTGAGTTGGAGCTCGAGTGTGCAGTGTGGGGAAAAGGTGTCAGGAGAAGGTGAGAAGAGGGCGCAGAGGGTTGTGCGGCGATGGAAAGGAGGAGATGGTCGGTGGGTGGCGGTGGTTTCGGCCGACGGTGGTTCTCCGGTGGAGATGGCTTGATCTTGGTGGCGGCTGGAGGTGCAGGGGAGACTCGGCGAGTCAGTGAGGGGAGAGGTGGCGGTTTGGCTTTGCGAGAGGGGGTGAGGGAGTCGACGAGGAGGTTGTCGTCGTCGTCGTCGGGGAGGGGAGGGCTCGGCAGTTTTTTAGAGATGGAGGAGAGAGTGAGTTGGAGAGTGCGAGGGAGAGAGAAGAGGAGAGGTTGAGGCAAGGAGAGGTCGTGGGGGCTCGCGAGGGGTGCGCGGCGTGGGCGACGAGTACGGCGATGTGGGCGCAAGGGGGGGCGACGTGGGAAAGGAGAAAATCGAGCGGGAAACCTTTACGTGGGCGAGGAAGATGGAACGAAGCGGGTCGGATCGGGTTATGGAGTTGGGCTGCTAGGGTTGGCGACATGGGCTTGTGCTAGAGACCAAAAGAAAATTTGTTTAATTTAGTTTTTGGGGCTTTAGGAGAAGGCTGGGCCGACCAGGAAAAATAAAACAATAAAGGAATAAAAAAGGGGCCGGGCTAGGTTAGGAAAGAAAATGGGGGAGGAAGTAAAGGAAGTGGGCTGGGGGTTTTATTTATTTAAAATGTTTGTTTTGGGCTGGTGAAAATGAAAGTGAGGAAAAGAATTGGGCCGGCTAAATTAAAAGGGGGAAAAAGGGTTTAGATAAATTAGGGTTAGGGATTTTAAAATACTAAAAATAATATTTATAAAATGAATAAACTTTAAGAGTAACATAAATACAGATATTGGTATAAAAGGGACTGGGTATTACATCATACCACCCTTACAAAAATTTCGTCTTCGAAATTTAAAATAACCGATAAGTTATAAAATCATAAGCGAAAAGCTACAATATCGAACACTAGTACATAATGGTTTACAAAATGTCGGATAGAAAATTTTGAAGGTCTATATATGTATAAAAACTAACGTAACCGAAGGGCGGGTCTAAGTAAGTGCAAGGCAAACTCAATCATAAAGGCAAACTACATGTATACGAGAATATAAATAACAATAACGAACAATAGTATTCGAGGCGTGCTCGATAAAATCGAAACCCAAAATGTATGTATATATATGTATATCGAACCAGCGCAGCTAAGATAATATCATCAGACCTAACCATCTATAATAGCAACCCATAAGTATAATACCCGAGAAAACTAAAGTAACAATATTAAAATGGTGAAGGATTTGTCGATAGGTTAAAACACCCTAGTGTAATGTATCGATCAAAAAGGGAAAACAAATCTTAAAGTAACTTAGAAAATCCACATGGTGCAAATAAGAAACATAGCATAAAATAATATGTGTAATATATGGTTGTGCTTTCGAAAATAATGGGAGATTGGTAGTGTACTTAAAATGCATAAAACGGAAATAGTTGATAACATGCACTTTTCGATGGACATAAGATAGTGAAAACTAAATTTTCGAATAACGATGTCCCTAAATATAGTTAGGGTAATAGGAAAATAGCACAAAAATGTATAGAGCTAGCTTGGTTAGGGGTTACAATGGAGTATGGCTCACTCAAAAGGTTGGAGTGTGACGGTTTTAGATTGAAGGTCAAAGAGATTGGGGTCGGGTCAGCACGGGAAGTAAGGGTGAGCAGCAAAGGACCACAGGGGGAAAAGGGATGTATGGGAAGGAAAACAGTCGATACATCTTGTGAATCAAAAAAAATCCGAAGGGTTAGCGAACTCAGAAATTTCACTATCAATTTCCTCTCCAGAAGAATCTCAAACGAGGCACATACGAAGGATGAAAGGTGGCCCATTCAAAAGATCGGGGTGCGGTACTTTTTAATCTCAGCGAGGGTCAAGATAGCCCAAGGTGCAGGGGTGGACAGTCTGGGATCTCAGGAGGAAAGTAGATGTATAAGGGAAACAGTCAAGCATCGTGGGAACCAAAAGATCGGAAGATTGGCGAACTCAGCAATTTTATTTCATTTCAGAAAAGTCCGAACATCCACGACGAATAAAAGATAGTCCTAAACTATTCAGAGATTTTATTTGTCCCGAGGAGACGAAAGCTCAATCACGTCAGTCGCAGTTGTGGAGGTGCAGCAGGTCACGGCTGGCTCGTGCGCTCAGATAGGGCCGGCCATTCCCATATTGCCTCACAGCGATCGCCGTCGAAGGTTCTTCTGCCGCGGGGTCTCGTTCTTCCGGTCCTTCCGTCTCCATCGAGGTCTGATTCTATGTGATCTTTTCTGCTGGATCCTCTCCATCGAGGTCTGATTCTATGTGATCTTTTCTGCTGGATCCTCTTCCATAGGATCTCCTTCGGGGTCTTCCTCTATCGGGTTCTCTTCGGGGTCCTCCTCATCGTCGTCAGAGTCGCTGACTATATTGTCTTCTAAGGCTGCGGCTCCCTCGTCCTCGGAATCGTTGTTTCCGAAAATAACCTGTGGGTCGTTAATCTCGTCATCCGAACTCACCGGCATGTAGTCCGCGGTACCGCACGACCATGTGTCCTCATCTAAAGGCGGCGCTTCCCCAAGGTGGGCCATGACCTAAAAAGGAGAGTCATGATTAGACAGTGGAACACATTAAGAAAATAACTAAGGATACGGAGTACAGGAGAGTATGCGGTAGGCAGGGACCGAAAAATCAAAATTTAAAAAGAAAAAAAATGATGTTATAATGAATAGTATAAATAAGGGGAAACGCAAGAGATCGATACATACATTACGATTAAAAATTTTATTGCATTCAACAAAAGTTTGACGGATACAAGATTTCAAACGAAAGGAAATATTTACAAAAGAGTGATAACATCTTTGTTGAAGGTAGAAAACGTAATAATTCTTCTTTGATTTCTGGACTGCTGCATTCCTGCCTCGCGAGTAGAATCCTGCGTGGGGTCCGTACTATCCTCGAAGCTCGAACTACGAAATAACCATCACATAGCAGGAGTTGGGAGTGTGGACGAACTTCCTCCTTATAGCTCCTTCCTTTCAGGGCAACTACTGATAAAGTGTTCACTGGATCCGCAAATCATGCATTTCCCTTTGGTGCGGCGACACTCCTCTGAAGGTGTCCTGGCTTCTTGCAGTACCCACAATGTTGGGTCTTCTGCTTCTTCTATCGCGGGGAAACAAGTGGGCGCTTCATCTTCACCTCTTTTCCTCGTCTAACAAAGATCCTTTTACGATTGGAGGCTTCCGCTGGTGCCTGAGTCATCTGTCTTCTTAGTCCCTCAGCTAACAGGTCATTTGTTCGCTCCTGGGCTTCCTTCAGACCCTGCAATGCATTCAGAATCTCTACGGTCTGATTCTGGGGAGTGGAGGTAGGGGGAAGTCGTTGGAAGACATGGTCCTGAAACAACAATTTTGAGAACGATATAAGGCACAAGCTATAAGAATTAAAATATAATATGGATTGGGCAAGGAATCAAGAATATCGGGTGTGATGAAATTTATTACAAGTGGAAATCAACTGTAGGACTCTAAGTCACTTAAACAGAGTACAGTATTGTAACTATGATGTAGTTCACAATTACAATCGCGTAACTCTGCCAAGTCACCCGAAACCCTAGCGGATGGATAGCAGAACACACAATGTGAATAAGGATTAAGAATAACAAGTTTACAATCTAGACCGAGGGATGTCTTAGATTGTCGAGCCCTACACGGAAAACTGCAATCCCAATCGAAGCAAAACATGTCTCTGATACCAAAAAAACCATGTCACGCTCCGCTACCCAGAATACGGAATACGAGGGATTGACAAGGCCAGCCATGCTCCTACGGTCAAGGGAATATCCTGCCGTAGTCACACTTCGGCTTCTAGATTTACGTGGTAATCAGTAAACAACGCACAGGTAAAGAGAAATGCAGTAACTGAGACAAAACAGATACAAGGAACTAACATGATGGGGAAGCAAAAGAGTGTAGCTCTGGATAACTGATCAAATTGTCCGCGATGTACGTCTGGTCCTGGTCCAAGCTAGATCCACTTCTCACTCTGAGCATGCATACTCAGGTCGTCAGAGCGACACGATAGCAAAATAAACATAGGTGCAAGTGGTAACTCGTACAGTAATAATGGATATATAACAGTAAATCAAGATAGTAGAGGTATGAACATAAAGTAACAAATACAGTGTCTAATAAATCAGGTGAACAGTAAAGCAGTAAAATAGTATGCCAGGTGTGTCAATACAATGAGTAATGCATGTCAATGTCACTATCCCTATCAGTCTCTAAGTCTCTCTGTACAGGTCACTAAGCCTATCGTCGGTCCAAGTGTGAGAGTCAACCACTCGTGAGTGTCCTCCACCCAAGGGTAGGACCCAAGGGCAAGGGACCACTGGCCCAAAATATAACTCACGGTAATAATCATGTACCCTGTAAATCTCCATATATCTCCATATATATAAGCCGGCATGGGACTCCCGAGATTCTGTTGAACTCACACTCAAACTACCCCACACCCCGTGGTCTACATCAAACGCTAACCATAACCTCAAATACCGGTCGGTCCATGACAAGTCTGCGCGAGAACTGGAGACAGGATCTCCATCAAGCACGTCCCGACTGATACCCGAGATAGATGGACAGTGTCTGGTGCCTTACCTGTGACACCCATACAAGTGCTTCCATAAGTGTCCCATACCACTTATGGTCACACTTATACGCATACCGCAGACGTCGACAATGCAATAGAACAATAGGGTCCACTGATTGTGTACAAGTACGTGTCACTTTCACTTATCCACTCATGCACGAACACTAGCGTACTTGCCACAATCACCACTAATACCTAACACTGGGTAATGCACATGATCTCTAGGTTACCAATGCAATGACATATATATATGATGCGATGAGAAAACAGTATTTAAGACATGATCAAGATGTCATCAAACGATATCCTACCACTTGCATAATTTATCATAAATCATACGTGCACAATTTAACGAAACAATGAACAGGGGATAAGTAGTATGTTTGATTATCTATCCAGCAAATTTGATTTCACGTCAATCGGGTTTCAGGATCGATAGATATGGCCAGTTCATTTTAAGCGTTCACTGTTAGAAATCCGGTTTCAGAATCGGAAGTCCGTTTCGCAATGCATTTTAATCCCAGTTGGGATCAAAATTTAGCGACGCTATAGTTGAATGAAATCTAGGGTTTTCAACGCAACAGACGGATTCTCAATCGCGTCTGTACGTCAAAAGTTATGCACTGTTCAACATTAGGATACCAGTTTTGGTTCTGTTTGGGACTGCTATACGTCCTGATCTTCTAAATTGCATTTTAAATAGTAAACAACGATGAAACAGGGTGAAATCACTTGCGTTATCTAGTTAACAGATTCATATTCAATAAGGTGTAGGGTTCCGCAACATACGAATTCAGGAAACAAAGTAGTAAACATTACGGGACAGAAAACAATAACCAGAGTTTCTCTGGACTGCAGTCCAGAGCCGCTCTCCGAACCACTTCTCGTCATAATATCAGTACAGAAACAATTGAGAACTTGCATAGAGTTACAGGTCGTCGAGTCGGCTTCAATTTGAGCACTCGTACGCATCATTTCAATATGTACATGATTTATTGTGATTTTAACGATTTCCAAGTGCAGGAAATTCCCAGTTTTCGTGGGTGTAATTGGGGGTGTTCGTTTTAGTCGTTAACAGTCATATTTTCCCGTGAAATTTCCACACAGTGTTCATTATCACACAGGCCAGCATATGTAATCAAATTCCCTCAAATTAAATGAAGGTTTTCGTTGGGATCTTGCATCGAACACTTACGTTATATAAGGTTTCACGAAACGTAAACGTGGAATTTATAGTATTATGAAATGTAACGGATATAATATAGCATGCAGCAAGGAGGGTACTTGCCTGGAGACGTTCTGGCGATGCACGGCAGTGGCAGCGGCACGAACTTGCGACGAACGACGCAGCTAGGGTTCGCAGCCTCGACTCATGCTCGGGTTCTACGTCGGAGTTGTCCGGGGATGCCTCGCGTTTGCTGGATGCGGAGAGGGATGCTCTGTCGATTTCCCGGGATGTGCTGGGGTCGACGATGGTCTGCGTGGTCGCTCTCCGGCGGCGGCGGCAGAGGGTATTTGGGGCTCGCAGTGGGGGGTTTAGAGGGAGAGAGAGAGAGAGCAGGTAGTGGGGCTTGGGCTTGCAGTGATGGTGATGATGCGGAGGAGGTGGAGGTCGACGACGTGGTTTGGGTGCAGTAGGGCTCGCCGGCGTCGAGGTGCAGGTAGTGAGCTCGTTGGTCGAGTGAGTTAGAGCTCGAGTGTGAAGTGCGGGGAAAAGTTGTCAGGAGAAGGTGAGAAGAGGGCACAGAGGGTTGTGCGGCGATGGAAAGGAGGAGATGGTCGGCGGGTGGCGGTGGTTTCGGCCGACGGTGGATCTCCGGTGGAGATGGCTTGATCTTGGTGGCGGCTGGAGGTGCAGGAGAGACTCGGCGAGTCAGTGAGGGGAAAGGTGGTGGTTTGGCTTTGCGAGAGGGGGTGAGGGAGTCGACGAGGAGGTTGTCGTCGTCGTCGTCGTCGTCGGGGAGGCGAGGGCTCGGCAGTTTTCGAGTGATGGAGGAGAGAGTGAGTTGGAGAGTGCGAGGGAGAGAGAAGAGGAGAGGTTGAGGTGAGGAGAGGTCGTGGGGGCTCGCGAGG
This sequence comes from Agapanthus africanus, assembly GCA_030015575.1. Classification (NCBI taxonomy): domain Eukaryota; kingdom Viridiplantae; phylum Streptophyta; class Magnoliopsida; order Asparagales; family Amaryllidaceae; genus Agapanthus; species Agapanthus africanus. The sequence goes on along the minus strand of CM057350.1, from coordinate 130,577,956 downwards.
GGTGCGCGGCGTGGGCGACGAGCGCAGCGACGTAGGCGCAAGGGGGGGCGACATGAGAAAGGAGAAAATCGAGCGGGAAACCTTTACGTGGGCGAGGAAGATGGAACGAAGCGGGTCGGGTCGGGTTATGGAGTTGGGCTGCTAGGGTTGGCGACATGGGCTTGTGCCAGAGACCAAAAGAAAATTTGTTTAATTTAGTTTTTGGGGCTATAGGAGAAGGGCTTGGCCGACCAGGAAAAATAAAACAATAAAGGAATAGAAAAAGGGCCGGGCTAGGTTAGGAAAGAAAATGGGGGAGGAAGTAAAGGAAGTGGGCTGGGGGTTTTATTTATTTAAAATGTTTGTTTTGGGCTGGTGAAAATGAATGTGAGGAAAAGAATTGGGCCGGCTAAAATAAAAGGGGGGAAAAGGGTTTAGATAAATTAGGGTTAGGGATTTTTAAATACTAAAAATAATATTTATAAAATGAATAAACTTTAAGAGTAACATAAATACAGATATTGGTATAAAAGGGACTGGGTATTACATGTACAGCAATTTCTGGATCTAGTCCTGGCATTTCAGAATAGTTCCATGCGAAGCAATGTCTATGCTGCATAAGCACGTCTTTTAACGCAGCCACCCTTTCTTCAGACAGCAACTTGCTGACGAATGTCAGTCGCGGGTCGTTCGCCGTTCCCAACTCAATTTTCTTGAGGTTATCTGCAGTAGTATGTATGCCATCTTCCAGTTCTTTCGACGCTGGTGGTAATTCTGAGATTACCTCGTCGTCATTGTTTTCGAAACACCAAGGAATGTCATCCATATTCTCAGGCTCTCCTTTTGATATTGTTATCATATGACAAGTAAGAAATCGCTTCCAAGACCGATGCAGATCCGGTTCTGCTGTTGTGGCTTTGGGTTCGTGCTTTTGTGGCGGCATTATCCTCCAGCTGCTGGATAGAGCAAACCTGCCTTGCTGGTACCGGTCTTCGATCCAGTTCTTGAAGCTGAAGCAGTCTTCTATAGGGTGTCCTATGGCTCGGTGATAAGAGCAGTAGCCCGGATGAGAGACCTCGTTTGCTTGCTCAGAGTGCTTAGACTCCGGCAGTGTGATCATTCGATGTTTTAAAGCGAGATCAAGTATCTTCTCCGTCTTTTCTCGAGGAAAGGAGTATGCTCGACTCATCTTCTTCATGAGGGACAAATCCGGACCGCCCAATTCCCGATTACATGACTTTCCGGTCCCGCTTTGTCGTTGTCGAATGCCTTTTCTGCTCCTTGACTTATTTCTGCCTCTGCGTCGGGCCTTTTGCACGGCAGGTTGACAGGGAGGAGCATTTTCGTCTTTCGCAGCCTGTTGAAGAAGACGTTGCGTCCTGGCTTTCTCGTAGATGGCCATTTCGCGATTATGGTTGTCCCGAGCTTTTTGACCCGCTTTCCTGATAAGCTTGTCCATTCATTCTTCAAATGACGGACTCGGCACTCTGATTGCGGGATCTCGTTTTGACACGGGGTCGGCGCTTTCTGACAGGGCGTCCTCTTCTTCATCGAAGTTATATATGGCGTAGCTACCATGGACTCGTTCCCATTTTCCGGATCTCACATATCCAAGCCCAAGCGTTTCCATTCTCCCATTGGGCAATTTGCGCTGCGTCCCAGGGACATCCCAAATCCTGTTGTAGAACCGAGCTTGTCGAATAGTCTGTTTTAAGGGTACCCCTTGGCGCTTCAATAGCCTTTTTAGTGCGTTCGTATAATATCTGGGCAAACGGATGGGTTGGAGCATGTCAAGTGTAGAATCCGTGCCGTGCCAGATCTCTTTCTCCCCTCTTGTTTCCGTGGACCGATAGAATAGGATCGCCCTTTCACTTTTTCGCCTGGGAGGGACGTAAAACGTCTGTAGGTCTTGCACACTGTAAGCTTCAAGTGCGTCAAGATCTTTGGAGTGCTCCCACGGAATTATGGTAATTTGCAAACTCTGATCACCAGCAGGGAATTCTCGTATTGACGGCCGACTGGAGAATACAGCATTCACCTCATCTTCCGAGTCGCTTCCGAAGATCAACATAGGGGCGGATGGTCCCGGGTTGTTGCGTCGAGACGGCCCAGCGTAAACTATCTCTTCTTCTTCTTCGGTATCACTCCCGAAAACAGGAATGGTGACGGTGACTTTGTTCTCCGGTTTGCGACACCTCTCTGTGTCCTCGAAATCTGGCAAAAAGTATTTTGTATCTTCGTACTTGCGGACTTCGTTCACGGAGAACGGGTTCAGCTCACCTGTTACGGTATACTCGAGACCGTCCTTGAAATACTTCATACACTGATGTTGTGTAGAAGGGTTGATGTTGTACTCGTGTAACCAAGGACGACCGAGTAAAGCATTGTAGCAGGTCTTGGCGTCAATGACGTGAAACTTGATGTCCGTGATGAGTAGTCCGAAGCATAATGTTAATATCACAGATCCGAGAGTTCGTGACGATTGGGAGTCGAAACCTGAGATGGTAATTTTATCACGAGCGAAGTGTTGAACGCTCATGCAGATTTCCTTCAACACCCGCACATTAAGGAGATTGACAGAGGATCCATTATCAACCAGGATTTTTCCTATCTTGATGTCGTGGCAGTATCCAGAAACATATAGGGGACGGTTGTGGTCGCACGTCCCAAGGAGAAGGTCTTCATCACCGAACGTGACATCGGCTGTGTGCACTTCTTCCAGTTCATCCTTCATCCTTTGTTCGGCAAGGAAGGCTCGGAATTGCTCGGGCTCTTGCAGCGCCCTGATTAATGAATCTCTCGCTTCTTTTGATAATAAGAGGGCGTCGAGAATGCTGAGCTGAGAGGGTATCTTCCTCAGGTGAGCTAGGACGTTGTAGTCCACTTTACTCCTCTTGGGCGGGTCCTTGGCAGTTAGCTCTTTCATGACTTGGTCGTCTAAGGCGATATCCTCAGCGACCTTTTCCTTTCCCTTATCTTTTCTAGTTGCGGGTCCGAGATTCTTTTCCGGGAGCGTGCGATTGCGCAGCTGAATGTTTTCGCAGGCCTCTGGTTTTTCCTCTTTCCCTAAGACGGGTTCTTTAAAGAGAGGGCCCAGAGCCATTTCATCATCAGAGTCGCTCCCAAAGGTGAGAACTTTTGATCCTCCGGCGTTAACCGTGTAACAGTTACCGGTAGTTCTTTTGTGCCCTTCGGTCATACTTCTCTGTTCCCGCCGAGTTCTACGTTTCATTCGCTTAAAATGTTGCCGGTGAGCAACATATCCCTGCCACCATATCTTAAAAGAGTCGCACTCCTCAGTGGGGTGTGAAATCTTCTGATGATATGAGCAATAATTAGGATGCATCTCCGCTCCATCGCGAGCGTTCTCTTCCGAGGGCGGTAGCTTCATTCCCATTGATATGGCTTTAGCAAACCTTTTCCTCGTCTTGAATCTGTTTTTATCCGCATCGAATGTCTTTTGATTTGGCGGGAGTGCTTCGACTCTTTCGTCTAGTCGCCTGCGTTTGTCTCCTTATGATGCAGCCATCTCACGCTCCCGATCGGCTTTACTTTTCAGACGAATCTCGTCTAGAAAGGCGTCGATCATTTCGTCTGTCGGCCACACAAGTTCAGGTTCAGGCTCTGCCCCCAGTTTCTCAGTGCCAGGAGTATTTTCATCGTCCATAAATGAGTGGGAGATAACATGACAACTCGCCACGTATCCCTCAGATTCCTCTGACGAGCTCTCTCCATTATCTTCCTCCTGAAAGACGTGGTTGAGGAACTCTTGGAGTGTGATGGGAGTCCGCGCTTTTTGATTGTACTCCTCCAACGCGTCAATCTGTTTCTGCAAGTCCGTGCGCTTGTCGCCAGGCTTCACGGGCTTTTTGGATCTCTTCTTCTTCTTCTTTGAAGATTTTAACGGCTGGGTGTGAGTACTTGGGCCATCACCACCGATCTTTGGATTTGGGCACGGCTTCAGCATCCCTTCAATGATCTGGGGTTCCAGCGGGTTCTTCCACCTGATCACCGGGCATGTCTGGAGCTCGTTCAGCATTCTTTTGGTTTTTGCTGAAAGCACGATTTCCCACGGAGCTTCTTCAATGAAAGAACAAGTTGCCCTCGGTGTGTCCATCTTCTTAGGAGTGTGCGGTTGTGGCGGGTTCACCTTCCACTTCTCGGACAGCGCAAACTTTCCCTGTAGGTATTGATCTTCAATCCATCCTTTGAAGACGAAGCAATCCTCAATCGGATGGCTTACCGTTTGATGGTAAGGGCAGTAACTGGGGTTATTCACCTCGCTAGGTTGTGGCGGTCGCCTTGGATTCGGCAAGTTAATAAGCCTGTTGCGCACAGCCAGCTCGAATAGCCTCTTCGTCTTATCCTGCGAGAATGAGTAAGGGCGCTTCATTTTCTCATTATAATATCGCCCTCTCTCTTCCAATTGATCCGCTAGCTTTGGGGCACTGGGTTGCTGTTGAGCGTTCGCGACGAAGGTCGCCTTCCCTTTACCCTTGTCGTTCCACGGTTCCGGCTTTGGAGGAGAAGGTCTGTGACCCATTTGATCCATCTGGGCTAGCTTGTCGATCAAAGCCTGGAACGTGGTCGGCTTAAAGAACATCATGAACTATGAGATAGTTGCATGAGAGTCTAGGGTACCCACGAACATGCCCACTGCAAGCGCTTCCTCAATGCGTTGTTCGCATTTCGATCACAAGTTTCGCCAACTTATAGCGTACTGGACCCACGTCTCGCCTGGTTTCACCCTGGCATTAATCAACGCCGTTATCGGGGTGCGTTCGCTGGTGCTCGCGAATCGCTGAGTGAATAGAAACTCCATTTCAGCGAATGTCTTGACAGAATCGTTCGGGAGTTCAAAATACCATTCGAACGTTGTTTCTGTCAAGCTGCCGGCGAATCGGTGAAGCAAGAGCTTATCGTTGTTCCCCTCCGAATGACGGCGCGACGGCGGACATCTCGCCTGAGGTTCGGGGCAGATGCTAATTGGTGTTATCCGTCTACCTCTCCGAAAATGCCAAGTTGATTTATGGCACCGTGTATCGAAGGTTTAGACTGATGCGTCCGATGTAGCAGACTTCGTCAGATTCCCCCTCGCTTGAGGGGTTTTTGATTGTGGGGATGCTCTTCCCTGCAGGCGCAAGCCCCTGCAATTATTTACGCTACCGCATCGCGGTAACCACTTTCTCCTTCTCCAGATGGTCACTTTGTGTCGTGTGTGTTTATTTTGTGTTTAGTTGCCCGTGGATTGTATACGGAGACTGAATTATGTCGTCGCTCGTAGGGCGTAGACTAGTCCAAATCTGTATTATCTTAGATTTGGGTTTGGGGGTTTGGGTTTAAGGATTCGTTAGCCTCATTGGAGACTAAGATCGACTTAAACGTTTGTTAAGGACACGTTAGTCTAGTTTTTAGACTAAGATCGACTTAACGGGATCGTTTAGATCCAACAATAGAGCCATTAAGGGAGCCCTGTTGTTTAGTTTAGTGACGTTGCGGTCAATAGGTAGTTTAAGGACATTGCGGTCCAGTGTTAGTTTTAAGACGTTGCGGTCAAGGTTAAGGACGTCGTAGTCCGTGGATTTAAGGACTCCACAGTCCGATGTTAGTTTTAAGACATCACGGTCAAGGTTAAGGACCTTATAGTCCGTGGATTTACGGACTCCACAGTCCAGCGTTAGTTTTAAGACATCACGGTCAAGGTTAAGGACCTCATAGTCCGTGGATTTAAGGACTCCACAGTCCGGCGTTAGTTTTAAGACATCACGGTCAAGGTTAAGGACCTCATAGTCCATGAGTTTAAGGACCCCACAGTCCGTATCAATATGTGGTCATCGGGACCCGTCACCTCTTGAAGACGTTGAGGAATTACAACGCCAAGTATCAAAGGAGTGAAGAGATGTACCCTTAAACCAAGGTAGATTAAACAGTCTTTGGCCCAATTTGGAACCAAGACCAATTAATTATATTATGAGCCCATTGGCTCAGTTGGATTTGAATTGAGGACTGATGGCCATCTTAGGCTAAGTCCAATCATATTTAGGATATTGGCCCTCTGTTGGTCCATTAGAGGAGAGGCTTTGCCTCTAGACACTTAGCCAATGGGGCTAAAGTTAGTGTTAAACACTAAAGATCAATCAGTGTTGAACACTGAGAAAGTTAATACTAAACTCTGTTAACAGAGATTTAGTTTAGTGTTAAACACTCAAAAATTCAGTGTTAAACACCGCAGGTAAAGCTCTTTAATTAATGTTGAACACCAAGGCAAAACAGTGTTAAACACTGGGTTCAGAGGTTCCAATTTAATGTTAAACACTAAGGCAAGAGGGGTCACGTGGTAGCACGTGAGGGCGCCCTCCCTTTATTTGTTCTGCTGAGAATATTGAATACTTTGGAGCATCACGTGCTATCACGTGATGGGCATTTAAGTGTTTGTGCGTTAAAGCTTCTGCCAAGGGTCACGTGGGTCACGTGAGGCATTGCCTCAAAAGCCCTTCTCTGTGGATCTTTCCGGGGGTCACGTGGTAGCACGTGACCCTGCCTCTTTGCAATTTCTGATTAAATTCTTCATTAAATCCCCATTTTCCTCTGAAGAATTATATTCTTTGACAGAGTTGAACTCTGATCTTCCTGTAGGAATTAAATTCCTCCTACATGTGAAGAACTGAATTTTATCATAGGGTTAAACCCTAATAAAAGCTTTGGAGGAATTATATTCCCATTCTCTTTTAGAGAATTATTCTTAAATAGGGTTAAACCCTAATTTATATTCTGAGGAATGAGATTCTGTCATAGGGTGAAACCCTAATTTCTTCTTTCTTAAGGGAATTAAATTCCTGTTATTTTGACAGAACTAAGTTCTTAACTAGGGTTAAACCCTGATTCTGTTCATTCTGAAGGAATTAAATTCCTATAACATAGGGTTAAACCCTAATTTTATCTCAAAGGAATTAAATTCCTATAATTCTGTGAGAATTAAATTCTCAAATTTCCATTCCCTCTCTATGCTTTGGATCTGTATGGCAGGATCTCAACCTAATGAGAATTAAATTCTCAATTCATGGAGAGATGTGCACTTTACAGATCCTCTACTAAAGAGAGAACTATGTTCTTCTTTTAATATAAGAGTTGAACTCTTTTGAGAATTAAATTCTCTTTTAGAGGCCTTCCCTTTCTTACCTAAGATTTTCTTCTGCAGAAGATCCAATTCTTCCAAAGTCTCAAGACTCTATATTTCTCTTTTTCTATCTCTCTTCTTCTGTATATCCCTCTGTATATTCCCCCCTTCTGTATGTATCCTTGTTGGCTCCTATTTATAGGAGAAGGAGCAGAATCAATTATTTTTAGTGAATCTTTCATTAAGAGATTTTATTTGCATTCATTCAGAGATTTGATTTGCATTCATCATTCATCTGGTCCTTTGGATTATTAGGTGAATTTTATTCATCATTGGATTTTAAATCCAGAGATTTCCCTTTGTTATTTCGGTTAGATTTTAAGGGGAAATCTTTCCAAGTTCAAGATTTTTCCATAGATAGGTGATATTTAATCACCTTTAAATCTTTAATCCAATCGGTTCCAAATAATCGTTCTCCTTTGGAAAGATTTGAGAGATCTTTTCACAGAATTTAATTATGTCACAAAAATAAGGCTCTTGAATCTGGTCAAGTATGGCCACGTGACCGTTGGTCACGTGTACGTACGTGACCCCTGGTCACGTGTAGGCACGTGACCCCCCTTAGAATGGGCTTCCCTTCCTTCTGCGCTCTGTTCTTTGCCGCTGCTTGGTCATCACGTGCCAACACGTGACCACTGGTCACGTGTGCACACATGATGCCTTTTTTGGAGCTTTTTTCTTGATTTACTCAGGGAACGAATGTGCCTTATGCCGCCGCTTTTACATGTCACGTGTCAACACGTGACCGCCGGTCACGTGCTAGCACGTGATGCCTTCTCCGTAGGTTTTCCTGATTTTAAATCAGGAAACAATCGTCGCCGCCAGTGTTGCCACAAAGCGCCCTGAAGTGGGCCACATGTTGATGGGGATTGCCTGTCCCCTTGCAGACATGGAATTTCGGTATTGTATAGCCCGGCGGGTACTTGATCTGATCATACCAGCTCGGATATGGTCGCCCTGTTCTAACAACTTGACCGGCTGCCTCAGTCGCCTGGTGAACCCATATCTGCTGAGCTATATATTCGTCCAAGTCAGCTTTGGAGATTGTCTCCTCCTTGGCTGTTGAAAGAGCCGGAGGTGGATTTGACGTTTCTCCCCTGTTATCTTCAAGGACGATCGGGGGATCTTCAGCAGGAGGGTCTTGTTGGATCATCATACCCACCATATCCTGGAACATAAGGGCCATTCGTTGTATGTTGGCCGCTTGTTCCGCAACCTCTCTATCCTTCTTTTCCAGTATCCTGCGAAGGAATTCAGCGTCAGTTTCCTACTCCTGGCATTAATCCGAGAATGCTTCGGGGCTTTCTTTTGGCCCAGTGAGTGCGGCCATCGCATTCATCATTTCTTGGAGCTTCTGCTGATGCTCCTGAGCTTTAGTCACCGATCTCGTGAGCGGTCGATGACCTGTAGATGTACGGCTGTCCTCCTTCCCGGATGCCATGTAAACGGTATGCACCACCATGCCCCCAGACTTAGGGCATTTAGGCTTACTGTCTTTGACATTAGCTGTAGGCGTAGGGACCTTCTCCGGCCTTTCTCTCTTTTGAGTAGTCGACGTGGAGGGAGCCGTTGCAGCAGGCACCCAAGTGGTTGTCGTCCTTTGTGATTTGACAGGACGGTTCTTTTCTTCCTGACCTTTCACCTTCTTCTGCCGGTGAGAGTGATCTTGAATGATTACAGAAACCTGAACCCATCGCCAGACCTTGTAAATTTTGGAGGACAGCCGTTGAGGGGGCTGCTCCGGCTTCGCTTCTGTAACACTCTCCGCAGGTGGAGGAGATCTTTTCAATGTGGCAGTCAGAGAGTTCTTGCGTACCCTCCTCAGCGGTTCAAAGCTGTTCTTAGTTGGAACAGCAGCATTAACTTCCACCATTGGAGCCGGTGGAATTAGTCCTGAAGGAGAGTTGCCCCCGGCCTTCCTTACTCGACGCCAGTGGCGACGTCGAGCGTGTCGAGCAAATTAGTGTTAAACACTAAAAGATAATCAGTGTTAAGCCCTGAAAATATAATCCCCCAAATTAGTGTTAAGCACTAGCAAACAACAGTGTTAAACACTGAAAGTGAAGTTGTCAAATTAGTGTTAAACACTACAAAAATTGTGATTCTCAAATTAGTGTTAAACACTAACATATAACAGTGTTAAACACTGGAAATAAGGTTTTCAAATTAGTGTTAAACACTAAGACAAATCAGTGTTAAACACTGCAAATAGAGTTTTCAAATTAGTGTTAAACACTAAGAAAATCAGTGTTAAACACTGGGAATAGAGTTTTCAAAGTAGTGTTAAATATTAAGGAGAGAGAGGGGGGTCACGTGTGGACACATGAGAGCGCCCAGACTCCCCTTATTTTGTTCTGCCGAAAGTATTGAATACTTTGGAGCATCACGTGCTGTCACGTGATGGGAATTTGGGTATTTGCCTGTTAAAGCTTTTGCCAAGGGGTCACGTGGTAGCACGTGAGAGCGCCCATAGCTTCTGTTTCTTTTGCTTTTTCATTGTGTGCTTCAGGGGTCACGTGGGGCACGTGAGGCGTGGCCTCAAAGTTCTTTTCTGTGGATCTTTACAAGGGTCACGTGGAAGCACGTGACTATGGTTCTTTGCATGTTTGAAGATCTCTTTATCTTTTTAAGAATTAAATTCTTCATAGGGTTAAACCCTAGCAATAACTTTAAAGGAATTAAATTCCCACTTTCTTTTGAAGAATTATATTCTTAATTTCTTTTCTGTAGGAATTAAATTCCCCATATATGTAAAGAATTAAATTCTGGCATAGGGTAGAACCCTAATTTCTTTTTTAAGGGAATTAAATTTCTGTGAGTATGAGAGAATTAAGTTCTCAATTAGGGTTAAACCCCAGTTCTGTCCATTTTGAAGGAATTAAATTCCTATAATATAGGGTTAAACCCTAATTTTATCTTGGAGGAATTAAATTCCTATAACTTTCTGAGAATTAATTTCTCAAAACTCAATTCCTCCTCTATATTTTAGATTTGCATGGCAGGATCTCAACCCAATGAGAATTAAATTATCAATTTATAAGAGAGATGTGCACTTTGCAGATCTTCAACCAGAGAAAGGACTAAGTTCTTTTCTTTATAGAAGAGTTAAACTCTTTTGAGAATTAAATTCTCTTTTGATGCCTCTCTTTTCTTACCTAGGGTTTTTCTTTTGCAGAGAATCAAATTCTTCTTTCTGAATTTTCAAGATTCCAAGGCTCTATCTCTATCCTCTCTGTATCTCTCTTCCTTGTATCTCTCCTCTTTTTTTAACTCTCTCCCTTGGTACTTATTTATAGGAGAAGGAAAAGAATCAATCTGTTTAGTGAATCTTTCATTGAAAGATTTGATTTGTTTATTGAGAGATTTGATTTATTTTCATCATTGATCCGGGCCTTTAAATTATTAGGTGAATTTTATTCACCGTTGGATTTTAAATCCAAAGATATTCTTTTGTTATTTCGGTTAGATTTAGGGGGAAATCTTTCCATGTCCAAGATTCTTCCATAAATTGGTGATATTTAATCACCTTCAGATTCTTGATCCAACAGTTTTTATATAATTCTTCTCTATTTTAGAAAGATTTGAATGATCTTGTTCAGAATTTAATTCTGTTAAACAATAAGGCTTTTAAAGCCGGTCACGTGTGAGCACGTGACCCATGATCACGTGTGAGCACGTGACCCCCGGTCACGTGTGAGCACGTGACCCCTTTAATGAACTTCTCTTCTGCGCTTGCTCTGTGCCGCTGCTTTGAACGTCACGTGCCAACACATGACCGCTGGTCACGTGCTAGCACGTGATGCTTCTTCTGATGCTTTTTCCTGATTTTAAATCAGGGAACAAGAGTGACCACCCGAAACTCCACCTTCACTTCTCAAGTGAAGAAACTCACATATTAAACTAATTAGGTTAATATGTGAGGTGGTGTGATCAAGAAAAACACACTTTTTTATAATTCTAATCTCATTTCTAACCTCTACCATTTTTGTAGAGAGAAGGAAGAAGATGGCTCATGGAAAATAATGTTAAAAGAATTAACATTAAAGAAGAGCAGAGAAGAAAATGGATAAAACAAATAAAAGAAGAGATAAGAAGCAAGAAGAAGCAAGAAGAAGTCTACTCTTCTTCTTTCTTCTTTTCATTTCATTTCTTTTCTTTTCATTTCTAATCCTTTCTTTTCTTTTCTCTTTATGTTTATTCTTAACATATATCATTTCTCTTTACATTACATATATAAATACATATTTATAAAGAGAAGAAAACATGTATCAAATACATTTTCATTTTACGAATCGTATACGCAATAATAATATATCAGTATCGCATACTAATATAATAAAAATAAAGAGAGTGTATCCAATACACAATACAAGAAACCGTAACAAAATACGGTTATTAAGTCAACCCTTGACTTAATATTCCGGTTTTAAACCGGCTAGTATTTTTCGGATATTCGATTAAATCATACATTTAATAGAACTCCCGTACGTATCCAATACGCAAGTCACATCAACATTTTGCCCGGGCAGGAACCTTCATTGCGAGACACTAAAGACCTGTCAATATGCTGGCAGTAGGTTATATAGGATCATATCCGAAACCCTTTCGGATCCAATCGCCTAACGGGGTAACTCACAAGCACGTCAGTGGCACTAGCAGTACGTAATGGCTACCCAGGTATGATCGAGATAAAAGCAGGTCGACGAGCAAACTCATCCGGACCCTATAAAGTTTATAAATGACGGTCACTGTGCAGTCCGATCTCTTTGTCTACGAGTATCACATATCGGGTCTAGGGTTTGGAATCTGTCAAACCCCAATAACTCGATAAGTCGTACGACAAAAAATTCATAACCAACCGGAGATACAACTGGTAACACTTATCAGTTTATCTCCGTTGCGGTGGCCACTGACTTGTGGTTGCAGTCATGTCCTGCACAGCGCGACATCAACTCCCTATACCGGGAGAAACGAATCCCATCGACTGTTCACTGCCCCCACATGCTTTGAGACTATACCCAACAAAAACATGTTTGAATGACTCCTTTGAGCAGTGGTAGGGTAGAAGTCTAAGTATAGTGGAAATACACATGAGACACTCTGGCGATCTTAAGTCCTAGGGACTACCATGTACTCATATCACCAGAGAATTACTATCTGACATTAGTATATTACCAACTAGGAGTTCTCGATGAGTCCTTCCAGTGTAACTCATCTAATGAGCACATGTATACAATCCTCGATTTCAAACACCAATAGCTGTCGGATCAGCTATCGCCCTCCAAACGGGTCAAGAAACGTACACGATATTCTAAACTGGAGTACCGATACACAGTCTCAATACTCCTACGAATAAGGACATTTAAGAATGTGCTTATCGACTAGCCAGGCCCCACTAGTATGATCTTTATCATCGTTTTGGTATTCAAGCAAAATCCTAAAGGCTTTATCTTATGTATTAGCGATACGTGATAACTAGTAAAACGTATTCAAATCACAGATAAAGAAAAACCAGATAGCATACTATAATCTCGTGTAAGATTGTTCTCTCGTATAGGTGCTCCTTCAATTACAATAATTGCCTTGAGAGAAATTATATCCAACAGTATTCGTATAAATACCGTATTCTGTCAAAATAAAAATATCGAAAAGAAAGGTACTAAAAGAGATATATAATACTAGCTCATATTTAATCTAAATGTGATAATCTAGCTATCTTTCAACGTCTAGTATTAACTAAATGTCCGATTAAAAGCACATGTACAAAAACACGTGTTTTAATCGAAACTGAGTACGTATCAAAATACGTACACTGCATCTTTTCGCCTTAGCTGGGAAACCCTCTGTGTGGGACTCTAAAGACTCAACAATACGCTGGCAGTGGGTTTAACCACAAGCACGTCATCAACACTCGTTGTACGTAACGGCTACTCAGGTATTTAACGAAAGGAAGGCCGACAAGCAAACTTGTATGTATCCCTACTGAGCCTGAAAGTGACAGTTCCGTACAGTCTGATCTGTTCATCTAAGAGTATCGCATATTGTGTCTAGGGGTGGATAAAGTCAAACCCCTAATAACGCAATAAGTCATGTCAGTGTGAAGCCTATCACCTACTAAGAAACTACTAATCCAAATCAGTAATTCTCGTCTACCTTGGTCAAGGATTTCTGGTTATGGCCATCCGTACAGTATGTGACATCTACCCCCAATACCGGAAGAGATGAATCCCTGACGATCCGCTCACTGCCTCTATGTGGCTCGGGACTATACCCAAATAAAATCTGTTTGCATGACTCAATAGAGCCATGGTAGGATAGTAATCAAAGCACAATGGGAACTCACACGAGACAAATGACATTCTCAGGTCAACAGACTAAACTATACTCATGTCACTAGAGAACTGTTATCTGACAATAGGTATAATACTATCTAGCATGTTCCCGGCGAGTCCGTCTAGTGTAACTCATAACCCAATGAGCACCTGTATACAATCTTTGGTGACTAACTAACACCAATGGATGTGAGACCGGTCATCGCCCCTCATCGGGGTCAAGAAACATATACACTAGTCTACTCTGGAATATCGATCCCCAATCTCGATATTCCCACGACTTGGGACATTTAAGGATTTGCTTATAGACTGCCCAATTCTCACAAGTGTGATCGCCACAATAACCCTGGTATTCAAGCATGAATCCTAAGGGCTCTATCAACATGCAATAGTGATCCGTAATACCAAATAATACACGCACATGATGATAGAGATGAACCGGATAGCATACAATCATCTCGAGTAATACTGTTCTACCCGTATAGGTCCTCCTTCAATCATCATAATCGTCTGCCTGCGAAAACAATAATTGCCTTGAGGGCACTATAGCCAATAATCTCCCACTTGCACTTAAGGCTAATTATTGCGGTATCGCATACTCACAGCACGTATGCTACCGAACACCCAACTTCTCTACTAATCAGTCTTGCAAAGCATGTTTGTGAAACATTCGTGTTCGAGAATTAGCCTCAGTGAGTGGATCCTCTCCAATGCTTCTATCTTTATCTCTCTATATCTCAACTTCACAGAGAACGACTATCTCCCGAAATGAGCGATACATGTCTTGGAACTTGTCTGGATATCTGATGGGACCAAGTTCATAAATGAACTTCAAATCAAACAAACTTCTTAGACTGTATTTTCTATTGAATTTAATCAGTACCCTGCGCCATGCCTACCTTAGTATCCGCTTAGACTCCTGTCCAACATACTGCCCCTCAAAAGAAGGTAAACTTTAACTCTGACAGACACTCTATTATCCAGGTCACCTTAGAAGCATAAAATGACTCGCCTCCTGAAGGAGGCTGCCGTTACCATATACCAAGAACATTCTATCATGTTCATAACTGCTTCCCAATGTTTCTCCAGGATTGGATTAATATCTGCTTATTGCAGCTAGCGCAAAAGCAATATCTGGTATGGTACTTGACATCTCATGATTGACTCAATTGCCTAAGTAAGTAATATGTCAATCATACAAATCCTTCTCCTCATCATTCTAAAAGACATCTTTTTAGAGTGGGTGACTCCATTACCTGCGGGTACACCACCACGCTACGAGCCATCCATTCTAAAATACTTTAGAATAGTATCAAAGTACCCGAATTGGGACACTTCCCAAATCTAGATCTAAAACCATAGATCTAGTCATCAAAATATCTGATATTTTATCCAGTTTCTTTGTGCAGTAACATCTGTAACAACTATAGTTTAACCTATTGTAGTATAGGAACAACACTTCCTATTAGGAGTTTTCATCCAAAAATCAGGACAGTACTCCCTGCTCAACATTTTTACCAGGTCTATTTTTCATTCTTGATGAAGTTAAACACTATAACTTTCACATCAAGAATAGATGACCCATCTCTGCTATACTTGTTTTAGTCTATAAATAAACAAAAGCTATTGGCCCACCACGCTTCCGCTGCTCCTACTGACTACAACAACTCTCTGGCAGAATCATATACACGTGCACTTCTAAATTTAATTTAGAATGACATTATAGTCATCCACCTGCCAGATTTCATAGTCTAAGACAACAGTAGTGATAAGCTTTAGTCGTCAAAACCTCCCTGTCACCGTATTTGAGGAGACCGAAGTACCTCTCGGGTGGCTGAGGTTACCCATTAAATGTGCGGAGTGGCTAATGGATTGTCGAATCCAATTAAATTCCTAGGTTCTATTAAATATTCAGTAACCGTTTGTGGTTCTGGAATCACTTTCAGTTTTACCATACTCCCACTAAAGTTTTCTGAAAAGAATTCATTTTACCAAAAAGGTGGCGAGTCAAGAACAATATAACTATTGATCCTGCAAATGGTAGAATGTTAACCCTCGTCTATGCCCGGGATAACCCACAAACTGCCATTACTGAAAACGTTCCTTGAGTTTATCCGGACTCTGGTTTTAAGTATAAGCTGGACAACTCCATATACCTTAATATCTTTAAGATATAAATCCATTCTATATCCAATATAGAAATAAATGCACTAATTTAATTAGAATCAAATTCAAATAGTATGCAGCTGTTTCCAGTGCACTACCAAAGAGGAAAAGGCCATACAACATTACTCATCAAGGAGCGCACCCACGGATGAGTAACTTGAGACACCTGTCTAAGGTTTGGAAGAAGACTATCCAATAAGCGTAATATGTGTACTCTCCTAATACTACGAGCCCTCGCAACCTAAAAGAATGTAAATAGAAAAGACAACCGAATAATCCTGTTCAATTTCCCCAGAACTGTAATCCATCCTCGAACTGAAATGAATTTCTACGGGTTCGTATGTAATTATACGAGATGGTTTTATCCATTCTATATGGATCTTCGTAGTGATACGGAATATTCTGGACAAAGCAAAGGGTAAAGCAGGAGTGGCATGGATATATATGACTTTTTCGTGAATCGTGACAAAATAAATCCAGGTTTGTAAAAAGATTCGGTCAACTTGGTTTACGAGTTTTAATTTAAAGCGGGTCATTGTCGCTGCCAAAGAGAGAGAAAAGAAACACTCAGCGTGCACTCTAACAAGATTAGATTGGTTAATCACTTTATCTAATAAGGATGGCTCCTACTGTTTCCTCGAATTCTCCTTCAAACTCTAAAAGGAGAACTAGTTGGGATCATTAACACTTTAACAAGTTCACTAACCGTTCAGCCGGGACAGTATTGGTACTCCGAGGGAGGCTCCCCATGCTTTTGCATGGACCTAATTAAATAACCCCGTTTTCGCAAAGGCGTAACCTTGTTAACACTTTCTAGACACCTAATAGATTAGCTAATTGTGAAGTGAAAATCTCCCGAAAAGTAATACCTACTCACAGTGAGAATCGGGACCCAACTATCATCGCGTGATAACTTGATGGAAACCACTCAAGTCACCACACTTCAGAAGGTATGCTCATGCCTGGCAGGTTTCATTTATATTTGAAACTCCCGATGGAGATTTTTACCCAATGTGCTTATGACCTTGACTTTGGCACACAAATCATAACACGCAAATCAAGTTATGTCCATCATTATCCAGATTAATTTAGACCCACCCGTCCACACTCATGACTTTTTCTAACAAGATGGTAATCAACATATAGCTACCATTCACGATGGCTTGACTTTGGCCAACAAATACCGCATGAATACTATGTGCTCCTTAGCCGAAATGACGGAGGGTTGTGGATGGTTTTTGTCGAAAAAACTTGAATGTAAGGAACTTGATATCGTTGAAGGAACCGAATAGCTTTGAAAAGGAGTGGTTTAGGCTCTACTTTTAAAACAAGTAGTTTTGAAGAAAACCTAGTTTTAAAATTTGTTCCGACAAAATTAATTAGGTTTCTTTTCCTTGCATTAAACCTGTAATACGATCCCATCAATTATGTTCATATGCATCACAGAAACAACGCAAATAGAATTTATGTATATGCCACACGCATTCTCCATGGGGTTCGAATACTTCACCGTAAGGTTACTTAACTTATGGCAATGCATGGGCAGGGCTAGCGCGGGTGCAAAACATATACAACATTTATATATATATATATCATCACATGCAGGTAATAAACTGAAAGTTCCTAGCGCCCTCGCCGTAGAGGCCACGGCCGATGCGGAACCGAAAAACAAAAATTATCAAGAGAGCACTAGAAGATTATCCCTAGAAATCGATCCAAACACCAAAACTAGCAAACTAGCACACAATGGTTTAAAGAATACAACTTTTGTCGTGTGTCCACCTAATCATGGAAGCTTCTCGTAGGCCGTCGAAAACAAGTTTGAGAGACGATCGCCCTTACCGAAGATGATCCACCCGAGAAAACCGATCCAAGCTTCAGCTTCACCTTGTGAAGCAATCGATACTCCTAGCTTGCTAGGAATGGAGAGTGGAGATGTAGGAATTTTCCTCTATCTTTTTCTCTCTAATTTGAAGCTGAAGAGAGCATCTCGACAAGAAGGAGGAGGAGGTGAAGAGGAGGTATCCATCATATGAAAAGAGCTAAAAATTTTCATGAATCAATCAATGCAGAAAAGAATGGCTAAGTTTTGCAACCATCCAAGAATAATAAACACAAATGATTTTCCAATATAAAAACAAAGTCATACCTCTCTTCCATACTCCTTTACACCTCATCCTCCACCTCATTTTTTATTTTCTTTAAAAGGAAAAATCAACAAATGAGGTGTCCATCTTCTAGAACAAATTCCGTATAAATACGTAATAAACCCCGGTATACGTATCGAAATACATATACGCGTATCTGTATAAAAAAACGAATAGCCAAGTGAGAGAAAATGAATAGTGAACAATAATACTAGAATACATATATTAAATATATATATATATAATTTATTAAATAAAAACTTGATTTAATAATCTAGATTAACCCTAAGCCGCTAGTATTATCAACCGTCCGATTAAAATCAGTGTAGCCTATATACATATTTAATCGGACACCTGTATGTACCAACGTACATCATCTACATCATATCGTCTGAACCGGGAAAACCCTCTGTGTAGGACTCTAAAGATTCGACAATACGCTGGCAGTGATTACTGGATAAATCCATAACTACAAGCACGTCAGCGGCACTAGCTGTACGTAACGGCTACCCAGGTATATGCCGAAAGGGAGGTCGACAATGAAGTCCATCTGTACCTTACTGAGCCTGAATGTGACAATCTTCGTACAGTCAGATCTCTTCGTCTGAGAGTATCGCATACCAGGTCTAGGGAGTAAATAATGTCAGACCCCTAATAACCCGATAAGTCATGTCAGAGTCAATTTCATCACCAACCGAGAAACTGCTGAACTCATATCAGTAAATCTCATCTATCGTGCCATGGATTTAGGATGATGGCCAACCGAACACAGCGTGACATCGACTCCTAATACCAGGAGAGACGAATCCCTGACAATCGCTCACTGCCTCCATATAGCTCAGGACTGTACTTAACTAAAACCTGTTTGCACGACCCCTCTTGAGCCGTAGTAGAGTAGTAATCAAAGTACAGTGGGAACTCACATGAGGCAAATGACGATCTCAGGTAAAAAAACTAACCTACACTTATGCCACTAGAGAACTTCCATCTGACAATAGATATAATGCCATCTAGAAGTTCTCGGCGATTCCGTCTAGTGTGCTCATTTCCAGTGAGCACCTATATACTATCTTATGTGACACAACACCAATAGCTTGTGAGACCGGCCACCACCCCTCATTGGGGTCTCAAAATGTATACACTATTCTACTCCGGAATATCGATGCTCAGTCTCGATACTCCCACAACTAGGGACATTTAAGGATATGCTTATAGACTACCCAGCTCTCATGTATATGATCGCCATCATAATACTAGTAGTCAAGTAAGAATCCTACAGGCTTTATCATTATGTATTAGCGACACATAATAACAAGTAAAACGTATACACATCAATGATAAAGACAAACCAGATAGCATACTATTATCTTAAGTTAGATTGTTCTACCTGTATAGGTCCTCCTTTAATTATCTTAATCGCCTTCCTGCAATTACAGTAATTACCTTGAGGGCACTATATCCAATATAAACATCACAAGCATGCGATAAACAAGATGGAATAGCGGATAAACTAGGAGCCCCGTATTTCGTTTGAGCCTCAAACGAAAACCAACGTTCCCCAATCGTGTGGATAGCTCGAACATCACCTGAACCAAAGTCCACTACGAGCGCGGCAAACTACCCGTCAATTCTAGAAGTGAGGAAACCATCACTCAATGACATGAGTGGGCCACCCGCCACTTCAAGGAATCTGGCAACTTGTGCACTACACTATGGGTCTATCCTAAACCCCTACAAATATGGCAAATAGCCCGCCAATTCTAGAGTGAGGTAGCTCAAACTCGCCAATGCGAGACAACTACCTAGCACACTCTAGAATCCGGCTATTCGAGCACTTCTCCGTGGGTTATCCTAATACAAGAATGAATGAATATACAATGGTAACATCGACCTTAAACGGGTCGTGTTCCAATAAAAGAATATACATCAAGCGGTAATAATGGCCACAATCCGGCCGCTCGTCCCGAATAATCCAATATACAAACATTCTACGATGAGGGGATATCCACAATGACTATCCGATAAACCATCGCAAGATATATAACAACAGCACAAGCAAGTGCTTGCAACCCCGTCTAATTGACCAATAGTAATTAGACGACGTTTACAAACACATATACCAAAATACAAACATAAATGATGTTAAAATTTCGACCGAAAACAGTCCCGAATTGCCCGTATGCATAAATAATACAAAACAAAATCTGGGGAAAAATGATGTATACCAAAAATCTAGTTTCTACAATTCCAAGCAATTGAAAAAAAATTGGGGATAAACAAAAAAAAATATGAAGTGAATCTCGGCCAAATGTCTGCCAGACTTTGTCAGTTTATCCTCGAATTTTATGCCAAGTTTTCTTTCTTAAAAAACAGTCCACTGACATATGCAAAAAAAATTCAGCTTCCATTTTAAAATGGACAGAAACTTAGAATTCGAAAATAAATAAGGGTAAATTTTTGGTCTTGAAACTAAAACATCGTCTAATCTAGTTCTAGTGTTTGGTTTGGTTCTGATACCATGTAGGGGTCAGTCAGCGCAGCGGAAACTGGCCGTAGCACCCATAGGTCCCTCAGCAGCTACTTTTTATGTAGTCCCTTCGTGACTGACTACAACTCGTCGGACCATATATCCGCATGGGGCACCCTAGTGGTAAGAGCCTACGCTTCGCCAGTACTGTCACATGGTGAGAACCCCTATGGGTCGGCATCCCTGTCTAGTAGCTCTAATACCTTGTAGATAGACGCTCGTGATCATGTCGTAAACTTGCAGCCAATGCGGAAAATAAAACGAAAATTTTCGAACCAAGAGCATGAACCCTATGACTTAGAATTGAATCCAAACACTAAACTAAAAAACACATGAAGGAATTTATCTACTAATTCAGTGATTACAACCTTTATAGTCATGTCCTTCATCTTCTGTGCCACTTATTTAGCTCTTAAGTCATCGGGAACGAGCTTGGGAGTCAGTCTTCCTCGTCGAAGATAATCCACCTTGAAGGATCCCTAACCTAGGCTTTAGCTTCACATGAAAACACAAAGTGAAGCAACTAGTGATCAAAACTTGCTGAGTATTGATCACTAGGATGTAGTAGTGGCTAATCTATAATTGTTCTCTCTTTTTCCTTTTCATTTCTCAATAAACAAAAGCTCAAGAGTGGAGAAGGAAAAAGCTCAAGGGTGTGTGTTATCAAGCATGGCTCAAAAATAAGCATAATCCTCTATTTTCTCTTTTTCACTCTTCTGTTGAATATGAGTGGATTTGTGACTCACCATGGTGAGTCACAAGTCCACCATCTTCTAAAAGAAATATGAAGAAAAAGAGAAATGTAGATAATGCCACCTCATTATAGACATATACTTATGTATATGTATATATAAATATATATAAATACACTAATATAAATATATGCTACAAATACATACACCCGTATTCGTATCAAAATACAAATGCCGTATTCGTATAAAATATGAATACCCGTATTCGTATAAAGATACAAATACCCGTATTTATATCAAGACAAAAATATATGTATTAATACAAATACTCGTATTCGTATAAATATTGTATTCTGTCAAAATACGAATACCGAAAAGAGAGATACTAAAAGAGATATATAATACTAGCTCACATTTAATCCAAATGTGATAATCTAGCTATCTTTCAAGCCGGCTAGTATTAACAAAATGTCTGATTAAAAGCACGTGTATAAAAACACGTGTTTTAATCGAACCTGAGTACGTATCAAAATACGTACACTACATCGTTTCGCCTAAGCTGGAAAACTCTCTGTGTGGGACTCTAAAAACTCGACAATATACTAGCAGTGGATTTAATCATAAGCACGTCAGCGGCACAAGCTGTACGTAACGGCTACCCAGGTATTGAACGAAAGGAAAGCCGACAAGCAAACTTGTCTGTATTCCTACTGAGCCAGAAAGTGACAGTCTCCATACAGTCCGTGTCACGCCCCGCTTCCCGGTATACGGCGAAGGGGACGCGACGAGGTCCGCTACGTATATACTCAGAAGTACATACGCTAAGCGTATCTAAGCAATATAAAATAAATACACAAGAGACAAGAAATAAAAAAGAACAGCAACTTTTATTTATTAACATTCTTTGTACAATGCATGAAAGGAAATACAACTGAAATAAAAAGATGCCTAAACAGTGGCATAACAGGAAATGAAAAGTACAGAAAGGAAAAGTGTACAATGAAACTAAAGTGCAGGGTCTTCGGCAAACTGCTCCAAGTCTTCTTGAGATGGCTCGATCTCCGCCGGGTCCAAACCACCTGACGACATTCAAAGAAGAAAGAAATAGAATGTCGTCAGCGAACAGGTCGCTCAGTAAGTCCCAAGGATAAGGGAGAAATAGACAGAGAGTAAGAGAGAGAGAGTAGCTTTTAATGTTGTATTATAATATTGTAATGTTGTATTAACGCTGTTGTTTGTAGCCTGGTACAGAAGATGCCAGTGTATACGAGGGGAGTCCCACTTACACCGGGGACTTTGGTAACCTGTAGTACAAGGCTCCGTCGAAAATACCACGGAACAACGGCATGGATGTAATTACGTCTTAAGTGACCACCTCGTGCCACCTTTAACATATTCCGTACCAATCTACCCCTTAAACCCCGCGATGTCTTGTTTGTATTGTTATCTTGTAAATTGTATTGTAAACTGAATTAATTGTATAATTGATTGACTGACCGAAACCATGATATCGGTAAACGGATATAACTGTCGAGTCATGTAAATGGAATAACTGGAGAACCATGTAAATGGAATGTATATCCATGGTTCGGTTCAGTCAAGTTGTATAGATTGATAATTGAATTCATGGATTCATGTGTTCATATTGAATTGGAATCTTGTAGATTATAGATTGACTTGAATCATATTCAAGTCAGATTAATCAGACTCAAACCCGAGTCAGACAATCAGAAATGTGAATCGAAGTCTTATAATTGCTAGGGTCCTTAGGATAATTTATAAACTTGAGGGGGTTTTATGTAAAAATACTTTTATATACTTTTCAAAA
This sequence comes from Agapanthus africanus, assembly GCA_030015575.1. Taxonomy (NCBI): domain Eukaryota; kingdom Viridiplantae; phylum Streptophyta; class Magnoliopsida; order Asparagales; family Amaryllidaceae; genus Agapanthus; species Agapanthus africanus. Next base: position 130,555,108 of record CM057350.1, on the reverse strand, counting down.
TACACCTCCAGCACTTATTGTTCGTATTTAGAGTTGTAATGAGGGTGGATTTTATATTGTGACATTTCTAGTGAAATATCCTTGTTTGGTAGTTATCAATAATATTGATTTATTTGAAGTTCATGATATTTTAGTGTAAAATTTATTCTTGTGATTTTTAGAAAAAGGTGGAATATTTATATTATTTTAAGGATAAATATACATATATTTATACAAAAATAATTTTAATAAATATTTTATATTCCAAAAATCTCATTTTCTTAAGATGTCGTATTTTAAACCTTTCGAGACCGAATGCTCCTTGCGGAGCTCTGAATCTCGCACTACTAGCCCGAGGGTGCGCGATAAACCGCACGATCCCGAACGGGTTCCCCAAAGATGGGTTGTAGCGGCGCTTTGCAAAGATTGTAAAATACTAATCCTTTAGAAAACGGTTTTATAAAGTAAAAGGTATTTATTTGCAAAGTGTAAGTTTCCGTATTTTAGATTCTAGGGTTTCCTAAGCCAACTAGCCTATTTCTAAATGGTCTAAACGACAAGTCATTAGAAGCCTTAAATCGCCTCTTCACTGCCAATTGTGGCCAGGTAAGTACAAGTGAGGAGGGAGGGATCCGCTCACGAATCGTGAGACGGGCCTTTTAAAGTTACCCAAGCTCACTTGCCTAGCCTAGACACCACAAAATCAGGTTTAGATAAACGATCGATGTCCACAACTTATCGTATTTTTCTAGTAAGAAGTATCTACTTAAAAATGTAACAAATCTAAACCTTTAAGAATGGTTTTATTAAGATTATGGTATTTTAATGTAAAGTCTTGTTTTATCGTATTAGGAGTTTTCAAGATAGCGTATTATAATTTCATATGTGTGTGTGAGGAGGTAGGTCATTACCTCGTGCTCTACTTAAAATGTATAGCAAGTTAAGGGGTTAAATGTGAAATTGAAACATGATGGTATTAAAGTGAAAAAATACGGTAAGTTATAAAGGTTATCATTTCATGTGTGAAAACTTATTCAAATTGATTTTCACAAGTTTAATAGTCAAGATAAAGATGTTTAGGAATGATTGAATTGATTAGAAGTAAAAAATAAATATTATGGTATTAAAGTGAAAGAATACGATATTGCAAAAGCTATCATTTCATGTGAGAAACTTTGTCCAAATTAGTTGTTATGTGATTAATAGTCAACATGAATATGTTTAAGCATTATGGAAATGGTGATAAGTGAGATTTTATAGAAAACCGAATCGGAAATCGATTTGTTCCGATTTCCGTCGGGTTTCGTAATTTCGTATTTTTGAGAAGTAGTAAGAAGGAAAGAATAGGACTTATGGGTTTCGATCTATACTAAGGAGTGTAGGGGAACTACGTGAGTGGCCGAGGCGTTGCTTCGTCGCCGGTTGTTTCTAAAAACGTCGCCGGAATTCCCGCCGGAATTTCGTCGGAGCTTCGCCGCGAACTTGATTTCAAAGTACACCCTTCTTGTTAAACTTTTGAGAGAATGGCTCAAGATTTTGGGGGTGAGAGGGTAGTGTGTAGGGTTCGTATTTATAGGGTTAGGCTAGGGTTAGGGTAGATGAAAAGTTAAAAATAAAAATGTGATAAAATGTAATAAAAATGTATTAAAAGTGGAGTAAATGGGGTTTTTTAAGAGCTATGGAAGTGGTATGATGCTGAAACTTTGCAGGTGCATAGGGAATATGAAAAGACGCAACTTTCATATTGTGACCATCGCCGGAATCGGCTGAATCGGTGGTGACTCGGCCGTGACTCGGTCGGAGCACTGAGTCGGACGAGTCAAGGCCGAGTTGGCCGATTCCCGGCCGAGTCCGGTAGCCTGGATCCCCCCAACGGTTCATCTAACTCCTGCAAGTGTTACATCTTTGGGTGTAGTAGGGTTTTTGTGAGATATGCACGTATAAACTCTTGGTATTCTAAAGGTTTTAAAAAAAATCAATATTAAAAATAATGTGGGGTATGGGATTTGAACTCTGGTGGCTTGGTTCAGCAGTGCAAGGTATTACCAATGAGCCACAAGCTCCATCTTGTAATTATGGAGTTATTTAATTACTTAAAATGATAGCAGCAAGAGTAAATACTCCAAGTATACATTAAATTTAAAGTAATTTCTTGTACACTAAAAATGGAGTTATTACATTCTTGTAACTTGTAATTAAAAACAAAATAACTACTTATATCTTGTGCTCAGGCTAAAATACCCCTTTATGATTTTGAAAAAAAATTAAAATTTTGTGTAGAAAAGTGTATAGGAAAATTAGGGTTGTTACAGTCCGATCTATTCGTCTAAGAGTATCGCATATCGGGTCTAGTGAGTGGATAAAGTCAGACCCGAAATAATGCGATAAGTCGTGTCAGTGTGAAGCTCATCACCTACTGAGAAACTACTGATCCAAATCAGTAATTCTCGTCCACCTTGGCCAAGCATTTCTGGTGATGGCCACCCATGCACTGTGCGACATCTACCCCTAATACCAGGAAAGACGAATCCCTGACGATCCACTCACTGTCTCCATGTGGCTCAAGACTGTACCCAACTAAAAGCTGTTTGCATGACTCAGTAGAGTTGTGGTAGGGTAGTAATCAAAGCACGGTAGAAACTCACACGAGACAAATGACGTTCTCAGGTCAACAAACTAAGCTGTACTCATGTCACCAGAGAACTCCAATCTGACAATAGGTATAATACCAACTAATTTGTTCCCGGTGAGTTCGTCCAGTGTAACTTATAATCCAATAAGCACCTGTATACAATCTTTGGTGACTAACTAATACCATTGGCTGTGACACCGGCCATCATCGCCCCTCGTCGGGATCAAGAAACGTATACACCAGTCTACTCTGGAATATCGATACATAGTCTCGATATTCCCACGACTAAGGACATTTAAGGATTTTCTTATAGACTACCCAGTTCTCATAAGTGTGATCGCCACAATAACCCTGTTAGTCAAGCATGAATCCTAAGGGCTCTATCAACTTGCAATAGTGATCAGTAATACCACATAATACATATACATGATGATAGAGATGAACCAGATAGCATACTATCATCTCGAGTAAGACTGTTCTACCCGTATAGGTCCTTCTTCAATCATCATAATCACCTGCCTGCGATTACAATAATTGCCTTGATGGTACTATAACCAACAGAAGATCCGGAGTGCAGAGGATGGAGGCTACAAGTAACCCATACTTGACTCCACCGTATGTGGCAGAGCTTGAGTTGCAATTGGAAGCCATTAATCTCTGCATAGAGACGAAATACCAGCTTCGGTATCCTAAGACCCAAGGGCAACTATAAACATATATATACAGTGATCTTGTTCGCGAAACACGATGCACGAAGTGTGGAGTGGGAAGAGAAAAAAGGTCCCACAGGGCGTACCAGAATCTGTTTGCCACTGAAAACGAAGACGAACTAGGTTTGAACGTCTTGCTTGAATTTGGGGGCAGATGCTTGTTTACCCCAATCAGAGCAAAGCTCTGTTCAAATTCCAAGGCGGGAAACGAAGCAACGCTTCTGTTTCCCCCAATCAGTGCAAAGCTCTGTTTTGAAAATTAAAATTAAAATAAAAGAAGCAACGCTTCAGCTGATTTGCGCTCTGCGCTGCGCGCCACGTGGCAGCGCAGTTGCGCTAGTGCAGAGCGCGACACGTGGCAGCGCAGCTGCGCTGCGCTGTGCGCTGCGTGACACGTGTCAAGCGCTGGGGGCACTTGCGCCAAACAGAATTAAATTCCAGTAAAATCTTTCTGTTCTTGTTAAAACAAGAAGATTGTCTTCTGTAAAACAGAAGCCCTTAGATCAAAGATCCAACGGTGGGGAAAAATCCCCAAATCACTCAGAGAAAGATCTCTCTAACCAATTTAACAAACTAATTGGCACTATAAAAAGCCCCCTAGACCCCAATTCAAAACACGGAGAGAACAGAAAAAAAGGGAGAAATCAAGAACTTCAAAAACAGAGAGAACTCTGAAGAATTTTGAGGAAAACTCAAGAAAAAAAAAGGAAAAGGTAAAAACCTTTATAGAAGAGAAGGTTCTCTTCTGAATAGATCATTGATCTAAGAACAAGATCAATGATCCTCAATAAATAAAAATAATAACAGTGCCTTGCACTTTTTTATGAACCATTGGTTCTGGAATCTTAAAGATTCTTTTCTTGAATCCAAAATTGGATCAAGTTATTGAAATATTGCCCTGCACTTGCAAAATTGGCACTGTTGCGCTCCTGGGTTGGCGCAAGCCACCAGAGAGCGCCACGTGTCAGCGGCGCAACAGAGCAACGCACTGACACAGCGCACTGCGCTGTTGCGCTTGCGCTTACCAGAGAGTGACACGTGTCACCTCCACATGCGCTTGCGCTCAATAATTGGCGCAAAGCGCCTGACAAGTCACTGTCAGATGATTAATGCACTACATTATTTACAGAAGGGCCAAGCCCAATTAAAAAGGGGCTTAACAGGCCAAATCAAAAAGGCCTAGCAGGCCAGAATAAAATGCAGTGCATTATCAAACAGGGGCAAAGCCCTAGCGCAGGCCTAATAGGCCAAAGATAAAAACGTTGAATATTTTCAATTGGACTTAGCCCAATCATGGCCGTAAGTCCTCAAATTAAATTGACTGAGCACGGCTGCTCTCTTAAATCAATTTACATCCGGTTCAAGGGTACATCTCTGAACTCCTCTGAAACCTATCGTTGTAATCCTTCAACAACGTCAGAGAGGTGATGAGTCCTGACAACCACACATCGATACGGACTGCGGGGTCCTTAAAAACTCGTAGACCGAAATGTCCTTAAACTAATGATGGACCACCATGTCCCTAAACTGGAAATGGACCACTATGTCCCTAAACTGGAACAATAGAGCCCAAATGCTCTTTTGTCGGATCTAAATGATCCCATTTATGTTGATCTTAGCCTCAAAAATGGCTAACGTATCCTTAAACCTTCAAACAGACTTTAGTCCCAAATCAGACTATAGATCCCCTAATCAACTTTGGTTCAAGGGTACATCTGTAAACCCCTTTGACACCTATCGTTGTAATCCTTCAACGACGTCAGAGAGGTGATGGGTCCCGACGGCCATACATTAAACGGACCACTACGTCCCTAAACTGGAATAATAGAGCCCCTAAATGCTCTTTCCGTTAAGTTGATCTTAGTCTCAAATCAGACTAACGTATCCTTAACGAACGTTTAAGTTGATCTTAGCCTCAACATGGCTAACGTATCCTTAAACTAAAACACCAAACCCAAATCTAACTAACTACGGATTTGGACTAATCCACGTCCTACTGGCGACGGCATAACTTAGTCTCCGTATACAATCCACGGGCAACCACAAACAAAACAAACACACACGACACGAAGTGAAATTTCTGGAGAAGGAGAAAGTTCTTACCGCGATACGGTAGCGTAATTAACTGCAGGGGCTTCTGCCTGCAGTGAAGAGCGTCCCCACAATCAAAAAAACCCTCAAGCGAGGGGGAATCTGACGAAATCTGCTACATCGGCCGCATCCGTCTAAACCTCCGATACACGGTGCCATAAATCAACTTGGCATCTTCGAAGAGGTGGACGGATAAAACCAAATAGCATCTGCCCCGAATCACAGGCAAGACGTCTTCACATCATCGCCGTCTTTCGGAGGGGAACAGATTCTGGCACGCCCGGTGGGATTTCCTCTTTCCACTCCACACTTCATGTGTCATGTTCGCGAACAAATCGCGGTTTGCTGTTGTTGCCTGTGGATTCGAGGTACTTAGATTTGGTGTCTTGCTCCGTGCAGAAAACAGAAGATCAATGGTTTCAAACTGCACTGCCTGCGACTGCAACTCTCACTTCGTCCTTGCTGGGGGAGTGACTTATGGGCCCCAAGCGGCCTCCCTTTTCAAAATGCCAGTGGAGCAAGGACTCAAACCACCGCTGGACTATTCTTCGGGACCCTGCTCCCACCAATGAGCTTCAATGCCCCAATGACAACGCAAGAAGCTCCAAATAAGTTAGTCTTTGATCGGCTTGCTACTGCCGCGGCCCCTCTCAACGGGTCGCCCAACTTCAATACCTCAGTTTCCAACAGACTGGGCCAGAACGTCTACAAGCCCGCGATACCCGAAGCTGCCATCCCAAAGCGGATAGTCATCTCGGCTCAAGCAGACGAAATCATTGGAAAGGCTCCTCCTTCTAAGAAGTCGGTTTTTACAAGGCTGGCCATTCCGGTTGCTGCTCCAGGCGAGATCCTCAAAGTTGCTTCCCCTGCCCAGAGAAAGCATGACGAAGTCACCCTTATAGCTGAAACAACTCCATCCGCAAGATACGCTCGACGTCGCCACTGGCGCCGAGTAAGGAAGGCTGGGGGCAACTCCCCCTCTGGGATAACTCCGCCAGCTCCAACGGTGGGGATCGATGCTGCTGTTCCAACCGGGAACAGCTTTGAATTGCTGAACATGGTGCGCAGAAACTCTCCTACTGCAATGTTGAAACGAACTCCTCCACCTATGGAGAGCGCTACAAAGGTGAAGCCGGAACAGCCCCCTCAACGGTTGTCCTCTAAAATCTATAAAGTCTGGCGTCAAGTCCAAGAGTCAGTGATCGATCAAGACTACCTCCGCCGACAGAAAAAGATGAAGGTTCGGCAGGAGAAGGGATACTCTGTCAAGTCGGAGAAAGCAACAGCTGGATGGGTGTCCATTGCAACGGCTCCCTCAACGTCAATCACTCAGAAGAAAAGGAGGCCGCAAAAGGCCCCTGTGAATATGGCGAACCGTAAGAGCGCTGAATACAGACGCCCCAAGTATGGGGGCATGGTAGTGTACACGGTTTATATGGCTTCCGGGAAGGAGGAAAGCCGTGCTTTGACGGGTCACCGACCGCTCACCCGATCCGTGACAAAACCCCAAGAGCAGCAACAGAAGCTTCAGGAAATGATGACTGTGGTGGCTGCACTTACCGAACCGAAAGGAAGTTCGGAAGTATCATCAGAGCAGCGTCATGAACAAGAAACTGACGCTGACTATCTACGCAGAGTCCTCGAAAAGAAGGATAAAGAGGCAGCCGAACAAGCTTCCAACATAAATCAAATGGCGCTCCTCTTCCAAGATATAGTAGGGATGATGTTACACTCGGACCCTCCAGCTGAAGACCCTCCGATCATTGTTGGAGACGACAGAGGGGAGACACCTAATCCTCCTCCGGCTCTTTCAGCGGCCAAGGAAGAAACCATTTCCAAGGCCGCACTGAATGACTATATAGCTCAGCAAATACGAGCTCATCAGGCGAGTGAATCGGCTGGGCAAACTGTTAGAACTGGACGACCCTATCCGGGTTGGTATGACCAAATCAGTTACCCGCCGGGATATACGATCCCTAAGTTCCACGTATATAAAGGGACAGGGAATCCACATCAGCACGTCGCTCAATTCAGGTCCTTATACGGCAACACTGGAGGCGATGACAAACTGTTGCTTCGCTAATTCGTCGGCAGCTTAGCAGAATCAGCCTTTGAATGGTATTCGGAGCTACCTAACGACTCGGTCAAAACATTTACGGAGATGGAGTCACTGTTTACACAAAGATTAGCGAGTGCTAGTGAACGCACCCCGATAACAGCAATGATAAATGCCAGGATAAGGCCCGGCGAAACGTGGGTCCAATACGCAACACGATGGCAGAACCTATGGTCAAAATGCGAACAACGCATAGATGAGGCACCTGCGGTAGGCATGTTCGTGGGCACTCTTGATCCGCAAGCTACCATCTCGCAATTCATGATGTTCTTCAGGCCGACCACCTTCCAAGCATTGATCGACAAATTAGCCCAGATGGACCAAATGGGCCACGGACCGTCTCCTCCAAAATCAGACTCTCGAAATGAGAAAGGAAAAGGGAAAGCGACTGTCGTCGCCAATGCTCAACAACAGCCGAGCAACTCAAAGCCGGTCGTTCGCCAAAATAACGTGCGTCCACGCCCATCCCTTGAGAAAAGACTGGGACGTCCTTACTCGTTTCCTCAGAATAAAACGAGAAGACTGTTTGAGCTAGCAGTGCGCAACAGACTCATCAATCTGCCGAGTCCAAAACGTCTGTTGCAACCAGGCGATCTCAATAATCCCAATTATTGCCCTTACCACCAAACGGTAAGCCACCCGATCGAGGATTGTTTCGTTTTTAAGGGATGGATCGAGGATCAGTACCTACAAGACAAGTTCACGCTATCTGAAAACTGGAAGGTGAACCCACCACAGCCGCACTCTCCAAAGAAGACGGACACGATGGGGGCAACTTGTCATGTAATCTCTCACTCATTGGCGGATGATAAAGAGGCTCCTTGCGCCGAGAACAAGAGGGCGGACCCCGAACCAGAAATTCTGCGGCCGTCAGACGAGTTGATCGATGCCTTCCTGAATGAGATTCGTCTGAAAGTTCAAGCCGATCAAGAACGTGAGATGGCCATACTGGAAGGAGCCAAGCGCCGACTACTAGACCAAAGAGTCGAAGCACTTCCATCAAATCAAAAGTCATCCGCTGCGGATAAAAACAAATTCAAGACGAGGAAAAGGTTCGCCAAAGCCTTATCAGTAGGAATGAAGCTACCGCCCTCCGAAGAAACTACTCTCGGTGGAGTAGAGATGCATCCTAACTTCTGCTTATATCATCAGAAGATCATACATCCTACCGAAGACTGCGACTCCTTTAAGGGTTGGTGGCAAGGATATGTCGCTCAAAAGCAACACTCCAACAGGACAAAGTGTGAAGCTCGTAGACATCGAAAAAATGCGATAGATGAGCGCAAAAGAGCCGTCGACGACTGTCATATAGCTGATTCCAAGGGATCGCAAATTATCACCTTTGGAAGCGACTCTGACGAAGAAGTTGCCCTCAACCCTCTCCTCAAAGAATCCATTTCAAAAATGAAAGAGTTGAGGAGTTGTGAGAATATTCAGCCGCGCAAATCTCCAGCTACTCGAAAAAAATCTCGGCCCCGCAAACAAACGATCGAGCAAAAAGGATAAAGGAAAGGGAAAAATGACCTCCGTCGCCAACACTCAACAACAGTCGAGTGGCTCTAGACCGGTTGTTCGTCAAAACAATATGCGTCTACGCATATCCCTCGAGGAGAGGCTAAGACGTCCTTACTCGTTTTCCCAGGATGAAACAAGGAGGCTGTTCGAAGTGGCGGTGCATAACAAGCTTATCACTCTACCGGAGCCGAAACACCAACTACAACTGGATGATGTCAACAGTTTTAATTATTGCCCTTACCACCAAGTATTGGGCCATCTGATCGAAAACTGTTACGTCTTCAAAAACTGGGTTGAAGACCAATACCAACAGGGCAAGTTCGTCATCTCCGAAAACTGGAAGGTGAACCAGCCACAACCGCACGCTCTAAAAAAAGATGGATACGCTGGGGGCATCATGCTCATTCATAAGGAAAACCCCATAGACCGAAAAGCCAGTAAACTAGAGATTCGCCTCAAATACGGCGACGGCGGACCGAAACTTCCTTAAACTAACAATGGACCGCAATGTCCTAAAACTTGCAAATGACCGAAACGTCTTTAAACTATTACCGCAGCATCCTCAGGCTGACGAGATAAAAAAAAAGAGAACAAAAAAAATTATATAAAAAAATAAAAAAAAAAGACGGTATGTCCATAAGCAAAATGGGCACGGATGAAAACCCGAAAGGGCTCCGTGAGTAAAAACAGCAGGGCTACCGGCGAGTGTTCGTGAAAACCCGAAAGGGCGCGACCTCGTTAGAAAAAAGAATATAAAGAATATAAAAAAAAGAAAAGAAAAAAGAAAAAAACGGTATGTCCATAAGCAAAATGGGCACGGATGAAAACCCGAAAGGGCTCCGTGAGTAAAAACAGTAGGGCTACCGGCGAGTGTTTGTGAAAACCCGAAAGAGCACAAACTCGTTAAAAGACACTTACAAGGTCCTTTCGACCTTGTAAGGAGAAACCACCCGCGTGAGATCCTTACGACTCACAGGGAAGCAACACACTTAGGGATCCTCACGATTTCTAAGGAGAAATTACACTTGCGAGATCCTCATGACTCGTAAGGAGAACTCTCTTATGGGACCCTTACGGCTCATAAGATTTGAAAGTATTAAATTACAGAGACATGAACCTGTTCTTAAGCAACTCCCACAACCTTCGATATTGCCCTACAAGTGGCTCAATACTGACCCTTGTATACAATCCACGGGTGCGAATAAACATTTCCCTAACCAAGTCCCATCCGTAACTGGGGATATGTCCATACGGTGAACAACCCTTATAAGTCCTCTCGACTTATAAGGAGAAAACCCTTTTGTAAGATCCTTACGACTTGCAGGGGAACATGAACTTAGGAATCCTCACGATTCCTAAGGAGAAAATGCACCTACGAGATCCTCATGACTTGTAGGGAGAAATACCTTTGTGAGACCCTTACGACTCATGAAGTCAAAAGCCTTAGTCGACAGAATCCTAACCCTGTTTACTAAGCCACCTTTGTTCAACATCGACAGAGGCAAATGATGATTCGCTCCTGGAAATATCCCAGTTGTAGCGATGCTGATGCCTAAACCGGTATCAAATTCCAAGTCCTTTCATGGCAAATGTTGATTCTCTCCTGGCAATATTCCAGTTGTAGCGATGCTGATGCTAAGATCGGCACCAGATTCCAAGTTCCACACTCGTGATAAAAAAAAATCAGCGAGCTAAAAATGTATGCATGCAAAATAGCCGAAATGATGGGGCAACTCGCAATAAAAAGCAGCGAGTAAAAATAAAATAAATAACCGAAATGATTGGGCAACTCGCAATAAAAAGCAGCGAGTAAAAATAAAACAAATAGCCGAAATGATTGGGCACCACGAAAAATAGCCAAAATGATTGGGCAATCGCGATCTTCGCGATATAAAAAGCTGAAATGATAGAGCGTCGCGGTAAGAATAAAAAAATGAATAATGAAAGAATGAAACTTTTTGCCCTACAGGTGAGATCACATTGATCCCTGTATACAATCCAGGGGCACAAACAAAGAGGGAACCATATCTTCCCAACAGGCTCCACCAGAAAGCGAAGCCAAATCTCGACGGTTTATAAACAACCTAGAGACAATCTCGGCATTTGTCGACAAACGGAGCAAAAGGAGGATCCCTAGCTTCAGCCTCTTGACGTCAACAACCGACCTCAGAGTCATAATGAAATGGAGCCACAGCATAGTCCCTAGTTCCAAATCTTAACGGCGATATCTACGGCTTAAGAATTAACAAAGGCGTTCCTTCACAGTCCATCAAGATGCAGATACAACGCCAACAAAAGACCTCGCGGTCAAAACAAAACGAAGCGACGGCAAAATCCCAGCTTCATCTCAACAATCGTCTCGATACAGCAGACGAGATGTTAACAAAGGCGTTCCTTCGTAGTCCATCAAGATGCAGATACAACGCCAACAAAAGACCTCGCGGTCAAAACAAAACGAAGCGACGGCAAAATCCCAGTTTCATCTCAACAATCGTCTCAATACAGCAGACGAGATGTTAACAACGGCGTTCTTTCGCAGTCCATCAGGATGCAGATACAATGCCAACGAAAAGCCCCATGGTCAGTAAGGCGGAGTGACGGCAAAATCTCAGCTCCACCTCAGCATTCGTCTCGTTACAGCAGACGCAATGTTCACAACAGTGTCCTTCCTCCAACAGGATTCGGACATGACAAAACAAACGAAGCGAAGGCCAAATTCCTGGCTTCGAGGTCTTAACGGCAAGTCATATAAAGCCTGAAAGACAACTGGAGATCATCTCACACCAGCACGAAATGGTCACCACTTCGACGTTCGTCTTAACACAGCAGACGCAACACAATCAAACAAATGGAGCCACGGCAAAATCCCTAGTTCCAAATCTCGACGGTTCACCAGCAACCTAGAGACAACCGCGACGTTCGTCTCGATACAGCAGACGAGTTGTCACCCCAGCATTCTTCCTCCAGCAGGGTTCAGACGCGATCATCAAACAAACGGAGCCCCGGCAAAATCCCTAGTTCCAAATCTCGACGGTTCACCAGCAACCTAGAGACAACCGCGACGTTCGTCTCGATACAGCAGACGAGTTGTCACCCCAGCGTTCTTCCTCCAGCAGGGTTCAGACGCGACAATCAAACTACCGGAGCCATGGCAAAATCCCTAGTTCCAAACCTCGACGGTTCACCAGCAACCTAGAGACAACCGCGACGTTCGTCTCGATACAGCAGACGAGTTGTCACCCCAGCGTTCTTCCTCCAGCAGGGTTCAGACGCGACAATCAAACTAACGGAGCCACGGCAAAATCCCTAGTTCCAAACCTCGACGGTTCACCAGCAACCTAGAGACAATCGCGACATTCGTCTCGATACAGCAGACGCGATGCCAGCAAACGAAGCAAAGGCCAAATTCCTAGCTTCAGGGTTTTGACGGCAACTCACATAAAACCTGAAAGACTATCGGAGATCATCCCACACCAGCGCGGAGTGGTTATGACTCATCGGGGCTCTCCAAAATGAGCCTAACCTCAAGTAAAAAGCGGCATGGCAAATTCCTAACGCTTGCTCTTCCGACGGTCAAACTACCTAGGAAGATTGCTTGAAGACGTTTTGTCCAGCCCCCGAAGGGATCAGAGACACGGCAGTCGCAGGGCTACTCGAACAGCACGATTGCCTATCGAGGAATATATCAGCTTATGTGACGGTACGACGGCCAAAACCCTAAGTACCACAGACCCTAACGGACTTCTGTCGTAAAGAGCAGAGGTTAACTGTGACGTTAGGATATTCTTGCGAGAAATGCTCGATTCGTCTCGACTTGTGAAGAAATTGATGTCTTTGCGAGAACTTCTCGATGCGGCTCGACTCGTGAGATAAAACCTTAGGCAGTGGGCACAAAAGAAACCTGTTTCCTAAGCACTGGGACCCTGCAAGTTGGCCCAAAACGGTCTCTTGCATACTATCTACGAGTCTCACTCTCCAATGTCGAATCTCGACAAGGAGGGAAACAACCGCTTACGGGTCCTCTCGACTCGTAAGAGGGGAAAATTCTCTTATAGGATCCTTACGGCTTATAAGAGAAAACGCACTTAGGAATCCTCACGATTCCTAAGGAGAAAATCCACCTACGAGATCCTCTCGATCCGTAGGGAGAAAAGTCTCTATGAGACCCTCACGGCTCATAGAGTTGAAAAGTCTTAGGCGGCAGATCTGAACCTGCGGCCTAAGCCATCGCTATCTCTTAAAGAAACCAAAGTGCTTACTCTGTTATCTGTCAACCATGTTCACTAAGGAAACATACGGATAATAAAAGAAAGAAGGAAGCGACAGAAAGAACATCTGATTGGCGTTTGATCAAGCACTCGAGACACACTCATTCATGCATGTGCAAAAGACTCAGAACGAGAAATAAAACAAGCTGAAAGGAGAAATTTTTCATTGCAAAGGGTTACAATCATAGAGAAATAAGCAAAACATTACTCAAATTATTACAATAGTATAACCTCAGATCCAGGGCACGGATTGAGGAATTCAAAAGTAAGGCCATCTAGAGCTCTTCTAGCCTTTTTGATTATTCTCGTGCGCAGCCTCTCGCGCTCACGCGTGTCAAGATCTTCGGCAAGGCCCTTTATCCTTTGATAAGCAGCGATTATCATCGTCTGCTAAAAAACTTGATGAAGAATGTCGACGAGGCTATCCCGCTGTTTCTTCGAGATCAGCCCCGACAGGTGCACTGAATGCACCTTGTCTTCGGCGTCATCCAGCGCATTGAGCAGCATGGCCTCGTAGAACCCCGGGAGTGCTCTCCAAATTACTCCCAGCACGACTTTCAAGAGAGCAGAACGGCGAGGGAGCAGCCAACCAACGCGTGCGTTCAGACGACCCATAACCTCCGTACACTGGGCATCTGTAAACTCCTGGTCCTGTTGACGGCCCTGTACACGGATATCCTCGTAGGTGATGAATTCGTGCAGACTGTATAGATGAACAGCCATAATGCCTGAAAGGAAATATCATTGGAGGATTAGCAATGAGAAAAAGACAGGGAGTTAAACTCCTCGAAAGCAATGCTCTACAAACAGGAGTGACACCTGCCAAAATCAGTTATGAGGAGAATTTGAAGAAAATCCCTTAAGAACATTGAGAGCTTTGCTCTAAAAAGATGACATAATTCATGAAAAATAAAATTCCATCTTTAACTTCCAAGGGCAATGAAAAACTCTTAGGAGTTCTTCTATATGATTCGGAAGGAGCAAAGCTCCATTAATGAATTAAGAAAATCCAAGGAAAATCTTTTAGAGAGCAGAGCTCTATTAATGGAACCCTAATAGGGTCCCCTTTAGTTCTCTTTAGATCCCTTTAGACCTATAGAGCAAAGCTCTGCTAAGTGAAACCCTAAATGGGTTTCCTTTAGATCGGGGATCTATCGAGAGCAAGGCTCTGTCAATGAAAATTAATTTAATTTAATTCAAATTAAAATTTTCACCTAAAAGTTTTAAGAGTTTAACTCTTGAAGTTCTTGAAAATAAAGAGCAGGGCTCTGAGTTCTGAAAGTAAAATTTTGAAGATGAAAATCATCTAAGAGACCAAAGGTCCTATTTATAGGTATCAAATGCCCTTTCAACTTCCAAAAGTTGTCGCGACGGTTGGAATTCTGCCACCGCTGCGCTCACGTTTGGGGGCCACGTAAGCACAACGGTGGGGGGGCATTTGTTTACCCCAATCAGAGCAAAGCTCTGTTCAAATTCCAAGGCGGGAAACGAAACAACGCTTCTGTTTCCCCCAATCAGAGCAAAACTCTGTTTTGAAAATTAAAATTAAAATAAAAGAAGCAACGCTTCAGCTGACTTGCGCTCTGCGCTGCGTGCCACGTGGCAGCGCAGTTGTGTTAGCGCAGTTGCGCTGCGCTCTGCGCTGCGCGCCACGTGGCAGCATAGTTGCGCTGCGCAACACGTGGCAGCACAGGTGCGCAAGCGCAGCTGCGCTGCGCTGTGCGCTGCGTGACACGTGTCAAGCGCTGAGGGCGCTTGCGCCAAACAGAATTAAATTCCAGTAATATCTTTCTGTTCTTGTTAAAACAAGAAGATTGTCTTCTGTAAAACAGAAGCCCTTAGATCAAAGATCCAACGGTGGGGAAAAATCCCCAAATCACTCAGAGAAAAATCTCTCTAACCAATTTAACAAACTAATTGGCACTATAAAAAGCCCCCTAGACCCTAATTCAAAACACGGAGATAACAGAAAAAGGGAGAAATCAAGAACTTCAAAAACAGAGAGAACTCTCAAGAATTTTGAGGAAAACTCAAGAACAAAAAAGGAAAAGGTAAAAACCTTTATAAAAGAGAAGGTTCTCTTCTGAATAGATCATTGATCTAAGAACAAGATCAATGATCCTCAATAAATAAAAATAATAACAGTGCCTTGCACTTTTTTATGAACCATTGGTTCTGGAATCTTAAAGATTCTTTTCTTGAATCCAAAATTTAATCAAGTTATTGAAACAGTGCCCTGCACTTGCAAAATTGGCACTGTTGCGCTCCTGGCTTGGCGCAAGCCACCAGAAAGCGCCACGTGTCAGTGGCGCAATAGAGCAGCGCACTGACACAGCGCACTGCGCTGTTGCGCTTGCGCTCATCAGAGAGTGGAACGTGTCACCTCCACATGCGCTTGCGCTCAATAATTGGCGCAAAGTGCCTGACAAGTCACTGTCAGATGATTAATGCACTGCATTATTTACAGAAGGGCCAAGCCCAATTAAAATGGGGCTTAACAGGCCAAATCAGATGCTCTGCATCATTTATAAAGGGACAGATCCCAAATCAAAAAGGCCTAGCAGGCCAGAATAAAATGCAGTGCATTATCAAACAGGGGCAAAGCCCTAGCGCAGGCCTAATAGGCCAAAGATAAAAACGTTGAATATTTTCAATTGGACTTAGCCCAATCATGGTTGTAAGTCTCAAATTAAATTGACTAAGCACGGCTGCTCTCTTAAATCAATTTACATCCGGTTCAAGGGTACATCTCTGAACTCCTCTGACACCTATCGTTGTAATCCTTCAACGACGTCAGAGAGGTGATGGGTCCCGACAACCACACATCGATACGGACTGCGGGGTCCTTAAAAACTCGTAGACCGAAATGTCCTTAAACTAATGATGGACCACCATGTCCCTAAACTGGAAATGGACCACTATGTCCCTAAACTGGAACAATAGAGCCCAAATGCTCTTTTTTCGGATCTAAACGATCCCATTTAAGTTGATCTTAGCCTCAAAAATGGCTAACGTATCCTTAAACCTTCAAACAGACTTTAGTCCCAAATCGGACTATAGATCCCCTAATCAACTTTGGTTCAAGGGTACATCTCTGAACCCCTTTGACACCTATCGTTGTAATCCTTCAACGACGTCAGAGAGGTGATGGGTCCCGACGGCCATACATTAAACGGACCACTACGTCCCTAAACTGGAACAATAGAGCCCCTAAATGCTCTTTCCGTTAAGTTGATCTTAGTCTCAAATCAGACTAACGTATCCTTAACGAACGTTTAAGTTGATCTTAGCCTCAACATGGCTAACGTATCCTTAAACTAAAACACTAAACCCAAATCTAAGTAACTACGGATTTGGACTAATCCACGTCCTACGGATGACGGCATAACTTAGTCTCCGTATACAATCCATGGGCAACCACAAACAAAACAAACACACACGACACGAAGTGAAATTTCTGGAGAAGGAGAAAGTTGTTACCGTGATGCGGTAGCGTAATTAACTACAGGGGCTTGCTCCTGCAGGGAAGAGCGTCCCCACAATCAAAAAACCCCTCAAGCGAGGGGGAATCTGACGAAGTCTGCTACATCGGCCGCATCCGTCTAAACCTCCGATACACGGTGCCATAAATCAACTTGGCATCTTCGGAGAGGTGGACGGATAAAACCAAATAGCATCTGCCCCGAATCACAGGCAAGACGTCTTCACATCGTCGCCGTCTTTTGGAGGGGAACAATGCTATATAGAACATATCCATCCACCTCTCTGAAGATACCAAGTTGATTTATGGCACCGTATATCGGAGGTTTGAATGGATGCGACTGTTGTTGCAGACTTATCAGATTCCCACTCATATGTGAGGGGTTTTTGATTGTGGGGACGATTTTTCTTGCACGTTGAAGCCCCACAGTTAATTACGTTATCGCAACGCAATAATAACTTTATCCTTCTCCATAGATATCACTTCGTATCGTGTTATATATATTGTTTATTTTAGGGTTGCCCTTGGATTGTATACGGAGACTAATTTTTTCGCCCATAAGGTGCGGATTAGTCCAAATCTGTAGATTAGATTTGGGATTTTGAACCGAGGATGTAGATCTCATATAAATGAGGTCAATCAGTTCAGGGGTTTAAGGATCGTTAATCTTGTTTTAGATTAAGACTGGCTTAAACATATGGTTAAGGATCGTTAATCTTTCTTTAGATTAAGGTCGACTTAAACATGTGAGCATATGGGCTCAAAGAAGTTTGAACTTCGAAGACTTAGCCAATTTTGGGCTAAGATTGAGTTTCAGTAGTGCTAAGCACTCAACGTATAGCGCTCACGTGGACATCACATAAGTCGTTGAGTTTCAAATGCTCACGTGGATATCATGTGAGTCATTGTCTTCATGTGCACTCACGTGCTTTTCATGTGGGAAATCATCTTCATGTGCGCTCACGTGCTTTTCACGTGGGCAATTATCTTCATGTGAGCTCACGTGCCTTTCATGTGAGACACGCACTTGGGTGCTCACGTGATATCATATGAGTCATTGTCTTCTTGGGGCAGTCATGTGTCTTTCATGTAGGTTGTTGGCTTCTTTGGTGCACATGTGATATCACATGGGTTGCGCATTGGCTTGGGTGCTCATGTGATATCACATGAGATACGCACATAGTCTCTTCATAGCGCTCACATGCTCTTCACGTGGGCTGCTGTCTTCCTGTGCGCTCACGTGTGAATCACGTGAGCCACGCACTTGCTTGCTTTTCTTTCCAGCGTTCACATGCATTTCATGTGAACCGCTGTCTTCATAGGTGCTCACATGATATCACGTGAGTAGCTGTCTTCATGGGCCTTTCACGTGGGCCATTGTCTTCATGTGCGCTCATGTGCCTTTCACGTAAAACGCGCACTAAGGTGCTCATGTGATATCACGTAAGTCGCTGAGTCCGGGGAGCTCACATGCCTTTCACATGAAGTGCGCACTTAGGCTTTTACGTGCCTTTCACATGAGATGCTACGCACTTGCATGGTAATCTTTACCATCTGCGTTCACGTGGATATCACGTGACGTGCATCTTCCTTAGAGATTAAATCTCTGTTCATTTTTTAAAAGAAGTTTATACTTCTGTTAATGACATTTTGACCATTAACGATCACCAAGATCAATATTTTGATGATCTGGGATCATATTCATTAAGAACTAAGTTCTTGATTATTTGTGGGAACTAAGTTCCTGGAGTATAAACTCCATATTTTTCATGTTCTTTCTTCCATTGTTCTTTTCAACATTGTTCTCCCCTGGATCTTTGAGTCTTAAGAACAAGATCTTCCTTGTGAGAATTAAATTCTTCTTTTTTATGGGAGATCTGTCTTGTGGATATCAGATCCAAAGGAAGAATTGAGTTCTTTTGAAGAGTTAAACCCTTAGATATATATGTGATAGGTAAAGGAGATTCTTCTATGTATTTTTCTTTACCTATCGTTTGAGAGGAGGAGATGGTCTTCTTCTTTACTGAAAATTAAATTCTCGGTTCTTTGTGGAAGCTTATGGGGGGTTCTCTCCTATATCAGATTTAATCTCTTGGGTTCTTTATATAAGAGAAAAGAAAAATCAATTTGTATGAGAAAATCTCTCATTGAGAGATCTCGATTGATTTTATAATCAATCGTATATATTTAAATCACCGTTGGATCTTTGATCCAACGGCTCTCTGTCTAAAAGAGAATATGTTTCTTATTTGTTTAGCAAGATTAGGAAAATATATTCCTAACATAGAATTTAATTCTATCATTGTGATTGTTTTAATCACCTTTGGATCTTAGATCCAAGGGTTCTCTGTTTAACAGAGAAAATCTTTCTATATTAGAAAATCAGGGAAAATATTTCCTACATATAATTTAATTCTAGCAGATGCTTTAATTAGTGATATTTAATCACCATTGGATTTTAAATTCAAAGATTCTCTGTTAGAGAAAAATCTTTCCATATTAGAAAGATTAGGGAAAATATTTTCCAAATAAAATTTAATTCTATCACATAGAATTTAATTCTATTAGTAGCTAGGGTTCAAATTGGGGGCGCTCACGTGCTATCATGTGAGCGCTGCCATATACATATATGGCAGCAGCGCTCACGTGCTTTGCACATAAGTACCCACATGTTTAACACGTGAGTGCTACTATTGGATTTAATCCTAACTGCAACAGATACTCGTGTGCTTTGCACGTGAGTGCTCACGGGCATAGCCTCATTTGTTTATAAGGGAACAGATGTAAGCTTTGAGCCAAAATTTTGGGCAGGAACAGTCTACCCTGGGATATTGATGTCCAGTCTCGATACTCCCAAGACTATGAACATTTAAGGATGTGCTTATGGACTACCCAATTCACACAATTATGATCGCCATCATAATACCGGTGGTCAAGTAAGGATTCTACAGTCTTTATCATTATATAGTAGCAACACATAATAACAAATAAAACGTATACACATGAATGATAAAAACAAACCATATAGCATACTATCATCTCGAGTAAGATTGTTCTACCTGTATAGGACCTCCTTCAATTACCATAATTGTCTTCCTGCAATTACAATAATTGCCTTGAGGGAACTATATCCAACATACAGTTGGTGAGTAGATTTGTATCTACGAGTGGAAAATCGAGTGGATGACGTATAGCATCCATGTGAAACATATTTAAATTTATACTTTATGCAATTGATACGCTTATAATTCATGATACGTATATCGAAATTTTTACGTTAATTAGTAAATTTCTTGAGTTTCGCTTTAGTACGCTTATCGTGAAAATTCTCAGTTTACCAGTACTATATTTCTTTTCCTTTATTATACTATCGCGAACACAATTGTTAGGACACTTGCATAATTACTAATGATTAACATGCGACACCAACACAAACTCACATGCTACACATACATATCATTAGTAACTGCCATGGCACGTATACACTAGAACATTTGTACATTTACTAGTAAATGACATGCCACGTGTAGAACTTACCATGCTTTACATATTATAATATGATCAATATTATGTTGTGTATGCGACTAGATGTTGTTGGATATATGTATGTCCTAAAGGACACTATATGATAGTGTATGTACCGGTATGTGTCTGTGTGTGTGTATTCAGGGGACATTCTTACTCGACATGATAGTATGCTATCTGGTTGCACTTTATCTTGACATGTTCATTTGATCATGCTTTCACTCATTTGGTACATGTTGATATAGCCCTTGGGATATGCTTGACTACTGAGATTATAATGCGGATCATACTAGTGGGACATGTGTAGTTTATGAGCATATCCTTAAAATGTTCCTAGTCGTGGGTGTATTGAGACGGGGCATCGATATCACCAGAGTAAACTAGCGTATACGTTACTTGTCCCATATGATGGGTGATGGATGATCTCATATCCATTGGTGTGGTGACACCAAAGATCGTATACAGGTGCTCAGTGATACTGGGTACACTGAACGGACTCACCGAGAACTCTTATGTGGTATTATATCTATCGTCGGATAGCGGTTCTCAGGTGACACTGCTACAGGTTAGTCTGTAGACCCGAGATCGTCATAGTGTCTTGTGTGTCCTCCCACTGTACTTTGATCTCCACCCTACCACGGCTCTACTGAGGCGTGCAAACAAGTGGATTTTGGGTACAGTCCCGAGACACATGGAGGAAATGAGAGATAAGGTGGGTTTCGTCTCTCCCGGTATTAGGGGTTGATGTTGCGCTGTGTACGATTGGCTATAACAGGAAATCCCTGGCCAGGGCTATTGAGATTTACTGATAAGTGTTATCAGTAGTTTCTCGATCTGTTATTAGCCATATACCAGCATAACTTATTGGGTTAATGGGGTCGAAGATACCACCCTTAGACTTGATATGCAGCACTATTGACGAAGAGATCGGACTGTACGGTAAGTGTTACCAGTTGGCTCGACGGGATTTTTAGTAGGTTTTCTTGTGTTTCTTCTGATCGCTTAATACCTGGGATCCGTTACGTAAAGCTTGTGCCACTGACGGTTTGTAGGCATGTGATGTGATCACTGCCTACTGCTAGCGTATTGACGAGTCTTAGAGTCCCACAAAGGGGTCTCCTAGCTCAGGCGAAAAGATGTGGGGTGCATATGGGATGAAGCTCGATTAAATGCGTGTATTGGATACCGTATTTTAATCAGGCGTTTACTATTGGATGGGTCGTATGTGATATGACAGGGTTATTAAATCAAGTATTGATTTAATATTAGATCCATTAGCTCATTTATTAAAACCTATTTCTTTATGATGCATGCATGAGTGTATGTATATGTTGATATGGATGCACACATACAAGCATACATGTGTCATGGTTGATGATACATTGGTGGTGGCAATGCAAGACTTATATGGTTACATATTTAGATATTTTGATTATTTGAGAAAAGAAAAAATGGGATTAATACCATGGTTTAATTGCCCATGGTTTTAGCCCATGGTTTTGCTTAAACTCAAGTTACAAAATATCTAGATATTTTGTAACCATAGTTAGGCATGACATAATTCTTTTCTCATTTTGGGATTATGTTGATTATTCTCATTCTCTTGAGTCAAGCTTGAGCCATCTCCTTCTTCCTCTCTCTCCTCAAAGCTCTTTAGGGTTTAAAAAGAAAGAGAAAAAATTAAAAAGAAAAGGTTTTTAAGTGAGATCCAAACCCACATCACTAGGATATTTGGTTTATCGTAACCCTTGGAATTATTGAAAAGGAATTTATGATTTGATTCAATAGGATATTTGGTTTTCATCATATGATGTGAGATTCTGTAATGGATGAAGTAGTGATGGTTAGCCGAATACGGCCTTTTATTTTTTGACTTGCTGAGTCTCATTATTTATCCTAATTGGGAGATTTTGAAAATACAAAAGTTTTACTCATATCTAAAAACAACGATTCATTCATGTTTTAAAAATGCAAAGGATGTGCTTCTTCGATTTCAAAAGGATATCTATTTTCAAATCATCGCAGCCTCCGTATTTCCAAGCAATATTTTGTTATATTTTAAAGTATAATTAAATTATTCTGAAGTATTTATCCATTTACAATGCCCGTTCACGCTATGCTTGCTTTACTTATTATTCGTTTACGCTATGCTTGCTCTACTTATTATTCGTTTACGCTGTGCTTGCTTTACTTGTTATCCATTCGCGTTGTGATTGTATTATTAGTTTGTGCTACGTTTATGTTATCCATTCATGTTATAATTATGCTATTGGTTTGGGTTATGTTTATGTTATCCATTCACGTTATGATTATGTTATTAGTTTGTGTCGTGTTTTCCATAAGATTGGAGAAGCCACGTGTAATTAATTTATAAACTTGGTTATGTTGCAAATTGTGGTTTACTCTCCAAATGATGATGATATATCCATCATGAGTTTTCTATGTATTTATGGTTTGTTTGTTTTTCCTATATCGAGAAGGAGGAGAACCGATTACGGATACATGGTGGACTGGTTTGTTGATATCCGATATCGAGGAGGGGGGAACCAATTACAGACACAAGATGTGATCAGTCCATAGGCAATTGATCTTATATGTGATCAATCCGTGAGCGATTGAGGTTATATATGATCAATCCATGAGTGATTGAGGGATTGAGGACGGAGGGTCATTATGGATACCCAGCCAAAAATGAGATGTATTAAACTATATAGTTTTCGAACAAGACTGGTCTAAGATACAGTACCTGAAATATTGTTTTCATGTATCTATATTTTCTATCCTTTTCAAAAGAACTATTGTCGTACTATTTTCCATGTGTCTATTATCGACACAAGAGTTTTCAAAAGAAAACCTTTTATATTATTTTCAAAAGGCCTAACGTATATTTTAATGAAATGGTTATATTTTTTTAAAAATTAACGTCCGCTACATATGCCGTGATATATACACTGTACGGCTACTTTTAAGTGATTATACATGGACGCGTGCTATATATGTGTTATAGCCTTGCTAATGATTGCACATTGTCGCGTGTTATAGATATTATGCTATGACTACAGTGATAGTGGTTGTACTCTGTTATATATAGTTGAATTATTCACAAATGATTATTATTATCGTTTAATTACGCTTAAATTCAAGTTTAATTTATGCATTTTACATTCGTGACTCGCATGCCTTCATATGCTTTAGTGGTTTGCTATGCCCGTATCAGGTGAGATGTATATTCATTTTATGATGTCATAATAAACACATATATTTGGATACTTCACATGCTAGAATAGCGGTATACGAGTTGTACATGATAGGTAATTATTATTATCGTTGTTCATTGATCGAATTCCAGTTTTGATGTATGCTTATTTACCTTCCGCGATGTACATGTTTACTCATGCCTTAGTTGTTTCATCGTTTATGCATGTGATTTCTATCTTGTTATATGAATTATACTCACGAGTTGGAAACTCACCCCCGTTGTGCCATAACTTCTTACAAGTTTGGTCGCTTAGATCAATAGCGACAGTGAGAGAGGTTGTTGGGCGTGGTTGCGTATCTTTTGTTTGTGCTACGTGGGTTAGAATTCGTTTCGGTATTTGCCTCGTATTTATTTTTGTACTTAGAAGTACTCCATCAACCAAGTCTAGCATATTTGCCCGAGACCTTAGACGTTGTTTTTTTGTTATAATCGAACTCGTGTAGAGTCGGCTTGACTGTATTTATATATATTGTTTATTTTTCCGCTTATTGTTTTTCGCCTTGGGCATCGTATATTATTTTATGGATTGTGTTTCTGCCGTGTGGCGTCGAGTTAGATCCCATGTGGGGATGTGTTTATATACTACTATTGTATAGGGATTTTATTCAAATTTTACAAAGGAGGTGTTGTCCGTTTTTCCAAAACGTTAACTCTTTACAAAACAAGTTTTACTTCATTTTATAAATCTTTTCTAAAAACTTCACCTTCAATGTTTTTCTTATATATATATATATGGTTTAGATTCCTGGTTTTGGATTACTTGGATAACGGTGTGGTCCACTGGACATCACGTGATCCTTATGCCGGTCACGTGCATTTTCAGGTCGTGACACCAAATCAACAAACCAAATTTAAGCCACTGTGGGCCCCACATTGCAGCTAAGCGCAGCTAGGTACGGCTAAAGGCGGCCCAATCTTCGAGAAAGGATCTAGAATTTTTACGTGCGACTCATGGATTTATATTTTAGGGTTTCTATCTCTTGTAATCGACAGAAAGCCTATAAATACCGCTGTATATTTATTTTAGGGTTTTTATCTCTTCATAAGAATTTTCAAGCCATCTAGCGTTTGCTAGAGGAGATCAACATTTTTAGTAAGGATAACTTATTTTTGCACTTTAATTTTAATCTTGTTCTTTGTTTATTGCATTGATTTCTTTTCTATTATGAGCAGCTGGATTTTTAATACCTAGGGTTGACGAACCTAGATTCGATTATGAGTTGATATTAAAATTGTATGCTTACTTGTGCTTAATGATAGATCTAAATAGATGAAATCTAACCTTCATAAAAACCTTGCTAATAAACTAACTAGGTTTAATTGTTATGGAGTGACAACATAAGAGTTAATTTTTAGGGAAAGTAAAGAGTAAAGGTAGGATTTTTATCGTTCTAAATCTAATCTAATTTTTGTAGATTAATTTTAACTTGCCGATAATCTTTGTTAGGGTTATGTGATGACAAACATAAGTTTATACAAGGGGAAGGAAGAGTTTAAATTAAGATTATCACAATTAGAATAACACTATCCTAATAATTATAATTTGATATTTATATTGATAGTTTATCACAAGGATGGTATAGTTTATGCTCTCTTGAATATTGATAGATTATTTCCATGAATGATTTGCTTATGCTCTTGATATTAAAATTATAATTGTGATGAAGTGATGATGGAAAAAAGTAGCAAACAAATAATTTTATCTCATAATTAGATCTAGGGGATTCAATACCCTAGGTATATTGCCTTTTAATTAATTTATTTTCTTAAAGTTTTTATTTTTATTTCTTTTAAATCTACAATTAGTTATTAATAATTATCCCCTCATAAAAAGATTTAATTTTTAATTCGCCTAAATTTAATTAGATATTGTTGGATATATATGCCCTCAAGACAATTATTGTGATTGAAGGAGGACCTATATGAGAGAACAATCTTACATGAGATGATAGTATACTATCTGGTTTGCCTTTATCATTCATGTGAATACGTTTTACTCGTTATCATGTATCGCTAATACATAATAATAAAGCCTGTAGGATCTTTGCTTGACTACCAGGATAGGGATCATACTAGTGGGGTATGGGTAGTCTATAAGCACATCCTTAAAAATCTCTAGTCGAAGGAGTATCGAGACTGGGCATCGATGCTCCAAAGTAGACTAGTGTATACGTTTATTGACCCAGACCGGAGCGATGGTTGATCCCCATAGCCATTGGTGTTTGACACCAAAGATTGTATACATGTAATCATTAGATGAATGAGTTTCACAAAACGGACTCACCTAAGAACTCTTAGATGGTATTGTACTTATCGTCAGATAGCAGTTCTCATATGACATGAGTATAGGATAGTTTTTAAACCTAAAATCGTCATAGTATTTTGTGTGTGTTCCCACTGTACTTTGATTACTACCCTACCATGGCTTTAAAAAGTCATGCAAACGGGTTTTAGTTGGGTATAGTCTCGAAGCATATGGAGGCGGTGAGAAATCAAAGAGATTTCGTCTCTCCCGGTATAGGGAATCGAGGTCGTGCTGTGTCAGATCAATTATAACCATAATTCCTTGGCCAAGGCAGTTGATATTTACTGATAAGTGTTATCATTAGTTTCTCGGGTGTTTATGAGTTCATGATCGACACAACTTATCGAGTTATTGGGATTCTGACGGTTTCCACCTCTCAGACCCGATATGCGACGCTCTAAGAAGAAGAGACCGGACTGTACGGTGATTTTCACTATAGATTTTGCAGGGTTCGGATGAGCTTGCTCGTTAACCTTCTTTCGATCAATACCTGGGAAGCTGTTACGTGCAGCTAGTATTGCTAACGAGCTTGTGGGCTATGGATATGATCCTAACCTACTTTCAGCATATTGTCGATTCTTTAGTGTCCCATATGGAGATTTCCTAGCACAGGCGAAACAATGTAGGGTACGTATAGGGATAAGTGCAAGAGTTCAATTATATATGTAAGTCTACGGTAGCGCCCCGGTCGTCAAACTGACGCCAAATGCGGAACAAAAACTTTTATAACTGGCGCCATAGCATACTATAACCCGGATCTGCCATTAACGCTAAACTAACAAACTACAAAGAGGGTAGAAAGGTTATACCAAACGATCCGAGTCCTTCGTTCTTTAACCATCATCCCACGCTCCGTTGCAGCTGCTCCGATCTCCTCGTCTAGGTGGCACCACGTCAACGGATCTTTAAACGGGCTCCCGCCTCTGACCCGAGGCAACTTGGTCATCAAGTTTGCTAAAAGAGATGACCAAGATTGATGTAGAGAATGAGTAGAACACTTTGTCTCGCTTCGTCCAAAGCCATGGACGAACGGTTAATGAAGTTGCCATTTGAAACTGTGATGGAATAAAATGAGCTATGAAATTTTCATACACCAAAACTATAATCTTTTAACAAAATGAATCTATCTCTCTCACTAGGAATGGCCGGCCACATTTGAAGAGGGGGGAGGTGAGTGTAGGAGGAAAAATGGTGAGCATAACATTAAATGAAGAGAATGAGTCATAAACCTTAGTCATCAAAACCATTAATGCAAATGATGACACAACTTAACACATCATCTAATCATTTAATGCACACAAAGATTCATGAACCTAGTCACCACTTCTAGAACCTTCTAGAATCATGACTCACCCCCATGACTCATCCAAGTGATGAAAAGATAAATCCGCACTTAACCGAATGTTAAAGACGGGTGATAGAAAACAGGAAACTGGCAACTTCCAAAAAGCGATCCCGAAACGAATTTCAGGATAACCCCGTAACAGTATAAACATGCCCGCATTTGTATTACGACCGAATACAAATGCAACTGAGACAAAGATATTATATCTACACAGTATAATACTCGGATCCGGCTTAAACCAAAGCCCACAAGTATTATCTGCCCGAAATATGATACGTGCGTAAACGCACATGCATTTTCCGAACCCTGCCATAAAACCATACGGCCTCTACAACGTTTCGCCCGAACTTGGGAAACTGTCTGTAGGGGACTCTAATGACTCATCAACACACTGGCACTGGGTATAACCACTAGCATGTCAGAGGTACGAGCTGTACGTAACGGTTGCCTATGTATTGATTGGAAGGGAAGCTGACGAGCGAACTCATCCAGAAACCCTACTGAGCCTAACAGTGACAATATACATACAGTCCGGTCCGTTCGTCTATGAGTATCGCATATCGGCCTAGCGGGCTGGTAACGTCAGACCCCCAATAGCGGTATAAGTCATGTCAGAGAGTAGCCCAGAACACCCTGAGATACTACTGGAGTACCTACCAGTAAATCTCCTGCCTCGACCGAGGGCTTTGTGTAATGGCTCTCCTAGACACAGCGCGATCTCACCCCCAATACCGGAAGAGACGAATCCCCTGCCGATCCGCTTACTTGCCTCCATGTGGCTCGGGACTGTACCCAAAAAAGACCTGTTTGCACGACTCCTTTGAGCCGTGGTAGGGTAGAAATCAAGGCACAGTGGAAACTCACACGAGACAAATGACGACCTCAGGTCGATGAACTAACCTGTACACATGTCACCAGGGAAATGCTATCTGACGATAGGTATAATACCAACTAGCAGGTTCCCGGCGAGTCCTGTCTGGTGTACTCATAACCCAATGAGCACCTGTATACATCTTAGGTGAACCAACAGACACCAATGGCTTGTGAGACCGGCCACCGCCTCTCGTCGGGGTCTCGACTGTATACACTAGTCTACTCTGGAGCATCGATGCCCTGTCTCGAAACTCCCACGACTAGGGACACTTTAAAGATGTGCTTATAGACCCCAGCTCCCACGTATATGATCGCCATCATACTGCTGGCAGTCAAGCAAGAATCCTATGGGATCTATCATCATGCGATAGTGAACTAAAGCATGTATACGATGATAAAGAAAAACCAGATAGCATACTATCATCTCGAGCAAGATTGTCATATCGGTATAGGTCCTCCCTCAATCATTGCAATCACGTATCTGCGATCCAATAATTGACTTTGAGGGCACTATATCCAACAATCTCCCACTAGCACTTAAGGCTAATTATTGTGATGTCGCATACTCACAGCCTGTGTGATACCGAACACCCAACTTCTCTACTAATCAGTTTCACAAAGCTACTTTGTAAAACTCTTGTGTTCGAGAAATAGCCTCAGTGAGTGGATCCGCCCTGATGTTTCTTTCTATGTCTCTCTTAATCTCAAGTTCGCGGAGAAAACCATCTCCCGAATCGAGTAATAGGTGTCTTAGAATATGTCTGGATATCTGATGGGACCTAGTTCATAAATGAACTTCAAATCCAAACTTCTTAGACTGTATTAATAACTGAACCTAATCAGTATCCAGCACCATGCTTCCCACAGTATCCTCTTGGACCACCTGTCCATAATATTGTCCCTCGTCAGAGGGAAAACTATAACTCTGACAATCACTCTTTCATCCAGGTCACCTTGGAAGCCTGGAATGATAACCGTCTCCTAAAGGAGGCTGTCATTATCAAATCCATAGAACATCCATTCATGTTCTAAAACTGCTTCCTAATGTTTCTCCAGGATTGGATTAATATAAACTTATCGCATCTAGTGCAAAAACAACATCTGGTGTGGTACTTGACATTTCACGATTGACTCAATTGCCTAAGCAAGTGATCTGCCAAACATATACGTCCCTCTCCTCTTTAGTCTGTAAGACACCTTTAGAGAGGGTGACTCCATCATCTGCAGGTACACCACCATGCCAGGAGTCATCTATTCTAAAATACTATTAGAATACAGTCAAAGTACCCACATTGGGAAACTACCCAAATCTAGATCTAAAACTATAGATCTAGTAACCAGAATGTCCGATATTATATCCATATCCTGTGTGGAGAAACAACTGTGTGACGACCACAGTATAACCGATCGTAGTATAGGAATTTTACTTCCTACTCTGTGTATGTCATCCAAATGCCATGACATCACACAGTACTACCTCCTTAACAGATCCATCCCCTATTCTGATGAAGTCAAAGCCATGACTTTCACATCAAAATTAGATGATCTATCTCCGCTTTATCTGCTCAAGTCTATAAATAGACATAAGCTACTTGCCCACTATGCTTCCGCTGCTCCCTCTGACCACAACAACCCTCTGGCAGAATAATATATACGTGCACTTCTAAAGCTAGTTTAGAACGACGCTATGCTTATCCTCCTGCCGGGTCTCATAGCCTGGATCAACAGTAGTGTCAAGTCTGGGTAAACAAGAACCTCCCTGTCACTGTCCTTGAGGCTACCGGAGTACCTCTCGGGTGTCTGAGGTTACCCACCATATCTGCGGACTGGCTATTGGAATGTCAAACCCGATTGAATATATAGGTCCTATTAAATTTTCCGTAATCGTTCGCGGTTCTGGAATCTCTTCCAGTTCTACCATACTCCCACTATTGTTTTCTGAAAAAATCCATTTTACTAAAACTGTGGCGAGTCAAGAACAATATCACTATTGATCTTCCAGATGGTAGAAAATCAACCCTCGACATAGCCCGGGTCAACCCACAAACTGCCATTACAGAAACGTGCCTAGAGTTATCCAGAGTCTGGTTTTAAGCATAAGCCAGACAACTCCCCGTATCTTAACATCGTTAAGATATGAACCATTCTATATACAATATAGAAATAGAGGCACTAATTTAACTGGGACTATGCAACTGTCTCCAGTGCAAATCAACTTAATGGAGAGAAGCTAATCAGCATTACTCAACTTAGGAATCCATCCAATTATGAGTAACCTGAAAGAGAAACTAGTTTCTCAAAACCATTACTATTATCTGAATACCTATCACAAGAATCTACATCTTCGATCTCTTTGAAGAATCCCGATATTTGCGATACCTGGTTCTCTACTTTATTCTTATACCCACAACTTCTCAAAACTTAGACCTTGTATTTCTACGAAACACTTGTCTAAATACTAGAGAAGTCACAAGTAAATAGAACATAGTATGAGGACCAACCCCTTTGTCCTGATGGACACTGGACAACATACAATACTCTGTATAAGTCCGCTGAGTTCAATAACTTAAAACCTGTGGGTCGTAGGTTGAAAACTGTACCCAGGTGATTTCCTCAAATATCACCAATTACAACGAATTCCGATATAATGAGGATGATCACCTAATTCCCAATAACTTACTCCCACTCATCATCTGTAAAACTATACAGATGTGAGAATCTTACCTGGTAAATACATACCTGGAGTAAGTATCTAATCGGGAAATCGGTTTTCCTTTAACAATGCACTGAAACATGAAAATGTTTCGTAGGGGTATCCTGGTATTCCTAGTAATGCCCTTTCCATAATCCAATTCATGACTTTAACCGTATATTTCTTTGCCATCTCTCCAAATCCCTTTATTTGTCTTTAGTCATTTCCTTCTGTACACCATCGTTAGGCTAAGTGGTTTTCTTCCTTCCCTACCGTTCGGCACCAGCCTATGGTTTGGAAGAAGACTATCCAGTAAGCATAATAGGTGTACCCTCCTAAACCAAGGAGTACTCGCAACTTGAGAGAAGGTGATGATAAAAGATAACTGAATAATACCTTATTCTATTAAAGGTGAAATAGTAGTGGAGATGAAGTACGCGGTTTGGTCGTGAATGATAACAGTCGCAATTTACTTTGCCCTCTTTCTAATCCCTTTATTTTGTCTTTAATTATTACCTTCTGTACACCCTACTTAGGCTAATTGGTTTTCTTCATTCCGTACCTTTCGACACCAGCTTATGGTTTGGAATAAGACTATCCAATAAGCGTAATAGGTGTACTCTCCTAAACTAGGGAGCCCTCGCAACCTGAGAGAAGGTGATAACAAAAGACAACTAAATAAACCAATTCTATTTCTCCTGAACCTGGATCCATCCTCGAAGAAATCCCTTCGAGTTCGTATATAACCATACGATGAATCTATCCAATGGAAGTGGATGTCCGTAGCTATACGGGGTGTTCTGAGAAATACAAAGAGTAAAAGAAGGAGCGGCAATGACTTATGCAACTTAGACAATCCAAAAGCCAGTATTTTAAGAAGGTTCGGTCAACTTGGTCACTGAGTCATGGTCTAGGGTCGGTCAAAGGTCGCTGCCAAAGAGAGAGAGAAAAGAAACACTCTGCGTGCACTCTAACCTAGATCAGAATGGTTATCACTTTATCTAATCAGGAAACCTCCCACTGTTCCGTCAAATTCTCCTCCAAACCTGAAAGAAGAATCAATCGGGATCACCCGAAGAGTAAACCAACTCATCAGTGGGAATCGGGATCCAACTCTCATCGCATGATAACGTGACGGAATCCACTCATGTTATCACACTCCAGAAGGTATGCGCATGCCTGGCAAGTTTCAGTTTATATTTGAAACTCCCGATGTGATTTTTTCCCCATGCTCTTATGACCTTGACTAAGGGCCAACATATCATAAGTCACATGTCAATTTCTTCCCGTCATTATCCAGGTTGATTTGAACCCACCCGCACATGCCCTTGACTATGGGCCAAAATGGCAGAACGACTGTCCCAAACCAACTCATCTATTTATGCAACAAATGAATACCCAGCAGCTACCAAACACTATGCCTTGACTAAGGGCCAAAATACATAGCTTGAATACTACTGAATACCCAAAAGAAATGACGGAGGGCTACGGCTGGTTTTTGGCGAAAAACCTTTAACGTAATGAACTTGATCTCGTTGAAGGAACCTGATAGCTTTTTATAAAAAAAATAGTGGCGAAAACCTTTTGCTAAAGAGGTCACTCCCGGTGAAGGGATCTCGGCTCTTTCCTCGTGGAATGAGGTGCGGGATATTCCAACTGAATACCGCGATGCAAAGCAACTTGTAATCGACTATAGTGAAGTTATTACCCTGACGCAAACTTCTGCCCAAGGGGTCACTCCCGGTGAAGGGATCTCGGCCCTTGCCTCGTCGAATGAGGTGCAGGATATTCCAACTGAATACCGCGATGCAAAGCAACTTGTAATCGACTATAGTGAAGTTATTACCCTGACGCAAACTTCTGCCCAAGGGGTCACTCCCGGTGAAGGGATCTCGGCCCTTGCCTCGTCGAATGAGGTGCAGGATATTCTAACTGAATATCACTGTGCAAAACAAAAGGAAACGTCTTTGTAATAACACTTTTTAAAACTGTTCCAACAACATCAAATATAGGTTTGTTTTATACTTGCATTGATCAGAATCAACACAGTCCCATCATCTAATCACACCAGAAAAGAACGAAAATAAAATGTACGTATATGCCATCCGCATTCGTCACTGGGTCCCGTCATCACCCGTTAGGTTACTTAACTAACGACAGAGCGGGGACTGAACTAGCGCGGGTGTAAAACATATACAACATCTAATAGTATATATACCAATAAACAATAATTGCTCCAGACGTGATAATATGCAACATTACAGAAAAGTAATAAGCATCACAGAACAATACAGATAATCTGGGATCCCCGGGTTTCACAGAGCCGCTACTGAAACCCGACGTTCCCCTGGTCGTGTGGATAACCTGTGCAATGAAACCTAGACCCCTACGGGTGCGTCAAGTTACCCGCCAAAACCTGAAGCGAGGCAGCCCCCTACAGCAAAGTGAATGGACCACCCGGCACTTCACGGAGTCCGGTAACTTGAGCACCCCTCCTTGGGTCAACCTGTACCCCCTACGAGTACGGCGAATAGTCTGCCAATTCTAGAGTAAGGCCCCTCTGCCTCTCAAAGCCATGAGATACGAACCCGTTGCCCTCCAAAACCCAGCTATCCGTGCACTCCCTCGCGGGATAAACCTAGTACAGAAATAAAAATATGTACAACGGGTACATCGACCTCAGCCCCGTCGTGCCCCAAAAGAATATTATACAAACAGGCAGTGACGGCAGTCCACATGTTGGACGCTCGCCCCGCAATATCAAATGTACAAATAAATTCAAAAAGCACTACCATTGCACACTGCTATCCACCACGACAAATCCGCAACATCACAGCACAACACAGAACATCAACGCGAATGTCACATTCGCAAACCCGTCTAAAAGAACTATAGCAATTAAACGCAATTTACAGCTCGAATGACATTCCCGGTCGGAGATATAATGTAATTACGGCATACTAACAAGTTTAAAATTTCGATCAACAAAACTTCCCGAAGTGGGCCCCACGTACATCTGCTGTACAGTAACAAAATCTGGGCCCAAAAGAACAGTACCAAAAACCACAATTCACTGTGTGGAAACACCAGAAGAAAATTGGCCAACTGAATCACCAAGACGGCCGCGGTTCCGTGGTCAAAGCTAGGCTTTGACCGCGTTTCCGCGGCCGTATGGTCGATTCAGTTGATCGTTTTTCTTGAGGTTTCTTAAAAAAGCCTGCTTAATTTTCTGTGATGCTCAAAATAATTTTTAGACCCTTTTAAAAATCGACAGAAACTTTTACACTGAAAATTGTAGTTTTCGAAAATCCGTTCGATCGATGTTTTAAACGCGTTAGCACAAGTTAGTAAAGCTTAATGGTGAGGCTCTGATACTACTGTAAGTCTACGGTAGCGCCCCGGCAGTCAAACTGACACCAAATGCGGAACAAAAACTTTTATAACTGGCGTTATCGCATACTATAACCCGGATCTGCCATTAACGCTAAACTAACAAACTACAAAGAGGGTAGAAAGGTTATACCGA
Source organism: Agapanthus africanus (assembly GCA_030015575.1). NCBI lineage: Eukaryota > Viridiplantae > Streptophyta > Magnoliopsida > Asparagales > Amaryllidaceae > Agapanthus > Agapanthus africanus. The sequence goes on along the minus strand of CM057350.1, from coordinate 130,520,791 downwards.
ACGATCTGAGTCCTTCGTTCATTAACCATCATCCCACGCTCCGTTGCGGCTGCTCCGATCTCGTCGATCTCCGATCTCCTCGTCTAGGTGACACCACGTCAACGGATCTTTAAACGGGCTCCCGCCTCTGACCCGAGGCAACTCGGTCATCAAGTTTGCTAAAAGAGATGACCAAGATTGATGTAGAGAATGAGTAGAACACTTTGTCTCGCTTCGTCCAAAGCCATGGACGAACGGTTAATGAAGTTGCCATTTGAAACTGTGATGGAATAAAATGAGCTATGAAATTTCCATACACCAAAGCTATAATCTTTTTCCAAAATGAATCTATCTCTCTCACTAGGAATGGCTGGCCATATTTGAAGAGGGGGGAGGTGAGTGTAGGAGGAAAAATGGTGAGCATAACATTAAATGAAGAGAATGAGTCATAAACCTTAGTCATCAAAACCATTAATGCAAATGATGACACAACTTAACACATCATCTAATCATTTAATGCACACAAAGATTCATGAACCTAGTCACCACTTCTAGAACCTTCTAGAATCATGACTCACCCCCATGACTCACCCAAGTGACGAAAAGATAAATCCGCATTTAACCGAATGTTAAAGACGGGTGATAGAAAACAGGAAACTGGCAACTTCCAAAAAGCGATCCCGAAACGAATTTCAGGATAACCCCGTAACAGTATAAACATACCCGCATTTGTATTACGACCGAATACAAATGCAACTGAGACAAAGATATTATATCTACACAGTATAATACTCGGATCCGGCTTAAACCAAAGCCCACCAGTATTATCTGCCCGAAATATGATACGTGCGTAAACGCACGTGCATTTTCCGAACCCTGCCATAAAACCATACGGCCTCTACAACGTTTCGCCCGAACTTGGGAAACTGTCTGTAGGGGACTTTAATGACTTATCAACACACTGGCACTGGGTATAACCACTAGCACGTCAGAGGTACGAGCTGTACGTAACGGTTGCCTATGTATTGATTGGAAGGGAAGCTGACGAGCGAACTCATCCAGAAACCCTACTGAGCCTAACAGTGATAATATACATACAGTCCGGTCCGTTCGTCTATGAGTATCGCATATCGGCCTAGCGGGCTGGTAACGTCAGACCCTCAATAGCGGTATAAGTCATGTCAGAGAGTAGCCCAGAACACCCTGAGATACTACTGGAGTACCTACCAGTAAATCTCCTGCCTCGGCCGAGGGCTTTGTGTAATGGCTCTCCTAGACACAGCGCGATCTCACCCCCAATACCGGGAGAGACGAATCCCCTGCCGATCCGCTCACTTGCCTTCATGTGGCTCGGGACTGTACCTAAAAAAGACCTGTTTGCACGACTCCTTTGAGCCGTGGTAGGGTAGAAATCAAAGCACAGTGGGAACTCGCACGAGACAAATGACGACTTCAGGTCGATGAACTAACCTGTACACATGTCACCAGGGAACTGCTATCTGACGTTAGGTATAATACCAACTAGCAGGTTCCCGGCGAGTCCTGTCCGGTGTACTCATAACCCAATGAGCACCTGTATACATCTTAGGTGAACCAACAGACACCAATGGCTTGTGAGACCGGCCACCGCCCCTCGTCGGGGTCTCGACTGTATACACTAGTCTACTCTGGAGTATCGATGCCCTGTCTCGAAACTCTCACGACTAGGGACACTTTAAGGATGTTCTTATAGACCCCAGCTCCCACGTATATGATCGCCATCATATTGCTGGCAGTCAAGCAAGAATCCTATGGGCTCTATCATCATGCAATAGTGAACTAAAGCATGTATACGATGATAAAGACAAACCAGATAGCATACTATCATCTCGAGCAAGATTATCATATCGGTATAGGTCCTCCCTCAATCATTGCAATCACGTATCTGCGATCCAATAATTGACTTTGAGGGCACTATATCCAACAATATACGTGTATGTGATACACATATTATAATCGGGTGTTTATTGATATTAGCCGGATTATATATGATATAACCGGATTATTAATTCAATTGTTGATTTAATAATTTTATATGTATATATATATATATATCATACTCTCTTTATTATTTCTTCTTCTCTTATATATATATATATATATATTAGTATCATACTCTCTTTATTATTTCTTCTTTTCTTATATATATATATATATATATATATATATATATATATGATATAAATATATGTGTGTGTGTGTGTGTCATGGTTGATGATACATAAGAGATGGGTGTATGAGAATCACATTAGAATTGAGATAAGAACTAAGAGATTTATCATTTAGTGATAAAAAGAATGAGTCATTTAGAAGATGTGTGTAGATTTTAGTAACTCGTTCTTTTTTTATCTTAAAAGATAACCACGACTTGAAAAATTTTAGGAGTTCATATTATTAATTCTAAGTTGATTCTCTCATCTCCAATCTTTCATCATTCTCTCTCTATATCTCTCTTGAGTTTGCTTAAGTGAGAAAGAAAAAAAGAAAAGAGAAGAAAATTAGTGAGCAAATATATTCTACATCACTTACTAATCATTCTTGGCAAGTTTGATTAATGAGTTTCTTCACATATAATGTGATCATGTGAGGTTGTAGCTTATGATGGAGGGATCTCAAGGTGGATCATCTTCGGCAAAGAGATCATCGAGCAAGCTTGTTCCAGATTTTGTGAAGACTGGCCGGAGTCCAAGGAGAGGTGGCTAATGCGCTACAAAGGTTGTAGGATGCCAATCTTCTCTATTTAGATCACTTTTGTATCAAGTTTAGTCTTTTGAGTTGATTCTAGGGTTAAGGTTGGTAATGCTCTCTAGTTTTTTAAAACTATCGCTTCCACCGTGTTTTAAAACCTTACTAGCCCAGCCTAACATCCCAGCAGTGGTATCGGAGCTACTAGGCAGGGATGCCGACTCATGGGGGTTCTCACTGTATGACAGTAGTGGCAAAGCAAAGGCTCTTACCTCAGGGTGTCCCGTGCGATTATATGGTCCAGCGGGTTGTATTCCGTCATGAGGGGACTATATAAAAAGTAGATGCTGAGGGACCTATGGGCGCCACGATCAATTTCCACTACGCTAACTGACCCAGCAGTGGTATTAGAGTCATACCAAAAAACTACAACTTGTTTAGACGAAATTATAGTTTTGATCACGAAAATTTTCCGTATTCTATTTCGGAAGATTAAGCCACTGTTCGTTTTGAAAAACTCGACCTGAAATTTTTTTAAACAGTACCAAAGAATTGCAAATATTTTGAAAATAATGTGGTAGAAATCTGGGCCCATGTCACGCCCCGCTTCCCAGTAGACGGATATAGTGACGTGGCAAGCCGCAACGTATTTACTAATTAATAAATACGTTAAGCGTATTTAAGCAATATATAAAATGAACAAGAATGACAAGTGATATAAAATAACAGAAACTTTATTTACATTCATCTTTACATACAACTATTTAAAAATGAAAAGATACAATGATAATAAGCAGTGCCTAAACAATGGCATACAGGAAAGTAAGTACAAGGAACTAGAAATTGGGCTGTGCTGCAAGCTGGTCCAAGTCCTCCTGGCTCGGCTCGATCTCCTGAGAGTCTGGTCCTCCTGATGAACATTCCAAAGAAAGAAATAGAAAGAAATGTCGTCATCAAACTAACGCTCGGTAAGTCCCAAAAGAAGGAAGAGAAAATAACAAGTAATGTGAAATGAACAGGTAAGGTATATGACTGATTACTGGTATATGATAGTTATTATAACGTGGTTGTTTGTAGCTTGATACGGAAGGTATTCATGTATATGAGAGAAGTCCATCTTACCTCGTAGACTATGGTAACATCCAGTACAAGGCCCCGTCATAACCCACGGAACAACGGCACGAGAATTCACGTAGGTGTCTTTTAAGTGACCTCTCGTGCCACGATAAACGTTCCATACCAATCTACCCCTTTATCCCCGCGTAATGTGTTGTATAGATTATAATTATCAGACTTGCCGAAACCATGGATACAATTTGTTCAAGTATTCATGTTCGGGATGTAATCAAGTAGTCAAGTCAAGTTATAACCATGGTTCGGTCAAGTCAAGTCAAGTATACATGTTTGATATTGATGTTTGGATTCAAGTATTATTGTTCATGATCAAGTATGCATGTTTGATTTTTGGAGTCAGGTTTGAGTTTGGATTCAGACTAAGTCAGACAATTGTAAACAGATTTAGCTCTTGAATTAGGTTCAGGAGTCATCAGTAACTGCTGCACATGGACGGCAGAATTTGTGTCTTTTTCCTAGAAAATTACCATCGATAACTCCGTTAAGTTGTCTATCTTAAATAGGCAAGTACTCACTTTCTCCGGCTCTTTGGGGCTCAAGAGAATTGATCCAGCTTAAACCTCTATTTACTAAAGTCCTTAAATATTGTTTTATAAATCTCGAAGGGGTTTTATGAAAAAAATATTTTAATATAATTAAAAAGTAAACCTCGAGGGTGATTAGTATTACTTGAGGTTGTCATGAGCATGAATTTTAAGTATTTGGGGTATTTTTAGTGATAATTACTTAGCTTGGAAAGTTCATGGTATTTTATTGTAAAACTTGCCTTTTTGGGTATCTTGATGGTATTTTATTGAAATTTGTTAATCTTTTCATTTTTCAAAAACAAAGGTTTATTATATTTTGAAAATATGGATTATAATTCTATATAATTTTAATTTTATAAATAATTTTTATTTTATTTAGAAAATTTGTATTTCTTAAAAACTGTATTTAAATCCTTTCGAGATCGAATACTCCGTGAGAAGATCTGCATTTCATTCTACTAGCCCAAGGATATGCAATAATCCGCACCATCCATTAGCGGGACCCCTAAAGAGGGTTGTAGATACGTAATCGCAAAGAATATAAAATACCGCTTTAAAATAAATCCGGTTTTTAAAGTTATGTGGTATTTTATTGTAATATTATACTTAGCAACGAAAATACATTCAATGAGTATCGTGCTGTGAAACCAAGTGTGCGTGTGGGGTAGGTCGTTACCCCGTGATGTTTTTCTAAGGTATGTTTTAACAAATATTAAAAGAGGTGATATCAAAGTTCATGGTATTTTAATGAAAAAGTTCAAGTATGGATTTTTCACATGAGATTCTTGGTTAAAATTAATTCTAAACATTAGTATTTATGATTACAAGTATTTTGTAAAAGTGGTTTGACCCAAATGATAAAAGGAAATGGAGTTATAGGTTTTATAAAAGAAGATAGCGGTATAACTCCACTTTTACCGATATTGGATTTAAAGTGAAAAGCAATGAAAAAGGAGGAGGATTGGACTTACTGTTTGAATACGGTAAGAAGAGTTTAAGGAAGAGGAGGAATCCTTGTGGTGTCGCGGGAGCTCCAAATGTTGCTTCGATCTTCGCCGGAAGATACTTGCTCGCTAACTCCTTTTTACTCCACTTGTACTTAGGAACTTTTTGAGAGAATTTTGCTATAGTTTTTAGAATGGTGCTGAGCCAAGGTAGGGGATGGTATTTATAGTGAAGAATTAGGATTTTGGAATTAAAAATTTAGATTAAAAAGCATTAAAATTTTGATAAATTGTGAAATGAAGGGCCTCTGTTTGATTGCAGGGAAATCAAATAGTGCAGAGGAGTTAGGGGTAGGTGAAGCGGCTAGTGTGCAAAGCCCGGGGACATTTGGCCATGAATCAGCCGTCGGTGCCAGTCCAAACATGCTTTCCGCCGGTCAATCTAGGGCTACTTGCCTCAAGATTCGTACCAGCTGATCGACTCACTGTTTACTCCATTTTCCACAAGTTTGATTTTTCTGACTTTTCATTTCCCTGTGTATTGCACGTGCAATCTTTTAGGCTTCCAAAAAATTAAAAAGAAAAATTCAGAAAAAAATAATGTGTCTGATAGGATTCGAACACACAGGCTACGTCACAGCAGTGCAAGGTTTTACCAGTGAGCTACAAGTTGTTTCTTGCTGTTATTTCACAAAATTGACTTATAACTCAAACTTAGGCTGAAAAACTCATTTCTTGTATATTAACAGTAAAATTTCCGTATAAGATTTCAGGGTCGTTATAGCCCACAATTCCAATGCATGGCCGCCGATGGCGGTTTTCTGGCGGCTCGACTTTTGAATTTTGGGCTCATGTTTTTACAGTGGGTCAGTTGTTTGGAAATAGGATTTTGGGATACTTTGTTTTTTCCCAGATTTTGATTTGATCGATTTGGTGTTCGAAAAGTTTTATGATCGAAACCGTATCTTTGTTTTAGTTTCGCAGATAAAGTTTATTATTGCTAAACATCGCAGAATTGATGCGAACAATTCGACGGGTTGCACACTGTAAGTCGATGTCGCACACCCCACGCACTTGTGGGAAGGCGGAATTTACAAAAAAAGATTTTCTTGACTTTGCAACACCGACTTTAACTCCAGGATCTTTACGGAAACCTTAACTAGCTATACAACTAGGAGGTTCTAATTACTACGTAAGAGTTTATACCTCCTTGTAACAAGTCCTTCGGGTCTTCTCCTCCTCCTCCTCTTCTTGAGCTCCTCAAAGATCCAGATCGCGCTTGAACGTCGGTCTCCTCGTATCAAAGACGATCCACCCGAGAGTCTATGGTTCAAGCTCCAACCTCTAAACCGAGGTAACTAAAGTACCTAGTTCGCTAAACTAGGTATCTTAGAAGATGTAAAGTGTTAATTGGAGTATTTAATCTCAAAGGACCGTATGGTTTACAACACATGTGAGGGTTAGGGTCTTGAGGAAGAATGAGAGGAAAAATGGAGAGAGAAAGGAAAATAGCGAATGAACTAAGTCTTAGCAAATGAAGAATGGCCCATACCCTTTCTCACATCAAGCATGCAATATTTTCCAATTGAAAATATCAACCATGCTTGAATAATGAGGCCAAACCAATAAACAAAACAATAAGCCATGCTTCACTCCATGCCACAAATATCTCCATTTTCCACCTCATTAATCTATTTGGAAAAATAGATAAATCCAAATAATGAGGTGTCCCTTTCTAGAAGCATCTCTTATAAAATTACAAGAATACCCTCACCGTATATACTTACCCGTATTCATACTCCAAAAAATACAAGTAAAATGAGATAATAATAATCTAATAATATAATATTAGAATCCGGCTTAAATCAAAGCCCACTAGTATTATCCATCCGAACAACATCCGTGCAGCTAGTATACGTATATGTTCGGAACCCTGCACGTAAAACCATACGACCTCTACATTGTTTCGCCTGAACCAGGGAAACCCTCTTTATGGGACTCTAAAGACTCGACAGTACGCTGGCAATGGGTTTAACCACAAGTTCGTCAGTGGCACTAGCTGTACGTAACGGCTACCCAGGTATCTGTCCATAAGAAGGCCGACGAGCAAACTCATCCGAACTCCTGTTGAGCCTATCTATGACAATCTTCATACAGTCCGGTCTGTTCGTCTAAGAGTATCGCATATCAGGCCTAGGGGTGGTAACTGTCAGACCCTTAATAGCGCAATAAGTCATGCCGGTGTAGAGCCCAATACACCCTGAGAAACTACCGGTGTACCTACCAGTAAATATCGCTTGTCCTGGCCAAGGAATTTGTGTAATGGCTATCCGAACACAGCGCGATATCAACCCCTAATACCGGGAGAGACGAATCCTATCTAACCACTACTGCCTCCAAGTGGTTCGAGACTACACCCAACCACTACCTGTTTGCATGACTCATTTAAGCCGTGGTAGGGTAGTGATCTAAGTACAGTGGGAACACACTCGAGATGAATAGTGATGTCAAGTCAGCAGACTAATCTGTACTCATGTCACCCGGAAACTGCTAACTGACGATAGGTATAATACCAACCAGCAGTTCCCCCGTGAGTCCGTCCAGTGTAACTCATAACCCAATGAGCACCTGTATACTATCTCCGGTATCGCATACCAATGGCTGTGGGACAGGCCATCTCCCGAACTAGGATGAGAAGCGTATACACCAGTCTACTCTGAAGTATCGATGCAATGTCTCGATAATCCTACGACTGAGGACAAGTATAAGGATGTGTTTATAGACTACCCAGCCCCCACTAGTGTGACTGCCATCACAACGCTGATAGTCAAGCAAAGATCCTAAGGGCTCTATCAATATGTATTAGCAATATGTTAAAAGAAACATATACACATATTAAGATAGAATTAAACCAGATAGCATACTATCATTTTGAGTAGGACTGTTATTATATCTATGTATATCCCAAGCTTCCAAAATATAATATACAATCCAGTACTATACAATAATGGCATCTAGGGCATATATCACTAACACACACTGGCTATTTGCGATATTGTGATATTGCGGTTCTTGTGTTATAGTTTGGCAGATCGTCGGATGAATAACCCCCGTATGAGATGCTTATATAATTGTTATATATTTATTTCATTAATTTGGGACGAGCGGCCGGATTGTGATCGTCGTTACCAATTGTTGTATTTTTTTTCATTGGGACACTTCCGGGTTAAGATTGACGTTGCCACTTGATGTATATATTTCGATCCATGTACTAGGATACCCCGCGGAGAAATACACAGATCACCGGATTCAAGAATATAGCGGATGGCAATCTCAAGGAGTTGAGATCCAGGTTACCCTATTCTAGAATTGGCGAGTGGTTCGCCGCGCTTGTAGGAGGTTAGATATGACCCCATGGAGGAGCGCCCAAGTTACTGGATTCTAGATAGCGATGGGTGTCTCACTCATAATATTGAATGCGGGTTGCCTCGCTACTAGGATTGTCGGGTAGCTTGCCACGCTCGTAAGGGTCGGGGATCGACGATGTACGGGTTATTCACAAAACCGTGGAATTTCGTATTTCGTGATCGGCTCAATCAAAACGTGTTATTCCTAGGATATCCGCTTTTCCATATTCCGTGATGTTCATTACATGCCTGTAATGTGATTATCTATTTGTGATGATATTTACCGCATGCCTGTGATGTTGATTATCTGCCTGCGATGATATATATATATATATATATATAAGATATATAAATAAATGCTATATACGTTTTGCACCCGCGCTAGTCCTGCCCCCGCCCTGCCGTAAGTTAAGTAACCTTACGGTGAAGACTCGGGGCCCCGTGGCAAATGCGGATGGCGTATATGTGCATTCTATTTTTCTTTTCATATCATGTTTTTTCTGTAATGGTATGAGAAAATACTAGATAATATGAGATTATCTAATTGATGGGATTGCATTAATTCGGATTAATGCAAAGAAAACAAACCTAAAATACGTTGTAGGAACCAACTTTTTCTTAAAAGAAATTATTGTCGTATTGTTTTGCTTTGCATCAAGGTATTCGGTTAGGAATATCCTGCACCTCATTCGATGAGATAAGAGCCCCGATCCCTTCACAGGTAATCCGCAATTAAGCAAAATTCTATGTGACTATAAATTTGAAAAACCACTCGGTTCCTTCGATGATATCAAGTTCATTTGTCACGCCCCGCTTCCCGGTGTATGGAGAGGGGACGCGACTAGGTCCGCTACGTATTTACTCCGAAGTAAATACGCTAAGCGTATTTAAGCAATATAAAGTGAAATGTACACAAGAGTCAGGAATATAATGAACAGCAAATTTATTTATTAAACATTCTTTTACAGGTACAACTGGAAATGTAAATACAAGTATGGAATGCAATGCATAAACAATGGCATAACTGAAATGAAAAGTATGTACAAGTGACTATGGCTCGGGGTCTTCAGTGCGTACTGCTCCAAGTGCTCCTGGCTGGTCTCGATCTCTAGTGCGTTCGATCCACCTGACAAAATTTCAAAGAAGAAGAGAAATAGGAATGTCGTCAGCGAACAATCGCTCAGTAAGTCCCAAAGATGAGTAGAGATAGAATAGACAGAAAGAGAATATAACTAGTAATGTTTTATTATACTGTTAACGCGGTTGTTTGTACCTTGGTACAGAATATGCCAGTGTATACGAGAGGAGTCCAATTTACACCATGGACTTTGGTAACTCGTAGTACAAGGCTCCGTCAAAAATACCACGGAATAATGGCATGGATGTTATTACATCTTTAGTGACCACCTCGTGCCACCTTTAACATGTTCTGTACCAGTCTACCCATTTATAAACCCCGTAATGTTTATTGTATTGATTGTATTGAATATACTAATTGTATTGTATTATCTTGTAGTAAATAGAAGACTTGCCGAAACCATGATATCAGTAAATGGAATGGATGTAAATGGATATTCATGTAAACAAAATATATCCATGGTTCAGTTCGGTCATGTTCATGTTGTTATGGATTGAATTTTGGTATAGACAGATTCATGTTGTAAATGGAGTTATACTTGAATTGAATTCAAGATATATTGTATTCAGATTTAATTGTATATTTGCCCATGACTCGAACTGAGTCAGACTTTTAAACAGAATTGAAGTCCTGATTGTTTTGGAGTTATCGGTAACTGCTGCATATGGACGGCAGGATTTGTGTTTTTTTCCAAGACAATTACCGTATTGATAACACCGTTTATTAGATTGTATACCTTAGATAGGCAAGCACCCACTTTCTCCGGCTCCCCGAGGCTCAAGATAATTGGTCCCGCTTAAACCTATATTTACTAGGGTCCTTATTGTAAATTGATATAACTTGAGGGGGGTTTATCTAAAAATAGTTTTAATATAATTTCAAAATGCGTCTCAAGTATATAATTATCGTCTTTAGGGTTTTCATAGATGTATATTTTATAAAAGTGAAATTTCTAGTGAGTAGAACATAGTTTTCATTGTATATGGTATTTTATTGAAATATTGGAATGGTATTGAATTGTAATGGTAGTTTCCTGTAATGGTGATTCCTTTGATTTAGAAAACATGGAATATTTGTATAATAGATCTTTTGATTATATATATATATATATATATATATATATATATATATATATATTAATAAAATAAGTTTTATTTATTTTGTAGAAATCTCATTTTCTTAAAAATAACATTAAAAATTCTATCGAATCGAAAGCTCATTGCGGAGGTCTGCATCTCGCTCTACTAGGCCCGAGGACGTGCAATAACCCGCACCTTCCCGATCGGGGTTCCCCAAAATGGGTTGTAGAGGCGTATTTGTAAATAATTAGTTAACACTCTTTTAAAAGAAAACGGTTTTATAATAGTTTAGGGTATTTTATTGTAACTCATAATATTCCCACTAATATTGTCCAAAAGTAAATCGTGCTATGTCATGAATGCGTGTTGTGATGAGGTAGGTCCTTACCTCATGAGTTATCTAAAAGTAATACGGTTAAAAAAATAGATAACAATATTGTTTGTAAACATGATGGTATTTTAATGTAAAAGTGATATAAAAGTTGCAACATGAATTATTTTAAGATGAAACTTGTTCTAATATGTTTATTTATATTTGTTAAACATTATATGAGAATATGGTATTTTATAGTTTAAGAAAAATAGAATTTTTAAAGAAAAGAGAGTCGGAAGTCGGAATAACTCCACTTCCGACGAGTTTTGAAAAGTGAAGGTTTTAGAATAGTAGAAGAGGAGGGGAAGGGAACTTACAAGCTATCAAGATAGACGGGAGAAGATGGAAGCTTAGGAAAGCGTCGGGGCATCGTTTTGTCACCGGAATCTCCTTGAAACGTCGTCGGAATCTTGTCGTTTGCTAACTCCACTTGCACAACTATATGGACTTGAGAATTTTTGAGTGTTTTGGCACTTGATTTCAGAATGAGGAGTGCCAAAGGGTAGGGTTGTATTTATAGGGTAGGATTAGGGTTTAGGGTATGAATTTGAGAATTAAAATTCATTTAATCATGGTGTAATGCTCAATTCTAATTCTCTGGAAAATGTGCAGAGAAAATAAACAACAAGAGAAAAGCGGGGTAGGCCAACAGGTGCAAGCGGTAAAAAATGGGGACCATCTCCTATGGACGGCCCGGCAATGCCGGCTCTGTCACGAATCTTGCTGGCCATCTCCCGGTGGTAGGTGCTTAGATCGTCGCCACGTGTCCCCATCGCCTCATATACCCCAGTGCACGTGTTTTTTTATTCTGTAACTCACCATCTTACGTATAGTGCACGTGTAAACCCTTGAGCTTCTAAAAGATTAAAAGAAAAAATAAATAAAAATAATGTGGCTGGGGGGATTCGATCACAAAGGCTACGCCACAGCAGTGCAAGGCTTTACCAATGAGCTATAAGTGCTTTCTTGATGTTCAAAAGCAAATTAAATTTATATCTTGTGCTCAGGCTAAGGTATCCCTTTCTGTATTTTGGAAAAATTTGTACAGAAAGTTTAGGGATGTTACATCATTACGTTAAAGGTTTTCTTCAAAACCAGTCATAGCCCTATGTCATTTCAGGAAGTAGAGTACTTAGTATTTGTGTTGTGTTTGTTGGCATCCGTCAAGACGTAGTGTACGGTAGCTAAGTGATATCTTTCTGTTTGCATAAGATGCGGTTAGCCGGGACAGTCGCACAACTTTGTTGGCATCCGTCAAGGGCTTGTGCGGGTGGGTTCGAGTTAGTCATGAAATGACGGATATAACTTGACTAGCGCCCTATGATTTGTTATCATCCGTCAAGGTCATAGGTCGTTAGGGGTAAAAACCATTTCGGGAGTTTCAAGTGTTGAAATTTGCAATGTGATTGCATACCTTCTATGGAGTGGGGTGACTTGTTGGCATCCGTCAAGGTTACCACGCCATGATAGTTTGGGTCCCGATTCCCACTGCGAGTAATAGTTACTCTCTGGAGATTATCTATATATGATATGGGCTAGTTCTTCTTTTAAGGTTTGAAGAAGAATTTGACAAAACAATGGGAGATCAGATTAGATAAATTAATTAACCAATCTAATTTAGGATAAAGTGCACACTGAGTGTTTCTTCTCTCTCTCTCTCTCTCTCTCTCTCTCTCTCTGGCGGCGACCCATGACTGACCTTAAACTAAAACTCGTATACCAAGTTATCCGAACCTTTTTACAATCAATGACTTTAGAATGTCATGATTGCCCCAACTCAAAAAAAGGTCGCATATTTCCTTGCCGCTTTTGCTTCCACTTTGTTGCTCCAGAACCCTCTGTATCTGGTACAGGGATCCATATTTCTTGAAAGTCCATCATATACTTAGAGACAAACTCGAAGAAATTATTTCAGTCCGAGAATGGCCACTGGTTTTGGAACAAATGAACTATTCATTTGTCTCTCCATTCTACCTTATCCAAGTTTGAGAGCTCCTTAAATAAGGAGAAAATACTGGTTATGCTTGTTATATAGTCTTCTTCCAAATCTTAAGTTGGTGCTGAAAGGTAAGAAAGGAAGAAAACCAACCAGCCTAAGTTCGGTACACAAAAGGTAAGATGGAGAGACATCAAAAGGGGATCGAAGTGAGCGGAAAGGAAAATGCAACTACTGTTATGACCTTGATCAGTAAAAGAGGCATTACTAGAAATACACGGCCCACCCCTTAAAACATTTTGATATTTTATTTTTTCTGTTTGATTGTAATTGAAAACTGTTCTCCAATTAACTCTGACTTCTGGGTATATTAGATATCGGATTAATATCCCACATCTGTAAATTGTTACAGATACTGAGAAGGATTAGAGTATTGGGAAAAGTGATTTGATCCACAATATTAGAAATCAGAGCAATTGTTGCTATTGGATAAATCACCTGGTTTTTCCTATCAACAAACTTTTTGTTTTGAATAACCGTTATAATACACCAATTTTTAAAAACTGATATATCCGTCTTTTTATTTGATAAAGTAGGATATAAATTTTGAAAAATATGTTATGAACATTTGCCTTTATCATTTGATGATTGGGTAAGGTGCATTGAATAATGGAATATACATTCTTAACCAAAATACAGTTTTCAAATTACAACATGTAGAGTATGAGTTAGTAAAGTCATAGGACATATACATAGTGATGTATGTTGTCTGGTGTCCATATGGATAAGGGTTTAGTACTCATACTTCGTTCCATTTTCCTATGGGTTCTCTGTTTTTAAACACGCATTCTTGTTGAAATGCAAAGTCTAAATATTTTGAGAAGTTCATAGGATATAAGAATAAAGTAGAGAACTAAACGTTAGAAGTATCAAGATTCTTTGAAGTGTTCAAAGATGTGGATACTTATGCTACATATTTTGTGGTTATATAATTGAGAATTCGATTCTCTCTCAGAATACTTATCCGAGGGTTCGCTCCTTGATGAGTAATAATGAGTGGCCTTTTTAATTTAGGGATGTGCACCAGAAACGGTTGCATACTAATTGAATATGGTTCCATCTAAATTAGTGCATGTGATTCTATATGTGATATAGAATGAGAACATATCTTAAGGTTGTTAAGATATGGAGTTATCCGGCTTATACTTAAAATTACAATCCGGACAAACTCAAGGCACGTTTCGGTAATAGGTAGTTTGTGGGTTATCCTAAGCTTTAGCAAGGGTTTAACTTCTACTATTTTCGGGATCAAAAGTTATTTTGTTCTCGACACGAAAAGGAATTTCTTGCAAAAAAAATTAGTGGGAGTAAGGTAGAATTGGTGTCACGTCCCGCTTCCCAGTATACGGGTGGAGGACGCGACGAGGCCGCTACGTATTTACTCAGAAGTAAACACGCTAAGCGTATCTAAGCAATATAAAATGTAATGTACACAAGAGACAAGATGTAAATGAACAGCAACTTTATTTATTAAACATTCTTTTTACAATAAAACTGAAAAGTAAATACATGGAATGGAAAGCAATGCCTAAACAGTGGCATAACAGAAATGGAAATACAGAAATGAAATGTATAAGTAACTAGAGCTCCGGATCGAAGGCTAACTGATCCAAGTCTTCGATGGTGGGATTGATCTCTTGAAGGTCTGAATCACCTGACGACATTCCAAAGAAAAGAAAGAGAATGTCGTCAGCGAACAAATCGCTCGGTAAGTCCCGTAAATAGACAAGAATGGAATAGACAGAACAGAGAGTATATTGTTATAATGTTGTATTTAGTGTTAACGTTGTTGTTTGTAGCTTGGTACAGAAGAGGCCAGTGTATACGAGAGGAGTCTCACTAGACCAGAGACTACGGTATATGGAGTACAAGGAACCGTTCAGCCACGATACAACAGCAATTGAATTCAGGTTAGGTGTCTTTATGGTTGCTGTTTCGCGCCACTTCTAACACCTTCCATACCAATTTATCTCTTATAAACCCCGCGATATCTTGATTGTATTACTTTTATTGTATTGTCTTGATTTTTATAGATGGATGACTTGCCGGAACCATGATATCATTAAATGGATATAACTGGAGAATCATGTAGATGGATGTATATCCATGGTTCGGTTTAGTCAACATAGATTGAATAGATTGAATATATGGATTCATATTGAATTGTAGTTTTGTAATTTCATAGTTGAATCATATTCAAGTCAGATTGATTATATTGAGACTCGGTCTGAGTCAGACAATTAGAAAAGAAATTGAATCCTGATTTATGTTTTGGTGGTATCGGTAAACGCTGCACATGGACGGCAGGATTTGTGTCTTTTTCAAAAACAATTACCGTGTTGATAACACCGTTTGTTAAGTTGTCTACTTTAAATAGGCAAGCACCCATATCTCCGGCTCCCTGAGGCTCAAGAGACTGGTCCCGCTTAAACCTATGTTTACTAGGGTCATTATTGTAATTTAGTATAACCTGAGGGGGTTTTATGTAAAATAGTTTTGTTATACTTTAAAAATATACCTCAAGTATGTAATTATCGTCTTTAGAGTTTTCATAGATGTTTCTTTTATTCAATGTGAAATTTCTAGTGAATATGACCTAGTTTTAAAGTATAAGGTATTTATTTGAAATATTGGAATTGTATGGTATTTTCTTGTAAATGGAATGTTTTTCTTGAATTTTGGAAATGTGGAATATTATAAATATTAAAAATAGATATTTTGATATTAATTACATATATATTTATTTATTAAAAATATAAGTTTTATTTACAATAGAAATCACATTTTTCTAAAAAAATGTTTTAAAAATCTTTTGAGATCGTATGCTCCTTGCGGAGGTCTGCATCTCACTCTGCTAGGCCCGAGAATGTGTGATAATCCGCACCATCCTGAACGGGTTCCCCAAATTGGGTTGTAGATGCGCAATTGCAAAGATTTGTTAAATACACTTCTTTATAGAAAAATGTTTTTATAAGTTGAAGATAGTTATATGTAAAGTCGTATTTTCCGAATCTATGTTCCCAAATTCCATCGTGCTATATTAGATATGTATATTGTGAGGAAGTAGGTCATTACCTCTTGAGTTATCTAAAGTTATAAAGGTATTATAGAGTTTATGTCGGAAACTAATGTGAAGATGCATATAACAATCTTTTGTGATGAAACTTGTTAAAGATGTTTATTAATATTTAATGAACAATATGTGATGATATGAAGGTATCTTGATTAAGAAAAATAGTAGTTTTTAAAGAAAACCGAATGGGAAGTCGAACTAACTCCGCTTCCGTCGGGTTTTAGTTTTGGATGTTTTTAGAATAGAGGAAAGAAGAAGTAGGGACTTACAGGTTATTTGACTAGAAGAGAGAAGGAGGAAGAGGTTGGAGGTTCCGGTGCGTCGTTTCGTCCTCGGAATCTGCTCGGATTGCCGTCGGAAGTTCGTCGGAGCTTCGCCCTTTGGCTAACTCCACTTGCACACAAAAGACCTGGGAATTTTCTTGACAGTTTGAGCAGAGATTTGTGAGTGAGGGGGGTGATTTGAGGGGTGGTATTTATAGGAAAAATCTAGGGTTTAGGGTACTGAAAGGGTGTATTAAAATTTGGAATAAAAATGGATTAAATATGAGTTTTATTGTGCTCTGTAAATGTGCAGTAAAAACAAATAATACAGAGGTTATGGGGGGGGTTCAAGAGTCACCAGGGTTGAAGAAATTTTAGATTTGGACCGAGTTGGACCGGCGGTGTCGGCCGAGTCAACGAGTTCGCCGGCCTGAGTCGGGGCTCATCTTGGTGCCGCGTGTCCCTGACGCTTGGTCTAGCCTCGTAGACATGTTTGTTTAGGCTGTGACTCTTGGTTTTACGGGTTGTGCACGTGTAGACCTTTGGGCTTCTAAAAGATTAAAAGAATTTTAAATAAAAATAATGTGTGGCTGATGGGATTTGAACTCTGGTGCTTTGATTCACAGTGCAAGGTCTTACCAAGGAGCTTCAAGCTCCTTCTTGTTGTTCAAAATTGAATCAAATACTTATAGTACTCACAGGAAATGTAAATACCCCAAGAATACATTAACTTTTAATCAAATTTATGTACACAAGAATTGGAGTTGTTACAACTGAAAGTGATTCTAGAACCACAAACGGTTACTGAAGATTTAGTAGAACCTGGAGATTCAATTGACCCTGACAAACCTTATCCACTCTGCAGATTTACTAGGAAACCTCAGCCACCCTTAAAATACTTCGGTTTCCTCATAGACGGTGATAGGGAGGCTTGCATCATGTGTTGATGACCCTACTATATCAGCAAGCCATAAGAAGTGGTGACTTCCGACTAATGGCTGGAAGCCAAGTTATCTAAGTTGGACTCCATGCACTGCAACAAAGTATAGACTTTGTTGCGTGCTCCAAGTATAGAGTTTGTTTTGTGCTCCTCCAAAGGGCAAAACCTATAAGGAGAAAGTAGATCTTTCGAGATCAGTGCAAACGGAAAGGTATTAACCTAATAAGTCTTGACTTGTAGTAAAAGATTTTTATCAAATTCCTAATGTAGATTGTGATGAAACTTTTACTTAATGGTCTGTGCTAAAGTCCAAATAGATATAACTTGCCATTGCCGTCTTTCCATGACTATAATATTTGGCAGGTGGATGAATATAACGTCTTTCTAAATTGGTATTTAGAAGTGTACGTGTATATGACCCTGCCAGAGGGTTGTCGTAATCAGTGAGAGCAGCGAAAGGTGTGCAAGTAGCTTAGGTTTATGTATAGACTAAAGCAGCCATAGCGAAGATAGATAATCCATTTTGATGTCACGGTCAAAGTGTTTGACTTCATCAAAATAATAGATGAACCAGCTATTTGTAAGAAGGGTGTAGCGAGTACTGTCGTGTTCCTTATATTGTATGTGGATGACATACTCCTGATAAGAAGTGATGTTCCTATATTATAGTTCGGTCAAACTATGGTTGTCACAAATATTTCTTTATAAACGATTTGGATAATATATCAACTGATTCTGGTGACTAGGTCTATAGAGATAGATCTAGTAAGTTTTGGGATTGTCCCAATTTAGGTAAGATGACGCCATTCTAAAAGAGGATTTAGAATAGACGACTCATAGCATGGTAGTGGACCTGCATGTGGAAGAGCCGCCCTCTCTAAAGAGATGTCTTCTGGACTAATGATGGGAGGGACTCGCATGAATGACTTTTCACTTGCTTCGGCAGTTGGGTCAATCATGCAATATCATGTACCAGACCATATGTTTCTTTTGCACTTGATGTAATAAGCAGATATTAGTCCGACCCTAGAGAAACAAAGGAAACTAGTAAAGAACATATCTGGATGTTCTTGGTGTAAGGTAATGGCATCCTCCATATGGAGGCGGTTGCCGATTCTGGTCTCCAAGGTGTCATGAAAGACAAAGTACCTATCGCAAGTTATAAGTTTACTCTCTTTTATAGGAGCAGTATATTGAAAAGAGTTCCAAGCAGGTTACTGGGTAGCCATGGTGTTGGGTGTTGATTACGAATCAGTTGTGGATACAGCCCAGGAAGTTGCTGGATAAAATTGTTTATTTATGGATAAAATTGTTTATTTATAAACTTTTTCCCATCGTCTATCTAGGCAAATTCTAGGGCAGGTATCACCCAATTCGGTAGATAGTTGATATCCACGAAATTGAGATATAGAGAGATAAAGATATATTCATTACAGCGGATCCACTCACCGAGGCTGTTTCCCGAATACAGTTTGTAAACTGTTAGTAGAAAAGTTAGGTATGCGATACCGTAATAATTGGCCTTAAGTGAAAGTGGGAGATTGTTGGATATAAGTGCCCTCAAGACAATTTTTATGATTGAAAGAAGACCTATACGAGAGAACAATCTTACTCGAGATGATAGTATGATATCTGGTTTGCCTTTATCATTCATGTTAATACGTTTTACTCGTTATCACGTATCGCTAATACGTAATGATAAAGCTCGTATGATCTTTTCTTGACTACCAGGATTATGATAGAGATCATACTAGTAGGGCATGGGTGGTCTATAAGCATATCCTTAAAATTCCCTAATCGAAGGACTATCGAGATTGGGCATCGATGATCCAGAGTAGACTAGTGTATACGTTTCTTGACCCCGACCGGGACGATGGTTGATCCTATAGCCATTGATGTTTGACACCAAAGATTGTATGCAGGTGCTCATTAGATGAATGAGTTTCACTAGACGGACTCGCCTGATTACTCCCAGATGCTATTATACCTATCATCAGATAGCAGTTCTCATATGACATGAATACATGGTAGTCTTTAGACCTAAGATCGTCATAGTGTCTTATGTGTGTTCCCACTGTACTTTGATTAATACCCTACCATGGCTTTAAAGAGTCATGCAAACAGGTTTTAGGTAGGTACAGTCCCGAAGCACATGGAAACAATGAGCAATCAAAGGGATTTCGTCTCTCCCGATCTAAAGAGTTGAGTTCGTGATGTGCCAGATCAACTATAACTATAAGTCCTTGGCTAAGATAGTTGAGATTTACTGATAAGTGTTATCAGTAGTTTCTCGAGTGGTTATGAGTTCATGATCGACATGATTTATCGGGTTATTGGGAGTCTGACGATTTCCACCTCCCAGACCCGGTATGCGACACTCTTAGATTAAGAGATCGGACTGTACGGTGATTGTCACTGATAGAATTTGCAGGGTTCGGATGAGCTTGCTCATTGACTTTCTTTCAATCAATACCTAGGTAGTCGTTACGTGCAGCTAGTACCGCTGATGAGCCTATAGGCTATGGATATGATCATAATCTACTACCGGCATATTGGCGAGTTTTTAGAGTCCCACACAGAGCTTTCCGAGCACAGACGAAACGATGTTGGGCACGTATAGGGATACGTGCAGGAGTTCGATTATACACATGTATGTGATACACGTATTATAATCGAGTGTTTATTGATATTAGTCGGATTATATATCATATAACCGGATTATTAAATCAAGTGTTGATTTAATAATTATATATATGTACATATTTATATATATATATATATATATACAGTAAAACCTCCGTATAGGAATACTCTATATAGGAATAACCTCCCTATAGTGATAAAAAGTCCCGGTCCCGACTCGGGACCAGTTATAAATAAGAATAACCTCCACGGTGTGATATTCCATACTTTTTCCAAGTCCCGCCTGTACTAATTTACCTCTATATAGTAATAAATTGGCATTAAATTTTAAATAATTTTTTATATATATAAAAAATACATAAAATTACTTGGCTATTACAATTGAACTTAAGATGACATAAATTACTTAACTACACAATTGAACTTAAGATGACATAAAGTACTTTGACTTGTTAATAAGTTTGAAGGTCTATATGAATTTTGAAGGTCTAAGAATTTTGACTTGTTAATAAGTTTGAAGGTCTATATGAATTTTGAAGGTCTAAGAATTTTGACTACTATTTTTTCAAAAAAAAATCTAATTTTTATATATAAAACTCTACTTAAGAATAACCCCCCTATAGTAATATTTTTCCCCGGTCCCAAGGATATTACTGTATAGAGGTTTTACTGTATATATATATATTAATATCATGCTCTCTTTATTATTTTTCTCTTATATATGTGTGTGTGTGTGTGTGTGTCTGATTGATCTCAAAAACTATCTATTACCGCAATCAAGAACGGCGTCGCTATGCAGCTAGCCGGTGAGTACGGGTCGGTCCACAGGGATGTTGTGAATTTTTTAATCGCGCTTACGAGTTAATTCCAAACGGTGTGAATGGATTAATTAAATATAAAAACTAAATTAATCTAGGGCAATTGAATTAAAGATCTAACTATCTAACTAGGGCAAAGAATTAAATTTATACTAGGGCAGAGAATGAAAAATTACCTAGGGCAAGAATTGAAATTAGCTACTTACTTTACAGATGGCTCTCTCCAAACATCAACACAAGATTTGTCAGATCTGAATTTCTGAAATGAAAAGAGGCATCGATGCTCTCCAAAAGAAATCTAAATTTTATTGATAAAAAGAGGCATAGGGAGGCATGAAAAGAATACAATGATTTGGGCTTCTATTTATAAGACATAGAAACCCTAGGTTACAATTGATTTGCACGTCTGCATTTACCAAAATATTCTTAGGAAGACCTAGTCAAAGTAGACTCCAAGCTTTGGTAAAATTTTATGTCTGGAAATTTTGGAACTGATTCTGGGCTTCTTGGGCTTTTTATTTCTTTGGATCTTTATTCAATTTGGCTTCTCTATTTCTTCCAGATCTCCAGTGAACAATTGCAGTGGACTTTTAACCGTTTGCTTTGTAATCTTGGACCTTGCATTGCCTTGTACTTTGTGAATTTTATCTTTGATGTAGGCTTGATCAAGAGTCTTCTGTTTGTTGGTCAAAGTCCACTTTTGCATCGTCTTTTCATCGTTTTCACTGTTTTCTGTCCAAGAACCTGTAACCTGTAATATGTAGCAGACATGCGTCAAAAGCACCTGTTTATTTATAAAACGAATAAGAAAGGGGAATATAATAATGCAATATTATGATATGAACAAATACCCCCAAACTTATCTTTTGCTCGTTCTCGAGCAAACTTATTTTTTATTCTCTACAAAAACCTAACCGCACTTTCGTAGGGAAACGCGATTGCACTGAGCTCGTGCAACAAGTCGTTAAACCTCTAGGTGTCCCTAGTAGGAGGAGTGTTGTCTCCTGAGGGTTTTCAGCGGATTACACCCACAAAATCCTATCAATTTGGCTTTTTCGACTTTAATTCTCCAATTAGGTTTTCTAACAAGGAATTCTATTATCATCGACTTGTAAATTATCCACCCATATTCTTCACGCTTCCTCATCATTTAACTTAAGATTATATATGTTCTGCAGACCTACTTAGCTTTCGGCATCTCGTAAGTTTTCCTTCTAGGGTTCCATCTCCACTTAGGAATTTTTATCATCTCTACTAAAGATACAAGTTCTATTCTTCACTCCTATCTCTCATCTAAACTCCAATCACATACCCCCACGTGTGTGTATAAATCACCCCTACACTTGGAAATTCAAATTAAGCAATCATACCCTTGTCCGTTGTCCAAAGTACTTATTAGTTGGTGAATTTTTAATTGAATTTTGCTTACACATCCTTCATACGACCGTTAATACTTCTTGAGGTACCAACGTCCGATTACAAGATGGGTTTGCACTTTAAAGCGTACTTCCTAGTCTTGCAACACCCAAGGGTTTTTAGCAGTGACTCCCAAACTAGTTGGTTTAAGGCACTAGGTGATGAAGCACCCTCGCTAAATATTTTTTTCTATTTTTGCAGCCTTAAGTAATCACAAAAACCAGTGTTCATTTGTTTATTCTTTATTCACACTTGTATATTTTTTTTCATCGTACTAAGGACTTTAGACAAGAGCATTTCAAGGTCTCTTCTACTATTCCAAATTTCAAGGTGCGTGATTGTGCAAATTGTAGGGTATACATTTTCAGAATCTAGACTTAAACTAGGAATTATCTTTCAAACTTATACTCTAACAAAATATCAATACTTTTCCTTCGTTTCGACTTGGCCCAAGAAGTGAACTTAAAATTTGCTTATTTCTAAATAAACTACAAAGACATATACTTTTTACCGTTAAACTTTAAGAAAGGTTATTTTTAAGGTTTTTAATTTACTAAGTCTAAGATCTAGTTGTTCCTAACCAGTTAACCTATTTGTCAAACTCAAATCAAATAAGGCCAAAATTGAATACATTAATTTTTATAATTTTTGAAATTTTTCAATTTTTTATGGGTTTTAAAATAAGTATGCAAATGCAAAAAATGTACACATGAGTGCGAGGAAAGAAGACTTACCGAGCATACCCCCAAACTTAAACTTGACAGTGTCCTCACTGTCAAGCTACACCAAGAGGGTCAAAATGCCGGCACTCCGCTGTTTATTTATTTATAAAAATTTTATATTTTTTAATGTTTTGAATTTTTTTTATTTTTTATAGAAAAAGAAAACAAAAAATATATATACATATATATAACAAGGTTCCCCCCCCCCAAACTTAAGCTTGGCCTTACACAAGCCAAAGGTTAGCACCAACCATTCAAAAATCTTATCGTGGTAATGGTCGAGTTGGTGAAATAATGGAGTGGAAAGAAGAGAAATGAGAAGCACACGAGACCGTGTGGAAAGAAGAATGGAAGATGGTCTCGGTGGAGGAGAAGAATGACGGAAAAGAGAAAGAAGCGGAGTACGATCTTGAGGGTGTAAATCGAGTGAATAAATTAGCGCAATTTATGATGACCGATGTGTTAAAATCGATTGTGCTAACCTATTAACCCGTCGAGAAATGGGGTCAAATCCCTCAAGATTCGCAAGAAAGCATGGGTACGCCGAACTTGGTATAGGAGATGAAACCGTAATGGTCTCTTGCATGGTCGGAACGATAGGAAGGACGAAAGGGAGTGAATTAGGGATAGTCTCATTCTCACCGTAGTAAATTGTCTCGAACTTAAAAGATTCCATCAATGGTTTGAAACTACTGTAAGAAACCGAGTCTGATGGTTCAACTAACTCATCTGAAAATTCAAAGGACTCAAACTCGGGCGGTGAGTCATCAAGATCGTCCGAAAAAGTAAAACACTCGTAATTGTTATCGTCTATGAGAACAGTGTCAGATTCAAAGGAAAAATTTTCAAGCTCACAGTCTTCTAGCGTGATCTTTTGCGTGGTCGGAACGATGGAAAGGAAGGAGGGTGATTTAGTTAAAGGTTCAAGAGGATGGATTGGAAAATCAGACACATCAAACAAAAATGGTTTAACCTCAATATGATCCTCAAAACTCTCCTCAATACTATCCTCATAATTCTCCTCAATATTTAACTCATCCATGCTATTATCATCAAAATCAAGACGCATAGAAGGTTCGGGAGAAACATCTAATGACTCTGGATGATGAGTTGAACATAAAATTTCAATCAAATCGACAGGATCATCATCCGAAATATTCCCGGCGTCTATATCCTCAATCAAGTGAAAATCATTTTTTTCTGACACCTCATCAAAAGCATGGATATTTATCAATTCAGGTTCTAGAGTGGAGGTGTAAAGTTCAAAAGGATTAAGTGTGGTTTCACTCGAAAGGGGTTCTTCACAATCTGGCAAATCAAGAACTACAAAGTCACACAACTCGTTTTTATTTGTTCTATTTTCAACTTGTGAATCATTTGGGACAATCGATGGAAAACCGGAGTTGTGGGATTCAATTGGGTAAGGGTAGGTATGATTTGGGAATGTGTGGAACTCACTTGCTCCTCTCAAATTCTCCCTCTGTCCAACCGCCTCCTCATACATTGAAAAATTTGGAGCTAGCGGGAAACTAGCTACCAGTTTACTAGGTTGTCTAAGGGCGGCAATGGACGCATCCATATTCCTTACCATTTTGTTTTTTGCTGCAATGTACGCCTCCAACGACTGTTCCAAACTAGACATGGATTGTGAAGGGGTTTCGGTAAAAGATTCGAAATTGTTTGGATACGTGAAACTCCCAAATGGCTGTGGAGAAGCAATGTCTAGTGTAGGTGGGAAAGTCGGATAGGACTGGTAGGAATTGGATGGTTGGACAGGAGTAGGGTCACAGTTGGATAAAAAGGTGAATGGACTTGTTGACCCCTAGAACTAGATGTGTGGAGAAGGGTGAAAGATCGGCTACGAGATTGAGCAATATGCTCAGCAATGGACATCGGTTTAGGAGTTACAGCAGGACTTGGAAAAGTGGTGTCAACGTACGAAGGTGGTGAAGGTTGACATGGTTGACACAAGGTAGGTTGCAAAGTCGAACTGTTTCTCCTAGACGCTTCTATTTGATCTTTCAAAGAAATTTTAGGCACGGAGGGATTTTCTTTAAATCAACCGAAACAATTGACGTACGACGCAAAGTTAGGTTCGGGATACCAAAGTTCAGAAAGTGATTTATGATGTGGGGTACCCATGATAGAAGAAAGAGAAGAGAAAGAAGGTTGGGAGGTGCAAGGATTTCTTAGCGACAAAATTTTGCAAGTTTTTATAAAAGATTTTTCCTTTTTCCTTTTTTTTATATTTGTTTGGAACTTTTTTGCAAAAAAGATTTTCGATAAAGGGCTAAGACACACTTTCGATCAACCAAAAATGCACAATCAGGCCTAGATCTAGGGTCACCTAGGTCAGCTAGACAGCTCCTAACTGTTCCAAAGGGCTAGAAATAGGACCTCAAACCGCCTCTTCACCGCCAATTGCGGCCATGTAAGTGCCAGGTGAGTGGGAGGCTCCCCGCTACAAGTAGCGGTCCTAATTAAGTAACCACTCGCCTTGGACACACTTGCCTAGACACCGCAAAGTCAGGTTAGGATTAATGGCTGATGCCTATAACTAGTTCTCTGTCCTATTGAGCTCGAAATCCTCAGGGCTGAGTCTAGTATTTTTTAATTAAGATATGGTCAATGCAAATACCTTATGTGATTTCTGGGGTCCTGAGAAGGATGATGAAATCCCCACCCAATTTGAATTGGTCAAAAGCCCCTTAAAGTCAGTTTTAAAGATATGCAAAACAAAAAAATCACTTGCAATCAAATCTTTTTATTTTATGCGCGGCGCAAAGAATCCTACACAAGATTTGTTATTTGGAAGGGAAGATTTTTAGGCGCAAGGAATCCTGCAGAAGATTTGACAAAAGATATATGGGGATTGGCAGAAGAGGGAAAAGGGGAGCAAACAGTACAAAACACGCGCGCTGACGTGGCAAATGGACCGCGGAAACTCGGCGGGAGCGCGCTTGCGCGGCGGAAGGGCGGCAAATTTGAAGCTTAAGGTCTCTGAAAAAATTGTGATGCTCTGTTGTTCCAATCACTTTCTGTTCTGATCTACCTTTTTATGTTTCGCACTCTGGATTTTTCCAGATCCGTCGATCCTGCAAAGATTCACAAAAAATACCCTTTCCAAAAAATAACAGATGATATATTTTTATATATTTTTTTTTTGATTTTTCAGTTTTTATGATTTTTTTAATTAAGATTAACCCGAAATTACAAAAAGGAAATAGCACGCCATCCCCGGCAACGGCGCCATTTGATTTATCTCAAAAACTATCTATAACCGCAATCAAGAACGGCGTCGCTATGTAGCTAGCCGGTGAGTACGGGTCGGTCCACAGGGATGTTGTGAATTTCCTAATCGCGCTTACGAGTTAATTCCAAACGGTGTGAATGGATTAATTAAATCTAAAAACTAAATTAATCTAGCGCAATTGAATTAAAGATCTAACTATCTAACCAGGGCAAGGAATTAAATTTATACTAGGGCAGAGAATGAAAAATTACCTAGGGCAAGAATTGAAATTACCTACTTACTTTACAGATGGCTCTCTCCAAATATCAACACAAGATTTGTCAGATCTGAATTTCTGAAATGAAAAGAGGCATCGATGCTCTCCAAAAGAAATCTAAATTTTATTGATAAAAAGAGGCATAGGGAGGCATGAAAAGAATACAATGATTTGGGCTTCTATTTATAAGACATAGAAACCCTAGGTTACAATTGATTCGCACATCTGCATTTACCAAAATATCCTTAGGAAGACCTAGTCAAAGTAGACTCCAAGCTTTGGTAAAATTTTATGTCTGGAAATTTTGGAACTGATTCTGGGCTTCTTGGGCTTTTTATTTCTTTGGATCTTTATTCAATTTGACTTCTCTATTTCTTCCAGATCTCCAGTGAACAATTGCAGTGGACTTTTAACCGTTTGCTTTGTAATTTTGGACCTTGCATTGCCTTGTACTTTATGAATTTTATCTTTGATGTAGGCTTGATCAAGAGTCTTCTGTTTGTTGGTCAAAGTCCACTTTTGCATCGTCTTTTCATCGTTTTCACTGTTTTCTATCCAAGAACCTGTAACCTGTAATATGTAGCAGACATGCGTCAAAAGCACCTGTTTATTTATAAAACGAATAAGAAAGGGGAATATAATAATGCAATATTATGATATGAACAGTATCATGGTTGATGATACATAGGAGATGAGTGTATGAGAATCATATTAGAATTGAGATAAGAACTAAAAGATTTATCTTTTAAAGATAAAAAAGAATGTGTCATTTAGAAGATGTGTGTAGATTTTAGTGACTCGTTCTTGTTTTATCTTAAAAGATAGCCATGGCTTGAAAAATCCAAGGAGTTCATATTATTAATTCTAAGTTGATTCTCTCATCATTCTCTCTCTCTCTCTCTCTCTCTCTCTCGAGTTTGCTTAAGTGAGAAAGGAAAAAGAAAAGAGAAGAAAATTATTAAGTAAATATATTCTACATCACTTACTAATCATTCTTTACAAGTTTGATTAGTGAGTTGTTTCACATATGATGCGGTCATGTGAAGTTATAGCTTGTGATAGAGGGATCTCAAGGTGGATCATCTTCGGCAAGGTGATCACTGAGCAAGCTTGTTCCGGATTTCGTGGAGACTAGCCGGAGTCCAAGGAGAGGTGGCTAACGTGCTACAAAGGTTGTAGCCCTCCAATATTCTCTATTTAGATCTCTTTTGTATCAAGTTTAGTCTTTTGGGTTGATTCTAGGGTTAGGGTTGGTAATGCTCTCTGGTTTTTTAAAACTATTGCTTCCGTCGCAATTTAAAACCCTACTACGCAAGCCTAGCATCCCAGCAGATACCCTCTTCTCTATGGATTCGACCTGCTCTTGCACACGTGCTACAACATGACCGTGCATTTGCGAATAAATAATAGGACTAATAAATCACCTATCAATGCATCACTGGGTATAACTATATGTGATTCAACATTGAACCAGTAGACCAAAAGTTACTTTAGTGACTGGTAAAGTTCAT
Organism: Agapanthus africanus; assembly: GCA_030015575.1. NCBI lineage: Eukaryota > Viridiplantae > Streptophyta > Magnoliopsida > Asparagales > Amaryllidaceae > Agapanthus > Agapanthus africanus. The sequence continues at coordinate 130,492,595 of CM057350.1, read as the reverse complement.
ATATAGACTACCTATCGATTTATAAGCCTTAAACACATCTCTCTTGAAGTTCTTGTTATCACATCACTGCCCAGGACTTTAGTAAAGGGATCAGCCAAATTTTTCTTTAACTTAACATAACTAAGAGTTACAACTCCTTTATCAAATTGTTCTCTAACATAGCTAAGTCTGATATTGATATGCCTTGACTTCCCGTTATATACTTTATTGTACGCTCTTGACAATGCTGCCTCATTGTCATAAAGAATTGAAATAGCAGACATTGGTTTAGACCATATTGGAATTTCCAATAATAAATCTCTAAACCATTCTGCTTCCTTAACTGCAGACGCCATTGCTATGAATTCAGATTCCATAATGGGGTTTGAAATCAATGTTGTTTCTTTGAACTCTAAGAAACTGCTCATCCTTCCAAAGTGAAAATACATCCACTTGTAGACTTTGATTCGTCAGAATCTGTAATCCAATTAGCATCCGTATATCCTTTCAATACGGGAGGAATATCTTTATAACATAATGCATAGTCTTTTGTCCTTTTGAGATATTTCAAAAACCTTGAAATAACATCCCAATGTTGTTGACCAGGATTTTGAGTGAATCTACTCAATACTCCTACCGCGAATGCTATATCAGGATGAGTACAATACATTGCATACATCAAGCATCCAATTACCCTAGAGTATTCAAGTTGAGAGACACTTCTACCTTCATTCTTAAATAATTTAATAGAAGGATAACATGGGTGTTACAATTCTCATGTTTGAATTTCTATAAAATCTTCTCAGTATAATGAGACTGTGTCAATGATATTGACTCCGAGGACTTAACAATTTTAATACCTAAAATTACATTTGCTTCTCCCATATCCTTCATATCAAAACATGAAGATAGAAATTGTTTTGTTTCATTTACATTACATTCATCGGTACTAAATATTAACATATTATCTACGTATAAACAAATTATTACACCTCTACCTTTATTAAATCTAAAATAAACACATTTGTATGATTCATTTGTTCTAAATCTATTTGAAACAACCTTTTGGTCAAATTTCGCATGCCATTGTTTAGGTGCTTGTTTTAAGCCATATAAAGATTTAATAAGTTTACAAACTTTATTTTCCTGTCCTTTCAAAAAACTCTTCAGGTTGTTTCATATAAATTTTCTATTTTAATTCACCATTTAGAAAAGCGGTCTTGATATCCATTTGCTATATAATAAGTTTGTGTATAGAAGCTAAAGCAATCAATATCCTTATGGTACTTATCCTAGCAACATGGGCATATGTGTCATAGTAGTCTATACCTTCTTTTTGTGTAAAATTTTTGGCAACTAATCTTGCTTTAAATTTATCAATGGATCCATCTTGTTTAAACTTTCGCTTAAATATTCATTTACAACCAATAGATTTACTTCCTGGTAAGTCTACTAAAATTCATGTTTTGTTTGCCATAATTGATTCCATTTCATCATTAATTGCCTCTTGACAAAAGGTAGAGTCCCGAGATGTCATTGCCTCCTTAAAAGTTAAAGGATCATTCTCGACATTGTATAAATTTATACAATTATGCTTCAAGTGATGTTTAAAAGAAAACAAGATATTGGATCTATCTCTTTCTACAAAATAAACCATAAAATATGGACCAAAAGTTTTTCTGATCTAACTCTTTTTGATTCTTATCTAATTCTTGATTTAAATCACTACTAGAAACTGTGTATTAGAGATGAGGTATTAGCGACCGTTAATTTTAAGCGGTCGCTAATACACTGTCGCCAATACCAGGCATGTATTGGCGACCATACTATATGTATTAGCGACCGTATATTACGGTAGTTGATACCTTCACCAATTTTATGCCGCAAAGGGCCTTCTTTCTTCCAGTTCTTCCCCAAAATTCCCCGCGACTTCTTCCCCCTTTCTCCCCGCAGCAAATTCCCCCAAATTCCCAAATTTTTTTACCTTCTCAATTTTTTTACCTGCTGCTGCTGCTCGAGCTCGCCATCGCCTTCCTCACTCAACAACCGGTCCAAAGTTAGGATTTCCCCCCTCCGATTATTATTTTTTGCAATTAAATCATGCAATTGTAAAGTTAGGTTATAAAAATCTTCGATTTTGATTGCAATATATTATGATTGTAGGTCATTACTGTCAATTAAACCCACCGTTGCCGGTCCCAAGTCCGGATGAGAAAGAGTAAGGGTTTTGGTGGGCTTGTGACAGCCAACATAAAACTTTGTCACATTCTATGACATGAACCATAATAAGAATATCGTTGGGGCATCTCCTACTCAGCGACGCACTACATCAAATCCTGGGTGTACTGTTAAGTATGTAAGGGCTTCTAGGTCGTCTTCTGGAAGTGGCACGCTATATCGGACCCAGGATGTAGTGACAAATAAGTAAGGGTTTCGTAGGATCCATCTACCTTCTTGGAACATAGGTTCCCTTATGGGTAGACTAACAAAATTGGTGGAGGTGGTGATTAGGAGGAGAGTTAGTATTATGTGTTTGCAAGAAACTAAGTGGGTTGGTGAAAAAGGTATAGTCATAGAGCGTTGGGGTTATAAGTTTTGGTATATAGGTAGAGATAAAAATAGTAATAGAGTAGACGTAATCATAGATAGACGGTTACTTGAGGATGTAGTTGAGATTGGGAGAAAAGGTGATAGGATTTTACTGGTTAAATTTATTCTAGATGGGGAGATCCTTAATATTATTAGTACTTATGCACCACAGATAGGTCTTGATGATTCTAGTAAGCATTTGTTCTTGTAGGATTTAGAAGAAATGGGGCAAAGGATGTCTAGTGGAGAGAAGTTATTTATTGGTGGTGATCTCAATGGACATGTAGGTACTTGTCGTAGTGGGTTTGATACTATCCATGGAGGTTTTGGTTTTGGACAAAGCAATGAAGCAGGTAACTCGATTCTAGATTTTGCCTTGTCATATGACTTGATCTTAGCAAACACTTGGTTTAGGAAAAGAGAGTCTCACCTCATCACTTTTAGGAGCAGATCGAGTGCAAGTCAAATAGACTTTTTTCTGACGGGAAGGATAGATAGAGGTTGTTGCATCGAATGTAAGGTAGTGCCAAGTAAAAGTGTAACCACTCAACATAAACTTTTAGTTCTAGATTTTTGATTTAGAAGAGGGCCTAGGAATATTAGACGTAAGGTAGAGCCTAAAATTAAGTGGTGGCGACTAAAGGAAGGTAACTAAAAAGATTTTATAGATCGTGTAGTTCAAGAGACGGATTGGCAATCTGAAGATAATTCAAACGCAACATGAAATAAGATGGTAGTTAGAGATCTACTTGGTGAGTCGAGGGGTGATACTCCACCATCTAAGGACACATCATGGTGGAACGAAAAAGTAAAGGCTGCTGTTAAATTCAAGAAGGATTCTTATAAAAATTTAAAGAAAACTAGAGATGCAGAGAGATTTGAGAAGTATAAAATGGCTAAAAAGAGAGTTAAGAAAGCTGTTCAGGAAGCTAAAACTAAGGTCTATAAGGAGGTATACGAGAAGTTGGACACTAAGGAGGCTGAAAATGATATATACAGGATTGCTCAGATGCGAGAAAGGAAGACCAGAGACTTGTGTGCGGTGAAGTGTGTCAAAGATGAAGATCAGAAGGTTTTAGTTCGAGATGAGAATATCAAGGAAAAGTGGAGATATTATTTTGACAAATTGTTTAATGAGAGCTTTACTAAGAATTTGGATGGACTTGTCATTCAATATCAAGATATATACCGTGATTTCATGCGTAAAATAAGAGTAGCTAAAGTTAAAGAGGCTTTGAAGAGAATGAAATCAAGAAAAGCGGTTGGTCCAGACGGGATTCCTATCGAGATTTGGAGATGCTTAGGAGAGATAAGTGTTAAATGGCTGACATATCTGTTTAATAAAATTTGGCAGACCAAAAAAATACCAAATGAGTGGAGGAAAAGTACCGTTGTACCTATATACAAAAACAAAAGTGACATTCAAAGTTGCTCAAACTACCATGAAATAAAACTTATGTGTCACACCATAAAGGTTTGGGAGAGTGTGATTGATCACAGACTAAGAAAGGATGTTAAGATAATAGAAAATCAGTTTGGGTTCATGCCTGAACAATCGACGACGGAGAATATTCATTTACTTCGTCAACTTGTCAAGCATTTTGGAGAAAGGAGAAGAGATTTGCATATGATATTTATTGACTTGGAGAAAGCATACGACAAGATACCTAGAGAAGAATTGTGGGGTACAATGATGAAGAAGGGGCTCTCAATCAAGTACATTGACATAATCAAGGACATGTATGATGGAGTAGTGGCAAATGTTAGAACTTGCGGCGGCCTAACGAGTGATTTTCCGATTACAATTGGCTTACATCAAGGTTCTGCATTAAGTCCATTCTTGGTTACCATCGTGATGAATGAGCTTACTAGAACTATTCAAGATGAGATAACTTGGTGCATGCTATTCGCTGATGATATTGTTCTACTAAATGAGACGAAAGCAGGAGTTAATGCTAAATTGGAGTTGTGGAGGCAAATGTTGGAATCTCGAGGGTTCAGATTGAGCAGGTCCAAGACAGCATATATGCATTGCAAATTTAGCAAACAGAGAAGTCGAGACCACAGTGGTATAACACTAGATGGGCAAAAGATATCACCGAGCGATCGGTTTAGATATCTAAGTTCTATCATCCAAAAGGATGGGGAGATCGATAGCGATATCAATCAAGGATCCAAGCTGGTTGGTTGAAATAGAGGAGTGCAACATGGATTTTGTGCGATCGTAACTTTCTGTTAAGATTGAAAGGGAAGTTTTATCGGAGCGATATTCATCCTGCCTTATTATATGGTATAAAATGTTGGGCTCATAAGAAACATCATACACAGAAGATGCACGTAACGGAGATGTGCATGCTTCGTTGGATGTGTGGTGACACTAAAAAAGATAAGATGCAAAATGAGGATATTCGTGCAAAAGTTGGTGTAGCACATGTGGAGGAGAAGATGCGGGAAAACCGACTAAGATGGTTTGGTCATGTGCGACGCAGACCTATGAAAGTACTGGTTCGATGAATAGATACTCTCGATATAGGCAATGTCAAAAGGGAAAAAGGGAGACCGAAGAAAACATGGATAGAGGTGATATGAAAAGATATGGTTGCCAAAGGCATCAATGAAAGTATATTATTCGATAGGAGTGAGTGGAGGCAGAGGATTCATGTGCAAGACCCGGCGTGATTCTCATGTTGGTTCATGTAGCCTACCCCATATGGTTGGGATAAAAAGCTCCGTTGTTGTTGTTGTTGTCATTACTGTCAATTAGGTCATGACTGGATTTTGGATAAAGGCAAATGAAAGAAAATGTAATATTGTACATTGAATGGTAGATGTCAAAAAAATTTAAACAAATATTAATCAAAATCCAACACCGTCGTCAAACCTTCTATGGATCAAACAATTCATCCAAAATTGACAAAATTTTCTTTCTTATATCAAAATGACCTCAACTTTCTCAATAATTCAATCAAATTTAGAAAATTTTGTATATGAAAATGAATATTAATTTCCTTAGCCATAGAGATTATTTACAAGTTAGGAGTTCACGTCTTAAAGTAAAAAAGGGGAAGAAGAAAGCTAAACTACACATAATCAAGTCAACAAAAGACTAAACACCAAAACCAAAACCAAAACCTAAACCTACAACTGTCTTTGAAAGAATTGATTAATTTGCACTAAATAGACCAACACTATCACAAACCCTCAAGCAAAGGAAACACAAGTAAAGAGCAAGAAAGCTAACTCCAAACACCCTATCAAGCCTCATCTCTCTCTTTGGCGACATCACCATTGCCCACAACAACCCACACACTAAGATAGTAGTAGTGAACTTAAACAATCCTAATAAAAACTTTAAAAACCCTAATTACAAATTAAAAAAATCTTAATTACAAACTATTAAAACCGTAATTAGAGATCGAAAAAACCTAATTGTAAAAAAAATCCAATGTTAACACTAATTAAGATATAACATTAATTGCAATAATTAAAAAACCTTAATTAAGACTGGATATTAATGAACCGGGACCCTAATTAAAAAACGATTAAATAGAAAGTTTTAAGGGAAACCGTAAAATTTTGATTAGAAACATAAATAGGGTTTTATTTTTTCCTTTAATTAGTAATTTTAAGATCAAAAGATCTTGAACTTGTCGAGGATTGACCTATACTTTCCTGTCTAACAATTAGTATATTCAAATCTGAAAGTTATTCCTAGAGGGGAAATAGGAATAAGCTACCGATATCCCCAAATTAAAAAAAAACTATCAACTCTTGCTAGTATAAAACAAAATTGGAAGGAGATATGATATCAAGCAATACTAAAATTGTGAACAAAGAGCATATAGCAAGCAAGAGCAATATCAAGTACAAGCAATGAGCATAAAGAGCAAGTAGTGAGCAATTATAGCAAGTAGGGAACAAGCATGCAATTGAGCAATTTCAAAGCTAATAAGCAATATAAAGCAAGAAAGAAATTGCAAACACAATCGCAAATACAGGTCCTTTTTATAGTTGTTCGGGAGATCACCTGGTCCATTTTCTTTAGGCGCGCGAGCCTGTTCAGCTAAACACGTCTTTTTCGGAAACACACGTTGCGCACCCGCAACCAACAACCCCGCTTCCGGTGGAGGATAAACCAGCACGCCTCCTACAAAGACCTCACATTGCTTGACACACGAGCAACACTCTACTCTTACAAGCTCGTCGCTCTTCTCTCTTAAAAGATACTCTCCTCTTTTACAATAGCAATCTTGCACTCAAGATCCTAAACACAAAGAAAGAAGAGATTACACTTGAAGCACAATTACTCACAAAGGAGTTTCTCTCAAAACTCTCTCTCTCTCTCTAATACTCTTACAAAGTACGGATGATCAAGTTAAGCTCTTGAATTTTTTGTGTGCGTGAGAGTGAATTGATAAGGAAATGAAAATGTTTTTGAACTCTCACAAGATGTGGGATTTTTCTCTCTTGATCGCTTAGGAATTCAACAAACTGAAATATTGAGTGATAAGAGCTCAAAAAACCAACCCAAAACTCTTTTTATATCCCCAAGAAAACAATTAGCCATTATAAGGCAAAAGTGCCATTTTTTACTTTTGTCAGACGTTTGTCAAGTCCTTCTTCTGACGTTGTCCGTGAACCAAAGTTCATAAAAATATATTTACTTAAAAATCGAGTGATCATATGCCTATATAAGACAAACGTCTGAAGTACAAACCGAAAAACGTCTGAAGTACAAACTGAAAAACGTCTGAAGCACAAAAAAAGTCCAACCCGAGACTGGCAGTCAGACGTTTGTTGAGGAAACAGTACGCGGACAGACGTCTGAAGTACATTTTGACAAACGTTTGAGTTTCAAAAGATGTAGAATTATCTTTAATTAAAGAAAATGGGGTTGATCAAAAAGGCAGTAAGCGGACAAACGTCTGAAGCACAAATTAACAAACGTCTGAAGTTCAAAAACCCTATTTTTCAGATATTTTGAAAATCAAAACAGAACAGACGTCTGAAGGCAAATGGAACTAACGTCTGGACATGCAAAAAACTGAAAATTGGGATTTTATAAAATAGAAAATTTCGAAATCGAAAAACCCGATGTTTGTAAAACGTTTGTGCATGCATGTGTGAGTGTTCAAGAGCTCAAAATGGTATAATCATAATTCGATTGAGTACTTACAAAAATTCTTATGTTGGAATATGCAAATCTTCGAAATCTTGAATCCTTGACGTCTCGAGTCGAGCTCTTGAAACTTTAGCACTTCATTTGAACTTTGCGTTGGTCGATTTCTGTTCAATTAGTTTCGACACTTGATGCTTCAAATTTAAACACGCCGTTCCACTCACTTGTGTCTTGAAGTCGATATTTTGATCTTCAAATCTCGAACTTGACTTTGACACTTGAACTTGGACTTGGATTCTAGCTTCTTATCTATTCATACCTTGAATTCTTGAACTCTTGTTTCTCGGTTGTATAGCTTGAACTCACGAAGCTTGAATTGGCAATTTGAGAAGCTCTCGTCCATATTCCTCCAACATCCATTAGATTTATCGTTTAAGCTCGTTTTTCTCCATCCTCCATTATAAAGCTTCATCTCGAGATATCTGATAACATAGAATCCTAAAATGCAATGTCAAAGACCAAGCTCATCATGTACAATGTTATGGAATAAATAAGTTATAAAAACACAAGTATTTGAAACATTCATTATTCCGATGTCACAAACATGAATAGTATATCAATATCAAGATATAACTCAAACTCAAAGTATGAGATATTGATATACTAAATATATATACATGATATATGAGAAGCAAAATATAGATCACATGTATATACATATTCATATTGTGAATCATCAAAACGGTGAATGTGAGTAATATATCTATATCAAATAATATAACATAAGTGTAGCCTTAGATATTGATATATTACTCGGTATACACAAGATATAGGATATGTAAGCTAAACATCAAGTGTATATAAGTTTAGTGTGTCGATAAGGTAAAACAAGATAAGCAAGTAACACTAAACGACTATTCATGTTTAAGCTATCATCAAAATAAGGCAAGAGTGGATAATGAAAATTCATAAGCTATCAAAATCTTTTTCCCGTCGAATATGATTACAAATGTTTGTAAGAGTTGAATGTCTTGTTCAATTTTTTCAAACATATGTGAAATATTCAACAAGGGGATTTGACATACAGTAATTGTTGGATTTATACAGTGTGGACAAGTTAAGAATGCAACAAGACTCACATCTCACTTCCTCCTGTATTTTCGTCCATTTCGAGAAGTTTCAACGATGCTTTCTACTTGTTCCCCGTGTACAAATATATCTACGAATATGGGGAACAGGGAGGAAGTGCTGCCGAAATTTTCTCGAAAGCATTCCAAAGAATCATTACCATGAAAAAAAGATTATTAAGACACTTGGTTTCTCGTATGTGAAGATTGATGCATGTCCCAACGACTGTCCTAAAGACACTTGGTTTCTCGTATGCTCTTAACGAGTGTCCAACTTGCAACTTGTCTAGGTGGAAAAATGTTAAAAGAAATTCAATCGCAGAAATATCCGATGTCAGTAACAAGATCAAGAAACTGCAGCTAAATTCCTTCGTTATTTTCCCCTGACTAATAGATACAATGCCTACTTCAAGTATCTTTAGAAAAGTCATATGAAAAACTTTCCAGTTGTAATCACTTATAATCTTTTGATATATGAAAAACTTTGCAGCTGTAATCGCTTATAATCTATTGATATGTTAGTTTAATGATTTATGCATATTATATATTTTATATCGTTATAACTTGCATGAAACAGATGAGGCGACCTTCTAGAAAAGGCATATTCGCAAAATTTACTGCAGCACTCTCATCAAAGAAAAGAGATTGAGGATCTTCCTCTTCAACACAGCCTGAGATTAGAGATATATGCTGGAAGTTTTAAATAAGCGGGTTCAAATTATTTTGTTCATATAACTATTGTATTGATTATAATAAATTTAAATGTGTAGGTGTATCTGATTAGGAGGATGCAGGTAGATCTGTGCCGGATGATCCATATGCACACTTGGACGAGCAACGCATAAATCTAAGTAGAGAACCTGGCGCGTTCTCAGATGAGTATATAGTTACATTGCATCTTCCTCATGCATTAATAGATGAAAAAGTTTACCGAGATAGGAACTATGCGAACGCCAAGACAAGGTATGTTGCTGCTTATCCTTATATCGAGAGGGTTATAGATGCAGCAGACACGCGTATCGCTGAGGCACGAGTTGCGGGGGATAATTTATCTCGATTTGAAAAGAACAAAAGAGGTATTGCCTCCGAATATACCAAGTATGATATGAGTGGAAAAAGAGAAATTTTGAAATGGGTATGTGGGAAGCCCGTAGGTCCGGGAAAGTGGGCTATTCATTTCAATATTTATATCGGTATTCTTGTCCGCGGCATGGACTACTAGAACGTGGGATTCACATTTATAAAAAACTCCTGGGAAGCCTATGTATGGGCTTGGCACACCCTCTTGGTAATATATAACTCAATTAATCATATTTCAATATTAGATATTGTTAAATTGTATTAATTTATTTATTAATATATTTGTTAATCTGTATTACAGAAACATTTTGTCTTAGAAGACGATATAGACGGACATTGGAGGTATGTCCGGTATGAGATGCATCGGTGTTTCAAGAGATGGCGTGAAAGGATAAAATGAAAATACACAAAGTCGGGTAGATTTAATGAAGATTGGGAACGTTTTTCCGGTCTTCCCTCTAACATCTCTAGGGAGAACTTTGCTTTTCTCCTATGGTATTGGGAGATACCTGAGGTAAAGGTAATTAAAAAATATTTATTTGATTTGAACACCGAATTTAGATTAATTTACATTGAGGTATGTTATCTTTTGAATATTCAGACAGAATCAGTAAGGAATAGCCAGAACCGAGGGAAAGTCACTGATGACTATTTTGGTGGATCGGTTCCTACTGATCAATATAGATATATTTTAGTGAGTTTATCTTTAATTACATATATGTTAGATTTTTAAATGTATCGTTATATATCCTCAAATATAGATAAATTATATATCCAGTACAGGAGAAGGCTGGAAAAAAGCCGGGACTTGTCGAGACTTAGGAGGTATTGCACACTAAAGAAAGCATTCCAGAAGAAAGAACGGATACAACCACTCAACATCTAGTAAGATTGCATATATTTTTTTTTAAAGTAAATACACTTGTTAAATTCTTTAGTATGTAATTACTGTTTCATTTATTGCAGGCGCATTTCGAGAAGGCGGAGAGGAGCTATCAGGAATCAAATCCTGAATTTCAGGTCGACGATCCTATTCCAGTCGAGGCCGAGGTTTCTATTATAGAGCAAGAGTTCCCTCGCACAAAGGAACACTGCCTTATTCCTATTTTCAGTGGTCCCCTTGGTCTTTCGCTATCGAGTTCCAATAGAACTTCAAGGACGTCAACCGCTCGCTCCAACCCATAAATAGATCAGGCACGGGATAACGAAGAGCTAAAGGAGAAACTCAGGAGGAGGGATGAAGCAGATAGGAAGAGGGAGGAAGCTGATGCGGTATGGACAGCTCAAATGATGAAGCAGTGGACTCAATTCTCGCAACAATAAGGTCCTCCTTCACAACCGTCATCAGCACAAGGTCCATGATCGTCGCAACCGGCATATTACCCTCCTCCGATGCAGCGACCATATTACCCTTCTCTGCCACAGGGACCGTACTACACTCAGCCTCTGCCTCCACCATAGGGATTGTGTAACGACTCTGAAATCCTTATACATAATTATTTTTGTTTAAATGTATAGAAAAGGATATTCAGCCTGTGTAGGAATTATAAGTTATTTTTTTCAATAAAAACAAGAAGCAATTTGTAACTCACTGGTAAAACCTCTACATTCCTGTGACATAGCCTGTGTGTTCGATTCCCATCAGTCCTAATTATTTTTAAGATTTTTCTTTTTAATTTTTCGGAAGCCCATGAGTTGCACATGCAATACACGGAGAAACGAAAAGTTTCAGAAAAATCAAACAGGCGCAATAAGGAGTAAACACTGATTAAAGCATATATAACGAATCTCGAGGCAATTAACTCAAATCTGACCGACTGTTTCTCCATATTGGCCGCCACCGACGGTTCTCCTTTCCCCAATCGCCTCCGTGCTTTGCACACACCCCTTTTCAGCTCCCCTCTACTCCCCTGCACTGTTTGATTCCCTGCGATTAAACAGTGACCATTCAATTCATAATTTAACACCAATTTTAATTCTTTTAATCCAATTTTTAATTCCCAAACCCTAAATTCTTCACTATAAATACCACACCATTTCCCTAGCTCTCCTCTATTCTGAAATTCTATCAAAAATCCTCAAAATTCTCTAAATACAAATGGAGTTAAGACTAGTCAAAGAGGAATTAGCGATCAAGTCTCTTTCGTTGAAGATCGGAGTTGTTTCCGGAGCTATCGCGACGCCACATAGCCCTCTTATCTCTTTTGTACCCTCTTCTTAGCACTACTCAACCGGTAAGTCCCTTCATCTCTCTCTCTTTTCACTTCAAAATAAATTTTTGAAATATATCGAAAAAGCGGAGTTAACATATATTCTAAACATTTAAACTAAATTTTATCACCTTGCCATGTTTAAAAGTTCATACGAATTCTCTAATACCGCTTCAATGTAATATGCACATCAATTGCCTTTTCATGCAACAAAAATTTCGTGTCCAATGATCATATAAATGAACTTTTTCAAAAAAAATACCATGAGCTTTAATATAACCGTATTATCGATAACTAGCATATATACCTGTAGAACATTCACGGGGTAACGACCTACCCTACACGCACACTTTTGATTCATAGCACGAGATTTAGATATATGGTTAATTTAAGAGAATACATTTTTCAAATAAATACCATCACTTTTATAAAAATACGTTTTTATCGATATTTTAAAATCCTTGACAATTGCGCATCTACAACCCTCGTTAGAGGATCCGCTGATGGATGGTGCGGATTATCACACATCCTTGGGATAGTAGAGCGAGATGCAGAGCTCCTTACGGAGTATTCGATCTCGAAAGAAATAAAAATACGATTTTTAAGAAATACGGCTTTTCTAAACAAAACAATCTTTGAAAAATTTATATAAAACTACCAATCCGTATTTTCAATAAAAAAAAGAAACAACTTGTGAAAATATATTTTTAAAATGAAGATTGAAATTTTAATAAAATACCATCAAGTTTCCAAAAGAGCTAGTTTTCATAAAATTACCATAAACTTTTAAAAACTAGGTTTTATCACTAAAACACCATCTAAATTAAAATACATGTTCATAAAATCTCTAAATATTATAAATCACCCTCGAGATTTATTTCTAAACAACATTAAAGTATTTTTCACAAAACCCCCTCGAGAAATGCACATAATATAAATACAAAGTAAACAACAAAAAAAATATTTAAAGACTCTAAATTAATATAGGTTTAAGCGGTATCATTTCTCTTGAGCCCCAGAGAGCCGGAGAAAATGAGTGTTTGCCTATTCAGGTTAGACAAGTATAACGGAGTTATCAATGACAATTGTCTTGGAAAAATACACAAATCCTGCCGTCCATGTGCAGCAGCTGTCCGATTACTCCCAAACAAGAAATTCAGGAACTAAATCCTTTCATAAGATTCTGACTCCAATATGAATCCAAACTCAAACCAGAATCCAAAATCAAATACAAACTTGAATACTTGATCATGAATCTGAACACTCGAATTCAAATATCAAACTCAAACTTGAATACTTGACTCGACTTGATCGAACCATGGTTATAACTTGACATGAACTTGACATGAATACATGATTACATCTTGAATATGAACCTATACATTTTATATCCATGGATTCGGCCAAGACCTGTAATCTTAATCTATACAATACAATACGCGGGGATAAAGAGGTAGATTGGTATGGAACGTATATCATGGCACGAGAGCTCACTTTAAAAGATGCCTATATGAGTTCACGTGTCGTTGTCCCGTGGGTTATGATGAGGCCTTGTATTACATGTTACCATATTCCAAGGGGTAAGATGGAATCCTCTCGTATACATGAATACCTTCTTTATCAAACTACAAATAACCACGTTAGAATAACTATCTTATACCTGTGAATGATCATATACAACTTTTCCGTCCACTGTCATTTGGTTTCTATTCACATTATGTACTATCTTCTCTTACTTCTTTCGGAACTTACTGAGCGCTGGTTCGCTAACGACATTCCTCCCTGTTTTCTTTTTTTGGAATGTTCGTCGGGAGGACCGAACTCTGAAGACATAGAGCCGAGCCAGAAGGACTTGGACCAGTTTGCTACTCAGCCAGACTACTAGCTTCTTACTACATGTACTTACTTTTATTATGCCATTGTTTAGGCATTTACATTATTATTGTATTTTTTAATTCCAGACAGTTGTATGTAAAGTTGAATGTAAATAAAATTACTATTTCATTTTATTACTCTTATCATTCTTGCTCATTGTTATATCACTTAATTACACTTAATGTATTTCCATAGCAATACGTTGCGGGCTTTCCACGTCATCGTTTCCATCTATTAGGAAGCGGGATGTGACAAGTTTTGTTGGTGGCCCATGCAGGTCAGTTCTGCATGAAATCTTAAGCAATATACCACAAGAATTATAAGAATCGGCAGCTATACATTTCTTGCATTTTCAAACTTCTTGAATCTATCCTAACCTTTTCTTTTCTATCAAGGTGATGGATTCTCCAAACAACACCAGCACCAACGGCAATGGCAACACATCACCACCTACCTTACCACCTCCCCTACCATTGCTGCTCCGATTAATGAACAAACGGTGCTTCTAGAAGCCATCAAAAGTACTCTGGAGGGCCAGTAGCAGCAGACTGCTATTCTCATGAACCTCCCTGAAGTCGAAGCATCTGGAGTAAAGAAATTTCTGGCGTTGCATCCTAAGAACTTTTCAGGGAAAGAAATTCCTCTTGAGGCTGAAGAATGGGCCCAAAGTATCGAGGACGGCCTTACAGCAGCGCAGCTACCAGACATAGCTTGGTTCTTATGGCCAAGCTCCAGCTCACCGACAACGTAAGAGTCTGATGGAAAGCCAAGAAAAGCCGTCTCACACAACTAATAGAGTGGAAAACGTTCCGTGATCTGTTCAATGCGAAGTTCTTCTCCGAGACTGCCCGTTTTGAGATAGAACAACAGTTCATCCACCTGCAATAAGGCTCCATGTGGGTAAAATCAGTGGATGAATATGATGCCGAATTCATCATGCTTAGCAGGTAAAGAATTCGTATCAAATTATGCTCCGTAAAACACATCATATCCTGACATCAACATCTTATCAGGTTCGCGGCATACTTGATCCCGACCGATGAGATTCGGGCTAGACTATTCCAACAGGGTTTAGACCCAGATATTCAGGCAGCTTTATCCACAGGCGACTATCTAACTCATGAACTCGCACTGAAGGTAGAACGTCGTTATGAAGCTGTGGTCAAGAAGAAGGGTAAGCCTCAAGCAGCCGGAATCAAACGCCCTACTACCCAGATGACAGAAGGAACCTCTTCTAAACAGACTTTTGCACCCAAGAGGCCAGGAGATCGTTTAACCGGCCCAGTCCAAATTTCTGTTTCTACTGCAAGAGAATTGGACACTTGGTGAAGCACTACAGGCGTGCAAATAGCCTGTGTTTGATTTGTAGCGCATCTACTCACACTATACGAGCATGCCCACATCGTAGTAACACAGCACCAGCACCTAGACCCGCAATTCCAGCTCCGCATAGGCTAGCCATTCAGGCACCTACACCCTACTTAGCTCTTCCTGCACCAGCTCCACGTGGGCCACATGCATAGCTTCAGCATCAATTTCATCAGGCACAGAGAAATATGCCTCAAGGGTAGAGGAATGTGCCTCCGGTGAGGAGGAATGTGCCTCCGGAGAGGAGAATGTACCGAGACGTCAAGCTTTTACAATGATGGTCGAAGAGGCCGAAGCCACATGACAAGTCATCACCGGTAAAGTCTTCTAATCCTTTCAACCTTCGATACTAGTACATCGTTATCTTTTTCTATATCTAAACACAACCTCATACAGCTTAGGTACTATACTAGTACCCACCCTTCCTGCACTCGCACTTTTTGACACTGGAGCTTCACACTGCTTCATGTCACAACGATTTAAGAGAACGCATGCGATTCCCATGAAGTCACTCATTTCAAGCTGGAATGTCAATTTCGGGAATGGAGTCTTGAAGGCAACTTTGGGATATGATCAGTGCCCAGTTTTAGTTTGCGGTCGAGAATTCTATGCAAATTTCAAAGTACTGGACATACAAAATTTCGATGTTGTGTTGGGAATGGATTGGCTGGGGGTATTTTATGCTACCGTTGACTGCCGCCAAAGAAGGGTAGTATTTGAGATATCAGAGCACCCAGTCTTTCTATTTCAAAAGTGGAGACGGACCCTTGGAGCTAGGAAGCTACCGTGCTAAATCGAAGAATACAGAAGTGTTCCCTCTACCAGCTGAAGAAGAAAAACCTGAGCTAGTTCGAGAGTTAGAGGACGTGTTTCCTGAAGACATATCAAGTTTGCCTCCCGATCGAGCTCTTGAATTTAGTATTTATTTACAACCTGGTACACAACATGTAATCAAAGCTCCATACCGATTAAGTCCGGAGGGATTAAAGGAGATCGTATTCAGTTGGACAAACTACTGAAGAAAGGTTGGATCCGACCCAGTACTTCAAATTGGGGATCTCCGGTGTTACTAGTGAAGAAGAAGGAAGGTTCCTATAGGATGTGTGTGGATTATCGAGCCCTGAACGAAGTGACAATTAAGAACAAGTATCCATTAACGTGCATCGATGACCTTTTTGATCAGTTAAGTGGATCTTGTGTCTTTTCAAAGCTAGATCTTCATTCAAGATATCATCATGTGAAGGTCAAGGAGTCCGGCATTCCTAAGATGGCATTTAGGACTCGTTATATTCATTATGAATATCTCGTAATGCCATTTGGAGTGACCAATGCACCTGCCATCTTTATAAACCTGATGAACCAAGTTTTCCGAGAATACTTAGAAAGGTTTGTTGTTGTCTTCATCGACGACATTCTGGTGTATTCGATGAATTGGAAAGAACACGCCGAGCACTTATGCATTGTCCTGGAGATATTACAACAACACCAGCTCTTTGCTAAGTACAGCAAGTGTGAATTTTAACTAGATCAATTCGGATTTCTCGGACATATTGTTTCAGGCGAAGAAATCTCGTGTAGGGTTACTAAGCACAACAGCAAGGTTTCGGGGGGCATCGTCCATACCATTTTTAAAAAATTGCCATGCTTGTTAACCCTAACCCTAGAATCTTAACTAAAGATTTAGAGAAAAGCATATGTAAACAACTTTACATCTAAGTGTTTGCGGAATACAACCTTTGTAGACCGGTCCTTCACTTCATATGCTCCGAGTAGTGGTCCCTTCGCTGCGATCCAAGTCCCGGACTCTTGAGAGGCTCCACAAGGTGAATGATCCATTCTTGCTAGAAGTCTTCCAAATCCAAGATGATCTACTCCGAGAAAACACAAACCCAAGCTATCTCTTCACTTGTATGGAACTAGTGAAGCTAACACCCTAAACTATATGGCTAGTATACAAGAGGATGATGAAGTAGGAATTTTGCTCACTTTAGAGTTTTGTTTCTCACTATTTTTCTCTTTTTATCAATAACCTAGAGAGCTCTCTTGAGCTTTGAGGAAGAAGATGAAGCAAATGAAAAATGAGAGAGAGTGTGAGGTTAGAAATGCAACCATGGTGAGTATATCTCATGGCTAACCATTGTAGAGAATAAACCATAGTTAAAAGATTATAGTTAGGTTAATAAATATCTAAGGAAAAACAAAAAGGGTGGACCAAGTCAATGGTTCCAAACTTGCAACCATGATAAATATCCACACATTTTTGAATTTCTCAAATAAATAAAAACCTAATTACAATCTTTTATATGGTGTAATTCTCAGACACCCATGTTGCATATATAACCTAACATGTCACAATAATATATATCACATATATATTATTTATGCAACAAAAGAAAACAATACAATAAACATATATCACATATATGTTAAATGTATCAAAAGTGAGAAATAGAAATACTTAAGTGAGCATATATTAGTTAATATAATTTAATATATCAAATATATAATTATACATTAAATTATCGAATCAACACTTGATCCGACAATCCGGCTATATCACATATAACCGACTAATATAAAATGTATCATTTCATCGAATCAACACTTGATCCGATGACCCGGATATATCACATATAACCGGCCGATATCACATATCGCAAGAATCGAATACAGTATCACATACTCGTATTATTCTCGGTCCCGCACATATCACATATGTGCACCTATTCCGTTTCGCCTGAGCCAGGAAATCTCTGTGTAGGACTCTAAAGACTCGTCAATTTGCCGGCAGTAGGTGATGATCATATCAAACACCCACAAGCTGCAAGCGTCAGCTAAACGTAACAGCTAATCGGGTATTGAGCAATCAGAAGATAAACAAGCAATCCTGCACACACTCCTGTGAATCCAATCAGTAACACTACCGTACAGTCCGATCTCTTCGTCTGATATGTCGCATATCCAGTCTAGGGGTGGTAAACGTCAGACCCCAGTAACCGATAAGTCGTGCCGATGTAAGGCTCATAACGGATCGAGAAACTACTGATAACACTTACCAGTAAATCTCCATAGCAGCCCTGGCCAGGGACTTCCAGTTATAGCCTGTCGAGCACAGCGCAACATTAACCCCCAATACCGGGAGAGAAAAAACCCCTCATATCGCTCATTGCCTCCATGTGATTCGGGACTGTACCCAAAAGTCGCCGTTTTGCACGTTCTCCTGAACGTGGTAAGGTGGAAATCAAAGCACAATGGGAATCACACAAGACTCTATGACGATCTCGGGTCTACAGACTAACCTGTACCAGTGTCACCAGAGAACTGCTATCTGACGATAGGTATAATACCAACTAGGAGTTCTCGGTGAGTCCGTTCAGTGTACCCAGTCTCTACTGAGCACCCGTATACCTCCTTTGATGTCAAACACCAATGGATGTGGTATCATCCATCGCCCATCATATGGGTCAAGAAGCGTATACGCTAGTCTACTCTGGAGTATCTATGCCCTGTCTCGATACACCCTCGACTAGGAACAATTATAGGATGTACTTGTGGACTATCCTGGCCCCACTAGTATGATCTCCATCATAGTCCTAGTAATCAAGTAAATATCCTAAGGGCTTCATCAACATGTGAGAGCAAGACAGTGTCACAATACAAGTCAACATGTTAAGACAAAGAGCACCAGATAGCATACTATCATGTCTAGTAAGAAAGTCCTCTCTGTATATGTCCAAGCATCTACTATAATATATATCAAATGTACAATAATGGCCTCTAGAGCATATACATAACTAACATCTCGGTGGATCCAGCTAAGGTGTCAGCTGTCAGCGAGTGGCCGACACCAAAGACGGTGAAAGATATAAGAAGTTTCTTGGGCTTAGCAGAAACTACCGACGCTTCATCGAAGGATTCTCAAAGATCGTAACACTCCTGACCAAGCTCATACGTAAAGACGAAGCATTCATGTAGTCGGAAGCATGTGAGAAGGCTTTTGTAAAACTCAAGTCGAGGTTAATCTCTGCTCCTATCCTCATAATACCGGATCAATCTGGCATATTCAATATGCATTGTGATTCGTCCGATAAAGGATTAAGATATGTTCTACATCGGCATGGAAAAGTTATGGCTTTTGCATCAAGGCGGTTAAAAGTGCATGAACACAACTATCCAACACATGATCTGGAATTAGCAGCTATCATCTTCGCACTCAAGATTTAGCATCACTACTTATTGGGAGAGCGAGTGGATATATACACTGATCACAAAATTCTGAAGTATGATTTACTCAGAAGGAACTCAACATGTGGCAAAGAAAATGGCTCGAGCTTATGATGGACTTCGACATCAACCTACAGTATCACCCTGGAAAGGTGAACGTGGTTCCTGATGGACTTAGTCGCTAGCCATTAGCAATGAACATCACCGCTCAGTGGAAACTACAGCAAGAACTGCATGGATTGGGGATTGAAGTAGTTGTGCCAGGTAACGCTTCATCTTTGATAAACTTATAAGTCCAGTCCACTCTTGTCAATCAGATCAAGACAGCTCAAGCAAATGATGCCAAGCTACAAAAGATCTGAGAATAAGTAGAAAGTGGTCTTCGAACTGATTTCATCATCCACGAAGATATATCCTTGCGGTATGCGATCCGTTTATGCGTGCCAGTCGAACCTGTTCGAGAAGAGTTGATAAAAGAAGCTCGCAGCTCTCCTTATTCTATACACCCCGGCGGCACGAAGATATACAAGGATCTACATGTAACGACTCTGAATTTAGTGTACGGAATTTTCCAGTTTAATGTCCAGAAAATGAGTTATACAGCCTGAGTTTGAGTTATAAGTAAATTTTGTTAAATAACAGCAGGATCAACTTGTAGCTCACTGGTAAAGCCTTGCACTGCTGTGGCGTAGCCCCTGTAATCGATCCCCATCAGACACATTATTTTTTTCTGATTGTTCTTTTTAAATTTTTGGAAGCCCAAAAGTCTACACGTGCAAGGCACAGAAAAATAAAAAGTCAGAAAAATCAAACATGTGCAAAAGGGTTTATATACTGCATTGATCAAGTGGCACGAATCTTGAAACCCAATTCCCTAGATCGACCGGTGGAAATGCCATCATGGCCGGCACCGACGGCTGAGTTGAGTCAAATTGTCCCCGGACTCTACACACTTGACTCTTCCCCTACCCCTAACTCCCCTTCACTGTTTGATTTCCCTGCAATCAAACAGAGATCCTTCATTTCACAATTTATCATAATTTTAATATATTTTAATTCACCATTTTAATTCCAAAACCCTTATTCTACACTATAAATACCACCCCCACACTTTGGCTCGGCATCATTCTAAAATTTCTAGCCAAAACTCTCAAAAAAATTTATAAGTACAATTGGAGTAAAGAGGAGTTAGCAAGAAAGCAACCTCCGGAAAGAATCGAAGCAAGTTCCGGCACTCCCGCGACGCCACGAAGATCAACTCTCCTTCTTATACCTCTTCTTAACATAACCAAGTAGTAAGTCCTTCTCTATCTCTTTTCATCTTCATTGAAATTCCATTTCAAAACATATATCGGTAAGTGGAGTTAATACCGATATCTTTTTTTAAAACCGTAGAAAACTCCTTCTCATTGATACTTTGTTCAATTTAACTTGTACACATCACTTGTAATCTTAAACCATAATATTTAGAATAAATTTTATCCTAGAATATCATGCAAAATAACTTTAATTTAACTTTTTCATTAAAATACCATGAACTTTATAAACGTCTCTTTTAGTTAGGAAAACTTCACGGGGTCATGACCTACCCCACACGCACACATGGTTCCATAGCACGATACCTCTTTTGTGTGAATTTTTTGTTACAAATACATTATTACAAGAAAATACCACTTATTATAAAAAAAAACCGGATTTCTTTTAAACAGTGTTTTAAATTCCTTTACGATTATGCCTCTGCAACCCTTGTTAGGGGACCTGCTAATGGATGGTGCGAATTATCACACATCCTTGGGCTAAGAGAGCGAGATGCAGACCTCCTCACGGAGCATTCGGTCTCGAAAGGTTTTAAATACGGTTTTTAAGAAAAACGAATTTTTCTAATCAAATAAAATTAATTTTTAATAATTATATAAAATTAAAAAATCCATATATTTTTAAAATACAATAAACTTACATTTTTTAAAATGAAAGAATTACAGGTTTCAATAAAATACCATCAAGCTACCAACAAAAGATAAGTTTTACAATAAAATACCATAAACTTTCCAAGCTAAGCGATTATCACTAAAATACCTCAAATCCTTAAGATTTATATCCATGAAAACCCTAAATAATATAAATAAATTCTCGAGGTTTATTTTGAAATTTTATTAAAAATATTTTTCATAAAACCCCCTCGAGTTATATAAAACAATATTTAAGGACTTTAGTATATATAGGTTTAAGCGGGATCAATTCTCTTGAGCCCCAGGGAGCCGGAGAAACTAAGTGCTTACCTATTTAAGGTAGACAACATAACGGAGTTATCAATGGTAATTGTCTAAGAAAAAACATAAATCCTGCCTCCATGTATAGCAGTTGCCGATGACTCACGAACCTAACTCAAGATCAAAATCAGTTATAAGTGTCTGACTTAGTATGAATCTAACTCAAACCTGAATCTAATTCAAACCTGAATACAATATCAAACATGAATACTTGAGCATGAACCTGAATACTTGAATTCAAACACCAATATCAAACGTGAATACTTGACTTGACTTGACCGAACCATGATTATAACTTGACATGACTACTTGAATACAAGATTACATCCTGAACCTGACTACTTGAACAATTTGTATCCATGATTTCGGAAAGACTTGTAAATATACTCTATACAATACATTACGCGGGGATTACGGGGTAGATTGGTACGGAACGTATAGCATGGCACGAGATGGTCACTTAAAAGACACCTACATAAACTCTCGTGCCGTTGTCCCATGGGTTATGATGGGGACTTGTACTATATGTTACCATAGTCTACGGGGTAAGATGGACTCTCTCGTATACACAAATACCTTCTGTACCAAGCTATAAACAACTATGTTAGAATAACAATCATATACCTGTACAACTTACCAGTTTCATTTAACATTACTTGTTCTATTCCATTCCTTCTTTTAAGACTTACTGAGCGCTAGTTCGCTGACGACATTCCTATCTTTTCTTTCTTTGGAATGTTCGTCAGGAGGACCGGACTCTCAGGAGATCAATCTTAGCTAGGAGGATTTGGACCAGCTCACTGCCCAACCGGACTTCTAGCTCTCCTTGTATTTACTTTTAGTTTATATGCCACTGTTTAGACACTACTTATGTCATTGTATCTTTCCTTTTCAAAATAATTGTATGTAAAGATGAATGTAAATAAAAGTTGATGTTTATATTTTTATATCACTTGTCATTCTTGTGCATTTATATATATTACTTAATTACTCTTAACGTATTTATTTCTTAGTAAATACATTACGGCCCGTCACGTCACCGATTCCGTACACTGGGAAGTAGGGCGTGACACTACGGCAACACTACTGGTGGTATGGAATGAAGCAAGAAGTAGCAAGGAGTGTAGCAAAGTATCAAGTATGTCATCAAGTGAAGACTGAATATCACAGAACTGTTGTTCTATTTTAACCGTTACCAATCCCAGAATGGAAATGGCAGCACATTACCATGGACTTCATGACTGCTCTCCCTCACAGCATGAAGGGTAACAACACAATCTGGGTTATTGTGGATCGACTCACCAAGTCGGCTCATTTTATTTCATTCCGAGTTGGCAAGTCAACCGAGACGTTGGCAAGTAAGTACATGGAGGTAAGTAGAAATCTAAAGTAAGATTTAAACCTTCAAGAGGTACGATACTTGTCTTAATACCCATAAACTCATGCAGGAGATCGTGAGATTACATGGAGTACATGTCTGCATCGTCTCTAATCATTATATAAGATTCCGATCACAGTATTGGCAGAGTTTACAAGCTAGCCTGGGAACGAGTCTGAATTTCAGCATGGCGTATCATCCACAAACAGATGGATAGTCTGAGCGAATGATTCAGATCCTGGAAGATATGCTGAGAGCCTGTATGTTATACTTCGGAGGTTCGTGGGAAGATCACATACACCTTATGGAGTTTTCATATAATAACAGCTACCAGGCAAGCATTGGGATGGCATCATTCGCAGCACTCTACGAACGGAAGTGTCATTCCCCGCTGAGTTGGGATGATGTTGGAGATCGTGAACTCCTTGGACCAGAGATGATCGTGGCAACTGTGGATGTAGTTCGCACGATCAGGGAAAAGATGCGCATAGCCTAAGACTGGTAGAAACATTGGGCAGATGCAAAGAGACGACACCTGGAGTTCCAACCCGGAGAGCATGTATTCCTGAAGATCTCTCCGAACAGAGAAGTGATATGCATTGGCAAGAGTGGTAAACTTAGTCCAAGGTACATCGAACCGTTCGACATACCCGAACGAGTTGGAGAAGTGGCATACCGATTGGCACTACCACCCTCATTGGAAGGAGTGCACAACGTGTTCCACATATCCTAGCTACGGCGATATGTGAGCGACCCCAATCACATACTTGATCACTCAGAGCTTACTATACAGACCGATCTGACTTGCAAGAAGCAACCAGTTGAGATCCTGGACCAAAAGATGAAGACATTGCAGAACAATGATGTGAACTTGGTCCAAGTGATGTGGAGAAAGGATTCGCCGGGAGAATCAACTTGGGAAAGAGAAGAAGATATGCATGCACGATACCCTTACTTTTTTGAAAATTAGTCTATATGTAAATTTCAAGGACTAAATTCCTATAAGGAGAGTAGAATATAACTACCCTGAAATCTCTGTACAGAATTATTTTTGTTTAAATATATAGAAAAGGGTATTTCAGCATGTATAAGAGTTATAAGTTATTTTTGTTCAATAAAAGTAAGAAGCAACTTATAGCTCACTGGTAAAACCTCTACACTGTTGTGACATAGCCTGTTTATTTGATTCCCATCAGTTCCAATTATTTTTAAGATTTTTATTTTTAATGTTTCGGAAGCCCAAGAGTTATACGTGCAATACACGGAGAAACAAAAAGTGTCAGAAAAATCAAACAGTCGCAATAAGGAGTAAACACTGATTAAAGCACGTAGCACGAATCTTGAGGCTATTAACTCAAATCCGGCCGCCCATTTCTCCATATTGGCCGCCGCCGCCAGTCCTCCTTGCCCCAATCGCCTCCGTGCTTTTCACACACCCCTCTTCATCTCCCCTCTACTCCCATGCACTGTTTGATTTCCCTGCAATTAAACAGTGACCATTCAATTCATCATTTAACACCAATTTTAATACTTTTAATCCAATTTTTAATTCCCAAATCCTAAATTCTTCACTATAAATACCACACCATTTCCCTAGCTCTCCCCTATTCTGAATTCTATCAAAAATCCTCAAAACTCTCTAAGTACAAGTGGAGTTAAGACTGGTCAAAGAGGAGTTAGCGATCAAGCCTCTTTCATTGAAGATCGGAGTTGTTTCCGGAGCTACCGCGACGCCACTGTAGGGTGTTTTTCGTCACCCCATTGAGATGGGAATACGCACGCGCTTGTCAGGTGCATTACAGATTCCACCTGCCTAGGGTAGGCTGGGGTTTATTGATTGTGGGGATCCGAATCTCCGGCAACCGTGGACTAAGCTGCCGTTAATTACTCCTCGCCTTTGAAGCGAGGGAACCTCCGATTGACGGGTTAAACTGGTCATGCGAACTCAACATGCATTGTTGTGTTTTAAAGGGATTTTGGATATATCGGGAGCCACATAGAGTTTTTATGGGGTCCCGCTACCCGGATAGCAGGATGGGGGTCAAGGAGGCTAGCAGCCCCCTTACGGGGTGCGGGGAAGCGCCCCGGCCAAAAAAATTTTGGGAGGGATAGTGTCGTAGAGTATGTGTGTGTGTGTGTGTGCATATATGTATAAAAAAAAAAGGAAAATGCATCCAAAGGATGCGTGGGAAAAGCGCCAGCGCTTTGCGCGCAAGGGCGCTAGCGCTTAAAAGCGCTAGCGCACCACGTGTCAGCACGTGGGCGCTCGGGCACTAGCGCTTTGGGCGCTAGCGCTCTGAGCGAAAGAGCACTAGCGCACCACGTGTCAGCACGTGTGTGCTCGGGCGCTAGCGCTTTGGGCGCTAGCGCTCTGAGCGCAAGAGCGCTAGCGCTTTGAGCGCTAGCGCACCACGTGTCAGCACGTGGGCGCTCGGGCGCTAGCGCTCTGAGCGCAAGAGCGCTAGCGCTTTGAGCGCTAGCGCACCACGTGTCAGCACGTGGGCGCTCGGCGCTAGCGCTCTGAGCGCAAAAGGGGCTTGGTCCCTGCAATGGGAGTTGTACTCCCAGAAAGGAGCACTTATTGTTCTCTCTCTCTCTATATATATATATATATATATATATATGAGGAGTTAAACTCCTAGGATGTTTTGAAGCTGATGAAGGGCTTCTCCCCTTGAGCCCTAGTTCTTGCCCAAAGTGGGGTTTCTAAAGATGAGTCTCCTTCTTCTTCCTTTCTTGGCCGGATCTTGAAGATCAAGAAGTATGAGATTTTAAAAATCTCTCCTTTTTGAGATCTAATAGTAGATCCAAGTTCCCATTTGTGGGTTTTGTGGTGAAAAACTATTTAGCTTTGGAAAAGGAAGAGTAAAACTCTTGATTTAATTCAAAAGAAAGAAGGAGGTTTGGAACCTTCAGAAAGGGGAAAGAGGCACAAACCCTAGGTTTTTGAGAGAATGAAAAGTGTATTGTTCATCATCATGTTGCCTTATATAGGCTTACATATTTACATATGGCCCCTTGGTCTTTACAAAATGGCATTTTGCCCATCCCATGGCTCATGTGCCATTTCTTTTTTTGCACATAAGCCATGAGCTTACAAAATATTGGCTTTATACCCATTTTGCATACATTCGTGCGCAAAAAATTACATGAAAATTATTTGATACATGATTTTTTATTTTGGCATGGGGAGGGCCGGCCGCTTCATGTTCGGGCTCGACTCGGGCATGAGCCCGCTTGACCTAGGCTTGGGCCCACCTGGCTTGGGGTTGACCTTGACTTTGACTCGGTCAACCGGGGGTGCAAATTTTGACCCCAACAAAGTGCCCCCATCAATAAATGCACACCGCACATTTGAGTTGTGTGCATGAAATTGATGGATCTTGAAGCTGAACTTCGAGGTAGAACATCATTCCGGGGGCGGAGCATCATCCCGGGGAGCATGATTCCCGAGGATCGGAGCATCATTCCGATTTGCGGAGCATAATTCCAAGGATCGGAGCATCATTCCGAAGAGCGGAGTATCATTCCAAAGATCGGAGCATCATTCCGAAGCGCGGAGCATGATTCCAGGGATCGGAGCATCATTCCGAAGAGCGGAGCATCATTCCAGGATTCGGAGCATCATTCCGAAGAGCGGAGCATGATTCCAAAGATCGGAGCATCATTCCGAAGAGCGGAGCATGATTCCAGGGATCGGAGCATCATTCCGAAGGGCGGAGCATGGTTCCAAAGATCGGAGCATCATTCCGAAGCGCGGAGCATGATTCCAGGGATCGGAGCATCATTCCGAAGGGCGGAGCATGGTTCCAGAGATCGGAGCATCATTCCGAAGCGCGGAGCATGATTCCAGGGATCGAAGTATCCCTCGGGGAGCATGATTCCCGGGGATCGGAGCATCATTCCGATGAGCGGAGCATGATTCCAAGGATCGGAGCATCATTCCGAAGAGCGGAGCATGATTCCAGGGATCGGAGCATCATTCCGAAGCGCGGAGCATGATTCCAGGGGTCGGAGTATAATTCCGAAGAGTCGAAGCATCATTCCGAAGAGTCGGAGCATAATTCCGACGAGCGGCAGACATTCTGACCGAAGCATAATTTCGATGCAGTGGTTGATTCCCAGGCGAAGCATAATTCCAACAGGGAAGGCAAATACTCTGAGGCGAAGCATGATTTCGACACGGGGTACATTCTGAGACGGAGCATGATTCCGGCGCAGAGCCGGTTGGTTGATTTGATTCCGAGGCGGAGCTTAATTCCGACGAGGAGGACACTGGTTGATTCCGAGACGAAGCATAATTCTGACAGGGAAGGCAGATACACCGAGGCGAAGCTTGATTTCGACGCGTGGTACACTCTGAGACGAAGTATGATCCGACGCAGAGCTGGTTGGTTGATTTGATTCCGAGGCGGAGCTTAATTCCGACAGAGAAGGTAGATATCCCGAGGCGAAGCATGATTTCGACACGGGGTAAATTCTGGGACGGGGCATGATTCCGCCGCAGAGGTTGTTAGTTTGATTTGATTTGGTTTGACATCAGCATCGCTATATTGGAATATGGTACCAGAAGCGAATCATCATTTGCCATTGAGAGAATTTTGGGATTAGTTTTGGTTTGGTATCAGCATTGCTGCACTGGAATAATGCCAGGAGCAACTCATCATTTGCCCTGGGAGGACTTGGGAACTGGTTTTTTTTGTTTAGCATCAGTATCGCTACACTGGAATATGGTACCAGGAGCGAATCATCATTTGTGCATGCTTATCAGGAAGCGATGGCTTAGGAGACAGGTTTAGGTCCCTATCACCTAAGACTTTTCAATTTTGTGAGCCGTAAGGGTCTCACAAAGCATTTTCTCCCTACGGGTCGTAAGGATCCCGTAGGTGTATTTTCTCCTTAGGAGTCGTGGAGACTCCTAAGTGTGTTGCTCCTTTGTGAGTCGTAAGGATCTCACGCGGGAATTTTCTCCTCACAAAATCGAGAGGACTTTGTGATTGCATTTTGTCTCTTTTTCACGAGTTTGCGCCCTTTCGGGTTTTCACAAACTCGCCGGCAGTCCTGCTGTTTTTACTCACGGAGCCCTTTCGGGTTTTCATCCGTGCCCATTTTGCTTGTGGTCATGCCTTCTTTTTTTTCTTCTCTTTTTTTTCTTGAATCTTCCCCGCCGATGGGACTTTGAATGTGGTCTCACCGGTAGGACTTGGGAGAGATTGAGATAGTTTTACACCCGTGGATTGTATACGGTTTTGCAGGATGTATGATCCAGACCGTAGGGCCGGAAAAATTTCGGGACTTTGTCGGCGTCTGCATCACTACACTGGAATATGGTACCGGGAGCGACTCATCATTCGCCGTTGGGGTATGGGATTTGGAACTTGGTTGGCGTCTGCATCGCTACACTGGAATATGGTACCAGGAGCGACTCATCATTCGCCACTTGGGATTTGGGGAGCGATGGCTTAGGAGACAGGTTTAGATCCCTATCACTTAAGGCTTTTCAATTTTATGGGCCGTGAGGGTCCCATAAAAGCATTTTCTCCCTACGAGTCGTAAGGATCCCGCAGGTGTATTTTCTCCTTAGGAGTCGTGAGGACTCCTAAGTGTGTTTTTCCTTTGTGAGTCGTAAGGATCCCACGAAGGTTTGTTCTCCTCATGCATCGTGAGGACTATGAGTGGGTCTTCTCAATGGGGCATAATTCCAAAGGCGGAGACTAGCCGCGTAACTGGTGATTGTGGTGGGGCATGGGTATGACGAGAATTATTTGAGCCCTTGGATTGTATACGGTAGTCAACTTGAGGAAGTGCCATAGGGCTGGAAGAATTTTGGGAAACTGAATTTTGGTTGGCGTCTGTATCGCTGTACTGGAATATGGTACCGGGAGCGACTCATCATTCGCCGTTGTTTTGTTTGTTTGTTTGTTGTTTTTTTTTTGTTTTTGTTTTACCGCGATTGCTCTATCATTTCAGCTTTTCTTATCGCGAAGGTCGCGATTGCCCTATCATTTTGGCTATTTATTCGTGGTTTCCCCATCATTTCGGCTTTATTTTCATTTTTATTTTTACTTGCTGGTTTTTATTGCGAGTTGCCTCATCATTTCGGCTTTTCTTTATTTTTCTTTTATTTACACATTTTTTTGTTTATTTACTCTTTTTTTTACATTCCCGGTTTAACGACTTAGAGGTCGATTGTTTTCAGAGAAAGGCAGATGTCTGAGAGAATCGGTTTCACAAAGAACTTCGGTCTTCGTTTGTATGAAATTAGCGGTCGCAGCTTGACTGTTTGTTAACACGCTTTTAGACAGTTCTATCTCTCCTGCCTGGTATTGCTTTTCGACCCAATCTTTGAAGACGAAGCAGTCCTCAATGGCATGACCTATCATTCTGTGATAGGGGCAGTATTTGGGGTCGTCGGCCATATTCGCTTCCTGCGGTCTTTTTGACTCTGGCAGTTATAGATCGTTCCTCAGGGCGTCTTTGAATATTTTGTGGACTTTGTCCCTTCTGAAGGAATAGACCTTATCCAGCTTCTCTTTCAGTGGAGATTCTCCTCCCTTTCCGAACACTGGCTTCCGAGACTGGTTGGCATTAGGCCCGCTCATCCCTTGCTTATTTCGGTTAGCCGAAGTGTTAAAAGATTCAGTATCGTCAGAACCATCGCCTTTGCGATTTTCGTCCTTTCGGTTTCTCCAGGACCTATTGTTATTTTAGGAGTCAGAGGAGGACTCCTGCTTTGAGCGCTCCAGCATCTGAACTTTTCTGGTCAGCTCTTGGAATGTTTTGAGACCCGCAATGCATAGAAACGGGGCTATCCAATTGTTGAGATTTCCGACGAGGAGACTGACAGATTGGTCCTGCTCTATCGGCGGTTCACATTTGACGGAAAGATTGCTCCATCGGGTTGTAGAATCCGTGCTGCTTTCGTTGTTCTTGGGCTTGGTCCTTACGAGCTCGGCAATGGTGATCTTATCGCTGACGCTCATGAACCTTTGTCGAAACAAAGATTCCAGTTGGACGAAAGTAGTAACGGAGCCATCAGGTATGCTCGCGTACCAGTCGAAAGCAACATCGGTCAAGCTATTAACGAACTGGTGGAGGAGAAGCGTATCATTGCTCCCAGTATTCCCGCATGAGGCTTTAAAATGGGCGACGTGCTGATTCGCATTTCCCGTCCCATCAAATCTTCCGAATTTGGGGATGACATAGCCGCTAGGAAATTCTACCAGATCATACTGAGCAGGATATGGTCTCCCACTACTGCTGATATCTTTTTGCGCTTCGGCTTCGGCTACCAAGGTTTTAACTTTGTTGGCAACCAAATCCATGATTTGATCTTGAGTTAGCGGGCTACTGTCATCGGTAGCCAAGACATTTCCCGAGATAGGATGCGACTGATTTTCATGCGGTCCGCCCACTTTTGGATTTGAGGGAATAGGCGTCGGCTGCTTTTGGGACACCGTTTCCCGGTTCATGAGCAGAGCCCTGTGCTTGATTGGGCGGCTGAGAGGCAAGTTGGGCCGTGAGCCGTAAGACGACGTTTGTCAAGTCGTCAATTTTTGAGTAGAGCTTGGCCATCTCTTTGTCTTTGCTTCTGAGCTATTTCGGAGCTCTTGGAAAAGTTGCTGCTCTGCGGTCTTAGGATGGAAAGTTGGCTCATCTTCGCTTTCCGAGCCCAACTCCTCATGAACTGAGGGCTCTCTCTGCCTATCAGCCTCACTGGGAGGATTTTCATCACTCTCCGGAGGCGGCTGTTCTTGGGAAGCGGCAACCACATTCAAGCCATATTGGATTTAAGATGTGGTGGCCCCGTCCTTGTTCTTGCTGCGCGTGCCCACCATGTAGACAGTGTGGACCACATACCCGGCCATTTCCTCATCTTCGGCGGGGTAACCCTGTTCTTCGAACCTCATGAGGTTCAGCCTAGTAGGAGCCCTAGACCTTTTGTTGGTTCTATATCTGAGCTTTTTCTGCCTTAGCTTCTCAATTTTAGGGGCTTGGCGGGCATCCATTTCCTGGGAAGCCACCATGAGTCGATTAGCGGGGAGCTTAGAGAAGACACCCGATCGAGCAGTTGTCAGGGGCACCGCCGGAGCTTACTCGAGAGGCCTTGTTGTTTTGTTGGTGTTGATGGTCTTGCCCCCAGCTGGGGCCAAGGAAAGTTGTTCAAACACCGACTTGTGTTTGGGCTGGGGCACCCTCGAGATCACCACATTTGGTCTCCTGCCTTTCGAGACCGGTCTGTCTGTTGCCGGGCCTTGAGGTGCAGGGATGGCATTAGCCGAAACAAACAGAATAGACCCAAATTGTAGCAGCGGTTCTTCCCACTGTCGTCCGAGACTTGCCGGGAGGACCATCCTGGAGTCCATCTTCATCGTGTATGAGATGGGAGCTGAGTTCATCTTTGGAGACATTGTTGAGAAGTGATTGCTTGAAAACCTGCATGAAAGAGCATTATTTCAGTATAAATATAGGTATGTATATTGACTGAGTTCGCATGAACGTTTAACCCGAAATATGGGAGGAGAGATTGGTCCCACCGGGCGTGCCAGAATCTGTAGGGTGTTTTTCGTCACCCCATTGAGATGGGAATACGCACGCGCTTGTCAGGCGTATTACAGATTCCCCCTGCCTAGGGTAGGCTGGGGTTTATTGACTGTGGGGATCCGAATCTCCGGTAGCCGCGGACTAAGCTGCCGTTAATTACCCCTCGCCTTTGAAGCGAGGGAACCTCCGATTGACGGGTTAAACTGGTCATGCGAACTCAACGTGCAGTGTTGTATTTTAAAGGGGTTTTGAATATATCGGGAGCCGCGCAGAGTTTTTACGGGGGTCCATTTTTTGGGAGGGATAGTGTCGTAGAGTGGTGTGTGTGTACATATATGTATAAAAAAAAGGAAAGGGCATCCAAAGGATGCGTGAGAAAAACGCCAACGCTTTGGGCGCTAGCGCTTTGAGCGCAAGGGCGCTAGCGCTTTAAACGCTAGCGCACCACGTGTCAGCACGTGGACGCTCGGGCACTAACGCTTTGGGCGCTAGCGCTCTGAGCGCAAGAGCGCTAGCGCACCACGTGTCAGCATATGGGCACACGTGGGCGCTCGGGCGCTAGCACTTTGGGCGCTAGCGCTCTGAGCGCAAGGGCGCTAGTGCTTTGAGCGCTAGCGCACCACGTGTCAGCACGTGGGCGCTCGGGCGCTAGCGCTTTGGGCGCTAGCGCTCTGAGCGTAAGAGCGCTAGCGCTTTGATCGCTAGCGCACCACGTGTCTGCACGTAGGAGCTCGGTCGCTAGCGCTTTGGACGCTAGCACTCTGAGCGTAAGAGCGCTAGCGCACCACGTGTCAGCACGCGGACGCTCGGGCGCTGGCGCTTTGGGCGCGGGCGCTCTGAGCGCAAAAGGGACTTGGTCCCTGCAATGGGAGTTGTACTCCCAGAAAGGAGCACTTATTGTTCTCTATATTTATATATATATGAGGAGTTAAACTCCTAGGATGTTTTGAAGTTGATGAAGGGCTTCTCCCCTTGAGCCCTAGTTCTTCCCCAAAGTGAGGTTTCTGGAGATGAGTCTCCTTCTTCTTCCTTTGTTAGCCGGATCTTGAAGATCAAGAAGTATGAGATTTTAAAAATCTCTCCTTTTTGAGATCTAATAATAGATCCAAGTTCCCCTTTGTGGGTTTTGTGGTGAAAAACTATTTAGTTTTGGAAAAGGAAGAGTAAAACTCTTGATTTAATTCAAAAGAAAGAAGAAGGTTTGAAACCTTCAGAAAGGAGAAAGAGGCACAAACCCTAGGTTTTTGAGAGAATGAAAAGTGTATTGTTCATCATCATGTTGCCTTATATAGGCTTACATATTTACATATAGCCCCTTGGGTTTTACAAAATGGCATTTTGCTCATCCCATGGCTCATGTGCCATTTCTTTTTTTCCACATAAGCCACGAGCTTACAAAATATTGGCTTTATGCTTATTTTGCATATATTCGTGCAAAAAAAATTACATGAAAATTATTTGTTACATGATTTTTTATTTTGGCATGGGGAGGGCCGGCCGCTTCATGTTCGGGCTCAACTCGGGCATGAGCCCGCTTGACCTAGGCTTGGGCCCACCTAGCTTGGGGTTGACCTTGACTTTGACTCGGTCAACCGAGGGTGCAAATTTTGATCCCAACAGCCACGGAGCCCCCTATCTCTTATTTACCCTCTTCTTAGCACTACTCAACCGGTAAGTCCCTTCATCTCTCTTTCTTTTCACTTCAAAATAATTTTTTTTAAATATATCGACAAAAGCGGAGTTAACATATATTCTAAACATTTAAACTAAATTTTATCACTTGAGCCTTTAATAACTGACGTTTCAGCGACCATATAAAATTTATACGGACGCTACATTTTAGCAACCGCGCACTAGGTATTAGCAACCGTTTCGTACGGTCGCTAATATGCACAGTTTCAAGTAATGAATTTTCAGGAATTTGCATAAAGGGTTGAATAAATTCCTGATCTTCAATTTTCATGTCTTTGATCTGTAGATTCCAAAACAGTATTTTTATTTGTTAAATCCGAAAATTTCATAGTTAAAAATCTATAAGCATTACTATTTTAGACATATC
Source organism: Agapanthus africanus (assembly GCA_030015575.1). Taxonomy (NCBI): domain Eukaryota; kingdom Viridiplantae; phylum Streptophyta; class Magnoliopsida; order Asparagales; family Amaryllidaceae; genus Agapanthus; species Agapanthus africanus. The sequence goes on along the minus strand of CM057350.1, from coordinate 130,458,773 downwards.
CTATAAAGACAGATTCAATCATTTTAAATCCCATCTTAGGCCTTTTAGGATCAGGTAATCTTATTAATGCTTTGCATCCCCATACTTTTAAATGTTCCAGAGAAGGTTTTCTCTTTTTCATATATGCATAAGGAGAAACATTAATTTTCTTATGAGGGGTGTTATGTTTAATATATAACAAGCAGTCATTAATGTTTCACCTCATAAATTTTTATTCAAACCAGAAGAAATTAATAAAGAGTTAACCATTTCCACTAAAGTTCTATTCTTTCTTTCGGGAATACCATTTTGTTGTGGACTATAAGGAGCAGTGATTTGATGATTTATACCAGGACTTTCACGAAAGTCACTAAAATTATTAGACATGTATTCACCACCTCTATCGGATTTAAGGATTTTTATTTTGCAGTCTAATTCATTTTCCATCTCTGTTTTATAGGCTTTGAATTTATCTTAGGTCTCATCCTTGGTCCTTAATAAATATACTTGAGGATATTCAGAGAAATTATCTATAAATGTGATGAAATATCTTTTTCCACCCTAGTTAGAATTCCATTTAATTCACAAATATCTGAATGTATTAATTATAAAAGATTCGAATTTCTTTCAACTTTGTTAAAAGGTTTTCTTGTAATTTTGGCTTGTATGCAAATAGAACATTTTTCAGTATTACTATTAATGTATTCTGGAATATAACCTAATTTAACCATATTACGCATGTATTTATACTTAACATGTCTTGATCTAGAATGCCAAATATAAAAGGACAAGCAATATAAACAGAAGCATTATTTTCATTAATAAAATTGAACGTGTACATCCCATCGGTTATAAAGCCTTTACCTACATATACACCACACTTGGACAGAACTATACTGTCACTTTCAAACAACATTTTGAAACCATGCTTATTTAGAAGACTCACGAATACAAGATTTTTCCTAATATTTGGAACATGAATTACATCATTCAAGGTTAATTTCTTTCCCAGAGAATAACCTTTCCCTTTCCTTTGATCTTGGTCGTCGAAGAATTTCCCATATAGAGTTCTTCATCATTGTCAATGTCGTCAAAGAGGTTCCTGTTTCGCAATGTCTCGAAGAGGTTCCTGTTTCGCAATATGTCTCATAGCACCCGAGTCTATCCACCATTCAATATCGTCCCAACAATATTTGCTTCAGAAACTACTGCTACAAAATTCTCGTTGGATGCCATATTGGCCTCTTTTTGTTGTTTTTCCTTCAAATGCATTCTGCATTGTTTTTTAAAATGACCACTCTTTCCGTATTTCAAACAAGATCCTTTAGAATTTCCTTGCTTATATTTTTTATTATTATTTTCAGAGTTGTCATTTTTCTTTCTCTTTTGGTTTTTATTATTAGAGATATTTTCTATGACAAGTGCCTCTGGATTTCTTGTTTCCATTTCTAGTTTATCACAGTTTAGAGAATTTTTCTCAACTTAGAGAAAGTTAATCAGTTCTTGCATTTTCATGGCTTCCCTCTTTTGTTTGAGTTCCTTTCGACGGTCTTTCTAAGTTAATGTTAACTTTGAAATAATAGAAGAGATTTGCAAATACTCGTCGAGAGGATGTCCCTTAAAGATTATTTGATGCATAAGTAAATGAAGTTCATTAACTTGGGACATTATGGATTTATTATCTACCATTCTATAATCAAATAATTTACCAATAAGAAAGTTTTTGTTACCGACCTCCTCTGTTTGTATTTGTTGTCGAGATCGTCCCAAAGTTCTTTTGCTGTAGCCTCTAAAAACTTGTGCTGATACACATCGTACAACTCGTTGGTGAGATCATTCAAAATGTAGCCTTTGTAGAGAAAGTTTTATTGGTTCCATTTCTGTCGCAATTTGATATCCGTCACTGTTTCGTTCTCAGTTGGTTTGGGCTTCTCTTCTTTTTAGAATATATGTTAACTTCAGTGCCTCCGGGAAGAAATAGATCTTCTCTTTCTATCGTCAGAAGTGAATATCGTCAGAAGTAAATGCCGTCGAATTTGTCGAGTTTGGAAATTTCTGCTGCCGGTGTGAACTTCACCAAACTATCCACCATTTCGAATATAGTTTTAAGATTTTTAGATATTTTATAAGATTTATTGTAATGATGGTTTATGGCTAATGATTGAATTCATTGCTTGAATCGAGGAATTGTGATTTTCTATTTCCTTAAGAAAATATTTGCACTCTATACTGCAAAGGGTATCCGCAAACTCGCCTCCGAAGATAATTCAAGCCCAAATTTTGCTATGTATGTTGAAAGCAGTTTACGGTCTTACTTCTAACCCGAACTCACACATCAACACATGAAAGAGAGAAAGGAATTTGGAATATATGAAACAAAGAAAGTCCACTTCTTTTATAAGAAGTGAAGGGTTTTGAAACCCAAGAGTTGCGTTTACAACCTTTTATAATAAAGGGTTGCAACGTTTTGTGTAAATTCACAGCACTTCATTTAAATTATATCTTTTCATTCAAATTCATAAACCTTCATAGAATGAAGGGTTAGAAACCCTTTCATTTAACTTTATAATCTTTCATGAATAAACGCAACATTTACTTGCAACTCGTCATTCAAATTTATAAAATCATGACTTTTTAAATAACGTGGGGTTAAAACTTTACGTAGGTAATTTCTAATAATTTAGAAAATCCTAAAATTCCCGACGCATCTTATTTTTATTATTAGTTCTTATCAATCAGAAGACCACTGCTAAAAGATTGGATATCATCTCCAATGTTCTCATTTTTTTCAACAACAAACCGTAGCCTGATTTTAGCACGGATTTAAACCCAATTTCAAACGTCTTGATTAACAGCGAAAAGTCTTTAGGGCTTGCGGATCATTTAAGAGAGCTAACTTAAGTGAGAGGTGTTGGATTCGGCCTGAATTAAACATCACATAGAAATAGTAGTAGAGTTCTAAGCACGAGCTTTGCATGTGAAAGATATCAGAGGATAAAAATATTATAAGGAATATCTATAAATAAATGTTAAGAAAGTTATGCATAATTTTTCAGCTTTAATTTCCTAGGTGCAAGCACCGTGTATAGAAAGAGAGAACATGGAGAAAAGATGCCACCTCATAGGGGTCGAAAAAATACTTTCCCTTATTTTTTCAGACAATCGGTACCCACCATCTTCATCGTTATCATCTAAGATGTGAGTACGCCAAATTTCATGTGAATCTACAACTTTTTCACGGTTGATTTAGCAATGTAAAAAGTTATATTGTCGGTAAACCGTTAATTTTGAACCCAATAAATCAACGGTGAATAAATCAACGGTGAATAAGTTGTAGAATCACATGAAATTTGGTGTACCCACATCTTAGATGATAACAATAAAGATGGTGGGTGTCGATCATCGGAAAACACGATGGAGGGTGTAATTTTTCGACGCTATAGAAGGAAATTCCCTCCTATAGCATCTTTCCTCCATTATTCTCATATATATATAGACACACACTTCTATTTACGTATTTACTTTTTCTTTCTACTTTCCGTACACGAATATTCTAAATAACTTTTTAAATTCTTTTCATAGTGTGTAACATACATATACATGTGCAACACACGTGCAAGTACTGTTCTACCAAAGCCCCGTATTAATAAAGTTTCTACTATATAAACTCCTAAACATTCTCAAAATCTTTCTCGATCCCCAAATTTATCTCAAAACGCATCCTTCTTCAAGTAACACTGTAACACCTGCTTCATGTCAACAAAGTTGCCATGGTTTACTGCAACACCAGCAACTATTTACTGAGAGTATACTACTTATGCATTTTTCGCCAAAGGCTAGAAAAAGTTCATCATAGTTATACCACCTTTATTATCTTAATACAACACACAAAGACAACCCTCATATGGTGCCAGGATTAAGTTTTGCACCAGGAGCAGTATTACTCTGGATTTGAGTTTAATTTACTCATGGAGACAAATAAAAGATCCTTTAAGATAAAATGAAAGCAATTTTTCTTAACAAAGCAGTACTTAAGCTAAAGAGACGAATTCGGTTATCCCCTTGTCTGTGGACACAGTACGAACCGAAAAGCACCCCGGGTATTTCTTGATACACTTGAGGAGACCGAGCCATGGCCTTCCCATGTTTTTATCGCATGCCAGATATTTTGTAACTCTGCTGTGATGCCATTCGTTCCCATATCTTTCCACAAGCTGCACCAAGTCCGGAAAAAAAAATGAGAAATTAAATAAAAATTATTATTTACGGAAAATGGATTGTTAGATGAGATACATAATAATATGCATCTCTGAGCACAAAATGGAAGAAACTTTGATGCTCACTATATGCATGATTAGTTTTAAAGCTAGACAATTGTTTATGGCTCCTTCAAAATGTTTTGAAGTTTCTATTTTGGAAGTTTTGTCGGTATTAATCCCTAGTTACTTGCATTATAATCTAAACAAATATGTTCCCACTTCCACACAGAAAAGGTAAATTTGAATTAGAATTCCCCAAGGTCAGGAGTGGAGACATGGAAAAGTTTTATCATATGAATACAGGGTTCGGAAACAACATGGCTTCTTGGTGCTATCAAACGATTCTCAACCACTCGAATAGTTTTTTGCTCAAATTGAAACTTTCGCAAGGATAATTAAATTATAGGACTAACAGCAAATGGATTAAATAAGTTTTCTTTACTCTTTTTTTTTGGGGGGGGGGGGGGGGAGGGGGGGGGGAAGATTTCATAACGAAAAGATTTTATTACTGGTTCCAATACAAATATCAAGATACCAGAGTAGCTTAGTGTTTTTTTTTTGGTTTCTTTTTTGGGCCCGTAAGCCAGTAGCTTAGTTATTAATTTAAAATATGCAGATAACATGCTATTCTTTAGGAAGGAAGTGGAAATTAATAGTACTACTGTTTTGAGCTGCAGTCGGGCCTCACCGTTAATTCTCATCAGAGCGTGATGGTTATGTTTGGAAATCTCGAAGGCAGAGGTGATATTGCTGACGTCTTCAATATTAAGAGGTATTTCCTTATCACTCATTCCGGTGTATCAGAACAGGAAGACTAAAGAGGAATATGATTTTAACACCGCCCAACGAGATTGGATGGTCAGGAAGGTATATTTCTTTCCCTTGAGGCCGTGCTAAAACGCCATGCTTTTTGTCATTCTCTCGTAGTATCTTGCTTATGTTGAGATGTCAACATGGGTGAGAAAATTTCGCAAAGATTTACTTTGGAGGACTCGGCATTATCAATTTGTAGGACATTAATTATACCTTGTTTAAGAACAATTCTGCTGGATGGATGGAATTAATAAGTATAAAGTAAAAATTATTTCAAGACGAACGCTGGAAAAGGTAAAAAAGACCAGGGGGTTTCTCCTTTTTCTGTAATAGCGTAATTGTTAATAATGTTTTATCAGTTTAGCTTAAATTAGGGTAATGTAGCACTATATGCCTCTAGAAGGATTAATGGGGGTACCACAGTACCACTACCCACGGAGACATTTGTTTCCCAGAAAATCAAGGGACAAAAAGTTTCGATCAGATGTAGGCGATTTGAATCAGCTAATAACCAACACTAATTATCTATATGCCTACTTAGACCTTTTTTTCAAAGATACGAAAAGGAAAATTTATTATGGAATTTCGGCAATGCATCAATGTAATGCACAGATACTGGTTATCTTTGTGCCTTTGTGCTTTCTATGTTAATGCTTCAGCATAGTGTATAAAGCAAGATATGGAAGTTACCGGATTTCAAAACATGAGAATATTAGATTAATAAACATCCTGACAACATACCAATCTTGTATTTAACATGTAGCAAAGTACGGAAAAATATTAAAACCAGAATATCTCAACTAACCTCGGAATGAAGCTTTGACATCAGCATCCATTCTCCAGGCCTGTATTCATCACAGTAATCACACAGTATGTTGACTACAGCTTGGATAACATCTCTTTCCTCTAGCTCCAACTGCTGATGGAAGTCATCTGCTTCTCTCTGGATAGAATCTATGAACAAGGAGAATATAGCAACATCATCAGTAGCTGGTTTTTTTAATAACATCATTCAGATGATTCTTGAATGATGAATCTTTCTCTATGACGGAAGGAAAAAAGGACTTTAACACATGTTTTCCAACTTGGATAACATCAATAGTGTAACTTCCTATATATGCAACATTAAGTTAAGCACATGCATAGCCAAATTTAAGATTCTACGACCAATCCAAATATGATTCAAGGATCTCATTCAGTCACTACAGCAATGCAGAATTTTTCTGATGTAAATGATTGACCAGATGCCATAAACGTGTAGGATAAATGGTGTGGTAGCTTTTAATAAGGATGAGCGGTATCTTCCGGCAGTGGCAGATCCTCGACCTTATGTCAAGTGGGGCAAAACTTATCCTATAGTTTTGTTTCCCCCCCCCCCCCTAATTTACAACATATATTAAATTGCAAAAAAATGATTTAATCAACAATTAGTACTAAATATTTAATTCTACTAAAATATAGATGTCAACATTAAATAAAGTTGAAATTGCAATTGATAAACATGAAGTTATAGACAAAATATTGACCTGAAAAAGTTATTTGAAAGAATTTACGATAATGTAAGGGTGTATATGCAATTATAAAAATAAGATAGTATAGAGAGCCTAAACAACAAAGCCCAAAAAAGATGCAATTGTTAACATGAAGTTATTGAAAAAATATTGACCATAAATAGTTATTTGAAAGAATTCAAGACAATTTAAGGGTATGTATGCAAATATAAATACAAGATAGCCTAGAGAGGCTTAACCCAAAAAAAAAAAAATAGCCCAGAAAATCGCAACGCCCAAGTTACGAACCTGCAACCTCCTGCATTTTACTGTCAGGACAAAATTACAATGACCCATTCTACAAACAATCAAAGTTTAACTCAGAATTTATTTGTTCCACACACACACATCAAATCCTGAATCCAGTTGAGGCGGCTGCCTAACCTGGCCCCTTAATGGATCCACCCTGTCTTCCGGTGATTTCTAGTTACCAGACAATGATCTAGAATGCCAAAACCGAAAGTTAATACTTGGGAGTTTCGACAACGAACCTGCCTGGCACTTGCTTCTACAAAAGGCAGTGATGAGAGTGAATAGTTCAAAGCAAATACTAAAGCACTTGAATAAAAGCTTTAGAAAAACAAACCAACATGTTTTTTATTTGTAAAATTGTAGTATACATATAGTTATATTATCTGAGTAAAAAAATAAACATTTATCACATACATGTGACACATTCCTCAGCACAAAGGATGCACATGACACCTTCAATCTACAATATGTATTGCAAGAATAGTGTTTATATAACTTGTGTGCAACACTTTATACGTTAATAACTTAATAAAATCATTCTGATTGCTGATTGGTCTAAGGATGACATTCCAAAAAGATACCAATAACATGGAGCTCCAAGCGCAAAACAAAAGCCATCTATATAGACGTGAAGAGTATCATACCTACTATCACTAATCTATTTAAGGATGATGAATATGCATATTTGTGTGGATAGGCACGGTGGTATGTATCATAAATGAAATTATGAAGATTCCATTAATTTAAAGAAACCCCGCACCACCTACAACCTACCCTGTTAAAAAGGACTGACTTTTAGTTGTGAAAGGTTAATTTTTCCATATCAGTATATAATACTACCCATGCAACTTTAAAAAGAAAGTTAACTGATGTACTCAAACCCCCATCCATAGGAAATATTAACTATATGAAACATACAATAAGATATACATATTATTTGGAGCTTTGGTGGTCTTAGCGGAGAATATTCACATATTGTTTGGAGCACGTTGGCGCCACTCAAAGTAAGGATCTTTCCTGGTTGTGAGCCCATAACCGCATAGGCGCATACTAACGAGAGATACAATCCTTAAGAGGAATGTTGTTGTTCCTAATGAGAGTGTTTTTTCCAGCATTGGTAGCGAAATTGTGGAACATCTATATTTTGAATGTCCAATGACAAGAATAATTTGGGGTTGGGTGACGAGATATCTACATGTTGAAGTCAACTTGCAAGGGTGTGAGTTCTCATTTTGGTGGGGAGAAGTACGAGATAGTCTCCCGGGATCTGATCACCGAGCTAGATGGGACACGATGGTGGCGGTGACCATTTGGGTGATTTGCTTGCAAAGAAATGAAATTTGCTTCCGTGCGATAGTTTTCTCGAAATGCAAACTTCGCGAGAAAATTAAAGATATGTCTTCTTTTTGGAGTGGCATGAAGCAGAAACAGAGGATTGCACACGCGGAGAGCCCTTCTATATCGACACCACTTTGTCACAAGGTCCTTAGGAGCTTACGTACTCGACATTACAACCATCGGGCATGGTGTTGATTGTAGTTGCGTTGAGCCCTTATCTATTCGCTTGTTTTTTATGCTTATTATTGTATTTTGATTGTGTTATTCGGAGCCAAGCTTGTTGGCTTCCGAACTTGTATTGAAACTTTTGCGTTTTATTATCGATCCTTAATGAATTCCGGTGTGGTTAACACCATTTATTATTAAAAACAGATATACATATTTATGGAAAGCTATCATACACGACGACAGTTTTATCCAATATTGACGTGTGAGGGAACCCTAAAGAAGCCAAATATTTGAGTGATACAAATAAGAAGGGAATTCATATAAACAGGACAGAAATGCCCACCTAGCCTTAACTCCATTTGTTTCTTATTCTCCTTTTACCTCACATGTCCCGGGAACGGGTTTAGCCAAAAGATCAATAAAATTGTACATTTACCTTGAGTTTGAGTTAGTAGGTGTTACATTTAATACAATACAATTGAAATAGAAATTCTTATCTTGTTTACCAAACAGAACCAAAATCCACACCAGTATATTGATAAGACAATTAAATTGGCTGCATGAGCGAGTCAAGGGGCATTCTCTAATAGGGCTTACGGACAGAGTTCAGTTTAGTTTCGCATTAGTTAGCTGTTGAACCAAAACACTGGTTTGATGGAATTTGGATTCTGTTTATATATGTCATATTGAGTTTAAATCTAATTGAAAAGCCTTATAAAGCGTCGCTAAAAGCCACCTTTAAATGTTATGTGTTCATGAGGATCCACATTGGTATAAATACATAAAGCCTCTGCACTGTTTCACTTAAATGCCTCACTACGACCTACTTTAAGTGCTTCAAGTCATGCTTGATCCGTGTTTTAGAAGGTCAAAATCGATAGAGCCTTTCTTTGCGTCCTATGTTTTATACGAGGGGTACGGTGAAGGTTAGGGTTACGATTAAGATGGATGAGTGGTATACTAAAAGATATGATAAGAAATTAGCGTATTCATAAACAAATCAAGCCTACTTCGGCAACAAGATCTCTGAAATCATAGTTTCGATTAAGTTAAGATGAACCACGGTTTGCATGTGTGTGGTTTCATAAAATTGGGGTTTCGTAAAGTTTATGGTCAATTGGCAACACAGTTTATGAAACCAATGTTTCGTTTAATTCAACTTATTTTTTAGGGTTCAAAAGCGAATAAATAGAGACGGCACGAAACTTTTCAAAACTCTACTATTTTTAGAGTTTAGAAAAATAGGTTTTCAAGCTTTTGAAACTTTTTCAAACCACGGTTTGGAATACTCCATTTTGGTTGCCAAACAGGCTCAGTTAAAAATATTAGAATTTAGTCTCAAAACCCCACAAAACCATGGTTTTGTAAACCGTAACCGTATTGCCAAACTAGGCCTTAGAGGTCGCTCCCATAAAAAATAAAATGAGAGAAAACCGATTGAAATGGTTTAGTCATGTGCAACAAAGACCAATCAATGCCCCGATTAGAATAAGTGACAATAGTTAATTGTGCAATTAAGAATAGATGTGGACATAAATGAACATGGATAGAAATAATTATGAATGATATGTTGATTGTTAACTTAACCGAGGAGACGGTTCTTAACAGAAGCGAATGAAAGAGAAGGATCCATATAGGCAACCCCAAGATTTTAGGATGACTAATTATGTTTTATATCATGGACGCCAACTTAGGTTAAACCCATATTTGGACTCACTTGAAGGGGTATTCCTCTATCTTCTATATGTCTTTTCTCAATCGTCTAAAAAGTATAACCGTATAATAGTAATTGAATGCATCATTTATGTTCTTTTATATTGACATGTTTAAATTACATCTTTTATTATTTTCATTCATCTTTTTAGTCTCTCTATTTCTTGTTCTTATATAACTTTCAATTTAATGAATAGAATGATAAAATCATTGTTGACTTAGTTAGAAAATTAATTTTTGAACGTTATCCCGAGAGCACATTTATTAAGTTTGTCGCCAAAATACTTCAATACAATAATTCAATACAGTTTCTATCATTGCATATAAGCTTTAGGATTTCAATCATCAAAACAATATCTTTTTTATTTTTTGTTTTAAAAAAGGTTTCTATTTATCTAATTACTTAAAAAAGCTCATTACTTTTTGCACTAGTGCAAACTTTGTTCTTCTGATTTGGTACCCTTCCGCTTTCAACAACATTAGATAAGATTTATTTTTAAAAGTGAGATTTCATATCCTATAAATTTGGTAATTTTCTAAATAAGTGTATTAGTACCTTAGAAATGTATGACATCGGTTGACATTATTATAATTTATCATATAGTCTTTGGTCAAAAGTAAAAACAAATATTTACTCCCAAACTTTAGAATCGGGTATAATCTTTTTTTCATTTAGCTCAATTAAGGGTCATTTCCTTAGTTAACTTAACAACCAACATATACTTTGAAATCGCTTCCAACCATGTATAATTAGCTTTTCAAATATTCTCAATATATTTTGATATATCATACGCATGGCCAAATAATTTTTTATAGTTAAGCATGTAAGAAAATTTTCCGAACATCTCATTGGTAATGAGTTTTTTAAATTTTCTGTCATGTGCGAATTGTAGCATGTATTGGAAAAATCTTTCATCAATATTCTCCTAATCATTACCAACTGATTAAGATAAAATTAGTTACGGTATATTATCTTATCACTATCTTATTAATTGTATAAGTATTATTATGCTTTCAAATATAGTTATTTATATCATGTAATATAACAAATCAATTTAAGTTTTTAAACCATATTCAACAACTTACTAAGCGTTCTAAAAATCTTTAATGATTTTCCAAATCACTCTCTCCTAATAATTAATCGGAGTAAGTTTTGGGGGGAAAAACTCCTTCAACTAGAAAATTTATAATTAAAACTTAGATTTGTTATACTATAATTCATATCTAAAAAAAGTATTTTATAAAATTTATTTACTTTACTACGATTTATATATTTTTCTATAGTTTATAGTGAGTTTGATGATAGATAACAAAATTAAAATTAAAAATTAAATAATTCACGATGATAATATTTAAGCTTACCAGTTGTATAAAAAGATTATATTATAATATCTTTATTGGGTATTAATATTTAGGCTTAATTCCAAAAAATTACCAAATTCTTTGCTTCAGTCACGAGAACCACCAAATTATCTTTAAATAACAAAAAAATACCATATTTTGAAAGTTTTGTGGTAGTTTCTTACGGTTATCACTGCAGTGGCATCTTATTTATGGTAGTTTTTTGTAGTTTCGAAATTTTTATGGTAATTTCATGTAGCTTCGGAAAGTTTTGTGGTAGTTTCTAATATATTTAACAAGAATTTGGTGGTTTCTCGTATTAGACCAAAGTACATGGTAGTTTTTTTTATGGAATAAAGCCTAGTATTTATCATGTTCTCATTATAATTAGTAATAGAAAAAACTCTATTTAAATTTTAATAAAAAATAAAAATCTAAATATGAATAGAAATATTAAAGTGAAGTTATATTATTTTTTTCCTAATTATTCATTTATTTAGAAATATTTTGTATACACTAATATAATTTATGATTTTTCCTTATATATTAATGTACGAAACTTTATTAAGGTTTCTTTTTCACTAATGAAAACTTCTAGCTCCGTTGGTAGCTCATATATAGCTTACGATTTGATATGGTAAACAAGAAATTTGATACTATCTTATACTCTATCTATTTATTGATTGATTTTATATATCGTATGATATGATCCAAATCTTACAATCATAGTTTGAAATCACGGTCGATTCCGATCTCGAAAATTGACCATCCGAGTTTCAATACCAAGACCAAGATTTTGGGTTTACCGATAAATTATTTCAGTTTAAGAGTTAAGTTTATTGATGAGTTTTGATTTTTTTTAATGGACTATTGGTTTATTGGACATCATTACTTAATTATAAAATGTCAAAGAGTTTGCAATTACCTTTGTAACATAGTTTTAAAACATTCTAGACATTAATAATTACTAAGAAATATGTCAAATTGCTCGTAGTTATTTATACTGTCTATTTAAATTTTATTAATTTTTATGAATTTGTATACTCAAACGATAAAAAATCTGATATTTCCAATCCGAGATGGTCAATATATTGCTAAGACAGCCGATTCCGATCCAAAAAATGATTGTCCAATATTGATACTGAGATTTTAACCTTGCTTGCAACATACAATATAATATATTTTAATATGTTGCTAAGACTGCAGATAGGTGCTAAGCTTATTTTGAAAGACCTTTTGGGTTTACGTAAAACACATTTTCATTCAACAAAATAAATGATCCAACCCAAGATAGAAAATCTTGTTTATAGAAACAAATTTAAAGCTATCATGATTTTTAATTTTCTTTCTTCATTAACAATTAAGGACACATGTAAATTCCAAAAATCTATTTTAAACTAGCAAAACTGTAATTCTCATTCAAGACAATGAAACCATCTTATTGAAAGCAACTTTATAGAACATAACAATCAATCACAAAGATAGTTTTTCTTCTTCTTCATTTTTACATTTATATCAACTTTTGATTATTTTTCTCTTCTAGTAATAAATATTTGTTGTCAATCCTGTTAGGAGTTTTGGTATGTCTTTTGTTCTGCTCAATTAGTAACTCTATTATCTAACCTATTCTAAAAAAAATTCCTTAGTCTATAACCAAGCTTACCAAAAATATGAACTAGAGAGCTATTATAAGAAGCACAATTACGATTTGATAAAGCTATCAAAGCCTAAAGGACATTACATGTAAGAATAAACAATAGACAGAAGATTAAGCTGGTATTATGTTTGAATAATAGAGAAGATCACAGAAAGATGCAGGCAAGTTCAGTTGTACCTAGCTTCAATTTTAGATAAAGGGTGTTGGGTAGGAAAATGTTTTCTCACCGGTGAGGAAGAAGTCATGTATTTTGAGTGTTCAAGGCATGGTTGTTAACTTATATAGAGGGACAGGCTTATGACATGGTTACTTGGTTCAAATTTTACATCGAGCAACCTAATAAATTAAACTCAAAGACCGAGGGAACTTTGTTGAGAAGGTCATCTTGTGACCCAAGCAAACTCCAAAGGTATGGGAGACCCAACTTAAGACCGGCGCAAGGCCCGTTGTCAGGTCCAGATTTTGGATCGTGACCAAGATCTAGCTAGCGCAAAAATATTAAGATGTTCGTATCTATTAGCCAACGGATGTAAATGACAACGATGGTAATTTATCTCATTCATAAAAGGGGAAAATTCTCATATTTAAATCACAAATAGAAATGCGATCTTCAGAAAAATAATTTTAGTTATGTAAGCAAAACTGCATGTGAGAAAAATCTAGAATGCAGATAAAATGTTAACTTTCTCTATCTAAACATGAAGAACTACCCTTAAATATCATAATTACAATAAAAAATATGTTAAAAAAAAGTAGAAATAGAAATCATCGTCATATACAATAAAATATAGACCCAATGAAAAGACATTAGGGGTGAAAACTTGATTACTTCATAATGGTGAAGCTCAGAATAGTTTTTTTGCCAATCCACCCCGCAAAAAGGGAGAAAAATGCATATATAAACATAAAAAGGCTCCCTTTTAGATCAATATAAATCCCCAAAAAGAAGAAGAGGAGGTCCACAAGAAGCAATAATATCAGAACAAATAGCCAATATGCTGGCCTAAAACCCTTACACATTTATCCAAGAAACACATGCACGCGCGTGCATGTATACGTACACACACATGCATATGTATACATATACGTATGCATACGCGTGCGTGTGTGTATTAGCACCTTGGTGTTTTGTTTCACTACATATACATGTGTGTGTGTGTGTGTGTGTGTGTTATATAGCACCTTGGTGTTTTGTTTCACTACTCTACCTAAGATATATCAAATAAACACAAAGATACTACACTACTTCAGTTTCATTTATAAATTAGTCAATTCGAACAAATCTTATCCAAGCATAAATATATTTTTAAAAAAAGTAAAAATCACATTGCCAAAATATATCTCAGCAAATTATGGGCATGGAATTTGAAGCGCCAATTTAGAGGGACGCTTGCAATGGCTTTCCCTGATGATCATATAAACGTAGTAAGAGGCAAACCTGAATTTTTTTCCTCAAAAAGATACTCAGTTAATTAAACCAAATATCTTAAGGAAATCCTGAAATGCCTTTCCACAGTCATCATATATCAAACAAATATGCCAAAATAAGAATTTCACAAATAACCAAAACCCAAACTATCTATATAGAACAAAAAAGAACAAATCGATCATGCAACTGCAAGAAAACTCCCAGAATCATCATTAACTTACAAAGACCTAATCATCCTAATTCGTATCAATTTAAAATAGAGTCCCTAGTCCAATGAAATCATCAAAAATCTGTTGCATCACTACTCATAGATTTTATCAAAGCACATTGACTTCACCGGAAACTTTTTTCATGATCAATTTGGCTAATCGACAACAACAAGCAACCCACTCTTTGATTCATCACGAATAGAAGAAAGGGAAAAAATAAAAAAGTACGATTAGTGGGATATGTACTAAAACTCTAATTCTTTCCAAACCTAACACCCAAACAAACAATTTTTTTTTACAACCCAGAAAAACAAAAGATCCTACATAAAAGCCATACTTGAAGAGATTATCATCATCTTTAAACAATCATAAATAAAAAGAGATGTATATAAAAGGAAAATTAATGAGATATCTGGAAAGCCTAAATGTACCGAAAATTCCAAATATAACAACCCAAGAAAAGCAATTTCTACAATTCAGAAAAGATAAAAAGGACCCGCACAAATGATCGGACTTGAGGAGATTACCATTATCCTTTGCAGCCTGAAGGGAAAAAATCTGTAATAAATAAATTTAATACCTACCCGATAGCCCAGATGATTCTGGCTTCCCCGTTAGGCCAGTGGCAACACCATAATTTCCAAACTCCTTCGCTTGCACATGCCTGAATTCTGTCTTTCTAGAACCAATCGAAGCAGCAGCCAACTCCTCTCTCTCAGTTCCTTTTCTATTTTCATTATCCAACTCCTGCACTTGCTCAGTTTGCACTGCAAATGAATGAACACCAGTGTCACAGATTACTACCTTCAGCAGCAGCAGCTGAAGTAAATATCAACTTCGCTGGTAACAGAAAATAGCATTTAACCACTCTCTATCTATATAAATAGCTACCTTTAATCACCATAATTAAAATAAAGCATGGAAACTTGGCAAAGTTTGTGATATACGATATGTAATGACCCAATGGCAGACCTTCCAGAAGAAGATTATCAACACGTCTAATATAGCCTCACATTGAAAAAGCTTAGCATAATTTTTTTGGCAATCCATCCCCACCCCCCACTCCAAAAAAAAAGCTTAATTTGCGCATAAAAGATAAAAAGTTTCCCTTTCCAAAATATCTACAAATGAGCAATATGCTGGACTAAAACCTCACATTTATCCATCAAATAATGCCAAAAAAAAGCACCGTGACCTTTTTACACTTGATCTACCTACATACTTATGTAATAAAATCAAGATAAATCTGACATCAATAGTTTCAGTTTCATTTACGAACTACTGGATCCTACCAAATCCCATACAAACATTAAAAATGATTTGTATTCACTTCGCTGCCGTATATATCACCAAATTATGGCATCAAATTTATAGAGCTAATATTGAGGGAAGATTACAATAAATTTCCTTAATGATTATAATTCCAAAGGAAAAGAGCTAACCAAAGAATTTTCCATATAAAAGATGACCAGTTTATAAAACTAAAGGATCATGAATTAGTCCTGAAATGGCTTTCCATGATCATCATATAGTAAACAAAGACACTAACCTAGAAATTTGCAAGTAAATTATGAACAACTCACCAAAAGAAACCCATAAAAATCCACAATTTACGGAAAACAAAAAAAAAAGATCATGCAACTACAATCAAGCTTCCTGGATCATCATGAACTTACGAAGACCTAATTAACATCACTAATTCCTATCAATTTTAAATAGATTGCCTAGTCCTACACGATCATCAAAAACTTATGTGATTCTAACCTTATATCTTATCAAGGGGATTATCTTCCCTGTAGATATTTACCTTGATCAATTTGGCTAATCACAATCAACAGAAAAGCCACTCTTTGAATCATCACAGATAAAAAATGGAAGAATATAAAATTGCAATTAATGAGATATGTACTGAATCCTAATTCTATCCAACTCGCTAATATCCCCCAAAAAAAACAATTTTCCAACAATTCAGAAAGGTAAAAGGACCCATTAAGGACAGATTTGTAAGAGATTGCCTTTATATTTTAAACCATCACAGTTAAAAAGGAACAATATAAGAAGTAAAAATTAATGAGATATGTAAAGAAACCATAATTCTGTAGAAAATTTCAAACAAAACGCCACAAGAAAAACAAATTCCGCAATTCAAAAAGATTAAAAAAGACCTACTTAAACGATAAAGACTTGAGGAGATTACTATTATCCTTCACAGCCAGAAGGGGAAAAAACTCTGAGAAATAAAATATAGTACCTACCCAATAGCCTAGATGATCCTGGCTTCCCCATTAGCCCAGTGGCAACATTATAATTTCCATTCTCCTCCACCTCTTTGTGCAAATGTCTTGTTACAGTCTTTCCAGCACTAAAGCAATAATCAACCAACTTTTCTTTCTTCTTTCCCTTTCCATTTGCATTGCCCAACCGCTGCACTTGCTCAGTTTCCACTGCTAAAGGATGAATAACAGGATCCAGATGATTGATTCGTGCAGCAGCTGAAGCAAAGATGGACTTTGTTGGTAACAGGAAATAAAACTGCAAGTTCCCAATCTGTATCAGATCTTGAGAATGAAGCTTCAATGGAGGCTTTCCGGGCAAGTGCACAACCCCTTGAACAAGGCATCCATTCTTCCCTATGACATCCAGAGCAAAGTGGCGGCGTTCGAAATCATAAAAGATTTTTGCATGCTCTCGGGATATGTTCATCCCACCACCGAGGCTGACAAGGTCAACGTCTACCACGGATTTCGTGCTATTGCGACCAAGAATAATGGAATAGGTTTGCATGTAGTATGCAAAGTCCTTCCCTTGTAACTTCACAAAGCCTCCATCTACAATACCGCTGACTGCGGACTTAGCCATAGAATGACTGTAGGGTTATTTTTTGGGGGGTGGGGGGAGGGAGGGGAGAGAGAAGGGGGGAAGGGGAAAGAGAAATAAAGTTTGAGGGAAAAGGCACCTGGACGATGTTTCTTTTGGTTTTGTCGCTTGTTTGGACTTGGGAATTTGTATTCTTTTCTGTTACACCTTTGTTCTTAGGTGAATTGTACTGCACGCTCCTCAAGGTATTTTTTAAGAGCAATTAATGCTTTCTAAGTCTAACCTTTGAATTAGCTTTTAGTGGGTGCATTGCAACAATAGAGGAAAATCGTTGTTTCCCTACAAACAGAACGTGATGGAAACTCATGTCTTGTTCAAGGTTTATTCAAAATATAGAGGAGAGACCGCTACTAATCTGGTACTCTTCAAATTTTAGGGGAATATGTTGCACCAACCATGAATGGTGTGTTCTCTTAAGAGAATTATGCATTGAACATAGGCAGCAAAATAAGCAAGCATTGAACATGGAAAGCAAAACAATTGGCATCAAGCATAATTGGAAACAAGAAAATGAATACATTGAACGCAAGAAAATTCATCAATTATGCATCCCCTTAGGTAGAAGGGTCTATTATTCATGCATTTAATGTGCATCGGGTGCAAAAAAATCTATTTCCTCGTCCAAGTTTAAGTAACATACTGCACTCATAATATGCTATGTGTTATGCTCATAATATGCAATGCGTTATGCTTACTTTTGGGTGGCAGCAATGCCTTTATTGGCCAACTTCATGGTTTCAATGTTCACTGGCATCCTGGTTAATATGTTCATGGTCCCTTCCTGTGGTAAAATATATGTATTTTATAATCATGATTTGGCTTGATTTATGAACATGCTTGATGAAAGGCATGCAGGGGTTGTGCCATGTAGGATTATACAGCTACCCAAGGACACAAACGAATCATTGTTTACCTACAAACAAAACATGATGGAAACTCACGTCTTATTCAAGGTTTATTCAAAATATAGAGAGACCGCTACTAATCTGGTACCTTTCAAATTTTAGGGGAATATGTTACACCGACCATGAATGGTGTGTACACCCTCTTAAGAGAATTATGCATTGAACATAGGCAGCAAAATAAGCAAGCACTGAACATGGAAAGCAAAACAATTGGCATCAAGCATAATAGGAAACAAGAAAATGAATACATTGAACGCAAGAAAATTCATCAATTATGCATCCCCTTAGGTAGAAAAATAAGCAAGCGCTGAACATGGAAAGCAAAAAAATTGGAATCAAGCATAATAGGAAACAAGAAAATGAATACATTGAACGCAAGAAAATTCATCAATTATGCATCCCCTTAGGTAGAAGGGTCTATTATTCATCCATTTAATGTGCATCAGGTGCAAAAAATTCTTTTTCCTCGTCCAAGTTTAAGTAACATACTACACTCGTAATATGCAATGTGTTAGGCTTACTTTTGGGTGGCATCAATGCCTTTGTTGGCCAACTTCATGGTTTGAATGTTCACTGGCATCCTGGTTAATATGTTCATGGTCCCTTCCTGTGGTACCCATATATGTATTTTAAAATCGTGATTTGGCTTGATTTATGAATGTGTTTAATGAAAGGCATGCAGGGGTTGCACAATGTAGGATTATACAGCTACCCAAGAACACAAATGAATCCTGTATTCATGCACGGAATACCACCCTTTCATATGATGCTATATCTGTACAAAGACTCCAAATGAACTAGTAGGCGTATTTATGTGGTACCATGTAGGATGCGATAGCTGTTCAGATTTTCTTCCTGTGCGAGTGTATGCGTGCAAGTTTGTGTTTGAGTATTTGAGGCTACCTCTCCAAATCACACATTTCTCTTCTCTTTGGTTGTCATACTGCTCTATGTTTAGGTTTTCCAAAAATTCTCAAATGCTTCCTTCAAGGTACCATGAATGGTGACCGTTCCGCAAGCATGGTCCAATACGACTTCCCAAATTAATTCTATTACGGATCAAACTGTAAAGTCATTGATGTAGTCAAGGTTTTTATATATTAGGATTAGGAAGTTCATCATTGACTTAAAAATGGAGAAATTCCTTAACAGTGCTTAACCGAGAAAAAGAGCACATGCTGTCAGACCTAAATATTTGGAGATAAGGCCTTACTATTTGTTGCATTACTAGTAAGTCGGTTGTGTTAGGTATAGTTACAGACAGTGGTGCTAATGAAACGGAAATGTGGTACATACTGTCTATAACAGATAATCAAAAGATGTTGAGAGAGCAAGGCTAGTAATTCCTTTTGAAAGACCTATGTTTGCCTTCATTCCTTTACTCTTAATTCAAAATTTGGTGGATCAGATGGAAAAGTTTCTCCCCGCAATTTTTGATTCAAAATGTCCCAAGGGTAAGATATCATAGATGGGTGGTTGCTAGAATACCAAGTGTTGGTTTCATGGTTATTATGTGAAGTTGTGAACCAAAGATGTTGCCTTTTGTGTTTGTTTTTCTTCTGTTCACATGAAATAAACCACTCTCGCTTTTAGTCCCACATCGGAAGTGGAGGTAGCTTGCAAAGGGAACACACACACACACACACACACACACACACACACACACAGAGTAATGGGCAAAGGCCCTAGGAGGGAATATCCTCCTATAGCATCGGAAAAAGCCAACCCTACACCGTTTTTTCCGATGATCGACACCATCCATCTTGATCTTCATCGTTTAAGATGTAGTTACACCAAATTTCATGTAACTTTAACATCATTTCACCGTTGATTTAATGGGTGTGTGTGAGCGTGTGCGCATTTACTACCCTATTGCAACATATGAGCTAGAAATAAGGGTGGGCTTGCACGCATGAGCCAAGCCTGCCAAATAAAATTTGAGCGGACAAAACCGGAAACATATTAGGCATATCGCGTGCACATGGGCTATAAATCTGCAATTCATAGGTCATGGGTGTTCCCAAGCTTGGTTTTTTCACTTGATATGTTTTTTGCTCTATTTTGAATTAGATTTTTTTTGTTGTGATATTTGATTTTATGTAAGAGAATATCCAAAGTGTGAGCAACCAAGAGGACATTATAATGATTGGAATGTGGAGAGATTTGTTCTTCGTGTTGCACTGCAACTCTATAGATAGCATCTCTTTCTCTATGAGATACGTTTTTATTCTGAGAAAAAACAAGCCTTCTCTCCTCTGCCATTCTTCACAAATATCAACCCATCTTCCCCACTGAGGTCTAATCCTTGGTAAAGGGTATCTTGACATCAATCACTCGAATTGCTGAGTGAACAGCATAAAGGCTATCGACGAGGGGGTGTTTGTCAAGGTTCGAGAACTCGGTTTCAGTCTTTCAAAAGTTAGTTCCGGTTGGTTTCGCTCAGTATCGTTGGTATCGGTTCAAGTTTCGGTTTCATTTCAATGCATATATAATAAGAACGCAAAATGAAGAATATATATCAAGTTTTTAAGAACTAAAAATGAAGTCTATAAATTTCAGCTTATGATAAGATAACATAATAAGTTATATATTATAATAAGATGTAAATATACAAGTTCTAAGAGTTACAATATATTTAGTCTAGATTGCTTTCAAATGGTAGGAAAAAGGATTTTAAAAATTTAAGAAAATTATAGCTGGCCTGAGAAATTCTGAGAGAAAAGACTAGGCCCTATCATTTGAACGTCAATATAATTTGTACTATAAGATCTCAAAGTTCACATGACCATAGGATTAAGCATCTCTTTATGTAACCAGCAGCAACAACGGTTACTACCAACAACAACATCAATGGTGGAAAGGCAGCAAATGCAGGAACGATGGGGAGAAAGATAAGTCCTCTCTTCCTCTCTTCTTCTCCTCCACCACCTTGAAAAATTGGATATTTTGATTATCGTTTTCAAATTTCAGTCAAAATATAGGTAACTTCCGCCAGAACTTTGAGTGTTTAGGCTAAAATTTGGAAAAATTACGAAGTTTGATCCAAAACTTTGGGATATCGAGAATTAGGCGGATGTTTTGAAACGGTCCTCTCCGAGACCGGTCTGAAATGGACGAAACTTTAAAGCAATATTCTAAAAAGCGGTCTAGACAGACGCTTAAGCTGAAGCCTAAGCGAAAGCAGTCTCAAACCGCTCCGCTTTGACCTTAAACGGTTATATTGAACGGTCTAAACGCTTTAAACTCTTAAGTGGGCAATCCCGTCAAGATAGAAGCTTAAGTGGGCTATAATACAAGCTTTATGGATCAGCTATTGGGTTTTTTCTCTCAAAGTACTTGACCTAAAACCCTTTTTAAATAACAATACACATCTAGATCAATTTTCAAATTACATGAACAAGGAAACCCTAAAGTATTTTTGCCGACGCTTTCCTCTCGTCACTCTCCCCTTAATCCTCGGAAGGATTACCGACAAAAAACCTAAATATTTTACCCAAATCATTTTATGTTCTCATGTATCTCTTCTGTTTTTCAATTTTGTTCCATGAGGTATTAATTTACAAGCTAAAAGTGCAGATAAAAATTTATGATTTAGCAATATATTTCAATTTAATGCATTATAACTTTTTGATACTATGCACTCCATGCAATGTGAGATGCTATAAAAAAAGTTTATATATTTTCTAAATACATTGTTTTTAGAATTTTTCAATGATTTTTGTTGTTTTATGTATATATATGAAATATAAATTTAATAAAAAAATTTAAAACTCACCTGGAATTTTGAACCTTACTTTTGTTGCAACTAATTTTATATTGTTGATGAGGTTGAAGCTATTGACTAGATTCAATAAATGATTTTGAGTTTTCTGTTACAACTAAATCCTGATTTTAAGGTTAGTTTATATTGATTCTGGACTAAATATTGTATGTTGATATTTGAAATATCTTATAAATCCTGGAAATATATGTTTTTATGTTCAATAAGATCACACTTTGTTCAAGGAAGAATTTTAAATCTTTTATGCTCTCAGAGCACTAACGTCCAACGACTCTTGATCCTCTGCTCTTTTCATGGCCTCCACACAAATTACCTCTTCCCTTCAGTTCCTCTTCAGTTCCTAATATCGGCGTACGTCTCAACTCAAACTACCTTTTGTGGAAGACCAGATTTAAGCTTTTTTAACGAGCATATCAAATGCTTGATCATGTTGAAGGAAGAACAGTGTCCCCTTCGGCGACCTTGTCTTTCAATGGAAAAGCTTATTCGTCTCCTTGAATAGAGAGTGGTCTCATTGAACATAAAAGTATGTGTATACAGGATTTACAAAATCTTTCAAATATCAGCATACAATATTTAGTCTAGAATCAATATAAATTAATACATAAAATCAGGAATTAGTTGTCGCAGAAAATGCAAAATCATTCATTGATCTTAGTCAATATAAGCTGTGTGGGCTTTCATGAGAAAATTTAATAAGAAATTATATTTGTATGGTAAGTTCCTTAAATGTTTACATGATCCTTTATGATGTTATTTATATTATAGATGAACCTAGAGAGTTTTGGGCCGGCTGCTCTAAAAAAATAATCAATTGCATAGAGTTGATTCTGAAACTTTTATTTTGATAGATTTCTTGAATATAGAATGTTGATGTAAATTTATTCCTGAACGACTGCAACCTATTATCCGTGAAACGTCTCAAAAATTTAGCGTGGATTGTTGGATGTATAAACAAATTATCTCACTACTGGAAATAATTTGACCTCCCTTTGCATGACATTTTGATTCTTTCTGCATTAAAGAAGAGAGTGAAACTACATACAAGAAATCTAACAGTACCGAGTTGAACCAAAGCTAAACATTATTTAGAACAAACCCAATCATAAACAAAGTTCGAAACAAAATTCTGAAAGGAGCAACTCCTCCCTCGAACAAAATTCCAATATTCAGAATTACAAGTCCATGAGGGAATGTTTTATAAGCGGGAATGTTTTGCATGCAGCAAAACCTAGCCACCTTGCCAGGTAATGCCCAATATAGGAAAGGTTGCACAACAAATATTATTGTGAAGTTTCTACACCTACGACTTTTGTTGCTCCTTAGACTCACGTCGTGGTATCCAAGACTGCCAGTGCCATTGGTGGAACCAATGATTGAAAATTAGTTACCATGCGTACAAATATGACTTGCAAACTAACTAATAAATTGTTGGTTTGGTGCTAATATCCAAAATACGAATAAGTGACGGTAAAAAATATTAGTTTAGCAAGACTCAAAAAAGAAAGAATCGGCTTGAAAATTCCTTCGAAAAGATTTTTCCATTCCATAGCGTGTAGAATGTACCAAATATGAAATTTTTAGTTATTAGTTTGAAATAAAACATAGTTACAAACATGATTTCAAGTTTGATCGAGTTGTAATCACTTTAATTGAGAATTCATTTGTAAAGGTTATGCATGTGGGGATCTACTTAAACTTTGTGTATTTAAGACTTCTATTGGATTAAGTAAAACTAGTTCTACATCTACTTCGAGTATTTAATATGTTGTTGATTATTGTGATACTTAGCATGATAGATTAGGACATGATAATTTGAATAATTTAAAAAGAAAGGTGTCTTCAATTTTATGTCTACATTTAATTTCCATGTTTCAAATAAATGTGAAACTTTCTTTTCTAGCAAAAAAACATAGGAATCTTTTGTTTTATTAAGAGAAGGTGTGAGCTCCTCTAGCTTCTTCATGGTGATATTTGTGAACCAAGTGGCATCTAAACCAATGGTGGGAAAAGATGTTTTATAAGTTTTTTAAATGACTTTCTAACTTTTGTCGTGTATATTTTATTCGATCAAAAAATTAAGTTTTTCAAAAGTTTAGTTATTAACACTGTAGTTGGAAATCAGTCATAAAAGAAAAAAATTAGATCCAAAAGAAAGTCTTTTTTCACAAACTCGATAAGATTAAAGAACTAACGACTACCAGATCAAAGAAAGATTGGAAACTGACCTTTTCCCTAATATGCTTTCGAAAAAGCATGATTCTTAGGCCGACAACAAGAAAGCAAAAATCCAACTTCTTCTCTACCAAAAGCAGAATCCTCAAAAAAATTGCAAGCCTTACAAAGAGAAATAGGCATCTTCATAGCTAGTAGATACAACTCTAGCAAATTCTCATTTTTGGGGAAAGTGTCGTTCCTGATTGGCATCACAGATGGTGGCTTTGCGAAATTACAAGGGAAAGAAAATGAAATTTCTTTGTTAATGGCAAGATATGATCATTCTACCACCAAGCTTGACGAGGCCAACATCTACTACGGATGTCTTGCTATTATAGCCAACAATTATGGAATATATTTGCATGCCATATGCAAGTTCTTTCCCTGTAATTTGGCAAAGCCTCCATCTCAGTGTCGTTGGTAATGGTAGTGTAAGTTTCGATCTTAACAATGGAATGACTATTGAATTGAAGAGATAGAAGGAGAAAGACAAGTCTTAAAGGAAAGTCACATGAATAGTTCTTCTCTTGGTTTTGTCACTTGTTTGAACTTGGGAATTTGTATATCATTTTTGTTACACTTTTGTCTTTAGGTGAGTTGTATTGCACACCTTTCAAAAAAATTAAAAGAGGAATTGATACTTTCTATGGGTTTAGCTTTAAATGAGTACATTGGATGCAACATAAAGGAAAACCATCATTTTCCTACAAATCTCCACTCATATAACTCAAATTTCTTTTTAAATTGTGGTACCTCTGATGATCAATCAGAGATGCTACATAGGATATGAAATTTATTCAAGACAAGCCATGTAGAATGTCGGAGTGAAATTAGGCCAGGTTGGGCTGGTGTTTGCTAATTTTTATATCCAACCCGAAATTTAAAACCTAAACCCAAAACCCATCCAAATTCAATAGGTTTACAATGCTTACAATGCGTTAAAACCAACATTTAGGTTTCGGGCCAATTTTAAGATTAGACGGGTAGGTCGATTTCCTCGGGTTTTTGGATTTTGTCCATTTTAATAATTAAAAATCAAATTTAGAATACTTGAAATGCGTTCTATCATATATATGCGCAAAATTTATACTTTGACAAAACTATATAACAAATATTAGATAGTTTTAGAGAATACACTTAAATTGCACTAGCTAAATATTTTACAAAAATTACAATATATACATTACTTTAGAATTACATGTCTATTTAATATATTGGAATATAAGTGGGTTTGATTCGAGCCAGGTTCAGGATTCGGAAATACGGGATTATACTACACATACTCGACCTGTTATGTATCTAATCTTCAATCCGCCCGTTCGGGTTTGGACAAGTATAAGATGTCTAAAATGACCGGAAATATTAGGTCATGTTAGGTTCCGGTCAAACCCAACCCGATTTTCACTCCTGGTGGGATGTTTTTTTTGGACATGAATCATATGGAATGTTAGGTGAAAAATTATTCACCTCCGACCACATCTCTATTTTAAATATGCCATATCATTAAGGTATTATTAGAAATAAAAGACAAGAGCGAACTATCTTTGATATCAAATTCAAAAATAAATGAAATTAAATAAAAGGAAACTGAAATTCAAATTTCGAAAAGGGAAAGAGCAACTAATCTAATACCCTCAAACTTTGAGGAAATGTATTACACCAACCATGAAAGGTGTGTACACTCTCATATGAGAATTTAGCATTGAACATAAGCAGCAAAAAATGCATGCATTGAACATAGGAAGAAATACAATGGGCCTCAAGAATAAATAAAATAAGAAAATAAGAATGCAAGAAATGCATGAATTATGTATCCCCTTAGGTAAAAGAGTCTATTATTTCATGCATTTAACATGCATTGAGTGCAAAATATATGCATCATCTTTCGAATTTAAAGTAGCATACTCTACGCAAAGTACACAATATGTTATGTTGAAATGTGATTATGCGCTTACTTTTGGCTGTAAGCAATGCCTCAATTGACCATCTTCATGATATCAATGTCCGGTGAGATCTTCATGATTTCAATGTGCATGAATGGTGATTAGTTTCTCAAGTATGGCCCAATATACTTTCTCAAATTTAAATCTATTACGAATTGTAAAGTCAATGTGAAGTCAAATCTTTTGCTTGTTATGATTGGTAAGTTGGTTGTTAACCTAACAAAGGAAATGATTCATTAGAGATTTTTATGCTGAGTGGAGTAAAAGAACTTTTGCGCTCAGTCAAATATTTGAAGATAGGGCCTTGCTATTTTGTTGCATAATTAGTAAGCTGATTTATTAGGTGATTCATGTATAGTTAAGAAAACCGGAGTTGACATAAAAAGGAAATGTATTACATATTGTCTGCTATAAATAATCAAGAGAAATAAAGGAGAGCATGGCGAGAGCCTCCTCTTGAAGAAACTATGTTGTCTTCTTTCCTTTGTTTCGACATCAAGGTTTGGTGGATAATGTAGAGAAGTTTCTTCCCTAATTATGGATTCTAAGAAAGAAAGCTCGTAAGGATAAGACAACATGAAGGGATGGTTACTAGGATATAAAGAGGTTGAATACAAAGAGGTTGCTGGAACAGCATAGATTTTGGTGGTGTAGACTGGTGGTGCATACTGGTGGTTGGAAAAACCATCAATAGCGACACTTTAGATACACTTGCTTGTGATTATTGTTTCCATAGTCCAACGGTCATATAGTTGGATTGAATCTTTCAGAAATGGGGTGTTAAATTATGAATGGTCTTCAATAATGCGCTAAATGTATATGAAGATAGAAAGTACAAGTAGAAGTTCCTCAATTAATACAATAAGGGATCACACGTTCAATCTCATAGCAATTTGTAGTTGTTCAAGAGCGCCACATTCTACATACACGTCTTAGCTTTAGAATGTTGAAAACGTTCAACATCGGCTTAATAATTTAATATATAATTGCAACAATTTTGCAACTAGCAAATTATATATAAAAAAAGAAAGGGAATAAAAGAAACTTGTTAAAGATAGACAATTTGGTTACAAAAGTTCATGCCTTGAAAACGAAAGGAAATACGGCGCATAATGGCCAAATATTATATGAGGGGAACAAGGGATAATATTGTGAGTTGGTTATCAAGCAAGTGTTGTGCATAAGAAATAGCACAATAATGACAGCATAAGTATCTCTATCTCGGTCTTTACTACTATAACGAGAACACGGGGGTATCATAAAAAATATCTCCTTTTTCCATAAGATAATGCAAAAATAAAAAATAAAAAATATTTGCCTCATGGAACTCTGGCCCCAAAGCATGCTAACCCATACTCTTAAACTCATGAATTTATCTTTTTACCCTTTCAACATTCAAATGCATTCCAAAAAATTCTAATAATTAATATATTTGTGAATAATAATTTTTAAACAAGTTGATAGGCACGCACACCATAGTTATTTGTAACATAACTTACACATGAATGATAATTAATTTTTAATAGTATTATATAGTATTATAGATATATTACAATTCACCAAAAATAGACTTAACTTATTTTTTTATGAAAATTAGATATCATATATTTTAAGGATTACATAAAAAAATTATAAATATGTATTTTGTACTTATATTTTATATGCATATCATAATATATACACGTGTGCATCGCACGTGCAAAAATGCTAGTTATTATAATTCAAACTCATATGGGGCCCAATAAATTTACATTCAATTGTGTAGCTCATAAGATGACTTCTCTTTCTTTAGGGGGAAAAATTTTAAACCAAGAGAATTCTTAATAGTTTAATGCACTCCTAGAAACCCATGCCAACTTTTTCGTGTATTTTAAATCCTGGAAACCCATGCCAATTTTTTTCCCTATTTTAAATCAATATCTCAAAATAAAATTTATATATTTTACTACGGAATATACAATCCAATCTTTTCTCCCTTCCACTTACATCGCACATGCAAAAACCTAGTACTAAAAATGGTTTACTCCAAATACATGAAAAATCAACTGAATCCAATGCAAGCATCACTAACCATACCCCCATCAAAGCATAGCAATTACCCCTAATTTAGCCAGATAATCAAAGAGGTATATAAACAAACAATTACCGAGTTGATCATCACTAACCCAAGAAACAGTGACAGGTATCTTTAAAAAAATATATTTTAAAAAACATGCTGCACATTGAAACCCTATTTCTATCACTATAAGCAAATTACCAACTCAAAACATAGCATTTAACCCTAAATCGAATAAGAAATCGAAGCTTGCTTACCAAAATCCCGACGCCGTAATTCCTCTCATCGCAGGTCTCCTCGTCATCTTCATCGTCCTCCGGCGAAGCGGCGGCGGTGGAAGTGATAGAATAGGAAGCTGCGGTGGAGGGAGATGTTCATTTCGCCGCCGCCGCCGATGACGGAGAGGTCCAGGACGAAGATGTTCAAATGGGGAATTTGATGAAAAAAGAGGACATTTTTTTCTATTTAACCATATTAAAATAACATTTTACCGCTTTCAAAACATATTACAAAAATATGTCATTTTCTGCTCCGTAGGCTCCACGTCAACCTGAGCACACCGCAGGCGCTGACATCAATAAAAAAAATATTAAGGGACGCGGTTTGAATGCACTCATTACAAATGTATGGGACGCACTTTCAAACTGCGTCCCATAAAAATGTAATGGGCGCGATTTTCAAGGCACAGTCTGAAATTGTGCTCATCACAAATGTACGGGGCACACTTTCAAAGTGCATCCCATACAAATGTAATGGACGCAGTTTGAAACTGCGCCCGTATATTTTAGTCCAAAATAATGGGGCGCACTTTCAGAGTATACTCATTCCCCTATTTAAATCGATACGATGCATTAACATTCCTCACTTTTCTTTCTTGCTCTCTCATCTCTCTCTTACAGTCTCTCTCTCTCTTTATCTCAGGTGCTCTCTGCTCTCCCCCTCTCTCTCGATCTCTCTCTCTTTCTCTCCCGAGACCTCTATTCCCCCCGACCTCTCCCGAGACCTCCTCCGACCTCCTCCCGATACCTCCTCTGGTCTCTCTCTCATCTCTGTCCCCCCCTCTCTCTCTCATCTCTCTGTCTCACTCAGCTTTCTCGATCTCACCGCCTCTCGCTTGTGCAGATATAGATGGAAATTCATGGACGAACAATCACCTTCATTCTCTCCATCGTCATCACCACTGTGAGCATCTCGAAAGGGAGCTAAACCCTAATTTTATTTTAAAATAATTCATAAAAATTTTGGTTAAAATTTAAGCAATTCGAACAAATTGGGTACATATTAGGAGTTTTCCCCGATTTTAATTATGACGGATCAATGAGTAGGACACAAGTTCTTACAACTTGTTACATGCTATAAATATAGATTTTATTGAAATTTTTTGTAATTAGGTGAGTGATTGGTGCGAAAAAGTGTGTTTGTAGTTAACCGCAATCAGAACGGTGTCGCGTGTAGCTAGACCGAGGTGAGTACGGGTCGTCCTCAGGGAAACGTGGAACCTTTTACTTTTACTTTAGATGTGTTGAAAAAAAGAGGAGGAAGAAAGAATTTGTTGAATGGTTTTTAGATCTACGTTAAACAAGAATGTAAAATATAGATCTAGATTATTTTAAAGATGTAGTTAATATAATAAGGGGGCTTGTAGGGTTCGTTAGGATTTAGTAGTTATGGACGATTAATTAAAAGTTACCCTTTTTATCCATTAATAGATTTAAAACTAGAACGACGGTGATGCGTGTAGATTAGGGTTTCTGGAGGGAAAAGGAATCCCACTCTTAACCCTTATCTCGACACGGAACTCCGTTCATATCTAGCCTTTACCAAAACAATCATTAATCTAATCTCTAATCGTGGTCGGAACTAACAAAGAATTGTTAGCACGCCCGATTAGGATGTTAATGATTCTTTTGATAAAGTTCATAAACTTTATAGGACTTAAAAAGGGTTTAGTTATTTTCATCATCCATTAGCCTACCCTAATCCTACGAACCCTAACAAACGGAGAATTACTCGCGCATGTTGGGAGAAGAAGATGAAAAGACAAAGAGGGAAAACATAATGTAAAATACAAAAACAATTAAATAAAATAACTACCTTTATTAATCGACTTGAACAAACTACACTTTAATCCGTAGAAAATGATTACAAACTAGTTGCTTCTCGATCTTTCCTAAGAAGGTAGTCGAACTGTAACACCCGAGCCCAATAATACTATTTCTGTTACTGGTTGAGTGTTAGACATTGCTCATTTCAATTATCTTGCTTGTTTGGTTCTTGTTGCAAAGTTTTAACCGGCTAAGTCATTTTTGCCTATAACAAATTTTAACACCTAAAATGAAATTAAAAATATCCATATTGGCCTACTCGTCACCACTAGTCGCGTGGTAGCGTCCGCGCGTCGAGATTTCATCCCGTTCGGTGAAACGGGCGAGTTTGGACGGCTACGCACGCGTGCAAGTGTCCGACTTGGGGGCATGCATTTTAATCATAAGACATCTCATTTTAAAATTTGGAACTCGCTTAAAATCCTATTATTTGAATTTCAAATATTTGGGCGCAACCCGGGCGCGATTTGAAAATGTTTCATTTAGCGCCAAAATACCCATTTAATTTTATAATCTAAAACTTTATATTATAAATATTCTGTACCTAACTAACGATTTAAATCCTTTTGAATCTTTATTTTAAATTTCCTTTTCAACTTCCCAGCCAATCACGAGGGGCTTTACCCTCGGGGGCCCCACCGTAACTCTCTCTCTCTCTCCTACGATAATCTCTCTCTCTCTATCCCTATATATACTGTTCCTTCATCCCTGCAGAAAACCCCACGAGAAAACCCCACGAGGAACCCTAGCTTCGTCGAACCCTAGCCATCTCCGCTGCCGTCGCCGCCGCAGCCCCGCGCCGACGACACCACCACCATCACCCTCGTCGCAGCCGCCACTCCCTCCTTCCTCCTCTCTTCCTTCCTTCCAGCGCCTGCAGCCAACGCCACCGCCACCTGCACCCGCTGTGCTGCCGTCGCCGCCGCCTCCCATCGCCGACGACGCCAGCATCTCCCCTTCGCCCTCTTCCCGACCTCTTCACCTTCCTCCTCCTTCCCTCGCCGGCGCTGCAACAGAACCCGACGCCCGAACCCTAGCACCTTCTCCAGTCGCCGGAAAAGCCGCCGTCGACCCTCGTCGTCGTCGCCTGCGCCACCGCCGACCACCTTTTCTCCCCCTGCAACCCAAACCAGGCCTTTACCTCCCCCTACTCACAGCACAACCCAATCCAGCCACCTCCAGCACTGCTGCCGCGTTCCCTGTTCCTCGCCGGCGCCCCATCGCCGTCGAACCCGTCGCGGTTGCCACCCTCACTATCCCTGTAAGCTTCTCTTTACCTTCTCCCTTCGTTTTACCCCCTCGCTGGTCGATCGTTGTTCATGCATCGTATTTTTGCTAACTTCGTCGCTGTTTTGACGTTTCGCCGGATTCCGGCCGTGCCAACGGCTTGACCCGACTTTCCAGCAAGGTACTCCAGTCCGTGTGGTCCCGCTGTTCGCTGTTTGGACTCGATCCGTGACCCGTGCATCCGTCACGTGTTTTCCGCCGACGTTACGTTCGTGTTTTCCGGTTTGCGAAACCGTCGAGGCAAGTATTACTTGCTACATGCTATGTTATACTAATTAAGTGTGCTTGACTCATAAAACTTGCAAAAGATTAACTAGTGTTGTTACTTTTCTCATTTGGACGAAATATGATATATATCATGATACAGTAACCTAAACCGTATTTTGCCACTTTAACCCTAATAACAAAATTACCAGTTAATTATTTTGCTATTTAAAGGACGATAATCGTACACATATAGCTTCATTACTTTCTGTTATTGATATTGCACTACCTTGTGATTATTGCACCCCAAGGGTGCTCGAACCTGTTAATATGATAATACAACTGCACCATATTAATGCACCATTGTGATTAAATGAACTGTTATTGTTGTTTACTTTATTTCCTGCTGTTATTCCTTAGTCGATTATATACTTGTTATGAGCACACCCTCGATTGCGTTACATATTGATCCGACCTTGATACACATGGCATATATACATACCGATGCACCGGACATGGTACCCTTTACTACCAACTCAACCTGTTGTACCATGACCTGACCTATTACCTGATCTCATGCCTAATGCCAACAAACCTGACTTGGAGTCCTCATGGACCATTCCTGTTGTCTATCCAGACAAACCTGCTTTTACCTGATCCTGTGTTGGCATTAGTTCTTGATTACTGAATACCTGACCTGACATACATAACTTGGGGGTATGGGGAAATCAAAGGTGAAACCGACTTGTAACTCAACAGTTCGATACCTGTTCTGATCAGTCTTACGGGCTCGGCCAGCCCCGGAGTGATGATGCTGACATCACTCGCCCATCCTGCTACCTATTACTTCCTAGCGGCACGTCTCGGATTCAGCCCCGAGGGTCTTGACCGTGGTCCCGGGCATGCACGAGATACTATTGAGTTACATCGACGAGTCATCAATTGATTTCAAGGACTTTAGAATAGAAAACCTGATAGAACAGTTTAGTTACCCACTGCACATTACCCTGCACTGTTGTTTCATATTATTGCTTTATTCATGTTTATCCCTGCATTGCTTATTACCTTGTTCATATTATATTATTGGTTGACATGACGCGCTGACGTCTGGGTTTTGCATGGCCCAGATTCTTTACCACTGTCGCCGACCGAGCAGGAGTACTTCAGCCAGCAGGCTGATTTGTGAGTTCTGTAGTGATTAGTTTATTTATTGCATTTCATTTCCAGATGTGAGCCCGCATTATGGGACGTACTTTTCTATTTATTGTATTGGATCATTTGCTTCCGCACTTATTTTCCATTGACTCTTGTTATTATGGATTTGGACATGTGTTAGATAGTTTATTTATCTTGTTCTTGATATCTCTACAGCCGTAATATGACTGTGGATGGATACTTCCTACCCACAGGTAGCATGGTTGGCTATGTCACGTGCCCAATCTTGCGTACTCTGGGAAGCGGGGCGTGACATGGTTCTTTTGGTATCAGAGCCGATAGGTTAATTGGGTTGATTCTTTTGTAGTTGGGTATTGTACCCGATACACGAATCAGAATACCCGTGCTTAGGAAAACATGTCCTACCACCTTGACCGTTTTACCATTCTTGAATCACATTCTTTCGGATTATGTCGACGTGCAAACTTACTTTGCATGTTAACTCGAAAACCTGATTCCTTGTTATCTCTAGGACTTAGGCGACTTGGGTGGAGTTAAGTAATTGTGGCTATGATACCACGGCATAGTTACAATGCGGTACTCTATTTAAGTATCTTGGAGTTCTAGCCTTGATTTATATATTGAATCTATCATCATGCTAATATTGGGTGTTTTGATTTCAGGACTATGGCAGATAAGAATTTCAAGACGTATCAGAGGCGCGTGGATGAAGCCGTCATGTTGGGAGTGATACGTGGGATGTTGGAAAATCAGAAGAGGCAAACTGAGCTGATCCAGCAGCAAGCATATTCATTTCAGGAGGGTTTGCAGGCCATTCGGCAGTCTGTAAACACCGCTGGAGCGAAACCAGTTGACCGAGTAGGGACCGTGGCAAATTTCAGACGTTTGGGTCCTACCACTTTCACTGGTTTGGAGGAGCCGTTGCCAGCCGAGCAGTGGCTAGTGGACACGGAGAATTTGCTGATTGTGGCACAGATCCCAGAGGACAAAAGAGTTGATGTGGTGCGCATTCAGCTGGTGGATTACGCCCGAGAGTGGTGGCTTGTGGAGGAGACCCGCTTGCCCAAGCCAATCAGTTGGGCGGATTTCTCTAAGAGTTTCCTGGAGAAGTTCTTCCCGCGGACTGCACGGGAGGAAATGGAAGAGAAATTTATTGGGCTGAGGCAAAATGGAGCACCTGTGGACGTACATGCAGCAGAATGGACGAGACTCAGCCGCTTCGCTGGACCCTTAGTCGCCAACGAGGCAGACAGGGCGCGAAGGTTCTTGCGCAG
This sequence comes from Agapanthus africanus, assembly GCA_030015575.1. Lineage (NCBI taxonomy): Eukaryota > Viridiplantae > Streptophyta > Magnoliopsida > Asparagales > Amaryllidaceae > Agapanthus > Agapanthus africanus. The sequence continues at coordinate 130,424,240 of CM057350.1, read as the reverse complement.
TTTGGATGTGGACATCCAGAGGCAGATTGTCTCCCTGGGTTTGACCACTTTCTCGCAGGTTCTTACGGCAGCCAGGGAGCAGCGGAGTTTATCGGGAATGAAAGGGAACCTACAGCAGACAGCAGTTGCGGCCAGGAAGCCCGCATTTGTACCTAACCGAGATCATGGGCGCAGAGGTATTCCAGTGGACCGTCGAGGTGTAGCACCCATGAAGAAGCCTGTGATCGTTGATCGAAGAAAGAGCGTGATCTGTGACTACTGCCATTTACCTGGGCACGTGCAGAAGGAGTGTCGAAGGAGACTGGGACTTTGTCTGGTTTGTGGAGCGGCCGATCACGCAGTTGGTGCATGTCCGTCGAAGCTTCGCACGAGAGATGATATACCGAAGCCTCCGCAGAGACCGTTCCAAGGGCAGAAACAGCTGACTCAAGGACCTAATCAGGCTCGAGCTTTCACGTTGACAGCTGAGGAAGCCAAGGCATCAGGAAAAGTGGTTTCAGGTACTTTACTCGTTCATGGTTTTCCCGCATTGGCATTATTTGATTCCGGAGCATCCCACTGTTTTATGTCATCCAAATTCATAACTACACACTCGATTACCTGCACGACCCTGTCTAGTTTTTGGGACATACACACTGGGAATGGGAAAATCATAGCTAGTAGGGAGTGTAGAGATTGTACAGTTGTTGTGTGCGGACGGGAGCTTTTTGCAGATTTCTTGGTAATAGATACGGGCAGCTATGAAGTTGTCTTGGGAATGGATTTTCTTGGCACTTTCCACGTCCACATTGACTGTAGGGCAAGGAAGGTAATTTTCTAGATTCCCGGACATCCTGAGTTTACCTTCACTGGGGGAAGCAGTTCTGTCGGGCCAGTCGAGTTTAGAGCTAGGCCGACAAACAATGTTCTTGCAGCTATGGAAGTTGATAGTAATGAAGAGCCGGCAGTTGTTCGCGACTTTATGGACGTATTTGAGGATATATCGGGCTTACCGCCGAAGCGAGACGTGGAGTTCGCGATTGACCTTATTCCTGGTGCAGCGCCAGTATCGAAATCATATTATCCGATGGCACCAGTGGAATTGGAAGAAGTTAAGAAGCAAGTTGGTGAATTACTTGAGAAGGGTTGGATTCGAAGCAGCAACTCGCCTTGGGGAGCTCCAGTTCTTTTAGTAAAGAAGAAGGATGGCACGAGAAGGATGTGCATTGATTATCGAGAATTAAACCGGGTGACTATTAAGAACAAGTACCCGATCCCTCTCATTGGAGAACTTTTTGAGCAGCTTAGTGGCGCGAGAGTATTCTCGAAACTGGATTTGCGATCCGGATATCATCAGGTCCGAGTGAAAGCAGAAGATATTTGCAAGACGGCGTTTCGAACTCGATATGGACATTTCGAGTATCTGGTGATGCCCTTCGGAGTAACGAATGCGCCGGCAATATTCATGGATTTGATGAACAGAATCTTTTCACCATTCTTGGACCAGTTTATTGTGGTATTCATTGACGATATTCTGGTGTACTCGAAGAGTCCGGAGGAGCATGCTGAGCATTTAAAGATCGCACTGCAGACGCTGAGACAAGAGAAATTGTATGCGAAGATGAGTAAGTGCGAATTCTGGCTGGAAGAAGTGAAATTTCTGGGGCATGTCGTGTCGGGCGATGGAATCGCCGTCGATCCCGAGAAGATTACAGCAGTTCGAGATTGGCTTATTCCAAGAAATGTGGCTGAGATAAGAAGTTTCCTTGGTTTGGCCGGATACTACAGGAGATTTGTGGAGAACTTCGCTCGCTTGGCAGAACCGTTGATCAAGCTTACGCGCAAGGAAGTACCTTTTATTTGGACGGATGGATGTGCATTGTCCTTCGAGACGTTGAAGCAGAAGTTGATAACCGCCCCTATCCTGACCGTACCAGACAATTCAGGAGGACTGGTGATTCACAGAGACGCATCTGGAAAAGGATTGGGATGTGCTTTGATGCAGAATGGGAAGGTCGTAGCTTACGCATCGAGACAACTGAAGACCCATGAGAAGAATTACCCGACTCATGACTTGGAGCTTGCGGCCGTGATCTTCGCCTTGAAAATTTGGAGACACTACCTTTTAGGCGAGAGAGTCTAAGTTTTTACAGATCACAAGAGTTTGAAGTATGTGTTCACTCAGAAGGAGTTGAACATGAGGCAACGCAGATGGTTGGAGCTGATGGCCGACTACGACCTTGATCTTAAGTACCATCCGGGAAAAGTTAACGTCGTGCCGGATGCGCTTGGTCGGTTACCAGCGATTCAGGTATTGACTACACAGAGGGAGATCATTGCGGATTTTCGAAGATTTGACTTGGAGGTTGTGCTACCACATGCTACGGGTCAGTTGATGCAGTTGCAAGTACAGTCGTCCTTAGTTGAGAAGATTAAAGCGGCACAATCGCAGGATCCTAGACTGCAAAGGTTTCGAGAGCAGGTTGAAGCCGGACTACGAACCGATTTACTGGTCCACGAAGACGGTTCGTTGAGATATGGTAGCCGTGTGTGTGTGCCAAAGGGGGATGCGCGTGAAGAGCTTATGAAGGAAGCACACAGTTCAGCTTACTCTGTACATCCGGGGGGTACAAAGATGTACCGAGATATTCGACAGCACTTCTGGTGGGAAGGTATGAAACGAGAGATTGCCCGCTTCGTGGCTAAGTGCTTGGTGTGTCAGCAAGTCAAGGCTGAACACCAAAGGGTTGCTGGTTTGTTGCAACCACTTCCGATACCTCAGTGGAAGTGGGAATATATAACCATGGATTTCGTGACAGCTTTACCGCGGAGTCCAAAGGGCAACAATGCAGTATGGGTGATTGTCGATCGGTTGACCAAGGCATCTCACTTTATTCCTTTTCGGGTTGGTCAATCGACGGAGACTTTGGCAGAGCGGTACATGCAGGAGATTGTAAGATTGCATGGAGTACCGGTGAGCATCGTGTCCGATCGGGACACTCGGTTCTTGTCACACTTCTGGAGGAGTTTACAAGAAAGTTTGGGGACTCGATTGAAGTTTAGCACAGCTTATCATCCTCAAACTAATGGACAATCGGAGAGAACGATCCAGACTCTTGAAGATATGTTGAGGGCATGCATGTTGGACTTCAAAGGTTCTTGGGAGGATCACCTACACTTGGTGGAGTTTTCTTACAACAATAGCTTCCAAGCGACTATTCAGATGGCTCCGTTTGAAGCTCTGTACGGTCGTAAGTGCCGTTCACCTGTTTGTTGGGATGATGTTGGTGAACGAAGGTTACTGGGACCAGATTTGGTAGTACAGACAGTCGAGAAGGTGAATACAATCAGGAAGCATATGAAGGCAGCTCAAGACAGACAGAAAAGTTGGGCCGACACGTCAAGAAGACCTCTAGAGTTCGCCGTGGGTGATTTGGTATTTTTGAAGATATCACCGACTAGAGGGGTGATTCGCTTTGGGAGTCGGGGAAAGCTTAGTCCTCGATTCGTTGGACCCTTCGAGATATTGGAGCGTGTTGGAGAGGTAGCGTACCGTTTGGCGTTACCACAGTCCTTGGCAGGAGTGCACGATGTGTTTCATGTATCTCAACTACGGAGGTATGTTCGAGATGAGACCCACGTCTTGGATCATTCGGAGTTGACTGTACGGGAGGACCTAACTTTTGAGGAGCGACCGGTTGAAATCAAGTATCGAAGAGAAAAGGTTCTTAAGAACAAGGTTATCCCTCTTGTGCTAGTTTCTTGGGGTAATCGATCGCATGGAGAATCCACTTGGGAGCAAGAAGACGAGATCCGGCAGAAATTTCCTTACCTTTTCCTGTAGCTATCTATCTTGTATTCTTGGAATTTCGAGGACGAAATTCTTTTTGTAGTTGGGTATGATGTAACACCCGAGCCCAATAATACTATTTCTGTTACTGGTTGAGTGTTAGACATTGCTCATTTCAATTATCTTGCTTGTTTGGTTCTTGTTGCAAAGTTTTAACCGGCTAAGTCATTTTTGCCTATAACAAATTTTAACACCTAAAATGAAATTAAAAATATCCATATTGGCCTACTCGTCACCACTAGTCGCGTGGTAGCGTCCGCGCGTCGAGATTTCATCCCGTTCGGTGAAACGGGCGAGTTTGGACGGCTACGCACGCGTGCAAGTGTCCGACTTGGGGGCATGCATTTTAATCATAAGACATCTCATTTTAAAATTTGGAACTCGCTTAAAATCCTATTATTTGAATTTCAAATATTTGGGCGCAACCCGGGCGCGATTTGGAAATGTTTCATTTAGCGCCAAAATACCCATTTAATTTTATAATCTAAAACTTTATATTATAAATATTCTGTACCTAACTAACGATTTAAATCCTTTTGAATCTTTATTTTAAATTTCCTTTTCAACTTCCCAGCCAATCACGAGGGGCTTTACCCTCGGGGGCCCCACCGTAACTCTCTCTCTCTCCTACGATAATCTCTCTCTCTCTATCCCTATATATACTGTTCCTTCATCCCTGCAGAAAACCCCACGAGAAAACCCCACGAGGAACCCTAGCTTCGTCGAACCCTAGCCATCTCCGCTGCCGTCGCCGCCGCAGCCCCGCGCCGACGACACCACCACCATCACCCTCGTCGCAGCCGCCACTCCCTCCTTCCTCCTCTCTTCCTTCCTTCCAGCGCCTGCAGCCAACGCCACCGCCACCTGCACCCGCTGTGCTGCCGTCGCCGCCGCCTCCCATCGCCGACGACGCCAGCATCTCCCCTTCGCCCTCTTCCCGACCTCTTCACCTTCCTCCTCCTTCCCTCGCCGGCGCTGCAACAGAACCCGACGCCCGAACCCTAGCACCTTCTCCAGTCGCCGGAAAAGCCGCCGTCGACCCTCGTCGTCGTCGCCTGCGCCACCGCCGACCACCTCTTCTCCCCCTGCAACCCAAACCAGGCCTTTACCTCCCCCTACTCACAGCACAACCCAATCCAGCCACCTCCAGCACTGCTGCCGCGTTCCCTGTTCCTCGCCGGCGCCCCATCGCCGTCGAACCCGTCGCGGTTGCCACCCTCACTATCCCTGTAAGCTTCTCTTTACCTTCTCCCTTCGTTTTACCCCCTCGCTGGTCGATCGTTGTTCATGCATCGTATTTTTGCTAACTTCGTCGCTGTTTTGACATTTCGCCGGATTCCGGCCGTGCCGACGGCTTGACCCGACTTTCCAGCAAGGTACTCCAGTCCGTGTGGTCCCGCTGTTCGCTGTTTGGACTCGATCCGTGACCCGTGCATCCGTCACGTGTTTTCCGCCGACGTTACGTTCGTGTTTTCCGGTTTGCGAAACCGTCGAGGCAAGTATTACTTGCTACATGCTATGTTATACTAATTAAGTGTGCTTGACTCATAAAACTTGCAAAAGATTAACTAGTGTTGTTACTTTTCTCATTTGGACGAAATATGATATATATCATGATACAGTAACCTAAACCGTATTTTGCCACTTTAACCCTAATAACAAAATTACCAGTTAATTATTTTGCTATTTAAAGGACGATAATCGTACACATATAGCTTCATTACTTTCTGTTATTGATATTGCACTACCTTGTGATTATTGCACCCCAAGGGTGCTCGAACCTGTTAATATGATAATACAACTGCACCATATTAATGCACCATTGTGATTAAATGAACTGTTATTGTTGTTTACTTTATTTCCTGCTGTTATTCCTTAGTCGATTATATACTTGTTATGAGCACACCCTCGATTGCGTTACATATTGATCCGACCTTGATACACATGACATATATACATACCGATGCACCGGACATGGTACCCTTTACTACCAACTCAACCTGTTGTACCATGACCTGACCTGTTACCTGATCTCATGCCTAATGCCAACAAACCTGACTTGGAGTCCTCATGGACCATTCCTGTTGTCTATCCAGACAAATCTGCTTTTACCTGATCCTGTGTTGGCATTAGTTCTTGATTACTGAATACCTGACCTGACATACATAACTTGGGGGTATGGGGAAATCAAAGGTGAAACCGACTTGTAACTCAACAGTTCGATACCTGTTCTGATCAGTCTTACGGGCTCGGCCAGCCCCGGAGTGATGATGCTGACATCACTCGCCCATCCTGCTACCTATTACTGCCTAGCGGCACGTCTCGGATTCAGCCCCGAGGGTCTTGACCGTGGTCCCGGGCATGCACGAGATACTATTGAGTTACATCGACGAGTCATCAATTGATTTCAAGGACTTTAGAATAGAAAACCTGATAGAACAGTTTAGTTACCCACTGCACATTACCCTGCACTGTTGTTTCATATTATTGCTTTATTCATGTTTATCCCTGCATTGCTTATTACCTTGTTCATATTATATTATTGGTTGACATGACGCGCTGACGTCTGGGTTTTGCATGGCCCAGATTCTTTACCACTGTCGCCGACCGAGCAGGAGTACTTCAGCCAGCAGGCTGATTTGTGAGTTCTGTAGTGATTAGTTTATTTATTGCATTTCATTTCCAGATGTGAGCCCGCATTATGGGACGTACTTTTCTATTTATTGTATTGGATCATTTGCTTCCGCACTTATTTTCCATTGACTCTTGTTATTATGGATTTGGACATGTGTTAGATAGTTTATTTATCTTGTTCTTGATATCTCTACAGCCGTAATATGACTGTGGATGGATACTTCCTACCCACAGGTAGCATGGTTGGCTATGTCACGTGCCCAATCTTGCGTACTCTGGGAAGCGGGGCGTGACATGGTTCTTTTGGTATCAGAGCCGATAGGTTAATTGGGTTGATTCTTTTGTAGTTGGGTATTGTACCCGATACACGAATCAGAATACCCGTGCTTAGGAAAACATGTCCTACCACCTTGACCGTTTTACCATTCTTGAATCACATTCTTTCGGATTATGTCGACGTGCAAACTTACTTTGCATGTTAACTCGAAAACCTGATTCCTTGTTATCTCTAGGACTTAGGCGACTTGGGTGGAGTTAAGTAATTGTGGCTATGATACCACGGCATAGTTACAATGCGGTACTCTATTTAAGTATCTTGGAGTTCTAGCCTTGATTTATATATTGAATCTATCATCATGCTAATATTGGGTGTTTTGATTTCAGGACTATGGCAGATAAGAATTTCAAGACGTATCAGAGGCGCGTGGATGAAGCCGTCATGTTGGGAGTGATACGTGGGATGTTGGAAAATCAGAAGAGGCAAACTGAGCTGATCCAGCAGCAAGCATATTCATTTCAGGAGGGTTTGCAGGCCATTCGGCAGTCTGTAAACACCGCTGGAGCGAAACCAGTTGACCGAGTAGGGACCGTGGCAAATTTCAGACGTTTGGGTCCTACCACTTTCACTGGTTTGGAGGAGCCGTTGCCAGCCGAGCAGTGGCTAGTGGACACGGAGAATTTGCTGATTGTGGCACAGATCCCAGAGGACAAAAGAGTTGATGTGGTGCGCATTCAGCTGGTGGATTACGCCCGAGAGTGGTGGCTTGTGGAGGAGACCCGCTTGCCCAAGCCAATCAGTTGGGCGGATTTCTCTAAGAGTTTCCTGGAGAAGTTCTTCCCGCGGACTGCACGGGAGGAAATGGAAGAGAAATTTATTGGGCTGAGGCAAAATGGAGCACCTGTGGACGTACATGCAGCAGAATGGACGAGACTCAGCCGCTTCGCTGGACCCTTAGTCGCCAACGAGGCAGACAGGGCGCGAAGGTTCTTGCGCAGTTTGGATGTGGACATCCAGAGGCAGATTGTCTCCCTGGGTTTGACCACTTTCTCGCAGGTTCTTACGGCAGCCAGGGAGCAGCGGAGTTTATCGGGAATGAAAGGGAACCTACAGCAGACAGCAGTTGCGGCCAGGAAGCCCGCATTTGTACCTAACCGAGATCATGGGCGCAGAGGTATTCCAGTGGACCGTCGAGGTGTAGCACCCATGAAGAAGCCTGTGATCGTTGATCGAAGAAAGAGCGTGATCTGTGACTACTGCCATTTACCTGGGCACGTGCAGAAGGAGTGTCGAAGGAGACTGGGACTTTGTCTGGTTTGTGGAGCGGCCGATCACGCAGTTGGTGCATGTCCGTCGAAGCTTCGCACGAGAGATGATATACCGAAGCCTCCGCAGAGACCGTTCCAAGGGCAGAAACAGCTGACTCAAGGACCTAATCAGGCTCGAGCTTTCACGTTGACAGCTGAGGAAGCCAAGGCATCAGGAAAAGTGGTTTCAGGTACTTTACTCGTTCATGGTTTTCCCGCATTGGCATTATTTGATTCCGGAGCATCCCACTGTTTTATGTCATCCAAATTCATAACTACACACTCGATTACCTGCACGACCCTGTCTAGTTTTTGGGACATACACACTGGGAGTGGGAAAATCATAGCTAGTAGGGAGTGTAGAGATTGTACAGTTGTTGTGTGCGGACGGGAGCTTTTTGCAGATTTCTTGGTAATAGATACGGGCAGCTATGAAGTTGTCTTGGGAATGGATTTTCTTGGCACTTTCCACGTCCACATTGACTGTAGGGCAAGGAAGGTAATTTTCTAGATTCCCGGACATCCTGAGTTTACCTTCACTGGGGGAAGCAGTTCTGTCGGGCCAGTCGAGTTTAGAGCTAGGCCGACAAACAATGTTCTTGCAGCTATGGAAGTTGATAGTAATGAAGAGCCGGCAGTTGTTCGCGACTTTATGGACGTATTTGAGGATATATCGGGCTTACCGCCGAAGCGAGACGTGGAGTTCGCGATTGACCTTATTCCTGGTGCAGCGCCAGTATCGAAATCATATTATCCGATGGCACCAGTGGAATTGGAAGAAGTTAAGAAGTAAGTTGGTGAATTACTTGAGAAGGGTTGGATTCGAAGCAGCAACTCGCCTTGGGGAGCTCCAGTTCTTTTAGTAAAGAAGAAGGATGGCACGAGAAGGATGTGCATTGATTATCGAGAATTAAACCGGGTGACTATTAAGAACAAGTACCCGATCCCTCTCATTGGAGAACTTTTTGAGCAGCTTAGTGGCGCGAGAGTATTCTCGAAACTGGATTTGCGATCCGGATATCATCAGGTCCGAGTGAAAGCAGAAGATATTTGCAAGACGGCGTTTCGAACTCGATATGGACATTTCGAGTATCTGGTGATGCCCTTCGGAGTAACGAATGCGCCGGCAATATTCATGGATTTGATGAACAGAATCTTTTCACCATTCTTGGACCAGTTTATTGTGGTATTCATTGACGATATTCTGGTGTACTCGAAGAGTCCGGAGGAGCATGCTGAGCATTTAAAGATCGCACTGCAGACGCTGAGACAAGAGAAATTGTATGCGAAGATGAGTAAGTGCGAATTCTGGCTGGAAGAAGTGAAATTTCTGGGGCATGTCGTGTCGGGCGATGGAATCGCCGTCGATCCCGAGAAGATTACAGCAGTTCGAGATTGGTTTATTCCAAGAAATGTGGCTGAGATAAGAAGTTTTCTTGGTTTGGCCGGATACTACAGGAGATTTGTGGAGAACTTCGCTCGCTTGGCAGAACCGTTGATCAAGCTTACGCGCAAGGAAGTACCTTTTATTTGGACGGATGGATGTGCATTGTCCTTCGAGACGTTGAAGCAGAAGTTGATAACCGCCCCTATCCTGACCGTACCAGACAATTCAGGAGGACTGGTGATTCACAGCGACGCATCTGGAAAAGGATTGGGATGTGCTTTGATGCAGAATGGGAAGGTCGTAGCTTACGCATCGAGACAACTGAAGACCCATGAGAAGAATTACCCGACTCATGACTTGGAGCTTGCGGCCGTGATCTTCGCCTTGAAAATTTGGAGACACTACCTTTTAGGCGAGAGAGTCAAAGTTTTTACAGATCACAAGAGTTTGAAGTATGTGTTCACTCAGAAGGAGTTGAACATGAGGCAACGCAGATGGTTGGAGCTGATGGCCGACTACGACCTTGATCTTAAGTACCATCCGGGAAAAGTTAACGTCGTGCCGGATGCGCTTGGTCGGTTACGAGCGATTCAGGTATTGACTACACAGAGGGAGATCATTGCGGATTTTCGAAGATTTGACTTGGAGGTTGTGCTACCACATGCTACGGGTCAGTTGATGCAGTTGCAAGTACAGTCGTCCTTAGTTGAGAAGATTAAAGCGGCACAATCGCAGGATCCTAGACTGCAAAGGTTTCGAGAGCAGGTTGAAGCCGGACTACGAACCGATTTACTGGTCCACGAAGACGGTTCGTTGAGATATGGTAGCCGTGTGTGTGTGCCAAAGGGGGATGCGCGTGAAGAGCTTATGAAGGAAGCACACAGTTCAGCTTACTCTGTACATCCGGGGGGTACAAAGATGTACCGAGATATTCGACAGCACTTCTGGTGGGAAGGTATGAAACGGGAGATTGCCCGCTTCGTGGCTAAGTGCTTGGTGTGTCAGCAAGTCAAGGCTGAACACCAAAGGGTTGCTGGTTTGTTGCAACCACTTCCGATACCTCAGTGGAAGTGGGAACATATAACCATGGATTTCGTGACAGCTTTACCGCGGAGTCCAAAGGGCAACAATGCAGTATGGGTGATTGTCGATCGGTTGACCAAGGCATCTCACTTTATTCCTTTGCGGGTTGGTCAATCGACGGAGACTTTGGCAGAGCGGTACATGCAGGAGATTGTAAGATTGCATGGAGTACCAGTGAGCATCGTGTCCGATCGGGACACTCGGTTCTTGTCACACTTCTGGAGGAGTTTACAAGAAAGTTTGGGGACTCGATTGAAGTTTAGCACAGCTTATCATCCTCAAACTAATGGACAATCGGAGAGAACGATCCAGACTCTTGAAGATATGTTGAGGGCATGCATGTTGGACTTCAAAGGTTCTTGGGAGGATCACCTACACTTGGTGGAGTTTTCTTACAACAATAGCTTCCAAGCGACTATTCAGATGGCTCCGTTTGAAGCTCTGTACGGTCGTAAGTGCCGTTCACCTGTTTGTTGGGATGATGTTGGTGAACGAAGGTTACTGGGACCAGATTTGGTAGTACAGACAGTCGAGAAGGTGAATACAATCAGGAAGCATATGAAGGCAGCTCAAGACAGACAGAAAAGTTGGGCCGACACGTCAAGAAGACCTCTAGAGTTCGCCGTGGGTGATTTGGTATTTTTGAAGATATCACCGACTAGAGGGGTGATTCGCTTTGGGAGTCGGGGAAAGCTTAGTCCTCGATTCGTTGGACCCTTCGAGATATTGGAGCGTGTTGGAGAGGTAGCGTACCGTTTGGCGTTACCACAGTCCTTGGCAGGAGTGCACGATGTGTTTCATGTATCTCAACTACGGAGGTATGTTCGAGATGAGACCCACGTCTTGGATCATTCGGAGTTGACTGTACGGGAGGACCTAACTTTTGAGGAGCGACCGGTTGAAATCAAGTATCGAAGAGAAAAGGTTCTTAAGAACAAGGTTATCCCTCTTGTGCTAGTTTCTTGGGGTAATCGATCGCATGGAGAATCCACTTGGGAGCGAGAAGACGAGATCCGGCAGAAATTTCCTCACCTTTTCCTGTAGCTATCTATCTTGTATTCTTGGAATTTCGAGGACGAAATTCTTTTTGTAGTTGGGTATGATGTAACACCCGAGCCCAATAATACTATTTCTGTTACTGGTTGAGTGTTAGACATTGCTCATTTCAATTATCTTGCTTGTTTGGTTCTTGTTGCAAAGTTTTAACCGGCTAAGTCATTTTTGCCTATAACAAATTTTAACACCTAAAATGAAATTAAAAATATCCATATTGGCCTACTCGTCACCACTAGTCGCGTGGTAGCGTCCGCGCGTCGAGATTTCATCCCGTTCGGTGAAACGGGCGAGTTTGGACGGCTACGCACGCGTGCAAGTGTCCGACTTGGGGGCATGCATTTTAATCATAAGACATCTCATTTTAAAATTTGGAACTCGCTTAAAATCCTATTATTTGAATTTCAAATATTTGGGCGCAACCCGGGCGCGATTTGGAAATGTTTCATTTAGCGCCAAAATACCCATTTAATTTTATAATCTAAAACTTTATATTATAAATATTCTGTACCTAACTAACGATTTAAATCCTTTTGAATCTTTATTTTAAATTTCCTTTTCAACTTCCCAGCCAATCACGAGGGGCTTTACCCTCGGGGGCCCACCGTAACTCTCTCTCTCTCCGTCTCTCTATCTCTCTCTCCTACGATAATCTCTCTCTCTCTCTATCCCTATATATACTGTTCCTTCATCCCTGCAGAAAACCCCACGAGAAAACCCCACGAGGAACCCTAGCTTCGTCGAACCCTAGCCATCTCCGCTGCCGTCGCCGCCTCAGCCCCGTGCCGACGACACCACCACCATCACCCTCGTCGCAGCCGCCACTCCCTCCTTCCTCCTCTCTTCCTTCCTTCCAGCGCCTGCAGCCAACGCCACCGCCACCTGCACCCGCTGTGCTGCCGTCGCCGCAGCCTCCCACCGCCGACGACGCCAGCATCTCCCCTTCGCCCTCTTCCCGACCTCTTCACCTTCCTCCTCCTTCCCTCGCCGGCGCTGCAACAGAACCCGACGCCCGAACCCTAGCACCTTCTCCAGTCGCCGGAAAAGCCGCCGTCGACCCTTGTCGTCGTCGCCTGCGCCACCGCCGACCACCTCCTCTCCCCCTGCAACCCAAACCAGGCCTTTACCTCCCCCTACTCACAGCACAACCCAATCCAGCCACCTCCAGCACTGCTGCCACGTTCCCTGTTCCTCGCCGGCGCCCCATCGCCGTCGAACCCGTCGCGGTTGCCACCCTCACTATCCCTGTAAGCTTCTCTTTACCTTCTCCCTTCGTTTTACCCCCTCGCTGGTCGATCGTTGTTCATGCATCGTATTTTTGCTATCTTCGTCGCTGTTTTAACATTTCGCCGGATTCCGGCCGTGCCGACGGCTTGACCCGACTTTCCAGCAAGGTACTCCAGTCCGTGTGGTCCCGCTGTTCGCTGTTTGGACTCGATCCGTGACCCGTGCATCCGTCGCGTATTTTCCGCCGACGTTACGTTCGTGTTTTCCGGTTTGCGAAACCGTTGAGGCAAGTATTACTTGCTACATGCTATGTTATACTAATTAAGTGTGCTTGACTCATAAAACCTGCAAAAGATTAACTAGTGTTGCTACTTTTCTCATTTGGACGAAATATGATATATATCATGATACAGTAACTTAAACCGTATTTTGCCACTGTAACCCTAATAACAAAATTACCAGTTAATCATTTTGCTATTTAAAGGACGATAATCGTACACATATAGCTTCATTACTTTCTGTTATTGATATTGCACTACCTTGTGATTATTGCACCCCAAGGGTGCTCGAACCTGTTAATATGATAATACAACTGCACCATATTAATGCACCATTGTGATTAAATGAACTGTTATTGTTGTTTACTTTATTTCCTGCTGTTAATCCTTAGTCGATTATATACTTGTTATGAGCACACCCTCGATTGCGTTACATATTGACCCGACCTTGATACACATGACATATATACATACCGATGCACCGGACATGGTACCCTTTACTACCAACTCAACCTGTTGTACCATGATCTGACCTGTTACCTGATCTCATGCCTAATGCCAACAAACCTGACTTGGAGTCCTCATGGACCATTCCTGTTGTCTATCCAGACAAACCTGCTTTTACCTGATCCTGTGTTGGCATTAGTTCTTGATTACTGAATACCTGACCCGACATACATAACTTGGGGGTATGGGGAAATCAAAGGTGAAACCGACTTGTAACTCAACAGTTCGATACCTGTTCTGATCAGTCTTACGGGCTCGGCCAGCCCCGGAGTGATGATGCTGACATCACTCGCCTATCCTGCTACCTATTACTGCCTAGCGGCACGTCTCGGATTCAGCCCCGAGGGTCTTGACCGTGGTCCCGGGCATGCACGGGATACTATTGAGTTACATCGACGAGTCATCAATTGATTTCAAGGACTTTAGAATAGAAAACCTGATAGAACAGTTTAGTTACCCACAACACATTACCCTGCACTGTTGTTTCATATTATTGCTTTATTCATGTTTATCCCTGCATTGCTTATTACCTTGTTCATATTATATTATTGGTTGACATGACGCGCTGACGTCTGGGTTTTGCATGCCCCAGATTCTTTACCACTGTCGCCGACCGAGCAGGAGTACTTCAGCCAGCAGGCTGATTTGTGAGTTCTGTAGTGATTAGTTTATTTATTGCATTTCATTTCCAGATGTGAGCCCGCATTATGGGACGTACTTTTCTATTTATTGTATTGGATCATTTGGTTCCGCACTTATTTTCCATTGACTCTTGTTATTATGGATTTGGATATGTGTTTGATAGTTTATTTATCTTGTTCTTGATATCTCTACAGCCGTAATGTGACGTGGATGGATACTTCCTACCCACAGGTAGCATAGTTGGCTATGTCACGTGCCCAATCTTGCGTACTCTGGGAAGCGGGGCGTGACACGAACAGTCGATGATCAGCCTGGATGCGTGAGCGTCTGGAGCTTCGTGATCTCTTCGGCTTGATAACTTTTCCAAGAGGCTCTCGGTGCTCTTTTATAGTGCAAAGCCAGAATCGTTTAGTTGGAAACTTGGTAAAATTCAGCAAAGATTGATACCCCAAATTTTTACCAAATGATTCCTCTAGAATGCCGCGGATCCGCGGCCAAAGAGGGGGTATGGCCGCGGATACGCGGCCATTTGATCTCAACTCTCCATCATTTTTCTGGGGCTCTATCTTTAGGACATGTGGCAATCCTAGGCACCTTCAGAATTCAGAAATCTTCTCTCGGTTGCTTCCAGACTTGGTCTCCAAGTTTTGCTTCTTAATTTGGTAAGTCTTCTTCAACAACTTGATTTGCTTGATAAATTCTGCACAACAACTTGGAAAATTCTGCACAATAATCTCAAATAATATTTAGTAGACTTAGTTCTACTAGGATTTGGTCAATGAATTTATTTGCATACATTTTCCTACCAAATTATAATTATAATTTATTAACACATGGAAAAATAGTATTTTTACACATAAACCCTCATATGTATGATATATTATAATAAAGTCCTTTTTAATATGAAAATGGTAGGAAAAATGTAATAACAAATGTGCAGTTTTATCAACTGAACAAATACCCCCAAACTTATCTTTGATCGTCCCGAGCAAACTAGTTTATTCAAGAGAAGAAAAAGAAAGGAGAAAACTAAGCACACTTTCGTAGGCAAACACGATTGCACTGAGCACGTGCAACAAGCCGTTAAACCTCTAGGTGTCCCTAGTAGGAGGAGTGTTGTCTCCTGAGGGTTTTCAGCGGATTACACCCACAAAATCCTATAACAAAAGAGAGATGGTGAAATTTACATATAAAGATAAGAACCATAAAAGAAAAACTTTGAAAATAAGAGTTTCCAACTATACTAGCTTTTCAGTTATCATGAGCCCTATCTTAATAGTCATGAAAAAAATGTTAGAAATCACATCATCCCTCAATAAAACATCGTCTTTATTCTTTATTCCTACCTTTCATCCAAACATTGATCATATAACCCCACGTGTGTGTAAAGAACATCCCTACACTCGGAGAATTCAATTCAAGCTATCATACTCTTGTCCATCTACCTTAGTACTTTTTAATTTAATGAATATTAAGATTTGCTCACACATTTTCATGCGACCGTTAATACTTCTTGAGGTACTAACC
Organism: Agapanthus africanus; assembly: GCA_030015575.1. Taxonomy (NCBI): domain Eukaryota; kingdom Viridiplantae; phylum Streptophyta; class Magnoliopsida; order Asparagales; family Amaryllidaceae; genus Agapanthus; species Agapanthus africanus. The sequence continues at coordinate 130,408,489 of CM057350.1, read as the reverse complement.
GACCGATTACTCATGTGCTTGCTGATTAGGTGATAATATTTTCCTCGTCTTGCACCACCTGAGGCTTAGCAGTGACTCCCAGACCAGTTGGCCTTAGGGCACTAGGTGAAGAGGCACCCTCGCTATATTTTTTTATTGCTGCCTTGGCGATACAAAATCAGTGTTCATTTTTTTCTTTCACCATTTTTATATTTTCTTCATTTTTTATTTTTTCATTTCCTTCATATTTTGGCTTTTAGACAAGAGCATTTCAAGATATCCTCTACTATCCCGAGTTTCAAGACGTGTGTAAGTGCATATAGTAGGGTATCAACATTCAAATGTTTGGCTTCCAGAATAGAAACTATTTTTCAGACTTATTTTTATCCTCAGATTAGTGACTTCCTTCATCTTACTAACCCTTGGGACAACAGCTCATAACTACTTATTACTAGTTCGTTTAAGAAAACTTCTAATTTTCTTGGTTTTCTTAAACTATTCCTATCTTTCATATATAATTTTTCACTTTCTATTCTTTTATTATCAAAAAAAAAATTAAATTTTTTTTTTGAAAATGTTGTGCTTATGCAAAATATGATGCAAATTGATGTGTAAATAAGCACAAACCTCCCCCAAACCTGTTTACAGCAGTGTCCTCACTGATGTCATCCGTTAAGCTTAAAAACCTGTAGACTTGGGAGGAAATTATTAATGGGGGCAAGAATATATGAAAGTGAGAATCCTCCCCCAAACTTATTTTAGGCTCACAATTTTGTCAAAATCATTTTTTTTCAAGAGCCAAAATATACCACCCCCCAAAACTTGAGTTAAACAATTTTAATCTTTTTAAAATCACACGAGGGGGTCAAGGTTATTGGTCAATGCCAAGCTTTGCAAAGACCGAAGGTCAACACCAACCATTCAAAAATTTTATCGATGAAGCACCAAGGTTGGTGGAAGAACATGTCACCTATTGACGTGAAGAAGTGGGGAGGTGACAAGAGGTGTAATGGAAAAGGATTGCGTCTCCATTTGGAGAGACGACACAGTGATAGTGATGATGGATTACTCGCATTATCATGATTGTCCAAAAGAAGGGGTGGAAGTTCAATTTCTTCATCTTGGAGTTGATTCATCTCAACACCCGTGTCTTGTAAAAATGCGAGTTCATCAGCGAAAATTTTCTGAAAGCTTTCATCGATACCCCGAAGAATAATGTCATCAGAAAAAATGGGGTGATCGTCAGACTCTATAAAAAGTTCCTCATCAGTGTTAGATGTTGACCCGGACAACTCGGTGGAAGAGTCCGTATCAAGCAACAACATATGAAAAGAGTCAGTATCATGAGGTTGATCAAATTCGCTGCTGTCGACATCCATTAATTCGACAGAACACACATGAGCATAGGGTTCGGAGGGTTCACTTCCCAACTTGTAAATGTTAAGCTCAATTGACTTCTTTCCAAAGGATAGGGTCATAGAGCCGTTTCTACAATTGATTACTGCGTTGGAAGTGGCCAAAAAGGATCGACCGAGTATCACTGGGATTTGATTGCGTGGGTTCGCCACAGGTTGTGTATCTATAACGATAAAGTCCACAGGGAATATGAATTCCCCGACTTTGATTAACATATTCTCTAGCTCACCCCTAGGTTGGGTGATAGATCGATCGGCCATCTGAAGAGTGCAATGCGAAGGTTTTAACTCTCCGATCCCTAATTGCTCATAAACAGAGTACGGAAGCAAGTTAACACTAGCACCTAAATCGAGTAGAGCACGATTGATATTTTTACCCCCAATAGAAATTGAAATTGTAGGACTTCCGGGGTCCTTTCGTTTCTTGGGTAGTTGTTGAGTAAAAGCTGTGCTCACATTACTCGCAAGGAAAACTTTTTTAGGTACTTGAGCTTTTCTCTTCCTAGTGCACAAGTCCTTTAGGATTTTCGCATATGACAGAACTTGTTGAATAGCATCTAGGAGAGGAATGTTTATGTTAACTTACTTAAAAATTTCCACAATCTTCTCCATTTGTGGACTTGGTCTGTTGCTCCTTAACCTGTTTGGATAAGGTGCTTTATTAATAAAGGTTTGGTCCAACATTAGAGAGGATTGTGGGGACAGATTCGATCCCAAAACTGGAGTGGGAATCGACTTAGATAGATTTGGCAAAATGGGCGAAGGGTTCGAGCCTTGGGGAAAACGGAGAATAGGCTCGGGTGAAGGTGGGAGACTAGATGAATTAGGGGAAGAAGAAGAAGCTGGGATATCATTGGTGTCACTATCATCAAATTGCTCACCCACTCGGTTATTCAGCACTTTTCCCGATCTCAACGTGGTAACAGCACTCACATTATAACTTTGTGAGTGGCCAGAATTAGGTATGGGTTGAGATGGGAGTTTCCCTTTCTCTCTCGCACTCATTGCGGCGTTTAATTGTGCGATTTGGTTTTCTAATGATTTAATACTCTCACCATGGGAGGCGGAGTTTTTCATTATGGTATCAATAGAAGACCTCATCTCAGCCGAAATTTGCATGGATTGTTTCATGAACATATCCAAAGTTTGTGCAAGTGAGTTGTCAGTACCGGCCACTTGTGGTGTAGAAATGTTGGCCGGATTTTGGAAATTCTGTGACTGAAAGGGGGGCTGATTTTGTGGTTGTGGTTGCTGTGGAGGAGGTCTTTGATAATTGCTTTGTTGGTTTTGATTCCAAGCAAAGTTAGGATGATTCCTCCATCCTTGATTGTATGTGGAAGAATAAAGGTCGTTTCTAGGTCGCTGCTGAAAAGCAGCATTAGCTTGAAATGAAGCATTCATAGGACATTCTTCCGTTAAGTGTGAAGGATCCGAACAGCAACCACAAACGGTCTTAGGAAGCGTGACCTGATTTAGGGAGAATGATGAAAATTTGTTCTCAATAGCATCGAGTTTCTTCTGTATCGCTGCCATTTCGGCTTTTACTGCGATAGAAACGTCGAGCTGGTGAATACCTCCCTTAGTTGTAGGTGGTCTTACGCTTTCCCACTGCAACGTGTGTTCAGCAAGGTCTACCAGATATCTCCATGCTTCACCGTCATCTTTAGACATGAAATTGCATTGACACATTGTTTCAAGCATCTGCTTTGTCGCTGGATTAATGCCCTTATATATAATCCAATATAAATCCCATCTTTGTATTCCGTGATGGGGGCATTAGACAAGCAGATCTTTGAAACGTTCAAAGCACTTCCAAAATGGTTCATTGGGAAGCTGGGTGAACTGGTTGATCTCGCTCCTAATGTAGGCAGTCTTATGATTTGGGTAAAACTTCTTAAGAAATGCTACGACGAATTCATCCCAATTAGTGATAGAGTGTGCGTATTATAAAGCCATTTTTCTGCCAAGTCGCACAGTGTGAATGGGAGAAGATGTAAGCGCATAGCATCTAAAGTCAATTGTGAAGTACCCATCATTGCGCATACGTTTTCGAATTTGGTGATGAAAACGTACGCGTCTTCTGACTCAAACCCGTGAAATTTGGGCAGCAGATTGATGTAGTGGGGTTTAACTTTGAAATTATCCCCGTTAGGTGGTGGAAGAGATAGACAAGTAGGAAGAGGACCACGAATAGGATAGCATCTCTCTTGGAGAGAGATGAGCGGTGGATTCTGCTCACCTACGGGCGGTGGCAGCGTGGTGTTATAATTAGATGGAGTGCCGTCCATCTCGGTTGTGGTGTGTGGTGGTGGGGGAAAAGAAGATGAAGAAGTACCGACTTCGGCGTCGATAGCAGGAACGCGGACAAGACGGGCACTAGGATCCCGTGTCCAGCCGAGCATGCACTAAGCGGGTTTAGTGCAAGTGGCAGCGTGTGTGTGATTTTAAAATTGGCTTGTTTTTGAAAAAGTGGGACTCAAGACAAATCACCCTTAAGATGCACAAGCAACCCTAGAACTAAGGTCACCTAGGTCCAGTCTCTAGACCGCTCCTAGACTTCCAAAGGACAAGCCGCAGGATAAATCCTCTACCGCCTCCGTACTACCCCTGTAGCCAGGTAAGTGCCAGGTAAGTGGGAAGGAACCACGTCGTGGGCCTAATTAAAAACCACTAGCCTTTGTCACACTTGTCTAGGCACTACAAACGTAATGCGGATAAACGATAGATTACCCACGACCTTCCTCTGTCCTTATTGAGCGCGACAGTCCTTTAAAGTCTGATCTAGATATTTTTTAAATTAATGGATGGTTGATCTATATGCTCGGTTTGTGATTTGTGGGGCTTAGGAAGGGTGATGAAATCCCCACCTAATCTTGATTTGGTCTTTGCCCCTTAAAATCCGTATTAAATATGCAAAACAAAACCAATCACAAAACTTTTGCAAAAAGATTTTTTTTTAGCGGCGCAATTTTGCAAAGAATCCTGCAGAAAATAGATTTTATTGGATTTGAGGAGAGAGAGAAGGAGTTAAGAAAGATACCAGAGAAGACTTAAGCCCTAATTCCTCTGTTGTACCGCGTTTCCGTCGCACCAAGGGTACTTTTGCCGCGGTTCCGCCGCGTGGCAGAGGGATTGCTTGATGAAATTTTTTGTAGATCCTTTTGTGCTCCTCTGGATCTCTAAAAATGTCTCTGTTTCCTGTTTTCCTTAATTCTGTGACTCCAGATTTCCTTGCAAAAATTCACGCACAAATCGTTAAATATGCAATTTGCAGTTTGTGTTAATAATGATATGACTCGTCTAAGAATTCAACACAAATAGTAAAAATAAAAAATTACGCACGTATCTCCGGCAGCGGCGCCATTTGATTGGTGCGAAAAAGTGTGTTTGTAGTTAACCGTAATCAGAACGGTGTCGCGTGTAGCTAGATCGAGGTGAGTACGGGTCGTCCTCAGGGAAACGTGAAACCTTTTACTTTTACTTTAGATGTGTTGAAAAAGAGAGGAGGAAGAAAGAATTTGTTGAATTGTTTCTAGATCTACGTTAAACAAGAATGTAAAATATAGATCTAGATTATTTTAAAGATGTAGTTAATATAATAAGGGGGCTTGTAGGGTTCGTTAGGATTTAGTAGTTATGGACGATTAATTAAAAGTTACCCTTTTTATCCATTAATAGATTTAAAACTAGAACGACGGTGATGCGTGTAGATTAGGGTTTCTGGAGGGAAAAGGAATCCCACTCTTAACCCTTATCTCGACACGGAACTCCGTTCATATCTAGCCTTTACTAAAACAATCATTAATCTAATCTCTAATCGTGGTCGGAACTAGCAAAGAATTGTTAGCACGCCCGATTAGGATGTTAATGATTCTTTTGATAAAGTTCATAAACTTTATAGGACTTAAAAAGGGTTTAGTTATTTTCATCATCCATTAGCCTACCCTAATTCTACGAACCCTAACAAGCGGAGAATTACTCGCGCATGTTGGGAGAAGAAGATGAAAATACAAAGAGGGAAAACATAATGTAAAATGCAAAAACAATTAAATAAAATAACTACCTTTATTAATCGACTTGAACAAACTACAATTTAATCCGTAGAAAATGATTACAAACTAGTTGCTTCTCGATCTTTCCTAAGGAGGTAGTTGAACAGTCGATAATCAGCCTGGATGTGTGAGCGTCTGGAGCTTCGTGATCTCTTCGGCTTGATAACTTTTCCAAGAGGCTCTCGGTGCTCTTTTATAGTGCAAAGCCAGAATCGTTTAGTTGGAAACTTGGTAAAATTCAGCAAAGATTGATACCCCAAATTTTTACCAAATGATTCCTCTAGAATGCCGCGGATCCGTGGCCAAAAAGGGGGTATGGCCGCGGATACGCGGCCATTTGATCTCAACTCTCCATCATTTTTCTGGGGCTCTATCTTTGGGACATGTGGCAATCCTAGGCACCTTCAGAATTCAGAAATCTTCTCTCGGTTGCTTCCAGACTTGGTCTTCAAGTTTTGCTTCTTAATTTGGCAAGTCTTCTTCAACAACTTGATTTGCTTGATAAATTCTGCACAACAACTTGGAAAATTCTGCACAATAATCTCAAATAATATTTAGTAGACTTAGTTCTACTAGGATTTGGTCAATGAATTTATTTGCATACATTTTCCTACCAAATTATAATTATAATATATTAACACATGGAAAAATAGTATTTTTACACATAAACCCTCATATGTATGATATATTATAATAAAGTCCTTTTTAATATGAAAATGGTAGGAAAATGTAATAACAAATGTGCAGTTTTATCAACTGAACAGTGAGTATAATTGTGAAGATAAATAAGTAGGTTGTTTGATGAGAACTCTCAAAGTGCGTCAATATTTCTGGCAGGTGAAAAAATGATGGATAATTACATCCATCCAGTTTGCTATTTCGGTGGCCAATTAACGATTGGAAAAAATAATATTTCTGAATATGTCGGTGGAAAAACTAAAATGACTAAAGTCAAGAAATTTAGCACATACAACGAGCTGTGTCAAGTAGTGTACAAAGCTACCAAAATTAATCTGTTAGAGTTCAATATCTCTTTAATATGCAAATGGCCGATGGAGTATGAATATACCGCCATTGAAGTATCCGACGATGAGGATACACAAGTCATGCTTGCATCGGAATCGAAATCGATCGAGCAGTTTGTGAAAAAGAAAATATTGACGTCCACTCAACTGCCCGAACCTTATTCTGAAGTGCATGATACTTCATTTCAAGTATCCGAGCATTACCCCCAAAGAGAAATGGAACGCATGCTCAATATGAATGCCGATTCTACCGGCTTTATGTCTCCCACCAATGATGAACAGTATAGAGATCAAAGTTACGTAGGTGAAAGCACATCAAGCGGGACGCTAGTGAATTGGCAGTTTACGAAGTAAGTATTATATTGTATATCTTTATAACGCATGTACATTTAGCGGAACACTATTTATTGAGAGTGGAGATATGTTATAGTTATCAAGTATTCATAAATTTATATGCAGTTCTTATGTACCGCTGGTCAGTTATAATTGCATGTCACCATCAAACTTCGGTTTTAATTTCATACCAACGCCAAATTTCGGCTTCAATATTCTTTCCCAAAATACTGAGCACATGCAGTCATACAATACGGGATACAATAAAGAATGGACACCGTTTGCAGACGATGGGTCGGGATTGCATCGGTATGAAGCCGGAACATCAAGTACCATGCAAGTCCCTAATGTTAGTTCTGCACATTTAACCGATGTACCTACTATGGATCCAGCGGTGTTGGAACATAATGGAGATGAAAGTGATGATGATGATGCTAGTGATGAGGAAAAGATTCAAGCACAAGATAATATGTAATTTGCATATGTCCTTGACGATGAGAATGATAGGCAGTGGATTACTAATTCATGTGTTAATAATGACTTAGTTGCGTTTAAAGGTCCACTTGCCGATAACATGACAGATGCTCACATGTTATCTACAGCGATAATGAAGAATGTCAACTTTCGTGCTGATAGGCTTTCGACAGTCAATATTGAAAGTGGGTTGAAGGTCGGCGATTTGATCGAGAATAAGGAGAAGTTAATTCAGGCAGTCAACGTTTAATCAATTAAACACGGATTTCCTTTTAAACCAATCAAGACTACCATGACCAAGTACACCATCGTTTGTAAAACAGACGCAAACTGTCCGTGGAGGCTTCATGTATATATATCGAAGAAATCACCGACGGGACATTGGAAGATAAAGAAGTATGCGGGTAATCATACTTGTGTGAATCTTGTAGTGAATTCAAATCATAAACAGGCCACTTCTACATTCATATGTAAATATGATATTGCCTTTTGTGAAAGCGGATGTCGATTTAAACCCCAAAACGATTCAAGTGCTTATAAAAGATACATTATTCATTGAGATAAATTATATGATGGCATGGAATGCGTTGAACATGGTATTTTCTAAAATATATGGAGATTGGGAAGATTCGTATGAATATTTGCATCAATATCTTACCGCCATCAAATCTACTAATCCTGGAACTGTCTTCAAAATAACCGATGCTTCAATATCAGAAAGAATGGGATATTTTACCGGTGCATTTTAGGCATTCAGACCGGCAATTGAAGGTCTCGCTTATTGTTGTCCCGTTCTCAGTATTGATGGAACGCATTTATACGGCAAATACAAAGGAATTTTGCACATTGCTATCGGTGCTGATGTAAATGATGGCCTTTATCCTTTGGCATATGCTGTAGTTAGAGGTGAAACCACTGAAAATTAATAGAGGTTCATTGCTTGCATTCATTTTTACATTCCATCCATATGGGAAAGACACATTACTTTCATATCTGACCGGATGAAAGGGATTCCGACCGCGCTAAGAAATTCATGGCCGGAACCTCATAGTCATCGTTATTGTATGCGACATATCAGAGCCAACTTCTCCACTGCTAGATTTAGTGGTATTGCAGAGTTTGTTCTCTCAAATTGCATGTGCACAAGATGACTTGACATATACAGAGCTGAGAGAGGAACTTAAACGTATATGTCCAAAAGAAGATGCTTGGATTGAAAGTAGTTTTAAAAATGAAGAAAAAAGATGAGCTCTTTCGAAAGACGGTGGTAGGCGATTTTGTATGATAATTATGAATACTTCAGAAAGTTTTAAAAGGGTCTTAAAAGGATCTTGGTCTTTGCCTATTCGAGCCTTAGTAGGACGGACTTTTACAGAGCGAAAAAATACTTCTTTGCACGACGTCAGGAGGGATAAGAGTGGATGATAAAGTTATGTCCTAAGTTCGAACAATTAATAACAAAAGAGCTACTGATGTTAGGCATGCTTGGATCATGAGCTTCAGCCAGTCCGAATGGCAGGTGACTGACAAAAATGGAAAAACTTACAGCCCAGTCATCGATGGTAGGAATTGTAGTTGTACATGCAATATTCCTAAGTAGAAAAAGTTGCCTTGTTCACATGTAATTTCAACATGCACATGAGTAGAGGTGGGGGGACATTGCACATCACGATCTTACTTCAAATTGGTATTTTGTCCCCAAATACAAAGCTGATTATACCCCGTTGTTCCATTCTGTACCCGATAGCCAATATTGGGAGGCATACAACGGTCCAATGATATTACCACCTATCGATAGGAAACAAACAGGACGACCACGTTTTACTTGTATCAAAAGTGTTATGGATGATCCACGAGAAGGACGTAGGCAAAATAGATGCAGCATCTGGAATGAGTATGGTCATAACAAGACACGATGCAAAAATCCTCCAGCCCCACGTCGCCATTGGTAATCACCGCCTATATTTTGAAATACACACATACACATACACGTCCAAACACAAAAAACAAACATACATCTACACACACATACACACACACTTATGTTCATTGTTATACATACTCATTTTTTCAAAAACAATATAACTCGACTTTTTCATTATGCAGATATACCTATGGATCCTGGACCTATAGATACGAGTGTTCTGTACTTGCAGACTGACCACAAGTCGGCCGACACAGCAATAGTAAAGGTAAAACTTTATAATATTATTTTCTTTAATTACATATGTTATTTATACGTTACTGATACAAGTCTCTTTTTGTAATTGGCAGAGTGATCAGGTGATTATATGCATTGACCACTCAGTCCAGAGCAACCGAATCCTAGTTGGAGATGTCCGTGTGCAGGCTGAGCTGCAACGGGCAGAATTTCATCTTATATCCATATTAGAGTATATACGGTTGGATAGAGGCTTGATTACGGTTTTAGTAGATAGATGGAGACCAGAGACTAGCACATTTCATTTTAGAGTTGGTGAGATGACTATCACCCTTCAAGACGTCGATATACTGCTTGGTTTGCCTATAGACGAAGAGGTGATTGCTGTGGAGTACAACCACGATTAGTCAGATTTGTGTCCATCTTGTTGGGTAGGATTCCGCCTGTTGGGAAGAGGAGAGGTAGTAGTATTAACTTGAGTTGGCTGCGGGAGGCATTTAGTGCTGAGCTTGCCATGGATGCTACCCCTGCAGCTATCGAGCAGTATGCACGAGCCTATATTTTACATCAGATAGGGGTTCGCTTGTTCCCGGATAGGAGAAAGGGCAGAGTTAGTCTTGCCTGGCTGCCTCTTTTAGCTGATCTCGACCAGTGTACCACTTTATCATGAGGGTGCAGTTCTGTCATTTCTCTACAGCGAGCTGAGGATGGCTGCATTGATGGTGCAGAAGAGTTTTGGGGGCTGTTTGATGCTTCTTCATGTTTACAATACTTAAAAACGCATTCTACTAATTTTACGTAATTAAATTGATATTCAATGTAAAACGTAATTCTATCACATTGTATTTCAGATATGGTAATGAACATATCTCTCTATTGGTCGCCCGACCATTACGACACAGTTTGCTTTAGATGGTCAAAGGTCATATGGATGCCAGTAAGTAATTGAAACTATGCGCATATTTCAAATTTCAAGTTTTTTTTAATATTAACTTGTGTGTAATCTCTATGCAGGTGGAATGTGCTCAAGTCATGGGATGTGACACCGGATCACAGCCTCCGCTTCTACCGCAATGAGTTCGATGTCATGGAGGAGGCAGCAGTTACGTGAACACCGTACACACATGACCTGATGGACACTCTGCATCCATTATGCTTGGCAGGCGCCGGCTTCTGGCATGCGCTGACGCCGATCATCTGCAACGATGTTATTCTGATGCACGTGCCAGACCGTGTCCTTCGCCAGTTCGGTTTGAGGCAGCACATACCAGGCGCGGTGGAGCGGACACCGCGTCAAGGTGGAGAGCTAGTTTGGGATGCTTGGCTCATGGAGTATCAAATTTAAGTGGGTCGATAATACGGTAAGGTACACCACATAATCGATAAGATACAGCTACATATACCGATAGACCGGTATCGTACCTGGTATTGGATGATTACCCACGGATTCATCACCACAGCCGTCCTCCTCCCGCCCACCTCATATACGCCTCGAGGACCGATAGAGAGAGATTTGGTAACTTTATATCAAACCTTTTAAAACTATAATCTTGTTTTTATGAAATTTGTTGCCTTATTTACCATCAATATAGGTCCAAACCATTTACGCGTTAGAGAATATAGCTGATGAGGGGATTAGTGGGACTAGGGACTTAGTAAGCTGCTTTATGAACATCAAGTCTTTTATCAGTAGTGTGATGACGAGGCACAGATTCACACTTCCACCGGCCGTGCCTGCACCACCTGTGCCTTCCACCACCCGTGCCTCCACCATCCGTGCCTCCACAACCTGCCTCCACCGGCTGTGTCCGCACCTGCCATTCCTATCGCATATGCATGAACAAGACGTAGATGGGCACAGCCGGAGCCATCTCAGCGTCCCGTTTAGTACGAGCATGGAATATTACAGCTAGAGCCGTCTCAGCCACCTACCGCCGACGAAGTCGGACCGTCACAGTCTCGATGTCCTGTAGTGAAGAGAAGGACACCAAGGATGGTGCAACGACTTCGTTAGATTGCACGAAGTGTTTGTGTTGTATTTTGTTGGGATGACTTCGTTATTTATTTTGCATTGTTTATTGTTTTCAGTTTATTGGTCTTCAATGTTTGGGCATCGTATATTTTGCGTAGATTGTGTCTCCGCCGTTTGGGTGTTGAGTCTCTGCCATTTGGGCGTTTAGTTAGTTCCGTCTGTGGATACTTTTAACACGCTAGTAAGTCTATACAATATTAATGGGTATTTTAATACTTGCCTTATAATTCTTTTATTTTATTCATATGGTTTGCGAGTGATGCGAATAAGTAGTAGTGGTTATCCGACTCGACCTGCATGTTTAGAACCCAGTATGGTGCTAGATATATTTAATACTTATCAGTAAAGTGTATCTACGTGACTCTAGTATAACATATGCATCATATATTTAAAATCTTTATATATCTATTTATAGCCACAAGTATTTATATTTTTTGCTAACTGACATCGCATGGCTTACCACACCATATCTTATTTCGCTTTTATCTATTATGTTCAAATCCCAAATATCAGATAACCAAATATTTACTAAATCATTATATATTTATTTAAATTCCTTTTTAAATCTTATTAGGGGGTATATGTATTTCATATTATATTATCGCATTATGGCTTAAATCTTTACGTATCTGTGTTTTTTCTCTAAAATATATTTTGACGAGATTCTGGTAAAGTTCGGTGTAATTTGATATTACCTCTAAACTATATATACTATAATATACATATATTAATATACGGTATATATATAAACAATTATATATATATATATATATATTTTATATCAAACTCTCTCTCTCTCTCTCTCTCTCTTCGTCTCTGTCTCTCTCTCTCTCCCCCCTCTTGTTCTCTCTTCCTCGCCTCATCCCTCAGCCCTAACCCACGCCGACACTACCTATGATCTTCCCCCTCTCGCCGTCGACTCCAACTCTCCTCCTTCGTCCTCGCCTGAACACCCGAACACCACTACCACCGGCATCACCTTCTCTTTCTTCGCATTCGAGCTCGTGCCCGAGGCTACCATTGCCTTCCTCAACCTGCCTCCGACCACCTTCATCCCAATCTCGACACTTTCATTTCTTCATCTCATCTTCATCGCCCAACACCTCCGAACCTTGCTAACGGCCTCACACCTTCTTCTTTGTCTGCGAGCCCTCACCGTCGGCCAACCCATCACCGCCCTCATCTCCCTCTTCCTCTGTCAAAACCTGAGCACCTCAACCTTAACTCCTTCCCCTCGTTCTCCAAAGCACCCGAGAATTCGACTTCAACCAAAAGCCCAAACCCCTCTATCATCATCGCCATCTCCTTCTCCACCGAGACCCTACTTGAATTCACTTTGCCGCAACTGTCACCAGCCCTTCATCCCCATCAAGACACTTGCTTGCACCAACCGAGACACACCCGAGCTCCATCTCTATCAAAGCCCATACCACCTTCGACCAATCTTCTGTTCCTTCGCCGAGCACTTAACCCCGACTCCATCACCTCCAACACCAACCAAGATCCTTCATCACCTCCTGCCGTCGTCTCCATCGTTGCCATTGAACCCTAGCCGATCACCACCATGGCCACTAAACCAGACACCTATCACCATGCCACCACCATGCTATTACCCTGCCACCACCATGTCATCACCGTGCCATCCCTATGCTCAGATCATGCCAGGCCTCATGCCCTGCTCCTGTGCCATGCCATGCCCGCTTCGTGCCCAGCTCATGCCCACTTGCGTGCTACCTTCGCATCAGCCCCGTGTCACCACAATGCCCAGCATCGTATTGTGTCGCTCCACGCACCGTGTCGTGTCGTATCGCGCTGAGCCACTGCACATCTTCATCATTGTTGACGCCTTTGTCTCCTTAATTCTCTGTGTAGCAACAGTTGATCAACCTATTGACGTCGTTACCTGCACATCAACCGTTGAACCGAGCACATTGTTGGATAATACGTCGCATCGTATTGTGTCGTCATTCCATGATCGATCAAGGCAAGTTCATAACTTGGCACATGCTATTTACTTATATCTACATATATACATATAAATTCTTATATTGTTGTCACTATACAGTTCATATGGATAACCGTTTTTGTCACGCCTTGCTTCCCGTTGTACGGTGAAGGGGACGCGACGAGGCCGCTACGTATTTACTCTGTAGTAAATACGCTAAGCGTATCTAAGCAATATAAAAGAATATACACAAGAGACAAATGTAATAAAATAACAACTTTATTTATTCACATTCTTTTTACAATACATGGAAAAGTAAATACAACTGAAAGCAATGCCTAAACAGTGGCATAACAGAAATGAAAAGTACTGAAGATAAAAATGTGTACAATGAAGCTAGAGCTCTGGGTTGTAGGAAAGCTGCTCCAATTCCTCACCAGTAGGATCGATCTCCTGAGCGTCCAGATCACCTGACAACATTCTAAAGAAGAAAAAGAAGGAATGCCGTCAGCGAACAATCGCTCGGTAAGTCCCAAAGATAAAGGAGAAGGATAATAGACAGAGAGAAGAGAGAGAGTATAACTTTTAAAGTTGTAATTATTTGGTTAACGCTGTTGTTTGTAGCTTGGTACAGAAAGATGCCAGTGTATACGAGAGGAGCCTCTATATGCCAGAGACTAAAGAAAACGGAAGTACAAGGAACTGTTATGCCACGGTACAACAATAACGGAATATAAGTTAGGTGTCTTAATCTTGCAGTCTCGTGCCACTTCTAACACCTTTCGTACCAATCCACCCCTTAAACCCCGTGAAGTATTGATTGTATTATTTGTGTTGTATTGTAAATTGTATTATCTTGTATATAGATTGTATAACTGGGTGACTTGCCGAAATCATGATATCAGTAAATGGATGTAACTGGAGAATCATGTAAATGGAAGTATATCCATGGTTCGATTCGGTCTATACAGATTGAATAGATTGAATATATGTATTCATGGATTCATGTTGGGTTGTAAGTTGTAGATTGTACTTGAATCATATTCAAGTCAGATTATTAATGAGACTCAGTCTGAGTCAGAACAATTAGAAAAGAAATTTAAGTCCAGATTGTTTTGATGTTATTGGTAACTGCTGCACATGGGCGGCAGGATTTGTGTCTTTTTCAAAGAAGATTACCGTGTTGATAACACCGTTGTTAAGTTATCTACCTGATCAGTCGAAAATACTGCATTTTTAACACGGCAATTTCCCTATCATTTGCACTCATCTAGAAGTGTTTGGTATTCATATTGCACATATTAGCAAAACATCTCTGAAATACCAGATTGCATGTGTTAGACTTTAAAACCGGCACTCTTAGGGAAATTGTGTGTTTATCATGGCATCGCATCATCCTTGTATTACGCAACTCTTGTCCCGAGAAAGTGTGTAGGAAATTGCAGGAATAAAGCCAAAAGAGCTGAATCAAAAATACGCCAACTCAATGATTTCAGATCTGATAGCAATCTAGAGGGAAACATGAAATTCAACATATCAAAACAAGGCCCATAAATCAGCCCAAGGACACAGCAGAATTTACAAGCCCTAAGGCCTCCAAAGCGCCGCGGTTCCGCGGCGGGAGCTTGCTTGCGCCGCGGAACCACGGCGTTATGACGTCATCATTTGTTCAAATTTCCTCACATGCTCTAAAATAACGGCCCAAGCTTCCAGAACATTGTAGAAACTCCACGTGGCGCATCTAGAAGGCTCGGCTTAACAAACTATTTCTAGAAGGCTCTCTTAACAAACTTTTGGAGGGAAATTCAAATCTTTTGCTAACAAACTTTTGGAGGGAAAATTCAAATTTGAAATCCTAGATCTAGAGTTTTGAGGTCTATAAAAAGGAGCGTAGATCTAGGGTTGAGGTTGTTCAATTCTTCATCTCTCCCTCTTCCACCCACAAGTTGAGTGGCACGACTTGTGCCAAACCCTAATTTCAATTCGAAAATCAAGATCAAGATCCCGAGTACCATTCAAGCAAGAGAGCCTTCAACCTTTAGAAGCGACGCCGGATTTCAACGGAGCAAGAGATCTACGCCGATCCGCGACTCAAGGAGCCGAGCGAAGCCTAAATCAACGATCTAGTTCCTTCCTTTTGTAAATTCAAGAGAGTTGTAACGAAATTTGTCGATAAATAAAGGTGAAATTTCTATATCTTGCTTATCTTTTGATTCAACATTATGATTCGATCTCAATTTGTGATTGCGATTGTTATGATGATGTTTGAGTAGAACTCCGCTCGTATAGGAGTTGTGACGATCAATAGAATGATGATGATTTAGATCTTTTTACAATTCTTAAATCCTATAACTATTGTAAATTCTTGTGAATCAAATGATCGATGACCTAGTTTCGGGATGATCCTTTCTTGATTGTGTTCACTCGAAACTAGGGAACAACAATTGATCATTTGATTAACTAGAAGCTAGAATTTGAATGAGATTCATTGAAAGGATAAAGGATAAGACGAGGAAACCCTAGCTTCTTCGCAAAATCCTTAACCTCGATAAATTTCATCGATCTAGTATCAATTAGTTAATGGATAAGAACATGAAATCTTTAGATCTCATCACATCTATAGATCCGATCTACTCCTACGAGCTACACTTCGAATCTTGATTGTTGGTTGGAAATCATCCCAAATTATCACTTCTTGATTTTAATGCTTTCTTAGATCTAGATATTTTCTCTTTCTTGAAATGCAATTTTATAAATCATGAATTGTTTTCTTTTCTTTTCCTTAAAGTTTCGACTAATCTAATTCGAAACACGAACGATTACACTTTCCCTGTGGACGATCCGCACTTACTAACGCGCTACATCCGACACCGTTATTGATTGCGGTCAAATAACTTTTGGTTGTGATTTCTTTACAATTTTCATACTACACATCCGAAATCGTAGTCAATCACTACCTTAGATAGGCAAGCACCCATATCTCCGGCTCCCTGAGGCTCAAGAGACCGGTCCCGCTTAAACCTATATTTACGAGGGTCCTTAGGGTAATTTATAGAACTTGAGGGGGTTTTATGTAAAAATACTTTTGTATAAATTTCAAAATAGACCTTTTTCCCCTCCGAAAGACGGCCAAGACGCAGGGACGTCTTGCCTGAGATTCGGGGCAGATGCTAATTGGTGCTATCCGTCCACCTCTCCGAAGATGCCAAGTTGATTTATGGCACCATGTATCGAAGGTTTAAACGGATGCGTCCGATGTAGCATACTTCGTCAGATCCCCCCTCACTTGAGGAGTTTTTGATTGTGGGGACGCTCTTCCCTGCAGGCGCAAGCCCCTGCAGTTAATTACGCTACCGCATTGCGGTAACAACTTTCTCCTTCTCCATGTGGTCATTTCGTGTCGTGTGTGCTTGTTTTGTGTTTGGTTGCCCGTGGATTGTATACGGAGACTGAGTTATGTTGTCGCCCGTAGGGCGTAGACTAGTCCAAATCCGTATTATCTTAGATTTGGGTTTGGGGGTTTGGGTTTAAGGATACGTTAACCTCGTTTGAGACTAAGATCGACTTAAACGTTAGTTAAGGATACGTTAGTCTAGTTTTAGACCAAGATCAACTTAACGGGATCGTTTAGATCCAACAAGAGAGCAATTAAGGGGAGGCCCTGTTGTTTAGTTTAGTGACATTGCGGTCAATAGGTAGTTTAAGGACATTGCGGTCCAATGTTAGTTTTAAGACATTGCGGTCAAGGTTAAGGACATCATAGTCCGAGGATTTAAGGACTCCACAGTCCGGCGTTAGTTTTAAGACATCACGGTCAAGGTTAAGGTCATCATAGTCCGTTGTTAGTTTTAAGACATTCCGGTCAAGGTTAAGGACGTTATAGTCTGAGGATTTAAGAACTCCACAGTCCGGTGTTAGTTTTAAGACATCCCGGTCAAGGTTAAGGACATCATAGTCCATGAGTTTAAGGACCCCACAGTCCGTATCAAATGTGTGGTCATCGAGACCCGTCACCTCTTTGAAGACGTTGAGGGATTACAACGCCAAGTATCAAAGGAGTGAAGAGATGTACCCTTGAACCAAGGTAGATTAAATAGTCTTTGGCCCAATTTGGAACCAAAACCCATTAATTATGTTATGAGCCCATTAGCTCAGTTAAGTTTGAATTGAGGACTTATGGCCATCTTGGGCTAAGTCCAATCATGTTTAGAATATTGGCCCTTTGTTGGTTCATTGAAAGAAAGGCTTTGCCTATAGAAACTTAGCCAATTGGGCTAAAATTAGTGTTAAACACTAAAGACTAACAGTGTTGAGCACTGGGATCAAGATTAGCAAGTTAGTGTTGAACATTAAAAAGATAATCAGTGTTAAGCACTAGCAACAGGGTTTTCAACTTAGTGTTAAACACTAAAGCAAATCGGTGTTAAACACTGGAAATAGGGATTCCAAATTAGTGTCAAACACTAAGAAAATCAGTGTTAAACACTGGGGACAAAGTATTCAGATTAGTGTTAAACACTAAGGAGAGAGAGGTCACGTGTGGACACGTGAGAGCGCCCTGATTCTCCTTATTTTATTCTGCAGATCAGTGTTTAACACTTTTAATTCTGACGGCCATCACGTGCGAGCACGTGATGGAGGCTCATGCTCTGGTCTGTTAAAATGTACATTAGGGGTCACGTGGTGACACGTGAGGGCGCCTTAGAGCACTTTTCTGTTTCTTTTGCCTTTTTCTCTGTGTGCTTCAAGGGTCACGTCGGGCACGTGAGGCGTTGCCTCAAAGCTCTTTTCCGTGGATCTTTATAGGGGTCACGTGGTAGCACGTGACCTTGGTTCTTTGCATATTTTAAAGATCTGTTCATCTTTTAAGAATTAAATTCTTCATAGGGTTAAACCCTAGCAATAAACTTTAGAGGAATTAAATTCCTGTTTTCTTCTGAAGAATTATATTCTTAGATAGGGTTAAACCCTAATTTCTTTTCTGTAGGAATTAAATTCCCCATATATGTAAAGAATTAAATTCTGGCATAGGGTGAAACCCTAATTTCTTTTTCTAAGGGAATTAAATTCCTGTGAGTTTTAGAGAATTAAGTTCTCAATTAGGGTTAAATCCTGGTTCTGTCCATTTTTAAGGAATTAAATTCCTATGATGTAGGGTTAAACCCTAACTTTATCTCAAAGGAATTAAATTCCTATAATTCTGTGAGAATTAAATTCCCAAAACTCAATTCCTCCTCTATGTTTTAGATCTGTATGGCAGGATCTCAACCCATTGAGAATTAAATTCTCAATTCATGGGGAGATGTGCACTTTGCAGATCGTCCACTAGAGAAAGAACTAAGTTCTTTTCTTTCATAAAAGAGTTAAACTCTTTTGAGAATTAAATTCTCTTTTTAAGCCTCTCTTTTCTTACCTAGGGTTTTTCTTTGCAGAGAATTAAATTCTTCCTTCTGAATTTTCAAGATCCCAAGGCTCTATCTCCCCCTCTGTCTCTGTGCTCCTATTTATAGGAGGAGGAAAGGAATCAATTTGTTTTAGTGAATCTTTCATTGAAAGATTTGATCTGTTTATTGAGAGATTTGATTTATCTTCACCATTAATCTGGGCCTTTAGATTATTAGGTGAATTTTATTCACCATTGGATTTTAAATCTAAGGATATCTATTTGTTATTTCGGTTAGATTTAGGGGGAAATTTTTCCATGTCCAAGATTTTTCCATAAATTGGTGATATTTAATCACCTTCAGATTCTTGATCCAACGGTTTCAGATAATTCTTCTCCATTTTGGAAAGATTTGAATGATCTCTCCTCAGAATTTAATTCTGTTAAAGAATAAGGCTTTTAAAGCTGGTCACGTGTGGCCACGTGACCGTTGGTCACGTGTGCGTACGTGACCCCTGGTCACGTGTAAGCACGTGACCCCTGGAATGGGCTTCTCTTCTTCTGCGCTCTTTTTTCTTGCCGTTGCTTGACCATCACGTGCCAACACGTGACCATTAGTCATGTGTGAGCACGTGATGCCCCTACTGAAGCTTCTTCTTGACTTTTAATTAGAGAACAAATATGCTCTGTGCCACTGCTTTAAATGTCACGTGCCAACACGTGGCCGCTGGTCACGTGCTAGCACGTGATGCTTCCTCTGAAGCTTCTTCATGACTTTTAATTAGAGAACAAATATGCTCTGTGCCGCAGCTTAACCATCACGTGACAACACGTGACCACTGGTCACGTGTGAGCACGTGCTGCCTCTTCTGAATCTTTTCCTGATTTTTAATCAGGGAACAAATGCCCCCACAGCGTTGCTCTCACGTGTCTGCACGTGAGTGCGACGCTGTAACTTTTGTGACCGTTGGATCTGTCTTGGGAGTAGGGTAGACGAAATATTTTCCATCCCATTCTATAAATGCCCATGTCCTTTCAGAAGAGCCTCCACTTTTGCTCATCTTCTTCTTTTGAGAACTTTTCCTTTGAGAATTTAATTCTCGTTCCTCAGAGCTTAGTTCTCTGTTCCAAAAATTTTCCAGAGTTTAACTCTGTTGACTGATTCCTTTCCCTCAGGTAATCATCTTGAGCGAACGAAGAACTTTCATACATAAAATTCTCTGGATTTTAAATCCATAGCAAGGGTTTTTACCCTCTTTAACAAGAACCCATTCTTCCTTTAAGTTTTTCAACCGACATATGAAACCATTTAATCTTCACCAGTAAATCTCTTTAGGGTTCACCTGATCTTTAGGGAGATGATGAGATCCGTTGCCTTTTATGGAATTTAATTCCATCCCCAAGGAGCTTCGACTCGGGAACAGAACTTTTATGGGAATTTAATTCCCTTTTTCAAAAAGGAATTTAATCCCTACGAAGAACTAAGTTCTTCCTAGAGAACTCCATGGGTTTTCCTGCTCTGAGTCATCTCTTTCACATCCGAGAAGAAAAGGTTTGTAATAAATTCTCATGATCTTTATTTCAGGTATCATGGATGCCCATATGTACGATCTTGATGAAATAATCTCTTACGGGAATATTCGTGCACTGGGCTGAAGCCAGAACCAGGAGTTCACCAACGCTCAATGTGCTGAGATCATGAGCCGCTTCGACGAGTACAATGGTCGGCTACTCCCTCGCCGCTCTTCTCTTCTGAGACTCATCGTGCTGGCGATCTGGGAGGCGCTCCCTCTCTTTTGCACCGGCGTGCCGCTCAGGGCATTGGACGCTGCCGAGGATAAGGTACATTCGGTGTACCTGATGAGCCTAATCTCGAAGAGAAGGCGAGACAACCTCGTTGATCTCTTGCACCAGGCTTTTCAGCAATCGGCCATACTTGCTGCCTATCGGAGGGTAGATGACATTCGTGAGGACCCTGATGCCTGTGACCGCGAGAGAAAACATACTCGGATGGTTCGAAATGCTTGGAGGATCTTGGACAAAGCCAAGTTTGAGTTTCTCAATCCGTGCCCCGCGTCTGAGGTATTGCCGTTGTAATCGTTTTTCCCTTTTTTTTTATTTTGTATGAACTTTTTGAAGTATGAATGATAAATTTTATCGTACCCTTCTGTGTTTACATGCCTTCTTCATGGGATTTAATCATTTTGTCATTGTTGCTGCTGATATGTTTGGCGTGTGAGGCACCATTTCACTTTTCAGTGTATATCAAGTGTGATGCTCATGTGCTCCGCACATGGGGCCCTTTTGATGGTGTTGTTTAATTTTTCATGCCATATTTTCTGTGCACAGCATTAGATGCTGAAAAGGAGCCTTGGAAATAGTTTCATCTCCTTGATTTCCAATGCCTTCCCTTTTTTGGACCTTGGAAATAGTTCCACCATGCAGGATTCTCCGTGCGCCGCTTTTAATACCCCTCTTTATAACCTGAGGCCATGGCCTTCTTTCTTCTTCATAGAGAAATTTATTCTCAATTTAGTGCGATTTATCTTGAGGAAACAACTGGGTGCCATGGCCTGCAACCGTCCTCATGCTCGTCGACAGCCATGGGAAGTTCCTATCGAGGAGATGATCCCCCGCTTTGCGGCACGATTGGTGGATCCCCTCCTTACCGACGACGATTGCGACTCAGCGGCATATGAACTCTCGATTCGCAGGGGGTCTCCCCTCCCAATGGGCTCCCTCTGGTTCCGGATGATTCTTGCTGCCGTGCTTGCCGGCATCCCTCCTCACCCGGCGGAGATGACCCTGGCGATGCTTGACGCGGCTGAAGAAAAGATCGAGGGTTTTCACGAAGCGTGCCTGATTACTCAAGCTTTGAAGGATTGCTCGATTCACCTGTTGAGCCAAATAAGAGCCCGGCGGGCTATCATGTCTGCTTTTGCGGACGAACATGGCGCCAATCGATGGGGAGCGACTCCTCGCGAGAACCGTCGCTTCGATGTGTTGGAGAAAGCAGAGAGAGAGATGGAGAATTTTGTTCTTTGTTTTGTTAACCCTTGTGCTACTGATCCCGTGTTTGGTGACCTTTTCCCGCTAGCGTAGTATATTCACATTAGTTTTCGCATGCTTTATGTTGAATTTTTGTGTGTGCTGGGTACTCGTATGTATGTCTTGCTTGCATAAATGAGCTTTGTATTCTTTCCATGAGAACTTTCTTTAATTGCGAACATTATCATTATGTTGCGTGCACATCAAAGCTTCGGGTATCATTTCTTTTCGAATATTCATATAGTTGCGAATGCATGCTTGATAGAATACACATCGGAAATTTTTCTTGTTGCTTCCCGTACCACGTGATGCGCGCGCTTTAAATCAACTATTGCCGTCGAATGGAGGCTTGTTCATACGGTCTTGAGCGTACATGTCCTATTTCAAAGGCCGCGGCTGCGAAGGCGGGCTTGCGTGGTCTGATAGAGCAATGTGCGGCGAACTTGGTGTCGTGCGAGAAGAGGCTTGGCCGCAAATTCTCGGAAAGGGAGCTAGCTTCCAAGGCATTGAGCGAGCTTCAATCTAGCCTTACAGCCAAAGCCAATAAAGCATATGAACTCTGGCGGGGACTTCAAGAGTCTATTAAAGAGGTGGTGGCTCTTGATAAGGCTGCCGTGTTCACTCACGAAAGGGTCGAGGCTCATAAGGTCACTCAGAAAGAGCTCGAAGACCGGCTCGCCTCGTATCAGGCCCAGCAGGCTCAGGCAGAGGCCCATCTTCTGGCAATCCTGAATCATGAAGCTGTGGCCCAGCAAAAACAGGATGAGTTAGCAAAATTGCTAAATCGCCCGCCGGCTTGAAAACTTGTATCTTTCCCTTTCTTTTTGTACATATTCCTGAATGAGAGTACTTTCTTTTTGTTCTTTCATGAATTGTACTTTGTATCCATTTTGGTTTATGAATAAAAGGCATATATTTTTTCTAATGGTGTGTCCCTTTTTATTGAATGTATTCTGCGGATAGTCTTGATCTCTTTGCAGGGCAGCGATGGCTTAGGACTCAGGGTTAAGATCTGCCTCCTAAGACTTTTTGAGCTTTATGAGCCGTGAGGGTCTCATAGAAAGTTTTTCTCCCTACAGGTCGAGAGGATCCCGTAGGTGTAAGTTCTTCTTAAGAATCGTGAGGATTCTTAAGCGGGTTTTCCCTTAGGAGTCGTAAGGATCTCTCAAGAGAATTTGCTTCCTTACGGGTCGTGAGGACCCGCAAGTGCTGGGTGTGGTCGCCCTTATCCATATTTCACGGGGTCAGGGGTTTCTTTGGGATGTTTTTCAAGGTACCGTAGTTTAAAGACATTGCGGTCAAGGTTAAGGACCTCATAGTCCATGGGTTTAAGGACTCCACAGTCCAACGTTAGTTTTAAGACATCACGGTCAAGGTTAAGGACATCATAGTCCGTGGATTTAAGGACTCCATAGTCCGATGTTAGTTTTAAGACATCACGGTCAAGGTTAAGGACGTCATAGTCCGTGGATTTAAGGACTCCACAGTCCAATGTTAGTTTTAAGACATCACGGTCAAGTTGAAGGACGTCATAGTCCGTGGATTTAAAGACTTCACAGTCCAATGTTAGTTTTAAGACATCACGGTCAAGGTTAAGGACGTCATAGTCCGTGGATTTAAGGACTCCACAGTCCGATGTGTGGTTACTGGGACCCGTCACCTCTTTGAAGACGTTGAGTGATTACAACGACAAATATCAAAGGAGTGAAGAGATGTACCCTTGAACCAAGGTAAAATCAGTCTAGAATCATGGTGGTTGATTGTTAGTTTTAAGACATTACGGTCGAGGTTAAGGACATCATAGTCCGTGGATTTTAAGGACTCCACAGTCTGGTGTTTGCTCTGGATGCTTCGCACGGGTTCACTGCCGTGCTTGGCGAGGACCAGGCTCCGCTCTGGGCGTTTTCTGTGGGGTCAAAGAGTGACGTTATCCGCGTTCTACGTGACCAGGAATTTTTCCCTAGATGCTTCACACGGGTTCACTGCCGTGTTCGGAGAGGACTAGGCTCCGCTCTGGATGCTTCACATGGGTTCACTGCTGTGCTCTGCGAGGACCAGGATCCGCTCTGGAAGTTTTCCACGGGGTCAAAGAGTGACGTTATCCGCGTTCCACGTAACCAGGAATTTTGCTCTGGATGCTTCCCACGGGTTCATTGCCGTGTTCTGTGAGGACCAGGCTCCACTCTGGACGTTTTCCGCGGGGTCAAAGAGTGACGTTATCCGCGTTCCACATGACCAGAAATTTTGCACTAGATGCTTCACACGGGTTCACTTCCGTGTTTGGCGAGGACTAGGCTCCGCTCTGGACGTTTTCCACAGGGTCAAAGAGTGACGTTATCCGCGTTCCACGTGACCAGGAATTTTGCTCTGGATGCTTCCTACGGGTTCACTGCCGTGTTCTGCGAGGACCAGGCTCCGCTCTGGACGTTTTCCACGGGGTCAAAGAGTGACGTTATCCGCGTTCCACGTGACCAGGAATTTTGCTCTGGATGCTTCCCACAGGTTCACTGCCGTGTTCTGCGAGGACCAGGCCCCGCTCTGGACGTTTTCCATGGGGTCAAAGAGTGACGTTATCCGCGTTCCACGTAACCAGGAATTTTGCTCTGGATGCTTCCCACGGGTTCACTGCCGTGTTCTGTGAGGACCAGGCTCCGCTCTGGACGTTTTCCACGGGGTCAAAG
Source organism: Agapanthus africanus (assembly GCA_030015575.1). Lineage (NCBI taxonomy): Eukaryota > Viridiplantae > Streptophyta > Magnoliopsida > Asparagales > Amaryllidaceae > Agapanthus > Agapanthus africanus. Next base: position 130,383,961 of record CM057350.1, on the reverse strand, counting down.
AGTGACGTTATCCGCGTTCCACGTAACCAAGAATTTTGCTCTGGATGCTTCCCACGGGTTCACTGCCGTGTTCTGTGAGGACCAGGCTCCGCTTTGGACGTTTTCCACGGGGTCAAAGAGTGACGTTATCCGCGTTCCATGTAACCAGGAATTTGTTGATTATATCCGCATTTCACGGGGTGGGGATTTGACTCTTGGTGATCTGTATATCGTCGGGCCATGGAACTGGGAGTTGCCGCTGTTCCGCTTTCCTTGATGCTGTGTCCGTTGCAACGAGACGAACGTCGAGATGGTCTCCAGGCTATCTGCGACTCATCGAGATTTGGCTTCTTCTTCTGATGAAACCTGGGAGAGGAGGAGTGCGATTCCTTCTTTGTTTGCGCCTCTGGATTGTATACAGGGATAGATGTAACATCACCTGTAGGGCGTAAATTTCATTTTTATTTTATTTCTTTTTCCGCGATGCTCTATCATTTCAGCTTTTATATCGTGAAGCCCCATCATTTCGGCTATTTTTCGCGGTGCCCAATCATTTCGGCTATTTATTTTATTTTTACTCGCTGCTTTTTATTGCGAGTTGCCCAATCTTTTCGGCTATTTTTTTATGCATACATTTTTACTTGCTGCTTTTTATTGCAAGTTGCCCCATCATTTCGGCTATTTCGTATGCACGTGTGGCCTGCTGGCTTTTCGCTGCAAGCTTGGATTTAGACACCGATTTTGGCATCAGCACCGCTACAACTGGGATATTGCCAGGAGAGAATCATCATTTGCCTCTGTCGATGTTAAACAAAGGTGGCTTAATAAACAGGGTTAAGGGTCCTGTCGACTAAGGCTTTTGACTTCATGAGCCGTAAGGGTCTCACAAAGGTATTTCTCCCTACAAGTCGTGAGGATCTTGTAGGTGTGTTTTCGCCTTGGGAATCGTGAGGATTCCTAAGTGCGTGTTCCCCTGTAAGTCGTAAGGATCTTACAAAAGGGTTTTCTCCTTATAAGTCGAGAGGACTTACAAGGGTTTTTCACCATATAAACATATACCTAGTCACGGATGGGATAAGCTGGGGAAATGTTTATTCGCGCCCGTGGATTGTATACAAGGGCCAGTATGAGCCGCTTGTAGGGCAATATCGAAGTGTGTGGGGGTTGCTTAAGAACAGGTTCACGTCTCTGTAACTTAAGACTTTCAAATCTTATGAGCCGTGAGGGTCCCATAAGAGAGTTCTCCTTACGAGTCGTGAGGATCTCGCAAGTGTAATTTCTCCTTAGGAATCGTGAGGACTCCTAAGTGTGTTGCTCCCTTATGAGTCGTAAGGATCTCACGCGGGTGGTTTCTCCTTACAAGGTCGTGAGGACCCTGCAAGTGTTCTTTAACGAGGTTGCGCCCTTTCGGGTTTTCACAAACACTCGCCGGTAGCCCTGCTGTTTTTACTCACGGAGCCCTTTCGGGTTTTCATCCGTGCCCACTTTGCTTATGGACATACCGTTATTATTTTTTTTTATTCTTCTTTTTTTTCTATCGGTTTTGGGATGTCACAATCCACCGTAATTTATCGACATCTCGGTCAACAACTATTTTTAGGACATAGTGGTCCGTTGTTAGTTTAAGGACGTTTCGGTCCGTTGTCAGTTTAAGGACATTTTGGTCCGTTGTTAGTTTAAGGACATTTCGGTCCGTTGTTGAAGAAAACCGGTTACTACTTATAGAGTTCGGGCTTAGGAAGATAGCGAGCGGACATAGTCGTCGTCATCTATCATTGACCTAGGCCCTGACCCGTTAAGCATAGTATTTCTTTAGGAAGCGACCGTTTATTGGCCTGAAAGGTCTTTCACCGTGCATATCCATGAGTAGATACGCTCCACCCTGATAGACCTTGTCTATGATGTACGGGCCTTCGTATTTCGGCTCGAATTTTCCCCGCTTGGCGCGATTGGGGATCATAGGTCTTTTGACCACTAACATGAGTTCGTCTTGGCGGAATATCCTCGGCCTGGTCAGTCTTTCATATGAGTGCGTCATCTTTGCTTTATAAGCCTCCAGATTTTGTTGCGCTATGAGCCGGGTTTCATCAAGGGTATCAAGCTCCTCAAGCCGAAGGTGAGTATTTTCTTCGTCCGTCAGCTCGTAGTGGACTGCCACTCGTAGAGAAGGTAACTCTATCTCGAGAGGGAGTATTGCTTCTGTACCGAATACCAGTGCGTACGGTGTCGTGTTTGTGGCCGTTTTGAATGTAGTTCGATATGCCCAGAGAGCTTCTTGCAGTCTCTCGTGCCAGTCCTTCTTATTTCGGGACACCGTCTTCTTCACAATCTTCGTCAAGGTTTTGTTGAAAGCCTCGGCTAGACCGTTAGCTCGGGGATTATACACCGAGGAATATCTCCGGTCTATGTTGTGTTGTTGCGCGAAGCGGCTGATCTTGTGGCTTCTGTAGGCCGGCCCATTATCGGAGATGATCCGCCGCGGAGTTCCGAACCGATAAATGACGTGCGTCTTGAAGAAATGGAGGATATTCTCCGTCTTCACTTCCCTCAGCGGTACTGCTTCTGTCCATTTGGAGAAGTAGTCAGTGGTCGCTAGGATGAAACGATGTCCCCTGGACGATGCTGGTTCGATAGGGCCGACTATGTCAGTTCCCCACATCTCGAATGGCCAGCTAGCCACCGTCGGATGTAGTGGATTTGGATGCTGATGGATGAAGTCCCCATGGATCTGGCACGAGTGGCATTGCTTCACATATTCGAGGCAGTCCTGAATCATCGTGGGCCAATAGTAGCCCATCCGTTTAATCTTCAACTTCATCTTCGGACCTGCTTGATGAGAACCGCAGAGTCCGTCATGAACATCCTGAACGACTCTTTTCGCTTCGTCAGGTCCCAGGCATCTCAACCACAAAGAATCAAATGACCTCTTGTACAGAGTATTATTGACGAAAGCGAAGGACAGAGCTCGTTTCACAAGCTGATGTCTTGAGGACGCATCTTCAGGCATTCGACGGGATTTGAAGTAGTCTATGAAGACTTCTCTCCAATCTTCAGCCTTTTCTTGGTCCTTTATTTGCATAGCCATTTGCTCGGTTGCTTCCTTTTCCTCAGATGATTCCGGGATATTTCTTCCGGTGTGAGGACCCGACGGCTCTGTACAATGATCTTCACGTCATCGAGGTTCTCGTCAGTTAGTTCTTTAGCGAGCTTGGCTAATGCATCCGCTTTGCTATTTTCTGCACGTGGTATGCTTTCCAAGGTGTAGGAAGGTATTTGGGTCAGCAGTTGCTGTACCCTCTCGTCGTACTTCACCAGTTCTGGTTTGCACGTTTGATAGTCGCCGTTTACTTGACTAACGACCAATTGGGAATCTCCGTATATGAGGAGGTTTTCAATTCCCATGTCGATGGCGATCTTGAGACCTGCTATCAACGCTTCATACTCGGCTTCATTGTTTGTCCTCGGCTCTGTTAAGGAGAAGGCAAAGCGCATTATCCCTCCTTGTGGGGTTACGAAGATGAGGCCCACCCCCGATTTGATTATAGGGGTGCTTTGTTTGCGCTTCTTCATGGAAGACGCTCCATCAAAATAGAGTTCCCATCGGATATCACTACCGTCGATCGCATCAAACGCATGTTCGTCTGGCAGCTCGCAATTTAGAGGAGAATCAGCAGGTATCGGATGCTCAGCGAGGAAGTCGGCGATAGCCTGGCCTTTCACTGCTTTAAGAGGCTGATAGGTTATTGAAAACTCCATCAAGAGCAGGGCTCATTTAGCGAGTCTCCCTGTCAATATGGCCTTTGACATCAGATATTTGAGGGGGTCCACCTTTGATATAAGGCGGACTTCATGCGCCAATGCATAGTGCCTGAGTTTTGTTATCACGAAGATCAACGCCAGACAGTGTTTTTCGATGGGGGAGTAATTGCTTTCTGCCCCCAGGAGAACTCGACTCAAGTAATAGAGAGCTCTTTCTTTCCCTTGGTCGTTCTCTTGTGCCCATAATGCGCCTAGGGAACCTTCGAGGGCTGTGGTATAAAGAATAAGAGGCTTTCCCTTGACTGGAACGGCTAACACCGGCGGGTTCTGCAGGTACTGATTGATCTCGTCCAGTGCGCCTTGGCATTTGTGATCCCAGACGAACGGGGTTCCCTTCTTCATCAGGTGTCTGTAAGGGCGGCACTTGCCTGAAAGGTTGGCTATAAATCGCCGGATGTACGCGAGCTTCCCTTGGAGAGACCGCAATTGTTTGAGAGTCCTTGGTGGAGGCATTTCCATGATCTCCTTGATCTTTGACGGATCTATTTCGATACCTCGGTGCCGGACAATGAACCCTAGGAACTTGCCTGAGGACACCCCGAACGCGCATTTCAGGGGGTTCATCTTCAAGTTGTATTGCCGAAGGTGTTGAAATACAGTCTTTAGATGCTCGAGATGTTTCTCGTATGATTTTCTTTTCACCACGAGATCATCGATATAGCATTCGACAATTTCATGTATGAGGTCATCGAAGATCTTCGTCATGGCCCTCTGATAGGTGGCCCCCACGTTCTTTAGACCGAAAGGCATCACCTTGTAGCAGAATATTCCCAGAGGGGTCCAGAAAGAGGTGTGCTTCTGGTCTTCGGGATGCATCTTTATCTGATTATACCCTGATGAGCCGTCCATGAAAGAGAAAACCTCGTGAGTGGACGTGTTTTCTATCATCAGTTCGGTGACCGGCACTGGGAAATCGTCTTTCGGGCAGGCTTTATTGAGATCCCGGAATTCTACGCAGATGCGCACTGTCCCATTTTTCTTCATTACCGGGACGATGTTGGTGATCCAATCCGGGTACTGAACTTCCTGGATAAACCCAGAGTCGATCAGCTTTTTGACTTCGGCGTTGATGCTCATCTCAAGCTCAAGCCGCATTTTTCTCGGCGCCTGTTTAACTGGCTTGATGTCCGGGGATATTGCCAATTTATGGACAGCTATTTCTGGATCTAGTCCTGGCATTTCGGAATAGTTCCACGCGAAGCAATCTCTATACTGCACAAGCACGTCTTTTAACGCAGCCACCTTCTCTTCAGATAGCAGCTCGCTGACGAATGTCGGTCGCGGGTCGTTTGCCGTTCCCAACTCAATCTTCTTGAGGTTATCTGCGGTAGTATGTATTTCATCCTCCAGCTCTTTTGGTGCTGGCGAAAATTCTGAGATTACTTCGTCTTCATTGCTGTTTTCAAAGCACCAGGGAAGGTCATTCATGTTCTCGGGCTCTTCTTTCGATAATGTTATCATGTGACAAGTACGAGCTTGCTTCGAAGACGATGTGGATCTGGTTTTACTCTCGTTGTATGCGCGGCTTTTGGTTCGTGCTTCTGTGGCGGATTTATCCTCCAACTGCTGGATAGAGCGAACTGTCGAGCTGATATTGGTCTTCGACCCAATTCTTGAAGGTGAAGCAGTCTTCGAGAGGATGTCCTATCGCTCGGTGATAAGAGCAATAGTCTGGGTGAGAGATCTCGTTAGCTTGCTCAGGGTGCTTAGACTCCGGCAATGTGATCATTCGATGTTTTAAAGCGAGATCAAGTATCTTCTCCGTCTTGTCTCGAGGAAAGGAGTATGCTTGACTCATCTTCTTTATGAGGGACAAATCCGGACCGCCCAATTCCCGATTACGTGACTTTCCAGTCCCGCTTTGTCGTTGTCGAATGCCTTTTCCGCTCCTTAACTTATTTCTGCCTCTGCGTCGGGCCTTTTGCACGGCAGGTTGACAGGGAGGGGCATCTTCGTCTTTTACAGCCTGTTGAAGAAGACGTTGCGTCCTGGTTTTCTCGTAGATGGCCATTTCGCGATTGTGGTCATCCCGAGCTTTTTGACCCGCTTTCCTGATAAGCTTGTCCATTCTTTCTTCAAATGACGGACTCGGCATTTTGATTGCAGGATTTTGTTTTGGTTCGGGGTTAGCGTTTTCTGACAGGGCGTCCCCTTCTTCCTCGAAGTCATATATGGCGTAGCTACTGATTAGTCGAAAATATTGCATATTTTAGCCGGCAATTTCCTCATCATTTGCACTCATTTAGAAGTGTACGATATTCATATTTCACATATTAGCAAAACTGTCGCAAAATATCAGATTGCATGTGTTAGACTCTAAAACCGGCACTATAAAGAAAATTGACCACATTTCATGGCATCGCATCATCCCTACATTTGCGCAACACTTGTTTTGAGATCTGTGCAGGAAAATCCAGCAGAAAGGCCCACAATCTATACGGTACCGATCAAATATTACGCCAACTCAATGATTTCAATTCTGGTATCAATACAAAGGGACAAATAAAATTCAGCATATCAGATAAAGCCCAAAATGGCAGTACAAGACCACACCAGAGAGAACATAGCCCAAGCTTCCAACATGGCCGCGGAACCGCGGCCGGAGCCTGCTTGAGCCGCGGTTCCGCGGTGGTATTGCCCCTTCATCACCTCAATTTTGGTGCACAATGTCAATCTCAGCTCCCACACTTCAGAAAACATATGCAAATTCCAGAAGACTCCAGAGACTTCTGCCAGATCAGCAAGCTTTGGGATCAACACTAAACTAGCCTATCATTCTAGAAACTTCTTCCTAAACCCTAGCTTAAACCCTAAGCTAAGCCTAACAAACTCTTTCTAGAAGTCTTTCAACAAACTTTTGGAGGGAACCCAAAGACTTAGGGTTTGGGTGATCTATAAATAAGACCCTAGGCTCACTTGTAAAAGGGACTTGATCCTTGACTAATTCATTTTAGCCAATTTAGATCCATTTTATCTCCTTCTTCATCTTCTTCTTCCACAAGTCTAGTGAGAGGACTTGTGTGAAACCCTAACCCTAATTCCAATCAAAAGCCAAGATCCCGAGTACCCATCAAGCAAGAAGCCTTGCAACCTTTTATGAGCGAAGCCGATCTTCAACAGAGCAAGTGGTCAAAGCCGATCCGCGACTCACGGAGCCGAGCGACGCCAGATCGACAATTTAGTCCTTCCTCTTGTAGTTCTTGAGCGACTGTAATCAAATTGTTGATATAAATAAAACGTGATATTCTTTTATCTTGTTTTCTTTAAATTCTCGCATCATGATATCTTTTCAATTCTTGAATACTTTCTGTGTGATGATGTTTGAGTAATACTCCGCTCGTCGAGGAGTCGAGACGATCAATAGAATGATGATGTAATATATCTTAAATCGATTCTTGAATCCTACGAGTTTTGTAAACCCTAGCAAGTTCAAGAACCGACAACCCAATTCGTTGCGATGCTTTCTTGATTGATATCGCTCGAGATTGGGAAGTTACGATCGTTTCTTGAAATTGCTAGAGGCTAGAATGCGAATGATATCGATGAAAGAACAAGGGTTAAATGAAGAAACCCTAGTTTCATCAAGAAAGCCCTAACTCTCGTCGATCATCATCGATCTAGTATCAATCCTTCGAAGGACAAGAACACGAAAGCTTGAAATTACATCACGTCTATAGATCCGATCGATTCCTACGAGCCTCATTTAGATTCTTGACATTTTGGTTGGAAATATTATCAAAACACCGATTCTTGATTTGTTTATCAGTTTCTTGATTCTTGATTAAACATCGTGACACCTGAATCAATCGATAAATTCTTGAATCATGTTTTCCTTTCTTTTCGATTAACTTTTTGATTCAAACAAATTAAACAAAGAAACGAATCGCACAATCCCTGTGGACGATCCGCACTCGCTTACGATTTACAACTGACACCGTAGTTGATTGTGGTCAAATATAATTTTTGGTTGTGATTTCTTTACAATTTTCTAAATACCGACACAAAAAAACTTATTCACTTGATTTGATACACACAATCGGAATTACAACATTAATCGGCTACTGTGGACTCGTTCTTGTTTCCCGGATCTCATGTATCCAAGCCCAAGCGTTTCCATTCTCCCGTTGGGCAACTTGCGTTGAGTCCCAGGGACATCCTAAATCCTGTTGTAGAACCGAGCTTGTCGAATAGTCTGTTTTAAGGGTACCCCTTGGCGCTTCAATAGCCTTTTTAATCCGTTTGTGTAATATCTGGGCAAACGGATGGGTTGGAGCCTGTCGAGTGTAGAAGCTGCACCGTGCCAGATTTCTTTCTCCACTCTTGTTTCCGTGGACCGGTAGAAAAGGATCGCCCTTTCACCTTTTCGCCTGGGTGGGACGTAAAACGTCTGTAGATTTTGCACACTGTAAGCTTCAAGTGCGTCAAGATATTTGTAGTGCTCCCGTGGAATCATGGTAATTTGCAAACTCTGATCACCACCAAGGAATTCTCGTATTGACGGCCGACTGGAGAACACAGCATTTACCTCATCTTCCGAGTCGCTTCCGAAGATCAACATGGGGGCGGACGGTCCCGAGTTGTTGCGTCGAGACGGCCCAGCGTAAACTATCTCTTCTTCTTCTTCGGTATCACTCCCGAAAACAGGAATGGTGATGGTGGCTCTGTTCTCCGGTTTGCGACACCTCTCTTTGTCCTCGAAGTCTGGCAAAAAGTATTTTGCATCTTCGTACTTGCGGACTTCGTTCACGGAGAACGGGTTCAGCTCACTTCTTACGGTATACTCGAGACCATCCTTGAAATACTTCATACACTGATGTTGTGTAGAAGGGATGATGTTGTACTCGTGTAACCAGGGACGACCGAGCAGAGCGTTGTAGCAGGTCTTAGCGTCAATGACGTGAAACTTGATGTCCGTGATGAGTAGTCCGAAGCGTAATGTTAGTATCACAGATCCGAGGGTTCGTGACGATTGGGAGTCGAAACCTGAGATGGTAATTTTATCACGAGCGAGGTGCTGAACGCTCATGCAGATTTCCTTCAACACCCGAACATTAAGGAGATTGACGGAGGATCCATTATCAACCAGGATTTTGCCTATCTTGATATCATGGCAGTATCCAGAGACGTACAGGGGACGGTTGTGGTCGCACGTACCAAGGAGAAGGTCTTCATCACCAAACGTGACATCGGCTGTGTGCACTTCTTCCAGTTCATCCTTCATCCTTTCTTCGGTGAGGAAGGCTTGGAATTGTTCGGGCTCTTGTAGCACCTTGATTAATGAATCTCTCGCTTCTTTTGATAATAAGAGGGCGTCAAGAATGCTGAGCTGCGAGGGTAGCTTCCTTAGGTGCGCTAGGATGTTGTAGTCCACCTTACTCTTCCTGGGAGGGTCCTTTGTAGTCAGTTCTTTCATGACTTGATCATCTAAAGCGATATCCTCAGCGGCCTTTTCCTTTCCCTTATCTTTTCTAGTTGCGGGTCCGAGATTCTTTTCCGGGAGCGTGCGATTGCGCAGCTGAATGTTTTCGCAGGTCTCTGGTTCTTCCTCTTTCCCTAAGGCGGATTCTTTAAAGAGAGGGACCAGAGCCATTTCCTCATCAGAGTCGCTCCCAAAGGTGAGAACTTGTGATCCTCCGGCGTTGACCGTGTAACAGTTGCCGGTAGTACTCTTGTGCCTGTCGGTTGTACTTCTCTGCTCCCGACGAGTTCTGCGTTTCATTCGCTTAAAATGTTGCCGGTTGGCAACATATCCTTGCCACCATATCTTAAAAGCGTCGCATTCCTCAATGGGGTGTGAAATCTTCCGATGATATGAGTAGTAATTAGGGTGCCTCTCCGCCCCATCGAGCGTGTTTTCTTCCGAGGGTGGTGGCTTCATTCCCATTGACATGGCTTTGGCAAACTTTTTCCTCGTCTTGAATATGTTTTTATCCGCATCGGATGTCTTTTGATCTGGCGGGAGCGCTTCGACTTTTTCGTTTAGTCGCCTGCGTTTGGCTCCTTCTGATGCGGCCATCTCACGCTCCCGATCGGCTTTACTTTTCAAACGAATCTCGTCTAGAAAGGCGTCGATCATTTCTTCTGTCGGCCACACAAGTTCTGGTTCAGGCTGTGCCCCCGGTTTCTCAGTGCCAGGAGCTTCTTCATTGTCTAGCGATGAATGAGAGATCATATGGCAACTTGCCACGTAATCCTCAGATCCATCTGACGAGTCTTCCCCATCGTTTTCGTCCTGAAAGACGTGGTTGAGGAACTCTTGAAGTGTGATGGGGGTCCATGCTTTCTGATTATATTCTTCCAGCGCGTCGATCTGTTTCTGCAAGTCCGTGCGCTTGTCACTAGGCTTCACGGGCTTTTTGGATCTCTTCTTCTTTTTCGCAGATTTTGACGGCTGGGTGTGAGTGCTGGGGACATCACCACCGATCTTTGGAGTCGGACGCGGCTTCAGCATCCCTTCGATGACTTGAGGTTCAAGCGGGCTCTTCCACCTGATCGCTGGGCATGCATGAAGATCATTCAGCATCCTCTTGTTTTGGATGAAAGCACGACCTCCCATGGAGCTTCTTCAACAAAAGAGCAAGTTGCCCCCGGTGTGTCCGTTTTCTTGGGAGTGTGAGGTTGCGGCGGGTTCACCTTCCATTTCTCGGACAGCGCAAACTTGCCCTATAGGTATTGATCTTCAATCCATCCTTTGAAGACGAAGCAATCCTCAATCGGATGGCTTACCGTTTGATGGTAAGGGCAATAATTGGGGTTATTCACCTCACTGGGTTGCGGCTGTCGCCTTGGGTTTGGCAAGTTGATAAGCCTGCTGCGTACCGCCAGCTCGAATAGCCTCTTCGTCTTATCCTGCGGGAATGAGTAGGGGCACTTCATTTTCTCATTATAATACTGCCGTCTTTCTTCCAATTGGTCCGCCAGCTTTGGGGCACTGGGTTGCTGTTGAGCGTTCGCAACGAAGGTTTCCTTCCCTTTACCCTTGTCATTCCGAGGTTCCGGCTTCGGGGGAGACGGTCTGTGACCCATCTGGTCGATCTGGGCCAACTTGTCAATCAAAGCCTGGAACGTGGTCGGCTTAAAGAACATCATGAACTGTGAGATGGTTGCATGAGGATCTAGGGTACCCACGAACATGCCCACCGCTGGTGCTTCCTCAATGCGTTATTCGCATTTCGACCACAAGTTTCTCCAGCGTGTAGCGTACTGGACCCACGTCTCGCCTTGTTTCACCCTGGCATTAATCAACGCCGTTATCGGAGTGCGTTCGCTGGCACTTATGAAACGCTGGGTAAACAGCAGCTCCATCTCCGCAAATGTCTTAATAGAGTCGTTTGGGAGCTCGGAGTACCACTCGAATGCTGTATCCGATAAGCTACCGACGAACTGGCGAAGCAACAGTTTATCATCACCGCCGGTGTTACCGCAAAGGGCCCTGAACTGGGCAACATGCTGGTGGGGATTGCCTGTCCCCTTATACACATGGAATTTCGTTATTGTATAGCCCGGCGGGTACTTGATCTGGTTGTACCATCTTGGATATGGTTGCCCCGTTTTTACGACCTGACCAGCTGTCTCAGTTGCCTGATGGACCCGTATCTGCTGAGCTATATATTCGTCTAAGTCAGCTTTGGAGATTGTCTCCTCCTTGGCCGCTGACAGAGCCGGTGGAGGATTTGACGTTTCTCCCCTGTCGTCTTCAAGGATGATCGGAGGATCTTCAGCAGGAGGATCTTGTTGGATCATCATTCCCACCATGTCCTGGAATAGGAGGGCCATTTGCTTTATATTGGCTGCTTGTTCAGCTGCCTCTTTATCCTTCTTTTCCAACATCCGGCGAAGGAATTCAGCGTCAGTTTCTTGCTCCTGGCGTTCATCAGAGGACGCTTCAGGGCTTTCTTTTGGCCCAGTGAGTGCGGCCATCGCATTCATCATTTCTTGGAGCTTCTGCTGCTGCTCCTGAGCTTTAGTCACTGATCGCGTGAGCGGTCGATGACCTGTAGACGTACGGCTATCTTCCTTCCCGGACGCCATGTAAACGGTGTGCACCATCATGCCCCCAGACTTAGGGCGCTTAGGCTTACTGTCTTTGACATTAGCTGTAGGCGTGGGGACCTTCTCCGGCCTCCTTCTCTTTTGAGTAGTCGACGTGGAGGGAGCCGTTGCAGCAGGCACCCAAGTGGTTGTCGTCCTTTGTGATTTGACAGGACGGTTCTTTTCTTCCTGAACTTTCACCTTCTTCTGCCGGTGAGAGTGATCTTGAATGATTACCGAGTCCTGAACCCGTCGCCAGACCTTGTAAATCTTGGAGGACAGCCGTCGAGGGGGCAGCTTCGGCTTCGCTTCTGTAACATTTTCCGCAGGTGGAGGAGATCTTTTCAATGTGGCAGTCGGAGAGTTCTTGCGTATCCTCCTCAGCGGTTCAAAGCTGTTCTCAGTTGGAACAGCAGCATTAACTTCCACCATTGGAGCCGGTGGAGTTAGTCCTGCGGGGAGTTACCCCCGGCCTTCCTTACTCGGCGCCAGTGGCGACGTCGAGTGTGTCGAGCCGTTGGAGCTGGTCCGATGATGGGGATGGTTTCGTTTTCCCCCTGTCTGTATGAGATGCCGCTGGTGCCAGCCTCTTGAAGACTGACGTCTTTTGAGTGGCGGTGTCCAATCTGTCAAAGACAGACCCTCGAGCAGGAACGGGAGCCGGAATAGTCAGCCTTGAAAAGATCGACTCTTTAGCAGGGGAAGCCGTCTTGACGACTTCAGGAATGGAGATGGCTATCTTCTTCACGATGGCCACGTCAGGGGTCATAAGCTTCTTGGCAGGCCCATCAGGGTTCAGGTTCAGCCTGGTAAAGACCGAGGCTGCCGGCTTGACATTGGACGACCCGTTGAGAGGGGCCGTGGTAGTAGTGAGCCGATCGAAGACCGACTTCTTTTGCTCTTCCGGTACGGGCACTGGAATGGTGAAGCTTGCTGGCGGGAGCATGGTCCCGAAAAACAGACCGGTGGTGGCCTGAGTCACTTGTTCCACCGGCATGGCAAGGATGGAGGCCGCTTGAGGCCCATAGGCTATACCTCCAGGTGAGGCGGAGCGTCGGTTGCATTTGCACTTCGAGCAGCTCGAGCAGTTGGATGCCATTGATGCTTGATTTCTGCGCCAGGCAAAAGACCAAACCTTAATAACTTGAAACCCAAAGGCAACCATTAACAAACCGCGATTCGTTCGCGAAGACGACACACGAAGTGTGGAGTGGAAAGAGGAAAAGGTCCCACCGGGCGTGCCAGAATCTGTTCCCTTCCGAAAGACGGCCAAGACGCAGGGACGTCTTGCCTGAGATTCAGAGCAGATTCTAATTGATGCTATCCGTCCACCTCTCCGAAGATGCCAAGTTGATTTATGGCACTATGTATCGAAGGTTTAAACGGATGCGTCCGATGTAGCAGACTTCGTCAGATTCCCCCTCGTTTGAGGGGTTTTTGATTGTGGGGACGCTCTTCCCTGCAGGCCAAGCCCCTGCAGTTAATTACGCTACTGCATTGCGGTAACAACTTTCTCCTTCTCCATGTGGTCACTTCGTGTCGTGTGTGTTTGTTTTGTGTTTGGTTGCCCGTGAATTGTATACGGAGACTGAGTTATGTCATCGCCCGTAGGGCGTAGACTAGTCCAAATCCGTATTATCTTAGATTTGGGTTTGGGGGTTTGGGTTTAAGGATACGTTAGCCTCGTTTGAGACTAAGATCGACTTAAACATTAGTTAAGTATACGTTAGTCTAGTTTTAGACCAAGATCAACTTAACGGGGTCGTTTAGATCCAACAAGAGAGCAATTAAGGGGAGGCCCTGTTGTTTAGTTTAGTGACATTGCGGTCAATAGATAGTTTAAGGACATTGCGGTCCAATGTTAGTTTTAAGACATTGCGGTCAAGGTTAAGGACATCATAGTCCGAGGATTTTAGGACTCCACAGTCCGGCGTTAGTTTTAAGACATCACGGTCAAGGTTAAGGACATCATAGTCTGTTGTTAGTTTTAAGACATTCCGGTCAAGGTTAAGGACGTCATAGTCCGAGGATTTAAGGACTCCACAGTCCGGTGTTAGTTTTAAGACATCCCGGTCAAGGTTAAGGACATCATAGTCCATGAGTTTAAGGACCCCACAGTCCGTATCAAATGTGTGATCATCGGGACCCGTCACCTCTTTGAAGATGTTGAGGGATTACAACGCCGAGTATCAAAGGAGTGAAGAGATGTACCCTTGAACCAAGGTAGATTAAATAGTCTTTGGCCCAATTTGGAACCAAGACCCATTAATTATGTTATGAGCCCATTAGCCCAGTTAAGTTTGAATTGAGGACTTATGGCCATCTTGGACTAAGTCCAATCATGTTTAGAATATTGGCCCTCTGTTGGTTCATTGAAAGAAAGGCTTTGCCTCTAGAAACTTAGCCAATTGGGCTAGAGCTAGTGTTAAACACTAAAGACTAACAGTGTTGAGCACTGGGATCAAGATTAGCAAGTTAGTGTTGAACATTAAAAAGATAATCAGTGTTAAGCACTTGCAACAGAGCTTTCAAATTAGTGTTAAACACTAAAGCAAATCAGTGTTAAACACTGGAAATAGGGATTCCAAATTAGTGTCAAACACTAAGAAAATCAGTGTTAAACACTGGGGACAAAGTCTTCAGATTAGTGTTAAACACTAAGGAGAGAGAGGTCACGTGTGGACACGTGAGAGCGCCCTGATTCTCCTTATTTTATTCTGCAGATCAGTGTTTAACACTTTTAATTCTGACGGCCATCACGTGTGAGCACGTGATGGAGGCCCATGCTCTGGTCTGTTAGAATGTACATTAGGGGTCACGTGGTGACACGTGAGGGCGCCCTAGAGCTCTTTTCTGTTTCTTTTGCCTTTTTCTCTGTGTGCTTCAAGGGTCACGTGGGGCACGTGAGGCGTTGCCTCAAAGCTCTTTTCCGTGGATCTTTATAGGGGTCACGTGGTAGCACGTGACCTTGGTTCTTTACACATTTTAAAGATCTGTTCATCTTTTAAGAATTAAATTCTTCATAGGGTTAAATCCTAGCAATAAACTTTAGAGGAATTAAATTCCTATTTTCTTCTGAAGAATTATATTCTTAGATAGGGTTAAACTCTAATTTCTTTTCTGTAGGAATTAAATTCCCCATATATGTAAAGAATTAAATTCTGGCATAGGGTGCCCTAATTTCTTTTTCTAAGGGAATTAAATTCCTGTGAGTTTTAAAGAATTAAGTTCTCAATTAGGGTTAAACCCTGGTTCTGTCCATTTTTAAGGAATTAAATTCCTATGATGTGGGGTTAAACCCTAACTTTATCTCAAAGGAATTAAATTCCTATAATTCTGTGAGAATTAAATTCCCAAAACTCAATTCCTCCTCTATGTTTTAGATCTGTATGGCAGGATCTCAACCCATTGAGAATTAAATTCTTAATTCATGGGGAGATGTGCACTTTGCAGATCCTCCACTAGAGAAAGAACTAAGTTCTTTTCTTTCATATAAGAGTTAAACTCTTTTGAGAATTAAATTCTCTTTTTAAGCCTCTCTTTTTCTTACCTAGGGTTTTTCTTTGCAGAGAATTAAATTCTTCCTTCTGAATTTTCAAGATCCCAAGGCTCTATCTCCCCCTCTGTCTCTGTGCTCCTATTTATAGGAGGAGGAAAAGAATCAATCTGTTTTAGTGAATCTTTCATTGAGAGATTCGATCTGTTTATTGAGAGATTTGATTTATCTTCACCATTAATCTGGGCCTTTAGATTATTAGGTGAATTTTATTCACCATTGGATTTTAAATCCAAAGATATCTATTTGTTATTTCGGTTAGATTTAGGGGGAAATCTTTCCATGTCCAAGATTTTTCCATAAATTGGTGATATTTAATCACCTTCAGATTCTTGATCCAACGGTTTCAGATAATTCTTCTCCATTTTGGAAAGATTTGAATGATCTCTTCTCAGAATTTAATTTTGTTAAAGAATAAGGCTTTTAAAGCTGGTTACGTGTGGCCACGTGACCATTGGTCAGTGTGCGCACGTGACCCCTGGAATGGGCTTCTCTTCTTCTGCGCTCTTTTTTCTTGCCGTTGCTTAACCATCACGTGCCAACACGTGACCATTGGTCACGTGTGAGCACGTGATGCCCCTTCTGAAGCTTCTTCTTGACTTTTAATTAGAGAACAAATATGCTCTATGCCGCTGCTTTAAACGTCATGTGCCAACACGTGGCCGCTGGTCACGTGCTAGCACGTGATGCTTCCTCTGAAGCTTCTTCATGACTTTTAATTAGAGAACAAATATGCTCTGTGCCGCAGCTTAACCATCACGTGCCAACGCGTGACCACTAGTCACGTGTGAGCACGTGATGTCTCTTCTGAATCTTTTCCTGATTTTTAATCAGGGAACAGACCTCAAGTATTTATTTATCGTCTTTAGAGTTTCCATAGTTGTGGATTTTATATTTGTGAAATTTCTAGTGAATAAACCTATTTTTCAGAATACATGGTATTTAATTGTAATATTGAACTTGTATGGATTTCATGGTATTTTAATGTAAAGTGATCCTTGTGGTTTTAGAAAAAATTGGAATATTTATATTTTCACAAAATAGATATTTTAATGACACACACACACACACACACACACACATATATAATTTTAATATATATTATATTTCTAGAAATATCATTTTCTTAAGATATTTGTATTTTAAATCTTCGAGACCGAATACTCCTTGCGGAGGTCTACATCTCGCACTACTAAGCTCAGGGATGTGCGATAATCCGCACCATCCTAGTAGGGTTACCCAAAATGGGTTGTAGTGACACTTTGCAAACATTTATAAAATACGAATTCTTATAAAAAACGGTTTTAATAATGAAGGGTATTAATATGTAAAGATTCGTTTTCCCGTATTCTATATTTCCGAAAGGTATTGTGCTATGTTGCATATGAGTGTTGTGAGGAGGTAGGTCATTACCTCGTGATCTACTTAAAGGTATAACAAGATTATGATGTTTTAAATGTCGAAATTAAACTACATGGTATTTTAGTGAAAAAATACGATAAAAGTTTAAATAGAAATCCTTTTGATATAGAGCTTGTTCAATATGACTTGTTAATGTTTAATAGTCAACATGTAAATGTTTAGTATGATTGTATTTAAGAAAAGTGAGATTATTAAGAAGAACCGAGTCGGAAATCAGATTAACTCCGATTCCATCGGGTTTTAGTAATACATTGTTTTAGAAAAGAATAGAGAAGAGGAGGTGGGACTTACGGGTTTTCAGATTAGAGGAGGGGTAGAGGGAACGGTAGGAGGTGCCGGTGCGTCGTTTCGTCGCCGGGAGCTCCTAGGGTTGTCGTCGGAATTTCGCCGAAGCTTTCGCCTTTTGCTAACTTCAATTGCACACTAAACTTCCAGGAATTTTTTTGAGAGTTTTGATCAGAATTTTGGAGTGTGGGGTGTGTGTCTAGGGGTTGTATTTATAGGGTAAGGCTAGGGTTTAGGGTAGGTGAAAGGGTGAATTGAAAATTGTATTAAAATGTATTAAAAATGTTTTAAAATGGAGTAAATAGGGTTTTAAAGGGGCTCTATTACTGATCCAAGGAAATTAAGTGTGCAGGAGTGATGGGGAGGCGAAGAGACACAGCTTTTTAGTTGACGACTCGGCGGTCCGGCCGATTCCGGCCGGCGGCGGCGGCCCGAGTCGGCCGAGTCGGCCCATTCCGGCCGAGTCCGGGGTGCAAAGGGTGACTCGTCGTCTCATCTACCCCTTGGGCCATTTAGTTTTACATGTGTAGTGGGGTTTTACGGGTTTAGCACGTGTAGACTTTTGGAATTCTAAATATCATAAAATAAAACAATATTAAAAATAATGTGGGGTATGGGATTTGAACTCTGGTGGTTTGGTTCAGTAGTGCAAGGTCTTACCAATGAGCTACAAGCTCCCTGCTACTAAAAAGCAAAACAAACTTATAACTTGTGCTAAGGCAAAAGTACCCTTTTCTGGATTTTTTGAAAAATTTGTACAAAAAGTTGTACAGAAGTTTAGGGTTATTACATTTTTTACTAATTATTGCAAATTGAAAATACAACCAGATCTTTTCTGAAAATAGTACACACCGTTCTTTGAAATATCAAAATTACAGTTTAGAAATACGACGTGAACCCATATACACTATGGTAACCCTATGTGTACTTATAATCTTGATATACAATTAATCCATATTTCATCATGTATTAATACCGTCACAGTGTTGAAGTTATGCAAATTACTAATACAAACTATTCTAGTAGATACCGTTTAATTTATAATAATTAACGGTCGTAAAATTAATACGGTTAGATATTCATATTTAAATAAGTAATACTGAATATATCCATCCCATTATAGCTAGATAACCATGCTAGTTATACCAATGCTTTTATTGTTATTGGTTACGCAATCAAATATTTATCCTATTTAATACACACTATCTGACATGTGCACGACATGTTATCTTGCCTTTACTATACCTGTTACTTGGATTATTTACCAATACCAACAATCCTGACTTGTTGTCCTAATAGACGTGACTTGTTGTCTAAATAGACATAACTTGTACCTACCTGTTCCTGTGTTGGCAATAGGTAGATGTCGTTAATACCTGACTTGAACACGAAACTTGGAGGAAAAGGGAAAATCGATAATGAAACCTGACTTGTAACTCAACAGTTTACTACTTTCTAGAGTCTGATCAGTCGATACGGGCTTTGGGCCTCGGCGATTGAGCAGTATGCACGAGCCTACATTTTACATCAGATAGGGGTTTGCTTGTTCCCGGATAGGAGCAAGTGCAGAGTTAGTCTTGTCTGGCTGCCTTTTTTAGCTGATCTCGACCAGTGTACCACTTTATCATGGGGGTGCGGTTTTGTCATTCCTCTACAGCGAGCTGAGGATGGCTGCATTAATGGCGCAAAAGAGTTTTGGGGGCTGTTTGATACTTCTTCAGGTATACAATATTTAAAACCGCATTCTACTAATTTTGCGTAATTAAATTGATATTCAATGTAAAATGTAATTCTATCATATTGTATTTCAGATATGGTGATGGACATATCTCTCTATTGGCCACCCGACCATTACGACACAGTTCGCTTTAGATGACCAAAGGCCATATGGATGCAAGTAAGTAATTGAAACTGTTCGCATATTTCAAATTTCAAGTTTTTTTGGAATATTAACTTGTGTGTAATCTCTATGCAGGTGGAATGTGCCCAGGTCATGGGATATGACACCGGATCACAGCCTCCGCTTCTACTGCAATGAGTTCAATGTCATGGAAGAGGCAGCAGTTACGTGGACACCTACACACATGACCTGATAGGCACTCTGCATCCATTATGCTTGGCAGACACCGGCTTCTGGCGTGCGCTGATGCCAATCATCTGCAACGATGTTATTCAGATGTACGTGCCAGACCGTGTCCTTTGCCACTTCGGCCCGAGGCAGCACATATCAGGCGCGGTGGAGCGGACACCACGTCATGGTAGAGCGCTAGTTAGGGATGCTTGGCTCATGGAGTATAAAATTTGGGTAGGTCGATGGTACGGTCGGGTACACCACATAATCGATAATATACGGCCAGATATACCGATAGACCAGTACCTTACTTGGTATTGGATGATTACCTACAGATTCGTCATCACAGACGTCACCTCCCCCTGTCCACCTCATATACGCCTCGAGGACCGATAGAGAGAGATTTGGTAACTTTATATCAAACTTTTTAAAACTATAATCTTGTTTTTATGAAATTCGTTGCCTTATTTACCATCAATATAGGTCCAAACCATTTACGCGTTAGAGAATATAGCTGATGAGGGGATTAATGGGACCAGGGACTTAGCGAGTTGCTTTATGAACACCAAGTCTCTCATCAGTAGTGTGATGACGATATATAGATTCACACGTCCACCGGCCGTGTCTGCACTACCCGTGCCCTCCACCATCCGTCCCTGCATAACTCGTGCCTCTACCGGCTGTGTCCGCACCTGCCATTCCTATCACATATGCATGAACATGACATAGATGGGCACAACCGGAGACGTCTCAGCATCCCGTTGAGTACGAGCATGGACCATCACAGTTAGAGCTGTCTCAGCCACCTATCGTCGATGAAGCTGGACCGTCACAGTCTCGATGTCCTGTAGTGAAGAGAAGGACACCAAGGATGGTGCAACGACTTCGTTAGATTGCACGGAGTGTTTGTGTTGTATTTTTTTGCGATGACTTCATTATTTATTTTGCATTGTTTATTGTTTTCAGTTTATTGGTCTTCACCGTTTGGGCATCGTATATTTTGCATAGATCGTGTCTCCGCCGTTTGGGTGTTGAGTCTCCGCCATTTAGGCGTTTAGTTAGCTCCGTCTGTGGATGCTTGTAACACACTAGTAAGTTTATACAATATTAATGGGTATTTTAATATTTGCCTTATAATTCTTTTATTTTATTCATATGGTTTGCGAGTGATGCGAATAAGTAATAGTGGTTATCCGACTCGACCAGCATATTTGGAACCCTGTATGGTGCTAGATATATTTAATACCTATTGGTAAAGTGTATCTACGTGAATCTAGTATAACATATGCATCATGTATTTAAAATCTTTATATATCTATTTATAGCCACAAGTATGAATAAATTATATTTTTTGCTAACTGACATCGCATGGCTTACCACACCATATCTTATTTCGCTTTTATCTATTATGTTCAAATCCCAAATATTAGATAACCAAATATTTACTAAATCATTATATATTTATTTAAATTACTTTTTAAATCTTATTAGGGGGTATATGTATTTCATATTATATTATCGCATTATGGCTTAAATCTTTACGTATCTGTGTTTTTTCTCTAAAATATATTTTGACGAGATTCTGGTAAAGTTTAGTGTAATTTGATATTACCACTAAACTCTATATACTATAATATACATATATAAATATACGGTATATATATAAACAATTTTATATATTTTATTTTACTTTTTTATATCAAACTCTCTCTCTCTCTTCGTCTCTGTCTCTCTCTCTCCTCTCGTTCTCTCTTACTCGCTTCATCCCCGAGCCCTTACCCATGCCGACACTACCTCTGATCTTCCTCCTCTCGCCATCGACTCCAACTCTCCTCCCTCTTTCTTGCCTGAACCCCGAACACCACCGCCACCGACATCATCATCATCATCATCTTCTTCTTCTTCTTCGCACTCGAGCTCGTGCCCGAGGCTACCATCGACTTCCTCAACTTGCCTCCGACCACCTTCATTCCAATCTCGACACTTTCATTTCTTCATCTCATCATCATCACCCAACACCTCCGAACCTTGCTAACGGCCTCACACCTTCTTCTTCATCTGCGAGCCCTCATCGCCGACCAACCCATCACCGCCCTCATCTCCCTCTTCCTCTATCAAAACCCGATCACCTCAACCTTAACTCCTTCCCCTCGTTCTCCAATGCACCCGAGCATTCGAATTCAACCAAGCGCCCAAACCCCTCTATCATCATCATCATCACCATCTCCTTCTCCTCCACCGAGACCCTACTCAACTTCACTTTGCCACCACCGCCACCGGCCCTTCATCCCCATCAAGTCCCTTGCCTGCACCAACTGAGACACACCCGAGCCCCATCTCTATCAAAGCCCAGGACACCTTCGACCAATCTTCTGTTCCTTCTCCGAGCACTTAACCCCGACTCTATCACCTGCAACACCAACCAAGATCCCTCATCACCTCCCGCCGTCGTCTCTATCGGTGCCGTTGAACCCTAGCCGATCACCACCACGGCCACCAAACCGGACACCTATCACCATGCCACCACCATGCCACCACCATGTCATCACCGTGCCATCCCTATGCCCTGCTCCTGTACCATGCCCCATGCCCTGCTCCTGTGCCACGCCATGCTCGCTTCTTGCCCAGCTCATGCCCACTTGCGTGCCACCTTCGCATCAGCCCCGTGTCACCACAATGCCTAGCACCGTGTTATGCCGCTCCATGCACCATGTCATGTCGTGTCGCACCGAGCCATTGCACATCTTCATCATTGTTGATGCCTTTTTCTCCTTAATTCTCTGTGTAGCAACAGTCGATCAACCTATTGACATCGTCACCTGCACATCAACCGTCGAGCCGAGCACATTGTTGGATAGTACGTCCCGTCGTCGTTCCGTGATCGATCGAGGCAAGTTCATAACTTGCCACATGCTATTTACTTATATCTACATATATACATATATATTCTTATATTTTTGTCACTATACAGTTCATATGGATAACTGTTTTTACTAATTATTGCAAATTGAAAATTCAACCAGATCTTTTCAGAAAATAGTACACACCGTTCTTTGAAATATCAAAATTACAGTTTAGAAATACGACGTGAACCCATATACACTATGGTAACCCTATATGTACTTATAATGTTGATATACAATTAATCCATATTTCATCATGTATTACTACTATCACAGTGTTGAAGTTATGTAAATTACTAATACAAACTATTCTAGTAGATACCGTTTAATTTATAATAATTAACAGTCATAAAATAAACACAGTTAGATATTCATATTTAAATAAGTAATACTGAATATATCTATCCCGTTATTGCTAAATAACCATGACAGTTATACTACTGCTTTTATTGTAATTGGTTACACAATCAAATATTTATCCTGTTTAATACACACTACCCGACATGTGCACGACACATTATCTTGCCTTTACTATACCTGTTACTTGGATTATTTACCAATACCAATAATCATGACCTGTTGTCTTGATGGACATGACTTGCTGTTGTTTCCCCCAATCAGAGCAAAGCTCTATTTTGAAATTCAAAATTTAAAAGTTAAAGCAACGCTTCAGATCCAGCGCTAGGTGTGCTGCGCGCAACGTGTCAAACACGGATGCGCTAGCGCCAGGTGCATTGCGCCCTAGACAGCGTACCCCTAATCAGAGCAAAGCTCTGTTTTAAAATTCAAAATTCAAAAATTGAAGCAACGCTTCAGATCCAGCGCTAGGCGCGCTGCGCGCCACGTGTCAAACACGGATGCGCTAGTGCCAGGTGCGCTGTGCCCTAGGCAGTGCACCATGTGTGCGCTAGCGCTAGACGCGCTGCGCGCCATGTATCAAACACGGGTGCGCTAGCGCAGTTGCGCTGCGCGCCACGTGTAGGTGCACTAGCGCAAAGTCCGCTGCGCTCTGAACAGCGCACCACGTGCAACGCACGGGTGCGCCAGCGCTGGAATTAAAAATTCCCTACAGTTAGATCAAAAGATCTAATAATGATAAATCATTAATCAGAATTAAAATTCTGTTATGGAAAGATCTTTCCAATCTTGTTAAAAACAAAAAGATTGCCTTCTGTAAAACAGAAGCCCTAGGATCAAAAATCCAACGGTGGGGAGGCATCCCCAAATCAATCAGAGAAAGATCTCTTTAACTGATTTAAGAAATCAATTTGCCCAATATAAAGGCCCCAAGACTTCAAGTCTGACATAGAGAAACCCCCTACAAAATTTGAGAAAACTCAAAGAAAGAAGAGCAAGCTCTTAGCAAAAGAGGATTATTTCTTCAAGGTAAAGAATGATTCTTGAACAAAGAGATGAAATCATCTCATTAAACCAGAAGAATTATCTTCTTAAAAGATCATAGATCTATAAAGACCAAGGTCTTTCATAAAAGATCAAAATATCTAATCATAAAAAAACAAAAGAAGTATTTACTTCATTCACAGATCATTGATCTACAAAGGCAAAGTCCTTGCAAAAATAAGAACTGTTGTTCTTGAATCTTGAAACAAAGCCTCCTTTGAAAAGAACGGAAACTTGTTCTCTGATTATAAATTTGATCAAATGCGCTTTGCGCTACTGAAAAGTGCCTTGCACTCTTGAACTGCGCTTCTGCGCTTCTTGGACCGGTGCTCAGCGCCAAAACGTGCCACGTGTCAACCACAGATACAACTTGCGCTTTGCTCTCCTGAAACAGCGCACTGCGCTCATGGGCTGGCGCTCAGCGCCAAGTGCGCTACGTGTCACTCACTGGTGCGCCACTAAACTAGCGCAACGCGCTCATAAATTGAAAGTGCAATACGCTTATAAACTGGCGCTTAGCGCTAAGCGCGACACGTATCCTTTTCGTGTGCGCTACTTGGCAGAAGCGCAATGCGCTCTTTAATTGGTGCAAAGCGCCTGGCGCGCCACGTGGCACTCCGTCAGAACACACATTGTTCTGATGAATGCTATGCATTCAATACAAGACAAAAAAAATGTGTCAGGATCTAATGCTTAGCATTATTAAAAGGGCCAAGACCAAATAAAGGCTCAACAACCCAAAACAATAAAACGATAAACATTCATTGGACTTAGCCCAATATTGGCCATAAGTCCTCAACTTATATTTAATTGAGCCCGTCCGCTCATAAATATTTAACAGATCTTAGTTCCAAATTGGACTACGGATCTTTCAACTAACTCATACCGGTTCGAGGGTACATCTCTTTACTCCTCTAATATTTGTCGTTGTAATCCTTCAACGTCTTCAGAGAGATGACGGGTCCCGACAACCACACATTTCACGGACTGTGGGGTCCTTAAACTCATGGACTATGATGTCCTTAACCTCGGACTGTGGGGTCCCTTTAAACCCACGGAATATGATGTCCTTAACCTGGACCGAGATGTCCTTAAACTAATAATGGACCGTAATGTCCTTAAACTAATTATGGACCGCAATGTCCCTAAACTAAACAATAGAATCCAAATGCTCTCTTGTTGGATCTAAACGATCCTGTTAAGTTGATCTTAGTCTAAAAATTAGACTAACGTATCCTTAACATACGTTTAAGTTGATCTTAGTCTCAAACGAGGCTAACGTATCCTTAAACCCAAACCCCAAACCCAAATCTAAGAAGATGCGGATTTGGACTAATCCACGCCCGATGGGCGACAACATAAATTAGTCTCCGTATACAATCCACGGGCAACCAAAAACAAAACAAACACACACGACACGAAGTGACCATCTGGAGAAGGAGAAAGTTGTTACCGCGATGCGGTAGCCTAATTAACTGTAGGGGCTTGCGTCTGCAGGGAAGAGCGTCCCCACAATCAAAAACCCTTCAAACGAGGGGGAATCTGACGAAGTCTGCTACATCGGCCGCATACGTTTAAACCTTCGATACACGGTGCCATAAATCAACTTGGCATCTTCGGAGAGGTGGATGGATAGCACCAATTAGCATCTGCCCCGAAATTCAGGCAAGACGCTCGCCGCGTCTTCGTCTGCGTCTTTCGGTGGGGAACAGATTCTGGCACGCCCGATGGGACCTTTTCTTCTTTCCACTCCACACTTCGTGTGTCGCGTTCGCGAACGAATCGCGGTTTGCTAATGGTTGCCCTTGGGTTCGAGGTACTAAGATTTGGTATCTTGCTTGGTGCAGAAAACGAAAGATCAATGGCGTCTACTTGCATGAAGTGTTCTAGCTGCAATTGCAACTCGCGTTCCGCCTCATCTGGAGGCATAACTTACGGGCCCCATGTGGCCTCCCTGTTCACAATGCCAATAGAGCAGGCGACGCAGGCTACTACCGGTTTGTTCTTCGGGACTATGCTCCCACCAGTGAACATTAACATCTCGCTGCTGCAAGAAGTGCAAAAGAAGTCGGTCTTTGATCGGCTCACTAATACCACGGCCCCTCTCGACGGGTCGTCCAATGCCAAGCCAACAACATCAGTCTTCGATAGGCTGAGCCTGAACTCCAATGGGCCTGTCAAGAAGCCCACGATACTTGAAGCGGCCATCCCGAAATGGATAGCCATTCCTGCTCTTGAGGTCACTAAAGAAGCTTCTCCCGTCAAGGGATCAGTCTTTACGAGGCTGGCCACTCCGGCTCCTGTCCCTGCTCAAAGGTCTGTCTTCGACAGATTGGATACTGCTGCTCGACAGACATCGGTCTTCAAGAGGCTGGTACCAGCAGCGCCTCACCAGAACAGGGGGTATGACGAAGTCACCTCTCAAGCCGAAACAATCCCAACGGCTCGACACGATCGACGTCACCACTGGCACCGAGTAAGGAAAGCTGGGGGCAACTTCCCCTCTGGGCTAACTCCACCTGCCCCAACGGTGGAAGTCAATGCCGCTGTTCCAACCGGGAACAGCTTTGAATTGCTGAACAAGATGCGCAGGAACTCTCCTACCGCCGTACTAAAAAGATCTCCTCCACCCGTGGAGAATGCATCGAAGGCGAAACCAGAACAACCCCCTCGGCGGCTTTCTTCCAAAATTTACAAAGTCTGGCGACGGGTTCAGGACTCAGTAATTGATCAAGATTACTCTCGCCGGCAGAAAAAGGTGAAGGTTCAGCAGGAAGAGAACCGTCCTGTCAAGCCACAAAGGACAACAACAACCTTGGTGCCCGCTGCAACGGCCCCCTCAACGTCAACTGCTCAAAAGAGAAGGAGGCTAGAGAAAGCCCCTATGACTACGGCAGAACACAAGGATGCTGAGCCCAAACGCCCCAAGTCTGGGGGCATAATGGTGCATACTGTTTATATGGCTTCCGGAAAAGAGGAAAGCCGCGCTTCGACGGGTCACCGATCGCTCACCCGATCCGTGACGAAAGCCTAGGAGCAGCAACAGAAGCTTTAGGAAATGCTAACGCAAATGGACGCACTTACCGGGCCAAAAGAAAGCCCGGAGGCGTCATCAGAGCAGTGTCATGAACAAGAAACCGATGCTGACTTCCTCTGCAGAGTCCTCGAAAAGAAGGACAGAGAAGCAGCAGAACAAGCGGCTAATATAAAACGAATGGCTCTTCTCTTCCAAGACATGGTCGGGATGATGTTACAGCCGGAACCTCCAGCTGAAGACCCTCCGATCATCATTGAAGACGATAGAGGGGAGACATCGAACCCTCCTCCGGCTCTTTCAGTAGCCAAAGAGGAAACCATTTCCAAGGCCGCTCTGGATGACTACATTGCTCAGCAAATACGAGCTCACCAGGCGAATGAAGCAGCCGGCCAAGTTGTTAAAACTGGGCGACCGTATCCAGGCTGGTATGACCAAATAAAGTACCCGCCGGGATACACGATCCCCAAATTCCATGTGTACAAGGGGGCAGGCAATACCCACCAGCATGTCGCCCGGTTCAGGGCTCTTTCCGGCAACACCGGAGGCGATGATAAATTGCTACTTCGCCAATTCGTCGGCAGCTTGTCAGAGACGGTGTTCGAATGGCACTCTGAACTCTTAAATGACTCCGTCAAGACATTTGCGGAGATGGAACTGTTGTTTACACAGAGATTCGCGAGCTCCAACGAGCGTACCCCTATTACCGCATTAATTAATGCCAGGGTAAAGCCAGGTGAAACGTGGGTGCAATACGCAATACGATGGCGGAATCTGTGGTCGAAATGCGAACAGGGCATCGAAGAAGCTCCGGCGGTGGGCATGTTCGTGGGCACTCTGGACCCTCATGCAACTATTTCCCAGTTCATGATGTTTTTCAAGCCGACTACGTTCCAAGCCTTATTGACAAGCTGGCCCAAATGGACCAGATGGGTCATAGACCGTCTCCTCCAAAGCCGGAGCCTCGGAACGAAAAGGGAAAGGGAAAAGTGATCGTCGTCGCCAATGCTCAACAGCAGTCCGGTGGTCTGAGACCAGTTGATCGCCAAAATAATAGAACTCGATCTCTCGAAGATAAAATGAGACGCCCTTACTCGTTCCCTCGAGACAAGACGAAGAGGTTATTCGAGCTTGCACTGCGCAACAGGCTCATCAGTCTGCCGGAGCCAAGATGCCCAGCGCAACCAGGCGACATTAGCAATCCTAACTATTGCCCTTATCACCGAATGTTGGGCCATCCGATCGAGACTTGTTACATCTTCAAAAGCTGGATAGAAGATCAATACCAACAGGGCAAATTTGTATTATCCAAGAATTGGAAGGTGGACCCGCCTCGGCCATACACTCCCAAGAAGACGGATACACCGGGGGAATCATGCTCTTTCGTAGAAGAAGCTCTATGGGATGTCGCTCTTTCAGCCAATACGAAAAGAATGCTGAAGGATCTCTACACATGTCCAGCAATTAGGTGGAAGAATCCACTGGAACCTGAGATCATCGAGGGGATACTGAAGCCGCGCCCAACTCCAAAAATTGGTGGTGATACCCAAAGCACTCACACCCAGCCGTCAAAGTCTTCAAAGAAGAAGAAGAAGACCAAAAAGCCCGTGAAGTCTGGTGACAAGCGCACGAACCTGCAAAAATAGTTTGACGCGTTAGAAGAATATAAACAAAAAGCGTGGACTTCAGTCACACTCCAAGAATTTCTCAGCCACGTCCTTGAGGACGGAGATGATGACAATGGAGAAGACTCGTCGGATGAATCTGAAGGTTATATAGTAAGCTGCCATGTGATCTCTTACTCGTCGATAGATGATGAAGAATCTCCTTACACAAAGAAACTGGGGGCAAATCCTGAACCGGAACTTCTAGGGCCATCAGACGAAACTATTGATGCATCCCTGAACGAAGCTCTTCTTAAAAGCAAAGTTGCTCGGGAGCGTGAAATGGCCATATTTGAAAAAGCCAAACGCCGGCGACTGGACGAAAGGGTTGAAACATTCCCGCCAGATCAAAGTACATACGTCGCAAATAAAAACAGGTTCAAGACGAGGAAAATGTTTGCCAAATCCATATCAAAGGGGATGAAGCTGCCACCCTCCGAAGGAAATATTCTTGGTGAAGCGGAAACACATCCTAGCTACTGCTTATATCATCGAAAGATTTCGCACCCCAACGAAGAGTGCAATGCTTTTAAAAGATGGTGGCAGGGATATGTTTCTCACCGACAACATTTCAAGCGGATGAAACGCAAAAATCGTCGGGAGCAAAGAAGTACGACCGAGGAGCATAAAAGAACTATCGGCAACTGTCGCGTGGTCAACGCCGGGGGATTACAAGTTCTCACCTTCGGGAGCGACTCCGATGAAGAAATGACTCTTGGCCCTCTCTTTAAAGAGTCCACCTTGGGAAAAGAGGAAAAGATGAAGACCTGTGAAAATATTCTGCTGCGCAACCGTACGCTGCCCGAAAAGAATCTTGGGCCCTCGAAAAGTGGGTCAAATAGAAAAGATAAGGGGAATGAAAAGGTCTATGAGGATATCATCCTTGATGACCAAGCCGTCGAAAAGCTGACAGCCAAGGACCCGCCAAAGAAAAGTAAGGTGGACTACAACATTCTGGCACACTTGAGGAAGATACCCTCGCAGCTCAGTATTCTCGACGCCCTTCTGCTATCCAAAGAGGCGAGAGATTCTTTAATCAAGGCACTGCAAGAGCCCGAGCAGTTCCAAGCTTTCCTCGCCGAAGAAAAGATGAAGGACGAGCTGGAAGAAGTACACACAGCCGATATCACCTTCGGCGATGAAGATCTCCTCCTCGGGACATGCGAGCACAACCGTCCCCTATATGTCTCCAGATACTGTCATGACATCAAGATAGGTAAAATCCTGGTCGACAATGGGTCCTCCGTCAATCTCCTTAACGTACGGGTGTTAAAGGAAATCTGCATGAGTGTTCAACACCTCGCTCGGGATAAGATCACCATCTCCGGTTTTGACTCCCAGTCATCACGGAATCTCAGGTCTGTGATACTGACACTGCGCTTCGGGCTACTTATCACGGACATTAAGTTCTACGTCATTGACGCCAAGACATGCTACAATGCTTTGCTCGGCCGGCCTTGGTTACACGAGTACAACATCATCCTTTCTACACAACATCAGTGTATGAAATATTTCAAGGATGGTCTCGAGTATACTGTGACAGGAGAGCTAAACCCATTCTCCGTGAACGAAGTCCGCAAGTACGAAGATGCAAAATACTTCTTACCAGACTTTGAGGATACGGAAAGATGTCACAAACCGAAGAACAAAGCTATCACCACCATTCCGGTCTTCGGGAGTGATACCGAGGAGGAAGAAGAGATAGTCTATTCAGGGCCATCCCAGTGCAACAAGCCGGGACCGTCCTCTCCTATGTTGATCTTCGGCAGCGACTCGGAAGATGAGGTCAATGCCATATTCTCTGCTCGGCCATCAATACAAACCTTCGCTGGTGAAGAGCAAAGTTTGCAAGTTGCCATGGTTCTGCCCAAGCATCATAAAGAACTAGACGCGCTTGATACCTACAGCGTGAAAGAACTGCAGACATTCTACGTTCCTCCCAGGCGAAAAGGTGAAAAGGCGATCCTATTCTACCGATCCGGGGAAACTAAAGTGGAAAAAGAAATCTGGCATGGCGCGGATTCTACACTTGACAGGCTCCAGCCCATACCCCTTAAGCAAACTGCGCGACAAGCACGGTTCTATAACAGGATCTGGAACGTCCCTGGAACTCAGTGGAAATTGCCCAACGGAAGAATGGAAACGACCGGGCTTGGGTATATTCAATCCAAGAAACGAGAGCTACTCCACGACTGCTACGTCATACATAACTTTGATGAAGAAAGAGATGCTCTATGGGAAGATGCTAACCCTGAACCAGAAAAAGCTCCCGCCGTGAAAATGCCCAGTCCGTCGTTCGAAGAACAAATGGACAAGCTTATAAGGGAAGCAGGTCAAAAGGTTCGAGACGACCATAATCGCGAAATGGCCATCTACGAGAAAGCCAGGACGCAACGCTTCCTTCAACAGGCTGTGAAAAATGAAAATGCTCTTCCTTGTCAACCCGTTGTACAAAAGGCTCGACGCAAAGGCAGAAACAAACCAAAGAATGGGAAAGGCGTTCGACAGCGACAAAGTGGGTCTAAGAAGCTACACAATAAGGAATCGAGCAGTCCGGATTCGTCTCTTATGAAAAAGATGAGTCGAGCATATTCTTTTCCCCAAGACAAGACAAGGAAGATATTCGATCTTGTCATAAAACACCAGATGATGACACTCCCGGAGTCCAAGCACCCCAAGCAAGCAGGCGAAGTCTCTCACCCGGACTATTGCTCCTATCATAGGGCAATAGGACATCCTCTCGAAAACTGCTTCACATTTACAGACTGGGTAGAAGACCAATATCAACTCAGCAGGTTCGCTCTATCCAGCAGTTGGAGGGTAATCCCGCCGCAGAAGCATGAACCGAAAGCCCCGTATGCAGCGAGAATGGAACCAGACCAATATCGGTCTTGGAAGCGATCTCGTACCTGCCACGTGATAACGCTGTCAGAAGAAGAGCCCAAGAATATGGATGACCTTCACTGGTGCTTCGAAAACGATGATGGCGAGGTGATCTCAGAATTTCCACCGGCGCCAAAAGAGCTGGAAGATGGGATACATACTACCGCAGATAACCTCACAAAAATTGAGTTGGGGACGGCAAGTGACCCGCGGCCGACGTTCGTCAGTGAGCTGTTGTCTGAAGAAAGGGTGGCTATGCTAAAAGACGTGCTCATGCAGCATAAAGATTGCTTCACATGGAACTATTCCGAGATGCCAGGATTAGATCCAGAGATTGCTGTACACAAATTGGCAATATCCCGGAATATCAAGCCGTTCAAACAAGCACCGAGAAGAATGCGGCTCGAGCTTGAGACGAGCATCAACGCCGAGGTCAAGAAGCTAATCGACTCTGGCTTCATCCAAGAGGTTCAATATCTTGACTGGATCACCAACATCTTCCCAGTGATGAAGAAGAATGGGATGGTGCGCATATGTGTGGACTTTCGGGATCTCAACAAAGTTTGCCCAAAAGATGACTTTCCAGTACCAGTCACTGAGCTGATGATAGACAATACATCCACTCACGAAGTTTTCTCCTTCATGGACGGCTCGTCAGGATACAATCAGATAAAGATGCATCCCGAGGACCAGAAGCATACTGCTTTCCGGACCCCTTTGGGTATATTCTGCTACAAGGTGATGACCTTCGGTCTAAAGAACGCCGGCGCCACCTATCAGAGGGCCATGACGAAAATCTTCGATGACCTCATACATGAAATCGTCGAATGCTATATCGACGGCCTCGTAGTTAAAAGAAAATCATACGAGGAACATTTAGAGCATCTGAAGATCATGTTTCAGCGCCTTCGGCAATACAACTTGAAGATGGACCCTCTCAAATGCACGTTCGGAGTTTCCTCGGGCAAATTTCTAGGGTTCATCGTCCGACACCGAGCCATTGAGATAGATCCATCAAAGATCAAGGCGATCATGGAAATGCCTCCGCCAAGGACTCTCAAGCAATTGCGGTCTTTCCAAGGGAAGCTCGCGTATATCCGGCGATTTATAGCCAATCTCTCAGGCAAGTGCCGTCCTTACAGCCACCTGATGAAGAAGGGAACCCCTTTTTTCTGGGACCGCAAATGCCAAAACGCATTGGACGAAATCGAGCAATATCTGCAGAACCCTCCAGTGCTAGCCGCTCCGGTCAAAGGAAAGCCTCTTATTCTGTATACAACCGCCCTTGAAGGTTCCTTAGGCGCATTATGGGCATAAGAGAACGACCAAGGGAAAGAAAGATCTCTCTACTACTTGAGTCGAGTTCTACTGGGGGCATAGAGCAATTACTCTCCCATTGAAAAACACTGCCTAGCGTTGATCTTCGCGATAACGAAGCTCAGACATTATGCGTTGGCACATGAGTTCCATCTCATATCAAAGGTGGATCCTCTCAAATATTTGATGTAGAAAGCCATATTAACGGGACGACTCGCTAAATAGGCCCTCTTCTTGATGGAGTTCTCGATAACGTATCGTCCTCATAGGGTAGTGAAAGGCCAGGCCATCGCCGACTTCCTCGCTGAGCATCCGATACCCGCTGATTCTCCTTTGAATTATGAACTGCCAGACGAACATGCATTTGACACGATCGACGGTGGTGATACCCGGTGGGAACTCTATTTTGATGGGGCGTCTTCCATGAAGAAGCGCAAACAAAGCACCCCTATAATCAAATCGGGGGTAGGCATCATCTTCGTAACTCCACAAGGAGGGATAATGCGCTTTGCTTTCTCCTTAACAGAGCCGAGGAAGAATAACGAAGCCAAGTATGAAGCTTTGATAGCAGGTCTCGAGATCGCCATCGACATGGGAATTGAAAACCTCCTCATATACGGAGACTCCCAACTGATCGTCAGTCAAGTAAACGGCGACTATCAGACATGCAAGCCTGAGTTGGTAAAATACGGCGATAGAGTACAATGACTGTTGACTTAAATTCCTTTCTACACCTTGGAAAGCATACATCGTGTGGAAAATAGCAAAGCGAATGCATTAGCCAAGCTCGCTAAAGAACTGGCTGACGAAAACCTCGATGACGTGAGGATCGTTGTGCAAAGCCGCCGGGTTCTCGCACTGGCATAAATATCTTCGTAGGCGTTCGAAGAAAAGGGACCGACCGAGCAAACGACTCTATAAATAAAAGACCAGGAAAAGGCTAAGGATTGGAGGGAAGTCTTTATAGACTACTTCAAATCCCGTCGAACACCTGAAGATGCGTCCTCAAGACATCAGTTTATGAAACGAGCTTTGTCTTTTGCTTTCGTCAATGATACTCTGTACAAGAGATCATTTGATTCTCTGTGGTTAAGATGCCTGGGACCAAATGAGGCAAGGAGAGTCATCCAAGAAACTCACGACGAACTCTGCGGTTCTCACCAAGCCGGGTCGAAGATGAAGCTGAAGATCAAACGAATGGGTTATTATTGGCCCACGATGATCCAAGACTGCCTCGAATACGTGAAGCAGTGCCACTCATGCCAGATTCACGGGGACTTCATCCATCAGCATCCAAATCCACTACATCCGACAGTGGCTAGCTGGCCGTTCGAAATGTGGGGGACTGACATAATCGGTCCCATTGAACCAGCATCATCCAGAGGACATCGATTCATTTTGGCGACAACTGATTACTTCTCAAAATGGGCAGAAGCAGTACCGCTGAGGGAAGTGAAGACGGAGAATATCCTCCATTTCTTCAAGACACATGTCATTTATCGGTTTGGCACTCCGCGACGGATTATCTCCGATAACGGGCCAGCCTATAGAAGCCACAAGATCAGCCGCTTCGCACAACAACATAACATAGACTGGAGATACTCTTCAGTCTATAATCCCCGAGCTAATGGTTTAGCTGAGGCTTTTTACACGACCTTGACGAAGATCGTGAAAAAGACGGTGTACCGAAATAAGAAGGACTAGCACGAGAGACCGCATGAAGCTCTCTGGGCGTATCGAACTACTTTCAAAACGGCCACAAATACAACTCCGTATGCATTGGTATTTGGTACGGAAGCGGTACTCCCCCTCGAGATAGAGTTACCCTCACTACGAGTGGCAGTTCATTACGAGCTAACGGACGAAGAGAATGCTCACCTTCGGCTTGAGGAGCTCGATGCCCTTGATGAAACCCGGCTCATAGCGCAACAAAATCTGGAAGCTTATAAAGCAAAGATGACGCGCTCATACGAAAGATTAACTAGGCCGACAACATTCCGCCAAGGAGAACTCGTGCTAGCGGTCAAAAGACCTATGATCCCCAATCGTGCCAAACGGGGGAAATTCGAGCCGAATTATGAAGGCCCATATATCATAGACAAGGTCTACCAGGGTGGAGCCTATCTACTCATGGACATGCATGGTGAAAGACCCTTCAGGCCAATAAATGGTCGCTTCCTGAAAAAATACTACGCCTGACGAGTCACGGCCTAGGTCAATGATAGATGACGATGACTATGTCCGCTCTCTATCTTCCTAAGCCCAAACTCTATAAGTAGTAACCGAACAACGGACCGAAACGTCCTTAAAATAAAAATGGACTGAAACGTCCTTAAACTAACAATAGACCACTATGTCCTAAAACTAGCTGTTGACCGAGACGTCGATAAACTACTGTGGGTTACAGCATCCCAAAGCTGATACAAAAAAGGAATAAAAAAAAGAAAACGGTATGTCCATAAGAAAAATGGGCACGGATGAAAATCCGAAAGGGCTCCGTAAGTAAAAACAGCAGCGCTACCGGCGAGTTTTGTGAAAACCCGAAAGGGCGCAATCTCGTTAAAAGACACTTGCAAGGTCCTCTCGATCTTGTGAAGAGAAACCACCTGCGTGAGATCCTTACGACTCACAAGGGAGCAACACACTTAGGGATCCCCACGATTCCTAAGGAGAAATTACGCTTGCGAGATCCTCACGACTCGTAAGGAGAACCCTCTTATGGGACCCTCACGGCTCATAAGATTTGAAAGTCTTAAGCTACAGGGATCTGAACCTGTTCTTAAGCAGCCACCACAACTTCCGATACTGCCCTACAAGCGGCTCAATATCGACCTTTGTATATAATCCACGGGCGCGAATAAACATTTCCCTAACAAAGTCTAATCCGTGACTAGGGATATGTCTACACGGTGAACAGCCCTTGTAAGTCCTCTCGACTTATAAGGGGAAAACACTCTTGTAAGATCCTTACGACTTATAAGAGAACATGCACTTAGGAATCCTCACAATTCCTAAGGAGAAAATGTGCCTACGAGATCCTCACGACTTGTAGGGAGAAATACTTTTACGAGACCCTTATGGCTCATGAAGTCAAAAGCCTTAGTCGACAGGATCCTAACCCTATCGCGGAAATACGTCATCAACATGACCCCGTCTCGGAAATACGTCATCAACATGACCCCGTCACGGAAATACGTCATCCACATGACCCCGTCTCAGAAATACGTCATCCACATGACCCCGTCACGGTAATATGTCATCCATATGACCCCGTCTCGGAAATACGTCATCAACATGGCCCCGTCTCGGAAATACGTCATCCATATGACCTCGTTCGGAAATACGTCATCCACATGACCCCATTTGGAAATACGTAATCCAACATGGCCCCGTCTCGGAAATACGTCATCCACATGACCCCATCGCAGAAATACGTCATCAACATGGCCCCATTTCGGAAATACGTCATCCATATGACCCCGTTCGGAAATACGTCATCCACATGACCCCGTCGCGGAAATACGTCATCCACATGACCCCGTTCGGAAATACGTCATCCAACATGACCCCGTCACGGAAATACGTCATCAACATGGCCCCATCTCAGAAATACGTCATCCACATGACCCCGTTCGGAAATACGTCATCTACATGGCCCCGTCTCGGAAATACGTCATCCACATGACCCCGTTCGGAAATACGTCATCCACATGACCCCGTTCGGAAATACGTCATCCACATGACCCCGCAGCGGAAATACGTCATCCATATGACCCCGTCGCGGAAATACGTCATCCACATGACCCCGTCGCGGAAATACGTCATCCACATGACCCCGTCTCGGAAATACGTCATCCACATGACCCCGTCACGGAAATACGTCATCCACATGACCCCGTCTCGGAAATACGTCATCCACATGACCCTGTCTCGAAAATACGTCATCCACATGACCCCGTCACGGAAATACGTCATCTACATGACCCCGTCGCAGAAATACATCATCTACATGACCCCGCCTCGGAAATACATCACCCAATGACGCCGTGAAATGTGGATAACGTCAATCTCATAAAACACTTATGGGTCCTCTCGATTCGTAAGGAAGAAAACTCTCTTATAAGGTCCTTACGACTTATAAGGGAAAACACACTTAGGAATCCTCACGACTCCTAAGGAGAAAAGACACCTACGAGATCCTCACGACTCGTAGGGAGAAAAGTCTCTATGAGACTTTCACGGCTCATGAAGTTGAAAAGTCTTAGGCAGCAGATCTGAACCTGCTTCCTAAGCCACCAATACCCTTCGAAGAAGCCAAAACAAGATGCTCACCCTATCATCTGCCAGCTATGTTTGCTAAGGTGACATGCTGATAACAAAAGAAAGAAGAAGGCAGAGAGATGACACAAGACATTGCGAAAGAAATGTATCTTTTATTCATGAATTCAATTGGGTACAAAATACATCATATGAAAGAATAAAAGAATGAATACATTTTATTCAAAATTACAAATGGTACAAAAAAATTGCTACCGAGAAGGAAGCATTTTTAACAAGTCCGCCAGCTGCTCTCGCACTTCTTTTAGCTCCTTCTCATGATCAGCCGCCGCGGCCAGCTCCGCTTCAATTCGAGCCCTTTGTTGCAAGCACGATGAAATCTTCTCATCAATTTCCCGTTGAGTAGATTCGCGACTCTGCGTAATCCGCTCGATAGAGTCGAGCTTCTGTCTTAATACGAGCCCGTCCGAGATACATTGCTGCAAGGCGTCAAAGACGGCTCTCAGTTGTGCGGCGTTCGCTTCAACCTGGGCACGTAATTGGGCAGACTCAGCGAAAGCCTCATCGCGTTCCTTCCGCCTCAAGGTCGCTTCTTTTTCGAAATGGCGGAGGAAGGGCACGCTCTGGTCGACCCATGCGGCCCGCTGAGAGTTCAAAACCTGAATCTCAGGGGCAGGACGCATAAGCTCAAGCTCGTGCAGGCAGACCTCAATCTTCCAGCAATGGTTAACCTAAGACTCGACAACGCCTTCATTATAGAAGTTCATAAGCGTCGCCAGTATTAGATTAACCTCCACAGCAAAGTCCGTAGCAAATGTGGGAGCCTCCACGTCAAGCTCCTCAATATAGTCGCTTAACATGCTCAGACTATTTGCGGCGCCCTTCGAGGATAGACGTCTGGAAAAGGGTCCGGCCGGCATTATGATGCGAGACTCGAACGGGGCTGGAGTCGATGTGACCGCTACAAAACAAATCACAATCAGATGACGGCTCGAGAAATAAAGAAAATACATAAAAAATAGAGTCTACTATACCGGCTGTAACAGGAGGCAGAGCTGGGAGTACTGGTGGCGCAACGATAGCCGCGTCCCCGCCTTCGATTTGTAAGGCTACAAGCAATACAAAGAGGGATTAACAATAATGTGACTGCCCGTTAAAGAGAGGACATTGTTTAGAAAAGATACTCACCGACACCACCTGGCGGACTAATCTCTGACAGAAAGGAGAAGTGTGGATGCAGCACCTGATACAGGTGGTCAAAAAGGACTCCTGTAAGGACGCAGTAATGCAACGTCAGTACATAAATTATACAGCCTAGAAGTAAGACTGATGGGTCATAAATCCATACCTTCCAACATCTGAGACGGTGCGAGAGAAGGTAGAGGAGGAGTCACCGTCAAAACGGTAACTGATGGCGTTGCCTCGGGTAGCGCGACCT
Source organism: Agapanthus africanus (assembly GCA_030015575.1). Classification (NCBI taxonomy): domain Eukaryota; kingdom Viridiplantae; phylum Streptophyta; class Magnoliopsida; order Asparagales; family Amaryllidaceae; genus Agapanthus; species Agapanthus africanus. The sequence goes on along the minus strand of CM057350.1, from coordinate 130,345,880 downwards.
CAGCACTCGCCACACCTGCATTAGAAACAAGATAAATACTGTCAGGAAAGATTGAAAAGGATTGCAGAATAAAAGGAAAAGCAATGACCCAAGATCTACCTGGTGAGTAGCCGGTCGGAACCGCTACGAGGGCGTCACTTGATATAGCGACAGCCTCTCCCTCCTCCATCGGGATGGTCTCACCTCCCGTCGCCTCATCCCCTTACTCTACAAGAGCCGTCGTAACGCTTGCGATGCTAGGAGATGGCAAAGAGCCGTAGGCGGAAAGAGCGATGATTGGGGCGGTGCCCGACTCTTGAGAGGAAGCGACCACCTCGGGATCAGCAATTGTGGCTATCTCACCCATTGCCATCTCGGGCTCGGTAATGGTGGTCATCTCACCTACCGCCATCTCAGGCTCAGCGATCGTGACTGTCTCACCCGCCGCTACCTCGAGCTCGGCAATCACAGCCATCTTGCCTACCGCCGCCTCGGGTTCGGCAATCATAGCTACCTCCTCTACCGCTACCCCAGGCTCAGCGGTCGCCGCCACTTCTTCGGTAAGACTCGGCCCTGCAAGATAAGATATATGAGAACTGGTAGTTAAAACTTTGACAACGGAACCCCATGTCACATTACCTTGAGCTGATCTTCTATTTGCTTCCCGAGCCGCACGTGCTGGCCGTCTATAGGTAGTGGACAAGGAAGCCGGGGATTCCTCCGAAGGAGTAGGGGCAGGGGTAGCGGTGCTCGAACCCGCACCCGCGGCTAAGGCAGCACTACGCTCCCTTGCCGCGCGCATTCGGCGCTTCCTTTCCGCCCGGGCCGTCAAAGCGGACCTTCTAGACGCCTCCGTCAATAGGACGTCATCGTCCGCACCAAGGGTTACCTCTGGAGCCGTCAAGGTTTCCGTCATCGGTCGTTTGAGTAAGGCCTCTTTCGGCAGTGCCGAAGAGGCCGGGACTTCGGTGGCTGGCCCGGGAAGAATCTCCGCATCACCTTGCGGGATCAGTATTGTGGTCCCTGCGATAAGATAAAGAAGGAGTCAGATCTCCTATAAAAAAATGGGAGCGTAGACATGATAAACCGAATCATACCGATGCCTAAGGATGCTCGAGTCTTTCCTCTTCCTCAAAAGTCTTGAGAGAAGCTGCGGGAGCTTCCTCAGTGGAAATGCCTGTTAAAGAAGGAAAAGTGTCAGTAAATACATGATGATAGAAATATGATGCAATGACGAAAGATACAATTAATGGTTACCTGATAACGCGAGGATAGCCAGTCCCGCTTCATGGCTTGCCAATTGCTCAGAAACTGCAATGGCAGCTGCCAGATCAGTATCATCCGGCGGCATGAATAAACCTTCGGTTGTCCCATACTCGCTCAAACCTTCGCCATAAGGAGCATGAGGCTCCTGGACAAGTACAACGTCGACTGAAAGGATCAACTTCTTCTTCTTTTTCTTCTGTGAGCAAGCTCCAGTGGTAGCCAGCACCAGCTTGCGCTTGGTGGGCACTTTGGGACGGCAAGTCCCGATGTCTGAGCCCACGCCAGATTCGGGAGAAGCTACATTTACCGTCTCCATGGGAGCACGGGGCACCGGTAGCTCAGGCCTGTCCTCGAGGAACGCGGTAGCCACTTCTTTTTCAGACGCGCTGGAAGGGGGCAACCCACGCGTAGGGCTTAGCACACGTGGAGGCTCAACTGCAGTAACCTTTCTTAGCGGAGGGGGGACAGTGGTCCGTCGCTTCAAAGGGATGTTGCGATCACCGGCAGGAGGTGCACTTTTGCGATCAAGCAGCAGCCGCCTTTCTTCCTTAATGACGGCGCCCATCGAATGCTGGTACCACGCCGTGTACACATTAAGGACCCTTGGGACGCAACTCGGCTCGCTGATAAAGAAGTGAGAGCCCGTATTCAAGCTCATGAAGTGATGCAGCGCGTTTCGTATCCCCTCTTCAGTGGCAGTGGGTTCTAGGAAGAAAGCCTCCAGCGGCACTCCTTGATTATAGCTCAATTGTTGGGCAAAACGATGCGGATTGTATCTCATGAAAAGCGCCGCATCATTTTGCCTAAACACTAGAAAGCCCAGTCTGATAGAGTATAAATGGAGGATCTCCCGAGCTTTCAAAACTGAGGCTCCATATTTAAAAATGTCCTGCAATGGCTGCACCATTGTGGCGGACTCTTTTCCGATGGTTAAAACCTTGTCGGTGAAGGTCATGCCGTCTCCAACCGTGCGGGGACGAAGGAGAAAACCTCTAGCATCCCACGGTGAAGGATTTACGATTGATGCGCCGACTAATTGCATAATCCGGGGGAAGCTGCACCTGTCATAAAATGAAGGCCTTTTATGGATACAAAAAACGCTAAGTGCATGTAGCTCGAGCCATGACATGAAGTAATGCATCGAGAAGTTCACATGCTGCACTCCGGGTTCACTAGTATCCGCCGCTTGACTAAGGCCATAATACAGATGGGCTAAACCGGCGACCCCGACAGCCACTTTCACCCCAATAGTCATTCGGTGAGCCGGATAAAAGACAGACGGCCTCATACGGCGAAGGTGCATCGGGAGCGCGAACCAGCTCAACCATAGCCCAAGAAATCCTAAGAAGAATGTTTCCTCATCAATCCCAGGGACTGCAATCTCCGCAAAAGGAACAACTGGAGAGTTGGAAAGGAAGAAACTCTTCTGATCTACCTCCGTCGTTGGCAGGTTGTCTAAACCTAAGCCGAAAGGGTCGTCAAGCATGGCAAATTTAACAACCTCCTTTGAGAGGAATTTTGGGTGAAGAAAGCGAGCGATGAAATCCTCGAAACTAACCCCGCGGCTCCCAGATTCGAGGAAAAGGCCCTCGTAGATATTCAACACTTTGATCAAACTAGGAAATTGGTGTTGAACGGCATTCACCGGAGTAAGGCCTGTCATTACTGGCTTGGCACCGAAAACGTATTCGTCCGTGGGAAGCAGTTCCTCATAATGCTCCCCTATAACCGGTAAGCCGGAAACTTTTGCAAATTCCTCTAAGGAGATTGATACTTCTCGGTCCAGCGAAAGGAAGGTGTGGTAGGGATATTCCACTGCTCCAAAAAGGCCTTAACCCACAATGCGGGAAGCGTAGGATACTGGAAAAGAGAAGCGTAAATGGCGGGATACAACCCAAGCCTCAACAACTGCGACTTCTTCGCTCATAAAATGTAGCGAGCCCACTGCAGATAACCAGTCGGATGACGAGGGATCAGACCAATCATATATGGTTGTCCCCACGGTTGCGCTTCGCCTTGACAGATACGTCGTTCCAAGGTATCTAAAGCCATGGGAGGCTAAACGGGTATCGAAGCTATAGCGGGCTGAAGAAGACCTTCTGAACTCCAATTAACCATCTCCATGGCATAGTTCACCGGGGGTGGGTCGGTGTAATGAATTGCCATGATAGACTTCGAAGGTAGCCCGCACGAAAAGTTTTGTCGACCCTTAATAATATAATTATACCATGTCCCCCAGAGGTGAAGATTCTTATGTTCCGGGTCATGATCTTTGATCAAAGCTAGGACTTCTCGGTCTACAGGTGCTCCAGGAAATCCTCCCTCTGAACAAACGAATGGAAACAAAGCATCGAAAGACATGTTTCCTGCAAAAAGAGGGACAGAAATCAACTGTCAGTGCTATAATTTAATTTTAAATTTCTGACACTCAGTACTTTAAAAGTTGTACCACACTGCAATGCAGTGTAAAGGGGACCAAAGGGGGACCGACAAAATCTAGATGACAATTCATCAATGAATAATTAATAAAACAGCCTCATCATTGGATGGGACTGGTAATTAATGAGGAAATCCTCAAGAAAATTCTCATTAAATGAGAGATCTCTCGGGAAAAGGAGATAATCTCCCTTTGAGAGCAAGCCTCTATGACAGAGTGACACTTGTCAAAAAGGAATAAAATTCCTTAAGAGCCCGACTCTGCAATGATGATGGAAAAATCCATCAAGAAAATTAAAATTAATTAATGAATTAAATTATTTTTTTGGATCTTCAAGATCCATGAATAAACTCTTAAGAGTTCTTCATCAAAGATTAAGAAATCTACACATGATTCAAAAGAGCAAGGCTCTGTTTATGGGTTAAGAAACCCCAAGAAAAGATCTCTTTAGATCTATGGGTTCATGAGAGCAAAGCTCTGCTAATGAAACCCTAAATGGGTTTTTTTTAGATCAAAGATCTATGAAGAGCAAGGCTCTATTAATAGGTAAAACCCTAGATTATCTAAAAAGTTTTTACCTAAAATTTTGGTAGAATTTTGACTCTTAAAATTCTTAAGATTGAGAGCTATGCTCTGTGAGAGAATTAAATTCTCAGAAAATTAAGTAAGAAAATGAACAGAATCATCTAGAGGACCAAAGGTCCTATTTATAGGCATTGAATCGCCTCTTCAACTTCTGAGTTGATCCAAGGGCTCAGATGCTGCCACCGCTGCATTCACGTATGCGCCACGTGAGCGCAACGGTGAGGGGCATTTGTTTCCCCCAATCAGAGCAAAGCTCTGTTTTGAAATTCAAAATTTAAAAGTTAAAGCAACGCTTCAGATCCAGCGCTAGGTGCGCTGCGCGCCACGTGTCAAACACGGATGCGCTAGCACCAGGTGCGCTGCGCCCTAGGCAGCGTACCTCCAATCAGAGCAAAGCTCTGTTTTAAAATTCAAAATTCAAAAATTGAAGCAACGCTTCAGATCCAGCGCTAGGCGCGCTGTGCGCCACGTGTCAAACACGGATGCGCTAGCGCCAGGTGCGCTGTGCCCTAGGCAGTGCACCATGTGTGCGCTAGCGCTAGGCGCGCTGCGCGCCACATGTCAAACACGGGTGCGCTAGCGCAGTTGCGCTGCGCTCTGCACTGCGCGCCACGTGTCAAACGTAGGTGCGCTAGCGCAAAGTGCGCTGCGCTCTGAGCAGCGCACCACGTGCAAAGCACGGGTGCGCCAGCACTGGAATTAAAAATTCCCCACCGTTAAATCAAAAGATCTAATAATGATAAATCATTAATCAGAATTAAAATTCTGTTATGGAAAGATCTTTCCAATCTTGTTAAAAACAAAAAGATTGCCTTCTGTAAAACAGAAGCCCTAGGATCAAAGATCCAATGGTGGGAGGCATCCCCAAATCAATCAGAGAAAGATCTCTTTAACTGATTTAACAAATCAATTTGCCCTATATAAAGGCCCCAAGACTTCAAGTCTGACATAGAGAAACCCCCTACAAACTTTGAGAAAACTCAAAGAAAGAAGAGCAAGCTCTTAGCAAAAGAGGATTATTTCTTCAAGGTAAAGAATGATTCTTGAACAAAGAGATGAAATCATCTCATTAAACCAGAAGAATTATCTTCTTAAAAGATCATAAATCTATAAAGACCAAGGTCTTTCATAAAAGATCAAAAGATCTAATCATAAAAAAACAAAAGAAGTTTTTACTTCATTCACAGATCATTGATCTACAAAGGCAAAGTCCTTTCAAAAATAAGAACTGTTGTTCTTGAATCTTGAGGCAAAGCCTCTTTTGAAAAGAACATAAACTTGTTCTTTGATCATAAATTTGATCAAATGCGCTTTGCGCTACTGAAAAGTGCCTTGCACTCTTGAGCTGCGCTTCTGCGCTCCCTGGACCGGTGCTCAGTGCCAAAACGTGCCACGTGTCAACCACAGATACAACTTGCGCTTTGCGCTCCTGAAACAGCGCACCGCGCTCATGGGCTGGTGCTCAGCGCCAAGCGCGCCACGTGTCATTCATTAGTGCGCCACTAAACTAGCGCAACACGCTCATAAATTGAAAGTGCAATGCGCTTATAAACTGGCGCTTAGTGCTAAGCGCGAAATGTGTCCTTTTCGTGTGCGCTACTTGGCAGAAGTGCAATGCGCTCTTTAATTGGCGCAAAGCGCCTGCCGCACCACGTGGCGCGCCGTCAGAACACACATTGTTCTGATGAATGCTATGGATTCAATACAAGACAAAAAAATGTGTCAGGATCTAATCCTTAGCATTATTAAAAGGGCCAAGCCCAAATAAAGGCTCAACAGCCCAAAACAATAAAATGTTAAACATTCATTGGACTTAGCCCAATATTGGCTATAAGTCCTCAACTTATATTTAATCGAGCCCGTCTGCTCATAAATATTTAACAGATCTTAGTTCCAAATTGGACTACGGATCTTTCAACCAACTCATACCGGTTCGAGGGTACATCCCTTTACTCCTCTGATATTTGTCGTTGAAATCCTTCAACATCTTCAGAGAGGTGACGGGTCCCGACAACTACACATTTTATGGACTGTGGGGTCCTCAAACTCATGGACTACGATGTCCTTAACCTCGGACTGTGGGGTCCCTTTAAACCCACGGACTACGATGTCCTTAACCTGGACCGAGATGTCCTTAAATTAACAATGGACCGTAATGTCCTTAAACTAATTATGGACCGCAATGTCCCTAAACTAAACAGTAGAGTCCAAATGCTCACTTGTTGGATCTAAACGATTCTGTTAAGTTGATCTTAGTTTAAAAATTATACTAACATATCCTTAACATACGTTTAAGTTGATCTTAGTCTCAAACGAGGCTAACGTATCCTTAAACCCAAACCCCAAACCCAACTCTAAGAAGATACGAATTTGGACTAATCCACGCCCTACGGGCGACAACATAAATTAGTCTCCGTATACAATCCACGGGCAACCAAAAACAAAACAAACACACACGACACAAAGTGACCATCTGGAGAAGGAGAAAATTGTTACCGCGATGCGGTAGCCTAATTAACTGCAGGGGCTTATGCCTGCAGGGAAGAGCGTCCCCACAATCAAAAAAACTTTCAAACGAGGGGGAATCTGACGAAGTCTGCTATATCGGCCGCATCCGTTTAAACCTTCGATACACGGTGCCATAAATCAACTTGGCATCTTCGGAGAGGTGGACGGATAGCACCAATTAGCATCTGCCCCGAAATTCAGGAAAGACGCCCGCCGCGTCTTCGTCCGCGTCTTTCGGCGGGGAACAGATGTCTAGATAGACATAACTTGTACCTGCATGTTCCTGTGTTGGCATTAGGCAGATGTTGTTAATACCTGACTTGAACATGAAACCTAGGGCAAAAGGGGAAATAAAAAATGAAACATGACTTGTAACTCAACAGTTCAGTACTTTCCGGAAATTGATCAGTCGATATGGGTTTCGGGCCCCGGAATGATGATGCTGACATCATTCGTCTGTACTTGACCTTGTTTTACTGCTTAAAGTCACGTCTCGGATTCAGCCCTGAGAGTCTTGACCGTGGTCCCAGACACGCATGGGTTACTATTGAGTTATATCGATGATTCCATTAATTGATTTCAAATACCGTTAGGATAGATAACCTAGAAACACAGACTTTAGGATGCACGCGACATACCTATAACCTGCTGTTATATCACTTGCGCTTGTTTGTTTATAATTATACTTCATTTTGCACATGACACCATATATATACATTGCTCAGTTTATTATTATTGATATTTTTGACACACTGACGTCTGGGTTTTGCATGGCCCGGATACTTGACTTAGCACATGAGTACTTCGACAGGATCGCCGATCAGTGAGGACCATCCTATTGATATATCTCTTACGCTAGTTAGTTATTCCTAGGATCTTTATTCCTTCTGCTATCTTTTCTAGTTATTGTTTTGTGGATATTGGACAGATTTAGTAGTTTATCGTTCTTGATTATTGATTGACAGCCTTAATGTAACTATGGATGGATATTTCCTTACCGTAGGTAGCATGGCTGCCATTGTTACGTCCCGAAATTTTCGTATTTTGGGAAGCGGGGCGTGATAAAGTTTTTTTGGTATCAAAGACATAGGTTTTAAGTTAGCTGGGGCTTGGTTCAATTTATAGTTGAGTATGGTACCTAATACATTGTCCTTAAGACCAAGAATTTTATGAACATGTCCTGCCATATTATTGTCTTGTCATTCAAATTCTTGAATCTTATCTTTCCTTTAAACTCTTTTATCTCGACGATATGGAAATGACATTGCACCTCAGCTTGGAATCCTCTTGATTCCTTAATGTTTCTCCTCTCTTATTCCTTCGATTTTGATACTAGAACTTGGATGACTTGAACGAAGTTATGTGATTGTAACTATGTACCACGGTATAGTTACAATGCAGTACTCTATTCAGGTAACCGGGAGTCTTATTTCGATTCATTTTCTTGACTTATGTTCGTTGTACTACTTTGTTTCTCTCAGTTTCACTGCTTACGAATTTATGCCTTATCGCGAACTTGAATCCAACAACCGCGTTATATCTTTCCCTTCATCCCGTAGCGACCAGTCCGTCTGCGTTTCGAAGAATAAGGAGAAACACAAGAGAGCATATGAGGATTGCAGTATTTCGAGATTAACCCCAGCGAGAGTTGGTACAGACCGCTTCAAGGCCGATCAGGTGTAGATATTTCATTAAAGAAGTTCTGACAGACCTGCCTCAATTTATTAGTGTAGCCCAACGGAAATATGGTAGGCTGATAACCCACAAGTCTTAGAACAGACTTGCAAATTCATGATAAGAGGAACCGTTTACTGAAAGGTGAAGTTTTAACAAGTTGCAGATGAAGTATTGATAGCAGTTCGAGATTTCATGGATGTGTTCAAGGACATCTCGAGTTTACCGTCAAAACAAGATGTGGAGTTCACGATTGATCTTATTCCAGGAGCAATGCCAATTTCAAAAGCTTACCATCCAATGGCACCGGTAGAACTGGAAGAGATAAAGAGACAAGCTTCTGAGTTATTAGAGAAGGGCTGGACTCGCAGCAACGGTTCATCGTGGGGAGCTCCAATTTTTCAAGTCAAGAAGAAAGATGGCATGCGGAGGATGTGCATCGACTATCGAGAGTTAAATTGGGTGACTATTAGGAATAAGTACCCAATCTTTCACATAGGTGAATTATTCGACCAACTCAGTGGTGTGAGAGTTTTCTCGAAGTTGGATTTGTGATCAGGGTATCATTAAGTTCGGGTGAAGAATGAGATATTTGAAAGACGGCATTCAGAACTCGATATGGGCATTATGAGTATTTAATGATGCCATTTGGAGTTACTAATGTACCTGCGATATTTATGGACTTGATGAACTGGATCTTTTCACCAATTCTAGATCAGTTTGTGGTGGTATTCTTTGATGATATTTTGGTCTTTTCGAGGAGCAAGGAAGAGCATGAAGGGAACTTGAGAATAACACTGCAGACATTGAGATAAGAAATGTTATATGCTAAGATGAGAAAGTGTGAGTTTTGGCTCAAAGAAGTGAAGTTCTTGGGTCATGTTGTATCCAGAGATGGAATTGCAGTTGACCCTGAAAAGATGCAGCTTTCATGATTGGTCAATTCCAAAGAATGTAGGGGAGATCAGAAATTTCCTTAGGCTTACTAGATACTATAGAAGGTTTGTAGAGAACATCGCTCGAATAGCAGAACCCTTGACCAAGCTAACACGAAAGGAGATACCGTTTGTTTGGACCGGGAAGTATGCGTCGTCTTTTGAAGTGCTGAACAAAGATTGACAGCTGGTCCTATTTTAACCGTGCTATAAGGTTCCGTAGGATTAGTTATTCACAGCGACGCATCTGGGAAAGGCTTGGGATGCAACATGGAAAGGTTGCATCTTATGTGTTTAGGCAATTAAAGACTCATGAGAAGTACTACCCAACTCATAACTTGGAGCTAGCAGCAATTATTTTTGCGCTGAAAATTTGGAGACACTACTTAGGGTGTTTTTCGTCACCCCATTGAGATGAGAATTACGTGTCACTTGTCAAGCGTACTACATACTCCCCTGCCTAAGGTAGGCCAGGGTTTATTGATTGTGGAGATCTGAATCTCTGGCAGCCGCGGACTAAACTACCGTTAATTACCCTTCGCCATTGAAGCGAAGGAACATCGATTGACGGGTCAACTAGTCATGCGAACTCAATGTGTGGTGCTTGTGTGTATGTTTTTGGACGTATCGGGGGCCCCACAGAGTTTAACAGGGTCCCGCTACCCGGATAGCGGGCTGGGGGTCAAGGGGGCTAGCAGCCCCCTTGCAGGGTGCGGGACAGCGCCCCGTTAAACAAATTTCTAACGGGAAAGGTATTTTTAGTGTGGAGCATGTGGGAAAAGAGGGGTGAGAAGCGTCCTGAGTACGCGTGCGTGGCGCGTGGGCGCGGGGCGCCTGCGGGCCACGTGAGTGGCGCCCCGTGCCAGCGCCTTACGCGCCCGGCACGTGAGAGGCGCCCACGCGCCAACGCCTCACGCGCTCGGCATGTGGGCGCTGGGCGCTCGCGGGAAATGCGAGAGGCGCGTGGGCGCTGGAAGCCGACGTCTCATGCGCTCGGCACGTGGGTGCTGGGATCCAGCGCCCGTGCGCCTCTTATGTGGGCGCTGGGCACCAGCGCCTCACATGCCCGGCATGTGATCAGGAGTTAAACTCTTGCAGAAAAAGGGGCTTAGCCCCGGGATTAGGAGTTAAACTCTCGAAATGATCTTGAGTGGAGTTAAACTCCCAAAAGAGTTTTATTTGTGGAGTTAAACTCCAAAAGATTTTGAATGGAGTTAAACTCCTAAAAGATTTTATTTATGGAGTTAAACTCCCAAAGATTTTGACAAATGGAGTTGAACTCCCAGAAATCTTTGAAGATGATCAAAGAGGGCCCCTTTCTTCTCCCCTGAGCCCCGGTTCCTCTCCTAAGCCTTGGATCTTCCCCAAAGTGGGATTTTTGGAGATGTGTCTTCTTCTTCCTCCTTTCTGTTGGCTGGATCTTAGAGAAAAGGGAGTGAGACTTAAAAATCTCCCCTTTTAGAGATTTGATGGGAGATCTGAGCTCTCCTTCGTGGGTTTTATGGTGAAAAACTATTTCTTTTTAGAAAAGGAAGAGTTAAACTCTTGGTTTAATTCAGAAAAGAGAAGGGGGTTTAGAACCTTGAGGAAGGAGAAGGAAGCACAAACCCTAATTTTTTTTAGGGGAATCAATTATTGTATTTTATTTCATTATCATGTTGTCTTATATAAGCTTACAAGTTTACACTTAGCCCCTTGGGCTTTACAAAATTGCATTTTGCCCATCTCATGCCTTATGTGCTTATTTCTTTTGCAGATGAGCCATGAGCTTTACAAAAATTTGGCTTTATACCCATTTTTCTTACATTTATTCATAAAAGTTATATCAAAATTATATATTACATAATTTTCATTTTGGCATGAGGGAGGTCGGCCGTGGGGCTCGATTTGGGCATGGGCCCACTTGACCTGGGCTTGGGCCCGCTTACTTGGGGTTGACTTTGATTTTGACTTGGTCAACCGAGGTGTAATTTTTGACCCCAACAAAGTGCTCCCATCAATAAATGCACACAGCGTATATGAGTTGTGTGCATGAAATTGATGGATCTTGGAGTTGGACTTCGAGCTGGAACATCATTTCGGGGGCAGAGCGTCATTCCGGGAGCATAATTCCGGGGATCGGAGCGTAATTCAGAGGATCGGAGAATAATTCCAAGATCGGAGTATCATTCTGAAGAGCGAAGCATTATTCCAGGGATCGGAGCATAATTCTGAAGAGCGGAGCATGATTTCAGGGATCGGAGCATAATTCCAACGAGCGGAGCATGATTCCCAGGGGTCGGAGTATAATTCCGAAGAGCGGAGCATGATTCCCAGGGGTCGGAGCATAATCCCGAAGAGCGGAGCATGATTCCCAGGGGTCGGAGCATAATTCCGGGGGTCGGAGTATAATTCCAAAGAGCAGAGCATGATTCTAAGGGGATGATATATTCTGAGACAAAGTATCGTTTCGATGCAGGGTTCTGGGGCGAAGCATAATTTCGACATGGGACATGTGTATCCTAAGACAAAACTTAATTCCAGCACAAGGCAAACATTCTAAACGAAATATAACTCCGATGCAGAGGTTGATTCCGATTCGAAATATAATTCTGATAGGGAAGGTATATACTCTGCGGCAAAGCATGATTTTGACATAGGGTACATTCTGAGGCAAAGGATGATTTCGTTGCAGAGCTTGTTGGTTGACTTGATTCCGAGACGGAGCATAGTTCTGACGGGGAGATCATTGGTTGACTTGATTCCGAATCAAAGCATAATTCCGACAGGGAGGTCATTGGTTGACTTGATTCCGAGTCGAAACATAATTCCGACGGGGAGGTCATTGGTTGACTTGATTCCGAGTCGAAGCATAACGGGGAGGTCATTGCTTCCCTTTTTATGACTTGGACGGTCGGTGCTTCCATTTTAGCGACGTGGACGGTCGGTATTGGATTTGACTTGCTCCGCTTCTTGCGGTGTCAGGGATTTGATTTGACTTGCTCCGCTTTTTGTGGTTTCAGAGTTGAAGTTGACTTGCTCTGCTTTCTGCAGTGTCGGGATTTGATTTGACTTGCTCCGCTTTCTGCGGTATCAGGGTTGAATTTGACTTGCTCCGTTTTTTGCGGTGTCAGAGTTGAAGTTGACTTGCTCCGCTTTCTGCGGTGTCGGGATTCGACTTTTTCCGAGGTGGAGCTTGATTCCGCCAGGGAGGTTGTTGGTTGTCTTGCTGATTTGATGTGATTTGGGTTGACGTCGGCATCGCTACACTGGAATATGGTACTAGGAGCGAATCATCATTTGCCATGAGAGGATTTGGGGATTTTGGTTTTGGTTTGGCATCAGCACCGCTACACTGGAATATGGTACCATGAGCGAATCATCATTTTCCGTGAGGGGGTTTTATCTGTTCCCAGTTTAACGACTTAGGGGTCATCTATTCCCAGTTTAACGACTTAGGGGTCATCTGTTCCCAGTTTAACGACTTAGGGGTCATCTGTTCCCAATTTAACGACTTATAGGTCTATTGGATTGATTTGGAATTTTGGGGTTGGGATCGGCATCAGCGTTGCTAACACTGAAGCACAGGTGCCAGGAGTAATTCAACATTTGCCTTTGCCTATTGGAGAGCGATGGCTTAGAAGACAGTTTAGGTCCTTATCACCTAAGGCTTTTCAATTTTATGAGCCGTAAGGGTCCTATAAAAGCATTTTCTCCCTACGAGTCGAAAGGATCTCGTAGGTGTACTTTCTCCTTAAGAATCGTGGGGACTCCTAAGTGTGTTTTTCTTTTGTGAGTCGTAAGGATCCCACGAAGGTGTTTTCTTACGAGTCGTGAGGATCCCGTAAGTTTTGTTCTCCTTATGTATCGTGAGGACACATGAGTGGGTCTTCCCAAATGAAGCATAATTCCAAGGGCGGAGATCGGCCGAATGACTGGTGATTGCGGTGGGGCATGGGTGTGATGAGAATTATTTGAGCCTATGGATTGTATACGGTAGTTGTTCAGTTGAAAATATTGCGCATTTGATATGACATTTTCCTTACTATTTTTATATAATAAAAGGTGTTTATTATAAATATGACACATATGAGGGTTTATCCGTAAAAATACTATTTTCATGTGTTTATATTGTTAGTTATATGTATGCCCTAGAGGCCATTACTATACATAGGATGTATATTGTAGTGGATGCTGGGACATATATAGGGAGGACTTTCTTGCTCGACATGATAGTACGCTATCTGGTTACATTTTACCTTAACGTGTACACTGATTGTCTCTCTGTTACATGTTGGTAAAGCCCTTAGGATGTGTGCTTGACTACCTGGACTATGATGCGGATCATACTAGTGGGGACATGGTAGTCCATAAGTACATCCTTCAAAGTCCCTAGTCGTGGGTGTATCGAGACGGGGCATCGATATACCAGAGTAGACTAGCGTATACCATCTCGACCCATACAGATGGGCGATGGATGATCCCATATCCATTGGTGTTTGACATCAGAGATGATATACGGGTGCTCAGTAGAGACTGGGTACACTGGACGGACTCGCCGAGAACTCCCAGATGGTATTATACCTCACGTCAGATGGCAGTTCTCTGGTGACACTGGTACAGAGTAGTCTGTTGACCCGAGATCGTCATAGAGTCTTGTGTGGTTTCCACTGTGCTTTGATTTCCATCTTACCACGTCCAAGAGGGCGTGCAAAATGGTGGTTTTTGGGTACAGTCCCGAGTCACATGGAGGCAATGAGCGATAGGAGGGGATTCGTCTCTCCCGGTATAGGGGGTTGATGTTGCGCTGTGTTCGATTGGCTATAACAGGAAATCCCTGGCCAGGGTTGCTGAGATTTACTGGTAAGTGTTACCAGTAGTTTCTCGAATTGTTATAGACCTCATATCGACACGACTTATCGAGCTATTGGGGTCTGACGTTTACCACCCCTAGGCGAGATATGCGACATATCAGACGATCAGACCGGACTGTACGGTAGTGTTACTGGTTGGATTCACTGGAGTGTGAGCGGGCTTGCTCGTCGATCTTCAGATCGCTCAATACCCGGGTGGCCGTTACGTTTAGCAGACCGCTTGCGGCTTGTGGGTGCTTGATATGATCATCACCTGCTGCCGGCGTATTGACGAGTCTTTAGAGTCCTACACAGAGGTTTCCTGGCTCAAGCGAAACGAAATAGGAGCACATATGAGATATGTGCGGGACCGAGAATAATACGTGTATGTGATACCGTATTCTATTCTCGCGATGAATGTATCGATTGGTTGTATACGATATAACCTAGTTATCGAATCAAGGATTGATTCGATAAGCCGATACATTGGATACTAGTCGGTTATGTGCGACATGACCGGATCATTGAATCAAGTGTTGATTTAATGATTTAATGTATAATTATATATTTGATATATTACTTTGCATTAACTAGTATTGGTTCACTTTAAATGGATATTCTCACTCGGGTGTGCACATTGTATATGTGATATACTTTAGTACACAAGTTTGTATCATGTTTGATGATACATGTTAACTTGGATTTGTGTGAAGATTAAACCATGGTTGTGAGAGTGGTTGGGGTTTTGTTTATTCTCCCATTATTTATTTATTCATTTATTTGTTTATTCTTTTGGAAAAGATAAAGAGAAAAGAATGGTGGCTAATTTTGTTTCATGTTGAAGCTTCTTGAAGCTTTGATCAAGTCAACCATTCTTATCTCATCCTTAACCCTAACCATTCCCACTAACCCTAGTTTAATCTCTACACTTGACCATGGTTTACATTATGATAAGTTTTCATTTTCTTTTCATTTTTAAATAACTTATCATAACACTTTCTTCTTCTTCTTCCTTTCTTCACTTGAAGAAAGCAAGCTCCATCAATGGTGATTGATGGAAATGAGTGAGAAATCCAATTCTAAAGTCTACCCACTTCCTATTTCTTCATCCTCTACCTCTTGCCAAGTAGCAGAGTGTGTTTTCTTCACAAGTTTCATCACTTGGTGAAGTTGGAGCTTGATCTAGCGATGCCTCGACGTAGATCATCTTCGGCACGAAGCCGACGACCTTGCCCGCTCTTTCTCCGATGAAGCCGACGCTAGAGCCCGGGACTTGCATTTGGACAGCGGAGAGGACTTCGTTACGGAGCCGTGGAGGTGGAGGACCGGATCTACAAAGGTTGTATTTCCGTACTCTTAGTTAAGTGTTAACTAGTTTGCTTTTCGCCTAGACATCTAGCCAACGATCCGTATTCTAGGGTTTCTCGGCACCGTAATTTTTGAAATTGGCATGGTTGATGCCTTGTGAGACCTCTTGAGAGTGCCTAGGAACCCTACAGTGGTGTTAGAGCCTAGCTAGAGCCTTAGGCGAAGCCTAGACGGAATTTGAAGTCCGAACGAACCAAAACCCCAAAATTTCCATGCTCTCTGTCCTTTTTTCAAAAACGTAGATTTTTCCAAATTAAAAATTGCTAAAAAATTCAGCAGGGAAAAATAAGAATTACGATGCAAATTTTTTTCGATGAACAGTATTTATTGCGGCGGAACCGCGGCAGAAGCCTAGCTTCTGCGGCGGTTCCGCGGCTATCTGGTGACGTAATCCTCCACTGTTTGCACAGTAACTCTTATTAAATTATGCTGGATTTTATGGGAATTTTTAATATTTATTCAAGAGTTGAATTTTCTGGGATTGTTTTGGGGATTCGGAGTTTCGATTGGAGTATCAGATTTTGTCTATGTGGCTTTCCGGATAAATATTAGAATATGTTAAAAAGTTCGACCGGATATAAATACCCAATTTTTCCCCTGTCGGGAAATTTCCAAGTGTTGGATTTTTCCGTGGTTTAAAGACGTTCTAAGTAGTGCAAGTAACTCGATGGACCCTCTAGAAGACAACAAACCTTAACTCGATTATGTGACCGTCTTGAACTGCCCTTTGAACCTTCGGGTTTGGGGCAGTACGGCGTGCCACATGTGAGGCGTTGGCTTGACCCTTCTACGGCTGGACCGTTGGTACTGAGGCACGAACTGAATGTTGTTAGACTTATTTCATGTGTTGATCTATATCGGGAAAACTTGGGTGTTCGATTGTTCGATCGGAAAGTTTAACATTTTCTAATTATCTGGAATGTGATACAACAATTGGAATTCACAAGTAGTTATGAGATAACTGAATGAATGTTATAAACATAGCACTTTAGTCTCACTTGATCGGTTGCCACGGAATTTTGATGCGATCAAAAGTCCGTCGCAATCACGTAGCGTACGCGGATATTCGCCGGGTAAACTTAATAGACAGCCTCACTCCATAGCCCCGACCAAGTGACTGTAGGAGAACCCCGTCGCCGAAAGCATCCGTTCGGGTGCTCGCGGTAGCGGTGTTCCGCCTTGGTGCACTTCGTCGACGGTATTAGGGGTGCGGCCGCCTACTGAAGTTTGCGACGAGTATTCGATCAGGATGTCGGGAATCTTGTTGAATTGCCCGACTTGATATTGAAAAGAGTTTTCGATTTTGAGACTAAAATGCGGGGTTTATAATTGTTAGGTATGCAATGTCTAAGTAATTCATTTGGTCAGGCATGCGATGTCTGAGGTGGTTGCGGATTCCAACTGTTGTAGTTTTACACTTTCTTTTCTGTGACCGTAAGTGTAATATGTGATATCGCCGGTTTCGTTGCTATATGTCAACGACAATTGGGATGGACATATTTACTTACGTTGATGACATGTGATGTTATGTGTTGCTGGATATGTTATATTGGATCGTCGTGTTTGAATAGCCGGGGGTTTTTATGTGAGATGAGTGTTTTTCATTTTCATTCATGTAAAAACTTGTATGTAATATTCTTTTATTGGGGCACTTCCAGGTTGTGGAAGATGTCACCCTTTGTATATTATTTACTTTTCCGCACTAGGATAGACCCAAGGAGGGGAGCACAAGTAACCGGGTTCTAGAGTCCAGTGGGAGACCATCTCGAGGAGTCGGGTCCGGGTCTCCTAACTCCAGAATTGGTAGGGTTGCTTGCCGCTCTCGTAGGGGTCTAGGGGTGTGGGTTTGGCTATTCATCGCGACCGTGGAATCCGTGTTTTATACTGGCTCGTATTGAAAACACGGACGTCCTAGTATATCCAATATTTCATATGATTCTTCTGCTGCGATATCTTTGATGTGATCATGTGATGTTCTGTGATAGATACTGTATATAGTATATATGATATATTATATAGACGTTACTTATGTTTTACACCCGTGCTAGCCCTGCCCCGCTCTGCCGTTAGTTACCTAACCTAACGGTGCATGAGGGGATATCGAGGCGAATGCGGATGGCATAAGTGTACGTCGTATTTATCTGTGATGTTTAGGTACTTAAATGATGGGACTTCATTAATGTGATTAATGAAATAAAAGAAACCTAAGATGTTGTAGAATCGAATTTCAAAAATAAAACAGGTAGCTATAGTTCTTGCTTTGCACAGCGGTATATATGATATATCCTGCACCTTATTCGATGAGGAAAGGACCGAGATCCCTTCACCGGGAGTGACTCCTTTAGCAATAACTGGCAGATGCTACACACTCGGTTTGTCTTTTGATTGCTTTTAAGTATTTTTGCTTTGCACAGTGATATATATGATATATCCCGCACCTTATTCGATGAGGAAAGGACCGAGATCCCTTCACCGGGAGTGACTCCTTTAGCAATAACTGGCAGATGCTACACACTCGGTTTGTCTTTTGATTGCTTTTAAGTATTTTTGCTTTGCACAGTGATATATATGATATATCCCGCACCTCATTCGACGAGAAAAGGACCGACGATCCCTTCACCGGGAGTGACTCCTTTAGCAAAACTAGAAAAGCCTAAAAAACACTCCATTTTAAAATCATTCGATCCTACAACGATATCAAGTTCATTACGCAATAGGTTTTCAGTAAAACCTGTCGTAGCCCTCCGTCATTTCAGATAAGTCCTATTTAGTATTCGTGCTACGTTTGTTGACCTCCGTCAAGGCGTAGTGTGCGGTAGCTAACTAGTATTTATCTGCTTATGCATATGATGCAGATTGGATTAGGGTAGTCGTGCGGCCTTGTTGACCTCCGTCAAGGGTCGTGCGGGTGGGTTTAATTCGATCAAGAAATGACGGGTTGAACTTGACTAGTAGCCTATGCTTTGTTGACCTCCGTCAAGGTCATAGGACGCTAGGGGCAAAATATTATCGGGAATTTCAAGTGTTGAAATTTGCAATGAGATTGCATACCTTCTATGAGATAGTTGGATCCCGATACCCGCTACGAGTAAGAGTTACTCCTGGGAGAGTTTTACACATTACAATTAGCCGATCAAGTAGGTGTCTAGAAAGGTGTTAACGAGGTTACGCCTCTGGAAAAACGAGGTTTACATTAATTAGGTTCGTGCGAAAGCACGGGGGACCTCCCTCAAAGTACCGACACTGGCCTGGCTGAAAGATTGGCGAACTTGTAGTATGTAATTAATCCCGGCTAGTCTTTCCTTTTAGGGTTTGAAGGAAGATTTGATAAAAAGCAGTGGGAGCCATCCTGATTAGATAAAATAATAACCAATCTATTCTTGCAAGAGCGCACGCTGAGTGTTTTCTTCTCTCTCTCTCCAGGTAGCGACCATATCACGCCTTAATCAAGATAATAATACGGATTATTGACCGAACCCGCTTGTTATACTGAGCTGGGAAACGTTGGTCCCGCTCCAACTTATAATTGTTATAAGACAGAGCAGGAAATTGGGGATTACCAGAATTCCCGTGCCGCCCAAACGAAGAGAGTGCATGCTGATGCATCATCTTCGGGTGTGTTCTTTATACAGAACTGTTTCTCAGTATCCTTTACGTCCTGGGTATATGATACCGGATCAGGATCCCAGATATGTAATCTGTTACATAGGGCTACAGAAAGGTAGAGAACTGAGAACGGGTGATAAGTTTCGTGAGACAGAAAACGGGGCAAGTGTTGCAGCCAAGTCTGTTGGTCACTGTCACCCTGTATTACTGATACATTGATTCTGAACGAATGTTATTAGATACCGAACCTGATATACAAAATCATATCAGTCTCTTTATCAGTAAAGAAATGATAAAATTTTGTATTGTTGGATAATGTTTTGAACATTTCCTATATCAAAAGTTGATCGGTTCAGGCACGTTATCTAAAAGCATTAATGTTCTAAATCAAACTACAGTTCTTAGTATACGGAACACACATAAGAGGAAAAGTTCAGAAATGAACGAATCCTTCTTAAGGCATTGTAGACTAGGTCATATCTATGCGACCCGACTGGCTGTAGTTACATGTAGATGCATATTTAAATCAGTTTGAATTTACATCTTGTGAAACTCGCTAGTCATGTCACAAAGATAAGATGACCATAGCTCCGTTTACTGGAAACAGAGAAAGAGTTAATGAACTCTTGGGATGATACATGTTGATGTATGTAGGTCCCCTGTCTACACATGCCAAGACCGGTTCTTTATACTTCATTACATTCTCTGATAATCTCTCAAGATTCAGACATATGTTCCTGTTGAAACACAAGTCCGAACCTTTTGAGATATTCACAGAATATAAGTTAGAAGTAGAGAACCGATACGGGTATAAGTATTATGTCCTTTGATGAGATCAAGGAGGAGAATACTTGAGCGCGGAATTCCTGGACTATTCTAAAGGAGAATGAGATTCTCTCTCAGCATTACTCCTCCGTATACACCATAGCACGATGGTATATCGGGGCGGAGCAGATACACCCTATTTGATATGGTGTGCTCTATGATGAGTACTGCTGAGTTACCTATTTCCTTTTGGGAGTTATGCACTTGAGAAGTTGCATACCTATTGAATAGGGTTCAAATCAAATCAGTTGCCTACCACTTCATATATGATATGGAAAGGGAAGAGCCCATGTCTTAAGCTAGTTAAGATTTGGGATTGTCCGGCCTATGTCTAAAAGCAAAATCCGGACAAGCTCGAGGCAAGGTCTGTAATGTAGAACTGGAAAGGTTCCAGCTATACAAACTACAGCAGATGATCTGATAAAACCAAATGATTCAATAATTACCAATGAACCTCAGCCTCTCCGCCGATCTAGTAGGGTTCCTCACCCACCTGAGAGATACTTCGGTTTCTCTATGACAGTGGGAGCGAGGATTGCATCATGAGATGATGACCCAACTAGTTTCGAGCTGGCCATCAGGAGTAAGATTCTATAAGAATGGCTGGATGCTTAGCGATCTGAGATGGAATCCTTATACACCAACAAAGTATGGACTTTGGTTGCTATATCTGAAGGGTTAAATCCCCGTCAGGAGCAAGTATATCTTGAGAAGATTACTTGGTGTACATGGAAAAGTTGAGACTTTCAAAGCTAGACTTGTTAAAGGTTTGCATCATTGACCAGGTGTGGATCATGAGGAAACCTTTTTCTAAGGAACTATGCTTAAGTCCATCCAGACCCTACTTACCACGGCTACATACCATGACTACGATATCTGGTGGTTGGGTGTCATGACAGCTTTTCTAAATGATGTTTTAGAAAAGAACGTCTATAAGTACACAGCCAGAGTGCCTCGTAGACAGTGGGAGCAGCGGAAACGTGTGCAAGATGTTTTATGTGATAAAGCAGGCATCGCGGAGTTGGAACATCTGTTTTGATGGATAAGTCAAAGAGTTTGACATCATCAAAATGGTAGATAAACCTTGTATAAACAAAAAGGTAGTAGGGAGTATGGTGGTGATCCTCATAGAGTACGTGGATGACATACTCTTGATAAGAAAGGGTTTTCTTATGCTACGCTTGATCAATCTCCGCTTATCACAATGATTCTCCACATAGGATCAAAGTGATACCTGCTAAATCCTTGGTTATGGATCTATGAGATAGATCTAATTGGATGTTAGGAATCTCACTAGTAGTAGTGAGATGGTATCAATCGATCCTGGGGAGAATCACTGGAAGTGTTCCAGAGTGATAAAGACGACTGAATGTCAGTCACAGGCATTGTCTTAATCCTCAGTAAAGGGACGGTATGTTGGAAGTCTTCCAAGCTAGATACCGTGACATACTAGACGATTAAGGCTGGATACATCGCTACCTAACATGCTACCAAAGAGGATGTTTGGGTATATATTGGTTCATGAGATGAACTTAGTTCCTCCCATTGTGTGACAATGGAGTTGTGGCTTATGCCAAGGAACGTCCGTCCCATCAGTGATCCAGACATATTCTAAGGCAGTATCACCTGATCATGGAGATAGTTGATTTCCAGGGTGATCGAGGTTTGGAGAGTAGACTCAGAGGACAACACAGCGGATCCACTCACAAAGGCCTGTTTCTAGAGAGAGACTTTTATGGGATGGTTGAGTATGAGATACTACAACCACTACTATCAGATGGCCCTAGTGCAAGTGGGAGATTGTTAGTTATATGTATGCCCTAGAGGCCATTACTATACATAGGATGTATATTGTAGTGGATGCTGGGACATATATAGGGAGGACTTTCTTGCTCGACATGATAGTACGCTATCTGGTTACACTTTACCTTAACGTGTACACTGATTGTCTCTCTGTTACATGTTGGTAAAGCCCTTAGGATGTGTGCTTGACTACCTGGACTATGATGCGGATCATACTAGTGGGGACATGGTAGTCCATAAGTACATCCTTCAAAGTCCCTAGTCGTGGGTGTATCGAGACGGGGCATCGATATACCAGAGTAGACTAGCGTATACCTTCTCGACCCATACAGATGGGCGATGGATGATCCCATATCCATTGGTGTTTGACATCAGAGATGATATACGGGTGCTCAGTAGAGACTGGGTACACTGGACGGACTCGCCGAGAACTCCCAGATGGTATTATACCTCACGTCAGATGGCAGTTCTCTGGTGACACTGGTACAGAGTAGTCTGTTGACCCGAGATCGTCATAGAGTCTTGTGTGGTTCCCACTGTGCTTTGATTTCCATCTTACCACGTCCAAGAGGGCGTGCAAAACGGTGGTTTTTGGGTACAGTCCCGAGTCACATGGAGGCAATGAGCGATAGGAGGGGATTCGTCTCTCCCGGTATAGGGGGTTGATGTTGCACTGTGTTCGATTGGCTATAACAGGAAATCCCTGGCCAGGGTTGCTGAGATTTACTGGTAAGTGTTACCAGTAGTTTCTCGAATTGTTATAGACCTCATATCGACACGACTTATCGAGTTATTGGGGTCTGACGTTTACCACCCCTAGGCGAGATATGCGACATATCAGACGATCAGACCGGACTGTACGGTAGTGTTACTGGTTGGATTCACTGGAGTGTGAGCGGGCTTGCTCGTCGATCTTCAGATCGCTCAATACCCGGGTGGCCGTTACGTTTAGCAGACCGCTTGCGGCTTGTGGGTGCTTGATATGATCATCACCTGCTGCCGGCGTATTGACGAGTCTTTAGAGTCCTACACAGAGGTTTCCTGGCTCAAGCGAAACGAAATAGGAGCGCATATGAGATATGTGCGGGACCGAGAATAATGCGTGTATGTGATACCGTATTCTATTCTCGCGATGAATGTATCGATTGGTTGTATGCGATATAACCTAGTTATCGAATCAAGGATTGATTCGATAAGCCGATACATTGGATACTAGTCGGTTATGTGCGACATGACCGGATCATTGAATCAAGTGTTGATTTAATGATTTAATGTATAATTATATATTTGATATATTACTTTGCATTAACTAGTATTGGTTCACTTTAAATGGATATTCTCACTCGGGTGTGCACATTGTATATGTGATATACTTTAGTACACAAGTTTGTATCATGTTTGATGATACATGTTAACTTGGATTTGTGTGAAGATTAAACCATGGTTGTGAGAGTGGTTGGGGTTTTGTTTATTCTCCTATTATTTATTTATTCATTTATTTGTTTATTCTTTTGGAAAAGATAAAGAGAAAAGAATGGTGGCTAATTTTGTTTCATGTTGAAGCTTCTTGAAGCTTTGATCAAGTCAACCATTCTTATCTCATCCTTAACCCTAACCATTCCCACTAACCCTAGTTTAATCTCTACACTTGACCATGGTTTACATTATGATAAGTTTTCATTTTCTTTTCATTTTAAAATAACTTATCATAACACTTTCTTCTTCTTCTTCCTTTCTTCACTTGAAGAAAGCAAGCTCCATCAATGGTGATTGATGGAAATGAGTGAGAAATCCAATTCTAAAGTCTACCCACTTCCTATTTCTTCATCCTCTACCTCTTGCCAAGTAGCAGAGTGTGTTTTCTTCACAAGTTTCATCACTTGGTGAAGTTGGAGCTTGATCTAGCGATGCCTCGACGTAGATCATCTTCGGCACGAAGCCGACGACCTTGCCCGCTCTTTCTCCGATGAAGCCGACGCTAGAGCCCGGGACTTGCATTTGGACAGCGGAGAGGACTTCGTCACGGAGCCGTGGAGGTGGAGGACCGGATCTATAAAGGTTGTATTTCCGTACTCTTAGTTAAGTGTTAACTAGTTTGCTTTTCGCCTAGACATCTAGCCAACGATCCGTATTCTAGGGTTTCTCGGCACCGTAATTTTTTAATTTGGCATGGTTGATGCCTTGTGAGACCTCTTGAGAGTGCCTAGGAACCCTACATATATATTATAATTAACAATATGAAGGAAAATGTAAGCATATAATATCTATGTAATATTTGGTCTATTTAAATATGCTTACCTTATTAAATATCTTTGACCAATTCTCTTAAAACTATAATATCATGTCAAATGGTTAAGATAATATATTAATAAAAACAAGTTCTACTAACATTATTTATTGAGATAATTGTGAAGAAATTATATCAGGACTGGAATAAAGGAAATCCGAGTTATCGAGATCAAATCTGCCGAAATCTTAAAGTAAATCGAAAAAATCAATTCTGGTAGAGACTTAGAGAAGATTTTCAGATTCCAGATATCAAAATAGTCTGCATGTGTCACCAGAAAAGGCCACAAGATTTTTGAAGCAACGAACCCCCTAACCCACCGCGGATCCGTGGCCAAACCCACCAAATGACCGCGGTTCCGCCGCAATATTGAGGAGTTAAGGCTCTGTATTTTCTGGTTGGGATCCTAACAACTAGTTACCATATTAGAAAATTAGGGTTCTGGCTCTGTGACTATAAATATGGAAAGAGAGCCTCTTGGAAAAATTATCAAACCAACGTGATCACGAAGTCCACGACGGCTCAAGAATCCTGGTTGATCATCAACAGTTCATCTACCTCCTTAGAAGAGATCGAGAAGCAAACTAGGGTTTTGTAATCGTTTTCTAAAGGAACAAAGTGTACTTGATCTTGTTGATTAATAAAGGTAGCTTTTTTATTATATCATTTTATTTTCTGTAGTTTTCAACATGATTTCCCTTTCTATCTTTTCTTTTCCCAACATGCACGAGTAATTCTCCGTTTGTTAGGGTTCGTAGGATTAAGGTAAATTAATGGATGATGATCCTTAAACTCTTTTTATGTCCTATAAAGTTTATAAACTTTACCAAAAGAATCATTAACATCCTAATCGGGCGCGCTACCAATTCATTAGGAACCACGACCGTGATTAGAGATTAGATTAACGATTGTTTTGGTAGAGGCTAGACATGAACGGAGATCCATGTCAAGGTAGGGGTTAAGAGTGGGAACCCTATTCCCTCCAGAAACCTTAATCTACATGCATCACTGTCGATCTAGTTTTAAATCTATTGAAGGATAAAAAGAGTAATCTTTAATTAATCATCCATGACTACTAAATCTTAACGAACCCTACAAGCCCCCTTCTAATACAAAACCTACATCCGTAGTTAATCTAGATCTATATCCTGCATCCGTGTTTGGTATGGATCTAGAATCTACAACCATTCTTTACCATTCTTTACTCTTCCTCCTTTCCTAATCAACACGTCTAAAGTAAGATTAAAAGATTCTGCATTTCCCTGAGGACAACCCGTACTCATCTAAGTCTAGCTACACGCGACACCGTTATTGATTGCGGTTACTACACACACAACTCTAAAACATCAACCAATCAAATGGCGCTGTTGCCGGGGATACATGCGTAATTTATTTTTCTTACTATTCGTGTTGAATTCTTATTCGATCCATATCATAAATAAACAAAACTGCAAATTGTATATTTAACGATTATTGTGTGAATTTTGCAAGGGGATCTAGAGTCACAGACTTGAGAAAATAGAGATTCAGAGACATTCATCAAGATCCAGAGGAGTAAGGGAGGCCACGTAGCAAAAATCTTCATCAGATCTTCCTAGTCGGCGGTAGAACCGCGGCGTATTAGGGGATTTAGGATTTCCAAATTCTTTGGTATCTTTCTAAACTCCTTCTCTCTCCTCTGAAAAATCCAATAATATATTTTCTGCAGGATTCTTTGCAAAATATCGCCGCTCAAAAATCTTTTTGCAAAGTTTTGTAATTGGTTTGTTTATTCATATTTTAATACGGACTTTAAGGGGCAAGACCAAAATTCAGATTAGGTGGGGATTTTATCACCCTTCCTAGGCCCCGCAAATCATAAAATGAGCATCCGCATCAACCCTACATTAATTTAAAAAAATCTAGACAAGACCCTAAGGACTGTCGCGCTCAATAAGGACAAAGGAAGGTCTTGGGTAATCTATCGCTTATCCGCATTACTTTTGTGGTGTCTAGGAAAGTGTGTCAAAGGCAAGTGGTTACATAATTAGGCCCGCTATTTTCGGTGATTCGTATAGCGGATACCTCCCACTTACCCGGCACTTACCTGGCCACAAGAGTAGTAAATAGGTGGTAGAGGATTGATCCTGCGGCTTGTCCTTTGGAAGTCTAGGAGCAGTCTAGAGACTTGACCTAGGTAACCTTAGTTCTAGGGTTGATTGTGTATTTTTATGTGATTTGTCTCACGTCCGATACTTTTTAAAAACAAACCAATTTTAAATCACACACACGCTGCCACTTGCGCTAAACCCTGCTTAGTGCATGCTTGGCTGGACACGGGATTCTAGTGCCCGTCTTGTCCGCGTTTCGGCTATCAACTCCGAAGTCGGTACTTCTTCATTTTATTTTCCCCCACCACCCACCACATCGACCGAGATGGACGGTTATCCATCAGATTATAACACCACTCTGCCACCACCCGTCGGTGGGCAGAATCCATCGCGCATTTCTCTCCAAGAGAGATGCTATCCTATACGTGGTCCCCTTCCTACCTGTTTATCTATTCCACCAGCCAATGGGGATAATTTTGAAATTAAACCCCACTACATCAACCTGTTGCCCAAATTTCACGGGCTTGAGACTGAAGACGCATACGTTTTCATCACTAAATTCGAAAACGTATGCGCAATGATAGGTACTTCACAACTGTCCGTGGATGCTATGCGCTTGCGTCTTCTCCCATTCACTTTGTGCGACTTGGCAGAAAAATGGCTTTATAATACTGTCGCACACTCTATTACCAATTGGGATGAATTCGTGATAGCATTCCTTAAGAAATTTTACTCAAATCATAGGACCGCTCGTGTTCGGAGCGAAATCAACCAGTTTACCCAGCTTCCCAATGTACCATTTTGGAAGTGTTTTGAACATTTCAAGGATCTGCTTGTCCAATGTCCTCATCATGGAATACATAGATGGAATCCGTGCCGAATTATATATGAGGGCATTAATCCAGCGAAAAAGCAGATGCTTGAAACTATGTGTCAATGCAATTTCATGTCCAAAGACGATGGTGAAGCCTGGAAATATCTGAAAGATCTTGCTGAAAATACTTTGCAGTGGAAAAGCGTTAGACCACCTTCATCTAGGGAAGGTATTCATCAGCTCGATGTTTCCATCGCAGTAAAAGCCGAAATGGCAGTGATGCAAAAGAAACTCGACGCTATTGAAAACAAATTCTCATCAGTCTCCTTAAACCAGGTAACGCTCCCCAAGACCGTGTGTGGTTGCTGTTCCGATCCATCATATTTGACTGAAGAATGTTCTATGAATGCACCGTTTCAAGGTCACGAGCAAACTAATGCTGCTTTTCAGCAGCGACCTAGAAACGATTCTTATTCTTCCACATACAATCAGGGGTGGAGGAATCATCCTAATTTTGCTTGGAACCAAAACCAAAACCAAAATCAAAACCAGTTCCAAAGCAATTATCAAAGATCTCCTCCACAGCAACAACAACCACCACCATAGAGTCAGCACCCCTTTCAATCGCAACCTTTTCAAAAGCCGGCCAACAATTCTTTCCAAACGGCCGGGATTGAAAACTCATCTGCACTTGAACGAAGCTTGGATATGTTTATTAAACATTCCATGCAATCGATGGATGAAATAAAGTCTTCTATCCGAACTTTATCACAGACCACCAACTCCCACGGTGAAAGTATAAAATCGATAGAAGCACAACTTGCACAAATAAATGCTGCGATGAGTGCGAGAGAAAAAGGGAAACTTCCATCTCAACCTATACCTAATCCTGGCCACTCACAAAGTTATAATGTGAGTGTCGTTACCACGTTGAGATTAGGAAGAGTGCTAGATAATCAAATGGGTGAACGGATTGATGATGAGGAATCAATTGAAACCCCGGCTTCTACTTCTTCCCCTACTTCGTCTAGTCTCCCACCTTTTTCCGAGTCTATTCTCTGTGTTCCCCAAGGCTCGAACCCTCAGCCCACTTCCACAAATCTATCTAAAACGATCACCACTCCGATTCTGGGATCCATTCCATCCCCACGATCCTCTCCAATGTTAGACCTAACCCTTATTGATAAAGCACCTTATCCAAACAGGTTAAGGGGCAACAAACCAAATCCACAAATGGAGAAGATTGTGGAAATTTTTAAGCAAGTTAACATAAACATTCCTCTCCTAGATGCTATAAGTTCTGTCTTATGCGAAAATCCTAAAGGACTTATGCACTAGGAAGAGAAAAGTTCAAGTACCTAAAAAAGTTTTCCTTGCGAATAATGTGAGCATTGCTTTTACACAACAACTACCCAAGAAACGAAAGGACCCCGGAAGTCCTACAATTTCTATTTCTATTGGGGGTAAAAATATCAATCGTGCTCTACTCGATTTAGGTGCTAGTGTTAACTTGCTTCCGTATTCTGTTTATGAGCAATTAGGGATCGGAGAGTTAAAACCGGCGCATTGCACTCTTCAGATGGACGATCGATCTATCACCCAACCTAGGGGTGAGCTTGAGGATGTGTTAATCAAAGTCAGGGAATTTATATTCCCTGTGGACTTTATCGTTATAGATACATAACCTGTAGCGAACCTACGAAACCAAATTCCGGTGATTTTAGGTCGACCTTTTCTTGCGACTTCTAACGCAATAATCAATTGTCGAAACGGCTCTATGACCCTATCCTTCGGGAAGATATCAATTGAGCTTAACATTTACAAGTTGGGAAGTGAACCCTCCGAACCCTATGCTCATGTGTGTTCTGTCGAAATAATAGATTCCGACAGCAACAAAATTGAAGAGCTTCACGATACTGATCTCGACTCCTCTATTATGTTGTTGTTCGGGTCAACATCTAACGCTAAATGTGAATCTTTTATGGAGTCAGAGTATCATCTCGTTCTTTCCGATGAAATTATTATTCGGGATATCGATGAAAGCTTCGAGGAAATCTTCGCTGAAGAACTCGTATTCTTAGAAGACATGGGCGTTGTGATGAATCAACCCCAACCCAAAGAAGTTGAACTGCCACATCTTCTTCTTATCAAGAATGAGAATGCGAGTAATCCATTTTCGTCTTTACAAACCGAGACGTAAACCTTTTCCATTATAACACTTATCTCTTCCCCACTTCTTAGCTCTATATAACATGTTCTTCCACCAACCGGTGCGTTTCATCGATAAATTATTCGAATGGTTGGTGTTGACTTTTGGTCTTTCCAACGTTTTACTTTGATTAATAAATTTTACCTTCCCCAATAATTTTAAATGGTTAATACTATTTTATTTAAGTTTGGGGGGGATATTTTGGCTCTTGAAAGAAAATAATTTTTACAAAATTGTGAGCCAAAAATAAGTTTGGGGTAGAATTTTACTTTCACTATTTAATGTCCCCGTTACTAACTTTTCCTCCCAACTCTACAGTTTTTTTAAGCTTAACAGATGACATCAGTGAGGACACTGCTGTAAACAGGTTTGGGGGAGGTTTGTGCTTATTCATGCGTTACTTTGTATTATACTATATATAGGGAAAAAAAATTGATAATAAAAATTTGAAAGTGAAAATTTACATATGAAAGATATGAATAGTTTGAGAAAAACAAGAAAGTTAGATGTTTTCTTAAATGAAACTAGTAATACGTAGTTATGAGCCGTTGTCCCAAGGGTTAGTAAGATGAAGGAAATTACTAATCTGAGAATAAAATTAAGTCTGAAAATTAGTCCTTATTCTTGACGCCAAACATTTGAACGTTGATACCCTACTATACGCACTTACACACATCTTGAAACTTGGGATAGTAGAGGATACCTTGAAATACTCTTGTCTAAAAGCATTAGAAAAATAAAATATAAGAGGTGAAAAAAAATGAACACTGTTTTTGTAATTACCAAGGCAGCATAAAAAAATATAGCGAGGGTGCTTTATCACCTAGTGTCTTAGACCAACTGGTTTGAGAGCCACTGCTAAGCCTTAGGTGTTGCGAAACGAGGAATTACGCCTAAATGCGCAAGCACATTTTGTAATCGGCCGGTTAGTACCTCAAGAAGTATTAACGGTCGCATGAAGAATGTGTGAGCAATTCCATCTAAAATATTCACCAACTAAAAAGTATTTTGGAAGATGGACAAGAGTATGATAGCTTGAATTGAATTCTCTAAGTGTAGTGATGTATTTTACACACACGTAGGGGTATATGATCAATGTTTAGAAGAAAGATAGGGAGGAAGACTAAAGGCGATGTTTTATTGAGGGATGATGTGGTTTCTAACATTTTTTCACAACCATTAAGATAAGGCCCATAGCAACTGAAAAGATGGTATAGTTGGAAACTCTTATTTTCAAGTTCTTTCTTTTATAAGTTCTTATCTTTATATGTAACTTTCACCATCTTTCTTTTATTATAGGATTTTGTGGGTGTAATCCGCTGAAAACCCTCAGGCGACAACACTCCTCCTACTAGGGACACCTAGAGGTTTAACGGCTTGTTGCACGTGCTCAGTGCAATCGTGTTGCCTACGAAAGTGTGCTATTTAGGTATTTTCTTTTTCTTTTCTCTTGAATAACTAGTTTGCTCGGGACGATCAAAGTTTGAGGGTATTTGTTCAGTTGAAAATATTGCGCATTTGATATGACATTTTCCTTACTATTTTTATATAATAAAAGGTGTTTATTATAAATATGACATATATGAGGGTTTATCCGTAAAAATACTATTTTCATGTATTTATATATTATAATTAACATTATGAAGGAAAATGTAAGCATATAATATCTATGTAATATTTGGTCCATTTAAATATGCTTACCTTATTAAATATCTTTGACCAATTCTCTTAAAACTATAATATCATGTCAAATGGTTAAGATAATATCCCAATAAAAACAAGTTCTACTAACATTATTTATTGAGATAATTGTGCAGAAATTATATCAGGACCGGAATCAAGGAAATCCGAGTTATCGAGATCAAATCTGCCGAAATCTTAAAGTAAATCGGAAAAATCAATTCTGGCAGAGACTTAGAGAAGATTTTCAGATTCCAGATATCAAAATAGTCTACATGTGTCACCAAAAGAGGCCATAAGATTTTTGAAGCAACGAACCCCCTAACCCACCGCGGATCCGCGGCCAAACCCACCAAATGACCGCGGTTCCGCCGCAATATTAAGGAGTTAGGGCTCTGGATTTTCTGGTTGGGATCCTAACAACTAGTTACTATATTAGGAAACTAGGGTTCTGGCTCTGTGACTATAAATAAGGACCGAGAGCCTCTTGGAAAAATTATCAAACCGACACGATCACGAAGTCTACGACAGCTTAAGACTCTTGGTTGATCATCGACAGTTCATATACCTCCTTAGAAGAGATCGAGAAGCAAACTATGGTTTTGTAATCATTTTCTAAAGGAACAAAGTGTACTTGATCTTGTTGATTAATAAAGATAGTTGTTTTCTTATATCATTTTATTTTCTGTAGTTTTCAATATGATTTCCCTTTCTATCTTTTTTTTTCACAACATGCGCGAGTAATTCTCCGCTTGTTAGGGTTCGTAGGATTAGGGAAGATTAATAGATGATGAAGATCCTTAAACTCTTTTTACGTCCTATAAAGTTTATAAACTTTACCCATAGAATCATTAACATCCTAATCGGACGCGCTACCAATTCATTGGGAACCACGACCGCGATTAGAGATTAGATTAACGATTGTTTTGGTAAAGGTTAGACATGAACGGAGATCCATGTCGAGGTAGGGGTTAAGAGTGGAAACCCTATTCCCTCCAGAAACCTTAATCTACATGCATCACTGTCGATCTAGTTTTAAATCTATTAAATGATAAAAGGAGTAATCTTTAATTAATCATCCATGACTACTAAATCTTAACGAACCCTACAAGCCCCCTTCTAATACAAAACCTACATCCATAGTTAATCTAGATCTATATCCTGCATCCGTGTTTGGCGTGGATCTAGAATCTACAACCATTCTTCACCATTCTTTACTCTTCCTCCTTTCCTAATCAACACGTCTAAAGTAAGATTAAAAGATTCCACGTTTCCCTGAGGACGACCCGTATTCATCTCGATCTAGCTACACGCGACACCGTTATTGATTGCGGTTACTATACACCCAACTCTAAAACATCAATCAATCAGTAGTCAACTTGGAGACCGA
Organism: Agapanthus africanus; assembly: GCA_030015575.1. Lineage (NCBI taxonomy): Eukaryota > Viridiplantae > Streptophyta > Magnoliopsida > Asparagales > Amaryllidaceae > Agapanthus > Agapanthus africanus. The sequence goes on along the minus strand of CM057350.1, from coordinate 130,313,592 downwards.
CCGTAGGGCTGGGAGAATTTTGAGAAATTAGATTTTGGTTGGCGTCTGCATCGCTGCAATGGAATATAGTACCAAGAGTGACTCATCATTCGCCGTTTGGAGGTTTGGATTTTGGTTGGCGTCTGCATCGCTGCACTGGAATATGATACCATGAGCGACTCATCATTCGCCATTTGGAGGTTTTTTTACCACGATTGCTCTATCATTTCAGCTTTTTTTATCGCGAAGGTCGCAATTGCTCTATCATTTCGGCTATTTATTCGCGGTTTCCTCATCATTTCAACTATTTATTCACGGTTGCCCCATCATTTCGGCTTTATTTTCATCTTTATTTTACTCGCTGATTTTTATTGCGAGTTGCCCCATCATTTCGGCTTTTTTACACTCCCAATTTAATGATTTAGGGGTCGAATGTTTCCAGTTTAACGACGTATTGGTCAACTGTTCCCAGTTTAACGATGTGGTGGTCAACTGTTGCATCTTGGGCTCGATTCTGCAGGAACCACGGGCTTCTTTGGCTTAATTGCATAAGCGGGCTTTTCATCATCTAGACCGAGTGTTGGATGGCAACAACCACGTCATCATCATGGCTATAAGGCGTAGGAGGACTTGATCCTCTGGGCTCCATCATGTAGACTGTATTGGTTGTGTACCCGTCTATCGCTTCTTCGTTAGCAATGTTGCTCGTTTGGCTCTTAGCTTGTTGCCTTGGTCCTCTCTTTTCAGAGAAAGGCAGATGTCTGAGAGAATCGGGTTCCTAAACGGTTTTGATCTCCATTTGTATGAAATTGGCGGTCGCAGTTTGACTGTTTGTCAACACGCCTTTAGATAGTTCTATTTCTCCTGCCTCGTATTGCTTTTCGACCTAATCTTTGAAGACGAAGCAGTCCTCATTGGCATGACCTATCACACTTTGATAGAGGCAATATTTGGGGTCGTCGGTCATATTCGGTTCTTGAAGTCTTTTTTATTCTGGCAATTGTAGACCGTTTCTTAGGGCATCCTTGAATATTTTACGGACTTTGTCCCTTTTGAAGGAATAGACCTTACCCAGCATCTCTTTCAGTGGAGATTCTCCTCCTCCCTCTGCGAACACTGTCTTCCGAGACTGGTTGGCATTAGGCCCGCTCATCCCTCACTTATTTCGGTTAGTTGAAATGTTAAAAGATTCAGCATCGTCGGAATTTCCGCCTTTGCGATTATCGTCCTTTCGGTTTCTCCAGGACCTATTGTTATTTTGGGAATCAGAGGAGGACTCCTTCTTTGAGCGCTCCAACATCTGAACTTTCCTGGTTAGCTCTTCGAATGTTTTGAGACCCACGGTGCATAGAAACGAAGCCATCGAATTGTTGAGATTTCCGACGAGGAGGCTGACAGATTGGTCCTGCTCTATCGGCGGTTCATATTTGACGGAGAGATTGCACACTCGGGTTATAAAATCCATGTCGCTTTCTGAAATATTGCACATTTAAACGAACATTTTCTCTACTATTATTAAAAACTAAAGGTGTTTATTGTAAATATAGAACATACGTAGGTTTATTTGTAAAAAGTTTATTATCATATGTTTCTACATTATAATTAATATAACGAGAGAAAATATATGCATAAAATATTTAAATGAAATCTTAATAATTAAAATATGCACATCATATCAAATATTCCTAATCAATATTCTTAAGATTTAATGTCATATAAATGGTTAGGATAATATCTCAAAAATACCAAATGCTACTCACACTTTGGTTTGAGATATTGTGCTCAGGTCTAAAGGTCCAAGTAAGAGATCCAAGTCAAATCAGGATATCGGAACCGAATTTGCCAAATTTTAGAAGTAAATCAGGGAATCTAGCAACGGCAGAGGCTCAGAGTATTATTTTCAGAATCTAGACATCAAGTGGATCTCCAAATATCAACACAAAATACCAGAAGAAATATCAAAACCTGTTTCCACTATGTTGCGACTGAACCGCGGCTAAAGGGGGTAATATGCGGCGGAAGTGCGACACATTGGTATCCATCGGATGTGAGATTTTGTAGATTTGATCTTAACTGTATATCCTCACATATGGAATCTAGGGTTTCTAGTTTCAAATACTATATAAAAGACCAAGGGCTGTACATTCAAAATCATCATCAAAGAGATCAAGAGATCTAAGAGATCCACGTATCCAAATGATCATCATCTATTCATCTACCTCCAACAAGAGAGAGATCTAGAGCAAACTAGGGTTCTTGTAATCTACTTTCTAAAGAGAATTGTAAATGCAATGGTTGATTAATAAAGGTAGTTTTTTTGTTTTAATTATTTTTGCACTTACTTTTACGCATTACTTTTTACGCATTACTTTTCTGCATCTTCATTATGCTTTCAATCATCTTCAACCTCTTTTCTAAATTAACCATGAGTAAGTAATTCCTTACTTGCTAGGGTTTGTAGGATAGGGAAGAATAATGGATGAAAAATCTTTTAACTTCTTTTTAATATTTTAAAGTTTATAAACTTTAGCAAAATAAATGTTAACCTCCTTATCGGGCGTGCTATCAATTTATTGATAAGTCACGACTGCGATTTGAGATTGGTTAAACACTTGTTTTGTTAAGGGCTTGACATGAATAGAGATCAATGGACGGACAAGGGTCGGTAGTTGGAAACCCTAATTCCCTTCAAGAACCCTAATCCACATTCATCGCTATCGCTATAGTTTTAAACTATTAAAAGATAAAAAGAGTCATTTTAAATATTCATCCATTAGCTACTAAGTCCTATGAACCCTATAAGCCTTTTTATTATAAATTTTATATCTGTTTTAAAATATAACGACAAACAATCACCTATCTTTCATCAACTCATCTAAACTAAGAAAAGTGTTCACGTTTCCCTGCGGACGACCCATTCTCATCGCTGCTAGCTACTAGCGACACCGTCTTGATTGCGGTTATTTACAAAAACACTTCTTTCGCACGATCAATCAAATGGCGCCGTTGCCGGGGAAACGGTTGTAATTTTTTTCTTGTTATTCGGGTTAATTTCTTATTAAAACCAGCAAAAATAAAATAAACGAAAACCAAAACCGCATCTTGTGTGTCTAACGATTATTGTGTGAGTTTTGCAAGGAAATCTGGAGCAAGCCAACAGAGAGCCAGAGACCTTAAGCTTGGACCAAAGGAGCATAGGTGTGCCCTGAAGAAATTGTAGAAGATCCCTAAAAACGGCGGCAGAACTACGGCATTAGGTGCAATTGGCGGCGGAACCACGACGCTTTGGGAGAATTGGGCCTCCAAACTTCTGTGGTATTTTTCTATATTCTTTCTCTCTTCTCTAAACCTCTAATAATCTGATTTTACCTGCAGGATTCTTTGCAAACAGTACCACAAAAAAATCTTTTTGCATGTTTTGATTTCGATTTGTTTTTGCATATTTAAACCGGACTTTAAGGGGCAATAAATCCAAATTCAGATTAGGTGGGGATTTCATCACCCTTCCTAAGCCCCACAAATCACAAACGAGCATACTATCACCCTACATTAATAAAAAAATATCTAGACCTAGCCCCTAAGGACATTCACGCTCAATTAGGACAGAGGAAGGTCGTGGGTAATCTATTTCTTATCCGCATTTTTCTTGTGGTGTCTAAGGCAAGTGTGACTAAGAAAAGTAGTTACTTAATTAAGCCCGCTATTTCGGTAATTCGTATAGCCGATACCTCCTACTTACCTGGCACTTACCGGGCCACAAGATTGATAAGGAGGTGGTAGAGGATTGATCCTACGACTTGTCCTTCGGAAGTCTAGGAGCGGTGTAATGTCTTGACCTAGGTGGCCCTACCTCTAGGGATTGATTGTGCATTTTGTGATTTGTTGAGTCAAGCCTCACGTCTGACTTTTTTTCAAAACAAACCTTCTTAAAATCATTCTCACATACGCTGCCACTTTCACTAAACCGCTTAGTGCATGATCGGCTGGACACGGGATTCTAGTGCCCGTCTTGTTCGCGTTTTTACTATCAACTCCGAAGTCGGTACTTCTTCATCTTCTATTTCTCCTCCACCTACCACATCTCCCGAGTTGAACGGATCGCCATTAGGCTTTAAAAACACCACCCTGTCACCACCCGTAGGTGTATAAAATCCACCACGCATCTCTCTTCAAGAAAGATGCTACCCCGTACGCGGGCCCCTTCCTACTTGTCTGTCTCTTCCACTAGCCAATGGGGATAATTTCGAAATTAAACCCCACTTCATCAACTTTTTGCCCAAATTCCATGGGCTTGAATCCGAAGATGCATACGTTTTCATAACCAAGTTCAAAAACGTATGTGCTATGATGAGTACCACCCAATTATCAGGGGATGCGCTGCGATTACGTATTCTCCCTTTTACTTTGTGCGATCTAGCAGAAAAGTGGCTTTATCACACCGCCGCATATTCTATCGGTAAATGGGATGAATTCGTTATAGCATTCCTTAAGAAATTCTATTTTCATCACAAGACCGCCCGTATTCGGAGCGAGATTAACCAGTTTGCCCAACTTCCCAACGAACTCTTTTGGAAATGCTTTGAACGGTTTAAAGATCTTCTTGTCCAATACCCTCATCACGGAATCGATAGATGACAACTTTGCCGAATTATATATGAGGGTGTTAATCCAGCGACAAAACAAATGCTAGAAACCATTTGTCAATATCATTTCATGTCAAAAGATGATGGCGAAGCATGGCAATTTCTGGAAGATCTCGCCGAACAAACATTACAATGGGAGAGCACTAGACCTACCACATCGTCTTCATCTAGGACAGGTATTCATCAGCTCGATATTTCCATCGCAGTAAAATCCGAAATGGCCGCGATACAAAAGAAACTTGAAGCTATCGAAAACAAATTCTCGTCACCCTCCCTAAACCAAGTTACGCTCCCCAAAACCGTGTGTGGTTACTGTTTTGACCCATCACATTTAACGGAAAAATGTCCTTTGAATCCTTCGTCTTAAGGTCATGAACAAACCAATGCTTCTTTTCAGCAACAACCTAGAAATTACCCTTATTCATCCACATATTATCAGGGATGGAGGAATCATCCTAATTTTGCTTGGAACCAAAACCAAACTCAAACTCAAACTCAAAATCAGTTCCCAAGCCAAAATAACTTTCAAGGGCTCCCCCCACAGCAACAACAGCCACCACACCAAATTTAGCACCCCTTTCAACCGTAATCTTTTCAAATCCGGCCAACAACGTTGTTCTTTATAATAATTCTTTCCATTCATAGACTAATCTTCCAACGACCGGTACCGAAAAAACCTCTGCACTCGAAAGAAGCTTAGAAATGTTTATTAAACATTCCACACAAACAACGGCTAATTTAACATCTTCTATCCAAACGTTAGTGCAACACACTGCTTCCCACGGTGAAAGCATAAAATCGATAGAAGTACAGATTGCATGATTAAATGCTGCTATGAGTGAGAGAGAGAAAGGGAAACTTCCATCTCAACCTCTACCAAATCGTGGCTACTCACAAAGCGCAAATCTCATCCTTAAAAATCATAATGCGAGTGCCATAACCACGTTGAGATAGAGAAAAGTGCTGAATAATCATGTTGGTGAACAAGTTGAAGTTGATGATATTGATGAAACCCCGGCTACTACTTCTACTCCTACTTCGTCTGACCCAACATCTTCTTCCGAGCCTATTCTCCGTTTTCCACTAAGCTCGAACCCTCATCCCACTTCCTTGAAGGAAGTACCATCTACGACCATCCCAAATCGAATTTTGGGATCCATTCCATCCCCACAAACTTCTCCTCAAATGTTGGACCCAACCCTTATTGATAAAGCTTCTTTTCTAAACAGGTTAAGGGCCAACAGACCAAGTCCCCAAATGGAGAAGATTATAGAAATTTTTAAACAAGTTAACATAAATATTCTTCTCCTAGATGCTATCCAACAAGTTCCATCCTATGCGAAAATTCTAAAGGACTTGTGCACTAGGAAAAGGAAAATTCAACCGGCTAAAAAAGTTTTCTTAGCGAGTAATATGAGCAATTCTCTTACCCAATTGGTGCCCATGAAACGTAAGGACCCCGGTTGTCCTACAATATCTATAACTATTGGGGGTAAAAGTATCAATCATGCTCTACTCGATTTAGGTGCTAGTGTTAACTTGCTTCCGTATTATGTTTATGAGTAATTAGGCATAGGAGAGTTGAAACCTGCGCACTGTACTCTCCAGATGGTTGACCGATCTATCACCCAACCTAGGGGTGAGCTAGAGGACGTGTTAATCAAAGTCGGGGAATTTATATTCCCTGTGGACTTTATAGTTATAGATACACAGCTTATGGAAAGCCCACGGAACCAAATTCCGGCGATTCTAGGTCGACCTTTTATAGCAACTTCTAACGCGATAATCAATTATTGTAAAGATTCAATGAACCTGTCCTTTAGGAAAATGACAATTGAGCTTAACATCTACAAGTTAGGAAGTCAACCCTCGGAACCTTATGCTCATATAATAGATGTATGTTCTGTTGAAAAGATAGCTTCCGACAGTTGCGAATTTGAGGAGTTCTTGCTTCACGATTGTTGGGGTCAAAAATCACACCCTAGTTGACCAAGTCAAAACCAAAGTCAACCCTAAGTCAAGTGGGCCCGAGCCCAAGACCAAGTATGGAAGAGGCCGGCTCCATGCCAAAAAAGAGGTAATAAATTAGTCTAAATGTAATTTTTAGAAATAAATATATGTAAAGTGGGCAGAAAGCCAAAATTTTGTAAACCCATGGCTTATGTGTAAAAAAAGAAATAAGCACATAAGGCATGAGGTGGCACTAGTTCCATTTGGCAAAGCCCAAGAGGTTATATGTAAAATGTGTAGCCTATAAAAGCAACATGATGAAAAAATCAATGATAACTTTTTCTCTATAAAAAAAAATTAGGGTCCTGTGCCTCCTTCTTCTTCCTCAAGGTTCTAAACTTTTTCTCCTTTTTGAATTAAATCAAGAGTTTAACTCTTCCTTTTCCAAAAATAAACATTTTTTCACCATAATACCCTTGAAGGGGAACGCGGATCTTCCATCAAATCTCCAAAATGGGAGATTTTTAAAATCTCACCCTTTTTCTCCAAGATCCAGCCAATAGAAAGGAGGAAGAAGGAGACCCACCACCAAAAATCCCATTATTGGGAAGATCCAGGGCTCAAGGGAGAAGAAAGGGGTCCCCTTTCATCAGCTCCAAAAATATCTTAGGAGTTGAACTCCTCAATACACACACACACACTCACACTCACACATATATACATATATATATATATAATAATAATAATAAATCTTTCTTTTTGGGACTACAACTTCCAGTGCAGGGGCTAAGCCCTTTTGTCCTCTTTATCAGGAGTTCAACTCCAAAAGTCAATCGGGAGTACAACTCCCAGTGTAGAGGCTAAGCCCCTTTTCTTGCTGATGCCTAGCACCCGCGTGCCATGCACGTGTGGCGCTGGCGCCCGGCGCCCGCGTGCTACGCAAGTGCGGCGCTGGCGCTCACGCGTCCTTTGGACGCTATTTTTCTTTTTTTTTTATATACATACACACTCCACAACACTTCCCCTGTTAGACTCTGCGGGGCTCCTAATATATCCAAAACCCCTCAATGCACAACACACGCACACTGCACATTGAGTTCGTATGACCGGTTGACCCGTCAATCGGAGGTTCTCTCACTCCAAAGGTGAGGGGTAATTAACGGCAGCTTAGTCCGCGGCTGCCGGAATTCGGATTCCTACAATCAATAAACCCCTGCCTACCCTAGGAAGAGGGAATCTGTAGTATGTCTGACAAGCGACGCGTATTCCCATCTCAGTGGGGTGACGAAAAACAACCTACAACGATATTGATCTCAACGCCACTAGTGCGTTATTGTTTGATCCTACTATTTATTATACATATGAGGATCCTTCTTTCGACAAGTCCACACCCAAGTTCTAATCCTTTGACTTGTCGAATGATCTAGTCGAGCTATCCGAGTATCATACCTTACTTTTCGATAAGATTATCATTCGGAATATCGATGAAAGTTTTGAAGACATTTTTGCTGAGGAACCCGCATTCCTAAAAGACGTGGATGTTGTGATGAATCAACCTCCACCCAAAGAAACTGAAATGCCACCACTTCTTCTTATTAAGTATGAGAATTCAAATATTCCACCTACTCCTTATCTTTCACATTCGCGTTTTCATCCACCATCACTGTTTCGTCTTTATCAACCGAGACGTAAACCCATTCAATTACACCTCTTATCTCCTCCCCACTTCTTCACGTCTATCTGTAACATAATCTTCTACCAACCATGATGCTACATTGATAAAATATTCGAATGGTTGATATTGACTTTTGGTCTTTGTAAAGCTTTATATAGACCAATAATATTTCCTCCCTTTTATGATAAATTTTAATACTTAAAAATACCATTTTACTTAAGTTTGGGGGGGGGGAAGAAAAATATTTTGAAAATGGATCTTGAAAGAATAGAATTTTTTGCACGATTATGAGCCAAAAATAAATTTGAGAGAGGATTTCATTGTCATTAACTCTTGTACCCTTTTACTAATCATTGAGAACTTTTCCTCCCAAGTCTACATGTTTTGAGATTAAAAGATGACATCAGTGAGGACACTGCTACAAATAGGTTTGGGGGGAGATTTGTGCTTATTCACGCATCATTTTGCATTATAACAAATAATAACACTATTTTTTTTGAAAATAAAAGTTAGAAATTGAAAAATACATATGAAAGATAGGAAGAGATTTAAGAAATTCAAGAAAATTAGATGTTTTAAAACAAAGCTAGTAATAGGTAGTCATGAGCTATTGTCCCAAGGATTAGTAAGATGAAAGGAATCACTAATCTGAGGATAGAAATAATTCTGAAAAATAGTTTCTATTCTTGAGTCCAAACATTTGAACGTTGATACCCTACTATACGCACTTGCACACATCTTGAAACTTGGGATAGTAGAGGATACTTTGAAATGCTCTTGTCTAAAAGCCTTAGTATGAAGGAAAAAAATATATAAATGACACATAAAAAAAATAAACGGTGAAGAAAAATGAACACTGGTTTTGTAATTACTTAAGGCAGCATACAAAAATATAGCGATGGTGCTTTATCACCTAGTGCCTTAGACCAACTGATTTGGGAGTCACTGCTAAGCCTTAGGTGTTGCAAGACTAGGATATTGCTAATTACGCCTAAAAGAGTGAGCACATTTGGTAATCGGTTGGTTAGTACCTCAAGAAATATTAACGGTCGCATGAAGAATGTGTGAGCAATTTCATCTAAAAACATTCACCGACTAAAAAGTACTAAGAAAGATGGACAAGAATATGATAGCTTGAATTGAATTCTCTAAGTGTAAGGATGTCTTTTACACACAGGTAGGGGTATATGATCGATATTTGGAAGAAAGGCAGGGAGGAAAACTAAAGACGGTGTTTTATTGAGAGATGATGTGATTTCTGACATCTTTTCATGACTATTAAGATAAGGCTCATGGCAACTAAAAAACTAGTATAGTTTGAAACTCTTATTTTCAAGTTCTTCCTTTTATTTATTCCTTATCTTTGTATGTAACTTTCATCTTCTTTCTTTTATTATGAGATTTTGTTGGAGTAATCCGCTGAAAACCCTCAAGAGATAACACTCCTCCTACTAGGGACACCTAGAGATTTAAAGGCTTGTTGCACGTGCTAAGTGCAATCGTGTTGCCTACGAAAGTGTGCTACTTAGGTTTTTCTTTTTCTCTTTTATAACTAGTTTGCTCGGAACGATCAAAAATAAGTTTGGGGGTATTTGATTAGTCTAAAATATTGCACATTTGAATGAACATTTACCCTACTATTGTTAAGTACTAAAAGATGTTTAATGTAAATCTAAAACATATGTGGGTTTATTTGTAAAAATTTTATTATCATATGTTTCTACATTATAATTAATATAACGAGAGAAAATATATGCATATAATATTTAGATGAAATCTTAATAATTAAAATATGCATATCATATCAAATATTCCTAATCAATATTCTTAAGATTTAATGTCATATAAATGGTTAGGATAATATCTTAAAAATACCAAATGCTACTCACACTTTGATTTAAGATATTGTGCTCAGGTCTAAAGGTCCAAGTAAGAGATCCAAGTCAAATCGGGATATCGGAACCGAATTTGCCAAATTTTAGAAGCAAATCAGGGAATCTAGCAACGACAGAGACTCAGATTATTATTTTCAGAATCTAGACATCAAGAGCATCTCCAAATATCAACACAAAATACTAAAAGAAATATTAAAACCTGATTCCACTATGTCGCGGCTAAACCGTGGCTAAAGTGGGTAATATGCGGCGGAAGCGCGGCTCATTGGTAGCCGTCGGATGCGAGATTTTGTAAATTTGATCTTAACTGTATATCCTCACATATGGAATCTAGGGTTTCTGGTTTTAAATACTATATAAAAGACCGAGAGCTGTACATTCAAAATCATCATCGAAGAGATATAGAGATCCAAGAGATCCACGTATCCGAGTGATTATCATTTATTCATCTACCTCCAACAAGATAGAGATCTAGAGCAAACTATGGTTCTTGTAATCTACTTTCTAAGGAGAATTGTAAATGCAATGTTGATTAATAAAGGTAGTTTTTTGTTTTAATTATTTTTGCATTTACTTTTACGCATTACTTTTTACGCATTACTTTTCTGCATCTTCTTATGCTTGTATTCATCTTTAACCTCTTTTCTAAATTAACCATGAGTGAGTAATTCCTTACTTGCTAGGATTTGTATGACAAGGTAGAATAATGGATGAAAAATCTATTAACTTCTTTTTAACATTTTAAAGTTTATAAACTTTAGCAAAATAAATGTTAACCTCCTTATCGGGCGCGCTATCAATTTATGGATAAGTCACGACCGCGATTTGAGACTGGTTAAGCACTTATTTTGTTAAGGGCTTGACATGAATAGAGATTAATATACGGACAAGGGTCGGTAGTGGGAAACCCTAATTCTCTCCAAGAACCCTAATCCACATTCATCGCTATCGCTCTAGTTTTAAACTATTAAAAGATAAAAAGAGTCATTTTAAATATTCATCCATTAGCTACTAATTCCTATGAACCCTACAAGCCTTTTTATTATAAATTTTATATCCACATTCATCGCTAAGCCTTTTTATTACGTGCCAGGCGTGTGAGGCGCTGGACGCCTGCGGGCCACATGAGAGGCGCGTGGGCGCTGGATGCCTCATGATCACGTGCTCGACATTTGATCATGAGTTAAACTTCTGCAAAAAAGGGCTTAGCCCCGGGATTAGGAGTTAAACTCCTGAAAGGATCTTAAGTGGAGTTAAACTCCCAAAAGAGTTTTATTTGTGGAGTTAAATTCCAAAAGATTTTGAATGGAGTTAAACTCCTAAAAGAATTTTATTTATGGAGTTAAACTCCCAAAGATTTTGACAAATGAAGTTGAACTCTCAGAAATCTTTGAAGATGATCAAAGGGGACCCCTTTCTTCTCCCCTGAGCCCTGGATGCTCTCCTAAGCCTCGGATCTTCCCCAAAGTGGGATTTTTGGAGATGGGTCTTCTTCTTCCTCATGTTGGATGGATCTTAGAGAAAAGGGGGTGGGACTTAAAAATCTCCCCTTTTAGAGATTTGATGGGAGATCTGAGCTCTCCTTCGTAGGTTTTATGGTGAAAAACTATTTCTTTTTCGAAAAGGAAGAGTTAAACTCTTAGTTTAATTCATAAAAGAGAAGGGGGTTTAGAATCTTGAGGAAGGAGAAAGAGGCACAAATCCTAGTTTTTTGAGGGGAATCAATTATTGTCTTTTATTTCATCATCATGTTGCCTTATATAGGATTACAAGTTTACACTTAGCCCCTTGGGCTTTACAAAATGACATTTTGCCTATCTCATACCTCATGTGCTTATCTCTTTTGCACATGAGCCATGGGCTTTACAAAAATTTAGCTTTATATCCATTTTTCTTACATTTATTCATAAAAATTACATCAAAATTATTTATTACATAATTTTCATTTTGGCATGGAGGAGGTCGGCTGCGGGGCTCGACTTGGGCATGTGCCCACTTGACCTGGGCTTGGGCCCGCTTACTTGGGGTTGACTTTGATTTTGACTTGGTCAACTGGGGTGTAATTTTTGATCCTAACAACTACTTATTGGGCGAAAGCGTAGAGATGTTCACTGATCACAAGAGCCTAAAGTATGTGTTTATACAGAAAGAGATCAACATGGGGGCAGCGTAGATGGTTGAAGCTGATAGCTGACGATGATCTTGATCTAAAGTACCATACGAGGAAAGTTAATATAGTACCGGATGTTTTAAATCAGTTGCCAGCGGTACGAATGTTGACTATACAGAAGGAGATTGTGAGATTGCATGGAGTACCAGTGAGTATTGTTTCTGATCGTGACACTCGATTCCTATCTCATCTTTTGGAGGAGTCTACAAGAAAGTTTGGGAACTCGCTTGAAGTTTAGTACGGCATATCATCCTCAGACAGATAGGCAGTCTAAGAGAACAATTCAAACCCTTGAAGATATGTTGAGAGCTTGCATATTGGACTTCAAGAGTTCGTGGAAGGATCATTTATATTTAGTAGAGTTTTCATACAATAACAGTTTTCAAGCGACTATATAGATGACTCCATTCGAAGTGTTGTACGGTCGTAAGTGTCACTCACCAGTATGTTGGGACGATATTAGAGAAAGATGATTTTTGGGACCGAAACTCATTGTGCAAACTGTGGAGAAAGTTAACTTTATTCGTGATCATATGAAGATGACAGAAGATCAATAGAAAAGCTGGTCTGATACTGGAATAAGACCTTTGGAGTTTTCTGTTAGTGATTTTTTGTTCTTGAAGATATCACCGACTAGAGGAGTAATCCGATTTGGTAGTTGAGGCAAACTTAATCCTCGATTCGTGGGGCATTTCGATATCATTGAGCATGTTGGAGATATAGCGTATCGATTGGCTTTACCACCATCCTTGGCGGGTGTTCATGACGTGTTTCATGTATCTTAATTCCGCAAGTATGTTCGAAATTAGACGCACGTCCTTGATCCCTCAGAACTGATAGTGAGAGAAGATTTACCTTATGAAGAGCAACCGATGGCTATTATGGATCGACAAGAAAAGGTTCTTAAGAATAAAGTGATCCCTTTGGTACTTGTTTCATGGTGAAATCGTTTGCATGGAGAATCTACTCGGGAACGTGAAAATGATATTCGACAAAAGTTTCCACATCACTTTCCTTAAATCCGTATATTCTTATCTTTTCCTGTTTCGTGAATTTCGAGAATGAAATTCTTTTGTAGTTGGGTATAATGTAACACCCTAGTACGTTTATACAATATTAATGGGTATTTTAACACTTGCCTTATAATTATTTTATTTTATTCATATGGTTTGCGAGTGATGCGAATAAGTAGTAGTGATTATCCGACCCGACTCTCATATTTGGAACCCAGTATGGTGCTAGATATATTTGATACTTGTCAGTAAAGTGTATCTACGTGAATATAGTATAACATATGCATCATATATTTAAAATCTCTATATATCTATTTATAACCACAAGTATGAATAAATTATATTTTTTGCCAACTGACATTGCATGGCTTACCACCCCATATCTTATTTCGCTTTTATGTATTATGTTCAAATCCCAAATATCAGATAATCAAATATTTACTAAATCATTATATATTTATTTAAATTCCTTTTTAAATCTTATTAAGGGGTATATGTATTTCATATTATATTATCGCATTATGGCTTAAATTTTCACGTATCTCTGTTTTTTCTCTAAAATATATTTTGACAAGATTCTGGTAAAGTTTGGTGTAATTTGATATTACCTCTAAACTCTATATACTATAATATACATATATTAATATACGATATATATAAAAACAGTTTTATATATTTTATTTTATTTTTTTATATCAAACTCTCTCTCTCTCTCCCCCCTCTCCATCTCTATCTCTCTCTCCTCTCGTTCTCTCTTTCTCGCCTCGTCCCCGAGCCCTAACCCACGTCGACCCCAACTCCGATCTTCCTCCTCTCGCCGTCGAAGCCAACTCTCCTCCCTCTTCCTCGCCTGAACCGTGAACACCACCACCACCGGCATCATCATCATCATCTTCTTCTTCTTCTCCTCCTTTTTTGCACACGAGCTCATGCCCGAGGCTGACATTGCCTTCCTCAACTCGCCTCCGACTACCTTCATCCCAATCTCGACACTCACATTTCTTCATCTCATCGTCATCGCCCAACACCTCCTGTCATGCCCCGCTTCCCAGAGTGCACTAAGATCGGCACGTGAAAGAGCCAACCATGCTACTTGTGGTTAGGAAACATCCTTCCACAGTCACATTACGGCTGTCCATAAGATATCAAGAACAGTAGAAATAAAATAAACTATCTAGTACATGTCCATATGCCAGAATAAACGAGTCAAGAAATAATATGCGGAAGCAATAGATCCAAATAACAATAACATCTGGAAAGTACGTCCCAAAATACGGGCTCACATCAGGAAATGAAAATGCTGAAAGAAAACTAAACTAAAATACTAACAGGATCCTCACTGCTCGGCCTGTTGGCTGAAATACTCCTGAACGGCCTGCGACAGAGAAAAAGGATCCGGGAAAAAGGATCCGGGCCATGCAAAACCCAGACGTCAGTGCGTCATAATATCAACAATAAAATATAATCAGGAGGTAACAAGATATGAAGGCATGAGTAGTAACAGTAATGAGTATATAACAGTGAAGGGTATAAGCACATGTGACGTGCGGTGAGTAATCTGAACTAAGCTACTGGGTTAACTACTCTCAAGTCTGTGAAATCAATTTAATGAATATCGATATAACTCAATAGTATCCCGTGCATGCCCAGGACCACGGTCAAGACTCTCGGGCTGAATCCGAGACGTGCCACTAGGCAGTAAACAGGTAACATGTACAGACGAATGATGTCAGCAGCATCATCCCGGGGCTGGCCTAGCCCGTAAAGCTGATCAGTATAAGCGTCGAACTGTTGAGTTACAAGTCAGGTTTCATCATTGATTTCCCTTTACCCCCATGTTATGTGTTCAAGTCAGGTATTGATAAATCTGGAGCTAATGCCAACACAGGATCAAGCAGGTACATGTTTGTCTATACAGACAACAGGATACGTCCGCCAGGACAACATATCAGGATTGTCGACATTAGAAACGGGATCAGGTAACATGTCAAGTAGTGGTGTATCAGGTCATGTCAAGTAGTGCACAGTGTATCAAATGGGTGCCCAACAGTAAAATATAGCAAGTATTGCATCAGGGTAAAAGTATGGATGTACGGTAAAAGCATGGATGCACAAATATCAATCAGGGGTTACATCATGACTATGTAGGATGCACATTATCAAGCATGGGGTACTAATGTAACAGTAATAGGAGTTAATATGGCATGGCATGCAATTAGATATATAGAATTAATGGTATAGGTACACAATAAAACATGGATGCACAATTATCTATCAGGGGTTACAACTACAACTCCATGACTATGTAAGATGCACATTATCAAGCATGGGGTACTAATGTAATGGTAATATGAATTAATGTGATCTGTAGATGCAGCTATATATATAATAAATGATATGGATGCATAAGGGTATCCGAAAACAGTAAAACTTTAATATGGATGTACATTGCAATCAACATGTGATATTTTTATTCATATGGATGCAAAATAAGATACATAGCATGTAGCAAGATGAACTTGCCTGAATGGAACACACGACGGGTGTGTACGGCACATCTGACGTCGGGTAATCGTCGCAACGCACACACGGCACGCGGGACGGGTCCAGGCATGGCAAGTGGGAAACCACGCAGGCAGGGGACGTTCACTGGACTACTTGGATCATCGGCAGCGGCACGGCTCCGGTGGGTGATCACCGGAAAAGAAACAAGATCAAGAAATGAAAGAAGAAAGAAGAAGAAGAAGAAGGAGAAGAAGAGAGGAAGTGGGTTCTGGGTTTGGTGTTTTGGGGTTAGAGGTGAGGGCAGAGAGGGTGATGACGAGACGCAGGTCTCTGGCGCTGTGGTGCAGGCGAGGTCGTGTGTGTACAGGGATGGATGCTCGGGTTCTTGGGTGAAGTGGTCGGGTTCGGGGGTTTGTAGGGTTAAAGAAGAAGGGAGGGGGAGAAAAATGGGGATGGTGACCAGGGGAGGCCGACGAGGTGGCCGGAGGCGATGAGAAGTGATGGCGGCAGAGATGGGTGTGTGGGTTCGTCGGGGACGAGGGTTGCAGGGGGTTTCGAGCGAGGGTGACGGTGGTGGTGGTGTTGTTGTGAGGAGAGAGGATGGGGAAAGCAGAGGGAGGAGGTCGAGGTCGGGGAGAAGGCGGCGATGAGGTGGGCGAAGGCTAGGGTTAGGGTCTTTTTGTTTCCCGTTCTGGTGGGCGTAGGATTTATAAAGAAGAAGAAAAGAAAGAGAGGAAGGGAAGTGACGTTACTGGAGAGAGGGAGGTGACGGGACTCGCTCACCGCGAGAGGAGAGAGAAGGAGAGAGAGAAAGAGAGATTGTCTGTTAGTTTAAAAAAAATATAAAAATCTTTTAAAGAAAATTTCCTTTGTAAAACGTTCAGTTACAAAATATAATATTTAATTTTTTTTGATATTTTGGTTAATACAAAAATAGTCCAAAACTCGTCCGAGTCGGGTATAAAAATCCAGTTTTAAAGTACCGAAAATATACGTGTCGACCAATATTAAAACAGGATATCCGGGTAATGAAAACGTATACCCCCAAGAACGGATGCACGCATATGCACGTAGCCATCCAAACATGTCCGTTTCACTGAACGGGACGTGAACAAGATGCGCGGATGCTATGACAGGGTTAGGGGTATCATGCAGGCCATGCTATATATTTTCAAAATATTTTATGTAACTTTAAATGTTATATTAAAAAATGTAGATGCTAGATAATGCCAGCATGCAGTATACAATATGAAAGTGTATGGATCCACGTAACAAGCCAGGATAAATTATAAACAGGAATCAAGACGGGTTTCCAACAAGCGGGTCGGATCGGATGCAAATACAAATGTAGAATACACTATTTGCACCCAAAACATAAATAAATCAGGAAAATACCATAAATAAAGAAATACTCAAAATAGAACCGGTATAAATGAACTAGGGTGTTACATTATACCCAACTACAAAAAGAATTTCGTCCTCGAAATTCCAAGAACAAGAAAAGATAAACAAACATGAAACTACAAGAAGAGATCTGGAAACTTCTGTCGAATCTCGTCTTCTCGTTCCCAAGTCGATTCTCCGTATGAACAATTCCCCCAAGAAACAAGTACGAGAGGGATAACCTTGTTCTTGAGGATCTTTTCTCTTCGATCAACAATCGACATCGGTCGTTCCTCAAAGGTCAAATCCTCCCTTACAGTCAGCTCCGAATGATCTAGCACGTGTGTTTCATCTCGAACATACTTACGTAATTGAGATACATGAAATACGTCATGAACATTCGCCAAAGATGGTGGTAAAGCCAATCGATAAGCCACTTCTCCAACATGCTCCAAGATCTCGAAAGACCCACAAATCGAGGACTAAGCTTGCCTCGACTCCCAAAACGAATCACTCCTCTAGTCGGTGATATCTTCAAGAATACCAGATCACCAACAGCGAACTCTAGAGGTCTTCTCGATGTATCGGCCCAACTCTTCTGCCGATCTTGTGCGGCCTTCATGTGATTCCGGATAGTATTAACCTTCTCTACTGTTTGCACGATCAAATCCGGTCCCAACAATCTTCGTTCTCAAATATCGTCCTAACAAACGGGTGAGCGACACTTACGACCATACAATGCTTCGAATGGAGCCATCTGAATAGTCGCCTGAAAGCTGTTATTGTAAGAAAACTCCACCAAGTATGATCCTCCCATGAACCCTTGAAGTCCAACATGCAAGCTCTCAACATATCTTCAAGAGTTTGGATCGTTCTTTCCGACTGTCCATCTGTCTGAGGATGATAAACAGTGCTAAACTTCAATCGCGTCCCCAAACTTTCCTGTAAACTCCTCCAGAAGTGCGATAAGAATTGGGTATCACGATCGGAAATGATGCTCACAAGTACTCCATGCAATCTCACAATCTCCTGCATGTACCGTTCTGCTAACGCTTCCATCGACTGACCAACTCGAAACGGTATGAAATGAGCTGCCTTGGTCAATCGATCAACAATTACCCAAACTGCATTGTTGCCCTTTGGACTCCGTGGTAAAGCTATCACGAAATCCATGGTCATATGTTCCCACTTCCACTGAATAATCAGAAGTGGTTGCAGTAAACCAGCTACCCTTTGATGTTCAGCCTTAACTTGCTGACACACCAAGCACTTCGCTACAAAACGGGCAATCTCCCTTTTGATGCCTTCCTACCAGAAATGCTGTCTTAGATCATGGTACATCTTCGTGCCTCCAGAATGTACGGAATAAGCGGAACCATGCGCCTCCTTCATAACTTCTTCGTGAATGTTTCCTTCCGGCACACACAAACGGCTACCATAACGCAACGAACCATCTTCATGAACCAACAAGTCCGTTCGAAGTCCCGCTTCAACCTGTTCTCGAAACTTCTGCAATCTTGGGTCATGTGACTGCGCTTTTTTAATATTATCGATCAATGATGACTGTACTTGCAGCTGCATCACTGTCCCGAAGAATGCGGTAGCACGATCTCCAACTCGAGTCTCCGAAAATCTTCGATAATCTCCTTCTGTGCAGTCAACATCCGAATTGCTGGCAACTGACTAAGTGCATCCGGTACTACATTAACTTCCCCGGATGATACTTGAGATCAAGATCATAGTCAGCCGTCAGCTCCAACCATCTACGCTACCTCATGTTAAGCTCTTTCTGTGTGAACACGTACTTTAGGCTTTTGTGATCGGTGAATACTTTGACCCTTTCGCCCAATAAGTAGTGTCTCTAAATCTTCAAAGTGAAAATCACTGCTGCAAGCTCCAAATCATGAGTTGGGTAATTCTTCTCATGGGTCTTCAACTGTCTCGATGCGTAGGCTATAACCTTCCCATGCTGCATCAAAACACATCCTAAACCTTTACCAGATGCGTCGCTGTGAATCACCAATCCTCCGGAACCGTCTGGTACGGTCAAAATAGGAGCGGTTATCAACCTTTGCTTCAATGCCTCAAAAGATGACGCACAACTATCCGTCCATATGAATGGTACTTCCTTCCGTGTAAGCTTGGTCAAAGGTTCAACCAATCGAGCAAAATTCTCCACGAATCTTCTGTAGTATCCTGCAAGTCCCAGAAAACTTCTGATCTCCACAACATTCCTCGGAATCGTCCAATCTTGAACTGCTGCAATCTTCTCAGGATCAACGGCGATTCCATCTCTGGATACGACTGCCCTAAAAACTTCACTTCTTCAAGCCAAAACTCGCCCTTACTCATCTTTGCATATAATCTTTCTTGCCTCAACGTCTGTAGTGCGATCTTCAAGTGTTCTGCAGTGCGATCTTCAAGTGTTCTGTATGCTCTTCTAGGCTCCTCGAGTAAACCAAAATATCATCGATGAACACCACTATAAACTGGTCCAAGAACGGTGAAAAGATTCGGTTCATCAAGTCCATAAATATCGCCGGTGCATTCGTGACTCCGAATGGCATCACTAAATACTCGTAATGTCCATATCGAGTTTGGAACGCAGTCTTGCAGATATCCTCTGATTTAACTCGAACTTGATGATATCCGAATCGCAAATCCAACTTTGAGAATACCCTCGCACCACTGAGTTGCTCGAACAATTCGCCAATGCGAGGGATCGGGTACTTGTTCTTAATAGTCACCCGGTTTAATTCTCGATAGTCGATGCACATCGTCCTTATGCCATCTTTCTTCTTGACTAGAAGAATTGGAGCTCCCTAAGGTGAATTGTTGCTGCGAATCCAACCCTTCTCTACAATTCAGTAACCTGCTTCTTGACTTCTTCCAACTCCACTGGTGCCATTGGATAGTACGCCTTTGAGATTGGCGCTGCACCAGAAACAAGATCGATCGTGAACTCCACATCTCGTTTTGGCGGTAAACCCGAGATGTCCTCGAACACATCCATGAACTCTCGAACTACAACTGGCGCTTCCTCCTTATCAACTTCCATCGACGAAAGAACACTGTTTGTCGGCCTAGCCCTAAACTCGACTGGCCCGACAGAACTGCTACCTCTAACAAAAACAAACTCCGGATGTCCGAGAATCTGGAAAATCACTTTCTTTGCCCTACAATCAATGTGAGCGTGGAAAGTGCCGAGAAAGTCCATTCCTAAGACAACCTCATAACTGCCGGTATCGATCACCAAGAAATCTGCAAATAACTCTCGTCCTCAAATAACAACAGAACAATCGTTGCACTCACTACTAGATATGATCTTCCCATTCCCAGTGTGTATGTCCCAACAACTAGACAGGGTCGTGCAAGAAATTGAATGTGCAGCAATAAACTTGGATGACATAAAACAATGGGATGCACCAGAATCGAATAATGCTAATGCGGGAAAATCATGAACAAGTAGGATACCTGAAACAACTTCATCTGAAGCCTTGGCCTCTTCGGCCGTCAGAGTAAAGGCTCGAGCTTGATTAGGTCCCTGAGTTATCTACTTCTTCCCCTGAATCAACCTCTGCGGTGGCTTCTGAGCATCATCCTTCAAACGAAGCTTCGACGAACAAGCATTGATAGTATGATCCGCTGATCCACAAACCAAACAGAGTCCAAGCCTACTTCGACAATCCCTCTGCACGTGTCCGGACAGATGGCAGTAACCACAAAACATCCTTTCTTTCTTCTCGGGCACGACTGGCCTCTTCATCGGTACAATGCCATGCCTGTCTACCGGTCTGCGTAAAGGAGCTCGGTTCGGCGTAAATGCCGGCTTCCGTATCACAACTGCCTGCTGCTGCGCACCCCTTGTCTTCACTGATAAGCTCTGCTGCTCTCTGGCTGCTTTAAGAACTTGCGAGAAAGTGGTCAATCCCAGAGATATAATGTGCCTCTGGATTTCCACGTCCAAACTGCGCATGAACCTTCGTGCCCTATCAGCTTCTTTGGCAACCAAAGGTCCAGTGAATCGACTGAGCCGTGTCCACTCAGCCGCATGCGTATCCATGGATCCGCCATTCTGCTTTAAACTGATAAACTTTTCTTCCATTTCTTCCCGTGCAGTCTGCGGAAAGAACTTCTCCAAGAAACTCTGTGAGAAAGTTGCCCAACTGATCGGCTTGGGTAAATGGGTCTTTTCCACAAGCCACCACTCGTGGGCATAGTCCACCAATTGGATGCGTACAACATCCACTCTCTTGTCCTCCGGAATCTATGCTGCAACGAGCAAATTCTCCGTATCGACCAGCCACTGCTCCGCTGGCAACGACTCCTCCAAACCAGTGAAAATAAACGGACCAAGTCTCCTGAAATCCGCCACGGTACCCACACGCTCTACTGGTTTGGCCGCAACATTGTTTACGGACTACTGGATGGTCCGCAAACCTTCCTGAAAAGCTTCAGCTTGCCACTGGTTCAGCTCGGTTTGCCGCTTCTGGTTCTCTAGCATCCCACGAATTACTCCAAGCAATGTGGCGTCATCAACACGCCTCTAGTACGATCGCAGATTTTTGTCCGCCATGATTCTGAAGTCAAAACACTGAAGAGGATTAGCATGATAAACAAGATTCAATAAACATGATACAAGAAGCGAGATAGTTATGGATTCAAGGATAGCAAGATAGCAATAAGACAGGACATGCTCCTAGTTACGAGTATTCTGATTCGTGTATTGGGTCTAATATCCAACTACAAAAGAATCAAACCCGATTAATCTAAATCCTATGGCTCTGATACCAAACAAACCCGGTCACGCCCCGCTTCCCAGAGTGCGCTAAGATCGGCATGTGACAGAGCCAACCATTCTACCTATGGCTAGGAAACATCCCTCCACAGTCACATTACGGCTGTCCATAAGATATCAAGAACAGTAGAAATAAAATAAACTATCTAGTACATGTCCATATGCCAGAATAAACGAGTCAAGAAATAATATGCGGAAGCAATAAATCCAAAAACAATAACATCTGGAAAGTACGTCCCAAAATACGTGCTCATATCAGGAAATGAAAATGCTGAAAGAAAACTAAACTAAAATACTAACAGGATCCTCACTACTCGGCTTGTTGGCTGAAATACTCCTGAACGGCCTGCGACAGAGATAAAGGATCTGGGCCATGCAAAACCCAGACGTCAGTGCGTTATAATGTCAACAATAAAATATAATCAGGAGGTAACAAGATATGCATGCATGAGTAGTAACAGTAATGAGTGTATAACAGTAACACGAATAAGGAACAATGAAAGGCATAAGCACATGTGACGTGCGGTGAGTAATCTGAACTAAGCTACTGGGTTAACTACTCTCAAGTCTGTGAAATCAATTTAATGAATCGTCGATGTAACTCAATAGTATCCCGTGCATGCCCGGGACCACAGTCAAGACTCTCGGGCTGAATCCGAGATGTGCCGCTAGGCAGTAAATAGGTAACATGTACAGACGAATGATGTCAGCAGCATCATCCCGGGGCTGGCCTAGCCCGTAAAACTGATCAGTATAAGCGTCGAGCTGTTGAGTTACAAGTCAGATTTCATCATTGATTTCCCCTTACCCCCATGTTATGTGTTCAAGTCAGGTATTGATAAATCTGGAGCTAATGCCAACACAGGATCAAGCAGGTACAGGTCTGTCCATACAGACAACAGGATACGTCCGTCAGGACAACATGTCAGGATTGTCGGCATTAGAAACAGGATCAGGTAACATGTAAAGTAGTGGTGGTCATGTCAAGTAGTACACAGTGTATCAAATGGGTGCCCAACTGTAAAATATAGCAAGTATTGCATCAGGATAAAAGTACGGATGTACGGTAAAAGCATGGATGCACAAATATCTATCAGGGGTTACATCATGACTATATAGGATGCACATTATCAAGCATGGGATACTAATGTAACAGTAATAGGAATTAATATGGCATGGCATGCAACTAGATATATAGAATTAATGGTATGGGTACACAATAAAACATGGATGCACAATTATCTATCAGGGGTTACAACTACAACTCCATGACTATGTAAGATGCACATTATCAAGCATGGGGTACTAATGTAACAATAATATGAATTAATGTGATCTGTAGATGCAGCTACATATATAATAAATGATATGGATGCATACGGGTATCCGAAAACAGTAAACCATTAATATGGATGTACATTGCAATCAACATGTGATATTTTTATTCATATGGATGCAAAATAAGATACATAGCTGTTGGGATTCCTTAGCACCCAGCCTAGGGTTTGCAAGCATCACACATGCCATAACAAAAATTCGAGGAGGTGCTAAGCAATCAAACTAAGAATCATGCTAGAAAACTAGGGTAACCATACATGTAATCTATCATCACAAAGAGAAGTGAACAAAAATACAACCTTTAGATCCGGTCCTTCACTTCTAAAGCTCCGTGTTGACATCCCTTCGTTGCGATCATCAAACTCCTAGACTGTAGTATGGAATTCCCCGGAGAAATGAACAAGCTTGCTCGTAGACTTCGAGGCCGAAGATGATCTACGTTGAGGTGACTCAAACTCAAGCTAACCCTTCACTAGGTCAAGAATTTTGTGAAGAGAATACCCTAAACTAAATGGAAAGTAGTAGAGGATGATGAAATAGGAAGTGGGTTCAGTTTAGATTTTGATTTCTCGCTTTTTTCACCACTTAGAAAAAACCTAGAAAGCTTTTCCTTTTGGATGAAGAAGAAGAAGTAAGAAAGAAAAATGAGAAAAGAATAATGATAATTATGCAACCATGGGTGAGTTAGTGTCAACCACTAACTATTCTAGAGACTAAACCATGGTTTAATATAATTTCTTGGTTTAGAAATATCTTAAGTAAAATAAAATGTGCGGACTTTGTCAAAGATGCTTGAAATTTCATGAAGCTTTAAGTCATGACAAATAAAACCACCATTTTGAAATACTTAAAATAAATAAAACCCTCACAATTATAAATAAATATGGTGTAAGTCATACACACACCCAAGTTTGCATGTATCATCAAGCATGAAACAAACATGTACACAAACATATATCACATATACATTATGTGCACATCAAGTGAGAAAAGCAATCTTAAGTGAACCAATACTAGTTAATGTAAAGTAATATATCAAATATATAATTATATATTAAATCATTAAATCAACACTTGATTTAATGATCCGGTCATATCTCATATAACCGACTAATATCATGTGTATCAATATATCGAATCAACACTTGATTCGGTAACCCGGCTATATTGCATATAACCGACCGATGATACAAATCGCGAGAATAGAATACAGTATCACATACTGGTATTATTCTCGGTCTCGCACATATCTCATATGCGCTCCTATTTCGTTTCGCTTGAGCCAGGAAACCTCTGTGTAGGACTCTAAAGACGTGTCAATACGCTGGCAGTAGGTGGTGATCATATCAGTCACCCACAAGCCGCAAGCGGTCTGCTAAACGTAACGGCCACACGGGTATTGAGCGATCAGAAGATCAACGAGCAAGACTGCTCACACTCTTGCGAATCCAATCAGTAACACTTACCGCACAGTCCGGTCTGTTCGTCTGATATGTCGCATATCTCGCCTAGGGGTGGTAAACGTTAGACCCCAGTATCTTGATAAGTCATGCTGATGTAAGTCCATAACGAGCGTGAAACTACTGATAACACTTACCGGTAAATCACATCAACCCAGGCCAGGGATTTCCAGTTATGGCCAGTCGAGCATAGCGCAACATCAACCCCCAATACCGGGAGAGACGAATCCCCTCCTATCGCTCATTGCCTCCATGTGACTCGGGACTGTACCCAAAAACCACCTGTTTGCACGACTCAGTAAAGCCATGGTAGGGTGGAAATCAAAGCACAGTGGGAGACGCACAAGACTCTATGACGATCTCGGGTCGACAGACTAAGCTGTACCAGTGTCACCAGAGAACCGCCATCTGACGTGAGGTATAATACCATCTGGGAGTTCTCGGCGAGTCCGTTCAGTGTACCCTGTCTCCACTGAGCACCCGCATACCATCTCTGATGTCAAACACCAATGGATATGGGATCATCCATCGCCTATCACATGGGTCGAGAAGATATATGCTAGTCTACTCTGGAATATTGATGCCCCGTATAGATATTCCCACGACTAGGAACATTGAAGGATATACTCATGGACTACCCTGGCCCCACTAGTATGATCTACATCATAATCCTGGAAGTCGAGTACATATCCTAAGGGCTTTATCAACAAGTAACAGAGAGACAGTAAGTATACATGTTAAGATAAAGAGCAACCAGATAGCGTACTATCATGTCGAGCAAGAAATTCCTCCCTATATATGTCCCAGCATCCACCACAATATACATCTCATGTACAGTAATGACCTCTAGGGCATACATATAACTAAAAATCTCCTACTTGCACTAGGGCCATCATATAGCAGTGGTTGTAGTATCTCATACTCAACCATCCCATAAAAGTCTCTCTCTGGGAAAAGGCCTTTGTGAGTGGATCCGCCGTGTTGTCCTCTGAGTCTACTCTCCTAACCTCGATCTCCTTGGAGATCGGCCATCTCCATGATCAGGTGATACTGCCTTTAGAATATGTCTGGGTCACTGATGGGATCGGGGTTCCTAGGCCAAAGCCACACCTCCATTGTCACACAATGGTAGGAACCTAGTTCATCTCATGAACAAATATACACCCAGACTACCTCTTTGGTAGCATCTTTGGTAGCGATGTATCCAGACTTTATCGTCTAGTTTTCCATGGTATATAGCTTGGAACTCTTCCAACATACCGCCCCTCCAATGAGGGTAAAGACAATGCCTGTAACTGACATTCAGTCGTCCTTACCACCCTGGAAGCTATCCAGTGATTCTCCCCAGGATCAATTGATACCATCTCACTACACCTAGTGAGAATCCTAACATCCATTTAGATCTATTTCATAGATCCAAAACCCAGGATTTAGGAGGTATCACCTTGATCCTATATGGAGAATTCTTGTAATAAGAGGAGATTGACCGTGCGTAGAATAGGAAACTCTTTTCCTATCAAGAGTGTGTCATCCACGTACAATACGAGGATGGCCACCTTACTCTCTACTACCTTTTTGTATATACAAGGTTCATCTACCATTTTGATGAAGTCAAACACTTTGACTACCATATCAAAACAGACGTTCCAACTCCGCAATGCCTGCTTTAACTTTTAAAGCAACTTGCACACGTTTCCGCTGCTCCCACTGTCTACAAAGCCCTCTGGCTGTGTACTTATAGACGTTCTCTCCTAAATCTATATTTAGAAAAGTAGTTATGATACCTAACCGCCAGATATCGTAGTTATGGTATGTAGCAGTGGCAAGCAGGATTCGGATAGACTTAAGCACAGCCACTGGAAAAGGTTTCATCATTATCCACGCCTGGTCGATGACGAGAACCTTTAACAAGTCTAGCTTTGAAAGTCTTACCTTTTTCATCTACACCAAGTAATCTTCTCAAGATATACTTGCTCCTGATGGGGATTTAACCCTTTAGATATAGCAACCAAAGTCCATACTTTGTTGGTGTACATGGATTCGATCTTAGATCACATAGCATCCAGCCATTCTTACAGAGTCCCTACTCTTGATGGCCTGCTCGAAGCTAGTTGGTTCATCATCTCATGATGCAATCCTCGATCCTACTGTCATCGAGAAACCGAAGTATCTCTCAGGCAGATGAGGAACCCTACCAGATCGGCGGAGAGGCTGAGGTTCATCGGAAACTATTGAATCCTTATTCAATAGGTATGCAGCTTCATAAGTGCATAACCCCCAAAAGGAAACAGGTAACTCAGTAGTACTCATCATAGAGCGCACCATATCTTATAGGGTGCGATTGCTCCGTCCCGATACACCGTTGTGCTGTGGTGTATACAGAGGAGTAATGCTGAGAGAGAATCTCATTTTTCACTAGAATAGTCCAAGAATTCCATGCACAAGTATTCTCCTCCCTGATCATATCAAAGGATATAATACTTATTCCTATATTGGTTCTTTACTTCTATCTTATATTCTTTAAAGTTCTCAAAAGCTTCAGACATGTGTTTCAACAGGAACATGTGTCCGAATCTTGAGAGATCATCAGTAAATGTAAGGAAGTATAAAGAAACAATCCTGTCATCTGTAGACAGGGGACTTACATACATCACTATGTATCAGTCCCAAGAGTTCATTAACTCTTTCTCTGTTTCCAGTAAACGGAGCTATGGTCATCTTATCTTTGTGACATGACTGGCAAGTTTCACAAGATGTAAATTCAAACTGATTTAAACATGCATTTTAATGTAACTTAGCTAGTCGGGTCGCATTGATATGACCTAGTCTACAATGCCTCAAGAAGGATTCGTTCATTTCTGAACTCTTCCTCTTGTGTGTGTTCTGTACGTTAAGAACTGTGATTTGATTTAGAACGTATATGCTTTTAGATAACGTGTCTGAATCGATCAACTCTTGACATAGGAAATGTTTAAAACATTATCCAACAATACAAAATTATATCCTTCTTTAGTAAATAAAGAGACTGATATGATGTTTTATATCAGGTTCGGTATCTAATAGCATTCGTTCAGAATCAATGTATTTGGTAATATAGGATGATAATTGCTAACACCTTGGCTGCAACAATTGCACCGTTTTCAACTCTTGAAACTTATCACCCGTTCTCAGTTCTCTACCTATCTGTAACCTATATAACAGATTACATATCTGGGATCCTGATCCGGTATCAAATACCCAGGACGTAAAGGATACTGAGAAACAGTTCTTTGTAATGAACACACCCGAAAGAGATGCATCAGCATGCACTTTCTTCGTTTGGGCGGCATAAGAATCCTGGTATTCCCCTATTTCCTGCTCGGTCTTATAACAATTATAAGTTGGAGCGGGACCAACGTTCCCCAGCTCAGTATAACAAGCGGGTTCGGTCAATACATCCATATTATTATTTTGATTAAGGCGTGACATGGTCGCTACCTGGAGAGAGAGAGAAGAAAACACTCTGCGTGCGCTCTTGCAAGATTAGATTGGCTATATATTTTATCTAATCAGGATGGCTCCCACTGTTTTTATTAAATCTTCCTTCAAACCTTAAAAGAAAATACTAGCCGGGATTAATTACACTCTACAAGTTCGCCAATCTTTCAGCCAGGCCAGGGCCGGTTATTTGAGGGAGGTTCCCCGTGTTTTCGTACGGACCTAATTAAAATAAACCTCGTTTTCCCAGGGGCGTAACCCCGTTGACACCTTTCTAGACACCTACTTGATCGGCTAATTGTAAAGTGCAAAACTTTCCTAGGAGTAACAATTACTCGCAGTGGGTATCAGGATCTAACTATCTCATAGAAGGTATGCAATCTCATTACAAATTTCAACACTTGAAACTCCCGCTAATGGTTTTTACCCCTAGCACTTATGACCTTGACTATAATCAACATATCATAAGCACTAGTCAAGTTCTACCCGTCATTTCGTGATTAATTAGACCCACCCACATGACCTTGACTATGATCAACATATCATATGACTGTCCTAACTAATCGCATCATATGCTTTGTAGGAAGACATCACTTAGCTACCGTACACTGCGCCTTGACTATGATCAACATACGCAGCACGAATACTAAGTACTCCACTTCCTAAAATGACGGAGGGTTGCGGATGGTTTTCAAGAAAACCTTTAACGCTTTAAACTTGATATCGTTGCAGAATCAAATGATTTTAAATGGAGTGTTTTTGAGGCTTTTGCTAGTTTCGCTAAAGAGGTCACTCCCGGTGAAGGGATCTCGGCTCTTTCCTCATCGAATGAGGTGCAAGATATTCACAATACCACTATGCAAAGCAAGAACTAGAAAAGCAATCAAAAGACAAACCGAAGGTTGTAGCATCTGCTAGTTATTTCTAAATAGGTCACTCCCGGTAAAGGGATCTCGGCTCTTTCCTTATCGAATAAGGTGCTGGATATTCTACAAGGAATACCGCTATGCAAAGCAACAACTAGAGCTACCTAATTTTTGAAATTTGATTCCGCAACATCTTTTAGGTTTATTTTCTTTCATTAATCTCATTAATGAATGTCCCATCATTTAAGTCACCTAAACATCACAGATAAATACAACGTATGCTTATGCCATCCGCATTCGCCTCGATGTCCCGTCATGCAACGTTAGGTTAGGTAACTAACGGCAGAGCAGGGCAGAGCTAGCGCGGGTGTAAAACATAAGCAATGTCTATATAATATATCATATATACTATATACAGTATCTATCTCCACATATCAAATGATCACATCACAGATAACGCAGCAGAAAACAACATATGAAATATTGGATATACTGGGATGTCCGTGTTTTATTTTGAGCCTGTATAAAACACGGATTCCACGGTCGTAATGAATAGCCAAACCCACATCCCAAGACCCCTACGAGAGCGGCAAGCAACCCTACCAATTCTATATTTAGGAGACCCGGTCTCGATGCCTCGAGATGGTCTCCCACTGGACGCTAGAACCCGGTTACTTGTTCTCCCCTCCTTAGGTCTATCCTAATACAGAAAAGTAAATAATATACATCAACGGTGACTTCTTCCTCAACCCGGAAGTGCCCCAATAAAAGAATATTACATACAAGTTTTTACATGAATGAAAATGAAATGCTCTCATCTCACATAAAAAACCCCTGCTATTCAAACACGGCGATCCAATATAACATATCCAGCAACACATAACATCACATGTCATCTACGTAAGTAAATATGCATATCCCAATTGTCGTTGATTTATAGCAACGAAACCGGCAATACATCACATATTACACTTACGGTCGCAGAAAAGAAAATGAAAAACTACAACAGTTGGAATCCGCAACAACCTTAGACATCATAAACCCGTAATATCACATATTGCGGATTTCATGCCTAACAATATGAATTCCTTAGACATCGCATGCCTAACAATTATAAACCCCGCATTTTAGTCTCAATATTGAAAACACTTTCCAATAAACAGTCGGGCAGTTCAACAAGATTCCCGACATCCCGATCGAATGCTTGTCGGAAACTTTAGTAGACGGCCGCACCCCCCGATACCGACGACGAAGTGCACTTAGGCGGAACACCACGGCCGCGAGCACCCAGACGGATGCTCTTTGGCAACGGAGTTCTCCTACAGTCACTTGGTCGGGGTTATGGGGTGTGGCTGTCTAGTAATGTTACCCGGCGAGTATCCGAACACACAAAGTGATTGTGATGAACTTTTGATCGCATCAAAATCCTTTGCAACCGATCAAATGAGACTAAATTGCTAGATTTATAAAATTCAAATATTGTGGATTCCAATTATTGTATCACAATATACTAGACGATGTTAAACGTTTCGATCGAATCAAAAAATCCCCACAACTCCCATTGAGCTCAACATTTGAGCGAAGTTAAAGTACCCAAAACGTGCCATAATACCTATGATCCAGCCGTAGAAGGGTCAAACAAACGCCTCACTTATGACACCGCGGAACCACGGCAAACCCTAGGGTTCAAGTCGCGGTTCCGAGGGCGTAGAATCGAGTTAAGGTTTTTGTTCTTCTAGAGGGTCCATAGAGTTACTTGCACGACTATTGAATATAATTAACTTAGAAAAATTCCAACACTTGGAAATTTCAGAGGGGGTCATGGGGTGATGTTTGAATTTTATTCGAACTGTCAAACATAGACTAGGTTACCATCACAATATTAAATTATACGACTATGAAACACTCCGTTTTGGTCCTATAGCCAAATTTACATTACATGAAAATTTAGACTAAGCAAACAATACCTGAAACCCCAAAATACACACACCAGAGCACAAAACAAGAACGATGCATAAAGGAGCAAGCAGGGCCGGCCTCGGATTTTGGGGCAGTGTGCTCGGTTGAAAACCGAGCAAAGGGTCTCGTTTTTGTTCTGTGCACTATAGGCATCACATACATGACTCTGCACTTGTTTGCAAAATTTTTATAGAACTTTTGAAAATCAACAGAGAGCATGAACTGCAGGGTTTCAGAAATTGCAATACGGATTTTTTTCGGTTTCATATTGTATCTAACATCGTCTAAGTTTCTAGTTAGGCTCTGATACCATGTTGGGATTCCTTAGCACCTAGCCTAGGGTTTGCAAGCATCACACATGCCACAACAAAAATTCAAGGGGCTGCTAAGCAATCAAACTAAGAATCATGCTAGAAAACTAGGGTAACCATACATGTAATCTATCATCACAAAGAGAAGTGAACAAAAATACAACCTTTGTAGATCCGGTCATTCACTTCTAAAGCTCCGTGTTGACGTCCCTTCGCTGCGATCATCGAACTCCCGGACTCTAGTATGGAATTCCCCGGAGAAATGAACAAGCTTGCTCGTAGACTTCGAGGCCGAAGATGATCTACGTCGAGGTGACTCAAACTCAAGCTAACCCTTCACTAGGTCAAGAACTTTGTGAAGAAAACACCCTAAACTAAATGGCAAGTAGTAGAGTATGATGAAATAGGAAGTGGGTTCACTTTAGATTTTGATTTCTCACTTGTTTTCACCACTTAAAAAAACCTAGAAAGCTTTTCCTTTTGGATGAAGAAGAAGAAGTAAGAAAGAAAAATAAGAAAAGAATAATGATAATTATGCAACCATGGATGAGTTAGTATCATCCACTAACTATTCTAGAGACTAAACCATGGTTTAATATAATGGTTTGGTTTAGAAATATCTTAAGTAAAACAAAATGTGTGGACTTTGTCAAAGATGCTTGAAGCTTCATGAAGCTTTAAGTCATGACAAATAAAACCAACATTTTGAAATACTTAAAATAAATAAAACCCTCACAATTATAAATAAATATGGTGTAAGTCATACACACACCCAAGTTTGCATGTATCATCAAGCATGATACAAACATATACACAAACATATATCACATATACATTATATGCACATCAAGTGAGAAAAGCAATCTTAAGTGAACCAATACTAGTTAATGTAAAGTAATATATCAAATATATAATTATACATTAAATCATTAAATCAACACTTGATTTAATGATCCGGTCATATCTCATATAACCGACTAATATCATGTGTATCAATATATCGAATCAACACTTGATTCGGTAACCCGGCTATATCGCATATAACCGACCGATGATACAAATCGCGAGAATAGAATACAGTATCACATACTGGTATTATTCTCGGTCCCGCACATATCTCATATGCGCTCCTATTTCGTTTCGCTTGAGCCAGGAAACCTCTGTGTAGGACTCTAAAGACTCGTCAATACGCCGGCAGTAGGTGGTGATCATATCAATCACCCACAAGCCGCAAGCGGTCTGCTAAACGTAACGGCCATCCGGGTATTGAGCGATCAGAAGATCAACAAGCAAGCCTGCTCACACTCCTACGAATCCAATCAGTAACACTTACCGCACAGTCCGGCTTGTTCGTCAGATATGTCGCATATCTCACCTAGGGGTGGTAAACGTCAGACACCAGTAGCTTGATAAGTCATGCCGATGTAAGGTCCATAACGAGCGTGAAACTACTGATAACACTTACCAGTAAATCACATCAACCATGGCCAGGAATTTCCAGTTATAGCCAGTTGAGCATAGCGCAACATCAACCCCCAATACCGGGAGAGACGAATCCCCTCCTATCGCTCATTGCCTCCATGTGACTCGGGACTGTACCCAAAAACCACCTGTTTGCACGACTCAGTAGAGCCGTGGTATGGTGGAAATCAAAGCACAGTGGGAGACACACAAGACTCTATGACGATCTCGGGTCGACAGACTAAGCTGTACCAGTGTCACCAGAGAACTGCCATCTGACGTGAGGTATAATACCATCTAGGAATTCTCGGTGAGTCTGTTCAGTATACCCAGTCTCCACTGAGCACCTGCATACTATCTCTGATGTTGAACACCAATGGATATGGGATCATCCATCGCCCATCACATCTGTCGAGAAGATATACGCTAGTCTACTCTGGAATATCGATGCCCCGTATAGATATTCCCATGACTAGGAACATTGAAGGATGTACTCATGGACTACCCAGGCCCCACTAGTATGATCTGCATCATAATCCTGGAAGTCGAGTACACATCCTAAGGGCTTTATCAACATGTAACAGAGAGATAGTAAGTATACATGTTAAGATAAAGAGCAACCAGATAGCGTATTATCATGTCGAGCAAGAAAGTCCTCCCTATATATGTCCCAGCATCCACTACAATATACATCTCATGTACAGTAATGGCCTATAGGGCATACATATAACTAACAATAGCATGTAGCAAGATGAACTTGCCTGAACGGAACACATGACGGGTGCGTACGGCACATCCGACGTCGGGTAATCGTCTCAACGCACACATGGCATGCGGGACGGGTCCAGGCAAGGCAAGAGGGAAACCACGCAGGCAGGAGATGTTCACTGAACTACTCGGATCGTCGGCAGCGGCACGGCTTCGGCGGGTGATCACCGGAAAAGAAACAAGATCAAGAAATGAAAGAAGAAAGAAGAAGAAGAAGGAGAAGAAGAGAGGAAGTGGGTTCTGGGTTTGGTGTTCTGGAGTCAGAGGTGAGGGAAGAGAGGGTGAAGACGAGACGTGGGTCTATGGCGCTGTGGTGCAGGCGAGGTCGTGTGTGTGCAGGGATGGATGCTCCGGTTCTTGGGTGAAGTGGTCGGGTTCGGGGGTTTGTAGGGTCAGAGAAGAAGAGATGGGGAGAAAATGGGGATGATGACCAGGGGAGGCCGACGAGGTGGTCGGCGGCGATGAGAAGTGATGGCGACGGAGATGGGTGCGTGGGTTTGTCGGGGATGAGGGTTGCAAGGGGTTTCGAGCGAGGGTGACGGTGGTGGTGGTGGTGTTGTGAGCAGAGAGGATGGGGAAAGCAGAGGGAGGAGGTCGAGGTCGGGGAGAAGGCGGCGATGAGGTGGGCGAAGGCTAGGGTTAGGGTCTTTTTGTTTCCCGTTCTGGTGGGCGTAGGATTTATAAAGAAGAAGAAAAGAAAGAGAAGAAAGGAGGTGACGTTAGTGGAGAGAGGGAGGTGACGGGATCTCGCTCATCGCGAGAGGAGAGAGAAAAAGAGAGAAAGAGTGAGAAAGAGAGATTGT
Organism: Agapanthus africanus; assembly: GCA_030015575.1. Taxonomy (NCBI): domain Eukaryota; kingdom Viridiplantae; phylum Streptophyta; class Magnoliopsida; order Asparagales; family Amaryllidaceae; genus Agapanthus; species Agapanthus africanus. The sequence goes on along the minus strand of CM057350.1, from coordinate 130,279,138 downwards.
CTGTTAGTTTAAAAAAATATAAAAATCTTTTAAAGAAAATTTCCTTTGTAAAACGTTCAGTTACAAAATATAATATTTAATTTTATTTTTGATATTTTGGTTAATACAAAAATAGTCCAAAACACGCCCGGGTCGGGTCTAAAAATCCAGTTTTAAAATACGGAAAATATACGTGTCGACCAATATTAAAACAGGATATCCGGGTAACGAATACGTATACCCCCAAGAACGGATGCACGCACGTGCACGTAGCCATCCAAACATGTCCGTTTCACTGAACGGGATGAGAACAAGATGCGCGGATGCTATGACAGGGTTAGGGGTATCATGCAGGCCATGCTATATATTTTCAAAATATTTTAAGTAACTTTAAATGTTATATTAAAAATGTAGATGCTAGATAATGCTAGTATGCAGTATACAATATGAAAGTGCACGGATCCACGTAACAAGCTAAGATAAATCATAAACAAGAATCAAGACGGGTTTCCAGCAAGCGGGTCGGGTCGGATGCAAATACAAATATCGAATACACTATTTGTACCCAAAACACAAATAAATCAGGAAAATACCATAAATAAAGAAATACTTAAAATATAACTGGTATAAATGAACTAAGGTGTTACACCTCCGAACCTCGCTAATGGCCTCGCACCTTCTTCTTCTTCTTCTTCTTCGAGCCCTCACCGCCGGCCAACCCATCACCGCCCTCATCTCCCTCTTCCTCTGTCAAAACCCGAGCACCTCAACCCCAACTCCTTCCCCTCGTTATCCAAAGCATCCGAGCACTCGATTTCAACCAAGTGCCCAAACCCTTCCATCATCATCATCACAATCTCCTTCTCCTCCACCGAGGCCCTACTCGACTTCACTTTTCCACCACCATCACCGGCCCTCCATCCCTATCAAGACCCTTACCTGCACCAACCGAGACACACTTGAGCCCTATCTCCATCAAATCCCAGACCACTTTTGACCAATCTTCTGTTCCTTCGCTGAGCACTTAACCCCGACTACATCACCTGCAACACCAACCGAGATCCCTTGTCACCTCCTGCCGTCGTCTCCATCGTTTCCATTAAACCCTAGCCGATCACCACCACGACCACCAAACCAGACACCTATCACCATGCCATCACCGTGCTCAGATCGTGCCATGCCCCGTGCCCTGCTCCTATGCTACGCTATGCCCGCTTCATGCCCAGCTTATGCCCACTTGCGTGCCACCTTCGCATCAGCCCCGTGTCACCACAATGCCTAGCACCGTATTGTGCCGCTCCACGCACTGTGTCGTGTCGTGTCGCACCGAGCCACTGCACATCTTCATCATTGTTGACACCTTTGTCTTCTTGATTCTCTATGTAGCAACAGTCGATCAACCTATTGACATCGTCGCCTACACATCAACCGTCGAGCCGAGTATATTGTTGGATAGTACGCCGCGTCGTGTTGTGTCATCGTCGTTCCGTGACTGATCGATTCAAGTTCATAACTTGCCACAAGCTATTTACTTATATCTACATATATACATATATATTCTTATATTGTCGTGACTATACAATTCATATGGATAACCGTTTTTACTAATTATTGCAACTTGAAAATACAACCAGATCTTTTCAGAAAATAGTACACACCGTTATTTGAAATATCAAAATTACAGTTTAGAAATACGACGTGAACCCATATACACTATGGTAACCGTATATGCACTTATAATCTTAATATACAATTAATCCATATTTCATCAGGTATTAATACCATCACAGTGTTGAAGTTATGCAAATTACTAATACAAACTATTCTAGTAGATACCGTTTAATTTATAATAATTAACGGTCATAAAATAAATACGGTTAGATATTCATATTTAAATAAGTAATACTGAATATATCCATCCCATTATAGCTAGATAACCATAACAGTTATACTATTGCTTTTATTGTGATTGGTTACGCAATCAAATATTTATCCTGTTTAATACACACTAACTGACATGTGCACGACACGTTATCTTGTCTTTACTATACCTGTTACTTGGATTATTTACCAATACCAACAATCCTGACTTGTTGTCCTGATGGACGTGACTTGTTGTCTAAATAGACGTGCTGGTTCCTGTGTTGGCAATAGGTAGATGTCGTTAATACCTGATTTGAACACGAAACCTTGAGAAAAGGGGAAATCAATAATGAAACCCGACTTGTAACTTAACAGTTCACTATTTTCCAGAGACTGATTAATCGATACGGGCTTCGGGCCCCAGAATGATGATGCTAACATCATTCGTCTGTACTTGACCTTATTTTAGTGCTTAGCGGCGCATCTCGAATTCAGCCCTGATGGTCTTGACCGTGGTCCCGGGAACGCACGAGATACTATTGAGTTATATCGACGATTTCATTAATTGATTTCAAATACCGTTAGGATAAATAACCTAGAAATACAGACTTTAGGATGCACGTGACATACCTATAACCCGCTGCTATTTCACTTGCGCTTGTTTGTTTATAATTATACTTCATTTTTTACATGACACCATATATATACATTGCTTAGTTTATTATTATTGATATTTTTGACGCACTGAAGACTGGGTTTTGCATGGCCCAGATACTTGACTTAGCACGTGAGTACTTCGACAAGATCGCCGATCAGTGAGGACTACCTCATTGATATTGCTCTTATGCTGGTTAGTTATTCCTTAAATCTTTATTCCTTCCGCTATCTTTTCCAGTTATTGTTTTGTGGCTATTGGACATGTGATAGATAGATTTAATAGTTTATCGTGCTTGATTACTGATTGACAACCTTAATGTGACTATGGAAGGATGTTTCCTTACCGTAGGTAGCATGCTGGCTTTGTTACGTCCCGAAATTTTCGTATTTTGAGAAGGGGGGCGTGATAAGGCTATTATTTTACTATCCTTGTACATGAATTTTATTCAAAATTTATGAAAGAGGCGCTGTCTGATTTTCAAACAATATTTCAATACAAAAAAATACTTTAATTCATTTTAATTCAAACATTGATTCTCTCTCACACAAACACATGTTCATACACGATATATTACACACACATGGTACACACATCCACAACATACATGAGAATGATGCAAATAAAATAGTTAGCAAGACCAGTAACAACACTATAATTCATCACTAAAATTTCAGAAATAAGTCATCTATGTTACTCAGCTTCGCAGCAACAGAATTAATCCGCTTTGTAATTGCATCAATGATCTCATCACCTACCGCGGAATCTCGAGTGAGTTCGAGATGGTTCAAAGTCCGATGGTGCATAAAAATACGATGGAGAGAGCTTGCAAAGTACTCGATATTGCGACAAAAAAGAAAACCTATGGAATGAAAGAAATGGAGACGGCGATTTGCTTCCCCATGGTGGTCATGGGTTACTTCTTCAGGGGGAGACAGGAGCGCATCCAATACGGCTAAGTGCAAGAGCCACGGGATTTCACGATCGATCTTCATCGGCTAGTTCATACCCCCATAATGTATAGAGAATACCTTCGTAACGAGAGTAGTCTATCATCATGTATACAGATTTCATGACGGTGTAAGGGATGCACCTCTTAATTTCATCGATTGATGGCAATCCTGTAGATGAAGATCCCGATATTGAGAGAGAGCGAGATTGAGGACCGAGAGAGAGAAAATAGAGAATGTGATGGCGATGAGATCTGAGAGAGTGTGAGAGAGCTCGGTACGGAGGATGGGATTCGAGATAGAGAGGAAGAGATTGAACTCAACACAATCATTCACGGGTATGTGTTTTTTTGAGGCGCAGTTGGCAACCGCACCCCAGAAAAACACATCTCGTGAATGATAGTGTTTCCTTCTGGGGCGCATCTGCAAATTGCGCCATAAAAAAACACAGATCCATGAATGAGCTGCTTCTTTTTGGGACGTAGTTTGCAACTGCGCCCAAACAAACAAAGTCTACCGTGAATGATAGTGTTTCCTTTTAAGACGCACTTGCAAACTGCGCCATAAAAAAACACATACCCGTGAATGAGTATGTTTTTTTGGGAAGCAGTTTGCAACTACGCCCAAAAAAATAAAGTCCCAACAATGAAAATGATTCATATTATTTTACCACATTTTAATGGGCGCAGTTTGAAAATACGCCCCATACATTTGAAAGTGGTGCTTACGTGGTGTCCCATATAAATGTAACATAGCGTCTACGAGGCAGAAAGTGGCATATTTTTGTAATATATTTTGAAAGTGTTTTTTTTTTTAAATATTATTTTAATATGGTTTCATATAAAAAAGTGTCGGAAACTATTGTTTTATTTCATATTTTACTTGATTGTTTTATTTGTTTTGGCTTCAATTTGAGTGAGGTTTATGTAAATTGATTTTTATATATACCACCTCCGAGTTATTTTTATTTTATATATGATCCTTGTAATCTCTTGTATATCCTTTATATCTTTCTAACTCCTAAAACAACTAAAATTCAACTTAAATCTAGTGAAATTACTCCCTGACCTAAAATTTTTTGTAAAAATAAACTTGTTTCATTTTTTCTTTCGAAATTCTTTTCCTTCATTTCAGTATTTATTTTTCTTCTTCTTTCATATATCGCTCTTTATTTGTCACTTTCACTGTACTTTCGAAATCAGCTTTATTCTTTAATTTTATAAATGGTTCTTTATCTTTTCTTATTCTGTGCATTAATATGATCGGTCGATTAATCCTTACTTCTTGTGAAAATGTCTTGTCTATATCTTCTTATCATTTTTCATCCACATTATCTATTTTCATGCTATTAATGCTCAAAAAATTAAAAAATCAAATGCATATATAGAAAAAGAAGGATAAAGCAATGAGAATAAAAGTTAGACAAAGAAAATAAATATATATATATATATATATATATATATATATATATATATATATAGAGAGAGAGAGAGAGAGAGAGAGAGAGAGAGAGCGCATGTGCTAGATGACAAAACATTAAGTGAATACGTTCAATATACTCTTCATTGTTTTTTTTGTTTTTTTAACATATGGGTAAAGAAGTCTTTTTCTTTAATATGAATGGACCGATTTTGAAAAATTAATAAACTTGGGTAGCTCTTTGTAGAAGTTTGGGTAAATAGATGGGTTATATGATATACACTCAAGTCTCGGAAGGTGTCGCTTAGCATTTTGAAACATAAATAAAAGGGATTAATATGAGATATACCCTCAAACCTTTTGGGGTTTAGGAAAATTTAGCCAAAACAAAAAGCCGAAAGTAATTTTTCATTTTTGTTTTTCTATTATATTTAACTCTTTTCACCTTCACTTCGGAAAGGGAACCAAAAACAATTTTAACTTGTTTTCTAATATAGTTGTTCCCCTAAAATTCGAACAATATAAAAAGAGATAAGCTTTGTCAAATTTTGTTGAGGCAGCGCCTTACGTGCCCCTCATGAGGACGCCAACGCCAATGTGTAAAGCACAGAAATGATTTCTGAGTAAGAATTAAATTCTTATATGGCGCCGCACGTGCTCATCACGCAGGCGCCAATGTGTAAAGCATAAAAATGATTTCTGAGTAAGAATTAAATTCTTATACGGCGCTGCACGTGCTCATCACGTGGGCGCCAATGTGCAAAGCACATGTGTACCCATCATAAGAATTAAATTCTTAAGTGGAGCCTACGTGCACAACACGTGAGCGCTAGTGCCGAAATCAAAACCAATAGAATTAAATTCTATATAAGAATATGGGATACTCTCTGTTAAATAGAGCCGTTGGATCAAAGATCCAACGGAGAGGATAAATCATCAAAATATAGAATCAAATTCTATTAGGAGAAAAAATCTTCCAAATCTTTCTAAATAAGAAAGATACTCCCGGTTGGATCAATGATCCAATAATAGAATAAAATTCTATTTTGAGAATATATTCCCTCAATTTTTCTGAACAAAAAGAGATTGCTCTCTGTAAAATAGAGAATTCTTGGATTAAAAATCCAATAGTAATTAAAAATCACCATTTTACAGAATAAAGTCTGTATACGGGAAAATATTTCCCAAATCTTGTTAAAAACAAGAAAACACATTCTGTAAAATAGAAGTCCTTGGATCAAAGATCCAACGGTGGGTAAAATTCCCCAAATCAATTTTGAGTCCAATTAAATCAATTGGAATCTCAATTAGAGATTTTCTAAAAATTAAACAAACTTGCCTTCACTATAAAATGGACCCGAGACTTCAAGTCTCATATAGAGGGAATCCCTTACAAGCTTCTGCAAAAAATACAGTGAGTTCTTGAAAGAACAGGGAATTTAATTCTCAAGGAGGAAGGCTTCCTTTTTTAAAAAATAAAAAAGAGAATCGAGGTAAAGAGAACACAGAGATAAAAATATCTCTTTTACCTATTTTAAGGGTTTAATACTTCTCAAAGAACTTACTTCTTTCTCTGGATTAGAGATATACAAAACAAGTCTACCACAAGTTGAGAATTTAATTCTCATCGGGAAGATCTTGTTCTTGAGAATCAAAGATTCAGAAAAGAACTAGGTCCAAAAGAAAAACAAAAGGAAAAAGAACTTATAAAAGAACTTAGTTTTTAAAGAAAAACCTGATCCCAGATCTTCAAAAAAATGAAGATTTTGGTGATTATTAATGGTCAAAATGCCATTAACAGAGACTTAATCTCTAAAAAGGAGAAAAAGACTAACGTCTCACGTGCTTTCCACGTGGGCGCCCTTTTAGCAGCGCCTAGCGCCTCACGTGAAAAACACACGGGAGCCAAAACAGAAGTCCGGCGCCCAAAACAGAAGGCCGGCGCCTCAGATGATACACACATGGGCGCTGAATAAAAGTGCTTAGCATTTCATATACAGTCAAAATGGCTGAGTGCTTAGCACTAATTGGGCAGCACCCAGCACCTCACGTGCTCCTCACGTAGGCGCCACATAAAAAGTGCTTAGCACTCTATATACAGCCAAAACAACTGAGTGCTTGACACTGATTGGGCAGCGCCCAGCGCCTCGCGTGGACGCCATAAGAAGTTCTTAGCACTTCACATTTAGTCAAAAGGACTAAAGTGTTCAACATTTATTGGGCAGCACCCATGACTGAATACTTCAAATGACATATATGTGAGTATCAGAGTTTAAATAAGTTCTTAGCACTTTTACATAAAAGAAAATGGCTGAACAAATAGAGCCCAAATAAGTGCTTAGCACTTTTGAATGAAAAAGAAAAAGAATGGGTAGACTAAGCCCAAATTAGCTAAGTCTCTGAAGTTTTTTTGCAGGTAAGCCCAAATGCTCTTTCGCTGGATCTTAAGTAAAAATGATCCTAAAATATTGTTGAGTTGATCTTAGCCTTAAATAAGACTAATATATCCTCAGCGAAAATAAACCGAGCCCAAATGCTCGTTTATAGATTTAAGTTGATCTTAATCTCAAACTAGATTAATGGTCCTTAAAGAAAACAAAAATATTTCTGAACTGTAGGAATATATAACCTATGTTCAAAACCTCGTCAAGCAAATCCTTGACCCAAGCCCAAATCTAAAATATACGGATTTGGACTAATCCGTGCCTTACGGGCGACGACATAAACTAGTCTTCGTATACAATCCACGAGCAACCAAAACAAAAAAACACACACACGACACGAAGTGAACTGCTGGAGAAGAAGAAAATGGTTATCGCAACGCGGTAACATAATTAACTGCAGGAGCTTGCGCCTGCAAGGAAGAGCGTCCCCACAATAAAAAACCACCTCATAAAATGAGGAGGAATCTGATAAAGTCCGCTACAATGGTCGCGTCTGTCCAAACCTCTGATATATGGTGCCATAAACTAACTTAGTATCTTCGGAGAGGTGGAAGGATAAATCCAAATAGCATCTGCCCCCAGATTCAGGAAAGACGATCCATCCCAGTTCATCTCCGTTTCCGGTGGTAAATAGATTTTGGCACGCCCGGTGAGACCTTTTTCTCTTTCCACTCTACACTTCGTGTGTCGTGTTTCACGAACAAAATCGCGGTTCACTATGGTTGCCCTTGGATTCGAGGTACTAAAATTTGGTGTCTTGCTCCTGTGCAGAAAAAATCGATGGCTTTCAACTGCACCTCTTGCAACAACAACTCTTGCTCCATCCCAACTGGAGGAGTGACCTACGGGCCCAATGCGGCCTCAATTTTCTCAATGCCGGTAGGGAAAGTAACATAAGCCACTACTGGATTGTTTTTTCTGACCATGTTCCTACCGGTGAGTTTCGGTGCCTCAGCACCGCAAGAGGAAGATCCCAAAAGGTCGGTCTTTGATCTGCTGGCAACCACAACGCCCCCTCTCAATGGGCCGTCCAAATATGGTGTCTCAGTTTTCAACAGGCTGAGCAAAAGCTTAAACGGGCTCGCAAAGAGGCTCTTGATACGTGAAGGGGCTGCCCTAAAACGGATATCCCTCCTAACTCCTGCTACGGGCGAAGTCGTCAAAGGTGCTTCCCCTACTAGAAAGTCGGTCTTTGAAAGATTGGCCGGCCCTCCTCAAACCCTGCCAAGGACGTCAGTCTTCAACAGGCTGACACTAACAACAACCCCTCAGCAAAGCCAGGGGCATGAAGAAGCCGCTTCCAAAACTGAGGTGGTCCCTTCTACAAGACACGCTCGACATCGCCACTGGCGCCAAGTGAGAAAAGCTGGGGGCAACTCCCTCTCTGGACTTACCCCCACCAGCTCCAATGGTGGAAGTTGATGCTGCTGTTCCAACCAGGAATAGCTTTGATCTGCTCAGGAGGGTGCACAGGAACTCTCCAACGGCGGTGCTAAAGAAATCGCCCCTGCCTGCAGAAGCCATAGTGCAGGCAAAGTCGGAGCAGCCCCATCAGCGGCTCTCCTCGCAAATTCACAGGGTCTGGCGAAAAGTCCAGGACTCCGTGATTGATCAAAACTACTCTTATCGACTGAAGAAATCGAAGGCTCGGCAAGTAGAAGACCACTCCTCCATCATACAACGAGGGGATTCTTCTACATGGGAGCCTGTTACAATGGCTCCTTCAACTTCAAACTCCCACAAAAGGACGAGGCTGGAGAAAATCCCACCGTCGGCGGCAAATTCCAAGGGCGATGGACCGAAACCATTGGCTATAGTGCCCCCAAGTCAATTATTGGATCGCAGGCACGTGATCGCAATGATTGAGGGAGGACCTATACCGTTAGAACAATCTTACTCGAGATGATAATATGCTATCTGGTTTGTCTTTATCATCGTGTACATGCTTCAGGTGACATTACAGATCACTATTACATATTGATAGAGCCCATAGGATTCTTTCTTGACTATCAGCAGTATGATGGCGATCATATACGTGAGAGTTGGGTGGTCTATAAGCACATCCTTAAAGTGTCCCTAGTCATGGGAGTTTCGAGACTGGGCATCGATACTCCAAGAGTAGACTAGTGTATACTGATCGAGACCCCGACGTGGGGCGGTGGCCGGTCTCACAAGCCATTGGTGTCAGTTGGTTCACCTAAGATATATACAGGTGCTCATTGGATTATGAGTACACCGGACGGACTCGCCGGGAATATACTAGTTGGTATTATACCTATTGTCAGATAGTAGTTCCCTGGTGACATGTGTACAGGTTAGTCTATCGACCTGAGATCATCATTTGTCTCGTGTGAGTTCCTACTGTGCTTTGATTACTACCCTACCATGGCTTAAAGGAGTCGTGCAAACATGTTTTAGTTGGGTACAGTCCCGAGCCATATGGAGGCAGTGAGCGGATCGTCCGGGGATTCGTCTCTCCCGGTATTGGGGGTTGATGTCGCGGTGTGCACGGGTGGCCATCACCAGAAATCATTGGCTAAGGTAGTCGAGAATTACTAATTCGGATCAGTAGTTTCTCAGGTGGTGATAGGCATCATACCAACACTAAATGCTAAGTTATTAGGGGTCTGATTTTATCCACCCCCTAGACTCGATATGCGATACTCATAGAAGAACGGACTGGACTGTACGGATATTGTCACTGTTAGGCTCAGTAGGGTTTCAGGATGAGTTTTCTCGTCGGCCTCCCTTTCGCTCAATACCTGGGTAGCCGTTACGTACAGCTAGTGCCACTGACGTGCTTGTGGTTAAACCCACTGCCAGCGTATTGACGAGTCTTTAGGGTCCCATACAAAGGGGTTTTTTCACTGCTTCGGGCGAAACGTTGTAGAGGTCTTATGGTTTTATGGCAGGGTTCAATCACATACGTGTACTTGTGCACGGATGATGTTCGGACGGATAATACTAGTGGGCTTTAGTTTAAGCCGGATCCTAGTATTATATTGTTGGATTATTTTCGTCTTGTAATATTCGTATTCACTCGGAATACGGATGCAGGTATGTATATACTGATGAGGGGTATTCTTGTAATTCGTTACAAGATTACTTTAGATAATGCCATTTCCTTTTTCTAATAAACATTTAGTTTAAATATTTAGTGAGGTGGAAAGTGTGAGTGTAAGTTTTGGTGAGTCATGGTTTGCATTGATTGTGGCATGTGCAATTGGTGACTCATGGTATGTGTGATATGCTAGATATTTTGTGTGAGTATTGTGAGATATTTAGTGAGCAAGGCAGATCTTTTATTGTGGGGAATTTCTTTAGTTGCTTGCTCACAAAAAAGAACACACAACACTCATTTTCTTCACTTGCCATTTTCTTGAGCTCACATTTTCTTCTCCTATGGCATCTTCTTCAACCTCCACCCAAACCCTCTCATAAGTTGAGAATCCTTGGGTGTATTGAGACAAAATGATCATACACACTATCTACTTTACCTTGGCTATCTAGGCTAGCAAACTATATACCCGTATTGCCTCGGTTTTGAGGCGGGAGTCCGTATTACTAACCATCGACGTGGATCTTCTTCGATGTGGGGAGACCAGAGATCAAACATGATCAAGGAAGCAGCGAGGAACTTGGGACATAGGTTGAAGACCGAAGGACATGGATCATTTGGTATAACCTCTCTGAACTCCTTTTAAGATACCTAGTCTAGGGCTTATGGTTCGATCTGGGTATCGGGTTCCGTTAGCGCCGGTTTCTAAAAGTTTTTGTTTCGCATTTGGCCACGGATTGATAGCCGGGGTGTTGGCGTAACCCAACATAGTATCAGAGCCATTCCATAAGCCTTAGTTAACTCATTGCGACATTAGAAATCCGCCGTTTTTGTTGTGCAAAAACTAACGACAAAAACAGTTCCGAAAACTGAAAGTTTGAGATGTTTGCACACCCCGCGGGCTTACGGTTTGAACTGAGAAGCCACGGGGTGGTACATGGTCACCCCAGGGAACCTCGGGGGGGGGGGGGACCGAACGGATGGGCTTACTCCCCAAGACCACCACAAGGCGGTCTTGGCGGTGAGGACCCGAAACTGCCCCACCTTGGGCAGTTTCGGGTCTGCCTCACCCTCTGGCTAGCTCGTGATGGCCTCAGGGGTGGGGTACCCTCTCTAGGCCGCTGAATTGAAGTTAATTTCATGCTCTAACTCCCTGCGAAGGTTCGGGCGCGTTTCGTTTTGATTCAGACTTCCGAATTGGCTTTAAACGGTCGGTTTTTGGAACTTTAGCTCACTTTTTTTTCCATGGTTTTGGAAATTGGTTTAGTTTGCTAATTGCGTGCGGAATTCTAATGCCATAGTTTTCAGTATATACATTACTATCTGTGACCTTGAATTTCATTAGAGCGGCACAACTTGTCTAATTGCTATATGTCTTTTAGACGGGTTTACGAACGCGACATTCACGTTGATGTTTTGTGTTGTGCTGTGGTTGTGGCGGGATCATCGTGGTGGATAGCTTGGGTGCAATGGTAGTACAGTTTGGATTTATTTGTACATTTGACATCGCGGGGCGAGCGTCCGACATGTGGACTTCCATCACTGTCTGTTTGTATATTATTTATTTAGGGCACGATCGAGTTGAGGTCGATGTCACCGTTGTACATATTTTCTTTTCTGTACTAGGATTACCCCGCGATGGAGTGCACGGATAGCCTTGTTAGCCTTAGTCAAGGGCGAGTACGGGTGGGTTCAAATTAACTTAGACAATGACGGGTAGAACTTGACATGTGACTTATGATTTGTTGGCCTTAGTCAAGGTCATAAGAGCATGGGGTAAAAATCACATCGGGAGTTTCAAACATACAGGAAGCTTGCCAGACATGCGCATACCATCTGGAGTGTGATAACTTGAGTGGATTCCATCAGGTTATCATGCGATGATAGTTGGATCCCGATTCCCACTGATGAGTCGGTTTACTCCTCGGGTGATTTTAGATAATCCCGACTAATTCTTCTTTCAGGTTTGGAGGAGAATTTGAGGATACAGTGGGAGACATCCTGATTAGATAAAGTGATTAACCATTCTGATCTAGATTAGAGTGCACGTTAAGTGTTTCTTTTTTCTCTCTCTTTGGCAGCGACCATGTCCCGACCCTAGACTAGAACTCATAAACCAAGTTAACCGAACCTTCTTAAAACACACTGGGTTTTGGATTGTCAGAGTTGCATACTTCATTGCCACTCCTACCTTTTCCCTTTTCTTTTCTCCGGAACATTCCGTATCACTACGAAGATCCACATTTATTGGATATGACCATCGTGTAGTTATATACGAGCTCGAAGAAACTTGTTTCAGATTCGAGGATGGTTTCCAGTTCTGGAGAAATTGAATAGGACTATTCAGTTGTCTTTTCTTTTTACCTTCTCTCAGGTTGTGAGGGCTTGATTGATACGTTTTGTGCGTGTTATAGTTTAATTACCGCAATCAGGACGGTTTCACTTTGTAGCTAGCCGGATGAGTACGGGTCGATCCACAGAGAGATGGGAGTCTTTTTGTTTATGTTTTAACGAGTTAAGTACAAATATGTCCAAGTTTGTTTAAGATTAGCTAATTAGAAATGAATGATAAGAGAACTTGTTAGGGTTAGGATTTGGTTAATTTAAGTTAGGAGCTCGCTCACTTAATTCATTTGCCACTCTTAATATCGATGTTACGGTAATCGGCAACAACGGGGATTAGCACGATTAAGAAGGAAACTTGCGAGTATAAGCTAGGCTTTCCAACACTTAGTTTCCTTTCTTGGGTCCTTGTCCGTCCGTTCTTGGCTCTTAGTCGTAATCTCAGGTTGATTCAACCACAGCCGGTCTCACTAGGGTATCACCACTATTATAAAGAATAGGGTGCCGTAGGGAGCGGATTGTGGTTCAATTAACGGGAGTTCGAATCAAGATGTTGGGCAAAGGAAAGAGTGAGGGAGATTTCCTTCTCTCAAACTTTCCTTTTCCTACCCTAACAAGTGAGAAATTACTCACCCATTATAAAAGATAAATAAATTGAAACAAAGAAAGAAAGATAATAAGAATTGAGGTAGAAAATCACAACTAGCTATTTGGGACCTCACTTAGGCAAGGATCACACTAAGCATCATGGTTGTAAGGATAAAAGAAAACAGAAGAGAATAAAACAACAAACAAATAACAACAACTAATTTTAACAATTGAAATTACAAACAAAATAAAGAACTAAATTACCAAACACGTATGTAGAAAAAGAATACTTCTTTCATTCTTCAACACTCAATAAAGCTCACTACAAGTTTTAATGGAGGAAGATGAAGAAGATACAACTTTTATTGAAAACTAAACTAAAATCTAGTACAAGAAATCACTCCCTTGCTCTGGCTCGAACTGGGCTATTTATAGGCTGAGTTCTGAAACTCTAGGGCAAGATTATCTACCCAAATGCACTGTCCCAACAACCCCCAAAATTTGGTCAAATGATGACATGAACCCGCCGCGAAAACCCATATTTGGCGGCGGTTCCGCCGCGGTTTTGTGGAATTGGGGTCTCGTATTTTCTGGGTTTCCTTGTGTTGCATGTGTCTTCTGTTTAACAGGCCCAAAATGTCAAGATTCTTCCATGATTTCTTCAGTTTCCAAAAGTCAACAATGGTGGATTCATAGTCAATTTATTTGAATTTATCTCCCTCGGGCCCCACGCATATTTGAATATTGTTATTTGACTTTATCTCCATCGGGCCCCACGCTTGACTAAAAAATGATGACTGTTTTCGTCCTGTCTTTTGAACTGGTAAGCGGCACTGGTCGGATGAGGAGGACTGGAACCCGGCTTTTATCTGTCTGTGACAGATGTTCTGGATTTTGGCGTAACTGTGGAGATTTTGTCTTGATTTGCATTATTTAGACTGAAAACCTGTAACCTGTAAATATGTAGCAAACACGGATTAAAAGCACATGCCTATAGACAAACGAGCATAAGAATGGACGGTATTAAATGCAATATTCTGTGATGAACAAATACCCCCAAACTTATCTTTTGCTCGTCCCGAGCAAAACCATTTTATTCACAAAAAATCCTAACCTCACTTTCGCAGGGAACGCGATTGCACTGAGCGTGTGCAACAATCCATTAAACCTCTAGGTGTCCCTAGTAGGAGGAGTGTTGTCTCCTGAGCGTTTTCAGCGGATTCCACGCACAAAATCCTGTCAAGCTAGCTTTGCGAAATAACTATGATTCAAATCCTAAGGTTTTATTTTAAAGCTAGCAATTCTATTATCATAAATTTAGAACTATCAAACCTTTATTTTTCACACATCGCTTCTTATTTAACTTAAGATTTTATATGTCTTTACGTGCAGTGAAAATAGTGTCGTTAAGTTTCAAAAGGATCGATTAAAGTCGTCATGTCACAAAATAAAGTCCAAATAAAAACTTAAAAAGGATCACATAAGTTTTATAAAGAGTTAAGTATTTCTCAAGTTTCGTTTCCCAGTTAGGTTTTAAATTCAGAATTTCTATCTTCCTTAACAGGAAACTGGGTCTTATTTTTCACTCCACCTTTTTCTTGTTTTCGTTTTGTAATACCCAGCCCCTTTTTATACCAATATCTGTATTTCTCTTTCACTTATAAAATTTATTTATTTTACTTATAATTATTTATTTATTTTAAAACCCCATTAAACACCAAACCCCAAATCCTTCCTTTTCTTTTTCCTTATTCCCAATCCCGACCCAGACACTCCAATTCATTTTAATTATTTCCTAAAACCCAGCCCATTACCCTTTTTAAATAAACTCAACCCCTTAATCTCTTTCTCCTAAAACCCAGCCCACTCCCCTATTTCTTTTCTCAAACTTTCCCAGCCCGGCCCCTTTCGTTTTTTCCTTATTATTTTATCTGTTCTGGCCGGCCCAGCCCACTCCAACTCGGCCTCACCCGACCCGCTCCCAACCTGACCCGCTTCAAACTCCCTTCTTCCTTCCGTTACAAACCACTCCCGCTCTTTCCTGCGCCCACGTAGCCGCTCGTCTCGCGCCGTGCCCCGCTCCTCGCGCCCACGACGCGCGCGTTTCCCCTACGACCCGCTCCCCCAACGGCTAACTTCTCTCTCTCCCTCACCCTCATCTCAACTCCTCACACTCTCGATCTCTAGTCCTCACCTCACTTCTTCACCGCACCCACTTCCTCACCGGGCTTCCCCACTGCGAGCTCCCTTTACCGCCGGCGACAACCTTGCTCCCCTCTACAACCCCAAGCTCTCCTCTCTCCACAAAAACACCCGAGAACACCCATCATCATCACCTTCCCCCACCTCCTTGCACCGGACCCACCAACACTGTCGGCGCCCCGCTGCCGCCACCAAATCCTCTACCATCAATCTCGTCATCATTTCCCCCTTCACTCCATCGCACAACTCCGAGCTCCGCCACCATCTCCACTCTTCTTTCTCCAAAACCCCCGCACCCGAGCTCCCCATACCTCCATCACCACCAACCACCGACCCACCTCTGGCGAGAACCTCGGGCACCCTCTCAACGACGACGAGCCACCAACCTCCAAATCCCTTCGCTATCGCTCCGGCGAGCTCCTCATCGACGCCCGCCGACCATCGTCGACCCCCTCGTCGTCGCCAGGTAGATCTTACTCTCTGTCTCTCTCTACACCTCTCTCTCCCCTCTCCCTACCTCTCTCTGTTTCTCTCTAATTCTCTTTCTCTCTCTCAATCTCTGTCTCCCCCTCTCTCTAATTCTCTCTATCTCTATCGCTCTCTCTCCCTCTCTCTCTCTGTTCCCTCTCTATCTTTCTCTCTGTTACTCTCTCTCTCTCTCTAAATCTCTCTCGCCATCTTCTAACTCTCTCTCTCTCACATCAAAACCGGAAACAAATCGGGCAGTGATGAAAACGGTTGCACGGAGAGTAACTGGAGTGAGTACAATTGTCTGATTCCAAAAGGCCGAACTGTGTTGCGCCCGTGACGCGATCGTGCTGCTGCCGCTGCCGGACCCTCGTCGACACGTGTCCAGGAAAGTTCCATACTTTCTACATGCTAATTTGTGTTTGTTACAAACTATAATCATATAGATTCCACACTTACTATTCTCGATAAATTATATGACGCAACTGTTCGATGCATGATCTCAATGGAAATACTCATTTAATTTGACGGAACTCATTTGCATAGTCTGGACCGTAAGGCCGTGAACCGTGTGTGTAAATTTCATTGGAAAATACGACTGTTAATGACTAAAACGAATACCCCCAAATATACCTGCAAAACTGAAAATTTCCCGTATCTGAAAATTGTTAAAATCACCATAAATTATGTACCTATTGGAATGTTGCGTTCGAGGGATCAAATCGAAGACTCGACGAACTGTAATCCTATGCAAATTTCTATTGGTTTCTGTACTGATGTTGTGACGATAATTAGGTCGGAGTGCGGCTCTGGACTGCAGTCCAGAGCGGCTCTGGTTACTGTTTGCTGGCTCGTTGTGTGTACCACCTTATTTTCTGAACTCGTATGTTG
This sequence comes from Agapanthus africanus, assembly GCA_030015575.1. Lineage (NCBI taxonomy): Eukaryota > Viridiplantae > Streptophyta > Magnoliopsida > Asparagales > Amaryllidaceae > Agapanthus > Agapanthus africanus. The sequence continues at coordinate 130,262,278 of CM057350.1, read as the reverse complement.
CGGAACTCTGCATTTCATTAAAGGTGAATCTGTTAGCTAAATAAAACAAGTGTTTTCATTCCGTTTTATCGACGTTTGCTATTTAATATGCAATTTAAAAGATCGGGACGTATAGCAGTCCCAAACAGAACCAGAACGGACACCCAAGGTTGAATAGTTCATAACTCCTGACGTACAGACGCAATTGAGAATCCGTCTGTTGCATTGAAAACCTTACTAAAACCCCTAGATTTCATTCAACTGTAGAGTCGCTAAAATATGATCCCAACTGGGATTAAAATGCGTTTCGAAACGGACTTCCGATTCTGAAACCTGATTTCCAGCAGTGAGCGCTTAAAATGAAATGGCCATATCTAGTGATACCGAAACCTGATTGACGTGAAAACAAATTTTCTGGATAGATAATCAAACATACTACTTATCCCGCGTTCATCGTTTCGCTAAACTGTGTACGTATGATTTATGATAAATTATGCAAGTGGTAGGATACCGATTTATGACATCTTAATCATGCTTTACATACTGTTTTCTTATCATATTATACATATGTCACTGCATTGATAACCTAGTGATCATGTGCATTACCCAGCGTTAGGTATTAGTGATGATTGTGGCAAGTACGTTAGTGTTCGTGCATGAGTGGATAAGTGAAAGTGACACATACTTGTACACAATCAGTGGACCCTATTATTCTATTGCATTGTCGACGTCTGTGGGACGTGTATAAGTGCGACTATAAGTGGTATGGGACACTTATGGAAGCACTTGTACGGGTGTCACAGGTAAGGAACCAGACACTGCCCATTTATCTTGGGTATCAGTCGGGACGTGCTTGATGGAGATTCCGTCTCCATTTCTCGCGCAGACTTGTCATGGACCGACCGGTATCTGAGATTATGGTTGGCGTTTGGTGTAGACCACGGGATGTGGGGTAGTTTGAGTGTGAGTTCAACAGAATCTCGGGAGTCCCATGCCGGCTTATATATATGGAGATATATGGAGATTTACAGGGTACGTGATTATTACCGTGAGTTATATTTTGGGCCCGTGGTCCCTTGCCCTTGGGTCCTACCCTTGGACTGACGATAGGCTTAGTGACCTGTACAGTGAGACTTAGAGACTGATAGGGATAATGGCATTGATATACATTACTTACTATGCTGACATACCTAGCATACTATTTTACTGCTTTACTGTCCATCTGATCTATTGGACACTTCATTGGTTACTCCATGTTCATATCTTCACCCTCTTGATTTACTGTTATATATCTATTATCACTGTTCGAGTTGCCACTTGCAACTATATATATATATTGCTATTGTGTCGCTCTGACGACCTGAGTATGCATGCTCAGAGTGAGGAGTGGATCTAGCCTGGACCAGGACCAGACGTACATCGCGGACATCTTGATCAGCTATCCAGAGCTATTCTCTTTTTACCTCCATCAGGTCAGTTCCTTTTATTTTTTTTGTTTCAGATACTGCATTTCTCATTACATGTGCGTTGTTTACTGATTACCGCGTAAAGCTAGAAGCCGAAGTGTGACTACGGCAGGATATTTCCTTGACCGTAGGAGCATGGCTGGCCTTGTCAACCCCTCGTATTCCGTATTTTGGGAAGCGGGGCGTGACATGGTTTTGTTGGTATCAGAGCCAGGTTTTGCTTCGATTGGGATTGCAGTTTTCTGTGTAGAGCTTGACAATCTAAGACATCCCTCGGTCTAGATTGTAAACTTGTTATTCTTAATCCTTATTCACATTGTGTGTTCTGCTATCTATCCTCTAGGGTTTCGGGTGACTTGGCAGGGTTACGTGGTTGTAATTATGAACACATCATAGTTACAATACTGTACTCTGTTTAAGTGACTTAGAGTCCTACAGTTGATTTCCACTTGTAATAAGTTTCATCACACCCGATATTCTTGATTCCTTGCCCAGTCCATATTATATTTTTAATTCTTATAGCTTGTTCCCTATATCATCCTCAAAATAATTTGTTGTTTCAGGACCATGTCTTCCAATGGCTCTTCCTCTATTTCCACTCCCCAGAATCAGGCCGTGGAGATCCTCACTGCACTGCAAAATTTGAAGGAAGCTCATGAGCGAACAAACGACCTGTTAGCTGAAAGACTGAGAAGGCAGGTGAATCAGGCACCAACAGAAGACTCCAATCGTAAAGAGATCCCTGTTAGACGAGGAAAATAGGGAAAGATGAAGCGCCCATTTGTTTCCCCGCGACAGAAGCAGCAGAAGACCCAATGTTGTGGGTACTGCAAGAGGTCAGGACATCTTCAGAGGGATTGTCGCCGCGCCCAGGGGAAATGCCTGATTTGCGGATCCAGCGAACATCTTATCAACGGTTGCCCTAAAGGAAGGAGCTACAAGGAGGCAGTTCGTCCACACCCTCCACTTCGGCCAAGTGATGGTTATTACGTAGTTCGAACTTCGAGGATAGGGCGGACCCAGCGCAGGATTCAACTCGCGTGACGAGAATGCAGCGGTCTAGTAATCGAAGAAGAGTTATCACGTTTTCTGCTTTTAATAAAATGTTGTCACTTGTAAATATTTCTCCTTTCGTTTGAGATCCTGTATCCGTTAAACTTTTGGCTGAATGTAATAAAATCCTGAGTTGTGATGTATGTATCGCCTCTTTTCCCCCTCACTTTACTTATACCATTCGTTGCATCAGTATTCTAGATTTTGTCTTCAGTCCCTGCTTACCGCATATTTTTCTTGTACTCCGTATCCTTGATTATTTTCCTAATATGTTCCACTGTCAGATCATGACTTTTTCTCTTCAGGCCATGGCCCACCCTGGAGCAGCGCCGCATTTAGATGAGGATGCACAGTCATGCGTTTCCTTAGACCGCATGCTGGTGAGTTCTGACGATGAGGTCAACGGCCCCCAGGTCATTTTCGGAAACCGCGATTCCGAGGACGAAGGAGCCGCCGCCCCAGAGGTTGACATGATAGGCGATTGCGACGAGGAGGAAGGAGACCCTGAAGAGAACCCGATAGAGGAAGATCCTGAGGAAGACCCGATAGAAGAAAATCCGGTGGAGGAAAATCCCATGGGAGAGGATCCAGAAGAAGAGAATCACATGGAAGCAGACCTCGATGAAGAAGCTCTAGCCGAGGAAGAAGGACCGGAAGAACAAGACCCAGTAGCGGGAGAACTCCCAATGGCGGCCCCTGTGATGCGCTATGGGAATAGACGCCCCTACCTGAGCGTGCGAGCCTACCGCAACCTGCTGAACCTCCACAACCTCGACTGACGGGATTTTTTAGCTGTTGTCTTCTCTGGCCAAATAAACCTATGTATAGTTTAGGTCCATCTGTTACTTTTCGAGAGTGCTTTGTTTCAAATTTTCTAGAATGAAATAAACTTTCTGAATTCGCAAACCTTTTGATTACTGGTTCACTTGATACTTTGACTTTTCCCCTACCGTTATTTCCTCCTGAGACCCCTGGCTATCCACCCCTGTACCTTGTGTTGTTTTGACCCTCACTTAGATTAACAAGTACCGCACTCCGACCTTTTGAATGAGCCACACTCCATTGTAATCCCTACCCTAGCTAGCCCTATACATTTTTGTGCTTCTCCCTGTTACCCTAACTATATTTAGGGACATCATTATTCGAAAATTTAGTTTTCATTATTTTGTATTTATCGAAGAGTGCGTGTTATTGACTACTCCGTTTTATGTATTTTAAGTACATTACTATTATTATCGTTTTTTCGGTAGCGCGATCATATTTATTACACATATTGTTTTGGTGCTATGCTTCTTATTTTCACCATGTGGTTTTCTAAGTTATATTAAAATGGTTTGATTGAAATGTTATTCTAAAAATGTTTTAAACCGCCGACAAGTCCTTTACTGCTTCATTATGATTATGCCTTATACGTATTATTTCTGCTATGCTACTTTTGATATACTTAGATGTGCACATATTTGGGTTTCGATTTTATCGAACACGCCTCGAATATTATTGTTCGTTATTGTTATTTATATTCTCGTATACATGTAGTTTGCCCTTATAGTTGTTCCTGCCTTATACTTATTTAGACCTATCCTTTTTGTATGTTGTTCTTATATATATAGACCTTCAAAATTTTATCCACCCGTTTTAAGTAAGTCGCTAAGTGTTAACGTTCGATGTGGTAGCCTTTCGCTTGTTATTTTGTAGCTTATCGTTATTTTAAATTTCGAGGACGAAATTTTTGTAAGGGTGGTATGATGTAATACCCAGCCCCTTTTTATACCAATATCTGTATTTCTCTTTCACTTATAAAATTTATTTATTTTACTTATAATTATTTATTTATTTTAAAACTCCATTAAACACCAAACCCCAAATCCTTCCTTTTCTTTTTCCTTATTCCCAAGCCCGGCCCAGACACTCCAATTCATTTTAATTATTTCCTAAAACCCAGCCCATTTCCCTTTTTAAATAAACTCAACCCCTTAATCCTTTTCTCCTAAAACCCAGCCCACTCCCCTATTTCTTTTCTCAAACTTTCCCAGCCCGGCCCCTATCGTTTTTTTTCCTTATTATTTTATCTGTTCTGGCCAGCCCAGCCCACTCCAACTCGGCCTCACCCGACCCGCTCCCAACCCGACCCGCTTCAAACCCCCTTCTTCCTTCCGTTACAAACCTCTCCCGCTCTTTGCTGTGCCAACGTCGCCGCTCGTCTCGCGCCGTGCCCCGCTCCTCGCGCCCACGACGCGCGCGTTTCCCCTACGACCCGCTCCCCAATGGCTCACTTCTCTCTCTCCCTCACCCTCATCTCAACTCCTCACACTCTCGATCTCTCGTCCTCACCTCACTTCTTCACCGCACCCACTTCCTCACCGGGCTTCCCCACTGCGAACTCCTTTTACCGCCGGCGACAACCTTGCTCCCCTCTACAACCCCAAGCTCTCCTCTCTCCATAAAAACTCCCGAGAACACCCATCATCATCACCTTCCCCCACCTCCTTGCACCGGACCCACCAGCACTGTCGGCGCCCCGCTGCCGCCACCAAATCCTCCACCATCAATCTCGTCATCATCTCCCCCTTCACTCCATCGCACAACTCCGAGCTCCGCCACCATCTCCACTCTTCTTTCTCCAAAATCCCTGCACCCGAGCTCCCCATACTGCCATCACCACCAACCACCGACCTATCTCTGGCGAGCACCTCGGGCACCCTCTCAACGACGACGAGCCACCAACCTCCAAATCCCTTCGCTACCGCTCCCGGCGAGCTCCTCATCGATGCCCGCCGACCATCGTCGACCCCCTCGTCGTCGCCAGGTAGATCTTACTCTCTGTCTCTCTCTACAGCTCTCTCCCCCTCTCCCTACCTCTCTCTGTTTCTCTCTAATTCTCTCTCTCTCTCTGTCTCTTTCTCTCAATCTCTGTCTCCCTCTCTCTCTCTAATTCTCTCTATCTCTCTCTCTCTCTCCCCCCCTCTCTCTCTTTTCCCTCTATCTTTCTCTCTATTACTCTCTCTCTCTCTCTCTCTTTCTGTCTCTCTCTCTCTAAATCTCCCTCGCTGTCCTCTAACTCTCTCTCTCTCTCAGATCAAAACCGGAAACAACTCGGGCAGTGATGAAAACGGTTGCACGGAGAGTAACTGGAGTGAGTACAATTGTCTGATTCCAAAAGGCCGAACTGTGCTGCGCCCGTGACGCGATTGTGCTGCTACCGCTGCCGGACCCTCGTCGACACGTGTCCAGGCAAGTTCCATACTTGCTACATGCTAATTTGTGTTAGTTACAAACTATAATCATATAGATTCCACACTTACTATTCTCGATAAATTATATGACGCAACTGTTCGATGCATGATCTCAATGGAAATCCTCATTTAATTTGACGGAACTCATTTTAATAGTCTGGCCCGTAAGGCCGTGAACCGTGTGTGTAAATTTCATTGGAAAATACGACTGTTAATGACTAAAACGAATACCCCCAAATATACCCGCAAAACTGGAAATTTCCCGTATCTGAAAATTGTTAAAATCACCATAAATTATGTACCGACTGGAATGTTGCGTTCGAAGGCTCAAATCGAAGCCTACTCGACGAAATGTAATCCTATGCAAATTTCTATTGGTTTCTGTACTGATGTTGTGACGATAATTGGGTCGGAGTGCGGCTCTGGACTGCAGTCCAGAGCGACTCTGGTTACTGTTTGCTGGCTCGTAGTGTGTACCACCTTATTTTCTGAACTCGTATATTGCGAAACTCTGCATTTCATTAAAGTTGAATTTGTTAGATAAATAACACAACTGGTTTCATTCCGTTTTATCTACATTTGCTATTTAATCTGCAATTTAAAAGATCGGGACGTATAACAGTCCCAAACAGAACCAGAACGGACACCCAAGGTTGAATAGTGCATAACTCCTGACGTACAGATGCGATTGAGAATCTGTCTATTGCGTTGAAAACCTTACTGAAAACCCTAGATTTTATTCAACTGCAGCGTCGCTAAAATCTGATCCCAACTAGGATTAAAATGCGTTTCGAAACGGACTTCCGATTCTGAAACCGGATTTCCAGCAGTGAGCGCTTAAAATGAAATGGCCATATCTAGTGATCCCGAAACCCGATTGACGTGAAACAAAATTTGCTGGATAGATAATCAAACATACTATTTATCCCCCGTTCATCGTTTCGCTAAACTGTGTACGTATGATTTATGATAAATTATGCAAGTGGTAGGATACCGATTTATGACATCTTAATCATGCTTTACATACTGTTTTCTCATCATATTATACATATGTCACTGCATTGATAACCTAGTGATCACGTGCATTACCCAACGTTAGGTAATAGTGATGATTGTGGCAAGTACGTTAGTGTTCGTGCATGAGTGGATAAGTGAAAGTGACACGTACTTGTACACAATCAGTGGACCCTATTATTCTATTGCATTGTCGACGTCTGTGGGACGTGTATAAGTGTGACTATAAGTGGTATGGGACACTTATGGAAGCACTTGTGCGGGTGTCACAGGTAAGGCACCAGACACTGCCCATTTATCTTGGGTATCAGTCGGGACGTGCTTGATGGAGATTCCGTCTCCAGTTCTCGCGCAGACTTGTCATGGACCGACCGGTATCTGAGGTTATGGTTGGCGTTTGGTGTAGACCACGGGGTGTGGGGTAGTTTGAGTGTGAGTTCAACAGAATCTCGGGAGTCCCATGCCGGCTTATATATATGGAGATATATAGAGATTTACAGGGTACGTGATTATTACCGTGAGTTATATTTTGGGCCCGTGGTCCCTTGCCCTTGGGTCCTACCCTTGGGCGGAGGACACTCGCGAGTGGTTGACTCTCACACTTGGACTGACGATAGGCTTAGTGACCTGTACAGTAAGACTTAGAGACTGATAGGGATAATGGCATTGATATACATTACTTACTATATTGACATACCTAGCATACTATTTTACTGCTTTACTGTCCATCTAATCTATTGGACAATTCATTGGTTACCCCATGTTCATATCTTCACCGTCTTGATTTACTGTTATATATCTATTATCACTGTTTGAGTCGCCACTTGCAACTATATATATATATATTGCTATTGTGTCGCTCTGAAGACCTGAGTATGCATGCTCAGAGTGAGGAGTGGATCTAGCCTGGACCAGGACCAGACGTACATCGCGGACATCTTGATCAGCTATCCAGAGCTATTCTCTTTTTACCTCCATCAGGTCAGTTCCTTGTATTTGTTTTGTTTCAGATACTGCATTTCTCATTACCTGTGCGTTATTTACTGATTACCGCGTAAAGCTAGAAGCCGAAATGTGACTACGGCAGTATATTTCCTTGACCGCAGGAGCATGGCTGGCCTTGTCAACCCCTCGTATTCCATATTTTGGGAAGCGGGGCGTGTCACGTTTCATACACACCTCTGCGAACGTGCAATAGTCTTCATCATAGGATAAAACCTTCATATCTCCGCTAGAAATGTTTTTATAAAAACCTGTCTTTTGTTAAGATTATTCTCACACAAAGAACCGCTACGAATTTTAACTCAGAGAGAACACTTGCTTGACTTTGTTTTAATTTGGACTTTCTAGGATTCTTAGCGAGCTATGGGCCAATGCACCCAAACCAGTTGGTTTTAGGGCACTAGGTGTAAAGACACCCCGACGGACTTAATTGCTCAAGTTACCTAGGCCCTAAAACAAAAGACCAATTTTGGCGTGAAAATCATAACGATTTAATGTGAACGGAGATATAACTGGTTGTTCAAATACTTTTGGATAAAAGACGTGTTTAGGTGTGTAATCACTTCAATCAAGTTTCAGATGGGTTATTCTTCAGAATTAGTTCTTATTAAGGCATCAATAATATCCCTTCATATCCACCTTTCTTTATAAACTCGTCTTAATATTAATAATTTCAGAACAAACCTATTTGATCCTCAGAAAATAGTTTATCAAATAAAAAGTTTTCAGACATAATAGACTTGTCATCTAATTTTCAAAACTCACGACACATGCAGTGTGATGTAAAGACGTGTATTATCTATAGTTAACATTAAAGGAGGGTTATCTTTCAGGTTTTCAAAATCTAAAAATAGGATCTAGTTGTTCCTATCTTATCAAACAAAACCGTCGAAATGTTGAATCTGAGTTCTCCCATTAGCTAACTTGACGAAAATGTTTTTAGAAAATTTTCTGATTTTTATGGATTTTAGTATGCAGATGCAAAATATACATATGAATGCGAAAGTTAGAAATGCGTACCGAGCGTACCCCCAAACTTAAACTGGACAGTGTCCTCACTGTCATTGCATGAAAAAAAATTATTGAAGGGTCAAAATTGTCGGTTAGATATACACCTTATTTTTATTTGAAAGAAAATTGTTAAAAATTGATATGCACCATACAAGAATATCCACACATATATACAAAATAGTATATACATGCCCCCAAACTTATTTGAAACAGTGTCCACTGTTTTGGCTGGATAACCGAAGTTTGGTGGTAGGCAGAGGAAGATTATGCAGGGTAAACCTGCTCCTGTAAGACCAGGAGCTCCTCTGTTGGTTCGGCGCTAAGGTATGGTTTCAGTCTGTGTCCGTTTACTTTGAAAAATGAACCGTCCTTTGGATTCTCCAAATCCACAGCGCCTTGCGGATACACATTCCGCACAAAAAATGACCCTTTCCAGCGAGATCTGAGCTTACCTGGATGGAAATGTAGCCGGGTGTCGTAAAGCAGTACCTGTTGACCAGGTGCGAATGTTTTGCGCAAAAGGTGTTTATCGTGAAACACTTTCGTTCGGTTCTTAACGACAACCGCGTTTTCGTAAGCCTCATCCTGAAGCTCGCTCAATTCGTTTAACTGCAGCTTCCGATGGCTGCCCGCATCTTCAAGGGTCAAGTTCAACTCTTTAATCGCCCAAAATGCGTGATGCTCGATTTCTACTGGAAGGTGGCAAGCCTTTCCGTACACAAGCCGATAAGGAGACATGCCAAGATCGATCTTATAAGCAGTTCGAAACGCCCAAAGGGCATCGATGAGTTTCAAAGACCAGTCCTTACGGTTCTTGGAAACCGTTTTCTCCAAAATCTGTTTGATTTGCCGATTAGACACTTCGGCTTGCCCACTTGTTTGGGGGTGGTAGGGCGTGAATAGCTTATGATTAATGAAGTATTTCCGCATCAAGAACTCAAAAGTCCTATTACAGAAATGCGTTCCATTGTCACTAATGATCACGCGGGGGTGTCCAAACCGGGAAAAGATGTTTTCTTTAAGGAATTTAACGACAACCTTGTTGTCGTTAGTCCGGCTTGGTACGGCCTCGACCCATTTAGAGACATAATCAACAGCCAGAAGAATATACAGGTTCCCAAAAGAGCTGGGAAACGGCCCCATGAAATCAATACCCCAAACATCGAAAATCTCGACAACCAAGATTGGTTGGAGCGGCATCTCGTTTCTCCTGGATATCCGGCCCAAGTGTTGGCACCGGAAGCAAGTCTTGCAGTAGCCATGAGCATCTTTGAAGAGTTGTGGCCAGTAGAAGCCACACTGCAAGATTTTATCAGCTGTCTTTCTTGGGCCAAAATTCCCGCCACACGCTTGATCGTGGCAAAATGACAGCACACTCTTGAATTCATCATCAGGAACGCACCAACGAATAATCTGGTCGGGGCAGTACTTGAACAGATAGGGTTCGTCCCAGTAAAAGTGTTTTACTTGGGATAAGAATCGAAGTCTGTCCTGACTGGACCATTCGTTCATCAGTAATCCTGTTGCCAAATAATTCACAATATCGGCGAAACAGGGTTCGCATGATACCGTTAAGAGTTGTTCATCCGGAAAAAACATCGTTGATCAGAATTTGAAGCGACGACGAAGAAGGAAGTCGTGAGAGATGGTCGGCGACTACGTTTTCACATCCTCTTTTGTCCTTGATGACATGGTCAAACTCTTGAAGAAAGAGGATCCAACGTATCAGCCGAGATTTTGCATCCTTCTTTGCAAAAAGATGGCGAAGAGCTGAATGGTCCGTGTAGACAATGACTGGAGAGCCGATCAAGTAAGGCCTGAACTTTTCTAAAGCAAACACAACAGCCAAGAATTCTTTCTCGGTTGTTGTGTAGTTCAGTTGGGCATCGTTCAGGGTTCGGCTAGCGTAATAGATTACGTGCGGCATCTTATCGATGTGCTGTCCAAGGACAGCACCGATGGCAAAGTCGGATGCATCGCACATAATCTCAAATGGATACGTCCAGTCAGGAGAAGAAAGAACGGGAGCAGAAGTGAGTGAGCTTTTTAATGACTCGAACGCAGTCATACAGCTCGAGTTGAAGTCGAATGTCGTGTCCTTGGCCAGAAAAAGAGTCAAGGGCCTAGCAATCTTGCTAAAGTCCTTAATGAATCGTCTATAGAAACCGGCATGGCCAAGGAAGGCTCGGATGTCTCTGACGCATCTGGGACGAGGGAGATTGGAAATGACCTCAATCTTGGTTTTGTCAACCTCTATGCCATTTTGCGAAATGATATGTCCTAGGACAATTCCTTCGCGTGCCATGAAGTGGCACTTCTCCTAGTTCAAAGTGAGGTTCTTATCCTTACACCGGGTAAGGAAAGCGTCAAGATGTAGCAAATACTCATCAAAGGAATCGCCGAAAATGGAGAAATCGTCCATGAAGATCTCCAAGAATTTTTCCACCATGTCTGAGAAGATTCCCATCATACACCGCTGGAAAGTAGCGGGCGCATTGCATAACCCAAAGGGCATGCGACGATATGCAAACGTGCCGAAAGGACAGGTGAATGTGGTCTTGTCCTGGTCTTTTTCGGCGATGGGAATCTGATTATAGCCGGAGTAGCCATCCATAAAGCAGTAGTACTCGTGTCTAGCCAATCGTTCAAGCATTTGGTCAATGAAAGGTAGAGGAAAGTGGTCTTTCCGCGTTGCGGCGTTGAGTTTTCTATAATCAATTCATACTCACCACCCAGTCTGGGTGCGAGTAAGGATTAACTCGTTCACCTCATTGGTTATGACCATTATGCCCGACTTCTTGGGGACAACGTGAATGAGGCTAACCCACTGGCTATCAGAGATAGGGTAAATGATACCACTATCTAGACACTTTACGATCTCCTTTTTTACAGCCTTCTTCATGACTGGGTTGAGTCGCCTTTGTGGATCCCTGGCTGGTTTAGCATAATCCATCAAATGAATGCGATGTTCAACGATCAGGGGACTAATCCCTTTGATGTCCGCCATTGACCAGCCAAAAGCTTGTCTATTGTTGTGCAAGATCGTAAGAAGGGCTTTCTCTTGCTCTGGAGCTAGAGAAGTCGAGATGATAACAGGGAGGGTCTCGTTCTCACCCAAATAAGTGTACTTAAGGTGAGACAGCAATGGCTTAAGTTCGAGCGTTGGCGGTGATACGATTGAAGGCAATATTGGTGAAAAGGTCTCGAACTCAAAGGAGTCCAGCAGAGGTTCAAAATGAGTGTAAGCGACCGAGTTGGATGGTTCAGCTAACTCATCCGGAAATTTAAAGGATTCAAACTCGGGTGGTGACTGGCCAAGATCGTTCGAGAAGGTGAAGCACTCGTAATCACAGCTGGGAGCAGAAGCAACAGCAGGTTCGAAGAGGAACGCACTAGTGGCGTCAAGATTGCTATGATCGAACAAAAACTCCTCGAATTCACAGTCCTCTGAGGTGATCTCCTGGATCGAACAAACGTCTAGTATATGAGCATTAGGTTCAGAGGGCTGATTCCCCAACCTGAAAATGTTGAGTTCAATTATCATGTTTCCAAAAGATAGGTTCATCGAACCATTTCGACAATTGATTACAGCATTAGAGGTTGCAAGGAATGGACGTCCGAGTATCACCGGAATTTGGTTCTGGGGGTCAGCTACAGGCTGTGTGTCTAAAACAATGAAGTCAACGGGGAATATGAAGTCTCCAGCCTTGATTAACACATCCTCTAGCTCACCCCTAGGATGGGTGATAGATCGGTCGGCCATCTGGAGAGTACAATGTGTGGGTTTCAGCTCTCCTATATCTAGTTGTTCATATACTGAGTACGGAAGCAGGTTAACACTGGCACCAAGATCCAAGAGTGCGCGGTTGATGTTCTTATCCCCAATGGTGATTGAAATCGTAGGACAGCCAGGGTCCTTCCGTTTTTGAGGTAAAGCTTGGGTAAGAGCATCACTCACAGCACTAGCTAAAAAAACTTTCTTGGGTACCTGAGATTTCCTCTTTTTCGTGCACAAGTCCTTAAAGATTTTTGCGTAGGAAGGAACTTGTTGGACAACATCTAAAGGGGGAATGTTGATGTTAACCTGCTTAAACAACTCCAAAATCTTCTCTATTTATGGATTTTGTTTATTGGATCTCAACCGGTTTGGAAATGGAACGTTTTTGAAATTGGTTGAGTCCAATGTTTGTGGAGGAGATTGTGGAGTTGGAACGGATCCCAGAGTCGGAGTTTTCGTGGAGTGAGATGTGGGTCCTTTCAGAGCAGAAGAAGAAGAAAGAGAGCCTTTAGATGAATGGAGAATAGGCTCTGAAGGTGAAGAAGAAGAAGAAGAATCGGCCGGGGTGTCATTATCCTCAATTGTTGTGCCGATGTTGTTGTTCAGCATTCTTCCTGATCTCAATATAGTCACGGCACTCACATTATGGTTCTGTTGTTCAAGAGCAACATGTACATTATGTGGGTGACCAGGATTTGGGAGCGGTTGAGATGGAAGCTTCCCTTTCTCTCGCTCTCTTAGAGCCGCATTCAGCTGTGCAATTTGGGCTTCAATAGTCTTGATGCTTTGCCCATGAGAAGCGGTGTGTTGCACCAGAGACTGAATAGAAGACTGGATGTTGCCGGTGGATTGTGTTGATTGTTTAACGAACGCCTCCAGATTTCGTTCTAACGAGGAAACCTTATCATTGTTGGACGGAACAAAGTTGTTTTGAGGAAAGGAATTGTTGGGCGCAAAATTGTTCGTCGCATTTTGAAAAGGTTGGGATTGGTAGGGCTGCTGATACTGTTGTTGTGCTTGTTGTTGAGGAGGCCCCCTTTGAAAATTGTTCTGCCCTTGGAACTGATTTTGATTCCGGTTCCATGCGAAGTTAGGGTGGTTTTTCCATCCAGGGTTATACGTGGAAGAGTATCGATCATTTCTTGGTCTTTGCTGAAATGCAGTATTAACATGATCTTGTCCTTGAGATGGTGAATTGTAAGGACACTCTTCAGTTAGGTGAAATGGATCGGAACAACAAGAAAAAATGGTACGAAGGGGAAGAACAGGGGCAGGAGCAGGAGATGAAAATTTGCTTTCTATCGCTTCAAGTTTTTTCGTTATTGCAGTCATTTCGGCTTTCATTGCAATAGAGGCATCGAGTTGGTGAATGCCTGCCCTAGACTGACCGGTAGAAGTAGAGGAAGAAGAAGAAGTACTTGGTCTGGTGCTCTCCCATTGAAGCGTTTGTTCTGCAAGGTCGTCGAAGAATTGCCATGCTTCTTCGTCAGATTTGGATAAGAAGTGGCCTTGACAAATGGTTTCCAACAACTGCTTGGTTGCTGGATTCAGGCCCTCGTATAAGGTTTGGCAAAGTTGCCATCTCTCAATACCGTGATGAGGGCACTGAACAAGAAGGTCTTTATATCGGTCAAAGCACTTCCAAAAAGGTTCAGTAGGAAGCTGGGAAAATTGGTTGATTTCGTTACGGATCCTCGCGGTTTTGTGATTTGGATAGAATTTCTTGAGAAACGCTTTCACAAACTCGTCCCAACTGGTTATGGAGTGGGAAGCAGCTCTATACAGCCACTTTTCAGCAAGATCACACAAAGTGAACGGAATAACCCGTAGCCGTATAGCATCATTTGACAGCTGGGTCGTTTTCATCATTGCACATACATTCTGGAACTTGTTGATGAAGATATAGGCATCTTCAGATTCAAGCCCATGAAATTTCGGAAGCATGTTAATGAAGTGGGGCTTAATTTTGAAATTATCCCCATTGGCCGGTGGAAGGGAAAGATAGGTAGGGAGTGCAGCGCGAGTAGGATAGAATCGATTTTGGAGCGCAATTTACTGTGGCGCTTCTACAAGAGGTGGTCGCGGGTTATTCGCACCTAATGGAGGTGGAATTATTCCCGTAGGGGGTAAGGTGATGTTATGAAGAAATCCAGACATCTCGTTAGAAGAGTGTGGGGAAGGTGAAGGTGATGGTGAAGGTGAAGAAGTATGGACAGAATCTCGGTCAACGTCGGAGTTGGCCGGCAAAGGTAAGGGTGAAAGAGGCGTGGAAGGAGTTTCGACGTCTAAGTCGATCGCGTAGTCGGTAGCGACTAACGTAACGCGGACTAGGCGGGCACTAGTGTCCCGAGTCCAACCGGAAATATACTAAACGAGTTTAGTATAGTCAAAGCGTAGAATGTGAGGGTAAGAAAACGTCAGTGGAGAAATACGATGAGAGGTGGGTGGAAAAAAATGGGATTCTAGCGACAAAGGGCAAGTTTTTATAAAGTTTTTGTTTTGTGTTTTTTTTCTGTTTTTTTTAATTTTTAGAAAGAGTTTTGCAGAAATATGTACGGACTTACGGCTTAACTTCATACAATCACAGACAAAATATGCACGATCACACCTAGATCTAGGGTCACCTAGGTCAGCTAGACATCTCCTAACTGTTCCAAAGGGCTAGAAATAGGACCTCAAACCGCCTCTTCACCGCCAATTGCGGCCAGGTAAGTGCCAGGTGAGTGGGAGGCTCTCCACCACAAGTAGTGGCCCTAATTAAGTAACCACTCGCCTTAGACACACTTGCCTAGACACCGCAAAGTCAGGTTAGGATCAACGGCCGATGCCTACAACTGGTCCTCTGTCCTATTGAGCGCGACGTCCTTAGGGCTGAGTCTAGTGTTTTTTAATTAAATAATGGTCAATGCATATGCCTTATGTGATTTCTGGGGTCCTGGGAAGGGTGATGAAATCCCCACCCAATCTGGATTGGTCACAAGCCCCTTAAAGTCTGTATTATCGATGCAAAACAGTAATAATCAAAAAAATCTAAAACACTCGCAAAATTTTATTTGGCGGCAGTGCAAAGAATGCTGCAGAAAGAACAGTTCAGTGGAGTTAAAAGGAGTTGAGAAGAGGATTGGGATACTCACAGAGGATTTTGGGTTTCGCCTTGATCCACCGCGGTGTAGCCGCGAGATATGGGTCTAACTCCCCACGACTTTGGCACTGAACTTGAACTTCTCCCTATCCTGCACTCTTGCACAAAGAATAACAAGATGATTTTTATAGTATATTTTTTTGGTTATATCTATATTCACAATTAACCCGAAATTACACAAAGAAATAAACTACTGTCTCCCCGGCAACGGCGCCATTTGATTGATACGTTTTGTGCGTGTTATAGTTTAATTACCGCAATCAGGAAGGTTTCGCTTTGTAGCTAGCCGGATGAGTATGGGTCGATCCATAGAGAGATGGGAGTCTTTTTGTTTATGTTTTAACGAGTTAAGTCCAAATATGTCCGGGTTTGTTTAAGATTAGCTAATTAGAAATGAATGATAAGAGAACTTGTTAGGGTTAGGATTTGGTTAATTTGAGTTAGGAGCTCGCTCACTTAATTCATTTGCCACTCTTAATATCGATGTTACGGTAATCGGCAACAACGGGGATTAGCACGATTAAGAAGGAAACTTGCGAGTATAAGCTAGGCTTTCCAACACTTAGTTTCCTCTCTTGGGTCCTTGTCCGTCCGTTCTTGGCTCTTAGTCGTAACCTCAGGTTGATTCAACCACAGCCGGTCTCACTAGGGTATCACCACTATTATAAAGAATAGGGTGCCGTAGGGAGCGGATTGTGGTTCAATTAACAGGAGTTCGAATCAAGATGTTGGGCAAAGAAAAGAGTGAGGGAGATTTCCTTCTCTCAAACTTTCCTTTTCCTACCCTAACAAGTGAGAAATTACTCACCTATTATAAAAGATAAATAAAATGAAACAAAGAAAGAAAGATAATAAGAATTGAGGTAGAAAATCACAACTAGCTATTTGGGACCTCACTTAGGCAAGGATCACACTAAGTATCATGGTTGTAAGGATAAAAGAAAACAGAAGAGAATAAAACAACAAACAAATAACAACAACTAATTTTAACAATTGAAATTACAAGCAAAATAAAGAACTAAATTACCAAACACGTATGTAGAAAAAGAATACTTCTTTCATTCTTCAATACTCAATAAAGCTCACTACAAGTTTTAATGGAGGAAGATGAAGAAGATACAACTCTTATTGAAAACTAAACTAAAATCTAGTACAAGAAATCACTCCCTTGCTCTGGCTCGAACTGGGCTATTTATAGGCTGAGTTCTGAAACTCTAGGGCAAGATTATCTACCCAAATGCACTGTCCTAACAACCCCCAAAATTTGGTCAGATGATGACATGAACCCGCCGCGAAAACCCATATTTGGCGGCGGTTCCGCCGCGGTTTTGTGGAATTGGGGTCTCGTATTTTCTGGGTTTCCTTGTGTTGCATGTGTCTTCTGTTTAAGAGGTCCAAAATGTCAAGATTCTTCCATGATTTCTTCAGTTTCCAGAAGTCAACAATGGTGGCTTCATAGTCAATTTATTTGAATTTATCTCCCTCGGGCCCCACGCATCTTTGAATATTGTTATTTGACTTTATCTCCATCGGGCCCCACGCTTGACCAAAAAATGATGACTATTTTCGTCCTGTCTTTTGAACTGGTAAGCGGCACTGGTCGGATGCGGAGGACTGGAACCCGGCTTTTATCTGTCTGTGACAGATGTTCTGGATTTTGGCGTAACTGTGGAGATTTTGTCTTGATTTGCATTATTTGGACTGGAAACCTGTAACCTGTAAATATGTAGCAAACACGGATTAAAAGCACATGCCTATAGACAAACGAGCATAAGAATGGGCGGTATTAAATGCAATATTCTGTGATGAACATGGCTCCTAGGATTAGGAGAGGGTACACCTATTGCGCTTATTGGATAGTCTTCTTCCAAACCATAGGCAGGTACCGAAAGGTGGGGAAGGAAGAAAACCAATTAGCCTAAGTGTGGTGTACAGGAGGTAATAAGTAAAGACAAAATAAAGGGATTAGAAAGAGAGCAAAGTAAATTGTGACTGCTATCATTCATGACGAAACCGCGTATATCATCGCCACTCCTACTTCACCTTTGCATTTCTCTAGAACACCCCGTATCACTACGAAAATCCACATTTATTGGATAATCCATCGTATAGTTACATACGAACTCAAAAGAACTTGTTCCAGTTCGAAGATGGATTTTGGTTCAGGAGAAATTGAATAAGGATTATTCAGTTGTCTTTTATCTTTACCTTCTCTCAGGTTGCGAGGGCTCTTAGGATTAGGAGAGTACACCTATTACGCTTATTGGATAGTCTTCTTCCAAACCATAGGCTGGTGCCGAACGGTAGAGAAAGAAGAAAACCATTTAGCCTAAGGGTGGGGTACAGAAGGTAATGAGTAAATACAAATAAAGGGATTTGGAGAGATGGCAAGGAAATATACGGTCACAGTCATGAATCTGGATAATGGAAGAGGCATTACTGGGAATACCAGGCTACCCCTTCGAAACATTTTCATGTTTCAATTTTACTGTGCGTAGTTAATTGAAAACTGATTTTCCAATTAGATCCTTACACCAGGGTATGTATTTACCAGGTTTGATTCTCACATCTGTATGGTTTTACAGATGATGAGTGGGAGTAAGTTATTGGGAATTAGGTGATTATATCCTCATTATATCGGAACTCGTTGTAATTGGTGATATTTGAGGAAATCGTCTGGGGTTTTGCCTGACGGCAAATATTTTGTTTTGAATATCCATTGTTATGCACCCAATTTCAAATTGATATATCTGTACGTTTATTTTATAAAGTGAGATATAACTTTTTTAAATTATGTCCATGACATTTACCTATATCAGTTGATGATTGGATAAGGAGCATTAAACAGCGGTGTAATTCTTCTTAACCATAGTACATTTTTCAACCTACGATGCACAGGGTTTGAGTTATTAAACTCAGGGACTTATACAAAGTATTGTATATTGTCCATTGTCTATTAAGACAAAGGGGTTGGTGCTCGTACTATATTCTGTTTACTTATGACTTCTCCAGTTTTAGACAAGTATTTCGTAGAAATACAAGGTCCAAGTTTTGAGAAGTTATAGGTACAAGAATAAAGTAGAGAACCATGTGTTGCAAGTATCAGGATTCTTCGAGGTGATCGAAGATGTAGATACTTGTGTATGGTATTCAATTGATAGTAATGGTTTTGAGAACTTGCTTCTCTTTCAGGTTACTCATATTTGGATGCACTCCTAGTTGAGTAATGCTGATCATCTTCTCTCCATTTAGTTAACATGCACTGGAGACAGCTGCATGATTTGAATCTGGTTCCAATTAAATCAGTGCCTCTGTTCTATATTGTATATAGAATGGTTCATATCTTAATGATGTTAAGGTATATGGAGTTGTCCGGCTTATGCTTAAAACCAGACTCTGGATGACTCAAGGCACGTTTCTGTAATGGCAGTTTGTGAGTTATCCTGGGCTATGACGAGGGTTAATTTTCTACCATCTGGAAGATCAATAGTGATATTGTTCTTGACTCACCACAGTTTTAGTAAAATGGACTTTTTCAGAAAATAGTAGTGGGAGTATGGTAGAACTGGAAGTGATTCCAGAACCATAAACGATTACTGAAAATTTAATAGAACCTAAAGATTTAATTGGGTTTGACATTCTATTAGCCACTCCGCAGATATGGTGGGTAACCTCAGGCGCCCGAGAGGTACTTCGGTATCCTCAAAGTCGGTGACAGGGAGATTCTTGTTTATCCAGACTTACCATTACTGCTGTTCTAGACTATAAGACCCGGCAGGAGGATGAGTATAGCGTCGTTCTAAACTAGCTTTAGAAGTGCACGTGTATATGACTCCGCCAGAGGGTTGTTGTAGTCAGTGGGAGCAGCGGAAGCATAGTGGACAAGTAGCTTGTGTCTATTTATAGACTAAAGCAGATATAGCGGAGATAGATCATCTATTTTTGATGTGACAGTCATAGGCTTTGACTTCATCAGAATAGGAGATGGATCTGTTAAGAAGGTAGTAGGGTGTGACGTCCTGGTATTTGGATGACATGCACTTTGTAGGAAGTGAAATTCATACACTACGATCGGTTATACTGTAGTTGTCACACAGTGGTTTCTCCACATAGGATACGGATATTATATCAGGCATTCTGATTACTAGATCTATGGTTTTAGATCTAGATTTGGGTAGTTTCCCAATCTGGGTACTTAGACAGTATTCTAAAGGTGTTTTAGAATGGTCGACTCTTAGCATGGTGGAGTACCTGCAGGTGATAGATTCACCCTCTCTAAAGGTGTCTTACAGACTAAAGGGGAGAGGGATGTGCATGATTGGCATATCACTTGCTTAGGCAATTGAGTCAATCATGAGATGTCAAGTACCACACCAGATATTGTTTTCTCACTAGCTGCTATAAGTTGATATATTAATCCAATCCTGGAGAAACGTTTGGAAGCAGTTTAAGAATATAAGTGGATGTTCTAGGGATTTGATAACGGCAGCCTCCTTCGGGAGACGGTTATCATTCCAGGCTTCTAAGGTGACCTGGATGATAGAGTGACTGTTAGAGCTATAGTTTTCCCTCTTTTGAAGGGCAGTAGTTTGGACAGGTGGTCCAAGCGGATACCGAGGAAGGCATGGTGCAGGATACTGATTAAATTCAGTTGACGATACAGTCTAAGAAGTTTGCTGGATTTGGTGTTCATTTGTGAACTGGGACCCATCAGATATCCAAACATATTCTAAGACAGGTATTGCTCATTTCAGCAGATAGCTTTCTCCGCGAACTTGAGATAAAGAGAGACAGAGAAAGAAACATCGGAGCGGATCCACTCACTGAGGCTATTTCTTGAACGCAATAGTTTTTTAAATGAGCTTTGTGATACTGATTAGTAGAGAAGTTGGGTGTTCAGTATCATCTGGGTTGTGAGTATGCGACATCGCAATAATTAACCTTAAGTGCAAGTGTGGATCGCAGGCACGTGATTGCAATGATTGAGGGAGGACCTATACCGGTAGAACAGTCTTACTAGAGATGATAGTATGCTATCTGGTTTGTATTTATCATCATGTACATGCTTCAGGTGACATTACAGATCACTAATACATGTTGATAGAGCCCATAGGATTCTTGCTTGACTACCAGCAGTATGATGGCGATCATATACGTGAGAGTTGGGTGGTCTATAAGCACATCCTTAAAGTGTCCCTAGTTGTGGGAGTTTCGAGACTGGGCATCGATACTCTAAGAGTAGACTAGTGTATACTGATCGAGACCCCGACGTGGGGTGGTGGCCGGTCTCACAAGCCATTGGTGTCAGTTGGTTCACCTAAGATATATACAGGTGCTCATTGGGTTATGAGTACACCGGACGGACTCGCCGGGAACATGCTAGTTGGTATTATACTTATTGTCAGATAGAAGTTCCCTGGTGACATGTGTACAGGTTAGTCTATCGACCTGAGATCGTCATTTGTCTCGTGTGAGTTCCTACTGTGCTTTGATTACTACCCTACCACGGCTCAAAGGAGTCATGCAAACAGGTTTTATTTGGGTACAGTCCAGAGCCACACGGAGGCAGTGAGCGGATCGTCAGGGGATTTGTCTCTCCGGGTATTGGGGGTTGATGTCGGTGGCCATCACCAGAAATCCTTGGCCAAGGTAGTCGAGAATTACTGATTCGGATCAGTAGTTTCTCAGGTGGTGATATCCTTCATACCGACACTAAATGTCAAGTTATTAGGGGTCTGACTTTATCCACTCCCCTAGACTCGATATGCGATACTCATAGACGAACGGACCGGACTGTACGGATATTGTCACTGTCAGGCTCAGTAGGGTTTCAGGATGAGTTTGCTCGTCGGCCCCCCTTTCACTCAATACCTGGGTAGCCGTTACGTAGAGCTAGTGCCACTGACGTCCTTGTGGTTAAACCCACTGCCAGCGTATTGACGAGTCTTTAAGGTCCCACACAGAGGGTTTCATTGCTTCGGGCGAAACGTTGTAGAGGCTGTATGGTTTTATGGCAGGGTTCGATCACATACGTGTACTTATGCACGAATGATGTTCGAACGGATAATACTAGTGGGCTTTGGTTTAAGCCGGATCCTAGTATTATATTGTTGGATTATTTTCGTCTCGTAGTATTCGTATTCAGTCGGAATAAGGATGCGAGTATGTATATACGGATGAGGGGTATTCTTGTAATTCGTTACAAGATTAATTTAGATAATACGAAATTATTTCCTTTTTCTAATAAACATTTAGTTTAAATGTTTAGTGAGGTGGAAAGTGTGAGTGTAAGTTTTGGCATTGTGAGTCATGGTTTGCATTGATTGTGGCATGTGCACTTGGTGACTCATGGTATGTGTGACATGCTAGATATTTTTTGTGAGTATTGTGAGATATTTAGTGAGCAAGACAGATCTTTTATTGTGGGGAGTTTCTTTAGTTGCTTGCTCACAAAAAAGAACACACAACACTCATTTTCTTCACTTGCTATTTTCTTGAGCTCACACTTTCTTCTCCCATGGCATTTTCTTCAACCTCCACCCAAACCCTCTCATGAGTTGAGAATCCTTGGGTGTATTGAGACAAAATGATCATACACACTCTCTACTTCACCTTGGCTATCTAGGCTAGCAAACTAGATACCCGAGTTGCCTCGGTTTTTAGGCGGGAGCCTGTATTACTAACCCTCGACGTGGATCTTCTTCGATGTGGTGAGACCAGAGATCAAACATGATCAAGGAAGCCGCAAGGAGCTTGGGATAGAGGTTGAAGACTGAAGGACACGGATAGTTTGGTATAACCTCTCTAAACTCCTTTTAAGATACCTAGTCTAGGGCTTATGGTTCGATCCGGGTATCGGGTTCCATTAGCGCCGGTTTCTAAAAGTTTTTGTTCCGCATTTGGCCACGGATTGATGGCCGAGGCGCCGGCGTAACCCAACACAAACGCCCTAAGTCTTGGGGCATGATCATGCATACGGTTCACATGGCTTTTGGGAAAGAAGAAAGCCGTGCTTCGGCGAGTCACCGACCGCAAACTCGGTCGCTGACTAAAGCTCAGGAGCAACAACAGAAGCTCCAGAAAATGCTGACCAAAATGGCAGTGCTTACCGGACAGAAAAACAGTCCGGACAAAGAGGCCGAACAACGCCAGGAGTAAGAGACCGATACCGAGTTACTGTGAAGGGTGCTTGAAAGAAAAGACAAAGAAGCTATTGAACAAGCTGCTAACATGAAGCAGATGACGCTCTTGTTTCAGGATATGGTTGGAATGATTATCCAGCAAGAACCCCCAGCCAAGGATCCGCCGATAATAGTTGACGATGATAGAGGGAAAACATCAAACCCTCTTCCGTCTTTATCAATAGCCAAGGAGTAAACAATCTCTAAGGCCGCTCTTGATGATTATATCGCTCAACAAATAAGAGCTCATCAAGAAAATGAAGCGGCTGGCCAAATCGTTAGAACTGTACGACCGTATCCAGGCTGGTATGATCAAATCAAGTACCCACTGGGATATATGATCCCCAAGTTCCATGTATACAAAGGGACATGCAACCTCCATCAGCACGTCGCACAGTTCAGAGCTCTGTGTGTCAACATTGGAGGCGACGACAAACTGTTGCTTTGCTAGTTCGTTGGCATCCTGTCAGAAACGGACTTTGAATGGTACTCGGAGCTCCCAAATGACTCTGTAAAGACATTCAAAGAGATGGAACTGCTGTTCACACATCGGTTCGCCAGCATAAGCGAGCGCACCCTGATCATGGCATTAATCAATGTCAGGGTATGGCCAGGAGAAACTTGGGTCCAATACACGATCCTGTTGCGGAACCTATGGTCTAAGTGCGAATAAAGCATTGAAGAATCTCCCGCCGTGGGCATGTTCATCGGGACCATTGATCCTCAAACGACTGTGTTCCAGTTCATGACATTCTTCAAACCAACGACCTTCCAGGCTCTGATCGATAAACTAGCCCAAATGGACCAGATGGGCCACAGGCCTTCCTCCTCAAATAAAGACCCACGAAATAACAAGGGTAAAGGGAAAGTGGCCTTCGTCGCCAACACGCAACAACAACCGAGTGTCCCAAAACCGGCTGCTCGCCAAAACAACACGCGTCCACGCCCGTCCTTGGAGGAAAGACTAGGACGCGCTTATTCGTTTCCCCGCGATAAGACGAGAAGACTATTTGAATTGGCAGTGCATAATAAACTCATCACATTGCCAAACCCACGGCGTCCACCGCAACCCGGCGACCCTAACTACTGCTCCTATCACAGAATGGTGAGCCACTCAATTGAGGATTGCTACGTCTTCAAGAACTAGGTCAAGGACCAGTATCAACAGAGGAAATTCACTCTGTCTGATAATTGGAGGGTAAACCCACCCTAGAAGCACACTCCCAAAAAGGTGGATGCGCAGGAGGCATTATGCTCATTCATGGAAGAAACTCCATGGGAAGTCGTTCTTTCAGCAAAAACCAAAAGAATGCTGAAGGATCTACAGGCATGTCCAGCAGTTAGGTGGAAAGGCTCACTTAAACCTGAAATAATCGAAAGGATGCTAAAACCTTGTCCCGTGCCAAAAATTGTTAACGAGGGGAAAAACCCCCAAGTCAAGCCTTCGAAGTCTTCGAAGAAAAAGAAGAAAACCAAGAAGCTCGTGCAGCCTGCTAAGTATGATGACAAGCACACAGATCTAAAAAAATACATTTGCACGTTAGAGGAGTACAACCAGAAGGCGCGGAAACCGGTCACGCTCGAAGAGTTCCTTAAGCATATTCTTGAGGATGAAGATAGTGACAACGATGAGGAAAATGACTCATCAGGAGATACCGGAGACCGTGTAGCAAGTTACCACATGGTCTCCCATTCATCGTTAAATGATGAAGAAACTCCCCTGGCATCAGAAAATAACGCGGAGGAACTGGGGGCAGGATCGGCGCTAAAATCCCCGGACCGGCCAGAAGACCCGATCGATAGGCTGTTAAACGAAGCCTTTCAAAAAAGCAAAGCTGACCGAGAGCACGAAACAGCTATATACGAAAAGGCTAAGCGTCAGCGTCATGATGAAGAAGCTGCGGCAAGGACGAGTCGTAAAGTACTTCAGCCAAACCAAAGCACACCTGCTACAAATAAAAGCAGGATCAAGACAGAGAAGCGGTTCGCCAAAGCCCTGTCGATGGGAATGAAGCTGCCACCTCTCGTAGGAAACACTCCCGGAGTCATATGTCTCGACGGAAAGGATTCACATCCAAATTACTGCTTGTATCATCGGAGGGTCACCCATCCCACCGAGGAATGCAGTGCCTTCAAGAAGTGGTGGCAAGGATACGTTGCCCATCAAAAAAACTTCAAGAGGATGATGCGCGAAGCTCGTAGACGGCAAAAAAGTGCGACAAATGCGCATGAAAAAACGACTGGCAACTGTCATATGGTTGATACCAGTTTGGAAGGGGGGAAACCCTAAGTTCTTACTTTTGGGAGTGATTCTGAGGACGAAATACCCCTCAGCCCTCTCTTCAAATAATCCACCTCCGAAAAAGAAGAGGAGGAGAAGAACTGCGAGAATACTCAGCAGCGTAATCACACGCTGCCTGAAAAGAACCTCGGACCTACAAATAAAGGTTTGAGCAAAAAGGACAAAGAGAAAGAAAAAATCTCAGAGGAAATTGCCCTCAATGATGATGTTGTCAAAGAGCTCACAGTGAGGGACCCACCTTGGAAAAAAAGGCGGAATACAATGTCCTAGCACATCTGAGGAAAATACCCTCACAACTGAGTATATTGGATGCTCTCCTCCTGTCCAAAGAGGCACGAGATTCTCTGATCAAGGCATTACAAGAGCCCGATCATCTCTAAACTTTCCTTGTGGAAGAAAAGATGAAAGATGAACTGGCTGAGGTCCACACGGCTGATATTATATTCAGCGATGAAGATCTCCTCCTTGGTACGTGCAAACATAATCGCCCGTTATACATCACCGGGTACTGCCACGACATCACCGGGTCCTCCGTTAACCTTCTCAATGTGAGAGTGCTGAAGAAGATTTGCATGAACGTTCAGCACCTGGCCCGAGACAAAATTACCATCTCCGGGTTCGACTCACAGTTGTCATAGATGCTCGGGTCTGTAATACTGGGGTTACTCTTTGGGCTGCTCATCACTGACATCAGATTTCATTTCATTGACACCATGACTTGCTATAACGCTTTGCTCGGCAGGCCTTGGTTACATGAGTACAACGTCATCTCTTCTACACAACATTAATGTATGAAGTTTTTCAAAGACGTCTTAGAATACACCATCACAGGGGAGCTAAATCCGTTCTCCGTAAACGAGGTCCGAAAGTATGAAGACGCAAAGTACTTCCTACCACACTTCGAGGATACGGAAAGGTGTCACAAGCCGTAGGATAAACAAAAGTCTGTCGCCATTATCCCGATATTTGGGAGCGATTCCAAGGAAGATGAAGAAATAGTCTCTCGGGGCAACCCTGGAAAGAAAACAACAGGCCCAGACTATCTACTCCTATTTTCGTCTTCGGCAGCGACTCAAAGGACGAAGCCAACACAGTGTTCTCCATCTTCTTGTCATTGCAAACCTTTGCCGGAATAGATCAGAGTCTACAAATTACAATAGCTCCGCCTCGACATTACAAGGAACTTGATGCGCTCCATTCATACAGCGTACAAGAACTGCAAACTTTCTACGTACCTCCCAGGCAAAGAGGTGAAAAAGCGATTCTTTTCTACCAATCTACGGAAAATAAAGTAGAAAAAGAAGTCTGGCATAGTGCCGATTTTGCACTCGACAGGCTTCAACCAATCCTTCTGCCAAGATACTATGCGGAGGGATTGAAAAGGCTGTTAAGATGCCAAGGTGTACCCCTTGAAAAAAATGTTCGACAAGCCCAATTCTACAAAAAGATTTGGGATATTCCCAGGACTCAGTAAAAGATGCCCAACGGGAAGATGGAGACAACTGGGCATAGATACGTTCAGTCTAAGAAACGGGAGCGGTTCCACAGTTGCCACGTCATAAATAGCTCTAGTGAAGGGGAAAACGCTCTTTCAAATGGCCGTGACATTGAAACATAACGAAATCCCGCTCTAAGAACGTTAAGTCTGTCACTCGAAGAACAAATAGAAAAGATAATAAAAGAAGCTTGTCAAAGGAGCCGAGATAACCACAGCCGCGAAATGTCCATTTATGAAAAAACCAGGACGCATCGCCTCAATCAGCAATCTGCAGAGAAGGAAGACTATAATGCTCTTCTTCCCCGACCTGCTGTATGTCCTCACAAAAGGGGAAAATCCTGAAATAGATGCAGAAACAGGGCAAAGAACGCAAACAACGTTCAAAAACAACAAAGCCGATCCAAGAAGCCGTGCAATTGAGGAAAGGTCGATTGGAACCCGTCCTTTATAAAGAAGATGGGTCGAGAATACTCTTTCCCCCAAGACAAGACGAGGAAAATATTCAACCTTGTCATGAAGCATCAAATGATGATGCTCCCGGAGTCTCGGCACCCCGAACAGATAAAAGAGGTCCATCATCCGGATTATTGCTCCTACCACCGAGCAATAGGTCATCCCCACGAAGACTGCTTCACCTTCAAAGACTAGGTAGAAGGCCAGTATCAACAAGGCAGGTTCACTTTATCCAACAATTGGAAGGTAACCCCGCCGCAAAAGCATGAGCCAAAGAGGGCCTATACCGTGAGGATAGGACCGGTTCAACCACAAAAAGGGAAGCGAACTCGTACTTGCCATATGATAACACTCATAAAATAGGGAGGGCATGAGACTATGGATAACCTCTACATGTGCTTCGCAAATGAAGACGAAGAAGAGGTGATCTCAGAGTTTCCACTAGCACCAAAAGAGCTGGAAGATGAAATACACACCACGGCGGACAACTTAAGAAAAATTGACTTAGGGATGGAAAATGATCTGAGGCCGGCATTCGTCAGTGAGTTGCTATCTGAAAAATAGGTGGCCGCGTTAACAGACGTGCTCATGCAATATAAAGACTGTTTTGCATGGAACTATTCCAAAATGCCAGGTCTAGATCCAAAGGTAGCAGTACATAAACTAGCCATATCGCCGGACATAAAGCCAGTCAAACATGTGCCAAGAAGAATGCGACTTGAACTTGAGATGAGTATCAACGCCGAATTCAAGAACTTAATCGACTCTGGCATCATCCAAGAAGTTCAATATCTCGACTGGATTGCTAACATCATTCCAGTGATGAAGAAAAATGGGACGGTGCTCATATGCGTGGACTTTCGGGACCTGAACAAAGCTTGCCCGAAGGATGATTTCCCAGTACCTGTTACCAAGCTGATGATCGATAACATGTCTACCCATGAAATTTTCTTCTTCATGGATGGATCTTCAGGATGCAATCAAATAAAAATGTATCCTGAAGACCAAAAGCATACTGCCTTCCGGACTCTGCTAGGCATATTCTGCTATAAGGAGATGCCCTTCGGTTTAAAAAACGCTGGCGCTACCTACCAAAGGACCATGAAAAAGATCTTTGATGACCTCATACATGAGATCGCCGAATTCTACATTGACGACCTTGTGGTAAAGATCCGATCTCACAAGGAACATTGGGAACATCTAAAAATAGTGTTTCGACGTCTTCGGAAGTATAATCTGAAGATGAATCCTCTAAAATGCGCGTTTGGAGTCTCCTCAGGAAAATTCATAGGATTCTTCATACGGCACCGGGGAATCGAAATTGACCCTTCAAAGATCAAGGAGATTATGGAAATGCCCACGCCAAGAACTCTCAAATAGTTGCGATCTCTTCAAGGAAAGCTCGCATATATCCGGCGGTTCATAGACAACCTCTACGGAAAATTCCGTCCCTATAGTCATTTGATGAAGAAGGGGACCCCGTTCGTTTGGAATCAAAAGTGTCAAAATGCACTAGACGAAATCAAGCAATACCGGCAAAATCCGCTGGTATTGACCGCTCCGGTTAGGAAAAACCCTTATCCTATATACAACAGCCCTTGAGGGTTGTAACGAATCTAAAATCTATGTATAGAATTTTTCATTTTAATGTACAGAAAAGAGTTTTACTTCCTGAGTTTGAGTTATAAGTTACTTCTTTTAAATAAAAGCAAGAAGCCACTTGTAGCTCACTGGTAAAGCCCTTGCGCTGCTGTGACATAGCCCTGTGTTCGATTCCCATCAGACACAATTATTTTTTTCTGATTTTTTAAAAAACTTTTTAGAAGCCCAAAAGATTTCACATGCAATACACAGGGAAATGAAAAATTCGGAAAAATCAAACATGTGGAAAATGGAGCAAACAGGGATTTAATCAGATAGCACGAATCTCGAGGCCAGATGTCACCAATCGACTGGCGGAATTGGGGTTTGGGCCGGCGCCGATGGTCAGGAGTTGGCAAATTTGCCCCGTACTTTACATGCACACCTTTTCAGCTAACCTTAACTCGTCTGCACTGTTTGATTTCCTTGCAATCAAACAGAGACCTTTCATTAAACAATTTAACATCATTTTAATGCTTTTTAATCCAAATTTTAATTCCCAAACCCTAATTCTCCACTATAAATACCACCCCCTAGCTTGGCTCAGCACCATTCTGAAAATTCTAGCCAAAACTCTCTCAAAAGTTCCTAGTCAAGTGAAATAAAGAGGAGTTAGCAAGCAAGTTGGTTCCGGCGAAGACCGAAGCCTATTCCGGACCTCCCGCGACACCACGAAGCTCATCCCCTCTTCTTCAACCTCTCTTTGATCTTTCTAAACCTTAAGTCCCTCCTAAATCTCCTTCTTTCTATTGAAATTACTCTTCAAATTTTATATCCGTAAAAGTAGAGTTATTACTGACATATTTGTTTCTAAAAACATATAACTCCCTTTTCCTTTACAATTTAATCAATCTAATTTTACTACATCACTTGTAACCTTAAATCCTAATGTTTAGAATCAAATTTCATCAAAATTCTCATGTGAAACAACCATAATAGAACTTTTTCATTAAAATACCTTGAAATTTATAAACACCTCTTTTAGTATTTGTTAAAACAATACCTTTAGGAAAACTTCACGGGGTAACGACCTACCCCACACGCACACTTGGTTTCATTGCACGATACACATTGTATTTATTTTCGTTTCGAAGAATAATATTATAATAAAATACCATATAATTTAAAAACCGAATTTCTTTTAAAGCGATATTTCATATCCTTTGCGATTACGCATCTACAACCCTCTTTAGGGGACCCGCTAATGGATGGTGCGGATTATCGCACATCTTTGGTCTAGTAGAACGAGATACAGACCTCCTCACGGAGCATTCTATCTCGAAAGGATTTAAAACGGTTTTTAAGACGAATTTTATAAATAAAATAAAATTATTTTTAAAATTAAAATTATATAAAATTTATAAATCCATATTTTCAAAATATAATAAATCTATTGTGACGACCCGAAATTGGCACGTGACGGCTCTTAAACTACGCAACGTCTACAGGCGTAACGCAATTTAAGTAAGCCGAAAACCCAGCAATCTAAACCATCAAAAGTAGTAAGAATTAATAGCATTTAAAAACCTTTGAAATCTCAACTCAAATTCTTTAAAAGTCCAACTTTATTTCCTTTAAAATTTTGGCAGCACCTCCTTGTAAAACCAGCCCCAAAAATAGGTACAACAAAGATAAAAGTAAAGCATCCCCAAACGGGAGCAAAAACACGCCCAAAGGCGGAAAACAACCACCACAACAGATATACGACGCCGTAGTAAAGAAATAAAATACCATATAAATAAAACTGCATAAAAGACATCAAAGACACCAAAATAATATACAATATCGTCCTCACATCAAGTCTCTAAGTTATACATGAAAGTGGTAGATGGAGAGTACAGGATACAACGAATATACAATGAACATGAATGGATAACCACAAAACCCACCTAAAGAAAAACTGCACACTATGAGCTGAAGCGGTATCCACTGCAAAAGATGATATGATAGATGAATAGCCTGCCTCGACTACTCTGGGGAA
Organism: Agapanthus africanus; assembly: GCA_030015575.1. Lineage (NCBI taxonomy): Eukaryota > Viridiplantae > Streptophyta > Magnoliopsida > Asparagales > Amaryllidaceae > Agapanthus > Agapanthus africanus. The sequence continues at coordinate 130,231,544 of CM057350.1, read as the reverse complement.
CAACCTGCAAAACACTGTGGCACAACGGGGATGAGTTGCCAACTCATGAACAGTAAATAACATATGCAGGTAATCGCAAGTATGCACGTATAGCGCGAATCTAACATATGCAAGCTAATAGCAATAAATGATCATATGTATGCAATAGTCATGAAAGGTAACTAGCAGGTACAACTAATACATGAACAATAAATGACAATTTGTATGCAATAGTCATGTAAGGTACTCTACCAGGTTCTACTAATACATGAAGCAATGCATATAAAATAAAGTATGTAAATGCAACAGTCATGGAAGGTATTCTATCAGGTTTACTAATACATGAAGCAGTGCATAAACAATAAATGTGGAGTATGGGATAAAACATGTCATTTCCACGGAATCCTGACATCGTGGTAGGACCAAAGTCCATCAAGACAATCTAAATCCCAATTTCCTCAAATCAGCCCCTAAATTGGCTCTCATATCATGTAAGTCTCGTAAATCCTGAATGTACAATATCAAGTAAATCTCATATATCCTGAATGTACAAAATCAAGTATATCTCATATATCATGTATCCAATATCAAGTAAATCTCAAATATCCTAAGTATATTTGCATGAATAATTATGATGATATATATGAATTGATATATATACATATATATCAGCATCCCATTCCACTAAAATATATATATATATATATATATATATATATATATATATATATATATATATATAACAGCGTCCCATTCCACTTTTATGTATACTTAGGAGTAAAAATATCATGAAACCAATGTGTCAAGTATCGACACAAAAATACTGATCTATCAGGTGCTGTCCCCAGGAATGGCCCTCTGATAGGTACGTATCATACGCTATTCCGAAAACCCGAGTGCCCAGCTTTGACCCTCACCTTTCGATGTATCCATACGTACATGACTCCCGTCGGTATCCCCATGATAACCGCCGAGTCATAGGTAATGTCACCGGAAGGTATGGTTCCCCTGTCATGCCTCATCGGCATGGTCCGTCGAAAAACCTTTCTCGCCCCAGGATACCTCCGGGCCCCACCATGTACCCTCATACGGCCCCCGACTCCTCCTCGCATGGGGTTTATATATCAGAACCGATAAATCTCATAGTGGATACTGAAATATCATATCAAGAGAAACCGGGTTTTTCAAATAATGCATAATTTCATGAAACTACTACGGTCCTCAAATCCAGAAAACATCATGAAAAATCCATATCTCAATGCGAAAATCCATGAATATAATATACGCAACATAAAACTGAAATGCGAGCATATAAAGGAAAAACCGCTATTTAACTGCAACAAGTTAATATAAATAACATGCGGTTCCTAATTTCTCCAAGTCTATATAACATCAAGTAAAGGTAAACATATAGCTATAGCCAGATATATGTGTAAACATAAAGGTACAGTAAGGTATATGTATCTATCTATCAGTAATGATGTAATATACCATCCAGTTATAAGTGAAGTATGTATGCAAGGTATACATGTAGCTATGTCATTATGTGTGTATGTACCTATCGCTGATGGTACAATACCCCATAGGTATAAAGGTAACTAGCATGTAAGCATGTCAAGGCATAAGTGTAAGCATGTAGGCATACAGGTAACTAGCATGTAAGTATGTCAAGGCATAAGTGTAAGCATGTAGGTATACAGGTATGCTATATGTCATATGCATAAAGAAATATGAATCAATGTCTCAATATCCCTAACCAAAAAATATTATATCTATATGTGTGTTATGCATGTCATGGCAATTATTGACGGTGTGTGTGGAATACAATCAGTGCTCGTGCAACATGAGCCGTCAATAATAGTGCAGTGTCCTAAGGGTACAAGTCCAAGCACAACTAGTAGCTAAGCAATAAGGTGTATGCGCAAATCTATATATGAAATAGAATACACGACAATGTTATAACATCTCTAGTCCAGACGCATAACGCCATGCAGGCGATTCTCCTGTAGATGTTAAATCTACTCACCAACGCTTCTGGCTAAGTAAAGTGTCACGCCCCGCTTTCCAGAGTATGCTAAAATAGGCGCGTGACATAGCCAACCATGCTACCTGTGGATAGGAAAAATCCTTCCACAGTCACATTACGGCTGTAGAGATATCAAGAACAGGAAAGTAGACTAAACTATCTAGTACATGTCCATGAGCCAGAATAAATGAGTCAAGAAATGCTAATATGCGGAAGCAAAAGATACAATAAATGAAACACCTGGAAGGTAAAACTGCATACCAACAGGATCTTCACCGCTCGGTCTAACAGCGGCAATACTCCTGATCAGTCTGCAACAAAGGTAGAGGATCTGGTCCATGCAAAACCCAAACATCAGCGCGTCATAACATCAAGCAATAATATAAACAGGGGTAGCAATAGATGAAAGTATGAGCATAAATGGTAAACAAGCATAACAGTGATATAAGTAAGGATAGTGGGGTAATGTATAGTGAGTGATCTAAACTGGTATACTGGGTTAACTACTCTCAGGTCTTTGAAATCAATTTGATGAATCATCGATGTAACTCAATAGTATCCCATGCATGCCCAGGACCACGGTCTAAGACTCTCGGGCTGAAACCGAGACATGCCGCTATGCACTAAAATAGGAAATATGTAAAGACGAATGATGTCAGCAGCATCATCCCAAGGCTGGCCTAGCCTCTAAAACTGATCAGTATAAGAAAGCAACTGTCGAGTTACAAGTCAGGTTTCATCATTGATTTCCCCATACCCCCAAGTTATATGTGTTCAAGTCTTGTATTAAATAATCTAGAGCTAATGCCAACACAGGATCAGGCAGGTACAGGTCTGTCTGGATAGACAACAGGAACGGTCCGTAAGGACAACAGGTCAGGTTTGTTGGCATTAGACACGAGATCAGGTAACAGGTAAAGCCATGGTACATCAGGTCAAATCAAGTAGTGTATTTAGGTGTCATGTCATGTCAAGAGTGTGTGATACCATGTCATATCAAATAGGAAGTGCACAAGTCATGTCAGGAAGCACAAGATGTCATGTGGGTGCTCATAATCAAACTATCATAAACAAGATTATAAATAAACAAGCACAGGTACTAACAGAACAATAAAATGGAACATGTAATATGATATGCAAATAGGTACAGATTACATGATATCGATGCACGGTTATCATTTTGTGTTTAAGGGATAGTTTCAACATTACTTAACTACAGTATAACAATATGGATGTTAAAATCAGGTTAATATGTACTAAATAATCTAAAGATGCAATGGACTATAAATCAGGTTAGATGTACGCAAACGGTCGTCCGACAGGGTATAAAATAAAAAGGGGTACCGTGGGCTATGTAACTAATTGTTATATGATTTAAATATGATTGTGGGTACTATGTATAATAGAACTAAATGCAACATGGTATGTTTCGAGCGATGAATCTAAAATGATATAACGGGACGTCGCAATGCTAGAATGGAAATTATGGTATTAAATGTAAACTACAGGTTTAATATGCACTCAAATAGGTATATGGTAACTTAGATAGCATAGAAGTAATTTAAATAGCATGTAGCAAGTTTCACTTGCCTGGAGACGAACGATCACGGAGACGACGAAACGAAGACGCTCACATTGCAAGATCGAAGCTGGCTTCAATTTGGGCTCGGGAAAAACTTCTGTCCATGATGAGATGTTGTCTGGTTGGTGGGAACAGAGAAGAAAACGAGCTTGATGGAGTTACCGGTGGTTTGAGACGATTAGTTGCCGATGGAGATAATGGAGGTGGCCTTGGCGATGGTGTCAACGTTGGGTTTTGCCGGTAAGGTGCTTGGAGTCGGCACCGGTGAGGGGTTCTGGTTGGGTCTCGGCTGTTAAGGAGAAGCTGTTGCTGGGTTGAGGCGCAGCTATGATGGTTGGAATCGTGGTTGCTGGTGGCGCTAGCGAGGGTGAGGTGAAGGAGATGGATTAGTAGTCCCCGACGAGGATCAAGTGATAGGATGTTGCTGAAGGAGTTGGGTCACGATTCAAGAGAAGAGGACGATGGTGATGACGACCATGGTGGCGGCAGTAGCTTGGGTCGACGGTAATGTGGCAAAGGTGGTCGAGGGATCTGCGATGAGGATTGAAGGGAAGATAGTCCTCAGGGTTCTCGGTTGGAGGAGTTCTCTCCGGTGATGGTGTCGAGGTTGAGGAGTTGGGGTTCTTGAGGAAGAAGATGAAGGTGCTAGCGAGAAGTGGGCTTGATGGAGATGGAAATGGTGATGATGGGTTTCGAGATGGGATTTGAGGTGCAGTTGAGGGAGGTGGCGGCAACAAGGTGCGGCTAGAGTCGGAGTTGAAGGGTCATGGGTTGATCGGGTTTGGGTTCATAGAGGAAGATGAAGGGCAAGGGGGCGACGTCATCGAGATGAGGAAGGTGATGGTTCGGTGGAGGTTTCGAGGGGAGGAGGATGTCGACCATGGTGGTCGGGACTGGGATCGAGGTTGACGACGAGGTGGGGTCGTCGGTAGTGGAGGGTGCAGGCGAAGGAGGAAATGGGTTCTTGGTTCGCCGTTGGGGTGAGGACGAGGGGGAGAAGAGAACTGAAGGAGATGAGAGAGGAGAGGGAGACGAGCGAGGTTGAAGACGAGGGTGAGGGTGGCGGCGTTGGCAGAGCCGGAGGCTGGGTTTTTGCTGGGTTAGGGTTCGCGTCGAGGAAGAGAGGAAACGAAGGAGGGAGGTTACCATAGAGGAGAGGTGAGCGGATCCCTGATGAACAGGGATCGCGAGTGGAGTGAGAAACGCGAGAGGAGAGAGAGTGTTGGCGCGTAGCGAGGGAGAGAGAGAGAGAAAGAGAGAGAAAGAAAAGAGAAGAGAGAGGAAGAGAAGAGAAGAGAGAGGAAGAGAAGGTGTGGGCCAGGGTTTAGAGGAAGAAGAGAGCTCGGTGAGGGGGGAGAGAGAGAGAGAGGCGTGGGGCCCAGGTGCAAAGAAGAGAGAGTTTTGATTGGCTCGGTTGGGGAAAAGAAAAAGATTAGGAAAAATATAAAACGATTTTTAATAGATTAGAGAATCATTTCCTTGGCTGGGGAAAGCAGTGGAAAAAAAATATTTTGGTTGTTTTAAAAATATTTTCGTAGGTTAAAAGGGATTCAGGCTTTTAAAAAATATTAAAGAATTTTAAATAATTAGAATTTGGCGGGTTACAAAACATTTCAGAAATGCGTCCGGGTCGGGTCCAAAAATTCAGATTCGAACTATGAAAATTATTTGCAAGTTCCAAAAATTAAAATGAAAGATTATGTAACAGAAATGCGTACCCCCAAGAACGGATGCACGTACGTGCGTGTGGCCATCCAAACATGTTCGTTTCACTGAACGGGACGAGAACAAGATGCGCGGATGCTACCACGGGGTTAGGGGTATCGTGCAGGTTATGAAACGTAAATTTTAAATTATTTTCTGTGATCTAAAATGTTATATGACAAAATGCAATACTAGACAAAATACCAGTATATACTAAATTATGATATGCACTAGTCCATGCAACAAGCCAAAGTAATCAATAAATAAGAGTCACACAGGTTCAAGTAAGCGGGTCGGGTCGAATGCAAAGTAATATGTAGAAATACCATTCGCACCCAAACACGCTAAATCAAGAAAGACCACGGATAAGTAAATACGGAACTGGAATTGGTATAAGTGAACTCGGGTGTTACATAAAGCCTACCACCTGTTTTCCCTTCGTCGCAGCATTCGAAGTCTCCGCCTGCGAACCTATAACATAAAACAATATAACAGGTATATATTAGCAATAGACCCAAAACACGTACAAACTACGCGGACCAACGCGACAACAAAAACATACCCTCAAGTGTTCGTATTGTAGCTAACGTGCATAGCGACACTACGAAACCAACCCAAGAGCAAAACCAGCATAAAGTGCATGATCCGTGTCGTATAACGTATCGCGCGTAGTCGTAACACAAGAAACTACCCATGTGATCCTAGATTTTGCATACAAAGAAAACCCAAAAATCAAACAGGACCAAACACACCAAAACCAAACCATAGAGCTACCCTCAAAAACCCAAACCTCAACTCCACCCAGGGTCCGAGCTCACCGGAATTCTCCACCTAGTCACCGGCCATGGTCCGAGCAGGGGGTCTCATGCTTGAGGTGAAGGCTCAGGGTCTCAGGTACAACACAACTATATTGTTTGGTTTTCTAGTAAACTCTCGGGGTCACAGCAGATCACAGATGTCACAAACGACACTAAAAATATGATATTTGCACAAAAACTTAACTTTAAACGATCTAAACTGAAACTAATAAGCTACGCTACACAATAAACACTTAACTAACAACAAGAGATCATTACTTAACCTAAAGAACTCAAAGATCCAAGCTTCTCAAGCTCCAAGGCATCCAAGAGGCAAAACCAAGCAAAAGATGTGATTTTTATGAGTTTTTGTGAATATTTGTGATGGATTTGTGATGGAATGATGAAGTGTTCAGTTTAGAAAGAGAGATGTGAAGAAAATGAGAAGGGAAATGAGTGTGAGAGAAAGAGAGAAGGAAACATAAAGGGAAAGAGAGAGGTGAGAGTAAGTGGTGAGTGTACCCATGCATTAATTCACCAATAATGCATTCACACTCACTTGTGCCACCTCCTCCCAAATCCAAAAGCCCAAGAAATATCTCACACAAATATCTAGGATTTAATCAAGCAAAGGATTAGGTTAAAGCAAAGAATTAGAATTAGGGTTAAGTGTCATTGTCACTAACCTAGATTAGCTCAAACAAACCCTCACATTAACGTGCACACGTGCGTGCATGCCATAAAAAATAATAATAAATTATTAATTAAATGTTATAAAATGTGAGGAACCCAAATTGGTAAACTTTTTACCAAAAACCCGCATTATCGTCTAAACTAACACTAACCGAAATCTAAGGCGTTACATCTATATTTTTTCAAAAATGAAAAGATTAACAAATGACAATAAAATACCATCAAGTTACCAAAAAGACAAGTTTTACAATAAAATACCATGAACTTTCCAAGCTAAGTAATTATCACTAAAATACCCAATACTTAAAATCCATGCTTATGACAACCCTGAATAATACTAATCACCCTCGAGATTTACTTTTTAACTATATTAAAATATTTTTTATAAAACCCCCTCGAGATATATAAAACAATATTTAAAGACTTTAGTAAATATAGGTTTAAGCAGGATCAATTCTCTTGAGCCCCAGGGAGCTAGAGAAACTGAGTGCATGCCTATTTAAGGTAGAAAACTTAACGGAGTTATCAATGGTAATTGTCTTGGAAAAAGACACAAATCCTGCCGTCCATGTGCGGCGGTTACCGACGACTCCCGAACCTAAGAATTCTAAAGTTTAAATCAGTTTACAAGAGTTTGACTCAGTCAAAGTCCAATTCAAACCTAAATCCAAATTCAAACACGATTACCTCATCATGAACTTGAACACTCGAAATAAATATCAAACTCAAACATGTATACTTGACTTGACTGGATCAAACCCTGGACATAATTGACATGAACTTAACATGAATACCAGAACACAATGGTTGCTATTGAAATTGACTTGCCTCGAACCATGAATACAACTTAACATGAATACATGAACACTTAACACGAATACATGATATTGACATGAACTCAATCTTGCTACTTTATGTATTCATGGATTCGAGCAAGACTAGTAATTTTAACTGTAACGTAGAATACACGGGGTGTTGGGGTAGTTCATGTGTGAATCCAACGAAATCTCAGGAGTCCCCCTAGATCATGAATCCATGTCTACTAACACAACCAAGCTATCATGAGAGCCTGTGTTTACTTGCTCCTGGATTATAACCTGTTGAGTTTGGAATACTTCAACACTAGATTGAAGTCCCGTTACTAATACTTGATTCGGGCCCGTGGTTCCTTATCCCTAAATTACAGCCTGTTGGGTTCGAGAACACTCTTGAGATTGATTGACATTCACCCTTGAACTTACGTAGCATTAGTTGACCCATGTAAAGGCCTTTTAAGACACTTACATTCACTTTATGTTTACTATACATATACTACATGGCCATGCTATACTATGCTCATGTTATCTTGCCATGATATATATATATATATATATATATATATATATATATATATATATATATAGAGAGAGAGAGAGAGAGAGAGAGAACTGCATGTTATACAGAATTGCCATGCTTATATTAAATAACATGTTTCAACACCATATTCCTAGCCCATTGTTTCATGATATACATTTTCTTTATCATTATACTGTTATACTTCACACCCATTTCTTGGGGACTTACAGAGCGAAAGTTCGCTGACAGACATTCCACCCATCTTTGTTTTCTTGGAATGTTCGTCGGATACTGTGAAAACTGAGGAGGTGGACACCACCGAGGAGGAGCAAAACCAGATCATCACTCAGGACTAGACTAGCTATTTTTCTCAGTTTATGTATGCCACCTATTTAGGCATTTCTCTTCTTATATTGTATTTCCTTTCAATTGAACTCATGTATTGTAAATGCTTCAAGTTGAATGTAAATAAAATTGTTGAAGTTTAAATCTCATGTTTATTTTTTGTCATTTTATATTGCTTATTTTACGCTTAGCGTATTTATTCCGGGAAATGACCTTCTCGAAATAAATACGTCGTGGGCTTGCCACATCACCGTTTCTGTCTACTGGGAAGCGGGGTGTGACAGGTTTTGTTGGTGGCCCATGCAGGTCTGTTCTGTATGAAGTCATAAGCAATATATAACAAGAAATATGAGATTCAACAACTTTACATTCCTTACTATTCAATTTCTGTTGAATCTATCCTAATCTTTCTTCTCTATCTAAGGTGATGGATTCTCCTAGCAACCCTAGCACCAACGATGGATGTACACCACCACAACCTATTCTTACCATTCTACCACCTCTACCTACCGTAGCCGCTCCACTCACAGAACAGACGATGCTTCTGGAGGCTATCAAAAGCCTACTTGAAGGTCAGCAGGCTCAAAGCACGATTTTGCAGGAACAGACTGCTTTCCTTCAACAGAGTTTCATCCGCTCTGAAGCAGAAGCACCCGGAGTGAAACAATTTCGAGCATTACACCCGAAGAACTTCTTAGGGAAATAGAAACCACTTGAAGCCGAAGAACGGGCTCAGAGCATAGAAGACGACTCAGCCGCAGCCCAAGTTCCAGAGGTTGCTTGGTTCAGAATAGCAAAACTCTAGCTTACTGATAATGCCAGAGTCTGGTAGAAAGCCGAGGAGAGCCGTCTTGAGAAACCGATCGAGTGGAAGACTTTCCGTGATCTCTTTGACGACAAATATTTTCTGGAAACCGCACACTTCGAGATGGAACAAAAGTTCATTCACCTGCAACATGGATCCATATGGGATAAGTCGGTGGATGAGTATGATGAAGAATTCACCATGCTCGGCAGATTCGCCGCCCATCTAATTCCTACTGCTGAAGTCAAAGCCAGGTGCTTCCAGCAAGGATTAAACCCTGAGATCCAGGCTGCCCTAGCAACGGGAGAATACCTAACACATGAAGCAGTTTTGAAGTCAGCACGTCGCTATGAAGTTGTCGTTAAGAAGAAGGGAAGGCCACAGTCGGTCGGTATGAAACATCCTGCCAACCAGGTTACTGTAGGAGCCTCTTCTAGGCCAACTCTCCCAGTTCCAACTATAAGGCCAGGAGGTTCATTTTCCGAGACTGAAACGAACTTATGTATCTATTGTAAAAGGATCGGACACCAAGTCAAGGATTGTCGTCGAGCGAATGGTCTTTGTCTGATATGAGGATCACCCTCACACATTATAGGAACCCAGCCCACACAGCTAGACCTGCTATTCAAGCTCCACCTACTCGGTTAGACCTTCCTGCACCACCTCCACACGGACCACCTTTACCTTATCAGCCATCGATGTACCAGCATGCACAGAGAAATATGCAGAGACGTCAGACTTTCACTTTGGTGTCCGTAGAGGCCGAAGCAATAGGTCTGTTTACCGTCAAAAGACGCGACCGGGACGTTAGGACGTCTGGCCTGAATTTTAGGGACATATGCTATTTGGATTTATCCGTCCACCTCTCCGAAGATCCCAAGTTGATTTATGCACCGTGTGTCGGAGGTTTAGACGGATGCAGCCATTGTAGCAGATTTCGTCAGATTCCCCCTCATTGTGAGGGGTTTTTGATTGTGGGGAAGCTCTTCCCTACAGGCGCAAGCCCCTGCAGTTAATTACGTTACCGCATCGCGGTAACCACTTTCTCCTTCTCCAGAAGGCCACTTCGTGTAGTGTGTGTTTGTTTTATTTTTTGGTTTCCTGTGGATTGTATACGGAGAATAATTTGTGTTGTCGCCCGTAGGGCGTGGATTAGTCCAAATTCGTATTTTCTTAGATTTGGGTTTGGTTTGATTTAAGGAGCATTAATCTCATTTGGGATTAAGATCGACTTAAATATTTGTTAAGGATACGTTAATCCGATGTTGGACTAAGATCTACTTAACGGGGGTTCAGGATCATTTCTGATCTAATGAAAGAGCATTTGGGCCCTGTCGTTTTTAGTTTAAGGACGTTACGGTCCACAGCTAGTTTAAGGAAATTACAGTCCGTAGTTCACCATTTGTGAGGTGAGGATTTAGTTTAAGGACATTTCGGTCCATAGTTAGTTTAAGGACGTTTCGGTCCATAGCTATTTTAAGGACATTACGGTCCAAGGAATTGTTGATTGTCGGGACCCACCACCTCTCTGAAGATGTTGAAGAATTACAACGACATGTATCAAAGGTGTGGGGAGATGTACCCTTGAACCAATATCGGTTGGGAGATCTGTAGTTGGGTTTGGGACTAAGACCAATTTAGAAAAATTATGAGCATATGGGCTCAGTTGATCTGAATTAGGGACTTTTGGTCAACTTGGACTCAGCCCACTCAGTTTTGAATAAAGTGTTAAACACTTGTTTGGGCTCGGTCCCTTTTATGTGCAACAATGCTGAGCATTGATATGGGCTCTGACACTCACCCTATTTCTTTGTTTTTTATGGAGTGTTAAACACTCTTTATGGCACTGGTGTTGGCTATAGTGCCCTCAAGGCAATTATCGTAATCGCAGGCAGGTGATTATGATGATTGAGAGAGGACCTATACCGGTAGAACAGTCTTACTCAAGATGATAGTATGCTATCTGGTTTGTCTTTATCATCATGTACATATTGATAGAGCCCATAGGATTCTTTCCTGACTACCAGCATTATGATGGAGATCATATACGTGGGAGCTGGGGGTCTATAAGTACATCCTTAAATGTCCGTAGTCATGGGAGTATCGAGACAGGGCATCGATACTCCAGTGTAGACTAATGTATACTGATCGAGACCCTGACGAGGGGCGGTGGCCAGGTCTCACAAGCCATTGGTGTTAGTTTGTTCACTTAAGATAGTATGCATGTACTCATTGGGTTATGAGTACACTGGACGGACTCGCCGGGAACGTGCTAGTTGGTATTATACCTATTGTCAGATAGCAGTTCTTAGGTAATATGTGTACAGGTTAGTCTGTCGACCTGAGATCGTCATTTGTCTCGTGTGAGTTCCTACTGTGCTTTGATTGCTACCCTACCACGGCTTAAAAGAGTCGTGCAAACAGGTTTTAGTTGGGTACAGTTCCGAGCCATATGGAGGCAGTGATTGAATCGTCGGGGATTCGTCTCTCCCGGTATTGGGGGTTGATGTCGCATTGTGCATGGATGACCATCACCATAAATCCATGGCCATGGTGGACAAGAATTACCAATCTAGGATCGATAGTTTCTTAGGTGGTGATGGGTTTCATGCCGACACTAAATATCGCGTTGTTAGGGATCTGACTTTATCCACTCCCTAGACTCGATATGCGATACTCTTAGACGAACAGACGGACTGTACGGATATTGTCATTATCAGGCTCAGTAGGGGTTCAGGATGAGTTTTCTCGTCGTCCCCCCTTTCGTTCAATACCTGGGTAGCCGTTACGTACAGCTAGTGCCGCTGACGTGCTTGTGGTTAAACCCACTGCCAGCATATTGAAGAGTCTTTAGAGTCCCACACAGAGGGTTTTCACGGTTCAGGCGATATAGTGTAGATGACGTATGTTGGTACATACAGGTGTCCGATTAAATATGTGCATATGCTGCACAGACTTTAATCGGACGGTTGATAATACTAGCGGTTTAGGATTAAGCCGGATTATTAAATCAGGTTTTGATTTAATAATTTATATATGTGTGTGTGTGTGTATATTCTCTAGTATTATTGTTCACTATTCATTTTCTCTCTTGGCTATTCGTATTTTTGTATGAATACGCGTGTATGTATTTCGATACATGTACCGGGAAGTATTCCGTATTTATACGGAATAGATTCTAGAAGTGGACACCTCATTGGTATGATTTTCCATTTTTAGAAATTCATTTGTTTTATAAATGAGGTGGAAGGGATGAGGTGGCATGAGCATGGCTTGGACATGTAGAGAGGCATGGGTCTTTATTGTTTAATGGAAAATTGTGGAGATATTTTGTGTTCATGAAAGAGAGGGGGAAGCAACTTATTGATGGGGCTAGGCTCATTTGTTTTCCTCAATTGATAATTTCTTCACTTGCTTACTATACTCTCATTCTCATAAAAAGACTTAGCACATTTTCTTGAGTTGCTCATGCCATTGTTTCCTCACCTCCTTCTTCATCTTCTATGGTTGCTCAATGAGCACATATGATGAGAGAAAATTATAGTGACACGTTCTTACAACTCCACTCTCCATTGCTAGCAACCTTGGAGCGTCGGTTGCCTCGCTCGACGATGCTGAAGCTTGCGTCATTTCCCTCAGGTGGATCATCGTAGATGGAGGAAGACCAGCAACCAAACTCGATCAAGAAACCACTAGGAGCTTGGGGATGATGGTTGAAGACCGAATGACACGGATCAACTCGGTATAACCATTCCAACTTCTTTTTATAGCTTGCTAGTTTAGGGTTTAAGGTAGATCCGGGCATCGGGTAATGGTAGAGCCAGTTTAGTAAATTTTTGTTCCGCATTTGGCCACGGTTTGATGGCCGAGGTTCTGCCGTAACCCAGCAGCTGGGATCTGTTTGCAGAGCGCTTTATGTTAAACATCGCCCATGTGAGGGGAACTTGAGGCGCTTGGCGCTGAGCGCCGACCATTGAGTGCAGAGCACTCTTTATTTTATTAGCGCCCACGTAAGGGGTACGTGGGGCGCTTAGCGCTGGGCGCCAACCACTGAGTGCTAGGCACTCTTTATTTTAGCAGCGTCCACGTGAGGGTCACGTGAGGCCCTTGGCGCTGGGCGCCAACCACCGAGTGCTAAGCACTCTTTATTAAGCAGCACCCACGTGAGGGGCACGTGAGGCGCTCGGCGCTGTTTCCTTCTTTGTGCATTTTTCTGAAGAATTCAATTATTTGTTCTCCCCTGGATCTTCAATCCCCAAGAAAAAATTCATCCCCATGAGAATTAAATTCTCATTTGTGGGAGACTTGTCTCATGGATCTCAGATCCAGGGAAAGAACTATGTTCTTTTATAAGGGTTAAACCCTTGGGTATGCAGATAAGATACTATGATCTCTATTTACCTTGAGGAAAGTTCTTTATTTTCCTTCTCTCTTTAAAGCTCTTTTTGCTTGCTCTTCTTTTTGAACTTGAAGTTTATGGGGGGTTCCTCTCTTCAAGACTTGAAGTCTTGGGGCCTTTATATAGTGGAGGCAAGTTTGCTGATTTAGTTAAAGAAATCTCTCATTGAGAGATCCTCAATTGATTTGGGGATTTTATCCACCGTTGAATCTTTGATCTAAGGAATTCTGTTTTACAGAAGATATTTTTCTTATTTTTTAACAAGATTGGGAAAATATTTTCCATACAGAGCTTATTCTGTAATTTAGTGATTTTTAATCACCATTGGATCTTTAATCCAACGGTGCTCTGTTTTACAGAGCGTAATCTTTCTTGTTAGAAAGATTAGGGAAATATTTTCCCATACAGAGCTTATTCTGTAGCTTGGTGATTCTCACCATTGGATTTTTAATCCAACGGTGCTATGTTTTTCAGAGAGTAATCTTTCTCGTTCAGAAAGATTTGAGAAACATTTCCTCAACAGAATTTAATTCTGTGTTTTGATGATTTATCATCTCCGTTGGATCTTTGATCTAACGGTAGAGAACTTTTAGTTCTGGCGCCAGCGCCCTCTTGCGGGCCACGTGAGGCGCTGCCTCAGAGTTTTTAACTCTTGGCGCTGGCTCCCTCGTGCAATGCACGTGAGGCGCTGCCTCAGAGTTTTCTAACTCTTGGCCCTGGCGCTCTCGTGCAAGGCACGTGAGGCGCTGCCTCTTTCAAATTTTGAACAGAGCTTTGCTCTTTTATTAGGGGGAACAAATGCCCCCTACCGTTGCGCTCATGCGGCTTACACGTGAGTGCAACGGTGGCAGCTTTTCCACCGTTGGATCTTCTAGGAAGTTGGATCGTCTTCCCATGCCTATAAGTAGGTCCTTTGGCCCTTGAGATGACTGATGTTCATCTTCCATTTTTCTTCTTTCTGAGAATTCAATTCTCTTTCCAGAGTTTAGATCTTTGCCCAAGGAAACTCTTTTAGAGTTATAAATTTGCCCAAATTTTTTGGTAAGGATCATAATTGAACCCCTTGACAGAGCTTTGCTCTTCTGAGATCGTAGATCTTAAGATGTATTTTAAGGTTTCTTTAAACCGTTAATTAGAACGGAGGTTTGCTCTTCTTAGATCATAGATCTAAAGAAATCTTTTTTCGGGTTTCTTAACCCGTTAATGAAGAACTCTTTGAGTTTCTAGGATTTTTACTTCAGATCTCTAAAGATCTTGGGGTTTTACAGAGCATAGCTCTTTAGAAAATTTTCAGGGAATTTTATTCCCTTCTTAATTACAATTGATAGATATGAGTTCTGTCTGCAGAGCACTTCTCTCGAGGGAGTTCAACTCCTTGGCCCGATGAGGCTTCTCATTAAATGAGGAGCCTCTTAGGATTCCATCCTTAATGAGTGACTGCCCCGTCAATGATGGACCGTCACTATTATTTTTATTTTAGACACTAAGTGTCACGACCCGAATGACACGTGACTGGCACTTGAATCATATGAAGTCTATAGGACCCCATCTAATTCAAGTAAGCAAAAAACCCAGAAATCTAAACCATTTAAAGAAGAAAGTGAAGGAAAACTTTATTTTAAAGCAAGTGGTTTAACAAAATAAGCCGAAATATGCATTTTTAAAATCTCAAGTATTTTCCGAAAATTACGGCAAAGTTTCCTTTGTATATACTGGCCCAAAAATGGTACAACATGCATAATATATATAAAGGCATCCCCAAGCGGGAGCTAGCTCTTCGCCAATTGGCGGTCACAACCACGCAAGCAATATAATATACAACGCCGAAGGGCGAGAATCAAAACTCAAAAGGAAACTCAAATCATCGAGAAAACCATAATAATATAATGCGCGACTCTAAGATCGAAAGAATATACACTGGTCTTCTAAGTCTATAAAATATACAAGTCTGGATGATGGAGTTACTAAATACAACTGAATATAAATAAAAGGTATAATGGTGGTCACGATGCGAGTGAACCCACCTGCCAAAGCAATCACCCGGAATGGAAGCAGTGTGCCAGGAAGCCGCCAAGGAAACCTGTATGGCAAAAACCTGCAAGAACTGTGGCACAACGGGGGTGAGTTGCCAACTCGTGAGTAGAAAATATCACCGAGCAGAAATCGTATGTATGACCCAATCCTAGGTCATACGATAGTAATATCCTCAAATAATAATATGGCCTGAAGCATAAAATAATGGCAAGGGTAACATCTATGCATAAGTGTAATCCCATGTGCTCGTGTCAGTGCCTCAGGTAGCAATATATCATAAATATGATGTATGAATGCATGAAAATAGAATGCATCTAAATGTGGAAACTGTTTTCTTATCTCAGTGATATTTCTGTATAAAATCGAGTATCATCAATGAAATCATGCAGAAAATCAGTTTCGATCATCGACACGAAATATAAATCACAAATCTCGATATCTCAGGCTCCGGCTATCCGGACTGGCCTATATCATCAAATCTCAATATCTCAGGCTCCGGCTATCCGGGCTGGCTTGTATCATCAAATATCAATATCTAAGGCTCTGGCTATCCGGACTGGCCCAAATCCTCAAATAAAAGACCACGTCGGTATCCTTTGGATATCCGGCGCATCACAATAAAGTCACCGGTCAGTAGTGCTCCCCTGTCTCAGCCTCAACGCCATCATTTGCGACCTTCTCGCCCCGGGGTACCGCACTGGATCCACCATGCACCCACAGACGATTCCTCCTCCTCCTCGAATCGGGTGTATGATATCGCTCAAGAGCCAAGAAAACTCATGGCGGACGTATCTCAAATCATATCAGGAGAAAACCACAATTTTCTATCTTTTGAAAATGCTAATCAGTTTATAAATCTTTGCGATTTATCCAAATCCAGAAATCTCATGGAAATCCGAAATAACAATCTCAAGAGTAAATAATACTGAATACTGGGCTCCGGCAATCCGGACTGGCCCTATAATATTGCATGACAATGAATATATGAATGCATCTGATATCAAGCAAAGAATGCAATAATTAAACTAGCATATGAAAGCAATAACATATAGGTACTATCAGCTAGCAAGTTATGTCAATGAAATAATGTTATCTAAAATGTACGTGACATAGCAATTGTGGATGAAGATGTTTGTGAGCCGGAAAGCGAGTGTACATGGAGCATACGCATCATCGGTAATAGTGCTGGTGTCCTGACAACAAGTTTCATCATTACTAACGAAAATACATATAAGCATGCAATGCAATGCAAACAGCAGAATAAATGGCAAATGAATAGTAAATGCAGCAATAAAGAAATATACATTCTTATATACGAGTCATACAGTTTTTGGTATCTGATCGTGGTGTTTAGAAAATAGGGCCATGGTGTTTTTATGTAAAGGTACATCCTTTGAAATATCCGTAGTATCCCTTGTCCTGTCTTTTAAATACTCACGATTCATTAGTTTTGGAAATAAGTATGACTCGTACTCAGTCTAACATCTACTAAGTAACTACAGGTCTAAACTAACAGACTAGTCGAAAGGGTGAGGAAATCCACCTAAATCTAAGTCGATATACATACATACATACATATATACATACATACATATATATATATATATAATAGTCGGTGATCTCTCCTAAATAGTATCACGTATGATACAATATATGTATCATATGACATTCTCGAGTCAAGAGTGCGGATCTATCATTATAATTATATCTCATATGGTAAATCCATCGTACGGCATCCCAAATCAGGGTATGGGTCAATATCACATTTATCTCATTATTCAACTGGTATCCTTATCATCATATATCATGAGCTGGGTACTGATCTACGTCTAGTACATACTGATACCATCAATAATATATATGCGTGTGTCTGAAAACACATCGCCTAAAGTTCCGCTATAATATCATGCCGTATCTCAAAATACGAACCAAAATCACATCACTGATCTCGTGGTATCATGCCCAATCACATCGACTCATCTCCAAGTACCATATACTATCCTCATCATCCATGTATATGTATACGTATACACACACACACACACACATAGTCCCATACCTATGTGCATATATATATATATATATATATATAGATAGATATCTATATATACGCATAAGAAAATAAAATGGTATGCGTGTGGGTGTGCGTGTGCGCAACAATTTACTCTAGGGTTTTGCGACGAAGAAGCTAAACTAAGTTCTAATACACTAAAACTAACCCATGAATATCTAAAAGCTATCTGATAATCATCCACATATCATAATACACGTATCTATATATATAATATAACGTATTCGTACTTTGCACTACGAAACTGCGGGGTTGCTATACGCCATCCACCTGACTTCCCCCGTAGATATATATCTACTCACGTTGATCCTCGCTTGCCGAAGTCGATGTCGCCAAGTTCCCACTTGTCGTCCCGAAGTTCATGCAGAGGTAACTACATATCGCAACATATCGTATCGCATTAAAATCCGATTCAAAACCAAGACGACATGCGAGGTGCCTATAGGTTAGAACCTATAGCCTACGCAAGCAAAAATAGCCAAATAACCCTCGTCGTCGACGTACAAACGTCAAACGAACAAATCACATAACTAATATCAAAACCAAGAATTCCAAAATACAGAAAACATAACCCAAAACCATCCCAAAATGCTCCCGGATTTTGGCTCAGATAATCTGGGACAAAAAGAAAAATACAGTAGCTATGTTATAAGAAATGTGAGCTACAGCCAAAACCCCAGCACCAAAACTGCTACAGTAGCCGACCAAAGTGACCACAGTAACCGCCGGGGCCGTCCCCACCGTGGAATTTGGGCCCCGTCTTCTCGTGGTGGTCTTCTATTGGTCTAACTAGGTTAATGTATATTTTTAATTATTTTATAAAATTCCCGGGTTTCTCCAGATTCCCTGTAGACCCCCAAAATATCACAAAACCGACACGGAAAGTTTAAATTTCAAGTTTTAGGGTTAGTCACTTGTTTGATCTGGATTTTTAACATTTAAGGGGGGGTTTGTAGTCACCAATTACCCTCAATACACAATCACAATTCATAATACCACTCTAAATCTCAACTTGGAATTTTTCCGACATCACTAAATCTCACTTATGTTAGTTATATGTATGCCCTAGAGGCCATTACTGTACATAGGATGTATATTGTAGTGGATGCTGGGACATATATAGGAAGGACTTTCTCGCTCGACATGATAGTACGCTATCTGGTTGCTCTTTATCTTAATATGTATACTTTCTGTCTCTCTGATTACATGTTGATAAAGCCCATAGGATGTGTACTCGACTTCCAGGACTATGATGTAGATCATACTAGTGGGGCCTGGGTAGTCCATGAGTGCATCCTTGAAATGTTCCTAGTCGAGGGAATATCGAGACGGGGCATCGATATTCCAGAGTAGACTAGCGCATATCTTCTCGACCCATGCGATGGGCGATGGATGATCCCATATCCATTGGTGTTTGACATCGAAGATGGTATGCGGGTGCTCAGTGGAGACTGGGTACACTGAACGGACTCGCCGAGAACTCCCAGATGGTATTATACCTCACGTCAGATGGCAGTTCTCTGGTGACACTGGTACAGCTTAGTCTGTTGACCCGAGATCGTCATAGAGTCTTGTGTGTCTCCCACTGTGCTTTGATTTCCACCCTACCACGGCTCTACTGAGTTGTGCAAACAGGTGGTTTTTGGGTACAGTCCCGATTCACATGGAGGCAATGAGCGATAGGAGGGGATTCGTCTCTCCCGGTATTGGGGGTTGATGTTGTGCTATGCTCGACTGGCCATAACAGGAAATCCCTGGCCAGGGTTGCAGTGATATACTGGTAAGTGTTATCAGTAGTTTCACGAATGTTATGGACCCTACGTCGGCATGACTTATCGAGCTATTGGGGTCTGACGTTTACCACCCCTAGGCGAGATATGCGACATATCAGACGAACAGACCGGACTATACGGTAGTGTTACTGGTCGGATTCGCAGGAGTGTGAGCGGGCTTGCTCGTCGATCTTCTGATCGCTCAATACCCGGGTGGCCGTTACGTTTGGCAGACCGCTTGCGGCTTGTGGGTGTTTGATATGATCATCATCTGCTGCCGGCGTATTGACGAGTCTTTAGAGTCCTACACAGAGGTTTCCTGGTTCAAGCGAAACGAAATAGGAGTGCATATGAGATATGTGCGGGACCGAGAATAATGCGTGTATGTGATACCGTATTTGATTCTCACGATCAATGTATCGAATGGTTATATGCGATATAACCTAGTTATCGAATCAAGGATTGATTCGATAAGCCGACACATTGGATACTAGCCGGTTATATGCGATATGACCGGATCGTTAAATCAAGTGTTGATTTAATGATTTAATACATAATTATATATTTGATATATTGCTTTGCATTAACTAGTATCGGTTCACTTTAAATGGATTTTCTCACGCGGATGTGCACATTGTATATTCAATATATTTTTGTGCACATGATTGTATCATGTTTGATGATACATTCTAGCTTGGTTTTGTGTAAAGTGTTAAACCATGGTTAATTGGTGATTAGGGTTTCTTTTTCATTTACTTAATCATTTATTTATTCCTTTTATTTATTTTGGAAAAAGAAAAGATAAAGAGATAAGAATGGTTGCTAGATTTGTTTTTATTTGAAAGCTTCTTGAAGCTTTGAACTTAGTCCACCATTCTTATCTTTTATCTAACCCTAACCACTATCTAACCTAAGTTAAGTCTCTACACTAAACCATGGTCAATGATATGATAAGTATTGTATTTTATTTTCTATTTTAGTTTAAGTTATCATATCATCTTCTTCTTCTTCATCTTCTTCTTCCATGGATGTAGCTTGCTACTCCAATGGCAAGTATTGAAATAGTGTGAGAAATCCAAAACTAAAGTTTACCCACTTCCTATTTCTTCATCCTCTATCTATTGCCAAGTAGTATAGGGTGTTTCCTTCACAAGTTTTCCAAGCTTGATGAAGTTGGAGCTTGTTCTTGCGATATCTCGACGTAGATCATCTTCGGCATTGAACCGACGATCAAGCTCGCCCATTCTTCGATGATACCGATACTTGAGTTCCGGATTCATTTTGGACAGCCGAGGGGACTTCGTTGCGGAGCCGTGGAGGTGGTGGACCGGATCTACAAAGGTTGTATGTCCGTTCCCTTAGTTAAATTGTTAACTAGTTTATGTTTCGCCTAAATATCTAGTAAACGATCCGTAGTCGGGTTTGTAGGCACCCGTAAAATTTTATTTGTGCATGTTTGGTCACTTGTGAATCTTAACTAGAGTGCCCAGGAACCCCACAGTGGTATCAGAGCCTAGCTAGAGCCTTAGGCGAAGTCCAGACGGAAATTGAAGTCCGAACGAACCCGAAACCCCGAACCAAAAGAGCTCTCTGTACTTTTTTCAAAAACAGTGATTTTTCTATATTAAAAATATTCAGTAAAATCAGCAGAAGATTATAAGGAAAACTGCAAAATTCGTAGTCCTAATTCCATTAGACCGCCGCCCTTCCGCGGCACGAGCATGGCTCGTGCGGCGGAAGCGCGGCCGATTTGTCGTATTGCGCAACAACTTTTGTACAGTAATTCCTCTTCTGCTGTTCTGGGTTTCCTGGATATTTTTGATATTTTTTCAAGAGTTGAATTTTTCTGAGTTGATTTGGGGATTCGGTGTTTCGATCGGGGTATCAAATTTTGTCTGTGTGGCTTTCCGGATAAGTCTTAGAATATGTTAAAAAGTTCGACCGGATATAAATACCCAATTTTTCCCTTGTCGGGAAATTTCCAAGTGTTGGATTTTTCCGTAGTTTGACGACGTTCTAAGTAGTGCAAGTAACGCGATGGTCCCTCTAGAAGACACAAACCTTAACTCGATTATGTGACCGTCTTGAACTGCCCTTTGAATCTTCGGGTTTGGGGCAGTACGGCGTGCTACATGTGAGGCGTTGGCTTGACCCTTCTACGGCTGGATCGTTGGTACTGAGGCACGAACGGAATGTTGTTAGACTTGTTTCATGTGTTGATCTGTTTCGGGAAAAGTTGGGTGTTAGATTTTTCGATCGAAAAGTTTAACATTTTCTGTTTATCCGGAATGGGATACAATAATTGGAATTCACAATAAGTTATATGATAACTGAATGAATGTTATAAACATAGCAATTTAGTCTCACTTGATCGGTTGCCACGGAATTTTGATGTGATCAAAAGTCCGTCGCAATCACGTAGCGTACGCGGATACTCGCCGGGTAAACTTAATAGACAGCCTCACTCCATAGCCCGACCAAGTGACTGTAGGAGAACCCCGTCGCCGAAAGCATCCGTCCGGGTGCTCGCGGTAGCGGTGTTCCGCCTTGGTGCACTTCGTCGACGGTATCAGGGGTGCGGCCGCCTACTGAAGTTTGCGACGAGTATTCGATCAAAATGTCGGGAATCTTGTTGAATTGCCCGACTTAATATTGAAAAGTGTTTTCGATAATGAGACTAAAATGCGGGGTTTATAATTGTTAGGCATGCGATGTCTAAGTAATTCATTTGGTCAGGCATGCGATGTCTGAAGAGATTGCGGATTCCAACTGTTGTAGTTTTACACTTTCTTTTCTGTGACCGTAAGTGTAATATGTTATATCGCCGGTTTCGTTGCTATATGTCAACGACAATTGGGATGGACATATTTACTTACGTTGATGACATGTGATGTTATGTGTTGCTGGATATGTTATATTGGATCGTCGTGTTTGAATAGCCGGGGGTTTTTATGTGAGATGAGTGTTTTTCATTTTCATTCATGTAAAAACTTGTATGTAATATTCTTTTATTGGGGCGCTTCCAGGTTGCGGAAGTTGTCACCGTTTGTATATTATTTACTTTTCTGCACTAGGATAGACCCAAGGAGGGGAGCACAAGTAACCGGGTTCTGGGGTCCAGTGGGAGACCAACTCGAGGAGTCGAGTCCGGGTCTTCTAACCCTAGAATTGGTAGGGTTGCTTGCCGCTCTCGTAGGGGTCTTGGGGTGTGGGATTGGCTATTCATCACGACCGTGGAATCCGTGTTTTATACTGGCTCGTATTGAAAACACGGACGTCCTAGTATATCCAATATTTCATATGTTTCTTCTGCTGTGTTTTATCTGTGATCATGCGATGTTCTGTGTTCTGTGACAGGTATTATATATAGTATATATGATATATTATATAGACGTTGCTTATGTTTTACACCCGCGCTAGCCCTGCCTCGCTCTGGCGTTAGTTACCTAACCTAACGGTGCAGACGGGACATCGAGGCGAATGCGGATGGCATAAGTGTACGTCATATCTATCTGTGATGTTTAGGTAACTTAAAAAGATGGGATATTCATTAATGAGATTAATGAAAGAAAATAAACCTAATTGATGTTGTGGAATCGAATTTCAAAATAAAACAGGTAGCTACAGTTCTTGCTTTGCATCGCAGTGTTCATTATAGAACATCCTGCACCTTATTCGATGAGGAAAGGACCGAGATCCCTTCACCGGGAGTGACTCCTTTAGCAATAACTGGCAGATGCTACAACCCTCGGTTTGTCTTTGATCGCTTCTATAGTTTCCGCTTTGCACAGTGATATATATGATATATCCCGCACCTCATTCGACGAGGAAAGGGCCGACGATCCCTTCACCGGGAGTGACCCCTTTAGCAAAACTAGAAAAGCTTCAAAAACATTCCATTTAAAAACCATTTGATTCCGCAACGAGATCAAGTTCAAAGCGTTAAAGGTTTTCATAAAAACCAGCCGCAACCCTCCGTCATTTTAGGAAGTAGAGTACTTAGTATTCGTGCTGTGTTTGTTGACCATAGTCAAGGCACAGTGTACGGTAGCTAAGTGATGTCTTCCTACACCGCATATGATGCGATTAGTTAGGACAGTCGCGTGACTTTGTTGACCTTAGTTAAGGGTCATGTGGGTGGGTCTAATTAATCACGAAATGACGGATAGAACTTGACTAGTACTTATGATTTGTTGACCATAGTTAAGGTCATAGGTGCTAGGGGTAAAAACCTTTATCGGGAGTTTCATGTGTTGAAACTTGCAATGAGATTGCATACCTTCTATGTGATAGTTGGATCCCGATACCCGCTGCGAGTAAGAGTTACTCCTGGGAGAGTTTTATACATTACAATTTGCCGATCAAGTAGGTGTCTAGAAAGGTGTCAACGGGGTTACGCCTCTGGGAAAACGAGGTTTACATTAATTAGGTTCGTGCGAAAGCACGGGGGACCTCCCTCAAAGTACCGACACTGGCCTGGCTGAAAGATTGGCGAACTTGTAGTGTGTAATTAATCCCGGCTAGTCTTTCCTTTTAGGGTTTGAAGGAAGATTTGATAAAAACAGTGGGAGCCATCCTGATTAGATAAAATAATAACCAATCTATTCTTGACAGAGCGCACGCTGAGTGTTTTCTTCTCTCTCTCTCCAGGTAGCGACCTTATCACGCCTTAATCAAGATAATAATACGGAATATTGACCGAACCCGCTTGTTATACTGAGCTGGGGAATGTTGGTCCCGCTCCAACTTATAATTGTTATAAGACAGAGCAGGAAATTGGGGAATACCAGAATTCCCGTGCCGCCCAAACGAAGAGAGTGCATGCTGATGCATCATCTTCGGGTGTGTTCATTACAGAGAACTGTTTCTCAGTGTCCTTTACGTCCTGGGTATGTGATACCAGATCAGGATCCCAGATATGTAATCAGTTACATAGGGCTACAGAAAGGTAGAAAAACTGAGAACGGGTGATAAGTTTCATGAGACAGAAACCGGGGCAAGTGTTGCAACCAAGTCTGTTGGTCACTGTCACCCAGTATTACCAATACATTGATTCTGAACAAATGCTATTAGATGCCGAACCTGATATACAAAATCATATCAGTCTCTTTATTAGTAAAGAAATGATAAAATTTTGTATAGTTGGATAATGTTTTGAACATTTCCTATATCAAAAGTTGATCGGTTCAGGCACGTTATCTAAAAGCGTTGATGTTCTAAATCAAACTACAGTTCTTAGTATGTGGAACACACACAAGAGGAAGAGTTCAGAAATGAACGGATTCTTCTTGAGGTATTGTAGACTAGGTCAGATCAATGCGACCCGACTGGCTGAAGTTACATTTAGATGTATATTTAAATCGTTTTGAATTTACATCTTGTGCAACTCGCCAATCATGTCACAAAGATAAGAAGACCATAGCTCTGTTTATTGGAAACAGAGAAAGAGTTAATGAACTCTTGGGACCGATACATGATGATGTATGTAAGGTCTCCTGTCTACACATGCCAGGACTGGTTCTTTATACTCCATTATATTCTCTGATAATCTCTCAAGATTCAGTCGTATGTTCCTGCTGAAACATAAGTCCGAAGCTTTTGAGGTATTCACAGAATATAAGTTAGAAGTAGAGAACCAATAACCGGGTATAAGTATTATGTCCTATGATGAGATCAGAATACTTGTGCATAGAATTCCTGGACTATTCTAAAGGAGAATGAGATTCTCTCTCAGCATTACTCCTCCGTATACACCATAGCACGATGGTATATCGGGGCAGGGCTATCACACCCTATATGATAAGGTGTGCTACTGAGTTACCTTTTTCCTTTTGGGAGTTATGCACTTGAGAAGCTGCATACCTATTGAATTAGGTTTGAATCAAATCACTGCCTACCACTCCATATAAGATATGGTATGGGAAGAACCTATCTCTTAAGTAAGTTAAGATTTGGGATTGTCCGGCCTATGTCAAAAGCAAAATCCGGACAAGATCGAGGCAAGATCAGTTCTGTAGAACTGGAAAGGTTCCAGCTGTACAAAACTGCTAATGATTTGGTACAACCAAAGGATTCAATAGTTTCCGACGAACCTCAGCCTCTCCACCGATCTGGTAAGGTTCCTCACCCACCTGAGAGATACCTGAGTTTCTCGATGACAGTGGGAGCAAGGATTGCATCATAAGATGATGACCCAACTAGTTTCGAGCAGGCCATCGAGAGTAGGGACTCTGTAAGAATGGCTGGATGCTTAGCGGTCTGAGATGGAATCCATATACACCAACAAAGTATGGACTTTGGTTGCTATATCTGAAGGGTTAAATCCCCATCAGGAGCAAGTATATCTTGAGAAGATTACTTGGTGTACATGGAAAAGTTGAGACTTTCAAAGCTAGACTTGTTAAAGGTTTTCGTCATCGACCAGGCGTGGATAATGATGAAACCTTTTTCCAGTAGCTATGCTTAAGTCTATCCAGATCCTACTTACCACGGCTACATACCATGACTACGATATCTGGCGGTTGGGTGTCATGACTGCTTTTCTAAATACTGATTTAGAAGAGAACGTCTATAAGAACACAGCCAGAGGTCTTCGTAAACAGTGGAAGCAGCGGAAACGTGTGCAAGTTGCTTTACATAATAAAGCAGGCATCGCGGAGTTGGAACGTCTGTTTTGATGTGATAGTCATAGTGTTTGACTTCATCCAAATGGTAGACGAACCTTGTATATACAAAAGGGTAGTAGAGAGTAAGGTGGTCATCTTCGTATTGTACATAGACAACATACTCTACATAGGAAAAGAGTTTCCTATACTACGATCGATCAATCTCCTATTATCACTAAGATTCCCCAAATCAGGATCAAAGTGATACCTACTAAATCCTGGATTTTGGATCTATGAGATAGATCTAAATGGATGTTAGAATACTCACTAGATGTAGTGAGATGGTATCAATCGATCCTGGGGAGAATCACTGGAAGTGTTCCAGGGTGATAAAGACGACTGAATGTCAGTCACAGGCAATGTCTTTACCCTCAGTAAAGGGACGGTATGTTGGAAGAGTTCCAAGCTCGATACCGTGGCAAACTAGACGATAAAGGCTGGTAACATCGCTATTAAAGATACTACCAAAGAGGCTGTTTGGGTGTATAATGGTTCATAAGATGAACTAGGTTCCTGCCATTGTATGACAATGGAAGCGTGGCTTCGACCCTGGAACCCTGGTCCCATCAGTGACCCAGACAAATTCTGAGGCAGCATCACCTGATCATGGAGATAGTTGATCTCCAGGGTGATCGAGATTAGGAGAGTAGACTCAGAGGACAACACGGCGGATCCACTCACGAAGGCCTTTTTCCCAAAGAGAGATTTTTTAGGGGATGGTTGAGTATGTGATACTGCAACCACTGCTACAGATGGCCCTAGTGCAAGTGGGAGATTGTTAGTTATATGTATGCCCTAGAGGCCATTACTGTACATAGGATGTATATTGTAGTGGATGCTGGGACATATATAGGAAGGACTTTCTCGCTCGACATGATAGTATGCTATCTGGTTGCTCTTTATCTTAACATGTATACTTTCTGTCTCTCTGATTACATGTTGATAAAGCCCATAGGATGTGTACTCGACTTCCAGGACTATGATGTAGATCATACTAGTGGGGCCTGGGTAGTCCATGAGTGCATCCTTGAAATGTTCCTAGTCGAGGGAATATCGAGACGGGGCATCGATATTCCAGAGTAGACTAGCGCATATCTTCTCGACCCATGCGATGGGCGATGGATGATCCCATATCCATTGGTGTTTGACATCGAAGATGGTATGCGGGTGCTCAGTGGAGACTGGGTACACTGAACGGACTCGCCGAGAACTCCCAGATGGTATTATACCTCACGTCAGATGGCAGTTCTCTGGTGACACTGGTACAGCTTAGTCTGTTGACCCGAGATCGTCATAGAGTCTTGTGTGTCTCCCACTGTGCTTTGATTTCCACCCTACCACGGCTCTACTGAGTTGTGCAAACAGGTGGTTTTTGGGTACAGTCCCGATTCACATGGAGGCAATGAGCGATAGGAGGGGATTCGTCTCTCCCGGTATTGGGGGTTGATGTTGTGCTATGCTCGACTGGCCATAACAGGAAATCCCTGGCCAGGGTTGCAGTGATATACTGGTAAGTGTTATCAGTAGTTTCACGAATGTTATGGACCCTACGTCGGCATGACTTATCGAGCTATTGGGGTCTGACGTTTACCACCCCTAGGCGAGATATGCGACATATCAGACGAACAGACCGGACTATACGGTAGTGTTACTGGTCGGATTCGCAGGAGTGTGAGCGGGCTTGCTCGTCGATCTTCTGATCGCTCAATACCCGGGTGGCCGTTACGTTTGGCAGACCGCTTGCGGCTTGTGGGTGTTTGATATGATCATCATCTGCTGCCGGCGTATTGACGAGTCTTTAGAGTCCTACACAGAGGTTTCCTGGTTCAAGCGAAACGAAATAGGAGTGCATATGAGATATGTGCGGGACCGAGAATAATGCGTGTATGTGATACCGTATTTGATTCTCACGATCAATGTATCGAATGGTTATATGCGATATAACCTAGTTATCGAATCAAGGATTGATTCGATAAGCCAACACATTGGATACTAGCCGGTTATATGCGATATGACCGGATCGTTAAATCAAGTGTTGATTTAATGATTTAATACATAATTATATATTTGATATATTTCTTTGCATTAACTAGTATCGGTTCACTTTAAATGGATTTTCTCACGCGGATGTGCACATTGTATATTCAATATATTTTTGTGCACATGATTGTATCATGTTTGATGATACATTCTAGCTTGGTTTTGTGTAAAGTGTTAAACCATGGTTAATTGGTGATTAGGGTTTCTTTTTCATTTACTTAATCATTTATTTATTCCTTTTATTTATTTTGGAAAAAGAAAAGATAAAGAGATAAGAATGGTTGCTAGATTTGTTTTTATTTGAAAGCTTCTTGAAGCTTTGAACTTAGTCCACCATTCTTATCTTTTATCTAACCCTAACCACTATCTAACCTAAGTTAAGTCTCTACACTAAACCATGGTCAATGATATGATAAGTATTGTATTTTATTTTCTATTTTAGTTTAAGTTATCATATCATCTTCTTCTTCTTCATCTTCTTCTTCCATGGATGTAGCTTGCTACTCCAATGGCAAGTATTGAAATAGTGTGAGAAATCCAAAACTAAAGTTTACCCACTTTCTATTTCTTCATCCTCTATCTATTGCCAAGTAGTATAGGGTGTTTCCTTCACAAGTTTTCCAAGCTTGATGAAGTTGGAGCTTGTTCTTGCGATATCTCGACGTAGATCATCTTCGGCATTGAACCGACGATCAAGCTCGCCCATTCTTCGATGATACCGATACTTGAGTTCCGGATTCATTTTGGACAGCCAAGGGGACTTCGTTGCGGAGCCGTGGAGGTGGTGGACCGGATCTACAAAGGTTGTATGTCCGTTCCCTTAGTTAAATTGTTAACTAGTTTATGTTTCGCCTAAATATCTAGTAAACGATCCGTAGTCGGGTTTGTAGGCACCCGTAAAATTTTATTTGTGCATGTTTGGTCACTTGTGAATCTTAACTAGAGTGCCCAGGAACCCCACAACTTAATCGATTCTAAACATAAGTTAAAGCTATAGGAAAAGAAATTCTACACTAATGCTGAAGAATATACCTCATTTCGCACTCAAGAATCCCTACAGCATCAAAATCCTATTTTGCTTGGTCCAAAGTGCTTGTAGTGAGCTTGTGCATGTTTTTAGTGAAGTGGAGATGAAGTTTTGATGTTGTTTTGGGGGTGGTTTGAGGTGTTTGAGGAGGGGGAAGAGAGGGGGCAGCCATGGTGTGAAGGGGAGAGAGATGATGAAGGTGATGAAGTGAAGAGAGAATGGCCAAGGTCAAAGTTAACCCCTCACCTCTCTCTCTCATGCCCATCCCTCTTTGTTTAATGTTTTTCTTTTTCTTTTCTTTTGTTATCTTTTCTTTTCTTTTGAAATTTAAAACCATGAATGATAAAAAGAAAGAAACCATGGTAGAAAATGTAACAAGTATTGTAAATGTGACACGGTGCATGTCATGTGCACAAAACCGGATTAATGCAAGATTAGTGATATTTAATCGCGATTAGCATTAACATGGAATATAATTAATCATAATTTTTTTATAATTTGCTTCAATCATATAAAATACGCTCATTTCAGTAACTTTTATAATTTTCCAAATATTTCCCAAGTTATCGGTAATTAATTATACCGCCTTATCAAAATATTCATAATATTTATTATTTAATTATATAAATTCCCAAAAATAATATTTTATTTTTCTGAAATGTTACAATCTTCCCCCCTTAAAGAAATTCAGCCCCCGAATTTAAATTTAAACCCCTCAATACTAAAACATTTCAGTAAAATGGTCAAGTCGTCGGGGCTCCGAATCATAAATACATAAAATATATCGTAGCGCAATGCATGCGCATGAAAAAGAGTGTATAACTCAAAAATCAAAACTCCGTCAAGTATCCCGCAATCATCGGAGTTATGGTGAGGACACAAATGTAAAAATCCAATACGAACTCCAGCATGATATACATCAAAACTATAACATGTATATAGTACGCATCGTTGTAATTTCGTCAAAACATCTGAATAAATGTATGCCAAATCTTTTTCAAATTGCTGCGCGATGCGCGCATCACAGCAGAAGTGGCGAACGTTTATTGTAAGAAATAATTCTCTCTCTCTCTCTCTCTATATATATATATATATCTTTGTTTAACATACGTCCCTCCGTTTGAAAAATAATTTAGAAGGGTTTTCCCTTGTCAAAATGTTTCGTGTCATCTCGGACACGTAGGTAAATACTGAGACTATAGCTCTTCTTTGGAAATCCCTTCGATAACTATCGATGCATGCAAAAACATAATCAGGCACTGTCCTCTGACTAGTCCTGCTCAGTACTAAAACAAATAGTAAATATCATAAAACATCTGCTCCAAAAGGAAATCAATCAAAAAAGTGTATATAAGAATGCCACATGCATCTGATGCGCATGGAAATCGAAATCAATGAATGTGCTATACATGTGCACAGAAATCAAATCTAAATGCAACGGGTGTGCACGAAAACACCTGTCAAGGGCAACTGGTGTGCCTGACAGCAACATCAGGTGCATCTGATATGCACGAAAAATCCCGATTTAGTGCATCTGGCATGCACCAAAATCGCATCAAGCGCGTCAAGTATGCGCAAGAATCCAAATCCAGTGCACAAGGTGTACGAAAACAATATCGAATATCACTATCGAAATCGACGGTATACAACAAATCTCAATCCAAGTCAGTTACACAGTGGTATATAGTCTCCCAACCATGTGCATCAGCGTGCACAAAATCAAATCAAAATACTAAAAGTGCATGGAAACTACACCGAAAGCACAAGTCAAATCACATGCATACTATAGGCATGCCATCAAATCGAAGTCAAGTGCAACTGTGGTGCAAAAAATCTCAATCATGCAAATAAATTGCCCAAAAACATCGAAATCCAAAATAATATACATGTGCTATTCGAATCACCAAATCGCCAATCGTAAATACTGTCGTCGATATATCCTTCTTTCGTAGTCGAGAAGGTGTCGGTGTATCCAAAACTAGCAGAGCAAGATATCTTCTTGCCTCCTGTTCATGGCCTGGCGCCCTTGGGCTCTCGTCTCTCACTGTGAATCGCTAGTTACGTAACTCTTCGGTTCAACGGCTCAATATGGAAACGATAACGGGAATGGTTCCACTCTGGCACATCCTCTAAAGATCTCTGGCCAACTATCATTGTCGCTCATAACATATTTCGTCAATGATGCCGAACTCTGGCCTACTGGGTATGCGTAATATGACCGATCCTGGGTCCAAGTCTTCTCGTGAAGTATTCCAAAAAGATTCTGTCGAGGTCTCTCCTAAATCTCGTTTCTGTCGAACTTTCTGGAAGTTATCACTCTTTACTAAATCTATTTCTTGTTCCGGAACGGCTGCATACTTATCGCGACTCCTTCTGGAAGGTATATCCACTACAACGCCTCTGCATGCGTATCACATCTCTGATGTCAACGGAGTGGAACGTCATCTCGTCGAAATCTCGTACGAACCTCTTACTCTGCTTTTCTTTAATGTCGACTGATTTGGACTCGTCTCTTCGTAGCTGTGTGGACTGCGCTCCAACGGCTATACTCATATCTGGAGTCTTCCAAGCAATGTATCCCATCACATGATATCCGAACGACGTTGAACTTTTCGATCGATTCGTCAAAGTCCCATAATTTCCCGAGAGCTCAACACTAGTGCACAGTTTAATAATATCTAGTACATGCCACAGTACCTATAGACCAACCGTAGAAGGGCAAACCCAAGCCTCATTAATGGTACCGCGGAACTGCCACAAACCCTAAGGTTTCAAAGGATTCTCATGGTCATTATATCGAGTTAGGGTTTCATTCTTCTAGAGGGTCCACGGAATTACTTGCATGTTTTTCCGAATACTTTAAACTTGGAAAAATGGGTTTCTGGCATTCGATCGTTTTCCTTCGACTCCCAACATACCTGCGTGAAGTCTTCTCTAATTGGAATCAATCAATCTGATGATCTCACATCGGGGTATGCAACTAACCACATGTCCTAGTTGTTCCTCCATCGGTGACTAGCGATCTTCTATCACATCTCTAAGTGCAACTCGTGCTACAATAGCTCCAAGCATCTGGGTCGATATCTTGTCAGTCGCATCAATAACTGGCTCATTCGTTCGCACGCTAAATAGTGCCTCAATCATCAATAGTAATAATGCATTGATAGTCATCACATGCTGGCTGGTCTCTACCGGTAGCCTGATCCTATGGTTCTGATCTGCACATCCGAGAAATTCTTGTACACGCAATCCATCAAACGCTCATGGCGCGAAAAACACAAAAAATGACACATCTATGCAATCGTGTGTCGTCGGAATTACGCCCTAGTCAGTCCTCATCCATGACGAGCTCATGCTGACCGCAACACTAGCCGTAGCTTTCCATGCCCGTACAACCGTGGTAACAAACCATAAACTGATACTGATGAGGATAGATCATAGGAATGAATATAATGATGTGCAAGGAAATGTACATCCTAAGGCTTCTTAAGCGGAGTTGCGTATCGTAAGTATACCGCGGAACATACACACGGTACGTCACTCTCCTTAAGTCACCTACTCTATTAACCAAGGTCAACCTATGCGACGAAAGTTCGGGTCTAATACCCCCTCGACCAAGTATAAGTTCCGTAAGGTCAAGCCTAGGTTCCGAATATATATAAACGCCCTAGACTCCGCATAGTCAAACATAAACTCAAACCAAGGTTAACCTAGCGCTCTGATACCAACTTTATCACGACCCGAAATGGCACGTGACTGGCACTTGAATCATATGAAGTCTATAGGACCCCATCTAATTCAATTAAGCCAAAAACCCAGAAATCTAAACCGTTTAAAGAAGAAAGTGAAGGAAAACTTTAGTTTAAAGCAAGTGGTTTAACAAAATAAGCCGAAGTATGCATTTTTAAAATCTCAAGTATTTTCCGAAAATTTCGGCAGAGTTTCCTTTGTAAATACTGGCCCCAAAAGGGTACAACATGCATAATATACATAAAGGCATCCCCAAGTGGGAGCTAGCTCTTCGCCAATTGGCGGTCACAACCACGCAAGCAATATAATATACAACGCCGGAGGGCGAGGATCAAAACTCAAAATGAAACTCAAATCATCGAGAAAACCATAATAATACAATGCGCGACTCTAAAGTCGAAAGAATATACACTGGTCTTCTAAATTTATAAAATATACAAGTCTGGTTGATGGAGTTACTAGATACAACTGAATATAAATAAAAGGTACAATGGTGGTCACGATGCGAGTGAACCCGCCTACCAAAGCAATCACCCGGAATGGAAGCAGTGTGTCAGGAAGCCACCAAGGAAACCTGTACGGTAAAAACCTGCAAGAACTGTGGCACAACGGGGGTGAGTTGCCAACTCGTGAGTAGAAAACATCACCAAGCAGAAATCGTATGTATGACTCAATCCTAGGTCATACGATAGTAATATTCTCAAATAATAATATGGCCTGAAGCATAAAATAATGGCAAGGGTAACATCTATGCATAAGTGTAATCCCATGTGCTCGTGTCAGTGCCTCAGGTAGCAATATATCATAAATATGATGTATGAATGCATGAAAATAGAATGCATCTAAATGTGAAAACTGTTTTCTTATCTCAGTGAGATTTCTGTATAAAATCGAGTATCATCAATGAAATCATGCAGAAAATCAGTGTCAATCATCGACATAAAATATAAATCTCAAATCTCGATATCTCAGGCTCCGGCTATCCAGACTGGCCTATATCATCAAATCTCAATATCTCAGGCTCCGGCTATCCGGACTGGCCTGTATCATCAAATATCAATATCTAGGGCTCCGGTTATCTGGACTGGCCCAAATCCTCAAATAAAAGACCACGTCGGTATCCTCCGGATATTCGGCGCATCACAATAAAATCACTGGTCAGTAGTGCTCCCCTGTCTGAGGCTTAACGCCATCATTTGCGACCTTCTCGTCCCGGGATACCACACCGGGTCCACCATGTACCCACAGACGGTTCCTCTTCCTCCTTGAATCGGGTGTATGATATCGCTCAAGAGCCGAGAAAACTCATGGCGGACGTATCTCAAATCCTATCAGGAGAAAACCGCAATTTTCTATCTTTTGAAAATGATAATCAGTTTATAAATCTCTGTGGTTTCTCCAAATCCAGAAATCTCATGGAATCCGAAATAACAATCTCAAGAGTAAATAATACTGAATACTGGGCTCCGGCAATCCGGACTGGCCCTATAATATTGCATGACAATGAATATATGAATGCGTCTGATATCAAGCAAAGAATGCAATAATTAAACTAGCATATGAAAGCAATAACATATAGAAACTATCAGCTAGCAAGCTATGTCAATGAAATAATGTTCTCTAAAGTGTACGTGACATAGCAATTACCGATGATGTAACATTTGAGAAAAATAAAATATTATTTTTGGGAATTTTTATAATTAATTAATAAATATTGGGAAAATTTTAATAATGCGGTATGATTAAATACCGATAAAGTGGAAAATATTTGAAAAATTTTGGAAATTACTGAAATGAGGGTGCTTTATATGATTTAAGCGAAATATGAATTTTTATGATTAATTATATAAAATTTTAATGTTAATCGCGATTAAATATCGCTAATCGTGCATTAAGCTTGATTTGTGCACATGACATGTATCATGTCATATTTTACACTTGTGTTACATTTCTACATGGATTTTTTCTTATTTTTGTTCATGCATGCCTTTTAAAAGAAAAGAAAAGAGAAGAAAACAAAACAAAAGAAAAGAAAAGAAAAGAAAAATATAAAGAATTGGGTATGGGCAAGAAAGAGAGAGGGTGAGGGGTCAAACCAAGTCATGGCACTTGTTCCCTCCATTATTTCCTCTTCATTTTCCTCTCCTCACCTCATGCAATGGCTGCTGCCCTCTTCCCTCTTCCCTCTACCTCCTCACTTAATCACTTAAAATAACTCAAAACCCCATCTCCATTTCATTAAAAGTGTGCACAAACTCACAACAAACACTTTGGACCAAGAAAGCAAGGATTTTGGACACTTGGGGCAACTCAAGAAATTTCTTGAGTTGCCAAATGAGGTAATTTCATCACCATTAGAATAGTTTTTCATTCACTTTAGTAATCATGCATGTTTAGAAGTGTTTTAGTTCGGTTTAGTGAACTTAGAAAATTCAAGTTGAGGATTAGGGTTTGCTTTGAATCCAAAAGTGTAATTGAGATTAGTAGAGACCACACAACCCCTGTAGTTGTTGTATTTTGGATTAAAAACCAGAGAATAGAACCCCAAACCTAAACTTTGGAACCCCAATATCGGGAATTTGTGAGAATTATGAGGTTGTTTTTATATCTGCGAACACCCGGGGCACCTGAAAATTTTATAGCGAAGACAGAGAGTCATGCAGGCATCTAGGAAGCTACCATAGAGACCCGAGCCCCAATAC
Organism: Agapanthus africanus; assembly: GCA_030015575.1. Lineage (NCBI taxonomy): Eukaryota > Viridiplantae > Streptophyta > Magnoliopsida > Asparagales > Amaryllidaceae > Agapanthus > Agapanthus africanus. Next base: position 130,195,818 of record CM057350.1, on the reverse strand, counting down.
CCTCACCCAGGCCGCAAATTTAATCCTTCTGGCTGCAATTTGCGGCCAGGGTAGGATGGTTTGCCTCCATACTTGTTCTTTGGTCGCTTTAGCTGTAAACTAGACCCTTCCTATATGCAAAATTGACTAATTTCAGCTAGGGTAAAATCTGGGACCATTTTCATGAGTTGCTGCCTTGTATTTCGTGATATTTATGAAATGAAGTTTTTGATATTTGTGTTTTATCGGTCGATTCACGTTTATACATCAATTGTCGAGAGTTGTTGGTTATTCTTGCATGCGTAAACGATAGGTTTTAACCTATGTGTGTTACTCGTGCCGATTTGGTTTTCGTGCATGATTTCGGTTTACGATATCTTGTATGTATGTATGTAGGTACCCTCGAGTGGGCTTGAACGAAAAGGACGAGCGTGGCGTCATCAACTTCGGCAAGCGAGGATAAAGATGAGTAGATGTATATCTACTGGGGAAGTCGGGTGGATGGCGTATAGCACCCCCGCAGTTCGTAGCGTAGTTTATGATAGATATGTATTTATATATACAAATACGGGTTATATGAAACGTTACTTTTTAGTAAGTAGATTTTAGAATATCATGTGTTAGTTATAGTGTAATTGGTAGAGAATGTTTTTAATAGTTTAGTAGTCATGAACCCTAGTGTAATGATTTGCATACACGCACGCCCACACACACACACTCGCATACATTTTACTTCTTGTGCATATATGGGGATATGTATATATACACACACATATGGGTATGGAACTATGTATGTGTATATATATATATATATATATATATATATATATATATATATATATATATATATATATACGTATACATATACTTGGATGATGAGGATAGTATATGATATTTGGAGATAAGTCGATGAGATTGGGCATGGTGCCATGAGATCGGTGATGTGATTTGGTTCGTATATTGAGACACGACATGATTTTATAGCGGGTCCTTAGGCGATGTGTTTTCATACACACGCATATCTATATGTAGATGGTATCAGTATTGTACTAGATTTAGATCAATACCTCCAGTTCACAATATGTGATGATAAGGATACCAGTTGATTGAGGAGATAAATGCGATATTGACCCATACCCAGATTTGGGATGCCGCACGACGGATTTACCGTACGAGCTATATATTGATGATAGATCCGCACTCTTGACTCGAGAATTTCATATTATATATTGTATCGTATGTGATACTATTGAGGCGGGATTACCGACTATTATATATATATATATCGACTCAGATTTAGGTGGTTTCCTTACCTTTTCTATTAGCCTGTTAGTTTAGTCCTGTAGTTTACTTGTAGATATTAGACTAGACTTGAGTCATACCTATTTCAAAACTAACGAATCGTGAATATTTTAAAGACAGGACAAGGGATTCTACGGATATTTCAAAGGACGTACCTTTTCTTAAAAACACCGTAGCCCTATTTTCAAAACACCACGATTCATATTATTTCAAATGGCAAATCGGTATGATACATATATAGTAATGTAGATTCTTTATTGTTGCGTTATTATTCATGTTCCGCATATTATTGATGCATTTACTATTCATTTGCTATTTATTCTGCTGTTCGCATTGCATTGCATGGCTATATGTATTTTCGTGAGTAATGATGAAACCTGTTCTTAGGACACCAGCACCATTACCGATGATGCGTATGCTCCACGTACACTTGCTTGCCGGCTCACACACATCTTCATCGGTAATTGCTATGTCACGTACACTTTAGAGAATATTATCTTATTGACATAGCTTGCTAGCTGATAGTTCCTATATGTTATTGCTTTCATGTGCTAGTTTGGATATTGCATTCTTTATTTAGATACACATGCATTTTATATTCATTGTCATGCAATATTATGGGCCAGTCCGGATTGCCGGAGCCCAGTATTCATTATTTAATTACTTCGTGATTTATGATTTCGGATTTCTATGAGATTTATGGATTTAGAGAAACCGCAAAGATTTTATAAATTTATCATCTTTTTAAAAGATAGAAAATACTGTTTCCTCATGATATGATTTGAGATATGTCCACCATGAGTTTTTTCGGCTCTTGAGCGATATCATACACCCGATTCGAGGAAGAAGAGGAACCGTCTGTAGGTGCATGGTGGACCCGGTGCGGTACCCCAGGACGAGAAGGTCGCAGATGATGGCATTGAGCCTGTGACAGGGGAGCACTACTGACCGGTGATTTTATTGTGACTCGACGGATATCCGGAGGATACCGATCGGAGTACAGGCTAGTCCGGATAGTCGGAGCCTGAGGTTTTGAGATTTGATGATATGGGCCAGTCCGGATAGCCGGAGCTCTAGATATTGAGATTCAAGGTTTCAGGCCTATCCGGATTGCCGGAGCCTAAGATATTGAGATATTGAGATATTGGGATTTATGTTTGTGTCGATACATGACACTGATTTCATGTTGATTTCATTGATAATACCTCGATTTATAAATATACAGAAATCTCACTAAATTAAGAAAACATTTTTCACATTCATGATGCATTCTGTTTTCTCCATATTGCATTCATACCTTATATTTATGATATGTTGCTATCTGAGGCACTGACACGAGCACATAGTATTACACTTATGTATAGATGTTTACCCTTGCCATCTTATCATGCTTCAGACTTTATCATTTTGTGGTTATATATTATGATCGTATTGACCTAGGATTGAGTCATACATACGATTTCTGCTCTGTGATGTTTTCTACTCACGAGTTGGAAACTCACCCCCGTTGTGCCACAGTTCTTGCAGGTTTTGCCGTATAGGTTTCCTTGGCGTCTTTGCTGGCACACAACTTCTTTCGGGGTGATTGCTTTGGTAGGTTGGTTCACTCGCATCGTGACCACCATTGTACTTTATTTATTTCAGTTGTATCTAGTAACTCTATCAACCAGACTTGTCTATTTATTACCGTAGAAGACCAGTTGTATATTCTTTCGACCTAGTTATTATTATGCATGTTTTACGTTGTATTATTATGGTTTTCTTGATGTTATTGAGTTTCCTTTTGAGTTTGATCATCGCCCTTGGCCTTGTGTACTATATTGCTTGCGTGGTTGTGACCGTCAATTGACGAAGAGCTAGCTCCCGCTTGGGGATTCCTTTATTCACATTATGCATGTTGTACCCTTTTGGGGCCAGTATTTACAAAGGAAACTCTGCCGAAATTTTCAGAAAGGACTTAATGTTTTAAAAATGCATACTTCGGCTTATGCTGTTACACTACTTGTTTTAAAACTAAACTTTTTCTTCTTACTTCTTTTAAATGGTTTAGATTTCTGGGATTGTTGGCTTACTTGAATTAGATGGGGTCCTATAGACTTCATATGATTCAAGTGCCAGTCACGTGCCATTTCGGGTCATGCCAAAGTTGGTATCAGAGTGCTAAGTTAACCTTGGTTCGAGTCTATGCTTGACTATGCGGAGCCTAGGGCGTTTGTATATATACGGAATCTAGGTTTGACCTTACGGAACTTAGACTTGGTCGAGGGAGTATTAGACTCAAAATTTCGTCGCGTAGGTTGATGTTGGTTGATGGAGTAGGTGACTTAAGGAGAGTGACGTACCGTGTGTATGTTCCGCGGCATACCTACGATACGCTACTCCGTTTAAGAAGCCTTAGGATGTACATTTCCTTGCACAGCATTATATTCATTCCTATGATCTATCCTCATCGATATCAATTTATGGTCTTGCTGCCACAATTACACGGGCAGAGAGAGCTATGGCTAGAGTTGCGTCAGCATGAGCTCGTCACGGACGAGGACTGACTAGGGCGTGATTCCAGGGACATACGATTTGCATAAATGCGTCGTTTTAGTGAGTTTTCGCGCCATGAGCGTTTGATGGATCACTTTTACGAGATTTCTCGGACGTGCAGATCAGCACCAGAGGATCAGGCTACTGCTAGAGGCCAGCCAGAATGTGATGATCGTCGATGCACCGATTATTTTTGATGATTGATGCACTGTTCAGCATGCGGACAAACGAGCCAGTTGTTGCTGCGAATAACAAGATATCGCCCCAGATATTTGATGCTAATGACGCACGAGTTATACTTTGAGATATGATAGAAGATCGCTAGTCACCAAAGATGAAGGACTAGGACATGTGATTCATTGCCTACCCCGATGCGAGGTCATCAGATTGATTGATTCCAGTCAGGAACCCATTTTCCAAGTTTAAAGTATTCGGAAAAACGTGCAAGTAATTCTATGGACTCTCTAGAAGAATGAAACCCTAACTCGATATAATGACCATGAGAACGCTTCAAAACCTTAGGGTTTACAGCAGTTCCGCGGTGCCATTGATGAGGCTTGGGTTTACCCTTCTACGGTTGGTCCACAGGTACTGTGGCATGTACCGGAATACTATTAAACTGTACTCAAGATATTGAGCTCTTGGGAGATTATGGAACCTTGACAAATCGATCGAAAGGTTCGACGTCATTCGGATATCATGTGATGGGATGCATTGCTTGGGAGACTCCAGATACGAGTATAGCCATTGGAGTGCAGTCCATGCAGCCACAAAGAGACGAGTCCGAATCAGTCGACATTAGAGAAAAGTGGAGTAATAGGTTCGTACAAGATCTTGATGAGATGACGTTCCACTCCGCTGACATCAGAGATGTGATACGCATGCAGAGGTGTTGTATACGGAAATATATTCCAGAAGGAGTCGTGATGAGTATGCAGCCGTTTCGGAACGAGAAATAGATTTAGAAAAAGGATGATAGCTTCCGGGCATTTCAGCATAAACGAGTTTTGGGAGAGACTTCGATAGGACCTTTCTGGAATACTATACGAGAAAACTTGGACCCAGGATCGGTCATATTGCGCACACCCAGTAGGCCAGAGTTCGGCATCATCGACGAGACATGCTATGAGTGACCATGACAGTTGGCCAAAGATTTTTAGAGGATGTGCCAGAGCGGGACTGTTTCTGCCATTTTTTATTTCGGTATTTTAGGTGATTTATTTGCATGATTGAGATTTTATGCACCACAGTTGCACTTGACTTCGATTTGATGTCATTCGAGACGTTGATTTTGATTTCATACCTATGGTATGCATGTGTTTTGACTTATGCTTCGGCATATTTTTCATGCACTTTTAGTATTTTGATTCGATTTTGTGTACGCTGATGCACATGGTTGTAAGATTATATACCACGGTATACCTGACTTGGATTTGAATTGAGATGTGTTGTATACCGTCGATTTCGATTGTGATACTCGATATTTGTTTTCGTGCACCTTGTGCACTTGAATTGGATTTTGCGCAGACTTGACACGCTTGATGCGATTTTTTTGCACGCCAGATGCACTAAATCGAGATTCTTCATGCATATCAGATGCACTTGATATTGCTGTCGGGCACACGCGTTGCCTTGAAAGGTGTTTCGTGCACACCCATTGCACATAGTTTTTGTTATGTGCACATGTATGGCGCATTCATGGATTTCGATTTCCATGTGCACCAGACGCAGGCGACATTCTATATATAGTTTGGGATTGATTTCCTTTGGAGCAGTATGTTTTATGATATTTACTATTTGGTATAGTAGCTGAGCAGGACTAGTCCGAGGACAGTACCTAAGTATATTTTTGTATGCATTGATAGTTATCGAAGGGATTTCAAAAAAAGAGCTATAGTCTCAGTATTTACCTACGTGTCTGAGATGACACGAGACATTTTACAAAGGAAACCCTTCTAAATTATTTTCAAAACGGCGGGACGTGTATGTTAAACAAAGAATATATATACATATAGTTATTTTCTTACAATAGACGTCCGCTACTTGTGTTGTGATTCACGCATCGCGCAGCGACTTGCAAAAGGTTTGGCATGTATTGCTTCCAGATGTTTTGATGATGTTACATGTATAGTTTGATGTATATCATGTTGGTTTTCGTATTGGGTTTTGACATTGGTGTCTTCGCCATAACTCCGATGGTTGCGGGATGCTTGACGGAGTTTTGATTTTGGTTTATATACTCATTTTTCATGTGCATGCATTGTGCTACGACATATTTTATGTATTTATGATTTCGGAGCCCCGACGACTGGATCATTTTACAGAAATGTTTTAGAAATTGGGGGAGTTTAAATTTAAATTCGGGGACCGAATTTCTTTAAGGGGGGAAGACTGTAATATTTCAGAAAAATAAAATATTATTTTTGGGATTTTTATAATTAATTAATAAATATTAGGAATATTTTAGTAATGCGGTATAATTAAATACCGATAAAGTGGAAAATATTTGGGAAATTACTGAAATGAGGGTGCTTTATATAATTTGGGCGAAATATGAATTTTATGATTAATTATATACAATTTTAATGTTAATCGAGATTAAATATCGCTAATCATGCATTAAGCTTAATTTGTGCGCATGACATGTACCATGTCATATTTTACACTTGTGTTACATTTCTACATGGATTTTTCCTTATTTTTGTTCATGCATGCCTTTTAAAAGAAAAGAAAAGAGAAGAAAACAAAACAAAAGAAAAGAAAAGAAAATATAAAGAATTGGGTATGGGCAAGAGAGAGAGGGGGTGAGGGGTCAAACCAAGTCATGGCTCTTGTTCCCTCCATTATTTCCTCTTCATTTTCCTCTCCTCACCTCATGAAATGGTTGCTGCCCTCTTCCCTCTACCTCCTCACTTCACCACTTAAAACAACTCAAAACCCCATCTGCATTTCATTAAAAGTGTGCACAAGCTCACAACAAACACTTTGGACCAAGAAAGCAAGGATTTTGGACACTTGGGGCAACTCAAGAAATTTCTTGAGTTGCCAAATGAGCTAATTTCATCACCATTAGAATAGTTTTTCATTCACTTTAGTAACCATGCATGTTTAGAAGTGTTTTATTTCGGTTTAGTGAACTTAGAAAATTCAAGTTGAGGATTAGGGTTTGCTTTGAATCCAAAAGTGTAATTGAGGTTAGTAGAGACCACACAACCCTTGTAGTTGTTGTATTTTGGACTAAAACCAGATAATAGAACCCCAAACCCAAACTTTGGAACCCCGATATCAGGAATTTGTGAGAATTGTGAGGTTGTTTTGATATCTGCTAACACCCGGAGCACCTGAAAATTTTATAGCGAAGACAGGGAGTCATGCAGGCACCTAGGAAGCTACCATAGAGACCCGAGCCCCAATACCCTCACCCAGGCCGCAAATTTAATCCTTCTGGCCGTAATTTGCGGCCAAGGTAGGATGGTTTACCTCCATACTTGTTCTGTGGTCCCTTTAGCTGTAAACTAGACCTCTCCCATATGCAAAATTGACTAATTTCAGCTAGGGTAAAATCTGGGACCATTTTCATGAGTTGTTGCCTTGTATTTCATGATATTTATGAAATGAAGTTTTTGATATTTGTGTTTTATCGGTCGATTCACGTTTATACGTCAATTTTCGAGAGTTGTTGGTTATTCTTGCATGCGTAAACGATAGGTTTTAACCTATGTGTGTTACTCGTGCCGATTTGGTTTTCGTGCGTGATTTTGGTTTGCGATATCTTGTGTGTGTGTGTATGTAAGTACTATCGAGTGGGCTTGAACGACAAGGACGAGCGTGGCGTCATCAACTTCGGCAAGCGAGGATAAAGGTGAGTAGATATATATCTACGGGAGAATTCGGGTGGATGGCGTATAGCACCCCCGCAGTTCGTAGCGTAGTTTATGATAGATATGTATTTATATATACAAATACGGGTTATATGAAACGTTACATTTTATCAAGTAGATTTTAGAATATCATGTGTTAGTTACAGTGTAATTGGTAGAGAGCGTTTTTAGTAGTTTAGTAGTCGCGAACCCTAGTGTAATGATTTGCATACACGCGCGCGCACACACAATCGCATACATTTTACTTCTTGTGCATATATGGGGATATGTATATAAACACACACATGGGTATGGTACTCTATGTGTGTGTGTGTATACGTATACATATACTTGGATGATGAGGATAGTATATGATATTTTGAGATGAGTCGATGAGATTGGGCATGGTGCCATGAGATCGGTGATGTGATTTGGTTCGTATATTGAGATACAACATGATTTTATAGCGGGTCCTTAGGCGATGTATTTTCATACACACGCATATCTATATGTTGATGGTATCAATATTGTACTAGACTTAGATCAGAACCTCCATTTCACGATATGTGATGTTAAGGACACCAATTAATTGAGTAGATAAATGCGATATTGACCCGTATCCAGATTTTGGATGCCGTACGACGGATTTACCGTACGAGCTATATATTGATGATAGATCTACACTCTTGACTCGAGAATGTCATATTATATATTGTATCGTATGCGATACTATTGAGGCGGGATCACCGACTATTATATATATATATATATATATATATATATATATATATCGACTCAGATTTAGGGGTTTCCTTACCTTTTCGATTGCCTGTTAGTTTAGTCTTGTAGTTTACTTGTAGATGTTAGACTAGACTTGAGTCATACCTATTTCAAAACTAACAAATCATGAATATTTTAAAGACAGGACAAGGGATTCTACGGATATTTCAAAGGACGTACCTTTTCTTAAAAACACCGTAGCCCTATTTTCAAAACACCACGATTCGTATTATTTCAAATGGCAAAACAGTATGACACATATATAGTAATGTAGATTCTTTATTGTTGCGTTATTATTCATGTTCCGCATATTATTGCTGCATTTACTATTCATTTGCTATTTATTTGTTGTTCGCATTGCATTGCATGGTTATATGTATTTTCATGAGTAATGATGAAACCTGTTCTTAGGACACCAGCACCATTACAGATGGTGCGTATGCTCCACGTACACTTACTTGCCGGCTCACACACATCTTCATCGGTAATTGCTATATCACGTACACTTTAGAAAATATTATCTTATTAGCATAGCTTGCTAGATGATAGTTCCTATATGTTATTGCTTTCATGTGCTAGTTTGGATATTGTATTCTTTATTTAGATACACATGCATTTTGTATTCATTGTCATGCAATATTATGGGCCAGTCTGGATTGCCGGAGCCCAGTATTCATTATTTAATTACTTCGTGATTTATGATTTCGGATTTCCATGAGATTTCTGGATTTAGAGAAACCGCAAAGATTTTATAAATTTATCATCTTTTAAAAGATAGAAAATGCGGTTTTCTCATGATATGATTTGAGATATGCCCACCATGAGTTTTCTCGGCTCTTGAACGATATCATACACCCGATTCGAGGAAGAGGAGGAACCGTCTGTGGGTGCATGGTGGACCCGGTGCGGTACCCCGGGCTGAGAAGGCCGCAGATGATGGCGTTGAGCCTGTGACAGGGGAGCACTACTGACCGGTGATTTTATGGTCACTCGACGGATATCCGGAGGATATCGATCGGAGTACAGGCCAGTCCGGATAGCCGGAGCCTGAGGTTTTGAGATTTGATGATATGGGCCAGTCCGGATAGCCAGAGCTCTAGTTATTGAGATTCGAGGTTTCAGGCCAGTCCGGATTGCCGGAGCCTGAGATATTGAGATATTTAGATATTGGGATTTATTTTTGTGTCGATGCTTGACACTGATTTCATGTTGATTTCATTGATAATATCTCGATTTATAAATATACAGAAATCTCACTAAATTAAGAAAACATTTTTCACATTCATGATGCATTCTGTTTTCACCATATTGCATTCCGACCTCATATTTATGATATGTTGCTATCTGAGGCACTGACACGAGCACATGGTATTACACTTATGTATAGATGTTTACCCTTGCCACCTTATCATGCTTCAGACTTTATCATTTTGAGGTTATATATTATGATCGTATTGACCTAGGATTGAGTCATACATACGATTTCTGCTCTTTGATGTTTTCTACTCACGAGTTAGCAACTCACCTCCGTTGTGCCACAGTTCTTGCAGGTTTTGCCGTACAGGTTTCCTTAGCGGCTTTGCTGGCACACTACTTCTTTCGAGGTGATTGCTTTGGTAGGTTGGTTCACTCTCATCATGACCACCATTGTACTTTATTTATTTCAGTTGTATCTAGTAACTCCATCAACCAGACTTGTCTATTTATTACCGAAGAAGACTAGTTGTATATTCTTTCGACCTAGAGTCGCGCGTTGTATTATTATGGTTATCTTGATGTTATTGAGTTTCCTTTTGAGTTTGATCCTCACCCTTGGCGTTGTATACTATATTGCTTGCGTGGTTGTGACCGTCAATTGACGAAGAGCTAGCTCCCGCTTAGGGATGCCTTTATTCACATTATGCATGTTGTACCCTTTTGAGGCCAGTATTTACAAAGGAAACTCTGCCGAAATTTTCAGAAAGAACTTGATGTTTTAAAAATGCATACTTCGGCTTATGTTGTTACACTACTTGTTTTAAAACTAAACTTTTCCTTCTTACTTTTAAATGGTTTAGATTTCTAGGATTGTTGGCTTACTTGAATTAGATAGGGTCTTATAGACTTCATATGATTCAAGTGTAAGTCCATGCTACCTCTCCCGGTACTTTCGGGCATGCGGAATTTGGTGAAAAACAATTTTCTTAGAGGTGGTAACATGGACTCATAACCGGATCTTTGTTAAACATCTAACTAACAACCTAACTACGAGTTGCTAACTACTCGGTTAGGGGGTTATACCTTTCTTTCTTGAACTCCTTCGTCTTCAAGCCTCGATGGTTGTCCGGATCGGCTTCACCCCGTCGTCTCCTTGCGCCGAAGATAGATCCACCTAAAAGCTTCTACCTTTGGCTCCTTCTTCGAACTTTGAAGAAACTAGTTCACTCGGTTTGCTAAACCTTGTGAACTAGAGTGAGTAGAGAAGAGTTTGTATGGGATTTTATCTATGGTTCTTGGTTCTCAACTCATGAGACAAGTGAACCATAGAGTCAAGAGAGGGAGAGCAAGAGGAGGAAGATGAGAGCTCAAGAACAAGAGAGAGAGTGAGCATGAAAGAATGAGAGAAGACTTTTCTCTCTTGGCTCTCATAATCCAAAACCATCATCACAAAAATAATAATCAAGTATTGTGTAAAATGGTTCAAGTCAAAATGGCTAAATCATTTCATGCACTCATTTCTCACAAAAGAAGCAAGCAAGTAAAAAGTCTTTGCCAAGCAAGTAAAAAGTCTTTGCCATGAAATGATAGCCATTGTCATCATGATGGTCAACTAGTCCAACCTAGTCAACCGGTCAACAAAGTCAACAAGTCAACAAAGTCAACCCCTCAACAACCATGTCACCATAATACTTAATTAATATAATTGTTAATCACATATCATATTCTCATTAGGGTTGAGCAAAAAGTCAATAGTCAACTGTCAACGGTCAACAACCCTAATGAGAATCCTCTGCCTCTGTCTCTCCGTCAACTGTGCATACACACCCGCATCCGCGTTCCGAGGAACACGAATGCATACTGGATAAATCCAATCCCAAAAGGTACACTAGGATCTGGCTTAAACCAAAGCCCGCTAGTGTAAACTGTCCGGACACTAAACGTGCACAAGTGCACGGATGTGACTGAACCCTGTCGCAAAACCATGCGACCTGTCGCAAAACCTTGCGACCTATCGCAAAACCATGCGACCTCTACTCTTTTGCCTAAAGGCGAATAGCTTTCTGTGTGGGACTCTAATGACTCGACACTACGCTGGCAGTGGGTTTAACCTACGCTGGCAGTGGGTTTAACCACAGACCGCAAGCGGCACTAGCTGTGCGTAACGGTCCCCAGGTAGATACCGACAAGAAGACTGACGAGGCGAAACCCATCTGAACTCCTACTGAGCCTGAATATGACATTCTCCGTACAGTCCGGTCTGTTCGTCTGATACATCGCATGGCGGGTCTAGGGGGCGGTAAACGTCAGTCCCCCAATAGCGGTACAAGTCGTGTCGGAGTGAAGCCCAAAACACCCTGAGATAACACTGGAAGCCTACCAGTATATCTCGTTTGCCCTGGCCAGGGACTACTCGTGTAATGGCTCTCCTAGACACAGCGCGATGTCAATCCCCAATACCGGGAGAGACGAATCCTGTCTAATCGTCACTGCCTCCAAGTGCTTCGGGACTGCACCCAACTACCACCTGTTTACACGACTCCTTTGAGCCGTGGTAGGGTAGTAATCAAAGTACAGTGGGAACACACTCGAGGCGAAAGACAGTGTCAAGTCAGCGGACTAAGCTGTACTCATGTCATCTGGGAACTGATAACTAACGATAGGCATAATACCAACTAGTCAGTTCCCGATGAGTCCTGTCCAGTGTACTCGTAACCCAACGAGCACCCGCATACTATCTCAAGTACGACATACCGACGGCTGTGGGACAGACCGTCTCCCACACTGGGATGAGAAGCGCATGCGCTAGTCTACTCCGGAGTATCGATGCCCTGTCTCGATAGTCCTGCGACCAGGGACCTGCATAAGGATGTGCTTATAGATTACCCAGCCCCACTAGTGTGACTGCCATCACAACGCTGGTAATCAAGCAAAGATCCTAAGGGCTCCACTAATGTGTATAGGCGATATACTAAAATAAACACATGTACACATTGAAGTAAAAACAAACCAAGTAGCATACTACTATTTTGAGCAAGATTGTATATACAAGGTGAATATCCCAAGCTTCCATTAAGTAATATACAAACTAGTATGATACAGTAATGGCCTCTAGGGCATATACACTAACAATCTCCCACTTGCACTAAGGCCATGTACTGGCGTATCGAAGACCTATCATCTCGATCAGCCGCTCGAACTGAGTCTGGGGCAAGGCCTTGGTGAATGGATCTGCAGTGTTATCTTCTGAAGCGACTCTCCGAACCTCGATCTTTTGGCGATCCACGATCTCCCTGATCAGGTGATACCGCCTCAAGATGTGTCTGGATCTCTGATGGGACCTGGGTTCCTTCGCTAAAGCTATAGCCCCGTTGTTGTCGCAATACAGAGGTATTGGATCAACAATGGATGGAACCACCTGAAGCTCTTTCAAGAACTTCCTCATCCAGACAGCTTCTTTTGCGGCATCAGATGCAGCGATGTATTCCGCTTCCATCGTCGAGTCTGCAACGGTTTCCTGTTTGGAACTCTTCTAACACACCGCCCCTCCATTGAGGGTAAAGACAAAACCCGACATGGATTTGGAATCATCCTTGTCACTCTGGAAGCTGGAGTCAGCAAAGGCCTCGATCTGGAGGTCTTTTCCGCCATACACCAAGAACATCTCCTTAGTCCTTCTCAGGTACTTGAGAATGTTCTTTACCGCTATCCAGTGTTTCTCCCCAGGGTTTGACTGATACCGGCTTACCACACTCAGTGCATAAGCTACATCCGGTCTGGTACACAACTTCGCATACATTATAGAGCCTACCGCAGAAGCGTAGGGTTTAATAGACATGCGATCCCTCTCCAAATCAGTCTTGGGAGACATCTCTTTAGAGAGGGTGATCCCGTGACAAGCCGGTAGGTTACCGCGCTTGGAATCTTCCATACTAAATCTCTTCAGTATGGTGTCGATGTACCTGAACTGTGAAAGTCCTAATATCCTCTTGGATCTATCACGATGGATCCGGATCCCCAGGATGTATGAGGCATCACCCAGGTCTTTTATGGAGAACCTGTGTGACAAGAACCCCTTGACAGATTGTAGCATAGGAATATCATTTCCTATTAAGAGAATGTCATCCACGTACAAAACGAGGAATACTACAGTTCTCGCTACAAATCTACAATAGATGCATGGTTCATCTGGATTTTTGATAAAGCCAAATTCCTTGACCGTCTCATCAAAACAGATGTTCCAACTCCGCGATGCCTGCTTTAGTCCATAGATGGACTTAAGCAACTTGCACACCTTTCCGCTGCTCCCACTCTGAATGAAGCCCTTTGGTTGGTCTATATAGACATACTCCTCTAAATTTCCATTTAGAAAAGCGGTCTTTACGTCCATCTGCCAGATCTCATAATCGTGGAAGGCAGCAATGGCAAGAAGGATCCGAATGGATTTCAGCATAGCCACTGGAGAAAAGGTTTCGTCATAGTCCAAACCAGGTCTTTGACGAAAACCCTTCGCAACAAGTCTAGCTTTATAGGTTTCAACCTGTCCATCTATACCAATCTTCCTTTTGAAGATCCACTTGCATCCTACGGGTTTTACACCGTCTGGAGAAATGTCCAACGTCCATACTTTGTTGGTGTACATGGACTCCATTTCGGTCCGCATTGCATCCAGCCATTTTACTGAGTCAACGCTCTGAACGGCCTGCTGGAAGCTAGTAGGTTCATCATAATCTATGATGCAATCCTCTCTATCCCCGTCTATGAGAAAACCGTAGTATCTCTCGGGCGGATGAGACTGCCTACTACTCCTGCGGAGTGCGTAGGAATGTCCTGTTCTTTTGAACCCTCTGGTTCCACTAAACTTTCAGTAATAGTCTGTGGTTCTGGAATTTCTTCCAGTTCTACTGCGCTCCCACTTATTTCCTTTTCTAAGAACTGGTGTTCTAGAAAGTGGGCATGACGAGAAACAATAACTTTTTGTTCCTCTTCACAGTAGAAGAAATATCCCTTAGAGTTCTTTGGATATCCCACAAACTTACACTGTACTGAGCGTGCCTCGAGCTTGTCCGCATGCTGCTTTTTGACAAAAGCTGGACTTCCCCATGTCTTAATGTGATTAAGATGGGGCATCTTCCCACACCACATCTCATATGGTGTGGTAGGCACAGTCTTAGTGGGAACTCGGTTCAAAAGGTACGCAGCTGATTCTAGCGCATACCCCCAGAATGATCGCGGTAACTCAGCGTTACTCATCATGGACCGTACCATATCCAATAGGGTGCGGTTCCGTCTCTCCGATACACCGTTATGTTGTGGAGTGTATGGAGGAGTAAGCTGAGAGAGAATTTCGTTCTCTTTTAAGTAGTACAAGAACTCGGCACTCAAGTATTCACCACCTCGATCCGATCTTAGAATCTTGATACTTTTGCCGGTTTGTTTTTCTACTTCATTCTTATATTCCTGGAATTTTCCAAAGGCTTCGGACTTATGTTTCATTAAGAAGACATAACCGTACCTTGAAAAGTCATCCGTAAAAGTAATGAAGTAAGAATAACCGCTTCGCGCATGTGTAGACATTGGACCGCACACGTCGTTGTGTACGAGTCCCAAGAGCTCGCTCGCCCTTACTCCGTGTCCAGTAAACGGAGTCTTTGTCATCTTTCCTTTGAAACAGGATTGACAAGTGGCATACGATTGATATTCGAACGGATTCAAATATCCTTCTGTATGTAACTTCGTCAACCTTCTCTCATTGATGTGACCCAGTCTACAATGCCACAAGAAAGTCTGATTTATTTCCGGAGACTTTCTTTTGTGTGTATTCTGGACATTGAAAATCTGTGGTTGGTTTAATACGTATATACCATTGCTTAATGTACCTGACCCAATCAGAACTTGATTAAGGTGAATGTTTACAACATTGCTTACAAACGCAAATTCATAACCTTCTTTAGAAACTAAAGATACAGAAATGATATTACAAGTTGCGTTGGGTACAAAAAAGCAATTACGCAAAACCAAAACATGTCCATCTGACATTCCCAGGTGATAGTCCCCCACGGCCTTAGCATCCATGCTAGCTCCGTTTGCAACTTTGAGGGTCATGTCACCTGCTTTCAAAACCCTACGGTTTCTCAACGCCTGCAAAGAATTACAGATATGAGATCCTGATCCGGTATCCAATACCCAGGAAGTAGAGTTTATTGAAAGACAGTTTCTAATAACATACACACCTGAAGCTGAAGCTGCAACCTGCTTCAATTCCTGTGTTATGGCCTTCCAGGCCCTGCAATCATTCTTCCAGTGTCTTTTCTTATGACAATAGAAGCATTCTTCCTTATCCACAAGCTTCCCCGCTTTCTTTGTTGCTTTAGCTTTTCCCTTCGTATCCACTTTACTAACACCGCCCCTTGGTTTGGCGGGGGCTTTCTTCTTCTTTCCCTTGGCTTTCGCCTTGGACCTAGAAGAAGATGATCCTCCTATAAACAAAGTGGATGTTTCCCTACCTTTCTGTAGGGTGCCCTCTGCGCTCCTCAGCATGTTGAGGAGCTCTGAAAGTTCAACTTCTTTTTCTTGTAAGTTGAAGTTCAGTATAAACTGGGCGTAAGTGGAAGGAAGGGACTGGAGAATCAAGTCCGTATAGAGCTCATTCTCCAACGTGGTCCCAAGGTCCGCGAGCTCCTCAATGTAGCCAATCATCTTAAGCACGTGTTCCGCTACCGATGATCCGACGGTCAATCTTGCCGAAAATAACTTCTTCGACACTTCGTATCTTGCGATACGAGATTGCTCTCCATACAGTTCTTTTGTATGAAGAAATATGGATTCCAGGTCCATATTCTCGTGCCTCCTCTGATGTTTGTTCATTGTCCATAGAGGCAAGCACGAGGTACTTGGCCTTCGCGCAGTCTAATTCCCAGGTCTTACGGATTTCCTTATCCGCGACGCTGGTTTTGGGACCTGGGACATGGGGAGCTTTGGTGGTAAGAAGATACCCCAGCTTGTCGTAAGTGATTGCCATCTTGACATTTCTGAGCCAATCTTTGTAGTTTGGCCCTGTCAGTATATTTTTATCTAGGAGTAACTTAAGTCCAGTCATGTCGATTGGTCGCTGCAATTAGGAGAGAGAAGAAACACTCAGCTTGATGCTCTTGCAAGTTTAGAATGGTTTTTAGTTTGTCTAAACAGGATGGCTCCCACTGTTTCTCGAATCCCTCCTCAAACCATAAAGGAAGAATTAGTCGGGATCAATCCCACCGCACAATACTTGCTTAACCGTTCAGCCAGGCCAGTGTCGGTACTTCGAGGGAGGTTTTCCAACGCTTTCGCGAAGTTCCTTAATTCAAGAACCTCTTTTCCCTGGGGGCGAAGCCCCGCTAACACCTTTCTAGGCACCTACTAGGTTTATAGCATTGATCGTTTAGTGAGAAATTTCCCGAGGAGTAGCATATACTCACAGTAGGATCGGGATCCAAATATCATCGCGCGACGAAACTGAAGGAATCCTACCAGAATCATCACACTCCAAGTGGTATGCAAATCTAGCAAGTTTCAGTACTTATGAAACTCCCGATGTGGATTTTTGCCCCATGCTCTTATGACCTTGACTTTGGCCAAAATATCATAAGTCACATGTCAAGTTCTACCCGTCATTATCCAGGTTAATTTGAATCCATTCGCACCTACCCTTGACTTTGGCCAAAATGGTAGTACGACTGTCCCAAACCAACGCATCTATCTATGTTACACATGAACACCGAATAGCTACCAATCACTATGCCTTGACTTTGGCCAACATACATAGCTTGAATACTATTGACTATTCATGTGAAACGACGGAGGGCTACAAATGGTTTTGGAAAAACCGTGAATGTAGTGAACTTGATATAATCGATGGAACGAGATAGCTTTTAAAAGGAGTGGCTTTAGCTCCGCATTTAAAAGTTAGTTTTGAAAAGAACCGAGTGGTTTTCCGAAAGTGTTCCAACGATTTTAACTTGGTTTATTTTCTTGCATTAGTTCTTTTAATGCGTGATATTCTTGCATTAGTTCTTTTAATGCGTCCCATCATTTAATCCTACCATTGCAGAAAACAACTAAAATATGACGTACGCTTATGCCATTCGCATTCGCCACTGGGCCCCGTCATTACCCGTTAGGTTACTTAACTAACGACAGAGCGAGGGCTGGGCTAGCACGGCTGTAAAACATAAGCAACGCCTAAATAATATCATATATAGATATACAGCAATGATAGCCATTTCAGATCACAGATGAACACATTGGATATACTAGGAATCCGCAATTCGTACGAGCCTGTAACGAAAAGCAGATTACACGGTCGTGGTGAATAGTCAATACCCCACCCAAGACCCCTATGGGTGCGGCAAACTACCCGCCAAGTACCCGAAGCGAAGCAACCTCCCTCAACCCCATGAGTAGGCCACTCGACACTTCGGCATACCCGGTAGTTTGTGCACCCCCTCCATGGGTCTATCCTAGGAGCAAAAACAGTAAAAAGAAATTATACAATGACGGCTACAACCCCGACCCGGTTGTGCGGCCATACAAATAATTATTACATCAATTTACAAATTTACATGAATTGAAAGAAAAGAAAACTCTCGTCTCACAACCCCCGGCTATTCACCCGCGACAATCCAATGAATTCATATACACATTCCAATAACATTACAGATCACAAATTTGTATAACCCCCACTAATCGACATATAGCGATTAGCAGACGTTCAATACAAATATCACATCACAGAAAAACCCGTCAGCTTAAGTCTTTTAGAAGTTCGATCAAAAATATGGATTTTCAGGACCCCAAAAATAAAATTTTCGTTCTGGAAAATCTGGGCAGAAAATATATATTCCAAAAATCCCAAAATACCCCTATGAGCAAACTGCAAAGAAGAAACCCCATGACCGAGTCAACTCGGCCGTGGTTCCGCGGCGGGAGCAAGCTCCCGCCGCGGAACCGCGGCGGGAGCAAGCTCCCGCCGCGGAACCGCGGCGCTTTGATCGAGTTAGGGGGTCAAATTTTTGCAGTTTCTTCAGAAAACCCTGAGTCGATTTTTGGTGTATCTCAAAAAAAATTTCTAGCACTTTTAAAATCGACAGAAAGTTAAAAAACGGGGTTCGTTTTGCGACTTTTCCTTTGATCGATCTTCTAGCTACTTTGCTAACATGTTAGATAGAGTTTAACTAGGCTCTGATACCACTGTAAGTCCATGCTACCTCTCCCGGTACTTTCGGGCATGCACAATTTGGTGAAAAACAATTTTCTTAGAGGTGGTAACATGGACTCATAACCGGATCTTTGTTAAACATCTAACTAACAACCTAACTACGAGTTGCTAACTACTCGGTTAGGGGGTTATACCTTTCTTTCTTGAACTCCTTCGTCTTCAAGCCTCGATGGTTGTCCGGATCAGCTTCACCCCGTCGTCTCCTTGCGCCGAAGATAGATCCACCAGAAAGCTTCTACCTTTGGCTCCTTCTTCGAACTTTGAAGAAACTAGTTCACTCGGTTTGCTAAACCTTGTGAACTAGAGTGAGTAGAGAAGAGCTTGTATGGGATTTTATCTATGGTTCTTGGTTCTCAACTCATGAGACAAGTGAACCATAGAGTCAAGAGGGAGAGCAAGAGGAGGAAGATGAGAGCTCAAGAACAAGAGAGAGAGTGAGCATGAAAGAATGAGAGAAGACTTTTCTCTCTTAGCTCTCATAATCCAAAACCATCATCACAAAAATAATAATCAAGTATTGTGTAAAATGGTTCAAGTCAAAATGGCTAAATCATTTCATGCACTCATTTCTCACAAAAGAAACAAGCAAGTAAAAAGTCTTTGCCATGAAATGATAGCCATTGTCATCATGATGGTCAACTAGTCCAACCTAGTCAACCGGTCAACAAAGTTAACAAGTCAACAAAGTCAACCCCTCAACAACCATGTCACCATAATACTTAATTAATATAATTGTTAATCACATATCATATTCTCATTAGGGTTGAGCAAAAAGTCAATAATCAACTGTCAACGCTCAACAACCCTAATGAGAATCCTCTGCCTCTGTCTCTCCGTCAACTGTGCATACACACCCGCATCCGCGTTCCGAGGAACACGAATGCATACTGGATAAATCCAATCCCAAAAGGTACACTAGGATCTGGTTTAAACCAAAGCCCGCTAGTGTAAACTGTCCGGACACTAAACGTGCACAAGTGCACGGATGTGACTGAACCCTGTCGCAAAACCATGCGACCTGTCGCAAAACCATGCGACCTCTACTCTTTTGCCTAAAGGAGAATAGCTTTCTGTGTGGGACTCTAAAGACTCGACACTACGCTGGCAGTGGGTTTAACCACAGACCGCAAGCGGCACTAGCTGTGCGTAACGGTCCCAAGGTAGATGCCGACAAGAAGGCTGACGAGGCGAAACCCATCTGAACTCCTACTGAGCCTGAATGTGACATTCTCCGTACAGTCCGGTCTGTTCGTCTGATACATCGGATGGCGGGCCTAGGGGGCGGTAAACGTCAGTCCCTCAATAGCGGTACAAGTCGTGTCGGAGTGAAGCCCAAAACACCCTGAGATAACGCTGGAAGCCTACCAGTATATCTCGTTTGCCTTGGCCAGGGACTACTCGTGTAATGGCTCTCCTAGACACAGCGTGATGTCAACCCCCAATACCGGGAGAGACGAATCCTGTCTAACCGTCACTGCCTCCAAGTGCTTCGGGACTGCACCCAACTACCACCTGTTTGCACGACTCCTTTGAGCCGTGGTAGGGTAGTAATCAAAGTACAGTGGGAACACACTCGAGGCGAAGTGACAGTGTCAAGTCAGCGGACTAAGCCGTACTCATGTCACCTGGGAACTGGTAACTGACGATAGGCATAATACCAACTAGTCAGTTCCCGACGAGTCCTGTCCAGTGTACTCGTAACCCAACGAGCACCCGCATACTATCTCAAGTACGACGTACCGACGGCTGTGGGACAGACCGTCTCCCACACTGGGATGAGAAGCGCATGCGCTAGTCTATTCCGGAGTATCGATGCCCTGTCTCGATAGTCCTGCGACCAGGGACCTGCATAAGGATGTGCTTATAGATTACCCAGCCCCACTAGTGTGACTGCCATCACAACGCTGGTAATCAAGCAAAGATCCTAAGGGCTCCACTAATGTGTATAGGTGATATACTAAAATAAACACATGTACATATTGAAGTAGAAACAAACCAAGTAGCATACTACTATTTTGAGCAAGATTGTATATACAAGGTGAATATCCCAAGCTTCCATTAAGTAATATACAAACTAGTATGATACAGTAATGGCCTCTAGGGCATATACACTAACATCAAGTGCCAGTCTCGTGCCATTTCGGGTCGTGACAGATGAAGATGTGTGTGAGCCGGCAAGCGAGTGTACATGAAGCATACGCATCATCGGTAATGGTGCTGGTGTCCTAACAACAAGTTTCATCATTACTAACGAAAATACATATAAGCATGCAATGCAATGCGAACAGCAAAATAAATGGCAAATGAATAGTAAATGCAGCAATAAAGAAATATGCATTCCTATATACGAGTCATATAGTTTTTGGTATCTGAAATCGCACGAATCGTGGTGTTTAGAAAATAGGGCTACGATGTTTTTATTAAAAGGTACATCCTTTGAAATATCCGTAGTATCACTTGGCCTGTCTTTTAAATACTCAAGATTCATTAGTTTTAGAAATAAGTATGACTCGTGCTCAGTCTAACATCTACTAAGTAACTACAGGTATAAACTAACAGACTAGTCGAAAGGGTGAGAAAATCCACCTAAATCTGAGTCGATATATATATATATATATATATATATATAATAGCCGGTGATATCGCCTCAATAGTATCGCGTACGATACAATATATATATCATATGACATCCTCGATTCAAGAGTGTGGATCTATCATCATAATTATATCTCGTACGGTAAATCCATCGTACGGCATCCCAAATCAGGGTACGGGTCAATATCACATTTATCTCATTATTCAACTGGTATCCTTATCATCATATATCATGAGCTAGGTACTGATCTACATCTAGTATATACTGATACCATCAATAATATATATGTGTGTCTGAAAACACATCGCCTAAAGATCCGCTATAATATCATACCGTATCTCAAAATACGAACCAAAATCATATCAACGATCTCGTGGTATCATCCCCAATCACATCGACTCATCTCCAAGTACTATATACTATCCTCATCATCCATGTATATGTATACGTGTGTGTGTGTGTGTGTGTGTGTGTGTGTGTGTGTGTGTGTGTGTATATACATAGTCCCATACCTATGTGTATGCATACACACACACACATACATATCCCCATATATGCATAAGAAAATAAAATGGTATACGTGTGGGTATGCGTGTGCGCAACACTTTACTCTAGGGTTTCGCGACGAAGAAGCTAAACTAAGTTACTTCTAATACACTAAAACTAACCTATCTGATAATCATCCACATATCACAATACACGTATCTATATATATAATATAACGTATTCGTATTTTGCACTACGAAACTGCGGGGGTGCTATACGCCATCCACCCGACTTCCCCCGTAGATATATATCTACTAACGTTGATCCTCGCTTGCCGAAGTCGATGTCTCCAAGTTCCCACTTGTCGTCCCGAAGTTCACGCAGAAGTACCTATATATCACAACATATCATATCACATTAAAATCCGATTCAAAACCAAGACAACCCGTGAGGTGCTTATAGGTTAGAACCTATAGCCTATGCAAGAAAAATTAGCCAAATAACCATCGTCATCGACGTACAAACGTCAATCGAACAAATCTCATAACTAATATCAAAACCAAGAATTCCAAAATAGGGAAAACATAACCCAAAACCATCCTAAAATGCTCCCAGATTTTGGCTCAGATAATCTGGGACAAAAAGAAAAATACAGTAGCTATGTTATAAGGAATGTGAGCTACAGCCAAAACCACAGCACCAAAACTGCTACAGTAGCCGACCAAAGTGACTACAGTAACCGCCGGGGCCGGCCCCATATTCTCGTGGTGGTCTTCTCTTGGTCTAATTAGGTTAATGTATATTTTTAATTATTTTATAAAATTCCCGGGTTGCTCCAGATTCCCTGTCGACCCCCAAAATATCACAAAACCGACACGGAAAGTTTAAATTTCAAGTTTAGGGTTAGTCACTGGTTTGATCTGGATTTTTAACATTTAATGAGGGTTTGTAGTCACCAATTACCCTCAATACGCAATCACAATTCATAATACCACTCTAAATCTCAACTTGGAATTTTTCCGACATCACTAAATCTCACTTAATCGATTCTAAACATAAGTTAAAGCTATAGGAAAAGAAATTATACACTAATGGTGGAGAATATACCTCATTTGGCACTCAAGAATCCCCTACAGCATCAAAATCCTATTTTTCTTGGTCCAAAGTGCTTGTAGTGAGCTTGTGCATGTTTTTAGTGAAGCGGAGATGAAATTTTGAGGTTGTTATGGGGGTGTTTTGAGGTGTTTGAGGAGGGGGAAGAGAGGGGGCAGCCATGGTGTGAATGGGAGAGAGATGATGAAGGTGATGAAGTGAAGAGAGAATGGCCAAGGTCAAAGTTAACCTCTCACCTCTCTCTCTCATGCCCATCCCTCTTTGTTTAATGTTTTTCTTTTTCTTTTCTTTTGTTATCTTTTCTTTTCTTTTGAAATTTAAAACCATGCATGATAAAAAGAAAGAAACCATGGTAGAAAATGTTACAAGTATTGTAAATGTGACATGGTGCATGTCATGTGTGTTAGTTATATGTATGCCCTAGAGGCCATTACTATACATAGGATGTATATTGTAGTGGATGCTTGGACATATATAGGGAGGACTTTCTTGCTCGACATGATAGTATGCTATCTGGTTGCTCTTTACCTTAACGTGTACACTGATTGTCTCTCTGTTACATGTTGGTAAAGCCCTTAGGATGTGTACTTGACTACCTGGACTATGATGCGGATCATACTAGTGGGGACATGGTAGTCCATAAGTACATCCTTCAAGGTCCCTAGTCGTAGGTGTATCGAGACGGGGCATCGATATACCAGAGTAGACTAGCGTATACCTTCTCGACCCATACAGATGGGCGATGGATGATCCCATATCCATTGGTGTTTGACATCAGAGATGATATACGGGTGCTCAGTGGAGACTGGGTGCATTGGACGGACTCGCCGAGAACTCCCAGATGGTATTATACCTTACGTCAGATGGCAGTTCTCTGGTGACACTGGTACAGGTTAGTCTGTTGACCCGAGATCGTCATAGAGTCTTGTGTAGTTCCCACTGTGCTTTGATTTCCACCTTACCACGTCCAAGAGGGCGTGCAAAACGGTGGTTTTTGGGTACAGTCCCGAATCACATGGAGGCAATGAGCGATAGGAGGGGATTCGTCTCTCCCGGTATAGGGAGTTGATATTGCGCTGTGTTCGATTGGCTATAACCGGAAATCCCTGGCTAGGGTTGCTGAGATTTACTGGTAAGTGTTACCAGTAGTTTCTCGAACTGTTATAGACCTCATATCGATACGACTTATCGAGCTATTGGGGTCTGACGTTTACCACCCCTAGGCAAGATATGCGACATATCAGACGATCAGACCGGACTGTACGGTAAGTGTTACTGGTTGGATTCACAGGAGTGTGAGCGGGCTTCCTCGTCGATCTTCTGATCGCTCAATACCCGGGTGGCCGTTAGGTTTAGCAGACTGCTTGCGGCTTGTGGGTGTTTGATATGATCATCACCTGCTGCCGGCGTATTGACGAGTCTTTAGAGTCCTACACAGAGGTTTCCTGGCTCAAGCAAAACGAAATAGGAGCGCATATGAGATATGTGCGGGACCGAGAATAATACCAGTATGTGATACTGTATTCTATTCTCGCGATTTGTATCATTGGACGGTTATATATGATATAGCCGGGTTACCGAATCAAGTGTTGATTCGATACATTGATACACTTGATATTAGTCGGTTATATGCGATATGACCGGATCATTAAATCAAGTGTTGATTTAATGATTTGATGTATAATTATATATTTGATATATTACTTTACATTAACTAATATTGGTTCACTTAAGATGTTTTTCTCACTTGATGTGCACAATGTATATGTGATATATTTTTGTGCACTTGATTGTATCATGTTTGATGATACATGCAAACTTGGGTGTGTATGCTTTAAACCATGGTTTAGGTTAATGGTTAAGGTTTATATATAATTTATTTATTCATTTTGGTTAAAATAAAATGGTGGCTTTCTTGTTTTATTCATGAAGCTTTGAAAGTCTTTGCCATTTTTGTTTTATCCTAAACCTAACCATTCACCTATCCTTGGTTTATTCTCTACACTTAACTATGGTTGCTAATATAATAAGAATGACTTTATTTCCATTTTATTCATAATTCTTATCATATTATCATCTTCTTCTTCTTCTTCTTCTTCAAGAAGAAAGAAGCTTGCTAGCTTCAATGGTGACTTGAGAAATCCAATTCTAAAGTGAATCCACTTTCTATTTCTTCATCCTCTACCACTTGCCATGTAGTATAGGGTGTTTTCTTCACAAGTTTCATGACTTGGTGAAGTTGGAGCTTGATCTTGAGTTGCCTCGACGTAGATCATCTTCGGCATCGAAGTCGACGACCTAGCCCGCCCATTTCTCCGATGAAGCCGACGCTAGAGCCCGGGATCCGATGATCACAGCGAGGGGACATCATCACGGAGCTATGGAGGTGGAGGACCGGATCTACAAAGGTTGTATTTTCGTTCACTCTTAGTTTAGTTGTTAACTAGTTGCATGTTTTGCCTAATCTCTAGTTAACGATCCGTATTAGGGTTTGTAGGCACATGGAAAAAGTTTGAATTTGGCATGGTTGATGCCTTGTGAGACCTCTATAGTGTGCCAAGGAACCCTACAATGTGCACAAAACCGGATTAATGCATGATTAGCGATATTTAATCGCGATTAGCATTAAAATGGAATATAATTAATCATAAAAATTTTATAATTTGCTTCTATCATATAAAACACCCTCATTTCAGTAATTCTTATAATTTTCCAAATATTTCCCAATTTATCGGTAATTAATTATACCGCCTTATCAAAATATTCATAATATTTATTATTTAATTATATAAATTCCTAAAAATAATATTTTATTTTTCTGAAATGTTACACTAAGAATCTTGATATTTAATTGCTAATCTTTTACTGAGATTTCTTTCCAGATACTATGGCTGCTTATCTGTATGATCTTGACGAAATTATCTCTTATGAAGACATCCGCGTCCAAGACCGCTGTCAAAACCAAGAGTTTACGAATGCCCAATGCGCTGAGATTATGTGTTGCTTCGATGAATATAACGGTCGACTACACCCCCGTCGTTCCACTCATTTGAAGATCATCGTGGGGGCGATTTGGAAAGCACTCCCTGGCTTTAACGAAGCCATGCCGCTCGAAGCACTCGATGATGCCGAGGACAAGGTGCACTCAGTATATCTGATGGGCCTGATCTCGAAGAGACGGAGATATAATCTTGTCGATATCTTGCATCAAGTTTTCCAACAGACAACGATAATCTCCGCCAACCAGAGGACGGACGATATCAGCGAGAATCTTGACGCTTGCATTCGTGAGAAAATGCATCAGAGAATGGTCAGAGAAGCCAGAAGCTTTTTACTCGGCCTTGCTTCTAAATTCCTCAATCCATGTCCGGGATTTAGTGTTTTACCATTGTAAACGTTTTAATGATATTTTGTTTTGTTGCTACCGCTGATGTATAAATTCCCTCAAGTATGAATGGCAAAATTTCCTTTTCTTTTATACCACTGCTCATAGGTGCCTCATGTGAAGTAGTAGTTACTCATATATAAAATGTCGGGGCTCTCCGTGTTATACGTGCAAGGTACGTGAGGCGCCGCCTTAGAGTTTTTAACTCTCAGCGCTGGTGCCCTCGTGCAAGGCACGTGAGGCGCTGCCTCATTACTGAAGGAGTCTTTTCATCTTCTTTCTCTGTTTCCTATGGGCCAACTATCTTGTTCCCCATTCCCCTTTTTCCGGCCTTGTAAATAGTTCCACTGTGCACCAAATTTTCCGTGCGTTGATTTGAACGTTTCTATTTATAACCTGAAGCTATGTCTTCCTTCTTCTCTTCAAATAGAAACCTATCTTTTATTAACAGAACTCAAACAAACCAAGAGCTATGGCCTGCAATCGCCCTCACGCTTGTCGACAACCATAGGAGGTGCCCATCGAGGAAACGATTCCTCGCTTTGCTGCGCGACTAGTAGATCCCCTTCTCACCGACGCTCAATATGACGCGGTGATGTATGAGCTCCCGAATCGTAGGGGCTCTCCTCTTCCTATGGGCTCCATTTGGCTCCGGATGATCTTTCTATCCGTGTTCGCCGACATCCCCCCCATCCGATAGAGATGACTCCGGCGATTCTCGATGCGGCAGAGGACAAGATCGAGTGTTTTCATGAGGCACATTTGATTACCCAGTCTTTGAGGGACCGATCAGTGCATTTACTGAGTCAGATAAGAGCCTGGTGGGCCATCATGTCCGCTTTCGCTGATGAGCACGGTGCTAATCGATGGGGAGCAACTCCTCGCGAAAACCGTCGCTTCGACATGGTGGAGAAGGAAGAGAGGGAATTGGAGAACGTTGTATTTTGTTTTGTTAACCCCTGTATCTCTGATATCATATTTGGTGATCTTTTCCCTGTAGAGTAGTATATTTATATCGATGTATTTCCCTTATTATTGAGTGTTGAATGTTTTCTGTTCATCATACATTCGTACGTGTATCCCACCTCTGTACATGAGCTTTCTACTTTACCCTTAGGAGTTTTCTTTTAAATGCGAGCACTATTGTAGTGTCGTACATAAATCAGCACGTTCTGGGCACCATTTCCATTTAAGCACATACGCAGTTGTACTGTCGTGTCTTTTTAGCAAATATGTCTTGTATATGGTCTATCTTGATCTCCCTGCAGGGCAGCGATGGCTTAGGAAACAGGTTCAGATCTGCCGCCTAAGACTTTTCAACTTTATGAGCCATGAGGGTCTCATAAAGACTTTTCTCCCTACGAGTCGAGAGGATCACGTAGGTGTATTTTCTCCTTAGGAGTCATGAGGACTCCTTAGTGCATTTTCTCTTAAGAGTTGTAAGGATCTCACAAGAGAATTTTTCCCGCTTACAAGTCAAAAGAAATCGTAAGTGGTTGTTTCCCTCCATATCGATATTCGACCTTGGAGAGTGTGGCCCGTGAATAGTATGCAATAGTCCATCTTGGACCGACTTGCAGGGCCCCAGTGGTTAGGAAACAGGTCATTATCCCTATTGCCTAAGTATTTTCCCTACGAGTCGAGACGAATTGAGAAGTTCTCGCCAGGACACTAATTTCCTCACGAGTCGAGACGAATCGAGAAGTTCTCGCAAGGGTTTACTAACGTCACAGTTAACTCCTGCTAATATAAGTCTGTTAGGGTTTGTGGTACTAGGGTTTTTTACCCGTCGCACCGTCGCGTTGGCCGATATATTCCCCGATATGCAATCTTGTTGTTCGGGTAGCCCCGTGACTGTCGTGTCTCTGATCTCTTCAAGGGCTGAACAAGACGTCTTCAAGTAATCTTCCAGGAAATATTACCGTCGAAAAAGAAAGCGTTAGGTATATTCCATGTCGCTTTTTACTTGAGGTTAGGCTCAGTTTGGGAGCCCCAATAAGTCATGACCACTCCGCGCTGGAGTGAGATGGTCTCCGATAGTCTTTCAGGTCTCATTTGAGTTGCTGTCAAGACCCTGAAGCTAGGGATCTTCCTTTGCTTCGTTGGTTGACATTGTGTCTGCAATATTGCGACGAATGTCAAGGTTTTCTCTGGGTTGTCTGTGAACCGTCGAGGTTTGGAACTAGGGGACTTTGCCATGTGGTGTCGCGTCTATATCCTATTGAAGGGAGGAAGAATGCTGTTGTTGATCTCTAGGCTGTGGATGCTGCCATCGAGACTTGGGACTAGAGACTTTTCCATGGCTCTGAGGTAGTCTCTAAGTTGTCTGTGAACCATCGAGATTTGGAACTAGGGGACTTTGCCATGGCTCCGTTTGTTGACGTCATATCTGCTTCTGGTTGGAACGAGAAGGAATGCCGTTGTTGATCTCTAGGCTGTAGATGTTGCCGTCGAGACTTGGAACTAGGGACTTTGCCATGGCTCCGAGGTAGTCTGTGAACCGTCGAGATTTGGAACTAGGGGACTTTGCCGTAGTCCCGAGGTAGTCTCTAGGTTGTCTGTGAACCGTCGAAATTTGGAACTAGGGGACTTTGCCATGGCTCCGTTTGTTGACGTCATATCTGCTTTTGGTTGGAACAAGAAGGAACACCGTTGTTGAACTCTAGGCTGTAGATGTTGCCGTCGAGACTTGGAACTAGGGACTTTGTCATGGCTCCACTTTGTTGGCGTTGCGTCTACATCCTGCTATAGGGAGGAAGAACGATGTTTTTGATCTCTAGGTTGTGGATGTAGCCATTGAGATCTAGCTTCCCTTTGACGAAGCCTGATGGGACAATATGGTTCCCTTTTTCATTCGTGCCCAAAGATTGTATACAGGGGTCAATATGATCTCACCTGCAGGGAAAAAGTTTCAATTCATATTTTTTATTTCTTTCAGCGATGCTCTATCATTTCAGCTTTTTATATTGCGAAAGTCACGATTTCCCAATCATTTCGGCTATTTTTTCGCGGTGCCCAATCATTTCGGCTATTTTTCTTTTTCTTTACTTGCTGCTTTTTATTGCGAGTTGCCCAATCATTTCGGCTATTTTTTGTATGCATATATTTTACTTGCTGATTTTTGTTGCAAGTTACCCTATCATTTTAGCTATTTCATATGCATCTTTGGTTCGCTGATTTTGTTGTGAATATGGAACTTGGGATTTGATACCCATCTTAGCGTCAGCATCGCTACGACTGGAATATTGCCAGGAGCAAATCATCATTTGCCGTGAAAGGACTTGAATTTGATACTAATTTAGGCATCAGCATCACTACCACTGGGACATTGCCAGGAGTGAATCAACATTTTCCTTTGTCAGTTCGAACAAAGGTGGCTTAGCAAACAGGGTTAGGATCCTATCGACTAAGGTTTTTGACTTCATGAGCCGTAAGGGTCTCATAAAGATGTTTCTCCCTACAAGTCGTGAGGATCTCGTAGGTGCGTTTTTCTTCTTAGGAATCGTGAGGATTCTTAAGTGTATGTTCTCTTATAAGTCATAAGGATCTCACAAGAGAATTTTCTCCTTATAAGTCGAGAGGACTTATAAGTGTCGTTCACCACGTGAGGACATTCCTCGTCGTTGGTAGGACTCAGTGAGGGAAACATTTATTTGTGCCCGTGGATTGTATACAAGGGTCAATATTGAACCGCTTGTAGGGCAATTTGGGGAATGTGATGGCTTAAGAACAGGTTAAGATTCCTATAGCTTAAGGCTTTTGAATCCTACGAGCCGTGAGGGTCTCATAGGGGGAATTTTTCTTACGAGTCGTGAGGATCCCGTAAGTGCAATTTCTCCTTAGGAATCGTGGGGATCCCTAAGTGTGTTGCTTCCTTGTGAGTCATAAGGATCTCACGCAGGTATTTTCTCCTCATAAGGTTGAGAGGACCTTGCAGGTATCTTTATTTTAACGAGATTGCGCCCTTTCGGGTTTTCATAAACTCGCCGGTAGTCCTGCTGTTTTTACTCACGGCGTCCTTTCGGGTTTTCACCTGTGCCCATTTCTCTTGTGGACGTACCTTTTTTTTGCACGATGAAACTCTCGAGAATAGTTTCGCGGCATGTGATCTATCCGTTTGCCGGTGGGATTTGAGTCGCGGCCCTCACCGCTGGGACTTGTGGACTTGCACCCCACTATCACCGTGTTTGAGGCGACGTTGTTAGTTTAAAAACATCTTGGTCTGTTTTTAGTTTAAGGACATCTCGGTCCATTGTTAGTTTAAGGACATCTCGGTCCATAACTAGTTTAAGGACGTTGCGGTCCGTAGCCAGTTTAAGGACATCTCAGCCTGTAGCATTTTGGAGCGCGGTTTCGCTGGATAGAGTTTGGACTCAGGGAGATAGCGAGCGGACACGAGCATCATCATCCATCATTAACCTGAGCCGTGACTTGTCAGGCGTAGTATTTCTTAAGGAACCGGCCGTTTATTGGCCGGAAGGGTCTTTCGCCATGCATATCCATGAGCAAGTAGGCCTCATCTTGATAGACCTTGTCTATGATGTACGGACCTTTATAGTTTGGCTCGAATTTCCCTCGTTTGGCACGGTTGGGGATCATAGGACTTTTTACGACTAGCACGAGTTCACCTTGGCGGAATATTCTCGGTCTAGTCAATCTTTCGTACGAGCGTGTTATCCTTGCTTTGTAAGCCTCTAGGTTTTGCTGCGCCATGAGACGAGTTTCATCAAGGGTGTCTAGCTCCTTAAGCCGAAGATAGGAATTTTCTTCATCCGTCAGTTCGTACCGAACTACCACTCGTAGAGAGGGTAGCTCTATCTCCAAGGGAAATACCGCTTCCGTGCCGAATACTAATGCAAATGGCGTTGTGTTCATAGCCGTTTTGAACGTCGTCTGATAGGCCCATAGAGCTTCATGCAATCACTCGTGCCAGTCCTTTTTATTTCTGGATACCATTTTCTTTATGATCTTTGTCAAGGTCTTGTTGAAAGCCTCAGCTAGACCGTTAGCTTGGGGATTATAAACTGAAGAATATCTCCAATCTATTTTATGCTGTTGTGCGAAGCGGCTGATCTTATGGCTTCTGTAGGCCGGCCCATTATCCGAGATGATCCGTCACGGAGTGCCGAACCGGTAGATGACATGCATCATGAAGAAATGGAGGATGTTCTCCGTCTTCACCTCCCTTAACGGTATTGCTTCTGCCTATTTAGAGAAGTAATCGGTTGTTTCTAATATGAACTGATGTCCCTTGGACGATGCTGGCTCGATGGGCTCGATTATATCGGTTCCCCACATTTCGAACGACCAACTAGCCAATGTCGGATGTAGCGGATTTGGATGCTGATGGATGAAGTCCTCATGAATTTGACACGAGTGACACTGCTTCGCATATTCGAGGCAGTCTTGAACCATTGTGGGCCAATAGTAGCTCATTCTTTTGATCTTCAGCTTCATCTTTGGCCCAGCTTGATGGGAACCGCAAAGTCCATCATGAGTTTCTTGGATGACCCTTTTTGCTTCTTCTGGTCCCAGGCATCTCAGCCATAGACAATTGAATGATCTCTTATAAAGAGTACCATTGACGAAGGCGAAAAACAGGGCTCGCTTCATAAGCTGATGTCTTGACGACACGTCTTCGGGTGTTCGATGGGATTTGAAGTAGTCTATGAAGAATTCTCTCCAATCCTTTGCCCTTTCTTCATCCTCCAATTGGAAGGCCTCTTGTTCAGTTGCTTCCTCTCCTTTAGACGTCTTCGGAGATATTTCTGCTGGTGCGAGAATCCGACGACTTTGCACAATGATCTTTACGTCATCAAGGTTTTCGTCGGTCAGTTCTTTAGCGAGCTTGGCTAACGCATCCGCCTTGCTATTTTCCGCACGTGGTATGCTTTCTAGGGTGTAGGAGAGGATTTGCGTCAGCAATTGCTGCACTCTTTCACCATACATGATCAGTTCTGGCTTGCACATCTGGTAGTCGCCATTTACTTGGCTAACGACCAGCTGGGAGTCTCCATATGTGAGGAGGCTTTCAACGCCCATGTCGACAGCAATCTCAAGACCTGCTATCAAAGCTTCATATTCAGCTTCATTGTTTGTTCTTGGCTCAGTTAAGGAAAGGGCAAAACGCATAATCCCTCCTTGTGGAGTCACGAAGATAAGGCCCACCCCGGCTTTAATCATGGGGGTGCTTTGCTTCCGCCTCTTCATAGACGATACCCCATCGAAGTAGAGTTCCCATCGGGTATTACTCCCTTCTTTCTCCCCATCGATTGTGTCAAACGCGTGTTCGTCTGGAAAATCGCAGTTCAAGGGAGAGTCGGTAGGTATCAGATGCTCAGCGAGAAAATCGGTGATGGCCTAGCCTTTTATTGCTTTGAGGGGTCGATATACTATCGAGAACTCCATCAAGAGGAGAGCCCATTTGGCAAGCCTTCCCGTTAGCATGGCTCTTGACATCAAGTACTTGAGAGGATCCAGCTTTGATATGAGTTGGACCTCATGTGCCAAGACGTAATGTCGGAGCTTTGTTACTGCGAAGATTAGTGCCAGGCAATGCTTTTCTATAGGGGAGTAGTTATTTTATTCCCCCAGGAGAACTCGAATCAAATAATAGAGAGCTCTCTCCTTCCCCTGGTCGTTCTCTTATGCCAATAGCGCGCCTAAAGAACCTTCAAGGGCTGTTGTGTACAGGATGAGGGGCTTTCCCTTGACCGGAGCGGTCAGTACCGGCGGGTTCTGCAGATATTGCTTGATTTCGTCCAGTTCGCTCTGGCATTTATGATCCCAAACGAACGGGGTCCCTTTCTTCATTAGATGACTGTAGGGGCGGCATTTGCCGAAGAGGTTAGTTATGAAACGCCGGATATACGCGAACTTTCCTGGGAGAGACCGCAATTGCTTGAGTATTCTTGGTGAATGCATTTCCATAATCGCCTTGATCTTCGACGGGTCTATTTCGATGCCCCGATGTCATACGATGAATCCTATGAATTTACCCAAGGAAACTCCAAATGCGCATTTCAGAGAATTCATCTTCAGGTTGTACTTCCGAAGGCGCTGGAACACTATCTTCAGATTCTCCCAGTGCTCTTTTTACGATTTGCTTTTCACCATGAGGTCGTCAATATAACATTCGACAATCTCGTGTATGAGGTCATCAAAGATCTTTTTCATGGCCCTCTGGTAAGTGGCGCCAGCATTCTTCAGACCGAATGGCATCACTTTGTAGCAGAATATGCCCAGCGGAGTCCGGAAAGCAGTGTGCTTTTGGTCTTCAGGATGCATCTTGATTTGGTGGTAGCCTAAGGATCCTTCCATGAAGGAGAAGACTTCATGGGTGGATGTGTTATCGATCATCAACTCGGTGACAGGCACTGTGAAGTCATCGTTCGGACAAGCTTTGTTGAGATCCCGAAAATCTACGCAGATGCATACTGTCCCATTTTTCTTCATTACCGGAACAATATTGGCGATCCAGTTAGGGTATTAAACTTCTTGGATGAATCCAGATTCGATTAGCTTCTTGACTTCGGCATTGATACTCATCTCAAACTTGAGCCGCATTCTTCTTGGCGTCCGTTTGACTGGCTTGATGTCCGGCGATATCGCCAGTTTATGTACAGCTATCTATGGATCTAATCCCGGCATCTCGAAATAACTCCATGCGAAACAGTCTTTATACTGCATAAGCATGTCCTTTAATGTGGCTAGCTATTTCTCAGACAAAAACTCACTGACGAACGTT
Organism: Agapanthus africanus; assembly: GCA_030015575.1. Lineage (NCBI taxonomy): Eukaryota > Viridiplantae > Streptophyta > Magnoliopsida > Asparagales > Amaryllidaceae > Agapanthus > Agapanthus africanus. The sequence goes on along the minus strand of CM057350.1, from coordinate 130,161,582 downwards.
GGCCTTGGCTCGTTTGCCGTCCCTAAGTCGATTTTTCTCAGGTTGTCTGTTGTGGTATGTATTCCATCTTCCAGCTCTTTTGGCGCCGGTGGAAATTCTGAAATCATCTCGTTCTCATCTTCATTTACGAAGCATTGGGAGAGTCGTCCATATTCTCGTGCTCTCCCTCCTTTGAGAATGTTATCATATGGCAGGTACGAGCTCATTTCCAAGCTCGATGCTGATCTAGACTTTCCCTCGCAGTGTAGGTTGTTCTCGGGTCATGCTTTCGTGGCGGGGATACCCTCCAACTGTCGGATAGAGCAAACCTACCTTGCTGATACTGATCTTCAACCCAGTTTTTGAAGGTGAAGCAATTTTCAAGAGGATATCCCACTACTCGGTGGTAGAAGCAATAATCCGGGTGATGGACCTCGTTTATCTGTTAGGGGTATCGAGACTCCGGGAGCATCATCATTTGATACTTCATGACAACGTTGAATATTTTTCTTGTCTTGTCTTGAAGGAAAGAGTATTCCCGACCCATCTTCTTCATGAAAGATGGGTTCCAACCGACTTTTCCTCGCTCGCGTGGCTTCTTGGATTCACTTTGCTGTCTTAGAATGCCGTCCCCATTCTTGACCTTGTTTTTGTTCCTATTCGGGCTTTCTTTTTTCCACGAGAGCTGACAGCAGGTTGGGGGTGAAAGGGATCGTCATCCTCCATAGTCTGCTGAATGATACGTTGCGTCCTGGCTTTTTCGTAAATGGCCATTTCACGGCTGTGGTCATCCCGAACCCTTTGACCTGCTTCTCTTATTATCTTTTCAATCTGCTCTTCGAATGACGGACTTGATATTCGTATGGTGGGATCTTGCTCTGGTTCGACATCAACGCTATCTGCAAATGTGTTCGCTTCTCCACCGGAGTTATTTATGACATGGCAGCCATAGAATCGCTCCCGTTTCTTGAACTAAACGTATCCAAGGTCGGTCGTCTTAATTCTCCCGTTGGGCATCTTTCGCTGAGTCCCGGGAACGTCCCAAATCTTGTTATAGAACTTGGCTTGTCGAGCAGTCTGTTTGAAGGGTACGCCTTGGCATCTTAATAGCCTTTTCAGTCCCTCTGCGTAGTATCTGGGAAGACGGATTGGTTGAAGTCTGTCGAGCGCAGGCTCAGCACCATGCCATACTTCTTTCTCCACTTTAGTCCCCATGGATTTGTAGAAAAGGATCGCCTTCTCACTTTTTTGGCGAGGAGGGACGTAGAAGGTCTGCAGCTCTTGCACGCTATACGTACCAAGTGCATCAAGTTCTTTGTAATGCCGCTGCAGGACCAGGGTAATCTTTAAACTCTGGTCAGCTCCAGCAAAGGTCTGTATTGACGGGCAGACGGAGAACACTGCGTTGGCCTCGTCTTCAGAGTCACTGCCAAAGACCAAAATAGTAGTGGATGGTTCTGGCCTGTTGCCTTAGGTTTGCCCCAAGTAGACCATATCTTCATCCTCTTCGGTATCGCTCCCAAATATCGGGATAGTGGCGATGGCTTTTCGCTTGTTCTCCGGTTTGCGACGTCTTTCCATGTCATCGAAGCCTGGTAAGAAGTACTTGGCGTCTTCATATTTGCGAACTTCATTTATGGAGAATGGGTTCAGCTCCCCTGTAACTGTGTACTCGAGGCCGTCCTTGAAGTACTTCATACACTGATGTTGTGTAGAAGGGATGATGTTGTACTCATGTAACCAAGGCCTGCCGAGAAAAGCATTGTAGCAAGTCTTGGCGTCAATAACATGGAACTTGATGTCAGTGATGAGCAGCCCGAAGTGTAATGTCAGTATTATAGACCCGAGCGTTTGTGATGATTGGGATTCAAAACCGGAGATGGTAATTTTATCCCGAGCCAAGTGCGGCGCGTTCATGCAAATCTTCTTCAACACCCTTACGTTGAGAAGGTTGACGGAGGACCCGTTGTCGACCAGGATCTTCCCTTTCTTGATATCATGACAATACTCAGTTACATACAGCGGACGGTTGTGCTCGCACGTTCCAAGAAGGAGGTCTTCATCGCTGAAGGTGATATCAGCTGCGTGGACTTCTTCCAGCTCGTCCTTCATCTTTTGTTCTGCCAGGAAGGCTTGAAACTGGTCGGGCTCTTGTAACGCCTTGATCAAGGAATCTCGTGCTTCTTTAGATAGGAGAAGGGCATCCAAAATACTCAATTGTGAAGGTATCTTCCTCAGATGTGCCAGGACATTGTAATCCACCTTGTTCTTCTTGAGCGGGTCCTTAGCTGTGAGCTCTTCGACAACTCTATCATCGAGAGCAATCTCCTCAGGGACTTTTTCCTTCCCTTTGTCCCTTTTGCCCGAACCTTTGTATGAAGGTCCGGGGTTCTTTTCAGACAACGTACGATTACGCAGCTGAATGTTCTCACAGTTCTTCATCTCCTCTTCTTTTTCAGAGGTGAATTCCTTGAAGAGAGGGCCGAGGGCTATTTCTTCGTCAGAATCGCTCCCGAAGGTAAGAAATTGAGGTTTTGCTCTTGTCGGGATGGCATCAACCATATGACAGTTACCGGCTATTCCTTCACGCTCGTCTGTTGAGCTTCTCTGCTCCTGACAGGCTGTGCGCTTTACTCGCTTGAAGTGTTGTCGGTAGGCAACGTATCCCTGCCACCACTTCTTGAAAGCATTGCACTCTTCGGTAGGGTATGTGACCCTCCGATGATACAAGCAGTATTTCGGATGTACATCTGGTTCGTCGGGGCACGTATTCCCGGAAGTATTTTCTTTGGAAGGTGGCGGTTTCATTCCCATCGACAGAGCTTTGGCGAACTGTTTCCTTATCTTGATTCTTCTCTTGCTGGTGGCAGGGGGGCTTTGATCTGGTTGAGGTACTTTATGGATTCTCATCACCGGGGTTTCTTTGGCTTGACGTCGACCCTTGGCCTTTTCGTATATGGCCGCTTCACGTCCTCGATCAGTTTTGCTCTTTTGAAGAGCTTCGTTCGGCAGCTTATCGATGAGGTCATCTGACGGTTCCATGGGTTTTGGTTCTGGATCTACCCCCAGTTTCTCTACGTCAGGAGCTTCTTTGCCGTTTATTGACGAGTGAGATATCATGTGGAAACTCTCCACATACTCCTCGGGTTCTTCTGATGAGTTGTCTCCTTCATCAATGTCACTGTCTCCGTTTTCAAGAATATGCTTGACGAATTCTTCCAATGTGACTGGGGTCCGCGCTTTTTGGTTGTATTCCTCCAGTGCGTCGATGTATTTTTGCAGACCCGTACGATTGCCATCGAGCTGCATGGGCTTCTTGGCCTTCTTCTTTTTCTTTGAAGATTTCTGAGGCTTGGCCTGGAGGTTTTGCCCATCGTCACCAACTTTCAGCGTTGGACGCGGCTTCAGCATTCCGTCAATGATCTCAGGCTCCAGTGGGCTATTCCACCTAATCGCCGGACTTGCTTGAAGATCCTTTAGCATTCTTTTAGTTTTAGCTGAAAGGACCATTTCCCATGGGGCTTCTTCTATAAATGAGCATGATGCCCCCGATGTATCCACCTTTTTAGGAGCGTGCTGCTGCGGCGGGTTTACCTTCCAGTTTTCGAACAACGTGAACTTGCTTTGTTGGTACTGGTCTTCGACCCAGTTTGTAAAGATGTAGCAATCTTCGATTAGGTGGCCTACTATTCAGTGGTAGGGGCAGTAATTGGGATTGTTGACGTCGCCCGATTGCAGTAGGCGTCTTGGATCCGGCAGAGTGATGAGCCTGTTGCACACTGCCAGTTCGAATAGTCTCCTCGTTTTGTCCTGAGGAAACGAGTAAGGACGTCTCAACTTCTCTTCGAGGGCCCGCGGTCTGCTGTTTTGGTGAATAACCTATTTCAAGTCGTTTGGTTGTTGTTGAGCGTTGGCGATGAAGGTCACTTTCCCTTTGCCCTTTTCATTCCGAAGATCTGTCTTTGAAGAGGACGGTCTATGGCCCATCTGGTCCATTTGGGCCAATTTGTCGATCAAGGCCTGGAAGGTGGTCGGCTTGAAGAACACCATAAACTGGGATATAGTCGCCTAAGTATCAAGGGTCCCCACGAACAAGCCCACAGCAGGAGCTTCTTCTATGCGTTGTTCACACTTCGACCATAGGTTCTGCCACTGAATTGCGTACTGAACCCAGGTTTCTCCCGGCTTCAATGTGGCGTTGATTAATGTTGTAATTAGGGTGCGCTCGCTTGCGCTTGCGAACCGCTGTGTGAACAGTAGTTCCATCTCCGTAAATGTCTTGACAGAGTCATTTGGGAGCTCAGAGTACCATTCAATTGCTGTCTCCGCCAAGCTGCTGACAAATTGGCGAAGCAATAGTTTGTCATCGCCTCCAGTATTGCCGCATAGAGCTCTGAATTGAGCAACGTGTTGGTGCGGATTGCCCGTCCCCTTATACACATAGAATTTGGGGATCGTATATCCTAGCGGGTAGTTAATTTGGTCGTACCGGCCTGGGTAAGGTCGCCCAGTTCTAACGACCTAGCCTGCTGCTTCATTCGATTGATGAGCTAGTATTTGCTGAGCTATATAGCCATCAAGGGTAGCTTTTGAGATCGTCTCCTCCCTGGATGTTGATAAAGACGGAGGAGGGTTTGATGTCTCTCCTCTGTCGTCTTCAATGATTATTGGAGGTCTTCAGCCGAAGGATCCGGTTGGATCATCATCCCCACCATGTCTTGGAACAAAAGTGCCATTTGTTTTATATTAGCCGCTTGTTCCACAGCCTCTTTGTCTTTCTTCTCAAGAACCCTCCGTAGAAATTTGGTGTCGGTCTCCTGCTCCTGGAGTTGTTCTGACGATATTTCCGGGCTTTCTTTCTGTCCGGTAAGTGCGGCCATCCTTGTCAACATCTCCTGGAGCTTTTGTTGTTGCTCCTGAGCTTTCGTCACAGACCGTGTGAGTGGTCGATGACTCACGGAAGCACGACTATCCTCTTTTCCGGATGCTGTAGACGGTATGCACAACCATGCCTCCAGACTTGGGGCTTTTGGGCCCACTGCCTTTGATATTCGCCGCTGGTATGGGGATCTTCTCCGGCCTTCTCTTTTTGTGGGAGGTCAAGGTTGAGGGAGCCGTTGCGACAGGCACCCATGCAGATGATACCTTTAGTGGTATGGCGGTTGGATGGTCCTCCTCTTGCTGAGCCTTCGTCTTCTTCAGCCGGCGAGAGTAATCTTTGTCAATTGCAGAGTCTTGGACTTTCCGCCAAACTCTATGGATCTTGGAGGACAACTGCTGAGGAAGCTATCCCGGCTTCACCTAGGTTGTGTTTTCGACAGGCGGAGGAGACTTCTTCAAGATGGCAGTTGGAGAGTTCTTGCGCACCCTCCTAAGAAGTTCGAAGCTGTTCCCAGTTGGAACAGAAGCATAAACTTCCACCATTGGAGCTGGTGGGATAAGTCCAGAGGGAGAGTTGCCCCCAGTGGCGACGTCGAGCATGTCGTGTAGATGGGAATGGTTCAGTTGTAGAAGCGACCTCGTCATGCCCCCTTGCTTTGATGAGAGGCTGCTGTTGGTGACAACCTGTCTGAGACTAACGTCCGCTGAGAGGGAATAGTCAATCTTGCAAAGGCTGACTTTTTGGCAGGGGAAGCACTTGTAACGACTTCACCCGTAGCAGGAGTTGGAACGGCCAGTCTTGTGAAGACCGATCCCTTGGCAGGAGAAGCCCTTATGACGACTTCGTCTACCAGAGCTGGAATGGCTATCCGCTTCGGGATAATTCCTTCAGGTATTGCAGGCCTCTTTACGGGCCCACTGGAGCCCTGGCCCAGTCTGTTAAAGACTGAGGCATTGGAATTGGACGACCCGTTGAGAGGAGCCGTGGTAGTTGCAAGCCGATCGAAGACCGACTTCTTTAGAGCCTCCTGTGATGGTATTGAAGCACTGAAGCTCATTGAAAGGAGCATGTCCCGAAGAACAGTCCAGTGGTGACCTGAGTCACCTGTTCCACTGGCATTGCGAAGATGGAGGCCGTTTGGGGCCCATAAGTCACTCCTGCAACTGGGACGGAGTGGTAGTTGTTGTTGCAATTGGTGCAGTTGGAAGCCATCGATGTCATCTTCTCTTCTGCATGGAGTAAGACACCAAATCTTAGTATCTTGAATCTAGGGGCAACCATATTAAACCGTGATCCATTCGCAAACACGACACACAAAGTGTAGACTGGAAAGAGGAAAAGGTCCCACCGGGCGTGTCAGAATCTGTTTACCGCCGAAAGACGCGACTGGGACGTTAGGACGTCTGGCCTGAATTTTGGGGGCATATGCTATTTGGATTTATCCGTCCACCTCTCTGAAGATGCCAAATTGATTTATGGCACCGTGTGTCGGAGGTTTAGAAGGATGCGGCCGTTGTAGCAGACTTTGTCAGATTCCCCCTCGTTGTGAGGGGTTTTTGATTATGGGGACGCTTTTCCCTGCAGGCGCAAGCCCCTGCAGTTAATTACGTTACCGCATTGCGGTAACCACTTTCTCCTGCTCCAGAAGGTCACTTCGTGTCGTGTGTGTTTGTTTTATTTTTTGGTTGCCCGTGGATTGTATACGGAGACTAATTTGTGTTGTCGCCCGTAGGGCGTGGATTAGTCCAAATCCGTATTTTCTTAGATTTGGCTTTTGTTTGATTTAAGGATCGTTAATCTCATTTGGGATTAAGATCGACTTAAATATTTGTTAAGGATACATTAATCCGATGTTGGACTAAGATCTACTTAACGGGGGTTCATGATCATTCCTAATCCAAAGAAAGAGCATTTGGGCCCTGTCGTTTTTAGTTTAAGGACGTTACGGTCCACAGCTAGTTTAAGGACATTACGGTCCGTAGTTCACCATTTGTGAGGTGAGGATTTAGTTTAAGGACGTTTCGGTCCATAGTTAGTTTAAGGACGTTTCGGTCTAAGGAATTGTTGATTGTCGGGACCCGCCACCTCTCTGAAGACGTTGAAGAATTACAACGACATGTATCAGAGGTGTGGGGAGATGTACCCTTGAACCAATGTCAGTTGGGAGGTCTGTATTTGGGTTCGGGACTAAGACCAATTTAGAAAAATTGTGAACACATGGATTCGGTTGATCTGAATTAGGGACTTTTGGTCAACTTGGACTCAGCCTACTCAGTTTTGAATAAAGTGTTAAACACTTGTTTGGACTCGGTCCCTTTTATGTGCAACAATGCTGAGCATTGATATGTGCTCTGACGCTCACCGTATTTCTTTGTTTTTTATGGAGTGTTAAACACTCTTTATGGTGCTGGGCTCTGTTTGCAGAGCGCTTTATGTTAAACAGCGCCCACGTGAGGGGCACATGAGGCACTTGGCACTGAGCGCCGACCATTGAGTGCAGAGCACTCTTTATTTTATTAGTGTCCACGTGAGGGGCACGTGGGGCGCTTGGCGCTGGGCGCCAACCACTGAGTGCTAGACACTCTTTATTTTAGCAGCGCCCACGTAAGGGACACGTGAGGCGCTCGGCGCTGGGCGCCAACCACTGAGTGCTAAGCACTCTTTATTAAGCAACGCCCATGTGGGGCATGTGAGGCGCTCGGCACTGTTTTCTTCTTTGTGCATTTTTCTGAAGAGTTTGATTCTTTGTTCTCTCCTGGATCTTTAATCCCCAAGAACAAATTCATCCCCATAAGAATTAAATTCTCATTTGTGGGAGACTTGTCTCATGGATCTCAGATCCAGGGAAAAAACTATGTTCTTTTATAAGGGTTAAACCCTTGGGTATGCAGATGAGATCCTATAATCTCTATTTACCTTGAAGAAAGTTCTTCTTCTTTCTTCTCTCTTTAAAGCTCTTTTTGCTTGCTTTTCTTTTTGAACTTGAAGTTTATGGGGGGTTCCTCTCTTCAAGACTTGAAGTCTTGGGGCCTTTATATAGTGGAGGCAAGTTTGCTGATTTAGTTAAAGAAATCTCTCATTGAGAGATCATCAATTGATTTGGGGATTTTATCCACCGTTGGATCTTTGATCCAAGGACTTCTGTTTTACAGAAGATATTTTTCTTGTTTTTTTAACAAGATTGGGAAAATATTTTCCATACAGAACTTATTCTGTAATTTGGTGATTTTTAGTCACTATTGGATCTTTAATCCAACGGTGCTCTGTTTTACAGAGCGTAATCTTTCTTGTTTAGAAAGATTGCGGAAATATTTTCCCATACAGAGCTTATTCTGTAGCTTGGTGATTTTCACTATTGGATTTTTTATCCAACGGTGCTATGTTTTTCAGAGAGTAATCTTTCTCGTTCAGAAAGATTTGAGAAACATTTCCTCAACAAAATTTAATTCTGTGTTTTGATGATTTATCATCTCTGTTGGATTTTTGATCCAACGGTAGAGAACTTTTAGTTCTGGCGCCGGCGCCCTCGTGCGGGGCACGTGAGGCGCTGCCTCAGAATTTTTAACTCTTGGCGCTGGCGCTCTTATACAATGCACGTGAGGCGCTGCCTCAGGGTTTTTTTAACTCTTGGCGTTGGCGCCCTCATGAAAGGCACGTGAGACGCTGGCACCCTCGTGCAAGGCACATGAGGCACTGCGTCAGAGTTTTTAACTCTTGGCGCTGACGCCCTAGTGTAAGGCACGTGAAGCGCTGCCTCTTTCAAATTTTGAACAGAGCTTTGCACTTTTATTAGGGGGAAACAAGGTCAAGATAACATTGGTAAATCTCTTCCCATCTTTTTCATCCTTTTCAAATTTCTGCATTCTTTCGTGCTTTCATCTACCTAAACATTTTCATGCACTTTCGGTACAATATCAGCAGTCCCTTCATCACTGTTTTAATCAAATTTTTCTTGAATCTGTTACAATTTCCTTGTATAAATTTCGAGGATGAAATTTTTATAAGGAGGGTAGAATGTAGCGACTCTAAAATCTCTGTACAGAATTTTTCGTTTTAATGTACATAAAAGAGTTTTACAGCCTGAGTTTGAGTTATAAGTTACTTCTTTTAAATAAAAGCAAGAAGCCACTTGTTGCTCACTGGTAAATCCCTTGCACTGCTGTGACGTAGCCCTGTGTTCGATTCCCATCAGACACAATTATTTTTTTCTGATCTTTTTTAAAAACTTTTTGGAAGCCCAAAACATTTCACGTACAATACACGGGTAAATGAAAAGTTCAGAAAATTCAAACATATGGAAAATGGAGTAAACAGGGATTTAATCAGATGACACGAATCTCGAGGCCAGATGTCACCAATCGACCAGCAGAATTAGGGTTTGGGTCGGCGCCGACAGTCAGGAGTTGTCCAATTTCCCCCGTGTTTTGCACACACACCTCTTCAGCTACCCTTAAGTTCTCTGCACTGTTTGATTTCCCTGCAATCAAATAGAGACCTTTCATTTCACAATTTAACATCATTTTAAAAAAAAAATTAATCTAAATTTTAAATCCCAAACCCTAATTCTCCACTATAAATACCACCCCCTAGCTTGGCTCGGCACCATTCTAAAAATTCTAGCCAAAACTCTTTCAAAAGTTCCTAGTGCAAGTGAAGTAAAGAAGAGTTAGCAAGCAAGTTAGTTCCGGCGAAGACCGAAGCCTATTCCGGAGCTCCCATGACACTACGAGGCTCATCCCCTCTTCTTCAATCTCTCTTTAAGCTTTTTAAACCGTAAGCCCCTCCCAAATCCCCTTCTTTCTATTGAAATTACTCTTCAAATTTTATATCGGTAAATGTGGAGTTATTACTGACATCTTTGTTTCTAAAAACATACAACTCTCTTTTCCTTTACAATTTAATCAATCTAATTTTACTACATCACTTGTAACCTTAAAATCTAATGTTTAGAATCAAATTTCATCAAAATTCTCATGTGAAACAACCATAGTAGAACTTTTTCATTAAAATACCTTGAACTTTATAAACACCTCTTTTAGTATTTGTTAAAACAATACCTTTAGGAAAACTTCATAGGGTAACGTCCTACCCCACACGCACACTTGGTTTCATAGCACGATACACATTGTATGTATTTTCGTTTTGAAGAATAATATTGCAATAAAATACCATATAATTTAAAAACCGGATTTCTTTTAAAGCAATATTTCATATCCTTTGCGATTACACATCTACAACCCTCTTTAGGGGACCCGCTAATAGATGGTGCGGATTAGCGCACATCCTTGGGCTAGTAGAACGAGATGCAGACCTCCTCACGGAGCATTCGATCTCGAAAGGATTTAAAATGGTTTTTAAGAAATACGAATTTTCTAAATAAAATAAAATTATTTTTAAAATTAAAATTATATAAAATTTATAAATCCATATTTTCAAAATTTAATAAATCTATATTTTTTTTAAACCCACCGTTGCCGGTCCCAAGTCCGGATGAGAAAGGGTGAGGGTTGTGGTAGGCTTGTGACAGCCAACGTAAAACTTTGTCACATTCTATGACATGAACCATAATAAGAATATCGTTGGGGCGTCCCCTACTCAGCGACGCGCTACATCGGATCCCGGGTGTAGTGTTAAATATGCAAGGGCTTGGTCGTCGTCCAGATGCGGCGCGCTACATCGGACCCTGGGTGTAGTGACAAATAAGCAAGGGTCGTCGTCCAGAGACGGCGCGCTACATCGGACCCCGGGTGTAGTGACAAATAAGCAAGGGTCGTCGTCTATAGACGGCGCGCTACATCGGACCCCGGGTGTAGTGACAAATAAGCAAGGGTCGTCGTCCAGAGACGGCGCGCTACATCGGACCCCGGGTGTAGTGACAAATAAGCAAGGGTTTCATAGGATCCGTCTAGCTTCCTGGAACATAGGTTCCCATACGGGTAGACTAATAGAATTAGTGGAGGTGATGATTAGGAGGAGAGTTGGTATTATGTGTTTGCAAGAAACTAAGTGGGTAGGTGAAAAGAGTAGAGTCATAGAGCCTTGGGGTTATAAGCTTTGGTATACGGGTAGAGATAAAAATCGTAATGGGGTAGGTATAATCATAGATAGACGGTTGCTTGAGGATGTAGTTGAGATTAGGAGAAAAGGTGATAGAATTTTACTGGTTAAGCTTATTCTAGGTGGAGAGATCTTTAATGTTATTAGTGCTTATGCACTATAGATAGGTCTTGATGACGCTAGTAAGCGTCTATTCTGGGAGGATTTAGACGAGGTGGTGCAAAGTATACCTAGTGGAGAGAAGTTATTTATTGGTGGTGATCTTAATGGACATGTAGGTACTAGTCGTAGTGGGTTTGATACTATCCATGGAGGTTTTGGTTTCGGACAAAGGAATGAAGTAGGTGACTCGATTCTAGATTTTGCTTTATCTTATGACTTGATCTTAGCAAACACCTGGTTTAGGAAAAGAGAGTCCCACCTTATCACTTTTAGGAGCGGATCAAATGCTAGTCAAATAGACTTTTTTCTGACGAGAAGAATAGATAGAGGTTGTTGTATCGACTGTAAGGTAGTGCCAGGTGAGAGTGTAACTACTCAACATAGACTTTTAGTTCTAGATTTTCGATTTAGAAGAGAACCTAGGAAGATTAAACGTAAGGTAGAGCCTAAAATTAAATGGTGGCGATTGAAAGAAGGTAATCAAAAGGCTTTTATAGATCGTGTAGTACAAGAAGCGGATTGGCAGTCGGAAGATGATCCAGACAAAACATGGAACAAAATGGCTAGTTGTATCAAGAAAGTAGCTAGAGATCTACTTGGTGAGTCGAGAGGTGGTGCTCCACCATCTAAGGACATATCATGGTGGAATGAAGATGTAAAGGCTGCTATTAAAATTAAAAGAGATTCTTATAAAGATTTGAAGAAAAGTAGAGATGTGGAGAGATTTGAGAAGTACAAAATGGCTAAAACGGAAGTTAAGAAAGCTGTTCGGGAAGCTAAATCTAAGGTCTACAAGGAGGTGTACGAGAAATTAGACACTAAAGAGGCTGCAAATGATATATACCGGATTGCTCGAATGCAGGAAAGGAAGACTGGAGACTTATGTGCGGTGAAGTGTGTCAAAAATGAAAATCAGAAGGTTTTAGTTCGAGATGAGGGTATCAAGGAAAGATGGAGAGATTATTTTGACAAATTGTTCAATGAGAGCTTTACTAAGAATTTAGATGGACTTGTCATTCAATCTCAAGATATAAATCGTGATTTCATGCGTAAAATAAGACTTACTGAGGTTAAAGAAGCTTTGAACAGAATGGGTTTAAGAAAAGCGGTTGGTCCTGACGGGATTCCTATCGAGATTTGGAGATGCTTAGGAGAAATAGGCGTTAAATGGCTGACAGATCTGTTTAATAAGATTTGGCAGACAAAAAAGATGCCAAATGAATGGAGGAAAAGTATCCTTGTACCTATCTACAAGAATAAGGGTGACATTCAAAGTTGCTCAAACTACCGTGGAATAAAACTAATGTGTCACACCATGAAACTTTGGGAGAGAGTGATTGAACACAGGCTAAGGAAGGATATTAAGATAACAGAGAACCAATTTGGGTTCATGCCTGGACGATCGACGACAGAGGCGATTCATTTGCTTCGTCAACTTGTCGAGCGCTTTCGAGAGAGGAGAAGAGATTTGCATATGATATTTATTGATTTAGAAAAAGCGTACGACAAGGTACCTAGAGGGGTATTATGGGGGACAATGATGAAAAAGGGGGTCCCCATCAAGTATATCGACATAATCAAGGATATGTACGACGGAGTAGTGGCAAATGTCAGAACTTGCGGTGGCTTAACAAGTGATTTTCCGATTACTATTGGTTTACATCAAGGATCTGCATTAAGTCCTTTCCTGTTTACCATCGTGATGGATGAGCTTACTAGAACTATCCAAGATGAGGTCCCTTGGTGTATGCTATTCGCTGATGATATTGTTCTAGTAAATGAGACGAAAGCAGGGGTTAATGCCAAATTGGAATTATGGAGACAAACATTGGAATCTCGGGGATTCAGATTGAGCAGGTCCAAGACAGCATATATGCACTGCAAATTTAGTAGCCAGAGAAGTCAAAACCATATTGGTATAACATTGGAAGGGCAAGAGATATCACCGAGCGACCAGTTTAGATATCTAGGTTCCATCATCCAAAGGAATAGGGAGATCGATAGTGATGTTAATCAAAGGATCCAAGCTGGTTGGTTGAAATGGAGGAGTGCAACAGGGATTTTGTGTGATCGTAACTTTCCGTTAAAATTGAAAGGGAAGTTTTATCGGAGCGCTATTCGGCCTGCCTTATTATATGGTACAGAATGCTGGGCTCCTAAGAAGCATCATACACAGAAGATGCACGTAGCGGAGATGCGCATGCTTCGTTGGATGTGCGGTAACACTAGAAAAGACAAGGTGCGAAATGAGGATATTCGTGCAAAAGTTGGTGTAGCACCCGTGGAGGAGAAGATGCGGGAAAACCGGATTAGATGGTTTGGTCATGTGCGACGCAGACCTATGGAAGCACCGGTTCGACGAATAGATACTCTCGATATGGGTAATGGCAAAAGGGCAAAAGGGAGACCGAAGAAAACATGGATGGAGGTGATACGAAACGATATGGTTGCCAAAGGACTCAATGAAAGTATATTGTTCGATAGAAGTGAGTGGAGACAGAGGATTCATGTGCTGGACCCGGCGTGATTCTCATGTTGGTTCATGTAGCCTACCCCATATGCTTAGGATAAAAGGCTCAGTTATTGTTGTTGTTGAATAAATCTATATTTTTTCAAAAAATGAAAAAGAGTAATAAATGACAATAAAATACTATCAAGTTACCAAAGAAGGCAAATTTTATAATAAAATACCATGAACTTTCCAAGCTAGGTAATTATCACTAAAATACCCAATACTTAAAATCCATGCTCATGACAATCCTAAATATTTTTCTTTGTAACCATATAAAAATATTTTTCACAAGAACCCTTTGAGATATATAAAGCAATATTTAAGGACTTTAGTAAATATAGGTTTAAGCGGGATCAATTCTCTTGAGCCCCAGGGAGCCAGAGAAAATGAATGCTTGCCTATTTAAGGTAGACAACTTAACAGAGTTATCAATGGTAATTGTCTTGGAAAAAAACACAAATCATGATGTCCATGTGCAGCAGTTACCGATGACTCCCGAACCTAAGAATTCTAGAGTTTAAATCAGTTTACAAGAGTCTGACTCAGTCAGAGTCCAATTCAAACCTAAATCCAAATTCAAACACGAATACCTCATCATGAACTTGAACGCTCGAAATAAATATCAAACTCAAACATGTATACTTGACTTGACTGGATCAAACCCTGGACAAAATTGGACATGAACCTGAAATGAATACCAGAACACAATGGTTGCTATTTAAACTGACTTGACTCGAACCATGAATACAACTTGACATAGATACAAGAATACTTGCCAGGAATACATGATATTGACATGAACTCAATTTTGCTACTTGATGTATTCATGGATTCGAGCAAGACTGGTAATCTTAACTATTACATAGAATACACGGAGTGTTGGGATAGTTCATGCGTGAATCCAACGAAATATCAGGAGTCCCACTGGATCATGAATCCATGTCTACTAACACAAGCAAGCAATCATGAGGTCCCGTATTTCCTTGCTCCTGAATTACAGCCTGTTGAGTTTGGAATACTTCAACACAAGGTTGAAGTCCCGTTACTAACACTTGATTCGGGCCCGTGGTTCCTTACCCCTGGATTACAACCTGTTGGGTTCGAGAACACTCTTGAGATTGGTTGACATTCACCCTTAAACTTATGTTAAATTAGTATACCCAAGTAGAGACTTGTTAAGACACGTACATTCACTTCATGTTCACTATACCTACACTACACGGCCATATTATACTCTGCTCATGTTAGTTACCATGATATATAGAACTGCATGCTAAATAAACTTACCATGTTTACATTAAATGACATACTGACACACCATACTTCATAATCAATTGTTCATGATATACATTTTTTCTTTATCATTACACTTTATACTTCACTTCATTTTTTGAGGACCTACTGAGCGAAAGTTCGCTAACGGGCATTCCACCCTTCTTTGTTTTCTTGGAATGTTCGTCAGATATCGTGGAGACTGAGGAGGTGGACACTACCGAGGAAGAGCACGATCAGATCGCGACCTAGGCCTAAACTAGTTATCTTTTTCTCAGTTTATGTATGCCACAGGTTTAGGCATTTTCATTCTTGTATTTTCTTTCAGTTGAACTCATGTATTGTAAATGAATCAAGTTGAATGTAAATAAAGTTGAAGTTTAAATCTCTTGTTTATTTCTTGTCATTTTATATTGCTTATTTTACGCTTAGCGTATTCATTTCGGGAAATGACCTTCTCAAAATAAATACATCGTGGCCTTGTCACGTACCTGCTTCCGTCTACTGGGAAGCGGGGCGTGGCAGGTTTTGTTGGTGGCCCATGCAGATCCGTTCTGCATGAAGTCATAAGCAATATATAGCAAGAAATATGAGATTCAACAACTTTACATTCCTTGCCATTCAATTTCCGTTAAATCCATCCTAATCTTTCTTCTCTATCTAAGGTGATGGATTCTCTCAGCAACCCTAGCACCAACGATGGATGTACACCACCGCAACCTATCCTTACCGTTCTACCACCTCCACATACTGTAGCCGCTCTACTCACAGAACAGACGATACTTCTGGAGGCTATCAAAAGCCTACTTGAATGTCAGCAGGCTCAAAGCACGATTTTGCAGGAGCCGACTGCTTTCCTTCAACAGAGTTTCATCCGCTCTGAAGTAGAAGCACCGAGAGTGAAACAATTTCGAGTGTTACACCCGAAGAACTTCTCAGGGAAAGAGAAACTTCTTGAGGCCGAGGAATGGTCTCAGAGTATAGAAGATGACCTAACCGCGGTGTAACACCCTAGTTCATTTATACCAGTTCTTATGGGTATTTCTTTATTTATGGCTATTTCTTGATTTATTGTTGTTGGGTGTGAATAGTGTAATTGGCATCTGCATTTGCAGCCGACCCAACCCGCTTACTGGAAACTGTCTTGTTTCCTGTTTGTGATTTATCCCGGCTATTTATGTGACCCGTGCACTTTCATGTTTTATATCTTGCATACCTGCATTATATCTTGCATTTGCATTTTTTTAATAAAACAATTATAATCTAATAATATATTTTAAAAATATCTAGCATGGCTTGTATGATACCCCTAACCCTGTTGTAGCATCCATATATCGTATTCTAGTCCCGTTCAGTGAAAGGGACCTGTTTGGATCGCTACGTGCACACTGCATGTATTCGTTCTTGGGGGTATGCATTTTCGTTACCCGGATATCATATTTTAGTTTTGGTTGACACGTATATTAACCGTATTTTCAAACCATAATTTTAGACCAGACCCGGACGTGTTCTGAACTATTTTTGCATTAGCCAAAATCTCAAATATATTTAATATTATATTCATATAATATTATACTGTTAAAATTTCCTAACCAAATATATTTTTAAAAGATTTTTAAAATCCTAAATCCAATCTCTCTCTCTCTCTCTTCTATTTATTCTTTAATCATTACCCACGAATCCCGTCACCTCCTTCACCCACTATTCTCACCTCCCCCATCTTCTTTCTCCCGCCTCATGCCCTAGTCGCGAGAACCCACGCCGCTACCCGTCATCTCGTCGTCGCCCTCGCCACCGGCGATCCCTCGTCCTCACAGCCATCTCCCCGACTCCCTCTGACCTCGCCTCCACCACCTCACAACCTCTCTCTTTTTCCCCGATGCCTCTCCCCTCTCGAAGCCTAGCCCACGCACTCGCCTTCACCTTCGCTGCTGCTACCCTCGCCGTCATCCCCTCGTTGTCGACCCCTCTTCGACCTCACCTCCATCTCCACCACTCTTCATCCTCTCCATCCTCGAGATCCGAACCCTGCAAACCCATACCCGACCACCCAAGCAACCCACACACCCATCACCTCTGATCCCTGACCTCGTCGCCGTGAACCTCTCCCCACGTTTCCACCTTCCTCTCTCCTCTCCTCCCCCTGCAAGCCCACGACCCCCTGCACCAAGCCTGATCACCCAAACCCAACCCAAGAACCGAAAACCCACACACCTTGTCGTCGTCGTCGCCGTTCCCTCACCGTCGGCGACCCCGACACCATCACCTCGTCTTCCCTGACCCCAGAGCACCAAAATCCCAGAAGCAACCAACCTCCTCTTTCTTCTTCTTCTTTCTTCTTCTTCTTCTTCTCCTCTTTTCTTTTCTTTCTTGATTTCTTGTTTCTTTTCCGGTGATCACCCGCTGGAGCCATGCTCGTCGCCGACGATCCGAGTAATCCAGTGAACATCCTCTATCTGCGTGCTTATCCTCTTGCCTTGCCTGGACCCGCCCCACGTGCCGTGTGTGCGTTGCGACGTTTACCCGACGTCGGACGTGCCGTACGCACCCGTCGTGTGTTCCGCTCAGGCAAGTTTATCTTGAATAAAGATATCACATGTTGATTGCATTATACATCCATACCAATGTTTTACTGTTTTTGGATACCCGTATACATCTATATCATTTAATATATATGTAGTTGCATTTACAGATCATATTAATTCATATTACTCCTACATTAGTACCCCATACTTGATAGTGTGCATCCTACATAATCTTGGAGCTGTAAATGTGACCCCTGATCGATATTTGTGCACCCATACCATTAATTATAACTAGTTGCATGCCATGTCACATTATTTCATATTACTGTTATATTAACACCTCATGTTTGATAATGTGCATCTTATATAGTCATGGAGCTGTAGTTGTAACCCCTGATAGATAATTAAGCATCCATGTTTTATTGTGTATCCATACCATTAATTCTGCATATCCAGTTGCATGCCATGTCACATTATTTCATATTACTGTTATATTAACACCCCATGTTTGATAATGTGCGCCCTACATAGTCATGATGTAACCCCTGATAGATATTTGTGCATCCATGCTTTCACCGTACATCCGTACCTTTACCGTGATTCGATACTTGCGACATTTTACTGTTGGGCACCCACTTGATACACTGTGCACTACTTGACCTGACCTGATGCACCACTGCTTGACTTGATACCTGATCTTGTTACTAATGCCGACAATCTTGACCTGTTGCCCCGACGAACATATCATGTTGTCTATTTAGACAAACATGTACCTGCTTGATCCTGTATTGGCATTAGCTCCAGATTTATCAATACCTGACTTGAACACATAACATAGGGGTAAGGGGAAATCAATGAAACCTGACTTGTAACTCGACAGTTCGATACTTATACTGATCATTTTTACGGGCTAGGCTAGCCCCGGGATGATACTGCTGACATCATTCATCTGTACATGTTACCTGTTTACTGCCTAGCGGCACGTCTCGGATTCAGCCCGAGAGTCTTGACCGTGTTCCCGGGCATGCACGGGATACTATTGAGTTACATTGACGATTCATTAAATTGATTTCACAGACTTGAAAGTAGTTAACCCAGTAGCTTAGTTCAGATTACTCACCGCACGTCACATGTTCTTATACCATTCACTGTTCCTTATTCGTGTTACTGTTATACTTTTATTACTGTTCATACGCATGCCTGCATATCTTGTTATCTCCTGATTATATTATTGTTGATATTATGACGCACTGACGTCAGAGTTTTGCATGGCCCAGGTCTTCTACCTTTCTCGCAGGCCGACCAGGAGTACTTCAGTCGACAGGCCGAGCAGTGAGGATCCTGTTAGTATATTAGTTTATTTTTTTCAGCGTTTTCATTTCCTGATGTGAGCCCGTATTTGGGACGTACTTTCCAGATTGTTATTGTTTATTGGATTTATTGCCTCCGTGGATTATTTCTTGACTCGTTTATTCTGGCAAATGGACATGTATTAGATAGTTTATTTTATTTCTACAGTTCTTGATATCTATAGACAGCCGTAATGTGACTGTGGATGGATGTTTCCTAGCCACAGGTAGCATGGTTGGCTCTGTCACATGCCGATCTTAGCGCACTCTGGGAAGCGGGCGTGATACGCAGCCTAAGTTCTAGAAGTGGCCTGGGTCAGAATAGCAAAACTCCAGCTTACTGACAATGCCAGAGTCTAGTGGAAGGCCAAGGAAAGCCATCTTGAGCCACCGATCGAATGGAAGACTTTCCGTGATCTCTTTGACGCCAAATATTTTCCAGAAACCGCACACTTCGAGATGGAACAGAAGTTCATTCACCCGCAACAAGGATCTATGTAGGATAAGTCGGTGGATGAGTATGATGCAGAATTCACCATGCTCGGCAGATTCCCCGCCCATCTAATTCCTACTGCCAAAATCAGAGCCAGGCACTTCCAGCAAGGATTAGCCCTGAGATCCAGGCTGCCCTAGCAACGGGAGAATACCTAACACATGAAGCAGCTTTGAAGTGAGCACGTCGCTATGAAGCTGTCGTTAAGAAGAAGGGAAGGTCGCAGTCGGTCGGTATAAAACGTCTCGCCAACAAGATTACTGGAGGAGCCTCTTCTAAGCCAACTCTCCCAATGCTAGTTATGAGGCCAGGAGGATCATTTTCCGAGACTGAACCAAACTTCTGTATCTATTGTAAGAGGACAGGACATCAAGTCAAGGATTGCCGTCGAGCGAATGGTCTTTGTCTGATATGTGGATCACCCTCACACACTATAGGAACTTGCCCACACAATCGAACTGGCCCAGCCTCCACAGCTAGACCAGCTATTCAAGTTCCACCTACTCGGTTAGCTCTTCCTGCACCACCTCCACGCGGACACCTTTACCCCGTCAGCCATCGATGTACCAGCATGCACAGAGAAATGTGCAGAGACGTCATGATTTCACTTTGGCGGCCGTATAAGCCAAAGTTATAGGTCAGGGTAACACTGGTAAACATCCTCCTATCTTTTTTCAGCCTTTCCAAGTTCTGCATTATTTCATGTTTTCAACTACCTAAACATTTTCTTGCACTTTCGGTACAATATCGTTAGTTCCTTCACCACTGTTTTAATCAAATTTTTCTTGAATCTGTTACTACTTCCGTGTATAAATTTCGAGGACGAAATTTTTTATAAGGAGGGTAGAATGTAACGACTCTGAAATATCTGTACAGAAATTTTCGTTTTAATGTACAGAAAAGAGTTTTACAGCCTGAGTTTGAGTTATAAGTTCTTTTAAATAAAAGAAAGAACAAGCTTGTAGCTCACTGGTAAAGCCCTTGCACTGCTGTGACGTAGCCTATGTGTTCGATCCCTATCAGACACATTATTTTTCTGATTTTTCTTTTTAACTTTTTTGGAAGCCCAAAAGTTTACACGTGCAATACACAGAAAAATGAAAAGTCATAAAAATCAAACATGTGGAAAATGGAGTAAACACTGAGTTTTACACGTGGCATAAATCCATAGCCCCAAAGCCCTAGATCGGTCGGCGGAAAGCCAATATTGGCCGGCACCGACGGTTGAACCGAGCCCAATGAGGCCCGGCTCTGCACACTTGACTCTTCCCCAACCCCTAACTCTCCTTCACTGTTTGATTTCCCTGCAATCGAACAGAGACCCTTCATTTCACAATTAAACCATATTTTAATACTTTTTAATCCACATTTTCAATTCCAAAACCCTAATTCTCCACTATAAATACTGCCCCATGCCCTAGCCCTTCATCATTCTGAAAATTCTAGCCAAAACTCTCAAAAATTTCCTAAATACAAGTGGAGTAAAGAGGAGTTGGCAAGCAAGCAACTTCCGACGAAGATCAAAGATAATTCCGGCGCTCCCGTGACACCCCCATAGCTTTCCTACTCTTCCTCCCCCCCCCCCCTTCTTAGCAAAATCAAACAGTAAGTCCCTCTCAATCTCTTTTCTTCTTCATTGAAATCCCATTTCAAAACTTATATCGGTAAGTGGAGTTAATATCGATATCTATTTCTAAACCCTTGAAATTTACCTTTTTCCTATATATTGTTCATCCAAATTCTTACACAATACTTGTAATCTTAATTATAAATGTTTAGAATAAATTTTAACCTAGAATTCCATGCAAAATAATTTTAATTTAAGTTTTTCATTTAAATACCATGAACTTTAAATATCATCTTTTTTAGTTTTGTTAAAACAATACTTTTAGGAAAACTTCATGGGGTAATGACTTACTCCACACGCACACATGGTTCCATAGCACGATACCTCTTTTGTGTGAATTTTTGTTACGAAGACATTATTACAAGAAAATACCACTTACTTTAGAAACCGATTTTCTTTTAAAACAGTATTTCGATTCCTTTGCGATTATCTATCTACAACCCTCTTTAGGGGACCTATTGGATGATATGGATTATCACACATTCTTGGGCTAGTAGAGCGAGATGTAGACCTTCTCACGGAGCATTCGATCTCGGAAGGTTTTAAATACGGTTTTTAAGAAAAACGAATTTTCTAAATAAATAAAGAAATTTAATTTTTAATAATTATATAAAAATAACAAATCCTTATTTTCAAAATATAATAAACTTATTTTTCTAAAAAAATGAAAGATTAACGAGTTTCAATAAAATACCATCAAGTTACCAAAAGACAACTCTTTTCAATAAAATACCATGAATTTCCAAAGTTAATTGTTTATCACTAAAATACCTCAAATCTTTATAACGCATGCTCATGAAAACCCTAATAATATAAATAACCCCTCGAGATTTATTTTTAACTATATTATAATATTTTTTCATAAAATCCCCTCGAGAGATATAAAACAATATTTAAGGACTTTAGTAAATATAGGTTTAAACGGGATCAATTCTCTTGAGCTCCAGGGAACCGGAGAAAGTGAGTGCTTGCCTATTTAAGTTATAAAACTTAACCGGAGTTATAAATGGAAATTGTCTTGGAAAAAGACATAAATCCTGCCGTCCATATGCAGCAGTTGCCGATAATTCCCGAACCTAAAATTTCCAGAGTTAAATCAGTATAAGTGTCTAACTTGGTCTGAGTCTAATTCAAAACTGCATCTAATTCAAACCTGAAATCTAATTCAAACCTGAATCCAATTCAAACCTGAATCCAATTCAAACCTGAATCTAAAGTCAAACATGAATACTTGAACATGAACACTCGAATACAAACCATCAGTATCAAACATGTACACTTGACTTAACCAAAACCTGGTTATAATTAGACATGAACCTAACATGAATACCAGAAACCAATGATTGCTATTTAAACTGACTTGACTTGAACCATGAATACAACTTGACATGGATACAAGAATACTTGCCACGAATACAGGATATTGACATGAACTCAATCTTGCCACTTGATGTATTCATGGATTCGAGCAAGACTGGTAATCTTAACTGTAACGTAGAATACACGGGGTGTTAGGGCAGTTCATGCGTGAATCCAACGAAATCTTAGGAATTCCACTAGATCATGAATCCATGTCTACTAACACAAGCAAGCTATCATGATGGCCTGTGTTTCCTTGATCCTGGATTACAGCCCATTAAGTTTAGAATACTTCAACGCTAGGTTGATGTCCCGTTACTAACACTTGATTTGGGCCCGTGGTTCCTTATCCTTGAATTACAGCCTGTTGGATTCGAGAACACTCTTGAGATTGGTTTACATTCACCCTTGAACTTACGTTAAATTAGTATACCCAAGTAGAGACCTGTTAAGACACTTACATTCACATCATGTTCACTATACCTACACTACACGGCCATGTTATACTCTGCTCATGTTAGTTACCATGATATATAGAACTTGCATGCCAAATAAACTTGCCATGTTTACATTAAACGACATACTGACACACCATATGTCATGACCCGAAATATTAGTTCGTGACCAGCACTTAAATCATGCAACGTCTAAAGGTATAACGTAATTCAAGTAAGCTGAAAACCCAGAAATTTAAACCCTTTTAAGAAAAATAAAGGAGATGAAGTTTTGAAATCAAGGTACAATGAAATCAAGTTTTCTTAATGCATAGAAAAAGAACATGAAAATGGAAGTGAAATTTACTAGTTTGAAAAAATGTTTCGTTTTTTAAAAATTTGGGCAGCATCTCCTTTGTATATTTTGATCCAAAACCACAAATACATAACAAGAATAATGACGTCCCCAAGCGGGAGCTAGCTCTTAGCCAAACGGCGGATCACAACCACGCAAGACAGTAAATATAAGTATACGACGCCCAACGGTGAAATTCACCACAAAAGATAAAGAAATAAGCAAGACACCATAACCACAAGTAGCGGAAAACCCCTCGCTCTAAGTCTCGCAACCACAATCTCACTAAGTCTTATTACTTATACAATTTACTAATTTTGATTGATGGAGTTGACTAGATACAATGTGAAATATAAATACAAGAGTGAGTACGATACAATTGCCCCACCTACCAATGCAAAAACCCCAAATGAAGCTATGTGCCAGCGATGCCGCTACAGATCCATGCGGTCAACCTGCAAGAACTGTGGCACAACGGGGGTGAGTTGCCAACTCGTGAGTAGAAAAACATTCTACAAGTAGAAATCGAATAAACAACGACTCCTAGGTCAACTATATCATAAAGGTAATATTATGATATCTAGGGTGACCGGGTCATCATATGTGCCAACAATATACTCAAAGTCTATAAGTATGCTGATATCATCCAACCATATAATCAAGGTATGTATGCATGTGGATCTCATCCAACCATATAATCCATGTATGTATGCATGTGGATCTCGTCCAACCATATAATCAATGTATATATGCATGGGATCTCGTCCAAACATATAATCAATGTATGTATGCATGTAAGTATGAGGATATAAATCAATAGGTGTCCCTCGTGACACATCAAAATCATGGAACATGGGTGTCCAACATCGACACTCGAAAACATCATGAAACCCGTGTCCAGCATCGACACGTAAATCCTCATATCTCGGGCTCCGTCGGTCCGGATCGGCCCATATCATCACTCGACTTTGGTCGGTATCCTCCGGATATCCACCGAGCCCAAATACTATCACCGGTAAGTGGCAGTCCCATTGCCAGGCTCACCGTCTGCAGCACAGCAATTCGTTCTCGCCCCAGGATACCATACCGGGTCCACCATGTTCCCGCAATCGGCCTCATCCAGCTCCTCGAATCGGGTTTCACATGTCACACGTCTCAGAACCGAGAAAACACATAGTGGACGCACTGAAATATCATATCAAGAGAAACCGGGTTTTTATAACAACACATAATCTCTTTTAAAATGTCCACGATTCTCAAATACAGAAATCTCATGAAAACAGCATATCTCAATACATAAAATCATAGAGCATGATGTATGCGACATATAATAGAAATGTAAGCATATCCGTATATCATGCAACATAGAACAGTGATATGACATATTAAGGGAAACCGCTCTTTTAAATGATTCCAGTTTTTTTTTAAATATAACATGTGGTTCCTAATTTTCCAATAAAACCAGTTATCTATGTAGGTACAATATGTATAAGCGCAAGTATAGAGGTACCAATGTGTATATGCGCCAATATGGGTAAGCAATGTGTATATGCGCAAGTATGGATGTACCAATAGATGTGTGCACCAATATGGATATAAAAATGCGTATATGCGCAAATATGGATGTATCAATATATATGTGCACCAATATGGATATATAATGTGTATGTACGCAAATATGGATGTATCAATATATATGTGCACCAATATGGATATACAATGTGTATGTGCGCAAGTATGGATGTATCAAAGTATATGTGCACCAATATGGATATACAATGTGTATGTGCGCAAATATGGACGTATCAATGTATATGTGCACCAATATGGGTGTACAAGTGGTATATACGCAAGCATGTTATGCGAAGAGTCATATCATGATGCAGTAATCCTACTGTGCAGTGACATGGCAATTATCGATGATGAAGTGTGTGAGCCTACAATCTGTGTACGTGTAACATACGAATCATCGATAATGGTGCAGGTATACTATCACAGGTATAAGTAATGCAATGCGAATAACATGAAGGCAGCATAAGATAGATTGTCAGCTAAAACCTATAAGGTATATATGTCTAACATGATCGAGTCGGTGAATCTATCAATCGGCATCCAGCCTTACAACATCGCGTACGGTATAATTCGTCGTACGACAATCTCTAGTCAAGGGTAAGGATCAATTATTAAGTCAAACTCATCATGCACGAAAAATCATCGTACGGCGGCATTAAGCAATCGGGGATCCTATCAACCTATAAGACGAGAAGGGTACGGACCTAACGTCACGTACGGCTAACACTCACGATTCACAACACATATAAATATCTCTATATACCTATGTCCCAGGTCACATCCGCAACAATCTCATATCAGGAGACCGACAAGGTATCAATCATCTCAATCGACTCGCATCCAATCATCTCAATCGACTCGCATCCGTATACCAACATATCATCATATCACATGTCAAATCGTATTCTCTTTTCATCGCATTTATATCTCACAAAGGTAAATTTTACAATACATTCTACCTTTACTATAAGCATACGTATCTAATCTAACACATACACCCGAACCATACAATCAGTTTTTGAAAGATACGAATCGTAGTTTTGAAAGAAGAGATACGGTGTTTTTAAAGAAAAGATATCATTTGAAAATCCGTAACGTCCCTCAAGGTATCTGTTTAAAAGATACATATGATTCTTCAGTTTGGAAATAGGTATGGTTCGGATGACACATCTACGTTGGTTATCTAGTCCTATAGTACCATAAACGGCAATATCGTCAAACGTCATCCTTAAATCCCATCATCATGTACTAGCCGTATCATATCACTTATAACTATCATTTAGTTTCTGATATAGTTTCCCTAACTATATTTTAAGTCTATCTATAGTTTTCTATTAAAGGTTTCCTTAACCATTTACTATAAATCGGTTTCCATCAAAACTTGCGGGGGTGCTATACGCCATCCACCCGACTTCCCCCGTGGATATAGATCCACTCACCTTGCTCTTGCTTGCCGATGTCGATGTCGCCATCCTCTTCTTCATCGTCTCTAAATCCTCGTGGGGTACCTACATATCATAACGCATCGCAATTGCGTATTAAAATCAAGTTCTGAAAACCGAAACGGCACACGGATCGCCTATAGGTTAGAACCTATAGCCCACGCATGCAAAACCAACAAATTATCCCTAGTTGTTGATGTACAAACATCCAACACCCAAATACAATATTAAATACAAGAATCCAAATTTCAAAATACGGAAAACACGAAAACAGCAACATAGGAAAACCACCCCAGATTTTACCACAGGCCAACTAAGAGATTTTGCATATTGGGTTGCTCTAGATAGAAGATACAGGAGTTACAGACCAAGTACGAGCCAAAACCAAACTACCCAGGCCGCAATTTGCGGCCATATTGCATTAATTTGCGGCCAGGAAATGGGGGGAGGGGCTCAGGTCTTCAGGGTACACTCCAGGTTGCCTGCTCATCTCTCAGTCTTCGCTAAATAATTTTCCAGGTCCCCGAGTCACTCCAGATTCCTAAATACCACCCCAAACTGTCACAATTTCCGACATCGGGAAATCCTAAATCCAGGTATTGGTTTCTAATCCGGGTCTAGGCCAGTAAAAACAGTACTAGGGTCTTATAACAGCAACTTCCATCACCACAACACAATTCCAACCCTAATCCTTCTCTAGGAATTTCTAACTTCACCATTACACACTTAAACCACTTTTAAACCAAACTAGAATATAAAGAACTAAAAACTACACTAAATGGAAGAAGATATACCTCATGGATGCAACTCAAGAAAAACCCTAGTTTGCCAATGTTGTCAAAATCCCACTTTTCTTGGTCCAATGTGTAGAGGAGAAAGAGGAGATCAACTTTAATGAAAGGGGTTTAAGGTTTTGAGAAGTATTTTGAGATGGATCTAGGGTTGAAGGTGGAGGGAAGTGATGAAGATGAAGGAGAAGAAAAAATAATGGGGAGGGGAAAGAATGGCCGCCCTCTCTCTTTCCTACTCTCACTCTCTCTTATTCTCATCTTCCTTTTCTCTCTCCAATCATTCTCTCTTTTCAACCATTTTCATTTTCTTTTAAAACCAAACCATATAATACCCCAAAACAGGACAAGAAAATAACATGTAACCAAAATATAACATGACATGGTGCACTAGCCATGAAAAACTGTAGAAACACGGATTTGTCTTAATCGCGATGAGCAGTGCACTAATCGGGTAAAATTTTAAATTGCATATAATAAATCTTAAAAATGCCAAATCGTTTAAATATATTTTTAAATGAATAAATCATTTTAATTTCCATTTATTTCACCATTATCGGTATATTTTTATACCCTTTTTCGAAAACCCCAATTTCGTAAATCGGGCAGTTTTCGGGAAAATATATTATTTTAATATTAAATTCCAAAAATAATATTTTATATTTTCTGAAATGTTAAAATTTTCCCCCCTTAAATAAATTCGATCCCCGAATTTAAATTTAAACCCCCAAATGCTAAAACATTTCAATAATCAACTCAAATCAACGGGGCTCCGAAATCACGGAAGATGCAGAAACAATACAGGGCGTCAAGTGCGCATGAAAACGAGTACAAAACTCAAAATCGAACTCCGTCAAGCGTCACGCAAATCATCGGATTTGCATGCATATCCTCGAAGTTACAATAGAGATACAGATCTCGAAATCCACTACTGAAATCCAATATACACTAGTCAAATACTATAATACGTGTATAGTACGCATCCTTGAAAAACTTTCAAGAACTAAATAAAACTCATGCAAAAATCTTTCTAAATCGTCGCGTGAATGCGTAACTCACGGCATAAATGACGGACGCTCATTTTAAAATAATAATATACGCCCATATATGTTTTCCTAAATACACGTTCCGTCGTTTTCAAAATATCCCAAAAGGTTTTCCTTTATAAACGTTCGTGTCGCTCACAGACACGTAGGAAATAGCGAGACTATAGCTATTTTTCAAAAACCTCTTGGTAAACTTTTAATGCATGCAAAGTACTTAGGTACTGTCCTCGGATCAGTCATGTTTGGCTACTTCATAATATAGTGCCTATCATGAAAACAAGGTGCTCAAACGAAAAATCAGCCTCAAAAGGCGTATCCAATAATCACGTGCGTATGGTGTGCACAGAAATCAAATCCAAATACAGGTGCTACGATATGCACAAAAGCCAAAACTAAGTGCAACGGGTGTGCACGAAAGCATCTGTCCAGTGCAACGGTTGTGCACGACAATAATATCAAGTGCACCTAGAGTGCATGAAAATCTCAATCCAGTGCAACTAACGTGCACGAATGAAAATGCCAATTGAGTGCATCCGGTGTGCAAAAAACCACATCTCATATCATGCGCCCAACATGAGTGAAAATCCAAATCAAGTGCATCCAACATGCACGAGTAAAATCTCACTCAAGTGCATCCGATGCGCACCAAAAATCCAAAATCAAGCGCTTAATATGCGTAAAAATCCAACCAAAGCGCGTTAGGTTTGTAAGAAACATCTATTGCAGTAGTATGCACGAAAACGAACGGCAAGTGCCAATGCGCACGAAAACACAAATTTGGTAACACAAATGCTCAAAGACATAAATCGGGTGCAACCAAGGTACGGAGTGCAAATCTAGTGCTAACAACGCACGAAATAACCACCTGGTGCAACAAACGCATGAAATGCAAATCTAGTGCAACAAATGCACGAACACAAAAATCCAGTGCATCTTGCACGAAATACAGATATAATGCATCATGTGCACGAAATACAAATCCAGTGCATCTAGTGCACGAAATACAAATCCAGTGCATCTGGTGCACGAAATAACAATCTGGTGCATCAAATGCATAAAATACCAATCAATAACTCAAATGCGTAAACAACAACACCGAGTGTACCAAGGTGTATAAAATCATGAACGTGTGCAAATGCGTGCACAAAACACATATCAATACACTGCAAGCACATATAAGCTATACCGAGTGCAAAAATCAAATCAAGTGCGTACCACACGCACAAAATCAAATCAACCGTATGAAATCCACGAAATCATAATTACGTGCAGCCAAGGCACAAACCGAATCTCAAGTGTAATAGATATGCACAAATCGCAAATCAACACAACGGTGTATAAAATATATATCAAGTGCAATAACTATGCACAAAAATGTAAATACCCAGTAAATACAGCCATGGTGCATGAAAACGATATCATAAAACTCAATCATCAAAACTCAAATCCAAGCAATATAAGCGTGATACTCGGATCACAAACGTAAATCGCAACAAATGACATTGAGGTACACCTCCTACAATGTCGAAAAATAAATTGGTGCGCCTAAAACCGGCAGAACAAGAATATCTGCTTTCCTCCTGTTCACGGTCTGGCGTCCTCGGTCTCTGGGTCCTCAATTTCTCCTCAGATTACCAATCTCGTAATCCATCGGCCCATCGTCCCGGTCCGGTGTGCTAACGGAAATGATTCCGCCATGGCACTCCTCTGGTCATCTCTCGGCCAATTATCACGACCACTCGTAAAGCAGCATGTCACTGGTGTCGGCCTCTGGCCCTCTGAATACATGTCACACATCTGATCATGGGTGCAAATATTATTGCAGCAGTGTCCTGGAAGGAATCCTGCTCAAGGTCTCTTCTGATCTCACCTATGCCGAACTGTACGGAGGCTGGTACTCTTACATAATCTTTTCTCGTTTTCTGGACATCTGCATGTTCCGCACACATTTCCTCAGGAACTGGCCATATCCCAATGCCTCTGTACATGTATCAGGTCTCTAATCTCGACGAGGAGTAGCAACAGATCGTCGGCATCTCGCATAAACCTCTGGCTCCACTCGTCATTATCATCGTCCGCTTCGACGTCATGTCTTGCTGTCTGCGTACTGCTACTATTCTCGGCCACAGGCAATCCGAAGTCTCTCACACGGACTCGAAATCGCGTACACTGTATCTTCATCACTCTGTAGAAGATATCTGGCCGAACACGTCCTCGGGAACTTGTCCCAACCATCGGAGGAATACTCAATACTCGTTCTTTCTCGATCAACTCACAACATATCTGAGTGAGGTCCTCTATCCAAAACTGGTCAGCTTGCTGATCTCCTATCACATGATATCCGGATGACGTCAAACTTTTCGATCGAGTCATCAAGGTCCCAAAATTTCCCGAAGGCTCAACACCTGAGCTCAGTCTAAAAATATCTGGTACATACCACAGTAACTCTGGACCAGCCCTAAAAGGGCAAACCCAAGCCTCACTGATGGCACCGCTAAACTGCCACAAACCCTAAGGTTCAAAAGCGGTTCCATGGTCATCATGTCGAGTTAGCGTTTCATTCTTTTAGAGGGTCCACAGAATTACCTGCATGTTCCTCCGAACACTTTAAACTTGGGAAAAATGGGTTTTTGACACTCGCTCGAACTCTTTAGCTTAGCCTATACAACATGTGAATACTCTTCGCCCGCATGCTAAACAATGCTTCAATCCTCCAGGAAAAACGATACATCAACGGTCATCTCTGGATCGGTCTGCTCTAGATCTAAGTAATACTCTCCACACTGGAAATCTTCAATTCAACTGGGCCTGCGTCGGCGCATCAATCTGACGAATCACCTTCGTTTCTCAAATCGGGGTAGACTAGCTATCACCTGTCATATCTTTGCCTGGGAGCTCCAGCGATCTCAGCTCGTAAGCTCTGGAAGCGATATCCTATCAATCTCAGCAACTGCTAGGTCATCTGTCTGCACGGTAGGCGACATCACAATCTCTGAGGTAGGCTGTACATCAACAGTCCCCTCGCAACTGGCAGCTCTAACAATGGCCCGATCATCCGGTGTAAAATCAAGCACTCGCCTCCAATAAGAGGTAACAACACAAACGCTAACTCGAGACGTTCCCATGTCACAAGTAAACAACGGTCAGCCCTCGTCCATGACAAGCTCGCCCTGACCGCAACACTAGCAGCAGCTCAATCTGCGCTCAAACCATGGTGACAGGAATCTCAATCGAGTATCGAAGAAAGCAGATCAACGGCATGAAAGGAAACAACAGATCCAGAATGGATACATGATCATAAGAAGGAACAGCATCAATGAGAGTATGATCATGGAAGCAAATATAATCAATGATCTCAAATGGATGTATGATCAAGAGAACAAGGAGAATCACAGATCTCAAAATATGTACATCATAAGGTCTCTTATGTGGAGTATCGTATCGTAAATATGCCGCGGAATATACGTACGGTACGTCACTCTACTCAAGCTACCTACTCCATTAATCAGGGTTAGCCTATGAAACAAAAGTTCGGGTCTAATACCCCCCGTTCAAGTCTAAGTTCCGTAAGGTCAAGCCTAGGTTCCGAAATACATAACTGCCCTAGACTCCGCATAGTCAAACATAGACTCGAACCAAGGTTAAACCTAGCGCTCTGATACCAACTTTGTCACGACCCGAAATATTAGCTCGTGACCAGCACTTAAATCACGCAACGTCTAAAGGCGTAACGTAATTCAAGTAAGCTAAAAACCCAGAAATCTAAACCCTTTTAAGAAAAATAAAGGAGATGAAGTTTTGAGATGAAGGTATAATGAAATCAAGTTTTCTTAATCCATAGAAAAAGAACATGAAAATGCAAGTGAAATTTACTAGTTTGAAAACATGTTTCGTCTTTTAAAAATTATGGCAGCACCCCCTTTGTATATTTTGATCCAAAACCACAAATACATAACAAGAATAATGGCATCCCCAAGCGGGAGCTAGCTCTTCGCCAAACGGCGGATCACAACCATGCAAGACAGTAAATATAAGTATACGACGCCCAACGGTGATGTTCACCACAAAAGATAAAGAAATAAGCAAGATATCATAACCACAAGTAGCGGAAAACCCCTCGCTCTAAGTCTCGCAACCACAATCTCACTAAGTTTCATTACTTATACAATTTACTAGTTTTGATTGATGGAGTTGACTAGATACAATGTGAAATATAAATACAAGAGTGGGTACGATACAAATGCCCCACCTACCAATGCAAAAACCCTAAATAAAGCTATGTGCCAGCGATGCCGCTACGGATCCATGTGGTCAACCTGCAAGAACTGTGGCACAACGGGGGTGAGTTGCCAACTCGTGAGTAGAAAAACATCTAAAAGTAGAAATCGAATAAACAACGACTTCTAGGTCAACTATATCATAAAGGTAATACTATGATATCTAGGTGTAGGGTTCCTAGGCACTCTTGTGAAGGTTCATAAGGCATCAAACATGCCCGGATAAAATTTTAGACGTGCCGAACAACCCAAAGCCGGGATCTTTGCTAGATTATTAGGGTTAAACATGCAAGATGATAACTTTTATCTAAGTGTGAGGGATTACAACCTTTGTAGTCCGCTCCTTCGCTTCACAAGCTCCGAGTAGAAGTCCCTTTGCCGCGATCCACGATCTCCCGGACTCATGAGAGGCTCCACCACTCGAACGATCCATGCTAGCTTAAAGTGTTCCAAATCTCCGATGATCTACGTCGAAGTTGCAAAGACTCAAGCTTTCTCACTCTAAAGAGATGAACACACTAATCTCATAGGCTAGATGAGATGAGGATGAGAGAGTAGTATTTTTGCTTTCTTTTTAAATCATTTTCTCATATTTATTCATCATATAAAGAATTTCAAGTGAGCTTCTTCAAGAGAGAAGAAGATGATAATGGAAAAGGATAATGATCAATCCTTTTGTGATGAATAGAAAGAAATGTATATGATTGATATATAAACCATGGTCAAGGATGAGTGGCTAAGATTGTGTAGAGAATAAACTAGAGTTAGGGTTTGGTTGGGTTAAAAAAGTGTCATCCAAAAATATCTTAACCATGACAAAAGAAATTGCTTCTAGAAGGTGCATGAAGCAACTAACCCTAATCAAAACCTAACCTCATTTAATCATCCTTAAACATGTTTAATAATAAATCATATCATGTCACAATAATATATATCACATATATATTATATATTTGCAACAAAAGAAAATAATACAATTAACATATATCGCATATATATCAATGTATCATCCAGTGAGAAAATGAAACAATAAAGCGAGCCAATATTAGATAATGTAATACAATATATCATATATATTATTATACATTAAATCATCGAATCAACACTTGATTTGATGATCCGGCTATATCGAATATTACCGACTAATATATCATGTACCGATTTATCGAATCAACACTTGATCCGATGTCTCGGTTCATATCTAAATATCGCAAGAATATAATACGGTATCTCATATCGCATTATTCTCGGTCCTGCACATATCACATATGTGCCTCTACTCCGTTTCGCCTGAGCCAAGAAATCTCTGTGTAGGACTCTAAAGAATCGTCAATACGCCGGTAGCAGGTGATGATCATAACAAACACCCACAAGCTGCAAGCGGTCAGCTAAACGTAACAGCCACCCAGGTATTGAGCGATCAGAAGATCAACAAGCTAGCCTGTGCGTTCTCCTGTGAATCCAATCAGTAACACTCCCGTACAGTCCGGTCTGTTCGTCTGATATGTCGCATATCAAGTCTAGGGGTGGTATACGTCAGACCCCAGTAACCGATAAGTCGTGTCGATGTGTGGCTCATAACGGGTCGAGAAACTACTAGTAACACTTACCAGTAAATCTCTATATCAGCCCTGGCCAGGGACTTCCAGTTATAGCCAATCGAACACAGCAAAACATCAACTCCCTATACCGGGAGAGACGAATCCCCTCCTATCGCTCATTGCCTCCATGTGATTCGGGACTGTACCCAAAAGCCACCGTTTTGCACGCCCTCTTGGACGTGGTAAGGTGGAATCAAAGCACAGTGGGAATCACACAAGACTCTATGACGATCTCGGGTCTACAGACTATCCTGTACCAGTGTCACCGGAGAACTGCCATCTGACGTGTGGTATATCACCATCTGGGAGTTCTCGGCGAGTCCGTCCAGTATACCCAGTCTCCACTGAGCACCCGTACACCATCTCTGATGTCAAACACCGATGGATATGGGATCATCCATCGCCCATCATATGGGTCAAGATGCGTATACGCTAGTCTACTCTGGTGTATCGATGCCCTGTCTCGATATACCCTCGACTAGGAACAGTTATAGGATGTACTCATCGACTACCGCGGCCCCACTAGTATGATCTCATCATAGTCCCAGTAGTCGAGTACAGATCCTAAGGGCTTTATCAACATGTGAGAGTAAAACAGTAAACCAATACAAATCAACATGTTAAGATAAAGTGAAACCAAATAGCATACTATCATGACGAGCAAGAAATTCATCTCTATATATATCCAAGCATCCATTATAATATACATCATATGTACAACAATGGCCTCTAGGGCATATACATAACTAACAATCTCCCACTTGCACTAAGGCCAGCTGCTGTAGTATCTCATACCTAGCATCCCGAATAATCTCTCAAACTGTATCTGGGGAATAGCCTTCGTGAATGGATCCGCAGTGTTGTCCTTCGTATCTACTCTCCTGACCTCGATCTCCCGGCGATCAACTATCTCCCTGATCAGGTGATACCGCCTCAGAATATGTCTGGACTTCTGATGGGACCTGGATTCCTTGGCTAACGCCACAGCTCCATTGTTATCGCAATACAGAGGTATTGGATGCTCAATGGATGGAACCACACCAAGTTCACTAATGAACTTCTTTATCCAGACAGCCTCCTTGGCAGCATCGTTGGCAGCGATGTATTCAGCCTCCATCGTTGAGTCTGCAACGGTATCCTGTTTGGAACTCTTCCAACATACCGCCCCTCCATTGAGGGTAAAGACAAAACCCGAATGCGACTTAGAGTCGTCCTTATCACTTTGGAAGCTGGAATCGGTAAAGGACTCCACCTGGAGTTCTCCGTTACCATACACCAAGAACATTTCCTTAGTCCTTCGTAAGTACTTGAGAATGTTCTTCACAGCTGTCCAGTGACTCTCTCCAGGATCTGCTTGATACCGACTCACTACACTTAGTGAGTATGCTACATCGGGTCTGGTGCATAGCATCGCATACATGATAGAGCCTACTGCCGAAGCATAGGGTATCCCTTGCATGCGAGCTCTCTCCAAATCAGTCTTGGGAGACATCTCTTTGGAGAGAGTGAGTCCAGAGATCGTGGGTTGGTTCCCACGCTTGGATTCTTCCATACTAAACCTCTTTAGTATGGTGTCAATATACCTGGATTGGGACAATCCCAGTATCCTTTTAGATCTATCTCTATAGATCATGATTCCCAATATGCAGGAGGCATCACCTAGATCTTTCTTTGAGAATCTCTGTGATAAGAAGAGCTTGACTGATTGCAGCATAGGAATATCATTTCCTATCAAGAGTATATCATCCACGTACAACACGAGGAAGACAACCTTACCCTCTGCTACCTTCTTATAGATACAAGGTTCATCTATATTTTTGATGCAGTCAAACTCTTTGACTACAACATCAAAACAGATGTTCCAACTCCGCGATGCTTGTTTTAACCCATAAATGGATTTAAGCAGCTTGCACACCTTTCCGCTGCTCCCACTATCTACGAAGCCTTCTGGCTGAGTCATGTACACGCTCTCTTCTAAATCACCGTTTAGAAAGGCGGTCTTAACATCCATTTTCCAGATTTCGTAGTCATGGTATGCAGCAATGGCAAGTAAGATCCGGATGGACTTAAGCATAGCCACTGGAGAAAAGGTTTCGTCATAATCCACACCTGGTCGTTGACGAAAACCCTTTGCTACAAGTCTAGCTTTGAAAGTCTCAACTTTTCCATCTACACCAAATTTCTTTTTAAAGATCCACTTGCTCCCAATGGGTTTTACCCCTTCAGGAGCATTTTCTAAAATCCATACTTTATTGGTGTACATGGATTCCATCTCAGATCGCATTGCATCCAGCCATTTCACAGAGTCACCACTCGTGATGGCCTGCTCGAAACTAGTCGGGTCATCATCTTCCATGATGCAATCTTCGCTTCCACCATCAATGAGAAAACCGTAGTATCTCTCAGGTGGACGAGAAACCCTACTAGATCGGCGGAGAGGCTGGAGTTCGTCGGGTACTACTGAATCCTCTAGTTCCACTAAATCTTCAGTTACAGTTTGTGTTTCTGGAACTTCTTCCAGTTCTACCTCTTCGCCACTAATTTCTTTTGCAAGAAATTCCTTTTCTAAAAAGGTGGCATGTTGAGCAACAAACACTTTTTGTTGTTCACTGTGGTAAAATAGATATCCATACGAATTGCTTGGATATCCTACAAACTTACAAAGAACTGATCGTGCCTCGAGTTTGTCCGGATTTTGCTTTTTAACATAGGCCGGACAACCCCATATCTTAACTCTTTTAAGAGATGGTCTCTTCCCATTCCATATCTCATATGGAGTGGTAGGCACTGATTTAGTTGGAACTCTATTCAATAGGTATATAGCTGTCTCCAGCGCATACCCCCAAAAGGAAATAGGTAACTCAGCTTTACTCATCATAGAGCGCACCATATCTAATAGGGTGCGATTCCTTCGCTCCGATACACCGTTGTGCTGTGGTGTATAAGGAGGAGTAAGCTGAGAGAGAATCCCATTCTCTTTTAGATAATCTAAAAACTCACCGCTTAAGTATTCACCTCCTCGATCAGATCGAAGAATCTTAATACTTTTGCCCGTTTGGTTCTCTACTTCGTGCTTATATTCTCTGAATTTCTTAAAAGCTTCAGACTTGTGTTTCATCAGAAACACATGTCCGTATCTAGAGAGATCGTCAGTGAATGTAATGAAGTAGGAAGAACCGTTCCTGGCATGCGTAGACATGGGACCGCATACATCACTATGTATCAGTCCTAAGAGTTCAGTAACTCTTTCTCCGTGTCCACTAAATGGAGCTTTGGTCATTTTTCCTTTAAGACATGAATGGCAAGTATCATAAGATGATAATTCGAACGGATTCAAATAACCATCTCTATGTAACTTAGCCAGTCGTGTTGCATTGATATGACCAAGTCTACAATGCCACAAGTAGGATTCGTTCATATCTGAACTTTTCCTCTTGTGTGTGTTTTGTATATTCAGGACTGTATTCTGATTTAGAATGAATATGCCATTATGTAACGAGCCTGATGCAATCAACTTTTGATCTAGGAATATGTTCATAAAATTATCCTTTGCTACAAAATTATATCCTTCTTTACTTAATAAAGAAACTGAAATAATGTTGCACATCATGTTCGGTATATAATAGCACTCATTTAGAATCAGTGTATTACGACTTGGTAATACAAGGTGATATTCGCCAACTGCTTTGGCTGCAACATTTGCACCGTTCCCTACTTGAACGGAATGATCACCTTTTCCCAGTTCTCTACCTTTACGTAGCCCATGTAACTGTTTACATATGTGGGAACCTGATCCGGTATCTAATACCCAGGACGTAGGGTGAACTGAGAAACAGTTCTCAATAACTAACACACCCGAAGAAGATGCATCAACATGCAAGTTCTTTTGGGCGGCTTGAGAATCCAGATATTCTCCTGTTTCCTGTTCAGTCTTATAACTTTTATAAGAAAAAACGGGTCCAACATTCCCTAGCTCAGTACAATAATTGGGTTCAGTAAATACATCCATATTATTATCTTGATTATGGCCTGACATGGTCGCTACCTGGAGAGAGAGAGAAGAAAACACTTTAGCGTATACTCTTGCAAGATTAGATTGGTCATTATCTTATCTAATCAGGATGTCTCCCACTGTTTTTATCAAATCTACCTTAAAACCCTAAAAGGTAAGATTAGCCGGGATTAATTACACCCTACAATTTCGTCAATCTTTCAGCCAGATCAGTGTCGGTACTTTGAGGGAGGTTCCCCGTGCTTTCCCACGGACCTAATTAAAGTAAACCTCGTTTTCCCAGAGGCGTAACCCCGTTAACACTTTTCTAGACACCTACTTGATCGGCTAATTGTCCTGTGAAAAACTCTCCCAGGAGTAACACTTACTCGCAGTGGGTATCGGGATCCAACTATCTTATAGAAGGTATGCAATCTCATTGCAAATTTCAACACTTGAAATTCCCGATAATGCTTTTACCCCTAGCAACTTATGACCTTGGCTAAGGTCAACAAATCATAAGCGCTAGTCAAATTCAACCCGTCATTTCTTGATTGAATTTAAACCCACCCGTACGACCCTTGGCTAAGGTCAACAAAGTCGCACGACTACCCTAACTCAATCACATCTCATGTTTTAGCAGATAAATACTAATTAGCTACCGTACACCACGCCTTGGCTAAGGTCAACAAACGCAGCACGAATACTAACTAGTCTCTATCTGAAATGACGGAAGGCTACGCAGGTTTTTCAGAAAACCCTGAGCGTAATGAACTTGATATCGTCGTAGAATCATGTAGTTTTTGAAAAGGAGTGTTTTTTAGGCTTTTCTTAGTTTCGCTAAAGGGGTCACTCCCGGTGAAGGGATCGTCGGCCCTTTCCTCATCGAATAAGGTGCAGGATATATCATATATACCGCTGTGCAAAGAAAAACTCTAAAAGCAATCAAAAGACAAACCGCGTTTTGTAGCATCTGCCAGTTTCGCTAAAGAGGTCACTCCCGGTGAAGGGATCTCGGCTCTTTCCCCATCGAATAAGGTGCAGGATATATCATATATATCACTGTGCAAAGCAAAACTGTAGCTACCCTTTTTATAAAGTTTTGATTCTACAACATCTTTAGGTTTCTTTTTCTTTTATTAATCTCATTAATAAAAATCCCATCAGCTTATGCTTCCTAAGCATCACAGAAGAAACGAAAGCAGTAATATTTATATATCAGCATATATATATAGTATAAGCATTCGTCTCAGGCAGTAATATGATCTCATCACAGAACATTGCAGCAGAAGAACATATATGAAATATTGGATATACTAGGACGTCCGTGTTTTCAATACGAGCCTGTATAAAATACGGATTCCACGGTCGCGACGAATAGCCAAACCCACATCCCAAGTCCCCTACGAGAGCGGCAAGTAACACTGCCAATTCTAGGGTTAGGAGACCCAGTCTCGACTCCTCGAGATAGCCTCCCACTGGACCCTAGAATCCGGTTACTTGTGCTCCCCTCCTTGGGTCTACCTAATGCGGAAAAGTAAATAATATACAAGGGTGACATCAACCTCAACCTGGAAGTGCCCCAAATAAAAGAATATTACATTACAAATGAATTTTACATGAATGAAAATAAAAACCCTCATCTCACATAAAACCCCCGGCTATTCAGAACGCGACGATCCAATATAACATATCACAGCAACACATAATATCTCATATCATCAACGTAAGTAAATATGCGCATCCCAATTGTCGTTGACATATAGCAACGAAACCGGCGATATCACATATTACACTTACGGTCACAGAAAAGAAAGTGTAAAACTACAATATTTGGAATTCACTATCACTTTAGACATCGTAAATCCGAAATATCACAGACTCCGCATTTCATGCCCAACTCTATGAATTCCACATATTGTATCACATTCCAAATAAATAGACAGTATTAAACTTTCCGAACAGATAATCAAATACCCAAGATTTCCCAAAGTGCTCAACTCTTGAGCGGAGTTCAAATAATCCCAGAATATGTCAAAGTACCAGTGATCCAACCGTAGAAGGGTCAAGCCAACGCCTCACATGTGGCACGCCGTACTGCCCCAAACCCGAAGGTTCAAAAGGCAGTTCAAGACGGTCACATAATCGAGTTAAGGTTTGTTGTCTTCTAGAGGGTCCACCGCTTAACTTTTACAATTTTTCCGAAAGATTTAAACCCGATAAAAATTCAACACTTGAAAGTTTGCCGTGCCGGGAAACAGTGAGTTAATGATATCCGTTCAACTAGTTTAACAGTTTCTAAATATCCGGAAAGAAATACGAATTTAAATATTCCGATCGAATCTACTATTACAAAACAAACCCCTAAATATTCAACACTTGAAACAGATTAAAAATACCCAGAAGCATCAACAAGCGCCTACGGATATTACCATGAAAAACACGTGTCACCAATCCATAATTCCGCCGCGGAACCGCCGCGAAAAGCATGTTTTCGCCGCGGTTCCGCCGCCGTTTAGAGGAATTGTGGGCCCGTGTTTCATGGTAATTCTTAGAATTCCCTGCTGATTTTTTTACATATTTTTAATTCAGAAAAAACCCAAATTTAGAAAAATTTCCAGAGAGGGGTTAAATTTTGTCGGTTCGGGTTCAATCGGAGTTTTAACTTCGTAAACACATCGCCTAATGCTCTAGCTAGGCTCTGATACCACTGTAGGGTTCCTAGGCACTCTTGTGAAGGTTCATAAGGCATCAAACATGCCCGGATAAAATTTTAGACGTGCCGAACAACCCAAAGCCGGGATCTTTGCTAGATTATTAGGGTTAAACATGCAAGATGATAACTTTTATCTAAGTGTGAGGGATTACAACCTTTGTAGTCCGCTCCTTCACTTCACAAGCTCTGAGTAGAAGTCCCTTTGCCGCAATCCACGATCTCCCGGACTCATGAGAGGCTCCACGACTCGAACGATCCATGCTAGCTTGAAGTGTTCCAAATCTCCGATGATCTACGTCGAAGTTGCAAAGACTCAAGCTTTCTCACTCTAAAGAGATGAACACACTAATCTCATGGGCTAGATGAGATGAGGATGAGAGAGTAGTATTTTTGCTTTCTTTTTAAATCATTTTCTCATATTTATTCATCACATAAAGAATTTCAAGTGAGCTTCTTCAAGAGAGAAGAAGATGATAATGGAAAAGGATAATGATCAATCCTTTTGTGATGAATAGAAAGAAATGTATATGATTGATATATAAACCATGGTCAAGGATGAGTGGCTAAGATTGTGTAGAGAATAAACTAGAGTTAGGGTTTGGTTGGGTTAAAAAAGTGTCATCCAAAAATATCTTAACCATGACAAAAGAAATTGCTTCTAGAAGGTGCATGAAGCAACTAACCCTAATCAAAACCTAACCTCATTTAATCATCCTTAAACATGTTTAATAATAAATCATATCATGTCACAATAATATATATCACATATATATTATATATTTGCAACAAAAGAAAATAATACAATTAACATATATCGCATATATATCAATGTATCATCCAGTGAGAAAATGAAATAATAAAGCGAGCCAATATTAGATAATGTAATACAATATATCATATATATTATTATACATTAAATCATCGAATCAACACTTGATTTGATGATCCGGCTATATCGAATATTACCGACTAATATATCATGTACCGATTCATCGAATCAACAATTGATCCGATGTCTCAGTTCATATCTAAATATCGCGAGAATATAATACGGTATCTCATATCGCATTATTCTCGGTCCTGCACATATCACATATGTGCCTCTACTCCGTTTCGCCTGAGCCAAGAAACCTCTGTATAGGACTCTAAAGAATCGTCAATACGCCGGTAGCAGGTGATGATCATATCAAACACCCACAAGCTGCAAGCGGTCAGCTAAACGTAACAGCCACCCAGGTATTGAGCGATCAGAAGATCAACAAGCTAGCCTGTGCGTTCTCCTGTGAATCCAATCAGTAACACTCCCGTACAGTCCGGTCTATTCGTCTGATATGTCGCATATCAAGTCTAGGGGTGGTATACGTCAGACCCCAGTAACCGATAAGTCGTGTCGATGTGTGGCTCATAACGGGTCGAGAAACTACTAGTAACACTTACCAGTAAATCTCTATATCAGCCCTGGCCAGGGACTTCCAGTTATAGCCAATCGAACACAGCACAACATCAACTCCCTATACCGGGAGAGACGAATCCCCTCCTATCGCTCATTGCCTCCATGTGATTCGGGACTGTACCCAAAAGCCACCGTTTTGCACGCCCTCTTGGACGTGGTAAGGTGGAAATCAAAGCACAGTGGGAATCACACAAGACTCTATGACGATCTCGGGTCTACAGACTACCCTGTACCAGTGTCACCGGAGAACTGCCATCTGACGTGTGGTATATCACCATCTGGGAGTTCTCGGCGAGTCCGTCCAGTGTACCCAGTCTCCACTGAGCACCCGTACACCATCTCTGATGTCAAACACCGATGGATATGGGATCATCCATCGCCCATCATATGGGTCAAGATGCGTATACGCTAGTCTACTCTGGTGTATCG
Organism: Agapanthus africanus; assembly: GCA_030015575.1. Lineage (NCBI taxonomy): Eukaryota > Viridiplantae > Streptophyta > Magnoliopsida > Asparagales > Amaryllidaceae > Agapanthus > Agapanthus africanus. The sequence continues at coordinate 130,119,261 of CM057350.1, read as the reverse complement.
ATGCCCTGTCTCGATATACCCTCGACTAGGAATAGTTATAGGATGTACTCATCGACTACTGCGGCCCCACTAGTATGATCTCATCATAGTCCCAGTAGTCGAGTACAGATCCTAAGGGCTTTATCAACATGTGAGAGTAAAACAGTAAACCAATACAAGTCAACATAAGGGCTTTATCAACATGTGAGAGTAAAACAGTAAACCAATACAAGTCAACATGTTAAGATAAAGTGAAACCAAATAGCATACTATCATGACGAGCAAGAAAATCATCTCTATATATATCCAAGCATCCATTATAATATACATCATATGTACAACAATGGCCCCTAGGGCATATACATAACTAACACTAGGATGACCGGGTCATCATATGTGCCAACAATATACTCAAAATCTATAAGTATGCTGATATCATCCAACCATATAATCAAGGTATGTATGCATGAGGATCTCGTCCAACCATATAATCCATGTATGTATGCATGTGGATCTCGTCCAACCATATAATCAATGTATGTATGCATGTGGATCTCGTCCAACCATATAATCAATGTATGTATACATGTAAGTATGAGGATATAAATCAATAGGTGTCCCTCGCGACACATCAAAATCATGGAACCTGGGTGTCCAACATCGACACTCGAAAACATCATGAAACCCGTGTCCAGCATCGACACGTAAATCCTCATATCTCGGGCTCCGTCGGTCCGGATTGGCCCCCGGGCTCCGTCAGTCCGGATCGGCCTTCGGGCTCCGTCAGTCCGGATCGGACTATATCATCTCTCAACTCCGGTCGGTAACCTCCGGATATCCTCCGAGCCCAAATACTATCACCGGTAGGTAGTAGTCCTACTGCCAGGCTCACCGTCTGCAGCACAGCAATCCGTTCTCGCCCCGAGGTACCATACCGGGTCTACCGTGTACCCGCAATCGGCCTCATCCAGCTCCTCGAATCGGGTTTCACCTGTCACACGTCTCAGAACCGAGAAAACGCATGGTGGACGCACTGAAATATCATATCAAGAGAAACCGGGTTTTTAAAACAACACATGATCTTTTTTAAAATGTCCACGGTTCTTAAATCCAGAAATCTCATGAAAACAGCATATCTCAATGCGTAAAATCATAGAGCATAATGTATGCGACATATAATAGAAATGTAAGCATATCCATATATCATGCAACATGGAACAATGATATGACATATTAAGGGAAATCGCTCTTTTAAATGATTCCAGTTTTTTTTTAAATATAACATGCGGTTCCCAATTTCCCAATAAAACCAGTTATCTATGTAGGTACAATATGTATATGCGCAAATATAGAGGTACCAATGTGTATATGCGCCAATATGGGTATGCAATGTGTATATGCGCAAGTATGGATCTACCAATATATGTGTGCACCAATATGGATATACAAATGCGTATATGTGTAAGTATGGATGTATCAATGTATATGTGCACCAATATGGATATACAATGTGTATGTGCGCAAATATGGATGTATCAATATATATGTTCACCAATATGGATATACAATGTGTATGTGCGCAAGTATGGATGTATCAAAGTATATGTGCACCAATATGGATATACAATGTGTATGCGCGCAAATATGGACGTATCAATGTATATGTGCACCAATATGGGTGTGCAAGTGGTATATACGCAAGCATGTTATGCGAAGAGTCATATCATGATGCAGTAATCCTAATGTGCAGTGACATGGCAATTATCGATGATGAAGTGTGTGAGCCTACAATCTGTGTACGTGTAACATACGCATCATCGATAATGGTGCAGGTGTACTATCACAGGTATAAGTAATGCAATGCGAATAACATGAAGGCAGCATAAGATAGATTGTCAGCTAAAAGCTATAAGGTATATATGTCTAACATGATCGAGTCGGTGAATCTATCAATCGGCATCCAGCCTCACAATATCTCGTACGGTATAATCCGTCGTACGACAATCTCTAGTCAAGGGTAAGGATCAATCATCAAGTCAAACTCATCACACACGGAAAATCATCGTACAGCGGCATAAAGCTATCGGGGATCCTATCAACCTATAAGACGAGGAGGGTACGGACCTAACGTCACATACGGCTAACACTCACGATTCACAACACATATAAATATCTCTATATACGTATGTTCCAGGTCACATCCGCAACAATCTCATATCAGGAGACCGACAAGGAATCAATCATCTCAATCGACTCGCATCCGTATACCAACATATCATCATATCACATGTCAAATCGTATTCTCTTTTCATCGCATTTATATCTCACAAAGGTCAATTTTACAATGCATTCTACCTTTACTATAAGCATACATATCTAATCTAACATACACACCCAAACCATACAATCAGTTTTTGAAAGATGCGAATCGTAGTTTTGAAAGTAAGAGCTACGGTGTTTTTAAAGAAAAGATATCATTTGAAAATCCGTAACGTACCTCAAGGTATCTGTTTAAAAGATTCATTCGATTCTTCAGTTTGAAAATAGGTATGGTTCGAATGATACATCTACGTTGGCTATCTAGTCCTATAGTACCCTAAACGGCAATATCGTCAAACGTCATCCTTAAATCCCATCATCATGTACTAGCCGTATCATATCACTTATAACTATCATTTAGTTTCTAATATAGTTTCCCTAACTATATTTTAAGTCTATCTATAGTTTTCTATTAAAGGTTTCCTTAACCATTTAGTCTAAATCGGTTTCCATCAAAACTTGCGGGGGTGCTATACGCTATCCACCCGACTTCCCCCGTGGATATAGATCCACTCACCTTGCTCTTGCTTGCCGATGTCGATGTCGCCATCCTCTTCTTCATCGTCTCGAAATCCTCATGGGTACCTACATATCATAACGCATCGCAATTGTGTATTAAAATCAAGTTCTGAAAACCGAAACGGCACACGGATCACCTATAGGTTAGAACCTATAGCCCACGTATACAAAACCAACAAATTATCCCTAGTTGTTGATGTACAAACATCCAACACCCAAATACAATATTAAATACAAGAATCCAAATTTCAAAATACGGAAAACACGAAAACAACAACATAGGAAAACCACCCCAGATTTTACCACAGGCCAAACTAAGAGATTTTGCATATTGGGTTGCTCTAGATAGAAGATACAGGAGTTACAGACCAAGTACGAGCCAAAATCAAACTACCCAGGCCGCAATTTGTGGCCATATTGCATTAATTTGCGGCCAGGAAATGGGGGGAGGGGCTCAGTGTTAGTTGTATGTATGCCCTAGAGGCCAGTATTGTACAGATGATGTATATTATATTGGATGCTTGGACATATATAGAGATGACTTTCTTGCTCGACATGATAGTATGCTATCTGGTTGCTCTTTATCTTAACATGTACACTAGTCTCTTTATACTGTCTTATAGTTACATGTTGGTAAAGCCCTTAGGATTTGTACTTTACTGCCTGGACTATGATGCAGATCATACTAGTGGGGACATGGTAGTCCATAAGTACATCTTTCAAGGTCCCTAGTCGTGGGTGTATCGAGACGGGGCATCGATATACCAGAGTAGACTAGCGTATACGCTTCTCGACCCATGTGATGGGCGATGGATGATCCCATATCCATTGGTGTTTGACATCAGAGATGGTATACGGGTGCTCAGTGGAGACTGGGTACACTGGACGGACTCGCCGAGAACTCCCAGATGGTATTATACCTCACGTCAGATGGCAGTTCTCAGGTGGCACTTGTACAGGTTAGTCTGTAGACCCGAGATCGTCATAGAGTCTTGTGTGATTCCCACTGTGCTTTGATCTCCACCTTACCACGTCCATGAGGGCGTGCAAAACGATGGTCTTTGGGCACAGTCCCGAGTCACATGGAGGCAATGAGCGATAGGAGGGGTTTCGTCTCTCCCGGTATTGGGAGTTGATGTTGCGCAGTGCTCGATTGGCCGTAACAGGGAAGTCCCTGGCCAGGGCTGATCAGAGATTTGCTGGTAAGTGTTACCAGTAGTTTCTCGACCCGTTATGAGCCTCACATCGGCACGACTTATCGGTTATTGGGGTCTGACGTATACCACCCCTAGACTTGATATGCGACATATCAGACGAACAGACCGGACTGTACGGTAAGTGTTACTGGTTGGATTCACAGGAGTGTGAGCGGGCTAGCTCGTCGATCTTCTGATCGCTCAATACCCGGATGGCCGTTACGTTTAGCAGACCGCTTGCGGCTTGTGGGTGCTTGATATGATCATCATCTGCTACCGGCGTATTGACGAGTCTTTAGAGTCCTACACAGAGGTTTCCTGGTTCAAGCGAAACGAAATAGGAGCGCATATGAGATATGTGCAGGACCGAGAATAATGCATGTATATGATACCGCATTTCATTCTCGCGATATATGTTTCGATTGGTTATATTCGATATGACCTAGTTATCGAATCATTCATTCGATAAATCGATACATTGGATTCTAGTCGGTTATGTGCGACATGACCGGATCATTGAATCAAATGTTGATTTAATGATTTAATGCATAATTATATATTTGATATATTGTTTTGCATTAGCTAGTATTGGTTCACTTTATATGGATTTTCTCACTCGATGTGCAAGAAGTATATATGATATATTTTTGTGCACTACTTTGTATCATGTTTGATGATACTTGATAATGTGGTTAAGTGTAAAGGGTTAGACCATGGTTAAGTGATGATTAGGGTTTTGGTTTTTCATTTATTTATTTGTTTATTTATTTGGAAAGGATTAAGTTAAGAATGGTGGCTTATTTTGGAGCTATGTTGAAGCTTCTTGAAGCTTTGACAAAGTCCACCATCCTTATCTCATCCTTAACCCTAACCAATCCAACTAACCTTAGTTTAATCTCTACACTTGACCATGGTCAAGATATGATAAGTATTCATATTAGTTTCTTTTTTTAAAATTGAAGACTTATCATTCTTTTTTGATCTTCATCTTCTTCTTCTTCTTCAAGCTTGCTACTTTAATGGCAACTTGAGATCTAGTGAGATAAATCCAATTCTAAAGTGAACCCACCTCCTATTTCTTCACCCTCTACCTCTTGCCAAGTTGTTTTGGGTGTTTTCTTCACAAGTTTCACAACTTTGTGAAGTCGGAGCTTGAGCTTGTGCAACCTCGACGTAGATCGTCTTTGACACGAAGCCGACGACCTATTCCGCACGTTTCTCCGATGAAGCCGTCACGAGAGTCCAAGGTTCAAGATGGACAGCGAGAGGACGCCCTCGTGGAGCTAAGGAAGTGGGTATCCGGATCTACAAAGGTTGTAGCATCTTAACTTTAGTTAAATTGTTAACTAGATTTATATTTCGCCTAGAATTCTAGCGACGATCCGTAGTCTAGGGTTTCTCGGCACCATTTTTTTTGAAATTGGCATGTTCGATACCTTGTGAGACCTCACTAGGGTGCCTAGGAACCTTTCACTGGTATCAGAGCCTAGCTAGAGCCTTAGGCGAAGTCTAGACGCAATTTGAAGCCCGAACGAACCCGAAACCCTAAACCAAATGAGCTCTCTGGACATTTTCCAAAAATGGGGTTTTTTCCATATTAAAAATATGCAGAGAAATCAGCAGGAGAATGTAAGACTTACTGTGAAATTCGATGGCATAATTCGATTAAACTGCCGCGGTTCCGCGGCACGAGCATGGCTAGTGTGGCGGTTCCGCGGCCGTACGGCCTCACTGTTCAAAAATATTCACACAGTAATTCTTACCTTACAGTGCTGGAGTTTCTGGGGATTTTTAATAATTATTCCAGAGTTGGATTTTCTGGGGTGTTTTAGAGCTTCGGTGTTTCGATCGGGGTATCAAATTTCGTCTTTGTGTTTTTCCGGATAATTTTCAGAATATGTTAAAAAGTTCGACCGGATATAAATACCCAATTTTTCCCCTGTCGGGAAATTTCCAAGTGTTGGATTTTTCCGTAGTTTAACGACGTTCTAAGTAGTGCAAGTAACGCGATGGACCCTCTAGAAGACAACAAACCTTAACTCGATTATGTGACCGTCTTGAACTGCCCTTTGAACCTTCGGGTTTGGGGCAGTACGGCGTGCCACATGTGAGGCGTTGGCGTGACCCTTCTACGGCTGGACCGTCGGTACTGAGGCACGAACTGAATGTTGTTAGACTTATTTCATATGTTGAGCTGTATCGGGAAAACTTGGGTATTCGACTGTTCGATCGGAAAGTTTAACATTTTCTGTTTATCTGGAATGTGATACAATAATTGGAATTCACAAGTAGTTATGAGATAACTGGATGAATGTTATAAATCTAGCAATTTAGTCCCATATGATATTGAAAAGAGTTTTCGATAATGAGACTAAAATGCGGGATTTATATCTGTTAGGCATGCGATGTCTAAAGTAGTTGCGGATTCCAACTGTTGTAGTTTTACACTTTCTTTTTTGTGACCGTAAGTGTAGTATGTTCATATCGCCGGTTTCGTTGCTATACGTCAACGACAATTGGGGTATGCATACTTACTTACGTTGATGACATGTGATGTTATGTGTTGCTGGATATGTTATATTGGATCGTCGTGTTTGAATAGCCGGGGGTTTTTATGTGAGATGAGTGTTTTTCATTTTCATTCATGTAAAAACTTGTATGTAATATTCTTTTATTTGGGGCACTTCCAGGTAGCGGAAGTTGTCACCCTTTGTATATTATTTACTTTTCCGCATTAGGATAGACCTAAGGAGGGGAGCACAAGTAACCGGGTTCTGGGGTCCAGTGGGAGACCAACTCGAGGAGTCGAGTCCGGATCTCCTAACCCTAGAATTGGCAGGGTTGCTTGCCGCTCTCGTAGGGGTCTAGGGGTGTGGGATTGGCTATTCATCACGACCGTGGAATTCGTGTTTTATACTGGCTCGTATTGAAAACACGGACGTCCTAGTATATCCAATATTTCATATGTTTATTCTGCTGCGATATCTGTGATGTGATTCTGTGATGGATATAGTATATAGTATATATGATATATTATATAGACGTTACTTATGTTTTACACCCGCGCTAGCCCTGCCCTGCTCTGTCGTTAGTTACCTAACCTAACGGTGCACGAGGGGACATCGAGGCGAATGCGGATGGCATAAGTGTACGTCATATCTATCTGTGATGTTTAGGTACTTAAATGATGGGACTTCATTAATGTGATTAATGAAAGAAAAGAAACCTAAGATGTTGTAGAATCAGATTTTAAACAAAACAGGTAGCTACAGTTCTTGCTTTGCATAGCGGTATATATGATATATCCTGCACCTTATTCGATGAGGAAAGGACCGAGATCCCTTCACTGGGAGTGACTCCTTTAGCAATAACTGGCAGATGCTACACACTCGTTTGATTTTTTGATTGCTTTTAAGAGTTTTTGCTTTGCACAGTGATATATATGATATATCCCGCACCTCATTCGACGAGGAAAGGGCCGACGATCCCTTCACCGGGAGTGACCCCTTTAGCAAAACTAGAAAAGCCTCAAAATCATTCCATTTTAAAACTTCATTTGATTCTACAACGATATCAAGTTCATTACGCAATAGGTTTTCAGAAAAACCTGACGTAGCCCTCCGTCATTTCAGATAAGTACTAGTTAGTATTCGTGCTACGTTTGTTGACTATGTTAAGGCGTAGTGTGCGGTAGCTAATTAGTGCTTATCTGTATAAGCATATGATGCGATTGGATTAGGGTAGTCGTGCGACTTTGTTTACTATGTTAAGGGTCGTGCGGGTGGGTTTAATTCAATCGGGAAATGACGGGTTGAACTTGACTAGCACTTATGATTTGTTGACTATGTTAAGGTCATATAGCTGCTAGGGGCAAAAGATTATCGGGAATTTCAAGTGTTGAAATTTGCAATGAGATTGCATACCTTCTATGAGATAGTTGGATCCCGATACCCACTGCGAGTAAGAGTTACTCCTGGGAGAGTTTTACACATTGCAATTAGCCGATCAAGTAGGTGTCTAGAAAGGTGTCAACGGGGTTACGCCTCTGGGAAAACGAGGTTTACAGTAATTAGGTTCGTGCGAAAGCACGGGGGACCTCCCTCAAAGTACCGACACTGGCCTGGCTGAAAGATTGGCGAACTTGTAATGTGTAATTAATCCCGGCTAGTCTTTCCTTTTAGGGTTTGAAGGAAGATTTGATAAAAAGCAGTGGGAGCCATCCTGATTAGATAAGATAATAACCAATATGATCTTGCACGAGCATACGCTAAAGTGTTTTCTTCTCTCTCTCTCCAGGTAGCGACCAGTTCATGACTTAATCAAGATAATAATATGGATGTATTGACCGAACCCGCATGTTATACTGTGCTGGGGAACGTTGGTTCCGTTCTTTCTTATAAGAGTTATAGGAATGAACAGGATATAGGGGAATACCAGGATTCCCATGCCACCCGAATGAAGAAAGTACATGTTGATGCATTTTCTTCGGGTGTGTTCGTTACTGAGAACTGTTTCTCCATTTGCTCTACGTCCTGGGTATTAGATACCGGGTCAGGATCCCATATATGTAATCAGTTACATGGGCTTAGGAAAGGTAGAGAACTTGGAGAAGGTGATAAAGACATTAGAGTTGGAAATGGTGCAATTGTTGCAGCTAAGACTGTCGGGGAATATCACCTTGTATTACCAACTGGTAATACATTGGTTCTGAACGAATGCTATTACATGCCGAACCTGATATGCAACATTATATCGGTTTCTTTGCTAAGTAAAGAAGGATATAATTTTGTATTACAGGACAATGTTATGAACATTTTCCATAACCAAAAGTTGGTTGGATCAGGCACGTTGTGCAATGGCATTTATGTTCTAAACCAATCAACAGTTCTGAGTATAACAAACGCACACAAGAGGAAGAGTTCAGAAATGAACGATTCTTTCTTGTGGCATTGTAGACTAGGTCACATCAATGCGACACGACTGGCTAAGTTGCATAAAGATGGATATTTGAAACCTTTCGAATTTTCATCTTATGACACTTGCCAGTCATGTCTCAAAGGCAAGATGACCAAAACTCCGTTTACGGGACACGGAGAAAGAGTTACCGAACTCTTGGGACTGATACATAGTGATGTATGTGGTCCCATGTCTACACATGCCAGGGATGGTTCTTCGTACTTCATTACATTCACTGACGATCTCTCTAGATTCGGATATGTGTTCCTGATGAAACACAAATCAGAAGCTTTTGAGAAATTTAGAGAATATAAACAAGAAGTTGAGAACCAAACTGGAAAAAGTATTAAAATCCTGCGATCTGATCGAGGAGGTGAATACTTGAGCAATGAATTCGTGGACTTCCTAAAAGAGAATGGGATTCTCTCTCAGCTGACTCCTCCATATACACCACAGCACAACGGTGTATCTGAACGGAGGAACCGCACCCTATTAGATATGGTGCGCTCTATGATGAGCACAGCTGAGTTACCTATTTCCTTCTGGGGATATGCGCTGGAGACAGCAGCATACCTATTGAATCAAGTTCCATCTAAATCTGTACCTACCACACCATATGAGATATGGAGTGGGAAGAGACCGTATTTTAAACGAGTTAAAATATGGGGTTGTCTGGCCTATGTCAAAAGACAAAATCCAGACAAACTCGAGGCACGGTCAGTTCTTTGCAAGTTTGTGGGATATCCTAAGAATTCCCAAGGATATTTTTTCTACCATGCTGAAGAACAAAAAGTGTTTGTTTCTCAATATGCCACCTTTTTAGAAAAGGAATTTCTTGAAAAAGAAATTAGAGGCAAAGTGGTAGAGCTGGAAGAGGTTCCAGATACACAAACAGTAACTGAAGATTTAGTGGAACCAGAAGATTCAGTAGCTCCCAATGAACCTCAGCCTCTCCGCCGATCTAGTAGGGTTCCTCGCCAGCCTGAGAGATACTACGGTTTTCTCATGGATGGTGGGAGCGAGGATTGCATCATGGAGGATGATGACCCAACTAGCTTCGAGCAGGCCATCATGAGTAGGGACTCAGTGAAATGGCTGGATGCTATGCGGTCCGAGATGGAATCCATGTACACCAACAAAGTATGGACTTTGGAAGTTGCTCCTGAAGGGGTAAAACCCATTGGGAGCAAGTGGATCTTCAAAAAGAAACTTGGTGTAAATGGGAAAGTGGAGACTTTCAAAGCTAGACTTGTAGCAAAGGGTTTTCATCAAAGACCAGGTGTGGACTATGACGAAACCTTTTCTCCAGTGGCTATGCTTAAATCCATCCGAATCATGCTTGCCATTGCTGCCTTTCATGACTACGAAATCTGGCAAATGGATGTTAAGACCGCCTTTCTAAATGGTGATTTAGAAGAGTGCGTGTACATGACTCAGCCAGAGGGCTTCGTAGACAGTGGGAGCAGCGGGAAGGTGTGCAAGCTGCTTAAATCCATTTATGGATTAAAGCAAGCATCGCGGAGTTGGAACATCTTCTTTGATGTCGTTATCAAAGAGTTTGATTTCGTCAAAAATCCAGATGAACCTTGTATCTACAAGAAGGTGGCAGAGAGTAAGGTTGTCTTCCTCGTATTGTACGTGGACAACATACTCTTGATAGGAAATGATATTCCTATGCTGCAAACGGTCAAGCTCTTCTTATCACAAAGATTCTCAATGAAAGATCTTGGTGATGCCTCCTGCATATTGGGAATTAGGATCTATAGAGATAGATCCAAACGGATTTTGGGATTGTCCCAATCCAGGTACATTGAAACCATACTAAAGAGGTTTAGTATGGAAGAGTCCAAGCATGGGAACTTACCCACGATCTCTGGAGTCACTCTCTCCAAAGAGATGTCTCCCAAGACTGATTTGGAGAGAGCTCGCATGCAAGGGATACCCTATGCTTCGGCAGTAGGCTCTATCATGTATGCGATGCTATGTACCAGACCCGATGTAGCATACTCACTAAGTGTAGTGAGCAGGTATCAAGCTGATCCTGGAGAGAGTCACTGGACAGCTGTGAAGAGCATTCTCAAGTACTTGCGAAGGACTAGAGATATGTTCTTGGTGTATGGTAACGGAGAACTCCAAGTGGAGTCCTTTACCGATTCGAGCTTCCAGAGTGATAAGGACGACTCTAAGTCGCAGTCGGGCTTTGTCTTTACCCTTTACGGAGGGGCGGTTAGCTGGAAGAGTTCCAAGCAGGAAACCGTGGCAGACTCGACGATGGAGGCTGAATACATCGCTGCCAACGATGCTGCCAAAGAGGCTGTCTGGGTCAAGAAGTTCATTACTGAACATGGAGTGGTTCCATCCATTGAGCATCCAATACCTTTGTATTGCGATAACAATGGAGCGGTGGCTTTGGCCAAGGAACCCAGGTCCCATCAGCGATCCAGGCATATTCTGAGGCGGTATCACCTGATCCGGGAGATAGTTGATCGCCGGGAGATCGAGGTCAGGAGGGTTGACACGAAGAACAACACTGTGGATCCACTCACGAAGGCCATTCCCCAGATACAGTTTGAGAGACTCTTCGGGATGCTCGGTATGCGATACTACAGCAGCTGGCCCTAGTGCAAGTGGGAGACTGTTAGTTGTATGTATGCCCTAGAGGCCAGTATTGTACAGATGATGTATATTATATTGGATGCTTGGACATATATAGAGATGACTTTCTTGCTCGACATGATAGTATGCTATCTGGTTGCTCTTTATCTTAACATGTACACTAGTCTCTTTATACTGTCTTATAGTTACATGTTGGTAAAGCCCTTAGGATTTGTACTTGACTGCCTGGACTATGATGCAGATCATACTAGTGGGGACATGGTAGTCCATAAGTACATCCTTCAAGGTCCCTAGTCGTGGGTGTATCGAGACGGGGCATCGATATACCAGAGTAGACTAGCGTATACGCTTCTCGACCCATGTGATGGGCGATGGATGATCCCATATCCATTGGTGTTTGACATCAGAGATGGTATACGGGTGCTCAGTGGAGACTGGGTACACTGGACGGACTCGCCGAGAACTCCCAGATGGTATTATACCTCACGTCAGATGGCAGTTCTCAGGTGACACTTGTACAGGTTAGTCTGTAGACCCGAGATCGTCATAGAGTCTTGTGTGATTCCCACTGTGCTTTGATCTCCACCTTACCACGTCCATGAGGGCATGCAAAACGGTGGTCTTTGGGCACAGTCCCGAGTCACATGGAGGCAATGAGCGATAGGAGGGGTTTCGTCTCTCCCGGTATTGGGAGTTGATGTTGCGCAGTGCTCGATTGGCCGTAACAGGGAAGTCCTTGTCCAGGGCTGATCAGAGATTTGCTGGTAAGTGTTACCAGTAGTTTCTCGACCCGTTATGAGCCTCACATCGGCACGACTTATCGGTTATTGGGGTCTGACGTATACCACCCCTAGACTTGATATGCGACATATCAGACGAACAGACCGGACTGTACGGTAAGTGTTACTGGTTGGATTCACAGGAGTGTGAGCGGGCTAGCTCGTCGATCTTCTGATCGCTCAATACCCGGATGGCCGTTACGTTTAGCAGACCGCTTGCGGCTTGTGGGTGCTTGATATGATCATCATCTGCTACCGGCGTATTGACGAGTCTTTAGAGTCCTACACAGAGGTTTCCTGGTTCAAGCGAAACGAAATAGGAGCGCATATGAGATATGTGCAGGACCGAGAATAATGCATGTATATGATACCGCATTTCATTCTCGCGATATATGTTTCGATTGGTTATATTCGATATGACCTAGTTATCGAATCATTCATTCGATAAATCGATACATTGGATTCTAGTCGGTTATGTGCGACATGACCGGATCATTGAATCAAATGTTGATTTAATGATTTAATGCATAATTATATATTTGATATATTGTTTTGCATTAGCTAGTATTGGTTCACTTTATATGGATTTTCTCACTCGATGTGCAAGAAGTATATATGATATATTTTTGTGCACTACTTTGTATCATGTTTGATGATACTTGATAATGTGGTTAAGTGTAAAGGGTTAGACCATGGTTAAGTGATGATTAGGGTTTTGGTTTTTCATTTATTTATTTGTTTATTTATTTGGAAAGGATTAAGTTAAGAATGGTGGCTTATTTTGGAGCTATGTTGAAGCTTCTTGAAGCTTTGACAAAGTCCACCATCCTTATCTCATCCTTAACCCTAACCAATCCAACTAACCTTAGTTTAATATCTACACTTGACCATGGTCAAGATATGATAAGTATTCATATTAGTTTCTTTTTTTAAAATTGAAGACTTATCATTCTTTCTTGATCTTCATCTTCTTCTTCTTCTTCAAGCTTGCTACTTTAATGGCAACTTGAGATCTAGTGAGATAAATCCAATTCTAAAGTGAACCCACCTCCTATTTCTTCACCCTCTACCTCTTGCCAAGTTGTTTTGGGTGTTTTCTTCACAAGTTTCACAACTTTGTGAAGTCGGAGCTTGAGCTTGTGCAACCTCGACGTAGATCGTCTTTGACACGAAGCCGACGACCTATTCCGCACGTTTCTCCGATGAAGCCGTCACGAGAGTCCAAGGTTCAAGATGGACAGCGAGAGGACGCCCTCGTGGAGCTAAGGAAGTGGGTATCCGGATCTACAAAGGTTGTAGCATCTTAACTTTAGTTAAATTGTTAACTAGATTTATATTTCGCCTAGAATTCTAGCGACGATCCGTAGTCTAGGGTTTCTCGGCACCATTTTTTTTGAAATTGGCATGTTCGATGCCTTGTGAGACCTCACTAGGGTGCCTAGGAACCTTTCACTCAGGTCTTCATGGTACACTCCAGGTTGCCTGCTCATCTCTCAGTCCTCGCTAAATAATTTTCCAGGTCCCCGAGTCACTCCAGATTCCTAAATACCACCCCAAACTGTCACAATTTCCGACGTCGGGAAATCCTAAATCCGGGTATTGGTTTCTAATCCAGGTCTAGACCAGTAAAAACAGCACTAGGGTCTTATAACAGCAACTTCCATCACCACAACACAATTCCAACCCTAATCCTTCTCTAGGAATTTCTAACTTCACCATTACACACTTAAACCACTTTTAAACCAAACTATAATATAAAGAACTAAAAACTACACTAAATGGAAGAAGATATATCTCATGGATGCAACTCAAGAAAAACCCTAGTTTGCCAATGTTGTCAAAATCCCACTTTTCTTGGTCCAATGTGTAGAGGAGAAGGAGGAGATCAACTTTAAAGAAAGGGGTTTAGGATTTTGAGAAGTATTTTGAGATGGATCTAGGGTTGAAGGTGGAGGGAAGTGATGAAGAAGAAGGAGAAGAAAAAATAATGGGGAGGGGAAAGAATGGCTGCCCTCTCTCTCTCCTACTCTCACTCTCTCTTATTCTCACCCTCCTTTTCTCTCTCCAATCATTCTCTCTTTTTAACCCTTTTCTTTTTCTTTTAAAACCAAACCATATAATACCCCAAAACAGTACAAGAAAACAACATGTAACCAAAATGCAACATGACATGGTGCACTAGCCATGAAAAACTGTAGAAACACGGATTTGGCTTAATCGCGATTAGCAGTGCACTAATCGGGTAAAATTTTAAACTGCATATAATAAATCTTAAAAATGCTAAATCCTTTAAATATATTTTTAAATGAATAAATCATTTTAATTTCCATTTATTTCACCATTATCGGTATATTTTTATACCCTTTTTCGAAAACCCCAATTTCGCAAATCGGGCAGTTTTCGGGAAAATATATTATTTTAATATTAAATTCCAAAAATAATATTTTATATTTTCTGAAATGTTACACCATACTTTATAATCATGTGTTCATGATATACATTTTTACTTTATCATTACACTTTATACTTCACTTCATTTCTTAGGGACTTGCCGAGCGAAAGTTCGTTGATGGACATTCCACCCTTCTTTGTTTTCTTGGAATGTTTGTCAGATATCATGGAGACCGGGGAGGTGGAAACCACCTAGGAAGACCACGATCATACCGCAACCCAGGCCTAGACTAGTTATCTTTTTCTCAGTTTATGTATGCCACCTGTTTAGGCATTTCCATTCTTGTATTTTCTTTCAGTTGAACTCATGTATTGTAAATGAATAAGGTTGAATGTAAATAAAGTTGTCGAAGTTTAAATCTCATGTTTATTTCTTGTTATTTTATATTGCTTATTTTACGCTTAGCGTATTTATTTCGGGAAATGTCCTTCTCGAAATAAATTCATCACGGCCTTGTCACGTACCTGCTTCCGTCTACTGGGAAGCGAGGCGTGACAAAATATATATCAAAAAATACATGACTTCAATTGTACTAATTCTTGATCATTTTTACCTCAAAAAGAGAGGGGGCACGTGCCCCCTCTCGCCTACATGTAGGCCCGCCTTTGGGTTAATGTTTCGAACTTCCAACTTTGATATAGCCAAAAGTTATATACAGTGAGTTATATAGACTACTGTTGATAAAATTATAATACCGTAAGTGCATGGTTCTTTTGTAACAAGCACGCAAGTACAGGTCGATCCCACAAGGAAGACTGTTAATTAATTATTTGTTCAATCGGATTAAAAACAAGAATCTAGTTTTTATACTTAAAAATTAAAATGATAATTTTACCACTTTAAAATTAAAATAGCAAATAAGATTAATTAAATTTAATGATAAAAGGGAATACCTAAGGTGTTGAATCCCCTAAATTAGTTATAAAGAAAATCTGCATAAGTCATAATCTTAAAGTTCGTATTTTTATAACCTATGATCTAGTTTGAAAGTATAGACTGTATGGACTTTGATCCTATATAACATATCAATCTATTTAGTTCGTAAGTTTATAAAAGCACGATTTGTAATATTTTTATGCAAGTTAAACCTAAATATGATCTTACCCATCCTAAGTATAGGCTATGAGCAATGCTAAATAACATATCGAAATGATCTAGAAAAATCAATCTATACTCATCCTACATTTATCTTTTAAGTGCATCTTTTTAGAATAATAATTTATACGATTAACTTTTCTACTAGTCTAGATTTATCCTACCCTAGGTATGTTAATATTTATCTACTCATACTGAAATTAACGACACAAGAATTGCATAAATTAAAAGAAGGAAACATGATTAAAAATAAAAGCAAGTAAAAGAAAAACAAGAAAGAATAAATTGAAAAAGTATTAAAATAAAAATACAAATTTGAGCACTTGATCTTCTACTCTACCAAGCATGAAAAGAAAAGAATTACATTTCTCTTAGTGGCAAAAAATTAAACCTAAGGCAGAAGATGGCTCTGTTATTTTCAGAGACCTTATATTTGGAGTTTCTAGTGCCCTTGCCGCTACAACCGCGGGCAATGCGGAATCGAAAAACAAAATTTTACGGGAAGCACTAGAAACTAATACCTAGCGAACATTCCAAACACTAAACTAGAAAACAAGCTTGCAAAATTTGAGTTACAATCTTTGTCGCGTATCCACCCAATCGTGGAAGGCCCCTCCAAGATCCTCGTAGGCCGTCGGGAACAAGTTTGAGAGACGGCCACTCTTACCGAAGAACCAATTCAAGCTCCAGCTTCACATAGTGAAGCAACCGGCGCTCTAACCTTGCTGGAAATGGAGAGTGGGAATGTAGGAATTTTCCACTATCATTCTCACTTAAACATAAAACTCAAGAGAGCGTGCAAGAAGAAAGAGGAGGAGGATGAAGAGGTAATCCGAAATGGCTAAGTGTTGGAAATAAAGAACGAGAGAGTTGTTGGGGTCAAAAATTACACCCCAGATAACCAAGTCAAAGTCAAAGTCAACCCCAAGCAAGCGGGCCCAAGCCCAAGCCAAGTGGGCCCAAGCCCAAATCAAGACCGAACATGGAAGAGGCTGGCTCCATGCCAAAAAGGAGGCAATAAATTAATTTAAATACAATTTTTAGAAATAAATGTATGAAAAATGGGTAAAAATCCAAAATTTTGTAAACCCCATGGCTTATGTGCAAAAAGAAATAAGCACATAAGACATGGGAGGCAAAAGTGCCATTTGGAAAAGCCCATGACAAAATCAATAACTACTTTCATTCTCTCCATCTTTATAGAGTTCTGTGCTCCCTTCTCTTTCCTCAAGGTTTTAAACCTGCTTCTTCTTTTTTTGAATTAAATCAAGAGTTTAACACTTCTTTCCCTAAAAAGAAATAGTTTTTTACCATAAAACCCTTGAAGGGGAGTTCAAATCTCCCATCAAATCTCTAAAAAGGAAGAATTTTAAATTTCACCACCATTTTTCTCCAAGATCCAACAAAAAGAGAGGAGGAAGGAAACTCGTCTCTAAAAACCCCACTTTGGGAGGAACGAATGCTCAAGGGAAGATCCAAGGCTCAAGGGAGAAGAAAGGGGTCCCCTTTCATCATCTCCGAAAATCTTTTTGGAGTTTAATGTTGGATATAGGTTCCCTCAAGGCAATTATTGTAATTGTAGGAGGACATATACGAGAGAACAATCTTGCTCGATATGATAGTATGCTATCTGGTTTGTTTTTATCATTCATGTGTATGCATTTTATTCGTTATCATGTATCGCTAATACATAATGATAAAGCCCGTAGGATCTTAGCGATTATGATAGGGATCATACTAGTGGAGCCTGGGTAGTCTATAAGCACATCCTTAAAAGTCCCTAGCCGAGAGAGTATCGAAACTGTGCATCGATACTTCAGATTAGATTATGTATGTGTTTCTTGATCCCGACCGGGGCGATGGTTGATCCCATAACAATTGATGTTTGACGCCAAAGATTGTATATAAGTGCTCATTAGATGAATGAGTTACACTGGACGGACTCACCTGAGAACTCCTAGATAGTATTATACCTATCGTCAGACAGCAATTCTCATGTGACATGAGTACATGGTAATCTATAGACCTAATATCGTCATAGTATTTTGTGTGTGTTCCCACTGTACTTTGATTACTTCCCTACCATGGCTTTAAAGAGTCATGCAAATAGGTTTTAGTTGGGTACAGTCCCGAAGCACATGTAGGCAGTGTGCGATCGAAGGGATTTCGTCTCTCCCGGTATTGGGAGTCGAGGTCGTGCCGTGCCGGATTAACTATAACCATAAGTCCTTAACCAAAGAAATTAAGATTTACTAATAAGTTTTATCAGTGGTTTCTTGGGTGGTTATAAGTTTATGATCGATACGACTTATTTGGTTATTGGGAGTCTGACGGTTTCCACCTCCCGGACCCGATATATGACACTCTAAGACGAAGAGACCGGACTGTACGGTGATTGTTACTGATGGAATTTGCAGGGTTCAAATGAGCTTGCCCGTTGACCTTCTCTTGATCAATACCTAGGTAGCCGTTACGTGCAACTAGTACCACTGACATGATTGTGGGCTATGGATATGATCCCAACCTACTGCCAATGTATTCTCGAGTTTTTAGAGTCCCATACAGATGTTTCACAGCACAGGAGAAACGATGTAGGGCATGTATAGTGATACGTGCAGGAGTTCGATTAAACACGTCTATATGATACACGTATTTTAATCAGTTGTTTAATGAAATTAGCCGGTATATATATAATATAACCGGATTATTAAATCAAGTGTTGATTTAATAATTAAATGTGTATACACACACACATATTAACTAATATCATGTTCACTTTATTATTTCTTCTTCTCTTTAATATATATTTATATATGATATGTGTGTGTGTTTGTGTGCACGCGTGTGTCGTGGTTGATGATACATAGAAGATGGGTGTGTGAGAATCACATTAGAATTGAGATAAGAACTATGAAATTTATCTTTTATCTCTTAAAGATAAAGAGAATGAGTCATTGAAAATAGATGTGTCTAGTTTTAGTGACTCGTTCTTGTTTTATCTTGAAAAGATAACCATGGATTGATAAATCTAATGAGTTCATATATATTATTCTAAGTTGATTCTCTCATGACCATTCTCACCATCTTCATCATCTCTCTTGAGTTTTTCTCAAGTAAAGATAGAAAAGAAAAGGAGAAGAAAATTAGTGCGCTAATTAACCTACATCCTTACTAATCACTCCTAGCAAGTTTGATTAATGAGTTGCTTCACAAATGATATGATCAATTGAGGCTATAGATTATGATGGAGGAACTTCAAGGTGGATCATTTTCGGCATGGAGATTACCGAGCAAGCTTGTTCTAGACCTAGTGGAGACTAGCCAGAGTCCAAGGAGAGGTGGTTAATGCGCTACAAAGGTTGTAGTCCCTAATTTGCTCTCTTTGTTTTTTGATAACTACTAGAATTTGAATGATTTTGATCTTGGGATATGGTGCTATATTCTTGATTAATTTTGTTGATTATTCTGCCGTGGTCCGCTATTGTAATAACCCTAGCACCCTTTCTAACAGTGGTATCAGAGCCGACTCAAATTCAAGTAGTTGTTTTGGTGGCAAAATGTTCTCAAACCCCAAGATTTTCGAAGACTTGCTCACTGTTTTGGCTGTTTAGAAAATCGACCATGAAAATCTCTGCATTTCTCGTTTGTACTCGCACTCCGGGGCTCACAGTTTGGATTGAGAGCCTTGTGGATGAGTATGGGTGACCCTGGGGCTGTCCTTGGGGCTTGGGTGGACTCCCATAACCGAGACCAACGCAAAATGGTCTTGGATGCGGGGTTAGACCAGCAAGCACACTGCTGTGTGCTTGCTGATCCAGTAGCCAACCCATGGCAACAACTTTGTGGCCATGGGTTGGAGGCCCCATCTAAAGATCCTCGGTGCCCCATGGGTCGTGCCCGAGTTCCCCCGAGTCTTAAGCACTTTTCGGGTCATTTGTGATTCGAAATTTGCAAGAAATGTGAAGGTTTTTGGCACCAGAATGAATTTGAAATTTGATTCTTAGAATTTCAAATTTACAATTCCGTGGGTTATGAAATAGTTAGCTGCAGCTTCAAATTAGCTCGATGATGTGTTCAATTGAGTTAGTTTGATTGCATATGTGATATGCCGTGTTTAACGTCGTTGAATTGATGCGATCAATCCGAAGGGATTGCACATTTTCTTGTTTGCGATATTGTGATATTGTGATTCTTGATGTTGTGTTTTGGTTTATTGGATCGTCGTGATGAATATCTCTTCGTGTGAGATACTTGTATTTTTTTTATATATGTATTTCATTATTTTGGGACAAGCGGCCGGATTGTGGTCGTCGTTACAAATTGTTGTATATTTTTTCATTGGGACACTTCCAGGTTAAGATTGATGTCGCCACTTGATATATATATTTTTCGATTCATATAGTAGGATACCCCACAAAGAAGCACACGGATCACCGAATTCTAGAATACAATGGGTAGCAATCTCAAGGAGTTAAGATCCGGGTTACCCTATTCTAGAATTGGCGGGTGGTCCGCCGGGCTTGTAGGGGGTTAGGTATGACCCCACGGAAGAGCACCCAAGTTATAGGGTTCTAGATGGTGATGGGTAGCACACTCATGATATTGAGTGCGGGTTGCCTCACTACTAGGATTGGCGGGTAGCTTGCCGCGCTCGTAGGGGTCGGGAATTGAAAATGTACGGGCTATTCAGACGACCGTGGAATTTCATGTTTCATGATTGGCTCAATTTGAAACGCGTTATTCCTAGTATATCTACTTTTCCATATTCTGTGATATTCATTACATGCATGTAATGTGTTTACCTGCCTGTGATGATATTTACTGCATGCCAGTGATGTTGATTATCTACCTGCGATGATATAGATATATATTGAGATATAAATAAATGCTATATATTTTTTTCACCCACGGTAGCCCTGCCCACGCCCTGCTGTAAGTTAAGTAACCTTATGGTGAAGACCCGGGGCCTCGTGGCGAATGCGGATGGCGTATATGTGCATTATATTTTCTTTTCATATTTTCTGTGATTGTGTGAAAAGATGCTAGGTAATAAGATTATATAAATGATAAGATTGCGTTAATAGGATTAATACAAGGTTAAATAAACCTAAAACGCATTGTAGAAACCAAATATTAGATATTGGTGTTATAGTCGATTTCTTTATTTTTCATCAAGAAGTTCGGTTAAGAATATCCTGCACTTCATTCGACGAGGAAAGTGCCTAGATCCCTTCATAGGGAGTGCTCTCTTTAGTAAAAAATTATGTTACTATAAGTTTGTAAATTGAATAGCTGTATCCTATTGCTTTGCACAGTGATATTCAGTTACGAATATCATGCACCTTATTCAATGAGGTAAGAGCCCTAATCCCTTCATGGGGAATCCGCACTTAAGCAATAGTCAACGTAACTATAAATTTGCAAAACCATTCAGTTCCTACGATGAGATCAAGTTCATTACGTTAAAGGTTTTCTTAAAAACCAGCCGTAGTCCTCTGTCATTTCATAAATTAGAGTACTTAGTATTCATGCTGTGTTTGTTGACCAAAGTTAAGGCGTAGTGTACAGTAGCTAAGTGATATCTTCCTGTTTGCATATGATACGATTGGTTAGGACAGTCGTACGATTTTGTTGACCATAGTTAAAGGTCATGCTGGTGGGTCTAAAATGGTCACAAAATAACGGGTTGAACTTGACCAGCGACTTATAATTTGTTGACCATAGTTAAGGTCATAAGCCGTTAGGGATAAAAACCAATATTGGGAGTTTCAAGTGTTGAAACTTGCAATGAGATTGCATACCTTCTATGATATGGGGTGACTTGTTAATCTTGTCAAGATTACCACTCCGTGATAGTTTGGGTCTCGATCCCCACTGCGAGTAATAGTTACTATCGGGAGATTTTCTATAAATGATCCCGGCTAGTTCTCCTTTTAGAGTTTGAAGGAGAATTTGATAAAACAGTGGGAGAGCATATTAGATAAATTAATTAACCAATCAAATAACGGATAGAGTGCATGCTGATTGTTTCTTTTCTCTCTCTGGCAATGACCCATGACTGGCCTTAAACTAAAACTCATAAACCAAGTTAACCGAACATTTTTACAATCAACGGCTTTGGAATGTCATGATTGCCTTATTTCATGACATAGTCGCATATGTCCTTACCATCTCCCACTTCCCCTTTTGCTTCCTCCAGAACACTCTGTATCGGATATAGAGATTCATATTGCATAGAAAGCCATCTCGTATGGTTACATACAAACTCAGAGAAAGTGTTTCAGTCGAGAATGGCCGCTGGTTCCGGAGAAAGTGAATTGTATATGATAAAATTCATCTGTCTCTCCTCTCCACCTTATCTCAACTTTGAGAGCTCCTTAAATAAGGAGAATATACCAGTTACGCTTGTTGGATAGTCTTCTTCCAATCCTGATGCAGGAACTGAAAGGAAGGGTAAGAAGAAAACCAACTAGCATAAGTCCGGTATACAGAAGGTAAGATGGAGAGACATCAAAAGAGGTCGAAATGAGCGAAAAGGAAAATGCAACTACTGTTATGACCCTGGGTATTTAAAGAGGCATTACTTGGAATACCCGGCCACCCCTTGAAATATTTTGATGTTTCATGTTTTCTATGTGATTGTATTCAAAAACTATTTTCCAATTACAACGACATATATCAGAGGTGTGAAGAGATGTACCCTTGAACCAAATCCCGTATTTGAGGGAAATAATCGTGGTGGATCCTCCAAGAATCATTAGTCTTGTTTGATACTAAGATTAACTTAGAAGGTATAAAATGAAGATTGTTAGTCATGTATAGGACTAAGATCAGTTTGGATATCATGAACATAAGCTTAGCCGATTTGGGCTAAAATTGGGTTTCTGTAACACCCAGCAGTGCTAAGCACTCAGTTGCATATAATGCTCACGTGTATAACACATGAGGCACTGAGCGTCTGGCGCACATGTGTGTTTCACATGAGACACTCAGCTTTGGCTTCTTTTGAGCGCTCACGTGTGTTTCACGTAAAGCACTAAGTTTTGGCGCTCACGTGTATTTCACATGAGGCGTTGAGCTTTTGTCCTTGGGTGCTCACGTGCTTTTCATGTGAGGCGCTGAGCTTTTTGGAGATTTAATCTCTGTTGATGTTTTTAGATAATTTAAACCTCTGTGAATGGTATTTTGACCATTAACGATCACTATTTTGATGATCTGGGACCAGTTTCTTTAAGAACTAAGTTCTTGATTTGAAGGAACTAAGTTCTTGGGGTATTATGGACTCTATCTTCTCCATGTTCTTTTATCCATGTTTTCCTGTTCATATTTTTAGAGAGGTTAAATCTCTGTTAATGGTATTTTGATCATTAACGATCACCAAGATCACTATTTTGAGGATCTGGGGTCAGGTTCATTAAGAACTAATTTCTTGATTTGAAGGAACTAGATTACTGGAGTATTATGCACTCCATCTTTTTCATGTTCTTGTATCCATGTTCTCCCATGAATTTTTGATTCTCAAGAACAAGATCTTCCTGATGAGAATTAAATTCTCAATTTATGGGAGATTTGTTTTATGGATCTCAGATCCGGAGAAAGAACTAAATTCTTTGAGAAGGGTTAAACCCTTAGATATGTTAGGTAAAGGAGATGTTTTGATCTCGATTTTTTATTTACCTAGGGTTTTGAGAAGGGAGATGATCTTCTTTATTAAGAATTAAATTCTCTATTATTTTGTACAATCTTGGGAGAACCTTCTGTATATTTTTTTACCGAAGTTTATGGGCCGGTCTCCTCTTCTTTTTGTATCTCTCTACTCCTATTGATAAAAGAAGAGAAAAATCAATCTCTTGAAAGAAATCTCTCATCGAGAGATCATAATTGATTTAGAATCAATCGAAATGATCTTAAAAATCAACCGGTGAATTTTATTCACCGTTGGATTTTAATCCAAAAGATCTCTGTTTTACAGAGAAGATCAATCTTATTTATTTAATAAGATTAGGAAAATATTTTCCTAAGATAGAATTTAATTCTATCAAATGATCAGATGGTGATTTTATACACACCATTGGATCTTTGATCCAAGGGTCCTCCATTTAACAGAGAAGATCTTTCTTGTTTTAGAAAGATCGGTCAAATATTTACCACATAGAATTTAATTCTATAATATAAATATCTTGTTTGTTTAACAAGATTAGGAAGATATTTTCCTAACATAGAATTTATTCTATCACATAGAATTTAATTCTATCAGATGGTTTGATGGTTTAATTGGTGATTTTATCACTATTGGATTTTAAAACCAAGATTCTCTATTAGAAAAAAATCTTTCCATATTACAAAGATCGGGAAAATATTTTTCAAATAAAATTTAATTCTATCACATAGAATTTAATTCTATCATATGAGAGAAATTTAAATTGGAGCGCTCACGTGTGTTGCACATGAGTGCTGCCATATACATATATGGCAGCGGCGCTCACGTGCTTTGCATGTGAGCGCTGCCAAGAATGCGACAAGCAAACTCACGTGTTTAATACGTGCATGCTCGCGTAGGGGATATCATAGGATTTAATCCTATTGAAGCCGGTACTCACATGCTTTGCTGGTAAATGCACACGTGTTTAACACGTGGGCTCTACTATAAGATTTAATCCTAACTGCAACAGGTACTCGCATGCTTCGCACGTGAGTGCTCACATGCTTTGCATATGGGGAGCTGCCCTCCACTTTAATAAAAGAAACAGCAAGGTTTAGCCAAAAAATTTGGCGGGAATAGTCCATCTACCAGATTTCATAGTCATGGAAGGCAGCAATGGTAAATAGAATCCGAATGGATTTCAGCATAGCCACTGGAGAAAAGGTTTCGACGTAGTCCACACCGCGCCTTTGAAGAAAACTTTTTGCAATAAGTCTAGCCATATAGGTTTCTACATGTCCATCTACACCAATCTTCATTTTGAAGATCCATTTGCATCCAACGGGTTTTACTCCAGGAGGAGTAATATCCAAGGTCCAAATTTTATTGGTGTACATGGACTCCATTTCAGATCGCATAGCATCCAACCATTTATCAGAATCCCTACTAGTAATGGCCTGCTTAGAACTAGTAGGATCATCTTCTTCCAAGATGCAATCTTCTCGATTCCCATCTATGAGAAAACCATAGTATCTCTCAGGCAGATGAGAAATCCTACTAAATCTGCTGAGTGGCTGAGGTTCGTCGGGTTCTATTGAATTCTCTGGTTCCACCAATTTTTCAGTTTCAGTTTGTGGTTTCAGAATTAATTCCAGTTCTACCGTGCTCCCATTTATTTCTTTCGCAAGAAACTACCATTCTAAAAAGGTGGCGTGACGAGCAATAAACACATTCTACTCCTCGGTGTGGTAGAACAAATATCCCCGTGAATGCTTGGGGTATCCTACAAACTTACATAGAACCAAACGTGCCTCCAGTTTGTCCGGATTTTTCTTTTTAACATAAGCCGGACAAGCTTATATCTTAATGAATTTAATACATGGTTTCTTACCACTCCATATTTCATATGGAGTGGTAGGCACGGATTTGGTTGAAACCTAATTCAATAGATATGTTGATGTCTCAAGTGCATATCCCCAGAAACAAAGAGACAACTCAACATTACTCATCATGGAGCGAACCATATCTAATAGAGTACGATTCTTCCGCTCCTATACATCGATGTGCTGTGGTATATACAGAGGAGTAAGTTAAGAGAGAATGCCATTCTCTTTTAGAAAGTCATGGAATTATGTACTCAAGTACTCCTCTCCTCGATCTGACCGAAGTATCTTAATACTTTTTCTGTATGGTTCTCTGCTTCGCTTTTATATTCTTTGAACTTCTCAAAAGTTTCAAACTTGTGTCTCATAACAAATACATATCCGAACTTAGAAAGATCATCAGTGAATGTAATGAAGTATGAGAACCCACCCCTTGCATGTATAGACAATGGACCACATACATCATTGTGTATAAGCCCAAGAGCTCTGTAGCTCTTTCTCCATATTCGGTGAACGGAAATTTGGTCATATTTCCTTTGAGACAGGAATGACAAGTTTCATAAGATGAAAATTCGAACGGATTCAAATATCCATCTTTATGTAACTTAGACAGTCTTTCCTCATTGATATGACCAAGTCTACAATGCCATAAGTAGGATTCGTTCAATTTTGAACTCTTCCTCTTGCGTGTGTTTTGTATATTGAAAACTATGTTTTGATTTAGAACGTAGATACCATTAAATAGTGTACCTTCTGCAACCAATACCTAATCAAGGTAAATGTTCATGATATTTCTATCTAGAACAAAGTTATATCCATCTTTATCAAGTAAACAAATTGATATGATATTGCAAAGTATGGAATGCACATAGTAGCAGTTGTTCAAAATTATAGTAATGCCGCTTGGCGACACTGGGTGATATTCACCGACGATGGCAGCATCAACTTGTGCTTCGTTCCCTACTCTGAGAGACATATCACCAGGTCCAACCAACCTACTTTTCTTAGTCCTTGTAATAAATTACAGATATGAGATCCTGATCCGGTATCTAGTACCCAGGAGATAGGACTGAACGAAAAACAGTTCTCCATAACAAGAATACCAGAAGAAGATGCATTAGAATGCTTCTCCTTCATTAGGGTCATGTGGAAGTCCATGCAATCCTCTTTCCTTTGCTCAAACTCGTGACAGTTGTCATAAATTAGAGTCGAACCTACGTTCCCCAGCCCCGAATAAGAATCTGGTTCGATCAAATCATACATTTTATTATCTTGATTAAGGCATGAATTGGTTGCTACCTGGAGAGAGAAAGAAAAAACACTCAGCATGCACTCTTGTAAGTTTAGATTGGTTATTATTTTATCTAGACAGGATGGCTCTCACTGTTTCCTCGAATTCTCCTTCAAACCTTAAAAAGAGAACTAGTCGGAATCATTAACACCTTACAAGTTCGCTGACTGTTCAGCCAGGTTGGTGTTGGTACTTCGAGGGAGGTTACCCGTTCCTTCGCACAGATCTAATTAGAATAAACCTCGTTTCCGCAGAAGCGTAGCCCCGTTAACACCTTTCTAGACACCTAATAGGTTAGCTAATTGTGAAATGAAAAATATTTCCTAAGAGTAATCCTACTCATCAGTGGGATCGGGATCTAACTATCATTGCGTGATAACCTAGATGGAAGCGACTCTAGTTACCACACCCCAGAATGTATGCAACAATCGCAAGTTTCCTGTATATTTGAAACTCCCGATGTGGTTTTTTCCCCTAATGCTCATGACCTTGACGTAGGCCAACATATCATAAGTCCTTAGTCAAGTTCAACCCATCATTGTCCTGGATTAATTTAGACCCACCCATATAAGTCATTGACGTAGGATAAAATAACTATACGATTGTCCTAAATAATTGCATATCTATGCAGCAAACAAGCATTACACAGCTACCATTCACTATGCCTTGATGTAGGCCAACATACATAGCATGAATACTAGGTGATACTTGTAAGAAATGACGGAGGTCTACGGATGGGTTTTTGGCGAAAAACCCTTTAACGTGATGAACTTGATATCGTTGAAGAAACCGAGTAGTTTTGAAAAGCAAAGGTTTAGGCTCCGCTTTTAAAAACTAGTAGTTTTGAAGAAAACCAAGTAATCTATAGTAACATCTTTTGCTCAAGAGGTCACTCCTCATGAAGGGATCTAGGCTCTTGCCTTTTCGAATGAGGTGCTGGATATTCCTAAACAAATACCACTATGCAAAGTAAAAGAATACAACTATATTTTTTCGAAATTTGTTTCGACAACATATTTTAGGTTTATTTTTCCTTGCATTAATCAAAATTAATCTGATCCCATCAAATAATTCCTATTACACCAGAAAAGAATGAAAATACAATGTACGTATATGCCATCCGCATTCGCCACGGGGCCCCGGCATGCACCGGTAGGTTACTTAACTAACGGCAGAGTGGGGGCTGGACTAGCACGGATGCAAAACATATACAACATCTACTGGTGTGTGTGTGTGTGTGTAACCATTCTTCCCAGGCATTATATAAGCAATATCACAGAAAAGCGATAAGAAATAAGGAAAAGCGGACAATCTAGGAGTCCCGGGTTTCATTTGAGCCGCAAATGAAACCCAATGTTCCCCGGTCGTGTGGATAGCCTGTGCAATGTATAACCAAGACCCCTATGAGTGCAGAAAGTTCCCTCCAATCCTAGAAGCGAGGCAACCCCAATCAACAAAGGTGAATGGGCCACCCAACACTTCACGGAATCCAGTAACTTGAGCACTCCAACATGGGTCATCCTATACCCCTTACAAGTGCGGCGAATAGCCCACCAATTCTAGAGTAAGGCATCCCGGTCTCAACACCATGAGATGGAAGCTCGTTGCCCTCTAGAACCTGGCTACTCGAGCACTCCGCTGAAGGGTAATCCAAGTACAGAAAAGAAATAATATATACAATGGTGATATCGATCTCAACCCGGACGTTCCCCAATGTCGGACGCTCGGCCCCCAATAATGAATATACAAATGAATCAAAACTGTACAATAAACATTGCACTAAAGGCTAACCATCACGGCAATCCGTCGAAACCATCACAAAGATATCACAAGTATCATCACAGATAAATAAGATGCGTGTAACCCCTTCTAATCGACGTATAGCGATTAGAAGACGTTCAAAAACACATAAACGCATCACAGAAGCAAGTAACAAAAACTACGGCAATAAAATTCTGTGCAGAAATAGAAAACAAAGCAAGTTTTCCAAAGCCGGAAAAAACAGTTCGCTAAGTCTAAAAAATCCATTATTTTTAGCCAATCAGAGAGTCGAAACGAACTCGAATCTCGCCCGAACCTTCATGGGGTGGTAGTACCGAAAATTAATTGTCGCCTGGGGGAGTAAGGGGGTACCCACCCCTGGGGTCCACCAAGAGGTGGCCCATAAGGGTAGGCAGACCTGAGCCTACCCTAATGGTGTAGGTCTCGGGTCCCCAACCCCAAGGCCACCATGTGGTGGTCTCGGGAGGTGGGCTCGGCCTTTGTCCTCCTAGGGCAATCCCCGAGGTACCCATTCAACTCCCCGCGACTTCTCTATCCAAACCATGAGCCCGCGGGGAGTTCAAACATGCTAAAAGTTGGATTTTTGGAACTATTTTCGTCGGTGGTTTTTGCGCGACGAAAATGACGGATTTTAAATGTCGTAACAAGCTAGTTAATGTGTTTGGGTGGCCCTGATACCATGTTAGGGTTCCTAACACCTTATCTGCTACAACCGTGGCCTATACGGAACGAAAAACAAAAAATTCTAGAGGCGCTAGAGACTACAAAATCTAGAATCGAATCCAAACACTTAAATAAGATAACTACATAAAGTTTTAAACTACTATGAAGAGAGGGTTATACCAAATGATCCATGTCCTTCGGTCTTCTACCCTCTTCCTTAGCTCCTTGAGGTCTCCTTGATCGATCTTGACCGCCAGTCTTCCTCCGTCGAAGATGATCCACTCGAGAGATGTGGTTCATAGCTCTAGCTCCACACTAAAAATCTAGTGGAGCAACTAAAGGCTCTAAGTTGCTAAGCTAGAGTGTCTAATGATGTAGTAAGTTGTTCTAGTGTATTTCCATCTCTCTTCAACCCTTGATTATCAACTCATGAGATGGTAAGGAGGAAGATGAAGAAGGAGGAGGAGCTCAAGAAAGGCTAGTGAGGAGAGAGAAGCAAATGATGAGAATGATTTTTTTCATCAAGTGAGAGAAATAATGAAGCGTGGTTTTGTATAAATAGTTTTTGCAATAAAAATATAGCAATCATGCTTGAATAGTTTGCACAAATGAATATATAATTCATTTGTCAAGACTATTCAAGCTTGGTTCTCACCATTCTCACCTCACTACTTTTACACCTCATTTTCCATTTAAATAAATAAATGGATAAACCAAAAATGAGGTTTCCACCTTCTAGAATGTTTTCCGTATAAATACGGAATACACTCTACCGTATATACATACCCGTATTTGTATCAAAATACAAATACGCAAAAAAATAGAATAACACAAAGAACACAATAATAGAATATACATATCAAATATATATACGTAAATTATTAAATCAATACCTGATTTAATAATCCGACTCAATCCTAAGCCGGCTAGTATTATCAACCATACGATCGAAAGTCCGGGTAGTTAGTACAATTATTCGATCGAAACACTGCACGTATCAAAATACAGCTACTAGATCATTTCGTCTGAACCAGGAAAACCCTCTGTATGGGACTCTAAAGACTCGACAGTACGCTAGCAGTGAGTTACTGGATAAATCCATAACCACAAGCACATTAGCGGCACTAGCTGTACGCAACGGCTACCCGGGTACCTGTCGAAAAGGAAGGCTAACGAGCAAACTCATCAGAACCCCTACTGAGCCTATCTGTGACAATCTCCGTACAATCCGGTCTCTTCTTCTAAGAGTATCGCATACCGGGTCTATAGGTGGTAAACGTCAGACCCTAATAACCCGATAATTCGTGCCTATGTGGCTCAAGACAAATTCGGAAAACTACTGATCTAACTATCAGTAAATCCCAACTGCCTTGGCTAGGTCTTATAGTGCTGTCCAACCGAACACAGTGCAATATCGACTCCCTATACCGGGTGAGACGAATCCCCAATAATTGCTCACTACCTCCATGTGACTCGGGACTGTACCGAACTAAAACCTGTTAACACGACTCAGTAGAGCCATGGTAAGGCAGTAGTCTAAGTACAGTGGGAACTCACACGAGACAAATGACGATCTCAGGTCTAAAGGCTAACATGTACTCATGTCACCTGAGAACTGCTATCTAACAATAGGTATAGTACTATCTAGAGGTTTTCGGCGAGTCCGTCCATTGTACTCACCCCAAGTGAGCACCTGTATGCGATCTTAGAGGCAAAAGACCAATGGCTATGGGACAGACCATCACCCCGCATCAGGGTCTAGAAATATATACACCGGTCTACTTCGGAATATTGATGCCCAGTCTCGATACTCTTACGACTAGGGACATTTGAGGATGTTCTTATGGACTACCCAGCCCCCACATGTATGATCGCCATCATAACGCTGGTAGTCAAGCAATGATCCTACAGGCTTTATCAACATGTATTAATGATACGTAATAACAAGTAAAATATATACACATATTAAGATAAAGACAAACCAAACAGCATACTATCATGTCGAGCAAGATTGCCATATACATACATATGTTCAAGCATCCACCATATATACATATACAAAAATGGCATGTAGGGCATACATATCCAACAATCTCCTACTTGCACCAAGGTCAATTATTGGCGTACCGAGTGCCCAACATATCGGTACCCAACATCTACTCTAGGACCAGTTGATGGCGTATCATATACCCAACATCTCAAATAGTCTCTCGAACTGTGCTTGAGGGAGGGACTTGGTGAATGGATCCGCCGTGTTCTATTTTGTGTCTACTCTCCGCATCTCGATCTTCCGGTGATCTACGATCTCCCTGATCAGGTAATACCGCCTCAAGATGTGTCCGGATTTCTGATAGGACCTTGGTTCCTTGGCTAAAGCCATAGCCCCATTGTTGTCGCAATGCAAAGGTATTGGATCAATAATGGACGGAACCACCTCAAGTTCAGTAATGAACTTCTTTAACCAGACCGCTTCTTTTGCGGCTGAACGCACGCTTTTGGCGTGTCGGATGTTCAAAGTTCTAAAGTATAACCGCGATCAGGACGGTGTCGCTATGCAGCTAGCCGGTTGAGCACGGGTCGATCCACAGGGAGATGGTTGTATGTCCGTTCTTGTTTTAGACGAGTCAATAAAGTGTTAGTTATATGTATGCCCTAGAGGCCATTACTGTACATTGGATGTATATTGTAGTGGATGCTGGGACATATATAAGTAGGACTTTCTTGCTCGACATGATAGTATGCTATCTGGTTGCTCTTTATCTTAACATGTATACTCTCTGTCTCTCTGATTACATGTTGATAAAGCCCTTAGGATGTGTACTCGACTTCCAGGACTATGATGAAGATCATACTAGTAGGGCCTGGGTAGTCAATGAGTACATCCTTCATTATTCCTAGTCGTGGGAATATCGAGACGAGGCATCGATATTCCAGAGTAGACTAGCGTATATCTTCTCGACCCATGTGATGGGCGATGGATGATCCCATATCCATTGGTGTTTGACATCGGAGATGGTATGCGGGTGCTCAGTGGAGACTGGGTACACTAAACGGACTCGCCGAGAACTCCCAGATGGTATTATACCTCACGTCAGATGGCAGTTCTCTGGTGACACTGGTACAGCTTAGTCTGTTGACCCGAGATCGTCATGGAGTCTTGTGTGTCTCCCACTGTGCTTTGATTTCCACCCTACCACGGCTCTACTGAGTCATGCAAACAGGTGGTTTTTGGGTACAGTCCCGATTCACATGGAGGCAATGAGCGATAGGAGGGGATTCGTCTCTCCCGGTATTGGGGGTTGATGTTGCGCTATGCTCGACTGGCCATAACAGGAAATCCCTGGCCAGGGTTGCAGTGACCTACTGGTAAGTTTTATCAGTAGTTTCACACATGTCATGGACCTTACGTCGGCATGACTTATCAAGCTATTGGGGTCTGGCGTTTACCACCCCTAGGCGAGATATGCGACATATCAGACGAACAGACCGGACTGTACGGTAAGTGTTACTGGTTGGATTCACAGGAGTGTGAGCGGGCTTGCTCGTCGATCTTCTGATCGCTCAATACCCGGGTGGCCGTTACGTTTAGCAGACCGCTTGCGGCTTGTGGGTGTTTGATATGATCATCATCTGCTGCCGGCGTATTGACGAGTGTTTAGAGTCCTACACAGAGGTTTCCTAGCTCAAGCGAAACGAAATAGGAGCGCATATGAGATATGTGTGGGACCGAGGATAATTCGTGTATGTGATACCGTGTTCCATTCTCGCGATGAATGTATTGATTGGTTATATATGATATAACCTAGTTATCGAATCAAGGATCGATTCGATAAGCCGATACATTGGATACTAGCCGGTTATATGCGACATGACCGGATCATTGAATCAAGTGTTGATTTATTGATTTAATGTAGATTTAATGTATAATTATATATTTGATATATTACTTTGCATTAACTAGTATTGGTTCACTTTAAATGGATTTTCTCACTTGTATTATGCACATTGTATATGTGATATATTTTTTGTGCACATGATTGTATCATGTTTGATGATACATTCTAGCTTGGGTTTGTGTAAAGAATTAAACCATGGTTAGTTAGTGGTTAGGGTTTCATTTTATTTACTTATTCATTTATCTATTTATTTATTTTATTTGAAAAGATAAAGAGAAAAGAATGGTTGCTAGCTTTGTTTTTTCTTTGAAGCTTCTTGAAGCTTTGAATAAGTCCACCATTCTTGTCTCTTCTCTAACCCTAACCACTCATCTAACCTTAGTTAAATCTCTACACTAAACCATGGTTGAAGACATGATAAGTATTCTTTTTATTTTCCTTTTAAATAACTTATCATATATTATCTTCTTCTTCATCTTCTTCTTCCATGAAGAAAAGCTTGCTACATCAATGGCAAGTGATGAAAACAAGTGAGAAATCCAATTCTAAAGTGAACCCACTTCCTATTTCTTCATCCTCTACCTCTTGCCAAGTAGTATAGGGTGTTTTCTTCACAAGTTTCATGACTTGGTGAAGTCGGAGTTTGATCTTGCGATGCCTCGACGTAGATCATCTTCGGCATCGAAGCCGACGATCAAGCCCGCCCATTTCTTCGATGAAGCCGATGCTAGAGTTCGGGATCCGACTTGGACAGCGGAGAGACATCGTCGCGGAGCTTAGTACGTGGTAGACCGGATCTACAAAGGTTGTAGTCACTTTCCTTTAGCATTTAATTCGTTTACATGCTTGCATCGCCTATATATCTAGTTAACGATCCGTATTAGGGTTTGTAGGCACTTATAAAATTTGAATTAGCCATGCTTGATCACTTGTGAGACTTCATTAGTGTGCCTAGGAACCCTACAGTGGTATCAGAGCCTAGCTAGAGCCTTAGGCGATGCGTAGACGGAGTTAGAAGTCCGATCGACCCGAAACCCCGACTTTAAACGGCTCTCTGGACATTTTTGAAAAACTGGGGTTTTTCCAGATTAAAAATTCCTAAAAAATTCAGCAGGAAGACCTAAGAATTATGGTGTAAAACGAGAACCTATCTCATCTAAACCGCCGCGGAACAGCGGCAGAAGCATGGCTTCTGTCGCGGTTCCGCGGCCATAAAGTCACATCATCCAATAAAATTTGCACAGTAATTCTTATCTTATGATGTTGGATTTTCTGGGATTTTTTAATATTTATTCAAGAGTTGAATTTTTTGGGTTGTATTGGGGACTCGGTGTATCGATCGGATTGTCTAATTTTGTCTGTGTGTTTTTCCGGGTAATTTTAGAATATGTTAAAAAGTTCGACCGGACATAAATACCCACCTTTTCCCCTGCCGGAAAATTTCCAAGTGTTGGATTTTTCCGTGGTTTAAGGACGTTCTGAGTAGTGCAGGTAACGCGATAGTCCCTCTAGAAGACAACAAACCTTAACTCGATTATGTGACCGTCTTGAACTGCCCTTTGAACCTTAGGGTTTGGGGCAGTACGGCGTGCCACATGTGAGGCGTTGGCTTGACCCTTCTACGGCTGGACCGTTGGTACTGAGGCATGAAGTGAATGTCTTTGAACTTATTTCATTCGGTTGATCGGGAAAACTTGGGTGTTCGATTGTTCGATCGGAAAGTTTAACATTTTCTATCTTATCCGGAATGTGATACAATAATTGGAATCCACAAGTAGTTATGAGATAACTGAATGAATGTTATAAACATAGCAGTTTAGTCTCACTTGATCGGTTGCCACGGAATTTTGATGTGATCAAAAGTCCGTCGCAATCACGTAGCGTACGCGGATACTCGCCGGGTAAACTTAATAGACAGCCTCACTCTATAGCCCCGACCAAGTGACTGTAGGAGAACCCCGTCGCCGAAAGCATCCGTTCGGGTGCTCGCGGCAGCGGTGTTCCGCCTTGGTGCACTTTGTCGACAGCATCGGGGGTGCAGCCGCCTATTAAAGTTTGCGACGAGCATTCGATCAGAATGTCGGGAATCTTGTTGAATTGCCCGACTTGGTATTGAAAAGAGTTTTCGATAATGAGACTAAAATGCGGGGTTTATAATTGTTAGGCATGCGATGTCTAAAGAATTCATTTGGTCAGGCATGCGATGTCTGAGGTGGTTGCGGATTCCAACTGTTGTAGTTTTACACTTTCTTTTCTGTGACCGTAAGTGTAATATGTGATATCGCCGGTTTCGTTGCTATATGTCAACGACAATTGGGATACGCATGTTTACTTACGTTGATGACATGTGTTGTTATGTGTTGCTGGATATGTTATATTGGATTGTCGTGTTCGAATAGCCGGGGGGTTTTATGTGAGATGAGTGTTTTTCATTTTCATTCATGTAAAAACTTGTATGTAATATTCTTTTATTGGGGCACTTCCAGGTTGCGGAAGATGTCACCGTTGATGTATATTATTTACTTTTCTGCACTAGGATAGACCCAAGGAGGGGAGCACAAGTAACCGGGTTCTAGAGTCCAGTGGGAGACCATCTCGAGGAGTCGAGTCCGGGTCTCCTAACCCTAGAATTGGTAGGGTTGCTTGCCGCTCTCGTAGGGGTCTGGGGGTGTGGGATTGGCTATTCATCACGACCGTGGAATCCATGTTTTATACTGGCTCGTATTGAAAACACGGACGTCCTAGTATATCCAATATTTCATATGATATTTTCTGCTGCGTTATCTGAAATGTGATCATGTGATGTTCTGTGATAGATATAGTATATAGTATATATGATATATTATATAGACGTTGCTTATGTTTTACACCCGCGCTATCCCTGCCCCGCTCTGCCGTTAGTTACCTAACCTAACGGTGCAGACGGGACATCGAGGCGAATGCGGATGGCATAAGCGTACGTTATATTTATCTGTGATGTTTAGGTGGACTTAAATGATGGGATATTCATTAATGAGATTAATGAAAGAAAATAAACCTAATTGATGTTGTGGAATCGAATTTCAAAAATAAAACAGGTAGCTACAGTTCTTGCTTTGCATCGCGGTGTTCATTATAGAACATCCTGCACCTTATTCGATGAGGAAAGGACCGAGATCCCTTCACCGGGAGTGACTCCTTTAGCAATAACTGGCAGATGCTACAACCCTCGGTTTGTCTTTTGATCGCTTCTATAGTTTCTGCTTTGCACAGTGATATATATGATATGTCCCGCACCTCATTCGACGAGGAAAGGGCCGACGATCCCTTCACCGGGAGTGACCCCTTTAGCAAAACTAGAAAAGCTTCGAAAAACATTCCATTTAAAAACCATTTGATTCCGCAACGAGATCAAGTTCAAAGCGTTAAAGGTTTTCATAAAAACCATTCGCAACCCTCCGTCATTTTAGGAAGTAGAGTACTTAGTATTCGTGCTGTGTTTGTTGACCATAGTCAAGGCACAGTGTACGGTAGCTAAGTGATGTCTTCCTACACCGCATATGATGCGATTAGTTAGGACAGTCGCGTGACTTTGTTGACCTTAGTTAAGGTCGTGTGGGTGGGTCTAATTAATCACGAAATGACGGGTAGAGCTTGACTAGTACTTATGATTTGTTGACCTTAGTTAAGGTCATAAGTGCTAGGGGTAAAAACCTTTATCAGGAGTTTCAAGTGTTGAAATTTGCAATGAGATTGCATACCTTCTATATGATGGTTGGATCCCGATACCCACTGCGAGTAATTGTTACTCCTGGGAGAGTTTTGCACTTTGCAATTAGCCGATCAAGTAGGTGTCTAGAAAGGTGTCAATGGGGTTACGCCTCTGGGAAAACGAGGTTTACTGTAATTAGGTCCGTGCGAAAGCACGGGGAACCTCCCTCAAAGTACCGACACTGGCCTGGCTGAAAGATTGGCGAACTTGTAGAGTGTAATTAATCCCGGCTAGTCTTTCCTTTTAAGGTTTGAAGGAAGATTTGATAAAAACAGTGGGAACCATCCTAATTAGATAAAATACATAACCAATCTAATCTTGCAAGAGCGCACGCAGAGTGTTTTCTTCTCCCTCTCTCCAGGTAGCGACCATATCACGCCTTAATCAAGATAATAATACGGAATTTTGGCCGAACCCGCTTGTTATACTGAGCTGGGGTACGTTGGTCCCGCTCCAACTTATAATAGTTATAAGACAGAGCAGGAAATTGGGGAATACCAGATTTCCCGTGCCGCCCAAACGAAAATAGTGTATGAGATGCATCATCTTCGGGTGTGTTCATTACAAAGAACTGTTTCTCAGTATCCTCCGCATCCTGGGTATATGATACCGGATTAGGATCCCAGATATGTAATCTGTTACATAGGGCTACAAAAGGGTAGAAAAACTGAGAACGGTTGATAAGTTTCATGAGGCAGAAAACGGGGCAAGTGTTGCAGCCAAGTCTGTTGGTCAATGTCACCCTGTATCCCAAATACATTGATTCTGAACGAATGTTATTAGATACCGAACCTGATATACAAAATCATATCAGTCTCTTTATTAGTAAAGAAATGGTAAAATTTTGTATTGTTGGATAATGTTTTGAACATTTCCTATATCAAAAGTTGATCGGTTCAGGCACGTTATCTAAAAGCATTGATGTTCTAAATCAAACTACAGTTCTTAGTATATAGAACGCACACAAGAGGAAGAGTTCAGAAATGAACGAATCCTTCTTGAGGTATTGTAGACTAGGTCATATCAATGCGACCCGACTAGCTGAAGTTACATCTAGATGCATATTTAAATCTGTTTGAATTTACATCTTGTGAAACTTGCCGGTCATGTCGTAAAGATACGATGACACCAGCTCTGTTTATTGGAAACAGAGAAAGAGTTAGTGAACTCTTGGGATGATACATGTTGATGTATGTAAGGTCCCCTGTCTACACATGCCAGGACCGGTTCCTTGTACTTCATTACATTCTCTGATGATCTCTCAAGATTCAGACCTATGTTCCTGTAAAAACACAAGTCCGAACCTTTTGAGATATTCACAGAATATAAGTTAGAAGTAGAGAACCAAAACGGGTATAAGTATTATGTCCTTTAATGTGATCAGGGAGGAGAATACTTAAGCACGGAATTCCTGGACTATTCTAAAGGAAAATGAGATTCTCTCTCTGTACTACTCCTCTGAATACACCACAGCACAACGGTGTATCGGGGTGGAGCAATCGCACAATATTAGATATCGTGTGCTCTATGATGAGTATTACTGAGTTACCTATTTCCTTTTTGGGTTGTGCACTTGAGAAGCTGCATACCTATTGAATTGGGTTCAAATCAAATCAGTTGCCTACCACTTCATATGTGATATGGAAAGGGAAGAGCCCATATCTTAAGTTAATTAAGATTTGGGGTTGTCTGGCCTATGTCGAAAGCAAAATCCGGACAAGATCGAGGTAAAGTCAGTTATGTAGAACTAGAAAGGTTCCAGCTATACAAAAAATGTAGCTGATGATTTGACAGAACCAAGGGATTCAATAGTTCCTGACGAACCTCAGCCTCTCCGCCGATCTAGTAAGGTTCCTTACCCACCTGAGAGATACTTCGGTTTCTCTATGACAGTGGGAGTGAGGATTGCATCATGAGATGATGACCCAACTAGTTTCGAGCTGGCCGTCAGGAGTAAGACTCTGTCAGAATGGCTGGATGCTTAGCGATCTGAGATGGAATCCATATACACCAACAAAGTATGGACTTTGGTTGCGATATCTAAAGGGTTAAATCCCCATCAGTAGCCAAGTATATCTTGAGAAGATTACTTGGTGTAGATGGAAAAGTTGAGACTTTCAAAGCTAGACTTGTTAAAGGTTTTAGTCATCAACCAGGTATGGATAATGATGAAACCTTTTCTAGAGACTATGCTTAGGTCCATCTAGATCCTACTTGCCATTGCTACATACCATGACTACGATATCTGGTGGTTGGGTGCCATGACAACTTTTCTAAATAATGATTTAGAAGAGAACGTCTATAAGTACACAGCCAGAGGGCTTCGTAGACAGTGGGAGCAGCGGAAACGTGTGCAAGATGTTTTATATGATGAAGCAGGCATCGCGGAGTTGGAACATCTGTTTTTGATGAGTTAGTCAAACAGTTTGACTTCATCAAAATGGTAGACGAACCTTGTATATACAAAAAGGTAGTAGAGAGTAAGGTGGTCATCTTCGTATTGTACGTAGACAACATACTCTTGATAGGAAAAGAGTTTCCTATACTACGATCGGTCAACCTCCTCTTATCACAAAGATTCTCCAATAGGATCAAAGTGATACCTCCTAAATCCTGAGTCTTCATCTATGAGATAGATGTAATTGGATGCTAGGATTCTCACTAGATGTAGTGAGATGGTATCAATCGATCCTGGGGAGAATCGCTGGAAGGGTTCCAGGGTGATAAAGACGACTGAATGTCAGTCACAGGCATTGTCTTTACCCTCAGTAAAGGGACGGTATGTTGGAAGATTTCCAAGCTAGATACCCTGACAAACTAGACGATAAAGGCTGGTAACATCGCTATTAAAGATACTACCAAAGAGGCAGTTTGGGTGTATATTGGTTCATAGGATGAACTAGGTTCCTACCATTGTGTGACAATGGAACTGTGGCTTTGGCCCTGGAACCCTGGTCCCATCAGTGACCCAGACATATTCTGAGGCAGCATCACCTGATCATGGAGATAGTTGATTTCCAGGGTGATCGAGGTTAGGAGAGTAGACTCAGAGGACAACACGGCGGATCCACTCACGAAGGCCTTTTTCCAAAGAGAGACTTTTAGGGGATGGTTGAGTATTAGATACTACAACTACTGCTACAGATGGCCCTAGTGCAAGTGGGAGATTGTTAGTTATATGTATGCCCTAGAGGCCATTACTGTACATTGGATGTATATTGTAGTGGATGCTGGGACATATATAGGTAGGACTTTCTTGCTCGACATGATAGTATACTATCTGGTTGCTCTTTATCTTAACATGTATACTCTCTTTCTCTCTGATTACATGTTGATAAAGCCCTTAGGATGTGTACTCGACTTCCAGGACTATGATGAAGATCATACTAGTGGGGCCTGGGTAGTCAATGAGTACATCCTTCATTGTTCCTAGTCGTGGGAATATCGAGACGGGGCATCGATATTCCAGAGTAGACTAGCGTATATCTTCTCGACCCATGTGATGGGCGATGGATGATCCCATATCCATTGGTGTTTGACATCGGAGATGGTATGCGGGTGCTCAGTGGAGACTGGGTACACTGAACGGACTCGCCGAGAACTCCCAGATGGTATTATACCTCACGTCAGATGGCAGTTCTCTGGTGACACTGGTACAGCTTAGTCTGTTGACCCGAGATCATCATAGAGTCTTGTGTGTCACCCACTGTGCTTTGATTTCCACCCTACCACGGCTCTACTGAGTCGTGCAAACAGGTGGTTTTTGGGTACAGTCCCGATTCACATGGAGGCAATGAGCGATAGGAGGGGA
The DNA here is from genome assembly GCA_030015575.1 of Agapanthus africanus. NCBI lineage: Eukaryota > Viridiplantae > Streptophyta > Magnoliopsida > Asparagales > Amaryllidaceae > Agapanthus > Agapanthus africanus. The sequence continues at coordinate 130,078,631 of CM057350.1, read as the reverse complement.
TTCGTCTCTCCCGGTATTGGGGGTTGATGTTGCGCTATGCTCGACTGGCCATAACAGGAAATCCCTAGCCAGGGTTGCAGTGACCTACTGGTAAGTGTTATCAGTAGTTTCACACATGTCATGGACCTTACGTCGGCATGACTTATTAAGCTATTGGGGTCTGACATTTACCACCCCTAGGCGAGATATGCGACATATCAGACGAACAGACCGGACTGTACGGTAAGTGTTACTGGTTGGATTCACAGGAGTGTGAGCGGACTTGCTCGTCGATCTTCTGATCGCTCAATACCCGGGTGGCCGTTACGTTTAGCAGACCGCTTGCGGCTTGTGGGTGTTTGATATGATCATCATCTGCTGCCGGCGTATTGACGAGTCTTTAGAGTCCTACACAGAGGTTTCCTAGCTCAAGCGAAACGAAATAGGAGCGCATATGAGATATGTGTGGGACCGAGGATAATTCGTGTATGTGATACCGTGTTCCATTCTCGCGATGAATGTATTGATTGGTTATATGCGATATAACCTAGTTATCGAATCAAGGATCGATTCGATAAGCCGATACATTGGATACTAGCCGGTTATATGCGACATGACCGGATCATTGAATCAAGTGTTGATTTAATGATTTAATGTATAATTATATATTTGATATATTACTTTGCATTAACTAGTATTGGTTCACTTTAAATGGATTTTCTCACTTGTATTATGCACATTGTATATATGATATATTTTTTGTGCACATGATTGTATCATGTTTGATGATACATTCTAGCTTGGGTTTGTGTAAAGAATTAAACCATGGTTAGTTAGTGGTTAGGGTTTCATTTCATTTACTTATTCATTTATCTATTTATTTATTTTATTTGAAAAGATAAAGAGAAAAGAATGGTTGCTAGCTTTGTTTTTTCTTTGAAGCTTCTTGAAGCTTTGAATAAGTCCACCATTCTTGTCTCTTCTCTAACCCTAACCACTCATCTAACCTTAGTTAAATCTCTACACTAAACCATGGTTGAAGACATGATAAGTATTCTTTTTATTTTCCTTTTAAATAACTTATCATATATTATCTTCTTCTTCATCTTCTTCTTCCATGAAGAAAAGCTTGCTACATCAATGGCAAGTGATGAAAACAAGTGAGAAATCCAATTCTAAAGTGAACCCACTTCCTATTTCTTCATCCTCTACCTCTTGCCAAGTAGTATAGGGTGTTTTCTTCACAAGTTTCATGACTTGATGAAGTCGGAGTTTGATCTTGCGATGCCTCGACGTAGATCATCTTCGGCATCGAAGCCGACGATCAAGCCCGCCCATTTCTTCGATGAAGCCGATGCTAGAGTTCGGGATCCGACTTGGACAGCGGAGAGACATCGTCGCGGAGCTTAGTAAGTGGTGGACCGGATCTACAAAGGTTGTAGTCACTTTCCTTTAGCATTTAATTCGTTTACATGCTTGCATCGCCTATATATCTAGTTAACGATCCATATTAGGGTTTGTAGGCACTTGTAAAATTTGAATTAGCCATGCTTGATCACTTGTGAGACTTCATTAGTGTGCCTAGGAACCCTACATAAAGAATGAGTATATGTTTGTTCAATCTAACCTATGTGTATTATATGCAAGTATGACGTTGTTAAGAAAAAGATACGAAATTGTAAGCTAAAGAAATCCGTACTCAAAACCTTTGAGCCGAGTCTTGACCAATTGAAGCTAGAGCAATCGGCAACAACGTGGATTAGGGGATTTAAGCGCGGTATTCGTGGAATCCGGCTTATTTACCCTTGTCCTTCCGTTCTTGTCTCTTGCTTTCGCCTCCGGCCAAACCGAACGCAACCGGTCGCGGTTAGGAATCACCGTTACCTTGTTAGGGTAGGGTGCCTAACGGAGCGCTTGCGTATCGTTTGGGCGGAGTTCAATGGAAAATAACGGGAAAAGGAAATGAGCAAAGAAACATTAACTTACAATACCGTATTTATTCTTAACAACGATAATTACAATCATTCACAAAAAGAACCAAAAAGAGAGAACAAAAAGAACAAAGAAAAGAAAAGATTATAAGTAAGTAAGTGCATGGAATTTAAGTGCAAGAAAGTAAAGCATGAATGTAAAGCAAGTAATAAAAAGCAAGAAAGAAATAAGCAAAAAAGTAATTACAAGAACATAGAACTCAAGACAAGCATGGGATCAATAGCCAACCCTTAAACTTGCAAGCTCAATTAAGAGGTTGAAAGATCAAGAGAAGGGTAAAGAACTCATGTGAAATGAAGCACTAATTCCATAAGAAAATACAACCCTTGAGATCAATAACTAACCCTTAACCTTTCAAGCTCAATCAAGAAGTTTAAAGATCAAGAGGAAGCAAAAATCTCAAGGGGAAGCTAAACAAACAAGAATGATACAAAAACCCTCATCTTCATTAACATCCACTCAATGCTCTCACTACATTTTCATGGAGGAAGAATGAAGAAGAAGAAGAAGAAGAAAACTAAAACTAACAAAAGAGGAACAAAGAATTGACCACCCTACAATGGTTAAGATCCGGGGTATTTATAGGAGGGGAATGGGAAACCTAGGGCAATAATCTGCCCATAAATGAAAAGACCAACATGCCCCCAAAATACGACAGAGAGAGGAAACTGTACGGCCGCGGTTCCGCGGCCTAAGCATGCTTAGGCCGCGGTTCCGCGGCCATAGTAGGGAGTTGGGCCTTCTAATTTTGTGGTTATCCCTAGTTCCTAGTTGTCTGTTGTTTGGTATATGACTTTTCTCAGAATCTCTTCACATTTATTCCAGAATTTTAGTAGAACAAAAGGTGATGTGATGTGGATCTTTTGCCATGATTTCCTCGAGCTCCGCGTAGATTTCTTGGATCTTGTGTTGACATTGAGCTTTGTGCATGACATGACAATCAATTTGCCATTTTGTCCCTTAAACTGGTATGTGGCAACACACGGATAGAGAGCGGAGACCCGAGCTTTATCTGTTGTTGGCAGTAATCCGGAATTTGTCGTACTTTTCCATGGATTTCACTGTTTAGAGTTGAGAACCAGTATTCTGCAAATATGTAGCAAACACTGATCAAAAGCACCTGCCTATAAATAAACGAGCGTAAGAATGGGCGGTATAAAATGCAATATTCTGGTATGAACAAATACCCCCAAACTTAACTTTTGCTCGTCCCGAGCAAAACCAATTATTCACAAAAATAAAATCCTAACCGCACTTTCGCAGGGAACGCGATTGCACTGAGCACGTGCAACAAGCCGTTAAACCTCTAGGTGTCCCTAGTAGGAGGAGTGTTGTCTCCTGAGGGTTTTCAGCGGATACTACCCACAAAATCCCGTCAAGCTAGTGTCATAAGTTAACATCGATTCTATTCCTACAGTTTTAGTATTTATGTTAGAAACTCTATCATCCTAAGTTAGAAATATCTAACCCTTATGTTTCACACCTCCTATCTGTTTAACTTTAGATCCTATACGTTCCAAAAAAGTTTAGAAAGATGTTGGTTCTCCTGAGTTTTCCTTCTAAAGTGCGGCCTCAAATCAGGGATTTTTATCAACTTTACAGAAAACACAAGTCTTATTCTTTATTTCTATCTCTTATCCAAACATCAATTGTATACCCCTACGTGTGTATGTATTTGCACCCCTACACTCAAGAATTCAATTCAAGCTATAATACTCTTGCCCTAATACCTAATACTACTTCTTTTCATTTAATGATGGACGGTGTTGCTCACACACTTTTCATGCGACTATTAATGCTTCTTGAGGCACTAACGGCCGATTACTGAATGTGTGAGCTTAAAGCGTAAATAGCAGTTTCCAGGTCTTGACTTTATTCTATTTTTCTTTTTATTTTTTTCTTTTTCAAGACCGGATATGTTTTTCAATAATGCTCTTTTGGTGTTTAGCTTTAAATACCGTTTTTTCTTTCATACTAGGCTTTCAGGCAAGAGTATTTCTAGGTATCTTCTACTATCCCAAGTTTCAAGGTGCGTGTAAGTGCATTTTGTAGGGTATATACTTTCTAAATTTGAACTCAAGAAAAGAAACTATTTTTCAGACTTATCCTTCAGTAGAGCTTCAATACTTTCCCTTCATTTTGACTTAACTCAAGAACTGAACTCAAGATTACCTATTTCTCAAAAAAACTGTAAGGACGTATACTTACCAAAGTTAGACAGAATGAGGGTTATTTTTAGGGTTTTCAATTCCTAAGCCTAGAATTTAGTTATTTCTATCATATCAACTAAACTTTCGGAATAAAGATCTAAGTTACCCTATTAGCTAACTTGACGACAAAGTTTTTATATTTTTTGGAAAATTTTCAATTTTTGTGGGTTTTTAATGAGGTATGCAAATGCAAAATATACAAATGAATGCGAAGGAAGAAAGCTTACCGAGCACACCCCCAAACTTAAACTTGACAGTGCCCTCACTGTCAGGCTACACCAAGAGGGTCAAAATTGTCGGCGCTCCCTAGAAACAAATTATATACAAAACAAAAAAGGAAAACAAAAAATATATACAAAAAAGAAGTCCCCCCCAAACTTAAGTAAAACAGTGTTTCCACTGTTAAGCGTTGAAGTTCAGGATTAGGGGGGAAAGAGAATAGTATCAAGCTATACAAGGCCTTACACAGGCCAAAAGTTAACACCAACCATTCAAAGATCTTATCGTGATAAAGCAGTAGTTGGTCAAAGAAGGCGTAGAGAAAAGAAATGGAGAATACGCGAGACCGTATAGAGATAGAAGAGGGATACGGTCTCGGTATATGAGAAGAAGAAGAATGGCGGAAGGGAAAAAGAAGTGGAATACGAACTTGAGGGTGCAATTGGAGTAAATAGATTAGCACAATTTGTGATGACCGATGTGCGAAAAGCAATTGTGCTAATATATTTACCCGTTGAGAAATGAGGTCAAATCCCTCAAGATTCGTGAGAAACCATGGGTATGCCGAATTCGGTAAACCAGACACAGGAAGTGAAAATGATACGGTTTCTTGCAATGTCGGAACGATGGAAAGGATGGGGGGAAGTGATTGAGGAAGGGTATCGGTTAAGGGTTCTGGAGGGTGTACACAGTCAATGACAGGGACAGGATGAATTGGAAAATCCGACTCATCATCTAGAACTGTTTCATCCTCATTACTATCCTCAATATTCTCCTCAAAATTCAGCACATCCATGCATTTATCCTCAAAATCCAGACGCATATGAGGTTCGGGAAAAACGTTTAATGACTCGGGATGATGAATTGAAGAGAAAAACTCAGCCAAATTTATGGGTTCAACGTCCAAAATATTCCCAGCGTCAATATCCTCAATCAAGTGAAAATCAGAATTCTCAGACACCTCATCAAAAGCATGGATTTCAATCAATTCAGGTTCTAAGATGGAGGTGTAGAGGTCAAAAGGATTGTGTGTGGTTTCACTTGGCAAGGTCCCTTCACAATCTGGCAAATCAAATACTACAAAGTCACACAACTCATTAAACATTCTATCTTCAACTGATAATTCATTTGGAACACTTGATAGATTTTCAACACAGGAGTTGTGGGATTCAATTTAAAACGGGTAGGTTTGATTCGGAAGGGGGTACATCTCACTCTCTCCACTCAAGTTCTCAACTTGTCCTTCCGCCTCTTCATACATTGGAAAATTATGAGCTAGTTGAAAACTAGCTACCGGGTCAGTATATTGTACGAGAGCGGCCATGGACGCATTCAAATCCATCATCTGTTGGCTTGACGCTACCCTAAAGTCTTCCAACGACTATTCTAGACTAGACATTGGTTGTGAAGGGGTTTCAGTAAAAGATTCAAAGTTGTTTGGATACTGAAAACTCCCAAATGGCGGTTCTGATGCAATGTCTAGGGAAGGTGCAAAAGTAGGGTAGGATTGGTAGGAATTGAATGGCTGGACAGGAGCAGGATCAACATTTGGATAGGAAGGTGAATGGAATTGTTGATCCCACGAAGTTGAAGCGGTGAAAGGAGTGAAACATCGGCTACGGGATAGTTCAATTCGTTCAGCAAGAGACATTGGTCTCGGGGCTACAACTGGATTTTCAAAAGGTGTATCAACGCAAGAAGGGGTGAATGTTTGAAATGGATGATACGAAGTGGATTGCGGGGTCCAGTTGTTCGTCCTAGACGCGTCTATCCGATCTTTCAAAGAAATTTTTGGCATGGATGGATCGTTCGAAGTTCGGCCAAAGCAAGAACCGTAAGAAGTAATGTCTGGTTGTGGGTACCAAAGTTCGGCAAGAGTTTTGCGAGGTGGGGTACCCATGATGAGAAAAGGAAAGAAAGGAAGAGAAAAAGAGGGAAAAAGAATGTTGAAATTTTTTTTTTTTAATTATTTTTTTTTTTAGATAGTTATTAACAAAAGAATGAAATATACAAAAAAGAATCTGGACAAAAACAATCACGACACAAAAATACCACACACCTAATCGTTCTAGGGTTCACCTAAGTCAACTAGACCTGCTCCAGAACTTGATTATCGAAGTAAAACTGTGTCGAGAAACAGGCTCAAGATACACTGATCACGAGGCCAGGTAAGTGCAGAGATAAGGGGAGGTTTTCCAACGCTTTCGCGAAGTTCCTTAATTAAATAACCCTTTCTCTTTTGGCGGTTTCGCCGTTAACACTTTCCTAAACACCCCGTAAACAATGTACCGTTAAGTGAGGTTCTAAACACAGTTAACTTCTCCTAGTGAGCGCGAAGTCCTTAAGGCTTAAAGTCTAGTTTCTTTTAAATTTTGTGCGCGTAAGCGTTATGCTCAAGTTCGTGATTTGTGGGCCACGGAAAAGGTGATGAAATCCTTTACCGTATGTTGTGGGGTTCGCTTGCCCTTAAATCCGTATTAATGTATGCAATGCGCAATTCAATAAAAATTCTATAAAGAATCAAACAATCATTTTTTATTTTAAGCACGGCACTGCAACAAATACGGGTTAGTCAATTTTTAGCGTTTGCTAGCGAACTTGCAAAGAATCCTGTAAAGAATAGTATATTGGATGCGTCGGATTTGAGAAGAAGGTGTTAGTAAAATACGTACCGTTAAGTTTTTGGGTTAGGAAACCCCCGTTGAATCAAATCCGGTAAGCTTGAAAAGTTCGCTTGCGCGGGTCAAACTACCCGGATCTTTGGCACTGTACTTTGCAATCACCTTAGCCTTGAGCGTACACTTTGCTCCCCACAATCGCAGTTTGCAAATCAGCAAAATCTGCACTCTTGCCCACAAAAATGATCAAAAATAACAAAAAGATTTTTTTTTATAAATATATACAAAAAGAATGTTAACCCGAATAACAAGAAAGAAAATACGCTACCGTCTCCCCGGCAACGGCGCCATTTGATCGCACGCTTTTGGCGTGTCGGATGTTCAAAGTTCTAAAGTATAACCGTGATCAGGACGGTGTCGCTATGCAGCTAGCCGGTTGAGCACGGGTCGATCCACAGGGAGATGGTTGTATGTCCGTTCTTATTTTAGACGAGTCAATAAAGAATGAGTATATGTTTGTTCAATCTAACCTATGTGTATTATATGCAAGTATGACGTTGTTAAGAAAAAGATACGAAATTGTAAGCTAAAGAAATCCATACTCAAAACCTTTGAGCCGAGTCTTGACCAATTGAAGCTAGAGCAATCGGCAACAACGTGGATTAGGGAATTTAAGCGCGGTATTCGTGGAATCCGGCTTATTTACCCTTGTCCTTCCGTTCTTGTCTCTTGCTTTCGCCTCCGGCCAAACCGAACGCAACCGGTCGCGGTTAGGAATCACCGTTACCTTGTTAGGGTAGGGTGCCTAACGGAGCGCTTGCGTATCGTTTGGGCGGAGTTCAATGGAAAATAACGGGAAAAGGAAATGAGCAAAGAAACATTAACTTACAATACCGTATTTATTCTTAACAACGATAATTACAATCATTCACAAAAAGAACCAAAAAGAGAGAACAAAAAGAACAAAGAAAAGAAAAGATTACAAGTAAGTAAGTGCATGGAATTTAAGTGCAATAAAGTAAAGCATGAATGTAAAGCAAGTAATAAAAAGCAAGAAAGAAATAAGCAAGAAAGTAATTACAAGAACATAGAACTCAAGACAAGCATGGGATCAATAGCCAACCCTTAAACTTGCAAGCTCAATTAAGAGGTTGAAAGATCAAGAGAAGGGTAAAGAACTCATGTGAAATGAAGCACTAATTCCATAAGAAAATACAACCCTTGAGATCAATAACTAACCCTTAACCTTTCAAGCTCAATCAAGAGGTTGAAAGATCAAGAGGAAGCAAAAATCTCAAGGGGAAGCTAAACAAACAAGAATGATACAAAAACCCTCATCTTCATTAACATCCACTCAATGCTCTCACTATATTTTCATGGAGGAAGAATGAAGAAGAAGAAGAAGAAGAAAACTAAAACTAACAAAAGAGGAACAAAGAATTGACCACCCTACAATAGTTAAGATCCGGGGTATTTATAGGAGGGGAATGGGAAACCTAGGGTAATAATCTGCCCATAAATGAAAAGACCAACATGCCCCCAAAATACGACAGAGAGAGGACACTGTACGGCCGTGGTTCCGCGGCCTAAGCATGCTTAGGCCGCGGTTCCACGGCCATAGTAGGGAGTTGGGCCTTCTAATTTTGTGGTTATCCCTAGTTCCTAGTTGTCTGTTGTTTGGTATATGACTTTTCTCAGAATCTCTTCACATTTATTCCAGAATTTTAGTAGAACAAAAGGTGATGTGATGTGAATCTTTTGCCATGATTTTCTCGAGCTCCGCGTAGATTTCTTGGATCTTGTGTTGACATTGAGCTTTGTGCATGACATGACAATCGATTTGCCATTTTGTCCCTTAAACTGGTATGTGGCAACACACGGATAGAGAGCGGAGACCCGAGCTTTATCTGTTGTTGGCAGTAATCCGGAATTTGTCGTACTTTTCCATGGATTTCACTGTTTAGAGTTGAGAACCAGTATTCTGCAAATATGTAGCAAACACTGATCAAAAGCACCTGCCTATAAATAAACGAGCGTAAGAATGGGCGGTATAAAATGCAATATTCTGGTATGAACAGCGGCATAGTCAGCATAAACACTGGAGAAAAGGTTTCGTCATAGTCCACACCGCGTGTTTGACGAAAACCTTTTGCAACAATTTTAGCCTTATAGGTTTCCACCTGTCCATCTATACTAATCTTCTTTTTGAAAATCCATTTGCATCCAACGGGTTTTACCCCAGGAGGAGAATATCCAAGGTCCAAACTTTATTAGTGTATATGGACTCCATTTCGGATCGCATAGGATCCAACCATTTATCAGAGTCCCTACTGGTAATAGCCTGCTTGAAACTACTAGGATCATCTTCTTCCAAGATGCAATCCTCTCGATCCCCGTCTATGAGAAAACCATAGTATCCCTCGGGCAGATGAGAAATTCTACTAAATCTGCGGAGTGGCTGAGGTTCGTTCGGTTATATTGAATTATCTGGTTCCACCAATTCTTCAGTTTCAGTTTATGGTTCCAGAATTTATTCGAGTTCTACCGTGCTCCCACTTATTTCTTTCGCAAGAAACTGCCATTCTAAAAAGGTGGCATGACTAGAAACAAACACCTTTTGTTCCTTGGTGTGGTAGAACAGATATCCCCGTGAATGCTTAGGGTATCCCATAAACTTACATAGAACCGAACGTGCCTCCAGTTTTTCCGGATTTTGCTTTTTAACATAAGCCGGACAAGCCCATATCTTAATGAATTTAAGACATGGTTTCTTACCACTCCATATTTCATATGGAGTGGTAGGCATGGATTTGATCGGAACCCTATTCAATAAATATATCATTGTGTCAAGTGTATATCTCCATAAAGAAAAAGGCAACTCGGTATTACTCATCATAGAGCGAACTATATCTAATAAGTACGATTCCTCCGTTCTGGTACACCGTTGTGCTGTGGTGTATACGAAGAAGTAAGTTGAGAGAGAATACCATTCTTTTTTAGAAAGTCACGGAATTCCGTACTCAAGTACTCCCTTCCTCTATCTGATCGAAGGATCTTGATACTTTTTCCTGTTTGGTTCTCAACTTCGCTTTTATATTCTTTAAACTTCTTAAAAGTTTCAGATTTGTGTTTCATGATAAATACATATCTGTATCTAGAGAGATTATCAATGAATGTAATGAAGTACGAGAACCCACCCCTTGCGTGTATAAACATTGGACCATATACATCACTGTGTATGAGTCCCAAGAGATCTATAGCTCTTTCTCTATGTCCGGTGAATGGAGATTTGGTTATCTTTCCTTTAAGACAAGAATGACAAGTTTCATAAGATGAAAATTCGAACGGATTCAAATATTCATCTTTATGTAACTTAGACAGTCTTTTCTCATTGATATGACCAAGTCTACAATGCCACAAGTAAGATCCGTTCACTTCTGAACTCTTCCACTTGCGTGTGTTTTGTATATTGAAAAATGTGTTTTGATTTAGAACGTAGATACCATTACATAGTGTACCTTCTGCAACCAATACCTTATCAAGGTAAATGTTCATGATATTTCTATCTAGAACAAAGTTATACCATCTTTATCAAGTAAAGAAACCGATATGATGTTGCAAAGCATGGAAGATATATAGTAGCAGTTGTTCAAAATCATAATAATGTCGCTTGGCAATACTAAGTGATATTCTCCGATGGCAGCAGCATCAACTTGTGCTCTGTTCCCTACTCTGAGAGACATATCACCAGGTCCAACCATCCTATTTTTTCTCAGTCTTTGTAATAAATTATAGATATGAGATCCTGATTCTGCATCTAGTACCACAGAGGTAAGACTGACCGAAAAATAGTTCTCAATAACAAGAACACCCAAAGAAGATACATTAGAATGCTTCTCCTTCATCAGGTTCATATGGAAGTCCATGCAATTCTCTTTCCTTTACTCATACTCATGAAAGTTGTCATAAGTTAGAGCAGAACCGACGTTCCCCAGCCCCGAATAAGAATCCGGGTTTGTCAAGTCATACATTTTATTATCTTGATTAAGACATGAATTGGTTGCTGCCTGGAAAGAGAGAAAAGAAACAATTAGCGTGCGCTCTTGCAAGTTTAGATTGGTTATTATTTTATCTAAACAGGATGGCTCCCACTATTTACTCGAATTTTCCTTCAAATCTTAAAAAGGGAACTAGTCGGGATTATTAACACCTTACAAGTTTGCTAACCGTTCAGCCAGGTTGGTGTTGATACTTCGAGGGAGGTTTCCCGTGCCCTCGCACGGACCTAATTAGAATAAACCTCGTTTCCGCATAGGCGTATCCCCGTTAACACCTTTCTAGACACCTAATAAGTTAGCTAATTGTGAAGTGAAAAATATTTCCCAAGAGTAATCCTACTCATCAGTGGAATCGGGATCCAACTATCATCGCGTGATAGCCTAAATGGAAGCGACTCTAGTTACCACACCCCAGAATGTATGCAACACTAGCAAGTTTCCTGTATATTTGAAACTCCCGACGTGGTTTTTGCCCCTAATGCTTATGACCTTGACGTAGGCCAATATATCATAAGTCGTTAGTCAAGTTCAACCCGTCATTTTCCTGGATTAATTTAGACCCACCCATACAAGTCTTTGATATAGGCCAAAATAACCGTACGACTGTTCTAAATAATCGCATATCTATGCAGCAAACAAGCATTACATAGCTACCATTCACTATGCCTTGACATAGGCCAACATACATAGCATGAATACTAGGTGATACTTGTAATAAATGACGGAGGGCTACGGCTGGGTTTTTGGCGAAAAACCCTTTAACGTGATGAACTTGATATCGTTGAAGGAACCGAGTAGTTTTGAAAAGCAGGGATTTAGGCTCCGCTTTTAAAAACTAGTGTTTTAAAGAAAACTGAGTAATTTATAGTAACATAAACTTTTGCTCAAGAGATCACTCCCTATGAAGGGATCTAGGCGCTTGCCTTTTCAAATGAGGTGCTGGATATTCCTAAACGAATACCACTATGCAAAGCAAAAGAATACAACTATAGTTTTTCGAAATTTGTTCCGACAATATATTTTAGGTTTATTTTTTCTTGTATTAATCAAAATTAATGCGGTCCCATCAAATAATTCCTATCACACTAGAAAAGAACGAAAATACAATGTACGTATATGCCATCCGCATTCGCCGTAGGGCTCCGGCATGCACCATTAGGTTACTTAACAAACGGCAAGCGGGGGCTGGACTAGCGCGGATGAAAAGCATATATAACATCTACTAGTGTGTGTGTGTGTGTGTATAACCATTCATCTCAGGCATGATATAAGCAACATCACATAAAAGCGATAAGCAATATAGAAAAGCGGACAATCTAGGAGTCCCCAGGTTTCATTTGAGCCGTAAATGAAACCCGACGTTCCCCATTCGTGTGAATAGCCTGTACAATGTATAACCAAGATGCCTACGAGTGTAGCAAGTTACTCTCCAATCCCGGAAGCGAGGTAACCCCAATCAACAAAGTGAATGGGCCACCCTGCACTTTATGGAATCCGGTAACTTAAGCACTCCACCGTGGGTCCTATACCCCCTACGAGTGCGGCGAATAGCTCGCCAATTCTAAAGTAAGGAACCCCGGTCTCTACGCCATGAGATGTAGGCCCGTTTCCCTCTAGAACCTCGCTACTCGAGCACTCCAACGCGGAGTAATCCAAGTACATAAAAGAAATAATATATATAACGGTGACATCGACCTCAACCCGGCCGTACCCCAATAAAAGAATATACAAACTGGCAGAAACGGCAGTCCACATGTTGGAAGATCACCCCCAATAATGAATATACAAATGAATCAAAACTATACAACAAACATTGCACTAAAGGCTATCAATCACGACAATCCATCGAAACCATCACAAAGATATCACGTATCATCACAGATAAACAAGATGCATGTAACCCCTTCTAATTGACGTATAACGATTAGAAGACGTTAAACAACATATAAACGCATCATAGAAGCAAGTAACAAAAACTACAGCAATAAAATTCCATGCACAAATAGTAAACAAAGCAAGTTTTTCAAAACCGGAAAAAAACAGTTCACTAAGTCTCAAAAATCCATCGTTTTAAGCCAATCCGGGAGTTGAAACGAACTCGAAACTCGCCCGAACCTTCGTGGGGTAGTAGTACCTAAAATTAACTATTGTATGGAGGGATAAATGGTACCCACCCCTGGGGGCCACCATGAGGTGGCCCACAAGGGTAGGCAAACCCGAGCCTACCCCTATGGGGTAGGTCTTGGGTCCCCATCCCCCAAGACCACCTTGTGGTGGTCTCGAGGGGTGGTCCAGACCTTCTTTCCCCCTAGGGAGATCCCCGGGGTACCCACGCAACTCCCCACAGCTTCTTGGTCTAAACCGTGAGCTCGCAGCGAGTGCAAACATGCTAAAAGTTGAATTTTTAGGACTGTTTTTGTCGACAGATTTTGTGCGACGAAAATGGTGGATTTTAAATGTTGTAACAAGATCGTTAATGTGTTTGGGTGGCTCTGATACCATGTTAGGGTTCCTATCATATTAGCCGCCACAACCGCGGCCTATGCGGACGAAAAATAAAAAATTCTAGAAGCGCTAGAAACTACAAAACCTAGAATCGAATCCAAACACTTAAACAGGAAAACTACATAGAGTTTTAAACTACTATAAAGAGAGGATTATTCAAAATGATTCATGTCCTTCTGTCTTCTACTCTCTTCCTTAGCTCCTTGAGGTCTCCTTGATCGAGCTTGACCGCCGGTCTTTCTCCGTCGAAGATGATCCACCCGAGAGATGTGGCTTATGGCTCTAACTCCACACTAAAAATCTAGTGGAGCAACTAAAGGCTCTAAGTTGCTAATCTAGAGTGTCTAATGATGTAGTGAGTTGTTCTAGTCTATTTCCATCTCTCTTCCACTCTTGATTCTCAACTCATGTGATGGTAAGAAGGAAGATGAAGAAGGAGGAGGAGCTCAAGAAAGGCTAGAGAGAAGAGAGAAGCAAATGATGAGATTGATTTTTTCATCAAGTGAGAAATAATGAAACATGGTTTTGTATAAATTGTTTTTGCTATAAAAATATAGCAACCATGCTTGAATAGTTTGCACAAATGAATATACAATTCATTTGTCAAGACTATTCAAGCATGGTTCTCACCATTCTCACCTCACTACCTTTACACCTCATTTTCCATTTAAATAAATAAATAGATAAACCAAAAATGAGGTATCCACCTTCTAGAATGTTTTCCGTATAAATACGGAATACACTCTACCGTATATACATACCCATATTCGTATCAAAATACGAATACCCAAAGAGATAGAATAACACAAAGAACACAATACTGGAATATACATATCGAAATATATATACGTAAATTATTAAATCAATACCTGATTTAATAATACGGCTCAATCTTAAGCCGTCTAGTATTATCAACCGTCTGATCGAATGTCTGGGTAGCTAGTACAATCATTCGATCGGAACCCTGCACGTATCAAAATACGGTTATTACATCATTTCGCCTGAACCAGGGAAACCCTCTGTATGGGACTCTAAAGACTCGACAGTACGCCGAAAGTGAGTTACTGGATAAATCCATAACCACAAGCACATCGGCGGCACTAGCTGTACGTAACGACTACCCGGGTACCTGTCGAAAATGAAGGCCGACGAGCAAACTCATCCGAACCCCTACTAAGCCTATCTGTGACAATCTCCGTATAGTCTGGTCTCTTCGTCTAAGAGTATCGCATACTTGGTCTAAGGGGTGGTAAACGTCAGACCCTAATAACCCGATAATTCATGCCGATGTGGCTCAGGACCAATCCAAGAAACTACTGATCTAACTATCAATAAATCCCAACTGCCTTAGACAAGGTCTTATAGGCAACCGAACACAATGCGATATCGACTTCCTATACCGGGAGAGACGGATCCCCATCAACCGCTCACTGTCTCCATGTGGCTCAGGATTGTACCCAACAAAAACATGTTTGCTCGATTCAGTTGAGCCGTGGTAGGGTAGTAATCTAAGTACAGTAGGAACTCACATGAGATAAATGACGATCTCAAGTCTGAAGACTAACCTGTACTCGTGTCACTTGAGAACTGCTATCTGACGATGGGTATAGTACCATTTAGAAGTTCTTGGCGAATCCGTCCAATATACTCACCCCCAGTGAGCACTGTTCAGTTGATAAAACTGCACATTTGTTATTATATTTTTCTTACTATTTCTATACTAGAAAAGGTGTTTATTATAATATATGATACATATGAAGGTTTATCTGTAAAAATATTATTTTTCATGTGTTGATATATTATAATTAACATTTGGTAGGAAAATGTATGCAAAAATATCATTGACCAAATCTTAATGTTGAAATTAATATCTCAATAAAACAAAACTCCACTAATATTATTTGTTGAGATTGTGCAGAATTTTTCAGGGCTAAAAATCAAGGGAATCAAAGTTGTTAAAGCAAACCTGCCTAATTAAGAAAGAAAACTAAAGAAATCAAGTCTGGCAGTAACTACGAGAAGATTTTCAGCTTCTGAGATTCAAAAGATCACCACGTGGCAAAATAGATGAAGCCCCAAAAAAATCACCAAACGATCCTCATACTTGGCCGCGGATCCGCGGCTAAACCCCCCTGTTGGCCGCGAATCCGCCGCGTTCCAGAGGCTTTGTGAGCTGAGATTTGGTCGGTAGAATCTTAACCTCTGGTTTCTAATTTTGGAAGCTAGGGTTCTGGCTTTTGGAGTATAAATAAGGACCGAGAGCCTCTTAGAAAAATTATCAAGTCGACGAGATCACGAAGTCCAAGATGGCTCACGCATCCAGGCTGATCATCAACGGTTCATCTACCTCCTTAGAAGAGATCGAGAAGCAAACTAGTATTTGTAATCATTTTCTAAGGAAACAAAGTGTAATGAGTTTTGTTGATTAATAAAGGTAGTTCTTTTTCTTATTCTATTTCTTTGTAGTTTCATTATGAATTCTCTCTCCATCTCTTTTTCTCCCAACATGCACGAGTAATTCTCCGCTTGTTAGGGTTCGTAGGATTAGGGTAGGTTAATGGATGATGAAAATACCTAAACTCTTTTTACGTCCTATAAAGTTTCTAAACTTTATCAAAAGAATCATTAACATCCTAATCGGGCGCGCTACCAATTCATTGTTAGTCTCGACTGCGATTAGAGATTAGATTAATGATTGTTTTGGTAAAGGCTAGATATGAACGGAGTTCCGTGTCGAGATAGAGGTTAAGAGTGGGATTCCTTTTCCCTCCAGAAACCCTAATCTACATGCATCACTGTCGTTCTAGTTTTAAATCTATTAAAGGATAGAAAGAGTAATTTTTAATTAATCATACATAACTATTAAATCCTAATGAACCCTACAAGCCCTCTTCTTATATAAACTTACATCCGTAGTTAATCTAGATCTATATTTTGCATCCGTGTTTAACGTAGATCTAGATCTTACAACCATTCTACAATATTCTTTATCCTTCCTCTCTTTCTCAACACATCTAAAGTAAGAGTAAAAGGTTCCACGTTTCCCAGAGGACGACCCGTACTCATCTCGGTCTAGCTACGCGTGACACCGTTATTGATTGCGGTTATTCTACAAACACACTTTTTCACATCAATCAAATAGCGCCGTTGCCGGGGATACGTGTGTAATTTTTTATTCTTACTATTTGTGTTGAATTCTTATTCGATTCATATCATAAACAAAACAAAACTGCAAATTATATATTTAACGATTGTCGTGTGAATTTTGCGAGGGGGTCTGGAGTCACAGAATTGAGGAAACCGAGAGACAGAGACATTCATCAAGATCCAGAAGAGTACAGGAGGCCACGTAGCAAAACTCATCACCTGATCCCTCAAGTCGGCCGCGGAACCGCGGCAAGAAGACCCATTCGGCGGCCGAACCGCGGCGCAACTGAAGAGTTAGGGTTCCAAACTTCTCTGGTAAGATTCTCAACTTTTTCTCTCTCCTCTGAAATCCAATAAAATATCTTTTCTGGAGGATTCTTTGCAAAATATCGCCGCTCAAAAATCTTTTTGCAAAGTTTTGTTATTGGTTTTTTATTTCATATTTTAATACGGATTTTTAAGGGGCAAGACCAAAATTCAGATTAGGTAGGGATTTCATCACCCTTCCTAAGCCCCATAAATCATAAAACGAGCATCCGCATAACCCTATATTAATCTAAAAAATATCTAGACAAGACTCTAAGGACTGTCGCGCTCAATAAGGACAGAGGAAGGTCGTGGGTAATCTATCGCTTATCCGCATTACTTTTGTGGTGTCTAGACAAGTGTGTCTAAGGCAAGTGGTTACTTAATTAGGCCCACTACTTACGTAGTGGATACCTCCCACTTATCTGGCACTTACCTGGCCACAAGAGTAGTAAAGAGGCGGTAGAGGATTGATCCTGCGGCTTGTCCTTTGGAAGTCTAGGAGCGGTCTAGAGACTTGATCTAGGTGACCATTAGATATAGGGCTGCTTGTGTATGTTTTTGTGAATTTTTGAAAATCCGTCATTTTTCAAAACAAACCAATTATTTTCTCCCATTTTTACCCTTTTCCCCCTCTTCTCTTCTTATAATGGGTGACCCAAACAGACGATCTCTTGCCGAGCTTTGCTGTCCACAACCAGATATCTCTTGTTTTCGTAATCCCTTCGGTATACCATCCGACTCTCCCATGTCCTTAAGAGATCGGATAGAACAAGCGGGTAGAAACAGTTGGCGACCACAATCCATGTCCTATCAACAGTATCCTAATTCCACACATGTTTCTGTTGATACTCCGAGTGAGGATGCCCCTAGACGCATATCCATTGCTGAGCATATAGCTAGGGCTAGAGGCCAAAGTTTCAACCCGGACCAATATCAACCATCACCACCACTGTCCAAAGAAGAGTTTGATAGGCGGTTTGTGGCATATAAGATGTCTATTGAAAATAGCCAACCAACCAACCCATATCAATATTCTTCTTATCATAATATTGATCCTACTCCTATCCAATTTTCGCAACCATTCTATTCCTATCAATCCAATCTGACTTTTCTACCTTCTCTAGACAGTTCTTCTAATCAGTCATTTGGGAGTTTTAATCGTCCACAAGAATTTCAATCTTATCCTGAAACCCCTTATCGACCCAAGTCTAGTCTTGAGCAGAAATTAGAAAAAAAATTGGAAATGTCAAACCAAATGACAGAGTGGATGCAAGAAAATAATTTCAAACCAGCCCAAAAATTTTCAGTATATGATTCGGGCATAGGACAAAATGAGAATTTGGGTAGTGAGACAGAATTGTACACCTTTCCTAATCAAACCTCCCCATTCCAAACTGAAATTCACAACTCCAGTTTCATAGATTCATCAAGTACACCAAATAGAATGTCTGATAAGTTGTGTGACTTTGTAGTGTTTGATTTATCCGATTGTGAAAGGTCCATTTCAAGTGAAAATATACCCAACCCTTGTGATCTCTACACCTCCACTCTTGAACCAAAACTGATTGAAAACCATACTTTTAATGAGGTGTTTGAGAATTTTAACCTTCACTTGAATGAGATGATTGACATTGGAGATATATTGATTGATGAACCCGAAATTTTGGATGATTTTGTCCCACCAATTCATCAGATCCTTTCACTTCCTTGTGGTCATCATCTTGAGCCTTTAATTCTTCCCGAATCCCAAATACGTCTTGAAGTTGATGATAATGGTATACCCGAAGATCAGACCGAAATTCAGCCTCCATCTTCCACATCTGGTTCAGCAACACTCGACACACCAATTTATTTACCCATTTCACCTTCTACTTTCTCCAGTTCTTCTTCTGTTCCTATAGTTTCAGTGAGTTTTGATGAATCACAATCCGTTAATTCAAGTTCAATAATACCAGAAATTCAACTTGATTTGGATATTTTTGAAAATGAGGTAGATGAGTTTTTCGAGTCCTCTACCTCAATGATTTTTGATGAATCAAGTAGGATAAATTCTGGCACAAAACTCTTTGACAGCAAAATGTTCGATCACACCATTGATAAAACTTTTGAAGAACTTTTTGGTGACGAACTTGAATTTTTAAACAATACGGATTTTGTGATTGATCAATCTCCACCTATAGAGGTCGAACCGTCACCATTCCTTCTTCCTAATCATTCACATTCATCCTCATTCTTTCTTTTCTCTAATTTAAAATTCAAACCCTTTCCAGACCACCTCTTATCCCTTCCCCATTTTTTCTTGACTCGATACAACACATTCTTCCACCGACCTATACGCTATACTGATAAAATCTTTGAATGGTTGGTGTTAACTTTTGGTCTTTGTAAAGTCTTACTTTGACCAAATGACCCACCCCCTCTTAAAATACTTCATATTGTCTAACTCATGTTTGAGGGGGGGTATATTTTTGGCTCTTGAACATAACTTTTGTCCTCAAATTTGTGAGCCAAAAATAAGTTTGGGGGAGAATTTTCACTTTCATATATTCTTGCCCCCATTAATAATGTCCTCCCAAGCTTACAGGTTTTTATGATCCAGCAGATAGCAACAGTGAGGACACTGTTGAAAACAAGTTTGGGGGAGATTTGTGCTTATTTATGCATCACTTTGCATCATACTTTGCATAAGCACAAAACAAAATATAAAAAAAAATTACATAAATAAGATAATAAAAGAATAGAAAGTGAAAAATTATATCTCAAAGATAGGAATAGTTTAAGAAAAACCAAGAAAATTAGAAGTTTTCTTAAACGAACTAGTAATAAGTAGTTATGAGCTGTTGTCCCAAGGGTTAGTAAGATGAAAGAAGTCACTAATCTGAGAATAAAAATAAGTCTGAAAAATAGTTCCTACTGTGGAAGCCAAACATTTAAATGCTGATACCTTATTATACGCGCTTACACACGTCTTGAAACTCGGGATAGTAGAGGATACCTTGAAATGCTCTTGTCTAAAGTATGAAGGAAATTATAAATGAATAAAAGATAAAATGGTGAAAAAAAATGAACACTGGTTTTGTTATCACCAAGGTAGCAATAAAAAAATATAGCGAGGGTGCTTCATCACCAAGTGCCTTAGACCAACTGGTCTGGGAGTCACTGCTAAGCCTTAGGTGGTGCAAGACGAGGAAAATACTAATACACCTAATCAGCAAGCACATGAGTAATCGGTCGGTTAGTACCTCAAGAAGTATTAACGGTCGCATGAAAAATGTGTGAGCATATTCCATATAAATATCGATTAAAAAGTACTAAGGTAGATGGACAAGAGTATGATAGCTTGAATTGAATTCTCCGAGTGTAGGGATGTTCTATACACACACGTAGGGGTATGATCAATATTTGGATGAAAGGTAGGAATGAAGAATAAAGACGATGTTTTATTGAGGAATGATGTAATTTCTAACATCTTTTCATGACTATTAAGATAGGGCTCATGACAACTGAAAAGCTAGTGTAGTTGGAAACTCTTATTTTCAAAGTCTTTCTTTTATGGTTCTTATCTTTATATGTAAATTTCACCATCTCTCTTTTATTATTGGATTTTGTGGGTGTAATCCGCTGAAAACCCTCAGGAGACAATACTCCTCCTACTAGGGACACCTAGAGGTTTAACGGCTTGTTGCACGTGCTCAGTGCAATCGTGTTTGCCAACGAAAGTGTGCTTAGTTTTCTCCTTTCTTTTTCTCCTTCTCTTGAATAAACTAGTTTGCTCGGGACGATCAAAGATAAGTTTGGGGGTATTTGTTCAGTTGATAAAACTGCACATTTGTTATTACATTTTTCCTACTATTTCTATACTAGAAAAGGTGTTTATTATAATATATGATACATATGAAGGTTTATCTGTAAAAATATTATTTTTCATGTGTTGATATATTATAATTAACATTTGGTAGGAAAATGTATGCAAAAATATCATTGACCAAATCTTAATGTTGAAATTAATATCTCAATAAATAAAAACTCCACTAATATTATTTGTTGAAATTGTGCAGAATTTTTCAGGGCTAAAAATTAAGGGAATCAAAGTTGTTAAAGCAAACCTGCCTAATTAAGAAAGCAAACTAAAGAAATCAAGTCTGGCGGTAACTACGAGAAGATTTTCAGCTTCTGAGATTCAAAAGATCACCACGTGGCAATATAGATGAAGCCCCAGAAAAATCACCAAACGATCCTCATACTTGGCCGCGGATCCGCGGCCAAACCCCCTGTTGGCCGCGGATCCGCGGCCAAACCCCCTGTTGGCCGCGGATCCGCCGCGTTCCAAAGGCCTTGTGAGCTGAGATTTGGTTGGTAGAATCTTAACATCTGGTTTCTAAATTTGGAAGCTAGGGTTCTGGCTTTTGGAGTATAAATAAGGACCGAGATCCGCTTGGAAAAATTATCAAGTCGACGAGATCATGAAGTCCAAGACGGCTCACGCATCCAGGCTGATCATCAACGGTTCATCTACCTCCTTAGAAGAGATCGAGAAGAAAACTAGTATTTGTAATCATTTTCTAAGGAAACAAAGTGTAATGGGTTTTGTTGATTAATAAAGGTAGTTCTTTTTCTTATTCTATTTCTTTGTAGTTTCATTATGAATTCTCTCTCCATCTCTTTTTCTCCCAACATGCGCGAGTAATTCTCCGCTTGTTAGGGTTCGTAGGATTAGGGTAGGTTAATGGATGATGAAAATACCTAAACTCTTTTTACGCCCTATAAAGTTTATAAACTTTATCAAAAGAATCATTAACATCCTAATCGGGCGCGCTACCAATTCATTGTTAGTCTCGACCGCGATTAGAGATTAGATTAATGATTGTTTTGGTAAAGGCTAGATATGAACGGAGTTCCGTGTCGAGATAGGGGTTAAGAGTGGGATTCCTTTTCCCTCCAGAAACCCTAATCTACATGTATCACTGTCGTTCTAGTTTTAAATCTATTAATGGATAGAAAGAGTAATTTTTAATTAATCATACATAACTACTAAATCTTAATGAACCCTACAAGCCCTCTTCTTATATAAACTTACATCCGTAGTTAATCTAGATCTATATTTTGCATCCGTATTTAACGTAGATCTAGATCCTACAACCATTCTACAATATTCTTTATCCTTCCTCTCTTTCTCAACACGTCTAAAGTAAGAGTCAAAGGTTCCACGTTTTCCAGAGGACGACCCGTACTCATCTCGGTCTAGCTACGCGCGATACCGTTATTGATTGCGGTTATTCTACAAACACGCTTTTTCACATCAATCAAGCACATGTATACGATCTTAGGTGCGAAAGACTAATGGCTGTGGGACCAACCATCACTTCTCGTCAGGGTCTAGAAACGTATACACTAGTCTACTCCGGAATATCGATGTCCAGTCTTGATACTCCCATGACTAGGTACATTTAAGGATGTGCTTATGGACTACCCAACCCCCAAATGTATGATCGCCATCATAACGCTGGTAGTCAAGGAATAATCCTACGGGCTTTATCAACATGTATTAATGATACGTAATAATAAGTAGAACATATACACATGTTAAGATAAAAACAAACCAAATAGCATACTATCATGCCGAGCAAGATTGTCCTATACATACATATGTCCAAGTATCCACTATATATACATATACAATAATGGCCTCTAAGGCATACATATCCAACAACGCATACATGTAATTAGTAACTGCCATGAGACGTATACACTAGAATACTTGTACGTTTACTAGTAAATGACATGCCACGTTTAAAACTTGCCATGCTTTACATATTATAATATGATCAATGTTATGTTGTGTATGCGACTAGATGTCCGTACCGATCGTTGAGCGAGTGCATCGACAAGATGTCTGCACCAGTAGCTGTGTGTGTAAGCGACTAGATGTCCGTACTAATTGTTGTGTGAGAACATAGAATAGCAGTCCATACTATTTGAACTGTGTGTTTGCGTACGTAGACTAGATGTCCGTACTGACTATTATTAATCGCATTATATTGTTTATCATAACCCTTGGAATTATTGAAAAGGAATTTATGATTTGATTCAATAGGATATTTGGTTTTCATCGTACGAGGTGAGATTCCGTACAGGATGAAGTGGTGGTGGTTAGCAGAATACGGCCTTTTATTTTTTGACTCGCTGAGTCTCATTATTTATCCTAATTAGGAGATTTTGAAAATACAAAGGTTTTACTCATTTCTAAAAGCAATGATTCCTTCATGTTTTAAAAATGCAAAAAATGTGCTGCTTGGATTTCAAAAGGATATCTATTCGTGAACCGATTACGGATACAAGATGTGATCAATCCGTGGGCGATTAAGGTTATATATGATCAATCCATGAGTGATTGAGGGATTGAGGACGGAGGGTCGTTATGGATACCCTGCCAAAAATAAGATGTATTAAACTATATAGTTTTTGAACAGGACTGATCCAAGACACAATACCTGAGATATTATTTTCATGTATCGATATTTGCTATCATTTTCAAAAGAGTTATTGTTGTACTATTTTCCACGTGTCTATGATCGACACAAGAGTTTTTCAAAAGAAAACCTTTTATATTATTTTCAACGTGTCTTTACATGTAATTTTTATCTTCTTTCTTTTACTATGGGATTTTGTGGGTGAAATCCGCTGAAAACCCTCAGAAGACAACACTCATCCTACTAGGGACACCTAGAGATTTAAAGGCTTGTTGCACGAGCTAAGTGCAATCGTGTTGCCTACGAAAGTGTGTTAAGTTTTTCTTTTTTCCTTTTAATAAATAGTTTTCTCGAGACGATCAAAGATAAGTTTGGGGATGTAAGTCGATGTCGTGCATCCCACGTGTTCGCGGGGAGGCGGAAATAGCAAAAAATAATTTTTACGGGCTTCGCAACAACGACTTGAACCAATGATCGATCATAAACCCTAGCTAGCCTACTTGAGGTTTAACTACTCGGATGAATATTATACCTCGTAGTATCGTGTCCTTCTAGTCTTCTTGCTGTCATCTTCCTCTTCGTGAGCTCCTTGGAGTGAAAATGGATCGCGCCTCCTCTTCGGCTTCTCGAAGTCAAAGAAGATCCACTCGAGAGTACCAACCTTGAGCTTTAACCTCCAAGATGAGGTAACTAGGATACTTAGTGTGCTAAACTGAGTAGCCTAGAGTGAGTAGAGAGTGATAAAGGATTTAGTTGTCTTACAAACCCTAGGATTCTCAACTCATGAGACAATTAGGGTTCTTGAGGGAGATGAAGAGAGCTAGAGAGGAGAGAGAATCTATTTGTGATAATGAATAAAGAATATGGCTCATGTGAAGACTAAATGGCAAATGAAAATATCTCACACAAATATCTCACAAATATCTCAAAATATCTAAGTCTTCATTTGCCACAAATGAGTCCAAGAAAGTCAACAAGAAGCCATGTTCAATTTCACTAAAATACCATAAAGTTCTCCACCTCATAATCCACCTCATTAAGCATTTAACTTAAATGCTAAACTAAATAATGAGGTGTAATCATCTAGATGCAAACTTGAGTAATTACAAGATTGCCCCTCGCATCCGTATATACATACCCGTATCCATATTCCGAGAAACACGAATACAATGAGACAAAACTAATCCAATAATCGAATACTAGGATCCGACTTAAACCAAAGCTCACTAGTATTGTCCGCCCGAACATCATACGCGCATAAGTACACATATGTGATCGAACCATGTCGTAAAACCATAAGACCACTATATCGTTTCACCCGAAGCAGGGAAACCCTCTATGTGGGAATCTAAAGACTCGACAGTACGCTGGCAGTG
This sequence comes from Agapanthus africanus, assembly GCA_030015575.1. Taxonomy (NCBI): domain Eukaryota; kingdom Viridiplantae; phylum Streptophyta; class Magnoliopsida; order Asparagales; family Amaryllidaceae; genus Agapanthus; species Agapanthus africanus. Next base: position 130,053,748 of record CM057350.1, on the reverse strand, counting down.
GGTTTAACCATAAGCACGTCAGCGGTACTAGCTACACGTAACGTCTACCCAGGTATCTGTCGATAAGATTGTTAGTGTATATGCCCTAGAGGCCATTACTGTATCATACTAGTTTGTATATTACTTAATGGAAGCTTGGGATATTCACAGTTGTATAGACAATCTTGCTCAAAATGATAGTATGCTACTTGGTTTGTTTCTACTTCAATATGTATATATGTTTCTTTTAGCATATAGCTTATACATATTAGTGGAGCCCTTAGGATCTTTGCTTGATTACCAGCGTTGTGATGGCAGTCACACTAGTGGGGGCTGGGTAATCTACAAGCACATCCTTATACAGGTTCCTAGTCATAGGATTATCGAGACGGGGCGTCGATACTCCAGAGTAGACTAGTGTATACGCTTCTCATCCCAGGAGGGGAGATGGTCTGTCCCACAGACATCAGTACGTCGTACTGGAGATAGTATGCAGGTGCTCGTTAGGTTACGAGTACACTGGACAGGACTCGCTGGGAACTGTTGGTTGGTATTATATCTACCGTCAGTTATCAGTTCCCAGGTGACATGAGTACAGATTAGTCCATTGACTTGACACTGTCACTTCGCCTCGAGTGTGTTCCGACTGTTCTTAGATTACTACCCTACCACGGCTCAAATGAGTCGTGCAAACAGGTAGTAGTTGGGTGCAGTCCCGAAGCACTTGGAGGAAGTGACGGTTAGACAGGATTCGTCTCTCCCGGTATTAGGAGTTGATATCACGCTGTGTCTAGGAGAGCCATTACACAAAGTCCCTGGCCAGGGCAAGTGAGATATACCGGTAGCGTTTCCAGTGTTTTCTCAGGGTGTTCTGGGCTACACTCTAACACGACTTGTACCGCTATTAGGGGACTGACGTTTACCGCCCCCCTAGGCCCGACATGCGATACTCTCAGACGAACAGACCGGACTGTACGGAGATTTTCATATTCAGGCTCAGTAGGAGTTTGGATGGGTTCACCTCATCGGTCTTCTTATCGACATCTACCTGGGGACCGTTACGTACAGCTAGTGCCGCTTGCGGTCTGTGGTTAAACCCACTGCCAGCGTAGTGTCGAGTCTTTAGAGTCCCACACAGATAGTTTCCCTGCACTGGGCAAAAGGTGTAGAGGCCGTATGGTTTTACAGCAAAGCTACGATCACTTACGTGCACTTGTGCGTGTATGCTGTTCGGGCAGACAATACTAGTGGGCTTTGGTTTAAGCCGGATCCTAGTATTGTATGGATGGATTAGTTTTGTCTTCTGTGCATTCGCATTCTACAGAATGCGGATGCGGGTGTGTATGCACAGTTGTGAGGAGCAAAGAAGAAGGAGGTGCCTCATTAGGGTTTTGACCGTTGGTTCGGTCAAAACCATTATGAGGTGAGGAAATCATTTACTAATCTTTTTAATGATAATTATGTTATGGCTAATTGCTTTGACCATTTGACCATGCTTGACCATGTTGACAATTTGACCATTGTTGACTTGGATCTTTCTTGTGAGCACTAGATCCTTCTTTTGCTTTTGGTTTTATTTTTGTGATGATAATGGTCAAATCAAGGGTAGCCATCAACTTTATCATGATAAGAGATTAGTAATTATGATGTTTATGGATCATTATTCTCTTCTCATTCTCTCTCTTCAAAATGAGAGCTCCCATGGCTCCTCCTTCTTCTTCCTCTCTAGATTTTTCCTTAGCTCTCATGTGTTGAAAAAATAAAGATCTAAATAGACAAACAAATCCACCATCATATTCTACATCACCCAGGACATTAAGAGTAGCATACTTGTTGCCCTAGTTACCTCGGCTTGAGGTAGAGCTCGGATTACAGACTCTCAGGTGGATCGTCTTCGACTTTAGGAGGCCGCGGAGGTGACCAAGATCCGGATCGATCCTCGGAGCTTGCATGGACGAGGAGGACAGCGGAGAGAAGACCCGAAGGACTTTTTCGTGAGGTATAATCTCCTAAGCATAGTAGATAGAACCTCTTGTAGTTTGTTAGCAATGGTTTGGCAAAGATCCTCATGTTCTAGTCCATGTTACCTTGTGTTAAAAACTTGTTTTTTACCTATTCCGCCTCCCCGTAAGTACCGGGGTGGGTAACGTGGACTTACAGTGGTATCAGAGCCTTGCTAAACCATTACTAACTTGTTAGCAAAGTGTTAGAAATTCGATCGGCGGAGATATCGCAAAAACATGTCAAAACTGCACGTTTTCTGTCGATTTTAAAATATGGTCCAAAAATTTTTCCAGGGACCTTAAAAATACATGCAGGCTTTTTTAAGAAGACCCAAGAAAAACGAGATCGTGACTCGGTGAGACCGCCGCGGAAGCGCGGTGAAACCATGGGTTTCGCCGCGGAAGCGCGGTGTCAGCTCGTTTTTCCTGTAGAATGTCTATCTTGATGTTTTGTGATTTCTCTGATATTTTGTTTCTGCCCAGATTTTGTTGAGTACTGTGTTGTGCTTGGGGTAGATTCAAATCTGGTAATCGATTGAAATTTTAAGTACTTTACCTAATCGGATCTTCTGTGATGTGATATATGTACTGAACGTATACTAATCGCTATACGTCGATTAGTGGGGGTTGTACATATCTGTGATCTGTGATGTTGGATTGTGTATATGAACTTGTTGGATTGTCATGATGAATAGCCAAGGATGTGAGATGAGAGTTTTCATTTTTCATTCAATGTAAAATTTGTAATTTGATGTAATATTATTTTATTGCCTCACATCCGGGTTGAGGTTGTAGCCGCCATTGTATATTATTTCTTTTACTGTTTTTGCTCCTAGGATAGACCCAAGGTGGGGTGCACAAACTACCAGGTACTTTGAAGTGCCAAGTGGCCTACTCACGATGTTGAGGGAGGTTGCTTCACTTCGGGTACTTGGCGGGTAGTTTGCCGCACCCGTAGCGGTCTAGGGTGGGGTTTGGCTATTCATCGCGACCGTGTAATCCGTCTTTCGTTGCAGGCTCGAACGAAACGCGGATTCCTAGCATATCCAATGTGTTCATCTGTGATCTGGAATGGCTATCATTGCATCTGACGAATGTATATATCTATATATAATATCTAGTAGGCGTTGCTTATGTTTTGCATCCGCGCTAGTCCAGCCCCCGCTCTGTCGTTAGTTAAGTAACCTAACGGGTGATGACGGGGCCCCGTGGCGAATGCGGATGGCATAAGTGTATGTTATATTTTCGTTGTTTTCTGCAATGGTAGGATTAATTGATGGGACGCATTATATTAATGCAAAGAAAACAATCCAAAGTTAAATCGTTGGAACAATTTCAAAACCACTCGATTTCTTTTCAAAACAGAAAACTTTTAAAAACGCGGAGCTTAAACCACTCCTTTTAAAAGCTATCAGGTTCCTTCGATTATATCAAGTTCACTACGTTCACGGTTTCGCCAAAACCATTCGTAGCCCTCCGTCATTTCGTGTGGATAGTCAATAGTATTCAAGCTGTGTTTGTTGGTCAAAGTCAAGGCATAGTGATTTGTAGCTATTGGATATTCATACATAGCATAGATAGATGCGTTGGTTTGGGACAGTCATACTGCCTTGTTGGCCAAAGTCAAGGGTAGGTACGGGTGGGTTCAAATTAACCTGGAAAATGACGGGTAGAACTTGACATGTGACTTATGATTTGTTGGCCAAAGTCAAGGTCATAAGAGCATGGGGCAAAAATCCACATCGGGAGTTTCTAAAGAAACTAAAACTTGCTAGTGCTGCATACCATTTGGAGTGTGATGATTCTGGTAGGATTCCTTCAGCTTTATCATACGATGATATTTGGATCCCGATCCTACTGTGAGTATATGCTACTCCTCGGGAAACTTTCTCACTTAACGATCAATGCTATAAACCAAGTACGTGTCTAGAAAGGTGTTAGCGGGGCTACGCCCATAGGGAAAAGAGGTTACTTAATTAAGGAACTTCACGAAAGCATCGTAAAACCTCCCTCGAAGTACCAACACTGGCCTGGCTGAACGGTTAAGCAAGTATTATACGGTGAGATCGATCCCGACTAATTCTTCTTTTATGGTTTGAGGAAGAATTCGAGAAACAGTGGGAGTCATCCTGTTTAGATAAACTAAAAACCAATCTAAACTTGCAAGAGCATCATGCTAAGTGTTTTCTTCTCTCTCTCTTAATTGCAGCGACCCAGTGACCAGACATAGGTTACATCTAGATAATAAAATGACTGAATCTGACTGTTATGACTGGCAAAGGTCTGTCCAGATGTCCATTACCCATGACAAGCTGGGACACCTCTTAACTAATGAAACCCCTGCCGTCTCAGGACCAGTTTCCCCTGTCACGGATATTAATATCCGTAAGATATCGAAAAAAGACTGTGCAAATGCCAAGTGCCTCATGTTGGCCTCAGTTGATGGTGCATACCAGAGGCAGCACGAGAAGATGGACTTAGTTTCTGTCTTCCTCCATAACAAAGATTTATATGGAGAGCAATCTCGTATCGCAAGATATGAGACCTCGAATGAATTGCTTCAAGCGAGGTTGGTTATCGGGTCATCTGTAGGGGACAACGTCCTTACATAGACTAGCTATTTTGATGAGCTCACGGACCTGAAGACCACGTTGAAGAACGGGTCAAATACTGACTTGATTCTACAGTCTCTGCCCTCTACTTATACCCTGAAGGAAACCAGGGAAGTAAAAGGAAAGGGAAGGGCAAAAGATTCGGGACTGGATGTAGTAAAGGAGGGACGCTCCTATTGTTACGGGAAAGGACATTGGCAGAAGGATTGCAGGGCTAGCAATGCCAGTAGCCAGGAATCGAAGCATGTTGTGGCTTCGGCTTCGGGTGTGTTTGTAATAGAAAACTGTATGTCAATTAACTCTATTTCCTGGGTACTAGATACCGGATCAGGATCTCATATCTGTAATTCATTACAGTCTTTGAGAAACCGTAGAGTTATCAGGTTAGGTGATATGACTCTCAGGGTTGCCAACGGAATGAGCGTGGACGCTGAATCCGTAGGGGAATATCACCTTGGATTGACAAATGGGCAGATATTGATTCTGCGTAACTGTTTGTATGTACCTAGTATGGTTTGTAATATCATATCTGTATCCTTACTTTATAAGGAAGGATATGATTTTACTTTTGTAAGCGATGTGGTCCACATCCACCTAAATCAAGCTCTGATTGGGTCAGGTACATTAGAAAACGGAATATACGTACTGAATCAAGCTCAGATTTTCAGTGTCCAGAACACACTTAAAAGTCTCCGGACACAAATCAGGCTTTCTTATGGCATTGTAGACTGGGTCACATTAATGAGACACGGTTAACAAAGTTACATAAAGAGAGATACTTGAATCCGTTCGAGTACCAGTCTTATGCTACTTGTGAATCTTGTCTCATGGGAAAGATGACAAAGACTCCGTTCACTGGACACGGAGTAAGAGCGAGCGAGCTCTTGGGACTCATACACAGTGACGTGTGTGGTCCAATATCTACACATGCGCGATGTGGTTATTCATACTTCATTACTTTTACGGATGATTTCTCTCGGTATGGACATGTCTTCCTGATGAAGCATAAATCCGAGGCCTTTGAGAAATTCGGGAATACAAGAATGAAGTTGAAAAACAAACAAGCAAAAGTATCAAGACATTGAGATCTGATCGAGGTGGTGAATACTTAAGTGCCGAGTTTCTGGGCTACTTAAAAGAGAATGGAATTCTCTCTCAGCTTACTCCTCCATACACACCTCAACACAACGGTGTATCTGAAAGGCGAAATCGAACCCTATTGGATATGGTTCGTTCCATGATGAGTAAGGCTGAGTTACCGCGATCTTTTTGGGGTTATGCACTAGAAACAGCTGCATATCTTTTGAACCGGGTTCCAACTAAGTCAGTGCCTACCACACCATATCAGATGTGGAGTGGGAAGAAACCCTATCTTAAACACATTAAAACATGGGGATGTCCAGCTTTTGTCAAAAAGCAGCATATGGACAAACTCGAGGCACGCTCAGTACTGTGTAAGTTTATGGGATGCCCCAAGAATTCCAAGGGATATTTCTTCTATTACGCATAGGAACAAAAGGTATTTGTTTCTCGTCATGCCTGCTTCTTGGAAACAGAATTTTTAGAAAATCAGATAAGTAGGAGCGCAATAGAACTGCAAGAAATTCCAGAACCACAAGCTATTACTGAAAGCTTAGTAGAACCAGAAGGTTCGAAAGAACAGGACATTCCTGCGCCGCTCCGCAGGAGTAGTAGGCAGTCTCATCCGCCCGAGAGATACTACGGTTTTCTCATAGACGGGGATCGAGAGGACTGCGTCATTGAAAATGATGAGCCTACTAGCTTCCAGCAGGCCATTCGGAGCGGTGACTCGGTAAAATGGCTGGATGCAATGCGGACCGAGATGGAGTCCATGTACACCAACAAAGATTGGACTTTGGACATTGCTCCAGAAGGGGTAAAACCCATAGGCTGCAAATGGATCTTCAGAAAGAAGATTGGTGTAGATAGGCAGGTTGAAACCTATAAAGCTAGACTTGTTGCAAAGGGTTTTCGTCAAATACCTGGTTTGGACTATGAAGAAACCTTTTCTCCAGTGGCTATGCTCAAATCCATTCGGATCCTTCTTGCCATTGCTGCCTTCCACGATTATGAGATCTGGCAGATGGACATAAAACGGCTTTTCTAAATGGAAATTTGGAAGAGTGCGTCTATATGGATCAGCCGGAGGGTTTCATTCAGAGTGGGAGCAGCGGTAAAGTATGCAAGTTGCTTAAGTCCATTTATGGACTGAAGCAGGCATCGCGGAGTTGGAACATCAGCTTTGATGATACTGTCAAAGAATTCGACTTTATCAAAAATCCGGATGAACCATGCATTTACAGTAAGATTGTGGGGAGAACTGTGGTATTCCTCGTCTTATACGTGGATAACATTCTTCTAATAGGAAATGACATTCCTATGCTACAGTCAGTCAAAGGATTCTTGTCACAGAGGTTCTCCATGAAGGACCTGGGTGATGCCAACTACATTCTAGGGATCCAGATCTATCGTGATAGATCTAAGAGGATGTTGGGACTTTTGCAGTCCAGGTACATCGACACCATACTGAAACGATTCAGTATAGAAGATTCAAAGCGCGGTAATCTACCGGCTTGTCACGGAATCACCCTCTCCAAAGAGATGTCTCCCAAGGCTGATTTGGAAAGGGCTCGCATGTCATCTATACCCTACGCATCTACGGTAGGCTCTATAATGTATGCGATGTTGTGTACCAGACCAGATGTAGCATACGCATTGAGCGTTGTAAGCCGGTATCAGTCAGACCCAGGGGAGAAACACTGGATAGCAGTAAAGAACATTCTTAAGTACCTGAGAAGGACGAAGGAGATGTTCTTGGTGTATGGCGGAAAAGACCTCCAGATCGAGGCCTTTGCTGACTCCAGCTTCTAGAGTGACAAGGATGACTCCAAGTCCATGTCGGGTTATGTCTTCACCCTCAATGGAGGGGCGGTTTGCTGAAAGAGCTCCAAGCAAGAAAACGTTGCTGACTCAACTATGGAAGCGGAGTATATAGCTGCTTGCGATGCAGTAAAAGAAGCTGTCTGGATGAAGAAGTTCCTCACGGAGCTTCAGGTGGTTCCTACCATTGTTGATCCAATACCGCTGTATGGTGCAACAACGGCACTATAGATTTAGCGAAGGAACCCAGGTCCCATCAAAAGTACAGACACATTTTGAGGCGGTACCACTTGATCAGGGAGATCGTAGATCGCCGGGAGATCGAGGTGAGAAGAGTAGATTCGGAAGATAACACTGCAGATCCATTCACGAAGGCCATACCCCAGACTCAGTTCGAGCGGCTGATCGAGATGATAGGTCTTCGATACGCCAGTACATGGCCCTAGTGCAAGTGGGAGATTGTTAGTGTATATGCCCTAGAGGCCATTACTGTATCATACTAGTTTGTATATTACTTAATAGAAGCTTGGGATATTCACAGTTGTATAGAAAATCTTGCTCAAAATGGTAGTATGCTACTTGGTTTGTTTCTACTTCAATATGTATATATGTTTCTTTTAGCATATAGCTTATACATATTAGTGGAGCCTTTAGGATCTTTGCTTGATTACCAGCGTTGTGATGACAGTCATACTAGTGGGGGCTGGGTAATCTACAAGCACATCCTTATACGAGTCCCTAGTCGTAGGATTATCGAGACGGGGCGTCAATACTCCAGAGTAGACTAGTGTATACGCTTCTCATCCCAGGAGGGGAGATGGTCTGTCCCACAGCCATCAGTACGTCGTACTGGAGATAGTATGCAGGTGCTCGTTAGGTTACGAGTACACTGGACAGGACTCGCTGGGAACTGTTGGTTGGTATTATACCTATCGTCAGTTATCAGTTCCCAAGTGACATGAGTACGTCTTAGTCCGTTGACTTGACACTGTCACTTCGCCTCGAGTGTGTTCCCACTGTTCTTAGATTACTACCCTACCACGGCTCAAATGAGTCGTGCAAACAGGTAGTAGTTGGGTGCAGTCCCGAAGCACTTGGAGGCAGTGACGGTTAGACAGGATTCGTCTCTTCCGGTATTGGGAGTTGATATCGCGCTGTGTCTAGGAGAGCCATTACACAAAGTCCCTGGCCAGGGCAAGCGAGATATACTGGTAGCGTTTCCAGTGTTTTCTCAGGGTGTTCTGGGATACACTCCGACACGACTTGTACCACTATTAAGGGACTGACGTTTACCGCCCCCATAGGCCCGACATGCGATACTCTCAGACGAACAGACCGGACTGTACGGAGATTGTCACATTCAGGCTCAGTAGGAGTTCGGATGGGTTCACCTCATCGGTCTTCTTATCGACATCTACCTGGGGACAGTTACGTACAGCTAGTGCCACTTGCGGTCTGTGGTTAAACCCACTGCCAGCGTAGTGTCGAGTCTTTAGAGTCCCACACAGAGAGTTTCCCTGCACTGGGCAAAAGGTGTAGAGGCCGTAAGGTTTTACGGCAAAGCTACGATCACTTACGTGCACTTGTGCGCGTATGCTGTTCGGGCAGACAATACCAGTGGGCTTTGGTTTAAGCCGGATCCTAGTATTGTATGGATGGATTAGTTTTGTCTTCTGTGCATTCGCATTCTAGGTGTGTATGCACGGTTGTGAAGAGCGAAGAAGAAGGAGGTGCCTCATTAGGGTTTTGACCGTTGGTTCGATCAAAACCATTATGAGGTGAGTAAATCATTTACTAATCTTTTAATGATAATTATGTTATGGCTAATTTCTTTGACCATTTGACCATGTTTGACCATGTTGACAATTTGACCATTGTTAACTTGGATCTTTCTTGTGAGCACTAGATCCTTCTTTTGCTTTTGGTTTTATTTTTGTGATGATAATGGTCAAATCAAGGGTAGCCATCAACTTTATCATGATAATAGATTAGTAATTATTATGTTTATGGATCATTATTCTCTTCTCATTCTCTCTCTTCAAAATGAGAGCTCCCATGGCTCCTCCTTCTTCTTCCTCTCTAGATTTTCCTTAGCTCTCATGTGTTGAGAAAATAAGGATCTGAATAGACAAACAAATCCACCATCATATTCTACATCACCTAAGACATCAAGAGTAGCATACTTGTTGCCCTAGTTACCTCGGCTTGAGGTGGAGCTCGGATTACAGACTCTCGGGTAGATCGTCTTCGACTTTAGGAGGCCGCGGAGGTGACCAAGATTCGGATCGATCCTCAGAGCTTGCATGGACGAGGAGGACAGCGGAAAGAAGACCCGAAGGACTTGGTTTGTGAGGTATAATCTCCTGAGCATAGTAGATAGAACCTCTTGTAGTTTGTTAGCAATGGTTTGGCAAAGATCCTCATGTTCTAGTCCATGTTACCTTGTGTTAAAAACTTGTTTTTTACCTATTCCGCCTCCCCGTAAGTACCGGGGTGAGTAACGTGGACTTACAAAGAAAGCCGACAAGCAAACTCATCCGAACTCCTACTGAGTCTGTCTGTGGCAATCTCCGTATAGTCCGGTCTGTTCGTCTAAGAGTATCTCATATCGGGCCTAGGAGTGGTAATCGTCAGACCCCTAATAGCGCAATATGTCGTGTCGGAGTGCAGCCCAAAACACCCTGAGAAACTACTGGAGTACCTACCAGTAAATCCCGCTTGCCCTGGCCAGGGAATTTGTGTAATGGCTTTCTGAACAAAGCGCGACATCAACCCCCAATACCGGGAGAGACGAATCCTATCTATCCTCCACTGCCTCCAAGTGCTTCAGGACTGCACCCAACTACTACCTGTTTCCACGACTCAATAGAGTCGTGGTAGGGTAGTAATCTAAGAATAGTGGGAACACACTTGAGGCGAAATAGCAGTGTCAAGTCGACGGACTAAGCTGTACTCATGTCACCTAGGAACTGCTACCTGACGATAGGTATAGTACCAACCAGCAGTACCCCATGAGTCCGTCCAGTGTAACTCATAACCGAATGAGCACCTGCATACTATCTCCAGTACGATATACTGATGGCTATGGGATAGACCATCTCCCCTGCTGGGATGAGAAGCGTATACACTAGTCTACTCTGGAGTATCGATGCCCTGTCTCGATAATCCTACGACTAGGGACATGTATAAGGATGTGCTTATAACCTACCCAACCCCCACTAGTGTGACTGCCATCACAACGCTGGTAGTCAGGCAAAGATCCTAAGGGCTCTATCAATATGTATTAGTGATACGTTAAAAGAAACATATACACATATTCAATAAATACAAACCAAGTAGCATACTACTATATTGAGCAAGACTGTTATAAATCCGTGTATATATATCCCAAGCTTCTAAAATGTAATATACAAACTAGTACTATACAATAATGACCTCTATGGCATATTATACTAACAATCTCCCACTTGCACTAAGGTAAGGTGCTGGCATATCACAGACCTATCATCTCGAATAGCCTCTCGAACTGCGTCTGAGAGATGGTCTTTATGAATGGATCTGCGGTGTGTTGGTTATAGTGCCCTCAAGACAATTATCATAGTCGCAGGCAGGCGATTGCGATGATTGAGGGAGGACCTATACCGGTGGAACAGTTTTACTCGAGATGATAGTATGCTATCTGGTTTGTCTTTATCCTCATGTGCATGTTGATAGAGCCCATAGGATTCTTACTTGACTACCGGCATTATGATGGCGATCATATACGTGGGAGCTGGTGGTCTATAAGCACATCCTTAAATGTCCCTAGTCGTGGGAGTTTCGAGACCGGGCATCGATACTTCAGAGTAGACTGGTGTATACTGATCGAAACCCCGACGAGGGGCGGTGGCCCGGTCTCACAAGCCATTGGTGTTAGTTTGTTCACCTAAGATAGTATACAGGTGCTCATTAGGTTATGAGTACACTGTACGGACTCGCCGGGAACCTGCTAGTTGGTATTATACCTATTGTCAGATAGCAGTTCCCAGGTGACATGTGTACAAGTTAGTATGTCGACCTGATATCGTCATTTTTCTCGTGTGAGTTCCCACTGTGCTTTGATTACTACCTTACCACGGCTCAAAGGAGTCGTGCAAACAGGTTTTAGTTGGGTACAGTCCCGAGCCACGTGGAGGCAGTGAGCGGATCGTCGGGGATTCGCCTCTCCCGGTATTGGGGGTTGATGTCGCATTGTGCACAGGTGGCCATCACCAGAAATCCTCATCCGGGGTAGACGAGAATTACCGATCCAGGATCGATAGTTTCTTAGGTGGTGATGGGTTTCATACCGATACTAAATGTCGTGTTTCTAAGGGGTCTGACTTCATCCACCCCCTAGACTCAATATGCGATACTCATAGATGAACAGACCGGACTGTATGGATATTGTCACTGTCAGGCTCAGTAGGGGTTTGGATGAGTTTGCTCGTCGGCCTTCTTTTCGCTTAATACCTAGGTAGTCGTTACGTACAGCTAGTGCCGCTGACGTGCATGTAGTTAAACCCACTGCCAACGTATTGACGAGTCTTTAGAGTCCCACACAGAGGGTTTTCACGGTTCAGGCAATATGGTGTAGATGGCGTATGTTGGTACATATAGGTGTCCGATTAAATATGTGTACAGGCTGCACAGACTTTAATCGGACGGTTAATAATACTAGCGGCTTAGGATTAAGCCGGATTATTAAATCAGGTTTTGATTTAATAATTTATATATATGTATTTATATGTGTGTGTGTGTGTATTCTACTATTATTGTTCATTATTCATTTTTTCTCTTGGCTATTCGTATTTTTGTACGAATACGCGTATATGTATTTCGATACGTGTACCGAGAAGTATTCTGAATTTATACGGAATAGCTTCTAGAAGATTTGACACCTCATTATTTGATTTTCTTTTCAGAAAATCAATTTGGGAAATGAGGTGGAGGGTGAGTCGGCATGAGCATGGGCTTGAGCATGTGGAGAGGTGTGGTTTGCATTTGTTTATTAGTTAAAGGAAATGAGATATTTTTGTGGGTGCATGAGAAAGAGACAGGAGGGGGCAACCAAATTTTCTTGAAGGGGCTTTCTCATTTTGTTTTCTAGACTGGCTTCATCTCATTCTCATTCTCATTCTCACTTGGAAAAAACACGTAACCATTTTTCTTTAAGTTGCTCATGCCACATGTTTTCTCACCTCCTCTTGATCTTCTATGGTTGCTCATGGAGCATTTGTGATGAGAGAAAATAGATAGTGACACATTTCTACACCTCCACTCTCCATTGCTAGCGACCTTAGAGTGTCGGCTGCCTCGCTTGGCGAGGCTGAAGCTTGCGCCGTTTCCCTCAGGTGGATCATCGTAGATGGAGGAAGACCGGCAACCAAACTCGATCCAAACAACCACTAGGAGCTTGGGAAGAAGGTTGAAGACCGAAGGACACAGATCAACTCGGTATAACCATTCCTAACTCTTTATATCGCTTTCTAGTATAGGGTTTAGGGTAGATCCGGGCATCGGGTTGTGGTAGCGCCAGTTTAGAAAAAATTTGTTCCGCATTTGGCCATGGTTTGATGGCTAGGGCACTGTCGCAACCCAACATGGTATCAGAGCCAACCTGTAAACCCCTTACTAGCAGTTTAAACAATGTTTAAAGTATCAAAACTGAAACAACTCCGAAACAATATCCTGCAGATTCCGGTCTCTGTCGTTTTCTCAGAGTCTTCAAAATAATTTTTAAACAACTGCAGAAGACTAGTTGAGTGACCACTATAACACACCACAAATACGAGCCCAAACACCCGAATTTAACCCGGTAAGATTGCTTAAAAAAACGGGTGAGGCCGGTCTAAATTTGGAGTTTGGACTTGAAATTTTTAGTGTTTTCTAGTCTCTAGAATATTGATGTAGTGGTATTTTTTGTTTTCCCCATTTTGGATATTATGTTATCTTTTCTTCAGGGGCAATTCGGGGTGTTTCGAAGTCGATAATTTAACACTGTTTAAATGTTTATAGTACATGCATTACTATCTGCGACCGTGAATGTCATTCGAACGGTACAACTCGTCTAATTGCTATATGTTGTTTTAGATGGGTTTGCGAACGTGCCATTCACGTTGATGTTCTGTGTTGTGCTGTGTTGTGGTTGGATCATCGTGGTGGATAGCTTGGGTGCAATATTAGTACAGTTCAGTTTCATTTGTACATTTGTTATTGCGGGAAGAGCGTCCGACATGTGGACTGCCGTCACTGTCATCTTGTATATTATTTGTTTGGGGCACGACCGGGTTGAGGTCGATGTCACCCGTGTACATATTATTTTCTTTTTGTACTAGGATTACCCCACGGAGGAGTCCACGAATAGCCGTGTTCTAGAGGGCAACGAGTCCACATCTTATGGCATTGAGACGGAGGGGACCTTACTCTAGAATTGGCGGGCTATTCGCCGCACTCATAGGGGGTATAGGTTGACCCACGGAGGGGTGCCCAAGTTACCGGATTCTGTGAAGTGCTGGGTGGCCCTTTCACGTTATTGATTGGGGTTGCCTCGCTTCTGGCGGGTAACTTGCCACACTCGTAGGGGTCTAGGTTTTATTGCACAGGCTGTCCACATGACAGGGGAACATCGGGTCTCGCTTGCGGCTCAAGTGAAACCCGGGGCTCCAAGATTATCCACCATTCTGTGTTGCTTATGTGATGCTTATATCATACCTGGGACGAATGTTATATATATATATACATATATACATATATATATATATATACATATATACATATATATATATATATATATATACATATATACATATATATACATATATATATATATACACACACATATATATATACACTAGTAGATGTTGTATAGGTTTTACACTCGCGCTAGTCCAGCCCCTGCTCTGTCGTTAGTTAAGTAACCTAACGGGTGATGAAGGGGCCCATTGGCGAATGCGGGTGGCATATACGCACATCATATTTTCGTTCTTTTCTGGTGTGATTAATTGATGCGACTGCGTTGATTCTGATCAATGCAAGGATAAAATAAACCTACTTGATATTGTTGGAACCAATTTTAAAAATGATATTACAGACGTTTTCTTTTGCTTTGCACAGCGGTATTCGGTTATGAATATTCAGCACCTCATTCGACGAGGCAAGGGCCGAGATCCCTTCATCAGGAGTGACCCCTTGAGTAAAAGTTTTTGTCAACGTAATAACTTTACTATAGTCGATTCTTTTGCTTTGCATCGTGGTATTCGATTAGGAATATCCTGCACCTCATTCGACGAGGAAAGAGCCGAGATCCCTTCACAGGGAGTGACCTCTTTAGCAAAAGTTTGCGCCACTATATATTTAAAAAGCTATCCGGTTCCTTCAACGATATCAAGTTCATTACGTTAAAGGTTTTTCGCCAAAAACCATTCGTAGCCCTCCATCATTTCAGACGGGTAGGACTTAGTATTCTTGTTATGCTTGTTGGCCTTCGTCAAGGCATAATGTATGGTAGCTATTTGTTACTTTTCTGTTGCATAGATAGATGCGTTGGTTTGGGACAGTCGTACTACTTTGTTGGCCTTCGTCAAGGGTATGTACGGGTGGGTTCAAATTAACCTGGACAATGACGGGTAAAACTTGACATGTGAATTATGATTTGTTGGCCTTCGTCAAGGTCATAAGAGCCTGGGGTAAAAATCACATCGGGAGTTTCAAACATACAGGAAACTTGCCAGGCATGAGCATACCTTCTGGAGTGTGATAACTTGAGTGGATTCCATCAAGTTATCTTGCGATGATAGTTGGATCCCAATTCCCACTGATGAGTAGGATTACTCCTCGGGTGATTTTAGATGATCCCGACTAAATCTCCTTTTGGGTTTGGAGGAGAATTCGAGAAAACAGTGGGAGCCATCCTGATTAGATAAAGTTATTAACCATTCTGATCTAGGTTAGAGTGCACGCTAAGTGTTTATTTTCTCTCTCTCTCTCTCTCTCTCTCTGGCAGCGACCATGGCCCGATCCTAGACTAAAACTCATGAACCAAGTTAACCGAACTTTCTTAAAACACTTTGTCTTTTGGAATGTCACGGTGTCGCATATTTCATTGCCACTTCTATATCACCTTTGCATTTCTTCAGAACACCCCGTATCACTACGAACATCCACTCCTATTGGATAAATCCATCGTATAGTTACATACGAACTCGAAGGAACTTGTTCCAGATTCAAGGATGGATTCTGGTTCTAGAGAAATTGAATAGGATTATTCCGTTGTCTTCTCCCTTTACCTTCTCTCAGGTTGCGAGAACTCCTAGGATTAGGAGAGTATACCTATTACGCTTATTTGATAGTCTTCTTCCAAACCATAGGCAGGTGCCGAAAGGTAGGGAAGGAAGAAAACCAATTAAGCCTAAGTGTGGTGTACAGAAGGTAATAAGTAAATACATATAAAGGGATTAGATTAAGGGCAAAGAAAATTGCGACTGCTATCATTCACGACAAAACCGTATATACCCCTGCCACTCCCGCATCCACTTTGGATTTCTCCGAAACACTTCGTATCACTACGGACGTCCATAATGCTTGGACATGCCATCGTATAATTACATACGAACTCGAAGGAATTCGTTCCAGATTCGAGGATGGTTTCCGGTTCAGGACAAATAGAGTAGGATTATTCAGATTTCTTTTTCCATTACCTTCTCTCAGGTTACGAGGGCTCCTGGCAAAAGGAGTGTACACCTTTTACGCTTATTGGATAGTCTTCTTCCTAACCTTAGGCCGGTGCCGAAGGGTAGGGAAGGAAGAAAACCAATTAGCCTAAAGAAGGTGTACAGAAGGTAATAAGTAAAGACATAATAAAGTGATTGCAGAGAGGGCAGGTAAGTATATGGTTACTGTCATGAATCAAGATAGTGGAAGAGGCGTTACTAGGAATACCAGATTACCCCTTCGAAACATTTTCATGTTTCAGTTTCACTGTGCAATGTTAATTGAAAACTGTTTTCCCAATTAGAATCTAACTCCAGGGTATGTATTTACCAGATCAATTTCTCACATCTGTATATTATTACAGATGGTGAGTGGGAGTAAGATATTGGGAATTGGGTCATTAGATCCTCATTATATCGGAATTCGTTGTAATTGGTGATATTTGAGAAAATCATCTGGGTTTTGCCTGACGGCAAATATTTGGTTTTGAATATCCGTTGTTATGCACCAATTTCAAACTGATATATCTGTATGTTTATTTTATAAAGTGAGTTATAACTTTTTGAAATTATGTCTGTGACATTTACCTATATCAGGTGATGGTTAGGTAAGGTGTATTCAACAGCGGTGTAATTCTTCTTAACCATAGTACAGTTTTCAACCTACGACGCACAAGGTTTGAGTTATTGAACTCATGGGACTTATACAAAGTATTGTATGTTGTCCAGTATCCATTAGGACAAAGGGGTTGGTACTAGTACTATATTCTGTTTACTTGTGACTTCTCCAGTTCTAGACAAGTATTTCGTTGACATGGAAGGTCCAGATATTGAGAAGTTATAGGTATAAGAATAAAGTAGAGAACTATTTGTTGGAAGTATCAGGATTCTTCGAGGTAGTCGAAGATGTAGATACTTGTGTTTGGTATTCCGTTGATAGTAATGGTTTTGAGAACTTGCTTCTCTTTCGGGTTACTCATATATGCATGCACTCCTAGTTGAGTAATGTTAATTGGCCTCATTCCATTTGCTTGATATGCACTGGAGACAGCTGCATGATTTTGAATCTGGTTCCAATTAAATTAGTGCTTTTGTTTCTATATGGTATATAGAATCAATTTGTATCTTAACGATGTTAAGATATAGGGAGTTGTCCGGCTGATGCTTAAAACCAGAATCTGGACAAACTCAAGGCGCGTTTCAGTAATGAAAGTTTGTGAGTTATCCCGGACTTTGACGAGGGTTAACTTTCTACCATCTGGAAGATTAATAGTGATATTGATCTTGACTCGCCACAGTTTTAGCAAAATGGATTTTTTTTCATAAAACAGTAGTGGGAGTATGGTAGAACTGGAAGTGATTCTAGAACCACAAATGATTACTGAAAATTTAATAGAACCTAAAGATTCAATCGGGTTTGACATTCCATTAGTCACTCCGCGGATTTGGTGGGTAATCTCAGGCACCCGAGAGGTACTTCGGTCTTCTCAGAGACGGTGACAGGGAGGTTCTTGTTTACCCAGACTTTCCATTGCTGCTGTTCTTGACTATAAGACCTGGCAGGAGGATAAGTATAGCGCCGTTATAAACTAGCTTTAGAAGTGCATGTGTATATGACTCTGCCAGAGGGTTGTTGTAGTCAGTGGGAGCAACGGAAGCATAGTGGGAAAGTAGTTTATGTATATTTATAGACTAAAGCAAATATAGCGGAGATAGGTCGTCTATTATTGATGTGACAGTCATAGAGTTTGACTTCATCAAAATAACATATGGATCTGGTAAGAAGGTAGTAGGGAGTGATGTCCAGGTATTTGAATGACATGCACTTGATAGGAAGAGATATTCCTATACTACGATCGGTTATACTGTGGTTGTCACAAGGAGTTTCTCTACATAGGATCTGGATAAAATATCAGGGATTCTGGTGACTAGATCTATGGTTTTAGATCTAGATTTAGAAAGTGTCCCAATTAGAGTAATTTGACACTATGCTAAAGTGTTTTAGAATGGACGACTCCTGGCGTGGTTGTGTATCCGCAGGTGATGGAGTCACCCTCTCTAAAGAGATGTCTTTCAGACTGATAAGGAGAGGGATCTACATGATTAGCATATCACTTGCTTAGGCAATTGAGTCAATCATGTGATGCCAAGTACCACACCAGATGTTATTTTTGCACTAGCTGCAACAAGCATATATATTAATCCAATCCTGGAGAAACATTAGGAAGCAGTTATGAACATAAGTGGATGTTCTTCGGATATGGTAACGGCAGCCTCCTTCAGGAGACGGTTATCATTTTAGGCTTCCAAGATGACCTGGATGACAGAATGGCTGTCGGAGTTATAGTTTTCGCTCTTTTGAGGGACGGTATGTTGGACAGGTGGTCCAAGCGGATACTGTGGAAGGCATAGTGCAGGATACTGATTAAGTTCAGTGGACGATACAGTCTAAGAAGTTTGCTGGATTTGGAGTTCATTTGTGGACTGGGTCCCATCAGATATCCAGACATATTCTAAGATAGGTATTACTCATTTCGGGAGATAGCTTTCTCCACGAAGTTAAGATATAGATAGATACAGAAAGAAACACTGGAGCGGATCCACTCACTGAGGCTATTTCTCGAACTTAATAATTTCTCAAACGGGCTTTGCGAGACTGATTATAGAGGAGTTGGGTGTTCGGTATCACACGTGCTGTGAGTATGCGACACTGCAATAATTTATCTTAAGTGCAAGTGGGAGATTGTTGGTTATAGTGCCCTCAAGGCAATTATCATAATCGCAGACAGGCAATTGCGATGATTGAAGGAGGACCTATATCGGTGGTACAGTCTTACTCGAGATGATAGTATGCTATCTGGTTTGTCTTTATCATCGTGTGCATGTTGATAGAGCCCATAGGATTCTTTCTTGACTACCAACATTATGATGCTGATCATATACGTGGGAGCTGGTGGTTTATAATCACATCCTTAAATGTCCCTAGTCATAGGAGTTTCAAGACTGGGCATCGATACTCAAGAGTAGACTAGTGTATATTGATCGAGACCCCGACGAGGGGCGGTGGCCCTGTCTCATAAGCCATTGGTGTTAGTTTGTTTACCTAAGATAGTATACAGGTGCTCATTGGATTATGAGTATACTGGACGGACTCGCCGGGAACCTGCTAGTTGGTATTATACCTATTGTCATATAACAGTTCCCAGGTGACATGTGTACAGGTTAGTCTGTCGACCTGAGATCATCATTTGTCTCGTGTGAGTTCCCACTGTGCTTTGATTACTACCCTACCATGTCTCAAAGGAGTCATGCAAATAAGTTTTAGTTGGGTACAGTCCCGAGCCACATGGAGACAGTGAGCGGATCGTCGGGGATTCGCCTCTCCCGGTATTGGGGGTTGATGTCGCGTTGTGCACGGGTGGCCATCACCAGAAATCCTTGGCCGGGGTAGACGAGAATTACTGATTCAGGATCGATAGTTTCTCAGGTGATGATGGGTTTCATACCGACACTAAATGTCGCTTTTCTAGGGGTCTGACTTCATCCACCCCTCTAGACTCGATATGCGATACTCATAGACGAACAGAACAGACTGTACGGATAGTGTCACTGTCAGGCTCAGTAGGGGTTGGATGAGTTTGCTCGTCGGCCTTCCTTTCGTTCAATACCTGGGTAGCCGTTACGTACAGCTAGTGCTGCTGAAGTGCTTGTGGTTAAACCCACTGCCAACGTATTGACGAGTCTTTAGAGTTCCACACAGAGGGTTTTCACGGTTCAGGCGATATGGTGTAGATGACGTATGTTGGTACATACAGGTGTCCGATTAAATATGTGTACAGGTTGCACAGACTTTAATCGGACGGTTGATAATACTAGCGGCTTAGGATTAAGCCGGATTATTAAATCAGGTTTTGATTTAATAATTTATATATATGTATTTATATATATATATATATGTATTCTAGTATTATTGTTCACTATTCATTTTCTCTCTTGGCTATTCGTATTTTTGTACGAATATGCGTATATGTATTTCGATACGTGTACCGGGAAGTATTCCGTATTTATACGGAATAGCTTCTAGAAGATTTGACACCTCATTATTTGATTTTCTTTTTAGAAAATCAATTTAGGAAATGAGGTGGAGGGTGAGTTGGCATGAGCATGGGCTTGAGCATTTAAAGATGTATGGTTTGCATTTGTTTATTAGTTAAAGGAAATGAGATATTTTTGTGGGTGCATGAGAGAAAGAAAGGAGGGGCAGCCACATTTTCTTGAAGGGGCTTGCTCATTTTGTTTTCAAGACTAGCTTCATCTCATTCTCACTTGGAGAAAACACTTAGCCATTTTTCTTTAAGTTGCTCATGCCACCTGTTTTCTCACCCCGTCTTGATCTTCTATGGCTGCTCATGGAGCATTTATGATGAGAGAAAATAGATAGTGACACATTCCTACACCTCCACTCTTCATTGCTAGCGACCTTGGAGCGTCGGTTGCCTCGCTTGGCAAGGCTGAAGCTTGCGCCATTTTCTTCAGGTGGATCATCATAGATAGAAGAAGACTGGCAACCAAACTCAATCCAGACAACTACTAAGAGCTTAGGAAGAAGGTTGAAGACCGAAGGACACGGATCAACTCGATATAACCATTCCTAACTCTTTATATTGCTTGCTAGTATAGGGTTTAGGGTAGATCCGGGCATCGGGTTGTTGTAGCGCCAGTTTAGAAAAATTTTGTTCCATATTTAGCCACGGTTTGATGGCCAGGGCACTTCCGTAACCCAACACAGTGTTGTCCTCCGTAAAAACTCTCTGCACTTCGATCTCCCAGCGATCCACGATCTCCCGAATCAGGTGATATTGCCTCAAGATGTGTCTGGACTTCTGATGGGACCTAGGTTCCTTTGCTAAAGCTATTGCCCCGTTATTGTCACAATACAGAGGTATTGGATCAACAACGGACGGAACCACCTGAATTTTTTTTAAGAACTTCCTCATCCAGACTGCTTCTTTAGCGGCATCACAAGCTGCGATATACTCCGCTTCCATTTTCGAGTCAGCAACGGTGTCCTTCTTGGAACTCTTCCAACAGACCGACCCTCCATTGAGGGTAAAGACATAACCCAACATGGATTTGGAGTCATCCTTGTCACTCTGGAAGCTGGAGTCAGCAAAGGACGAGCTGGAGGTCTTTTCCGCCGTACACCAAGATTATCTCCTTAGTCCTTCTCAGGTACTTGAGAATGTTCTTTACTGCTATCCAGTGCTTCTCCCCAGGGTTTGACCTATACTGGCTTACTACGCTTAGTGCGTAAGAAACATCTGGTCTGGTACACAACATTGCATATATTATAGAGTCTACCGCAGAAGCATAGGGTATAATAAACGTGCGATCCCTTTCCAAATCAGTATTGGGAGACATCTCTTTGGAGAGGGTGATTCCGTGACAAGCCGGTAAATTACCGCGCTTTGAATCTTCCATACTGAATCTCTTCAGTATGGTGTCGATATACCTGAACTGTGAAAGTCCCAACATTCTCTTATCTATCACAATAGATCTGGATCCCTAGAATGTAAGAGGCATCACCCAGGTCTTTCATGGAGAACCTTTGTGAAAAGAATCCTTTGAAAGATTGTAGCATAGGAATGTCATTTTCTATCAAGAGAATGTCATCTACGTACAAGACGAGGAATACAACAGTTCTTGCTACAATCTTACTATAGATGCACGGTTCATTTGGATTTTTGATAAAGTCAAATTCTTTGACCGTCTCATCAAAACAGATGTTCTAACTCCGCGATGCCTGCTTTAGTCCATAAATGGACTTAAGCAACTTGCACACTTTCCTGCTGCTCCCACTCTGAATGAAACCTTCTGGCTGGTCCATATAGACGCATTCTTCCAAATTTCCATTTAGAAAAACGGTCTTTACGTCCATCTGCCAAATCTCATAATCGTGGAAGGCAGCAATGGCAAGAAAGATCCGGATGGATTTGAGCATAGCCACTGGAGAAAAGGTTTCATCATAGTCCAAACCAGGCCTTTGACGAAATCCTTTTGTAACAAGTCTAACCTTATAGCTTTCAACCTATCTATCTACACCAATCTTCTTTCTGAAGATCCATTTGCAGATTACGGGTTTTACCCCTTCTGGAGCCAAAGTCCATACTTTGTTGGTGTACATGGACTCCATACCGAGTCTGTGCTCTGAATGGCTTGCTGGAAGTTAGTTGGCTCATCATTATCAATGATACAATCCTCTCTATCCCCGTCTACGAGAAAACCGCAGTATCTCTCGGCCGGATGAGATAGCCTACTACTCCTGCGGAGTGGCGCGGGAATGTCCTGTTCTTTTGAAACTTCTGGTTCTACCATGTTTTCAGTAATAGATTGTGGTTCTGGAATTTCTTCCAGTTCTATTGCGCTCCCACTAGTTTCTTTTTCTAAAAATTGATTTTCCAAAAAGTGGGCATGACGAGAAACAAAAACCTTTTGTTCCTCTGCGCAATAGAAAAGATACCCCCTGGAGTTCTTTTGGTATCCCACAAACTTACACAGTACTGAGCATGCGTCGAGCTTATTCTCATGCTGCTTTTTGACAAAAGCTGGACATCCCCATATCTTCAGATACTGAAGATAGGGTTTCTTTCCACTCCACATCTGATATGGTGTGGTAGGCACAGTCTTGGTAGGAACCTTGTTCAAAAGATATGCAGCTGATTCCAGTGCATAGCCCCAAAATGATCGCGGTAACTCAGCGTTACTCATCATGGAACGTAACATATCCAATAAGGTTCGGTTCCGTCTCTCCGATACACCGTTGTGTTGTGGCGTGTATGGAGGAGTAAGCTGAGAGAGAATTCTATTCTCTTTTAGGTAATCTAGGAACTCGGCACTCAAGTATTCACCACCTCGATCAGATCTCAGTGTCTTGATACTTTTGCCGGTTTGTTTTTCCACTTCATTCTTATATTCTCGGAATTTCTCAAAGGCCTCGGATTTATGTTTCATCAAGAAGACATGTCCATACCTACAGAAATCATCCGTAAAAGTAATGAAATAGGAATAACCACTTCTTACATGTGTAGACATTGGACCACACACGTCATTGTGTATGAGTTCCAAGAGCTCGCTTGCTCTTACTCCGTGTCCAGTGAACGGAGTCTTTGTCATATTTCCCTTGAGACATGATTGACAAGTTGTATAAGATTGATATTCAAACGGATCCAAATATCCTTCTTTATGTAACTTGTTCAACCTTGTTTCATTGATGTGACCCAGTCTACAATGCTATAAGAAAGCTTGATTTAATTCTGGAGTCTTTCTTTTATGTGTGTTCTGGATATTGAAAACTTGCAATTGGTTTAATACGTATATACCGTTATTTAGTGTACCCGACCCAATCAGACCATGATTAAGGTGGATGTTTACGACATCGCTTATAAATGTAAAATCATAACCTTCTTTAGATAACAAAGATACAGAAATGATATTACAAGTCAAATTAGGTACATAAAAACAGTTACGCAAAACTAAAATATGTCCACTTGTCAACCCTAAGTGATATTCCCCTACGAGTACAGCATCAACGCTCGCTCCATTAGCAACCCTGAAGGTCATATCACCGGTCTTCAGAACTCTACAGCTTCTCAGTGCCTGCAAAGAATTACAGATATGAGATCCTGATCCGGTATCTAATACCCAGGAAGTAAAGTTGATTGACAGACAGTTTTCAATTACAAACACATCTGAAGCCGAAACCACAACTTGCTTCGAGTCCTGCTTCTTGGCTCTCCAGGCCCTGCAATCCTTCTTCCAATGGCCCTTCTTATGATAGTAGAAGCATTCTTCCTTCCCTACTGTCGGCCCTGCCACTTTTGCCTTGCCTTTCACTTTCACCTTACTAACACCGCCTTTCGGCTTGGTGGGGGCCTTCTTCTTCTTTCCCTTGGCTTTCGCCTTGGATCTAGGAGAGGAAGCTTCACCAACAAGCAGAGCGGGTGTTTCCCTGGATTTCTGCAGGGTGCCCTCAGCACTCCTCAACATGTTGAGGAGTTCCGGAAGTTCAACTTCTTTACCTTGAATATTAAAATTCAAGATAAACTGGGAGTAGGTGGAAGAAGGGGGGACTACAGAATCAAGTTTTTATACAGCTCGTTCTCCAATATGGCCCCTAGGTCAACGAACTCATCAATGTAACCGATCATCTTAAGGACGTGTTCCCCTACAGATGACCCGATAGCCAACCTCGCCTGAAATAGCTTCTTCAAGGTCTCGTATCTTGCGATACGAGATTGCTCTCCATATAATTCCTTGGTATGGAGGAATATGGATTCAAGATCCATATTCTCGTGTCGCCTCTGGTGTTCATTATCCATAGAGACCAGCATGAGGCACTTGGCTTTCGCACTGTCAATTTCCCAGGTCTTACGGATTTCCTTATCCGCGACGCTGGAATCTGGACCTGGGACGGCGGGGGATTTAGTAGTAAGAATATAGCCAAATTTGTAATATGTGATTGTCATCTTGACATTCCTGAGCCAATCTTTATAGTTTGGCCCCGTCAATATGTTTTTATCTAATAGTAACTTATGGCCGGTCATCTTGGTCGCTGCAATTAGGAGAGAGAGAATAAACACTTTAGCATGATGCTCTTGCAAGTTTAGATTGGTTTTTAGTTTATCTAAACAGGATGGCTCCCACTGTTTCTCGAATCCTTCCTCAAACTATAAAAGAAGAATTAGTCAGGATTAATCGCACCGTACAATTCTTGCTTAACCTTTCAGCCAGGCTAGTGTCGGTACTTCGAGGGAGGTTTTACGATGCTTTCGCGAAGTTCCTTTATTAAATAACCTCTTTTCCCTGGAGGCGTATCCCCACTAACACCTTTCTAGACACCTACTTGGTTTATAGCATTGATCGTTAAGTGAAAAAATCTCTCGAGGAGTAGCATATACTCATAGTAGGATCGGGATCCAAATATCATCGTGTGATAAAATTGAAGGAATCCTACCAAAATTATCACACTCCAAATGGTATGCAACACTAGCAAGTTTCAGTTTCTTTAGAAACTCCCGATGTGGATGTTTGCCCCATGCTCTTATGACCTTGACGAAGGCCAACATATCATAAGTCACATGTCAAGTTCTACCCGTCATTGTCCAGGTTAATTTGAACCCACCCGTACATACCCTTGACGAAGGCCAAAATAGTAGTACAACTGTCCCAAACCAACGCATCTATCTATGCAACAGATGAATATTTAGCAGCTACCAATCACTATGCCTTAGCAAAGGTCAAAATACATAGCTTGAATACCACTGAATATCCAACTGAAATGACAGAGGGCTACAAATGATTTTGGCGAAACCGTGAACGTAGTGAACTTGATATAACCGAAGGAATCTGATAGTTTTTAAAAGGAGTGGTTTAAGCTCCGCATTGTAAAAGTTTTGTTGTTTTGAAAAACCGAGTGGTTTTAAAATTGTTCCAACGATTCAGATTTGGTTTATTTGCTTTGCATTAATGTAATGTGGTATCATCAATTAACCTACCATTGCAGAAAAAGAACGAAAATACAAAGTACGCTTATGCCGCCCGCACTCGCCACGGGCCCCGTCATCACCCGTTAGGTTACTTAACTAACGACAGAGCGGGGGCTGGACTAGCGCGGATGAATTTTATACCTTGTAATATTGTGTCCTTCTAGTCTTCTTGTTGTCCTCTTCCTCTTCTTGAGCTCCTTGGAGTGAAAATGGATCGCACCTCCTCGTCGGCTTCTCGAAGTCGAAGAAGATCCACTCGAGAGTACCAACCTTGAGCTTTAACCTCCAAGATGAGGTAACTAGGATACTTGGTGTGCTAAACTAAGTAGCCTAGAGTGAGTAGAGAGTGATAAAGGATTTAGTTATCTCACAAACCCTAGGATTCTAAACTCATGAGACAATTAGGGTTCTTGAGGGAGATGAAGAGAGCTAGAGAGGAGAGAGAATATATTTTTGATAATGAATAAAGAATATGGCTTATGTGAAGACTAAATTTCAAATGAAAATATCCCACACAAATATCTTACAAATATCTCAAAATATCTAAGTCTTCATTTGCCACAAATGAGTTCAAGAAAGTCAATAAGAAGCCATGTTCAATTTCACTAAAATACCATAAAGTTCTCCACCTTATAATCCACGTCATTAAGCATTTAACTTAAATGCTAAACTAAATAATGAGGTGTAATCATCTTGATGCAAACTTTAGTAATTGCAAGAATGCCCCTCGCATCCATATATACATACCCGTATTCGTATTCCGAGAAACACGAATACAATGAGACAAAACTAATCCAATAATCGAATACTAGGATCCGGCTTAAACCAAAGCCCACTAGTATTGTCCGCCTGAACAGCATACACACACAAGTACACGTATGTGATCGAACCCTGTCGTAAAACTATACGACCTCTACATCGTTTCGCCCGAAGCAGGGAAACCCTCTGTGTGGGACTATAAAGACTCAACAGTATGCTGGCAGTGGGTTTAACCTCAAGCACGTCAGTGGTATTAGCTACACGTAACGGCTACCCAGGTATCTGTCGATAAGAAGGCCGACAAGCAAACTCATCCGAATTCCTACTGAGTCTGTCTGTGGCAATCGCCGTACAGTCTGGTCTGTTCGTCTAAGAGTATCGCATATCGGGCCTAGGGGCGGTAAACGTCATACCCCTAATAGCGCAATAAGTCGTGTCAGAGTGCAGCCCAAAACACCCTGAGAAACTACTGGAGTACCTACCAGTAAATCTCGCTTTCCCTGACCAGGGACTTTGTGTAATGGTTTTCCGAACACAGCGCGACATCAACCCCCAAAACGGGGAGAGACGAATCCTATCTAACCGCCACTGCCTCCAAGTGCTTCGGGACTGTACCCAACTACTACCTGTTTGCACGACTCAATAGAGCCGTGGTAGGGTAGTAATCTAAGAACATTGGGGACACACTTGGGGAGAAGTAGCAGCGTCAAGTCGACGGACTAAGCTGTACTCATGTCACCTGGGAATTGCTATCTGACGATAGATATAGTACCATCCAGTAGTACCCCACGATTCCTTCCAGTGTAACTTATAACCCAATGAGCACCTGCATACTATCTCCCGTACGACGTACTGATGTTTGTGGGACAAAATATCTCCCCTGCTAGGATGAGAAACGTATACACTAGTCTACTCCGGAGTATCGATGCCTGGTCTCGATAATCCTACGACTAGGGACCTGTATAAGGATGTGCTTGTAGACTACCCAGCCCCCACTAGTGTGACTGCCATCACAACGCTGGTAGCCAAGCAAAGATCCTAAGGGCTCTATCAATATGTATTAATGATACGTTAAAAGAAACATATACAAATATTAAGATAGATACAAACCAAGTAGCATAAAACTATATTGAGCAAGACTGTTATAAATCCGTGTATATATATCCCAAGCTTTTAAAATATAATATACAAACTAGTACTATACAATAATGGCCTCTTGGGCATATTACACTAACATGGGGTATTTGATTAGTTAAAAATATTGCACATTTGTATGAACATTTTTCCTGCTATTAATAAGTACTAAAATGTGTTAATTGTAAATAAAAAACATATGTGGGTTTATTTGTAAAAAGATTACTATCATATATTTCTTCATTTATAATTAATATAATTAGGGAAAATATATGCATATAATATTTAAATGAAATATTAGTAATTAAAATATACATATCATGTCAAATATTCCTAATCAATATTCTTAAGATATTATATCATATAAATGGTTGGAATAATATCTCAAAAATACAAAATGCTACTAACAATTTGATTTGAGATATTATGCAGATATTAGCTCAGGTCTGAAATCTAAGAAGGAGATCCATATCAAATCGGATTACAAAACCGAATCTGCCAAATTTTAGAAGCAAATTGAGGAATATAGCAACGGCAGAGACTAAGGGCAATATTTTCAGAATCTGTATATCAAGAGGATCTCCGAATATCAAGAAGAAAAGCCAGAAAAAATTCCAAGACCTAAACCAACAATATGGCGGCGAAACCGCGATCAAACATGGCAAAGGGCGGCGGTTCCGCGGTCCTTTAGTGGCCGTTGGATCTGGATTTTTGGGGGCATGATTGTAGCTGCACCTAATCCAACATGGCATTTAGGGTTTGTACTTTCAAGGGCTATATAAAGGACCGAGAGCTGTGCATACCAATATCATCCCATAAAATATCGAATCATCATCTCATCTAATCTATTCATCTACCTCCATAAAGAGAGAGATCTACGAGCGAAACTAGAGTTCTTGTAATCTACTTTTGAAGGAGAAAAGTTGTAATGCAATAGTTGATTAATAAAGGTGGTTTTTTTTTAATTCTTTTTGCATTTACTTTACGCAATACTTTTCCGCATTAATTTTACGCATTACTTTTCTGCACTTTTAATTATGGTTTCATTCATCTTCAATCTCTCTTTTAAATAGCTACTAACCATGAGCGAGTAATTTCTTGCTTGCTAGGGTTTGTAGGATGAGGTAGAATAATGAATGAAATATCGCTTAACTCCTTTTGACATTTTAATGTTTATAAACCTTAGCAAAATAAATGTTAACCCTCTTATCGGACGCGCTATCAATTCATGATAGTCACCACCATGATTTGAGATTAGTTAATACTTGTTTTGTTAAGGGATTGAGATAAATAGAAATCAATGGAAGGACAAGGGGCAGTAGTGGGAAACCTTAGTTTCCTCCAAGAACCCTAATCC
Source organism: Agapanthus africanus (assembly GCA_030015575.1). Classification (NCBI taxonomy): domain Eukaryota; kingdom Viridiplantae; phylum Streptophyta; class Magnoliopsida; order Asparagales; family Amaryllidaceae; genus Agapanthus; species Agapanthus africanus. The sequence continues at coordinate 130,024,729 of CM057350.1, read as the reverse complement.
ATATTCATCGCTATCTCTCTAGTTTTAAACAATTAAAAGATAAAAAGAATCATTTCTAAACCTTCATCCATTAACAACTAAGTCCTATAAACCCTACAAGCCTTTCTATTATAAAATTTTCTACCCGTCTTAATATAAAACAGCAACAATCCCTCCTCTCTTTTACCAACTTGTTTAAAACAAGAAAAGAAATTCATGTTTCCCTGCGGACGACCCGTACTCATCACGGCTAGCTATTTGTGACACCGTCTTAATTGCGGTTATTTACAAGCATACACATTCACACCTTTTCGCAACCAATCAAATGGCACAGTTGCCGGGGAAACGGTCGTAATTATTTTTCTTGTTATTCGGGTTGATTTCTTATAAAAACCAGAAACATAAAATAAAAGAAAACTAAAACCGCATCTTGTGTTTTTAACGATTATTGTGCGAGTTTTGCAGGGGAATCTGGAGTAACTAGAGCAAGCCAACAGAGATTCAGAGACTTTAAAATTGGACCAAAGGAGTAGTGGTGTGCCCCGAAGAAATTTTAGCAGAAGATCTTGCTAAACAGCGCCGCTAAAAAAATATTTTTGTGTATTTTGATTTCAGTTTGTTTTGCATATCTAAACCGGACTTTAAGGGGTAATAAACCCAAATTCAGATTAGGTGGGGATTTTATCACCCTTCCTAGGCCCCACAAATCACAAACGAGCATACTATCACTCTACATTAATAAAAAAATATCTAGACCAAGCCTCTAAGGACTGTCGCGCTCAATTAGGACAGAGGAAGGTCGTGGATAATCTATTGCTTATCCGTATTCTCTTGTGGTGTCTAGGAAAGTGTGACCAAGGAAAGTGGTTACTTAATTAGGCCCGCTATTTCGGTGATTCGTATAGCGGATACCTCCCACTTACCTGGCACTTACCTGGCCACAAGATTAATAAGGAGATGGTAGAAGATTGATCCTCTTGTCCTTTGGAAGTCTAGGAGTAGTCTAGTGACTTGACCTAGGTGACCCTTGTTATAGGGGTTGATTGTGCATTTTTTGATTGGTTGAGTCAAGCCTCACGTCCGACTTTTTTTTCAAAACAAGCTTTCTTAAAATCCTTCTCACACATATCACGCGCTGCCACGTGCACTAAACCCGCTTAGTACATGATCGGCTGGACATAGGATCTAGTGCCCGTCTAGTCCGCGTTTTTGCTATCGACTCCGAAGTCGATACTTTTTCATCTTCTATTTCTCCTCCACCTACCACATCTCCCGAGATGGACGAATCTGTATCAAGTTTTAACAACACCACCTTGCCACTACCCGTAAGTGCGCAAATTCAGAATCCACCATGCATCACTCTTCAAGACCGATGCTATCCCGTACGCAGATCCCTTCCTACGTGTCTGTCTCTTCCACCAGCCAATGGGAATAATTTCGAAATTAAACCCCACTTCATCAACTTGTTGCCCAAATTTCACGGCCTTGAATCTGAAGATGCATACGTTTTTATAACCAAATTCGAAAATATATGTGCAATGATGAGCACCACCCAACTTTCAGGGGATGCTCTGCGATTACGCCTTCTCCTTTTTACCTTGTGCGATCTCGCAGAAAAATAGCTCTATAGCACCGTCGCACATTCTATCGCTAAATGGGATGAATTCATTAAAGCATTCCTTAAGAAATTTTATCCTCATCACAAGACTGCCCGTATTCAGAGCGAGATTAACCAATTTGCCTAACTTCCTAACGAACCTTTTTGGAAATGCTTTGATCGGTTTAAAGATCTCCTTATACAATGCCCTCATCACGGAATCGACAGATGGCAACTTTGCCGAATTATGTATGAGGGTATCAATCCAGCTACAAAACAAATGCTAGAAACCATTTGTCAATATCATTTCATGTCAAAAGACGACGGCGAAGCGTGGCAATTTCTGGAAGATCTCGCCTAACAGACATTACAGTGGGAGAGCACTAGACCAACAACATCGTCTTCATCTAGGGCAGGTATCTATCAGCTCGACGTTTCCATCGCAATGAAAGCCGAAATGGCTGCGATGCAAAAGAAACTCGAAGCTATGGAATGCAAATTCTCTTTAGCCTCCCTAAACCAAGTTACGCTCTTCAAAACCGTGTGTGGTTGCTGTTTTGACTCATCACATTTAACGGAAGAATGTCCTTTGAATCCTCCGTATTAAGGTCAAGAACAGACTAATGCTGCTTTTCAGCAATGACCTAGAAACGATCCTTATTCCTCCACATATAATTAGAGATGGAGGAATCATCCTAATTTTTTTTGAAACCAAACCAATCTCAAAATCGAAATCAGTTCCCAAGCCAAAATAACTATCAAAGGCTTCCCCACAGCAACAACAGCCACCACAACAAATTCAGCAGCCCTTTCAACCGCAATCTTTCCAAAATCTGGCCAATAACTTTGCCCCTTATAATAATCATTTCCAACCACATACTAATATTCCAACGGCCATCACCGATAAAATCTATGCACTCGAAAGAAGCTTAGAAACGTTTATTAATTAGTCCACACAAACGATGGCTAATTTAACGTCTTCTATCCAAACGCTAATGCAACACACTGCTTCCCATGGTGAGAGCATAAAATCGATCAAAGCACAAATTACACAGTTAAATCCCGCGATGAGTGAGAGAGAAAAAAGGAAACTTCCATCTCAAGCTCTACCAAATCCCGGACGCTCACAAAGCGCTAACATCATCCTTAACCAACAAAATCATAACGTGAGTGCCGTAACTACGTTGAGATCGGAAAAAGTACTGAATAACCATGTTGGTGAACAAGTTGATAATTTAGATGATACCCCGGCTACTACTTCTACTACTATTTCGTCTAATCCAACATTTTCTTCTGAACCCATTCTCCGTTTTTCACTAGGCTCGAACCCTCAGTCCACTTCCTTGAATGAACTACCATCTCAGACCATCCCAAATCCAATTTTGGGATCCATTCCACTCCCACAAACTTCTCCACAAGAGTTGGACCCAACCACTGTTAATAAAGCTCCTTTTCCAAACCGGTTGAGGCCCAACAAACCAAGTCCATAAATTGTGAAGATTGTGGAAATTTTTAAGTAAGTTAACATAAGTATTCCTCTCTTAGATTCTATCTAACAAGTTCCATCCTATGCGAAAATTCTAAAGGACTTGTGCACTAAGAAAAGGAAAACTCAAGTACCTAAAAAGGTTTTCTTAGCGAGCAATATGAGCAATGCTCTTACCCAACATTTGCCCAAGAAACATAAGGACCCCGGTTGTCCTACAACATCTATTACTATTGGGGGTAAAAATATCAATCGCGCACTACTCGATCTAGGTGCTAGTGTTAACTTACTCCCATATTCTGTTTATGAGAAATTTGGCATAGGAGAGTTGAAACCTGCGCGCTGCACTCTCCAGATGGCCGATCGATCTATCACCAACCCTAGGGGTGAGCTAGAGGGCGTGTTGATCAAAGTCGGGGAATTTATATTCCCTGTGGACTTTATAGTTTTAGATACACATCCTGTGGCGAACCCACGGAACCAAATCCCGGTGGTTCTAGGTCGACCTTTTCTAGCAACTTCAAACGCGGTATCAATTGTCGTAACGGTTTTATGAATCTATCCTTTGGGAAGATAACAATTGAACTTAACATTTTCAGGCTTAGGAAGTCAACCCTCCGAACCTTCTGCTCATATAATTGATATATGTTCTGTCAACGAGATAGCTTTCGACAGTTGCTAATTGGAGGAGCTTTTGCTCCACGATAATGAGCTCGACGCCACTAGCGCGCTGTTGTTTGAGACAGCTATTTATTATACGAGTAGGGACCCTTCTTTCGACACGTCCACCTCCAAGTTCAAATCCTTTGACTTGTCGAATAAAGTAGATGAGCTTTTCGAGTCTCCTACCTCCATAATTTCTGACGAATCGAGTGTTTTGAATCCTGGTGCGCAACACATTGACCTTGAAACTTTCAACCTTCCTAGTAAATTTGTCTATTCCACTGATATAGATATCGATTCGTTTCTTTCCGATAAGATTATCACTCTGACCATCGATGAAAGTTTCAAAAATATTTTTTCCAAAGAACTCGCGTTCCTTAAAGACTTGGATGTTGTGATGAATCAACCTCCACCCGAAGAAGTTGAACCGCCACCCCTTCTTCTTATCACATACGAGAATACGATTATTCCACTAATTTCTTATCTTTCAAATTCTCGTTTTCATGCACCATCCCTTTTTCGTCTCTACCAACCGAGACGTAAAACTTTTCGATTACACCTCTTATCTCCTCCCCACTTTTTCACGTCTATCTGTAACATGATCTTCTACCAGCCATAATGTTACATTGATAAAATATTTGAATGGTTGGTTTTAACTTTTGGTCTTTGTAAAGTTTTATGTAGACCAATAATATTTAACCCCCCCTATGATTTTCAATGCTTAGTAATGACAACACTGTTTTACTCAAGTTTGGGGGAAAGAAGAAAAATAACTGGCTCTTGAAATAATTGAAATTTTGCACGATTGTGAGCCAAAAACAATTTTGGGGGAGGATTTCACTGTCATTCACTCTTAACCCATTCTTTATACCATCTTATTGAACTGTTCCTCCTAGTTTTTAGGTTTTGAGCTTACAAGGACAGTATCAGTGAGGACATTGCTGCAAACAAGTTTGGGGGGATGGTTTGTATGGATGGTTTGTATATATCCACGCATCATATGTAAATATTGCATTGCATAATAATTTTTTAAGTTAAAAGTTAGAAAGTGAAAAATACATATGAAAGAGAGGAAGAAATTTAAGAAATGCAAGAAAATTATATGTTTTAAAACAAAACTAGTAATACGTAGTCATGAATTGTTGTCCCAAGGGTTGGTAAGATGAAGGAAATCATTAATCCGAGAATAGAAATAAGTGTGAAAAATAGTCCCTATTTTTGAGTCCAAATTTCTGAATGTTGATACCCCACTATACGCACTTGCACACATCTTAGAACTTGGGAAGTAGAGGATACCTTGAAATGCTCTTGTCTAAACTCCTTAGTATGAAGAAAAAAATATAAATCAACAAAATATAAATGACACATAAAAAATAAATGGTGAAGAAAAATGAACACCGGTTTTGTAATTACTTAAGGCAGCATAAGGAAAATATAGCGAGCGTGCCTTATCACCTAGTGTTTTAGACCAACTGGTTTGGTAGTCACTGCTAAGTTTTAGGTGTTGCAAGAGTAGGATATTGCTAATTACGCCTTAATAAGTAAGCACATTTGGTAATCGGTTGGTTAATATCTCAAGAAGTATTAACGGTCGCATTAAGAATGCGTGAGCAAATCCATCTAAAACATTCACCGACTAAAAAGTACTAAGGAAGATGGACAAAGGGTATGATAGCTTGAATTGAATTCTCCAAGTGTAGAGATGTCTTTACACACACGTAGGGGTATATGATCGATGTTTGGAGGAAAGATAGGGAGAAAGACTAAAGACGATATTTTATTGAGGGATGATGTGATTTCTGACATTTTTTCATGACTATTAAGATAGGGCTTATGACAACTAAAAAGCTAGTGTAGTTTGAAACTCTTATTTTCAAGTTCTTTCTTTTATATGTTTCTTATCTTTTCATGTAATTTTCATTTTCTTTCTTCTATTATAGTATTTTATGGGTGAAATCCGCTGAAAACCTTCAGGAGACAACACTCCTCCTACTAGGGACACCTAGAGGTTTAAAGTCTTATTGCACGAGCTAAGTGCAATCGTGTTGCCTACGGAAGTGTGTTAGGTTTTTTTCTTTTTAATAAATAGTTTGCTCGGGACAATCAAAGATAAGTTTGGGGGTATTTGATTAGTTAAAAATATTGCACATTTGTATGAGCATTTTCCCTACTATTAATAAGTACTAAAAGGTGTTAATTATAAATAAAGAACATATGTGGGTTTGTTTATAAAAAGATTATTATCATATGTTTCTTTATTTATAATTAATATAATTAGGGAAAATATATGTATATAATATTTAAATGAAATATTAGTAATTAAAATATGCATATCATGTCAAATATTCCTAATCAATATTCTTAAAATATTATATCATATAAATGGTAGGAATAATATCTCAAAAATATAAAATGCTACTAACAATTTGATTTGAGATATTGTGCAAGTATTAGCTCAGGTCTGAAATCTAAGGAGGAGATCCATATCAAATCGGATTACAAAACCGAATCTACCAAATTTTAGAAGCAAATCGAGGAATATAGCAACGGCAGAGACTAACGGCAATATTTTCAGAATCTGTATATCAAAAGGATCTCCAAATATCAAGAAGAAAAACCAGAAAAAATTCCAAGACCTAAACCAACAATATGGCGGCGGAACCGCGGTCAAACATGGCAAAGGGCGGCGGTTCCGCGGTCCTTTAGTGGCCGTTGGATCTGGATTTTTAGGGGCATGATTGTAACTGCACCTAATCCAACATGGCATCTAGGATTTGACACATAAATTTGAAAAAACCAAAGATGCGGAGAGAATTGAGAAGTATAAAATGCTAAAAAGAAAGTTAAGAAAGTTGTTCGGGAAGCTAAAACTAAGGTTTATAAGGAGATATATGAGAAGTTGGATACTAAGGAAGCGGAAAATGATATATAAAGGATCGCTCGGATGCGGTAAAGGAAGACCAAAGACTTGTGTGCGGTGAAATGTTTCAAAGATGAAGATCAGAAGGTTTTAGTTCGAGATGAGTATACCAAGAAAATGTTAGGTTTACCTAGCACCTTATGAAGGGTTTGGAAGCATCACATGTCTCAAAATTAAATTTTTAAGGTGCTAAGTGAACACACAATTAATCATTCCTAGAAAATTAGGGTTTCATAACTTAAACAACATTATAAGTAACAAAGGCTAGGGTTTTGAGAGTACAACCTTTATAACTCCCTACGCTAGACTCCTTGGCCACTTGAGGGTTGGAAAAGGGTTCGCTTGAAGTCTTCTAATGTCCACGACGATCCACCCGAAGCTCCTTTGTCCAAGCTTGTAACTTCACTTGATCAAGAGAAGAAAATGAAGCTAACACTCTTCACAAGTGGGCAAGACTTGTGTAGAATGGTGTTGTGGTGGCTTTTCTCACTTCAAAATCCTAACTTGGTGAGTGATTTGCTCACTAGAGAAAACTAGAGAGCAAAAGAGCAAGGAGGAAGAAGATGATGGCTTTTGAAGAACAAGAGAAAAGATAATGTGTTATGAAGAATAGAAAATATAAACATATATATTTTCCACTCTTCATCTCAAACCATGGTTAAATAATAAAGATATTATTGAATTTGAGTTAAAACACAAAAGGAAAGTTAATCCATGGTTAAAAGGTGGGTGAGCAAGGTTAGGTCAAAGAAGAGTGTAGAAACAAAGCCATGAATTATCCTTTTTCTTTTCTTTTGATTTTAACACAAATACAAATAATAATCCATATATTAACACAAGGTGTGAGTCTTATATTGCCACCATCTTCTATGTATATACAACCATGAAGGATGATGTATGTATGTATGTGTGCATGCACATCCATATGTGCATGAACAAGAAAGAATGCATACATGCATGCATACATCCAAAAATACAAGAAATGATTTCTAGTGAGAAACTAATGGTTAAATGATAAATCAATACTTGATTTAGCAATCCGGCCATATCACATACGACCCAACCAAAAGCAAGCCGCCCGATTAATATACGGTATCTTATACGCGCATTTTAACCGGGTCCATGCGCATATCGCATACGCGCACCATAACGTTTCGCCTGGACCAGGTAACTCCTTTATGGGACTCTAAGACTCGTCAATACGCCGGTAGTGGATGATGATCATATCAAACACCCCCAAGCCGCAAGCGGTCAGCTAAACGTAACGGCCACCCGGGTATTGAGCGATCAGAAGAAAACAAGCGAACCTGCTACAACTCCCGTCGAGCCAACCGGCAACACTACCGTACAGTCCGGTCTCTTCGTCAGATATGCTGCATATCGAGCCTAGGGATGGTCACGTCGACCCCAATAACTTAATAAGTCGTGCCGGTGAATGGTCTATAATAGATCGAGAAACTACTGATAACACTTATCAGTAAATCTCAGTAGCCCTGGCCAGGGACTTACTGATATAACCAGTCGAGCACGGCACAGCATCAACTCCCAATACCGGGAGAGAAGAAACCCCTCCTATCTCTCATCGCCTTCGTGTGTCTCGGGACTGTATCCAACGGCCACCTGTTTGCACGACTCAGTAGAGCCGTGGTAGGATGGTAATCAAAGTACAGTGGGAGAGCACACAAGACTCTATGACGATCTCAGGTCTACAGACTAACTTACACCAGTGTCACCTGAGAACTGCTATCCGACGATAGATATAATTCCATATAGGAGTTCTCGGTGAGTCCGTTCAATGTACCCAGTCACCACTGAGCACCCGTATACGATCTCGATGTCAAACATCGATGAATGTGGGAACATTCATCGCCCATCATATGGGTCTAGTATCATATACGCTAGTCTACTCTGGTATATCGATGCCCCGTCTCGATATACCTACGACTAGGGACATTTCAGGATATGCTTATGAACTACAGATGTCCCACTAGTATGAGCTCTATCATAATCACAGTAGTCAAGCCAATATCCTCAGGGCTTTATCAATATGTGTGAATGAATAAAAGCATGATCAAATCAACATGTCAGATAAAGAAGGACCAGATAGCATACTATCATGTCGAGCAAGAATGTATACTGAATATATATATATACATGTACAGATACATCCACTATCATATAATGGCCTCTAGGGCATACATATATCCAACAATCTCCTACTTGCACTAAGGCCGGTTATTGGCGTATCTCATACCCAACATCTCAAAAAGTCCCTCATGCTGCGGCTGAGGGAAGGCCTTGGTGAATAGATCCGCGGCGTTATTCTTTGTGTCTACTTTCCTAATCTCGATCTCGCGGCGATCTACAATCTCCCGGATCAAATGAAAGCGCCTCAGGATGTGTCTGGACCGCTGATAGGACCTGGGCTCCTTGGCTAATGCCATAGCCCCATTATTATCACAATACAATGGTATTGGATCAATAATGGTTGGAACTACTCCTAGCTCCGAGACGAACTTCTTCATCCAGACGGCTTCCTTGGCGGCATCATTCGCAGCAATGTACTCAGCTTCCATCGTAGAGTCTGCAACGGTATCCTGTTTGGAACTCTTCCAACTTACCGCCCCTCCATTGAGAGTAAATACAAACCCAGAGATAGATTTGTTGTCGTCCTTATCGCTCTGGAAGCTCGAATCGGTAAAGGCCTCCATTTGGAGATCTCCATTACCATACACCAAGAACAATTCTTTAGTCCTTCGCAAGTACTTAAGAATGTTCTTCACAGCTATCCAGTGATTCTCCCCTGGGTTGGATTGATACCTGCTTACAACACTAAGTGCATAAGCTACATCTGGGCGTGTACATAACATCGCATACATTATAGATCCTACTGCCGAAGCATAGGGTATAATGCCCATGCGAGCTCTCTCTTCATCGGTCTTTGGGCAAGAATCCTTGGAGAGAGTGACCCCATGGCAAGCGGGCAAGGCTCCTCGCTTGGAGTCTTCCATACTAAACCTTTTTAGGATGGTGTTAATGTACCTGGTTTGGGACAATCCCAATAACCTCTTGGATCTATCCCTATAGATCCTTATTCCCAGAATGTATGTGGCATCACCCAGGTCCTTCATGGAGAACCTTAGTGATAAGAAAGATTTGACCGAGTGTAGCATAGGAATATCATTTCCTATCAGAAGAATGTCATCCACGTACAATACGAGGAATGTGACAGCTCTTCCTACAGCCTTCTTATAAACACAAGGTTCATCTGGATTTTTGATGAAATCAAACTCTTTGATAACATCATCGAAACAGATGTTCCAACTCCGTGATGCCTGCTTTAACCCATATATGGATTTAAGCAATCTACATGCTTTCCCGCTGCTCCCACTGTCAATGAAGCCCTCCGGCTGATCCATATAAACGCATTCTTCTAAATCTCCATTTAGAAATGCCATTTTAACATCCATCTGCCAGATTTCATAGTCGTAGTGAGCAGCAATAGCAAGTAGGATCCGAATGGATTTAAGCATGGCTACGGGCGAAAAAGTCTCGTCATAGTCCAAACCTGGTCTTTGACGAAAACCCTTCGCCACAAGTCTTGCCTTATAGGTCTCTACCTGCCCATCTACACCAATCTTTCTTTTAAAGATCCATTTGCACCCCACAGGTTTTACCCCAGGGGGTACAACGTCCAAAGTCCATACTTTGTTGGTGTACATAGACTCCATTTCGGATCTCATGGCATCTAGCCACTTCACAGAGTCACCACTCGTGATAGCTTACTGAAAACTGGTAGGATCATCATCCTCCATGATGCAGTCTTCTCTGTCACCATCAATGAGGAAACCGTAGTACCTCTCCGGTGGGCGAGAAGTCCTACCAGACCTATGGAGTGGCCGAGGTTTCTCAGTTTCTATTGCAACAGCCGGTTCAACCAAGTCGTCATTTGTAGTTTGTGTCTCTAGAACCTCTTCTAGATCCACCACATTGCCATCATCTTTATCTGTGAAAAACTCTTTTTCTAAGAATGTGGCATACTGAGAAACAAACACCTTTTGTTCCTCCTTGTGGTAGAATAGATATCCATAAGAGTTCCTTGGATATCCCACAAAGTTACACATGACTGACTGTGTCTCGAGTTTATCCGGATTCTGCTTTTTAACATAGGCCGGGCAACCCCAAATCTTAATTCTCTTAAGAGATGGTCTCTTCCCATGCCATATCTCATATGGCGTGGTAGATACGGTTTTGGTTGGAACCCTGTTCAAAAGAAACGCTGCAGTCTCCAATGCATACCCCCAAAATGAGACAGGTAACTCAGCATCACTCATCATGGAACGGACCATATCTAATAGGGTCCTATTCCGTCGTTCAGAAACACCGTTGTGATGTGGTGTGTAAGGAGGAGTGAGTTGAGAGAGAATCCCATTCTCTTTTAGGAAGTTTGCAAATTCTGTACTGAGGTACTCGCTACCTCGATCTGATCGAAGCATCTTGATACTCAAGCCGGTTTGTTTTTCTACTTCTTGTTTATATTCAGTGAATTTCTTGAAAGCTTCGGACTTGTGCTTTAATAAAAATACATGACCGAATCTTGAGAAATCGTCAGTGAACGTAATGAAGTATGAAAAACCGCCTCTAGCCTATGTAGACATTGGCCCACATACATCACTATGTATGAGACCTAGGAGCTCAGTAGCTCTTTCTCCGTGTCCAGTAAACGGAGTTTTGGTCATTTTACCCTTGATACAAGACTGGCAATTCGCATAAGATTTATATTCAAAAGGGTTTAAATATCCATCTTTGTGTAACTTGTTTAGTCTTGTTTCGTTAATATAACCAAGTCTACAGTGCCAAAGAAAAGCTTCATTTATTTCTGAAAGTTTTCTTTTATTAGTGTGTTGTATGCTGAAAACTGTGTGTTGATTTAGGACGTATATCCCGTTATTAAGCGTACCATACCCAACCAACATTTGATTCAGGTAAATGTTCATAATATTGTTCTGCAATACAAAATTATATCCTTCATTTTCTAACAAAGAAACAGATATTATATTACAAAGCATACTTGGTACAAAATAATATGGGTTCAAAACCAATATACACCAAGATGGCAACCCCAAGTGATACTCTCCCACTGCGACTGTATGTACATTGGAACCATTTCCAACGCGGAGAGTATGGTCACCTGTCTTCAAAACCTTGCTATTTCTCAGCCCCTGCATAGAATTGCAAATGTGAGAACCAGAACCGGTATTTAATACCCAGGAAGCAGAGTTTATTGAAAAACAGTTTTCTGTCACAAACACACCTGAAGCGGAAGCATCCCCATGCTTCTTCTTGAAATTCAAGTACTCGGTGCAGTTGCGCTTCCAATGTCCTGTCTTGTGGCAATGAAAACATTCCCCTTTCCCCAAGTCTCCAGCTTTGGACTTTTCCTTTCCCTTCACCTTTTTAACTCCACCCTTAGGATTTGTGGGCTTCTTCTTTTTCTTTCCCTTGGCCTTAGCCTTTGGGCGAGAAGAGGAAGATTGTCCAATATTCATAATGGGAGTTTTCAATGATTTCATTGTGCTCTCTTCACTCCTTAACATATTAAGGAGTTCAGGTAATTCCTTCTCCATGTTGTGCATGTTGAAGTTAACTATGAATTGAGCAAAGGTGGAGGGGAGGGACTGTAGAATAATATCCGTATATTTTTCGTTGTCCATCGTCCATCCAAGGTCCTCAAGCTCTTCTATGAGAGCTATCATCTTCAGAACATGGTCTCCTACTGGTGTGCCAAGGGCCATTCGCATCTGAAACAATTTCTTTGATGCTTCGTATCGTAATACGCGGGATTGCTCTCCATACAACTCCTTTGTATGGAGGAATATGGCGTGAATGTCCATATTCTCGTGCTGCTTTTGATGTGTGTTATCTATCGATGCAAGCGCGAGGTATTTGGCCGTGGCACAGTCAGCGTCCCATGTCTTGCGGACTTCAATATCCGCAACTGAGGATTTTGGACCTGGGACGGGCGGGGCTGGAGCCGTGAGGACATATGATACTTTATCATAAGTCAAGGCTATTTTCAGATTCCTCAGCCAGTCTTTATAATTGGTCCCATTCAGTTTATTTTTATCTAGTAGAAGCTTGAGTCCTGTCATGGGTATCTGCCATTAAGAGAGAGAAAAGAATACACTCAGCGAAAGCTCTTGCAAAGATCAGATTGGTTATTATCTTGTCTAATCGATGTTTCCCACTGCTTTTATCAAGTTTTTCTTTCAAACCTTAAAAAGAAAACTAGCCAAGATTAATTACAGTCTACAACTTCGCTAACCGTTCAGCCAGGCCAGTGTCGGTACTTGAGGGAGGTTCCCCGTGCTTTCGCACGGACCTAATTAAAGTAAACCTCGTTTTCCCAGAGGCATAGCCCCGTTAACACCTTTCTAGACACCTAATGAGTTAGCTAATTGTAAACTGCAAAACTCTCCTGGGAGCAACTATTGCCTACAGTGGGATCGGGATCCAACCATCATATGGAAGGTATGCAATCTCATTGCAAATTTCAACACTTGAAATTCCCGATGCGGTTTTTACCCCTAGTACCTATGACCTTAACTAAGGTCAACAAATCATTAGTACTAGTCAAGTTCTACCCGTCATTTCTTGATTAATTAGACCCACCCATATGACCCTTAACTATGGTCAACAAAGTCGCATGAATGTCCTAATTAATCTGCATCATATGCAGTATAGGAAGACATCACTTAGCTACCGTACACTACGCCTTAACTATAGTCAACAAACGTAGCACGAATACTAAGTACTCTACTTCCTAAAATGACGGAGGGTTGCGGATGATTTTTAAGAAAATCTTTAACGCTTTAAACTTGATATCGTCGTAGAATCAAATGGTTTTTAAAAGGAGTGGCTTAAGCTCCGCAGTTTTGAAATGTAGCTTTTTCATAAAAAGGCCGAGTTGTTTTAAAATCCGATTCTATAACATCTTTTTAGATTTATTTTCTTTACATTAATCATATTAATGTAATCCCATCATTTAAGTCCTTAAGCCAGTCACAGAAAAGAAACGAAAATAACACGTACGCTTATGCCATCCGCATTCACCGCAATGTTCCGTTATGCACCGTTAGGTTACTTAACTAACGGCATACCGGGACGGGACTAGCGCGGGTGTAAAACATAGGCAACGTCTACTATATATCTCATATATAATATATCATTCGTCTCAGATATCTCAGAACACAGGCAGCAGAAACATATATATAATGTGGGATATACTAGGACGTCCGTATTTAGTATTTAGCCAACAATAGAAAATACGGATTCCACAGTCGCGATGAATAGCCAAGCCCACACCCCTACGAGAGCGGCAAGCGACCCTACCAATCCTGGAGTTTAGGAGACCCGGTCTCGACTCCTCGAGATGGCCTCCCACTGAACCTCAGAACCCGGTCACTTGTGCTCCCCATCTTGGGTCTATCCTAATGCGGAAAAGTAAATAATATACAACACCGGTGACATCAATCTCAACCCGGAAGTGCCCCAAATAAAAGAATATTACATTACATTTGAATTTTACATGAATGAAAAAATAAAACTCTCATCTCACATAAAAAAAAACCCGGCTATTCAATCGCGACAATCCTGCACATCATATCTCAGCAACACATAATATCATATATCATCAACGTAAGTAAGTATGCGTACCCCGATTGTCGTTGATGTATAGCAACGAAACCGGCGATATCGACATACTACACTTACGGTCACAGAAAGAACGTGTAAAACTGCAATATCTGGAATCCACATTCTCTTTAGACATCGTAAATGCGAAATATCACATACTTCATATTTCATGTCTAGCTATATGAATTCCACACATTGCATCACAGTCCAGATAAATAGACAGTATTAAAGTTTTCGAACGAATGATCAAATACCCAAAATTCCCTAAAGCTCAACACTTGAGCGGAGTTCAAAAACCCGGAGTGTGTCACAGTAGTGGCGGTCCAGCCGTAGAAGGGTCAAGTCAACGCCTCACATGTGGCACGTCGTACTGCCCCAAACCCTAAGGTTCAAAAGGCAGTTCAAGATGGTCACATAATCAAGTTAAGGCTTGTTGTCTTCTAGAGGGTCCACCACAAAACTTGCACGTATTTCCGAAAGATTTAAACCCCGTGAAAAGTGAGCAAATGATACTCGTTCGAACAATTCAATACTTTCTAATTTACCCGGAAAAGACACGAAATAAAAATTCCGATCGAATCACCGACTCCAAAACAATCTCCAGAACATATAACACTTAAACCAGATTAAAAATACCCAAAAATATCAACAAGCAGGTACAAATATCAGTGTACAAAAACGAGGCCTTAAAGCCTCTGTACGGCCGCGGAACCGCGGCCCAATCAAGCTTTGGCCGCGGTTCCGCGGTGGCAAGTATGGATTAGGGCTTCGTTTTTTACAACAATTCTTAGAATTCCCTGCTGAATTTTTTAAGGATTTTTAATACTGAAAAATCACAGTTTCAAAAAATTGTCCAGAGAGTGTCCCGAAAATCCGTATTTTGGTTCGATCGGAGTTTTAACTTCGTTAAAATGTCGCCTAAAGTTCTAGGTCAGCTCTGATACCAATGTTAGGTTTACCTAGCACCTTATAAAGGGTTTGGAAGTATCACATGTCTCAAAATTAAATTTTTAAGGTGCTAAGTGAACACACAAAGAATCATTCCTAGAAAATTAGGGTTTCATAACTTAAACAACATTACAAGTAACAAAGGCTAGGGTTTTGAGAGTACAACCTTTGTAGCTCCCTACGCTAGACTCCTTGTCCACTTGAGGGTTGGAAAAGGGTTCGCTTGAAGTCTTCTAATGTCCACGACGATCCACCCGAAGCTCCTTTGTCCAAGCTTGTAACTTCACTTGATCAAGAGAAGAAAATGAAGCTAACACTTTTCACAAGTGGGCAAGACTTATGTAGAATGGTGTTGTGGTGGCTTTTCTCACTTCAAAATCCTAACTTTTTGAGTGATTTGCTCACTATAGAAAACTAGAGAGCAAAAGAGCAAGGAGGAAGAAGATGATGGCTTTTGAAGAACAAGAGAAAAGATAATGTGTTATGAAGAATAGAAAATATAAACATATATATTTTCCACTCTTCATCTCAAACCATGGTTAAATAATAAAGATATTATTGAATTTGAGTTAAAACACAAAAGGAAAGTTAATCCATGGTTAAAAGGTGGGTGAGCAAGGTTAGGTCAAAGAAGAGTGTAGAAACAAAGCCATGAATTATCCTTTTTCTTTTCTTTTGATTTTAACACAAATACAAATAATAATCCATATATTAACACAAGGTGTGAGTCTTATATTGCCACCGTCTTCTATGTATATACAACCATGAAGGATGATGTATGTATGTATGTGTGCATGCACATCCATATGTGCATGAACAAGAAAGAATGCATACATGCATGCATACATCCAAAAATACAAGAAAGGATTTCTAGTGAGAAACTAATGGTTAAATGATAAATCAACACTTGATTTAGCAATCCGGCCATATCACATACGACCCAACCAAAAGCAAGCCGCCCGATTAATATACGGTATCTTATACGCGCATTTTAACCGGGTCCATGCGCATATCGCATACGCGCACCACAACGTTTCGCCTGGACCAGGTAACTCCTTTGTGGGACTCTGAGACTCGTCAATACGCCAGTAGTGGGTGATGATCATATCAAACACCCCCAAGCCGCAAGCGGTCAGCTAAACGTAACGGCCACCCGGGTATTGAGCGATCAGAAGAAAACAAGCGAACCTGCTACAACTCCCGTCGAGCCAACCGGCAACACTACCGTACAGTCCGGTCTCTTCGTCAGATATGCTGCATATCGAGCCTAGGGATGGTCACGTCGACCCCAATAACTCAATAAGTCGTGCCGGTGAATGGTCTATAACAGATCGAGAAACTACTGATAACACTTATCAGTAAATCTCAGCAGCCCTGGCCAGGGACTTACTGATATAACCAGTCGAGCACGGCACAGCATCAACTCTCAATACCGGGAGAGAAGAAACCCCTCCTATCTCTCATCGCCTTCGTGTGTCTCGGGACTGTACCCAACGGCCACCTGTTTACACGACTCAGTAGAGCCGTGGTAGGGTGGTAATCAAAGTACAGTAGGAGAGCACACAAGACTCTATGACGATCTCGGGTCTACAGACTAACCTGCACCAGTGAGTGTCACCTGAGAACTGCTATCCGAAGATAGATATAATTCCATATAGGAGTTCTCGGTGAGTCCGTCCAGTGTACCCAGTCACCACTGAGCACCCGTATACGATCTCGATGTCAAATATCGATGAATGTGGGAACATTCATCGCCCATCATATGGGTCTAGTATCATATACGCTAGTCTACTCTGGTATATCGATACCCCGTCTAGATATACCTACGACTAGGGACATTTCAGGATATGCTTATGAACTACAGATGTCCCACTAGTATGATCTCTATCATAATCACAGTAGTCAAGCCAATATCCTCAGGGCTTTATCAACATGTGTGAATGAATAAAAGCATGATCAAATCAACATGTCAGATAAAGAAGGACCAGATAGCATACTATCATGTCGAGCAAGAATGTATACTGAATATATATATACATGTACAGATACATCCACTATCATATAATGGCCTCTAGGGCATACATATATCCAACAGAAAAGGTGGAGATATTATTTTGACGAATTGTTCAATGAGAGCTTTACTAATAATTTGGATGGACTTGTCATTCAATCTCAAGATATAAATCATGATTTCATACATAAAATAAGAGTACTTGAGGTTAAAAAGGTTTTGAAGAGAATGAAATTAAGAAAAGCGGTTGGTCCAGACGGGATTCCTATCGAGATTTGGAGATACTTAGGAGAGATAGGCGTTAAATGACTGACAGATCTATTTAATAAGATTTGGCAGACCAAAAAGATGCTAAATGAGTTGTCATGCCCCGCTTCCCAGTGTACGGCGAAGGGGACGCGACGAGGTCCGCTACGTATATACTTAGAAGTACATACGCTAAGCGTATCTAAGCAATATAAAAATAAATCACAAGAGACAAGAGATATAAAAATAACAGCAACTTTATTAACAACATTCTTTTGTACAATGCATGAAAAGTAAATACAATTGGAATAAAAAGCGATGCCTAAACAATGGCATATCAGGAAATGAAAATACTGAATAGAACAAGGTACAATGTCTAGAGCTCGGGGTCTTCGTGAAACTGATCCAAGTCTTCACCGATGGGCTCGATCTCCGCTGGGTCCAAAGTACCTGACAACATTCAAAGAAGAAAGAAATAGAATGTCGTCAGCGAACAGGTCGCTCGGTAAGTCCCAAAGATAGGGAAGAAATAGGCAAAGAGTAGGGGAGAGAGAGTAGCTTTTAATGTTGTATTGTATTGTTGTAATGTTGTATTAACGCTGTTGTTTGTAGCTTGGTACAGAAAAATGCCAGTGTATACGAGAGGGGTCTCTATATGCTAGAGACCAGGGCAAACGGAATGTACAAGGAACCGTTAAGCTACGGTACAACAGCAACGGAATATAGGTTAGGTGTCTTAATCTGACCACCTCGTGCCACTTTTAACACCTTCCGTACCAATCTACCCCTTAAACCCCGTAGTGTTTTGATAGTATTGTTGTATTGTATTGTGTAAGTTGGATGACTGACCAAAACCATGATATCAGTAAACAGATTGTAACTGCATAATCAGGTAAATGGATTAACGGAATAATGGATGTATATCCATGGTTTGATTCAGTCAAGTTGTATAGATTGTTAACTGGATTCTGGAATTCATGTATTCATATTGAGTTGGAGTATTAAAGAATATAGATTGACTTGAATCATATTCAAATCAGAAATAATCAGACTCAAACCCGAGTCAGACTAAAAGAAATGTAAGTCTAAGTTCTATATTTGTTAGGGTCTTTATTGTAATTTATAAAACTTGAGGGGGGTTTATGTAAAAATACTTTTGCATAGTTTTCAAGATACACCTCAAGTATTTATTATTCGTATTTATTGTTATAATGAGTGTAATTTTATTTGTGATATTTCTAGTGAAAATATCCTAATTACATAAATAAAGGTATTAATTTGTAATATTGATTTATTTGAAATTCAAGGTATTTTAATGTAACTTTTAATCTTGTAATTTTTTAGGAAAAGGTGGAAACTTTATTTTATAATAAAATAGGTGTTTAAATGATAAATATACATATGTTTATACAATAATAATTTTTAATCAATATTTTGTTTTCCAAAAATCTCATTTTTCTTAAATGCCGTATTTTAAACCTTTCGAGACCGAATGCTCCTTGTGGAGGTCTGCATCTCGCACTACTAAACCCGAGAGTGCACGATAAACCGTACTATCCCTAACGAGTTCCCCAAAAGTGGGTTGTAGTGGCGCTTTGCAAAGATTTAATAAATACTAGTCATTTAGAAGACGGTTTTATAAAGATAAGGTATTTATTTGTAAAAGGGTGTAAATTTCCGTATTTTAGATTCTAGGGTTTCCTAAGCCAACTAGCCTATTTCTAATTAGTCTAAACGACAAGTCATTAGAAGCCTCAAATCGCCTCTTCACCGCCAATTGTGGCCAGGTAAGTACAAATGAGAAAAGGAGGGATCCGCTCACGAATCGTGAGACGGGCCTTTTAAAGTTACCTTTTCTCACTTGCCTAGCCTAGACACCACAAAGTCAGGTTTAGATAAACGATCGATGTCCACGACTTATCGTATTTCCTATTAAAAGATATTATTTTAAAATTGTATATAACCTAGAACTTTTAGAAAAGGTTTTATTAAGAAAATGGTATTTTAATGTAAAATCTTATTTTATCGTATTCTAAGTTTTCAAGATAGCGTGTTATGATTTCATATTAGTGTGTGAGGAGGTAGGTCATTACCTCGTGATCTACTTTAAGGTATAGTAAAGTTTAGGGGTTAAATGTGATAAATTAAACATGGTGGTATTTAAGTGCAAAAATACGGTATATTACAAAAGCTATCATTTCATGTATGAAAACTTGTTCAAATTAATTTTTAAGTGATTAGTAGTCAACATGAAGATGTTTAAGCATTATGGAATTAGTGATAAGTGAGATTTGATAGAAAACCGAATCGGAAATCGGGTTGTTCCGATTTCCGTCGGGTTTGCAAAGTCGTATTTTTATGAAAGAAAAGAAGGATAGAAAAGGGGGACTTACGGGTTTGGACAACACTAGAGAGTGAGAGGGAGATAGAGGGTTTGCCGGTGTGTCGAATCGTCGTTGAGAGGTCCTAGCACGATCGTCGGAATTTCGCCGTCGATTTCGTCAGCGCTTCGCCTTTCGCTCGTTTTCTCACGTACCAAGTTCTCTTGGAATTTTGAGAGAGTGGACTTAGGAAAAGTGATGAGAGGGTAGAGGGTATGGGGGGTTTATATAGGGTTAGGCTAGGGTTAGGGTTTTTAATAGAAAAAATATATAAAAATATATAAAATCATTAAAAATTCATTAAACATATGAGTAAAAGGGATTTATTGGGCAATTTAAAACCGATCCAGGTATAATAAGTGTGCAGGAGGGTGGACCAAGTCAAGAGGAGACTTTTCTCTGTTGGTGACTCGGCCGTCCGGCCAAGTCCGGCCGGCTGCGCCGGACCGAGTCGGCTCAGTCGCCGGCCGGCGGCGCCGAGTCGGGCCGAGTCAGGCCACCAGAGGCCGGGGAAACTTCGGGGGTACAATTTGGTATATTTACTTTTTATTGTCCAGTACATATTTTGGGAGTTATGGCCTTTTGACTGTTGACTTTTCAAAAATTTAAAACAAAATAAATATAAAAATAATGTGAGGCATGGGATTTGAACTCTGGTGGCTTGGTTCAGCAGTGCAAGGTATTACCAATGAGCTACAAGCTCCTTCTTGTAATTATGAAGTGAAATAAATACTTAAAGAGATATCAGCCGCAATAAATACTCCAAGTATACATTGAATTTAAATCAATTCTTTGTACATTAAAAATGGAGTATTTAAAAACAAAATAATTACTTATATATATATTGTGCTCAGGTTAAAATACTCCTTTATGGATTTTTAAAAATTTTAAAAAAAATATATATAGAAAAGTGTATAGGAAAAATTATGGTTGTTACATGAGTGGAAGAAAAGTACCCTTGTACATATCAACAAAACATTCAAGGTTGCTCAAACTACCATGGAATAAAACTTATGTGTCACACCATGAATCTTTGGGAGAGAGTGATTGATCACAGGCTAAGGAAGGATATTAAGATAACAGAGAACCAGTTTAGTGCCTGGACAATCGACGACAGAGGCTATTCATTTGCTTTGTCAACTTGTCAAGCATTTTGGAGAAAGGAGAAGAGATTTGCATATGATATTTATTGACTTAGAGAAAGCATACGACAAGGAACCTAGAGAGGTATTATGGAGGATAATGATGAAGAAGGGGGTCTCAGTCAAGTATATTGATATAATCAAGGACATATACGATGGAGTAGTGGTAAATATCAGAACTTGCGGCGGCCTAACGACTGATTTTCCGATTACAATTGGCTTACTTTAAGGATCTGCATTAAGTCCTGTCACACCCCGCTTCCCAAAGTACGAAAATTTCGGGATGTAACAAAACCAGCCATGCTACCTACGGTAAGGAAATATCCTTCCATGGTCACATTAAGGCTGTCAATCAGTAATCAAGAACAATAAAGTACTAAATCTATCTATCACATGTCCAATAGCCACAAAATCAATAACTAGAAAAGATAGCGGAAGCAATAAATATCCAAGTAAAACTAACTAGCATAAGAGCTATATCAATAAGGTGATCCTCACTGATCGGCGATCTTGTCGAATACTCACATGCTAAGTCAAGTAGCTGGGCCATGCAAAACCCATACGTCAGATGTTATAAATATCAATAATAATAGTATGATCAGAACATGACGATATACAAGATGATATGAGTATAAATCATAATCGCAAGTATAAAACAGTGGCTATAGGTGTATCACGTGTATCCTAAAGTCTGTGCTTCTATGTTATTTATTCTATAAGTCTTTGAAACCAATTAATATAATTCTCATCGTAACTCAACAATATATATCCCGTTCATACCCCCACGAGACCACGGCAAAATATATCCCATTCATACCCCCATGGGACCACGGCACAATAAACAATGGTTATTCCGTTCACGCCCGGAATCACGGCAAACAATAATAATATCCTCTTGAGTTATGTTTCGGTTACATTCTTGATTTCCCCTTTTCCCCAGGTTTTGCGTTCAAGTCAGATATTAATAGAATATCTACCTAATGCCAACACAGGAACAATCAAATACATGTTATGTCTATCTAAACAACAGGTCACGTCCATCAGGACGACAAGTCAGGATTGTTGCATTGATAAGTATTACAGTCAATAGGTACTAGCATGATAACGGTAATAGTAACAGGTTGGTTGGGTACCAGTCATGAATTTATGTACAGGCATGTCAGGGATGATGTAATCAGTCAGGTAAGGTATCTACTTTACAACCATATATTCTAATCAAATCATGGTATAGCAGATAATACAGTTATAACCGAATATCAGTAAACACTAACGGATATAGATTAACAAGCCTGTCATGGATAACGTAATCATATTATGTACAAGACCAAGATAATAGAATTAACATGGATATCATATTCAATCCGATTAATAACTATAAAAGTAGTGTTGATTAACTATGCGTAAGAAAGTTCCGTTCAGAAATTCAGCGTCACTCTGATTTGTAAAATAGTTTAAAATTAACAAACGTTCTCCAAAAGAGACGTGTCATATATTAAAACAAAGATAATTCAATAAGCTTTTCATTTTTATAAGTTAAAATGTCTCAGGTTGTTCCTACAAAAGGTTATGAACGTTCGAAATTAAAAGTTTGCTGCTGGAATTTCCCTGGACAACAGTTCAGAGGTATTTTCATTTACAGTTTACGTTATCTAAAAACTTTATTTTGCAAGTGAATATTTCACAGGGTTATAGTATTCTGAGTTAGGTTCGTAATGAACTAAAGAAAATATGTTAATGATTTTTCTATGATTTATAATAAATTTTATAAGGTAAGGTGTACAATAAATTTCAGATTTGTCGTATCCGCTTGGCAACGACGTTTCATGTGTAAACTATAATATTTTCAAACTATATTTTACATAACATTATAAAATGCAGATTATAAACTAATTAATGATTTACGGATTATATAGATATAAACGGTATAATAATAATAATAGGAAATATTATGACAATATATATATTTATAGATATAATTATAGTATGTCGCAAGTTGTAAACTTGCATACACTGTATATTATAAAACTGATTAACGTTAAATAACTACGGTGTATAAATTATATAGATATAGTTGTATGATAATAATGATAATAAAAATACGACAACATATAAGTAAATTACGTAAAGCATAGCATATAGCAAGTTGTCAAATTGTCTCGAAACAAACGCGATAAACAGAAGCAACACGACGCTATACAAATCAACACCAAGTTTTGATACCTCGGTTAAGCTTCTAGGATGCGGCTGGAGTTGCGTAGGCGAGAATGAGTGTGGGCTTGAAGAACGAAGAAGGAGAATATATAAATTGATGAGGAAGAGATTTAGTTAGAGAAGAGAGAGATGAAGAAAGAGAGCTTTTGTGTTTAATATAAAACTATATAGTATAGTTTAAATTAGGTTATAAATATATATTAGTTTTAATGTATATAGATAATATCAAACTACAACCAATCTCCACCAAAATTTCATCAAAAATATATTTTGGAAAATAATTCACATACGTAAACTTCTCAATCATAACGCAAGAATATATTTTAAATAACTCATACCTCTAATTTAAGATTTAAAAGAATTATAAAAATATATCTAGATTTAGTAAATATTGGATAATAGATATCTTGAGATTTAAACGTAAAAGATAAAAGCAAAATAAGATATGGGATTGCAACCATATGATGACAGTTAACAAAATATAATTTATTCTTAACTTGTGCCTACTAAAAGATATATATATATATATATATATATATATATATATATATATATATATATATATATATATATATATACACTAGATTCACATAGATTCAGTTTACTGATAAATATCAGATTTAATGTTGCACCATACTGGGTTTCACACATGCGGGTCAGGTCAAATAACTGCTGCTACTATTCGAATAACTCGCAACCCAAAAGAATAAAATAGAAGAAATATAAAATAAGTGTTAAAATACCAATTAATGTCGTATAACCGTATTAGGGTGTTACAAGTCTATTCCTGTTTACCATTGTGATGGATGAGCTTACTAGAACTATCCAAGATGAGACACCTTGGTTCATGCTATTCGTTGATGAAATTGTTCTAGTAAGTAAGACGAAAGCAGGGGTTAATGCCAAATTGAAGTTATGGAGGCAAACGTTGGAATTTCGGAGGTTCAGATTGAGCACGTCCAAGACAGCATATATGCATTGAAAATTTAGCAAACAGAGAAGTTGAGAGCACAGTGGTTTAACACTAGATGGGCAAGAGATGTCACCGAGCGGTCGGTTTAAATATCTAGATTCTATCATCCAAAATGATGGGGAGATTGATAGCGATATCAATCAAAGGATCCAAGCTGGTTGGTTGAAATGGAAGAGTACAACCGGGATTTTATACAATCATAACTTTCCGTTAAGGTTGAAAGGAAAGTTTTATCGGAACGCTATTCGACCTGCCTTATTATATAGTACAAAATGCTGGACTCCTAAGAAACATCATACACAGAAGATATATGTAGCGGAGATGCGCATGCTTCGTTGGATGTGTGGTAACACTAGAAAAGATAAGGTGTGAAATGAGGATATTCATGCAAAAGTTGGTGCAGCACATGTAGAGAAGAAGATGCAAGAAAACCGGTTAAGATGGTTTGGGCATGTACGATGCAGACCTATAGAAACACCGGTTCAACGAATAGATACTCTCAATATAGGCAATGTCAAAAGGACAAAAGGAAGACCGAAGAAAACATGGATGGAGGTGATACAAAAAGATATGGTTGCCAAAGACCTCAATGAAAGTATATTATTCGATAGGAGTGAGTGAAGACGGAGGATTCATGTGCTGAACCCAGCGTGATTTTCATGTTGGTTCATGTAGCCTATCTCATATGCTTGGGATAAAATGCTCCGTTGTTGTTGTTGTTGTCGTCATTACTGTCAATTAGGTCATGACTAGATTTTGACTAGATTTTGGATAAAGGCAAATGAAAGAAAATGTAATATTGTACATTGAATGATAGATGTCAAAAAAATTTGAACAAATATTAATCAAAACCAACACCATCATCTAACCTTTATGTATTTACTTTTTCTTTCGACTTTCCGTACACGATAAAAGGAGGTTATAAAAAGACATCGTCGATCGAAATTAATGAAGTAGTCTATGAACCGGTAAATGAATCCACAATGTAAATTGCACTTCTTCAATGAAGATGACTTGAGGTTCTAGCTATCATTTGACATGGAGACACAGAGATGAGAGTTTATAACAAGAGATTGACTCGTTAACTAGAGAGAGGTTGATATCATGCGTCCACCAAAAGTTACAAGCGAGGTACTCTTTCTTCACTGAAACTTTCCTTTTGAGAAGAATTTCTTGAAATTATTTGGGAAGAATTCTTTATATTTGACCTAGCAGATAACTTAGATTTAAAGATTGCATGCAGAGGAATCTTCTCGAATGCCTCCATAGTTTGTCATGCATGCTCTTGACTAAGTTAATTTCTTTTTGGTTGGTGCATGGACTGAGTTTGCCGACAACATACATGGCTGAACATTTCGACTTTAGTGTCTTTATGAACGAAATATATCTATTTATTATTATAACTAGAAGCCGAAAAGATCATATGATATTTTCTCATTTTCTGAAACAAAAATTAAAAAAAGTCACAAAATAATTTTAGCTTTTCCTTAATTTTAGGACTCCCCCTCTCCCTCCCCCTCCCTCTCCCTTCCTTATTACTCCAAAGGGTTAGGAAAAGATAAAAGACATGCAAATTAATAAAATTGTAATAAAAAAACCCTTAATCTTTCTTTTTTCAACACCTTATGAGCTTTTTAGATCTATATTAGGTATTTTAGTGAAAGGGTATTTCAAATAGAAATTTCAATTTAATTAATTCTTTGCATGACAGGAAATCTCATAAGTCAAGGAAAATAATATAAAATTAATTGATAATAGTACAAATCATTTTAAAACTAATAGGAATAACAATTATAAACCATCAAAATAATACCATTTTAATAAATAACTTTTTAAATTCTTTTCATAATGTGCAACACACGGGTAAGTACTGTTCTGCCAAAGCCCCTTAATAATAAAGTTCCTACTATATAAACTCCTAAACATTCTCAAAATCTTTCTCCCTCCCCAAATTTATCTCAAAACGCATCCTTCTTCAAGTAACACTGTAACACCTGCTTCCTGTCAACAAAGTTGCCATGGTTTACTGCAACACAAGCAACTATTTACTGAGAGTATACTACATATGCATTTTTCGCTAAAGGCTAGAAAAAGTTCATCATGGTTATACCGCCTTTATTATCTTAATACAACACACAGACCAAGCAACCCTCATATGGTGCCAGGATTAAGTTTTGCACCAGCAGCAGCATTACTCTGGATTTGAGTTTAATTTACTCATGGAGACAATTAAAAGATCATTTAAGATGAAATGAAAGCAAATTTTCTTAACAAAGCAGTACTTAAGCTAAAGAGACGAATTCGGTTATCCCCTTGTCTGTGGACACAGTACGAACCGAAAAGCACCCCGGGTATTTCTTGATACACTTGAGGAGACCGAGCCATGGCCTTCCCATGTTTTTATCGCATGCCAGATATTTTGTAACTCTGCTGTGATGCCATTCGTTCCCATGTCTTTCCACAAGCTGCACCAAGTCCGGAAAAAAAAAAGCGAAATTAAATAAAAAAATATTATTTACGGAAAATGGATTGTTAGATGAGATACATAATAATATGCATCTCTGAGCACAAAATGGAAGAAACTTTGATACTCACTATATGCATGATTAGTTTTAAAGCTAGACAACTGTTTATGGCTCCTTCAAAATGTTTTGAAGTTTCTATTTTGGAAGTTTTGTCGGTATTAATGCCTAGTGACTTGCATTATAATCTAAACAAATATGTTCCCGCTTCCACACAGAAAAGGTAAATTTGAATTAGAATTCCCCAAGGCCAGGAGTGGAGACATGGAAAAGTTTTATGGTATGAATACAGGGTTCGGAAACAACATGGCTTCTTGGTGCTATCAAACGATTCTCAACCACTCGAATAGTTTTTTGCTCAAATTAAAACTTTCGCAAGGATAATTAAATTATAGGACTAACAGCAAATGGTTTAAATAAATTTTCTTTTCTTTTTTGGGGGGGAAAGATTTCATAACGAAAAGATTTTATTACTGGTTCCGATACGAATATCAAGATACCAGAGTAGCTTAGTGGTATTTTCCCCTTTTTTGGGCCCGTAAGCCAGTAGCTTAGTTATTAATTTAAAATATGCAGATAACATGCTATTCTTTAGGAAGGAAGTGGAAATTAATAGCATTACTGTTTTGAGCTGCAGTCGGGCCTCACCGTTAATTCTCATCAGAGCGTGATGGTTATGTTTGGAAATCTCGAAGGCAGAGGTGATATTGCTGACGTCTTCAATATTAAGAGGTATTTCCTTATCACTCATTCCGGTGTATCAGAACAGGAAGACTAAAGAGGAATATAATTTTAACACCGCTCAATGAGATTGAATGGTCAGGAAGGTATATTTCTTTCCCTTGAGGCCGTGCTAAACAACGCCATGCTTTTTGTCATACTCTCGTAGTATCTTGCTTATGTTGAGATGTCAACATGGGTGAGAAAATTTCGCAAAGATTTACTTTGGAGGACTCGGCATTATTAATTTGGATGGAATTAATAAGTACAAAGTAAAAATTATTTCAAGAAGGACACTAGAAAAGGTAAAAAAGACCAGGGGGTTTCTCCTTTTTCTGTAAGTGTAATTGTTAATAATGTTTTATCAGTTTAGCTTAAATTAGGGTAATGTAGCACTATATAGAAGGATTAATTGGGGTACCACAGTACCACTACCCACGGAGACATTTGTTTCCCAGAAAATCAAGGGACAAAAAGTTTCGATCAGATGTAGGCGATTTGAATCAGCTAATAACCAACACTAATTATCTATATGCCTACTTAGACCTTATCTTTCAAAGATACGAAAGGAAAATTTGTTATGGAATTTCGGCAATGCATCAATGTAATGCACAGATACTGGTTATCGTTGTGCCTTTGTGCTTTCCATGGTAATGCTTCAGCATAGTGTATAAAGCATGATATGGAAGCTACCGGATTTCAAAACATGAGAATATTAGATTAATAAACATCCTGACAACATATCAATCTTGTATTTAACATGTAGCAAAGGAAGGAAAAAAAATTAAAAGCAGAATATCTCAACTAACCTCGGAATGAAGCTTTGACATCAGCATCCATTCTCCAGGCCTGTATTCATCACAGTAATCACACAGTATGTTGGATACAGCTTGGATAACGTCTCTTTCCTCTAACTCCAACTGCTGATGGAAGTCATCTGCTTCTCTCTGGATAGAATCTATGAACATGGAGAATATAGCAACACCATCATTAGCTGGTTTTTTTAATAACATCATTCAGCTGATTCTTGAATGATGAATCTTTCTCTATGACGGAAGGAAAAAAGGACTTTAACACATGTTTTCCAACTTGGATAACATCAATAGTGTAACTTCCTAAATATGCAATATTAAGTTAAACTATAGCCAAATTTAAGATTCTACGACTAATCCAAATATGATTCAAGGATCTCATTCAGTCACTGAAGCAATGCAGAATTTTTCTGATGTAAATGATTGACCAGATGCCATAAACGTGTAGGATAAATGGTGTGGTAGCTTTTAATAAGGATGAGCAGTATCTTCCGGCAGTGGCGGATCCTGGACCTTCTGTCAAGTGGGGCAAAACTTATCCTATAGTTTTGTTTTCCCCCCTAATTTACAACATATATTAAATTTCAAAAAAATGATTTAATCAACAATTAGTACTAAATATTTAATTCTACTAAAATATAGATGTCAATATTAAATAAAGTTGAAATTGCAATCGATAAACATGAAGTTATAGACAAAATATTGGCCTGAAAAAGTTATTTGAAAGAATTTACGATAATGTAAGGGTGTATATGCAATTATAAAATTAAGATAGTATAGAGAGCCTAAACAACAAAGCCCAAAAAAGATGCAATTGTTAACACGAAGTTATTGAAAAAAATATTGACCATAAATAGTTATTTGAAAGAATTCAAGACAATTTAAGGGTATGTATGCAAATATAAATACAAGATAGCCTAGAGAGGCTTAACCCAAAAAAAAAAAATAGCCCAGAAAATCGCTACGCCCAAGTTACGAACCCGCAACCTCCTGCATTGTACTTTCAAGATAAAATTACATGACCCATTCTACAAACAATCAAAGTTTAACTCAGAATTTATTTGTTCCACACGCGCGCGTGCGCGCACATCAAATCCTGAATCCAGTTGAGGCGGCTGCCTAACCTGGCCCCTTAATGGATCCACCCCGTCTTCCGGTGATTTCTAGTTACTAGACAATGATCTAGAATGCCAAAACCGAAAGTTAGTACTTGGGAGTTTCGACAACGAACCTGCCTGGCACTTGCTTCTACAAAAGGCAGCGATAAGAGTGAATAGTTCAAAGCAAATACAAAAGCAATTGAATAAAAGCTTTAGAAAAACAAACCAACGTGTTTTTTATTTGTAAAATTGTAGTATACATATAGTTATATTATCTGAGTAAAAAAATAAACATTTATCACATACATGTGACACATTCCTCAGCACAAAGGATGCACATGACACCTTCAATCTACAATATGTATTGCAAGAATAGTGTTTATATAACTTATGTGTAACATTTTATACGTTAATAACATGATAAAATCATTCTGATTGCTGATTGGTCTAAGGATGACATTCCAAAAAGGTACAAATAACATGGAGCTCCAAGCGCAAAACAAAAGCCATCTATATAGATGTGAAGAGCATCATACCTACTATCACTAATCTATTTAAGGATGATGAATATGCATATTTGTGTGGATAGGCACGATGGTATGTATCCTAAATGAAATTATGAAGGTTCCATTAATTTAAAGAAACCCCGCACCATCTATGACCTACCATGTTACAAAGGACTGACTTTTAGTTGTGAAAGGTTAATTTTTCCATATCAGTATATAATACTACCCATGCAACTTTAAAAAGAAAGTAAACTGATGTACTCAAACCCCGATCCATAGGAAATATTAACTAAATTAAACATACAATAAGATATACATATTATTTTGGAGCTTTGGTGGTCTTAGCGGAGAATATTCACATATTGTTTGGAGCACGTTGGTGCCACTCAAAGGATCTTTCTTGGTTGTGTGCCCATAACCGCATAGGCGCATACTAACGAGAGATACAATCCTCAAGAGGAATGTCGTTGTTACTAATGAGAGTGTTTTTTCCAGCATTGGTAGAGAAATTGTGGAACATTTATATTTTGAATGTCCAATGACAAGAATAATTTGGAGTTGGGTGACGAGATATCTACATGTTGAAGTCAACTTGCAAGGGTGTGAGTTCTCATTTTGGTGGGGGAGAAGTATGAGATAGTCTCCCGGATCCGATGACCGAGCTAGATGGGACACGATGGTGGCGGTGACCATTTGGGCGATTTGCTTGCAAAGAAATGAAATTTGCTTCCGTGCGATTGTTTTCTCGGAATGCAAACTTCGCGAGAAAATTACAGAGACGTCTTCTTTTTGGAGTGGCATGAAGCAGAAACAGAGGATTGCACACGTGGAGCCCTTCTATATCGACACCACTTTGTCACAAGATCCTTAGAAGCTTACGTACTCGACATTACATCCATCGAGCATGATGCTGACTGTAGTTGCGTTGAGCCCTTGTCTATTCGCTTGTTTTTTGTGCTTATTATTGTATTTTGATTGTGTTACTCGGAGCCAAGCTTGTTGACTGCCAAACTTGTATTGAAACTTTTGCGTTTAATTATTGATCCTTAATGAATTCCGGTGTGGTTAACACCATTTATTATTAAAAACAGATATACATATTTATGGAAAGCTATGATACATGACGACAAGTTTTATCCAATATTGACATATTGACATGTGAGGGAACCCCAAAGTAGCCAAATATTTGAGTGATACAAATAAGAAGGGAATTCATATAAACAGGACAGAAATGCCCACCTAGCCTTAACTCCATTTATTTCTTATTCTCCTTTTACCTCACATGTCCAGGGAACGGGTTTAGCCAAAAGATCAATAAAATTGTGCATTTGCCTTGGGTTTGAGTTAGCCGGTGTTACATTTAAATACAATACAATTGAAATAGAAATTCTTATCTTGTTTACCCAACAGAACCAAAATCCACACCAGTATATTGATAAGCCAATTAAATTGGTTGCATGAGCGAGACAAGGGGCATTCTCTAATAGGTCTTACAAAAAGAGTTCAGCCTAGTTTCGCATTAGCTAGCTGTTGAACCAAAACACTGGTTTGATGGGATTTGGATTATGTTTATATATGTCATATGAGTTTAAATATAATTCAAAAGCCTTATAAAGCGTCGCTAAAAGACACCTTTAAATGTTAAGTGTTCATGGGGATCCACATTGGTATAAATACATAAAGCCTCTGCACTCTTTCACTTAAATGCCTTGCTACGACCTACTTTAAGTGCTTCAAGTCATGCTTGATCCTTGTTTAAGAAGGTCAAAATCGATAGAGCCTTTCTTTGCGTCCTATGTTTTATACGAGAGGTACGGTTAAGGTTAGGGTTACGATTAAGATGGAGTGGTACACTAAAAAGATATGATAAGAAATTAGCGTATTCATAAACAAATCAAGCCTACTTCGGCAACAAGATCTCTAAAACCATGGTTAAGTTAAGATGAAACCACGGTTTGCATGTGTGGTTTCATAAAATTGAGGTTTTGTAAAGTTTATGGTCAATTGGCAACCCAGTTTATGAAACCAAGATTTCGTTTAATTCAACTTATTTTTTAGGGTTCAAAAGAGAATAAATAGAGGCGGCACGAAACTTTTCGAAACTCTACTATTTTTGGAGTTTAGAAAAATAGGTTTTCGAACCTTTGAAACTTTTTGAAACCACGGTTTAGAAAACTCCATTGGTTGCCAAACAAGGCTCGGTTACAAATATTAGAATTTAGTCTCAAAACCCCACAAAACCATGGTTTTGTAAACCGTAACCGTAACTAGGCCTTAGAGGTCGCTCTCATACAAAATAAGATGAGAGAAAACCGATTAAGATGGTTTGGTCATGTGCAACAAAGACCAATCAATGCCCCGAATAGAAGAAGTGATAAAATTATAGTTAATTTTGCAACTAAGAATAGGTGTAGATATAAATGAACATGGATAGAAGCAATTATGAATGATATGTTGATTGTTAACTTAACCAAGAAGACGGTTCTTAACAGAAGCGAATGAAAGAGAAGGATTCATATAGGCAACCCTAAGTTTTTAGGATGACGACTTATTATGTTATATATCATGGACGCCAACTTAGGTTAAACCCATATTTGGGCTCACTTGAAGGGGTATTCCTCTATCTTCTGTATGTCTTTTCTCAATCGTCTAAAAAGTATAACCGTATAATAGTAATTGAATGCATCATTTATGTTCTTTTATATTGACATGTTTAAATTACATCTTTTATTATTTTCATTCATCTTTTTAGTCTCTGTATTTCTTGTTCTTATATAACTTTCAATTTAATGAATAGAATGATAAAATCATTGTTGACTTAGTTAGAAAATTAATTTTTAAACCTTATGCCAAGAGTACATTTATTAAGTTCGTTGCCAAAATACTTCAATACAATAATTCAATACAGTTTCTATCATTGCATATAGCTTTAGGATTTCAATCATCAAAACAATATCTTTTTTAATTTTTTGTTTTAAAAAATGTTTCTATTTATCTAATTACTTAAAAAAGCTCATTACTTTTTGCACTCGTCCAAACTTTGTTCTTCTGATTTGGTACCCTTCCGCTTTCAACAACATTGGATAAGATTTATTTTTAAAAGTGATATTTCATATCTTATAAATTTGGTAATTTTCTAAATAAGTGTATTAGTACCTTATAAATGTATGACATCGGTAGACATAATTATAATTTATCATATAGCCTTTGGCCAAAAGTAAAAACAAATATTTACTCCCAAACTTTAGAATCGGATTTTTTATTCATTTAGCACAGTTAAGGGTCATTTACTTAGTTAACTTAGCAACCAACATATACATTGAAATCGCTTCCAACCATATATAATTAGCTTTTCAAATGTTCTCAATATGTTCTGATATATCATACGCATAGCCAAATAATTTTTTATAGTTAAGCGTATAAGAAAATTTTCCGAACATCTCATTGTTAATGAGTTTTTTAAATTTTCTGTCATGTGAGTTGTAACATGTATTGGAAAAATCTTTCATCGATATTCTCCTAATCATTACCAACTGATTAAGATAAAATTAGTTACGGTATATTATTTTATCACTATCTTATTAATTGTATAAGTATTATTATGCTTTCAAATATAGTTATTTATATTATGTAATATAACAAATCAATTTCAATTTTTAAACCATTTTCAATTACTTAGTAAGAACCCTAAATTTTTTTAATGATATTCCAAATCACTCCTAGTAATTAATCGAAGTAAATTTTGAAAAAACTCCTTCAACTAAAAAAATTACAATCAAAACTTCGCTTTGTTATACTATAATTCATATTTAAAAAAAGTATTCTATAAAATTTATTTACTTTACTACGATTTACATATTTTTCTATAGTTTATAGAGACTTTGATGATAGATAACAAAATTAAATTAAATAATTTACGACGATAATATTTAAGCTTACCAGTTGTATAAAAAGATTAGATTATAATATCTTTATTGGGTATTAATATTTAGGCTTAATTCCAAAAAATTATCAAATTCTTTGCTTCAGTCACGAGAACCACCTAATTCTCTTTAAATAACAAAAAATACCATATTTTAAAAGTTTTGTGGTAGTTTCTTGCGGTTATTACTGAAGTGGCATCTTATTTATGATAGTTTTTTATAGTTTTCGAAATTTTTATGGTAGTTTCATGTAGCTTCGGAAAGTTTTGTGGTAGTTTCTAATATATTTAACAAGAATTTGGTGGTTTCTCGTTTTAGACCAAAGTACATGGTTTTTTTTGGAATAAAGCCTAGTATTTATCATGTTCTCGTTATAATTAGTAATAGAAAAAGCTCTATTTAAATTTTAATAAAAAATAAAAATCTAAATACGAATAAAAAATTATTTTGATTTAAAAATATTAAAGTGAAGTTATATTATTTTTTGCCTAATTATTCATTTGTTTAGAAATGTTTTATATATACACTAATATAATTTATGATTTTTCCTTATATATTAATATACGAAACTTTATTAAGGTTTCTGTTCCACTAATGAAAACTTCTAACTCCATTGGTAGCTCATACATAGTTTACAATTTGATATGGTAAACAAGAAATTTGATACTGTCTTATACTCTATCTATTTATTGATTGATTTTATGTATCTTATGGTATGATCCAAATCTTACAATCATAGTTTGAAATCACGGTCGATTCCGATCCTGAAAATTGACCATCCGAGTTTCAATACCAAAACCAAGATTTTGGGTTTACCGATAAATTATTTCGGTTTAAGAGTCAAGTTTATTGATGAGTTTTGATTTTTTTAATTGACTATGGGTTTATTGGACATCATGTTTTAATTATAAAATGTCAGAGTTTGTAATTACCTTTGTAATCTAATTAAAAAAACATTCTAGACATTAATAATTACTAAGAAATATGTCAAAATGCTCGTAGTTATTTATACCGTCTATTTAAATTTTATTAATTTTTATGAATTTGTGTGCTCAAACGATAAAAAATCTGATATTTCCAATCTGAGATGGTCAATATATTGCTAAGACAGCTGATTCCGATCCCAAAAATGATTGTCCAATACCAATACTGAGATTTTAACATTGCTTGCAACATATTGTAATATGTTGCTAAGACTGCAGATAGGTTCTAAACTTATTAAGAAAGACCTTTTGGGTTTATGTAAAACGCATTTTCATTCAACAAAATAAATGATCCAACCCAAGATAGAAAATCTTGTTTATAGAAACAATTTAAAGCTACCATGATTTTTAATTTTCTTTCTCCACTAACAATTAAGGACACAAGCAAATTCCAAAAATCTATTTTAAACTAGCAAAAGTGTAATTCTCATTCAAGACAATGAACCATCTTATTGAAAGCAACTTTATAGAACATAACAATCAATCACAAAGATAGTTTTTTTTCTTCTTCATTTTTACATGTATATCGACTTTTGATTATTTTTCTCTTCTAGTAATAAATATTTTAGTTTTATTGTTCAAGATTTGTTGTCAATCTTGTTAGTAGTTTTGGTATGTCTTTATTTCTGCTCCAACAGTAAATCTATTATCTAACCTATTCTAAAAAAAATTCCTTAGTCTATAACCATGCTTACCGAAAATATGAACTGGAGAGCTATTATAAGAAGCACAATTACGATTTGATAAAGCTATCAAAGCCTGAAGGACATTACATGTAAGAATAAAAAATAGACAGAAAATTAAGCTGGTATTATGTTTGAATAATAGAGAAGATCACAGCAAGATGCAGGCAAGTTCAGTTGTACCTAGCTTCAATTTTACATGAAGGGTGTTGGGTAGGAAAATGTTTTCTCACCGGTGAGGAAGAAGTCATGTATTTTGAGTGTTCAAGGCATGGTTGTTAACTTATATAGAGGGACAGGCTTATGACATGGTTACTTGGTTCAAATTTTACATCGAGCAACCTAATAAATTAAACTCAAAGACCGAGAGAACTTTGTTGAGAAGGTCATCTTGTGACCCAAGCAAACTCCAAAGGTATGGGAGACCCAACTTAAGACCGACGCAAGGCCCATTGTCAGGTCCAGATTTTGGATCGTGGCCAAGATCTAGCTAGCGCAGAAATATTAAGATGTCCGTATCTATTAGCTAACGGATGTAAATGACAACGATGGTAAGGGGAAAATTCTCATATTTAAATCACAAATAGAAATGCTATCAGCAGAACAAAGCAAAAATAATTTTAGTTATGTAAGCAAAACTACATGCGAGAAAAATCTAGAATGCAGATAAAATGTTAACTTTCTCTATCTAAACATGAAGAACTACCCTTATATATCATAATTACAATAAAAATATGTTAAAATAGTAGAAATAGAAATCTTCGTCATATACAATAATATATATACCCAATGAAAAGACATTAGGGGTGAAAAACTTGATTACTTCATAATGGTGAAGCTCAGAATAGTTTTTTTGGCAATCCACAACGCAAAAAGGGAAAAAAATGCATACATAAACATAAAAAGGCTCCGTTTTAGATCAATATAAATCCCCAAATAGAAGAAGAGGAGGTCCACAAGAAGCAATAATATCAGAACAAATGGCCAATATGCTGGCCTAAAACCCTTACACATTTATCCAAGCAACACACACGCACGCGCGCGCATGTATACGTACACACACACATGCATACGTATACATATGCGTATGCATACGCACGCGCGTGTGTATTAGCACCTTGGTGTTTTGTTTCACTACATATACATGTGTGTGTGTGTTATATAGCACCTTGGTGTTTTGTTTCACTACTCTACCTAAGATATATCAAATAAATACAAAGATACTTCACTACTTCAGTTTCATTTGTAGATTAGTCAATTCGAACAAATCCTACCCAAGCATAAATATATTTTTAAAAAAAGTAAAAATCACATTGCCAAAATATATCTCAGCAAATTATGGGCATGGAATTTGAAGCGCTAACTTAGAGGGAAGCTTGCAATGGCTTTCCCTGATGATCATATAAACGTAGTAAGAGGCAAACCTGAAATTTTTTCCTCAAAAAGATACTCAGTTAATTAAACCAAATATCTTACGTAAATCCTGAAATGCCTTTCCACAGTCATTATATATCAAACAAAAATGCGAAAATAAGAATTTCACAAATAACCAAAACCCAAACTATCTATATAGAACAAAAAAGAACAAATCGATCATGCAACTGCAAGTAAACTCCCAGAATCATCATTAACTTACAAAGACCTAATCATCCTAATTCGTATCAATTTAAAATAGAGTCCCTAGTCCAATGAAATCATCAAAAATCTGTTGCATCGCTACTCATAGATTTTATCAAAGTTCATTGACTTCACCGGAAACTTTTATCATGATCAATTTGGCTAATCGACAACAACAAGCAACCCACTCTTTGATTCATCACGAATAAAAGAAAGGGAAAAAATAAAAAGTACGATTAGTGGGATATGTACTAAAACTCTAATTCTTTCCAAACCTAACACCCAAACAAACAATTTTTTTTTACAACCCAGAAAAACAAAAGATCCTACATAAAAGACATACTTGAAGAGATTATCATCATCTTTAAACAATCATAAATAAAAAGAGATGTATATAAAAGGAAAATTAATGAGATATCTGGAAAGTCTAAATGTACCGAAAATTCCAAATATAACAACCCAAGAAAAGCAATTTCTACAATTCAGAAAGATAAAAAGGACCCGCACAAATGATCAGACTGGAGGAGATTACCATTATCCTTTGCAGCCTGAAGGGCAAAAATCTGTAATAAATAAATTTAATACCTACCTAGCCCAGATGATTCTGGCTTCCCCGTTAGGCCAGTGGCAACACCATAATTTCCAAACTCCATCGCTTGCACATGCCCGGATTCTGTCTTTCTAGCACCAATCGAAGCAGCAGCCAACTCGTCTCTCTCAGTTCCTTTTCTATTTTCATTATCCAACTCCTGCACTTGCTCAGTTTGCACTGCAAATGAATGGACACCAGTGTCACAGATTACTACCTTCAGCAGCAGCAGCTGAAGTAAATATCAACTCCGCTGGTAACAGAAAATAGCATTTAACCACTCTCTATCTATATAAATAGCTACCTTTAATCACCATAATTAAAATAAAGCATGGAAACTTGGCAAAGTTTGTGATATACGATATGTAATGACACAATGGCGGACCTTCCAGAAGAAGATTATCAACACATCTAATTATATAGCCTCACATTGAAAATGCTTAGCATAATTTTTTGGGCAATCCATCCCCACCCCCCACCCCAAAAAAAAGCTTAATTTGCGCATAAAAAATAAAAGGTTTCCTTTTCCAAAATATCTACAAATGAGCAATATGCTGGACTAAAACCTCACATTTATCCATCAAATAATGCCAAAAAATAGCACCTTGACCTTTTTACACTTGATCTACCTACATACTTATGTAATAAAATCAAGATAAATCTGACATCAATAGTTTCAGTTTCATTTACGAACTACTGGATCCTACCAAATCCCATACAAACATTAAAAATGATTTATATTCACTTCGCTGCCGTATATATCACCAAATTATGGCATCAAATTTATAGAGCTAATATTGAGGGAAGATTACAAAAAATTTCCTTAATGATTATAGTTCCAAAGGAAAAGAGCTAACCAAAGAATTTTCCATATAAAAGATGACCAGTTTATAAAACTAAAGGATCATGAATTAGTCCTGAAATGGCTTTCCATGATCATCATATAGTAAACAAAGACACTAACCTAGAAATTTGCAAGTAAATTATGAACAGCTCACCAAAAGAAACCCATAAAAATCCACAATTTACAGAGAACAAAAAAAAAGATCATGCAGCTACAATCAAGCTTCCTGAAGCATCGTATACTTACGAAGACCTAATTAACATCACTAATTCCTATCAATTTTAAATAGATTGCCTAGTCCTACACGATCATCAAAAACTTATGTGATTCTAACCTTATATCTTATCAAGGGGATTATCTTCCCTGTAGATATTTACCTTGATCAATTTGGCTAATCACAGTCAACAGAAAAGCCACTCTTTGAATCATCACAGATAAAAAATGGAAGAATATAAAATTGCAATTAATGAGATATGTACTGAATCCTAATTCTATCCAACTCGCTAATATCCCCCCAAAAAAACAATTTTCCAACAATTCAGAAAGGCAAAAGGACCCATTAAGGACAGATTTGTAAGAGATTGCCTTTATATTTTAAACCATCACAGTTAAAAAGGAACAATATAAAAAGTAAAAACTAATGAGATATGTAAAGAAACCATAAATCTGTAGAAAATTTCAAACATAACACGACAAGAAAAACAATTTCCGCAATTCAAAAAGATTAAAAAAAACAACTTAAACGATAAAGACTTGAGGAGATTACTATTATCCTTCACAGCCAGAAGGGGAAAAACTCTGAGAAATAAAATATAGTACCTACCCAACAACCTAGATGATCCTGGCTTCCCCATTAGCCCAGTGGCAACACTATAATTTCCATTCTCCTCCACCTCTTTGTGCAAATGTCTTGTTACAGTCTTTCCAGCACTAAAGCAATAATCAACCAACTTTTCATTCTCCTTTCCCTTTCCATTTGCATTGCCCAACTGCTGCACTTGCTCAGTTTCCACTGCAAAAGGATGAATAACAGGATCCAGATGATTGATTCGTGCAGCAGCTGAAGCAAAGATGGACTTTGTTGGTAACAGGAAATAAAACTGCAAGTTCCCAATCTGTATCAGATCTTGAGAATGAAGCTTCAATGGAGGCTTTCCGGGCAAGTGCACAACCCCTTGAACAAGGCATCCATTCTTCCCAATGACATCCAGGGCAAAGTGGCGGCGTTCGAAATCATAAAAGATTTTTGCGTGCTCTCGGGATATGTTCATCCCACCACCGAGGCTGACAAGGTCAACGTCTACCACGGATTTCGTGCTATTGCGACCAAGAATAATGGAATAGGTTTGCATGTAGTATGCAAAGTCCTTCCCTTGTAACTTTGCAAAGCCTCCATCTACAATACCGCTGACTGCAGACTTAGCCATAGAATGACTGTAGGGTTATTTTTTTTTGGGGTGGGGGGGAGGAGGGGAGGGGAGAGAGAAGGGGGGAAGGGGAAAGAGAAATAAAGTTTGAGGGAAAAGGCACCTGGACGGTGTTTCTCTTGGTTTTGTCGCTTGTTTGGACTTGGGAATTTGTATTCTTTTCTGTTACACCTTTGTTCTTAGGTGAATTGTACTGCACGCTCCTCAAGGTATTTTTTAAGAGCAATTAATGCTTTCTAAGTCTAACCTTTGAATTAGCTTTTAGTGGGTGCATTGCAACAATAGAGGAAAATCGTTGTTTCTCACAAACAGAACGTGACGGAAACTCATGTCTCGCTCAAGGTTTATTCAAAATATAGAGGAGAGACCGCTACTAATCTGGTACTCTTCAAATTTTAGGGGAATATGTTCCACCAACCATGAATGGTGTGTACACTCTCTCAAGAGAATTATGCATTGAACATAGGCAGCAAAATAAGCAAGCATTGAACATGGAAGAAAAACAATTGGCATCAAGCATAATTGGAAACAAGAAAATGAATACATTGAACGCAAGAAAATTCATCAATTATGCATCCCCTTAGGTAGAAGGGTCTATTATTCATGCATTTAATGTGCATCGGGTGCAAAAAAATCTTTTTCCTCGTCCAAGTTTAAGTAACATACTACACTCATAATATGCTATGCGTTATGCTCATAATATGCAATGCGTTATGCTTACTTTTGGGTGGGAGCAATGCCTTTATTGGCCAAATTCATGGTTTGAATGTTCACTGGCATCTTGGTTAATATGTTCATGGTCCCTTCCTGTGGTAAAATATATGTATTTTATAATCATGATTTGGCTTGATTTATGAACGTGCTTGATGAAAGGCATGCAGGGGTTGCACCATGTAGGATTATACAGCTACCCAAGGACACAAACGAATCAATGTTTCCCTACAAACAAAACATGATGGAAACTCACGTCTTGTTCAAGGTTTATTCAAAATATAGAGAGACGGCTACTAATCTGGTACCTTTCAAATTTTAGGGGAATATGTTACACCGGCCATGAATGGTGTGTACACTCTCTTAAGAGAATTATGCATTGAACATACGCAGCAAATTAAGCAAGCACTGAACATGGAAAGCAAAACAATTGGCATCAAGCATAATAGGAAACAAGAAAATGAATACATTGAACGCAAGAAAATTCATCAATTATGCATCCCCTTAGGTAGAAAAATAAGCAAGCACTGAACATGGAAAGCAAAACAATTGGAATCAAGCATAATAGGAAACAAGAAAATGAATACATTGAACGCAAGAAAATTCATCAATTATGCATCCCCTTAGGTAGAAGGGTCTATTATTCATGCATTTAATGTGCATCAGGTGCAAAAAATTCTTTATCCTCGTCCAAGTTTAAGTAACATACTACACTCATAATATGCAATGCGTTAGGCTTACTTTTGGGTGGCATCAATGCCTTTGTTGGCCAACTTCATGGTTTGAATGTTCACTGGCATCCTGGTTAATATGTTCATGGTCCCTTCCTGTGGTACCATATATGTATTTTAAAATCGTGATTTGGCTTGATTTACGAATGTGTTTAATGAAAGGCATGCAGCGGTTGCACAATGTAGGATTATACAGCTACCCAAGAACACAAATGAATCCTGTATTCATGCACGGCAAATACCACCCTTTCATATGATGCTATATCTGTCCAAAGACTCCAAATGAACTAGTACGCGTATTTATGTGGTGCCATGTAGGATGCAATAGCTGTTCAGATTTTCTTCCTGTGCGAGTGTATGCATGCAAGTTTGTGTATTGAGTATTTGAGGCTACCTCTCCAAATCACACATTTCTCTTCTCTTTGGTTGTCATACTGCTCTCTGTTTAGGTTTTCCAAAAATTCTCAAATGCTTCCTTCAAGGTACCATGAATGGTGACCGTTCCGCAAGCACGGTCCAATACGACTTCCCAAATTAATTCTATTACGGATCAAACTGTAAAGTCATTGATGTAGTCAAAGTTTTTGTATATTAGGATTAGGAAGTTCATCATTGACTTAAAAATGGAGAAATTCCTTAACAGTGCTTAACCGAGAAAAAGAGCACATGCTGTCAGACCTAAATATTTGGAGATAAGGCCTTACTATTTGTTGCATTACTAGTACGTTGGTTGTGTTAGGTATAGTTACAAACAGTGGTGCTAATGAAACGGAAATGTGGTACATACTGTCGATAACAGATAATCAAAAGATGTAGAGAGAGCGTGGCTAGTAATTCCTTTTGAAAGACCCACGTTTGCCTTCATTCCTTTACTCTTAATTCAAAATTTGGTGGATCCGATGGAGAAGTTTCTCCCCGCAATTTTTGATTCAAAATGTCCCAAGGGTAAGATATCATAGAGGGGTGGTTGCTAGAATACAAAGTGTTGGTTTCATGGTTATTATGTGAAGTTGTGAACCAAAGATGTTGCCTTTTGTGTTTGTTGTTCTTCTGCTCACATGAAATAAACCACTCTCGCTTTTAGTCCCACATCGGAAGTGGAGGTAGCTTGCAAAGGGAACACACACACACACACACACACACACACACACACACACACACAGAGAGTAATGGACAAAGGCCCTAGGAGGGAATATCCTCCTATAGCATCGGAAAAAGCCAACCCTACACCGTTTTTTCCAATGATCGGCACCATCCATCTTGATCTTTATCGTTTAAGATGTAGTTACACCAAATTTCATGTTAACTTTAACATCATTTCACCGTAGATTTAATGGGTGTGTGTGAGCGTGTGCGCGTTTACTACCCTATTGCAACATATGAGCTAGAAATAAGGGTGGGCTTGCACGCATGAACCAAGCCTGTCAAATAAAATTTGAGCAGACAAAACCGGAAACATGTTAAGCGTATCGCATGCACAGAGGGTGTAAATCTTCAGTTCATAGCTCATGGGTGTTCCCAAGTATGGTTTTTCCACTTGATATGTTTTTTGCTTTATTTTGAATTAGATTTTTTTTGTTGTGATATTTGATTTTATGTAAGAGAAAATCCAAAGTGTGAGCAACCAAGAGGACATTATAATGATTGGAATGTGGAGAGATTTGTTCTCCGTGTTGCACTGTAGCTCTATAAATAACATCTCTTTCTCTATGAGATACGTTTTTATTCTGAGAAAAAACAAGCCTTTTCTCCTCTGCCAATCTTCACAAATATCAACCCATCTTCCCCACTGAGGTCTAATCCTTGGTAAAAAGGTATCTTGACATCAATCACTCGAATTGCTGAGTGAACAACATAAAGGCTATCGACGAGGGGGTGTTTGTCAAGGTTCAAGAACTCGGTTTCAGTCTTTCAAAAGTTAGTTCCGGTTGGTTTTGTTCAGTATCGTTGGTATCGGTTCAAGTTTCGGTTTCATTTCAATGCATATATAATAAAAACGCAAAATGAAGGAATATATATCAAGCTTTTAAGAACTAAAAATGAAGTCCATAAATTTCAGCTTATGATAAGATAACAATAAGTTATATATTATAATAAGATGTAAATATACAAGTTCCAAGAGTTACAATATATTTAGTCTAGATTGCTTTCAAATGATAGGAAAAACTATTTTAAAAATTTAAGAAAATTATAGCTGGCCTGAGAAATTCTGAGAGAAAAGACTTGGCCCTATCATTTGAACGTCGATATAATTTGTACTATAAGATCTCAAAGTTCCCATGATCATAGGATTAAGCATCTCTTTATGTAACCAGCAGCAAAAATGGTTACTACCAACAACAACATCAATGGCGGAAAGGCAGCAAATGCATGAATGATGGGTAGAAAGATAAGTCTCTCTCTTCCTCTCTTCTTCTCCTCCACCATCTTGAAAAATTGGATATTTTGATTATCGTTTTCAACTTTCAGTCAAAATATAGGTAACTTCCGCCAGAACTTTGCGTGTTCAGGCTAAAATTTGGTGAAATTACGAAGTTTGATCCGAAACTTTAGGATACTGAGAATTAGGCGGATGTTTTGAAACGGTCCTCTCCGAGACCGGTCTGAAATGGATGAAACTTTAAAGCAGTGTTCTAAAAAGCGGTCTAGACATACGCTTAAGGTGACGCCTAAGCGAAAGCGGTCTCAAACTGCTCCGCTTTGACCTTAAACGGTTATATTGAACGGTCTAAACGCTTTAAACTCTTAAGTGGGCACTCCCATCATGATAGAAGCTTAAGTAGGCTATAATACAAGCTTTATGGGTCAGTTATTCGGTTTTTTCTCTCAAAGTACTTGACCTAAACCCTTTTTAAATAACAATACACATCTAGATCTATTTTCAAATTACATGAACAAGGAAACCCTAAAGTATTTTTGCCGACGCTTACCACTCGTCACTCTCCCCTTAATCCTCGGAAGGATTGCCGACAAAAACCTAAATATTTTACCCAAATCATTTTATGTTCTCATGTATCTCTTCTGTTTTTCAATTTGTCCCATGAGATATTAATTTACAAGCTAAAAGTTCGGATAAAAATTTATGATTTACCAATATATTTCATTTGATGCATTATAACTTTTTGATACTATAAACTCCATGCAATGTGAGATGCTATAAAAAAAAGTTTATATATTTTCTAAATGCATTGTTTTTAGAATTTTTCAATGATTTTTGTTGT
Source organism: Agapanthus africanus (assembly GCA_030015575.1). Lineage (NCBI taxonomy): Eukaryota > Viridiplantae > Streptophyta > Magnoliopsida > Asparagales > Amaryllidaceae > Agapanthus > Agapanthus africanus. Next base: position 129,980,088 of record CM057350.1, on the reverse strand, counting down.
TTTATGTATATATATGAAATATAAATTTAATAAAAATTTAAAAAAACTCGTTTAGAATTTTGAACCTTACTTTTGTTGTAACTAATTTTATATTGTTGATGAGGTTGAAGCTATTGACTAGATTCAATGAATGATTTTGATTTTTCTGTTACAACTAATTCCTGATTTTAAGGGTTAGTTTATATTGATTCTGGACTAAATATTGTATGTTGATATTTGAAATATCTTGTAAATCCTGTAAATATATGTTTTTATGTTCAATGAGATCACACTCTGTTCAAGGGAGAATTTTAAATCTTTTATGCGATCAGACCACAACGTCCAATGACTCTTGATACTCTGCTCTTTTCATGGCCTCCACACAAATTCCCTCTTCCCTTCAGTTCCTAATGTCGACGTACGTCTCAATTCAAACTACCTTTTGTGGAAGTCCAGATTTAAGCTTTTTTACGAGCATATCAAATGCTTGATCATGTTGAAGGAAGAACAGTGTCCCCTTCGGCGACCTTGTCTTTCGATGGAAAAGCTAATCGTCTCTCTTGAATAGAGAGTGATGTCGTTGAACGTAAAAGTGTGTGTATACAGGATTTACAAAATCTTTCAAATATCGGCATACAATATTTAGTCTAGAATCAATATAAATTAATACTTAAAATCAGGAATTTGTTGTCGCAGAAAATGCAAAATCATTCATTGATCTTGGTCAATATAAGCTGTGCAGGCTTTCATGAGAAAATTTAATAAGAAATTATATTTGTATGGTAAGTTCCTGAAATGTTTACATGATCCTTTATGATGTTATTTATATCATTGATGGACCTAGAGAGTTTTGGACCGGCTGCTCTAAAAAAATAATCAATTGAATAGAGCTGATTCTGAAACTTTTATTTTGATAGATTTCTTGAATATAGAATGTTGATGTAAATTTATTCCTGAACGACTGCAAACTATTATCTGTGAAACGTCTCAAAAATTTAGCGTGGATTGTTGGATCTATAAACAAATTATCTCACTACTGGAAATAATTTGACCTCCTTTTGCATGACATTTTGATTCTTTCTGCATTAAGAAAGAGAGTGAAACTGCATACAAGAAATCTAACAGTACCGAGTTGAATCAAAACTAAACATTGTTTAGAACAAACCCAATCATAAACAAAGTTCGAAACAAAATTCTGAAAGGACCAACTCCTCCCTCGAACAAAATTCCAATATTCAGAATTACAAGTCCGTGAGGGAATGTTTTGTAAACGGGAATGTTTTGCATGCAGCAAAACCTAGCCACCTTGCCAGGTAATGCCGATATAGGAAAGTTTTCACAACAAATATTACAGCGAAGTTTCTACACCTATGACTTTTGTTGCTCCTTAGACTCGCGTCGTGATATCCAAAGACTGCCAGTGCCATTGGTGGAACCAATGATCGAAAATTAATTACCATACGTACAAATATGACTTGCAAACTAACTAATAAATTGTTGGTTTGGTGCTAATGACCAAAATGCGAATAAGTGCCGGTAGAAAATATTAGTTTAGCAAGAGACTCAAAAAAAGAAAGAATCGGCTTGAAAATTTCTTCGGAAAGATTTTTCCATTCCATAGCGTGTAGAATGTACCAAATATGAAAAAAAATCTTATTTTTAGTTATTTTTTTGAAATAAAACATGGTTACAAACATGATTTCAAGTTTGATCGAGTTGTAATCACTTTGATTGAGAATTTATTTGTAAAGATTATGCATGTAGGGGTCTACTTAAACTTTGTGTATTTAAGACTTCTATTGGATTAATTAAAACTAGTTCTGCATCTACTTCGAGTATTTAATATGTTGTTGATTATTGTGATACTTAGCATGATAGATTAGGACATGTTAAATTGAATAATTTAAAAAGAAAGGTGTCTTCAATTTTATGTCTATATTTAATTTCCGTGTTTCAAATAAATGTGAAACTTGGTTTTCTAGCAAAACAACCTAGGAATCTTTTGTTTTATTAAGAGAAGGTGTGAGCTCCTTTAGCTTCTTCATAGTGATATTTGTGAACCAAGTGGCATCTAAACCAATGGTGGGAAAAGATGTTTTATAAGTTTTTTAAATGGCTTTCTAACTTTTGCCGTGTATATTTTATTCGATCAAAAAAATAAGTTTTTCAAAAGTTTAGTTATTAACACTGTAGTTGGAAATCGGTCAGAAAAGAAAAAAAATAGATCCAAAAGAAAGTCCTTTTTCACAAACTCGATAAGATTAAATAACTAACGACTACCAGATCAAAGAGAGATTAGAAACTGACCTTTTCCCTAATATGCTTTCGAAAAAGCATGGTTCTTAGGCCGATAACAAGAAAGCAAAAATCCAACTTCTTCTCTACCAAAAGCAGAATTCTCAAAAAAATTGCAAGCCTTACAAAGAGAAATAGGCATCTTCATAGCTGGTGGATACAACTCTAGCAAATTCTCATTTTTGGGGATCGCTGTTCCTGATTGGCATCGCAGATGGTGGCTTTGCGAAATTACAAGGGAAAGAAAATGAATTTTTTTTGTTAACGACAAGATATGATCATTCTACCTCCAAGCTTGACGAGGCCACTACAGATGTCTTGCTATTATGGCCAACAATTATAGAATATATTTGCATGCCATATGCAAGTTCTTTCCCTGTAATTTGGCAAAGCCTCCATCTCGGTGTCGCTGGTAATGGTAGTGTAAGTTTCGATCTTAGCAATAGAATGACTATTGAGTTGAAGAGATAGGAGAAAGATAAGTCTTAAAGGAAAGTCACATGAATGGTTCTTCTCTTGGTTTTGTCGCTTGTTTGAACTTGAGAATTTGTATACCATTTTTGTTACACTTTTGTCTTTATGTGAGTTGTATTGCACACCTTTCAAAAAAATTAAAAGAGGAATTGATACTTTCTATGGGTTTAATTTTAAATGAGTGCATTGAATACAACATAAAGGAAAACCAACATTTTCCTACAAATCTCCTCTCATATAACTCAACTTTCTTTTTAAATTGTGGTACCTCTGATGATCAATCAGAGATGCCATATAGGATATGAAATTTATTCAAGACAAGCCATGTAGAATGTCGGGGTGAAATTAGGCCAGGTTGGGCTGGTGTTTGCTAATTTTTATATCCAACCCGAAATTTAAAACCTAAACCCAAAACCCATCCAAATGCGACAGGTTTACAATGCTTACAATGCGTTAAAACCAACATTTGGGTTTCGGGCCAATTTTAAGATTAGGCGGGTAGGTCAATTTCCTTGGGTTTTGTCCATTTTAATAATTAAAAATCAAACTTAGAATACTTGAAATGAGTTCTATCATATATATGCGCAAAATTTATACTTTGACAAAACTATATAACAAATATAAGTTGGTTTTAGAGAATACACTTAAATTGCACTTGCTAAATATTTTACAAAAATTACAATATATACATTACTTTAGAATTACATGCCTATTTAATATATTGGAATATAAGTGAGTTTGATCCGAGCGAGGTTTAGGATTCAAACGTGTTGGATTATACTACCCATACCCAACCATCTTCAACCCGCCCGTTCAGGCTTGGACAAGTATAAGATGTCTAAAATGCCCAGAAATATTAGGTCGTGTTAGGTTCCAGTCAAACCCAACCCGATTTTCACTCCTGGTGGGATGTTTTTTCCGGACGAGCGAACTAGCTTTGATTTCAAATTCAGAAATAGATGAAATTAAATAAAAGGAAACTGTAATTCAAATTTCGAAAAGGGAATGAGCAACTAATCTAATATCCTCAAACTTTGAGGAAATGTATTACACCAACCATGAAAGGTGTGTACACTCTCATATGAGAATTTTGCATTGAACATAAGCAGCAAAAAATGCATGCATTGAACATAGGAAGAAATACAATGGGCATCAAGAATAAATAAAATAAGAAAATAAGAATGCAAGAAATGCATGAATTATGTATCCCCTTAGGTAAAAGAGTCTATTATTTCATGCATTGTGTGCAAAAAATATGCATCGTCTTTCGAATTAAAAGTAGCATACTCTACGCAAAGTACACAATATGTTATGTTGAAATGTGATTATGTGCTTACTTTTGGCGGTAAGCAATGCCTCAATTGACCATCTTCATGATATCAATGTCCAATGAGATCTTCAAGATTTCAATGTGCATGAATGGTGATAAGTTTCTCAAGTATGGCCCAATATACTTTCTCAAATTTAAATCTATTACGAATTGTAAAGTCAATGTGAAGTCAAATCTTTTGCTTGTTATGATCGGTAAGTTGGTTGTTAACCTAACAAAGGAAATGATTCATTAGAGAGTTTTATCCTGAGTGGAGTAAAAGAACTTTTGCGCTCAGTCAAATATTTGAAGATAGGGCCTTACTATTTTGTTGCATAATTAGTAAGCTGATTTATTAGGTGATTCATGTATAGTTAAGAACACCGGAGTTGACATAAAAAGGAAATGTATTACATATTGTCTACTATAAATAATCAAGAGAAATAAAGGAGAGCATGGCGAGAGCCTCCTCTTGAAGAAACTATGTTGTCTTCTTTCCTTTGTTTCAACATCAAGGTTTGGTGGATAATGTAGAGAAGTTTCTCCCCTAATTATGGATTCTAAGAAAGAAAGCTCGTAAGGATAAGACAACATGAAGGGATGGTTACTAGGATATAAAGAGGTTGAATACAAAGAGGTTGCTGGAACAGCATAGATTTTGGTGGTGTAGACTGGTGGTGCATACTAGTGTTGCTGGAAATTGATTTCAATTGGAAAAACCATCAATAGCGACACTTTAAATACACTTGTTTGTGATTATTGGTTCCATAGTCCAACGGTCATATAGTTGGATTGAATCTTTCAGAAATGGGGTGTTAAATTATGAATAGTCTTCAATAATGCGCTAAATGTAGATGAAGATAGAAAGTACAAGTAGAAGTTCCTCAATTAATACATCTCATAGCAATTTGTAGTTGTTCAAGAGCGCCACATTCTACATACACGTCTTAGCTTTAGAACGTTGAAAACGTTCAACATCTGCTTAATAATTTAATATATAATTGCAACAATTTTGCAACTAGCAAATTATATATACAAAAGAAAGGGAATAAAAGAAACTTGTTAAAGATAGACGATTTGGTTACAAGAGTTCATGCCTTGAAAACGAAAGGAAATACGGAGCATAATGGCCAAATATTATATGAGGGGAACAAGGGATAATATTGTAAGTTGGTTATCAAGCAAGTGTTGTGCATAAGAAATAGCACAATACTGACAGTTGAAGTATCTCTATCTCGGTGTAAGTTGGTTATCAAGCAGGTGTTGTGCATAAGAAATAGCACAATAATGACAGTTGAAGTATCTCTACCTCGGTCTTTACTACTATAACCAAAACATAGGGGTATCATAAAAATCTCCTTTTTCCATAAGATAATGCAAAAATAAAAAATAAAAAATAATTGCCTCGTGGAACTCTAGCCCCAAAGCATGCCAACCCATACTCTTAAACTCATGAATTTATCTTGTTAACCTTTCAACATTCAAATGCATTCCAAAAAATTCCTGATAATTAACATATTTGTGAATAATAGTTTTTAAACAAGTTGATAGGCACGCACACCATAGTTATTTGTAACATAACTTACACATGAATGATAATTAATTTTAATAGTATTATATAGTATTATAGATATATTACAATTCACCAAAAATAGACTTAGTCATGAAAATGAAATAGCATGTTGATAGTAAGTGAAAGAACTTATTTTTTATGAAAATTAGATACATATATTTTAAGGATTACATAAAGAAATTATAAATATGTATTTTATACTTATATTTTTATATGCATATCATAATATATACACGTGTGCGTCGCACGTGCAAAAATGCTAGTTATTATAATTCAAACTCATATGGGACCCAATAAATTTACATTCAATTGTGTAGCTCATAAGATGACTGCTCTTTCTTTAGGGGAAAAAAATTTTAAACCAAGAGAATTCTTAACAGTTTAATGCACTCCTAGAAACCCATGCCAACTTTTTCGTGTATTTTAAATCCTGGAAACCCATGCCAATTTTTTTCCTATTTTAAATCAATCTCTCAAAATAAAATTTATATATTTTACTAAGGAATATACAATCCAATCTTTTCTCCCTTCCACTTACATCGCACATGCAAAAAAACTAGTACTTAAAATGGTTTACTCCAAATACATGAAAAATCAACTGAATCCAATGCAAGCATCGCTAACCATACCTCCATCAAAGCATAGCAATTACCCCTAATTTAGCCAGATAATCGAAGAGGTATATAAACAAACAATTACGAGTTGATCATCACTAACCCAAGAAACAGTGACAGGTATCTTTAAAAAATATATATTAAAAAAAAAACAAGCTGCACATTGAAACCCTATTTCTATCACTATAAGCAAATTACCAACTCAAAACATAGCAATTAACCCTAAATCGAATAAGAAATCGAAGCTTGCTTACCAAAATCCCGACGCCGTAATTCCTCTCATCGCAGGTCTCCTTGTCATCTTCATCGTCCTCCGGCGAAGCGGCGGCGGTGGAAGTGATAGAATAGGAAGCTGCGGTGGAGGGAGATGTTCATGTCGCCGCCGCCGCCGATGACGGAGAGGTCCAGGACGAAGATGTTCAAAAGGGGAATTTGAGGAAAAAAGAGGACAATTTTTTAGATTAAGCCATATTAAAATAACATTTTAACGCTTCCAAAACATATTACAAAGATACACCACTTTCTGCCTCGACTCCACATCAACGCGGGCTCACCGGTGGCGCTGACATGAATAAATTTTTTTTATTAAGGGACGCAGTTTGAATACGCTCATTACAAATGTATGGGACGCACTTTTAAATTGCGTCCCATAAAAATATAATGGACGCAGTTTTCGTGGTGCGGTTTTCGAGGCGCAGTTTGAAATTATGGCCATTACAAATGTATGGGGCGACTTCCAAACTACATTCCATACAAATATAATGGGTGCGGTTTGAAACTGCGCCCATATATTTTAGTCCAAAATAATAGGACGTACTTTCAAAATGCACTCATTCCCCTATTTAAATCGATACGATGCATTAACTTTCCTCACTTTTCTCTCTTTCTCTCTCATCTCTCTCTCTCTTATGGACTCTCTCTCTATATATCTCAAGTACTCTGTGCTCTCCCTCTCTCTCTCGATCTCTCTCTCTCCCCCCGTCGAGACCTCTATTCCCCGAGACCTTCTCGAGACCTCCTCTGTTCCCCCAACGACCTCCCCCTGATACCTCATCTGGTCTCTCTCTCATCTCTCTCCCTCTGTCTCTCTCTCTCTCATCTTTCTGTCTCACTCAGCTCTCTCGAACTCACAGCCTCTCGCTTGTGCAAATTTAGACGGAAATTCACGGACGAACAATCACCTTCATCCTCTCCATCGTTATTACCACTGTGAGAATCTCAAACGAGAGCTAAACCCTAATTTTATTTAAAAATAATTCATAAAAAATTTGGTTAAAATTTCGTATTGGATAAGCAATTCGAACAAATTGGGTACATATTAGGGGTTTCCCCGATTTTACTTGTGACGGATTAATGAGTAGGATATAAGTTCTTGCAACTTGTTACATGCTATAAATATAGATTTTATTGTAATTTTTTGTAATTAGGCGAGTATAACTATGAAGATAAATAAGTAGGTTGTTTGATGAAAACTCTTAAAGTGCGTCAATATTTCTGGTAGGTGAAAAATGATGGATAATTCCATCCATCCAGTTTGCTATTTCGGTGGCCAATTAACGATTGGAAAAAATAATATTCTTGAATATGTTGGTGGAAAAACTTAAATGACTAGAGTCAAGAAATTTAGCACATACAACGAGCTGTGTCAAGTAGTGTACAAAACTACCAAAATCAATATGTTAGAGTTCAATATCTCTTTAATATGCAAATGGCCGACGGAGTATGAATATACCGCCATTGAAGTATCCGACGACGAGGATACACAAGTCATGCTTGCATCGGAATCGAAATCGATCGAGCTGTTTGTGAAGAAGAAAATATTGACGTCCACTCAACTGCCCGAACCTTATCTGAAGTGCATGATACTTCATTTCAAGTATCCGAGCATTACCCCCAAAGAGAAAATGGCACGCATGCTCAATATGAATGATGATTCTACCGGCTTTATGTCTCCCACCAATGATGAACAGTATAGAGATCAAAGTTACGTAGGTGAAGGCACATCAAGCGGGACGCCAGTGAATTGGCAGTTTACGAAGTAAGTATTACATTGCATATTTTTATACCGCATGTACATTTAGCGGAACACTATTTATTAAGAGTGGAGATGTGTTATAGTTACCAAGTATTCATAAATTTATATGCAGTTCTTATGTACCGCTGGTCAGTTATAATTGCATGTCACCGCCAAACTTCGGTTTTAATTGCATACCAACGCCAAGTTTTGGCTTCAATATTCTTCCCCAAAATACCGAGCACATGCAGTCATACAATACGGGATACAATAAAGAATGGACATCGTTTGCAGACGATGGGTCGGGATTGTGTCGGTATGAAGCCGGAACATCAAGTACCATGCAAGTCCTTAATATTAGTTCTGCACATCTAACCGATGTGCCTGCTATGGATCCAGTGGTGTTGGAACATAATGGACATGAAAGTGATGGTGATGATGCTAGTGATGAGGACAAAATTCAAGCACAAGATAATATGCAAATTGCACATGTCCTTAACGATAAGAATGATAGGCGGTGGATTACTAATTCATCTGTTAATAATGACTTCGTTGCGTTTAAAGATCCACTTGCCGATAACACGACAGCTGCTCACATGTTATCTACAGCGGTAATAGAGAATGTCAACTTTCTTGCTGATAGGTTTTCGACAGTCGATATTGAAAGTGGGTTGAAGGTCGGCGATTTGATCGAGAATAAGGAGAAGTTAGTTCAGGCAGTCAGCGTGTCATGCCCTGCTTCCCAGAGTGCGCTAAGATAGGCACGTGACAGAGCCAACCATGCTACCTGTGGCTAGGAAATATCTCACCACAGTCACATTACGGCTGTCTATAGATATCAAGAACAGGAAAATAAAAGAAACTATTTAGTACATGTCCATGAGCCAGAAATAACGAGTCAAGAAATAATATGCGGAAGCAATAAATCCAAGTAACAATAACAATCTGGAAAGTACATCTCATAATACGGGCTCACGTCAGGAATGAAAATACGAAAGAAAACTAAACTAACTAGCTACTAACATGATCTTCACTACTCGGCTTGTTGGTCAAAATACTCCTGAACTGCCTGCGACAGAGATAGAGGATCTGGGCCATGCAAAACCCATATGTCAGTGCGTCATGATATCAACCAATAATAAATGAACAGGATACATGAGATATGCATGTATGAATCATAAGCAGTAACATAAATGTAATAAGTAAACACGGATATAGAACAGTGAAGTGTATCAATATATGTGACGTGCAATGATCAATCTAAACTGTGCTACTGGATTATCTATTCTAAAGTTGTTTGAAATCAATTAATATAATTCTCCATGTAACTCAAAGGATATGTCCCGTTATCCCCCGGGACCACGGATCAGGTAGTGGGAATCATGAATGACTCTTTCCCGTTATCCCCCGGGACCACGGATCAAGTAAGAATCACGAATGATTCTGTCCCGTTATCCCCCGGAACCACTGTCATGCCCCGCTTCCCAGAGTGCGCTAAGATCGGCACATGACAGAGCCAACCATGCTACCTGTGGCTAAGAAATATCCCTCCACAGTCACATTACAGCTGTCTAGAGATATCAAGAAAAGTAATAAACTATCTAATACATGTCCATAAGCCAGAATGAAAGAGTCATGAAATAAAATGCGGAAGCAATAGATTCAAATGCAATAATAATCAGGAATGTACGTCCCAAAATACGGGCTCACAACAGGAATGAAAAATACTGAAAGGACAACTAAACTAAACTACTAACAGGTCCTCACTACTCGGCCTGTTGATCAAAATACTCCTGGACAGCCTGCGATAAAGATAAGGGATCTGGGCCATGCAAAACCCAGACGTCAATGCGTCATAATATTAATAATTCTAAGAAAGCAAGATGTAATGAAATATGCAGGCATGAAGTATGAACAGTAACAAGTTATCAGTAACAAGTAAACAGTAATATGAATATAGGTCAGTGAACAGGATATAAACAGGTGAAGTGCAGTGAGTAGTCTAAACTGTGCTATAAGGTTATCTACTCTAAAGTTATTCTAAATCAATTAATGTAATCCTCATCGTAACCTATCGGTCTATGCCCCGTTCATTCCCCATGGGACCACGGTAACAAGATATGATAGACTATGAGTCTATGTCTCGTTCATACCCCATGGGACCACGGTAACATGATGTAATAGCCCTTTGAGTTACGTTCAGCTACATTCTTGATTTCCCCATACCCCCAAGTTATGTGTTCAAGTCAGGTATTGAATAATCTGGAGCTAATGCCAACACAGGATCAAGCAGGTACATGTTTGTTTGTATAGACAACAGGATATGTCCGTAGAGACAACAGGTCAAGATTGTCGGCATTAGTAACAAGATCAGGTATCAAGTCAAGCAGTAGTATATCAGGTCATGTCAGGTAGTGCACAGGTATCAAGTGGATACTCACAATCAAACTGTAGTAAGTATGGGTTGCACAAAATCAAGTATGGAGTACTGATATAACAATAAAATGAAATAATGTGACACGGTATGCAAATAGATATAAAATCAATGATATGGATGCACAATTATCAATTAGGGTTGCATTTATAGTTCCATTACTAATTAGGATGCACTTTATTAAACATGGGGTGTTAATATAACAGTATTATGTATTAATGTGATCTGTAGATGCAGCTATATGTATACTAGATGATATGGATGCAAACGGGTATCCAAAACTGTAAAACTTTAATATGGATCTATATTTTGATAAACGGGTAACATTTTATTCACATGGATGCATAATACTATACCCAGCATGTAGTAAAATGATTTAGTATGCGACTAGATGTGTAAATCATGATATTGATGCATACGGATATCATTTAACCGTAAAATGAAAACTGGTAAATACGGGATGTACGATTTAAACAATATGTATTCAATTGGATGCATTATATGGTAGTATAGTATGTAACAGGATAGGTTTTCATGCCCTAGATCTGAAATGATATATACAGATGTATGCGGATGTCGAATAAATCGATAAAACTGAAAATTGATAATGTGGATTGCAAAACTAATCATTATGAAGTATTATAATGCAAATAGATATAGAATATAGTAGTATAGCATGTAGCAAGATTAACTTGCCTCAACGGATCACGAAACGGATATGTACGCCACGTCCGACGTCGGCAAAACGTCGCAACGCACACACGGCACACGGGACGGGTCCATGAAACGCAAGAGGGTGATCACGCAGGTAAGGTACGTCCTCTAGGTCGTCTGGAATAGCAGCGACATCACGGCTCCGGCGATCTATGAAAATACAGATCCAAGAAATCAAGAAAAAGAAAAGAAGAGAAGAAGAGGAAGAAGAAAAAGAGAGGGAAGGGTTTGCTGCTTACATGGTTGTGCACTGGGGTCAGGGAGATGAGATGATGTCGAGGAGATGAACGGCGACGAGCTAGGGTTTGCTGTTAGGGTTAGGTTAGGGTTTGGGCTTGGTTTAGGTTGTGTTGGCTAGGGTTGCAGGGGTCTGGCGTAGGAGGGATATGTGAGAGGAGAGGGAGACGAGGAGAGGAAGGAGATGGCGACGGCGAGGTGAAGGGGTCGTCGGCGACGAGGTGGTGCAGGTGGGTTCTGTGGGGTTTTGTGGGTGCAGGGTGAGGAGGAAGGAGATGGCGGAGGAGGAAGAGGAAGCTCTGTGAGGGAGATGGAGTTGAGGAGGCAGGGAGTTTAGGGTTAGGGTTTAGAAGATGTGAACTGTGTGGTGATGGGTTAAAGGAGAAGGGGTGCTCGGTTTAAATAGGAAGAAAAGAAGAGAGAATAAAGGAGCGGTTAAGGGAGGTGACCGTAGCCTTCGGGGGGTGACGGGATTCTTTCTCACCGCGAGAGGAAAGAGAGGAAGTAAGCGAGAGGAGAGAGAGGGAGTAAGCGAGAGGAGAGAGAGGGGGGAGGAGAGATAATCTTGTCGTGTAGTGAAAAGAGAGAGAGAAAGAGATAGCAGCGAAGGACAGAGAGAAAGAGTAAGCGAGAGAGAGGGGCTGAGAGAAAGAGTTCGTAAGGTGGGGGCCATAAGTAGAGAGGGAGAAGGAAAGAGTGAAATAGAGAGAACTGGGGGTTTGTTATAAGTTAGGATTTTAATTGATAAAATCTTTTAGTTAGTTTTAAATAATTTTAAACTGTTAACCAAATTTAAATTAAATAAATTTTAAATATTAAATAAATTTGAACTTTGGCGAGATACAAAAATATTCCAAAACACGTCCGGGTCGGGTCTAAAATGCACGTACGTGCGCGTAGCCATCCAAACAAGTTCGTTTCACTGAACGGGATAAGAACAAGATGCGCGGATGCTACGACAGGGTTAGGGGTATCAAGCAGGCCATGCAATGTATTTTTAAAATATTTTACGTGACTTAAAATGTTATATTGTAAAAATGCAATGCCTGATAAAATGCAAGTATGAAGTATTCATGAATGTGCATCAGTCTACGTAACAAGTCAGGGTAGATCATAAACATGAATCAAGACATGTTTCAATCAAGCGGGTCGGGTTGGATGCAAATACAAATGTCAAATACGCTATTCGCACCCAAAACACAATAAATCAAGAAAAAATACCATAAATAAAGAAATACGTGCACTGAAATTGGTATAAATGAACTAGGGTATTACATTATACCCAACTACAAAAAGAATTTCTTCCTCGAAATTCCAAGAACAAGGAAAGATAAACAATCAAGAATCTACAAGAATAGGTGTGGAAACTTCTGTCGAATCTCGTCTTCTCGTTCCCAGGTCGATTCTCCGTGTGAGCGATTCCCCCAAGAAACAAGTACGAGAGGGATAACTTTGTTCTTAAGGACCTTTTCTTTTCGATCAACGATCGACATCGGTCGTTCCTCAAAGGTCAAATCCTTTCTTACAGTCAGCTCCGAATGATACAGCACGTGTGTTTCATCTCGAACATACTTACGGAGTTGAGATACATGAAACACGTCATGAACATTCGCTAAAGATTGTCGTAACGTCAATCGATAAGCCACTTCTCCAACACGCTCCATAATCTCGAAAGGCCCCACGAATCGAGGACTAAGCTTGCCCCGACTCCCAAAACGAATCACTCCTCTAGTCGGTGATATCTTTAAGAATACAAGATCACCAACAGCGAACTCTAGAGGTCTTCTCGATATGTCAGCCCAACTCTTCTACCGATCTTGTGCCGCCTTCATATGATTCCGGATAGTATTAACTTTCTCAACTGTTTACACGATCAAATCCGATCCTAACAATTTTCGCTCTCCAACATCATCCCAACAGATGGGTGAGCAACACTTGCGACCATACAACACTTCGAATGGAGCCATCTGAATAGTCGCCTGAAAACTGTTGTTGTAAGAAAACTCCACCAAGTGTAGATGATCTTCCCAAGAACCCTTGAAGTCTAACATGCAAGCTTTCAACATGTTTTCAAGAGTTTGGATCGTTCTCTCCGACTGGCCATCTGTCTGAAGATGAAAAGCTGTGCTAAATTTTAATCACATCCCTAAACTTTCCTGTAAACTCCTCCAGAAGTGCGATAAGAATCGGGTATCACGATCGGACACGATACTCACAGGTACTCCATGCAATCTCACAATCTCCTGCATGTACCGTTCTGCTAACGTTTCCGTTGACCGACCAACTCGAAATGGTATGAAATGAGCTGCCTTGGTCAATCGATCAACAATCACCCAAACTGCATTGTTGCCCTTTGGACTCCGTGGTAAAACTGTCACGAAATCCATAGTTATATGTTCCCACTTCCATTGAGGAATCGGAAGAGGTTGCAATAAACCAGCAACCCTTTGATGTTCAGCCTTAACTTGCTGACACATCAACCACTTCGCTATAAAGCGGGCAATCTCCCGTTTCATGCCTTCCCACCAGAATTGCTGTCATACGCCATGTACATCTTCGTGCCTCCAGGATGTACAGAATACGCTGAACTGTGCCCCTCCTTCATAACTTCTTCATGAATATCTCCCTTTGGCACACACAAACGGCTACCATATCGTAACGAACCATCTTCATGAATTAACAAGTCCGTTCTAAGTCTTGCTTCAACCTGTTCTCAAAACTTCTGCAATCTTGGGTCCTGTGACTGTGCTGCTTTAATATTCTCGATCAACGACGATTGTACTTGCAACTGCATCAACTGTCCCGAAGAATGCGGTAGCATGATCTCCAACTCGAATCTCTGAAAGTCTTCGATAAGTTCCTTCTGTGCAGTCAACATCCGAATTGCTGGCAACCGACTAAGCGCATCCGGCACTTCATTAACTTTCCCCGGATGGTACTTTAGATCAAGATCATAGTCAGCCATCATCTCCAACCATCTACGCTGCCTCATGTTAAGCTCTTTCTGTGTGAACACATACTTCAGGCTTTTGTGATCGGTGAATATTTCGACCCTTTGCCCAATAAGTAGTGTCTCCAAATCTTCAAAGCGAAAATTATAGCTGCTAGCTCCAAATCATGAGTTGGGTAATTCTTCTCATGGATCTTCAATTGTCTCGATGTGTACGCTATAACCTTCCCATGCTGCATCAAAACACATCCCAAACCTTTCCCAGATGCGTCGTTGTGAATCACCAATCCTCCGGAATTGTCTGGTACGGTCAAAATAGGAGCGGTTATCAACCTTTCCTTCAATGCCTCAAAAGATGACGCACACTTATCTGTCCATACAAACGGTACTTCCTTGCACGTAAGCTTGGTCAGAGGCTCAGCCAAACGAGCAAAATTCTCCACGAACCTTCTGTAATATCCGGCAAGTCCAAGAAAACTTCTGATCTCTGCCACGTTCTTCGGAATCGGCCAATCTCGCACTGCTGCAATCTTCTCAGGGTCAATGGCGATTCCATCTCCGGATACAACATGCCCCAAAACTTTACTTCTTCAAGCCAAAACTCGCACTTGCTCATCTTTGCATACAATCTTTCTTGCCTCAATGTCTGCAGTGCGATCTTCAAGTGTTCCGCATGCTCTTCAATGCTCCTCGAGTAGACCAGAATATCATCGATGAACACCACTATAAACTCATCCAAGAACGGTGAAAAGATTCGGTTCATCAAGTCCATAAATATCGCCAGTGCATTCGTGACTCCGAATGGCATCACTAAATACTCGTAATGTCCATACCGAGTTCGGAATGCAGTCTTGCAAATATCCTCTGATTTAACTCGGACCTGATGATATCCGGATCGCAAATCCAGCTTCGAGAATACCCTTGCGCCACTAAGCTGCTCGAACAATTCGCCAATGCGAGGGATCGGATACTTGTTCTTAATAATCACCCGGTTTAATTCTCAATAGTTGATGCACATCCTCCTTGTGCCATTTTTCTTCTTTACTAGAAGAACTGGAGCTCCTCAAGGTGAATTGCTGCTATGAATTCAACCCTTCTTAAGTAATTCGGTAACCTGCTTCATGACTTCTTCCAACTCCACTGGTGCCATTGGATAGTACGCCTTTGAGATTGGCGCTGCACTAGGAACAAGATCAATCGCGAACTCTACATCTCGTTTTGGCGGTAAACCCGAGATGTCATCGAACACGTCCATGAACTCTCGAACTACGGCTGGCGCTTCCTCCCTATCGACTTCTATCGTCGAAAGAACACTGTTTGTCGGCCTAGCCCTAAACTCGACTTGCCCGACAGAACTGCTACCTCCAGCAAAACAAACTCCGGATGTTCGGGAATCTGGAAAATCACTTTCTTTGCTCTACAATCTATGTGAGCATAGAAAGTGCCGAGAAAATCCATTCCCAAGACAACATCAAACAAAGGGATGCACTAGAATTGAATAATACTAATGCAGGAAAACATGAACAAGTAGGATACCGAAATGACTTCATCCGAAGCCATACTGAAGAAGATAAGCATGATAAACATGATTCAAGCTTGCGATAAAACATGAACTGGAAAGCAAGAGAAGCAAGGCAATATAACGACCATGAAATAAGGAAGTGAATCAAGACTAGAACTCCAAGTTACTTAAATAGAGTACCGTGTTGTAACCATGCTGCAGTTCATAGTTACAATCACATAACTCCACTCAAGTCGCCCAAATCCTAGAGATAAACAATAAGGAACCAAAAGTTTCAAGTCGAGATGCAAAGTGGTTTGCATATCGTTAAGGCAAATGATCAAGAGAAAGATATGATTCAAGAATCATGATAACAATGTGGCAGGACATGTTCTTAATCACGAGTATTCTGATTCGTGTATTGGGTCCAATACCCAACTACAAAAGAATCAAACCCGATTAACCTATATCCTATGTCTGATACCAAACAAACCCTGTCACGCCCCGCTTCCCAGAGTACGCTAAGATCGGCACGTGACAGAGCCAACCATGCTACCTGTGGCTAGAAAATATCCCTCCACAGTCACATTACGGCTCTCTAGAGATATCAAGAATAGTAATAAACTATCTAATACATGTCCATAAGCCATAATGAAAGAGTCATGAAATAAAATGCGGAAGCAACAGATTCAAATGCAATAATAATCAGGAATGTACGTCCCAAAATACGAGCTCACAACAGGAATGAAAAATACTGAAAGGAAAACTAAACTAAACTACTAACAGGTCCTCACTGCTCGGCCTGTTGATCAAAATACTCCTGGACAGCCTGCGATAAAGATAAGGGATCTGGGCCATGCAAAACCAGACGTCAGTGCATCATAATATCAATAATTCTAAGCAAACAGGATGTAATGAAATATGCAGGCATGAAGTATGAACAGTAACAAGTTATCAGTAACAAGTAAACAGTAACATGAATATAGGTCACTGAACAGAATATAAACAGGTGAAATGCAGTGAGTAGTCTAAACTGTGCTATAGGGTTATCTACTCTAAAGTTATTCGAAATCAATTAATGTAATCCTCATCATAACCCATCGGTCTATGCCCCTTTCATTCCCCATGGGACCAGGGTAACACGATATAATAGACTGTGAGTCTATGTCCCGTTCATACCCTACGGGACCATGGTAACATGATGTAATAGCCCTTTGAGTTACGTTCAGCTACATTCTTGATTTCCCCATACCCCAAGTTATGTGTTCAAGTCAGGTATTGAATAATCTGGAGCTAATGCCAATATAGGATCAAGCAGGTACATGTTTGTCTGTATAGACAACAGGATATGTCCGTAGGGACAACAGGTCAAGATTGTCGGCATTAGTAACAAGATCATGTATCAAGTCAAGCAGTAGTATATCAGGTCATGTCAGGTAGTGCACAGGTATCAAGCGGATACTCACAATCAAACTGTAGTAAGTATGAGTTGCACAAAATCTAGTATGGAGTACTGATATAACAATAAAATGAAATAATGTGACACGGTATGCAAATAGATATAAAATCAATGATATGGATGCACAATTATCAATTAGGGTTGCATTTATAGTTCTATTACTAATTAGGATGCACTTTATTAAACATGGGGTGTTAATATAACAGTATTATGTATTAATATGATCTGTAGATGCAGCTATATGTATACTAGATGATATGGATGCAAACGGGTATCCAAAACTGTAAAACTTTAATATGGATCTATATTTTGATAAACGGGTAACATTTTATTCACATGGATGCATAATACTATACCCAGTATGTAGCAAAATGATTTAGTATGCGACTAGATGTGTAAATCATGATATTGATGCATACGGATATCATTTAACCGTAAAATGAAAACTGGTAAATACGGGATGTACGATTTAAACAATATGTAATGTTATATTCAATTGGATGCAGTATATGGTAGTATAGCATGTAACAAGATAGGTTTTCATGCCCTAGATCAGAAATGATATATACGAATGTCACGACCCGAAATAGCACGTGACTGGTCCTTGAATCATATGAAGTCTATAGGACCCCATCTAATTCAAGTAAACCAAAAGCCCAGAAATTTAAAACCATTTTAAGGAAGAAGTAAAGAAAACTAGTTTTAAAGAAGTGAAGAAAACATGTTTTAAAAATAAGGTTTTTAAATAAGTAAGCCGAATATGCATTTTTAAAACCTCAAGTCTTTTCTGAAAATTTCGGCAGAGTTTTCTTTGTAAATACTGGCCCCGAACGGGGTACAACATGAATAGTATATATATCAATGATAAAAGGCATCCCCAAGCGGGAGCTAGCTCTTCGTCAATCGACGGTCACAACCACACAAGCAATATAATATATAACGCCGAAGGGCGATGGTCAAAACTGAAAAGGAAACTCAAAACAGGATGAAATCCATAATAATAGAACGCGCGACTCTAAGGTCGAAAGAATAAACAACTCTAGTCTCTAAGTCTGAAATAAATACAGGTCTGGTTGATGGAATTACTAGATACAACTGATTAAAATAAATATAAGGGTGGTCACGATGCGAGTGAACCCACCTACCAAAGCAATCAGCCAGAAAAGAAGCAATGTGCCAGAAAAGTTGTAATGAAACCTGTACGGCAAAACCTGCAAGAACCGTGGCACAACGGGGGTGAGTTGCCAACTCGTGAGTAGAAAACATCACAGAGCAGAAATCGTATATATGACTCAATCCTAGGTCAAACGATTAGTAATATATATATATATATATATATATATATATATATATATATATATATAATCCTCAAATGATAAGTCTGAAGCATGAAAAGGTGGCAAGGGTAAACATCTATACCTAAGTGTGATCCCATGTGCTCGTGTCAGTGCCTCAGGTAACAACATATCATAAATATAGGGTATGATCAATGTAATCAACATGAAATCAGTGTCGACTATATCATGAAGTCTAAGTATGTGGATATCATCCAACTATGTAATCAATGCATGCATGCACGTAAATATCATCAAGAGTGTGCATGAAAGTATGAGGATGTAAATCAATGGTGTCCCTCGCGACACAACAAAATCATGGAACCGGAGTGTCCAGTATCGACACTCGAAAACATCATGAAACCTGTGCCCAGCATCGGCACGTAAATCCTCATATATATAGGGTTCCGTCAGTCCGGATTGGCCTACGGGCTCCGTCAGTCCGGATCGGCCCGTATCATCTCTCGACTCTGGTCGGTATCCTCCGGATATCCGCCGAGCCCAAATACTATCACCGGTAGGTAGTGGTCCCTCTGGCAGGCTCATCGTCATCCACATGAAATCTCTCTCTTGCCCCGGGGTACCATACCGGGTCCACCATGTACCCGCAAACGGAATCATCCGCCTCCTCGAATTGGGTTTCACATATCACACATCTCAGAACCGAGAAAACACATGGTGGACACACTGAAATATCATATCAAGAGAAATCGGGTTTTTAAAACAGTACATACTTTCTTTTGAAATAACCACGGTTCTCAAATCCAGAAATATCATGGAAACAACATATCTCAATGCGTATGATCATAAAGCGTGATGTATGCGACATATAAAAGAAATGTAAGTATATCAGTATGTCATGCAACATGCAATAGTAATATGCACATATCAAGGGAAAACCGCTCTTTTGAAATGAATCCAGTTTTTAAAATATGTCTTGCGGTTCCCAAATCTCCAAAATCAAGCCAGAATCATCTATGTATGTGCAAATACATATGTATGCAAGTATGGGTGTACAATATGTGTGTACGCAAGTACGTCATGCAAGGGGTCATATCCTGATGCAACAGTTCTACTGTGTAGTGACATGGCAATTATCGATGATGAAGTGTGTGAGCCGGCAAGCAGGTGTACATGAAACATACGCATCATCGATAATGGTGCCGGTGTCCTGACAGCATGGGTTTAATATAACAATAAACACATTTACACATGTAATGCGATGCGAATAGCAAGAATATGCGGAAATCGAATAATAAACGCAACAGTGAAGAATCTACATCAATATGTAAATGTCATAATGTTTTGCCATTTGAAATAAAACGAATCGGGGTTTTTAGAAAAATAAAGGCTACGGGGTTTTTAAGAAAAGACGCGTCTTTTGAAAATATCCGTAGAATCCCTTAGCCTGTCTTTAAAATACTCATGATTTATTAGTTTTGAAATAGGTATGACTCGGGTCTAGTCTAACATCTACTAAGTAAACTACAGATCTAACTAACAAGCTAATCGAAAGGGTATGGAAACCACCTAAATCTGAGTCGATATATATATACATATAATAGTTGGTGATCCCGCCTCAATAGTATCACATACGATACAATATACAATATGACATCCTCGAGTTAAGAGTGCGAATCTATCATCAATATATAGCTCGTACGTAAATCCGTCGTACGACATCCCAAATCTAGGTACGGGTCGAATCTCACATTTATCTCATCAATTATCTGGTATCCTTATCATCATATCTCATGAACTGGGGTACTGATCTAAGTCCAGTACATGCTGATACTATCTATATATATATATAAATGCGTGTGTAAAACACACGTCCAAAGGCCCGCTAAAACTCATGTCGTATCTCATAATACAAACCACATCATATCACCGATCTCATGGCACCATGCCCAAACTCATCGACTCATCTCCAAATATCATCCACTATCCTCATCATCCAAGTGTAGGTATACGTGTATATATATACGTCGTCCCATACCTATGTGTGTATATATACATACGTATCCCCATATACGCACAAGTATAACAAGTAAGCATGTGTGTGTGTGTGGGTGTAAACCTATTCTAGGGTTCGCGACTAAGAAGCTATACTAGTTCACTTCTAATAATCCTAATCTAACCATTGAACACCTAATCATATCTTGAATATCCATTTCACACATAAAGCTATCATATATATATAGTATATATAGCATACTAAATATCGAACTGCGGGGGTGCTATACGCCATCCACCCGACTTCCCCCGTAGATATAATCTACTCACTTTGCTCTCGCTCGACATCGCCACGCGCTTACTTGTCGTCTCGAAGTCTTCGTGGGGTACCTACACATCATAACGTATCGCAATTGCGTATTAAAATCACATCGGAAAACAAATACAACACGCTAAAGGCCTATAGGTTAGAACCTATGGACAACGTCTTCAAAACCACCACCAACACTCGATTTCGACGTACCAACGTCAAGTGATCGAATACAACACAAATTACAAAATCCAGAATTCAAAATACGCAAAACGAAACAACGAATCAAAACAACAACTCTTGAAAATGGTCTCAGATTTCACCCTAGGTCAAAATAATCAATTTTGCATATGCCAAGGGTCTAGTTTACAGGAGATGAAGCTACAGACAAAGCGTGAACCACAATGCTCAAGATCTGGCCGCAAATTGCGGCCAGAAGGGTTTTATTTGTGGCCCAGAAGTGGATTCAGGGGCTGGGGTCTTTAGGGTATGTTCTAAATCACCTGCACATCTCTCTGTGTTTGCTAAATAATTTTCAGGTCACCCGGGTGTTAGCAGATTTCAATATACACACACAGAATCCACAATTCTTCCGATATCGGGTTTCTAAATCCATATTCCGGGGTTCTAGTCTCTGGTTTAGGTCTGAATTCTAGCACTAGGGGATTTGTGTGGCCTCTACTGAGCTCAATTACACATCACAACTCAAGAATTCCATAAACCTTAACTAGAATTTCCCAAGTCTCACTAAACGACACCAAAACGGTTCTAAACAAGCATGGATGTAAAAGAAATGGAAATACTAGGCTAATGGTTAAGAGAATACCTCATTTGGCAATTCAAGAATTTTCTTGAGTTGCCCCAAGTGTCCAAAATGCAAGCTTTCTTGGTCCAAGGTGTAGCTGGTGAGGTCATGCACATTTTTAATAAAGTGGGTATTGGGTTTTGAGATGTTTTGGAGATGAAGTGAGGGTTTTGAAGAGGAGGGAAGAGAGGGTGTTGCCATGAGAGAGGAGGAGGCAAGGATGATGAAGGAAATGAGAAGAGAGGGAATGGCCAAGACCTAATTTTGACCCCTCACCCTCTCTCTCTCTCATGCCCATGCTTCATATAATAATGTTTTCCCCTTTTCTTTTCTTTTCTTCTCTCCTCAATAGTAACCCAAAACAAATAACCATACACTTAAAAATCATGTAGGAATAATGTAACGAGTGTTAAAATGACATGTGCAAGTCATGTGCACAAAACACGTTTAAAGCCCGATTAGCGATTTTTAATCGTGATTAGCAAAAAATTAGTGTATAATAAATCGTAAAATTTCATAATTTGCTTAAATCATGTAAAGCACTTTCTTTTTTAGTAATTTCCATAATTTTCCAAATTTTTCCCCAATTTATCGGTATTTAATGATACCGTCTTATTAAAATATTCAATATTTTATTATTTAATTATAAAATTTCCCAAAAATAATATTTTATTTTTTTTGAAATGTTACAATCTTCCCCCCTTAAAGAAATTCGGTCCCCGAATTTAAATTTAAACCCCTCAATACTAAAACATTTCAGCACAAAGTCCAAGTCGTCGGGGCTCCGAAATCATCAATACATAAAACGTATCATAGCGCAATGTGTGCGCATGAACAATGAGCAGATAACTCAAAAACAATACTCCGTCAAGTATCCCGCAATCATCGGAGTCATGGTGAAGACACAAATATCAAATCCAAAACGAAACCAATATGATATACATCAAACTATACATGTAACCATCAAATCTGTACATGTAAACATCTGAAAGAAATGCATGCCAAACTTTTTTAAGTCGCTGTGCGATGCGCATAACACGACACAGTGGCGGACGTCTATTGTAAGAAAATAACCATATATGTATATATCTTTTGTTTAATATGTACGTTCCGCCGTTTTGAAAACAATTTAGAAGGGTTTCCTTGTTTTAAACGTTTCGTGTCATACCAGACACGTAGATAAATACTGAGACTATAGCTCCCTTTTTGGAAATCCCTTCGATAATTATCGATGTATGCAAAATATATCCAGGTACTCTCCTCTGACTAGTCCTGTTCAGTACGAAAACAAATAGCAAATATCATAAAAACGTACTGCTCCATAAGAAATCAATCCCAAAATGTGCATATGAATGCTACGTGCGTCTGGTGCGCACGGAAATCAAAATCCATATATATGCCATACATGTGCACAGAAACAACATCTAAGTGCAACGGGCGTGCATGAAACACCAGCCAGAGGCAACGTGTGTGCCTGACAGTAAAATCAGGTGCATCTGACATGCACAAAGAATCTCGATTTAGTGCATCTGGCCTGCACCCAAATTGTATCATAACATGCACCCAACATGTGCGAAAATCCAAATCAGGTGCATCCATCATGCACGAATAAAATCTAAATCATGTGCATCCAACATGCACGAAATCATGAAATCCAATATCAAGCGCCGAACATGCGCAAAATCCAATCCAAGCACGCCAAATATGCGCAAGAATCCAAATCAAATGCATAGAGTGCACGAAATCAACATCAATATCAGAATCGAAATTGACGGTATACAATGTAGCTCAATCCAAATCAGATATACCGCGGTATATAATCTCACAACCATGGTGCACGAAAACAGATATCACGAAACTCAGTCATCAAGACTAAATCATGCGAATAGATCGCCAAAAATACCGAAATCAAGTATGGCGGAATAGTCCCGCTCAAACACATCTTCTACAGATCTCTAGCCAACTATCTCGTCGACGATTCCGAACTCGGGCCTGCTGGGTGTGCGCAATATGACCGCTCCTGGGTCCTAGTCTTATCATATAGTATTCCAGAAAGGTCCTGTCGAGGTCTCTCTCAAATCTCGCTTCTGCCGAACTGTCCCGAGGTTATCACCCTTTTCTATATCTGTTTCTTATTCCGGAATGGCTGCATTCTCATCGCGACTCCTTCTGAAAGATATATCAATTATCAACGCCTCTGCATGCGTATCGCATCTCTGATGTCGGCGGAGTGGAACATCATCTCATCAAGATCTAGTACGAACCTCTTACTCCACTTTTCTTTGCTGTTGACTGCTTCGGACTCGTCTCATCGTGGCTGCATGGACTGTGGTCCAACGGCTATACTCGTATCTGGAGTCTCCCAAGCAATACATCCCATCACATGATATCCGAAAGATGTCAAGCCTTTCGATCGATTCGTCAAGGTTCCATAATTCCCCCAAGAGCTAAACATCTTGGGTACAGTTTAATAGTACTCCAATACATGCCACAGCACCCGTGGACCAACCGGAGAAGGGCAAACCCAAGCCTCACAAATGGCACCGCTAAACTACCGCAAACCCTGAGGTTCAAAGGCGTTCCATGGTCATTACGTCGAGTTAGGGTTTCATTCTTCTAGAGGGTCCATAGCATTACTTGCATTTGTCTCTGAATACTTTAAACTTGGAAAATGGGCTCCTGACATTCGATCGTCTCCATCGACTCTCAACGTACCTGCGTGAACTCGACTCTAGCTGGAATCAATCTATCTGATGACCTCACGTCGGGATAAGCGAACGAACCACATGTCCTAGTCATTCATCCTCGGGTGACTAGCGACCTTCCATCATATCTCTAAGTACAACTCGTACTGCAATAGTTCCAACATCTGGGGCAATATCTCGTCGTTCGCAGCAACAACTGGATCATTCGTCTGCACGCTGAACAGTGCCTCAATCATCATGAATAAGCGATACTTCAATGGTCATCACATTCTGGCTGGCCTCTAGCAGTAGCCTGATCCTCTGGTGCTGATCTGCACATCCGAGAAATCCCGTAAAAGTGATCCGTCAACACTCATGGTGCGAAAACACAATAAAACGACGCCTCTATGCAATCGTATGTCTCTGGAATCACGCCCTGGTCAGTCCTCGTCTGTGACGAGCTCATGCTGACGCAACTCTAGCCATAGCTCTCTCTGCCCGTGCAATCGTGGCAGCAAAATTATAACCAATATCGATGAGGATAGATCATAGGAATGAATATAATAATGTGCAAGGAAATGTACATCCTAAGGCTCCTTAAGCGGAGTAGCGTATCGTAAGTATGCCGCGGAACATACACACGGTACGCCACTCTACTGAAGTCACCTACTCCATCAACCAAGCTCAACCTACGCGACGAAAGTTCGGGTCTAATACCCCCTCGACTAAGTCTAAGTTCCGTAAGGTCAAGCCTAAGTTCCGTATATATACAAACGCTCTACGTTCCGCATAGTCAAACTTAGACTCGAACCAAGATTAACCCAGTGCTCTGATACCAACTTTGTCATGACCCGAAATAGTACGTGACTGGCTCTTGAATCATATGAAGTCTATAGGACCCCATCTAATTCAAGTAAGCCAAAAGCCCAGAAATCTAAAACCATTTTAAGAAAGAAGTAAAGAAAACTAGTTTTAAAGAAGTGAAGGAAACATATTTTAAAAACAAGGTTTTTAAATAAGTAAGCCGAATATGCATTTTTAAAATCTCAAGTCTTTTCTGAAAATTTTGGCAGAGTTTCCTTTGTAAATACTGGCCCCGAACGGGGTACAACATGAATAATATATATATCAATGATAAAAGGCATCCCCAAGCGGGAGCTAGCTCTTCGTCAATCGACGGTCACAACCACACAAGCAATATAATATACAACGCCGAAGGGCGAGGATCAAAACTGAAAAGGAAACTCAAAACAGCATGAAATCCATAATAATACAACGCGTGACTCTAAGGTCGAAAGAATAAACAATTCTAGTCTCTAATTCTGAAATAAATACATGTCTGGTTGATGGAATTACTGGATACAACTGATTAAAATAAATACAAGGGTGGTCACGGTGAGAGTGAACCCACCTACCAAAGCAATCACCCAGAAAGGAAGCAGTGTGCCAGAAAAGCCGCAATGAAACCTGTATGGCAAAACCTGCAAGAACCGTGGCACAATGGGGGTGAGTTGCCAACTCGTGAGTAGAAAACATCACAGAGCAGAAATCGTATGTATGACTTAATCCTAGGTCAAACGATCAGTAATAATATATATATATATATATATATATATATATATATATATATCCTCAAATGATAAGTCTGAAGCATGAAAAGGTGGCAAGGGTAAACATCTATACATAAGTGTGATCTCATGTGCTAGTGTCAGTGTCTCAAGTAACAACATATCATAAATATGGGGTATGATCAATGTAATCAACATGAAATCAGTGCCAACTATATCATGAAGTTTAAGTATGTGGATATCATCCAACTATGTAATCAATGCATGCATGCACGTAAATATCATCAAGAGTATGCATGAAAGTATGAGGATATAAATCAATGGTGTCCCTCGCGAGAACAAAATCATGGAACCGGAGTGTCCATCATCGACACTCGAAAACATCATGAAACCTGTGCTCATCATTAGCACGTAAATCCTTATATATATAGGGCTCCGTCAGTCCGGATCGGCTCACGGGCTCCGTCAGTCCGGATCGGCCCGTATCATCTCTCGACTCTGGTCGGTATCCTCCGGATATCCGCCGAGCCCAAGTACTATCACCGGTAGGTAGTGGTCCCTCTGGCAGGCTCATCGTCATCCACAAGAAATCTCTCTCTCTCGCCCCGGGGTACCATACCGGGTCCACCATGTACCCGCAAACGGAATCATCCGCCTCCTCGAATCGGGTTTCACATATCACACGTCTCAGAACCGAGAAAACATATGATGGACGCACTAAAATATCATATCAAGAGAAACTAGGTTTTTAAAACAGTACATACTTTTTTTTGAAATAGCCACAGTTCTCAAATCCAGAAATATCATGGAAACAACATATCACAATGCGTATGATCATAAAGCATGATGCATGCGACATATAAAAGAAATGTAAGCATATCAATATATCATGCAACATAGAATAGTAATATGCACATATTAAGGGAAAACCGCTCTTTTGAAATGAATCCAGTTTTTAAAATATGTCTTATGGTTCCCAAATCTCCAAAATCAAGCCAGAATCATCTATGTATGTGCAAATACGTATGTATGCAAGTATGAGTGTACAATATGTGTGTACGCAAGTATGTCATGCAAGGGGTCATATCCTGATGCAACAGTCCTACTATGTAGTGACATGGCAATTATCGATGATGAAATGTGTGAGCCGGCAAGAAGGTGTACGTGGAACATACGCATCATCGATAATGGTGCTGGTGTACTGACAGCATGGGTTTAATATAACAATAAACACATTTACACATGCAATGCGATGCGAATAGCAAGAATATGCGGAAATCGAATAATAAACGCAACCGTGAAGAATCTACATCAATATGTAAATGTCATATAGTTTTGCCATTTGAAATAAGACGAATCGGGGTTTTTAAAAAATAAGGGCTACGGTGTTTTTAAGAAAAGATGCGTCTTTTGAAAATATCCATAGAATCCCTTAGCCTATCGTCTTAAAATACTCACGATTCGTTAGTTTTGAAATAGGTATGATTCGGGTCTAGTCTAACATCTACTAAGTAAACTACAGATCTAACTAATAAGCTAATCGAAAGGGTATGGAAATGTAAGTGCACGGCGGCGCTCCGGCCGTCAATCCGACGACGGAATGCGGAAACAAAACTTTTCTATAAACTAAGAAACCGGCACCACCGCGCACTAAAATCCCGGATCGGGCCATTAACCTAACCCTAGCAAACTAGAATAAGAGTAGAGAAGCTATACCAAGCGATCCGTGTCCTTCGGTCTTCGCCTCCACTCCGATCTCCTCGCAGAATCTCTGGTCGCCGCCTCCTCGTCGAAACGGGCACCACATCGCCGGGTTCTTTTACGGGCTCCCACCTCTGGACCGAGGCAACTCGGGCACGAAGTTGGCGAGCCGACGTGCCCAAGAAATGCTGTAGGCAAGTGTAGAGAGGTATGTCTCATGGGGTGAAGTTGCCTTTGATGGAGGTGAAGAAAGAAAGAACTTTGGAGGAAAAAATGGTGCTCTCATTTTTCTAGCAAGGAGTAAGAAATGTGATGATCAAATTTCCACACCCTCTCCCTCTCTCTAGATGTGGCCGGCCCCTACTAGGAAAAATGGTGGAGGAAAAAAAATGCAAGAAGCAATGCATGTGAAGAAATGGTGTGATTAAAAAGGAATATGTGTAACACCCATTTCCAAATCAACTCTCATCAAAATCCATCACCATAAATGCAAAGGAAGAGACTAAAAAAGAATCTCATGATGAAAGAACTATCATGAAGCCATAATTTACAAGTAACCCCCTCCACAAAAGATAATTTGCACACTTGCAAATTAGCCCCTCCATCGGAAAAATCCGGCCATGAAGGAACAAAGGAAAACTGCCCGGAACGGAATGCAAACTGGTAACTTCAGAAAACTGTTCTTGTAATAAATTACAGAAAAACCCCGCGACTGTATATACATACCCGCATTTGCATTCTTACTGAATACAAATGCAAAGAGACAAAATCCACACTGTACAATACTAGGATTCGGCTTAAACCAAAGCCCGCTAGTAAAATCCGTCCGATCATGATCCGTGCAATACCGCACGTATCTGATCGAACCCTGCCATATCTCCATACGGCCTCTACAGCGTTTCGCCCGAAACTTGGGAAACTGGTCTGTGGGGGACTCTAAAGACTCGTCAATACTTTGGTTGTGAATTTAACCACTAGCACGTCAGAGGTATTAGCCAATACGTGACGGGCTACCAGGTATTGACCAAAAGGGACGTCTATGAGCGAACTCATGCTGACACCCTACTGAGCCTGTCAGTGACAATATCCGTACAGTCCGGTCTATTCGTCTATGAGCATCGCATGGCGGGCCTAGGGGGTTGGTAAAAGTCAGACCCCCAAAAGCGGTACAAGTCGTGTCGGAGTGCATCCCAGAACACCCTGAGATACTACTGGAATACTTACCAGTAAATCTCCTGCCTTGGCCAAGGACTTTCATGTACTGGCTCTCCTAGACACAGCGCGACCTCACGCCCAATACCGGGAGAGACGAACCCTTGCAGATCCGCTCACTGCCTCTATGTGGCTCGGGACTGTACCCAACTAAAACCTGTTTACACGTCTCCTTTGAGCGTGGTAGGGTAGTAATCAAAGCACAGTGGGAACTCACACGAGAAAAATGACGATCTTAGGTCGATGAACTAACCTGTACACATGTCACCAGGGAACTGCTATCTGACGTCTGGTATAATCCCAACCAGCATGTTCCCGGCGAGTCCTGTCCGGTGTACTCATAACCCAATGAGCACCTGTATACATCTTAGGTGAACCAACTGACACCAGTGGCTTGTGAGACCGGCCACCTCCCCTCGTCGGGGTCTCGACTGTATACACTAGTCTACTCTGGAGTATCGATGCCCTGTCTCGAAACTCCCACGACTAGGGACCTTTTAAGGATGTGCTTATAGACCCCAGCTCCCACGTATATGATCGCCCTCATACTGCTGGTAGTCAAGCAAGGATCCTAGGGGCTCTATCAACGTGTAATAGCAACTCGTAAGGTCACCTAAAGCAGTACACGATGATAAAGATAAACCAGATAACATACTATCATCTTGAGTAAGACTGTCCTACTGGGACAGGTCCTCCCTCAATCATTGCAATCACGTGCCTGTGATCCAATAATTGACTCTGAGGGCACTATCTCCAACAATCTTCCACTTGCACTCAAGGCTAATTATTGCGATATCGCATACTCACAGCCCGTGTGATACCGAACACCCAACTCCTCTACTAGTCAGTCTCACAAAGCTCGTTTGCGAAACTATTGCGTTCGAGGAATAGCCTTAGTGAGTGGATCCGCTGTGATGTTTCTTTCTATGTCTCTCTTTATCTCAAGTTCGCGGAGAAACCCATCTCCCGAAATGAGCAATACCTGTCTTAGAATATGTTTGGATTCTGATGGGACCTAGTTCACAAATGAACTCCAAATCCAAACTTCTTAGACTGTATAGTCGACTGAACTTAATCAGTATCCTGTGCCATCCTTCCCTCAGTATCCGCCTGGAACACCTGTCCAAAATACTGCCCCTTGTTAGAGGGAAAACTATAACTCTGACAGTCACTCTGTCATCCAGGTCACCTTGGAAGCCTGGAATGATAAATGTCTCCTAAAGGAGGCTGCCGTTATCATATCCCTAGAATATCTACTTATGTTCTAAAACTGCTTCCGAATGTTTTTCCAGGACTGGATTAATATCCTATCTGGAGAAACCACTGTGTGACAACCAAAGTATAACCGATCGTAGTATAGGAATCTCACTTCCTACTCTGTGTATGTCATCCAAATACCAGGACATCACACCCTACTACCTTCTTAATAGATCCATCCCCTATTCTGATGAAGTCAAACCTATGACTGTCACGTCAGAAATAGATGATCTATCTCCGCTATATCTGCTTTAGTCTATAAATAGACATAAGCCAGTTGTCCACCATGCTTCCGCTGCTCCCACTGACTACGACAACCCTCTGGCAGAGTCATGTACACGTGCACTTCTAAAGCTAGTTTAGAACGACGCTATACTCATCCTCCTGCCGGGTCTCACAGTCTGGAGCAACAGCAATGGAAAGTCTGGGTAAACAAGAACCTCCCTGCCACCGTCCTTGAGCATACCGAAGTACCTCTCGAGCGTCTGAGGTTACCCACCATATCTGCGGAGTATCCAATGGAATGTCAAACCAGATTGAATCTTTAGGTTCTTATCAAATCTTCAGTAATCGTTTGCGGTTCTGGAATCACTTCCAGTTCTACCATACTCCCACTACTGTTTTCTGAAAAAATCCATTTTTATGAAAACTGTGGCGAGTCAAGAACAATATCACTATTGATCTTCCAGATGGTAGAAAGTCAACCCTCGTCATAGCCCGGGTCAACCCACAAACAGCCATTACAGAAACATGCCTTGAGTTATCCAGAGTCTGGTTTTAAGCATAAGCCGGACAACTCCCCGTACCTCAATATCATTAAGATATGAACTGTTCTATATCCAATATAGAAACATAGGCACTGATTTAATTGAACCAGATTCAAATCATGCAGCTGTCTCCAGTGCATGTCAACTAAATGGAAGGAGGCCGATCAGTGTTACTCAACTTAGGAGTACTTCCAATTATGAGTAACCTGAAAGAAAAGCAAGTTCTCTTAATCATTACTATCAACTGAATACCATGCATAAGTATCTACATCTTCGATCACCTTAAAGAATCCCGATACTTGCAACACCTGGTTCTCTACTTTACTCTTATACCTATAACTTCTCAAAACTCAGACCCTGTGTTTCTACGAAACACTTGTCTAAAAACTAGAGAAGTCATAAGTAAACCGAATATAGTACGAGGACCAACCCCTCTGTCCTAAAGGACACTGGACAATATACAATACTCTGTATAAGTCCCCTGAGTCTAGTAACTCATTCCCTGTATGTCGTAGGTTGAAAACTGTACTTATGGTTAAGAAGAATTACACCGCTGTTTAATGCTCCTTACCTAACCATCCACTGATATAGGTAAATGTCACAGACATAATTTCAAAAAGGTATATCTCACTCTATAAAAATAGACGTACAGATATATCAATTTGAAATTGGTGCATAACAACGGATATTCAAAACCAAATATTTGCCGTCAGGCAAACAACCCAGGCGATTTCCTCAAATATCACCAATTACAATGAATTCCGATATAATGAGGATGATCACCTAATTCCCAATAACTTACTCCCATTCATTATCTGTAAAACCATACAGATGTGAGAATTATACCTGGTAAATACATACCCTGGAGCAAGGGCTAATTGGGAAATCAGTTTTCTTTTAACAGTCCACAGTGAAACTGAAACATTGAAATGTTTCGATGGGGTATCCCGGTATTCCTATCAATGCCTCTTCCATTATCCAGATTCACAACTGTAACCGTATATTTCTTTGCCATCTCTCCAAATCCCTTTATATGTCTTTAGTCGTTACTTTCTGCACACCCCTTTAGGCCAAATGGTTTTCTTCCTTCCCTACCGTTCGGCACCAGCCTATGGTTTGGAAGAAGACTATCCAATAAGCATAATGGGTGTACTGTCCTACCCCTAGGAGCACTCGCAATGCGAGAGAAGGTGAAGATAAAAGACAACCGAATAAACCTTATTCCTATTTCTCCTGAACCAGAATCCATCCCCGAACTGGAACAAGTTCCTTTCGAGTTCGTATATAACCATACGATGGAGTATCCAATAAACTGTGGATCTTCATAGTGATATGGAGTGTCCTGGAGAAATACAAAGGTGATTTAGGATTGGCGAAGAAATACTTGGTTTGGTCGTGAATATCAGTCGCAATTTACTTTGCCCTCCTTCTAATCCCTTTCTTTGTCTTAACTTAATACCTTCTGTACACCGTTTAGGCTAATTGGTTTTTTTCATTCCCTACCGTTCGGCACCAGCCTAAGGTTTGGAAGAAGACTATCCAATTTGCGTAATAGGTGTACTATCTCCTAAACCAAGGAGTACTCGCAACCTGAGAGAAGGTAAAAGGAAAAGACAACTGAATAGTCCTATTCGTTTTCTCCAGAACCGGAAACCATCCTCGAATAAATTCCTTCGAGTTCGTATATAACCATACGATGGTTTTTGTCCAATGGAAGTGGACGTTCGTAGTAATACGGGGTGTCCTGGAGAAAAGGGTAAAAGTAGGAGTGGTAATGAGGTATGCAACTCTGACAATCCAAAAGCCAGTGTTTAAGAAGGTTCGGTTAATTTTGGTCACTGAGTCATAGTCTAGGGTCGGGTCAATGGTCGCTACCAAAGAGAGAGAGAAAAGAAACACTCAGCGTGCACTCTAATCTAGATCAGAATGGTTATCACTTTATCTAATCAGGAAACCTCCCACTGTAACGTCAAATTCTTCCCCAAACCTGAAAGAAGAATTAGTCGGGATCACCCGAGGAGTAAACCAACTCATCAGTGGGAATCGGGATCCAACTATCATCGCATGATAACGTGACGGAATTCGCTCACGTTATCACACTCCAGAAGGTATGCGTATATCTGGCAAGTTTCAGTTTTTTTAGAAACTCCCGATGTGATTTTTGCCCCATGCTCTTATGACCTTGACGAAGGCCAACATATCATAAGTCACATGTCAAGTTCTACCCGTCATTGTCCAGGTTAATTCGAACCCACCCATACATACCCTTGACGAAGGCCAAAATAGTAGTACGACTGTCCCAAACCAACGCATCTATCTATGCTGCAGAAAAGTAACAAATAGCTACCATACACTATGCCTTGATGAAGGCCAACATACATAGCATGAATACTAAGTGCTATCTTCCTGAAATGACGGAGGGCTACGAATGGTTTCTGGCGAAAAACCTTTAATGTAATGAACTCGATATCGTTGAAGGAACCGGATAGCTTTTATAAAAATATAGTGACGAAAACCTTTGCTAAAGAGGTCACTCCCGGTGAAGGGATCTCGGCTCTTTCCCCGTGGAATGAGGTGCAGGATATTCCAACTGAATACTATGATGCAAAGCAAAAGTAATCGGCTATAGTGAAGTTATTACCCTGACGCAAACTTCTGTCCAAAGGGTCACTCCCGGTGAAGGGATCTCGGCCCTTGCCTCGTCGACTGAGGAGCTGGATATTCATAACCGAATACCACTGTGCAAAACAAAAGAGAACGCCTTTGCAATAACAGCTTTTTGAAAAATGTTCCAACAACATCAGAATAGGTTTGTTTAGCTTGCATTGATCCGAATCAACGCAGTCCCATCAATTGATCACACCACAAAAGAACGAAAATAATGATGTATGTATATGCCATCCGCATTCGCCACTGGGTCCCGTCATCACCCGTTAGGTTACTTAACTAACGACAGAGCGGGGACTGGACTAGCGCGGATGCAAAACATATACAACATCTACTAGTATATATATCAATATATAATATTCGCTCAAGGTGTGATAAAATGCAACAACACAGAAATGTAATCAGCATCACAGAACAATACAGATATCTGGGATCCCCGGGTTTCACAGAGCCGCTACTGAAACCCGACGTTCCCCTGGTCGTGTGGATAGCCTGTGCAATGAAATCCTAGACCCCTACGGGCGCGGCAAGTTACCGCCAAAACCTGAAGCGAGGCAGCCCCCTTCAGCAACGTGAATGGACCACCCAGCACTTCACGGAATCCGGTAATTTGGGCACCCCTCCTGGGTCAACCTGTACCCCCTACGAGTGCGGCGAATAGCCCGCCAATTCTAGAGTAAAGCCCCCTCCGTCTCAATGCCATGAGATGCGGGCCCGTTGCCCTCTAGAACCCGGCTACCCGTGCACCCCTCCGTGGGGCAATCCTAGTACAGAAAGTAAAATATATACAACGGGTACATCGACCTCGACCCGGTTGTGCCCCAAAAGAATAATATACAAACAGGCAGTGACGGCAGTCTACCTGTCGGACG
Organism: Agapanthus africanus; assembly: GCA_030015575.1. Taxonomy (NCBI): domain Eukaryota; kingdom Viridiplantae; phylum Streptophyta; class Magnoliopsida; order Asparagales; family Amaryllidaceae; genus Agapanthus; species Agapanthus africanus. The sequence continues at coordinate 129,945,402 of CM057350.1, read as the reverse complement.
CTCGCCCCGCAATATCAAATGTACATATAAAACAAAACTGTACTACCATTGCATCCAGGCTATCCCCCACGACCAATCCGCAACATCACAGCACAACACAGAACATCAACGTGAATGTCACGTTCGCAAATCCGTCTAAAAGGGCTATAGCAGTTAGACAGGATTTACCGATCAAATGACATTCACGGTCACAGATATAATGTAAATACTGTGAATTAACATGTTTAAAATTTTCGATCGATCAAATTTATCGAAGTGGGCCCTAAGCACTACTGTAGCACTCACAGAAAATCTGGGCCCTAAAAGAATATCCCAAAACCCCCATTTCCTAACCAGAAGCATACTGTGAAAATTTTGTACGGAGTTGACTTTTCTCCACCACGGAACCGCGGCCAAATTAGGGTTTTGGCCGTGTTTCCGCGGTCTAACTGAAGCATCATCCAACCAAATTTTTGCAGAATGCTTACAATCCCCTGCACATGTTTCTGCAATGTACTGAAAATTTTTTCGAGCCAAAACAAAATCGACAGAAACCTGATGCACTAGAAAATACGGTTTTTGGGATTTTTGTTCGATCAAGTTCTAAACATACTAGAGCAAGCTAGACAAGGTTAATGACCTGGCTCTGATACCAGTGTAAGTGCACGGTGGCGCCCCGGCCGTCAATCCGACGCCGGAATGCGGAAACGAAACTTTTCTATAAACTAAGAAACCGGCACCACCGCGTACTAAAATCCCGGATCGGGCCATTAACCTAACCCTAGCAAACTAGAATAAGAGTAGAGAAGCTATACCAAGCGATCCGTGTCCTTCGGTCTTCGCCTCCACTCCGATCTCCTCGCGGAATCTCCGGTCGTCGCCTCCTCGTCGAAACGGGCACCACATCGCCGGGTTCTTTTACGGGCTCCCACCTCTGGACCAAGGCAACTCGGGCATGAAGTTGGCGAGCTGACGTGCCCAAGAAATGCTGTAGGCAAGTGTAGAGAGGTATGTCTCATGGGGTGAAGTTGCCTTTGATGGAGGTGAAGAAAGAAAGAACTTTGGAGGAAAAAATGGTGCTCTCATTTTTCTAGCAAGGAGTAAGAAATGTGATCAAATTTCCACACCCTCCCCCTCTCTCTAGATATGGCCGGCCCCTACTAGGAAAAATGGTGGAGGAAAAAAAATGCAAGAAGCAATGCATGTGAAGAAATGGTGTGATTAAAAAGGAATATGTGTCGCACCCATTTCCAAATCAACTCTCATCAAAATCCATCACCATAAATGCGAAGGAAGAGACTAAAAAAGAATCTCATGATGAAAGAACTATCATGAAGCCACAATTTACAAGTAACCCCCTCCACAAAAGATAATTTACACACTTGCAAATTAGCCCCTCCATCGGAAAAATCCGGCTGTGAAGGAACAAAGGAAAACTGGCCGGAACGGAATGCAAACTGGCAACTTCAGAAAACTGTTCCCGTAATAAATTACAGGAAAACCCCGCGACTGTATATACATACCCACATTTGCATTCCCACTGAATACAAATGCAAAGAGACAAAATCCACACTGTACAATACTAGGATCCGGCTTAAACCAAAGCCCGCTAGTAAAATCCGTCCGATCATGATCCATGCAATACCGCACGTATCTGATCGAACCCTGCCATATCTCCATACGGCCTCTACAGCGTTTCGCCCGAAACTTGAGAAACTGGTCTATGGGGGACTCTGAAGACTCATCAATACTTTGGTTGTGGATTTAACCACTAGCACGTCAGAGGTATTAGCCAATACGTGACGGGCTACCAGGTATTGACCAAAAGGGACGTCTGTGAGCGAACTCATGCTGACACCCTACTGAGCCTGTCAGTGACAATATCCGTACAGTCCGGTCCGTTCGTCTATGAGCATCGCATGGCGGGCCTAGGGGGTTGGTAAAAGTCAGACCCCCAAAAGCGGTACAAGTCGTGTCGGAGTGCATCCCAGAACACCCTGAGATACTACTGGAATACTTACCAGTAAATCTCCTGCCTTGGCCAAGGACTTTCATGTACTGGCTCTCCTAGACACAGCGCGACCTTACCCCTAAAACCGGGAGAGACGAACCCCTGCAGATCCGCTCACTGCCTCCATGTGGCTCGGGACTGTACCCAACTAAAACCTGTTTACACGTCTCCTTTGAGCGTGGTAGGGTAGTAATCAAAGCACAGTGGGAACTCACACGAGACAAATGACGATCTCAGGTCGATGAACTAACCTCTACACATGTCACCGGGGAATTGCTATCTGACGTCTGGTATAATCCCAACTAGCATGTTCCTGGCGAGTCCTGTACGGTGTACTCATAACCCAATGAGCACCTGTATACATCTTAGGTGAACCAACTGACACCAGTGGCTTGTGAGACCGGCCACCGCTCTTCGTCGGGGTCTCGACTGTATACACTAGTCTACTCTGGAGTATCGATGCCCTGTCTCGAAACTCCCACGACTAGGGACCTTTTAAGGATGTGCTTATAGACCCCAACTACCACGTATATGATCGCCCTCATACTGCTGGTAGTCAAGCAAGGATCCTAGGGACTCTATCAACGTGTAATAGCGACTCGTAAGGTCACCTAAAGCAGTACACGATATAAAGATAAACCAGATAGCATACTATCATCTTGAGTAAGACTGTCCCACTGGGACAGGTCCTCCCTCAATCATTGCAATCACGTGCCTGTGATCCAATAATTGACTCTGAGGGCACTATCTCCAACAGGAAACCTCCTAAATCTGAGTCGATATATATATACATATAATAGTCGGTGATCCCGCCTCAATAGTATCACATACGATACAATATACAATATGACATCCTCGTGTCAAGAGTGCGGATCTATCATCAATATATAGCTCGTACGTAAATCCGTCGTACGACATCCCAACTCTGGGTACGGGTCGAATCTCACATTTATCTAATCAATTATCTGGTATCCTTATCATCATATCTCATGAATTGGGGTACTGATCTAAGTCTAGTACAAGCTGATACCATATATATATATATATAAATGCGTGTATAAAATACACGTCCAAAGGCTCGCTAAAACTCATGTCGTATCTCATAATACGAACCACATCATATCATTGATCTCATGGCACCATGCCTAAACTCATCGACTCATCTCCAAATATCATCCACTATCCTCATCATCCAAGTATAGGTATACATGTATATATGTACGTCGTCCCATACCTATGTGTGTATATATACATACGTATCCCTATATACGCACAAGTATAACAAGTAAGCATGTGTGTGCGTGTGGGTGTAAACCTATTCTAGGGTTCGCGACTAAGAAGCTATACTAGTTCACTTCTAATAACCCTAATCTAACCATTGAACACCTAATCATATCTTGAATATCCATGTCACACATAAAGCTATCATATATATATATATATATATATATATATATATATAGTATATATAGCATACTAAATATTGAACTGCGGGTGTGCTATACGCCATCCACCCGACTTCCCCCGTAGATATAATCTACTCACTTTGCTCTCGCTTTCCGTTTCCAACATCGCCACGCGCTTGCTTGTCGTCTAGAAGTCTTCGTGGGGTACCTACACATCATAACGTATCGCAATTGCGTATTAAAATCACCTCGGAAAACAAATACAACACGCTAAAGGCCTATAGGTTAGAACCTATGGACCACGTCTTCAAAACCACCACCAACACTCGATTTCGACGTACCAACGTCAAGTGATCGAATACAACACAAATTACAAAATCCAGAATTCAAAATACGCAAAACGAAACCACGAATCAAAACAACAACTATTGAAAATGGTCCCAGATTTCACCCTAGGTCAAAATAGTCAATTTTGCATATGCCAAGGGTCTAGTTTACAGGAGATGAAGCTACAGACAAAGCACGAACCACAATTGTCACGACCCAAGTTTGGATGTGACCGGCAATTAGATTGTATCATATCTAAAGATATGTACACAGTCCAAGCAAGCCGAAAACCAAGATCAAAATCCTTTTTGCGGAATTCTTTATATAGAAAATTTAGTTTTTAAGTAAAAATCGCATATTATGAAGTTAAAATATTAAACAAGTATAAGGTGTTAAGTTTGGTTGCATCTCTAGTTGGGATCAACAATACCAACAGCGAAAAATAAAATCTCAGACATAAAGAAAAGAACCACAATTTATATAACTAAACGATCTCAACTGTCAATAATATACATATCCTCTCTCACTCCAAGTCATATACAGGTCTGATGGAGATTTTCTAGATACAAAATACAATACCAAAAGAGAAGGTTACTACATATGTAACCCACCTATCAAAAGATGTGATAAAGCTGCAAAAGGAGATTTGCACCGCAGCTAACCGTCCATTCTACCCCTGCATGGAACTGTGGCACAACGGGGTGAGTTGCCAACTCAGTGAATATAACTAACATATAACGGTTAATAATGTAAATATGACGATCATACTAACTGAGATGTGAACAAGTATAATGTATGATTATATGTAAAAATCAAGAATCTATAATATGAATCTCATAGTCTAAACTGAAATCTCATCATTTATTCCCAATAAAATTCATTTCCCCGTGTCTATCATCGACACAAAACTTCCATTTCTCACAGGCATCATTTCTCGAATGATCCTGAAATCAACAATACCGGTCGTTATCCTCTAGATATACGCCGTATTTTTACCACTATCTCCGGTATCGAGTAACCTCGCTAGGCTCCCCCGCCTCAATGCGGCTATCCTACCCCTCGGTCTCGACCGGGTCCACCATGTATCCAACTGTATATCTCCCCCACTCAGTATGGATAACGTAAAATCCGCGACCGTATATCTCCCCCACTCGGTCCGGAATAAAACCAAATCATAAAACATCTCATGGTGGACATGACACATCAATCATAAAATCTCTGGATTTATGTAATAGTATTCAAAACTCAAAACCATAAATCCTCAATAATACATTTACCTCTTATATCAACATGAAATACGCAGATACTAACATGATATTAATGATGCAATTTACTACTATTATTGGTATGTAAGATACGATATGAATCATTTTAACAAGAATTTTGTTAAGTGTAAAAGTGACATGGGAATATCGACGAGGTGTGTGTAACATATAAGACGTGCACGTGGCATGACTCGTCGATACTTGTGTAGTGTTCTAGCAATTAAACAAGTATATGTGAATGATAAATGCATATTGTCAATTTGGCATAACAAAATAAAGCATTAAGTTAAATAAAACTAAGGGCGTATCACGCCATCTTTACACAATTCCTCGGTAGATGTTTAGTCTACTCACCAGAAACGTCGAATCTATTCAGGAATTGATAATCCTTTCCCTTTCCTCGTTGCCTCCGTAAATCTCGTATTCGAATCTAATATCATAATTTAATTATATAAGTAAACGGCTAATCCTACATGACGGAAATGAAAAACACCCGTTCCCACGTACTAGTTATATTGCATACGACTATATCGAGCTATTAACCACTTAACCTTACTTGATTTTTAACTCAAATCTGTATCGCGACAGAAAACAGTTCGCGATACGCTTTAACCGTGTCGTAATTTTGTGTTTTAAGATACCCTTTCCGATATACGCTTCCAGATTCTATCTGCAGTGAAACTAATTTATTTAAACAATACCAAAATGGCCAAAATGATACACTGAAATACACCCAACCAACCAAAACTACCTAGCCACCTACAAAACCGGCGTCGCCGGAATTCCCATATTGGTCGCCGGCCCAAATTCGAGCCCTCTGGTTCGTGATCCTATGGGTTGCTCTAGGTGTTACATACATCATTTTATCACTATTTTGTTAAGTTTATTCTTCTCTGAATGATAGCAGATTTTAACAGAGTTTATGATTAACTAAAAATACGATGTTATGGAACTTTGTTCAATTCAAATTAACTAAGTGCAGAGCCTAATTTCCTACTGTGATTAAGAAATTTTACCCTCCAAAAAGTTGTTGGAATAACCCCTCCAAGATGCTAAGCCCCTCCTAGCTTGATGGTGAAGAAAACCTACAACATAGCTTCTTTCATCTTCTTCTTCCTCTTGTTCTTTATTGCTCTCTTTATTTTTGTTTTGATTTCAGAATTTTTCAGAATTCTTAATTAACTATGATCTGAACATATCCTATATATGAGAAGAGGGAAGGGTGAGGTGGTATAAGGAGGTGTCAAGGGTTGAAGAGTGCTCATTCCATGCAAGAAGGATGTGTGAGATGAGTGTGTGCATGCAAGCAAGATGTGTGCTTGCATTATCTTCAAAATTTGTTTTAATTTGAAACTAAATTCTGAACTAAAATGATTTTCCATCCCATTTTCATTTACACCCTTAACAATTTTCCATTTGCACATAAATCCTAAACTTTACCTAAAAACCCCTCACAACTTAGTTTATTATAAAACACACATTTTATTAAAATGAAGCTAAAATTGTCACTAAAACCCTTATAACTTATTTATGTTGCATACTAAAATTTTTATTTAAATTTTTTTACATAGAACTTATGAAAATTGACCTATTTGTTTTTAACAACTTTGCGACTTATCATATTATTATTAAATTAATTAATTTTATTTATTTCTAAATTTTTCAGAATGCTACAATATTCCCCCTTAAGAAAATTCGGTCTCCGAATTTAAAATAATTAACTAGACATACCTTCGAAAAGATGTGGAAATTTCTTCCGCATCGTATCCTCGGTCTCCCAAGTAATCTCCTCGCGATTATTTCCTTTCTAAAGAACCTTTACAAACGGAAGTACCCTCGATCGTAGTTTCTTTGCCTGCCTGTCAAGAATAGCGACTGGCTGCACTGTGTAGGATAAATTCGGCTCAAGCTGTAAGGTCTGATGCTGGATCGTGTGAGATGGATCGTGAAGATACCTTCGAAGCATCGAAACGTGGAACACCGGATGCACGTCGGGAAAACTCGGTGGAAGTGCTAAGCGATAAGCTACAGCACCCACTCTCTCCAGAATCTCGTAAGGTCCGACATATCTGGGGCTGAGCTTTCCCTTCTTCCCGAAACGCATCACACCTTTCATTGGAGATACACGAAGGAACACATGATCTCCCACTCCAAACTCGAGTCTACAACGTCGTTGATCTACATACGATTTTTGTCTGCATTGGGCCGCCTTCATTCTATCCCGTATCAACTGAATCTTCTCTGTAGTCTCCTGTACTATCTGCGGTCCCAATATGCAACTCTCGCTCAGTTCCGTCCAGCAAATGGGTGATCGACATTTCCTCCCATACAAAGCTTCAAAGGGTGCCATCTGGATCGTCTCCTGAAAACTGTTGTTGTACGAGAATTCTATCAAAGGTAGGTGACGATCCCAACAACCACCGAAATCAAGGCTACAAGCCCGAAGCATATCCTCTAGTGTCTGAATGGTCCGCTCCGATTAACCATCTGTCTGTGGGTGGAAAGCTGTACTACAACTCAACCGTGTACCCAAAGCTTCTTGAAGTTTCTGCCATAGCCTGCTAGTAAACTGGGTACCCCTATCTGAAACTATGCACGTCAGAACTCCATGCAGACGTACAATCTCATCGATATAAATTTGAGCATACTGTGCAAAACCATACGTCGTCTTCACTGGGAGAAAATGAGATGCCTTTGCCAATCTATCAACAATCACCCAAATGGAATCATGCCCTCTGCTAGTCCTGGGTAGACCCACCACGAAATCTATGGAAATCTATTCCCATTTCCACTCTGGAATGGGTAAGGGCTGCAACTCTCCGGCTGGCCTCTGGTGTTCTGCTTTGACTTGCTGACAAATCAAACATCTCGAAACATATTCCACAACATCCCTCTTCATTCCTTCCTACCAGTAAACATCCTTCAGATCATGATACATCTTGGTGGAACCAGGATGAATACTGTATGCTGACCTATGGGCCTCCTCTAAAATCTCACGCCTCAATCCGTCAGAATCTGGCACACAGAGACGAGTCCTAAAACGTAATACTCCATGATCATCAATCACAAACTCCGTCTCCCTGCCCTGCCTAACCTGATCCATAATCTCCATCATACAAGTATCTGCAGGCTGTGCCTCTCGAATGCGATCCAATAACTGAGGTCGGGTGCGAACATGTGCTAGCTGGCCTCCTGCCGATGTGAACTCAAACTGTATACGACTATCACATAAGATCTGCCAGTCTGTAGAAGACTGTCTCTGCCAGATGCGCAAATGAGATAAGCTACCTCCAGGTCTCCGACTCAAAGCATCTGCTATAACATTCGCTTTGCCTGGATGATACAAGATCTCACAATCGTAATCTTTCACCAGTTCCATCCATCTACGCTGCCTTAGGTTCAGATCCCTCTGCTGAAAAATATACTTTAAGCTCTTATGATCTGTGAAGATTTGACATGACTCTCCATACAAGTAATATCTCCAAATCTTCAATGCAAATACCACAACAGCCATCTCTAGATCATGAGTGGGGTAGTTTTGTTCGTGCCTCTTCAACTATCGAGAAGCATAAGCTACAACCCTGCCGTGCTGTATCAACACACAGCCTAAACCCACTCTAGAAGCATCACAATACACAACAAAACCTCCTGACCCGGAAGGTAAAGATAATACAGGTGCAGTCGTCAGGCGCGTCTTTAATTGCTGGAAACTCTGCTCACACGCATCTGTCCACTGAAATGGAACCTCCTTCCTAGTCAATCCGGTCAAAGGTGCAGCTATCCGTGAAAAATCCTGCACGAAGCGTCGGTAATAACCTGCCAGACCTAAGAAACTCCGAACCTCTGTAACTGACACAGGTCTGGGCCAGTGCTGTACCGCTTCAATCTTCTTTGGGTCCACACATATACCCTCTCTCGTAACTATGTGACCCAAGAACTCCACACTATCGAGCCAAAAGCACACTTAGAGAATTTTGCAAACAGCTGATGCTCCTTCAAGGTCTGCAACGTAATACGCAAATGCTGTTCGTGCTCCGTCCGACTCCAAGAATAAACAAGAATGTCATCTATAAACACTATAATAAATCGATCAATGAAGGGTCTGAAGATACGGTTCATCATATCCATAAAAGCTACTGGAGCGTTGGTGAGTCCGAACGACATCACCAGAAATTCATAGTGCCCATATCTCGTGCGAAACGCAGTCTTCGGAATATCGTCTTTCCGAACCTTCAACTGATGATACCCTGACCGTAAATCGATCTTTGAAAAGTAACCAGCTCCTTGCAATTGATCGAATAAGTCATCTATACATGGTAGTGGATACCTATTTCGCACAGTGACGCGATTCAGCTGTCGGTAGTCGATGCACAGTCTCATACTACCGTCCTTCTTCTTTACAAATAAGACAGGAGCTCCCCACGGTGATACACTGGGACGAACAAGACCTCTATCTAACAACTCTTGCAACTGGCTTTTGAGTTCTTTCAATTCCGTCGGTGCCATTCGATAGGGTGGTATAGAAATAGGCCCCGCACCCGGAATCAAGTCAATGCAAAATTCAATGTCACGATCGGGTGGTAATCCTGGTAACTCAACATGAAACATCTCAGGAAATTCTCGTGCGATCGGAACCTGGTCCAATGGAATCTCAGCGACCCCTAAGTCCTGAACGAATGCCAAGAACCCATGACAACCCTTCTTCAAGAGTCGCCCCGCACAAAGAGCAGAAATCATGTTGGCAGGAGTTATTTCACAATCCCCCTGCACAACAAACACCGGTTCACCTGGAAAACAAAATCTAACCACCTTTCCCCGACAATCTACATAGGCATGACAGGCGGCCAACCAATCTATACCAAGAAGTATATCAAAATCTAGCATATCCAGGAGTATCAGATCAACTAGCGAATCTCTATCACCAATACGCACAGAACATGACCTGAATACGTGCCGAGCTATAAAAGAATCTCCCACCGGGGTAATCACCACTAATGGTAACTCTAACAACGACGACTCTTTCCCCAAAGAAAGTGCAAATCGTGAAGATACATAAGAATATGTAGAACCGGGATCAAATAAAACATGTGCCTCTAACGAGCATACTGTAAGAGTACCTGTCACGACTGCATTTGATGCCTGGGCATCTTGTGGAGTCAGCGCAAATACCCGTGCCTGGCCCCTGCCCGCATCCTGTCGTCCTCTACCTCTATCTCCTCGACCTCTCTGAGAACGTCCCGCAAAACCTTCACCTCGGGGTGCAACTGCCTGGTGTGTAGCGCCAACTGGGGGAGGAAGTAAAGCCATCGGCGTAGAAGGTGGAAGGGGTAAAGCAGCCTGTGGAACAACGGTCCCTCCCTGGGATCTACAGTCCCGCGCAAAGTGTTCGGGAAGCCCACAACTAAAACATGTAGATGGAGGCCTCTGATCATCGGGATAAGAACTGAACATCTGGCCCTGGGTCCAACCTCGTCCGACACTACGGCCTGGAGTATATCTGCCTCTACCTCTGCCAAACTGTCTAGTCATTGGCCCGATCGGTCTACTCCTCTTTAGCTCTAGAACAACCACTGTCTCGCTCAAACGCTCCTCCATTCGTATCGCTGCATCCATGGCCTGCGCATACGTATCAAAATGCTGGGAACCTATAGCCAGATACAACTGTGTGTCCAGACTCCTTAGGAATCTCTTCACCCGAAGCTCCTCCGTAGGTACTAAGTATGGGGCATAGCGCGACAGCTGGGTGAATCGTAAATCATAATCTGCCACCGACATACTTGCCGATTTCCGCAACGCTTCAAAACTGCTAGCTTTAGCGTCTCTCACAATCTGGGGAAGGAATCTGGCAAGAAAAACCGTGGAAAACTCGGTCCACAACATCGGAGGAAGACTCGTGGCTCGCCCTCTCTCCATCGACTCACACCACTCCTGTGCAAGTCCCTCCAAATGAAAGCTAGTCAGCTCAACTGACCTCACATCAGAACATCGCAATGATCTACCAATCCTCGCCATCCTATCAAGAAAGGACTGAGGATCTTCCGCTACATCGGTCCCCGTAAATACCGGAGGTATCAATCTCATAAACTCTGCAAGTGATACCTCTATCACCCTCGTATCTACCAGTGCCACCGTTTGCGTAGGCTGTACCTCGGACTCTGTTACGGTCGGTGCTGGATCCTGTCTCAGTACTCGAGTGGCCTTAGCTAACTGTCCTACCACTCGCTGTAATCCTAACATACCCTCCTCAATCCTAGTCATGCGATCTGGAGGAGGAGGATCAACATGCTCATGCACTGCCGGAACATCCGGTGTACCAGTCGTCGTCACGGGCGGACTTGCCCTAGCTGCATCTCTGGCCGCGGCTCGCCTAGCCCGCGTAGCCTTATCAACTGGAATAAAACGAGAGTTGATAAGGCTTATGAATAGGAACAATCAAATATCAGAGAATCAACGGAAGAATAGATCAAGATATACATCCTAAGGTTAGTTAGGCTGAATACGATAACGTAAATATGCCGCGGAACATACGTACGGTATTGCATTAATTCTAATTCACCTACTCCATCAAACCAAAGGTCATCCTAACTCACGGACTCACGTCAACCTATTTTAATTCCCTACTCAATTCCGTAAGGTTATTCCTAAGCTCTGATACCAACTTTGTCACGACCCAAGTTTGGATGTGACCGGCACTTAGATTGTATCATATCTAAAGATATGTACATAGTCTAAGTAAGCCGAAAACCAAGATCAAAATCCTTTTTGCGGAATTCTGTATATAGAAAATTTAGTTTTTAAGTAAAAATCGCATATTATGAAGTTAAAATATTAAACAAGTATAAGGTGTTAAGTTTGGTTGCATCCCTAGTTAGGATCAACAATAACAACAGCGGAAAATAAAATCTCAGTATATAAGACATCAACACGAATCTCAGACATAAAGAAAGGAACCACAATTTATAGAACTAAACGATCTCAACAGTCAATAATATACATATCCTCTCTCACTCCAAGTCATATACAGGTCTGATGGAGATTTTCTAGATACAAAATACAATACTAAAAGAGAAGGTTACTACATATGTAACCCACCTATCAAAAGATGTGATAAAGCTGCAAAAGGAGATTTGCACCGCAGCTAACCGTCCATTCTACCCCTGCATGGAACTGTGGCACAACGGGGTGAGTTGCCAACTCAGTGAATATAACTAACATACAACGGTTAATAATGTAAATATGACGATCATACTAACTGAGATGTGAACAAGTATAATGTATGATTATATGTAAAAATCAAGAATCTATAATATGAATCTCATAGTCCAAACTGAAATCTCATCATTTATTCCCAATAAAATTCATTTCCCCGTGTCTATCATCGACATAAAACTTCCATTTCTCACAGGCATAATTTCTCGAATGATCCTGAAATCAACAATACCGGTCGTTATCCTCTAGATATACGCCGTATTTTTACCACTATCTCCGGTATCGAGTAACCTCGCTAGGCTCCCCCGCCTCAATGCGGCTATCCTACCCCTCGGTCTCGACCGGGTCCACCATGTATCCAACTGTATATCTCCCCCACTCAGTATGGATAACGTAAAATCCGCGACCGTATATCTCCCCCACTCGGTCCGGAATAAAACCAAATCATAAAACATCTCATGGTGGACATGACACATCAATCATAAAATCTCTGGATTTATGTAATAGTATTCAAAACTCAAAACCATAAATCCTCAATAATACATTTACCTCTTATATCAACATGAAATACGCAGATACTAACATGATATTAATGATGCAATTTACTACTATTATTGGTATGTAAGATACGATATGAATCATTTTAACAAGAATTTTGTTAAGTGTAAAAGTGACATGGGAATATCGACGAGGTGTGTGTAACATATAAGACGTGCACGTGGCATGACTCGTCGATACTTGTGTAGTGTTCTAGCAATTAAACAAGTATATGTGAATGATAAATGCATATTGTCAATTTGGCATAACAAAATAAAGCATTAAGTTAAATAAAACTAAGGGCGTATCACGCCATCTTTACACAATTCCTCGGTAGATGTTTAGTCTACTCACCGGAAACGTCGAATCTATTCAGGAATTGATAATCCTTTCCCTTTCCTCGTTGCCTCCGTAAATCTCGTATTCGAATCTAATATCATAATTTAATTATATAAGTAAACGGCTAATCCTACATGACGGAAATGAAAAACACCCGTTCCCACGTACTAGTTATATTGCATACGACTATATCGAGCTATTAACCACTTAACCTTACTTGATTTTTAACTCAAATCTGTATCGCGACAGAAAACAGTTCGCGATACGCTTTAACCGTGTCGTAATTTTGTGTTTTAAGATACCCTTTCCGATATACGCTTCCAGATTCTATCTGCAGTGAAACTAATTTATTTAAACAATACCAAAATGGCCAAAATGATACACTGAAATACACCCAACCAACCAAAACTACCTAGCCACCTACAAAACCGGCGTCGCCGGAATTCCCATATTGGTCGCCGGCCCAAATTCGAGCCCTCTGGTTCGTGATCCTATGGGTTGCTCTAGGTGTTACATACATCATTTTATCACTATTTTGTTAAGTTTATTCTTCTCTGAATGATAGCAGATTTTAACAGAGTTTATGATTAACTAAAAATACGATGTTATGGAACTTTGTTCAATTCAAATTAACTAAGTGCAGAGCCTAATTTCCTACTGTGATTAAGAAATTTTACCCTCCAAAAAGTTGTTGGAATAACCCCTCCAAGATGCTAAGCCCCTCCTAGCTTGATGGTGAAGAAAACCTACAACATAGCTTCTTTCATCTTCTTCTTCCTCTTGTTCTTTATTGCTCTCTTTATTTTTGTTTTGATTTCAGAATTTTTCAGAATTCTTAATTAACTATGATCTGAACATATCCTATATATGAGAAGAGGGAAGGGTGAGGTGGTATAAGGAGGTGTCAAGGGTTGAAGAATGCTCATTCCATGCAAGAAGGATGTGTGAGATGAGTGTGTGCATGCAAGCAAGAGGTGTGCTTGCATTATCTTCAAAATTTGTTTTAATTTGAAACTAAATTCTGAACTAAAATGATTTTCCATCCCATTTTCATTTACACCCTTAACAATTTTCCATTTGCACATAAATCCTAAACTTTACCTAAAAACCCCTCACAACTTAGTTTATTATAAAACACACATTTTATTAAAATGAAGTTAAAATTGTCACTAAAACCCTTATAACTTATTTATGTTGCATACTAAAATTTTTATTTAAATTGTTTTACATAGAACGTATGAAAATTGACCTATTTGTTTTTAACAACTTTGCGATTTATCATATTATTATTAAATTAATTAATTTTATCTATTTCTAAATTTTTCAGAATGCTATAACAATGCTCAAGATCTGGCAGCCCAGAAGTGGATTCAGGGGCTGGGGTCTTTAGGGTATGTTCTAAATCACCTGCACATCTCTCTGTGTTTGCTAAATAATTTTCAGGTCACCCGGGTGTTAGCAGATTTCAATATACACACACAGAATCCACAATTCTTCCGATATCGGGTTTCTAAATCCGTATTCCTGGGTTCTAGTCTCTGGTTTAGGTCTGAATTCTAGCACTATGGGGTTTGTGTGGCCTTTACTGAGCTCAATTACACATCACAACTCAAGAATTCCATAAACCCTAACTAGAATTTCCCAAGTCTCACTAAACGACACCAAAACGGTTCTAAACAAGCATGGATGTAAAAGAAATGGAAATACTAGGCTAATGGTTAAGAGAATACCTCATTTTGCAACTCAAGAATTTTCTTGAGTTGCCCCAAGCGTCCAAAATGCAAGCTTTCTTGGTCCAAGGTGTAGCTAGTGAGGTCATGCACATTTTAAATGAAGTGGGTATTGGGTTTTGAGATGTTTTGGAGATGAAGTGAGGGTTTTGAAGAGGAGGGAGGAGAGGGTGTTGCCATGAGAGAAGAGGAGGCAAGGTGATGAAGGAAATGAGAAGAGAAGGAATGGCCAAGACCTAACTTTGACCCCTCACCCTCTCTCTCTCATGCCCATGCTTCATATAATAATGTTTTCCCCTTTTTCTTTTCTTTTCTTTTCTTTTCTTCTTTCCTCAATAGTAACCCAAAACAAATAACCATACACCCAAAAATCATGTAGGAAAAATGTAACAAGTGTTAAAATGACATGTGCAAGTCATGTGCACAAAACACGCTTAAAGCCCGATTAGCGATTTTTAATCGCGATTAGCACAAAATTAGTGTATAATAAATCGTAAAATTTCATAATTTGTTTAAATCACATAAAGCACCTTCTTTTTAGTAATTTCCATAATTTTCCAAAAATTTTCCCTATTTATCGGTATTTAATTATACTGCCTTATTAAAATATTCAATATTTTATTATTTAATTATAAAATTTCCCAAAAATAATATTTTATTTTTTTTGAAATGTTACAACGGATGTATGTGGATGTCGAATAAATCGATAAAACTGAAAATTGATAATGTGGATTGCAAAACTAATCATTATGAAGTATTATAATGCAAATCGATATAGAATATAGTAGTATAGCATGTAGCAAGATTAACTTGCCTCAACGGATCACGAAACGGATATATACGCCACGTCCGACGTAGGCAAAACGTTGCAACGCACGCACGGCACACGGGACGGGTCCAAACAACGCAAGAGGGTGATCACGCAGGTAAGGTACATCCTCTAGGTCGTCTGGAATAGCTGCGACGTCACGGCTCCGGCGATCTATGAAAATACAAAACCAAGAAATAAAGAAAAAGAAAAAGAAAAGAAGAGAAGAAGAGGAAGAAGAAAAAGAAAGGGAAGGGTTTGCTGCTTACATGGTTGTGCACTAGGGTCAAGAAGATGAGATGGTGCCGAGGAGATGAATGGCGACGAGCTAGGGTTTGCTGTTAAGGTTAGGTTAGGGTTTGGGCTTGGTTTAGGTTGTGTTGGCTGGGGTTGCAGGGGTCTGGTGTAGGAGGGATATGTGCAGAGGAGAGGGAGAGGAAGGGAGGAAGGAGATAGCGACGGCGAGGTGAAAGGGTCGTCGGCGACGAGGCGATGCAGGTGGGTTCTGTGGGGTTCTGTGGGTGCAGGGTGAGGAGGAAGGAGATGGCAGAGGAGGAAGAGGAAGCTTTGTGAGGGAGATAGAGTTGAGAAGGCAGGGAGTTTAAGGTTAGGATTTAGAAGATGTGAACTGTATGGTGATGGGTTAAAGGAGAAGGGGTGCTCGGTTTAAATAGGAAGAAGAAGAAGAGAGAATAAAGGAGCGGTTAAGGGAAGTGACCGTAGCCTTCAGGGGGTGACGGGATTCTTTCTCACCGCGAGAGGAGAGAGAGGGAGTAAGCGAGAGGAGAGAGAGGGGGGAGGAGAGATAATCTTGTCGCGTAGTGAAGAGAGAGAGAGAGAGAAAGAGATAGCAGCGAAGGGGAGAGAGAAAGAGTAAGCGAGAGAGAGGGGCTGAGAGAGAGCTCGTGAGGTGGGGGCCACAAGCAGAGAGGGAGAAGGAAAGAGAGAGAGAGAACTGGGGGTTTGTTATAAGTTAGGATTTTAATTGATAAAATCTTTTAGTTAGTTTTAAAAATTTTTTAACTGTTAACGAAATTTAAATTAAATAAATTTTAAATTTTAAATAAATTTTAAATTTTAAATAAATTTGAATTTTGGCGGGATACAAAAATATTCCAAAACACGCCCGGATTGGATCTAAAATTCAGTTTTAAAAATATGAAAAATATATGCGACGTTCAAAATTCAAAATGAATGCCCGGGTAACGAAAATGCATACCCCCAAGAACGGATGCACGTACGTGCGCGTAGCCATCCAAACAAGTCCGTTTCATTGAACGGGACGAGAACAAGATGCGCGGATGCTACGACAGGGTTAGGGGTATCAAGAAGGCCATGCAATGTATTTTTAAAATATTTTACGTGACTTAAAATGTTATATTGTAAAAATGCAATGCCAGATAAAATGCAAGTATGCAGTATTCATGAATGTGCACCAGTCTACGTAACAAGTCGGGGTAGATCATAAACATGAATCAAGACAGGTTTCAAGCAAGCGGGTCGGGTCGGATGCAAATACAAATGTCAAATACGCTATTTGCACTCAAAACACAATAAATCAAGAAAAAATACCATAAATAAAGAAATACGTGCACTGAAATTGGTATAAATGAACTAGGGTGTTACAACCACGGATCGAGTAATACCCTTTTAAGCTACACTTTAGTTTACACTTTTGATTTCCCTATACCCCCAAGTTATGTGTTCAAGTCAGGTATTGATAAATCTGGAGCTAATGCCAACACAGGATCAAGCAGGTACATGTTTGTCTAAATAGACAACAGGATATGTCCGTAGGGACTACAGGTCAAGATTGTCGGCATTAGTAACAAGATCAGGTATCAAGTCAAGCAGTGGTATATCAGGCCATGACAGGTAGTGCACATGTGTCAAGCGGATGCTCATAATAAAACTGTAGCAAGTACGGATGCACGGTAAAAGTATGGATGCACAAATATTTTGTTAGGGGTTACATCATGACTATGTAGAATGCACATTATCAAGCATGGGGTATTACTGTAACAATATTATAAATTAATATGACATGGCATGCAACTGGATATAAAGAATTAATGGTATGGGTACACAATAAAACATGGATGCATGAATAACTATTAGGGATTGCAACTATAGCTCCATTACTATGGAGGATGCATATTTTCTAGCATGGGGCGTTAATGTAGCAGTAATATGAAATAACGTGACATAGCATGCAACTAGATATATAATTAATGGTATGGATGCACAAATATCGATCCGGGTTACATTTACAGCTCCAAGATTAAGTGGGATGCACATTATTAAGCATGGGGTGTTACTACAATAATAATATGAATTAATGTGATCTATAGATGCAGTTATATATATTTTAAATGATATGGATGCAAACGGGTATTCGAAAACTGTAAAATTGTAATATGGATGCATAACTAAACAATATGTAATACTACTATTCAAATGGGTGTAGTATATTGTAGTATAGCATGTAGCAAGATTAACTTGCCTTGATCGGATCACACGACAGATACGTACGACACGTCCGACGTCGGTAAATCGTCGCAACGTACACGCGGCATGCGGGACGGGTCTAGGCAAGGAAAGAAGGTGATCACGAAGGTAAGGTACGTTCACTGGATCGTCTGGAACGGCAGCGGCGGTCACGGCTCCGGCGATCGCTAAAATTACAAAATTCAAGAAGAGAAAAGAAAAGGAAAAAGAAAAGAAAAAGAGGAAGAAGAAGGGAGAAAGGCTCACTGTGGTTGGTGCTCTGTGGTTTCTGGGGACAGAAAGGAGGTGATGGTGTCGAGGAGAGGAGGTCGTCGGCGGTGGAGGGGAGTTGAGGAGCTAGGGTTAGGTTATGAGAAGTTAGGGTTAGGCTCGGGTGTGCAGGGATTGTGGGTTGAGGAAGGGAAAGGAGAGAAGAAGGAAATGATGGAGATGAGGAGAGAAGAAGGTGCTGGCGATGACGAGGTGATCGGCGGCGAGGTGTGCAGGTGTTGGGTGATGGGTTCTGTGGGGTGCAGGCTCGGGGAAAGGAGGAGGAAGAAGAAGATGACGAGGAGGAGGAGGAGGAGATGATGAGATGGGGGTGGTGACGAGGTCGGGTTTTGAGGTCGAGGGAAGTGAGGAGTTAGGGTTAGGGTTTCGTTGTTTGGGTTTTCTTATGGAGGCTCGAGGGTTTAAAAAGAAGAGGGAGAAGGGAATAGGAGGGAGGTGACCGTAGGATGTGTGAAGGGAGGTGAGTGGAATCGAGGAGCGAACAGTGTTCGCGAGAGGAAAGAGGAAGCGCGAGAGGAGAGAGACTGAGTGGGAGAGAGAGAAACAGAAAAAGAAAGAGAAAGAGAGAGATGGGGTCCAAGAAAGATAAATAGAGAGGGGTTGTAAAAAAACGTTATGATTTTAATTTTAATTTTTTTTTTCAGTTTTCTAAATTTTAACTGTGAATTAAATATTTAAAATATTATATTAATAAAATTTGATTTTCTGGTTAATACAAACTTAGTCCAAAATACGCCCGGGTCGGGTCTAAAAATTCAGTTTCGAAATATGAAAAATATATGTGTCGACCAAAACTAAATTTAAATATCCGGGTAACGAAAATGCATACCCCCAGGAATGGATGCACTTACGTGCGCGTAGCCATCTAAACAAGTCCGTTTCACTGAACGGGACGAGAACAAGATGCGCGGATGCTACCACAGGGTTAGGGGTATCATGTAGGCCGTGCAATGTATTTTTAAAATATTTTATGTGACTTAAAATGTTATATTAAAATGCAGATGCTAGATAAAATGCGAGTATGCAATGTACAAATAAATGAAAGTGCACGAGTCCTTGTAACAGGTCAGGATAAATCATAAACATGAATCAAGACGGGTTTCAAGCAAGCGAATCGGGTAGAATGCAAATACAGATGTCAAAATACTATTCGCACCCAAAACACGGTAAAACAGGAAAATACCATAATTAAAGAAATACGTGAACTAGAATTGGTATAAATGAACTAGGGTGTTACACAGCGTTTAATCAATTAAACACGGAGTTTCTTTTAAACCAATCAAGACTACCATGAACAAGTACATCGTCGTTTGTAAAACAGACGCGAATTGTCCGTGGAGGCTTTATGTATATATATAGAAGAAATCACCGACGGGACATTGGCAGATAAAGAAGTATGTGGGTAATCATATTTGTGTGAATCCTGTATTGAATTCAAATCATTAACATGCCACTTCTACATTCATATGTAATAGGATATTGCCTTTTGTGAAAGTGAATGTCGATTTGACCCCCAAAACGATTCAAATGCTTATAAAAGATACATTATTCATTAAGATAAATTATATGAAGGCATGGAATGCGTTGAACATGTCTAAAATATATGAAGATTGGGAAGATTCGTATGAATATTTGCCACAATACTGTAGCGCCATCAAATCTACTAACCCCGGAACTGTTTTCAAAATAACCGATGCTTCAATGTCAGAAAGAATGTGATATTTTACTGGTGCATTTTGGGCATTCAGACCGGCAATTGAAGGTTTCGCTTATTGTTGTCCCGTTCTCAGTATTGATGGAGCACACTTATACGGCAAATACAAAGGGACTTTGCACATTTCTACCGGTGCTGATGCAAATGATGGCCTTTATTATTTGGCATATGCTGTAGTGAGAGGTGAAACCACTGAAAATTAGGAGAGGTTCATTGCTTGCATTCATTTTTACATTCCATCCATGCGGGGAAGACACATTACTTTCATATCTGATCGGATGAAAGGGATTCCGACCGTGTAAGTCAACGTTACACACCCCACAAGATGCGGGGAGGCGGAATAGGAAAAACAATCATTTTGTTCAAAGTAACATCGACTATCAAACGGATCTTTGCTAAACCCTAACTAACAAACTATCTAGAAGTGGTTAATTACTATGATAGATGATTATACTTCAAGATACTAGTCCTTCTTGTTCTTGTTGTTCACCTCCTCGTCGGCCTCCTCGATGTAATAGAAGATCCACCCGAGAGTTCCTTCTTCAAGCTTTAACCTCTAACTTGAGGTAACTAAGTGGCTAGGATTGCTAATCCAAGTGACCCATAGGATATAGATATTGATTAAGGATCTATTAGTCTTGCTAACCCTAGGGTACTCAACACATGAGAGGATTAGGGTTAGGATGAAGAAGAGGAGAGCTTGAGGAGAGAGAATGTGTATGTGATAATGAATTGAATCTTAAGTCATTTGGATAAACAATGAAGCATAACAAAATATCTAAACAATAATATATAAAATCAACAACCATGCTTCATTAATTACCTTGAGGTGAATCACCTCATGAATCATGGTGTA
Organism: Agapanthus africanus; assembly: GCA_030015575.1. Taxonomy (NCBI): domain Eukaryota; kingdom Viridiplantae; phylum Streptophyta; class Magnoliopsida; order Asparagales; family Amaryllidaceae; genus Agapanthus; species Agapanthus africanus. Next base: position 129,924,443 of record CM057350.1, on the reverse strand, counting down.
ATTAATGAAAATAACACATCATCTCTCCACCTCATTAAGTTTAATTCATAAATGAATTAAAACTAAATGAGTCACCTATCTTCTAAAAGATTCTCGACTAATTACGAGAATGCCCCTCCCATCCGTATTTACGAAAAACACGGATATACTGAGACTGCATAAATCCAATAATCCAATACTAGAATCTGGCTTAAACCAAAGCCTGCTGGTATAATCTGTCCGAACATCACACGTGCACAAGTACACGTATATGTCCGAACCCTGTCGTAAAACCATACGACCTCTATATCGTTTCGCCTGAAGCAGGGAAATCCTCTGTGTAGGACTCTAAAGACTCGACACTACGCTGGCAGTGGGTTTAACCACAGGCCGCAAGCGGTACTAGCTGTACGTAACGGTCCCCAGGTAGATGTCGATAAGAAGGTCGATGAGGAAACCCATCCGAATTCCTACTGAGCCTGATGTGACAATCTCCGTACAGTCCGGTCTGTTCGTCTAAGACTATTGCATATCGGGCCTAGGGGGCGGCAAGCATCAGTCCCCTAAAAGCGGTATAAGTCGTGTCGGAGTGAAGCCCATTACACCTTGAGAAACTACTGGAAAACTTACCAGCAAATCTCGCTTGCCCTGGCCAGGGACCTTGCATAATAGCTCTCCAAACACAGCGCGATATCAACCCCTAACACCGGGAGAGACAAATCCTATCTAACCGCCACTGCCTCCAAGTGCTTCGGGACTGCACCCAACTGCTACCTGTTTGCACGACTCAGTCGAGCCGTGGTAGGGTAGCAATCTAAGAACAGTGGGAACACACTCGAGGCGAAGCAGCAGTGTCAAGTCTACGGACTATGCTGTACTCATGTCACCTGGGAACTGTTAACTGACGATGGGTATAATACCAACCAACAGTTCCCTGTGAGTCCTGTCCGGTGTACCCGTAACCCAACGAGCACCTGCATACTATATCCACTACAACGTACTAATGGCTGTGGGACAGACCATTTCCCCTGTTGGGATGAGAAGCGTATACATTATTCTACTCCGGAGTATCGATGCCCTGTCTCGATAGTCCTACGACTAGGGACCTGAAAAAGGATGTGCTTGTAGACTACCCAGCCCCCACTAGTGTGACTGCCATCACAACGCTAGTATTCAAACAAGATCCCATGGGCTCTATCAATATGTATTTTTGATATGCTAAAAGAAACATATACACATATTAAGATAGATATAAACCAAGTAGCATACTACTATGTTGATCAAGACTGTTAATACAACTGTGAATATCCCAAGCTTCCATTAAGTAATATACAAGCTAGTATGATACAATAATGGCCCCTAGGTCATATGCACTGACAATCTCCCACTTGCACTAGAGCCATGTACTGGCGTATCGAAGACCTATCATCTCAAATAGCCTCTCGAACTGTGTCTGAGGTAAGGCCTTTGTGAATGGATCTGCAGTGTTCTCCTTTGTAGCAACTCTCCGGACCTCGATCTCCCAGCGATCTATGATCTCCCTGATCAGGTGATATCGCCTCAAGATGTGTCTGGACTTTTGATAGGACCTGGGTTCCTTTGCTAAAGCTATAGCCCCGTTGTTGTCACAATACAGAGGTATTGGATCAACAATGGATGTAACCACCTGAAGTTCTATTAAGAACTTCTTTACCCAGACTGCTTCTTTTGCGGCATCAGAAGCTGTGATATACTCCGCTTCCATCGTCGAGTGAGCAACGGTGTCCTGCTTGGAACTCTTCCAGCATACCGCCCCTCCATTGAGGCTAAAGACATAACCTGACATGGACTTGGAGTCATCCTTATCACTCTGGAAGCTGGAGTCAGCAAAAGCCTCGATCTGGAGGTCTTTTCCGCCGTAAACTAAGAACATATCCTTAGTCCTTCTCAGGTACTTGAGAATGTTCTTTACTGCTATCCAGTGCTTCTCCCCTGGGTCTGACTGATACCGGCTTACCACGCGTAGTGCGTAAGCTACATCTGGTCTGGTACACAACATCGCATACATTATAGAGCCTACCGCAGAAGTGTAGGGTATAATCGACATGCGATCCCTTTCCAAATCAGTCTTGGGAGACATCTCTTTGGAGAGGGTGATTCCGTGACAAGCCGGTAAATTACCGCACTTAGAATCTTCCATACTGAATCTTTTCAGTATAGTGTTGATATACCTAGACTGCGAAAGTCCCAACATTCTTTTAGATCTATCAGGATAGATCTGGATCCCCAGAATGTAAGAGGCATCACCCAGGTCTTTCATGGAGAACCTGTGTGACAAGAATCCTTTGACAGATTGTAGCATAGGAATATCATTTCCTATCAAGAGAATGTCATCCACGTACAAGACGAGGAATACGACAGTTCGTGCTACAATCTTACTATATATACATGGTTCATCTGGATTTTTGATAAAGTCATATTCTTTGACCGTTTCATCAAAACAGATGTTCCAACTCCGCGATGCCTGCTTTAGTCCATAAATGGACTTAAGAAACTTGCACACTTTCCCGCTGCTCCCACTCTGATTGAAACCTTATGGCTGATTCATATAGACGCACTCGTCCAAATTTCCATTTAGAAAAGCCGTCTTTACGTCCATCTGCCATATCTCATAATCGTAGAAGGCAGCAATGGCAAGAAGGATCCAAATGGATTTGAGAATAGCCACTGGAGAAAAAGTTTCGTCATAGTCCAAGCCAGGCCTTTGACGAAAACCCTTTGCAACAAGTCTAGCCTTATAGGTTTCCACCTGTCCATCTACACCAATATTCTTTCTGAAGATCCACTTGCATCCTATGGGTTTTACCCCATCTGGAGCAAAGTCCAAAGTCCATACTTTGTTGGTGTATATGGACTCCATCTCGGTCCGCATTGCATCCAGCCATCTTACTGAGTCGCCGCTCTAGATGGCCTGCTGGAAGCTAGTAGGTTCATCATTATCAATGACGCAATCCTCTCTATCCCCGTCTATGAGAAAACTGTAGTATCTCTCAGGAGGATGAGACGGCCTACTACTCATGCGGAGGGGTGCGGGAATGTCCTGTTCTTCTGGAACTTCTGGTTCTACCAATCTTTCAGTAGTACCTTGTAGTTCTGGAATTTCTTCCAGTTCTATTGCGCTCCCACTTGTTTCCTTTTCTAAAAACTGCTGTTCTAGAAAATGGGCATTACGAGAAACAAAAACCTTTTATTCTTCTGTGTAATAGAAAAAATACCCCTTAGAGTTCTTTGGATATTCCACAAACTTACACTGTAATGAGCATGCCTCGAGTTTGTCTGCATGCTGCTTTTTAACAAAAGCCGGACATCCCCATATCTTGAGATACTGAAGATAGGGTTTCTTCCCACTCCACATCTGATATGGTGTGGTAGGCACAGTCTTGGTAGGAACTCTATTCAAAAGATATGCAGCTGATTCTAGTGCATAACCCCAGAAAGATCGCGGTAACTCAACATTACTCATCATGGAACGTACCATATCCAATAGGGTTCGGTTCCGTCTCTCCAACACACCGTTGTGTTGTGGAGTGTATGGAGGAGTAAACTAAGAGAGAATTCCATTCTCTTTTAGGTAACCCAGGAACTCGGCACTTAAGTATTCACCACCTCGATCAGATCTCAGTGTCTTGATACTTTTGCCGGTTTGGTTTTCTACTTCATTCTTATATTCTCAGAATTTCTCAAAGGCCTTGGATTTATGCTTCATCAAGAAAATGAATCCATACCTAGAGAAATCATCCGTAAAAGTAATGAAATATGAAAAACCGCTTCTTGCATGTGTAGACATTGGACTACATACATCACTGTGTATGAGTCCTAAGAGCTCGCTCGCTCTTACTCCGTGTCCAGTGAACGAAGTCTTTGTCATCTTTTCTTTAAGACATGATTGACAAGTAGCATAAGATTGATATTCGAACGGATCCAAATATCCTTTTTTATGTAACTTAGTTAATCTTGTCTCATTGATGTGACCTAGTCTACAATACCATAAGAAAGCTTAATTTATATCTGGAGACTTACTTTTTAGTGTGTTCTGGACATTGAAAATCTGCAATTGGTTTAACACGTATATACCGTTATCTAGTGTACCGGATCCAATCAAACCATGATTAAGGTGGATGTTAACAATATCGCTTACAAACGTGAAATCATAACTTTCTTTTGATAACAACGATACTGATATGATATTACACGTTAAACTAGGTACACAAAAACAGTTGCGCAAAACCAAAATATGTCCACTCGTCAATCCAAGGTGATAATCCCCTACGGACACAACATCTATGCTCGCTCCGTTAGCAACCTGGAGGGTCATATCACCAACCTTCAGTACTTTACGGCTTCTCAGTGCTTGCAATGAATTGCATATATGAGATCCTGATCCGGTATCCAATACCCAGGAAGTAGAGTTAATTGACAGACAATTTTCAATTACAAACACACCTGAAGCCGAAGCCACAACTTGCCCCGGGTCCTGGTTCTTGGCAATCCAAACTTTGCAATCCTTCTTCCAATGGCCTTTCCTACGACAGTGGAAGCACTCGTCCTTTGCTACTACCGACACCGCAACCATTGCCTTTCTCTTGACTCCCACCTTACCAACACCACCTCTTGGTTTGGTAGCGGCCTTCTTCTTCTTTCCTTTGGCCCTTGCCTTGGACCTGGAAGAGGAAACACCATGAACTAACATAGCGGGCGTTTCCCTTGCCTTCTGCAAGGTACCCTCTGCACTCCTCAACATGTTAAGGAGTTCTGGAAGCTCAACTTCTTTACCTTGAATATTGAAATTCAAGATAAATTGGGTGTAGGTGGAAGGAAGGGATTGAAGAACCAAGTCTGTATACAGCTCGTTCTCTAATGTTGTCCCGAGGTCCGCGAGCTCCTCAATGTAGCCAATCATCTTAAGGACATGTTCCCCATAGATGATCCGACGGCTAGCTTCGACTGAAACAAGTTCTTCGAGGTCTCGTATCTAGCTATACGAGATTGCTCTCCATACAGTTCCTTGGTGTGGAGAAATATGGCTTCAAGATCCATATTCTCGTACCTCCTCTGATGTTCATTATCTATAGAGGTAAGCACGATGCATTTGGCCTTCGTGCAGTCTAACTCCCAAGTCTTGCGGATTTTCTTATCCGCGACGCTGGATTCTGGTCCTGGGACGGCAGGGGCCTTAGTAGTAAGGACATACCCCAATTTGTCATAGGTGATTGCCATCTTGACATTCCGGAACCAATCTTTATAGTTTGGCCCTGTCAAAATATTTTTATCTAATAATAACTTAAGGCATGTCATGTTCTTGGTCGCTGCAATTAGGAGAGAGAGAAAAGAAAACACTTTAGCATGATGCTCTTGCAAATTTAGAGTGGTTTTTAGTTTATCTAAACAAGATGGCTCCCACTGTTTCTCGAATCCTTCCTCAAACCAAAAAGGAAGAACTAGTCAGGACTATTCTCACCGTACAATACTTGCTTAACCATTCAGCCAGGCCGGTGTCGGTACTTCGAGGGAGGTTTTACGACGCTTTCGCGAAGTTCCTTAATTAAATAACCTCTTTTCCCTGGGGCGTAGCCCTGCTGACACCTTTCTCGACACCTACTTGGTTTATAGCATTGATCGTTAAGTGAAAGAATTTCCTGATGAGTAGTATATACTCACAGTAGGATCAGGATCCAAATATCATCGTGTGATAAAGCTGAAGGAATCTTACCAAAATTATCACACTCCAAATGGTATGCAACTCTAGCAAGTTTCAGTTTCTTTAGAAACTCCCGATATGGATTTTTGCCCCATGCTCTTATGACCTTGACGTTGGCCAAAATGTCATAAGTCACATGTCAAGTTCTACCCATCATTATCTTGTTAATTTGAACCCACCCGTACATACCCCTGACGTTGGCCAAATGGCAGTACGACTGTCCCAAACCAACCCATCTATCTATGCAACAGATGAATACCCAGCAGCTACCAAACACTATGCCTTGGCGTTGGTCAAAATACATAGCTTGAATACTACTGAATACCCAAATGAAATGACGGAGGGCTACGAATGGTTTTGGCGAAACCGTGAACGTAGTGAACTTGATATAATCGAAGGAACCTGATAGCTTTTAAAAGGAATGGTTTAAGCTCCGCAATTAAAAATCCGCTGTTTTAAAATAACCGAGTGGTTTCTTTTAAATTGTTCCAACGATTCAACTTTGGTTTATTTTCTTTGCATTAATATAATGCGTCCTATTAATTAACCTATCATTGCAGAAAACAACGAAAATACGACGTTCTCTTATGCCATCCGCATTCGCCACTGGGCCCTGTCATTCACCCGTTATGTTACTTAACTAACGACAGAGCGGGGGTTGGGCTAGCGCGGATGCAAAACATAAGCAACGCCTACTAGATATCATATATAGATATTGTACATTCGTCAGACATAATAATAGGCATTCCAGATCACAGATGAACAAATTGGATATTCTAGGAATCCGCATTTCCTTTGAGCCTGCAATGAAAGACGGATTACATAGTCGTGATGAATAGCCAACCCCACCCTAGACCCCTACGGATACGGCAAACTTCCCGCTAAGTACCCGAAGTGAAGCGGTCTCCCTCAACGACGTGAGTAGGCCACTAAGCACTTCAAAATACCCGGTAGTTTGTGCACCCCACCTTAGGTCTATCCTAGGAGCAAAAAAAAGTAAATGAAATAATACAACAGTGGCTACAACCTCAACCCGGATGTGCCCCGCAAAAAAATATTACAACAAATTACAATTTTCATTTGAATGAAAGAAACACTCGTCTCACATCCCCGGCTATCCATTCACGACAATCCAACAAGTTCATACCCACAAACATAAAGTAACCATTATAGAAATATGCAACCCCCTGCTAACCGACATATAGCAATTAGGTGAGGTTTACGAACACATTAATCAAAACACAGATATAATCCAGTTAGCCAAAGTTCTTAGAATTTCGATCAATCACAACATTTGAATCTACTCCAAATACTTCTCTGTGCACATAAAACCTGAGTAGAAACAAAATATCCCAGAAAACCCAACATCAACACAGAAGAATAACTGGGCAAATTTGGGTTGACTCGGTGTCAACTCGGCCGCGGATCCGCGGCGGATCACTTGGATCGGCCGCGGTTCCGCGGCGGTTTGGACGAGTCACGATTCCAAATTTCTTCACAATTCTTAAAAAACCCTGCTTGTATTTTTTAAGGCCCCTGAAAAATTTTTAGACCCCAATTTAAAATCGACAAAAACTTGGTGAAAATGTCGTTTTCTCGGGATTAAATTGCGATCGAATTTCTAAAGACTTTGGTAACATGTTAGTTATGGTTTAGCTAGGCTCTGATACGACTGTAAGTCAACGTTATACACCCCACAAGATGCGGGGAGGCGGAATAGGAAAATAATCATTTTGTTCAAAGTAACATCGACTATCAAACGGATCTTTGCTAAACCCTAACTAACAAACTATCTAGAAGTGGTTAACTACTATGATAGATGATTATACCTCAAGATACTAGTCCTTCTTGTTCTTGTTGTTCACCTCCTCGTCAGCCTCCTCGATGTAACAGAAGATCCACCCGAGAGTTCCTTCTTCAAGTTTTAATCTCTAACTTGAGGTAACTAAGTGGCTAGGATTGCTAATCCAAGTGACCTAGAGAATATAGATATTGATTAAGGATTTATTAGTCTTGCTAACCCTAGGGTTCTCAACACATGAGAGGATTAGGGTTAGGATGAAGAAGAGGAGAGCTTGAGGAGAGAGAATGTGTATGTGATAATGAATTGAATCTTAAGTCATTTGGATAAATAATGAAACATAACAAAATATCTAAACAATAATATATAAAATCAACAACCATGCTTCATTAATTACCTTGAGGTGAATCACCTCATGACTCATGATGCAATTAATGAAAATAACACATCATCTCTCCACCTCATTAAGTTTAATTCATAAATGAATTAAAACTAAATGAGTCACCTATCTTCTAGAAGATTCTCGACTAATTACGAGAATGCCCTTCCCATCCGTATTTACGAAAAACACGGATATACTGAGACTGCATAAATCCAATAATCCAATACTAGAATCTGGCTTAAACCAAAGCCTGCTAATATAATCTGTCCGAACATCACACGTGCACAAGTACACGTATATGTCCGAACCCTGTCGTAAAACCATACGACCTCTATATCGTTTCGCCTGAAGTAGGGAAACCCTCTGTGTGGGGCTCTAAAGACTCGACACTACGCTGGCAGTGGGTTTAACCACAGGCCGCAAGCGGTACTAGCTGTACGTAACGGTCCCCAGGTAGATGTCGATAAGAAGGTCGATGAAGAAACCCATCCGAACTCCTACCGACCCTGATGTGACAATCTCCGTACAGTCCGGTCCGTTCTTCTAAGACTATCGCATATCGGGCCTAGGGGGCGGCAAGCGTCAGTCCGCTAAAAGCGGTATAAGTCGTGTCGGAGTGAAGCCCATTACACCTTGAGAAATTACTGAAAAACTTACCAGCAAATCTCGCTTGCCCTGGCCAGGGATCTTACGTAATGGCTCTCCAAACACAGCGCGATATCAACCCCCAACACCGGGAGAGACGGATCCTATCTAACCGCCACTGCTTCCAAGTGCTTCGGGACTGCACCCAACTGCTACCTGTTTGCATGACTCAGTCAAGCTGTGGTAGGGTAGCAATCTAAGAACAGTGGGAACACACTCGAGGCAAAGCAGCAGTGTCAAGTTTATGGACTATGCTGTACTCATGTCATCTGGGAACTGTTAACTGACGACGGGTATAATACCAACCAACGGTTCCCTGCGAGTCCTGTCCGGTATACCCGTAACCCAACGAGCACATGCATACTATCTCCAGTACAACGTACTAATGGCTTGGGACAGACCATTTCCCCTGCTGGGACGAGAAACGTATACACTAGTCTACTCCGGAGTATCGATGCCCTGTCTCGATAGTCCTACGACTAGGGGCCTGAAAAAGGATGTGCTTGTAGACTACCCAGCCCCCACTAGTGTGACTGCCATCACAACGTTGGTAGTCAAGCAAGATCTTATGGGCTCTATCAATATGTATTTATGATATGCTAAAAGAAACATATACACATATTAAGATAGATATAAACCAAGTAGTATGCTACTATGTCGAGCAAAACTGTTAATATAACTGTAAATATCTTAAGCTTCCATTAAGTAATATACAAGCTAGTATGATACAATAATGGCCCCTAGGGCATATACACTAACAGACCGCACTAAGAAAATCATGGCCGGAACCTCATAGTCATTGTTATTGTATGCGACATATCAGAGCCAACTTCTCAACTACTGGATTTAGTGGTAAAACATTGCAGAGTTTGTTTTCTCAAATTGCATGTGCACCAGATGACTTGACATATACAGAGCTGAGAGGAACTTAAACGTATATGTCCAAAAGCAGATGCTTGGATTGAAAGTAATTTTAAAAATGAAGAAAAAAGATGGGCACTTTCGAAAGATGATGGTAGGCGATTTTGCATGATAATTATGAATAATTAAGAAAGTTTTAACAGGGTCTTAAAAAGATTTCGGTCTTTGCCTATTTAGGCCTTAGTAGGAAGGACATTTACAGGGCGAAAAAATACTTCTTTGCACGACGTCAGGAGGGATAAGAGTGGACGACAAAGTTATGTCCTAAGTTCGAACAATTAATAACAAAAGGGCTACTGATGCTAGGCATGATTGGATCATGAGCTTCAGCTAGTCCGAATGGTAGGTGACTGACAAAGATGGAATTACAGCTCAGTCATCGATGGTAGGAATTGCAGTTGTACGTGCAATATTCTTAAGTTGCAAAAGTTGCCTTGTTTACATATAATTTCAACATGCACATGAGCAGAGGGTGGGGGGACATTGCACATCACGATCTTGCTTCAAAGTGGTATTCTGTCCCCAAATACAAAGCTGCTTATACCCCGTTGTTCCATCCTGTACCCGATAGCCAATATTGGGAGGCATATAACAGTCCAATGATATTACCACCTATCGATATGAGACAAACAGGACGACCACGTTTTACTTGTATCAAAAGTGTTATGGATGATCCACGAGAAGGACGTAGGCAAAATAGATGCAGCATCTGGAATGAATATGGTCATAACAAAACACGATGCAAAAATCCTCCAGCCCCACGTCGCCATTGGTAATCACCGCCTATATTTTGAAATACACGCATACACATACACGTCCAAACACAAAAAACAAACATACATCTACACACACACACACACATATGTTCTTTGTTATACATGCCCATTTTTTCAAAAATAATATAACTCGACCTTTTCATTGTGCAGATATACCTATGGATCCTGGACCTATAGATACGAGTGTTCTGTACTTGCAGGCTGACCACAGGTCGGCCAACACCACAATAGTAAAGGAAAAACTTTGTAATATTATTTTCTTTAATTACATATGTTATTTATACGTTACTGATACAAGTCCTCTTTTTGTAATTGGCAGAGTGATAAGGTGATTATATGCATTGACCACTCAGTCCAGAGCAACCGGATCCCAGCTGGAAATGTCCATGTGCAGGCTGAGCTGCAACGGGAAAACTTTTATCTTATATCCAGATTAGAGTATATACATTTGGATAGAGGCTTGATTACGGCTTTGGTAAATAAATGGAGACCAGAGACCTGCACATTTCATTTTAGAATTGGTGAGATGACTATCACCCTTCAAGACATCGCTGTGCTGCTTGGTTTGCCTATAGACGGAGAGGTGGTTGCTGTGGAGTACAACCACTATTGGTCAGATTTGTGTCCAGCTTGTTGGGTAGGATTCCTCCTGTTGGGCAGAGCAGAGGCAGTAGCATTAACTTGAGTTGGCTGCGGGAGGTGTTTAGTGCTGAGCCTGCCATGGATGCTATGCCTGCAACGATCAAGCAGTATGCACGAGCCTACATTTTACATCAGATAGGGGTTCGCTTGTTCCCGGATAGGAGCAAGAGCAGAGTTAGTCTTGCCTGGCTGCCTCTTTTAGCTGAACTCGGCTAGTGTACCACTTTATCATGGGGGTGCAGTTCTGTCATTCCTCTACAGCAAGCTGAGGATGGCTGCATTGATGGTGCAGAAGAGTTTTGGCGGCTGTTTGACGCTTCTTCAGGTATACAATACTTAAAACCGCATTCTGCTAATTTTACGTAATTAAATTGATATTCGATGTAAAACGTAATTCTATCATATTGTATTTCAGATATGGTGATGGACATATCTCTCTATTAGTCGCCCGACCATTACGACACAGTTTGCTATAGATGGCCAAAGGCCATATGGATGCCAGTAAGTAATTGAAACTATGCACATATTTCAAATTTCAAGTTTTTTTGGAATATTAACTTGTGTGTAATTTCTATGCAGGTGGAATGTGCCTAGGTCATGGGACATGACACCGGATCACAGCCTCCGCTTCTACCGCAATGAGTTTGATGTCATGGAAGAGGCAGCAGTTACGTGGACACCGTACACACATGACCTGATGGGCACTCTGCATCCATTATGCTTGGAAGGCGCCGACTTCTGGCATGCACTGACGATGATCATCTGCAACGATGTTATTCAGATGCACGTGCCAAACCGTGTCCTTCGCCAGTTCGGCTTAAGGTAGCACATACCAGGCGGGGTGGAGCGGACACCGTGTCAAGGTGGAGCGCTAGTTAGAGATGCTTGGCTCATGGAGTATCAAATTTAGGTGGGTCGATGGTACGGTGGGTACACCACATAATCGATAAGATACAGCCAGATATACCGATCGACTAGTACCTTACCTGGTATTGGATGATTACCCGCAGATTCGTCATCACAACCGTCCTCCCCCCGCCCACGTCATATATGCCTCGAGGACCGATAGAGAGAGATTTGGTAACTTTATATCAAACCTTTTAAAACTATAATCTTGTTTTTATGAAATTCGTTGCCTTATTTACCATCAATATAGGTCCAAACCATTTACACGTTAGAGAATATAGCCGATGAGGGGATTAGTGGGACCAGGGACTTAGTGAGCTGCTTTATGAATATCAAGTCTCTCATCAGTAGTGTGACGATGAGGCACAGATTCACACGTCCATCGGCCATGCCTGCACCACCCGTACCCTTCACCACCTGTGCCTCCACCACCCATGCCTCCACAACTCGCCTCCACCGGCTGTGTCCGCACCTGCCATTCCTATCACATATGCATGAACAAGATGTAGATGGGCACAGCCAGAGCCATCTCAGCATCCTGTTTAGTACTAGCATGGACCATTACAGCTAGAGCCGTCTCAGCCACCTACCACCCATGAAGCCGGACCGTCACAGCCTCGACGTCCTGTAGTGAAGAGAAGGACACCAGGGATGGTGCAACGACTTCATTAGATTGCACGGAGTGTTTGTGTTGTATTGTGTTGCGATGGCTTCGTTATTTATTTTGCATTGTTTATTGTTTTCAGTTTATTGGCCTTCACCGTTTGGGCATCGTATATTTTGCGTGGATTGTGTCTCCGCCTTTTGGCTGTTGAGTCTCCGCCGTTTGGGCGTTGAGTTAGCTCCGTCCATGGATTCTTGTAACACCCTAGTAAGTTTATACAATATTAATGGGTATTTTAATACTTGCCTTATAATTCTTTTATTTTATTTATATGGTTTGCGAGTGATGCAAATAAGTAGTAGTGGTTATCCGACCCGACCAGCATATTTGGAACCCAGTATGGTGCTAGATATATTTGATACTTATCAGTAAAGTGTATCTACGTGAATCTAATATAACATATGCATCATATATTTAAAATATTTATATATCTATTTATAGCTACAAGTATGAATAAATTATATTTTTTGCTAACTGACATCGCATGGCTCACTACACCATATCTTATTCCGCTTTTATCTATTATGTTCAAATCCCAAATACCAGATAACCAAATATTTACTAAATCATTATATATTTATTTAAATTCCTTTTTAAATCTTATTAGGGGGGGTATATGTATTTCATATTATATTATCGCATTATGGCTTAAATCTTTATGTATCTGTGTTTTTTCTCTAAAATATATTTTGACGAGATTCTGGTAAACTTTGGTGTAATTTGATATTACCTCTAAACTATATATACTATAATAAACATATATTAATATACAGTATATGTATAAACAATTTTATATATTTTATTTTATTTTTTTATATCAAACTCTCTCTCTCTCTCTTTCTGTTCGTCTCTGTCTCTCTCCTCTCATTCTCTCTTCCTCGCTTCATCCCTAAGCCCTAACCCACGCCGACACAACTTCTGATCTTCCTCCTCTCGCCGTCGACCCCAACTCTCCTCCCTCGTCTTCGCTTAAACCCCGAACCACCACCGACATCATCATCATCTTCTTCTTCTCCTTCTTCGCACTCGAGCTCGTGTCCAAGGCTACCATCGCCTTCCTCAACTCGCCTCCGACCACCTTCATCCCAATCTTGACACTTTCCTTTCTTCATCTCGTTGTCATCGCCCAACACCTCCGAACCTTGCTAATGGCCTCATACCTTCTTCTTCGTCTGCGAGCCCTCACCGCCGGCTAACCCATCACCGCCCTCATCTCCCTCTTCCTCTGTCAAAACCCGAGCACCTCAACCTTAACTCCTTCCCCTCATTATCCAAAGAACCCGAGCATTCGACTTCAACCAAGCGCCCAAACCCCTCCACCATCATCACCATCTCCTTCTCCTCCATCGAGACCCTACCTGACTTCACTTTTCCGCCACCGTCACTGGCCCTTCATCCCCATCAAGACCCTTGCCTGCACCAACCGAGACACACATGAGCTCCATCTCTATCAAAGCCCAGACCACATTCGACCAATCTTTTGTTCCTTCGCCGAGCACTTAACCCTGACTCTATCACCAGCAACACCAACCAAGATCCCTCATCACCTCATGCCATCGTCTCCATCATTGCTGTTGAACCCTAGACGATCACCACCACGGCCACCAAACCAGACACCTATCATTATGCCGCCACCATGCTATTACCATGCCACCACCATGCTATCACCATGTCATCACCGTGCCATCCCTGTGCTCAGATCGTGCCATGCCCCATGCCCTGCTCCTATGCCACGCCATGCCCGCTTCGTGCCTAGCTCATGCCCACTTGCGTGCCACCTTCGCATCAGCCCCGTGTCATCACAATGCCCAGCACCGTGTTGTGCTGCTCTACATACCGTGTCGTGTCGTGTCACGCCGAGCCACTGCACATCTTCATCATTGTTTACACCTTTGTCTCCTTGATTCTCTGTGTAGCAACGGTCGATCAACCTATTGACGTCGTCGCCTGCACATCAACCGTCGAGCCGAGCACATTGTTGGATAGTACGTCGCGTCATATTGTGTCGTCGTTCCATGACCGATCGAGGCAAGTTCATAACTTGCCACATGCTATTTACTTATAAATACATATATACATATATATTCTTATATTGTTGTCACTATACACGTCATATGGATAACCGTTTTTACTAATTATTGCAAATTGAAAATACAACCAGATCTTTTCAAAAAATAGTACACACCATTCATTGAAATATCAAAATTACAGTTTAGAAATACGACATGAACCCATATACACTATGGTAACCCTATATGTACTTATAATCTTGATATACAATTAATCCATATTTCATCATGTATTAATACCATCACAGTGTTGAAGTTATGCAAATTACTAATACAAACTATTCTAGTAGATACCGTTTAATTTATAATAATTAACGGTCGTAAAATAAATACGGTTAAATATTCATATTTAAATAAGTAATACTGAGTATATCCATCCCATTATAGCTAGATAACCATGCTAGTTATACTATTGCTTTTATTGTGATTGGTTACGCAATCAAATATTTATCCTGTTTAATACACACTATCTGACATGTGCACGACACGTTATCTTGCCTTTACTATACCTGTTACTTGGATTATTTACCAATACCAACAATCCTGACTTATTGTCCTGATGGACGTGACTTGTTGTCTAAATAGACATAACTTGTACCTGCCTGTTCCTGTGTTGGCAATAGGCAGATGTCGTTAATACCTAACTTGAACATGAAACCTGGAGGAAAAAGGGAAATAAATAATGAAACCCGACTTGTAACTCAACAGTTCACTACTTTCCAGAGACTGATCAGTCGATACGGGCTTTGGGCCTCGGCGATCAAGCAGTATGCATGAGCCTACATTTTACATTAGATAGGGGCTCGCTTGTTTCCGGATAGGAGCAAGAGCAGAGTTAGTCTTGGATGGATACCTCTTTTAGCTGATCTCGACCAGTGTACCACTTTATCCTGGGGGTGCAGTTCTGTCATTCCTCTACAGCGAGCTGAGGATGGCTGCATTGATGGTGCAAAAGAGTTTTGGGGGCTGTTTGACGTTTCTTCAAGTATACAATACTTAAAACCGCATTTTGCTAATTTTGTGTAATTAAATTGATATTCAATGTAAAATGTAATTCTATCATATTGTATTTCAAATATGGTGATGGACATATCTCTCTATTGGCCGCCCGACCATTACGACACAGTTTGCTTTAGATGGCCAAAGGCCATATGGATGCAAGTAAGTAATTGGAACTATGCGCATATTTCAAATTTCAAGTTTTTTTGGAATATTAACTTGTGTGTAATCTCTATGCAGGTGGAATGTGCCCAGGTCATGGGATATGACACCGGATCACAGCCTCCGCTTCTACTGTAATGAGTTCAATGTCATGGAAGAGGCAGCAGTTACGTGGACACCTACACACATGACCTGATAGGCACTCTGCATCCATTATGCTTGGCAGACACCGGCTTCTGGCGTGCGCTGATGCCAATCATCTGCAACGATGTTATTCAGATGTACGTGCCAGACCGTGTCCTTTGCCAGTTGGGCTTGAGGTGGCACATACTAGGCGTGGTGGAGCGGACACCGCGTCAGGGTGGAGCGCTAGTTTGGGACGTGACGACATTGAGATAAGAAAATTTATATGCTAAGATGAGCAAGTGCGGGTTTTGGCTCGAAGAAGTGAAGTTCTTGGGTCATGTTGTATCCGAAGATGGAATTGCAGTTGACCCCAAAAAGATTGCAGTTGTTCATGATTGACCAATTCCAAAGAATGTAGGGGAGATCAGAAGTTTCCTTGGGCTTGCTGGATACTATAGAAGGTTTGTGGAAAACTTCGCTCGAATAGCAGAACCCTTGACCAAGCTAACACAAAAGGAGATATCGTTTGTTTGGACCGGGAAATGTGCGTGTTCTTTTGAAGCGCTGAAACAAAGATTGACAACTAGTCCTATTTTAACAGTGCTAGATGGTTCCGTAGGATTAGTTATTCACAGTGACACATCTGGGAAAGGCTTAGAATGTGTTTTGATGCAACACGAGCTTATGTATCGAGGCAATTAAAGACTCATGAGAAGTACTACCCAACTCATAACTTGGAGCTAGTAGCAATTATTTTTGCACAGAAAATTTAGAAACACTACTGTAGGGTGTTTTTCGTCACCCTATTGAGATGAGAAATATGCGTCGCTTGTCAGGCTACTACAGACTCTTCTTGCCTAAGGTAGGCCGTGGTTTATTGATTGTGGGGATCTGAATCTCCGGCAGCCGCGGACTAAACTGCCGTTAATTACACCCCGTCTTTGAAGCGAAGGAACCTCGGTTGACGGGTCAACTAGTCATGCGAACTCAATGTGTGGTTCTTATGTGTATGTTGTTGGACGTATCGGGGGCCCCGCAGAGTTTAACAGGGTCCCGCTACCCGGATAGCGGGCTGGGGGTTAAGGGGGCTAGCATCCCCCTTGCTGGGTGCGGGATAGTGCCCCGTTAAAAAAATTTCTAATAGGGAAGGTATTTTTAGTGTGGAGCGTGTGGGAAAAGATGGGTGAGAAGCGTCCTAAGGACGCGTGCGTAGCACGTGGGCGCTGGGTGCCTGCGGGCCACGTGAGAGGCGCGTGGGCGCCGGCGCCTCACGCGCCCAGTACATGGGCGCTGGGTGCCCACGGGCCGCGTGAGAGGCGGTGAGCACTGGGCGCCAGCGCCTCACGTTCCCGGCACGTGGGTGTTGGGCGCTCGCGGGAAACATGAGAGACACGTGGGCGCTAGTGCCTCATGCGCCCGACATGTGAGCGCTGGGAGCCAGCGCCCGTGCGCTTCTCACGTGGGCGTTGGGCGCCAGTGCCTCTCGTTCCCGGCACGTGATGAGGAGTTAAACTCTTGCAGAAAAAGGGGCTTAGCCCCGGGATTAGGAGTTAAACTCCCGAAAGGACCTTGAGTGGAGTTAAACTCCCAAAAGAGTTTTATTTGTGGAGTTAAACTCCAAAAGATTTTGAATGGAGTTAAACTCCTAAAAGATTTTATTAATGGAGTTAAACTCCCAAAGATTTTGAAAAATGGAGTTGAACTTCCAGAAATCTTTGAAGATGATCAAAGGGGACCCCTTTCTTCTTTCCTGAGCCCTGGATCCTCTCCTAAACCTCGGATCTTCCCCAAAGTTGGATTTTTGGAGATGGGTCTTCTTCTTCCTCCTATCTGTTGGCTGGATCTTGGAGAAAAGGGGGCGAGACTTAAAAGTCTCTCCTTTTAGAGATTTGATGGGAGATCTGAGCTCTTCTTCATGGGTTTTATTGTGAAAAACTATTTCTTTTTAGAAAAAGAAGAGTTAAACTCTTGGTTTAATTCAGAAAAGAGAAGGGGGTTTAGAACCTTAAGGAAGGAGAAGGAGGTACAAACCCTAATTTTTTAAGGGGAATCAATTATTGTCTTTTATTTCATCATCATGTTGCCTTATATAGGCTTACAAGTTTACACTTAGCCCCTTGGGCTTTACAAAATTGCATTTTGCCCATCTCATGCCTCATGTGCTTATTTCTTTTGCACATGAGCAATGGGCTTTACAAAAATTTGGCTTTATGCCCATTTTCTTACATTTATTCATAAAATTTATATCAAAATGATTTATTATATAATTTTCATTTTGGCATGGGGGAGGTCGGCCGCGGGGCTCAACTTGGGCATGAGCCCACTTGACCTAGGCTTGGGCCCGCTTACTTGGAGTTGACTTTGATTTTGACTTGGTCAGCCGGGGTGTAATTTTTTATCCTAACAAAGTGCCCCCATCAATAAATTTACACCGTGTATATGAGTTGTGTGCATGAAGTTGATGGATCTTGGAGTTGGACTTCGAGGCGGAACATCATTCCGGGGGCGGAACATCATTCTGGTGGCGGAGCATCATTCTGGGAGCATAATTCCGGGGATCAGAGCACAATTCTGAGGATCGGAGCATAATTCTAGGATCGGAGTATCATTGCGAAGAGCGGAGCATGATTCCAGGGATCGGAGCATGATTTCAGGGATCAGAGCATAATTCCGACGAGAGGAGCATAATTTCGGGGATCGGAGCATAATTCTGAAGAGCGGAGCATGATTCCTAGGGCTCGGAGCATAATCCCGAAGAGCGGAGCATGATTCCCAAGGGTCGGATCATGATTCCGACGATCGGAGCATAATTCCGGGGGGCGGAGTATAATTCCGAAGAGCGGAGTATGATTCTAAGGGGAGGATATATTCTGAGATGAAGCATAGTTTCGACATAAGGTTCCGGGGCGAAGCATAATTTCGACATGGAACAGGTGTATTCTGAGACTAAACTTAGTTCCAGCACAAGGCAGACATTCTGAACGAAATATAGCTCCGATGCAGAGGTTGATTCCGATTCGAAACATAATTCCGATAGGGAAGGTAGATACTCCGAGGCAAAGCATGATTTCGACATAGGGTACATTCTGAGACAAAGCATGATTTCACCGCAGAGCTTGTTGGTTGACTTGATTCCGAGATGGAGCATAATTCCGACGGGGAGGTCATTGGTTGACTTGATTCCGAATCGAAGCAAAATTCCGATGGGGAGGTCATTGGTTGACTTGATTCCGAGTCGAAGCATAATTCCGACGAGGAGGTCATTGGTTGACTTGATTCCGAGTCGAAGCATAACGAGAAGGTCGTTGCTGCCCTTTTTGTGACTTGGACGGTCGGTGCTGCCATTTTAGCGACGTGGACGGTCGGTACTGGATTTGACTTGCTCTGCTTCTTGCGGTGTCAGGGATTGGATTTGACTTGCTCCGCTTTTTTCGGTGTCAGGGATTGAAGTTGACTTGCTCCGCTTTCTGTGGTGTCGGGATTTGATTTGACTTGCTCCGCTCTCTGCGGTGTCAGGGTTGAATTTGACTTGCTCCGTTTTTTTTGGTGTCAGGGTTGAAGTTGACTTGCTCTGCTTTCTGCGGTGTCGGGATTCGACTTGTTTCCGAGGTGGAGCTTGATTCCGCCAGGGAGGTCGTTGGTTGTCTTGTTGATTTGATGTGATTTGGGTTTACGTCGACATCGCTACACTGAATATGGTGCCATGAGCGAATCATCATTTGCCATGAGAGGATTTAGGGATTTTGGTTTTGGTTTGGCATCAGCACCGCTATACTAGAATATGGTACCAGGAGCGAATCATCATTTGCCGTGAGGGGATTTCATCTATTCCCAGTTTAACGACTTAGGGGTCATCTGTTCCCAGTTTAACGACTTAGGGTTCTATTGGATCGATTTGGAATTTCGGGGTTGGGGTCGGCATCAACGTTGCCAACATTGAAGCACAGGTGCCAGGAGCAATTCATCATTTGCCTTTGCCTGTTGGGGAGCGATGGCTTAGAAGACAGGTTTAGGTCCCTATCACCTAAGACTTTTCAATTTTATGAGCCGTAAGGGTCCCATAAAAGCATTTTCTCCCTACGAGTCGAAAAGATCTCGTAGGTGTACTTTCTCCTTAGGAATCGTGGGGACTCCTAAGTGTGTTTTTCCTTTGTGAGTCGTAAGGATGCCACGAAGGTGTTTTCTTACGAGTCGTGAGGATCCTGTAAGTTTTGTTCTCCTCATGTATCGTGAGGACACATGAGTGGGTTTTTCCAAATGAAGCATAATTCCAAGAGCGGAGACCGGCTGCATGACTGGTGATTGAGGTGGGGTATGGGTGTGATGAGAATTATTTGAGTCCGTGGATTGTCTACGGTAGTCAACTTGGGGACCAACCGTAGGGCTGGGAGAATTTTGGGAAATTAGATTTTGGTTGGCGTATGCATCGTTGCACTGGAATATGGTACCAGGAGCGACTCATCATTTGCCGTTTGGAGGTTTGGATTTTGGTTGGCGTCTGCATCGCTGCACTGGAATATGGTACCAGGAGCGACTCATCATTCGCCATTTATGGATTTGGATTTTGGTTAGCATCTGCATAGCTGCACTAGAATATGGTACCGGAAGCGACTCATCATTCACCACTTGGAGGGTTTTTTTACCGCGATTGCTCTATCATTGCGGCTTTTCTTATCGCGAAGGTCACGATTGCCCTATCATTTCGGCTTTATTTTCATCTTTATTTTACTCGCTGATTTTTATTGCGAGTTGCCCCATCATTTTGGCTTTTTTACACTCCTAGTTTAACGACTTAGGGGTCGAATGTTTCTAGTTTAACGACGTAGTGGTCGAATGTTTCCAGTTTAACGACGTAGTGGTCAACTGTTCCCAGTTTAACGACGTGGTGGTCAACTGTTAGAGCCTGGGCTCGATTCTGCAGGAACTACGAGCTCCTTTGGCTTAATTGCATAAGCGGGCTCTTCGTCATCTAGACCGAGCCGGTGTTGGATGGAAACAACCACGTCATCATCATGGCTATAAGGCGTATGAGGACTTGTTCCTCTGGGCTCCATCATGTAGACTATATGGGTTGTGTACCCGTCTTTCGCTTCTTCGTTGGCAATGTTGCTCATTTGGCTCTTAGCTTGTTGTCTTGGTCCGCTCTTTTCAGAGAAAGGCAGATGTCTGAGAGAAT
This sequence comes from Agapanthus africanus, assembly GCA_030015575.1. Taxonomy (NCBI): domain Eukaryota; kingdom Viridiplantae; phylum Streptophyta; class Magnoliopsida; order Asparagales; family Amaryllidaceae; genus Agapanthus; species Agapanthus africanus. The sequence continues at coordinate 129,903,458 of CM057350.1, read as the reverse complement.
CAGGTTCCCGAAAGGCTTCGGTCTCTATTTGTATGAAATTGGAGGTCGCAGTTTGACTGTTTGTCAACACGCCTTTAGATAATTCTATCTCTCCTACCTTGTATTGCTTTTCGACCCAATATTTGAAGACGAAGCAGTCCTCAATGGCATGACCTATCACTCTTTGATAGGGGCAATATTTGAGGTCGTCGGTCATATTCGCTTCTTGAAGTCTTTTTGATTCTGGCAATTGTGCAATTGTAGACCGTTTCTTAGGACATCCTTGAATATTTTACGGACTTTGTCCCTTTTGAAGGAATAGACCTTATCCAGCTTCTCTTTCAGTAGAGATTCTCCTCCCTCTCCGAACACTGGCTTCCGAGGCTGGTTGGCATTAGGCCTGCTCATCCCTCGCTTATTTCGGTTAGCCGATGTTAAAAGATTCAGCATCGTCGGAATTTCCGCCTTCGCGATTATCGTCCTTTCGGTTTCTCCAGGAACTATTGTTATTTTGGGAATCAGAGGAGCATTCCTGCTTTGAGCGTTCTAACATCTGAACTTTCCTGGTCAGCTCTTCGAATGTTTTGAGACCCGTAGTGCATAGAAACGAGGCCATCCAATTGCTGAGATTTCCGACGAGAAGACTGACAGATTGGTCCTGCTCTATCGGCGGTTCACATTTAACGGAGAGATTGCGCTATCGGATTATAAAATTCGTGCTGCTTTCTGATTAGTCTAAAATATTGCACATTTGAACGAACATTCTCCCTACTATTGCTAAGTACTAAAAGGTGTTTATTGTAAATATAAAACATATGTGGATTTCTTTGTAAAATTTTATTATCATATGTTTCTATATTATAATTAATATAATGAGGGAAAATATATGCATATAATATTTAAATGAAATCTTAATAATTAAAATATGCATATCATATCAAATATTCCTAATCAATATTCTTAAGATTTAATGTCATATAAATGGTTAGGATAATATCTCAAAAATACCAAATGCTACTCATACTTTGATTTGAGATATTGTGCTCAGGTCTAAAGGTCCAAGTAAGAGATCCAAGTCAAATTGGGATATCGAAATTGAATCTGCCAAATTTTAGAAGCAAATCAGGGAATCTAGCAACGACAGAGACTCAGAGTATTATTTTCAGAATCTAGATATCAAGAGGATATCCAAATATCAACATAAAATACCAGAAGAAATATCAAAAACTGATTCTACTATATTGCGGCTGAACCGCAGCCAAAGGGGGTAATATGTGGCAGAAGCGCGACTCATTGGTAGCCATCGGATGTGAGATTTTGTAGATTTGATCTTAACTGTATATCCTCATATATGGAATCTAGGGTTTCTGGTTTCAAATACTATATAAAAGACCGAGAGCTGTACATTAAAAATCATCATCGAAGAGATCAAGAGATCCACGTATCCGAGTGATCATCATTTATTCATCTACCTCCAACAAGAGAGAGATCTAAATCAAACTAGGGTTCTTGTAATCTACTTTCTAAGGAGAATTGTAAATGCAATAGTTGATTAATAAATGTAGTTTTTTTGTTTTAATTATTTTTGCACTTACTTTTACGCATTATTTTTCTGCATCTTCATTATGCTTTCATTCATCTCCAACCTCTTTTCTAAATTAACCATGAGCGAGTAATTCCTTACTTGCTAGGGTTTGTAGGATAGGGTAGAATAATGGATGAAAAATCTTTTAACTTCTTTTTAACATTTTAAAGTTTATAAACTTTAGCAAAATAAATATTAACCTCCTTGCGCTATCAATTTATTGATAAGTCACGACTGCGATTTGAGATTGGTTAAACACTTGTTTTGTTAAGGGCTTGACATGAATAGAGATCAATGGACGGATAAGGGTCGGTAGTGGGAAACCCTAATTCTCTCCAAGAACCCTAATCCACATTCATCACTATCGCTTTAGTTTTAAACTATTAAAAGATAAACCAGAGTCATTTTAAATATTCATCCATTAGATACTAAGCCCTATGAACCCTACAAGCCTTTTTATTATAAATTTTATATCCGTTTTAAAATATAACGACAAACAATCACCCATCTTTCATCAACTCGTTTAAAGCAAGAAAAGAGTTCACGTTTCCCTGCGGACGACCCGTTCTCATCACTGCTAGATACTAGCGATATCGTCTTGATTGCGGTTATTTACAAAAATACTTCTTTCGCACGATCAATCAAATGGCGCCGTTGCCGAGGAAACGGTCGTAATTTTTTTCTTTTTATTCGGATTGATTTCTTATTAAAACATGCGAAAATAAAATAAACGAGAACCAAAACTGCATCTTGTGTGTCTAACGATTATTGTGTGAGTTTTGCAAGAGAATCTGGAGTAATTGGAGCAAGCCAACAGAGAGCCAGAGACCTTAAACTTGGACCAAAGGAGCATAGGTGTGCCCTGAAGAAATTGTAGAAGATCCTTCAAAACGGCGGCAGAACCGCGACATTAGGTGCAACTGGCGGCGGAACCGCGGCGCTTTGGGAGAATTGGGCCTCCAAACTTCTGTGGTATTTTTCTATATTCTTTCTCTCTTCTTTAAAGCTCCAATAATCTGATTTTATATGCAGGATTCTTTGCAAACAGCGCCACAAAAAAAATCTTTTTGCGTGTTTTGATTTCGGTTTGTTTTTGCATATTTAAACCGGACTTTAAGGGGCAATAAACCCAAATTCAGATTAGGTGGGGATTTCATCACCCTTCCTAAGCCCCATAAATCACAAACGAGCATACTATCACCTTATATTAATAAAACAATATCTAGACCTAGCCTCTAAGGATATTCGCGCTCAATTAGGACAGAGGAAGGTCATGGGTAATTTATTGCTTATCCGCATTTTTCTTGTAGTGTCTAAGGCAAGTGTGACTAAAGAAAGTGGTTATTTAATTAGGCCCACTATTTCGGTAATTCGTATAGCGGATACCTCCTACTTACCTGGTAGTTACCGGGCTGCAAGATTGATAAGGAGGTGGTAGAGGATTAATCCTACGACTTGTCTTTTGGAAGTCTAGGAGCGGTGTAGTGACTTGACCTAGGTGATCTTAGCTCTAGGGATTGATTGTGCATTTTGTGATTTGTTGAGTCAAGCCTCACGTCCGACTTTTTTTCAAAACAAATCTTCTTAAAATCGTTCTCACACACGCTGGCACATGCACTAAACCTGCTTAGTGCACGATCAGCTGGACACGGGATTGTAGTGCCCGTCTTGTCCGCTTTTTTGCTATTGACTCCGAAGTCGGTACTTCTTCATCTTCTATTTCTTCTCCAACACCACATCTCCCGAGATGAACGGATCTCCATCAGGCTTTACCAACACCACTCTGCCACCCCCCGTAGATGCGTAGAATCCACCGCGCATCTCTCTTCAAGAAAGATGCTATCCCGTACGCGGGCCCCTTCCTACTTGTCTGTCTCTACCACCAGCCAATAAGTATAATTTCGAAATTAAACCCCACTTCATCAACTTGTTGCCCAAATTCCATGGGCTTGAATCCAAAGGTGCATACATTTTCATAACCAAGTTCGAAAACGTATGTGCTATGATGAGTACCACCCAACTATCAGGGGATGCGCTGCGATTACGTATTCTCCTTTTTACCTTGTGCGATCTCGCAGAAAAGTGGCTTTATAGCACCGCCGCACATTTTATCGGTAAATAGGATGAATTCTTTATAGCATTCCTTAAGAAATTCTATTCTCATCACAAGATTGCCCGTATTCCGAGCGAGATCAACCAGTTTGCCCAACTTCCTAATGAACCCTTTTAGAAATGCTTTGAACGGTTTAAAGATCTTCTTGTCCAATACCTTTATCACGGAATCGATAGATGGCAACTTTGCCGAATTATATATGAGGGTGTTAATCCAGTGACAAAACAAATGCTAGAAACCATTTGTCAATGTCATTTCATGTTAAAAGACGATGGCGAAGCATGGTAATTTCTGGAAGATCTCGCCGAACAAACATTACAATGGGAGAGCACTAGACCTACCACATCATCTTCATCTAGGGCAGGTATCCATCAGCTCGATGTTTCCATCGTAGTAAAATCTGAAATGGCCGTGATACAAAACAAACTCGAAGCGATCGAAAACAAATTCTCGTCGGCCTCCCTAAACCATGTTACGCTCCCCAAAACCGTGTGTGGTTGCTGTTTTGACCCATCACATTTAACGGAAGAATGTCCTTTAAATTCTCCGTCTCAAGGTCATGAACAAACCAATGCTGCTTTTCAGCAACAACCTAGAAATGACCTTTATTCATCCACATATAATCAGGGATAGAGGAATCATCCTAATTTTGCTTGGAACCAAAACCAAACTCAAACTCAAAATCAGTTCCCAAGCCAAAATAACTTTCAAGGGCTTCCCCACAGCAACAACAGCCACCACGCCAAATTCAGCACCCCTTTCAACCGTAATCTTTTCAAAATCCGGCCAACAACGTTGCTCCTTATAATAATTCTTTCCAATCACAGACTAATCTTCCAACAGCCGTTACCGAAAAAACCTCTGCACTCGAAAGAAGCTTAGGAACGTTTATTAAACACTCCACACAAACAACGGCTAATTTAACATTCTCTATCCAAACGTTAGCGCAACACACTGCTTCCCACGGTGAAAGCATAAAATCGATAGAAGCACAGATTGCACAGTTAAATGCCGCTATGAGTGAGAGAGAGAGAAAGGGAAACTTCTATCTCAACCTCTACCAAATTCTGGCCACTCATAAAGTGCAAATCTCATCCTTCAAAATCATAATGTGAGTGTCGTAACCACGTTGAGATCGGGAAGAGTGCTGAATAATCATGTTGGTGAACAAGTTGAAGTTGATGATATTGATGAAACCCTGGCTACTACTTCTACTCCTACTTCATCTGACCCAACATCTTCTTCCGAGCCTATTCTCCGTTTTCTACTAGGCTTGAACCCTTAACTCACTTCCTTGAAGGAAGTACCATCTACGACTATCCCAAATCCAATTTTAGGATCCATTCCATCCCCACAAACTTCTCCACAAATGTTGGAGCCAACCCTTATTTATAAAGCTCTTTTTCCAAACAGGTTAAGGGCCAACAGACCAAGTCTCCAAATGGAGAAGATTGTGGAAATTTTTAAACAAGTTAACATAAATATTCTTCTCTTAGATACTATCCAACAAGTTCCATCCTATGCGAAAATTCTAAAGGACTTATGCACTAGGAAAAAGAAAATTCAACTGGCTAAAAAAGTTTTCTTAGCGAGTAATATAAGCAATTCTCTTACCCAATTGGTGCCCATGAAACGTAAGGACCCCGGTTGTCCTACAATATCTATAACTATTGGGGGTAAAAATATCAATCGTTCTCTACTCGATTTAGGTGCTAGTGTTAACTTGCTTCCGTATTCTGTTTATGAGTAATTAGGCATAGAAGAGTTGAAACCTGCGCATTGTACTCTCCAGATGGTTGATCAATCTATCACCCAACCTAGGGGTGTGCTAGAGAACGTGTTATCAAAGTCGGGGAATTTATATTCCCTGTGGACTTAATAGTTATAGATACACAACCTGTGGTAAACCCACAGAACCAAATTCCGGTGATTTTAGGTCGACCTTTTCTAGCAACTTCTAACGCGATAATCAATTATTGTAACGGTTCAATGAACCTGTCTTTTAGGAAAATAACAATTGAGCTTAACATCTACAAGGTAGGAAGTCAACCCTCCGAACCTTATGCTCATATAATAGATGTATGTTCTGTCGAAAAGATAGCTTCCGATAGTTGCGAATTTGTGGAGTTCTTACTTCACAATACTGATCTCAATACCACTAATGCGTTATTGTTTGATCTTGCTATTTATTATACACGTGAAGACCCTTCTGTCGACAAGTCCACACCCAAGTTCGAATCCTTTGACTTGTCGAATGATTTAGTCGAGCTATCCGAGTATCAAACCTTACTTTCCGATAAGATTATCATTCGGAATATCGATGAAAGTTTTGAAGACATTTTTGCCGAGGAACTCGCATTTCTAAAAGACGTGGATGTTGTGATGAATCAACCTCCACCCAAAGAAACTGAACTGCCACCACTTCTTCTTATCAAGTACAAGAATTCGAATATTCCACCTACTCCTTATCTTTCACATTCGTGTTTTCATCCACCATCACTGTTTCGTCTCTATCAACCGAGATGTAAACCCATTCAATTACACCTCTTATCTCCTCCCCACTTCTTCACGTCTATTTGTAATATGATTTTCTACCAACCATGGTATTACATTGATAAAATATTCGAATGGTTGGTGTTGAATTTTGGTTTTTGTAAAACTTTATATAGACCAATAATATTTCCCCCTCTTATGATAAATTTCAATACTTAAAAATACCGTTTTACTTAAGTTTGGGGGGGGGGGAAGAAAAATATTTTGAAAATGGCTCTTGAAAGAATAGAAATTTTTTGCACGATTGTGAGCCAAAAATAAATTTGGGGGAGAATTTCACTATCATTAACTCTTGTCCCCTTTTACTAATCATTGAGAACTTTTCCTCCCAAGTCTACAGGTTTTGAGATTAAAAGATGATATCAGTGATGACACTACTGCAAATAGCTTTGGGGGGAGGTTTGTGCTTATTCACGCATCATTTTGCATTATACCAAATAATGGCACTAAATTTTTTTGAAAATAAAAGTTTGAAAGTGAAAAATACATATGAAAGATAGGAAGAAATTTAAGAAATGCAAGAAAATTAGATGTTTTAAAACAAAGCTAGTAATAGGTAGTCATTAGCTGTTGTCCCAAGGGTTAGTAAGATGAAAGGAATCACTAATCTGAGAATAGAAATAAGTATGAAAAATAGTCCATATTCTTGAATCCAAACATCTGAACGTTGATACCTTACTATACGCACTTGCACACATCTTGAAACTTGGGATAGTAGAGAATACCTTGAAATGCTCTTGTCTAAAAGACTTAGTATGAAGAATATATATATACATATACATACATACATACATACATACACACACACACACACACACACACACACATATAAATGACATATAAAAAAATAAACGGTGAAGAAAAATGAACACTGGTTTTGTAATTACTTAAGGCAGCATAAAAAAATATAGCGAGGGTGCCTTATCACCTAGTGCCTTAGACCAACTGGTTTGAGAGTCAATGCTAAGCCTTAGGTGTTACAAGACTAGGATATTTCTAATTACGCCTAAAAGAGTGAGCACATTTGGTAATCAGTTGGTCAGTACCTCAAGAAGTATTAACGGTCGCATGAAAAATGTGTGAGCAATTCTATCTAAAAACATTCACCGACTAAAAAGTACTTGTAACGTTTTAGAATCGTTTTTCGAATTTTCGTTTTTAGGTAAAATAAATTGTATTTTCCGTAAAAACCCAGAAGCGATCTTTTTGTAGTATAGAATTCATTGCACCTACTTTAGCTTGAGTATTGCTAGTTTGCGGGTTTTTGTAAGCCACTGGTAATTTTTGTGCATTTTAATATTTTTCCTAATTAAAATATTATTTTAAGCTTTTATTTGTGCACTTTATTAGTGGTAATTACTTTTTGGTTTGGGTTAATTACTACTAATGTGGATCTATGCTAAGTTAATCACTAGATTATGTTTTTAACCTTCTCACCTAAATATCTAGATATTTGTGGTTTAAAAAGGAATTTTTAAAGAAAAGAAATTAAGAAGACATAAAACTTTTTGTTTTATCATGCAATTATTGTAAATTTCTTCTAGAATTTTCTCCACATTTCCACAAAACCCTTGCTTTTCTCACCAAGGCCGGCCACTTCCCCGTTGCTGCCCCATCTCCTTCATCACCTCATTTCTTCACTTTAAAGCTTGATAAATTCATCAAAAATCATCAAAATATCACACAAACTCAATTATAAATCCAAAATCTTCATTCTTCTTCACTTAAGCAAGTTTGGATCTTCTTTCAAGACATTATTTTGGAGGCAAAGATGATGAATTTTGTTGCTTGATTTTGATCTTTTGTGGAGGTATAAATCCAAACCCTAAACTCTAATTGTTGCTTAATACTTTAATTAGCTTAATTAGACGTTAATTTAAAGCTTTTAATTTCACATTTAGAATTCCTAGTAAGGTTTTTTGTAATCAAATTAGGGTTTTGATTAGTGAAATGGTTAGTTGATAATTTTAGACAAATGAAAACTAAACCTAGTTGCTAGTTTGTTAAATGATATTTTCCTAATTGTATAATTAAGATAATTAGCAAACTAAACTTTTACTAATCTTATTTAAGTAAGATTAAAATTCTAGTAATGGTTTGGATGGTTTAATCTTGCTATTTGGTGATATTTGTAAATTCTAGTTTTGGTAAAACTTGTAGTTTTGAGCTAAAATGATAGATGTTGCTTACTTGATTTCGGTAAGTTTTGGCGTGGGTTTCTTTTGACGTTGCGACGTTATTTATATTAGATTCCACGCTATATCTTGTGTTGTGAATGCGCAATCGGTATGATCAGGGTCTAGGGTTGGTAGTTGTGTCGCTTTGCGTTTCTAGCTAGGGTCGTGCCAATATCGTTCGTGTCTTTGTATAGCTTTTGCTCTTGAGTTGGTTTCGTAGTGTCGCTATGCGCGTTAGCCACTGGACGAACACTTGAGAGTATATTTGGAGTTGGTGCGTCGGTCAAACGTAGTAGGTACGTGTTATTGGTCGATTGCTAATATATACTTGTTTTATTGTTATATGCTTTCAGGATCGCAGGCGGGGGCTTCGGGCGCTGCGAAGAAGGAAAAGCGAGTGGTTGTCTTTACTTAGCCAGGATTGTTGTGAGTAGATTTAACATCTACAGGGGAATCGCCCGCATGGCGTTATGCGTCTGGGCTAGATTAAATGATATGACTATTAGTTAGATGTATACGGATATTGATTGTGCATGTGTACCTTTATTGCATATCTCATTTCCTATTGTGCATGGACTTAGTATTAATGAGACACAACACTATTATTGACGGTTCATGTTGCACGAGCACTGATTGTATGCCACTCACACCGTCAATAATTGCCATGACACGTACAACACCTATACATACAGGATATTGTATTGACTAGGGACTTGAGACATGATCCTCATTTTCATTGTGTATATGACATATAACATACCTGTATACCTACATGCTTACACATATGCCTTGACATGCTTACATGCTAGTTACCCATATACCTATATGGTATTGTACCATTAGTGATAGGTATATACAATATGAGGCATAACTACATGTACATCTTACATACATACTTATACATATACCTGGGGGGTATTACATCATTATTGATAGGTAGATACACATATCTTGCTATGCTAACATGGTTACGCATACCTGGCTATAGCTACACGTTCACCTTTATTTGATGTTGTATGGACTTGGAGAAATTAGGAACCGCATGATATATATATTAACTTGTTGTAGTTAAATAACGGTTTTTCCTTTATATGCTCATATTACTGTTTCATGTTGCATATATTACATTCATGGATTTCATATGATGTTCTCATATTTTTACTCCTAAGTATATATAACAGTGGAATAGGACGCTGTTATATATATATATATATATATATATATATATATATATATATATTAGTGGAATGGGACTCTAATATATATGTATTGATTCATGTAGTTATACTTATTCATTACTTGATGTTTTCTGGATTTGAGGACCGTGGTTGTTTCATGAAATTATGCATTAATTGAAAAACCCGGTTTCTCTTGATATGATATTTCAGCTTCCACCATGAGATTTCTCGGTTCTGAGCTTACATATACACCATGTGAGGAGGTGTCGTGGGCCGTGTACGGGTACATGGTGGAACCCGGTTGGTTTCCCGGGGCAAGAAGATCGACGGTACATGCCGATGAGCCTGGCTTGGGGCGTGTGCCAATCGGTGACAGTATTTGAACTCGACGGATATCTGAGGGATACCGATCGTGGTTATGTACACACATGCCCTTATCGATTGCGGGTGGTGGACACTCAGGTTCCATAGGATGTACGTACATGACATAGGAGGGCTAGTCCAAGGTGACGATGCCTTAGAGATGAGTATTTTTGTGTCGATACTAGACACTTGTTTTCATGATGTTTTTGGGTGTAGATATTGGACACTCAGGTTTCATGAGACTTAATCGATATTGGATACTGGTTATATGAGATTTACTTGATGTTGGACACTCAGGATATATGATACTTACAGGATATGAGGGCCAATTTGGGGGCTGATTTGAGGAAATTTGGGATTTGGATTTTCTTGATGGACTTTGGTCCTGCCATGAGGTCAGGATTCCGTGAGGATGACATGTTTTATCCCATACCCCGCATTTATTTTATATGCATTGCTTCATGTATTAGTAGTACCTGATAGAGTACCTTTTATGACTGTTGCATATACATATTGCCATATTATTGCTTCATATATTTGTAGTACCTGATAGAGTACCTTTCATGACTGTTGCATATACATATTGCCATTTATTGCTTCATGTATTAGTAGTACCTGATAGAGTACATTTCATGACTGTTGCATACATATGGCCATTTATTGCTATCAGCTTGCATGTATTAGATTCGCGCTGTATGTGCATACTTGCGATTACTTGCATATGTTATTTACTATTCATGAGTTGGCAAATCACCTCCGTTGTGCCACAGGGTTTGCAGGTGGTTCCTCAGAGTAGTCGAGGCAGGGCTTCTACCTATCATATCATCTTTTGCAGCGGATACCGCTTCGGCTGACTGTGCGCAGTTTTGCTATAGGTGGGTTTTGCGGCTATCCGATGTTGTTTATTGTTATCTTTGTACCATGTACTCTCCATCTACCACTTTCATGTGTATGACTTAGAGACTAGGTGTGAGGACGATATTGTATATGTTGGTGACTTGGATGTTTTTTATGCAGTTTTACTTATATCGTCTTTTATTGCGTCGTATATCTGTTGTGGTGGTTGTTTTCCGCCTTTAGGCGTGGATTTGCTCCCGGTTGAGGATGCTTTACTTATATTTATGTTATACCCATTTTTGGGGTTAGTTTTTACAAAGGAGGTGCTGCCAAAATTTTTAAGAAAGTAAAGTTGGACTTTAAAGAATTTGGTTTGAGATTTCAAAAATTTTGAAAATACTATTATCACTTACTATTTTTGATGGTTTAGATTGCTGGGTTTTCGGCTTACTTAAATTGCGTTACGCCTGTAGACGTTGCGTAGTTTAAGGGCCGTCACGTGCCAATTTCGGGTCGTGACAGTACTAAAGAAGATGGATAAGAGTATGATAGCTTGAATTGAATTCTCTAAGTGTAGTGATGTCTTTTATACACACATAGGGGTATATGATCGATGTTTGGAAGAAAGGTAGGGAGGAAGACTAAAGACGATATTTTATTGAGGGATGATGTGATTTCTGACATCTTTTCATGACTATTAAGATAGAGCTCATGGCAACTAAAAAGTTAGTATAGTTTGAAACTCTTATTTTCAAGTTCTTTCTTTTATTTATTCCTTATCTTTGTATGTAATTTTCATCTTCTTTTTTTCATCATGAGATTTTGTGGGTGTATTCCGCTGAAACCTCTCAGGAGATAACACTCCTCCTACCAGGGACACCTAGAGATTTAAAGGCTTGTTGCACGTGCCAAGTGCAATCGTGTTGCCTACGAAAGTGTGCTAGTTAGGTTTTTCTTTTTTTCTTTTATAACTAGTTTTCTCGGGATGATAAAAAATAAGTTTGGGGGTATTTGATTAGTCTAAAATATTGCATATTTGAATGAACATTTTCCCTACTATTGCTAAGTACTAAAAGGTGTTTATTGTAAATATAAAACATATGTGGGTTTATTTGTAAAAAGTTTATTATCATATGTTTCTACATTATAATTAATATAATGAGGGAAAATATATGCATATAATATTTAAATGAAATCTTAATAATTAAAATATGCATATCATATCAAATATTCCTAATCAATATTCTTAAGATTTAACGTCATATAAATGGTTAGGATAATATCTCAAAAATACCAAATGCTACTCACACTTTGATTTGAGATATTGTGCTCAGGTCTAAAGGTCCAAGTAAGAGATCCAGTCAAATCGGGATATCGGAACCGAATCTGTCAAATTTTAGAAGCAAATTAGGGAATCTAGCAATGGCAGAGACTCAGAGTATTATTTTCAGAATCTAGACATCAAGAGGATATCCAAATATCAACACAAAATACCAGAAGAAATATTAAAACCCGATTCCACTATGTTGCGGCTGAACCGCGGCTAAAGGGGGTAATATGCGGCGGAAGCGCGGCTCATTGGTAGCTGTCGGATGTGAGATTTTGTAGATTTGATCTTAACTGTATATCCTCACATATGGAATCTAGGGTTTCTGGTTTCAAATACTATATAAAAGACCAAGAGCTGTACATTAAAAATCATCATCGAAGAGATCCAAAAGATTCAAGAGATCCACGTATCCGAGTGATCATCATCTATTCATCTACCTCCAACAAGAGAGAGATCTAGAGCAAACTATGGTTCTTGTAATCTACTTTCTAAGGAGAATTGTAAATGCAATAGTTGATTAATAAAGGTAGTTTTTTTGTTTTAATTATTTTTGCACTTACTTTTACATATTACTTTTTACGCATTACTTTTCTGCATCTTCATTATGCTTTCATTCATCTTCAACCTCTTTTCTAAATTAACCATGAGCGAGTAATTCCTTGCTTGTTAGGGTTTGTAGGATATGGTAGAATAATGGATGAAAAATCTTTAAACTTCTTTTTAAGATTTTAAAGTTTATAAACTTTAGCAAAATAAATGTTAACCTCCTTATCGGGCGCGCTATCAATTTATTGATAAGTCACGACCGCGATTTGAGATTGGTTAAACACTTGTTTTGTTAAGGGCTTGATATGAATAAAGATCAATGGACGGATAAGGGTCGGTAGTAGGAAACCCTAATTCCCTCCAAGAACCCTAATCCACATTCATCGTTATCGCTTTAGTTTTAAACTATTAAAAGATAAAATGAGTCATTTTAAATATTCATACATTAGCTACTAAGTCCTATGAACCCTACAAGCTTTTTTATTATAAATTTTATATCCACATTCATCGCTAAGCCTTTTTATTACGTGCCGGGCGTGTGAGGAGCTGGGCGCCCGCGGGCTACGTGAGAGGCGTGTGGGCGCTGGGCGCCAACGCCTCACGCGCCCGGCACGTGATCAGGAGTTAAACTCCTGCAGAAAAAGGGGCTTAGCCTCGGTATTAGGAGTTAAACTCCCAAAAGGATCTTGAGTGGAGTTAAACTCCCAAAAGAGTTTTATTTGTGGAGTTAAACTCTAAAAGATTTTGTATGGAGTTAAACTCCTAAAATAATTTTATTTATGGAGTTAAACTCCCAAAGATTTTGACAAATGGAGTTGAACTCCCGGAAATCTTTGAAGATGATCAAAGGGGATCCTTTCTTCTCCCCTGAGTCCTGGATCCTCTCCTAAGCCTCGGATATTCCCCAAAGTTGGATTTTTGGAGATGGGTCTTCTTCTTCCTCCTCTCTATTGGCTGGATCTTGGAGAAAAGGGGGTGAGCCTTAAAAATCTCCCCTTTAGAGATTTGATGGGAGATCTGAGCTCTCCTTCGTAGGGTTTATGGTGAAAAATTATTTCTTTTTAGAAAAGGAAGAGTTAAACTCTTGGTTTAATTCAGAAAAGAGAAGGATGTTTAGAATCTTGAGAAAGGAGAAGGAGGCACAAACCTTAATTTTTTGAGGGGAATCAATTATTGTCTTTTATTTCATCATCATGTTGCCTTATATAGGCTTACAAGTTTATACTTAGCCCTTTGGGCTTTACAAATTGGCATTTTGCCCATCTCATGCCTCATGTGCTTATTTCTTTTGCACATGAGCCATGGGCTTTACAAAAATTTGGATTTATGTCCATTTTTCTTACATTTATTCATAAAAATTATATCAAAATTATTTATTACATAATTTTCATTTTGGCATGGAGGAGGTTGGCCGTGGGGCTCGACTTGGGCATGGGCCCACTTGACCTGGGCTTAGGCCCGCTTACTTGGGGTTGATTTTGATTTTTACTTGGTCAACCGGTGTGCAAATTTTGACCCCAACAACTACTTATTGGGCGAAAGCGAAGAGATATTCACTGATCATAAGAGCCTAAAGTATGTGTTTACACAGAAAGAGCTCAACATGAGGCAGCGTAGAAGGTTAGAGCTGATAGCTGACTATGATCTTGATCTAAAGTGCCATCCAGGGAAAGTTAATGTAGTATCAGATGTTTTAAGTCGGTTGCCAGCGGTACGGATGTTGACTATACAGAAGGAGATTGCGAGATTGCATGGAGTACCAGTGAGTATTGTTTCTGATAGTGACACCCGATTCCTTTCTCATTTTTTGGAGGATTCTACAAGAAAGTTTGGGAACTCGCTTGAAGTTTAGTACGACATATCATCCTCAGACAGATGGACGGTCCAAGAGAACGATCCAAACTCTTGAAGATATGTTGAGAGCTTGCATATTAGACTTCAAGAGTTCATGGAAGGATCATTTACATTTAGTAGAGTTTTCATACAATAACAGTTTTCAAGCGACTATATAGATGACTCCATTCGAAGCGTTGTACAGTCGTAAGTGTCGCTCACCAGTATGTTGGGACGATATTAGAGAAAGAAGATTGTTAGGACCGAAACTCATTATGCAAACGTGGAGAAACTTAACTTGATTCATGATCATATGAAGATGGCAGAAGATCAACAGAAAAGATGGTCCGATACTGGAATAAGACCTTTAGAGTTTGCTGTTAGTGATTTTGTGTTCTTGAAGATATCACCGACTACCGGAGTAATCCGATTTGGTAGTTGAGGCAAACTTAGTCCTCGATTCGTGGGGCATTTCGATACCATTGAGCATGTTGGAGAGCGTATCAATTGGATTTACCACCATCCTTGGAGGGTGTTCATGACGTGTTTCATGTATCTTAATTCCGCAAGTATGTTCAAGATTAGACGCACGTCCTTGATCACTCAGAACTGACAGTGAGAGAAGATTTACCTTATGAAGAGCAACCGATGGCTATTATGGATCGACAAGAAAATGTTCTTAAGAATAAAGTAATCCCTTTGGTACTTGTTTCATGGTGAAATCGTTCGCATGGAGAATCTACTTGGGAAAGTGAAGATGAGATTCGACAAAAGTTTCCACATTTCTTTCTTTAGATCCGTATCTTCTTATCTTTTCCCGTTTCGTGAATTTCGAGGACGGAATTCTTTTGTAGTTGGGTATAATATAACACCCTAGTACGTTTATACAATATTAATGGGTATTTTAAGACTTGCCTTATAATTATTTTATTTTATTCATATGGTTTGCGAGTGATGCGAATAAGTAGTAGTGGTTATCCGACCCGACCCTCATATTTGGAATCCAGTATAGTGCTAGATATATTTGATACTTATCAGTAAAGTGTATCTACGTGAATATAGTATAACATATGCATGACATATTTAAAATCTTTATATATCTATTTATAGCCAAAAGTATGAATAAATTATATTTTTTCTAACTGACATTGCATGACTTACACTCCATATCTTATTTCGCTTTTATTATTATGTTCAAATCCCAAATATCAGATAGCCAAATATTTACTAAATCATTATATATTAATTTAAATTCCTTTTTAAATCTTATTAGGGGGTATATGTATTTCATATTATATTATCGCATTATGGCTTAAATTTTCACGTATCTGTGTTTTTTCTCTAAAATATATTTTGACAAGATTCTGGTAAAGTTTGGTGTAATTTGATATTACCTCTAAACTCTATATACTATAATATACATATATTAATATACGGTATATATATAAACAATTTTATATATTTTATTTTATTTTTTTATATCAAACTCTCTCTCTTTCTCTCTGTCTCTCTCTCTCTCTCCGTCTCTGTCTCTCTCTCTCTCCTCTCATTCTCTCTTCCTCGCCTCGTCCCCGAGCCCTAACCCATGTCAACCCCACCTCCTATCTTCCTCCTCTCTCCGTTGACGCCAACTCTCCTCCCTCTTCCTCGTCTGAACCCCGAACACCACCACCACCGGCATCATCATCATCATCTTTTTCTCCTTCTCCTTCTTCACACTCGAGCTCGTGCCCGAGGCTGCCATCTCCTTCTTTAACTCGCCTCCGACTACCTTCCTCCCAATCTCGACACTCACATTTCTTCATCTTGTCGTCATCGCCTAACACCTTCGAACCTCGCTAATGGCCTCGCACCTTCTTCTTCTTCTGCGAGCCCTCACTGCCGGCCAACCCATCACCGCCCTCATCTCCTTCTTCCTCTATCAAAACCCGAGCACCTCAACCTCAACTCTTTCCCCTCGTTCTCCAAAGCATCCGAGCACTCGATTTCAACCAAGCGCCAAAACCCCTCCATCATCATCATCACAATCTCTTTCTCTTCCACCGAGGCCCTACCCGACTTCATTTTTCAGCCACCATCACCGGCCCTTCATCCCCATCAAGACCCTTTCTTGCACTAATCGAGACACACCCAAGCCCCATCTCCATCAAAGCCCAGACCACCTTTGACCAATCTTCTATTCCTTCGCCGAGCACTTAACCCCGACTCCATCACCTGCAATACCAATCGAGATCCCTCGCCACCTCCTGCCGTCGTCTCCATCGTTGCCGTTGAACCCTAGCCGATCACCACCACGGCCACCAAACCAGACACCTATCACCATGCCACCACCATGCCATCACTATGCTCAGATCGTGCCATGCCCCGTGCCCTGCTCCTATACTACGCTATGCCCGCTTCATGCCCAGATCATGCCCAGTTGCATGCCTCCTTCGCATCAGTCCCGTGTCACCACAATGTCTAGCACCGTATTGTACCGCTCCACGCACCGAGTTGTGTCGTGTCGCGTCGAGCCACTGCACATCTTCATCATTGTTGACCCCTTTGTCTCCTTGATTCTCTGTGTAGCAACAGTCGATCAACCTATTGACGTCGTCGCCTGCACATCAACCATCGAGCCGAGCATATTGTTGGATAGTACGTCGAGTCGTGTTGTGTCGTCGTCGTTCCGTGACCGATCAAGGCAAGTTCATAACTTGCCACATGCTATTTACTTATATCTACATATATACATATATATTCTTATATTGTCGTCACTATACAATTCATATGGATAACCGTTTTTACTAATTATTGCAACTTGAAAATACAACCAGATCTCTTTAGAAAATAGTACACACCGTTATTTGAAATATCAAAATTACAGTTTAGAAATATAACGTGAACATATATACACTATGGTAACCCTATATGTACTTATAATCTTGATATACAATTAATCCATATTTCATCATGTATTAATACCATCACAGTGTTGAAGTTATGCAAATTACTAATACAAACTATTCTAGCAGATATCGTTTAATTTATAATAATTAACGGTCGTAAAATAAATACGGTTAGATATTCATATTTAAATAAGTAATACTGAATATATCCATCCCATTATAGCTAGATAACCATGATAGTTATATTATTGCTTTTACTGTGATTGGTTACGCAATCAAATATTTATTCTGTTTAATACACACTATCTGACATGTGCACGACACGTTATATTGTCTTTACTATACCTGTTACTTGGATTATTTACCAATACTAACAATCCTGACTTGTTGTCCTGATGGACGTGACTTGTTGTCTAAATAGACATAACTTGTACCTGCCTGTTCCTGTGTTGGCAATAGGTAGATGTCGTTAATACCTGACCTGAACATGAAATTTGGAGGAAAAGGGGAAATCTGTTAGTTATATGTATGCCCTAGAGGCTATTTCTGTACATACGATGTATATTGTAGTGGATACTTGGACATATATAGGGAGGACTTTCTTGCTCGACATGATAGTATGTTATCTGGTTGCTCTTTATCTTAACATGTACACTGATTGTCTCTATGTTACATGTTGATAAAGCCCTTAGGATGAGTACTTGACTACCAGGACTATGATGCTGATCATACTAGTGGGGACAGGGTAGTCGCTAAGTACATCCTTCAAATGTTCCTAGTCGTGGGTGTATCGAGACAGGGTATCGATATACCAGAGTATACTAGCGTATAGCTTCTCGACCCATGTAGATGGGCAATGGATGATCCCATATCCATTGGTGTTTGACATCAGAGACAGTATACGGGTGCTCAGTGGAGACTGGGTACACTGGTCGGACTCGCCGAGAACTCCCAGATGGTATTATACCTCACGTCAGATGGCAGTTCTCTGGTGACACTGGTACATGTTAGTCTGTAGACCCGAGATCGTCATAGATTCTTGTGTGATTCCCACTGTGCTTTGATTTCCACCTTACCACGTTCAAGAGAACATGAAAAACGGCGGCTTTTGGGTACAGTCCCGAGTCACATGGAGGCAATGAGCGATAGGAGGGGTTTCGTCTCTCCCGGTATAGGGAGTTGATGTTGCGCTGTGCTCGATTGGCTATAACAGGAAGTCCTTGGCCAAGGCTGCTTCAGAGATATACTGGTAAGTGTTATCAGTAATTTCTCAACCCGTTATGATCCTCATATCGACACGACTTATCGAGTTACTGGGGTTTGACGTTTACCATCCCTAGACGAGATATGCGACATATTAGACGAAAAGACCGGACTGTACGGTAGTGTTACTGATTGGATTCACAGGAGTGTGAGCAGGCTTGGTTGTTGATCTTCTGATCGCTCAATACCCGGGTGGCCGTTACGTTTAGCAGACCGCTTGCGGCTTGTGGGTGTTTGATATGATCATCACCTACTGCCGGCATATTGACGAGTCTTTAGAGTCCTACACAGGGGTTTCCTGGCTCAAGCGAAACGAAGTAGGAGCACATATGTGATGTGTGCAGGACCGAGATTGATACGATATGAGATATCGTATTGTATTCTCGCGATTCGTGACATTGGTCGGTTATATATGATATGGCCGGGTTATCGGATCAAGTGTTGATTCGATAAGTTGTTACACTTGATATTAGTCGGTTATATGTGATATAGCCGGATTATTAAATCAAGAGTTTATTTAATAATTTAATGTATAATTATATATTAGATATATTACATTACATTAACTAGTATTAGCTCACTTATGATTCTTTTCTCACTTGATGTACACATTGTATATATGCGATATATTTTTGTGTACATGTATTGTGTCATGGTTGATGATATATGCTAGATGGGTGTATGGGACTTATATCAACCTAGGGTTAAGTTAGGGTTTTTATTTTCTTAAGTTATTACAAAAGAGCATTGACTTGGTCAATGTTGTCAAGCTTACATGAAGCTTGTAGAAACATTGACAAAGTCTTCTCTTTTGTCATTTCTTTAGATATTAGTTAACCCAACCCTTAACCTTATAGCTTGGTTAATTCTCTACATGAGTTAAGCATGAGGGCTTAACTCAAACATGGTTACATAATTCATTTGGATGAATTATTCACCAGAGTTCATCATCATCTTCTTCTTCCTCCTCAAAAGCTTTCTAGCTCTAATGGAGGTATGAGAAAAAGTGTGAGAAAATCAATTCTAAAGTGAGCCCACTTCCTACTTCATCATCCTCTACTACTTGCCATTTAGTAAAGGGTGTTCTCTTCACAAAGTTCATGACCTAGTGAAGAAATAGCTTGGGTCAGTGTCTCCTCGACGTAGATCATCTTCGGTCTCGAAGTCATCGAAGCAAGCATGTTCGTTTCTTCGTGGAGCCTCTAAAGAGTCCGGAGTTTACGATCGCAGTGAAGGGGACTACTACACGGAGCTATTGAAGTGAAGGACCGGTCTACAAAGGTTGTATTCCTTGTTCACTTTTCATTTGCAAAGTGTTTGCTTTAGTATTCCGTATATTTCTAGTTTACGATTCTATTTAGGGTTAGCTAAAACGGCAAATTTTTGAATTTGGCATGGGCGATGCCTCCAGAAACCTTACCGCCGTCGTTGGTAACCCTTCAAAATCAATAATGAAACCTGACTTGTAACTCAACAGTTCACTACTTTCCAGAGACTGATCAGTCGATATGGGCTTCGAGCCCCGGAATGATGATGCTAACATCATTCGTCTGTACTTGACCTTGTTTTAGTGCTTAGCGGCACATCTCGAATTCAACCCCGAAGGTCTTGACCGTGGTCCCGGGCACGCACGGAATGCTATTGAGTTATATCGACGATTTCATTAATTGATTTCAAATACCGTCAGGATAATTAACCTAGAAACACAGACTTTAGGATGCACGTGACATATCTATAACCTGCTGTTATTTCACTTGCGCTCGTTTGTTTATAATTATACTTCATTTTGCACATGACACCATATATATACATTGCTTAGTTTATAATTATTGATATTTTGATGTACTGACAGCCGGGTTTTGCATGGCACAGATACTTGACTTAGCACATGAGTACTTCGACAGGATCGCCGATCAGTAAGGACCACCTCATTGATATTGCTTTTATGCTGGTTAGTTATTCCTTGGATCTTTATTCCTTCCGCTATCTCTTCCGGTTATTGTTTTGTGGCTATTGGACATGTGATAGATAGATTTAGTAGTTTATCATTCTTGATTACTGATTGACAGCCTTAATGTAACTATGGAAGGATATTTTCTTACCGTAGGTAGCATGCTGGCTTTGTTACGTCCCGAAATTTTCGTATTTTGAGAAGCGGAGCGTAACAAGACTATTATTTTACTATCCTTGTACATGAATTTTATTCAAAATTTATGAAAGAGGCATTGTTCGATTTTCAAACAATATTTCGTTACAAAAAACACTTTAATTCATTTTAATTCAAACATTGATTCTTTCTCACACAAACACATGTTCATACACAATATATTACACACACATAGTACCCACATCTATAATATACATGAGAATGATGCAAACAAAATAGATAGCAAGACCAGTAACAACACCATAAATCATCACTAAATTTTCAGAAATAAGCCATCTATGTTACTCAGCTCCGCAGCAACAGAATTAATCCGCTTTGTAATTGCATCAATGATCTCACCACCTACCGTGAAATCTCGAGTGAGTTCGAGATGGTTCAAAGTCCGACGGTGCATAAAAATACGATAGAGAGAGCTTGCGGAGTACTCGATATTGCAACAAAAAAGAAGACCCATGGAATGAAAGAAGTGGAGACGACGATTTGCTTCCCCATGTGGTCATGGGTTACTTCTTCAGGGGGAGACAGGAGCGTATCCAATACTGCTAAGTGCAAGAGCCGCAGGATTTCACGATCGATCTTCATTGGCTAGTTTATACCCTCCATAATTGATAGAGAATACCTTCGTAACTAGAGTCGTGTATACAGATTTCATGAAGGTGTAAGGGATGCACCTCTTAATTTCATCAATTGATGGTAATCCTGCAGATGAAGATCCCGACATTGAGAGAGAGTGAGACTGAGAACTGAGAGGGAGAAAAATAGAGAATGTGATGGCGATGAGATCTGAGAGAGTGTGAGAGAGCTCGGTACGGAGGATGAGATTCGAGATAGAGAGAAAGAGATTGGACTCTTCATATAAGGAACACAATCATTCACGGGTATGTGTTTTTTTAGGGCGCAGTTGGCAACCGCGCCCCAGAAAAACACATCTTGTGAATGATGGTGTTTCCTCTTGGGCCGCACCTGTAAATTGTGCCATAAAAAAACACAGATCTGTGAATGAGCCTGTTTCTTTTTGGGACGCAGTTTGCAACTGCGTCCAAGAAAACAAAGTCTACCGTGAATGATAGTGTTTCCTTTTAGGACGCAACTGTGAATGAGTATGTTTTTTTTGAGACGCAGTTTGCAACCACGCCAAAAAAACAAAGTCCCAATAATGAAAATGATTCATATTATTTTGCTACATTTGAAAGTGGTGCCTACGTGGCGTCCCATACAAATGTAACATGGCGTTTACGAGGCAGAAAGTGGCATATTTTTGTAATATATTTTGAAAGTGGTTTTTAAAAAAAATATTATTTTAATATGGTTTCATATAAAAAAGTGTCGGAAACTATTGTTTTATTTCATATTTTACTTGATTGTTTTATTTGTTTTTGATTGTTTTATTTGTTTTGGCTTCAATTTGAGTGGGATTTATGTAAATTAATTTTTACATATACCACCTCCGAGTTATTTTATTTTATATATGACCCTTGTAATCTCTTGTATGCCCTTTATATCTTTCTAACTCCTAAAACAACTAAAATTCAACTTAAATCTAGTGAAATTACACCCTGACCTAAAATTTTATGTACAAATAAACTTGTTTCATTTTTTCTTTCGAAATTCTTTTCCTTCATTTAAGTATTTATTTTTCTTCTTCTCTCATATATTGCTCTTTATTTGTCACTTTCACTCTATTTTCGAAATCTGCTTTATTCTTTAATTTTATAAATGGCTCTTTATCTTTTCTTATTCTGTGCATTAATATGATCAGTCGATTAATCCTTACTTCTAGTGAAAATGTCTTGTCTTTATCTTCTTATCATGTTTCATCCACGTTATCTATTTTCATGCTATTAATGCTCAACAAATTAAAAAATCAAATGCATATATAGAAAAAGAAGGAAAAAGTAATGAGAATAAAAGTTAGACAAATATATATATATATATATATATATATATATATATATATATATATATATATATAGAGAGAGAGAGAGAGAGAGAGAGAGCGCATGTGCTAGATGACAAGACATTAAGCGAATACTTTCAATATATTCTTCGTTGGTTTTTTTTAACATATGGGTAAAGGAGTCTTTTTCTTTAATATGAATGGACTGAATTTGAAAAATTAATAAACTTGGGTGGTTCTTTGTAGAAGTTTGGGTAAATAGATGGGTTGTGTGATATACACTCAAGTCTCGGAAGGTGTCGCTTAGCATTTTGAAACATAAATAAAAGGGATTAATATGAGATATACCCTCGAACCTTTTGGGGTTTAGAAAATTTAGCCGAAACAAAAAGCCGAAAGTAATTTTTCATTTTTGTTTTTCTATTATATTTAACTCTTTTCACTTTCACTTCGGAAAGGGAATCAAAAACAATTTTAATTTGTTTTCTAATATAGTTGTTCCCCCAAAATTCGAACAATATAAAAATTGCTAAGCTCTGTCAAATTTTGTTGAGGCAGCGCCTCACGTGCCTCTCACAAGGGTGCCAGCGCCAATGTGTAAAGCACAGAAATGCTTTCTGAGTAAGAATTAAATTCTTATATGGCGCCGCACGTGCTCATCACGCGGGTGCTAATGTGCAAAGCACAGAAATTCTTTCTGAGTAAGAATTAAATTCTTATATGGCGTCGTACGTGTTTATCACGCGGGCGCCAATGTGCAAAGCACAGGAGTCCCCATCATAAGAATTAAATTCTTAAGCGGTTTCCACATGCGCAACATGTGAGCGCCAGCGCCCAAATCAAAATCAATAGAATTAAATTCTACATAAAAATTTGGGATATTCTCTATTAAACAGAGCCATTGGATTAAAAATCCAACGGAGAGGATAAATCATCAAAATATAGAATCAAATTCTATCAGGAGAAAATATCTTCCAAATCTTTCTAAATAAGAAAGATACTCCCGGTTGGATCAATGATCCAATAATAGAATAAAATTCTATTTTGGGAATATATTCCCTCATTTTTTCTGAACAAAAAGAGATCGCTCTCTGTAAAACAGAGAACCCTTGGATTAAAAATCCAATGGTGATTAAAAATCACCATTTTACAGAATAAATTCTGTATATGGGAAAATATTTTTCCAATCTTGTTAAAAACAAGAAAATACATTCTATAAAACAAAATTCCTTGGATCAAAGATCCAACGGTGGGTAAAATCCCCCAAATCTCAATTGGAATCTCTCAATTAGAAATTTTCTCAAAATTAATTAACAAACTTGCCTCCACTATAAAAAGGAACCGAGACTTCAAGTCTCATATAGAGGGAACCCTTACAAGCTTCCGCAAAAAAATACAATGAGCACTTGAAAGAATAGAGAATTTAATTCTCAAGGAGGAAGGCTTCTTTTAAAAAAAAGGAGAACAGAGATAAAGAGAACACAGAGATAAAATATCTATTTTACCTATTTTAAGGGTTTAACCCTTCTCAAAGAACTTATTTCTTTCTCTGGATTAGAGATCCACAAAACAAGTCTCTCACAAGTTGAGAATTTAATTCTCATCGGGAAGATCTTGTTCTTGAGAATCAAAGATTCAGAAAAGAACTAGGTCTAAAAGAAAAACAAAAGGAAAGAACCTATAAAAGAACTTAGTTTTTAAAGAAAAACCAGATCCCAGATCTTCAAAAAAACGAAGATCTCGGTGATCATTAATGGTCAAAATGCCATTAACAGAGACTTAATCTCTAAAAAGGAGAAAAAGACTAGCGCTTCGTGTGCTTCCCACGTGGGCGCCCTTTTAGCAACGTCTAGAGCCTCACGTGAAAAACACACGGGCGCTCAAAACAGAAGGCCGGCGCTCAAAAAAGAAGGCCAGCGCCTCACGCGAAACACACGTGGGCGCTGAATAAAAGTGCTTAGCATTTCATATACAGCCAAAACGGCTGAGTGCTTAGCACTGATTGGACAGCGCCCAGCACCTCACGTGCTCCTCACGTGGGCACCACATAAAAAGTGCTTAGCACTCCATATACATCCAAAACAACTGAGTGCTTAGACTGATTGGGCAGCGCCCAGCGCCTCACGTGCACATCACGTGGATGCTATAAGAAGTGCTTAGCACTTCATATTTAGTCAAAAGGACTAAAGTGTTCAACATATTTTGGGCAGCACCCATGACTGAATACTTCAAATGACATATATGTGAGTATCAGAGTTCAAATAAGTTCTTAGCACTTTTACATAAAAAGAAAAGGGCTGAACAAACAGAGCCCAAATAAGTGCTTAGCACTTTTGAATGAAAAAGAAAAAGAATAGGTAAACTAAGCCCAAATTGGCTAAGTCTCTGAAGTTTTCTTGCAGCTGAGCCCAAATGATCTTTCGCTGGATCTTAAGTAAAACTAATCCTAAAATATTGTTGAGTTGATCTTAGCCTCAAATAAGACTAATGTATTCTCAGCGAAAAAACTGAGCCCAAATGCTCGCTTATAGATTTATGTTGATCTTAATCTCAAACTAGATTAACGGTCGTTAAAGAAAACAAAAATATTTATGAACTGTAGGAATATACAACCTAAGTTCAAAACCCCGTCAAGCAAATCCTTGACCCAAGCCCAAATCTAAAATATATGGATTTGGACTAATGCGCGCCCTACGGGCAACGACATAAACTAGTCTCCGTATACAATCCACGGGCAACCAAAACAAATAAACACACACACGTCACGAAGTGAACTACTGGAGAAAGAGAAGATGGTTATCACAATGCGGTAACGTAATTAACTGCAGGGGCTTGCGCCTATAAGGAAGAGCGTCCCCACAATAGAAAAACCCCTCATAAAATGAGGAGGAATCTGATAAAGTCTGCTACATTGGTCGCGTCTGTCCAAACCTCCGATATATGGTGCCATAAATCAACTTGGTATCTTCGGAGAAGTGGACGGATAAATCCAAATAGTATCTGCCCCCATATTTAGGCAAGACGATCTATCCCGGTTCATCTCCGTTTTCGGCGGTAAACAGATTCTGGCACGCCCGGTGGGACCTTTTCCTCTTTCCTCTCTACACTTCGTGTGTCGTGTTTCACGAACAAAATTGCGGTTCACTATGGTTGCCCTTGGATTCGAGGTACTAAAATTTGGTGCCTTGCTTCTGTGCAGAAAAAATCGATGGCTTCCAACTGCACCTCTTGCAACAGCAGCTCTCGCTTCATCCCAACTGGAGGAGTGACCTACGGGCCCAACGCGGCCTCAATTTTCTCAATGCCGGTAGGGCAAGTAACACAAGCCACTACTAGATTGTTCTTTGGGACCATGTTCCTACCGGTGAGTTTCGGTGCCTCAGCGTCGCAAGAGGAAGCCCCCAAAAGGTCGGTCTTCGATCGGCTGGCAACCACAACGGCACCTCTCAACAGGCCGTTCAAATCTGGTGTCTCAGTTTTCAACAGGCTGAGCAAAAGCTCAAATAGGCTCTCAAATAGGCTCTTGATACTTGAAGGGGCTGCCCTAAAATGGATAGCCCTCCCAACTCCTGTTACGGGCGAAGTTGTCATAGGTGCTTCCCCTACTAGTAAGCCGGTCTTTGAAAAATTGGCTGGCCCTCCTTAAACCCTGCTAAGGACGCCAGTCTTCAACAAGCTGACACTAACAGCAACCCCTCAGCAAAGCCGGGGGCATGAAGAAGCCACTTCCAAAACTGAGGCGGTCCCTTCTACAAGACATGCTCGACGTCGCCACTGGCGCCAAGTGAGAAAAGATGGGGGCAACTCTCCCTCTGGACTTACCCCACCAGCTCTAATGGTGGAAGTTAACGCTGCTGTTCCAACCGGGAATAGCTTTGATCTGCTCAGGAGGGTGCGCGGGAACTCTCCAACGGCGGTGCTAAAGAAATCTCCCCTGCCTGTAGAAACCACAGTGCAGGCAAAGTCAGAGCAGCCCTATCAGCGGCTCTCCTCACAAATTCACAAGGTCAGGCGAAAAGTCCAGGACTCCGTGATTGATCAAAACTACTCTCGTCGACCGAAGAAATCGAAGGCTCGGCAAGAGGAAGTGTCACGCCCCGCTTCCCGGTATGCGGACAAGAGGATGTGGTGGGTCACGCGACGTTTTTACTCAGAAGTAAACACGCTAAGCGTAAATAAGCAATATAATGTAAATGTACACTAGAAAGACAATAGATGTAAATGAAGAGGAAATTTTATTTATTAAACATTTCTTTACAATACAACTGAAAATGTGAATACAAGAATGGAAAGCAATGCCTAAACAATGGCATGAACTGAAAGAAAAGTGAGTACAAGTGAAGCCTAGTGGTCATGCTGCTAAGTGGTTTGCTCTAATTTCTCCTGGCTGGTCTCAAACTCCTCAGAGTCGGGTCCTCCTGACAACATTCCAAAGAAAGAAGAGAAATAGGAATGTCGTTAGCGAACAATCACTCGGTAAGTCCCAAAGAGATAGAAATAGAATAGACAGATAAGAGGATGTAACTGGTATAATGTCTGATTGTTATGCTAACGCAGTTGTTTGTAGCTTGGTACAGAATATACGAGAGGAGTCTAACTTACACCGTGGCTATGGTAACCCGCAGTACAAGGCTCCGTCGATAAAACCACGGAACACCGGTAATGGATGTATAGTTACGTCTTTTAATGACCATCTCGTGCCACTTTTAACACATTCCGTGCCCGACTACCCCTTTAAAACCCTGTAATGTCTTTTGTATTGATTGTACTGAAGTAAATTATAGATGTAAGACTTGTCGAAACTATGATATCAGTAGTTCATGTAAATGGAAAGGATATGGACGGATAGTCATATAGACCAGTCAAATGTATATCCATGGTTCAGTCAAATCATGTTCATGTTGATATAGATCGAATCTGGTATAAATGGATTCATGTTGAATTGGAGTTATACTTGAATCATATTCAAGAATAGATTGATTGATTTCAGATTAGACCGAGACTCTACCTGAGTCAGACACTTAAACAGAATTGAAGTCCTGAATTAGTTTTGGAGTTATCGGCAACTGCTGCACATGGACGGCAGGATTTGCGTTTTTTTCTAAGACAATTACCGTATTGATAACACCATTTTTAGGTTGTCTACGTTAGATAGGCAAGCACCTATATTCTCCGGCTCCCTGAGGCTCAAGAGAACTGGTCCCGCTTAAACCTATATTTACTAGTGTCCTTATTGTAAATTAATATAACTTGAGGGAGTTTTATGAAAAATAGTTTTGATATAATTTCAAAATAAATCTCAAGTATTTATTTATCATCTTTAGGGTTCTCATAGTTGTAATTTTTATAAAATAAAATATTCTAGTGGATATAAACCTAACTTTGAATAGTATATGGTATTTTCTTGTAATTTGACTTGTATTGAATGTGATGGTATTTTCATGATCTTTTGTGACTCTTCTGATTTAAAAAAAACATGGAATATAAATAATATATTTAAAGTAGATATTTTGATAATATTTATATATTTATTAAAAAAATAGAATTTATTTATTAAATAGAAATCACGTTTTTCTTAAAATTATAATACAAATTCCATCGAGATCGTATGCTCCGTGAGGAGGTCTGCATCTCGCCCTACTAGTCCGATAGATATGCGATAATCCGCACCAACCAAATTGGATTCCCCAAAATGGGTTGTAAGAATTTAATCGTATGGAATTTAAATAAGACAATTTAAAGAATACGGTTTTGTAATAGTTTAGGGTATTTTATTGTAAACCTGTCATTATCCCAAAAACTAAAGTTCCAAAAGCCATCGTGCTATGTCAAGAATGAGTGTTGTGATGAGGTAGGTCATTACCTTATGAGTTTTCTAAAGGTAATACAAAAGAATATGATGAAATATGTAGAATGTAAAGTTTGTGGTATTTGTTCGTAAAAAATGTGATAAAAGTTGCATAACATGTTATTTTGAGATGAAACTTGTTCTAAAGTGTTTGGTTATAATCTCTAAACAATATATAAAGAATTGGTAGGTTTGTTATTAAGAAAATTTGGGTTTTTAAAAAAAAGAGAATCGGAAGTCGGAATAACTCCGCTTCCGACGAGTTTTGAAATGAGAGTGTTTTAGATTAGAATGAGAGGAGGGGAGAGGGGACTTACAGTTTGAGAATAGAGGGGTGAGGTAGAGAAAGATTTCAAAGGCGTCGTGGAGTCACGTTGTCGCCGAATTTGTCCCGAAATGTCGCCGGAACTTTGACCTTGGCTAACTCCACTTGTACAACTTTTGGACTTAGATATTTTTTGAGAGTTTTGATACTAGATTTCAGAATAGAGAGGGCTAAAGTGTAGTGTGGTATTTATAGGATAGAATTAGGGTTTAGGGTATGAATAGAGAATTAAAAAATGTATTAAAACTTGGATTAGAGAGGTGAATTAACACTCTTTGTTAATGTGCAGAAAAATCAAACAGAATAGGAGTAGTGGGGAGGCCAAAGGGTGTTAGGGTTAAAATTTTGTAGCATTTGCTACAGGGGGATCGGCGGCGCCGGCCCCAAGCCCGATCTTGCCGGTCCAATGGTGGGTTCACGGTATGGGATTGCTGCCACGTGTCCTAGCTGCTTCATATAACTCAGTGCACATGTTTGATTTCTGAGATTTTTCATTTTTACGTGTTTTGCACGGTATACTTTTAGGCTTCCAAAAAGTTTAAAAGAAAAATCAGCAAAAATATTATGTAGCTGAGGGGATTTGAACACCGGGGCTATGTCACAGCAGTGCAAGGCTTTACCAATGAGTTACATGTGTTTTCTTGCTGTTCAAAAGCAATTTAAATTTATAACTTGTGCTCAGGCTAAGGTATTCCTTTCTGTACTTTAAAAAAAAAAATTTGTACAGAAGTTTAGGGTTGTTACAGGAAGTCCACTCCTCCGCCATACAGCGAGAGGCTTCTTCTACACGGGAGCCTGTTACAATGGCTCTTTCAACTTCAACCTCAGACAAAAGGACGAGGCTTGAGAAAATCCCACCGCCGGCGGAAAATTCCAAGGGCGATGGACCCAAACGCCCTAAGTCTGGGGGCATGATCGTACAAATGGTCCACATGGCTTTCGGGAAAGAAGAAAGCCGTGCTTCGGCGAGTCACTGATCGCAAACTCGGTCGCTGACTAAAGCTCAGGAGCAACAACAGAAGCTCTAGGAAATGCTGACAAAATGGCAGTGCTTACCGGACAGAAAGAAAGTCCGGACAAAGAGGCCGAACAACGCCAGGAGCAGGAGACCGATACCGAGTTCTTGTGAAGGTTACTTGAAAGAAAAGACAAAGAAGCTGCTGAACAAGCTGCTAACATGAAGCAGATGACACTCTTGTTTCAGGATATGGTTGGAATGATGATCCAGCCAGAACCCGCAGCCGAGGATCTGCCGATAATCATTGACGATGATAGAGGGGAAATATCAAACCCTCTTCCGTCTTTATCAATAGCCAAGGAGGAAACGATCTCCAAGGCCGCTTTTGATGATTATATCGCTCAACAAATAAGAGATCATCAAGCAAATGAAGTGGCTGGCCAAATTGTCAGAACTGGGCGACTGTATCCAGGCTGGTATGATCAAATCAAGTACTCACTGGGATATACGATCCCCAAGTTCCATGTATACAAAGGGGCAGGCAAACCTCATCAGCACGTCACACAGTTCAGAGCTTTGTGCGGCAATACTGGAGGCGACGACAAACTGTTGCTTCGCCAGTTCGTTGGCAGCCTGTTAGAAACGACCTTTGAATAGTACTCGGAGCTCCCAAATGACTTTGTATAGACATTCACAGAGATGGAACTACTGTTCACACAGTGGTTCGCCAGCACAAGCGAGTACACCCCGATCATGGTATTAATCAATGCCAGGGTAAGGCCAGGAGAAACTTTAGTCCAATACGCGATCCGGTGGCGAAACCTATGGTCTAAGTGCGAACAACGCATTGAAGAATCTCCCGCCGTAGACATGTTCATCGGGACCCTTGATCCTCAAACAACTGTGTCCCAATTCATGACATTCTTCAAACCAACGACCTTCCAGGCTCTGATCGATAAACTAGCCCAAATGGACCAGATGGGCCATGGGCCTTCCTTCTCAAATAAGGACCCTCGAAATAATAAGGGTAAAGGGAAAGCGGCCTTCGTCGCCAACAAGCAACAACAACTGAGTGGCCTAAAACTGACTGCTCGCCAAAACAACACGCGTCCGTGCCCATCCTTGGAGGAAAGACTAGGATGCGCTTATTCGTTTTCCTACGATAAGACGAGGAAACTATTTGAATTGGCAGTGCATAACAAACTCATCACATTACCAGACTCACGGCGTCCACCGCAACCCGACGACGTCAACAACTCTAACTACTGCTCCTATCACAGAATGGTGAGACACCCAATTAAGGATTGCTACATCTTCAAGAACTGGATCGAGGACCAGTATCAACAGGGGAAATTCACACTGTCTGATAATTGGAGGGTAAACCCACCCTAGAAGCACACTCCCAAAAAGATGGATGCGCAGGGGGCATCATGTTCACTCATGGAAGAAACTCCATGGAAAGTCGTTCTTTCAGCAAAAACCAAAAGAATGCTGAAGGATCTACATGCATATCCAGCAGTCAGGTGGAAAGGCCTACTTAAACCCAAAATAATCGAAGGGATGATAAAACCTTGTCCTGTGCTAAAAATTGTTAATGAGGGGAAAACCCCCCAAGTCAAGCCTTCGAAGTCTTCGAAGAAAAAGAAGAAAACCAAGAAGCCCGTGCAGCTTGCCAAGTATGACAATAAACGCACAGATGTACAAAAATACATTGACGCACTGGAGGAGTACAACCAGAAGGCGCGGAAACTGGTCACACTCAAAGAGTTCCTTAAGCATATTCTTGAGGATGAAGATAGTGATAACAATGAGGAAAATGACTCATCAAGGGATACCGGGGACCGTGTAGCAAGTTGTCACATGGTCTCCCATTCGTCATTAAATGATGAAGAAACTCCCCTAACATCAGAAAATAACGCGGAGGAACTAGGGGCAGGCTCGGCGCTAAAATCCCCGGACCTGCTAGAAGACCCGATCGATAGGCTGTTAAACGAAGCCTTTCAAAAAGGCAAAACTGACCAAGAGCGCAAAACAACCATATACGAAAAGGCTAAGCGTCAGCGTCCGGATGAAAAAACTGCGACAAGGAAGAGTTGTAAAGTACTCCAGCCAGACCAAAGCACACCTGCTACAAATAAGAGCAGGATCAAGATAGAAAAGCGGTTCGCCAAAGCCCTGTCAATGGGAATGAAGCTGCCACCTCTCGTAGGAAACACTCCCGAAGTCATATGCCTCGACGGAAAGGATTCACATCCAAATTACTGCTGTAATGACCCTGACTTTTCTGTATAGAATTTTTTCAAAATACAGAAAGGAGCACCTAAGTCTGAGCACAAGCTATAAATTTAATTTGCTTTTGAACAGCAAGAAAGCACTTGTAGCTCATTAGTAAAGTCTTGCACTGCTGTGACGTAGCCCCTATGTTCAAATCCCCCAGCCACATATTATTTTTAATTGATTTTTCTTTTAAACTTTTAGAAGCTCAAAAGTTTGCACGTGCACTACACGTAAAATGAAGTCACACAGAAAACAAACATATGCAAAATACTATTCATACAGACCCTGCCACGTGTCCAAAATCCAAGACCCCACCAAGCCAAGATGGCCGGCGAGATTTGCTTGGGGGGCCGGTGCCGCCGGTCCCAAACGTAGAAAATGCTACAAAACTCTGCCCTAGCACCCTTTGAACTCCTCCCATTAACCCTAGTCTGTTTGTTTTCCCTTCAATTATCCAGAGAATTAAAAATCACTATTAAATCAAAATTTTAATGCATTTTTAATTCTCAATTCATTACCCTAAACCTTAATTTCTCCTATAAATATAAACACCACACCCCAGCCTCCTCATTCAGAAATCCATTACCAAAACTCTCTAAAATTTCTAAGTCGAAGAAGTTGTACAAGTGGAGTTAGCTTAAGGCCAAGTTCCGGCGACGTTTCGGGACAAATCCGGCTACGAAACGACTCTCCGAGATTCCATAAGGTTCTTCTACCCCTCCTCTTTCTTTCTAATCTATAAGTCCCACTTTCTTTCTTCTCCTTCTATTAAAACGAATTCCATTTTCAAAAACTAGTCGGAAGCGGAGTTAATCCGATTTTCGTTTCTAATTTAACTAAAAACACCATTTATCTTAATAACAAATTTACAATATTTTTGTATATTGTTTAGAAATCATAAACAAACACATTAGAACAAGTTTCATCTCAAAATAATATGTATTTCAACATCTATTTCGGTTTTACGATAAAATACCATCATGTTTACATACCATATTGCTTATTCATTTTGATCATATTATCTTTAGAAAACTCACGAGGTAATGACCTATCTCATCACAACACTCATTCTTGACATAACATGATAGCTTTTGAAACATTATTTTGTGGGATAAATATGAGTTTACATTTAAATACCATAAACATTAAAAAACCGTTTTCTTTAAAAGTGTATTATTTAATTCCTTGCAAATGCGCCTCTACAACCCATTTTGTGGAACCCCGATTGGGATGGTACGGGTTATAACACATCCTCGGGCCTATTAGAGCGAAATGCAGACTTCCTCACGGAGTATCCGATCTCGATAGAATTTTTAAGAAAAATGAGATTTCTACTTAATAAATAAAATTTATTTTTACTATATATATATATATATATATGAATATTATCAAAATACCTACTTTAAATATATTATATATATTCCATGTTTTTCTAAATCAAAGGAATCATAAATTTCATGAAACCACCATTACAAATCAATACAATTCCAATATTAGACTATAATACCATATACTATTCAAGTTAGGTTTATATTCACTAGAATATTTCATTTTATAAAAATTACAACTATGAAAACCCTAAAGACGATAATTAGATACTTGATGTGTATTTTGAAAATATATCAAAACTAATTTTCATAAAACCCCTTCAAGTTATATTAAATTACAATAAGGACCCTAGTAAATATAGGTTTAAGCGGGACCAGTTCTCTTGAGACTCAGAGAGCCGGAGAATTTGGGTGCTTGCCTATTTAAGATAGACAAACTAAAAACGGTGTTATCAATACGGTAATTGTCTTGGAAAAAGACACAAATCCTGCCGTCCATGTGCAGCAGTTACCGATAACACCAAAACTAATTCAAGACTTCAGCTCTGTCTAAAAGGTCTGACTTAGTCTGAGTCTCAGTCTAATATGAAATCAATCTATCGTTGAATATGATTCAAGATAACTTCAATACAACATGAATCCATTTATATCAGATACAATCTATATCAACTTGACCCGACTGAACCATGGATATACTATGATTACATGACTATCCATTTATATCCATTCCGTTACATGATATCATGGTTTCAGCAAGTCGAATACAACCATTCATTACATCAATACAAACAATACACAATACATTACGGGATTTTAAAGGGGTAGACTGGTACGGAATGTGTTAAAAGTGGCACGAGATGGCCATTAAAAGACGTAGCTATACATCCATTGCCGTTGTTCCATGGTTTTATCGACGGAGCCTTGTACTACGGGTTACCATAGTCCACGGTGTAAGTTGGACTCTTCTCGTATACACTGGCATATTCTGTACCAAGCTACAATCAACCGCGTTAACATAACAAACTCACAATACACCAGTTATATTCTTATATCTGTCTATTCATCTGTCTGTTCTATTCCTACTTTTCTTTGGGATTTACCGAGCGATTGTTCGCTGACGACATTCCTATTTCTCTTCTTTCTTTAGAATGTTGTCACGAGGACCCGACTCTGAGGAGTTCGAGATTAGCCAGGAGCACTTGGAGCAGACCACTGAGCAGCACGACCTTTAGGCTTTACTTGTACTTATTTCTCTTTCAGTTCATGCCATTGTTTAAGCATTGCTTTCATCATTGTATTTACTTTTCAGTTGTATTGTAAAGATATGTTCAATAAATAAAAGTTGCTATTCATTTACATTTCATGTCTTCTTATGTGTATTTACATTATATTGCTTAGTACGCTTAGCGTGTTTACTTATGAGTAAATACGTAGCGGGCCTCGTCGCATGTCCTTACCCTAACACTAGGAAGCGGGGCGTGACAGGTTTTGTTGGCGGCTTATGCAGGTCAGTTTTGCATGGAACCCTACCATGCAGGTCAGTTCTGCATGGACATGCAGGTCAGTTCTGCATGGACATGCAGGTCAATTCTGAGCAATATAACACAAGAATCAGCAACTAAAAACATTCTTTACATTTCATATTTCTTGAATCCTACAATTTCATATTGTTTGAATCTATCTTAATCCTATTTTTTCTTTCAAGGTTATAGATTCTCTAAACAATACCAGCACAAAGTTCAACAACACACCACCACCTCCACGTACACCTACCGTTGTAGCTCCGATCAACGAGCAAACGGTATTGCTTGAGGCAATCCGAAGCCTCCTGAAGGATAGCACAGCAGACCGCTATATTACTGAACCGCTCAGAAGAGGAAGCATCCGGAGTGAAGCAATTCCGGGTATTGCACCCAAAGCAATTTTCTGGGAAAGAGAGCCCTTTAGAAGTTGAAGAATGGGCTCAGAGTATTGAGGACGATTTGGCAGCAGCACAAGTGCCACGCTTGGGTACGGGTTGCGAAGCTGCAACTCATCGACAACACCTGAGTATGGTGGAAGGCGGAAGAAAGCCGTCTTCACCAGCCGATTGAATGGAAAACTTTTCACGACATGTTCAACGCGAAGTACTTTCCAAAGACTGCCCGAGATTTGACATGGAGCAGCAATTCATTCACCTGCAACAAGGTTTGATGTGGACCAAATCTGTGGATGAGTATGATGCTGAGTTTATCATAATCAGTAGGTAAGATATGTCTCAATATTTGATTTTCAAATATCACATACCACACAGCTAACACAAGATCATAACAGATTCGCGACACACTTGATACTGACGGCTGAGATCAGAGCTAGACGATTTCAGCAAGGGTTGGACCAGGAAATCTAAGCTACCTTAGCTACAGGGGATTTCCCAACCCACGACCTAGCACTGAAAGCTGCCCGTCGATACGAGGCAGTAGTGAATAAGAAGGGCAGACCTCAATCTGCCGATGTGAAGCGTCCTGCCACCCAGATGGCAGGAGGAGCCTCTTCAATACCAACTCATGAACCCAGGAGACCAGAAGTAACAAATAACCGACCAAGTTTAGATTTTTGCTTCTACTGCAAGAAGGATGGACACCTGTGGAAGGACTGTAGGCGCGCAAAAGGACCGTGCTTAGTTTGTGGCGCATCCACTCCTGGAATTGGAACATGTCCTTACAGACGCAACCCAGTTCCAACTCACAGTAACTACCCGCAACGGCCAGCTGTTTAGGCTCCTGCACATCGTCTTGCTCTCCCAGCTCCACCTCTACGTGGACCTCCTCCACAGCCTAATCGCCAATTCCATCAGGCATTGAGGAACATGCCCCAAAGACAGAGGAATGTGTCTCCAGCTAGGAGGAATGTACCCCGGCATCAGACTTTCACTTTAGCGGCCGTAGAAGCCGAGACTGTAGATCAAGGTAACACCGGTAATTCTCTTCAATATTTTCAAACCCTTGCATCATCTCGTTATTTTTCATACACCATCAATAGTTTTATCACTGCACTATCACCAAACTTTTCTTGAAACTGTTACACTCTCCTTTTATAAATTTTGAGGACGTAATTTTTATAACAAGGATAGAATGTAATGACCCTGAACTTTCTTTATAGAATTTTTTCAAAATACAGAATGGAGCAACTAAGCCTGAACACAAATTATAAATTTAATTTTCTTTTGAACATCAAGAAAGCACTTGCAGCTAGGAGTGGTAATTGAACGAGCCAGCTCGGGTTCGATTAAGGTTCAGCTTGTTCAAATTCGGTTCATTTATTAATGAGCCAGACATGAGCCAGAAAGCCTGGCTCGTTTATTAAATGAGCCAGACTCGAGCTTAGCCAGGCTCGTTCGGTATTGACTCGGGTTCGGCTGGATTACACAGTTTGAAAAAAACAGTATTATGTAATATATAGCAGATTCTATACAACTATCAGAACACTTAATTCAATTAAATGACAGTATATAAAGTGTACTGAGATAAATATAAAACCCAGTACTTAGACCCATTCAATGCCCTAGATGTTAATGTTTTTTAAATTTTCCATATCTCAAAACGCTGAGTTTTAGGCATTATTGTTAATTATGTTTTTTTTCTTGGAAGATACTATTAATATGAGTAAATGAGCTGAAAATGAGCCGAGCTCACAAACGAGCTCTAAACGAGCTCAATTGAGCTCGGCTCGTGAACTCGGCTCGTTTAGTTAATGGGCCACAAATGAACCGAACACGACCTGGGCATGTTTAATCGAACTGGAGTTGAGCTGAGCATCTCTAGATCGATTCGGATTCGAGCCAGACTTGGGCCGACAAAAAGAACCCCGAGCCGAACTCGAGCCGAGCTTGGCTCGCTCAAGTTCGACTCGTTTACACCCCTACTTGTAGCTCATTGGTAAAGCCTTGCACTACAGTGACGTAGTCCTTGTGTTCAAATCCCCCCAGCCACATATTATTTTTAATTGATTTTTCTTTTAAACTTTTAGAAGATCAAAAGTTTGCACGTGCACTATACGTAAAATGAAAAGTCAAATAGAAAACAAACATGTGCAAAATACTATTCATACAGACCCTGACACGTGTCCAAAATCCAAGACCCTACCAAGCCAAGATGGCCGGTGAGATTGTAAGTCCATGTTGCGCACCCCACGTGTCCGTGGGGAGGCGGAATTTGCAAAAAGTGTTTTTCAAAGCTTGTAACACGGACTTAAACTCCAGGATCGATGCTAAACCCTAGCTAACAAAATACCGTGTGAAGTTTAACTACTCGGATGAAAGTTATACCTCACAAAACCAAGTCCTTCGGGTCTTTTAGTCGTTGTCCTCCTCGTCATCGTAGGCTCTGAGGATCGTAACGGATCGTAGCTTCCTCATCGGTTTCTTCGAGTCAAAGACGATCCATCCGAGAGTCTATAGTCTGAGCTCCAGTCTCAAATCCGAGGTAACTAGGGAAACTAGCTTGCTAAACTAGAAGGTCAAGGTGATGTAGAGAGTGAAAATGAATTAGTTTGTCTCTTGGAACCCTAGGTTTCTCAACTCATGAGACATTTAAGGTTTTGAAGAAGAAGATGAAGCTTGAAGAAAATCAAGTGAAGAAAAGAGCTTGGATAAAAAAATGAAGCCTCTCTTGTGTCTGTAGAATAATGAAACACATGATATTTGATGAGAAAAAATATCTCACCAAATATCTCCATGGTTCAAAATATCTATTTTGTCAAGTGTGACTCACCATCCTTTTGCCAAATATCTCCACCTCATTTTCCACCACCCAAATTAGGTTTTTAATTTCACATAAGAAAAATAAAAACCCTAATTAGGTTTTCTTCTTCTAGAAGCTTCTCGAGAAATTACGAGAACGCCCCCATCTGTATATACATACCCGCATTCGTATTCCGAGAAACACGAATACTATGAGACGAAAACAATCCATCAGTATAATACTAGGATCCGGCTTAAATCAAATCCCACTAGTATTATCAGTCCGATCATCATACGCGCACAAGTGCACGTACGTGATCGAAGCCTTACCGTAAAACCATACGGCCTCTACATCTTTTGCCTGATGAAGGGAAACTCTCTATATGGGACTCTAAAGACTCGATAGTACGCTGGCAGTGGGTTTAACCACAAGCCGTAAACGGTACTAGCTGCACGTAACGGCTACCCAAGTATCTGTCGATGAGACCGATGACCAAACTCATCCGAACTCCTACTGAGCATGTATGTGACAAGCTCCGTACAGTCTGGTTTGTTCGTTTAAGAGTATCGCATATTGGGCCTAGGGGCGGTAATCATCAGACCCATAATAGCGCAATAAGTCGTGCCGGAGTGTAGCCTAAAACACCCTGAGAAACTACTGGAATACCTACCAGTAAATCTCGCTTGCCCTGGCCAGGGACTTTATGTAATGGCTCTCCAAACACAGCATGATATCAACCTCCAATACCGGGAGAGACGAATCCTATCTAACCGCCACTGCCTCCAAGTGCTTCGGGACTGCACCCAACTACTACCTGTTTGCACAACTCCTTTGAGCCGTGGTAGGGTAGTAATCAAAGTACAGTGGGAACACACTCGAGGCGAAGCAGCGGTGTCAAGTCGACGGACTAAGCTGTACTCATGTCACCTATGAACTGCTACCCGACGATAGGTATAATACCCACCAACAGTTCCCGATGAGTCCTGTCTTGTGTACTCATAACCTAATGAGCACCTGCATACTATCTCCAGTACGATGTACTAATGGCTGTGGGACAGACCATCTCCCCTGCCGGGATGAGAAGCGTATACACTAATCTACTCTGGAGTATCGATGCCCTATCTCGATAATCCTATGACTAGGGAACTGTATAAGGATGTGCTTATAGACTACCCAGCCCCTACTAGTGTGACTGCCATAACAACGCTGGTAATCAAACAAATATCCTAAGGGCTCTACTAATATGTATAAGCGATATGCTAAAAGAAACACATGCACATATTGAGGCAGAAACAAACCAAGTAGTATACTACCATTTTGAGCAAGACTGTCAATACAACTGTGAATATCCCAAGCTTCCATTAAATAATATACAAACCAGTATGATACAATAATGGACTCTAGGGCATATATCACTAACAATCTCCCACTTGCACTAAGACCATGTATTGGCATATCGCAGAACTATCATCTCGATTAGCCTCTCTAACTGTATTTGAGGGATGACCTTCGTGAGTGGATCTTCAGTGTTATTCTCCGTATCTACTCTCCTCACCTTGATCTCCTGGCGATCAACGATCTCCCTGATCAGGTGGTAACGCGTCAAAATGTGTCTGGACTTTTGATGGGACATGGGTTCCTTCGCTAAGGCTATAGCGGCATTATTGTCACAATACAGAGGTATTGGATCTACAATGGACGGAACGACCTAAAGTTCTTGTAGGAACTTCCTCATCCAGACTGTTTCCTTCGCGGCGTCACAAGCAGCTATATATTCCGCTTCCATCGTCGAGTCAGCAACGGTGTCCTGTTTCGAGCTCTTCCAACAGACCGCCCCTCCATTGAGGGTAAAGACATAACCCGACATGGACTTGGAGTCATCCTTGTCACTCTGGAAGTTGGAGTCAGCAAAGGCCTCCATCTGGAGGACTTTTCTGCCATACACTAAGAACATCTCCTTAGTCCTTCTCAAGTACTTAAGAATGTTCTTTACTGCTATCCAGTGCTTCTTTCCTGGGTTTGACTGATACCGGTTTACTACGCTTAGTGCATAAGCAACATCTGGTCTGGTACACAACATCACATACATTATAGAGCCTACTACTGAAGCGTAGGGTATAGATGTCATGCGAGCCCTTTCCAAATCAGTCTTGGGAGACATCTATTTGGAGAGAGTGATTCCGTGACAAACCAGTAGATTACCGCGCTTTGAATCTTCCATACTGAATCTTTTCAGTATGGTATCAATGTAACTGTACTGTGAAAGTCCCAATATTCTCTTAGATCTATCACGTAGATCTGGATCCCCAGAATGTAGGAGGCATCACCCAGGTCTTTCATGGAGAACCTCTGTGACAAGAATCCTTTGACTGATTGTAGCATAGGAATGTCATTTCCTAATAAGAGAATGTCATCCACGTACAAGACGAGGAATACCACAGTTCTCCCTAAAATCTTACTATATATGCATGGTTCATCTGGATTTTTGATAAAGTCGAATTCTTTGACTGTATCATCAAAACAGATGTTCTAACTCCGCGATGCCTGCTTTAGTCCATAAATGGACTTAAGCAACTTGCACACTTTCCCGCTGCTCCCACTTTGAATGAAACCCTCTGGCTGATTCATATTGATGCACTCTTTTAAATTTCCATTTAGAAAAGCCGTCTTTACGTCCATCTGCCAGATCTCATAATTATTGAAGGCAGCAATGGCAAGAAGGATCCGAATGGATTTGAGCATAGCCACTGGAGAAAAGGTCTCGTCATAGTCCAAACCAGGTCTTTGACGAAAACCTTTTGCAACAAGTCTAGCCTTATAGGCTTCAACCTGTCCATCTACACCAATCTTTTTTCTGAAGATCCATTTGCAGCCTACGGGTTTTACCCTTTCTGGAGCAATGTCCAAACTCCATACTTTGTTGGTGTACATGGACTCCATTTCGGCCCTCATTGCATCTAGCCATTTTACCGAGTCGCCGCTCTGAATGGCTTGCTGGAAGCTAGTAGGCTCATCATTGTCAATGATGCAATCCTCTCGATCCCCGTCTATGAGAAAACTGTAGAATCTCTCAGGCGGATGAGACCACCTACTAGTTTTATGGAGTGGCGCGGGGATGTCCGGTTCTTCTGAAACCTCTGGTTCTACCAAGTTTTCAGTAGCTTATGGTTCTGGAATTTCTTCCAGTTCTATTTCGCTCCCACTTTTCTGATTTTCTAAAAATTCAGATTCCAAGAAGTGGGCATGACGAGAAACAAAGACCTTTTATTCCTCTGCGCAATAGAAATAATACCCCCTGGAGTTCTTTGGGTATCCCATAAACTTACACATTACTGAGCGTGCCTCGAGCTTGTCCGCATGCTGCTTTTTTACAAAAGCTGGACATCCCCATGTCTTAAGGTACTTAAGATAGGGTTTCCTCCCACTCCACATCTGATATGGTGTGGTAGGCACTAACTTAGTAAGAACCTTATTTAGCTGATTCCAGTGCATAACCCCAGAAGGATCGCGACAACTTAGCGTTACTCATCATAGAACGAACCATATCCAATAAGGTTCGGTTCCGTCGCTCCGATACATCGTTGTGTTGTGGCGTGTATGGAGGAGTAAGCTGAGAGAGAATTCCATTCTCTTTTAGGTAATCCAGGAACTCGGCACTCAAGTATTCACCATCTCGATCAGATCTCAGTTTCTTGATACTTTTGCCTTTTTTCCCCACTTCATTCTTATATTCCCGGAATTTCTCAAAGGCCTCGGATTTATGCTTCATCAAGAAGACATGTCCATACCTAGAGAAATCATCCGTAAAAGTAATGAAGTAGGAATAACCACTTCACGCATGTATAGACATTAGACCACACACATCGCTGTGTGTGAGTCCCAAGAGCTCGCTTGCTCTTACTCCGTGTCCAGTGAACGAAGTCTTTATCATCTTTCCTATGAGACAAGATTGACAAGTTGCATAAGACTGATATTCGAACGGATCCAAATATCCATCTCTATGTAACTTCGTCAATTGCGTTTCATTGATGTGACCCAGTCTACAATACCATAAGAAAGCCTGATTTAGTTCCGGATACTTTCTTTTAAGTGTGTTCTGGACACTTACAACCTGAACTTGATTTAATATGCATATTTCGTTATCTAATGTACCTGACCCAATCAAAGCTTGATTTAGGTGGATGTGAACCACATCGCTTACAAATGTAAAATCATATCCTTCCTTAGAAAGTAAGGATACAGATATGATATTACAAGCTAGACTAGGTACATACTAACAGTTATGTAGAATCAATATATGCCCATTTGTCAATCCTAGGTGATATTCCCCTACGGATTCAGCGTCCACGCTCATTCCGTTAGCAACCCTGAGAGTCATATCACCTACCCTGATAACTCTACGGTTTCTCAAAGCCTTTAATGAATTACAGATATGAGATCCTGATCCGGTATCTAGTACCAAGGAAGTAGAGTTAATTGACATACAATTTTCAATTACAAATACACCTGAAGTCGAAGCCACAACATGCTTCGGATCCTGAATTCTGGCTTTCAAAGCCCTGCAATCCCTCTGCCAATGCTTTTTCCTGTGACAATAGGAACATCCCTCTTTCCCTACTGTCAGCCCCAAAAATTTTGCCCTTCCCCGTCCCTCTACTTCACTGACACCGCATATCGGCTTTGTGGAGGTCTTCTTCTTCTCACCCTTTGCTTTCACCTTGGATGCAGAAGAGGAAGATTCCCCAATAAGCAAAGCGGGTATTTCCCTGGTTTCCTTCAGGGCGCCCTCAACTGGAAGTATAACTTTCTTCCCCTGGGCGTAAGTAGAAGGTAGGGATTGTAGAATTAAGTCACATCTGACTGGTTATCCAACGTGGTCTCCAGGTCCGTGAGCTCATCAATATAGCTAGTCATTGTAAGGACGCTGCCCCCTACAGATGACCCGATAGCAAATCTCGCTTGAAGCATTTCTTTCGAGGTTTCATATCTTACGATACGAGATTGCTCTCCATATAAAAACTTTGTTGTGGAGGAAGATGGAGGCTAAGTTCATCTTCTCGTGCCGCTTCTGGTTTTCACCATCTACTGAGGCCAACATGAGGCACTTGGCATTCACACTGTGCTTTTCCCTTGTCTTACGGATATCTTTATCCGTGATGGAGGAAACTGGTCCTAGGACGGTGGGGGCTTGAGTAGTAATGAGGTGGTCCAGCTTGTCACAGGCAATGGACATATGGACAAACCCTTGCCAGTCAATATAGTCAGGCCCAGTCAATTTATTAGCTAAATGTAACCTAGGCGCGGTCAACTGGTCGCTGTAATTAAGAGAAAGAGAAGAAACAATTTAGCATGATGCTCTTGCAAGTTTAGATTGGTTTTTAATTTATCTAAACATGATGGCTCCCACTGTCTCTCGAATCCTTCCTCAAACCATAATAGAAGAATTAGTCAGGATTAATCTCACCGTATAATACTTGCTTAACCGTTCATCCAGGCTAGTGTCGGTACTTCGAGGGAGGTTTTACGATGCTTTCGCGAAGTTCCTTAATTAAATAACCTCTTTTTCCTGGAGGCGTAGCCCCACTAACACTGTTCTAGACACCTACTTGGTTTATAGCATTGATCGTTAAGTGAAGAATCTCCCGAGGAGTAGCATATACTCACAATAGGATCGGGATCCAAATATCATTGTGTGATAATCCTGAAGGAATCCTACCAACATTATCACACTCCAAATGGTATGTAGCACTAGCAAGTTTCAGTTTCTTTAAAAACTCCCGATGTGGATTTTTGCCCCATGCTCTTATGACCTTGACGAAAGCCAACAAATCATAAGTCACATGTCAAGTTCTACCCATCAATGTCCAGGTTAATTTGAACCCACCCGTATGTACCCTTGACGAAGGCCAACAAAGTAACACGACTGTCCCAAACCAACGTATCTATCTATACTACATATGAATATTCAGCAGCTACCAATCACTATGCCTTGGCGAAGGTCAGCAAACATAGCTTGAATACTACTGAATATTCATATGAAATGACGGAAGGTTACGAATGGTTTTGGCGAAACCGTGAACGTAGTGAACTTGATATAATCGAAGGAACCTGATAGCTTTTAAAAGGAGTGGTTTAAGCTCCGCATTTAAAAGTCTCCTGTTTTAAAATAACCGAGTGGTTTTAAAATTTGTTCCAACGATTCAGCTTTGGTTTGTTTGCTTTGCATTAATGTAATGAAGTCCCATCATTTACACCTATCATCACAGAAAGAAACGAAAATATGACGTACGCTTATGCCATCCACATTCGCCACTGGGCTCCGTCTAACACCGTTAGGTTACTTAACTAACGCCAGAGCGGGGGCTGGACTAGCGCGGATGAAAAACATAAGCAACGTCTATTATATAATATATGTATAATAACCATTCATCTCATGCAATAATAGGCATTCCAGATCACAGATGAACATATTAGATATACTAGGAATTCCGCGTTTCGTTTAAGCCTGTAACGAAAGTTGGATTCCACGGTCGTGATGAATAGCCAAACCCCACCCCAGACCCCTACTGGTGCGGCAAACTACCCGCCAAATACCCAAAGTGAAGAAACCTCCCTCATCAAAGTGAGTAGGCCACTCAGCACTTCAAAGTACCCGGTAGTTTGTGCATTCCACCTTGGGTCTATCCTTGGAGCAGAAAACAGTAAAAGAAATAATATACAACGGTGGCTACAAGCTCAACCCGGATGTGCCCCGCAAAATAATATTACATCACTTTACAATTTTACATCGAATGAAAGAAAAGAAAACTCTCATCT
Organism: Agapanthus africanus; assembly: GCA_030015575.1. NCBI lineage: Eukaryota > Viridiplantae > Streptophyta > Magnoliopsida > Asparagales > Amaryllidaceae > Agapanthus > Agapanthus africanus. The sequence continues at coordinate 129,858,476 of CM057350.1, read as the reverse complement.
CACATCCTTCGGCTATTCATCCACGACGATCCAATAAGTTCTTATACACAAACCACAAGAACAGCAACACAGATATGTGCAACCCCGACTAACCGACGTATAGAAATTAGTCGACGTTTCCAAAAACATATATCACAACTTGAAACTTTAAACGACGTTGAAACTGCGACTTCGAAACACTCCGTATTTCCACAGCAGATAATAAACAGTATATTAAAAATTGGCAAAAACAAACAACACCTGAGACCTTAGATCCAAGCAACTTGAACACAGAACAAAACTCAAGAAATTTCACCATAAGAAAATGGGTGAGGCCGGGAATTTTCCTAATGTGGCTGGCCATGCTACAGTGAAATTGTCTCGTTTTTGTTGTGTGTTCATTTCACAAGCAAAGGAGCACTCTACAATTGTTTAAAAAAATTTTAGAGGCTCGGGAAAAATTGACAGAAACTTGGATCTTTGTCTCGATATTTCGGAGTTATTTCGGTTTCGTAGTTTTATACTTCGTCTAAACTGTTAGCTATGGTTTAGTAGGCTCTGATACCACTTTAAGTCCATATCGCGCATCCCACGTGTCTGCGGGGAGGCGGAATTTGCAAAAAACGATTTATCAAAGCTCGCAACACGGACATAAACTCCAGGATCGATGCTAAACCCCAGCTAACTATTATGACCCGGAATATTAGCTCGTGACCAGCACTTAAATCACGCAACGTCTAAAGGCGTAACGTAATTCAAGTAAGCTGAAACCCAGAAATCTAAAGCTTTTTAAGAAAATAAAAGACGTGACGTTTTGAAATAAAGGTATAATGAAATCAAGTTTTCTTAAATGCATAGAAAAGGAACATGACAATGCAAGTGAAATTTACTAGTTTGAAAACATGTTTCGTCTTTAAAAAAATTTGGGCAGCACCTCCTTTGTATATTTTGATCCAAAACACCAATACATGATAATATAAAGGCATCCCCAAACGGGAGCTAGCTCTTCGCCAATCGGCGGATCCAAAACCATGCAAAGCATAAATATAAGTATACGACGCCCAACGGCGAAGATCACCACAAAAGATAAAGAAATAAGCAAGACATCAAAACCACAAGTAGCGGAATACCCCTCGCTCTAAGTCTCGCAACCACAAGTCTCACTAAGTCTCATTACTTATACAAATACTAGTTTGATTGATGGAGTTGACTAGATACAATAAGAATAGTAAATACAAGAGTGGGCACGATACAAATGTCCCACCTACCAATGCAAAACACCCGAATGCAACTGTGTGCCAGCGAAGCTGCTACTGATCCATGCGGTCAACCTGCAAGAACTGTGGCACAACGGGGGTGAGTTGCCAACTCGTGAGTAGAAAACATCAACAGGTAGAAATCGAATAAACAACGATTTCCTAGGTCAACTATATCATAAATGTAATACTATGATATCTAGGGTGACCGTATCTGTATATGTGCCAACAACATAAATAAATGCCTATCAGCACGTGGATATCATCCAACAATATAATCAATGCCTGTATGCATGTGGATCTCGTCCACGTGTCAACCAATGACACAACAACATCATACATGTAAATATCATAAAAGCATATGCATGAAAATATGAGGATATAAAACAACGTGTGTCCCTCGCCACACATTAAAATCATGGAACCTGAGTGTCCAGCATCGACACTCGAAACATCATGAAACCCGTGTCCAACATCGACACGTAAATACTCATATATCTCGGGCTCCGTCAGTCCGGATCGGCCCTCGGGCTCCGTCTGCGGGATCGGCCCACGGGCTCCGGCAGAACGGGTTGGCCCCTATCCATCTCTCGACTCCGGTCGGTATCCTCCGGATAACCGCCAGGTCCAACCAATCATCGGTAGGTAGTAGTCTTTCTGCCAGGCTCACCGTCATCCCCACGACCTTTTCGTCCCGGGGTACCGTACCGGGTCCACCATGAACCCGCAAACGGATCATCCAACTTCTCGAATCGGGTTTCCATATATCACACGTCTCAGAACCGAGAAAACGCATGGTGGACGCACTGAAATATCATATCAAAAGAAACCGGGTTTTTGAAAACAATAAATACTTTCTTTTGAAATAACCACGGTTCTCAAATCCAGAAATCTCATGAAAACAACATATCTCAATGCGTATAATCATAAAGCATGATGTATGCGACATATAACGGAAATGTAAGCATATCCGTATATCATGCAACATGGAACAGTAATATGCATATATCAAGGGAAAACCGCTCTTTAAAATAAATCCTGTTTTTAAATAAGTCTTGCGGTTCCCAATTTAATCGGATGTCAAATACAACATCGTATAAAGGTGTATATGTAGCTATAGCAGGTAAATCATGGAAGGGTTCATATCATGATGCAGAAATCCTACCGTGTAGTGATATGGCAATTATCGATGATGAAGTGTGTGAGTCGGCCAATCTGTGTAAGTGTAATATACGCATCATCGATAATGGTGCAGGTGTACTAGCACAGGTATGAGTAATGCAATACGAGTGATATGAGCATAGCATAAAGTAAATCGTATGCAAAATGCTGATAGGTATATGTATCTAACAATATAACCGAGTCAGTGAATCTAACAATCGGCATCAAGCCTCACAACATCACGTACGGTACAATACATCGTACGGCACCCTCTAGTCAAGGGTATGGATCTGTCATCATAAAACTTGTCACGTACGGTAAACCATCGTACGACGGCATTAAACCATCGGGGATCCTATCATCCTATATGACAATGAGGGGTACGGACCTAACGTCTCGTACGGCATATCACTCATGATTCACGACATTCTATATATATCTATATACTTATGTCCCAGGTCACATCCATAACAAACTCATATCAGGGGACCAACAAGGTATCAATAATCTCGGTCGACTCGCATCCGTATACCGACATATCATCAAGTCATCATGTCACATCGTAAATTCTTTTCCTCACATTAAGTCATCTTACATCAAGTCAATTTTATATATACATTCTCCTTATTAATCTAGTTTCATGTTACTCTAAATCTCAGTGCTTATTCTAGTGTAACTACCTATCTATAAGTCGTGATTCACTTTCACTTTTCATATCCCTAAAGCTTTCATCTCATATCCCAATATATATATCCAATCACTCATATTTTCTCTAACTATCTGTTTAACCATAACCCTAGTTCCTAATCTAGGTTTCTACGATTGTATCATATATATCGGTTTCCATCAAAAACTTACGGGGGTGCTATACGCTGTAAGTGCACGGCGGCGCCCCGGCCGTCAATCCGACGCCGGAATGCGGAAGCGGTGATTTACAATAACTTTTCAAACCGGCACCACCGCGCACTATATACCCGGATCGTGCCATTAAACTAGTCCTAGCTAACTACAAGATGGGAAGAGAGATATACCGAGTGATCCGTGTCCTCCGGTCTTCTCGTCGTCGTCCCGATCTTCCCGCGGAATCTCCGGTCTCCACCTCGTCGCCGGAAGGGCACCACGTCGCCGGCTTCTTTTACGGGCTCCCACCTCTATACCGAGGCAACTCGGGCACGAAGCTGGCGAGTCGACGTGCCCAAGGTTTGCTGTAGAATGTGTGTAGAACTCAAGTCTCATTTTGGGGTAGTGGAGGTTGCCATTTGGTGGAGGAATGATATATGAACTTTTTCTAGATGAACTTGGGGATTTTCTTAACATGAAAAGAACCAAAATCCCCACACCAAAACCTTGGACAACCCCTCCCCTTTCTTGGCCGGCCATCAAGGTGAGAATGAGAATAATGAGAGTGGCCAAATGAAATATGGATATCTCCAATAATCAAGAGAGAGAAAAAGATTATCATTCATAAAAGAAATGATCATGAAAACAAAATCCAATACTCCACCACAACCATCATCAACAACCATGATTGCTCACCAAGTCAAGCAATCATGAACCAAGGAAAGTCAAGGGATGGTCCTCCATCATGATCCAACAATATGCAAAGACCCCCTTCCAAATTGCTTATTTGCACAAATGCAAATAAGCCCTCCTCCACCAATCTTCGGCCAATGAAGGATACAAAGAAATATGGACGAAACGGAAAGCAAACTGGCAACTCTAAAAAACTGATCCCGTAATAAATTACAGGAAAACCCCGCTACTGTATATACACACCCACATCTGTATTCCAACCGAATACAAATGCAATGAGACAAAATCTACACTATACAATACTAGGATCCGGCTTAAACCAAAGCCTGCTAGTATTATCCGTCCGATCCTGATCCGTACAATACCGCACGTATCTGATTGAACCCTGCCATATCTCCATACGGCCTCTACAGCGTTTTGCCCGAAAACTTGAGCAACTGAATGCGGGGGACTCTAAAGACTCGTCAACACCTTGGTTGTGGATTTAACCACTAGCACGCCAGAGGTATAAGCCAATACGTGACGGGCTACCAGGTATTGACCAAAAGGGACGTCGATGAGCGAACTCATCCTGACACCCTACTGAGCCTGTCAGTGACAATATCCGTACAGTCCGGTCCGTTCGTCTATGAGCATCGCATGGCGGGCCTAGGGGGTTGGTAAAAGTCAGACCCCCAAAAGCGGTATAAGTCGTGTCAGAGATCAGCCCAGAACACCCTGAGATACTACTGGAATACCTAGCAGTAAATCTCCTGCCTTGGCCAAGGACTTTTCATGTTCTGGCTCTCCTAGACACAGCGCGACCTCACCCCCAATACTGGGAGAGACGAACCCCCGAAGATCCGCTCACTGCCTCCATGTGGCTCGGGACTGCACCCAACTAAAACCTGTTTGAACGTCTCCTTTGAGCGTGGTAGGGTAGTAATCAAAGTACAGTGGGAACTCACACGAGACAAATGACGATCCTCAGGTCGATGAACTAACCTGTACACATGTCACCATGGAACTGCTATCTGACGTCAGGTATAAGACCAACTAGCATGTTCCCGGCGAGTCCTGTCCGGTGTACTCATAACCCAATGAGCACCTGTATACATCTTAGGCGAACCAACTGACACCAGTGGCTTGTAAGACCGGCCACCGCCTTTCGTCGGGGTCTCGAATGTATACACTAGTCTACTCTGGAGTATCGATGCCCTGTCTCGAAACTCCTACGACTAGGGACCTATTAAGGATGTGCTTATAGACTACCAGCTCTTACGTATATGATCGCCCTCATACTGCTGGCAGTCAAGCAAGAATCCTAGGGGCTCTATCAACGTGCAATAGTGACCTGTCAGGTCACCTAAAGCAGTACACGATGATAAAGATAAACCAGATAGCATACTATCATCTCGAGTAAGACTGTTCTACTGGGACAGGTCCTCCCTCAATCATTGCAATCACATGCCTGTGATCCAATAATTGACTCTGAGGGCACTATCTCCTGCAAACGCCATCCACCGATCTCCCCCGTAGATATAGATCTACTCACCTTGCTCCTTTCTTGCCGAAGTTGATGACGCCACACTCCGTCGTCTCGAAATCCACGCGAAGGTACCTACAATAAAACACAATCGCAATCACTATTAAAATCGAATCCGGAAAACTGATACAGCACACGGTGCGCTCATAGGTTAGAACCTATAGCCTACGCATGCAAAAACAATCAACCAACCCTTGTTGTTGACGTACTAACGCCCAACAACCAAATACAATACGAATTACCAAAACCAAGCATTCGAAATACGGAAAACACGAAAACAGCAACATAGGAAAACCACTCCCAGATTTCACCCTAGGCCAAACTAGAACATTTTGCACATTGGGTTGCTCTAGATATCTGATAAGGAGGCTATGTTCCAAAAATCACACAAAACCACCCCGACTTGGCCCCAATTTACGGCCAAATCCAACAAATCTGTGGCCTGGAATGCTCGTTAGGGGCTCAGGTTTCTAGGGTTGCTTCATGGTTGCCTGCACGTCTCACTGTCAAGGGAACTTAATTTATGGGTCTCTCGGGTCATCCCAGATTCCTAATTACACCCACAAATTGTCAAATTTACCGATTTCGGAAAGTTCTAAGTTCGTGTTCTCTGTTGTAGGCCATACAAATCCTCACCAAGGTCTGTAAGCAGCCACTACACATCACCATTTCCAAACAAACACTCAAACCTTTCTCTTGAATTTCTAAGTTCACAAATCCATTCGTAAATAAATTCTAAACTAAACTAGAATGCTAAGAAAACTTGAAACTAAACTAAGTGAAGGAATTATACTTCATTTGGGCAACTCAAGAAAAACCCTAGCTTCCCAATGTCATCAAAATCTAACTTTGCTTGGTCCATATTGTAGAGTATGAAGATGGGATCATTTTTAATGAAAGGGGTTTAGTGTTTGGATGAATATTTGGAGATGATATTTGGGGATTTATATGGAGGGAGACGAGGAGGAAGAAGATGAGAAAACAAATGGGATTAGGAAAATGGGGCTGCCCCCTTTCTCTCCTTCTCTTATTCTCACCCTCACACTCATATCTCACATTCACACACTCTCTCTCCAATCATTCTTTCTTTAATCTTTTCTCTTTTCTTTTAAAATCAAACCATATAATACCCCAAAATAGCACAATAAAATAACATGTAACCAAAATGCAACATGCCATGGTGCACTAGCCACGGAAAACTGTAGAAACACGGATTTGGCCTAATCGCGATTAGCAGTGCACTAATCGGATTTTTATTTAAACTGCATATAATAGATTTTAAAAAATGCCAAATCTGATAAATATATTTTTAAATGAATAAATCATTTTAATCTTTAATTATTTCACAATTATTGGTATATATTTATACCATTTTTCGAAAACCCCAATTTCGCAAATCGGCAGTTTTCGGGAAATATATTATTTTAATATTAAATTCCAAAAATAATATTTTATATTTTCTGAAATGTTACAATCTTCCCCCCTTAAATAAATTTGGTCCCCGAATTTAAATTTAAATCTCCAAATACTAAAACATTTCAATACTCAATCTCAAACCAACGGGGCTCCGAAATCATGGAAGATACAGAAATAACATAGTTCATTGCGTGCGCCTGAAAATGAATACAGAACATAAATTGAACTTCGTTAAGCGCCACGCAAACCATCGGATTTGCACGCATATCCTCGAAATTACAATGGAGATACAGATCTCGAAATCCACTACGGAAATCCAATATACACTAGTCAAATACTATAATACCTACATAATACGCATCCTTGAAAAATCTTCTAAATACTGAATAAAACACATGCAAAATCTTTTCTGAATCGCCGCGTGATACGTAACTCATGGCACAAGTGACGAACGCTCATTTGTAAATTAATAAATATACATTCGTATATGTTTTGCTAAATATGCGTTCCTTCTAAAATATCTCAAAAGGTTTTCTTTTGTAAACGTTCGTGTTGTCATGGACACGTAGAAAATAGCGAGACTATAACTCCTTTGTTAAAACCTCTTGGTAAACTTTAATGCATGCAAAGTACTCAGGTACCGTCCTCAGATTAGTCCTGTTCGGCTACTACGTAATATAGTGTCCAACATGGAAACAAAGTGCTCAAAAGCAAAAATCAGCCTCAAAAGGCATACCCAACAACCACGTGTGTCTGGTGCATACGGAAATCAAATCCAAATACAAGTGCCACAATATGCACAAAAGCAAAACTAAGTACAACGGGTGTGCACGAAACCATCTGTCCAGTGCAACGGGTGTGTACGATAACATCATCTAATGCATCTATAGTGCACGAAAATCTCAATCCACTACAACTAACATGCACGAATGAAAAACCCAATCAAGTGCACCTGGTGTGCACAAAAATCACATCTCATATCATGCGCCCAACATGCGCGAAAATCCAAATCAAGTGCATCCGTCATGCACAAATGAAATCTAAATCAAGTGCATCCAACATGCACGAATAAAATCGCATCCGATGCGCACAAACTCCACTATCAAGCGCTTAACACGTGCAAAAATCCAACCCAAGCGCGTCAAGTCCATATAAATGCCCAGTGCGGTAAAACGCATGAAAAACGAACGTCAAGTGCAATGCGCACAAAAACATAAGTCTGACGAAACAAATGCTCAAATACATAAATCGGCGCAACGAATGTATGAAATACAAATACAGTGCAACAAATGCACGACATAAAAACCTAGTGCAAAAATTGCACAAAATACAAATCGGGTGCAACAAGTGCACGGAAACGCATTAATAACTCATATGCGTATAAAAACAACTCCGAGTGTACCAAGGTGTATAAATAAAAAACGCGTGCAACTGTGTGCACAAAACACGTATCAATGCACTGCAAGCATATGTAAGCTATACCGAGTGCAAAAATCAAATCAAGTGCGTACCATATGCACAAAATCAAATCGACTGTACCGAACGGTAGGGAAGGAAGAAAACCATTTGGCCTAAAGGGGTGTGCAGAAGGTAACGACTAAAGACATATAAAGGGATTTGGTGAGGTGGAAAAGAAATATACGGTTACAGTTGTGAATCTGGATAATGGAAGAGGCATTACTAGGAATACCCGGATACCCCTACGAAACATTTCAATGTTTCAGTTTCACTGTGTACTGTTAATAGAAAACTGATTTCCCAATTAACACTTGCTCTAGGGTATGTATTTACCAGGTATGATTCTCACATCTGTATGGTTTTACAGATGATGAGTGGGAGTAAGTTATTGGGAATTGGGTGATCATCCTCATTATATCGGGATTCGTTGTAATTGGTGATATTTGAGGAAATCACCTGGGTTGTTTGCCAGACGGCAAATATTTGGTTTTGAATATCCGTTGCTATGCACCAATTTCAAATTGATATATCTGTACGTCTATTTTTATAGAGTGAGATATACCTTTTTGAAATTATGTCCATGACATTTACCTGTATCAGTGGATGGTTAGGTAAGGAGCATTAAACAACGGTGTAATTCTTCTTAACCATAAGTACAGTTTTCAATCTACGACACACAGGGAATGAGTTATTAGACTCAAGGGACTTATACAGAGTATTGTATATTGTCCAGTGTCCATTAGGACAGAGGGGATTGGTCCTCGTACTATATTCTGTTTACTTGTGACTTCTCTAGTTCTTAGACATGTGTTTCATGGAAACACAAGGTCTGAGTTTTGAGAAGTTATAAGTATAAGATTAAAGTAGAGAACCAGGTATTGCAAGTATCGGGATTCTTCAAGGTAATCGAAGATGTAGATACTTGTGTATGGTATTCAGTTGATAGTAATGATTAAGTGAACTTGCTTCTCTTTCAGGTTACTCATAACTGGAAGTACTCCTAAGTTGAGTAACACTGATCGGCCTTTTTCCATTTAGTTGACATGCACTGGAAACAGCTGCATGATTTGAATCTGGTTCTAATTAAATCAGTGCCTCTATTTCTATATTGGATATAGAATAGTTCATATCTTAACTATGTTAAGGTACGGGAAGTTGTCCGGCTTATGCTTAAAACCAGACTCTAGATAACTCAAGGCACGTTTCTGTAATGGCTGTTTGTGGGTTGACCCGGGCTATGACGAGGGTTGACTTTCTACCATCTGGAAGATCAATAGTGATATTGTTCTAGACTTGCCACAGTTTTAATAAAAATGGATTTTTTCAGAAAATAGTAGTGGGAGTATGGTAGAACTGGAAGTGATTCCAGAACCGCGAACGATTACTGAGAATTTGATATGAACCTAAAGATACAATCTGGTTTGACATTCCATTGGCCACTCCGCAGATATGGTGGGTAACCTCAGGCACCCGAGAGGTACTCCGGTAGCCTCAGGGACGGTGACAGGGAGGTTCTTGTTTACCCAGACTTGCCATTGCTGTTGTTCCAGACTGTGAGACCCGGCAGGAGGATGAGTATAGCATCATTCTAAACTAGCTTTAGAAGTGTACGTCTATATGACTCTGCCAGAGGGTTGTCGTAGTCAGTGGGAGCAGCGGAAGCATAGTGGACAAGTGGCTTATGTCTATTTATAGACTAAAGCAGATATAGCGGAGATAGATCATCTATTTCTGATGTGACAGTCATAGGTTTGACTTTATCAGAATAGGGGATGGATCTGTTAAGAAGGTATTAGGGTGTGATGTCCTGGTATTTGGATGACATACACAGAGTAGGAAGTGAAATTCCTATACTACGATCGGTTATACTTTGGTTGTCACACAGTGGTTTTTCCACATAGGATATAGATGTTGCTTTTGCACTAGATGCAATAAGATGATATTGATCCAATCCTGGAGAAACGTTCGGAAGCAGTTTTAGAACATAAGTGGATGTTCTAGGGATATGATAACAGCCGCCTCATTCGGGAGACGGTTATCATTCCAGGCTTCCAAGGTGACCTGGATGACAGAGTGACTGTCAGAGTTATAGTTTTCCCTCTAACAAGGGGCAGTATTTTGGACAGGTGGTCCAGGCGGATACTGAGGGAAGGATGGCGCAGGATACTGATTAAGTTCAGTCGACGATACAGTCTGAGAAGTTTGGATTTGGAGTTCATTTATGAACTAGGTCCCATCAGATATCCAGACATACTCTAAGACTGGTATTGCTCATTTCGGGAGATGGCTTTCTCCGTGAACATGAGATAAAGAGAGACATAGAAAGAAACATTAGAGCGGATCCACTCACTGAGGCTATTCCTCGAACACAATAGTTTCGCAAACGGGCTTTGTGAGACTGATTAGTAGAGGAGTTGGGTGTTCGGTATCACACGGGCTGTGAGTATGCGACATCGCAATAATTAGCCTTGAGTGCAAGTGGGAGATTGTTGGATATAGTGCCTTCAGAGTCAATTATTGGATCACAGGCACGTGATTGCAATGATTGAGGGAGGACCTATACCGGTAGGACAGTCTTACTCGAGATGATAGTATGCTATCTGGTTTATCTTTATCATCGTGTACTGCTTTAGGTGGCCTTACAGGTCGCTATTACACGTTGATAGAGCCCTTAGGATTCTTGCTTGACTGACAGCAGTATGATGGCGATCATATACGTGGGAGCTGGGGTCTATAAGCACATCCTTAAAAGGTCCCTAGTCGTGGGAGTTTCGAGACAGGGCATCGATACTCCAGAGTAGACTAGTATATTCAGTCGAGACCCCGACGAGGGGCGGTGGCCGGTCTTACAAGCCACTGGTGTCAGTTGGTTCACCTAAGATGTATACAGGTGCTCATTGAGTTATGAGTACACCGGACAGGACTCGCTGGGAACATGCTAGTTGGTATTATACCTGACGTCAGATAGCAGTTCCCTGGTGACATGTGTACAGGTTAGTTCATCGACCTGAGATCGTCATTTGTCTCGTGTGAGTTTCCACTGTGCTTTGATTACTACCCTACCACGGCTCAAAGGAGTCGTGCAAATAGGTTCTAGTTGGGTACAGTCCCGAGCCACATGGAGGCAGTGAGCGGATTTGCAGGGGTTCGTCTCTCCCGGTATTGGAGGTGAGGTCGCGCTGTGTCTAGGAGAGCCATTACACAAAGCCCTCGGCCGAGGCAGGAGATTTACTGGTAGGTATTCCAGTAGTATCTCAGGGTGTTCTGGGCTACACTCCGACACGACTTGTACCGCTTTTGGGGGTCTGACTTTTACCAACCCCCTAGGCCCGCCATGCGATGCTCATAGACGAATGGACCGGACTGTACGGATATTGTCACTGACAGGCTCAGTAGGGTGTCAGCATGAGTTCGCTCACAGACGTCCCTTTTGGTCAATACCTGGTAACCCGTTACGTATGGTTAATACCTCTGGCGTCCTAGTGGTTAAATCTACAACCAAAGTATTGACGAGTCTTTAGAGTCCCCCACAGACCAGTTTCTCAAGTTTCGGGCGAAACGCTGTAGAGGCCGTATGGAGATATGACAGGGTTCGATCTTATGCATGCGGTATTGCACGGATCATGATCGGGCGGATAATACTAGCGGGCTTTGGTATAAGCCGGATCCTAGTATTGTACAGTGTAGATTTTGTCTCATTGCATTTGTATTCAGTGGGAATACAAATGCGGGTATGTATATACAGTCGCGGGGTTTTTCCTGTAATTTATTACGGGATCAGTTTTCTGAAGTTACCAGTTCGTATTCCGTTTTGGCCAGTTTTCCTTTGTTCCTTCCCGGCCGGACTTTTCCGATGGAGGGGGTTATTTGCAGTTGTGCAAATTATCTTTTGTGGAGGTGTTATTTATGAAATGGTATCATGATAATTCAAAGCATCTTTACTTTACTTGCATTAATGAGATTAGAGTTGATTAGATATTGATATGATATTGTTATCATCTCTTTTGGGTGTGGTCACCCCTTTGTTTTTCCTACACTCACCTCCCTTCTTGGTTTTGATTATTTCCCTCCACCATTTTGAGATAAGGGGCCGGCCACTTGAGGGGTGAGGAGAGAGAGGTTCATTTTTTTGTGTGGTAATTTCTCATCTCATTCCTTGCTAAAAATGTGAGCACCATTTTCCTCCAAAGCTTTTTCTCTCTTCTCCATCATCAAAGGCAACTTCACAACCCCAAAGAGACAAACCTTTCTACAATACTCTACTTCAACCTTGGACGCGTCGGCTAGCCAACTTCGCGCCCGAGTTGCCTCGGTCCAGAGGTGGGAGCCCGTAAAAGAACCCGGCGATGTGGTGCCCGTTCCTACGAGGAGGCGAAGACCGGAGATTCCGTGAGGAGATCGGAGTGGAGGCGAAGACCGAAGGACACGGATCGCTCGGTATAGCATTCTACCCCTTCTCTTGATTGCTAGTAGTAGGTTAGTGGTTACGATCCGGGTTTAAGGATGCGGTAGTGCCGGTTTTAAAGTCAAGAAAATTTTTGTTTCCGCATTTCGGCGTCGGATTGACGGCCGGGGCGCTACCGTAGTCCTACAAAATCCTCATATATCTCAGGCTCCGTCAGTCTGGATCGGCCCTCGGGCTCCGTCTGCGGGATCGGCCCACGGGCTCCGGCAGAACGGGTCGGCCCCTATCCATCTCTCGACTCCGGTCGGTATCCTCCAGATAACCGCCAGGTCTAACCAATCACCGGTAGGTAGTAGTCCCTCTGCCAGGCTCATCGTCATCCCCACGACCTTCTCGCCTCGGAGTACCGTACCGGGTCCACCACGAACCCGCAAACGGATCATCCAACTCTTCAAATTGGGTTTCACATATCACACATCTCAGAACCGAGAAAATGCATGGTGGACGCACTGAAATATCATATCAAGAGAAACCGGATTTTTGAAAGCAATAAATACTTTCTTTTGAAATAACCACGGTTCTCAAATCCAGAAATCTCATGAAAACAACATATCTCAATGCGTATAATCATAAAGTATGATGTATACGACATATAACAGAAATGTAAGTATATCCGTATATCATGCAACATGGAACAGTAATATGCACATATCAAGGGAAAACCGCTCTTTAAAATAAATCCTGTTTTTAAATAAGTCTTATGGTTCCCAATTTAATCCGATGTCAAATACAACATCGTATAAAGGTGTATATGTAACTATAGCAGGTAAATTATGCATGGGTTCATATCATGATGCAGCAATCCTACCGTGTAGTGACATGGCAATTATCGATGATGAAGTGTGTGAGCCGACCAATCTGTATAAGTGTAACATACGCATCATCGATAATGGTGCAGGTGTAGTAGCACAGGTATGAGTAATATAATGTGAGTGACATGAGCGTAGCATAAAGTAAATCATATGCAAAATGCTGACATGTATACGTATCTAACAATATAACCGAGTCGGTGAATCTAACAATCGGCATCAAGCCTCACAGCATCACGTACGGTACAATACATCGTACGGCATCCTCTAGTCAACGGTATGGATCTGTCATCATAAAACTCGTCACGTATGGTAAACCGTCGTACGGCGGCATTAAACCATCGTGGATCCTATCATCCTATATGACAATGAGGGGTAACCTAACGTCTCATACGGCATATCACTCATGATTCACGACATTCTATATATATCTATATACCTATGTCCCAGGTCACATCCATAACAAACTCATATCAGGGGACCGGCAAGGTATTAATAATCTCGGTCGACTCGCATCCGTATACTGATATATCATTAAGTTATCATGTCACATCATAAATTCTTTTCCTCGCATTAAGTCATCTTACATCAAATCAATTTTATATATACATTCTTCTTATTAATCTAGTTTCATGTTACTCTAAATCTCAATGCTTATTCTATACCTATCTATAAGTCGTGATTCACTTTCACTTTTCATATCCCTAAAGCTTTCATCTCATATCCCAATATATATATCCAATCACTCATATTTTCTCTAACTATCAGTTTAACCATAACCCTAGTTCCTAATCTAGGTTTCTACAATTGTATCCTATAGATCGGTTTCCATCAAAAACTTGCGGGGGTGCTATACGCTATCCACCCGACCTCCCCCATAGATATAGATCTACTCATCTTACTCCTTGCTTTCCGAAGTCGATGACGCCATGCTCCTGTTAGTTGTATGTATGCCCTAGAGGCCAGTATTGTACAGATGATGTATATTATATTGGATGCTTGGACATATATAGAGATGACTTTCTTGCTCGATATGATAGTATGCTATCTGGTTACTCTTTATCTTAACATGTACACTTGTCTCTTTAAACTGTCTTATAGTTACATGTTGGTAAAGCCCTTAGGATGTGTACTTGACTACCTGGACTGTGATGCAGATCATACTAGTGGGGACATGGTAGTCCATAGGTACATCCTTCAAGGTCCCTAGTCGTGGGTGTATCGAGACGGGGCATCGATATACCAGTGTAGACTAGCGTATACGCTTCTCGACCCATGAGATGGGCGATGGATGATCCCATATCCATTGGTGTTTGACATCAGAGATGGTATACGGGTGCTCAGTGGAGACTGGGTACACTGGACGGACTCGCCGAGAACTCCCAGATGGTATTATACCTCACGTCAGATGGCAGTTCTCAGGTGACACTTGTGCAGGTTAGTCTGTAGACCCGAGATCGTCATAGAGTCTTGTGTGATTCCCACTGTGCTTTGATCTCCACCTTACCACGTCCATGAGGGCGTGCAAAACGGTGGTCTTTGGGTATAGTCCCGAGTCATATGGAGGCAATGAGCGATAGGAGGGGTTTCGTCTCTCCCGGTATTGGGGGTTGATGTTGCGCTGTGCTCGATTGGCCGTAACAGGGAAGTCCCTGGCCAGGGCTGATCAGAGATTTACTGGTAAGTGTTACCAGTAGTTTCTCGACCCGTTATGAGCCTCACATCGGCACGACTTATCGGTTATTGGGGTCTGACGTATACCACCCCTAGACTTGATATGCGACATATCAGACGAACAGACCGGACTGTACGGTAAGTGTTACTGGTTGGATTCACAGGAGTGTGAGCGGGCTAGCTCGTCGATCTTCTGATCGCTCAATACCCGGATGGCCGTTACGTTTAGCAGATCGCTTGCGGCTTGTGGGTGCTTGATATGATCATCATCTGCTACCGGCGTATTGACGAGTCTTTAGAGTCTTACACAGAGGTTTCCTGGCTCAAGCGAAACGAAATAGGAGTGCATATGAGATATGTGCAGGACCGAGAATAATGCGTGTATGTGATACCGTATTCCATTCTCGCGATGAATATATCGATTGGTTATATTCGATATAACCTAGTTATCGAATCATTGATTCGATAAATCGATACATTGTATACTAGTCGGTTATGTGCGACATGACCGGATCATTGAATCAAGTGTTGATTTAATGATTTAATGTATAATTATATATTTGATATATTATTTTGCATTAACTAGTATTGGTTCACTTTAAATGGATTTTCTCATTTGATGTGCAAGTTGTATATGTGATATACTTTTGTGCACATCTTTGTATCATGTTTGATGATGCTTGCTAATTTGGTTAAGTGTAAAGAATTAAACCTAGGTTAAGAAAGTGATTAGGGTTTTAATTATCCATTCTTTTATTTATTGATTTTGGAAAAAGAATGGGATAAGAATACAAAATGGTTGCTTTCATTCTTGAACCTTTGTGAAGCTTCATGAAGCTTTGACCAAAGTGACCAATTTGTCTTCATGCTTAACCCTAACCACTCTTCTAACCTTGGTCAATTCTCTACACCTAACCATGGTTCATATTATGATAAGTATTCATTTCTTTTTCATTTTGGATTAACTTATCATAATATTTCCTTCTTCTTGATCTTCTTCTTCAAGAAAGAAAGCTTGATGCCATCAATGGCAACTTGAGTTCTAAAGTGAGAAATCCAATTCTAAAGCGAACCCACCTCCTATTTCTTCACCCTCTACCTCTTGCCAAGCTGTTTTGGGTGTTTTCTTCACAAGTTTCACAAATTTGTGAAGTCGGAGCTTGAACTTATGATGCCTCGACGTAGATCATCTTCGGCACGAAGCCGACGACCTAGTCCGCCCATTTCTCCGATCAAGCCGACGATTGAGTCCGGGATTCGAGATGGACAGCGAGAGGACGCCGACGTGGAGCTAAGGAAGTGAAGAACCGGATCTACAAAGGTTGTAGCCTCTCTCCTTTAGTTAAGATGTTAACTAGTTTCGTATTTCGCCTAGATTTCTAGTCCACGATCCGTATTAGGGTTTCTCGGCACCCGTAAAATTTGAAATTGGCATGGTTGATGCCTTGTGAGACCTCTATAGTGTGCCTAGGAACCCTACAGCTCCATCGTCTCGGAATCCACGCGAAGGTACCTACAATAACATACAATCGCAATTGCTATTAAAATCGAATCCGGAAAACCGATATGGCACACAGTGCGCTCATAGGTTAGAACTTATAGCTTACGCGTGCAAAAACAATCAAACAACCCTTGTTGTTGACGTACAAACGCCCAACAACCAAATACAATACCAATTACCAAAACCAAGCATTCAAAATACGGAAAACACGAAAATAACAACATAGGAAAACCACTCCCAGATTTCACCCTAGGTCAAACTAGAACATTTTGCACATTGGGTTGCTCTAGATATCTGATAAGAAGGCTATGGTCCAAAAATCACACAAAACCACCCCGACTTGGCCACAATTTGCGGCCAAATCCAATAAATCTGCGGCCTGGAATGCTCATTAGGGACTCAGGTTTCTAGGGTTGCTTCATGGTTGCCTGCACGTCTCGCTGTCAAGGGAACTTAATTTATGGGTCTCTCGGGTCATCCTAGATTCCTAATTACACTCACAAACTGTCAAATTTACCGATGTCGGAAAGTTCTAAGTTCGTGTTCTCCGTTCTAGGCCATACAAATCCACACCAAGGTCTGTAGGCAGCCACTACACATCACCAATTCCAAACAAACACTCAAACCCTTCTCTTGAATTTCTAAGTTCACAAACCCATTCGTAAATAAATTCTAAACTAAACTAGAATGCTAGAAAAACTTGAAACTAAACTAAGTGAAGGAATTAGTGCGGGACAGACCATCTTCCCTGCCGGGATGAGAAACGTATACACTAGTCTACTCTGGAGTATCGATGCCCTATCTCGATAATCCTACGATTAAGGACCTGTATAAGAATGTGCTTATAGACTACTCAGCCCCTACTAGTGTGACTGCCACACAACGCTTGTAATCAAGCAAATATCCTAAGGGCTCTACCAATATGTATAAGCGATATGCTAAAAGAAACACATGCACATATTGAGGTAGAAACAAACCAAGTAGTATACTACCATTTTGAGCAAGACTGTCAATACAATTGTGAATATCCCAAGCTTCCATTAAGTAATATACAAATCAGTATGATACAATAATGGCCTCTAGGGCATATAACACTAACAGAGATTTGCTTGGGGGGCAGGCGCCGCCGGTCCTAACCATAACAAATGCTACAAAACTCTGCCCTAGCATCCCTTGGACTCCTCCATTAACCCTAGTCTGTTTGTTTTCCTGCAATTATCCAGAGAATTAAAAATGACCATTAAATCAAAATTTTAATGCATTTTTTAATTCTCAATTCATTACCCTAAACCTTAATTTCTCCTATAAATACAAACACCACACCCTAGCCTCCTCATTCAGAAATTCATTACCAAAACTCTCTAAAATTTCTAAGTCTAAGAAGTTGTACAAGTGGAGTTAGCTTAAGGCCAAGTTCCAACGACGTTTCGGGACAAATCCAGCGACGAAATGACTTCCCTATGATTCCATAAGCTTCCTCTACCTCTTCTCTTTCTTTCTAATATGTAAGTCCCACTTTCCCTCTTCT
This sequence comes from Agapanthus africanus, assembly GCA_030015575.1. Taxonomy (NCBI): domain Eukaryota; kingdom Viridiplantae; phylum Streptophyta; class Magnoliopsida; order Asparagales; family Amaryllidaceae; genus Agapanthus; species Agapanthus africanus. The sequence goes on along the minus strand of CM057350.1, from coordinate 129,840,171 downwards.
CCTTTTATTAAAATGAATTCCATTTTCAAAAACTAGTCGGAAGCGGAGTTAATCTGATTTTCGTTTCTAATTTAACTAAAAACACCATTTATCTTAATAAAAAATTTACAATATTTTTTTAATACTTTTTAGCAATCATAAAAAACACATTAGAACAAGTTTAATCTCAAAATAATATGTATTCCAACTTCTATTTCAGTTTTACGGTAAAATACTATCATGTTTACATATGACATTGCTTATTCATTTTGATCATATTACCTTTAGAAAACTCACGAGGTAATGACACACCTCATCACAACACTCATTCTTGACATAGAATGATGGATTTTGGAACATTAATTTGTGGGATAAATACGAGTTTACATTTAAATACTATAAACATTCAAAAACCGTTTTCTTTAAAAGTGTATTATTTAATTCCTTACAAACGCGCCTCTACAACCCATTTTGGGGAACCTCGATAGGGATGGTGCGAGTTATTGCACGTCCTCGGGCCTATTAGAGCGAGATGCATACCTCCTCATGGAGCATCCGATCTTGATGGAATTTTTAATGCAATTTTTAAGAAAAATGAGATTTCTACTTAATAAATAAAATTTATTTTTACTATATATATATATATATATATATATATATATATATATATATATGAATATTATCAAAATACCTACTTTAAATATATTATATATATTCCATGTTTTTCTAAATCAAAGGAATCATAAATTTCATGAAACTACCATTACAAATAAATACAATTCCAATATTACACTATAATACCATATACTATTCAAGTTAGGTTTATATCCACTAGAATATTTCATTTTATAAAAATTACAACTATGAAAACCCTAAAGACGATAATTAAATACTTTAAGTGTATTTTGAAAATATATCAAAACTATTTTTCATAACCCCCTCAAGTTATATTAAATTACAATAAGGACCCTAGTAAATATAGGTTTAAGCGGGACCGGTTCTCTTTAGCCTCAGGGAGCCGGAGAATTTGGGTGCTTGCCTATTTAAGATAGACAAACTAAAAACGGTGTTATCAATACGGTAATTGTCTTGGAGAAAGACACAAATCCTGCCGTCCATGTGCAGCAGTTACCGATAATACCAAAACTAATTCAGGACTTCAACTCTGTTTAAAAGGTCTGACTCAGTCTGAGTCTCAGTATAATATGAAATCAATCTATCCTTGAATATGATTCAAGATAACTTCAATACAACATGAGTCCATTTATACCAGATATAATCTATATCAACTTTACTCAACTGAACCGAACCATGGATATACTATGATTACATGTCTATTCATTTATATCCATTCCGTTACATGATATCATGGTTTCGGCAAGTCGAATACAACCATTCATTACATCAATACAAGCAATACACAATACATTATAGGGTTTTAAAGGGGTAGACTGGTACGAAATGCGTTAAAAGTGGCACGAGATGGCCATTAAAAGACGTAACTATACATCCATTGCCGTTGTTTCGTGGTTTTATTGACGGAGCCTTGTACTACAGGTTACCATAGTCCATGGTGTAAGCTGGACTCCTCTCGTATACACTGGCATATTCTGTACCAAGTTACATTCAACTGCGTTAATATAACAAACTCACAATACACCAGTTATATTCTCATATCTGTCTATTCATCTGCCTGTTCTATTCTTACTTTTCTTTAGGACTTACCGAGCGATTGTTCGCTGGCGACATTCTTATTTCTCTTCTTTCTTTGGAATGTTGTCAGGAGGACCCGACTCTGAGGGGTTTGAGATTAGCCAGGAGCACTTGGAGCAGACTACTAAGCAGCACGACTTTTAGACTTTACTTGTACTTACTTCCCTTTCAGTTCATGCCATTGTTTAGGCATTGCTTTCATAATTGTATTTACTTTTCAGTTGTATTGTAAAGAAATGTTCAATAAATAAAAGTTGTTGTACATTTACATTTCATGTCTTCTTGTGTGTATTTACATTATATTGCTTAGTACGCTTAGCGTGTTTACTTCTGAGTAAATACGTAGCGGGCCTCGTCGCGTCTCCTTAGCCGTACACTGGGAAGCGGGGTGTGAGAACTGCCTGTATCATCAGAGGGTCACCCACCCCACCGAGGAATGCATTGCCTTCAAGAAGTGGTGGCAAGGATACGTTGCCCATAAAACACTTCAAGAGGATGAAGCGCGAAGCTCGTCGATGGCAAAAAAGTGCGACAGATGCGTATGAAAAAATGACTGGCAACTGTTATATGGTTGATACCAGTTCGGAAGGGGAAAAACCCCAAGTTCTTACTTTCATGAGTGATTCTAAGGACGAAATACCCCTCAGTCCTCTCTTCAAAGAATCCACCTCCGAAAAAGAAGAGGAGGAGAAGAACTGCGAGAATATTCAGCTGCGTAACCACACTCTACCTGAAAAGAACCTCGGACCTACAAACAAAGCTTCGAGCAAAAAGGACAAAGGGAAAGAAAAAATCTCTGAGGACATTGCCCTCGATGATGGGGTTGTCAAAGAGCTCACAGTGAGGGAACCGTCTTGGAAAAACAAGGCGGATTACAATGTCCAAGCACATCTGAGGAAAATACCCTCACAACTGAGCATATTGGATGCTCTCCTCCTGTCCAAAGAGGAACGAGATTCTCTGATCAAGGCATTACAAAAGCCCGATCAGTTCCAAACTTTCCTTGTGGAAGAGAAGATGAAAGATGAACTGACAGAGGCCCACACGGCCGACATTATATTCAGCGATGAAGATCTCCTCTTCGGTACGTGCGAACATAATCGCCTGTTATACGTTACCGGGTACTGCCACGACATCAAGATAGGAAAAATCCCTGTCGACAATGGGTCCTCCGTTAACCTTCTCAACGTGAGAGTGCTGACAAAGATTTGCATGAACGTTCAGCACCTGGCCCGAGACAAAATTACCATCTCCGGGTTCGACTCACAGTCGTCACGGACGCTCGGGTCCATAATAATGACGTTACGCTTTGGACTGCTCATCACTGACATCAAATTTCATGTCATTGACGCCAAGACTTGCTATAACGCTTTGCTCGACAGGCCTTGGTTACATGAGTACAACATTATCCCTTCTACAGAACATCAGTGTATAAAGTATTTCAAAGACGTCTTGGAATACACCGTCACAGGGGAGCTAAATCTGTTCTCCGTAAACGAGGTCCGAAAGTATAAAGAAGCAAAGTACTTCCTACCAGACTTCGTGGTTACGGAAATGTGTCACAAGCCGGAGGATAAACAAAATTCCATTGCCATTATCCCGATATTTAGGAGCGATTCCGAGGAAGATGAAGAAATAGTCTACTCGAGGCAACCTAGAAAGAAAACAACAGGCCCGGACCATCTACTCCTATTTTGGTCTTCGGCAGCGACTCAGAGGACGAAGCCAACACAGTGTTCTCCATCCGCCCGTCAGTGCAAACCTTTTCCAGAATAGATTAGAGTCTATAAATTACAATGGCTCCGCCTCGGCATTACAAGGAACTTGATGCGCTCTATACATACAGCGTACAAGAACTGCAAACTTTCTATGTACCTCTCAGGAGAAGAGGTGAAAAAGCGATCCTCTTCTACCAATCTACGAAAAATAAAGTACAAAAAGAAGTCTGGCATGGTGCCGATTTTGTACTCGACAGGCTTCAACCAATCTGTCTGCCAAGATACTACACGGAGGGATTGAAAAGGCTCTTAAGATGCCAAGGTGTACCCCTTGAACAAATTGTTCGACAAGCCCAATTCTACAAAAAGATTTGGGCTATTCCCAGGACTCAGCAAAAGATGCCCAACGGGAAGATGGAGACAACCGGGCTCAGATACGTTCAGTCTAAGAAACGGGAGCGGTTCCACAGTTGCCACGTTATAAATAGCTCTAGTGAAAGGGAATACGCTCTTCCAAATGGCCGTGACATTGAAAAAGAGCGAAATCCCGCTCTAAGAACGTTAAGTCTGTCACTCGAAGAACAAATAGACAAGCTAATAAAAGAAGCTTGTCAAAGGAGTCGAGACAATTACATCTGCAAAATGACTATTTATGAAAAAACCAGGACGCAGCGCCTCAATCAGCAATCTACGGAGAAGGAAGACTATAATGTTCTTCATCCTCGACCCACTGTATGTCCTCACGAAAGGGGAAAATCCCAAAATAGAGACAGAAACAGGGCAAAGAACGCAAACAACATTCGAAAACAACAAAGCGGATCCAAGAAGCCGTGCAATCAAGAAAAGGTCGATTAGAACCCGTTGTTCATAAAGAAGATGGGTTGGGAATACTCTTTCCCCCAAAACAAGACGAGGAAACTATTCAACCTTGTCATGAAGCATCAAATGATGATGCTCCCGGATTCTCGGCACCTCGAACAGATAAACGAGGTCCATTATCCGGATTATTGCTCCTACCACTGAGCAATAGGTCATCCCCTCGAAGACTGCTTCACCTTCAAAGACTGGGTAGAAGGCCAGTATCAACAAGGTAGGTTCACTTTATCCGACAGCTGGAGGGTAACCTCGCCGCAAAAATATGAGCCAAAGAGGACCTATACCGTGAGGATAGGACCAGCTCAACCACAAAAAAGGAAGCGATCTCGTACTTGCCATATGATAACACTCTCGAAAGAGAGAGGGCATGAGATTATGAATAACCTTTACATGTGCTTCGCAAATGAAGATGAAGAAGAGGTGATCTCAGAGTTTTCACCAGCACCAAAAGAGCTGGATATGAGATACACACTATGGCGTACAACCTAAGAAAAATTGACTTAAGGACGGAAAATGATCCGAGGCCGACATTCGTCAGTGAGTTACTATCTGAAAAACATGTGGCCGCGTTAAAAGACATGCTCATGCAATATAAATACTATTTTGCGTGGAACTATTCCTAAATACCAGGTCTAGATCCAAAGGTAGCAGTACATAAACTGGCCATATCGCCGGATATAAAGCCAGTAAAACAGGCACCAACAAGAATGCGGCTCGAACTTGATATGAGCACCAACGCCGAAGTCAAGAAATTAATCGACTCCGGCTTCATCCAAGAAGTTCAATATCCCGACTGGATCGCTGACATCGTTCCAGTGATGAAGAAAAATGGGACGGTGCGAATATGCATGGACTTTCAGGACCTCAACAAAGCTTGCCCGAAGGATGATTTTCGAGTACCTGTTACCGAGCTGATGATCGATAAAACGTCTACCCAAGAAATTTTCTCCTTCATGGATGGATCTTCAAGTTACAATCGAATAAAAATGCATCCTGAAGACTAAAAGCATACCGCCTTCCGGACTCTGCTGGGCATATTCTGCTATAAGGAGATGCCCTTCTGTTTATAAAACGCTGGCGCTACCTACCAAAGGACCATGACAAAGATCTTTGATGACCTCATACACGAGATCGTCGAATGCTACATTGACGACCTTGTGGTAAAGAGCAGATCTCACGAGGAACATTGGGAACATCTAAAAATAGTGTTCCGACGTCTTCGGAAGTATAATCTGAAGATGAATCCTCTAAAATACGCGTTTGGAGTCTCCTCAGGCAAATTCCTAGGATTCTTTATACGGCACTGGGGTATTGAAATCGACCCTTCAAAGATCAAGGCGATTATGGAAATGCCCATGTCAGGAACTCTTAAACAGTTGCGATCTCTTCAAGGAAAGCTCAAATATATCCGGTGGTTCACAGCCAACCTCTCTGGAAAATACCGTCCCTATAGTCATTTGATGAAGAAGGGGATCCCGTTCGTTTGGAATCAAAAGTGCTAAAATGCACTAGACGAAATCAAGCAATACCTGCAAAATCCGCCGGTATTGACCGCTCCGGTTAAGGGAAAAACCTTTATCTTATATACAACAGTCCTTGAGGGTAGTAACGACTCTAAAATCTCTGTACATAATTTTTCGTTTTAATGTACAAAAAAGAGTTTTACAGCCTGAGTTTGAGTTATAAGTTACTTCTTTTAAATAAAAGCAAGAAGCCACTTGTAGCTCACTGGTAAAGCCCTTGCACTGCTGTGACGTAGCCCTGTGTTCGATTCCCATCAGACATGATTATTTTTTCTAATTTTTTAAAACTTTTTGAAAGCCCAAAAGATTTCATGTGCAATACACGGGGAAATGAAAAGTTCAGAAAAATCAAACATGTGGAAAATGGAGTAAACGGGGATTTAATCAGATGGCACAAATCTCGAGGCCAGATGTCACCAATCGATCGGCGGAATTGGGATTTGGGCGGGCGCCGACGGCCACGAGTTGGCCAATTTGCCCCGTGCTTTACACACACACCTCTTCAGCTACCCTTAACTCGTCTGCACTGTTTGATTTCCTTACGATCAAACAGAGACCTTTCATTTCATAATTTAACATCATTTTTAATACTTTTTAATCTAAATTTTAATTCCCAAACCCTAATTCTCCACTATAAATACCACCCCTATCTTGGCTGAGCACCATTCTGAAAATTCTAGCCAAAACTCTCTTAAAGGTTCCTAGTGCAAGTGAAGTAAAGAGGAGTTAGCAAGCAAGTTAGTTCAAGCGAAAACTGAAGCCTATTCCGGAGCTCTCACGACACCACGAAGCTCAACCCCTCTTCTTCAACCTATCTTTGATCTTTCTAAACCTTAAATTCCTCCCAAATCTCCTTCTTTCTATTGAAATTACTATTCAAATTTTATATCGGTAAAACTGGAGTTATTACTGACATCTTCATTTCTAAAAACATATAACTCCCTTTTTCTTTACAATTTAATCAATCTAATTTTACTACATCACTTTTAACCTTAAACCCTAATGTTTAGAATCAAATTTCATCGAAATTCTCATGTGAAACAACCATAGTAGAACTTTTTTATTAAAATACCTTGAACTTTATAAACACATCTTTTAGTATTTGCTAAAACAATACCTTCAGGAAAACTTCACGGGGTAACGACCTACCCCACATGCACACTTAGTTTCATAGCACGATACTAATTGTATGTATTTTCGTTTCGAAGAATAATATTATAATAAAATAACATATAATTTAAAAACCGAATTTCTTTTAAAGCGGTATTTCATATCCTTTGCAATTACGCATCTACAACCCTCTTTAGGGGACCTGCTAGTGGATGGTGCGGATTATCGCACATCTTAGTGCAAGTAGAACGAGATACAGACCTCCACATGGAGCATTCGATCTCAAAAGGATTTAAATACGGTTTTTAAGACGAATTTTCTAAATAAAATAAAATTATTTTTAAAATTAAAAATTTATAAATCCATATTTTCAAAATATAATAAATCTATATTTTTTCAAATAATGAAAAGATTAACAAATGACAATAAAATACCATCAAGTTACCAAAAAAGACAAGTTTTACAATAAAATACCATGAACTTTCCAAGCTAAGTAATTATCACTAAAATACCCAATACTTAAAATCCATGCTCATGACAACCCTAAATAATACTAATCACCCTCGAGGTTTACTTTTAACTATATTAAAATATTTTTCATAAAACCCCCTCGAGATATATAAAACAATATTTAAGGACTTTAGTAAATATAGGTTTAAGCGGGATCAATTCTCTTGAACTCCAGGGAGCCGGAGAAAGTGAGTGCTTGCTTATTAAGATAGACAACTTAACGGGGTTATCAATGGTAATTGTCTTGGAAAAATACACAAATCCTGTCGTTCATGTGCAACGGTTACCGATGACTCCCAAACCTAAGAATTCTAGAGTTTAAATCAGTTTACAAGAGTTTGACTCAGTCAGAGTCCAATTCAAACCTAAATCCAAATTCAAACACGAATACCTCATCATGAACTTGAACACTTGAAATAAATATCAAACTCAAATATGTATACTTGACTTGACTGGATCAAACCCTAGACATAATTGACATGAACTTAACATGAATACCAGAACACAATGGTTACTATTGAAACTGACTTGACTCGAACCATGAATACAACTTGACATGAATACATAAACACTTGACACGAATACATGATATTGACATGAACTCAATCTTGCCACTTGATGTATTCATGGATTCGAGGAAGATTAGTAATTTTAACTGTAACATAGAATACACGGGGTGTTGGGGTAGTTCATGTGTGAATCCAACGAAATCTCAGGAGTCCCCCTAGTTCATGAATCCATGTCTACTAACACAACCAAGATATCATGAGAGGCCGTGTCTACTTGCTCCTGGATTACAGCCTGTTGAGTTTGGAATACTTCAACACTAGGTTGAAGTCCCGTTACTAACACTTGATTCGGGCCCGTGGTTCCTTACCCCTGGATTACAGCCTGTGGGTTCGAGAACACTCTTGAGATTGGTTGACATTCACCCTTGAAATTACGTAATATTAGTTGATCCATGTAAAGACCTTTTAGGACACTTACATTTACTTCATGTTCACTATACCTACACTATACGGCCATGCTATACTATGCTCATACTATTTTTCCTTGATATATATATATATATATATATATATATATATATATATATATATATATATATATATATATATATATATATATATATATATATATATAGAACTGCATGTTATACAGAATTGCCATACTTATATTAAATAACATGTTTCAACACCATATTCCTGGTCTATTGTTTCATGATATACATTTTCTTTATCATTATACTGTTATACTTCACACCCATTTCTTGGGGACTTACCGAGCGAAAGTTCGCTGACGGACATTCCACCCATCTTTGTTTTTTTTGGAATGTTCGTCAGATACTGTGGAAACTGAGGAGGTAGACACCACCGAGGAGGAGCAAAACCAGATCACGACTTAGGAAGACTATCTATTGTTCTCAGTTTATGTATGCCACATGTTTAGGCATTTCTCTTCTTATATTGTATTTCTTTTCAGTTGAACTCATGTATTGTAAATGCTTCAAGTTGAATGTAAATAAAGTTGTTGAAATTTAAATCTCATGTTTATTTCTTGTCATTTTATATTGCTTATTTTATGCTTAGCGTATTTATTCCGGAAAATGACCTTCTCGAAATAAATATGTCGCGGGCTTGCCACGTCACCATTTCCGTCTACTAGGAAGCGGGGCGTGACAGGTTTTGTTGGTGGCCCATGCAGGTCTGTTTTGCATGAATTCATAAGCAATATATAACAAGAAATATGATATTCAACAACTTTACATTCCTTGCCATTCAATTTCGGTTGAATCTATCATAATCTTTCTTCTTTATCTAAGGTGATGGATTCTCCCAGCAACCCTAGCACCAACGATGGATGTACACCACCGCAACCTATCCTTACCATTCTACAACCTCCACTTACCGTAGCCGCTCCACTCACAGAACAGATGATGCTTCTGGAGGCTATCAAAAGCGTACTTGAAGGTTAGCAGGCTCAAAGCACGATTTTGCAGGAACAGACTGCTCTCCTTCAACAGAGTTTCATCCGCTCTGAAGCAGAAACACCGGGAGTGAAACAATTTCGAGCATTACACCCGAAGAACTTCTCACGGAAAAACAAACCACTTGAAGCCGAGGAATGGGCTCAGACATAGAAGACGACCTAGCCGCAACCCAAGTTCCAGAGGTTGTTTGGTTCAGAATATAAAAACTCCAACTTACTAACAATGCCAAAGTCTGGTGGAAGGCCAAGGAAATCCGTCTTGAGCAACCGATCGAGTGGAAGACTTTTCGTGATCTTTTTAACGCCAAATATTTTTCGGAAACCGCACACTTCGAGATGGAACAGAAGTTCATTCACCTGCAACAAGGATCCGTGTGGGATAAGTCGGTGGATGAGTATGATGTAGGATTCGTCATGCTCGGCAGGTTCGCCGCCCATTTAATTACTACTACCGAAATTAGAGCCAGGCGCTTCCAGCAAGGATTAGACCCTGAGATCCAGGCTGCCCTAGCAACGGGAGAATACCTAACACATGAAGCGGCTTTGAAATCAGCACGTCGCTATGAAGCCGTCGTTAAGAAGAAGGGAAGGTCACAGTCGGTCGGTATGAAACGTCCCGCTTACCAGATTACTGGAGAAGCCTCTTCTAGGACAACTCTCCCAGCGCCAACTATAAGGCCAGGAGGATCATTTTCTGAGACTGAACCGAACTTCTATATCTATTGTAAGAGGACCGGATACCAAGTCAAGGATTACCGTTGAGCGAATGGTCTTTGTCTGATATGAGAATCACCCTCACACACTATAGGAACTTGCCCACACAATCAAACTGGCCTAGCCCATGAAGCTAGACCTGGTATTCAATCTCCACCTATTCGGTTAGCCCTTCCTGCACCACCTCCACGCGGACCACCTTTACCTCATCAGCCATCGATGTACTAGCATACATAGAGAAATATGCAGAGACGTCAGACTTTCACTTTGACGGCCGTAGAAGCCGAAGCAATAGGTCAAGATAACACTAGTAAATCTCCTTCCATTTTTTCAGCCTTTTCAAATTTTTGCATTCTTTCGTGCTATTATCTACCTAAACATTTTCATGCACTTTCGGTACAATAACAGTAGTCCCTTCACTACCGTTTTAATCAAATTTTTCTTGAATCTGTTACAACCTCCTTATATAAATTTCGAGGACGAAATTTTTATAAGGAGGGTATAATGTAACGATTCTAAAATCTCTGTACAGAATTTTTCATTTTAATGTATATAAAAGAGTTTTACAGCCTGAGTTTGAGTTATAAGTTACTTCTTTTAAATAAAAGCAAGAAGCCACTTGTTGCTCACTGGTAAAGCCCTTGCATTGCTGCGACGTAGCCCTGTGTTCGATTCCCATCAGACACAATTATTGTTTTTCTGATTTTTTAAAAAAAAATTTTGGAAGCCCAAAACATTTCACGTGCAATACACGTGGAAATGAAAAGTTCAGAAAAATCAAACATGTGGAAAATAAAGTAAACAAGGATTTAATCAGGTGGCACGAATCTCGAGGCCAGATGTCACTAATTGATCAGCGGAATTGGGGTTTGGGCCGGCGCCGACGGTCAGGAGTTGGCCAATTTGCCCCGTGCTTTTAACACAAACCTCTTTAGCTACCCTTAACTCCTCTGCACCGTTTGATTTCCCTGTAATCAAACAGAGACCTTTCATTTCACAATTTAACATCATTTTTAATCCAAATTTTAAATCCTAAACCCTAATTCTCCACTATAAATACCACCCCTACCTTGGCTCAACACCATTCTGAAAATTCTAGCCAAAACTCTCTCAAAAGTTCCTAGTGTAAGTGAAGTAAAGAAGAGTTAGCAAGCAAGTTGGTTCCGGCAAAGACTGAAGCCTATTCTGGAGCTCCCGCGACACCACAATCTCATCCCCTCTTCTTCAACCTCTCTTTGAGCTTTCTAAACTGTAAGGCCCTCCCAAATCCCCTTCTTTCTATTGAAATTACTCTTCAAATTTTATATCGGTAAAAGTGGAGTTATTACTGATATCTTCATTTCTAAAAACATATAACTCCCTTTTCCTTTACAATTTAATCAATCTAATTTTACTATATCACTTTTAACCTTAAACCCTAATGTTTAGAATCAAATTTCATCAAAATTCTCATGTGAAACAAGCATAGTAGAACTTTTTCATTAATATACCTTGAACTTTATAAACATCTCTTTTAGTATTTGTTAAAACAATACCTTTAGGAAAACTTCATGGGGTAACGACCTACCCCACATGCACACTTGGTTTCATAGCATGATATACATTGTATGTACTTTCATTTCGAAGAATAATATTATAATAAAATACCCTATAATTTAAAAAACAGATTTCTTTTAAAGCGGTATTTCATATCTTTTGCGATTACGCATCTACAACCCTCTTTAGGGGACCCGCTAATAGACGGTGCAGATTTCCGCACATCCTTGGGCTAGTAGAACGAGATGTAGACCTTCTCACGGAGCATTCGATCTCGAAAGGATTTAAATACGGTTTTTAAGAAATACGAAATTTCTAAATAAAATAAAATTATTTTTAAAATTAAAATTATATAAAATTTATAAATCCATATTTTCAAAATATAATAAATCTATATTTTCTCAAAAAATGAAAAGATTAACAAATGAAAATAAAATACTATCAAGTTACCAAAAAGGCAAGTTTTACAATAAAATACCATGAACTTTCCAAGCTAGGTAATTATCACTAAAATACTCAATACTTAAAATCCATGCTCATGACAATCCTAAATAATACTAATCACCCTCGAGGTTTACTTTTTAACTATATTAAAATATTTTTCATAAAACCCCCTCGAGATATATAAAACAATATTAAACGACTTTAGTAAATATAGGTTTAAGCGGGATCAATTCTCTTGAGCCCCAGGGAGCCGGAGAAAATGAGTGCTTGCCTATTTAAGGTAGACAACTTAACGGAGTTATCAATGGTAATTTTCTTGGAAAAAGAAATAAATCCTGCTGTCCATGTGTATCAGTTACCGATGACTCCCGAACCTAAGAATTCTAGAGTTTAAATTAGTTTACAAGAGTCTGACTCAGTCAGAGTCCAATTCAAACCTAAATCCAAATTCAAACACGAATACCTCATCATGAACTTGAACACTCGAAATAAATATCAAACTAAAACATGTATACATGACTTGACTGGATCAAACCCTCGACATAATTGGACATGAACCTAATATGTATACCAGAACACAATGGTTGCTCTTTAAACAGACTTGACTCGAACCATGAATACAACTTAACATGGATACAAGAATACTTGCCACGAATACATGATATTGACATAATCTCAATCTTGCCACTTGATGTATTCATGGATTCGAGCAAGACTGGTAATCTTAACAGTAACGTAGAATACACGGGGTGTTGGGGTAGTTCATACGTGAATCCAACGAAATCTCAGGAGTCACGCTATATCATGAATCCATGTCTAACACAAGCAAGCTATCATAAGGGCCCGTGTTTCCTTGCTTCTAGATTACAGCCTGTTGAGTTTGGAATACTTCAACACTTGGTTGAAGTCCCGTTACTAACACTTGATTCGGTCCCGTGGTTTCTTACCCTTGGATTACAGCTTGTTGGGTTCGAGAACACTCTTGAGATTGGTTGACATTCACCCTTGAACTTACGTTAAATTAGTATACACAAGTAGAGACCTGTTAAAACACTAACATTCACTTCATGTTCACTATACTTACTAATTTTCACGCTTACGCGTATCGTTTTTAAGTTCTAAAGTTAACTGCAATCAAGACAGCGTCGTGTGTAGCTAGCCGTGATGAGTACGGGTCGTCCGCAGGGAGACGACGCGTTTTACGTTCTTGTTATCACGAGTTAATGCAAGGTTCAGAACGGTTTGTTTCTAACCTAAGTGTTTGTATATGCAAAGTATAAGTTTGTTAGGAATAGAGATAGATTAGTGTAAGTTAGGGAAGTCCGTACTCAATCCTTTGTGCCGAGCTTGAGTATTGAAGCTAGAAAAATCGGCAACAACGTGCATTAGGGTGCTTAAGCACGGTATTTGTGAAATCCGTCTTGTTGACCCTTGCCCGTCCGTTCTTGTCTCTTGATTTTCGCCTCCGGCCAAACTGAACGCAACCGGTCACGGTTAGAGATCACTGATACCTTGGTAGGGTAGGGTGCCTAACGGAGCTCTTACGTAGGGTTTGGGCGGAACTCAATTGGAAAATATCGGGCAAAAGAAATGAGCAAAGAATACTTCTAACTTACAATATCATTCTCTTTCCTAACAACGCCTATTATTCACAAAACATCGAAACAACAAAAAGAAAGAGCAAATGAAATGATAAAAGAAGAATAACACAATAATGCAAGTAAGTAAATGGCAAGAAATAAATTGCAAGTAAGTAAAAAGAGATAGAAAAGGAATATTAAGAACCCAAGTGCAAAATGAAAGTTTTATTAATTCCAAGTGATGATACAAATCATGAGTTCAATAACCAAAACTTAAATTTGCAAGCTCAATGAAGAGGTTGCAAGATCAAGAGAAGGCAAATAACTCAAGGTGAACTAGCTATGTACAAGAATTAAAACAAAATGGAAAGTGAACCAAAAGTGTATCCAAGTCTTCTAAAGTATATTTCCTTTCCCTTGCTCACTGATCTGGCATTTATAGGCACAAAATAAGATTAGACAAACAATATAATAAGGACGATGTGACAACAAGGGAAGGCCAGAAGAAAAATGGGGAGCATTGGGCATGAAAGGACCGGCGACGCCGGATTTATTAAGCATCTCGCTAGTCTAATTTTGGACTTTGGGGCTCGTGTTGGTTCTATGATGATGTGTTCTCTTCACAATTCTACCGGTGCTGTTTGATTTGTCTATATGAACCTGGTTTGCATTCAGGGATTTGGAGGGAAACTTGTAGCTTTATATCACGTCAAAGCTTTTTGCATTTATCATTCATGTCCCCCATATGTGCCTACCACTTGCACAAGTCATCATTTGTGTGTGCCAACTTGTGTAAGGCAGCTCCCTAGATTCATGCATCACAAAAGGTGTTAACACTTGTATGTGTTGGACCATTTTTGATAAAAAGTGTGTACACATGCATGTTGTCAAAAGAAACTCTTTAAATATAGATCGGTTTGCAGTTTCGGTTGCAGTGTCGGCTCACAAATGGCATATCCGTGTATTTGAGTGTATTTCCAGTGTTTTGTCATGAATACGTTTAATCTGTATTTATTGAGCAGACACGGGTTAAAAGTACTGATAATATACAAAACAGATAATGAATGAGTGGTATTAAAATGCATTTTTCTGAGATGAACAAATACCCCCAAACTTATCTTTTGCTCGTACCGAGCAAAACAAAATCCTAGCCTCACTTTCGCAGGGAACGCGATTGCATTGAGCTCGTGCAACAAGCCGTTCAAACTCTAGGTGTCCCTAGTAGGAGGAGTATTGTCTCCTGAGGTTTTTCAGCGGATTACACCCACAAAATCCCGTCAAGCTAGTTTCACAAGTTAACGTCGATTCTACTCCTACAGTTTAGTATCTAGGTTAAAAATTCTATCATCCTAAGTTAGAAATATTCAACCCTTATGTTTCACGCCTCCTATTTATTCAACCTCAGATCCTATACGTTTTTACAGTTTAGAATGATCTCGGCTTCTCTTGAGTTTTCCTTCTAAAGTGCGGTCTCCAATAAGAGATTTTTATTATCTTTATGGAAAACATAAGTCTTATTCTTTATTCCTATCTTTCCTCCAAACATCGATTGTATACCCCTACGTGTGTGTAAAATTTCACCCTTTACACTTAAGAATTCAATTCAAGCTATAGTACCCTTGCCCTAATACCTAATACTACTTCTTTTCATTAATGATGGACGGTTTTGCTCACACACCTTTCATACGACTCTTAATGCTTCTTGAGGCACTAACAGCCGATTACTGAATGCGTGAGTTTAAAGCGTAAATAACAGTATTCAGGTCTTGACTTTATTTATTTTTTTCTTCTTTTTTTATATTTTTCTTTTTTTAAGACCGGATATATTTTTCAATGATGATCTTTTGGTGGTTAGCTTTAAATACCGTTTTTCTTTCATACTAGGTTTTCATGCAAGAGTATTTCTAGGTATCTTCTACTATCCCAAGTTTCAAGGTGTGTGTATATGCAGTTTGTAGGGTATATACTTTCTAAATTTGGACTTATGAATAGAAACTATTTTTCAGACTTATTCTTCAGTAAAGCTTTCAATACTTTCCCTTCATCTCGACTTAACTCAAGATTACCTACTTCTAAAAAAAACTGCAAAGGTGTATAACTACCAAGGTTAAAAAGAAGGAGGGTTATTTTTAGGGTTTTCAATTCATAAGCCTAGGATTTAGTTATTTCTAACGTATCAACTAAACTTTCGGAATAAAAATCTAAGTTACCCTATTAGCTAACTTGACGACAAATTTTTTATATTTTTGTAATTTTTTTCGATTTTTATGGGTTTTTAAATAAGTATGCAAATGCAAAATATACACATGAATGCGAAGGTAGAAAGCTTACCGTGCACACCCCCAAACTTAAACTTGACAGCGCCCTCACTGTCAGGCTACACCAAGAGGGTCAAAATTGTCGACCCTCCCATGTTTTTTTTAAATTTTTTTATACAAAACAAAACGCAAACCAAAAATATATACACAAAAAGAACCCCCCCAAAACTTAAGTGAAATACTGTTGCCACTGTTTAAGCGTCAATGTTCAGAGTTAGGGGGAGAGATCAGTATTAATCTATACAAGGCCTTATACAGGCCAAAAGTTAGCACCGACCATTCAAAAATTTTATCGCGATAATGTGCAGATTGGTGAAAGAATGCAGAGAGAAAAGAAATGGAGAATACGCGAGAACGTATAGGGATGGAAGCGGGATACGGTCTCGGTGGAGGAGAGTAATGGCGGAGGGGAGAAAGAAGTGGAATACGAACTTGAAGGTGGAAATGGAGTGAATAAATTAGTACAATTTGTAATGACCGATGTGTAAAAAGCGATTGTACTAATCTATTAACCTGTCGAGAAATGGGATCAAACCTCTCAAGATTCGTGAGAAAACATGGGTAGACCGAACTTGGTAAATCAGACATAGGAAATGAAAGTGATACGGTGTCTTGCGAGGTGGGAATGATGGAAAAGATAGAGGGGGATGATCGAGGAATGGGATCGGTTAAACGTTCAGGAGGGTGTACACAGTCAATGAAAGGGATAGGATGAATTGGAAAATCTGACTCATCTAATAAAGCTGGTTCATCCTCAAAAAATTTCTCAACATTCTCCTCAAAAATTAACTCATCCATGCATTTATCATCAGTATCTAAACGTATATGAAGTTCGGGAAAAACAGTTAATGACTCAGGATGATGTCCACACGGAAGTGAAAAGACATGATGAATTGATAAGAAAAACTCATTCAAAACTGCGGGTTCATCATCCAAAATATTCCCAGCGTCAATATCCTCAATCAAGTGAAAATCAATTTTCTCAGACACCTCATCAAAAGGATGGATTTTAATTAATTGTGGTTCTAGGATGGAGGTGTAGAGGTCAAAGGGTTTGGGTGTGGTTTCACTTGACAGGGTTCCTTCATAATCAGGTAAATCAAACACTACAAAGTCATACAACTCATTAAACATTCTATCTGCAATTTGTGATTCATTTGGGATACTCGATAGAATTGAGAAACCAGAGTTGTGGAATTCAATTTGCAATGAGTAGTTTTGATTTGGAAGGGTGTACCGCTCACTCTCACTATTCAAATTCTCAATCTATCCTATCGCCTCATCATACATTGGAAAATTCGTAGCTAGTTGGAAACTAGTTACTGGTTCGTTAGGTAGTATGAAGGCAGCCATGGATGCATTCAAATCCATCATCTGTTGGCATGACGCTACCCGAAATTCTTCCAATGACTGTTCTAGACTAGACATGGGTTGTGGAGGGGTTTCAGTAAAAGATTCGAAGTTGTTTGGATACGTGAAACTCCCAAATGGCTGTTCAGAAGCAATGTCTAGGGAAGGTGTAAAAGTCGTGTATGATTGGTTGTAATCGAATGGTTGGACAAGATTAAGATCAACGTTATGATAAGAAAGTGATTGGAATTGTTGATCAAAAGAGTTGGAAGTGGTGGAAGGAGTGAAAGATTGGCTACGAGATTGTTCAATTCAGTCAGTGATGGACATGGGTTTCGGAGTTGTAACATGACTCTCAAAAGGGATATCAACGTAAGAAGGTGGGGGAGGTTGAAACGGTTGATACGAAGTGGATTGTGGAGTCCGATTGTGGAGTCCAATTGTTTGTCTTAGATTTGTCTATCCGATCTCTCAAAGAAAGTTTGGGCATGGAGGGATCGTTCGAAGTTCGACCAAAGCAAGAACCGTATGAAGTAATGTCTGGTTAAGGGTACCAAATTTCGGCAATAGTTGGTCTATATGGGGTACCCATGATATGAAGAGAAGAAAAAGAAGAAAAGGAATGTGAGTTTTTTTTATTTTTTTAATTTTATTTTATGTTAGTTATCAACAAATGTATAAAATATACACACAAAAAGATAACGAAGAAAAATAATCATGACACGATACCACATGCCTAATCGCTTTAGGGTTCACCTAGGTCAACTAGACCTGCTCAAGAACTTGATTGTTGAAGTAAAACTGTGTCGAGAAATGTGCTTAAACTATACTGATCATGAGGCCAGGTAAGTGCAGAGATAAGAGGAGGTTTTTCAACGCTTTCGCGAAGTTCCTTAATTAGATAACCCTTTCTCTTTTGGCAGTTTCACTGTGAACACTTTCCTAGACACCCCGTGAACGATATACCGTTAAGCGGTGTTCTAAACACAGTCAACTTCTCCTAATGAGCGTGAAGTCCTTAAAGGCTTAAAGTCTAGTTTCTTTTAAACTTTGTGCAGGTAAACGTTATGCTCAATTTCGTGATTTGTAGGCCACGGAAAAGGTGATGAAATCCTTTACCGTATGTTGTGGGATTCTCTTGCCCTTAAGTCCGTATTAATGGATGCAATGCGCAAATCAATGAAAAAGTTATTCAAACTATCAAACAACCGTTTTTTATATTTAGGCATGGCACTGCAACAAATACAGGTTAGTCACTTTTGGCGTTTGACAGCGAACTTGCAAAGAATCCTGCAAAGATAGTATATTGGATGCGTCGGATTTAAGAAGAAGCTGTTAGAAAATACATACCGATAAGTTTTCCGGTTAAGAAACCCCCGTTGAATTGAATCCGGCTAGCTTGAAAAGTTCGCTTGCGCGGGTCAAACTACCCGGATCTTTGGCACTGTACTTCGCAATCACCTTAACTTTGAATGTAAACTTTGCTCCATACGATCGCAGTTCGCAAATCCGTCAAAATCTGCAAATGTCGGAAAAACGGATTTTTAGTGCGAAAAAAAGATATGAATGCCCAAACTCATGGACACACAAAATAAAAAAAATCAAACAATAAAATGAAGACAATAATAGAACAATGGAACACAGTACAAAACTTGGGAGCAAATGGAGAAGAAAAATCCGTCGGCACCGGTTTTTATAGGGATCTCGCCGGTCTTCTTGGTGAGTCTGGGCTCCAAATTTTTTCTGTGATCTAATTGTTCTACTAGTGTCTCAATGTTATTGTTTAGCTTTTTTAATTAGCCCCAAAATGCTAGCAAGTCCAATTTCCAGAGAGCAAAAAGTTAGAATGTCAATTTTTGTTTTGGTTTTTTGAATTTTTTTGATTTTTTAGTTTTGTTTTTAGAATATTGTTAGATTTATAAACAGAATATACAGAGATTAACCCGAAACAACAAGAATAAAAACGTTACCATCTCCCCGGCAATGGCGCCATTTGATTGTCGCGCTTACATGTGTCGTTTTTAGTTCTAAAGTTAACCGCAATCAAGACGGTGTCGCGTGTAGCTAGCCGTGATGAGTACGGGTCATCCACAGGGAGACGGTGCGTTTTGCATTCTTGTTATCACGAGTAAATGCAAAGTTCGGAATGGTTTGTTTCTAACCTAAGTGTTTGTATATGCAAAGTATAAGTTTGTTAGGAATAGAGATAGGTTAGTGTAAGTTAGGAAAGTCCGTACTCAATCCTTTGTGCTGAGCTTGACTATTGAAGCTAGAGCAATCGGCAACAACGTGGATTAGGGTGCTTAAGCACGGTATTTGTAAAATCGGGCTTATTGACCCTTGTCCGTCCGTTCTTGTCTCATGACTTTCACCTCTGGCCAAACCAAACGCAACCGGTCACGGTTAGGGATCACCGATACCTTGGTAGGGTAAGGTGCCTAACGGAGCACTTGCGTATGGTTTGGGCGGAGTTCAATTGGAAAATATCAGGCAAAGGAAATGAGCAAAGAATACTTCTAACTTACAATATCATTCTCTTTCCTAACAACACCTATTATTCATAAACCATCAAAACAACAAAAAGAAAGAGCAAATGAAATGATAAAAGAAGAATAACACAGCATTGCAAGTAAGTAAATGGCAAGAAATAAATTGCAAGTAAGTAAAAAGAGATAGAAAAGGAATACTAAGAACCCAAGTGCAAAATGAAAGCTTTATTAATTCCAAGTGATGATACAAACTATGAGTTCAATAACTAAAACATAAACTTGCAAGCTCAATAAAGAGGTTGCAAGATCAAGAGAAAGCAAAGAACTCAAGGTGAACTAGCTATGTACAAGAACTAAAACAAAATGGAAAGTGAACCAAAAGTGTATCCAAGTCTTCTAAAGTATATTCACTTTCCCTTGCTCACTGATCTGGAATTTATAGGCACAAAATAAGATTAAACAAACAATATAATAAGGATGATGTGACAACAAGGGAAGGCCAGATGAAAAATAGGGAGCATTGGGCATGAAAGGACCGGCGGCGCCGGATTTATTGAGCATCTCGCTGGTCTAATTTTGGACTTTGGGGCTCGTGTTGGTTCTGTGATGATGTGTTCTCTCCACAATTCCACTGGTGCTGTTTGATTTGTCTATATGAACCTGGTTTGCATTCAGGGATTTGGAGGGAAACTTGTAGTTTTATATCACATCAAAGCTTTTTGCATTTATCATTCATATCCTCCATATGTGCCTACCACTTGCACAAGTCATGATTTGTGTGTGCCAACTTGTGTAAGGCATCCCCCCTAGGTTCATGCATCACAAAAGGTGTTCACACTTGTATGTGTTGGACCATTTTTGATAAAAAGTGTGTACACATGCATGTTATCAAAAGAAACTCTTTAAATATAGATCGGTTTGCAGTTTCGGTTGCAGTGTCGGCTCACAAATGGCATATCCGTGTATTTAAGTGTATTTCTAGTGTTTTGTCACGGATACCTATAATCTGTATTTATTGAGTAGACACGGGTTAAAAGTACCGATACCATACAAAACAGATAATGAATGAGTGGTATTAAAATGCATTTTTCTGAGATGAACACCTACACTACACGACTATATTATACTCTACTCATGTTAGTTGCCATGATATATAGAACTGCATGCTAAATAAACTTGCCATGTTTACATTAAACGATATACCGACACACCATACTTCATAATCAATTGTTCATGATATACATTTTTTCTTTATCATTACACTTTATACTTCACTTCATTTCTTAGGGACTTACCGAGCGAAAATTCGCTAACGGACATTCCACCTTCTTTGTTTTCTTGGAATGTTTGTCAGATATCATGGAGACTGAGGAGGTGGACACTACCGAGGAAGAGTACGATCAGATCGCGACCTAAGCCTAGACTAGTTATCTTTTTCTCAGTTTATGTATGCCACCTGTTTAGACATTTCCATTCTTGTATTTTCTTTCAGTTGAACTCATGTATTGTAAATGAATCAAGATGAATGTAAATAAAGTTGTTGAAGTTTAAATCTCGTGTTTATTCTTATCATTTTATATTGTTTATTTTACGCTTAGCGTATTTATTTCGAGAAATGACCTTCTCAAAATAAATACATCACGGTCTTGTCACGTACCTGCTTCCATCTACTGGGAAGTGGGGCGTGACAAAATATATATAAAAAATTACACGACTTCAATTGTGCTAATTGATTCGTGTGATATCAAAAATTATCTATTAACCGCAATCAAGAACGGCGTTGCTTGGTAGCTAGCCGGTGAGTACGGGTCGGTCCACAGGGATGTTGTGAATTTCCTAGTCGCTCAAACGAGTTAATTCCGATTGTGGTCGGATTGATTATTAAATCTAAAAACTAAATCTATCTATACTAAGATTATCTAGATCTAAATCTTGCTAGGGTTAGGTTTAAGGTAGGTTTGGAATTGTAAATAAATCTCAACGCTTTCTATACTCAAATTAGGATCTAAGAGGAGTTATGGTAATTATCAATAAAAGGGATTAGAACCATTCGGGAAGATGTTTTCTTCCTCTAGCTTCTTGTCCTTCCTTTATCGATCCTTACCCTAACCTCCATGGAAAACCATCACAACCGGGCCTTTATACTATGGTATCACCGCTACCTCGTGGGATAGGGTACCGTAGGGAGCGGTATGTGCATGTATGCATGGAGTCCTATTAAAAAGTATGATGGGCAAGAAAGGGATGAGAGATCTCATCTCTCAAAAGCCTTCCCCAAAGCTAACCCTAACAAGCGAGGAGACTACTCGCTCATTAGGGAATTTAAAAATATTTATCTAGGGCAGAGAATGAAAAATTACCTAGGACAAGAATTGAAATTACCTATTTACTTTACAGATGGCTCTCTCCAAACATTTACACAGGGTTGACAGATCTGAATAGATGATATGAAAAGAGGCATCGATGCTCTCCAAAAGAATTCTGAATTTTATTCATAAAAAGATGCATGAGGGAGGCATAGCCTAATACAATGATTTAGAGTTCCTATTTATAGAGGATAGGAAACCTTAGGTTACAATTGATTCGCACGTCCGCATTTACCAAAATATCCCTAGGTTGACTAGTCAGAGACGTCACAAATTATGGTAAAAAATATTTCCATCACGGGCTTTACTTCACCGCGGAACCGCGACCCCAGGCCCTATTTGGCCGCGGTTCCGCGGTCAAACAGTGGGCTTGGGCCTTGTGTTTTCTGCTGTTGTCTCTTCTTGACTAGTAATTTCTGCTTCTGCATGTCTTTTCTCATACTGTTTTCTCGTTCTCTTCCAGATCTCCAGTGAACAATTGCATTGGGCTTTTAACCGTTTGCTTTGTAATCTTGGATCTTGCGCTGCCTTTGTACTCTGTAAACTGATCTTTTGTGTAGGCTTTATCAAGATCCTTCTATTTGTTGGTTGTAGTTCCACTTTTGCATCGTCTTTTATCTTTTTCACTGTTTTAGATCCAAGAACCTGTAACCTGTAATATGTAGCAGACATGCGTCAAAAGCATCTGTTATTTATAAAACGAATAAGAATGGGGAATATAATAATGCAATATTATGGTATGAACACTAATGCTCGATCATTTTTACCTCAAAAAGAGAGGGGGCATGTGCCCCCTCTCGCCTCTATCTGGGCTCGCCTTTGGGTTAATGTTTCGAACTTCCAACTTTGATAGAGCCAAAAGTTATATATAGTGAGTTGTATAGACTACTGTTGATAAAATTATAATACCGTAAGTGGACGGCTCATTTGTAACAAGCGCGCAAGTACAGATCAATCCTACAGGAAAGACTGTTAGTTAATTATTTGCTCAATTGGATTAAAAACAAGAATCTAGTTTTTATACTTAAAAATTAAAAAGATAATTTTTACCACTTTAAAATTAAAATAGCAAATAAGATTAATTAAATTTAATGATAAAAGGGCATACCTAGGGTGTTGAATCCTCTAAACTAGTTATAAAGAAAATCTGCATAAGTTATAATCTTAAAGTTCGTATTTTTACAACCTATGAACTAGTTTGAAAGTATAGACTGTATGGACTTTGATCATATATAACCTATCAAGCAATTTAGTTCGTAAGTTTATAAAAGCATGATTTGTAATATTTTTATGCAAGTTAAATCTAAATATGATCTTACCCATCCTAAGTATAGGCTATAAGCAATGCTAAATAACGTATCAAAATGATCTAGAAAAATCAATCTATGCTCATCCTACATTTATCTTTTAAGTGCATCTTTTTAGAATAATAATTTATACGATTAACCTTTCTACTAGTCTAGGTTCATCCTATTCTAGGTATGTTAAGATCTAGGAGTGTGAGCAGTACGAGCTGAAAGGCTATTTAGTTACTCATACTAAAATTAACGACACAAGAATTGCATAAATTAAAAGAAGGAAACATGATTAAAAATAAAAGCAAGTAAAAGAAACACAAGAAAGAATAAATTGCAAAAAGCATTAAAATAAAAATACAAACTTGAGCACTTGATCTTCTACTCCACCATGCATGAAAAGAAAAGAATTACATTTCTCTTAGTGGCTAAAAACTAAACTTAAGGCAGAAGATGGCTCTGTTATTTTCAGAGACCTTATATTTGGAGTTCTTAGTGCCCTTGCTGCTATAACCGCGGGCAATGCGGAATCGAAAAACAAAAATTTTACGGGAAGCACAAGAAACTAATCCCTAGCGATCGTTCCAAATACTAAACTAGAAAACAAGCATACAAAATTTGGATTACAACCTTTGTCCCGTGTCCATCCAATCGTGGAAGACCCCTCCAAGCTCCTCATAGGCCGTCGGGAATAAGCTTGAGAGACGGCCGCTTTTACCGAAGATGATCCACCCGACAGAACCAATCCAAGCTCCAGCTTCACATAGTGAAGCAACCGGCGCTCCAACCTTGCTAGAAATGGAGAGCGGGGATGTAGGAATTTTCCACTATCATTTTCACTTAAACATAAAACTCAAGAGAGCTTGCAAGAAGAAGGAGGAGGATGAAGAGGTAATCTAAAATGTCTAAGTGTTGGAAATAAAGAATGAGAGAGTTATTGGGGTAAAAAATTACATCCCGGATGACCAAATCAAAGTCAAAGTCAACCCCAAGCAAGCAGGGTCAAGCCCAAGCAAGCGGGCCCAAGCCCAAGCCAAGTGGGCCCAAGCTCAAATCAAGAACGAGCATAGAAGATGCCGGCTCCATGCCAAAAAGGAGGCAATAAATTAGTTTAAATACAATTTTTAGAAATAAATGTATGAAAAATGGTTAAAATCCAAAATTTTGTAAACCCCATGGCTTATGTGCAAAAAAAAAGCACATGAGATATGGGGAGGCACAAGTGCCATTTGGAAAAGCCTATGAGAAAATCAATACTACTTTCATTCTCTCCATCTTTCTAGAGTTCTGTGCCCCCTTCTCCTTTCTCAAGGTTTTAAACCTGCTTCTTTTTTTTGAATTAAATTAAGAGTTTAACTCTTCTTTCCCTAAAAAGAAATTGTTTTTCAGCATAAAACTCTTGAAGGGGAGTTCAAATCTCGCATCAAATCTCTAAAAGAGAAGATTTTTAAATCTCACCATCCTTTTTCTCCAAGTTTCAACAAAAAGAGAGGAGGAAGAAGGAGACTCATCTCCAAAAAATCCCACTTTGGGAGGATCGAATGCTCAAGGGAAGATCCAAGGCTCAAGGGATAAGAAAGGGGTTCCCTTTCATCATCTCTGAAAATCTTTTGGGAGTTTAATGTTGGATATAGGTGCCCTCAAGGCAATTATTGTAATTGTAGGAGGACCTATACGAGAGAACAATCTTACTCGATATGATAGTATGCTATATGGTTTGTTTTTATCATTCATGTGTATATATTTTATTCGCTATCACATATCGCTAATATATAATGATAAAGCCCGTAGGATCTTATCTTGACTACCAGGATTATGATAGGGATCATACTAGTGGAACTTGGGTAATCTATAAGCACATCCGTAAAAGTCCCTAACCGAGAGAGTATCGAAACTGTGCATCGATACTCTAGACTAGATTGTGTATGCGTTTCTTGATCCCGACCGGGGCGATGGTTGATCCCATAACAATTGATGTTTGACACCAAAGATTGTACATAAGTGCTCATTAGATGAATGGGTTACACTGGAGGACTCACCTGAGAACTCCTAGATGGTATTGTACCTATCGTCAGGTAGCAATTCTCATGTGACATGAGTACATGGTAATCTATAGACCTAAGATCGTCATAGTATTTTGTGTGTGTTCCCATTGTACTTTGATTACTACCCTACCATGGTTTTAAAGAGTCATGCAAACAGGTTTTAGTTGGGTACAGTCCCGAAGCACATGTAGACAGTGAGCGATCGAAGGGATTTTGTCTCTCCCGGTATTGGGAATCGAGGCCGTGCCGTGCCAGATCAACTATAACCATAAGTCCTTAACCAAAGCAATTAAGATTTACTGATAAGTGTTATCAGTAGTTTTTTTTGGGTGGTTATGAGTTTATAATCGAAACGATTTATCGGGTTATTGGGAGTCTGACGGTTTCCACCTCCCATACCCGATATGCGACACTCTAAGACGAAGAGACCGGACTGTACGGTGATTGTCACTGATGGAATTTGCAGAGTTCAGATGAGCTTGCTCGTTGACCTTCTCTCGATCAATACCTAAGTAGCCGTTACATGCAGTTAGTACAACTGACATGATTGTGGCTATGGATATGATCCCAACCTACTGCCAGTGTATTGTCGAGTTTTTAGAGTCCCATACAGATGTTTCACAGCACAAGCGAAACGATGTAGGGCATGTATAGTGATACGTGCAGAAGTTCGATTAAACACTGTATATGCTACACGTATTTTAATCGGGTGTTTAATGATATTAGCCGGTATATATATGATATAACCGGATTATTAAATCAAGTGTTGATTTAATAATTAAATGTATCTACACACACACATTAACTAATATCATGTTCATTTAATTATTTCTTCTTCTCTTTAATATATATTTATATATGATATGTGTGTGTGTGTCATGGTTGATGTTTCATAGAAGATGGGTGTGTGAGAATCACATTAGAATTGAGATAAGAACTATGAGATTTATCTTTTATCTTTTAAAGATAAAGAGAATGAGTTATTGAAAATAGATGTCTAGTTTTAGTGACTCATTCTTGTTTTATCTTAAAAAGATAACCATGGATTGATAAATCTAATGAGTTAATATATATTATTCTAAGTTGATTCTCTCATGACCATTCTCACCATCTTCATCATCTCTCTTGAATTTTTCTCAAGTAAAGATAGAAAAGAAAAGGAGAAGAAAATTAGTGAGCTAATTAACCTACATCCTTACTAATTACTCCTTGAAAGTTTGATTAGTGAGTTGCTTCACAAATGATATGATCAATTGAGGCTATAGATTGTGATGGAGGAACTTCAAGGTGGATCATCTTCGGTAAGGAGATCACCGAGCAATCTTGTTCTAGACCTAGTGGAGACTAGCCAGAGCCCAAGAAGAAGTGGCTAATGCGCTACAAAGGTTGTAGTCACTAATTTGCTCTCTTTGTTTTTGATAACTACTAGAATTTGAATGATTTTGGTCTTGGGATATGGTGCTATATTCTTGATTAATTTTATTGATTATTCCGCCGCAGTCCGCTATCGTAATGACCCTAGCACCCTTCCTAATAGTGGTATCAGAGCCGACTCAAATTCAAGTAGTTCTTTTGGTGGCAAAACGTTCTCAAAACCCAAGATTTTCGAAGACTTGCTCACTGTTTTGGCTGTTCAGAAAATCAGCCGTGAAAATCTCTGCATTTCTTGTTTGTACTCGCTCTCCGGGGCTCACAGTTCGGACTGAAAGCCTTGTGGATGAGTAAGGGTGGACCCAGGGCTATCCCCGGGGGCTTGGGTATACTCTCGTAACCGAGACCACCGCAAAATGGTCTCGGATGTGGGGTTAGACTAGCAGGCACACTGATGTGTGCTTGCTGATCCAGCAGCGAACCCATGGAAACAACTTTGTGGCCATGGGTTGGAGGCCCCACCTAAATATCCCTAGTGCCCCATGGGTCGTGCCCGAGTTCCCCCGGAGTCTCAGACACTTTTCGGGTCATTTGTAATTCGAAATTTGCAAGAAATGAGAAGGTTTTTGGCACCAGAATGAATTTGAAATTCGATTCTTGGAATTTCAAATTTGCAATTCCGTGGGTTGTGAAATAGTTAGCTGCAGCTTCAAATTAGCTCGATGATGTGTTCAATTGAGTTAGTTTGATTGCATATGTGATATGCCGTGTTTAACGTCGCCGAATTGATGCAATCAATCCGACGGTTTTGCACATTTTCTTGTTTGCGATATTGTGATATTGTGATTCTTGATATTGTGTTATGGTTTATTGGATCGTCGTGATGAATAGCCCTTCGTGTGAGAAACTTGTATTTTTGTTAAATATATATTTCATTATTTTGGGACAAGCGGCCGGATTGTGGTTGTCGTTACCAATTGTTGTATATTTTTTCATTGGGACATTTCCGGGTTGAGATTGATGTCGCCACTTGATATATATATTTTTCGATTCATGTACTAGGATACCCCACGGAGAAGCACATGGATCACCGAATTCTAGAATACAGCGGGTAGCAATCTCAAGGAGTTGAGATCCGGGTTACCCTATTTTAGAATTGGCAGGTGGTTTGCCGGACTTGTAGGGGGTTAAGTATGACCCCATGGAGGAGCGCCCGAGTTACCGGGTTCTAGATAGCGATGGGTAGCGCACTCATGATATTGAGTGCGGGTTGCCTCACTACTAGGATTGGCGGGTGGCTTGCCGCGCTCGTAGGGGTCGAGAATCGAAAATGTACGGGCTATTCACACGACCGTGGAATTGCATGTTTCATGATTGGCTCAATTTGAAATGCGTTATTCCTAGTATATCCGCTTTTCCATATTCTGTGATATTCATTGCATGCATGTAGTGTGTTTACCTGCCTGTGATGATATTTACTGCATGCCTGTGATGTTGATTATCTGCCTGCAATGATATAGATATATATTGATATATAAATAAATGCTATATATGTTTTGCACCCACGGTAGCCCTGCCCCCGCCTTGCCGTAAGTTAAGTAACCTTATGGTGAAGACACGAGGCCTCATGGCGAATGCGGATGGCGTATATGTGCATTATATTTTCTTTTCATATTTTCTGTGATTGTGTGAAAAGATGCTAGGTAATAAGATTATCTAAATGATGGGATTGCGTTAATAGGATTAATACAGGGTTAAATAAACCTAAAACACAATGTAGAAACCAAATATTAGATATTGGTGTTGTAGTCGATTTCTTTATTTTTCATCAAGATACTCGGTTAAGAATATCCTGCACCTCATTCGACGAGGAAAGTGCCTAGATCCCTTCATAGGGAGTGCTCTCTTTAGCAAAAAAATGTGTTACTATAAATTTACAAATTGAATAGCTGTATCCTATTGCTTTGCACAGTGGTATTCAGTTACGAATATCCTGCACCTCATTCAATGAGGTAAGTGCCCTGATCCCTTCACGGGGAATCCACACTTAAGCAATAGTCCACGTAACTATAAATTTGCAAAAACATTCGGTTCCTACGATGAGATCAAGTTCATTACGTTAAAGGTTTTCTTAAAAACCAGCCGTAGCCCTCTATCATTTCATAAATTAGAGTACTTAGTATTCGTGCTGCGTTTGTTGACGATAGTTAAGGCGCAGTGTATGGTAGCTAAGTGATATCTTCCTGTTTGCATATGGTGCGATTGGTTAGGATAGTCGTACGACTTTGTTGACCATAGTTAAGGGTCATGCCGGTGGTTCTAAAACGGTCACAAAATGACGGGTTGAACTTGACTAGCGACTTATGATTTGTTGACCATAATTAAGGTCATAAGCCGTTAGGGGTAAAAACCAATATTGGGAGTTTCAAGTATTGAAACTTGCAATAAGATTGCATACCTTCTATGATATGGGGTGACTTGTTGATCTTGTCAAGATTACCACTCCGTCATAGTTTGGGTCTCGATCCCCACTGCGAGTAATAGTTACTCTCAGGAGATTTTCTATAAATGATCTCGGCTAGTTCTCCTTTTAGGATTTGAAGGAGAATTTGACAAAACAGTGGGAGAGCATATTAGATAAATTAATTAACCAATCAAATAACGGATAGAGTGCACGCTGAGTGTTTCTTTTCTCTCTCTGGCAACGACCCATGACTGAGTTTAAACTAAAACTCATAAACCAAGTTAACCGAACAATTTTACAATCAACGGCTTTGGAATGTCATGATTGCCTTATTTCACGACATAGTCGCATATGTCCGTACCCCCTCTCACTTCCCTTTTTGCTTCCTCCAGAACACTCTGTATCCGATATAGAGATTCATATTTCATAGAAGGCCATCTCATATTATTACATACGAGTTCGGAGAAAGTGTTTCAATCGAAAATGGCCGCTGGTTCCGGAGAAAGTGAATTGTATATGATAAAATTCATCTGTCTCTCCTCTCCACCTTATCTCAATTTTGAGAGCTCCTTAAATAAGGAGAATATACCAGTTACGCTTGTTGGATAGTCTTCTTCCAATCCTGATGCAGGAGCTGAAAGGAAGGGTAAGAAGAAAACCAACTAGCATAAGTCCGGTATACAGAAGGTGAGATGGAGAGATATCAAAAGAAGTCGAAGTGAGCGGAAAGAAAAATGCAACTACTGTTATGACCCTAAGTATTGAAAGAGGTGTTACTCGGAATACCCGGCCACCCCTTGAAATATTTTGATGTTTCATGTTTTCTATGTGATTGTAATAAAAAGATGTTTTCCAATTACAACGAATATCAAAGGTGTGAAGAGATGTACCCTTGAACCAAATCTCGTATTTGAGGGAAATAATCGTGGTGCATCATCAAAGAATCATTGTCTTGTTTGAGACTAAGATTAACTTAGAAGGTACGGAATGAAGATCGTTATTCATGTATGGGACTAAGATCAGTTTGGATATGATCGCACGCTTTTGGCGTGTCGGATGTTCAAAGTTCTAAAGTTATAAGCGCGATCAGGACGGTGTTGCTTTTCAGCTAGCCGGTTGAGCACGGGTCGATCCGCAGGGAGAGGGTTGTATGTTCGTTCGAGTTTTAGACGAGTCAATAAAGAATTTGTATATGTTTGTTCAATCTAACCTATGTGTTATATATGCAAGTATAAAGTTGTTAAGAAAAATATACGAAAGTGTAAGCTAAAGAAATCCGCACTCAAAACCTTTGAGCCGAGTCTTGACCAATTGAAGCTAGAGCAATCGGCAACAACGTGGATTAGGGGATTTAAGCACGGTATTCGTGGAATCCGGTTTATTGACCCTTGTCCTTCCGTTCTTGTCTCTTGCTTTCGCCTCCGGCCAAACCGAACGCAACCGGTCGCGTTTAGGAATCACCGTTACCTTGGTAGGGTAGGGTGCCTAACGGAGCGCTTGCGTAACGTTTGGGCGGAGTTCAAAGGAAAATAACGGGAAAAGGAAATGAGCAAAGAAATATTAATTTACAATATTGTATTTATTCTTAACAACAACATATTAACAACCATTCACAAAACAAACCAAAAAGAGAGAACAAAATAACAAAGAAAAGAAAAGATTACAGGTAAGTAAGTGCATGGAATTTAAAGTGCAAGAAAGTAAAGAAAAGAAATAAATTGCATGAATGTAAAAGAGCAAGAAAGAAAAGTGCAAGAAAGAAAATACTAAGAAAGAGATCTAGGAACCATGGAACAAGTTACACACCATGGGTTTAATAACCCAAACTTAAACTTGCAAGCTCAATTAAGAGGTTGCAAGATCAAGAGAGAGCTAAAAACCCAAGGCAAAATGAAGCACAAAAGAGACTTTATTCTTTCCAAAATGATACAACCCTTGAGATCAAATACCAACCCTTAAACCTTCAAGCTTAATGAAGAGGTTGAAAGATCAAGAGAAAGCAAGGATCTCAAGGGAAAGCTAAGCAAAAGAATGATACAAAATAACCCTCATCTTCATTTCATCATCCAATCAAAAATCTCTCACTACAATTTTCATGGAGGAAAGAATGAAGAAGAAGAAGAAGCTAAACTAAATCCTAACAAAAAGATATGGGAAAAGAAGACATGAAGAAGCCCCTTGGCTTGGCACAAAACTGGGCTATTTATAGGCTGCATACTGAAACCCTATGGCAACATTCTGGCCCAAAATGATATTACCAAACTGCCCCCAAATTCTCATCTGATTCCGAGTTAACTCGGCCGCGGATCCGCGGCCGAGTCGCCATATTGGCCGCGGATCCGCGGCCCTTTTGAGGAGTTGGCGATTCGTATTTTGTGGGTTCCCTTGTGTTGCTTTCTTCTGTTGTATACATGTTCCAAATTGCAAATTGCTTCCACAATTGCTTCAGATCTGCAACGGTCCAAAATGGCATCAAAAATAATACTTTTGACCTTTTCTTCCTCGAGCTCCGCGCACCCATTGATTCTTGTGATGCCCCCCTCGTGCTCTGTACTTGTCCGAGACACGAATGACCACTGTCATATGTCTTGTCTCTGGAACCGGTACGCGGCACTGGACAGATATGGATGACCGGAACCCGGCTTTTATCTGTTGTCAACAGATGTTCTGGATTTTGGCGTAACAGTGGAGATTTTGTATGATTTGTGTTATTTTGGACTAAGAACCTATAGCTTTTAAATATGTAGCAAACACGGATTAAAAGCACCTACCTATAAACAAACGAGCGTAAGAATGGGCGGTAGTAAAAGCAATATTCTGGTATGAACAAATACACCCAAACTTAACTTTTGCTCGTCCCGAGCAAAACCAATTATTCATAAAAAGTCCTAACCGCACTTTCGCAGGGAACGCGATTGCACTGAGCACGTGCAACAAGCCGTTAAACCTCTAGGTGTCCCTAGTAGAAGGAGTGTTGTCTCCTGAGGGTTTTCAGCGGATTACACCCACAAAATCCCGTCAAGCCAGTGTCATAAGTTAACATCGATTCTACTCCTACAGTTTAGTAATTAGGTTAGAAACTCTATTATCCTAAGTTAGAAATATCCAACCTTTATGTTTCACGCCTCCTATCTACTTAACTTCAGATCCTATACGTTCCAAAAAAGTTTAGAAAGATGTTGGTATCTCCTGAGTTTTCCTTCTAAAGTGCGGTCTTAAATCAGGGATTTTTATCAACTTTACAGAAAACATAAGTCTTATCTTTTATTTCTATCTTTTATCCAAACATCGATTGTATACCCCTACGTGTGTGTATATTTGCACCCCTACTCTCAAGAATTCAATTTAAGCTATAATACCCTTGCCCTAATACCTAATACTATTTCTTTTCATTAAGGATGGACGGATTTACTCACACGCCTTTCATGCGACTATTAATGCTTCTTGAGGCACTAACGACCGATTACTGAATGTGTGAGCTTAAAGCGTAATTAGCAGTTTCCAGGTCTTGACTTTATTTCTTTATTTTTCTTTTTTTTTCAAGACCGGATATATTTTTCGATGATGCTCTTTTGGTGTTTAGCTTTAATTACCGTTTTTTCCTTTCATACTAGGCTTTCAGGCAAGAGTATTTCTAGGTATCCTCTACTATCCCAAGTTTCAAGGTGCGTGTAAATGCAGTTGTAGGGTATATACTTTATGAATTTGAACTCAAGAATAGAAACTATTTTTCAGACTTATCCTTCAGTAAAACTTCAATACTTTCCCTTCATCTTGACTTATCTCAAGAACTGAACTCAAGATTACCTATTTCTCAAAAAAAAACTGTAAGGACGTATAAGCACCAAGTTTAAACAGAATGAGGTTTATTTTTAGGGTTTTCAATTCCTAAGCTTAGAATTTAGTTATTTCAAACATATCAACTAAACTTTCAGAATAAAAATCTAAGTTACCCTATTAGCTAACTTGACGACAATGTTTTTATATTTTGGAAAATTTTCGATTTTTATGGGTTTTTAAAATAAGGTATGCAAATGCAGAATATACAAATGAATGCGAAGGAAGAAAGCTTACCGAGCACACCCCCAAACTTAAACTTGACAGTGCCCTCACTGTCAGGCTACACCAAGAGGGTCAAAATTGTCGGCGCTCTCTAAAAACAAATTATATACAAAACAAAAAAAGGAAAACCAAAAATATATACAAAAAGGTTCCTCCCTAAACTTAAGTAAAACAGTGTTTCCACTGTTAAACGTTGAAGTTCAGGATCGGGGGGGAGGGGGGAAGAACAGTATCAAGCTATACAAGGCCTTACACAGGCCAAAAGTGAGCACCAACCATTCAAAGATTTTATCACTATAATGTACAGGTTGGTGGAAGAAGGCGTAGAGAAAAGAGATGGAGAATACGCGAGACCGTATGGAGATAGAAGCGGGATACGGTCTCGGTATATGAGAAGAAGAATGGCGGAAGGGAGAAAGAAGTGGAATACGAACTTGAGGGTGGAAATGGATTGAATAAATTAGTATAATCTGTAATGATCGATGTGAAAAGATGGATTGTACTAATCTATCAATATGGCGAGAAATTGGGTCAAATCCTTCAAGATTCATGAGAAACCATGGGTACGCCGAACTTGGTAAACCAGACACAGGAAGTGAAAATGATACGGTTTCTTGCAAGGTCGGAATGATGGAAAGGATAGAGGGAAGTGATTAAGGAAGGGTATCAGGTAAAGGTTGTGTACACAGTCAATGACAGGGACATGATGAATTGGAAAATCCGACTCATCAAGCAAAACTGGTTCATCCTAAAAAATATCCTCAAAATTTTCCTCAAGATTCAGCACATCCATGCATTTATCCTCAAAATTTTCCTCAAGATTCAGCACATCCATGCATTTATCCTCAAAATCCAGACACATATGGGGTTCGGGAAAAATATTTAATGACTCGGGACGATGAATTGGAGAGAAAAACTCAGCCAAATCTATGGGTTCATCATCCAAAATATTCCCAGCGTCAATATCCTCAATCAAGTGAAAATCTATATTCTCAGACACCTCAACAAAAGCATGGATATCAATCAATTCAGGTTCTAGAATGGAGGTGTAGAGGTCAAAAGGATTGGGTGTGGTTTCACTCGAAAGGTACCCTTCACAATCGGGCAAATCAAACACTACAAAGTCACACAACTCATTATATGTTCTATCTTTAATCAATGAATCGTTTAGAACACTAGATAGACATTCAAAACCGGGGTTGTGGGATTCAAGTTGAAACGGGTAGGCTTGATTCGGAAGGGGGTACATCTTACTCTCTCTACTCAAATTCTCACCCTGTCCTACCGCCTCTTCATACATTGGAAAATTTGGAGCTAGTTGAAAACTAGCTACCGGGTCACTAGGTTGTATGAGGACGGCCATGGATGCATTCAAATCCATCATCTGTTGGTACGACGCTACCCTAAAGTCTTCCAATGACTGTTCCAGACTAGACATGGGTTGTGAAGGGGTTTCAGTAAAAAATTCAAAGTTGTTTGGATACTGAAAATTCCCGAATGGCGGTTCAGAAGCAATGTCTAGGGAAGGTGCAAAAGTCGGGTAGGACTGGTAGGAATTGAATGGCTGGACAGGAGCAGGATCAACATTTGGATAAGAAGGTGAATGGAATTGTTGATCCCAAGAATCTGTAGTGGTGAAGGGAGTGAAAGATCGGCTACGGGATTGTTCAATATATTCAGCGATGGACAAAGGACGACTTGCAAAAGGGATATCAACATAAGAGGGTGGGGGAGGTTGAAAAGGTTGATACAAAGTGGATTGCGGAGGGCAAGTGTTTGTCCTAGACGCGTCTATGCGATCTTTCAATGAAATTTTGGGCATGGAGGGGTCGTTCGAAATTCGACCAAAGCAAGAACTGTAAGAAGTGATGTCTGGTTGTGGATACCAAAGTTCGGCAAGAGTTTTTCTAGGTGGGGTACCCATGATATGAAGAGAGAAAGAAAGAAAGGAAGAGAAAATGAGGGGAAAAAGAATGTAGATTTTTTTTAATTTTTATTAAAAGAAAAAAAATGTTTGTTTTTGGAGTTTTGAAACTTGTTTGTTTGAAAGAATACGGAATTATGGGACTAAAATTTACAAGCACAATCACAATCACAATATGCACAAACACACTTAGAGCTAGGGTCTTTAAAGTCCAACTAGACCGCTCATAGACCTCCAAGCGACAAGTTGCAGGATAATCCTCAAATCGCCTCTTCACTGCCAATTATGGCCAGGTAAGCACAAGTGAGGTAAGGAGGGTTCCGCTCACGAATCACCGTGAGACGGGCCTTTTAAAATTACCTCCTCACTTGTCTAGCCTAGGCACCACAAAGTCAAGTTTAGATAAACGACCGATTCCTCGCAACCTTCACTTGTCCTAATTGTAAGTCCACGTTACCTCTCCCGGTTCTTTCGGGCTTGCGGAAATGGTGAAAAACGATTTTTAAGGCTTAGGTAACATGGACTACAAAAATGGATCTTGGCTAAACTACACACTAGCAACCCAACTAGAGATTTATCTACTCGGTCAGGGGTTATACCTCACTTGAACTCCTTCTTCTTGAACTCTTTGTAGTGCTTAGATGGTTCTTTCTTCGTCGCCTTCTTCCGTCAAAGATGGATCCACCTGAGGGTTTCAACCTTGGGCTCCTTTCTCGAACTTTGAGAGAACTAAGGTCTTTGGCTTGCTAGACCTTCAACCTTAGAGTGAGTAGAGAGTGTCTTACGGTGTTTTATCTTCAAGGAGATGTTTCTCAACACATGAGATTTGTTCTCCTTGAACTAGAGGAGGAAGAAG
The DNA here is from genome assembly GCA_030015575.1 of Agapanthus africanus. Taxonomy (NCBI): domain Eukaryota; kingdom Viridiplantae; phylum Streptophyta; class Magnoliopsida; order Asparagales; family Amaryllidaceae; genus Agapanthus; species Agapanthus africanus. The sequence continues at coordinate 129,803,939 of CM057350.1, read as the reverse complement.
ATGAAGAGAAGAGAGAGAAATGTTATGATAGAATGAGATGGTATTTTACAACCATAACATATATGTGATTTATCTAATAATAATATTAATTCAAAATGAAAAAGGTGATGGATGGATTGAAGAGACCATTATCATATCACAATAAATGATTTTTGCAAAGATCAAAGAGCATCTAAAAAGGTAATGATGATGGTCAAAGTTTCAACCAAGGTCAACAAGTCAACCTTGGTCAACAAGTCAACAAACCCAACTATGACACAATTTTATTTAATTAATATTATTAATTGATATATCACAAATTCATTAGGGTTTGGAAAAAGACGACTGTCAACTGTGCATACGCACGCGTTCCAAAACCCTAATGAAAAACCTCTTCCTCCGCCTCAAACAACTGTGCATACACACCCGCATTCGTGTTCCGAGGAACATGAATACTATGAGATAAAACTAACCCCAAAACATATACTAGGATCTGGCTCAAACCAGAGCCCAATAGTAATGTCTGTCCGGACGCCAAACGTGCATAAGTGCGCGGATGTGAACGAACCTTGTCGCAAAACCATGCGACCTCTACTCAGTTTTGCCCAAAGGCGAATAACCCTCTGTGTGGGACTCTAAAGACTCGACACTACGCTGGCAGTAGGTTTAACCACAGACCGCAAGCGGCACTAGCTGTACGTAACGGTCCCCAGGTAGATGCCGATAAGAAGACTGACGAGGTAAACCCATCTGAACTCCTACTGAGTCTGTATGTGACAATCTCCGTATAGTCCGGTCTGTTCGTCTAAGAACATCGCATGGCGAGCCTAGGGGGGCGGTAAACGTCAATCCCTTACTAGCGGTACAAGTCGTGTCGGAGTGTAGCCCAGAACACCTGAGATAACACTGGAAACCTACCAGTCTATCTTGCTTGCCCTGGCCAGGGACTTTGTGTAATGGCTCTCCTAAACACAGCGCGATATCAACCCCCAATACCGGGAAAGACGAATCCTGTCTAACCGTCACTGCCTCTAAGTGCTTCGGGACTGCACCCAAAAACTACCTGTTTGCACGACTCGTTTGAGCCGTGGTAGGGTAGTAATCAAAGTACAGTGGGAACACACTCGAGGCGAAGTGACAGTGTCAAGTCAACGGACTAAGCCGTACTCATGTCACCTGAGAACTGATAACTGACGATAGGTATAATACCAACCAACAGTTCCCAACGGGTCCTGTCCAGTGTACTCGTAACCTAACGAGCACCCGCATACTATTTCAAGTACGACATACTGACGGCTGTGGGACAGACCGTCTCCCAAGCTGGGATAAGAAGCGTATGCGCTAGTCTACTCCGGAGTATCGATGCCCTGTCTCAATAGTCCTGCGACTAGGGACCTGCATAAGGATGTGCTTATAGATTACCCAGCCCCCACGAGTGTGACTGCCATCACAACGCTGGTAATCAAGCAAAGATCCTAAGGGCTCCACTAATGTGTAAAGGCGATATGCTAAAAGAAACACATGCACACATTAAAGCAGAAACAAACCAAGTAGCATTCTACCACTTTGAGCAAGAATGTCAATACAAGGTGAATATCCCAAGCTTCCATTAAGTAATATACAATCCAGTATGATACAGTAATGGCCTCTAGGGCATATACACTAACAATCTCCCACTTGCACTAAGGCCATGTACTGGCGTATCGAAGACCTATCATCTCGATCAGCCGCTCGAACTGAGTCTGGGGTAAGGCCTTGGTGAATGGATCAGCAGTGTTATCTTCCGTAGCAACTCTCCGAACCTCGATCTCCTGGCGACCCACGATCTCCCTGATCAGGTGATACCGCCTCAAGATGCGTCTGGACTTCTGATGGGACTTGGGTTCCTCCGCTAAAGCTATAGCTCCGTTGTTGTCACAATACAGCGATATTGGATCAACAATGGTAGGAACCACCTAAAGCTCCGTGAGGAACTTCTTCATCCAGACGGCTTCTTTTGCGGCATCTGCAGCAGCGATATATTCCGCTTCCATCGTCGAGTCAGCAACGGTTTCCTGTTTGGAACTCTTCCAACACACCGCCCCTCCATAGAGGGTAAAGACATAACCTGACATGGACTTGGAATCATCCTTGTCACTCTGGAAGCTGGAGTCAGCAAAAGCCTCGACCTGGAGGTCTTTTCCGCCATACACCAAGAACATCTCCTTAGTCCTTCTCAGGTACTTGAGAATGTTCTTTACTGCTATCCAGTGTTTCTCCCCAGGGTTTGACTGATACCGGCTTACCACACTCAGTGCATAAGCTACATCTGGTCTGGTACATAACATCGCATACATTATAGATCCTACCGCAGAAGCGTAGGGTATAATAGACATGCGATCCCTTTCCAAATCAGTCTTGGGAGACATCTCTTTGGAGAGGGTGATCCCGTGACAAGCCGGTAGATTACCGCGCTTGGAATCTTCCATACTGAATCTTTTCAGTATGGTGTCGATGTACCTGGACTGTGAGAGTCCCAGTATCCTCTAGGATCTGTCACGATAGATCCGGATCCCCAGAATGTATGAGGCATCACCCAGGTCTTTCATGGAGAATCTGTGTAACAAGAACCCTTTAACAGATTGTAGCATTGGAATGTCATTTCCTATCAAGAGAATGTCATCCACGTATAAAACGAGGAATACTACAGTTCTCGCTACAAATCTACTATAGATGCATGGTTCATCTGGATTTTTGATAAAGCCAAATTCTTTGACCGTCTCATCAAAACAGATGTTCCAACTCCGCGATGCCTGCTTTAGTCCATAGATGGACTTAAGCAACTTGCACACCTTTCCGCTGCTCCCACTCTGAATGAAACCTTCTGGCTGGTCCATATAGACACACTCCTCTAAATTTCCATTTAGAAAAGCGGTTTTTACGTCCATTTGCCAGATCTCATAATCGTGGAAGGCAGCAATGGCAAGAAAGATCCGAATGGATTTCAGCATAGCCACTGGAGAAAAGGTTTCGTCATAGTCCAAGCCAGGTCTTTGACGGAAACCCTTTGCAACAAGTCTAGCTTTATAAGTCTCAACCTGTCCATCTACACCAATCTTCCTTTTGAAGATCTACTTGCATCCTACGGGTTTTACCCCATCTGGAGCAATGTTCAACGTCTATACTTTGTTGGTGTACATGGACTCCATTTCGGTCCGCATTGCATCCAGCCATTTTACCGAGTCAATACTCTGAATGGCCTGCTGGAAGCTAGTCGGCTCATCACTATCAATGATGCAATCCTCTCTATCCCCGTCTATGAGAAAACCGTAGTATCTCTCCGGCGGATGAGACTGCCTACTAATTCTGCGGAGCGGCGTAGGAATGTCCTGATCTTTCGAACCCTCTGGTTCTACTAAGCTTTCAGTAATAGCTCGTGGTTCTGGAATTTCTTCCAGTTCTATCGCGCTCCCACTTATTTCCTTTTCTAAGAACCGATGTTCCAGAAAGTGGGCATTACGAGAAACAAAGACCTTTTGTTCCTCTGCGTAATAGAAAAGATACCCCCTGGAGTTCTTTGGGTATCCCACAAACTTACACAGTACTGAGCGTGCCTCGAGCTTGTCCGCATGCTGCTGCTTTTTTACAAAAGCTGGACATCCCCATATCTTCAGGTAATGAAGATAGGGTTTCTTCCCACTCCATAACTCATATGGTGTGGTAGGCACAGTCTTAGTTGGAACTCGGTTCAAAAGGTATGCAGCTGATTCTAGTGCATATCCCCAGAATGATCGCGGTAACTCAGCGTTACTCATAATGGAACGTACCATATCCAATAGGGTTCGGTTCCGTCTCTCCGATACACCGTTATGTTGCGGAGTGTATGGAGGAGTAAGCTGAGAGAGAATTCCATTCTCTTTTAGGTAATCCAGGAACTCGGCACTCAAGTATTCACCACCTCGATCAGATCTCAGTGTCTTGATACTTTTGCCTGTTTGTTTTTCTACTTCATTCTTATATTCCTGGAATTTTCCAAAGGCTTCAGATTTATGTTTCATTAAGAAGATATGTCCGAACCTTGAAAAATCATCCGTAAAAGTAATGAAGTAAGAATAACCGCTTCGTGCATTTGTAGACATTGGACCGCACACGTCGCTGTGTACGAGTCCTAAGAGCTCGCTCGCTCTCACTCCGTGTCCAGTGAATGGAGTCTTTGTCATCTTTCCTTTGAGACAGGATTGACAAGTTGCATATGATTGATATTCGAACGGATCCAAATATCCTTCTGTATGTAACTTCGTCAACCTTCTCTCATTGATGTGACCCAGTCTACAATGCCATAAGAAAGTCTGATTTATTTCTGGAGACTTTCTTTTGTGTGTATTCTGGACATTGAAAATCTGTGGTTGGTTTAATACGTATATACCATTGCTCAATATACCTGACCCAATCAGAACTTGATTAAGGTGAATGTTTACAACATTACCTACAAACGCAAATTCATAACCTTCTTTAGAAACCAAAGATACAGAAATGATATTACAAGTTGCGTTGGGTACAAAAAAGCAATTACGTAAAACCAATACATGTCCATTTGACATTCCCAGGTGATAGTCCCCCACAGCCTCAGCATCCATGCTAGCTCCGTTTGCAACTTTGAGGGTCATGTCACCTGCTTTCAAAAACCTACGCTTTCTCAACGCCTGCAAAGAATTACAGATATGAGATCCTGATCCGGTATCCAATACCCAGGACGTAGAGTTTATTGATAGACAGTTTTCAATAACATACACACCAGAAGCTGAAGCCGCAACCTGCTTCAGATCCTGTGTTCTGGCTTTCTAAGCCCTGCAATCTTTCTTCCAGTGTCCACTCTTGTGACAGTAAAAGCATTCTTCCTTATCTACAAGCTTCCCAGCTACCTTTGTTGCTTTTGCCTTTCCCTTCGTATCCTTCTTACTAACACCGCCCCTTAGTTTGGCGGGGGTTTTCTTCTTCTTTCCCTTGGCTTTCGCCTTGGACCTAGAAGAGGAAGATCCTCCTACAAACAAAGTGGATGTTTCCCTACCTTTCTGTAGGGTGCCTTCTGCACTCCTCAGCATGTTGAGGAGCTCTGAAAGTTTAACTTCCTTTTCTTGCAAGTTGAAATTCAGGATGAACTGGGCGTACGTGGAAGGAAGGGACTGAAGAATCAAGTCCGTATAGAGCTCATTCTCCAACGTGGTCCCAAGGTCCGCGAGCTCCTCTATGTAGCCAATCATCTTAAGCACGTATTCCGCTACCGATGATCCGACGGCCAATCTTGCCGAAAACAACTTTTTCGACACTTCGTATCTGGCGATACGAGATTGCTCTCCATACAGTTCTTTTGTATGGAGAAATATGGATTCGAGGTCCATATTCTCATGCCTCCTCTGATGTTCGTTGTCCATAGAGGCAAGCACGAGACACTTGGCCTTCGCGCAGTCGATTTCCCAAGTCTCACGGAGTTCCCTATCCGCGACACTGGATTTGGGACCTAGGACAGGGGGAGCTTTGGTGGTAAGAAGATACCCCAACTTGTCATAAATGATTGCCATTTTGACATTCCTGAGCCAATCTTTGTAGTTTGGCCCTGTCAGTATGTTTTTATCTAGTAGTAACTTAAGTCCAGTCATGATGTTTGGTCGCTGCAATTAGAAGAGAAAGAAGAAACACTTTAGCATGATTCTCTTGCAAGTTTAGAATGGTTTTTAATTTGTCTAAACAGGATGGCTCCCACTGTCTCTCGAATCCCTCCTCAAACCATAAAGGAAGAATCAATCGGGATCAATCTCTCCGTACAATACTTGCTTAACCGTTCAGCCAGGCCAGTGTCGGTACGTCGAGGGAGGTTTTCCAACGCTTTCGCGAAGTTCCTTAATTAAGTAACCTCTTTTCCCTGGGGGCGTAGCCCCCCTAACACCTTTCTAGACACCTACTAGGTTTATAGCATTGATCGTTAAGTGAGAAATTTCCTGAGGAGTAGCATATACTCACAGTAGGATCGGGATCCAAATATCATCGCGTGACAAAACTGAAGGAATCCTACCAGAATCATCACACTCCAAATGGTATGCAACGCTAGCAAGTTTCAGTACTTTCGAAACTCCCGATGTGGATTTTTGCCCCATGCTCTTATGACCTTGGCGTGAGGTCAAAATGTCATAAGTCACATGTCAAGTTCTACCCATCATTATCTAGGATAATTTGTACCCACCTGTACCTACCCTTGACGTAGGCCAAAATGGCAGTACGACTGTCTCAAACCAACGCATTCTATCTATGCAACAGATAAATATCCGGCAGCTACCAATCACTATGCCTTGGCGTGAGGTCAAAATACATAGCTTGAATACTACCGAATATTTAACTGAAATGATGGAGGGCTACGAATGGTTTTGGCGAAACCGTGAACGTAGTGAACTTGATATAATCGATGGAACGAGATAGCTTTCAAAAGGAGTGGCTCAAGCTTCGCATTTAAAATTTGGTTTTAAAAAGAACCGAGTGGTTTTTCAAAATGTTCCAACGACTTTTACTTGGTTTATTTTTTCTTGCATTAATTCCAATACGTCCCATCATTTAATCCTACCATTGCAGAAAACAACGAAAATATGACGTACACTTATGCCATCCGTCATTCGCCACGGGGTCCTGTCATCACCCGTTAGGTTACTTAACTAACGACAGAGCGGGGGCTGGACTAGCGCGGATGCAAAACATAAGCAACGCCTAAATAGATATCATATAGATATATAGCAATGATAGACATTACAGATCACAGATGAATACATTGGATATACTAGGAATCCGCAATCCGTTTGAGCCTGCAACGAAAAGCGGATTACACGGTCGCGGTGAATAGCCAATACCCCACCCAAGACCCCCACGGGTGCGGCAAACTACCCGCCAAGTACCCGAAGCGAAGCAACCTCCCTCAACACCGTGAGTAGGCCACTCGGCACTTCGGGATACCCGGTAGTTTATGCACCCCCTCCATGGGTCTATCCTAGAAGCAAAAACAGTAAAAAGAATTATACAATGACGGCTACAACCCCGACCCGGTTGTGCGGCCATACAAATAATATTATATCAATTTACATGTTACAAGAATTGAAAGATAAACAAAAAATCTCATCTCACAAAACCCCCGGCTATTCATCCGCGACAATCCAACGAATTCATATACACATTCCATCAACAACACAGATCACAGATATGTATAACCCCCACTAATCGACGTATAGCGATTAGTAGACGTTCAATACATATATAACATTACAGATATAACCATTAGCCAAAGTCTACAGAACATCGACCGAAAATACGGATTTGTAACCACCCTACAAACCAACTTGTTCTCTGGAAAATCTGGGCAGAAACAAAACCTCCCAAAAATCATAAAAACTCACCAGAAGTAAACTGCAACAAAAATGATACATGGCCGAGTCAACTCGGCCGCGGATCCGCGGCAGAAGCAAGCTTCTGCCGCGGAAACGCGGCGAGTTGGTTGACTCGTGCGATCATTTTTCTTGCATGTTCTTAAAAAAGCCTGAGCCGATTTTTAAGATATGATTTTTTATTTTTAGAGCAGAAAAAAAATCGGCAGAAACTTAGGGTTTCCGGGGTGTTTTTGCGGTTTTCCGTTCGGTCGAAATTCTAGACACTTTTCTAACATGCTAGGGTGTGTTTAGTTAGGCTCTGATACCACTGTAAGTCCACGTTACCTCTCCCGGTTCTTTCCGGGTTGCGGAAATGGTGAAAAACGATTTTTAAGGCTTAGGTAACATGGACTACAAAAACGGATCTTGGCTAAACTACACACTAGCAACCCAACTAGAGATTTATCTACTTGGTTAGGGGTTATACCTCACTTGAACTCCTTCTTCTTGAACTCTTTGTAGTGCTTAGATGGTGCTTTCCTCGTCGCCTTCTTCCGTCAAAGATGGATCCACCTGAGGGTTTCAACCTTGGGCTCCTTTCTTGAACTTTGAGAGAACTAAGGTCTTTGGCTTGCTAGACCTTCAACCTTAGAGTGAGTAGAGAGTGTCTTACGGTGTTTTATCTTCAAGGAGATGTTTCTCAACACATGAGATTTGTTCTCCTTGAACTAGAGGAGGAAGAAGATGAAGAGAAGAGAGAGAAATGTTATGATAGAATGAGATGGTATTTTACAACCATAACATATATGTGATTTATCTAATAATAATATTAATTCAAAATGAAAAAGGTGATGGATGGATTGAAGAGACCATTATCATATCACAATAAATGATTTTTGCAAAGATCAAAGAGCATCTAAAAAGGTAATGATGATGGTCAAAGTTTCAACCAAGGTCAACAAGTCAACCTTGGTCAACAAGTCAACAAATCCAACCATGACACAATTTCATTTAATTAATATTATTAATTGATATATCACAAATTCATTAGGGTTTGGAAAAAGACGACTGTCAACTGTGCATACGCACGCGTTCCAAAACCCTAATGAAAAACCTCTTCCTCCGCCTCAAACAACTGTGCATACACACCCGCATTCGTGTTCCGAGGAATATGAATACTATGAGATAAAACTAACCCCAAAACATATACTAGGATCTGGCTCAAACCAGAGCCCGCTAGTAATGTCTGTCCGGACGCCAAACGTGCACAAGTGCGCGGATGTGAACGAACCCTGTCGCAAAACCATGCGACCTCTACTCAGTTTTGCCCAAAGGAGAATAACCCTCTGTGTGGGACTCTAAAGACTCGACACTACGCTGGCAGTGGGTTTAACCACAGACCGCAAGCGGCACTAGCTGTACGTAACGGTCCCCAGGTAGATGCCGATAAGAAGACTGACGAGGTAAACCCATCTGAACTCCTACTGAGTCTGTATGTGACAATCTCCGTACCGTCCGGTCTGTTCGTCTAAGAACATCGCATGGCGGGCCTAGGGGGCCGGTAAACGTCAGTCCCCTACTAGAGGTACAAGTCGTGTCGGAGTGTAGCCCAGAACACCTGAGATAACACTGGAAACCTACCAGTCTATCTCGCTTGCCCTGGCCAGGGACTTTGTGTAATGGCTCTCCTAGACACAGCGCGATATCAACCCCCAATACCGGGAGAGACGAATCCTGTCTAACCGTCACTGCCTCCAAGTGCTTCGGGATTGCACCCAAAAACTACCTGTTTGCACGACTCCTTTGAGCCGTGGTAGGGTAGTAATCAAAGTACAGTGGGAACACATTCGAGGCGAAGTGACAGTGTCAAGTCAACGGACTAAGCTGTACTCATATCACCTGGGAACTGATAACTGACGATAGGTATAATACCAACCAACAGTTCCCAACGAGTCCTGTCCAGTGTACTCGTAACCTAACGAGCACCCGCATACTATCTCAAGTACGACGTACTGACGGCTGTGGGACAGACCGTCTCCCAAGCTGGGATAAGAAGCGTATGCGCTAGTCTACTCCGGAGTATCGATGCCCTGTCTCGATAGTCCTGCGACTAGGGACCTGCATAAGGATGTGCTTATAGATTACCCAGCCCCCACGAGTGTGACTGCCATCACAACGCTGGTAATCAAGCAAAGATCCTAAGGGCTCCACTAATGTGTAAAGGCGATATGCTAAAAGAAACACATGCACACATTAAAGCAGAAACAAACCAAGTAGCATACTACCATTTTGATCAAGAATGTCAATACAAGTTGAATATCCTAAGCTTCCATTAAGTAATATACAATCCAGTATGATACAGTAATGGCCTCTAGGGCATATACACTAACACTAATTGAGCACGACAGTCCTTATAGGTTTGGTCTAGATATTTTTTATTAGCTCAAGTTAATGCGTATGCAATTAGTGATTTGTGGGGTCTTATGAAGGGTGATGAAATCCTCACCCAATCTGAATTGGTGTTATAGCCCCTTAAAGTCCGTATTAATATATACAAAGCGCGTAAACAAACAAAAATCTAAAACAACAAAAATTTATTTTGCGGCGGAGCAATTCTGTGTAAAGATACCTACAGAAAATACAGTATAGTGGAATTCAGAGAGGGAACTAGAGGAAAGAGAAAGGGCAGAAAAAATTTGGGGCTCAGAAGCCTCAATATGACCGCGGAACCGCCGCCGAATCCCCTCTTTGACCGCGGTTCCGCGGTCAAATTGATGAGCTGGCGCCTGAACCTTAGGTCAATACACGTGCCCTTCTCTGTACACCCTAATAAAAACCTCTGTTTCTTGATTTGATTACTGTACTTGCTCCAGATTAGCCTGCACACTTGCACACAAAAATTATCAAAAATAACAAAAAGATTTTATTTTATATATATATACAAAAAGAATATTAACCCGAATAACAAGAAAGAAAATACGTTACCGTCTCCCCGGCAACGACGCCATTTGATCGCACGCTTTTGGCGTGTCGGATGTTCAAAATTCTAAAGTTATAACCGCGATCAGGACGGTGTCGCTTTGCAGCTAGCCGGTTGAGCATGGGTCAATCCGCAGGAAGATGGTTGTATGTCCGTTCGAGTTTTAGACGAGTCAATAAAGAATTTGTATATGTTTGTTCAAATCTAACCTATGTGTTTTATATGCAAGTATAAAGTTGTTAAGAAAAAGATACGAAAGTGTAAGCTAAAGAAATCCACACTCAAAACCTTTGAGCCGAGTCTTGACCAATTGAAGCTAGAGCAATTGGCAACAACGTGGATTAGGGGATTTAAGCACGGTATTCGTGGAATCCGGCTTATTGACCCTTGTCCTTCCGTTCTTGTCTCTTGCTTTCGCCTCCAGCCAAACCGAACGCAACCGGTCGCGGTTAGGAATCACCGTTACCTTGGTAAGGTAGGGTGCCTAACGGAGCGCTTGCGTAATGTTTGGACGGAGTTCAAAGGAAAATAACGGGAAAAGGAAATTAGCAAAGAAACATTAACTTACAATATTGTATTTATTCTTAACAACAACATATTAACAACCATTCATAAAGCAAACCAAAAAGAGAGAACAAAAGAACAAAGAAAAGAAAAGATTACAGGTAAGTAAGTGCATGGAATTTAAAGTGCAAGAAAGTAAAGCAAGGAAATAAATTGCATGAATGTAAAAGAGCAAGAAAGAAAAGTGCAAGAAAGAAAATACTAAGAAAGAGATCTAGGAACCATAGAACAAGTTACACACCATGGGTTTAATAACCCAAACTTAAACTTGCAAGCTCAATTAAGAGGTTGCAAGATCAAGAGGGAGCTAAAAACCCAAGCAAAATGAAGCACAAAAGAGACTTTATTCTTTCCAAAATGATACAACCCTTGAGATCAAATACCAACCCTTAAACCTTCAAGCTCAATGAAGAGATTGAAAGATCAAGAGAAAGCAAGGATCTCAAGGGGAAGCTAAGCAAAAGAATGATACAAAATAACCCTCATCTTCATTTCATCATCCACTCAAAAAGCTCTCACTACAATTTTCATGGAGGAAAGAATGAAGAAGAAGAAGAAGCTAAACTAAATCTTAACAAAAAGAGATGGGAAAAAAAGACATGAAGAAGCCCCTTGGCTTGGCATAAAACTGGGCTATTTATAGGCTGCGTGCTGAAACCCTAGGGCAACATTCTGGCCCAAAATGATATTACCAAACTGCCCCCAAATTCTCATCTGATTCCGAGTTAACTCGGCCGCGGATCCGCGGCCGAGTCGCCATATTGGCCGCGGATCCGCGGCCCTTTTGAGGAGTTGGCGATTCGTATTTTGTGGGTTCCCTTGTGTTGCTTTCTTCTGTTGTTATACATGTTCCAAATTGCAAATTGCTTCCACAATTTCTTCAGATCTGCAACGGTCCAAAATTGCATCAAAAATAATACTTTTGACCTTTTCTCCCTCGAGCTCCGCGCACCCATTGATTCGTGTGCTGCCCCCTTCGTGCTCTGTGCTTGTCCGAGACACGAATGACCACTGTCATATGTCTTGTCTCTAGAACTGGTACGCGGCACTGGACAGATATGGATGACCGGAACCCGGCTTTTATCTATTGTCAATAGATGTTCTGGATTTTGGCGTAACAGTGGAGATTTTGTATGATTTGCGTTATTTTGGACTAGGAACCTGTAGCCTGTAAATATGTAGCAAACACGGATTAAAAGCACCTACCTATAAACAAACGAGCGTAAGAATGGGCGGTAGTAAAAGCAATATTCTGGTATGAACAGGATATCATGAACAAAAGCTTAGCCGATTTAGGCTAAGATTGGGTTTCTGTAACACCCAGTAGTGCTAAGCACTCAGTTGCATATAGTGCTCACGTGTATATTACATGAGGCACTGAGCGTCTGGCGCACATGTGTGTTTCACATGAGGCGCTCAGCTTTGGCTTCTTTTGAGCGCTCACTTGTGTTTCACGTGAGGCACTGAGTTTTGGCGCTCACGTGTATTTCAAGTGAGGCGCTGGCTTTTTGTTAGTTATGTATATTCCCTAGAGGCCATTGTTGTACATGTAATGTATATTATAGTGGATGCTTGGATATATATAGAGAGGACTTTCTTGCTCGATATGATAGTATGCTATATGGTTTCACATTGTCTAAACATGTTGACTTGTATTGGTTTACTGTCTTGCTCTCACATGTTGATAAAGCCCTTGGGATATGTACTTGGCTACTAGGACTATGATGCAGATCATACTAGTGGGGCCAGGGTAGACCAAGAGTATATCCTATAATTGTTCCCAGTCGAGGGTGTATCGAGACAGGGCATCGATACTCCAGAGTAGACTAGCGTATACGCATCTTGACCTATTTGATGGGCAATGGATGATCCCACATCCATTGGTGTTATGACATCAAAGATGGTGTATAGCTGCTCAGTGGAGACTGGGTACATTGAACGGACTCGCCGAGAAACCCTAGATGGTATTATACTTATCGTCAGATAGCAGTTCTCTGGTGACACTGGTATAGGTTAGTCTGTAGACCCGAGATGTCATAGAGTCCCGTGTGATTCCCACCGTGCTTTGATTTCCACCTTACCACGTTCATGAGAACGTGCAAAACGGTGGCTTTTGGGTACAGTCCCGAATCACATGGAGGCAATGAGCGATAAGAGGGTTTTCGTCTCTCCCGGTATTGGGGGTTGATGTTGCGCTGCGCTCGATTGGCTATAACTGGAAGTCCCTGGCCAGGGCTGATATGGAGACCTACTGGTAAGTGTTATCAATAGTTTCTCGACCCGTTATGAGCCTCACATCGAAACGACTTATCGGTTACTGGGGTCTGAAGTTTACCACCCCTAGACTTGATATGCGACATATCAGACGAAGAGACCGGACTGTACGGTAGTGTTACTGATTGGATTCGCAAGAGTGTGTGCAGGCTTGCTTGTTGATCTTGTGATCGCTCAATACCCGGGTGGCTGTTACGTTTAGCTGATCGCTTGCAGCTTGTGGGTGTTTGATATGATCATCACCTACTGCTGGCGTATTGACGAGTCTTAAGAGTCCTACACAGAGGTTTTCGGGCTCAGGAGAAACGGAGTAGGAGCACATATGTGATATGTGCGGGACCGAGATTAATACGATATGTGATACTGTATTCTATTTTCGCGATATGTGATATCGGCCAGTTATATGTGATATAGCCGGGTTATCAGATCAAGTGTTGATTCGATAAAATGATACATATTATATTAGCCGGTTATATGTAATATAGCCAGATTATTAAATCAAGTGTTGATTTAATAATCTAATGTAGAATTATGTATTAGATATATTATATTACATTAACTAATATATTGCTCACTTAAGTATTTCATTTTCTCACTTTGGATACATTTAACGTATATGTGATATATGTTTATTGTATTCTTTTTTTTGTTACATTAAATATTATATATGTAATATATAATATTGTAACATGCTAGGTTATAAATGCAACTAGGGTTTATGAGATTAATACCATGGCTAGGTTTATGGTTAGGTTTTTTAATTATCTTAGTTAATTCTAATTGAGTGGATTAATCTTGAGATATTTTCTTGTGTTGTTTTAGTCCACCCTTCTTGATATTTCTAAGATATTTATTAACCTAACCTTTAACCCTAGTCCATAGTTTATTCTCTACATGAGTTAGCCATGACACATTTAACCCATGGTTGCATTTCTAACCTCACAACAATAATTCATTCATCACTTGTTCTTCTTCTTCTTCTTCACAAAAAGGCTTGCTTGATTTTTTCCGAGTGATGAAAGATTGTGAGAAATAGAAAACTAAAGAGAGAAAAATTTCTACTTCATCATCCTCTTCTATACTTGCCATATAGATTAGTGTGTTAGCTTCACTAATCCATAATTAGTGAAGAGATAGCTTGGGTTTGTGATTTCTCAAGGTAGATCATCTTGGATTGTGAAGTCTTCAAGCAAGGATGTCTCATTCAACTCATGGAACCTTTCTAGAGTCCGGGAGCTTGATGATCGCAGCGAAGGGACCACAACTTGGAGCTTATGAAGCGAAGGAACGGATTATAAAGGTTGTAATTGTTAGTTGTATGTATGCCCTAGAGGCCAGTATTGTACAGATGATTTATATTATATTGGATGCTTGGACATATATAGAGATGACTTTCTTGCTCGATATGATAGTATGCTATCTGGTTGCTCTTTATCTTAACATGTATACTTGTCTCTTTATACTGTCTTATAGTTACATGTTGGTAAAGCCCTTAGGATGTGTACTTGACTACCTGGACTATGATGCAGATCATACTAGTTGGGACATGGTAGTCCATAAGTACATCCTTCAAGGTCCCTAGTCATAGGTGTATCGAGACAGGGCATCGATATACCAGTGTAGACTAGCGTATATGCTTCTCGACCCATGAGATGGGCGATGGATGATCCCATATCCATTGGTGTTTGACATCAGAGATGGTATACGGGTGCTCAGTGGAGACTGGGTACACTGGACGGACTCGCCGAGAACTCCCAGATGGTATTATACCTCACGTCAGATGGCAGTTCTCTGGTGACACTTGTGCAGGTTAGTCTGTAGACCCGAGATCGTCATAGACTCTTGTGTGATTCCCACTGTGCTTTGATTTCCACCTTACCACGTCCATGAGGGCGTGCAAAACGGTGGTTTTTGGGTACAGTCCCGAGTCACATGGAGGCAATGAGCGATAGGAGGGGTTTCGTCTCTCCCGGTATTGGGGGTTGATGTTGCGCTGTGCTCGATTGGCCGTAACAGGGAAGTCCCTGACCAGGGCTGATTAGAGATTTACTGGTAAGTGTTACTAGTAGTTTCTCGACCCGTTATGAGCCTCACATCGGTACGACTTATCGGTTATTGGGGTCTGACGTTTACCACTCCTAAACTTGATATGCGACATATCAGACGAGGAGACCGGACTGCACGGGTAGTGTTGCCGGTTGGCTCGATGGGAGTTGTAGCAGGTTCGCTTGTTTTCTTCTGATCGCTCAATACCCGGGTGGCCGTTACGTTTAGCCGACCGCTTGCGGCTTGGGGGTGCTTGATATGATCATCACCCATTGCCGGCGTATTGACGAGTTTTAGAGTCCCACAAAGGAGTTACCTAGTCCAGGTGAAACGTTGTGGTGCGCGTATGTGATATGCGCATGGACCCGGTTAAAATGCGCGTATGAGATACCATATATTAATCGGGCGGCTTGCTTTTGGTTGGGTCGTATATGATATGGACGGATTGATAAATCAAGTGTTGATTTATTATTTAACCATTAGTTTCTCACTAGAAATCCTTTCTTGTATTTTTTATGTATGCATGCATGTATGCATTCTTTCTTGATTCATGCACATATGGATGTGCATTCACACATACATACATACATCATCCTTCATGGTTGTTTATACATAGAAAATGGTGGCAATATAAGACTCACACCATGGTTTTATATATATGTATTATTATTGCATTTGTTTTAAAACAAAAAGAAAAAGGAAAGGATAATTCATGGTTTCTTTCTACACTCTTCTTTAACCTAACCATGCTCACCCACCATTTAACCATGGATTAACTTTCCTTTTGTGTTTTAACTCAAGTTCAATAATATATTTATTGTTTAACCATGGTTTGAGATGAGAAGTGGAAAATATATATTCATATATTTTCTATTTTTCAAAGTGGATTATCTTTCTCTCTTGTTCTAAAAGGCCATCATCTTCTTCCTCATTCTTCCTTTGCTCTCTAGATTTTTCTAGTGAGCAAAACATTCACCAAGTTAGGATTTTGAAGTGAGAATAGCCACCACAATATCATTCTACACAAGTCTTGCCCACTTGTTTAGAGTGTTAGCTTCATTTCTTTCTCTCGATCTTGTGAAGTTGCAAGCTTGGACAAAGCGGACTCCGGGTGGATCATCGTGGACCTAGAGGAGTTCAAGAGGACCTTTTCCAAACCCCAAGTAGCCGAGGAGTCTAGCGTAGGGAGCTACAAAGGTTGTACTCTCAAAACCCTAGCATTATCTACTTGTGTTGAAGTGTTGTTTCTTGAAACCCTAATTGATCTAGGAATGATTCTTTGTATGCTTACTTAGCACCCTAAAATTTTAATCTTTGGTACATGTGATGCTTCCAAACCCTTCATGAGGTGCTAGGTAAACCCAACATTGGTATCAGAGCCGACCTAGAACATTAGGCGACACTTTAACGAAGTTAAAACTCCGACCGAACCGAAAAATACGGATTTTTAGCGCTCTCTGGACATTTTTTCAAAACTGTTAATTTTCAGAATTAAAAATCCTTTAAAAATTCAGCAGGGAAATATAAGCACACATGTAAAAAATGATGACATGAACAGTACTTATCACCGCGGAACCGCGGCAATAGCCTTCTTCGGCCGCAGTTCCGCGGCCGTACGGATGAATCAATTTGTCGTTTTTGTACAGTAATTGTTTTGTTTGCTTGTATATTTTTTAGGGAATTTTTAATCTGAATTTAGTGCTGTAAGTTCTGGAGATTGTTTTGGAGTCGGTGATTCGATCGGAATTTTGATTTCGTGTCTTTTCCGGGTAAATTAGAAAGTATTGAATTGTTCGAACGAGTATCATTTACTCACTTTTTCACGGGGTTTAAATCTTTCGGAAATACGTGCAATTTTGTGGTGGACCCTCAAGAAGACAACAAACCTTAACTCGATTATGTGATCGTCTTGAACTGCCTTTTGAACCTTAGGGTTTGGGGCAGTACGGCGTGCCACATGTGAGGCATTGGCTTGACCCTTCTACGGCTGGACCGCTACTACTGTGTCACACTCTGGGTTTTTGAATTCCGCTCAAGTGTTGAGCTTTAGGGAATTTTGGGTATTTGATCATTCGTTCGAAAACTTTAATACTGTCTATTTATCTGGAATGTGATGCAATGTGTGGAATTCATATAGCTAGACATGAAATTCGAAGTATGTGATATTTCGCATTTACGATGTCTAAAGAGAATGTGGATTCCAGACATTGCAGTTTTACACTTCTTTTCTGTGACCGTAAGTGTAGTATGTCGATATCGCCGGTTTTGTTGCTATACATCAACGATAATTGGGGTACGCATACTTACTTACGTTGATGATATATGATATTATGTGTTGCTGAGATATGATGTGCAGGATTGTCGCAATTGAATAGCCAGGGGTTTTTATGTGAGATGAGAGTTTTATATTTTCATTCATGTAAATTCAAATGTAATGTAATATTCTTTTATTTGGGGCACTTCCGGGTTGAGGTCGATGCCACCAGTGTTGTATATTATTTACTTTTCCGCATTAGGATGGACCCAAGGAGGGGAGCACAGGTGACCGGGTTCTGGGGTTCAATGGGAGGCCATCTCGAGGAGTCGAGACCGAGTCTCCTAAACTCCAGAATTGGTAGGGTCGCTTGCCGCTCTCGTAGGGGTCCAGGGTGTGGGCTTGGCTATTCATCGCGACTGTGGAATCCGTATTTTCTATTGTTGGCTAAATACTAAATACGGACGTCCTAGTATATCCCACATTATATCTATGTTTCTGCTGCGATATCTGTGATGTGATCATTTGATATGTTCTGATGGATACAGTATATAGTATATATGATATATTATATAGACGTTACTTATATTTTACACCCGCACTAGCCCTGCCCTGCTCTGTCGTTAGTTACCTAACCTAACGGTGCACGAGGGGACATCGAGGCGAATGCGGATGGCATAAGTGTACGTCGTATTTATCTGTGATGTTTAGGTGACTTAAATGATGGGACTTCATTAATGTGATTAATGAAAGAAAAGAAACCTAAAAGATGTTGTAGAATCAAATTTTTTCAAAAAGGGTAGCTACAGTCTTGCTTTGCATAACGGTATATATGATATACCCTGCACCTTATTCGATGGGGAAAGAGACGAGATCCCTTCACCGGGAGTGACCTCTTTAGAAAAACTGGTAGATGCTACAAAACTCGGTTTGGTTTTTGATTGCTTTTGGAGTTTTGCTTTGCACAGTGATATATATGATATATCCCGCACCTTATTCGATGAGGAAAGAGCCGAGATCCCTTCACCGGGAGTGACCTCTTTAGCAAAACTAATAAAAGCCTCAAAATCACTCCATTTCAAAATTCACATGATTCTACAACGATATCAAGTTCATTACGCAATAGGTTTTCAGAAAAACCTGTCGTAGCCCTCCGTCATTTCAGATAAGTCCTACTTAGTATTCGTGCTACGTTTGTTGACCTCCGTCAAGGCGTAGTGTGCGGTAGCTAACTAGTATTTATCTGCTTATGCATATGATGCAGATTGGATTAGGGTAGTCGTACGACTTTGTTGACCTCCGTCAAGGGTCGTGCGGGTGGGTTTGATTCAATCAAGAAATGACGGGTTGAACTTGACTTGCACCCTGTGGTTTGTTGACCTCCGTCAAGGTCATGGGATGTTTGGGGCAAAAGATTATCGGGAGTTTCAAGTGTTGAAATTTGCAATGAGATTGCATACCTTCTATGAGATAGTTGGATCCCGATACCCACTGCGAGTAATTGTTACTCCTGGGAGAGCTTTACACAGGACAATTAGCCGATCAAGTAGGTGTCTAGAAAGGTGTCAATGGGGTTACGCCTCTGGGAAAATGAGATTTACTTTAATTAGGTCCGTGCGAAAGTATGGGGAACCTCCCTCAAAGTACCGATACTGGCCTGACTGAAAGATCGGCGAAGTTGTAGGGTGTAATTAATCCCGGCTAGTCTTTCCTTTTAGGGTTTGAAGGAAGATTTGATAAAAAACAGTGGGAGCCATCCTGATTAGATAAGATATTAACCAATCTGATCTTGCAAGAGCATACGCTAAAGTGTTTTCTTCTCTCTCTCTCCAGGTAGCGACCATGTCATGCCTTTAATCAAGATAATAATATGGATGTATTGACCGAACCCGCATGTTATACTGTGCTGGGGAACGTTGGTTCCGTTCTTTCTTATAAGAGTTATAGGATTGAACAGGACATAGGGGAATACCAGGATTCCCATGCCACCCGAATGAAGAAAGTACATGATGATGCATTTTCTTTGGGTGTGTTCGTTACAGAGAACTGCTTCTCCATTTCCTCTACGTCCTGGGTATTGGATACTGGGTCAGGATCCCACATATGTAATCAGTTACATGGGCTTAAGAAAGGTAGAGAATTTGGAGAAGGTGATAAAGACATAAGAGTTGGAAATGGTGCAATTGTTGCAGCTAAAACCGTCGGGGAATATCACCTTGTATTACCAACTGGTAACACATTGATTCTGAACGAATGCTATTACATGCCGAACCTGATATGCAACATAATATCGGTTTCTTTGTTGAGTAAAGAGGGATATAATTTTGTATTACAGGATAATGTTATGAACATTTTCCGTAACCAAAAGTTGGTTGGATCAGGCAACTTGTGCAATGGCATTTATGTTCTAAATCAATCAATAGTTCTGAGCATAACAAACACACACAAGAGAAAGAGTTCAGAACTAAACGAATCCTTCTTGTGGCATTGTAGACTGGGTCACATCAATGCGACGCGACTAGCTAAGTTGCATAAAGATGGATATTTGAATCCGTTTGAATTTTCATCTTATGACACTTGCCAGTCATGTCTCAAAGGCAAGATGACCAAAACTCCGTTTACGGGACACGGAGAAAGAGTTACGGAACTCTTGGGACTGATACATAGTGATGTATGCGGTCCCATGTCTACACATGCCAGGGATGGTTCTGCGTACTTCATTACATTCACTGACGATCTCTCTAGGTTCGGGTATGTGTTCCTGATGAAACACAAATCAGAAGCGTTTGAGAAATTTAGAGAATATAAACAAGAAGTCGAGAACCAAACCGGAAAAAGTATTAAAATCCTACGATCTGATCGAGGAGGTGAATACTTGAGCATTGAATTCCTGGACTTCCTAAAAGAGAATGAGATTCTCTCTCAGCTGACTCCTCCATATACACCACAGCACAACGGTGTGTCAGAACGGAGGAACCGCACCCTATTAGATATGGTGCGCTCTATGATGAGCACAGCTGAGTTACCTATTTCCTTCTGGGGATATGCACTGGAGACAGCAGCATACCTACTGAATAGGGTTCCTACCAAATCTGTGCCTACCATCCTATATGAGATATGGGAGGGGAAGAGACCATATCTTAATTTTATTAAGATATGGGGTTGCCCGGCCTATGTCAAAAGACAAAAACCGGACAAACTCGAGGCAAGGTCTATTTTGTGTAAGTTTGTTGGATATCCCAAGCATTCGCGAGGGTATATCTTCTACCACAGTGAGGAACAAAGAGTGTTTGTTGCTCAACATGCCACCTTTTTAGAAAAGGAATTTCTTGCAAAAGAGATTAGTGGCCCTGAGGTAGAACTGGAAGAGGTTCCAGCTGTATAAACCACAACAGAAGATTTAGTGGAACCAGAGGATTCAGTAGCTCCCAACGAACCTCAGCCTCTCCGCCGATCTAGTAGGGTTCCTCGCCAACCTGAGAGATACTACGGTTTTCTCATGGATGGTTGGAGCGAGGATTGCATCATGGAGGATGATGACCCAACTAGCTTCGAGCAGGCCATCACGAGTGGGGACTCAGTGAAATGGCTGGATGCAATGCGGTCCGAGATGGAATCCATGTACACCAACAAAGTATGGACTTTGGAAGATGCTCCAGAAGGGGTAAAACCCATTGGAAGCAAGTGGATCTTCAAGAAAAAACTTGGTGTAGATGGGAAAGTGGAGACTTTCAAAGCTAGACTTGTTGCAAAGGGTTTTCGTCAAAGACCAGGTGTGGACTATGACGAGACCTTTTCTCCAGTGGCTATGCTTAAATCCATCCAGATCATGCTTTCCATCACTGCATATCATGACTACGAAATCTGGCAAATGGATGTTAAGACCGCCTTTCTAAACGGTGATTTAGAAGAGTGTGTGTACATGACTCAGCCAGAGGGCTTCGTAGATAGTGGGAGCAGCGGGAAGGTGTGCAAGCTGCTTAAATCCATTTATGGATTAAAGCAAGCATCGCGGAGTTGAAACATCTGCTTTGACGTCGTTATCAAAGAGTTTGATTTCGTCAAAAACGTAGATGAACCTTGTATCTACAAGAAGGTAGCAGAGAGTAAGGTTGTCTTCCTCGTATTGTACGTGGACGACATACTCTTGATAGGAAATGACATTCCTATGCTGCAATCGGTCAAGCTCTTCTTATCACAAAGATTCTCAATGAAAGATCTTAGTGATGCCTCCTGCATATTGGGAATTAGGATCTATAGAGATAGATCCAAACGGATATTGGGATTGTCCCAATCCAGGTACATTGACACCAGTATGGAAGAATCCAAGCGTGGGAACTTACCTACGATCTCTGGAGTCACTCTCTCCAAAGAGATGTCTCCCAAGACTGATTTGGAGAGAGCTCGCATGCAAGAGATACCCTATGCTTCGGCTGTAGGCTCTATCATGTACGCGATGCTATGTACCAGACCTGATGTAGCATACTCACTAAGTGTAGTGAGCAGGTATCAAGCTGATCCTGGAGAGAGTCACTGGACAGCTTGAAGAGCATTCTCAAGTACTTACGAAGGACTAAAGAGATGCTCTTGGTGTATGGTAACGGAGAACTCCAAGTGGAGTCCTTTACCGATTCGAGCTTCCAGAGTGATAAAGACGACTCTAAGTCGCAGTCGGGATTTGTCTTTACCCTTTACGGAGGGGCGGTTGGCTGGAAGAGTTCCAAGCAGGAAACCGTGGCAGACTCGACGATGGAGGCTGAATACATCGCTGCCAATGATGCTGCCAAAGATGCTGTCTGGATCAAGAAGTTCATTACTGAACTTGGAGTGGTTCCATCCATTCAGAATCCAATACCTTTGTATTTCGATAACAATGGAGCGGTGGCTTTGGCCAAGGAACCCAGGTCCCATCAGCGATCCAGGCATATTCTGAGGCGGTATCACTTGATCCGGAAGATAGTTGATCGCCGGGAGATCGAGGTCAGGAGGGTTGACACGAAGAATAACACAGCGGATCCACTCACGAAGGCCATTCCCCAGATACAGTTTGAGAGACTCTTCGGGATGCTCGGTATGCGATACTACAGCAGCTGGCCCTAGTGCAAGTGGGAGATTGTTAGTTGTATGTATGCCCTAGAGGCCAGTATTGTACAGATGATGTATATTATATTGGATGCTTGGACATATATAGAGATGAATTTCTTGCTCGATATGATAGTATGCTATCTGGTTGCTCTTTATCTTAACATGTATACTTGTCTCTTTATACTGTCTTATAGTTACATGTTGGTAAAGCCCTTAGGATGTGTACTTGACTACCTGGACTATGATGCGGATCATACTAATGGGGACATGGTAGTCCATAAGTACATCCTTCAAGGTCCCTAGTCGTAGGTGTATCGAGACGGGCATCGATATACCAGTGTAGACTAGCGTATACGCTTCTCGACCCATGAGATGGGCGATGGATGATCCCATATCCATTGGTGTTTGACATCAGAGATGGTATACGGGTGCTCAGTGGAGACTGGGTACACTGGATGGACTCGCCGAGAACTCCCAGATGGTATTATACCTCACGTCAGATGGCAGTTCTCTGGTGACACTTGTGCAGGTTAGTCTGTAGACTCGAGATCGTCATAGACTCTTGTGTGATTCCCACTGTGCTTTGATTTCCACCTTACCACGTCCATGAGGGCATGCAAAACGGTGGTTTTTGGGTACAGTCCCGAGTCACATGGAGGCAATGAGCGATAGGAGGGGTTTCGTCTCTCCCGGTATTGGGGGTTGATGTTGCGCTGTGCTCGATTGGCCGTAACAGGGAAGTCCCTGACCAGGGATGATTAGAGATTTACTGGTAAGTGTTACCAGTAGTTTCTCGACCCGTTATGAGCCTCACATCGGCACGACTTATCGGTTATTGGGGTCTAACGTTTACCACCCCTAGACTTGTGTTCAGTTGATAAAACTGCACATTTGTATTACATTTTTCCTACCATTTTCATATTAAAAAAGGACTTTATTATAATATATTATACATATGAGGGTTTATGTGTAAAAACATTATTTTCCATGTGTTAATATATTTTAATTATCATTTGGTAGGAAAATGTATGCAAATATTATTGACCTAATCCTAGTAGAACAAAGTCTACTAAAATCTTATTTGAGTTGTTGTGCAGAATATTTCCAAGTTGTTATGAAGAATTTATCAAACAAATCAATTTGTTGAAGAAAACTTGCCAAATTAAGAAGCAAAACTTGGAGACCAAGTCTGGAAGCAACCGAGAGAAGATTTCTGAATTCTAAAGATGCCTAGGATTGCCAAATGTCAAAATCAGAGAGCCCAAGAAAATTGGTGAAGAGATCCTCACCATTGGCCGCGGAACCGCGGCCAAACCCCCCTGTTGGCCGCGGATCCGCGGCAATCTAGAGAGATTGGTGCTAAAATTTTGTGGAGTAAATCTCTGCTGAATTTTACCAAGTTTCCAACTAAAAGATTCTGGCTTTGCACTATAAAAGGGCACCGAGGGCCTCTTGGAAAAGTTATCAAGCCGAAGAGATCACGAAGTCCAAGACGGCTCACGCATCCAGGCTGATCATCAACTGTTCATCTACCTCCTTGGAAGAGATCGAGAAGCAAACTAGTCTTTGTAATCATTTTCTAAGGAATCAAAGTGTAGATTGTTCAAGTTGATTAATAAAGGTAGTTGTTTTATTTAATTCTTTTGCATTTTACATTATGTTTCCCCTCTCTGTCTTTTCATCTTCTTCTCCCAACATGCGCGAGTAATTCTCCGCTTGTTAGGGTTCGTAGGATTAGGGTAGGCTAATGGATGATGAATATCCCTAAACCCTTTTTAAGTCCTATAAAGTTTAGAAACTTTATCAAAAGAATCATTAACATACTAATCGGGCGCGCTAGCAATTCTTTTCTAGTTCCGACCACGATTAGAGATTAGATTACTGATTGTTTTGGTAAACGCTAGATATGAACGGAGTTCCGTGTCGAGATAAGGGTTAAGAGTGGGATTCCTTTTCCCTCCAGAAACCCTAATCTACACGCATCACCGTCGTTCTAGTTCTAAATCTATTAATGGATAAAAAGGGGAACTTTTAATTAATCGTCCATAACTACTAAATCCTAACGAACCCTACAAGCCCTCTTATTATATTAATTACATCTTTAAAACAATCTAGATCTATATTTTACATTCTTGTTTAACGTAGATCTAGAAACCATTCTATAAAATTCTTTATTCCTCCTCTCTTTCTCAACACATCTAAAGTAAAAGTAAAAGGTTCCACGTTTCCCAGAGGACGACCCATACTCATCTCGGTCTAGCTACGTGCGACACCGTTATTGATTGCGGTTAACTACAAACATACACTCTTTCGTATCAATCAAATGGCGCCGTTGCCGGGGATACGTGCGTAATTTTTTTTATTTTTACTATTTGTGTTGAATTCTTAGACGAGCCATATCATTATTAAAACAAAACTGCAAATTGCATATTTAACGATTTGTGCGTGAATTTTTGCAAGGAGATCTGGAGTCACAGAATTAAGGAGAACAGGAAACAGAGACATTTTTAGAGATCCAGAGGAGCACAGAAGGCTATACAAAAATTTTCATCAAGTGATCCCTCTGCCACGCGGCGGAACCGCGGCATAAAGGCACTTTATGCGGCGGAATCGCGGCAGGATAGAAGAGTTAGGGCCACAGAATTCTCTGGTATCTTTCTTAACTCCTTCTCTCTCTCCTCAAATCCAATAAAATCTATTTTCTGCAGGATTCTTTGTAAAATTGCGCCGCTCAAAAATCTTTTTGCAAAAGTTTTGTGATTGGTTTTGTTTTGCATATTTAATACGGACTTTAAGGGGCAAAGACCAAATCAAGATTAGGTGGGGATTTCATCACCCTTCCTAAGCCCCACAAATCACAAACCGAGCATATAGATCAACCCTTCATTAATTTAAAAAATATCTAGACCAGACTTTAAGGACTGTCGCGCTCAATAAGGACAGAGGAAGGTCGTGGGTAATCTATCGTTTATCCGCATTACTTTTGTAGTGCCTAGGCAAGTGTGACAAAGGCTAGTGGTTTTTAATTAGGCCCACGAAGTGGTTCCTTCCCACTTACCTGGCACTTACCTGGCTACAAGGGTAGTACGGAGGCGGTAGAGGATTTATCCTGCGGTTTGTCCTTTGGATGTCTAGGAACGGTCTAGAGACTGGACCTAGGTGACCTTAGTTCTAGGGTTGCTTGTGCATCTTAGGGTGATTTGTCTTGAGTCCCACTTTTTCAAAAACAAGCCAATTTTAAAATCACACACATGCTGCCACTTGCACTAAACCCGCTTAGTGCATGCTCGACTGGACACGGGATCCTAGTGCCCGTCTTGTCCGCGTTCCTTCTATCGACACCGAAATCGGTACTTCTTCATCTTCTTTTCCCCCACAACACACCACGACCGAGATGGACGGCACTCCATCAGAATATAACACCACGCTGCCACCGCCCGGAGGTGCGCAGAATCCACCGCGCATCTCTCTCCAAGAGAGATGCTACCCTATTCGTGGTCCCCTTCCTACTTGTCTATCTCTTCCACCACCTAACGGGGATAATTTCGAAATTAAACCCCACTACATCAATCTGCTGCCCAAATTTCACGGTCTTGAGTCGGAAGACGCGTACGTTTTCATCACCAAATTCGAAAACGTATACACTGTTGGAGATAGTGCCCTCAGAGTCAATTATTGGATCACAGGCACGTGATTGCAATGATTGAGGGAGGACCTATCCCGGTACGACAGTCTTACTCGAGATGATAGTTTGCTATCTGGTTTACCTTTATCATCGTGTACTGCTTTAGGTGACCTGACAGGTCGCTATTACACGTTGATAGAGCCCCTAGGATTCTTGCTTGACCACCAGCAGTATGAGGGTGATCATATAAGTGGGAGCTGGTAGTTTTTAAGCACATCCTTAAATGGTCCCTAGTCGTGGGAGTTTCGAGACAGGGCATCGATACTCCAGAGTAGACTAGTGTATACAGTCGAGACCCCGACGAGGGGCGGTGGCCGGTCTCACAGGCCACTGGTGTCAGTTGGTTCACCTAAGATGTATACAGGTGCTCATTGGGTTATGA
Organism: Agapanthus africanus; assembly: GCA_030015575.1. NCBI lineage: Eukaryota > Viridiplantae > Streptophyta > Magnoliopsida > Asparagales > Amaryllidaceae > Agapanthus > Agapanthus africanus. The sequence continues at coordinate 129,777,308 of CM057350.1, read as the reverse complement.
GTACACCGGACAGGACTCGCCGGGAACATGCTAGTTGGTCTTATACCTGACGTCAGATAGCAGTTCCCAGGTGACATGTGTACAGGTTAGTTCATCGACCTGGGGATCGTCATTTGTCTCGTGTGAGTTCCCACTGTGCTTTGATTACTACCCTACCACGGCTCAAAGGAGTCGTGCAAACAGGTTTTAGTTGGGTACAGTCCCGAGCCACATGGAGGCAGTGAGCAGATCTTCAGGGGTTCGTCTCTCCCGGTATTGGGGGTGAGGTCGCGCTGTGTCTAGGAGAGCCATTACACAAAGTCCTTGGCCAAGGCAGAAGATTTACTGGTAGGTATTCCGGTAGTATCTCAGGGTGTTCTGGGCTACACTCCGACACGACTTGTACCGCTTTTGGGGGTCTGACTTTTACCCACCCGCTAGGCCCGACATGCGATGCTCATAGACGAACGGACCGGACTGTACGGATATTGTCACTGACAGGCTCAGTAGGGTGTCAGGATGAGTTCGCTCATCGACGTCCATTTTGGTCAATAGCTGGTGGCCCGTTACGTATTGGCTTATACCTCTGATGAGCTAGTGGTTAAATCCACAGCCATAGTATTGACGAGTCTTTAGAGTCCACCACACTTTCAGTTACTCAGCTTTGGGACGAAACGCTGTAGAGGCCGTATGAAGATATGGCAGGGTTCGATCAGATACGCGCGGTATTACACGGATCGTGATCGGACGGTTTTTACTAGCCGGCTTTGGCTTAAGCCGGATCTTAGTATTTGATAGTGTAGTTTTTGTCTCTTTGCATTTGTATTTCGGTCGGAATACAGATGCGGGTGTGTATGCACAGTATCGGGGTTTTCCTGTAATTTATTACGGGACCGGTTTTCTGGAGTTGCCAGTTTGCATTCCGTTCCGGCCGGTTTTTCTTTGTTCTTTCCCGGCCGGACTTTTCCGATGGAGGGGGTTATTTGCAATTGTGCAAATAACACTTTGTGGAGGGGTTTATTGCATAAGTTTTGATTTGATTGCATCTTTGCTCCATGATGCATTAATTAAGACATGTATGAGTATGGGTTTTGTGGTGGGGCCGGCCACTGTGGGATATGGTGTGTGCATTGTTTTGAGGGATTAATTAATTAGAATGGGGAGAATATATATGAGTGTGCTGGAGTGATAGAAAAGGAGATGAGGATTAATTTATGAGTGCTTGCTTCATGATTTTCCAGAGAGCACAAATATATTGGCTTGGCCGAGCTCATTTGCTGGGATGCTCCATTCTTTTTCTAGCATGCTCCATTCTTTTTCTAGCAAGCTTCCATGAAAACTCTTGTGCAAAATTCCTCCAAAATGGCAACCTCTTAAACCCCAAAGAGACAAGTTTCTACACTACATTCTACAGCATATCTTGGGCACGTCGACTAGCCAGCTTCGTGCCCGAGTTGCCTCGGTATTGAGGTGGGAGCCCGAAAAAGATGCAGGCGATGTGGTGCCCTTCCAGCAAGGAGGGGACGACCGAACATTCCGCAGGAGATCGGGACGACGACGAGAAGACCGGAGGACTCGGATCACTCGGTATATCTCTAACCCGTCTTGTTGCTTACTAGATCTAGTTTAATGGCCCGATCCGGAGTCTAGTGCGCGGTGGTGCCGGTTTGCAAAGTCCGCAAAATTAAAGTTTATCACCGTTTCCGCATTTGGCCGTCGGATTGACGGCCGGGGCGCCGCCGTGCACTTACAGTGGTATCAGAGCCTCGCCATTAACTTCGTCTAGCTTCATTTGATGTGTTTTGCATTTCCGATCGACCAAAATTCCAAAACTCGCATTTTTGTTCACGACAGTTTTCTGTTGAAATTTTTTGGTGTCCAAAAATTTTTCAGGTTGTAAAATAGTGATGTACTGGAAGTTATAAGCATACTGTAGAAATTCGACACTGCAACTCGACCACGCTAGCGCGGAACCGCGGCAAAACCCCCCTAGTGCCGCGGTTCCGCCGCCTAACAGTGTCCTTGCTGTGTCAAATTTCTTCAGTAGCTTTCTGGGGTGAAAATAGGGGTTTTGGAATATTAATATTGGGCCCAGATTTTCTGTCAGTGCTACAGTATTGCTTGGGGGCCCACTTGTTAATTTTTGATCGATCGGATATTTTAAACACATTTTTCACAGTATTTACATTATATCTGCGACCGTGAATGTCACTCGATCGGTAAATCCTGTCTAACTGCTATAGCCCGGTTAGACGGATTTGCGAACGTGACCTTCACGTTGATGTTCTGTGTTTTGCTGTGATGTTGCGGATCGGTCGTGGGGGATAGCCTGGATGCAATGCTAGTACAGTTTTGTTGTATTATGTACATTTGTTATTGCGGGGCGAGCGTCCGACATGTGGACTGCCGTCACTGCCTGATTGTATTATTCTTTTGGGGCACGACCTGGTTGCGGTCGATGTACCCGTTGGATGTATATTTTACTTTCTGTACTAGGTTTACCCCGCGGTGGGGTGCACGGATAGCCAGGTTCTAGAGGGCAACGGGCCCGCATCTCAGGGCATTGAGACAGAGGGGCTTCAGTCTGGAATTGGCGGGCTATTCGCCGCACTCGTAGGGGGTACAGGTTGACCCAGGAGGGGTGCCCAAGTTACCGGATTCCGTGAAGTGCTGGGTGGTCCATTCACGGCGCTGAAGGGGGCTGCCTCGCTTCAGGTTTTGGCGGGTGACTTGCCGCGCCCGTAGGGGTCTAGGATTTCATTGCACAGGCTATCCACACGACCAGGGGAACGTCGGGTTTCAGTAGTGGCTCTGTGAAACCCGGGGATCCCAGATATCTGTATTGTTCTGTGATGCTGTACATTTCTGTGATGTTGCATTTTATTCACGCCTTGAGCGAAATATAATATATTGGTATATATATTAGTAGATGTTGTATATGTTTTTCATCCGCGCTAGTCCAGTCCCCGCTCTGCCGTTAGTTAGCTAACCTAACGGGTGATGACGGGACCCAGTGGCGAATGCGGATGGCATATACGTACGTCAGTATATTTTCGTTCTTTGTGGTGTGATCAATTGATGGGACTGCGTTGATTCGGATCAATGCAAGTTAAAACAAACCTAATCTGATGTTGTTGGAACACTTTTCAAAAAGTTGTTATTGCAAGGACGTTCACTTTTGTTTTGCATCGTGGTATTCATTTGGAATATCCTGCTCCTCAGTCGACGAGGCAAGGGCCGAGATCCCTTCACCGGGAGTGACCCCTTGGACAGAAGTTTGCGTCAGGGCATTAACTTCACTATAGCCGATTACTTTTGCTTTGCACAGTGATATTCGGTTATGAATATCCAGCACCCCATTCTACGGGGAAAGAGCCGAGATCCCTTCACCGGGAGTGACCTCTTTAGTAAAGGTTTTCGCCACTATATTTTCTAAAAAGCTATCCGTTCCTTCAACGATATCAAGTTCATTACGTTACAGGTTTTCGCCAGAAACCATTCGTAGCCCTCCGTCGTTTCAGACAGGTAGCACGTAGTATTCATGCTATGTTTGTTGACCTTCGTCAAGGCATAGTGCATGGTAGCTGCTTGTTGCTTTTCTGCTGCATAGATAGATGTGTTGGTTTGGGACAGTCGTATAGCCTTGTTGACCTTCGTCAAGGGCTTGTACGGGTGGGTTCAAATTAACCTGGACAATGACGGGTGGAACTTGACATGTGACTTATGATTTGTTGACCTTCGTCAAGGTCATAAGAGCATGGGGCAGAAATCACATCGGGAGTTTCAAAAGAACTGAAACTTGCCAGATATGCGCATACCTTCTGGAGTGTGATACCGTGAGCGGATTCCGTCACGTTGTCATGCGATGATAGTTGGATCCCGATTCCCACTGATGAGTTGGTTTACTCCTCGGGTGACCCCGACTAATTCTTCTTTCAGGTTTGGAGGAGAATTTGAGGTACAGTGGGAGGTTTCCAGATTAGATAAAGTGATAACCATTCTGATCTAGGTTAGAGTGCACGCTGAGTGTTTCTTTTCTCTCTCTCTCTGGCAACGACCAGTGACCCGACCCTAAGACTACGACTCAGAGACCAAGTTGACCGAACCTTCTTAACACTGGCTTTTGGATTGTCAGAGTTGCAAACCTCGTTGCCACTCCTTCTTTTACCCTTTTCTCCAGGACACCCCGTATTACTACGAACGTCCACTTCCATTGGACAAAACCATCGTATGGTTATATACGAACTCGAAGGAATTCGAGGATGGTTTCCGGTTCTGGAGAAAACGGATAGGATTATTCAGTTGTCTTTTCCTTTTTGCCTCCTCTCAAGTTGTGAGTACTCCTTGGTTTAGGAGATAGTACACCTATTATGCAAATTGGATAGTCTTCTTCCAAACCTTAGGCTGGTGCCGACCGGTAGGGAATGAAGAAAACCAATTAGCCTAAACGGTGTGCAGAAGGTATTAAGATTAAGACAAAGCAAGGGATTAGTAAGAGGGCAAAGTAAATTGCAACTGATATTCACGACCAAACCAAGTATTTCTTCGCCAATCCTAAATCACCTTTGTATTTCTCCAGGACACTCCGTATCACTACGAAGATCCACAGTTTATTGGATAATCCATCGTATGGTTATATACGAACTCGAAAGGAACTTGTTCCAGTTCGGGGATGGATTCTGGTCCAGGAGAAATAGGAATAAGGTTTATTCGGTTGTCTTTTATCCTCACCTTCTCTCGCATTGCGAGTGCTCCTAGGACTAGGACAGTACACCTATTATGCTTATTGGATAGTCTTCTTCCAAACCATAGGCTGGTGCCGAACGGTAGGGAAGGAAGAAAACCATTTGGCCTAAGGGGTGTGCAGAAGGTAACGACTAAAGACAAATAAAGGGATTTGGAGAGGTGGCAAAGAATTATGCGGTTATAGTTGTGAATCTGGATAATGGTAGAGGCATTACTAGGAATACCAGGATACCCCATCGAAACACTTCAATGTTTCAGTTCACTGTGTACTGTTAAAAGAAAACTGAGTTCCCGATTAGACACTTGCTCCAGGGTATGTATTTACCAGGTTTGATTCTCACATCTGTATGGTTTTACAGATGATGAGTGGGAGTAAGTTATTAGGAATTGGGTGATCATCCTCATTATATCGGGATTCGTTGTAATCGGTGATATTTGAGGAGATCACCTGGGCTGTTTGCCGGTCGGCAAATATTTGGTTTTGAATATCCGCTGTTGTGCACCAATTTCAAATTGATATATCTGTACGTCTATTTTCATAGAGTGAGATATACCTTTTGATATTATGTCGATGACATTTACCTATATCAGTGGATGGTTAGGTAAGGAGCATTAAACAGCGGTGTAATTCTTCTTAACCATAAGTACAGTTTTCAACCTACGACACACAGTGAAAGAGTTGTTAGACTCGACGGACTTATACAGAGTATTGCATGTTGTCCAAGTGTCCATTAGGACAGAGGGGTTGGTCCTCATACTATATTCTGTTTACTTTTAACTTCTCTAGTTCTTAGACATGTGTTTCGTAGAAACACAGGGTCTAAGTTTTTGAGGAGTTATAGGTATTTGAATAGAGTAGAGAACCAGGTGTAGCAAGTATCGGGATTCTTCAAGGTGATCGAAGATGTAGATACTTGTGTATGGTATTCAGTTGATAGTAATGATAAAGAGAAATTGCTTCTCTTTCAGGTTACTCATAATTGGAAGCATTCCTAAATTGAGTAATGCTGATCGGCCTCTCTCCATTTAGTTGACATGCACTGGAGATAGCTGCATGATTTGAATCTGGTTCAATTAAATCAGTGCCTCTGGTTCTATATTGGATGTAGAACAGTTCATATCTTAACGATGTTAAGGTACGGGGAGTTGTCCGGCTTATGATTAAAACCAGACACTGGACAACTCAAGGCACGTTTCTGTAATGGCTGTTTGTGGGTTGACCCAGGCTATGACGAGGGTTGACTTTCTACCATAAGAAAGATCAATAGTGATATTGGTCTTGACTCGCCACAGTTTTAATTAAAATGGATTTTTTTCAAAGACAGTAGTGGGAGTATGGTAGAGCTGGAAGTGATTCCAGAACCGCAAACGATTACTGAAGATTTGATAAGGAACCTAAAGATTCAATCTGTTTTGACATTCCATTGGCTACTCCGCAGATAAGGTGGGTAACTTCAGGCACCCGAGAGGTACTCCGGTAACCTCAAGGACGGTGACAGGGAAGTTCTTGTTTACCCACACTTGCCATTGTTGTTGTTCCAGGCTGCGAGACCCGGCAGGAGGATGAGTATAGCGTCGTTCTAAACTAGCTTTAGAAGTGCGCGTCTATATGACTCTGCCAGAGGGTTGTCGTAGTCAGTGGGAGCAGCGGAAGCATTGGTGGACATCAGGCTTATGTCTATTTATAGACTAAAGCAGATATAGCGGAGATAGATCATCTATTTCTGATGTGACAGTCATGGGTTTGACGTCATCAGAATAGGGGATGGATCTGTTGAGAAGGTAGTAGGGTGTGAAATCCGGGTTTTGGATGACATACACAAAGTAGGAAGTGACATTCCTATACTACGATCGGTTATACTTTGGTCGTCACACAGTAGTTTCTCCACATAGGACTTGAATATTATATCAGACATACTGGTTACTAGATCTATGGTTTTAGATCTAGATTTGGGTGGTTTCTCAATCAGGGTACCTTGACAGCATTCTAAGAGTATTTAGAATGGACGACTCCTGGCACGGTAGTGTACCTGCAGGTGATGGAGTCACCCTCTCTAAAGGTGTCTTATAGACTAAAGTAGAGAGGGATGTGCATGATTGGCAGATCACTTGCTTAGGCAATTGAGTCAATCATGAGATGTCAAGTACCACACCAGATGTTGTTCTTGCACTAGATGCAATAAGTTGACATTGATCCAATCCTGGAGAAACAGTCGGAAGCGGTTTTAGAACATAAGTGGATGTTCTAGGGATATGATAACGACAGCCTCATTTGGGAGACAGTTATCATTCCAGGCTTCCAAGGTGACATGGACGACAGGGAGGTTATCAGAGTTATAGTTTTCCCTCTGACGAGGGGCAGTATTTTGGACAGATGGTCCAAGGCAATACTGAGGGTGGCATGGCGCAGGATACTGATTAAGTTCAGTTGACGATACAGTCTAAGAAGTTTGGATTTGGAGTTCATTTATGAACTAGGTCCCATCAGACATCCAGACATTCTAAGACAGGTATTTCTCATTTCGGGAGATGGCTTTCTCCGCGAACTTGAGATATAGAGAGACATAGAAAGAAACATCTAGGCGGATCCACTCACTGAGGCTATTCCTCGAACGCAATAGTCTTCCAAACAGGCTTTGTGAGACTGACTAGTAGAGGAGTTGGGTGTTCGGTATCACACGGGCTGTGAGTATGCGACATCGCAATAATTAGCCTTGAGTGCAAGTGGGAGATTGTTGGAGATAGTGCCCTCAGAGTCAATTATTGGATCACAGGCACGTGATTGCAATGATTGAGGGAGGACCTATCCCGGTACGACAGTCTTACTCGAGATGATAGTTTGCTATCTGGTTTACCTTTATCATCGTGTACTGCTTTAGGTGACCTGACAGGTCGCTATTACACGTTGATAGAGCCCCTAGGATTCTTGCTTGACCACCAGCAGTATGAGGGCGATCATATAAGTGGGAGCTGGTAGTTTTTAAGCACATCCTTAAATGGTCCCTAGTCGTGGGAGTTTCGAGACAGGGCATCGATACTCCAGAGTAGACTAGTGTATACAGTCGAGACCCCGACGAGGGGCGGTGGCCGGTCTCACAGGCCACTGGTGTCAGTTGGTTCACCTAAGATGTATACAGGTGCTCATTGGGTTATGAGTACATCGGACAGGACTCGCCGGGAACATGCTAGTTGGTCTTATACCTGACGTCAGATAGCAGTTCCCAGGTGACATGTGTACAGGTTAGTTCATCGACCTGGGGATCGTCATTTGTCTCGTGTGAGTTCCCACTGTGCTTTGATTACTACCATACCACGGCTCAAAGGAGTCGTGCAAACAGGTTTTAGTTGGGTACAGTCCCGAGCCACATGGAGGCAGTGAGCGGATCTTCAGGGGTTCGTCTCTCCCGGTATTGGGGGTGAGGTCGCGCTGTGTTTAGGAGAGCCATTACACAAAGTCCTTGGCCAAGGCAGGAGATTTACTGGTAGGTATTCCGGTAGTATCTCAGGGTGTTCTGGGCTACACTCCGACACGACTTGTACCGCTTTTGGGGGTCTGACTTTTACCCACCCCCTAGGCCCGACATGCGATGCTCATAGACGAACGGACCGGACTGTACGGATATTGTCACTGACAGGCTCAGTAGGGTGTCAGGATGAGTTCGCTCATCGACGTCCATTTTGGTCAATAGCTGGTGGCCCGTTACGTATTGGCTTATACCTCTGATGAGCTAGTGGTTAAATCCACAGCCATAGTATTGACGAGTCTTTAGAGTCCACCACACTTTCAGTTACTCAGCTTTCGGGCGAAACGTTGTAGAGGCCGTATGGAGATATGGCAGGGTTCGATCAGATACGTGCGGTATTACACGGATCGTGATCGGACGGTTTTTACTAGCCGGCTTTGGCTTAAGCCGGATCTTAGTATTTGATAGTGTAGTTTTTGTCTCTTTGCATTTGTATTTCGGTCGGAATACAGATGCGGGTGTGTATGCACAGTATCGGGGTTTTCCTGTAATTTATTACGGGACCGGTTTTCTGGAGTTGCCAGTTTGCATTCCGTTCCGGCCGGTTTTTCTTTGTTCTTTCCCGGCCGGACTTTTCCGATGGAGGGGGTTATTTGCAATTGTGCAAATAACACTTTGTGGAGGGGTTTATTGCATAAGTTTTGATTTGATTGCATCTTTGCTCCATGATGCATTAATTAAGACATGTATGAGTATGGGTTTTGTGGTGGAGCCGGCCACTGTGGGATATGGTGTGTGCATTGTTTTGAGGGATTAATTAATTAGAATGGGGAGAATATATATGAGTGTGCTGGAGTGATAGAAAAGGAGATGAGGATTAATTTATGAGTGCTTGCTTCATGATTTTCCAGAGAGCACAAATATATTGGCTTGGCCGAGCTCATTTGCTGGGATGCTCCATTCTTTTTCTAGCATGCTCCATTCTTTTTCTAGCAAGCTTCCATGAAAACTCTTGGGCAAAATTCCTCCAAAATGGCAACCTCTTAAACCCCAAAGAGACAAGTTTCTACACTACATTCTACAGCATATCTTGGGCACGTCGACTAGCCAGCTTCGTGCCCGAGTTACCTCGGTATTGAGGTGGGAGCCCGTAAAAGATGCAGGCGATGTGGTGCCCTTCCGGCAAGGAGGCGACGACCGAACATTCCGCAGGAGATCGGGACGACGACGAGAAGACCGGAGGACTCGGATCACTCGGTATATCTCTAACCCGTCTTGTTGCTTACTAGATCTAGTTTAATGGCCCGATCCGGAGTCTAGTGCGCGGTGGTGCCGGTTTGCAAAGTCCGCAAAATTAAAGTTTATCACCGTTTCCGCATTTGGCCGTCGGATTGACGGCCGGGGCGCCGCCGTGCACTTACATACGCAATGATGGGTACTTCACAATTGACTTTAGATGCTATGCGCTTACGTCTTCTCCCATTCACACTGTGCGACTTGGCAGAAAAATGGCTTTATAATACTGCCGCACACTCTATCACTAATTGGGATGAATTCGTCGTAGCATTTCTTAAGAAGTTTTGCCCAAACCATAAGACTGCCCACATTAGGAGCGAGATCAACCAGTTCACCCAGCTTCCCAATGAACCATTTTGGAAGTGCTTTGAACGTTTCAAAGATCTGCTTGTCCAATGCCCCCATCACGGAATACAAAGATGGGATTTATGTCGGATTATATATGAGGGCATTAATCCAGCGACAAAGCAGATGCTTGAAACAATGTGTCAATGCAATTTCATGTCTAAAGATGATGGTGAAGCATGGAAATATCTGGAAGATCTCGCTGAACACACGTTGCAGTGGGAAAGCGTAAGACCACCTACAACTAAGGGAGGTATTCACCAGCCCGATATTTCCATCGCAGTAAAAGCCGAAATGGCAGCGATGCAGAAGAAACTTGATTCTATTGAGAACAAACTTTCATCAGTCTCCCTAAATCAGGTCACGCTTCCCAAGACTGTCTGTGGTTGCTGTTCGGATCCTTCACACTTAACGGAAGAATGTCCTATGAATGCATCGTTTCAAACTAATGCTGCTTTTCAGCAGCGACCTAGAAACGACCCTTATTCTTCCACATATAATCAAGGATGGAGGAATCATCCTAACTTTGCTTGGAACCAAAACCAACAAAGCAATTATCAAAGACCTCCTCCACAGCAACCACAACCACAGAATCAGCCCCCCTTTCAGTCACAGAATTTCCAAAATCCGGCCAACATTTCTACACCACAAGTGGCCGGTACTGACAACTCACTTGCACAAACTTTGGATATGTTCATGAAACAATCCATGCAAAATTCGGCTGAGATGAGGTCTTCTATTGATGCCCTAACGAAAAACTCCTCCTCCCATGGTGAGAGTATCAAATCAATAGAAAACCAAATCGCACAATTAAACGCCGCAATGAGTGCGAGAGAGAAAGGGAAACTCCCATCTCAACCCCTACCGAATCCTGGCTATTCACAAAGTCATAATGTGAATGCCGTCACTACGTTGAGATCGGGGAGAGTGCTGAACAACCGAGTGGGTGAGCAATTTGATGATAGTGACACATTTGATACCCCGTCTTCTTCTTCTTCTTCTTCCCCTAACTCGTCTAGTCTCCCACCTTCGTCCGAGCCTATTCTCTGTTTTCCCCAAGGCTCAAACATTTCACCAAATCTATCTAAGTCGATTCCCACTCTAATTTTGGGATCGAATCCGTCGCCACAGTCTTCTCCACAAACGTCGGACCCAAAACTTATTGATCGAGCTCCATTTCCAAACCGATTAAGGGCCAACCGACCTAACCCGCAAATGGAGAAGATTGTGGAAATGTTTAAGCAAGTTAGCGTGAATATTCCTCTCCTAGATGCTATTCAACAAGTCCCATCTTATGCAAGAATCCTTAAAGACTTGTGCACTAGGAAGAGAAAAACTCAAGTGCCTAAAAAGGTTTTCATGACGAGTAATGTTAGCACAGATTTTACCCAACAAATACCAAAGAAACGTAAGGACCCCGGCTGTCCTACAATCTCTATTTCTATTGGGGGTAAAAATATAAATCGTGCTTTACTCGATCTAGGCGCTAGCGTCAACTTGCTTCCTTATTCAGTATACGAGCAGTTAGGAATTGGAGAGTTAAAACCCGCCTATTGTACTCTCCAAATGGCAGACCGATTTATCACCAAACCTCGGGGCGAACTAGAGGATGTGTTAATTAAAGTCGGGGAATTCATATTTCCCGTGGACTTTATTGTTTTAGATACACAATCTGTAGCAAACCCACGCAATCAAATCCCGGTGATACTTGGTCGACCCTTCCTAGCAACTTCTAACGCTGTAATTAATTGTCGTAACGGTTCTATGAACTTATCCTTCGGAAAAATGACAATTGAGCTTAATATTTACAAGCTAGGAAGTCAGCCATCAGAACCTTTTGCTCAATTGCTGGATGTTTGTTCCATCCACGAGATAGTTTCCGAAAGCTGCATGGATGAGAAGCTTTGCTTTGATGTTCTCGACAACATTAATGAGACATCGTTTGATCTTGCACCACTTTACAGTGAGGATATGTTCAATGAGTCCGACCTTGAGATTGAACCCGTTGACTCGTTGCAAAAGTCAGCAGCACTTTCCGAGTCAATATCTTATGCAAGTTTTGAACCTCTTAGGGAGTCCGAATATCATTCGCTTACCTCACCTTCTATAGTCTCTCCGCCAATTCTTGATCTCAAACCGCTACCTTCTCATCTTAAATATGCATATTTAGGAGAGAATGAGACTTTGCCAGTGATTATTTCCGCTTCTCTAGCCTTAGAGCAAGAGAATGCACTTTTGGCAGTGTTGAGATCGAATCGGGAAGAATTTGGTTGGACAATGGCTGACATCAAAGGGATTAGTCCCTTAATTGTTGAACATTACATACATCTGATGGATGAAGCCAAACCAACCCGAGACCCACAAAGACGGTTAAATCCCGTTATGAAGGAGGCGGTAAAGAAAGAAATCGTCAAGTGCCTTGATAGTGGAATAATTTACCCCATATCTGATAGCCAATGGGTAAGTCCAATTCATGTGGTCCCTAAAAAGTCTGGCATCACGGTCATCACTAATGAGGCTAATGAGTTAATCCAAACACGTACTCAAACTGGGTGGCGCGTATGTATCGATTACAGGAAACTCAATGCCGCGACGAGGAAAGATCACTTCCCTCTACCTTTCATTGACCAGATGTTAGAACGATTAGCGGGACACGAATACTACTGTTTCTTGGACGGATACTCTGGTTATAACCAGGTCCCCATCACCGAAAAGGATCAAGATAAAACCACTTTTACTTGTCCTTTCGGAACTTTTGCTTATAGACGCATGCCCTTTGGGTTATGCAACGCTCCCGCTACATTTCAGCGGTGCATGATGGGGATATTTTCAGATATGGTGGAAAATTTTCTGGAAATTTTTATGGACGATTTCTCCATTTTTGGGGACTGCCTTCGTAATCTTGACGCTGTTCTTACCCGCTGTAAGGATAAGAACTTGACTTTGAATTGGGAAAAATGCCATTTTATGGTCCAAGAAGGTATTGTACTTGGACATATAATTTCACATAAAGGCATTGAGGTCGACAGAGCTAAAATAGATGTCATTCAAAACCTCCCTCGTCCTAATTGCGTCGAAGATATACGATCCTTCCTTGGTCATGCGGGATTTTATAGGAGATTTATTAAGGACTTTAGCAAAATTGCTAGACCCTTAACACTTCTATTGGCAAAGGACACTACTTTTCACTTCGATTCGGATTGTGAGGCTGCTTTTGAATCGCTTAAAGAATCACTCACTACAGCCCCCGTTCTATCATCTCCGGATTGGAACCACCCGTTCGAGCTTATGTGTGATGCATCAGATTTTGCTATTGGTGCGGTCTTAGGACAACACATTGATAAGATGCCACATGTAATTTACTATGCAAGTAGGACCTTGAATGATGCACAAATAAATTACACAACTACCGAGAAAGAACTCTTGGCAGTTGTATTTGCATTAGAGAAATTCAGGCCCTACTTGATTGGCTCGCTTATTGTGGTTTACACAGATCACTCCGCCCTACGACATCTTTTATCGAAGAAGGATGCGAAGGCCAGGCTAATACGTTGGATCCTATTGTTACAAGAATTTGATCTTGTCATCAAAGACAAGAGTGGATGTGAAAACGTTGTAGCCGACCATCTTTCACGCATCACTTCTTCGCCAACTGTGACCGTGCCGATAAATGACTCATTTCCCGACGAACAGCTCTTGAATGTATCCTACGAACCTTGGTTCGTGGATATCGTGAACTATCTTGCGACGGGACTTATACCTAGCGATTGGTCGAAACAAGACAAACTTCGATTTTTATCCCAAGAAAAATATTTTTACTGGGATGAACCATATCTATTCAAGTATTGTTCCGATCAAATCATTCGCAGGTATGTCCCTAACGATGAATTCAAGAGCGTGTTATCATTTTGTCATGATCAGGCCTGCGGCGATCACTTTGGACCTCGAAAAACGGCGGAGAAAGTTTTACAATATGGCTTTTATTGGCCAACATTATTTAAAGATGCATTTGAACATTGCAAAACTTGTCCGCGATGTCAGCATTTGGGTCGGATTTCACAAAGGAATGAGATGCCGCTCCAACTTATATTGGTTGTGGAAATATTTGATGTTTGGGGTATTGATTTTATGGGCCCTTTTCCCAACTCCTTTGGGAATCTATATATCTTGTTAGCGGTTGATTATGTCTCGAAGTGGGTGGAAGTTGTACCGTATCGCACTAATGACAACAAAGTTGTCATTAAGTTCCTTAAAGAAAATATCTTTTCGCGATTCGGACACCCTCGCGCTATCATTAGCGATAACGGGACACATTTCTGCAATAGGCCTTTCGAGGCCTTGATGCGGAAATATTCAATCACTCACAGGCTTTCTACACCCTATCACCCCCAAACAAGCGGGCAGGCTGAGATCTCAAATAGGCAGATCAAACAGATATTGGAGAAGACGGTTTCGAAAAACCGTAAGGATTGGTCAACCAAATTGACGGATGCTCTTTGGGCATTCCGCACCGCTTATAAGACCGATCTTGGTATGTCTCCATACCGTCTTGTGTTTGGGAAGGCATGCCACCTCCCTGTCGAGATTGAACATAAGGCAATGTGGGCTATTAAAGAGCTTAATTTTGATCTTGATCATGCAGGCAGCTATCGGAAGCTGCAATTGAATGAGCTAAGCGAACTCCGCGATGAAGCTTACGATAATGCGGTGATAGTAAAGAATAGGACTAAAGTGTTCCACGATAAAAATCTTTTTAGAAAAACCTTCACATCGGGGCAACAAGTCCTTCTTTACGATTCCCGTCTCCATCTTCATCCGGGTAAGCTTAAATCTCGTTGGAAAGGACCTTTTGTGGTGCGGTATGTACACCCGCACGGGGCAGTTGAAGTCGAAAATTTGAAAAACGGTTCAATTTTTAAAGTAAATGGGCATAGATTAAAACCGTATTTTTCTGCTGACCCCGCGGAGGAGCTCCTGTTTTTACAGGAGCCGCTTTATCAAAACTAAAATTCCTCCGCCTCACCTCCATGTTTTGATAACTTTTTCACATTTTTAAGAATAGAGGTGAGTAAAAAATGATTTGATTGAATATCTGTGCGTGTCAAAGAATAAGTTTGGGGGAATTTTTCATTTAACTATTATCTTACCCCTTGTATCTCTCCCTTAGTATATAGGTCCTTGTTCTCAAAAGGCTACATCAGTGAGGACACTGCTGAAAACAGGTTTGGGGGGGAGGTTTGTATTCACTGAATTATCTTTGACACCGGGCATTAAAATTTTTTTTATATAACAAAAGAATAGAAAGTAAAAAAATTACATCCAAAAGATAGGAATAGTTTAAGAAAACCAAGAAAATTAGAAGTTTTCTTAGACGAACTAGCAATAAGTAGTTATGAGCTGTTGTCCCAAGGGTTAGTAAGATGAAAGAAATCACTAATCTGAGGATAAAAATAAGTCTGAAAAATAGTTTCTATTCTGGAAGCTAAACATTTGAATGTTGATACCCTACTAAATGCACTTACACACGTCTTGAAACTCGGGATAGTAGAGAATACCTTGAAATGCTCTTGTCTAAAAGCCAAAGTATGAAGGAAATGAAAAAAAAATGAAGAAAATATAAATGGTGAAAAGAAAAATGAACACTGGTTTTGTATCGCCAAGGCAGCAATAAAAAAATATAGCGAGGGTGCCTCTTCACCTAGTGCCCTAAGGCCAACTGGTCTGCGAGTCACTGCTAAGCCTTAGGTGGTGCAAGACGAGGAAAATATTATCACCGAATCAGCAAGCACATGAGTAATCGGTCGGTTAGTACCTCAAGAAGTATTAACGGTCGCATGAAAAGGTGTGAGCAAATCTAAATATTCATCAAATTAAAAAGTACTGAGGTAGATGGACAAGAGTATGATAGCTTGAATTGAATTCTCCGAGTGTAGGGATGTCCATTACACACACGTAGGGGTATATGATCAATGTTTGGACGAAAGGTAGGAATGAAGAATAAAGACGATGTTTTATTGAGGGATAATGTGATTTCTAACATCTTTTCATGACTATTAAGATAGGGCTCATGACAACTGAAAAGCTAGTATAGTTGGAAACTCTTCTTTTCAAGGCCTTTCTTTTATGGTTCTTATCTTTATATGTAAATTTCACCATCTCTCTTTCGTTATTGGATTTTGTGGGTGTAATCCGCTGAAAACCCTCAGGAGACAACACTCCTCCTACTAGGGACACCTAGAGGTTTAACGGCTTGTTGCACGTGCTCAGTGCAATCGTGTCTGCCTACGAAAGTGTGCTTAGTTTTCTCCTTTCCTTTTCTCCTCTTGAATAAACTAGTTTGCTCGGGACGATCAAAGATAGGTTTGGGGGTATTTGTTCAGTTGATAAAACTGCACATTTGTATTATATTTTTCCTACCATTTTCATATTAAAAAAGGACTTTATTATAATATATTATACATATGAGGGTTTATGTGTAAAAACATTATTTTCCATTTGTTAATATATTTTAATTATCATTTGGTAGGAAAATGTATGCAAATATTATTGACCTAATCCTAGTAGAACAAAGTCTACTAAAATCTTATTTGAGTTGTTGTGCAGAATATTTCCAAGTTGTTATGAAGAATTTATCAAACAAATCAATTTGTTGAAGAAAACTTACCAAATTAAGAAGCAAAACTTGGAGACCAAGTCTGGAAACAACCGAGAGAAGATTTCTGAATTCTAAAGATGCCTAGGATTGCCAAATGTCAAAATCAGAGAGCCCAAGAAAATTGGTGAAGAGATCCTCACCATTGGCCGCGGAACCGCGGCCAAACCCCACTGTTGGCCGCGGATCTGCGGCAATCTAGAGAGATTGGTGCTAAAATTTTGTGGAGTAAATCTCTGCTGAATTTTACCAAGTTTCCAACTAAAAGATTCTGGCTTTGCACTATAAAAGGGCACCGAGGGCCTCTTGGAAAAGTTATCAAGCCGAAGAGATCACGAAGTCTAAGACGGCTCATGCATCCAGGCTGATCATCAACTGTTCATCTACCTCCTTGGAAGAGATCGAGAAGCAAACTAGTCTTTGTAATCATTTTCTAAGGAATCAAAGTGTAGATTGTTCAAGTTGATTAATAAAGGTAGTTGTTTTATTTAATTCTTTTGCATTTTACATTATGTTTCCCCTCTCTGTCTTTTCATCTTCTTCTCTCAACATGCGCGAGTAATTCTCCGCTTGTTAGGGTTCGTAGGATTAGGGTAGGCTAATGGATGATGAATATCCCTAAACCCTTTTTAAGTCCTATAAAGTTTAGAAACTTTATCAAAAGAATCATTAACATACTAATCGGGCGCGCTAGCAATTCTTTTCTAGTTCCGACCACGATTAGAGATTAGATTACTGATTGTTTTGGTAAAGGCTAGATATGAACGGAGTTCCGTGTCGAGATAAGGGTTAAGAATGGGATTCCTTTTCCCTCCAGAAACCCTAATCTACACGTATCACCGTCGTTCTTGTTCTAAATCTATTAATGGATAAAAAAGGGAACTTTTAATTAATCGTCCATAACTACTAAATCCTAACGAACCCTACAAGCCCTCTTATTATATTAATTACATCTTTAAAATAATCTAGATCTATATTTTACATTCTTGTTTAACGTAGATCTAGAAACCATTCTATAAAATTCTTTATTCCTCCTCTCTTTCTCAACACATCTAAAGTAAAAGTAAAAGGTTCCACGTTTCCCAGAGGACGACCCGTACCCATCTCGGTCTAGCTACGTGCGACACCGTTATTGATTGCGGTTAACTACAAACATACACTCTTTCGTATCAATCAACTTGATATGCGACATATCAGACGAGGAGACCGAACTGCACGGGTAGTGTTGCCGGTTGGCTCGACAGGAGTTGTAGCAGGTTCGCTTGTTTTCTTCTGATCGCTCAATACCCGGGTGGCCGTTACGTTTAGCCGACCGCTTGCTGCTTGGGGGTGCTTGATATGATCATCACCCACTGCCGGCGTATTGACGAGTCTTAGAGTCCCACAAAGGAGTTACCTAGTCCAGGCGAAACGTTGTGGTGCGCGTATGTGATATGCGCATGGACCCGGTTAAAATGCGCGTATGAGATACCGTATATTAATCGGGTGGCTTGCTTTTGGTTGGGTCGTATGTGATATGGACGGATTGATAAATCAAGTGTTGATTTATCATTTAACCATTAGTTTCTCACTAGAAATCCTTTCTTGTATTTTTGATGTATGCATGCATGTATGCATTCTTTCTTGATTCATGCACATATGGATGTGCATGCACACATACATACATACATATATCATCCTTCATGGTTGTTTATACATAGAAAATGGTGGCAATATAAGACTCACACCATGGTTTTATATATATATATATATGTATTATTATTGCATTTGTTTTAAAACAAAAAGAAAAAGGAAAGGATAATTCATGGTTTCTTTCTACACTCTTCTTTGATCTAACCATGCTCACCCACCATTTAACCATGGATTACTTTCCTTTTGTGTTTTAACTCAAGTTCAATAATATCTTTATTGTTTAACCATGGTTTGAGATGAGAAGTGGAAAATATATATTCATATATTTTCTATTTTTCAAAGTGGATTATCTTTCTCTCTTATTCTAAAAGGCCATCATCTTCTTCCTCATTCTTCCTTTGCTCTCTAGATTTTTCTAGTGAGCAAAACATTCACCAAGTTAGGATTTTGAAGTGAGAATAGCCACCACAACATCATTCTACATAAGTCTTGCCCACTTGTTTAGAGTGTTAGCTTCATTTCTTTCTCTTGATCTTGTGAAGTTGCAAGCTTGGACAAAGCGGACTCCGGGTGGATCATCGTGGACCTAGAGGAGTTCAAGCGGACCTTTTCCAAACCCCAAATAGCCGAGGAGTCTAGCATAGGGAGCTACAAAGGTTGTACTCTTAAAACCCTAGCATTATCTACTTATGTTGAAGTGTTGTTTCTTAAAACCCTAATTGATCTAGGAATGATTCTTTGTATGCTTACTTAGCACCCTAAAATTTTAATCTTTGGTACATGTGATGCTTCCAAACCCTTCATGAGGTGCTAGGTAAACCCAACAGTAATCCCTATCACTTAGAAGTAAAGTATTTTACTTGTTGTTTCTAACCCTAATTCTCTAGTAAAGATCCTTGCTTAGGTTGTTTGGCACTTGAAAATTTTAAATACGGCATGTTTGATGCCTTGTAGAACCTTGTTCTAGTGCCTAAGAACCTTACACTTTTGGCCTTGGGTGCTCACGTGCTTTTCACGTGAGGCGCTAAGCTTTTTGGAGATTTAATCTCTGTTGATATTTTTAGAGAATTTAAACCTCTGTGAAAGGTATTTTGACCATTAACGATCACTATTTTGATGCTATGGGATCAGGTTCTTTAAGAACTAAGTTCTTGATTTGAAGGAACTACGTTCCTGGGGTATTATGGACTCTATCTTCTCCATGTTCTTTTATCCATGTTTTCCTGTTCATATTTTCAGAGAG
Source organism: Agapanthus africanus (assembly GCA_030015575.1). Taxonomy (NCBI): domain Eukaryota; kingdom Viridiplantae; phylum Streptophyta; class Magnoliopsida; order Asparagales; family Amaryllidaceae; genus Agapanthus; species Agapanthus africanus. The sequence continues at coordinate 129,757,951 of CM057350.1, read as the reverse complement.
GTTAAATCTCTGTTAATGGTATTTTGATCATTAACGATCACCAAGATCACTATTTTGGGGATCTGGGATCAGGTTCATTAAGAACTAATTTCTTGATTTGAAGGAACTAGGTTACCAGAGTATTATAGACTCCATCTTTTTCATGTTCTTGTATTCATGTTCTCCCCTGAATCTTTGATTCTTAAGAACAAGATCTTCCCGATGAGAATTAAATTCTCAACTTATGGGAGATTTGTTTTATGGATCTCAGATCCAGAGAAAGAACTGAGTTCTTTGAGAAGGGTTAAACCCTTAAATATGTTAGGTAAAGGAGATGTTTTGATCTCGATATTTTCTTTACCTAGGGTTTTGAGGAGGGAGACGATCTTCTTTATTGAGAATTAAATTCTCTGTTATTTTGTGGAATCTTAGGAGAACCTTCTGTATATTTTTTTACCGAAGTTTATGGGCTGGTCTCCTCTTCTTTTTGTATCTCTCTACTCCTATTTATAAGAGAAGAGAAAAATCAATCTGTTGAAAGAAATCTCTCATCGAGAGATCATGATTGATTTAGAATCAATCGAAATGATCTTAAAAATCAACTGGTGAATTTTATTCACCGTTGGATTTTAATCCAAAGGCTCTCTGTTTTACAGAGAAGATCATTCTTATTTATTTAATAAGATTAGGAATATATTTTTCTAAGATAGAATTTAATTCTATCAGATGATCAGATGATGATTTTATACTCACCATTGGATCTTTGATCTAAGGGTCCTCTGTTTAACAAAGAAGATCTTTCTTATTTTAGAAAGATCGGTGAAATATTTACCACATAGAATTTAATTCTATCATATGAATATCTTATTTGTTTAACAAGATTAGGAAGATATTTTCCTAACATATAATTTAATTCTATCACATAGAATTTAATTCTATCAGATGGTTTGATGGTTTAATTGGTGATTTTATCACTATTGAATTTTAAATCCAAGATTCTCTATTAGAGAAAGATCTTTCCATATTACAAAGATCAGGAAAAATATTTTTCAAATAGAATTTAATTCTATCATATGAGAGCATTTTAAATTGGGGCGCTCACGTGTATTGCACGTGAGTGCTGCCATATACATATATGGCAGCGACGCTTACGTGCTTTGCATGTGAGCACTGCCAAGAATACGACAAACGAACTCACGTGTTTAACACGTGCATGCTCGCGTGGGGGCTATCATAGGATTTAATCCTATTTGAAGCCGGTACTCACATGCTTTGTTGGTAAATGCACACATGTTTAACACGTGGATGTTCACCGCCGAAAACAGAGACGAAACCGCGTAGGTCGTCTTGCCTGAATTTGGGGGCAGATGCTATTTGGATTTATCCGTTCAACTCTCCGAAAATGCCAAGTTGATTTATGGCACCGTATATCGAAGGTTTGGACGGAATCGGTCGTTGTAGCAGACTTCGTCAGATCCCCCCTCGTTTGCGAGGTTTTTTTTATTATGGGGACGCTCTTCTCTGCAGGCGCAAGCTCCTGCAGTTAATTACGTTATCGCATCGCGATAACCACTTTCTCCTACTCCAGAAGTTCACTTCGTGTCGTGTGTGTTTGTTTTAGTTTTGGTTGCCCATGGATTGTATACGGAAACTAATTTATGTTGTCGCCCGTAGGGCGTGGATTAGTCCAAATCCGTATATTTTTAGATTTGGGTTTGGGTTGATTTAAGGATCGTTGATCCGTTTTGAGATCAAGATCGACTTAAATGTATACGAGCAGTTGGGGGGCTCAGTTGATTTTTGGTTAAGGCTACGTTGGTTCAATTTGAGACTAAGATCTACTTAATAGTGTGCTAGGATCATTTTTGTTTCAGATCCAACAAGAGAGCAGTTAGGCTCTGTTGTTTGAGTTTAAGGACGTTTCAGTCTCTTATCGCCGTTTTGGAGGCAAGTTGTAGTTTGAGGACATTCCGGTCTGTAGATCACCATTTTGGAAGTGAGATTTTAGTTTAAGGACATCTCGGTCCGTTGTTGCCATTTTGGAGGCAACGTTTAGTTTGAGAACATTTCGGTCTGTAGATCACCATTTTTGAGGTGAGGATTTAGTTTAAGGACGTTACGGTTCGTTGTCGCCATTTTTGATACAACGTTGTAGTTTGAAAACATTTCGGTCTGTAGATCACCATTTTTTGAGGTGAGATTTTAGTTTAAGGACGTTACGGTCCATTGTCACCATCTTGGAGACGACATTGTAGTTTGAGGACGTTTCGGTCTGTAGATCACCATTTTTGAGGTGAGCTTTTAGTTTAAGGACGTTACGGTCTGTTGTCGCCATTTTGGAGGCAACGTTGTAGTTTGAGAACATTTCGGTCTGTAGATCACTATTTTTTGAGGTGGGATTTTAGTTTAAGGACGTTACGGTCCGTTATCACCATCTTAGAGACAACGTTGTAGTTTGAGCACGTTTCGGTCTGTAGATCACCATTTTTGAGGTGAGGTTTTAGTTTAAGGACGTTACGGTCCGTTGTCGCCATTTTGGAGGTAACGTTGTAGTTTGAGGAGATTTCGGTCTGTAGATCACCATTTTTGAGATGAGGTTTTAGTTCAAGGACATTACGGTCCGTTGTCACCATTTTGGAGACAACGTTGTAGTTTGAGGACGTTTGGGTCTGTAGATCACCATTTTTGAGGAGAGGTTTTAGTTTAAGGACATTACGGTCCGTTGTCACCATCTTGGAGACAATATTGTAGTTTGAGGACGTTTCGGTCTATAGATCACCATTTTTGAGGTGGGGTTTATTTTAAAGACATTACGGTCCGCTGTTAGTTTATGGACATGTCGGTCCAATGTTCATCTTATGCACACGTGTATTTGTTACGTGTCGGGATGAACAAAGGTGATATGGGACCGTTTCCCCCCAATCAGAGAGTAAAGTTCTATTCAAAATTTGAAATTTGAACTGAGGAAGCGCCTCATGAGAGTGCTAGTGCCAAGAGTGCCAGCACTAAGAGTCAAAGACTCTGAGGCAGCGCCTCACGTGCAAAGCACGAGAGTGCTTGCGTCAAGAGCGCTAGCGCCAAGAGTCAAAGACTCTGAGGAAGCGCCAAGAGCACCAGCGCCATGAGTCAAAGACTCTGAGGTAGCGCCTCACGTGCAAAGCACGAGAGCGCTCACGCCAAAAGTGCCAACGCTAAGAGGCAAAAGACTCTGAGGTAGCGCCTCGCGCTAGAACTAAATGTTCTCCACCCTTGGATCAAAGATCCAACGAAGATGATTAAAAATCATCAAATTACCAGAATAAAATTCTGTTGAGGAAATACTCCTCAAATCGTTCCAAATAAGAAAGATTGTGCTCTGTAAATCAGAGCACCGTTGGATCAAAGATCCAATGGTGATTAAACATCACCAAGATACAGAATAAGTTTCATATGGGAAAATATTTTTCCAATCTTGCTAAAAACAAGAAAGATGTCTTCTGTAAAACAGAAGCCCTTGGATCAAAGATCCAATGGTGGGATAAATTCCCAAATCAATTAGAGATCTCTCAATGAGTGATTTTCTTAACTGATTCAACAAATCGGCCTCCCCTATATAAAGGACCCAAGACTTCAAGTCTTCAAAAAAAGGGGAAACCCCCCTACAAGTTTCAAGTTCTCAGAAAAGAAAAAGAGAAGAGCAAGCTCTAAGAAGAAGAACCTTCTTCAAGGTAAACAAAAAGAAGAGGGATCATAACATCTCCTCCATATTTGAGAGTTAACTCTCACATCATAAGAACTTAGTTATTTTTTTCTAGATCACAGATTTACAAGACAAAGTCTTTCACAAAAAACAGAAGAGATCATAGAATCTCCTCATAAAAGAAGAACTTAGTTCTTAGATCCACGAGACAAAGTCTCTTATAAACGAGAACTTGATTCTCAGAGCACAGAATTGATCAGAACTGCCAAAGAAGCGCTTAAGCGATCCAAGTCTGGCACTCAGCTCCAAGCGCTCCACGTGTTCTTCACGTAGGCGCTATTTTATAAGAAGCGCCATAGCGCTCCCAGTCTGGCGCTCAGCGCCAAGCGCTCCATGTGCTCTTCACTTGGGCGCCCTTTTATAAGAAGCACCGTAGCGCTCTCAGTCTGGTGCTCAGCGCCAAGCGCTCCACATGCTCCTCACGTGGGCGCTAAGGAATTACAAAGCGCTCTGTAAATAAGGCCCCAACGCCATAAAAAGTGTTCAACACTCAATAAAAGACAAAAAGAAAAAGGGGTGTCAGAACCCAAATCAATACTCAGCATTATTGAATAAAAAGGGGCTGAGCCCAAACAATTGCTCAACATTTTATTCAAAATGAGTGGACTGAGTCCAAACAAGTGTTCAAACACTTTATTCAGAACTGAGTGGGCTGAGCCCAAGTTGGCCACAAGTCCCTAATTCAAATTAACTGAGCCCATGTGCTCACAATCCTTTGAATTGGTCTTAGTCCCAAACCTGACTATAGATCTCCCAACTAATATTGGTTCAAGGGTACATCTCTTCACATCTCTGATATGTGTCGTTGTAATTCTTCAACGTCTTCAGAGAGTTGGCGGGTCTCGACAACCAGAAACTCTACAGACTACGATGTCTTTAAACCCCACAGACTATGATATCTTTAAACCAGACTAAGATGTCTTTAAACCAGACTATGATGTCTTTAAACCATACAGAATACGATGTCTCTAAACCTTACGGACTATGAGGTCCTTAAAATCATGGACTACGATGTCCTTAAACCCAATGGACCGCAACGTCCCTAAACTAAGACGATAGAGTCCAAATACTCTTTCATTGGATCTAAATGATCCCAAAATTCCGTTGAGTAGATCTTAGTCTAAAATTATACTAACGTATCCTCAACAAACATTAGAGTTGATCTTAGTCTAAAACAAGACTAACGATCCTTAAACCAACCCAAACCCAAATCTAAGAAAATACGGATTTGGATTAATCCACGCCCTACGGGCGACAACATAAATTAGTCTCCCTATACAATCCACGGGCAACCAAAAATAAAACAAACGCACACGACATAAAGTGAACATCTGGAGAAGGAGAAAGTGGTTACCGCGATGCGGTAGCGTAATTAACTGCAGGGGCTTATGCCTGCAGGGAAGAGCGTCCCCACAATCAAAAACCCCTCGCAAGCGAGGGAGAATCTGACAAAGTCTGCTACAACGGCCGCATTTTTCCAAACCTCCGACACACGGTGCCATAAATCAACTTGGCATCTTCGGAGAGGTGGAAGGATAAAACCAAATAGCATCTTCCCCCCCAAATCTAGTCCAGGATGTCCCAACGTCCTGATCGCGTCTTTCGGCGGCGAACAGATTCTGGTACGCCCAATGGGACCTTTTCCTCTTTCCACTCCACACTTCGTGTGTCGTGCTCGTGCACGAATCGCGGTTTAACATGGTTGCCCCTGGATTCGAGGTACTAAGATTTGGGGTCTTGCTCCGTGCAAAAGTGAAGATGACATCGATGGCTTCCAACTGCACCAACTGCAACAACAACTTCCACTCCGTCCCTGCTGGAGGAGTGACTTATGGGCCCCAAGCGGCCTCCATTTTTGCAATGCTGGTGGAACAAGTGACTCAGGTGACCACTGGACTGTTCTTTGGGATTATGATCCTACCGACAAGCTTCAACGCTCCAGTGCCGTCGCAGGAAACTCCAAAGAAGTCGTTCTTTGATCAGCTTACCACTACCACGACCCCTCTCAACGGGCCGTCCAATTCCAAGTCCAGCACCTAAGTCTTTAACAGGCTAGGCCAAAGCTCAAGTGGGCTCGTGAAGAAGCCTGCAATACCTGAACGAGTCATCCCGAAACGGATAGCCATTCCAACTCTAATAGACGAAGTCGTCAAAAGGGCTTCTCCTGCTAAGGGGTCGGTCTTCGCAAGACTAACCGTTCCAACTCCTATCATGGGTGAGGTCGTTACAAGTGTTTCTCCTACCCGAAAGTCAATCTTCGACAGGTTGGACGTTTCTTCTCTGCGGACGTCTGCCTTCGATAGGCTGGCACCCACAGCAGCCCTTCACCGGAACAGGAGGCATGATGAAGCCACCCCCGTAACTGGGCCGGTCCCGTCTGCAATACATGCTCGATGTCGCCACTGGCACCGAGTAAGGAAAGCTGGGTGCAGTTCCCCTTCTGGATTGACTCCACCAGCTCCGATGGTGGAAATTGATGCTGTTGTTCCAACTGGGAACATCTTTGAACCACTTAGGAGGGTGCGCAAAAACTCTCCAACTGCTGTACTAAAAAGGTCTCCTCCACCCGCTGAAAATGTTACAAAGGCGGAGCCAGAACAGCCTCCTCAGCGGCTATCCTCAAAAATCCATAGGGTATGGCGAAGGATCCAAGAATCCGTGATTGATCAAGACTTCTCCCGCCGACCGAAAAAATGAAGGTTCGGCAAGAGAAGGACCATCTCACCGTACCATAGAAGGTATCGTCTACATGGGTGCCCGTTGAAACAAACCCCTCTACGGCGATCGCCCATAAAAGGAGAAGGCCGGAGAAGATCCCCGTGTCTGCGATGAATCTCAAGAGCATTGAACCTAAACGCCCCAAGTCTAAGGGCAGGGTAGTGCACACCGTCTATATGGCTTCTGGAAGAGAGGATAGCCGTGCCTCCATGGGTCATCGACCACTCACGGTCTTTGACAAAAGCTCAAGGGCAACAGAAAAAGCTCCAGGAAATGTTAACGAAGATGGCCGCGCTCACTGGGCTAAAAGAAAGCCCGGAGACATCGTCGGAGCATCGCCAGGAGCAGGAAAACGATGCCGAATTCCTCCGAAGAATGCTCGAGAAGAAAGATAAAGAAGCCGTGGAACAAGCGGCTAACATAAAGCAAATGGCGCTTTTATTTCAAGATATGGTCGGGATGATGATACAGCCGGATCCTCCAGCTGAAGACCCTCCAATAATCCTTAAATACGACAGAGGGGAGACATCAAACCCTCTTCCGTCTCTATCAGCAGCCAAGGAGGAGACCATCTCCAAAGCCGCCCTTGACGACTATATAGCTCAACAGATACGAGCTCATCAGGCGAGCGAAGCGGCCGACCAAATCGTCAAGACTGGACAACCCTATCCGGGTTGGTACGATCAAATAAAGTACCCGCCAGGATATACGATCCCTAAATTCCATGTGTATAAGGGGACGGGTAATCCACACCAGCATGTTGCTCAATTCAGGGCCCTATTCGGTAATACTGGGGGTGACGACAAACTGCCGCTTCACCAGTTTGTTGGCAGCTTGTCGGAGACAGCATTCGAATGGTACTCCGAACTCCCGAATGACTCTGTTAAGACATTTGCAGAAATAGAGCTACTGTTTACACAAAGATTCGCAAGCGCGAGCGAGCGTACCCCGATCACCGCACTAATTAACGCTAGAGTGAAGCCGGGAGAAACCTGGGTTCAATACGCCATTCGGTGGCGGAACCTGTGGTCAAAGTGTGAACAGCGCATAGAGGAAGCTCCTGCCGTGGGCATGTTCGTGGGGACCCTTGACCCTCAGGCAACCATTTCCCAATTCATGATGTTTTTCAAGCGGACCACTTTCCGGGCCTTGATCGACAAGCTGGCCCAAATGGACCAGATGGGCTATAGACCGTCCTCCTCAAAGACAGAGCCTTGGAATGAAAAGGGGGAAAGGAAAAGCGACCTTCGTCGCCAACGCTCAGCAACAACCGAGTAACCCGAAGCCGGTTTCTCACCAAAACGATAAGCAGCGATCACTCGGAGAAAAGATGAGACGCCCTTACTCGTTCCCTCGGGATAAGACAAAGAGATTATTCGAGCTAGCGCTGCGCAACAGGCTCATCACTCCGCCAGAGCCGAGACGCCCAACGCAATCAGGCGACGTTAACAGCCCCAATTACTGCCCTTACCACCGAATATTAGGTCACCCAATCGAAGATTGTTACGTCTTCAAAAATTGGATCGAAGACCAGTACCAACAGGGCAAGTTCGCGCTGTCTGAAAACTGGAAGGTAAACTCGCCGCAGCAGCACACTTCAAAAAAGACGGATACACCGGGGGCATCATGCTCGTTTATAGAAGAAGCTCCATGGGAAGTGGCCTTTTCAGCTAAGACTAAAAGAATGCTGAAGGACCTTCAAGCATGTCCGGCGATTAGGTGGAAAAGCCCGCTGGAGCCTGAGATCATTGAGGGGATGCTGAAGCCGTGCCCAGCGCTGAAGGCCGGTGATGATGGACAGAACCTTCGGGCCAAGCCTCCGAAGTCCTTAAAGAAGAAGAAGAAGGCCAAGAAGCCCGTCCAACCCGACGACAACCGTACAGGTTTTTAGAAATACATTGATGCACTGGAAGAATATAAACAGAATGCATGGAACCCAATTACATTGGATGAATTCTTCAAGCATGTTCTTGAGAATGAAGACGATAACGCTGATGAAGGAGACGATTCTTCAGAAGAGCCCGAGGATTATGTGGCGAGCTGTCACATGATCTCTCACTCGTCAATAGATGGTAAAGAAGCTCCTGATGCAGAGAGACTGGGGGCAGAACCGGAACCAAAATCCCCAAAGCCATCAGACGAATTGATTGACAGGCTGCCGAGCGAAGCTTTTCAGAAGAGCAATGCTGACCGAGAGCGTGAAACGGCCATATACAAAAATGTCAAGCGTCGGCGCCAAGCTAAAGAAGCTCCAGTAATGAGAATCCATGAAATACCCTAACCGGGTCAAAGTGCCCTTGTTACCGTCAAAAGCAGGCTTAAGACGAGGAAACGATTTGCTAAGGCCCTGTCAATGGGAATGAAGTTGCCACCTTTCGAAGAAAGCACTTCAGAAAGTACGTGCCCCGATGAACCGGATGCACATCCAAACTACTGCTTATACCATCGGAGGATCACGCATCCTACCAAAGAGTGTAACGCCTTCAAGAACTGGTGGCAAGGATATGTTGCCCACCGACAACACGTCAAGCGATTGAAGCGCAAGGCTCATCGGGAGCAGAGAAATACGACAGATGAGCGTAAAAGAACTGCTGACAACTGTCACATGGTTAATACCAAGAGATCTCAAGTTCTCACCTTCGGGAGCAATTCTGACGAAGAAATAGCCCTCGGCCCTCTCTTCAAGGAATCCACCTCAGAAAAAGAGGAGGGGATAAAGAACTGTGAGAATATTCAGCTGTGTAACCGTACATTGCCTAAAAAGAATCTCGGGACTTCAAACAAAGGTTTGAACAGAAAAGACAAGGGGAAGGAAAAAGTCCCTGAAGATATCACCCTCGATGATCGAGTCATCGAAGAGCTGACAGCCAAGGACCCGCCCAAGAAAAGCAAAGTGGATTACAATGTCCTAGCGCACCTGAGGAAGATACCCTCACATCTAAGCATTTTAGATGCCATTCTACTATCTAAGGAGGCACGAGATTCTCTAATCAAGGCATTACAAGAGCCCGAGCAGTTTCAAGCCTTCCTTGCCGAAGAAAAGATGAAGGGCGAGCTGGAAGAAGTGCACACAGCTGACATCACTTCGGCGATGAAGATCTCCTCCTTGGAATGTGCGAGCATAACCTGTTGGTTGTATGTATGCCCTAGAGGCCATTGTTGTACATGAGATGTATATTATACTGGATGCTGGGACATATATAGGGAGGACTTTCTTGCTCGACATGATAGTACGCTATCTGGTTGCTCTTTATCTTAACATGTACACTCACTATCTCTCTGTTATATGCTGATAAAGCCCTTAGGATGTGTACTCGACTTCCATGATTATGATGCAGATCATACTAGTGGGGCCTGGGTAGTCCATGAGTTCATCCTTCAATGTTCTTAGTCGTGGGAATATCGAGACGGGGCATCGATATTCCAGAGTAGACTAGCGTATATCTTCTCGACCCATGAGATGGGCGATGAATGATCCTATATCCATTGGTGTTTGACATCAGAGATGGTATATGGGTGCTCAGTGGAGACTGGGTACACTGAACGGACTCGCCGAGAACTCCTAGATGGTATTATACCTGACGTCAGATAGCAGTTCTCTGGTGACACTGGTACAGGTTAGTCTTATCTACCCTGGCCAGGGATTTCAGTTATGGCCAATCGAGCATAGCGCAACATCAACCCCCAATACCGGGAGAGACGAATCCCCTCCTATCGCTCATTTCCTCCATGTGACTCGGGACTGTAACCAAAAACCACCTGTTTGCACGACTCAGTAGAGCCGTGGTAGGGTGGAAATCAAAGCACAGTGGGAGGTTAGGTTGTTTGAAAATCAAAGCACAGTGGAAATCAAAGCACAGTGGAAATCAAAGCCCGGTGAAGGACATGTCTACAAAGGTTGTATTTCTTATTCACTTTCTATGTAAAGTTGTTTACATTCTAGTTTAGCTCCTAAAACTCTAATTAGATCCTAGGTTAGGTTGTTTGGCACACTAGAAATATATGAAATTGGCATGTTTGATGCTTTGTAAAACCTTATGGTTGTGCCAAAGAACCCTATATAACCGTCCCCTGTATGTCACCGGGTACTGCTATGACATCAAGATAGGGAAGATCTTAGTTGACAACAGTTCCTCTGTCAACCTCCTAAATGTGAGGGTACTAAAAGAAATCTGCATTAGTGTTCAGCACCTCGCTCGAGATAAAATCACCATCTCCGGGTTCGAATCCCAGTCATCATGGATGCTCGGGTCTGTAATACTGACGTTACGCTTTGGGCTGCTCGTCACTGACATCAAGTTTCATGTCATTGACGCCAAGACCTGTTACAACGCTTTGCTCGGCAGGCCTTGGTTATACGAATACAACATCATCCCTTCTACACAACATCAGTGTATGAAGTATTTCAAAGATGGTCTCGAGTACACCATGACGGGGGAACTGAACCCATTTTCGGTAAATGAAGTCCGAAAGTACGAGGATGCAAAGTATTTCCTGCCAGACATTGAAGACACGGAAAGATACCATAAACCGGAGAATAAGCAAAAATCTATCACCACTATTCCGGTCTTCGGGAGCGATACCGAGGAGGAAAAAGAGATAGTCTATTCGGGGCCGCCCCAATGCAATAGGCCAGGACCATCTACCTCTATTCTGGTCTTTGGCAGTGACTCTGAAGATGAAGTCAATGCAGTGTTCTCGGTCCGTCCATCAATGCAGACCTTCACTGGAGATGATCGGAGTTTGCAAATCTCCATGGTTCCGCGGCAGCACTATAGAGAGCTTGATGCGCTTGAGACATATAGTGTGCAAAAGCTGCAGACATTCTACGTCCCTCTCAGGAGAAGAGGTGAAAATGCGATCCTATTCTACCGATCAACGGATACTAAAGTCGAAAGAGAAGTCTGGCATGGTGCCGATTTCACGCTTGACAGGCTCCAACCAATCCGTCCGCCCAGATATTATACAGAGGGATTGAAAAGGTTATTAAGATGCTAAGGCGTACCTTTCAAACAGACTGCTCGGCAAGCTCAGTTCTACAACAGGATTTGGAATGTCTCCGGAACTCAGCGAAAATTGCCCAACGGAAATATGGAAATGAAGCTCAGTTCTACAACAGGATTTGGAACGTTCCCGGAACTCAGCGAAAATTGCCCAACGGAAAAATGGAAACGATTGGGCTTGGATATGTCCAGTCCAAGAAACGGGAGCAGTTCCATGGCTGCCATGTCATAAAGGACCTTGACGAAGAAAGGGATGCTCCTTTAAAAGACGCTAATGCTGAATCAGAACGTGGTCTTATCATAAAAATGCCGAGTTCGTCGTTTGAAGAATAGATGGACAAGCTAGTAAGGGAAGCGAGTCAAAAGGCTCAGAACGACCACATCCGCGAAATGGCCATTTACGAGAAAGCCAAGATGCAACGCCTCCTTCAACAGGCTAGGGAGGATGACGATGCCCTTCACTATCAGCCCGCCATGCATTCCCAAGATAATAAGAAGGCCCGACGCGGAGGCAAAAACAAGTTAAAGAATGGAAAAAACGTTCGACATCGGCAAAACGGATCTGAAAGGCTACGCGAGCGAGAAAAGGTCAGCTGGAACCCGTCGCTTATGAAAAAGATGGATCGAGCATATTCTTTCCCTCGAGACAAGACAGGGAGAATCTTTGACCTTGTCATGAAACACCAGATGATGACACTCCCGGTGTCTCGGCATCCCGAGCAAGCAAACGAGGTTCATCACCCGGATTATTGCTCATATCACCGAGCGATGGGACATCATCTAGAGGACCGCTTCACCTTCAAAAACTGGGTCGAAGACCAATATCAACCCGGTAGGTTCGCTCTATCCAACAGTTGGAGTTTAGCCCTACCACTAAGGCATGTGCTGAAAGCAACGTATATGGCGAGAGTGGAACCAGATCAACATTGGTCTTGGAAACGGTCACGCACCTGTCACGTGTTAACGCTATCAGAAGAAGGAGAGCGCGAGAATATGGATGATCTCTCCTGGTACTTCAAAAATGAGGATGAAGATGAGTTGATCTCAGAGTTTCCACCGGCGCCAAAAGAGCTGGAAGATGGAATACATACTACTGCGGACAACTTAAGGAAAATCGACAAACGACCCGCGACCAACGTTCGTCAGTAAGCTGCTGTCTAAAGAACTGGTGGCTACGCTAAAAGACGTGCTCACGCAGTATAAATATTTCTTCGTATGGAACTATTCCAAGATGCTGGGGCTAGATCCAGAAATAGCTGTCCATAAATTGGCGATATCTCCGGACGTCAAGCCAGTCAAGCAAGCACCAAGAAGAATGCGGCTCGAACTTGAAATGAGCATCAACGTCGAAGTCAGGAAGCTAATCGACTCCGGTTTCATCCAAGAAATTTAGTACCCTGATTGGATCGCCAACATTATCCCAGTGATGAAGAAAAATGGGATGGTGCGCATCTGCATAGACTTTCGGGACCTCAGCAAAGCTTGTCCGAAAGATGACTTCCCAGTACCTGTCACCGAGCTGATGATAGATAACACGTCCACTCATGAAGTCTTCTCCTTCATGGACGGGTCGTCAGGGTACAACCAAATAAAGATGCATCCCGAAGACTAGAAGTATACCGCTTTCCGGACTCTTCTGGGCATATTATGCTATAAAGTGATGCCTTTTGGTCTGAAGAATGCCGGCGCTACCTATCAGAGGGCCATGGCGAAGATTTTCGATGACCTCATACATGAAGTCGTCGAATGCTATATTGACGACCTCGTGGTGAAAAGCAAATCGCACGAGGAACATTGGGAGTATCTGAAGATAGTGTTCCAATGTCTACGGAAATACAACCTGAAGATGAACCCTCTCAAATGCGCGTTCGGAGTTTCCTCGGGCAAATTCCTAGGATTCATCGTACAACACCGGGGCATCAAAATAGACCCGTCAAAGTTCAAGGCGATTATGGAAATGCCTTCGCCAAGAACTCTCAAGCAATTGTGGTATCTCCAAGGAAATCTCGCATGTATCCGACGATTCATAGCTAACCTCTCCGGTAAATGCCGTCCCTACAACCATTTAATGAAGAAGGGGACACCGTTCGTCTGGGATCGCAAATGCCAAAGCGCGCTGGATGAAATCAAGCAATACCTGCAGAATCCGACGATACTAAGCGCTCCAAACAAGGGAAAGCCCCTCATCCTATACACAACCACCCTTGAAGGTTCTTTAGGCACGCTATGGGCACAGGAGAATGATCAAGGGAAAGAGAGAGCCCTCTATTATTTGAGTCGAGTTCTCCTGGGGGCAGAAAACAACTACTCCCCCATCGAAAAACACTGCCTGGCATTAATCTTCGTGGTAATGAAGCTTTGGCGCATAAGGTACATCTCATATCAAAAGTGGATCCTCACAAATAATTGATTTCAAGAGCCATACTAACGGGACAGCTCGCTAAATGAGCTCTACTCTTAATGGAATTCTCGATAACATACCGACCCTTCAAGGCAGTAAAATGCCAGGCCATCGCCGACTTCCTCGCCGAGCATCCGATACCTGCCGATTCACCCCTAAATTGCGAATTGCCAGACGAGCATGCGTTTGACACGATCGACAGGGAGATAGGAGGGAGTGATACCCGATGGGAACTCTACTTCGATGGGGCATCTTTCATGAAGAAGAGAAAGCACACTACCCCTATAATCAAATCGGGGGTAGGCCTTATCTTTGTGACTCCACAAGGAGGGATAATGCGCTTTGCCTTTTCCTTAACAGAGCCGAGGAAAAACAATGAAGCAGAATATGAGGCTTTGATAGTACGTCTTAAGATCGCTGTCGGCATAGAAATTGAAAACCTCCTCATATACGGTGACTCCCAGCTGGTCGTTAGTCATGTAAACGGCGACTATCAAATATGCAAACCAGAGTTGGTAAAATACGGCGAAAGAGTGCAACAATTTCTGACTCAAATCCTTTCCTACGTCCTGAAAAGCATACCGCGTACAGAAAATAGCAAGGCGGACGCATTAGCCAAACTCGCTAAAGAACTAGAGGATGAAAACCTCGTTGACGTGAGGATCGTTGTATAAAGCTGTCGGGTTCTTGCACCAGCGGAAATATCTCTGGGTTCATCTGAAGAAAAGGAAGCGACCACGCAAACAGCCCTACAAATAGAGGATCAAGGAAAGGCTAATGATTGGAGAGAAGTCTTTATAGACTACTTCAAATCCCGTCGAACACCTGAAGATGCATCCTCAAGACATCAGCTTATGAAACGAGCTCTGTCTTTCGCCTTCGTCAATGATACTCTATATAAGAGATCATTCGACTCTCTGTGGTTGAGATGCCTAGGACCGGAAGAAGCAAGGTGAGTCATCCAAGAAACTCATGACGGACTCTGCGGTTCTCATCAAGCCGGGCCAAAGATGAAGCTGAAGATCAGAAGGATGGGCTACTATTGGCCCACGATGATTTAGGATTGTCTCGAGAACGCAAAGCAGTGCCACTTGTGCAAATTTATGGAGACTTTATCCACCAGCATCCAAACCCGCTACACCCAACGGTGGCTAGCTGTCCGTTCAAAATGTGGGGAGCCGACATAATTGGGCCCATTGAACCAGCGTCATCCAGAGGACATCGGTTCATATTGGTGACAACCGATTACTTATCTAAGTGGGATGAGGCCATACCGCTAAGAGAAGTGAAGACGGAGAATATTCTCTGTTTCTTCAAGATACACGTCATCTATCGGTTCAGCACTCCACGACGGATTATCTCCGATAACGGGCCGGCCTGCAGAAGTCACAGAATCAGCCGCTTCGCACAGCAGCATAATATAGACTGGAGATACTCTTCGGTCTACAATCCATGAGCTAACGGTCTAGCTGAGGCTTTCAACAAAACCTTGATGAAGATCATAAAGAAGACGGTGTCCAAAAATAAGAAGGACTGGCATGAGAGACTGCATGAAGCTCTCTGGGCTTACCGGACCACGTTCAAAACAACCACAAATACAACGCCATTTGCGTTGGTATTCGGCACGGAAGCAATACTCCCCTTGGAGATAGAGCTACCCTCTCTATGAGTGGCGGTTCATTACGAACTAACAGATGAAAAGAATGCTCAGCTTTGGCTTGAGGAGCTTGACGCCCTTGATGAAACTCGTCTCATGGCGCAACAAAACCTAGAAGCTTACAAAGCAAAGATGACGCGCTCATACGAAAGATTAACTAGGCCGAGAACATTCTGCCAAGGCGAACTCATGCAAGTGGTCAAGAGACCTATGATCCTCAATCGTGCCAAACGGGGGAAATTCGAGCCGAACTATGAGGGCCCGTACATCATAGACAAAGTCTACCAAGGCGGGGCTTACTTGCTCATGCATATGCATGGCGAAAGACCCTTCAAGCCAATAAATGGCCGGTTCCTGAAAAAATACTACGCCTGACGAGTCACGGCCTAGGTCAACGATAGATATGACGCCTATGTCCGCTCGCTATCTTCCCAAGCCCAAACTCTATAAGTAGTATCCAGCGAAACCGTTGTCTCAAAATGGAAACAATGGACCGAAACGTCCCTAAAACTAACAATGGACCTCAATGTCCTAAAACTAGCGACGGACCGAAACGTCTCTAAAACTACTACAAACCGCAGCATCCTTGGGATGACGCAAAAAAAGGTACGTCCATAAGCAAAATAGGCACGGATGAAAACCCGAAAGGGCTCCGTGAGTAAAAATAGCAGGGCTACTGGCGAGTTTGTGAAAACCCGAAAGGGCGCAGACTCGTTAAAATTCATGCACACTTGCAAGTTCCTCTCGACCCTGTAAGGAGAAAATACCTGCGTGAGATCCTTACGACTCACAAGAGAGCAACACACTTAGGGATCCTCACGATTCCTGAGGAGAAATTACACTTACGAGATCCTCACGACTCGTAAGGAGAATATGAGACCCTCACGGCTCATAAGATTCGAAAGCCTTAAGCTACAGGGATCTGAACCTGTTCTTAAGTCAT
The DNA here is from genome assembly GCA_030015575.1 of Agapanthus africanus. Lineage (NCBI taxonomy): Eukaryota > Viridiplantae > Streptophyta > Magnoliopsida > Asparagales > Amaryllidaceae > Agapanthus > Agapanthus africanus. The sequence goes on along the minus strand of CM057350.1, from coordinate 129,741,511 downwards.
CATATTTCCTAGACTGCCCTACAGGCGGTCAATATTGACCCTTGTATACAATCCACGGGCACAAATAAACATCTCCCACCAAGTTCCACCAATGGTGCGAAATATTCTCATATGGTGAGTGACACTTGTAAGTCCTCTCGACTTACAAGGAGAAAACACTCTTATAAAATCCTTACGACTTATAGGAGACCATACACTTGAGAATCCTCACAATTCTTAAAGAGAAAACGCACTTACGGGATCCTCACGACTCGGAAGGAGAAACACCTTTATGAGACCCTTACGGCTCATGAAGTCAAAAGCCTTAGTCGACAGGATCCTAACCCTGTTCGCTAAGCCACCTTTGTTCAAATCGACAGAGGCAAATGATGATTCGCTCCTGGCAATGTCCTAATGGTAGCGATGCTGATGCCTAAATCGGTATCAGCTTCCAAGTCCTTTCATGGCAAGTGATGATTCGCTCCTGGCAATATTCCAGTCGCAGTGATGCTGATGCTACGATTGGCACTAGATCCCAAGTTCCATACTCGTGGCAAAAAGTCAGCGAGCCATAAATGCATACAGAAATAGCCGAAATGATAGGGCAACTTGCAACAAAATCAGCAAGTAAAATATATGCATACAGAAATAGCCGAAATGATTGGGCAATTCACAATAAAAAGCAGCGAGTAAAAAGAAAAATAGCCGAAATGATTGGGCACCGCGAAAAATAGCCGAAATGATTGGGCAATAGTGACTGTCGTGATATAAAAAGATGAAATGATAGAGCATCGCGGAAAGAAATAAAAAAAATGAAAGAATGAAACTTTTGCCCTACAGGCGAGTCCATACTGACCCCTATATACAATCCATAGGCATAAACAAAAAGGGAATCACATTTTCGCACCAGACTCTGTCCAAGAGAGAGTCAGATCTCGACGGCAACATCTGCGTCCCGGAAAATCAACACGGCGTTCATTCTCAACTCCAGCAGGATGCAGACGTAACGTCAACAACCGACCTTAGGGTCGCAACGAAGCGGAGCCATGACAAAGTCCCTAGTTCCAAAATCTCGACGGCCACACCTATAGCCTAGAGACTAACAACGACGTTCCTCCTCACTCCAGCAGGATACGGACGCGGCATCACTAATCGGAGCCATGGCAAAGTCCCCAGTTCCAAGACTCTACGGTTCACAAACAACCTCACGTCAGCAAATGACCCCGTCTCGGAAATACATCATCCAATGACCCCAACACCATAGAAAATGGAGAAAGTCAACCCTGACACCGTAGAAAGCGGAGAAAGTCAACCTTGACACCGTAGAAAACAGAGAAAATTAGCCCCGACACCGAAGAAAATGGAGCAAGTCAACCTTGACACCTTAGAAAATGGAGAAAGTCAACCCTGGCACCGTAGAAAACGGAGAAAGTCAACCTAGACACCATAGAAAACGGAGCAAGTCAACCCTGGCACCGTAGAAAACGGAGAAAGTCAACCTAAACACCGTAGAAAATGGAACAAGTCAACCCTGACACCGTAGAAATCGGAGAAAGTCAACCCCGACACCGCAGAAAGCGGAGCAAGTCAACTAATGACCTCCCCGCTTGATCAATGCTCCGTCCCGGAACCAAGTCAACTCACAAATATCTCGATTCAGGAAAATCAGCGTCCTTGATGAGAACCTCTCGATTCGCGTCGACCCGTAAGGAAATCAGTGTCTTTGTAGGAATCTCTCGATTCATTTCAACCCTAGGGATATCAATGTCCTTGGAAAAATATCTCGATTCAGGGAAATCAGTGTCCTTGACGAGAACCTCTCGATTCGCGTCGACCTGCAAGGAAATCAGTGTCTTTGCAGGAATCTCTCGATTCGTCTCAACCCCAGGGAAATCAGTGTCCTTGGAAAAATATATCGATTCAGGGAAATCAGCGTCCTTAACGAGAACCTCTCGATTCGCATCGACCCGCAAGGAAATCAGTGTCTTTGCAGAAATCTCTCGATTCGTCTCAACTCCAGGGAAATCAGTGTCCTTGGCAAAATATCTCGATTCAGGGAAATCATCGTCCTTGACGAGAGCCTCTCGATTCACGTCGACCCGTAAGGAAATCAGTGTCTTTGCAGGAATCTCTTGATTCGCCTCAACCCCAGGGAAATCAGTGTCCTTGGAAAAATATCTCGATTCAGGGAAATCAGCGTCCTTTACGAGAACCTCTCGATTCGCGTCGACCCGTAAGGAAATCAGTGTCTTTGAAGGAATCTCTCGATTCATCTCAACCCCAGGGAAATTAGTGTCCTTGGCAAAATATCTCGATTCAGGGAAATCAGCGTCCTTGACGAGAACCTCTCGATTCGTGTCGACCCGCAAGGAAATCAGTGTCTTTACAGGAATCTCTCGATTCGTCTCAATCCCAGGGAAATCAGTGTCCTTGGAAAAATATCTCGATTCAGGGAAATCAGCGTCCTTGACGAGAACCTCTCGATTCGCGTCGACCCGCAAAGAAATCAGTGTCTTTGTATGAATCTCTCGATTCGTCTCAACCCTAGGGAAATCAGTGTCCTTGGAAAAATATCTCGATTCAGGGAAATCAGCGTCCTTGACGAGAACCTCTCGATTCGCGTCGACCCGGAAGGAAATCAGTGTCTTTGCAGGAATCTCTCGATTCGTCTTGACACCCAGGGAAATCAATGTCCTTGGCAAAAAAAAAAAACCTCTCGATTCAGGGAAATCAGTGTCCTTGGCGAGAATCTCTTGATCCGTTTCGACCCACAAGGAAATCAGTGTCTTTGTGAGAATCTCTCGATTCGTTTTGACCGGTAGGGAAATTAATGTCCCCGCGCATGAAAAGAAAATTCTCTTGTGAGATCCTTACGATTCTTAAGAGAAAACGCACTTAGGAGTCCTCACGACCCCTAAGGAGAAAATACATCTACGGGATCCTTTCGACCTGTAGGGAGAAAAGTCATTATGAGACCCTCACGGCTCATAAAGTTGAAAAGTCTTAGGTGGCAGATCCTAACCATGTCTCCTAAGCCATCACAACCCTGCAAGGAGGTCAAGATGGACTATCCACGGGCCATACTCTCCCAAGTCGAATATCAACAATGAGGGAAACAACGACTTACGAGTCCTCTCGACTTGTAAAGGGTAAAAATTCTCTTGTGAGATCCTTACGACTCTCAAGAGAAAACACACTTAGAAGTCCTCACGACCCCTAAAGAGAAATTACACCTACGAGATCCTCTCGACTCGTAGGGAGAAAAGTCTTTATGAGACCCTCACAGTTCATAAAGTTGAAAAGTCTTGGGCAGCAGACCTGAACCTGTTTTCTAAGCCATCGCTACCCTGGAAGGAGGCTAAGATGGACTGCTATCTACTATCCTCAGGCCACATTTGCTAAAGTAACATGCCAATGACACAACAAAGAAAAGAAAGCGATAGTACAAAAAAAATGTGTCTTTTATTCATGAATTCAATTGAATACAAGATACATCATATAAAAGAATAAAAAATGAATAAAGGCATGTCATTCATAAATTACAAATTTTCGGTCGATACAAAGATGGCTACTGAGAAGGAGACGTTTTTAGCAAATCAGCAAGCTGCTCTGGCACTCCTCTCAATTCCTTTTAACAATCAGCCGTCGCGGCCAACTCCGCTTCAGTTCGAGCCCGCTGCTGAAAACAGGATGAAAGCTTCTCATCGATTTCCCGCTGAGTGGCTTCATGACTCTGCGTAGCCCGCTCAGTAAGGTCAAGCTTCTTCCTCAGCACCAGCCCGTCAGAAATACATTGTTGGAGGTTTTCGAAAATAGCTTTCAGCTGCGCAGCATTTGCTTCGACCTGGGCACGCAATTGGACATGCTTGCTAGAAGTCGCCTTTTGTTCCTTCCGCCTAAGGGTCGCCTCTTGCTCAATATGTCGAAGGAAAGGAACACTCTGCTCAACCCATGTAGCTCGCTGGGAGTTCAAAGCTAATACGTCAGGAGCGAGACGCTTGAGCTCAATCTCATGCAGGTAAGCCTCGATCTTCCTGCAGTAATTAACCCAAGACTCGACGACGCCTTCATCATGAAAGTTCACGAGCATCGCCAGTATGGGATTAACCTCAGCAGCAAAGCCTGTAGCAGACGAGAGGGCTTCAGCGTCAAGATCCTCGACGAACTCGCTCAACATTCACAGGCTCGTCGCAGCACCCCTGGAAGATGGGCGTTTAGCAAAGGGCCCTACAGGCATTAGGATTCGAGACTCGAAGGGAGCTGGGGTCGGTACGATTGCTCCAAAACAAATTATGGTCAGATGTCGACTAGGAAGGTAAAGAAAATACATGAGCGATAGAGTCTACCATACCGGCTGCGACAGGTGGCAAAGTGTGGAGTACCGGAGGCGTAGCTATTCTCTCGTCTCCTCTTCCAATCTGTAACGCTACAATCAATTGAAAGAAGAATTAGCAACGACATGGTTGCCCGTAAAAGAAAGAAAAGGATGTCGGTTAAAAGCTATACTCACCGACACCAGCAGGCAGAGTGACTTCCGACTGGAAGGAGAAATGCGGGTTCAACACCTGATACAGATGATCAAAGAGGACTCCTGCAAAGTTGTGATGATACATGATCAGTACAAGGAATACGAGGTTCATAGTTCAACTAAATAAATCGTGAATCTATACCTTCCAGCATTTCGGAGGACATAGAAGAAGGCGAGGGAACAACAATCGTCATAACGGCGACCGGAGGTGCTTCAGATGGCACAACCTCAGCGTTCACCACACCTACACTCAAAATGAACAAAATGTCATCAGAAGGGACTGAAAGGGATTGCGAAATAAAAAGCAAACAACGAACCAAGACCTACCTGATGGGTCACCAGCCAAGACCGCGACGGAAGCATCACCAGGCGCAGCGGCTTCTTCGCTCTCTTTCGGTGGAATAGTTTCGGCGACCGCAGCTTCATCCCCTGATTCGCCGATAGCCGTCGTGACGCTTGCAATGCCTACCGATAGCAGGGAACCACAAGGGGAAAAAGCGGCGGTTTGGGCAGTCCCAGACTCCCGAGAGAGAGTAGCTGCTTCGGGCTCTGTAGTCGCCGTCATCTCACCGGCCATCTCATCGCCAGGACTTGGCCCTGCAGGAGGGTATATAATAGATTGAAGATCAAGTTCTAATAAAAAAAGACTCAGTGTTATATTATCTTCGGGCAGCTTTTCGGTTTCTTCCCGAGCCGTGCGCACAACCTGTCTATGGGCGGTAGACAGGGCTGCTGGAACATCCTCTGGAGGAATAGCGACAGGGGGAGTGGTGCTTGATCCTGCACCTACAGCCAAGGCGGCATCACGTTCTTTCGCTGCACGCCTCTGGCGCTTCCTTTCAGCCAAGGCCGTGAGAGCTGAGCTCCTCAAGACCTCCGACAAGGGTATACCGTCGTCTGAACCAAGCTCTGCTTCCGGCGCCGTTATGACGTCCATCATCGGCTGCTTTAGCAAGACCCCTTGCGGTGACTTAGGGATAGCCGTGGCTGTGGTAGCCGGCTCTAGTGATGCCGCTGCGTCACCACTCACGATTGGTACCGCACTTGGAATAACCCGAGTCAAGGTAGTCCCTGCAATAAAATAAAGGAGAGGGTCAGACCATGAAAAAAGAAAAAAGGGAATGAAAGCCACAATGAGTAGAATTTTACCGAGGCCCAGAGAAGCACGGAGCCTCTCTTCCTCTTCGAATGTCTTGAGGGAAGCCGCGAGAGCCTCTTCGGCAGAAATACCTGTTGAGGAAGAAAATGTCGATGGCATAATTAAAAAAAAGATAACCGCGAAAAGATACGACTGAAGTCTACCTGACTGTGCGATAGTGATCAATGCTGCTTCATCGCGAGCCAGTCGTTTGGAAGCTACAAGGGCAGCTTGAAGATCAATATCACCCGCATGCAAGATAAATAAACCCTCATTGGTGCCATACTCACTTAAGCCTTCGCTGTAGGGAGCATGAGGCTCCTAGCCAAGCATAACGTCGGCAGAAAATAGCAACTTGTTGTTCTTCTGCGAGCGAGGACCGGCAGCCGCTGACAGGAGTTTGTGCTTGGCAGGCAACTTTGGGCGATGAGTCCCGATCTCCGTACCCACGCCAGACACGGGAGACGCTGCAGCCACTGCTTCTACAGGCACACGAGGTAGAGGCTTATCAAGAAAAGCGCGCGGGAACACCACCACAACAGCTTCTCTTAGGGAAGGACGAACGATGGTCCGTCGCTTCAAGGGAACGGCTGGATTACCAGCTGGGACAACACCCTTGCGATCAAGCAATAATCGCTTTTCTTCCCTGACAACAGCACCCATCGCGTGCTGGTACCACGCCACGTATACGTTCAAGACTTTCGAAATGCAGCTCGGCTCGCTGATAAAGAAGTTAGACCCAGTGTTTAGCCGCATGAAATGGTGCAGTGCACTACGGATACCTTCCTCTGTAGCAGCAGGCTCAGCTAAAAAGGCCTCAAGCGGGACACCCTGATTGTAGCTTGATTGTTGAGCAAAACGGTGCGGGTTGTATCTCATGAACATCGCCGAACCATTCTGCCTAAACACTAAAAAGCCCGGCCTGATTGAATATAAGTAAAGAATCTCCCGAGCTTTCAAGATAGAAACCCCGTCTTTGAAGGTGTCCCGCAGCGGCTGCACCATCTTAGTGGATTCCTTGCCGATAGTTAAAACCTTATCGACAAAGGTCATGCCATCTCCAACTGTACACGGGCAAAGAACCAAGCCCCGAGCCTCTCGCTGAGTCGGTTCCAAAGCAGAAGCATCAACTAGCAGCATAACCAGAGAAAAGTTATAACTTTCGTAGAAACAAGGCCGCTTATGGACTCCAAAAGCGCTGAGCACATGCAGCTCGAGCCACGAAGTGAAATAGTGCAGCGGGAAATTTACGGACTGCACCCCCGGTTGAGTGGTGTCTACCGCCAAGCTAAGTCCATGATACAGGTAAACCAGCCCAGCGACCCCGACGGCCACTCGCATCCCAATAACCATTCAGTAAGCCGGGTAGAAGATGGATGGCCTCATATGGCGAGGGTGCATTGGGAGCACAAACCAACTTAACCATAGGCCGAGAAACCCCAGAAAGAATGCCTCTTCGTCAATGTCTGAAGCTGCGAGCTCTGTAAAGGGGACGACCGGGGTATCCGGGAGAAAGAAATTCCTTTGATCGGCCTCCGCTGTTGGCTGGCTGTTGGCTGGCTGTCCAAGCCAAAACCAAACGGGTCGTCAAGCTTGGCGAATTTCGCAGCTTATTTTGATAAGGCCTCCGGGCGATGAAAGCGAGCAATGAAATCCGCGAAGCTAACCCCGTGTCCTCCGGATTCGAGAAACAGACTTTCGTAAATTTTCAACACCTTAATCAAACTTGGGGATTGATGTTGAATGGCATTCTCCGGGGTAAGGCCCATCACCACTGATTTGGTGGCGAAGATGTACTCATCAGGAGGAAGTGGTTCCTCGTAATGTTCTCCTCTGACAGGTAAGCCGGAGATCTCCGCGAACTCCTCCAAAGAGATGGAAACTTCCCGATCTGATATAAGGAAGGTGTGAGTCGGAATATTCCATTGTTCCAAGAAAGCTTTGACCCACCGTACAGGGGGCGTGGAATACTGGAAAAGAGAAGCGTAAACTGCGGGGTACAACCCAAGCTTTAGCAGCAGTGATTTCTTGGCTGACAAAATGTATCGAGCCCACTGCAAGTACCCGGCTGGCTGGCAAGGAGTCAAGCCTATCATGTACGGCTGTCCCCAAGGGCATGACTCGCCTTGACATATACGCCACCCCAGAATATCCAAAGCCATTGGCGGCTGTACGGGTATCGCGGCCATAGAGGGCTGAAGGTAACCCTCCGAAGTTCAGTTGACCTCCTCTACGGCATAGTTCACTGGGGGTGAGTCGACGTAGTGGATCGCCGAAATGGGCTCCGAAGGCACGGCACGAGAGAAGCTGCGTCGACCCCGGATGATTTGATTATACCACGCCCCCCATAAATGAAGAGACTTTTGCTCCGGGTCGTGATCTTTGATCAGCGTGAAGACTTCCCTATCCATGGGCGCGTCAAGGAATGCGCTTTCCGGACGAACAAATGGGAAAGAAGTGTCAAAAGAAATAGTACCTGAACGAAAAAGAACAAGAGTTAGCTGTCAAGGCTACAGTTCAAATTCTGACACTTGGTACTTTAAATTTTATACCACACTGCAATGCAGTGGAAAGGGATCAGAAGGGACCCACAAAATCAAGATGACGGATCATCATTGATGAGACAGTCACTCATTAAATAGGAAATTATAAAAGGATTCTCATTTAATGAGAGGCCCCTAGGGCCAAGGAGTTAAACTCCCTCGAGAGCAACGCTCTACAGACAAAAGTGACATCTGTCAACTCTAATCATGAGAGGAATAAGATTCCCTAAAAATTTTAAGAGCTATGCTCTGTGAAGACGATGGAATCATCCATCAAAACCCTAAAAAAGTAAAGCTTTTGCAGAGTCAAAATTCCAAGATCTTCAAGATCTGGGAACAAACTCTTAGAGTTCTTCATGGAAGATGATCGGTGTTCTAATTCATGGGTTAAAATCACCCTAAAAAGATTATATCTTGAAGATCTATGATCTAAAGATGAGCACGGCTCTGTTAATGGGTATAACCCTAAAACATTGTAAGATCTACGATCTGAGAAGAGCAAAGCTCTGTTAATAAGTTCAATCCTTAGATCATAGAGTTTTGACTCTAAGAAATTTCTTAAGGCAGAGAGCCTAGCTCTATTAATAAGTTAATAAATTTGGGCAGAGTTCTGACTCTAAGAAATTTCTTAAGGCAGAGAGGTTAGCTCTGAAGGAGAATTAAATTCTCAACAACAAGAAAACAATAAGATGAACAAGCGGTCATCTCCAAGGGCCAAAGGCCCTATTTATAGGGGCTGGAAGTCGATCCAACTTCCAAGACAATCCAACGGTGGAAAGGCTGCCACCGCTGCACTCACGTGTGAGCCACGTGAGCGCAACGGTGGGGGGGATTTGTTTCCCCCCAATCAGAGAGCAAAGCTCTATTCAAAATTTGAAATTTGAACTGAGGTAGCGCTTCATGAAAGCGCTAGCACCAAGAGCGTCAGCGCTAAGAGTCAAAGACTCTGAGGCAGCGCCTTACGTGCAAAGCATAAGAGCGCTCACGCCAAGAGCGCCAGCGCTAAGAGTCAAAGACTCTGAGGAAGCGCTAAGAGCACCAGCGCCATGAGTCAAAGACTCTGAGGAAGCGCCTCACGTGCAAAGCACGAGAGCGCTAGCGCCAAGAGCCCCGGCGCTAAGAGTCAAAAGACTCTGAGGTAGCGCCTCGCGCTAGAACTAAATATTCTCCACTTTTGGATCAAAGATCCAACGAAGATGATTAAAAATCATCAAATTACCAGAATAAAATTCTGTTGAGGAAATACTCCTCAAATCTTTCCAAACCAGAAAGATTGTGCTCTGTAAATCAGAGCACCGTTGGATCAAAGATCCAATGGTGATTAAACATCACTAAGATACAGAATAAGTTCTGTATGAGAAAATATTTTCCCAATCTTGCTAAAAACAAGAAAGATGTCTTCTATAAAACTGAAGCCCTTGGATCAAAGATCCAATGGTGGGATAAATTCCCAAATCAATTAGAGATCTCTCAATGAGAAATTTCCTTAACTGATTCAACAAATCGGCCTCCCCTATATAAAGGACCCAAGACTTCAAGTCTTCAAAAAAAGGAGAAACTCCCTATAAGTTTCAACTTCTCAGAAAAGAAAAAGAGAAGAGCAAGCTCTAAGAAGAAGAACCTTCTTCAAGGTGAACAAAAAGAAGAGGGATCATAACATCTCCTCCATATTTGAGAGTTAACTCTCACATCATAAGAACTTAGTTCTTTTTTTTCTAGATCACAGATCTACAAGACAAAGTCTTTCACAAAAAACAGAAGAAATCATAGCATCTCCTCATAAAAGAAGAACTTAGTTCTTAGATCCACGAGACACAGTCTCTTATAAATGAGAACTTGATTCTCAGAGCACAAAATTGATCAGAACTGCCAAAAAAGCGCTTTAGCGCTCTAAGTCTGGCGCTCAGCGCCAAGCCCTCCACATGCTCCTCACGTGAGCGCTATTTTATAAGAAGCGTCGTAGCGCTCCCAGTCTGGCGCTCAGCGCCAAGCACTCCACGTACTCCTCACGTGGGCGCCCTTTTATAAGAAGCACCGTAGCGCTACCAGTCTGGCGCTCAGCGCCAAGAGCTCCACGTGCTCCTCACGTAGGCGCTAAGGAGTTACAAAGCGATCTGTAAATAAGGCCCCGGCGCCATAAAAGGTGTGCAACACTCAATAAAAGACAAAAAGAAAAAGGGGTGTCAGAACCCAAATCATTGCTCACCATTATTGAATAAAAAGGGGCTGAGCCCAAACAAATGCTCAACATTTTATTCAAAATGAGTGGACTGAGTCCAAACAAGTGTTCAAACACTTTATTCAGAACTGAGTGGACTTAGCCCAAGTTGGCCACAAGTCCCTAATTCAAATTAACCGAGCCCATGTGCTCACAATCCTTTTAATTGGTCTTAGTCCCAAACCTGACTATAGATATCCTAACCAACATTGGTTCAAGGGTACATCTCTTCACACCTCTGATATGTGTCATAATTCTTCAACATTTTCAGAGAGGTGGCGGGTCCCGATAACCAGAAACTCTACAGACTACGATGTCTTTAAACCAAACAGACTACGATGTCTTTAAACCAGACTACGATGTCTTTAAACCAAACTACGATGTCTTTAAACCATACAGACTACGATGTCTCTAAACCTTACGGACTATGAGGTCCTTAAACTCATGGAATACGATGTCCTTAAACCCAATGGACCGCAACGTTCCTAAACTAAGACGATAGAGTCCAAATACTCTTTCGTTGGATCTAAATGATCCCAAAATCCCATTGAGTAAATCTTAGTCTAAAATTAGACTAACGTATCCTCAACAAATTTTAGAGTTGATTTTGGTCTAAAACAAGACTAATGATCCTTAAACCAACCCAAACCCAAATCTAAGAAAATACGGATTTGGACTAATCCACGCCCTACGGGCGACAACATAAATTAGTTTCCGTATACAATCCACGGGCAACCAAAAACAAAACAAATACACACGATACGAAGTGAACATCTGGAGAAGGAGAAAGTGGTTACTATGATGCGGTAGCGTAATTAACTGCAGGGGCTTGCACCTTCAGGGAAGAGCGTCCCCACAATCAAAAACCCCTCGCAAGCGAGGGGGAATCTGACGAAGTCTGCTACAACGGCCGCATCCGTCCAAACCTCCGATACACGGTGCCATCAATCAACTTGGTATCTTCGGAGAGGTGGATGGATAAAACCAAATAGCATCTGCCCCCCCAAAATTCAGGTCAGGACGTCCTAACGTCCCGGTCGCGTCTTTCGGCGGCGAACAGGGACATATCCAGTTTGGGATGTGGTTTGATCTGGGATGTGCACGTCGGTTTGGGTAGTGCACTATAGACCTGTTGGTTGTCGGGACCCGCCACCTCTCTGAAGACTTTGAAGAATTACAACATGTATCAGAGGTGTAGAGAGATGAACCCTTGAACCAATTCATGTTTGGCCCTTAGTTGTTTGTTTTCAGCTCTCATATGCTTTGCATATGAGCGCCCACATGTTTAACATGTGAGGCCAAATTTTGAGGACTCTCCCCCTTTTTTTTATAAAGGAACAAGTAGCTTTTAGCCAAAAAATTTGGCAGGAACTAATGCCCCCCCTACTTTGCCATGTAGGTATGTGCGTGGGTTAAGTAGTGCAGAGTTATACATAGCATATAACCGGTTTCGGGCTGGTATATAACTTTTAATATCTAAATCTGAGAAGATAGCGAGTGGACACAAGCGTCATCATTTATCATTGACTTAAATATCAACTCTTAAGGGATATAGTTCCAAACCCTGAGGCCCATGAGCTGCACCCTTTTGTTTCTTTATGTCTTGATATGGCGCGAAGTAGTTTATGTACTCATTTCGAAGTTTGTAGTTTATTCATTTATTCCGGAGTCTCTAGTTTATGAACTCATTTCGGAGTTTGTTTAGTTTACCTCCCTTGGTCTTGTAGGCAAACATGTCCTAACGTTACAGTTAACCCCTGCTCTTTATGACAGAGTTCCGTTAGGGTCTGTGGTACTAGGGTTTTTTCCGTCATACCGTCGCGTTGGCTGATGCATTCCTCGATATGCAGACTTTATGCTACTGTTCGAGTAGCCCCGCGACTGTCATGTCTCTGATCCCTTCGGGGGCTGGACAAGACGTTTTCTAGTAATCTCCTTACGTCATATTACCGTCGGAAGAGTAAACGTTAGGAATTTTCCACAACGCTTTTTACTTGAGGTTAGGCTTGGTTTGGGAGCCCCGACGAGTCATAACCACTCCGCGCTGGTGTGGGATGATCTCCGATAGTCTTTCAGGTTTTATTTAAGTTGCCGTCAAGACCCTGAAGCTAGGAATTTGGCCTTCACTTCCTTTGTTGACACCGCGTCTGTCGTAATGAGATGAATGTCGAGGTGATCTCTAGGTTGTTTGTGAACCGTCGAGGCTTCGAACTAGGGACTTTGTCGTGGCTCCACTTTGTTGACGCTGCGTCTGCTGTAACGAGACAAATGTCGAGGTGGTCTCTAGGTTGTCTATGAACCATCGAGATTTGGAACTAGGAACTTTGCCATAACTCCGTTTTGTTGACCCCGGGGTCGCTTGTTGACGTCGCGTCTGCATCCTGTTGGAGTGAGAAGAAACGCCATTGTTGATCTCTAGGCTGTCTTTGAACCATCGAGATCTTGCTCTCTTTCTGATGGATCCTGGTGGGAAAATGTGGTTCCCTTTTCGTTTGTGCCCATGGATTGTATACAGGGGTCGATGTGGACTCACTTGCAGGACAAAAGTTTCATTTTCATTCATTTTTTTCTTTGCGCAATGCTCTATCATTTCAGCTTTTTTTTATCGCGAAAGTCGCGATTGCCCAATCATTTCGGCTTTTTATCACGGTGCCCAATCATTTCGGCTATTTTTTCTTTTTACTCGCTGCTTTTTATAGCGAGTTGCCCAAACATTTCGGTTGTTTTTTATATGCATATTTTTTGCTCACTGATTTTTATTGCGAGTTGCCCATCATTTCGGCTATTTTTATATGCATATTTTTTGCTCGCTGATTTTTATTTCGAGTACGGAACTTAAGATTTGATGCCAATTTTAGCATCAGCATCGCTGCGACTGGAATATTGCCAGAAGTGAATCGTCATTTGCCGCGAAAGGCCTTGGAATTTAATACTGATTTAGGCATCAGCATCGCTACAACTGGGATATTGCCAGGAGCGAATCATCATTTTCCCTTGTCGGTTTGAACAAAGGTGGCTTAGCAAACAGGGTTAGGATCCTGCCGACTAAGGCTTTTTGACTTTACAAGCTATAAGGGTCTCATAAAGGTATTTCTCCTGACGATTCGTAAGGATCTCGTAGGCGTATTTTCTCCTTAGGAATCGTGGGGATTCTTAAGTGTATGTTCTCTTATAAGTCATAAGGAACTTACAAGAGTGTTTTCTCCTTATTAGTCGAGAGGACTTACAAGTGTCGTTCACCATATGAGGACATTCCTCATGATAGGGGGAACTCAATAGGGGAACCGTTTATTTGCGCCCGTGGATTGTATACAAGGGCCAATATCGGACCGCCTGTAGGACAACTTGGGGAGTATGACGGCTTAAGGATAGGTTTGGATCCCTATAACTTAAGAATTTGAATCCTATGAGCTGTGAGGGTCTCACAGGGGGAGTTCTCGTTACGAATCGAGAGGATCTCGTAAGTGAAAATTTTATGAGATTGCGCCCTTTCGGGTTTTCACAAGCTCGCCGGTAGCCCTGCTGTTTTTACTCACGGCGCCCTTTCGGGTTTTCATCCATGCCCATTTCGCTTGTGGACGTACCATTTTTTTTTACAACAAGATTGTGCCCTTTCACGTTTTCACAAGCTCGCCGGTAGACCTGTTTTTTTTTACTCACGGTGCCCTTTCGGGTTTTCATCCGTTCCCATTTCGCTTGTGGACGTACCATTTTTTTACCCCTTTGTTCGCCAATGGAACTTATGGGAGACTTCGCCACCGGGGCAGCTGTGCAGCCAGCGGGACTTGAGTTGCAGTCTTCGCCTCTAAGACTTGTGGACTTGAATTCTACTATCACCGTGTTTGAGACGACGTATTTAGTTTAAGGACATTACGGTCCATTGTTAGTTTAGGGACATCTCGGTCCGTTATTAGTTTAGGGACATCTCGGTCCAGGGCCAGCTTCGAGGCAAAGTTTTGCTGGATACTACTTATAGAGTCTTGACTCAGGAAGACAGCGAGATGACACGAGCATCGTCATCTATCATTAAAATGAGTTGTGACTTGTCAAGTGTAGTATTTCTTAAGGAACCGACCGTTTATTGGCCGGAAGGGTCTTTCGCCATGCATATCCATGAGAAAGTAGGCCCCACCTTGGTAGACCTTGTCTATGATGTACGGACCCTCGTAGTTTGGCTCGAATTTCCCCCGCTTTGCACGGTTGAGGATCTTAGGTCTTTTTACGACTAACACGAGTTCGCCTTGGCGAAATGTTCTCGGCCTGGCTTTGCTCTTTTGAAAGGCTTCGTTTAGCAGCCTGTCAATTAGGTCTTCTGGCAGCTCCGTGGATTTTGGCGCCAGTTCTGCCCCCAGTTCCTCTGCATTGCTTTCCGATGCCGAAGGAGTTTCTTCGTTATTTAACGACGAATTAGAAACCATGTGGAAAATTGCCACATAATCTTCGGTTTCTCCCGATGAGCCATTTCCCTCATCATTGTCACCATCTTCATTCTCAAGTATATGGTTGAGAAACTCTTCGAAAGTAATTGGGTTCCGCGCTTTTTGGTTATACTCTTCTAGCGCATCGATGTACCTTTGCAGGTCCGTGCGCTTGTCGTCAGATTGCGTGGGCTTCTTGGTCTTCTTCGAAGACTTTGAAGGCTTGACCTGGATGTTTTGCTTATCGTTACCAGTCTTCGGTGTTGGGCGCTGTAACGTTCTGAAAATTCGATTAGGTTAACTGTGTAGTAATTATTGATAATACGTGTTTTTCCGTAAAAAACATGATATAATTATTTTTTCCACATAGACTTGAATATACCTATTTTAACTATGTGATGGCTAGTATTGGTATTTAATTAGTCACTTACAAATTGCTTGTTTTCTTAAATATTTTCCTTTAATTAATTATTTTTAATTATTATTTTAATCATACACTTATACACTAATTAGTGATAATTACAAATGAGAATGGGTAAATACAAGTTTTGTGCATCATGACACATTAAATCAAAATGTAACATGTTGTTTTTGAAATGTAAAGAAATTGTCAAGATGGTTCTAGAAAATTTAAAGAAAAAGGTTAAATAGAAAAGGAAAATTTAAAGAAAATAATAAAGAAAGAAGTATGGGCTTGTTGACTTGAGTTTGGGGGGGGGGGGTTCTTGGAAATTTTCACACACACCCCACACACTCACCTCTCTCCCTTCTCTGGTCGAGAGCCTCCTGCAGCTCCCCCAAATTTTCTCACCTCCATTCACTTCAAAAAAATCCACAAAATTGCATCAAAAACCCATACAAATCCTTATTAATTCCTACTTGAACCTTAACCCATTATTCCTTGACCTATCTAGCTTGGATTATTGAAGCAAGAAGCCATTTTAGGAGACCAAGTTTACAAGTTGATCTCATGATTTTTGAGGTATAAGTCTTCACCTTATAGTTGCTTTGTTAGCTAATTACTTGAATCTAAATTATTTAAGCATTAAATTGGTTCAAATTACAAGTTTGAAATTTCAAGAGAAAGATTTGGGTTCATGATTAGGGTTTTATCACTTGATTTTGGTTATGATGTTTAGTTTAACATCTTGAGTTTTGCAAAACCTAACCTAGTTGCTAAATTACTAATTGTTACTTTTAAATTGTCCTAATTAAGCTGTCTTGCAAACTAGATATTTTGGATTAAGGTAAATAGGTGAGATAAAATTCTAGTAAAGGTTTGTGTGGCTTAATTAAACTATTAAGTGATCATTGTGACCACTAGAATTGCTAAAATATCTAGATTTGTACAAAAATGGTTAATGGTTGCTTACTAGATTTTTTTGAAATAAATCGATTTTAGTTAAGTTTGGGGTTTTGATGATATACAACCTATTTCCTAATATATTTAGTATGTTGTAAACGTGCGATTGGTGCGATTGGGTTTTTGGTTTGGTAGTTGCCACGTATAACGACCCTAGTTGTGGGTTGTGGCGTTGTCGCGAGCGCGTTTAGTTAGTGCGCGTGGTTGACTTGTATTGTTTGTTTCCGCGACTATTTATATATTTATTCTCTTATTTCTGTGTGTACGTTTCTAGGATCGGGTGCAGAAGTGTCGGATATGGCGCGGAAATGGCAGAGCTGAAATCGAATCAGATTAGCCGAGGCGTCCCGGTGAGTAGATGTAAACATCTACGGGAGAATCGTCTGGATGGCGCAAGTCGCCCAATAGTCAGGATTACTTGTAGTGCTTGTACTTATACGCATAGTCTCCTAGTCATTCATCTCATTGTATTGCATCATCATAAATATATATGATATTATCTCATAGGACACTTACACCATTACCATTGGTTCATACCGCACGTGCACTATTTATGCCAACACACACGCCCTTGGTAATTGCTATGTCACGAACACTATAGAACTGTCTTAGAATCGGTAATTGTGCATTTGCTTCATATATGATCCGTAGACTTATACTTGTATATTCATTTCATTAAAATGGATACGTAAAGTTGTTAAGTCCTATATATACATACCTCATTGCATCATGATTCATGCATAGCTTCTGCCCGTACTTCGCATGGTATATACTACCGTATTATAGATTTCCATCATCACCGGCATGTTTATATATTGTGATTCTTCTCGAGGATTTCAGTATTTATGAGATTTCTGGATTTTTGGGAAAACTGCAAGAATTTTATAAACCTGTTATCATTTTAAAAATGCAAGTTGCAGTTTTCTCGTGATATGATGTATGTGTCGTCCACCATGAGTTTTCTCAGTTCTTGAGTAGTATCATTTACCGGATTCGAGGAGGGGGATGCACTGTCTGCGGGTACATGGTGGACCCGGTACGGTACCCCGGGGCAAGAGGATCGCAGATGATGGCGTTGAGCCCGGCAGGGGAGCACCACCTACCGGTTATTTGTGGCGCGACGGATATCCGGAGGATACCGACCGTAGTCGTGAGATTTGATGATATGGGCCGATCCGGACTGATGGAGCCCGAGATATTGAGATATTGATACATTGAGATATTGAGACATCGAGACATCGAGATATTAATATATTGAGACATACATATTTTGTGTCGATGATTGACACAGATTTCTGTTGATTTCATTGATGATACTTCAGTTATGTCACAGGAATTTTACTGAGATAAGAATACAGATTTTTCTCGTACCAAACATATTCAGGATTCGTGTTGATTATGCATTCGTGTTGCATTCATGTTAGTACATCGTATCATATCGATATGCGTAGGTTGAGACGCATTAGCGTGCATGCTTATGATAGCCTTATTAGATGTTACTTACTACTCACGAGTTGGCAACTCACCCCCGTTGTGCCACAGTATCTTGCAGGTCCGACCCATCAGCACAGTAGTGGCGGGCCCACTTCCTCATTTTGTTCCTTTTGCTTGGACTTGCGGCATTGCTCGTAGGTGGGTTGCGAGGATATGTTAACCCATAATGTATTTTAATTGTATCTAGTATACTCCATCTACCCTTGTATATTTGACTAGACGGTGAAACTCATGAGACTTGTATTGGTGGTGTTTGGTGTCGATGCTCACTTGAGCCGACGAGGTATTTTCTTATTTCTTGCTTTCAAATACTTATTGTGCTCTTTGGATATACATATTGCATGTGGTTGTGATTCCGCCATGGGCGAAGAGCTAGATCCCTCTTGGGGATGCCTTTATTCATCATTTATATGTATTTTCATGTGTTGTACCCGTTTGGGGGCCAATATTTACAAAGGAGACTCTGCCGAAATTTTTGGAAAAATATGATGCTTTTAAATGTTTAATGCCACTTTTTTTTGTTAAAACCACTTGCTTTAAAACAAGTTTTCCTTCACTCTAATTGTCAAACGGTTTAGTTTTTCTGGGCTTTGGCTTACTTAGATTACGTTGCGCCTTGAGATATTTCGTAGTTTAAGTGCTAATCACGTTCCGTACCTTTGGGTCATGACAGGCGCGGTTTAAGTGTCCCCTCAATGATCTCTGGCTCCAGCGGGCTTTTCCATTTGATCGCCGGACATGCTTGATGATCCTTCAGCATTCTTTTTGTTTTAGCTGAAAGGACTACCTCCCAAGGAGCTTCTTCTACAAACGAGCATGATGCCCTTGGTGTGTCTACCTTTTTAGGAGCGTGCCTCTGTGGTGGGCTCACCTTCCAGTTTTCGGACAGCGCAAACTTCCCTTGTTGGTATTGGTCCTCGACCCAGTTTTTGAAGACGTAGCAATACTCAATTGGCTGGCCCATTACTCTGTGGTAGGAGCAATAGTTGGGACTGTTAGTGTCACCAGGCTGCAGTGGACGTTTCGGATCCGGCAGAGTGATGAGTTTGTTGCGCATCGCCAGTTCGAACAGTCTCCTCATTTTATCATGGGGAAACGAGTAAGGAGGTCCTAGTTTCTCCTCGAGGGATTGGCACGGGCGCGCGTTGTTTTGGCGTTCAACCGGTTTCGGGTCACTCGGTTGCTGTTGAGTGTTGGCAATGAAGGTCGTGTTCTCTTTACCCTTTACATTCCGAGGGTCCATTTTTGAAGAAGGAGGCCCGCGGCCATCTGGTCCATTTGGGCCAGCTTGTCGATCAAATCCTGGAAGGTGGGCGGCTTAAAAAACGTCATGAACTGGGATACATTCGCCTGAGGATCGAGGGTCCCTACGAACATGCCCACGGCAGGAGCTTCTTCTATGCGTTGTTCGCATTTTGACCATAGGTTCCGCCACCGGATTGCGTATTGAACCCAGGTCTCTCCTGGTTTCACCCTGGTATTGATTAATGTCGTGATCGGAGTGTGCTCGCTTGCACTGGCGAACCACTGTGTGAATAGCAGCTCCATTTCTATGAATGTTTTGACGGAGTCATTTGGGAGCTTCGAGTACCATTCAAATGCCATTTCCGACAAGCTGCCAACGAACTGGAGAAGCAGCAATTTGTCATCGCCACCAGTATTGCCGCATAAAGCTATGAACTGGGCGACGTGCTGATGCGGGTTGCATGTCCCCTTATACACGTGGAACTTGGGGATCGTATATCCCGGCAGATACTTGGTTTGGTCATACTAGCCTGGGTACGGTCGCTCGGTCTTGATGACTTGGCCAGCCGCTTTGCTTGCCTGATGAGCTCGTATTTGTTGAGTTATGTAGTCATCGAGGGCAGCCTTGGAGATCATCTCCTCCCTAGCTGTCGATAAAGCTGGAAGAGGGTTTGATGTTTCCCATGTGTCGTCCTCGATAATTATCGGCGGGTCTTCAGCTGGAGGTTCTGGCTGGATCATCACCCCAACCATGTCTTAGAACATCGCCATCTGGTTTATACTAGCTGCTTGTTCCGCGACCTCCTTATCCTTTCTCTCCAGCACGCTTCGCAAGAATTTCGTATCTGTCTCCTGCTCTTGGCACTGTTCAGACGTTACTTCCGGGCTTTCTTTCTGCCCGGTGAGTGCTGCCATTTTCATCATCATCTCCTGGAGCTTTTGTTGCTGCTCCTGAGCTTTCGTCAACGACTGAGTTTGCGGCCGATGAGCCACGGAAGCACTGTTAGTTATATGTATGCCCTAGAGGCCATTGCTATACATAGGATGTATATTGTAGTGGAGGCTGGGACGTATATAGGGAGGACTTTCTTGCTCGACATGATAATATGCTATTTGGTTGCTCTTTACCTTAACGTGTATACTGATTGTCTCTCTGTTACATGTTGGTAAAGCCCTTAGGATGTGTACTTGACTACCTGGACTATGATGCGGATCATACTAGTGGGGACATGGTAGTCCATAAGTACATCCTTCAAAGTCCCTAGTCGTGGGTATATCGAGACGGGGCATCGATATACCAGAGTAGACTAACGTGTACCTTCTCGACCCATACAGATGGGCGATGGATGATCCCATATCCATTGGTGTTTGACATCAGAGATGATATACGGGTGCTCAGTAGAGACTGGGTACACTGGACGGACTCGCCGAGAACTCCCAGATGGTATTATACCTCACGTCAGATGGCAGTTCTCTGGTGACACTGGTACAGAGTAGTCTGTTGACCCGAGATCGTCATAGAGTCTTGTGTGGTTCCCACTGTGCTTTGATTTCTATCTTACCACGTCCAAGAGGGCGTGCAAAACGGTGGTTTTTGGGTACAGTCCCGAGTCACATGGAGGCAATGAGCGATAGGAGGGGATTCGTCTCTCCCGGTATAGGGAGTTGATGTTGCGCTGTGTTCGATTGGCTATAACAGGAAATCCCTGGCCAGGGTTGCTGAGATTTACTGGTAAGTGTTACCAGTAGTTTCTCGAATTGTTATAGACCTCATATCGACACGACTTATCAAGCTATTGGGGTCTGACGTTTACCACCCCTAGGCAAGATATGCGACATATCAGACGATCAGACCGGACTGTACGGTAGTGTTACTGGTTGGATTCACTGGAGTGTGAGCGGGCTTGCTCGTCGATCTTCAGATCGCTCAATACCCGGGTAGCCGTTACGTTTAGCAGACCGCTTGCGGCTTGTGGATGTTTGATATGATCATCATCCGCTGCCGGCGTATTGACGAGTCTTTAGAGTCCTACACAGAGGTTTCCTGGCTCAAGCGAAACGAAATAGGAGCGCATATGAGATATGTGCGGGACCGAGAATAATGCGTGTATGTGATACCGTATTCTATTCTCGCGATGAATATATCGAATGGTTGTATGCGATATAACCCGGTTATCGAATCAAGTATTGATTCGATAAGCCGATATATTGAATACTAGTCGGTTGTGTGCGACATGACCGGATCATTGAATCAAGTGTTGATTTAATGATTTAATGCATAATTATATATTTGATATATTACTTTGCATTAACTAGTATTGGTTCACTTAAGATGGATTTTCTCACTCGGATGTGCGCATTGTATATGCGATATGCTTTTGTGCACTTGTATGTATCATGTTTGATGATGCATGCTAACTTGTGTTTTGTGTAAAGTTTAAACCATGGTTATGTAATGGTTAGGGTTTTCATTTTCATATCTATTTATTTATTTGTTTATTCATTATTGGAAAATGATAAGCATAATGCAAAATGGTGGCTATATTTGGAAGCTTGTTGAAGCTTCATGAAGACTTTGACTTTAGCAACCATTTTGTCTCATGCTTAACCCTTACCATCCCATTTAACCATGATCAATTCTCTACACATAACCATAGTTACAATTATGATAAGGTTTGTTTTTCTTTTCTTTTCTAATTAACTTATCATAACAATTTCCTTCTTCTTCTTCATTTCTTCAAGTGAAGAAAGCTTGCCTCCATCAATGGCAAGTGATGAAAAAGAGTGAGAAATCCAAATCTAAAGTCTACCCACTTCCTATTTCTTCATCCTATACCTCTTGACAAGTAGTAGAGTGTGTTTCCTTCACAAGTTTTCATGACTTGGTGAAGGTGGAGCTTGATCTTTCGATGCCTCGACGTAGATCATCTTCGGCATGGACATCGACGACCTAGCTTGCCCATTCTCCGACGAAGCCGACGCTTGAGCCCGGATTTGATTTAGACAGCGGAGAGGACCTCGTTGCGGAGCTATGGAGGTGGAGCACCGGATCTACAAAGGTTGTATTTCCGTATCTTGTAGTTAAGTGTTAACTAGATTCTTTTTCGCCTAGATTTCTAGCAAACGATCCGTAGTCGGGTCTCTCGGCACCCTTAAAATTTTAATTTGGCATGATCGATGCCTTGTGAGACCTCATTAGGATGCCTAGGAACCCTACAGTGGTATCAGAGACTAGCTAGAGCCTTAGGCGAAGTCCAGACGGAGTTTGAAAGCCGGACGAATCGAAACCCCAACCCTAAAAATGCTCTCTGTCCATTTTTTAAAAACTAGGATTTTTCCAAATTAAAAATATGCAGAAAATCAAGCAGGGTTTTCTAAGAATTACTGTAAATTTCGTGGGCCTAAGTCAACTTTTCCACCGCGGAACCGCGGCACGTGCTACGCATGGCGCGGCGGTTCAGCGTCGGTTTTGTCGTTTTGTGCATTTTGTTTTTCACAGTAATTCTCAGATTTCTGTGCTGATTTTCCTGGGATATTTTAATATTTATTATACAGTTGAGTTTTCAGGGGTTGTTTTGGGATTTCATGAGTTCGATCGGATTATCAAATTTTGTCTGTGTGGCTTTCCGGATAAATTTTAGAATATATTAAAAAGTTCGACCGGATATAAATACCCAATTTTTCCCCTGTCGGGAAATTTCCAAGTGTTGGATTTTTCCGAAGTTTAACAACGTTCTAAGTAGTGCAAGTAATGCGATGGACCCTCTAGAAGACAACAAACCTTAACTCGATTATGTGACCGTCTTGAACTGCCCTTTGAACCTTAGGGTTTGGGGCAGTACGGCGTCCCACATGTGAGGCGTTGGCTTGACCCTTCTACGGCTGGACCGTTGGTACTGAGGCACGAACTGAATGTTGTTAGACTTATTTCATGTGTTGATCTGTATCGGGAAAACTTAGGTGTTCGAATATTCAATCGGAAAGTTTAACATTTTCTGTTTATCTGGAATGGGATACAATAATTGGAATTCACAATAGTTATGAGAAAACTAAATGAATGTTATAAACATAGCAGTTTAGTCTCACTTGATCGGTTGCCACGGAATTTTGATGTGATCAAAAGTCCGTCGCAATCACGTAGCGTACGCGGATACTCGCCGGGTAAACTTAATAGACAGCTACACCCCATAGCCTCGACCAAGTGACTGTAGGAGAACCCCGTCGCCGAAAGCATCCGTCCGGGTGCTCGCGGTAGCGGTGTTCCGCCTTGGTGCACTTCGTCGACGGTATCGGGGGTGCGGCCGTCTACTGAAGTTTGCGACGAGCATTCGATCAAAATGTCGGGAATCTTGTTGAATTGCCCGACTTGGTATTGAAAAGTGTCTTCGATAATGAGACTAAAATGCGGGGTTTATAATTGTTAGGCATGCGATGTCTAAGGAATTCATTTGGTCAGGCATGTGATGTCTGAGGTGGTTACGGATTCCAACTGTTGTAGTTTTACACTTTCTTTTCTGTGACCGTAAGTGTAATATGTGATATCGCCGGTTTCGTTGCTATATGTCAACGACAATTGGGATGGACATATTTACTTACGTTGATGACATGTGATGTTATGTGTTGCTGGATATGTTATATTGGATCGTCGTGTTTGAATAGCCGGGGGTTTTTATGTGAGATGATTGTTTTTCATTTTCATTCATGTAAAAACTTGTATGTAATATTCTTTTATTGGGGCACTTCCAGGTTGCGGAAGGTGTCACCGTTTGTATATTATTTACTTTTCCGCACTAGGATAGACCCAAGGAGGGGAGCACAGGTAACTGGGTTCTGGAGTCCAGTGGGAGACCAACTCGAGGAGTCGAGTCCGGGTCTCCTAACTCTAGAATTGGCAGGGTTGCTTGCCGCTCTCGTAGGGGTCTAGGGGTGTGGGTTTGGCTATTCATCACGACCGTGGAATCCGTGTTTTATACTGGCTCGTATTGAAAACATGGACGTCCTAGTATATCCAATATTTCATATGATTCTTCTGCTGCGATATCTGTGATGTGATTATGTGATGTTCTGTGATAGATACAGTATATAGTATATATGATATATTATATAGACGTTACTTATGTTTTACACCCGCGCTAGCCCTGCCCTGCTCTGTCGTTAGTTACCTAACCTAACGGTGCACGAGGGGACATCGAGGCGAATGCGGATGGCATAAGTGTACGTCGTATTTATCTGTGATGTTTAGGTACTTTAATGATGGGACTTCATTAATGAGATTAATGAAATAAAAGAAACCTAAGATGTTGTAGAATCGAATTTCAAAATAAAACAGGTAGCTACAGTTCTTGCTTTGCACAGAGGTATATGTGATATATCCTGCACCTTATTCGATGAGGAAAGGACCGAGATCCCTTCACCGGGAGTGACTCCTTTAGCAAATAACTGGTAGATGCTACACACTCGGTTTGTATTTTGATTGCTTTTAAGTGTTTTTGCTTTGCACAGTGATATATATGATATATCCCGCACCTCATTCGACGAGGAAAGGACCGACGATCCCTTCACCGGGAGTGACTCCTTTAGCAAAACTAGAAAAGCCTCAAAAACACTCCATTTCAAAATTCATTTGATTCTACAACGATATCAAGTTCATTACGCAATAGGTTTTCAGAAAAACCTGTCGTAGCCCTCCGTCATTTCAGATAAGTAGTAGTTAGTATTCGTGCTGCGTTTGTTGGCCTTTGTCAAGGCGCAGTGTGCGGTAGCTAACTGGTGCTTATCTGCTTATGCATATGATGCAGATTGAGTTAGGGTAGTCGTGCGACCTTGTTGGCCTTTGTCAAGGGCCGTGCGGGTGGGTTTAATTCAATCAGGAAATGAAGGGTTGAACTTGACTAGCATCCTATGGTTTGTTGGCCTTTGTCAAGGTCATAGGAGGTTAGGGGCAAAATATTATCGGGAATTTCAAGTGTTGAAATTTGCAATGAGATTGCATACCTTCTATGTGATAGTTGGATCCCGATACCCGCTGCGAGTAAGTGTTACTCCTGGGAGAGTTTTATACATTACAATTAGCCGATCAAGTAGGTGTATAGAAAGGTGTCAACGGGGTTATGCCTCTGGGAAAACGAGGTTTACAGTAATTAGGTTCGTGCGAAAGCACGGGGGACCTCCCTCAAAGTACCGACACTGGCCTGGCTGAAAGATTGGCGAACTTGTAGTGTGTAATTAATCCCGGCTAGTCTTTCCTTTTAGGGTTTGAAGAAAGATTTGATAAAAAGCAGTGGGAGCCATCCTGACTAGATAAAATAAAAACCAATCTATTCTTGCAAGAGCGCACGCTGAGTGTTTTCTTCTCTCTCTCTCCTGGTAGCGACCATATCACGCCTTAATCAAGATAATAATACGGAATTTTGACTGAACCCGCTTGTTATACTGAGCTGGGGAACGTTGGTCCCGCTCCAACTTATAATTATTATAAGACAGAGCAGGAAATTGGGGAATACCAGATTTCCCGTGCCGCCCAAACAAAGAGAGTGCATGCTGATGCATCATCTTCGGGTGTGTTCACTACAAAGAACTGTTTCTCTGTATCCTCTACGTCCTGGGTATGTGATACCGGATCAGGATCCCAGATATGTAATCTGTTACATAGGGCTACAGATAGGTAGAGAACTGAGAACGGGTGATAAGTTTCATGAGGCAGAAAACGGGGCAAGAGTTGCAGCCAAGTCTGTTGGTCACTGTCATCCTGTATTACAATACATTGATTCTGAACGAATGTTATTAGATACCGAACCTGATATACAAAATCATATCTGTTTCTTTATTAGTAAAGAAACGATAAAATTTTGTATTGTTGGATAATGTTTTAAACATTTCCTATATCAAAAGTTGATCGGTTCAGGCACGTTATCTAAAAGCATTAATGTTCTAAATCAAACTACAGTTCTTAGTATACAGAACACACACAAGAGAAAGAGTTCAGAAATGAACGGATCCTTCTTGAGGTATTGTAGACTAGGTCATATCAATGCGACCCGACTGGCTGAGTTACATTTAGATGCATATTTAAATCAGTTTGAATTTACATCTTGTGAAACTCGCCAGTCATGTCACAAAGATAAGATGACCATAGCTCTGTTTATTGGAAACAGAGAAAGAGTTAGTGAACTCTTGGGATATGATACATGCTGATGTATGTAAGCTCCCCTGTCTGCACATACCAAGACTGGTTCTTTATACTTCATTACGTTCTCTGATGATCTCTTTAGATTCAGACATATGTTCCTGTTGAAACATAATTCCGAACCTTTTGAGATATTCACAGAATATAAGTTAGAAGTAGAGAACCAAAATACGGGTAAAAGTATTATGTCCTTTGATGAGATCAAGGAGGAGAATACTTGAGCACGGAATTCCTGGACTATTCTAAAGGAGAATGAGATTCTCTCTCAGCATTACTCCTCCGTATACACCATAGCACGATGGTATATCGGGGCGGAGCAGATACACCCTATTTGATAAGGTGTGCTCTATGATGAGTACTACTGAGTTACCTATTTCCTTTTTGGGAGTTATGCACTTGAGAAGCTGCATACCTATTGAATAGGGTTCAAATCAAATCAGTTGCCTACCACTTCATATTTGATATGATAAGGGAAGAGCCCATCTCTTAAGCTAGTTAAGATTTGGGGTTGTCCGGCCTATGTCTGAAAGCAAAATCCGGACAAGCTCGAGGCAAGGTCTGTAATGTAGAACTGGAAAGGTTCCAGCTATACAAACTAAAGCAGATAATTTGGTAGAACCAAAAGATTCAATAGTTACCAACGAACCTCAGCCTCTCCGCCGATCTAGTGAGGTTCCTCACCCACCTGAGAGATACTTCTGTTTCTCTATGACAGTGGGAGCGAGGATTGCATCATGAGATGATGACCCAACTAGTTTCGAGCTGGCCATCAGGAGTAGGACTCTGTAAGAATGGCTGGATGCTTAGTGATCTGAGATGGAATCCTTATACACCAACAGAGTATGGACTTTGGTTGCTATATCTGAAGGGTTAAATCCCCATCAGGAGCAAGTATATCTTGAGAAGATTACTTGGTGTAGATGGAAAAGTTGAGACTTTCAAAGCTAGACTTGTTAAAGGTTTGCATCATAGACCAGGTGTGGATCATGATGAAACTTTTTCTAAGGATCTATGCTTAAGTCCATTCAGATCCTACTTGCCACGGCTACATACCATGACTACGATATCTGGTGGTTGGGTGTCATGATAGCTTTTCTAAATGATGTTTTAGAAGAGGGAGTCTATAAGTACACAGCCAGAGGGCCTCGTAGACAGTGGGAGCAGCGGAAACGTGTGCAAGATGCTTTATAGGATAAAGCAGGCATCGCGGAGTTGGAACATCTGTTTTGATGTGTTAGTCGAAGAATTTGACAACATCAAAATGGTAGATGAACCTTGTATAAACAAAAAGGTGGTAGGGAGTATGGTGACGATCCTCGTAGAGTACGTGGATGACATACTCTTGATAGGGAAGGAGTTTCCTATGCTACGCTCGGTCGATCTCCGCTTATCACAAGGATTCTCCAAAAGGATCAAAATGATACCTACTAAATCCTGGGTTTTGGATCTATGAGATAGATCTGAATGGATGTTAGAATTCTCACTAGATGTAGTGAGACGGTATCAACCGATCCTGGGGAGAATCACTGGAAGAGTTCCAGGGTGATAAAGACGACTGAATGTCAGTTGCAGGCATTGTCTTTACCCTCAGTAAAGGGACGGTATGTTAGAAGAGTTCCAAGCTAGATACCGTGACATACTAGATGATAAAGGCTATATACATCGCTACTTAAGATGCTACCAAAGAGGCTGTTTGGGTGTATATTGGTTCATGAGATGAACTATGTTCCTCCCATTGTGTGACAATGGAGTTGTGGCTTATGCCAAGGAACGCCGGTCCCATCAGTGATCCAGACATATTCTAAGGCAGTATCACTTGATCATGAAGATGGTTGATCTCCAGGGAGATCGAGGTTAGGAGAGCAGACTAAGAGGACAACACGGCGGATCCACTCACGAAGGCCTATTCCCAGAGAGAGACTTTTATGGGATGGTTGAGTATGAGATACTACAACCACTGCTGCAGATGGCCCTAGTGCAAGTGGGAGATTGTTAGTTATATGTATGCCCTAGAGGCCATTGCTATACATAGGATGTATATTGTAGTGGATGCTGGGACGTATATAGGGAGGACTTTCTTGCTCGACATGATAGTATGCTATTTGGTTGCTCTTTACCTCAACGTGTATACTGATTGTCTCTCTGTTACATGTTGGTAAAGCCCTTAGGATGTGTACTTGACTACCTGGACTATGATGCGGATCATACTAGTGGGGACATGGTAGTCCATAAGTACATCCTTCAAAGTCCCTAGTCGTGGGTATATCGAGACGGGGCATCGATATACCAGAGTAGACTAGCGTGTACCTTCTCGACCCATACAGATGGGCGATGGATGATCCCATATCCATTGGTGTTTGACATCAGAGATGATATACGGGTGCTCAGTAGAGACTGGGTACACTGGACGGACTCGCCGAGAACTCCCAGATGGTATTATACCTCACGTCAGATGGCAGTTCTCTGGTGACACTGGTACAGAGTAGTCTGTTGACCCGAGATCGTCATAGAGTCTTGTGTGGTTCCCACTGTGCTTTGATTTCCATCTTACCACGTCCAAGAGGGCGTGCAAAACGGTGGTTTTTGGGTACAGTCCCGAGTCACATGGAGGCAATGAGCGATAGGAGGGGATTCGTCTCTCCCGGTATAGGGAGTTGATGTTGCGCTGTGTTCGATTGGTTATAACAGGAAATCCCTGGCCAGGGTTGCTGAGATTTACTGGTAAGTGTTACCAGTAGTTTCTCGAATTGTTATAGACCTCATATCGACACGACTTATCAAGCTATTGGGGTCTGACGTTTACCACCCCTTGGCAAGATATGCGACATATCAGACGATCAGACCGGACTGTACGGTAGTGTTACTGGTTGGATTCACTGGAGTGTGAGCGGGCTTGCTCGTCGATCTTCAGATCGCTCAATACCCGGGTGGCCGTTATGTTTAGCAGACCGCTTGCGGCTTGTGGATGTTTGATATGATCATCATCCGCTGCCGGCGTATTGACGAGTCTTTAGAGTCCTACACAGAGGTTTCCTGGCTCAAGCGAAACGAAATAGGAGCGCATATGAGATATGTGCGGGACCGAGAATAATGCGTGTATGTGATACCATATTCTATTCTCGCGATGAATATATCGAATGGTTGTATGCGATATAACCCGGTTATCGAATCAAGTATTGATTCGATAAGCCGATATATTGAATACTAGTCGGTTGTGTGCGACATGACCGGATCATTGAATCAAGTGTTGATTTAATGATTTAATGCATAATTATATATTTGATATATTACTTTGCATTAACTAGTATTGGTTCACTTAAGATGGATTTTCTCACTCGTATGTGCGCATTGTATATGCGATATGCTTTTGTGCACTTGTATGTATCATGTTTGATGATGCATGCTAACTTGTGTTTTGTGTAAAGTTTAAACCATGGTTATGTAATGGTTAGGGTTTTCATTTTCATATCTATTTATTTATTTGTTTATTCATTATTGGAAAATGATAAGCATAATGCAAAATGGTGGCTATATTTGGAAGCTTGTTGAAGCTTCATGAAGACTTTGACTTTAGCAACCATTTTGTCTCATGCTTAACCCTTACCATCCCATTTAACCATGATCAATTCTCTACACATAACCATAGTTACAATTATGATAAGGTTTGTTTTTCTTTTCTTTTCTAATTAACTTATCATAACAATTTCCTTCTTCTTCTTCATTTCTTCAAGTGAAGAAAGCTTGCCTCCATCAATGGCAAGTGATGAAAAAGAGTGAGAAATCCAAATCTAAAGTCTACCCACTTCCTATTTCTTCATCCTCTACCTCTTGCCAAGTAGTAGAGTGTGTTTCCTTCACAAGTTTTCATGACTTGGTGAAGGTGGAGCTTGATCTTTCGATGCCTCGACGTAGATCATCTTCGGCATGGACATCGACGACCTAGCTTGCCCATTCTCCGACGAAGCCGACGCTTGAGCCCGGATTTGATTTGGACAGCGGAGAGGACCTCGTTGCGGAGCTATAGAGGTGGAGTACCGGATCTACAAAGGTTGTATTTCCGTATCTTGTAGTTAAGTGTTAACTAGATTCTTTTTCGCCTAGATTTCTAGCAAACGATCCGTAATCGGGTCTCTCGGCACCCTTAAAATTTTAATTTGGCATGATCGATGCCTTGTGAGACCTCATTAGGGTGCCTAGGAACCCTACAAGCACGGCTCTCCTCTTTTCCGGAATCCATGTACACCGTGTGCACGATCATGCCCCCAGACTTGAGACGTTTGGATCCATCACCCTTGAGATTTTCCGCCGGCGGTGGGAGATACTCCGGCCTTCTCTTTTTATGAGAAGTCAAAGTCGAAGGAGCTATTGTAACAGGTGCATGAGAAGTCCCTCACTGCATGCTAGAGGGATGATTGTCCTCTTGTCGAACTTCATTTTCTTCGGTTGACAAGAGTAGTTTTTGTTGATCATTGAACCTTAGACTTCTCGCCGGACTCTATAGATTCGGGAGGACAGCCGCCGAGGGGGCTGCTCCAGCTTTGCCTGCTTCACATTTTCAGTAGGAAGTGGGGATTTATTCAACACTGTGGTCGGAGAGTTCTTTCGCACCCTCCTAAGCGGTTCAAAGTTGTTCCCGGTTGGAACAGCAGCGTCAACCTCTACATTGGAGCTGGTGAAGTAAATCCAGAGGGAGAGTTGGCCCCAGCTTTCCTCACTCGGTGCCAGTGGCGACGTCGAGCATGCTTTGTAGACGGGACTGCCTTAGTTGTAGGAGTGGCTTTGTCATGCCCCCTGCTCTGATGAAGGGCTATTGCTGGTGCCAGCTTGCTGAAGACTGACGTCCGTTGAGAGGGGATGGCCAATCTTTCGAAGGCTGACTTTCTGGTAGGGGAATCTCTTTTAATGACTTCGCCCGAAGTAGGAGTTGGAACGGTCAATCTTGCGAAGACCGATCCTTTAGTAGGAGAAGTCCCTCTGACAACTTCACCTGCTAGAGCTGGAATGGCTATCCGTTTCAGGATAACCCCTTCGGGTATTGCGAGCCTCTTTGCGGGCCCACTTGAGCTTTGGTTCAGCCTGTTGAAAACTGAGGTGGCAGGTTTGGACGACCCGTTGAGAGGGGCCGTAGTGGTTGCAAGTCGATCAAAGACTGACTTCTTTGGAGCTTCCTGTGACGGCACTGGGGCGCTGAAGCTTGCTGGCGGGAGCATGGTTCCGAAGAAAAATCCAGTGGTGGCCAAAGTCGCCTGCTCCACTGGTATTGAAACGATGCAGGCCGCATTTGGCCCGTATGTCACTCCTCCAGCGGGGACGGAGCGGGAGTTACTGTTGCAGGTACACTTGGAAGCCATTGATCTTCTTTTCTCTAGAGGAGCAAGACACCAAACCTTAGTACCTTGAATCCAGGGGCAATCAAAGTAAACCGCGATTTGTTCGTGAACACGACGCATGAAGTATGGAGGGGAAAGAGAAAAATGTCCCACCGGACATGCCAGAATCTATTCACCGCCGAAAATAGAGACGAAACCACGTAGGCCGTCTTGCCTGAATTTAGGGGCAGATGCTATTTGGATTTATCCGTCCATCTCTCCGAAGATGCCAAGTTGATTTATGGCACCGTGTATCGGAGATTTAGACGAATAAGGCCGCTGCAGCAGACTTCGTCAGATTCTTCCTCGTTTGCGAGGGTTTTTTTTTATTATTGGGACGCTCTTCCCTGCAGACGCAAGCCCCTGCAGTTAATTACGTTATTGCATCACGATAACCACTTTCTCCTGCTCCAGAAGTTCACTTCGTGTCGTGTGTGTTTGTTTTATTTTTGGTTGCCCGTGGATTTTATACGGAGACTAATTTATGTTGTCGCCCGTAAGGTATGGATTAGTCCAAATCCGTATATTTTTATATTTGGGTTTGGGTTGATTTAAGGATCGTTGATCCGTTTTGAGATCAAGATCGACTTAAATGTATACGAGCAGTTGAGGGGCTCGGTTGGTTTTTTGTTAAGGATATGTAAGTCCAATTTGAGAATAAGATCTACTTAATAGGGTGCTAGGATCATTTTTGTTTTAGATCCAATAAGAGAGCACTTGGGCTCTATTGTTTTAGTTTAAGGAGGTTTCGATCTCTTATCTCCGTTTTGGAGGCGAAGTTGTAGTTTGAGGACATTCCGGTCTGTAGATCATCATTTTAGAGGTGAGATTTAGTTTAAGGATGTCTCGGTCTGTTGTTGCCATTTTGGAGGCAACGATTAGTTTGAGAACATTTCGGTCTGTAGATCACCATTTTTTAGGTGAGGTTTTAGTTTAAGGACGTTACAGTCCGTTATCGCCATTTTGGAGGCAACGTTATAGTTTGAGGACATTTTGGACTATAAATAACCATTTTTTGAGGTGAGATTTTAGTTTAAGGACGTTATGTTCCGTTGTCACCATCTTGGAGACAACGTTGTAGTTTGAGAACGTTTCGGTCTGTAGATCACCAATTTTGATGTGAGATTTTAGTTTAAGGACGTTACGGTCAGTTGTCGCCATTTTGGAGGCAACGTTGTAGTTTGAGAACATTTCGGTCTGTAGATCACCATTTTTTGAGGTAAAGTTTTAGTTTAAGGACGTTACGGTCTGTTGTCACCATCTTGGAGACAACGTTGTAGTTTGAGGACGTTGCCTCCATGATGAGTAATGCTGAGTGGCTGAAGTTCGTCGGGTTATATTGAATTCTCTGGTTCCACCAATTCTTCAGTTTCAGTTTGTGGTTCCAGAATTTCTTGCAGTTCTACCGTACTCCTACTTATTTATTTCGTACGAAACTGCCATTCTAAAAAGGTGGCATGACGAGCAATAAACACCTTCTGCTCTTCGGTGTGGTAGAACAGATATCCCTGTGAATGCTTGGGGTATCCTACAAACTTACATAGAACCAAACGTGTCTCCAGTTTGTCCATATTTTGCTTTTTAACATAAGCCGGACAAGCCTATATCTTAATAAATTTAAGACATGGTTTCTTACCACTCCATATTTCATATGGAGTGCTAGGCACGGATTTGGTTCAAACCCAATTCAATAGATATGTTTCTGTCTCAAGTGCATATCCCCAGAAAGAAAGAGACAACTCAACATTACTCATCATGGAGCGAACCATATCTAATAGAGTATGATTTCTACGCTCCGATACATTGTTGTGCTGTGGTGTATACGGAGGAGTAAGTTGAGAGAGAATACCATTCTCTTTTAGAAAGTCACGAAATTCCGTACTAAAGTACTCCCCTCCTCGATCTGATCGAAGTATCTTGATACTTTTTTCTGCCTGGTTCTTTATTTCGCTTTTATATTCTTTAAACTTCTCAAAAGTTTCAGATTTGTGTCTCATGAGAAATACATATCCGAACTTAGAGATATCATCAGTGAATGTAATGAAGTACGAGAACCCACCCATTGCATGTGTAGACATTGGACCACATACATCACTGTGTATAGGTCCCAAGAGCTCTATAGCTCTTTCTCCGTATTCGGTGAACGGAGATTTGTTCATATTTCCTTTGAGACAAGTTTCATAAGATGAAAATTCGAATGTATTCAAATATCTATCTTTATGTAACTTAGACAGTCTTTTCTCACTGATACAACCAAGTCTACAATGCCATAAGTAGGATTTGTTCACTTCTGAACTCTTCCACTTACTTGTGTTTTGTATATTGAAAACTGTGTTTTGATTTAGAACGTAGATACCATTAAATAGTGTACCTTCTGCAACCAATACCTAATCAAGATAAATGTTCATGATATTTCTATTTAGAACAAAGTTATATCCATCTTTATCAAGTAAACAAATTGATATGATATTGCAAAGCATGGAATGTACATAGTAGCAATTGTTCAAAATCATAGTAATGCCGCTTGGCAATACTGGGCGATATTCACCGACGGCGGCAACATCAACTTGTGCTCCGTTTCCTACTCTGAGAGACATATCACCAGGTCCAACCAACCTACTTTTCTCAGTCCTTATAATAAATTACATATATGAGATCCTGATCCGGTATCTAGTACCCAGGAGGTAGGACTGAACGGAAAAAGGTTCTCAATAACAAGAATACCGGAAGAAGATGCATTAGAATGCTTCTCCATAATTAGGGTTATGTGGAAGTCCATGCAATTCTCTTTCCTTTGCTCATACTCGTGACAGTTGTCATAAGTTAGAGCCGAACCTACGTTCCCCAGCCATGAATAAGAATCCGGGTCGGTCAAATCATACATTTTATTATCTTGATTAAGGCATGAATTGGTTGCTACTTGGAGAGAGAAAGAAAAAAACACTCAG
This sequence comes from Agapanthus africanus, assembly GCA_030015575.1. Taxonomy (NCBI): domain Eukaryota; kingdom Viridiplantae; phylum Streptophyta; class Magnoliopsida; order Asparagales; family Amaryllidaceae; genus Agapanthus; species Agapanthus africanus. Next base: position 129,707,082 of record CM057350.1, on the reverse strand, counting down.
CGTGCGCTCATGCAAGTTTAGATTGGTAATTATTTTATCTAAACAGGATGGCTTCCACTATTTCCTCGAATTCTCCTTCAAACCTTAAAAAGAGAACTAGTCGGAATCATTAACACCTTACAAGTTCGCTAACCGTTCAGCCGGGTTGGTGTTTGTACTTCGAGAGAGGTTCCTCGTGTTAGTTGTATGTATGCCCTAGAGGCCATTATTGTACATATGATGTATATTATAGTGGATGCTTGGACAAATATAGAGAGGACTTTCTTGCTCGACATGATAGTATACTATCGGGTTGCTCTTTATCTTAACATGTATACTTGTTTCTTGATATTGTCACATAGTTACATGTTGGTAAAGCCCTTAGGATGTGTACTTGACTACCAGGATTATGATGCAGATCATACTAGTGGGGCCATGGTAGTCCATAAGTTCATCCTTTAATGTTCCTAGTCGTGGGTGTATCGAGACAGGGCATCGATATACCCGAGTAGACTAGCGTATACACTTCTCGGCCCATGAGATGGGTGATGGATGATCCCATATCTATTGGTGTTTGACATCAGAGATGGTATATGGGTGCTCAGTGGAGACGGGGTACACTGGACGGACTCGCCAAGAACTCCTAGATGGTATTATACCTGACGTCAGATAGCAGTTCTCTGGTGACACTGGTACAGGTTAGTCTGTAGACCCGAGATCGTCATAGAGTCTTATATGATTCCCACTGTGCTTTGATTTCCACCTTACCACATTCAAGTGGAAGTGCAAAACGGTGGTTTTTGGGTACAGTCCCGAGTGACATTGACGCAATGAGCGATAGGAGGGGATTTCGTCTCTCCTAGTATTGGGAATAGATGTCGTGCTGTGCTCGATTGGCTATAACTGGAAGTCCCTGTCCAGGGCTGATTTAGAGATTTACTGGTAAGTGTTATTAGTAGTTTCTCGACCCGTTATGAGCTTCGTATCGGCATGACTTATCGAGTTATTGGGTCTGACGTTTACCACCCCTAGACTGGATATGCGACATCTCAGACGAAGAGACCGGACTTTACGGTAGTGTTACTGACAGGCTTTACAGGAGCTAGAGCGGGCTTGATTATTGATCTTTTGATTACTCAATACCCGGGTAGCCGTTATATCCAGCTAGTACCGCTGACGGCTTGTGGGTGCTTGATATGATCATCACCTACCATCGGCGTATTGACGAGTCTTTAGAGTCCTACACAGAGGTTTTACTGGCTCAGGCAAAACGAAGTAGGAGTACATAGACCGATATGAATACGAGTATGAGATACCGTATTCTATTCTCGCGATATTTGTTTCGGTCGGTTATATATGATATAGCCGGGTTATCGAATCAAGTGTTGATTCGATAAGTTGATACATATAATATTAGTCGGTTATATGAGATATAGCCGGATTATTAAATCAAGTGTTAATTTGATAATTTAGTGTATAATTGTATATGTGATATACTAGTTTACATTAACTAATATTAACTCACTTAAGAATTTATTTTTCTCACATGTGCACACTTAATATATATGTGATATTTATTAATTATGTTTTATTTATGTATCATGGTTGATGATACATGCAACATGGGTGTATGAGACTTACACCATGATAAAGATAATATAGGGTTTATTTATTTATGGTAATTCAATTATTAGTTGAAAATTTGTCACATGGCATGAAGCTTTGAGAAACTTGGAGATCCATTGACTTAGTCCACTAGTTTTGTCTTACACTAGATATTTGTTAACCCAACCATTATCTAAACTCATGGTTAAGTCTTTGCATGAATGATATTAGATATTTTCTCACACATGGTTGCCATTCACTCTCACAACATTATCTATCTTCTTTTTCTTCTTCTTCAAGCTCAAGAGCTCTCTAGCTTTTGTGCAAGTGAGAAATATTGGTGAGAAAATCAATTCTAAAGTGAGCAAAAATTCTACTTCATCATCCTCTACTTGATTAACACTTTAGTATAGGGTGTTAGCTTCACTAATCTCTCATTAGTGAAGTAGTAGCTTGGGTTAGTGTCTTCTCGACGTAGATCATTTTCGGCCTCGAAAACTTCAAGCAAGTTCGTTCCTTTTTTCTTGTGAAGCCATGCTAAAGTCCGGAAGATCACTACTTGGAGCGAAGGGACTGCAACACGGAGCTATTGAAGTGAAGGACCGGTCTACAAAGGTTGCATTCCTTGTTCACTTAGTTGTAAAGTAGTTTACAATATGTTTCGTATGATTCTCTAGTTAAACATCCTAGGTTAGAGTTCTTTAGCATGACAAAAAATTTGAAAATGGCATGGACGATACCTCCGGAAACATTGCTTTCGTGCAATAGAACCCTACAGTGGTATCAAAGCCTAGCTAGAGAATTAGACAGATTGTGTAGGATTACGAAACCGAAACAACTCCGAAACTTAAAACAGGATTACCTAATTTCTGTCGATTTAAAACGTGCTCTAAAATTTTTTTAAACAACCGTAGAATGTTGTATGAAATGCAACATGAACACAGTACGAAATTTAACCCCAGAGCTCGGAAAATGGCCGGCCACATGACAAATAAAACCGGCCAGCTTGGGTGAACAGTGCTTTTCAGGGTTAAATTTTTTACTGTGTTCCAGGGTCTGGGTTTTAGTGTTTCAGGTGTTGTTTGTTTTTGCTAAATTTTCATATGATGTTAACTTTTAGCAATGGAAACTCGGAGTGTTTCGTAGTCGTAATTCTAACAGTTTTTCGGGTTATTTTAGACGGTGTTAAAAAGTTCGAACGGATATCAAATACCCATTTTAACCCTCGCCGGAAATTTTCCAAGTGTTGGATTTTTCCTTAGTTTAAAACTTTCAGAAAATCATGCAAGCGATACTGTGGACCCACTAGAAGAAAGAAACCTTAACTTGATTATGTGGCCGTCAGAACCGCCACTAAACCCTAGGGTTTATGGTAGTTCAGCGGTGCCACATGTGAGGCATTGGTTGACCCTTCTACAGCTGGTTCATAGGAGCTGTGGCATGTACTGAGTATTTTTAAACTACGCTCAAGTGTTGAGCTTTTTAGGAAATTTTGGGTGTTTGTTGATTCGATCAGAATGTTTAAAATCGTCTAGCTATTTGTGGAATGTCATACAATGTGTGGAATTCATATAGTTAGGCATGAAATCCAAAGTATGTGATATTTTTGGTTTATGATGTCTAAGGTGATTGTGGATTCCAAATATTGTAGTTTGACATTTTCTTTCCTGCGACCGTAAGTGTAATATGTGGTGTATCACCGGTTTCGTTGCTATATGTCAACGACAATTGGGATACGCATATTTACTTACGTTGATGACATGTGATGCTATGTGTTGCTGTGATATGTTATATTGGATCGTCGCTTTATGAATAGCCAGGGGTTTTATGTGAGATGAGAGTTTTTATTTTCATTCATGTAAAATTCATTGTATGTAATATTCTTTTATTGGGGCACTTCCGGGTTGAGGATGAGGTCACCATTGTTATATATTATGTACTTTTCCGCATTAGGATAGACCCAAGGAGTGGAGCATAAGTAACCGGGTTCTAGAGTTCAGTGGGAGACCAACTCGAGGAGTCGAGTCCGGGTCTCCTAACTCTAGAATTGGTAGGGTTGCTTGCCGCTCTCGTAAGGGTTTAGGGATGTGGGTTTAGCTATTTATCGCGACCGTGGAATCCGTGTTTTATACACGCTCAAAATAAAACACATACCTACTAGTATCTCCAATATTTCATATGTTATCTTCTGCTGCTGATATTCTGTGATGTGATCACTACATATATCCGAGACAAATGCTTTATTATTATATATATGATATATAATAAACATTGCTTATGTTTGAAGTCACTCCCGGTGAAGGGATCTCGGCTCTTTCCTTATCGAATAAGGTACATGATATTTCATAAATACCGCTATGCAAAGCAAAAACTAGAGCTACCCTTTTTAAAAATTTGATTCTACAACATCTTTTAGGTTTCTTTTCTTTCATTAATCTCATTAATGAAGTCCTATCATTTATGCTTCCAAAGCATCACAGAAGAAATGAAAATACAACGTACGCTTATGCCATCCGCATTCGCCACAGTGTCCCGTTATGCACCGTTAGGTTACTTAACTAACAACATAGCGGGGCGGGACTAGCGCGGGTGTAAAACATTATCGGGAATTTCAAGTGTTGAAATTTGCAATGATATTTCATACCTTCTATGAGATAGTTGGATCCCGATACCCACTGCGAGTAAGAGTTACTTCTGGGAGAGTTTTACACATGACAATTAGCCGATCAAGTAGGTGTCTAGAAAGGTGTCAACGGGGTTATGCCTCTGAGAAAACGAGGTTTATTTTAATTAGGTCCGTGCGAAAGCTGTTAGTGTATATGCCCTAGAGGCCATTACTGTATCATACTAGTATGTATATTACTTGATGGAAGCATGGGATATTCACAGTTGTATATACAATCTTGCTCGAAATGGTAGTATGCTACTTGGTTTGTCTCTTCTTTAATGTGTACATGTGTTTCTTTTATTATATCACCTATACGCATTAGTGGAGCCCTTAGGATCTTTGCTTGATTACCAGCGTTGTGATGGCGCTCACACTCGTGGGGGCTGGGTAATCCATAAGCACATCCTTATACAGGTCCCTAGTCGTAGGACTATCGAGACAGGGCATCGATACTCCGGAGTAGACTAGCGTATGCGCTTCTTATCCTAGCGTGGGAGACGGTCTGTCCCACAGCCGTCAGTACGTCGTACTTGAGATAGTATGTAGGTGCTCGTTAGGTTACGAGTACACTGGACAGGACTCGTCGGGAACTGTTGGTTGGTATTATACCTATCGTCAGTTATCAGTTCCCAGGTGACATGAGTACAGCTTAGTCCACTGACTTGACACTGTCACTTCGCCTCGAGTGTGTTCCCACTGTACTTTGATTACTACCCTACCACGGCTCAAAGGAGTCGTGCAAACAGGTAGTAGTTGGGTGCAGTCCCGAAGCACTTGGAGGCAATGACGGTTAGACAGGATTCGTCTCTCCCGGTATTGGGGGTTGACATCGCGCTGTGTCCAGGAGAGCCATTACACAAGTAGTCCCTGGCCAGGGCAAGCGAGATATACTGGTAGGTTTCCAGTGTTATCTCAGGGTGTTCTGGGCTACACTCCGACAAGACTTGTACCGCTATTAGGGGACTGACGTTTACCGCCCCCTAGGCCCGCCATGCGATGTATCAGACGAACAGACCGGACTGTGCGGAGACTGTCACATTCAGGCTCAGTAAGAGTTCAGATGGGTTCGCCTCGTCGGTCTTCTTATCGGCATCTACCTGGGGACCGTTACGTACAGCTAGTGCCGCTTGCGGTCTGTGGTTAAACCCACTGCCAGCGTAGTGTCGAGTCTTTAGAGTCCCACACAGAGAGTTATTCGCCTTTAGGCAAAATGAGTAGAGGTCGCATGGTTTTGCGACAGGGTTCGTTCACATCCGCGCACTTGTGCACGTTTGCTGTCCGGACAGCTTATACTAGCGGGCTTTGGTTTAAGCTGGATCCTAGTATATGATTTGGGATTGGTTTTATCTCATTGTATTCGTGTTCCTCGGATCACGGATGCGGGTGCGTATGCACAGTTGACTGAGACAGAGGGAGAGGACTTTGATTAGGGTTAATGACCATTGTCATTTTCTTAACCCTGATGCTTATGTGTGTATTATGATTAATTGATATTAGTTAAATATAATTGTGCATGGTTAGGGTTGTTGACCATTGACCTATCTTGACTTGTTGACTTAGGTTGACATGTTGACCATCATCATTCCATATAAAAGATGCTCTTTGATCCTTACAATTTACATTTAATGTGAAATGATAATGGTCAATTCTTGATTAACCATGACAATTATCTAGCTAATTATCTAATTTACATAATTCACACATATATGTGAGAATGGTTCATTATTCTCCTCATTCTATCATATAGATTCTCTCTCCTCCTCTTCCTCTCTCTCTAGCTCTCCCCTCTCATGAGTTGAGAAACACTTGAGCTTGAGATAAACCTCTCTAAAATAATCTCTACTCTCTTCTAAGGTTCTAGGATTGGCACTTCTAGCATCTTAGTTACTTCTAGCTTGAAGTTGAAGCCAAAGGTTGAGGCTCTCGGGTGGATCTTTCTTCGACTAGAGAAGACGACAAGGAGATCACTTCCGTTCACTCCAAGGAGCAAGGAGAGAAGGACATAAAGCCCTAGGTATAACCTTTCTTCCATATAGCTAAAACTAGTTAGCTTTGTAGTTAGTTTTTGTTTAGCAAAGATCCTCCTTTTGATAGTCCATGTTGCCTAGTTCGATAAAAATCCGATTTTTATACCGTTTCCGCCTCTCCGCAAGCACCGGGGTGGGCAACGTGGACTTACAGCGGTATCAGAGACTAACTAAACATAAACTAGCTAGTTAGTAAAGTGTATAGAAGTTCAATCGGTAAAAATCGCAAAACTAAAATTTCAAAACCCTAAGTTTCTGTTGGTTTTTTTTTCTGCTCTAAAAATAATAAATCATACTTCAAAAATCGGCTCAGGGTTTTGTTAAGAAACTCACCAAAGACGATCCAGTGAACCGTTCAAAGCGCCGCGTTTCCGCGGCAATAACATGCTTATTGCCGCGGAACCGCTGCCGAGTTGACTCGGTTCTGGACCGAGTTTGGTGCAGTGTTCTTCTGTTAAGGTTTTGGGATTTTTAAGATATTTTATTTCTGCCCAGATTTTCCAGAAAAGAAATTTGTATTTGGGGTGGCTATAAATCTGTATTTTTGGATCGAACTTCCCTATACTTTGACTATTAGGTTATATCTATGATGTTTATATGTATTGAACGTTTGCTAATCGCTATACGTCGATTAGTGGGGGTTATACATAACTGTGATCTGTAATGCTTATTGGTTTGTGTATATGAACTCGGTGGATTGTCGCGGATGAATAGCCGGGAATGGGTGTGAGATGAGAGTTTCTTTTTCTTTCATTCATTGTAAAATATGTAAATTAATGTAATATTATTTGTTTGGCCGCACAACCGGGTCGGGGTTGTAGCCGTCATTGTATATTTTCTTTTTACTGTTTTTGCTCCTAGGATAGACCCATGGTGGGGTGCACAAACTACCGGGTATCTCGAAGTGCCGAGTGGCCTACTCACGTCGTTGAGAGAGGTTGCTTCGCTTCGGGTACTTGGCGGGTAGTTTGCCGCACCCGTAGGGGTCTTGGGTGGGGTTTTGGCTATTCATCGCGATTGTGTAATCCGTTTTTCGTTGCAGGCTCGAACGAATCGTGGATTCCTAGTATATCCAAAGTGTTCATCTGTGATCTGGATTGACTATCATTGCTATATATCTATATATGATATCTATTTAGGTGTTGCTTATGTTTTGCATCCGCGCTAGTCCAGCCCCCGCTCTGTCGTTAGTTAAGTAACCTAACAGGTGATGATGGGACCCCGTGGCGAATGCGGATGGCATAAGCATACACCATATTTTGGTTGTTTTCTGCAATGGCAGGATTAAATGATGGGACGCATTGGAATTAATGCAAGAAAATAAACCAAGTAAAAGTCGTTGGAACACTTTCAAAACCACTCGGTTCTTTTCAAAACTAAACTTTTAAATGCGGAGCTTGAACCACTCCTTTTAAAAGCTATCTCGTTCCATCGATTATATCAAGTTCACTACGTTCACGGTTTTGCCAAAACCATTCGTAGCCCTCCGTCATTCCACATGAATGGTCAATAAGTATTCAAGCTATGTATGTTGGCTAAAGTCAAGGCATAGTGATCGGTAGCTATTGGGTATTCATATGCAGCATAGGTAGATGCGTTGGTTTGGGACAGTCGTGCTGCCATTTTGGCCAAAGTCAAGGGTAGGTACGGGTGGGTCCAAATTAACCAGGAGAATGACGGGTAGAACTTGACATATGACTTATGATATTTTGGCCAAAGTCAAGGTAATAAGAGTATGGGGCAAAAATCCACATCGGGAGTTTCATAAGTACTAAAACTTGCTAGCGTTGCATACCATTTGGAGTGTGATGATTCTGGTAGGATTCCTTCAGCTTTATCACGCGATGATATTTGGATCCCGATCCTACTGTGAGTATATGCTACTCCTCGGGAAATTTCTCACTTAACGATCAATGCTATAAACCTAGTAGGTGTCTAGAAAGGTGTTAGCGGGGCTACGCCCACAGGGAAAAGAGGTTACTTAATTAAGGAACTTCACGAAAGCGTTGGAAAACCTCCCTCGAAGTACCGACACTGGCCTGGCTGAACGGTTAAGCAAGTATTGTACGGTGAGATTGATCCCGACTAATTCTTCCTTTATGGTTTGAGGAGGGATTCGAGAGACAGTGGGAGCCATCCTGTTTAGACAAACTAAAAACCACTCTAAACTTGCAAGAGCATCATGCTAAAGTGTTTCTTTTCTCTCTCCTAATTGCAGAGACCATTCAACATGACCGGACTTAAGTTATTACTAGATAAAAACATACTGACAGGGCCAAACTACAAAGATTGGCTCAGGAATGTCAAGATGGCAATCACTTATGACAAGTTGGGGTATCTTCTTACCACCAAAGCTTCCCCTGTCCCAGGACCCAAAACCAGTGTCGTAGATAGGGAAATCTATAAGACCTGGGAAATAGATTGCGCGAAGGCCAAATACCTCGTGCTTGCCTCTATGGACAACGAACATCAGAGGAGGCACGAGAATATGGACTTAGAATCCATATTTCTTCATACAAAAGAACTGTATGGAGAGCAGTCTCGTATCGCACGATACGAAGTGTCGAAGAAGCTGTTTTCGGCAAGATTGGCCGTCGGATCATCGGTAGCGGAACACGTGCTTAAGATGATTGGCTACATAGAGGAGCTCGCAGAACTTGGGACCACGTTGGAGAATGAGCTCTATACGGACTTGATTCTCCAGTCCCTTCCTTCCACTTACGCCCAGTTCATCCTGAACTTCAACTTACAGGAAAAGGAAGTTGAACTTTCACAGCTCCTCAACATGCTGAGGAGTGCAGAGGGCACCCTACAGAAAGGTAGGGAAACATCCACTTTGTTTGTAGGAGGATCTTCCTCTTCTAAGTTCAGGGCGAAAGCCAAGGGAAAGAAGAAGAAAGCCCCTGCCAAACCAAGGGGCGGTGTTAGTAAAGTGGATACGAAGGGAAAGGCAAAAACAACAAAGGTAGCGGGAAAGCTTGTGGGTAAAGAAGAATGCTTCTACTGTCATAAGAGTGGACACTGGAAGAAAGATTGCAGGGCTTGGAAGGCCAGAACACAGGATCTGAAGCAAGTTGCGGCTTCAGCTTCAGGTGTGTATGTTATTGAAAACTGTCTATCAATAAACTCTACTTCGTGGGTATTGGATACCAGATCAGGATCTCATATCTGTAATTCTTTGCAGGGGTTGAGAAAGCGTAGGTTTTGAAGGCAGGTGACATGACCCTCAAAGTTGCAAACGGAGCTAGCATGGATGCTGAGGCCGTGGGGGACTATCACCTGGGAATGTCAGATGGACATGTTTTGGTTTTACGTAATTGCCTTTTTGTACCCAATGCAACTTGTAATATCATTTCTGTATCTTTGATTTCTAAAGAAGGTTATGAATTTGCGTTTGTAAGTAATGTTGTAAACATTCACCTTAATCAAGTTCTGATTGGGTCAGGTACATTGAGCAATGGTATATACGTATTAAACCAACCACAGATTTTCAATGTCCAGAATACACACAAAAAAAAGTCTCCAGAAATCAATCAAACTTTCTTATGGCATTGTAGACTCGGTCACATCAATGAGAGAAGGTTGACTAAGTTACATACAGAAGGATATTTGGATCCGTTCGAATATCAATCGTATGCAACTTGTCAATCATGTTTCAAAGGAAAGATGACAAAGACTCCGTTCACTGGACACGGAGTGAGAGCGAGCGAGCTCTTGGGACTCATACACAGTGACGTGTGTGGTCTAATGTCTACACATGCACGAAGCGGTTATTCTTACTTCATTACTTTTACGGATGACTTTTCAAGGTACGGTTATGTCTTCTTAATGAAACATAAATCCGATGCCTTTGAAAAATTCCAGGAATACAAGAATGAAGTAGAAAAACAAACAGGCAAAAGTATCAAGGCACTGAGATCTGATCGAGGTGGTGAATACTTGAGTGCCGAGTTCCTGAATTACTTAAAAGAGAATGGAATTCTCTCTCAGCTTACTCCTCCATACACTCCGCAACATAACGGTGTATCGGAGAGACGGAACCGAACCCTATTAGATATGGTACGGTCCATGATGAGTAACGCTGAGTTACCGCGATCATACTGGGGATATGCGCTAGAATTAGCTGCATACCTTTTGAACCGAGTTCCAACTAAGACTGTGCCTACTCCGCCATATCAGATGTGGTGTGGGAAGAGACCCTATCTTAATCACATTAAGACATGGGGATGTCCAGCTTTTGTCAAAAAGCAGCATGCGGACAAGCTCGAGGCACGCTCAGTACAGTGCAAGTTTGTGGGATATCCAAAGAACTCCAAGGGATATTTCTTCTATTGTCAAAAAGCATCATAGATTGTGATGAGCCTACTAGCTTCCAGCAAGCCATTCAGAGCGTTGACTCGGTAAAATGGCTGGATGCAATGCGGACCGAAATGGAGTCCATGTACACCAACAAAGTATGGACATTGGACATTGCTCCAGATGGGGTAAAACCCGTAGGATGCAAGTGGATCTTCAAAAGGAAGATTGGTGTAGATGGACAGGTTGAGACCTATAAAGCTAGACTGGTTGCAAAGGGTTTTCGTCAGCGACCTGGTTTGGACTATGACGAAACCTTTTCTCCAGTAGCTATGCTGAAATCCATTCGGATCCTTCTTGCCATTGCAGCCTTCCACGATTATGAGATTTGGCAGATGGACGTAAAGACCGCTTTTCTAAATGGAAATTTAGAGGAGTGTGTATATATGGACCAGCCAGAAGGTTTCATTCAGAGTGGGAGCAGCGGAAAGCTGTGCAAGTTTCTTAAGTCCATTTATGGACTAAAGCAGGCATCACGGAGCTGGAACATCTGTTTTGATGAGACGGTCAAGGAATTTGGCTTTATCAAAAATCCAGATGAACCATGCATCTATTGTAGATTTGTAGCGAGAACTGTAGTATTCCTCGTTTTATACATGGATGCCATTCACTTAATAGGAAATGACATTCCTATGCTACAATCTGTCAAAGGGTTCTTGTCACACAGGTTCTCCATGAAAGACCTGGGTGATGCCTCATACATTCTGGGGATCCAGATCTACCGTGACAGATCCAAGAGGATTTTAGGACTCTCACAGTCTAGGTACATCGACACCATACTGAAAAGATTCAGTATGGAAGATTCCAAGCGCGGTAATCTACCGGCTTGTCATGGGATCACCCTCTCCAAAGAGATGTCTCCCAAGACTGATTTGGAGAGGGATCGCATGTCTATTATACCCTACGCTTCTGTGGTAGGCTCTATAATGTATGCGATGTTGTGTACCAGACCAGATGTGGCTTATGCACTGAGTGTGGTAAGCAGGTATCAGTCAAACCCTGGGGAGAAACATTGGATAGCGGTAAAGAACATTCTCAAGTACCTGAGAAGGACTAAGGAGATGTTCTTGGTGTATGGCGGAAAAGATCTCCAGATTGAGGCCTTTGCTGACTCCAGCTTCCAGAGTGACAAGGATGATTCCAAGTCCATGTCGGGTTTTGTCTTTACCCTCAATGGAGGGGCGGTGTGTTGGAAGAGCTCCAAACAGAAAACCGTTGCTGACTCGACTATGGAAGCGGAATACATCGCTGCATCTGATGCCGCAAAAGAAGCCGTCTGGATGAAGAAGTTCTTGAAAGAACTTCAGGTGGTTCCGTCTATTGTTGATCCAATACCTCTGTATTGCGACAACAACGGGGCTATAGCTTTAGCGAAGGAACCCAGGTCCCATCAGAAATCCAGACACATCTTGAGGCGGTATCACCTGATCAGGAAGATCGTGGATTGCCAGGAGATCGAGGTTCGGAGGGTTGCTTCAGAAGATAACACTGCAGATCCATTCACGAAGGCCTTACCCCAGACTCAGCTCGAGCGGCTGATCGAGATGATAGGTCTTCGATACGCCAGTACATGACCTTAGTGCAAGTGGGAGATTGTTAGTGTATATGCCCTAGAGGCCATTACTGTATCATACTAGTATGTATATTACTTGATGGAAGCTTGGGATATTCACAGTTGTATATACAATCTTGCTCGAAATGGTAGTATGCTACTTGGTTTGTCTCTGCTTTAATGTGTACATGTGTTTCTTTTATTATATCACCTATACGCATTTGTGGAGCCCTTAGGATCTTTTCTTGATTACCAGCGTTGTGATGGCGCTCACACTCGTGGGGGCTGGGTAATCCATAAGCACATCCTTATACAGGTCCCTAATCGTAGGTCTATCAAGACAGGGCATCGATACTCCGGAGTAGACTAGCGTATGCGCTTCTCATCCCAGCATGGGAGACGGTCTGTCCCACAGCCGTCAGTACGTCGTACTTGAGATAGTATGTGGGTGCTCGTTAGGTTACGAGTACACTGGATAGGACTCGTCGGGAACTGTTGGTTGGTATTATACCTATCGTCAGTTATCAGTTCCCAGGTGACATGAGTACAGCTTAGTCCGCTGACTTGACACTGTCACTTCGCCTCGAGTGTGTTCCCACTGTACTTTGATTACTACCCTACCAGGGCTCAAAGGAGTCGTGCAAACAGGTAGTAGTTGGGTGCAGTCCCGAAGCACTTGGAGGCAGTGACGGTTAGACAGTATTCGTCTCTCCCGGTATTGGGGGTTGACATCGCGCTGTGTCCAGGAGAGCCATTACATAAGTAGTCCCTGGCCAGGGAAAGCGAGATATGCTGGTAGGTTTCCAGTGTTATCTCAGGGTGTTCTGGGCTACACTCCGACACGACTTGTACCGCTATTAGGGGACTGATGTTTACCTCCCCCCTAGGCCCGCCATGCGATGTATCAGACGAACAGACCGGACTGTGCGGAGGCTGTCACATTCAGGCTCAGTAGGAGTTCAGATGGGTTCGCCTCGTCGGTCTTCTTATCGGCATCTACCTGGGGACCGTTACGTACAGCTAGTGCCGCTTGCGGTCTGTGGTTAAACCCACTGCCAGCGTAGTGTCGAGTCTTTAGAGTCCCACACAGAGAGTTATTCGCCTTTAGGCAAAATGAGTAGAGGTCGCATGGTTTTGCGACAGGGTTCGTTCACATCCGCGCACTTGTGCACGTTTGCTGTCCGGACAGCTTATACTAGCGGGCTTTGGTTTAAGCCGGATCCTAGTATATGATTTGGGATTGGTTTTATCTCATTGTATTCGTGTTCCTCGGATCACGGATGCGGGTGCGTATGCACAGTTGACTGAGACAGAGGGAGAGGACTTTGATTAGGGTTAATGACCATTGTCATTTTCTTAACCCTGATGCTTATGTGTGTATTATGATTAATTGATATTAGTTAAATATAATTGTGCATGGTTAGGGTTGTTGACCATTTGACCTATCTTGACTTGTTGACTTAGGTTGACATGTTGACCATCATCATTCCATATAAAAGATGCTCTTTGATCCTTACAATTTACATTTAATGTGAAATGATAATGGTCAAGTCTTGATTAACCATGACAATTATCTAGCTAATTATCTAATTTACATAATTCACACATATATGTGAGAATGGTTCATTATTCTCCTCATTCTATCATATAGATTCTCTCTCCTCCTCTTCCTCTCTCTCTAGCTCTCCCCTCTCATGAGTTGAGAAACACTTGAGCTTGAGATAAACCTCTCTAAAATAATCTCTACTCTCTTCTAAGGTTCTAGGATTGGCACTTCTAGCATCTTAGTTACTTCTAGCTTGAAGTTGAAGCCAAAGGTTGAGGCTCTCGGGTGGATCTTTCTTCGACTAGAGAAGACGACAAGGAGATCACTTCCGTTCACTCCAAGGAGCAAGGAGAGAAGGACATAAAGCCCTAGGTATAACCTTTCTTCCATATAGCTAAAACTAGTTAGCTTTGTAGTTAGTTTTTGTTTAGCAAAGATCCTCCTTTTGATAGTCCATGTTGCCTAGTTCGATAAAAATCCGATTTTTATACCGTTTCCGCCTCCCCGCAAGCACCGGGGTGGGCAACATGGACTTACAAAAGCACGGGGAACCTCCCGCAAAGTACTGGCACTGGCCTGGCTGAAAGATTAGCGAAGTTGTAGGGTGTAATTAATCCCGGCTAGTCTTTCCTTTTAAGGTTTGAAGGAAGATTTGATAAAAACAGTGGGAGCCATCCTGATTAGATAAAATAATAACCAATCTGATCTTGCAAGAGCATACGCTAAAGTGTTTTCTTCTCTCTCTCTCCAGGTAGCGACAATGTCAGGCCTTAATCAAGATAATAATATGGATGTATTGACCGAACGCGCTTGTTATACTGAGCAGGGGAACGTTGGTTCCGTTCTTTCTTATAATTATTATAAGACTGAGCAGGGAATAGGGACATATCCGGATTCCCACGCCGCCCAAACGAAGAATGAGCATGTTGATGCATATTCTTCGGGTGCCTCAGTTATCGAGAACTATTTCTCGGTTCACACTACGTCCTGGGTATTAGATACCGGATCGGGATCCCACATATGTAATATGTTACATGGGCTAAGGAATGGTAGAGAACTGGGAATAGGTGATCATTCCGTAAGAGTAGGGAATGGTGCAAATGTTGCAGCTAAAGCAGTTGGCGAATATCACCTTGTATTACCAAATGGTAATACATTGATTCTGAATGAATGCTATTACATTCCGACCCTAATTTGCAATCTTATATCAGTTTCTTTATTAAGTAAAGAAGGATATAATTCTGTAGTACAGGATAATGTTATGAACATCTTCCTGAATCAAAAGTTGATTGGATCAGGCTCGTTAAATAATGGCATATACGTTCTAAATCAAACCACTGTTCTTAACATACAAAACACACACAAGAGGAAGAGTTCAGAAATGAATGAATCCTTCTTGTGGCATTGTAGACTAGGTCATATCAATGAGACACGACTAGCTAAGTTACATAAGGATGGATATTTGAATCCGTTCGAATTTTCATCTTATGACACTTGTCAGTCATGTCTCAAAGGCAAGATGAACAAAACTCCGTTTACAGGACACGGAGAAAGAGTTACGGAACTCCTGGGACTGATACATAGTGATGTATGTGGTCCCATGTCTACATATGCCAGGAATGGTTCCTTATACTTCATTACATTCACTGACGATCTCTCAAGATTTGGACATGTGTGCCTGTTGAAACACAAGTCTGAAACTTTTGAGAAATTCTAAGAATATAAGTACGAAGTAGAGAACCAAAAGGGTAAAAGTAATAAAATCCTTCGATCTGATCGGGGATGAGAATACTTGAGCAATGAGTTCCTGGATTATCTAAAGAGAATGGGATTCTCTCTCAGCTTACTCCTCCGTATACACCACAGCACAACGGTGTATCGGAACGGAGGAATCGCACCTTATTAGATATGGTGCGCTCTATGATGAGCACCGCTGAGTTGCCTATTTCCTTTTGGAGTTATGCGCTTGAGACAGCAGGACACCTATTGAATCAGGTTCCATCTAAATCTGTACCTATCACACCATATGAGATATGGTGTGGGAAGAGACCATATTTTAAACGAGTTAAGATATGGGGTTGTCTGACCTATGTCAAAAGGAAAAATTCGGACAAACTCGAGGCACGGTCAGTTCCTTGCAAGTTTGTGGGATATCCAAAGAATTCACAAGGATATTTTTTCTACCACGCTGAGGAACAAAAGGTGTTTGTTTCTCAACACGCCACCATTTTAGAAAAGGAATTTCTTGTAAAAGAAATTAGTGGCAATGAGGTAGAGCTGGAAGAAGTTCCAGCACCACAAACTGCAACTGATGATTTAGTGGAACCAGAGGATTCGATGACTACCAATGAACCTCAGCCTCTCCACCGATCTAGTAGGGTTCCTCATCCACCTAAGATATACTACGGTTTTATCATTGATGGTGGGAGCGAGGATTGCATCATGGAGGATGATGACCCAACTAGCTTCGAGCAGGCCATCATGAGTGGGGACTCAGTGAAGTGGTTGGATGCAATGTGATCTGAGATAGAATCCATGTACACCAACAAAGTGGAAGTTGCTCCTGAAGGGGTAAAACCCATTGAGAGCAAATGGGTCTTTAAGAAGAAACTTGGTGTAGATGGAAAAGTTGAGACTTTCAAAGCTAGACTTGTTGCAAAAGGTTTTCGTCAACGACCAGGTATGGATTATAACGAAACCTTTTCTCCAGTGGATATGATTAAGTCCACCCGGATCCTACTTGCCATTGCTGCATACCATGACTACGAAATCTGGCAAATGGATGTTAAGACCGCCTTTCTAAATGGTGATTTGGAAGAGTGCATGTACATGACTCAGTTAGAGGGCTTCATAGACAGTGGGAGCAGCGGAAAAGTGTGCAAGCTGCTTAAATCCATCTACGGGTTAAAGCAAACATCGCGGAGTTGGGACATCTGTTTTGATGTCGTTTTCGAAGAGTTTGACTTCGTCAAAAATGTAGATGAACCTTGTATATACAAGAAGGTGGCAGAGAGTAAGGTTGTCTTCCTCGTATTGTACGTGGATGGCATACTCTTGATTGGAAATGACATTCCTATGCTGCAATCGATCAAGCTCTTCTTATTACAAAGATTCTCAATGAAAGATCTAGGTGATGCCTCCTACATCTTGGGGATTAAGATCTATAGAGATAGATCTAAACGGATACTGGGATTGTCTCAATCTAGGTACATTGACACCATACTAAAGAGCTTTAGTATGGAAGAATCCAAGCGTGGGTTTTTACCTACGATCTCAGGACTCACTCTCTCCAAAAAGATGTCTCCCAAGACTGATTTGGAGAGAGCTCGCATGCAAGGGATACCCTATGCTTCGACAGTAGGCTCTATTATGTACGCGATGCTATGTACCAGACCCGATGTAGCATACCCACTAAGTGTAGTGAGTAGGTATCAAGAAGATCTAGGAGAGAGTCACTGGACAGCTATGAAGAGCATTCTAAAGTACTTGAGAAGGACTAAAGAGATGCTCTTGGTGTATGGTAACGGAGAACTCCAAGTAGAGTCCTTTACCGATTCGAGCTTCCAGAGTGATAAGGACGACTCTAAGTCAGTCTCGGGATTTGTCTTTACCCTCAATGGAGGGGCGGTTTGTTGGAAGAGTTCCAAAAGGAAACCATGGCAGACTCAACGATGGAGGCTGAATACATCGCTGCCAACGATGCTGCCAAAGAAGCTGTCTGGATGAAGAAGTTCATAACTGAACTTGGAGTAGTTCCATCCATAGAGTATCCAATACCATTGTATTATGATAACAATGGAGCGGTCGCTTTGGCCAAGGAACCCAGGTCCCATCAGCGATCCAGGCATATTCTGAGACGGTATCACCTGATCCGGGAGATAGTTGATCGCCGAAAGATCGAGGCCAGGAGAGTTGACACGAAGAACAACACAGCGGATCCACTCACGAAGGCCATTCCCCAGATACAGTTCGAGAGACTCTTCGGGATGTTGGGTATGCGATACTACAACAGCTGGCTCTAGTGCAAGTAGGAGATTGTTAGTTGTATGTATGCCCTAGAGCCATTATTGTACATATGATGTATATTATAGTGGATGCTTGGACATATATAGAGAGGAATTTCTTGCTCGATATGATAGTATGCTATCCGGTTGCTCTTTATCTTAACATGTATACTTGTCTCTTGATACTGTCTCATGGTTACATGTTGGTAAAGCCCTTAGGATGTGTACTTGACTACCAGGATTATGATGCAGATCATACTAGTGGGGCCATGGTAGTCCATAAGTTCATCCTTTATGTTCCTAGTCATGGGTGTATCGAGACAGGGCATCGATATACCAGAGTAGACTAGCGTATACGCTACTCGACCTATGAGATGGGTGATGGATGATCCCATATCCATTGGTGTTTGACATCAGAGATGGTATACGGGTGCTCAGTGGAGACCGGGTACACTGGACGGACTCGCCGAGAAGTCCTAGATGGTATTATACCTGACGTCAGATAGCAGTTCTCTGGTGACACTGGTACAGGTTAGTCTGTAGACCCGAGATCGTCATAGAGTCTTGTGTGATTCCCACTGTGCTTTAATTTCCACCTTACCATGTTCAAGAGGACATGCAAAACGGTGGTTTTGGGTACAGTCCCGAGTCACATGGAGGCAATGAGCGATAGGAGGTGATTTTGTCTCTCCTGGTATTAGGGGTAGATGTCGTGTTGTGCTCGATTGGCTATAACTGGAAGTCCCTGGCCAGGGCTGATTTAGAGATTTACTGGTAAGTGTTATTAGTAGTTTCTCGACCCGTTATGAGCCTCGTATCGGCTGACTTATCAAGTTATTGGGGTCCAACGTTTACCACCCCTAGACTGGATATGCAGCATCTCAAACGAAGAGACCGGACTGTACGGTAGTGTTACTGACAGGCTTTACAGGACCTAGAGCGGGCTTGCTTGTTGATCTTCTGATCGCTCAATACCCGGATAGCCGTTACGTCCAGGTAGTATCGCTGACGGCTTGTGGATGCTTGATATGATCATCACCTACTGCCGGCGTATTGACGAGTCTTTAGAGTCCTACACAGAGGTTTTACTGGCTCAGGCAAAACGAAGTAGGAGCACATATGTGATATGTGCAGGACCGAGATTAATACGAGTATGAGATACCGTATTCTATTCTCGCGATATTTGTATCGGTCGGTTATATGTGATATAGCCAGGTTATCAAATCAAGTGTTGATTCGATAAGTTGATACATATAATATTAGTCGGTTATATGAGATATAGCCGGATTATTAAATCAAGTGTTGATTTGATAATTTAGTTTATAATTGTATATGTGATATATTAGTTTACATTAACTAATATTAGCTCACTTAAGCATTTATTTTTCTCACATGTGCACACTTAATATATATGTGATATATATTAATTGTGTTTTATTTATGTGTCATGGTTGATGATACATGAAACATAGGTGTATGAGACTTACACCATGATAAAGATAATGTAGGGTTTATTTATTTATGATAATTCAATTATTAGTTGAAAATTTGTCACATGGTATGAAGCTTTGAGAAGCTTGGAGATCCATTGACTTAGTCCACTAGTTTTGTCTTACACTAGATATTTGTTAACCCAACCATTATCTAAACTCATGGTTAAGTATCTACATGAGTGATATTAGATATTTTCTCACCCATGGTTTTCATTCACTCTCACAACATTATCTCTCTTCTTCTTCTTCAAGCTCAAGAGCTCTCTAGTTTTTGTGCAAGTGAGAAATATTGGTGAGAAAATCAATTCTAAAGTGAGCAAAAATCCTACTTCATCATTCTCTACTAGATTAGCACTTTAGTATAGGGTGTTAGCTTCACTAATCTCTCATTAGTGAAGTAGTAGCTTAGGTTAGTGTCTCCTCGACGTAGATCATCTTCGGCCTCGAAGACTTCATGTAAGTTCGTTCCTTTCTTCTTGTGAAGCTATGCTAGAGTCCAGAAGATCACTACTTGGAGCGAAGGGGCTACTACACGGAACTATTGAAGTGAAGGACCGGTCTACAAAGGTTGTATTCTTAGTTCACTTAGTTGTAAAGCAGTTTACAATATGTTTCGTATGATTCTCTAGTTAAACATCCTAGGTTAGCGTTCTTTAGCATGACAAAAAATTTGAAAATGGCATGGACGATGCCTCCCGAAACCTTGCTGTCGTGCAATAGAACCCTACACCCCGTGCCTTCGCATAGACCAAATTAGAATAAACCTCATTTCCGCATAAGCGTAGCCCCGTTAACACCTTTCTAGACACCTAATATGTTAGCTAATTGTGAAATGAAAAATATTTTCCAAGAGTAATCCTACTTATCAGTGGGATCGGGATCCAACTATCATCGCGTGATAATTTAGATGGAAGCGACTCTAGTTACCACACCCTAGAATGAATGCAACAATAGCAAGTTTCCTGTATAAGAACAATAGCAAGTTTCCTGTATATTTGAACTCCCAATGTGGTTTTTGCCCCTAACGCTTATGACTTTGACGTAGGCCAACATATCATAAGTCGTTAGTCAAGTTCAACCCGTCATTGTCCTGGATAAATTTAGACCCACCCATATAAGTCATTGACGTAGGAGAAAATAACTGTACGACTGTCCTAAATAATCGCATATCTATGCAGCAAACAAGCATTACACAACCACCATTCACTATGCCTTGACGTAGGCCAACATACATAGCATGAATACTAGGTGATACTTGTAAGAAATAACGGAGGGCTACAGCTGGGTTTTTGGCGAAAAACCCTTTAACGTGATGAACTTGATATCGTTGAAGGAACCGAGTAGTTTTGAAAATCAAGGGTTTAGGCTCCACTTTTAAAAACTAGTGGTTTTGAATAAAACCGAGTAATCTATAGTAACATAAACTTTTGCTCAAGAGGTCACTCCCCATGAAGGGATCTAGGCTCTTGCCTTTTTGAATGAGGTGCTGGATATTCCTAAACAAATACCACTATGCAAAGTAAAAGAATACAACTATAGTTTTTCGAAATTTGTTTCGACAACATCTTTTATGTTTATTTTTCCTTGTATTAATCAAAATTAATGCGGTCCCATCAAATAATTCCTATTACACCAGAAAAGAATGAAAATACAATGTACGTATATGCCATCCGCATTCGCCATGGGGCCCCGGCATGCACCAGTAGGTTACTTAACTAACAGCAGAGCGGGGGATGGACTAGCGTGGATGCAAAACATAAACAACATTTACTAGTGTGTGTGTATGCGCGCGCGCACGTGTGTATATATATATATAACCATTCGTCCCGGGCATGATATAAGAAATATCACATAAAAGCGATAAGTAATATGGAAAAGCGGACAATCTAAGAGTCTCGGGTTTCATTTGAGCCGTAAATGAAACCCGATGTTCCCCGGTCATGTGGATGTTAGTTTCATGTATGCCCTAGAGGCCATTATTGTACATGATTGTATATTATAATGGATGCTTGGACATATATAGGGAGGACTTTCTTGCTCGACATAATAGTATGCTATTTGGCTACTCTTTATCTTAACATGTAGACAAGTATTGTGATACTGTCCTGCTCTCACATGTTGGTAAAGCCCTTAGGATGTGTACTTGACTACCAGAATTATGATGCAGATCATACTAGAGGGGCCAGGGTACTCCACAAGTTCATCCTTTAATTGTTTCTAGTCATGGGTGTATCGAGATTGGGCATCGATATTCTAGAGTAGACTAGCGTATGCGTTTCTTGACCCATTTGATGGGTGATGGATGATCCCACATCCATTGGTGTTTGACATCAAAGATTGTATACGGGTGCTCAGTGGAGACTGGGTACACTTAACATGACTCACCGAGAACTCCTAGATGGTATTATACCTAACGTCAGATAGAAGTTCTCTAGTGACACTGGTATAGGTTAGTCTGTAGACCCGAGATCGTCATAGAGTCTTGTGTGATTCCCACTGTACTTTGATTTCCACCCTACCATGTTCAAGAGAGCGTGCAAACAGGTGGTTTTTAGGTACAGTCCCGAGTCACATGGAGGCAATGAGCGATAGGAAGGGTTTCGTCTCTCCCGGTATTGGGGATTGATATTGCGCTTTGCTCGATTGGCCATAACAGAAAGTCCCTGGCCAGGGCAGATGATGAGATTTACTGGAAAGTGTTATCATTAGTTTCTCGACCCGTTATGAGCCTCACATCGGCATGACTTATCAAGTTATTGGGGTTTGACGTTTACCACCACAAGACTCGATATGCGACATATCAGACGAAGAGACCGAACTGTACGGTAGTGCTACTTACTGTATTCACGGGAGTATGAATAAGCTTGCTTGTTGATCTTTTAATCGCTCAATACCTGGGTAGCCGTTATGTCCAGCTAGTACCGCTGACGGCTTGTGGGTGACTGATATGATTATCACCTACTGCTAGCGTATTGACGAGTCTTTAGAGTCCTACACAGAGGTTTCCTGGCTTAAGAGAAACGAAGTAGGGTACATATATGATATGTGCGGGACCGAGATTAATACGTGTATGTGATACCGTATTTTAATCTCGCAATATATGATATCGGTCGGTTATATGAGATATAACCGGGTTCTTGAATCAAGTGTTGATTCGATATGTTGATATAAATGATATTAGTCGGTTAAATGTTATATACCCGGATTATTAAATCAAGTGTTGATTTAATAATTTAATACAAAATTATATATTTGATATATTAATATATATTAACTAATATTAGCTCACTTAAGAATTTCTTTTCTCTAAATACATTTAAATATATGTGATATATATCAATGTATTTTTTTTGTCAAGCTAGATGATACATTGGACTTGGGTGTATGAGACTCATACATAACTTAAGATAATTTGGGTGTTTAATTATTAAGGGATAAATCAAAATTAGGTAGAAATTGGCATGGTTTAGGATGCTTGTGGAAGCATGTAGAAATCTTGACTTAGTCCACTAATTTTGTTTTACTCTAGATATTTATTAACCAAAGCATTATGTTTAACCATGGTTAAGTCTCTACAAATATCACTTGTGATATGTTCTCACCATGGTTCATTCATTCATCTTCTTCTTCGTCTTCTTTGCTTTCTAGCTTTTGAGAGAGGTGAAAAAGAAAAATAGAAAAATAATTCTAAAGTGACCGATATTCCTACTTCATCAATCTATACCAAACTAGCCTTTTAGTATAGGTTGTTTGCTTCACTGATCCATCAATTAGTGAAGAGGTAGCTTGAGTTAGAGATTCTTCAATGTAGATCATCTTCGGCCTCGAAGATCCTTGAGCAAGCTCGTTCTTTTCGCCTAGTGGAGCCTAAGGAGAGTCCGGGAGACCACTACTTAGAGCAAAGGGACTACTACACGGAGCTTTAGAAGTGAAGGACCGGTCTACTGTTGGAGATAGTGCCCTCAGAGTCAATTATTGGATCACAGGAACGTGATTGCAATGATTGAAGGAGGACCTATACCGGTAGGACAGTCTTACTCAAGATGATAGTATGCTATCTAGTTTATCTTTATCATCGTGTACTGCTTTAGGTGACCTTACAGGTCACTATTGCACGTTGATAGAGCCCCTAGGATTCTTGCTTGACTGCCAGCAGTATGAGGGCGATCAAATACGTGAGAGCTGGGGTCTATAACCACATCCTTAAAAAAGGTCCCTAGTCGTGGGAGATTTGAGACAGGGCATCGATACTCCAGAGTAGACTAGTGTATACAGTCGAGACCCCGACGAGGGGCTGTGGCCGGTCTCACAAGCCACTGGTGTCAGTTGGTTCACCTAAGATGTATACAGGTGCTCATTGGGTTATGAGTACACCGGACAGGACTCGCCGGGAACATGCTAGTTGGTCTTATACCTGACGTCAGATAGCAGTTCCCTGGTGACATGTGTACAGGTTAGTTCATCGACCTGAGATCGTCATTTGTCTCGTGTGAGTTCCCACTGTACTTTGATTACTACCCTACTACGCTCAAAGGAGACGTGCAAACAGGTTTTAGTTGGGTACAGTCCCGAGCCACATGGAGGCAGTGAGCGGATCTGCAGGGGTTCGTCTCTCCCGGTATTGGGGGTGAGGTCGCGCTGTGTCTAGGAGAGCTATTACACGAAGTCCTTGGCCAAGGCAGGAGATATACTGGTAGGTATTCCAGTAGTATCTCAGGGTGTTCTGGGCTACACTCCGACACGACTTGTACCGTTTTTGCGGGTCTGACTTTTACCAACCCCCTAGGCCCGCCATGCGATGCTCATAGACGAACGGACCGGACTGTACGGATATTATCACTGACAGGCTCAGTAGGGTGTCAGGATGAGTTCGCTCATCGACGTCCCTTTTGGTCAATACCTGGTAGCCCGTCACGTATGGCTAATACCTCTGACGTGCTAGTGGTTAAATCCACAGCCAAAGTATTGACGAGTCTTTAGAGTCCCCCACAGACCGTTTTCTCAAGTTTCGGGCGAAACGCTATAGAGGCCGTATGGAGATATGGCAGGGTTCGATCTTATCCGTGTGGTATTGCACGGATCATGATCGGACAGATAATACCAGCGGGCTTTGGTTTAAGCCGGATCCTAGTATTGTACAGTGTAGATTTTGTCTCTTTGCATATGTATTCAGTGGGAATACAAGTGCGGGTATGTATATACAGTCGCGGGGTTTTCCTGTAATTTATTACGGGATCAATTTTTTGAAGTTGCCAGTTTGCATTCCGTTTCGGCCAGTTTTCCTTTGTTCCTTCACGGACGGATTTTTCTGATGGAGGGGCTAATTTGCATATTTGCAAATTAGCAATTGTGGAGGGTGTCTTTTGTGATTTGAGGCATTATGATGGGTATAGCATTATTAGATTCTTTTTGAGTCAATTCCTTTGCATTAATGAGATGGGCTTTGTGAAAGGATGGGGGTTGATGTTGGTTTGACATTTTTTCTCATTATCACACATTTTCTCTTCTTGCTTTTGATTCCATTTTTCTTTTTCTTCCTCCAATATAGAGGCCGGCCACAATTTTGGTGGGAGAGGGAGAGGGGTTCATTTTTTTTGGGGGGGGGGAATTATTCATCTCAGTTTGCTTGCCACAAAAATTCCATAGCTCCATTTCAACCTCTCTCCAAAGTTCTTTCTCTTCTCCATCAACAATGGCAACTTCATACCCCCTTGAGACAATCCATTCTACACTTCGCCTACAGTATTCTTGGACACGTCGACTCGCCAACTTCGTGCCCGAGTTGCCTCGGTCCAGAGGTGGGAGCCCGTAAAAGAACCCGGTGATGTGGTGCCCGTTCCGACGAGGAGCTGAAGACCGGAGATTCCACGAGGAGATCGGAGTGGAGGCCGAAGACCGAAGGACACAGATCGCTCGGTATAGCTCTCCACCCCATCTTCTAGTTTGATAGCATTAGGTTAATGGCCCGATCCGGGTTATATAGTGCACGGTAGTGCCAGTTTCTAGTTTTTAGAAAAGTTTCGTTTCCGCATTCCGGCGTCGGATTGACGGCCGGGGAGCCACCGTGCACTTACACTGGTATCAGAGCCATGCCATTAATCTAGTCTAGCTTGCTCTAACGTGTTTACAAGTTCGATCGAACGGATTTTCCAGAAACCGCGTTTCTTGTCACAGTTTCTGTCGAATTTTTTTTGTTGTCAAAAAAATATTTGGTATGTTGCAGAAATGTGTGCAGGGTTTTCTGAGAACACTGAAGAAAATTGGTACCATGATGTTACTGTAGCGCCGCGGAACCGCGGCTAAAACCCCATTTTGGCCTCTGTTCCGCCGCCGAACAGTGGCTTCACTGCACCAAATTTCTTCAGTGGGTCTCTGTCTTGAAAATGGGGTTTTTGGTATATTCTTTTTGGACCCAGATTTTCTTTGAGTGCTACAGTAGTGCTTGGGGCCCACTTCAGTAAATTTGATCGATCGAAAATTTTAAACATGTTATTTCACAGTATTTACATTATATCTGCGACCGTGAATGTCATTTGATCGGTAAATCTTGTCTAACTGCTATAGCCCTTTTAGACGGATTTGCGAACGTGACATTCACGTTGATGTTCTGTGTTGTGCTGTGATGTTGCGGATTGGTCGTGGGGGATAGCCTGGATGCAATGGTAGTACAGTTTGGTTGTATATGTACATTTGATATTGCGGGGCGAGCGTCCGACATGTGGACTGCCGTCACTGCCTGTTTGTATATTATTCTTTTGGGGCATGACCGGGCTGAGGTCGATGTACCCGTTGTATGTATATTTTATTTTTTGTACTAGGATTACCCCGCGGAGGGTGCACGGATAGCCGGGTTCTAGAGGGAAACAAGCCCGCATCTCATGGCTTTGAGACGGAGGGGGCTTTACTCTAGAATTGGCGGGCTATTCGCCGCACTCGTAGGGGGTACAGGTTGACCCAAGGAGGGGTGCCCAAGTTACCGGATTCCGTGAAGTGCTGGGTGGTCCATTCACGCTACTGAAGGGGGCTGCCTCGCTTCAGGTTTTGGCGGGTAACTTGCCGCGCCCGTAGGGGTCTAGGATTTCATTGCACAGGTTATCCACACGACCAGGGGAACGTCGGGTTTCAGTAGCGGCTCTATGAAACCCGGGGATCCCAGATATCTGTATTGTTCTGTGATGCTTATTACATTTTTGTGATGTTGCATTTTATCACGCCTTGAGCGAATATTATATATTGATATATATACTAGTAGATGTTGTATATGTTTTGCACCCGTGCTAGTCCAGTCCCCGCTCTATCGTTAGTTAAGTAACCTAACGGGTGATGACGGGACCCAGTGGCGAATGCGGGTGGCATATACGTACATCATTATTTTCGTTCTTTATTAGTGTGATCAATTGATGGGATTGCGTTGATTCGGATCAATGCAAGCTAAACAAACCTATTCTGATGTTGTTGGAACAATTTTCAAAAAGTTGTTATTGCAAGGGCGTTCTCTTTTGTTTTGCACAGTGGTATTCAGTTGGAATATCCTGCACCTCAGTCGACGAGGCAAGGGTCGAGATCCCTTCACCGGAAGTGACCCCTTGGACAGAAGTTTGCGTCAGGGTAATAACTTCACTATAGTCGTTTACTTTTGCTTTGCATCGTGGTATTCGGTTAGAATATCCTGCACCTCATTCTAAGGGGAAAGAGCCGAGATCCCTTCACCGGGAGTGACCTCTTTAGCAAAGGTTTTCGTCACTATATTTTTATAAAAAGCTATCCGGTTCCTTCAACGATATCAAGTTCATTACGTTAAAGGTTTTCGCAAGAAACCATTCGTAGCCCTCCGTCGTTTCATATGGATAGTCAATAGTATTCAAGCTGTGTTTGTTGGCCAAAGTCAAGGCACGGTGATTGGTAGCTATTGGGTATTCATATGCAGCATAGATAGATGTGTTGGTTTGGGACAGTCGTACTGCCTTGTTGGCCAAAGTCAAGGGTAGGTACGGGTGGGTTCAAATTAACCTGGAGAATGACGGGTAGAACTTGATATGTGACTTATGATTTGTTGGCCAAAGTCAAGGTCATAAGAGCATGGGGTAAAATTCACATCGGGAGTTTCTAAAGAAACTGAAACTTGCCAGATATGTGCATACCTTCTGGAGTGTGATAACGTAAGCGGATTCCATCACGTTATCATGCGATGATAGTTGGATCCCGATTCCCACTGATGAGTTGGTTTACTCCTCGGGTGATCCCGACTAATTCTTCTTTCAGGTTTGGAGAAGAATTTGACATTACAGTGGGATGTTTCCTGATTAGATAAAGTGATAACCATTCTGATCTAGGTTAGAGTGCACGCTGAGTGTTTCTTTTCTCTCTCTCTTTGGCAGCGACCATGACCCGACCCTTGACTATGACTCAGTGACCAAAATTAACTGAACCTTCTTAAACACTGGCTTTTGGATTGTCAAAGTAGCAAACCTCATTGCCACTCCTACTTTTACCCTTTTCTCCAGGACACCCCATATTACTACGAACGTCCACTTCCATTGGACAAAACCATCGTATGGTTATATACGAACTCGAAGGAATTTATTCGAGGATGGTTTCCGGTTCTGGAGAAAACGAATAGGACTATTCAGCTGTCTTTTCCTTTTACCTTCTCTCAGGTTGCGAGTACCCCTTAGATCAGGGGATAGTACACCTATTACGCAAATTGGATAGTCTTCTTCCAAACCATAGGCAGGTGCCGACCGATAGGGAATGAAGAAAACCAATTAGCCTAACGATGGTGTACAGAATGTATTAAGTAAAGACAAATAAAGGGATTAGTAAGAAGGCAAAGTAAACTGCGACTGCTATTCACGACCAAACCAAGTATTTCATTACCACTCCCACTTCACCTTTGTATTTCTCCAGGACACTCCGTATCACTATGAAGATCCACAGTTATTTGGATATTCCATCGTATGGTTATATACGAACTCGAAAAGAACTTGTTCCAGTTCGGGGATGGATTATGGTTCAGGAGAAATAGGAATAAGGTTTATTCGGTTGTCTTTTATCTTCACCTTCTCTCGCATTGCGAGTGTTCCTAGGATTAGGACAGTACACCCATTATGCTTATTGGATAGTCTTCTTCCAAACCATAGGCTGGTGCCGAACGGTAGGGAAGGAAGAAAACCATTTGGCCTAAAGGGGTGTACAGAAGGTAATGACTAAAGACATATAAAGGGATTTGGAGAGATGGCAAAGAGATATACGGTTAGTTGTGAATCTGATAATGGAAGAGGCATTACTAGGGATACCCCTACGAAACATTTCAATGTTTCAGTTTCACTTTGTACAGTTAAAAGAAAACTGATTTCCCAATTAGCCCTTGCTCCAGGGTATGTATTTACCAGGTATGATTCTCATATCTGTATGGTTTTACAGATGATGAGTGGGAGTAAGTTATTGGGAATTAGGTGATCATCCTCATTATATCGGAATTCGTTGTAATTGGTGATATTTGAGGAAATCACCTGGGCTGTTTGCCGGACGATAAATATTTGGTTTTGAATATCCGCTGTTATGCACCAATTTCAAATTGATATATCTGTACGTCTATTTTTATAGAGTGAGATATAACTTTTTGAAATTATGTCCATCACATTTACCTATATCAGTGGATGGTTAGGTAAGGAGCATTAAACAGCGGTGTAATTCTTCTTAACCATAAGTACAGTTTTCAACCTACGACACACAGCGAACGAGTTATCAGACTCAAGGGACTTATACAGAGTATTGTATGTTGTCCAGTGTCCGTTAGGACAGAGGGGTTGGTACTCGTACTATATTCTGTTTACTTATGACTTATCTAGTTCTTAGACATGTGTTTCGTAGAGACACAAGGTCCAAGTTTTGAGAAGTTATAGGTATAAGAGTAAAGTAGAGAACCAGGTATTGCAAGTATCGGGATTCTTCAAGGTGATCGAAGATGTAGATACTTGTGTGTGGTATTCAGTTAATAGTAATGATTAAGAGAACTTGCTTCTCTTTCAGGTTACTCATAATTGGATGCATTCCTAAGTTGAGTAATGCTGATCGGCCTCTCTCTATTTAGTTGACATGCACTGGAGACAGCTGCATGATTTGAATCTGGTTCCAATTAAATCAGTGCCTCTGTTTCTATATTGGATATAGAACGGTTCATATCTTAACGATGTTAAGGTACGGAGAGTTGTCCGGCATATGCTTAAAACCAGACTCTGGATAACTCAAGGCACGTTTCTGTAATGGCTGTTTGTGGGTTGACCCAGGCTATGACGAGGGTTGACTTTCTACCATCTGGAAGATCTATAGTGATATTGTTCTTGACTCGCCACAGTTTTAATAAAAATGGATTTTTTCAGAAAACAGTAGTGGGAGTATGGTAGAACTGGAAGTGATTCCAGAACCGCAAACGATTACTGAAAATTTGATAAGAACCTAAAGATTCAATCTAGTTTGACATTCCATTGGCCACTCCGCAGATAAGGTGGGTAACCTCAGGCACCCGAGAGGTACTCCGATAGCCTCAAGGACGGTGACAGGGAGGTTCTTGTTTACCCAGACTTGCCATTGCTGTTGTTCCAGACTGTGAGACCCGGCAGGAGGATGAGTATAGCGTCGTTCTAAACTAGCTTTAGAAGTGCACGTGTATATGACTCTGCCAGAGGGTTGTCGTAGTCAGTGGGAGCAGCGGAAGCATAGTGGACAAGTAGCTTATGTCTATTTATAGACTAAAGCAGATATAGCGGAGATAGATCATCTATTTCTGATATGACAGTCATAGGTTTGACTTCATCAGAATAGGGGATGGATCTGTTAAGAAGGTAGTAGGGTGTGATGTCCTGGTATTTGGATGACATACACAGAGTAGAAAGTGATATTCCTATACTATGATCGGTTATACTTTGGTTGCCACACGGTGGTTTCTCCACATGGGACTTGGATATAATATCAAGACATTCTGGTTACTAGATCTATAGATCTAGATTTGGGTTGTTTCCCAATCAAGGTACTTAGACAACATTCTAAGAGTTTTTAGAATGGACGACTCCTGACACGATAGTATACCTGCAGGTGATGGAGTCACCCTCTCTAAAGGAGTCTTACAGACTAAAGGGGAGAGGGATGTGCAAGATTGGCAGATCACTTGCTTAGGAAATTGAGTCAATCATGAGATGTCAAGTACCACACTAGATGTTGTTTTTGCAGTAGGTGCAATAAGTTGATATTGATCCAATCCTGGAGAAACATTCGGAAGCAGTTTTAGAACATAAGTGAATGTTCTAGGGATATGATAACGGCGGCCTCCTTAGGGAGACGGTTATCATTCCAGGCTTCCAAGGTGACCTGAATGACAGAGTGACTGTCAGAGTTATAGTTTTCCTTCTGACGAGGGGCAGTATTTTGGACAGGTGGTCCAGGCGGATACTGAGGGAGGCATGGCGCAGGACACTGATTAAGTTCAGTCGACGATACAGTCTAAGAAGTTTGGATTTGGAGTTCACTTATGAACTAGGTCCCACCAGACATCCAAACATATTCTAAGACAGGTATTGCTCATTTTGGGAGATGGGTTTCTCCGCGAACTTGAGATAAAGAGAGACATAGAAAGAAACATCACAGCGGATCCACTCACTGAGGCTATTCCTCGAACGCAATAGTTTCACAAACGAGCTTTGTGAGACTGACAAGTAGAGGATTTGGGTGTTCGGTATCACACGGGCTGTGAGTATGCAACATCGCAATAATTAGCCTTGAGTGCAAGTGGGAGATTGTTGGAGATAGTGCCCTCAGAGTCAATTATTGGATCACAGGCACGTGATTGCAATGATTGAAGGAGGACCTATACCGGTAGGACAGTCTTACTCAAGATGATAGTATGCTATCTGGTTTATCTTTATCATCGTGTACTGCTTTAGGTGACATTACAGGTCACTATTGCACGTTGATAGAGCCCCTAGGATTCTTGCTTGACTGCCAGCAGTATGAGGGCGATCATATACGTGGGAGCTGGGGTCTATAAGCACATCCTTAAAAACGGTCCCTAGTCGTGGGAGTTTCGAGACAGGGCATCGATACTCCAGAGTAGACTAGTGTATACAGTCGAGACCCCGACGAGGGGCGGTGGCCGGTCTCACAAGCCACTGGTGTCAGTTGGCTCACCTAAGATGTATACAGGTGGTCATTGGGTTATGAGTACACCGGACAGGACTCGCCGGGAACATGCTAGTTGGTCTTATACCTGACGTCAGATAGCAGTTTCCTGGTGACATGTGTACAGGTTAGTTCATCAACCTGAGATCATCATTTGTATCGTGTGAGTTCCTACTGTACTTTGATTACTACCCTACCACGCTCAAAGGAGACGTGCAAACAGGTTTTAGTTGGGTACAGTCCCGAGCCACATGAAGGCAGTGAGCGGATCTGCAGGGGTTCGTCTCTCCCGGTATTGGGGGTGAGGTCACGCTGTGTCTAGGAGAGCCATTACACGAAGTCCTTGTCCAAGGCAGGAGATTTACTGGTAGGTATTCCAGTAGTATCTCAGGGTGTTCTGGGCTACACTCCGACACGACTTGTACCGTTTTTGGGGGTCTGACTTTTACCAACCCCGTAGGCCGCCATGCGATGCTCATAGATGAACGGACCGGACTGTACGGATATTGTCACTGACAGGCTCAGTAGGGTGTCAGGATGAGTTCGCTCATCGACGTCCCTTTTGGTCAATACCTGGTAGCCCGTCGCGTATGGCTAATACCTCTGACTTCTAGTGGTTAAATCCACAGCTAAAGTTTTGACGAGCCTTTAGAGTCCCCCACAGACCGTTTTCTCAAGTTTCGGGCGAAACGCTGTAGAGACCGTATAGAGATATGGCAGGGTTCGATCTTATCCGTGCGGTTTTGCACGGATCATGATCGGACAGATAATACTAGCGGGCTTTGGTTTAAGCCGGATCCTAGTATTGTACAGTGTAGATTTTGTCTCTTTGCATTTGTATTCAGTGGGAATACAAGTGCGGGTATGTATATACAGTCGCGGGGTTTTCCTGTAATTTATTACGGGATCAGTTTTTTGAAGTTGCCAGTTTGTATTCCGTTTCAGCCAGTTTTCCTTTGTTCCTTCACAGTCGGATTTTTCTGATGGAGGGGCTAATTTGCATATTTGCAAATTAGCAATTGTGGAGGGTGTCTTTTGTGATTTGAGGCATTATGATGGGCATAGCATTATTAGATTCTTTTTGAGTCAATTCTTTTGCATTAATGAGATGGGCTTTGTGAAAGGATGGGGGTTGATGTTGGTTTGACATTTTTTCTCATTATCACACATTTTCTCTTCTTGCTTTTGATTCCATTTTTCTTTTTCTTCCTCCAATATAGAGGCCGGACACAATTTTGGTGGGAGAGGGAGAGGGGTTCATTTGGGGGGGGGATTATTCATCTCACTTTGCTTGCCACAAAAATTCCATAGCTCCATTTCAACCTCTCTCCAAAGTTCTTTCTCTTCTCCATCAACAATGGCAACTTCATACCCGCTTGAGACAATCCATTCCACACTTCTCCTATAGTATTCTTGGACACGTCGACTCGCCAACTTCGTGTCCGAGTTGCCTCGGTCCAGAGGTGGGAGCCCGTAAAAGAACCCGGTGATGTGGTGCCCGTTTCGACAAGGAGCTGAAGACCGGAGATTCCGCGAGGAGATCGGAGTAGAGGCCGAAGACCGAAGGACATGGATCGTTCGGTATAGCTCTCTACCCCATCTTCTAGTTTGCTAGCATTAGGTTAATGGCCCGATCCGGGTTATATAGTGCGCGGTAGTGCTGGTTTCTAGTTTTTAGAAAAGTTTCATTTCTGCATTCCGGCGTCGGATTGACGGCCGGGACGCCACCGTACACTTACATCTACAAAGGTTGTATTCCTATATCACTTAGTGTAAAGTTTGTTTACATGCTAAAAAAACCCTAATTCTCTAGTTAGATCCTTGGTTCGGGCTCGCTCGGCACCCTAGATTTTTTGAAATAGCATAGTTGATGCGTGCCGAAACATAGCGGGGTGCTAAGTGAACCCAGCAGTGGTATCAGAGCCATTCTAGAGCATTAGGAATAGTCTAGAAGAAGTTAAAGTGTTCGATCGACTTTTCGAAACCCGAAATACCCATTCACTGGAAAAAATTTCAAAAGTTGGAATTTTTCTAATTAAAAATATTCAAAAAATTGTGCTGGGTATTCTATGGATCCCTAAGAAAAATGACGGCCCAACTCGACCAAATGACCGCGGAAGTGCGGCCAAAACAAGCTTTTGGCAGCGGTTCTACGGCGCCGTTGGTGAGGCAGCGAGCATGCCTTCTTGTGTTGGTTCATAGGTACTTGGGGCACAATCTGGGTATTTTTAATTCTGACTCAAGTGTTGAAGTCTCTAGAAATTTTGGGTGTTTGATAAATCGATCGAAATGTTTAACATCCTCTAGATATCTGTGATTTGTGATACAATATTTGGAATCCACGATAATTAGTTTTGTGAAAACTAGTTAGAATTTTGTGAATCTAGCAATTTAGTCTCTTTTGATCGGTTGTCGCGGGGTTTTGATTCGGATCAAAACTCCGCCACAATCTCGTATAGTATGCGAACACTCGCCGGGTAACACTACTCGATAGCCACGCCCCATAGCCCCGACCAAGTGACTGTAGGAGAACCCCGTAGCCAAAAGCATCCGATCGGGTGCTCGCGGCTGCGGTGTTCCGCCTAAGTACACTTCGTCGACGGCATCGGGGGTGCGGCCATCTACTAATGTTTCCGACGAGCATTCGATCAACTGTTAGGAATTTTGTTGAATTGCCCGACTGGATATTGAAAAGAGTTTTCAATTTGAGACCAAAATGCCGGGTTTATAACGTTGGGCATGAAATTCGGAATATGTGATATTCCAGGTTTATGATGTCTAAGGAATTTATACAGTTAGGCATGAAATCCGAAGTATGTAATATTTCGGGTTTATGATGTCTAAGGTGGTTGCAGATTCTAACTATTGTAGTTTTCATTTCTTTTCTGCGACTGTAAGTGTAATATGTGGTGTATCGCCAGTTTCGTTGCTATACGTCAACGACAATTAGGATACGCATATTTACTTACGTTGGTGACATGTGATGTTATGTGTTGCTGGGATATGTTATATTGGATCATCGTGTTTGAATAGCTGGGGGTTTTGTGTGAGATGAGAGTTTTTCCATTTTCATTCATGTAAAAACTTGTATGTAATATTCTTTTATTGGGACACTTCCGGGTAGAGGATGATGTCACCATTGATGTATATTATTTTCTTTTCCGTATTAGGATAGACCCAAGGCGGGGAGCACAAGTAACCAGGTTCTTGAGTCCAGTGGGAGACCATCTCGAGGAGTCGAGTCCGGGTCTCCTAACTCTAGAATTGGTAGGGTTGCTTGCTGCTCTCGTAGGGGTCTAGGGATGTGGGTTTGGCTGTTCATCACGATCGTGGAATCCGTATTTTTTACTGGCTTAATTTAAAGCATGGACATCCTAGTATATCCAATATTTCATATGTTGACTTCTGCTACCATGTTCTGTGATGAGATCATATAACTGCGTGAGACGAATGCTTTATATTATATATATGATATATAATAAACGTTGCTTATGTTTTGCATCCATGCTAGTCCTGCCCCCGCTGTGCCGTTAGTTAACTAACCTAACGGTGCATGACGGAACCCCGTGGCGAATGCGGATGGTATAAGTGTACGTTGTATTTTTATTTCTTTATCTGTGATACTTAGGAAGCATAAATGATGGGACTTCATTAATGAGATTAATGAAAAGGAAAAAAACCCAATGATGTTGTGGAATCAAATTTTCAAAACTGGTAGCTCTAGTTCTTGCTTTGCATAGTAGTATTCCTTGATGAATATCCAGCACCTCATTCGATGAGGAAAGAGCCTAGATCCCTTCACCGAGAGTGGCCTCTTTAGCAAAAGCTAGCAGATGCTACACCCACTCAGTTTATTTTGAAAAACTCGATTTTAAATGCGGAGCTTAAACCACTCCTTTTCAAATCACTCGATTCTACAACGATATCAAGTTCATTACGCGAAAGGTTTTCTTAAAAACCTGTCGTAGCCCTCCGTCATTTCAGATAAGTACTATTTAGTATTCGTGCTGTGTTTGTTGGCCTTTGTGAAGGCGTAGTGTGCGGTAGCTGATTAGTGATTATCTGCAACCATATGATGCGATTGGATTAGGGTAGTCGTATGACCTTGTTGGCCTTTGTCAAGGGTCGTACCGGTGGGTTAATTCAATCAGGAAATGATGGGTTGAACTTGACTAGAGCCCTATGGTTTTTTGGCCTTTGTCAAGGTCATAGGACGTCAGGGGCAAAACATTATCGGGAATTTCAAGTGTTGAAATTTTCAATGAGATTGCATACCTTCTATGACATGGTTGGATCCCGATACCCACTGCAAGTAAGAGTTAATCCTGAGAGAGTTTTGCACTTTACAATTAGCCGATCAAGTAGGTGATTAGTAAGGTGTCAACAGGGTTATGCCTCTGAGAAAACAAGGTTTATTTTAATTAGTTCCGTGCGAAAGTACAGGGAACCTCCCTCAAAGTACCGATACTGGCCTGACTGAAAGATTGGCAAACTTATAGGGTGTAATTAGTCCCGGCTGGTCTTACCTTTTAGGGTTTGAAGGAAGATTTGATAAATACTGTGGAAGACATCCTGATTAGATAAAATAATAACCAATCTAATCTTGCAAGAGCATACGCTAAGTGTTTTCTTCTCTCTCTCTCCAGGTAGCGACCATGACATGCCTTAATCAAGATAATAATATGGATGTATTGACCGAACCCGCTTGTTATACTGAGCTGGGGAACGTTGGTTCCGTTCTATCTTATAATTGTTATAAGTCTGAGCAGGAAATAGGGGAATATCCGGATTCCCACACGACCCGAATGAAGAATGAGCATATTGATGCATCTTCTTCGGGTGTGTTTGTTACCGAGAACTATTTCTCAGTACACTCCACGTCCTGGGTATTAGATACCGGATCGGGATCTCACATATGTAATATGTTACATGGGTTAAAGAAAGGTAGAGAACTGGGAAAAGGTGATCATTCTCTGAAAGTAGGGAATGGTGCAAGTGTTGCAGCTAAAGCAGTTGGTAAATATCACCTTGTATTACCAAATAAGAATACATTGATCTTGAACGACTGTTATCATGTACCCTCTATGATATGCAATTTAATATCAATTTCTTTATTGGATAAAGAAGGATATAATTTTGTAGCAGAGAATAATGTTATGAACATTTTCCTAAATCAAGTGTTGATTGGGTTTGGTACATTATGTAACGGTTTATACATTCTGAATAAAAACACAGTTCTTAACGTACAGAACACACACAAGAGGAAAGTTCAGAAATGAACGAATCCTTCTTGTGGCATTGGAGACTAAGTCATATCAAGACGACACGACTAGCTAAGTTGCATAAAGATGGATATTTAAATCAGTTTGAATTTACATCATATTAAATTTTCCAGTCATGTCTCAAAGGTAAAATGACCAAACTCCATTTACTGGACAAGGAAAAAGAGCTACTGAACTCTTGGGACTGATATATAGTGATATATGCTTTTCCATGTCTATACATGCCAGGAATGGTTCCTCGTACTTCATTATATTCACCGATGATCTCTCAAGATTCGGGCATGTGTTCCTGTTGAAACACAAATCTGAAGTTTCTGAAAAATTCAAGGAATATAAGTGCGAAGTAGAGAACCAAACGAGTAAAAGTATTAAAATCCTTCGATCGGATCGAGGAGGAGAATACTTAAGCATAGAATTCCTGGATATTTAAAAGAGAATGGGATTCTCTCTCAGGTTACTCCTCTGTATACACCACATCACAACGGTGTGTCGGAGTGGAGAAACTGCATCCTATTAGATATGGTGCGCTCTATGATGAGTACTGCTGAGTTGCCTATTTCCTTTTGGGGTTATGCGCTTGAGACAACAACATACTTATTGAATCAAGTTCCACCAAAATTTGTGCCTAAAACACCATATATGATATGGAGTGGAAAGAGACCATGTCTTAAACGAGTTAAGATATAGGGTTGTCCGGGCTATGTCAAAAGGCAAAATCCGGACAAACTCGAGGCACGAGCAGTTCTTTGTAAGTTTGTGGGATATCCAAAACATTCACATGGATATCTATTCTACCACAACGAGGAACAAAAAGTGTTTGTTTCTCAACATGCCACCTTTTTAGAAAAGGAATTTCTTGCAAAAGAAATTAGTGGTCATGAGGTAGAACTGGAAGAGATTCTAGCTACACAAACTACAACTGATGATTTGGTGGAACCGGAGGATTAGATAGTCCCCGAAGAACCTCAGCCTCTCCGCCGATCTAGTAGGGTTCCTCATCCACCTGAGAGATACTATGATTTTCTCATTGATGGTGGGAGCAAGGATTGCATATTGGAAGATGATGACCCAACTAGCTTCGAGCAGGCCATTGCGAGTGGGGACTCTGTGAAATGGATGGATGCAATGCGGTCTGAGATGGAATCCATGTACACCAACAAAGTATGGACTTTGGAAGTTGCTCCTGAAGGGGTAAAACCCATTGGGAACAAATGGATCTTTAAGAAGAAACTTGGTGCAGCTAGAAAAGTTGAGACATTCAAATCTAGACTTGTTGCAAAAGGTTTTCGTCAACGACCAGGTGTCAATTATGAAGAAACCTTTTCTCCAGTGGCTATGCTTAAGTCCATCCGGATCCTACTTGCCATCGCTGCATACCATGACTATGAAATCTGGCAGATGGACGTCAAGACCGCTTTTCTAAATGGTGATTTAGAAGAGAGCGTGTACATGACTCAGCCAGAGGGCTTCGTAGATAGTGGGAGCAACGGAAAGGTGTGCAAGCTGCTTTAATCAATCTACGGGTTAAAGCAGGCATCGCGGAATTGGAACATCTGTTTTGATGTGGCATTCAAAGAGTTTGACTTCATCAAAAATGTAGATGAACCTTGCGTATACAAGAAGGTTGCAGAGAGTAAGGCCGTATTTCTCGTATTGTACGTAGATGACATACTCTTTATAAGAAATGATGTTCCTATGCAGCACTCGGTCAAGCTCTTCTTATCACAAAGATTCTCCATGAAGGATCTGGGTGATGCCTCCTACATCTTGGGGATTAAGATCTATAGAGATAGATCTAAACAGATGTTGGGATTGTCCCAATTCAGGTACATTGACACCATACTAAAGAGGTTTAGTATGGAAGATTCCAAGAGTGGGAATTTACCCACGATCTCAGGAATCACTCTCTCCAAAGAGATATCCCCCAAGACTGATTTGGAGAGGGCTCGCATGCAAGGGATACCCTATACTTCAGCAGTCGGGTCTATCATGTATGCGATATTATGTACCCGACCGGATGTAGCGTACGCACTTAGTGTTGTAAGCAGGTATCAATCGGATCCTGGGGAGAATCACTGGACAGCTGTGAAGAACATTCTTAAGTAATTGAAAAGGACTAAAGAAATGTTCTTGGTGTATGGTAACGGTGAACTCCAAGTGGAGGCCTTTACCGATTCATGCTACCAGAGTAATAAGGAAGACTCTAAGACAGTCTCGAGTTCCAAGCAAGATACCGTGGCAGACTCGACGATGGAGGCTGAATACATCGCTGCCAACGATACCGCCAAAGATGCTGTCTGCATGAAGAAGTTCATAACTGAACTTGGAGTGGTTCCATCCATTGAGCACCCAATATCTTTGTATTGCGATAACAATGAAGCTGTGGCTTTAGCCAAGGAACCCAGGTCCCATAAGCGAACCAGGCATATTCTGAGGCGGTATCACCTGATCCGTAAGATAGTTGATCAGCAGGAGATTGAGGTCAGGAGATTTGACACGAAGAATAACACGGCGGATCCACTCACAAAGGCCATTCCCCAAATACAATTTGAGAGACTCTTCGAGATGTTGGGTATTAAATACTACAACAACTGGCCTTAGTGCAAGTGGGAGATTGTTAGTTGTATGTATACCCTAGAGGCCATTATTGTACATGATTGTATATTATAATGGATGCTTGGACATATACAGGGAGGACTTTATTGCTCGACATGATAGTATGCTATTTGGTTACTCTTTATCTTAACATGTAGACTAGTATTGTGATATTGTCTTGCTCTCACATGTTGGTAAAGACCTTAGGATGTGTACTTGACTACCAGGATTATGATGTAGATCATACTAATGGGGCCAAAGTAGTCCACAAGTTCATCCTGTAATTGTTCCTAGTCGTGGGTGTATCGATACAGGGCATTGATATTCCAGAGTAGACTACCGTATACGTTTCTTGACCCATTTGATGGGCGATGGATGATCCCACATCCATTGGTGTTTGACATCAAAGATTGTATACGGGTGCTCAGTGGAGACTGGGTACACTGAACAGGACTCGCCGAGAACTCCTAGATGGTATTATACCTAACGTCAGATAGAAGTTCTCTGGTGACACTGGTACAGGTTAGTCTGTAGACCTGAGATCGTCATAGAGTCTTGTGTGATTCCCATTGTGCTTTGATTTCCACCCTAACACGTTCAAGAGAGCATGCAAACAGGTGGTTTTTAGGTACAGTCCCGAGTCACATGGAGGCAATGAATGATAGGTAGGGTTTCGTCTCTTCCGGTATTGGGAGTTGATATTGCGCTGTGCTCGATTGTCCATAACAGAAAGTCCCTGGCCAGGGCTGATGATGAGATTTACTGGTAAGTGTTATCAGTAGTTTCTCGACCCGTTATGAGCCTCACATCGGCATGACTTATCAAGTTATTAGGGTCTGACGTTTACCACCCTCAGACTCGATATGCGAAATATCAGACAAAGAGACTGGACTGTACGGTAGTGCTACTTACTGGATTCACAGGAGTATGAACAAGCTTGCTTGTTGATCTTCTGATCGCTCAATATCTGGGTAGCCGTTACGTCCAGCTAGTACTGCTGACGGCTTGTGGGTGACTGATATGATCATCACCTACTGCTGGCATATTAACGAGTCTTTAGAGTCCTACACAGAGGTTTCCTGGCTCAAGCAAAACGAAGTAGGGCACATATGTGATATGTGTGGGACCGAGATTAATACGTGTATGTGATACCGTATTCTAATCTCATGATATATGATATCAGTCGGTTATATGAGATATAGCCGGGTTATTGAATCAATTGTTGATTCAATAAGTTGATATAAATGATATTAGTCGATTATATGTGATATAGTCAGATTATTAAATCAAGTGTTGATTTAATAATTTAATATATAATTATATATTTGATATATTAATATATATTAACTAATATTAGCTCACTTAAGAATTTTTTTCCTCTAAATACATTTAAATATATATGTGATATATATTAATGTATTCTTTTTGTGTCATGCTAGATGATACATTCGATTTGGGTGTATGAGACCCATACCTAACTTAAGATAATTTGGGTGTTTAATTATTAAGGGATAAATCAAAATTAGGTGGAAATTGGCATGGTTTAGGATGCTTGTGGAATCATGTAGAAACCTTGACTTAGTCCACTAATTTTGTTTTACTCTAGATATTTATTAACCCAACCATTATCTTTAGCCATGGTTAATTCTCTACAAATATCACTTGTGATATTTTCTCACCGTGGTTCATTTATTCATCTTCTTCGTCATCTTCTTTACTTTCTATCTTTTGAGAGAGGTGAAAAAGAAAAAGAGAAAAATAATTCTAAACTGAGCAAAATTCCTACTTCATCAATTTATACCAAACTAGCCTTTTAGTATAGGTTGTTTGCTTCACTAATCCATCAATTAGTGAAGAGGAAGCTTGAATTAGAGATTCTTCTACGTAAATCTTCTTCGGTCTCGAAGATTCTTGAGCATGCTCGTTCCTTTCGCCTAGTGGAGCCTAAGGAGAGTCCAAGAGACCACTACTTGGAGCAAAAGGACTACTACACGGAGCTTTAGAAGTGAAGGACCGGTCTATAAAGGTTGTATTCCTATATCACTTAGTGTAAAGTTTGTTTACATGCTAAAAAACCCTAATTCTTTAGTTAGATCTTGGTTCGGGCTTGCTCGGCACCCTAGATTTTTTGAAATAGCATACTTGATGCGTGCCGAAACATAGCGGGGTGCTAAGCGAACCCAGCAGTGGATAGCCTGTGCAATGTATAACCAAGACCCCTATGAGTGTAGCAAGTTATCTTCCAATCCCAGAAGCGAGGCAGCCCCAATCAACAAAGTGAATGAGCCACCCAACACTTCACGGAATCCGGTAACTTGAGCACTCCAACGTGGATCATCCTATACCCCCTGTGAATGCGGCGAATAGCCTGCCGATTCTAGAGTAAGGCACCCCGGTCTCAACACCATGAGATGGAGGCCTATTGCCCTCTAGAACCTGGCTACTCGAGCACTCCACCGCGGGGTAATCCAAGTACAAAAAAGAAATAATATATACAATGGTGACATCGACCTCAACCCGGCCGTGCCCCAATGTCAGACGCTCGGCCCCCAATAATGAATATATAAATGAATCAAAACTGTACAACAAACATTGCACTAAAGGCTAACCATCACGACAATCCGTCGAAACCATCACAATGATATCACAAGTATCATCATTGATAAATAAGATGCGTGTAACCCTTTCTAATCGATATATAGCGATTAAAAGATGTTAAACAACACATAAACACATCACAGAAGCAAATAAAGAAAACTACGACAATAAAATTCCGCGCAGAAATAGCAAACAAAGCAAGTTTTCCAAAGCCGAAAAAACAGTTCGCTAAGTCTCAAAAATCCATTATTTTTAGCCAATCAGAGAGTCGAAACGAACTCGAATCTCGCCCGAATCTTCGTAGGGTGGTAGTACCCAAAATTAATTATCACCTGGGGGCTACGGGGTACCCACCCCTGGGGTCCACCAAGAGGTAGCCCATAAGAG
This sequence comes from Agapanthus africanus, assembly GCA_030015575.1. NCBI lineage: Eukaryota > Viridiplantae > Streptophyta > Magnoliopsida > Asparagales > Amaryllidaceae > Agapanthus > Agapanthus africanus. The sequence goes on along the minus strand of CM057350.1, from coordinate 129,664,816 downwards.
TAGGCGGACCTGAGCCTACCCCAATAGGGTAGGTCTCGGGTCCCCACCCCCTAAGGCCACCTTGTGGTGGTCTCGGGAGTGAGCCAGACCTTTGTCCCCCTAGGGCGATCCCTGGGGTACCCATGCAACTCCCCGCGGCTTCTCAGTCCAAACCGTGAGCCCGCGAGGAGTGCAAACATGTTAAAAGTCGAATTTTTGGAACTGTTTTCGTCGGCAGTTTTTGCGCGACGTAAAGGAGGATTTTAAATGTCGTAACAAGCTAGTTATTGTGTTTGGGTGGCCGTGATACCATATTAGGGTTCCTAATACCTTAGACGCCACAACCGCGGCCGATGCGGAATAAAAAACAAAAAATTCTAGAGGCGCTAGAGACTACAAAACCTAGAATCGAATCCAAACACTTAAACAATAAAACTACATAGAGTTTTAAACTACTATGAAGAGAGGGTTATACCAAATGATCTATGTCCTTCAGTCTTCTACTCTCTTCCTTAGATCCTTGAGGTCTCCTTGATCGAGCTTGACCGCCAGTCTCCCTCCGTCGAAGATGATCCACTCGAGAGATGTGACTCTAGCACCACACTAAAAATCTAGTGGAGCAACTAGAGGCTCTAAGTTGCTAATCTAGAATGTCTAGTGATGCAATGAGTTGTTTTAGTGTATTTCCATCTCTCTTCAACCCTTGATTATCAACTCATGAGATGGTAGGAAGGAAGATGAAGAAGGAGGAGGAGATCAAAAAAGGCTAGTGAGGAGAGAGAAGCAAATGATGAGAATGATTTTTTTCATCAAGTGAGAGAAATAATAAAGCATGGTTTTATATAAATGGTTTTTGTAATAAAAATATAGCAACCATGCTTGAATAGTTTGCATTCATTTGTCAAGACTATTCAAGCTTGGTTCTCACCATTCTCACCTTACTACTTTTACACCTCATTTTCCACTTAAATAAATAAATGGATAAACCAAAAATGAGGTTTCCACCTTCTTGAATGTTTTCCGTATAAATACGGAATACACTCTACCGTATATACATACCCGTATTCGTATCAAAATACGAATACCCAAAAAGATAGAATAACACAAAGAACACAATAATAGAATATACATATCGAAATATATATACATAAATTATTAAATCAGTACCTAATTTAATAATCCGACTCAATCTTAAGCCGGCCAGTATTATCAACCATACAATCGAAAGTCCGGGTAGCTAGTACAATCATTCGATCGGAACCCAACATGTATCAAAATACAACTATACATCATTTCGCCTGAACTAGGAAAACCCTTTGTGTGGGATTCTAAAGACTCGACAGTACGCCGGCAGTGAGTTACTGGATAAATCCATAATCACAAGCACGTCAGCGGCACTAGTACGTAACGGCTACCCAGATACCTGTCGAAAAGGAAGGCTGATGAGTAAACTCATCCGAACCCCTACTGAGCCTATCTTTGACAATCTCTGTACAGTCCGGTCTCTTCGTCTAAAAGTATCGCATACCGGGTCTAGAGGTGGTAAACGTCCGACCCTAATAACCCGATAATTCATGCCTATGTGGCTCAGGACCAATCCGGGAAACTACTGATCTAACTTTCAGTAAATCCCAACTGCCTTGGTGTAACGTTTTAAAAATCGTTTAGGTGAATTTTCCAATAATCGGTAAAATAACTTGTGTTTTCCGTAAAAACCAAGATATAATTATTTTTCAATATAGACTTAAATACACCTATCTTACCTATGTAATTGCTAGTATTTGGTATTTATTTGGTCACTTATAAATTGTTAGTTTACTTAAATATTTTTCCTTAATTAATTATTTTAATATTATTTAAGCTTTCACTTATACATTTAATTAGTGATAATTACAAATTGGAATGGGTTAAGCACACAATTGTGAACCATGACAACTTAGAAACAAGTTTGTAACATGCTCTTTTTTTTAAAAATGTGTCTCCATTATTCTAGAGAAGTCTAGGATTTAATTAGGAAATAAAATAAAACATGATAATTAAGAAAAGACTTAATAGATGTAATAATTAGAGATGTTTCTACACACTCACCTACACACACCTCACTCTCTCTTTCCCTCCCTCACCTCTGGCCGAAACCTCACTGCAGCCCCTCTCCCATTTTCCCCACTTCATTTCCTCTCAAAAATTCTTCATTTTTGCTTCAAAAATCAATACAAAGTCTCACTAATTCTTCACTAAACCTTTACCCAATATTACTTGGCCTAAACTAACTTGAATCTTGAAGCAAGAGAGCAATTTGGGAGGCTAAGTTTGCATGCTAGATCTCAAAATTTGTGAGGTATAAATCTTAACCCTATGGTTTAATTGTTGGTTAATTGTTTTAATCTAGCTTATCTAGGTTTTAAATTGGTTCTAATTGCAAGATTATGATTGTAAAGAGAAGGGTTTGAATTCAAGTTAGGGTTTTTATCAATAAATCAAGTTAACTAAGTGTAGGTTATCATCTTAAGATTTGCAAAATCTAAACTATTTGTTAATTTGCTAATTGTTACTTTTAAATTTATCTTAATTATATAATCTTGCAAACTAAATTTTGTGATTTAGATAAATAGGTGAGATTAAAATCTAGTTAATAATGGTGTGACCTAATTAAGATATTAAGTGATCTTTGTGGCCACTAGAATTGCTAAAACATCTAGATTTGTACTAAAACGGTTAATGATTGCTTACTAGGGTTTTGAAATAAATCGATTTGAATTAAGTTTGAGCTTTTGATGGTTTACCACCTATTTCATATAATATTTAGTGTTTTGTGAATGCGCGATTGGTACAATTGGGTTTTAGGTTTGGGGATTTTCACGTATAGCGACCCTAGTTGTAGTTTGTGTCGTTTTCACGAGCGCATTTTGTGCACCAAGTGTGTGTGCGTCTAGTTAGTGCACGTGGTTGACTTGTATTGTTTATGTCCACGACCATTTATATACCTATCCTCTTATTTACTTATGTGCGATTCTAGGATCGGGTGCAGAGGCGTCGGACGTGGCGCGGAAAGACAAGGCTGGGATCGGATCAGATTAGCCGAGGCGTCCCGGTAAGGAGATGTACACATCTATGGGGGGTCGTATGGATGGCGCGGGGCGCCCGATAGTTAGGATTACTAGTAGTACTTGCATTTATATGCATAGTTTTCTAGTTATTCATCTCATTGCATTGCATCATCTTATATACATAGGATATTATCTCATAGGACACTTGCATTGTTACCATTGGTTCATGCCGCACGTGCACTATTTTATGTGACACACACGCCATTGGTAATTGCTATGTTACGAACACTATAGAACTTGCTTAGAATCGGTATTGGTGAATTTGCATTATATATGATCCGTAAACTTATACTTGCATATTCATTTCATTAAGATGGATACGTAGGATTGATAGTCATATATACATACCGCATTGCATCATGATTCATGCATAGCTTCTGGCCGTACTTCGCATGGTATATACTATCGTATCATAGACTTCCATCATCATCGACATGTTTTCATATTGTGATTCTTTTTAAGGATTTCAGTACTTATGAGCTTTCTGGATTTTGGGGAAAACCGCAAGAATTTTATAAACCTATTATCATTTTTAAAAATAGAAATTTGCGATTTTCTCATGATATGATGTGGGTAACGTCCACCATAAGTTTTCTCGGTTCTTGAGCTGTATCATATACCCGATTCAAGGAGGGGGATGCACCGTCTGTGGGTACATGGTGGACCCGGTGCGGTACCTCGGGGCAAGAAGATCGCACAGATGGCGTTGAGCCCGGCAGGGGTGCACTACCGACCGGTTATTTTTGACGCGGAGGATATCCGGAGGATACCGACCGTAGTCGTGAGATTGATGATATGGGCCAATCCGGACTGACGGAACCCGAGATATTAAGATATTAAGATATCAAGACATTGAAAGATCGAGACATTGAGATATACATATTTTGTGTCGATGTTTGACACGGATTTCTGTGGATTTCATTGATGATACTTCCGTTATTTCACAGGAGTTTTACTAAGATAAGAATACAGATTTTCTCGTACCAAACATATTCATGTTTTATGTTGATCATGCATTCATGTTGCACACATACTAATGCATCGCATCATATCGGTATATGTAGGTTGTGGCGCCTTGTGTGCATACTTACGATAGCCTTATTAGATATTACTTACTACTCATGAGTTGGCAACTCACTCCCGTTGTGCCACAGTATTATCTTGCAGGTCCGACCCATCAGCATAGTAGCGGCGGGCGTACTACTTTTGCTTCTTGTGCTTGGACTTGCGTCTTTGCTCGTAGGTGGGTTGCGAGGATACTTTTATTCCGAATTTGTGTATCATTTGTATATAGTATACTCCATCTACCGTACTTACTATTTCTACCATTGTACATGTAACCTAGAGGTGTAGCAGTGAGATTAGTATTTATGTGTTGTTTTCTCTGGGGTCGAGCTCACTTGAGCCGACGTAATGCTTTCTTGTTTTTCGTGCTTTTATATGCTTATTTTGCACTATTATGATATACATATTGTTTGTGGTTGTGATTCCTCCTTTGACGAAGAGATAGCTCCCGCTTGGGGATACCTTTATCCATTATATATATATGTATGTATGTATGTATGTATGTATGTATGTATTTTCATGTGTTGTACCCATTTGGGGGCCATTATTTACAAAGGAGACTGCCGAAATTTTTGGGAAATTTTGATGTTTTTAAAAATTTTAATGCGACTTATTTTACCAAAATCGTTTTCTTTAAACAAGTTTTCCTTCACTATACTTGTTTAACGGTTTAGATTTCTGGGTTTTGGTTTACTTAGATTACGTTGCGCCTTGAGACGTTTCGTAATTTAAGTGCCAGTCACGTTTCGTACCTTCGGGTTGTGACAAAGTTGGTATCAGAGCGATAGGTTTTACCTTTCTGAGTGTAGGATGACCCTTGGTAGATGGAGTAGGTGACTTAAGCAGAGTGACGTAGCGTGTGTATTTTCCGCGGCATACTTACGATACGGTACTCCGCCAAAGTGACCTTAGGATATATATTTGCTTGTTTTTCCTTTCTTGATTCCGGAAATCCTTTGATTTGATCGCAATGTTCCTATCAATCTTGTTTCATGTTCCAGCCACTATGCCGCCGCAGACTACGAGGGCCAGAGGGCTGCCGCCAGAGATGAGATTAAAGCAAGCTCATTTAAGATGAGGACCGATCAGGGAGGTACGCCTACCCCTTGGGGACAGAGTGATCCGCCTTCTCCAGGATGGATGGCTAGGCTGGAGTCGACTATTTAGGACTTGTGATAGATGGTTGGGTTGTTAGTTAGGGTTAGCCGAGCTCCGAGAGCCGATGATGTCCCTCCTACTGTGGGGACTGTGATTGTACCTGCTGCTCAGGCAGTTGTTTCTGTTGTTACCGAGATTATTTCCGTATCCTTGCAGGAGTTTATGAGGCTAAAGCCTCCAGTCTTTATCGGCACATATGCGGCGGAGGATCCGCAGACATTCCTCGACAGGATGGTTAGAATTTATCATTCACTGAGATGTTCTGACATGAGATGGGTTGAGATTGCGAGTTTTCGTCTAGAGGGTCTTGCTCAGACGTGGTGCGGGTCGGTTGAGAAAGACCGAGCTGCAGATCTACCTCTTATGACTGGGATGAAGTTCACAGCTGTATTCCTTGCTTGTTTCCTTCCGGAGAGCATTCGAGATGCCCGAGCTCGTAGTTTTGAGTCTTTACGCAAGACTCCAGGGATGACAGTGTCCGATTATGACATTTAGTTTACTCAGCGGTCCGATATGCTCTTTACTTGGTGGACACTGAAGAGAAACGGATAAAGAGGTTTGTATGGGGATTAGACATGTAGTTATTTCTTGCCATCCGCACCCAGCATTTTGACACTTATGCAGCCGCGATGGATGCATCCTTACGGTTGGAAGAGCGCATTTCTGAGACTTCGGTCGTTTCTGGATCGAAGCGAAATTGTACCGGTATGCCAGCTTAGAGGCGGTTAGATAGATGGCGTTGTGACAGGTATTCTTTCGGTGCTTTCTTCTGATGCGTATTTCTTTTTAGTGTCGTTTGAAATGGTATCCACATATTTTGTATCGAAATCTAGCCGATAGTAGTCCTTGCTAGATTAGTCGCTTTTTGTGATTTCTTCCGTAGGGTAATCTTTTGTCGCTCGATATGTTTCTCATTCGTGTTTGTTTTATTCGTATCGGAGATAAGGATTCTTATGTCAATTTGATTCTTCTCGATATGTTAGACCTTGACGTTCTTCTGGGTATGGATTGGTTAGCCACGTGTTATGTATCCGTGGACTGCCGCGAGAAGGCAGTCAGACTTAGTTTTCCGGATGAGCCAGTTCTTGTTTTTCGGGAAGACCGTAGCGCCACCCTTCCCAGTTTGATTTCTTCTCTTCGCGCTAGTCAGCTTTTGAGAAAAGGATGTCAGGAATTCTTGGCGTATATTTGTGATGTTAGAGCCCCAGAGGTCCTATTGGACCAGGTCCCGATTGTGAGGGAATTTCAAGATGTCTTTCCTGACAAGTTGCTTGGTTTGTCGCCAGAGCGCAATATTGAGTTCTGCTTTGACTTGATTCCCGGCACGGAGCCTTTTTCTATACCGCCATATCGGATGAACCCGGCGGAGCTTAAAGAACTGAAGGATCAGTTGCAAGATTTGTTGGATAAAGGGCTTGTACGACCGAGTGCGTTACCTTAGGGAGTTCCTGTCCTGTTCTAAGAAGGACGGCCATTTGCGTTTATGTATTGATTATCGTTAGTTGAATCGGGTTACTGTGTGGGACATTTCTCAAATATTGACTTGCGGTCAGGCTATTACCAGTTGTGGGTTCGAGAGGATGATATTCCGAAGACTGCTTTTTACACACGTTACGGGCGTTATGAGTCTTGGTGATGTCGTTCGAGCTCACCAATGCCCCAGCAGCGTTTATGGATTGGATGAACCACATATTCAGGCCGTTTCTCGATCAGTCTATCATCGTGTTCATTGAGGACGTCTTAGTTGTTGGATATGTATTCCCTAGAGGCCATTATTGTATAGTACTAGTTTGTATATTACATTTTGGAAGCTTGGGATATATACACGGATTGATGACATTCTTGCTCAATATAGTAGTATGCTACTTGGTTTGTATCTATCTTAATATGTGTATATGTTTCTTTTAACATATCGCTAATACATATTGATGGAGCCCTTAGAATCTTTGCTTGATTACTAGCGTTGTGATGGCGATCACACTAGTGGGGGCTGGGTAGTCTATAAGCACATCCTTATACAGGTCCCTAGTCGTAGGATTATCGAGACAGGGCATCGATACTCCAGAGTAGACTAGTGTATACGTTTCTCATCCCAGCAGGGGAGATGGTCTGTCCCACAGCCATCAGTACGTCGTACTGGAGATAGTATGCAGATGCTCATTGGGTTATGAGTTACACTGGATGGACTCGTAGGATACTGCTAGTTGGTATTATACCTATTGTCAGGTAGCAGTTCCCAGGTGACATGAGTAAAGCTTAGTCCGTTGACTTGACACTGCCACTTCGCCTCAAGTGTGTTCCCATTGTTCTTAGATTGATACCCTACCATGACTCTATTGAGTCGTGCAAACAGGTAGTAGTTGGGTGCAGTCCCGAAGCATTTGGAGGCAGTGGCGGTTAGATAGGATTCGTCTCTCCCGGTATTGGGGGTTGATATCGCACTGTGTTTGGAGAGCCATTACACAAAGTCCCTGGCCAGGGCAAGTGAGATTTACTGGTAGGTTTTCCAGAAGTTTCTCAGGTTGATCTGGGCTACACTCCGACATGACTTATACCGCTATTAAAGGTCTGACATTTACCACCCCCTAGGTCCGATATGCGATACTCTTAGACGAACAGACCGAACTGTACGGAGATTGTCACAGATAAGCTCAGTAGGAGTTTGGATGAGCTTGCTCGTCGACCTTCTTATCGACAGATACCTGGATAGCCGTTACGCATAGCTAGTGCCGCTAACGTGCTTATGGTTAAACCCACTGCCAGAGTACTGTCGAGTCTTTAGAGTCCCACACAGAGGGTTTCCCAGCTTCGGGCGAAACGAGTAGAGGTCGTATGGTTTTACAACAGGGTTCGATCACATACGTATACTTGTGCGCGTGTGGTGTGTTAGTTATATGTATGCCCTAGAGGCCATTACTGTACATGCGAACATATATAGGGAGGACTTTCTTCCTCGACATGATAGTATGCTATCTGGTTGTACTTTATCTTAACAAGTTAACAAATACTGTTTTGTGATCACATGTTGATAAAGCCCTTAGGATGATTACTTGACTACCAGGATTATGATGCAGATCATACTAGTAGGGACAGGGTAGTCGATAAGTACATCCTCCAAATGTTCCTAGTCGTGGGAGTATCGAGACAGGGCATCGATACTCCAGAGTAGACTAGCGTATGCGCTTCTTGACCCATATGATGGGCGATGGATGATCCCATATACATTGGTGTTTGACATCAGAGAAGGTATACGGGTGCTCAGTGGAGACTGGGTACACTGGACGGACTCGCCGAGAACTCCTAAATGGTATTATACCTATCGTATATAATAGTTCTCTGGTGACACTGGTACAGGTTAATCTGTAGACCCGAGATCGTCATAGAGTCTTATGTGATTCCCAATGTGCTTTGATTTCCACCATACCACAGTCAAGAGATCGTGCAAAACGGTGGTTTTTGGGTACAGTCCCGAATCACATGGAGGCAATGAGCGATAGGAGGGGTTTCGTCTCTCCCGGTATTGGGGGTAGATGTTGCGCTTTGCTCGATTGGCCATAACAGGAAATCCCTGGCCAGGATTGCTGAGATTTACTGGTAAGTGTTATCAGTAGTTTCTCGAACCGTTATGGACCTTGCATCGGCATGACTTATCGGGCTATTGGGGTCTGATGTTATACCACCCCCAGGCTGTGATATGCGATATATCAAACTAAGAGACCGGACTGTACGGTAGTGTTACTGATTGGATTCGTAGGAGTTATAGCAGGCTTGCTTGTTGATCTTCTAATCGCTCAATACCCGGGTGGCCGTTACGTTTAGCAGACCGCTTGCGGCTTGTGGGTGTTTGATATGATCATCACCTACTGCCAGCATATTGACGAGTCTTTAGAGTCCTACACAGAGGTTTCCTGGTTCATGCGAAACGGAGTAGAAGCACATATGTGATATGTGCAGGACCGAGATTAATGCGAGTATGTGATACCGCATTCTATTCTCGTGATATGTGACATCATAGGTTATATGAGATATAACCGGGCTATCGGATCAAGTGTTGATTCGATAAGTTGTTACATTTGATATTAGTCGGTTATATGTAAAATAGCCGGGTTATTAAATCAAATGTTGATTTAATAGTTTAATGTAGAATTATATATTTGATATATTAAATTATATTAACTAATATTAGCTCACTTAAGTATTTCTTTTTCTCACATATAATACATTGATATATATGTGTGATATATATTAATTGTATTCTTTTTGCACAAAATATATATGTAATATATATTGTTGTGTCATGCTAGGTTATACATGCAACATGTATGTATGAGACTTACACCATGCTAGGGTTAATGTTAGGGTTAATATTTATTCTTAAGTAATTGCAATTAGTGAAGATATTTTGAAGGTTGGAAGCTTGGAGAAGTTTCAAGATAATCATTGACTTAGTCCACTCTTTTGTTTTCCTTAAGATATTTATCAACCCAACCATTAACCATACACAATGGTTAACTCTCTACAAGGGTTAGATATATGATATACTCACCCATGGTTGCATTTTTAACCTTAACGGATTCATTCTTTCATCACTTGAGTTTCATCCTCTTCTTCCTCATTTTAAGTTTTTTAGCTTTTGACAAAGTGATGATAGATTTTGAGAAAACCAAATCTAAAGTGAGCAATATTCCTATTTCATCATCCTCTACTATTAGCCATTTAGTTTAGGGTGTTTGCTTCACTAATCTACACAATTAGTGAAGAGATAGCATGAGCTAGTGTCTCCTCGACGTAGATCATCTTCGGTCTCGAAGACTTCGAAGCAAGATTGTTCGTCTCTTCATGGGAGCCTCTCTAGAATCCGGAAGTTCGTGATCGCAGCGAAGGGACTACTACACGGAGCTATTGAAGTGAAGGACCGGTCTACAAAGTTTGTATTCCTTGTTCACTTAGATGTAAAGAGTTTACATATTATGTTTAACCCTAATTCTCTAGTTCGATTACTTGGTTGGTTTTTTAGCACCCCAAAAAATTTAAAGTAGCATGTTTGATGCTTGCCAAAACCTTCACAAGGTGCTAAGATAACCCAATAGTGGTATCAGAGCCAAGCTAGAGTATTAGGCGTTGTCTAGACGAAATTTAAAGTCTGATCAAACTCTGAAAGCCCGAAACGACCCCCTTTCTGGAAATTTTTCCAAAAGTTGGATTTTTCCATGTTAAAAATACTCAGAAAATCATGCAGGGAATTCTATGGACACACCTGAAGAATGAAACCCTAACTCATCCAAGTGACCGCGGATCCGCGGCCAAAACATGGTTTTGGCGGCGGATCCGCGGCGCCACTTGAGAGGCTTGGGTCGGGCGCTTCAGCTGTTGGTCCGTAGGTACTGTGGCATGCTTCTGGGAACTTTTAATTCTGCTTAAGTGTTGAGCTCTTTGGGAATTTTGGGAATTCATTGATTCGATCGAATTATTTAACTTCGTCTAGCTATTAGTGATTGTGATACAATATTTGGAATCCATAAATAGTTATGAGATAACTAGTTTGAATTTTATAAATCTAGCAGTTCAGTCTCATTTGATCGGTTGCCACGGGATTTTTGATATTGATCAAAAATCTGTCGCAATTACGTAGGGTACGTGGATACTCGCCGGGTAACCTTATTAGATAGCCACGCCCCATAGCCCCGACCAAGTGACTGTAGGAGAACCCTGTAGCCAAAAGCATCTGTTCGGGTGCTCGCAGCTGCGGTGTTCCGCCTTGGTGCACTTCATCGACGGCATCGGGGGGTGCGGCCGTCTACTAAAGTTTCCGACGAGCATTCGATCAAGTTATTTGGAATCTTGTTGAATTACCCGACAAGTTATTGGAAAGTGTTTTCAATATCTAGACTAAAATGTGGGGTTTATAATTGTTAGGCATGCGATATCTAAAGAATTCATTTGGTTAGACATGAAATCCAATGTATGTGATATATTGGGTTTATGATGTCTAAGTTGGTTGCGGATTCCAATTGTTGTAGTTTTTCACTTTCTTTTTTGCGACCGTAAGTGTAATATGTGGTGTGTCGCCGGTTTCGGTGCTATATGTCAACGACAACTGGGATACGCATATTTACTTACGTTGATGATATGTGATGTTATCTGTTGCTGTGATATGTTATATTGGATCGTCGTGTTTTGAATAGCCGGGGGTTTTATGTGAGATGAGAGTTTTTCATTTTCATTCATGTAAAAGCTTGTATGTAATATTCTTTTATTGGGGCACTTCCAGGTTGAGGATGATGTCACCATTGATGTATATTATTTACTTTTCCGTATTAGGATAGACCAAAGGCGGGGAGCATAAGTAATCGGGTTCTAGGGTACAGTGGGAGACCATCTCGAGGAGTCGATTCCGGGTTGCTTGATGCTCTCGTAAGGGTCTAGGGATGTGGGTTTGGCTATTCATCACGACCGTGGAATCCGTGTTTTATACTGGCTTAAATAAAACAAGGAATTCCTAGTATATCAAATATTTCATATATGTTCTTCTGCTGCTGATATTCTGTGATGTGATCATTTGATATGTTATAAGATGAATGATTATATTATATATATGAGATATAATAAATATTGCTACTTTCGTTTCTTATGTGATGCTTGGGAAGCATAATCTGTTGGGACTTCATTAATGAGATTAATGAAATGAAAAATAAAAGAAACCTAAAAATGTTGTAGAAACTTGTTTAAAAACAGGTAGCTCTAGTTCTTGTTTTGCATAGCGGTATTCCTTGTAGAATATCCAGCACCTTATTCGATAAGGAAAGAGCCGAGATCCCTTCACCGGGAGTGACTTCTTTAGCGAAACTAGCAAATGCTACAAACATGGTTTGTCTTTTGATTGCTTTTATAGTTTTTGTTTTGCATAGTAGTATTTGTGAAATATCCTACACCTTATTCGATAAGGAAAGAGCCGAGATCCCTTCACCGGGAGTGACCTCTTTAGCAAAACTAGTAAAGGCCTAAAAAACACTCCTTTTCAAAATCACTCGATTCTACAACGAGATCAAGTTCATTACGCAAAAGGTTTTCTTAAAAACCTGTCGTGGCCCTCCGTCATTTCAGATAAGTACTACTTAGTATTCGTGCTACGTTTGTTGACTATGTTAAGGCATAGTGTGCGGTAGATGACTAGTGCTTATCTGCATAAGCATATGATGCGATTGGATTAGGGTAATCGTGCAACTTTGTTGACTATGTTAAGGGTCGTGCGGGTGGGTTTAATTCAATTAGGAAATGACGGGTAGAACTTAACTAGCGCTTATGATTTGTTGACTATGTTAAGGTCATAAGTTGCTAGGGGTAAAATATTATCGGAAATTTCAAGTGTTGAAATTTGCAATGAGATTGCATACCTTCTATGAGATAGTTGGATACCGATACCCACTGTGGGTAAGAGTTACTCCTGAGAGAGTTTTACACATTATAATTAGCCGATCATGTAGGTGTCTAGAAAGGTGTTAACGGGGTTACGCCCCTGGGAAAACGAGGTTTATTTTAATTAAGTCCGTACAAAAGTACGGGGAACATCTCTTAAAGTACCGACAATGACCTGGCCGAAAGATTGGCGAACTTGTACGGTGTAATTAATCCCGGCTAGCCTTACCTTTTAGGATTTGAAGGAAGATTTGACTAAAAACAGTGGGAGCCATCCTGATTAAATAAAAAAATAACCAATCTAATCCTGTAAGAGCGCACGCAGAGTGTTTTCTTCTCTCTCTCTCCTGGTAGCAACCATGTCACGCCTTAATCAAGATAATAATATGGATGCATTGACTGAACCTGCTTATTATACTGAGCTAGGGAATGTTAGTTCCACTCAATCTTATAACTGTTATAAGTCTGAGCAGGAAATAGGGGAATATCCGGATTCCCATGCCACCCAATTCGAAGAAAGTACATGCTGATGCATATTCTTCGGGTGTCCTTATTACCGAGAACTGTTTTTCAGTATCCTCTACGTCCTGGGTATATGATACTGGATCAGGATCCCGCATATGTAATATGTTACATGGGCTACAGAAAGGTAGAGAACTGAGAATGGGTGATATGTCTCTAAGTGTTAGAGAATGGTGCAATTGTTGCAGCCAAATCAGTTGGCAAATATCACCTTGTATTAATACATTGATTCTGACCAAATGTTATTACATACCGAACCTGATATACAACATTACATCATGTTCTTTACTGAGTTAAAGAAGGATATAATTCTGTATTGGAGGATAATGTTGTGAACATTTTCCTGAATCAAGAGTTGATTCGATCAGGCACGTTATATAATAGTATATACGTTCTAAATCAAACCACGGTTCAAAGCATATAGAACACAAACAAGAGGAGTAGTTCAGGAATGAACAAATTCTTCTTGAGGCATTGTAGACTTGGTCATATCAATACGACACGACCAGCTAAGTTACATAAAATTGAATATGAGAATCTGTTCGAATTTTCATCTTATGATACTTGCCAGTCTTGTCTCAAAGATAAAAATGACCAATACTCCGTTTAAGGAAACAGAGAAAGAGTTAATGAACTCTTGGGACACATACATGATGATGTATATAGTCCCATGTCTACAAATACCAAGGTTAGTTCTTTTGAGAACCAAATGGGTAGAAGTATTAAAGTCCTACGATGTGATCGAGGAGGAGAATACTTTGGCATGCAGCTCCTGGATTTTCTAAACAGAGAATATGATTCTCTCTCAACTTACTCCTTCGTATACACCACAGAACAACGATGTATCGGGGTGGAGGTATCACGCCCTATGAGATATGGTGCGCTCTATGATGAGTACTGCTGAGTTACCTGTTTTCTTTTGGGTGTTATGCACTTGAGAAGCTGCATACCTATTGAATGGGGTTCCATCCAAATCAGGGCCTACCACTACATATGAGATATGGTATGGGAAGAGACCATGTCTTAAACAAGATAAGATATGGGGTTTTCCGGCCTATATTGAAAAGCAAAATCCGAACAAGCTCGAGGAAAGGTCAGTTGTGAGAGTTTGTCGGGATATCCCAAACATTAGTAAAGGAATATCTTCTACCTAACTGAGGAGCTAAAGATGTTTTGTTTCTCAGCATGCCACCTTTTTAGAAAAGGAATTTCTTGTGAAGAAATTAAGTGGTCATGAGGTAGAACTGGAAGGAGTTCCAGCTAGAAAAACTAACAGTTGATGATTTGGTAAAACCAAAGGATTCAATAGTTTCCGACGAACCTCAGCCTCTCCGCGAATCTGGTAGGGTTCCTCATCCACTCGAGAGATACTACGATCTTCTCGGTGATAGTGGGAGCGAGAATTGCATCATGAGATGATGGCCCGACCGGGTTCAGGCAGTTAGAACGTCTGTTTTGATGTGATAGTCAAAGAGTTTGACTTCATCAAAATAGTAGATGAACCTTGTATTGACAAAAAGGTTGTAGAAAGTAAGGTTGTCTTCCACGTATTGTACGTAGATGACATACTCTTGATAGGAAATGGTTTCCTATGCTACACTCGGTCAAGCTCCTCTTATCACGGGGATTATCAATGAAAGATCTAGATGATGCCTGCTCCATCTTGTGGATTATGATCTATGGTGATAGATCTATGTGGATGTTGGAAGTGTCCCAAATCCAGGTACATTAACACCATACTAAAGGGGTTTAGTATGGAAGATTCTAAGCGTGGTGGTTCGTCCACTTACTCATGGATCACTCTCTCCAATACTGATTTGGAGAGAACTCGCGTGCAAGGGATACCCTATGCTTTGGCAGTAGGCTCTATCAGAGTGTGTGATGTTATGTACCAGACTAGATGTAGATGACTCACTAGGTGTAGTGATCAGGAATCGATCGGATCTTGGGAGAATCACTGGACAGCTGTGGAGGACATTCTTAAGTACTTGAGAAGCACTAAAAGAAAGTTCTTGGTTCCAGATTTCAGAGTGATAAGTTCGACTGGGAGTCAGTCACAGGCAATGTCTTTACCCTCGAAGGAGGGACGGTATGTTGGAAGAGTTCCAAACTAGATACCGTGACATACTAGAAGAGAAAGGCTGAATACGTTACTACCAATGATACTACCAAAGTGACTGTCTGGACATATCTTGTTCATAAGATGAACAAGGTTCCTACTATTGAGTGTCCAATAACTGTTATTGTAACAACAATGGAGTTGCGGCTTTGGCCTAGGAACGAAGGTCTCATCAGCGTTCCAAACATATTCTGAGGCAAGTATCATCTGATCAGGGAGATGGTTGATCTCCAAGGGATCGAGGTCAGGAGAGCAGACCAGAAGGTTGACACAGCGGATCTACTCACAAAGGCCATACCCCTAGAGAGACTTCTCTACAATTGGTTGAGTATGGGATACTACAACCACTGCTATAATGTTGGGTATTGGATACTACAACAGATGGCCTTAGTGCAAGTGGGAGATTGTTAGTTATATGTATGCCCTAGAGGCCATCGCTGTACATGCGATGTATATTGTAGTGGATGCTTGGACATATATAGAGAGGGCTTTCTTGCTCGACATGATAGTATGCTATCTAGTTGTACTTTATCTTAACATGTTAAAAAATACTGTTTTGTGATCACATGTTGATAAAGCCCTTAGGATGATTACTTGACTACCAGGATTATGATGCAGATCATACTAGTGGGGACAGGGTAGTCGATAAGTACATCCTCCAAATGTTCCTAGTCGTGGGGGTATCGAGACAGGGCATCGATACTCCAGAGTAGACTATGCGCTTCTTGACCCATATGATGGGCGATGGATTATCCCATATCCATTGGTGTTTGACATCAGAGAAGGTATACGGGTGCTCAGTGGAGACTGGGTACACTGGACGGACTCACCGAGAACTCCTAGATGGTATTATACCTATCGTCAGATAGCAGTTCTCTGGTGACACTGGTACAGGTTAGTCTGTAGACCCGAGATCGTCATAGAGTCTTGTGTGATTCCCACTGTGCTTTGATTTCCACCATACCACGGTCAAGAGATCGTGCAAAATGGTGGTTTTTGGGTATAGTCCTGAATCACATGGAGGCAATGAGCGATGGGAGGGGTTTCGTTTCTCACGGTATTGGGGGTTGATGTTGCGCTGTGCTCGATTGGCCATAATAGGAAATCCCTGGCCAGGGTTGCTGAGATTTACTGGTAAGTGTTATCAGTAGTTTCTCGAACCGTTATGGACCTTGCATCGGCATGACTTATCGGGCTATTGGGGTCTGACGTTATACCACCACCAGGCTATGATATGCGACATATCAGACGAAGAGACTGGAATGTACGGTAGTGTTACTGATTGGATTCGCAAGAGTTATAGCAGGCTTGCTTGTTGATCTTCTGATCGCTCAATACCCGGGTGGCCGTTACGCTTAGTAGACCGCTTGCGGCTTTGGGTGTTTGATATGATTGTTCCCGCCAAAAAATTTCTCCGCAAGAGAGCCCAAGGTATAAAATGGCAGCGATACGCTTAAAAAAATGTGAACCAGTATTTTTCGGGCTATATTTTGACAAATATCCAAATGAGAAACAGCTAAATTCTGATGGTATTGAAAGCGTCTCGAAAAACCCTTCGATTTGATATATTATGGGCATCATAATTCATCCGGGATCAAAAGTTATGAGGCATCACGTGCAGACACGTGACCATTTACAGGCAAAGTCTGTAGGCACTGAATAAAATAAATAACAATCAGGTCACGTGCCAACACGTGATGGGCCTTTAAACCCACTTAAAGGAATTAAAAAATATTATAAAACAGCAAGGAATACCTTAATGGGGCATCACGTGCCCACACGTGACCAAAGGTCACGTGCAGACACATATTGGGTTCCTAAGCTCTCTGAATTAATAGAATTAAATTCTAATTAAATAATTAATCAGTGGGGTCATGTGCTAATACGTGATGGGCTCTTAGACTCTCTGAAATAATAAGAATTAAATTCTAAACAATGGGGTCACGTGTCAACACGTGATGGGATCCTAAAATTTCTGAAACAATAGAATTAAATTCTAATTAAGGGTGTAGGGTTCCTAGGCACACTAAGGAGGTCCCACAAGGCATCAACCATGCCAATTTCAAAAAATTCCGGTGCCGAGAAACCCTAATATAGATCGTTAACTAGAGAATAGGCGAAACTACAAGTAGTAAACAACTTTACTGCTAAAAGGGAAGTGACTACAACCTTTGTAGATCCGGTCCTCCACTTCCTTAGCTCCGTGAAGATGTCCCCTCGCTGCGATCATCGGATCCCGGACTCTAGCGTCGGCTTCATCGGAGAAATGGGCGGGCTAGGTCGTCGACTTCGATGCCGAAGATGATCTACGTCGAGGCAACTCAAGATCAAGCTCCAACTTCACCAAGTCATGAAACTTGTGAAGAAAACACCCTATACTACTTGGCAAGTGGTAGAGGATGAAGAAATAGGAAGTGGGTTCACTTTGGATTTGGATTTCTCACTTGGAATCATCACTTGACATTTTTGAAGCAAGCTTTTCTTTTCTTTCTCAAGAAGAAGAAGAGAATGAAAAAGAATTATGAATTAATTCCAAAAAGAAAAATGAAGTGATGGTTATCATAATGCAACCATGGGTGAGGCTAACTCATGTAGAGAATGAACTAGGGTTTAGGTAAATGGTTAGGGTTAAGGAAAGAAACAAAATGGTCAAGCTTTCTCAAAGCTTCATGAAGCTTCAACAAAATCCAAACAAAGCCACCATTTTATTTCTAGCCAAAATGAATAGATAAATAAATGAATAAATAAATAATTCAAATGAAACCCTAACCATTTACTAAACATGGTTTAAATGAAGCATACACCCAAGTTTGCATGTATCATCAAACATGATACAATCAAGTGCACAAAAATATATCACATATATAACTTGTGCACATCAAGTGAGAAAGTTAATCTTAAGTGAACAAATACTAGTTAATGTAAAGTAATATATCAAATATATAATTATACATTAAATCATTAAATCAACACTTGATTTAACGATCCGGTCATATCGCATATGACCGACTAATATCAATAGTAACAACTTATCGAATCAACACTTGATCCGATAACCCGGCTATATCGCATATAACCGATCAATATCACAGATCGCGAGAATCGAATACAGTATCATATACTGGTATTATTCTCGGTCCCGCACATATCTCATATGCGCTCCTATTTCGTTTCGCTTGAGCCAGGAAACCTCTGTGTAGGACTCTAAAGACTCGTCAATACGCCGGCAGCAGATGATGATCATATCAAGCACCCACAAGCCGCAAGCGGTCTGCCAAACGTAACGGCCACCCGGGTATTGAGCGATCAGAAGAACGACGAGCAAGCCCGCTCATACTCCTGTGAATCCAACCAGTAACACTTACCGTACAGTCCGGTCTCGTCGTCTGATATGTCGCATATCTCGCCTACGGGTGGTAAACGTCAGACCCCAATAGCTTGATAAGTCATGTCGATATGAGCTCTATAACAGTTCAAGAAACTACAGGTAACACTTACCAGTAAATCTCAGCAACCCTGGCCAGGGATTTCCGGTTATAGCCAATCGAACGCAGCGCAACATCAACTCCCTATACCGGGAGAGATGAATCCCCTCCTATCGCTCATTGCCTCCATGTGATTCGGGACTGTACCCAAAAACCACCGTTTTGCACGCCCTCTTAGACGTGGTAAGGTGGAAATCAAAGCACAGTGGGAATCACACAAGACTCTATGACGATCTCGGGTCAATAGACTACTCTGTACCAGTGTCACCAGAGAACTGCCATCTGACGTAAGGTATAATACCATCTGGGAGTTCTCGGCGAGTCCGTCCAGTGTACCGAGTCTCCACTGAGCACCCGTATATCATCTCTGATGTCAAACACCAATGGATATGGGATCATCCATCGCCCATCTGTATGGGTCGAGAAGGTATACACTAGTCTACTCTGGTATATCGATGCCCCGTCTCGATACACCCACGACTAGGGACCTTGAAGGATGTACTTATGGACTACCATGTCCCCACTAGTATGATCCGCATCATAGTCCAGGTAGTCAAGTACTCATCCTAAGGGCTTTACCAACATGTAACAGAGAGACAATCAGTGTACACGTTAAGGTAAAGAGCAACCAGATAGCATACTATCATGTCGAGCAAGAAAGTCCTCCCTATATATATGTCCAAGCATCCACTACAATATACATCCTATGTATAGTAATGGCCTCTAGGGCATACATATAACTAACAATCTCCCACTTGCACTAGGGCCATCTGATAGCAGTGGTTGTAGTATCTCATACTCAACCATCCCATAAAAGTCTCTCTCTGGGAAAAGGCCTATATGAGTGGATCCGCCGTGTTGTCCTCTGAGTCTACTCTCCTAACCTCGATCACCCTGGAGATCAACCATCTCCATGATCAGGTGATACTGCCTTAGAATATGTCTGGATCACTGATGGGACGGACGTTCCTTGGCATAAGCCACAACTCCATTGTCACACAATGGGAGGAACTAAGTTCATCTCATGAACCAATATACACCCAGACTGCCTCTTTGGTAGCATCTTAAGTAGCGATGTATCTTGCCTTTAATCGTATAGTATGCCACGGTATCTAGCTTGGAACTCTTCCAACACACCGTCCCTTTACTGAGGGTAAAGACAATGCATGTGACTGACATTCAGTCGTCCTTATCACTCTGGAACTTTTCCAGTGATTCTCCCCTGGATCAATTGATACCATCTCACTTCAACTAGTGAGAATCCTAACATCCATTTAGATCTATCTCATAGATCCAAAACCCAGGATTTGGTAGGTATCACTTTGATCCTATATGGAGAATCATTGTGATAAGTAGAGATTGACCGAGCGCAGCATAGGAAACTTTTTTCTTATCAAGAGTATGTCATCCACGTACTCTACGAGGATCGCCACCATACTCCCTACTACCTTTTTGTATATACAAGGTTCATCTACCATTTTGATGAAGTCAAACTATTTGACTACTACATCAAAACAAATGTTCCAACTCCGCGATGCTTGCTTTATCCTATAAAGCATCTTGTACACGATTCCGCTGCTCCCACTGTTTACGAAGCCCTTTGGCTGTGTACTTATAGACGCCCTCTTCTAAAACATCATTTAGAAAAGCTGTCATGACACCCAACCACCAGATATCGTAGTCATGGTATGTAGCCGTGGCAAGTAGGATCTGGATGGACTTAAGCATAGGCCCCAGAAAAGGTTTCATCATTATCCACGTCTGGTTGATGATGAAAACTTTTAACAAGTCTAGCTTTGAAAGTCTCAACTTTTCCATCTACACCAAGTAATCTTCTCAAGATATACTTGCCCCTGATGGGGATTTAACCCTTCAGATATAGCAACCAAAGTCCATACTTTGTTGGTGTACATGGATTCCATCTCAGATCGCTAAGCATCTAGCCATTCTTACAGAGTCACTACTCTCGATGGCCTGCTCAAAACTAGTTAGGTCATCATCTCATGATGCAATCCTCGCTCCCACTGTCATAGAGAAACAGAAGTATCTCTCAGGTGGGTGAGAAACCCTACTAGATCGGCGGAGAGGCTGAGGTTTGTTGGTATCTACTGATTCCTTTGGTTCTACCAAATCATCTGCTGTAGTTTGTATAGCTGGAACCTTTCCAGTTCTACATGACTGACCTTTCCTCGAGCTTTTCCGGATTTTGCTTTTAGACATAGGCCGGACAACCCCAAATCTTAATGAGCTTAAGACATGGGCTCTTCTCATACCATATCTCATATGGAGTGGTAGGCTGTGATCTGATTCGAACCTAATTCAATAGGTATGCAGCTTCTCAAGTGCATAACCCCAAAAAGGAAACAGGTAACTCAGTAGTACTCATCATAGAGCGCACCATATCTAATATGGTGTGATTGCTCCGCCCCGATACACCATTGTGCTGTGGTGTATTCAGAGGAGTAACACCGAGAGAGAATCTCATTCTCCTTTAGAACAGTCCAAGACTTCCATGCACAAGTATTCTCCTCCCTGATCTTATCATAGGACATAATACTTATACCCGTATTGGTTCTCTACTTCTAACTTATATTCTGTGAATATCTCAAAAGGTTCGGACTTGTGTTTCAACAGGAACATATGACTGAATCTTGAGAGATCGTCAGAGAATGTAACGAAGTATAAAGAACAGGTCCGGGCATGTGTAGACGGGGGACCTTACATACATCAACATGTATCAATCCCAAGAGTTTACTAACTCTTTCTCTGTTACAAATAAACAGAGCTCTGGTCATCTTATCTTTGTGACATGACCGGCAAGTTTTCACAAGATGTAGATTCAAACAGATTTAAATATGCAGCTTTGTACAACTTAGCTAGTCGGGTCGCATTGATATGACCCAGTCTACAATACCTCAAGAAGGATTCGTTCATTTCTGAACTCTTCCTCTTGTGTGTGTTCCGTATACTAAAGAACTGTAGTTTGATTTAGAACATCAATGCTTTTAGATAACGTGCCTGAACCGATCAACTTTTGATATAGGAAATGTTCAAAACATTATCCAACAATACAAAATTTTATCGTTTCTTTATTAATAAAGAGACTGATATGATTTTGTATATCAGGTTCGGTATTTAATAGCATTTGTTCAGAATCAATGTACTGATAATACAAGGTGACAGTGACCAACAGACTTGGCTGCAACACTTGCCCCGTTTTCTGTCTCATGAAACTTATCACCCGTTCTCAGTTCTCTACCTATCTGTAGCCCTATGTAACAGATTACATATCTGGGATCCTGATCCGGTATCAAATACCCAGGACGTAGAGGATACAGAGAAACAGTTCTTTGTAACGAACACACTCGAAGATGATGCATCAGCATGCACTTTCTTCGTTTGGGCGGCACGGGAATTCTGGTAATCCCCTATTTCCTGCTCTGTCTTATAACAATTATAAGTTGGAGCGGGACCAACGTTCCCCATCTCAGTATAACAAGTGGGTTCGGTCAAATATCTGTATTTTTATCTTGATTAAGGCATGATATGGTCGCTACCAGGAGAGAGAGAGAGAAGAAAACACTCTGCGTGCGCTCTTGCAAGATCAAATTGGTTATTATTTTATCTAATCAGGATGGCTCCTACTGCTTTTATCAAATCTTCCTTCAAAACCTAAAAGGAAAGAGTAGCCGGGATTAATTACACGCTACAAGTTCGCCAATCTTTCAGCCAGGCCAGTGTCGGTACTTTGATGGAGGTCCCCCGTGCTTTCGCACGAACCTAATTAATGTAAACCTCGTTTTCCCAGAGGCGTAACCCCGTTGACACCTTCCTAGACACCTACTTGATCGGCTAATTGTAATGTGTAAAACTCTCCCAGGAGTAACAATTACTCGCAGCGGGTATCGGGATCCAACTATCTCATAGAAGGTATGCAATCTCATTGCAAATTTCAACACTTGAAATTCCCGATAATATTTTGCCCCTAGCAGCTATATGACATTAACATAGTCAACAAATCATAAGTGCTAGTCAAGTTCAACCCGTCATTTCCCGATTGAATTAAACCCACCCGCACGACCCTTAACATAGTTAACAAAGTCGCACGACTACCCTAATCCAATCGCATCATATGCTTATGCAGATAAGCACTAATTAGCTACCGCACACTACGCCTTAACATAGTCAACAAACGTAGCACGAATACTAACTAGTACTTATCTGAAATGACGGAGGGCTACGACAGGTTTTTCTGAAAACCTATTGCGTAATGAACTTGATATCGTTGTAGAATCAAATGATTTTGAAATGGAGTGTTTTCGAGGCTTTTCTAGTTTTGCTAAAGGGGTCACTCCCGGTGAAGGGATCGTCGGCCCTTTCCTCATCGAATAAGGTGCAGGATATATCATATATATCACTGTGCAAAGCAAAAACTCTTAAAAGAAATCAAAAGACAAACCGAGTGTGTAGCATCTGCCAGTTATTGCTAAAGGAGTCACTCCCGGTGAAGGGATCTCGGTCCTTTCCTTATCGAATAAGGTGCAGGATATATCATATATACCGCTGTGCAAAGCAAGAACTGTAGCTACCTGTTTTATTTTTGAAATTCGATTCCACAACATCTTTAGGTTTCTTTTTCTTTCATTAATCATATTAATGAAGTCCCATCATTTAAGTATCTAAACATCACAGATAAATACGACGTACACTTATGCCATCCGCATTCGCCTCGATGTCCCCTCGTGCACCGTTAGGTTAGGTAACTAACGACAGAGCAGGGCAGGGCTAGCGCGGGTGTAAAACATAAGTAACGTCTATATAATATATCATATATACTATATACTGTATCTGTTGGATATATGTATGCCCTAGAGGCCATTATATGATAGTGGATGTATCTATACATGTATATATATATTCAGTGTACATTCTTGCTCGACATGATAGTATGCTATCGGGTTATTCTTTATCCGACATGTTGATTTGATCATGCTTTTATTCATTCATACGTGTTGATAAAGCCCTGAGGATATCGGCTTGACTGCTCTGATTATGATGGAGATCATACTAGTGGGACATCTGTAGTCTATAAGCATATCCTAGAAAGTCCCTAGTCGTAGGTATATCGAGAAGGGGCATTGATATGTTGCGCCACGGCAGCGCCCCGGCCTCGTACTCGAGGCCAAAATGCGGAATAAAATTTTTTTTCCTTAACTCGGAAACCGGCGCTACCGCGGACAATTACCCGGATCGAAACCATTAACCTATACTAGCTAACTAGAGATGGGGTGAGAAGTATACCGAGCGATCCGTGTCCTTCGGTCTTCGTCTCCACTCCGATCTCCCGCGGAATCTCCGTCACCTCCTCGCTCGTCGGAAAGGGGCACCACGTAGCCGGAATCTTTTACGGGCTCCCGCCTCTTGACCGAGGCAACTCGGGCGCGAAGTTGGCTAGCCGACGCGTCCAAGGCTTGCTATAGAATAGTGTAGTGAACTTGTCTCTTTAGGTTATGAGGTTGCCTTGATGTGGAAGAATGGAGAAGAGAAAGAGAGAAAGAAAATGAGCTATGAAGCTAATCTTTTTCAACCATGGAATGAGATGAAAAATGCCACACCAAAAATGTTATTCCTCTCTTTTTTTTTTCTGGCAAATGGCCGGCCCCTCTCTCTAGAATGAGATTGGAGAGAGAAAAGAAAACCTCTCCAAATAAAAGGAAAAAGAATGAATGATAATTTATCAAAATGGTCACTCTCATTTCACCTCTTCAAACCATCAAATGAAAAGAATGGAATAGACTAGAAAGGCATCTCATGATGAAACAAGTCTCATCATAATGCAAACTTGCAAGAAAACCCTCCACTAAATGTTAATTGCAAACTTGCAATTAACACCCTCCACCAAGAAAGTCCGACCGAGAAGGAATGAAGGAAAACCGGCCGGAACGGAATGCAAACTGGCAACTTCAGAAAACCGATCCCGTAATAAATTACAGGAAAACCCCACTGCTGCAAATACATGCCCGCATTTGTATTCCCACTGAACACAAATGCAAAGAGACAAAACTACACTATCAAATACTAGAATCCGGCTTAAGCCAAAGCCGGCTAGTAAAAACTGTCCGATCACGATCCGTGCAATACCGCACGTATCTGATCGAACCCTGCCATATCTCCATACGGCCTCTACAGCGTTTCGCCCGAAACTTGAGTAACTGTAACTGTGGTGGACTCTAAAGACTCGTCAATACTATGGCTGTGGATTTAACCACTGGCACGTCAGAGGTATAAGCCAATACGTGACGGGCCACCAGCTATTGACCAAATGGGACGTCGATGAGGAAGCTCACCCCGACACCCAACTGAGCCTGTCAGTGACAATATCCGTACAGTCCGGTCCGTTCGTCTATGAGTATCGCATGGCGGGCCTAGGGGGTTGGTAAAAGTCAGACCCCCAAAAGCGGTACAAGTCGTGTCGGAGCGTAGCCCAGAACACCCTGAGATACTACTGGAATACCTACCAGTAAATCTCCTGCCTCGGCCGAGGGCTTTGTGTAATGGCTCTCCTAGACACAGCGCGACCTCACCCCCAATACCGGGAGAGACGAACCCCTGCAGATCCGCTCACTGCCTCCATGTGGCTCGGGACTGTACCCAACTAAAACCTGTTTGCACGACTCCTTTGAGCCGTGGTAGGGTAGTAATCAAAGCACAGTGGGAACTCACACGAGACAAATGACGATCTCAGGTCGATGAACTAACCTGTACACATGTCACCAGGGAACTGCTATCTGACATCTGGTATAAGACCAACTAGCAGGTTCCCGGCGAGTCCTGTCCGGTGTACTCATAACCCAATGAGCATCTGTATACATCTTAGGTGAACCAACTGACACCAATGGCTTGTGAGACCGGCCACCGCCCCTCGTCGGGGTCTCGACTGTATACACTAGTCTACTAACGGAGTATCGATGCCCTGTCTCGAAACTCCTACGACTAGGGACCTTTTAAGGATGTGCTTATAGACCACCAGCTCCCACGTATATGATCGCCATCATACTGCTGGCAGTCAAGCAAGAATCCTAGGGGCTCTATCAACGTGTAATAGCGACATGTCAGGTCACCTAAAGCAGTACACGATGATAAAGATAAACCAGATAGCATACTATCATCTCGAGTAAGACTGTCCTACCGGGATAGGTCCTCCCTCAATCATTGCAATCACGTGCCTGTGATCCAATAATTGACTCTGAGGGCACTATCTCCAACAATCTCCCACTTGCACTCAAGGCTAATTATTGCGATGCCGCATACTCACAGCCCGTGTGATACCGAACACCCAACTCCTCTACTAGTCAGTCTCACAAAGCTCGTTTGCGAAACTATTGCGTTCGAGGAATAGCCTCAGTGAGTGGATCCGCAGAGAAGTTTCTTTCTATGTCTCTCTATATCTCAAGTTCGCGGAGAAAGCCATCTCCCGAAATGAGCAATACCTGTCTTAGAATGTCTGGATGTCTGATGGGACCTAGCTCATAAATGAACTCCAAATCCAAACTTCTTAGACTGTATCGTCAACTGAACTTAATCAGTATCCTGCGCCAAGCCTCCCTCAGTATTTCCTTGGACCACCTGTCCAAAATACTGCCCCTCGTCAGAGGGAGAACTATAACTCTGACAACCTCCTTGTCGTCCATGTCACCTTGGAAGCCTGGAATGATAACTGTCTCCCAAATGAGGCTGTCGTTATCATATCCCTAGAACATCAACTTATGTTCTAAAACTGCTTCCGACTGTTTCTCCAGGATTGGATCAATATCAACTTATTGCATCTACTGCAAGAACAACATCTGGTGTGGTACTTGACATCTCATGATTGACTCAATTGCCTAAGCAAGTGATCTGTCAATCATGCGTACCCCTCTCCCCTTTAGTCTGTAAGACGTCTTTAGAGAGGGTGACTCCATTACCTGCAGGTGTACTACCGTGCCAGGAGTCGTCCATTCTA
The DNA here is from genome assembly GCA_030015575.1 of Agapanthus africanus. Taxonomy (NCBI): domain Eukaryota; kingdom Viridiplantae; phylum Streptophyta; class Magnoliopsida; order Asparagales; family Amaryllidaceae; genus Agapanthus; species Agapanthus africanus. The sequence continues at coordinate 129,637,963 of CM057350.1, read as the reverse complement.
AATACTCATAGAATGCTGTCAAGGTACCCAGATTGGGAAACTACCCAAATCTAGATCTAAAACCATAGATCTAGTAACCAGAATGTCTGATATAATATCCAAGTCCTGTGTGGAGAAACCACTGTGTGACGACCAAAGTATAACCGATCGTAGTATAGGAATATCACTTCCTACTACCTTCTCAACAGATCCACCCCTTATTCTGATGACGTCAAACCTATGACTGTCATATCAGAAATAGATGATCTTTCTCCGCTACATCTGCTTTAGTCTATAAATAGACATAAGCCTGATGTCCACCAATGCTTCCGCTGCTCCCACTGACTACGACAACCCTCTGCCAGAGTCATATAGACGTGCACTTCTAAAGCTAGTTTAGAACGACGCTATACTCATCCTCCTGCCGGGTCTCGCAGCCTGGAACAACAACAATGGCAAGTGTGGGTAAACAAGAACTTCCCTGTCACCGTCCTTGAGGCTACCGGAGTACCTCTCGGGTGCCTGAAGTTACCCACCTTATTTGCGGAGTGGCCAATGGAATGTCAAATCAGATTGAATCTTTAGGTTCCTTATCAAATCTTCAGTAATCGTTTGTGGTTCTGGAATCACTTCCAGTTCTACCATACTCCCACTACTTTTTCTGAAAAAAAATCCATTTTTAATAAAAACTGTGGCGAGTCTAGAACAATATTGCTATTGTTCATCCAGATGGTAGAAAATCAACCCTCGTCATAGCCTGGGTCAACCCACAAACAGCCATTACAGAAACGTGCCTTGAGTTGTCCAGTGTCTGGTTTTAAGCATAAGCCGGACAACTCCCCGTACCTTAACAATGTCAAGATATGAACTGTTCTATATCCAATATAGTAACAGAGGCACAGATTTAATTGAACCAGATTCAAATCATGCAGCTGTCTCCAGTGCATGTAAACTAAATGGAAGGAGGCCGATCAGCGTTACTCAACTTAGGAATGCTTCCAATTATGAGTAACCTGAAAGAGAAGCTAGTTCTCTTAATCATTACTATCAACTGAACACCATACACAAGTATCTACATCTTCGATCTCTTTGAAGAATCCCGATACTTGCTACACCTGGTTCTCTACTCTATTCAAATACCCATAACTCCTCAAAACTTAGACCCTGTGTTTCCACGAAACATATGTCTAAGAACTAGAGAAGTTAAAAGTAAACAGAATATAGTATGAGGACCAACCCCTCTGTCCTAATGGACACTGGACAACATACAATACTCTGTATAAGTCCGCTGAGTCTAACAACTCTTTCACTGTGTGTCATAGGTTGAAAACTGTACTTATGGTTAAGAAGAATTACACCGCTGTTTAATGCTCCTTACCTAATCATCCACTGATATAGGTAAATGTCATCGACATAATATCAAAAGGTATATCTCACTCTATGAAAATAGACGTACAGATATATCAATTTGAAATTGGTGCACAACAGCGGATATTCATAACCAAATATTTGCCGACCGGCAAACAACCCAGGTGACTTCCTCAAATATCACCGATTACAATGAATCCCGATATAATGAGGATGATCACCCAATTCCCAATAACTTACTCCCACTCCTCATCTGTAAAACCATACAGATGTGAGAATCATACCTGGTAAATACATACCCTAGAGTAAGTGTCTAATCGGGAAATCAGTTTTTCTTTTAACAATACACAGTGAAACTGAAACATTGAAATGTTTCTGTGGGGAATTCTGGTATTCCTAGTAATGCCTCTTCCATTATCCAGATTCACAACTATAACCGTATAATTCTTTGCCACATCTCCAAATCCCTTTATATGTCTTTAGTCATTACCTTCTGTACACCCCTTTTAAGCCAAATGGTTTTCTTCCTTCCCTACCGTTCGGCACCAGCCTATGGTTTGGAAGAAGACTATCCAAAAAGCATAAAGGGTGTACTGTCCTAATCCTAGGAGCACTCGCAACGCGAGAGAAGGTGAAGATAAAAGACACCTGAATGTACTTTATTCCTATTTCTCCTGAACCAGAATCCATCCCCGAACTGGAACAAGTTCCTTTCGAGTTCGTATATAACCATACGATGGAGTATCCAATAAAATGGGATCTTCGTAGTGATACGGAGTGTCCTGGAGAAATACAAAGGTAATTTAGGATTGGCGAAGAAATACTTGGTTTGGTCGTGAATATCAGTTGCAATTTACTTTGCCCTCCTACTAACCCTTTGCTTTGTCTTAACTTAATACCTTCTGCACACCATCGTTATGCTAATTGGTTTTCTTCATTCCCTACCGGTCGGCACCAGCCTAAGGTTTGGAAGAAGACTATCCAATTTGCGTAATAGGTGTACTACTCCTAAACCAAGGAGTACTCGCAACCTGAGAGAAGGTGAAAAGAAAAGACAACTGAATAGTCCTATCCGTTTTCTCCAGAACCAGAAACCATCCTCGAAATCCTTCGAGTTCGTATCTAACCATACGATGGTTTTGTCCAATGGAAGTGGACGTTCGTAGTAATACGGGGTGTCCTGGAGAAAAGGGTGAAAGTAGGAGTGGCAATGAGGTCTGCAACTCTGACAATCCAAAAGCCTGTGTTAAGAAGGTTCGGTCAACTTGGTCACTGAGTCATAGTCCAGGGTCGGGTCAATGGTCGCTGCCAGAGAGAGAGAAAAGAAACACTCAGCGTGCACTCTATCCTAGATCAGAATGGTTATCACTTTATCTAATCTGGAAACCTCCCACTGTACCTCAAATTCTTCTCCAAACCTGAAAAAGAATTAGTCGGGAACACCCGAGGAGTAAACCAACTCATCAGTGGGAATCGGGATCCAACTATCATCGCATGATAACGTGACGGAATCCACTCACGTCACCACACTCCAGAAGGTATGCGCATGCCTGGCAAGTTTCAGTTCTTTTGAAACTCCCGATGTGAATTTTACCCTTAGGACCCAAGTGACCTTGACACAGTCAACAAATCAAAGAGTCCTAGTCAAGTTCAGCCCGTCATTATCCTGGATTGCATTAAACCCACCCGTACGAGCCCTTGACACAGTCAACAAGGCCGCACGACTGTCCTAACCAATCCCATAAATATGCTGCAAACAAACACTACTTAGCTACCGCACACTACGCCTTGACACAGTCAACAAACGCAGCACGAATACTAAGTAATACTTGTAAGAAATGACGGAGGGCTACGTCTAGTTTTTGGCGAAAAACTTTTAACGTAATGAACTTGATATCGTTGAAGGAACTGCATAGCCTTTTTAGAAAATATAGTGACGAAAACCTTTACTAAAGAGGTCACTCCCGGTGAAGGGATCTCGGCTCTTTCCCCGTAGAATGAGGTGCAGGATATTCCAACTGAATACCACGATGCAAAGCAAAAGTAATCGGCTATAGTGAAGTTAATGCCCTGACGCAAACTTCTGTCCAAGGGGTCACTCCCGGTGAAGGGATCTCGGCCCTTGCCTCGTCGACTGAGGAGCAGGATATTCCAACTGAATACCACGATGCAAAACAAAAGTGAACGTCCTTGCAATAACAGCTTTTTTTGAAAAATGTTCCAACAACATCAGAATAGGTTTGTTTAAACTTGCATTGATCCGAATCAATGCAGTCCCATCAATTGATCACACCACAAAGAACGAAAATATACTGACGTACGTATATGCCATCCGCATTCGCCACTGGGTCCCGTCATCACCCGTTAGGTTAGCTAACTAACGGCAGAGCGGGGACTGGACTAGCGCGGATGTAAAACATATACAACGTCTACTAATATATATACCAATATATAGTATTTCGCTCAAGGCGTGAATAAAATGCAACAGCACAGAAATGTACAGCATCACAGAACAATACAGATATCTGGAAACCCCGGGTTTCACAGAGCCGCTGCTGAAACCCGACGTTCCCCTGGTCGTGTGGATAGCCTGTGCAATGAAATCCTAGACCCCTACGGGCGCGGCAAGTCACCCGCCAAAACCTGAAGCGAGGCAGCCCCCTTCAGCTCCGTGAATGGACCACCCAGCACTCCACGGAATCCGGCAACTTGGGCACCCCTCCTGGGTCAACCTGTACCCCCTACGAGTGCGGCGAATAGCCCGCCAATCCCAGAGTGAAGCCCCCTCCGTCTCAATGCCATGAGATGCGGGCTTGTTGCCCTCCAGAACCCGGCTATCCGTGCACCCCTCCGCGGGGTAATCCTAGTACAGAAAGTAAAATATACATACACCGGGTACATCGACCGCAACCAGGTCGTGCCCCAAAAGAATAATACAAACAGGCAGTGACGGCAGTCCACATGTCGGACGCTCGCCCCGCAACATCAAATGTACATAATACAACAGCACTGTACTAGCATTGCAACCAGGCTACCCCCCACGACCGATCCGCAACATCACAGCATAAACATAGAACATTAACGTGAAAGTCACGTTCGCAAATCCGTCTAACCGGGCTATAGCAGTTAGACCGGATTTACCGATCGAGTGACATTCACGGTCGCAGATATAATGTAAATACTGTGAAATAATGTGTTTAAAATCTTCCGATTGATCAAACCTTAACAAGTGGGCCCCAAAGAAAACTGTAGCACTCACAGAAATAATTGGCCCAATTTTAATATTCCAAAACCCCTAATTATAGCCCAGAAGCCCACTGGAGAAATTCGAAGCAGTGACCCCACCAACTTGCGGCGGAAGAGCGGCACAAACGTGGTTTTCGCGGCGCTTCCGCGCTCCTTTTGAGTGATCACTGTCTCGAATTTTCCCAGAGTTCTTAGAACTCCCTGCACATATTTCTGAGACCACCTGAAAAATTTTTAGACTCCAAAAAATTTCGACAGAAACTGATGTGAAGGAAAAATACGGTTTTTTTGGAATTTCGGTCGATCGGAACTGAAAAACACATTAGAACAAGCTAGGAAAGGTTAATGGCGTGGCTCTGATACCATGTTGCGCCACGGCAGCGCCCCGGCCTCGTACTCGAGGCCAAAATGCGGAATAAAATTTTTTTTCCTTAACTCGGAAACCGGCGCTACCGCGGACAATTACCCGGATCGAAACCATTAACCTATACTAGCTAACTAGAGATGGGGTGAGAAGTATACCGAGCGATCCGTGTCCTTCGGTCTTCGTCTCCACTCCGATCTCCCGCGGAATCTCCGTCACCTCCTCGCTCGTCGGAAAGGGGCACCACGTAGCCGGAATCTTTTACGGGCTCCCGCCTCTTGACCGAGGCAACTCGGGCGCGAAGTTGGCTAGCCGACGCGTCCAAGGCTTGCTATAGAATAGTGTAGTGAACTTGTCTCTTTAGGTTATGAGGTTGCCTTGATGTGGAAGAATGGAGAAGAGAAAGAGAGAAAGAAAATGAGCTATGAAGCTAATCTTTTTCAACCATGGAATGAGATGAAAAATGCCACACCAAAAATGTTATTCCTCTCTTTTTTTTTTCTAGCAAATGGCCGGCCCCTCTCTCTAGAATGAGATTGGAGAGAGAAAAGAAAACCTCTCCAAATAAAAGGAAAAAGAATGAATGATAATTTATCAAAATGGTCACTCTCATTTCACCTCTTCAAACCATCAAATGAAAAGAATGGAATAGACTAGAAAGGCATCTCATGATGAAACAAGTCTCATCATAATGCAAACTTGCAAGAAAACCCTCCACTAAATGTTAATTGCAAACTTGCAATTAACACCCTCCACCAAGAAAGTCCGACCGAGAAGGAATGAAGGAAAACCGGCCGGAACGGAATGCAAACTGGCAACTTCAGAAAACCGATCCCGTAATAAATTACAGGAAAACCCCACTGCTGCAAATACATGCCCGCATTTGTATTCCCACTGAACACAAATGCAAAGAGACAAAACTACACTATCAAATACTAGAATCCGGCTTAAGCCAAAGCCGGCTAGTAAAAACTGTCCGATCACGATCCGTGCAATACCGCACGTATCTGATCGAACCCTGCCATATCTCCATACGGCCTCTACAGCGTTTCGCCCGAAACTTGAGTAACTGTAACTGTGGTGGACTCTAAAGACTCGTCAATACTATGGCTGTGGATTTAACCACTGGCACGTCAGAGGTATAAGCCAATACGTGACGGGCCACCAGCTATTGACCAAATGGGACGTCGATGAGGAAGCTCACCCCGACACCCAACTGAGCCTGTCAGTGACAATATCCGTACAGTCCGGTCCGTTCGTCTATGAGTATCGCATGGCGGGCCTAGGGGGTTGGTAAAAGTCAGACCCCCAAAAGCGGTACAAGTCGTGTCGGAGCGTAGCCCAGAACACCCTGAGATACTACTGGAATACCTACCAGTAAATCTCCTGCCTCGGCCGAGGGCTTTGTGTAATGGCTCTCCTAGACACAGCGCGACCTCACCCCCAATACCGGGAGAGACGAACCCCTGCAGATCCGCTCACTGCCTCCATGTGGCTCGGGACTGTACCCAACTAAAACCTGTTTGCACGACTCCTTTGAGCCGTGGTAGGGTAGTAATCAAAGCACAGTGGGAACTCACACGAGACAAATGACGATCTCAGGTCGATGAACTAACCTGTACACATGTCACCAGGGAACTGCTATCTGACATCTGGTATAAGACCAACTAGCAGGTTCCCGGCGAGTCCTGTCCGGTGTACTCATTGTTAGTGTATATGCCCTAGAGGCCATTACTGTATCATACTAGTTTGTATATTACTTAATGGATGCTTGGGATATTCACCTTGTATATACAATCTTGCTCAAAATAGTAGTATGCTACTTGGTTTGTTTCTACTTCAATGTGTACTTGTGTTTATTTCAGTATATCACTTATACGCATTAGTAGAGCCCTTAGGATCTTTGCTTGATTACCAGCGTTGTGATGGCAGTCACACTAGTGGGGGCTGGGTAATCTATAAGCACATCCTTATACAGGTCCCTAGTCGCAGGACTATCGAGACAGGGCATCGATACTCCGGAGTAGACTAGCGTATGCGCTTCTCATCCCAGTGTGGGAGATGGTCTGTCCCACAGCCATCAGTACGTCGTACTGGAGATAGTATACGGGTGCTCGTTGGGTTACGAGTACACTGGACAGGACTCGTCGGGAACTGACAGGTTGGTATTATACCTATCGTCAGTTATCAGTTCCCAGGTGACATGAGTACAGCTTAGTCCGCTGACTTGACACTGGCACTTCGCCTCAAGTGTGTTCCCACTGCACTTTGATCACTACCCTACCACGGCTCAAAGGAGTCGTGCAAACGGGTGGTGGTTGGGTGCAGTCCCGAAGCACTTGGAGGCAGTGACGGTTAGACAGGATTCGTCTCTCCCGGTATTGGGGGTTGACATCGCGCTGTGTCTAGGAGAGCCATTACACGAGTAGTCCCTGGCCAGGGCAAACGAGATATACTGGTAGGTTTCCAGTGTTATCTCAGGGTGTTTTGGGCTTCGCTCCGGCACGACTTGTACCGCTATTGGGGGACTGACGTTTACCACCCCCTAGGCCCGCCATGCGATGTATCAGACGAACAGACCGGACTGTACGGAGACTGTCACATTCAGACTCAGTAGGAGTTCAGATGGGGTTTCACCTCGTCAGCCTTCTTGTCGGCATCTACCTGGGGACCGTTACGCACAGCTAGTGCCGCTTGCGGTCTGTGGTTAAACCCACTGCCAGCGTAGTGTCGAGTCTTTAGAGTCCCACACAGAGGGTATTCGCCTCTGGGCAAAACAGAGTAGAGGTCGCATGGTTTTGCGACAGGGTTCGTTCTCATCCGCGCACTTGTGCACGTTTGGAGTCCGGACGGATTATACTGGCAGGCTCTGGTTTGAGCCAGATACTGGTATGTGTTTTGGGGTTGCTTTTATATCTTGGTATTCTTGTTTTTCGGAACGAGAATGCAGGTGTGTATGCACAGTTGCTTGAGGAGGAGAATGAGGTTTTTTCATTAGGGTTTCGGAACGGGTGCGTATGCACAGTTGACAGTCTTTATTTTCCAAACCCTAATGGATTTATTTATTATCTATTAATAATAATAATTAAATGAGAATTATGTTATGGTTGTTCTTTGTTGACTTGTTGACCTTGGTTGACTTGTTGACCATTGACCACTTTCATGCCTTCAAAAGTCTTCCTTGATTTATGCTTACATTTTTAAATGAAGCATGGTTGTGGTCATTCCAAACACTACCATCAACTATTCTCATTTTCAATTATTATCATTTAGATAATAGTATTCTTTTGCATTATGGTTGCAAGAAGAGAAAATAATAGCTCATTCTATCATTCTCATTCTCTCTCCTCTCTTCATCTTCTTCTTCCTCTAGTAAAGAGAAACCCTCTCATGAGTTGAGAATCCTTCTCTTTAAAAAGAAAAGCAAACCCTAGTCACTCTCTACTCACCCTAGGATCAAAGGATTAGCAAGCCGGAGATTCTAGTTCACTCCAAGTCCGAGAAAGAGCCCAAGGTTGAACCCTCGAGGTGGATCCATCTTCGACGGAAGAAGGCGACAAAAGAGAACCATCAACCTCTACAAGATTTCAAGAAGAAGGAGTTCAAGTTTAGGTATAACCCTCATCCGAGTAGCTAACTCCTTTTAGCGTATTTGCTAGTTTAGTTTAGACACGATCCCGACCTTGTTTAGTCCATGTTGCTTCTTGCACTAAAAATTTGATTTTTATACCGTTTCCGCCTCCCCGTAAGAACCGGGGGTCGCAATATGGACTTACAGTGGTATCAGAGCCTAACTAAACTTAAACTAGCTAGGTAGTAAAGTGTAACGAAGTTCGGAACCGAAAAAAATCACAAAACCGGAAAACTACAAAAACTGAGTTTCTGTTCAAATTTTTTCTGGTCAAAATGAAAAACTTTATACTCCTAAATTCATCTCAGGGTTTTGTTAGAACACCCATGAAAAACGATTCACCAATTCGTCTAAGCCGCCGCGCTTCCGCCGCGTGACCCTTCTTGGCCGCCGCGGAAGCGCCGCGGTTTGTTGTCTTTAGTGCGTCGTTTTTCGTGCAGTGTGTGTCTGTGTTGGTTTTGGGATTTTTAAAATATATTATATGTACCCAGATTTTCCAGAAAAGAAATTTCCTTTTGGGGTCCTATAATTCCGTATTTTTTTTCCGAACTTCACTACACTTTGACTATGATGGTTATATCTGTGATGTTTGCTTGTATTGAACGTCGGCTAATCGCTATAAGACGATTAGTCGGGGTTATACAAGATCTGTAATGTGCTGGAATGTGTATATAAATATGTTGGATTGTCGCGGGTGAATAGCCGGGGGTTGTGAGACGAGAGTTTTCTTTTCTTGCAATTCATTGTAAATGTAAATTGATGTAATTATATTATTTGTTTGGCCGCACAACCGGGTCGGGGTTGTAGCCGTCATTGTATAATTCTTTTTACTGTTTTTGCTCCTAGGATAGACCCATGGAGGGGTGCACAAACTACCGAGGACTTGGCGGGTAGTTTGCCGCACCCGTAGGGGTCTTGGGTGGGGATTTGGCTATTCACCGCGACCGTGTTATCTGTTTTTTGTTACAGGCTCGTACAAATTACAGATTGCTAGTATATCCAATGTATTTATCTGTGATCTGAAATGTCTATCATTGCTTTCTATTTAGGCGTTGCTTATGTTTTACAGACGCGCTAGCCCAGCCCCCGCTCTGTCGTTAGTTAAGTAACCTAACGGGTAATGACGGGGCCCCGTGGCGAATGCGAATGGCATAAGCGTACGTCATATTTTGGTTGTTTTCTGCAATGGTAGGATTAAATGATGGGACGCATTAAAAGTACTAATGCAAGAATATCACGCATTAAAAGAACTAATGCAAGATAATAAACCAAGTTTAAGTCGATGGAACACTTTCGAAAAACCACTCGGTTCTTTTCAAAACTAACTTTTAAATGCGGAGATTGAGCCACTCCTTCTAAAAGCTATCTCGTTCCATCGATTAAATCAAGTTCACTACGTTCACGGTTTTGCCAAAACCATTCGTAGCCCTCCGTCGCTTCGCATGAATAGGCAATAGTATTCAAGCTATGTATTTTGGCCAAAGTCAAGGCATAGTGATTGGTAGCTATTGGGTGTTCATGTGTAGCATAGATAGATGCGTTGGTTTGGGACAGTCGTGCTGCCATTTTGGCCAAAGTCAAGGGTAGGTACGGATGGATCCAAATTAACCTGGATAGTGACGGGCAGAACTTGACATGTGACTTATGATATTTTGGCCAAAGTCAAGGTCATAAGAGCATGGGGCAAAAATCCACATCGGGAGTTTCATAAGTACTGAAACTTGCTAGATTTGCATACCATTTGGAGTGTGGTGATTCTGGTAGGATTCCTTCAGTTTCGTCACGCGATGATATTTGGATCCCGATCCTACTGTGAGTATATGCTACTCCTCGGGAAATTTCTCACTTAACGATCAATGCTATAAACCTAGTAGGTGCCTAGAAAGGTGTTAGCGGGGTTACGCCCCCAGGGAAAAGAGGTTCTTTAATTAAGGAACTTCGCGAAAGCGTTGGAAAACCTCCCTCGAAGTACCAACACCGGCCTGGCTGAACGGTTAAGCAAGTATTGTACGGTGGGATTGATCCTGACTAATTCTTCCTTTATGGTTTGAGGAGGGATTCGAGAAACAGTGGGAGCCATCCTGTTTAGACAAACTAAAAACCACTCTAAACTTGCAAGAGCATCATGCTGAGTGTTTCTTCTTCTCTCTCCTAATTGCAGCGACCAATCAACATGACTGGACTTAAGTTACTCCTAGATAAAAACAAGCTGACAGGGCCAAACTACAAAGATTGGCTCAGGAATGTCAAGATAGCAATCACTTATGACAAGCTGGGGTATCTTCTTACCACCAAAGCTCCCCCTGTCCCTGGTCCAACTTCCAGTATCGCGGATAAGGAAATCCGCAAGACTTGGGAGATTGATAGCGCGAAGGCCAAATGCCTCCTGCTTGCCTCGATGGACAACGAACATCAGAGGAGGCATGAGAATATGGACATGGAGTCCATATTGCTCCATACAAAAGAACTGTATGGAGAGCAATCACGTATCGCAAGATACGAAGCGTCGAAAAAGTTGTTTTCGACAAAGATGGCCGTCGGATCATCAGTAGCCGAGCACGTGCTAAAGATGATCGGCTACATTGAGGAGCTCGCTGACCTAGGGATCACATTGGAGAGTGAGCTATATACGGATATAGTTCTCCAGTCCCTTCCTTCCACTTACGCCCAGTTTATACTGAACTTCAACCTACAAGAAAAAGAGGTTGAACTATCAGAGCTCCTCAACATGCTGAGGAGCGCAGAGGGCACCCTACAGAAAAGTAGGGATACATCCACTTTGTTTGTAGGAGGATCATCTTCTTCTAGGTCCAAGGCGAAAGCCAAGGGAAAGAAGAAGAAGGCCCCCGCCAAACCAAGGGGCGGTGTTAGTAAAGTGGATACGAAGGGAAAAGGGAAAGCAACAAAGATAGCGGGGAAGCTTGTGGATAAGGAAGAATGCTTCTTTTGTCATAAGAAAGGACACTGGAAGAATGATTGCAGGGCCTGGAAGGCCAGAACACAGGAATTGAAGCAGGTTGCAGCTTCAGCTTCAGGTGTGTATGTTATTGAAAACTGTCTTTCAATAAACTCTACTTCCTGGGTATTGGATACCGGATCAGGATCTCATATCTGTAATTCTTTGCAGGCGTTGAGAAACCGTAGGGATTTGAAGGCAGGTGACATGACCCTCAGAGTTGCGAACGGAGCTAGCATGGATGCTAAAGCCGTGGGGGACTATCACCTGGGAATGTCAGATGGACATGTTTTGGTTTTGCGTAATTGCTTTTTTGTACCCAACGCAACTTGTAATATCATTTCTGTATCTTTAGTTTCTAAAGAAGGTTATGAATTTGCGTTTGTAAGTAATGTTGTAAACATTCACCTTAATCAAGTATTGATTGGGTCAGGTACTCTGAGTAATGGTATATACGTGTTAAACCAACCACAGATTTTCAATGTCCAGAATACACACAAAAGAAAGTCTCCAGAAATAAATCAGACTTTCTTATGGCATTGTAGATTGGGTCACATCAATGAGAGAAGGTTGAATAAGTTGCATACAGAAGGATATTTGAATGCGTTCGAATATCAATCATATGCCACTTGTCAATCTTGTCTCAAAGGAAAGATGACAAAGACTCCGTTTACTGGACATGGAGTAAGAGCGAGCGAGCTCTTGGGACTCGTACACAGTGACGTGTGCGGTCCAATGTCTACACATGCCCGAAGCGGACATTCTTACTTCATTACTTTTACGGATGACTTCTCAAGGTACGGTTATGTCTTCTTAATGAAACATAAGTCCGAGGCCTTTGGAAAATTCCAGGAGTATAAGAATGAAGTAGAGAAACAGACCGGCAAAAGTATTAAGATTCTAAGATCGGATCGAGGTGGAGAATACTTAAGTGCCGAATTCCTGGACTATTTAAAAGAGAACGGAATTCTCTCTCAGCTTACTCCTCCATACACCCCGCAACATAACGGTGTATCGGAGAGACGGAACCGCACCCTATTGGATATGGTGCGGTCCATGATGAGTAACGCTGAGTTACCGCGATCATTCTGGGGGTATGCACTAGAATCAGCCGCATACCTTTTGAACCGAGTTCCCACTAAGACTGTGCCTACCACGCCATTTGAGATGTGGTGTGGGAAGAGACCCCATCTTAATCACATTAAGATATGGGGAAGTCCAGCTTTTGTCAAAAAGCAGCATGCGGACAAGCTCGAGGCACGCTCAGTACTGTGCAAGTTTGTGGGATATCCAAAGAATTCCAAGGGATATTTCTTCTACTGTGAAGAGGAACAAAAAGTTCTTGTTTCTCGTCATGCCCACTTTCTAGAACACCAGTTCATAGAAAAGGAAATAAGTGGGAGCGCAGTAGAGCTGGAAGAAATTCCAGAACCACAGACTGTTACTGAAAGTTTGGTGGAACCAGAAGGTTCAACAGAACAGGACATTCCTACGCCGCTCCGCAGGAGTAGTAGGCAGTCTCATCCGCCCGAGAGATACTACGGTTTTCTCATAGACGGGGATCGAGAGGATTGCATCATAGATTATGATGAGCCTACTAGCTTCCAGCAGGCCGTTCAGAGCGTTGACTCAGTGAAATGGCTGGATGCAATGCGGACCGAAATGGAGTCCATGTACACCAACAAGGTATGGACGTTGGACATTGCTCCAGACGGGGTAAAACCCGTAGGATGCAAGTGGATCTTCAAAAGGAAGATTGGTGTAGATGGACAGGTTGAGACCTATAAAGCTAGGCTGGTAGCAAAGGGTTTTCGTCAAAGACCTGGCTTGGACTACGACGAAACCTTTTCTCCAGTAGCCATGCTGAAATCCATTCGGATCCTTCTTGCCATTGCTGCCTTCCACGATTATGAGATCTGGCAAATGGACGTAAAGACAGCTTTTCTAAATGGAAATTTAGAGGAGTGTGTCTATATGGATCAGCCAGAGGGTTTCATTCAGAGTGGGAGCAGCGGAAAGGTGTGCAAGTTGCTTAAGTCCATTTATGGACTAAAGCAGGCATCGCGGAGTTGGAACATCTGTTTTGATGAGACAGTCAAAGAATTTGGCTTTATCAAAAATCCAGATGAACCATGCATCTATAGTAGATTTGTAGCGAGAACTGTAGTATTCCTCGTTTTATACGTGGATGACATTCTCTTAATAGGAAATGACATTCCTATGCTACAATCTGTCAAGGGATTCTTGTCACAAAGGTTCTCCATGAAAGACCTGGGTGATGCCTCATACATCCTGGGGATCCGGATCCATCGTGATAGATCCAAGAGGATATTGGGACTTTCTCAGTCCAGGTACATCGACACCATAGTGAAAAGATTCAGTATGGAAGATTCCAAGCGCGGTAACTTACCGGCTTGTCACGGGATCACCCTCTCTAAAGAGATGTCTCCCAAGACTGATTTGGAGAGGGATCGCATGTCTATTATACCCTACGCTTCTGCGGTAGGCTCTATAATGTATGCGATGTTGTGTACCAGACCGGATGTAGCTTATGCACTGAGTATAGTAAGCCGGTATCAGTCAAACCCTGGGGAGAAACATTGGATAGCAGTAAAGAACATTCTCAAGTACCTGAGGAGGACTAAGGAGATGTTCTTGGTGTATGGCGGAAAAGACCTCCAGATCGAGGCCTTTGCTGACTCCAGCTTCCAGAGTGACAAGGATGATTCCAAGTCCATGTCGGGTTTTGTCTTCACCCTCAATGGAGGGGCGGTGTGTTGGAAGAGTTCCAAACAGGAAACCGTTGCAGACTCGACGATGGAAGCGGAATACATCGCTGCATCTGATGCCGCAAAAGAAGCTGTCTGGATGAGGAAGTTCTTGAAAGAACTTCAGGTGGTTCCGTCCATTGTTGACCCAATACCTCTGTATTGCGATAACAACGGGGCTATAGCTTTAGCGAAGGAACCCAGGTCCCATCAGAGATCCAGGCACATCTTGAGGCGGTATCACCTGATCAGGGAGATCGTGGATCGCAAGGAGATCGAGGTTCGGAGGGTTACTTCAGAAGAGAACACTGCAGATCCATTCACCAAGGCCTTGCCCCAGACTCAGTTCGAGCGGCTGATCGAGATGATAGGTCTTCGATACGCCAGTACATGGCCTTAGTGCAAGTGGGAGATTGTTAGTGTATATGCCCTAGAGGCCATTACTGTATCATACTAGTTTGTATATTACTTAATGGATGCTTGGGATATTCACCTTGTATATACAATCTTGCTCAAAATAGTAGTATGCTACTTGGTTTGTTTCTACTTCAATGTGTACTTGTGTTTATTTCAGTATATCACTTATACGCATTAGTAGAGCCCTTAGGATCTTTGCTTGATTACCAGCGTTGTGATGGCAGTCACACTAGTGGGGGCTGGGTAATCTATAAGCACATCCTTATACAGGTCCCTAGTCGCAGGACTATCGAGACAGGGCATCGATACTCCGGAGTAGACTAGCGTATGCGCTTCTCATCCCAGTGTGGGAGATGGTCTGTCCCACAGCCATCAGTACGTCGTACTGGAGATAGTATACGGGTGCTCGTTGGGTTACGAGTACACTGGACAGGACTCGTCGGGAACTGACAGGTTGGTATTATACCTATCGTCAGTTATCAGTTCCCAGGTGACATGAGTACAGCTTAGTCCGCTGACTTGACACTGGCACTTCGCCTCAAGTGTGTTCCCACTGCACTTTGATCACTACCCTACCACGGCTCAAAGGAGTCGTGCAAACGGGTGGTGGTTGGGTGCAGTCCCGAAGCACTTGGAGGCAGTGACGGTTAGACAGGATTCGTCTCTCCCGGTATTGGGGGTTGACATCGCGCTGTGTCTAGGAGAGCCATTACACGAGTAGTCCCTGGCCAGGGCAAACGAGATATACTGGTAGGTTTCCAGTGTTATCTCAGGGTGTTTTGGGCTTCGCTCCGGCACGACTTGTACCGCTATTGGGGGACTGACGTTTACCACCCCCTAGGCCCGCCATGCGATGTATCAGACGAACAGACCGGACTGTACGGAGACTGTCACATTCAGACTCAGTAGGAGTTCAGATGGGGTTTCACCTCGTCAGCCTTCTTGTCGGCATCTACCTGGGGACCGTTACGCACAGCTAGTGCCGCTTGCGGTCTGTGGTTAAACCCACTGCCAGCGTAGTGTCGAGTCTTTAGAGTCCCACACAGAGGGTATTCGCCTCTGGGCAAAACAGAGTAGAGGTCGCATGGTTTTGCGACAGGGTTCGTTCTCATCCGCGCACTTGTGCACGTTTGGAGTCCGGACGGATTATACTGGCAGGCTCTGGTTTGAGCCAGATACTGGTATGTGTTTTGGGGTTGCTTTTATATCTTGGTATTCTTGTTTTTCGGAACGAGAATGCAGGTGTGTATGCACAGTTGCTTGAGGAGGAGAATGAGGTTTTTTCATTAGGGTTTCGGAACGGGTGCGTATGCACAGTTGACAGTCTTTATTTTCCAAACCCTAATGGATTTATTTATTATCTATTAATAATAATAATTAAATGAGAATTATGTTATGGTTGTTCTTTGTTGACTTGTTGACCTTGGTTGACTTGTTGACCATTGACCACTTTCATGCCTTCAAAAGTCTTCCTTGATTTATGCTTACATTTTTAAATGAAGCATGGTTGTGGTCATTCCAAACACTACCATCAACTATTCTCATTTTCAATTATTATCATTTAGATAATAGTATTCTTTTGCATTATGGTTGCAAGAAGAGAAAATAATAGCTCATTCTATCATTCTCATTCTCTCTCCTCTCTTCATCTTCTTCTTCCTCTAGTAAAGAGAAACCCTCTCATGAGTTGAGAATCCTTCTCTTTAAAAAGAAAAGCAAACCCTAGTCACTCTCTACTCACCCTAGGATCAAAGGATTAGCAAGCCGGAGATTCTAGTTCACTCCAAGTCCGAGAAAGAGCCCAAGGTTGAACCCTCGAGGTGGATCCATCTTCGACGGAAGAAGGCGACAAAAGAGAACCATCAACCTCTACAAGATTTCAAGAAGAAGGAGTTCAAGTTTAGGTATAACCCTCATCCGAGTAGCTAACTCCTTTTAGCGTATTTGCTAGTTTAGTTTAGACACGATCCCGACCTTGTTTAGTCCATGTTGCTTCTTGCACTAAAAATTTGATTTTTATACCGTTTCCGCCTCCCCGTAAGAACCGGGGGTCGCAATATGGACTTACACTCATAACCCAATGAGCATCTGTATACATCTTAGGTGAACCAACTGACACCAATGGCTTGTGAGACCGGCCACCGCCCCTCGTCGGGGTCTCGACTGTATACACTAGTCTACTAACGGAGTATCGATGCCCTGTCTCGAAACTCCTACGACTAGGGACCTTTTAAGGATGTGCTTATAGACCACCAGCTCCCACGTATATGATCGCCATCATACTGCTGGCAGTCAAGCAAGAATCCTAGGGGCTCTATCAACGTGTAATAGCGACATGTCAGGTCACCTAAAGCAGTACACGATGATAAAGATAAACCAGATAGCATACTATCATCTCGAGTAAGACTGTCCTACCGGGATAGGTCCTCCCTCAATCATTGCAATCACGTGCCTGTGATCCAATAATTGACTCTGAGGGCACTATCTCCAACATGATATACCAGAGTAGACTAGCGTATATGATACTAGACCCATGCGATGGGCGATGGATGTTCCCACATTCATCGATGTTTGACATCAAGATCATATACGGGTGCTCAGTGGTGACTGGGTACACTGGACGGACTCACCGAGAACTCCTATATGGAATTATATCTATCGTCGGATAGCAGTTCTCAGGTGACACTGGTACAGGTTAGTCTGTAGACCCGAGATCGTCATAGAGTCTTGTATGTTCTCCCACTGTACTTTGATTGCCACCCTACCACGGCTCTACTGAGTCGTGCAAACAGGTGGCCGTTGGGTACAGTCCCGAGACACACGAAGGCAATGAGCGATAGGAGGGGTTTCGTCTCTCCCGGTATTGGGGGTTGATGTTGTGCTGTGCCCGACTGGTTATATCAGTAAGTCCCTGGCCAGGGCTGCTGAGATTTACTGATAAGTGTTATCAGTAGTTTCTCGATCTGTTATAGACCATTCACTGGCACGACTTATTGAGTTATTGGGGTCGACGTGACCATCCCTAGGCTCGATATGCAGCATATCTGACGAAGAGACCGGACTCTACGGTAGTGTTGCCGGATGGCTCGACGGGAGTTGTAACAGGTTCGCTTGTTGTCTTCTGATCGCTCAATACCCGGGTGGCCGTTACGTTTAGCTGACCGCTTGCGGCTTGAGGGTACTTGATATAATCATTACCCTCTGCCGGCGTATTGACGAGTCTTAGAGTCCCACAAAGGAGTTGCTCAGTCCAGGCGAAACGTTGTGGTGCGCGTATGCGATATGCGCATGCACCCTATTGAAATATGTGTATATGATACTGTACATTGATCGGGCGGCTTACTTTTGGTAGGGTCATATGTGATATGGCCGGATTGATAAATCAAGAGTTGATTTATCATTTAACCATTAGTTTTTCTCACTTGAAAACCTTTTCTTGGATGATGGATGTGTGCATGCATGTGTGTTTATCTTTCTTTCTTTCATGCTAGTTTCTTGCACATATGGATGTGCATACATACACACATACATACAACCATCCATCATGGTTGTTAGCATATGGAAATGGTGGCAATGCAAGACTCACACCATAGATTATTTAATGGATTATTATTTGATTATGGATTTAAAAAGAAAATGAAAAGGAAAGGATAATTATGCTAGTTTCTACATGCTTCTTCTAACCTAACCATGCTCACCTACCACTAAACCATGGTTATCCTTTCCTTTATCATTCTAAACCCAAGTTAAATTAATCATCTATCATTTAATCATGGTTGGAGTCAAGAAGGAATAAATATATATAGTGATATTTATTTCTTTTGCAAGCTTAACCTTATGGTTATCATTTTATCTCTTGTTAATATAAGCCACCATCTTCATCTTCCTTTATCTTTTCTTCTCTAGTCTTTTCTAGTGAGTGAAATACAACAAAAGAAAGGTTTTTGAAGTGAGAAACCCAACCACAACATCATTCTACACAAGCTTAGCCGCTTTGTTTAGAGTGTTCTTTTCGGTTTGTCGAAATTGCGAGCTTGGACGGAGTGCTCCGTGGTGGATCGTCGTGGACGCAAGGGAACATCGAGAGGACGTCGAATCAACACCCAAGACACCAAGGAGTCTAGCAAAGGGGAGCTACAAAAGTTGTAGCCTTCAAACCCTAATCTTTTCTAGCTAAAAGTTAAATAACCCTAATTTTCTGGGATCGATCCACTTGCATGTTAGTTTAGCACCTTAAAAATTATAATTTTGGGTCATTTGATGCTTCAAAACACTTCATAGGGTGCTATACTAACCTTACATTGGTATCAGAGCCGACCTAGAACATTAGACGACCTTTTTACGAAGTCAAAACTCCGATCGAACCGAAATACGGTTTCTTTAGGTGCTCTCTGGAAATTTTCTAAAACTTGACATTTTACAGAATTAAAAATATGTAAAAATCATAGCAGGAAAATATAAGGATTACGGCAGAAAAATAATCCCATGAACAGTTAATATAGCCGCGGAAACGCGGCCTAAGCTTGCTTAGGCCGCTATTCCGCGGCCTTATGTTTGAATTAGGGGATACTGTTTCTACAGTAATTCAAGTTTCTGCATGTATATTTTTTTGGGTATTTTTAAACTGAATAAAGTTTTGAAAATTTCTGGAGATGTTTTTGGATTCATCGATTCGATCGGGATTTTCATTTCGTAGCTTTTCCGGGTAAATTAGAAAGTATTGAAGTGTTTGAACGAGTATCATTTACTCACTATTCACGGGGTTTAAATAGTTTGGAAATACGTGCAAGTCTTTTTGCGGTGGTCCCTCTAGAAGACAACAAACCTTAACTCGATTATGTGACCGTTTCGAACTGCCCTTTGAACCCTAGGGTTTGGGGCAGTACGGCGTGCCACATGTGAGGCGTTGGCTTGACCCGTCTACGGCTGGACCGCCGCTACTGTGTCACACTCCAGATTTTTTGAACCCTGCTCAAGTGTTGAGCTTTAGTGAATCTTGGGTGCTTGATTGTTCGTTCGAAAACTTTAATACTGTCTGTTTATCTGGAATGTGATACAATATGTGGAATTCATATGGTTTAGGCATGAAATACGAAATATGTGATATTTCGCATTTATGATGTCTAAAGAGAATCTGGATTCCAAATATTGTAGTTTTACACTTTCTTTTCTGTGACCGTAAGTGTAGTATGTTAGATATCGCCGGTTTCGTTGCTATACATCAACGACAATCGGGGTACGCATACTTACTTACGTTGATGATATGTGATATTATGTGTTGCTGAGATATGATGTGCAGGATTGTCGCGATCGAATAGCCGGGGGGTTTTTGTGAGATGAGAGTTTTATATTTTCATTCATGTAAATTCAAATGTAATGTAATATTCTTTTATTTGGGGCACTTCCAGGTTGCGGTTGTGTCACCAGTGTTGTATATTATTTACTTTTCCGCATTAGGATGGACCCAAGGAGAGGAGCACAGGTGACCGGGTTCTGGGGTTCAGTGGGAGGCCATCTCGAGGAGTCAAGACCGGGTCTCCTAAACTCCAGGATTGGTAGGGTCGCTTGCCGCTCTCGTAGGGGTCCAGGGTGTGGGCTTGGCTATTCATCGCGACTGTGGAATCCGTATTTTCTATTCTGGCTAAATACTAAATACGGACGTCCTAGTATATCCCACGTTATATCTATATTTCTGCTGCCTGTGTTCTGTGATATCTGAGACGAATGACATATTATATATGTGATATATAGTAGACGTTGCTTATGTTTTACACCCGCGCTAGTCCCGTCCCGGTATGCCGTTAGTTAAGTAACCTAACGGTGCATAACGGAACATTGCGGCGAATGCGGATGGCATAAGCGTACGTGTTATTTTCGTTTCTTTTCTGTGATTGGCTTAAGGACTTAAATGATGGGATTACATTAATGTGATTAATGTAAAGAAAATAAACCTAAAAGGATGTTGTAGAATCAAATTTGAAAACCACTCGGCTATTTATAAAAAAGCTATATTTCAAAACTGCGGAGCTTAAGCCACTCCTTTTGAAAACCTTTCGATTCTACAACGATATCAAGCTCAAAGCGTTAAAGATTTTCTTAAAAAAAATCATCCGCAACCCTCCGTCATTTTAGAAAGTAGAGTACTTAGTATTCGTGCTACGTTTATTGACCTTAGCCAAGGTGTAGTGTACGGTAGCTAAGTGATGTCTTCCTACAAAAGCATATGATGCAGATTACTTAGGACGGGCATATGACTTTGTTGACCTTAGCCAAGGGTCATGTGAACGGGTCTAATTAATCAAGAAATGACGGGTTGAGCTTGACTGGTACTCGTGATTTGTTGACCTTAGCCAAGGTCATGAGTATCAGGGGTAAAAATCACATCGGGAATTTCAAGAGTTGAGATTTGCAATGAGATTGCATACCTTCCATGTGATGGTTGGATCCCGATCCCACTGTGGGCAATAGTTGCTCCTAGGAGAGTTTTACAGTTTACAATCAGCTAACTCATTAGGTGTCTAGAAAGGTGTTAACGGGGCTCCGCCTCTGGGAAAATGAGGTTTACTCTAATTAGGTCCGTGCGAAAGCACGGGGAACCTCCCTCAAGTACCGACACTGGCCTGGCTGAACGGTTAGCGAAGTTGTAGACTGTAATTAATCCTGGCTAGTTTTTCTTTTTAAGGTTTGAAAGAAAAACTCGATAAAAGCAGTGGGAAACATCGATTAGACAAGATAATAACAAATCTGATCTATGCAAGAGCTTTCGCTGAGTGTGTTCTTTTCTCTCTCTTAATGGCAGATACCCATGACAGGACTCAAGCTTTTATTAGATAAAAACAAACTGAATGGGACCAACTATAAAGACTGGCTAAGGAATCTGAAAATCGCCTTGACCTATGATAAAGTATCATATGTCCTCACGGCTTCAGCCCCGCCCGTCCCTGGTCCAAAATCCTCAGTTGCGGACATTGAAGTCCACAAGACATGGGACGCTGACTGTGCCACGGCCAAATGCCTCGCGCTTGCATCGATAGACAACACACATCAAAAGCAGCACGAGGACATGGACATTCACGGTATACTGCTCCATACAAAGGAGTTGTATGGGGAGCAAGCCCGCGTATTACGATACGAAGCATCAAGGAAACTGTTTCAGATGCGAATGGCCCCTGGCACACCAGTAGTTGACCATGTATTGAAGATGATAGCTCTTATAGAAGAGCTTGAGGACCTGGGATGGACAATGGACAATGAACAATATATTGATATTATTCTGCAGTCCCTCCCCTCCACCTTTGCTCAGTTCATAGTGAACTTCAACATGCACGGCATAGAGAAGGATCTCCCTGAACTCCTTAACATGTTAAGGAGTGCAGAGAGCACTATGAAGTCAGTTCGAACTCCCGTTATGACTATTGGACAGTCTTCTTCTTCTCGCCCGAAAGCTAAAGCCAAGGGAAAGAAAAAGAAGAAACCCACTAATCCTAAAGGCGGAGTTCAAAAGGTGAAGGGAAAGGGAAAGTCCAAGGCTGGAGACTCGGGGAAGGGCGAATGTTTTCATTGCCACAAGACAGGACATTGGAAGCGCAACTGCACGGAATACTTGAATCTCAAGAAGAAGCATGTTGATGCTTCTGCTTCAGGTGCGTTTGTGACTGAAAACTGTTTTTCTATAAACTCTGCTTCCTGGGTATTGGATACCGGTTCAGGTTCTCACATTTGCAATTCTATGCAGGGGCTGAGAAATAGCAAGGTTTTGAGGACAGGTGACCATACTCTCCGCGTTGAAAATGGTTCCAATGTACATACAGTCGCAGTGGGAGAGTATCACTTGGGGTTGCCATCTGGATGTATTTTGGTTTTAAATCCATGTTATTTTGTACCAACTATGTTATGTAATATCATATCCGTTTCTTTGTTGGACAATGAAGGGTATAATTTTGTATTGCAAAACAATGTTATGAACATTAACCTGAATCAAATGTTGGTTGGGTACGGTACACTAAATAACGGAATATATGTCCTAAATCAACACACAGTTTTCAGTATACAACACACTAATAAAAGAAAACTTTCAGAATTAAATGAAGCTTTTCTTTGGCACTGTAGACTTGGTCATATTAACGAAACAAGACTAAACAAGTTACACAAAGATGGATATTTGAACTCTTTTGAATATAAATCTTATGCAACTTGCCAGTCTTGTATCAAGGGTAAAATGACCAAAACTCCGTTTACCGGACACGGAGAAAGAGCTACTGAGCTCTTAGGCCTCATACATAGTGATGTATGCGGGCCAATGTCTACACAGGCTAGAGGCGGTTTTTCATACTTCATTACATTCACTGATGACTTCTCAAGATTCGGTCATGTATTTTTATTAAAGCACAAGTCCGAAGCTTTCGAGAAATTCATTGAATATAAACAAGAAGTAGAAAAACAAACCGGCTTGAGTATCAAGATGCTTCGATCAGATCGAGGTGGTGAGTATCTCAGTACAGAATTTGCAAACTTCCTAAAAGAGAATGGGATTCTCTCTTAGCTCACTCCTCCTTACACACCACAGCACAACGGTGTGTCAGAACGACGGAATAGGACCCTATTAGATATGGTCCGGTCCATGATAAGTGACGCTGAGTTACCAGTCTCGTTTTGGGGGCATGCATTGGAGACTGCAGCGTTTCTGCTAAACAGGGTTCCAACCAAAGCCGTGTCTACCACGCCATATGAGATATGGCATGGGAAGAGACCATCTCTTAAGAGAGTTAAGATTTGGGGTTGCCCGGCCTATGTTAAAAAGCAGAATCCGGACAAACTCGAGACACGGTCCGTCATGTGTAACTTTGTGGGATATCCAAAGAATTCTTATGGATATCTATTCTACCACAGAGAGGAACAAAAGGTGTTTGTTTCTCAACATGCCACATTCTTGGAAAAAGAGTTTTTCACAGATAAAGATGATGGCAAGGTGGTAGATCTAGAAGAGGTTCTAAAGACACAAACTGCAAATGACGATTTGGTTGAACCAGCTGTTGCAACAGAAACTGAAGAACCTCGGCCACTCCGTAGATCTGGTAGGAATTCTCGCCCACCGGAGAGGTACTACGGTTTCCTCATTGATGGTAACGGAGAAGATTGCATCATGGATGATGATGATCCTACCAGTTTTCAGCTAGCTATCACGAGTAAAGACTCTGTGAAGTGGCTGGATGCCATGAGATCCGAAATGGAGTCTATGTACACCAACAAAGTATGGACTTTGGACGTTGTACCCCCTGGGGTAAAACCTGTGGGGTGCAAATGGATCTTTAAAAGAAAGATTGGTGTAGATGGGCAGGTAGAGACCTATAAGGCAAGACTTGTGGCGAAAGGTTTTCGTCAAAGACCAGGTTTGGACTATGACGAGACTTTTTCTCCCGTAGCCATGCTTAAATCCATTCGGATCCTACTTGCTATTGCTGCTCACTACGACTATGAAATCTGGCAGATGGACGTTAAAACCGCATTTCTAAATGGAAATTTAGAAGAATGCGTTTATATGGATCAGCCAGAGGGCTTCATTGACAGTGGGAGCAGCGGGAAAGCATGTAAATTGCTTAAATCCATATATGGGTTAAAGCAGGCATCACGGAGTTGGAACATCTGTTTCGATGATGTTATCAAAGAGTTTGATTTCATTAAAAATCCAGATGAACCTTGTGTTTATAAGAAGGCTGTAGGGAGAGCTGTCACATTCCTCGTATTGTACGTGGACGACATTCTTCTGATAGGAAATGATATTCCTATGCTACAGTCGGTCAAATCTTTCTTATCGCTGAGGTTCTCCATGAAGGACCTGGGTGATGCCACGTACATTCTGGGCATAAGGATCTATAGGGATAGATCCAAACGGTTATTGGGATTGTCCCAAACCAGGTACATTGACACCATACTAAAAAGGTTTAGTATGGAAGACTCCAAGCGGGGTGCCTTACCCGCTTGCCATGGAGTCACTCTCTCCAAGGATTCTTGTCCAAAGACCGATGAAGAGAGAGCTCGCATGAGTATTATACCCTATGCTTCGGCAGTAGGATCTATAATGTATGCGATGTTGTGTACACGCCCAGATGTAGCTTACGCACTTAGTGTAGTAAGCAGGTATCAATCTAACCCAGGGGAGAATCACTGGACAGCTGTGAAGAACATTCTTAAGTACTTACGAAGGACTAAAGAATTGTTCTTGGTGTATGGTAATGGAGATCTCCAAATGGAGGCCTTTACCGATTCGAGCTTCCAGAGCGATAAGGACGACAGCAAATCTATCTCTGGGTTTGTATTTACCCTCAATGGGGGGGCGGTGAGTTGGAAGAGTTCCAAACAAGATACCGTTGCAGACTCTACGATGGAAGCTGAGTACATTGCTGCAAATGATGCCGCCAAGGAAGCCGTCTGGATGAAGAAGTTCGTCACGGAGCTAGGAGTAGTTCCAGCCATTATTGATCCAATACCTTTGTATTGTGACAATAATGGGGCTATGGCGTTAGCCAAGGAGCCCAGATCCCATCAGCGGTCCAGACACATCCTGAGGCGTTTTCATTTGATCCGGAAGATTGTTGATCGCCGCGAGATCGAGATTAAGAGAGTAGACACAAAGAATAACGCTGCGGATCCATTCACCAAGGCCCTCCCTCAGCCGCAGCATGAGCGACTTTTTGAGATGTTGGGTATGAGATACGCCAATAATTGGCCTTAGTGCAAGTGGGAGATTGTTGGATATATGTATGCCCTAGAGGCCATTATATGATAGTGGATGTATCTATACATGTATATATATATATATTCAGTGTACATTCTTGCTCGACATGATAGTATGCTATCGGGTTATTCTTTATCTGACTTGTTGATTTGATCATGCTTTTATTCATTCATACGTGTTGATAAAGCCCTGAGGATATCGGCTTGACTGCTCTGATTATGATGGAGATCATACTAGTGGGACATCTGTAGTCTATAAGCATATCCTAGAAAGTCCCTAGTCGTAGGTATATCGAGACGGGGCATTGATATACCAGAGTAGACTAGCGTATATGATACTAGACCCATGCGATGGGCGATGGATGTTCCCACATTCATCGATGTTTGACATCAAGATCATATACGGGTGCTCAGTGGTGACTGGGTACACTGGACGGACTCACCGAGAACTCCTATATGGAATTATATCTATCGTCGGATAGCAGTTCTCAGGTGACACTGGTACAGGTTAGTCTGTAGACCCGAGATCGTCATAGAGTCTTGTATGTTCTCCCACTGTACTTTGATTTCCACCCTACCACGGCTCTACTGAGTCGTGCAAACAGGTGGCCGTTGGGTACAGTCCCGAGACACACGAAGGCAATGAGCGATAGGAGGGGTTTCGTCTCTCCCGGTATTGGGGGTTGATGTTGTGCTGTGCCCGACTGGTTATATCAGTAAGTCCCTGGCCAGGGCTGCTGAGATTTACTGATAAGTGTTATCAGTAGTTTCTCGATCTGTTATAGACCATTCACTGGCACGACTTATTGAGTTATTGGGGTCGACGTGACCATCCCTAGGCTCGATATGCAGCATATCTGACGAAGAGACCGGACTGTACGGTAGTGTTGCCGGATGGCTCGACGGGAGTTGTAACAGGTTCGCTTGTTGTCTTCTGATCGCTCAATACCCGGGTGGCCGTTACGTTTAGCTGACCGCTTGCGGCTTGAGGGTACTTGATATGATCATTACCCTCTGCCGGCGTATTGACGAGTCTTAGAGTCCCACAAAGGAGTTGCTCAGTCCAGGCGAAACATTGTGGTGCGCGTATGCGATATGCGCATGCACCCGATTGAAATGTGCGTATATGATACTGTACATTGATCGGGCGGCTTACTTTTGGTAGGGTCATATGTGATATGGCCGGATTGATAAATCAAGAGTTGATTTATCATTTAACCATTAGTTTTTCTCACTTGAAAACCTTTTCTTGGATGATGGATGTGTGCATGCATGTGTGTTTATCTTTCTTTCTTTCATGCTAGTTTCTTGCACATATGGATGTGCATACATACACACATACATACAACCATCCATCATGGTTGTTAGCATATGGAAATGGTGGCAATGCAAGACTCACACCATAGATTATTTAATGGATTATTATTTGATTATGGATTTAAAAAGAAAATGAAAAGGAAAGGATAATTATGCTAGTTTCTACATGCTTCTTCTAACCTAACCATGCTCACCTACCACTAAACCATGGTTATCCTTTCCTTTATCATTCTAAACCCAAGTTAAATTAATCATCTATCATTTAATCATGGTTGGAGTCAAGAAGGAATAAATATATATAGTGATATTTATTTCTTTTGCAAGCTTAACCTTATGGTTATCATTTTATCTCTTGTTAATATAAGCCACCATCTTCATCTTCCTTTATCTTTTCTTCTCTAGTCTTTTCTAGTGAGTGAAATACAACAAAAGAAAGGTTTTTGAAGTGAGAAACCCAACCACAACATCATTCTACACAAGCTTAGCCGCTTTGTTTAGAGTGTTCTTTTCGGTTTGTCGAAATTGCGAGCTTGGACGGAGTGCTCCGTGGTGGATCGTCGTGGACGCAAGGGAACATCGAGAGGACCTCGACTCAACACCCAAGACACCAAGGAGTCTAGCAAAGGGGAGCTACAAAGGTTTTAGCCTTCAAACCCTAATCTTTTCTAGCTAAAAGTTAAATAACCCTAATTTTCTGGGATCGATCCACTTGCATGTTAGTTTAGCACCTTAAAAATTATAACTTTGGGTCATTTGATGCTTCAAAACACTTCATAGGGTGCTATACTAACCTTACAGTATCTATCACAGAACATCAAATGATCACATCACAGATATCGCAGCAGAAGAAACATATGAAACACTGGATATAATAGGACGTCCGTGTTTTCAATATGAGCCAGTATAAAACACGGATTCCACGATCGCGATGAATAGCCAAACCCACACCCCTAGACCCCTACGAGAGCGGCAAGCAACCCTACCAATTCTAGAGTTAGGAGACCCGGACTCGACTCCTCGAGTTGGTCTCCCACTGGACTCCAGAACCCGGTTACTTGTGCCCTCCTCCTTGGGTCTATCCTAGTGCGGAAAAGTAAATAATATACAAAAGGTGACAACTTCCGCAACCTGGAAGTGCCCCAATAAAAGAATATTACATACAAGGTACTTACATGAATGAAAATGAAAAACACTCGTCTCACATAAAAAAACCCCGGCTATTCATACACGACGATCCAATATAACATATCCAGCAACACATAACATCACATGTCATCAACGTAAGTAAATATGCGCATCCCAATTGTCGTTGACATATAGCAACGAAACCGGCGACATCACATATTACACTTACGGTCGCAGAAAAGAAAGTGTAAAACTACAACAGTTGGAATCCGCAACCTCCTCAGACATCGCATGCCTAATCAAATGAATTACTTAGACATCGCATGCCTAACAATTATAAACCCCGCATTTTAGTCTCATTATCGAAAACACTTTTCAATACCAAGTCGGGCAATTCAACAAGATTCCCGACATCCTGATCGAATGCTCGTCGCAAACTTCAGTAGACGGCCGCACCCCCGATACCGTCGACGAAGTGCACCAAGGCGGAACACCGCTGCCGCGAGCACCCGAACGGATGCTTTCGGCGACGGGGTTCTCCTACAGTCACTTGGTCGGGGCTATGGGGTGTAGCTGTCTATTAAGTTTACCCGGCGAGTATCCGCGTACGCTACATGATTGCGACGGACTTTTGATCGCATCAAAATTCCGTGGCAACCGATCAAGTGAGACTAAAGTGCTATGTTTATAACATTCAAATCAGTTATCTCATAACTCCTTGTGGATTCCAAATATTGTATCACGTTCCAGATAAACAGAAAATGTTAAACTTTCCGATCGAACAGTCAAACACCCAAGTTTTCCCGAAACAGCTCAACACATGAAATAAGTTTAAAAACATTCACTTCATGTCACAATACCAACGGTCCAGCCGTAGAAGGATCAAGCCAACGCCTCACATGTGGCACGCCGTACTGCCCCAAACCCTAAGGTTCAAAGGGCAGTTCAAGACGGTCACATAATCGAGTTAAGGTTTGTTGTCTTCTAGAGGGTCCATCGCATTACTTGCACTACTTAGAACATCTTTAAACCACGGAAAAATCCAACACTTGGAAATTTCCCGGCAGGGGAAAAAGTGGGTATTTATATCCGGTCGAACTTTTTAACATATTCAAAAATTATCCGGAAAACACATAGACGGAGTTAAACTTTCCGATCGAAACACCGAGTCCCCAATACACCCCAGAAAACCCAACTGTAGAGTATCAATTAAAAATTCCCATAAAATACAGCAACTGAAGATAGAGATTACTGTGCAAACAAAAGTGAACAAGCTCACTGTATTGCCGCGGAACCGCCGCCCAACCTAGGGTACGGCCGCGGTTCCGTGGCAATTTAATCGAATTGGGTCCATGAATTTCACAGTAATTCCTAGAAAACCCTGCTGAATTTTTTGGCTATTTTTAATTTGGAAAAATCCACATTTTCAGAAAATGTACAGAGAGTGGTCTCGGGTTAGGGTTTCGGGTTCGATCGGGTTTCTAGCTTAGTCTACACAACGCCTAAAGCTCTAGTTAGGCTCTGATACCACTGTAGGGTTCCTAGGCACACTAAGGAGGTCCTACAAGGCATCAACCATGCCAATTTCAAAAAATTCCGGTGCCGAGAAACCCTAATATAGATCGTTAACTAGAGAATAGGCGAAACTACAAGTAGTAAACAACTTTACTACTAAAAGGGAAGTGACTACAACCTTTGTAGATCCGGTCCTCCACTTCCTTAGCTTCGTGAAGATGTCCCCTCGCTGCGATCATCGGATCCCGGACTCTAGCGTCGGCTTCATCGGAGAAATGGGCGGGCTAGGTCGTCGACTTCGATGCCGAAGATGATCTACGTCGAGGCAACTCAAGATCAAGCTCCAACTTCACCAAGTCATGAAACTTGTGAAAAAAACACCCTATACTACTTGGCAAGTAGTAGAGGATGAAGAAATAGGAAGTGGGTTCACTTTGGATTTGGATTTCTCACTTGGAATCATCACTTGACATTTTTGAAGCAAGCTTTTCTTTTCTTTCTCAAGAAGAAGAAGAGAATGAAAAAGAATTATGAATTAATTCCAAAAAGAAAAATGAAGTGATGGTTATCATAATGCAACCATGGGTGAGGCTAACTCATGTAGAGAATGAACTAGGGTTTAGGTAAATGGTTAGGGTTAAGGAAAGAAACAAAATGGTCAAGCTTTCTCAAAGCTTCATAAAGCTTCAACAAAATCCAAACAAAGCCACCATTTTATTTCTAGCCAAAATGAATAGATAGATAAATGAATAAATAAATAATTCAAATGAAACCCTAACCATTTACTAAACATGGTTTAAATCAAGCATACACCCAAGTTTGCATGTATCATCAAACATGATACAATCAAGTACACAAAAATATATCACATATATAACTTGTGCACATCAAGTGAGAAAGTTAATCTTAAGTGAACAAATACTAGTTAATGTAAAGTAATATATCAAATATATAATTATACATTAAATTATTAAATCAACACTTGATTTAACGATCCGGTCATATCGCATATGACCGACTAATATCAATAGTAACAACTTATCGAATCAACACTTGATCCGATAACCCGGCTATATCGCATATAACCGATCAATGTCACAGATCGCGAGAATCGAATATAGTATCATATACCGGTATTATTCTCGGTCCCGCACATATCTCATATGCGCTCCTATTTCGTTTCGCTTGAGCCAGGAAACCTCTGTGTAGGACTCTAAAGACTCGTCAATACGCCGGCAGCAGATGATGATCATATCAAGCACCCACAAGCCGCAAGCGGTCTGCCAAACGTAACGGCCACTCGGGTATTGAGCGATCAGAAGAACAACGAGCAAGCCCGCTCATACTCCTGTGAATCCAACCAGTAACACTTACCGTACAGTCCGGTCTCGTCGTCTGATATGTCGCATATCTCTCCTACGGGTGGTAAACGTCAGACCCCAATAGCTCGATAAGTCGTGTCGATATGAGGTCTATAACAGTTCGAGAAATTACAGGTAACACTTACCAGTAAATCTCAGCAACCCTGGCCAGGGATTTCCGGTTATAGCCAATCGAACACAGCGCAACATCAACTCCCTATACCGGGAGAGACGAATCCCCTCCTGTCGCTCATTGCCTCCATGTGATTCGGGACTGTACCCAAAAACCACCGTTTTGCACGCCCTCTTGGACGTGGTAAGGTGGAAATCAAAGCACAGTGGGAATCACACAAGACTCTATGATGATCTCGGGTCAACAGACTACTCTGTACCAGTGTCACCAGAGAACTGCCATTTGACGTAAGGTATAATACCATCTGGGAGTTCTCGGCGAGTCCGTCCAGTGTACCGAGTCTCCACTGAGCACCCGTATATCATCTCTGATGTCAAACACCAATGGATATGGGATCATCCATCGCCCATCTGTATGGGTCGAGAAGGTATACGCTAGTCTACTCTGGTATATCGATGCCCCGTCTCGATACACCCACGACTAGGGATCTTGAAGGATGTACTTATGGACTACCATGTCCCCACTAGTATGATCCGCATTATAGTCCAGGTAGTCAAGTACTCATCCTAAGGGCTTTACCAACATGTAACAGAGAGACAATCGGTGTACACGTTAAGGTAAAGAGCAACCAGATAGCATACTATCATGTCGAGCAAGAAAGTCCTCCCTATATATATGTCCAAGCATCCACTACAATATACATCCTATGTATAGTAATGGCCTCTAGGGCATACATATAACTAACAAAGAGAAATCAAAAACCCTAACTGGAAAAATATTTCTTTAAATCTTTCCAAACAAAAAGATTGTGCTCTGTAAAGTGGAGCACCGTTGGATTAAAAATCCAATGGTGATTAAAAATCACCAATTTATAGAAAGATTCTATACAAGGAAAGATTTCCCTGAAATTTGAATAACAGATAAAAGATCTTTTGGATTAAAAATCCAATGGTGAATAAAATTCACTGAGTAATCTAAAAAATCATGTTGGTTACAAAATCAATTAAAATCTTTCAATGAAAGATTCACAAAACAAATTGATTCTTTTCTTTCTCCTATAAATAGGAGCCAACAAGAGAAGAGAAGGATCTACTTTTTTGGGAGATAACAACAATAGAGAGGAAAAAAGAGAGGAGAATTTAATTCTCAAGAGAGAAAACCCTAGGTGAGAAAAGAAAGGGGATCAAAACTTCAAACAGAGAATTTAATTCTCAAATTTAAGAGTTTAACTTTTCTGCACAAAAGAACTTAGTTCTTCCCCTGGTTGAAGATCTGCAAAGAGCACATCTACCCATAAGTTGAGAATTTAATTCTCATCAGGTTGAGATCCTGCCATGCAGATCCAAAACTTAGAGGGGGGATTGAGTTTTGAGAATTTAATTCTCCCAAAACAAAATTAGGGTTTAACCCTATATGAGAATTTAATTCTCCTAAACTCACAGGAATTTAATTCCTTCATGATGAAACTAGGGTTTAACCCTATCTGAGAATTTAATTCTCTTAAAACTATAGGAATTTAATTCCTTCAAGATGGACAGAACTAGGGTTTAACCCTAATTGAGAATTTAATTCTCTCAGATTTACAGGAATTTAATTCCTCCTAAAAGAGATCAGGGTTTAACCCTATATAAGAATTTAATTCTTTCACAATAGGAATTTAATTCCTCCAAAATCATAATTAGGGTTTAACCCTATAAAAGTAATTCTTAAAGAAATAAAGGGACTTGAAAGATCTCTGTGCATGCAAAGAACTAGGGTCACGTGTCCCCACGTGACCCCTGAAAAGATCCCCAAAAATGAGAAGGAAAAGGTTCTGAGGCAATGCCTCACGTGCTCCCACGTGATCTCCAAAACACAGAATGAAAAAGCAAAGGAAATCTAAGCTTTGGGCGCTCTCACGTGTTATCACGTGACCCCTCAGCAAATGCTTTAACAAGTGGCGCACAGACCTCCATCACGTGCCGACACGTGATGCTTAAAAATAAAAATATAAAAAGTGTTTAACACTTAATTGCAGAACAAAGTGAGGAGATCTGGCCCCACCTTTGGGCGCCTTCACGTGTCCCCACGTGACCCCCTTTTCTTTAGTGTTTAACACTAATTTAAGAATGTTTAACACTGTTATCTTTTAGTGTTTAACACTAATTTGAGAATCACATTTCTAGTGTTTAACACTAATTTGATAATCTTATTTCCAGTGTTTAACACTGTTGTTCCTTAGTGTTTAACATTGCTTTTAGCCAAATTGGCTAATGTTCCAGAGGCAAAAGTCCCTCCTCCAAATGAATCTCAAAATTGAGGAAATCAAAGATGAAAATGTTTAGAATTGCTAAATAATGTGGGCTTGAACCCAGACAAGTGTTAATGGCCCAACAAAGGGCCAATTCTTCAAACATAATTGGACTTAGCCCAACTTGGCCATATCCTCAACTCGGACTCAACTGAGCCCATGTGCTCATAATTCTAATTAATTGATTTTAGTTCCAAATTGGACTACAGATCACTTAATCTACTTTGGTTCAAGGGTACATCTCTTCAATCCTCTGATATTTGTCGTTGTAATCCTTCAACGTCTTCAGAGAGGTGACGGGTCCCGACAACCACACATTTCATAGACTATGACGTCTTTAAACTGGACTGTGGGGTCCTTAAGCCCACAGACTATGATGTCCTTAACCTTGACTGTGAGGTCTTTAAACTCACGGACTATGATGTCCTTAACCTTGACTGTGAGGTCTTTAAACTCACGGACTATGATGTCCTTAACCTTGACTGTGAAGTCTTTAAACTCACGGACTATGATATTCTTAACCTGGACCGCTGTGTCCTTAAACTGTTATTGGACCGCTATGTCCTTAAACTGGTATTGGACCACCATGTCCTTAAACTGGAAATTGACCGCAAAGTCCTTAAACTAGAACAATAGAGCCCAAATGCTCTTTTGTTGGATCTAAATGATCCCGTTAAGTAGATCTTAGTCTAAAATTAGACTAACGTGTCCTTAATAAATGGTTAAGTTGACCTTAGTCTAAAATTAGACTAACATGTCCTTAACAAATCGTTGAGTTGATCTTAGTCTAAAATTAGACTAACGTATCCTTAACGAACGTTTAAGTTGATCTTAGTCTCAAAAGAGACTAACGTATCCTTAAACCCAAACCCCCAAACACAAATCTCAGAAAATACGGATTTGGACTAATCCACGTCCTACGGGCGACAGCATAACTTTGTCTCCGTATACAATCCACGGGCAACCAAACACAAAACAAACACCCACGACACGAAGTGACCATCTGGAGAAGGAGAAAGTTGTTACCGCGATGCGGTAGCGTAATTAACTGCAGGGGCTTGCGCCTGCAGGGAAGAGCGTCCCCACAATCAAAAACCCCTCAGACGAGGGGGAATCTGACGAAGTCTGCTATATCGGCCGCATCCGTTTAAACCTTCGATACATGGTGCCATAAATCAACTTAGCATCTTCGGAGAGGTGGACGGATAGCACCAATTAGCATCTGCCCCGAAATTCAGGAAAGACGTTCGCCGCATCTTCGCCGCGTCTTTCGGAGGGGAACAGATTCTGGCACGCCCGGTGGGACCTTTTCCTCTTTCCACTCCACACTTTGTGTGTCGTGTTCGCGAACGAATCGCGGTTTGCTATGGTTGCCTGTGGATTTGAGGTACTAAGATTTGGTGTCTTGCTCCGTGCAGAAAACAGAAGATCAATGGTTTCAAACTGCACTAACTGCAACTGCAACTCCCGTTCCATCTCATCTGGAGGTGTAACCTACGGGCCCCAAGTGGCCTCCCTGTTCAAGATGCCAGTGGAGCAAATAACTCAAGCCACCACTGGGTTGTTCTTTGGGACAATGATCCTACCGATGAGCTTCAATGCCCCGCTGCTGTCGCAAGAAGCCCCAAAGAAGGCGGTCTTTGATCGACTTACCACTGCCGCGGCCCCTCTCAATAGGTCGTCCAAATCCAATGTCTCAATTTTCAACAGACTGGGCCAGAACGCTAACAAGCCCGCGATAACTGAAGCGGCCATCCCAAAGCGGGTAGCCATTCCTGCTCTCGAGGTCACTAAAAAAGCTTTTCCCATCAAGGGATCAGTCTTTACGAGGTTGCCACCCCGGCTCCCGTTCCTACTCAAAGGTCTGTCTTTGACAGACTGGACGCTACTCAATGGACATCAATATTCAAGAGGCTGACGCCAGCAACAACCCTTCTCCAAAACAGGGGGTATAACGAAGTCGCCCCTACAGCTGAGAAAATCCCATCTGCACGACATGCTCGACGTCGCCACTGGCGCCGAGTAAGGAAGGCTGGGGGCAGCTCCCCTTCTGGACTAACTCCGCCAGCTCTGATGGTGGAAATCAATGTTGTTGTTCCAACTGGGAACAGCTTTGAACCGCTAAGGAGAGTGCGCAAAAACTCTCCAACTGCCGTGCTGAAGAGATCTCCTCCACCCGTGGAGAACGCTACTAAGGTGAAGCTAGAGCAGCCTCCACAGCGGCTGTCCTCTAAAATTTATAAAGTTTGGCGACAGGTCCAAGACTCCGTAATTGATCAAGATTACTCTCACCGACAGAAAAAGGTAAAAGTTCGGCAAGAAAATGACTATCCTGCCAAATCACAAAAAGCTGTCTGGGTGCCCGCTGCAATGCCCCCCTCAACTTCAACTGCTCATAAAAGAAGGAGGCCGGAGAAAATCCCCATGCCTGGGCAAATGTCAAAGGCACTGAGACCAAACGCCCTAAGTCTGGGGGCATGGTGGTGCATACCATCTATACGGCATCCGGGAAAGAGGATAGCCGCGCTTCTACGGGTCATCGACCACTCACCCGATCCCTCACCAGAGCTCAAGAACAACAGCAGCAGAAGCTTCAGGAGATCCTGACTGCGATGGCCGCACTCACCGGACCAAAAGAAAGCCCGGAAACATCCGCAGAGCAGCGTCATGAACAAGAAACTGATGCTGACTTCCTTCGCAGAGTCCTCGAAAAGAAGGACAAAGAAGCCGCAGAGCAAGCGGCTAACATAAAGCGAATGGCACTTCTCTTCCAAGACATGGTCAGCATGATGATCCAGCAGGACCCTCCAGCTGAAGATCCTCCGATTATCCTCGAAGATAACAGAGGAGAAACATCAAATCCACCTCCGGCTCTTTCAGTAGCCAAGGAGGAAACTATTTCCAAGTCTGCCCTGGATGATTATATCGCTCAGCAAATACGAGTTCACCAGGCAAATGAAGCGGCCGGCCAAGTCGTCAAAACTGGACGACCGCATCCAGGATGGTATGATCAGATAAAGTACCCGCCAGGCTACACGATCCCGAAATTCCATGTGTAAAAAAGGACTGGCAATCCCCATCAACATGTCGCTCAGTTCAGGGCTCTCTGTGGCAATACCGGTGGCGATGACAAGCTTTTGCTCCGCCAATTCGTCGGCAGCTTATCGGAAACGGCGTTTGAGTGGTACTCCGAACTCCCAAACGACTCCGTCAAAACTTTCGCAGAAATGGAGTTGTTGTTCACCCAGCGATTCGCAAATGCCAGTGAACGCACCCCAATAACGGCAATGATCAATGCCAGGATAAGGCCAGGTGAAACATGGGTTCAATACGCAATACGGTGGCGGAACTTATGATCGAAGTGCGAACAACGCATCGAAGAAGCACCGGCGGTAGGCATGTTCGTGGGCACTCTTGATCCGCAAGCGACCATCTTGCAATTCATGATGTTCTTCAAGCCAACTACTTTCCAGGCCTTGATTGACAAGTTGGCCCAAATGGACCAGATGGGTCATAGACCATCTTCTTCGAAGACGGATCCTCAGAATGAAAAGGAGAAAGGAAAAGCAACTTTCGTCGCCTACTCAACAACAGCCGAGCAACTTAAAACCGGTTGTTCACCAAAACAACGTGCGTCCATGCCCATCCCTCGAGGAGAGACTGGGACGTCCTTACTCGTTTCCCCAGGATAAAACGAGGAAACTGTTCGAGCTGGCAGTGCGCAACAAACTCATCAATCTGCCGGATCCAAAACGTCCGTTGCAGCCAGGCAATGTCAACAATCTTAATTACTTCCCTTACCACCAAGCAGTAAGCCATCCAATCGAAGATTGTTTCATCTTCAAAGGCTGGATGGAGGACCAATACCAACAAGGCAAGTTCGCATTATCCGAAAATTGGAAGGTGAACCCACCAAAACCTCACGCCCCAAAAAAGGTGGACATGCCGGGGGCATCGTGCTCATTCGTAAGGGAAGCCCCATGGGAGGACGTTCTTTCAGCCAAGACGAAAAGAATACTGAAGGATCTCCAAACATGCCCGGCGATCAGGTGGAAAAATCCACTAGAACCCGAGATCATCGAGGGAATACTAAAACCGCGCCCAACTCCAAAACTGGTGGTGATGGTCAGAGCGCTCACACCCAGCCGTCAAAGTCTTCGAAGAAGAAGAAGAAGACCAAAAAGCCCGTGAAGCCTGGTGACAAGCGCACGGACCTGGAAAAACAGATTGACGCGTTGGAAGAATATAATCAGAAGGAACGGACCCCAGTCACACTCCAAGAATTTCTCACCCACCTCCTTGTGTACAAAGATGATGACAATGGAGAAGACTCGTCGGATGAGTCTGAGGATTATGTGGCAAGCTGTCATGTGATCTCTCACTCGTTAATAAATGGTGAAGAAGCTTTGGATGTAGAAAAACCAGGGGCAAATCCTGAGCCTGAACTTTTAGGACCATCAGACGAAATGATTGATGCATTCCTAAATGAAGCTCGTCAGGAAAGCAAAGCCAATCAAGAGCGTGAACTGGCTATATTTGAAAGTGCCAAACGCCGACGACTGGAGGAAAAGGTCGAGACACCCCGACTGGAGCAAAGCATCCTTATCGCCAGCAAAAACAAGCTTAAAATAAGGAAACGATTCGCTAGGGCCCTGGCGATAGGAATGAAGTTGCCCTCTCTCAAAGGAAATTCCCCTGGTAATATACGTATTGATGAAGCGGACATACATCCTAACTTCTGCCTATACCATCAGAAGATTCCACACCCTACCGAGGAGTGCATAGCCTTTAAAAACTGGTGGCAGGGATATGTTGCCCATCGACGACACGTTCAACGAGTGAAGCGCAAGACTCGTCGGGAAAAGGAAAGCACGACAGATGAGCGCGAAAGAACTGCTGGCAACTGTCACATAGCCGACACCAAGGGATCGCAAGTTATCACCTTTGGAAGCGACTCCGACGAAGAAATCTCCCTCTGCCCTCTCTTCAAGGAATCCACCTCCGGCACAAAACATGCGAAGATTTGCGGCAAAATTTAGCTGCGTAATCGTACGTTGACAAATGACCGAAACGTCGTTAAACTACTACCAACCCGCGGCATCCCCAGGCTGACGTGGTAAAAAAAAGGGGGTACGTCCACAAGCAAGAGGGGCATGGATGAAAACCCGAAAAGGCTCCGTGAGTAAAAACAGCAGGACTACCGACAATGTTTGTGAAAACCCGAAAGGGCGCAGACTCGTAAAAAAAAAGGGGTGCGTCCACAAGCAAGAGAGGCACGGATGAAAACCCGAAAGGGCTCCGTGAGTAAAAACAGCAAGACTACCGACGATGTTTGTGAAAACCCGAAAGGGCGCAGACTCGTTAAAAAATATATATAACAAAAAAAACGGTATGTCCATAAGCAAAATGGGCACGGATGAAAACCCGAGAGGGCTCCATGAGTAAAAACAGCAGGGCTACCGGCGAGTGTTTGTGAAAACCCGAAAGAGCGCAACCTCGTTAAAGGACACTTGCAAGGTCCTCTCGACCTTGTGAGGAGAAACCACCCGCGTGAGATCCTTACGACTCACAAAGGAAGAAACACACTTAGGAATCCCCACGACTTCTAAGGAG
Source organism: Agapanthus africanus (assembly GCA_030015575.1). NCBI lineage: Eukaryota > Viridiplantae > Streptophyta > Magnoliopsida > Asparagales > Amaryllidaceae > Agapanthus > Agapanthus africanus. Next base: position 129,599,146 of record CM057350.1, on the reverse strand, counting down.
AAATTACACATGCGAGATCCTCACGACTCGTAAGGAGAACCCTCTTATGAGACCCCCAGGCTCATAAAGTTCAAAAGTCTTAAGTTACAGGGACCTGAACCTATTCTTAAGCACCCCCTCCCACAACCTCCAATACTGCCCTACAAGCGGTTCAGTATTAACCCTTGTATACAATCCACGGGCACGAATAAACATTTCCCTAACAAAGTCCCATCCGTGACTAGGGATATGTTTACACGGTGAACAGCCCTTGTAAGTCCTCTCGACTTATGAGGAGAAAATACTCTTGTAAGATCCTTACAACTTATAAGAGAACACACACTTAGGAATCCTCACGATTTCTTAGGGGAAAATGCACCTACGAGATCCTCACGACTCGTAGGGAGAAATACCTTTAAGAGACCCTTACGGCTCATGAAGTCAAAAGCCTTAGTCGACAGGATCTTAACCCTGTTTGCTAAGCCACCTTTGTTCAGTATCGACAGAGGAAAATGATGATTCACTCCTGGCAATATCCCAGTTGTAACGATGCTGATGCCTAAATCGGTATCAAATCTCAAGCTCGCAGCAAAGCAAATGCATATGAAATAGTCGAAATGATTGAGCAACTTGCAACAAAATCAGCAAGTAAAAAGGTATGCATCCAAAATAGCCGAAATGATTGGGCAACTCGCAATAAAAAGCAGCGAGTAAAAATAAAATAAATAGCCGAAATGATTGGGCACATGCATACGAAATAGCCGAAATGATGGGGCAACTTGCAAAAAAATCAGCAAGTAAAAATATATGCATACAAAATAGCCGAAATGGTTGGGCAACTCGCAATAAAAAATAGCGAGTAAAAAATAAATAAATAAATAAATAGCCGAAATGATTGGGCACCGCGAAAAATAGCCGAAATGATTGGGCAATCGCGACTTTCGCGATATAAAAGCTGAAATGATAGAGCATCGTGGAAAGTAATAAAAAGAAAATAAAATGAAGCTTATGCTCTACAGGTGAGATCACATCGATCCCTGTATACAATCCAGGGGCGCAAACAAAGAAGGAACCACACCTTCCCTCCCCAGGCTTCATCGAAACGAAGCCAACTCTCGACGGTTCACAGACAGCCGAGAGATCATCAACAACGTTTCTCCTTATTCCAGTAGGATTCAGACGCTGTAATCAACCTTGGAGTCATGGTAAAGTCCCTACTTCGAATCTCGACGGTTCACAAAACAACCTGGAGGTCATCTCAACATTCATCTCGTTACAGTAGACGCAACGTAAGCAAAGCGGAGCAATGGCAAAATCCCCAACTCCACCTCAGCATTCGTCTCGTTACAGCAGACGCAATGTCAACAACGGCGTTCCTTCGCAGTCCAGCAGGATACAGATGCAACGTCAACGAAAGACCCCATGGTCGAAACAAAGCGGAGTGACGGCAAAATCCCAGCTCCACCACGATATTCGTCTCATTACAGCAGACGCAATGCCAATAAATGAAGCGAAGACCAAATTCCTAGCTTCAGGGTCTTGACGGTAACTCATATAAAACCTGAAAGACAATCGGAGATCATCCCACACCAGCGCGGAGTGGTCACCACCTCGACATTCGTCTCGATACAGCAGACGAGATGTCACCACATCGTCCTTCCTCCAACAGGATCCGGACACGCCAAAGCAAATGAAGCAAAGGCCAAATTCTTAGCTTCAGGGTCTTGACGGTAACTCATATAAAACCTGAAAGGCTACCGAAGATCGTCCCACATGGAGTGGTCACCACCTCGACGTTTGTCTCGATACAGTAGACAAAATGTCACTACAACGTCCTTCCTCCAACAGGATTCGGACACGCCAAAGCAAACGAAGCGAAGACCAAATTCCTAGCTTCAAGGTCTTGACGGCAACTCATATAAAACCTGAAAGACTACCGGAGATCATCCCACATGGAGCGGTCACCACCTCGACGTTTGTTTTGATACAGCAGACAAAATGTCACTACAGCCTCCTTCCTCCAACAGGATTCGGACACGCCAAAGCAAACGAAGCGAAGGCCAAATTCCTAGCTTCAGGGTCTTGACGTCAACTCATATCTGAAAGGCTACCGGAGATCGTCCCATATAGAGTGGTCACCACCACGATGTGTGTCTCGATACAGCAGACGACATGTCACTACAGCGTCCTTCCTCCAACAAAATTCGGACACGCCAAAGCAAACGAAGCAAAGGCCAAATTCCTAGCTTCAGGGTCTTGACGGTAACTCATATAAAACCTGAAAGACTGCCGGAGATCATTCCACATGGAGTGGTCACCACTTCAACGTTCGTCTCGAAACAGCATATGAGATGTCACCATAGCGTTCTTCTTTCAGCAGGATTCAGACGCGACAATCAAACTACGGAGCCATGGAAAAATCCCTAGTTCCAAACCTCGATGGTTCATCAACAACCTAGAGACAACCGCGACACTCGTCTCGATACAGCAGACGCAATGCCAACAAACGAAGCGAAGGCCAAAGTCCTAGCTTCAAGGTCTTGACGATAACTCATATAAAACCTGAAAGACTATCGGAGATCATCCCACATGGAGTGGTCACCACTTCAACGTTCATCTCGATACAGCAGATGAGATGTCACCATAGCGTTCTTCTTCCAGCAGGATTCAGACGCGACAATCAAACAACGGAGCCACGGCAAAATCCCTAGTTCCAAACCTCGACGGTTCATCAACAACCTAGAGAAAACCGCGACATTCGTCTCGATACAGTAGACGCAATGCCAGTAAACGAAGCAAAGGCCAAATTCCTAGCTTCAGGGTCTTGACGGCAACTCATATAAAACCTGAAAGACTATCGGAGATCATCCTACACCAGCGCGGAGTGGTTATGACTCACCGGGGCTCTCCAAAATGAGCCTAATCTCAAGTAAAAAGCGGCATGGCAAAATTCCTAACGCTTGCTCTTCCGACGGTCAAACTGCCTAGGAAGATTGCTTGAAGACGTCTTGTCCAACCCCCGAAGGGATCAGAGACACGACAGTCGCAAGGCTACTCGAACAACAAAATTGCCTATCGAGGAATACATCAGCCAGCGTGACGGTATGACGGGCAAAACCGTAGAACCACAGACCCTAACGGACCTTTGTCGTAAAGAGCAGAGGTTAACTGTGACGTTAGGACATCCTTGCAAGAACTTCTCGATTTATTTCGACTCGTAGGCAAAAGCCTTAGGCAGTGGGGATTAAAAAACCTGTTTTCTAAGCACTGGGGTCCTGCAAGACGGTCCAAAATGGACTTTGCATACTATTCACGGACCACACTCTCCAAAGTCGAATCTCGATAAGGAGGGAAACAACCACTCACGAGTCCTCTCAATTTGTAAGGGGGAAAATTCTCTTGTGAGATCCTTACGACTCTCAAGAGAAAACACACTTAGGAGTCCTCACGACTCCTAAGGAGAAAATACACCTACGGGATCCTCTCGACCTGTAGGGAGAAAATTCTTTATGAGACCCTCACGGCTCATAAAGGTGAAAAGTCTTAAGAGACGGATCCAAACCCTGTCTCCTAAGCCATCGCTACCCTATAAAGAGTTCAAGATGAACTGTTATCTACCATCTATGGGCCACACTTGCCAAAGCTACATGCCACTGAAATAGAGAAGTTACTCATGAGCATATAAACTACTTCACGCCAGAGTAAAACATAAAGAAATAAATAGGTGCGGCTCATGGACTTCAGGGTTTGGAACTATATCCCTTAAAAGTCGAGATTTGAGTCAATGATAAATGACGACGCTTATGTCCGCTCGTTATCTTCTCAGATCAAGACTCTGAAAATTATATACCTACCCGAAACCGGTTATACGCTTTGAAATACTCTGCACTACTTCACCCACGTATATACTTACGTGGTCAAAGTAGTGGGGGGCATTTGTTCCCGCCAAAAAATTTCTGCGCAAAAGAGCCCAAGGTATCAAATGGCAGTGATACGCTTAAGAAAATGTGAACCAGTATTTTCCGGGCTATATTTTTACAAACTTCCGAATGAGAAACAGCTAAATTCTGATGGTATTGAAAGCGTCTCGAAAAATCCTTCGATTTGATATATTATGGGCATCATAATTCATCCGGGATCAAAAGTTATGAGGCATCACGTGCAGACATGTGACCATTTACAGGCAAAGTCTGTAGGCACTGAATAAAATAAATAATAATCGGGTCACGTGCCAACACGTGATGGGCCATTAAACCCACTGAAAGGAATTAAAAAATATTATAAAACAGCAAGGAATACCCCAATGGGGCATCATGTACCCACACGTGACCAAAGGTCACGTGCAGACACATGATGGGTTCCTGAGCACTCTGAATTAATAGAATTAAATTCTAATTAAATAATTAATCAGTTGGGTCACGTGCTAACACGTGATGGGCTCTTAGACCCTCTGAAATAATAAGAAATAAATTCTAAACAATGGGGTCACGTGTCAACACGTGATGGGATCCTAAAATTTCTGAAACAATAGAATTAAATTCTAATTAAGGGAAATCAAAAACCCTAACTGGAAAAATATTTCTTTAAATCTTTCCAAACAAAAAGATTGTGCTCTGTAAAGTAGAGCAACGTTGGATTAAAAATCCAATGGTGATTAAAAATCACCAATTTATAGAAAGATTCTATACAAGGAAAGATTTTCCTGAAATTTGAATAACAGATAAAAGATCTTTTGGATTAAAAATCCAATGGTGAATAAAATTCACTGAGTAATCTAAAAAATCATGTTGGTTACAAAATCAATTAAAATCTTTCAATGAAAAATTCATAAAACAAATTAATTCTTTTCTTTCTCCTATAAATAGGAGCCAAGAAGAGAAGAGAAGGATCTACTTTTTTTAGGAGATAACAACAACAGAGAGGAAAAAAGAGAGGAGAATTTAATTCTCAAGAGAGAAAACCCTAGGTGAGAAAAGAAAGGGGATCAAAACTTCAAACAGAGAATTTAATTCTCAAATTTAAGAGTTTAACTCTTCTGCACAAAAGAACTTAGTTCTTTCCCTGGTTGAAGATCTGCAAAGAGCACAACTCCCCATAAGTTGAGAATTTAATTCTCATCGGGTTGAGATCCTACCATGCAAATCCAAAACTTAGAAGGGGAATTGAGTTTTGAGAATTTAATTCTCCCAAAACAAAATTAAGGTTTAACCCTATATGAGAATTTAATTCTCCCAAACTCATAGGAATTTAATTCCTTCATGATGAAACTAGGGTTTAACCCTATCTGAGAATTTAATTCTCTTAAAACTATAGGAATTTAATTCCTTCAAGATGGACAGAACTAGGGTTTAACCCTAATTGAGAATTTAATTCTCTCAGATTTACAGGAATTTAATTCCTCCTAAAAGAGATCAGGGTTTAACCCTATAAAAGAATTTAATTCTTTCATAATAGGAATTTAATTCCTCCAAAATCATAATTAGGGTTTAACCCTATAAAAGAATTTAATTCTTAAAGAAATAAAGGGACTTGAAAGATCTCTGTGCATGCAAAGAACTAGGGTCACGTGTCCCCACGTGACCCCTGAAAAGATCCCCAAAAATGAGAAGGAAAAGGTTCTGAGGCAATGCCTCACGTGCTCCCACGTGATCTCCAAAACACAGAAAGAAAAAGCAAAGGAAATCTAAGCTTTGGGCGCTCTCACGTGTTATCACGTGACCCCTCAGCAAATGCTTTAACAAGTGGCGCACAGACCTCCATCATGTGCCGACACATGATGCTCAAAAATATAAATATAAAAAGTGTTTAACACTTAATTGCATAACAAAGTGAAGAGATCTGGCCCCACCTTTTGGCGCCCTCACGTGTCCCCACGTGACCCCCTTTTCTTTAGTGTTTAACACTAATTTGAGAATGTTTAACACTGTTATCTTTTAGTGTTTAACACTAATTTGATAATCACATTTCTAGTGTTTAACACTAATTTGATAATCTTATTTCCAGTGTTTAACGTTGTTGTTCCTTAGTGTTTAACACTTCTTTTAGCCAAATTGGCTAATTTTCCAGAGGCAAAAGTCCCTCCTCCAAATGAATCTCAAAATTGAGGAAATCAAAGATGAAAATGTTTAACATTGCTAAATAATGTGGGCTTGAACCCAGACAAGTGTTAATGGCTCAACAAAGGGCCAATTCTTCAAACTTAATTGGACTTAGCCCAAGTTGGCTATAAGTCCTCAACTCAGACTCCACTGAGCCCATGTGCTCATAATTCTAATTAATTGATCTTCATTCCAAATTGGACTACAGATCACTTAATCTACTTTGGTTCAAGGGTACATCTCTTCACTCCTCTGATATTTATCGTTGTAATCCTTCAACGTCTTCAGAGAGGTGACGGGTCCCGACAACCACACATTTCATAGACTATGATGTCTTTAAACTGGACTGTGGGGTCCTTAAGCCCACGGACTATGATGACCTTAACCTTGACTGTGAGGTCTTTAAACGCACGGACTATGATGTCTTTAACCTTGACTGTGAGGTCTTTAAACTCACGGACTATGATGTCCTTAACCTTGACTGTGAGATCTTTAAACTCACGGACTATGATGTCCTTAACCTTGACCGTGAAGTCTTTAAACTCATGGACTATGATGTCCTTAACCTGGACCGCTATGTCCTTAAACTGGTATTGGACCGCTATGTCCATAAACTGGTATTGGACCGCTATATCCTTAAACTGGCAATTGACCACAAATTCCCTAAACTAGAAATTGACCGCATATTCCCTAAACTAGAACAATAGAGCCTAAATGCTATTTTGTTGGATCTAAATGATCCCGTTAAGTAGATCTTAGTCTAAAATTAGACTAATGTATCCTTAACAAATGGTTAAGTTGACCTTAGTCTAAAATTAGACTAACGTGTCCTTAACAAACCGTTGAGTTGATCTTAGTCTAAAATTAGACTAACGTATCCTTAACGAACATTTAAGTTGATCTTAGTCTCGAAAGAGACTAACGTATCCTTAAACCCAAACCCCCAAACCCAAATCTAAGAAAATACGGATTTGGACTAGTCCACGTCCTACGGGCGACAGCATAACATAGTCTCCGTATACAATCCACGAGCAACCAAACACAAAACAAACACCCACAACACGAAGTGACCATCTGGAGAAGGAGAAAGTTGTTACCGCGATGCGGTAGCGTAATTAACTGCAGGGGCTTGCGCCTGCAGGGAAGAGCGTCCCCACAATCAAAAACCCCTCAGACGAGGGAGAATCTGACGAAGTCTGCTACATCGGCCGCATCCGTTTAAACCTTCGATACATGGTGCCATAAATCAACTTGGCATCTTCGGAGAGGTGGACGGATAGCACCAATTAGCATCTGCCCCGAAATTCAGGCAAGACGTTCGCCGCGTCTCCGCCGCGTCTTTCGGAGGGAAACAATGATCATCACCTACTGCCGGCGTATTGACGAGTCTTTAGAGTCCTACACAGAGGTTTCCTGGTTCATGCGAAACGGAGTAGGAGCATATATGTGATATGTGACGGGACCGAGATTATTGTGAGTATGTGATACCGCATTCTATTCTCTTGATATGTGACATCATAGGTTATATGAGATATAACTGGGTTATCGAATCAAGTGTTGATTCGATAAGTTGTTACATTTGATATTAGTCGGTTATTAAATCAAATGTTGATTTAATAGTTTAATGTAGAATTATATATTTGATATATTAAATTACATTAACTAATATTAGCTCACTTAAGTATTTCTTTTTCTCACATATGATACATTGATATATATATATATATGTGTGTGTGTGTGTGTGTGTGTGTGTGTGTGTGTGTGATATTAATTGTATTCTTTTTGCACAAAATATATGTGTGATATATATTGTTGTGTCATGCTAGGTTATACATGCAACATGTATGTATGAGACTTACACCATGCTAGGGTTAATATTAGGGTTAATATTTATTCTTAAGTAATTGCAATTTGTGGAGATATTTTGATGCTTGGAAGCTTGGAGAAGTTTCAAGATAACCATTAACTTAGTCCACTCTTTTGTTTTCCTTAAGATATTTATCAACCCAACCATTAAGCATACACAATGGTTAACTCTCTACAAGGGTTAGATATATGATATACTCACCCATGGTTGCATTTTTAACCTTAACGGATTCATTCTTTCATCACTTAAGTTTCATCTTCTTCTTCCTCATTTTAAGCTTTCTAGCTTTTGACAAAGTGATGATAGATTGTGAGAAAACCAAATCTAAAGTGAGCAATATTCCTACTTCATCATCCTCTACTATTAGCCATTTAGTTTAGGGTGTTTGTTTCACTAATCTACACAATTAGTAAAGAGATAGCATGAGCTAGTGTCTCCTCGACGTAGACCATCTTCGGCCTCAAAGACTTCGAAGCAAGATTGTTCGTTTCTTCATGGGAGCCTCTCTAGAGTCTGGAAGTTCGTGATCGCAGCGAAGGGACAACTACACGGAGCTATTGAAGTGAAGGACCGATCTACAAAGATTGTATTGCTTGTTCACTTAGATGTAAAGAGTTTACATATTATGTTTAACCCTAATTCTCTAATTCGATTACTTGGTTGGTTTGTTTAGCACCCCAAGAAATTTAACATAGCATGTTTGATACTTGCCAAAACCTTCACAAGGTGCTAAGCTAACCCTACATGGTGTTCGAGCGGACAATACTAGTGGGCTTTGGTTTAAACCAGATCCTAGTATTTGATTATTGGATTAGCTTCGTCTCATAGTATTCATGTTTCTCGGAACACAGATGCGGGTATGTATATACAGATGAGAGGAGGTATAGAAGGAGATACCTCATTAGGATTTTGACTATTGACTTGGTCAAAACAAATATTAGGTAAAGAAAAGACTTTGTTATTTTTGATAAATGATAATTTTTGGCATGGCTACTTATGTTGACCTTTTGACTTGGCTTGACTTGTTGACCTTAGATATTTTGATGAGATATTTTTGATCTAGATATTTTGGTGAGATATTTTCCATGCCATGCTTAAGGTCATATATAAGTTAGTCATTCTATTTTTATATTCATTATCACAAATACTTTCTCTTTCTTCAAGCTTGCTCTCTCCTTCTTCCTCTCTCAAACCCTAGTGTATCATGTGTTGATAATCAAGTGTTATGAGACATAGCTACTCTAAATCACACTCTACGCACTCTAGTCTACTTAGATTAGCAAGCTAAGTATTTTAGTTACCTCAACTTAGAGGTTTAGCTCAAGTTAGAACTCTCGGGTGGATCATCGTTGACACAAGGAGGCCGAAGTTCAAACACGATCCATACTTCCATCGAGGAGCTTAAGGAGAGGATCGAAGACCCGAAGGACTTGGTTTCTTTAGGTATACTTTCTATCATAGTAGATAGAACCCTAACATGCTAACTAGGTTTATGGTAAAGATCCAGTTTAGGTTTATTCTAGCGCCAAGTTTATGATCGTAGTAAAAATTTTTGTTCCGCATTTGGCCACGGAAGTTGGTCGGGGCGCTAGTGTAACCCTTCATGGTATCAGAGCCAGCCCATAAATCTTAGACAAGCAAGTTTAAACAATGTTAAAACAACAAAACCGAAACAATTCCATAACATCGAACCCAAACGTTAGGCCACGGCAGCGCCCCGGCCGTCTGTCCGAGGCCAAAATGCGGAAACAAAAATTTTTTCTTAACTTTAAACCGGCACTACCGCGGACTATAAACCCAGATCGAACCATTAACCTATAACTAGCTATCAAGAGAAAGGATAGAGGGCTATACCGATCGATCCGTGTCCTTCGGTCTTCGGCCACCATCCCAAGCTCCTCGCGGCATCTCCGGTCTTCATTTCCTCGTCGGAAAGGGCACCACATCGAGAAGTATTTTTACGGGCTCCCGCTTCATCCGAAGCAACTCGGGCACGAAGTGTGCTAGCCGACGTGCCCAAGGTGAAATAAAGAATGTTGTGATCAGTTTGTCTCTTGCATCCATTAATTTGGATGGAGGTTGAAGGTGTTGCCATTGGAGGAGATGATGAGCTAGAGGAAGAAGAAGAAGAAGAGAAGGCTTTCTTTTTCTTTTCTTTTTTTTGTTATCATAGAATGAGAGAGAGTGTTCTCAAAAATAATATGAGAGCTAACCATATTCCTATGGCAGCCCCTCTCTCTCTCTTCCTCTCATATCATCACAAATCAATCCATTAATGTGACACTTTTGCTAAAAAAGAGACCATGACTCATAGTATAAGTCCATGTCACATTAATGCATTGTCATGATGATTTCTAGCTCATTATTTCCTTAAGCAAACATTAATCCAAATGTTTGCCACAACAAAAAGATCCGGCAAACATCTAAAGTAAACTCGTAACGGATCACAAGGATACCCCTCACCTGTATATGTATACCTGCGCCCGCATTCCGACTGAATGCGAATGCGATGAGACTAAAGTAATCCAACAAATCTAATACTAGGAAGAAGACTATCCAACCCCCAAAAGCGGTACAAGTCGTGTCGAAGTGTAGCCCAGAACACCCTGAGATACTACTGGAATACCTACCAGTAAATCTCCTGCCTCGGCCGAGGGCTTTGTGTAATGGCTCTCCTAGACACAGCGCGATCTCACCCCCAATACCGGGAGAGACGAACCCCTGCAGATCCGCTCACTGCCTCCATGTGGCTCGGGACTTTACCAAACTAAAACCTGTTTGCACGACTCCTTTGAGCCGTGGTAGGGTAGTAATCAAAGTACAGTGGGAACTCACACGAGACAAATGACGATCTCAGGTCGATGAACTAACCTGTACACATGTCACCAGGGAACTGCTATCTGACGTCAGGTATAAGACCAACTAGCATGTTCCCGGCGAGTCCTGTCCGGTGTACTCATAACCCAATGAGCACCTGTATACATCTTAGGTGAACCAACTGACACCAGTGGCTTGTGAGACCGGTCACCGCCCCTCGTCGGGGTCTCGACTGTATACACTAGTCTACTCTGGAGTATCGATGCCCTGTCTCGAAACTCCCACGACTAGGGACCTTTTAAGGATGTGCTTATAGACCCCAGCTCCCACGTATATGATCGCCCTCATACTGCTGGCAGTCAAGCAAGAATCCTAGGGGCTCTATCAACTGCAATAGTGACCTGTAAGGTCACCTAAAGCAGTACACGATGATAAAGATAAACCAGATAGCATACTATCATCTTGAGTAAGACTGTCCTACCGGTATAGGTCCTCCCTCAATCATTGCAATCACGTGCCTGTGATCCAATAATTGACTCTGAGGGCACTATCTCCAACACATCGAACCCAAACTGCAGTTTCTGTTGATTTTTTAAAGGCTTCAAAAAAATTTTAAACAAGTGCAGAATGCTATTTACACTGTGAGATGAACACTGACCAAAAACGACACAATTCCAACACATTCTGGCCGGCCAGATACCTCAAAAAACTAGCCTTCTTGGTTTTGTCTTGGAGAATTGCGCCGTGCTTTGGTCTGTGTTCTCATCCAGTGGAGTTTGGGTTTCTGGTGTTGCTAGTTTTTTGCCCAAGTTTAATTCTCTGTTATTTCCAGTATGGGACAATTTGGAGTGTTTCGAAGTTGTTATATCTGACACTGTTTAATAGTTTACAGTACATTCACTTTTATCTGCGACCGTGAATGTCATTCGATCGGTAAACCCGTCTATATGTTATATGTCCTTTTAGACGAGTTTGCGAACGTGACATTCGCGTTGATGTTTTGTGCTTGTGCTGTGATTGTGGTTGGATAGTCGTGGTGGATAGCATGTGGTGAAATGTTAGTGGTACAGTTAAAGATTCATTTGTATATTCATTTTGCGGGGCGAGCGTCCGACATGTGGACCCTCGTCTTTGTCGGGTTGTATATTATTTTGGGGCACGACCGGGTTGAGGTCGATATCACCATTTGTACATATTATTTTCCTTTTATGTACTAGGATTACCCCATGGTGGAGTGCACGAATAGCCGCGTTCTAGAAGGCAATAAGCCCGCATCTCATAGCGTTGAGACGGATGGGGCTTCGTTCTAGAATTGGCGGGCTATTCGCCGCACTCGTAGGGGGTATAGTTTGACCCACGGAGGGGCACCCAAGTTACCAGATTCCGTGAAGTGCTGGGTGGCCCATTCACTTTGTTGAAGGGGGCTGTCTCACTTCTGGGATTGCCGGGTAACTTGCCGCGTTCGTAGGGGTCCAGGTTCTCATTGCACAGGCTATCCACACGACCGGGAATGTCGGGTTTTATTTGCGGCTCAAATGAAACCCGGAGCTCAAAGATTATCCTCCATTCTGTATTGTTGACTGAGATTCTGTGATGTTGATTATTATCATTCCTGGGATGAATGTTGTATATACTTATATATATACTAGTAGATGTTGTATATGTTTTGCATCCGCGCTAGTCCAGCCCCCGCTCTGTCGTTAGTTAAGTAACCTAACGGGTGATGACGGGGCCCCTTGGCGAATACGGATGGTATATACGTACATTGTATTTTCGTTCTTTTCTGATGTGATAGGTTAAATTGATGGGACCACATTAATTTTGATTAATGCAAGAAAATAAACTTAAAAGATATTGTTGGAACAAATTTCGAAAAACTACAGTTATAATCTTTCGCTTTGCTTAGTGGTATTCGGTCATGAATATCCAGCACCTAATTCTACGAGGCAAGAGCGGAGATCCCTTCGCGGGGAGTGACCTCTTGAGCTAAAGTCTATACTGTAGATTACTCGGTTTTTTTCAAAACCAGAAATTTTCAAAAGGAGGAGCTTAAACCACTCCTTTTCCAAAAGCTATCAGGTTCCTTCAACAATATCAAGTTCATTATGTTAACGGGTTTTTCTCCAAAATCCCAGCCGTAACCCTCCGTCATTTCGGATAGGTATTGCTTAGTATTCGTGCTACGTATTTCATGCTCAGCCGAGGCATAGTGTTCGGTATCTATGTAATATTTTTCTGTAGCACATAATGTGATTGGTTGGGACAGTCGTGCGGTCATTTTGGCTCAGTCAAGGACTCGTATGGGTGGGTCTAATGCAATCAAGATAATGACGGGTTGAACTTAACTAGGATCCTTTGATATGTTGGCTCAGTCAAGGTCACTAGGGTCCTAGGGGCAAAAACCACATCGGGGGTTTCAAATATACAGGAAACTTGCAGATTTAGTATACCTTCTAGAGTGTGGTGACTAGAGTGGATTCCATCTAGGTCATTACACAATGATAGTTGGATCCCAATCTCACTGATGAGTTGGATTACTCTCGGGAGATTATTTCACTTAACAATCAATGCTATAAACCAAGTAGGTGTCTAGAACGGTGTTAGCGGGGCTACGCCTCCAGGAAAAAGAGGTTATATAATTAAGGAACTTCGCGAAAGCGTTGGAAAACCTCCCTCGAAGTACCAATACTAGCCTGGCTGAAAGGTTAAGCAAGTATTATGACGTGTGATTAAATCCTGACTAGTTCTTCTTTTAGAGTTTGAAGAAGAATTTGAGGAAACAGTAGGAGCCATCCTGGTTAGATAAATTAATAACCAATCCAATCTTGCAAGAGCGCACGCTGAGTGTTTCTTTTCTCTCTCTCCAGGTAGCAACCATTTCACGCCCTAATCAAGATAATAAAATATATCGCTTGACCGATCCGAATTCTTATTCGAGGCTGGAGAACGTCGGTTTGGCTCTAACTTATGATGGCGATCGTAAGTATGAGCAGAGGAAAGAGGATAATCTGGATTCCAAGGAGACCCCAATGAAGAAGAATCATACTATTGCATCTAGTTCAGGTGTTCTTGTAGTTGAGAACTGCTTTTCGGTCAGTCTTACCTCCTGGGTACTAGATACCGGATCAGGATCTCATATCTGTAATTTATTGCAGGGACTGAGAAAAAGTAGGATAGTCAGACGTGGTGATATGTCCCTCAGGGTAGGGAACGGAGCACATGTTAATACTGCAGCCCTCGGTGAATATCACCAAGTGTTGCCAAATGGCAATACTATGATTTTGAACAGTTGCTACTATGTACCTTCCATGGTTTGCAACATCATATCAGTTTCTTTACTTGATAAAGATGGATATAACTTTGTTCTTGATAGAAATATCATGAACATTTACCTTGATAAGGTACTGGTTGCAGAAGGTACACTGTATAATGGTATCTATGTTCTAAATCAGAATGCAGTTCTCAATGTACAAAACACACGCAAGAGGAAGAGTTCAGAAACGAACGAATCCTACTTATGGCATTGTAGGCTTGGTCATATCGGAAAGAAAAGACTGAGTAAGTTACATAAAGATGGACACTTGAATACGTTCGAATTTTCATCTTATGAACTTGTCAGTCTTGTCTCAAAGAAAAGATGACCAAATCTCCATTCACCGGACATGGAGAAAGAGCAGCAGAGTTCTTGGGACTCATACACAGTGATGTGTGTGATCCGATATCTATACATGCAAGGGGTGGATTCTCGTACTTCGTCACATTCACTGATGATCTCTCTAGGTTCGGATATGTATATCTAATGAACACAAATCTGAAGCTTTTGAGAAATTCAAAGAATTCAGAAACGAAGTAGAGAATCAGGTTGGAAAAAGTATCAAGATCCTCCGATCGGATAGAGGAGGAGAGTACTTAAGCACGGAATTCCTAGAATACCTAAAAGAGAATGAAATTCTCTCTCAGCTTACTCCTTCATATACACCACAGCACAACGGTGTATCGGAGCGGAGGAGCCGTACCCTATTGGACATGGTTCGCTCCACGATGAGTAATACCGAGTTGTCTCTTTCATTTTGGGGACATACGCTTTTGACAGCGGCATACCTATAGAATGATGTTCCGTCCAAATCTGTGCCTAAAACACCATTCGAGATATGGAACGGTAAAAGGCAGTATCTTAAAAGTATTAAGATATGGGGTTGTCCGGCCTATGTAAAAGTACAAAATCCGGACAAATTGCAGGCACGTTCAGTTTTATGTAAGTTTGTGGCATATCCTAAAAATTAAATAGGATATCTGTTCTACCACACCGAGGAACAGAAGGTGTTTGTATCTCGCCACGCCACCTTTTTAGAGTGCCAAGTTCTTGCAAAAGAAACAAGTGGGAGTTTGGTAGAATTGGAAGAAATTCAGCGACCACAAACTGAAATTGAAGATTTGACAAAACCTAAAGATTCAATAACCCGAGACGAACCTTAGCCACTCCGCAGATCTGGTAGGATTTCTCATCCGCCCGAAAGATACTACGGTTTTTTCATAGACGGGGATCGAGAGGATTGCATCTTGGAAGAAGATGCTCCTACCAGTTTCAGACAGACCATTATCAGTAGGGACTCTGATAAGTAGCTGGATGCTATGCGATCCGAAATAGAGTCCATGTACACCAATAAAGTGTGGACCTTGGATATTGCTCCACCTGGAGTAAAACCCGTTGGATGCAAATTGATCTAGAAAAGGAAACTTGGTGTAGATGGGCTGGTGGAAACCTATAAGGCTAGACTCGTTGCAAAAGGTTTTCGTCAAAGACCAGGTGTGGACTATGACAAAACCTTTTCTCCAGTGGCAATGCTTAAATTCATTCGGATCCTACTTTTCATTGCTACCTTCCATGACTATGAGATCTGGCAGATGGACGTAAAAACGACCTTTCTAAACGGCAGTTTGGAAGAGTGCGTTTATATGGATCATCCAGAAGGCTTTGTAGACAGTGGGAGCAGCGGGAAGGTATGCAAGTTGCTTAAATACATTTATGGATTAAAGCAGGCATCACGGAGCTGGAACATCTGTTTTGATGAAACAGTCAGGGAATTTGACTTCATTAAGAACGAGGATGAGCCTTGTATTTATAAGAAGATTGTAGGACGAACTGTCGTATTCATAGTCTTGTACGTAGATGACATTCTTTTGATAGGAAATGACATACCTATGCTACAAACAGTCAAGCTATTCTTGTCACAACGGTTCTCCATGAAGGACCTGGGTGATGCCTCGTGCATTCTGGGGATCAAGATCTATAGAGATAGATCCAAGAGATTACTGGGACTTTCGCAGTCCAGGTACATAGAGACCGTACTAAAGAGATTTAGTATGGAAGATTCCAAGCACTGTAATATACCCACATTGCATGGAATCACCCTCTCCAAGAAGATGTCTCCCAAGATTGACGAGGAGAGGGTTCGCATGAGCACTATACCCAACGCTTCGGCGGTAAGATCTATAATGTATGCGATGCTATGTACAAGACCAGATGTAGCTTACGCGCTAAGCATGGTGAGCCGGTATCAGTCAGACCCAGATGAGAACCACTGGACAGCAGTGAAGAACATTCTCAAGTATCTGAGAAGGACTAAAGAGATGTTCCTGGTTTACGGTAATGGAGACCTCAGGGTCGAGTCCTTTACCGATTCAATCTTCCAGAGTGACAAGGACGACAGCAAGTCTGTCTCGGGTTTTGTGTTTACCTTCAATGGAGGGGCGGTGTGTTGGAGGGTTCCAAACAGAACACCGTCGCAGACTCGACGATGGAGGCTGAATACATTATTGCAAGCGATGCCGCAAAAGAGGTAGTCTGGATGAAAAAGTTCATTAGTGAACTTCAGGTTGTTCCATCCATTGTTGACCCAATACCTTTGTATTACGATAACAATGGGACTATAGCTTTAGCGAAGGAACCACGGTCCCATCAGAAATCCAGACACATCTTAAGGCGGTATCACCTGATCAGGGAGATCAATGATCGCCAGGAGATCGAGGTGCGGAGAGTGGACACTAAAGAAAACATGGCGGATCCATTCACAAAGGACCTCCCTCAAGCACAGTTCGAGAGACTTTTTGAGCTATTGGGTATGCGGTACGCCAGCAGCTGGCCTTAGTGCAGACGTTGGGTATGCGGTACACCAATTACTGGCCTTTAGTACAAGTAGGAGATTGTTGGATATGTATGCCCTAGAGGACATTATTGTATAGTACTATTTTGTATATTACATTTTGGAAGCTTGGGATATATACACGGATTGATGACAGTCTTGCTCGATATAGTAGTATGCTACTTGGTTTGTATCCATCTTAATATGCGTATATGTTTCTTTTAACATATCGCTAATACATATTGATGGAGTCCTTAGGATCTTAGCTTGACTACCAGCGTTGTGATGGCGATCACACTAGTAGGGACTGGGTAGTCTATAAGCACATCCTTATACAGGTCCCTAGTTGTAGGATTATCGAGACAGGGCATCGATACTCCAGAGTAGACTAGTATATACGTTTCTCATCCCAGCAGGGGAGATGGTCTGTCCTACAACCATTAGTACATCGTACTGGAGATAGTATGCAGGTGCTCATTGGCTTATGAGTTACACTGGACGGACACGTAGGGTACTGCTTGTTGGTATTATACCTTTCGTCAGGTAGCAGTTTCCAGGTGACATGAGTATAACTTAGTCCGTTGACTTGACACTGCCACTTCACCTCAAGTGTGTTCCCACTGTTCTTAGATTGCTACCCTACCACGGCTCTATTGAATCATGCAAACAGGTAGTAGTTGGGTGAAGTCCCGAAGCACTTGGAGGCAGTGGCGGTTAAATAGGATTCGTCTCTCCCGGTATTGGGGATTGATATCGTGCTGTGTTTGGAGAGCCATTACACAAAGTCCCTGGCCAGGGCAAGTGAGATTTACTGGTAGGTTTTCCCGTAGTTTCTCAGGGTGTTCTGGGCTACACTCCGACACGACTTATACCGCTATTAAGGGTCTGACGTTTACCACCCCTAGGCCCGATATGCGATACTCTTAGACGAATAGACCGACTGTACGGAGATTGTCACAGATAGGCTCAATAGGAGTTTGGATGAGATTGCCCGTCGACCTTCTTATCAACAGACACCCGGGTAGCCGTTACGCACAGCTAGTGCCGCTGATGTTCTTGTGGTTAAACCCACTGCCAGAGTACTGTCGAGTCTTTAGCGTCCCACACAGTAGGTTTCCCAGCTTCGGGCGAAACAAGTAGAGGTCGTATGGTTTTAAAACAGGGTTCGATCACATTCGTGTACTTGTGCGCGTGTGGTGTTCGAGCGGACAATACTAGTGGGCTTTGGTTTAACTCGGATCTTAGTATTTGATTATTAGATTAGCTTCGTCTCATAGTATTCGTGTTTCTCGGAACACGGATGTGGGTATGTATATATGGATGAGAGGGGGTATAGAAGGAGATACCTCATTAGGGTTTTGACCATTGACTTGGTCAAAACAAATATGAGGTAAAGAAAAGACTTTGTTATTTTTGATAAATGATAATTTTTGGCATGGCTGCTTATGTTGACCTTTTGACTTGGCTTGACTTGTTGACTTTAGATATTTTGATGAGATATTTTTGACCTAGATATTTTGGTGAGATATTTTCCATACCATGCTTGAGGTCATATATAAGTTAGCCATTCCATTTTTATATTCATTATCACAAATACTTTCTCTTTCTTCAAGCTTGCTCTATCCTTCTTCCTCTCTCAAACCCTAGTGTATCATGTGTTGATAATCAAGGGTTAATGAGACTTAGCTACTCTAAATCACACTCTACTCACTTTAGTCTACTTAGATTACCAAGCTAAGTATTCTAGTTACCTCAACTTGGAGGTTTAGCTCAAGGTTGGAACTCTCGGGTGGATCATCGTTGACACAAGGAGGCCGAAGTTCAAGCACGATCCATACTTCCATCGAGGAGCTTTAGGAGAGGATCGAAGACCCGAAAGACTTGGTTTCTTTATGTATACTTTCTATCATAGTAGATAGAACCCTAACATGCTAACTAGGTTTATGGTAAAGATCCGGTTTAGGTTTATTCTAGTGCCAAGTTTATGATCATAGTAAAAATTTTGTTCCACATTTGGCCACGGAAGTTGTCCGGGGCGCTAGTGTAACCCTTCATTAGTGTACTTTTGGAGCCGAGTAGTGTCTGGGCAGTAATTGAGGATTTCATTGCAGATTTTGTGGGAGCACCAGCTATTCGCTAAATTATCTAAGTGTGTTTTCTGGTTGGATGGTGTTAAATTCTTGGGTCATATAGTTACGAGAGATGGTACGTATGGAACCGAGGAGGATCGAGGCCATTCAGCACTGGCCCGGACCTGTATCAGTGACGGAGGTTCGCAGCTTTTTGGGTTGGCCGAATTCTATCAATGTTTCGTACAGGATTTTTCTCATATAGCTGCAACGTTGACTGGGTTGACCCAGAAGGGAGTTTAACCGAAGCATGCGAGCAGAGATTTCAGTAGTTGAAGACTCGTTAGACTACGGCGCCAGTATTATTTTTGCCTTCAGGATCAGGCGGTTTTGTTGGTGATTGCGATGCTTCTCGGCAATTGAAGAAGCGTGGGTAGAACTATTCCACGCATGATGCGGTGATATTTACACTTAAGATTTGGAGACACTACTTATACAACGAGTCGTGCTAGATATTTATGGACCATAAGAAGCTTAAAGTATATTTTTCAGCAGCGAGATTTGAAATTTGAACAGCGCCATTGGACGGAGCTAGTGAAATACTATGACAGTGAGATTCTTTATCGTCCGGAAGAGGCGAATGTTGTGGCAGATGCTTTAAGTCGGAGGCCCGGAGGTAGCTTACCTTGCTTTAGCATAGTATAGAGGCAGTCGACGGCAAATTGGGAGATTCTATGCGACAGCCGAGTACAGTTCGAGTTTACGTCGACCAGGGGACAACTTTCCCGTGTCCATGCACAACCACAGTTACTTGCTCGTATCCGTGAAGCACAGTCCGATGACGTTCGTTTGTCAAAGATCTTGGAGCAAGTTCGACAGGGTAGAGATTCAGAGTTCATGATCGATGATCAGGGAGTACTACGATTTGGGACTCGACTGTGTGTGCCAGATTATTAGGGACTGAGATGCAAGATTTTTTAGGAGGCGCATCAGTCAGTATATAGTGTTCATCCAGATTCCACCAAGATGTATTATGATTTGAGAGAAGTCTACTGGTGTGAAGGGATGAAGAGGGATATCACAGACTTTGTTTCAGGATGCTGACTTGTCAGCAAGTCAAGGCCGAGCATCAGGGGTCAGCAGGAGAATTACAACCTTTGCCTATTCTGGAGTAGAAATGGGAGCAGATCTTTATGGATTTTATCGTGGGTCTACCTAGGACCAGTTGAGAGTATGACTCTATTTGAGTAATGATAGACCAATTAACGAAAGCAGCTCACTTTCTGCCAGTAAGATCACTTTCGGGTTTGTTCAGTATGCTCAGACACATGTTGATGAGATTGTGCGACTACATGAAGTTTCGACTTATATTGTGTCCGACTGGGACACCTAGTTAACCAGCCGACTGTGGCAGAAACTTCAGGAGGCTTTGGACACCCCGATTGAGTTTCAGTATAGCTTTCCACCCGCAGACCGTCGGTCAATCAGAGTAGACCATATAGAATTCTTGAGGACATGCTCCGAGCTTGCGTTCTAGATTTTGGTGGCAGCAGGGATTGTCATTTGACCTTGATAAGTTTTCCTATAATAACAGCTTCCAGGAAGCGATTCAGATGGCATCCTTTGAGGCATTATATGGGGAATAAATGTCAATCACCCGTTTGATGGACAGAGGTCAGTGAAAGCAGTACTTTGGGGCCGCAGATGGTGCAGGAGACGACCGAAAAGAGATTCAGTTGATTCAAGATAGGATAAGAGCGGCCTAGTGCAGGAAGAAGTTTAATGCTGATAGACGCCGTTGCAGACTTGAGTTCACCGTTGGCGATCATGTTTTCTTGAAGGTTTCTCCGATGAAGGGCGTGTTGAGATTCAAGAGGAAAGGAAGGCTTAGTTTTAGATATGTAGTCCCTTTGAGATTCTCGAGCGTATCGGCACAGTTGCGTATCGTTTGCCTTTTCCACCCAGCTTTCCAGATGTTCACCCTGTGTTTCATATATCGATGCTCCGCAAGTACCTTCATGACCCCTCTCACGCGATACAGCATCAGACGATCCGGCTGGAGCGCAATCTTTCTTTCACCGAGCAACCGATAGTCATTCTAAATTGGCAGGTGAAGAAACCGAGGTCCGAGGTCATACCGACCGTAATGGTTCTTTGGCGTGGCCCGAGCGGCGAAAAGGTCATGTGGAAAGCCGAGGTCGAGATGAGGAAGAAATATTCCCATCTCTTTGAGGGAAACGCGTAGTTAGATTTTAAATTCGGGGACCGAATTTCTTTAAGGGGGGAAGATTGTAACGTTTTAAAAATCATTTAGGTGAATTTTCCGATAATCGGTAAAATAACTTGGGTTTTCCGTAAAAACCAAGATATAATTATTTTTCAACATAAACTTAAATACACCTATTTTAACTATGTAATTGTTGTTAGTTATATGTATGCCCTAGAGGCCATTACTGTACATGCAATGTATATTGTAGTGGATGCTTGGACATATATAGGAAGGACTTTCTTGCTCGACATGATAGTATGCTATCTGGTTGCTCTTTATCTTAACATGTGCACTTATTGTCTTTCTATTACATGTTGATAAAGCCCTTAGGATGAGTACTTGACTACCAGGATTATGATGCGGATCATACAAGTGGGGTAGAGGTAGTCGGCAAGTACATCCTTCAATTGTTCCTAGTCGTGGGAGTATCGAGACAGGGCATCGATACTCCAGAGTAGACTAGCGTATACGCTTCTCGACCCATGTGATGGACGATGGATGATCCCATATCCATTGGTGTTTGACATCAGAGATGGTATACGGGTGCTCAGTGGAGACTGGGTACACTGAACGGACTCGCCGAGAACTCCTAGATGGTATTATACCTATCGTCAGACAGCAGTTCTCTGGTGACACTGGTACAGGTTAATCTGTCGACCCGAGATCGTCATAGAGTCTTGTGTTATTCCTACTGTGCTTTGACTTCCACCATACCACGGTCAAGAGATCGTGCAAAAAAGGTGGTTTTTGGGTACAATCCCGAGTCACATGGAGGCAATGAGCGATAGGAGGGGATTCATCTCTCCCGGTATTGGGAGTTGATGTTGCGCTATGCTCGATTGGCCATAACAGGAAATCCCTGACCAAGGATGCTGAGATCTACTGGTAAGTGTTATCAGTAGTTTCTCGAACTGTTATGGACCTTGCATCGGCATGACTTATCAGGCTATTGGGGTCTAACGTTATACCACCCCCAGGCTGTGATATGCGACATATCAGGCGAAGAGACCGGACTGTACGGTAGTGTTACTGATTGGATTCGTAGGAGTATGAGCAGGCTTACTTTTTGATCTTCTGATCGCTCAATACCCGAGTGGCCGTTACGTTTAGCAGACCGCTTGCGGCTTGTGGGTGTTTGATATGATCATCACCTACTGCCGGCGTATTGACGAGTCTTTAGAATCCTACACAGAGGTTTCCTGGTTCATGCGAAACGAAGTAGAAGCACATATGTGATAAATGCGGGACCGAGATTAATATGAGTATGTGATACAGTATTCTATTCTCGTGATATGTGATATCGGACGGTTATATGAGATATAGCCGGGTTATCGGATCAAGTGTTGATTCGATAAGTTGATTCATATGATATTAGTCGGTTGTATGTGATATAACCGGATTATTAAATCAAGTGTTGATTTGATAATTTAATGTATAATTATATATTTGATATATTAACTTACATTAACTAATATTAGCTCACTAAGTATTCTTTTTCTCACTTATGTGCATAAAGTATATATGTGATATATATTAATGTACATTTTATTTGTGTCATGCTTGATGCCACATGCTTCATGGGTGTATGAGACTTACACCATTCTTGATATAATATAGGGTTTATATTTATCTAAGTAATTCAAAAATTGGATGGAAATTGTCATGGCTAAAAGCTTTTAGAAGCTTGTGGAAACATTGACCAAGTCCACCATTTTTATTTTACTTGTAGATATTTATTAACACAACCATTATACTCACCCATGGTTAAGTCTCTACATAGGTTAGTGTATGACACTAACTCACCCATGGTTCATATTCTCACCTCATTAGTTTTTTCATTCTCTTCATCACTTCATCTTCTTCTTCCTCTTGAAAAAAGCTTTCTAGGGTTTGAAAAGGTGATAAAATATTGTGTGAAAAATTAATCTAAAGTGAGCCCATTTCCTACTTCATCATCCTCTACTATATCAGCCATTTAGTTTAGGGTGTTTTCTTCACTAAACCCTAATTTAATGAAGAGGTAGCATGAGCTCGGTACCTCTAAAGCCCTATCTAAGTAAGTCTAAAGCCTTCATTTCATCGCTGTGCTTGAGTCTTCCCAACGTAGATCATCTTCGGCCTCGAAGACTTTGAGCAAGCTTGTTCATTTCTTCATGTGAACCCTTTCTTGAGTTCGGGGGTTCACTACTTGGAGCGAAGGGACTACTACATGGAGCTTTAGAAGTGAAAGACCAGTGTACAAAGGTTGTATTCCTCATTCGCTTAGTTTGTAAAGTTGTTTACATGATGTATCGTCTAAATCTCTAGTTAAGATTCTAGGGTTAGGGTTCTTTAGAACAGCAAAAAAATTTGAAAACGGCATGGACGATACCTCCTGAAACCTTGCTGCCGCGCTACATAACCCTACAATGGTATCAGAGCCAAGCTAGAGATTTAAACGATGTTTGTTAGATTACGAAACCAAAACTACTCCGAAACTTGAAACCCTAAAATCCAGTTTCTGTCGAATTTTAAATGGCCTCTAAAATTTTTTTTAGCAACTGAAGAATGCTGTATGTGATATAACATAAACACTGTGAAAACTTGAAGCAATTTGGCCGGTTTTTGGCCGAGCACATGACCCCAAAATCCGAGCAGTCTGGCCCTGGTGCATTGTTCTGGCTTCAAATTTTCATGGTGTTTCAGTCTCTGGGTTTTGGTGTTTCAGGTGTTGCTAGTTTTTGCTAAATTTGCATGTGATGTTAACTTTCTGCAAAGGAAATTCGGAGTGTTTTGTAATCGTAATTCTAACATCTATTCGGGTTATTTAGACAACGTTAAAAAGTTTGAACGGATATCAATAACCCATATTTTCCCTCGCTAGAAATTTTCCAAGAGTTGGATTTTTTTCAAGTTTAAAATCTTCAGAAAATCATGCAAGCGATTCTGTGGACCCTCAAGAAGAACGATACCCAAACTCGACTTTTTGGATCGCGGAACCGCAGTCATACCCTAGGGTTTGCGGCAGTTCCATGGCGACATGAGTGAGGCATGGGTCGGCTCTTCTATGGATGGTTCATAGGAGCTGTGGCATATTCTGGGTACTTTTTGAACTCCGCTCAAGTGTTGAGCTCTTTGGGAAATTTTTGGGTGTTTGTTTATTCGATCGAAAAGTTTAACATCGTCTAGCTATCTGTGATTGTGATACAATATTTGGAATCCACATAATTAGTTATGTGATAACTAGTTTGAATTTTATAAATCTAGCAGTTTAGTCTCATTTGATCGGTTGCCAAGGAATTTTGATGTGGATCAAAAGTCCGTCGTAATTACATAGTGTACGCAGATACTCGCTGGGTAACCTTACTAGATAGCCACGCCCTATAGCCCCGACCAAGTGACTGTAAGAGAACCCCGTCGCCAAAAGCATCCGTCCGGGTGCTCGCTGCCGCGGTGTTCCGCCTTAGTACACTTCGTCCACGGCGTCGGGGGTGCGGCCGTCTACTAAAGTTTCTGACGAGCATTCGATCAGGTTATCGGGAATCTTTTTGAATTACTCGACAGGTTATTGGAAAGTGTTTTCAATATCGAGACTAAAATGCAGGGTTTATAATTGTTAGGCATGTGATGTCTAAGGAATTCATTTGGTTAGGCATGAAATCCAAAGTATGTGATACATTAGGTTTATGATGTCTAAGGTGGTTGCAGATTCCAATTGTTTTAGTTTTTTACTTTCTTTTCTGCAACCGTAAGTGTAATATGTGGTGTATCGCCGGTTTCGTTTCTATACGTCAACAACAATTGGGATACGCATATTTACTTACGTTGATTACATATGATGTTATGTGTTGCTGTGATATGTTATATTGGATCGTCGTGTTCTGAATAGCCGGGTTTTTTTATGTGAGATGAGAGTTTTTCATTTTCATTCATGTAAAAGCTTGTATGTAATATTCTTTTATTGGGGCACTTCCGGGTTGAGGATGACATCACCATTGATGTATATTATTTACTTTTCCGCATTAGGATAGACCCAAGGAGGAGAGCATAAGTAACCGGGTTCTAGGGTCCAGTGGAAGACCATCTCGAGGAGTCGAGACCGGGTCTCCTAACTCTAGAATTGGTAGGGTTGCTTGCCGCTCTCGTAGGGGTCTAGGGATGTGGGTTTGGCTATTCATCGCGACCGTGGAATCCGCGTTTATTATTGGCTTAATTAAAACACGGAATTCCTAGTATATCCAATATTTCATATGTGTTCTTCTGCTGCTGATATTCAGTGATGTGATCAGTTTATATGTTGAGACGAATGCTTATATTATATATATGCTGATATATAGTAAATATTGCTGCTTTCGTTTCTTCTGTGATGCTTGGGAAGCATAATTGATGGGACTTCATTAATGAGATTAATGAAGTAAAAGAAACCTAAAGGTGGTGTAGAAACTTGTTTTACAAACTGGTAGCTCTAGTTCTTGCTTTGTATAGCAGTATTCCTTGTAGAATATCCAGCACCTTATTCGATAAGGAAAGAGCCGAGATCCCTTCACCGGGAGTGACCTGTTTAGCGAAACTGGCAGATACTACAACCCACTCGGTTTTTCTTTTGATTGCTTCTATAGTTCTTGCTTCGCATAATGGTATTTATGAAATATCCTGCACCTTATTCGATAATGAAAGAGCCGAGATCACTTCACCGGGAGTGACCTCTTTAACAAAACTAGTAAAAGCCTCAAAAACACTCCTTTTTCAAAATCACTCGATTCTACAACGATATCAAGTTCATTACGCAAAGGGTTTTCATAAAAACTTGTCGTAGCCCTCCGTCATTTCAGATAAGTAGTATTTAGTATTCGTGCTGCGTTTGTTGACCTTGTCAAGGCGTAGTGTGCGGTAGCTGATTAGTGCTTATCTGCTAGCATATGATGCGATTGGATTAGGGTAGTCGTGCGGTCTTGTTGACCTTGTCAAGGGGTCGTGCGGGTGGGTTTAATTCAATCAGGAAATGATGGGTTGAACTTGACTTGCGGTCTATGGTTTGTTGACCTTGTCAAGGTCATAGATAGCTTGGGGCAGAATATTATCGGGAATTTTAAGTGTTGAAATTTGCAATGAGATTGCATACCTTCTATGAGATAGTTGGATCCCGATACCCACTGCGAGTAAGAGTTACTCCTGGGAGAGTTTTACATATTACAATTAGCCGATCAAGTAGGTGTCTAGAAAGATATTAACGGGGTTATGCCCCTAGGAAAACGAGGTTTATTTTAATTAGGTCCGTGCGAAAGCACGGGGAACCCCCCTCAAAGTACCGACACTGGCCAGGCCGAAAAATTGGCGAACTTGTAGGGTGTAATTAATACCGGCTAGTCTTACCTTTTAGGGTTTGAAAGAAGATTTGATAAAAACAGTGGGAGCCATCCTGATTAGATAAAATAATAACCAATCTAATCATGCAAGAGCACACGCAGAGTGTTTTCTTCTCTCTCTCTCTCTCCTGGTAGCAACCATGTCACGCCGTAATCAAGATAATAATATGGATGTATTGATCGAACCTGCTTATTATACTGTGTTAGGGAACGTTGGTTCCGCTCTATCTTATAACCGTTGTAAGTCCGAGCAGGAAATTGGGGATTATCCGGATTTCCACGCCACCCAATTAAGGAATAAGCATGTTGATACATATTCTTCGGATGTGTTCATTACCGATAACTGTTTCTCAGCATCCTCTACGTCCTGGGTATGTGATACCGGATCAGGATCCCGCAAATGTAATCTGTTACATGGGCTGCAGATAGGTAGAGAACTGAGAATGGGTGATATGTCTCTAAGTGTAGAGAATGGTGCAAGTGTTGCAGCCAAACCAGTTGGCAAATATCACCTTGTATCAATACATTGATTCCGAATGAATGTTATTACATACCGAACCTGATATACAACATTACATCGGTTTCTTTAATGGGTTAAAGAAGGATATAATTCTGTATTGGAGGATAATGTTGTGAACATTTTTCCTAAATCAAGAGTTGATTGGATCAAGCACGTTATGAAATGGCATATACGTTCTAAATCAAACCACGGTTCAAAGTATACCGAACACACACAAGAGAAATAGTTCAGAAATGAACGAATCTTTCTTGTGGCATTATAGACTAGGTCATATCAATGCGACACGACCAGCTAAGTTACATAAGGATGAATATGAGAATCTGTTCGAATTTTCATCTTATGATACTTGCCAGTCTTGTCTCAAAGGTAAAATGACCAATACTCCGTTTATTGGAAACAGAGAAAGAGTTACTGAACTCTTGGGACGGATACATGATGATGTATACGGTCCTATATCTACAAATGCCAAGGCTGGTTCTTTGTACTTCATTATATTCACTGATCATCTCTCAAGATTCGAATATATGTTCATGTTGAAACAAAAGTCTGAAACTTCTGAGAAATTCAAAGAATATAAGCTTAAAGTTGAGAACCAGACGAGTAGAAGTATTAAATCCTTCAATACGATCGGGGAGGTGAATACTTGGGCATGGAGTTCCTAGATTTTCTAAATAGAGAATTGGATTCTCTCTCAGCTTACTCCTTCGTATACACCACAGTACAACGGTGGATTGGAACGGAGGAATCGCAGCCTATGAGATATGGCGCACTCTATGATGAGTACTGCTAAGTTACCTATTTCCTTTTGGTGTTATGCACTTGAGAAGCTGCATACCTATTGAATGGGGTTCCATCCAAATCAGTGCCTACCACTACATATGAGATATGGAATAGGAAGAGACCATGTCTTTAACGAGTTAAGATATGGGGTTGTCCGGCCTATGTTGAAAAGCAAAATCCGGACAAGCTCGAGGCAAGGTCATATCTGTATAAGTTTGTTGGATATCCCAAACATTTGCGAGGGAATATCTTCTACCACTCTGAAGAGAAAAATGTGTTTTGTTTCTCAGCATGCCACCTTTTTAAAAAAGGAATTTCTTGTGAAGAAATTTGTGGTCATGAGGTAAAACTGGAAGGAGTTCCAGCTAAACAAACTAATAGCTGATGATTTGGTGAAACCAAAGGACTCAATAGTCTCCAACCAACCTCAGCCTCTCCGCGAATCTGGTAGGGTTCCTCATCCACTTGAGAGATACTACGGTCTTCTCGGTGACAGTGGGAGCGAGGATTGCATCATGGTAGATGATGGCCCAACTAGGTTCAGGCAGGCCATCATGAGTGGCGACTCTGTGAAAAGGCTAGATGCTATGCGATCAAAGATGGAATCCATGTACACCAACAAAGTATGACTTTGCATGTTGCACCTGAAGGGGTAAAACCTATTGGAAGCAAATGGATCTTGAGAAGATTCTTAGTATAGATGGAAAAGTTGAGACTTTCAAAGCCATGCTTAAGTCCATCAGGATCAATGCACGCATCGCAGAGATGGAACATCTATTTTGATGTGACAATCAAAGAGTTTGACTTCATCAAAAAAGTATATGAACCTTGTATATACAAGAAGGTTGTAGAGAGTAAGGCTGTCCTCTACGTATTGTTCATAGATGACATACTCTTGATAGGAAATGGTTTCCTATGCTACACTCGGTCAAGCTCCTCTTATCACAAGGATTCTCCATGGAAGATCTGCATGATACCTACTACATCTTATGGATTATGATCTATGATGATAGATCTAGCTGGATATTGGGAGTGTCCCAAATCCATATACATTAGCACCATACTAAAAGGATTTAGTATGGAAGATTTTAAGTGTGGTGGTTCGTCCACTTACTCAGGAATCAATCTCTCCGAAAAGATGTCGTCCGAGACTGATTTGGAGAGAGCTCGCATGCAAGGGATACCCTATGCTTCGGCAGTAGGCTCTATCATGTATGTGATGTTATGTACCAGATGTAGATGACTCACTAGGTGCAGTGATCAGGAATCAATCAGATCTTGGGAGAATCACTGGACAGCAGTAGAGGACATTCTTAAGTACTTGAGAAGCACTAAATGAATGTTCTTGGTTCGAGCTTCCAGAGTGATAAGGTCGACTGAAAGTCAGTCACGGCCATTTTCTTTACCCTCAGTGGAGGGATGGTATGTTGGAAGAGTTCCAAGCTAGATACTATGACATACTAGATGATAAAGGCTGAATACATTGCTACCGATGATGCGGCGAAAGTGGTTGTCTGGACATTTCTTGTTCATGAGATGAACATGGTTCCTACCATTGAGCATCCAATAACTATTATTGTGACAACAATGAAGTTGTCGCTTTGGCCTAGGAACGCCGGTGCCATTAGCGTTCCAGACATATTCTGAGGCAACTATCACCTGATAAGGGAGATGGTTGATCTCCAAGGGATCGAGGTCAGGAAAGTTGACACGAAGGAAAACACGGCAGATCCACTCACAAAGGCCTTTTCCTAGAGAGACTTCTATAGGACGTTGAGTATGAGATACTGCAACAAATGGCCTTAGTGCAAGTAGGAGATTGTTAGTTATATGTATGCCCTAGAGGCCATTACTGTACATGCGATGTATATTGTAGTGGATGCTTGGACATATATAGGGAGGACTTTCTTGCTCGACATGATAGTATGCTATCTGGTTGCTCTTTATCTTAACATGTACACTTATTGTCTCTCTATTACATGTTGATAAAGCCCTTAAGATGAGTACTTGACTACCAGGATTATGATGCGGATCATACAAGTGGGGCAGAGGTAGTCGGCAAGTACATCCTTCAATTGTTCCTAGTCGTGGGAGTATCGAGACAGGGCATCGATACTCCAAAGTAAACTAGTATGTACGCTTCTCGACCCATGTGATAGGCAATGGATGATCCTATATCCATTGGTGTTTGACATCAGAGATGGTAAACGGGGGCTCAGTGGAGACTGGGTACACTGAACGGACTCGCTGAGAACTCCTAGATGGTATTATACCTATCGTCAGATAGCAGTTCTCTGGTGACACTGGTACAGGTTAGTCTGTCGACCCGATATCGTCATAGAGTCTTGTGTGATTCCCGCTGTACTTTGATTTCCAACATACCACAGTAAAGAGATCGAGCAAAAAGGTGGTTTTTGGGTACGGTCCCGAGTCACATGGAGGCAATGAGCGATAGGAGGGGATTCGTCTCTCCCGGTATTGGGAGTTGATGTTGCGCTATGCTCGATTGGCCATAACAGGAAATACCTGGCCAGGGTTGCTGAGATCTACTGGTAAGTGCTATCAGTAGTTTCTCGAACCGTTATGGACCTTGCATCGGCATGACTTATCAGGCTATTAGGGCCTGACGTTATACCACCCCCAGGCTGTGATATGCGACATATCAGACGAAGAGACCGGACTGTACGGTAGTGTTACTGATTGGAATCGCAGGAGTATGAGCAGGCTTTCTTGTTGATCTTCTGATCGCTCAATACCTGGGTGGCCGTTACGTTTAGCAGACCGCTTGCGGCTTGTGGGTGTTTGATATGATCATCACCTACTGCCGGCGTGTTGACGAATATTTAGAGTCCTACACAAAGGTTTCCTGGTTCATGCAAAACGAAGTAGGAGCACATATGTGATATGTGCGGGACCGAGATTAATACGAGTATGTGATACCGTATTCTATTCTCGCGATATGTGATATCGGACGGTTATATGAGATATAGCCGGGTTATCGGATCAAGTGTTGATTTGATAAGTTGATTCATATGATATTAATCGGTTGTATGTGATATAGCCGGATTATTAAATCAAGTGTTGATTTGATAATTTAATGTATAATTATATATTTGATATATTAACTTACATTAACTAATATTAGCTCACTAAGTATTCTTTTTCTCACTTATGTGCATAAAGCATATATGTGATATATATTAATGTACATTTTATTTGTGTCATGCTTGATGCCACATGCTTCATGGGTGTATGAGACTTACACCATGCTTGATATAATGTAGGGTTTATATTTATCTAAGTAATTCAAAAATTGGATGGAAATTGTCATGGCTACAAGCTTGTAGAAGGTTGTGGAAACATTGACCAAGTCCACCATTTTTGTTTCACTTGTAGATATTTATTAACCCAACCATTATACTCACCCATGGTTAAGTCTCTAAATGGGTTAGTGTATGACACTAACTCACCCATAGTTCATATTCTCACCTCATTAGTTTTTTCATTCTCTTCATCACTTCATCTTCTTCTTCCTCTTAAAAAAAGCTTTCTAGGGTTTGAAAAGGTGATAAAATATTGTGAGAAAAATTAATCTAAAGTGAGCCCATTTCCTACTTCATCATCCTCTACTATATCAGCCATTTAGTTTAGGGTGTTTGCTTCACTAAACCCTAATTTATTGAAGAGGTAGCATGAGCTTGAGTCTCCTCGACGTAGATCATCTTCGGCCTTGAAGACTTTGAGCAAGCTTGTTCATTTCTTCATGTGAACCCTTTCTTGAGTTCGGGAGTTCACTACTTGGAGCGAAGGGACTACTACACGGAGTTTTAGAAGTGAAGGACCGATCTACAAAGGTTGTATTCCTCATTCACTTAGTATGTAAAGTTGTTTACATGATGTATCGTCTAAATCTCTAGTTAAGATTCTAGGGTTAGGGTTCTTTAGAACGGCAAAAAAAATTGAAAATGGCATGGACGATGCCTCCCGAAACCTTCGTGCTACATAACCCTACAATTACTAGTATTTGGTATTTATTTAGTCACTTATAAAATGTTAGTTTACTTAAATATTTTTTCTTAATTAATTATTTTTAATATTATTTTAAGCTTTCACTTATACATTTAATTAGTGATAATTACAAATTGGAATGGGTTAAGCACACAATTGTGAACAATGACAACTTAGAAACAAGTTTGTAACATGCTCTTTTTTTTTTTTAAATGTGTCTCCATAATTCTAAAGAAGTCTAGGATTTAATTAGGAAATAAAATAAAACAAGATAATTAAGAAAAGACTTAATAGATGTAATAATTAGAGATGTTTCTACACACTCACCCACACACACCTCACTCTCTCTTTCCCTCCCTCACCTCTGGCCGAAACCTCACTGCAGCCCCTCTCCCATTTTCCCCACTTCATTTCCTCTCAAAAATTCTTCATTTTTGCTTCAAAAATCAATACAATGTCTCACTAATTCTTCATTAAACCATTACCCAATATTCCTTGGCCCAAACTAGCTTGAATCTTGAAGCAAGAGAGCAATTTGGGAGGCTAAGTTTGCATGCTAGATCTCAAAATTTGTGAGGTATAAATCTTAACCCTATGGTTTAATTGTTGGTTAATTGCTTTAATCTAGCTTATCTAGGTTTTAAATTGGTTCTAACTGCAAGATTGTGATTGTAAAGAGAAGGGTTTGAATTCAAGTTAGGGTTTTTATCAATAAATCAAGTTAACTAAGTGTAGGTTATCATCTTAAGATTTGCAAAATCTAAACTAGTTGTTAATTTGCTAATTGTTACTTTTAAATTTATCTTAATTATATAATCTTGCAAACTAAATTTTGTGATTAAGGTAAATAGGTGAGATTAAAATCTAGTTAATAATGGTGTGACCTAATTAAGATATTAAGTGATCTTTGTGGCCACTAGAATTACTAAAACATCTAGATTTGTACTAAAACGGTTAATGGTTGCTTACTAGGTTTTTGAAATAAATCGATTTGAATCAAGTTTGAGGTTTTAATGGTTTACCACCTATTTCATATAATATTTAGTGTGATGTGAATGCGCAATTGGTACGATTGGGTTTTAGGTTTGGGGATTTTCACGTATAGCGACCCTAGTTGTAGTTTGTGGCGTTGTCGCGAGTGCGTTTTGTGCACCAAGTGTGTGCGCGTCTAGTTAGTGGGCGTGGTTGACTTGTATTCTAGGATTGGGTGCAGAGGCGTCGGATGTGGCGCGGAAAGACAAGGCTGAGATCGGATCAGATTAGCCGAGGCGTCCTGGTGAGTAGATGTACACATCTATAGGGGAATCGTCTGGATGGCGCGAGGCGCCTGATTGTTAGGATTACTAGTAGTACTTGCATTTATATGCGTAGTTTTCTAGTTATTCATCTCATTACATTGCATCATCTTATATACATAGGATATTATCTCATAGGACACTTGCACCGTTACCATTGGTTCATGCCCGCGTGCACTAATATATGTGACACACACGCCATTGGTAATTGCTATGTCACGAACACCATAGAACTTGCTTAGAATCGGTATTGGTGCATTTGCATTATATATGATTCTTAGACTTATACTTGCATATTCATTTCATTAAGATGGATACGTAGGATTGATAGTCATATATACATACCTCATTGCATCATGATTCATGCATAGCTTCTGGCCGTACTTCGCATGGTATATACTATCATATCATAGACTTCCATCATCATCGACATGTTTTCATATTGTGATTCTTTTTGAGGATTTCAGTACTTATGAGCTTTCTGGATTTTGGGGAAAACCACAAGAATTTTATAAACCTATTATCATTTTTAAAAATAGAAATTTGCAGTTTTATCGTGATATGATGTGTGTGGCGTTCACCATGAGTTTTCTTGGTTCTTGAGCTGTATCATATACTGTAACATTTTAAAAATAATTAAATAAATAATTAAATAAATAAAATCGTTTAAGTGAATTTTATAATTTTCGGTAAAGTAAAACGTAGTTTTCATAAAACAAAACCGTAATTATTTTTCACTATAAATTTAAAAATACCTATTTTAAGTATGTTATTACTAGTAAATGGTGTTTATTTAGCCACTTATAAATTTTTAGTTTAATTAAATATTTTTCTTAAATTAATTATTTTAAATATTAACATAAGCTTTATTTTTACACTAAATTAGTGTAAATTACAAATTTGAATGGGTTTAATTAGCAAAAGTGAACCATTACATATTAGAATCAAGTGTGTTTCATGCAAAATTTATATTCAAAATTTTACAATGGTTCTAGACCATTCTAGGTCAAATGGAGCGAAGAAAATAAAGAATTTTTAAATAAATTCATGAAAAGACTTAATTGTGTGATATTTTTATGAAACCTTCTACACTTTTCTTCACCTTTTCTCCACCTTTTCTCACTCTCCTCTCTTTTTCTCACCTCATGGCCGGCCTCACCACCATGGGCAGTCCCAAAAATTTCCCCCCATCATTTTTGTATTAAAAATCATCAAAATTCATCAAAAATTCAATAAAAAAACCCACAAAATCCAAATTAATTCCTACCCTCTATTCTTTGCTCATCTTTACATGGATTTTGGAGATGGAAAGCATTCATTTTGGAGGCTTATTTTCATGTTTGGGTTTCATGTTGTGGAGGTATAAATCTTCTTCTTTTGATTTATTGTTATTAGATGTTTCATTTAAGCATAATTAGATTTAATAAATAATTTCTATCTACAAGTTTTAAAATTCAAGTTAGGGTTTATAAAATTAAGTTATGGTTTTTATTAATTAAGTAGGGTTATAATAACTAGTTTAACATTTTTAGAAGTGGAAAATCTTGTATGGATGGTATATTGTAAATTGTTTATCCAAAATTGTTTAAATTAAACAACTTTGTAAACTAGATTTCTATATATTGTATATATTGGTGAGATAAAATTCCAATTAATATTTGTAACACTAGATTATGATTTTAATGAGGATATTAACTTGTTAGTGGAATGAAAAACTTAAATTGGTTACTAGTTTCTATTGATAATTGAAAAATACTAATAAAAATGCTATTTTTGTTAACTAGATTTTGGAAATTCTTAAATAAATGAAATTTAAAATCTAATTTATGGTTTCATTATGTTATTATTATCATGAATTGTAGTTTAGTAAGTTAACTCATGTAAAATCATGTTTAGTTGTGATATTATGAAATTTTGCTTAAAAGTATCGAAATCGGGCAAGTTTGCAAACTAGAATTTTCAAACTAATATAAATTAGGGTGTTAAAAATATAGTGATGGTTTATATAGTCTAGTTATGCTATTTAATGAGTTTTATGACCATTAGTTTTATTTAAATGTCAAGTTTTGAAGTAAAACGGTAATTTGGCGTTTTCGGGTTTTCCGAAATCGGACGATTTGATTGATTTTTAGGGTTTTGATGGATTAAATCATGTTTTATATTATAAGTAACGAGTTTTTAAACTACAAGTTGTTTGTTGATATTTATCTTGATCAATCGGCGTTTGTACGCCGATATCGAGCGATATTTGGTTTTTTTGCATGAGCGGGACATAGGTTTTAACCTATGCGCATTTCGTGCGTCGTTTTGATGTTGTCCGTGATTTAGTTTACGATATTATATGTGTTTGCGTATAGGTACCCCTCACATGGACTGCGGGCGATGAAGAAGAGGATGGCGACACCGTCTTCGGCAGATAAGGACTAGGTGAGTAGATGTATATCTACGAGGGGAAGTCGGGTGGATGGCGTTTAGCACCCCCGCAAACGTAGAATAGGGATACTACTTATTGTCATTAGGAAGCCAGACGTGACCTTAGAATTTCGGTGAGTAGGACCCTAGTAGTGACCTTAGGTTGGACTAGATTGATTTAGAAAGACCTTACCCGAGCATGAATATCTTGGAGGAGATTCGTAGGTCTCAGGTAGATACACACACGCACACACTGAGACTTGACGTGGTGTATACGTGTATGTGTATATATATATAGGGCTAGGTGTAGATATATATATATATATATACACAATACGTATATGTGATAAAAGGATGTGATATGATACACGGGGATGAAACAATATAACTGGGCTTGATGCCGTGATTCTTGGCTTTACGGTCGTGTTATGATGTTAGCGGATCATTAGGAAATGAGATAATGAATAGGTATACATAAATAATAAAGGGTGGTGATGATATTGAAGTATATGGGACTCTAAAATAGAATCCGGACCGTAACATGTGCCTGAAATTCTGATATGATATCATATAGATGTGACTTGATTACGACATCATATAGGTGTGACTTGATTTCAATATCATATATATGTGACTTGATTACGATATCATATAGGTGTGACTTGATTACGATATGATCTAAGTGTGACTTAATCACAATATGATACATATGACATGATATTTCTGAGGATAAATTAACGATGTATATTTATGCTGACAATGATATATGATTGATGTATGCGATTACAGTATAGCACATTGATCTTGACATGTGTTGATGATGATATTATACGAATGATGAGAAACGTAGGTGATACTTGACCCGTACACCGATATTGGGATGCCGTACGATGGATTTTACCGTACGAGATATAGATATGATGATTGATCCGCACTCTTGATTCGAGGAAGCCGTACTACGTACGTGACGCTATTGAGACTGGATCGCCGACTATTAGAGATATGGATTCAGACCTTAGGTGGACTCTTATTTCTTATTGACTAGTTTCTTAGGTTTAGTTCCTTAGGAGATTAGATAGACACTAGTTTAGGCTCGAGTCATATACTTGTATATCACAGATGAGTGGTTATTACACATCCGTCTTTACATTCATACCGTAATCATAATGATGCATGTTCATTCATATGTTTCTATAATCAGAATAAAACTTTGCCTGTTAGGACACCAGCACCATTACTGATGATGCGCATATTCCACGCACACTTATTTGCCGGCCCACACATATCATCATCGGTAATTGCTATGTCACGTATACTTTAGATCATATTATCTTTTATTAATATAATCAGCTAACAGCTAGATCGATATAATATTGTGATTACTCTCTGGTGTTAGTATAGATATGGTATTTATTACTTAGACAGTTCATGCATTCGCATTTTCATGTTATCATGCAGTATTATGGGTCATATGCCGACACTTATCATATACTTACTCATGATTTTGGGATTTTGGATTTCTATCAGATTTCTGGATTTTTGGGGAAAACCGCAAGAATATATAAAAACTTCTCTCTCTCTCTCCTCTTCTCTTTTTAAAACATAAGATGCGGTTTTCTCGTGATGTATGTGTCATCCACCATGAGATTTCATGTTTTCTGTTGGATTTCGAGACCCGATTCGAGAAGTGGATGAACCGTCTCGGGTACATGGTGGGCCCGGTATGGTACCCCAAGGCAAGAAGATCGAGTTGTAGACGATGAGCCTGGCAGGGGAGAACTACCTACCGGTGATATCTGGCGCGGTGGATATCCGGAGGATACCGACCGTTGTCGTGAGATTTGATGATATGGGCCGATCCGGACTGACGGAGCCCGAGATATTGAGACTATGAGACATTGAGATTATGAGGTATTGAGACTTGAGATTTACATGTTTTGTGTCGATGCTTGACACGGATTTCCATGGATTTCATCGTTGATATTTCAGATTTCTATACACATTTTACCATGATAAAAGTTAAAGATTTCTTATACAGATATATCCAGATTTCAGGATTGATTGTTTTACATTCATGGTGCATGCATACTCATTCACATGACATATTACTATTTGAGGCACTGACACGGGTACGGAGCTTTTGCACTACACGTAGTTATTACCCTGCCATTACTAGATGATTAGTATTATATTAGTATATTATTATGACCTAGGACAGCGTCGTGCATTTGATTTCTTTTCGCAGATATCTTCTACTCACGAGTTGGCAACTCACCCCCGTTGTGCAAAATTTTATTACAGGTTCGATGTACAGGTTTCCCTGGCAGCTTGCTGGCACATCATTTCATTCAGGGTGATTTGCACGGTAGGTTAGTTCACTTGTATCTGGACCGCCATTGTACTTTTATTATTTCATTTGTATCTAGAAAACTCCATCAACCAAACTTGTATTACTTGATAAGTTTACTGGATCAGTTGTTTATTTCGACCTTAGAGTCGCGCTTGTATTATTATGATATCTGGTGGTTTTGTTTTCTTTTGAGTTTTGAGCCTCGCCCTTTGGCGTTGTATACTATTATGCAGTGGTGTGGTTGTTTCCGCCTTTTGGCGTAGAGCTAGCCCCCGTTTGGAGATGCTTTTTATTTTTTGTATGTATTTATACTTGTTTGTACCCGTTTGGGGCCAGTTTTTACAAGGGAGACTCTGCCGAAATTTTTGAGAAAAAATGGATGATGCTTTTAAACTTGTTTTCTACATGTTTCCTTTACTTCTTCTTCTTTTATGGTTTAGATTTCTGGGCTTCGGCTTACTTAGGTTACGTTGCGCCTCTAGACGCTTCGTAATCTAAGTGCCGGTCGTATTCCGTACTTTCGGGTCGTGATATATACCCGATTCGAGGAGGGGGGTGCACCGTCTGCGGGTACATGGTGGACCCGGTACGGTATCTCGGGGCAAGAAGATCGCACAGATGGCATTGAGCCCGGCAGAGGAGCACTACCGACCAGTTATTTTTTACGCGGAGGATACCAACCATAGTCGTGAGATTGATGATATGGGCCGATTCGGACTGACGGAGCCCGAGATATTGAGATATTGAGATATCGAGACATTAAGATATTGAGACATTAAGATATTGGGACATTGAGATATACATATTTTGTGTCGATGTTTGACACGGATTTCTGCGGATTTCATTGATGATGCTTCCTTTATTTCACAGGAGTTTTACTAAGATAAGAATACAGATTTTCTCATACCAAACATATTCAGGTTTCATGTTGATTATGCATTCATGTTGCACACATACTAGTGCATTGCATCATATCAGTATATGTAAGTTGTGGCGTATTGCGTGCATGCTTACGATAGCCTTATTAGATGTTACTTACTAATCACGAGTTGGCAACTCACCCCCGTTGTGCCACAGTATTATCTTGCAGGTCCGACCCATCAGCATAGTAGTGGCGGGCGTACTACTTTTTTTGCTTCTTGTGCTTGGATTTGCGGCTTTGCTTGTAGGTAGGTTGCGAGAATACTTTTATTCCCACTTTGTGTATCATTTGTATCTAGTATACTCCATCTACCGTACTTACTGTTTCTACCATTGTACATATGACATAGAGATGTAGCAGTGAGATTAGTATTTGTGTGTTATTTTCTCTGGGGTCGAGCTCACTTGAGCCGACGTGATGCTTTCTTGTTTTTCGTGCTTTTATATGCTTATTTTGCACTATTATGATATATATATTGCTTGTGGTTGTGATTCCGCCTTTGGCGAAGAGTTAGCTCCCGCTTGGGGATGCCTTTATTCATTATATATTTTTTTTCATGTGTTTTACCCATTTGGGGGCCAGTATTTACAGAGGAGACTCTGCCGAAATATTCGGGAAATTTTGATGTTTTTAAAATGTTTAATGCTACTTATTTTGCCAAAATTATTTTCTTTAAACAAGTTTTCCTTCACTCTATTTGTTTAACAGTTTAGATTTCTGGGTTTTGGCTTACTTAGATTACGTTGCGTCTTGAGACGTTTCGTAACTTAAGTGCCAGTCGCGTTTCGTACCTTCGGGTCATGACACTTGGATTGGTCTTATAGTGCTGGCCAACCAAACACAGTGTAATATCGACTCCCTATATCGGGTGAGACAAATCCTCAACAATTGCTCACTGCCTCCATGTGGCTCGGGACTGTACCGAACTAAAACCTGTTTGCACGACTCAGTAGAGCCGTGGTAAGGCAATAGTCTAAGTATAGTGGGAACTCACATGAGACAAATGACGATCTCAGGTCTAAAAACTAACATGTACTCATGTCACCTGAGAACTTCTATCTGACAATAGATATAGTACCATCTAGAAGTTCTGGGCGAGTCCGTCCAGTGTACTTACCCCCAGTGAGCACCTGTATACGATCTTAGAAGCGAAAGACCATTGGCTATGGGACAGACCATCACCCCACGTCAGGTTCTGGAAACGTATACACCGGTCTACTCCGGAATATCGATGCCCAGTCTCGATACCCTTACGACTAAGGACATTAAGGATGTGCTTATGGACTACCCAGCCCCCACATGTATGATCGCCATCGTAATGCTGGTAGTCAAGCAATGATCCTACGGGCTTTATCAACATATATTAATGATACGTAATAACAAGTAAAACATATACACATGTTAAGACAAAGACAAACCAAACAGCATACTATCATGTCGAGCAAGATTGTCGTGTACATACATATGTCCAAGTATCCACCATATATACATATACAATAATAGCCTCTAAGGCATACATATCCAACAATCTCCTACTTACACCAAGGTCATTTATTGGCATACAGAGTACCTAACATATCGGTACCCAATATCTGCTCTAGGACCAGTTGTTGGCGTATCGCATACCCAACATCTCAAATAGTCTCTTGAACTGTGCTTGAGGGAGGGCCTTGGTGAATGGATCCACCGTGTTCTATTTTGTGTCTACTTTCCGCATCTCGATCTTCCGGCGATCTACGATCTTCCTGATCAGGTTATACCACCTCAAGATTTGTCTGGATTTCTGATGGGACCGTGGTTCCTTTTCTAAAGCCATAGCCACATTATTGTCGCAAAACAAAAGTATTGGATCAACAATGGAAGGAACCACCTCAAGTTCAGTAATGAATTTCTTTATCTAGACCGCTTCTTTTGCGGCATCATTGGCAGCAATGTATTCAGCCTCCATCGTTGAGTCTGCGATGGCGTCCTGTTTGGAGCTCTTCCAACAGATCTTCCCTCCGTTGAGGGTAAACAGAAAACTCGAGACAGACTTGCCGTCATCCTTGTCACTCTGGAAGCTCAAATTGGTAGAGGACTCCACCTAGAAGTCCCCGTTATCAAACACCAGGAATGGTTCCTTAGTCCTTCTTAGGTACTTAAGAATGTTCTTCACAGCTGTCCAGTGGTTCTCTCCTAGGTTTGACTGATACCGGCTCACCACGCTAAGCACGTAAGCTACATCTGGTCTTGTACATAGCATCGCATACATTATAGATCCCACCGCCGAAGCATAGGATATAATGCTTATGCGAGCCCTCTCCTCATCGGCCTTAGGAGACATCTTTTTGGAGAGGGTGGTTTCGTGCAATGCGGGTACATTACCACGCTTGGAATCTTCCATACTAAATCTCGATAGTATGGCCTCTATGTACCTGGACTGTGAAATTCCCAACAATCTCTTGGATTTATCTCTGTAGATCTTAATCCTTAGAATGTACGAGGCATCATCTAAGTCTTTCATGGAGAACCTTTGTGACAAGAACAGCTTGACCGATTGTAGCATAGGAATGTCATTTTCTATCAAGAGAATGTCGTCCACGTACAAAACTAGAAATATGACAGCTCTTCCTACAATCTTCTTATATATACAAGGCTCATCTCTTTTATTGATGAAATTAAATTCATTGACAGACTCATCAAAACAGATGTTCTAGCTCTGCGATGCCCGCTTTAAACCATAAATGGATTTAAGCAACTTGCATACCTTCCCGCTGCTCCTACTATCTACGAATCTCTCCGGCTAATCCATATAAACGCGCTCTTCCAAACTTCCGTTTAGAAAAGCCATTTTTACGTCCATCTACCAGATTTCACAGTCATGGAAGGCAGCAATGGCAAGCAGGATCCGAATGGATTTCAGCATAACCACTGGAGAAAAGGTTTCGTCATAGTCAATCCCGGGTCTTTGACAAAAACCTTTTGCAACAAGTTTACACTTATAGGTTTCCACATGTCCATCTACACCAATTTTCTTTTTGAAAATCCATTTGCATCTAACGAGTTTTACCCTAGGAGGAGAATATCCAAGGTCCAAACTTTATTGGTGTGTATGGACTCCATTTCGGATCACATAGCATCCAGCCATTTATCAGAGTCCCTACTGGTAATGGCCTGCTTGAAACTATTAGGATCATCTTCTTCCAAGATGCAATCCTCTCGATCTCCGTCTATGAGAAAACCATAGTATCTCTCAGGCAGATGAGAAATTCTACTAGATCTGCAGAGTGGCTGAGATTCGTTGGGTTATATTGAATTCTCTGGTTCCACCAATTCTTCAGTTTCAGTTTGTGGTTCTAGAATTTATTCCAGTTCTACCGTGCTCCCACTTATTTCTTTCGCAATAAACTGCCATTCTAAAAAGGTGGCGTGACGAGCAACAAACACCTTCTGTTTCTCGGTGTGGTAGAACAGATATCCCCGTGAATGCTTGGGGTATACCACAAACTTACATAGAACCGAAAATGCCTCCAGTTTTTCCTGATTTTGCTTTTTAATATAAGCCGGACAAGCCCATATCTTAATGAATTTAAGACATGGTTTCTTACCATTCTCTCAGATAAATATGCCGTTGTCTCAAGTGCATATCCCCAGAAAGAAAAAGGTGGCGTGACGAGCAACAAACACATTCATATGGAGTGGTAGGCATGGATTTGGTCAGAACCCTATTCAATAAATATGTCGTTGTCTCAAGTGCATATCCCCTGAAAGAAAAAAGGCAACTTGGCATTACTCATCATGGAGCGAACTATATCTAATAAGTACGATTCCTCCGCTCAGATACACCGTTGTGTTGTGGTGTATATGAAGAAGTAACTTGAAAGAGAATACCATTCTCTTTTAGAAAGTCACGGAATTCCATACTCAAGTACTCCCCTCCTCGATCTGATCGAAGGAACTTGATACTTTTTCCTGTCTGGTTCTTAACTTCGCTTTTATATTCTTTGAACTTCTCAA
The DNA here is from genome assembly GCA_030015575.1 of Agapanthus africanus. Classification (NCBI taxonomy): domain Eukaryota; kingdom Viridiplantae; phylum Streptophyta; class Magnoliopsida; order Asparagales; family Amaryllidaceae; genus Agapanthus; species Agapanthus africanus. The sequence continues at coordinate 129,556,276 of CM057350.1, read as the reverse complement.
AAGTTTCAGATTTGTATTTCATAAGAAATACATATCCGTATCTAAAGAGATCATCAGTGAATGTAATAAAGTATGAGAACCCACCCCTTACATGTATATATATATTGGACCATATACATCACTATGTATGAGTCCCAAGAGATCTATTGCTCTTTCTCCATGTCCGCTGAATGGAGATTTGGTCATCTTTCCTTTAAGACAAGAATGACAAGTTTCATAAGATGAAAATCCGAACGGATTCAAATATCCATCTTTATGTAACTTAGACAGTCTTTTCTCATTGATATGACCAAGTCTACAATGCCACAAGTAAGATTCGTTCACTTCTGAACTCTTCCTCTTGCATATGGTTTGTATATTGAAAACTATGTTTTGATTTAGAACGTAGATACCATTAAATAGTGTACCTTCTGCAACCAATACCTAATCAAGGTAAATGTTTACGATATTTCTATCTAGAACAAAGTTATATCCATCTTTATCAAGTAAATAAATTGATATGATATTGCAAAGTATGGAATGTACATAGTAGCAGTTGTTCAAAATCATAGTAATGCCGCTTGGCAATACTGGGTGATATTCACCGACGGCGCCAGCATCAACATAAGCTCTGTTCCCTACTCTGAGAGACATATCACCAGGTCCAACCAACCTACTTTTCTCAGTCCTTTTAATAAATTACAGATATGAGATCCTGATCCGGTATTTAGTTCCCAAGGGGTGGGACTGACCGAAAAACAGTTTTCAATAACAAGAACACCCAAAGAAGATGCATTAGAATGCTTCTCCTTCATAAGGATCATGTGGAAGTCCATGCAATCCTCTTTCTTTTACTCATACTCATGACATTTGTCATAAGTTAGAGCAGAACCGACGTTCCCCAGCCCCGAATAAGAATCCGGGTCAGTCAAGCCATAGATTTTATTATCTTGATTAAGACGTGAATTGGTTGCTACCTGGAAAGAGAGAAAAGAAACAATCAGCGTGCGCTCTTGCAAGTTTAGATTGGTTATTATTTTATCTAAACAGGATGGCTCCCACTGTTTTCTCGAATTCTCCTTCAAACCTTAAAAAGAGAACTAGTCGAGATCATTAACAGCTTACAAGTTCGCTAACCGTTCAGTCAGGTTGGTGTTGGTACTTCGAGGGAGGTTCCCCGTGCCCTCGCACGGACCTAATTAGAATAAACCTCATTTCCGCAGAGGCGTATCCCCGTTAACACCTTTCTAGACACCTAATAGGTTAGCCAATTGTGAAGTGAAAAATATTTCCAAAAAGTAATCCTACTCATCAGTGGGATCGGGATCCAACTATCTGTAGGGTTCCTAAGCACAACAGCAAGGTTTCGGGTGGCATCATCCATGCCAAATTAAAATTTTGCTATGCTTAAACAAACCCTAAACAAGATCTTATAGTAGAGAATCATACGAAACTAAAAGCAAACAACTTTACTTCTAAGTGATTAGGGATTACAACCTTTGTAGTTCGTTCCTTCACTTCATAAGCTCCAAGTTGTGGTCCTTTCGCTGCGATCATCAAGCTCCCGGACTCTTGAGAGGATACATGAAGTGAATGATGCATCCTTACTTGAAGTCTTCACTATCCAAGATGATCTACTTTGAGGAGTCACAAACCCAAGCTATCTCTTCACTAATTAAGGATTAGTGAAACTAACACACTAATCTATATGGCTAGTATAGAAGAGGATGATGAAGTAGGAATTTTGCTCTCTTTAGTTTTCTTTTTCTCACAATCTTTCATCACAAAGGAAAAATCTAGCAAGCTTTTGAGGAAGAAGAAGATGAACAAGTGATGAGAGAAATAATGAGCTTAGGTTAGAAAAGAAACCATGGTGAGTTAGTATATGTCATGGCTAAGTCATGTGGAGAATAAACCATAGGTTGGGGTTAAAGTTAAGTTAACAAATATCTTAAGAGAAAACAAAAGAGGTGGACTTAGTCAAGGTTCTACAATCTTCTTCTAAGAGATCAACCATGACAAATTCCATAATTTTGAATTTCCTTAATAATAAATATAAACCCTAATCTAACCCCCAGCATAGTATAAGTCACTCACATCCATGTTGCATGTGTAACCTATCATGACACATGAATATATATCACATATATATTTATGTGTGCAAAAAGAAAATAATACTATTAACATATATCATATATATATCAATGTATTATCAAGTGAGAAAAAGTAATTCTTAAGTGGGCTAATATTAGTTAATGTAATTAATATATCAAATATATAATTCTACATTAAATTATCGAATCAACACTTGATCCGATAATCCGGCCATATCACATATAACCGACTAATATAAAATGTATCATTTTATCGAATCAACACTTGATCCGATGACCCGGCTATATCACATATAACCGGCCGATATCACATATCGTGAGAATAGAATACGGTATCACATACACGTATCAATCTTGGTCTCGCACATATCGCATATGTGCTCCTACTCCGTTTTGCCTGAGCCAGGAAACCTCTGCGTAGGACCCTAAAGACTCGTCAATACGCCGGCAGTAGGTGATGATCATATCAAACACCCACAAGCTGCAAGCGGTTAGCTAAACATAACAACCACTCGGGTATTGAGCGATCAGAAGATCAACAAGCAAGCCTGCACACACTCCTGTGAATCCAATCAGTAACACTACCGTACAGTCCGTTCTCTTCGTCCGATATATCGCATATCCAGTCTAGGGGTGGTAAACGTCAGACCCAACTAACCGATAAGTCGTGTTGATATGAGGCTCATAACGGGTCGAGAAACTACTAATAACACTTACCAGTAGATTTCCATATCAGCCCTGGCCAGGGACTTCCAGTTATAGCCAATCGAACACAGCGCAACATCAACCCCCAATACCGGAAGAGACGAAACCCCTCCTATCGCTCATTGCCTCCATGTGATTCGGGACTGTACCCAAAAGCCACCGTTTTTCATGTTCTCTTGAACGTGGTAATGTCGAAATCAAAGTACAGTGGGAATCACACAAGACTCTATGACGATCTCGGGTCTACAGACTAACCTGTACCAGTGTCACCAGAGAACTGCTATCTGACGATATGTATAATACCATCTAGGAGTTCTCGGGGAGTCCGTTCAGTGTACCCAGTCTCCACTGAGCACCCGTGTACCATCTTTGATGTCAAACACCAATGGATGTGGGATCATCCATCGCCCATCATATGGGTCAAGAAGCGTATACGCTAGTCTAGTCTGAAGTATCGATGCCCTGTCTTGATACACCCTCGACTAGGAACAATTATAGGATGTACTTTTGGACTACCTTGGCCCCACTAGTATGATCTGCATCATAGTCCTAGTAGTCAAGTACATATCCTAAGGGCTTTATCAACATGTGAGAGCAAGACAGTAACACAATACAAGTCAACATGTTAAGACAAAGAGCAACCAGATAGCACACTATCGTATCGAGCAAGAAAGTCCACTCTATATATATATCCAAGCATCCACTATAATATACATCAAATGTACAATAATGGCCTTTAGGGCATATACATAACTAACACTATCATCGCGTGATAGGCTAAATGGAAGAGACTCTAGTTACCGCACCCAAAAATGTATGCAACACTAGCAAGTTTCCTGTATATTTGAAACTCCCGATGTGGTTTTTTCCCCTAACGCTTATGACCTTGACGTAGGCCGGCATATCATAAGTCGTTAGTCAAGTTCAACCCGTCATTGTCTTGGATTAATTTAGACCTACCCATACAAGTCCTTGATGTAGCCCAAAATAACAGTACGACTGTCCTAAATAATCGTATATCTATGCAGCAAACAAGCATTACACAGCTACCATTCACTATGCCTTAACGTAGGCCAACATACATAGCATGAATATTAGGTGATACTTGTAAGAAATGACGGAGGGCTACGGCTGGGTTTTTGGCGAAAAACCCTTTAAAGTGATGAACTTGATATTGTTGAAGGAACCGAGTAGTTTTGAAAAGCAGGGGTTTAAGATCCACTTTTAAAAACTAGTGGTTTTAAAGAAAATCGAGTAATCTATAGTAACATAAACTTTTTTTCAAGAGATCACTCCCCATGAAGAGATCTAGGCGCTTGCCTTTTCAAATGAGGTGCTGGATATTCCTAAACGAATACCACTATGCAAAGCAAAAGAATACAACTATAGTTTTTCGAAATTTCTTTTGACAATATCTTTTAGGTTTATTTTTCCTTTCATTAATCAAAATTAATGCGTTGCCATCAAATAATTCCTATCACACCAGAAAAGAACGAAAATACAATGTACGTATATGTCATCCGCATTCGCCACGGGGCCCCGGCATGCACCGTTAAGTTACTTAACTAACGGCAGAGCGGGGGCTGGACTAGCGCGGATGCAAAACATATATAACATCTACTATTGTGTGTGTGTGTATGGCCATTCATCCCAGCCATGATATTAGCAACATCACAGAAAAGCGATAAGCAATATGGAAAAGCAGACAATCTAGGAGTCCCGGGTTTCATTTGAGCCGTAAATGAAACCCGACATTCCCTAGTCGTGTGGATAGCATGTGTAATGTATAACCAAGACCCTTACGAGTGCGGAAAGTTACCCTCCAATCCCGGAAGCGAGGTAACCCCAATCAACAAAGTGAATGGGCCACCCTGCACTTCATGGAATCCGGTAACTTGAGCACTCCACCGTGGGTCCTATACCCCCTACGAGTGCGACGAATAGCTTGCCAATTCTAAAGTAAGGCGCGCCGGTCTCTATGCCATGAGATGGAGGCATGTTTCCCTCTAGAACCTCGCTACTCGAGCACTCCAACGCAGAGTAATCCAAGTACAGAAAAGAAATAATATATATAACGGTGACATCGACCTCAACCCGGCCGTACCCCAATAATAGAATATACAAACTGGAAGAAACGGCAGTCCACATGTCAGACGCTTGCCCCCAATAATGAATATACAAATGAATCAAAACTATACAACAAACATTGCACTAAAGGCAATCAATCACGACAATCCGTCGAAACTATCACAAAGATATCACGTATCATCACAGATAAACAAAATGCATGTAATCCCTTCTAACTGACGTATAGCGATTAGAAGATGTTAAAAAACACATAAACGCATCACAGAAGCAAGTAACAAAAACTACAACAATAAAATTCCATGCACAAATAGCAAACAAAGCAAGTTTTCCAAAGCCGGAAAAAACGGTTCACTAAGTCTCAAAAATCCATCGTTTTAAGCCAATCCGGGAGTCGAAACGAACTCGAAACTCGCCCGAACCTTCATGGGGTGGTAGTACCCAAAATTAACTGTTGTGTGGGGAGCTAAAGGGTACCCACCCATGGGGGCCACCATGAGGTGGCCCACAAGGGTAGGCAAACCCGAGCCTACCCCTATGGGGTAGGTCTTAGGTCCCCACCCCCAAGCCCACCTTGTGGTGGTCTCGGAGAGTGGGCCCGGCCTTCTTCCCCCCAGGACGATCCCTAGGGTACCCACGAAACTCTCCGTGGCTTATTGTTCCAAACCGTGTTCTCGCAGGGAGTGCAAACATGCTAAAAGTCGGATTTTTAGGACTATTTTCGTCGGCAGATTTTGCGCGATGAAAACGGCGGATTTTAAATGTTGTAACAAGCTAGTTAATGTGTTTGGGTGGCTCTGATACCATGTTAGGGTTCCTAGTGTCTTAGCCACCACAACCGCGTCCTATGCAGAATGAAAAACAAAAAATTCTAGAGGCGCTAGAAACTACAAAACGTAGAATCGAATCCAAACACTTAAACAGGAAAACTACATGGAGTTTTAAACTACTATGAAGAGAAGTTTATAAAAAATGATTCGTGTCCTTCTGTCTTCTACTCTCTTCCTTAGCTCATTGAGGTTTCCTTGATCGAGCTTGACCGACGTTCTTCCTCCGTCGAAGATGATCCACCCGAGAGATGTGGCTCATGGCTCTAGCTCTAGACTAAAAATCCAATGGAGAAACTAAAGGCTCTAAGTTGCTAATCTAGAGTGTCTAGTTATGTAGTGAGTTGTTCTAGTGTATTTCCATCTCACTTCCACTCTTGATTCTCAACTCATGAGATGGTAAGAAGGAACAAGAAGAAGAAGGAAGAGCTCAAGAAAGGCTAGTGAGAAGAGAGAAGAAAATGAAAGAATGATTTTTTTCATCAAGTGAGAAATAATGAAGCATGGTTTTGTATAAATGGTTTTTGCAATAAAAATATAGCAACCATGCTTGAATAGTTTGCACAAATGAATATACAATTCATTTGTTAAGGCTATTTAAGCATGGTTCTCACCATTCTCACCTCACTACCATTGCACCTCATTTTCCATTTAAATAATTAAATGGATAAACCAAAAATGAGGTGTCCACCTTCTAGAATGTTTTCCGTATAAATATGGAATACACTTTACCGTATATACATACCCGTATTCGTATCAAAATACGAATACCCAAAGAGATAGAATAACACAAAGAACACAATACTAGAATATACATATCGAAATATATATATGTAAATTATTAAATCAATAACTAATTTAATAATCCGGCTCAATCCTAAGCCGTCTAGTATTATCAACCGTCTGATCGAATGTCCAAATAGCTAATACAATCATTCAATCGGAACCCTGCACGTATCAAAATACGGTTACTACATCATTTCGCCTAAACCAGGGAAACCCTCTGTATAGGACTCTAAAGACTCGACAGTACGCCGGCAGTGAGTTACTGGATAAATCCATGACCACAAGCAATTCAGCGGCACTGGTTGTACGTAATGACTACCCGGGTACCTGTCGAAAAGAAAGGCCGACGAGCAAACTCATCCGAACCCCTACTGAGCCTATCTGTGACAATCACCGTACAATTCGGTCTCTTCGTCTAAGAGTATCGCATACTGAGTCTAAAGGGTGGTAAACGTCAAACCCTAATAACCCGATAATTCATGCCGATGTGGCTCGGGACCAATTCGAGAAACTACTGATCTAACTATCAGTAAATCCTAACTGCCTTGGCCAAGGTCTTATAGCCAACCGAACACAGTGCGATATCGACTTCCTATACCGGAAGAGACGAATCCCCAACAATCGCTCACTGCCTCCATGTGGCTCGGGACTGTACCAAACAAAAACCTGTTTGCACGACTCAGTTGAGCCGTAGTAGGGTAGTAATCTAAGTACAATAGGAACTCAGATGAGATAAATGACGATCTCAGGTCTGAAGACTAACCTGTACTCATGTCACTTGAGAACTGCTATCTGACGATAGGTATAGTACCATCTAGAAGTTCTCAGCAAATCCGTCCAGCGTACTCACCCCAGTGAGCACCTGTATACAATCTTAGGTGTGAAAGACTAATGGCTGTGAGACCAACCATCACTCCTCTTCAGGGTCTAGAAACGTATACACCAGTCTACTCCAGAATATCGATGTCCAGTCTCGATACTCCCATGACTAAAGATATTTAAGGATGTGCTTATGGACTACCCAGCCCCCATATGTATGATCGCCATCATAACGCTGGTAGTCAAGCAGTGATCCTATGGGCTTTATCAACATGTATTAATGATACGTAATAATAAGCAAAACATATACACATATTAAGATAAAGACAAACCAAATAGCATACTATCATGTCGAGCAAGATTGTCATGCACATACATATGTCCAAGCATCCACTATATATACACATACAATAATGGCCTCTAGGGCATACATATCCAAACACACATACATGTAATTAGTAACTGCCATGACACGTATACACTAGAATACTTGTACGTTTACTAGTAAATGACATGCCGTGTTTAGAACTTGCCATGCTTTACATATTATAATATGATCAATGTTATTGTGTATGCGACTAGATGTCTGTATCGATCGTTGAGCGAGTGCATTGACGAGATGTCTGTACCAGTCACTGTGTGTGTAGGCGACTAGATGTCCGTACTAATTGTTGTGTGAGAACATAGACTAGCGGTCTATACTATTTGAACTGTGTGTTTGCGTACGTAGACTAGAAGTCCGTACTGACTATTTTTGATCGCATTATATTGTTTATCATAACCCTTGGAATTATTGAAAAGGAATTTATGATTTTATTCAATAGGATATTTGGTTTTCATTGTACGAGGTGAGATTCTGTACAGGATGAAGTGGTGATGGTTAGCAGAATACGGCCTTTTATTTTTTGACTCGCCGGGTCTCATTATTTATCCTAATTGGGAGATTTTGAAAATACAAAGGTTTTACTCATTACTAAAAGCAATGATTCGTTCATGTTTTAAAAATGCAAAGAATGTGCTGCTTGGATTTCAAAAGGATATCTATTCGTGAACCGATTACGGATACAAGATGTGATCAATTTGTGGGCGATTGAGGTTATATGTGATCAAACCGTGAGCGATTGAGGTTATATATGATCAATCCATGAGTGATTGAGGGATTGAGGACAGAGGGTCATTATGGACACCCTGCCAAAAATAAGATGTATTAAACTATTTAGTTTTCGAACAGGACTGATCTAAGACACAATACCTGAGATATTGTTTTCATGTATCGATATTTGTTATCCTTTTCAAAAGAGTTATTGTTGTACTATTTTCCACGTGTCTATGATCGACACAAGAGTTTTTCAAAAGAAAACCTTTTATATTATTTTCAACGTGTACTATTTTCTACGTATACTATTTTCCACGTGTCTTTACCTGTAATTTTTATCTTCTTTCTTTTATTATGGGATTTTGTGGGTGAAATCCGCTGAAAACCCTCAAAAGACAACACTCCAACTAGGGACACCTAGAGGTTTAAAGGCTTGTTGCACGAGCTAAGTGCAATCGTGTTGCCTACGAAAGTGTGTTAGATTTTTCTTTTTCTCTTTTTAATAAATAGTTTGCTCGGGACGATCAAAGATAAGTTTAGGAGTATTTGATTAGTTAAAAATATTGCACATTTTTATGAACATTTTCCCTACTATTAATAAGTACTAAAAGGTGTTAATTGTAAATAAAGAAAATATGTGGGTTTATTTGTAAAAAGATTATTATCATATGTTTCTTCATTTATAATTAATATAATTAGGGAAAATATATGCATATAATATTTAAATGAAATATTAGTAATTAAAATATGCATATCATGTCAAATATTCCTAATCAATATTCTTAAGATATTATATCATATAAATGGTTGGAATAATATCTCAAAAATACAAAATGCTACTAAAAATTTGATTTGAGATATTATGCAGGTATTAGCTCAGGTCTGAAATCTAAGGAGGAGATCCATATCAAATCGGATTACAAAACTGAACCTACCAAATTTTAGAAGCAAATCGAGAAATATAGCAACGGCAGAGACTAAGGGCAATATTTGCAGAATCTGTATATCAAAAAGATCTCCAAATATCAAGAAGAAAAGCCAGAAAAAATTCCAAGACCTAAACCAACAATATGGCAGCGGAACCGAAGTCAAACGTGGCAAAGGGCGGCGGTTCTGCGGTCCTTTAGTAGCCGTTGGATCTGGATTTTTGGGGGCATAATTGTAACTGCACCTAATCCAACATGGCATCTAGGGTTTGTACTTTCAGGGGCTATATAAAGGACCGAGAGCTGTGCATACCAATTTCATCCCATAAAATATCGAATCTCATCATCTCATCTAATCTATTCATCTACCTCCATAAAGAGAGAGATCTACGAGCGAAACTAGGGTTCTTGTAATCTAATTTTGAAGGATAAAAGTTGTAATGAATAGTTGATTAATAAAAGTAGTTTTTGTTTTAATTCTTTTTGCATTTATTTTACGCATTACTTTTCTGCACTTTTAATTATGGTTTCATTCATCTTCAACCTCTCTTTTAAATCGCTACTAACCATGAGTGAGTAATTTCTTACTTACTAGGGTTTATAGGATAGAGTAGAATAATGGATGAAATATCGCTTAACTCCTTTTGACATTTTAATGTTTATAAACCTTAGCAAAATAAATGTTAACCCTCTTATCAGGCGCGCTATCAATTCATGATAGTCACGACCACGATTTGAGATTAGTTAATACTTGTTTTGTTAAGGGCTTGAGATAAATAGAGATCGATGGAAGGACAAAGGGCAGTAGTGGGAAATTTTAGTTCCCTCCAAGAACCCTAATCCATATTCATCGCTATCTCTCTAGTTTTAAACAATTAAAAGATAAAAAGAATCATTTCTAAGCCTTCATCCATTAACTGTTAAGTCCTATAAACCCTACAAGCCTTTCTATTATAAAATTTTCTACCCATCTTAATACAAAACGACAACAATCTCTCCTCTCTTTTACTAACTCGTTTAGAACAAGAAAAGAAATTCACGTTTCCCTGCAGACGACCCGTACTCATCGCGGCTAGCTATTTGCGACACCATCTTAATTGCGGTTATTTACAAGCTTACACATACACACATTTTCGTAACCAATCAAATGGCGCAGTTGCTGGGGAAACGGTCGTAATTATTTTTCTTGTTATTCGGGTTGATTTCTTATAAAAACCAGAAATATAAAATAAAAGAGAACCAAAACCGCATCTTGTGTTTTTAACGATTATTGTGCGAGTTTCGCAGGGGAATCTGGCGTAATTGGAGCAAGCCAACAGAGATTCATAAACTTTAAAATTGGACCAAAGGAGTAGTGGTGTTCCCCGAAGAAATTTTAGCAGATGATATTGCCAAACGGCGGCGGACCGCGGCCTTAGTTTACATTAGGCGGCAGAACCGCGGCCCTTTTAAAGAGTTGGGCCCCCAAATTTCTCTGGTATTTTCCTATTGCCTCCTCTCTTCTCTAAATCTCCAATAAACTGATTTTACCTGCAGGATTCTTTGCAAATAGTGCCGCTAAAAAAATCTTTTTGCGTGTTTTTATTTCGGTTTGTTTTGCATATCTAAACCGGACTTTAAGGAGAAATAAACCCAAATTCAGATTAGTTGGGGATTTTATCACCCTTCCTAGGCCCCACAAATCACAAACGAATATACTATCACCCTACATTAATAAAAAATATCTAGACCAAGCCTTTAAGGACTGTCGCGCTCAATTAGGACAGAGGAAGGTCGTCGGTAATCTATTGCTTATCCGCATTTCTTTTGTGGTGTCTAGGCAAGTGTGACAGATGAAAGTGGTTACTTAATTAGGCCCGCTATTTGGATGATTTGTATAGCGGATACCTCCCACTTACTTGGCCGCAAGATTAATAAGGATTTGGTAGAGGATTGATCCTACGTCTTGTTCTTTGGAAGTTTAGGAGTGGTCTAGTGACTTGACCTAGGTGACCCTAGCTCTAGAGATTAATTGTGTATTTTGTGATTGGTTGAGTCAAGCCTTACGTCCGACTTTTTTTCAAAACAAGCCTTCTTAAAATCGTTCTCACACATATCACACGCTGCCATATGGACTAAACCCGTTTAGTGCATGATCGGCTGGACACAGGATTCTAGTGCCCGTCTAGTCCGCGTTTTTGCTGTCGACTCCGAAGTCGATACTTCTTCATCTTCTATTTCTCCTCCACCTACCACATCTCCCGAGATGGACGGATCTCTATCGGGTTTTAACAACACCACCTTGCCACTACCCGTAGGTGCGTAAATTCAAAATCCACCACGCATCACTCTTCAAGACCAATGTTATCCCGTACGCAGACCCCTTCCTACGTGTCTGTCTCTTCCACCAGCCAATAGGGATAATTTCGAAATTAAACCCCACTTCATCAACTTGTTGCCCAAATTTCACGGGCTTGAATCCAAAGATGCATACGTTTTTTTAACCAAATTCGAAAACGTATGTGTAATGTTGAGCACCACCCAACTTTCAGGGGATGCTCTGCGATTACTCCTTCTCCTTTTTACCTTGTGCGATCTCGCAGAAAAGTAGCTCTATAGCACCGTCGCACATTCTATTGCTAAATGGGATGAATTCGTTAAAACATTCCTTAAGAAATTTTATCCTCATCATAAGACTGGCAGTATTCGGAGCGAGATTAACCAGTTTGCACAACTTCCCAATGAACATTTTTGGAAATGCTTTGATCGGTTTAAAAATCTCCTTGTCCATTTCCTTCATCATGGAATCGGTAGATGGCAACTTTGCCGAATTATGAGCTACAAAACAAATTCTAGAAACCATTTGTCAATATCATTTCATGTCAAAAGATGACAGCGAAGCGTGGCAATTTCTGGAAGATCTTGCCAAACAGACATTACAGTAGGAGAGTACTAGACCAACAACATCGTCTTCATCTAGGGCAGGTATCTATCAGCTCGACGATTCCATCGCAATGAAAGCCGAAATGGCTGCGATGCAAAAGAAACTCAAAACTATGGAAAGAAAATTCTCTTTAGCCTCCCTAAGCCAAGTTACGCTCTCCAACACCGTGTGTAGTTGTTGTTTTGACTCATCACATTTAACGGAAGAATGTCCTTTGAATCCTCCGTCTTAAGGTCAAGAACAGACTAATGCTACTTTTCAGCAATGACCTAGAAACGATCCTTATTCCTCCATATATAATCAGGGATGAAGGAATCATCCTAATTTTGCTTGGAACCAAAACCAATCTCAAAATCAAAATCAGTTCCTAAGCCAAAATAACTATCAAAGGCTTCCCCCACAGCAACAACAGCCACCACAACAAATTCAGCAGCCCTTTCAACCGCAATCTTTTCAAAATCCGGCCAACAACTTTGCCCCTTATAATAATCATTTCCAACCACAGACTAATATTCCAACGGCCGGCACCGATAAAATATCTGCACTCGAAAGAAGCTTAGAAACGTTTATTAATTAGTCCACACAAACGACGGCTAATTTAACGTCTTTTATCCAAACACTAATGCAATACACTGCTTCTCAAGGTGAAAGCATAAAATTGATCGAAGCATAAATTGCACAGTTAAATGTCGCGATGAATGAGAGGGAAACTTCCATCTCAACCTCTACCAAATCCCGACCACTCACAAAGCGCTAACAGCATTCTTAACCAGCAAACTCATAACGTGAGTGTCGTAACTACGTTGAGATCGGGAAAAGTACTGAATAACCATGTTGGTGAACAAGTTAATAATTTAGATAATACCCCGGCTACTACTTCTACTCCTATTCCGTCTAATCCAATATCTTCTTCCGAGCCCATTCTCCGTTCTTCACTAAGCTCGAACCCTCAGTCCACTTCCTTGAATGAACTACCATCTCAGACCATCCCAAATCCATTTTTGGGATCCATTCCACTCCCGCAAACTTCTCCACAAGAGTTGGAGCCAACCACTTTTAATAAAGCTCCTTTTCCAAACCGGTTGAGGCCTAACAAACCAAGTCCACAAATGGAAAAGATTGTGGAAATTTTTAAGCAAGTTAACATGAATATTTCTCTCTTAGATGCTATCCAACAAGTTCCGTCCTATGCGAAAATTCTAAAGGACTTGTGCACTAGGAAAAGGAAAACTCAAGTGCCTAAAAAAGTTTTCTTAGCGAGCAATATGAGCAATGCTCTTACCCAACATTTGCCCAAGAACTATAAGAACCCCGGTTGTCCTACAATATCTATTACTATTGGGGGTAAAAATATCAATCGCGCTCTACTCGATCTAGGTGCTATTGTTAACTTACTCCCGTATTCTGTTTATGAGCAATTAGGCATAGCAGAGTTGAAACCTGCGCACTGCACTCTCCAGATGTCCGATTGATCAATCACCTATCCTAGGGGTGAGCTAGAGGACGTGTTGATCAAAGTCGGGGAATTTATATTCCCTGTGGACTTTATAGTTTTAGATACACATACTGTGGCGAACCCACGGAACTAAATCCCGGTGGTTCTAGGTCGACCTTTTCTAGCAACTTCAAACACGATAATCAATTGTCGTAACGGTTCTATGAACCTATCCTTTGGGAAGATGACATTTGAACTTAACATTTTCAAGATAGGAAGGTAACCCTCCGAACCTTCTGCTCATATAATTGATATATGTTATGTCAACGTGATGCCTTCTGACAGTTGCAAATTGGAGGAGCTTTTGCTCCACGATAATGAGCTCGATGTCATTAGTGCGCTGTTGTTTGAGCCAGCTATTTATTATACGAGTAGGGACCTTTCTTTCGACACGTTCACCCCCGAGTTCAAATCCTTTGACTTGTCGAATAAGGTAGATGAGCTTTTCGAGTAATTTCTAACGAATCGAGTGTTTTGAATCCTGGTGCGCAACACATTGACCTTGAAACTTTCAACCTTCCTAGTAAATCTGTCTATTCCACTGATATAGATATCGATTCCTTTCTTTCCGATGAGATTATCACTCGGACCATCGATGAAAGTTTCGAAAATATTTTTGCCGAAGAACTCGCATTTCTTAAAGACTTGGATGTTGTGATGAATCAACCTCCACCCGAAAAAGTTGAACCGCCATCCCTTCTTCTTATCACATATGAGAATGCGACTATTCCACCCATTTCTTATCTTTCAAATTCTTGTTTTCATGCACCATCCCTTTTTCGTCTCTACCAACCGAGACGTAAAACCTTTCGATTGCACCTTTTATCTCCTCCCCACTTCTTCACGTCTATCTGTAACATAATCTTCTACCAACCATGATGTTACATTGATAAAATATTTGAATGGTTGATTTTAACTTTTCGTATTTGTAAAGGTTTGTGTAGACCAATAATATTTAACCCCACCCCCTTATGATTTTCAATGCTTAGTAATGACAACACTGATTTACTCAAGTTTAGGGAAAAGAAGAAAAATAACTGGCTCTTGAAAGAATGGAAATTTTGCACAATTGTGAGCCAAAAACAAGTTTGGGGGAGGATTTCACTGTCATTCACTCTTAACCCTTCTTTATACCATCTTATTAAACTGTTCCTCCTAGTTTTCAGGTTTTGAGCTTACAGGACAGCATCAGTGAAGACACTGCTGCAAACAAGTTTAGGGGGATGGTTTGTATGGATAGTTTGTATATATCCACGCATCATATGTAAATATTGCATTGCATTATAATTTTTTTAAGTTAAAAGTTAGAAAGTGAAAAATACATATGAAAGAGAGGAAGAAATTTAAGAAATGCGAGAAAATTAGATGTTTTAAAACGAAGCTAGCAATACATAGTCATGAGCTGTTGTCCCAAGGGTTAGTAAGATGAAGGAAATCATTAATCTGAGGATAGAAATAAGTCTGAAAAATAGTCCCTATTCTTGAGTCCAAATTTCTGAATGTTGATACCCTATTATACGCACTTGCACACATCTTGGAACTTAGGAAGTAGAGGATACCTTGAAATACTCTTGTCTAAAAGTCTTAGTATGAAGAGAGAAAAATATAAATCAACAAAATATAAATGACACATAAAAAATAAATGGTGAAGAAAAATGAACACTATTTTTGTAATTACTTAAGGAAGCATAAAGAAAATATAGCGAGGGTGCCTTATCACCTAGTGCCTTAGACCAACTGGTTTTGGAGTCACTACTAAGCCTTAGGTGTTGCAAGACTAGGATATTGCTACTTACGCCTTAATAAGTAAGCATGTTTGGTAATCGGTTGGTTGGTATCTCAAGAAGTATTAACGGTCGCATTAAGAATGTGTGAGCAAATCCATCTAAAACATTCACCTACTAAAAAGTACTAAGGAAGATGGACAAAGGGTATGATAGCTTGAATTGAATTCTCCAAGTGTAGGGATGTCTTTACACACACGTAGGGGTATATGATCGATGTTTGGAGGAAAGATAGGGGGAAGGACTAAAGACGATATTTTATTGAGAGATGATGTGATTTCTGACATCTTTTCATGACTATTAATATAGGGCTTATAACAACTAAAAAGCTAGTGTAGTTTGAAACTCTTATTTTTCAAGTTTTTTCTTTTATATGTTTCTTATCTTTACATGTAATTTTCATTTTCTTTCTTTTATTATGGGATTTTGTGGGTGAAATCCGCTGAAAACCCTCAGGAGACAACACTCCTCCTACTAGGGACACCTAGAGGTTTAAAGTCTTGTTGCACGAGCTAAGTGCAATCGTGTTGCCTACAGAAGTGTGTTAGGTTTTTCTTTCTTTTTAATAACTAGTTTGCTCGGGACAATCAAAGATAAGTTTGGGGGTATTAGATTAGTTAAAAATATTGCACATTTGTATGAACATTTTCGCTACTATTAATAAGTACTAAAAGGTGTTAATTGTAAATAAAGAACATATGTGGGTTTATTTATAAAAAGATTATTATCATATGTTTCTTCATTTATAATTAATATAATTAGGGAAAATATATGCATATAATATTTAAATGAAATATTAGTAATTAAAATATGCATATCATGTCAAATATTTCTAATTAATATTCTTAAGATATTATATCATATAAATAGTTGGAATAATATCTCAAAAATACAAAATGCTACTAACAATTTGATTTGAGATATTGTGCAGGTATTAACTCAGGTCTGAAATCTAAGAAGGAGATCCATATCAAATCGGATTACAAAACCGAATCTGCCAAACGGCAGAGACTAAGGGCAATATTTTCAGAATCTGTATATCAAGAGGATCTCCAAATATCAAGAAGAAAAACCAGAAAAAATTCCAAGACCTAAACCAACAATATGGCGGCGGAACTGCGGTCAAACGTGGCAAAGGGCGGCAGTTCCGCGGTCCTTTAGTGGCCGTTGGATCTGGATTTTTGGGGGCATGATTGTAACAGCACCTAATCCAACATGGCATCTAGGATTTGTACTTTCAGGGGCTATATAAAGGACCGAGAGCTGTGCATACCAATATCATCCCATAAAATATTGAATCTCATCATCTTATCTAATCTATTTATCTACCTCCATAAAAAGAGAGATCTACGAGCGAAACTAAGGTTCTTGTAATCTACTTTTGAAGGAGAAAAGTTGTAATGCAATAATTGATTAATAAAGGTAGTTTTTGTTTTAATTCTTTTTGCATTTACTTTACGCATTACTTTCTGCACTTTTAATTATGATTTCATTCATCTTCAACCTCTCTTTTAAATCGCTACTAACCATGAGCGAGTAATTTCTTACTTGCTAGGATTTGTAGGATAGGATAGAATAATAGATGAAATATCGCTTAACTCCTTTTGACATTTTAATGTTTATAAAGCTTAGCAAAATAAATGTTAACCCTCATATCGGGCGTGCTATCAATTCATGATAGTCACGACCACGATTTGAGATTAGTTAATACTTGTTTTGTTAAGGGCTTGAGATAAATAGAGATCAATGGAAGGACAAGAGGAAGTAGTGGGAAACCCTAGTTCACTCCAAGAACCATAATCCACATTCATCGCTATCTCTCTAGTATTAAACAATTAAAACATAAAAAGAATCATTTCTGAACCTTCATCCATTAACTACTAAGTCCTATAAACCCTACAAGCCTTTCTATTATAAAATTTTCTACCCATCTTAATACAAAACGACAACAATCTCTCCTCTCTTTTATCAAATCGTCTAAAACAAGAAAAGAAATTAACGTTTCCCTATGGACGGTCCGTACTCATCACGGCTAACTATTTGCAACACCGTCTTGATTGCGGTTATTTACAAGCATACACATACACACCTTTTCACATCCAATCAGTGCCCCACCATCCAAGGACACATTATGGTGGAACGAAGAAGTAAAGGCTGTTATTAAAATCAAGAGAGATTCTTATAAAAATTTGGAAAAAAAAACAAAGATGCAGAGAGAATTGAGAAGTATAAAATGGCTAAAAAGAAAGTTAAGAAAGTTGTTCGGGAAGCAAAAACTAAGGTCTATAAGGAGATATACGAGAAGTTGGACACTAAGAAGGCGGAAAATGATATATATAGGATTGCTCGGATGCGGGAAAAGAAGACCAGAGACTTGTGTGCGGTGAAATATGTCAAATATGAAGATGAGAAGGTTTTAGTTCGGGATGAGTATATCAAGGAAAGGTGGAGATATTATTTTGACAAATTGTTCAATGAGAGCTTTACTAAGAATTTGGATGGACTTGTCATTCAATCTCAAGATATAATCGTGATTTCATACGTAAAATAAAAGTACTTGAGGTTAAAGAAGATTTGAAGAGAATGAAATTAAGAAAAGCGGTTGGTCCAGATGGGATTCCTATCTAGATTTGAAGATACTTAAGAGAGATAGGCGTTAAATGACTGACAGATCTGTTTAATAAGATTTGGCAGACCAAAAAGATGTCAAATGAGTGGAAGAAAAGTACCCTTATACATATCATTAAGACATTCAATGTTTCTCAAACTACTGTGGAA
The DNA here is from genome assembly GCA_030015575.1 of Agapanthus africanus. NCBI lineage: Eukaryota > Viridiplantae > Streptophyta > Magnoliopsida > Asparagales > Amaryllidaceae > Agapanthus > Agapanthus africanus. The sequence continues at coordinate 129,537,959 of CM057350.1, read as the reverse complement.
TAAAACTTATGTGTCACTCCATGAATCTTTGGGTTCATGCCAGGACGATCAACGACAGGGCTATTCATTTGCTTCGTCAACTTGTCAAGCATTTTCGAGAAAGGAGAAGAGATTTGCAAATGATATTTATTGACTTAGAGAAAGCGTACGATAAGGAACCTAGAGAGGTATTATGGAGGACAATGATGAAGAATGGGGTCTCAGTCAAGTATATTGATATAATCAAGAACATGTACGATGGAGTAGTGGCAAATGTCAGAACTTACGGTGGCCTAACAACTGATTTTCCGATTACAATTGGCTCACATCAAGGATCTGCATTAAGTCCTGTCACGCCCCGCTTCCCAAAGTACAAAAATTTCGGGACGTACCAAAACCAGCCATGCTAGTTACGGTAAGGAAACATCCTTCTATTGTCATATTAAGGCTGTCAATCAGTAATCAAAAACAATAAAGTACTAAATCTATCTATCACATGTCCAATAGCCATAAAAACAATAACTGGAAAAGATAGCGGAAGCAATAAAGATCCAAGTAAAACTAACCAGTATAAGAGCTATATCAATGAGGTGATCCTCACTGATCGGCGATCCTGTCGAATACTCACATGCTAAGTCAAGTAGCTGGGCCATGCAAAACCCAGACGTCGGTGTGTCATAAATATCAGTAATAATAGTATAATCAGAACAGGACGCTATACAAGATGATATGAGTATAAATCAAAATCGCAGGTATAAAACAGAAGCTATAGGTGTATCACGTGTATCCTAAAGTCTGTGCTTCTAGGTTATTTATTCTACAAGTCTTTGAAACCAATTAATGTACTCATCATCGTAACTCAACGGTATATATCCCGTTCATACCCCTAAGGGACCACGGCACAATATATCCCGTTCATACCCCCATGGGACCACGACACAATAAACAATGGTTATTCCGTTGACGCCCGGAATCACGGCAAACAATAATAATATCCTCTTGAGTTATGTTTCGGTTACATTCTTGATTTCCCCTTTTCCCCAGGTTTTTCATTTAAGTCAGGTATTAATAGAAAGTCTACCTAATGCCAACACAGAAACAATCAGATACATATTATGTCTATCTAAACAACAGATCACGTCTATCAGGACAACAAGTCAGGATTGTTGGCATTGGTAAGTATTACAGTCAATAGGTACTAGCATGATAACGGTAATAGTAACAGGATGGTAGGGTACAATTTATGTACAGGCATATCAGGGATGATGTAATCAGTCAGGTAAGGTATCTACTTCACAACCACATATTCCAATCAAATCATGGTATACAGTAGGTAATACAGTTATAACCGAATATCGGTAAACACTAACGGATATAGGTTAACAAGCATGTCATGGATAACGTAATCATATTATGTACAAGACCAAGATAATAGCATTAATATGGATAGCATATTCAATCCGATTAATAACTATAAAAGTGGTGTTGATTAACCATGCATAAGAAAGTTCAGTTCAGAAATTCAGCGTCACTCTGATTTGTAAAATAGCTTAAAAATAACAAACGTTCTCCAAAAGAGACGTGTCATATACCAAAACAAAGATAATTCAATAAGGTTTTCATTTTTATAAGTTAATGTGTCTCGGGTTATTCCTAAAAAAGGTTATGAACGTTCGAAGTTGAAAATTTGCAGCTAGAATTTCCCTGGACAGCAGTTCAGAGGTATTTTCATTTACAGTTTACGTTATTTAAGAAATTTATTTTTCAAGTGAATATTTCATAGGGTTATAGTATTCTGAGTTAGATTCGTAATGAACTAAAGAAAATGTGCTGATGATTTTTCTATAATTTATAATAAATTTTATAAGCTAAGGTGTACAGTAAATTTCAGATTTGTCGTATCCGCTTGGCGACGACGTTTCATGTGTAAACTATAATATTTTCAAACTATATTTTGCTTAACATTATAAAATGCAAATTATAAACTATTTAATGATTTAGGATTATATAGATATAAACGGTATAATGATAATAATAAGAAATATTATGACGATATATATATTTATAACTATAATTATAGTATGTCGCAAGTTGTAAACTTGCATACACTGTATATTATAAAACTGATTAACGTTAAATAACTATGGTGTATAAATTATATAGATATAGTTGTATGATAATAATGATAATAATAATACGACAACATATAAGTAAATTACATAAAGCATAGTATGTAGCAAGTTGTAAAGTTGTCTCGAAACAAACACGATGAACAGAAATAACACGACGCTATACAAATCAACACCAAGTTTTGATGGCTCGGTTAAGGTTCTAGTATGCGGCTGGAGTTGCGTCGATGAGAATGGGTGTGGGCTTAAAGAACGAAGAATGAGAATATATAAATTGATGAGGGAGAGATTTAGTTAGAGGGGAGAGAGAGAGAGACGGAGAAAGAGAGGTTTTGTGTTTAATATAAAAATATGCATTATAGTTTAAATTAGGTTATAAATATATATTAGTTTTAATGTATATAGATAATATCAAACTACAACCAATCTCCACCAAAATCTCATCAAAAATATATTTTGGAAAATAATTCACATATGTAAACTTCTCAACCATAATGTAAAAATATATTTTAAATAACTCATATCCCTAATTTAAGATTTAAAAGGATTCTAAAAATATATCTAGATTTAGTAAATATTGGATAATAGATATCTTGAGATTTAAACGTAAAAGATAAAAGCAAAATAAGATATGGGATGGCAACCATATGATGATAGTTAACAAAATATAACTTATTCTTAACTTGTGCCTATTAAAAGATATATGGTGATATATATATATATATATATATATATATATATATATTACTATATTCACATAGATTCAGTTTACTGATAAATATCATATTTAATCTAGCACCATACTGGGTTTCACACATACAGGTCGGGTCGAATAACTGCTACTACTATTCGAATCACTTGCAACCTAAAAGAATAAAATAGAAGAAATATAAAATAAGTGTTAAAATACCAATTAATGTTGTATAACTGTACTAGAGTGTTACAAGTCTATTCCTGTTTACCATTGTGATGGATGAGCTTACTAGAACTATCCAAGATGAGATACCTTGGTACATGCTATTCGATGATGATATTGTTATAGTAAATAAGACGAAAGCAGGGGTTAATACCAAATTGGATTTATGGAGCCAAACATTGGAATCCCGGGGATTCAGATTGAGCAGGCCCAAGACAGCATATATGCATTGCAATTTAGCAAACAGAGAAGTCGAGAGCACAGTGGTATAACACTAGATGGGCAAGAGATATCACCAAGCGATCGGTTTAGATATCTATGTTCTATCATCCAAAAGGATGGGGAGATCGATAGTGATATCAATCAAAGGATCCAAGCTGGTTGGTTGAAATGGAGGAGTGCAACAGGGATTTTATGCGATCGTAACTTTCCATTAAGGTTGAAAGGAAAGTTTTATCGGAACGCTATTCGGACTGCCTTATTATATAGTACAGAATGTCGGGCTCCTAAGAAACATCATACATAGAAGATACACGTAGCGGAGATGTGCATACTTCGTTGGATGTGTGGTAATACTAGAAAAGATAAGGTGCGAAATGAGGATATTCATGCAAAAGTTGGTGTAGCACATGTAGAGGAGAAGATGCGAGAAAACCGGCTAAGATGGTTTGGACATGTACGACGCAGACTTATGGAACACCGGTTCGACGAATAGATACTCTCAATATAGGCAATATCAAAAGGGCAAAAGGGAGACCGAAGAAAACATGGATGGAGGTGATACGAAAAGATATAGTTGCCAAAGGCCTCAATGAAAATATATTATTTGATAGGATTAAGTGAAGGCAGAGGATTCATGTGTAGAATCCAGCGTGATTTTCATGTTGGTTCATGTAGCCTATCCCATATGCTTGGGATAAAATTCTCCGTTGTTGTTGTTGTTGTTGTCATTACTGTCAATTAGGTCATGACTAGATTTTGGATAAAGGCAAATGAAAGAAAATGTAATATTGTACATTGAATGATAGATGTCAAAAAAATTTGAACAAATATTAATCAAAACCAACACCATCATCTAACCTTCTATGGATCAATCAATTCATCCAAAAATGACAAAATTTTCTTTCTTATATCAAAATGACCTCAACTTTCTCAATAATTCAATTAAATTTAGAAAATTTTGTGTATGCAAATGAATATTAATTTCATTGGGCATGGAGATTATTTACAAGTTAGGGGTTCACATCTTAGAGTAAAAAAGGGGGAAGAAGAAAGCTAAACTACACACAATCTAGTCAACAAGAGAATAAACACCAAAACCAAAACCTAAACCTACTACTGTCTTTGAAAGAATTGATTAATTTGCACTAAATAGCCCAACACTATCACAAACCCTCAAGCAAAGGAATCACAAGTAAAGAGCAAGAAATCCAACCCAAACACCCTTTCAAACTTCATCTCTCTCTTTGGCAACATCACCATTGCCCACAACAACCCAGATACCAAGATAGTCGTAATGAACTTAAAAAATCCTAACAACAACTTAAAAACCCCTAATTACAAATTAAAAAAATCTTAATTACAAACTATTAAAACCGTAATTAGAGACCGAAAAAACCTAATTATAAAAAAATCCAATGTTAACACTAATTAAGATATAACATTAATTGCACTAATTAAAAAACCTTAATTAAGACCAGATATTAGTGAACCGAGACCCTGATTAAAAAACGATTAAATAGAAAGTTTTAAGGGAAACCCTAAAATTTTGATTAGAAACTTAAATAGGGTTTTATTTTTTCTTTTAATTAGTAATTTTAAGATCAAAGATCTTCAACTTGTCGAGGATTGACCTATAATTTCCCATCTAACAATCAGTGTATTCAAATCTGAAAGTTATTCCTAGAGGGGGGAATAAGAATAAGCTACCGGTATCCCCAAATTAAAAAAAATATCAACACTTGCTAGTATAAAACAAAATTGCAATGCGATATAATATCAAGCAATACTAAAATTGTGAGCAAAGAGCATATAACAAGAAAGAGCAATATCAAGTACAAGCAATGAGCCTAAAGAGCAAGTAGTGAGCAATTATAGCAAGTAGAGAACAAGCATGCAATTGATTAATTTCTAAGCTAATACACAGTATAAAGTAAGAGAGAAATTGCAGACACAAGTCCTTTTTATAGTGGTTCGGAAGATCCCCTAGTCCACTTTCTTTAGGCGCACGAGCCTGTTCCGCTAAACACGTCTTTTTCGAAGACACACACGTTGCACATCCGCAACTAACAACCCCGCTTTCGGTGTCACGCCCCGCTTCCCGGTGTACGGCGAAGGGGACGGGACGAAACCGCTACGTATTTACTCAGAAGTAAATACGCTAAGCGTAACTAAGCAATATAAAAGAAATATACACAAGAGACAAATGTAATGAAATAGCAACTTTATTTATTAACATTCTTTTGTACAATACATGGAAAAGTAAATACATCTGAATGAAAGCAGTGCCTAAACAGTGGCAGGGAAAGTACTGAAATGAAATGTGTACAATGAATCTAAAGCTCCGGATCCAAGTCCTCGCTAGTAGACTCGATCTCCTGAAGGTTCGAATCACCTGACAACATTCCAAAGAAGAAAGAGAAGGAATGTTGTCAGCGAACAATCGCTCGGTAAGTCCCAAAGATAAGGGACAAGTAGAATAGACAGAGAGTATGAGAGAGAGAAAGAGTAGCTTTTAAAGTTGTATTATATTGTTATACTGTTGTATTTATTAACGCTGTTGTTAACGTAAGTTCAATGGTGAATGTCAACCAATCTCAAAAGTGTTCTCGAACCCAACATGCTGTAATCCAGGGGTAGGGAACCACGGGCCCGAATCAAATGTTAGTAACGGGACTTCAACCTAGTGTTGAAATATTCCAAACCAAACAGGCTGTAATCCAGGAGCAATGAAACACAGGCCCTCATGATAGCTTGCTTGTGTTAGTAGATATGGATTCAAGATCTAGGGGGACTCTTGAGATTCCGTTGGATTCACGCATGAACTACCCCAATACCCCGTGTATTTATTGTATTGATAGTAATGATTGTACTGACGGTATTGTATTGTATTGTATTGTATTGTATTGTATTGTATTGTAAATTGAATTGTATAGATGACTTGCTGAAACCATGATATCAGTAAATGGATATAACTAGAGAATCATGGATGTAACTGGAGAATCATGTAAATGGAAGTATATCCATGGTTCGGTTCGGTCAATATAAATTGAATATATTGAATATATGTATTCATGGATTCATATTGAATTGTAGTTTGTACTTGAATCATATTCAAGTCAACTTGATTATAATAAGACTCAGTCTGAGTCAGAATAATTAGAAAAGAAGTTAAAGTTCTGAATTAGGTTTTGGTGTTATCGGTAACCACTGCACATGGACGGCAGGATTTGTGTCTTATTGATAACACCGTTTGTTAAGTTGTCTACCTTAAATAGGCAAGCACCCACTTCTCCGGCTCCCTGAGGCTCAAGAGATTGGTCCCGCTTAAACCTATGTTTACTAGGGTCCTTAGGGTAATTTATAGAACTTGAGGGGGTTATATGTAAAAATACTTTTGTATAATTTCCAAAATACACCCCAAGTATTTAATTATCGTCTTTAGAGTTGTCATAGATGTAGATTTTATATATGTTACATTTCTAGTGAAAATAACCTAATTTCATAATATAGGGTATTTGATTGTAATATTGAACTTGTATGGAATTTCATGGCATTTTCATGTAAAGTGATTCTTGTGATTTAGAAAAGTTGGAATATTTATATTATCACAAAAATAGATATTTTGATAATACATATATATATATATATAATTTTAATATATTACATTTCTAGAAATCTCATTTTCTTAAGATATTTGTATTTTTTTAAATCTCTCGAGACCGAATGCTCCTTGCAGAGGTCTGCATCTCGCACTACTAAGCCCGAGATGTGTGATAATCCGCATCATCCCGAACGGGTTCCCAACATGGGTTGTAGCGGCGCTTTGCAAAGATTTATAAAAATACGTAATCTTGTAGAAAACGGTTATTATAAGTTAAAGATAGTTTTGTGTAAAACGGTATTTCCCGAATCTATATTTCCCAAAAAGGTATCGTGCTATATTGCATATGAGTGTTGTGAAGAGGTAGGTCATTATCTCATGATCTATTTAAAGGTATAGCAAGATTAATGATGTTTTAAAGTTGAAACTAAACTACATGATATTTTACTGAAAAAGTAAGATAAAAATTGCAATAAGAAATATTTTGCTATGAAACTTGTTCAACATGTTTGTTAATGATTAATAGTCAAGATGTGAGAGTGTAATATGTTTGTATTTAAGAAAATTGTACTTTTTAAAGAAAACCAAATCGAAAGTCGGATTAACTCTGCTTCCATCGGGTTTTAGGAAAAGAACTTTTTAGAATAGAAAAGGGAAGAGGGAGGTGGGACTTACAGGATTTCAGATTAGGGGAGAAGAAGAGGGATTGGTAGTAGGTTATGGTGCGTCGTTTCGTCGTCGGGTGCTCCTAGAGTCGTCGTCGGAATTTCGCCGGAGTTTCGCCCTTCGCTAGCTCCACTTACACACAAAATTTCTAGAGAGTTTTCTTGAGAGTTTAAACGGAATTTGTGAGTGAGGGGTGTGTGTTTAGGAGTAGTATTTATAGGAAAAACTAGGGTTAGGGTAGGTGAAAGGGTGTGAAAAAATGTATTGAAAATTGTATTAAAAATTGAATCAATTAGGGTTTTAATTGAATTTTAAAGGCTCTGGAACTGTGCAGGAAATTTAAAGTGTACAGTGGTGTTAAGAATACCAAAAGACACAAGTTTTATGAAGGAAGGTCGGCGATCCGACTCGGTCCGGCCGGCGGCGCCGTCTCCACGTGTCCAATGTCGAGTCGTCTACCCCCTTGGGCCAGTTTGTTTTATATGTGACATGGGGTTTTTATGAGTTATGCACGTGTAGACCCTTGGACTTCTAAAAATTTAAAAAAAAACAATATTAAAAAATAATGTGGGTGATGGGACTTGAACTCTGGTGTTTTGGTTCAGCAGTGCAAGGTCTTACTAATGAGCTACAAGCTCTTTCTTGCTATTAAAAAGCAAAACAAATTTATAACTTGTGCTCGGGCAAAAATACCCCTTTCTGTATTTTTTGAAAAATTTGTACAAAAAGTTGTGCATGAAGTTTAGGGTTGTTACATCCGGTGGAGGCTAAACCAACACGCCTTCTACAAAGACCTCACGTTGCTCGACACGCGAGCAACACTCCACTCTTACAAGCTCGTCGCTCTTCTCTCTACAAAGATACTATCCTTTCTTACAATAGCAATCTTACACTCAAAATCCCAAATACAAAGAAAAAAGAGATTACATTTGAAACACAATTACTCACAAAAGAGTTTCTCTCAAATCTATATATATATATATATATATATATATATATATATATATATATATATATATATATATATATAATACACTTACAAAGTACGGATGATCAAGTTAAACTCTAGAATTTCTTGTGTGTGAGAGAGTGAATTGATAAGCAAATGAAAATCTTTTTGAACTCTCACAAGATGTGGGATTTTTTTTCTTGATCACTTAGGAATTTAGCAAACTGAAATATAAAGTGATAAGAACTAAAAAAACCAACCCAAAACTCTTTTTATATCCCCCAAGAAAAGAAATAGCCGTTTAAGGCAAAAGTGCCATTTTTGACTGTTTTCAGACGTTTGTCGAGTCCTTCTTCAGACATTTTCTGTGAACCAAAGTTCGCAAAAATATTTTTACTTAAAGATCGAGTGATCATATGTTTATCCAAGACAAACGTTTGAAGTACAAATCGACAAACGTCTGAAGCACAAAAAAAATCCAATCCGAGACTGGCAGTCAGACGTTTGTTGAAGAAACAGTAAGCGAACAGACGTCTGAAGTACACTTTGACAAACTTCTGAGTTTCAAAAGATGCAGAATTATCTTTACTTAAAGAAAATGGGGTTGATCAAAAAGACAGTAAGCGGACAAACGTCTGAAGCACAAATTGACAAACATCTAAAGTTCAAAAACCATGTTTTTCTGATATTTTGAAAATCAAAACAGAACCGACGTCTGAAGCCAAATGGAACTAACGTCTGGACATGCACAAAAACTGATAATTGGGTTTTTATAAAATAGAAAATTTCTAAATCGAAAAACCCGATGTTTATAAAACGTTTGTGCATGTATGTGTAAGTGTTCAAGAGCTATAAATGATATAATCATAATTCGATCATGTACTTACAAAGATTCCTATGTCGGTATACGCAAATCTTCGAAACCTTGAATCCTTGACGTCTCGACTCGAGCTCTTGGAACTTTGCGTTGGTCGATTGATGTTCAATTAGTTTCGACACTTGACGCTTCAACCTCGAACACGCCATTCCACTCACTTGCGTCTTGAAGTCGATATTTTGATTTTCAAATCTCGGACTTGACTTTGACGCTTGAACTTGGACTTGGCTTCTAGCATCTTAGCTATTCGTACCTTGAATTCTTGAACTCTTGTTTCTCGGCTGTGTAACTTGAACTCACGAAGCTTGAATTTGCAATTTAAGAAGCTCTCATCCATATTCCTCCAACCTCCATTAAATATATCGTTTAAGCTCATTTTCCTCCATCCTCCGTTATAGAGTTTCATCTCGAGATATCCGATATCATAGAATCCTGAAATGCAATCTCAAAGACCAAGCTCATCATATACAATGTTATAGAATAAACAAGTTATAACAACATAAGTATATGAAACATTCATTGTTCCGATGTCACAAACATGAATAGTATATCAATATCAAGATATAACTCAAACTCAAATTATGAGATATTGATATACTAAATATATTTATATATATACATGGTAAATGAGAATCAAGATATAGATCACATGTATATACATATTCATATTGTGAATCATCAAAATAATGAATGTGAGTAATATATCGATATCAAATAATATAACATAAGTGTAGCCTTAGATATTGATATATTATTCGGTATACACAAGATATGGGATATGTAAGCTAAACATCAAGTGTATATAAGTTTAGTATCGATAAGGTAAAGCAAGATAATAAGTGACACTAAACGACTGTTCATGTTTAAGCTATCATCAAAACAAGGCAAGAATGGATAATGAAAATCCATAAGCTACCAAAATCTTTTTCCCGTCGAATACAATTACAAATGTTTGTAAGAGTTGAATGTCATGTTCAATTTTTTCAAACATATGTGTAGTATTCGTCAAGGGGATTTAACATACAGTTGTTCCTGCTAAAATTTTGGCTCAAAACTTTCTCCCATATAAAATAATAACAATAAAATAAAAATAAAAATAAAGGGAAAGCTCCACATGCAAAGCATGTAGGTACTGCCTCGGATAGAATTAAATCCAATGATGGCGCCTCACGTGCTCTTCACGCGGGCGCCAATGTGCAAAGCACAAAAAGAAATCTATTAAATAAGAGTTATAAACTCTAAGGCAGCGCCTCACGTGCCTTGCACGAGGTCGCCATCGCCAAGAGTTAAAAACTCTGAGGCAGCGCATCATGTGTTTTCCATGAGGGCGCCGACGCCAAGAGTTAAAAACTCTGAGGCAGCACTAATCAGTCGAAAATACTGCATTTTTAACACGGTAATTTCCCTACTATTTGAACTCATATAGAAGTGTTCGGTATTCATAATTGCACATATTACCAAATCATCTCTGAAATACCAAATTGCATGTGTTAGACTTTTAAACCAGCACTTTAAGGGAAATTAACTGTGTTTATCATGGCATCGCATCATCCTTGTATTGCGCAACTCTTGTCTGGGGTCTAATGCAAGAAATTCCAGAAGCAAAGCCCAAAATTGAGAAAACAGTGCAGATAAAAGATACGCCAACTCAAAGGCTAAAGATCTGGTAGCGGTACAGAAGGCTAAATAAAATTCAACATATCAAAACAAGGCCCATAAATCAGCCCAAGCCCATAGCAGAAATTAAAAGTCCTGAAGCCTCCAAAGCGCCGCGGTTCCGCGGCGGGAGCTGGCTTATGCCGCGGAACCGCGGCGGCTTGATGGGATCAGCGCTCCAGATTTTTTACACGTGTCTCCCCTAACGGCCAAAGCTTCCAGAAGACCCCAGAAGCTCCACGTGGCACTTCTAGAAGGCTCGGCTTAACAAACTATTTCTAGAAGGATCTTGTAACAAACTTTTGGAGGGAAATTTAAATCTTTTGGCTAACAAACTTGTGGAGGGAATTCAAATTTCAATCCTAGATCTAGAATTTGGAGGTCTATAAAATGGAGCCTAGATCTAGGGTGCAAATGGTTCAAGAATCACCATCATCTTCAACCCACAAGTTGAGTGACACAACTTGTGCCTCAAAAATCCAATTCAAAAATCAAGATCAAGATCCCGAGAGCAATTCAAGCAAGAGTGCCTTCAACCTTTAGAAGCGGCGCCGGATTTCAATGGAGCAAGAGATCCACGCCGATCCGCGACTCAAGGAGCCGAGCGAAGCCGAAATCGACAATCTAGTTCCTTCCTTTCGTAAATTCAAGAGAGTTGTAACGAAAATTGTCGATAAATAAAGGTGAATTTTCTATATTCTTGCTTATCTTTCAATTCAAGCATAATGATTAGATCTCAATTTGTGATTGTGTTTGTGATCATGATGTTTGAGTAATCTCCGCTCGTGTAGGAGTTGTGACGATCTTTAGATGATGATGATTTAGATATTTTTACAATTCTTAAATCCTATAATGTTTGGAAATTCTAGTGAATCAAATGATGAATAACCTAGTTTCGAGATGATGCTTTCTTGATCGTGTTCACTCGAAACTAGGGAACAACTATTAAACATTTGATTAACTAGAAGCTAGAATTTGAATGCGATCCATCGAAAGGACAAAGGATGAGTTGCGAAATCCCTGATTTCCTCGCAAGATCCTTAAACCTCAATGAATTTGCATCAATCTAGTATCAATTCGTTAATGGATAAGAATGAGTAATCATTAGATCTCATCACATCTATAGATCGGATCTACTCCTACGAGCCATACTTCTAATCTTGATTGTTGGTTGGAAATTATCACACATCTCAATTCTTGTTTTTAATGTTTCTTTTAGATCTAGATTTTTCTTATTCTTGATCTTCAATTACAAATCATGAATTGTTTTATTTTCTTTGCCTTAAATTTTCAACTCATCTAATTCGAAAATTGAACGGATTACACTTTCCCTGTAGACGATCCGCACTTACTAACGCGCTACATCCGACACCGTTATTGATTGCGGTCAAAATATTTTTGGTTGTAATTTCTACATTCTATTTTCACACATCGGAAAATCATTCAATCAAATGGCGCCGTTGTCGGGGATCATTTGATTTACTTACACAATCGGAAATCGTATTCAATCAAATGGCGCCGTTGCCGGGGATCATTTGCGCTAATTGTTCGTATTTTGAAATTTGAGTTGAAAGATTTATTCCATCTATATTTTTAGATCAAAATTCGTGCAAACACTAATACGAGTTGTTGTGATTTGTGCGAGGAAATCTGGCATCATTGGAGCTGGAGAAATTTTTTTTAGGAATTTCCATAGAGCTCAAGAAGTGAACAGAAGTTCACTGTAGAATTCTGGTGCACTGAACAGCACATACGGGCGCGATTCCGCGGTGTAACCCATCAATAGAGGCGGTTCCGCGGCTGGATAAAGGCTTCTCTGTGAAATTTTTCACTCAGGTCCTCTAAGACTTTCTTATCTTCTTCTCTGTCTGCTCCAAATAACATTTTTCTGCAGGTTTCTTTGCAAAAATCGCAGCGCCGCCCAAAGAGCAAAAATTAAATTGTGCTTGTTTTGATCTTATGGTTGTTTGCATAATTAATACGGATATTAAGGGGCAAAGACCAAATCCAGATTAGGTGGGGAGTTCATTACCCTTCTTAAGCCCCAAAAATCACAAACTTGCATCCGTATTTACCCTCATTAACTAAAAGAAATTTAGAGATGACTCTAAGGACCGTCGCGCTCACTTAGGACAGAAGAAAGCCGTGGGTAATTCATTGCTTATCCGCGTTTCTTTTGTGGTGTCTAAGGCAAGTGTGTCGAAGGCTAGTGGTTACTTAATTAGGCCCACTACTTACGTAGTGGAGAACCTCCCACTTACCTGGCACTTACCTGGCCACAGGAGAGACAAAGAGGCAGTGGAGGATTTATCCTGCGACTTGTCTTTCGGCAGTTAGGAGCGGTCTAGAGATTTGACCTAGGTGACTCCTAGAATTAGGGTTTTGTGTGTTGCATTTGTTGTGTTGCATCATATTTTCAAAAATCCGTCCAATTTTCAAAACAAACACCGCATACATTCACTCTTTCCCCTAATTATAAATTCACGCTGCCACTTGTACTAACCCTTTTTAGTGCAAGATAGGCTGGACAATAGGATTCTAGTGCCTGTTCATTCCGCGTCCCCCGATCGACCCTAAAGTCGGTATTTCTACACTTTCCTTTTCTTTACCCACCACCACACCCACATCGATGGATCCGTCTCCATCAAACTTCTTTTCCACTACTCTGCCGCCGTCCGTTGGTGCCAGAATCCACCTCGCATCTCTCTCCAAGAGAGGTGCTATCCTACACGAGGCCCACTTTCCACCTATCTTTCCACTCCACCAGCCAACGGGAAAAATTTTCAAATAAAACCCCAATACATCAACCTTCTACCAAAATTTCACGGTCTCGAGTCTGAAGACGCATATACCTTTAGCACCAAATTTGAAAATGTATGCGCAATGATGGGTACCTCACAGCTGTCTGTGGACGCTTTGCGTCTTCGTCTTCTCCCATTCACCTTGTGCGATATAGCCGAGAAGTGGCTGTATAACACTACCGCACATTCCTTTTCAAATTGGGAAGAATTCGTCAAAGCATTCCTAAAGAAATTTTACCCACATCAAAAGACAGCTCGAGTCCGTAGCGAAATCTATCAATTCACCCAGCTTCCAAATGAAACATTTTCAAAATATCTTGAACGCTTCAAGGATCTGTTAGTCCAATGTCCACATCACGGCATCCCCAGATGGGAACTGTGCCGAATCATTTATGAGGGCATTAATCCTAACACAAGACAGACCCTTGAGTCCATGTGTCAAGGCAATTTTATGACCAAAGATGATGGGGAAGCTTAGAAATTTCTAGAAGATTTCGCTGAAAAATCTTTACAGTGAGAGGGTGTGAGTCAATCGTCTAGGGATGGCAATGATATTTCCATAGGAGTTAGAGCTGACATTGCAGCTATACACAAGAAACTCGAGACTATGGAAAACAAATTTTTAGCCGCCACCCTAAATCAAATGTCACTCTCCAAAACTGTATGTGGCTGCTGTTCTGATCCATCACATCTGACGGAAGAATGTCCACGAAATTCTCTATTTCAAGGTCACGAGCATACCAATGCCGCATTTCAAAGACCTAGAAACGATCCTTATTCTTCCACATATAATCAGGGTTGGAAGAATCACCCTAACTTTGCTTGGAACCAATCACAATCTCATGACACGGTTCCAACCCAACACAATTTCCAAAGGGTCCCTCCACCACAACAGCAACCACAACTTCAACTCACCCAGCACCCCTACCAGTCACAAAATTTCCAAAACCAGGTCAACCCTCCTGCACCTTCTAATCCTATGCAGTCGACCTGTTCTGACGAGTTCTCTCAATTCACTCAAACCATGAAATCACTCTTGTCAAATTTCACGGAAATGTCGGCCGAGGTTAGGTCTTCCGTTGGTGAGATAAAGAAAAACTCAGCGTCTCAAGCTGAGAGTATCAGAACGATGGAAGCTGAGATTGCACGACTTAAGGCCGAAATGAGTGCGAGAGAGAAAAGGAAACTCCCAGCTCAACCTTTGCCCAATCCTGGCTATTCACATCATGTGAATGCAATCACCACGTTGAGATCTGGGAGAGTGCTGGATAACCATGTTGGGGAAGAAATTGATGATATTGAAAATCCTATCAACACCCCGGCTGAGACCTTTCCTCACACACACACTTCTGCTTTTGATTCTTGTTCTTCTTGTTGGAGATAGTGCCCTCAGAGTCAATTATTGGATCACAGGCACGTGATTGCAATGATTGAGGGGAGGACCTGTCCCAGTAGGACAGTCTTACTCGAGATGATAGTATGCTATCTGGTTTATCTTTATCATCGTGTACTGCTTTAGGTGACCTTTCGAGTCGCTATTACACGTTGATAAAGCCCCTAGGATTCTTGCTTGACTTCCAGCAGTATGAGGGCGATCATATAAGTGGGAGCTGGGGTCTATAAGCACATCCTTAAATGGTCCCTAGTCGAGGGAGTTTCGAGACAGGGCATCGATTCTCTAGAGTAGACTAGTGTATACAGTCGAGACCCCGACGAGGGGCGGTGGCCGGTCTCACAAGCCACTGGTGTCAGTTGGTTCACCTAAGATGTATACAGGTGCTCATTGGGTTATGAGTACACCGGACAGGACTCGCCGGGAACCTGCTAGTTGGGATTATACCAGACGTCAGATAGCAGTTCCCTAGTGACATGTGTACAGGTTAGTTCATCGACCTGAGATCTTCATTTGTCTCGTGTGAGTTCCCACTGTACTTTGATTACTACCCTACCACGGCTCAAAGGAGTCGTGCAAACAGGTTTTAGTTGGGTACAGTCCCGAGCCACATGGAGGCAGTGAGCGGATCTTCAGGGGTTCGTCTCTCCCGGTTTTGGGGGTGAGGTCGTGCTGTGTCTAGGAGAGCCAGAACATGAAAAGTCCTTGGCCAAGGCAGGAGATTTGCTGGTAGGTATTCCAGTAGTATCTCAGGGTGTTCTGGGCTACACTCCGACACGACTTGTACCGCTTTTGGGGGTCTGACTTTTACCAACCCCCTAGGCCCGCCATGCGATGCTCATAGACGAACGGACCGGACTGTACGGATATTGTCACTGACAGGCTCAGTAGGGTGTCAGGATGAGTTCGCTCATCGACGTCCTTTTTGGTCAATAGCTGGTGGCCCGTCACGTATGGCTTATACCTCTGACGTGCTAGTGGTTAAATCCACAGCCATAGTATTGACGAGTATTTAGAGTCCACCACACACAGTTACTCAAGTTTCGGGCGAAACACTGTAGAGGCCGTATGGAGATATGGCAGGGTTCGATCAGATACGTGCGGTATTGCACGGATCGTGATCGGACAGTTTTTACTAGCCGGTTTTGGCTTAAGCCGGATACTAGTATTAGATAGTGTAGTTTTGTCTCTTTGCATTTGTGTTCAGTGGGAATACAAATGCGGGCATGTATTTGCAGTAGTGGGGTTTTCCTGTAATTTATTATTACGGGATCAGTTTTCTGGAGTTGCCAGTTTGCATTCCGTTCCGGCCGGTTTTCTTTCATTCCTTCTCGGCCGGACTTTTCGTTGGAGGGGGGTTAATTGCAAGTTTGCAATTAACTTAGTTGTGAGGGGCTTTCTTGCATATGTGGCCTTTTGATGAGACTAGCTTCATGATGAGATTCCATTCTTGTCCACTTCATTATCTTTTCTTGTGATGGGTTGAATATGGAGATTAATGAGTGAGATGAGGGTGACCTTTGATAATTATCTATTCCTTTTTTCTCCTCTTAATTTATTCCATGATTTTTCCCCACTTGGAGATTTGCTGGGCCGGCCACTGTTTGGGATTGGAGTGAGTTTTATTTGTGTGTGGATAAATTCCTTCATGTCATTTTTGGTGGACCCCCCCTTTTGTGTGTTGGCTGTGAATTGATTAATTCTTTTAGCTTGGTTTTGATTAATTGACTTCACCCATATACACATTTCCAGTGAGCAAAAAAGGCTTGGCCGAGCTCATTTGCTTTGCATGCTCCATTCTTCATCAAGCTTTGATCCATGAAAATTCATTGTGCAAAATTCCTCCAACCATGGCAACCTCTTAAACCCCAAAGAGACAACTATTCTACACTATTCTATAGCAAGTCTTGGACGCGTCGGCTAGCTAACTTCGCGCCCGAGTTGCCTCGGTCAAGAGGTGGGAGCCCGTAAAAGATTCCGGCTACGTGGTGCCCTTTCCGACGAGACGATGATGGACGGAGATTCCGCGGGAGATCGGAGTGGAGACGAAGACCGAAGGACACGGATCGCTTGGTATACTTTTCTACTCTTTTCTTATTTGCTAGTTAGCTAGGTTAATGGCCCGATCCGGATGAAAAGTGCGCGGTGGTGCCGGTTGCAAGTTTTGCAAAGTTTTTGTTTCCGCGTTTCCGGCGTCGGATCGACGGCAGGGGCGCCGCCGCGGGCTTACATTGGTATCAGAGCCACGCCATTAACTTAGCCTAGCATGGTCTAGTGTGTTTAAAACCCGATCGAACAAAATCCCCAAAATCCGTATTTTCCATGCATGTGTTCTCTGTTGAAATTTTTTCAGCTCCTAAAATTTTTCAGGTCATTGCAGAAAGACATGCAAGAAATTCTAAGAATTCTGGGAAAATACGGTTCAGTGATTCCTTACTTCGACCGCAGAAACGCGGCCAAACCCCTGGTTTGGCCGCGGTTCCGCGGTGGGTAAGAGGAATCGTTGCACCATATTTTCCCAGTAGGCTTCTGGTTAGGAAATAGGGGTTTTGGGATATTATTTTTGGGCCCAGATTTTCTGTAAGTGCTACAGTAATGCTTTGGGGTCCACTTGGAAAATTTGTTCGATCGGATATTTTAAACATGCCAGTTCACAGTTTTTACATTATATCTGCGACCGTGAATGTCACTTGATCGGTAAATCCTGTCTAACTGCTATAACCCGGTTAGACGGATTTGCGAACGTGACATTCACGTTGATGTTCTGTGATTGTACTGTGTTGTTGCGGATCGGTCATGGGGGATAGCCTGGTTGCGGTGGTAGTACAGTTTTGTTTTATTATGTACATTTGATATTGCGGGGCGAGCGTCCGACATGTGGACTGCCGTCACTGCCTGTTTGTATTATTTTTTTGGGGCACGACCAGGTTGCGGTCGATGTACCCGTTGTATGTATATTTCACTTTCTGTACTAGGATTACCCCGCGGAGGGGTGCACGGATAGTCGGGTTCTAGAGGGCAACAAGCCCGCATCTCATGGCATTGAGACGGAGGGGGCTTCACTCTAGAATTGGCGGGCTATTCGCCGCACTCGTAGGGGGTATAGGGTTGACCCAGGAGGGGTGCCCAAGTTACCGGATTCCGTGAAGTGCTGGGTGGTCCATTCACGTTGCTGAAGGGGGCTGCCTCGTTTCAGGTTTTGGCGGGTAACTTGTCGCGCCCGTAGGGGTCTAGAATTTCATTGCACAGGCTATCCACACGACCAGGGGAACGTCGGGTTTCAGTAGCGGCTCTGTGAAACCCGGGGATCCCAGATATCTGTATTGATCTGTGTTGCTATATATTTCTGTGTTGCATTTTATCGCGCCTTGAGCGAATACTATATATTGGTATATATATTAGTAGATGTTGTATATGTTTTGCATCCGCGCTAGTCCAGTCCCCGCTCTGTCGTTAGTTAGCTAACCTAACGGGTGATGACGGGACCCAGTGGCGAATGCGGATGGCATATACGTACGTCAGTATATTTTCGTTCTTTGTGGTGTGATCAATTGATGGGACTGCATTGATTCGGATCAATGCAAGTTAAACAAACCTAATTTGATGTTGTTGGAACATTTTTCAAAAAGCTGTTATTCCAAGGGCGTTCTCTTTTGTTTTGCACAGTGGTATTCAGTTGGAATATCCTGCTCCTCAGTCGACGAGGCAAGGGCCGAGATCCTTTCACCGGGAGTGACCCCTTGGACAAAAGTTTGCGTCAGGGCAGTAACTTCACTATAGCCGATTACTTTTGCTTTGCATCGTGGTATTCATTTGGAATATTCTGCACCTCATTCTACGGGGAAAGAGCCGAGATCCCTTCACCGGGAGTGACCTCTTTAGCAAAGGTTGTCGTCACTATAATTTTCAAAGCTATCAGTTCCTTCGACGATATCGAGTTCATTACGTTAAAGGTTTTCGCCAGAAACCATTCGTAGCCCTCCGTCATTTCACTTAAATATTCGGTAGTATTCAAGCTATGTATTTTGACCTCACGCCAAGGCATAGTGTTTGGTAGCTGCCGGGTATTTATCTGTTGCATAGATAGATGCGTTGGTTTGGGACATTCGTACTACTATTTTGGCCTACGTCAAGGGTATGTACGGGTGGGTTCAAATTAACCAGGATAATGACGGGTAGAACTTGACATGTGACTTATGATATTTTGACCTCACGCCAAGGTCATAAGAGCATGGGGTAAAAATCCACATCGGGAGTTTCAAAATAACTGAAACTTGCCAGATATGCGCATACCTTCTGGAGTGTGATAATGTGAGCGGATTCCGTCATGTTATCATGCGATGAGAGTTGGATCCCGATTCCCACTGATGAGTTGGTTTACTCCTCGGGTGATCCCGGCTAATTCTTCTTTCAGGTTTGGGGAAGAATTTGACGTTACAGTGGGAGGTTTCCAGATTAGATTAAGTGATAACCATTCTGATCTAGGTTAGAGTGCACGCTGAGTGTTTCTTTTCTCTCTCTCTTTGGCAGCGACCATTGACCCGACCCTAGACTATGACTCAGTGACCAAGTTGACCGAACCTTCTTAATACTGGCTTTTGGATTGTCAGAGTTGCAAACCTCATTGCCACTCCTACTTTTACCCTTTTCTCCAGGACACCCCGTATTACTACGACCGTCCACTTCCATTGGACAAAACCATCGTATGGTTATATACTAACTCGAAGGAATTCGAGGATGGTTTCCGGTTCTGGAGAAAACGGATAGGACTATTCAGTTGTCTTTTCTTTTCACCTTCTCTCAGGTTGCGAGTACTCCTTGGTTTAGGAGTAGTACACCTATTACGCAAATTGGATAGTCTTCTTGTAGGGTGTTTTTTCGTCACCCCATTGAGATGGGAATACGCGCACGCTTGTCAGGCGTACTACAGATTCCCCCTGCCTAGGGTAGGCCGGGGTTTAATGATTGTGGGGATCCGAATCTCCGGCAGCCGCGGACTAAACTGCCGTTAATTACCCCTCGCCTTTGGGGCGAGGGAACCTCCGATTAACGGGTTAAACTGGTCATGCAAACTCAATGTGCAGTGTACGTGTGTTCTGTTCTGAAAGGGGGGTTTTGGATATATCGGGAGCCACGCAGAGTTTTTACGGGGGTCCCGCTACCCGGATAGCGGGCTGGGGGTCAAGGGGGCTAGCAGCCCCCTTACGGGGTTCGGGGCAGCGCCCCGGCCCGAAAATTTTTTTGAGGGGGAGAGTGTGGCGGAGTATGTGTATGTGTACATTTGTATACATATGTATATATATACATGTATATATAAATAAAGGGGAAAAGGGCATCCAAAGGATGCGTGGGGCAGCACCTTGGGCGCTGTGCGCTTAGGTGCTGTGCGCTCAGGCGCTTTGCGCACTTGCGCAAGCGCGCAGGTGCGCAAGCTCGCTACGTGTCGGCACGCGGGCGCTTTGCGCACTTGCGCAAGCGTGCAGGTGCGCAAGCGCGCGCGCCACGTGTCGGCACACGGGCGCTTTGCGCACTTGCGCAAGCGCGCGCGCGCCACGTGTCGGCACGCGGGCGCTTTGCGCACTTGCGCTGCGCGCCGCTAAAACAAATTTCTCAGAAGAGAAATCAGAGAGGAGTTGGACTCCTGAGTGTGTGTGTGTGTGTGTTTTTTTTTTTTTTTTTTTGGGTTTAGTGAATGATGTTCTTCTTCCTCCTGTTACTTGCTGGATCTTGAAGATCAAGAGATGTGAAATCTCAAAATCTCTTCTTTTTCAGATCTAATGATAGATCCAAGTTTCCCTTTGTGGGTTTTGTGGTGAAAAACTAATTTGTTTTGAAAAAGGAAGAGTAAAACTCTTGATTTAATTTAAGAGAAAGAAGAAGGTTTTGGAACCTTGAAGATGGAAGAAAGAGCTCAGCTCTGAGACTTTTTTTTTGTTTGGAGAGAGAGAAAATCATGAGATATTTTCATTATCTTTGCCTTTATAGGCCATACACTTTACAAATAGCCCCTTGGGCTTCACAAAATGGCATTTTGCCTATTTCATGGCTCATGTGCCATTTCTTTTTGCACATAAGCCATGGGCTTTACAAAAATTTGGCTTTATGCCTATTTTTCTTACATTTATCCATAAATAAAATAAAAGAAATGCAACAAAATTATTTATTACAAAATTTTTATCTTGGCATGGGGGAGGTCGGCCGCTTCATGTTCGGGCTCGACCCGGGCATGGGCCCACTAGGTCGGGGCCTGGGCCCACTTGGCTTGGGGTTGACTTGGATTTTGACTTGGTCAACCGGGGTGTAAATTTTTACTCCAACACTTCTTCCAAACCATAGGCTGGTGCCGAACGGTAGGGAATGAAGAAAACCAATTAGCCTAAACGGTGTACAGAAGGTATTAAGTTCAGACAAAGCAAGGGATTAGTAAGAGGGCAAAGTAAATTGCGACTGCTATTCACGACCAAACCATGTACTTCTTTGTCAATCCTAAATCACCTATGAATTAAGTTCATTCGGTTGTCTTTTATCCTCACCTTCTCTCGCATTGCGAGTGCTCCTAGGATTAGGACAGTACACCCATTATGCTTATTGGATAGTCTTCTTCCAAACCATAGGCTGGTGCCGAACGGTAGGGAAGGAAGAAAACCATTTGGCCTAAAGGGGTGTACAGAAGGTAATGACTAAAGACATGTAAAGGGATTTGGAAAGATGGCAAAGAATTATACGGTTACAGTCGTGAATCTGGTTAATGGAAGATGCATTACTAGGAATACCAGGATACCCTATCGAAACATTTCAATGTTTCAGTTTCACTGTGTACTGTTAAAAGAAAACTGATTTCCCAATTAAACACTTGCTCCAGGGTATGTATTTGCCAGGTATGAGTCTCACATCTGTATGGTTTTACAGATGATGAAGGGGAGTAAGTTATTGGGAATTAGGTGGCCATCCTTATTATATCGGGATTCGTTGGAATTGGTGATATTTGAGGAAGCCACCTGGGTTGTTTGCCGGTCGGCAAATATTTGGTTTTGAATATCCGTTGTTGTGCACCAATTTCAAATTGATATATCTGTACGTCTATTTTTATAGAGTGAGACATATCTTTTTGAAATTATGTCTATGACATTTATCTATACCAGTGGATGGTTAGGTAAGGAGAATTGAACAGCGGTGTAATTCTTCTTAACCAAAAGTACAGTTTTCAACCCACGACACACAGTGAATGAGTCACTAGACTCAGGGGACTTATACAGAGTATTGTATATTGTCCAGTGTCCATTAGGACAGAGGGGTAGGTCCTCGTACTATATTCTGTTTACTTTTAACTTCTCTAGTTCTTAAACATGTGTTTCATAGAAACACAGGGTCTAAGTTTTGAGGAGTTATAGGTATAAGAGTAAAGTAGAGAACCAGGTGTTGCAAGTATCGGGATTCTTCAAGGTGATCGAAGAGTAGATACTTGTGAATGGTATTCAGTTGATAGTAATGATTAAGAGAACTAGCTTCTCTTTCAGGTTACTCATAATTGAAAGTACTCCTAAGTTGAGTAACGCTGATCGGCCTCTCTCCATTTACTTGACATGCACTGGAGACAGCTGCATGATTTGAATCTGATTCAATTAAATCAATGCCTCTGTTTCTTGGATATAGAACAGTTCATATCTTAACATTGTTAAGATACGGGGAGTTGTCCGGCTTATGCTTAAAACCAGACTCTGGACAACTCAAGGCACGTTTCTGTAATGGCTGTTTGTGGGTTGACCCGGGCTATGACGAGGGTTGACTTTCTACCATCTGGAAGATCAATAGTGATATTGTTCTAGACTCGCCACAGTTTTATTAAAAGTGGATTTTTTCAGGAAACAGTAGTGGGAGTATGGTAGAACTGGAAGTGATTCCAGAACCGCAAACGATTACTGAAGATTTGATAAGAACCTAAAGATTCAATCTGGTTTGACATTCCATTGGCCACTCCGCAGATATGGTGGGTAACCTCAGGCACCCGAGAGGTACTTCGGTATGCTCAAGGACGGTGGCAGGGAGGTTCTTGTTTACCCACACTTGCCATTACTGTTATTCCAGGCTGCGAGATCCGGCGGGAGGATGAGTATAGCGTCATTCTAAACTAGCTTTAGAAGTATACGCCTATATGACTCTGCCAGAGGGTTGTCGTAGTCAGTGGGAGCAGCGGAAGCATTGGTGGACATCAGGCTTATGTCTATTTATAGACTAAAGCAGATATAGCGGAGATAGATCATCTATTTCTGATGTGACAGTCATAGGTTTGACTTCATCAGAATAGGGGATGGATCTGTTAAGAAGGTAGTAGGGTGTGATGTCCTGGTATTTGATGACATACACAGAGTAGGAAGTGATATTCCTATACTACGATCGGTTATACTTTGGTCGTCACACAGTGGTTTCTCCACATAGGACTTGGATATTATATCAGACATTCTGGTTACTAGATCTATGATTTTAGATCTAGATTTGGGTGGTTTCCCAATCTGGGTACTTTGACCGCATTCTATGAGTATTTAGAATGGACGACTCCTGGCACGGTAGTATACCTGCAGGTGATGGAGTCACCCTCTCTAAAGGTGTCTTGCAGACTAAAGGGGAGAGGGATGTGCATGATTGGCAGATCACTTGCTTAGGCAATTGAGTCAATCATGAGATGTCAAGTACCACGCCAGATGTTGTTCTTGCAGTAGATGCAATAAGTCAATATTGATCCAATCCTGGAGAAACAGTCGGAAGCAGTTTTAGAACATAAGTTGATGTTCTAGGGAATTGATAACGACAGCCTCCTTTACGAGACGGTTATCATTCCAGGCTTCCAAGGTGACCTGGATGGCAGAGTGGCTGTCAGAGTTATAGTTTTCCCTTTGACGAGGGGCAGTATGTTGGACAGATGGTCCAAGTGGATACTGAGGGGAGGCATGGCGCAGGACACTGATTAAGTTCAGTTGTCGATACCGTCTAAGAAGTTTGGATTTGGAGTTCATTTGTGAACTAGGTCCCATCAGACATCCAGACACATTCTAAGACAGGTATTGCTCATTTCGGGAGATGGTTTTCTCTGCGAATATGAGATATAGAGAGACATAGAAAGAAACATCAAAGCGGATCCACTCACTGAGGCTATTCCTCGAACGCAATAGTTTCGCAAACGAGCTTTGTGAGACTGACTAGTAGAGGAGTTGGGTGTTCGGTATCACACGGGCTGTGAGTATGCGACATCGCAATAATTAGCCTTGAGTGCAAGTGGGAGATTGTTGGAGATAGTGCCCTCAGAGTCAATTATTGGATCACAGGCACGTGATTGCAATGATTGAGGGGAGGACCTGTCCCAGTAGGACAGTCTTACTCGAGATGATAGTATGCTATCTGGTTTATCTTTATCATCGTGTACTGCTTTAGGTGACCTTTCGAGTCGCTATTACACGTTGATAAAGCCCCTAGGATTCTTGCTTGACTTCCAGCAGTATGAGGGCGATCATATAAGTGGGAGCTGGGGTCTATAAGCACATCCTTAAATGGTCCCTAGTCGAGGGAGTTTCGAGACAGGGCATCGATTCTCTAGAGTAGACTAGTGTATACAGTCGAGACCCCGACGAGGGGCGGTGGCCGGTCTCACAAACCACTGGTGTCAGTTGGTTCACCTAAGATGTATACAGGTGCTCATTGGGTTATGAGTACACCGGACATGACTCGCCGGGAACCTGCTAGTTGGGATTATACCTGACGTCAGATAGCAGTTCCCTGGTGACATGTGTACAGGTTAGTTCATCGACCTGAGATCGTCATTTGTCTCGTGTGAGTTCCTACTGTACTTTGATTACTACCCTACCACGGCTCAAAGGAGTCGTGCAAATAGGTTTTAGTTGGGTACAGTCCCGAGCCACATGGAGGCAGTGAGCGGATCTTCAGGGGTTCGTCTCTCCCGGTTTTGGGGGTGAGGTCGTGCTGTGTCTAGGAGAGCCAGAACATGAAAAGTCCTTGGCCAAGGCAGGAGATTTGCTGGTAGGTATTCCAGTAGTATCTCAGGGTGTTCTGGGCTACACTCCGACACGACTTGTACCGCTTTTGGGGGTCTGACTTTTACCAACCCCCTAGGCCCGCCATGCGATGCTCATAGACGAACGGACCGGACTGTACGGATATTGTCACTGACAGGCTCAGTAGGGTGTCAGGATGATTCTCTCATCGACGTCCCTTTTGGTCAATAGCTGGTGGCCCGTCACGTATGGCTTATACCTCTGACGTGCTAGTGGTTAAATCCACAGCCATAGTATTGACGAGTCTTTAGAGTCCACCACACACAGTTACTCAAGTTTCGAGCGAAACAATGTAGAGGCCGTATGGAGATATGGCAGGGTTCGATCAGATACGTGCGGTATTGCACGGATCGTGATCGGACAGTTTTTACTAGCCGGTTTTGGCTTAAGCCGGATACTAGTATTAGATAGTGTAGTTTTGTCTCTTTGCATTTGTGTTCAGTGGGAATACAAATGCGGGCATGTATTTGCAGTAGTGGGGTTTTCCTGTAATTTATTATTACGGGATCAGTTTTCTGGAGTTGCCAGTTTGCATTCCGTTCCGGCCGGTTTTCTTTCATTCCTTCTCGGCCGGACTTTTCGTTGGAGGGGGGTTAATTGCAAGTTTGCAATTAACTTAGTTGTGAGGGGCTTTCTTGCATATGTGGCCTTTTGATGAGACTAGCTTCATGATGAGATTCCATTCTTGTCCACTTCATTATCTTTTCTTGTGATGGGTTGAATATGGAGATTAATGAGTGAGATGAGGGTGACCTTTGATAATTATCTATTCCTTTTTTCTCCTCTTAATTTATTCCATGATTTTTCCCCACTTGGAGATTTGCTGGGCCGGCCACTGTTTGGGATTGGAGTGAGTTTTATTTGTGTGTGGATAAATTCCTTCATGTCATTTTTGGTGGACCCCCCCCCCCCTTTTGTGTGTTGGCTGTGAATTGATTAATTCTTTTAGCTTGGTTTTGATTAATTGACTTCACCCATATACACATTTCCAGTGAGCAAAAAAGGCTTGGCCGAGCTCATTTGCTTTGCATGCTCCATTCTTCATCAAGCTTTGATCCATGAAAATTCATTGTGCAAAATTCCTCCAACCATGGCAACCTCTTAAACCCCAAAGAGACAACTATTCTACACTATTCTATAGCAAGTCTTGGACGCGTCGGCTAGCCAACTTCGCGCCCGAGTTGCCTCGGTCAAGAGGTGGGAGCCCGTAAAAGATTCCGGCTACGTGGTGCCCTTTCCGACGAGACGATGATGGACGGAGATTCCGCGGGAGATCGGAGTGGAGACGAAGACCGAAGGACACGGATCGCTTGGTATACTTTTCTACTCTTTTCTTATTTGCTAGTTAGCTAGGTTAATGGCCCGATCCGGATGAAAAGTGCGCGGTGGTGCCGGTTGCAAGTTTTGCAAAGTTTTTGTTTCCGCGTTTCCGGCGTCGGATCGACGGCCGGGGCGCCGCCACGGGCTTACACTTCTACCCCACCGCCTTCTCGCGAGCCTATTCTCCATTTCCCTCTAGGCTCGACACCTCAGCCCACCTCTTCTAGCTCTTCACAGACGATCCCCACTCCTCTTTTGGGATCTCATCTACCCACACTTCCTTCTCCTATGATGGACCCAGCGCTCATTGCTAAAGCACCTTACTCGAACCGGTTAAGGGCTAACAAATCGAGTCCTCATATGGAGAAAATTATGGACATTTTCAAGCAAGTTAACATCAACATCCCTCTCCTAGATGCCATCCAACAATTTCCGTCCTATGCAAAAACTCTTAAGAACTTGTGCACTAGGAAGAGGAAGAATCAAGTGCCCAAGAAGATTTTCATGGCAAAGACTGTAGACACGGCTTTCCCCCAACAATTACCAAGGAAACATAAGGATCCTGGATATCCTACTATTTCCATTTCTATCGGGGAAAAACACATCAACCGTGCTCTACTAGATCTTGGTGCTAGTGTTAACTTGCTTCCATACTCAGTCTATGAGCAGTTAGGAATCGGAGAGTTGAAGCCAACCAATTGCACTATCCAGATGGCTGACCGATCAATCACCAAACCTAGGGGTGAACTGGAGGATGTGTTAATAAAAATCGGGGAATTCGTATTCCCTATGGATTTTATTGTACTTGATACACAGCCTGTAGCGAACCCACGGAATCAAATTCCGGTGATTTTAGGTCGCCCCTTTTTGGCCACTTCCAACGCTATCATCAACTGTCGTAATGATTTTATGACCCTATCCTTCGGGAATAGGTCAATAGAGCTGAACATTTACAAGTTGGGAAGTGTACCCTCCGAACCTACTGCTCATGTCTGTTCTGTCGACTTAATGGATATTGACAGCAGCGAATTTGATGATCCTCCTAATACCGATCTTGACTCTTTTCATACGTTGTTGTTTGACCCAACTATGTATCATATACATACGGAATCTTCCATTGAGATGTCCAGGTCAACAATTAACACGGATTATGAACTGTTCTTAGAGTCTGAAGATCACCCCGCACTTTGTGATGACATTATTCTTCGGGGTATTGATGAAACTTTTGAGGAGATCTTCGCTGATGAACTCGTATTTCTGAATAACACGGGTGTTGAGATGAATCATGTCCCAATCATTGAAATTGAACCTCCACCCCTTCTTCTGAATTGTAAAAAGAATGCGAGTAATCCATCACATTCACTGTATCGTCTCTCCAAAATGAGACGCACACACATTCTGTTCCACCACTTAACCTTTCCCCACTTCTTCTTCCACCAACCAGAGCACTGCATTGATAAAAAATTTGAATGGTTGGTGTTGACATTCGGTCTTTGCAAAGCTTGGCATCGACCAATGATTTTTGACCCCCTCATGTGATTTTCAAAGCTTAACATTGCATAACTCAAGTTTGGGGGGGACAATTTTTCTGGCTCTTGGAAAGAAATTTTTTACAAAAATTTTGAGCCAAGAATAAGTTTGGGGGAGGATCTTCACTTATATATTTTGCCCCCACTAATAAATTCCTCCCAGGCTTACAGGTTTTATAGATATAGCGGTTGGCAACAGTGAGGACACCGTTGAAAACAAGTTTGGGGGAGGTTTGTGCTTAGTTTTGCATCATGTGCATATCATTTGCATAAGCACAAAACATTTCTTTAAAAAACCATAAAAATTTAAAAATTTTCAAAACCCATAAAAATTCTGTGTACATATTTTTGGCTCATCATTTTTTGTAAATAGTTTTTCAAAACCCATTAAAACCTATAAAAATTTTCAAAATCATAAAAATTAAAAAATTTCAAAATATAAAAATATTTAATATTTATGATAATAAAAGATTAGATAGTGAACAATTACATCCATGAGATTAGAAAAATTTAAGAAAACTAAGAAAATTAGAAGTTTTCTTATACGAACTAGTAATAAGTTGTTATGAGCCGTTGTCCCAAGGGTTAGTAAGATGAAGGAAGTCGCTAATCTGAGGATAAAAATAAGTCTGAAAAATAGTTTCTATTCTGGAAAGCCAAACATTTTGAACGTTGATACCCTGCTGTTCGCACTTACACACGTCTTAAAGCCCGGGATAGTAGAGGATACCTTAAAATGCTCTTGTCTTAAAGCCAATGTATGAAGGAAATAAAAAAAATGAATAAAATATAAAGTGGTGAGAAAAATGGACACTGGTCTTTGTTATCACCAAGGGCAATAAAAAATGTATAGCGAGGGTGCCTCTTCACCTAGTGCCCTAAGGCCAACTGGTCTGGGAGTCACTGCTATGCCTAAGATGGTGCAAGACGAGGAAAATACACCAAATAAGCAAACACATGAGTAATCGGTCGGTTAGTACCTCAAGAAGTATTAACGGTCGCATGAAAGTGTGTGAGCAAATTCGTCTAAATATTCATTAATCAAAAAAGTACTGAGGCTGATGGGCAAGAGTATGATAGCTTGAATTGAATTCTCCGGGTGTAGGGATGTCCTTTATACACACGCAGGGTGATATGATCGATGTTTGGAAGAAAGATAGGAATGAAGAATAAGACGATGTTTTATTGAAGGAGGACGTGATTTCTGACATCTGTTCATGACCATTAAGATAGGGCTCATGACAACCGAAAAGCTAGCTTAGTTGGAAACCCTAATTTTCAAGGCTTTTCTTTTACAATTCTTGTCTTTAAATGTAATATTCATGATCTTTCTTTTATTATTGGATTTTGGGGGTGCAATCCGCTGAAAACCCTCAGAAGACAACACTCCTCCTACTAGGGACACCTAGAGGTTTAAAGGCTTGTTGCACGTGCTCAGTGCAATCGTGTTGCATACGAAAGCGTGCTTTTCTCTTTCTTTATTTTCTCCTTCTCTTTTTAATAAAACAATTCGATCGAGACGGTCGAAAATAAGTTTGGGGGAATTTGATCAGTCGAAAATACTGCATTTTTAACACGGTAATTTCCCTACTATTTGAACTCATATAGAAGTGTTCGGTATTCATAATTGCACATATTACCAAATCATCTCTGAAATACCAAATTGCATGTGTTAGACTTTTAAACCAGCACTTTAAGGGAAATTAACTGTGTTTATCATGGCATCGCATCATCCTTGTATTGCACAACTCTTGTCTGGGGTCTAATGCAGGAAATTCCAGAAGCAAAGCCCAAAATTGAGAAAACAGTGCAGATAAAAGATACGTCAACTCAAAGGCTAAAGATCGGGTAGCGGTACAGAAGGCTAAATAAAATTCAACATATCAAAACAAGGCCCATAAATCAGCCCAAGCCCATAGCAGAAATTAAAAGTCCTGAAGCCTCCAAAGCGCCGCGGTTCCGCGGTGGGAGCTAGCTTATGCCGCGGAACCGCGGCGGCTTGATGGGATCGGCGCTCTAGATTTTTTACACGTGTCTCCCCTAACGGCCAAAGCTTCCAGAAGACCCCAAAAGCTCCACGTGGCACTTCTAGAAGGCTCGGCTTAACAAACTATTTCTAGAAGGATCTTGTAACAAACTTTTGGAGGGAAATTTAAATCTTTTGGCTAACAAACTTGTGGAGGGAATTCAAATTTCAATCCTAGATCTAGAATTTGGAGGTCTATAAAATGGAGCCTAGATCTAGGGTGCATATGGTTCAAGAATCACCATCATCTTCAACCCACAAGTTGAGTGACACAACTTGTGCCTCAAAAATCCAATTCAAAAATCAAGATCAAGATCCCGAGAGCAATTCAAGCAAGAGTGCCTTCAACCTTTAGAAGCGACGCCGGATTTCAACGGAACAAGAGATCCACGCCGATCCGCGACTCAAGGAACCGAGCGAAGCCGAAATCGACGATCTAGTTCCTTCCTTTCGTAAATTCAAGAGAGTTGTAACGAAAATTGTCGATAAATAAAGGTGAATTTTCTATATTCTTGCTTATCTTTCAATTCAAGCATAATGATTAGATCTCAATTTGTGATTGTGTTTGTGATCATGATGTTTGAGTAATCTCCGCTCGTGTAGGAGTTGTGACGATCTTTAGATGATGATGATTTAGATATTTTTACAATTCTTAAATCCTATAATGTTTGGAAATTCTAGTGAATCAAATGATGAATAACCTAGTTTCGAGATGATGCTTTCTTGATCGTGTTCACTCGAAACTAGGGAACAACTATTAAACATTTGATTAACTAGAAGCTAGAATTTGAATGCGATCCATCGAAAGGACAAAGGATGAGTTGCGAAATCCCTAATTTCCTCGCAAGATCCTTAAACCTCGATGAATTTGCATCGATCTAGTATCAATTCGTTAATGGATAAGAATGAGTAATCATTAGATCTCATCACATCTATAGATCCGATCTACTCCTACGAGCCATACTTCCAATCTTGATTGTTGGTTGGAAATTATCACACATCTCAATTCTTGTTTTTAATGTTTCTTTTAGATCTAGATTTTTCTTATTCTTGATCTTCAATTACAAATCATGAATTGTTTTATTTTCTTTGCCTTAAATTTTCAACTCATCTAATTCGAAAATTGAACGGATTACACTTCCCTGTGGACGATCCGTACTTACTAACGCGCTACATCCGACAACGTTATTGATTGCGGTCAAAATATTTTTGGTTGTGATTTCTAAATTCTATTTTCTAAAAACCATACATAACGGAAAAAATCAATCCAATCACGAGGGCGCACCTCTGAGGCAGCACCTCACGTGCCTTGCATGAGGGCACCGGTGCCGAGAGTTAAAAAACTCCGAGGCGGCGCCTCACTTGCCTTGCACGAGGGCGCCCGCACCAAAACTAAAAGTTCTTTGCCATTGGATCAAAGATCCAACGGAGATGATAAATCATCAAAATACAGAATTAAATTCTGTTGAGAAAATATTCCTCAAATCTTTCTAAACAAGAAAGATCACGCTCTGTAAAACAGAGCACCGTTGGATTAAAGATCTAATGGAGATTAAAAATCACCAAGCTGCAGAATAAGCTCTGTATAGGAAAATATTTTCCCAATCTTGTTAAAAACAAGAAAAATATCTTCTGTAAAACAGAAGTCCTTGGATCAAAGATCCAACGGTGGATACAATCCCCGAATCGATTAAAAAATCTCTTAATGAGAGATTTCCTTAACTAAATCAACAAACTTGCCTCTACTATATAAAGGACCCAAGACTTCATGTCTAACAGGGAGAAACCCCCTATAAGCTTTGAGAAGCTTTAAGAAGGAAGAAAGAAGAATACCTTTCTTCGAGGTAAATAAAAAAAATAGAGATCAGAGCATCTCATCTGCATATCCAGGAGTTTAACTCTTCTTAAAGAATATAGTTCTTTCTCTGCATCTGAGGTCCTTGAGACAAACCTCCCACAAATGAGAATTTAATTCTCATGGGGATGAACTTGTTCTTAGGGATCAAAGACCCAGAAAAGAACAAAGAATTAAACTCTTCATAACAGAACACCCAAAGAAAAACCCAGCGCCAAGCGCCTCACGTGCCCATCATGTGGGCGCTGTTTAATAAAGAGTGCTTAGCACTCACTAGTTGGCGCTCAGTGCCAAGCGCCTCACGTGTCCCTCACGTGGGCGCATTCAATAAAGAGTGCTTAGCACTCAATGGTTGGCGCTCAACGCCTAGCACCTCACATGTCCCTCACGTAGACGCTGCTCAATAAGGAGTGCCTAGCACTCAGTGGTTGGCGCTCAGCGCCAAGCGCCCCACGTGCTCCGCACGCGGGCGCCATAAAGAGTGTTTAACACTCCATAAAAATAAAAGAACAAAAAAAAAGAAAAGGGAAAGTAAAGCTCAGCATTATTTGCACAGAAAAAGGACTGAACCCCATGCAAGTGTTTAACACTTTATTCAAAGACTGAGTGGGTTGAGTCAAGTTGACCAAATTCCCAATTCAGACCAACTGAGCCCGTGTGCTCATCATTCTCCAAATTGGTCTTAGTCCCAAACACGACTACAGATCTCCCAACCGACATTGGTTCAAGGGTACATCTCCTCACACCTCTGATACATGTCGTTGTAATTCTTCAGCGTTTTCAGAGAGGTGGTGGTCCCGATAACCAACAACCTTTTGGTGTACTCCCAAATTGACGGGCACATCTCTATGAACCGCAACGTCCTTAAAGTAAGCTATGGACCGCAACGTCATCAAATTAACAACGGACCGTAACGTTCTTAAACTAAAATGATAGAGCCCCAATTGCTCTTTTGTTGGATCAAAAATGATCCCAAGCCCCCGTTAAGTAGATCTTAGTCCAAGATCGGACTAACGTATCCTTACCAAACATTTAAGTTGATCTTAATCTCAAATAAGGTTAACGATCCTTAAATCAACCCAAACCCAAATCTAAGAATATACGGATTTGGACTAATCCACGCCCTACGGGCGACAACATAAATTAGTCTCCGTATACAATCCACGGGCAACCAAAAATAAAACAAACATACACGACACGAAGTGACCTTCTGGAGCAGGAGAAAGTGGTTACCGCTACGCGGTAACGTAATTAACTGCAGGGGCTTGCGCCTGCAGAGAAGAGCGTCCCCGTAATCAAAAACCCCTCGCAAATAAGGGGGAATCTGACGAATTCTGCTACAACGGCCGCATTCGTCCAAACCTCCGATACACGGTGCCATAAATCAGCTTGGCATCTTCGGAGAGGTGGACGGATCAACCCAAATAGCATCTGCCCCCAAATTCAGGCAAGACGTCTGTCTTTCCGGATTTCGGCGGTGAACAGATTCTGGCACGCCCCGTGGGACCTCTTTCTCTTTCCACTCCACACTTTGTGTGTCGTGTTCGCGAACAAATCGCGGTTCAATACAGTTGCCCCTGAATTCGAGGTACTAAGATTTAGTGTCTTGCTCCATGCAGAAAAGAAGATATGTCAATGGTTTCCAACTGCACTAACTGCAACAGCAACTCCCACTCTGTCCCTACCGGAGGAGTGACCTATGGGCCCTAGGTGGCCTCCATCTTTGCAATGCCGGTGGAACAGGTGACTCAGGCCACCACAGGATTGTTCTTCAGGATCATGCTCCCGCCAATGAGCTTCAATGATTCAGTGGCATCACATGAGGCTCCGAAGAAGTCGGTCATCGATCGTCTTGCAACCATCGCGGACCCTCTCAACGGGTCGTCCAATTCCAATGCCTCAGTCTTTAACAGGCTGAGCCTAACCTCAAGTGGGCCCACAAAGAGGCTCGCCATACCTGAAGGGTTTATCCCGAAGCGGATAGCCATTCCTGTTTCGACAGACGAAGCCGTCAAAGGGGCTTCTCCTTCTAGAGGATCGGTTTTCGCAAGACTGGCCGTTCCAACTCCTGCTGCGGGTGAGGTCGTTACAAGTGCTTCCCCTACTCGAAAGTCAGTCTTCGACAGGTTAGACCTTCCCTCTCAACAGACGTCAGTCTTCGACAGGTTGACACCAACAGCAACCTCTCATCAAAGCAAAGGGCATAACGAGGTCGCTTCTACAACTAAGGTGATCCCGTCCGCAAGACATGCTCGACGTCGCCACTGGCGCCGAGTGAGGAAAGCTGGGGGCAGTTCCCCCTCTGGACTTACCCCACCAGCTCCAATGGTGGAAATTGACACTGCTGTTCCAACTAGGAAAAGCTTCGAGCTACTCAGGAGAGTGCACAAAAACTCTCCAACCGCCATATTGAAGAAGTCTCTTCCACTTGCTGAAAGCATGACACAGGTGAATCCGGAACAGCCTTCTCAGCGGCTGTCCTCCAAAATCCGCAAAGTCGGGCGGAAGGTCCAAGATTCTGTAATTGACAAAAATTACTCTCGCCGACTGGAGAAAAAGAAGGCTCGGTAAGAGGAGGGTCATTCCCCTGTCATACAACAGAAGGCCTCGTCCACATGGGTGTCTGATGCAACGGCCCTCAACCTCAACCTCCCATAAGAGGAGAAGGCCGAAGAAGATCCCCATGCCAGCAGCAAATATCAAAGGCAGTGGACCCAAACGCCCTAAGTCTAGGGGCATGGTAGTGCACACGGTGTACATGGCTTCCAGCAAAGAGGAAAGTCATACTTCCTATTGGATATGTATGCCCTAGAGGCCATTATTGTATAGTACTAGTTTGTATAATACATTTTGGAAGCTTGGGATATATACACGGATTTACGACAGTCTTGCTCGATATAGTAGTATGCTACTTGGTTTGTATATATCTTAATATGTGTATATGTTTCTTTTAATATATCGCTAATATATATTGGTGGAGCCCTTAGGATATTTGCTTGACTACCAGCGTTGTGATAGAGATCACACTAGTGGGGACTGGGTAGTCTATAAGCACATCCTTATATAGGTCTCTAGTCGTAAGATTATCGAGACAGGGCATCGATACTCCAGAGTAGACTGGTGTATACCCTTCTCATCCCAGCAGGGGAGATGGTCTGTCCCACAGCCATCAGTACGTCGTACTGAAGATAGTATGCAGGTGATCATTGGGTTATAAGTTACACTGGACAGGACTCGTCGGGAACTGTTGGTTGGTATTATACCTATCGTCAGTTAGCAGTTCCCAGGTGACATGAGTACAGCTTAGTCCGTTGACTTGACACTGCTACTTCGCCTCAAGTGTGTTCCCACTGTTCTTTGATTGCTACCCTACCACGGCTCTATTGAGTCGTGCAAACAGGTAGTAGTTGGGTGCAGTCCCGAAGCACTTGGAGGCAGTGACGGTTAGACAGGATTCGTCTCTCCCGGTATTGGGGGTTGATATCGCGCTGTGTTTAGGAGAGCCATTACACAAAGTCCCTGGCTAGGGCAAGTGAGATTTACTGGTAGGTGTTCCGGTAGTTTCTCAAGGTGTTCTGGGCTACACTCTGACACGACTGATACCGCTATTAGGGGTCTGACATTTACCACCCCCTAGGCCCGATATGCAATACTCTTAGACAGACAGACCGGACTGTACGGAGATTGTCACAGATAGGCTCAGTAGGAGTTTGGATGAGCTTGTTCGTCGACCTTCTTATCGACAGATACCTAGGTAGCCGTTACGCACAGCTAGTGACGCTGACGTGCTTGTGGTTAAACCAACTGTCAGAGAACTGTCGAGTCTTTAAAGTCACACACAGAGGGTTTCCTAGCTTCGGGCGAAACGAGTAGAGGTCGTATGGTTTTACGACAGGGTTCGATCACATACGTGTACTTGTGCGCATGTGATGTTCGAGCGGACAATAATAGTGGGCTTTGGTTTAATCCGGATCCTACTATTTGATTATTAGATTGGCCTCGTCTCATAGTATTCGTGTTGCTCGGAACACGGATGCGAGTATGTATATACGGATGAGAGAGGGTATAGAAGGAGATACCTCATTAGGGTTTTGACCATTGACTTGGTCAAAACACATATGAGAAAAAGAAGACTTTGTTATTTTTGATAAATGATAATTTTTAGCATGGCTACTTATGTTGACATTTTGACTTGGATTGACTTCTTGACCTTAGATATTTTGAGAAGATATTTTTGATCTAGATATTTTGGTGATATATTTTTCAAGCCATGGTTGAGGTCATATATAAGCTAGCTATTTTTTTTATTATCATTATCACAAATACTTTCTCTTTCTTCAAGCTTGCTCTCTCCTTCTTCCTCTCTCAAACCCTAGTGTATCATGTGTTGATAATCAAGGGTTAGTGAGACTAGGCCACTCTAATTCACACTCTACTCACTCTAGTCCACTTAGATTAGCAAGCTAAGTGTTCTAGTTACCTCAAGTTGGAGGTTTAGCTCAAGGTTGGAGCTCTCGGGTGGATCATCGTTGACACAAGGAGGCCGAAATTCAAGCACGATCCATACTTCCATCGAGGAGCTTAAGAAGAGGATCGAAGACCCGAAGGACTTGTTTTCTTTAGGTATGCATTCTATCATAGTAGATAGAACCCTATATGCTAACTAGGTTTATGGTAAAGATCCAGTTTAGGGTTGTTATAGCGCCAAGTTTTTATCGTGGTAAAATTTTTGTTCCGCATTTGGCCACGGATGTTGGCCGGGACGCTATCATAACCCTTCATGGTACCAGAGACAGCCCATAAACCATAGACAAGCAAGTTTAAACAATGTTAAAACAACGAAACCGAAACGACCCCGTAACATCGAAACCAAACTGCAGTTTCTATCTAATTTTTAAAGGCTTCAAAAAAAATTTTAAACAACTGCAGAGTGATCCTTACACTGTGAGATGTACCCAGAACAAAAACGATGCATTTTTACCAAGTTTTCGCCGGCCACACACCCCTTAAAATCGGCCTCCTCGGTTTTCTGGTGGACAAATGCATTGAGTTTTGTTCTGGGCTCTTATCTCAAGGATTTTGGTTTTCTGGTGTTGTTTGTTTTTGGCCCAAATTTGATTCTCTGTTGTTTTTCGGTACGGGGCAATTTGGAGTGTTTCGAAGTCGTTATATTTGACACTGTTTAATAGCTTACAGTACATTCACTTTTATCTGCGACCGTGAATGTCATTTGATCGGTAAACTCGTCTGATTGCTATATGTTCTTTTAGACGGGTTTGCGAACATGACATTCGCGTTGATGTTTTGTGCTTGTGCTGTGATTGTGGTTGGATAGTCATGGTGGATAGAATGTGGTGCAATGTTAGTGGTACAGTTTATATTCATTTGTACATTTGTTATTGCGGGGCGAGCGTCCGACATGTGGACTGCCGTCTTTGACGGGTTGTATATTATTTTGGGGCACGACCGGGTTGAAGTTGATGTCACCATTTGTACATTTTCTTTTTCTGTACTAGGATTACCCCACGGTGGAGTGCACGGATAGTCGGGTTCTAGAAGGCAACAAGCCTGCATCTCATGGCGTTGAGACGGAGGGGGCTTCGTTCTAGAATTGGCGGGCTATTCGCCGCACTCGTAGGGGGTATAGTTTGACCCACGGAGGGGCGCCTAAGTTACCGGATTCTGTGAAGTGCTAGGTGGCCCATTCACTTTGTTGAAGGGGGCTGCCTCATTTCTGGGATTGGTGGGTAACATGCCGCGCTCGTAGGGGTCCGGGTTTTCATTGCACAGGCTATCCACACAACCGCGAACTTCGGGTTTTATTTGCAGCTCAAATGAAACCCGGGGCTTCAAAATTATCCACCATTCTGTATTGTTGGCTGAGATTCTGTGATATTGATTATTATCATGCCTGGGATGAATGTTGTACATACATATATATATACTAGTAGATGTTGTATCTGTTTTGCACCCGCGCTAGTTCAGCCACCGCTTTGTTGTCAGTTAAGTAACCTAACGGGTGATGACGGGGCCCAATGGCGAATGCGGATGGCATATACGTATATTTTATTTTCGTTCTTTTCTGGTGTGATAGGTTAATTGATGGGACCGCATTAATTTTGATTAATGTAAGAAAATAAACCTAAAAGATGTTGTTGGAACAAATTTCGAAAAACTACAGTTATATTCTTTTGGTTTGCATAGTGGTATTCGGTCATGAATATCCAGCACCTCATTCTACGAGGCAAGAGCCGAGATCCCTTCGCAGGGAGTAACCTCTTGAGCTAAGTCTATAATGTAGATTACTCAGTTTTTCAAAATCAGAAATTTTCAAAAAGCAGAGCTTAAACCACTCCTTTTCAAAATTGCTCAGGTTCCCTCAACGATATCAAGTTCATTACGTTAACGGGTTTTCTGCCAAAAACCCAGCCGTAGCCCTCCGTCGTTTCGGATTGGTATTGCTTAGTATTCGTGCTACATATTTCGTGCTCAGCCGAGACGTAGTGTTCGGTAGCTATGTAATATTTTTCTGTAGCAAATAAAGCTATTAGTTGGGACAGTCGTGCGGTCATTTTGGCTCGGTCAAGGACTCGTACGGGTGGGTATAATGCAATCAAGATAATTATGGGTTGAACTTGACTAGAATCCTTTAATATGTTGGCTCAGTCAAGGTCACTTAGGTCCTAGGGGTAAAAACCACATCAGGGGTTTCAAACATACAGGAAACTTGCAGATTCAGCATACCTTCTGGAGTGTTGTGACTAGAGTGGATTCCATCTAGGTCATTACACAATGATAGTTGGATCCCGATCCCACTGATGAGTTGGATTACTCTCGGAAGATTATTTCACTTAACAATCAATGCTATAAACTAAGTAAGTGTTTATAACGGTGTTAGCGGGGCTACGCCTCCAGGGAAAAGAGGTTATATAATTAAGGAACTTCGCGAAAGCATTGGAAAACCTCCCTCGAAGTACCAACACTAGCCTGGCTGAAAGGTTAAGAAAGTATTGTGACGTGCGATTAAATCCTGACTAGTCTTCTTTTAAAGTTTGAAGAAGAATTTGAGGAAACAGTGAGAGCCATCCTGGTTAGATAATTAATAACCAATCTAATCTTGCAAGAGCGCACGCTGAGTGTTTCTTTTCTCTCTCTCCAGGTAGTAACCATTTCACGCCCTAATCAAGATAATAAAATATATCGCTTGACTGATCCGAATTCTTATTCGGGGCTGGGGAATGTCGGTTCAGCTCTAACTTACGACAACAGTCATAAGTATGAGCAAGAGAAAGAGGTTTGTATGGATTCCAAGGAGACCCAAGTGAAGAAGAAGCATACTATTGCATCTACTTCAGGTGTTCTTGTAATTGAGAACTGCTTTTCGGTCAGTTCTACTTTCTGGGTACTAGATACCGGATAAGAATCTCATATCTGTAATTTATTGCAGGGACTGAGAAAAAGTAGGATAGTTGCACCTAGTGATATGTCCCTCAGGGTAGGGAACGGAGCACAAGTTAATGTTGCAGCCGTCAGTGAATATCACCTAGTGTTGCTAAATGGCAATACTATGATTTTGAACAATTGCTACTATGTACCTTCCATGGTTTGCAACATCATATCAGTTTCTTTACTTGATAAAGATGGATATAACTTTGTTCTTGATAGAAATATCATGAACATTTACCTTGATAAGGTACTGGTTGCAGAAGGTACACTGTGTAATGGTATCTATGTTCTAAATCAGAATACAGTTCTCAATG
This sequence comes from Agapanthus africanus, assembly GCA_030015575.1. Lineage (NCBI taxonomy): Eukaryota > Viridiplantae > Streptophyta > Magnoliopsida > Asparagales > Amaryllidaceae > Agapanthus > Agapanthus africanus. The sequence goes on along the minus strand of CM057350.1, from coordinate 129,498,216 downwards.
TACAAAACACGCGCAAGAGGAAGAGTTCAGATACGAACGAATCCTACTTATGGCATTGTAGACTTGGTTATATCGGAGAGAAAAGACTAAGTAAGTTACATAAAGATGGACTCTTGAATACGTTCGAATTTTCATCTTATGAAACTTGTCAGTCTTGTCTCAAAGGAAAGATGACCAAATCTCCGTTCTCTGGACATGGAGAAAGAACAGCAGAGCTCTTGGGATTCATACACAGTGATGTGTGTGGTCCGATGTCTATACATGCAAGGGGTGGGTTCTCGTACTTCATCACATTCACTGACGATCTCTCTAGATTCGGATATGTGTATCTTATGAAACACAAATCTGAAGCTTTTAAGAAATTCAAAGAATTCAGAAACGAAGTAGAGAACCAGGTTGGCAAAAGTATCAAGATCCTTCGATCAGATGGAGGAGGGGAGTACTTAAGCATGGAATTCCTAGAATACTTAAAAGAGAATGGAATTCTCTCTCATCTTACTCCTCCTTACACACCACAGCATAACTGTGTATCGGAGCGGAGGAATCGTACCCTATTGAATATGGTTCGCTCCATGATGAGTAGTGCTGAGTTGCCTCTTTCATTTTGGGGACATGCACTTTTGACAGCGGCATATCTATTGAATGATGTTCCGTCCAAATCCGTGCCTAAGACACCATTCAAGATATGGAATGGCAAAAGGCCATATCTTAAACGTATTAAGATATGGGGTCGTCCGGCCTATGTAAAAGTACAAAATCCGGACAAATTGGAGGCACGTTCAGTTTTATGCAAGTTTGTGGGATATCCGAAAAAATCAATAGGATATCTGTTCTACCACACCTAGGAATATAAGGTGTTTGTATCTTGCCATGCCACCTTTTTAGAGTGGCAATTTCTTGCAAAAGAAACAAGTGGGAGTTCGGTAGAACTGGAAGAAATTCAGCGACCACAAACTGAAACTGAAGATTTAACAGAACCTCAAGATTCAATAACCCCAGACGAACCTCAGCCACTCCGCAGATCTGGTAGGATTTCTCATCCGCCCAAGAGATACTACGGTTTTCTCATAGACGGGGATCGAGAGGATTGCATCTTGGAAGAAGATGATCCTACCAGTTTCAGGCAGGCCATTATCAGTACGGACTCTGATAAGTAGCTGGATGCTATGCGATCCGAAATGGAGTCTATGTACACCAATAAAGTGTGGACCTTGGATAATGCTCCACCTGGGGTAAAATCCGTTGGATGCAAATGGATCTACAAAAGGAAACTTGGTGTAGATGGGCAGGTGGAAACCTATACGGCTAGACTCGTTGCAAAAGGTTTTCATCAAAGACCTGGTGTGGACTATGACGAAACTTTTTCTCCAGTGGCTGTGCTCAAATCCATTCGGATCCTAATTGCCATTGCCGCCTTCCATGACTATGAAATCTGGCAGATGGACGTAAAAACGGCTTTTCTAAACGGCGGTTTGGAAGAGTGCGTTTATATGGATCAGCCAGAAGGTTTTGTAGACAGTGGGAGCAGCGGGAAGGTGTGTAAGTTGCTTAAATCCATTTATGGATTAAAGCAGGCATCGCGGAGCTGGAACATCTATTTTAATGAAACAGTCAAGGAATTTGACTTCATCAAGAACGAGGATGAGGCTTGTATTTATAAGAAGATTGTAGGACGAACTGCCGTATTCCTAGTCTTGTACGTGGACGACATTCTTTTGATAGGAAATAACATTCCTATGCTATAATCGGTCAAGCTATTCTTGTCACAACGATTCTCTATGAAGGGCCTGGGTGATGCCTCGTGCATTCTGGGGATCAAGATCTACAGAGATAGATCTAAGAGATTACTGAGACTTTCACAGTCCAGGTACATAGAGACCGTACTAAAAAGATTTAGTATGGAAGATTCCAAGCGAGGTAATATACCCGCATTGCACGGAATCACCCTCTCCAAGAAGATATCTCCCAAGACTGACGAGGAGAGGGTTCGTATGAGCATTATACCCTATGCTTCGGCGGTAGGATCTATAATGCATGCGATGCTATGTACAAGACCAGATGTAGCTTACGCGCTAAGCGTGGTGAGCCGGTATTAGTCAGACCCAGGTGAGAACCACTGGACAGCAGTGAAGAACATTCTCAAGTACTTGAGACGGACTAAGGAGATGTTCCTGGTTTACGGTAATGGAGACCTCAGGGTCGAGTCCTTTACTGATTCAAGCTTCCAGAGTGACAAGGATGACAGCAAGTCTGCCTCGAATTTTGTGTTTACCCTCAACGGAGGGGCGGTGTGTTGGAGGAGTTCCAAACAGGATACCGTTGCAGACTCGACGATGGAGGCTGAATACATTGCTGCAAGCGATGCCGTAAAAGAGGCGGTCTGGATGAAGAAGTTCATTAGTGAACTTCAGGTGGTTCCGTCCATTGTTGACCCAATACCTTTGTATTGCGATAACAATGGGGCTATAGCTTTAGCGAAGGAACCACGGTCCCATCAGAAATCCAGACACATCTTAAGGCGGTATCACCTGATCAGGGAGATCATTGATCGCCAGGAGATCGAGGTACGGAGAGTGGGCACTAAAGATAACACGGCGGATCCATTCACAAAGGCCTTCCCTCAAACACAGTTCGAGCGACTTTTTAAGCTATTGGGTATGCGGTACGCCAGCAGCTGGCCTTAGTGCAGACGTTGGGTATGCGGTATACCAATTACTGGCCTTTAGTGCAAGTGGGAGATTGTTGGATATGTATGCCCTAGAGACCATTACTGTATAGTACTAGTTTGTATAATACATTTTGGAAGCTTGGGATATATACACGGATTTACGACAGTCTTGCTCGATATAGTAGTATGCTACTTGGTTTGTATCTATCTTAATATGTGTATATGTTTCTTTTAACATATCGCTAATATATATTGGTGGAGCCCTTAGGATCTTTGCTTGACTACTAGCGTTGTGATGGCGATCACACTAGTGGGGGCTGGGTAGTCTATAAGCACATCCTTATATAGGTCCCTAGTCGTAGGATTATCGAGACAGGGCATCGATACTCCAGAGTAGACCGGTGTATACGCTTCTCATCCCAGCAGGGGAGATGGTCTGTCCCACAGCCATTAGTACGTCGTACTGGAGATAGTATGCAGGTGCTCATTGGGTTATGAGTTACACTGGAGAGGACTCGTCAAGAACTGTTGGTTGGTATTATACCTATCGTCAGTTAGCAGTTCCCATGTGACATGAGTATAGCTTAGTCCGTTGACTTGACACTGCTACTTCGCCTCAAGTGTGTTCCCACTGTTCTTTGATTGCTACCCTACCACAGCTCTATTGAGTTGTGCAAAAGGTAGTAGTTGGGTGCAGTCCCGAAGCACTTGGAGGCAATGGCGGTTAGACAGGATTCGTCTCTCCCGGTATTGGGGGTTGATATCGCACTGTGTTTAGGAGAGCCATTACACAAAGTCCCTGGCCAGGGAAAGTGAGATTTACTGGTAGGTGTTCCAGTAGTTTCTCAAGGTGTTCTGGACTACACTCTGACATGACTTATACCGCTATTAGGGGTCTAACGTTTACCACCCCCTAGGCCCGATATGCGATACTCTTAGACAAACAGACCGGACTGTACGGAGATTGTCACAGATAGGCTCAGTAGGAGTTTGGATGAGTTTGCTCGTCGACCTTCTTATCGACAGATACCTGGGTAGCCGTTACGCACAGTTAGTGCCGCTGACGTGCTTGTGGTTAAATCCACTGCCAGAGTACTGTCGAGTCTTTAGAGTCCCATACAGAGGGTTTCCCAGCTTCGGACGAAACGAGTAGAGGTCGTATAGTTTTACGACAGGGTTCGATCACATATGTGTACTTGTGCGCGTGTGGTGTTCGAGCGGACAATACTAGTGGGCTTTGGTTTAAGCCGGATCCTAGTATTTGATTATTGGATTGGCCTCATCTCATAGTATTCGTGTTTCTCGGAACACGGATGCGGGTATGTATATACAGATGAGAGGGGGTATAGAAGCAGATACCTCATTAGGGTTTTGACCATTGACTTGGTCAAAACACATATGAGAAAAAGAAAAGACTTTGTTTTTTTTGATAAATGATAATTTTTAGCATGGCTACTTATGTTGACATTTTGACTTGGCTTGACTTGTTGACTTTAGATATTTTTTGAGGAGATATTTTTGATCTAGATATTTTGGTGAGATATTTTTTAAGCCATGGTTGAGGTCATATATAAGCTAGCTATTCTAATTTTTATTATCATTATCACAAATATTTTCTCTTTCTTCAAGCTTGCTCTCTCCTTCTTCCTCTCTCAAATCCTAGTGTATCATGTGTTGGTAATCAAGGGTTAGTGAGACTAGGCCACTCTAATTCACACTCTACTCACTCTAGTCCATATAGATTAGCAAGCTAAGTGTTCTAGTTACCTCAAGTTGGAGGTTTAGCTAAAGATTGGAGCTCTCGGATGGATCATCGTTGACACAAGGAGGCCGAAGTTCAAGCACGATCCATACTTCCATCGAGAAGCTTAAGAAGAGGATCGAAGACCCGAAGGACTTGTTTTCTTTAGGTATACATTCTATCATAGTAGATAGAACCCTATTTGCTAACTAGGTTTATGGTAAAGATCCGGTTTAGGGTTGTTATAGCGCCAAGTTTTTTATCGTAGTATAATTTTTGTTCCGCATTTGGCCACGGATGTTGGCCGGGGCGCTTTCATAACCCTTCACTTCCGTGGGTCATCGACCACTTACACGGTCTATGACAAAAGCTCAGGAGCAACAACAAAAGCTCCAGGAGATGTTGACAAGGATGGCCGCACTCACCAGGCAGAAAGAAAGCCCGGAAGTATCGTCCGAACAACGCCAAGATCAGGCGACCGATACGGAGTTCCTGCGGAGGGTACTAGAAAGAAAGGATAAAGAAGCCACGGAGCAAGCCGCTAACATGAAGCAGATGGCACTCCTGTTCCAAGATATGGTCGGGATGATGGTCCAGCCGGACCCTCCAGCCGAAGACCCTCCATTAATCGTTGAAGACGACAGAGGGGAGACGTCAAACCCTCTTCCGAATCTATCAACAGCCAGAGAAGAAACGATCTCCAAGGCCGCCCTTGATGACTACATAGCTCAACAAATACGAGCTCATCAGGCAAGTGAAGCGGCTGGTCAAGTCTTCAGAACTGGGCGACCTTATCTAGGCCGGTACGATCAAATTAAGTACCCGCCGGGATATACGATCCCTAAGTTCCATGTATATAAAGGGACGGGCAATCCACACTAGCACGTTTCTCAATTCAGAGCTCTATGCGGCAATACTGGAGGCGATGACAAACTATTGCTTCGCCAATTTTTCGGCAGCCTAGCGGAGACAGCATTTGAATGGAACTCGGAGCATCCGAATGACTCCGTCAAAACATTTATAGAAATGGAGCTACTGTTTACGCAACGGTTCGCAAGCGCTAGCAATCGCACCCCGATCACAGTGTTAATGAATGCCAAAGTGAAGGCAGAAGAGTCCTGGGTTCAATACGCAATTCGATGGCATAACCTATGGTCAAAATGCGAACAACGCATAGAAGAAGCACCTGCCGTGGGCATGTTCGTGGGAACCCTTGATCCCCAAGCAACTATATCCCAGTTTATGATGTTCTTCAAGCCGACCACCTTCCAGGCCTTGATTGACAAACTGGCCCAAATGGACCAGATGGGTCATAGGCCGTCCTCTTCAAAGACTGATCTTCGAAATGAAAAGGGCAAAAGGAAAACGACCTTCGTCGCTAACGCTCAACAACAACCGAGTGACCCGAAACCAGTAGCTCGCCAAAACAACAAACCAAGGTCCCTCGAAGAAAAGTTGAGACACCCTTACTCGTTCCCCTGGGATAAAACGAGGAGACTATTCGAGCTGGCGGTGCGCAACAGGGTCATCTCTCTGCCGGATCCGAGACGCCCACTGCAACCGGGCGACGTTAACAATCCCAATTACTACCCCTACCACCGAATAGTGAGCCACCCAATCAAAGATTGCTATGTCTTCAAAAATCGGGTTGAAGACCAGTACCAACAAGGTAAATTCGCGCTATCCGAAAACTGGAAGGTAAACCCGCCACAACAGCACACTCCTAAAAAGGTGGATACACCAGGGGCATCATGCTCATTTGTAGAGGAAACTCCGTGGGAAGTTATCCTTCGGCTAAAACTAAAAAAATGTTGAAGGATCTTCAAGCATGTCCAGCGATTAGGTGTAAAAGCTCGCTGGAGCCTGAGATTATTGACGCGATGCTGAAACCGCGCCCAACGCTGAAAGTTGGTAACGACGGGCAAAACCTCCAGGCCAAGCCTCCGACGTCTTCAAAGAAAAAGAAAAAGGTCAAGAAGTCCGTGCAGCTCGACAGCAATCGTACGGGTCTGCAAAAATACATCAACGCACTGGAGCAATACAATCAAAAGGCATGGACCCCAGTCACACTAGAAGAATTCTTCAAGCACGTTCTTGAGAACGAAAATAGTGGCATTGATGAAGGAGACAATTCTTCAGAAGAACCCGAGAATTATGTGGCAAGTTGCCACATGATATCTTACTCGTCAATAAGTGGCAAAGAAGCTCCTGACATAGAGAAACTGGGGAAAGATCCAGAACCAAAATCAATGGAACCGTCAGATGACCTGATCGACAAGCTGCTGAACGAAACTCTTCAAAAGAGCAAAGCGGATCGAGAACGTGAAGCGGCTATTAACGAAAAGACCAAGCGTCGGTGTCAGGCTGAAAAAGCTCCGGTAATGAGAAGCCATAAAGTACCTCAACCGGATAGAAGTGCCCTTTCCACCAGCAAGAGCAGAATCAAGATAAGGAAGCAGTTCGCCAAAGCTCTTTCAGTGGGAATGAAGCTGCCACCTTTCAAAGAAAATACTTCCGGGAGTACGTGCCCTGACGAACCGGATGTACATCCGAAATACTGCTTGTATCATCGGAGGGTCACACACCCTACTGAAGAGTGCAATGCCTTCAAGAAGTGGTGGCAGGGATATATTTCCCACCGACAACACTTCAAGCGAATAAAGCGCAAAGCCCGTCGGGAGCAGAGAAGCGCGACGGATAAGCATAAAGGAACAGCCGGTAACTGTCATATGGTTGATGCCATCCCAACAAAAGGGAAGTCTCAAGTTCTTACCTTCGAGAGCGATTCAGACGAGAAAATAGCCCTCGACCCTCTCTTCAAGGAATCCACCTTTGGAAAAGAAGAAGAGACGAGAAACTGTAAGAACATTCAGCTGCGTAACCGTACGTTGCCTGAAAAGAATCTCGAACCCTCAAACAAAGATTTGTGCAAGAAAGACAAGGGGAAGGAAAAGTCTCTTAAGAGATTGCCCTCGATGATAGAGTCGCTAAAGAGCTCACAGCCAAGGACCCGCCCAAGAAGAACAAGGTGGATTACAATGTCCTGGCACATTTGAGGAAAATACCCTCACAATTGAGTATTCTGGATCCCCTTCTCCTATCTAAAGAGGCACGAAATTCCCTGATCAAGGCGTTACAAGATCCTAACCAGTTTCAAGCCTTCCTTACAGAAGAAAAGATGAAGGACGAGTTGGAAGAAGTCCACACGGCTGACGTCACCTTCAGCGATGAAGACCTCCTTCTTGGAACGTGCGAGCACAACCGTCCACTGTATGTAACCGGATATTGTCACGATATCAAGATAGGGAAGATCCTGGTCGACAACGGGTCCTCCGTCAACCTTCTCAATATAAGAGTGTTGAAAAATATTCGCATGAATGTACAGCACTTGGCTCGGGATAAAATTACCAACTCCGGTTTTGACTCCCAATCATCACAAACGCTCGGGTCCATAATACTGACATTACGCTTCGGGCTGCTCGTCACTGACATCAAGTTCTATGTTATTGACGCCAAGACTTTCTACAACGCTTTGCTCTGCAGGACTTGGCTACATGAGTACAACGTCATCCCTTCTACACAACATCAGTATATGAAGTACTTCAAGGACGGCCTCGAGTACACAGTTACAGGGGAGCTGAACCCATTCTCCGTAAATGAAGTCCACAAATATGAAGACGCCAAGTACTTCTTACCAGACTTCGAAGACATGGAAAGATGTCACAAACCGGAGAATAAACAAAAAGCCATCGCCACTATCCCAATATTTGGGAGCGATACCGAGGAGGATGAAGAGATGGTCTACTCGGGACAACCCCAAGGCAACAGGCCAGGACCATCTACTCCTATTCTGGTCTTTGGCAGTGACTCTGAAGACGAGGCCAACACAGTGTTCTCCGTCCGCCCGTCAGTGTAGACCTTTGCTGGAGCCGACCAGAGTTTACAAATTACCGTGGTTCCGCAGCGGCATTACAAAGAACTTGATGCACTTGATACGTACAGCGTGCAAGAGCTGCAGACCTTCTACATCCCTCCTAAGCAAAGGGGTGAGAAGGCGGTCCTTTTCTATCAATCCATGGAGACCAAAGTGGAGAAAGAAGTATGGCACGGTGCTGAACCCGTGCTCGACAGGCTTCAACCAATCCGTCTGCCCAGATACTACGCAGAGGGACTGAGAAGGCTATTGAGATGCCAAGGCATACTTTTCAAACAGACTGCTCGACAAGCCCAGTTCTATAACAAGATTTGGGATGTTCCTGGGACTCAGCGAAAGATGCCCAACGGGAGAGTGAAGACGACCGGTCTGGTATATGTTCGGTCCAAGAAACGGGAGCGATTCCATGGATGCCATGTTATAACTGATTCCGGCAGAAAAGAGAATGTCTTTCCAGATAGCGCTGATGTTGAAACAGAGCAAGATCCCGCCGTACGAATATCAAGTCCGTCATTCGAAGAGCAGATTAACAAGCTAATAAGGGAAGCGGGACAAAAGGTTCGGGATGACCACAGCCGCGAAATGGCCATTTACGAGAAAGCCAGGAAGCAACGTCTCATTCAGCTGCCTACGGAGGATGACGATGCCTTTCACCGTCAGCCCGATGTGCGCTCTCATGGCAAGGTAAAAGCTCGACGTAGAGGCAACAACAAGGTGAAGAACGAGAATGACATTCAAAAACTGCGAGTCGAATCCAAGAAGCCACGCGATCGAGAAAAAGTCAGCTGGAATCTGTTTTCTATGAAAAAGATGGGTCGGGGATACTCTTTCCCTTAAGACAAGGCAAGGAAAATATTCAACCTTGTCATGAAGCATCAAATGATGACACTCCCAGAGTCTCGAGGTCCTGAGCAAATAAACGAGATCCATCATCCGGCTTATTGCTCCTACCACCGAGCAATAGGACATCCTCTTGAAGATTGCTTCACCTTCAAAGACTGGGTCGAAACCAGTATCAGCAAGGCAGGTTTGCTCTGTCCGACAATTGGAGGGTAGCCCCACCATGAAAGCATGAGACAAGAGCAACCTACACTGCGAGGGAAAGCCCAGACCAACATCGAGCTTGGAAACGAACTCGTACCTGTCACATGATAACACTCTCAAAGGAGGAGGAGCATGAGAATATGGACGGCCTCTCCCACTACTTCGCAGACAAGGATGAAGACGAGGTAGTTTTAGAATTTCCACCGACGCCAAAAGAGTTGGAAGATGGGATACACACCACAGCGGACAACCTGAGAAAAATCGACTCGGGGACAGAAAACGAGCCAAAGACAACGTTCGTCAGTGAGCTACTGTCTGAAAAGCAGGTGGCCACGCTAAAGGACGTGCTTATGCAGTATAAAGACTGCTTCACGTGGAACTATTCCGAGATATTGGGACTAGATCCAGAGATAGCCGTGCATAAACTGGTAATATCACCGGATGTCAAGCCAGTCAAACAAGCACTAAGAAGAATGCGGCTCAAGCTTGAGATGGGTATCAATGCCAAAGTCAAGAAACTAATCGACTCCAGTTTTATCCAAGAAGTTCAATATCCTGACTGAATCGCCAACATTGTCCCAGTAATGAAGAAAAATGGGACAGTACGCATCTGTGTGGACTTTCGGGATCTCAACAAAGCTTTTCCGAAGGATGACTTCCAAGTGCCTATTACCAAGCTGATGATCGATAACACGTCCACTCATGAAGTCTTCTCCTTCATGGATGGATCTTCAAGCTACAATCAAATAAAAATGCATCCTGAAGGCCAAAAGCATACCGCCTTCCGAACTCCGCTAGGCATATTCTGCTATAAGGTGATGCCCTTCGGCTTGAAGAACGCTGGCGCTACCTATCAGAGGGCTATGACGAAAATCTTCGATGACCTCATCCATGAGATTATCGAATGTTATATCGACAACCTCATGGTGAAAAGCAAATCGTACGAGGAGCATTGGGAGCATTTGAAAGTAGTTTTCCAGCGTCTTCGGAAATATAATCTGAAGATGAACTATTTAAAATGCGCGTTTGGAGTTTCCTCAGGAAAATTCCTAGGATTCATCATACGACACCGAGGCATCAAACTAGACCCATCAAAGATTAAGTCGATTATAGAAATGCCCGCTCCAAGAACTCTCAAACAACTGCGGTCTCTTCAAGGAAAGCTCGCGTATATCCGGCGGTTCATAGCTAACCTCTCTAGCAAATGCCGCCCTTACAGTCATCTAATGAAGAAGGGGACCCCGTTCGTTTAGGATCGTAAATGCCAAAGCGCACTGGACGAAATCGAGCAATATCTGCAGAACCCACCGGTACTGATCGCTCCAGTCAAGGGAAAACCCCTCATCCTGTACACAACAGCCCTTGAAGGTTTTCCAGGCGTGCTATGGGCACAGGAGAACAATCAGGGAAAGGAGAGAGCTCTCTACAATTTGAGTCGAGTTCTCCTAGGGGCAGAAAACAACTACTCCCCAATCGAAAAGCATTGCCTGGCGTTAATCTTCGCGATAACGAAGCTCCGACATTACGCCTTGGCACATGAGGTTCATCTCATCAAAGGTGGACCCTCTCAAATATTTGATGGCAAGAGCCATACTAACGGGAAGGCTTGCCAAATGGGCCCTCCTGTTGATGGAGTTATCGATAGTTTATCGACCCCTCAAGGCAATAAAAGGCCAGGCCATTGCTGACTTTCTCGATGAGCATCCGATACCAGCTAATTCTCCCTTAAACTGTGAGTTGCCGGACGAACACGCGTTTGACGCAATCGGCGGGGAGAAAGAAGGGAGTAATACCCAATGGGAACTCTACTTCGATGGAGCATCGTCTATGAAGAGGCGGAAGCAAAGCACCCCCATAATCAAAGCCGGGGTAGGCCTTATCTTTGTGACTCCACAAGGAGGGATAATGCGTTTTGACCTTTCCTTAACGGAGCCAAGAACAAACAACGAAGCGGAATATGAAGCTTTGATAGAAGGTCTCAAGATCGCCATTGACAAGGGAATCGAGAACCTCCTCATATATGGAGACTCCCAGCTGGTTGTTAGCCAAGTAAATGGCGACTATCAAACATGCAAGCCAGAGTTGGTAAAATATGGCAAAAGAGTGCGGCAACTGTTGACTCAAATCCCCTCCTACGTCCTGGAAAGCATACCATGGACGGAAAATAGCAAGGCAGATGCGTTAGCCAAGCTCGCTAAAGAACTGGCCGACAAAAACCTCGATGACGTAAGGATAATTGTGCAAAGCCGCCGGATTCTCGCACAAGCAGAAATATCTCCTGAGTCGTCCGAAGAAGAGGAAGCGACCAAACAAGCGGCCTTCCAAGTAGAGGATGAAGAAAAGGCTAAGGATTGGAGAGAAGTCTTCATAGACTACTTCAAATCCCATCGAGTGCCCGAAAACGCATCTTCAAGACATCAGCTTATGAAACGAGCTCTGTCTTTCACCTTTATCAATGATACTCTATATAGGAGATCATTCGACTATCTATGGTTGAGATGCCTGGGACCAGAAGAGGAAAGGAGAGTCGTCCAAAAAACTCACGATGGACTCTATGGTTCCCATCAAGTTGGGCCAAAGATGAAGTTAAAGAACAAGAGAATGGGTTACGATTGGCCCACAATGATTCAGAACTGCCTTGAATATGCAAAGTAGTGTTGTTTCCCCAAATCAGAGCAAAGCTCTGTTCAAATTTTCGAAATTTGAAATGAAGCAGCGCTTCATAAAGCGCCAGCAAGCAGCGCTCACGTGCAAAGCACGAGTGCACTAGTGCAAAGAGCGCCAGCGCTCTGAAGCAGCGCTCGCGTGCAAAGCACGAGTGCGCTAGTGCAAAGAGCGCCTGCACTCTGAAGCAGCGTGCGCTAGCGCAAAGAGCGCCATCACTCTGAAGCAGCGCTCACGTTCAAAGCACGAGTGCGCCAGCACAATGAGCGCCAGTGCTCTGAAGCAACGCTCACGTGCAAAGCATGAGTGCGCTAGCGCTGGAACTAAATGTTCCCCACCATCAGATCAAAAATCCAATAAAGATGATAAATTATCAATTGATCAGAATAAAATTCAGTTAAGGAAAGATTCCTTAAAATCTTTCCAAACCAAAAAATTGTGCTCTGTAAATCAGAGCACCGTTGGATCGATGATCCAAAGGTGATTAAAAATCACCAAAATACAAAATAAATTCTGTATGGGGAAATTTCCCAATCTTGTTAAAAACAAGAAGATTTCCTTCTGTAAATCAGAAGCGCTTGGATCAAAGATCCAACGGTGGAAACATCCCCAAATCAATTAGAGAAAAGATCTCGTTAACCGATTGAACAAATCAGCCTTCACTATATAAAGGCCCTAAGACATCAAGTCAGAGACAGGGACAAATAGAGGAACCCCCCATAAACTTTGAGAAATTCAAAGACAAAGAGCAAGCTCTCAGAAGAAGAAAACTTTCTTCAAGGTAAAAAGAAAAAAGAACAGAGAGATGAAATCATCTCATATAAAAGAAGAATTTACTTCTTTTTCTAAGATCATGGATCTATAAGACCAAGTTCTTTCACAACAGAGATCAGAGTATCTCATCATAAAAATAAGGGGAAGAATTTAACCTTCTTCATATCATAGATCTATAAGACACATTGTCTTTCAGAGATCATAGTATCTCATTGTAAAAGGGGGAGAATAATTCAACTCTCTTAGGATCATAGATCCATAAAGGCAGAGCCTTTCACCAAAAACATAATAGATTGAAACGTCTCCTATAAAAAATAAGAACTTCGTTCATAAATCCATGAGACAAAATCTCTTATAGAAAATTTAATTCTCATAGCGCAAAGATGCCTAAAAAGAGCCTTAGTGCTCCAATTAAAGAAGAGCGCCTCAGCATTCCAAATCTAGCGCACAGCGCTGCAGAGCCTTACCGCTCCAAACTTGAACAGAAGCGCATTGCGCTCTTTGAACTGGCGCTCAACGCAAAGCGCGCCACGTGCTTCCCACGTGTGCGCTACTTGAACAGAAGCACTTTGCGCTTTTTGGACTGGCGCTCAGCGCCAGGCGCGCTACGTGCTCCTCACGTGTGCGCTACATCATAAGAAGCGCTCTGCGCTCATTGACTGGCACTCAGTGCCAAGCGCGTCACATGCTCCTCACGTGTGCGCTACTCAGCAGAAGCGCCTTAGCGCTCTAAATCTGGCTCCCAGCACGCCACGCGCTCCTCACATGTGCGCTACCTAGCAGAAGCGCTTTGCGCTCTTTGACTGGCGCGAAGTGCCAAGCGCGCCACGTGCTCCTCACGTGTGCGCTAAAAGAACATAAATTGTTCTATAAATAAAGCCCAGAGCTATGATGAATGCTTAGCATTCAATAAAAGACAAAAAGATTGTCAGAACCCAAACCAATGCTTAGCATTGTTAAATTTTTAACATTTTAACTAAATGGGCCGAGCCCAAAGTGGCCACAGAACCCTACTTCGGATTAATTGAGCCCATATGCTCATAAATCCTTGATCTTAGTCCCAAATTCGACTACAGATCCCAACCAATATTGGTTCAAGGGTACATCTCTTCACTCCTCTGATATTTGTCGTTGTAATCCTTCAACGTCTTCAGAGAGGTGATGGGTCCCGACAGCCAGACATTCCACGGACTGTGGGGTCCTTAAACTCATGGACTATGATGTCCTTAACCTTGGACTGTGGGGTCCTTAAACCTATGGACTATGATGTCCTTAACCTTGAACTGTGGGGTCTTTAAACCCATGGACTATGATGTTCTTAACCTTGGACCGTGGGGTCCTTAAGCCCATGGACTATGATGTCCTTAACCTTGGACCATAATGTCCTTAAACTAATGGACCGCAAAGTCCCTAAACTAAAACAATAGAGTCCAAATGCTCTTTTGTTGGATCTAAACGATCCTGTTAAGTAGATCTTAGTCTAAAATTAGACTAACGTATCCTTAATAAACGTTTAAGTCGATCTTAGTCTCAAATGAGATTAACGATCCTTAAACCCAACCCAAACCCAAATCTAAGAAGATACGGATTTGGACTAATCCACGCCCTATTAGCGACAACATAAATTAGTCTCCGTATACAATCCACGGGCAATCAAAAACAAAACAAACACACACGACACGAAGTGACCATCTAGAGAAGGAGAAAGTGGTTACCACGATGCGGCAGCGTAATTAACTGCCGGGGCTTGTGCCTGCAGGGAAGAGCGTCCCCACAATCAAAAACCCCTAAACGAGAGGGGATCTGACGAAGTCTGCTACATCGGCCGCATCCGTTTAAACCTTCGATACATGGTCTCATAAATCAACTTGGTATCTTCGGAGAGGTGGACGGATAGCACCAAATAGCATCTGCCCTTGAAATTCAGGCCAGACATCCCAACGTCCCGGTGGCGTATTTCGGCGGAGAACAGATTCTAGCACGCCCGGTTGGACCTTTTCCTCTTTCCACTCCACACTTCGTGTGTCGTGTTTCGCGAACAAATCTCGGTTTGACATGGTTGCCTTTGGATGTGAAGTACTAAGATTTTGTATCTTGCTCCGAGCAGAAAACAGAAGATCAATGGCTTTCAACTGCACAAACTGCAACAACTCCCACTCCGTCCCTGTCGGAGGAGTGACCTACGGGCCTCAAGCGGCCTCCCTTTTTACAATGCCGGTGGAACAGGTGACACAAGCCACCACTGGGCTATTTTTCGGGACCATGATCCCACCAGCAAGCTTCAACGCTCCAATGTTGTCGCACGAAATTCCAAAGAAATCGGTTTTTGATCGGCTTACCACTACCGCGGCCCCTCTCAACGGGTCGCCCAAGTCCAGTGCCTCAATTTTCAACAGACTGGGCCAAAGCTCAAATGGGCCCATCAAGAAGCCCGCAATACCAGAAGGTGTTATCCCTAAGCGGATAGCCACTCCTACTCCTGAAGTCACCAAGGCAGTTTCTCCTGCTAAGGGGTCGGTCTTCACAAGATTGGCCATTTCAGCTTCCGTTCCAGACAAAGTCATGAAGGTTGTTTCCCCTGTTCGAAAGTCGGCCTTCGCAAGACTAACTATCCCTTCTCAACGGACGTCAGTCTTCGACAGGCTAGCGCCAATAACAGTCTCTCCTTAAAATAGGGGCATGAGGAAGCTCAACCAACAGCGGAGGTGATCCCGGCCGCACGAAATGCTCAATGTCGCCACTGGCGCCGAGTGAAGAAAGCTGGGGGCAATTCCCCATCAGGATTGACTCCGCCAGCTCCAATGGTGGAAGTCGATGCTGCTGTTCCAACTGGGAACAGGTTTGAACCACTCAGGAAGGTGCGCAAGAACTCTCCGACAGCTATGCTGAAAGGTCTCCTCCACCTATGGAGAGCGCTACAAAGGCGAAGCTGGAGCAGCCCCCTCAACGGCTGTCCTCCAAAATTCACAAGGTCTAGCGACAGGTCCAAGACTCCATGGTTGATCAAGACTACCCCCGCCGACAGAAAAAGATGAAAGTTCGACGAGAAGAGGACCATCCTGTCAAGCCAGAAAAGGTGTCATCTGTTTGGGTGCCCACTGCAACGGCTCCCTCAGCTTCGACCGCCCACAAAAGAAGGAGGCCGGAGAAGATCCCTGCGTCTTTGGAAAATTGCAAAGACACTAAATCTAAACGCCCCAAGTCCGGGGGTATGGTGGTGCATACCGTCTATATAGCATCCGGAAAAGAGGATAGCCGTATCTCCACAGGTCATCGACCGCTTACGCGATCAGTGACTAAGGCTCAGGAGCAACAACAACAAAAGCTCCAAGAGATGCTAACAGCTATGGCCGCACTCACTGGACCAAAAGCAAGCCCGGAGACATCCTCAGAGCAGCACCGTGAGCAGTAAACTGATGCTGAATTCCTTCGGAGAATGCTTAAGAAGAAGGACAAAGAGGCCACGGAACAAGCGGCCAATATAAAACAATTGGCCCTTCTATTCCAAGATATGGTGGGCATGATGATCCAGCCGGACCCTCCAGCCGAAGATCCTCCAATAATAATTGAAGATGATAGAGGAGAGACATCAAATCCTCTGCCGGCTCTATCAGCGGCCAAGGAGGAGACCATCTCCAAAGCCACGCTTGATGATTATATAGCTCAACAAATACGAGCTCATCAAGCAAATGAAGCGGTTGGCCAAGTCGTCAGAACTGGACGGCCCTACCCGAGTTGGTATGATCAAATAAAGTACCCGGCAGAATACACGATTCCTAAATTCCATGTATACAAGGGGACAGGCAATCCCCATCAACATGTCGCTCAGTTCAGGGCTCTCTACGGCAACACTGGAGGGGATAATAAACTATTGCTCCGCCAATTCGTCGGCAGCTTGGCGGAGACGGCGTTCGAATGGTTATCAGAGCTTCCCAATGACTCTGTCAAAACTTTTACAGAGATGGAATTGCTGTTCACCCAGCGGTTCGCAAGCGCTAGCGAACGCACCCCAATCACCGCATTAATTAACGCCAAAGTAAAGCCAGGCGAAACATGGGTGCAGTACATGATACGGTGGCGGAATTTATGGTCAAAGTGCGAGCAGCGCATCGAAGAAGCTCCTGCGGTAGGTATGTTCGTAGGGACGCTCGACCCTCAGGCGACCATTTCACAATTCATGATGTTTTTCAAGTCGACCACTTTCCAGGCCTTGATTGACAAACTGGCCCAAATGGAACAGATGGGTCATAGACCGTCTTCCTCGAAAATGGAGCCTCGAAACGAAAAAGGAAAAGGGAAAGCGACCTTCATCGCCAATTTTCAGCAGCATCTCGGTAATCCAAAGCCAACTGATCGCCAAGATGAAAGACGGCGATTCTTCAATGAGAAACTGAAGCGCCCTTATTCGTTTCCCCGGGATAAAACGAGGAGACTGTTCGAGCTGGCGGTGCGCAACAGGCTCATCACCTTGCCGGACCCAAAACGATCATTGCAACACGGTGAGGCCAATAATCCCAATTATTTCCCCTATCACCAAGTGGTAGGCCATCCAATCGAAAATTGCTTCGTCTTCAAAGGCTGGATTGAGGACCAATACCAACAGGGCAAATTCACACTGTCCGAAAATTGGAAGGTGAGCCCGCCTCAACCGCACGCTCTTAAAAGGGGGGACACACCAGGGGCATCATGCTCTTCGGTAGAAGAAGCCCTATGGGAGTTCGTTTTTTCAACCAAAACAAAAATAATGCTAAAGGATCTCCAAACATGCCCGGCGATCAGGTAGAAAAGTTCGCTAGAACCCAAGGTCATCAAGGGAATGCTGAAGCCGCGCCCGACGCCAAGAATTGGTGGGGATGTTCAAAATGCCCATACCCAGCCGTCAAAGTCTTCAAAGAAGAAGAAGAAGGCCAGAAAGCCCGTGAAGCTTGATGACAAGCGCACGGACCTGCAAAAACATATTGACGCGTTGGAAGAATATAGCCAGAAGGCGCAAACCCCGGTCACACTTCAAGAGTTTCTCAACCACATCCTTGAAGACGGAGACAGCGATAAAGATGAGGGAGAAGACTCGTCAGATGAACCTGAGGATTATGTGGCAAGCTGCCACATAATCTCTCACTTGCCGATAGATGGTGAAGAAGCTCCTGATGTAGAGAAGCTGGGGGCAGATCTCGAACCAGAACTCCTAGGACCGTCATACGAGATGATTGACGTATTCCTGAACGAAGCTCTTCTGAAAAGCAAGGCTGGTCGAGAGCGTGAAATGGCCATATTTTAAAAGGCCAAACGCCGGTGACTGAACGAAAGGGTTAAAACACTCCAACCAGATCGAAACACGTCCGCCACAGACAAAAGCAAACTTAAGACAAGGAAAAGGTTCGCCAAAGCCATATCAATGGGAATAAAGCTGCCCTCTTCCAAAGGAAATTCTCCTGGCGGTATACATCTTCATGAAGAGGACATACATCCTAACTTCTGCTTATATCATCAGAGGATTGCGCACCCTACTGAAGAATGCAACGCCATTAAAAATTGGTGGCAAGGGTATGTCACTCACAGGCAACACTTCAAAAGGATGAAGCGTGAAGCTCGTCGATAGTGGAAAAATGCGACAGACGAACGAGGAAGAGCTGCCGGCAAATGTCACATGGTTAATTCCAAGAGATCACAAGTTCTCACCTTCGGGAGTGATTCGGAAGAAGAAATGGCTATCGGCCCTCTCTTCAAAGAATCCACCTCAGGAAAAGAGGAAGAAATGAAGAGCTGCGAGAACATTCAGCTACGCAATCGCACGCTACCTGAAAAAAGAATCTCGGACCCGCAAACAAGGGATCGAACAAAAAGGATAAGGGGAAAGAAAAGGTCCCTAAAGATATCGCCCTCGATGATCGAGTCGTCGAAGAGCTTGCAGCTAAGGACCCACCTAAGAAAAACAATGTGGATTACAACGTTCTGGCACACCTGAGGAAGATACCCTCACAGCTAAGTATTCTCGACGCTCTTATGCTATCTAAGGAGGCGAGAGATTATTTGATCAAGGCATTACAAGAGCCTGACCAGTTCCAAGCTTTCCTCGCCGAAGAAAAGATGAAGGTCGAGCTGGAAGAAATTCACAGAGCTGACATCACTTTCGGCGATGAAGATCTCCTCCTCGGAACATGCGAGCACAACCGTCCCTTTTATGTCTACGGATACTGTCATGATATCAAGATAGGAAAAATCCTGGTTGACAATGGGTCCTCCGTCAACCTCCTCAATGTAAGAGTGTTGAAGGAAATCTGCATGAGCGTTCAGCACCTCGCTCGTGATAAAATCACCACCTCCGGGTTTGACTCCCAATCATCATGGACGCTCGGGTCTATGATACTGACGTTACACTTTGGGCTGCTCATCACGTACATCAAATTTCACGTCATTGACGCCAAGACATGTTACAATGCTTTGCTCGGCAGGCCTTGGTTACACAAGTACAACATCATCCTTTCTACACAACATCAGTGTATGAAGTATTTCAAGGATGGTCTCGAGTATACCATGACAGGGGATTTGAACCCATTCTCCGTGAATGAAGTCCGAAAGTACGGAGATGCAAAATACTTCTTACCAGATTTCGAAGACACGGAAAGATGCCATAAACTGAAGAACAAATCTATCACCACTATTCCGGTCTTCGGGAGTGATACCGAGGAGGAAGAAGAAATAGTTTATGCAGGGCCGCCCCAATGCAACAAGCTGGGACCGTCCACCTCTATTCTGGTCTTCGGCAGCGACTCGGAAGATGAGGTCAATGCAGTATTTTCTGTTCAGCCATCAATACAAGACTTCGCTGGCGATGATCGGAGTTTGCAAATCGCCATGGTTCCGTAAGAGCATTACAAAGAGCTCGACACACTTGATACTTACAGTGTGCAAGAACTACAGACGTTCTACGTCCCTCCCAGGCGAAAAGATGAAAAGGCGATCCTCTTTTATCGATCCGCGGAAACTAAAGTGGAGAAAGAAATCTGGCATGGTACCGATTCTACGCTTAACAGGCTCCAGCCCATCCGTCTGCCCAGATACTACACAGAAGGATTAAAAAGGCTGTTGAGGCATCAAGGCGTACCTTTCAAACAGACTGCTCGACAAGCTCAGTTCTACAACAGGATCTGGAACGTCCCCGGAACTCAGTGAAAATTGCCCAACGGGAGAATGGAAACGATCGGGCTTGGATATGTTCAATCCAAGGAACGGGAGCGATTCTGTGGCTGCTATATCATACATGACGTTGACGAAGACGGAGATGCTCTGTAGGAAGACGCTAATCCTGAACCAGAACAAGGTCTCGCCATGAAAGTGCCAAGTCCGTCGTTCGAAGAACAGATGGACAAGCTAATAAGGGAAGCGGGTCAAAAGGTCCGGAATGACCACAGCCGCGAAATGGCCATTTATGAGACAGCCAGGAAGCAGCGCCTCCTTCAGCAGGCTGCGGAGAATGACGATGCTCTTCGTCGTCAACCCGTCATACAAAAGACCCGACGCAGAGATAGAAATAAGCTAAAGAACGGAAAAAATGTTCGACGGCGGCAAAGCGGGTCCAAGAAGCCACGCGATCGAGAATCGAGCTGTCAGGGTCTGTCTCTTATAAAGAAAATGGGTCGAGCATATTCTTTTCCCCAAGACAAGACAAAGAAGATATTCGATCTTGTTACAAAACATCAGATGATGACACTCCCGGATTCCAAGCACCCCGAGCAAGCAGGCGAGGTCTCTCACCAAGACTATTGTTCCTATCACCGAGCGATAGGACACCCTCTCGAAGACTGCTTCATATTCAAGGACTGGGTAGAAGACCAGTATCAACAAGGCAGGTTCACTTTATCCAGCAGTTGGAAGGTAACCCCACCACAGAAGCATGAACCAAAAGCCACGTATGCAGCGAGAGTAAAGCCAGATCAACATCGGTCTTGGAAGCGATCTCGTACATGTCACGCAATAACGCTGTCAGGAGAAGGAGTACGCGAGGATATAGATGACCCCTCCTGGTGCTTTGAAAACAAGGATGACGAAGTGATCTCAGAGTTTCCACCAGCACCAAAAGAGCTGGAAGATGGGATGCATACTACTGCAGATAACCTCAAAAAAATCGACTTGGGGACGGCAAACGACCCATGGCCGACGTTCGTCAGTGAGCAGTTGTCTGAAGAAAAGGTGGCTACGCTCAAAGACGTGCTCATGTAGTATAAAGACTGTTTTGCATGGAACTATTCCGAGATGCCAGGATTAGATCCAGAAATAGCCATCCATAAATTGGCGATTTCTCCGGGCGTCAAGCCAATCAAACAAGCACCGAAAAGAGTGCAGCTCGAACTTGAAATGAGCATCAACATCGAGATCAAGAAGCTAAGCAACTCCGGCTTCATCCAAAAGGTTCAATACCCTGACTGGATTGCTAACATCGTCCCAGTGATGAAGAAAAATAGGACGGTGCGCATTTGCGTGGACTTTCGGGACCTCAACAAAGCATGTCCGAAAGATGACTTTTCCATACCGATTACCGAGCTGATGATAGACAACACGTCCACTCACGAAGTTTTCTCTTTCATGGAAGGCTCATCAGGGTACAATCAAATAAAGATGCACCCCAAAGACCGAAAGCATACCGCTTTCCGGACTTCGCTAGGCATATTCTGCTACAAAGTAATGCCTTTCGGACTGAAGAACGCCGGCGCCACCTATCAGAGGGCCATGACGAAGATTTTCGATGACCTCATACATGAAGTCGTCGAATGCTATATCGACGACCTTGTGGTGAAAAGCAAATCGCACGAGGAGCATTGAGAGCATCTAAAAATGGTGTTCCAACGTCTTCGGAAGTACAACTTGAAGATGAACCCTCTGAAATGCACGTTCGAAGTTTCCTCGGGCAAATTCCTAAGATTCATCGTACGACATCAAGGCATCGAAATAGACCCGTCAAAAATCAAGGCGGTTATGGAAATGCCTCCGCCAAGGACTCTGAAACAACTGTTGTCTCTCCAAGGAAAACTCGCATATATCCGACGGTTCATAGCTAACCTCTCCGGCAAATATCGCCCCTACGGTCACCTGATGAAGAAGGGAACCCCGTTCATCTGGGATCGCAAATGCCAAAGCACACTGGACGAAATCAAGCAATACCTGCAGAATCCTCCGGTGCTTACCGCTCCGGTCAAGGGAAAGCCTCTCATTCTGTATACAACCGCCCTTGAAGATTCTCTAGGCACATTATGGGCACAAGAAAACGACCAAGGGAAGGAGAGAGCCCTCTACTATTAGAGCTGAGTTCTCCTGAGGGCAGAAAACAATTACTCCCCTATCGAAAAACATTGCCTGGCGTTAATCTTCGCTATAACGAAGCTTCGGTATTATGCTTTGGCGCATGAGATCCATCTCATATTGAAAGTGGATCCTCTCAAATATTTGATATCAAGAGCCATACTAACAGGACGGCTCGCTAAATGGGCCCTCCTCTTGATGGAGTTCTCGATAACTTATCGTCCCCTCAAGGCAGTAAAAGGCCAGGCTATCGCCGACTTTCTCGCTGAGCATCCGATACATGCCGATTCACCCCTAAATTGCGAATTGCCAGATGAGAACGCGTTTGACACAATCAATGGAGAGAAAGGAGAGAGTGATACCCGATGAGAACTCTACTTCGACGGAGCATCTTCCGTGAAGAAGAGAAAGCACAACTCCCCTATAATCAAATCTGGGGTAGGCCTCATCTTCGTGACTCCACAAGGAGGGATGATGCTCTTTTACTTTTCCTTGACAGAACCGAGGACAAACAATGAAGCCGAATATGAAGCCTTGATAGCAGGTCTTGAGATCGCTGTCGACATGGGAATCGAAAACCTTCTCATATACGGAGACTCCCAGTTGGTCGTTAGTCAAGTAAATGGCGACTATCAAATGTACAAACCAGAGTTGGTAAAGTACAGTGAGAGAGAGCAACAACTGTTGACTCGAATCCCTTCCTACACCCTGGAAAGAATACCGCGAGTGGAGAATAACAAAGCGGACGCGTTAGCTAAACTCGCTAAAGAGATGGCTGACGAAAACCTCGATGACATGAGGATCGTTGTGCAAAGCCATCGGGTTCTGGCACCGGCAGAAATATCTCCGGATTCGTCCAAAGAAAAGGGAGCTACCGAGCAAACGGCCCTACAAATAAAACACCGGGAAAAGATTAAGGATTGGAGATAAGTCTTTATAGACTACTTCAAATCCCGTCGAACACCTGAAGACGCGTCCTCAAGACATCAGCTCATGAAACGAGCTCTATCCTTCACCTTTGTCAATGATACTCTATATAAGAGATCGTTTGACTCCCTGTGGCTAAGATGCCTGGGACCTGAAGAAGCAAAGAGAGTCATCTAAGAGACTCACGACGGGCTCTGCGGTTCTCACCAAGCCGGGCCGAAGATGAAGCTAAAGATCAAAAGGATGGGCTACTATTGGCCCACAATGATCCAAGACTGTCTCAAATACGCGAAGCAGTGCCACTCGTGCCAGATTCACAGGGACTTTATCCACCAGCATCCAAATCCGCTACATCCAACGGTGGCTAGCTGGCCGTTCGAAATGTAGAGAACTGACATAATCGGGCCCATTAAACCAGTATCGTCCAGAGGACATCGGTTCATATTGGCAATAACCGATTACTTCTCCAAGTAGGCAGAAGCAGTACCACTAAGAGAAGTGAAGACGGAGAATATCCTCCATTTCTTCAAAACACACGTCATCTATCGGTTCGGCACTCCGCGACGGATTATCTCCGATAACGGGCCGGCCTACAGAAGTCACAAAATCAGCCGCTTCATGCAGCAACATATTATAGACTGGAGATACTCTTCAGTCTATAATCCTCGAGCTAACAGTCTGGCTGAGGCTTTCAACAAGACCTTGACAAAGATCGTGAAAAAGATGGTGTCCAAAAATAAGAAGGACTGGCACGAGAGACTGCATGAAGCTCTCTGGGCGTATCGAAATACGTTCGAAACGGCCACAAACACAACACCGTATGCACTGGTATTCGGCACTAAAGCGGTACTCCCCTTAGAGAAAGAGCTGCCCTCCCTACGAGTGGCGGTTCATTACGAGCTAACAGACGAAGACAATGCTCATCTTCGGCTTGAGGAGCTCTACGCACTCGACGAAACCCGACTCATGGCGCAGCAAAACTTGGAAGCCTATAAAGCAAAAATGACACGCTCATACGAGAGATTGACTAGGCCGAGAACATTCCGCCAAGGCGAACTCGTGCTAGTGGTCAAAAGACCCATGATCCCAATCGTTCCAAACGGGGGAAGTTCGAGCCAAATTACGAGGGCCCGTACATCATAGACAAAGTCTACCAGGGTGGGGCTTATTTGCTCATGAATATGCATGGCGAAAGACCCTTCAGGCCGATAAATGGCCGGTTCCTAAAGAAATACTACGCCTGACGAGTTACGGCCCAGGGTAATGATAGATGACGATGCATATGTTCGCTCGCTATCTTCCCAGGCCCAAACTCCAGAAGTGGTAGCCTGATTGAAATGATTTATTTAGCGTGTGCGCTTTTTCAAAAGATGAATCAAAAATATTTATAACCGCAATCAAAAACGGCGTCGCTTGGTAGCTAGCCGGTGAGTACGGGTCGGTCCACAGAGATGTTGTGTATTTCCTAATTTGGTCTAACGAGTTAATTCCAAACGGTGTGAATGGATTATCGCTAAAAACTAAACTGATTTATACTAAGACTAAAATCTTGCTAGGGTTAGGTTTAGGATAAGTTTAGAAATTAAAGATTTCCTCACCGCTTTCAATGCCCTAATTTAGATCTCTTTAGGTGTTATGGTAACAATTAATAAAGGGGATTAGTACCATCGGGAAGAAACGATGTTTCATCCTCTAGGTTCTAGTCCTTCCTTTCTTAATTCTTACCCTAACCTCCATGGAAAACATACGCAACCAGTCGTTTATACTACGGTATCACCGTTACCTCGTGGGGTAGGATGCCGTAGGGAACGGTGTGTGTATGTATGCATGGGGTCCTATAAAAACGTGTGATGGGCAAGAAAGGGGTGAGAGATTTTCATCTCTCAAGCCTTCCCCAAATCTAACCCTAACAAGCGAGGAGACTACTCGCTCATTAGGGAATTGAAAAACATATCTATCTATCTAACTAGGGTAGATAAGAAAATTATACTACGGCAGAATAAAAATTAACTAAGGCAATTAAATAAAACTACTTACTTTATTGATGGCTCTCTCCAAACATTTACACAGGAATTTACAGATCTGAATAGATGAATAAAAAGAGGCATACTCTAAAACAGGTTTTAGGGTTTCTATTTATAGAACATAGAAACCCTAGGATTACAATCGCTTCATATCTGTTTTTACAATTTTACCCCCTAAGAAACCGAGATAATGCACCGACACACCGATACGCGCAACACGTGCCGGCACGTGCAACACACGGCCGCGGAACCGCGGCCAAGACCCATGTTTGGCCGCGGATCCGCGGTCGTATGGGGGCATCTTGGGCTTCAATTTCTTCTGTTGCTTCAGGTTTCTTTTAAAATCTGTTTTCTTCACTTTTTTCTTCAGAATATCTTCTGGTTCTTTTCCAGATTTCCACAGTGAATAATGTAGTGGACTTTACCGCTTGCTTCGTGTCGAAATCTTGAACCTTGCACTGCCTTTGTTCTTTATGAAATCGTTCATTGATCTTCGTTTAGTCTTCAAACTGTAGGCTTGATCAAGGTTCTTCCATTTGTTGGTCGTAGTCTCACTTTTGTATCGTCTTTTTATCTTTTTCACTGTTTTTATTCCGAGAACCTGTAACCTGCAACTATGTAGCAGACATGGGTCAAAAACACCTGTTTATTTGTAAAATGTATAAGAATGGGAAATATAATAATGTAAAATTATGGTATGAAAAAATACTCCCAAACTTATCTTTTGCTCGTCCTCGAGCAAACTTAGTTTTATTCTCAAAAAAGACCTAGCCTCACTTTTGCAGGGAAACGCAATTGCACTGAGCTCGTGCAACAAGCCGCTAAACCTCTAGGTATCCCTAGTAGGAGGAGTGTTGTCTCCTGAGGGTTTTCAGCGGATACTACCCACAAAATCCTATCAATTCGGCCTATTAACTTTTATTCTCCAATTAGGTTTTCCAACAAGGAATTCTATTATCTTTGACTCAGGAATTATCCATCCGTATTTTTCACATTTCCTTATCATTTAACTTAAGATCATATATATTCTTGTGAATTTACTTAGCTTTTGGTATCTTTTAAGTTTTCCTTCTAGGGTTCCATTTCAACTTAGGAATTTTTATCATCTCTACTAAAGATATAGGTCATATTCTTCATTCCTATCTCTCATCTAAACCCCAATCACATACCCCTACGTGTGTGTGTGTATCACCACTACACTTGGAAGTTCAAATCAAGCTATTATACTCTTGTCCATCGTCCAAAGTACTTTTCAATTGGAGAATTTTTAGATGAAATTGCCCACACATTCTTCATGCGACCGTTAATACTTCTTGAGGTACCAACGACCGATTACAAAATGTGTTTGCACATTAAGACGTAATTCCTAGTCTTGTAACACCTAAGGCTTTAGCAGTGACTCCCAAACCAGTTGGTCTAAGGCACTAGGTGATAAGGCACCCTCGCTAAATATTTTTTCTATTAATGCAGCCTTAAGTAATCACAACAACCGGTGTTCATTTTTTTTTATTATCTCTTTATTCACACTTGTAATTTTTCTTTTATTTTCCTTCATACTAAGGACTTTAGACAAAAGCATTTCAAGGTTTCTTCTACTATTCCAAGTTTCAAGGTTCGTGTTTGTGTAATTTGTAAGCTATATATTTTCAGAATTTAGACTTAAGCTTAGAAATTATTTTTCAAACTTATACTTTAATAAAGATATCAATACTTTTCCCTTGTTTTAACTTAGCCCAAGAAGTGAACTCAAAATTTGCCTATTTCTAAGTAAAATATAAAGACATATACTTTCTACCGTTAAATTTTAAGAAAGGTTATTTTTAGGGTTTTTAATTTATTAAGTCTAAGATCTAGTTGTTCCTAGCTAGTTAACCTATTTGTCAAACTCAAGTCAATTAAGGCCAAAATTGAATGTTTGAAATTTTTATAATTTTTCGAATTTTTCAATTTTTATGGGTTTTAAAATAAGTATGCAAATGAAAAAATATACACATGAATGCGAAGGAAGAAGGCTTACCTAGCATACCCCCAAACTTACACTTGACAGTGTCATTACTGTCAGGCTACACCAAGAAGGTTGAAAATGTCGGCACTCCCCTGTTTATTTTTTTTATTGTTAACTGAAAAAGAAAACAAAAATATATACAAAAAGGTCCCCCCAAACTTCAGTTAAACAATGTTACAAGTCATTGCCAAACTTTGCAAAGACTAAACGTCAACACCAACCAGTTGAAAAATTTATCTGTGTAAAGTATCGGTCGGTGGAAGAACATGTTGTACCGAGCCAAGGAGAATTGGGGAAGAGATAAGTGGTGGTATGGAAAGTGCCTGTATGTACGTGGAAGTGAAGAGATAGGAGGTGATGATGAATCAAAACGAGAATGTGAATGATCAAAAATCGATGGAATATTGGCATTCTCGTAGCTTATTAAAAGAAAAGGGGGTGGTTCAACTTCTAAAGGAGGAGGTTGATTATCCACACAATCCCCGAGATGTTTCAGTGGATCCTTTATTGACTTGGCATCATCCATCATATGCATATGATATTCAATTATGAGAGAACTAATCTTCTCGATGTCCGCCATAATCCAGCCGAAAGCTTGCCGGTTATCTTGTAAGACCATTAACAGGGCTTTCTCTTGCTCGAGAGCTAGAGATGCCGATATGATAACGGGGAAGGTCTCATTCTCACCTAAGTAAGCGTATTTAAGGTGCGACGGCAAGGGCTTGAGTTCGAGTTTCGGAGGCGAAACAATCAAAGGTAAAATTGGGGAATCTACCTCGAACTCAAAGGATTCCAATAATGGTTCGAAATCACTGTAAGCAACCGAATCGGATGGTTCAACTAACTCATCCAAAAATTCAAAGGACTCATATTCGGGCGGTGAGCCGTTAAAATCGTCCGAAAAAGTGAAACATTCATAATCAATATCGGTTGTGAGAACTGTGTCAGATTCAAAGAGGAACGCACTAGTGGCGTCTAAACTGCTGTGATCGAACAGAAATTTTTCAAGCCCACAGTCCTCCTGCATGATTTCTTGCGTGGTCGAAACGATGGAAAGGAGGGAGGGTGATTTAGGAAGTATAACGGTTAAAGGTTCAGGAGGATGAATTGGAAAATCGGACACATCAAACAAAACTGGTTCATCCTCAATATTATCCTCAATACTCTCCTCAATACTATCCTCATAATTCTCCTCAAAAGTTATCTCATCCATGCAATTATCATCAAAATCAAGACGCATATGAAGTTCGGGAGAAACATTTAATAACTCGGGATGATGAATTGGAGATAAAATTTCAGTCAAATTTATGGGTTCATCATCCAAAATATTCCCTACGTCAATATTCTCAATCAAGTGAAAATCAATTTTTTTCGGACACCTCATCAAAAGCATGGATATTTATCAATTCAGGTTCTAGATTGGAGGTGTAGAGGTCAAAAGGATTGGTGATGGTTTCACTCGAAAGGGACCCTTCACAATCTGGCAAATCAAGCACTACAAGGTCACACAACTCATTAAACGTTTTATTTTCAACTGGTGAATCATTTGGGACACTTGTTTGAAAACCGGAGTTGTGGGATTCAATTGAGGATAGGTAGGTTTGATTTGGAAGGGTGTAGAACTCACTCTCACCACTCAAATTCTCACTCTGTCCAACCGCCTCATCATACATTGGAATTTTTGGAGCTAGTTGGAAACTAGCTACCGGGTCACTAGGTTGCATAAGGACGGCAATGGACGCATCCAAATTCCTCATCTGTCGGTTTATTGCTGCAATGTACACTTCCAACGACTGTTCCAGACTAGATGGGTTGTGAAAGGATTTCAATAAAAGATTCAAAGTTGTTAGGATACGTGAAACTCCCAAATGGTTGTGTAGAAGCAATGTCTAGGGAAGGTGCGAAAGTCGGGTAGGACTGGTAGGAATTGAATGGTTGGACAGGAGTAGGATCAACATTTGGATAAAAAGGTGAATGGACTTGTTGATCCCAAGAACTGGAAGTGTTGAAAGGAATGAAAGATCGGTTACGAGATTGTTCAATGTGTTCAGCAATAGACATGGGTTTCGGAGTTACAATAGGACTCGAAAAAGGGGTATCAACGTAAGAAAGTGGTGAAGGTTGAAATGGTTGATACAAAGTGGATTGTGGAGTCGAACTGTTTCTCCTAGACGCTTCTATTCGATCTTTCAAAGAAATTTTGGGCATGGAGGGGTCGTCCGTAATTCGACCAAAACAATTCGCGTATGAAGCAATGTTTGGATTAGGGTACCAAAGTTCGGCAAGAGTTTTGGGAGGTGGAGTACCCATGATGTAAGAAGGAGAAGAAAAAGAATGTGGGGTGCACGGATTTCTTAGCGACAAGTTGCAAGTTTTTTGTAAAAAAAAATTCTTTTTTTTCTTTTTGTGTTTTTTTTATGTGGAGATTTTTGCAAAAAGATTTTCGATAAAAGGCTTAGACACACGTTCAATCAACCACAAATGCACAATCAGGCCTAGATCTAGGGTCACCTAGGTCATCTAAACAGCTCCTAACTGTTCCAAAGGGCAAGAAGTAGGACCTCAAACCGTCTCTTCACCGCCAATTGTGGCCAGGTAAGCACAAGTCGAGAAAGGAGGGATCCACTCACGAATCACCATGAGACGGGCCTTTTAAAGTTACCTTCCCCTACCTTTCTAGCCTAGGCACCACAAAGTCAGGTTAGGATCAACGGTCGATGCCTACAACTATTCCTTTGTCCTATTGAGCGCGAAGTCCTTAGGGCTGAGTCTAATCTTTTTTAATTAATTTATGGTCAATCCAATATGCCTTATGTGATTTTTGGGGTCCTGGGAAAGGTAATGAAATCCCCATCCAATCTGATTGGTGTTCAAGCCTCTTAAAGTCAATTTAAAGTATGCAAAAGCAGTAAACACAATCACTTGCAAACAATTTTTTTTTAGCGCGGCGCAAAGAATCCTGCACAAGATCAAGTTATTGAGAAGGGGAGAGATTTTTAGCGCAAAGAATTCTGCAGGCAAACTTTTACAGAAGAGATATCAGGGGTTGCAGAGAAGGAGAGAGAAAATTTACCATGGAGATTCCAAGCGCTGACGTCACCAGATCACCGCGGAAGCGCGGCCAGAAGCGGGTTTCGGCGGCGGAAACGCGGTGGCGGCGGCGGTTCGATTCCCAAGATTTCTTCTGCTCCTCTGTTATGATTTTCCTCTGTCGTTCAGATCTGCCGTTTTCTGTTTTGCTTGCTGGATTTTTTCAGATCCGAACTCGTTTGTCGATCCTGCAAAATTCACACGAAAATACCCTTCACAAAATAACAAGATGATAAAAAAAAATTATATTTTTTTTATTTTTCAGTTTTTATGATTTTTTTAATTTTATATTAACCCGAAATTGCAAAAAGAAAATAACACGCCATCCCCAGCAACGGCGCCATTTGATTGAAATGATTTATTTAGTGTGTGCGCTTTTTCAAAAGATGAATCAAAAATATTTATAACCGCAATCAAAAACGGTGTCGCTTGGCAGCTAGCCGGTGAGTATGGGTCGGTCCACAGAGATGTTGTGTATTTCCTAATTTGGTCTAACGAGTTAAT
Source organism: Agapanthus africanus (assembly GCA_030015575.1). Classification (NCBI taxonomy): domain Eukaryota; kingdom Viridiplantae; phylum Streptophyta; class Magnoliopsida; order Asparagales; family Amaryllidaceae; genus Agapanthus; species Agapanthus africanus. The sequence goes on along the minus strand of CM057350.1, from coordinate 129,467,544 downwards.
TCCAAACGGTGTGAATGGATTATCGCTAAAAACTAAACTGATTTATACTAAGACTAAAATCTTGCTAGGGTTAGGTTTAGGATAAGTTTGGAAATTAAAGATTTCCTCACCGCTTTCAATGCCCTAATTTAGATCTCTTTAGGTGTTATGGTAACAATTAATAAAGGGGATTAGTACCATCGGGAAGAAACGATGTTTCATCCTCTAGGTTCTAGTCCTTCCTTTCTTAATTCTTACCCTAACCTCCATGGAAAACATACGCAACCGGTCGTTTATACTACGGTTCCACCGTTACCTCGTGGGGTAGGGTGCCGTAGGGAACGGTGTGTGTATGTATGCATGGGGTCCTATAAAAACGTGTGATGGGCAAGAAAGGGGTGAGAGATTTTCATCTCTCAAGCCTTCCCCAAATCTAACCCTAACAAGCGAGGAGACTACTCGCTCATTAGGGAATTGAAAAACATATCTATCTATCTAACTAGGGCAGATAAGAAAATTATACTACGGCAGAATAAAAATAAACTAAGGCAATTAAATAAAACTACTTACTTTATTGATGGCTCTCTCCAAACATTTATACAGGAATTTACAGATCTGAATAGATGAATAAAAAGAGGCATACTCTAAAACAGGTTTTAGGGTTTCTATTTATAGAACATAGAAACCCTAGGGTTACAATCGCGTCATATCTGTTTTTACAATTTTACCCCCTAAGAAACCGAGATAATGCACCGACACACCGACACGCGCAACACGTGCCGGCACGTGCAACACACGGCCGCGGAACCGCGGCCAAGACCCATGTTTGGCCGCGGATCCGCGGCCATATGGGGGTATCTTGGGCTTCAATTTCTTCTGTTGCTTCAGGTTTCTTTTAAAATCTGTTTTCTTCACTTTTTTCTTCAGAATATCTTCTGGTTCTCTTCCAGATTTCCACAGTGAATAATGTAGTGGATTTTACCGCTTGCTTCGTGTCGAAGTCTTGAACCTTGCACTGCCTTTGTTCTTTGTGAAATCGTTCGTTGATCTTCATTTAGTCTTCAAACTGTAGGCTTGATCAAGATTCTTCCATTTGTTGGTCGTAGTCTTACTTTTGTATCGTCTTTTTATCTTTTTCACTGTTTTTATTCCGAGAACCTGAAACCTGCAACTATGTAGCAGACATGGGTCAAAAACACCTGTTTATTTATAAAATGTATAAGAATGGGGAATATAATAATGCAAAATTATGGTATGAACATAGCCAACAAAACCGTTGCAACAACGGACCGAAATTTCCTAAAACTAACGACGGACCGAGATGTCCTAAAACTAACGACGGACCGAAACGTCCCTAAACTAACGCCTAACCGAGACGTCTATAAACTACTATGGGCCGCAGCATCCCAAGGCTGACAAAAAAACGGGGGGTGCATCCATAAGTGAAATGGGCACGGATGAAAACCCGAAAGGGCTCCGTGAGTAAAAACAGCAAGACTACCGGCGAGTTTTGTGAAAACCCGAAAGGGCACAATCTCGTTAAAAGACACTTGCAAGGTCCTCTCGACCCTGTAAGGAGAAACCACCTGCGTGAGATCCTTACGACTCACAAAAGAGAAACACACTTAGGAATCCCCATGATTCCTGAGGAGAACTTACACTTACGAGATCCTCACGACTCGTAAGGAGAACCCTCTTATGAGACCCTCACGACTCATAAGATTCGAAAGCCTTAAGCTACAGGGATCTGAACCTGTTCTTAAGCCATCATAATCCCCAGATTGCCCTACAAGCGATTCAATGCTGACCCTTGTATACAATCCACGGGCACGAATAAACGTTTCCCTAACAAAGTCCCACCAGCGACTAGGGATATGCTCATACAGTGAACAGCCCTTGTAAGTCCTCTCGACTTATAAGGAGAAAACACTTTTGTAAGATCCTTACGACTTATAAGAGACCATACACTTAAGACTCCTCATGATTCTTAAGGAGAAAACGCACCTACGAGATCCTCACAATTCGTAGGGAGAAGTACCTTTATGAGACCCTTACTACTCGTAAAGTCAAAAAGCCTTAGTCAACAGGATCCTAACCCTGTTTGCTAAGCCACCTTTGTTCGACACCGACAAAGGCAAATGATGATTCGCTCCTGGCAATATCCCAGTTGTAGCGATACTAATGCCTAAATCGGTATCAAATCCCAAACACGCAGCAAAAGTCAGTAAGCCACAAATGCATATGAAATAGCCGAAATGATGGGCCAACTTGCAACAAAATCAGTAAGTAAAAATGTATGCATACAAAAACAGCCGAAATGATTGGGCAACTCGCAATAAAAACTAGCTAGTAAAACGAAAAATAGCCGAAATGATTGGGCAATCACGACTTTCGCGATACAAAAAGCTGAAATGATAGAGCATCGCGGAAAGAAAACACAAAATATATAAAATGAAATTTTTGCCCTACAGGTGAGATCACATCGATCCCGTATACAATCCAGGGTGCAAACAAAGAGGGAACCATATCATCCCACCAGGCTCCATCAGAAAAGAGAGCCAAGTCTCGACGACCACACCTACAGCCTGGAGACCCACAACAGCGTTCCTCCTCATTCCAGCAGGATTCGGATGCGACAATCAATCTCGGAGCTACGGCAGAATCCCTAGTTCCAAGTCTCGACGGCCACATCTACAGCCTGGAGACCCACAACAGTGTTCCTCCTCATTTCAGCAGGATTCGGATGCGACAATCAATCTCGGAGCCACGGCAGAGTCCCTACTTCCTAGTCTCGACGGCCACATCTACAGCCGGGAGACCCACAACAGCGTTTCTCCTCATTCCAGCAGGATTCAGACGCGACAATCAATTACGGAGCCACGGCCGAGTCCCTAGTTCCAAGTCTCGACGGCCACAAGGACAGCCTGGAGACCCACAACAGCGTTCCTCCTCATTCCGGTAGGATTCAAACACGACAATCAACCTCGGAGCTATGGCAAAGTCCCTAGTTCCAAATCTTGACGGTTTACAGACAACCTAGAGACCACCTCGACATTCGTCTCATTACAGCAGACGCAACATCGGCAAAGCGGAGCCATGGTAAAGTCCCAGTTCCATGACTCGGCGGTACACAGACAACCGAGAGTCAACCCCTGACCCCGTATGGCCAAAGTCAATCCGGGCCCCATATAGCTAAAGTCAACCCCTGACCCCGTATGGCCAAAGTCAATCCTGACCCCGTATAGCTAAAGTCAACCCCTGACCCCGTATGGCCAAAGTCAATCCTGACCCCATATGGATAAAGTCAACCCCTGACCCCATATGGCTAAATTCAATCCTGACCCATATGGCTAAAGTCAACCCCTGACCCCGTATGGCCAAAGTCAATCCTGACCCCGTATGGCCAAAGTCAATCCTGACCCCATATGGCTAAAGTCAACCCCTGACCCCATATGGCTAAAGTCAATCCTGGCCCCATATGGCTAAAGTCAACCCCTGACCCCGTATGGCTAAAGTCATTCCTGCCCTCATATGGCCAAAGTCAACCCTCGACTTCTCCGTCGAAGCAATGCTTTAATTCGGGAGTAGGTCAACTCATTAATCACTTACGAGTCCTCTCGACTTGTAAGGAAGAAAATTCTCTCGGGAGATCCTTACGACTCTCAAGAGAAAATACACTTAGGAATCATCACGATTCTTAAGGAGAAAATACACCTACGAGATCCTCTCGACTCGTAGGGAGAAAAGTTTTTATAAGACCCTCATGGCTCATAAAGTTGAAAAGTCTTAGGTGGCAGATCCTAACCCTGTCTCCTAAGCCATCACTACCCTGCAAAGAGGTCAAGATAGACTATCTATGGGCCACACTCTCCAAAGTCGAACATCGACAAGGAGGGAAACAATCACTTATGAGTCCTCTCGACTTGTAAGGAAGAAAATTCTCTTGTGAGATCCTTACGACTTTCAAAAGAAAAACATACTTAGGAATCCTCACGATTCCTAAGAAGAAAATACACCTACGAGATCCTCTCGACTTGTAGGGAGAAAAATCTTTATGAGACCCTCATGGCTCATAAAATTGAAAAGTCTTAGGCGGCAGATCTAAACCTGTCTCCTAAGCCATCGCTACCCTGCAAAGAATCCAAGATAGACCGCTACCTACTATCTATAGACCACATTTGCCAAAGTTACATGCTAGGGAAGTGAAGGTGACACTCAAGAACGCGTAAACTGCTTCGCGCCAAGTCAAAACAAAAGGCATAACCTACAGGCATCAACCACATACCATACAAGACAATAAAAAGGACGTTCGATTTGCATTCAGTTAAGCATTCAGAGCACGCTCATTCATGAATATATGAAAATGTTTAACGCAGAAAATAAAGAACGAAACGCAAAATTTTCCATTCATACTTCAGAAAACTCTCACATTGATGAAACAGTAAACAAAAGCATCATTAAAATGTTTACAATAGTAAGACATCAAATCCAGGGCATGGATTAAGAAATTCAAAAGTAAGGCCATCCAAAAATTTCCGGGCCTCTTGGACCATCTTCGTGTGTATCCTTTCACGATCACAAGCGTCAGGATCCCTACTGATGTCCTCCGCCCTCCGATAAGCAGCGAGTATCATCGCCTGCTGAAAAGCTTGATGCAAAATATTAACAAGGTTGTCCCGCCTTTTCTTTGAGATTAGGCTCATCAGATATACCGAGTGCACCTTATCTTCGGCGTCATCCAATGCCTTGAGCAGCATGCCTTGATAGAATAAAGGAAGCGCTTCCCAGATCGCTCTCACGATGAGCTTCAAGAGAGAGGAACGACGAGGAAGCAGTCGACCATTATACGCACCGAAGCGGCCCATAATTTCAGCGCATTGGGTGTTTGTGAATTCTTGGTTTTGGGAACGGCGGAGTGAGAGGATGTCTCCGTAAGAAATAATCTCATCGAGATCATACAAATGAGCGGTCATAACGCCTGAAAAGAAGATCAATGAGAGTTAGTAGACAGGCTGATTAAGAAAAAGCTTATCGAAACAAACAAGGGGATTTAAACAACTACTGATTAAATCACCCAATGAATTTAATTCTGTGCAATTAAGAAGGGAATCCTAAAACGGATTTCGCATTTAATGAAAAGGTTCTCGGGCCAAGGAGTTAAACTCCTCGAGAGCAATGCTCTGCAGACAGGAATGACACCTGTCAAAGTCAATTATGAGGGGAATTAAAAATTCCCCGAGAATTCTAAAAGCCATGCTCTGTAAAATGATGGAATAACCCATCAGAAAACTTGAAGCAAAGTTTTTTAATGAATCAAAAAAATCCGAGATCTTCAAGATCTATGAACAAACTCTAAGAGTTTTCATGAAAGATTAATAAATCTACATGATTTGAAAGAGCAAAGCTCTGTTAATGGGTTAAGAAACCCTAAGAAAGATCTAAGATCTAACAAGAGCAAAGCTCTGTTGAGAAACCCTAAAAAGGTTTTCTTGGAGATCTATGATCTAAGTAGAGCAAAAGCTCTGTTAATGGGTGAAATCCTAGATTATTAACTAATCCCTTCAAAGATTAATCTTTACCTAAAATTTTGACAGAGTTCTGTCCCTAAGAAAATTCTTAAGACGAAGAGCTATGCTCTGAAGGAGAAATAATTCTCAGAAAACAAGAAAGAAGATGAACAGAGATCATCTCAAGGGCCAAAGGCCCTATTTATAGGCACTGAGAGTCGTTCCAACTTCTAAGTTGATCTAAGGGTGCAGATACTGCCACCGCTGCACTCACGTGTGGGCCACGTGAGCGCAATGGTGGAGGGCATTTGTTTCCCCCAATCAGAGCAAAGCACTGTTCAAATTTTCAAAATTTGAAATGAAGCAGCGCTTCATAAAGCGACAGCGAGCAGCACTCACGTGCAAAGCACGAGTGCGCTCGCGCAAAGAGCGCCAGCGCTCTGAAGCAGCGCTCGCGTGCAAAGCACGAGAGCGCTAGAGCAAAGAGCGCCAGTGCTCTGAAGCAGCGCTCACGTGCAAAGCATGAATGCGCTAGCGCTGGAACTAAATGTTCCCCACCATCAGATCAAAGATCCAATAAAGATGATAAATTATCAATTGACCAGAATAAAATTCTGTTAAGGAAAGATTCTTTAAAATCTTTCCAAACAAAAAGAGTGTGCTCTGTAAATCAGAGCACCGTTGGATCGATGATCCAAAGGTGATTAAAAATCACCAAAATACAGAATAAATTCTGTATGGGGAAAATTTCCCAATCTTGTTAAAAACAAAAAGATTGCCTTCTGTAAATCAGAAGCCCTTGGATCAAAGATCCAACGGGGGAAACATCCCCAAATCAATTAGAGAAGAGGTCTTCTTAACCGATTGAACAAATCAGCCTTCACTATATAAAGTCCCTAAGACTTCAAGTCAAAGACAGGGACAAATAGAGGGACCCCCCCCCTAAACTTTGAGAAATTCAAAGACAAAGAGCAAGCTCTCAGAAGAAGAAAACTTTCTTCAAGGTAAAAAGAAAAAAGAACAGAGAGATGAAATCATCTCATATAAAAAAATAGAATTTACTTCTTTTTCTACGATCATAGATCTATAAAACCAAGGTCTTTCACAACAGAGATCAAAGTATCTCATCATAAAAATAAGGGGAAGAATTTAACCTTCTTCAGATCATAGATCTATAAGACACATTGTCTTTCAGAGATCATAGTATCTCATTATAAAAGGGGGGAGAATAATTCAACTCTCTTAGGATCATAGATTCATAAAGGCAGGGCCTTTCACCAAAAACATAAGAGATTGAAATATCTCCTATAAAAAATAAGAACTTCGTTCTTAAATCCATGAGATAAAGTCTCTTATATAGAATTTAATTCTCAGGGCGCAAAGCTGCCTAAAAGGAGCCTTAGTACTCCAATTAAAGAAGAGCACCTCAACGTTCCAAATCTAGCGCACGGCGCTCAGAGCCTTAGCGTTCCAAACTTGAACAGAAGCGCATTGCGCTCTTTGAACTGGCGCTCAATGCCAAGCGTGCCACGTGCTTCCCACATGTGCGCTACTTGAACAGAAGCGCTTTGCGCTCTTTGGACTGGCGCTCAGCGCCAAGCGCAACGTGCTCCTCACGTGTGCGCTACATCACAAGAAGCGCTCTGCGCTCATTGATTGGGGCTCAGCGCCAAGCGCGCCACGTGCTCCTCACGTGTGCGCTATTCAGCAGAAACGCCTTAGCGCTCCAAATCTGGCGCACAGCGCCAAGCGCGCCACGTGCTCCTCACGTGTGCGCTACCCAGCAGAAGCGCTCTGCGCTCTTTGACTGGCGCCAAGCGCGCCACGTGCTCCTCACGTGTGCGCTAAAAGAACATAAATTGTTCTATAAATAAAGCCCGGAGCTATGATGAATGCTTAGCATTCAATAAAAGACAAAATGATTGTCAGAACCCAAACCAATGCTTAGCATTGTTAAATTTTTAACATTTTAACTAAACGGGCCGAGCCCAAAGTGGCCACAGAACTTTACTTCAGATTAATTGAGCCCATATGCTCATAAATCCTTGATCTTAGTCCCAAATTGGACTACAGATCCCAACCAATATTGGTTCAAGGGTACATCTCTTCACTCCTCTGATATTTGTCGTTATAATCCTTCAATGTCTTCAGAGAGGTGACGGGTCCCGACAGCCAGACATTCCACGGACTGTGGGGTCCTTAAACTCATGGACTATGATGTCCTTAACCTTGGACTGTGGGGTCCTTAAACCCATGGACTATGATGTCCTTAACCTTGGACTGTGGGGTCCTTAAGCCCATGGACTATGATGTCCTTAACCTTGGACCATAATATCCTTAAACTAATGGACCGCAAAGTCCCTAAACTAAAACAATAGAGTCCAAATGCTCTTTTGTTGGATCTAAATGATCCTGTTAAGTAGATCTTAGTCTAAAATTAGACTAACGTATCCTTAACAAACGTTTAAATTGATCTTAGTCTCAAATGAGATTAACGATCCTTAAACCCAACCCAAACCCAAATCTAAGAAGATACGGATTTGGACTAATCCACGCCCTACGGGCGACAACATAAATTAGTCTCCGTATACAATCCACGGGCAACCAAAAACAAAACAAATACACACGACACGATGTGACCATCTGGAGAAGGCGAAAGTGGTTACCGCGATGGGGTAGCGTAATTAACTTCTGGGGCTTGCGCCTGCAGGGAAGAGCGTCCCCACAATCAAAAAACCCTCAACGAGGGGGAATCTGACGAAGTCTGCTACATCGGTCACATCCGTTTAAACCTTCGATATATGGTGTCATAAATTAACTTGGCATCTTCAGAGAGGTGGACGGATAGCACCAAATAACATCTGCCCTCGAAATTCAAGCCGGACGTCCCACGTCCCGGTCGCGTCTTTCAGCGGAGAACAAGTGTCACTCGCGCCAGATTCACGGGGACTTCATCTATCAGCATCCGAATCCGTTATACCCAACACTGGCAAGCTGTCCATTCGAGATGTGGGGAACCGATATAATCGGGCCCATCGAACCAGCTTCATCCAAGGGACATTAGTTCATACTAGCGACGACCGATTACTTTTCTAAGTGGGCAGAAGCAATACCACTAAGAGAGGTGAAGACGGAGAACATCCTCCATTTCTTCAGGACAATGTCATCTACCGGTTCGGCACTCCGCGACGGATTATCTCGGATAACGGGCCCGCCTACAGAATCCATAAGATCGGCCGTTTCACACAGCAGTATAAAATAGATTAGAGATACTCTTCAGTCTATAACCCCCGAGCTAACGTCTGGCTGAGGCTTTCAACAAGACCTTGATGAAGATCATAAAGAAGACGGTGTCCAGAAACAGAAAGGATTTCCACGAGAGGTTGCATGAAGCTCCCTGGGCTTATCGGGCCACGTTCAAGACAGCCACGAATACAACGCCATTCGCGTTGGTATTCGGAACGGAAGCAGTTCTCCCCTTGGAGATAGAACTACCCTCTTTACGAGTGGCAGTCCGACATGAGCCGACGGATGAAGAAAATGTCCACCTTCGGCTTGAAGAGCTTGATTCCCTCGATGAAACTCGTCTCATGGCACAGCAAAACCTAGAAGCTTACAAAGCAAGGATGACGCACTCGTATGAAAGACTGACTAGGACGAGAACGTTCCTCCAAGGAGAACTCTTGTTAGTCGTAAAAAGACCTATGATTCCCAATTGTGCCAAACGGGGGAAATTTGAGCCAAACTATGAAGGTCCGTATATCATAGACAAGGTCTACCAAGGTGGGGCCTACTTGCTCATGGATATGCATGGCGAAAGACCCTTCCGGCCAATAAACGGCCGGTTCCTTAAGAAATACTATGCTTGACAAGTCATGGCTCAGGTTAATGATGGATGACGACGCTCGTGTCCGCTCGCTGTCTTCCTGAGTCCAAACTCTATAAGTAGTATCCAGCGAAACCTCGCCTCAAAATCCCAACGGACCGCAACGTCCTTAAACTAGCTGTGGACCGAGACGTCCCTAAACTAACAATGGACCGAGATGTCCCTAAACTAACAATAGAGTGCAATGTCTTTACTAAATATGCCGCCTCAAATACGGCGCCAGTGGAATACAGGTCCATAGGTCCCAGCGGCGAGGACTGCAACTTAAGTCCCGCTGGCTGCACAATTGCCCCGGTGGCGAAATTCCCCCTAAGTGTCATTGGTAAACGGAGGAGTTAAAAAAAATAAAAATAAAATAAATAAATAAAAAATGGTACGTCCGTAAGTAAAATGGGCACGGATGAAAACCCGAAAGGGCTCCATGAGTAAAAATAGCAGGACTGCCGGCGAGTTCGTGAAAACCTGAAAAGGTGCAGACTCGTAAAAAAAAAATCATGCGCACTTATAAGGTCCTCTCGACCTTGTGAGGAGAAAACACCCGCATGAGATCCTTACGACTCACAAAAGGGAGCAACACACTTAGGGATCCCCACGATTCCTAAAGAGAAATTACACTTATGAGATCCTCACGACTCGTAAGGAGAATTCCCCTATGAGACCCTCATGGCTCGTAGGATTCAAAAGCCTTAAGCTACAGGGATCTAAACCTGTTCTTAAACCATCACACTCCCCAAGTTTCCCTACAAGCGGTTCAATATTGACCCTTGTATACAATCCACGGGCACAAATAAACTTTTCCCCCACCAAGTCCCATCAACGACGAGGAATGTCCTCATGTGGTGAACGACATTTGTAAGTCCTCTCGACTTATAAGGAGAAAACACTCTTATAAGATCCTTACGACTTATAAGAGAACATACACTTAGGAATCCTCATCACTCCTAAGGAGAAAATACACCTACGAGATCCTCACGACTTATAGGGAGAAACACCTTTATAAGACCCTTACGGCTCGTAAAGTCGAAAAGCCTTAGTCAACAGGATCCTAACCTTGTTTGCTAAGCCACCTTTGTTCAAATCGACAAAGGCAAATGATGATTTACTCCTGGTAATATCCTAGCTGCAACGATGCTGATGCCTAAATTAGTATCAAATTCCAAGTCCTTTCAAAGCAAATGATGATTCGCTCCTGACCATATTCCAGTCGCAGCGATGTTAATGCTAAGATTGGTATCAGATCTCAAGTTCCAAACTGGCAATAAAAATCAGCGAGCCAAAAATGCATATGAAATAGCCGAAATGATGGGGCAACTCGCAATAAAAATCAGCGAGTAAAATATATGCATATAAAAATAGCCGAAATGTTTGGGCAACTCGCAATAAAAGGCAGCGAGTAAAAAGAAAAAACAACTGAAATGATTGGGCACCGCAAAAAAATAACCGAAATGATTGGGCAATCGCGACTTTCGCGATATAAAAAGCTGAAATAATAGAGCATCGCGGGAAGAAACAAAAAAATGAAACTTTTGCCCTACAGGTGAAATCATGTTGACCCCTGTATACAATTCATGGGCACAAACGGAAAGGGAACCATATTACCCCACCGGGCTTCGTCAAAAGGAAGCCAGATCTCGATGGCTACATCTACAGCCTAGAAATCAACAACGGAGTTCCTTCTCATTCCAACCGGAAGCAGATACGACGTCAGCGAAACGGAGCCATGGCAAAGTCCCTAGTTCCAAGTCTCGACGGCAGCATCCACGAGATCAATAACAGCGTTCTTCCTCCCTCCAGCAGGATGCAGACACGACATCAACAAACGGAGCTATGGCAAAGTCCCCTGGTTCCAAATCTTGACGGTTTACAGCCAACCTAGAGACTACCTCGGAGCCATGGCAGAGTCCCTAGTTCCAAGTCTCGACGGCAACATCTACAGCCTAGAGATCAACAATAACATTCTTCCTTCCCCCAGCAGGATGTAGACGCGACATCAACGAACGGAGCCATGGCAAAGTCCCCTAGTTCCAAATCTCAACGGTTCAAATACAACCCAAAAAAAAACCTCGACACTCGTCGCAATATTACAGACATAATGTCAACAAATGAAGCAAAGGAAGATCCCTAGCTTCTGGGTCTTGACAGCAACTCAAATAAGACCTGAAAGACTATCGGAGATCATCCCACTCCAGCACGGAGTGGTCATGACTCATCGAGGCTCCCAAACTGAGCCTAACCTCAAGTAAAAAGCGACATGGAATATCCCTAACGCTTACTCTTTCGACGGTAATATCACCTGGAAGATTAGTTGAAGACATCTTGTCCAGCCCCTGAAGGGATCAGAGATATGACAGTCGCAGGGCTACTCGAACAGCAAGATTGCGTATCGAGGAATACACCGGCCAACGCGACGGTACGACAGGTAAAAAACCCTAGTACCACAGACTCTAACAGACTTCTATTAGCAGGAGTTAACTGTAACGTTAGGACATCCTTGCGAGAACTTATCGATTCGTATCGACTCGTAGGGAAAATGATGTTCCTGCGAGAACTTCTCGACTCGTCTCGACTCGTAGGGAAAAGCCTTAGGCAATGCAGATAAGGACCTGTTTCCTAAGCACTGGGGCCCTGCAAGTCGGTCCAAGATGGACTATTGCATACTATCCACGGGCCACACTCTCCAAAGTCGAATGTCGACGAGGTGGGGAAAACTACTTACGAGTCCTTTCAACTTGTAAGGGGGAAAATTCTCTTGTGAGATCCTTACGACTCTCAAGAGAAAACGCACTTAGGAGTCCTCATGACTCCTAAGAAGAAAATACATATACGGGATCCTCTCGACTCGTAGGGAGAAAAGTTTTTATGAGACCCTCACGGCTCATAAAATTGAAAAGTCTTAGGCGGCAGATCCAAACCTGTTTCCTAAGCCATCGTTGCCCTACAAGAAGGTCAAGATGGACTATCTACAGGCCACATTTTCTAAAGCCACATTCGCCAATGAAATAAAGAAGCTACTTACGGGTCCTCACGATTCGTAAGGAAAAATACCCGAGTGGGATTCTTACGACTCACGGAGGCGATGAACACTTAGAAATCCTCATGATTTCTAGGGAGAATTTGCACTTACGAGATCCTCTCGATTTGTAGGGAGAAAAAACCTTCTTGAGGCCCTTACGGCTCATGAAGATGAAAAAAGTCTTAGGCTACAAAGACCCTAAACTTGTCTCCTAAGCCCTCCATTCTATGGCCATGCATAACTCTGCACTATTTCACCACGTACATACTTACGTGGGCAAAGTAGTGGGGGGCATTTGTTCCCGCCAAAATTTTGGCTCAAAGCTTTCTCCCTTATAAAATAATAACAATAAAATAAAAATAAAAATAAAGGGAAAGCTCCACATGCAAAGCATGTAGGTACTGCCTCGGATAGAATTAAATCCTATGATGGCGCCTCACGTGCTCCTCACGCGGGAGCCAATGTGCAAAGCACAAAAAGAAATCTATTAAATAAGAGTTAAAAACTCTGAGGCAGCGCCTCACATGCCTTGCACGAGAGAACCAGCGCCAATAGTTTAAAACTCCGAGGCAGCGCCTCATGTGTTTTCCACGAGGGCGCCGGTGCCAAGAGTTAAAAACTCCGAGGCAGCGCCTCACGTGTTTTCCATGAGGGCGCCGGCGCCATTAGTTACAAAATCTGAGGCAGCGCCTCACGTGCCTTGCACGAGGGCGCCCGCGCCAAAACTAGAATTTCTTTGCCATTGGATCAAAGATCCAACGGAGATGATAAATCATCAAAATACAGAATTAAATTCTGTTGAGAAAATATTCCTCAAATCTTTCTAAACAAGAAAGATCACTCTCTGTAAAACAGAGCACCGTTGGATTAAAGATCCAATGGTGATTAAAAATCACCAAGCTACAGAATAAGCTCTGTATGGGAAAATATTTTCCCAATCTTGTTAAAAACAAGAAAAATATCTTCTGTAAAACAGAAGTCCTTGGATCAAAAATCCAATGGTGGATAAAATCCCGGAATCGATTAAAAAATCTCTTAATGAGAGATTTCCTTAACCAAATCAACAAACTTGCCTCTACTATATAAAGGACCCAAGACTTCAAGTCTAACAAGGAGAAACCCCCCATAAGCTTTGAGAAAAAGAAAGAAGAAAGCATTAAGAAAGAAGAAAGAAGAATACCTTTCTTCGAGGTAAATAAAAAAAAATAGAGATCAGAGCATCTCATCTGCATATCCAAGAGTTTAACTCTTCTTAAAGAACATAGTTCTTTCTCTGGATCTGAGGTCCTTGAGACAAACCTCTCACAAATGAGAATTTAATTCTCATGGGGATAAACTTGTTCTTGGGGATCAAAGATCCAGAAAAGAACAAAAAATTGAACTCTTCTGAACAGAACACCCAAAGAAAAACCCAGCGCCAAGCGCTTCACGTGCCCATGACGTGGGCGCTGTTTAATAAAAAAGTGCTTAGCACTCACTAGTTGGTGCTCAGTGCCAAGCGCCTCACGTGTCCCTCACGTGGGCGCTGCTCAATAAAGAGTGCTTAGCACTCAATGGTTGGCGCTCAGCGCCAAGTGCTTCATGTGTCTCTCACGTGGGCGCTGCTCAATAAGGAGTGCCTAGCACTCAGTGGTTGGCGCCCTTATTGAGCAGCGCCCACGTGAGAGACACATGAAGCACTTGGCGCTCAGTGGTTGGCGCTCAGCGCCAACCGCTCCACGTGCTCCTCACGCGGGCGCCATAAAGAGTGTTTAACACTCTATAAAAATAAAAGAACAAAAAAAAGAAAAGGGAAAGTAAAGCTCAGCATTATTTGCACAGAAAAGGGACTGAACCCCAGGCAAGTGTTTAACACTTTATTCAAAGACTGAGTGAGTTGGGTCCAAGTTGACCAAATTCCCAATTCAGACCAACCGAGCCTATGTGCTCATCATTCTCCAAATTGGTCTTAGTCCCAAACACGACTACAGATCTCCCAACCGACATTGGTTCAAGGGTACATCTCCTCACACCTCTGATACATGTCATTGTAATTCTTCAGCGTCTTCAAAGAGGTGGTCGGTCCCGATAACCAACAACTCTTTGGTGTACTCCTAAATTGACGGGCACATCCCTATGGACCGCAACGTCCTTAAACTAAGCTATGGACCGCAACGTCCTTAAAGTAACAACGGACCGTAACGTCCTTAAACTAAAACGATAGAGCCCCAAATGCTCTTTTGTTGGATCAAAAATGATTCCAAACCCCCGTTAAGTAGATCTTAGTCCAAGATCGGACTAATGTATCCTTAACAAATATTTAAGTTGATCTTAATCTCAAACAAGGTTAACGATCCTTAAATCAACCCAAACCCAAATCTAAGAATATACGAATTTTGACTAATCTACGCCCTACGGGCGACAAGATAAATTAGTCTTCGTATACAATCCACGTGCAACCAAAAATAAAACAAACATACACGACACGAAGTGACCTTCTGGAGCAGGAGAAAGTGGTTTCCGCTACGCGGTAACGTAATTAACTGTAGGGGCTTGCGCCTGCAGGGAAGAGCGTCCCCACAATCAAAAACCCCTCGCAAATGAGGGGGAATCTGACGAAGTCTGCTACAACGGCCGCATCCGTCCAAACCTCCGATACACGGTGCCATAAATCAGCTTGGTATCTTTGGAGAGGTGGACGAATAAACCCAAATAACATATGCCCCCAAATTCAGGAAAGACGTCTGTCATCCCGGATTTCGGTGGTGAACAACAGTAATTATTAGATTTATCCAGTGTTGACAAGTTACGAATACAACAAGACTTACATCTCACTTCCTCCAGTATTTTCGTCCATTTCGAAAAGTTTCAACGGTGCTTTCCACTTGTTCCCCGTGTATAAATATATGTATGAATACAGGGAACAGGGGGAAGTGCTACCGAAATTTTCTCAAAAGCATTCCAGAGAATCATTACCATGCAAAAAAAAAATTGCTAAGACACTTGGTTTCTCATATGTGAAGATCGATGCATGTCCCAACGACTGTCCTAAAGACACTCGGTTTCTCGTATACTCTTAATGAGTGTCCTACTTGCAACTTGTCTAAGTAGGAAAATGTTAAGAGAAATTCAATCACAGAAATATCCGATGTCAGTAAAAAGAGCAAGAAACTGCAACTAAAGTCCTTCATTATTTTTCCTTGACTAAGAGATACAATGCCTACTTCAAGTATCTCGAGAAAAGGCATATGAAAACTTTTCAGATGTAATCACTTGTAATCTTTTGATATATGAAAAACTTTGCAGCTCTAATCACTTATAATCTATTGATATGTTAGTTTAATAATTTATACATATTATATATTTTGTATCGTTATAACTTGCATAAAACAGATGAGGCGACCTTCTCGAAAAGGCATATTCGCAAAATTTACTGTAGCACTCTCTTCAAAGAAAAGAGATCGAGAGGCTACCTCTTCGACATAGCCTGAGATTGGAGATATATGCTAGAAGTTTTAAATAAGCGTGTTCAAATTATTTTGTTCATATAACTATTATATTGATTACAATAAATTTAAATATGTAGGTACACCTGATCAGGAGGATGCAAGTACATCTGTGCCGAATGATCCATATGCACACTTAGACGAGCAATGCATAGATCTAAGTAAAGAACCTGGCGTGTTCTCAGATGAGTATATAGCTACATTGCATCTTCCTCGCACATTAATAGATGAAAAAGTTTACCGAGATAGGGACTATATATGTGAATGCCCAGACAAGGTATACTCCTGTTTATCCTTATATCGAAAGGATTATAGATGCAGCAGACGCACGTATCGCTGAGGCACGGGCTGCGGGGGATAATTTGTCTCGATTTGAAAAGCACGGAAGAGGTATTGCCTCCAAATATACCAAGTATGATATGAGTGGAAAAAGAAAAATTCTAAAATGGGTATGTAGGAAGCCCGTAGGTCCAGGAAAGTGGGTTACTCATTTCGGTACTTATATCGATATTCTTGTCCACAACACGGACTACTGGAACATGGGATTCACGTTTATAGAAAACTCCTGGGAAGCCTATGTATGGACTTGGCGCACCCTCTTGATAATATATAACTCAATTAACCATATTTCACCATTAGATATTGTTAAATTGTATTAATTTATTCATTAATATACTTGTTAATCTGTATTACAGAAACATTTTGTCGTAGAAAACAATATAGACGGACATTGGAAGTATGTCCGGTATGAGATGCATCGGTGTTTCAAGAGGTGGCATGAAAGGATAAAATGAAAATACACAAAGTCAGGTAGATTTAATGAGGATTGAGAACGTTTTTCCGGTCTTCCCTCTAACATCTTTAGGGAGAATTTTGCTTTTCTCCTATGGTATTGGGAGACACCCAAGGTAAAGGTAATTTAAAAATATTTATTTGATTTGAACACCGAATTTAGATTAATTTACATTGAGATATGTTATCTTTTGAATATTCATACAGAATCAGTAAAGAATAGCCTGAACCGAGGGAAAGTCACCGATGACTATTTTGGTGGATCGGTTCTGTAACAACCCTAAACTTTCTGTATAATTTTTTTCAAAAAATACAGAAAGGGGTATTTGAGCCTGAGCACAAGTTATAAGTTTGATTTGCTTTTGAACAATAAGAAAGAGCTTGTAGCTCATTGGTAAAACCTTGCACTGCTGAACCATAGCACCAGAGTTCAAATCCTATTAGCCACACATTATTTTTAATTTGATTTCTTTTAATATTTTTAGAAGCCCAAGAGTCTACACGTGCATAACCCGTAAAACCAAGAGTCACACATAAAACAAACGGGTCCATGAGTCAAGTCCAAGCGTCAGTGACACGTGGCGTCGAGGCGAGCCCAGACTCGGCCGACTCGGGCCGGCGGGATGCGTGAATCGGCTGGCGCCGCCGGCCGACTCAGTCCAAAACCCTAATTTCTTCCATTCTCTGGCGACTCTTGAACTCCCCCATAACCCCTGTATTATTTAAATTCCCTGCACATTTACAGAGCAAATTAAAACCCCCATTTAATCCATTTTTAATATAATTTTTATCACACCCTTTCACTACCCTAAACCCTAATTTTTCCTATAAATACCACACCTAAACTCACCCCTCCTCATTCCCAAATCCCTGCCCAAACTCTCAAGAAAATTCCTAAGTTTTTTTTGTGCAAGTGGAGTTAGCAAAGGGCGAAGCTCCGACGAACTTCCGACGGCAATCCGAGGAGTTTCCGACGACGAAACGACGCACCGGCACCTCCCATCTCTTCCTCTTTCCCTTCTCTAGCTAAATAACCCGTAAGTACCTACTTCTTCCTCTTTTCACTATTCTAAAAACATTCAAAACTAAAACCTGACGGAAGCGGAGTTAGTCCGACTTCTGATTCGGTTTTTCCTTAAAAAGTTATATTTTTCTTAAACACAATAATACCAAACTCTTATGTCATGACCATTAAACATTAACGAAGATAATAGAACAAGTTTGGAACCAAAATAATAACCGTAGCAAGTTTTAATCCACTTTTACATTAAAACACCCTTATGTTTCATTTCGACATGCTTGAACTTTGTAAACCGTATTACCTTAGAAAACTCATGAGGTAATGACCCACCTCCTCACAACACACATATCTAATATAGCACGATGAAATTTGGGAACATAGATTTGGGAAAAATACGACTTTACACATAACTACCTCCGACTTATAAAAACATTTTTCTACAAGATGTGTATTTTTAACAAATCTTTGCAATTGCGCCTCTACAACCCATTTCGGGGAACCCGTTTGGTATGGTGCAGATTATCGCACATCCTCGGACCTAGTAGAGTGAGATGCAGACCTCCGCAAGGAGCTTACGATCTCGAAAGATTTAAAATACAATTTTCTTTAGAAAATGTGATTTCTATTATAAATAAAACTTATATTTTTAATAAATAAATATATATGTGATTAATATCAAAATATCTATTTTTAATATTTATAATATTCTACATTTCTAAAATTCAAGAAAAACATCTCATTTACAAGATAATACCATAAAATTCCAATATTACAAATAAATACCATATATCATGAAATTAGGTTTTATTCACTAGAAATGTCACATTGATAAAATATACATCCATGAAAACTCTAAAGATGATAATAAAATACTTAAGGAGTATTTTGAAAATTATACAAAATTATTTTTACATAAAACCCCCTCAAGTTATACTAAATTACAATAAGGACCCTAGTAAACATAGGTTTAAGTGGGGCCAGTCTCTTGAGCCTCACGGAGCCGGAGATATGGGTGCTTGCCTATTTAAGGTAGACAACATAACAAACGGTGTTATCAACACGGTAATTGTCTTTAAAAAAGACACAAATCCTGCCGTACATGTGCAGCAGTTACCGATAGCACCAAAATATAATTCAGGATTCAATTTCTTTTCTAATTGTCTAACTCAGACTGAGTCTCAATATAATCAATCTGACTTGAATATGATTCAAGTATGAAATTACAAAACTACAATTCAATATGAATCCATAAATCCATATAATCAATCTATTCAATCTATATTGACTGAACCGAATTATGGATATACATCCATCTACATGATTCTCCAGTTACATCCATTTACTGATATCATGGTTTCGGCAAGTCATACATCTATACAATTTAAATTACAAGACAATACAATACAAACAATATAATCAAGACATCGCGGGGTTTATAAGGGGTAGATTGGTACGGAAGGTGTTACAAGTGGCACGAGACAGCAACAATTAAGAAACCTAACCTGAATTCAATTGCCGTTGTACCATAGCCGAACGGTTCCTTGTATTCCGTCCACCGTAGTCTCTAGTCTATTGAGACTCCTCTTGTATACACTGGCCTCTTCTATACCAAGCTACAAATAACAGCGTTAACAATATAATACAACTTTAAAAGTTGCACCCTCTCTATGTCTATTCTATTTCTCCCTCATCTTTAGGACTTACCGAGCGATTTGTTCGCTGATGACATTCTCTTTCTTTTCTTTGGAATGTCGTCAGGTGATTCGGACCTTTAGGATATCGAGCCCACCAGCGAGGACTTGGATTAGCTAGCCTTCGATCCGGAGCTCTAGTTACTTGTACACATTTACATTCTGTATTTCCCATTTCTGTTATGCCACTGTTTAAGCATTGCTTTCCATTCCATATATTTACTTTTCATATGTATTGTAAAAAGAATGTTAATAAATAAAGTTGTTGTTCAATTATATCCATTGTCATTGTCTCTTGTGCATTTTACTTATATTGCTTAGATACGCTTAGCGTGTTTACTTCAGAGTAAATACGTAGCAGCCAGTCACGTCCTCTACCCTTATACTGGGAAGCAGGGCGTGACAGGTTCCTACTGATCAATATAGATATATTTTGGTGAGTTTATCTTTAATTACAAATATGTTAAATTTTTTAAGTTTATCGTTATATATTCTCATATATAGATAAATTATATATCCGGTACATGAGAAGGCTGGAAAAAAGCCAAGACTTGTTGAGACTTAGGAGGCATTGCACACTAAAGAAGACATGCCAGAAGAAAGAATGGATACAGCCACTCAATATCTAGTAAGATTGCATTTATATTTTCTTTTAAGTAAATACACTTATTAAATTCTCATTAGTATGTAATTACTATTTCATTTATCGCAGGCACATTTCGAGAAGGCGGAGAGGAGCTATCGGGAATCAAATCCCGAATTTCCGGTCGACGATCCTATTCCAGTCGAGGCCGAGATTTCTATTATAGAGTAAGAGTTCCCTCACGCAAAGGCACGCTGCCATATTCCTATTTTCGATGGTCCCCTTGATCTTTCGCGATCAAGTTCCAGCTGAACTTCAAGGACGTCAACCGCTTGCTCCAACCCACAAATGGATCAGGCACGAGAGATCGAAAAGCTAAAAGAGCATCTCAGGAGGAGGGATGAAGCAGATAGGAAGAGGGAGGAAGCTGATGCGACATAGAGAGCTCAAATGACGAAGCAGTGGACTCAATTCTCGCAACAATATGGTCCACCTTCACAATCGTCGTCAGCACAGGGTCCATAGCCGTCACAATCGGCATATTACCCTCCCCCGATGCAGCGACCATATTACCCTCCTCCCTCACAGGGACCGTACTACACTCAGCCACCGCCTCCGCTACAGGGACCGTACTACACTCAGTCTCTGCCTCCGCCACAGTGATCGTATTACCCTCAGCCTCCCCCACAGGGACAGTTCTCTTCATTTTTTCTGGAGGAAGACTGGGAGGAATGAAATCGATACATATCAAGGCGAGGTTCTGATGGTAATGGCAGCGACGGGAGTTAGTGAGGTACGTATGTATATGTGTGTGTAGCTAGCGTTATTTCAAAATTATGATTTTAGTTCATATATTTATTTATTTGGTTGAATTTACTGGGTTCACAGAGTTGAGTGAGTTATGATTGCGATTTGGAGAGTTATTGGTATTATTGGATATATAGTTTATTGTGTTGGTTTGTATTCAAAACACTATTGCTGAATGCGTTGGTTTGAGTATGTGCTGGTTTATTAAGATTTTAGTTCATGTATGTGTTGGTTTGAGTTATAGAAATTGTTGGATATATCGTGTATTATGTTTATGTGTTGGTTTGTATTCAAAACACTATTATTGGATAATATATTGTGATTACAGATATTGTTGGACAGTATGTTGTGATTATAGGTATTTTTTATCCTAATTTTTGGTATTTGTGACCATATGCCGATACAAGAACGATCGTTAATACTTATTTTCGACCGTTTAAAATCCATCGAAGACAATCCACGTGTACATATCAGCGACCGTTCCATACGGTCACTCATATGTATTAGCGACCGTTTATTATATGGTCGCTAATACACGTATCAACGACTGACATTTCAGCGACCATGTATTAGCAACCGTATAAAATTTAGATGGTCGTTAATATATTTTAGCGACCGTGCACTAGGTATTAGCAACCGTTTCGCGGTCACTAATATGCATAATTTCAAGTAATGAATTTTCAGGAATTTGCATAGAGGTGTCATTTAGGAATGAGAGTTCGTCGGCAAAAATATCTTCGAAACTTTCATCGATGGTCCGATTAAACATTTCAATATCAATAAGCGTCGCGCCAGAATTCAACACACTTGATTTGTCAAAAATTATGGAGGTAGGAGACTCGTAAAGCTCATCTATCTCATTCTCAAAAGAGTCTAAATCAAGTTGTCTTTTTAGAATTATCGAACTCGAAATATCGGATTGTGATTCATCAGCACTCGCTATCATTAAAGGAAGATTAGAAGAAGAATCAGAGAAAGTGGAAGATGAAATGGGTAAACAAATTGGTGTGTCGAGTATTGCTAAACCAGATGTGGGAAATGAATGCTGAATTTCACAGTATATATATTAATTCTTTATATTTTTTTATAAACCCATACCTTAACCTGTAGGGTATTTTTCGTCACCCCATTGAAATGGGAATGCACGCGCTTGTCAGGCGCATTACAGATTCCCCCTGCCTTGGGTAGGCGAGGGTTTATTGATTGTGGGGATCCGAATCTCCGGCAGCTGCGAACTATGCTGCCATTAATTATCCCTCGCATTTGGAGCGAGAGAATCTCTGATTGACGGGTTAAACTGGTCATGCGAACTCAATGTGCAGTGTTGTGTTTTGGAGGGGTTTTGGATATATTGGGGGCCCCGCAGAGTTTTTACGGGGGTCCCGCTACCCGGATAGCAGGCTGGGAGTCAAGAGGGCTAGCAACCCCCTTGTGGGGTGCGGGGCTGCGCCCCGTTAGAAATTTTTTTCTAACAGGGACAGTGTTGTGGAGTATGTATTTGTGTGTGTGTATGTATATATACATATATATATATATAAAGGGAAAGGGCATCCAAAGGATGCATGGGGGCCAGCGCCTCGCGTGCATGGCACGCAAGCGCTGGGAGCGAGCGCTCTGGGCGCTGGGCGCACCACGTGCTCGGCACGTGGGCACGAGCGCTCTGGGTGCTGGGCGCACCACGTGCTCGGCATGTAGGCGCTGGGCGCACCACGTGCTCGGCACGTGGACACTGGCGCTCTGGGCGCTGGGCGTCAAACAGAAAGGGGGTTTTGGCCCCTGCACTGGGAGTTGTGCTCCCGATTTGACCATTGGAGTTGAACTCCTAAAAAGTTTAGAAATGATCAAAGGGGCTGCTTTGTTTCTCCCCTTTGGCCTTGGATCTTCCCAAGATGGGATTTTTGGAGATGGGTCTCCTCTTTCATCCTCTGTTGGTTGGATCTTGAAGAACAAGAAGTATGAGATTTAAAAATCTCTTATTTTTGAGATCTGATGGGAGATCTAAGTTTCCCTTTGTGGGTTTTGTGGTGAAAACTTATTTAGTTTTGGAAAAAGAAGAGTAAAACTCTTGATTTAATTCAAAAGAAGAAGGTTTAGAACCTTGAGAAAGGAGAAAATCACAGATCTTGATTCTTTTTGGGAGAGAGAAAAAAGTTGCTGAGATATTTCATTATCTTTGCCTTTATAGACTATACACTTTACATATAGCCCCCTCGGTTTCACAAAATGGCATTTTTCCTATCCCATGGCTCATGTGCCATTTCTTTTTGCACATAAGCCATAGGCTTTACAAAAATTTGGCTTTATGCCCATTCATGCATAAAAAATTACATAAAAATTATTTATTACATGATTTCATCTTGGCTTGGAGGGGGCCGGCCGCTTCATGTTCGGACTCGACCTGGGCATGGGCCTACTTGATCTGGGCTTGGGCCCACTTGGCTTGGGGTTGATCTTGACTTTGACTTGGTCAACCGGGGTGCAATTTTCGACTCAAACAAAGTGCCCCCATCAATAAATGCACACCACATATGTGAGTCGTGTGCACGAAATTGATGGATCTTCTTTCGTATGGAGGCGACTTGCTTTGGTTCCCAGTTTGGGGATACGCTGCCCTTTTAACGACATAGACGGTCGACGCTTGATGTGTCTCCGAGATGGAGTGCCTGTGGTAGACGTTTATCTGGCCCGGAGTGATTTGGTAGACGTGCCCCTGGCATGGAGTGTCACTGGTCGACGTTTCCCGAGGAGGAGTGTCTACTTGACGTTTCCCCGTTACGGAGTGTCTGTTGTTGGACGTTTCCCCGGTACGGAGTGTCGGCTGGTTGACGTGTCCCCGGCACGGAGTGTCTGCTTGACGTTTCCCCGTTATGGAGTGTCTGTTGTTGGACGTTTCCCCGGTACGGAGTGTCGGCTGGTTAACATGTCCCCGGCACGGAGAGTCTGCTTGACGTTTCCCCGTTACAGAGTGTCTGTTGTTGGACGTTTCCCCAGTACGGAGTGTCGCTAGTCGACGTTTCCCCGGCACGGAGTGTCTGCTTGACGTTTCCCCGTTTCGGAGTGTCTGTTGTTGGACGTTTCCCCGATACGGAGTGTCGCTGGTCGATGTTTCCCGGGCACGGAGTGTCTGCTTGACGTTTCCCCGTTACAGAATGTTTGTTGTTGGACGTTTCCCCGGTACGGAGAGTCGGCTAACTAACGTGTCCCCGGCACGGAGTGTCTGCTTGACGTTTCCCCGTTATGGAGTGTCTATTGTTGGACGTTTCCCCGGTACGGAGTGTCTGCTTGATGTTTTCCCGTTACGGAGTGTCTATTATTGGACATTTCCCCGGTACGGAGTGTCGCTGGTCGACGTTTCCCCGAGACGGAGTGCCTGCTTGGCATTTCCCCATTACGGAGTGTCTGTTGTTGGACGTTTCCCCGGTACGGAGTGTCGGCTGGTTGACGTGTCCCCGGCACGGAGTGTCTGCTTGACGTTTCCCCGTTACGGAGTGTCTGTTGTTGGACGTTTCCCCGGTATGGAGTGTCGCTGGTCGACGTTTCCCCAAGATGAAGTGTCTATAGTCGACGTGCCCCCGGCACGGAGTGTCTGCTTGACGTTTCCCCGTTACGGGGTGTCGCTGTTGGAATTGGTTGGTTTGATTTGATTTGGGTTGACATCAGCATCGCTATACTGGAATATAGTACCAGGAGTGAATCATCATTTTCCATGAGTGGATTTGAGGATTTCGGTTTTTGTTTGGCATCTGCATTGCTGCACTGGAATAATGCCAGGAGCAACTCATCATTTGCCCTGAGAGAATTTGGAAATTGATGGCTTAGGAAGCAGGTTTAGATCCCTATCACCCAAGGCTTTTCAATTTTATGGGCCGTAAGGGTCCCATAAAAGCATTTTCTCCCTACGAGTCAAAAGGATCTCGTAGGTGTATTTTCTCCTTAGGAGTTGTGGGGACTTCTAAGTGTGTTGCTCCTTTGTAAGTCGTAAGGATCTCACGCGGGAATTTTCTCCTCACAAAGTCGAGAGGACTTTGCGAGTGCATTTCATCTCTTTTTTACGAGTTTGCGCCCTTTCGGGTTTTCACAAATTCGCCGGCAGTCTTGCTGTTTTTACTCACGGAACCCTTTCGAGTTTTCATCCGTGCCCATTTTGCTTGTGGATATACCATTTTTTATTTTATTTTTTTTTCTGGGACTTTGAATGTGGCCTCACCAGTATGACTTGGGAGAGATTGGGATTGTTTTACGACCGTGGATTGTATACGATTTTGCAGGATGTATGATCCAGACCGTAGGGCCGGAAAAATTTCGGGACTTTGTTGGCGTCTGCATCGCTGCACTGGAATATAGTATCAGGAGCGACTCATCATTCGCCGTTGGGGTATGGGATTTGGAATTTGGTTGGCGTCTGCATCGCTGCACTGGAATATGGTACCAGGAGCGGCTCATCATTCGCCACTTAGGGATTGGGAAGCGATGGCTTAGGAGACAGGTTTAGGTCCCTATCATCTAAGACTTTTCAATTTTATGAGCCGTAAGGGTCCCATAAAAGCGTTTTCTCCCTACGAGTCGTAAGGATCCCGTAGGTGCATTTTCTCCTTAGGAGTCGTGAGGACCCCCAAGTGTGTTTTTCTTTTTTGAGTCGTGAGGATCCCACGAAGGTTTGTTCTCCTCATGTTTCGTAAGGACACATGAGTGGGTCTTCCCAATGGACCATAATTCCAAGGGCGGAGACCGGCCGCTGGACTGGTGATTGCGGTGGGGCATGGGTGTGATGAGAATTATTTGAGCCCGTGAATTGTATACGGTAATCAACTTGGGGACCAACCGTAGGGCTGGGAGAATTTTGGAAAAATGGATTTTGGTTGGCGTCTGCATCGCTGCACTGGAATATGGTACCAGGAGCGACTCATCATTCGCCGTTTTTTTTGTTTTTTGTTTTTTGCATTTTTTTTTGTTTTTCCGCTATTGCTCTATCATTTCAGCTTTTCTTATCGTGAAGGTCGCGATTGCCCTATCATTTCGGCTTTTTATTCACGGTTGCCCCATCATTTCGGCTGTTTATTTTCATTTTTATTTTACTCGCTGATTTTTATTGCGAGTTGCCCTATCATTTCGGCTTTTTATTATTATTTTTTTGTTTTATTTACACATTCTTACATCCCCAGTTTAACGACTTAGAGGTCGATTGTTCCTAATTTAATGACGTGGTGGTCAATGGTTTGCTTATCCCAGCTTCTCGAACTTTGATCTTGGCAGGGCTGTGTTGATGACCGTAGCTCTGTGGCTTGTCGGTACATCTGACGACTGTGAGGCTTTCCCAAGTTTGTATTAGTTCTCCACCCAATCTTTAAACACATAGAGTCTTTAATGGTATGACTCACTATTCTATGATATGGGTAGTATATGGGATTGCCGGATGTTCATTTCATGCGGCCTCTTTGGAATAGGCAGTTGCAGACCGTTGTTCAAGGCATCCTCGAATATCTTGTGGACTTCATCTCTCCTGAAGGAGTATACTTTCTTCTTTCTCTCCATTAGAGTAGGTGCCCTTACTGATACTGAACCCTGAGGACGATCAGTCTTTGGTTCGCCTACTGTCCGCTTACCACGTTCAATGTACGTATCAGAGGGACTGGAGGCTGATCGCTTCCGTTTTTCACAAAGGTGTTCCGCTCTCGGGCTGGAGGGAGTATCGGTTGGCTGCTTTTGGATATCAATCCCTAGCTCACGAACTAAAATTTGATTTTGCTATAATTGCAATCGGGCGACTTGGGTTGTAAGATCCGCCACGACATTTGCCAGCTCGTCGACTTTGGAATGGACATTGGCCATCTTCTCATCCCCGTCCTGAAGTTGCATTTGAAGCCATTGGAATAATGCTTGTTCTATAGTTCTGGGTATGACAAAGGGGTCATCCTTACCGTCTGAATTTGATTCAACATGAACCATGGGTTCCTTTGGCTTAATGGCCTGAGCGAGCTCTTCATTATTTGGATCGGGTCGATGTTGGATGGCAACAACCGCGTCATTGTCATGGTTATAAGGTGTAGGAGGACTTGTTCCTCTGAGCTCCATCATATAGACCGTATGGGTTGTGTACCCGTTTATTGCTTCTTCATTGGCAACTTTGCTCGCTTGGCTCTTAGCTTGTTTCCTTGGTTCGCTCTTTTTAGAGAAAGGCAGATGTCTGAGAGAATCCGGTCCCTGAAGGACTTCGGTCTCTTTTTGTATGAAATTGGCAGTCGCAGCTTGATTGTTTGTTAACACGCCAGGGGACAATGATTTTCTCCCACCTTATATTGTTTCTCGACCCAATCCTTGAAGATGCAACAGTCTTCAATAGTATGTCCCAGCACTCGGTGGTATGGGCAAAAGTTGGGATGATCAGTCCTGTTCGCTTCACTTAGCCTTTTTGGTTCTGGTAGCCGCAGGCCATTCTTCAGAGCATCTTTAAAAATTTTGTGGACCTTATCCCTTCGGAAAGAGTAGACCTTATTTCTTCTTTCCTCCAAAGTTGGCTCTCGAGATTTGTTAGTCTTTGCTCCGCCCGCTCTCTGCTTATCCAGAGAATCGGTGTTGTTAGAACTTTCACTTTTCCGGTTGTCGTCCCTCCGATGTCTCGGTATGTTTGTGAATTGGAGATTCTGAGTGGACTCGGGCTTTGAGCGTTCCAACATTTGAACTTTCTTGGTCAGCTCTTGGAATGTTTTGAGGCCTGCGGTGCATAGGAAAGGTTTCATCCAGTCGTTCAGATTTTCTATTAGAAGACTGACGGATTGGTCTTGCTCCAACGGCGGTTCACATTTGATAGAGAGATTGCGCCATCGGACTATAAAATCCATGTTGCTTTCGTTGTTCTTTGGCTCGGTCCTTACGAGGTCGGCAATGGTGATTTTATCGCTGACACTCATGAACCTTTGCTTGAACATGGATTCTATTTGAGCGAACATCGTGATCGAGTCATCCGGTATGCTTGCATACCAATCGAAAGCAACATCGGTCAAGCTATTGATAAACTGGCGGAGAAGGAGCGCATCATTGCCCCCAGTATTCGCGCGTGATGCTTTAAATTAGGCAATGTGTCGGTTCGCATTTCCCGTCCCACCGAACCTTTCAAATTTGGGGACGGCATAGCCAGTGGGAAACTCCACAAGATCGTACCGAGCAGGATATGGTCTCCCGCTACTGCTGACATCTTTTTGCTCTCCGGCTTCGGCTACCAATGTTTTGACTTTGTTGGCAACCAAATCCATGATTTGATCTTGAGTTAGCGGGTTGCTGTCATCGGTAACCAAGACATTTCCCGAGATAGGATGCGACTGGCCTTCATGCGGTCCGCCCACCTTTGGATTTGAGGAAATAGGCGTCGGCTGTCTCGGGACACCGTTTCCCGGTCCATGAGTAGAACCATGCGCTTGATTGGGCGGCTGAGAGGCAAGTTGGGCCGTGAGCTGTAAGACGACGTTTGTCAAGTCGTCAATTTTTGAATAGAACTTGGCCATCTCCTTGTCTTTGTTTCTGAGCTGCTTTCGGAGCTCCTGGAGAAGTTGCTGCTCTGCGGTCTTAGGATGGAAAGTTGTCTCATCTTCGCTTTCCGAGCCCGACTCCTCATGAACTGAGGGATCTCTCTGCTTATCAGCTTCACTTGGAGCATTTTCATTACCTTCAGGAGGATGCTGGTCTTGGGAAGTGACAGCCACATTCAAACCAGATTGGATTTGAGATGTGGTGGCCCCATCCTTGCTGCGAAGGTTGTCACTGGGACGTGCGCCTACCATGTAGACTGTGTGGATAACACATTCAGCCATCCCTTCATCACTGGCAGCTGGTTTCGCGGAGCGGTCCGGGCTTTGGAAATTCATAAATTTTAACATGGCCGGAGCCCTGACCTTTTGTTGGCTCTGTATCTGAGCTGCTTCTGCCTCAGCTTCTCTGCCTTGAGCGCCTGGCAGGCTTCTGCTCTTCGGGAAGCCGCCATAGGCCGAGTGATGGGGAGCTCAGAGAAAATACCCAACCGAGCAGTTGTCAGGGGCGCCGCTGGAGCTTGCCCGAGATGCCTTATTGCTTTGTTGGTGTTGATGGCCTTGCCCCCAGCTGGGGCCATGGAGAGTCGTTCGGAAGCGGACTTGCGCTTGGGCTGAGGTGCCTTCGCGACCATGACATTCGGCATTTTCCCCTTTGAGGCCGGTTTATCCATCACTAGGGCTTGAAGAGCAAGGACTGCGTTAGCTGGTACGAACAGAATAGAGCCAAATGATAGCGGCGGCTCCTCCCACTGTCGCCCGAGACTGGCCAGGAGGACCGTCCTGGCGCCCATCTTCATCGTGTAGGAGATGGGAGTTGTGCTGAGAGTCGGGATTATCTTTGGAGACATTGTTGAAAAGTGTTTGCTTGAAAACCTGCATGAAAGAGCATTATTTTAGTATAATATATGGATACGTATATTGATTGAGTTCGCATGAACGTTTAACCCGAAATATGGGAGGAGAGATAGGTCCCACCGGGCGTGCCAGAATCTGTAGGGTGTTTTTCGTCATCCCATTGAGATGGGAATGTGCGCGCTTGTCAGGCGCATTACAGATTCCCCCTACCTTGGATAGGCAGGAGTTTATTGATTGTGGGGATCCGAATCTCCGGCACCCGCGGACTAAGCTGTCGTTAATTACCCCTCACATTTGAAGCGAAAGAACCTCCGATTGACGGGTTAAACTGGTCATGCGAACTCAATGTGCAGTGTTGTGTTTTGGAGGGGTTTTGGATATATCGGGGGCCCCACAGAGTTTTTACGGGAGGGCCGCTGCCCGGATAGCGGGGTGCGGGGCAGCGCCCCGTTAGAAATTTTTTTCTAACAGGGACAGTGTCGTGGAGTGTGTGTGTGTATACATATATATATATATATATAAAAGGAAAGGGCATCCAAAGGATGCGAGGAGGCCAGCGCCTCGCGTGCATGGCACGCAGGCGCTGGGCACGAGCGCTCTGGGCGCTGGCCGCACCATGTACTCGGCACGTGGGCGCGAGCGCTCTGGGCGCTGGGCGCACCACGTGCTCGGCACGTGGGCGCTAGCGCTCTGGGCGCACCACGTGCTCTGGACGCTGGGCGCTAGCGCTCTGGGCGCTGGGCGCTGGGCGCTGGGCGCTAGCGCTCTGGGCGCTAGGCGCTGGGCGTCAAACAGAAAGGGGACTTTGGCCTCTGCACTGGGAGTTGTGCTCCCGATTTGACCCTTGGAGTTGAACTCCTAAAAAGTTTAGAAATGATCAAAGGGGACTGCTTTGTTTCTCCCCTTTGGCCTTGGATCTTCCCAAGATGGGATTTTTGGAGATGGGTTTCCCCTTTCATTCTCTGCTGGCCGGATCTTGAAGAACAAGAAGTATGAGATTTTAAAAATCTCTTATTTTTGAGATCTGATGGGAGATCTAAGTTCCCCTTTGTGGGTTTTGTGGTGAAAACTTATTTAGTTTTGGAAAAGGAAGAGTAAAACTCTTGATTTAATTCAAAAGAAGAAGGTTTAGAACCTTGAGAAAGGAGAAGATCACAGATCTTGATTCTTTTTGGGAGAGAGAAAAAAGTTGTTGAGACATTTCATTATCTTTGCCTTTATAGGCTATACACTTTACATATGGCCCCTTGGGCTTCACAAAATGGCATTTTTCCTATCTCATGGCTCATGTACCATTTCTTTTTGCACATAAGCCATGGGCTTTACAAAAATTTGGCTTTATGCCCATTCATGCATAAAAAATTACATAAAAAATATTTATTACATGATTTCATCTTGGCATGGAGGGGGGCTAGCCGCTTCATGTTCGGACTCGACCTGGGCATGGGCCCACTTGATCTGGGCTTGGGCCCACTTGGCTTGAGATTGTCCTTGACTTTGACTTGGTCAACCGGGGGGCAATTTTCGACTCCAACATAACCCACATACAACCCACGTCCCCCCTCTCTCTTCTTCACCTGCTTCTTCTTTCCCGCTGTCTCCACGACCGTGAGAACCCACGCTCGAGCCGCTAGCCGACACCATCTCACCCTCGCCTTCTCCGCTCATCCCCTCAACTTCGCCTCCTCCCCTCCTCGACCCTTATCTCATCTCCTTCTCTTGATCTCTAAATTCCAAAATAGTATTTTTATCTGTTAAATCCGAAAATTCCATGGTTAAAAATCTATAAGTTTTACTATTTTGGGCATATCTTATAAAGACAGATTCAATCATCTTAAGTCTCATTTTAGGCCTTTTAGGATCAGATAATCTTACTGATGTTTTGCATCCCCATTACTTTTAAATGTTCAAGAGAAGGTTTTCTCTTTTTCATATATGCATAATGAGAAATATTAATTTTCTTATGAGGTATTATGTTTAATATATAACAAGCAGTCATTAATACTTCACCTCATAAATTTTTATTCAAACCAGAAGATATTAACAAAGAGTTAACCATTTCAACTAAAGTTCTATTCTTTCTTTCGGGAATACCATTTTGTTGTGAACTATAAGGAGCGATGATTTGATGATTTATACCATGACTTTCACAAAAGTCACTAAAATTATTAGACATGTATTCACCTCCTCTATTGGATCTGAGAATTTTTATTTTACAGTCTAATTGATTTTCCATCCCTGCTTTATAGATTTTGAATTTATCTTAAGTCTCATTCTTACTCCTTAATAAATATACTTGAGCATATCCAGAGAAATCATCTATAAATGTGATGAAATGTCTTTTTCCACCTTAGTTAAAATTCCATTTAATTCACAAATATCTGAATGTATTAATTATAAAATATTCGAATTTCTTTCAATTTGGTTAAAAAGTTTTCTAGTAATTTTGGTTTGCATGCAAATAGAACATTTTTCAGTATTATTATTAATGCATTTTGGAATTAACCTAATTTAACCATATTACACATGCATTTATACTTGTCATAATCTAGAATGCCAAACATCAAAAGGACGAGCAATATAAATAGAAGTATTATTTTCATTAATCAAATTGAACTAATACATGCTATTGGTTACATAGCATTTATACCTACATATACACCACCCTTGGACAGAACTATATTGTCACTTTCAAACAACATTTTTAAACCATGCTTATATAGAAGACTCACGGATACAAGATTTTTCCTAACATCTGGAACATGAATTATATCATTCAAGATCAAATTCTTTCCCCATGAGAGTTGAAGAATAATCTTTCCCTTTCCTTTGATCTTGGTCGTCGAAGAATTTCCCATATAGAGTTCTTCATCATTGTCGATGTCTTTATATGTCTTGAAAAGGTTCCTGTTTCGAGTAGCATGTCTAATAGCACCTGAGTCTATCCACCATTCAGTATCGTCCCAACAATATTTGCTTTAAAAACTACTGCCACAAAATCCTCGTTGGATGCCAAATTGGCCTCCTTTTGTTGTTTTTCCTTCAAATGCATTCTGCATTGTTTCTTAAAATGACCACTCTTACCGTATTTCCAGCACGATCCTTTAGAATTTCCTTGCTTGTATTTTTTATTATTATTTTCAGAATTGTCATTTTTCTTTCTCTTTTGTCTTTTATTCTATTTTCTATGACAAGTGCCTCTCGATTTCTTGTTTCCATTTCTAGTTTATCAAAGTTTCTAGAATTTTTCTCAACTTGCAATAATAGAAAAGATTTGCAAATACTCGTCGAGAGGATGGTCCTTAGAAATTATTGGATGCATAAGTAAATGAAATTCATTAACTTGGGACATTATGAATTTATTATCTACCATTCTATAATCAAATAATTTTCCAATAAAAAAGTTTTTGTTAATGGCCTCCTCCGTTTGTATTTGTTGTCGAGACGTCCGAAAGTTCTTTTGTTGTAGTCTCAAAAAACTTGCGCCGATACACATTGTACAACTCGTTGGTGAGACCATTCAAAATGTGGCCTTTGCAGAGAAAGTCTTATTGGTTCCATTTCTGTCGCAATTTGATATCCGTCACTGTTTCGTTCTCAGTTGGTTTGGGCTTCTCTTCTTTTAGAATATACGTTAACTTCGGTACCTCCAGGAAGAAGTAGATCTTCTCTTTCTATCGTCAGAAGTGAATGCCGTCGAATTTGTCGAGTTTGGAAATTTCTACTGCCGGTGTGAACTTCGCCAAACTATCCGCCATTTCGAATATTGTCTTAAGATTTTTAGATATTTTATAGGGTTTATTGTAATGATGGTTTATGGCTAATGATTGAATTCACTGCTTGAATCGAGGAATTGTGATTTCCTCTTTCCTTAAGACAATATTTACACTCTATACTGCAAAGGGTATCCGCAAACTCGCCTCCGAAGATAATTCAAGCTTAAATTTTGCTATGTATGTTGAAAGCGGTTTACAGTCTTACTTCCAACCCGAACTCACACATCAACACATGAAAGAGAGAAAGGAATTGGAATATATGAAACATAGAAAGTACACTTCTTTTATAAGAAATGAAGGGTTTTGAAACCCAAGAGTTGCATTTACAACCTTTTATAATAAAGGGTTGCAACGTTTTGTGTAAATGCACAGCATTTTATTTAAATTATATCTCTTCATTCAAATTTATAAACCTTCATGGAATGAAGGGTTAGAAACCCTTTCATTTAACTTTATAACCTTTCACGAATAAACGCAACATTTACTTGTAACTCTTCATTCAAATTTATAAGATCATGACATTTTAAATAATGTGGAATTAAAACTTTAGGTAGGTAATTTCTAATAATTTAGAAAATACTAAAAATCCCGACACATCTTATTTTTATTATTAGTTCTTATCAATCAGAAGACCACTGCTAAAAGATTGGATTTCATCTCCAATGTTCTCATTTTTTTCAACAACAAACCGTAGCCTGATTTTAGCACGGATTTAAACCCAATTTCAAACGTCTTGATTAACAGCGAAAAGTCTTTAGGGCTTGCGGATCATTTAAGAGAGCTAACTTAAGTGAGAGGTGTTGGATTCGGCCTGAATTAAACATCACATAGAAATAGTAGCAGAGTTCTAAGCACGAGCTTTGCATGTGAAAGATATCAGAGGATAAAAATATTATAAGGAATATCTATAAATAAACGTTTAGAAAGTTGTGCATAATTTTTCCGCTTTAAGTTCCTAGGTGCATGCATCGTGTATATATAAACTCCTAAACATTCTCAAAATCTTTCTCCATCCCCAAATTTATCTCAAAACGCATCCTTCTTCAAGTAACACTGTAACACCTGCTTCCTGTCAACAAAGTTGCCATGGTTTACTGCAACACAAGCAACTATTTACTGAGAGTATACTACATATGCATTTTTCGCTAAAGGCTAGAAAAAGTTCATCATAGTTATACCGCCTTTATTATCTTAATACAACACACAAAGACCAAGCAACCCTCATATGGTGCCAGGATTAAGTTTTGCACCAGCAGCAGTATTACTCTGGATTTGAGTTTAATTTACTCATGGAGACAATTAAAAGATCATTTAAGATGAAATGAAAGTAAATTTTCTTAACAAAGCAGTACTTAAGCTAAAGAGACGAATTCGGTTATCCCCTTGTCTGTGGACACAGTACGAACCGAAAAGCACCCCGGGTATTTCTTGATACACTTGAGGAGACCGAGCCATGGCCTTCCCATGTTTTTATCGCATGCCAGATATTTTGTAACTCTGCTGTGATGCCATTCGTTCCCATATCTTTCCACAAGCTGCACCAAGTCCGGAAAAAAAAAGCGAAATTAAATAAAAATTATTATTTACGGAAAATGGATTGTTAGATGAGATACATAATAATAATATGCATCTCTGAGCACAAAATGGAAGAAACTTTGATACTCACTATATGCATGATTAGTTTTAAAGCTAGACAATTGGCTATGGCTCCTTCAAAATGTTTTGAAGTTTCTATTTTGGAAGTTTTGTCGGTATTAATCCCTAGTGACTTGCATTATAATCTAAACAAATATGTTCCCGCTTCCACACAGAAAAGGTAAATTTGAATTAGAATTCCCCAAGGCCAGGAGTGGAGACATGGAAAAGTTTTATGATATGAATACAGGGTTCAGAAACAACATGGCTTCTTGGTGCTATCAAACGATTCTCAACCACTTGAATAGTTTTTTGCTCAAATTGAAACTTTCGCAAGGATAATTAAATTATAGGACTAACCATGGTAGCAAATGGTTTAAATAAGTTTTCTTTTCTTTTCTTTTCATTTTTTGGGGTGTGTGTGTGTGTGGGGGGGGGGGGGGGGGGGATTTCATAACGAAAAGATTTTATTACTGGTTCCGATACGAATATCAAGATACCAGAGTAGCTTAGTGTTTGTTTTTTTTGGTTTCTTTTTTGGGCCCGTAAGCCCGTAGCTTAGTTATTAATTTAAAATATGCAGATAACATGCTATTCTATAGGAAGGAAGTGGAAATTAATAGTACTACTGTTTTGAGCTGCAGTTGGGCCTCACCGTTAATTCTCATCAGAGCGTGATGGTTATGTTTGGAAATCTCGAAGGCAGAGGTGATATTGCTGACGTCTTCAATATTAAGAGGTATTTCCTTATCACTCATTCCGGTGTATCAGAACAGGAAGACTAAAGAGGAATATAATTTTAACACCGCCCAATGAGATTGGATGGTCAGGAAGGTATATTTCTTTCCCATGCTTTTTGTCATACTCTCGTAGTATCTTGCTTATGTTGAGATGTCAACATGGGTGAGAAAATTTCGCAAAGATTTACTTTGGAGGACTCGGCATTATCAATTTGTAGGACATTAATTATACCTTGTTGGCAACTGGTGGCGCAACATGTTTAAGAACAATTCTGCTGGATGGATGGAATTAATAAGTATAAAGTAAAAATTATTTCAAGACGAACGGTCGAAAAGGCAAAAAAGACCAGGGGGTTTCTCCTTTTTCTGTAATAGTGTAATTGTTAATAATGCTTTATCAGTTTAGCTTAAATTAGGGTAATGTAGCACTATATGCCTCTAGAAGGATTAATGGGGGTACCACAGTACCACTACCCACGGAGACATTTGTTTCCCAGAAAATCAAGGGATAAAAAGTTTCAATCAGATGTAGGCAATTTGAATCAGCTAATAACCAACACTAATTATCTATATGCCTACTTAGACCTTATCTTTCAAAGATGCGAAAAGGAAAATTTATTATGGAATTTCGGCAATGCATCAATGTAATGCACAGATACTGGTTATCGTTGTGCCTTTGTGCTTTCCATGTTAATGCTTCAGCATAGTGTATAAAGCAAGATATGGAAGCTACCGGATTTCAAAACATGAGAATATTAGATTAATAAAAATCCTGACTACATACCAATCTTGTATTTAACATGTAGCAAAGTAGGGGAAAAAATTAAAAGCAGAATATCTCAACTAACCTCGGAATGAAGCTTTGACATCAGCATCCATTCTCCAGGCCTGTATTCATCACAGTAATCACACAGTATGTTGACTACAGCTTGGATAATATCTCTTTCCTCTAGCTCCAACTGCTGATGGAAGTCATCTGCTTCTCTCTGGATAGAATCTATCAACAAGGAGAATATAGCAACACCATCAGTAGCTGGTTTTTTTAATAACATCATTCAGATGATTCTTGAATGATGAATCTTTCTCAATGACGCAAGGAAAAAAGGACTTTAACACATGTTTTCAAACTTGGATAACATCAATAGTGTAACTTCCTATATATGCAACATTAAGTTAAGCACATGCATACAGACAACTATAGCCAAGTTTAAGATTCTGCGACCAATCCAAATATGATTCAAGGATCTCATTCAGTCACTACAGCAATGCAGAATTTTTCTGATGTAAATGATTGACCAGATGCCATAAACGTGTAGGATAAATGGTGTGGTAGCTTTTAATAAGGATGAGCGGTATCTTCCGGCAGTGGCAGATCCTGGACCTTTTGTCTAGTGGGGCAAAACTTATCCTATAGTTTTGTTTCCCCCCCCCCCCTAATTTACAACATATATTAAATTGCAAAAAAATGATTTAATCAATAATTAGTACTAAATATTTAATTCTACTAAAATATAGATGTCAATATTAAATAAAGTTGAAATTGCAATTGATAAACATGAAGTTATAGACAAAATATTGACCTGAAAAAGTTATTTGAAAGAATTTACGATAATGTAAGGGTGTATATGCAATTATAAAAATAAGATAATATAGAGAACCTAAACAACAAAGCCCAAAAAAGATGCAATTGTTAACATGAAGTTATTGCAAAAATATTGACCATAAATAGTTATTTGAAAGAATTCAAGACAATTTAAGGGTATGTATGCAAATATAAATACAAGATAGCCTAGAGAGGCTTAACCCAAAAAAAAAAAAAAATAGCCCAGAAAATCGCAACGCCCAAGTTACGAACCTGCAATCTCCTGCATTGTACTGTCAGGACAAAATTACAATGACCCATTCTACAAACAATCAAAGTTTAACTCAGAATTTATTTGTTCCACACACACACACACACACATCAAATCCTGAATCCAGTTGAGGCGGCTGCCTAACCTGTGTTAGGATCTTCACAACTTTATGTTCGGTCTACGATGTAGCCGAATGTGTTTGGAGGAGAGAATGGATAGAGAATGGAGAAAGTATCAATAAACTATTCTTATATTTTCCTTGCTCTTTTAAAAACTTTACAAAACATCTCCTTATATAGGAGTTTACATGCCCCTTCATTATGACTCTTCATAATACCAATTGATTACAATAACCGTTACATATCCTTTCATTAAACCTATTCATGAATTGGTATCCCTTCCTTTTATAACCGATGTCTCTTCAATTCTTTGTAACCTAAAACAAGTTTAATTTCTAACATGCTCCCTTAAACTTGTTTTACCATGCCGATCTTTCCTCGCAATTTTGCGAACACTTCAAATTTTAGGGGCTTTGTAAAAATGTCGGCCAGTTGATCTTGTGATTTGACATGAACGAGTTCGACCTCTTTCTTCCTCACATGTTCTCTGATAGAGTGATACCGAGTATCAATGTGCTTGCTTCGTTCATGAAACACTGGATTCTTCGCCAGTGCTATAGCAGATTGTCCACATACATCTTCGTAGGTCCTTCCTGTTCAACCTTTAGATCTTTCAGCAGATTTCTTAGCCATATAGCATGGCAAACTCCAGCCGATATAGCAACGTATTCGGCTTCACAAGTTGATAGTGTCACTATCGGTTGCTTCTTGGAACACCAAGTAAATGCTGATTCACCGATGAAGAAAATGTACCCTGTCGTACTTTTCCGGTCATCTATATCTCCTCCCCAATCGCTATCGGTATATGCATATAATTCAAAATTGTTAGATTTCGAATAGAACAAACCGAAATTTGGTGTACCTTTGATATATCTCAATATCCTTTTCGCCGCTGATAAATGTGTTAATTTCGGTTCTTCCATGTATCGGCTGATCAAGCCGACTCCAAATAGAATATCCGGTCTTGTGCATGTAAGATACCGAAGACTGCCTACCAAGCTTTTAAAATGCGTCGAGTCCACATTGCTCCCTTCATCGAACTTTGATAATTTTGTTCCGCAGTCTACTTGGGTATTGACCGAATTGCTTTGCTCCATATTGAACTTTCTCAAAATCGACCGAGCATATCCTTCTTGGGATAAGAAAATCCCATTCGGTCTTTGCTTTACCTCTATTCCCAAATAATATGCCATCTGACCGATGTCGGTCATTTCAAATTCTTTGACCATCGAGCTTTTGAAGTCATCGAACATACGTGGATTGTTTCCTGTGAAGATGAGATCATCCACATATAAACATACTATAAAAATATCACCTTTTTCGGACTTCTTTATGTATAATGTATGCTCATAAGGACACTTCATGAAACCGTGTGCTTGGAAGTATATGTCGATTCGACTATTCCATGCTCTCGGTGCCTGCTTCAGGCCATATAAAGCCTTCTTTAGCTTCAGTACTTTCGACTCATGTCCTTTCTTCTCATAACCGAGTGGTTGCTCGATGTAGACTTCTTCTTCAAGATATCCATTGAGGAATGCCGATTTAACATCCAATTGATATATCTTCCAACTGAATTGAGCCGCCATAGCAATGATCAGTCGAATTGTCTCGAGTCGCGCTACTGGTGAGAAAACTTCATCATAATCAATGCCAGCTTGTTGTTTGTAGCCTTTGACCACTAACCTTGCTTTGTATCGCTCGATTTCTCCCTTAGCGTTCTTTTTCTCCTTGTACACCCATTTCACTCCTATGGGTTTCTTGCCTTTGGGAAGTTCGGTGATCTCCCAAGTTCCATTCCTCTCAATAGCACTGATTTCTTCGTCCATTGCTTCTTTCCACCTTCGGTCTTTGACCACTTCTTCAAAATTCATTGGCTCGCATTCGGCAAACAAACAAAATAATGTTAGATTATTTTGCATTTCGGTTACCTCATATAACTCGGTCATAGTCCTCGTCCTTGGATTTCTTGGTGGAGTTGAACTTGACGACGCTTCGGTTTGTGGAGAACCGACTTGAGGCGAATTGAACCGAGGTGTTGTTGCAGGCGATAGAACATCAACTTCGACTTCATTTCTTTTCTTTTCTTCTTGACCGAGTACTTCATTCGGTCTGCTGCTTTCGGCTTCATCGCTCCAACTCCATGAGCTTTCTTCATCAAATTCGACATCTCGGCTAACAATGACCTTCTTATTGACTGGATCAAACAGCTTGTAGCCTTTGGTTCTTAGATCATAACCGATAAAAATCAACCGAGAACTTCGGTCATCAAGTTTTACTCTCTTTTGTTCGGGGACATGAGCATATGCTATGCTCCCGAAAATTTTAAAGTGACTTACATTCGGCTTATAACCATGCCACATCTCCTGCGGTGTTACATTTTGTAGACTCTGGGTTGGGCATCGGTTTAGAATATACACAGCACATGCAACCGCTTCTGCCCAAAATTCCTTCGACATATTTTTACTACTCAACATACATCTCACCATGTCTAATAAGGTTCTATTTTTTCGTTCGGCCACTCCATTTTGTTGTGGTGAATAGGAGGCCGTTAAGAAATGCCGAATCCCATTTTCTTTGCAAAAATTTTCAAACTCATTTGAAGTGAATTCTCCACCTCGGTCTGACCTGACCGATTTCAAATAAAACCCACTTTCTTTTTCCACATTCATTTTGAATCTTTTAAAATTTTCAAAAACTTCCGATTTATTTTTTAGAAAATATACCCATGTTTTCCTTGTGAAATCATCAATAAATGTTAGAATGTACCTTTTTCCACCAAATGAATTTGGAGTAATTGGTCCACATACATCGTGTGGACAAGTTGTAATGGCTCCTTGGCTTTAAACTCGGCTTCTTTTGGAAAACTTGCTCGGTGATGTTTACCAAGTAAACACCCTTCACATAACTCTTTCGGTTCATTCATAATCGGCAAACCTTTAACCATGTTCTTCCTCGCCAACAAGTTTAGTCCGCCGAAATTGAGATGTCCATACCTCATATGCCATAACCGAGCCGAATCTTTCACCGATGATTTTAGACACTTTGCTTCACCATATTTGATATCC
This sequence comes from Agapanthus africanus, assembly GCA_030015575.1. Taxonomy (NCBI): domain Eukaryota; kingdom Viridiplantae; phylum Streptophyta; class Magnoliopsida; order Asparagales; family Amaryllidaceae; genus Agapanthus; species Agapanthus africanus. Next base: position 129,427,214 of record CM057350.1, on the reverse strand, counting down.
AATAGAAATAGCTGATTCTTCGTCATCTGCACTTTTGCTATCAACTTCATTCGGTTATCTCTTAAGAAAAGAGTTCAATCCTTTAAATGAATATCGAAATTCTTTTCTAAGAGTTGTCCCAAACTCAAGATGTTGTTTTTCATATTCGGCACATAATACCCCTTTTTGATATATTTTTGTGATCCATCTTTCAGTCGAATTAAAATTTTACCTTTGCCTTTTACTGGTACCTTCGAACAATCACCGAATGTGACTTGGCCACTCACCAATTCGTCCAAGTCTACGAACATGTTTCGCTTGCCACACATATGATTACTTGCACCAGTATCGAGATACCAAGTGTCGGCACTTTCTTCGTCACCTTTAAAAGCCAGCAGAAGTATATCGTCATTGTAATCTTCTTTCTCCACAAAGTTTGATTTTTCCTCGACTGTTTTTCCCCAACAGTCTGCTGCGTAGTGACCGAATTTCTTGCAATTATAGCATTGAACATTCGGTCTCCCTCTTCCACCAGTCGATCGACCTCGGCCTCGACCTCGGCCGAAATTTTGGCTTTGGCTTCTATCGTCATTGTTTTGACCTCCTCGACCACCTTGTCCTCGACCGAATTGACCTTGGCCACGGCCTCTTCCTCGGCCGCGTGCATTTCCTCGATTTCAGTCATTTTGACCATTTTCAACCGAATCACCTTTCAAATTAACTTGTGTTTGTAGTAATTTTTCAATCGGTTCTTGCTTTTTCACGAACCGTTCTTCGTGGGCTTTTAGTGAACCCATCAACTCATCTATCGTCATTTCTTCAAAATTCTTTGACTCTTCAATTGAACACACAATGAAGTCAAACTTCGGTGGTAGTGACCGAAGAATTTTCTCCATCACCCTTACATCCTCCATTTTTTCTCCGTTCCTCTTCATTTGGTTGACCACCGTAAGCACTCGGGCATTATAGTCAGTCACCGATTCATTCTCCTCCATTTTTAACAATTCAAACTCCCTCCTTAGTGATTGTAAGCGTACCTTTTTAACCTTCTCGACTCCTTGGAAGGTTTTCTCAAGTATCTCCCACTGTTGCTTTGCATTAGTGGCAGCCGAAATCTTCTCGAAAGTCGAATCATCGACACCTTGCTCGATAAAGTATCTTGCGGTATAATCTTTCTCGAATAATTTTTCGTGGGTCGTTCTCTGAGCTGCCGTCAGTGCAGCTTCATCTTGAGGCCGATCATAGCCTTGGACCACCACATCCCAAGCGCCTACTGCTCCCAAAACAGTCTTCATTTTGATGCTCCAATTTTCATAGTTATCTTTGGTGAGGCGTGGGGCGTTGTACGAGAGTGTTGTCTTCGACATTTTCTTCGAACCTTGCTCTGATACCACTTTGTTAGGATCTTCACAACTTTATGTTCGGTCTACGATGTAGCCGAATGTGTTTGGAGGAGAGAATGGATAGAGAATGGAGAAAGTATCAATAAACTATTCTTATATTTTCCTTGCTCTTTTAAAAACTTTACAAAACATCTCCTTATATAGAAGTTTACATGCCCCTTCATTATGACTCTTCATAATACCAATTGATTACAATAACCGTTACATATCCTTTCATTAAACCTATTCATGAATTGGTATCCCTTTCTTTTATAACCGATGTCTCTTCAATTCTTTGTAACCTAAAACAAGTTTAATTTCTAACAACCTGGCCCCTTAATGGATCCACCCTGTCTTCCGGTGATTTCTAGTTACTAGACAATGATCTAGAATGCCAAAACCGAAAGTTAGTACTTGGGAGTTTCGACAACGAACCTGCCTGGCACTTGTTTCTACAAAAGGCAGCGATGAGAGTGAATAGTTCGAAGCAAATACTAAAGCACTTGAATAAAAGCTTTAGAAAAACAAACCAACGTGTTTTTTATTTGTAAAATTGTAGTATACATATAGTTATATTATCTGAGGAGCTTACGTACTCGACATTACAACCATCAGGCATGGTGCTGATTGTAGTTGCATTGAGCCCTTATCTATTCGGTTGTTTTTTGTGCTTATTATTGTATTTTGATTGTGTTACTCGGAGCCAAGCTTGTTGGTTGCCGAACTTGTATTGAAACTTTTACGTTTCATTATCGATCCTTAATGAATTCCGGTGTGGTTAACACCATTTATTATTAAAAACAGATATACATATTTATGGAAAGCTATCATACACGACGACAAGTTTTATCCAATATTAACATGTGAGGGAACCCTAAAGTAGCCAAATATTTGAGTGATACAAATAAGAAGGGAATTCATATAAACAGGACAAAAATGCCCACCTAGCCTTAACTCCATTTGTTTCTTATTCTCCCTTTACCTCACATGTCCAGGGAACGGGTTAAGCCAAAAGATCAATAAAATTGTACGTTTGCCTTGGGTTTGAGTTAGCAGGTGTTACATCTAATACAATACAATTGAAATAGAAATTCTTATCTTGTTTACCCAACAAAACCAAAATCCACACCAGTATATTGATAAGACAATTAAATTGGTTGCATGAGCGAGTCAAGGGGCATTCTCTAATAGGGCTTACAGACAGAGTTCAGCTTAGTTTCGCATTAGCTAGTTGTTGAACCAAAACACTGGTTTGATGGAATTTGGATTCTGTTTATATATGTCATATTGAGTTTAAATCTAATTCAACGGCCTTATAAAGCATCGCTAAAAGCCACCTTTAAATGTTAAGTGTTCATGAGGATCCACATTGATATAAATACATAAAGCCTCTGCACTGTTGCACTTAAATGCCTTCCTACGACCTACTTTAAGTGCTTCAAGTCATGCTTGATCCGTGTTTTAGAAAGTCAAAATCGATAGAGCCTTTCTTTGCGTACAAGAGGTACGGTGAAGGTTAGGGTTACGATTAAGATGGATGAGTAGTACACTAAAAGATATGATAAGAAATTAGCGTATTCATAAACAAATCAAGCCTACTTCGGCAACAAGATCTTTGAAACCATGGTTTTGATTAAGTTAAGATGAAACCACGGTTTGCATGTGTGTGGTTTCATAAAATTGGGGTTTCGTAAAGTTTATGGTCAATTGGCAACACAGTTTATGAAACCAAGGTTTCATTTAATTCAACTTATTTTTTAGGGTTCAAAATAGAATAAATAGAGACGGCACGAAACTTTTCAAAACTCTACTATTTTTGGAGTTTAGAAAAATAGGTTTTTAAGCGTTTGAAACTTTTTGAAACCACGGTTTAGAAAACTCCATTTTGGTTGCCAAACAAGGCTCGGTTACAAATATTAGAATTTAGTCTCAAAACCCCACAAAACCATGGTTTTGTAAACAGTAACCGTATTGCCAAACTAGGCCTTAGAGGTCGCTCCCATAAAAAATAAGATGAGAGAAAATCGATTGAGATGGTTTGGTCATGTGCAACAAAGATCAATCAATACCCCAATTAGAAGAAGTGACAAAATTATAGTTAATTGTGCAACTAAGAATATGTGTGGACATAAATGAACATGGATAGAAACAATTATGAATGATATGTTGATTGTTAACTTAACCGAGAAAACGGTTCTTAACAGAAGCGAATGAAAGAGAAGGATTCATATAGGCAACCCTAAGATTTTAGGATGACTTATTATGTTTTATATCATAGACGCCAACTTAGGTAAAACCCATATTTAGGCTCACTTGAAAGGGTATTCCTCTATCTTCTATATGTCTTTTCTCAATCGTCTAAAAAGTATAACCGTATAATAGTAATTGAATGCATCATTTATATTCTTTTATATTGACATGTTTAAATTACATCTTTTATTATTTTCATTCATCTTTTTAGTCTCTCTATTTCTTGTTCTATATAACTTTCAATTTAATAAATAGAATGATAAAACCATTGTTGACTTAGTTAGAAAATTAATTTTTGAACGTTATGCCGAGAGCACATTTATTAAGCTTGTCGCCAAAATACTTCAATACAATAATTCAATATAGTTTCTATAATTGCATATAAGCTTTAGGATTTCAATCATCAAAACAATATCTTTTTTATTTTTTGTTTTAAAAAAGGTTTCTATTTATCTAATTACTTAAAAAAGATCATTACTTTTTGCACTAGTCCAAACTTTGTTCTTCTGATTTGGTACCCTTCCGCTTTCAACAACATTAGATAAGATTTATTTTTAAAAGTGAGATTTCATATCCTATAAATTTGGTAATTTTGTAAATAAGTGTATTAGTACCTTAGAAATGTATGATATCGATAGACATAATTATAATTTATCATATAGCTTTTGATCAAAAGCAAAAACAAATATTTACTCCCAAACTTTAGAATCAGGTATAATATGTTTTTCATTTAGCTCAATTAAGGGTCATTTCCTTAGTTAACTTAGAAACCAACATATACTTTGAAATCGCTTCCAACCATGTATAATTAGCTTTTCAAATGTTCTCAATATGTTCTGATATATCATGCACATGGCCAAATGATTTTTTATAGTTAAGCGTGTAAGAAAATTTTCCGAACATCTTATTGTTAATGAGTTTTTTAAATTTTCTGTCATGTTTGAATTATAGCATGTATCGGAAAAATCTTTCATCAATATTCTCCTAATCATTACCAACTGATTAAGATAAAATTAGTTATGGTATATTATCTTATCGCTATCTTATTAATTGTATAAGTATTATTATGCTTTCAAATATAGTTATTTACATCATGTAATATAACAAATCAATTTAAGTTTTTAAACCATATTCAACTACTTAGTAAGAACTCTAAAAATCTTTAATGATTTTCCAAATCACTTTCCTAATAATTAATCGGAGTAAGTTTTGGGGGAAAAAATCCTTCAACTAGAAAATTTACAATCAAAACTTAGATTTGTTATACTATAATTCATATCTAAAAAAAAGTATTATATAAAATTTATTTACTTTACTACGATTTATATATTTTTCTATAGTTTAAAGTGAGTTTGATGATAGATAGCAAAATTAAAATTAAAATTAAAAATTAAATAATTTACGACGATATTATTTAAGTTTACCAGTTGTATAAAAAGATTAGATTATAATATCTTTATTGGGTATTAATATTTAGGCATAATTCCAAAAAATTACCAAATTCTTTGCTTCAGTCACGAGAACCACCAAATTCTCTTTAAATAACAAAAAAATACCATATTTTGAAAGTTTTGTGGTAGTTTCTTACGGTTATCACTGCAGTGGCATCTTATTTATGGTAGTTTTTTGTAATTTTCAAAATTTTATGGTAGTTTCATGTAGCTTTGGAAAGTTTTGTGGTAGTTTCTAATATATTTAACAAGAATTTGGTGGTTTCTCGTATTAGAGCAAAGTACATGGTGGTTTTTTTTTTTGAAAAAAGCCTAGTATTATCATATTCTCGTTATAATTAGTAATAGAAAAAACTCTATTTAAATTTTAATAAAAAATAAAAATCTAAATACGAATAGAAAATTATTTTGATTTAGAAATATTGAAGTGAAGTTATATTATTTTTTGCCTAATTATTCATTTGTTTAGAAACATTTTGTATACACTAATATAATTTATGATTTTTCCTTATATATTAATCTACGAAACTTTATTAAGGTTTCTTTTCCACTAATGAAAACTTCTAGCTCCGTTGGTAGCTCATATATAGCTTACGATTTGATATGGTAAATAAGAAATTTGATACTATCTTATACTCTATCTATTTATTGATTGATTTTATGTATCTTATGGTATGATCCAATCTTACAATCATAGTTTGAAATCACGGTCGATTCCGATCCCGAAAATTGACCATCCGAGTTTCAATACCAAGACCAAGATTTTGGGTTTACGGATAAATTATTTTGGTTTAAGAGTTAAGTTTATTGATGAGTTTTAATTTTTTTTAATGGACTATTGGTTTATTGAACATCATTACTTAATTATAAAATGTCAAAGAGTTTGCAATTACCTTTGTAACATAGTTAAAAAACATTCTAGACATTAATAATTACTAAGAAATATGTCAAATTGCTCGTAGTTATTTATACTCTCTATTTATATTTTATTAATTTTTATGAATTTGTATACTCAAACGATAAAAAATCCGATATTTCCAATCCGAGATGGTCAATATATTGCTAAGACGACTGATTCCGATTCCAAAAATGATTGTCCAATACTGATACTGAGATTTTAACCTTGCTTGCAACATACAATATAATATATTGTAATATGTTGCTAAGACTGCAGATAGGTTCTAAATTTATTTAGAAAGACCTTTTGGGTTTACGTAAAACGCATTTTCATTCAACAAAATAAATGATCCAACCCAAGATAGAAAATCTTGTTTATAGAAACAAATTTAAAGCATCATGATTTTTAATTTTCTTTCTTCACTAACAATTAAGGACATAAGCAAATTCCAAAAATCTATTTTAAACTAGCAAAACTGTAATTCTCATTCAAGACAATGAAACCATCTTATTGAAAGCAACTTTATAGAACATAACAATCAATCACAAAGATAGTTTTTTTTCTTCTTCATTTTTACATGTATATCGACTTTTGATTATTTTTCTCTTCTAGTAATAAATATTTTAGTTTTATTGTTCTAGATTTGTTGTCAATCTTGTTAATAGATTTGTTGTCAATATATAGACCCAATGAAAAGTCATTAGGGGTGAAAAACTTGATTACTTCATAATGGTGAAGCTCAGAATATTTTTTTGGCAATCCACCCCGCAAAAAGGGAGAAAAATGCATATAAACATAAAAAGGCTCCCTTTTAGATCAATATAAATCCCCAAAAAGAAGAAGAGGAGGTCCACAAGAAGCAATAATATCATAACAAATGGCCAATATGCTGGCCTAAGACCCTTGCACATTTATCCAAGCAATACACACGCGCGCCCGCGCGTATGCATACGTATACATAAACGTATGCATACGCGCGCGCGCGTGTGTATTAGCACCTTGGTGTTTTGTTTCACTACATATACATATGTATATGTATACATATATATATTAGCACCTTGGTGTTTTGTTTCACTACTCTACCTAAGATATATCAAATAAACACAAAGATACTTCACTACTTCAGTTTCATTTATAAATTAGTCAATTCGAACAAATCCTATCCAAGCATAAATATATTTTTTTTTAAAGTAAAAATCACATTGCCAAAATATATCTCAGCAAATTATGGGCATGGAATTTGAAGCGCTAATTTAGAGGGAAGCTTGCAATGGCTTTCCCTGATGATCATATAAACGTAGTAAGAGGCAAAAAAATTCCTCAAAAAGATAACCAGTTAATTAAACCAAATATCTTAAGTAAATCCTGAAATGCCTTTCCACAGTCATCATATATCAAACAAATATGTGAAAATAAGAATTTCACAAATAACCAAAACCCAAACTATCTATATAGAACAAAAAAGAACAAATCGATCATGCAACTGCAAGTAAACTCCCAGAATCATCATTAACTTACAAAGACCTAATCATCCTAATTCGTATCAATTTAAAATAGAGTCCCTAGTCCAATGAAATCATCAAAAATCTGTTGCATCACTACTCATAGATTTTATCAAAGTACATTGACTTCACCGGAAACATTTATCATGATCAATTTGGCTAATCGACAACAAGAAGCAACCCACTCTTTGATTCATCACGAATAAAAGAAAGGGAAAAAATAAAAAGTACGATTAGTGGGATACGTACTAAAACTCTAATTCTTTCCAAACCTAACACCCAAACAAACAATTTTTTTTACAACCCAGAAAAACGAAAGATCCTACATAAAAGACATACTTGAAGAGATTATCATCTTCTTTAAACAATCATAAATAAAAAGAGATGTATATAAAAGGAAAATTAATGAGATATCTGGAAAGCCTAAATGTACCGAAAATTCCAAATATAACAACCCAAGAAAAGCAATTTCTACAATTCAGAAAGATAAAAAGGACCCGCACAAATGATCAGACTTGAGGAGATTACCATTATCCTTCGCGGCCTGAAGGGCAAAAATCTGTAATAAATAAATTTAATACCTACCCGATAGCCCATAATTTCCAAACTCCATCGCTTGCACATGCCCGGATTCTGTCTTTCTAGCACCAATCGAAGCAACAGCCAACTCCTCTCTCTCAGTTCCTTTTCTATTTTCATTATCCAACTCCTGCACTTGCTCAGTTTGCACTGCAAATGAATGAACACCAGTGTCCAGATTACTACCTTCAGCAGCAGCAGCTGAAGTAAAGATCAACTTCATTGGTAACAGAAAATAGCATTTAACCACTCTTTATCTATATAAATAGCTACCTTTAATCGCCATAATTAAAATAAAGCATGGAAACTTGGCAAAGTTTGTGATATACGATATGTAATGACCCAATGGCAGACCTTCCAGTAGAAGATTATCAACACATATAACTATATAGCCTCACATTGAAAAAGCTTAGCATAATTTTTTTGGCAATCCATCCCCACCCCACCCCAAAATAAAGCTTAATTTGCACATAAAAAATAAAAAGTTTCCCTTTCCAAAATATCTACAATTGAGCAATATGCTGGATTAAAACCTCACATTTATTCATCAAATAATGCCAAAAAATAGCACCTTGACCTTTTTACACTTGATCTACCTACATACTTATGTAATAAAATCAAGATAAATCTGACATCAATAGTTTCAGTTTCATTTACGAACTACTGGATCCTACCAAATCCCATACAAACATTAAAAATGATTTGTATTCACTTCGCTGCCGTATATATCACCAAATTATGGCATTAAATTTATAGAGCTGATATTGGGGGAAGATTACAATAAATTTCCTTAATGATTATAGTTCCACAGGAAAAGAGCTAACCAAAGAATTTTCCATATAAAAGATGACCAGTTTATAAAACTAAAGGATCATGAATTAGTCCTGAAATGGCTTTCCGTGATCATCATATAGTAAACAAAGACACTAACCTAGAAATTTGCAAGTAAATTATGAACAACTCACCAAAAGAAACCCATACAAATCCACAATTTACAGAAAACAAAAAAAAAAGATCATGCAACTACAATCAAGCTTCCTGAATCATCATATACTTATGAAGACCTAATTAACATCACCAATTCCTATAAATTTTAAATAGATTGCCTAGTCCTACACGATCATCAAAAACTTATGTGATTCTAACCTTATATCTTATCAAGGGGATTATCTTCCCTGTAGATATTTACCTTAATCAATTTGGCTAATCACAATCAACAGAAAAGCCACTCTTTGAATCATCACAGATAAAAAATGGAAGAAAATAAAATTGCAATTAATGAAATATGTACTGAATCCTAATTCTATCCAACTCACTAATATCCCCCCAAAAAAACAATTCTCCAACAATTCAGAAAGGCAAAAGGACCCGTTAAGGACAGATTTGTAAGGGATTGCCTTTATATTTTAAACCATCACAGTTAAAAAGGAACAATATAAAAAGTAAAAATTAATGAGATATGTAAAGAAACCATAAATCTGTGGAAAATTTCAAACATAACAAATTCCAAACATTACACCACAAGAAAAACAAATTCCGCAATTCAAAAAGATTAAAAAAAGACCTTACACGATAAAAACTTGAGGAGATTACTATTATCCTTCACAGCCAGAAGGGGAAAAAACTCTGAGAAATAAAATATAGTACCTACCCAATAGCCTAGATGATCCTGGCTTCCCCATTAGCCCAGTGGCAACACTATAATTTCCATTCTCCTCCACCTCTTCATGCAAATGTCTTGTTATAGTCTTTCCAGCACTAAAGCAATCATCAACCAGCTTTTCTTTCTCCTTCCCCTTTCCATTTGTATTGCCCAACTGCTGCACTTGCTCAGTTTCCACTGCAAAAGGATGAATAACAGGATCCAGATGATTGATTCGTGCAGCAGCTGAAGCAAAGATGGACTTTGTTGGTAACAGGAAATAAAACTGCAAGTTCCCAATCTGTATCAGATCTTGAGAATGAAGCTTCAATGGAGGCTTTCCGGGCAAGTGCACAACCCCTTGAACAAGGCATCCATTCTTCCCAATGACATCCAGGGCAAAGTGGCGGCGTTCGAAATCATAAAAGATTTTTGCATGCTCTCGGGATATGTTCATCCCACCACCGAGGCTGACAAGGTCAACGTCTACCACGGATTTCGTGCTATTGCGACCAAGAATAATGGAATAGGTTTGCATGTAGTATACAAAGTCCTTCCCTTGTAACTTCACAAAGCCTCCATCTACAATACCGCTGACTGCGGACTTAGCCATAGAATGACTGTTGGGTTTTTTGGGGGGGGTGGGGGGGAGGGAGGGGAGGGGAGAGAGAAGGGGGGAAGCGGAAAGAGAAATAAAGTTTGAGGGAAAAGGCACCTGGACGGTGTTTCTCTTGGATTTGTCGCTTGTTTGGACTTGGGAATTTGTATTCTTTTCTGTTACACCTTTGTTCTTAGGTGAATTGTACTGCACGCTCCTCAAGGTATTTTTTAAGAGCAATTAATAATTTCTAAGTCTAAGCTTTGAATTAGCTTTTAGTGGGTGCATTGCAACAATAGAGGAAAATCGTTGTTTCCCTACAAACAGAACGCGATGGAAACTCATGTCTTGTTCAAGGTTTATTCAAAATATAGCGGAGAGACCGCTGCTAATCTGGTACTCTTCAAATTTTAGGGGAATATGTTACACCAACCATGAATGGTGTGTACACTCTCTTAAGAGAATTATGCATTGAACATAGGCAGCAAAATAAGCAAGCATTGAACATGGAAAGCAAAACAATTGGCATCAAGCATAATTGGAAACAAGAAAATGAATACATTGAACACAAGAAAATTCATCAATTATGCATCCCCTTAGGTAGAAGGGTCTATTATTCATGCATTTAATGTGCATCGGGTGCAAAAAAATCTTTTTCCTTGTCCAAGTTTAAGTAACATACTACACTCATAATATGCTATGCGTTATGCTCATAATATGCAGTGCGTTATGCTTACTTTTGGGTGGCGGCAATGCCTTTATTGGCCAACTTCATGGTTTGAATGTTCACTGGCATCCTGGTTAATTTGTTCATGGTCCCTTCCTGTGGTAAAATATATGTATTTTATAATCATGATTTGGCTTGATTTATGAACGTGCTCAATGAAAGGCATGCAGGGGTTGCGCCATGTAGGATTATACAGCTACCCAAGAACACAAACGAATCATTGTTTCCCTACAAACAAAACATGATGGAAACTCACGTCTTGTTCAAGGTTTATTCAAAATATACAGAGACCGCTGCTAATCTGGTACCTTTCAAATTTTAGGGGAATATGTTACACCGGCCATGAATGGTGTGTACACTCTCCTAAGAGAATTATGCATTGAACATAGGCAGCAAAATAAGCAAGCACTGAACATGGAAAGCAAAACAATTGGCATCAAGCATAATAGGAAACAAGAAAATGAATACATTGAACGCGAGAAAATTCATCAATTATGCATCCCCTTAGGTAGAAAAATAAGCAAGCACTGAACATGGAAAGCAAAACAATTGGAATCAAGCATAATAGGAAACAAGAAAATGAATACATTGAACGCAAGAAAATTCATCAATTATGCATCCCCTTAGGTAGAAGGGTCTATTATTCATGCATTTAATGTGCATCAGGTGCAAAAAAATCTTTTTCCTCGTCCAAGTTTAAGTAACATACTACACTCATAATATGCAATGTGTTATGCTTACTTTTGGGTAGCATCAATGCCTTTGTTGGCCAACTTCATGGTTTGAATGTTCACTGGCATCCTGGTTAATATGTTCATGGTCCCTTCCTGTGGTAGCATATATGTATTTTAAAATCATGATTTGGCTTGATTTACGAATGTAATTAATGAAAGGCATGCAGGGGTTGCACAATGTAGGATTATACAGCTACCCAAGAACACAAATGAATCCTGTATTCATGCACGGAAAATACCACCCTTCCGTATGATGCTATATCTGTACAAAGACTCCAAATGAACTAGTACGCGTATTTATGTGGTGCCATGTAGGATGCAATAGCTGTTCAGATTTTCTTTCTGTGCGAGTGTATGCGTGCAAGTTTGTGTATGAGTATTTGAGGCTACCTCTCCAAATCACACATTTCTCTTCTCTTTGGTTGTCATACTGCTCTATGTTTAGGTTTTCCAAAAAAACTCAAATGCTTCCTTCAAGGTACCATGAATGGTGACTGTTCCGCAAGCATGGTCCAATATGACTTCCCAAATTAATTCTATTACGGATCAAACTGAAAAGTCATTGATGTAGTCAAAGTTTTTGTATATTAGGCTTAGGAAGTTCGTCATTGACTTAAAAATGAAGAAAATCCTTAACAGTGCTTAACCGAGAAAAAGAGCACATGCTCTCAGACCTAAATATTTGGAGATAAGGCCTTACTATTTGTTGTATTACTAGTAAGTTGGTTGTGTTAGGTATAGTTACAAACAGTGGTGCTAATGAAATGGAAATGTGGTGCATACTGTCTATAACAGATAATCAAAAGATATAGAGAGAGCGTGGCTAGTAATTCCTTTTGAAAGACCTATGTTTGCCTTCATTCCTTTACTCTTAATTCAAAATTTGGTGGATCAGATGGAGAAGTTTCTCCCCTCCATTTTTGATTCAAAATGTCCCAAGGGTAAGATATCATAGATGGGTGGTTGCTAGAATACAAATTGTTGGTTTCATGGTTATTATGTGAAGTTGTGAACCAAAGTTGTTGCCTATTTGTGTTTGTTGTTCTTCTGCTCACATGAAATAAACCACTCTCGCTTTTAGTCCCACATCGGAAGTGGAGGTAGCTTGCAAAGGGAACACACACACACAAAGAGTAATGGACAAAGGCCCTAGGAGGGAATATCCTCCTATATCATCGGAAAAATCCAACCCTACACTGTTTTTTTCCGATGATCGGCACCGTCCATCTTGATCTTCATAGTTTAAGATGTAGTTACACCAAATTTCATGCAACTTTAACATCATTTCACCGTTGATTTAATGGGTGTGTGTGAGTGTGTGCGTGTTTACTACTCTATTGCAACATATGAGCTAGAAGTAAGGGTGGGCTTGCACGCATGAGCCAAGCCTGCCAAATAAAATTTGAGCGGACAAAACCGGAAACATTTTAGGCGTATCACGTGCACAGGGGGGTAAAACTGCAATTCATAGCTCATGGGTGTTCCTAAGCTTGGTTTTTCCACTTGATATGTTTTTTGCTCTATTTTGAATTAAATTTTTTTGTTGTAATATTTGATTTTATGTAAGAGAATATCCAAAGTGTGAGCAACCAAGAGGACATTATAATGATGGGAATGTGGAGATATTTGTTCTCCGTGTTGCACTGCAGCTCTATAGATAACATCTCTTTCTCTATGAGATACGTTTTTATTCTAAGAAAAAACAAGCATTTTCTCCTCTGCCATTCTTCACAAATATCAACCCATCTTCTCCACTGAGGTCTAATCCTTAGGTAAAAGGTATCGTGACATCAATCACTCGAATTGCTGAGTGGACAGCATAAAAGCTATCGATGAGGGGGTGTTCGTCAACTCGGTTTCAGTCTTTCAAAAGTTAGTTCCGATTGGTTTCGTTCAATATCGTTGGTATCGGTTCAAGTTTCGGTTTCATTTCAATACATATATAATAAGAACGAAAAATGAAAGAATATATATCATGTTTTTAAGAACTAAAAATGAAGTCCATAAATTTCAGCTTATGATAAGATAATATAATAAGTTATATATTATAATAAGATGTAAATATACAAGTTCCAAGAGTTACAATATATTTAGTCTAGATTGCTTTCAGATAATAGGGAAAAAATATTTTAAAAATTTAAGAAAATTATAGCTGGCGTGAGAAATTCTAAAAGAAAAGACTTGGCCCTATCATTTGAACGTCAATATAATTTGTACTACAAGATCTCAAAGTTCACATGACCATAGGATTAAGCATCTCTCTTTATGTAACCAGCAGCAACAATGGTTACTACCAACGACAGCATCAATGGGGGAAAGGCAGCAAATGCATGAACGATGGGGAGAAAGGTAAGGCCTCTCTTTCCCTCTTCTTCTCCTCCACCACCTTAAAAAATTGGATATTTTTATTATCATTTTCAAATTTCAGCCAAAACATAAGTAACTTCAACCCAAACTTTGCGTGTTCAGGTTAAATTTGGTGAAATTATGAAGTTTGATCCGAAACTTTGGGATACCGAGAATTAGGCGGATGTTTTGAAACGGTCCTCTCCGAGACCGGTCTGAAATGGACGAAACTTCAAAGCAATATTCTAAAAAACGGTCTAGACAGACGCCTAAGCGAAAGCGGTCTCAAACCGCTCCGCTTTGGCCTTAAACGGTTGTATTGAACGGTCTAAACGCTTTAAGATCTTAAGTGGGCACTGCCATCAACATAGAAGCTTAAGTGGGCTATAAGACAAGCTTCATGGATCAGCTATTCGGTTTTTTCTCTCAAAGTACTTCTCCTAAAAACCCTTTTTAAATAACAATACACATCTAGAATTTTTTTCAAATTACATGAATAAGGAAACCCTAAAGTATTTTTGCCGACGCTTTCCTCTCGTCGCTCTCCTCTTAATCCTTGGAAGGATTACCGACAAAAAACCTAAATATTTTACCCAAATCATTTTATGTTCTCATGTATCTCTTCTGTTTTTGAATTTTGTCCCACGAGGTATTAATTTACAAGCTAAAAGTTCGGATAAAAATTTATGATTTAGCAATATATTTCATTTAATGCATTATAACTTTTTGATACTATGCACTCCATGCAATGTGAGATGCTATAAAAAAAAGGTTTGTATATTTTCTAAATACATTGTTTTTATAATTTTTCGATGATTTTTGTTGTTTTATATATATATATATATATATATATATATATATATATATATATATGAAATATAAATTTAATGAAAATTTAAAAAACTCACCTAGAATTTTGAACCTTACTTTTGTTGTAACTAATTTTATATTGTTGATGGGGTTGAAGCTATTGACTAGATTCAATGAATGATTGAGTTTTCTGTTACAACTAATTCCTGATTTTAAGAGTTAGTTTATATTGATTCTGGACTAAATATTGTATGTTGATATTTGAAATATCTAGTAAATATATGCTTTTATATTCAATGAGATCACACTCTGTTCAAGGGAGAATTTAAATCTTTTATGCTATCAGAGCACTAACGTCCAATGACTCTTGATCCTCTGATCTTTTCATGGCCTCCACACAAATTCCCTCTTCCCTTCACTTCCTATCATCGGCGTATGCCTCAACTCAAACTAGCTTTTGTGGAAGACCATATTTAAGCTTTTTTTACAAGCATATCAAATGCTTGATCATGTTGAAGATAGAACAGTGTGCCCTTCGGCAACCTTGTCTTCTGATGGAAAAGCCGATTCGTCTCCCCTTGAATAGAGAGCGATCTTATTGAACATAAAAGTATATATACACACACAGGATTTACAAGATCTTTCAAATATCAGCATACAATATTTAGTCTAGAATCAATATAAATTAATACTTAAAATCAGGAATTAGTTATCGCAGAAAATGCAAATTCATTCATTGATCTTAGTCAATATAAGCTGTGTGGGCTTTCATGAGAAAATTTAATAAGAAATTATATATGTATGGTAAATTCCTTAAATGTTTACATGATCCTTTATGATGTTATTTATATCATTGATGGACCTAGAGAGTTTTGGGCAGACTGCTATAAAAAAATAATCAATTGAATAGAGCTGATTCTGAAACTTTTATTTTGATAGATTTCTTAAATATAGAATGTTTATGTAAATTTATTCCTGAACGACTGCAAACTATTATCCGTGAAACGTCTCAAAAAAATTTAGCATGGATTGTTGGATCTATAAACAAATTATCTCGCTGCTGGAAATAATTTGACCTCCCTTTGTATGACATTTTGATTCTTCCTGCATTGAGGAAGAGAGTGAAACTACATACAAGAAATCTAACAGTACCGAGTTGAACCAAAGCTAAACATTGTTTAGAACAAACCCAATCATAAATAAAGTTCGAAACAAAATTCTGAAAGGAGCAACTTCTCCCTCGAACAAAATTCCAATATTCAGAATTACAAGTCCATAAGGGAATATTTTGTAAACGGGAATGTTTTGCATGCAGCAAAACCTAGCCACCTTGCCGGGTAATGCCGACATAGGAAAGGTTGCACAACAAATATTATTGCGAAGTTTCTACACCTATGACTTTTGTTGCTCCTTAGACTCACGTCGTGATATCCGAGACTGCCAATGTCATTGGTGGAACCAATGATTCAAAGTTAGTTACCATGCGTACAAATATGACTTGCAAACTAACTAATAAATTGTTGATTTGGTGCTAATGTCCAAAATACGAATAAGCGACGGCAGGAAATATTAGTTTAGCAAGAGACTCAAAAAAGAAAGAATCAGCTTGAAAATTTCTTCGGAAAGATTTTTCCATCCAATAGCGTGTAGAATGTACCAAACATGAAAAAATCTTATTTTTAGTTAATTGTTTGAAATAAAACACGGTTACAAACATGATTTCAAGTTTGATCGAGTTGTAATCACTTTGATTGAGAATTTATTTATAAATTTTATGCATGTAGGGGTCTACTTAAACTTTGTGTATTTAAGACTTCTATTGGATTAAGTAAACCTAGTTCTGCATCTATTTCGAGTATTTAATATGTTGTTGATTATTGTGATACTTAGCATGATAGATTAGGACATGTTAATTTGAATAATTTAAAACGAAAGGTGTCTTCAATTTTATATCTACATTTAATTTCCGCATTTCAAATAAATGTGAAACTTCGTTTTCTAGCAAAACAACCTAGGAATCTTTTGTTTTATTAAGAGGTGTAAGCTCCTTTAGCTTCTTCATGGTGATATTTGTGAACCAAGTGGCATCTAAACCAATGGGGGGGAAGATGTTTTATAAGTTTTTTAAATGACTTTCTAACTTTTGTCGTGTATATTTTATTCGATCAAAAAATTAAGTTTTTCAAAAGTTTAGTTATTAACACTGTAGTTGGAAATCGGTCAGAAAAGAAAAATAATTAGATCCAAAAGAAAGTCTTTTTTCACAAACTTGATAAGATTAAACAACTAACGACTACCAGATCAAAGAGAGATTGGAAACTGACCTTCTCCCTAATATGCTTTCGAAAAAGCACGATTCTTAGGCCGACATCAAGGAAGCAATAATCCAACTTCTCTACCAAAAGCAAAATCCTCAAAAAAATTGCAAGCCTTACAAAAAGAAATAGGCCTCTTCATAGCTGGTGGATACAACTCTAGCAAATTCTCATTTTTGGGGAAAGTGTCGTTCCTGATTGGCACCGCAGATGGTGGCTTTGCGAAATTACAAGGGAAAGAAAATGAATTTTTTGTTAATGGCAAGATATGATCATTCTACCACCAAGCTTGACGAGGCCAACATCTACTACGGATGTCTTGCTATTATGGCCAACATCTACTACGGATGTCTTGCTATTATGGCCAACAATTATGGAATATATTTGCATGCCATATGCAGGTTCTTTCCCTGTAATTTGGCAAAGCCTCCATCTCGGTGTCGCTGGTAATGGTAGTGTAAGTTTCGATCTTAGCAATGGAATGACTATTGGGTTGAAGAGAGAAAGAGAAAGATAGGTCTTAAAGGAAGGTCACATGAATGGTTCTTCTCTTGGTTTTGTCGCTTGTTTGAACTTGGGAATTTGTATATCATTTTTGTTACACTTTTGTCCTTAGGTGAGTTATATTGCACACCTTTCAAAAAAATTAAAAGAGGAATTGATACTTTCTATGGGTTTAACTTTAAATGAGTGCATTGGATACAACATAAAGGAAAACCATCATTTTCCTACAAATCTTCTCTCGTATAACGCAAATTACTTTTTAAATTGTGGTACCTCTGATGATCAATCAGAGATGCCACATAAGATATGAAATTTATTCAAGACAAACCATGTAGAATGTCAGGGTGAAATTAGGCTAGGTTAGGCTGGTATTTGCTAATTTTTATATCCAACCCAAAATTTAAAACCTAAACCCAAAACCCACCCAAATTCGACAGGTTTACAATACTTACAATGCGTTAAAACCAACATTTAGGTTTCAGGCCAATTTTAAGATTAGGCGGGTAGGTCGATTTCCTCGGGTTTTTGGGTTTTGTCCATTTTAATAATTAAAAATCAAATTTAGAATACTTGGAATGGGTTCTATCATATATATATGCAAAATTTATACTTTGACAAAACTATATAACAAATATAAGCTAGTTTTAGAGAATACACTTAAATTGCACTTACTAAATATTTTACAAAAATTACAATATATACATTACTTTAGAATTACATGTCTATTTAATATATTGGAATATAAGTGGGTTTGATTCGAGCCAGATTCAGGATTCGGACGTGCGGGATTATACTACCCATAGCTGACATGTTATGTATCTAATCTTCAACCCGCCCGTTCGGGCTTGGGCAAGTATAAGATGTCTAAAATGCCCGGAAATATTGGGTCATGTTAGGTTCCGGTCAAACCCAACCCGATTTTCACTCATGGTGGGATGTTTTTTTTGGACATGAATCATGTGGAATGTTAGGGAAAAAATTATTCAACTCTGACCACATCTCTATTTTAAATATGCCACATCACTAAGGTATTATTAGAAAGAAAAGAGAAGAGTGAACTATCTTTGATTTCAGATTCAAAAACAGATGAAATTAAATGAAAGGAAACTGTAATTCAAATTTCGAAAAGGGAAAGAGCAACTAATCTAATACCCTCAAACTTTGAGGAAATGTATTACACCAACCATGAAAGGTGTGTACACTCTCATATGAGAATTTTGCATTGAACATAGGCAGCAAAAAATGCAAGCATTGAACATAGGAAGAAATACAATGGGCCTCAAGAATAAATAAAATAAGAAAATAAGAATGCAAGAAATGCATGAATTATGTATCCCCTTAGGTAAAAGAGTCTAATTTCATGCATTTAACATGCATTGAGTGCAAAAAATATGCATCATCTTTCAAATTTAAAGTAGCATACTCTACGCAAAGTACACAATATGTTATGTTGAAATGTGATTATGTGCTTACTTTTGGCTCTAAGCAATGCCTCAATTGACCATCTTCATGATATCAATGTCCAGTGAGATCTTCGTGATTTCAATGTGCATGAATGGTGATAAGTTTCTCAAGTATGGCCCAATATACTTTCTCAAATTTAAATCTATTACAGGGTCAAATTGTAAAGTCAATGTAAAGTCAAATCTTTTGCTTGGTATGATTGGTAAGTTGGTTGTTAACCTAAAGGAAATGATTCACTAGAGTTTTATGCTGAGTGGAGTAAAAGAACTTTTGCGCTTAGTCAAATATTTGATGATAGGGCCTTACTTTTGTTGCATAATTAGTAAGTTGATTTATTAGGTGATTCGTGTATAGTTAAGAAAACCGGAGTTGACATAAAAAGGAAATGTATTACATATTGTCTACCATAAATAATCAAGAGAAATAAAGGAGAGCATGGTGAGAGCCTCCTCTTGAAGAAACTATGTTGTCTTCTTTCCTCTGTTTCGACATCAAGGTTTGGTGGATAATATAGAGAAGTTTCTACCCTAATTATGGATTCTAAGAAAGAAAGCTCGTAAGGATAAGACAACATAAAGGGATGGTTACTAGGATATAAAGAGGTTGTTGAATACAAAGAGGTTGCTGGAACAGCATAGATTTTGGTGGCGTAGACCGGTGGTGCTGGAAATTGATTTCAATTGGAAAAAACATCAATAGCGACACTTTAGATACACTTGTTTGTGATTATTGGTTCCATAGTCCAACGGTCATATAGTTGGATTGAATCTTTCAGAAATGGGGTGTCAAATTATGAATGGTCTTCAATAATGCGCTAAATGTAGATGAAGATAGAAAGTACAAGTAGAAGTTCCTCAATTAATACAATAAGGGATCACACGTTCAATCTCATAGCAATTTGTAGTTGTTCAAGAGCGCCACATTCTACATACACGTCTTAGCTTTAGAACGTTGAAAACGTTCAACATCTGCTTAATAATTTAATATATAATTGCAACAATTTTGCAACTAGCAAATTATATATAGAAAAGAAAAGGAATAAAAGAAATTTGTTAAAGATAGATAGACGATTTCATTACAAAAGTTCATGCCTTGAAAACGAAAGGAAATACGGAGCATAATGGCCAAATATTATATGAGGGGAACAAGGGATAATATTATAAGTTGGTTATCAAGCAAGTGTTGTGCATGAGAAATAGCACAATAATGACAGCAGAAGTATCTCTATCTCGGTCTTTACTACTATAACCAGAACACGGGGTATCATAAAAAATATCTCCTTTTTTCCATAAGATAATGCAAAAATAAAAAATAATTGCCTCATGGAACTCTAGCCCCAAAGCATGCCAACCCATACTCTTAAACTCATGAATTTATCTTTTTATCCTTTCAATATTCAAATGCATTCCAAAAAAATTCCTAATAATTAACATATTTGTAAATAATAGTTTTTAAACAAG
This sequence comes from Agapanthus africanus, assembly GCA_030015575.1. Taxonomy (NCBI): domain Eukaryota; kingdom Viridiplantae; phylum Streptophyta; class Magnoliopsida; order Asparagales; family Amaryllidaceae; genus Agapanthus; species Agapanthus africanus. The sequence goes on along the minus strand of CM057350.1, from coordinate 129,406,573 downwards.
TTGATAGGCACGCGCACCATAGTTATTGTAACATAACTTACACATGAATGATAATTAATTTTTAATAGTATTATATAGTATTATAGATATATTACAATTCACCAAAAATAGACTTGGTCATGAAAATGAAATAGCATGTTGATAGTAAGTGAAAGAACTTATTTTTTATGAAAATTAGATATCATATATTTTAAGGATTACATAAAAATTATAAATATGTATTTTGTACTTATATTTTTATATGCATATCATAATATATACACGTGTGCATCGCACGTGCAAAAATGCTAGTTATTATAATTCAAACTCATATGGGGCCCAATAAATTTACATTCAATTGTGTAGCTCATAAGATGACTTCTCTTTCTTTAGGGGGGGCGGATTTTAAAACAAGAGAATTCTTAATAGTTTAATGCACTCCTAGAAACCCATGCCAACTTTTTCGTGTATTTTAAATCCTGGAAGCGCATGCCAATTTTTTCCTATTTTAAATCAATCTCTCAAAATAAAATTTATATATTTTACTACGGAGCATACAATCCAATCTCTTCTCCCTTCCACTTACATCGCACATGCAAAAAAACTGGTTTACTCCAAATACATGAAAAATCAACTGAATCGAATGCAAGCATCACTAACCATACCTCCATCAAAGAATAGCAATTACCCCTAATTTTTCCAGATAATCAAAGAGGTATATAAACAAACAATTACCGAGTTGATCATCACTAACCCAAGAAACAGTGACAGGTATCTTTAAAAAATACATTTAAAAAAAAAACAGCATGCTGCACATTGAAACCCTATTTCTATCACTATAAGCCAATTCCCAACTCAAAACATAGCAATTAACCCTAAATCGAATAAGAAATCGAAGCTTGCTTACCTAAATCCCGACACCGTAATTCCTCTCATCACAGGTCTCCTCGTCATCTTCATCGTCCTCCGGCGAAGCGGAGGCGGTGGAAGTGATAGAATAGGAAGCTGCGGTGGAGGGAGATGTTCATGTCGCCGCCGCCGCCGATGACGGAGAGGTCGAGGACGAAGATGTTCAAATGGGGAATTTGAGAAGGAAAAAAAGAACAATTTTTTATATTAAACCATAATAAAATAACAATTTTAAAAAAAAATCGCTTCGCCCGCTTTCTGCCTTGCAGGTGCCACGTCACTAGCGCTGACGTGAATAAAAAAATATTATTAAGAGATGCTATTTGAAACTGCGTCATTACAAATGTATAGGACGCACTTTCAAATTGCGTCTCATACAAATATAATGGACGCAGTTTAATCCAAAATAATGGGACACACTTTTAAAATGTGTCAATTCCTCTACTTAAATCAATACGATGCATTAACTTTCCTCATTCATCACTTTTCTCTCTCTCTCTCATCTCTGTCTCTCTCTGTCGCTCTCTCTCTCCATCTCAAGTAATATGTGCACTCCCTCTCTCTCTCCTTCGAGACCTTTATCCCCCTCGATCTCCTCCGAGACCTCTTCTGTCCCCCCCCGACCTCCCTTGAGACCTCCTCTGGTCTCTCTCTCTCATCTCTCTCCCTTTGTCTCTCTCTCTCTCATCTTTCTGTCACGCTCAACTCTCTCGATCTCACAGTCTCTCGCTTGTGCAGATTTAGGCGGAAATTCACGGACGAATAATCACCCTCATCATCGCCATCGTCATCACCACTGTGAACATCTCGAAAGGTAGCTAACCTTAATTTTATTTAAAAATAATTCATAAAAAAAATTGGTTAAAATTTCGTATTGGGTAAGCAATTCGAACAAATTGGGTGCATATTAGGGGTTTTCCCCGATTTTACTTATGACGAATCAATGAGTAGGATACAAGTTCTTGCACATTCTTACATGCTATAAATATGGATTTTATTATAATTTTATATAATTAGATGAGTATAATTGTGAAGATAAATAAATGGGTTGTTTGATGAGAAGTCTCAAAGTGCGTCAATATTTCTGGCAGGTGGGAAAATGACGGATAATTATATCCATCTAGTTTACTATTTCGGTGGCCAATTAACGATTATAAAAATAATATTTTTGAATATGTCGGTGGAAAAACTAAGATGATAGGGTCAAGAAGTCTAGCACATACAACGAGCTGTGCCAAGTAGTGCACAAAGCTACCAAAATCAATCCGTTAGAGTTCAATATCTTCTTAATATGCAAATGGCCAACGGTGCATGAATATATCGCCTTTGAAGTATCCGACGACAAGGATACACAAGTCATGCTTGCATCAGAATCGAAATCGATCGAGCTGCTTGTGAAGAAGAAGATATTGACGTCCGCTCAACTGCCCGAACCTTATTCTGAAGTGCATGATACTTCATTTCAAGCATCCGAGCATTACCCGTAAGGAGAAATGACACGCATGCTCAATATGAATGCTGATTCTACCGGTTTTATGTCTCCCACCAATGTTGAACAGTATAGAGATCAAAATTACGTAGGTGAAGGGACATCAAGCGGGACGCCAATGAATTGGCAGTTTACAAAGTAAGTATTACATTGTTTATCTTTATACCGCATGTACATTTAGCGGAACACTATTTTATTGAAAGTGGAGATATGCTATAGTTACTAAGTATTCATAAATTTGTATGTAGTTCTTATGTACCGCCGGTCGGTTATAATTGCATGTCACTGCCAAACTTCGGTTTTAATTGCATGCCAACGCCAAGCTTCGGCTTCAATATTCTGCCCCAAAATACCGAGCACATACAGTCATACAATACGGGATACAATACAGAATGGACACCGTTTGCAGACGATAGGTCGGGATTGCGTCGGTATGAAGCCGGAACATCAAGCACCATGCAAGTCCCTAATGTTGGTTCCGCACATCCAACCGATGTAGCTGCTACGGATTCAGCGGTGTTGAAACATAATGGAAATGAAAGTGATGATGATGATGTTAGTGATGAGTACGAGATTCAAGCATAAGATAGCATGCAAATTGCACATGTCCTTGACGATGAGAATGATAGACAGTGAATTACTAATTCATATGTTAATAATGACTTCGTTGCGTTTGAAGATTCACTTGCCGATAACATGACAAATGCTCACATGTTATCTACAGCAGTAATGGAGAATATCAACTTTCGTGCTGATAGGATTTCCATAGTTGATATTGAAAGTGGGTTGGAGATCGGCGATTTGATCGAGAATAAGGAGAAGTTAATTCAGACAGTCAGCGTTTGGTCAATTAAACATGAAGTTTCTTTTAAACCAATCAAGACTACCACGACCAAGTACACCGTCATTTGTAAAACAGACGCAAACTGTCCGTGGAGGCTTCATACATATATATCGAACAAATCACCGACGGGACATTGGCAAATAAAGAAGTATGCGAGTAATCATACTTGTGTAAATTCTGTAGTGAATTCAAATTATAAACATATCTTCTACATTCATATGTAATAAGATATTGCCTTTTGTGAAAGCGGATGTCGATTTGACCCCCAAAACGATTCAAGTGTTTATAAAAAATACATTATTCATTGAGATAAATTATATGAAGGTATGGATGGAATGCGTTGAACATGGTATTGTCTAAAATATACGGAGATTGGGAAGATTCGTATGAACATTTGCGACGATACCTTACCGCCATCAAATCTACTAATTCCGGGACTGTCTTCAAGATAACCGATGCTTCAATATCAGAAAGAATGGGATATTTTACCGGTGCATTTTAGGCATTCGGACCGGCAATTGAAGGTTTCGCTTATTGTCGTCCCGTTCTCAGTATTGATGGGACACTTATACGGCAAATACAAAAGGACTTTGCACATTGCTACCGGTGTTGATGCAAATGATGGCATTTATCTTTTGGCATATGCTGTAGTTGGAGGTGAAACCATTGAAAATTAGGAGTGGTTCATTACTTGCATTCATCTCTACATTCCATCCGTGCAGGGAAGACACATTACATTCATATCTGACCGGATGAAAGGGATTCTGACCGCACTAAGAAAATTATGGCCAGGACCTCATAGTCATCATTATTGTATGCGACATATCAGAGCCAACTTCTCAACTGCTAGATTTAGTGGCAAAACATTGCAGAGTTTGTTCTCTAAAATTTGTGTCCCATCGCTGCTGGATTTAGTAGTTCGTTACTTGCATCCATCGCTGTGCTGCTTAGTTTGCGTATAGACGGAAAGGTGGTTGCTGTGGAGTATAACCACGATTAGTCCGATTTGTGTCCCAGCTTGTTGGGTAGGGTTCCGCCTGTTGGGCAGAGGAGAGGCAGCAGCATTAACTTGAGTTGGCTGCGGGAGGTGTTTATTGCTGAGCCTGCCATGGATGCTACCCCCGCGGCGATCGAAGCAGCACACACGAGCCTACATTTTACATCAGATAGGGGTTCGCTTGTTCCCGGATAGGAGCAAGAGCAGAGTTAGCCTTACCTGGCTGTCTCTTTTAGCTGATCTCGACCAGTGTGTCACTTTATCATAGGGGGTGCAGTTCTGTCATTCCTCTACAGCGAGCTGAGGATGGCTGCTGTAACGACCCTAAAATTCTTATACTTTCGCGTATCATTTCTTTAATAAAATATTGCAATTATTTATTTTTGGTATATTTTGTTTTCTAATAAACATATTACTTTATCACTTTATCTATTTTATCCATTTTATAATTTTTCAAAGCCCAAAACTCAAGCCAAAACAGTTCTATTTGATTTCTTTCTTTTCTTTGTCCTTAGCCCGCTTACTTTTCAAACAACAACATATTTTTAATTCTTATTAAATATATGCATGAACAACCTTATAGCACATTAGCAAATCCTTGCATTGTTATGTCATAGGTCACATGTTCAAATCCACATTCTTTCAATTATTTTTTATCAATTTTTATCTTTCTTATAGCCTACAAATGAGACCTTTCATTTCATCTTCCTTTTAACTCCCAACATAATTAGGATGGTTATAGATTATATTTAAGTAAAATTATTATGAAGAGTTTCAATTTTCTTTTAATACAAATATCTCCCCATCACTTCTTCATCCCATCTTAACCATTTCCTTTTGATCAATTCAAAAAATAATTTAAAAAAATCCCATTTCACTCGAGCTTGGAGAAGCACCGGTTCCATCAAGGTTCAAAGTCTCAGTTGAGAATTTTATCAAAACGGTGAGCCGGTTGTTATACCGTCTCACACAACCTATAAGTCCTCTTCGTTTCTTCTTCTTCTCTTGTTGAATCATTCTCAACTTGTCGTGTCTCCACTAATGTCCATACTTACTAACATCATATGTAAACTCCTTGTTTAGAAAACGCATATAAAATAAATAAATAATCTAATAGTTAATTGTTTTGTAAACTTATTTATCTTCATGAATAGAATACATTTTTAACTAGTAGTGATTATCTTGTTTCGTGTTTTAGTAGTTATGAAAATATGTAAATCGTATCATCCTATATTGCATACTATCACATAACACGATCGTTTATTCAAAACAAAAGAAGAGTGTTTAATATTTTTTGTGTATAATCTTTATTAATCTTTTATATCGATTTTAGTATATATATCATGACCGATTCGTATGCTTGTCCGTATGCCTTTCATAATTTATTGCTCGCTATTTTTATTTTATTTTATTTATATTTAATTTTAAAAGAAAACGAGGTTTCAAATAAATACCATGACCTTGTCAATTTCAAATACCACCTTGAAGAAATACATTTACTTTCAAAATAATTTTTAGAAAATCAATCTTGACTTCTGGACATTCTAGGAAAATTATATTATATACTAGATAGAATTTCATGTCTACATTAAAAATTTCATATCAAACCGAATAACGGTTTAGGAGTTACGTAGTTTTTTATTCACTGTTTTTAAAACCAGAAAACTGCCAATAAGGGTTTTCTTCGAGAGACCATAACTCTGTAATCGTTGATCCAAATTAAGTGTTTTCAGATGTTTTGAACATCTATATCGAAAGATCTGGATTTTATTATTTTTAATTTTTTACTGAAAACCGACGTAAAATATAGAAAACCGCGTTACAATATTTAGTGATGAATCTGGACAGAATCTGTCTTAATTTGCACACTATTTTTAAATAGGACATAATTCGAACTCCCGATGTCCGTTCGTGACAAACTTTAGATGTGTAGATGCATAATTGATAGAACTATAATTTTCTATATACTAGATTACTTAAAAATGCATGAAATAACCCGATATAAGTTTTGCAATACAATATATAGTTGGTGTCCAGAAATCTGAATTTCTGTTTTAAACGCTGATATTAAAATGATCGTAACTAGAGCTTCAGGAGTCCAAATCGCACGAACCTTAGTTGTTTGGATATGTACACCGAAATACCTACAATTTTCTAATAATTTTTGTAACCTGAAACCCGATAGAAATTAACTCAAACTATGTTTTAAAAATGTGTGACGGTACTGAACAGATTCTGATTTGTTTTGCGCGATAATATGAAAACAAATATATCTCCCAAACTGGTAGTCATCTTTAGGCGAGATTGGAACTCACCTGTGTATAATACTTAAGGCCATGTTTTCGTGTTTTTTCTGACTTCAATTGACTTGATTAACTAGTCGTACATATCACATATTTACAACATTGTTTTTGGATGTTACTTGTATACTTATCTCATATTATGTTCTATGATTGTTTATCTATTTTTATTTATATGACTTGTGATTAAACCATTACATGCTAGAATTGATTTGATCTTGACACGACTTAATCATGAATACTTAAACCCAATATGTACACTTGACTCGACTTGACCCAAACCATAAATACGTAATGACTTGATATGAACACTTGACATGAATACATGAACAATTGACTTGAATACTTGAACTCGACCCGATACTTGAATTGCACTCTCTTATGTATTCATGAATTTGGGCAAGACTTGTAACTTTAATCACAGACTAATATACGCAGGGTGTTGGGGTAGTTTGAGTATGAATCCAATGGAATCTCGGGAGTCCCATTACTAAAATAATATTACTGTGGTACCGAGCTGAAACGGTATAAATAATGCTGCTGTGGTACCGGACTGAAACGGTACATCACGAATTCATGAATGAGAGCCCGTGTTTCCAAGCCTCTTGATGATAGCCTGTTGGGTTTGGAATACTTCAATAACAACTGAAGTCCCGCTATTTTGGGCCCGTGATTCCTTACTTCTGGACGATAGCCTTGGGTTCGAGAATACTCTTGAGATTGGTTGATATTCACACTTGAACTGACGTTAGGATATATTACCTTGTAGAGACCCCTTAGGATACGGAAATCCACTTCATATTCACTACACCTACACTCTATGGCCATGTTATACTTGTTTGCCATGCTGACATAGTTGCCATATACATTACCATACTTGTTCACATATTACAATTTCCATTTATACTATATTACATATCATTTTGCACTCATTTTATATATTACACATCTCTATTAGGACTTACCGAGCGCAAGTTCGCTGACGGGCATTCCACCTATCTTTTGTTTCTTGGAATGTTCGTCATGTGACTTAGGATCAAAGAAGGTGGAAGTGATCGCAAAGAATTACAACCAGTTCACATCTGAAGCAAATCATTAGTTTTCTTTCCCGCTTTTCTTTTTCAGTAAGTTACATGTTTAAACACTTTCTTTTTATGTTCAGACTTCTTGTATCAGTTAAACTCTGTAAAGTTGAGAATGTAAATATATAAAGTGGTTGGATTTTATTTTCACTTGTCTATTCTTGTGTCATTTTTATGTTGCTTATAGACGCTTAACGTATTCTTATAGTAAATACGTTGCGGGCTTGCCACGTCACTATTTCCGCCTACTGGGAAGCGGGGCGTGACAGCTGCATTAATGGAGCATAAGAGTTTTGGGGACTGTTTGACGCTTCTTCAGGTATACAATACTTAAAGCCGTATTCTACTAATTTTACGTAATTAAATTGATATTCAATGTAAAACGTAATTCTATCATATTGTATTTTAGATATGGTCATGGACATATCTCTCTATTGGTCGTTCGACCATTACGACACAGCTCGCTTTAAATGGCCAAAGGTCATATGGATGCCAGTAAGTAATTGAAATTATGCACATATTTCAAATTTCAAGTTTTTTTGGAATATTAACTTGTGTGTAATCTCTATGCAGGTGGAATGTGCCCAGGTCATGGGATGTGACACCAGATCACGGCCTCCGCTTCTACCGTAATGAGTTCGATGTCATGGAGGAGATAGCAGTTACGTGGACACCGTACACACATGATGTCACGCCCCGCTTCCCAGAGTACGCTAAGATGGGCACGTGACATAGCCAACCATGCTACCTGTGGATAGGAAGAATCCTTCCACAGTCACATTACGGCTGTAGAGATATCAAGAACAGGAAAGTAAACTAACTATCTAGTACATGTCCATAAGCCAGGATAATAGAGTCAAGAAATAACAATGTGCGGAAGCCAAAAGGTACAATAATGAAACCTGGAAAGTGAGACTACATACCGACAGGAACTTCACCGCTCGGTCTAACAGCGGCAATACTTCTGATCAGTCTGCAACAAAGGTAGAGGATCTGGGCCATGCAAAACCCAGACGTCAGCGTGCCATGTCATCAAGCAATAAAATATAAACAGGGTAACAGGAAATGCAAATATAAACATGAATGAAAAGCAGGTGTAACAGTAATATAAATCAGGGCAGTGAAGGGTAGTGTGCAGTGAGTAGGCTAAACTGTTCTATTGGGTTTTCTGTTCTAAAGTCTTTGAAATCAATTTGATGAATCATCGATGTAACTCAATAGTATCCCGTGCATACCCGGGACCACGGTTCAGATTCTCGGGCTGAATCCGAGACATGCCGCTAGGCACTAATACAGGAGATATGTACAGATGAATGATGTCAGCAGCATCATCCCAAGGCTGGCCTAACCTCTAAAACTGATCAGAACAGGTATCGAACTGTCGAGTTACAAGTCAGGTTTCATCATTGATTTCTCCATACCCCCAGGTTGTATGTGTAAGTCAAGTCAGGTATTCCGTAATCAAGAACTAATGCCAACACAGGATCAGGTAAGCAGGTTTGTCTGGATAGACAACAGGAACGGTCCGTGAGGACTATATGTCAGGTTTGTTGGCATTAGACACGAGATCAAGTAATGGGTCAAGTCATGGCACATCAGGTCAATTCAAGTAGTGTACGGTACCATGTCGGGTCAATCAATATGTGTGTAGCGAGTCAAGTCAAGGTGTAAAAGATATCATGTGTGTGCTCATAAACAGCTAGCATAATCAGGGTTATAAATAATCGAGCATGGATGCCATCAGAACAATAAACTGGCAGAAGTAATATGACATGCAAATAGGTACATGTTAAATTATTAGACGTACAGTTATCAGTTTGGCTTAAGGAATACTTTTAACGTTTCAGGGATGCAGTATAACACAAGTGAATGATGAAATCATATTAATATGTATTGAAACCATCTAGAGATGCAATTGAATGTAAATAAAGCTACTGGTATGCGATCGGTCGTCCGATAGGCAAAACTATAACAAGGGTAGTATAACTAATAAACAATGGTGAGTATGCGATTTAGCATTTAGATGTGATTATGTATGCTTGGTAAACTAATTGCAATGGTTACCTTTCAATTTCTAGATTTGAAATAATATAAATGGATGCAACGGGACATCGAGATGTCATAAAACGATGCATGGATGCTAAATTCAAACTACAAGTATGTCATATATATAGAATAGGTATAGAACTGATTCAAATAGCATGTAGCAAGATTAACTTGCCTCGGGGATCCACAGATATGCGCCGCGCAGCAAGAATGCGATAAACTATGGAAAATCTCCATTGGGGCATTTCGTCGAACACTTTGCGCGCATTCACGAATGTTGACGGAATGGAGATCTAGAGGCAGAGAAATGATCACATCGTTCACGTAATTGCAGACCACACATTGGAGCCTCGGTTCTCGCCTCAGAGTCGCGTCGAAAGAGCTGACGAATGTCAAGGGTTCGTTGTCAATCGGCCAAGAGAGGAGGTGATCTCAGATTGGATTCTAGCGAGGGATGACGGAGGGGCCAAGAAGTCGCCGGGAAAAAGATCTCAGCCTCGCTGGAAAAATGAGACGACGATGAATGTCGAGTAGGGCTCTAGTTTGGTTCACGCTCGGGAGATGCGGGGTTCTCGGCGATAGGGTGTCGCTCAGGTTATAGAGAGGGAAAGGATTAAGATGGCGATGGTTCAGCGAGATGGGTAGCGTCGACAAGGGTCTCCGGAGATGAGTATAGCCGGAGTTCGAGGCCAAGGTGCGGTAACAGCAAGGTGCGGCTGGAGTTGGGGTCGAAGGGTCGTGGGTGTTGGCCGAGGGTGAACGCTGGTGCTTGGCGCGATGGTGAGGCGCCGGCGAAAGAAATGGGTGCTGGCAAGATGGGATCGGAAGAGCTGATGAGGTTGCCAACCACGGTGCTAGGGGTCGACGACGAGGCGGTTGATGGCTGGGGAAAAGATGATGGAGATCGGGGTTGAGGTTGGAGGAGGTCCTGGTAATGGGGTCGGTGACAACGGGGGTTGGAGCTCCGGCGAGGTGCCGGTGTGCAGTCGAGGGCTGCAGCGGGTCAAGGGTTGGAGAGGGTGTCATCGGAGATGACGGGAGGGGGAGACAGGGTCGAGGTGGTGGTTACGAGGTCGACGAAGTGATCGTCGGCGGCGTGCGAGGGCAGGCGATGGGGTTCCTGAGGAGGCGGGCAACGAAAACAATTAGAGAGGGAGAACAGAAATAACGAGGGAGAGAGAGACGTGGTGTTAAATAAGGGTAGCATATAAAATATTAATATATTAAAAGAAAGAGAGAGAGAGAGAGTCTGATTTGGTTAGGATTTAAATATCCAAAAGAGATGCGGAGGAGAGAGTGATTGGGTGAGCTGTAAGAGGATAATATGGGTTATTAAAAAGATTACAGGATTAATAAATTAATAGAGAGAGAGTGATTTGAGATATGTTGTTAGGATAAGTATATAGTGTATAAAGAAAGAGAGAGAGACGTTAAGATTGATTGTTTAGTTAAGATAATTAATCTACATATATATATATATAATCTACTGTTAGCATAGCATATAAGAATAAAAAGTTAAAAATTATATTAATAGTTTCTGATATATAAAGAATATAATATTAGTCCGTTTTGAGATTTTGGCAAATACAAACTTACTCCAAAACACGCCCGGGTCAGGTCTAAAATTTCAGATTTAAAATATGAAAAATATATTCGGGTTCCAAATTTCGAAATGAATGCTCAGGTAACAAAAATATATACCCCCAAGAACGGATGCACGTACATACGCGTAGCTATCCAAACACGTCTGTTTCACTGAATGGGACGAGAACAAGATGCGCGGATGCTACCACGGGGTTAGGGGTATCATGCAGGCTATAAAATGCAATTTTAAATTATTTTCTGTGACCTAGAATGTTATATGATAAAAGATGCGACACTAGATAAAATACCAGTATGTACTAAACATGAGATGCACGTGTCCATGCAACAAGTCAAGACAATCTATAACTAAGAATCACACAGGCTCAAGCAAGCGGGTCGGGTCGAATGCAATGTAAAACATAAAATACCATTTGCACCAAAAATACGTTAAATCGAGAATAGACCATGGATAGTAAATATGGAAACTGGAATTGGTATAAATGAACTCGGGTGTTACACATGACTTGATGGGCACTCTGCATCCATTATGCTTGGCAGGCATCGGCTTCTGGAATGCGCTGACGCCGATCATCTGCAATGATTTTATTCAGATGCACGTGCCAGACCGTGTCCTTCGCCAATTCAACTTGAGGCAGCACATACCAGGCGCGGTGGAGTGGACATCGCGTCAGGTTCGAGCGCTAGTTAGGGATGCTTGGCTCGTGGAGTATCAAATTTGGGTGGTTCGATGGTAGGTCGGGTACACCACATAGCCGATGAGATACAAGAAGGCATACCAATAGACCGGTACTTTGCCTAGTATTGGATGATTACCCGCAGATTCGTCATCACAGCCCCCCACCTCATATACGCATCGAAGACCGATGGAGAGAGATTTGGTAACTTTATATCACACCTTTTAAAACTATAATCTTGTTTTTATGAAATTCATTGCCTTATTTACCATCAATATAGGTCTAAACCATTTACGCGTTAGAGAATATAGCTGATGAGGGGATTAGTGGCATCAAGGACTTAGCGAGCTGCTTTATGAACATCAAGTCTGTCATCAGGAGTGTGATGACGATGCCAGATTCACACGTCCACCGGTCATGCCTGCACAACCTATGCCTCCACCACCTGTCCCCGCACCACCCGTGCCTCCACCAGCTGTGTCTGCACCTGTCATTCCTATCACATATGCACGAACAAGACGTAGACGACACAGCCGGAGCCGTCTCAGCATCCCGTTGAGTACGAGCATGGACCATTACAGCTAGAGCTGTCTCAGCCACCTGCCGCTGACGAAGCCAGACCGTCATAGCTTCGATGTCCTGTAGCGAAGAGAAGGACACCAGGGATGGTGCGACGACTTCGTTAGATTGCACGGAGTGTTTGTGTTGTATTGTGTTGTGATGACTTCGTTATTTATTTTACATTGTTTATTGTTTTTAGTTTATTGGCCTTCACCGTTTGGGCATCGTATATTTTGTGTGGATTGTGTCTCCGCCGTTTAGGTGTTGAGTCTCCTCCGTTTGGGCGTTGAGTTAGCTCCGTCTGTGAATGCTAATATTTTACTATCCTTGTATATGAATTTTATTCAAAATTTACGAAGGAGGCGCTGTCCGATTTTCAAACATTATTTCTTTACAAAAAACACTTTAATTCATTTTAATTCAAACAATGATTCTCTCTCACACAAACACATGTTCATACACGATATATTACGTACACATGGTACACACATCCACAACATATATGAGAATGATGCTAACAAAATAGATAGCAAGACCAGTAATAACACCATAATTCATCATTAAAATTTCAGAAATAAGTCCTCTACGTTACTCAGCTCCGCAGCAGCAGAATTAATCCGCTCTGTAATTGCATCAATTATCTCATCACCTACCATGGAATCTCGAGTGAGTTCGAGATGGTTCAAAGTCCGACAGTGCATAAAAATGCGATAGAGAGAGCTTGCGGAGTACTCAATATTGCGACTAGAAAGAAGACCCATGGAATGAAAAAAGTGGAGATGACGATTTGCTTCCCCATGGTGAAAAATTTTCTGTACAAATTTTTTTTTCTTAAAATACAGAAAGAAGTTTGCAAGCTGGAGCACAATTTAAAAGTTATTCTTATTTAAGAACAGCAAGAAACAATTTGTAGCTCACTGGTAAAGCCTTGCACTGCTGTGACGTAGCCCCTGTATTCAAATCCCATCAACCACATATTATTTTTCCTGATTTTTTCTTTTAAACTTTTGGAAGCCTAAAAGTTTGCACGTGGAATGCACACAAAAATTGAAAAGACAGAAAAATAAACATCCGCAAAATATTATATACAGCGAATAGGACACATGGCTCCAATCCGACGGTCCCCTCCTCAAATTTGGCCGGCGAGATGAGTTCTTGGGCCGGCGGCATCGGGTCCCCCGTGGGGAAAAGTCCACATTCTCTGCACACTAGACCTTTGGCCTACCCCCATTACCCCCATACTGTTTGTTTTTTCTGCAAATTAACAAAGACTTCAATTTCATCCATTAATCCAATTTTTAATACTTTTTAATTCATTTTTTCAATTTCAGAACTCTAATTCCACCCTATAAATACAATCCCATACCCTAGCCCTCCTCATTCTGAAAATTCTAGTAAAGAATATCAAAATTTTCTAATTACAAGTGGAGTTGAAGTGGAGTTAGCCCAAGGTCAACTTCTGGCGAGGATTCGAGGCAATTCCGGCGACCCTGCAACCCCATGACAACCTCAAGCTCTTCCTCTCTCTATTCTTAACCCAAGTCACTTGTAAGTTCCTTCTATTTCCTCCCTCTCTTCGCTTAATTCTCTTTTCAAAACAAAGCATCGGTAAGTGGAGTTATTACCGATGTAAATCTTCTAAACTCTATGATCTCACTTTTCATTTACATATTGTTCAATAAACTTTTACACAATACTTGTAACACTATTATAAAGGTTTAGAAACAACTTTCACTATAAAACTCCATGTTAAATAACTTTAATCTAACTTTTATGTTTAAATACCATGAAGTTTATATACGTTATCTTTTTAACATTTTTCTTAGCATATCTTTAGGAAACTTCACGAGGTAATGACCTACCTCTCACATACACACATATTGACATAGCATGATGCTCTTGAGACATAACTTTTGTGGCAAAATACGACTTTTCATCAAAATACTTTGAACTATAAAAACCCGTTTTCTTTTAAATAGTATTATTAAACTCTTTGTGATTATACCTCTACAACCCATTTTGGGGAACCCGCTATTGGATGGTGCCGATTATCGCACATTCTCGGGGCTAGTAGAGTGAGATGCAGACCTCCTCACGGAACATACGATCTCGAAAGAATTTTAATACGATTTTTAAGAAAAACGAGATTTTCTACTTAATAAATAAAATTAATTTTTAATAATTATATAAATATTATCAAACCATATATTTTTAATATATAATAAAATTCCATGTTTTCTAGAAAATAAAAGAATGACAAGTTTCATTAAAATACCATCAAGTATCAATACAAGACAAGTTACACTAAAATACCATGAACTATTCAAGCTAAGTTACTATTCACTAATATACCTCACTCTTTAAAATTCACATGCATGGAAACCCTAAAGAACATAAATAATTACTCGAGTTTTATTTTGAAAGTATATAAAATATTTTTCATAAAACCCCCTCGAGATATATAAATTATATTAAGGACCTTAGTAAATATAGGTTTAAGCGGGACCAATTCTCTTGAGCCTCAGGGAGCTGGAGAAAGTGGGTGCTTGCCTATTTAAGATAGAAAACTAAAATGGGGTTATCAATGGTAATTTTCTTGGAAAAAAACACAAATCCGACTGTCCATGTGCAACAGTTACCGATAACATGCTAAACCTAATTCAGAATCCAAATTATGTTCTAAGTGTCTGACTCAAGTCTGAGTCCAAATCAATCTGAATCCAATCCAAACATGAATCCAATTCAACATGACTCCATTATACCAAACATGACTATTTGCACCTAAACCTGAATACAAGATCAATCATGCAACATGACTTGACTTGACCGAACCATGGCTATATCTTGACTTGACTACATGCCTACTTGATACATCCTGAAACTGTTTACATGAACAACTTATACCATGGTCTCGGCAAGTCTGATAACTACAATCAATACAATATACATTACGGGGTTTAACGGGGTAGACTGGTACGGAATGTGTTAAAAGTGGCACGAAGATTGACACTAAAAAATACCTACATGAACATCCTGTGCCGTTGTTCCGTGGGTTTTGACGGGGCCTTGTACTACGGGTTACCATAGTCCACGAGGAAAGTTGTACTCCTCTCGTATACACTGATACCTTTTGTACCAAGCTACAAACAATCACGTTAGTATAAAAAACATAAACCTGTACAATTTACCATCTCTATTCTCTTTACTTGTCTATTTTATTCTTTCTTTTGAGACTTACCGAGCACTAGTTTGCTGACGACATTCATGTCTCTTCTTTCTTTAGAATGTTCGTCAGGAGGACCCGACTCTCAGGAGACCGAGCTTAGTCTGGACGATTTGGAGCAGTTCACAGAGGAGCCAGACTTCTAGGCTTTTACTTGTACTTATTTTCTTTTCAGTTCATATGCCACTATTTAGGCATCGCTTTCTATCATTGTACTTTTCTTTTCAGTTGTATATAAAAAAAGAATGTTAATAAAAGTTGATGTTATTATTACATCTCTTGTTATTCTTGTGTATTCATTTATATTACTTATTTACGCTTAACGTGTTTACTTCTGAGTAAATACATCGCTGCCCGTCACGTCTACTTCTCCGTACACTGGGAAGCGGGGCGTGACATTATTTCTTCAGTGGGAGACGATAGCGCATCCAATACGACTAAGTGTATGAGCCATAGGATTTCATGATCGATCTTCATCGGTTAGTTCATACCCCCCATAATCGATAAAGAATGATTTCATAACTAGAGCAGTCTATCATCGTGTATACAGATTTCACGACGGTGTAAGGGATGCACCTCTTAATTTTCTCGATTGATGGCAATCCTGCAGATAAAGATCCCGACATTGAGAGAGAGCGAGACTGAGAACTGAGAGGGAGAAAGATAGAAAATGTGATGATGATGAGATCTAAGAGAATGTGAGATAGCTTGGCACAGAGGGTGAGATTCGAGATAGAGAGGAAGAGATTGAACTCTTCATATAAGGAACACAAGCAATCACGAGTATGTGTTTTTTGGGGCGCAGTTGGCAACCGCGTCCCAGAAAATCACATACCCATGAATGATAATGTTTCCTTTTGGGGCGCACCTGCAAACTGCGCCATAAAAAACACAGACCTGTGAATAATTATGTTTGTTTTTGGCACGCAGTTTGTAACTGCGACCAAAAAAACAAAGTCTACCATGAATGATAGAGTTTCCTTTTAGGACGCACCTGCAAACCGCGCCATAAAAAAATACAGACCCATGAATGAGTATGTTTCTTTTTGGGACACAGTTTGCAACTACGCCCAAAAAAACAAAGTCCCAATAATGAAAATGATTCATATTATTTTACTACATTTTAATGGGCGCAGATTGAAACTGTGCCCCTTACAATTGTAAGGGGCGCAGTTTAAAAGTGTGCCCCATACATTTGAAAGTGGTGCCTATATGGCGTCCCATACAAATGTAATGTAGCGTCTACGAGGCAGAAAGTGGCATATTTTTGTAATATATTTTGAAAATGGTTTTTATATAAGAATATTATTTTAATATGGTTTCATATAAAAAATTGTCCGGAAAAAAAACCTATTGAGATCGTTTATTTCATATTTTACTTGATTGTTTTATTTGTTTTGGCTTCAATTTGAGTGGGATTTATTGTAACGACTCTGAATTTACTGAACGGAATTTTTCAGTTTAATGTACAGAAATGAGTTTACATGCCTGAGTATGAGTTATAAGTAAATTTTGTTAAAGAACAGTAAGAAACAACTTGTAGCTCACTGGTAAAGCTCTTGCACTGCTGTGATATAGCCCCTGTATTCGAATCCCAACAGACACATTATTTTTTTCTGATTTATTTTTTAAAACTTTTTGGAAGCCTAAAAGTTTACACGTGCAATACACATAAAAATGAAAAGTCGGAAAAATCAAACATGTGCAAAAAGGTTTAAACACAGACTTATACACGTGGCATAAATCCAGAGCCCCTACCCCCTTGATCAGACGGCGGAAAATGATGCCCGTGCTTTGCACACTCGACTCTTGGCCTACCCCTAACTCCTCTGCACTGTTTGATTGCCCTGCAATCAAACAAAGACCCTTCAATTCACCATTTATCATCTTTTATAATGCATTTTAATTCACCATTTTAATTCCAAAACCATAATTCTACATTATAAATACTACCCCATACTCTAGCCCTTCATCATTCTGAAAATTCTAGCCAAAACTCTCAAAACTTCTCAAGTACAAGTGAAGTATAAGTGGAGTTAGCAAGCGGTCAACTTCCGGCAAAGAATCGAAGCAATTCCGGCGATCCCATGACGCCACGAAGTTTAACCTTCCCTCTTCTATCTTTCTTTAAACTAATCAACTAGTAAGTCCTTTCCAATCTTCCTTCATCTTCATTAAAAATTCTTTTTAAAACGAATATCGGTAAGTGGAGTTAATACCAATATCGATCTTCTAAACCCTAAAACTCACATTTTCCTTACATATTTTTCATACAAATTTTACACAATACTTGTAATCTTAATATTAAATGTTTAGAATAAATTTTAGTCAAGAATATCATGTAAAATAACTTTAATTTAAGTTTTTCGTTTAAATACCATGAACTTCAATAGCACCACTTTTAGTATTTTGTGAATACCTTACCTTTAGAAAACTTCACGGGGTAATAACTTACCCCTCACATACACACATGTTTCCATAGCACGATATCTCTTTTGTATGAATTTTTGTTTCGAGGAAACTATTACATTAAAATACCATTTACTATAAAAACCGGTTTTCTTTTAAATTGTATTTTAAATTCCTTTACGAATAGGCCTCTACAACCCTCTTTTGGGGACCTGCTATTGGATGGTGCGAATTATCGCTCATCCTTAAGCTAGTAGAGCGAGATGCAGACCTCCTCACGGAGCATTCGGTCTCGAAAGGTTTTAAATACGGTTTTTAAGAAAAACGCATTTTTCTACTTCAATAAAAATTTAATTTTTAATAATTATATAAATATTAAAAATCCATATATATTCAAGATATAATAAACTTACATTTTTTTAAAATGTAAGAATTACAAGTTTCACCAAAATACCATCAAGATACCAATAAAAGACAAGTTTTACAATAAAATACCATGAACTTTCCAAGCTAAGCTATTATCACTAAAATACCTCAAATCCTTAAAATCCACATCCATGAAAACCCTAAATAATATAAATAACTTCTCGAGGTTTATTTTGAATTTTTATTAAAAATATTTTTCATAAAACCCCCTCGAGTTATATAAAACAACATTAAGGACTTAGTAAATATAGCTTTAAGCGGGATCAATTCTCTTGAGCCCCAGAGAGCCGGAGAAAGTGAGTGATTGCCTATTTAAGGTAGAAAACTTAACGGAGTTATTAATGGTAATTGTCTTGGAAAAATACACAAATCCTGTCGTCCATGTGCAGCAGTTACCGATAACTCCCGAACCTAATTCAGGATCTAAATCAGTTACAAATGTCTGACTCAGTCTGAGTCTAACACAAATCTGAATCCAAACTCAAATCAGAGTTCAATTCAAACATGATTCCAAGGTCTAACATGTATACTTGAACATGAACCTGAAAACCTGAATTCAAACATCAATATCAAACTTGAATGCTTGACTTGACCAAACCATGGTAATAACTTGACATGACTACAAGATTACATCCTGAACCTATTTATTTGAACAACTTGTATCCATGGTTTCGGCAAGACTTGTAAATATAACCTATACAATACATTACGCGGGGATAATGGGTTGGTACGGAATGTATTAACGTGGCACGATATGGTCACTTAAAAGACACCTACATGAACTCTCGTGCTGTTGTCCCGTGGGTTTTGACGGGGCCTTATACTACATGTTATCATAGTTCACGGGGTAAGATGGACTCCTCTTGTATACACAAATACCTTCTGTACCAAGCTACAAACAACTACGTTAGAATAACAATCATATACTTGTACAACTGATCGCACGCCAAAAGCGTGTCGGACATTTAAGAGTTCTAAAGTTTAACCGCGATCAGGACGGTGTCGCTTTGCAGCTAGCCGCGATGAGCACGGGTCGATCCACAGGGAGATGGTAAGTTTTACGTTCTTGTTCTTAATGAGTTAACAAAGTGGAGGATTGGTTCGTTATCTAACCTATGTGTTATATTCAAGTATAAGGCTTGTTAGGAAACGATAGGATAGTGTAAGTTAATGGATTCCGTATTCAAGTACTTTGAGCCGAACTTAACCAATGAAGCTAGAACAATCGGCAACAACGTGGATTAGGGGACTTAAGCACGGTATTCATGGAATCCGGCTTATTGACCCTTGTCCGTCCGTTCTTGTCTCTTACTTTCGCCTCCGGCTAAACCGAATGCAACCGGTCATGGTTAGGAATTACCTTTATCTTGGTAGGGTAGGGTGCCTAACGGAGCGCTTGCGTAGGGTTTGGGCGGAGTTTCAAATGGAAAAGACGGGAAAAGGAAATGAAAAACGAAACGTTAACTTACAATATCTTTCTCTTTTCCTAACAACAATATTCACACCATTCACAAAACAAACCACAAAGAGATAACAAAAGAGAAGAACAAAGAAAAGAAAAGATTACAAACAAGTAATTAAATTGCATGGAATTTAAGTGCGAGAATTAAAAGAGCAAGAATAAAATGCAAGTAAGTAAAAGATTAGGAACCAAAGAACATATTGCAAGACATGGGTTCAATAACCCAAACTTAAACTTGCAAGCTCAATAAAGAGGTTGCAAGATCAAGAGAGGGCAAAAAACTCATGGTGAAGGAAGTACAAAAGAACACTTTATTAAACTTCAAGAATGATACAACCCCTTGAGATCAATAACCAACCCTTAAACTTTCAAGCTCAATGAAGAGGTTGAAGGATCAAGAGAAGGTTAAGAACTCAAGGGGACTAAGCTATTTACAAGAAAGGAGAATAGAAAACTTGGACAAAAAATGACAATCCAAGACTAAAAGAACGACCCTTGAACCTTTGCCCACTGCCTGCTATTTATAGGCA
This sequence comes from Agapanthus africanus, assembly GCA_030015575.1. Classification (NCBI taxonomy): domain Eukaryota; kingdom Viridiplantae; phylum Streptophyta; class Magnoliopsida; order Asparagales; family Amaryllidaceae; genus Agapanthus; species Agapanthus africanus. The sequence goes on along the minus strand of CM057350.1, from coordinate 129,386,037 downwards.
AAGAAGAAAAGAAAATAAACATCAAAATTAGGGCTACGTGGCAGCAAGGAAGGCACTGTGTGAAGCTGGGGCCCACATGAGGAGGTGGGGCCGGCCAGGCTGGCCCAAGTGGTGATGTGGCCGGCCAAATCATGTTGGAATGGTCTCGAACTTGGTGTGTTGACTTGTTTGTCCCCTCACATCATTTTGGCGCAGTTTATTTTCTCTGATTTGGCTTGGTCTGCACCCAGATTTTGGAGGGAATTTTGAATCTTGAATTCAATACACAATCTTCACCATTAAATGCTCATTACTCCATTCCCATATGTGCCTAAATCATGGTTGCCCCCATTATGGTTTTGTTGATTTGTCCATGTGATTTTGCGCTTATTATTGAAGGGAAGTTTTGAATCTTCAAATTGACACATAATCCTCAGCATTGAATGCACATAATATTTAGCCTTGAATGCACATTATCCACATGTGCCTAAAAGTCTTGGGTACACACTTGTTGTGTTGGACCATTTAGATAAAAAAAATGTGTACACAAGCTTGTTGCAAAAAGGGACTCCTGAAGTATCGGTCGGATTGCGGTTCTGGTTGCAGTGTCGGCTCTCAATTGATATATCCATACTTTTAAATGTATTTCCAGTATGTTATCACGGATACCTGTAATCTGTATTACTTAGCAGACACTGGTTAATAGTACCGATAAATACAACAAATAGATAATGAATGAGCGGTATTAGAATGCAGTTTTCTGATATGAACAAATACCCCCAAACTTATCTTTTGCTCGTCCCGAGCAAAACATTTATTCACAAAAGAAAATACTAACCACACTTTTGCTGGGAATGCGATTGCACTGAGCGTGTGCAACAAGCCGTTAAACCTCTAGGTGTCTCTAGTAGGAGGAGTGTTGTCTCCTGAGGGTTTTCAGCGGATACTACCCACAAAATCCCGTCAAGCTGGTTTTGCGAAATAACTATGATTCAAACCCGAAGGTTTTGTTTTAAAGATAACAATTCTATTATCCTAAATTTAGAACTATCGAACCTTTATTTTTCACACCTCACTTCTCATTTAACTTAAGATTTTATATGTCTTTACGTGCAGTGCAAATAGTGTCGTTAAGTTTCAAAAGGATCGATTAAAGTCGTCATGTCACAAAATAAAGCCCAGATAAAAAATTTGAAAAGGATCACACAAGTTTTATAAAGAGTTAAGTATTTCTCAAGTTTCGTTTTCCAGTTATGTTTCAAATTCAGAATTTCTATCTTCCTTAACAGGAAACTAGGTCTTATTTTTCACACCACATTTTCTTGTTTTCATTTCATACACACCTTTGTGAACGTGCAATAGTCTTTATCATAGAATAAAACCTCCATATCTCCGCTAGAAATACTTTTTTATAAAAACCTGCCTTTTGTCAAGATTATTCTCACACAAAGAACCGTTAGGAATTTTAACTCGGAGAGAACACTTGCTTGACTTTGTTTTAATCTGGACTTTCTAGGCTTCTTAGCGAGCTTTGGGCCAATACTCCCAAACCAGTTGGTTTTAGGGCATTAAGTGTAGAGACACCCCAGCGGACTTAATTATTCAAGTTACTTAGGCCCTAAAACAAAAGACCACTTTTAGCGTGAAAATCATGATGATTTTATGCGAACGGAGATATAATTGGTTGTTCAATTATTTTTTTGGATAAAAGACGTGTTTAGTGGGTTAGGTGTGTAATCATTCCAATCAAGATTCAGATGGGTTATTCTTCAGAATTAGTTCTTATTAAGACATCAATAATATCCCTTCATATCCACCTCTCTTTATAAACTAGTCTTGATATTACTTATTTCAGAACAAACCTATTTGATCCTCAGAAAATAGTTTATCAATTTAAAAGTTTTCAGACATAATAGACTTGTCATCTAATTTTCAAAACCCACGACACGTGTAGTGTGATGTAAAGACGTATATTAGCTATAGTTAACTTCAAAGGAGAGTTATCTTTCAGGTTTTCAAAATCTAAAAATAGGATTTAGTTGTTCCTATCTTATTAAATAAAACCGTCGAAATATTGAATCTAAGTTCTCCCACTAGCTAACTTGGCGACAAAGTTTTTATGTTTTTAGAAAATTTTCTGATTTTTATGGGTTTTTAAATAAGTATGCAAATGCAGAATATATAAATGAATGCGAAGGGATAAAGCTTACCGAGCACACCCCTAAACTTAAACTTGACAGTGCCTTCACTGTCAGGCTACACCAAAAGGGTCAAAATTGTCGGTGCCTCCCCAAAAACAATTTATATACAAAAATAAAAACCAAAAAATATGTACACCAAAAGGTTCCCCCCCAAACTTAAGTAAAACAGTGTTTCCACTGTTAAGCGTTGAAGTTCAGGATTTAGGAGGGAAAGAGAACAGTATCAAGCTATACAAGACCTTACAAAGGCCAAAAGTGATCACCAACCATTCAAAAATTCTATCATGATAATATGCGGGTTGGTGAAAGAAGATGAAGAGAAAAGAAATGGAGAATACGCGAGACCGTATGGAGATAGAAGCGGGATACGGTCTCGGTATATGAGAGGAAGAATGGAGGAAAGGAAAAAGAAATAGTGTACGAACTTGAGGGTGAAAATGGAGTGAATAAATTAGCACAATATGTAATGACCGATGTGTAAAAAGCGATTGTGCTAATCTATCAACCCGTCGAGAGATTGGGTCAAATCCCTCAAAATTCGTCAGAAAATATGGGTACGCTGAACTCGGTAAACCAGACATAGGAAATGAAAGTGATACAGTTTCTTGCAAGGTCGGAACGATGGAAGGGACGAAGGGGAGTGATTTAGGGATAGTCTTATTCTCACCTAAGTAAACTGTCTCGAACTCGAAAGATTCCGTCAATGGTTTGAATTGACTGTGAGTAACCGAGTTTGATAGTTCAACTAACTCATCTGAAAATTCGAAGGACTCAAACTCGGGCGGTGAGTCTTCAACATCCTCCAAAAAAGTGAAACACTCGTAATCGTTATCGATTGTGAGAAGAGTGTCAGATTCAAGGAGGAACGCACTAGTGGCGTCAAATGTGCTATGATTGAACAAAAAATTTTCAAACTCACAGTCCTCCTGCATGATCTTTTGCGTGGTCAGAACGATTGAAAGGATGGAGGGTGATTTAGGAAGTATAACAGTTAAAGGTTCAGGAGGATGAATTGGAAAATCCAACACATCAAACAAAAATGGTTCATCCTCAATACTATCCTCATAATTCTCTTCAAAAATTATCTCATCCATCCAGATCTCATCAAAATCAAGACGCATATGAAGTTCGGGAGAAACATTTAATGACCCGGGATGATGAATTGGAGAGAAAATTTCAGTCAAATCTACGGGTTCATCATCCAAAATACTCCCTGCGTCAATATCCTCAATCAAGTGAAAATTAATATTCTCAGACTCCTCATCAAAAGCATGGATTTCAATCGATTCTGGTTCTAAGATGGAAGTGTAGAGGTCAAAAGGTTTAGGATTGGTTTCACTTGGAATGGACCCTTCACAATCTGGTAAATCAAACACTACAAAATCGCACAACTCATTAAACGTTCTATCTTTAATCGGTAAATCTTTTGGAACACTAGATACACATTCAAAACTGGAGTGGTGTGATTCAATTTGCAATGGGTAGTTTTGATTAGGAAGGGTGTACAGCTCACTTTCACTACTCAAATTCTCAGCCTGTCCTACCGCCTCATTATACATTGTAAAATGTGGAGCTAGTTGAAAACTAGCTATCGGGTCACTAGGTTGTATGAGGACGGCCATGGAAGCATTCAAATCCATCATCTGTTGGCATGACGCTACCCTAAAGTCTTCCAACAACTGTTCCAGACTAGACATGGGTTGTGAAGGGGTTTCAGTAAAAAATTCAAAGTTGTTTGAATACTGGAAACTCCCAAAAGGTTGTTCAGAAGCAGTGTCTAGGGCAGGTGCAAAAGTTGGGTAGGACTCGTAGGAATTGAATGGCTGGACAGGGGTAGGATCAACATACGAATAAGAAGGTGAATGGAATTGTTGATCCATAGAATTTGTAGTAGTGAAAGGAGTGAAAGATCGGCTACGGGATTGTTCAATATGTTCAGCGAGGGACAAAGGACGACTTGCAAAAGGGGTATCAACATAAGAGGGTGGGGGAGGTTGATAAGGTTGATACAAAGTAGATTGCGGAGTGCAAGTGTTTGTCCTAAACGCGTCTATGCGATCTTTCAATGAAATTTTTGGCATGGATGGATCGTTCGAAGTTCGACCAAAACAAGAACCGTAAGAAGTTATGTCTGGTTGTGGGTACCAAAGTTCGGCAAGGGTTTTTCGAGGTGGGGTACCCATGATATGAAGAGAGAAAGAAAGAAAGGAAGAGAAAAGGAGGGGAAAAGAATGTGGTTTTTTTTATAGTTTTTTTTAGTTAGTTATTAACAAAAGAATAAAATATACAAAAAAGAATCTGGACAAAAACAATCACGACGCAAAAATACCACATACCTAATCGTTCTAGGGTTCACCTAGGTCAACTAGACCTGCTCAAGAACTTGATTGTCGAAGTAAAACTATGTCGAGAAACAGGCTCAAGATATACTGATCACGAGGCCAGGTAAGTGCAGAGATAAGGGGAGGTTTTCCGACGCTTTCGCGAAGGTACTTAATTAAATAACCCTTTCTCTTTTGGCGGTTTCGCCGTTAACACTTTCCTAGACACCCCGTAAACAATATACCGTTAAGCGGTGTTCTAAACACAGTTAACCTCTCCTAGTGAGCGCGAAGTCCTTAAGGCTTAAAGTCTAATTTCTTTTAAAATTTGTGTGGGTAAACGTTATGCTCAAGTTCGTGATTTGTGGACCACGGAAAAGGTGATGAAATACTTTACCGTATGTTGTGGGGTTCGCTTGCCCTTAAGTCCGTATTAATGTATGCAATGCGCAAATCAATGAAAAAATTTGTTCAAAATTTCAAACAAACTTTTTTTTTAAGCGCGGCACTGCAACAAATACGGGTTAGTCAATTTTTTTTTTGGCGTTTGCTAGCGAAATTGCAAAGAATCCTGCAAAGATATTATATTGGAAGCGTCGGATTTGAGAAGAAGGTGTTAGTAAAGTACGTACTATTAAGTTGTGGGTTAAGAAACCACCGTTGAATCAAATCCGGTAAGCTTGAAAAGTTCGCTTGCACGGGTCAAACTATCCGGATCTTTGGCACTGTACTTCGTAACCACCTTAACTTTGAATGTGCACTTTGCTCCCCATGCCCGCTGTTCGCAAATCCGCAAAATCTGAAATGTCGGAAAAAATGGATATTAGTGCGGAAAAACGATACGAATGCCTAAATACCTGCACATTAAAAATTATAAAAAACAAACAATACAAATAGGACAAAAATAGAACACTGGAGTTCAGAGGAGAAATTGGAGGCAAGAAGTGGTGAAAGGGCCGGCGTCGCCGGATTTGGTGATGATGTCGCCGGCCAACTTGATGAGGTAGGGCTCCAAATTTCAACAGTAGTCTCAGTGTTCCACTAATGCCACACTGGTATTGTTTATCTTTTTATGTTTAGTTACAAAGTGCAAGCAGGTATAAAATCCAGAGAACAAAATGGTTAGCTTGTGTTAATTTTTGTTTTGATTTTGGTTTTTGGTTTTGAAATTTTTATGTTGTTTTGAAAAATAGGGTTAGATGGGTATTAACAAGATTAACCCGAAATAACAAAAACAAAAACATTACCATCTCCCCAGCAATGGCGCCATTTGATCGCACGCCAAAAGCGTGTCGGATATTTAAGAGTTCTAAAGTTTAACCGCGATCAGGACGGTGTCGCTTTGTAGCTAGCCGCGATGAGCACGGGTCGATCCACAGGGAGATGGTAAGTTTTACGTTCTTGTTCTTAACGAGTTAACAACGTGGAGGATTGGTTCGTTATCTAACCTATGTGTTATATTCAAGTATAAGGCTTGTTAGGAAACGATAGGATAGTGTAAGTTAATGGATTCCGTATTCAAGTACTTTGAGCCGAACTTAACCAATGAAGCTAGAACAATCGGCAACAACGTGGATTAGGGGACTTAAGCACGGTATTCATGGAATCCGGCTTATTGACCCTTGTCCGTCCGTTCTTGTCTCTTACTTTCGCCTCCGGCCAAACCGAATGCAACCGGTCATGGTTAGGAATTACTTTTACCTTGGTAGGGTAGGGTGCCTAACGGAGCGCTTGCGTAGGGTTTGGGCGGAGTTTCAAATGGAAAAGACGGGAAAAGGAAATGAAAAACGAAACGTTAACTTACAATATCTTTCTCTTTTCCTAACAACAATATTAACACCATTCACAAAACAAACCACAAAGAGATAACAAAAGAGAAGAACAAAGAAAAGAAAAGATTACAAGCAAGTAATTAAATTGCATGGAATTTAAGTGCGAGAATTAAAAGAGCAAGAATAAAATACAAGCAAGTAAAAGATTAGGAACCAAAGAACATATTGCAAGACATGGGTTCAATAACCCAAACTTAAACTTGCAAGCTCAATAAAGAGGTTGCAAGATCAAGAGAGGGCAAAGAACTCATGGTGAAGGAAGCACAAAAGAACACTTTATTAAACTTCAAGAATGATACAACCCCTTGAGATCAATAACTAACCCTTAAACTTTCAAGCTCAATGAAGAGGTTGAAGGATCAAGAGAAGCTTAAGAACTCAAGGGGACTAAGCTATTTACAAGAAAGGAGAATAGAAAACTTGGACAAAGAATGACAATCCAAGACTAAAAGAATGACCCTTGAACCTTTGCCCACTGCCTGCTATTTATAGGCAAAGAAGAAAAGAAAATAAACATCAAAATTAGGGCTACGTGGCAGCAAGGAAGGCACTGTGTGAAGCTGGGGCCCACATGAGGAGGTGGGGCCGGCCAGGCCGGCCCAAAGTGGTGATGTGGCCGGCCAAATCATGTTGGAATGGTCTCGAACTTGGTGTGTTGACTTGTTTGTCCCCTCACATCACTTTGGCGCAGTTTATTTTCTCTGATTTGGCTTGGTCTGCACCCAGATTTTGGAGGGAATTTTGAATCTTCAATTCAACACACAATCTTCACCATTAAATGCTCATTACTCCATTCCCACATGTGCCTAAATCATGGTTGCCCCCATTATGGTTTTGTTGATTTGTCCATGTGATTTTATTTTGCACTTATTATTGAAGGGAAGTTTTGAATCTTCAAATTGACACATAATCCTCAGCATTGAATGCACATAATATTTAGCCTTGAATGCACATTATCCACATGTGCCTAAAAGTCTTGTGTACATACTTGTTGTGTTGGACCATTTAGATAAAAAAAAATGTGTACACAAACTTGTTGCAAAAAGGGACTCCTGAAGTATCAGTCGGATTACGGTTCTGGTTGCAGTGTCGGCTCTCAATTGATATATCCATACTTTTAAATGTATTTCCAGTATTTTATCACGGATACCTGTAATCTGTATTACTGAGCAGACACTGGTTAATAGTACTAATAAATACAACAAATAGATAATGAATGAGCGGTATTAGAATGCAGTTTTCTGATATGAACAACAACTTACCAGTTCACTTCTCATTACTGTTATATTCCATTCCTTCTTTTGGAACTTACCAAGCGCTAGTTCGCTGACGACATTCATGTCTTTACTTTCTTTGGAATGTTCGTCAGGAGGACCGGACTCTCAGGAGATCGAGCCGAGCCAGGAGGACTTGGACCAGTTTACTGCCCAGCCGGACTTCTAGCTCATCTTTTACTTATTGTAGTTTGTATGCCACTGTTTAGGCATTGCTTTATATCATTGTATCTTTCCTTTTCAAAGCAGTTGTATTGTAAAGATAAATTTTGTTTCCCCCAATCAGAGCAAGGTTGTGTTTGAATTTCAAAAAAAATTCAAATTTTGGAGCAACGCTTCAAATTCCGTGCGCTACGCGCAACGCGCCACGTGTCAGAAGCTGATACGTCAGCGCAGCGCCCAAGGCAGTGCGCCCAATCAGAGCAAGACTCTATTAAAAAACAAAATTAAAGGAAGCAGAGCTTCAGTTGTGCAAGCGCTGCGCTGCGCGACACGTGTCAGCGCAGTTGCTTCTGCGCAAGCGCTGCGCTGCGCGACACGTATCAGCGCAGTTGCGCAAGCGCAGCTACGCTGCGCTGTGCGCTGCGCGACACGTGTCAGCGCAGTTGCGCTGTGCGCTGCGTGACACGTGTCGAGCGCTGGTGCATCTGTGCCAAACAGAATTAAAATTCTAATAAGATATTTCTGTTCTTGTTAAAACAAGAAGATTGTCTTCTGTAAAACAGAAGCCCTTGGATCAAAGATCCAACGGGGGGGGGGGAATTCCCCAAATCACTCAGAGAAAGATCTCTTTAACAAATTTAACAAATTTATGGGCACTATATAAAGGCCCCTAGACCCCAATTCAAATGATCATCAACATCAAAAAATATTGTGAGAGATTAAGAACCTCAAAACAGAGAGAACTCTTTAGAAAGTTCAAGAAAAAAGGTAAAAACCTTCATAAAATAGAAGAATTTCTTCTAATAGATCATTGATCTAAGAACAAGATCAATGATCTTCAAATAATAATAAGTGCCTTGCACTTTTTTATGAACCACTGATTCTCTGAAAACAAGAAAAAACAAGAAAAACTTGTTTTCTCTGATCTAAATTGGATCAAGGAACTAAACAGTGCCCTGCACTTGCAAAACTGCACTGTTGCGCTCTTGGGTTGGCGCAAGCCACCAGAGAGCGCCATGTGTCAGCACCTGAACCACTTGCGCTATGCGCTTTTAAGATAGAGCCTTACTCTCTGAAATTGGCGCAACTCACCAGAGCGCACCACGTGTCAGCAGCGCAAGCACAGCGCACTGCGCTTGCGTGACACGTGTCATCACCACAAGCGCTTGCGCTCAGTGATTGGCGCAAAGCGCCTGAAAAATGCACTGCATTGTTTACTGAAGGGCCAGGCCCAAATCAAAAAGACCTAGTATGCCAAAATAAATTGCAATGCAATTAAAGGGCTGAGCCCAAACAAAATTGATGCTCTGCATCATTTATAAAAGGGTAGAGCCCAAACAAAATAAAATGCAGAGCCCAGACAAAATTGATGCTCTGCATCATTTATAAAAGGGCAGAGCCCAAACAAAATAAAATGCAATAAAATGGCAGAGCCCAAACAAAACAAAATGCAGTGCATTATTTAAAAAGGGGCAAAGCCCTAGCACAGGCCTATTAAGCCAAAAAAAAATAAAAGCGTTGAACATTTTTTCAACTAAACTTAGCCCAATCATGGCTGTAAGTCCTCAAATTAAATTGACCGAGCACAGCTGCTCTCTTAAATCAATTTATATCCGGTTCGAGGGTACATCTCCGAACTCCTCTGACCCCTATCGTTGTAATCGTTCAACGACGTCAGAGAGGTGACGGGTCCCGACAACCACATATCAACACGGACTGTGGGGTCCTTAAACCCATGGACTTATACGTCCTTAAACTACCTATGGACCACCATGTCTCTAAACTGGGATATGGACCGCAACGTCCTTAAACTACCTATGGACCACTACGTCCCTAAACTGGAACAATAGAGCCCCCAAATGCTCTTTTGTCGGATCTAAACGATCCCGTTTAAGTTGATCTTAGCCTCAAATATGGCCAACGTATCCTTAAACATTCAAACAGACTTTAGTCCCAAATTGGACTATAAGATCCCCAATCAACTTTGGTTCAAGGGTACATCTCCGAACTCCTCTGACACCTATCGTTGTAATCCTTAAACGACGTCAGAGAGGTGACGGGTCCCGATGGCCATGCATACAATGGACCACTATGTCCCTAAACTGGAACAATAGAGCCCAAACGCTCTTTTGTCGGATCTAAACGATCCCGTTATGTTGATCTTAGTCTCAAATCAGACTAACGTATCCTTAACGAATGTTTAAGTTGATCTTAGCCTAAATATGGCTAACGTATCCTTAAACTAAAACACCAAATCCAAATCTAAGTAAATACGGATTTGGACTAATCCACGTCTTACGGGCGATAGCATCACTTAGTCTCCGTATACAATCCACGGGCATCCACAAACAAAACAAACACACACGACACGAAGTGAAATTCTGGAGAAGGAGAAAGTAGCTACCGCGATGCGGTAGCGTAATTAACTGCAGGGGCTTGCGCCTGCAGGGAAGAGCGTCCCCACAATCAAAAAACCCTCAAACAAGGGGGAATCTGACGAAGTCTGCTACATCGGCCGCATCCGTCTAAACCTCTGATATACGGTGCCATAAATCAACTTGGCATCTTCGGAGAGGTAGACGGATAAAACCATATAGCATCTGCCCCGAATCTCAGGCAAGACGTCCATGTCTTGGCCGCCATTCGGAGGGGAACCGATTCTAGCACGCCCGGTGGGACCTTTTCCTCTTTCCACTCCACACTTCGTGTGTCGTCTTCGCGAACGAATCGCGGTTTGTTAATGGTTGCCTTTGGGTTGCAAGTTACTAAGATTTGGTCTTTTGCCTGGCGCAGAAATCAAGAATCAATGGCCTCAAATTGCTCGAACTGCTCGAAGTGCTAATGCAACCGACGCTCCGCCTCACCTGGAGGTGTAGCATATGGGCCTCAAGCGGCCTCCGTACTTACTATGCCTCTGGAGAAAGTGACTCAAGCCACCACCGGCTTGTTCTTTGGGACCATGATCCTGCCAGCAAGCTTCACCATCCCTGTGCCCGTACCGGAAGCTTCAAAGAAGTCGGTCTTCGATCGACTTGCTACTCCCACGGCTCCTCTCAACGGGTCGTCCAATTCTTCAGTCTTCACCAGACTGAGCTCGAGCACCAAAGGGCCAATCAAGAAGCCCATAACACCTGAGGCGGCCATCCCAAAGAAGATGGCTGCTCCTGAAGTCGCCAAGGCGGCTTCTCCTGTCAAAGAGTCAGTCTTTGCAAGGCTGGCTATTCCCATCCCCGTTCAGAAATCTGCTTTTGACCGCTTGGACACAACTCCTCAACGGACGTCAGTCTTCAAGAGGCTGACACCGGCAACAGTCCCTCGCCTGAACAGGGGGCAAGAAGAAGCTGTCTCTGAACCAATACCGACAACTCGTCACGCCCGACGACGCCACTGGCGCCAGATAAGGAAGACTGGGGGCAACTTCCCCTCTGGGATGACTCCACCAGCTCCAACTATGGAAGTTAATGCTGCTGTTCCAACTGGGAACAGGTTTGAGCTGCTGAACAGGGTACGCAGAAATTCGCCAACTGCGGTGCTCAAAAGATCTCCTCCACCGGTAAAGACTGCCGTGGAAGCAGAAAAGCCGGAGCAGTCTCCTCAATCGCTGTCCTCCAGGATCTACAAGACATGGCGACGAGTCCGAGAATCTGTGATTGATCCTAATTTCTCTCGCCAACACAAGAAGTCGAAAGGTCGGCAAGAAGAAAATCCCCCGGTCAAGCAACGAAAGGCGACGAACACTTGGGTGCCCAAAGCAACGGCCCTCTCAACTTCAGCGGCCCATAAGAGAAGAAGGCCGGAGAAAGTCCTCACGCCGATGGCGAATATCAAAGGTGGTGAACCCAAATGCCCTAAGTCCGGGGGCATCATAGTTCATACCGTTTACATGGCGTCCGGTAAAGAGGACAGCCGCATATCCACAGGTCATAGACCGCTTACGCGATCGGTGACCAAAGCACAGGAGCAGCAGCAGAAGCTCCAAGAGATGATGAACGCGATGGCCGCACTTACTGGGCCAAAAGAAAGCCCTGAAACGTCCTCGGATGAACGCCAGGAGCAAGAAACTGACGCCGAATTCCTTTTTTGGATATTGGAGAAGAAGGATAAAGAGGCTGCTGAATAAGCGGCCAACATAAAGCGTATGGGCCTCCTGTTCCAAGACATGGTGGGGATGATGATCCAACAAGATCCTCCGGCCGAAGATCCCCCGATCGTCCTTGAAGACGATAGGGGAGAAACGTCGAATCCTCCACCAGCACTGTCAACAGCTAAGGAGGAGACAATCTCCAAAGCTGACTTGGACGAGTACATAGCCCAACAAATATGGGTTCATCATGCGACTGAAGCAGCCGGCCAGGTCGTAAAATGTCACGCCCCGTTTCCCAGTGTACGACGAAGTGGACGCGACGAGGCCCGCTACGTATATACTCAGAAGTACATACGCTAAGCGTAACTAAGCAATATAAAGTAAATCACAAGAGACGAATGATATAGAAAAAGAACAACAACTTTTATTAATAACATTCTTTGTACAATACATGAAAAGGAAATACAACTGAAATGAAAAGCGATGCCTAAACAGTGGCATAACAGGAAATGAAAATACTGGAAAGAACAAGGTATAATATCTAGGGCTCGGGGTCTTCGTGGAACTGCTCCAAATCTTCACCGATAGGCTCGATCTCAGCTTGGTCCAACGCACCTGACGACATTCAAAGAAGAGAGAAACAGAATGTCGTCAGCGAATAGGTCGCTCGGTAAGTCCCAAAGATAAGGGAGAAATAGACAGAGAGTAAGAGAGAGAGAGTGTGACTTTTACAGTTGTATTATATTGTTATATTATAGTAGTATGGTGTTAACGCTGTTGTTGTAGCTTGGTACAGAAGGATGCCAGTGTATACGAGAGGGGTCTCAGTATGCTAGAGACCAGGGCAAATGGAAGTACAAGGCTCCGTTATACAACCCGGAACAACGGCAATTGGATTCAGGTTAGGTGTCTTAATCTTACCATCTCGTGCCACCTTTAACACCTTCCGTACCAATCTACCCCTTAAACCCCGCGATGTCTTGTTTGTATTGTTATCTTGTAAAATTGTATTGATTGCATGATTGACTGACCGACTGACCAAAACCATGATATCAGGAAACGGTTATAACCGTGGAGTCATGTAAATGGAATACTGGGAAACATGTAAAAGGAATATCCATGGTTCGGTTCAGTCAAGTTATATAGATTGTGAACTGGATTCTGGGATTCATGTATTCATCTTGAGTTGAAATATAAAGAATATAGATTGATTTGATTCATATTCAGATCAGAAATAGTCAGACTCTAACCCGAGTCAGACTAAAAGAAAGATAATTTGAGGTTCTATATTTATTAGGGGCCTTATTGTAATTTATAAAACTTGAGGGAGTTTTATGTAAAAAGTACTATTGTATAGTTTTCAAATACACCTCAAGTATTTATTATTCGTCTTTATAGTTATAATGAGTATGAATTTTATTTGTGTTATTCTAGTGAATATATCCTAATGAAAGTATTAATTGATTTATTTGAAATTTCATAGTATTTTAATATAACTTTTAATCTTGTAATTTTTAAGGAAAAGTGGAAACTTTATATTATAATAAAATAGGTGTCTAAATGATAATTAAATATATTTTAATACAACAATAATTTTTAAATAAATATTTTATTTTTCCAAAATCACATTTTTCTTAAATGCCGTATTTTAACCCTTCGAGACCGAATGCTCCTTGCGGAGGTCTGAATCTCGCACTACTAGCCCGCGGGTGCACGATGAACCGTACTATCCCTAACGGGTTCCCCAAAGGTGGGTTGTAGCGGCGCTTTGCATAGGTTTAACAAATACCATTCATTTGGAAAAAAAACTGTTTTATAAATATAAGGTATTTATTTGTAAAAGAGTATAAATTTCCGTATTTTAGTTTCTAAGGTTTCCTAAGCCAACTAACCTATTTCTAAGGTCTAAACGACAAGTCATTAGAAGCCTCAAATCGCCTCTTCACCGTCAATTGCGGCCAGGTAAGTGCCAGGTAAGTGGGAAGGAACCACAGTCGTGGGCCTAATTAAAAACCACTAGCCTTAGACACACTTGCCTAGACACCACAAGACAGTTTAGATAAACGATCGATGTCCATGACCAATCGTACTTTCATTTTATTTAGAATTTTAATCAATTTAAAGTTTTCAAGAAAAGGTTATAAAGAATGTGGTATTTTAGTGAAAAGTCCTGTAATTTCGTATTCTATGTTTTGACATATATGAATTAGGGTTATATTTGTGTGTGTGTAGAGGTAGGTCATTACCTCGTGACTTATTTTAAGGTTTAATGAATTTTTAGAGGTTAAATATGACATATTAAAATTGAAGGTATTAAAGCGCAAGAATACGGTATTTGAAAATGTTATCATTTTATGTGTGAAATTTCATTCAAATTGATTTCTACAAGTTTAGTGATCAAGATAAATATATTTAGGAGTGAGGGATTTATTTAGAACAATAAAAATAAACTTTATGGTATTTTTATGAAAAGAATACGGTTTTACAAGAAATCTATCATTTCATGTGAGAAACTTTATTTAAATTGGTTTCTATGTGATTAATAGTCATCATGGATATGTTTAGGTATTGTGGATTAAGTGACAAGTGAAAATTTATAGAAAAACCGAATCGGAAATCGGTTTGTTCCGATTTCCGTCGGGTTCCAAAAAGTCGTATTCTTACATTAAAGAAAAGAGAGATAGAAGAGGTGGGACTTACGGGTTTGGACAAACTAAGGAGGCTAAGGAAGTGATGGTTGTCGATGCGTCGAAAACGTCGCGAAGGTTCTAGTCCAATCGCCGGAATCCGTCGTCGGTTTCGGCAGTGCTTCGCTTCTCGCTCTTTATACCGAGTTCTCAAGAATTTGAGAGAGTGGACTTAAAGTTGTAGTGTGAAATGGTAGAGGGTAGGGGTGTTTATATAGGGCTAGGCTAGGGTTAGGGTTTGGATTAAAAAAATATTTAAAAATGTAGAAATTCATTAAAAATCATTAAACCTAGGAGTAAAAGGGATTTATTGGCCAAATTAAAACCGATCCAGGTATAATAAGTGTGCAAGAGGGTTGACCAAGTCAAGAGCCAACTTTTCTCAGTTGGTGACTCGGCCGTCCGGCTAAGTCCGGCCGGCGGAGCCGGACCGAGTCGGCCGATTCGCCGGCCGGCGGCGCCGAGTCAGGCCGAGTCAGGGTTCCAGTGGCCGGGGATTTTCTGGGGGTACAATTTGGTATATTTACTTTTTGTTGTCCAGTACATATTTTGGGAGTTATGGCCTTTTTACCGTTGACTTCCAAAAAAATTAAAACAAAATAAATACAAAAATAATGTGGGGCATGGGATTTGAACTCCGGTGGCTTGGTTCAGCAGTGCAAGGTATTACCAATGAGCTACAAGCTCCTTCTTGTAATTATTGTGGTTTTTAATTACTTAAACTGATAGCAGCAAGAATAAATACTCCTAGTATTCATTAAATTTAAAGTAATTTCTTGTACACTAAAAATGGAGTTATTTCATTCTTGTAGCTTGTAATTAAAAAAAAAAATAATTACCTAAATCTTGTGCTCAGGCTTAAATACCCCTTTGTGTATTTTTAAAAAAAAATATTTTGAAAAAAAATTGTATAGGAAAAAGTGTATAAAAATTAGGGTTGTTACATAAAAACAGGACGACCATATCCGAGCTGGTACGACCAGATCAAGTACCCGCCGGGCTACACAATTACCAAGTTCCATGTCTATAAGGGGACGGGCAATCCCCACCAGCATGTTGCCCAGTTCAGGGCACTCTGCGGCAACACCGGCGGTGATGACAAACTATTGTTTCGCCAGTTCGTCGGCAGCTTGTTAGATACAGCGTTCGAGTGGTACTCTGAACTCCCGAACGATTCTATCAAGTCCTTCGCGGAGATGGAGCTGTTGTTTACCCAGCGTTTTGCAAGCGCCAGTGAACGCACCCCGATGACGGCACTGATTAACGCCAGGGTGAAGCCAGGCGAGACATGGGTCCAATATGCTATACGGTGGCGGAATTTATGGTCGAAATGCGAGCAATGCATTGAAGAAGCTCCTGCAGTGGGTATGTTTGTGGGAACCCTTGATCCGCAAGCAACCATCTCGCAATTTATGATGTTCTTCAAGCCGACTACCTTCCAGGCCCTGATCGACAAGCTAGCGCAAATGGATCAGATGGGCCATAGACCTTCTCTTCCAAAGCCAGACTCCCGAAATGACAAGGGGAAGGGAAAAGCGATCGTTGTCGCTAATGCTCAACAACAACCGAGCAACTCGAAGCCGGTTATTCGTCAAAATAATATGCGTCCGCACGTACCCCTTGAGGAGAGACTAGGACGTCCTTACTTGTTTCCCCGAGATAAAACGAGAAGATTATTCGAGCTGGCGTTGCGCAACCGACTCATAAAATTGCCGGATCCAAAACGTCCGTCGCAGCCAAATGATGTCAATGAGCCCAACTACTGTCCCTATCACCGAGTACTGGGTCATCCGATCGAAGATTGCTACGTCTTAAAAAATTGGCTTGAAGATCAGTACCAACAGGGCAAGTTCGCGTTATCCGACAGATGGAAGGTAAATCCGCCACAAACTCACGCCTCTAAAAGGATGAATATGCCGGGGGCAATGTGCTCTCTCGTCGAAGAAGCTCCGTGGGAGGTTGTGCTGTCAGCTAAGACAAAAAGGATGCTGAACGATCTTCAAACATGCCCAGCGATTAAGTGGAAGAACCCATTGGAACCGCAGGTCATTGAGGGGATGTTGAAGCCGCGTCCAACTCCAAAGACCGATGGTGGTGGCCCAAGCACTCGCAACCAGCCGTCAAAATCTTCGAAGAAGAAGAAGAAGAAGAAGAAGAAATCCAAGAAGCCTGTGAAGCCTGGCGATAAGCGCACAGACTTACAAAAACAAATTGACGCGCTGGAGGAATATAACCAGAAAGCACGGATTCCCATTACACTCCAAGAGTTCCTCAACCATGTCTTTCAAGAGGAAGATGAGGAGGAAAGCTCGTCGGATGAATCTGAAGAATACTTAGCGAGCTGTCATGTGATTTCCCATTCGTTGACGGACGATGAGGAGACTCCTTGCACTGAAAAGCTGGGGGCAGATCCTGAACCAAAAACTCTGGGGCCATCGGATGAAGTAATTGACGCATTCCTCAATGAAGCTCTGTTGAAAAGTAAAGCTGATCGGGAACGCGAGACGGCTATATTTGAAAGGGCCAAGCGCCAGCGACTTGACGAAAGAGCTGAGATACTTCCGCTAGAGCAAAATACATCCACCACGGACAAAAGCAAATTCAAGACGAGGAAAAGGTTTGCTAAGGCCATATCAATGGGCATGAAGCTACCTTCCTCTGAAAAAAGCATTACTGGTGAAGTGGAAATGCACCCTTCCTACTGCTTGTATCATCGGAAGATTTCGCACCCCACCGAAGAGTGCAAAGCTTTCGATAAATGGTGGCAAGGGTATGTTGCTCACCGACAACAGTTTAAGCGGGAGAAGCGCAAAACTCGTCGGGAGTGGAAAAATACAACCGAAGAGCTTAACAGAACTACCGGTAATTGTCGCATGGTTAACGCCGGGGGATCACAAGTGCTCACATTTGGGAGCGATTCTGATGAGGAGCTGGAGCTTGGCCCCCTCTATGAAAACCAATTGAGCGTGCTATATTCAGTCGCGGTCATCCGTTTACCCTTACGAGTAAGCAAGTTCAAGAGTCCACCTCGGGGAAAGAAGAAGAGCCGAGGGCCTGCGAAAATATCCGGCTGCGTAATCGGACGCTACCCGGAAAGAATCTTGGACCCTCAAATAAAAAAGATAAAGGGAAGGAAAAAGTCGCCGAGGATATCGCCCTAGATGACCAAGTCATAGAAGAGCTAACTGCCAAGGACCCGCCGAAGAGAAATAAGGTGGATTACAACGTCTTAGCGCATCTAAGGAAGCTACCCTCGCAGCTCAGCATTCTTGACTCCCTTTTACTATCAAAAGAGACGAGAGATTTGTTAATCAAGGCACTACAGGAGCCGGAACAATTCCAAGCTTTCCTGACCGAAGAAAAGATGAAGGATGAATTGGAAGAAGTGCACACGACCGATGTCACTTTTGGCGATGAAGACCTCTCCTTGGGACGTGCGAACACAATCGCCCCCTCTATGTCTCAGGATACTGCCACGATATAAAGATAGGCAAAATCCTGATCGACAATGGATCCTCCGTTAATCTCCTCAATGTGCGGGTGTTAAAAGAAATCTGCATGAGCGTCCAGCACCTTGCTCGGGACAAGATCACCATCTCAGGGTTCGACTCCCAATCATCAAGAACTCTTGGTTCTGTGATACTGACACTAAGCTTTGGGCTACTCGTCACGGACATTAAGTTCCACGTCATAGACGCCAAGACGTGCTACAATGCTCTGCTCGGCCGACCATGGTTACACGAGTACAACATCATCCCTTCTACGCAACATCAGTGTATGAAGTATTTTAAGGATGGTCTCGAGTATACCGTGACGGGAGAACTGAACCCGTTCTCTGTGAACGAGGTCCGTAAATATGAAGATGCCAAATACTTCTTACCGGATTTCGAGGATACGGAGAGGTGTCACAAACCGGAGAACAAAGCTAACGCCACCATCCCTGTCTTCGGCAGTGATATTGAGGAGGAAGAGGAGATAGTTTATTCGGGTCCGCCCCAATACAAAAAGCCGGGACCATCTGCTCCTACGTTGATCTTTGGTAGCGACTCGGAAGACGAGGTCCATACTGTATTCTCTGCTCGACCTTCAATACAAACATCCGCTGACGAAGAGCAAAGTCTACAAGTCGCCATGGTTCCACTTAAACACCATAAAGAACTAGATGCACTTGATATCTACAGTGTAGAGGAGCTGCGAACGTTCTATGTCCCTCCCAGGCGAAAAGGCGAAACAACAATTCTATTCTACCGCTCGGAATAAACCAAAGTGGAGAAAGAAATCTGGCACGGTATGGATCCTACGCTTGACAGGCTTCAGCCCATCCGTCTGCCCAGATATTATACAGAAGGCTTGAAGAGGTTGCTAAAGCGCCAGGGGATATCCTTTAAACAGACCGCTCGAAAAGCCAAATTCTATGACAGGGTCTGGAACGTTCCCGGGACTCAGCACAAGTTGCCTAATGGGAGAATGGAAACAATCGGGCTTGGATACATCCAGTCAAAACGAGGGCTACTCCATGGTTGCTACGTCGTGCATGATTTCGATGAAGAAGCGGATGCTCAATGGGAGGACGTTAATCCTGAACCAGTAAAAGTTCCAGATACAAAAGTGCCCAGTCCGTTGTTCGAAGAACAAATGGACAAGCTTATAAGGGAAGCTGGTCAAAAAGTCCGAGATGACCATGACCGCGAAATAGCCATCTACGAGAAAGACAAAACGCAACGCCTCCTCCAACAGGCTATGAAAGATGAAGATGCCGCTCCTTGTCAATCTGTTATAAAAAGGGCTCGACGCAGAGGCAGAAACAAGTCGAAGCGCGAAAAAGACGCTCAACAGCAACAAAGCGGGACTAAGAAGCCATGCAGGCGAGAATCGAGCGGTTCCGATCTATCCCTCATGAGGAAAATGGGTCGGGCATATTCTTTTCCTCGGGACAAGACGAAGAAAATACTTGATCTCGCTCTAAAACATCAGATGCTTACTCTGCCGGAGTCTAAACACCCCGAACAACCAGGCGAAGTCTCATACCCAGACTATTGCTGTTATCACCGAGTGGTAGGGCACCCTCTCGAGGACTGTTTCACTTTCAAGAATTGGGTCGAAGATCAGTATCAGCTTGGCAAGTTCGCTCTGTCTGACAACTGGAGGGTAACGCCGCCACAGAAGCACGAACCCAAGGCCACGAAAGAAGAACCAGTTCTACATTGGGCTTGGAAACGAATTCGTACTTGTCATATGATAACAATATCAAAAGAACAGCCCGAGAACATGGATGACCTTCCCTGGTGCTTCGAAAACAGCAACGATGAGGTAATCTCAGAATTTCCACCAGCGCCAAAAGAGCTGGAAGATGGAATCCATACCACTGCAGATAACCTCAAGAAAATTGAGTTGAGAACGGCGAACGACCCGCGACCGACATTCATTAGTGAGCTGCTGTCTGAAGAGAGGGTGGCTTCATTAAAAGACCTGCTTATGCAACATAAAGATTGCTTCGCATGGAACTATTCCGAAATGCCGGGACTAGATACAGAAATTGCTATGCACAAATTGGCAATATCCCCGGACGTCAAGCCGGTCAAACAGGCACCAAGAAGAATGCGGCTCGAGCTTGAGATGAGCATCAACGCCGAGGTCAAGAAGCTGATCGACTCTGGCTTCATCCAGGAGGTCCAGTATCCTGAGTGGATCGCCAATATCGTCCCAGTGATGAAGAAAAATGGGACAGTGCGCATATGCGTGGATTTCCGGGATCTCAATAAAGCTTGCCCGAAGGACGATTTCCCAGTGCAAGTCACCGAACTGATGATAGACAATACGTCCACTCATGAGGTTTTCTCCTTCATGGACGGTTCATCAGGGTATAATCAGATAAAGATGCATCCCGAAGACCAGAAGCACACCGCCTTCAGGACTCCTTTGGGTATATTCTGTTATAAAGTGATGCCCTTCGGTTTAAAGAACGCCGGTGCTACTTATCAGAGAGCCATGACGCAGATCTTTGATGACCTTATACACGAAATCGTCGAATGCTATATTGACGATCTCGTGGTTAAAAGCAAATCATACGAGGAACATCTCGAGCATCTGAAGACCGTATTTCAACGCCTTCGACAATACAACTTGAAGATGAACCCTCTCAAGTGTGCATTCGGAGTTTCCTCGGGCAAATTCCTGGGATTCATCGTCCAACACCGAGGTATTGAGATAGACCCGTCAAAGATCAAGGCGATCATGGAAATGCCTCCGCCAAGGACTCTCAAACAGTTGCGGTCTCTCCAAGGGAAGCTCGCGTATATACGGCGATTTATAGCCAACCTTTCAAGTAAGTGCCGTCCTTACAGCGACCTGGTGAAGAAGGGAACCCCGTTCGTCTGGGACCAAAAATGCCAAAGCGCACTAGACGAGATCAAGCAATACCTGCAGAACCCGCCAGTGTTGGCTGCTCCGGTCAGGGAAAAGCCCCTCATTCTTTATACAACCGCCCTTGAAGGTTCCTTAGGCGCATTATGGGTGCAAGAGAACGACCAAGGGAAGGAAAGAGTACTCTACTACTTAAGTCGAGTTCTACTGGGGGCAGAAAGCAACTACTCCCCCATTGAAAAACAATGCCTGGCGTTGATCTTTGCGATAACAAAGCTCAGACGCTATGCGTTGGCACACGAAGTCCGTCTCATTTCGAAGGTGGACCCCCTTAAATATTTGATGTCGAAGGCCATATTGACGGGACGACTCGCTAAATGGGCCTTGCTCTTGATGGAGTTCTCGATAACCTATCAGCCTCTCAAGGCAGTGAAAGGCCAGGCCATTGCCGACTTCCTCGTTGAACATCCAATACCTGCCGATTCTCCTCTGAATTGCGATCTGCCAGACGAACATGCGTTTGATTTGATCGACGGTGGCGATACCCGTTGGGAGCTTTAATTCGATGGAGCATCTTCCGTGAAGAAGCGCAAACAAAGTACCCCTATAATCAAATCGGGGGTAGGAATCATCTTTGTAACTCCACAAGGAGGGATAATGCGCTTTGCTTTCTCCCTAACAGAGCTGAGGACAAATAATGAAGCCGAATATGAAGATTTAATAGCAGGCCTCGAAATCGCCATCGACATGGGAATTGAAAACCTCCTCATATATGGAGATTCCCAACTGGTCGTTAGTCAAGTAAACGGCGACTACCAAACATGCAAACCAGAATTGGTGAAGTACGGTGAAAAGGTGCAACAATTGTTGATCCAAATTCCTTCCTACACTTTGGAGAACATACCGCGCGCAGAAAACAGCAAAGCGGACGCGTTGGCCAAGCTCGCTAAAGAATTGGCTGATGAGAATCTCGATGACGTCAGAATTGTGGTACAAAGCCGTCGGGTGCTCGCCCCAGCGGAAATATCTCCGGAATCACCCGAAGAGAAGTTAGCGACTGAGCGAATGGCTCTGCAAATAAAAGACCGGGAAAAGGCCGAGGATTGGAGGGAAGTCTTTATAGACTACTTCAAATACCGTCGAGCGCCTGAAGATGCGTCCTCAAGACATCAGCTCATGAAACGAGCTCTGTCTTTCGCCTTCGTCAATGATACTCTGTACAAGAGGTCGTTTGATTCTGTGTGGTTGAGATGTCTGGGACCTGATGAAGCGAAAAGAGTCGTTCAGGAAGTTCATGACGGACTCTGTGGTTCTCACCAAGCAGGCCCAAAGATGAAGCTGAAGATCAAACGGATGGGCTACTACTGGCCCACGATGATCCAGGACTGCCTCGAATATGCAAAGCAATGCCACTTATGCCAAATTCATGGGGACTTCATCCACCAGCATCCAAATCCACTACATCCAACGGTGGCTAGCTGGCCGTTCGAAATGTAGGGAACTGATATAGTCGGCCCTATCGAACCAGCATCGTCCAGGGGACATCGATTCATCCTGGAAACGACTGATTACTTCTCCAAATGGGCAGAAGCAGTACCGTTGAGGGAAGTGAAGACGGAGAATATCCTCCATTTCTTCAAGACGCACGTCATTTATCGGTTTGGAACTCCGCGACGGATCATCTCCGATAACGGGCCAGCCTACAGAAGCCACAAGATTAGTCGCTTCGCGTAACAGCACAATATAGATTGGAGATATTCCTCGGTTTATAATCCGTGAGCTAACGGTCTCGCTGGGGCCTTCAACAAAACCTTGTCAAAGATCATGAAGAAAACGGTGTCTCGAAATAAGAAGGACTGGCACGAGAGACTGCAAGAAGCTCTCTGGGCGTATCGAACTACGTTCAAGACAGCCACGAACACGACGCCATATGCGTTGGTATTCGGTACAGAAGCAGTACTCCCCCTCGAGATAAAGTTACCCTCTCTACGAGTGGCGGTCCACTACGAGCTGACGGATGAAGAAAATGCTCACCTTCGGCTTGAGGAGCTTGATGCCCTTGATGAAACCCGGCTTATAGTGCAACAAAATCTGAAGGCCTATAAAGCAAAGATGACGCGCTCATATGAAAGATTGACCCGGCCGAGAACATTCCGCCATGGCGAACTCGTGCTAGTAGTCAAATGGCCTATGATCCCCAATCGCGCCAAGCGGGAAAATTCGAGCCAAACTATGAAGGCCCGTACATCATAGACAAGGTCTACCAGGGTGGAGCTTATCTACTCATGGATATGCATGGTGAAAGGCCTTACAGGCCAATAAATGGTCGATTCCTAAAGAAATACTACACTTAGCGAGTTACTGCCTAGGCCAATGATAGATGACGACGACTATGTCCGCTCGCTATCTTCCTGAGCTTAAACTTTATAAGCAGTAGCCAGCCTTCTCCTGGACGGACCGAAACTTCCTTAAACTAATGGCGGACCGAAACGTCCTTAAACTAATGGCGGACCGAAACGTCCTTAAACTAATGACGGACTGAAACGTCCTTAAACTACTACCGCAGCATCCTTAGGCTGACGAGATAAAAAAAAAAGGAAGAAGAAAAAGAAAAAAATATAAATATAATAATTTTTTTTTATAAAAACGGTATGTCCATAAGCAAAATGGGCACGGATGAAAACCCGAAAGGGCTCCGTGAGTAAAAACAGTGGGGCTACCGGCAAATGTTCGTGAAAACCCGAAAGGGCGCGACCTCGTAAAAAAAATATAAAAAGAATAAAAAAAAGGGTATGTCCATAAGCAAAAAGGGCACGGATGAAAACCCGAAAGGGCTCCGTGAGTAAAAACAGCAGGACTACCGGCGAGTGCTTGTGAAAACCTGAAAGGGCGCAACCTCGTTAAAGGACACTTACAGGGTCCTCTCGACCTTGTAAGGAGAAACCACCCGCGTGAGATCCTTACGACTCACAAGGGAGAAACACACTTAGGGATCCCCACGATTCCTAAGGAGAAAATACACTTGCGAGATCCTCACGACTCGTAAGGAGAACTCTCTTATGGGACCCTCACGGCTCATAAGATTTGAAAGTCTTAAGTTACAGAGACCTAAATCTGTGCTTAAGCAACCCCCACAACTTTCGATATTGCCCTACAAGTGGCTCAATACTGACCCTTGTATACAATCCACGGGCACGAATAAACATTTCCCTAACCAAGTCCCATCCGTGACTGGGGATATGTACGCATGATGAACAACCCTTGTAGGTCCTCTCGATCTACAAGGAGAAAACCCTCTTGTAGGATCCTTACGACTTACAGAGGAATATACACTTAGGAATCCTCACGATTCCTAAGGAGAAAATACACCTACAAGATCCTCACGACTTGTAGGGAGAAACACCTTTGTGAGACCCTTACGGCTCATGAAGTTAAAAGCCTTAGTCGACAGGACTTTAACCCTGTTCGCTAAGCCACCTTTGTTCGACATCGACGGAGGCAAATGATGATTCGCTCTTGGAAAGATCCCAGTTGTAGCGGTGCTGATGCCGAAATCGGTGTCTAATTTCAGGTTTACGGTGGAAAGCCAGCAAGCCGCACATGCATACAAAATAGCCGAAATGATGGGGCAGCTTGCAATAAAAAGCAGCAAGTAAAGAAAACGTATGCATACAAAATAGCCGAAATGATTGGGCAACTCGCAATAAAAAGCAGCGAGCAAAAATAAAATAAATAGCCGAAATGATTGGGCACCGCGAAAAATAGCCGAAATGATTGGGCAATCGCGACTTTCGCGATATAAAAGCTGAAATGATAGAGCATCGCGGAAATAAAACAATAAAAATGAATGAAACTTCTGCCCTACAGTTGAGATCACATCGATCCCTGTATACAATTCAAGGGCACAAACAAAGAAGGAACCATACCTTTCCAACAGGCTCCGCCAAAAAGCTAAGCCAAATCTCGACGGTTCATCAACAGCCCAGAGATAACCGCGACATTCGTCTCAATACAACAGACGCAGCGCCAGCAAACGAAGCGAAGATCAAATTCCTAGCTTCACGGTCTTGACGGTAACTTATATAAAACCTGAAAGACCACCACAGATCAGTTCAACTCAGGGAAACTAGCGTCCTTGATGAGAGCCTCCTGATTCGCGTCGGCTCGCAGAGAAACCGGTGTCTCCGCGGGAAATTCCCGGTTCGTTTCAACCCCGAAGAAACCAATGTCTTCGGCAAAATCCTTCGACTCAGGGAAACAAGTGTCCTTGACGAAGAAAATCCTGATTCGCGTCGACTCGCAGAGAAACCAGTGTCTCCGTAAGAAATTCTCGATTCGTTTCAACACCAGGGAAACAAGTGTCCTTGGCAAACTCCTCAACTCAGGGAAACTAGCGTCCTTGATGAGAGCCTCCTGATCTGCATCGGCTCGCAGAGAAACCAGTGTCTCCGCAGGAAATTCCCGGTTCGTTTCAACTCCGAAGAAACCGGTGTCTTCGGCGAAATCCTTCAACTCAGGGAAACAAGTGTCCTTGACGAAGAAAATCCTGATTCGCGTCGGCTCGCAGAGAAACCAGTGTCTCCGCGTGAAATTCCCGATTCGTTTCAACACCAGGGAAACAAGTGTCCTTGGCAAACTCCTCAACTCAGGGAAACTAGCGTCCTTGATGAGAGCCTCCTGATCCGTATCGGCTCGCAGAGAAACCAGTGTCTCCGCGGGAAATTCCCGGTTCGTTTCAACTCCGAAGAAACCAGTGTCTTCGGCGAAATCCTTCGACTCAAGGAAACAAGTGTCCTTGACGAAGAAAATCCCGATTCGCGTCGGCTCGCAGAGAAACCAGTGTCTCCGCGGGAAATTCCCGATTCATTTCAACACCAGGGAAACAAGTGTCCTTGGAAAATTCCTCAACTCAGGGAAACTAGCGTCCTTGATGAGAGTCTCCTGATCCGCATCGGCTCGCAGAGAAACCAGTGTCTCCGCGGGAAATTCCCGGTTCGTTTCAACCCCGAAGAAACCAGTGACTTCGGCAAAATCCTTCGACTCAGGGAAACAAGTGTCCTTGATGAAGAAAATCCTGATTCGCGTCGGCTCGCAGAGAAACCAGTGTCTCCGCGGGAAATTCCCGATTCGTTTCAACACCAGGGAAACAAGTGTCCTTGGCAAATTTCTCAACTCAGGGAAACTAGCGTCCTTGATGAGAGCCTCCTGATCTGCATCGGCTCGCAGAGTAACCAGTGTCTCCGCGGGAAATTCCCGGTTCGTTTCAACCCTGAAGAAACCAGTGTCTTCGGCAAAATCCTTTGACTCAGGGAAACAAGTGTCCTTGACGAAGAAAATCCTGATTCGCGTCGGCTCGCAGAGAAACCGGCGTCTCCGCGAGAAATTCTCGATTCGTTTCAACACCAGGGAAACAAGTGTCCTTGGCAAATTCCTCAACTCAGGGAAACTAGCGTCCTTGATGAGAGCCTCCTGATTTGCGTCGGCTCGCAGAGAAACCAGTGTCTCCGCGGGAAATTCCCGATTCATCTCAACTTGCAAGATGAAGCCTCAGGCAGCAGGGATTAAAAAACTTGTTTCCTGAGCAATGGGACCCTGCAAGTCGGTCTAAAACGATCTCTTGCATACTATTCACGGGTTTCACTCTCCAAAGTCGAATCTCGACGAGGAAGGAAACAACCGCTTACGAGTCCTCTCGACTCGTAAGAGGGAAAATTCTCTTATAGGATTCTTACGACTTATAAGAGAAAACACACTTAGGAATCCTCACGATTCCTAAGGAGAAAATCCACCTATGAGATCCTCTCGATCCGTAGGGAGAAAAGTCTCTATGAGACCCTCACGGCTCATAGAGTCGAAAAGTCTTAGGCAGCAGATCTGAACCTGCGGCCTAAGCCGTCGCTATCTCTTGGAGAAATATAGATGCTTACTCTATTATCTGTCAATTGTGTTTATCAAGACAGCATACTAATAATAAGAGAAGGGAGAAAGCAAAGAAATGGTACAAGACATTGCAAAGAAAAATGTGTATCTTTATTTATTAATTTAATCAAGTACAAGGTGAAGCGTACAAAAGAATAAAGAATGGAGACATCTTATTCGAAAAAGATTTTTTTTTACAAGTATATGGATACAAGGGGAACTACTGGGAAGGAAACGTCTTGCATAGCTCTAGCAATTGTTCGCGCACCTCCTTCCACGCTTTCTTCTGATCGGCCACCACTGCCAGTTCTGCCTCCACTTGAGCCCGCTGCTGCAAGCAAGATGCAAGCTGCTCCCCAACGGCCTGATGAGCAGCTTCGCGGCCTGGGGTGTTACGCTCGGCGACATCAAGCTTTCGCTTCAAGCTTAGCCCATGAGAGATGCGTTCCAGGAGGCCCTCAAAGATAGCCTTCACTTGGGCAGCATTCGCCTCAACCTTAGCACGCAGACGAGCCGTCTCGCTCGAGATCTCTTGGTATTCCCTCAGCCTTAAAGCCGCTTCTTGTTCCAAGTGATGGACGTAAGAAGCGCTTTGCTCAATCCACGCTGCTCTTTGATTGCTTGCGGCTAAGGTCTCGGGAGAAGGGCGCATAAACTCCAGTTGATGCAGGCGGGCCTCGATCTCCCTGCAGTGGTTAACCCAAGACGCGACGATGCCCTCTTCATGGAAATTTACGAGTATCGCCAGCATCAGGTTAACCGCCGTAGCGAAATCTGCAGCAGACGTAGGAGTCTCGACGTCGAGTTCCTCGATGTAGTCGCTCAACATGCGCAGACTATTCGCGGCGCCTTTCGAGGACGGACGTCTCAGGAAAGGGCCCGCCGGCATCGTAACGCGAGATTCAAAACACACCGAGATTGGAACGACAGCTGAAACGACAAAATGTGATTAGATGACGGTTCAAGAAATATGTAAAAGTCATTGATGAGATAGTCTACTATACCAGCTACAGCAGGTGGCAAGGCCGGAAGGGCCGGTGGCGCGACCGATCTCTTGTCTCCTCCTTCGATTTGTAGCACTGCAATCAGGATAAGGGAAAATTAGAAATAATTCCATTATTAAAAAAAAAGAAAGACATCAGTTGGAAACTATACTCACCAGCGCCACTGGAGGAAGAAGCGAGTTCAGATGGGAAGGAGAAGTGTGGGAGCAACACTTGATAAAGATGATCAAAAAGCACTCCTAAAAAAGACACAACAGTACGACTTTAGTACATAAATTATGCGTCTGAAAAATAAGATTAATAAGTTGCAAACCCATACCTTCCAACATCTTCGATGGTACGAGAGAGGGCTGAGAGGTGACCACCGCCAAGGCAGTAGTTGACGGCGCTCCCTCGAGCAATGGAGCATCGGCACTGGCCGCACCTGCGTTAAAAACAAGGATAAACTTGTCAGAAGCGGTTGCAAGATAAAAAAGGGGATTGTAACTCGAGATTTACCTGATGAGCCGCCGGCTGAAGCAGAGGTGTCTCCCTCCTCCATCGACATGAGGCCACCGCCCGTGGCCTCATCACCCGACTCAATGGGGGCTGTCGTCGTGCTTGCGCGGCCGGGAGACGGTGGAAGACCGTAGACGGGGAGGGCAATAATCGGAGCATTGCCGGACTCTTGAGAAGGAGCGGCTGGCTCTTCCCCAAGAGTCGTGCCCATCTCACCCGCTGCATCTTCGGGCTCAGCGGTCTCCATTGTCTCATCCGCCATCACCAGGGGGTCACTGGCCTCAAGCGCCTCGTCCGCCGCTACCTCGGGCTCAGTTGTAGTGGTCGTCTCATTTGCCGCCATCCCAGGCTCGGCATCAACGACCTTCTCGGGTGCGGCTCCCTCAGCCCCCAACTCAGGCTCAGCAACCCCGGCGACGTTGCCCACCATCGGCTCGGGTTCGGCCGACACCTCTTCCTCTGTCTCCTTTGGTTCGACGGTCTCCGCTTCTCCCTCGGTTGGACTTGGCCCTGCAAGACAAAATATATAAGAACCGACGAGTTTACAATTTTTACAAACAAGTCTCGAAAGATTCATTACCTGAAGTGGATTTATCGTTAGCACTCTGAACTGCACACGCCACCTGTCTACGAGCAGTGGATAGGGCGACGGGGGCCTCTTCTGAGGGAGTATCAGCATGAGGGACGGTGCTTAGGCCCGCTCCAACGGCTAAAGCAACCCTGCGTGCCTTCTCCTCGCGCCTCAGCCACTTTCTCTCCTCCTGAGCCGTTGAGACGGACCTCACCAAAGCCTCTTTCATGGAGACGTCCTCGTCCGTGAACAGGGATGCCTCCAAATTCTTCAAGGCATCCCTCGTCGACTTGTCGAGTTGAGGCTCTCGCAGCAGCCCCGACAAGACTGGGACTTCAGTAGCGTGCCCGGGGAGAGTCCCCGCATCAGCTGGTGCAATCCCTACAAAGAAAACAAAGGAAGAAGGTTAGGTTGACCATAAAAAAAAAGATAACAAAATTTTTGATAAGGCGAGACGTACCAACGCCCATTAAGGCGCGCTTCTTCTCCTCCTCCTGGAAGGTCTTTAAAGAGGCAGCAATGGCTTCTTCGGTAGTGACACCTGTTTAAAAACGGAGGAAAGTATTAGTCAAAAATAATGATAAAAATGCAATAAAGTGACGAAGAACACAGCTAACGATTACCTGACTGAGCGAGTTTATTTAACATCGCTTCAAGCCTCGCTGACCGCTCGGAAGCCGCAATGGCGGCCGCCATGTCGGTGTCTGCGGGATCTACCGAGAAGCCTTCATTGCTGCCATACTCGCTTATACCTTCGATTAGAGGGGCCTGAGGCTTTAAACCGAGGATAGCGTCGAGGGAGAGGAGCGACTTCTTCTTCTTTTGCCCGCCAGCCCTGGGTGCACCTGGGATTGATTTGCGCTTGGCAGGCACCTTGGGGCGGCGGGTCCCGATATCCGCGCCTGCGCCGGACTCCGGCGATACCACATTTACCACCTCCACTGGAGCACGGGGGGCTGGTGGCACATCCACAGTATCACGAAGCGGCAATCCGCACGGAGGGCTCAACACGCGCGGAGGTCCAACTCCAGCACCTTTCAATGGAAGAATGACCGGGGTCCTCGGCTTCAGGGGAGCCTTGCGATCGCCGCCGGGAGACGCACCCTTGCGGTCAACCAGCATGCGCTTTTCCATTTGGATAACTAGACCCATTGCATGCACGTACCAGACCACGTACGCGTTGAGGACTTTGGGGGCGTAGCTCGGCTCGCTGATAAAGAAATAGGAACCCGTGTTAAGCCGCATAAAATGATGCATTGCATCCCTTATCCCCTCTCGGCTAACCACGGGCCTTTCCAAGAAAGCTTCCATCGGGATCCCCTGGTTATAGCTCGATTGCTGAGCAAACCGGTGAGGGTTATACCTCATGAGGAGTGCCGTCTCATTCTGCCTAAACACCAAATAGCCCGGCCGAATGGAGTAGAGATGGAGGATTTCCCGAGCTTTCAATATGGAAGCCCCATCTTTAAAATCATCGTACAGCGGCACTACCGACTTGGTGGTCTCTGAGCCTATTGTTATGACCTTATCCAAGAAGGAAACCTTCACTCCGACTAGGTGTGGACGAAGGAGTAGCCCCCTAGCCTCCCGCGGAGGTGCAACTACGATCGAAGCACCGACCAACCGTATGACTCTTGGGAGTTTGCATTTCTCAAAAAAGGGAGGGACCTTTTGGGCGCCGAACACCCCGTGCACGTGCATTTCTATCCAGGAGGTGAAGTAGTGCATCGGGAAGTTAGCGGGTTGCACCCCAGGCTCACTAGCGTCCGCCGCTACGCTAAGTCCATTATAAAGATAAGCCAGCCCGGCAATTCCTACCGACAACTGCAAACCAGCCACCATCCGATGCGCTGGGTAGAAAACAGATGGCCGCATGTGGCGTGGGTGCATGGGGAGCGCAAAGCTGCACAGCCATAAGCCCAGGAACCCTACAAAGAAGGTTTCCTCATCCATGCCCGGGACGGCGATTTCTAAGAAAGGAACGACGGCGGCGCCAGGGAGATAAAAGTCCATTTGATCATTCTCTGATATGGGTCGGCGGTCTAAGCCGAAGCCAAAAGGGTCATCGAGCTAGGCGAACTTCTCGCTCCGCTCCGATAGGAACTCCGGTCGAATGAAGCGGGCAATAAAATCTGCGAAACTGACGCCCCGGACACCCGATTCCAGATAGAGCCCTTCATAAATCTCCAGCACCTTCACCAAGCCTGGGAACTGGTGCTGAATAGCGTTCTCCGGAGTCAAATCAAACACCAGCGGCTTGGTGGCAAAGACGTATTCATCGGGAGGAAGCAGCTCCTCGTAATGTTCCCCTCTCATCGGCAGACCCGAGACTTCAGCAAACTCCTCCAAGGAGATAGAGACCTCCCTGTCCGTCATCAGGAAGGTGTGGGTGGGGATGTTCTATTGTTCGATAAAGGCCTTGATCCACCACGTTGGAGGAGAGGGATACTCGAAGAGCGAGACGTAGATGGCCGAATACAAACCAATCTTCGTTAGATGAGTCCTTTTCGCCGATAAGATGTACCGGGCCCACTGCAAATATCCGGCGGACGGTCGCAGGACCAATCCAATATTATAGGCCTGTCCCCAAGGGCGTGCTTCACCCTGACAGATTCGCCTCCCCAGAATGTCTATTGCCGGCGGCGGTTGCATGGGAATGGCACCAATTGCAGGCTGGAGAAGGTCATCCGAATTCCAATTTTTGACCTCCACGACATACTTCACCGGGGGTTCATCCGCATAGGGGATCGAAATTATGGGCTCAGACGGCATGGCGGAACTGAAACTTCGGCGACCCTAGATGATCTCATTGTACCACCTACCCCACAGGTGAAGGCTCTTGTGCTCAGGGTCATGATCCTTTATGAGAGCGAGCACCACTCGGTCCATCGGTGCCTGGGGAAACCCTCCCTCCAAGCGAACAAACGGGAAAGACAAATTAGCAGACATGTTTCCTGCGGAGGGACAAAAAAATTAGCCGTCAGTGTTGTAATTCCAACGCTCGACATTTTAAAATTTTACACCACACTGCAATGCAGTGGGTAGGGGACCAAATGGGGACCCACAAAATCTGGATGACAGTGCATCATTTAACAAGACAACCCCATCATTTAGTGAGACTGTTAATTAATGAAAAGATCCCCAAGAGAATATCCTCATTGATGGGAAATCCCTAGAGACAAGAAGAAAATCTCCTCTTTTAGAGCAAAGCTCTGTCACAGAATGACATTTGTCAAACTCTGGTCTCAAGGGAATAAAATTTCCTAAAAAAAAAAGAGCCTAGCTCTATAATAATGATGGAAAAATCCATCAAAAAGAAAACTTTAACTCCTAAAGATTAAAAATTTGGGATCTTAAAGATCCATGAAAACTTTTAGGAGTTCTCCATTTTCAGATCAAAAAAGATCTACATTTGATCCATGAGCAAAGCTCTGTTCATGGGTTAAAACCCATGAACAAGATCTCTGTAGATCTATAGATTTTTGAGAGCAAGGCTCTGTTAATAAAACCCCAAAGGGGTTTTCTTTAGATCAAAGATCTATAAGAGCAAGGCTCTGTTAATTTAATTTAATTTGATTTAAATTTTACCTAAGTTGTTCTAAGTTCTGAATTTTGAAGATTCTGGGGAAGAAACGAGAGCAAGGCTCTAAAATTCTTAAACAAGAGTAAGGCTCTAAAATTCAAATTCATGAAAACGGTAAAGAATTACCTAGGACCAAGGGTCCTATTTATAGGCGCCTGCGCCCCTTCAACTTACCCCTTGATCCAACGGCCTAGATCTTGCCACCGTTGCACTCACGTGTGCGCCATGTGAGTGCAACGGTGGGGGGGGGAATTTTTCCCCCCAATCAGAGCAAGGCTCTATTTGAAGTTCAAAAAAATTCAAATTTTGAAGCAACACTTCAAATTCCGTGCGCTGCGCGCAACGCGCCACGTGTCAGAAGCTGATACGTCAGCGCAGCGCCCAAGGAGTTGCGCCCAATCAGACCAAGGCTCTATTAAAAAACAAAATTAAAGGAAGCAGAGCTTCAGTTGCGCAAGCACTGCGCTGCGCGATACGTGTCAGCACGGTTGCTTCTGCGCAAGCGCTGCGCGACACGTGTCAGCGCAGATGCGCTGCGAGACATGTGTCAGCGCAGTTGCGCTGAGCTGTGTGCTGCGTGACACGTGTCGAGCGCTGGTGCATCTGCGCTAAACAGAATTAAAATTCTAATAAGATCTTTCTGTTCTTGTTAAAATAAGAAGATTGTCTTCTGTAAAATAGAAACCCTTGGATCAAAGATTCAACGGTGGGGAAAATTCCCCAAATTACTTAGAGAAATATCTCTTTAACAAATTTAACAAATTTATGGGCACTATATAAAGGCCCCTAGACCCCAATTCAAATGATCATCAACATCAAAAAACATTGTGAGAGATTAAGAACCTCAAAACAGAGAGAACTCTTAAGAAAGTTCAAGAAAAAAGGTAAAAACCTTCATAAAATAGAAGAATTTCTTCTAATAGATCATTGATCTAAGAACAAGATCAATGATCTTCAAATAATAATAAGTGCCTTGCATTTTTTTATGAACCACCGGTTCTCTGAAAATAAGAAAAAACAAGAAAAACTTGTTTTCTCTGATCTAAATTGGATCAAGGAACTAAACAGTGCCCTGCACTTGCAAAACTGCACTGTTGCACTCTTGGGTTGGCTCAAGCCACCAGAGAGCGCCACGTGTCAGCACCTGAACCACTTGTGCTATGCGCTTTTAAGATAGAGCCTTGCTCTCTGAAATTGGCGCAACTCACCAGAGCGCGCCACATGTCAGTAGCGCAAGCGCAGCGCACTGGCGCAGCGTGACACGTGTCATCACCACAAGCGCTTGCACTCAGTGATTGGCGCAAAGCGCCTGACAAATGCACTGCATTGTTTACTGAAGGGCCAGGCCCAAATCAAAAAGGCCTAATAGGCCAAAATAAATTGCAATGCAATAAAAGGGCTGAGCCCAAATAAAATTGATGCTCTGCATCATTTATAAAAGGGCAGAGCCCAAACAAATTAAAATACAGAGCCCAGACAAAATTGATGCTCTGCATCATTTATAAAAGGGCAGAGCCCAAACAAAATAAAATGCAATAAAAGGGCAGAGCCCAAACAAAACAAAATGCAGTGCATTATTTAAAAATGGGCAAAGCTCTAGCACAGGCCTATTAGGCTTATTAGGCCAAAAACAAATAAAAGCGTAGAACATTTTTTCAACTAGACTTAGCCCAATCATGGACGTAAGTCCTCAAATTAAATTGACTGAGCACAGCTGCTCTCTTAAATCAATTTACATCCGGTTCGAGGGTACATCTCCGAACTCCTCTGACCCCTATCGTTGTAATCCTTCAACGACGTCAGAGAGGTGACGGGTCTCGACAACCACATATCAACACGGACTGTGGGGTCCTTAAACCCATGGACTTATGCGTCTTTAAACTACCTATGGACCACCATGTCCCTAAACTGGGATATGGACCGCAACGTCCTTAAACTACCTATGGACCACTATGTCCCTAAACTGGAACAATAGAGCCCCCAAATGCTCTTTTGTCGGATCTAAACGATCCCGTTTAAGTTGATCTTAGCCTCAAATATGGCTAACGTATCCTTAAACATTCAAACAGACTTTAGTCCCAAATTGGACTATAAGATCCCCAATCAACTTTGGTTCAAGGGTACATCTCCGAACTCCTCTGACACCTATCGTTGTAATCCTTCAACGACGTCAGAGAGGTGACGGGTCCCGATGGCCGTGCATACAATGGACCACTATATCCCTAAACTGGAACAATAGAGCCCAAACGCTCTTTTGTCGGATCTAAACGATTCCGTTAAGTTGATCTTAGTCTCAAATCAGACTAACGTATCCTTAACG
Organism: Agapanthus africanus; assembly: GCA_030015575.1. Taxonomy (NCBI): domain Eukaryota; kingdom Viridiplantae; phylum Streptophyta; class Magnoliopsida; order Asparagales; family Amaryllidaceae; genus Agapanthus; species Agapanthus africanus. Next base: position 129,351,239 of record CM057350.1, on the reverse strand, counting down.
AATGTTTAAGTTGATCTTAGCCTAAATATGGCTAACGTATCCTTAAACTAAAACACCAAACCTAAATCTAAGTAAATACGGATTTGGACTAATCCACGTCCTATGGGCGACAACATCACTTAGTCTCCGTATACAATCCACGGGCATCCACAAACAAAACAAACACACACGACACGAAGTGAAATTCTGGAGAAGGAGAAAGTAGCTACCGCGATGCAGTAGCGTAATTAACTGCAGGGGCTTGCGCCTGCAGGGAAGAGCGTCCCCACAATCAAAACCCCCTCAAATAAGGGGGAATCTGACGAAGTCTGCTACATCGGCCGCATCTGTCTAAACCTCCGATACACGGTGCCATAAATCAACTTGGAATCTTCGGAGAGGTAGACGGATAAAACCATATAGCATCTGCCCCGAATCTCAGGCAAGACGTCCATGTCTTGGCCGCCATTCGGAGGGGAACAAATGTTAATAAAAGTTTCTGTTTATTTTATATTTCTTGTCATTCTTATGCATTATATATATATATTGTTTATTTACGCTTAACGTATTTATTTCTTAGTAAATACGTTTGTTCCCCTCCGAACGGCGGCCTGGACTTCGCGTCCGTGCCTGAGGTTCGGGGCAGATGCTATTTGGTTTTATCCGTTTACCTCTCCGAAGATGCCAAGTTGATTTATGGCACCGTGTATCGGAGGTTTAGACGGATGCGGCCGATGTAGCAGACTTCGTCAGATTCCCCCTCAGGGTGAGGGGTTTTTGATTGTGGGGACGCTCTTCCCTGCAGGCGCAAGCCCCTACAGTTAATTACGCTACCGCATTGCGGTAACAACTTTCTCCTTCTCCAGATGGTCACTTCGTGTCGTGTGTGTTTGTTTTGTTTGTGGTTGCCCGTGGATTGTATACGGAGACTGAGTAATGCCGTCGTCCGTAGGACGTGGATTAGTCCAAATCCGTATTTACTTAGATTTGGGTTTGGTGTTTTTAGTTTAAGGATGCATTAGTCGCGTTGCGGCTAAGATCAACCTAAACGTTTGTCAAGGATACGTTAGTCCTGTTTTAGACTAAGATCAACTTAACGTAGTGATTAATTTAATGTATGTCCATCAGGACTCGTCACCTCTCTGACGTCGTTGAAGGATTACAACGACATGTATCAGAGGAGCTCGGAGATGTACCCTCAAACCAGAGTTGATTGGGAGTTTTATAATCCATTTGAATGTTTAACGATACGTTAGCCGTGTTTGAGGCTAAGATCAACTTAAACATTTGTTAAGGATACGTTAGTCCAGTTTAAGACTAAGATCAACTTAACGGGACCGTTTAGATCCGATAAAAGAGCATTTGGGCTCTATTGTGCCAGTTTAGGGACATGGTGGTCCGATATTAGTTTAGGGACGTCTCGGTCCGATGTTAGTTTAGGGACGTCTCGGTCCAATATTAGTTTAGGGACGTTTCGGTCCATCGCCAGTTTAAGGACGTAGTGGTCCATATTCCGGTTTAGAGACGTGGTGGTCCGATATTGGTTTAGGGACGTTTCGGTCCAATATTAATGTATGTGGTCGTTGGGACCCGTCACCTCTCTGATATCGTTGAAGGATTACAACGATAGGTGTCAGAGGAGCTCGGAGATGTACCCTCGAACCAGATATAGATTGATTCAAGAGTGCAATCTTTGCTCAACCGATTTAATTTACGGACTTACGGCCAAAATTGGGCTAAGTCCAGTTGAAAATGTTCAACACCCTTATTTATTTTTGGTCTATTAGACCTGTGCTAGGGCTTTGCCCCCCACTTAAATAACGCATTGCATTACTTCAGGTCATTTATGCCTATTTTGACTGGGGTCTGCCCTTTTTATTATGATGCAGATCATTTGTTTTGGTCCATTGGACCTTTTTAGTTGGGCACTGCCCTTTCAAACAATGCACAGCATTTTATTTATTAGGCCTGTTAAGCCTTTTAATTGGGCCTGGCCCTTCAGGAAGTGAAATGCCTTGCATTTGTCAGACGCTTTGCGTCTATTACTGAGCGCAAGCGCCTGTGATGAAGACACGTGTCATGCTCTGGCGAGCGCAAGCGCACTAGCGCAGTGCGCTGCGCTGTTGCGCTGCGCTATTGCGCTGGCGACACGTGGCGCGCTCTCAGCGAGTTGCGCCAATTTTAGAGAGCAAAGCTCTATCTTAAAGGCGTTTAGCGCAAACGGTTCTATAGCCGACACGTGGCGCTCTTTTAAGAGCGCAACGGCGCAGTTTGGAAGTGCAAAGCACTAAGAATCTTTTAGATTCAAGAAGGGAAGTGCAAAGCACTGTTTAATTTCTTGATCTAAATTAGATCAAAGAAAAATAAGATTTTCTTTGTTTGAAGAACCAGAGGTTCATAAAAGTGCCAAGCACTATTATTATTATTATTATTTTTTTTTATTGTTTTTAAAGAACCGGAGGTTCACAAGAAGTGCAAAGCACTGTTTATTATGTAGAGATCATTGATCTTGTTTTTAGATCAATGATCTATTAGAAGGAATTTCTTCTAATTCATGAAGGTTCTTTACCTTTTTCTTGAAATCTTCTCAGAATTCTCTCTGTTTAAAGTTCTTGAGTTTTCAAGAAAATTTTTCATGCTTTTGAATTGAGGCTTAGGGTCCTTTTTATAGTGCTCACAAATTAGTTAAATTTGTTAAAGAGATCATTCTCTGAGTGATCTGGGGAATTTTCCCCACCGTTGGATCTTTAATCCAAGGGCTTCTGCTTTGCAGAAGAAAATCTTCTTGTTTTAACAAGAACAGAAAAGATTTCTTAAAATCTTAATTTAGTTTGGCGCAGATGCCCCAGCGCGTGACACGTGTCGCGCAGCGCAGTGCAACTGCGCTAGCGCATCTGCGCTGACACGTGTCGCGCAGCGCACAGCGCAGCGCAACTGCGCTAGCGCATCTGCGTTGACACGTGTCGCGCAGCGCAGAGCGCAGCGCAACTGAAGCGTTGCTTCAGACAAATAGAGCTCTGCTCTGATTGGGCGCGCCTTCTTGAGCGTTGCGCTGACGTATTAGCGCCTGACGCGTGGCGCGTTGCGCCCAAGACTTGAAGCGTTGCTTCAAAATTTTGAATTTTTGAAATTGAACAGAGCTTTGCTCTGATTGGGCGAAACAAATGCCCCCCCACCGTTGCGCTCACGTGGCGCACACGTGAGCGCAGCGGTGGCAACCCCCCTGACCGTTAGATCAAGGGGGTGAGCTCAAGAGGCGCAAGCGCCTTATAAATAGGGCCTCTGGCCCTTAGAAAACTCTCCACCATTTTCTAGATTTAGATTTTCAGAGCTCTGCTCTTGCTTAAGAATTTCAGAGCTTTGCTCTTGCTTTCAGAACTCTAGAGCTTTGCTCTCATTTCCCAAAGTTTTTAGAAAACTTTAGGTAATAATTAATTTAAAATTAAGTTAGATTAATTTAAATCAATTTTGGCCAACAGAGCTTTGCTCTCATAGATCTTTTGATCTAAAGAAATTCCCTTTGGGGTTTCATCAGCAGAGCTCCGCTCTCACAAATCCATAGATCTACAGAGATCTTGTTCATGGGTTCTAATCCATGAACAGAGCTTTGCTCTTGAATCAAATGTAGATCTTTTAGATCTGAAAAATGAAGAATTTTTTTTTAATTTTTCGGGATTCCAGAAATTTTAATTTTAAATTTCTTTTCAAAAATTTTCTCTTTGATGAGAAATTACAGAGCTAAGTTCTCTTTATAGAATTTTATTCTTTTGAGACCAGAATTTGACAAGTGTCATTCTGTGACAGAGCTTTGCTCTGAAAGAGGAGATTTTCTCCTTGTCTCTAGGGATTCTTCCCCCTTTTCAAAATGGGAATGTCTCCCCGGGGGCCAACTGACAATCTCATCCAATGATAAGTTTGTCTTATTAATTGACATATTGTCATTTAGATTTTGTGGGTCCCTCTTTGGTCTCCTACTCACTGCACTGTGGTGCGGTGTAATTAATTAATTTTGATTTAATTAATGCATTTTCTTTTTTTCTTTCTTTCTTTTTTTTTTTTTGTATGCCAAACGTTGGGATTACAACACTAATGGCTACATTGTTCTTTTGCAGCGATCATGTCTGAAGACACTTCATTCCCGTTCGTCCGCTCGGAGGAGGGATTTCCCGAGGCGCCCTTGGACTGTGAAGCCCTAACCATGATTAGAGAGTACGACCCTGAGTACAAGAAACTCCACCTTTGGGGGTCTTGGTATAACCAGATTATTATGGGTTGACGCAGCTTCACTTGCGCGGTGCCGTCAGAACCTATCACGGCAATTCATTATGCTAACCCACCTCCAGTGCAGTATGCCGTGGAAATGATAGACTGGACTGCGAACAGCTTTCTTCATCCCGCTATGGATGCGGTTCCGGTTCAGCGTCCTATGGTTTTAGATATCCTAGGACGCCGTATCTGTCAAGGAGAAGCACGACCCTGGGGGCAATCATATAACCTTGGTTTGATTCCCCGCCACCCAATTGGCTATCTGCCGTGGGCCCGGTACATCCTGTCGACGAGGAAGTCGCAGTTGATAAGACTAGGACTGTACACCGCGGTCTACGTCTCTTTTTTCCAATATCCTACGCTCCCCACTTGGTGGTTCAAGGCTTTCTTGGAGCAATGGAATATTCCCACCCACACTTTCCTTGCCATGGATCGGGAAGTGTCCATTTCTTTGGAGGAATTCGCGGAGGTATCCGGCCTACCAGTCATGGGGGAACACTATGAAGAGCTGCTCCCGACAGATGAGTACGTCTTTGGTGCTAAGCCGATGGTAAGGGGGATTACGTCGGAAAATGCCGTTCAACACCAATTCCCAAGCCTGATCAAGGTGTTGAACATCTACGAGTCCCTTTTCATCGAACACGGGAGCCGAGGAGTTAATTTTGAGGACTTCATTGCTCGCTTCCTCCGTCCGAGCGTCATTTCGCCAGGAGCCGTCAAATCTGCTATTCTGGATGATCCTTTTGGTCTAGGTTTGGCTAACCTGCCGACGAAGGAGATAGACCAAAAGGCTTTCTTCCTCCCAGACTTCCCTACCATATCTTTCGCGGAAATTGCAGTCCCTGGGATGGATGAGGAGGCCTTTTTCTTAGGATTTCTCGGGCTGTGGCTGAGTTGGTTCGCGATCCCAATGCATTCTCATCGCATGCGGCCCTCTGTCTTTTACCCAGCCCACCGCATGGTCATTGGGGTAAAGGTGGCCGTGGGGATTGCCGGCCTGGCGCACCTATATCATGGCCTCAGCCGAGCAGCGGATGCCAACGAGCCTGGGGTACTGCACGTGGTCTTCCCGATGCACTACTTTGCATCGTGGCTCGAGCTACACACGGCGGGTGTCTTTGGTATGCATAAAAGGCCTTCATTCTTTGACAAGTGCGGTTTCCCCCGCATTTTACATCTGATTGGCTCATCAATCGTGACCCCTTCACCACGGGACGCCAGGGGTTTACTGCTTCGCCCTCACACCGTTGGAGTCGGGATGTCCTTTATTGATAAGGTATTAACCATTGGGAAGGCGTCCACCACTGCGGTGCGACCATTACAGGACTCCTTCAAGGATGGAGCTTCAGTGTTGACGGCCCGGGAGATCCTCCATTTGTATTCTATTAGACCGGGTTTCCTAGTCTTCAGGCAGGGCGGTGCAGCAGTCTTTATGAGATATAACCCGCATCGTTTTGCCCGACAACTGGGTTACGATCAAGGGGTACCCTTAGAGGCTTTCTTACTGGAACCTGCTGTAAATGAAGAAGGGATGGAGAACGCGTTACACCACTTCATGCGCCTGAACACGGGTTCTCGTTTTTTCATTAGCACGCCGGTCTGTGCCCCATGACTCCTTAATGTATATAAAGACTGGTACAATCATGCGACGGGGGTTGTTATAAAGGAAGAGAGGCGAGTGTTGATCGACCGTAAAGAAGTACCCCCCGGTACCAATCGTAACGCTCCCTTGGCGCCAAGGATCCTGGTGGTCCCTCCTCTAAAAGATGCTGGGGGCAGACCATCACGTGCGCAAAGTCCTCCACGTGAGCTGCCGCTCCCTGATATCACAGACGCACCCCCCACACCCTGTGGTCCAGTGGAGGCAGTGGTTGTACCCTCGCCAGAGTCTGGCGTGGGTGCGGACATCGGGACTCGTCGTCCTAAAGCGGCTGCTAAGCGGAGGTCGATCCCCCGCGAGCCTAGGGTCGGGGGTCAAAAGAAAAAGAAGAAGTCGCTCTTCGCTGCGGATGTCGTGTTCGGCCAGGAACCCCATGCCCCTCATGCTGAAGGTCTGCTCGAATATGGGACTAACGCAGGGTTGGTGATGCCACCGCCGGACGATACAGACTTGGAGGCTGCTCTTAGAGCTTCGGCATGGTTGGTGAGGCGTGACGCGTGGCTGGCTAAGCTTGCGCAATCAGGTAACTACTAGTCGCCTTTTATTTATTGCAACATATCCTCTTCATTATTTTTGACTAACGCTTTTCTTTCTTTTCTTTCAACAGGCATCACTGATGAAGAAGCCATTGCTGCTTCTCTGAGGACTTTTCAGGAGGAGGAACGTCTCAGGGCATCTATGGGCCTTAGTAAGTTTCAACTCATCAAGTTTTTCATTTTTCTTGTGTTATGGTCGATCTAACCCTTCCCTTTTAATTACAGGAACCTCAATACCGTTCCCTCCAAGTGACGCAGATGTTCTACCAGCGGCCGACGTTCCTGCTTCCTCTGGGCCACCGCAGGAGGCTCATCTTGAAGAGCCGATGAGAGATGCCTTAAAGGCTCTGGAGGCATCCCTGAATGAAGATGATGATGCCTTGAAGGAGGCGTCACAGAGGTCCCTCATAACCGCTCGGGAGGAGAGAAAGCGGTTGAGGCGTGAGGCGAAGGCGCGCAGGGCTGCCTTGGCTATGGGAGCGGGCCCCAGCACCGCCCCTCGAGCTGATACTCCCTCCGAAGAGGCCCCTGTCGCCCTATCCACTGCCCGCAGGGAGGTGGCGCGAGCAGTTCGGAGCGCAAACGGTAAATCCGCTTCAGGTAATATTTCTCTCAGAGTTCCTATTATAAGGGTTTTTAATGTCATTGGTCCTTATATTCCTCATCTTGCAGGGCCGAGTCCGATCAAGGGGGATGCGGAAACCGTTGATCCCAAAGAAATAGAGGAAGTGGTACTTGCTGAACTCGAGCCGACGGTGGGCAACGTCGTTATGGCTTTGGAGCCTGAGGTGGAGGTTGAGGGGCCTGCCGCCGAGAAGGTCATTGATGCCGAACCTGAAGCGGTGGCAGATGATATGATCATTATAACTGAGTCCAGGGTGGCGGCGGCTGAGGCGCTTGAGATCAGCGGCCCCTTGATGACGATAGACGATACAACCACAGCTACTGAACCTGAGAGAGTAGTGGGTGAGGTGGCCATGATTCCCGAGGACGAGCCAACCGCTCCCTCTCTGGAATCTGGCAATACTCCAATCATAGCCCTTCCCGTCTATGGCCCTCCGCCATCCCCAGGTCTTGCTAGCACGACGACGGTCCCCATCGAGTCGGGTGACGAGGCCACGGGCGGTGGTCTCATGTTGGTAGAGGAGGGAGTCGCCTCCGTTTCAGTCGGGAGCTCCTCAGGTAAACCCTAAGTGGCTGCTTTTCTTTACTTTACAACCTTTTCTGACAAGTTCACCTTTTCGTCATGCAGGTGCAGCTAGTGCCGATGCCCTACCGCTCGAGGGAGTGCCTTCAACGACTGCTCTGGCGGTGGTCACCTCTCAGCCTTCTCTCATACCCTCGAAGATGTTGGAATTTGTTAATCTTATCTTCCAGATGTATAATTTATGTACTAAAGTCACATTGTTGTATCTTCCAGGAGTGCTTTTTGATCATCTCTATCAAGTGTTGCTCCCACACTTCTCTTTCCCTTCTGAATTCGCCTCTCCCTCTGGTGGCGCTGGTGAGTACCGTTCCCGATTGGTAGCTTTGTTTTTTTTTTCTTTTTAGTGGTAGAATTATTTCTAACTCTCTCTTGTTCTGACTGCAGTGCTGCAAATCGAAGGGGGAGCAGAAAGATCGACTGCGCCACCAGCCCTTCCAGTCTTGCCACCTGTCTCCACCGGTATAGTAAACTATCTTATCAATGATTTCCTTCATATCTATTGAATCATCATCTAATCGCCTTTCGTCTTTTTCCAGCTGTCGTTCCAGTCTCGGTATCTTTTGAGTCTCGCATTACAATATCGGGCGGCCCTTCCCAGCGACGCCCGTCCTCAAAAGGTGCCGCAAATAGTTTGCGTATGTTGAGCGACTACATCGAGGAGCTCGACATCGAGGCTCCAGTATCTGCTGAGGATTTCGCCACAACGGTTAACCCGATGTTGGCGATATTTGCTACCTTCCATGACGAGGGTACTGTCACCTCTTGGGTTAACTATTGTCGGGAGATCGAGGCTCGCCTTCATCAGCTAGAGTCAATGCGCCTGTCCCCTGAGACTTTGGCCTCGAGCACTCAACGGGGAGCATGGCTCGAGCGAAGCGCTTCTCATTTCCGTCATCTGGAACAAGAAGTGGTTTTGAGGCTGAAGGAGTGCCAAGAATCTTCAAGCAACACCGCTCGCCTGCGTGCTGAAGTTGAGACGAACGCCGCTGAGGTAAAGGCCGTCTTCGAGGGTCTTCTGGAGCGCATCTCAAATGGGCTGAGACTGAAGCGGGCACTCGATATTGCCGAGCGTGACATTGCAGGCCGTGAGGCTGCTCATCAGGCCGTCAGGGATCAGCTTGCATCCGTCGCACAGCAACGGGCCTAAGTGGAGGCGGAGTTGGCAGTGGTGGCCAATCGGGAAAAAGCATGGAAAGAAGTGTGCGAGCAATTGCTGGATCTGTGCAAGACGCTTCCTTCTCAGTAATTTTCCTTGTATCGTTGGTATTTGTAACATATATGTATATCTTGTATTCTTTAGTACGATGTACCCTAAACTCAATCAATATTTATGAATGAAAGATGCATATTTTTGTAATGTCTTGTGTCATTTCTCCGTCTTTTCTTTCTTTTATTATCAGTATGCCACCTTAGTAACCATGATTGACGGATGATTAGGACGAGTATCCCTGACCTTATTAAGAAATAGCGATGGCTTAGGTCGCAGGTTCAGATCTGCTGCTTAAGACTTTTCAACTCCATGAGCCGTGAGGGTCTTAGAGAGACTTTCTCCCTACGGATCGAGAGGATCTCGTAGGTGGGTTTTCTCCTTAGGAATCGTGAGGATTCCTAAGTGTGGTTTTCTCTTATAAGTCGCAGGATCTTATAAGAGAATTCTCCCTCTTACGAGTCGAGAGGATTCGTAAGTGGTTGTTTCCCTCCTCGTCGAAATTCGACTTCGGAAAGTGAGACCCGTGAATAGTATGCAAGAGACCAGTTTGGATTGAGTTGCAGGGCCCCATTGCTCAAAAAGCAAGCTTTTCAATCCTTGCTGTCTGAGACTTCTTCTTGCGAATTGAGAAGCAAATTCGATTTATTAGAGAAATCCCTTTTCTGAATGACCTGGGGGAATTTCCCCTCACCGTTGGATCTTTGATCCAGAAGCAAATCTTTTTACTTTAAAAGAGTAGGAACGATTTCTCCAGAATTTTTAATTTTGTTTAGCGAAAATGCTTCAGGGTATGACACGTGTCGCACAGCGCACAGTGCGGCGCAACTGTGTTAGCGCCTCTGCGTTGTGTCGTGTAGCGCACGGCGCAACGCAGTTGAAGCGTTGCTTCCTTTAATTTTGAAAAGGAGCCTCGCTCTGATTGGGTGCGCTGCTTTGGGCGTTGCGCTGATGCGTCTGCGTCCGCCACGTGGCGTGTAGCGCGCAGCGCAACGCAACTGCGCTAGCGCTTCCGTGCTGAAGCGTCGCTTCTTCAAGATAGAGCTTTGCTCTAATCGGGGAAGGATGAAGCGTTGCTTCATCTTATGTCTCGGAATTCGAACGGACATTCGCTCCAATTAGGGTAAACTGCCGTGACGACTCTTGGGAGCCGAAGAGGCACTTGAGGCCTATAAATAGGACCCTTGGTCCCCTGCAGATACTTATCATCTTCCAGATTTCCATTTTGAAGACTTCAGAGATTTGTTCTTGCCTTTAAGAACTCCGGTGCCTTACTCCTTTTTTTTAAAGTTTTTTAGAAGAACTTCAGGTAAAATCGATTCTTAGATCCATCTTAAATAGCAGAGCTCTCGTCTAGTGGGTCTCATCTTTGAACACAGTTTTGCTCTCTAGGAATTTAGTCATCCATGTATATTATTGCTTTTCTATCGTTGATCTTCCTGTAATATTTTCTCCAGGCATAATGGCGGCGGTGCATCTATACAGTCTGCACGAGTTCATTACCTATGATGATATCCGTGCTCAGGGTCGTCAACAAAACCAGGAGTTTACAGATGCCGAATGTGCAGAAGTTATGGGTCGTCTGAACGCAAGCGATGGTTGGCTGTTGCCTCGGCGTTCGGCTCTTTTGAAAGTCGTGCTGGGAGCAATATGGAAGGCGCTTCCAGGTCTTCACGAGGCCCTACCACTCAATGCGCTAGATGATGCCGAGGACAAGGTGCATTCAGTGCACCTGACAGGGCTGATCTCAAAGAAGCGACGGAACGACCTCGTTGACATCCTGCATCAAGTGTTTCAGCAGACGACGATTGTCGCTGCTTATCAAAGGCCGGAAGGGCTTGCCGATGATATCGACACCGAGGAGCGCGAAAGACTGCGCATAAGAATAATTAGAAAGGCCAGAAGAACTCTGGATGGCCTTACTTTTGATTTCCTCAATCCGTGCCCCGGATCCGAGGTTATACCGTTGTAATATTTTGAACAATGTTTCTTATGCATTATTCTTATGCTTGTAAAAACTTTTAGTGGTATGAATGAAAACCCTCCTCTTTTCTATTTTAGCCTGTCTTATTTCTCGTCCTGAGTCTTCTGTCGATGCATAAATGAATGCGTTACGCATGCCAGATCAAATGTAGAACGGATATTCTTTCTATGTCAGTAGGCTGTCTTAATAATCATGGTTGATGGATGTCTAAAACGAGTATTCCGACTTCCTCAGGAAATAGCGATGGCTTAGGCCGCAAGTTCAGGTTTACCGCCTAAGACTTTTCAATTCTATGAGCCGTGAGGGTCTCATAGAGGCTTTTCTCCCTACGGATCGAGAGGATCTCATAGGTGGATTTTCTCCTTAGGAATCGTGAGGATTCCTAAGTGTGGTTTTCTCTTATAAGTCGTAAGGATCTTATAAGAGAATTTTCCCTCTTACGAATCGAGAGGATTCGTAAATGGTTGTTTCCCTCCTCGTCGAAATTCGACTTCGGAGAGTGAGACCCGTGAATAGTATGCAAGAGACCATTTTGAATTGACTTGCAGGGCCCCATTGCTCAAGAAACAAACTTTCCTTGCTGTCCGAGACTTCTTCTGACAAATTGAGACGAATCGGGGATCTGTCTGCAGTTGTAGCGGAACAGTTGACATGAGTTAAGAAGCTCTCATCACGGAGTGTTTGTATCCGTGAGTCGAGGAATTTGCTGGGATTATTTGTTTCCCAAGCGCCAAGGATTATTTGTTTCCTTGGGGTTTAAAACGAGTCGAGGGTTCCCACGGGGGCACTGGTGGCTCTGCGGGTCGACGCGGATCAGAAGGCTCTCGTCAAGGAGTGTTTGTATCCGTGAGTCGAGGAATTTGCTAGGGATTATTTGTTTCCCAAGCGCCAAGGATTATTTGTTTCCTTGGGGTTTGAAACGAGTCGAGGATTCCTACGGAGGCACTGGTGGCTCTGCGGGTCGACGCGGATCAGGAGGCTCTCGTCAAGGAGTGTTTGTATCCGTGAGTCGAGGAATTTGCTAGGGATTATTTGTTTCCCAAGCGCTAAGGATTATTTGTTTCCTTGGGGTTTGAAACGAGTCGAGGATTCCTACGGAGGCACTGGTGGCTCTGCGGGTCGACGCGGATCAGGAGGCTCTCGTCAAGGAGTGTTTGTATCCGTGAGTCGAGGAGTTTGCTAGGGATTATTTGTTTCCCGAGCGCCAAGGATTATTTGTTTCCTTGGGGTTTGAAACGAGTCGAGGATTCCTACGGAGGCACTGGTGGCTCTGCGGGTCGACGCGGGTCAGGAGGCTCTCGTCAAGGAGTGTTTGTATCCGTGAGTCGAGGAATTTTGCTAGGGATTATTTGTTTCCCAAGCGCCAAGGATTATTTGTTTCCTTGGGGTTTGAAACGAGTCGAGGGTTCCCACGGGGGCACTGGTGGCTCTGCGGGTCGACGCGGATCAGGAGGCTCTCGTCAAGGAGTGTTTGTATCCGTGAGTCGAGGAGTTTGCTAGGGATTATTTGTTTCCCAAGCGCCAAGGATTATTTGTTTCCTTGGGGTTTGAAACGAGTCGAGGGTTCCCACGGGGGCACTGGTGGCTCTGCGGGTCGACGCGGATCAGGAGGCTCTCGTCAAGGAGTGTTTGTATCCGTGAGTCGAGGAGTTTGCTAGGGATTATTTGTTTCCCGAGCGCCAAGGATTATTTGTTTCCTTGGGGTTTGAAACGAGTCGAGGATTCCTACGGAGGCACTGGTGGCTCTGCGGGTCGATGCGGGTCAGGAGGCTCTCGTCAAGGAGTGTTTGTATCCGTGAGTCGAGGAATTTTGCTAGAGATTATTTGTTTCCCAAGCGCCAAGGATTATTTGTTTCCTTGGGGTTTGAAATGAGTCGAGGGTTCCCACGGGGGCACTGGTGGCTCTGCGGGTCGACGCGGATCAGGAGGCTCTCGTCAAGGAGTGTTTGTATCCGTGAGTCGAGGAATTTGATGAAGATATTGATTTCTTCGGAGTTGAACTGAACTGTCGAGATTTGGCTTCGTCTTCTGGCGGAGCCTGTTGGGAAAGTATGGTTCCCTCTTTGTTTACGCCCTTGGATTGTATACAGGGATCGATGTGATCTTAATTGTAGGGCCAAAGTTTTATCATCATTTTTTTTTATTTTATTTCCGCGATGCTCTATCATTTCAGCTTTTATATCGCGAAGGTCGCGATTGCCCAATCATTTCGGCTATTTCTCGCGGTTCCCAATCATTTCGGCTATTTATTTTATTTCCACTCGCTGCTTTTTATTGCGAGTTGCCCAATCATTTCGTCTATTCGCATGCATACATTTTACTTGCTGCTTTTTATTGCAAATTGCCCTATCATTTCGGCTATCTCGTATGCGTGCGCGGCTTATTGGTTTTTCGCCGTAAACCTGAAATTGGACACCGATTTCGGCATCAGCACCGCTACAACTGGGATATTGCCAGGAGCGAATCATCATTTGCCTCTGTCGTTGTCGAACAAAGGAGGCTTAGCGACCAGGGTTAGGGTCCTGTCGACTAAGGCTTTTGACTTCGTGAGCCGTAAGGGTATCACGAAGTTATTTCTCCCTACAAGTCGTGAAGATCTTGTAGGTGTATTTTCTCCTTAGGAGTCGTAAGGATCCCTAAGTGTTTGTTTCTCTGTAAGTCGTAAGGATCCTACAGGAGAGCTTTCTCCTTGTAAGTCGAGAGGATTTACAAGGGTTGTTTACCATGCAAACATATCCCTAGTTTCAGATGGGACTTAGTTAGGGAAATGTTTATTCGCGCCCGTGGATTGTATACAAGGGTCAATATTGAACCACTTATAGGGCAATATTGGAAGTTTGTGGGGGTTTGCTTAAGCACAGGTTTAGGTCTCTGTGACTTAAGACTTTCAAATCCTATGAGCCGTGAGGGTCCCATAGGAGAGTTCTCCTTACGAGTCGTGAGGATCTCGCAAGTGTATTTTCTCCTTAGGAACCGTGGGGATCCCTAAGTGTGTTGCTCCCTTGTGAGTCGTAAGGATCTCACGCAGGTGGTTTCTCCTTACAAGGTCGAGAGGACTCTATAAGGGTTCTTTAACGAAGTTGCGCCCTTTCGGGTTTTCACAAACATTCGCCGGTAGTCCTGCTGTTTTTACTCACGGAGCCCTTTCGGGTTTTCATCCGTGCCCATTTTGCTTATGGACATACCTTTTTTTTTTATTTTCTTTTTCTCTCTTTTTTTTTTTACGAGGTCGCGCCCTTTCGGGTTTTCACGAACACTTGCCGGCAGCCCTGCTGTTTTTACTCACGGAGCCCTTTCGGGTTTTCATCCGTGCCCTTTTTGCTTATGGACATACCGTTTTTTTTTTGTTTTTTTTGTTTTAGCCTAAGGATGCTGCGGTATTAGTTTAAAGACGTTTCAGTCTATTATTAGTTTAAGGACATTTCGGTCCATTGTCGAGAAGGTTGGCTATTCTTTATGAAGCTTGAGCTTAGGAGGATAGCGAGCGGACTTAGTCGTCGTCATCCATCGTTGACCTAGACTGTGGCTCATTAAGCGTAGTATTTCTTTAGGAAGCGACCGTTTATTGGTCTGAAAGGCCTTTCACCGTGCATGTCCATGAGTAGATAGGCCCCACCCTGATAAACTTTATTTATGATGTACGGGCCTTCATAGTTCGGCTCAAATTTTCCCCGCTTGGCGCGATTGGGGATCATAGGCCTTTTGACCACTAGCACGAGTTCGCCTTGGTGGAATGTCCTCGGTTGGGTCAATCTTTCGTATGAGCGCATCATCTTTGCTTTATAAGCTTCCAGATTTTGTTGCGCTATGAGCCTAGTTTCATCAAGGGCGTCAATCTCCTCAAGCCGAAGGTGAGCATTTTCTTCGTCTGTTAGCTCGTGGTGAACTGCCACTCGTAGAGAGGGCAACTCTATCTCGAGAGGGAGTACTGCTTCCGTGCCGAACACCAACGCGTATGGCGTTGTGTTTGTGGCTGTCTTGAACGTGGTTCGATACGCCCAAAGAGCTTCTTGCAATCTTTCGTGCCAATCTCTCTTATTTCGTGACACTGTTTTCTTCATGATCTTCGTCAAGGTCTTGTTGAAGGCTTCAGCTAGACCGTTAGCTCGCGGATTATAAACTGAGGAATATCTCCAGTCTATATTGTGCTGCTATGCGAAGCGGCTAATTTTATGACTTCGGTAGGCTGGCCCATTATCAGAGATGATCCTTCTTGGGGTTCCAAACCGGTATATGACATGCGTTTTGAAGAAATGGAGGATGTTCTCCGTCTTCACTTCCCTCAACGGTACCGCCTCTGCCCATTTGGAGAAGTAATCAGTCGTCGCCAGGATGAAACGATGTCCCTTTGACGATGCTGGTTCGATGGGGCCGACTATATCAGTCCCCCACATTTCGAATGGCCAGCTAGCTACCGTTGGATGCAGCGGATTTGGGTGCTGGTGGATGAAGTCCCCATGAATCTGGCATGAGTGACATTGCTTCGCATATTCGATGCAGTCTTGAATCATCGTGGGCCAGTAATAGCCCATCCGTTTGATCTTCAACTTCATCTTTGGACCTGCTTGGTGAGAACCGCAGATTCCTTCATGAATTTCCTGAACGACTTTTTCCGATTCGTCCGGTCCTAAGCATCTCAGCCACAGAGAATCGAATGACCTCTTGTAGAGAGTATCATTGACGAAGACGAAGGACAGAGCTCGTTTTATGAGCTGGTGTCTTATGGACGCTTCTTCAGGCATTCGGTGGAACTTGAAGTAATCTATGAAGACTTCTCTCCAGTCTCCGGTCTTCTCATGGTCTTTTATTTGTAGGGTCGCCTGCTCAGTTGCTCCCTTTTCTTTATATGATTCTGGATGTATTTCTGCTGGGGCGAGCACTCGACGGCTTTGTATCACGATTCTAACGTCGTCGAGGTTCTCGTCAGCCAATTCTTTAGCAAGTTTGGCCAGTGCGTCCGCTTTGCTGTTTTCCGCGCGCGGTATACTTTCCAACGTGTAGGAGGGAATTTGGGTTAGCAGTTGCTGCACTTTTTCACCGTATTTTACCAATTCCGGTTTGCACGTTTGGTAATCGTCGTTCACTTGACTGACGACCAGTTGGGAGTCCCCATATATGAGGAGGCTTTCAATTCCCATATCAATGGCGATCTCGAGGCCTGCTATCAAAGCTTCATATTCAGCTTCATTATTCGTTCTCGGCTCTGTTAAGGAGAAGGCGAAGCGCATTATTCCTCCTTGTGGGGTCACAAAGATGAGTCCTACCCCCGATTTGATCATTGGCGTACTTTGTTTGTGCTTTTTCATGGAAGATGCTCCATCGAAATAAAGCTCCCAACTGGTATCACCACTGTCGATTGCGTCAAACGCATGTCTGTCTGGCAAATCGCAATTTAAAGGAGAATCGGCAGGTATGGGATGCTCAGCAAGGAAGTCGGCGATGGCCTGGCCTTTTACTGCCCAGAGAGGTTGATACGTTATCGAAAATTCCATCAAGAGCAGGGCCCATTTAGCGAGTCGCCCTGTCAATATGGCTTTTGACATTAGATATTTGAGAGGGTCCACTTTTGAAATAAGACGGACTTCGTGCGCCAACGCATAGTGCCTAAGCTTTGTTATTGCGAAGATCAACGCCAGGCAGTGTTTTTCAATGGGAGAGTAGTTGTTTTCTGCCCCCAGCAGAACTCGACTTAAGTAGTAGAGTGCTCTTTCTTTCCCTTGGTCGTTCTCTTGTGCCCATAATGCGCCTAAGGAACCTTCGAGGGCGGTTGTATAAAGAATGAGAGGCTTCCCCTTAACCGGAGCAGCCAACACCGGCGGGTTCTGCAGGTATTGCTTGATCTCATCCAGTGCGCCTTGGCATTTTTGATCCCAAACGAATGGGGTTCCCTTCTTCATCAGGTGACTATAAGGACGGCACTTTCCTGAAAGGTTGGCTATAAATCGACGTATGTATGCGAGTTTCCCTTGGAGAGACCGCAGCTGTTTGAGAGTCCTCGGCGGAGGCATTTCCATGATCGCTTTAATCTTTGACGGATCTATTTCAATACCTCGGTGTCGAACAACGAATCCCAGGAATTTGCCCGAGGAAACCCCGAACGCACATTTAAGAGGATTCATCTTCAAGTTGTATTGCCGAAGGCGTTGAAATACAGTCTTCAGATGCTCGAGATGTTCCTCGTATGATTTGCTTTTAACCACGAGATCATCGATATAGCATTCAACGATTTCGTGTATAAGATCGTCGAAGATCTTTGTCATGGCCCTCTGATAAGTAGCACCGGCGTTCTTCAAACCGAAGGGCATCACTTTATAACAAAATATACCAAGAGGAGTCCTGAAGGCTGTGTGCTTCTGGTCTTCTGGATGCATTTTTATCTGGTTATACCCCGATGAGCCGTCCATGAAGGAGAAAACTTCATGAGTGGATGTATTGTCTATCATCAGTTCAGTGACTGGCACTGGGAAATCATCCTTCGGGCAAGCTTTATTAAGATCCCGGAAGTCTACGCATATGCGCACTGTCCCATTTTTCTTCATCACTGGGACGATGTTGGCGATCCATTCAGGGTACTGAACTTCCTGGATGAAGCCAGAGTCGATTAACTTTTTGACTTCGGTATTTATGCTCATCTTAAGCTCGAGTCGCATTCTTCTCGGCGCCTGTTTGACTGGCTTGATGTTCGGGGATATTGCTAGTCTATGTACAGCAACTTCTGGATCTAGTCCCGGCATCTCGGAATAGTTCCATGCGAAGCAATCTTTATGCTGCATAAGGACGTCTTTTAACGCAGCCACCCTCTCTTCAGACAGCAGCTCGCTGACGAATGTCGGTCGCGGATCATTTATTGTCCCCAACTCAATTTTCTTGAGGTTATCTGCAGTAGTATGGATTCCATCTTCCAGCTCTTTTGGTGCTGGTGGAAATTCTGAGATTACCTCATCGCTGCCGTTTTCAAAGCACCAGGGAAGGTCATCCATGTTCTCGGGCTCTTCCCTTGATATCATTATCACGTGACAAGTACGAATTCGCTTCCAATCCCAATACAGAACTGGTTCTTCTTTCGTGGCCTTGGGCTCGTGCTTTTGTGGTGGTGCTACCCTCCAGTTGTCAGACAACGCGAATTTGCCAAGCTGATATTGGTTCTCAACCCAATTCTTAAAGGTGAAGCAATCTTCAAGCGGATGTCCTACTACTCGATGGTAAGAGCAATAATTTGGGTTGGAGACTTCGCCCGCTTGCTCAGGGTGTTTAGACTCTGGCAGTGTAAGCATTTGATGTTTTAGAGCAAGATCAAGTATTTTCCTTGTTTTGTTCCGAGGAAATGAGTATGCTCGACCCATTTTCTTCATGAGGGCTAAGTCAATAACGCCCGACTCTCGGATGCGTGGCTTCTTAGCTCTGCTTTGTGGTTGTTGAGCGCCTTTCTTGTCTTTCGACTTGTTTTTGCTTTCGCGTCGAACTTCTTTTGTAGCAGGTTGACAAGGAGCGGCATTTTCATCCTTCACCGCCTGTTGAAGGAGGCGCTGTGTCTTGGCTTTCTCATAGATTGCCATTTCACGATTGTGATCATCTCGGGCTTTTTGACCCGCATTCCTTATAAGTTTGCCCATCTGGTCTTCAAATGATGGACTGGGCGGTTTTGCATCAGGAACTTTTGCTGGCTCAGGATTAGCGTCCTCCCATTGAGCGTCCGCCTCTTCATCGAAGTCATACATGACATAACAGCTGTTTACTAGCTCCCGTTTCTTTGACCGGATGTACCCAAGCCCTTTTGTTTCTATTCTCCCGTTAGGCAGTTTGCATTGAGTCCCGGGAATGTTCCAGACCTTGTCATAGAATTTGGCTTTTCTAACGGTCTGTGTGAAGGATATCCCCTGGCGTTTCAGCAGTTTCTTCAAACCTTCGGTATAGTATCTGGGAAGACGGATGGGCTGAAGCCTATCGAGCGTGGGATCCGCGCCATGCCAAATTTCTTTTTCCACCTTGTTTTCTTCAGAACGGTAGAATAGGATTGCCTTCTCGTCTTTTCGTCCGGGAAGGATATAGAATGTCTGCAATTCTTCTACGCTGTTGGTGTCGAGTGCATCCAGTTCTTTGTAATGTTCAAGCGGCACCATGGTTATCTGCAGACTTCGCTCTTCATCAGCGGAAACCCGTATTGGAGGCCGAGCAGGGAATACAGCATGAACTTCATCCTCTGAATCACTATCGAAGATCAATGAAGGAACGGATGGTCCTGGCCTGGTGGATTGGGATGGACCTGAATAAATTATACCCTCCTCCTCCTCGGTGTCACTGCCGAAGACAGGGATGGTGGCATTAGTTTTGTTCTCCGGTTTGTGACACCTTTCCGTGTCTTCGAAACTCGGTAAGAAGTATTTGGCATCTTCATACTTGCGAACTTCATTTACGGAAAACGGATTCAACTCTCCCGCCACTGTGTACTCGAGGCCATCCCTAGAATACTTCATGCACTGATGCTGTGTAGAAGGGATGATATTGTACTCGTGTAGCCATGGTCGGCCGAGCAGAGCATTGTAGCACGTCTTGGCGTCTATAACATGGAATTTGATGTCTGTGACGAGCAACCCGAAGCGTAGCGTCAATATCACAGATCCAAGAGTCTTTGAGGATTGAGAGTCGAAACCGGAGATAGTGATCTTGTCCCGGGCGAGGTGTTGGACGCTCATGCAGATTTCTTTTAACACCCGCACATTAAGTAGATTGACAGATGATCCGTTATCGACCAGGATTTTGCCTATCTTTATGTCATGGAAGTATCCTGAGACATAAAGGGGACGATTGTGCTCGCACGTCCCAAGGAGAAGGTCTTCGTCGCCGAAAGCAACGTCGGCCGTGTGCACCTCTTCCAATTCATCCTTCATCTTTTGTTCGGCCAGGAAAGCTTGGAATTGGTCCGGATCTTGTAGGGCCTTAATCAAAGAATCCCTCGCCTCTTTTGATAGTAATAGGGCATCGAGAATGCTGAGTTGTGAGGGTAGCTTTCTCAGATGCGCCAAGACATTGTAATCCACTTTACTCCTCTTCGGCGGGTTCTTGGCGGTTAACTCTTCCGCAACTTGGTCATCCAAAGCGATGTCTTCAGAGACCTTCTCTTTCCCTTTGTCTTTCTTGTTTAAGGGTCCGAGATTTTTTTCGGGTAATGTTCGATTGCGTAGCTGTATATTTTCGCAAGCCTTCGGTTCTTCTTCTTTTCCCGAAGTGGATTCTTTGAAGAGGGGGTCAAGCTCTAGCTCCTCATCGGAATCGCTCCCAAATGTAGGCACTTGTAACCCGGCAGTGTTAACCATGTGACAATTGCTGGCAGTTCTTTCAAGCTCTTTGGTCGTGTTTCTTTGCTCCCGACGAATTTTACGCTTTTCCCGTTTAAAGCGTTGTTGATTAGCGACGTATCCTTGCCACCATCTATCGAAAGCCTTGCACTCTTGAGTGGGATGCGAGACCTTCTGATGATATAAGCAATAAGAGGGGTGCATTTCTGCCACACCAGTCATTTTTCCTTCAGAGGATGGTAGCTTCATGCCCATCGATATGGCCTTAGCAAACCTCTTTTTTATCTTGAATTGGCTTTTGTCAGCGGTGGAGGCATTTTGCTCCAGCGGGATCATCTCAGCTCTTTCCTCAAGTCGCTGGCGCTTGGCTCTTTCGAATATAGCCGTCTCGCGTTCTCGATCAGCTTTACTTTTCAATCGAGCTTCACTAAGAAACGCGTCAATCATTTCGATTGATAACTCCGAAACCCTTGACTCAGTATTTGCCCCTAGCGTTTTAGTGCCAGAAGTCCCTTCATCGTTCGTGGTCGAATGGGAAATCATATGACAGCTCGCCACATATTCCTCGGATTCATCCGATGAACTTTCTCCCTCATCTTCTTTTTGAAAGACGTGATCAAGGAAATCTTGGAGCGTAATGGGAGTCCGCGCCTTTTGGTTGTACTCATCCAGTGCGTCGATTTGCTTTTGTAAGTCCGTACGCTTGTCGCCAGGCTTCACGGGCTTCTTAGATTTCTTCTTCTTCTTTTTCGAAGATTTTGACGGCCGGTTATGAACGCTTGAACTACCACCATCGGTTTTCGGAGTCGGTCGTGGCTTCAACATCCCCTCAATAACCTGCGGTTCCAAGGGGTTCTTCCACTTGACCGCTGGACAGGTCTGAAGATCATTTAGCATTCTCCTCGTTTTGGCTGATAATACAACCTCCCAGGGAGCTTCTTCAATGACGGAGCATGTTGCCCCCGGCGTATTCGTCCCCTTAGAGGTGTGGGGCTGCGGGGGATTCACCTTCCATTTGTCAGATAGCGCAAATTTGCCCTGACGGTACTGGTTCTCAAGCCAATTCTTGAAAACGTAGCAATCCTCGATGGGGTGGCCTAGCACTCGATGGTAAGGGCAGTAATTGGGCTCGTTGACGTCGTTCGGTTGCAACGGACGTTTTGGATCTGGCAGATTTATGAGTCTGTTGCGCAACGCCAGCTCGAATAGCCTCCTCGTTTTATCGCGGGGGAAGGAGTAAGGACGTCCCATCCTATCCTCAAAGGGTATGTATGGGCGCGTATTGTTTGGACGAGCAACCGGCTTCGAGTCGCTTGGTTGTTGTTGGGCATTAGCGACAATGATCGCTTTTCCCTTTCCTTTGTCGTTTCGGGAGTCCGGCTTCGGGAGAGGGGGTTTATGGCCCATCTGATCCATCTGAGCTAGTTTGTCGATCAAAGCCTGGAAGGTAGTCGGCTTGAAGAACATCATGAACTGCGAGATGGTTGCCTGTGGATCAAGCGTTCCAACAAACATTCCCACCGCTGGAGCCTCTTCTATGCGCTGTTCGCACTTCGACCATAGATTACGCCACCGTATAGCGTACTGAACCCATGTCTCACCGGGTTTTACCCTAGCGTTGATCAGTGCTGTCATCGGGGTACGCTCACTGGCACTTGCAAAACGTTGGGTGAAGAGCAGCTCCATCTCCGCAAAGGTTTTAATAGAGTCGTTGGGAAGCTCAGAATACCATTCAAACGCCGTGTCTGATAAGCTTCCAACAAACTGGCGAAGCAACAACTTGTCGTCGCCGCCGGTATTACCGCAAAGCGCCCTGAACTGGGCAACATGTTGATGGGGATTGCCGGTCCCTTTGTAAACATGAAACTTGGGAATCGTGTAACCCGGCGGGTATTTGATTTGGTCATACCAGCCTGGATACGGTCGCCCCGTTTTTACGACGTGGCCGGCTGCTTCGGCCGCGTGATGAACCTTTATTTGCCGGGCTATATATTCGTCCAGATCAGTCTTAGAGATTGTATCCTCTTTAGCCGTTGATAGAACGGGCTGAGGGTTTGATGTCTTTCCCCTATCATCCCCAAGGACAATCGGGGGTTCTTCAGTCGGAGGATCTTGTTGTATCATCATCCCTATCATGTCCTGGAAGAGGAGGCCCATACGCTGTATATTGGCTGCTTGTTCAGCAGCCTCTTTGTCTCTCTTTTCCAGTACTCGGCGGAGGAACTCGGCGTCGGTCTCTTCCTCTTGGCGTTCATCTAAGGACGTCCCAGGATTCTCTTTTGGCTCCGTGAGTGCAGCCATTGTAGTCATCATCTCCTGGAGCTTTTGTTGCTGCTCCTGAGCCTTGGTCACTGATCGGGTAAGTGGTCGGTGACCCGTAGAAGTACGACTTTCTTCCTTTCCAGAAGCCATATAAACCGTATGAACTGTTATGCCCCCTGACTTGGGGCGTTTAGGTTCACTGCTCTTAAACTTTGTCAGTGTCACAGGAGCTTTCTCTGGCCTTTTTCTTTTGTGGACCATTGAGGTTGAAGGAGCCGTTGAAGTGGGCATCCTAGCACTTGTTGCCCCCTGCTGTTTAACGGGGCGGGTTTTGTCCTTCTCCACCTTTGCCTTTTTCTGGCGATGAAAGTGGTCTGGGTCAATCACGGAGTCTTGAACCCTCCGCCAAACTTTATAAATTTTTGACGACAGCCGTTGAGAGGGCTGTTCCTGCTTTGTCTCCGGAGCTTTTTCCATAGGCGGAGGAGATCTTTTCAATGTAGCAATTGGAGAGTTCTTTCTCACCTTCCTCAGCAATTCAAAGCTGTTCCCAGTTGGAACAGCAGCGTTGACCTCCACCACTGGAGCAGGTGGGGTTAGCCCTGAGGGGGAGTTGCCCCCTGTTTTCCTTATTCGTTGCCAATGGCGACGTCGCGCACGGCGAGCCGTTGGGACTGGCTCGTAAATCGAGATGTTTCTTGTTGCCCCCTGTTTGAGTGTGGGGTAACTGCCGATGTCAGCCTATCGAAGACTGATGCCTTTTGACCAGCTGGGGG
This sequence comes from Agapanthus africanus, assembly GCA_030015575.1. Classification (NCBI taxonomy): domain Eukaryota; kingdom Viridiplantae; phylum Streptophyta; class Magnoliopsida; order Asparagales; family Amaryllidaceae; genus Agapanthus; species Agapanthus africanus. The sequence continues at coordinate 129,328,066 of CM057350.1, read as the reverse complement.
AGGAGTGGGAACCGTCAATCTTGTGAAGACCGACTCTCTGATAGGAGAAGCCGCTTTAACGACTTCCAAAGCAGCGGCCGTTGCCCTCTTTGGGACGGCCACTTTATAGTTCTGACCTAGCCTGGTGAAAACGGAGGCTGTCGGTTTAGTAGCGGGCGACCCGTTGACAGGGGTCGTGGTAGCATTGAGCCGGTCGAACACCGACTTCTTGTTCGCTTCCGGTGCGGGTATTGGTGCAGAAAAGCTTGCAGGTGGGATCATAGTCTCGAAGAACAAGCCGGTGGTGGCTTGGGTCACCTGATCTACCGGCAGAGTAAGGAAGGAAGCTGCTTGGGGCCCATATGCTACACCTCCTGGTGAGGTGGAGCGTCCGTTGCAGCGGCACTTCGCGCAGTTGGTGCAGTTAGAATCCATGGATGCTTGAGTTCTGCGCCAGACAAAAGACCAAATCTTAGCAACTTGAAATCCGTAGGCAACCATTTAACAAACCGCGATTGGTTCGCGAAGACGACACACGAAGTGTGGAGTGGAAAGAGGAAAAGGTCCCACCGGGCGTGCCAGAATCTGTTCCCCTCCGAACGGCGGCCTGGACTTCGCGTCCATGCCTGAGGTTCGGGGCAGATGCTATTTGGTTTTATCCGTTTACCTCTCCGAAGATGCCAAGTTGATTTATGGCACCGTGTATCGGAGGTTTAGATGGATGCGGCCGATGTAGCAGACTTCGTCAGATTCCCCCTCAGGGTGAGGGGTTTTTGATTGTGGGGACGCTCTTCCCTGCAGGCGCAAGCCCCTGCAGTTAATTACGCTACCGCATTGCGGTAACAACTTTCTCCTTCTCCAGATGGTCACTTCGTGTCGTGTGTGTTTGTTTTGTTTGTGGTTGCCCGTGGATTGTATACGGAGACTGAGTAATGCCGTCGCCCGTAGGACGTGGATTAGTCCAAATCCGTATTTACTTAGATTTGGGTTTGGTGTTTTTAGTTTAAGGATGCATTAGTCGCGTTGCGGCTAAGATCAACCTAAACGTTTGTCAAGGATACGTTAGTCCTGTTTTAGACTAAGATCAACTTAACGTAGTGATTAATTTAATGTATGGCCATCGGGACTCGTCACCTCTCTGACGTCGTTGAAGGATTACAACGACATGTATCAGAGGAGCTCGGAGATGTACCCTCAAACCAGAGTTGATTGGGAGTTTTATAATCCATTTGAATGTTTAAGGATACGTTAGCCGTGTTTGAGGCTAAGATCAACTTAAACATTTGTTAAGGATACGTTAGTCCAGTTTAAGACTAAGATCAACTTAACGGGACCGTTTAGATCCGATAAAAGAGCATTTGGGCTCTATTGTGCCAGTTTAGGGACGTGGTGGTCCGATATTAGTTTAGGGACGTCTCGGTCCGATGTTAGTTTAGGGACGTCTCGGTCCGATGTTAGTTTAGGGACGTTTCGGTCCATCGCCAGTTTAAGGACGTAGTGGTCCATATTCCGGTTTAGGGACGTGGTGGTCCGATATTAGTTTAGGGACGTTTCGGTCCAATATTAATGTATGTGGTCGTTGGGACCCGTCACCTCTCTGATATCGCTGAAGGATTACAACGATAGGTGTCAGAGGAGCTCGGAGATGTACCCTCGAACCAGATATAGATTGATTCAAGAGAGCAATCTTTGCTCAACCGATTTAATTTAAGGACTTACGGCCAAAATTGGGCTAAGTCCAGTTGAAAATGTTCAACACCCTTATTTATTTTTGGTCTATTAGACCTGTGCTAGGGCTTTGCCCCCCACTTAAATAACGCATTGCATTACTTCAGGTCATTTATGCCTATTTTGACTGGGGTCTGCCCTTTTTATTATGATGCAAATCATTTGTTTTGGTCCATTGGACCTTTTTAGTTGGGCACTGCCCTTTCAAACAATGCACAGCATTTTATTTATTAGGCCTGTTAAGCCTTTTAATTGGGCCTGGCCCTTCAGGAAGTGAAATGCCTTGCATTTGTCAGACGCTTTGCGTCTATTACTGAGCGCAAGCGCCTGTGATGAAGACACGTGTCATGCGCTGGCGAGCGCAAGCGCACTAGCGCAGTGCGCTGCGCTGTTGCGCTGCGCTGTTGCGCTGGCGACACGTGGCGCGCTCTCAGCGAGTTGCGCCAATTTTAGAGAGCAAAGCTCTATCTTAAAGACGTTTAGCGCAAACGGTTCTATAGCCGACACGTGGCGCTCTCTTAAGAGCGCAACGGCGCAGTTTGGAAGTGCAAAGCACTAAGAATCTTTTAGATTCAAGAAGGGAAGTGCAAAGCACTGTTTAATTTCTTGATCTAAATTAGATCAAAGAAAAATAAGATTTTCTTTGTTTGAAGAACCAGAGGTTCATAAAAGTGCCAAGCACTATTATTATTATTATTATTATTTTATTGTTTTTAAAGAACCGGAGGTTCACAAGAAGTGCAAAGCACTGTTTATTATGTAGAGATCATTGATCTTGTTTTTAGATCAATGATCTATTAGAAGGAATTTCTTCTAATTCATGAAGGTTCTTTACCTTTTTCTTGAAATCTTCTCAGAATTCTCTCTGTTTAAAGTTCTTGAGTTTTCAAGAAAAATTTTCATGCCTTTGAATTGAGGCTTAGGGTCCTTTTTATAGTGCTCACAAATAAGTTAAATTTGTTAAAGAGATCATTCTCTGAGTGATCTGGGGAATTTTCCCCACCGTTGGATCTTTAATCCAAGGGCTTCTGCTTTGCAGAAGAAAATCTTCTTGTTTTAACAAGAACAGAAAAGATTTCTTAAAATCTTAATTTAGTTTGGCGCAGATGCCCCAGCGCGTGACACGTGTCGCGCAGCGCAGCGCAACTGCGCTGACACGTGTCGCGCAGCGCACAGCGCAGCGCAACTGCGCTAGCGCATCTGCGCTGACACGTGTCGCGCAGCGCAACTGAAGCGTTGCTTCAGACAAATAGAGCTCTGCTCTGATTGGGCGCGCCTTCTTGAGCGTTGCGCTGACGTATTAGCGCCTGACGCGTGGCGCGTTGCGCCCAAGACTTGAAGCGTTGCTTCAAAATTTTGAATTTTTGAAATTGAATAGATCTTTGCTCTGATTGGGCGAAACAACGTTGCGGCCCGCCACGTCACCGATTCTGTACACTGGGAAGCGGGGCGTGATAGGTTTTGTTGGCGGCCCATGCAGGTTAGTTCTGCATTGAACCTTAAGTAATATATCACAAGAATAATAAGAATCAGCAACTATACATTCCTTACATTTCAAATTCCTTGAATCCATCCTAACATTTTCTTTTCTATCAAGGTCATGGATTCTCCCAATAACACTAGCATGAACGTCAATGGCAACACTCCACCGTCTACTCTACCACCACCACCTACCATTGCAGCTCCTATCAACGAGCAAACGGTATTACTCGAGGCTATCAAGAGCCTTCAGGAGGGTCAGCAGCAGCAAACTGCTATCCTCATGCACCTCCCAAAATTCGAGACACCCGGAGTCAAGCAATTCAGGGCACTGCACCCGAAACATTTCTTTAGGAAAGAGAGCCCACTAGAGGAAGAAGAACAGGCTCAGTCTATCGAAGATAATCTGGAAGCAACACAAGTGCCAAAGATCACTTGGGTGAGAGTTGCGAAGCTGCAACTAATAGACAACGCCAGAGTCTGGTGGAAGGCCGAAGAAAGCCGACTCGCCCAACCGATTAAATGGAAGACGTTTTCCGATTTGTTCGACACGAAGTACTTCCATGAGACTGCCCATTTCGACATGGAACAACAGTTCATCCTCTTACAACAAGGCTCGATGTGGAGCAAGTCCGTGGATGAATACGATGCTGAGTTTACCATGCTTAGCAGGTAAGATATTGTCTCAAATTCAAATTCCTGATATCACTTATTACACTGCTAACGCAAGACCGTAATAGGTTCGCGGCACACCTGATCCCGACTGCTGAGATTTGGGCACAACGATTTCAGCAAGGGTTGGATCCAGAAATCCAAGCTGCACTCGCTACAGGGGATTTCCCAACCCATGATCTTGCTTTGAAGACTGCCTGACGATATGAGACAATGGTGAAGAAAAAGGGCAGACCTCAGATTGCCGATGTGAAACGTACTGCTATACAGATGGAAGGAGGAGCCTCATCCAGGACCACTTTTACACCCAGGAGACCGGGAGGATCATTTAACCGGCTCAGTCTAGACTTTTGGTTTTACTATAAGAGGAATGGACACCGGGCAAAAGACTGCAGGCGTGCAAATGTCCTGTGTTTGGTTTGTGGCGCATCCACTCACGCCATAGGAGTATGTCTATATCGACTCAACCCAGCTCCAGCACCTAGACCCACAATCAATTTTCCACAGCAGCCAGCCATTCAGGCTCTTGCACCTCGTCTAGCTCTACCTGCGCCACCTCCACGTAGACCACGTACACAGCCCCCTCTTCAATTCCATCAGGCACAGAGTAACGTGCCTCAAGGGCAGAGAAATGTGCCCCAGGGACAGAAGAATGTGCCTCCAGCAAGGAGGAATGTACCCAGACGTCAGGCTTTCACAATGACGGTTGAGGAAGCCGAAGCCATTGGCCAAGTAATCACTGGTAATTCCCAATCCTTTCATCTTTTCAATCAATGTATACCTCTATATTTCTCCTGTATCTAAAACCAACCTCACACAACTTAGGTACAATACTAGTAGCCACCCTTCCTGCACTCGCATTGTTCGACACTGGAGCGTCACACTGCTTCATGTCGCAACGATTCGTGAGAACGTATGCAATTCCAGTGAAGCCACTCATTTCAAGCTGAAATGTCAGTTCTGGGAATGGAGTATTGAAGGCAACTATGGTATTTGATCAGTGTCCAGTTGTAGTTTGCGGACGAGAATTCTACGTGAATTTCAAAGCACCGGACATCCCAAATTTCGATGTTGTGTTGGGAATGGACTGGCTGGGAGTTTCTATGCTACGATTGACTGCCGTCAAAGGAGGGTAGTATTTGAGATACCAGATCACACAGTCTTTTACTTCAAGAGTGGAGATAGAAAGTTGGAGCCAGGAATCTTCCATGCTAAGCCAAAGAATGCAGAAGTGTTTACCCTACCGGCGGAAGAAGAAAAACCAGAGGTAGTTCGATAGTTTGAGGATGTGTTTCTTGAAGATATAACGGGTTTGCCTCCCGATCGAGCTCTTGAATTCAGCATTGACTTAATACTTGGTGCGCAACCGGTAATCAAAGCCCCGTACTGGTTAAGTCCAGAAGGATTGAAGGAGATCCACACTCAGTTGGACGAATCCTGAAGAAAGGTTGGATTCATCCCAATACTTCAAGCTGGGGATCTCCGGTTTTACTGGTGAAGAAGAAAGAAGGTTCATCAAGGATGTGTGTAGATTATCGAGCTCTGAACGAAGTGACGATCAAGAACAAGTATCCACTACCGCGCATCGATGATCTTTTCGATCAGCTAAGTGGGTCTTGTGTATTTTCGAAGCTAGATCTTCGTTCGGGTTATCATCAGGTGAAGGTCAAAGAGTCTGACATTCCAAAGACGGCGTTCAAGACTCGCTATGGTCATTATAAGTATCTCGTAATGCCATTTGGAGTGACCAATGCACCTGCTATATTCATGAATCTGATGAACCAAGTTTTTCGAGAGTACTTAGACATGTTTGTTGTTGTTTTCATCGACAACATCCTGGTGTATTCAAAGGACCAGAAAGAACACGCCGAGCATTTACGGATTGTCCTGGAGACATTGCAATAGCATCAACTCTATGCCAAGTACAACAAATGTGAATTTTGGCTAGATCAAGTCGGATTTCTCGGACATATCGTTTCAGACGAAAGAATCTTAGAAGATCCAACTAAGATGTCAGCTGTCAGCGATTGGCCGACACCAAAGACGGTGAAGGATATACGAAGTTTCTTGGGGTTAGCAGAATACTACTGAAAATTCATCGAAGGTTTTTTGAAGATTGCAGCACCCCTGACCAAGCTCACACGTAAAGATGAAGCATTCGTGTGGTCAGAAGCATGTGAACAAGCTTTTGTAGAACTCAAGTCAAGATTAACTTCAGCTCCTATTCTCGTAATACCGGATCAATCTGGAGGATTTTTTGTGCATTGCGATGCGTCCGGTAAGGGATTAGGATGTGTTCTACACCAGCATGGAAAAGTTGTAGTCTTTGCATCAAGACAACTGAAGGTTCATGAGCGCAACTATCCAATACATGATCTGGAGTTGGCAGCCGTTATCTTTGCACTTAAGATTTGGCGCCACTATCTTCTGGGAGAACGAGTGGATATATACACTGACCACAAGAGTCTGAGGTATGTATTTACTCAGAAGGAATTGAACATGTGGCAGAGAAGATGGCTAGAACTCATGGCGGACTTCGACATCAACCTACAGTATCATCTTGGGAAGGTGAATTTAGTTCCTGATGCACTTAGCCGCCAGCCATTAGCAATGAATCTCACCGCTCAGTGGAAGCTATAGCAGGAATTGCACAGATTGGCTATCGAAGTAGTTATGCCAGGTAACGCTTCAGATTTGATGAACTTACAAGTCCAGTCCACTCTTGTCAATCAGATCAAGGCAGCTCAAGCAAATGATGCCAAGCTACAAAAGATCCGAGAACAGGTAGAAAGTGGACTTCGAACTGACTTCATCGTCCACGAAGATGGATCCTTGAGATATGGAAGTTGATTGTATGTACCAAACGGCCCAGTTCAAGAAGAGTTGATGAAAGAAGCTTACAACTCTCCTTATTCTGTACACCCCGATGGTACCAAAATATACAAAGATCTACGGCAACACTACTGGTGGCATGGAATGAAGTACGAAGTAGCCAGAAGCGTAGCCAAGTGTTTGGTGTGGTAGCAAGTAAAAACTGAACATCACAGAACTGCTGGTCTACTTCGGCTGTTACTAATTCTAGAATGGAAATGGCAGCACATCACCATGGACTTCGTGAATTCCCTTCCTCGCAGCATGAAAGGTAACGACGCAGTATGAGTTATTGTGGATCGACTCACCAAGTCGGCTCACTTTATTCCATTCAGAGTTGGCCAGTCAACTAAGACGTTAGCAAAGAAGTACATGGATGTGAGCATGAATCTAAAGTAAGATTTAACCTTAAAGTTTACTATATTTGATACCCATGAACTCATGCAGGAGATCATGAGATTACATGGAGTACCGGTTTGCATCGTCTCCGATCGTGATACCAGATTCCGATCACAATTTTGGCAGAGTCTGCAAGCTAGCCTGGAAACAAGTCTGAACTTCAACATAGCTTACCATCCACAAACGGACGGACAGTCTGAGCGAACAATTTAGATTCTTGAGGACATGCTAAGAGCTTGTATATTAGACTTCGGAGGTTCGTGGGAAGATCACCTACACCTTGTGAAGTTTTCATACAACAACAGCTGGCACCATTTGCAACACTCTATGGACGGAAGTGTCGTTCACCACTAAGTTGGGACGACATTGGAGATCGTGAACTCCTTGGACCAGAGATGATCATGGCAACTGTGGACGTAGTTCGCACGATCAGGGAAAGAATACACATAACCCAAGACAGACAGAAACATTGGGCTGATGCAAAGCGGCGACATCTGGAGTTCCAACCCGGAGACCATGTTTTCCTAAAGATCTCTCCAAACAGAGGAGTGATCCGCTTTGGCAAGAGGGATAAGCTCAGTCCCAGATACATAGGACCGTTCGACATACTCGAACATGTTGGAGAAGTGTCATACTGTTTGACACTACAACCCTCATTAGAAGGAGTGCACAACGTGTTCGACATATCCCAGCTACGAAGATATGTGAGTGATCCCAGCCACATCCTTGATCACTCAGAGCTCACAGTCCATACTGACCTGACTTGCGAGCAACAACCCGTTGAGATCCTGGACCGAAAGGTGAAGACACTGTGGAACAAGGAAGCAAACTTGGTCCGAGTGATGTGGAGAAAAGATTCGCCAAGAGAATCAACGTGGGAACGAGAAAAAGACATGCGTGCAAGATACCCTTACTTATTTGTAAATTAGTCCCTATGTAAATGTAAATTTCGATGACGAAATTTTTATAAGGAGGGTAAAATGTAACGACTCTGAATTTACTGTACGGAATTTTTCAATTTAATGTACAGAAACGAGTTTACAATCCTAAGTATGAGTTATAAGTAAATTTTGTTAAAGAACAGCAAGAAACAACTTATAGCTCACTGATAAAGCTCTTGCACTGCTGTGACATAGCCCCTGTGTTCGAATCCCATCAGACACATTATTTTTTTCTGATTTATTTTTTAAAACTTTTTGGAAGCCTAAAAGTTTACACGTGCAATACACATAAAAATAAAAAGTCAGAAAAATCAAACATGTGCAAAAGGGTTTAAACACAGACTTGTACACGTGGCACAAATCCAGAGCCCCTACCCGCTTGATCGGCCGGCGGAAATGCCTTTGGGGTCGGTACCGATGGTCCAACAGTGGCAAATGATACCCGTGCATTGCACACTTAACTCTTGGCTTACCCCTAACTCCCTTGCACTGTTTGATTGCCCTGCAATCAAACAGAGACCCTTCAATTCACCATTTTCATCTTTTTTAATGCATTTTAATTCACCATTTTAATTCCAAAACCCTAATTCTACACTATAAATACTACCCCATACCCTAACCCTTCATCATTCTGAAAGTTCTAGCCAAAAATCTCAAATTTTTTTAAGTACAAGTGGAGTTAGAAAGCGGTCAACTTCCAACAAAGAATCGAAGCAATTCCGGTGATCCCGCAACGCCACGAAGTTCAACTTTCCCTCTTCTATCTTTCTTTAAACTAATCAACTAGTAAGTCCCTTCCAATCTTCCTTCCTCTTCTTTAAAAATTCTTTTTAAAACGAATATCTGTAAGTGGAGTTAATACCGATATCGATCTTGTAAACCCTAAAAACTCACATTTTCCTTATATATTGTTCATACAAATTTTACACAAAACATGTAATCTTAATATTAAATGTTTAGAATAAATTTCAGTCAAGAATATCATGTAAAATAACTTTAATTTAAGTTTTTCGTTTAAATAACATGAACTTCAAATAGCACCTCTTTTAGTATTTTATGAAAACCTTACCTTTAGAAAACTTCACGGTGTAATGACCTACCCCTCACATACACACATATTTCTATAGAATGATATCTTTTTTGTATGAATTTTTGTTTCGAGTAAAATATTACATTAAAATACCATTTACTATAAAAACCGGTTTTCTTTTAAATTGTATTTTAAATTCTTTTACGAATATGCCTCTACAACTCTCTTTAGGGGACCAGCTATTGGATGGTACAAATTATCGCATATCCTTGGGCTAGTAAAGCGAGATGCAGACCTCCTCACGGAGCATTCGGTTTCGAAAGGTTTTAAATACGGTTTTAAGAAAAACACATTTTTCTACTTAGATAAAAATTTAATTTTTAATAATTATATAAATATTACAAATCCATATATTTTCAAGATATAATAAACTTGCATTTTTTTTAAAATGTAAGAATTACAAGTTTCACCAAAATACCATCAAGATACCAATAAAAGACAAATTTTACAATAAAATACCATGAACTTTCCAAGCTAATCTATTATCATTAAAATACCTCAAAGCCTTAAAATTCACATTCATGAAAACCCTAAATAATATAAATAACTTCTCGATATTTATTTTGAAGTTTTATTAAAAATATTTTTCATAAAACCCCCTCGAGTTATATAAAACAATATTTAAGAACTTAGTAAATATAGGTTTAAGCGGGATCAATTCTCCTGAGCCCCAGGGAGCCGGAGAAAGTGAGGGCTTGCCTATTTAAGGTAGAAAACTTAACGGAATTATCAATGGTAATCGTCTTGGAAAAATACACAAATCCGCTGTCCATATGCAGTAGTTACCGATAACTCCCGAACCTAATTTGGGATCTAAATCAGTTACAAATGTCTGACTCGGTCTGAGTCTAACTCAAAACTGAATCCAAACTCAAATCAGAATTCAATTCAAACATGAATCCAAGGTCTAACATGTATACTTGAACATGAACCTGAAAACGTGAATTCAAACATCAATATCAAACTTGAATGCTTGACTTGACTTGACCGAATTATGGCAATAACTTGATATGACTGCAAGATTACATCCTGAACCTGTTTACTTGAACAACTTGTATCCATGGTTTCGGCAAGACTTGTAAATATAACCTATACAATACATTACACGAGGATAACGACGTAGATTGGAACGGAATGTATTAACGTGGCATGAGATGGTCACTTAAAACACACCTGCATGAAGTCTCGTGACGTTGTCCCGTGGGTTTTGACGGGGCCTTGTACTACATGTTATCATAGTCCACGGGGTATGATAGAATCCTCTCGTATACATAAATATCTTCTGTACCAAGTTACAAACAACTACGTTAGAATAACAATCATATACTTGTATAACTTACCAGTTCAGTTCTCATTACTGTTATATTCCATTTCTTCTTTTGGGACTTACCGAGCACTAGTTCGCTGACGACATTTATGTCTTTTCTTTCTTTGGAATGTTCGTCAGGAGGACCGGACTCTCAGGAGATCGAGCCGAGCCAGGAGGACTTGGACCAGTTCACTGCCCAGCCGGACTTCTAACTCATCTTGTACTTATTGCAGTTTGCATGCCACTGTTTAGGCATTACTTTATATCATTGTATCTTTCCTTTTCAAAGCAGTTGTATTGTAAAGATGAATGTTAATAAAAGTTGTTGTTTATTTTATATCTCTTGTCATTCTTGTGCATTATATGTATATATTGTTTATTTACGCTTAACGTATTTATTTCTTAGTAAATACGTTGTGGCCCACCATGTCACCGATTCTGTACACTGGGAAGCGAGGCGTGACATTTATGTAGATTAATTTTTATATATACCACCTTCGAGTTATTTTTATTTTATATATGACCCTTGTAATCTCTTATTTACTCTTTATATCTTTCTAACTCCTAAAGCAACTAAAATTCAACTTAAATCTAGTGAAATTACACACTAACCTAAATTTTATGTACAAATAAACTTGTTTCATTTTTTCTTTCAAAATTCTATTCCTTCATTTCAGTATTTATTTTTCCTCTTCTCTCATATATTACTCTTCATTTGTCATTTTCACTCTACTTTCCAAATCTGCTTCATTCTTTAATTTTATAAATGGCTCTTTATCTTTTCTTATTCTGTGCATTAATATAATCAGTCGATTAGTCCTTACTTCTTACGAAAATGTCTTGTCTATATCTTCTTATCTTTTTTCATCCACGTTATCTATTTTCATGCTATTAATGCTCAGCATATTTAAAAATCAAATGCATATATAGAAAAAGAAGGAATAAGTAATGAGAATAAAAGTTATATAAAGAAAATTAAGTTATATATATATATATATATATATATATAGAGAGAGAGAGAGAGAGCATGTGCTAGATGACAAGACATTAAGCGAATACTTTCAATATATTCTTTGTTGGTTTTTTTTTATTTTTTGTACCATATGGGTAAAGGAGTCTTTTTCTTCAATATGAATGATCTGATTTTGAAAAATTAATAAAACTTGGGTGGCGCTTTGTAGAAGTTTGGGTAAGTAGATGGGTTACGTGATATACACTTAAGTCTTGGAAGGTGTCGCGTAGCATTTTGAAACATAAATAAAAGGGATTAATATGAGATATACCCTCGAACCTTTTGGGTTTTAGGAAAATTTAACCGAAACAAAAAGCCGAAAGTAATTTTTCATTTTTTTTCTATTATATTTAACTCTTATCACCTTCACTTCGGAAAGGGACCAAAAACAATTTTAACTTGGTTTCTAATATAATAAATTAATTAGTTTTTAATCCATTTGGCTACTTTTAGTAATAATTAGCAAATGGTTACCATATTCTATTTGTCATTTTTTTTAATAATTGTTACTAATCTTTAACTCTTTATCTGTCAAAATTTCTTTACAGACGTAATCGGCTTAAATGAAAAAAGCCAAGGGCTTGTTTGGTTGCAAAAAAGTAAGACTTTTAAATAAGAATATGTCATAACTTCGAGGGGTTGATCAGAGGCGAACCCATGAATTTTGGTGAGAGGGTGCACATCGACAACCATGCATAATAATTTTTTGTTAAAATGCTCAACTACAATGTACATTTACGGCATCACAATTCGATGATAAAAAAATCTTAAATTAATATAAGAATATTTTTTGCAATATTACATACTTAAACTTCATAACTTGGACCCTATTATTTTATTTAAAAGTTATTAGTTTTTCTTTGAGTCTTTAATGTAGGACTAAGCTTTCCTTTTTTTTTTCTCAAGAGAACACAAAATAAAATAAAAAATGAGCATTATGGGATTTGAACACAAGAACCTCATAGTTTAAAATCCAATGTATTACAACTTGAGCTATATGCATTTATTGATTAATTTAAAAGAAGTAGATACATATAAAATATATATCAAAAAATACACGACTTCAATTGTACTAATGCTCGATCATTGTTACCTCAAAAAGAGAGAGGGCACGTGCCCCCTCTTGCCTGCATGAGGGCCCGTCCTTCGGTTAATGTTTCGAACTTCCAACTTTGATATAGCCAAAAGTTATATACAGTGAGTTGTATAAATTACCGTTGATAAAAATATAATACTGTAAGTGCATGGCTTATTTGTAACAAGCGCGCAAGTATGGTTGATCCCACAGAGAAGACTGTTAGTTAATTATTTGCTCAATCAGATTAAAAATAAGAATCTAGTTTTTATACTTAAAAATTAAAAAGACAATTTTTACCAATTTAAAATTAAAATAGCAAATAAAATTAATTAAATTTAATGATAAAAGGACATACCTAGGATGTTGAATCCCCTAAACTAGTTATAAAGAAAATCTGCATAAATCATAATCTTAAAATTCGTATTTTTACAACCTATGATCTAGTTTGAAAGTATAGTATGTATGGATTTTGATCCTATATAACCTATCAAGCTATCTAATTCGTAAGTTTATAAAAGCACGATTTGTAATATTCTTATGCAAGTTAAACCTAAATATGATCTTATCCATCCTAAGTATAGGCTATGAGCTATGCTAAATAAACTATCAAAATGATCTAGAAAAATCAATCTTTGTTCATCCTACATTTATCTTTTAAGTGCATCTTTTTAGAATAATAATTTATACGATTAACATTTCTACTAGTCTAGCTTCATCATATCCTAGGTATGTTAATATTTAGCTACTCATATTAAAATTAACGACACAAGAATTGCATAAATTAAAAGAAGGAAGCAAGATTAAAAATAAAAAAAAGTAAAAGAAAAACGAGAAAGAATAAATTGCAAAAAGTATTAAAATAAAAATACAAACTTAAGCACTTGATCTCCTACTCCACCATGCATGAAAAGAAAAGAATTACATTTCTCTTAGTGGCTAAAAACTAAACCTAAGGCAGAAGATGACTCTGTTATTTTTAGAGACCTTATATTTGGAGTTCCTAGTGCCCTTACCGCTACAACCGCGGACAATGCGGAATCGAAAAACAAAAATTTTACGGGAAGCACTAGAAACTACTCCCTAGCGATTGTTCCAAATACTAAACTAGGAAACATGCATGCAAAATTTGGGTTACAACCTTTGCCTCATGTCCACCCAATCGTGGAAGACCTCTTTCTCGTAGGCCGTCGGGAACAAACTTGAGAGACGTCCGCTCTTGCCGAAGATGGTCCACCCGAGAGAACCAATTCAAGCTCCAGCTTCACATAGTGAAGCAACCGACGCTCCAACCTTGCTAGAAATGGAGAGTGGGGATGTAGGAATTTTCCACTATCATTTTCACTTAAACATAAAACACAAGAAAGCATGCAAGAAGAAGGAGGAGGAGAATGAAGAGGTAATCCAAAATGGCTAAGTGTTGGAAATAAAGAATGAGAGAGTTGTTAGGGTCAAAAATTACACCCCGGATGACCAAGTCAAACTCAAAGTCAACCCCAAGCAAGCGGAGTCGAGCCTAAGTAAGCGGGCCCCAGCCCAAGCCAAGTGGGCCCAAGCCCAAATCAAGACCGGGTATGGAAAGGGCCCGCTCCATACCAAAAAGGAGACAATAAATTAGTTTAAATGCAATTTTTAGAAATAAATGTATGAAAAATAGGAAAAAATCCAAAATTTTGTAAATCTCATGGTTTATATGCAAAAAAAGCAAATGAGACATAGGGAGGCACAAGTGCCATTTGAAAAAGGCCATGAGAAAACCAATAACTACTTTCAGTCTCTCCATCTTTCTAGAGATCTGTGCCTCCTTCTGTCATGCCGCGCTTCTCAAAATACGTAAACACGGCACGTGACAAAACCAACCATGCTACCTATGGCGAGGAAAGATCCTTCCATAGTCACATTACGGCTGTCAATCAGATATCAAGAACAGTAATCTACTAAATCTATCTATCACATGTCCAATAGCCACAAGAACAATAACTGGAAAAGATAGCGGAAGCAATACAGATCCAAGGAATAACTAACCCGTATAAGAGCAATATCAATGAGGCGGTCCTCACTGATCGGCGATCCTTTCGAATACTCACATGCTATGTCAAGTATCTGGGTCATGCAAAACCTACACGTCAGTGCGTCATAAATATTAAAATAATATTAATAACCAAGATAGGGTGCTATGATTAAACATGAGTGTAAATAAATAACACAGGTGTAAAACAGTGAGATATAAGTATGCGATATGTATCCTGCCTCTAGGTTATCTATTCTAGAAGTCTTTAAAATCAATTTACTAGAATCGTCGATGTAACTCAATAGTATCCCGTGCGTGCTTGGGACCATGGTCAAGACTCTTGGGCTGAATCCGAGACATGCCGCTAAGCAGTAAACAGGTAACATGTACAGACGAATGATGTCAGCAGCATCATTCCGGGGCTGGCCGAGCCCGTAAAGACTGATCAGTATAAGCATCGAACTGTTGAGTTACAAGTCAGGTTTCATTATTGATTTCCCCTTACCCCCAAGGTTATGTGTTCAAGTCAGGTATTGATGATGTAAATCTAATGCCAACACAGGATCAAGCAGGTACAGATTTTGTATATGCAAATAACAAGTTACGTCCGTCAGGACAACAAGTCAGGATTGTTGGCATTAGTAATAAGATCCAAGTAACAAGTCTGGTAGTGGGTCGTAAACATGTCATGTAATATATATTAACCCAAAATAGATACCAATGTAAAACTGTAATCAATATCGAAACACGACTGATACCAGGATGTATATGTATCTATCTGTAATAACCATTATACGTCCATTAACTTGTATGATGCAATGCAGATAACATATTGAACTAATATAGTAGTATGATAATGTTGTGACGTTCCGGCATGCAACTAGATAAGCTATTATCAGTGCGGATACAGACGGATACTATAAAACTGTAAATCGGTAATATTTGCTGAATATTAAAATACATGCATTATTATTTATTAAATGGATATTGATATAATAATATTAATATAGATAAGATATTCAAATCGATTAATAACTTTAAAAGTGGTATTGATTAACCATGCACAAAAAAGTTCCGTTCAGAAATTCAGCGTCGCCCTGATTTTTAAAATAGCTTAAAAATAAAAAAAAACGTCCTCCAAAAGGGATGTATCATATACCAAAACAAAGCTAATTCAATAAAATTTTCATTTTTATAAGTTAAAGTATCTCAGATTGTTCTTACAAAAAATTATGAACGTTCGAAATTGAAAGTTTGCTGCTGCAATTTCCCAGAACAGCAGTTCAGAGGTACTTTCATTTACAATTTACGTTATTTAAACAATTTATTTAGCAAGTAAATATTTTACAGGGTTATAGTATTCTGAGTTAGCCTTGTAACGAACTGAAGAACGTATGCTAATAATTTTTCTATGATTTATAATGAATTTTACAAGGTAAGGTGTACTGTAAATTTCAGATTTGTCGTATCCGCTTTGCGACGACGTTTCATGTGTAAACTATAATATTTTCAAACTATATTTTGTATAAAGTTATAAAATGCAGATTATAAACTAATTAATGATAATAATAAGAAATATTACGACGATATATATATTTATAGATATAATTATAGCATGTCGCAAGTTGTAAACCTGCATACATTGTATATTATAAAACCGATTAACGTTAAATAACTACGGTGTATAAATTATATAGATATAGCTGTATGATGATAATAATAATAATAGTACGACAATATATAAGTAAATTACATAAAGCATAGTATGTAGAAAGTTGTAAACTTGCCTCGAAAAAAATGCGATGAACGGAAGCAACATGGCGCTATACAAATCAACACCAAGTTTTGATGGCTCGGTTAAGATTCTAGGATGCGGCTGGAGTTGCGTCGGCGAGAATGGGTGTAGGCTTGAAAAACGAAGAAGGAGAATATATAAATTGATGAGGGAGAGGTATGTTATGTGGAGAGAGAGAGAGTTTTTGTGTTTAATATAAATATATATAGTATAGTTTAAATTAGGTTATAAACATATATTAATTTTAATGTATATAGATAATATCAAACTACAACCAATCTCCACCAAAATCTCATCAAAAATATATTTTGGAAAATAATTTACATATGTAAACTTCTTAACCATCATGCAAGAATATATTTTAAATAACTCATACCCCTAATTTAAGATTTAAAAGAATTCTAAAAATATATTTAGATTTAGTAAATATTTGATATTAAATATTTGAGATTTAAACGTAAAAGATAAAAGCAAATTAAGATATGGGATGACAACCATATGATGATAGTTAACAAAATATAACTTATTCTTAACTTGTGTCTATTAAAAGATATATGATGATCTAGATATATGATATATAAAGATCTAAAAATATAATGTAGGCATTATACTAGATTCACATAGATACACTTTACTGGTAAATCTCATATACAATCTTGCACCATATTTGGTTCTAAACTTGCGGGTCGGGTCGGATAACGACTACTACTATTCGAATCATTCGCGGCCCAATAGATAGAATAGAAGAAATATAAAGCAAGTGTTAAAATACCAATTAATGTCGTATAACCGTACTAGGGTGTTATATTATACCCAACTATAAAAGAATTTTGTCCTCGGAATTCACGAAACAGGAAAAGATAAGAAGATACGGATCTAAGGAAAGAGATGAGGAAACTTTTTTCGAATCTCGTCTTCACGTTCCCAAGTAGATTCTCCATGCAAACGATTTCCTCATGAAACAAGCACTAGAGGGATCACCATATTCTTGAGAACCTTTTCTCGTCGATCCACAATCGTCATCGGTCTTTCTTCATATGTCAAGTCCTCCCTTATTGTTAGCTCCGAGTGATCTAGAACGTGTGTATCATCTTGAACATACTTGCGGAGTTGAGATACATGGAACACGTCATGAACACTCGCCAAGGATGGTGGTAAAGCCAAACGATAAGCTACTTCTCCAACGCGCTCGATAATACCGAAATGCCCCACGAATCGAGGACTAAGCTTGCCTCATCTACTAAATCGAATCACTCCTCTGGTTGGTGATAACTTCAAGAATACAAGATCACTAACTGCGAACTCCAGAGGTCTTCGTCCTGTATCGGCCCAACTTTTTTGTCGATCTTGTGCCGCCTTCATATAGTTTCGGATCGCGTAGAATTTCTCCACCGTTTGCACAATAAGATCAGGTCCCAATAATCTTCTTTCCAATATCGTCCCAACAGACTGGCGAGCGACACTTACGACCATACAATACTTCGAATGGAGCCATCTGTATAGTCTCCTAAAAACTGTTATTATAAGAAAACTCCACCAAGTGTAAATGATCCTCCCATGAACCCCTGAAGTCTAACATGCATGCTCTCAAAATATCTTCAAGAGTTTGGATCGTTCTTTCAGACTGACCATCTGTCTGAGGGTGATAGGCTTTGCTGAACTTCAAGCAAGTCCCCAAACTTTCCTGTAGACTCCTCCAAAAGTGCGATAAAAATCGGGTATCACGATCGGAAACGATGCTCACAGGTACTCCATGCAATCTCGCAATCTCCTGTATGTACCGTTCTGCTAAAACTTCCGTCGACTAACCAACTCGAAACAGTATAGAATGAGCAGCCTTGGTCAATCGATCAACAATCACCCAAACTGCATTATTGCCTTTTGGACTCCGCGGTAAAGCTGTCACGAAATCCATGGTTATATGTTCCCGCTTCCATTGAGGAATCGGAAGTGGTTGCAACAAACCAGCTACCCTTTGATGTTCAGCCTTGACTTGCCGACATACCAAGCACTTCGATACGTAGCGAGCAATCTCCCTTTTCATGCCTTCCCACCAGAAATACTGTCGCAGATCTCTGTACATCTTTGTGCCTCCCGGGTATACTGAATAAGCGGAACTATGAGCCTCCTTCATGACTTCCTCTCGAACATCTCCTTTGGGCACACATAAACGACTACCATATCGTAACGAACCATCTTTATGAATTAACAAGTCCGTTTGAAGTCCCGCTTCTACTTGTTCTAAAAACTTCTTCAATCTTGGATCGTGCGACCGCGCTGCTTTAATATTATCGATCAGGGACGACTGTACTTGCAATTGCATCCAGTGTCCTAAAGAATGCGATAATACGATCTCCAATTCGAATCTCTGAATATCAGTCATAATCTTCTTCTGTGCAGTCAACATCTGTATCGCTGGCAACCGATATAGAGCATCCGGCACTACATTAACTTTCCCCGGATGGTATTTTAGATCAAGATCATAGTCAGCCATCAGCTCTAGTCATCTACGTTGCCTCATGTTGAGCTCTTTCTGCGTGAACATATATTTTAGGCTTTTGTGATCGGTAAATACTTCTACCCTTTTGCCCAATAAGTAGTGTCTCCAAATCTTCAAAACGAAAATCACTGCTGCTAGCTCCAAATCATAAGTTGGGTAATTCTTCTCATGTGTCTTCAATTGTCTCGACGCGTAGGCTATAACCTTCCTATTCTGCATTAGAACACATCCCAAGCCTTTCCCAGATGCGTCGCTAGGAATAACCAACCCTTCGGAACTGTCTGGCGCTGTCAAGATAGGAGCGGTGGTCAATCTTTGCTTCAACGCTTTAAAAGCCGACGCACATTTTTCCGTCCATACGAACGGTACCTCCTTTCGTGTTAGCTCGGTTAATAGTTCAGCTATTCGAGCGAAATTCTCTATGAACCTTCTGTAATATCCGGCAAGCCCAAGAAAACTTCTGATCTCCGCTACATTCTTTGGAATGGGCCAATCACGAACAGCTGCAATCTTTTCAGGGTCAACGAAAATTCCATCTCCGGATAACACATGACCCAAGAACTTCACTTCTTCGAGCCAAAACTCGCACTTGCTGATCTTAGCATATAACCTTTCTTGTTTCAACGTTTGCAGTGCGATCTTCAAGTGTTCTGCATGTTCTTCTTGGCTCCTTGAGTAGACCAGAATATCATCGATAAACACTACCACGAACTGGTCCAAATACGGTGAAAAGATTCGGTTCATCAAGTCCATAAATATTTCCGGTGCATTTGTAACTCCAAACGGCGCATCACTAAATACTCGTAATGCCCATATCGAGTTCAGAACATTGTCTTGCAATATCTTCTGATTTCACCCGAACTTGATGATATCCAGGTCGCAAATCCAACTTCGAGAATACCTTCGCGCCACTGAGTTGATCGAATAATTCGCCGATGCGAGGGATTGGGTACTTATTCTTAATAGTCACCCAGTTTAATTCTCGATAATTAATGCACATCCTCCGCGTGCCATTATTCTTCTTGACTAGAAGAACTGGAGCTCCCCAGGGTGAATTGCTGCTGCGATTCCAACCCTTCTCTAATAATTCAGTAACTTGTTTCTTTACCTCTTCTAGCTCCACCAGTGCCATCAGATAATAAGCCTCTGAAATCGGCACTACTCCAGGAAAAGATCAATCGCGAACTCCACATCTCGTTTTGGTGGTAAACCCGAGATGTCCTTGAACACATCCATGAAATCCCGAACTGCTATCATTGCTTCATCTGCAACTTGTTTACGAACTTCACCTTTCAGTAAACGGTTCCTTTCATCATGAATTTGCAAGTTTGTTCTAAGACTTGTGGGTTATTAGCCCACCACTCTTCCGCTGCGCTACTCTGATAATTTGAGGCGGGTCTGTCAAAACTTCTTCAATCAAATATCTTACATCTGATCGTTCTTGAAGCGGTCTGTACCAGCTCCCGCTGGGGTTAATCTCGAACTACTGCAATCATCATATGTTCTCCTGTGGTTCTCCTTGAAATGCAAACGGACTGGTCACTACGGGATAAGGGGAAAGATGAAAGGTATATCGTGGTTGTTGGATTCAAGTTCGTGATAAGACATAAACTTGTAAGCAATACGCCGAGAGGAAATAAGATAATACAACGACCATAAGTCAAGAAAATGAATCGAAATAGGACTCCAGGTTACCTAAATAGAGTACCGCATTGTAACCATACCCGGTACATAGTTACAACTATATAACTCCATTCAAGTCGTCCAAATCCTACTAACAGAATCGAGAGAATAAGATGGGAGAAACAATAAGGAACCAAAAGGATTCCAAGCTGAGATGCAAAGTCATTTCCAAATCGTTGAGATAAAAGAGTTTAAGAGAATGATAAGATTCAAGAATTCGAATGACAAGACAATAATGTGGCAGGACATGTTCCTAAAATTCTGGGTTTCCTGATTAGTGTATTGGGTCCAATACCCAACTACAAAAGAATCCAAACCCAGCTAACCTAAAACCTGGCTATGATACCAAACAAACCCTGTCATGCCCCGCTTCACAAAATACGTAAATATGGCACATAACAGAGCCAACCATTTTACCTATGGCGAGGAAAGATCCTTCCATAGTCACATTACGGCTGTCAATCAAATATCAAGAACAGTAAACTAATAAATCTATCTATCACATGTCCAATAGCCACAAGAACAATAACTGGAAAAGATAGCAGAAGCAATAAAGATCCAAAGAATAACTAACCCGCATAAGAGCTTGTAACAACCCTAATTTTCCTATACAAATTTTTTCAAATATTTTTAAAAAAAAAATTCCATAAAGGGGTATTTTAGCTTGAGCACAAGATATAAGTAATTGTTTTGCTTTTTAATTTCAAGTTACAAGAATGTAACAACTCCATTTTTAGTGTACAAAATTTGCTTTAAAATTAATGTATACTTGGAGTATTTACATTTTCTGTGACTATTTTAAGTAATTAATTAGCTCCATAATTACAAGAAGGAGCTTGTAGCTCATTGGTAATACCTTGCATTGCTGAACCAAGCTACCAGAGTTCAAATCCCATACCCCACATTATTTTTAATATTATTTTGTTTTGAAACCTTTAGAATACCAAGGGTTTACACGTGCATATCTCACAAAAACCCCACTACACCCAAAAATGTAACATTGCCAGGGGTTTGATGAATCGTTGAGGGGGATCCCGGCGGCCTGACTCGGCCGGGAATCGGCCAAATCGGCCTCGACTTGGCCGAATCAGTCCTCCTACAGAGTCACGGCCGAGTCACAGTTGAGTCGGCCGATTCCAGCGATGACCCCAACATGAAAATTGTGTCTTTTCACATTCCCTACACACCTGCAAAATTTTAGCCTCAGACCATTTCCAGAACTCTTTTAAAACCCTAATTACTCAACTTTTAATACATTTTTATTACATTTTATCACATTTTTTATTTTAAACTTTTCATCTACCCTAACCCTATAAATACCAACCCTACACACTACTCTCTCATCCCCAAACTCTGAGCCAACTCTCTAAAATTTCTAAGAAACCTTGTGTACTTTGAAAACGAGCATGAAGCGAAGCTACGGCAAAATTTCCGGCGAACTTCCGGCGATCATTCTAGGAGCTCCCGGTGACGAAGCGACGCACCGGCGACTCCTCCCGTTCCATCTCCCTCTTCTAGTTGTCCGAAACCCGTAAGTCCCCAAATTCTACCTCTCTTTTCTTTTCTAAAATACGGATTTACAAATCCCGACAGAATCGGAACAAATCCGATTTCCGATTCGGTTTTCTTATAAAAATTCACTTCTCGTTAATACAATTATGCTTAAACTCCCTCATGTTGACTATTAAACGCTAATCAACCAAATTGATCAAGTTTCATTTCATAAAATGATGGCTATTTCACTTTATCGTATTTTTCATTTAAATATCACATTGTTTCAATTATACATTTAACTTCATTAAACTTATTATACCTTTAAGTAGACCATGAGGTAATGACCCACCTCCTCACACACTCATGTGCAACATAACACGATACCCTCGAGAACTTAGAATACGGGAAAACAAACATTTTCATTTAAATACCCTTTACTTAATAAAACCATTTCTAAAAAATTTAGTATTGATACATCTTTACAAATAAATAACCTTTGAGCTAATAAAATAAAATATCTAGACTCAGCCAATTAAGGACTGTCGCGCTCATTAGGATAGAGGAAGGTTATGGGCATTCAGTCGTTTATCTAAACCTGACTTTGTGGTGCCTAGACTAGACAAGTGAGAAAGGTAACTTTAAAAGGCCCGTCTCACGGTGATTCGTGAGCGGAATCCTCCTTTCTTCACTTGTACTTACCTGGCCACAATTGGCGGTGAAGAGGCGATTTGAGGGATATCTCATAACTTGTCGCTTTGGACCAGTTAAGAGCAGTCTAGTTGACTTAGAAGACCCTAGAACATAGAATACGGGAAATGGACATCTTTACAAATAAATACCATAATTAATAAAACCGTTTTCCCTTAATGATTAGTATTTATATGAATCTTTGCAAAGCGCCGCTACAACCCATTTGGAGAATCCGTTCGGGATGGTAAGGATTATCGCACATCCTTGGGCTTAATAGTGCGAGATTCATACATCCGCAAGGAGCATTCGGTCTCGAAAGATTTAAAAATACGACATCTTAAGAAAAACGAGATTTCTAGAATATTATATATATACTAAAATTATTTTCATATAAATATATGTATATGTAATATAAAAATATATATTTTGAATTATTACAAATATTCCACTTTTTCTAAAAATGTCACAAGAATCATTTTACACTAAAATACCATGAATTCCAGACAAATCAATATAACAAATAAATACCTTTATTTATGAAAATAGGATATTTTCACTAGAAATATCACAATATAAAATTTACATTCATTACAACTCTAAATATGATTAATAAATACTTGGGATGTATTTTGAAAAGTATATAAAAGTATTTTTACATAAACCCCCCTCAAGTTCTATAATTTACCATAAGGACCCTAGTAAATATAGGTTTAAGCGGGACCAATCTCTTGAGCTTCAGGAAGCCGGAGAAGTGGGTGCTTGCTTATCTAAGGTAGACAACTTAACAACGGTGTTATTAATACGGTAATCGTCTTTGAAAAGACATAAATCCTGCCGTCCATGTGCAGCGGTTACCGATAACATCAAAACAATCAGGACTTCAATTTACTTTTCTAATTTTTTGACTCAGTTTGAGTCTCATTATAATCTGACTTGAATATGATTCAAGTACATCCTACAATCTACAATCTACAATCTACAATATTCCAATTCAACATGAATCCATGAATCCATTATACAACTTGACTTAACCGAACCATGGATATACATTCCATTTACATGATTCTCCAGTTACATCCATTTACATGATTCTATCGTTACATCCGTTTACTGATATCATGGTTTTGGTCAGTCAATCAATTATACAATCAATACAATTTATAAAACAAATAATACAAACAAGACATCTCGTGGTTTAAGGGGTAGATTGGTACGGAAGTGTTAGAAGTGTCACGAGACAGTAAGACTTAATACACCTAACATGAATTCAGTTGTTGTTGTACCGTGGCATAAACGGTTTCTTGTACTATACTTGCCTCCAGTCTCTGGCATATAGAGACTCTTCTCGTGTACACTGGCATTTTTCTATACCAACCTACAAACAACTGCGTTAAAACAACATTACAACAATATAATACAATTTTAAAAGATACCTTCTTATTCTGTCTATTCTACTTTCCTCTTATCTTTGGGACTTACCGAGCGACCTGTTCGCTGACGACATTCTCTTTCTTCCTTTTTTGAATGTCGTTAGGTGATTTGGACCTGTCAGAGATCGAGCTCACTGCTGATGACTTGGACCAGTTCAGTGAAGACCCCGAGCTCTAGTCATTGTACACTTTCCATTCAGTACTTTCATTTCTGTTATGCCATTGTTTAGGCATTGCTTTTTATTCAGTTGTATTTACTTTTCATGCATTGTACAAAAGAATGTTAATAAATAAAGTTGCTGTTCAGTTTATATCTCATGTCTCTTGTGATTACTTTTATATTGCTTAGATACGCTTAGTGTAACACCCTAGTTCATTTATACCAATTCCAGTTCTCGTATTTCTTTATTCGTGGTATTTTCCTGATTTATCGTGTTTTGGGTGCGGATGGTATTTTACATTTTTACATTGCATTCGACCCGACCCGCTTGCTTGAAACATGTTTGATTCATATTTATGAATTACCCTGACTTGTTACGAAGACTGGTGCATTTTCATGTTTAATGCATACTGACATTTTGTATGGCATTGCATCTTTTACCATATAACATTTTAAGTCACGTAAAATATTTTAAAAGTACTTTGCAAAGCCTGCTTGATACCCCTAACCCCGTCGTAGCATCCGCGTATTTTGTTCTTGTCCCGTTTAGTGAAACAGACTTATTTGGATGGCCACGCGCACGTACGTGCATCCGTTCTTGGGGGTATGCATTTTTGTTACCCGGATATCCAATTTTGGTATTGGTTGACACGTATATTTTCCGTATTTTAAAACTGGATTTTTAGACCCGACCCGGACGTGTTTTGAACTATTTTTGTATTAGCCAAAATCTCAATTTTACCTAATATTATATTCCTTATATATTCTCAGTTTATATATACGTATGTTTAAGTTTTAAAAAATAATAATATATATTTAAAATATTTTACTTAAATCAATCCTAACCAAACACATCTGCTTCTCTCTCTCTCCTCTACAGTAGATATATTCTTTCTTTTATCCTATTTTTTTAACCCTTTAATTAATCCATGCACATCTTTCTCTCTCCTATCGCAACAACTGTTCCTTCTCGATTCCCATAACCTCCCTTCTTCTCTCTAGCGTCACCTCCCTCTTATATTCTTCTCCCTCCTCTATTTTAAAACCGAGACCACGAGGAACCCATAAAAACTTAGCCGCCTCCTCTAACCCTAACCCTAACTCCTCTGCATCACCACCCTCGACCTCGCCTCCATTCCTATCTCCATCCTCTCTTCCCCCTCCTCATCGTCATCATCTTCTTTCTCTCCTTTCCTCACCCGAGCCAATCCTGCACCATCACCCAAGCATCGTGAACCCATATCCAAACCCTAGCCTCGCCGTCGACCATCTCGTCGTCGCCAGCATCTTCTTCTCTCCTCCTCTTCTTCCTTCTCTTCTCCTCCTTCATTTCTTTTCTTCTTTTGTTTAAAACCCTGCACACTCTACAACACCGCAACCCTAACCCCGAACCCTTATTTCACGTGCACACCTCGCCATCACCTCACCGCCGGTGACCCCGACACCACCACCTCGTCTCCCTGACCCCAGCACCAACCCCAGTGAGCAAACCCCTTCTTCTTCTTCCTCCTCTTTCTTTCTTTTCTTTTCTTTTCTTCACTTCTTGATTTCTGTTTTTCATAGATCGCCGGAGCCGGGCGTGACGCCGACGTTCCAGACGACTCAGTGAACGTACCTTACCTGCGTGATCACCTTCTTGCGTTGCTTGGACCCGTCCCGTGTGCCGTGCGTGCATCGCGACATTTTGCCGACGTCGGACGTACCGTACATATCCGTTTCGTGATCCGTCTAGGCAAGTTTATCTTGCTACATGCTAAATTACTTTATATACATTTATTTTAATAAATATAATACTGGTATTTCAAATTATGCACCCCATGTTTACTTTTACAGTTTTTCGACATCCGTCTGCATCCGTACGAGTTACTTTACATCTAGCGCATGGAAACCTATCTTGTTACATACTATACTACCATATACTGCATCCAATTGAATATAACATTACATATTGTTTAAATTGTACATCCCGTATTTACCAGTTTTCATTTTACAGTTAAATGATATCCGTATGCATCAATATCATGATTTACACATCTAGTCACATGCTAAATTATCTTGCTACATGTTAGGTATAGTATCATGCATCCATACTAATAAAATGTTAACCGTTTATCCCATTACACATCCACATGAAAGTTTTACAGTTTTCGGATACCCGTTTGCATCTATAACATTTAATATACATATAGTTGCATCTACCTATAATATTAGTCCAAGTTATTATTGTTAGAACACCCCATGTTTAATAAAGTGCATCCTAATTAGTATTGGAACTGTAATTGTAACCCTAATCGATAATTATGCATCTATACCATTGATTTCATATCTATTCGCATGCCATGTTGCATTATATCATTTTATTGTTATATTAGTACTGCATACTTGATATTGTGTACCCTACATAGTAATATAGTAACCCCTGATAAATATTTGTGTATCCATGCTTTTGTTGTGCATCCGTACCTGTTACAGTTTTATTATGAGCTTCCGCTTGATACCTGCGCATTACTTGACATGACCTGATACTTGTGTACTACCTAACATGACCTGATACACCATTACTTGACCTGACTTGATACTTGTATACTACCTGACATAACCTGATACACTACTACTTAACATGACTTGATACCTGTGCACTATTTGACATGACTTGATACATGTACACAACTTGAAATGTTACCTGATCTTGTTACTAATGCCGACAATCTTGACCTGTTGTCCCTACGGACATATCCTGTGTCTATTTAGACAAACCTGTTCCTACTTGATCTTGGGTTGGCATTAGCTTCAGACTTATCAATACCTGACTTGAACACATAACTTGGGGGTATGGGGAAATCAAGAATGTAACCGAACGTAACTCAAAGGGCCATCTTATTGTTTGCCGTTTTTCCGGGCGTTACGGAATACCTATTGTTTGTCGTTTTTCCGGGCGTTATGGAACACCTATTGTTTGCCGTTTTTCCGGGCGTTACGGAATAATCACCGCTGGGTTACGATGAGGATTACATTAATTGGTTTCGAAGACTTTAGAATAAATAACCCCGTAGCACAGTTTAGATATCACTACACGTTACTTGTACTGACATACTTACTGTTATATATTCTTGTTACTGTTTATATTCATGCCTGCATATCCTGTTACCTCCTGACTATATTATTGTTGATATATGACGCACTGACGTCTGGGTTTTGCATGGCCCAGATCCTCTTTCTCTGTCACAAGCCGTTCAGGAGTATTTCAGTCAACAGGCCGAGCAGTGAGGATCCAGTTAGTTCAGTTACTTCCGTACTTTCCAGATTGTTATTGTTACCTGGATCTATTGCTTCCGCATTATTTTATTTCATGACTCGTTTATTCTGGCTTGTGGACATGTGTTAGATAGTTTATTACTGTTCTTGATATCTCTACAGCCGTAATGTGACTGTGGAGGGATTTTTCCTATCCACAGGTAGCATGGTTGGCTCTGTCACGTGCCTATCTTAGCGCACTATGGGAAGCGGGGCGTGACACTTAGCGTATTTACCTCACAGTAAATACGTAGCGACCTCGTCGCGTCCTCTTTCCCGTACACCGGGAAGCGGGGCGTGACAGGTTTTGTTGGTGGCCCATGCAGGTCAGAACTGTATGAAAGTCTATCATGCAGTTCTGTTCTGCATGAACAACGTAAACAATATAACACAAGAACCAGCTGTTGAAGTCAAAATTTTCACCCCGGTTGACCAAGTCAAAGTCAAGGTCAACCCCAAGCCAGGTGGGCACAAGCCTAACCAAGTGGGCCAATGCCCAGGTCGAGCCCGAACATGAAGCGTCCGGCCTTCCGCCATACCAAAATAATAAATCATGTAACAAATAATTTTGATGTAATTTTTGTGCATGAATGTATGCAAAATGGGCATAAAGCCAATTTTTTATAAGCCCATGGCTTATGTGCAAAAAGAAATGGCACATGAGCCATGGGATGGGCAAAATGCCAATTTGAAAGCCCAAGGGGCTATATGTAAATATGTAAGCCTATAAGAGGCAACATGATGAAAATATCTAAGAGACTTTTTCATTCCCCCCAAAACTAGGGTTCTGTGTGCCTCCTGCTCCTTCATCAAGGTTCTAAACCTTCTTCCCCCTTTTTAATTAAATCAAGAGTTTTACTCTTCCTTTTCCAAAACTAAATAGTTTTTCACCACAAAACCCACAAAGAGGAACTCAAATCTCTTATCAGATCTCAAAAAGAAAAGATTTTTAAAATCTCATACTTCTTGTTCTTCAAGACCCAGCCAACAGGGGAGGAAGGAGGAGACCCATCTCCAAAAATTCCATCTTGGGAAGAGCCAGGGCCAAAGGGAGAAACAAAACAGCCCCCTTTGATCATTTCTAAACTTTTAGGAGTTTAACTCCACAAATCGGGAGCACAGCTCCCAGTGCAGGGACCAAAGCCCCCTTTCTGTTTGACGCCCAGCGTCCAGCGCCCAGAGTCCAGCGCCCAGAGTGCTAACGCCCACGTGCCGAGCACGCGACGCGCCCAGCGCCCAGAGCGCTCGCGCCCACGTGCCGAGCACGCGGCGCGCCCAGCGCCCAGAGCGCTCGTGCCCAGCGCCTAGTGCGCTAGCGCTCAGCGCCTGCGTGCCATGCACGCGAGGCGCTGGCCCCCACGCATCCTTTGGATGCCCTTTCCCTTACACACACACACACACACATATATATATATACACACACATATACACACACGCATACTCCACACTAAAAACACCTCCCCCGTTAGAAAAGATTTCTAACGGGGCGCTTCCCTGCACCCCCGTAAAAACTCTGCGGGGCCCCCGATATATCCAAAACCCTTTCAAAACACAACACTGCACATTGAGTTCGCATGACCGGTTTGACCCGTCAATCGGAGGTTCTCTCGCCCCAAAGGCGAGGGGTAATTAACAACAACTTAGTCCGCGGCTGCCGGAGATTCGGATCCCCAAAATCAATAAACCCCAGCCTACCCTAGGCAGGGGGAATCTGTAATGCGCCTGACAAGCGCACGCGTATTCCCATCTCATTGGGGTGACGAAAAACACCCTACACCAGCAACTAAAACATTCTTTACAATCATGTTCCTTAAATCTTATCTTTCATATTCCTTGAATCATATACTTTGAATCTGTCCTAACTCAAAATTCCCTCACCTCTTTTACAATCTTACCAAAACCTTCGCATTCTTTCATTCCTTCATATTTTTTCACATTTTTTAAAACCCTTGCACCACCTTGTTATTTTTTCACACACTGTCAGTACTTCAGTCACTAAACTTTCTTGAATCTGTTACACTTTCCTTTTATAAATTTCGAGGACGAAATTTTTATAAGGAGGGTAGAATGTAACAACCCTAATTTTCTTATACAAATTTTTTCAAATATTTTTTTTTAAATTCATAAAGGGGTATTTTAGCCTGAGCACAAGATATAAGTAATTATTTTGCTTTTTAATTTCAAGTTACAAGAATGTAACAACTCCATTTTTAGTGTACAAAATTTGCTTTAAAATTAATGTATACTTAGGGTATTTACATTTTCTGTGACTACTTTAAGTAATTAATTAGCACCATAATTACAAGAAGGAGCTTGTAGCTCATTGGTAATACCTTGCATTGCTGAACCAAGCCACCAGAGTTCAAATCCCATACCCCACATTATTTTTAATATTATTTTGTTTTGAAATCTTTAGAATACCAAGGGTTTACACGTGCATATCTCACAAAAACCCCTCTACACCCAAAAATGTAACATTGCCAGGGGTTAGATGAACCGTGGGGGGGGGGATCCCGGCGGCCTGACTCGGCCGGGAATCAGCCAAATCGGCCTCGACTCGGCCGACTCGGTCCTCCTACCGAGTCACAGCCGAGTCGGCCGATTCCGGCGACGACCCCAACATGAAAATTGTGTCTTTTCATATTCCCTACACACCTGAAAATTTTTAGCCTCAGACCATTTCCAGAACTCTTTTAAAACCCCAATTACTCCACTTTTAATACATTTTTATTACATTTTATCACATTTTTTATTTTAAACTTTTCATCTATCCTAACCCTAGCCTAACCCTATAAATACCAACCCTACACACTACCCTCTCACCCCCAAACTCTGAGCCAACTCTCTAAAATTTCCAAGAAACCTTGTGTACTTTGAAAACGAGTACGAAGCGAAGCTACAGCGAAATTTCTGGCGAACTTCCGGCGATCATTCTAGGAGCTCCCGGCGACGAAGCGACGCACCGGCGACTCCTCCCATTCCATCTCCCTCTTCTAGTTGTCCGAAACCCGTAAGTCCCCAAATTCTACCTCTCTTTTCTTTTCTAAAATACGGATTTACAAAACCCGACGGAATCGGAACAAATCCGATTTCCGATTCGGTTTTCTTATAAAAATTCACTTCTCGTTAATACAATTATGCTTAAACTCCCTCATGTTGACTATTAAACACTAATCAACCAAATTGATCAAGTTTCATTTCATAAAATGATGGCTATTTCACTTTATCGTATTTTTCATTTAAATACCACATTGTTTCAATTATACATTTAACTTCATTAAACTTATTATACCTTTAAGTAGACCATGAGGTAATGACCTACCTCCTCACACACTCATGTGCAACATAACACGATACCCTCGAGAACTTAGAATACGGGAAAACAAACATTTTCATTTAAATACCCTTTACTTAATAAAACCATTTCTAAAAGATTTAGTATTGATACATCTTTACAAATAAATAATCTTTGAGCTAATAAAATAAAATATCTAGACTCAGCCAATTAAGGACTGTCGCGCTCATTAGGACAGAGGAAGGTTGTGGGCACTCAGTCGTTTATCTAAATCTGACTTTGTGGTGCCTAGGCTAGACAAGTGAGAAAGGTAACTTTAAAAGGCCCGTCTCACGGTGATTCGTGAGCGGAACCCTCCTTTCTTCACTTGTACTTACCTGGCCACAATTGGCGGTGAAGAGGCGATTTGAGGGATATCTCACAACTTGTCGCTTTGGACCAGTTAGGAGCAGTCTAGTTGACTCAGGAGACCCTAGAACATAGAATACAGGAAATCGACATCTTTACAAATAAATACCATAATTAATAAAACCGTTTTTCCTTAATGATTAGTATTTATACAAATCTTTGCAAAGCGCCGCTACAACCCATTTGGGGAACCCGTTCGGGATTGTGCGGATTATCGCATATCCTTGGGCTTAGTAGTGCGAGATTCAGACCTCCGCAAAGAGCATTCGATCTCGAAAGATTTAAAAATACGACATCTTAAGAAAAACGAGATTTTTAGAATATTATATATATACTAAAATTATTTTCATACAAATATATGTATATGTAACATAAAAATATCTATTTTGAATTATTACAAATATTCCACTTTTTCTAAAAATGTCCAAAGAATCATTTTACACTAAAATACCATGAATTCCAGACAAATCAATATTACAAATAAATACCTTTATTTATGAAAATAGGATATTTTCACTAGAAATATCACAATATAAAATCTACATTCATTACAACTCTAAATATGATTAATAAATACTTGGGGTGTATTTTGAAAAGTATATAAAAGTATTTTTACATAAAACCCCCTCAAGTTCTATAATTTACCATAAAGACCCTAGTAAATATAGGTTTAAGCGGGACCAATCTCTTGAGCCCCAGGGAGCCGGAGAAGTGGGTGCTTGCCTATCTATGGTAGACAACTTAACAACGGTGTTATCAATATGGTAATCGTCTTTGAAAAAACCACAAATCCTGCCGTCCATGTGCAGCGGTTACCGATAACATCAAAACAATCAGGACTTCAATTTACTTTTCTAATTGTCTGACTCAGTTTGAGTCTCATTATAATCTGACTTGAATATGATTCAAGTACAACGTACAACCTACAATCTACAATATTCCAATTCAACATGAATCCATGAATCCATTATACAACTTGACTTAACCGAACAATGGATATACATTCCATTTACATGATTTTCCAGTTATATCCATTTACATGATTCTACGGTTACATCCGTTTACTGATATCATGGTTTCGGTCAGTCAATCAATTATACAATCAATACAATTTACAAAACAAACAATACAAACAAGACATCTCGGGGTTTAAGGGGTAGATTGGTACAGAAGGTGTTAGAAGTGGCACGAGACAGTAAGACTTAATATACCTAACATGAATCCAGTTGCTGTTGTACCGTGGGATAAACGGTTCCTTATACTATACTTGCCTCTAGTCTCTGGCATATAGAGACTCCTCTCGTGTACACTGGCATCCTTCTGTACCAAGCTACAAACAACAGCGTTAAAACAACATTCCAACAATATAATACAATTTTAAAAGATACCTTCTTATTCTGTCTATTCTACTTTCCTCTTATCTTTGGGATTTACCGAGCGACCTGTTCGCCGACGACATTCTCTTTCTTCCTTCTTTGAATGTCGTCAGGTGATTTGGACCCGTCAGAGATCGAGCCCACTGCTGAAGACTTGGACCTGTTCAGTGAAGACCCCAAGCTCTAGTCATTGTACACTTTCCATTCAGTACTTTCATTTCTGTTATGCCATTGTTTAGACATTGCTTTTTATTCAGTTGTATTTACTTTTCATGCTTTGTACAAAAGAATGTTAATAAATAAAGTTGCTGTTCAGTTTATATCTCTTGTCTCTTGTGATTACTTTTATATTGCTTAGATACGCTTAGCGTATTTACTTCACAGTAAATACGTAGCGGCCTCGTCGCGTCCTCTTTCCCGTACACCGGGAAGCGGGGTGTGACAGAGCTATATCAATGAGGTGGTCCTTACTGATCGGCGATCCTTTCGAATACTCACATGCTATGTCATGTATCTGGGCCATGCAAAACCCAGATGTCGGTGCGTCATAAATATTAAAATAATAGTAATAACCATAATAGGATGCTATGATTAAACATGAGTGTAAATAAATAACACAGGTGTAAAACAGTAAGATATAGGTGTCACGTCCCGAAAGTATGGAACATGACTGGCACTTAAACTACGAAACGTCTCGAGGCGTACGTAATCTAAGTAAGCCGAAAACCCAGAAATCCAAACCAAGAAAAGTAGTAGAGTGAAGGAAAACCAATTTAGCATAAGCCGAATTATGCGTTTTTAAAAACATCAAATATTTCCTGAAAATTTCGGCAGAGTCTTCTTTGTAAATACTGGCCCCCAAACGGGATACAACATGAATAGTATGCGAAATCAATAAAAGGCATCCCCAAGCGGGAGCTAGCTCTTCGTCAATCGACGGTCACAACCACACAGGCAATATAATATACAACGCCAAGGGCGAGGATCAAAACTCAAAAGGAAACTCAAAACAACAAGAAATCCACAGAAATATAACGCGCGACTCTAAGGTCGAGATAATAAACATCACTGGTCTCTATCTCAGAAATAAATACATGTTTGGTTGATGGAATTTTTAAATACAACAGAATAATAATATACAGGGTATAATGATGGGTA
This sequence comes from Agapanthus africanus, assembly GCA_030015575.1. NCBI lineage: Eukaryota > Viridiplantae > Streptophyta > Magnoliopsida > Asparagales > Amaryllidaceae > Agapanthus > Agapanthus africanus. The sequence continues at coordinate 129,294,217 of CM057350.1, read as the reverse complement.
CGATACAAATAAACCCACCTACTAGCAAATCACCCGGAATGGAAATAGTGCCAGCAAGCCGTAATGAAACCTGTACGGCAAAACCTGCAAAAAATTAGGGCACAACGGGGGTGAGTTGCCAACTCGTGAGTAGAAAAACATCTACAAACAGAAACCGCATGAACAACGCAATCCTAGGTCATATGATCATAATATATCCTTAAATATGTAACCAGCAGTTTATAACAATGGCTAGGGTAAGTATCTAACCCAAGTGTAATCCCATATGCCCGTGTCAGTGCCTCAGGTAATATATCATATGGATGATGTATGAATGCTTGAAAACAGAATCCATGTACCGAAGAAACTGCTTTCATAATTTAGTGAGATTTCCTTTGTATTTTTAAAATGAGGTATCATAAATGAAATCAGCATAAACAGTGCCTAGCATCGACACAAAACAAGTATCCAAATATCTCGATATCTCTGTGTCGCAATCTCTGTACCTCAAAATCTCAAAATCTCAATGTCTCAATCACAATATTTAGGGCGCCGTCAGTCCAGACCGGCCCCTACCATCCATCTCAAGACCACGACGGTATCCTCCGGATATCCGACGCGTCGGGTAAAATCACCGGTCGGTAGTGCTCCCCTGCCAGGCTCAACGCCATCATCTGCGATCCTCTTGCCCCGGGGTACCGCACCGGGTCCACCATGTACCTGAAACGGTTCCTCCACTCCTCGAACTCGGGTCTCGAAATCCACCAGCAAAACTCATGGTGGATGACTCATACATCATTGGAAAACCACACTTTTTATTTAAAAAGAGAGAGAAGAAGTTTATTTATGTTTTTGCGGGTTTCCTCCAAATCCAAGAAATCTCATGAAATCCGAATCCAAATCATCAATAGCACATACAATAGTGAAAATAGGCATGATAATCCATGAATGCGGCATAACAATGAATAACAGTATGCATAAAGTGACAAGGAATAACTACAATATCTAGCTGGCAAATAAGGCAAGTACACTAATATCATGTCAAACTACTAGCTAACAAGCTAAATCAAGCAATAATATTCTCTAAGTGAACGTGACATGGCAATTACCGATGAAAATGTGTGTGAGCCAGCAAGTAAGTGTACGTGGTACATACGCATCATCGGTAATGGTGTTGGTGTCCTAACAGCATGATATCAACAACAGAATATGAATCATAATATAAACATGCGATGCGGAGCGAACAACAATAATGAGCGGGAGCTAAATACTAAACACAACGATAACTAATCTGCATTACCCTAATATAAGTCCTACAATAGTGCCTTTTGAAATAACACGAATCGCGGTGTTTTGAAAATAAGGGCTACGGTGTTTTTAAAAAAAAGATACGTCTTTTGAAATATCCGTAGAATCCCTTGACCCGTCTTTTAAAATACCCATGATTCGTTAGCTTTTGAAATAGGTAGGAGTCGAATCTAATCTAACAACTACACTAAACTAAAGAGCTAAGCTAACAAGCTGAACTACAGGTAAGGAAACCGCCTAACATCTAAGTCGATACATATACATACCTGTATATATTAGTCGGTGATCCCGCCTCAATAATATCATATCCGATACCATATCTATAATCAGACATCCCAAGTCAAGAGTGCGGATCAATCATCAATATATAGCTCGTACGTAAATCCGTCGTACGGCATCCCCAAATCTGGGTACGAGTCAATATCATACTCATCACACTGTTCATTTGGTATCCTCCTTATCAAGATCATCATCTGGGGTACTGACCTACGTCTAGTACAACACTAACATAATCAATATAATCATGATCTGACTACTGATCGACAATCTTGTACAACCCGATATCATCAGCACATATCATCAATAAGAAGGATACATCGCTCAATGTGACCCATTATAATTATCTTAACATATCTTATCGCATATTACAATCACATGTCAACCATTCAAATGTACATCACTATTCACATGGTATCGTCGTCTAAAGATCCGCTATAACATCAGGACGTATCTCAAGTATGAATCCTGCCATATCACCGATCTCACGGGCTCAACTCAAATCTCATCGACTCATCCCAATCCCAAGTATCATCCTCAATCCGTATGTGAACACATAGTCCCATACCCATGTGAACACATAACTATATATAACCCCATATAAGCACATATGAAAGAAGAATGTATGCAAGTATGGTGTGTGTGTGTAAATGTGGTGCAACCTCTACTCTAGGGTCTCGCAACACTAAACTAATCCGATCACACCCTAAATCCATCTATGTCATCAATAACATCAAACAATATATATAATCACTATGTGTGTATACGTATTCGTATACATCACCACGAACTGCGGGGGTGCTATACGCCATCCACCTGACTTCTCCCCGTAGATATAAATCTACTTACCTGGTCCTCGCTCGCTGGTGCTGATATCGCCACGCGCTTGCTTTTCGTCTCGAAGTCCACATGGGGTACCTACATATCATAACGCACCGTATCGCATTAAAATCCGACTCATGACCAAAACGACACACGAATCCCACATAGGTCAAAACCTATGGTTGCTTTCACAAATCAACCCAAAAACCCTCGACGTCAGCGTACAAACGCCAAACCATCGAGAAAAACCCAAACACACTCATTTGCACATTCACGAACACTAATTATAATATAAAATAGGTTAAAATTCACAAAAACCCCAAACTCACTTTAAAAGGCATTTTTCCGAAAATCTAGCAAGTAAAAATTTACCGTTTTAGTACAAAACTCGATGTTTTAACAATTCTAATGGCCATAATACTTATTAAACATCTTAAATAAGTCATAAAAACCATTTCCATAATTTAATCTCATTAAATTTCTTTAGCCAAAAAATTCTAGTTTACAAATTAACCAATTTTAACAATTTTATAGTAAAAATGCACATACAACAATCTAGCTTTGATTTGCATGATCTAAAGCATTAAACTACATTTTATAATTCTAATGAAGTCATAAAAACCCTAATTACATTTTTCTCTTAATAAAAAACATGGTTTACAAAAACCTAGTTAGCAATATAGCTTAATTATTACAATTCCAACTTAACAATTTGCAAACTAACAACTTGGTTATGTTTCACATTTCACAAAATGATGAATTCCACTTTGCAACCATAACCACACAACAAAAACCCTAACTATAATTTAATCCTTCTCTTGAAAACCCAATCTTTCAATTAGAACCACAATTCATTTCCTAAATAAGTTAGATTAAAGCAATAACCAACAATTTAACAAAAATGTTAAGATTTTTATACCTCACCACCCATTGATCCAACTTGAAATCTAGCCTCCCAATTTGCCATCTTGTCCCCTAGATCCATACTAGAATGGTCAAGTAAAAATGGGTAGGGATTAGATTTTGATTTTAGCTTGATTTTTTGTGGATTTGGAGGCATTTTAGATGGATTTTTGAAGAGAAAAGAGAAGGGGAAATGGGGGGGCTGCTGTTGCTGGAAAGTGGGGCTCGGCCAGGTATGGGGGGGGTGAGAGAGGAGAGAGAGTGAGGTGGGGAAAAGTCCAAGTCAACTAGGGAAATAAAGCACCCACCTCATTTCATTTTAAATTCCTTATTTCTTTTCTTTTCCTTGCTTTAGTGAGATGAGAGGCCCAAGATGTTGGGCTGATCAAGGGGGGCCGGCCACTTGGGATGGGAAAGAGAGGGTGAGGTGTGGGTGTGTGGGCTAGGAAAAAAGATAAATGTATTACCCCAATTCTTATTAACACTAATTTCACCAAAAAAGCCCTTTTCTCCAATAATTTCTAAAACCGTTTAGGCAAACCATTTCATTTCAGAAACAATATTTTAAAATTTTGTTTAATGTGTTATGATGCACAAAATTTGTTTCAACTTATTCCAATTTGTAATTTTCCCTAATTAAATGTATTAGTGACGACATATAATAATATTAAAATAATTAATTTCGGAAAAATTTTCAGAAAATTTGAAATTTCACCAGTGGCTCAATAAACACCAAATACTAGCAATTACATATCTAGAATATGTATGTTTAATTTTATAATAAAAATATTTGTGTTTTGACTTTTTACAGAAACCCCCCTTATTTTACCGATTTTTCCGAAATTTCACCGAAACGATTTTCAAAACGTTACAATAGGTATGTGATGTGTATGCTAAAGTCTGTTCCTCTAGGATATCTATTCCAGAATTCTTTGAAATTAATTTAATGGAATCGTCGATGTAACTCAATAGTATCACGTGCGTGCCCGGGACCACGGTCATGACTCTCGGGCAGAATCCGAGACGTGCCGCTAAAACTGTAAATCGGTAATATTTGCTGAATATTAAAAAACATGAACTATTATTTATTAAATAGATGTTGATATAATAATATTTATATGGATAACATATTCAATCTGATTAATAACTTTAAAAGTGGTATTGATTAACTATACATAAGAAAGTTCCGTTCAGAAATTCAGCGTCATCTTAATTTGTAAAATAGCTTAAAAATAACAAATGTCCTCCAAAAGGGACGTGTCATACACCAAAACAAATATAATTCAATAAGGTTTTCATTTTTATAAGTTAAAGTATCTCAGATTGTTCCTATAAAAAGTTATGAACGTTCGAAATTGAAAGTTTGCTGCTGGAATTTCCCTAGACAGCAGTTCAGAGGAATTTTCATTTACAGTTTACGTTATTTAAACAATTTATTTTGTAAGTAAATATTTCACAAGATTATATTATTCTGAGTTAGCTTCGTAACAAACTAAAAAAAGTATACTAATGATTTTTCTATGATTTATAATAAATTTTACAAGGTAAGGTGTACAGTAAATTTCAGATTTGTCGTATCCGCTTTGCGACGACGTTTCATGTGTAAACTATAATATTTTCAAACTATATTTTGTATAACGTTATAAAATGCAGATTATAAACTAATTAATGATAATAATAAGAAATATTACGACGATATATATATTTATAGATATAATTATAGCATGTCGCAAGTTGTAAACCTGCATACATTGTATATTATAAAACTGATTAACGTTAAATAACTACGGTGTATAAATTATATAGATATAGCTGTATGATGATAATAATAATAGTACGACAACATATAAGTAAATTACATAAAGTATAGTATGTAGCAAGTTGTAAACCTGCCTCGAAACAAATGCGATGAACGGAAGCAACATAACACTATACAAATCAACACCAAGTTTTGATGGATCGGTTAAGGTTCTACGATGCGGCTGGAGTTGCGTCGGCGAGAATGGGTGTGGGCTTGAAGAACGAAGAAGGAGAATATATAAATTGATGAGGGAGAGATATATTATGTGAAGAGAGAGAGAGGTTTTGTGTTTAATATAAATATATATAGTATAGTTTAAATTAGGTTATAAACATATATTAGTTTTAATGTATATAGATAACATCAAACTACAACCAATCTCCACCAAAATCTCATTAAAAATATATTTTGGAAAACAATTCACATATGTAAACTACTCAACCATAATGCAAGAATATATTTTAAATAACTCATATCACTAATTTAAGATTTAAAAGAATTATAAAAATATATCTAGATTTAGTAAATATTTGATATTAGGTATTTTGAGATTTAAACGTAAAAGATAAAAGTAAAATAAGATATGGGATGGCAACCATATGATGACAGTTAACAAAATATAACCTATTCTTAAATTGTGGCTATTAAAAGATATATGATGATCTAGATATATGATATATAAAGATCTAAAAATATAATGTAGGTATTATACTAGATTCATATAGATACACTTTACTGGTAAATCTCAGATACAATCTTGCACCATATTGGGTTCTAAATTTGCGGGTTGAGTCGGATAATGACTACTACTGTTCAAATCATTCGCGACCCAATAGATAGAATAGAAGATATATAAAACAAGTGTTAAAATACCAATTAATGTCGTATAACCGTACTAGGGTGTTACACCTTCTCCTTCATCAAGGTTTTAAACCTGCTTATCTTTTTTGAATTAAATCAAGAGTTTAACTCTTCTTTTCCCAAAAAGAAATAGTTTTTCACTATAAAACCCTTGAAGGGGAGTTCAAATCTCCTATCAAATCTCTAAAGGGGAAGATTTTTAAATCTCACCACCTTTTTTCTCCAAGATCCAACAAAAAGGGAGGAGGAAGAAGAAGACCCATCACCAAAATCCTATTTTGGGAGGATCCAAGGCTCAAAGGAAGATCCAAGACTCAGGAGAGAAGAAAGAGGTCCCCTTTCATCATCTCCGAAAATCTTTTGGGAGTTTAGTGTTGGATACAGGTGCTTTCAAGGAAATTATTGTAATTGTAGGCGGAACTATACGAGAGAACAATCTTACTCGATATGATAGTATGCTATCTGGTTTGTTTTTATCATTCATGTGTATACATTTTATTCGTTATCACGTATCGCTAATATATAATGATAAAGCTTGTGGGATCTTATCTTGACTACCAGGACTATGATAGGGATCATACTAGTGGAGCTTGGGTAGTCTATAAGCACATCCTTAAAAGTTCTTAGTCGAGAGAGTATCGAAACTGGGCATCGATACTCCAGATTAGACTATGTATACGTTTCTTGATCCCGACTGGGGCGATGGTCGATCTCATAACAATTGGTGTTTGACACCAAAGATTGTATACCAGTGCTCATTAGATGAATGAGTTACACTGGACGGACTCACCTGAGAACTCCTAGATGGTATTGTACCTATTGTCAGATAGAAGTTCTCATGTGACATGAGTACATGGTAATCTGTAGACCTAAGATCGTCATAGCGTCTTGTGTGTGTTCCCAATGTACTTTGATTACTACCCTACCATGATTTTAAAGAGTCGTGTAAACGGGTTTTAATTGGGTACAGTCCCGAAGCACATGGAAGCAGTGAGTGATCGAAGGGATTTCGTCTCTCCCGGTATTGGGAGTCGAGGTCGTGCCATGCCAGATCAACTATAACCATAAGTCCTTGACTAAGGCAATTGAGATTTACTAATAAGTGTTATCAGTAGTTTCTTGGGTGGTTATGAGTTTATGATCGACACGACTTATCGGGTTATTGGGAGTCTGACGGTTTCCACCTCCCAGACCCGATATGCGACACCCTAAGAGGAAGAGACCGGACTGTATGGTAATTGTCACTGATAGAATTTGCATGGTTCAAATAAGCTTGCTCGTTGACCTTCTCTCGATCAATACCTAAGTAACCGTTCCGTGCAGCTAGTACCGCTGGCATACTTGTGGGCTATGGATATAATCCCAACCTACTACAAGTGTATTGTCGAGTCTTTAGAGTCCCATACAGATGTTTCGCAGCACAGGTGAAACGATGTAGGGAATGTATAGTTATACATGCAGGAGTTCGATTAAACACGTGTATATGATACACGCATTTTAATCGGGTGTTTAATGATATTAACCGGTATATATATGATATAACCGGATTATTAAATCAAGTGTTGATTTAATAATTAAATGTACACACACACATTAACTAATATCATGTTCACTTTATTATTTCTTCTTATCTTTAATATATATTTATATATGATATATGTATGTGTGTCATGGTTGATGATACATAGAAAATGGGTGTGTGAGAATCACATTAGAATTGAGATAAGAACTATGAGATTTATATTTTATCTTTTAAAGATATAGAGAATGAATCATTGAAAATAGATGTGTCTAGTTTTAGTGACTCATTCTTGTTTTATCTTAATAAGATAACCATGGCTTGATAAATCTAATGAGTTCTTATATATTATTCTATGTTGATTCTCTCATGACCATTCTCACCATCTTCATCATCTTTCTTGAGTTTTTCTAAAGTGAAGATGGAAAAGAAAAGGAGAAGAAAATTAGTGAGATAATTAACCTACATCCTTACTAATCACTCCTAACAAGTTTGATTAGTGAGTTGCTTCACAAATGATATGATCAATTGAGGTTATAGCTTCTGATGGAGTAATTTCAAGGTGGATCATCTTTGGAAAGGAGATTACCAAGCAAGCTTGTTCTAGACCTAGTGGAGACTAGCCAGAGTCTAAGGAGAGGTGGCTAACACGCTACAAAGGTTGTAGTCCCTAACTTGCTCTCTTTGTTTTTTGATAACTACTAGAATTTGAATGATTTTGGTCTTGGGATATGGTGCTATGTTCTTGATTAATTTTGTTGATTATTCCGCCGTGGTCCGCTATCGTAGCGACCCTAGCACCCTTTCTAACAGTGGTATCAAAGCCGACTCAAATTCAAGTAGTTGTTTTGATGGCAAAATGTTCTCAAAACCCAAGATTTTCGAAGACTTGCTCACTGTTTTGGCTGTTCAGAAAATCAGCCATGAAAATCTTCGCATTTCTCGTTTGTACCCGCACTCCGGGGCACACAGTTCGGACTGAGAGCCTTGTGGATGAGTGCGGGTGACCCCGGGGCTGTCCACAGGGGCTTGGATGGACTCTCGTAACCGAGACCACCGCAAAATGGTCTCGGATGCGGGGTTGGACCAGCAAGCACACTGTGCTTGCTGATCCAGCAGCCAACCCATGCAATGGCCACAACTTTGTGGCCATAGGTTGGAAGCCCCACCTAAAGCCCCCTGGTGCCCCATGGGTCATGCCGAGTTCCCCCCGGAGTCTCAGACACTTTTCGGGTCATTTGTGATTCGAATTTGCAAGAAATGAGAAGTTTTTTGGCATCAGAATGAATTTGAAATTCGATTCTTGGAATTTCAAATTTGCAATTCCGTGGGTTGTGAAATAGTTTGCTATGGCTTCAAATTAGCTCAATGATGTGTTCAATTGAGTTAGTTTAATTGCATATGTGATATGCCGTGTTTAACGTCGCCGAATTAATGCGATCAATCCGACGGGGTTGCACATTTTCTTGTTTGCGATATTGCGATATTGTGATTCTTGATGTTGTGTTATGGTTTATCAGATCTTCGTGATGAATAGCCCCCCATATGAGATACTTATAATTTTATTATATATGTATTTCATTATTTTGGGACGAGCGGCCGGATTATGGTCGTCGTTACCAATTGTTGTATATTTTTTCGTTGGGACACTTCCGGGTTGAGCTTGATGTCGCCACTTGATATATTTATTTTTCGATTCATGTACGAGGATACTCCGCGGAGAAGCACACGGATCACCGGATTCTAGAATACAGCGGGTAGCAATCTCAAGGAGTTGAGATCCGGGTTACCCTATTCTAGAATTGGCGGGTGGTTCGCCGGGCTTATAGGGGGTTAGGTATGACCCCACGGAGGAGCGTTCGAGTTACCAGGTTCTAGATGGCGATGGCTAGCACACTCATGATATTGAGTGCGGGTTGCCTCACTACTAGGATTGGCGGGTGGCTTGCCACGCTCGTAGGGGTCAGGAATTGAAAATGTACGGGCTATTCACACGACCGTGGAATTTCATGTTTCATGATTGGCTCAAATTGAAACGCTTTATTCCTAGTATATCTGCTTTTCCATATTCTGTGATATTCATTGCATACATGTGTTGGGGTAAAAATTTACACCCCGGTTGACCAAGTCAAAATCAAAGTCAACCCCAAGCCCAGGTCAAGCGGGCCCATGCCCAAGTCGAGCCCGCGGCCAGCCTCCCCGTGCCAACAACAAAATCATGTAATAAATAATTTTTATGTAATTGTTTATGCATGAATGTAAACAAAATGGGCATAAAGCCAATATTTTGTAAGCCCATGGCTTATGTGCAAAAATGAAATGGCACATGAGCCATGGGATGTCTAAAATGCCATTTTTGTAAAGCCCAAGGGGCTATATGTAAATATGTAAGCCTATAAAAGGCAACATGATGATGAATAAAATAACACTTTTTCCATTCTCTCAAAAACCTAGGGTTTGTACATCTTTCTCTTTTCTGAAGGTTTCAAACCTTTTTCTTTCTTTGAATTAAATCAAGAGTTTTACTCTTCCTTTTCCAAAACTAAATAGTTTTTCACCATAAAACCCACCAAGGGGAGCTTGGATCTGTCATTAGATCTCAAAAGAAGAGATTTTTAGATCTTGATCTTCAAGATCCGGCCAAACCACAGGAGGAAGAAGGAGAACCCCCTTAATCAGCTTCAACACATCCTAGGAGTTTAACTCCATATATATATATATATAATAAATATTTCCTTTCTGAAGCATAGCTTCTGGTTTCTGGGGCTAAAAGCCCTCTTTTCCTCGCCGGCGCCCAAGCGCTCAAGCGCCGAGCGCCCACGTGCCGACACGTGGCGTGCTAGCGCTCGAGCGCAAAGCGCCCACGTGCCGACACGTGGCACGTTTGCGCTCTAGCTCCCTTGCGCTCGAGCGCAAAGCACCCGCGTGCCGACACGTGGCGCGCTTGCGCTCAAGCGCACAGCGCCCGAGCGCAAGGCGCCCGCGTGCCGACACGTGGTGCGCTTGCGTTCCCGCGCTCTGCGCCCGAGGGCAAGGCGCCCGTGTGCCGACACGTGGTGCGCTTGCGTTCTAGCGCTCTGCGCCCGAGCGCAAGACGCCCGCGTGCCGACACGTGGCGCGCTTGCGTTCCAGCGCTCTGCGCCCGAGCGCAAGGCGCCCGCGTGCCGACACGTGGCGCGCTTGCGTTCCAGCGCTCTGTGCCCGAGCGCAAGGCGCCCACGTTCCGACACGTGGCGCGCTTGCTCCAGCGCCTTGCGAGCACCCGAGCGCAAGGCGCCCATATGCCGACACGTGGCACGCTTGCGCTCAAGCGCCCAGCGCTTATGCGCAAAGCGCCCACGTGGCGCGCTTGCGCCTGAGCGTACAGCACCTAAGCGCACAGCGTTCAAGGTGCTGGCCCCACGCATCTCTTGGATGCCTTTTCCCCCTCTTTTTATGTACATACATATACATATACATATGTATACATATTTGCACACATACGTGATCCACGACACCATCCCTGTTAGAAAAAAATTTCTAATGGGGCGTTGCCCCGCACCCCGCAAGGGGGCTGCTAGCCCCCTTGACCCACAGCCCGCTATCCGGGTAGCGGGACCCCCGTAAAAACTCTGCGTGGCTCCCGATATATCCAAAACCCCTTTTCAAAACACAACACACGCACACCGCACATTGAGTTCGCATGACCAGTTTAACCCGTTAATCGGAGGTTCCCTCGCCCCAAAGGCGAGGGGTAATTAACGGCAGCTTAGTCCGCAGCTGCCGGAGATTCGGATCCCCACAATCAATAAACCCCGGCCTACCCCAGGCAGGGGGAATCTGTAGTACGCCTGACAAGCGCGCGCGTATTTCCATCTCAATGGGGTGACGAAAAACACCCTACAGATTCTGGCACGCCCGGTGGGACCAATCACTCCTCCCATATTTCGGGTTAAACGTTCTTGCGAACTCAATCAATTTACATGTCTATATTTATACTAAAATAATGCTCTTTCATGCAGGTTTTCAAGCAATCGCCTTTCAACAATGTCTCCAATGATGAACTCAGCTCCCATCTCTTACACGATGAAGATGGACTCCAGGACGGTCCTCCCAGCCAGTCTTGGGCGACAGTGGGAGGAGCCGCTGCTACCGTTCGGCTCTATTCTGTTCGTGCCCACTAACGCCATTCCCGCTCCTCAAGCTCCAGCAACAGACAGACCGGTCTCGAAAGGAAAGAGACCAAATGTGGTGATCTCGAGAGCGCCCCAACCCAAACGCAAGTCGGTGTCTGAACGACTTTCCTTGGCTCCAACTGGGGGTAAGGCCATTAACACCAACAAAGCTACAACGCGTCTTGAGCAATCTCCAGCGGCGCCTCCGACAACTGCTCGATTGGGTGTCTTCTCAAGCCTCCCCATCACTCAGCCTATGGCGGCTCCCCGAAGAGCAGAAGCCTGCCAAGCGCTTAAGGCAGAGAAGCTGAGGCAGAAGCGGCTCAGATATAGAGCCAACAAAAGGGCTAGGGCTCTGGCCATGTTAAAATTTATGAATTTCCAAAGCCCGGACCGCTCCGCGAAACCAGCTGCCAGTGATAAAAGAATAGCTGAATGTGTTATCCACACTGTCTACATGGCCGGATATGAAGAAACGAACCCTCCTCTTCTTCACAGCCATGGTGATGATATGGTTGAAGATACCCAGCATTGGCTCGATCTAAATGATGAAGAGCCCGCTCAGGCCGATAAGCCAGAGGAGCCCGTGGTTCCTGCGGAATTGAGCTCAGGCAATAAAGATTACCCGGTTTTCATAACCGGAACTACAGAACAAGCATTATTCTAATGGCTTCGAAGGCAATTTCAGGACAGGGATGAGAAGATGGCCGAGGTCTATTCCAAAGTCGACGAGCTGACAAACGTCGTGGCAGATCTCGCGACCCAAGTCGCCCGATTGCAATTACAGCAGAATCAAATTTTGGTTCATGAGCCAGGGATTGATACCCGGAGGCAGCCAACTGATACCCCCTTCAACCTAAGGGCGGAGCGCCTTCACGGAAAACGGCCGCAATCAGCCTCCAGTCCCTCCGACACATACGCCGGGGGGGGGGGGGATCGCCTCTGAAAGAGAAACTGGAGAAAGTCTATTCCTTCAAAAGGGAAAAAATCCACAAGATATTCAGGGACGCCCTAAGAAACGGTCTACAACTGCCGGAATCAAAGAGACCGCAAGAAGCGAATATGACCGACGACCCAGAATATTGCCCCTATCACAGGGTGATAGGTCATGCCATTGAGGACTGCTTCGTCTTCAAAGATTGGGTCGAAAGGCAATACAAGACGGGAGAGATAGAACTGTCTAAAGGCGTGTTAGCAAACAGTCAAGCTACGACCGCCGATTTCATGCAAATGGAGACCGGAGCCTTTCGGGAACCTAATCCTCCCAGACACGTGCCATTATCTGAAAAGGCCAAAGACCGATCGGCCTCGAGGACCAGCATCAGTAAAGGCACCTACTTCAATGGAGAGAAAGAAGAAGGTATACTCCTTCAGTAGGGATGAAGTCCGCAAAATATTCATGGACGCCTTGAACAACGGTCTGCAACTGCCTGTTCCAAAGAGGCCACAGGAAATGAACATGATCGGCAATCCCGTATACTGCCCATATCATAGAGTGGTGGGTCATACCATCGAAGACTGCTATATTTTCAAAGATTGGGCAGAGGACCAATATAAGCTTGGAAAAACCTCACAATCCTCGGATGTATCGGCAAGCCACGGAGCTAGGTCATCAACACAGCTCCGCCAAGATCAAAGTTCAAGGAGCTGGGATAAGTAAAGATGACCCCCACGTCGTTAAACTGGGAACCGTCGACCTCTAAGTCGTTAAACTGGGAATGTAAAAAAATATATAAATGTAAATAAACAAAAAATGTGTAAATAAAAGAAAAATAAAGAAAAGCTGAAATGATGGGACAACTCGCAAAAAAAAATCAGCGAGTAAAGATAAACATGAAAATAAAGCCGAAATGATGGGGCAACCGCGAATAAATAGCCGAAATGATAGGGCAATCGCGACCTTCGCGATAAGAAAAGCTGAAATGATAGAGCAATCGCGGTAAAACAAAAAAAAACTGGCGAATGATGAGTTACTCCTGGTACCATATTCCAGTGCAGCGATGCAGACGCCAACAAAGTCCCGAAATTTTTCCGGCCCTATGGTCTGGATCATACATCCTGCAAAACCGTATACAATCCACGGGCGTAAAATAATCCAAATCTCTCCCAAGTCCGACCGGTGAGACCACATTCAAAGTCCCACCAAAAATAATAAAATAAAAACAAAAAAATAAAAAAAGGTATGTCCACAAGCAAAATGGGCACGGATGAAAACCTGAAAGGGCTCCGTGAGTAAAAACAGCAGGACTGCCGACGAGTTTGTGAAAACCCGAAAGGGCGCAAACTCATAAAAAAGAGATGAAATGCACTCACAAAGTCCTCTCGACTTTGTGAGGAGAAAATTCCCGCGTGAGATCCTTACGACTCACAAAGGAGCAACACACTTAGGAGTCCCCACGACTCCTAAGGAGAAAATACACCTACGAGATCCTTTCGACTCGTAGGGAGAAAATGCTTTTGTGGGACCCTTACGGCCCATAAAATTGAAAAGCCTTAGGTGACAGGGACCTAAACCTGTCTCCTAAGCCATCGCTCCCCAATCCCCAAGTGGCGAATGATGAGTCGCTCCTGGTACCATATTCCAGTGCAGCGATGCAGATGCCAACCAAATTCCAAACTTAAATCCCGAGCGGCGAATGATGAGTCGCTCCTGGTACCATATTCCAGTGCAGCGATGCAGACGCCAACCAAATTCTAAATCCCATGCCCCGACGGTGAATGATGAGTTGCTCCTGGTACCATATTCCAGTGCAGCGATGCAGACGCCAACAAAGTCCCGAAAGTTTTCCGGCCCTACGGTCCGGATCATACATCCTGTAAAACCATATACAATCCACGGGCGTAAGACGATCCCAATCTCTCCCAGTCCTACCGGTGAGACCACATTCAAAGTCCCACCAAAAATTAAAAAAAATATAAAAAAATGGTATGTCCATAAGCAAAATGGGCACGGATGAAAACCCGAAAGGGCGTCGTGAGTAAAAACAGCAGGACTGCCGGCAAGTTTGTGAAAACCCGAAAGGGCGCAAACTCGTAAAAAAAAAGAGATGAAATGCGCTCGCAAAGTCTTCTCGACTTTGTGAGGAGAAAATTCCCGCGTGAGATCCTTACGACTCACAAAGGAGCAACACACTTGGGGGTCCTCACGACTCCTAAGGAGAAAACACACCTACGGGATCCATACGACCCGTAGGGAGAAAATGCTTTGTGAGACCCTTACGGCTCACAAAATTGAAAAGTCTTAGGTGATAGGGATCTAAACCTGTCTCCTAAGCCACCAATTTCCAAATCCTCCCGGGGCAAATGATGAGTTGCTCCTGGCATTATTCCAGTGCAGCAATGCAGATGCCAAACAAAAACCCCAATTCCCAAATCCTCTCGGGGCAAATGATGAGTTGCTCATGGCATTATTCCAGTGCAGCAATGCAGATGCCGACAAAAATACCAATCCTAAAATTCTCTCAAAGACAGATGATGATTCGCTCCTGGTACCATATTCCAGAGTAGCGATGCTGATGTCGACTCAAATCAAACAAATCAAACCAACCAATTCCAACATCGACCTCTGCATCAACAAGCGACACTCCGCACCGGGGAAAAGTCAATCAGTGACACTCCGCGCCGGGGAAAAGTCGATCAGTGACACTCCGTGCCGGGGAAAAGTCAACCCGACACTCCGCGCCAGGGAAAAGTTGATCAGCGACACTCCGTGCCGGGGAAAAGTCAACCAGCGACACTCCGCACCGGGGAAAAGTCGATCAGCGACACTCCGTGCCGGGGAAAGTCAACTTGACACTCCGCGCCGGGGAAAAGTCGATCAGCGACACTCCGTGCCTAGGAAAAGTCAACCAGCGACACTCCGCGCTGGGGAAAAGTCGATCAGTGACACTCCGTGCCGGGGAAAAGTCAACCTGACACACCGCGCCGGGGAAAAGTCGATCATCGACACTCCGTGCTGGGGAAAAGTCAACCAGCGACACTCCGTGTCGGGGAAAAGTCGATCAGCGACACTCCGTGCCGGGGAAAAGTCAACCCGACACTCCGCGCCGGGGAAAAGTCGATCAGCGACACTCCGTGCCGGGGAAAAGTCGATCAGCGACACTCCGTGCCGGGGAAAAGTCAACCAGCGACACTCCGCGCCGGGGAAAAGTCAACCAGCGACACTCCGCGCCGGGGAAAAGTCGATCAGCGACACTCCATGCCAGGGAAAAGTCAACCAGCGACACTCCGCGCCGGGGAAAATTCGATCAGCGACACTCATGCCGGGGAAAAGTCAACCAGCGACACTCCGCGCCAGGAAAAAGTCGATCAGCGACACTCCGTGCCGGGGAAAAGTTAACCCGACACTCCGCGCCGGGGAAAAGTCGATCAGCGCCACTCCGTGCCGGGGAAAAGTCAACCAGCGACACTCCGTGCCAGGGAAAAGTCGATCAGCGACACTCCGTGCCGGGGAAAAGTCAACCCGACACTCCGCGCTGGGAAAAGTCGATCAGCGACACTCCGCGCCGGGGAAAAGTCGACCAGCGACACTCCGTGCCAGGGAAAAGTCGACTCGACACTCCGCGCCGGGGAAAAGTGGATCAGCGACACTCCGTGCCGGGGAAAAGTCAACCCGCGACACTCCGCGCCAGAGAAAAGTCGATCAGCGACACTCCGTGCCGGGGAAAAGTCAACCCGCGACACTCCATGCCGGGGAAAAGTCGATCAGCGACACTCCGTGCCGGGGAAAAGTCAACCCGACACTCCGCGCCGGGGAAAAGTCGATCAGCGACACTCCGTGCCGGGAAAAAGTCAACCCGACACTCCGCGCCGGGGAAAAGTCGATCAGTGACACTCCGTGCCGGGGAAAAGTCAACCAGCGACACTCCGCGCCGGGGAAAAGTCGATCAGCGACACTCCGTGCCGGGGAAAAGTCAACCAGCGACACTCCGCGCCGGGGAAAAGTCGATCAGCGACACTCCGTGCCGGGGAAAAGTTAACCCGACACTCCGCGCCGGGGAAAAGTCGATCAGCGACACTCCGTGCCAGGGAAAAGTCAACCAGCGACACTCCGCGCCGGGGAAAAGTCGATCAGCGACACTCCGTGCCGGGGAAAAGTCAACCCGACACTCCGCGCCGTGGAAAAGTCGATCAGCGACACTCCGTGCCGGGGAAAAGTCAACCAGCGACACTCCGCGCCAGGGAAAAGTCGATCAGCGACACTCCGTGCCGGGGAAATGTCAACCCGACACTCCGCGCCGGGGAAAAGTTGATCAGCGACACTCCGTGCCGGGGAAAAGTCAACCCGACACTCCGCGCCGGGGAAATGTCGATTAGCGACACTCCGTGCCGGGGAAAAGTCAACCCGACACTCCGCACTGGGGAAAAGTCGATCAGCGACACTCCGTGCCGGGGAAAAGTTAATCCGACACTCCGCGCCGGGGAAAAGTCGATCAACGACACTCCGTGCCGGGGAAAAGTCGATCAGCGACACTCCGTGCCGGGGAAAAGTCAATCCGACACTCCACGCCTGGGAAAAGTCGATCAGCGACACTCCGTGCCGTGGAAAAGTCAACCAGCGACACTCCGCGCCGGGGAAAAGTCGATCAGCGACACTCCGTGCCGGGGAAAAGTCAACCCGACACTCCGCGCTGGGGAAAAGTGGATCAGCGACACTCCGTGCCGGGGAAAAGTCAACCCGCGACATTCCGTGCCGGGGAAAAGTCGATCAACGACACTCCGTGCCGGGGAAAAGTCAACCCGACACTCCGCGCCGGGGAAAAGTCGATCAGCGACACTCCGTGCCGGGGAAAAGTCAATCCGACACTCTGCGCCGGGGAAAAGTCGATCAGCGACACTCCGTGCCGGGAAAACGTCAAGCAGACACTCCGTGCAGGGGACACGTCAACCAGCGACACTCTGCATCGTGGAAATGTCCAACACAGACACTCCACATCAGGGAAACGTCCAACACAGACACTCCGTGCCGGGGAAACGTCAAGCAGACACTCCGTGCCGGGGACACGTCAACCAGCGACACTCTGCATCGTGGAAATGTCCAACACAGACACTCCACATCAGGGAAACGTCCAACACAGACACTCCGTGCCGGGGAAACGTCAAGCAGACACTCCGTGCCGGGGACACGTCAACCAGCGACACTCTGCATCGGGGAAACATCCAACACAGACACACTGCATCGGGGAAACGTCCAACATAGACACTCCGCATCAGGGACACGTCAACCAGCGACACTCCGTGCCGGGGAAATGTCAAGCAGACACTCTGTGCCGGGGACACGTCTACCAAATCGCTCCGGATCAGAGCGTCGACCGTCCATGTCGTAAAAAGAGCAGTGCAGGCTTCCCACAAATCGGGAACCAGATCACTCCGGGCCAGGGAAACGTCTACCACGGGCACTCCGTCTCGGAGACGCGTCAAGCACCGACCGTCCATGTCGTAAAAAGGGCAGTGCATCCCAAAAAGTGGGAACCAAAGCAAGTCGCCTCCACGCAAAAGAAGATCCATCAATTTCATGCACACGACCCACATATGTTGTGTGCATTTATTGATGGGGGCAATTTGTTGGGGTAAAAATTTACACCCCGGTTGACCAAGTTAAAATCAAAGTCAACCCCAAGCCAGGTGAGCCCAAGCCCAGGTCAAGCGGGCCCATGCCCAAGTCGAGCCCGCGGCCAGCCTCCCCGTGCCAACAACAAAATCATGTAATAAATAATTTTTATGTAATTGTTTATGCATGAATGTAAACAAAATGGGCATAAAGCCAATATTTTGTAAGCCCATGGCTTATATGCAAAAATGAAATGGCACATGAGCAATGGGATGTCTAAAATGCCATTTTTGTAAAGCCCAAGGGGCTATATGTAAATATGTAAGCCTATAAAAGGCAACATGATGATGAATAAAATAACACTTTTTCCATTCTCTCAAAAACCTAGGGTTTGTACATCTTTCCCTTTTCTGAAGGTTTCAAACCTTTTTCTTTCTTTGAATTAAATCAAGAGTTTTACTCTTCCTTTTCCAAAACTAAATAGTTTTTCACCATAAAACCCACCAAGGGGAGCTTGGATCTGTCATTAGATCTCAAAAGAAGAGATTTTTAGATCTTGATCTTCAAGATCCGGCCAAACCACAGGAGGAAGAAGGAGAACCCCCTTAATCAGCTTCAACACATCCTAGGAGTTTAACTCCATATATATATATATATATATATATAATAAATATTTCCTTTCTGAAGCATAGCTTCTGGTTTCTGGGGCTAAAAGCCCTCTTTTCCTCGCCGGCGCCCAAGCGCCGAGCGCCCACGTGGCGACACGTGGCGCGCTAGCGCTCGAGCGCAAAGCGCCCGCGTGCCGACACGTGGCGCGCTAGCGCTCTAGCGCCCTTGCGCTCGAGCGCAAAGCGCCCGCGTGCCGACACGTGGCGCGCTTGCGCTCAAGCGCACTGCGCTCGAGCGCAAGGCGCCCGCGTGCCGACACGTGGCTCGCTTGCGCTCAAGCGCACTGCGCCCGAGCGCAAGGCGCCCGCGTGCCGACACGTGGCTCGCTTGCGTTCCCGCGCTCTGAGCCCGAGCGCAAGGCGCCCGCGTGCCGACACGTGGCGCGCTTGCTCTCCAGCGCCTTGCGAGCGCCCGAGCGCAAGGCGCCGACATGCCGACACGTGGCGCGCTTGCGCTCAAGCGCCCAGCGCTTATGCGCAAAGCGTCTACGTGGCGCGCTTGCGCCTGAGCGTACAGCACCTAAGCGCACAGCGTTCAAGGCGCTGGCCCCACGCATCCATTGGATGCCTTTTCCCCCTCTTTTTATGTACATACATATACATATACATATGTATACATATTTGCACACACACGTGCTCCACGACACTGTCCCTGTTAGAAAAAAATTTCTAACGGGACGCTGCCCCGCACCCCGCAAGGGGGCTGCTAGCCCCCTTGACCCCCAGCCCGCTATCCGGGTAGCGGGACCCCCGTAAAAACTCTGCGTGTCTCCCGATATATCGAAAACCCCTTTTTCAAAACACAACACATGCACACCGCACATTGAGTTCGCATGACCAGTTTAACCCATTAATCGGAGGTTCCCTCGCCCCAAAGGCGAGGGGTAATTAATGGCAGCTTAGTTTGTGGCTGCCGGAGATTCGGATCCCCACAATCAATAAACCCCGGCCTACCCCAGGCAGGGGGAATCTATAGTATGCCTGACAAGCGCGCGCATATTCCCATCTCAATGGGGTGACGAAAAACACCCTACAACATGTAATGTGTTTACCAACCTGTGATGATATTTACCGCATGCTTATGATGTTGATTATCTGCCTGCGATGATATAGATATATATTGATATAAAAATAAATGCTATATATGTTTTGCACCCATGGTAGCTCTGTCCCCACCCTGTCGTAAGTTAAGTAACCTTATGGTGAAGACCCGGGGCCTCGTGGCGAATGCAGATGGCGTATATGTGCATTCTATTTTCTTTTCATATTTTCTGTGATTGTGTGAAAAAAGACTAGGTAATAAGATTATCTAAATGATATGATTGCGTTAATAGGATTAATACAAGGTTAAATAAACCTAAAACGTATTGTAGAAACCAAATATTAGATATTGGTGTTATAGTCGATTCCTTTATTTTGCATCGAGATATTCGGTTAGGAATATCCTGCACCTCATTCGACGAGGAAAGTGCGTAGATCCCTTCACAGGGAGTGCTCGCTTTGGCAAAAAATTATGTTACTATAAGTTTGCAAATTGAATAGCTGTATCCTATTGCTTTGCATAGTGGTATTCGGATAGGAATATCCTATACCTCATTCAATAAGATAAGAGCCCTGATCCATTCACGGGGAATCCGCACTTAAGCAATAGTCTACGTAACTATAAATTTGCAAAACCATTCGGTTCCTACGATGAGATCAAGTTCATTACGTTAAAGGTTTTCTTAAAAACCAGCTGTAGCCTTCTGTCATTTCATAAAGTAGAGTACTTGGTATTCGTGCTGCGTTTGTTGACCATAGTTAAGGCGTAGTGCACGGTAGCTAAATGATATCTTCCTGTTTGCATATTATGCGATTGGTTAGAACAGTTGTATGACTTTGTTGACCATAATTAAGGGTCATGTGGGTGGGTTTAAAACAGTCACAAAATGACGGGTTGAACTTGACTAACGACTTATGATTTGTTGACCATAGTTACGATCATAAGCCGTTAGGGGTAAAAACCAATATTGGGAGTTTCAAGTGTTGAAACTTGCAATGAGATAGCATACCTTCTATGGTGTAGGGTGGCTTGTTGATCTTGTCAAGATTACCATTTCGTGATAGTTTGGATCTCGATTCCCACAACGAGTAATAGTTACTATCGGGAGATTTTCTATAAATGATCCCGGCTAGTTCTCCTTTTAGGGTTTGAAGGAGAATTTGACAACACAGTGGGAGAGCAGATTAGATTAATTAATTAACCAATCAAATAAAGGATAGAGTGCACGCTGAGTATTTCTTTTCTCTCTCTCTGGCAACGACCCATGACTGACCTTAAACTAAAACTCATAAACCAAGTTAACCGAACATTTTTACAATCAACGGATTTGGAATGTCATGATTACCTTATTTCACGACATAGTCACAAATGTCTTTACCCCCTCCCACTTCCCCTTTTGCTTCCTACAGAATACTCTGTATCTGATACAGAGATCCATATTTCATGGAAGGCCATCTCGTATAGTTACATACGAACTCGGAGAAAATGTTTCAGTCGAGAATGGCCGCTGGTTCTGGAGAAAGTGAATTGTATATGATACAATTCATTTGTCTCTCCTCTCCATCTTATCTCAACTTTGAGAGCTCCTTAAATAAGGAGAATATACTAGTTACGCTTATTAGATAGTCTTCTTCCAATCCTGATGCAGGAGCTGAAAGGAAAGGTAAGAAGAAAATCAACTAGCATAAGTCCGGTATACAGAAGGTAAGATGGAGAGATATCAAAAGGGGTCAAAGTGAGCAAATACAACAACCGTTATGACCCTGGGCATTGAAAGAGGCGTTATTAGGAATACCCGGCCACCCCTTGAAACATTTTGATATTTCATGTTTTCTATGTGATTGTAATAAAAAACTGTTTTCCAATTAACTCTGACTCCTGGATATATAGATACCGAATTAATATCCCACATCTGTAAGTTGTTACAAATGCTAAGAAAGATTAGAGTATTGGGAAAGGTGATTTGATCCTCAATGTCGGAAATAGAAGCAATTGTTGCTATTGAGGAAATCACCCGATTTTGCCTATCAGCAAACTTTTGGTTTTGAATAACCGTTATAATGCACTAATTTTTAATAAACTGAAATATTCGTTTTTTTATTTGATAAAGTGGGATATAAATTTTAAAAAACATGTTATGAACATTTGCCTTTATCATTTGATGATTGGGTAAGATGTATTGAATAACGGGATATATATTATTAACCAAAATACAAGTTTTCAAATTACAACACATAAAGTATGAGTTAGTGAACTCATAGGACTTATACATAGTGATGTATGTTGTCCGGTGTCCGTATGGATAAGGAGATGGTACTCATACTTCATTCTGTTTTCCTCTGAGTTCTCTGGTTTTAGACACGCATTCTTATTAAAATGCAAAGTCTAAATATTTTTAGAAGTTTATGGGATATATGAATAAAGTAGAGAACCAAACGTTGGAAGTATCAACATTCTTCGAAGTGTTCGAAGATGAGAATACTTATGCTAGGTATTCCGTTATCGAGAATTTGATTTTCTCTCAGATTATTCATCCGAGGGTTCGCTCCTTGATGAGTAATGCTGAGTGGCCTTTTTCATTTAAGGATATGCACTAGAAACAGTAGCATACCAATTGAAGATGGTTCCATCTAAATTAGTGCATGTGATTCTATATGTGATATAGAATATATCTTAAGGTTGTTAAGATATGGAGTTATCTGGTTTAAGCTTAAAAACATAATCCGGACAAACTCAAGGAACGTTTCGGTAATAGGCAGTTTGTGGGTTATCCCAAACTTTAGCAAAGGTTTAACTTCTACCATTTTCGGCATCAAAAATTGTTTTGTTCTCGAGACCCCACATTTTTAGAAAAGAAATTTCTTGCAAAAGAAATTAGTGGGAGTATGGAAAAACTGGAAGTGATTCTATAATCACAAACGGTTACTGAAGATTTAGTAGAATCCGGAGATTCAATGACCCTGACAAACCTTAGTCATTCCGCAGATTTAGTAGTTGACCTCAACCACGTAAGAGATACTTCGGTTCCTTCATAGACGGTGACAGGGAGGCTTGCATCATGTGATGATGACCCTACTATATCAGCAGGCTATAGGAAGTGGTGACTTTCGACTGATGGCTGGATGACGAGTTATCCAAAATTTACTCTATCCACTGCAACAAAGTATAGACTTTGTTGGGTGCTTCTAAAGGGGTAAAACCCATAGGGAGCAAGCAGATCTTTTGAGATCGGTGCAAATGGAAAGGCATTAACCTAATAAAGCTAGACTTGTAGTAAAAGTTTTTCATCAAATACCCGGTATGGATTGTGATAAAACTTTACTTCAGTATCTACTGAAATCCATACGGATATAACTTTTCGTTGCCGTTTTTCCATGACTATGATATCTGGCAGACGGATGAATATAATGTCTTTCTAAATAGGGATTTAGAAGTGAACATGTATATGACTCTGCCAGAGGGTTATCGTAATCAGTGGGAGCAGGGGAAGGTATGCAAATAGCTTACGTCTATTTATAGACTAAAGCAGGCATAGCGGAGATGGATCATCCATTTTGATGTCACGGTCAAAGTGTTTGACTTCATCAAAATGATAGATGAACTTGGTATTTATAAGAAGGTTGTAGGGAGTACTATTATATTCCTCATATTGTATGTGGATAACAAACTCCTGATATGAAGTGAAATTCCTATACTACAGTTCGGTTAAACTATGGTAGTCACAAATGTTTCTCCATAAAGGATTTGGATAATATATCAATTGATTTTGACAACTAGGTATATGGAGATAGATCTAGTAGGAGCTTTTAGGATTGTCCCAACTCGGGTAAGATGACACTATTCTAAAGCCGTTTGGAATGGATGACTCATAGTGCGGTGGTGTACCCGCCTGTGGAAGTGTCACTCTCTAAGGAGATGTCATGTATCCAACCAGATATTATTTTTGCACTTGATGTAGTAAGCAGATATTAGTCCTGTAACAACTCTGTTTCAGTGTACAGGAAATTTGATTAAATTTTAATGTATAAAAGGAGTATTTGCAATACTGTGTACACTATAAGTATTTAAATTGCTTTTGAATAGCAAGAAAGCACTCGTAGCTCATTGGTAAAGACCTGCACTGCTGTGACGTAGCCCCTGTGATCGAATCCACCCAGCCACATATTTTTAATTGATTTTTCTTTTAATCTTTTAGAAGCCCAAAGGTTTACACGTGTACAACACATGAAAAATCACAAAGTAAACAAACACGTGCATTGAGGTATACCAAGCGACAGGGACACATGGCATGAATCCCAAGCCCATCCCACCGGATTGGACCGACGAGATTCAAAGGGGAGGCCGACACCGCCGGTCATGTCCATAGGGGATGCCTCCAATTTTTAACCCCAGAACCCCTTGGCCTACCCTACTACCCCCATGCTGTTTGATTTCTCTGCACATTTCCAGAGAATTAAAAATGGGTATTAATCCACATTTTAATGCACATTTTAATTCTCAAATTCATTACCCTAAACCCTAATTTTCCCTATAAATACCACACTACTCTTAACCCCCCCATTCAGAATTCCATTACAAAAACTCTCTAAAAATTTCCAAGTCCCAAGTTGTGCAAGTGGAGTTAGCAAAGGGTGAGGTTCCGGCGAAGTTTCGGGAAGAATCCAGCGACGAAACGACACCCCGACGGTTCCAATAGCTTTATCTCTCTCTCCTCTTGCTTTACAATCAGTAAGTCCCCTCTCCCCTCCTTTTTTGCTATTCTAAAACTTCTCCTTTTCAAAACTCGTCGGAAGCGGAGTTATTCCGGCTTCCGATTCTCTTTTCTTTAAAAATCTAATTTTTTCTTAATAACAACCCTACAAATTTTTAATATATTGTTTTGTAATCATTATAAAACACATTAGAATAAGTTTCATCTCAAAAGAATCTATTATACAACTTTTATCGTATTTTTACGATTAAATACCATATACTTTACTTTCAACACAATTCAATATATTCCCTTGTATTACCTTTAGAAAACTCACAAGGTAATGACCTATCACATCACAACACATATTTTTGACATATCACGATAACTCTCGGGGACATTAGTTTATGGGAAAATACGAGTTTACGATTAAATACCACAAACACTCAAAAACCGTTTTCTTTAAAAAGTGTGTTATTTAATTCCGTGCAATTGCGCCTCTACAACCTATTTTGGGGAACCCTAATCCGGATGGTGCGGGTTATCACACATCCTCGGGCCTAGTAGAGCAAGATGCAGACCTCCGCAAGGAGCATTCGATCTCGATAGAATTTTTAATGCAATTTTTAAGAAAAATGTGATTTCTATTTAATAAATAAATTCTATTTTTTAGAAATATTATATATATATAAATATTATCAAAATATCTACTTTAAATATATTATATATATATATATTCCATGTTTCTAAATCAAAGGAATCACAAATTTCATAAAACTACCTTTACAATTCAATACCATTCCAAGATTTCACTAAAATACCATATACAATGAAAACTAGGTTTTATCCACTAGAATATTTCACTTTATAAAAATTACAATTATGAAAACCCTAAAGACGATAATTAAGTACTTGAGGTGTATTTTGAAAATATATCAAAACTATATTTCATAAAACCCTCTCAAGTTATATTAATTTACAATAAGGACCCTAGTAAACAGAAGTTTAAGCGGGACCGGTTCTCTTGAGTCTCAGGGAGCCGGAGAATATGAGTGCTTGCCTATCTAAGGTAGAAAACCTAACAACGGTGTTATCAACACGGTAATTGTCTTGGAAAAAGACACAAATCCTACCATCCATGTGTAGCAGTTACCGATAACATCAAAACTAATTCAGGACTTCAATTTCTTTTTAAGTGTCTGACTCAGACAGAGTCTCCATCTAATATGAAATCAATCTAACTTGAATCCAATTCAAGTATAACTACAATACAACATGAATCCGTTTATACCAGAATTCCATCTATATCAACAGGACTCGACTGAACAAAACCATGGATATACTCTGATTACATGACTATCCATTTATATCCATTCTGTTTCCATGATATCATGATTTCGGCAAGTCATCCATCTATAAAACAAAACAATACAATCAATACAAAAGACATTACGGGGTTTTAAAGGGGTAGACTGGTACAGAATGTGTTAGAAGTGGCATGAGACAATTACTTTAATACACCTAACCTGAATATCCATTGCTGTTGTACCGTGGCTTAATGGTTCCTTGTGCTCTGTATACCTTAGTCTCCGGAATAGTGGGACTCCTCTCGTATACACTGGCATATTCTGTACCAAGCTACAAACAACTGCGATAACAAAACAAAGGATAACATTATACAGCTATATTCTCTTTTCTGTCTATTCTATTTCTCTCTTTCTTTGGGACTTACCGAGCGATTGTTCGCTGACGAAATTCCTTTTCTTCTTTCTTTGGAATGTTGTCAGGTGGATCCGACTCACTAGAGATCGAGCCCAATACTGAGGACTTGGAGCAATTTGCCATCGACCCAAAGCTGTAGGTACTTGTATATACTTTTCATTTCAGTTTTTCCATTGTTTAGGCATTGCTTTCCATTCCTGTATTTACATTTCCAGTTGTACTTGTAAAGAATTGTTAAATAAATAAAAGTTGCTGTTCAATTATATACATGTCTCTTATGTACATTTTACTTTATATTGCTTAAATACGCTTAGTGTGTTTACTTCTGAGTAAATATGTCGTGTGACCCGTCACGTCTCCTTACCGTACACCGGGAAGTAAGGCGTGACAAGTCCGTTCCCAGAGAAACAAAAGAAACCAGTGAAGAACATATATGTATGTTCTTGGTGTTTGGTAATAGTAGCCTCAATTAAGAGGTAGTTACTGATTTTAGTTTCCTAGATAACATGAAAGACAGAATGTCTATCACGAGTTATAAGTTTACTCTCTTTAGTGAGAGCGGTATATTGGAAAGAGCTCCAAGCAGAATATTGGAGTAGTCATGGCGCTGGGTGCTGATTATAAATCAGCTGTGGATACAGCCCAAGAAGTTGCTGGATAAAATTGTTCATTTATGAACTTTGTCCAATCATCTATCCAGGCAAATTCTTGGACAAGTATAGCTCAATTCTGGAGATAGTTGATCTCCGCGAAAATTGAGATATAGAGAGATAAAGATAGATTCATTGCAGCGGATCCACTTACTGAGGTTGTTTCTTGGATATAGCTTGTGAAACTGTTAGTAGAGAAGTCGGGTATGCGATACCACAATAATCGGCCTTAAGTGCAAGTGGGAGATTGTTAGATATAGGAGCCCTCAAGGCAATTATTGTAATTGTAGGAGGACCTATACGAGAGAACGATCTTACTCGATATGATAGTATGCTATCTGGTTTGTCTTTATCATTCATGTATATACATTTTATTCGTTATCACGTATCGCTAATACATAATGATAAAGCTCGTAAGATCTTTGCTTGACTACCAGGATTATGATAGGAATCATACTAGTGGAGCATGGGTAGTCTATAAGCACATCCTTAAAAATCCCTAGTCTAGGGAGTATAGAGACTGAGCATCAATACTCCAGATTAGACTAATGTATACGTTTTTTACCCCGACCGGGGCGATGGTTGATCCCATAACCATTACTGTTTGCACCAAAGATTGTATACATGTGCTCATTAGGTGAATGAGTTACACTGGACGGACTCACCTGAGAACTCCTAGATGGTATTATACCTATCGTCAGATAATAGTTTTCATGTGACATAAGTACAAGGTAGTCTATAGACCTAAGATTGTCATAGTGTCTTGTGTGTATTCCCACTGTACTTTGATTACTACCCTACCATAAGTTTAAAGAGTCATGCAAACATGTTTTAGTTTGGTACAGTCCCGAAGCACATGGAAGCAGTGAGCGATCGAAGGGATTTCGTCTCTCCCTATATTGGGAGTCGAGGTCGTGCTGTGCCAGATCAACTATAACCATAAGTCCTTGGCCAAGACAATTGAGATTTACTGATAAGTGTCATCAGTAGTTTCTCGGGTGGTTATGAGTTTATGATCGACATGACTTATCGGGTTATTGGGAGTCTGACGGTTTCAACTCTCAGACCCGATATGCGACACACTAAGACGAAAAGACCGAACTGTACGGTGATTTTCACTAATAGACTTTGCAAGGTTCAGTTGAGTTTTCTCGTTGACCTTCTCTTGATCAATACTTGGGTAGCCGTTACATGCACCTGGTACCGCTGACGTGCTTGTGGGCAATGGATATGATCCTAACCTACTGCCAGCGTATCGTCGAGTCTTTAGAGTCCAATACAGATGTTTCCCAGCATAAAAGAAACGATGTAGGGCACGTATAGTGATACGTGCGGGAGTTCGATTAAACATGTGTATGTGATACACGTATTTTAATCGGGCGTTTAATGATATTAGCCGGTATATATATGATATAACCGGATTATTAAATCAAGTGCTGATTTAATAATTAAATGTATATATATACACATTAACTATTATCATGTTCACTTTATTATTTCTTCTTCTCTTTAATGTATATTTATATACGTGTTTGGAATCCTCCCGCGCATGCAAACGCGTATGTTTTGGAAACGGATATGATTTTAATGAAATGGAATGTGCACGCGAGATCGTTCTCGTTTTAAAATTTATAAACCGCAAGTGCACGGCGTGTTGTAGCAAGCCGGCAAGTACGGGTCGATCCGCAGGGAATTGTGTATTAGGTCTTGTTGTTTAAGGTTCAACAAATAATGAATGGGTTGGTTTTGTCACTAAAAAAGAAAGAATATGAAAAAAAGAAAACAAAGAAAAGAGGATAATAAAGAAGTGGTTGTGGCTTCGGCTCGGAAGATCGAATCGCGACGATTCCTTCGACGCTCACTTGATCATGAGTTGTCCGTCCTTACGTCGATCCTGGCATGAAGCATGACTTGTCAAGGCGGTTGCGAAGCACAAGTTATCAAATTTCGATATTCGCCGCAAAACATGAAACGAGTCCGTTTGTTCACTTACCGTTTGTATGTCCAAGCTTGAGGTATCAACACTAAACACAAGGGTTAGCAAGTATACGACAACATCAAAAACACAAAGTAGTGAGTGAGAGCAAATAATTTCCGTGTTAAGTGTGCTAAGTGTTTGTGATAGTATATGGTATATGAAACCAAGAGATTTGTCAAGTCACTTAATCACAAAACACCACATCCAAACTTAGCAAACTTAACACCAAATTGATTTTAACTTAAACATTATGAAATGAGGAAAGGGAGTGAATATGGTATATGAAGAGGTTACAAAGTAACCATGGTTTCAAAATACCATATCACATCAATACATAAAACAATCTCTAAGTTAGAATCACATTAAGCACATTAAACAATCACAAGAGGAGGAGGAGGCAAAGTCTTTCATCTCACTTCCTCACCATAACCACAACCAAAGAAGATTAGTTACACATAATAAAGAAAAGCAAATAAGAAAAAGAAGCAAGTAATAAAAGAAACAACAATATTATTAACACTTGAAGAAGAGGTACAAGATATTGGTAACTTGTTCAACCTCCATAATGAAGCTCTCAAGTGAAAGCTTCAAGATGGAAGAAGAAGAAGAAACCAAGTGATAGCCCACTCACTCTCAAGCCTAAACCAAAAACAAAACAAAACTATAAGATAGAATATGTGCATATGAGAGCCCTTCCCTTGCTTTTATAGGCACAAAAAAAGATTAAACAAGCAATAGAAATAAGGTGATGTGACTGCAAGGAAGGGACAGTGAAAATATGGGAACATGATGCCATACATCACATCAACACTTTCAGCATTTATAACTCTTGTCCCCCCATGTGCCCACTTCATCATATCTTGTGTGCCATGGGCAGCCCCACCATGATCCATGCCAAAGAGTTGTGTGTACACTTGTATTGTGTTGGACCAAAATTGTGTACACATGTTTATTTCCAAAAGAACTTTTTGGATATCGGTCGGTTTCCTGTTCTATTTGCAGTGTCGGCTCCAAAACGTTTATATCCGTGATTTTGAATGTGTTTCTAGTATTTTATCACGAATACCTGTAAACTGTAATTACTGAGCAGACACTGATCAATAGTACCGATATATAACAAAATAGATAACGAATGAGCGGTATTAAAATGCAGTTTTCTTTGATGAACAAATACCCCCAAACATAACTTTTGCTCATCCTGAGCAAAACAGAAAATCCTAGCTTCACTTTCCCAGGGAACGCGATTGCACTGAGCATGTGCAACAAGCCGTTAAACCTCTAGGTCTCCCTAATAGGAGGAGTGTTGTCTCCTGAGGCTTTTCAGCGGATTGCACCCATAAAATCCAGTCAAGTTAGCATCTTAGAGAGACTATTGATTCTAATCTTAAGTTAGAGATTAAAGTTGGAAGTTCTATCACCCAAGTTAGAAACGTTAAACCCTATTTTTCACTCCTCACAATTTGTTTAATATAAGCTCATGCGCGTCTTTACGTGATTGTCCGGATAGTGTCCATAAGGTTTTAATAACTTGATTAGGGTCATCATGTCATAATTACAGACCATGATAGACTTCTAAAGGATCACACGAGTTTTGAAAGGAGTTGCGGTTTTCTTAAGTTTTTGTTCTCAAGTTAGGTTTCAAGTCAGAATATTAAATCATTTTTAACATAGAACCTAAATCTGAGGTTTCACTCCTACCTTTCACCTGTTGTTGTTCATACACACCTTTATTTATCGTGCAAAACATCTTAATAAATACAAACCTTCATATCTCCGCGAAAAAACTGTTTTAATAGAAAATTCATTTTCGCCAAGATTATTTTCCCACAAAGAACCGTAAGGACTTTTAACTCGGAGAGAATACTTGCTTAGCTTTTTTTATCTGGCGATTGGAAACTTAGC
Organism: Agapanthus africanus; assembly: GCA_030015575.1. Taxonomy (NCBI): domain Eukaryota; kingdom Viridiplantae; phylum Streptophyta; class Magnoliopsida; order Asparagales; family Amaryllidaceae; genus Agapanthus; species Agapanthus africanus. The sequence continues at coordinate 129,263,392 of CM057350.1, read as the reverse complement.
GAGTTTTAGGTCAATGACCCCCAAACCAGATGGTTTTAGGGCATTAGGTGTGGAGACACCCTAAAGAATTAATTACCCAAGTTACCAAGGCCACAAAACAAAAGACTCATTTTATTTTAAAATATTCTAAACTCAGTGAAAACGGAGATATAGCCAGATTTTTCTTTTAAATCCGAAGATGTTACATGTGGATAAGGTGTGTAATTACTCCAACAAAGTTTCAGATGGGTTATTTTTCAGATTTATAGTTTCTGTTAAAACCTCAATAATATCCTTCATATTCACCTTACTTTATGAACTATTCTTGATATTACTTAACTCAGAACAAACCTGTTTGATTCTAAAGATGTTTATCAATTTTAAAAGTTTATAGATATGTGTGACTTTCATTAAATTCTCGAAAACATACGACACGTGTAAGTGATATAAAAGACGTATATTAGTAACGGTTAAACACAAGGGAGGGTTATCTTTCGGGTCGTCAATCTCACAACAAGGATTTAGTTATTTCTAACTTATCAACCGAACCGTCAGACTTTGAATCTAAGTTCCCCCGCTAGCTAACATGACAAAGTTTTTGTATTTTTAAGAATTTTTTCAATTTTTATGGGGTTTTTAATATGTATGCAATGCAGAATATACAATATACACATGATGCATCAAAATAAACGCACTGCTCACCCCCAAACCTATGTTTTACGATGTCCTCATCGTTGCCCCCGTCTCCGGTAGCTAGACTTAGACATCAGGGTAAGAATTTTATTCAAAGAAAAAGAAAAAAGAAAAACCTAAGACTAATTACAACATTTACATGTTAAAAGACTGGGTTAGTCCAGAAATTAATACCAGCCATTTAAAGATTTTGTCTATATAGTGCAATGGCTGGTAAAAGAATATGTATATAAAAAAGAAAAAGAAAAAGAAAAAGAAAAGGTATATGTTAGATGTTAGTGAAGGGCATGGGCGTGTAAAAGTAGGGATCGGAAGACGTTGAAGATAAAGATGAAGTTTTGAAGAGGTCAAAGAATTGTTTCCTGGATGAATTGAATGTTCATAAAGCACATGTTGAGTTCCAAAGTCAAGTTTGTGTAGAAACTGGAGTTCATCTGCAAAAAGTTCGGCAAAAAAAAGGTTTTTAGGATGTTCCTAAATGGATCCCGACTCAAGCTCACCAAGAATATCAAGTTCATCCGCAAAAAATTTCTCAAAACTTGATATGAAAGAATATTTTTCAATGCTATCTTCCTCCCTATGATTTTTCACAATCCTATTCTTATCACTATGGTTTTCTAACTCTCCCAATACCATTTCTTCCTCATCACATTCACAAATGGGTTGGTATATGTTATCCAAAAAAGTAGATTCCCACACTAACATTTCTTCCGAAACAATATCACTAGGTGATACAAAAATTGTGGGTTCCTGATCATTGATCTCTTCTGACAATCCATCCAAACCATACCCGTAAAACTCACGAGATTCCTCCTCTAAAATTGGAATGCAAAAATCAGTCGGAGGTTTTTCTTGTGTGTCCTGATAACACTTAGTCAATTCAATTGCATCGTCATCTATGAAATCATCAAAATTCAATTGATCGTTTATCTCACTCGGGTGACTTCCTAGATGACAGACATTAACACTATTGGGTTCCAATTGATTGTGTTCACTCCCTAAAATCTTCACAGCTAAATGTTTTTCTTGTTCTTCTATTCTAGCCAAAGATTGAGTTTGAGTGTGAAATAATTGCTCAGAATGCTGTATACACAGGGCTAGCGTAGCAGCTGTTTGATTCTCAACCTCAATCATCACTTCAATACCCTTCTGCAAAGCGGTCAACTTAGCATTCATCTCACTATCATTCCCTAATGGTGGTTCAATTGTTTCAGGTAAGGAGGGTTGTGATGGTGGTGATGCTAAAGCGGTCAATCTGTCGACCTATTTCTGTAAATCTTCAATCATTAGGTCTCTAATTGAAATGGGACTGGGTTTAAGAGTGTTGGGTGGGTGACCATTATAAAAAATCTGGGACGGTTGGTCACCCCCTAAGAAAGGACAGTTGTCATGAATGTGGGAAGAATTTTGGCAATTTGAACAAGTGAATTGGGATTGACTATAACCAAAAGAATAAGAATCGTGAAAAATTGAATTAAATCGTGTATCACCCATATCAACAAGAATTCACAAATATCACAAAAACAAAGAATATTACACCCATAGCAGTTTATGTTATGCTAGTCAACTAGACGTGCTTAAGAACCTGATTATTGAAGTAAAACTGTGTCGAGAAACGGGCTCAAGATATACGGATCACGAAGCCAGGTAAGTGCAAGAGATAAGAGGAGGTTTTCCAACGCTTTTGCGAAGTTCCTTAATTAGATAACCCTTTCTCTTGAACACTTGCCTAGACACCCCGTGAACGATATACCGTTAAGCGGTGTTCTAAACACAATTAACTTCTCCTAGTGAGCGCGAAGTCCTTAAAGTCAAAGTCTAGTTGATTTTAAATTACTGTGGGTATGCAAGAATGCAGTTTTTTGATTTGTGGGCTATGGAGAAAAGGTGATGAAATCCTTTACCGTATCTTGTTTGGCATTTTTGCCCTTAAATCCGTATTAAGATACAAATGCGCAATCAATAAAAGAATTCAAGACATCAAGCAATTTAAGCAATTCTTTTTTTCGTTTAAATTTAAGCGCTGCAAAAAATACGGTTAGTTCTCTGTGCAAATTGGTGGCAAGCTTGTGCGAAGAATCCTGCAGAAGATAGAATGGTGGAATGGGTCGAATTCAAGAGGAATGCGTTAGGAAATACGTATCGATGTGATTTGGTTAAGAAATCCCCTTTGAAAGTGATCCGAGTCTTTGATTGTTCGCTTGTGCGGGTCAAACTACCCGGATCTTTGGCACTATACTTCACTAACGTCTTGAAATTGAGTTTAAGCCTTGCTCCGCATGATTGCTGGTCGTAATTCCGTGAAAAACCTGAAATGTCGGAAAATACGATATTTAGTGTCAAAAAGCGATATATATGCCCCAATTCCTGCACACTCAAAATTATAAAAATCAAACAATACCACTAGAGTACAAACACTGCACTGGAGATCACACAAAAACAAAAAATCAAAAATACCCTCAAAGGGCCGGCGAGCTCGGATTATCAGGCAATGTTGCCGGTCAACATCCGAGAAGAAGGGATGAAATTTTGTGTGGGTTCTCTAGGATATATTAGTATTCTAATGGTATAACTTGATTTTTATGTTGAATTACAGAGTGCTAGCAGGTTGCAAGGACAGAGAACAAAGTGAAAAGAATTTGTTAGTTTTGAAAAAAATTGAGTAAAAAGTTAGTTTTGTTAGTAAGAACCAGAAATAACAACACCCAATACTATCAAGTTCCCCGGCAACGGCGCCAAAAACTTGTTGGGAATCCTCCCGCGCGCGCAAACGCGTATGTTTTGGAAACAGATATGATTTTAATGAAATGGAATGCGCACGCGAGATCGTTCTCGTTTTAAAATTTATAAACCGCAAGTGCACGTTGTAGCAAGCCGGCAAGTACGGGTCGATCCACAGGGAATTGTGTATTAGGTCTTGTTGTTTAAGGTTCAACAAATAATGAATGAGTTGGTTTTGTCACTAAAAAAGAAAGAATACGAAAACAAGAAAACAAAGAAAAGAGGATAAGGAAGAAGTGGTTGTGGTTTCGGCTCGGAAGATCGAATCGTGACAATTCCTTCGACGCTCCCTTAATCATGAGTTGTCCGTCCTTACGCCGATCCCGACATGAAGCATGACTTGTCAAGGCGGTTGCAAAGCACAAGTCATCAAATTCCGATATTCGCCGCAAAACACGAAACGAGTCCGTTTGTTCACTTACCGTTTGTATGTCCAAGCTTGAGGTATCAACACTAAACACAAGGGTTAGCAAGCATACGGCAACATCAAAAACACAAAGTAGTGAGTGAGAGCAAATGATTTTCGTGTTAAGTGTGCTAAGAGTTTGTGATGGTATATGGTATATGAAACCAAGAGATTTTTCAATTCACTTAATCACAAAATACCACATCCAAACTTAGCAAACTTAACATCAAATTGATTTTAACTTAAACATTATGAAATGGGGAAAGGGAGTGAATTTGGTATATGAAGAGGTTACAAAGTAACCATGGTTTCAAAATACCATATCACATCAATACATAAAACAATCTCTAAGTTAGAATCACATTAAGCACATTAAACAATCACAAGAGGAGGAGGAGGCAAAGTCTTTCATCTCACTTCCTCACCATAACCACAACCAAAGAAGATTAGTTACACATAATAAAGAAAAGCAAATAAGAAAAAGAAGCAAGTAATAAAAGAAACAACAATATTATTAACACTTGAAGAAGAGGTACAAGATATTGGTAACTTGTTCAACCTCCATAATGAAGCTCTCAAGTGAAAGCTTCAAGATGGAAGAAGAAGAAGAAACCAAGTGATAGCCCACTCACTCTCAAGCCTAAACCAAAAACAAAACAAAACTATAAGATAGAATATGTGCATATGAGAGCCCTTCCCTTGCTTTTATAGGCACCAAAAAAGATTAAACAAGCAATAGAAATAAGGTGATGTGACTGTAAGGAAGGGACAGTGAAAATATGGGGACATGATGCTATACATCACATCAACACTTTTAGCATTTATAACTCTGGTCCCCTCATGTGCCCACTTCATCATATCTTGTGTGCCATGGGCAGCCCCACCATGATCCATGCCAAAGAGTTGTGTGTACACTTGTATTGTGTTGGACCAAAATTGTGTACATATGTTTATTTCAAAAAGAACTCTTTGGATATCGGTCGGTTTCCTGTTCTGTTTGCAGTGTCGGCTCCAAAATGTTTATATCCGTGATTTTGAATGTGTTTCTAGTATTTTATCACGAATACCTGTAAACTGTAATTACTGAGCAGACACTGATTAATAGTACCGATATATAACAAAATAGATAACAAATGAGCGGTATTAAAATGCAGTTTTCTGTGATGAACAATACGATATAAATATATCTGTGTGTGTGTGTCATAGTTGATGATACATAGAAAATGGGTGTGTGAGAATCACATTAGAATTGAGATAAGAACTATGAGATTTATCTTTTATCTTTTAAAGATAAAGAGAATGAGTCATTGAAAATAGACGTGTCTAATTTTAGTGACTCATTCTTATTTTATCTTAAAAAGATAACCATGGCTTGATAAATCTAATGAGTTCATATATATTATTCTAAGTTGATTCTCTCATGACCATTCTTACCATCTTCATCATCTCTCTTGAGTTTTTCTCAAGTGAGGATAGAAAAGAAAAGGAAATGGAAAAGAAAATTAGTGAGCTAATTAACCTACATCCTTACTAATCACTCCTAACAAGTTTGATTAGTGAGTTGCTTCATAAATGATATGATCAATTGAGGCTATAGCTTTTGATGGAGGAACTTCAAGGTGGATCATCTTCGGTACGAAGATCACCGAGCAAGCTTGTTCTAAACCTAGTGGAGACTAGCGGAGTCCAAGGAGAGGTGGCTAACGCGCTACAAAGGTTGTAGTCCCTGACTTGCTCTTTTTATTTTTTGATAACTACAAGAATTTGAATGATTTTAGGCTTGGGATATGGTGCTATGTTCTTGATTAATTTTGTTGATCATTCCGCCGCGGTCCGCTATCGTAGCAACCCTAGCACCCTTCCTAACATTTAACTCCATATAAAAATCTTTTCGTTAAGAGTTTAACTCCTCCGAATTCAAAATAATAAAAATAAAATTCCTTCTTTTTGTAGGAGTGTAACTCCAAAGTCTCTCGGGAATTCAACTCCCAGTCCAGAGTCTTCTTCCTCCGACTCTTCAGTGTCGCTGCCTAAACGAAGGTGAATTTTGCTGCCGGACAGGCCTTCGATGTTAGACTCGTCCATATCACTGCTGAAATGAGAGTGAATTTTACGGAAGGAAGACTTCCAGCGTCGGTCTCATCAGTGCCACTGTCGAAACACGGACACACTTGGGGGTTTTACTTTTGAAGGTGACAGCCGGTTTAGATTTGCTTTTGACTTTCGGGGCCGTTCTGTCCTTGGTCAGTTGTGGCTCAACATTTTGGGGGTTCACATAGTACTGGAAATCTTCATATCATACTTTATGCACACCGAACGGATGTATGTCTCTGTCAATGCGTCTTTCTTCGCCATTTTTGGTATATTTCATGCACTGGTGGAGTGTTGACGGAACGATGCCGTAATCATGAAGCCATGGCCGCCCCAAGAGAATTTTATAAGACATGTCGGCGTTGATCACGTATATTTTAGTTTCGGTTTGCAGATCCCCAAATTTAATTGGCATAGGTATAAACCCCAGAACTTGCTGGCAGTTTTGATTGAAACCTTGAATGACAATCCTTTCCCTTGACAGGCGACGGACGTCCATTGACAAACTCTTCAGAGTCCGCAAGTTCATGATGTTCACTGAGGACCCTGGATCAATCAATATGCGATTAATCCAATCTCCTTCGCTGTACCCGGTCACGTAAAGCGGCTGGTTATGCTTAGCTATTCCCAGCAGTAGGTCTTCGTCCTTAAACTCGACCGCGAATGCATTCAAACTGTACTAAACTTCTTTTATATTAATTTCCACGAAGCGAGCCTGATAGCGCTTGGGATTTTGTAAAGCATGAATGAGAACATCTTTAAGCTCCTTGGATAAGACCAGGGCTTCGTAGATGCTCAGGAGAGACGGAAGCTTTCGGAGATGAGCCAAGACATTATAGTTTATTGGGGAAGGACGCGAGTCTTCATGAGCCAGCTCTCCGCCATCTTCTTCATTAGCGACTTGTTTTTCCTTCCCTTTTGGGGCATTTTCTTGATTTGGCGGTAGAGCCTTACCACTTATGAACTGGATTTGGTTGGCCTTTGTGCCAAACTTCTCTTCCTCTTCGAGAAAACAGAGCTCTTCCTAAGAGTCGCTGCCATGGTAGATGGCATAGCAGGTCACAATAGAGACCTCACCATCAGAGTCTTCTTCTATCTTTTCTAGAATTTCAGCTGCTTCTACGGAGAAGAACTCTTTCAATTGAATTAGAGTCATTTCCTTTTGCTCATAGTCTTCAAGGGAATCGATATACTTTTGAATGGTCGATTTTCCCGCAGACTCCTTTTCGCGCAAAGCTGTATTTTTCCCTTTCTTCTTCTTAAGCTCTTTGGACTTTAAGCCTGATCGAACCGAATTGGTAGCTGGAATGGTAGGTTCTTTTTTCCCCTCCTATTCAGTTCTGGGCTCCTTCTGAAGCAGCTTTAACATTTTCTTCGTCTTCTTATATATATGCATGCTCCATGGAGGCTACGGCGAGTCAGTTTCATTTATCGGGGTAGCGGATTTAGCTATGTGCTCCCAGAAAGCTTCATTTTCTGTCTGTATAAATTTGGTGGTCGCAACCTGATTGTTTACTAATACACTTTTAGACAGTTCGATCTCTCCGGTCTTGTATTGCTTTTTGACCCAGTCTGTGAAAATATAGCGATCTTCGATCGCATGGCTCACTACTCGGTGGTATGGGCAATACAAAGGGTTGTCGGTCATCTTTTCTACATGAGGCCTCTTCGACTCGGGTAATTGTAGACCGTTGTTCAAAACATCTTTGAATATCTTACGGACTTTGTCTCTCCTGAAAGAGTAGAATTTGTTCTTTTTCTCCTCCAGGGAAATCCCTTCTCCTTTTAGCATTGTCTTTCGAGACCGGTTTATTTTGGATTCACCTGCATTTCGCTTGTCATTGTCAGACGCATTGAAGACATTGGTATTGCTAGAATTCCCGCTTCTACGGTTGTCGTCTCTCTTGCTCTTTCAAGGCTTGTCACTCTGAGAGACCGGGATAAACCCTTATCTCGAGCATTCCAACATTTGGACTTTCTTAGTCAGCTCCTGAAACGTTTTGAGGTCCGCAGTACATAGGAACGGGACCATCCAAATGCTGAGGTTCCTGATGAGGAGGCCGACAGATTAGTTCTGCTCCAACGGTTGTTCATACTTGACAGTGAGATTGCACCATCGGGCGATAAATTCCGTATTGCTTTTGTTCTTTCCCGACTTGGATCTCACAAGGTCAACAATGGAAATTTTGTCGCTGACACTTATAAATCTTTGCCGAAATAGAAACTCGATCTAGGAGAAAGTAGTGACAGAACCGTTCGGTATGCTTGCGTACCAGTCGAAAACGACACCAGTCAGGCTGTTGACAAATTGACAGAGGAGGAGCACATCATTTCCCCCTGTATTTTCGCACGACGCTTTAAAATGAGCAACATGTTGATTCGCGTTTCCCGTCCAGTCAAATCTTCCAAACTTAAGGATGACATAACCATTAGGGAACTCGATCTGGTCGTACTGTGTGGGATACGGCCGCCCACTACTACCAATATCCTTTTGCGCCTCGGCTTCGGCTACCAATGTTTTATCTTTGCTGGTGACCAAGTCCATTATCCGATCTTGTGTTAATGGAATGGTGCCATCTGGGGCCAAGGCATCCCAGAAGTAGAATATGGCCGGCTTTCACTTGGCTCGCCTATACTCGGACCTAAAAGGACAGGCATTGGTTGCTTCGGGTCATTATCACCCGGCTCATGAGTGGAAACTTGCACTTGATTGGAAGTCGCTCGAGTGAATTGAGCCATGAGCTTCATCATGACGTTCGTCAGGTTATCAATTTTTGAGTAAAGTTTGGCCATCTCTTTATCTTTGGTCCTGAGCTGTTTTCAGAGCTCTTGAAGCAGCTCCTGCTCTGCGGTCCTGGGGAGGAAAGTCGGCTCTCCCTCGCTGTTCAAACTTGACTCCACATGGACTGATGGGTCTTTCTTCCTATCGGCCTCATTAAGAGGGCTTTCATCGTTATGCGGAGGTGGCTGATCTTGGGAAGTGGCAACTACATTCAAGCCAGGTTGGGCTTAGGATGTGGTGGCCCCATCTTTGCTTTTGTTGCGCAGGTTATCGATGGGATGCATGCCCGCCATGAAGACCGTGTGGATAACATATTCGGTCGTGTTTTCATCATTGGCGAATGATTTCGCGGACCGTTGTCATGGCTCTTCAGTTTCGGTAATAGACAATCAATTAGAGACGGCTGGCCTGACCGGGTTCTTGGGTGGTGCTGGCGCTTTTTTTAGGCTTTGCCCCGCTGCTTTCGTGTGGCACAGAGCTCCTGATAGACTCTTGAAGAGACGGTGTCATGTTTTCTATGTTGAAGCACGTCTCTTTGTAGCATCGCTCGGATTTTTGTTATCTTGATTCCGGCGGTCATGGCGTTTTTCTGAACCTACTTCAGAGGTTCGAAGGAATCGTTGACTTTTACAGCCGACTCAGTTGTCATCACGGGGTAACTGATTGATGCGAAAAAGTAGTGTGTGTTGTGCTGTAAATAACTGCAATCAAGACGGTGTCGCAAATAGCTAGCCGCAATGAGTACGGGTCGTCCGCAGGGAAATGTGAATTTCTTTTCTTGTTTTAGATGAGTTGATAAAAGAGAGGAGGGATTGTTGTCGTTTTAAATTAAGACGGGTAGAAAATTTTATAATAGAAAAGCTTGTAGGGTTTATAGGACTTATTAGTTAATGGATGAAGGTTTAGAAATGATTCTTTTATCTTTTAATTGTTTAAAACTAGAAATATAGCGATGAATGTGGATTAGGGTTCTTGGAGGGAATTAGGGTTTCCCACTACTGCCCCTTGTCCTTCCATAGATCTCTATTTATCTCAAGCTCTTAACAAAACAAGTATTAACTGATCTCAAATCATGGTCATGACTATCATTAATTGATAGCGTGCCAAATAAGAGGGTTAACATTTATTTTTCTAAGGTTTATAAACGTTAAAACGTCAAAAGATGTTAAAGGATGTTTCATCCATTATTCTACCCTATCCTACAAACCCTAGCAAAGCATAGTAAAGAGAGATGGAAGATGAATGAAATCATATTTAAAATCAGAAAGTAATGCTGAATGTAATGCGGAAAGTAAAATACAGAAAGTAAATGCGAAAAGAATTAAAACAAAAGACTACCTTTATTGATCAACTATTACATTACAACTTGCTCGCTGAAAAACAAAATTACAAAAGCTCTAGTTCGCTTGCTAGATCTTAGTCGATCGATGGGTAGATGAATAGATGATTAGATTAGATGATTTTGGAATGCACAGCTCTCAGTCCTTTATATACTCTCTGAAACTATAAACCCTAGATGCCATATTAGAGTAGATGACATTACGATCATATCTCTGAAATTCCACATCCAACGGCCCAGAACTGACCACGGAACCACCGCCCAAACCCTATATTGACCGCGGATCCGCTGCCCTCTGGTGGGATTTTGACTTGTGATTTTTTCTGGCTTTTTCTCTTGATATTTGGAGATCCTCTTGACATACAGATTCTGAAAATATTGCCCTTAGTCTCTGTCGTTGCTAAATTCTTCGATTTGCTTCTAATATTTGGCCAATTCGGTTTGATATTCCGATTTGACGTGGATGTCCTAAGATTTCATACCTGAGCTAATACCTGCACAATATCTCAAATTCATCTTGTTAGTAGCATTTGTTATTTTTGAGATATTATTCCAACCATTTACATGATATGACATCTTAAGAATATTGATTAGGAATATTTGACATGATATGCATATTTTAATTAATAATATTTCATTTAAATATTATATGCATATATTTTCCGTAATTATATTAATTATAAATGAAGAAAATATGATAATAATCTTTTTACAAATAAACTCACATATGTTCTTTATTTACAATTAACACCTTTTAGTTATTAATAATAGTAGGAAAAATATCCATACAAATGTGCAATATTTTTGACTAATCAAATACCCTCAAACTTATCTTTGATCGTCCCGAGCAAACTATTTATTAAAAAGAAAAAGAAAAACCTAGCATATTTTCGTAAGCAACACGATTGCACTTAGCTCGTGCAACAAGCCTTTAAACCTCTAGGTGTCCCTAGTAGGAGGAGTGTTGTCTCCTGAGAGTTTTCAGCGGATTACACCCATAAAATCCCAAAATAAAAGAAAGAAAATAAAAATTACATGCAAAGATAAGCAACATATAAAAGAAAGAACTTGAAAATAAGTGTTTCGAACTACACTAGATTTTTAGTTTTCATGAGCCCTATCTTAATAGTCTTGAAAAGATGTCAGAAATCAAACCATCCCTCAATAAAACATCGTCTTTAGTCTTCCTCCCTATCTTTCTTCCAAACATCGATCATATACCCCTATGTGTGTGTAAAAGACATCCTTACACTTGGAGAATTCAATTCAATCTATCATACCCTGTGTCCATATTCCTTAGTACTTTTTAGTCGGCGATGTTTTTAGATGGATTTTGCTCACACATTCTTCCTGCGACCGTTAATACTTCTTGAGGTACTAACCAACCGATTACCGAATGTGCTCACTTATTAAGATGTAATTAGCAATATCCTAGTCATGCAACACCTAAGGTTTAGCAGTGACTCCCAAACCAGTTGGTCTAAGGCACTAGGTGATAAGGCACCCTCGCTATATTTTTTTTATACTGCCTTAAATAATTACAAAATCAGTGTTCATTTTTCTTCACCATTTATTTTATGTGTCATTTATATTTTTGTTAATTTATCTTTTTTTCCCTTCATACTAAGGCTTTTAGACAAGAGCATTTCAAGGTATCCTCTACTATCCCAAGTTTCAAGATGTGTGCAAGTGCATATACTAGGATATCAATGTTCAGAAGTTTGGACTCAAGAATAGAGACTGTTTTTCAGATTTATTTATATGCTCAGATTAGTGATTCCTTTCATCTTACTAATCCTTGGGACAACAGCTCATGACTACCTATTACTAACTTTGTTTTAAAATATCTAATTTTCTTGCTTTTCTTAAATTTCTTCCTCTCTTTCATATGTATTTTTCATTGTCTAACTTTTATTTTCAAAATTTATTATTTATTATTATTATTATTATTTTTATTTATTTATTTATTTATTATATATAGTAGTGCCTAGTGCCAAATGATATTTCAATAAACACAAACCTCCCCCCAAACATGTTTGCAGCAGTATTCTCACTGATGTTGTTATTCAAGCGCATAAACCTGTAGACTTGGATGAAGAATAATAGGGACAAAAGATAGTTAAATAAAAAACCACCCCCAAACTTGTTCTTTGGCACGCACATATATTTATCTTTTTTTAACACGCATCTATTCTTAGATGAAACAGTGTTACTGAAACATGGAGGTGAGGCGGAGGAAAGTTAATTGTGATAAAGCGGCTCCTGCAAGAACAGGAGCTCCTCCGATGGGTCAGCGGAAAAGTACGGTTTTAATCTATGCCTGTTTACTTTAAAAATAGAACCGTTTATAACATTTTCTACATCCACTGCACCGTGTGGGTACACATACCGCACCACAAAAGGTCCTTTCCAACGAGATTTTAGCTTACCCGGATGAAGATGGATACGAGAATCGTAAAGAAGGACTTGCTGTCCTGGTGTGAATATTTTTCTCAAAAGATATTTATTGTGGAACACCTTTGTCCGGTTCTTTACTATAACCACATTATCGTAAGCTTCATCGTGAAGTTCGCTTAGGTCATTTAATTGCAGCTTCCGATAGTTGCCGGCTTGATTAAAATCACAATTAAGCTCTTTAATATCCCACATTGCTTTATGTTCGATCTCGACAGTGTAACGACTCTGAATTTACTGTACAAAATTTTTCAGTTGAATGTACAGAAAGGAGTTTACAAAGCCTGAGTACAATTTATAAGTTAATTTTTGTTTAAGAATAGCAAGAAACAACTTGTAGCTTACTGGTAAAGCCTTGCACTGCTATGATGTAGCCCCTGTGTTCGAATCCCATCAGACACATTATTTTTTCTGATTTTCTTTTTAAACTTTTTGGAACCCCAAAAGTTTACACGTGCAATGTATATAAAAATGAAAAGTCTAAAGAAATAAACATGTGCAAAAGAGTATTAATACTGAGAGGAACACGTGGCAAGAATCCACCGGCCCCCTCACCCAAACGACCGACGAGATGCTCATTAAGGCCGGCACCGACGGTACCACCGAGCCCAATGAGGCCCGGGGTTTGCATACATGACCCTTCCCCTACCCCTAACCCCCTGCACTGTTTGGTTGCTCTGCAAGCAAACATAGACCTTTCAATTCCCCATTTATCCTCATTTTAATGCATTTTAATCCATCTTTTTAATTCCAAAATCCTAATTCCACACTATTAATACTACCCCATGCCCTAACCCTTCCTCATTCTTAATATTATAGCCAAAATTCTCAAAATTTTCTAAGTACAAGTGGAGGAGAGAGGAGTTAGCAAACGATCAAGTTTCGGCGAGGATCGATGCATATTCCTGCGACCCCGCGACGTCACGACGACAACCCCCTCTTCCTACACCTTCATTTAATCCACTTCACTAGTAAGTCCCTTCCAATCCTCATTCTTCTTCTCTAAAAATTCTTTTTCAAAACATATGTCGGAAGTGGAGTTAATACCGACATCTTCTTATATATTATATAAAATCCATTTTTTCTTATATATTTGATATCCATATCCTTACACAAAGTTTCTAATCATAAAACTAAGGTTTAGAACCAATTTTCACTCAAATATGTCATGTAACATAACTTTAATTTAACTTTTACATTAAAATGTCATGAACTTTGTATACACCATCTTTATTTGTTTTGCTTAAACATACCTTTAGAAAAATTCATGAGGTAACGACCTACCTGTCACATACACACATGGTTCCATAGCACGACACTCTTCGAACGTATTTTAGTTACGAACACAAGATTACATCAAAATGCCATTTACTATAAAAACGGTTTTCTTTGAAATTGTATTTTAAAATTCCTTTGCAAATAAGTCTCTGCAACCCTTTTTAGGGGACCCGCTATTGGATGGTGTGGATTATCGTGCATCCTGGGCTAGTAGAGCGAGATGCAGACCTCCTCACGGAGCATTCGGTCTCGAAAGGTTTTTAAATACGGTTTTTAAGAAAAACGCATCTTTCTACTTAATTAAAAATTTAATTTTTACTAATTATATAAATATTACCAATTCATATATTTTCAAAATATAATAAAATTACGTTTTTTTCAAATTAAAGAATTACAGGTTTCATCAAAATACCATCAAGATACCAACAAAAGTAAAGCTTTACAATAAAATACCATGAACTTTCCAAGCTAAGCTATTATCACTAAAATACCTCAAATCCCTAAAATTCACATCCATGGAAACCCTAAATAATATAAATAATTTCTCGAGCTTATTTTGAAACTATATATTAAAAATATTTTTTATAAAACCCCCTCGAGTTATATAAAACTATATTTAAGGACTTTAGTAAATATAGGTTTAAGCGGGGTCAATTCTCTTAAGCCCTACGGAGCCGGAGAAAGCGAGTGCTTGCCTATTTAAGGTAGAAAACTTAACGGTGTTATCAATGGTAATTGTCTTGGAAAAAGACACAAATCCTTCCGTCCATGTGCAGCAGTTACCGATAACTCCCGAACATAATTCGGGATCTAAATCAGTTATAAGTGTCTGACTCAAGTCTGAGTCTAAATCAAACTTGAATCCAAACTCAAACCAGAATCCAATCCAAACATGAATCCAAACTCTAACATGTATACTTGAACATGAACCTGAATACAAGACTTGACCTGACCGAACCATGGCTATAACTTGACATGACTACAAGCTTATATCTTGAACCTGACTACTTGAACAACTTGTATCCATGGTTTCAGCAAGACTTGTAAATATAATCTATACAATACATTACAGAGTTAACGGGGTAGATTGGTACGGAATGTGTAGCGTGGCACGAGATGATCACTAAAAGATACCTACATGAACTCTCGTGCCGTTGTCCCGTGGATTTTGACGGGGCCTTATACTATATGTTACCATAGTCCATGGGGTAAGATGGACTTCTCTCGTATACACAAATACCTTCTGTACCAAGCTACA
Organism: Agapanthus africanus; assembly: GCA_030015575.1. Taxonomy (NCBI): domain Eukaryota; kingdom Viridiplantae; phylum Streptophyta; class Magnoliopsida; order Asparagales; family Amaryllidaceae; genus Agapanthus; species Agapanthus africanus. Next base: position 129,248,331 of record CM057350.1, on the reverse strand, counting down.
AACAACTACGTTAGAATAGCAATTTTATACCTGTACATCTTACCAGTTCAATTCTCATTACTTGCTATATTCCTTTCTTTCTTTTAGGACTTACCGAGCGCTAGTTCGCTGACGATATTCCTGTCTATTTCTTTCTTTAGAATGTTCTCCAGGAGGACCGGACTCTCAGGAGATTGAGCCTAGCTAGGAGTACGTGGACTAGCTCATTTCCCAGCAGGACTACTAGTTCATCTTGTACTTATTTCATTTTGTATGCCACTGTTTAGGCATTGCCTATTATCATTGTATCTTTATTTTGCAAAGCAGTTGTAATGTAAAGATGAATGTTAATAAAAGTTGTTATTCATTTTATATCTCTTGTCAATTCTTGTGTGTTTTATACATATAATGCTTAATTACGCTTAACGTATTTATTTCTTAGTAAATACGTTGCGGGCTTGCCACGTCACCACTTCCGTACTGGGAAGCGAGGCGTGACAGATAAGAAGGTGGCAAGCCTTCCCAAACACAAGTCGGTATGGAGACATACCAAGATCAGTCTAATAAGCGGTACGAAATGCACAAAGAGCATCCGTCAATTTGGTGGACCAATATTTACGGTTCTTAGAAACCGTTTTCTCCAAAATTTGTTTGATCTGTCTATTGGAGATCTCAGCTTGCCCGCTCATTTGGGGATGATAGGGCGTAGAAAACTTGTGGTTGATTGAATATTTCCGCATCAAAACCTCGAAAGACCAATTACAGAAATGCGTCCCATTGTCACTAATTATAGCGCGAGGGTGCCCGAATCGTGAAAAGATATATTCTTTAAGGAACTTAACAACAACCTTGTTGTCATTAGTTTGAAACGGTATCACTTCCACCCATTTGGAAACATAATCAACTGCTAATAAAATGTATAAATTCCCAAAAGAGTTGGGAAACAGGCCCATAAAATCAATTCCCCAAACATCAAATATCTCCACAACCAAGATAGGTTGGAGCGGCATTTCATTTCTCCGTGAAATCCGACCCATGTGTTGACACCTTGAACAAGTTTTGCAATAATTATATGCATTTTAAAATAATGTTGGCCAATAAAACTATATTGCAAAACTTTCTCCGTCGTTTTCCTTGGACCAAAGTGACCGCCACATGCTTGATCATGGCAGAAAGACAATACACTCTTGAACTCATTATTAGGGACACATCGGCGAATGATCTGATCGGGACAATATTTAAACAAAAAAGGTTCTTCCCAGAAAAAGTGTTTTACCTGGGATAAAAATCTTTGATTTTCTTGATTTGACCATTCGCTGGGTAGAAATCCCGTTGCTAGATAATTCACAATATCAGCGAGCCAAGGTTCGCAAGATATAGTCAAGAGTTGTTCGTCCGGAAATGAATCGTTTATTGGCAATGTCAACATTTGTGAAGAAGAAAGCTGTGAAAGATGGTCAGCTACGACGTTTTCCCATCCACTTTTGCCTCTTATGACAAAGTCAAATTCTTGTAACAAAAAAATCCAACGTATTAGCCTGGACTTGGCATTCTTTTTTGATAAAAGATGCCATAAAGCAGAATGATCAGTGTAAACTACAAGTGGAGAGCCAATTAAGTAGGGCCTGAATTTTTCTAATGCAAATACAACTGCCAAGTATTTCTCGGTGGTTGTATAATTCATTTGGTCATCGTTCAAGATCCTACTTGCATAGTAAATTACATGTGGCATCTTATCAATGTGTTGTTCTAAGACTGCATCAATAGTAAAATCGGATGTATCACACATAAGCTCAAAAGGGTGATTCCAGTATGGAGATGACAAAACGAGGGCTGTAGTGAGGGAATGTTTAAGCGAGTCAAAAGTAGCCACGCAATCCGAGTCGAAGTGAAATGTTGTGTATTTGGCCAAGAGAAGAGTTAAGGGTCTAGCAATTTTGCTAAAGTCCTTAATGAATCATCTATAAAACCCGACATGACCAAGAAAGGATCGTATATCTGACGCATTTGGGAGGAGGAAAGTTGGAAATGACATCTATTTTAGCTTTTTCTACCTCAATACCTTTTCGTGAAATGATATGCCCTAAGACAATACCTTCTTGAACCATGAAATGGAATTTTCCCAATTCAAAGTTAAATTTCTATCTTTACAGCAGGTAAGAACATCGTCAAGATGACGTAAGCATTCCTCAAAGAAGTCCCCAAATATGAAGAAATCGTCCATAAATATCTCCAAAATAATCTCGACTATGTCCGACAATATCCTCATCATACACCGCTGAAATATAGCGGGAGCATTGCATAACCTAAAGGGCATGTGTCTATAAACAAATGTATCGAAAGGATAAGTAAAAGTTGTCTTATCTTGATCCTTTTCGGCGATCGGAATCTGGTTATAGCCTAAGTATCCATCCAAAAAACAGTAGTACTCATGCCCGGCTAAATGTTCTAACATCTGGTCAATGAAAGGTAGAGGGAAGTGATCTTTCCTTGTCGCGGCATTGAGTTTTCTATAATCAATACATACCCGCCGCCCAGTTTGGGTGCGTGTTTGAATCAACTCATTAGCCTCATTAGTTATGACCGTGATGCCAGACTTTTTAGGGACCACATGAATAGAACTTACCCATTGACTATCACATATTGGGTAAATTATACCATTATCTAGGCATTTGACGATTTCTTTCTTCACTGCCTCTTTCATGATGGGATTCAACCGTATTTGTGGGTCTCGGGCTGGTTTGGCTTCATCCATCAAATTTATATGATGTTCAACAATCAAGGGACTAATCCCTTTGATGTCCGCTGCTGTCCAACCAAAAGCTTGCCAACTCGATCTCAAGACAGAAAGAAGAGCTCTCTCTTGCTCTAAAACTAGAGAAGCTGATATGATAACGGGCAAAGACTCATTCTCACCTAAATATGCATATTTAAGATAAGATGGCAGCAGCTTGAGATCTAGTGTCGGCGGAGAGACGATAGAAGGCTGGGTAAGGGAATGATACTCGGACTCTATAAGAGGTTCATAGCCAGCGTAAGAAATTGACTTGAATAGTTTAATTAACTTATTCGACAAGTCAAAGGATTCGAACTCAGGGATGGACTTGTCGACAGAAGGGTCCCCACTCGTATAATAAATAGCTGGATCAAACAATAACGTATTAGTGGCGTCGAGATCATTATCGTAGAGCTCCTCAAATTCGCAACTGTCGGAAGCTATCTCATTGACAGAACATATATCAATTATATGAGCAGAAAATTCGGAGGGTTGACTTCCTACCCTAAAAATGTTAAGTTCAATTGTCATCTTCCCAAAGGATAGGTTCATGGAACCGTTACGACAATTGATAATTGCATTGGAAGTTGCTAGAAAAGGTCGACCAAAAATCACCGGAATTTGGTTCCATGGGTTCTCCACAGGCTGTGTATCTAAAACTATAAAGCCCACAGGAAATATAAATTCCCTGACTTTGATCAATGTGTCCTCTAGCTCACCCCTAGGGTAGGTGATAGATCGATCGGCCATCTGGAGAGTGCAGTGCGCAGGTTTCAACTCTCCTATGCCTAATTGCTCATAAACAGAATATGGGAGCAAGTTAACACTGGCACCTAGATCGAGTAGAGCATGATTGATATTTTTACCCCCAATAGTTATAAAAATTGTAGGACAACCGGGGTCCTTAAGTTTCTTGGGTAAATATTGGGTAAGAGCATCGCTCACATTGCTCACTAAGAAAACCTTTTTAGACACTTGAGTTTTCCTTTTCTTAGTGCACAAGTTCTTTAGAATTTTCGCATAGAATGGAACTTGTTGGATAGTATCTAAGAGAGGAATATTAATGTTAACTTGTTTAAATATTTCCACAATCTTCTCTATTTTTGCACTTAGTTTGTTGGGCCTCAACCGGTTTGGAAAAGGAGTTTTATCAACAGGGGGCGGGTCCAACACTTGAGGAGAAGTTTGTGGGGATGGAATGGATCCCAAAATTGGATTTAGGATGGTCTGAGATGGTAGTTCATTCAAAGAAGTGGACTGAGGGTTTGCACCTAGTGAAGAACGGAGAATGGGCTCGGAAGAAGATATTGGATTAGATGAAATAGGAGTAGAAGTAGTAGCCGGGGTATCATATAAATCATCAACTTGTTCATCAACATGGTTGTTCAGCACTCTTCCCAATCTCAACGTAGTCACGGCACTCATGTTATGATATTGTTGGTTAAGGACGATATTTGCGCTTTGTGAGTGGCCGGGATTTGGTAGAGCTTGAGATGGAAGTTTCCCTTTCTCTCTTTCACTCATCGCGGCATTTAACTGTGCAATTTGTGCTTCGATCGATTTTATGCTTTCACCGTGGGAAGCAGTGTGTTGCACTAGCATTTGGATAGAAAATGTTAAATTGGCCGACGTTTGTGCGGATTGTTTAATAAACGTATCTAAGCTTCTTTCGAGTGCAGAGATTTTATCGGAACCGGACGTTGGAATATTAGTCTGTGGTTAGAAAGAATTATTATAATAGTAAAGTTGTTGGCCGGATTTTGGAAAGATTGCGATTGAAAGGGCTGCTGAATTTGTTGTGGTGACTGTTGTTGCTGTGGGGGAAGCGTTTGATCGTTATTTTGGCTTGGGAACTGATTTTGAGTTTGAGTTTGGTTTTGTTTCCAAGAAAAATTAGGATGATTCTTCCATTCCTGATTATATGTGGATGAATAAGGATAGTTTCTAGGTCATTGCTGAAAAACAGCATTAGTTTGTTCTTGACCTTGAGACGGAGGGTTCAAAGGACATTCTTCCGTCAAATGTGATGAGTCAAAACTGCAACCACACACGGTTTTGGAGAGCGTAACTTAGTTTAGGGAGGCTGAAGAGAATTTGCTTTCCATAGCTTCAAGTTTCTTTTGCATCGCAGCCATTTCGGCCTTTATTGCGATGGAAGTGTCGAGCTGATGGATACCTGCCCTAGATGAAGACGATATTGTTGGTCTAGTGCTCTCCCGTTGTAATGTTTGTTCGGCGAGATCTTCCAGAAATTGCCATGCTTCTTCGTCGACTTTTGACATGAAATGACATTGACAAATGGTTTCTAGCATTTTTTTGTAGCTGGATTGATACCCTCATACATAATTCGGCAAAGTTGCCATCTGTCGATTCTGTGATAAGGGCATTGAACAAGAAGATCTTTAAACCGTTCAAAGCATTTCCAAAAGGGTTCGTTGAGAAGTTGGGCAAACTAGTTAATCTCGCTCCGAATATGGGCGGTCTTGTGATGAGAATAAAATTTCTTAAGGAATACTTTAACGAATTCATCCCATTTAGCGATAGAATATGCGGCGGTACTATAAAGCCACTTCTCTGCGAGATCGCACAAGGTAAAAGGGAGAAGACGTAATCGCAGAGCATCCACTGAAAGTTGGGTGGTGCTCATCATTGCACATACTGTAAGTCGATGTCGTGCACCCCGCGGGTTCACGGAGAGGCGGAATATGCAAAAAATGATTTTTCTATGTTTCGCAACACCGAATTGAACTCCAGGATCGATACTAAACCCTAACTGGAAAAAATGTATGAGGTTAACTACTCGGATAGAAATTAATAACTCACAGAACCAAGTCCTTCGGGTCTTCTTGCTGTCCTCTTCCTCGTCATAGGCTCCTCAGATCGTACACGGATCGGGCCTCCTCGTCGGTCCTTTCAAGTCAAAGACGATCCACCCGAGAGTCTTGATTGAAACGATTTCGGATTGTGTAGTATGAAATTTGTATAGAAATCACAACCAAAAATATTTTAACCGCAATCAATAACGGTGTCGAATGTAGCGCGTTAGTAAGTGCGGATCGTCCACAGGGAAAGTGTAATCGTTCGTGTTTCGATTTAGATGAGTTGAAACTTTAAAGGAAAGAAAAGAAACAATTAGGGATGAGGCTTGTAGATCTAAGAAAACATTAAAATCAAGAATTGAGATGTGATGATTTCCAAACCAAATATCAAGAATCGAAATGAGGCTTGTAGGAATCGATCGGATCTATAGATGTGATGAAATCTAGTGATTACGAATTGATACTAGATCGATGATGATCGACGAGAATTAGGGATTTCTTGTGAAACTAGGGTTTCAACATCTGTCCCTTGTTCCTTCGTCGATATCATTCACATTCTAGCCTCTAGTAAATTCAAGAATCGATCGTGGATCCCTAATTTCGAGCGATCACAATCAAGAAAGCATCACACCGAAACTAGGTCGTCAATTCTTCAATTTACAAGAGTTTAAAAACTCGTAGGACTTAAGAATCGTTTTATGATTTGTTACATCATCATTCTATTGATCGTCTCGACTCCTTTACGAGCGGAGTTTTACTAAAATATCACAACAAGAACCACAATCACAAATTGAGATCGAATCATGATGCATGAATTTAAAGAAAGCAAGATTAAAGAATTTCACCTTTTATTTATCAACAATTCCGTTACAAATCGCTCAAGAACTACAAGAGGAAGAACTCGATCGTCGATTTGGCTTCGCTCGTCTCCTTGAGTCGCGGATCGGCTTGGATCACTTGCTCGATTGAAAACCGGCTCCGCTCCTAAAAGGTTGAAGGCTTCTCGCTTGAATGGTACTCGGGATCTTGAATTTGGCTTTGGATTTTGGATTTAGGGTTTACAAGTCGTGTCACTCAACTTGTAGGGTGATTTGGGGGAGATGAAGAACAACCATTAACCCTAGATCTAGGTTTCCTTTTATAAGCCTCATAACCTTAGATCTAGAATTCAAATTTCAAATTTCCTTCTAAAATGAACCACCTCATTTGAATTTTCCCTCCAAAATGAACCACCTTATTCGAATTTTCCCTCCAAAATGAGGTTGTTAGAAGGAATCTTCTAGAAGAAGTTTGTTGGAGGGAATATTCTAGAATGAGATTGTTACAAGGAGGCTTCTAGAAGAAGGTTGTTATAAGGAGGCTTCTAGAAGAAGGTTGTTGGAGAGAGCTTTCTAGAAGAAGATTGTTATAAGGAGGCTTCTAGAAGAAGTTAGTTGGAGGGAGACTTCTAGAACTAGGTTGTTAGGCCGAGCCTTCTAGATGAAGCCACGTGGAGTTTCTGGAGAGTTCTAGAAGCTTTGCCGTTAGAAATAAGCACATGGGGAAAATCTGCTTCTCTGCTGACGTCATCATGCCGCGGATCCGCGGCGGGAAGCGCCCATTGGCCTTGAATAAATTTCTGGAATAGTTTTACACCTTATTGTTTACTTCCAGATCACCAGACTTAGACTTGGTGTAATTTTTGATCAGCACTTTTGACAATTTGGCTCGGTTTCAGGAATTTCCTGCACAGACTTCGAAACAAGTGTTGCGCTACAAGAATGATGCGATGCCATGATAAACAGTCAATTTCCCTAAAAATATCGGTTTTAGAGTACAACACAGGTAATTCGGTATTTTACTATTGTTTTGCTAATATATGAAATATGCAAACCGAACACCTCTAGATGAATGCAAAAGATAGGGAAATTGACGTGTTAAAAATACATTATTTTCGACTGATCAAATTCCCCCAAACTTATTTTCGGTCGTCTCGAGTGAACTGTTTTATTAAAAAGAGAAGGAGAAAATAAAGAAAGAGAAAAACTAACTAGCACACTTTCATAGGCAACACGATTGCACTGAGCACGTGCAACAAGCCTTTAAACCTCTAGGTGTCCCTAGTAGGAGGAGTGTTGTCTCCTGAGGGTTTTCAGCGGATTGCACCCACAAAATCCAATAATAAAAGGAAGACTGTGAATATTACATTTAAAGACAAGAATTGTAAAAGAAAAGCCTTGAAAATTAGGGTTTCCAACTAAACTAGCTTTTCGGTTGTCATGAGCCCTATCTTAATAGTCATGAAAAGATATTAGAAATCACGTCCTCCCTCAATAAAACATCATCTTATTCTTCATTCCTATCTTTCGTCAAAACATCGATCATATAACCCTATGTATGTGTAAAGGATATCTCTACACCCGGAGAATTCAATTCAAGCTATCATACTCTTGTCCATCCACCTCAGTATTTTTTTAATTAATGAATATTTAGATGAATTTGCTCACACACTTTCATGCGACCGTTAATACTTCTTGAGGTACTAACTGACCGATTACTCATGTGCTTGCTTATTTGGTGTATTTTCCTCGTCTTGCACCACCTAAGGCTTAGCAGTGACTCCCAGACCAGTTGGCCTTAGGGCACTAGATGAAGAGGCACCCTCGCTATATTTTTTTATTGCTGCCTTGGCGATAACAAAACCGGTGTCCATTTTTCTCACCATTTTTATATTTTATTCAATTTTTATTTCCTTCATACTTCGGCTTTTAGACAAGAGCATTTCAAGGTATCCTCTACTATCCCGGGCTTCAAGACGTGTGTAAGTGCGAATAGCAGGGTATCAACGTTCAAAATGTTTGGCTTCCAGAATAGAAACTATTTTTCCGGCTTATTTTTATCCGCAGATTAGTGACTTCTTTCATCTTACTAACCCTTGGGACAACGGCTCATAACTACTTATTACTAGTTCGTTTAAAAAAACTTCTAATTTTCTTGGTTTTCTTAAATTTTTCAAATCTTTTGGATGTAATTTTTCACTATCTAATCTTTTATTATCTTATTTATGTACAAAATATTTTTATTTTGAAATTTTTGAAATTTTTATGGGTTTTCAAAATTGTTTTGTGCTTATGCAAAGTGATATGCAAATGATGCGAAAATAAGCACAAACCTCCCCCAAACTTGTTTTTCAACAGTGTCCTCACTGTTGCCATCCTCTATATCTCGAAAAACCTGTAAGCCTGGGAGGAAATTTATTAATGGGGGCAAAATATTTAAGTGAAGAACCTCCTCCAAACTTATTTTTGGCTCATCATTTTGTAAAAATTTTCTTTTCAAGAGCCAGAAAAAATGCCCCCCCAAACTTGAGTTATGCAATGTTAATCTTTGAAAATCACATGAGGGGGTCAAAAATCAGTGATCGATGCCAAGTTTTGCAAAGACCGAAAGTTAACACCAACCATTCAAAAATTTTATCAATGCAGTGCTCGGGTTGGTGGAAGAAAAGGTAGGGAAAGGGTAAGTGGTGGAATAGAATGTGTGTGCGTCTCATTTTGGAGAGACGATGCAATGAATGTGATGGATTACTCGCATTCTCTTTACAGTTCAGAAGAAGGGGTGGATGTTCAATTTCATTGTTTGGAAGATGATTCATCTCAACGCCCGTGTCATTCAAAAATGCGAGTTCATCAGCGAAGATCTCCTCAAAAGTTCCATCAATACCCCGATGAATAATGTCATCACAAAGTTCGGGGTGATCTTCAGACTCTAAGAACAGTTCATAATCAGTGTTAGTTGTTGACCCGGATATCTCAGTGGAAGAGTCCGTATGTGTATGATACATAGTAGGGTCAAACAATAACGTATGAAAAGAGTCAAGATCAGTATCATGAGGATCATCAAATTCGCTGCTGTCGACATCCATTAAGTCGACAGAACATACCTGAGCAGTAGGTTCGGAGGGTACACTTCCTTACTTGTAAATGTTCAGCTCTATTGACCTATTCCCGAAGGATAGGGTCATAGAACCATTACGACAGTTGATGATAGCGTTGGAAGTGGCCAAAAAGGGGCGACCTAAAATCACCGGAATTTGATTCCGTGGGTTCGCTACAGGCTGTGTATCAATTACAATAAAGTCCACAGGGAATACGAATTCCCCGATTTTTATTAAAATATCCTCCAGTTCACCCCTAGGTTTGGTGATTGATCGGTCAGCCATTTGGAGAGTTATGCTCGAGGGCTTTAACACTCCGATACCTAGTTGCTCATAAACCGAGTATGGAAGCAAGTTAACACTAGCGCCAAGGTCTAGTAGAGCACGGTTGATATGTTTTTCCCCAATAGAAATGGAAATAGTAGGACAGCCAGGGTCCTTACGTTTCCTCGGTACTTGTTGGGGGAAAGCCGTGTCTACAGTCTTTGCCATGAATATCTTCTTGGGCACTTGAGTCTTCCTCTTCCTAGTGCACAAGTTCTTAAGAGTTTTCGCATAGGACGGAACTTGTTGGATGGCATCTAGGAGAGGGATGTTGATGTTAACTTGCTTAAACATGTCCATAATCTTTTCCATATGTGGACTTGATTTGTTAGCCCTTAACCGATTAGGATAAGGTGCTTTAGCAATAAGCGCTGGGTCCATCATAGGAGAAGGAAGTGTGTGTGGACCCGATCCCAGAATAGAAGTAGGGATCGTCCATGGAGAACTAGAAGAGATGGGCTGAGGTGGCGAGCCTTGTGGGAAACGAAGAATAGGCTCGCAAGAAGGTGGTGGGGTAGAAGAACTGGGGTTAGAATTAGAAGTAGAAGTGGAAGGAAAGGTTTCAGCCGGGGTGTTATTGATAGATTTTTCAGTATCATCAAACTCTTCCCCAACGTGGTTGTCAAGCACTCTTCCAGATCTCAACGTGATTGCATTCACAAGATGTGAATAGCCAGGATTGGGTAAAGGTTGAGCTGGAAGTTTTCCTTTCTCTCTTGCACTCATTTCGGCTTTTAGTTGTGCAATTTGTGCTTCCATCGATTTGATATTCTCATTTTGAGAGACAATGATCTTCATCACATTCTCGACGGAAGATTGCAAACTTGCCGTCCCTTGGATGGATTGTTTCATGAAAGTATCCAGGGTTTGTGCTAGTACAGAGGTATTATCTGTACCGGTCAATTGCAAAGAGTTTTCATGTGGTGCAAAAGTGTTGGCCGGATTTTGGAAGTTTTGTGATTGGAAGGGGTGCTGACTCAATTGAAGTGGTTGCTGTTGTGGTGGAGGGACCCTTTGGAAATTGTTTTGGGTTGGAACCGTGTCTTGAGATTGTGATTGGTTCCAAGCAAAGTTAGGGTGATTCCTCCAACCCTGATTATATGTGGAAGAAAATGGATCGTTTCTAGGACTTTGAAATGCGGCATTGGTATGCTCGTGACCTTGAAACGGAGAATTTCGTGGACATTCTTTCGTCAAATGAGAAGGATCAGAACAACATCCACATACAGTTTTGGAGAGTGACATTTGATTTAGGGCGACAGCTAAAAATTTATTTTCCATAGTCTCGAGTTTCTTGTGTATAGCTGAAATGTCAGCTCTAACTCCTATGGAAATATCATTGCCATCCCTAGACGATTGACTCACACCCTCCCACTGTAAAGATTTTTCAGCGAAATATTCTAAGAATTTCCAGGCTTCCCGATCATCTTTGGTCATAAAGTTTCCTTGACACATAGATTCAAGGGTCTGTCTTATGTTAGGATTAATGCCCTCATATATGATTCGGCACAGTTCCCATCTAGGGATTCCGTGATGTGGACATTGGACTAACAGATCCTTGAAGCGTTCAAGACATTTTGAAAATGGTTCATTTGGAAGCTGGGTGAATTGATTTATTTCGCTACGGACTCGAGCTGTCTTATGATGAAGGTAGAATTTCTTAAGGAATGCTTTGACGAATTCTTCCCAGTTTGAAATGGAATGTGCGGTTGTGTTGTAAAGCCACTTCTCGGCTATATCGCACAAGGTAAATGGGAGAAGACGTAGACGCATAGCATCCATAGAAAGCTGTGAGGTACCCATCATTGCGCATACATTTTCAAATTTGGTGATAAAGGCATATACGTCTTCAGACTCGTGACCGTGAAATTTTGGTAGAAGGTTGATGTATTGGGGTTTAATTTCAAAATTTTCCCCGTTGGCTGGTGGAATGGAAAGACAGGTGGAAAGGGGACCTCGTGTAGGATAGCACCTCTCTTGGAGAGAGATGCGGGGTGTATTCTGCGCACCAACGGACGGCGACAGAGTAGTGGTAAAGAAGTTCGATGGAGAATCGTCCATCGATGTGGGTGTAGTGGTGGGTAAAGAAGAAGTAATTGGAGAAATACCGACTTCGGAGTCGATCGGGGGAACGCGGACTAAACGGGCACTAAAATCCCGTGTCCAGCCTATCTTGCACTAAAATGGGTTAGTACAAGTGGCAGCGTGACTTATAATTAGGGGAAATGAATGAATGCGGTGTTTGTTTTGAAAAATAGACGGATTTTTGAAAAAATGATGCGATCACAACAAATGCAACAAGCAAAACCCTAATTGTAGGGGTCACCTAGGTCAAAGCTCTAGACCGCTCCTAACTGCCAAAAGACAAGTCGCAGGATAAATCCCCCACTGCCTCTTTGTCTCTTCTGTGGCCAGGTAAGTGGGAGGTTCTCCACTACGTAAGTAGTGGGCCTAATTAAGTAACCACTAGCCTTCGACACACTTGCCTTAGACACCACAAAAGAAACGCGGATAAGCAATGAATTACCCATGGCCTTCTCTTGTCCTAAGTGAGCGCGACGGTCCTTAGAGTCATCTCTAGATATTTTTTTAGTTAATGAGGGTAAATGCAGATGCAAGTTTGTGATTTTTGGGGCTTAGGAAGGGTAATGAACTCCCCACCTAATCTGGATTTGGCTGTGCCCCTTAATGTCCGTATTAATATGCAAACAACCACAAAAATCAAAAACACACACAATTTATTTTGCTTTTTGCGGCGCTGCGATTTTTGTAAAGAAGCCTGCAGTAAATTGTTAATTGGAGCAGATGAGGAAGGAGATAAGAAAGTCAGGATCTTACAGAGAAATTTTCGTGCAGCGAAGCTTCAAGCCCGCCGCGGTTCCGCCGAAATGAAGCCCTTAAGCCGTGATTCCGCCGTGGTTTGCACTGTTCCCTGCACAAAAATTTTACAAAGAGCTAATGTTCACCTCCTGAGCTCTCTAAAATTTTCCAAATATTTTTCCAATTGCACAGCAATCTCCAGATTTCCTTGCAACAAACCACAACAAATCGTTTAGTGTTTTGCGCGAATTTTGATCTTAAAATTATGATGGAATAAATCTTTCAACTCAAATTTCAAAAAAAATGAACAAATTAGCACACGATCCCCGGCAACGGCGCCATTTGATTGATCTTTTCTTTGTGTATCGGTTTAGAAAATTGTATAGAATTCACAATCAAAGAATTATTTTGACCGCCATCAATAACGGTGTCGAATGTAGCGCGTTAGTAAGTGCGGATCGTCCACAGGGAAAGTGTAATCGTTCGTGTTTCGATTTAGATGAGTTGAAACTTTAAAGGAAAGAAAAGAAACAATTCATGATTTGTAAATTTAAGTTCAAGAATTAGAAAAATCTAGATCTAAGAAAATATTAAAATCAAGAATTGAGATGTGATGATTTCCAAACCAAATATCAAGAATCGAAATGAGGCTCGTAGGAATCGATTGGATCTATAGATGTGATGAAATCTAGTGATTACGTATTCTTATCCATCGATGAATTGATACTAGATCGATGATGATCGACGAGAATTAGGGATTTCTTGTGAAACTAGGGTTTCAACATCTATCCCTTGTTCCTTCGTCGATATCATTCACATTCTAGCCTCTAGTAAATTCAAGAATCGATCGTGGATCCCTAATTTCGAGCGATCACAATCAAGAAAGTATCGCACCGAAACTAGGTCGTCGATTCTTCAATTTACAAGAGTTTACAAACTCGTAGGACTTAAGAATCGTTTTAAGATTTGTTAAATCATCATTCTATTGATCGTCTCGACTCCTTTACGAGAGGAGTTTTACTCAAACATCACAACAAGAACCACAATCACTAATTGAGATCGAATCATGATGCAAGAATTTAAAGAAAGCAAGATTAAAGAATTTCACCTTTTATTTATCAACAATTCCGTTACAAATCGCTCAAGAACTACAAGAGGAAGAACTCGATCGTCGATTTGGCTTCGCTCGTCTCCTTGAGTCGCGGATCGGCTTGAATCACTTGCTCGATTGAAGATCGGCTCCGCTCCTAAAAGGTTGAAGGCTTCTCGCTTGAATGGTACTCGGGATCTTGAATTTGGCTTTGGATTTTGGATTTAGGGTTTACAAGTCGTGTCACTCAACTTGTAGGGTGATTTGGGGGAGATGAAGAACAACCATTAACCCTAGATCTAGGTTTCCTTTTATAAGCCTCATAACCTTAGATCTAGAATTCAAATTTCAAATTTCCCTCCAAAATGAACAACTTTTCCCTCCAAAATGAACCACCTCATTTGAATTTTCCCTCCAAAATGAACCACCTCATTCGAATTTTCCCTTCAAAATGAGGTTGTTAGAAGGAATCTTCTAGAAGAAGTTTGTTGGAGGGAATATTCTAGAATGAGATTGTTACAAGGAGGATTCTAGAAGAAGGTTGTTATAAGGAGGCTTCTAGAAGAAGGTTGTTGGAGAGAGCTTTCTAGAAGAAGATTGTTATAAGGAGGTTTCTAGAAGAAGTTAGTTGGAGGGAGGCTTCTAGAACTAGGTTGTTAGGCCGAGCCTTCTAGATGAAGCCACGTGGAGTTTCTGGAGAGTTCTGGAAGCTTTGCCGTTAGAAATAAGCACATGGGGAAAATCTGCCTCTCTGCTGACGTCATCATGCCGCGGATCCGCGGCGGGAAGTGCCCATTGGCCTTGAATAAATTTCTGGAATAGTTTTACACCTTATTGTTTACTTCCAGATCACCAGACTTAGACTTGGTGTAATTTTTGATCAGCACTTTTGACAATTTGGCTCGGTTTCAGGAATTTCCTGCACAGACTTCGAAATAAGTGTTGCGCTACAAGAATGATGCGATGCCATGATAAACAGTCAATTTCCCTAAAAATGTCGGTTTTAGAGTACAACACAGGTAATTCGGTATTTTACTATTGTTTTGCTAATATGTGAAATATGCAAACCGAACACCTCTAGATGAATGTAAAAGATAGGGAAATTGACGTGTTAAAAATACATTATTTTCGACTGATCAAGTCTATAGTCCGAGCTCCAACATCAAATCCGAGGTAACTAAGGCACCTAGTTCGCTAAATTAGTTGTCTTAGATGATGTAGAGGGTGTAGATGAATTAATTTGTCTCTAAATACCCTAGGTTTCTCAACACATGAGACATTTAGGGTTAGAAGAAGAAGAAGAAGGGAGCTTTGGAGGAAAGAGAGTGTTGAAGAGATGAATGAGTGAAGATAGCTAAGTCTTGTGATGACTATGGGGCAAAATAATTCACCACAAAATATCTCACAAAAATATCTCAAAATATCTAAGTCCGCCCTTGCCTCAATAGTCATCCATGAGTCACCTAGTGAGTCACCAAGTAGCCATACTTCATCTTTTGTCAAATAACACCTCATGCTCCACCTCATTAAATATTTAACCTAAATGGTTATAGAAGAAATAAGGTGTCTTCTTCTAGAAGTATACTTGAGCAAATTACAAGAATACCCCTCATCCGTATATACATACACGTATCCATATTCCGAAAAATACGAATACAAAGAGACGAAAATAATCCATCAATATAATACTAGGATCAGGCTTAAACCAAAGCCAACTAGTATTATCCGCCCGAACATCATACGTGCATAAGTACATGTATGTGATCGAAGCCCTGCCGTAAAACCATACGACCTCTATATTTTTTGCCCGATGCAGGGAAACCCTCTGTGTGGGACTCTAAAGACTCGATACTATGCTGGAAGTGGGTTTAATCACAAGCCATCAGCGGTTCTAGATGCACGTAATGGCTACCCAGGTATCTGTCGATAAGAAGGCCGAAGAGCTAACTCATCCGAACTCCTACTGAGCCTATCTGTGACAATCTTCGTACAGTCCGGTCTGTTCCTCTAAGAGTATCGCATATCAGGCCTAGGGGTGGTAATTGACCACACTCTCTGACAAGAAAGAAAACAATCACTTATGAGTCCTCTCGACTTGTAAGGAGAAAATTCTCTTATGAGATCCTTACGACTCTCAAGAGAAAATACACTTAGGAATCCTCATGATTCCTAAGGAGAAATTACACTTACGAGATCCTCACGACTTGTAAGGAGAAATACCTTTATGAGAACTGATTTGTATGGATTTTTAGATCAAAAATATTTCTAAACCGCAATCAAGAACGGCGTCGCTTGGTAGCTAGCCGGTGAGTACGGGTCGGTCCACAGGGATTTTGTGTTTTCCTAATTGCTCAGACGAGTTAATTCCGATGGGTGTCAGATTGATTATTTCTAAAACCCAAACTGATTTATACTAAGATTATCTAGATCTAAGTCTTGCTAGGGTTAGGTCTAGGGTAAGTTGGGAGATTGAATGATTCCTCACCGCTTTCAATGCCCTATTTTAGATCTATTAGGTGTTATGGTAATTATCAATAAAAGGAATTAGTACCATCGGGAAGAAACAGTATTTCTTCCTCTAGGTTCTTGTCCTTCCTTTATCGATCCTTACCCTAACCTCCATGGAAAACACGCTCAACCGGTCCTTTATACAACGGTATCACCGTTACCTCAAGGGGTAAGGTGCCGCAGGGAGCGGTGTGTGCGTGTATGCATGGAGTTCTAATTAATATGTGTGATGGGGTAAGAAAGGGGTGAGAGAGTTCATCTCTCAAACCTTTCCCTAAACCTAACCCTAACAAGCGAGGAGACTACTCGCTCATTAGGGAATTTAATGACATTCTAAATTAAAAGTAAACTAAGGCAATGAAAATAAAGAAACTAACTATTTTTATTGATGGCTCTCTCCAAATATCAACACAGTACAGATCTGAATTTATTAAATGTAAAGAGGTATCGATGCTCTCCAAAAGAAATCTGAATTTTATTAATGAAAGGAGGCATAACCTAATACAAGATTTAGGGTTCCTATTTATAGAGGATAGAAACCCTAGGGTTACAATTGACTCGCATATCTGCTTTTACAAAAATACCCCCTAAGAAAAAGACATATTCAACGCCCGCCAAGTCCACCAACTTTCTGCAACAACACGGGCCCCACACGGCCGCGGTTCCGCGGCCAAGAGCAGGGTTTGGCCGCGGTTCCGCGGCCAAACAGTGGGACTGTGCCTTCAGTTTTTCTGGTAAGCTTCTGGGTATCTTTGTCTTCCTATTTCTTTGGTTCTTTTCTCAGGTTGGCTTCTAGGTTTCTTCCAGATCTCCACAGTGAATAATTGTAGTGGACTTTTACCGTTACTTTGTGACAAAATCTTGAACCTTGCGCTGCCTTGTACTTTGTGAACTGATCTTCGTGTAGGCTTTATCAAAATTCTCTGTTTTTTGGTCGAAGTCTCACTTTTGTATCGTCTTTTATCTTTTTCACTGTTTTTATTCCAAGAACCTGTAACCTGCAACTAATTAGCAGACATGGGTCAAAAGCACCTGTTTATTTGTAAAATGACTAGGAATGGGGAATATAATAATGCAATATTATGATATGAACAAGACCCTCACGGCTCATAAAGTTGGAAAGCCTTAGGAGGCAGATCTAAACCTGACTCCTAAGCCATCGCTGTCCTATAAAGAAATCGAAATAGATTATCCACAAAATGCATTTACTAAAAGGGACACACCATCATGAAGCAAAATATGTCTTTTATTCATGAATCAAAATGAATACAAAGTACAATTTATGAAAGAATAAAAAAATACTCTCCTTCAGGAATATGTACAAAAGAAGAATAGAAAAAAATATACAATTCTTCAAGTCGGCGGACGATTTAATAGGTTTGCCTGTTCATTTTTTTTCCGCTGGGCCTCAGCTTCATGATTTATTATCATTAAGAGACGGGCCTCCACTTGAGCCTGTTGGGCCTGGTATGAGGCAAGCCGACTTTCAATCTCCTTTTCGGTAACCTTATGAGCTTCGACCATTTCGCGAGTGAAAATGACTGCTTTATCAATGGATACCACCTCCCCGATAGCTTCTTGAAGCACCCGCCAAAGTTCATATGCATGAGTGGTCTTGGCCGTAAGATTAGCTTGAAGTTCCCTCAGCGCTTTGGAAGCCAGCTCCCTCTCCAAAAACTTTCGGCTGAGCCTCTTCTCGCATGACAGCATATTCGCAGCGCACCGCTCAATTAGCCCCCGTAAGCTCGCCTTTACAGCCACAACCTCTGAAGGAAGGCGCGTGCATTCAAGACTATGCAAGTAAGCCTCCACCTGACGACAGAACTCAACCCAGACTTGCACCAATGTTTCACCATGGTAAGTAGTGAGAAAGGGAAGAGAACCGTTGGCTTCAGCGGCAAATGCTTCGGCTGTGATCAGACTGCCAGCACGAAGGTCTTCAATTAAAGCCGACAAAGAGCGAAGGCTTAACTTTGCCATCCGTTCAGAAGCACGTAGAGCATAAGGGCCGGGTGGCATGACGATGCGAGATTCCAGCGCGGTAAGAACTGGCAAAGCTATTAAGATTCATAAACAGTCAGCGAGGTTCACAAGCAAAGAGCAGATGGAACAACATCAAAACTTTACTTACCCACAGTCATGCAAGAAGGGTCCAAAAGATCCCCAGGCCCGTCAAGAATCTCAACCTCATCATCGGCTTCCAGAACTGCAGAAGACATCAGTATCGTTATACGGAATAATGATAATGCTGTGAAGAAGGCGAACAACACTAACCTTGCCCGGAAGATAGGACGATGCGTTTAGGGGATATTGCCTGCGGAGCGGCCATCTCTAGCAGACGTTGAAAAGATTTCCTGGGAGACAAATCAGCGATAGACGCCGCCAACCCGCGCAATTATGAAAAGACAGAAATGTTCAGATAATGGAGAGATTATTAAAATAAAATATAGAGGGCTACCTTCGATGCTCCTCCCGCTCTGAACAGGAGGGATAGCAGCTTCGGCCTCCTCCTCCATGTCCCCAGACACATCATCGGATACATGGGCCGGTGTAACAACTCCCAATTGAGGAGAGCAGCCACTGTTGCAGGCTCCAATGAAAGGACGGTAACCTCGACTACTTGTCCCACAGTCTCCGGGCCATCCCCAGAAAGATCCATTGATTCCACGGCCAATGAAAATGCCTCTTCCGGGAGGGCAAGCACCGGGGGAACGGAAATCACCGATGGGTGCTCCGTGGCAGGAACAATAGTTGTATCGACCCCCTCCACACTTACTAGTGTCTCATCGGGGATATTTGCAGAGTCCATAGTCAAGGCGCGACTCGAACTCAGATCCTCCGCCATTGCCGAAGTCCCTGCAAAGTTTTCACGAAGATAGGGATATTTATATATATATGAATGTAAGCGGTACAAAATACTACAAAAAGAAATATAAATATACCAATGCGCAAAGGAGCTTCTAGTATGGCTTTTTCAAGCCGACGTTCCTTCCTGAGGAGGTATGCTCGCTGGGGTTCGAGGGTAGACTCGTGGGCACCGGTCCACAGCGAAAGCGCATCTTCGGCATCGGCCGAGATAGGCTATTTAAGAGCTATCTCGCCTCCCTCTTCCAAAGGCCCTATAAATATCCGCCGTATCGATGGAGGATCTTCGTAGAAGATAACGGCAGGATAAGGCCTCTTCGGGACCCTTACATTCTCAGATTCATCCTGTGAGTGTCTTATAGCCTCAGCCAATTGTGCGGCTTCCTCGGCAGATGAACCCGGAAAAAGTAGACCACCATCCGATTCTTGCATGGCTAGTGGTTCATCTTGAAGGATAGGCTCTGATTCCACTAAAAACTCGAGCAGATTATTGACCGTCTTCTTTCGCTTCTTAGACCCAGAACTAACCGTAGAAGACGATCACTTCTTTCCCCTCGGTGCTTTAGTGCGACGTTGACCCACTTCGCCTTCAATATCTTCTCTCGACGGTGCTACCGACGACGACACTGCCATTGCTGACGTCGCAGCTGATGATACTGATACTTGCGCCTTATTGGCCCTTGATTGAGCTCTAGTGCACAGCGGCATACCGGCTGTGGGAGTTAGATCCACTTCCGCCGCCACAGGAATAAGCACGACATCAGTATCTCTCAGGGAGGGCGGACCACTGTCCGCGGTCGCGGCGGGACTCCCGTAGCATGGATCGGAGTAGGAGCCCTATATTCGAGGAGCATCTTCCTCTCCTCAGCAATAATGGGACTGACTCGGTGGAGGTACCAGCCCGTGAAAGCCCCTACACATCAAGGAGTGTAGTCAGCTTCAGGAATCATGAAGCGAGAGCCGGTGTTCAGCCGCATGAAGTGATGAGCGGCGTCACGAACAACTTCTGACGACGGGCTGGGCTCCACTGTAAACGCCTCAAAGGGGACACCCTGGTCATATCCCAGTTGCCGAGCAAAGCGGTGTGGGTTGTACCGCATAAAAAGGGCCACACCGTTTTGACGAAACACCAGATAACCCAGTCTGATCGAATATAAGTGCATGGCTTCCTTGGGCTTCAGAGAGGGTGCTCTCTCTTTCGACAAGTCAAAAAGCTGTTGAATCGGTCCTGAAGGAGCAGAGAGGACTCGATCATTAAATACCATCCTGCCCACATTGGCATAAGGACTAAGCAGCACACAAATAGCTCCGGGCTGAGTCGGATCAGGAGCAGAGGCGTCCACCAACCTCATAAGCCGCGGAAAAGTGTAGGCATCATAAAAGCTGGGTCTCTGATGCGCGGCAAATGCCCCTAGCACGTGCATCTCAATCCATGACGTAAAGTAATGAAGAAAGAAACTCACTACATTCACTCCTGGGGTTGAGGTATTGGTTGCAGCGCTTAGCCCATAATACAGATGCGCTAAGCCCCGTAATGCCCACGGCTAGCCGCGTCCCTCCAGCGACGCGATGAGCAGGGTAAATGACCAAAGCTCTCATGAATCGACGGTGCGTTGGAATAACGAACCAACTGAGCCAGACGCTGATAAAACACACGAAGAAAGTCTTTTCATCTATGCCAGGAGCCGCGATCGACTCAAAAGGTACAGCCGACAGGATTGGAATGTAGAACTGCGGCAAATCCTCTTCTTTATGCGGTAGCTTGTTTAGACCGAACCCGAAGGGGTCATTGATATTCGCGAACTTCGGAGCCGTCTTTGATAGAACGACTCCACGAAGGAAGCAGGCGATAAAGCTTTTGAAAGTGACGCGCTGTTCCTCTGACCCTGTGAACAACTTCTCAAAAATGCCCAGAGCCTTAATTAGACTTGGGTACTTGTGGCGGACGGCATTTTCAGTCGACAAGCCGTCAAGCATAGAAGGCTCAGCTTCGAAAACATACTCATCAGGAGGCAGCAGTTTTTCATAGAGCGTCCCCCTGATCGGAAACCCCGAGATCTCGTGAAACTCTTCCAGAGAAATTGAAACTTCGCGGTCCCCCAGCAAGAAGGTGTTGGTGGGAAGATTCCATTGATTTAGGAAGGCCTTAACCCACCAGACATGGAGGGACTGATAGTGGAAGAGAGAAGCGTACACCGTATGGTAGAGCTCGACCCTCTGCAGTCGCACACGATGGGCAGACAGGATATAACGAGCCCAGAGAAGGTAGCCCGTGGGATGTCGAGGACTAAGCCCTATTTTGTAAACCTGTCCCCAGGGCTGGGCTTCACCTTGGTAGATACGACGCCATAAGATGTCTATAGCTGGCATAGGGTGGTTCGGAATCCCAGTTGTCGACGGCTTAAGCCGTCCCGTAGGGGTCTAATTCGACATCTCTACAGCAAAGGCGGTCCGTGGACGCTCCATCGGCAGAAATGGGTAGGCAGGCTCTGTTGGTAACTCGCAAAGAAAGCTGCGGCGATCACAGATGATATGACCATACCAGGTCCCCCATAAAAGTAGATTGGTGCAATCCGGGTCATGAGCCCTGATCATCGCCATCACCTCTTCATCCGATGGTGATTGAGGAAAAGCCGCCTCCGAGCGGGTGAAAGGGAAGTACGGAAGAGAAGCCATTACTCCTGAAACAAAGGAAAGGAAGCTGTTAGTGAAGCCCACACGTGTATATATATTTATATTTATATATATATATATATATAAAAGACAATGGAAGAAAATGACAAACAACTTATTTTATGGGACCATTGGTTACAAGACACGTGGGCCCCACAAAATCAATATGGTGGCTCACTAATAATGAGGCTGAGCAATCATCATGAGAATAAAAGGAAGATTCTCAATAAATTCAAATGACTCTGCACATTCCCCCAAGGAGAAAAACCCATTACAGAAGTTCTGTGCAAATCGAGAAGGATCTCTACAAGAACAACCCAGGATGAAAAATCTCAAGAAGTCTTCATTTAAGAACTAAGTTCTTTAGAGGAATTAAATTCCTTTTGAACAGAGAAATTAAATTCCCAGAAAACATTTTCAGAGCTAAAGACTCTTTGGAATGGAATTAAATTCCAGAGAAAGGACACGTATCACCATCGATCCCTGAGATCAGAGAAGCCCTAGCAAAAGGGGTTTATTATTTAAAGATTGGACATTTTTTAAGAACTTGGAAAGATGGGTTCTTGTTAAAGGAAAAAACCCTTGGTGTGGATTTAAAATCCAAAGAAAATTTCTACAAGATGTTCTTCGGCTGTTTAAGATCCTTACCTAAAAAAGGAAATTTTTTGTTGACAGAGTTAAACTCTGGAAATTTTTGAAAAAGAGAACTGAGCTCTGAGAAAGTGAATTAAATTCTCAGAGGAAAACGAGCAAGGAAGAAGATGGAAAAAGTGGAGGCGCTTCTGAAGAGACCCCTGCATTTATAGGACGTGATGGGAAATGGTTCATCTACCCCCTTCCCTAGGTAGATCTAACGGCCACAAAAGTTACAGCGTTGCACTCACGTACAACACGTGAGAACAACGCTGTGGGGGCATTTGTTCCCTCATAAAAATATCAGGAAAAACCCCAATGGGGCATCACGTGCTCACGCGTGACCAAGGGTCACGTGCTGACACGTGATGGTTTCCTGGGGACTCTGTTATAATAGAATTGAATTCTAATCAACAGGAGTCACGTGCCCACACGTGATGGGTCTTTAAACCCACTGAAAGCGATTAAAAGATATAATAAAACAGCAAGCAATACCCTAATGGGGTATCACGTGCCCACACGTGACCAGAGGTCACGTGCAGACACGTGATGGGTTCCTAAGCTCTCTGATTAATAGAATTAAATTCTAATCAAACAATTAATCAGTGGAGTCACATGTCCACACGTGATGGGCATTTAAACCTACTGAAAAGAATTAAAAGTATAATAAAATAACAAGGAAAAACTCCAATGAGGCATCACGTGCTCACACGTGACCAAGGGGTTACGTGCTGACACGTGATAATTCCTGAGTTCTTTAAAACAACAGAATTAAATTCTGGTTAAATGCTTAATCGAGAAGGAGGGTCACGTGTCAACACATGATGGGATCCTAAGATCTCTGAAATAACAGAATTAAATTCTAATTAAGGGAAATCAAAAACCCTAATATTTTTCTAGATCTTTCCAAACAAAAAGATTGCGCTATGTAAAGAGGAGCACCATTGGATTAAAAATCCAATATTGATTAAAAGTCACCAATTTATGGAAAGATTTTATACAAGGAAAGATTTCCCTGAAATTCACCAAGAATAACAGACAAAATATCTTTTGGATTAAAAATCCAATGGTGAATAAAATTCACTGAGTGATCTAAAAGATCATGTTGGTTACAAAATCAGTTAAAATCTTTCAAGGAAAGATTGACTAAACAAACTGATTCCTTTCTTTCTCCTATAAATAGGTGCTAAGAGGAGAAGAGAAAAAAAATTCTTTTTTGGAGAGATACACAACAACAGAGAGAAAAAAGATGAGAATTTAATTCTCAAGAGAGAAAAGAAGATCTCTTCAGAAAAAAAAACTCTAGGTGAGAAAAAAAGAAGAAGTTCATTCTACAAGCTCTCACAAAATAAAAAGAGAATTTAATTCTCAATCTAAGAGTTTTACTCTTCTGAATAAGAACTTAGTTCTTCCTCTGGTAGAAGATCTGCAGAAGCAGATCTCCCCATAAGTTGAGAATTTAATTCTCATCGGGGAGATTCTGCCATGCAGATCCAAAACTTAGAGAGAGAATTGAGTCTGAAGAATTTAATTCTTCCAAATACATAGGAATTTAATTCCTCTAAATGAAATGAGGGTTTAACCCTATAAAAGAATTTAATTCTTACAAATATATAGGAATTCAATTCCTCTAAATGAAATGAGGGTTTAACCCTATAAAAGAATTTAATTCTTAAACAAGGGACTTAGACTTTTTATGCATGTAAAAGAAGTCAGTACCCAACTTGATCACGTGGCAACACGTGACCTTCCCCCCCAATGGTCAGAATAGAATGAATGAGATGGGGTCACGTGCTCCCACGTGACCCTTAGATAAATTCCTCAAGATAAACAGAACAAGGCCAGGGCAGAATCAATTTTGGACGCCCTCACGTGTCCCCACATGACCCCTAATAAACACTTTAATAATCAATGCATGAGTGCCCATCACGTGCCCACACGTGATGGCCGTTAAGATTAGGTGTTTAACACTTCTGTGAATATTTTGAGAACAAATAACATAGGCAAGGTCCAATCATCAGGCGCCTCACGTGACCCACGTGAGCGCTTCAGTCATAGTGTTTAACACTACTTTAAGTGCTTCGTTCATAGTGTTTAACACTATTTTAAGCGCATCACGTGGGAACACGTGATCGCTAAATATCCTCTAGTGTTTAACACTATTGTAAAACCAAGCTTAGCCCAAATTGGCTAAGTTTTCCAGAGGCAAATCTCCCCTTCAACTGAACCTCAAAATTGATCAGTTTATATGATATGCAAAGTAAAGTCCAGAGCTATAATGAATGTTTAGTGCTCAGCCAAAGACAAAATGTTGTCAGAACCCCAAACCCCTGTTTAGCATTGCTAAATAATTTGGGGGGGCTGAACCCAGACAAATGTTCAACAGTCCAAACAAAGGTCCAACATTTCAAATCTAATTGGACTTAGCCCAAGTTGGCCATAAGTCCTCAATTCAGATTTAACTGAGCCCATGTGCTCATAATCTAATTAATTAATCTTAGTCCCAAATTGGACCACAGATTTCCCAATCAACATTGGTTCAAGGGTACATCTCTTCACTCCTTTGATATTTGTCGTTGTAATCCTTCAACTTCTTCAGAGAGGTGACGGGTCCCGATAACCAATCATTCCATGGACTGCGGGGTCCTTAAACTTATGGACTATGATGTCCTTAAACTTTATAGACTATGATGTCTCTAAACTACGGATTGTGGGGTCCTTAAGCTCATGGACTATGATGTCCTTAACTTTTACAGACTATGATGTCTTTAAACTGGACCGTAATGTCCTTAAACTAACGTTGGACCGAGATGTCCTTAAACTAACACTGGACCACCATGTCCTTAAACTGGTAATCGACCGCAATGTCTCTAAACTAAACAATAGAGCCCGAATGCTCTTTTGTTGGATCTAAACGATCCCGTTATGTTGATCTTAGTCTGAATTAGACTAACGTATCCTCAACATACGTTTAAGTTGATCTTAGTCTCAAATGAGACTAACGTATCCTTAAACCCAACCCCAAACCCAAATCTAAGAAGATACGGATTTGTACTAATCCACGCCCTACGGGCGACAACATAAATTAGTCTCCGTATACAATCCACGGGCAACCAAAAACAAAACAAACACACACGACACGAAGTGACCATCTGGAGAAGAAGAAAGTGGTTACCGTGATGCGGTAGCATAATTAACTGCAGGGGCCTGCGCCTGCAGGGAAGAGCGTCCCCATAATCAAAAACCCCTCAAATGAGGGGGAATCTGACGAAGTCTGCTATAACGTCCGCATCCGTTTAAACCTTCGATACATGGTGCCATAAATCAACTTGGCATCTTCGGAGAGGTGGACAGATAGCACCAATTAGCATCTGACCCGGATTCAGGAAAGACGGACCTACGCGGTCGCGTCTCTGTGTTCGGAGGGGAACCGATTCTGGCACGCCCGGTGGGACGTTTTCCTCTTTCCACTCCACACTTCGTGTGTCGTGTTCGCGAACGAATCGCGGATTAATATGGTTGTCCTTGGGTTCGAGGTACTAAGATTTGTTCTTGCTCCATGCAGAAAAAAAAGACATCAATGGCCTCTAATTGCTCCAGTTGCAATCGCAACTCCCGTTCCGCCTCATCTGGAGGTGTAACCTATGGGCCCCAAGCGGCCTCCCTTTTCAAGATGCCAGTGGAGCAAGTAACTCAGGCTACCACTGGGCTGTTCTTTGGGACCATGATCCCACCGATGAGATTCAATTCCCCGCTGCTGTCGCAAGAAGCCCCAAAGAAGTCGGCCTTTGATCGACTTACCTCTGCCGCGGCCCCTCTCAACGGGTCACCCAAATCCAATTCCTCGGTTTTCAACAGACTGGGCCAGAATGCCAACAAGCCCGCGATACCTGAAGCAGCCATCCCAAAGCGGATAGCCATCCCGGCTCAAGCGGACGAAGTCATCAGAGAGGCTTCTTCTGCCAAGAAGTCAGTCTTCACAAGGCTAGCCATTCCGGCTCCCGCTCCAGGCGAAGTCCTCAAAGCTGCTTCCCCTGCCAGGAGGTCTGTCTTTGACAGATTGGACATTGCTTCTCAACGGACATCGGTCTTTAAGAGGCTGACGCCGGCGACAACCCTTCGCCAAAACAGGGGGCATAAGGAAGTCACCCCTACAGCTGAGACGATCTCATCCACACGACATGCTCGCCGTCGTCACTGGCGCTGATTAAGGAAGTCTGGGGGCAGCTCCCCTTCTGGATTGACTCCGCCAGCTCCCATGGTGGAAATCGATGCTGCTGTTCCGACTGGGAACAGCTTCAAACCGCTTAGGAGGGTCCGCAAGAACTATCCAACTGCCATGCCGAAAAGATCTCCTCCACCTGTGGAGAATGCTACAGAAAAGAAGCCGAAGCAGCCCCCTCAGCGGCTGTCCTCCAAAATTTACAAAGTCTGGCGACAGGTCCAGGACTCGGTGATTGACCAGGACCACTCTCGCCGACCAAAGAAAATTAAAGCTCGGCAAGAAAAGAGCCATCCTGTAGTACTACAGAAGATGTCATCCGTTTGGGTGCCCGCTGCAACGGCTCCCTCAACGTCAACCGCTCATAAGAGAAGGAGGCCGGAGAAAGCCCCTGTAACCGCGGCGAACCGCAAGGACGCTGAATCTAAATGCCCTAAGTCTGGGGGCATGGTAACACATACCGTTTATATGGCTTCCGGAAAAGAGGAAAGCCGTGCTTTTACGGGTCATCAACCGCTTACCCGATCGATAACAAAGGCTCAGGAACAACAGCAGCAAAAACTTTAGGAGATGCTGACTGCAATGGCTGCACTCACTGGGCCGAAAGAAAATCCTGAGACCTCAGAGCAGCGTCAGGAACAAGAAACTGATGCTGAATTCCTCCGAAGAATGGTTGATAAGAAGGACAAGGAGTCCGCGGAACAAGCGGCCAATATAAAACAAATGACCTTTCTATTCCAAGATATGGTGGGCATGATGATCCAGCCGGACCCTCCAGTAATAATTGAAGATGATAGAGGAAAGACATCAAATCCTCTACCGGCTCTGTCAGCAGCCAAGGAGGAGACCATTTCAAAAGCCACGCTCGATGATTATATAGCTCAGCAGATACGAGCTCATCAGGCGAATGGAGCGGCTGGGCAAATTGTTAAAACTGGACGACCCTATCCGGGTTGGTATGACCAAATAAAGTACCCGCCGGGATACACGATCCCTAAATTTCACGTATATAAGGGGACGGGAAATCCGCATCAGCAAGTCGCTCAATTCAGTGCCTTGTACGGCAACACCGGAGGTGACGATAAGCTACTGCTTCGCCAATTCGTTGGCAGCTTGTCGGAGACAGCATTTGAGTGGTATTCGGAACTCCCGAATGACTCTGTCAAGACATTTGCAGAGATGGAGCTGCTGTTTACACAGAGATTCGCAAGCGCTAGCAAGCGCACCCCGATCACCGCACTGATTAACGCCAAGGTAAAGCCGGACGAAACATGGGTGCAATACGCAATACGATGGCGGAATTTATGGTCGAAATGCGAGCAGCATATTGAAGAAGCACCTGCGGTAGGCATGTTCGTGGGTACTCTCGACCCTCAGGCGACCATTTCCCAATTCATGATGTTCTTCAAGCCAACTACTTTCCAGGCCTTGATTGACAAGTTGTCCCAAATGGACCGATGGGTCACAGACCATCTCCTTTGAAGTTGGAGCCTCGAAACGAAAAGGGAAAAGGGAAAGCGACCTTTGTTGCTAATACTCAACAGCAGCCCGGTGGTCCGAAACTAATTGATCGCCAAGACGAGAGACGACGATTCTTTAATGAGCAAATGAAGTGCCCTTATTCGTTTCCCCGAGATAAAACGAGGAGATTGTTTAAGCTAGCAATGTGCAACAGGCTCATCAACTTTCCAGATCCAAAGCGCCCATTGCAACCCGGTGGGGCTAATAATCCCAATTATTGCCCCTATCACCAAGCGATAGGCCATCCAATTGAAGATTGCTTCGTCTTTAAAGGCTGGATTGAAGATCAATACCAACAGGGCAAATTCGCCCTGTCCGAGAATTGGAAAGTAAGCCCGCCTCAGCCGCACGCTCTTAAAAGGGGGGACACACAGGGGGCACCGTGCTCTTTTGTCAAAGAAGTTCCATGGGAGGTCGCTCTCTCAGCCAAAACGAAAAGAATGCTGAAGGATCTCCAAACATTCCCGGCGATCAAATGGGAAAGTCCGCTGGAACCGGAAATCATCAAGGGAATACTGAAACCACGCCCAACTCCCAAAATTGGTGGTGATAGTCAAAGCGCCCACACCTAGCCGTCAAAGTCTTCGAAGAAAAAGAAGACCAAAAAGCCCGTGAAGCCTGGTGACAAGCGCACGGACCTACAAAAACATATTGACACGCTGCAAGAATATAACTAGAAGGCGCGAACCCCGGTCACACTTCAAGAGTTTCTCAGCCACATCTTTGAGGACGGAGATGATGACAATGGAGAAGACTCGTCGGATGAGCCTGAAGATTATGTGGCAAGCTGCCATATGATCTCTCACTCGTCGATAGACAATGAAGAAGCTCCTTACGAAGAGAAACTGGGGGCAGATCTCGAGCCGAAACTTCTAGGACCATCGGACGAAATGATTGATGCATTCCTGAACGAAGCTCTTATGAAAAGCAAAGCTGATCGAGAGCGCGAGATGGCCATATTTGAAAAGGCCAAACGCCGGCGACTGGATGAAAGGGTCGAAGCACCCCAACCAGACTGAGGCATGCCCGCGATAAATAAAAGCAGGTTCAAGACGAGGAAAAGGTTCGCTAAAGCCATATCGATAGGAACGAAGTTGCCACCCTATGAGGGAAACACTTCTGAGGAGATACACCTTAGTGAAGAGGATGTGCATTCTAACTACTGTCTATATCATCGAAGGATTGCGCACCCTACTGAAGAGTGCATAGCCTTTAAAAACTGGTGGCAGGGATATATTGCCCACCGGCAGCATTTCAAGCGGATGAAGCGTAAAACTCATCGAAAGCAAAGAAGCGCGACAGACGAGTGTAAAAGAATAGCCGGTAACTGTCATATGGTTGACTGCGGAGGATCGCAAGTTCTCACCTTTAGGAGCGATTCTGATGAAGAAATAGCCCTTGGCCCTTTATTCAAAGAACCCACATCCGAAACGGAAGAAATGAAGACCTGTGAGAACATTCAGCTGCGCAATCGTACGCTGCTCGAAAAGAATCTCGGGTCCGCGAACAGTGGGTCGAATAGAAAAGATAAGGGAAAGGAAAAAGTCCCTGAGGATATCGCCCTAGATGATCAAGTCATCAAAGAGCTGACAACCAAGAACCCGCCAAAGAAAAACAAGGTTGATTACAATGTTCTGGCACACTTGAGGAAGCTACCTTCGCAGCTAAGCATTCTCGATGCCCTCTTGTTATCAAAAGAAGCAAGAGATTCTCTGATCAAGGCGTTACAAGAGCCCGAACAGTTCCAAGCTTTCCTCGCCGAAGAAAAGATGAAGAACGAGCTGGAAGAAGTGCATACAGCCGATATCACCTTCGGCGATGAAGATCTCCTCCTCGGGACGTGCGAGCATGACCGTCCCCTTTATGTCTCCGGATACTGTCATGATATCAAGATAGGAAAAATCCTGGTCGACAATGGGTCCTCCGTCAACCTTCTCAATGTAAGTGTGTTGAAGGAAATCTGCATGAGCGTTCAGCACCTTGCTCGTGATAAAATCACCATCTCCGGGTTTGACTCCCAGTCATCACGGACGCTCGGGTCTGTAATATTGACGTTACGCTTTGGGATGATCGTCACGGACATCAAGTTTCATGTCATTGACGCCAAGACTTGCTACAACGCTTTGCTCGGAAGGCCTTGGTTACACGAGTATAACATCATCCCTTCTACACAACATTAGTGTATGAAGTATTTCAAGGATGGTCTCGAGTATACTGTGACAGGGGACCTAAACCCATTTTCCGTAAATGAAGTCCGAAAGTACGAGAATGCAAAGTATTTCTTACCAGACTTTGAAAACACGGAAAGATGTCAAAAACCGGAGAGCAAACGAGAAGCTATCACCACAATTCCGGTCTTCGGGAGCGATACCGAGGAGGACGAAGAGATAGCCTATTCCGGGCTGCCCCAATGTAACAAGCCGGGACCGTCCACCCCTATTCTGATCTTCGGCAGCGACTCGGAAGATGAGGTCAATGCCGTATTCTCTGCTCGGCCATCGATACAAGCCTTCGCTGACGATGATCGGAGTTTGCAGATCGCCATGGTTCCGCAAGAGCATTACAAAGAGCTCGACGCGCTTGGTACCTATAGTGTGTAAGAACTGCAGACATTCTACGTCCCTCCCAGGTGAAGAGATGAAAAGGCGATCCTCTTTTATTAATCCACGGAAACCAAAGTGGAGAAAGAAATTTGGCATGGTGCTGATTTTACACTTGACAGGCTCCAGCCCATCCGTCTGCCCAGATACTACACAGAAGGATTAAAAAGGCTGTTGAAACGTCAAGGTGTACCCTTCAAACAGACTGCTCGACAAGCTCAGTTCTACAACAGGATCTGGAGCATCCCTGGAACTCAGCGAAAATTGCCCAACGGGAGAATGGAAACAATCGGGCTTGGATATGTTCAATCTAAGAAACAGGAGCAAGTCCATGGCAGCTACGTCATACATGACTTCGATGAAGAAGGAGACGTTCTGTTAAAAGACGCTAACCTTGAACTAAAATGAGGTCCCGCCATAAAAATACCAAGTCCGTCATTTGAAGAACAGATGGACAAGCTGATAAGGGAAGCGGGTCAAAAGGTTCGGACGACCATAATCGCGAAATGGCCATCTATGAGAAAGCCAAGACGCAGTGCCTCCTTCAACAGGCCGTGGAAAAAGACAATGCTCCTCGTCGCCGACCCGTCATACAAAAGACCCGGCGCAGAGGCAAAAATAAATCAAAGAACGGAAAAAACGTTCGACAGCTGCAAAGCGGGTCCAAGAAGCCATGCGATCAAGAATCGAGCAGCCGAGATCCATCTCTTATGAAAAAGATGGGTCGAGCATATTCTTTTCCCCAAGAGAAGACAAAGAAGATATTCGATCATAAAACATCAGATGATGACATTCCCAGAGTCCAAGCACCCCGAGCAAGTAGACAAGCTCTCTCACCCAGACTATTGCTCCTATCATCGAGGAATAGGACATCCTCTCGAAGACTGCTTCACCTTCAAGAACTGGGTTGGAGACCAGTATCCACTCGGCAGATTCGCTTTATCCAACAGTTGGAGGGTAAGTCCGCCACGGAAGCATGAATCAAGAGCCACTTATGCAATGAGAGTAGAACCAGATCAACATCGGTCTTGGAAACGATCTCGTACCTGTCACGCGATAACGCTGTCAGAAGAAGAACCTGAGAATATGGATGACCTTTCTTGGTGCTTCGAAAACGATGAGGATGAATTGATCTCAGAATTTCCACCGGCGCCAAAAGAGCTGGAAGATGGGATACATACTACTGCAGATGACCTCAGAAAAATCGACTTGGGAACGACAAACGACCCACGGCCGACGTTCGTCAGTGAGCTGTTGTTTGAAGAACAGGTGGCTACACTCAAAGACGTGCTCCTGCAGTATAAAGACTGCTTCGCATGGAACTATTCCGAGATGCCAGGACTAAATCCGGAGATTGCTGTGCACAAATTGGCGATTTCTCCAGACGTCAAGCCGATCAAACAAGCACCGAGAAGAATGCGGCTCGAGCTTGAGATGAGCATCAACGCCGAGGTCAAGAAGCTAATCGACTCCTGCTTCATCCAAGAGGTTCAGTATCCTGACTGGATTGCTAACATCGTCCCAGTGATGAAGAAAAATGGGACGGTGCGCATATGTGTGGACTTTCGGGATCTCAACAAAGCTTGCCCGAAGGACGACTTTCCAGTACCGGTCACTGAGCTGATGATAGATAATACGTCCACTCACGAAGTTTTCTCCTTCATGGACGGCTCATCAGGATACAATCAAATAAAGATGCATCCCGAAAACCAGAAGCATAACGCCTTCCGGACCCCTTTGGGCATATTCTGCTACAAGGTGATGCCTTTCGGTCTAAAGAACGCCGGTGCCACCTATCAGAGGGCCATGACGAAGATTTTTGATGAACTTATACATGAAATCGTCGAATGCTATATCGACGACCTCGTAGTTAAAAGCAAATCATACGAGGAACATTTAGAGCATCTGAAAACCGTGTTTCAGCGCCTTCGGAAATACAACTTGAAGATGAACCCTCTCAAATGTGCGTTCGGAGTTTCCTCGGGCAAGTTTCTAGGATTCATCGTCCGACATCGAGGCATAGAGATAAACTCGTCTAAGATCAAGGCGATCATGGAAATGCCTCCGCCAAGAACTCTCAAGCAACTGCGGTCTCTCCAAGGAAAGCTCGCGTATATCCGGCGATTTATAGCCAATCTCTCTGGCAAGTGCCGTCCCTACAGTCACCTAATGAAGAAGGGAACTCCGTTCATCTTGGATCACAAATGCCAAAGCGCACTAGACGAAATCAAGCAATACCTGCAGAATCCGCCAGTATTGGCCGCTTCCCCTAAAGGAAACCTGTCGTCCTGTACACAACAGCCCTCGAAGGTTCTTTAGGCACGCTGTGGGCACAAGAGAATGACTAAGGGAAGGAGAGAGCCCTCTACTATTTGAGTCGAGTCCTCCTGGGGGCAGAAAACAACTACTCCCCCATTGAAAAACTCTACTTGGCGTTGATCTTCACAATAACGAAGCTCAGACACTATGCGTTGGCATACGATGTCCATCTCATATCAAAAGTGGATCCCCTCAAATATTTGATGTCAAAGGCCATATTAACAGGACGTCTCGCTAAATGGGACCTGCTCTTGATGGAGTTCTCGATAACTTATCGTCCCCTCAAGGCAGTGAAAGGCCAGGCCATCGCCGACTTCCTCACTGAGCATCCGATACCTGCCGACTCTCCCTTGAACTGCGAATTGCCAGACGAACACGCGGTTGACACGATCGACGAGGAGAGAAGAGAGAATGATACCCAGTGGGAACTTTACTTCGATGGAGCATCTTCCATGAAGAAGCGCAAACAAGCCACCCCCATAATCAAATCTGGGGTGGGCCTCATCTTCGTGACTCCATAAGGAGGGATAATGCACTTCGCCTTCTCCTTAACAGAACCGAGGATGAATAATAAAGCCGAATATGAAGCTTTGATAGCAGGTCTTGAGATCGTTGTCGACATGGGAATTGAAAACCTCCTCATATACGGAGACTCCCATTTGGTCGTTAGCCAAGTAAACGGCGACTATCAGATATGCAAGCCAGAGTTGGTGAAGTACGGCGAGAGAGTGCAGCAATTACTGACTCAAATACCTGCCTATGCCCTAGAAAACATACCGCGTGCGAAAAATAGCAAGGCGGATGCATTAGGCAAGCTCGCTAAAGAACTGGCCGACGAAAACCTCGATGACGTGAGGATCGTTATGCAAAGCCGTCGGGTTCTTGCACCGGCAGAAATGTCTCCAGAGTCGTCCGAAGAAAAAGTAGCGACCGAGCAAGCGATCCAACAAATAAAAGACCAGGAAATGGCTAAGGATTGGAGAGAAGTCTTTATAAACTACTTCAAATCCCATCGAATGCCTGAAGATGCGTCCTCAAGACATCAGCTCATGAAACGAACTCTATCTTTTGCCCTCGTTAATGATACTCTGTATAAGAGATCCTTTGATTCTCTCTGTCTAAGATGCCTGGGACCTGAAGAGGCAAGGAGAGTCGTCCAAGAAACTTACGACGGACTCTGCAGTTCTCACCAAGCCGGCCCGAAGATGAAATTGAATATCAAAAGGATGGGCTACTATTGGCCCACGATGATCCAAGACTGACTCGAATACGCGAAGCAGTGCCACTCGTGACATATTCACGAGGACTTCATCCACCAGCATCCAAATCCGCTGCATCCGACTGTGGCCAGCTGGCCGTTCGAAATATGGGGAACTGACATAATCGGCCCCATCGAACCAGCATCGTCCAGAGGACATCGGTTCATACTGGCAACAACCGATTATTTCTCCAAGTGGGCAGAAGCAGTACCACTAAGAGAAGTGAAGACGGAGAATATCCTCCATTTCTTCAAGACACACGTCATTTACCGGTTCGGCACTCCGCGACGGATTATCTCCGATAACGAGCCAGCCTATAGAAGCCACAAGATTAGCTACTTCGCACAACAGCATAATATAGACTGGAGATACTCTTCGATCTATAATCCTCGAGCTAACGGTCTAGCTGAGGCCTTTAACAAGACTTTGACGAAGATCGTGAAAAAGACGGTGTCCAAAAATAAGGACTGGCACGAGAGACTGCATGAAGCTCTCTGGGCGTATCGAACTACGTTCAAAACGGCCACGAACACAACGCCGTATGCATTGGTATTCAGCACAGAAGCGGTACTCCCCCTCGAGATAGAGTTACCCTCTCTACGAGTGGCGGTTCACTACGAGCTAACAGACGAAGAAAATGCTCACCTTCGGCTTGAGGAGCTTGACGCCCTTGATGAAACCGGCTCATAGCGCAACAAAACCTGGAGGATTATAAAGCAAAGATGACGCACTCGTACGAAAGATTGACTAGGCCGAGGACATTCCGCCAAGGCGAACTCGTGCTCGTGGTCAAGAGACCTATGATCCCCAATCGTACCAAGCGGGGGAAATTCGAGCCGAACTATGAAGGCCCGTATATCATAGACAAAGTTTACCAGGGTGGAGCTTATCTACTTATGGACATACATGGTGAAAGACCTTTTAGGACAATAAACGGTCGCTTCCTGAAAAAGTACTACGCCTGACGAGTCATGGCATAGGTCAACGATAGATGACGACGACTATGTCCGCTTGCTATCTTCCTAAGCCCAAACTCTGTAAGTAGTAGCCGGCTTTTGGACCGTAATGTCCTTAAACTAATGTTGGATCGTAATGTCCTTAAACTAAAGTTGGACCGTAATGTCCTTAAACTAATGTCGGACTGAAACGTTTTTAAACTAACGATGGACCACTATGTCCTAAAACTGGATACTGACTGAGACATCGATAAATTACTACGGATCTCAGCATCCCAAGGCTGACAAAAAAATATATAAAAAAATAAAAGAAGAAGAAGAAAGAAAACGGTACGTCCATAAGCGAGGTGGGCACGATTAAAACTCGAAAGGGCTCCGTGAATAAAAACAGCAGGGCTACCGGCGAGTTTTGTGAAAACCCGAAAGGGCGCAATCTCGTTAAAAGACACTTGCAAGGTCCTCTTGACCCTGTAAGAAGAAACCACCTGCGTGAGATCCTTACGACTCACAAGGGAGCAACACACTTAGGGATCCCCACGATTCCTAAAGAGAAATTACACTTACGAGATCCTCACGACTCGTAAGGAGAATTCCCCTTTGAGACCCTCACGGCTCACAGGGTTTAAAAGCCTTAAGCTACAGGGATCAGAACCTGTTCTTAAGCCATCACAATCTCCGATTCTTCCCTACAAGCGGTTCAATGCTGACCCTTGTATACAATCCACGGGCACGAATAAACATTTCCCTAACAGAGTCCTGCCCACGACTAGGGATATGCTCATACAATGAACAACCCTTGTAAGTCCTCTCGACTTATAGGGAGAAAATACTCTTGCAAGATCCTTATGACTTATAAGAGAACACACACTTAGGAATCCTCATGACTCCTAAGGAGAAAACGCACCTACGAGATCCTCATGACTAGTAGGGAGAAATACCTTTATGAGACCCTTACGGCTCATGAAGTCAAAAGCCTTAGTTGATAGGATCCTAACCCTGTTTACTAAGCCACTTTTGTTCAACGTCGACAAAGGAAAATGATAATTCGCTCATGGCAATATCCCAGTTGTAGCGATGCTGATGCCTAAATCAGTGTCAAATCCCAAACTCGCAGCGAAAAGTCAGCGAGCCACAAATGCATATGAAATAGCCGAAATGGTGGGGCAACTTGCAACAAAATCAGCAAGTAAAAATATATGCATACAAAATAGCCGAAATGGTTGGGCAATTCACAATAAAAATCAGCGAGTAAATAAAACAAATAACCGAAATGATTGGGCACCGCGAAAGATAGCTGAAATGATTGGGCAATCGCGACTTTCGCGATATAAAAGCTGAAATGATAGAGTATCGCGGAAAGAAAATATATATAAAATGAAACATTTTGCCCTACAGGTGAGGTCACATCGATCTCTGTATACAATCCAGGGGCACAAACAAAGAGGGAACCATACCTTCCCACCAGGCACTATCAGAAGGAGAGCCAAGTCTAGACGACCACTTCTACAGCCTGGAGACCCACAACAGCGTTCCTCCTCATTTCAGCAGGATTCGGACGCGACAATTAAACGGAGCCATGGCAAAGTTCCTAGTTCCAAGTCTCGACGGCCATATCTACAGCCTAGAGACCAACAACAACGTTCTTCCTCATTCCAGCAAGATTCGGACGCTACAATCAACCTTGGAGCCATGGCGAAGTCCCTACTCCAAATCTCGATGGTTCACAGACAACCTAGAGACCCCTTCGATATTCGTCTCATTGCAACAGACACAACATCAGCAAAGCGGAACCGCGGCAATTTCCAGTTCCATG
This sequence comes from Agapanthus africanus, assembly GCA_030015575.1. Taxonomy (NCBI): domain Eukaryota; kingdom Viridiplantae; phylum Streptophyta; class Magnoliopsida; order Asparagales; family Amaryllidaceae; genus Agapanthus; species Agapanthus africanus. The sequence goes on along the minus strand of CM057350.1, from coordinate 129,211,238 downwards.
ACTCGGCGGTGCACAGGCAACTGAGAGTCAACCCCCGACTCCGTGAAATGTGGATAAAGTCAACTCTTGACTCCGTGAAATGCGGATAAAGTCAACAAATCCTAGTCTCGTGGAACACAGCTAATGTCAATCCTGACCCTGTGGGAAGCATCCAGAGCAAATCCTGGTCTAGTGGAACACGGATAATGTCAATCCTGACCCCGTGGGAAGCGTACAGAGCGAATCCTGGTCTAGTGGAACACGGATAATGTCAATCCTGACCCCGTGGGAAGCGTCCAGAGCGAATCTTGGTCCTTGTGGAACACGGCTAATGTCAATCATGACCTCGTGGGAAGCGTCCAGAGCGGATCCTGGTCCTTGTGGAACACGGCTAATATCAATCCTGACCCTGTGGGAAGCATCCAGAGCAAATCCTGGTCTAGTGGAACATGGCTAATGTCAATCCTGACCCGTGGGAAGCGTCCAGAGTGGATCCTAGTCCTTGTGGAACACGGCTAATGTCAATCCTGACCCCGTAGAAAGCATCCTGAGTAAATCCTGGTCTAGTGGAACACAGCTAATGTCAATCCTGACCCCGTAGGAAGCATCCAGAGCAAATCCCGGTCTAGTGGAACACGGCTAATGTCAATCCTGACCCCGTGGGAAGCGTCCAGAGATGATCCTGGTCCTTATGGAACACGGCTAGTGTTAATCCTGACCCCGTGGGAAGCGTCCAGAGCGGATCCTGGTCCTTGCAGAACACGGCTAATGTCAATCCTGACCTCGTGGGAAGCATCCAGAGCAAATCCTAGTCTAGTGGAACACGACTAATGTCAACCCTGACCCCGTGGGAAGCGTCCAGAGCGGATCCTGGTCCTTGCGGAACACGGCTAATGTCAATCCTGACCCCGTGGGAAGCGTCCAGAGCAAATCCTGGTCACGTGGAACACGGCTTATGTCAATCCTGACCCCGTAGGAAGCATCCAGAGCGGATCCTGGTCCTTGCGGAACACGGCTAATGTCAATCCTGACCCCGTGGGAAGCATCCAGAGCGGATCCTGGTCCTTGCGAAACACGGCTATTGTCAATCCTGACCCCGTAGGAAACATCCAGAGCAAATCCTGGTCTAATAGAACACGGCTAAAGTCAATCTTGACCCCGTGGGAAATGGTCAGAGCAACTCCTAACTCCGTGAAATGCGGATAAAGTCAACCCCTGATTCCGTGAAATGCGGATAATGTCAACCTCATCCATCACTTACGGGTCCTCACGACTCGTAAGGGAGAAAACTCTTTTGTGAGATCTTTACGACTCTCAAGAGAAAACGCACTTAGGAATCCTCACGATTCTTAAGGAGAAAATACACCTACGGGATCCTCCCGACCTGTAGAGAGAAAATTCTTTATGAGACCCTTACGGCTCATAAAGTTGAAAAGTCTTATGTGGCAGATCCTAACCCTGTCTCCCAAGCCATTATTGCCTCGCAGAGAGGTAAAAGTAGATTTTCTACGGACCACACTCTCTGACAAGAAAGAAAACAATCACTTATGAGTCCTCTCGACTTGTAAGGAGAAAATTCTCTTGTGAGATCCTTACGACTCTCAAGAGAAAATACACTTAGGAATCCTCACGATTCCTAATGAGAAATTACACTTACGAGATCCTCACGACTCATAAGGAGAAATACCTTTATGAGACCCTCACGGCTCATAAAGTTGGAAAGTCTTAGGAGGCAGATTTGAACCTGACTCCTAAGCCATCGCTGTCCTACAAGGAAATCGAAATAGATTATCCACAAAATGCATTTACTAAAAGGGACACACCATCATGAAGCAAAACATGTCCTTTATTCATGAATCAAAATGAATACAAAGTAAATTTTTTGAAAGAATAAAAAAATACTCTCCTTCAGGAATATGTACAAAAGAAGAATAGAAAAAAAATATACAATTCTTCAAGACGGCGGACGATTTAATAGGTTTGCCAGTTCATCCTTTTTCCGCTGAGCCTCAGCTTCATGATTTATTATCGTTAAGTGACGGGCCTCCGCTTGAGCCTATTTGGCCTGGTACGAGGCAAGCCGACTTTCAATCTCTTTTTCGGTAACCTTATGAGCTTCGACCATTTCGCGAGTGAAAATGACGGCTTTATCAATGGCTACCACCTCCCCGATAGCTTCTTGAAGCACCCGCCAAAGTTCATATGCCTGAGTGGTCTTGGCCGTAAGATTAGCTTGAAGTTCCCTCAGCGCTTTGGAAGCCAGCTCCCTCTCCGAAAACTTTCGGCTGAGCCTCTTCTCGCATGACAGCATATTCGCAGCGCACCACTCAATCAGCCCCCGTAAGCTCGCCTTTGCAGCCACAACCTCTGAAGGAAGGCACGTACATTCAAGACTAGGCAAGCAAGCCTCCACCTAATGACAGAATTCAACCCAGACTTGCACCAATGTTTCACCATGGTAAATAGCGAGAAAGGGAAGAAAACCGTTGCTTCAGCGACAAATGCTTCGGCCGTGATCAGACTGCCAGCACGAAGGTCTTAAATTAAAGCCGACAAAGAGCGAAGGCTTAACTTTGCCATCCGTTCAGAGGCACGTAGAGCATAAGGGCCGGGTGGCATGATGATGCGAGATTCCAGTGCGGTAAGAACTGCCAAAGCAGTTAAGATTCATAAACAATCAGCGAGGTTCACAAGCAAAGAGCAGATGTAACAACATCAAAACTTTACTTACCCACAGTCATGCAAGAAGGGTCTAAAAGATCCTCAGGCCCGTCAAGAATCTCAACCTCGTCATCGGCTTCCAGAACTGCAGAAGACATCAATATTGTTATACAGAATAATGATAATGCCGTGAAGAAGGCGAACAATACTAACCTTGCTCGGAAGATAGGAAGATGCGTTGAGGGGATATTGCCTGCGGAGCGGCCATCTCTAGCAGACGTTGAAAAGATTTCCTGGGAGACAGATCAGCGATAGACGCTGCCAACCCGCGCAATTCTGAAAAGACAGAATGGTTCAGATAATAGAGAGATTATTAAAATAAAATATAGAGGGCTACCTTCGATGCTCCTCCCGCTCTGAACAGGAGGGATAGCAGCTTCGGCGGCCTCCTCCATGTCCTCAGGCACATCATCGGGGACATGGGCCGGTGTAACAACTCCCAATTGAGGAGCAGCAGCCACCGTTGCAGGTTCCAATGAAAGGACGGTAACCTCGACTACCTGTCTCATAGTCTCCAGGCCATCCCCAGAAAGATCCATTGATTCCGCGGCCAATGAAGATGCCTCTTCCGGGAGGGTAAGCACCGGGGGAACGGAAATCACCGATGGGAGCTCCGTGGCAGGAACAATAGTTGTATCGACCCCCTCCACACTTACTAGTGTCTCATCGGGGATATTTGCAGAGTCCATAGTCAAGGCGCGACTCGAACTCAGATCCTCCGCCATTGCCGAAGTCCCTGCAAAGTTTTCACGAAGATAAGGAGATATATATATATATATATATATATATATATATATATGAATGTAAGCAGTGCAAAATACTACAAAAAGAAATATAAATATACCAATGCGCAAAGGAGCTTCTAGTATGGCTTTTTCAAGCCGACGTTCCTTCCTGAAGAGGTATGCTCGCCGGGGTTCAAGGGTAGACTCGTGGCCACCGGTCCACAGCGAAAGCGCATCTTCGGCATCGGCCGAGATAGGCCGTTTAAGAGCTATCTCGCCTCCCTCTTCCAAAGGCCCTATAAATATCCGCCGTATCGATAGAGAATCTTCGTAGAAGATGACGACAGGATAAGGCCTCTTCGGGACCCTTACATTCTCAGATTCATCCTGTGAGCGTCTTATAGCCTCAGCCAATTGTGCGGCTTCCTCGGCAGATGAACCCGGGAAAAGTAGACTACCATCCGATTCTTGCATGGCTAGTGGTTCATCTTGAAGGATCGGCTCTGATTCCACTAAAAAGTCGAGCAGATTGGTGACCGTCTTCTTTCACCTCTTGGACCCAGAACTAACTGCAAAAGAATATCGCTTCTTTCCCCTCGGTGCTTTAGTGCGACGTTGACCCACTTCGCCTTCAATATCTTTTCTCGGCGGTGCTACCGATGACGACACTGCCATTGCTGACGCCGCAGCTGATGATACTGCTACTGGCACCTTATTGGCCCTTGATTGAGCTCTAGTGCGCAGCGGCATACCAGCTGTGGGAGTTAGATCCACTTCCGCCGCCTCAGGAATAAGCACGACCCCAGTATCTCTCAGGGGAGGGCGAACCACTGCCCGCGGTCGCGGCGGGACTCCCGTAGCCTGGATCGGAGTAGGAGCCCTATATCCGAGGAGCATCCTTCTCTTCTCAGCAATATAGGACTGACTCGGTGGAGGTACCAGCCCGTCAAAGCCCCCACACATCGAGGAATGTAGTCAGCTTTAGGAATCACTAAGTGAGAGCCGGTGTTCAGCCGCATGAAGTGATGAGCGGCGTCACGAACAACTTCTGACGACGGGCTGGGCTCCACTGTAAACGCCTCAAAGGGGACACCCTGGTCATATCCCAGTTGCCGAGCAAAGCGGTATGGGTTGTACCGCATAAAAAGGGCCGCACCGTTTTGACGAAACACCAGATAACCCTGTCTGATCGAATATAAGTGCATGGCTTCCTTGGGCTTCAGGGAGGGTGCTCCCTCTTTCGACGAGTCAAAAAGCTGTTGAATCGGTCCTGAAGGAGCAGAGAGGACTCGATCGTTAAATTCCATCCCGCCCACATTGGCATAGGGACTAAGCAGCACAAGAATAGCTCCGGACTGAGTTGCATCAGGAGCAGAGGCGTCCACCAACCTCATAAGCCGCAAAAAATTGTAGGCATCATAAAAGTTGGGTCTCTGATGCGCGGCAAATGCCCCTAGCACGTGCATCTCAATCCATGACGTAAAGTAATGAAGAGAGAAACTCACTACATTCACACCTGGGGTTGAGGTATTGGCTGCAGCGCTTAGCCCATGATACAGATGCGCTAGCCCCATAATGCCCACGGCTAGTCGCGTCCCTCTGGCGATGCGATGAGCAGGGTAAATGACCGAAGCTTTCATGAATCGACGGTGCGTTGGAATAACGAACCAACTTTGCCAGACGCTGATAAAACCCACGAAGAAAGTCCTTTCATCTATGCCAGGAGCCGCGATCGACTCAAAAGGTACATCCGACAGGATTGGAATGTAGAACTGCGGCAAATCCTCTTCTTTAGCCGGTAGCTTATTTAGACCGAACCCGAAGGGGTCATTGATATTCGCGAACTTCAGAGCCGTCTTTGATAGAAAGTCTCCGCGAAGGAAGCAGGCGATAAAGCTTTTGAAAGTGACGCTCTGTTCCTCTGACTCTGTGAACAGCTTCTCAAAAATGCCCAGAGCCTTGATTAGACTTGGGTACTTGTGGCGGACGGCATTTTCAGTCGAAAAGCCGTCAAGCATAGCAGGCTTAGCTTCGAAAACATACTCATCAGGAGGCAGCGGTTTTTCATAGAGCGTCCCCCTGATCGGCAACCCCGAGATCTCGTGAAACTCTTCCAGAGAAATTGAAACTTCGCGGCCCCCTAGCAAGAAGGTGTTAGTGGGAAGATTCCATTGATTTAGGAAGGCCTTAACCCACCAGACATGGGGGGACTGATAGTGGAAGAGAGACGTGTACACCGTCTGGTAGAGCTCGACCCTCTGCAGTCGCGCACGATGGCCATACAGGATATAACGAGCCCAGAGAAGGTAGCCCATGGGATGTCGAGGAGTAATCCCTATTTTGTAAACCTGTCCCCCGGGCTGGGCTTCACCTTGGCAGATATGACGCCCTAAGATGTCTATAGCTGGCACGGGGTGGTTCGGAATCCCAGTTGTCGACGGCTCAAGCCGTCCCGTAGGGGTCCAATTCGACATCTCCACAGCAAAGACGGTCCATGGACGCTCCATCGGCAGAAATGGGTAGGTAGGCTCTGTTGGTATCTCGCAAAGAAAGCTGCGGCGACCGCGAATGATATGACCATACCAGGTCCCCCATAAAAGTAGATTGGTGCAATCCAGGTCATAAGCCCTGATCATCGCCATCACCTCTTCATCCGACGGTGATTGAGGAAAAGCCGCCTCCGAGCGGATGAAAGGGAAGTACGGAAGAGAACCCATTACTCCTGAAACTAAGGAAAGGAAGCTGTTAGTGAAGCCCATACGTGTATATATATTTATAAATATATATATATATATATATAAAAGACAGTGAAAGAAAATGACAAACAACTTATTTTATGGGACCATTGGTTACAAGACACGTAGGCCCCACAAAATCAATATGGCGGCTCGCTAATAATGAGGCTGAGCAATCATCATAAGAACAAAAGGAAGATTCTCAATAAATTCAAATGACTCTGCACATTCCCCCAAGAAGAAAAACCCATTACAGAAGCTCTGTGCAAATCGAGAAGGATCTTTACAAGAACAACTCAGGATGAAAAATCCCAAGAAGTCTTCTTTTAAGAACTAAGTTCTTTAGAGGAATTAAATTCCTTTTGAACAGAGGAATTAAATTCCCAGAAAACATTTTCAGAGCTAAAGACTCTTTGGAATGGAATTAAATTCCAGAGAGAGGACAAGTATCACCATCGATCCCTGAGATCAGAGAAGCCTTAGCAAAAGGGGTTTATTATTTAAAGATTTGACATTTTTTTTAAGAACTTGGAAAGATGGATTCTTGTTAAAGGAAAAAACCCTTAGTGTAGATTTAAAATCCAAAGAAAATTTCTACAAGAAGTTCTTCGGCCATTCAAGATCCTTACCTAAAAAAGGAAATCTTTTGTTGACAGAGTTAAACTCTGGAAATTTTTGAAACACAGAACTGAGCTCTGGGAAAGAAAATTAAATTCTCAGAGGAAAACGAGCAAGGAAGAAGATGGAAGAAGATGGAAAAAGTGGAGGCGCTTCTGAAGAGACCCGTGCATTTATAGGACGTGATGGGAAACGGTTCATCTACCCCCTTCTCTAGGAAGATCCAACGGCCACAAAAGTTACAGCGTTGCACTCACGTGTAACACGTGAGAACAACACTGTGGGGGCATTTGTTCCCTCATAAAAATATCTGGAAAAACCCAATGGGGCATCACGTGCTCACATGTGACCAAGGGTCACGTGCTGACACGTGATGGTTTCCTGGGGACTCTGTTATTATAGAATTGAATTCTAATCAACAGGAGTCACGTGCCCACACGTGATGGGTCTTTAAACCCACTGAAAAGGATTAAAAGATATAATAAAACAGCAAGCAATACCCTAATAGGGCATCACGTGCCCACACGTGACCAGAGGTCACGTGCAGACACGTGATGGGTTCCTAAGCTCTCTGATTAATAGAATTAAATTCTAATCAAACAATTAATCAGTGGAGTCACATGTCCACACGTGATGGGCCTTTAAACCCACTGAAAATAATTAAAAGTATAATAAAATAACAAGAAAAAACTCCCATGGGGCATTACGTGCTCACACGTGACCAAGGGGTTACGTGCTGACACGTGATAATTCCTGAGTTCTTTAAAACAACAGAATTAAATTCTGGTTAAATGCTTAATCGGGAGGGGGTCACGTGTCAATACGTGATGGGATCCTAAGATCTCTGAAATAACAGAATTAAATTCTAATTAAGGGAAATCAAAAACCCTAATATTTTCCTAGATCTTTCCAAACAAAAAGATTGCGCTCTGTAAAAAGGAGCACTGATTGAATCGTTCTTCGTGTGTATTTGGAAAAGTTTTAATCACAACCAACGAAATTTATACTGCAATCAATTAACGGTGTCGGTGTAGCGCGTTAATGAGTACGGATCGTCCACTGAGATGTGTGTTTTGATCGATTTTGTTTTAGATGAGTCGAAATGAAAAGATTAAAAAAATTGCAAGAAAATTGATTCAATATTTGTGAAATTTAGTTTCAAGAATCATCAAGAAAATAGATCTAGGATCAAGAAATACTAAAGATCAAGAAGATGTCCAAATCAAATGAATTATCAAGATTTGTAAAGAGCCTTGTAGGAACCGATCCAATTGATAGTGATAATGAATACTTTTGATTTCAAATTCTTATCTATTGAAGATTTGTTGCTAGATCGATGACGATCAACGAGGATTAGGGATCTATTGAAGAAACTAGGGTTTCTCCATCATCATCTCTTGTCCTTTCGTTGATTAGCATTCAAATTCTAGTCTCTAGGAAATTCAATCATCGATCGTTGATCTCTAATTTGGAGCGAAAACATTCAAGAAAGCATCTCGCTCAAAACTAGGTCATCGTTGATTCAATTTCCTAAAGTTTACAAAACTCATAAGACTTAAGAATCGTTCAAGAATTTAATCATCTTCATCTACCTATTTTCTCGATTCCTCCACAAGCGGAGTTTTCACTCAAACATCATGAAAAAGAAAACAATCAAAAATCGAGAACTCTTCATAATGCTCAAATGTAAAGAAAAGCATGATCAAGAATTTTCACCTTTTATTTAATCGATGTTTCGTTACAATACACTCAAAGATTACAAGATTTGAGAAGGAACTAAATCGTCGAGCTAGCTTCACATCGTCTTCTTGAGTCGCGGATTATCGTGGATCTCTTGCTCGGATGAAGATAGGCGTTGCTTCAAAAGGCTCGTTGAAGGCTTGCTTGATTTGGTACTCGATGGATCTTGATTTCGATCAAATTATGTCACTCAATTTGATTTAGAAATGATTTGGATCTCACTACAATTTTTACCACTCAAATGATGCACCCTAATTAATTTCCCTCTAAATTCAACAACCTATTCAACAACTAATCAACTAATGAACAACCTCCAAATTCTAGATCTAGATCCTTTTTTATAACCACTCATTTGAATCTTCCCTCCAAAACTAGGTTGTTAAAGAGAGTCTTCTAGAAGAAGTTTGTTAGAAGGAATATTCCAGAATAAGGAATATTCTAGGATAAGGTTGTTAGGCCGAGCCTTTTGAATAAATCCACATGCTCTTTGAGAGTCTTCTGGAAGCTGAGGCCGTTACAAGAAGCCACGTGGAGAAATTTGACGCGCTGATGAGCTAACATAAACGCGGAACCGCGGCAACTCGGCCGCGGATTCGCGGCCATGTTGGTGAGTTACTGCATGCAATTTCCAGGGAATTCTTCTGTTGGGTTTAAGGTCTTTATCTGATGTCTGGAATCCTATGTTTCTTTCTTGATTTCAGCCAGATCTCAGGTCAAAGACTTGCTGTATTTTTACCGGCACTTTTAGCAATTCCGGCTTTTTACCTGGAGAATTTCCTGCACACAATCTCGAGACAAGGGTTGATATATACAAATCAATGCGATTAGTAATAAACATGTAATTTCCCTTTAGAATGTCGATTATAACTATAACACAGGTTATTTGGTATTTTCCAAATGAATTCGTAATCTGTGTTATGATTACAATAAACACCTATATATGAATGATAAGAGTAGGGAAATTAACGTGTTGAGAATGCACTATTTTCGACTGATCAAATTCCCCCAAACTTAATTTTGGTCGTCTCGAGCAAACGTCTTATTTTTATTTAAAAGAAGGAGAAAATAAAGAAAGAGAAAAACTAACCAGCATACTTTCGTAAGCAACACGATTGCACTGGGCACGTGCAATAAGGCTTTAAACCTCTAGGTGTCCCAAGTAGGAGGAGTGTTGTCTCCTGAGGGTTTTCAGCGGATTGCACCAACAAAATCCCATAATAAAAGGAAGACCGTGAAAGTTACATATAAAGATAAGAATTGTAAAAGAAAGACTTTGAAAATTAGAGTTTCCAACTATACTAGTTTTTCAGTTGCTATGAGCCCTATCTTAATAGTCATGAAAAGATATTAGAAATCACATCATCCCTCAATAAAACATCGTCCTTATTCTTTATTCCTACCTTTCTTCCAAACATCGATCATATACCCCTACGTGTGTGTAAAAGACATCCTTACACTCGGAGAATTCAATTCAAGCTATCATACTCTTGTCCATCTACCTCAGTACTTTTTAATTGATATTTAGATGGATTTGCTCACACATTTTCATGCGACCGTTAATACTTCTTGAGGTACTAACCGACCGATTACTCATGTGCTTGCTGATTAGGTGTATTAGTATTTTCCTCGTCTTGCAACACCTAAGGCTTAGCAGTGACTCCCAAACCAGTTGGTCTAAGGCACTAGGTGATGAAGCACCCTCGCTATATTTTTTTATACTGCCTTGGTGATTACAAAATCAGTATTCATTTTTCTTCACCATTTTATCATTTTATGCTTCATTTATTATTTTTTTTCATACTTTGGCTTTAAGATAAGAGCATTTCAAGGTATCCTCTACTATCCCGAGTTTCAAGACATATGTAAGTGTGTATAGTAGGGTATCAACATTCAAATGTTTGGTTTCCAGAATAGAAACTATTTTTCAGACTTATTTTTATCCGCAGATTAGTGACTTCTTTCATCTTACTAACTCTTGGGACAACGGCTCATAACTACTTTTTACTAGTTTGTTTAAGAAAACTTCTAACTTTCTTGGTTTTCTTAAACTTTTCTAATCTTTTGGATGTAATTTTTCACTATCTAATATTTATTATCTTATTTATGTACAATTTTTTTTTATTTTTTTATATGTTTTGTGCTTATGCAAAGTATGATGCAAAGTGATGCGTAAATAAGCACAAATCTCCCCCAAACTTGTTTTCCACGGTGTCCTCACTGTTGCTATCTGTTAAAACTCAAAAACCTGTAAGCTTAGGAGGACATTTATTAACGGGGGCAATAAATATATGAAAGTGAAAATCCTCCCCCAAACTTATTTTTGGCTCACAATTTGAGGACAAAAGTTATGTTCAAGAGCCAAAAATATACACCCCCAAACTTGAGTTAAACAATGTTAATCTTTTAAAATCACAAGAGGGGGGGTCAAAATTACTAGTCAATACCAAGCTTTGCAAAGACCGAAGGTCAACACCAACCACTCGAAGATTTTATTAGGGAAACGCACCGGTTGGTGGAAGAACATGTTGTATAGAGTCAGGAAGAAGTGGGGAAGAGATAAGTGGTGTGATGGAATGGATTTGCATCTCGTTCTGGAGAGACGACACAGTGATTGTGATGGATAACTCGCATTCTTGTGAATGTCAAAAATAGGGGTGGAGGTTCAATTTCTTTGTTTTGAAGATGATTCATCTCAACACCCATGTTTTCTAAAAATGCGAGTTCATCAGCGAAACTTTCATCGATATCCCGAAGAATAATGTCATTGGAAAGAATGGGATGATACTCAGACTCCATGAAAAGTTCATCATCAACGTTAGATGTTGACCCGGATAACTCGGTGGAAGAGTCCGTATGTGTATGATACATATCTGGGTCAAACAACAACGTATAAAGAAAGTCTGGATCAGTATCGTGAAGCTGATCAAATTCGCTGCTGTCGACATCCATTAATTCGACAGAACATACTCGAGCATGAGGATCGGAGGGTTGACTTCCCAACTTGTAAATGTTTAGCTCGATTGACTTATTCCCAAAAGATAGGTTCATAGAGCCGTTTCTACAGTTGATTACAGCGTTGGAAGTAGCCAAAAAGGGACGACCGAGAATCACCGGAATTTGGTTCCGTGGGTTCACTACATGCTGTGTATCAAGAACAATAAAGTCTACAGGGAATACAAATTCCCCGATTTTTATCAACATATCCTCAAGTTCACCCCTAGGTTTGGCGATTGAACGGTCTGCCATCTGGAGAGTTATGTTCGAGGGCTTTAACTCTCCGATACCTAATTGCTCATAAACCGAGTAATGAAGCAAGTTAACACTAGCGCCAAGGTCAAGTAAAGCACGGTTAATATGTTTATCCCCAATAAAAATAGAAATAGTAGGACAGCCAGGGTCCTTACGTTTTCTTGGTAATTGTTGGGGAAAAGCTGTGTTTACAGTACTCGACATAAACACTTTTTTCGGCACTTGAGTCTTCCTCTTCCTAGTGCACAAGTTCTTAAGAATTTTCGCATAAGACGGAACTTGTTGTATAGCATCTAGGAGAGGGATATTGATGTTAACTTGCTTAAACATTTCCACAAGCTTCTCCATTTGGGCATTGGGTTTGTTAGGCCTCAACCTATCTGGAAATGGAGCTTTATCAATAAGTGTTGGGTCCAACATTTGTGGAGAAGTTTTTGGGGTGGAAAGGATGAAGTGGGTGGAGGATTCGAGCCTTTGGGAAAACGGAGAACAGGCTCGGAAGAAGAAGGTAAATTAGACGAAATAGGGTAAGAAGCAGAAGTGGGAGTGGAAGTGAAAGTGGAAGCCAGGGGTTCAATTGATTCCTCAACATCAATCTGTTCACCCATATGGTTGTCTAGCACTCTTCCAGATCTCAATGTGGTAAGTGCATTCACATTAGTGTAATGTGAAGGGCAAGGATCAGATGTGGTTTGAGCTGGAAGATTCCCTTTCTCTCTAGCACTCATTGCTGCAGTCAATTGTGCAATTTGTGCTTCTATCAATTTGATACTCTCACCGTGGGAGACAATGTTTTGCACCAACGTCTGGATAGAAGATTTTAAAATGTCATTCATTCGCATGGACTGTGTAATGAACATGTCGAGTGTAGAGGGTGTAGAAGTACCGGCAAAAGAAGGATCAAAGTCGTTGGCCAGGTTTTGAAAATTTTGTGGTTGGTAGGGGTGCTGACTCAGTTGTGGTGGTTGCTGATGTGGTGGAGGGACCCATTGAATGCTATTTTGATTTGGAACCGTGTTTTGAGTTTGGTATTGGTTCCAAGCAAAATCAGGGCGATTCCTCCAATCTTGATTATATGAGGAAGAAGAAGGATCGCTTCCAGGTCTTTGCTGAAATGCAGCATTAGTGTGACCTTGAAACGGTACATTCAAAGGACATTCTTCCGTCAAATGTGATGGGTTTGTACAACAACCACACACGGTTTTGGGAAGTGTGTAATGGTTTAGGGAGGCTAAAGAAATTTTGTTTTCTATAGCATCGAGTTTCCTTTGTATTGCGGCCATTTCGGCTCTCATTGTGACAGAAACATCGAGCTGATTGATATCTTCCCTAGGCGATGGTAGTCTAACATTTTCCCATTGTAATGTGTTTTGAGCTAAATCTTCTAGGTATTTCCAAGCTTCACCATCATCTTTAGATAGGAATTGGCAATGACACATGGTTTCAAGCATCTGTTTAGTTGCGAAATCAATACCCACATAGATAACTCGACACAGATCCCATCTAGGGATTCCGTGATGAGAGTATTGTAAAAGAAGATCCTTGAACCATTCAAAGCATTTCCAGAATGGTTCATTGGGAAGTTGGGTAAATTTGAAGATTTCGCTCCGAATACGGCTGGTCTTGTGATTGGGATAAAATTTCTTAAGGAATGCTGCAACAAATTCATCACATTTTGAAATAGAACGTGCAGTTGTATTATAAAGCCACTTCTCGGCTAAATCGCACAACGTGAATAGGAGAAGACGTAAACGCAGAGCATCCAAAGACAGTTGTGACGTTCCAATCATTGCGCATACGTTTTCAAATTTGAAGATAAAAACGTATGCGTCTTTAGACTCAAGACCGTGAAATTTGGGTAACAGTTTGATAAATTAGGGGTTGATTTCAAATTTTCCCCGTTGGCAAGTGGAATAGAAAGACAGGTGGGAAGGGGAACATGTGTAGGATAATATCTCTCTTGGAGAGAAATGCGAGGAGGGTTCTGCGCACCTGCGGGCGGTGGTAGAGTGGTGTTAAAGTGTGATGGATAACCGTCCATCACGGCGGTGGTGAGTGGTAGGAAAAAGAAAATGTAGAAATACCGACTTTGGGGTCGATAAAGGAAATGCGGACAAAATGGGCACCAGAATCCCGTGTCCAGCCGAGCTTGTACTAAAGGGTTTAGCATAAGGGGCAGCGTTGGTAAATTGGAGGAAAGTTGGTTTGGTGTTTGTTTTGAAAAATACGGATTTTGAAAACATCAAATCACAAAAAATGCACACACCACCCTAGATCTAATGGTCACCTAGGTCAAGTCACTAGACCGCACCTAAACTTCCAGAAGACAAGTCGCAAGATAGATCCTCTACTGCCTCTTTGCCCCTTCTATGGCCAGATAAGTGCCAGGTAAGTGGGAGGTTCTCCGCTACGTAAGTAGTAGGCCTAATTAAGTAACCACTTGCCTTAGACACACTTGCCTTAGACACCACAAAAGAAATGGGGATAAGCATTAGATTACCCACAACCTCCTTCTGTCCTAAATGAGTGCGACGGTCCTTAGAGTCTTGTCTAGATATTTTTTTAGTTAATGAGGGTGATGCGGATGCAAGTTTGTGATTTTAGGGTTTAGGAAGGGTAATGAACTCCCCACCTAATCTGAATTTGATTTTTGCCCCTTAATTTTCGTATTAAAATATGCAAACAACCAAGATCAAAACACGCAACAATTTTTCTTTTTGCGGCGCTGTGAATTTTGCAAAGAATCCTGCAAGAAATGGTTATTGGACAAGATCAGAGAGAAGAGGAGAGTACAGAGAGCAAACCTGAGAAATTTCACACTGTGAAAACCCTAAACGGCGGCGGTTCCGCCGCAAAAACACCTCTCTGGCTGCGGTTCCGCGGCTTGATGGGAGAATTAGGGTTTGAAAATTTTTCCTCAGCTGTCTGTACTTCCCTGAACTTCGCAAAACTTCTCTGAATCTTAAGATCCCTTCTACAGTGATGCCAGATTCCCTCACAAAAATTCAAACACTATCGTTAAGCACTTGATGCGATTTTGATCTAAAAAAAATTCTGATGGAATAATAATTTTTCAACTCAAATAACAAAAACGAACAAAATAGCACACATCCTTAGCAACTGCGCCATTTGATTGAATCGTTCTTCGTGTGTATTTGGAAAAGTTTTAATCACAACCAAAGAAATTTATACCGCGATCAATTAACGGTGCCGGTGTAGCGCGTTAATGGGTACGGATCGTCCACTGAGATGTGTGTTTTGATCGATTTTGTTTTAGATGAGTCAAAATGAAAAGATAAAAGAAATTGCAAGAAAATTGATTCAATATTTGTGAAATTTAGTTTCAAGAATCATCAAGAAAATAGATCTAGGATCAAGAAATACTAAAGATCAAGAAGATGTCCAAATCAAATGAATTATCAAGATTTGTAAAGAGGCTTGTAGGAACCGATCCAATTAATAGTGATGATGAGTACTTATGATTACAAATTCTTATCTATTGAAAATTTGTTGCAAGATCGATGACGATCAACGAGGATTAGGGATCTATTGAAGAAACTAGGGTTTCTCCATCATCATCCCTTATCCTTTCGTTGATTAGCATTCAAATTCTAGCCTTTAGGAAATTCAATAATCGATCGTTGATCTCTAATTTGGAGCGAAAACATTCAAGAAAGCATCTCGCTCAAAACTAGGTCATCGTTGATTCAATTTCCTAAAGTTTACAAAACTCATAAGACTTAAGAATCGTTCAAGAATTTAATCATCTTCATCTACCTATTTTCTCGATTCCTCCACAAGCGGAGTTTTCACTCAAACATCATGAAAAAGAAAACAATAAAAAATCGACAACTCTTCATAACGCTCAAATGTAAAGAAAAGCAAAATCAAGAATTTTCACCTTTTATTTAATCGACGTTTCGTTACAATACACTCAAAGATTACAAGATTTGAGGAGGAACTAAATCGTCGAACTAGCTTCGCATCGTCTTCTTGAGTCGCGGATCGTCGTGGATCTCTTGCTCGGATGAAGATCGACGTTGCTTCAAAAGGCTCATTGAAGGCTTGCTTGATTTGGTACTCGATGGATCTTGATTTGGATCAAATTGTGTCACTCAATTTGATTTAGAAATGATTTGGATCTCACTACAATTTTTACCACTCAAATGATGAACCCTAATTAATTTCCCTCCAAATTCAACAACCTATTCAACAACTAATCAACTAATGAACAACCTCCAAATTCTAGATCTAGATCCCTTTTTATAACCACTCATTTGAATCTTCCCTCCAAAGCTAGGTTGTTAAAGAGAGTCTTCTAGAAGAAGTTTGTTAGAGTGAATATTCTAGAATAAGGAATATTCTAGGATAAGGTTGTTAGTCCGAGCCTTCTGGATAAAGCCACGTGCTCTTTGAGAGTCTTCTGGAAGCTGAGGCCGTTACAAGAAGCCACGTGGAGAAATTTGAAGTGCTGATGAGCTAACATAGCCGCGGAACCGCGGCAACTCTGCCGACTCGGCTGCGGATCCGCGGCCATGTTGGTGAGTTACTGCATGCAATTTCCAGGGAATTCTTCTGTTGGGTTTAGGGTCTTTATCTGATGTCTGGAATCCTATGTTTCTTTCTTGATTTCTGCCAGATCTCAGGTCAAAGAATTGCTGTATTTTTATCAGCACTTTTAACAATTCCGGCTCTTTTACCTGGAGAATTTCCTGCACACAATCTCGAGACAAGGGTTGATATATACAAATCAATGCGATTAGTAATAAACGCGTAATTTCCCTTTAGAATGTCGATTATAACTATAACACAGGTTATTTGGTATTTTCCAAATGAATTCGTAATCTGTGTTATAATTACAATAAACACCTATATATGAATGATAAGAGTGGGGAAATTAACGTGTTGAGAATGCACTATTTTCGACTGATCAAGCACCGTTGGATTAGAAATCCAATGGTGATTAAAAATCACCAATTTATGGAAAGATTTTATGCAAGGAGAGATTTCCCTGAAATTCACCAAGAATAACAGACAAAATATCTTTTGGATTAAAAATGCAATGGTGAATAAAATTCACTGAGTGATCTAAAAGATCATGTTTACAAAATCAATTAAAATCTTTTAAGGAAAGATTGACTAAACAAACTGATTCTTTTCTTTCTTTTATAAATAGGAGCTAAGAAGAGAAGAGAGAAAAAATTCTTTTTTGGAGAGATACACAACAACAGAGAGAAAAACAAGAGGAGAATTTAATTCTCAAGAGAGAAAAAAAAATCTCTTCAGAGAAAAAACTCTAGGTGAGAAAAAAAAGAAGAAGTTCATTCTACAAGCTCTCACAAAATAAAAAGAGAATTTAATTCTCAATCTAAGAGTTTAACTTTTCTGAATAAGAACTTAGTTCTTCCACTGGTTGAAGATCTGCAGAAGCAGATCTCCCCATATGTTGAGAATTTAATTCTCATCGAGGAGATTCTGTCATACAGATCCAAAACTTAGAGGGAGAATTGAGTCTGAAGAATTTAATTCTTCCAAATACATAGGAATTTAATTCCTCTAAATGAAATGAGGGTTTAACCCTATAAAAGAATTTAATTCTTCCAAATATATAGGAATTTAATTCCTCTAAATGAAATGAGGGTTTAACCTTATAAAAGAATTTAATTCTTAAATAAGGGACTTAGACTTTTTATGCATGTAAAAGAAGTCGGTACCCAACTTGATCACGTGGCAACACGTGACCTTCCTACCCTAATGGTCAGAATAGAATGAATGAGATGGGGTCACGTGCTCCCACGTGACCCTTGGATAAATTCCTCAAGATAAACAGAACAAGGCGAGGGCAGAATCAATTTTGGGCGCCCTCACGTGTCCCCACGTGACCCCTAATAAACACTTTAATAATCAATGCATGAGTGCCCATCACGTGCCCACACGTGATGGCCGTTAAGATTAAGTGTTTAGCACTTCTGTGAATATTCTGAGAACAAATAACAGAGGCAAGGTCCAATCATCAGGCGCCTCACGTGACCCCACGTGAGCGCTTCAATCTTAGTGTTTAACACTACTTTAAGTGCTTCGTCCCTAGTGTTTAACACTATTTTAAGCGCATCATGTGGGAACACGTGATCGCCAAATATTCTCTAATGTTTAACACTATTGTAAAACTAAGCTTATCCTAAATTGGCTAAGTTTTCCAGTGGAAAATCTCCCCTTCAACTGAACCTCAAAATTGATCAGTTCATATGATATGCAAAGTAAAGTCCAGAGCTATAATGAATGTTTAGTGCTCAGCCAATGACAAAATATTGTCAGAACCCCAAACCCCTGCTAAATAATGGGGGGGCTGAACCCAAACAAATGTTCAACAGTCCAAACAAAGGTCCAACATTTCAAACCTAATTGGACTTAGCCCAAGTTGGCCATAAGTTCTCAATTCAGATTTAACTAAGTCCATGTGCTCATAATCTAATTAATTGATCTTAGTCCCAAATTGGACCACAGATTTCCCAATCAACATTGGTTCAAGGGTACATCTCTTCACTCCTTTGATATTTGTCATTGTAATCCTTCAACGTCTTCAGAGAGGTGATGGGTCCCGATAACCAATCATTCCATGGACTGTGGGGTCCTTAAACTCATGTACTATGATGTCTCTAAACTACGGACTGTGGGGTCCTTAAGCTCATGGACTATGATGTCCTTAACCTTTACAGACTATGACGTCTTTAAACTGGACCGTAATGTCCTTAAACTAACGTTGGACCGAGATGTCCTTAAACTAACACTGGACCACCATGTCCTTAAACTGGTAATCGACCGTAATGTCCCTAAACTAAACAATAGAGACCGAATGCTCTTTTATTGGATCTAAACGATCCCGTTAAGTTGATCTTAGTCTGAAATTAGACTAACGTATTCTTAATATACGTTTAAGTTGATCTTAGTCTCAAATGAGACTAACGTATTCTTAAACCCAACCCCAACCCCAAATCTAAGAAGATACGGATTTGGACTAATCCACGCCCTACGGGCGATAACATAAATTAGTCTCCGTATACAATCCACGGGCAACCAAAAACAAATCAAACACACACAACACGAAGTGACCATCTGGAGAAGGAGAAAGTGGTTACCGCGATGCGGTAGCATAATTAACTGCAGGGGCTTGCGCCTGCAGGGAAGAGCGTCCTCACAATCAAAAACCCCTCAAATGAGGGGGAATTTGACGAAGTCTGCTACATCGGCCGCATCCGTTTAAACCTTCGATACATGGTGCCATAAATCAACTTGGCATCTTCGGAGAGGTGGACGGATAGCACCAATTAGCATCTGCCCCGGATTCAGGCAAGACGGACCTCCGCGGTCGCGTCTCTGTGTTCGGAGGGGAACATGGATTGGCGGGTAACTTCCCGCACTCGTAGGGGTCTTGGTTATACATTGCACAGGCTATCCACACGACCAGGGAACGCCGGGTTTCATTTGCGGCTCAAATAAAAATCGGGGCTCCTAGAATATCCGTTATTCTGTGTTGATTATCGCTTTTCTGCGATGTTACTTATATCATGCCTGGGACGAATGTTATATATATATATTTATATATACTAGTAGATGTTGTATAAATTTTGCATCCGCGCTAGTCCATCCCCCGCTCTGCCGTTAGTTAAGTAACCTAACGGTGCATGACGGGGCCCCGTGGCGAATGCGGATGGCATATACGTACATTGTATTTTCGTTCTTTTCTGGTGTGATATGGATTAATTGATGGGTCTGCGTTAATTTTGATTAATACAAGGAAAAAACAAACTTAAATGATGTTGTTGGAACCAATTTTTGAAAACGGTTATTACAGACGTTTCTTTTTTGCTTTGCACAGCGGTATTCGGTTATGAATATCCAGCACCTCATTCGACGAAGCAAGAGCCGAGATCCCTTCATGGGGAGTGACCTCTTAGGCAAAAGTGTACGTCTTTGTAATAACTTCACATATAGTAGATTCTTTTGCTTTGCATCGTGGTATTCAGTTAGCAATATCCTGCACCTCATTCGATGAGGAAAGAGCCGAGATCCCTTCACAGGGAGTGACCTCTTTAGCAAAAGTTTACGTCGCTATATATATTTGTAAAACCATTCGAGTTCCTTCAATGATATCAAGTTCATTACGTTAAAGGTTTTTTTGCCAAAAACCAGCCATAGCCCTCCGTCATTTCCTACGAGTAGTACTCAGTATTCGTGCTGCGTTTGTTGACCTTGTCAAGACGTAGTGTACGGTAGCTGAGTGGGGCTTGTTTGTAGCATATGATGCGATTAACTAGGACAGTCACATAGCCTTGTTGACCTTGTCAAAGGCTTATGCGGGTGGGTCTAGGGTAATCAAGATAATGACGGGTTGAACTTGACTAGTGACTTATGATTTGTTGACCTTATCAAGGTCATAGGTCGTTAGGGGCAAAAACCACATCGGGAGTTTCAAATATACAAGAAACTTTCCATGCATGCTTATACCTTCTGGAGTGTGGTGACTTGAGTGGCTTCCATCAAGTTATCATGCGATGATAGTTGGGTCCTGATTCCCACTGATGAGTAGGTGTTACTCCTCGGGTGATTTTCAGATGATCCCGACTAATTCTCCTTTTAGGGTTTGAAGGAGAATTCGAGGAAACAGTGGGAGCCATCCTGATTAGATAAAATGATCAACCAATCTAATCTAGGTTAGAGTGCACGCTGAGTGTTTCTTTTCTCTCTCTCTTTGGCAGCGACCATAACTCGACCCTAAACTAAAACTCATGAACCAAGTTAACCGAACCTTCTTAAAACACTTTGTCTTTTGGATTGTCATTAAGTCGCATATATCCCTGCTTCTCCTACTTTCCCTTTGCATTTTTCCATAACACTACGTATCACGACGAAGATCCATATTGCTTGGATATTCCATCGTATAGTTACATACGAACTCGAAGAAACTTGTTTCTGTTCGAGGATAGATTCCAGTTCTGGAGAAATTGAATAAGACTATTCAGTTGTCTTTTCTTTTTCCCTTCTCTCAGGTTGTGAGGGCTCCTAGTATTAGGAGAGTACACTTATTAGGCTTATTGGATAGACTTTTTCCAAACCATAGGCATGTGTCGAAAGGTAGGGAAGGAAGAAAACCAATTAGCCTAAGTATGGTGTACAGAAGGTAATAAGTAAAGACATATAAAGGGATTAGAGTAAGGGCAAAAGAAATTGCGACCACTATCATTCATGACAAAACTGCATATATCCCTGCCACTCCTACTTCCTTTTGCATTTCTCTAGAATACTCCGTATCACTACGAATATCCATATTGCTTGAGCATGCTATCGTATAGTTACATACGAACTCGAAGAAACTTGTTTCAGTTCGAGGATGGTTTCCGGTTCTGGAGAAATTGAATAAGATTATTCGGTTGTCTTTTCTTTTTCCCTTCTCTCAGGTTGCGAGGGCTCCTAGTATTGGAGACTACACCTATTACGCTTATTGGAATGTCTTCTTCCAAACCTTAGGCTGGTGCCGAAAGGCAGGGAAGGAAGAAAACTAATTAGCCTAAGTATGGTGTACAGAAGGTAAGAAGTAAAGACATATGAAGGGATTGGAGTGAGGGCAAGGAAATATACGGTTACTGTCATGAATCTGGATAGTGGAAGAGGCATAACTAAGAATACCCAGCCACCCCTTTGAAATATTTTCATATTTCAGTTTTACTGTGCGGTGTTAATTGAAAACGGTTTTCCCAATTAGATTCTGACTTCAGGGTATGTATTTACCAGACTTGATTCTCACATCTGTATGGCGTTACAAATGCTGAGTGGGAGTAAGATATTGGGAATTGGATGATTAGATCCTCTATATATCAGAATTCTTTGTAATTGGTGATATTTGAGGAAATCACTTGGGTTTTGCCTAACGGCAAATATTTGGTTTTGAATATCCGTTGTTATGCACCAATTTCAAACTGATATATCTATACGTTTATTTTATACAGTGAGATATAACTTTTTGAAATTATATCTATGATATCTATATCAGTTGATGGTTAGGTAAGGTGCATTCAACAGCGGTGTAATTTTTCTTAACCATAGCACAGTTTTCAACCTACGACGCACAAGGTTTGAGTTATTAAACTCAGAGGACTTATACAAAATATTGTATGTTGTCCGATGTCCGTTAGGACAAAGGCGTTGGTACTCATATTATATTCCGTTTACTTATGACTTCTCTGGTTTTAGACAAGTATTTCGTTGAAATACAATGTCCAAATTTTAAGAAGTTATAGGTATAAGAATAAAGTAGAGAACCATATGTTGCAAGTATCAGAATTTTTCGAGGTGATCGAAGATATAGATATTTATGCTAGGTATTCTGTTGTAAGTAATATATTTGAGAACTTGTTTCTCTCTTAGGTTACTCATCCGTGAGTACGCTTCTTGATGAGTAATGCTGCTTGGCCTTCTTCCATTTAGTCGATATGCACTGGAAACAGCTGCTTGATTTTTGAATCTGATTCCAATTAAATTAGTGCATTTGTTTCTATATTGGATATAGAATGGATTCATATCTTAATGATGTTAAGGTATATGGAGTTGTCCGGCTTATGCTTAAAACCAGAATCTGGATAAACTCTAGGCACGTTTCAGTAATGGCAGTTTGTGGGTTATCCCGGGTTTTAACGAGGGTTAACATTCTACCATTTTGAGGATTAATAATTATATTGTTCTTTGACTCGCCACCTGTTTTAGTAAAATGAATTCTTTTCAGAAAACATTAGTGGGAGTATGGTAGAACTGGAAGTGATTCCAGAACCACAAACGATTACCGAAAATTTAGTAGAACCCAAAGATTCAATTGGATTCGACAATCCATTAGCCACTCCGAAGATTTGGTGGGTAACCTCAGCCACCCGAGAGCTACTTCAGTCTCCTCAAAGACGGTGACAAGGAGGTTTTTGATGACCCAAGCTTACCACTACTGCTGTCCTAGACTATGAGAACTGGCAGGTGGATGGCCATAACGTCGTTCTAAATTAGCTTTAGAAGTGCACGTGTATATGACTCTGCCAGAGGGTTGTTGTAGTCAGTGGGAGAAGCAGAACCATAGTGGGAAAGTGGCTTATGTCTATTTATAGAATAAAGCGAGTACAATGGAGATAAATCGTCTATTTTTTGATGTGAAAGTCATAGTGTTTGACTTCATCAGAATAACAGATGGACCTAGCAAGAAGATAGTAGGGAGTGATGTCTTGGTATTTGGATGACATGCTCTTGATAGGAAGTGATATTCTTATACTACGATCGGTTATACCGTGCTTGTCACAAGTTGTTTCTCCACATAGGATCTGAATAAAATATCAGGAATTCTGGTGACTAGATCTATAGTTTTAGATCTAGATTTGGGAAGTGTCCCAGTTCTGGTACTTTGATACTATTCTAAAGTGTTTTAGAATGGACGACTCCTGGCGTGGTAGTGTACCCGCAGATGAGGGAGTCACCCTCTCTAAAGAGATGTCTTCTAGACCGATGAGGAGAGAGATTTGCATGATTGGCATATCACTTGCCTAGACAATTAAGTTAATCATGAAATGTCAAGTACCACACCAGATATTGCTTTTGCACTGGCTGCAATAAGTATATATTAATCCATGCCGGGGATTTGGTAGTATTAGGTATTGTTATTTCTGGTTCTTACTAACAAAACTAACTTTTAACTCAATTTTTTCAAAACTAACAATACGAATTTTTTTCTAACTTTTTCTCTGTCCTTCAGACCTGCTAACACCCTGAAATTTATTCTAAAAATCAAGTTATACCATTAGAATACTAATATAATCTGGAAGAGCCGCACAAAATTCAAGCACATCCACTCGGAATCCGACCGGCGACATTGATGAATTATCCGAGCTCGCCGGCCCTTTCAGGGTGTTTTTGATTTTTTTGTTCTTGTGTGATCCCCAGTGTATTGGCAGTACTCTAGTGGTATTGTTTGATTTTTATAATTTTGAGTGTACAGGAATTGGGGCATATATATCTATTTTTGACACTAAATATCGTATTTTCCGACATTTCAGGTTTTTTACGGAATTACGACCAGCGATCGTGTGGAGCGAGGCTCAAACTCAATTTCAAGACGTTAGTGAAGTATAGTGCCAAAGATCCGGGTAGTTTGACCCGCGCAAGCAAACAATCAAAGACTCGGATCACTTTCAAAGGGGTTTTCTTAACCAAATCACATCGGTACGTATTTCCTAACACATTCCTCTTGAATATGACCCATTCTACTATTCTATCTTCTGGAGGATTCTTCGCACAAGCTTGCCACCAATTTGCACAGAGAACTAACCGTATTTTTTGCAGCGCTAAAATTTAAATGAAAAAGAATTGCTTAAATTACTTGATGTCTTGAATTCTTTTATTGATTACGCATTTGCATCTTAATACGGATTTAAGGGCAAAACGACCAAACAAGATACGGTAAAGGATTTCATCACCTTTTCTCCCTAGCCCATAAATCACAAAACTGCATTCTTGCATACCCACAGTAATTTAAAATCAACTAGAACTTTGACTTTAAGGACTTCGCGCTCATTAGGAGAAGTTAACTGTGTTTAGAACACCGCTTAACAGTATATCGTTCACGGGGTGTCTAGGCAAGTGTTCAAGAGAAAGGGTTATCTAATTAAGGAACTTCGCGAAAGCGTTGGAAAACCTCCCCTTATCTCTTGCACTTACCTGGCTTCGTGATCCATATATCTTGAGCCCGTTTCTCAACACAGTTTTGCAGGGTTACCTAAGACGGCAACAAGATTTCGGGAGGCATCATCCATGTCAAATTCAAAAATTTTCCGTTTTAGCTAACCCTAACTTTGAATCGTTAACTAGAAATCGACGGAAAAGTAAATGCAAACACTTTGCAAGTCTAGTGAGCAAGGAATACAACCTTTGTAGACCGGTCCTTCACTTCAATAGCTCCGTGTAGTAGTCTCTTTCACTGCGATCGTGAACTCCGGACTCTAGAGAGGATCCCATGAAGAAACAAACATGCTTGCTTCGAAGACTTCGAGGCCGAAGATGATTTACGTCGAGGAGACACTAACACAAGCTATCTCTTCACTAATTGTGAAATTAATGAAGCAAACAACCTATACTAAATGGAAAGTAGTAGAGGATGATGAAGTAGGAAGTGGGCTCACTTTAGAATTGATTTTCTCACATTTTATCTCATACCTCCATTGAAGCTAGAAAGCTTTTTTTGAGGAAGAAGAAGAAGAAGAACTCATCATATGAGTTATATGTGAGGTTAGAAATGCAACCAAGGGTTAAGGATGTCATGCTTAACCCTTGTAGAGAGTTAACCATGGCCATGGGTTAAAAGGTTGGGTTAAACAAATATCCAAAGCTAGACAAAAGAGTGGACAAAGTCAAAGATGCTTACAAACTTCTACAAGCTTTCAACAAATATCAACCATGATAAAATTGTTAGTGTATATGCCCTAGGGGCCATTATTGTATCATACTAGTTTGTATATTACTTAATGGAAGCTTGGGATATTCACATGTATATAACAGTCTTGCTAAACATGGTAGTATACTACTTGGTTATTCTATCTTAATATGTGAGTATACGTATTGATAGAGCTCTTAGGATCTTGCTTGACTACCAGCGTTGTGATGGCAGTCACACTAGTGGGGGCTGGGTAGTCTACAAGCACATCCTTTTTTAGGTCCCTAGTCGTAGGATTATCGAGACAGGGCATCGATACTCCGGATTAGACTAGTGTGTACGCTTCTCATCCCAGTTGGGGAGATGGTCTGTCCTACAGCCGTCAGTACGTCGTACTGGAGATAGTATACAGGTGCTCGTTGGGTTATGAGTACACCGGACAGGACTCGCAGGGAACTGTTGGTTGGGTTTTATACCAGTCGTCAGTTAACAGTTCCCAGGTGACATGAGTACAGCTTAGTCCGCAGACTTGACACTGCTACTTCGCCTCGAGTGTATCCCACTGTTCTTAGATTGCTACCCTACCACGGCTCAAAGGAGTCGTGCAAACAGGTAGCAGTTGGGTGCAGTCCCGAGCACTTGGAGGCAGTAGCGGTTAGACAGGATTCGTCTCTCCCGGTATTGGGAGTTGATATCGCGTTGTGTCAGAGAGCCATTACGCAAAGTCCCTGGCCAGGGCAAGCGAGATTTACTAGTAGGTTCCAGTAGTTTCTCAGGGTGTAATGGGCTTCGCTCCGACACGACTTATACCGCTATTAGGGGACTGACGCTTGCCGCCCCCTAGGCCCGATATGCGATAGTCTTAGACGAACAGACCGGACTGTACGAAGATTGTCACATCAGACTCAGTAGGAGTTCGGATAGGTTTCCTCATCGGCCTTCTTATCGACATCTACCTGGGGACCGTTACATACAGCTAGTGCCGCTTGCGGTCTGTGGTTAAACCCACTGCCAGCGTAGTAGTCGAGTCTCTAGAGTCCCACATAGAGAGTTTCCCTGCTCCAGGCGAAACGATATAGAGGTCGTATGGTTTTACGACAAGGGTTCGGACGCATACGTGTGTTTACGCACGTACGACTTTCGGACAGTTTTTACTAGTCGGCTTTGGTTTAAGCCAGATTCTAGTATCGGGATATTGGATTTATACAGTCTAAAGTTTTTCCGTGTTTTCACGGATAGGAGGGGCGTTCTCGTAATTATGCGAGAAGCTTCTAGAAGATGGTGACTTGGGGGTTAAGGTGGCATATGCATTAAATGAGATTAGTGAGTCATTTGAGTGATTCATCCATGTTATTAATGCATCATAAATGCTTAATGACTCATGGAGATGAATCACCCTCTTGTATTTATGAAGCATGATTATTCATCCTTTATTTTCTTTTATTGGATAAATGATAATGCTTGATATATATTATGATAGATCATTATCTCATCTCATTCTCTTGCTCACTTTCTCTCTCCTCAAGCTCTCTCTCTTCAAACCCTAATCCTCCCCTCTCATGTGTTGAGATCAAGGATTAGATTAGACTACTTAATCCATAATCCAACTCTATATCACCTAGGTTACTTGGATTAGCACTTTAAGAAACCTAGTTACCTCTAGTTTGAGGTGAAGCTTGAAGTATAGCTCTCGGGTGGATCTTCTACTACATAGAGAAGGCCGGAGAGGACGTGGAGAACGACAAGACGAATGACTCGGTTCTTTAGGTATAATCACTTATCATAGTAGTTAACTCTTCTATGGTTTCTTGTTAGTTATAATTTAGCAAAGATTCTCGGTTAGTCGATGTTTACGCATAAAACAAGATCGTTTTTCATTATTCCGCCTCCCCGCAAGTCGTGGGGTGTTGTACATCGACTTACAAAAATCCACAATTTTGAATAACTTAATGATAAATATAAAACCCTAATCTTAACCCTAGCATGGTTTAACCCTTAATAACCCTAGTTGCATTTGTAACCTAGCTTGATACATTTAACATATATCACATATACATCAATATATCCAAAGTAAGAAAAGAAATCATAAGTAAGCTAATACAAGTTAATGTAATGTAATATATCAAATATATAATTATACATTAGATTATTAAATCAACTCTTGATTTAATAATCCAGCTATATCACATATAACCGACTAATATTATGTGTAACAACTTGTCGAATCAACACTTGATCCGATAACCCGGCTATATCGCATATAACCGACCAATGTCACAATTCACGAGAATAGAATGCAGTATCTCATATCGTATCAATCTCAGTCCCGCACATATCGCATATGTGCTCTTACTCCGTTTCGCTTGAGCCAGAAAACCCCTGTGTAGGACTCTAAAGACTCGTCAATACGCCGGCAGTATGTGATGATCATATTAAACACCCAGAAACCGCAAGCGGTCTGCTAAACATAACGGCCACCCGGGTATTGAGGGATTGGAAGATCAACAAGCAAGCCTGCTCACACTCCTGCGAATCCAATCAGTAACACTACCGTACAGTCCGGTCTCTTCGTCTGATATGTCGCATATCTAGTCTAGGGGTGGTAAACGTCAGACCCCAGTAACTCGATAAGTCGTGTCGATATGAGGCTCATAACGGATCGAGAAACTATTGATAACACTTACCAGTATATCTCTAAAGCAGCCTTGGCCAAGGACTTCGTGTTATAGCCAATCGAGCACCGCGCAACATCAACTCCCAATACCGGCAGAGACGAAACCCCTCCTATCGCTCATTGCCTCCATGTGACTCGGGACTGTACCCAAAAGCCACCGTTTTACACGTTCTCTTGAACGTAGTAAGGTGGAAATCAAAGCATAGTGGGAATCACACAAGACTCTATGATGATCTCGGGTCTACAGACTAACCTGTACCAGTGTCACCAGAGAACTGCCATCTGACGTGAGGTATAATACCATCTGGAGTTCTCGGCGAGTCCGTCCAGTGTACCCAGTCTCCACTGAGCACCCGTATACTATCTCTGATGTCAAACACCAATGGATATGGGATCATCCATCGCCCATCTACATGGGTCGAGAAGCTATACGCTAGTCTACTCTGGTATATCGATGCCCTGTCTCGATACACCTACAACTAGGAACATTTGAAGGATGTACTTAGTGACTACTCTGTCCCTACTAGTATGATCTACATCATAGTCCTGGTAGTCAAGTACTCATCCTAAAGGCTTTATCAACATGTAACATAGAGACAATCAGAGTACATGTTAAGATAAAGTGCAACCAGATAGCATACTATCATGTCGAGCAAGAAAGTCCTCCCTATATATGTCGAAGCATCCACTACAATATATATCGTATGTACAGTAATGGCCTCTAGGGCATACATATGACTAACAATCTTTTACTTGCACTAGGGCCATCTGTTGTAGTATCTCATACCCAACAATCATCAGTGGTTGAAGTATCTCATACTCAACCATCCCATAAAAGTCTCTTTTGGAAAAAGGCCTTTGTGAGTGGATCCGTCCTATTCTCCTCTGTGTCTTCTCTCCTAACCTCGATCTCCCTGGAGATCATCCATCTCCATGATCAGGTGATACTGTCTAAGAATATGTCTGGATCTCTGATGGGACGGGGGTTCCTAGGCCAAAGCCACAACTCCATTGTCACACAATGGTAGGAACGAAGTTCATCTCATGAACTTTTATACATCCAGACTACCTCTTTGGTAGCATCCTTGGTAGCAATGTATCTAGCCTTTATCGTCTAGTCTGCCACGGTATCTAGCTTAGAACTCTTTCAACATACCGTCCCTCCACTGAGGGTAAAGACAATGCCTGTGACTGACATTCAGTCGACCTTACCACCCTGGAAGCTATCCAGTGATTCTCCCCAGGATCGATTGATACCATCTCACTACACCTAGTGAGAATCCTAACATCCACTTAGATCTATCTCATAGATCCAAAACCCAGGATTTAGGAGGTATCACCTTGATCCTATATAGAGAATCCTTGTGATAAGAGGAGATTGACCGAGTGTAGCATAGGAAACTCCTTTCCTATCAAGAGTATGTCATCCACATACAATACGAGGATCACCACCATACTCCCTACTACCTTTTTGTATATACAAGGTTCATCTACAATTTTGATGAAGTCAAACGCTTTGACTACCACATCAAAATAGATGTTTCAACTTCGCGATGCCTGTTTTATCCCATAAAGCAACTTGCACACATTTCCGTTGCTCCCACTGTCTACGAAGCCCTCTGGCTGTGTACTTATAGACGCTCTCTTCTAAATCACCATTTAGAAAAGCAGTCATGATACCCAACCACTAGATATCATAGTCATGGTATGTAGCATTGGCAAGTAGGATCCGGATGGACTTAAGCATATGCACTAGAAAAGGTTTCATCATTATCCACACCTGGTCAATGATGAGAACCTTTTGTAACAAGCCTTAGCTTTGAAAGTCTCAACTTTTCCATATACACCAAGTAATCTTCTCAAGATATACTTGCTCCTGTTGGGATTTAACCCTTCAGATATAGCAACCAAAGTCCATACTTTGTTGGTGTATATGGATTCTATCTCAGATCGCTTAGCATCCAGCCATTCTCACAGAGTCCCCACTCCTGATGGCCTGCTCAAAACTAGTTGGGTCATCATCTCATGATGCAATCCTCGCTCCCACTGTCATAGAGAAAACCGAGGTATCTCTCAGATGGGTGAGGAACCCTACTAGATCGGCGGAGAGGCTGAGGTTCGTCGGGAAGCTATTGAATCCTCCGGTTCTACCAAATCATCAGCTGCAGTTTGTATAGCTGGAACTTCTTCCAGTTCTACCTCATGACCACTAATTTCTTCACAAGAAATTCCCTTTCCAAAAGGTGGCATGCTGAGAAACAAAACACCTTTTGCTCCTCAGTGTGGTAGAAGATATTCCCTTGCGAATGCTTGGGATATCCAACAAACTTCCACATAACTGATTTTGCCTCGAGCTTGTCCGGATTTTGCTTTTAGACATAGGCCGGCAACCCCAAATCTTAACTTTCTTAAGAGATAGGCTCTTCCCATACTATATCACATATAGAATGGTAGGCACCTGATTTGGTTAGAACCCTATTCAATAGGTATGCAGTTTCACAAGTGCATAACCCCCAAAAGGAAATAGGCATCTCAGTAGTACTCATCATAGAGCACACCATATCATATAGGGTGCGATTGCTCCGCCCCGATATACCAACGTGCTGTGGTGTATACGGAGGAGTAATGCTGAGAGAAAATCTCATTCTCCTTTAGAATAGTCCAGGAATTCCGTGCTCAAGTATTCTTCTCCCTGATCACATCAAAGGACATAATACTTATACCCATTTTGGTTCTCTACTTCTAACTTATATTCTTTGAATTTCTCAAAAGCTTCAGACTTGTGTTTCAACAGGAACACATGTGCGAATCTTGAGAGATCATCAGTGAATGTAATGAAGTACAAAGAACTGGTCCTGGAATGTGTAGACAGGGGACTTGCATACATCATCATGTATCAAACCCAAGAGTTCAATAACTCTTTCTTTGTTTTCAATAAACGGAGCTATGGTCATCTTATCTTTGTGACATGACTGGCAAGTTTCACAAGATGTAAATTCAAACTGATTTAAATATGCATCTCTATGTAACTTAGCTGGTCGGGTCGCATTGATATGACCTAGTCTACAATGCCTCAAGAAGGATTCATTTATTTCTGAACTCTTCCTCTTGTGTGTGTTCTGTACGTTAAGAACTGTGGTTTGATTTAGAACGTATATGTTTTTAGATAACGCGCCTGAACCGATCAACTCTTGATATAGGAAATGTTCAAAACATTATCCAACAATACAAAATTATATCCTTCTTTACTTAATAAAGAGACTGATATGATGTTGTATATCAGCTTCGGTATCTAATAACATTCGTTCCAAATCAACGTATTTCGTAATACAGGGTGATAACTGCCAACATACTTGGCTGCAACAATTGCACCATTTCTAACTTTTAAAACTTATCACCCATTCTCAGTTCTCTACCTTTCTTTAACTCATGTAACAGATTACATATGCGGGATCCTGATCCGGTATCTCATACCCAGGACGTAAAGCATACTGAGAAACAGTTCTCTGTAATGAATACACCCGAAGATGATGCATCAGCATGCACTTTCTTCATTTGGGCGGCACGGGAATCCTGGTAATCCCTATTTCCTGCTCAGTCTTATAACAATTATAACTTGGAGCGGGACCAACGTTCCTTAGCTCAGTATAACAAGCAGTTTCGGTCAATACATCCGTATTATTATCTTGATTAAGGCGTGACATGGTCGCTACTTGGAGAGAGAGAGAAGAAAACACCCGGCGTATGCTCTTGCAAGATTAGATTGGTTATTAATTTATCTAATCAGGATGGCTCCCACTATTTTAGTCAAATCTTCCTTCAAACCCTAAAAGGAAACACTAGCCGGGATTAATTACACCCTACAATTTTGCCAATCTTTCAGCCAGGCCAGTGTCGGTACTTTGAGGGAGGTTCCCCGTGCTTTCGCACGGACCTAATTAAAATAAACCTCATTTTCCCAGAGGCATAACCCCGTTGACACCTTTCTAGACACCTACTTGATCGGCTAATTGTAATATGTAAAACTCTCCCAGGAGTAACTCTTACTCGTAGTGGGTATCGGGATCCAACTATCTCATAGGAGGTATGTAATCTCATTGCAAATTTCAACACTTGAAATTCTCGATAATATTTTGCCCCTAGCAACTTATGACCTTAACAAGGTCAACAAATCATAAGCGCTGGCCAAGTTCAACCTGTCATTTTCTGATTGAATTAAACCCACCCGCACGACCCTTAACAAGGTCAACAAAGTCACACGACTACCCTAATCCAATCGCATCATATGCTTATGCAGATAAGCACTAATTAGCTACCGCACACTACGCCTTAACATAGTCAACAAACTTAGCACGAATACTAACCAGTACTTATCTGAAATGACGGAGGGCTACGACGGGTTTTTAAGAAAACCTTTTGCGTAATGAACTTGATATTGTCGTAGAATCGAGTGATTTTGAAAAGGAGTGCTTGTGAGGCTTTTACTAGTTTTGCTAAAGAGATCACTCCCGATGAAGGGATCTCGGCTCTTTCCTTATCGAATAAGGTGCAGGATATTTCATAAATACCACTATGCAAAGCAAAAACCATAAAAGCAATCAAAAAACAAACCAAGTTTGTAGCATCTGCTAGTTTCGCTAAAGAGGTCACTCCCGGTGAAGGGATCTCGGCTCTTTCCTTATCGAATAAGGTGCAGGATATTCTACAAGGAATACCGCTATGCAAAGCAAAAACTAGAGCTACGATTTTTCGAGACAAGTTTCTACAACATCTTTAGGTTTATTTTCTTTCATTAATCTCATTAATGAATTCCCATCATTTAAGTTACCTAAACATCACAGATAAATACAGCGTACACTTATACCATCCGCATTCGCCTCGATGTCCTCTCGTGCACCGTTAGGTTAGGTAACTAACGGCAGAGCGGGGTAGGGCTAGCGCGGGTGTAAAACATAACCAACGTCTATATAATATATCACATATACTATATCCTGTATTCATCTCATCAATATACCAAATGATCACATCACAGATATCGCAGTAGAAAACAACATATGAAATATTGGATATACTAGGATTTCCGTGCTTTATTTTAAGCCTGTATAAAACACGGATTCTACAGTCATGATGAATAGCCAATCCCACACCCCTATACCCCTACGAGAGCGGCAAGCAACCCTACCAATTCTAGAGTTAGGAGACCCGGTCTCGACTCCTTGAGATGGTCTCCCACTGGACCCTAGAACCCGGTTACTTGTGCTCCCTGCCTTAGGTCTATCGTAATGCGGAAAAGTAAATAATATACAATGGTGACATCATCCTCAACCCGGAAGTGCCCCAATAAAAGAATATTACATACAATGAATTTTACATGAATGAAAATGAAAAACTCTTATCTCACATAAAAACCCCGGCTATTCAAAACACGACGATCCAATATAACATATCCCAGCAACACATAACATCACATGTCATCAACGTAAGTAAATATGCGTATCCCAGTTGTCGTTGACATATAGCACTGAAACCGGCGATACACCACATATTACACTTACGGTCGCAGAAAAGAAAGTGAAAAACTACAAAAGTTGGAATCCACAACCACCTTAGACATCATAAACCCGAAATATCTCATTCTTTGGATGTCATACTTAACCAAATGAATTCCTTAGACATCACATGCCTAACAATTATAAATCCCGCATTTTAGTCTCAATCTCGAAAACACTTTTCAATATCTAGTCGGGCAATTCAACAAGATTTCCGACATCCTGATCGAATGCTCGTCGGAAACTTTAGTAGACGGCTGCATCCCCCGATGCCGTCGACGAAGTGCACTAAGGCGGAACACCGCTGCCGCGAGCACCCGAACGGATGCTTTTGGCGACGGGGTTCTCCTAAAGTCACTTGGTCGGGACTATGGGGCGTGGCTATCTATTAAGTTTACCCGGCGAGTATCCGGTTACACTACTTGATTGCGACGGACTTTTGATCACATCAAAATCTCGTGGCAACCGATCAAATGAGACTAAATTGCTAGATTTATAACATTCAAATTAGTTATCTCATAACTACTTTTTTGGATTCCAAATATTGTATCCCATCACATAATATCCGGACGAACGTTAAACTTTTCAATCGATTCATCAAAGTCCCACAATTTCCTGACAGCTCAACACTTGAGCACAGTTCAATAATATCCAGAATATGCCACAGTACATATGCACCAGCCGTAGAAGGGCAAACCCAAGCCTCACTCATGTCGCCACGGAACTATGGAAAACCCTAGGGTTTGACCGAGGTTCCGCGATCCAAAAAAGTCGAGTTAGGGTTTCATTCTTCTAGAGGGTTCATAGGATCACTTGCATGTTTTTCCGAATACGTTAAACTTGGAAAAATGGGTTTTTTTTCCATTCGATCAAACTTTTTAACTTCGTCTAGACAACATGCGAATAACCCGAAATAATGTTAAAACTACGAATACGAAACACTCCGAATTGTTTATAGTGTAATATTACATCACATGCAAAATTAGAAAAAACAAACAACACCTGAAACATCAAAACCAAGTCACTGGAACACACAAAAAATTTCATGGGGAGGGGCTCGGATTTGGCTGAGATCATGCATATGGTGGCCGGCCAAAATTTCATGAAACCCCCTGAAATTTTCACAGTGTTCATGTTATATCCCATATAGCACTCTGTACTTGTTTTAAATTTTTTTTGACAAATATTTAAAATCGACAGAAACTTGATTTTCGCGTTTCAAGTTTTGGAGTATTTCGGTTTCATAATCTTAAAAAAATCCGTATAAATTTCTAGCATGGCTCTGATACCACTGCAGGGTTACCTAAGACGGCAGCAAGGTTTCGGGAGGCATCGTCCATGCCAAATTCAAATTTTTGCCGTTTTAGCTAACCCTAACTTTGAATCGTTAACTAGAAATCGACGGAAAAGTAAATGCAAACACTTTGCAAGTCTAGTGAGCAAGGAATACAACCTTTGTAGACCGGTCCTTCACTTCAATAGCTCCATGTAGTAGTCTTTTTCGCTGCGATCGTGAACTCCGGACTCTAGAGAAGATCCCATGAAGAAACGAACATGCTTGCTTCGAAGACTTCGAGGCCGAAGATGATCTACGTCGAGGAAACACTAACACAAGCTATCTCTTCACTAATTGTGAAATTAGTGAAGCAAACACCCTATACTAAATGGAAAGTAGTAGAGGATGATGAAGTAGGAAGTGGGCTCACTTTAGAATTGATTTTCTCACATTTTATCTCATACCTCCATTGAAGCTAGAAAGCTTTTTTTGAGGAAGAAGAAGAAGAAGAAGAACTCATCATATGAGTTATATGTGAGGTTAGAAATGCAACCAAGGGTTAAGCATGTCATGCTTAACCCTTGTAGAGAGTTAACCATGGCCATGGATTAAAGGGTTGGGTTAAACAAATATCCTAAGCTAGACAAAAGAGTAGACAAAGTCAAAGATGCTTACAAACTTCTACAAGCTTTCAACAAATATCAACCATGATAAAATCCACAATTTTGAATAACTTAATGATAAATATAAAACCCTAATCTTAACCCTAGCATGGTTTAACCCTTAATAACCCTAGTTGCATTTGTAACCTAGTTTGATACATTTAACATATATCACATATACATCAATGTAACCAAAGTGAGAAAAGAAATCATAAGTGAGCGAATACTAGTTAATGTAATGTAATATATCAAATATATAATTATACATTAGATTATCAAATCAACTCTTGATTTAATAATCCGGCTATATCACATATAACCGACTAATATTATGTGTAACAACTTATCGAATCAACACTTGATCCGATAACCCGGCTATATCGCATATAACCGACCAATTAATTCACGAGAATAGAATACGGTATCTCATATCGTATCAATCTCGGTCCCGCACATATCACATATGTGCTCCTACTCCGTTTCGCTTGAGCTAGGAAACCCCTGTGTAGGACTCTAAAGACTCATCAATACGCCGGCAGTAGGTGATGATCATATCAAACACCCACAAGCCGCAAGCGGTCTGCTAAACGTAACGACCACCCGGGTATTGAGCGATCAGAAGATCAATAAGCAAGCCTGCTCACACTCCTGCGAATCCAATCAGTAACACTACCGTACAGTCCGGTCTCTTCGTCTGATATGTCGCATATCTAGTCTAAGGGTGGTAAACGTCAGACCCCAGTAACTCGATAAGTCGTGTCGATATGAGGCTCATAACGGGTCGAGAAACTACTGATAACACTTACCAGTATATCTCTGAAACAGCCTTGTCCAAGGACTTCCTGTTATAGCCAATCGAGCACCGCGCAACATCAACTCCCAATACCGGGAAAGACGAAACCCCTCCTATCGCTCATTGCCTCCATGTGACTCGGGACTGTACCCAAAAACCACCATTTTGCATGTTCTCTTGAACATGGTAAGGTAGAAATCAAAGCACAGTGGGAATCACACAAGACTCTATGACGATCTCTGGTCTACAGACTAACCTGTACCAGTATCACTAGAGAACTACCATCTGACGTAAGGTATAATACCATCTGGGAGTTCTCGGCGTGTCCGTCCAGTGTACCCAGTCTCCACTGAGCACCCATATACTGTCTCTGATGTCAAACACCAATGGATATAGGATCATCCATCGCCCATCTACATGGGTCGAGAAGCTATACGCTAGTCTACTCTGGTATATCGATGCCCTGTCTCGATACACCTACGACTAGAAACATTTGAAGGATGTACTTAGCGACTACTCTGTCCCCACTAGTATGATCTGCATCATAGTCCTGGTAGTCAAGTACTCATCCTAAGGGCTTTATCAACATGTAATATAGAGACAATCAAAGTACATGTTAAGATAAAGTGCAACCAGATAGCATACTATCATGTCGAGCAAGAAAGTCCTCCATATATATGTCGAAGCATCCACTACAATATACATCGTATGTACTGTAATGGCCTCTAGGGCATACATATAACTAACAAGTTTTACTTTGATAATCAGGTTCTTGAGCAGGTCTAGTTGACTAAGCATATCATAGACTGCTAGGGGTGTGATATTCTTTATCTTTGTGACATTTGTAAATTCTTGTTGATATGGGTGATACACGATTTAATTCAATTTTTTACAATTCTTATTCCTCTGTTTATACTCAGTCCCAATTCATTTGTTCAAATTACCACAATTCTTCCCACATTCATGAAAATTGTCCTTTTCTAAGGGGTGGCCAACCGTCCCAAATTTTTGATAACGGTCACTCACCTAACACTCTTGAACCCAGTCCCACTTCAATTAGAGACCTAATGATTGAGGATTTAGATAAAGAGGTCAACAGATTGACTGCTTTAGCATCACCACCGTCACAACCCTCTTTACCTGAAACAACTGACCCATCCTTAGGGAATGATGGTGAGATAGATGTTAGGTTGACCGCTTTAGAGAAATGTATTGAAGTGATGATTGCGGTCGAGAATCAAACAGCTGCAACGCTAGCCCTGTGTATACAGCAGTCTGAGCAATTGTTTCACGCTCAAGCTCAATCTTTGGCTAGAATTGAAGAGCATGTAGCTGTAGTGATTCTAAAGAGTGAACACATTCAATTAGAACCATATGGTGTTAATATCTGTCATCTAGGATGTCACCCAAGTAAGATAAACGGTCAATTGAATTTTGATGATTTCATAGATGACGATGCAATTGAATTGACTAAGTGTTATCAGGACACACAAGAAAGACCACCGACTGATTTTTGCATTCCTATTTTAGAGGAGGAATCTTGTGATTTTGACGGGTATGGTTTGGATAAATTGTTATAAGAGATCAATGATCAGGAACCCACGATTTTTGTATCACCTAGTGATATTGTTTCGGAAGAAACGTTAGGGTGGGAACCTACCTTTTTAAATGACATGAACCTACCCAGATATGAATGTGATGAAGAAAAATGTGCTTTGGGAATTGTGAGCTATAGCAGTGAGTATAGGATTGTGCAGAATTATAGGGTGGAAGACAGCCTTGAAAACCAGTCTTTCATACAGAGTTTTGAAGAATTATTTGCGGATAAACTTGATATCCTCGGTGAGTTTGAGTCAGGATCAATTAGAAAACATCCCATGAACCTTTCATTTTCCAAATTTTTTGCGGATGAAATCCAGTTTTTAAACGAGATTGACTCCGAAACTCGACATGTGCTTTTTGAACATTCAATTCATCCGGGCAACAATTCGTTGACCTCTTCAAAATTTCATTTTCACTTTCAACGTCTTCTTATCCCTACTCATACACACCTATGCCCTTCACTAACAACTAACATATTCTCTTTATTTTTATTTTTTATATACATATTCTTTTACCAGCCACTACATTATATCGATAAAAAAAATTTGTGGCTGGTATTAATTTCTGGACTAACAATGTCGTTTAGCTTGTGAATACTGTAATTAATTTTTGTTTTTCGTAGTTTTTTGAAAATAAGATCTCACCCGTTAAGGGGTGAGTGCTGAGGTTTGGGGAAAGCGCTGATTTAACTTCTTGTTTGAGTAATAGTGTAATAAATGGGTTTTCTTTTTGTTGGGTTTTTTTTTTGTAAAATGTCCTTCATATAGTCAACATCCCTGACCTGACCCCTTTATTCTCAGTTCTCAAACAACAACATCTCCTTTCTTTTCTGTCCCCGCACCCTCCTCCCAAACCCTAGCCCATCTCCTTGGAATCCGACCAGTGACTTCATCAGAAAATCCGGCGAGGCCGGTCTCATTTTCCTTAATCGTCGTTTGGCTTTGTCAGAGCTGTAAGATTTTCTCTTCCCCCCTCTCCTGCACTATTAAATTTTCTGCAAACTTCACATACCCACGGATCATGGCCCCTTTCGAATTAGAGCAAAATTTTGTCGATGTATTTACCCATGAGGTGTTCGGGAGCTATTTCCATGATGCTATCCGACAGTTGGGGTGGGAATTTTTGTTGTATGGGGAAGAGGGGTTATGTGCTTGCGAATACTTGGTAGATGAATTCGATGACGCGCTTAGGAATGGTGAGATACTCCAGGATCGCATTAGATTTCACTTTCAGGGTAGACGGAGGGTATTTTCAGCTGATACGATATCCAACGTCACCAACATCCCTATCCGACCTGGTTTTCAAAGACCATTAGAGCTGGCCCAGTATAGGACGATTATGGGGGACAGGTGCGAGTTACGAGATGCTGGGCTAAATGCCCAGTAGATTTATAGAAACGTCTATACGGCATGCCGCTGGGCTTATCGTAACGTCAGAGGGATCGCTCGAGTTTCATCTTTTCCAGCGATTGTGGGGCACATGGTTCATTG
The DNA here is from genome assembly GCA_030015575.1 of Agapanthus africanus. Taxonomy (NCBI): domain Eukaryota; kingdom Viridiplantae; phylum Streptophyta; class Magnoliopsida; order Asparagales; family Amaryllidaceae; genus Agapanthus; species Agapanthus africanus. The sequence continues at coordinate 129,171,969 of CM057350.1, read as the reverse complement.
TTTAATGACCAAAGATTATCAATTTTGCATGGCGAGCATGCTATTTACCACAGTCAAGGAAAGTGTCGCCGAGCGCAAATCTTTACTTCCCGTCATCGTTACTCAAATTTGTCGCTACTATATGGAGGACGATGATTTCGTGGCCTGCCTCACGATATATGAAACTATCCTGGTGGAGATAGAGAGGATCTCACCTGGCTACACAGACCCCAAGAGTGAGCAGCAGATTTGGTCACCCACCGACCCCAGCGAGCATGCGGCACCGCAGACTTCCTCAGAGATTTACTTGGGAGAGGACGTTCCGACAGATCCCTATGAATTACACAGGATGGAGGTCTGTGGCATCAAGACTTTGATCAGGCAGAATAAGGAAATAAAGGATCAACTCAGCCAGATCTTAGCAAACCAAGAAGAAGCAAGCGGAAGCAGCAGAGCCAAGAGCAAAGCCAAGCGACGATGAGGACCGTCAGACTTCGAATCATCGTATTCAGTTTGGGGGTGGATCGGTTTTGGTTGCATTTTGTATCTGCATATAGTTTGCATATGTATATTTTCTGCATTTCAGCACTTACATCATGTATTTTTCTTTTCTTTTGCATATAGTCGCATTTCATATCTGCTTTTGTATTGCATTGTATAAATAAAAAAGAAAACTTATAAAAATTGAAAAATTTCTTCAAAAATATAAAAACTTTTTCATGTTAGCTAGCGGGGGAACTTTGATTCGAAGTCTGACGGTTCGGTTGATAAATTAGAAATAACTAGATCCTTATTGTGAGACTGACGACCCGAAAAATAATCCTCCTTTGTGTTTAACCATAGCTGATATAAGTCTTTTCTAACACTTTACACGTGTCATATGTGTTTTGAGAATTTGATAAATGTCTGATATGTCTAAAAAACTTTTAAATATTGATAAACATCGTTAGGATCAAACAGGTTTGTTCTGAGTTAAGCAAATATCAAGAATAGTTCATACAGTGAAGTAGATATGAATAATTTTATTGATGTTTTAATAGAAGCTATATGTTTGAAAAATAACCCATCTGGAACCTTGTTGGAGTAATTACACACCTTATCCACATATAACGTCTTCGGATTTAAAAGAAAAGCTGGCTATATCTCCGTTTTCACTGAATTCAGAATATTTTTAAATAAAATGAGTCTTCTGTTTTGTGGCCTTGGTAACTTGGGTAATTAAGTCCTTGGGGTGTCTCCACACCTAATGCCCTAAAACCATTTGGGTGGGGAGTCATTGACCCAAAACTCGCTAAGTTTTCAATCGCCAAATAAAACAAGCTAAGCAAGTGTTCTTTCCAAGTTAAAAGTCCTCACTGTTCTTTGTGGTAGAATAATCTTGGCGGAGACAAGTTTTCTTATAAAACGGTTTTTTTACAGAGATATGATAGTTTATATTTAAAGACGTTTTGCACGATAACGAAGGGTGTGTATGAACAAAAACAGGTGAAAGGTAGGAGTGAAAAATAAGACTTAGGTTCTCTGTTAAAAATAATATAAATTCCGACTTTGAAACCTAACTTGAGAACAAAAAACTTGAGAAAATCTTAACTCCTTTCAAACTCGTGTGATCCTTCAGAAGTGTATCCTGGTTTGTAATTATGACATGATGACCCTAATCAAAGTTCTTAAAACCTTATAGACACTATCCGCACAATCACGTAAAAGACGCGTATGAGCTTATGTTAAACAAATTGCGAGGAATGAAAAATAGGGTTTAACGTTTCTGACTTGGGTAATAGAACTTCTAACTGTGATCTCTAACTTAAGATTAGAATCAACAGTTTCTCCACGACGCTAACTTGACTGGATTTTGTGGGTGTAATTCGCTGAAAACCCTCAGGAGACAACACTCCTCCTACTAGGGACACCTAGAGGTTTAACGGCTTGTTGCACATGCTCAGTGCAATCACATTCCCTGCGAAAGTGAGGCTAGGATTTTTTTTGTTTTGTTCAGGACGAGCAAAAGATAAGTTTGGGGGTATTTGTTCATCTCAGAAAACTGCATTTTAATACCACTCATTCATTATCTATTTTGTTATATATCAGTGCTATTAACCATTGTCTGCTCAGTAATTACAGATTACAGGTATTCGTGATTAAATACTGGAAACAAACTCAATATCACGGATATAGCGTTTGGGAGCCGACACTGTAATCAGAACAAAGAACCAACCGATATCCAAAGAGCCCTTTTGCAATAAACAAGTGTGCACACCATTTTTGGTCCAACACAATACATGTGTGACACTAGCTCTTTGACATGGACCACATGGGGGCTGCCCTTGCACAATTCATGCAAGTGGGCACATGTATGGTGTGATGGGTAATAAATGCAATAAATTTTTGATGTGATATTGGCATCAAGTTTCCCTCCATGTCTCTGAATACAAACCATGTTTAAATAGATAAATCAAGCTGCATCAGTGTGATTGTGGAGAGCACACAAGCACACCGTGCCAAGACGGGCTCCTTTGCTCGGACCAAGACCGGCCACACCCTTATATTATCCGAGCTCGCCGGCCCCCCTTGCCCAATTTGTCCCCATCTTTTCTCCCTACCTTCCCCGCAGTCACATCACCTTATTTTTATTGCTTGTTTAATCTTTTTTGGTGCCTATAAAAGCCAGATCAGTGAGCAAGGGAAGGGCTATCTCATATTCACAAAGTGTATACATTTTGATAGTTTCTTTTGTTTTTGGTTTAGGCTTGAGAGTGAGTGGGATATCACTTGGTTTCTTCTTCTTCTTCCATCTTGAAGCTTTCTCTTGAGAGCTTCATTATGGAGGTTGAATAGGTTACCAATATCTTGTACCTCTTCTTCAAGTGTTAATAAAATTGTTGTTTCTTTTATTACTTTGTTCTTGTTCTTATTTGCTTTTCTTTTTATCATGCTTATCTAATCTCTTTGGTGGTGGTAATGGTAAGGAAGTGAGATGAAAGGCTTTGCCTCCTCCTCCTCTTGTTAATGTTTAATGTGCTTATATATATTTGATTCTAACTTAAAGATTGTTTATGTATTGATGTGATATGGTATTTGGAAACATGGTTACTTTGTAACCTCCTCATATACCATATTCACTCACTTTCCCCATTTCAATATTTAAGTTAAAATCAATTTAGTGTTAAGGTTGCTAGGTTTAGATATGGTATTTTGTGATCAAGTGCTTGACAATCTCTTGGTTTCATATATTATATATTATCACAAACACTTAGAAAACTCAACACTAGAATCATTTGCTCTCATTAACTAATTTGTGTTTTTGATGTTGTGGTAAGCTTGCTAACCCTCATGCTTAGTGTTGATACCCCAAGCTTGAACATACAAAACGGTAAGTGAACAAAACGGACCCATTTCGTGTTTTGCGGCCAATATCGAAATTTGATAATTTGTGCTTTACAACCGCCTTGACAAATCATGCTTCATACCGGGATCAACGTAAGGACGGACAACTCATGATCAAGGGAGTGTCAAAGGAATCGTCGCGATTCGACCTTCCGAGCCAAAGCCACAACCACTTCTTTCTTAGCTTCTTTTCTTGCTTTTCTTTGTTTTCGTATTCTTTCATTTTTAGTGACAAAACCAACCCATTCATTATTTGTTGAACCTTAAATCACAAGACCCGATACACAATTCCCTGCGGATCGACCCGTACCTGCCGGCTTGCTACAACGCGTCGTGCACTTGCGGTTTATAAATTTTAAAACGAGAACGATCTCGTGTGCGCATTCCATTTCCTTAAAATCATATCCGTTTCCAAAACATACGCGTTTGCGCGCGCGGGTGAGTTCCCAACAAGAAACATTGGGAAGCAGTTATGAACAAAAGACGATGTTCTTGTTTTATGGTAACGACAGCCTCCTTCAGGTGGCGGTTATCATTTCAAGCTTCCAAGGTGACCTGGATGACAGAGTGACTGTCAGAGTTATAACTTTCTCTCTTCTGAGGGGCAGTATGTTGGACAGGTGGTCCAAGTGGATACTGAGGAAGGTATAGCGCAGGATACTGATTAAATTCAGTGGAAGATACGGTCTAAGAAGTTTGTTGGATTTGTAGTTCATTTATGAACTAGGTCCTATCAGATATCCAGACAAATTCTAAGACATGTATCGCTCATTTCGGGAAATAGTCTTTCTCTGCGAAATTGAGATATAGAGAGATAAAGATAGAAACATTGGAGCGGATCCACTCATTGAGGCTATTTATCGAATGCAATAGTTTCACAAACGGGCTTTGCGAGACTGATTAGTAGAGAAGTTGGGTGTTCGGTATCACACGGGCAGTGAGTACGCGACATCGCAATAATTAGCCTTAAGTGCAAGTGGGAGATTGTTGGATATAGTGCCCTCAAGTCAATTATTGTAATCATAGGCACGCTATTGTGATGATTAAGGGATGACCTATACGAGTAGAACAGTCTTACTCAAAATGATAGTATACTATCCGGTTTATCTCTATCATCATGTACATTCATTATGTGGTATTACAGATCAATATTACATATTGATAGAGCCTATAGGATTCTTGCTTGACTACCAGCATTATGATGGCGATCATATACGTGAGAGTTGGGTGGTCTATAAGCACATCCTTAAATGTCCCTAGTCGAAGGAGTATCGAGACTGGGCATCGATACTCCGGAGTAGACTAGTGTATACTTTTTGAGACCCCGACGAGGGGCAGTGGCCGGTCTCATAAGCCATTGGTGTCAGTTAGTCACCTAAGATAGTATACAGGTGCTCATTGGGTTATGAGTTACACTGGACGGACTCGCCAGGAACATGCTATATGGTATTATACCTATTGTCAGATAGCAGTTCGCATGTGACATGAGTACAGGTTAGTCTGTCGACCTGAGATCGTCATTTGTCTCGTGTGAGTTCCCACTGTGCTTTGATTACTACCCTACCACGGCTAAAAGGAGTCGCGCAAACATGTTTTAGTTGGTTACAGTCCCGAGCCACATGGAGGCAGTGAGCGGATCGTCAGGGATTCGTCTCACCCGGTATTCGGGGTTGATGTCGCGTTGTGCACGGGTAGCCATCACCAGAAATCCTTGGCCAAGGTAGACGAGAATTACCGATTTGGATCAGTAGTTTCTCAGTGAGTGATGGGCTTCACACCGATACGAAATATCGCGTTATTAGGGATCTGACTTTATCCACCCCCTAGACCCGATATGCGATACTCTTAGACGAATAGACCGGACTGTATAGAGATTTTCAAAGACAGGCTCAGTAGGGGTTCGGATGAGTTTGCTCGTCGGCCTTCCTTTCGCTTAATACCTGGGCAGCCGTTATGTACAACTAGTGCCGCTGACGTGCTTGTGGTTAAACCCACTGCCAGTGTATTTACGAGTCTTTAGAGTCCCACACAGAGGGTTTTCCTGGTTCATGCGAAATGATGTAGTAGCCGTATTTTGATACGTGTAGTGTTCCGATAGAATAATTATACTAGTTACCTGGACTTTCGATCGGACGGTTGATAATACTAGCCGGCTCGGGATTGAGCTGGATTATTAAATCAGGTAATTTTTTAATAATTTACGTATATCTATTTCGATATGTATATTCTAGTATTATGTTCTTTGTGTTATTCTATCTCTTTGGGTATTCGTATTTTGGTATGAATACATGTATGTATATACAGTTGAGTGTAATCCGTATTTATACGGAAAACATTTTAGAAGGTGGACACCTCATTTTGGATTATCCATTTATTTATTTAAATGGAAATGAGGTGTACAGGTGATGAAGAGAGAATGGTGAGAACCATGCTTGAATAGTGATGACAAATTAATTGTTAATTCATTTGTGCTAACTATTCAAGTATGGTTGCTATATTATATTTGGAAAATGTGTTTTACAAAACCATGGTTGATTTTTTTTCTCACTAGTTTTTGCTCACTTGTTCTTCCACTTGAGTTTTTACTCACTTGAGTTTTTACTCACTTGAGTTTTCTTCACTTGAGGATTTGGCATGGTTGGTTTTTGTAATCACTCTCACCATTTGCTTCTTCTCTCTTCACTACCTTTCTTGAGCTCCTCCTCCTTCTTCATCTTCTATCCTACCATCTCATGTGTTGGGAATCAAGGGTAGAAAAGAGATAGATACACACTTAGAGCAACTCACTACATCCCTAGACACTCTAGATTACCAACCTAGAGTCCTTAGTTGCTTCACTATATTCTTAGTGTGGAGCTAGAGCCATGAGCTACATCCCTCGAGTGGATCATCTTCAACGGAGGAAGACCAACGGCCAAGCTCAATCGAGGACACCTCAAGGAGCCAAAGAAGAGGGTAGAAGACCGAAGGACACGAATCATTCATTATAACACTTCTATCTTTTGTAGCTAGTTTTAGGTTTATGGTTCGATTCTTGGACGGGTTTTTTAGCACCAAAATTTTTAAACACCATTTTTGTTCCGCATCGGCCACGGTAGATGGCCAGGGCGCTAACAATAACCAAAAAATATTTTGCTGGCTTCTGACTGTAATCAGAATTTCATCCATGTCGGAATCAGCCAGCTCTTTGGCGAGGCAAGCGAGTACGTCGACTTTTCCATTCAATGCCCTAGGAACTCTCTTTAGTTCAATGTGGGTGAACTATTTCATGAGTTCCACCACCCGGCTTCTGCATCGAGCTAACTCGGGCTTATATATCTTGTACTCACCACTCACTTCCTTGACGACAAGCTGGGAATCACTGTAGACCCATAGCCAAAGGATCTCCATTTCTATGGCAAGCTTCAGGCCAGCTATCAGAGCTTCATACTCAGCCTCGTTGTTTGTGCTATGCTCGGTAAGAGCGAAGAAATGTCGCAGGGTTCCTCCCGATGGCGTGATGAACACCAATCCTATCCCTGGTTTTATCTGCGGGATGCTCGATCTGCTGGAAGTCCTTATTGATGAGGCTCCATCGAAGTAGAGCACCCAATATGGCTTGTTATCCTTGAGGCGCAGCACTTGTTCATCGGGTAACTCGCAATTTAGCGGTGACCCTTCTGGTATAGGATGAGCAGCAGGGAAGTCGGCGAGGGCTTGCCCTTCCACGTCTTTCTGAGGAGTATAGACTATGTCAAACTTAAACAGCATGACAGCCCATCTTTCCATTCTACTGGCAATGCTTGCTTTGGTCATTAAGTATTTGAGCGGGTCGACCTTGGAGATCAGCATGACCCGATGAGCGAGCAGATAGTGCCTTAGCTTCTTCATGGCGAATATCAGGGCCAGGCACTGCTTTTCGATGGGGGAATAGTTATGTTCCGCCCCGACCTACGTTCGACTAAGGTAGTAGAGGGCATTTTCTTTTTCATCCTCGTTGTTCTGGACAAGGAGCGCACTGAGTGACTTATCTAGTGCGGCAGTATAGAGAATCAACGGTTTATTTGGAATGGGAGCAGTAAGTACCGAAGGGTGCAGCAGATACTATTTGATGCTTTCGAACGCTTCTTGACATCTGACATCCCAGACAAAAGGAGCCCATTTCTTCATAAGTTTTGAGAAGGGCCTACATCTTTTCGATAAATTGGAGATAAACTTTCTTATATAAGCAAGCTTGCCTTGAAAAGATCTCAGATGTGTTAGATTCTTCGGAGGAGGCGTCTCCATGATGGCCTTTATCTTCGATGGGTCAACTTCGATCCCCCAATGTCGGACTATGAAGCCCAAGAATTTTCCCGACGACACGCCAAAGGCGCACTTCAGAGGATTCATCTTTAGATCATATTCCCTCAGTCTGGTGAAAACGGTCCTGAGGTTTTAGATGTGATCGGCCTTGGCTTTAGTCTTGACGACCAAATCATCAACATAACATTTGACGACTTTATGGATGAAGTTGTCAAAGATCTTAGCCATTGCCCTTTGATATGTGGCACCTGCGTTCTTCAGTCCAAACATTATCACTTTGTAACAATATATGCCGATCGGGGTTCGAAATGTTGTATGCTTCTCATCCTCATGCGACATTTTTAGCTGATTGTACCCAGACGAACCATCCATGAAAGTGAACAGCTGGTAATTTGAGGTGTCGTCAACCATCATTTCCATGACCGGAAGTGGGAAACCATCTTTAGGGCATGCCTTGTTATGGTCTCTGAAATCAAAGCAGACTCAGATCTGCCCATTCTTCTTTTTTATTAGGACGATGCATGTGATCCAATCCACATATTCTTTTCTCTGACGAAGCTGGCATTGATGAGTTTCTTGGTTTCCTCGATGACCTTTTCTTCCAGCTCCCTTCTTATTCTTCTAGGAGCTTGATTGAATGACTTGACATCAGGAGATATAGCCAGCTTATGTATGGCCACTTCAGGGGAGAGGCTAGACATTTCTTTGTACGTCCATGCGAACCAGTCGACGAACTCATGCAGCAGGGAGATTATCTACTCTTTCATCCCCTTTGACAAGAGTGAGCTGATGTAGGTCATCCTTAGATTATCGGGCGTTCCTAAATCAATCTCGGTTAGCTCATCGAAGATTGCTTGTCCGCCATCTTCGAGCTCTCAAAGGGATTCTTCTTACTCGGCTAGCTCGTCGTCGTCATTTGACCTTTCACTGGCTTCACCAGCATGGATCATGTAGCATGCTTTGACATCAGGTCGAATGAAACCTATACCCCTTCTATCTGGGACCCATCCATCGATGAGTGTTCGGACCTGAGGCGGATGCCATAGCCTCTCATAAAACTTTGCTTCGGAGTCTGTTTGATATAACCGACACCCGCACTTTTTAAAGTATTCCAGCATCTCGGGCACATAATATCTGGGATTGAGGACATATCTTATGCCTCTCTCATAGGGAAGGCACGTGACAAACAAATCGTCTGGGTGCATGATAGGATTTGACCCAAAAAACAAGATGCCCTTCTGTCCACTTTTCCTTCCGGGAACGTAGAAGGTTTTCAGCTGGTCCACGGTGGAGATTGACAACGCATCAAGCTCTTTGCATATCTGCCCCGGTATCTTTGTGATGGCTAGGGACCTTTCTATAACTTTGAAGGTTTCTCTTAGCTTCACTTTTTGTATGAGAGCCCAATTAGCACAGTTGTTGCAAGATGAGTCTTCTTCTTCTGATTCTTCGGTGTCGCTGACTAAACGAGGGCAAATTTTGCCGCCGGATGAGCCTTCAATATCAGACTCGTTCGTATCGCTACCAAGATGAGGGTGGTTTATTCGGAAGGACGGACTTTCAGCGTCGGACTCATCAGTGTCACTGCCGAAATGCAGGCGCACTTTGGGGTTTTTACTTTTGAAGGTGACAGCCGGCTCGAATTTGCTTTTGAGTCTCGAATTCGTTATGCCTTTGGTCAGCTGTGGCTCAGCACTTTGGGGGTTCACAAAGTACCGAGAATCTTCATATCGGATTTCATGCACACCGAACGGTTGGATGTCTCCATCAATGCATCTTTCTTCGCCATTTTTGGTATACTTCATGCACCGATGGAGAGTTGACGGAACGATACCGGAATTGTGGAGCCATGACCGTCCCAGAAGAATCTTATAAGACGTGTCAGCATTGATCACGTATATTTTAGCTTCGGTTTGGAGATCTCTAAATTTAATTGGCAGAGGTATGGACCCTAGAACTTGCTGGCAGTTTTGATTGAAACTTTGGATGACTATCCTTTCCCTTGACATGTGTCAGATGTCCATTGACAAACTCTTTAGAGTCCACAAGTTCATGATGTTCAATGAGGACCCCGGATCAATCAATATGCGATTAATCCAGTCTCCGTCGCTGTACCCTGTCATGTAAAGCGGCCGGTTATGCTTAGCTGTTCCCAGCAATAGGTCTTCATCCTTAAATGTGACCGTAGCTGTATGCAGAGTGTTCTGGGCCTCTTTCATATTAATTTCCGCGAAACGAGCCTGATACCGCTCGGTGTTTTGCAAGGCTTGAATGAGAACATCTCTGAGCTCTTTAGATAGGAGCAGAGTGTTGGGGTAAAAAAATTACACCTAATTGCCAAATAAGAAATCAAATTCAAGTTCAAAGTCAAAACAAAAATCAAAGTTAAGTGGGCCCAAGCTCAAGTTTGAGCCAAGTGGGCCCGAGCCCGAGCCCAAGCATGAAGAGAGACCGGCTAAAAGAGAAGAAGAAAAGGAAACGATTGAAAATATAATTTTTTTTAAAATTAAATAGGCAAAAACCAATTTTGTACAAGCCTTGGGGCTAAATGTAAAAGATGTGAGCCTCTAAAAGACCCCTCCCCTCTGATGATTTGATAACTAATCTTGATCTTAATCTTGAATCCCCCAAAAAAAAATCTTGAGTTTTGAGATATTCTTTAGTGCGGAAGTCTCTCTTTCTCTCTTCCTTTCTTTTTTTTTAAGTGCGCACGTCATGAGGCATCAAAAAATGGAAAAGGAACCCATTTTAATCTTCAAAAGTCAAAATCTTGGTGTTTTTGGATTGTTACTTCATTGGGTTTCGACCTTACTTGCACCGTGCTAGGTGCCCATTTGGTTAGGTGCGCATCTCGTTGGGTACTCTTCAAGCCAAGTGCGCATTGGCCCAGGTGCTCACTTCCCTAAGCGCGCATCTTACTAGATCTTTTGGCCCATTCGGGACCCTTTGGCCCCCTTCACTCCCTCACGTCTTGCCAAGTGCGTACCCTGCTAGGCGAGCGCTTCAGCAGATGTGCACTTGTCATGTGCACCCCTTTACAAGGTGCACACCTTACTAGGTTTGCGTTTTGGCGGGTGTGTACCTTACCACGTGCGCACTTGACATATATACACTCATCATCTCTCCCGTTAGAATTTTTTTAACAAGGTGCTACCCTGCACTCCGCAAGGGGGCTTCTAGCTTCCTTGACCCCCAGCCCGCTATACGGGTAGCGGGATCCTCGTAAAAACTTTGCGAGGCCCCCGATACGTCCAAAACCCTTTCAAAACACAACACGCGCACACTGCACATTGATTTCGCATGACTAGTTTTACTTGTCAATCGAAGGTTCTCTCGCTCCAAAAGTGAGGGGTAATTAACTACATCTTAGTCCGCGGCTGCCAAACATTCGGATCCCCACAATCCACAAACTCCGGCCTATCCCAGGTAGGGGGAATCTATAATATGCCTGACTAGCGACGTGCATTCCAATCTCAATGGGGTGACAAAAAACACTGTACAGATTCTGGCACGCCCGGTGGGACCTCTCCCCTCACATATCTCGGGTCAAGCGTTCATGCGAATTTATTTAACATATATACCGATATTTGTACTGAAATAATGTTTTTTCATGCAGCAATCAACTTTCAACAACTAAGGACGATGTCTCCCAAGATGAACTTCGTTTCTGACGCTATTCTGGTAACCTACGTGGTTAAGACAAACGCCCACGTGATCCTTCCAGCAAGTCTCATGAGGCAGTGGGAGGAACCGTCCCGCCAATTTGGTTCCGTCATCATCTATCCTTCCGGAAGCACTCATCTAGCGGAAGTCCCGGCAAACCAGGTGGCCAAGCCTGTCTTAAGGGGCAAGAGGCCGAACATTGTAATCGCCAAGGCACCACAACCTGAAGCTAAAGCGGTTTCACGACCCATAACTTAGCACGTGACCGGTACTTAAATTACACAACGTCTAAAGGCGTAACGTAAATCAAGTAAGCCGAAGCCCAGAAAATCTAAACCTTTTTGCGGAAAATAGTGGGGGTGGAGTTTTGAAATAAAGGTATAATGAAATCAAGTTTTTCTTTAAATGCATAGATAATGAAATATGAAAATGCAAGTGGATTATACTAGTTGAAAACATGTTTCATCTTTTTTTTTAAAAATGGGCAGCACCTCCCTTGTATATTTTGATCCAAAACATATACACAACAATATATAGGCATCCCCAAGCGGGAGCTAACTCTTCACCAACTGGCGGAATCATAACCACGCAATAACATATATACAACGCCCAACGGTGAAGATCAACCCAGAAAGAACAATAAATAAGCAAGACATCAAAACTCAAGAAGCGAACATAAACCCATCGCTCTAAGTCTCGCACAATACCCAAGTCTGACTAGGTCTACCAATATACAATTTTTAGTTTCTGATTTGATGGAGTTTATTTAGATACAACGGAATATAAAGTACGAGAGTGGGCACGATCCAACATGTGTCCCACCTACCGAAGCAAAACACCCTGGAAGAAGCTGTGCGCCAGCGATATCGCAACTGATCCCAATCGGTCAAACCTGCAAGAACTGTGGCACAACGGGGGTGAGTTGCCAACTCGTGAGTAAAAAATATCAGCAGGTAAAAATTGAATAAAACAAAGATTTCCTAGGTCACTATATCCTGAAGGTAAGACTATGATATCTAGGGTGACCATAAATGCATATATGTCAACAACGAGTCAATGCAATGCCATATAGAAATAAACATCTGACATCATATGCCTATATGCATGTGGATATCATCCACATGTCCGTCAACGACACAATCAATATCATGGAACCTGAGTGTCCAACACCGACACTCGAAACATCATGAAAACATAAGCCTGTATATATGAGGATATCAACTACGTGTGTCCATCAACGAAACATCAAGATCATGGAACCTGAGTGTCCAACACCGACACTCGAAATATCATGAAACCCGTGTCCAGTATCGACACGTAAATCCTCATATCTCAGGCGCCGCATACTCAGATAGGCCCTCATATCTATCTCATCTCAGGCGCCACATACTCAGATCGGCCCTCGTATCCATCTCACGACTCCAGTCGGTATTCTCCGGATAATCGCCGAGCCTAAAAATATCACCGGTAGGTAGTGTTCCCCTACCAAGCTCACCGCCTAACAATACGAGTCTTCTTGCCCCGGGGTACCTCGCTAGGTCCATCATGTACCCGCAGACGGTGCCTACCGCTCCTCGAATCGGGTATAATCGTAGCTCAGAACCGAGAAAACTCATGGTGGACACCTCGAAATATCATATCAAGAGAAAACGCGTTTTAAATCAATACATAATTCCTTTTGAAATATAACTGCGGTTCTCAAATCCAGAGATCTCATGGAAACAGCATCTCAAGTATATAACCATAATGTACGATGTATGCAATATAGAGTAGTAATATGAGCATATCGAGTATATCATGCAAGCATGTCAAGTGATAGTACTGAACAATGAATTTACTTTTACGTTTAAGATTAATCTCATGATATGGCAGTTCTACTGTGTAAGTGGCATGACAATTACCGATGATGAATGTTTGTGAGCCGGCAAGTCTGTATAAGTGTAATATGCGCATCAACGGTAATTGTGCAGGTGTACTAGCAAAAGATATCATATAGCATTAAATACCAGAACGTGGTATGTACATCACGGGGGGTAATATCTTACACAACATGGACAATCAATGGGTATATCTATCTACACATGAACCATACGGTCACTTTTAAAAGATACAAATCGTCGTTTTGAAAATAGGTATGGTTCAGGTGGCAAACTTTACGTCGGCGATCCCGCCTCATAACATCCGATATGACAATAATTCTCGATCATCATCCTCAAATCACTAGCGCGGATCAATCATCTTGTACATCTCATCGCGTATGGTAATCTATCGTACGGTGACATCAAACAGAATAGGGATTCTATCATCCTATTCATCAATAAGGGTACGGATCTAAAATCTCGTACGACATATCACTCTTTATCCTCATAAATAAATATGTATACACATATATCTCAAATTACATTTGTATCAATCTCATATCAACTCACATTTATATATACGTCATATCTTATTAATCTCAAGTCGTATCGATCTCGATCTCATATCATACCATTATCAACTCATACTTTTCCTCTTTCAATTCATACTTATCATGATTCACTTTCTCATTTCATATTTTCAAGCCAATATATCCATTAGTGTCAACTTTTATCCCATCATCTCTTACTAAAACCTTTAATCATGTCCGTAAGTTCGTAGCATATCCTTTATGAAAATTATAATTTATATAACAATTTTTCCATATCAATGGTTGCGGGGGTGCTATACGCCGTCCACCCGACTTCTCCCGTAGATATAAATCTACTCACCCGCTAAACTCCTCGCTTAGCCGAAGTCGATGTGTTTCGTCGTCTCGAAAGTCTACGCGAAAGTACCTACAATCAATACACAATCGCAATACTATTAAAACTAATATCCGAAAACCGATATGGCACACGAATTGCCCATAAGTTAGAATCTATAGCTTACGCATGCAAGATTAACCAAGTAACCCTCGTTGTTGACGTATAAACGTCCAACAACCAAATCAAATCTCAAATATAAAAACCAAGAATTCAAATATCGGAAAACTTTGCCAAAGCACTCACAAACAACTCTCGGATTTTGGATCAGGTCAATTAGGATTAAACAAACAATACAGTAGCCAGGTTGTAGGAAGTAGGAGTTACAGACAAAAACTCAACACCAAAACCCAAAATAAGTCCAGCAAGATCATCACAAAATCCGGCGCCGCCGGCCATACAGGGGAGATTTGGGTTCGTACTTTGGTGGTGGTCTTCTAGTGGTTTATCTAGGTCAATGTGCTTGTTTGATTATCTCAGAAATGACCCAAGTTGCTCCAGATACCCTGTAGTCCTCTAGGTTTCACAAAATCGACACGAGAAAATTCTAAGTTCGTGTATCGGGTTCTATTCTCTGTTTTGGTCCAGAAAAGCAATCTCTAAGGTCTTGTAACACTCATTACACCTCTATTGTATCTTAACAAGTCCACAAATCACCAAACATCAATTTGGAAATTTCCAAGATCACAAAACCTAACTAATACGAATTCTAAACTAAACTAGAATACATTAACACAATAATTTAACTAAAGGAAAGGAAATATACCTCATTTAGCAACTTAGGAAAATTCTTAAGTTGCCCAAAGTCTTCAAAATCCAAACTTGAATGGTCCAAAGGGTTTAGGATGAGGGTGTGCATCTTTTTAATGAAGATGGCATGGGATTTTGGAAAAGAATTGGAGATGATACATGAAGGTAGAGGAGGATGAAGGAGATGAAGGAAACAATGGAGAATGAAGGAAATGAAATGATGAAGGAGAATTATGAAGTAGTCAAAGGTCTCTCTCTCTCTTAACCTCACACTCTCTCTCAAAATATCTCTTACTCTCACTGTCTCAAAATATCTATTTTGTTTTCCATGCCATGTCACAACACATTCTTTCTTTTCTTTTTCTTTTCTTTTTTTCTTCTCCAAATAAATAAAACCAAACACAATAAAACAATATGCAACCAAAATGTCACATGACATGATGCACTAGCCATGGAAAAATGTAGAAATATGGATTTGGTTTAATCGTGATTAGTAGTACACTAACCAATTTAATTTAAATTTGCATATCATTAATTATAAAAATGCCAAAATCCGATAAATATCATTATAATAAATAAATCATTTTAATCTCCACTTATATTCCAAATATCGGTATATAATTATACCATTTTACGAAAAACCCATATTCATAAATCGAATAGTTTTTCGTGAAATATATTATTTTAATATTTAATTTCCAAAATAATATTTTATATTTCTGAAATGTTACAGGCGGTGCCCGAGCGACTCTCTGGTGCTCCAGCTGGAGGCAAGACCGCTGAAACAAAGGATATCGTCAGACGTCGCGAGCAAGCTCAGGTGATGCCTCCGACAAGTGCACGATCAGACGTATCTTCAAGGCTCTCCATCACTCGACCTACAATGGCTTTCCGAAGAGCCGAAACTTGCCAAGTGCTCAAAACAAAAAAGTTGAGACAGAAGCGGCCCAAATATAGAGCCAACAAGAGTGCCAGACCTCCGGCCAAGTGGAATTTTATGAGGTTCCAAGGGCAGAGTTACTGATTAGTCAAAAGTATTGCACATTTGTATGGACATTTTCCCTACTATTATTAATAACTAAAAGGTGTTAATTGTAAATAAAGAACATATGTGGGTTTATTTGTAAAAAGATTATTATCATATATTTCTTCATTTATAATTAATATAATTAGGGAAAATATATGCATATAATATTTAAATGAAATATTATTAATTAAAATATGCATATCATGTCAAATATTCTTAATCAATATTCTTAAGATGTCATATCATGTAAATGATTGGAATAATATCTCAAAAATAACAAATGCTACTAACAAGATGAATTTGAGATATTGTGCAGGTAATAGCTCAGGTCTGAAATCTTAGGAGATCCACGTCAAATCGGAATATCAATCGAATTCGCCAAATATTAGAAGGAAATCGAAGAATGTAGCAACGACAGAGGCTAAGGGCAATATTTTCATAATTTGTATGTCAAGAGGATTTCCAAATATCGAGAGAAAAAGCCAGAAAAAATCCCAAATCACAATCCCACCAGAGGGCGGCGGATCCGCGGTCAATATAGGGTTTGGGCGGCGGTTCCGCGATCAGTTCTGGGCCGTTGGATGTGGAATTTCAGAGATATGATCATAATGTCACCTACTATAATATGGCATCTAGGGTTTCTAGTTTCAGAGAGTATATAAAGAACCGATAGCTGTGCATTCCAAAATCATCTAATCTAATCATCTATTCATCTACCCATCGATCGACTAAGATCTAGTAAGCGAACTAGAGTTTTTGTAATTTAGTTTTTCAGCGAGCAAATTTTAATACAATAGTTGATCAATAAAGGTAGTCTTTTGTTTTGATTCTTTTCGCATTTACTTTCCGCATTTTACCTTCCGCATTACTTTTCTGCATTACATTCAGTATTACTTTCTGATTTTAAATATGGTTTCATTCATCTTCCATCTCTCTTTTACTATGCTAATAATCATGAACGAGTAAATTCTTGCTTGCTAGGGTTTGTAGGATAAGGTAGAATAATGGATGAAAAATCTCTTAACTTCTTTTGACATTTTAATATTTATAAACCTTAGCAAAATAAATGTTAACCCTCTTATCGAGTGCGCTATCAATTAATGATAGTCACGACCACGATTTGAGATTAGTTAATACTTGTTTTGTTAAGGGTTTGAGATAAATAGAGATTAATGGAAGGACAAGGGCAGTAGTGGGAAACCCTAATTCCCTCCAAGAACCCTAATCGACATTCATCGCTATCTCTCTAGTTTTAAACAATTAAAAGATAAAAAGAATCATTTCTAAACCTTCATCCATTAACTACTAAGTCCTATAAACCTTACAAGCCTTTCTATTATAAAATTTTCTACCTATCTTAATTTAAAACGACAACAATCCCTCCTCTCTTTTATCAACTCGTCTAAAACAAGAAAAGAAATTCACGTTTCCCTGCGGACGACCCATACTCATCGCGGCTAGCTATTTGCGACACCGTCTTGATTGCAGTTATTTACAGCACAACACACACTACTTTTTCGTATCAATCAAATGGCTCCATTGCCGGGAAAACGGTCGTAATTATTTTTCTTGTTATTCGGGTTGATTTCTTATAAAAACCAGAAACATAAAATTAAAGAGAACCAAAACCGCATCTTGTGTTTTTAACGAATCTTGTGCGAGTTTTTGCAAGGACATATGGAGTAATTAGAGCAGGCTAACAGAGATTCAGAGACTTTCAATTTGGACTAGAGGAGCATTGGTGTGCTCTGATGAAATTTGGAAGGAAGAACTAGTCAAGAGGCGGCGGAACCGAGGCCATATTGTGGAGTTGGGCCTCCAAACTTCTCTGTTCTTCTCTTATTGCCTTTCTCTCTCCTCTGAAGCTCCAATAAATTGTTTTTACCTGCTGGATTCTTTGCAAACAGCGCCGCAAAAAAGAATCTTTTTGCATGTTTTGATTTCGGGTTGTTTTGCATATTTAAACCGGACGTTAAGTGACAATAAACCCAAACTCAGATTAGGTATGGATTTCATCATCCTTACTAAGCTTCACAAATCACAAACGAGTATATTATCAATCTACATTAATAAAAAATATCTAGACCAAGTCTCTAAGGACTGTCACGCTCAATTAGGACAAAAGAGGGTTGTGGGTAATCTATTGCTTATCTACATTTCTCTTGTGGTGTCTAGGCAAGTGTGACTAAGGAAAGTGGTTACTTAATTAGGCCTGCTATTTCGGTGATTCGTATAGCGGATACCTTCCACTTACCTGGCCGCAAGATTAATAAGGAGGTGGTAGAGAATTGATCCTACATCTTGTCCTTTGGAAGTCTAAGAGTGGTCTAGTAACTTGACCTAGGTGACCCTAGCTCTAGGGATTGATTATGCATTTTTTGATTGGTTGAGTCAAGCCTCACGTCCGACATTTTTTTCAAAAAAAGTCTTTTTAAAATCGTTCTCACACATATCATACGCTGCCACGTGCATTAAACTCGCTTAGTGCATGATCGGCTGGACACAGGATTCTAGTGCCCGTCTAGTCCTTGTTTTTGCTGTCGACTCCGAAGTCGATACTTCTTCATCTTCTATTTCTCCTCCACCTACCACATCTTCCAAGATGGATGGATCTTCATCGGGTTTTAACAATACCTCCTTGCCACCACCCGCAGGTGCGCAAACTCAGAATCCACCACGCATTGCTCTTCAAGACCGATGCTACCGCGTACGCGGATCCCTTCCTACGTGTCTGTCTCTTCCACCAGCCAATAGGTATAATTTCGAAATTAAACCCCACTTCATCAACTTGTTGCCTAAATTTCATGGGCTTGAATATGAAAATGCATACGTTTTTATAAGCAAATTCGAAAACGTATGTGTTAATGATATATGCCCTAAAGGCCATTATTGTATCATACTGGTTTGTATATTACATATTGGAAGCTTGGGATATACACGGATATAGTAACAGTCATGCTCGAAATGGTAGTATGCTACCTAGTTTGTTTCTACCTCAATATGTGCATGTGTTTCTTTTAGCATATCGCTTATACATATTGGTAGAGCCCTTAGGATCTTTGCTTGATTACCAGCGTTGTGATGGCAGTTATACTAGTGGGGACTAGGTAGTCTATAAGCACATCCTCATACAGGTCCCTAGTCATAGGATTATCGAGACGGGGCATCGATACTCCAGAGTAGACTAGTGTATAAGCTTCTCATCCCGGCAGGGGAGCTGGTCTGTCCTACAACCATTAGTACGTCGTACTGGAGATAGTATGCAGGTGCTCATTGGGTTATGAGTACACTGGACAAGACTCGTAGGGAGCTGCTGGTAGGTATTATACCTATCGTCGGGTAGCAGTTCCCAGGTGACATGAGTACAGCTTAGTCTGTCGACTTGACACTGCTACTTCGCTTCGAGTGTGTTCCTACTGTTCTTAGATTACTACCCTACCACGGCTCAAAGGAGTCGTGCAAACAGGTAGTAGTTGGGTGCAGTCCCGAAGCACTTGGAGGCAGTGGCGGTTAGATAGGATTCGTCTCTCCCGGTATTGGGGGTTGATATCGCGCTGTGTTTGGAAAGCCATTACACAAAGTCGCTGGCCAGGGCAAGCGAGATTTACTGGTAGGTACTCCAGTAGTTTCTCAGGGTGTTTTGGGCTACATTCCGGCATGACTTATTGCGCTGTTAGGGGTCTACCTTTACCTCTCTGCGAGGCAATGATGGCTTGGGAGACAGGGTTAAGATCTGCCACCTAAGACTTTTCAACTTTATGAGCCGTGAGGGTCTCATAAAGAATTTTCTCCCTACAGGTCGGGAAGATCCCGTAGGTGTATTTTCTCCTTAAGAATCGTGAGGGTTCTTAAGTGCGTTTTCTCTTGAGAGTCGTAAGGATCTCATAAAAGAGTTTTCTCCCTTACAAGTCGTGAGGACCCGTAAGTGATGGATGAGGTTGACATTATCCGCATTTCATGGAATCAGGGGTTGACTTTATCCGCATTTCACGGAGTCAGGAGTTGCTCTGGCCATTTCCTATGGGTCAAGATTGACTTTAGTCGTGTTCTATGGGACCAGTATTTGCTCTGGATGTTTCCCACGGGGTCAGGATTGACATTAACCGTGTTCCACAGGACCAGGATTCGCTTTGGATGCTTCCTACGGGGTCAGGATTGACATTAGCCGTGTTCCGCAAGGACCAGGATCCGCTCTGGACGCTTCCCACGGGGTCAGGATTGACATAAGTCGTGTTCCACGTGACCAGGATTTGCTCTGGACGCTTCCCACGGGGCCAGGATTGACATTAGCCGTGTTCCGAAAAGACCAGGATCCGCTCTGGATGCTTCCCACTAGGTCAAGGTTGACATTAGCCGTGTTCCACTAGACCAGGATTTGCTCTGGATGCTTTCCACGGGGTCAGGATTGACATTAGCCATGTTCTGCAAGGACCAGGATCCGCTCTAGACGCTTCCTACGGGGTCAGGATTGACATTAGCCGTGTTCCACAAGAACCAAGATCCGCTCTGGACGCTTCCCACGGGGTCAGGATTGACATTAGCCGTGTTCCACTAGACCAGGATTTGCTCTGGATGCTTCCCACGGGGTCAGGATTTACATTAGCCGTGTTCCACTAGACCAGGATTTGCTCTGGATGCTTTCCACGGGGTCAGGATTGACATTAGCCGTGTTCCACAAGGACCAGGATCCGCTCTGGATGCTTCCTACGGGATCAGAATTGACATTAGCCATGTTCCACTAGACCAGGATTTGCTCTGAATGCTTCCTACGGGGTCAGGATTGACATTAGCCGTGTTCCACAAGGACCAGGATCCGCTCTGGACGCTTCCTACGGGGTCAGGATTGACATTAGTCGTGTTCCACAAGGACCAGGATCCGCTCTGGACGCTTCCCACGGGGTGAGGATTGACATTAGCCTTGTTCCACTAGACCAGGATTCGCTCTGGATGCTTCCCACGGGGTCAGGATTGACATTATCCATGTTCCACTAGACCAGGATTTTCTCTGGATGCTTCCCACGGGGTCAGGATTGACATTAGCCGTGTTCCACGAGACCAGGATTTGTTGACTTTATCCGCATTTCACGGATTCAGGAGTTGACTTTATCCGCATTTCACGGAGTCGGGGTTGACTCTCAGTTGCCTGTGCACCGCTGAGTCATGGAACTGGGAATCGCCGCGGTTCCGCTTTGCTGATGTTGTGTCTGTTGCAATGAGACGAATATCGAAGGGGTCTCTAGGTTGTCTGTGAACCGTCGAGATTTGGAGTAGGGACTTTGCCATGGCTCCAAGGTTGATTGTAGCGTTTGAATCTTGTTGGAATAAGGAAGAACGCTGTTGTTGGTCTCTAGGCTGTAGATGTGGCCGTCGAGATTTGGAACTAGGGACTTCGCCATGGCTCCACTTAATTGTCGCGTCTGAATCCTGCTGAAATGAGGAGGAACGCTGTTGTGGGTCTCCAGACTGTAGAGGTGGCCGTCGAGACTTGGCTCTCCTTCTGATAGAGCCTGGTGGGAATGTATGATTCTCTCTTTGTTTGTGCTCCTGAATTGTATACAGGGATCATTGTGATCTCACCTGTAGGGCAAAAAGTTTCATTTTATATATATTTTTTCTTTCCGCGATGCTCTATCATTTCAGCTTTTATATCGCGAAAGCCACGATTGCCCGATCATTTCGGCTATTTTTCGCAGTGCCCAATCATTTCGGCTATTTGTTTTATTTACTCGCTGATTTTTATTGCGAGTTGCCCAACCATTTCGGCTATTTTGTATGCATATATTTTTACTTGCTGATTTTGTTGCAAGTTGCCCCACCATTTCGGCTATTTCATATGCATTTGTTGCTCGCTGACTTTTCGCTGCGAGTTTGGGATTTGACACCGATTTAGGCATCAGCATCGCTACAACTGGGATATTGCCAGGAGCGAATCATCATTTGCCTTTGTCGATGATGAACAAAGGTGGCTTAGTAAATAGGGTTAGGATCCTGTCGACTAAGGCTTTTGACTTCATGAGCCGTAAGGGTCTCATAAAGGTATTTCTCCCTACGAGTCGTGAGGATCTCGTAGGTGCGTTTTCTCCTTAGGAGTCATGAGGATTCCTAAGTGTGTGTTCTCTTATAAGTCATAAGGATCTTACAAGAGTATTTTCTCCCTATAAGTCGAGAGGACTTACAAGGGTTGTTTATTGTACGAGCATATCCCTAGTCGCGGGTAGGACTCTATTAGGAAAATGTTTATTCGTGCCCGTGGATTGTATACAAGGGTCAGCATTGAACCGCTTGTAGGGCAGAATCGGAGATTGTGATGGCTTAAGAACAGGTTCAGATCCCTGTAGCTTAAGGCTTTTGAACCCTGTGAGCCGTGAGGGTCTCAAAGGGGAATTCTCCTTACGAGTCGTGAGGATCTCATAAGTGTAATTTCTCCTTAGTAATCGTGGGGATCCCTAAGTGTGTTGCTCCCTTGTGAGTCGTAAGTATCTCACGCAGATGGTTTCTCTTTACAGGATCGAGAGGATCTTGCAAGTGTCTTTTAACGAGATTGCGCCCTTTCGGGTTTTCACAAAACTCACCGGTAGCCCTGCCATTTTTATTCACGGCGCCCTTTCGGGTTTTCACGGTCGCAGATATTAACATATGCACTGATAAACACGTATCCAAAATTTTGATCGACCAAAACTTTTCCATATTGGCCCCAAATGCAAACCGGCACTCAAACAAATCTGGGCCAAAAACATACAACCCAAAAATCACATTTCCACATAATAGAGTGCCAGAAGAAATTTGGAGCACTACGGCCATAAATCGACCGCGGAGCTGCCGCCAATAGGCATGTTATGCGGCGGTTCCGCGGCCATATAGTTGGCTCATGTTTCCCAATTTCTTTTGGGCTTCTAAATATGCATGACCGTATTTTTAAGGCAATTTGAAATATTTTTGAACAAGTTCCAAAATCGACAGCAAGCACATCAAAATGGAATTGTGATTCGGAAAATTTGGTTGATCGATATTTTAACCTTGTGTAAACTAGCCAGTAAAGGTTTATGGGTTGGATCTGATATCATATTGGGTATTGTTAGCGCCCTGGCCATCTACTGTGGCGGATGCGGAACAAAAATGGTGTTAAAAAATTTTGGCACTAAAAAACCCGTCCTAGAATCAAACCATAAACCTAAAACTAGCTACAAAAGATAGAAGTGTTATACCGAATGATTCGTGTCCTTCGGTCTTCTACCCTCTTCTTTGGCTCCTTGAGGTGTCCTCGATTGAGCTTGGCCGTCGGTCCTCCTCCGTCGAAGATGATCCATCCAAGGGATGTAGCTCATGGTTTTAGCTCCACACTAAGAATCTAGTGAAGCAACTAGGGATTCTAGGTTGCTAATCTAGAGTGCCTAGAGATGTAGTGAGTTACTCTAAGTGTGTATCTATCTCTCTTCTATCCTTAATTCTCAACACATGAAATAGTAGGGTAGAAGATGAAGAAGAAGGAAGAGGAGCTCAATAAAGGTAGTGAAGAGAGAAGAAGCAAATGGTGAGAGTGTTTACAAAAACCAACCATGCCAAACCCTCAAGTGAAGAAAACTCAAGTGAGTAAAAACTCAAGTGGAAGAACAAGTGAGCAAAAACTAGTGAGAGAAAAACATCAAAGTTTTGTAAAACGCATTTTCCAAATATAATATAGCAACCATACTTGAATAGTTAGCACAAATGATTAACAATTCATTTGTCATCACTATTCAAGCATGGTTCTCACCATTCTCTCTTCATCACCTTTACACCTCATTTCCATTTAAATAAATAAATGAATAATCCAAAATGAGGTGTCCACCTTCTAGAATGTTTTCCGTATAAATACGAATTACACTCAACTGTATATATATACATGTATTCGTACCAAAATACGAATACCCAAAGTGATAGAATAACACAAAGAACATAATACTAGAATATACATATCGAAATACATATACGTAAATTATTAAATCAATACCTGATTTAATAATCTGGCTCAATCCCGAGCCGGCTAGTATTATGAACCGTCCGATCAAAAGCCCGGGTAACTAGTACAATCATTCGATCGGAACCCTGGACGTATCAAAATACGGCTACTACATCATTTCATCTGAACCAGGAAAACCTTCTGTGCGGGACTCTAAAGACTCGTCAATACGCTGGCAATGGGTTTAACCACAAGCACGTCAGCGGCACTAGCTATACGTAACGGCTATCCAGGTATTGAGCGAAAGGAAGGCCGACGAGCAAATTCATCCAAACCCCTACTGAGCCTATCTGTAACAATCTCCATACAGTCCGGTCTGTTCGTCTAAGAGTATCGCATATCGGGTCTAGGGGGTGGATAAAGTCAAACCCCTAATAACGCTATATTTCGTGTCGGTGTGAAGCCCATCACCCACTGAGAAACTACTAATCTAAATCAGTAATTATCGTCTACCTTGGACAAGGATTTCTGGTGATGGTCACCCATGCATAACGCAACATCAACCCTCAATACTTGGAGAGACGAATCCCTGACGATCCGCCCACTGCCTCCATGTGGCTCGGGACTGTACCCAACTAACCTGTTTGCACTACTCCTTTGAGCTGTGGTAGGGTAGTAATCAAAGCACAGTGAGAACTCACACGAGACAAATGACGATCTCAGGTCGACAAACTAACATGTACTCATGTCACCTGAGAACTTCTATCTGATAATAGGTATAATACCATCTAGCATGTTCCTGGCGAGTCCGTCCAGTGTAACTCATAACCTAATGAGCACATGTATACTATCTTAGGTGACTAACAGACACCAATGGCTTGTGAGACCGGCCATCGCCCCTCGTCGGGATCTCGAAAAGTATACACTAGTCTACTCCAGAGTATCGATGCACAGTCTCAATACTCCCTCGACTAGGGACATTTAAGGATGTGCTTATAGACCACCCAGCTCCCACGTATATGATCGCCATCATAATGCTGGTAGTCAAGTAAGGATCCTATGAGCTCTATCAACATGTAATAGTGATCTGTAATACCACATAATGCATATACATGATGATAGAGACAAACCAGATAGTATACTATCATTTTGAGTAAGACTGTTCTACCCGTATAGGTCCTCCCTCAATCATCACAATCGCGTGCCTGCGATTACAATAATTGACTTGAGGGCGCTATATCCAACAAATTCTGTCTCCAGTCTCTTTACGAGAGGAAGAAAGCGTAGAATAAGAGAAAAATCCTACCGAAGAAACTCTTAATCATTCAAGACGATCCCGGTTGGAGAGAGCCCTTCATAGAGTATCTCTGATACTAGAAGTTTCCCGAAGAAAAATTTGTGAGGGTTCAGCTGAAGAAGAGAGCTCTCCGATCCATGTTTGTAAATAATATGCTATACCGCAGATCATATGACCAACTCTGGCACAGATGTCTGTCATCGGCCGAAAACCAAAAAGTCATGAAAGAACTTCACTCGGGCGTCCGTAGAGCCCACTAATCCGGCCCCAAGATGCGACTCAAACGGCTTGGGTATTACTAGCCTACCATCATAAGGGATTGCAAAGAGAATGCGAAAAAGTCATCTCTACCAAATTCACAGTGACTTTATTCACAAGAATCCCAATCCGTTGTATCCTATGGTGGCGTCATGGCCCTTCAAAATTTGGGGCACCGAAATAGTTGGCCCAATTGATCCTTCGTCATCCAAAGGCCACCGGTTCATATTGGCCACAACTGACTATTTCTCCAGATGGACAGAAACTGTTTCGCTAAAAGAAGTCAAGACAGAAAATATTTTGGCGTTCTTCTGGCTTAATATTCTATACCGTTTCGGTACACCTAGAAGAATCATTTTTGACAACGTGCCTTCTTTCAAGAGCTTCAAAGTCTCAAGATTTGCTACTCAGCACAAGATAAACAGGAGATATTCCTCCATCTACAATCCAAGAGCCAATGGGCTAGCTAAAGCCTTCAATAAAACTCTATGCAAGCTCCTGAGGAAAAATGCTTCAGCCAACAAGAGAGACTGGAATCTCAAGCTCCACGAGGCGTTGTGGGCATATCATACTATGCACCACACTCAGTCCACTCCATACTCACTACTTTTTAGAGTGGAGGCTAGCCTCCCCCTCGAAGTCAAAGTTTCAAGCCTCAGGATGGTCGTCCAGCACGGTTTGACGGAGGAAGAAAATGTTCTCATTCGGCTCGAAGAACTTGACGCCCTCGAAAAAAAGACTCATAATACAGCAAAATCTAGAGTTGTACCGAGCCAAAATGTCATGGGCTTATGGCAAGATAGCCCATCTCCGCGCTTTCAAGAAAGGCGAATTGGTGTTGGTCCTCAAAATTCCGATCATCCCCAATCAACATGCCAAGGGAAAATTCAAGTAAAATTGAGAAGGGCCATACATCATTGAGAAAGTGTTTGATGGAGAATCACACCAGCTGATAAATGCTGAGGGAGAAAGGCCCATGCCACCCATCAATGGCTGATATCTTAAGAAATACTATGCGTGAATACTCCAAGTTGCAGACGAATTGAGCACACCGACCCTACGGTCTGGATCATACATCTCGTAAAACCTTATACAATCCACGGGCATAAACGACCCCTATCTCTCCTAAGTCCCACCAGCAAGGCTACATCTAAAGTCCACTGGTGATGAAGCTCCATCAACGAGGCAGTTGTAAAAAAACGGTATGTCCACAAGCAAAACGGACACGGATAAAAACCCAAAAGAGCTCCGTGAGTAAAAAAAAAGCAGGATTGCCAATGAGTTTGTGAAAACCCAAAAGGGCACAGATTCGTGAAAAGAGATGAAAATACACTCACAAGGTTCTCTCGACCTTGTGAGGAGAATATCCCCACGTGAGATCCTTACGACTCACAAAGGAGCGACACACTTAGGAATCCCCATGATTCCTAAGGAGAATATACACCTGCGAGATCCTCTCGACTAGTAGGGAGAAAATGCATTTATGAGACCCTTACGGCTCATAAAATTGAAAAGCCTTAGGTGATAGAGATCTAAACCTGTCTCCTAAGCCATCGCTCCCCAACGAGCAACGGCAAATGATGAGTCGTTCCTGGCATTACTGTCACGCCCCGCTTCCCGTTATACGGATAAGGGGACGTGGCGGGTTACGCAACGTATTTACTCAGAAGTAAACACACTAAGTGTAAATAAACAATATAATGTAAATGTACACAAGAAAGACAACAGATGTAAATGAACAGCAACTTTTATTTATTAAACATTTCTTTACAATACAACTGAAAATGTAAATACAAGAATGGAAAGTAATGCCTAAACAATAGCATGAACTGAAATAAAGGTGAGTACAAGTGAAGCCTAGTGGTCGTGTTGTTTAGTAGTCTGCTCCAATTTCTCCTGGCTAGTCTCGAACTCCTCAGAGTTGGATCCTCCTGACAACATTCCAAAGAAAGAAGAGAAATAGGAATGTCGTCAGCGAACAATCGCTCGGTAAATCCTAAAGAGAGATAGAAATAGAATAGACAAATAAGAGGATATAACTGGTATAATGTTTGATTGTTATGCTAGCGCAGTTGTTTGTAGCTTGGTACAAAATATGCCAGTGGATACGAGAGGAGTCCAACTTACACCGTGGACTATGGTAATGTAACGCCTTAAAAAGTCGTTTAGGTATTTTCCCGATAATCGGTAAATAATTAGTATTTTTCCGTAAATTGTAATTATAATTATTTTTCAATATAGGCCTAATTATACCTAATTTAGATAGGTAATTGCTAGTACTTGGTAATTAATGAGTCACTTATAAATTTCTAGTTGTTTAAATATTTTTCCCTAATTTATTATTTTAATATTATTTTAAGCTTTTAAATATATATTAAATTAGTGATAAATACAAATTTGAATGGGCTAATTACATACTTAAGAACCATGACAACTAAAATCTAGTTTGTAATATAAATTTTTTTATCATGTTATTCCAAGTTCTAGTTGATTATAGTCAAGGGAAAATTAAAATTAAATAAAATAAACTAAAACTTGCAATTATGTAACTTGAGGGGGTCTTTTTGCATGAAATTTTCTTTGCAATCTCTCACACTTCCTCACCCCTCCACCTAGGCCGAGCCCACCTGCATGAAGCCCTCTTCAAATTTGTCCCTTCAACTCATTTGAATGAAATAATGTGAATGGATTAAAATATATTAATTTGAGATATGGGTATTATGTGGTATGGGATGGCTTTGACTTTGAAAAAAATTCCACAACCCCCACACACTCCTCCTCATTCCTCACTGTCGAAACAAACTGCAGGCCTCCCCCTCCATTGATTC
Organism: Agapanthus africanus; assembly: GCA_030015575.1. Lineage (NCBI taxonomy): Eukaryota > Viridiplantae > Streptophyta > Magnoliopsida > Asparagales > Amaryllidaceae > Agapanthus > Agapanthus africanus. Next base: position 129,143,777 of record CM057350.1, on the reverse strand, counting down.
CATCTCTTTTCATCTCCAAAAAAATCCCCAAAATACTTCAAAAATCCAATTTAAACCTCACAAATTCAAGCCAATTCTTCATCCTTTCTTCTTAGCCCAATCTTGTTTGAATCTTGGAGCAAGAAGACACTTTTTGAGGAGGCAAATTCACATGCTAGATCTCTAAAATTTGAGGTAGAATCTTCACCCAATTAATACTTGTGGTTAATTTCCTTGAATTAAATTGTTTAAGTGTTAATTTTGGTGCTAATTTCAAATCTAGGTTTTCAAAGATGATGATTTGAGTTAGAACTAGGGTTTTAACCACCATTACTATGTTAACTAAGTTTATTTTGCTATCTAGTTCTTATACAAACCTAATCTAAGAGGTTACTTTGCTTAAGTGGGCTTCAATTTATCCTAATCTAGTGATTATGCATGCAATTGCATGATTTTTGTGTGTTTTGGGAGAGATTATTTTAAGTAGTGGAGCATGACTGATTTTAGATGATTATTTGTGAATGTGGCCATTAAGTCGTTAATCCATGAATGTTTGCACCGAAATCTCATTTGAATGCTTACTAGGATTTTGCTATAATTAGGTGTTGAATTGGTTTGACGTTGTGACTAATTATATGACATCTCCTATGATAATTAGAGTATTTTGAATGAGCAATAGGTTTGATCGGGTTCTAGGTTGGTGGTGGTTTCGTATATCAATTCTAGTTGAGGTTGTGGCGATGTCGTACACTTTTTTTTTGTGCACACAAGTTTAGTTGAGGACGTTTATTCTTTGCATCGTTGTCCCCATACCTTCTCAGAGTTTTAGCTTGATATTTTGCGTTTGTGCAAATGCCAGGATCGGTCGCGGAGACTTCGGACGCGGCACGAAAAGGGAAAGCGGTGATTGGACCAGGCTAGCTGAGGATTTCCAGTGAGTAGATGTACACATCTACGGGGGAAATCGTTTGGATGGCGCGAGGCGCCCGATAGTTTAAAACTTCTAGTAGTACAGGCATTTTGCATGTAGTTCCTAGTTATCTATTTTGCTGCATTGCATGATCTTTTATATCCATATATGTGATAGTTCATCATATAGAACCTATTGAACCATTAAAATGAATTATGCGACACGAGTAACATTTAACTTGCTTAGTTTATTATATATATATTTGTGCAAACTCATCTCATAGGACACTTGCACCATTACCATGGTTTTATGCAGCACGAGCACTATTCATGCGGACACACACACACCTTGGTAATTGCTATGCCACAAACACTAGATAATTTGTTTAAACCGGAATCTAGAATAATTTCACCATATAGGACGTGTAAACCGGTACTAATACATTAAATTCCTCAAGATGAACATGTAGGATGGCTAGCCACATTTACATACATCATCGCATCATATTTCATACATAGTTTCTGTTCGTACCTTGCATAGTATACACTATCATATTATAGATATCCATCATCATCGATATGCTTACACATTGTGATTTCTTCTTGAGAATTCAGTATTTATGAGATTTCTGGATTTTGGGGAAAACCGCAAGAATTTATAAACTTATTATCCTTTTTAAAAATATGCAAGTTGCGGTTTTCTAGTGATGTATGTGTCGTCCACCATGAGTTTTCATGTTTTCTGTTGGTTTTCGAGATCTGATTCGAGGAGTGGATGAACCGTTTCGGGTACATGGTGGGCCCGGTAAGGTATCCCGGGGCAATAAGCTCGAGTTGTAGACGATGAGCCTGGCGGATATCCAGAGAATACCGACCGTGGGCATGAGATATTGAGATATTGATACTTTGAGATGGGCCAATCCGGATTGCCGGAGCCCAAGATTTTTGAGATATCTATACTTTGGAACACTGAGATATTCATTTGAGGTGTCGATGATTGACACGGATTTCTGTTAATTTCGTTGATATTTCTTTAGATACTTCACAGGAGTTTTTCTAAGACGAAATTAATGACTTTCTCATATCAAACATACTGGATCACATGTTAAATTCCATTCATGTCGCATACATGCTAGTACATCATACCATATGAATATTGTAGAATTGTGACACTTTGCGTACATTCTTACGATAGTCTTTATAGATGTTACATATTACTCACGAGTTGGAAACTCACCCCCGTTGTGCCACAGCCTTTTTGCAGTCCGATCCGTCAGCACTGTAGCGGCGGACACACTTCCTCCTTTTGCTTGGATTTTAGGCTTTTGCTCGTATGTGGGTTGTGTGATTATTTTGTTTCCACCTTGTATATTCATTGTATCTAGTGTACTCCATCTATTTTATCTGCTACTTGTACTGATGTATATTGACCTAGAGAAGATCCAGTGAGATTTGTGGGCATGTATGTTGTTTCTTTAGGTCGAGCTCACTTGAGCCGACGTGTTGCTTACTTGTGCCTTTTATGCTTATTTTGCACATTGATGATATTTATTGCGTGGGGTTGTGAATCCGCTTTTGGGCGAAGAGCTAGCTCCCGCTTGGAGATGCCTTATTTCATGTTATTCATATATTCCTATTTTGTACCCATTTGGGAGCCAGTATTTACAAAGGAGACTCTGCCGAAATTTTCGGAAAAATGGATGTTGCTTTTAAAAAGCTTGATATGATTTATTTGATTAAAATCGCTTTCAATAAATTGGTTTTCCTTCACTCTACTACTTATTTGGTTTTGATTTCTGGGTTTTGGCTTACTTAGATTACGTACGCCTCGAGACGTTTCGTAATTTAAGTGTCAGTCATGCTCCGTACTTTTTGGGTCGTGACAGGTAACCCGTAGTACAAGGCTCCATCGATAAAACCACGGAACAACGGCAATGGATGTATAGTTACGTCCTTTAATGACCATCTCATGCCACTTTTAACACATTATGTGCCAGTCTACCCCTTTAAAACCCCGTAATACCTTTTGTATTGATTGTATTGAAGTAAATTATGGATGTAAGACTTGTCGAAACCATGATATCAGTAGTTCATGTAAACGGAAGGGATATAAACGGATAATCATGTAATAAGAGTATATCCATGGTTCGGTTCGGTCGAGTCATGTTGATATTGATTGTATCTGGTAAATGGATTCATGTTGTATTGCAGTTATATTTTAATTGTTTTCAAGTATAGATTGTATTCGGATTGTTTTCAGATTAGACTAGGACTCAGATTGAGTCAGACTCTTTAAACAGAATTGAAGTCCTGAATTAGTGTTGATATTATCGGTAACTGATGCACATAGACGGCAGGATTTGTGTCTTTTTCCAAGACAATTACCGTGTTGATAACACCGTTTTTAGTTTGTCTATCTTAAATAGGCAAGCACTCAAATTCTCCGGCTCCCTGAGGCTTAAGAGAACTGGTCCCGCTTAAACCTATATTTACTAGGGTCCTTATTGTAATTTAATATAACTTGAGGGGGTTTTACGAAAAATAGTTTTGATATATTTTCAAAATAAACCTCAAATATTTATTTATCGTCTTTAGAGTTTTCATAGTTGTAATTTTTATAAAATGAAATATTCTAGTGGATATAAACCTAACTTTGAATAGTATATGGTATTTTCTTGTAATTTGACTTGTATTGAATGTGATGGTATTTTCATGATCTTTTGTAACTCTTCTGATTTAAAAAAAAACATAGAATATATATAATATATTTAAAGTAGATATTTTGATAATATTTATATATATATATATATATTTATAAAAAAATAGAATTTATTTATTAAATAGAAATCACGTTTTTATTAAAATTGTAATACAAATTCCATCGAGATCGTATGCTCTGTGAGGAGGTCTGCATCTCGCCCTACTAATCCGATGGATGTGCGATAATCCGCACCAACCAAATCAGATTCCCCAAAATGGGTTGTAAGGACTTAATCGTATGGAATTTAAATAAGACAATTTAAAGAATACGGTTTTGTAATAGTTTAGGGTATTTTATTGTAAACTTGTAATTATCCCACAAACTAAAGTTCCAAAAGCCATCGTGCTATGTCAAGAATGAGTGTTGTGATGAGGTAGGTCATTACCTCGTGAGTTTTTTAAAGGTAATGTAGGGTTCTTAGGCACAACCACAAGGTTCCACAAGGCATCAAACATGCCGTATTTAAAAATTTAGTGTGCCAAACAACCGTAACCTAGGATCTAACTAGAGTTTTAGGAGCAAAACTAGAAAGAAAATCTAAGTGATAACGGAATACAACCTTTGTAGACCGGTCCTTCACTTCAATAGCTCCTTGTAGTGGTCCCTTCACTGCGATCATGGTACTCCCGGACTCTTGCATGGCTTCTCAAGGTGAAAAGAACGATCTTGCTTGAATTCTTCGAGGCCGAAGATGATCTACGTCGAGGAGACACTAACTTAAGCTACTACTTCACTAATTGAGAGATTAGTGAAGCTAACACCCTATACTAAATTGCTAATCTAGTAGAAGATGATGAAGTAGGAAGTGGGCTCACTTTAGTTTTATTTTTCTCACAATATTTTCTCACTTTGCAAAAACCTAGCAAGCTTTTTCAAGGAAGAAGAAGATGAGCTCAAGAGATGAGAATGAACTAATGAGGTGAGAGAATCAACCATGGGTGAGTTTGTATCATATACTAACTCATGTAGAGACATAACCATGGCTAAATTATAATGGTTAGGTTAATAAATATGTTAAGTAAAACAAAATTAGTGGACTAAGTCAATGCATCCACAAGCTTCTACAAGCTTCATGCATGTGGCTATTTATCCACTAATTTGGAATTACTTTAAATATTAAAACCTTACATTATAATTAGTATGGTGTAAGTCTCATACACCCAGTGTGTATCATCAACCATGACACAAAATAAAACACAATTAATATATATCACATATATATTAAGTGTGCACATGTGAGAAAAATAAATGCTTAAGTGGGCTAATATTAGTTAATGTAAACTAGTATATCAAATATACAATTATACACTAAATTATCAAATCAACACTTGATTTAATAATCCGGCTATATCATATATAACCGACTAATATAATATGTACCAACTTATCGAATCAACACTTGATTCGATAACCCGGCTATATCTCATATAACCGTCTGATACAAATATCACGAGAATAGAATACGGTATCACATACTCGTATTATTCTCGGTCCCGCACATATCACATATGCGCTCCTACTTCGTTTTGCCTGAGCCAGTAAAACCTCTATGTAGGACTCTAAAGACTCGTCAATACGCCGGCAGTAGGTGATGATCACATCAAGCACCCACAAGCCGTCAGCGGTACTAGCTGGACGTAACGGCTACCCGGGTATTGAGCGATCAGAAGATCAGCAAGCAAGCCCGCTCTAGCTCCTGCAAAAGCCTGATGGTAACACTTGCCGTACAATCCAGTCTCCTCGTCTGATATGTCGCATATCAAGTCTAGGGGTGGTAAACGTCGGACCCCAATAACTGATAAGTCATGCCGATGTGAGGCTCATAACGGGTCGAGAAACTACTGGCAACACTTACCAGTAAATCTCTAAATCATCCTTGGCCAGGGACTTCCCTGTTATGGCCAATTGAGCATAGCACAACATCAACTCCCAATACCGAGAGAGAAGAAACCCCTCATATCGCTCATTGCCTCCATGTGACACGAGACAGTACCCAAAAACCACCATTTTGCACGCCCTCTTGGACGTAGTAAGGTGGAAATCAAAGCACAGTGGGAATCACACAAGGCTCTATGACGATCTCGGGTCTACAGACTAACCTGTACAAGTGTGAACTGCCATATGACGTGAGGTATAATACCATCTGGAAGTTCTCGGTGAGTCCGTCCAGTGCACCCAGTCTCCACTGAGCACCCGTATACCATCTCTGATGCCAAACACCAATGGATATAGGATCATCCATCGCCCATCTCATGGGTCGAGAAGCGTATACGCTAGTCTACTCCGGTATATCGATGCCCTGTCTCGATACACCCACGACTAGGAACGTTAAAGGAAGAACTTATGGACTACCATGGCCCCACTAGTATGATCTGCATCATAGTCATGATAGTCAAGTACACATCCTAAGGGCTTTACCAACATGTAACTATAAGACAATATCAAGAGACAAGTATACATGTTAAGATAAAGAGCAACCAGATAGCATACTATCATATCGAGCAAGAAAGTCCTCTCTATATATGTCCAAGCATCCAATATAATATACATCATATGTACAATACTGGCATCTAGGGCATACATACTACTAACAATCTCCCACTTGCACTAGGGCCATTTGCTGTAGTATCGCATATCAAGCATCCCGAAGAGTCTCTCGAACTGTATCTGGGGAATGGCTTCCGTGAGTGGATCCGCTGTATTGTTCTTCGTGTCAACCCTCCTGACCTTGATCTCCCGGCGATCAACTATCTCCCGGATCAGGTGATACCGCCTCAGAATATGCCTGGATAGCTGATGGGACCTGGGTTCCTTGGCCAAAGCCACCGCTCCATTGTTATCACAATACAAAGGTATTGGATCCTTAATGGATGGAACCACTCCAAGTTCAGTTATGAACTTCTTTATCCAGACAGCCTCTTTGGCAGCATCGTTGGCAGCGATGTATTCAGCCTCCATCGTCAAGTCTGCCACGATTTCCTGCTTGGAACTCTTCCAGCATACCGTCCCTCCGTAGAGGGTAAAGACAAATCCCGAGTGCAAATTAGAGTCGTCCTTATCATTCTGGAAGCTCGAATCGGTAAAGGACTCCACTTGGAGTTCTCCGTTACCATACACCAAGAGCATCTCTTTAGTCCTTCGTAAGTACTTGAGAATGCTCTTCACAGCTGTCCAGTAACTCTCTCCAGGATCTGCTTGATACCTACTCACTACACTTAGTGAGTGTGCTACATCGAGTCTGGTATATAGCATCGCGTACATGATAGAGCCTACTGCTGAAGCATAAGGTATCCCTTGCATGCGAGCTCTCTCCAAATCAGTCTTGGGAGACATCTCTTTGGAGAGAGTGAGTCCAGAGATCGTGGGTAAAAACCCACGCATGGATTCTTCCATACTAAACCGCTTTAGTATGGTGTCAATGTACCTGAATTGGGACAATCCCAGTATCCGTTTAGATCTATCTCTATAGATCTTAATCCCCAAGATGTAGGAGGCATCCCCTAGATCTTTCATTGAGAATCTTTGTGATAAGAAGAGCTTGACCGATTGCAGCATAGGAATGTCATTTCCTATCAAGAGTATGTCGTCCACGTACAATACAAGAAAGACAACCTTACTCTCTGCCACCTTCTTGTATATACAAGGTTCATCTACGTTTTTGATGAAATCAAACTCTTTGATAACGATATCAAAACAGATGTTCCAACTCCGCGATGCTTGCTTTAACCCGTAGATGGATTTAAGCAGCTTGCACGCCTTTCCGCCGCTCCCACAGTCTACGAAGCCCTCTGGCTGAGTCATGTACACGCACTCTTCCAAATCACCATTTAGAAAAGCGGTCTTAACATCCATTTGCCAGATTTCGTAGTCATGGTATGCAGCAATGGCAAGTAGGATCCGGATGGACTTAAGCATAGCCACTGGAGAAAAGGTTTTGTCATAATCCACACCTGGTCGTTGACGAAAACCCTTTGCAACAAGTCTAGCTTTGAAAGTCTCAACTTTTCCATCTACATCAAGTTTCTTGTTAAAGATCCATTTTCTCCCAATGGGTTTTACCCCTTCAGGAGCAATTTTCAAAGTCCATACTTTGTTGGTGTACATGGATTCCATCTCAGATCACATTGCATCCAGCCATTTCACAGAGTCTCCACTCGTGATGGCCTGCTCGAAGCTAGTCGGGTCATCATCCTCCATGATGCAATCCTCGCTTCCACCATCAATGAGAAAACCGTAGTATCTCTCAGGTGGATGAGGAACCCTACTAGATCGGCGGAGAGGCTGGGGTTCGTTGGGCACTATCGAATCCTCTGGTTCCACTAAATCTTCAGTTACAGTTTATGTATCTGGAACTTCTTTTAGTTCTACCTCCTTGCCACTAATTTCTTTTACAAGAAATTCCTTTTCTAAAAAGGTGGCATGCTGAGCAACAAACACCTTTGGTTCCTCATTGTGGTAGAAAAAATATCCATATGAATTCTTTGGATATCCCACAAACTTGCAAAGAACTGATCGTGCCTCGAGTTTGTCCGGATTTTGCCTTTTGACATAGGCCGGACGACCCCATATTTTAACTCGTTTAAGATATGGTCTCTTCCCACTCCATATCTCATATGGTGTGGTAGGTACAGATTTAGATGGAACTTGATTCAATAGGTATGCTACTGTCTCAAGCGCATAACCCCAAAAGGAAATAGGCAACTCAGCAGTGCTCATCATAGAGCGCACCATATCCAATAGGGTGCGATTCTTCCGTTCCGATACACCGTTGTGCTGTGGTGTATACGGAGGAGTAAGCTGAAAGAGAATCCCATTCTCTTTTAGGAAGTCCAGGAACTCCGTGCTCAAGTATTCACCTCCTAGATCAGATCGAAGGATTTTAATACTTTTACCCGTTTGGTTCTCAACTTCGGATTTATATTCTTTGAATTTCTTAAAAGCTTCAGACTTGTGTTTCAACAGGAACACATGTCCGAATCTTGAGAGATCGTCAGTGAATGTAATGAAGTATGAGGAACCATTCCTGGTATGTGTATACATGGGACCACATACATCACTATGTATCAGTCCCAAGAGCTCACTAGCTCTTTCTCCGTGTCCTGTAAACGGAGTTTTGGTCATCTTGCCTTTGAGACATGATTGGCAAGTGTCATAAGATGAAAATTCGAACGGATTCAAATATCCATCCTTATGCAACTTAACCAATCGTATCGCATTGATATGACCTAGTCTACAATGCCACAAGAAGGATTCGTTCATTTCTGAACTCTTCCTCTTATGTGTGTTTTGTACATTAAGAACTGTGGTTTGATTTAGAATGTATATGCCATTATTTAACGAGCCTGATCCAATAAACTTTTGATTCAGGAAGATGTTCATAACATTATCATGTACTACAAAATTATATCCTTCTTTACTTAATAAAGAAACTAATATAAGATTGCATATCAGGGTCGGAATGTAATAGCATTCATTCAGAATCAATGTGTTGCCAATTGGTAACACAAGGTGATATTCGCCAACTGCTTTGGCTGCAACATATGCCCCATTCCCGACTCTTACGGAATGATCACCCATTCCCAGTTCTCTACCTTTCCTTAGCCCATGTAACATATTACATATGTGGGATCCTAATCCGGTATCTAATACCCAGAACGTAGAGTGAACTGAGAAACAGTTCTCAACAACTAACACACTCGAAGAAGATGCATCAACATGCTTATTCTTCATTTGGGCGACGTGGGAATCTGGATATGTCCCAATTTCCTGTTCAGTCTTATAACAATTATAACAAAGAACGAAACCAACGTTCCCCTGCTCAGTATAACAAGTGGGTTCGGTCAATACATCCATATTATTATCTTGATTAAGGCCTGACATAGTCGCTGCCTGGAGAAAGAGAGAAGAAAACACTTTAGCGTATGCTCTTGCAAGATCAGATTGGTTATTATTTTATCTAATCAGGATGGCTCTCACTGTTTTTATCAAATCTTTCTTCAAACCCTAAAAGGAAAAACTAGTCGGGATTAATTACACCCTACAATTTCGCCAATCTTTCAGCCAGGCCAGTGTTGGTACTTTGAGGGAGGTTCCCCGTGCTTGTGAGACTGGCCACCGCCCCTCGTCGGGGTCTCGATCAGTATACACTAGTCTACTCTGAAGTATCGATGCCCAGTCTTGAAACTCTCTCGACTAGGGACATTTAAGGATGTGCTTATAGACCACCCAGCTCCCACGTATATGATCGTCATCATACTGCTGGTAGTCAAGTAAGAATCCTATGGGCTCTATCAACATGTAATAATGATATGTAATGCCACCTAATGCTGTACATGATGATAAAGACAAACCAAATAGCATACTATCATCTCGAGTAAAATTGTTCTACTGGTATAGGTCCTCTCTCAATCATCATAATCAACTGCCTGCGACTATGATAATTGCCTTCAGGGCACTATAGCCAATATGGTTATGATCGCTAAACAATATATAAAGAATTGGTAGGTTTGTTATTAAGAAAAATTGGGTTTTTAAAGAAAAGAGAATCGGAAGTCGGAATAACTCCGCTTCCGACGAATTTTGAAATGAGAGTGTTTTATATTAGAATGAGAGGAGGGAAGAGGGGACTTACAGTTTGAGAATAGAGGGGGGAGGTAGAGGAAGATTTCGAAGGCATCTTGGAGTCACATCGTCGACGGATTTGTCCTGAATCGTCGCCGGAACTTTGACCTTGGCTAACTCCACTTGTACAACTTTTGGACTTTGGAATTTTAGAGAATTTTGGCAATGGATTTCAGAATGAGGAGGGCCAAAGTGTAGGGTGATATTTATAGGATAGAATTAGAGTTTAAGGTATGGATAGAGAATTAAAAATGTATTAAAACTTGGATTAAAGAGGTGAATTAACACTCTCTGTTAATGTGCAGAAAAATCAAACGGAATAGGAGTAGTGGGGGAGGCCAAAGGGTGCTAGGGTTAAAATTTTATAGCATTTGCTACGGGGGGGACCGGCGGCGCCGGCCCCAAGCCCGATCTCACCGGTCCAATGGTGGGATCGGGGTATGGGATTGCTACCACGTGTCCTAGTCGCTTCATATAGCTCATTGCACATGTTTGATTTCTGAGACTTTTCATTTTTACGTGTTTGCACGTGTAAACTTTTGGGCTTCCAAAAAGTTTAAAAGAAAAATCAGCAAAAATATTATGTGGCTGAGGGGATTTGAACACAGGGGCTACGTCATAGCGGTGCAAGGCTTTACCAATGAGCTACAAGTGTTTTCTTGCTGTTCAAAAGCAATTTAAATTTATAACTTGTACTCAGGCTAAGGTATTCCTTTCTGTACTTTACAAAACAAAACAAAAATTGCACAGAAGTTTAGGGTTGTTATAACTACGCTTCAGTGTTAGCGGTGTTGATACCGACCCAAAACCCAAATCCCAAGTTTTCCCAAGGCAAGTGATGAGTCGCTCCTGGCATTACGCTTCAGTGTTAGCGGTGCTGATGCCGACCCAAAACCCAAATCCTAAGTTTTCCCAAAGGCAAGTGATGAGTCCTTCCTGGCACTACGCTTCAGTGTTAGCGATGCTGATACCGACCCAAAACCAAAATCCCAAGTTTTCCCAAGGCAAATGATGAGTAGCTCCTGGCATTATTCCAACGTAACGATACTGATGCCAAACAAAATCCAAATTCCAAGTTCCCATCAAATTCAAAAGTCCCGCCAAACAAAGCAGAAATCAAACAGATCAATTCAACGTTCCACCCGACAGCGCTTCCAAACTCAAAAGTCCTGCTAGATAGATAAGGAACTTCCAAAACAAATCAAATCAACAAGTTAACTAATGACCTTCCTGGCGAAATCAAGCTCCACCTCGGAAGCAAGTTAAATCAAATTTCGACACCACAGAAAGCGAAGCAAGTCAAATCAAATCCCGGACACCGCAAGAAGCGGAGCAAGTCAATTTCAACCCCAACACCGCAAGAAGCGAAGAAAGTCAACTTTAACCCTGACATTGCAAGAAGCGAAGCACGTCAAATCAAATCCCTGACACCGCAAGAAGCAGAGAAAGTCAAGTCAAATATCGACCATCCAAGTCGCAAAAATGACAGCACCGACCGTCCAAGTCGCAAAAATGGCAGCACCGACCGTCCATGTTGCAAAAATGACAGCATACCCTCCACGTCATCAAAAGGGAATCTAACCAAATCAATCTCTATATAGAACAAGATCTATCAATTTCATACACACAACCCATACACGCGGTGTGCATTTGTTGATGGAGGCACTTTGTTGGGGTAAAAATTACACCCCGACTGACCAAGTTAAAGTCAAAGTCAACCCCAAGTCAAGTGGGCCCGAGCCCAAGTAAGCGGGCCCGAGCCCAAGCCAAGTGGGCCCAAGCCCAAGTCAAGACCAAGTATAGAAGGGGCCGACTCTATGCCAAAAAGGAGGCAATAAATTAGTTTAATTGCAATTTTTAGAAATAAATGTATGAAAAATGGGCAGAAAACCAAAATTTTGTAAACCGCATGGCTTATGTGCAAAAAGAAATAAGCACATGAGGTATGGGGAGGTACAAGTGCCATTTGGAAAAGCCTAAGGGGCAATATGTAAAGTGTGTAGCCTCTAAAAGGCAAACATGATGAGAAAATCAATAACAACTTTCATTCTCTCCATCTTTCTAGGGTTCTGTGCCTCTTTCTCCTTCCTTAAAATTTTAAACATTTTTCTTTTTTTTGAATTAAATCAAAATTTGAACTTTTCTTTTCCCAGAAAGAAATAATTTTTTACCATAAAACCCTTAAAGGGGGGTTCAAATCTCCCATCAAATCTCTAAAAGGGAAGATTTTTAAATTTCACCATCCTTTTTCTCCAAGATCCAACAAGAAGAGAAGAGGAAGAAAGAGACACATCTCCGAAAATCCCACTTTGGGGGGATCCAAGGCTCAAGGAAGAAGAAAGGGGTCATTTTTCATCATCTCCGAAAATCTTTTGGGAGTTTAACTCCAAATAAAAATCTTTTTTTTAGGAGTTTAACTCTTCCGAATTCCGAAAAATAAAAATACTTCTTTTTCTAGGAGTTTAATTCTAAAGTCCCTCGGGAGTTCAACTCCCAGTCCAGAAGCCAAGCCTCTTTTTCCGCTGGTGTTTCCAGCAGGCACGCGTTGTCTACATGGTCCGCTGCGTCCAGCGGCTGCATGCAGCGCACGTGACCCGTTGGCACGTCCCACTCATGTGTCTCGCTGCGCCCATCGGCCACGCGGCGCGCACATGACCCGCTGGCGCCCAGCGGCCAAGTTACGGGCACACGATCTGCTGGCGCCTAGCAGCCACGTGATGTCTCATGCATCCTTAGGACGCTCCTCATCCCTCTTTTTCCCACACGTTCTACACTTAAAACACTTATCCCTTTGAAAAAAAATTCTAATGGGGAGCTGCCCCGCACCTCGCACCTCGCAAGGAAGGTGCTAACCCCCTTGACCCCCAGCCCACTATCCTGGTAGCGGGACCCATGTAAACTCTGCGAAGCCCCTGATACGTCCAAAACACCTTCAAAACACAATACGCGCACACTACACATTGAGTTCATATGACCAGTTTGACCCACCAATCGGAGGTTCCCTCGCTCCAAAGGCGAGGGGTAATTAACGGCAACTTAGTCCGCGACTGCCAAGATTTGGATCCTCACAATCAATAAACCCCAGCCTACCCTACGCAGGGGGAATCTATACATACCTGACCAGCGCGCACATTCCTATCTCAATAGGGTGACGAAAAACACTCTACAAGAGTGGAATGACTTCATATCCTTTTTCAACAAATAAAAGAAATTATCTCATAAAATTTATTGGTATAAACAAATGAAGTCATACCTCTCTACATGTCTTCAACCATACTCAAATGCCACCTCACCCTTCACCTCATATTTGAATTTCTAAAAAGAAATCCAAATAATGAGATGTCCTCCTTCTAGAAGTATTCCGTATAAATACGAAATACAACCCGGTATATATATCGAAATACATATATGCGTATCCGTATAAAATTACGAATAGCCACGAGGGAGAAAATGAATAGCGAACAATAATACTAGAATATATATATATATATATATATATATATTATTAAATCAAAACTTGATTTTATAATCCGGCTTAATCCTAAACCGTCTACTATTATCAACCGTCTGATTAAAGTCCGTGTAGCATGTACAAGTATTTAATCGGACCCCTATATGTATCAACATACGTCATCTACATCGTATCGCCTGAAAACGGAAAAATCTCTGTGTAGGACTCTAAAGACTCAACAATACGCTGACAGTGGGTTACTGGATAAATCCATAACCACAAGCACGTCAGCGACACTTGCTGTACGTAACGGCTACCCAGGTATATACCGAAAAAGGGTTTGACAATCAAGTCCTTCCATACCCTATTGAGCCTAAATGTGACAATCTTCGTACAGTTCGGTCTCTTCGTCTAAGAGTATTGCATATCGGGTCTAGGGTGGATAACGTCAGACCCCTAATAACCCGATAAGTCGTGCCAGAGTCAAGCATATCACCAACCGAGAAACTACTGAAATCCTATCAGTAAATCTTATCCACCATGGGTACGGATTTAGGGTGATGGGCAATCGAACACAGCGCGACATCGACTCCTAATACCAGGAGAGACGAATCCCTGACAATCGCTCACTACCTCCATATGGCTAAGGACTGTACCCAACTAAAACATGTTTGCACGACTCCTTTGAGCCGCGGTACGGTAGTAATCTAAGTATAGTGGGAACTTACATGAGACAAATGACAATCTTAGGTCAAAAGCCTAACATGTACGCATACCACTAGAGAACTTCTATCTGACGATAAATATAATACCATCTAAAAGTTCTCGACGAGTCCATCCAGTGTACTCACCTCTAGTGAGCACCTGTATACTATCTTAGGTGACACAGCACTAATGGCTTGTGAGACTGGCTATCGTCCCTCGTTGGGGTCCAGAAACGTATACACTGGTCTACTCCAGAACATCGATGTCCAGTCTCGATACTCTCTCAACTAGGGACAATTAAGGATGTGCTTATGAACTACCCGGCTCTCACATATATGATTGCCATCATAATGCTGGTAGTCAAGCAAGAATCCTACGGGCTTCACCATTATGTATTAGCGACACGTAATAACAAGTAAAACGTATACACATCAATGATAAAGATAAACCAGATAGCATACTATCATTTCGAGTAAGACTTTTCTACCTGTATAGGTCCTTCCTCAATTATCATAATCTCCTACCTGCAATTATAATAATTTCCTTCAGGGTACTATATCCAATAATCTCCCACTTGCACTTAAGGCCAATTATTGCGGTATCGCATACGCATAGCTCGTGTGCTACCGAATGCCCAACTTCTCTTCTAATCAGTTTCGTAAACCGTGTTTGTGAAACATCCGTGTTTGAGAAATAGCCTCAGTGAGTGGATCCGCTACAATGTTCTAACTTCCTCTCTATATATCTCAATTTCGCGAAGATCGGCAATCTCCCAAACTGAGTGATACCCCGCCTAATGAATTTGTCTGGATACTTGATGGGACCAAGTTCATAAATGAACGATTTTATCCAACAAACTTTTTGGGCCGTATCCTCCATTGAGTCATAACTAGTATCCTGCACCATGCCTACCTCAATATCCCAATTGGAACCCTATCCAATATACTGCTACTCAGAAAAGGGTAAACTCAAAACTCTGACAACATCTTTGTTATCCAGGTCACCTTGGAAGCCAGAACTGATAACCGCCTCCTAAAAGCGGCTGCCGTTACCATATACCAAGAATATCCTCTGATGTTCTTAACTGGTTCCCTTTGTTTCTTCAGGATTAATGTCCGCTTACTACAACAAGTGCAGAATCAACATCTGATTTGGTACAAGACATTACATGATTAACTTAATTGCCTAAGCAGATGATATGTTATTCATGCAAGTCTATCTTCTCATCAGTCTGAAAGATATCTCTTTAGAGAGGGTGACTCTATTACCTGCGGGTAAACTACTACGTCAGAAGTCGTCCATTCTAAAACACTTTTAGAATGGTGTCTTAAGTACCCGGATTGGGACACTTTCCAAATCTTGATTTAAAACCATAAATCTAGTCACCAGAATTCATGATATTTTATCCAAATCCTATGTGGAGAAACACCCATGACAATCAAAGTTTAACCGATTGTAGTATAGGAACATCACTTTCCATAAGGAGTATATCATCCATATCCCAGGACATAATTCTCTACATCCTTCTTACTAGATTCATCTGTTGTTTTGATGAAGTCAATCACCTTGACTGTCACATCAAAACAGATAATCTGTCTCCGTTATGCATGCTTTAGTCTATGAATAGATATAAGCAACTTGCACACCTTCCACTGACCGTGATAACCCCCTGGCAGAGTCATATACACGTGCACTTCTAAATTCCCATGTAAAAAGACGTTATAGTCATCCTCTTACCAGATATCATAGTCTTGAATAATAACAGTATCAAGTTATATCCGTATGGACTTTAGCGTAGATACTGAAGTAAAAGTCTCATCACAATTCACAACGGGTATTTGATGAGAATTTTTACAACAAGTCTAGTCTTATTATACATTTCCACCTGCACAGATCTCGAAAGATCTACTTGCTCCTAATGGGTTTTACCCCTTCAGGAGCACCCAGCAAAATCCAAAATCTATAATTTGCTGGTGTGTGTGAAGTCCATCTTGGATATAAAGTATCTGGTCATCTAGAAGTTACCACCTCCAATGACCTGCTGATTACTAGTAGGGCCATCATCACAATGATGCTAACCTCCCTGTCGCGTTCTACGAGAAAACTGAAGTATCTCCCAGGTGGCTGAGATCGCCTACTAAAATCTACGGAGTGGCTAATGGTTTGTTAAGTCCAATTGAATTCTTAGGTTTTACTAAATTTTCAGTAATCGTTTGTGGTTCTAGAATCACTTCCAGTTCTTCTGTCACGCCCCGCTTCCCAGAGTACGCAAGATTGGGCACGTGACATAGCCAACCATGCTACCTGTGGGTAGGAAGTATCCATCCACAGTCACATTACGGCTGTAGAGATATCAAGAACAAGATAAATAAACTATCTAACACATGTCCAAATCCAGAATAACGAGAGTCAATGATAAATAGGTGCGGAAGCAAATGATCCAATACAATAATAGGAAAGTACGTCCCATAATGCGGGCTCACATCTGGAAATAAAATGCAATAAATAAACTAATCACTACAGAACTCACAAATCAGCCTGCTGGCTGAAGTACTCCTGCTCGGTCGGCGACAGTGGTAAAGAATCTGGACCATGCAAAACCCAGACGTCAGCGCGTCATGTCAACCAATAATATAATATGAACATGGTAATAAGCAGTGCAGAAATAAACATGAAATAAGCAGTAGTATGTAACAAGCAGTGCAGGGTAGTGTGCAGTGGGTAACTAAACTGTTCTATCGGGTTTCTATTCTAAAGTCTTTGAAATCAATTGGTGACTCGTCGATGTAACTCAATAGTATCCCGTGCGTGCCCGGGACCACGGTCAAGATTCTCGGGGCTGAATCCGAGACGTGCCGCTAGACAGTAACAAGTAGCAGGATGGATGAGTGATGTCAGCATCATCACTCCGGGGCTGGCCTAGCCCATAAGACTGATCAGAACAAGTATCGAACTGTTGAGTTACAAGTCGGTTTCACCTTTGATTTCCCCATACCCCCAAGTTATGTATGTCGAGTCAGGTATTCATAAATCAAGGACTAATGCCAACACAGGATCAGGTAACAGGTCAGGTTTGTCTGGATAGACAACAGGAATGGTCCATGAGGACCCCAAGCCAGGTTTGTTGGCATTAGGCATGAGATCAGGTAACAGGTCAGGTCATGGTACAACAGGTTGAGTTGATAGTAAAGGGGTACCATGTCCGGTGCATCGATATATGTATATGTCATGTGTATCAAGGTCAGGTCAATTTGCAACGCAATCGAGGGTGTGCTCACAACAGGTATATAATCGAATAAGGAATAACAGCAGGAATAAAGTAAACAACAATAACAGTTCATTTAATCACAATGGTGCATTAATATGGTGCAGTTGTATTATCATATTAACAGGTTCGAGCACCCTTGGGGTGCAATAATCACGAGGTAGTGCAATATCAATAACAGAAAGTAATAAAGCTATATGTGTACGGCTATCGTCCTTTAAACAGCAAAATGATTAACCGGTAGTTTTGTTGTTAGGGTTAAGCGGCAATTGTGATTCTAGGTTACAGTATCATGATATATGTCATAATGCGTCCAAATTATAAAATGGCTCTACTTAGTTAAGTTTTGTAAGTTTTATGAGTCAAGCACATTCAATTTGTATAACATAGCATGTAGCAAGTAATGCTTGCCTCGACAGATCAAGAAACGGGTGTACGGAACGTCTCACGTCGGCGGAAAAAGTCGCGACGCGCGCACGGTACACGGAACGGATCCAAACAACGCACAAGGTGATCACACGGGTCAGGCACACTCGCTGGGTCGTCGGGATCGTCGACGTCGAGCCCGGCTCCGGCGGACCATGAAATACAAAAATCAAGAACTAAAGAAAAGAAAAGAAAGAAGAAGAAGAAAGGGGAGTGAGTCTTACTGTCGTGGTGTTCTGTGGCAGAGGCGAGGCGAGGGATGACGACGGGGTGAAGGTCCCGACGATGGGGTTCGGGGTTTCAACAGGAGGCGTCGGGTTAGGGTTCTCGGGGATAGGTTGCAGGTGCAGGGATGAAGTAATGGTGGTTGTAGTGTCGGGGGTTAGCAAAGAGGCGAGAAGACGGAGATGGTGACGACGAGGGGTTGCCGGCGATCGGCAGTGAGGGCTAGGGCTCGGGCGTCGTGGGTTTCTTGGGTTGGGCTGCGACGGGGTGTTGCAGGGTCCTGGTCGGGGAAAAGGAGGAAAGGAGGTAGAGGTTGTGAGGATGATGGTGAGTAGGTTGAGGTTGGGAGGTCGGCGACGAGGCTGGGGCTCAACTTGGGTAGGGTTTTCCCGTAGGTTGTGAGCTCGGGAGATGGGTTTGATGCGGGGTGAAGGTTGCAGGCGTCATCGGGGAAATGGAGAGAGGTGATGGAGGTGGAGGTGATGAAAATGAGGACATGGAGACAAGGGGATCGGCGGTGGCGGAGATGGAGGAGGTGGTGCTGGGTTCTCGCGTGGGTTTTCTGGGAAGGAGACGAAGGCGTAAAAATAATAGGGATAGAGAGAGAGAGGGTTAGAGAGAGAGAGAGAGAGAACGAGAAATTAAAGTGAGAGAGAGAAAAGGAAGAGAGATACAGGGATAAAGATAGTGGGGCCCAGCGGAGGTGGAAGCTCGCGATTGGCTGAGGCGTGGGAAGGAAGAAAATTTAAAAAGATTTCTGAGGTTAAATTAACAGTATGAATATATTATGGTTTATAGATTATTTTATTAAATCGGGATTTTGGCGCTAAATGAAACATTTTCAAATCGCGCCCGGGTTGCGCCCAAAATTTTGAAATTCAAATAATAGGATTTTAAGCGGGTTCCAAATTTTAAAATGGGATGTCTTATGATTAAAATGCATGCCCCAAAGTCGGACACTTGCACGCGCGCATAGCCGTCCAAACTCGCCCGTTTCACCGAACGGGATGAAAACTCGACGCGTGGACGCTACCACGCTGCTAGGGGTGACGTGTAGGCCAATATGGATATTTTTAATTTCATTCTAGGTGTTAAAATTTGTTACATGCAAAAAATGACTTAGCCGGTTAAAATTTCACAGTGAGACCCAAACAGGCAAAATAAATGAAATGAGCAATGTCAACCACTCAACCAGTAACAGAAATAGTATTA
The DNA here is from genome assembly GCA_030015575.1 of Agapanthus africanus. Classification (NCBI taxonomy): domain Eukaryota; kingdom Viridiplantae; phylum Streptophyta; class Magnoliopsida; order Asparagales; family Amaryllidaceae; genus Agapanthus; species Agapanthus africanus. Next base: position 129,124,223 of record CM057350.1, on the reverse strand, counting down.
TTGGGCTCGGGTGTTATATCTTCCATACTCCCACTAGTTTCTTTTGCAAAAGGATTTCTTTTATAAAAAATGGTGAGTTAAGAACAATGTAACTATTGATCTTGAAAATGGTAGAAGCAAAACCCTGGCAAATGTTTGGGATAATCCACAAACTGTCATTACCGAAGCGTGTCTTGAGTTTGTCTGGATTCTGCTTTTAAATAGAAACCGGATAACTCCATATATTAACATCCTCAAGATATGCAACCCTTCTATATCCATATAGAATCAAATGCACTAATTTAGATGGAACCTGATTTAAATGTCATGCAGCTCTTTCCAATGCATATCATCTAAATGGAAAAATATTAATACAGCATTACTCATTAAGGGGCGCACCCATGGATGAGTAACCTGTGAGAGAATCAAGTTCTCAATATTACTATGATGGAATACACAGCATAAGTATCTACATCTTCGATCACCTCGAAGAATCCTGATACTTCTAACGTATGGTTCTCTACTTCAATCTTATACCTATAAACTTCTCAAAATCTTTAGACCTTGCATTTTAACGAATGCATGTCAAAAAACCAGAGAACTTATAGGTAGAACAGAATGAAGTAAGATTAACAACCTTTGTTCTAAAGGACATCGGACAATATACATTTTCATGTATAATCTCTAAGAGTATACTCTCAAATTCCGTGTGTTGTAAGTCAAAAACTGTATTCTAGTTAAGAATGTCTATGCCGTTATTTAATACACCTTACTTTATCCTCAATTGATAAAGGTAAATGTTTAGAACACAATTTTCAAAATTTATATCTCACTTTATAAAATAAAGATACAGATATTCAATTTTAAAAATTGGTGCATAACAACGGTTATTTGAAACCAAATATTTGCCGTTAGGCAAAACCAGGCGATTTAATCCAATATCATCAATTGCTACAAATTCCGATATTGAGGATTATATTGCCCATTTCTCAATATTCTACTCCTATTCAGCATCTGAAATGCCATGCAGATATGAGATCCAAATCCGGTACATACATACCCTGGAGTCAGAATTAATTGGGATAACAGTTTTCAGCAACAACTACACAGAAAAAATTGAAACACGAAAATGTTTCTAGGTGTGGCCAAGTATTCCTAATAATGCCTCTTCCATTACCAGATTCACCACAGTAGTCATAATTTCCTTTGCTCTCACTTCAATCCTTTATATGTCTCTACATCTTACCTTCTGTACACCACACTTAAGCTAATCGGTTTTCTTCCTTCCCTGCCTTTCGGCACCAGCCTAAGATTTGGAAGAAGACTATCCAATAAGCATAATTGGTGTACTCTCCCAATACAAGGAGCTCTCGCAACCTGAAAGAAGGTAAAGAGAAGAGTCAACCGAACAATCCTATTCAATTTCTCCAGAACCAGTGGCCATTCTCGGACTGAAACAAGTTTCTTCAAGTTCCTATGTAACTGTACGAAGTGGCATTTCCAAACAATATGGATCATTATAGTGATACAGAGTGTTCTGAAGAAAAATAAAGGGAAAGTAGGAGTAGCAGGGATATATACGACTTTGTCGTCAATCATGACAATCCAAAACCAGAGTGTAAAAAGGTTCAGTCAACTTGGTTTACAAGTTTTAGTTTAAGGTCAGTCATGGTCGCAAACCAGAGAGAGAAATGAAACACTCAACTTGCACTCTATCAAGATTAGATTGGTTAATCACTTTATCTAATCAGGATGGCACCCACTGTATCCTAAAATTCTCCTTTAAACCCTAAAAGGAGAACTAGTCGGGATCATGTACACTCTACAATTTCGCTAACCATTTAACCAGTCCAGTGTTGGTACTCCGAGGGAGGTCCCCTATGCTTTCGCACGGACCCAATTAAATAACCCTGTTTCCGAAAAGGCGTAACATCGTTAACACTTTTTAGACACCTAATAGGTTAGCTGATTGTGAAGTGAAAATCTTCCGAGGAGTAATACCTACTCATCAGTGGGGATTGGGACCCAACTATCATCGTGTGATAACCTTGACATAATCCGACAAAATTACCATACTTCAGAAGGTATGCGCAAACTTGACAAGTTTCCCTTATATTTGAAACTCCCGATATGGTTTTTGCTTCAAGCACTTATGACCTTGATGAAGGTCAAAACATCATAAGTTGCAAGTCAAGTTCAACCCATCCTTGTCCTGATTAATCTAAACCCATTCGTACTAGCCCTTGGCGAAGGTCAAAACAGCTGTACGCTTGTTCTAAATTAATGCATCTATCTATATTATAGACAAGTATCCCCTAACTACCAAACACTATGCCTTGGCAAAGGTCAAAACATATAGCATGAATACTAATTGATACTCATCTGAAATGACTAAGGGTAACGACTGGTTTTGGCGAAAACCTTATAAGTAATGAACTTGATATCATTGAAGGAACTCGAGTGACTTTGAAATGGAGTGGTTAGGCTTCGCTTTTTAAACAATTGGTTTTGTAGAAAACCGATTGGTTTTGAAGAAAACCAAGTAGTTATAGTAACATATACTTTTGCATAAAAGCATACTCCTCGTGAAAGGATCAAGGCTCTTTTCTCATTGAATGAGGTGCAGGATATTCCTAACCGCATACCTCTATGTAAAGCAAAAGAATATAACTATAGTTTTTTAAAATTTGGTTCCGACAACATCATTTAGGTTTGTTTTCCGTGCATTAAACATATAACACAGTCCCATCAAATAAGTTTCTAAGCCACACCAGAAACAACCAAAATAGTATGCTTTTATATGTCATCCGCATTCCCCACGGGGTCCCGGGTCTTCACTGTAAGGTTACTTAACTTACGGCAGAGCGGGGACAATACTAGCGTGGATGCAAAACATATAGAAGCGTCTACTATATATATAAACACGACGGGGGCGTATTTTTTCGACGCCATAGGAGGAAATTCCCTCCTATGGCCCCTTTCCTCCATTCTTCTCATATATATATCATCACAGACAGATAATAACCATCACTGGCATGCGAACAACAATATGGAATAATGGATAAACTAGAAGCCTCGCGTTTCATTTGAGCCGCAAATAAAACACGACGTTCTCCAGTCGTGTGGATAGCCCGTATAACATCGATCCTAACCCCCTACGAGCGCGGCGAGCCACCCTCCAATTCGAGAAATAGGCAGCACGATCTCAACACCATGAGATGGCCACCCTCTGAATTCTGGAATCCTATGACTTGTGTGCTCCCTCACGGGGTAATCCTATTACAGAAAAGAAAAAATAAGGATGACAATGACCGCATCATGGTCGAGCCCCAATAAAAGAATATATATAATACGAAAACGGCAGCCACAAGTTAGAGCTCGTCCCAAACAAATGAATACGACGTTATAAATCAAAACTATACAAGCAATCGCACGTAGGGCTATCCGTTACGACAATCCGGCTAAACCATTACAGAGATATATATATATACATACAAAACAAGCAACACAAGCAAGTATGCACCCCGTCTAATTGAACATATAGCAATTAGACGACGATTAACAACACATATACCAAGTTACAAATATAAACGATGTTAAAATTTCAACCGAAAATAGTCCCGAATTGCCCGTATGCACAGTACAAAACAAAATATGGGGCAAAAATATGTATACCAAAAATCTAGTTTCTACAATTCCAAGCAACTGACAAAATTTGGTGATAAACAGAGAAAACCGGGCCGCAAAACTCGGCCAAAACTTGTCTGTTTCTCCTCGAATTTTGTGCCAAGCTTTCATTCTTAAAAAGTAGTTCATGACATATACAAAAAAAATTCAGGTTCCATTTTGAAATGGACAAAAACTTAGAATTCGAAACTAAATACGAGTAAATTTTCGGTTTCGAAACTAAAATATCGTCTAATCTAGTTCTAGTGTTCGGTTTGGTTCTGATACCATGTTGAAGTTCCTAGTGCCCTTTCCGCCACAACCGCGGCCAATGCGGAATCGAAAAACAAAAATTTTACGGGGAGCACTAGAAACTAATCCCTAGCGATCGTTCCAAACACTAAACTAGAAAACAAGCATGCAAAGTTTGGGTTACAACCTTTGTCACGTGTCCATCCAATCGTGGAAGACCCCTCCGAGCTACTCGTAGGCCGTCGGAAACAAACTTGAGAGGCAACCGTCTTTACCGAAGATAATCCACCCGAGGGAACCGATCTAAACTCCAGTTTCATCTAGTGGAGCAACTGTGTCACGCCCCGCTTCCCAGAGTACGCAAGATTGGGCACGTGACATAGCCAACCATGCTACCTGTGGGTAGGAAGTATCCATCCACAGTCACATTACGGTTGTAAGGATATCAAGAACAAGATAAAAACTAATCTAATACATGTCCAAATCCATAATAACAAGAATCAATAAACAATAAGTGCGGAAGCTAATGATCCAATACAATAATGGAAAGGTACGTCCCATAATGCGGGATCGAACCTGGAAATAAAATGCAATAAATGAACTAACCACTGCAGAACTCACAGATCAGCCTGCTGGCTGAAGTACTCCTGCTCGGTCAGCGACAGTGGTAAAGAATCTGGGCCATGCAAAACCCAGACGTCAGCGCGTCATGACATCAAGTATATAGTATAAACATGGTAATAAGCAATGCAAATATGAACATGAATAAAGCAGTAATAAGAAATAACAAGCAGGGTAATGTGCAATGGTGACTGAACTGTCCTATCAGGTTTTCTACTCTATAGTCTTTGAAATCAATTTGATGAATCGTCGATGTAACTCAATAGTATCCCGTGCGTGCCCGGGACCACGGTCAAGATCCTCGGGGCTGAATCCGAGACGTGCCGCTAAGCAGTAAAAGGTAGTAGGATGGGCGAGTGATGTCAGCATCAACACTCCGGGGCTGGCCAAGCCCGTAAGACTGATCAGAACATGTATCGAACTGTTGAGTTACAAGTCGGTTTCACCTTTGATTTCCCCATACCCCCAAGCTATGTATGTCAGGTCAGGTATTCAGTAGTCAAGGACTAATGCCAACAGAAAATCCGGTAAAAGTAGGTCCGTCTGGATAGACAGCAGGGATGGTCAGGTTTGTTGGCATTAGGCATGAGATCAGGTAACAGGTAAAGCCATGGTACATCAGGTCAACCAGGTAATGTATAAAGGTGTCATGTCATGTCAAGAGTGTACGGTACCATGTCATGTCAAGTAGGAAGTGTAACAGGTCATGTCAGGAAGCACAAGATGTCATGTGGGTGCTCATAATCAAACTAACATAAACATGTGTATAAATAAACAAGCATGAGTACTATCAGAACAATAACTGGAACATGTAATATGATATGCCAATAGATATAATTTCAAGGATATGGATGCACAGTTATCGATTAGGGTTACCTTTATAGTTCCAATATTAATTAGGATACAATTTATTAAACATGGAGTGTTAATATCACATTATTATGTAGTGATGTGATCTATGGATGCAATTATATGTATCTTAAATGCGATGGATGCAAACGGGTATCCAAAAAGTTATAAAACTATAAAATGGTAATGTGGGATGTACAACTAAACAATATGTGATATAATAATATTAATATGGATAGCATATTCAAAGCGATTAGTAACTATAAAAGATGTATTGATTAACCATGCACAAGAAGGTTCCGTTCAGAAATTTAGCGTCACCCTAATTTGTAAAATAGCTTAAAAATAACAAATGTTCTCCAAAAGAGACGTATCTTATACCAAAACAAAGATAATTCAATAAGGTTTTCATTTTTATAAGTATAAGCATCTCAGGTTATCCCTACAAAAAGTTATGAATATTCAAAGTTGAAAGTTTGCTGCTGGAATTTCCCTGGACAGCAGTTTAGAGACGTGTTCATTTGCATTTTACGTTAATTAAACAATTTATTTTGCAAGTAAATATTTCATAGAGTTATAGTATTCTGAATTATCTTCGTAACGAACTAAAGAACGTATCCTAATGATTTTTCTATGATTTATAATGAATTTTATAAGATAAGGTGTACAGTAAATTTCAGATTTGTCATATCCGATTTTTCAACGACATTTCATATGTAAACTATAAGATTTTCAAATGTATAATATTATAAAATGAAGATTATACAAGTATATAGCATGTAGCAAGATTAACTTGCCTCGATGGGTCGCGAATCGGTAAAACGGAACGTTAACCGTTGGCGGGGAAAACTCGCGACGGCGCACGGTTCACGGAATGAACCCAAACGACGAACAAAGGAACCACACGGGTCGGGGTATCTCGCTGGAACGTCGAGAAACGTCACCGGCACGACAGAATTCCGGTAACAAAAGAACAGTTAAAAGAAATGAGAAACGAGACATGAAGCAAGAAGAGAAAAATGATAAAGAGAAGTACGAGAGAATATATAAGGGGTAGAGAGAGAGAGAAAGTGGAGAGAGAGAGAAGAAGGAGAAAGAGAAAGTGGGGACCACGGGGTTAAAGGGGAGGTTGCGATTGGCTGAGAGAATAAATTGAGAAGGATATAAAAGATTGTAAAAATATTATATGGTTAACTTAAAGATTTAAAAGATAGGTAATGAACAGTAAGATATCAGATTAGTTAGAAAAATATATGCGAAGGTTTTAATAATATTAAAAATTTGGGATTTTGGCGCCAAATGAAACATTTCCAAATTGCGCCCGGGTTGGGTCCAAAAATTCGAAATTCAAATAATAGGATTTTAAGCGGGTTCCAAATTTTAAAATGAAATGTTTTATGATTAAAAAGCATACTCTCAAAACGGACACACGTGCGTGCACGTAGCCATCCAAACTTGCCCGTTTTACTGAACGGGACGAGAACACAATGCACGGACGCTACCACGAGGCTAGGGGTGTCAAGTAGGCCAAGATGAATATTTTCAATTTTATTTTAGATGCTAAAATTTGTTATATGTAGAAATGACTTTGCCGGGTAAATTTTACAGTAAGCAACAAACAAGCAAATTAAATGAAATGAGTACCACATTATGCTCAAACAGTAACTGAAAATAGTAGCATTGGGCTCGGGTGTTACATTATACCCAACTACAAAAAGAATTTCGTCCTCGAAATTCCAAGAATACAAAGATAGATAACTACAAGAAAAGGTGAGGAAACTTCTGCCGGATTTCATCTTCTCGTTCCCAAGTGGATTCTCCATGCGATCGATTACCCCAAGAAACTAGCACAAGAGGGGTAACCTTGTTCTTAAGAACCTTTTCTCTTCGATCCTTGATTTCAACTGGTCGCTCTTCAAAAGTTAGGTCCTCCCGTACGGTCAACTCCGAATGATCCAAGACATGAGTCTCATCACGAACATACCTCCGTAGTTGAGACACATGAAACCCATCGTGAACTCCTGCTAATGACTGTGGTAACGCCAAACGGTACGATACCTCTCCAACACGCTCCAATATCTCAAAGGGTCCAACGAATCGAGGACTAAGTTTTCCCCGACTTCCAAAGCGAATCACCCCTCTAGTCGGTGATATCTTCAGGAATACCAAATCACCCACGGCGAACTCTAGAGGTCTTCTTGACGTGTCGGCCCAACTTTTCTGTCTGTCTTGAGCTGCCTTCATATGCTTTCTGATTGTATTCACCTTCTCAACTGTCTGTACCACCAAATCTGGCCCTAGTAACCTTCGTTCACCCACATCATCCCAACAAACAGGCGAACGGCATTTACGACCATACAACGCTTCAAACGGAGCCATCTGAATAGTCGCTTGGAAGCTATTGTTGTACGAAAACTCCACCAGGTGTAGATGATCTTCCCAAGAACCTTTGAAGTCCAACATGCAAGCCCTCAACATATCTTCAAGGGTTTGGATCGTTCTCTCTGATTGTCCATCAGTTTGAGGATGATAAGCTGTGCTGAGCTTCAATCGAGTCCCCAAACTTTCTTGTAAACTCCTCCAAAAGTGCGACAAGAACCGAGTGTCCCGATCGGACACGATGCTTACCGGCACTCCATGCAATCTGACAATCTCCTGCATGTACCGCTCTGCCAAAGTCTCTATTGATTGACCAACCCGAAAAGGAATAAAGTGAGCTGCCTTGGTCAACCGATCAACAATCACCCTTACTGCATTGTTGCCTTTTGGACTCCGCGGTAAAGCCGTCACGAAATCCATGGTTATATGTTCCCACTTCCACTGAGGAATCGGAAATGGTTGCAATAAACCAGCAACCATTTGGTGTTCAGCCTTGACTTGCTGACATACCAAGCACTTAGCCACGAAGCGAGCAATCTCCCGTTTCATGCCTTCCCACCAGAAATGCTGTCGAATATCTTGGTACATCTTTGTCCCTCCTGGATGTACAGAGTAAACTGAATTGTGTGCCTCCTTCATAAGCTCTTCACGCACATCCCCTTTTGGCACACACACACGGCTACCATACCTCAACGAACCATCTTCGTGGATCAATAAATCTGTTCGTAGTCCGGCTTCAACCTGCTCTTGAAACTTCTGTAGTCTAGGATCCTGCGATTGTGCTGTTTTAATCTTCTCAACTAAGGACGACTGTACTTGCAACTGCATCGACTGTCCCGTAGCATGTGGTAGCACAACCTCCAAGTCAAATCTCCGAAAATCCGCAATGATCTCCCTTTGTGCGGTCAATACCTGAATTGCTGGTAATCGACTTAGCGCATCTGGCACGACGTTAACTTTTCCCGGATGGTACTTAAGATCAAGGTCGTAGTCGGCCGTCAGCTCCAACCATCTGCGTTGCCTCATGTTCAACTCCTTCTGCGTGAACACGTACTTCAAGCTCTTATGATATGTAAAAACTTTGACTCTTACGCCCAAAAGGTAGTGTCTCCAAATCTTCAAAGCGAAAATCACAGCCGCAAGCTCCAAGTCATGAGTTGGATAATTCTTCTCATGGGTCTTCAGTTGTCTTGATGCGTATGCTACGACCTTCCCATGCTGCATCAAAACACATCCCAATTCTTTCCCAGATGCGTCGCTATGAATCATCAGTCCTCCGGAATTGTCTGATACGGTCAGGATAGGGGCGGTTATCAACTTCTGCTTCAACGTCTCAAAGCCAACGCACACTTATCTGTCCATACAAAAGGTACCTCCTTACGCATAAGCTTGGTCAGCGGTTCTGCCAAACGAGCAAAGTTCTCCACAAATCTCCTGTAGTATCCGGCTAATCCAAGGAAACTTCTTATCTCAGCTACATTCCTTGGAATAGGCCAATCTCGAACTGCTGCAATCTTTTCGGGATGGACGGCGATTCCATCACCCGACACGACATGTCCCAGAAATTTCACTTCTTCCAGCCAGAATTCGCACTACTCATCTTCGCATAAAGCTTCTCCTGTCTCAACATCTGCAGGACCTAATGATATCCGGATCGCAAATCCAGTTTCGAGAATACTCTCGCGCCACTAAGCTGCTCAAAAGTCCTCCAATGCGAGGGATTGGGTACTTGTTCTTAATAGTCGTCCGGTTCAATTCTCGATAATCAATGCACATCCTTCTCGTACCATCCTTCTTCTTTACTAAGAGAACTGGAGCTCCCAAGGCGAGTTGCTGCTTCGAATCCAACCCTTCTCAAGTAATTCACCAACTTGCTTCTTAACTCCTTCCAATTCCACTGGTGCCATTGGATAGTAAGCTTTAGACACTGGCGCTACACCAGGACTAAGGTCAATCGTGAACTCCACGTCTCGCTTCGGCGGTAAGCCCGATATATCTTCAAACACGTCCATAGAATCACGAACAACAGCCGGCTCTTTACTTTCATCACTTCCATTGATGCAAGAACACTGTTCGTCGGCCTAGCCCTAAACTCGACCGGCCCGACAGAACTGCTTCCTTACCGCAACTGCTGTCTGCATCGTTGGCCGCGAAAGGTCCAGCGAGACTACTGAGTCTCGTCCACTCCGCTGCATGCACGTCCACGGTTGCTCCATTCTGCCTTAGTCCGATAAATTTCTCCTCCATTTCCTCCCGTGCAGTCCGCGGGAAGAACTTTTCCAAGAAACTTTTAGAGAAATCCGCCCAACTGATTGGCTTGGACAAGCGGGTCTCCTCCACCAGCCACCACTCTCGGGCGTAATCCACCAGCTGAATGCGCACCACATCAACTCTCTTGTCGTCTGGGATCTGTGCCGCAATCAGTAAATTCTCCGTGTCTACTAGCCACTGCTCGGCTGGCAACGGCTCCTCCAGAAAAGTGAAAGTAGACGGATCCAAAAGCCTGAAATCTGCTACGGTCCTTACTCGGTCAACTGGTCTAGTTCCAACATCGTTTACAGACTGCTGAACGATCTGCAAACCTTCCTGAAACAAGTCCGCTTGCTGCTGGATCAGCTCGGTCTGTTTCTTTGATTTCCAGTATTCCTCTTATCTCTCCAAGCATGGCGGCTTCGTTCACACGCCTCCGGTACGTCTTCAACTTCTTACCTGTCATAATCCTGAACTCAAAGCACCCAACATTAGCATGATGATAGATTCTGAATGTGGATCGAGGATAGAACTCCAAGATACTTAAATAGAGTACCGCATTGTAGCTATGCCGCGGTATCATAGCCGCAATTACTTAACTCCACCCAAGTCGCCTAAGTCCTAAAGATAACAAGAAGTTAGGTTTTCGAATTGACAATGCAAAGTAAGTTTGCATGTCGACATGATCCGGAAGAAGGATTCAAGGAGGGTAAAACGGTCAAGGTGGCTGGACATGTTTCCTAATCACGGGTATTCTGATTCGTGTATCGGGTGCAATACCCAACTACAAAGAATCAACCCAATTAACCTATGGCTCTGATACCAAAAGAACCATGTCACGCCCCGCTTCCCAGAGTACGCAAGATTGGGCACGTGACATAGCCAACCATGCTACCTGTGGGTAGGAAGTATCCATCCACAGTCACATTACGGTTGTAAGGATATCAAGAACAAGATAAAAACTAATCTAATACATGTCCAAATCCATAATAACAAGAATCAATAAACAATAAGTGCGGAAGCTAATGATCCAATACAATAATGGAAAGGTACGTCCCATAATGCGGGATCGAACCTGGAAATAAAATGCAATAAATGAACTAACCACTGCAGAACTCACAGATCAGCCTGCTGGCTGAAGTACTCCTGCTCGGTCAGCGACAGTGGTAAAGAATCTGGGCCATGCAAAACCCAGACGTCAGCGCGTCATGACATCAAGTATATAGTATAAACATGGTAATAAGCAATGCAAATATGAACATGAATAAAGCAGTAATAAGAAATAACAAGCAGGGTAATGTGCAATGGTGACTGAACTGTCCTATCAGGTTTTCTACTCTATAGTCTTTGAAATCAATTTGATGAATCGTCGATGTAACTCAATAGTATCCCGTGCGTGCCCGGGACCACGGTCAAGATCCTCGGGGCTGAATCCGAGACGTGCCGCTAAGCAGTAAAAGGTAGTAGGATGGGCGAGTGATGTCAGCATCAACACTCCGGGGCTGGCCAAGCCCGTAAGACTGATCAGAACATGTATCGAACTGTTGAGTTACAAGTCGGTTTCACCTTTGATTTCCCCATACCCCCAAGCTATGTATGTCAGGTCAGGTATTCAGTAGTCAAGGACTAATGCCAACAGAAAATCCGGTAAAAGTAGGTCCGTCTGGATAGACAGCAGGGATGGTCAGGTTTGTTGGCATTAGGCATGAGATCAGGTAACAGGTAAAGCCATGGTACATCAGGTCAACCAGGTAATATATAAAGGTGTCATGTCATGTCAAGAGTGTACGGTACCATGTCATGTCAAGTAGGAAGTGTAACAGGTCATGTCAGGAAGCACAAGATGTCATGTGGGTGCTCATAATCAAACTAACATAAACATGTGTATAAATAAACAAGCATGAGTACTATCAGAACAATAACTGGAACATGTAATATGATATGCCAATAGATATAATTTCAAGGATATGGATGCACAGTTATCGATTAGGGTTACCTTTATAGTTCCAATATTAATTAGGATACAATTTATTAAACATGGAGTGTTAATATCACATTATTATGTAGTGATGTGATCTATGGATGCAATTATATGTATCTTAAATGCGATGGATGCAAACGGGTATCCGAAAAGTTATAAAACTATAAAATGGTAATGTGGGATGTACAACTAAACAATATGTGATATAATAATATTAATATGGATAGCATATTCAAAGCGATTAGTAACTATAAAAGATGTATTGATTAACCATGCACAAGAAGGTTCCGTTCAGAAATTTAGCGTCACCCTAATTTGTAAAATAGCTTAAAAATAACAAATGTTCTCCAAAAGAGACGTATCTTATACCAAAACAAAGATAATTCAATAAGGTTTTCATTTTTATAAGTATAAGCATCTCAGGTTATCCCTACAAAAAGTTATGAATATTCAAAGTTGAAAGTTTGCTGCTGGAATTTCCCTGGACAGCAGTTTAGAGACGTGTTCATTTGCATTTTACGTTAATTAAACAATTTATTTTGCAAGTAAATATTTCATAGAGTTATAGTATTCTGAATTATCTTCGTAACGAACTAAAGAACGTATCCTAATGATTTTTCTATGATTTATAATGAATTTTATAAGATAAGGTGTACAGTAAATTTCAGATTTGTCATATCCGATTTTTCAACGACATTTCATATGTAAACTATAAGATTTTCAAATGTATAATATTATAAAATGAAGATTATACAAGTATATAGCATGTAGCAAGATTAACTTGCCTCGACGGGTCGCGAATCGGGAAAACGGAACGTTAACCGTTGGCGGGGAAAACTCGCGACGGCGCACGGTTCACGGAATGAACCCAAACGACGAACAAAGGAACCACACGGGTCGGGGTATCTCGCTGGAACGTCGAGAAACGTCACCGGCACGACGGAATTCCGGTAACAAAAGAACAGTTAAAAGAAATGAGAAACGAGACATGAAGCAAGAAGAGAAAAATGATAAAGAGAAGTACGAGAGAATATATAAGGGGTAGAGAGAGAGAGAAAGTGGAGAGAGAGAGAAGAAGGAGAAAGAGAAAGTGGGGACCACGGGGTTAAAGGGGAGGTTGCGATTGGCTGAGAGAATAAATTGAGAAGGATATAAAAGATTGTAAAAATATTATATGGTTAACTTAAAGATTTAAAAGATAGGTAATGAACAGTAAGATATCAGATTAGTTAGAAAAATATATGCGAAGGTTTTAATAATATTAAAAATTTGGGATTTTGGCGCCAAATGAAACATTTCCAAATTGCGCCCGGGTTGGGTCCAAAAATTCGAAATTCAAATAATAGGATTTTAAGCGGGTTCCAAATTTTAAAATGAAATGTTTTATGATTAAAAAGCATACTCTCAAAACGGACACACGTGCGTGCACGTAGCCATCCAAACTTGCCCGTTTTACTGAACGGGACGAGAACACAATGCACGGACGCTACCACGAGGCTAGGGGTGTCAAGTAGGCCAAGATGAATATTTTCAATTTTATTTTAGATGCTAAAATTTGTTATATGTAGAAATGACTTTGCCGGGTAAATTTTACAGTAAGCAACAAACAAGCAAATTAAATGAAATGAGTACCACATTATGCTCAAACAGTAACTGAAAATAGTAGCATTGGGCTCGGGTGTTACATTATACCCAACTACAAAAAGAATTTCGTCCTCGAAATTCCAAGAATACAAAGATAGATAACTACAAGAAAAGGTGAGGAAACTTCTGCCGGATTTCATCTTCTCGTTCCCAAGTGGATTCTCCATGCGATCGATTACCCCAAGAAACTAGCACAAGAGGGGTAACCTTGTTCTTAAGAACCTTTTCTCTTCGATCCTTGATTTCAACTGGTCGCTCTTCAAAAGTTAGGTCCTCCCGTACGGTCAACTCCGAATGATCCAAGACATGAGTCTCATCACGAACATACCTCCGTAGTTGAGACACATGAAACCCATCGTGAACTCCTGCTAATGACTGTGGTAACGCCAAACGGTACGATACCTCTCCAACACGCTCCAATATCTCAAAGGGTCCAACGAATCGAGGACTAAGTTTTCCCCGACTTCCAAAGCGAATCACCCCTCTAGTCGGTGATATCTTCAGGAATACCAAATCACCCACGGCGAACTCTAGAGGTCTTCTTGACGTGTCGGCCCAACTTTTCTGTCTGTCTTGAGCTGCCTTCATATGCTTTCTGATTGTATTCACCTTCTCAACTGTCTGTACCACCAAATCTGGCCCTAGTAACCTTCGTTCACCCACATCATCCCAACAAACAGGCGAACGGCATTTACGACCATACAACGCTTCAAACGGAGCCATCTGAATAGTCGCTTGGAAGCTATTGTTGTACGAAAACTCCACCAGGTGTAGATGATCTTCCCAAGAACCTTTGAAGTCCAACATGCAAGCCCTCAACATATCTTCAAGGGTTTGGATCGTTCTCTCTGATTGTCCATCAGTTTGAGGATGATAAGCTGTGCTGAGCTTCAATCGAGTCCCCAAACTTTCTTGTAAACTCCTCCAAAAGTGCGACAAGAACCGAGTGTCCCGATCGGACACGATGCTTACCGGCACTCCATGCAATCTGACAATCTCCTGCATGTACCGCTCTGCCAAAGTCTCTATTGATTGACCAACCCGAAAAGGAATAAAGTGAGCTGCCTTGGTCAACCGATCAACAATCACCCTTACTGCATTGTTGCCTTTTGGACTCCGCGGTAAAGCCGTCACGAAATCCATGGTTATATGTTCCCACTTCCACTGAGGAATCGGAAATGGTTGCAATAAACCAGCAACCATTTGGTGTTCAGCCTTGACTTGCTGACATACCAAGCACTTAGCCACGAAGCGAGCAATCTCCCGTTTCATGCCTTCCCACCAGAAATGCTGTCGAATATCTTGGTACATCTTTGTCCCTCCTGGATGTACAGAGTAAACTGAATTGTGTGCCTCCTTCATAAGCTCTTCACGCACATCCCCTTTTGGCACACACACACGGCTACCATACCTCAACGAACCATCTTCGTGGATCAATAAATCTGTTCGTAGTCCGGCTTCAACCTGCTCTTGAAACTTCTGTAGTCTAGGATCCTGCGATTGTGCTGTTTTAATCTTCTCAACTAAGGACGACTGTACTTGCAACTGCATCGACTGTCCCGTAGCATGTGGTAGCACAACCTCCAAGTCAAATCTCCGAAAATCCGCAATGATCTCCCTTTGTGCGGTCAATACCTGAATTGCTGGTAATCGACTTAGCGCATCTGGCACGACGTTAACTTTTCCCGGATGGTACTTAAGATCAAGGTCGTAGTCGGCCGTCAGCTCCAACCATCTGCGTTGCCTCATGTTCAACTCCTTCTGCGTGAACACGTACTTCAAGCTCTTATGATATGTAAAAACTTTGACTCTTACGCCCAAAAGGTAGTGTCTCCAAATCTTCAAAGCGAAAATCACAGCCGCAAGCTCCAAGTCATGAGTTGGATAATTCTTCTCATGGGTCTTCAGTTGTCTTGATGCGTATGCTACGACCTTCCCATGCTGCATCAAAACACATCCCAATTCTTTCCCAGATGCGTCGCTATGAATCATCAGTCCTCCGGAATTGTCTGATACGGTCAGGATAGGGGCGGTTATCAACTTCTGCTTCAACGTCTCAAAGCCAACGCACACTTATCTGTCCATACAAAAGGTACCTCCTTACGCATAAGCTTGGTCAGCGGTTCTGCCAAACGAGCAAAGTTCTCCACAAATCTCCTGTAGTATCCGGCTAATCCAAGGAAACTTCTTATCTCAGCTACATTCCTTGGAATAGGCCAATCTCGAACTGCTGCAATCTTTTCGGGATGGACGGCGATTCCATCACCCGACACGACATGTCCCAGAAATTTCACTTCTTCCAGCCAGAATTCGCACTACTCATCTTCGCATAAAGCTTCTCCTGTCTCAACATCTGCAGGACCTAATGATATCCGGATCGCAAATCCAGTTTCGAGAATACTCTCGCGCCACTAAGCTGCTCAAAAGTCCTCCAATGCGAGGGATTGGGTACTTGTTCTTAATAGTCGTCCGGTTCAATTCTCGATAATCAATGCACATCCTTCTCGTACCATCCTTCTTCTTTACTAAGAGAACTGGAGCTCCCAAGGCGAGTTGCTGCTTCGAATCCAACCCTTCTCAAGTAATTCACCAACTTGCTTCTTAACTCCTTCCAATTCCACTGGTGCCATTGGATAGTAAGCTTTAGACACTGGCGCTACACCAGGACTAAGGTCAATCGTGAACTCCACGTCTCGCTTCGGCGGTAAGCCCGATATATCTTCAAACACGTCCATAGAATCACGAACAACAGCCGGCTCTTTACTTTCATCACTTCCATTGATGCAAGAACACTGTTCGTCGGCCTAGCCCTAAACTCGACCGGCCCGACAGAACTGCTTCCTTACCGCAACTGCTGTCTGCATCGTTGGCCGCGAAAGGTCCAGCGAGACTACTGAGTCTCGTCCACTCCGCTGCATGCACGTCCACGGTTGCTCCATTCTGCCTTAGTCCGATAAATTTCTCCTCCATTTCCTCCCGTGCAGTCCGCGGGAAGAACTTTTCCAAGAAACTTTTAGAGAAATCCGCCCAACTGATTGGCTTGGACAAGCGGGTCTCCTCCACCAGCCACCACTCTCGGGCGTAATCCACCAGCTGAATGCGCACCACATCAACTCTCTTGTCGTCTGGGATCTGTGCCGCAATCAGTAAATTCTCCGTGTCTACTAGCCACTGCTCGGCTGGCAACGGCTCCTCCAGAAAAGTGAAAGTAGACGGATCCAAAAGCCTGAAATCTGCTACGGTCCTTACTCGGTCAACTGGTCTAGTTCCAACATCGTTTACAGACTGCTGAACGATCTGCAAACCTTCCTGAAACAAGTCCGCTTGCTGCTGGATCAGCTCGGTCTGTTTCTTTGATTTCCAGTATTCCTCTTATCTCTCCAAGCATGGCGGCTTCGTTCACACGCCTCCGGTACGTCTTCAACTTCTTACCTGTCATAATCCTGAACTCAAAGCACCCAACATTAGCATGATGATAGATTCTGAATGTGGATCGAGGATAGAACTCCAAGATACTTAAATAGAGTACCGCATTGTAGCTATGCCGCGGTATCATAGCCGCAATTACTTAACTCCACCCAAGTCGCCTAAGTCCTAAAGATAACAAGAAGTTAGGTTTTCGAATTGACAATGCAAAGTAAGTTTGCATGTCGACATGATCCGGAAGAAGGATTCAAGGAGGGTAAAACGGTCAAGGTGGCTGGACATGTTTCCTAATCACGGGTATTCTGATTCGTGTATCGGGTGCAATACCCAACTACAAAGAATCAACCCAATTAACCTATGGCTCTGATACCAAAAGAACCATGTCACGCCCCGCTTCCCAGAGTACGCAAGATTGGGCACGTGACATAGCCAACCATGCTACCTGTGGGTAGGAAGTATCCATCCACAGTCACATTACGGTTGTAAGGATATCAAGAACAAGATAAAAACTAATCTAATACATGTCCAAATCCATAATAACAAGAATCAATAAACAATAAGTGCGGAAGCTAATGATCCAATACAATAATGGAAAGGTACGTCCCATAATGCGGGATCGAACCTGGAAATAAAATGCAATAAATGAACTAACCACTGCAGAACTCACAGATCAGCCTGCTGGCTGAAGTACTCCTGCTCGGTCAGCGACAGTGGTAAAGAATCTGGGCCATGCAAAACCCAGACGTCAGCGCGTCATGACATCAAGTATATAGTATAAACATGGTAATAAGCAATGCAAATATGAACATGAATAAAGCAGTAATAAGAAATAACAAGCAGGGTAATGTGCAATGGTGACTGAACTGTCCTATCAGGTTTTCTACTCTATAGTCTTTGAAATCAATTTGATGAATCGTCGATGTAACTCAATAGTATCCCGTGCGTGCCCGGGACCACGGTCAAGATCCTCGGGGCTGAATCCGAGACGTGCCGCTAAGCAGTAAAAGGTAGTAGGATGGGCGAGTGATGTCAGCATCAACACTCCGGGGCTGGCCAAGCCCGTAAGACTGATCAGAACATGTATCGAACTGTTGAGTTACAAGTCGGTTTCACCTTTGATTTCCCCATACCCCCAAGCTATGTATGTCAGGTCAGGTATTCAGTAGTCAAGGACTAATGCCAACAGAAAATCCGGTAAAAGTAGGTCCGTCTGGATAGACAGCAGGGATGGTCAGGTTTGTTGGCATTAGGCATGAGATCAGGTAACAGGTAAAGCCATGGTACATCAGGTCAACCAGGTAATATATAAAGGTGTCATGTCATGTCAAGAGTGTACGGTACCATGTCATGTCAAGTAGGAAGTGTAACAGGTCATGTCAGGAAGCACAAGATGTCATGTGGGTGCTCATAATCAAACTAACATAAACATGTGTATAAATAAACAAGCATGAGTACTATCAGAACAATAACTGGAACATGTAATATGATATGCCAATAGATATAATTTCAAGGATATGGATGCACAGTTATCGATTAGGGTTACCTTTATAGTTCCAATATTAATTAGGATACAATTTATTAAACATGGAGTGTTAATATCACATTATTATGTAGTGATGTGATCTATGGATGCAATTATATGTATCTTAAATGCGATGGATGCAAACGGGTATCCGAAAAGTTATAAAACTATAAAATGGTAATGTGGGATGTACAACTAAACAATATGTGATATAATAATATTAATATGGATAGCATATTCAAAGCGATTAGTAACTATAAAAGATGTATTGATTAACCATGCACAAGAAGGTTCCGTTCAGAAATTTAGCGTCACCCTAATTTGTAAAATAGCTTAAAAATAACAAATGTTCTCCAAAAGAGACGTATCTTATACCAAAACAAAGATAATTCAATAAGGTTTTCATTTTTATAAGTATAAGCATCTCAGGTTATCCCTACAAAAAGTTATGAATATTCAAAGTTGAAAGTTTGCTGCTGGAATTTCCCTGGACAGCAGTTTAGAGACGTGTTCATTTGCATTTTACGTTAATTAAACAATTTATTTTGCAAGTAAATATTTCATAGAGTTATAGTATTCTGAATTATCTTCGTAACGAACTAAAGAACGTATCCTAATGATTTTTCTATGATTTATAATGAATTTTATAAGATAAGGTGTACAGTAAATTTCAGATTTGTCATATCCGATTTTTCAACGACATTTCATATGTAAACTATAAGATTTTCAAATGTATAATATTATAAAATGAAGATTATACAAGTATATAGCATGTAGCAAGATTAACTTGCCTCGACGGGTCGCGAATCGGGAAAACGGAACGTTAACCGTTGGCGGGGAAAACTCGCGACGGCGCACGGTTCACGGAATGAACCCAAACGACGAACAAAGGAACCACACGGGTCGGGGTATCTCGCTGGAACGTCGAGAAACGTCACCGGCACGACGGAATTCCGGTAACAAAAGAACAGTTAAAAGAAATGAGAAACGAGACATGAAGCAAGAAGAGAAAAATGATAAAGAGAAGTACGAGAGAATATATAAGGGGTAGAGAGAGAGAGAAAGTGGAGAGAGAGAGAAGAAGGAGAAAGAGAAAGTGGGGACCACGGGGTTAAAGGGGAGGTTGCGATTGGCTGAGAGAATAAATTGAGAAGGATATAAAAGATTGTAAAAATATTATATGGTTAACTTAAAGATTTAAAAGATAGGTAATGAACAGTAAGATATCAGATTAGTTAGAAAAATATATGCGAAGGTTTTAATAATATTAAAAATTTGGGATTTTGGCGCCAAATGAAACATTTCCAAATTGCGCCCGGGTTGGGTCCAAAAATTCGAAATTCAAATAATAGGATTTTAAGCGGGTTCCAAATTTTAAAATGAAATGTTTTATGATTAAAAAGCATACTCTCAAAACGGACACACGTGCGTGCACGTAGCCATCCAAACTTGCCCGTTTTACTGAACGGGACGAGAACACAATGCACGGACGCTACCACGAGGCTAGGGGTGTCAAGTAGGCCAAGATGAATATTTTCAATTTTATTTTAGATGCTAAAATTTGTTATATGTAGAAATGACTTTGCCGGGTAAATTTTACAATAAGCAACAAACAAGCAAATTAAATGAAATGAGTACCACATTATGCTCAAACAGTAACTGAAAATAGTAGCATTGGGCTCGGGTGTTACAAACTGACACTTCAAGCTTGCTGGAAATGGAGAGTGGGGATGCATGAATTTTCCACTATCATTTTCACTCAAACATAAAGCTCAAGAGAATATGCAAGAATGAGGAGGAGGAGAAGGATGAAGAGAAAATCCAAAACGGCTAAGTGTTGGAAATAAAGAATGGGAGAGTGGAATGGCTTCATATCCATTTTCAACAAATAAAAGAAAATATCTCATAACATTTTTTTGGTATAAACAAATGAAACCATGCCTCTCTATATATCCTCAACCATACTCAAATGCCAAATCACCCTCCACCTCATATTTCAATTTCTAAAAAGAAATTCACATAATGAGATGTCCTCCTTCTAGAAATATTCCGTATAAATACGGAATACAACCCGGTATACGTATCGGAATACATATACGCGTATCCGTATACAAATACGAATAGCCGAGAAAGAGAAAATGAATAGTGAACAATAATACTAGAAAATATATATATATATATATATATATATATATATATATATATATATATATTATTAAATCAAAACTTGATTTAATAATCCGGCTTAATCCTAAACCGGCTAATATTATCAACCGTCCGATTAAAGTCCTTATAGCATGTACACGTATTTAATCGGACCCATGTATGTATCAACATACGTCATCTATATCATATCACCTGAACCGGAAAAACCCTCTGTGTGGGACTCTAAAAACTCGATAATACGCTGGGAGTGAGTTATTGGATAATTCCATAACCATAAGTACGTCAGCGGCACTGACTGTATGTAACAGCTACCCAGGTATATGCTGAAAGAGAGGTCGACAATCAAGTTCGTCCGTACCCTACTGACCCTGAATGTGACAATCTCCGTACAGTCTGGTCTCTTCATTTAAGAGTATCGCATATCAGATCTAGATGGTGGATAACGTTAGACCCCTAATAACCCGATAAGTCGTGTCGGAGTCAAGCTCATCACCAACAGAGAAACTACTAAACTCCTATCAGTAAATCTCATCCACCGTGGCCACGGATTTAGGGTGATTACCAACCGACCACATCGCGGCATCGACTCCTAATACCAAGAGAGAGAAATCCCTGACAATCGCTCACTGCCTCCATGTGGCTCGGGACTGTGCCCAACTAAAACCTGTTTGCACAACTCCTTTGAGACGTGGTAGTATAGTAATCTAAGTACACTGGGAACTCACATGAGACGATCTCAGGTCAAAAACCTAACATGTACTCATGCTACTAGAGAACTTCTATCTGACGATAGATATAATACTATCTAGAAATTCTCGGCGAATACGTCCAGTGTACTTACCTCTAGTGAGCACCTATATATTATCTTAGGTGATACAACACCAATGGCTTGTGAGACCGACCACCGCCCCTCGTCGGGATCTAGAAACGTATACACCAGTCTACTCCAGAATATCGATACCCGGTCTCGATATTCTCTCGACTATGGACATTTAAGGATGTGCTTATGGACTACCCAGCTCCCACGTATATGATCGCTATCATAATACTGATAGTCAAGTAAGAATCCTACATGCTTCATCATTATGTATTAGCGATATATAATAACAAGTAAAACGTATACACATCAATGATAAAGAAAAACCATATAGCATACTATCATTTCGAGTAAAATTGTTCTACCTGTATAGGTCACCCTCAATTATCATAATCGTATATCCACAATTACAATAATTGCCTTCAAGGCACTATATCCAACAATAGAGTTACATCAAAAAATCATAAATCTAAACAAATAGAAGCCATGCATTAAATTTCGACGGCAGATCTTGATTTTTGGCCTTTAAATCTCGGCGGTTTATTCTGTTATGGTCGCCAAACCGCGGTGCAATTTCTTCTGTTTTTCTTCAATTTTTTATGAGATCTTCTGATTTGTTTTAGGTAATTTTGATCAGATAAAATCTTAAGTATCTTTCCGTCTCTCTGCAGTTACGTGGATTCTCAATTTGTTATCAAATTAGGCTGACATGATTGCTGATCTTTATTTGATTTTGGTCTCTTAATTTGATTTTGCTTCTTGATTTGGCTGTATTTAAATCTGCAAAATATCTCAAACAAATATTTAGTGGCATCTATTTATTTAGGAAAATATTTAGACATTTTAACTAATGATTATCCATTTATTATTTAAGATACATATAAATGTGTTTTTAACAGATAAATCCATAAATGTTCTTAAATTATAATTAAAGGAATTTATTGATTAACAAAAGATAGAAAAAAGGCTAGTAAAAATGTGCAATAAATATGCTGATCAACTGTTGTTTCATTGCTTGCTTCATACAAAATTTAGAAAAATTAGAAGTTTAACTTTTAATCATTCTCATGAAAGGGCAAACAAATGGATAGAACAATACCTAGGATGGAAAATCATTAGTAGGAAAGCACTTGCTTCTAGGTTGTTTGGACCAGGGAAAAGGTAAATGGAATCTAGCAAGCAACTGTCAAAGTAAAACCAATTCCAACAATTTAATTTTTCACCTTTCTCTTGTTTTTTTGGACCAAGGAAAGGCTAGTAAAAATGGAATAGGCTGATGTAGCAGTGACATGATTGTAATAATTCATAAAATTCAATTTGCACTAAACAAACACAGGTCTTGAACAAATCCTTGGAAAACCGATACATATGATGCTTTTGGGCCCACAAACACTCCATTTCCTACCCATTTACTTGGGGAAAAAAACAGGTAAGGGTCACGTGAAGTTTTAGTAGCTCTTCCACTTTCAGAATAAATTCCCCAGGTGAACATTTTAATCATGCAGATTCATTATAAGGAAAAGGTTATGTAGTCGCCTACCAACAAAGATGATTTCCAAAATAGGCAAATATAAGCCCATCCTTATGAATGATCTACTTATCAACGAACCCCAAGGCCCAAACATCAATATTGGGCTGATCTGGCGAGGGGCTTACGGCTTCCGAAAACCCAACTTCGTGAGATTTCAATGTTAAACTCAAAAAATAGCAACCAAAATAGTGTTTCTGAACCACGGTTTTAAAATGTTTTGATGGCTCAAAACTCATTTTCATAAACTTCAAAAGAGTGGAGTTTCGGAAAGTTTTGTGGCGTCTCTCCTTATTATCTCTTTCTTGCACTTAAGAATAAGTACTTAAATTAAATGAAACATTAATTTCATAAACTAAGTTCCCAAACGGTCCTAAACTTTGAAAAATAACTTTACAAAACTACGGTTTGCACATATACAAACCATGGTTTCGTTTTAACTAAACCGAAACCGTGGTTGCCAAAGTAAGCCTAATTTAGAAAAAGAAGCAGTTGAGATGGAGGGACACAAAATTAACCTTTTAATCCAATATTCCTATCACAAATTAATAAATCATGGTGATGTGACACACTGGTCTTTTCGTTCGATCTTAGTTTAAAAGGCTTCATCTTGTATTTAGGACATGTTTGGTTGCAGGATTCCTTTGGATGTGGATCGTGGGATTCTAGAATTCCATAATTTTGTGTTTGGTTTGGAGATTTGGATTTCTAGGATTCCTTTGTTTTTTATGGGAGGCCCACCACAAAACATGGATTCCTGAATCCTAAAATTTTTAAGGAGGATTCGGCACTATTCATTATACTTTTAGATGGGACCCGTGTACTTTATTTATTTAATAATCCTCTCTATATCTGTCTCTCTCTAAAATCCTCAAATCCAAATCGCACTTTATTTTCACCAACCAAACAAAGATTACAAGAATCTACAAATCCAATACTAGAAATCGAAAACCAACCAAACAACAAATTATCAAATCCAGAAATTTTCAACCGTACTATTTTGGAATCCAAATTTCATAATCTTGCAACCAAACAGGCCCTTATCAGATTCGCTAATGTTTGCTAATATGATTTCCAACTCAACCATATACAAACTCCATGGACACAAACACAACATTTCTAGGTCAAGTTTCTAAATCTAACATGCTACAGTGTTCGTTGCCATCCAAACTCGTAAAGTACTCAGCCTCATCTTCTACAAACGGAAATTCTATTTTCTAATTTTCCATACCCCTTTTCTGCTTTTTCATTTTTATTTTTACCATTTCCGAGAAGAAGAAAAAACAAGGCTTGAATAACCTTTAATAATGACTAATTAGCTCATTGATAAACCACATCGTCAAAACATTTCTCAATTGAAACCTGTCCAGAAGGGACCAGCTGTCCAAAAACCATACACGTAAAACATTAAAAAGGTCCACAAGTAATGCTCCATTAATGAAGCGTGAGGTCAAAGAGGTGAACATTTGATCCACAAACACAATGCAGATCATGACGAACATGCTCCCAACCTGGATCCAGCTCGGACCCGACCCGCTATCCACCGCTAGAACAGGAAACCCTCACCTAAAGCGAACCCATTCCAATCTACACCCACTTTCTCACCAACTAAAACGTGGGGCCCATCATCTGAAAAAGTATAAACTGGCACCTCCACCTCCTATTTAATTAATCACAGGCCCCTCCTTTTCCGGCGACATCTTAGATCCGACCCGCTACGAGCTGCCCGATTCAGGCCAAATGCGGCACTTTTAGGGTTAGGGTTAGGGTTTCTCTTTTCGTTTCGAGCTCGAGATCAAATCGAGGAAGAGGAGGGATGGGGGTTTTGAGAGACAAGAGCAGCTGGTGCTTCTGCAATGGCGGTGGCAAATCGGAGAGAGTGAAAGGGAGCATCTTTTCCGGAAAGTCTCCGGCGATGGCCGCCATCGCCGGCGGCGGAACTGGTTTCCTTATACACTGGAGCCTGCTGCTCACTACGCATGCGAATGTTCCGTCCGTGGCGGCGGCGGAGACGGCGGAGGTGCGAATCCACCGTGGCCGAGTTCTGGCTCGATTGGTTCCTCATAGGTATCCTTTTTGTTATCTCTTGCTGTTGATGAAACCCTAAGTTTATGCATTTGGTTGCTTTTTTAGGTAATGTGTTAATTTGAGCGGTATTTAGTTTCGTTTGTGTATCGCTTGAGTTCAATTATCATACTTATGGCTAGTGAGACTGCACTGAAGATGATTATGATTTATGAGGAGGGTCCTCTGCTGCGGTTGATATGAAGTTGTGCCTTTTCAGCATTCTGTTTTATACTGAACCCAGAAAATTTCATTTTATGATGGTCAATTTTTAATGGAAAGTGAAATATAAAAGCTAGTTTGTAGATGCCATGTGTAGATTAAGAAATAAGGTTCAAGAAATCTTTCCTTGGCGTTTATCAAAATAGCATTGACTGTACCATCAATCTTCGTTCTATTTTTTTAATATTAAGATATACTATAGATTCTGGGATTCTTCTTTCTTATAAGATGATCTACTATTTGTTAGTAGTTAATTTGGTATGGAAGTGATTATGAGTGAGAATGGATAGCGTATTGAGAATCAAACATCACGGTTTAGATGTATGATTCAACTAGAAAATCTACCATTGCATGATTAGAGGACTATGCCAATTATAATAAGCAATTTACATGGCTTGCAGGCGTTGAATTTGATTTGATTATGACTCGGGATGTGATGGCGTAACTAGAACGTATGATTGGAAAATTGATTTGATCATATGAAGCAGGATGTGATGACCTTGGTATGGTTGTAAAACTGATTTGATAATATGACTTATGTGATGACCTAACCAAAACCTATGATTGGAAAATTGATTTGATAATATGACTTATGATGTGATGATCTAACTAAAATCTGCAGTTGGCCATGGATCTGATTATATGATCAGAATGCATTATTTTTAAGAGAACATATCTCAAAGGTCATTGATAGTTACAAGGCCTCCATTGCTCATGAACAATTTATTGGGGGACAAGTTTCACCCTTGCATGGATGGAACACGTCCAAGATTGGTATACCATACCCGCATGTAATCAAGGTTGATAATTGAAACTTGTAGACAATGAGATTCTTTTGGAAACATGAAAGTTTCTCTTTTCTTATAAATATAATCTATTAATCTAATGTACAATTATTAAAGTCTCCAAACGATGAATATTTCTATAGCTCTCTCTCTCTCACCCCTCTCTCTCCCTCTCTCTAGCATATAGCAATGAGCTAAGTAGAAAGTACTTTTAGTATTAACACACATAGTTAGATATCCAAAATTGATGTTATGGATAATAATTTCTTACCAAACAATCAAAAGAGAGAGAAATAGATACAAGAGATGAAATTAATACAAGAGACGGGAACGAGAGAGAATAAGACGCAAAAGAAAAAAGCGAGAAGAATTAATAAAGGCATTACAAAAAAGATGAAGAGGAATAAGGTATATACACAATATTAATGAGGGTTGTAGCTAGGGATTGGTTGGTTTTCTTCTAAGCTAGCCCAAATAACTCTGACTCAGCTTGATTGGGTTTGAAAATTTTCATTAAGAATCAAACCAGTCAATAGCAATATGATCCAACATAATCCAATGTCGTTCACTCAGGTTGGTTTATTACACGAAAAACTATCAAATTTATGGATGTTAGTCTTTGATCATAAATTTTCTACTTCCAATTTTGGAAGTGCAATGGCTAATTTGAGTGTTCGTCTTGACGAAAAATAGATTCGATTGGAAGGAAAGAGTTGGAAAGAGATTTTGCGCTCAAGTCCTAAATCTCAATCATGAACTTGGATATTAATTTCTAAGTTCTAACATTAAATTTGTAGGATGAATAACTAAACTTTTTAGAAATTAGGTAGTAACATATTGCTCCCTCTCTCATGCATACACACCTCTAAGTGTGCATGCGTGCTTATGCAGAGAGATCTAGGAGAAAAGATTGATTTATTGAGAGAGGAATCTACTTCGTTCATTAACAAAAAACTATAAAACATATAAATTTGGAGAATAATGGAGGAAAGAGGCATAGGAGGGAATTCCCTCCTATGGCGTCGAAAAAATACCCCCTCCCTAGGTTTTTCCGACGATCGGCATCCACCATCTTCATCGTCATCATCTAAGATGTGGGTACACCAAATTTCATGTGATTCTACAACTTTTTCACCGTTGATTTAGCAATGTAAAAAGTTCTATTATCGGTAAACCGTTAATTTTGAACCCACTAAATCAACGGTGAAAAAGTTGTAGAATCACATGAAATTTGGTGTACCCACATCTTAGATGAAGACGATGAAGATGGTGGGTGCCGATCGTCGGAAAAAACTAGGGAAGGGATGTTTTTTCGACGCCATAGGAGGAAATCCCCTCCTATGGCCTCTTTCCTCCATTAATCTCATAAATTTGAGTATTTTGGCTATGCGTATAGCAGCTGCAAGTTAGATAGTGAAAAGTAGCAAGTAAATTTATTTGATTTGACTGTCATGCAAGTCATTTAAAGCATTATATCATTGCCAAAGGTTTGGATGAAGTACGTGCCCAAAATCATAGATGTAAGCAACATATGCTTTCAACAACATTTTATGCTACTAGGTAGAAAAAATACATGTTCTCTTTTGTTTTAGGTATCAAGTGATGTAGATAAACTTGAATGGAGTTGATTTTCATTCAATAGAATTTCTCACACTGAGTTTGAGATTGGAAGTGCCAAATCTATCCACAATTTCATCATTATCTCGATATGTATGTATGTACCCAATTCACAGGTTAGATTGGGTTACCTGATTCGATGCCGACTTAATCCAAATTATTACATGTCAAAGGGAAAGAACCAACTCATGTACACAAGAAATCAACCCAAAACCAAAGTCATTAAAGTAGTAACTAGGATTTACCCTACGTATGTTTAATTCGGAATTGAAATATGCTTGTATGTATTTATATGTGTGTGTACACATACATGTAATAACACTGAAAATCCTCAAAATAATGGTATTTTGACTTTGAAAGGTGTTACCGATGGTTGCAAATGATGATGATAGCAACAATCTAGAGATGAAAGGAAGAAAGTAAAAGAACAAGTGGTAAGTAGAGAGAGAAGGAAATAGTAAGCCGTTTCACCTTATTATAATAAATCTTAGACCGCCATTTTCCTATATATCTTTGCAAGTCCCACTTGGTCATAAGTAATGTCTTCCCTACGCGATAAATGAGCTCTTTTTAAATGCCAAACCTAATAGATGCATGCCTCAACTAGGGGCCGTGTCTGGCTAAGTTTGGACTGTTGTGTGGTATTTGACACGCCAAGTGCCTATCTGCTTTGCTAAGACACTAACTCCTTGAAAGCGCCGTATTATGTGATAATATGGAATGTCATGTGATAAGATTTCTATTAATCTAGTGAATATTAATGATGCAATATATACATATAATTCAGAACAAAACTGATTGAATTGCGAGAGTACCCAAAGCTAGTGTATGCTATCATATTTCTTGTTGTGAAGTAGTCATAAGTGCATAGCCAAAATCGGTTTTGGTAGACACTAGATACATTGTTGCTGATGATACAGGCATAATTGCACAAATGAATAAATTAGAAAGGATTGATTGAAGGTCCCTTTTTCTTTGTCTTTAATGATATTGTACATTGCTCAAATTTACATATTTGTTTGCGGTATTTACAAGTTGAAAAGTAGGTAATCAAACTGTTAATGAATATTTGTTATCATCCCTTCGCTTTGTAGCCAAATGTGTGAAGAGTGCATGTAATACCCTCCTCTTCGGATCCATGAAAATTGCTGGAGCATTAGTAACACCGAACGGCATCACCAGAAACTCACAATGCCCGTATCGAGTTCGGAAAGCCGTTTTGCATATATCTTCGGCCATTACCCTCATCATGTGATAACCCGAACAAAGATCCAGCTTTGAAAATACCTTGGCACCACTGAATTGATCAAATAAGTCGTCGATACGCGGAATGGGGTATTTGTTCTTTATCGTCACTCTGTTCAGCTCACGGTAGTCTATTCACATCCGTAGCGAGCCTTCTTCACTAACAAGATTGGTGCACCCCACGGCGAAACGCTTGGGCGAATGAATCCCTTCTCTAGAAGATCTCCAATTTGCTTCTTCAATTCTGCCAATTCAACTGGTGCCATTCTGTGCGGTGCTTTTGAGAGTGGTGATGTACCCGAAATCAAGTCGATTGAGAATCCCAAGACACGAGAAGGTGGTAGACCTGATAAATCTTCACGGAACACATCAAGAAAATCCCGAACGATCTCTGGGGCTGGACTCTCATCAATCTCCATAACCGTCAACACCTTCGGTTTAACTCTATACTTGGCTAGCTCCAAAGATTCGCTTCTGTCTTCGAAAACAAACTTCGAGTGATTAGGAATGCGGAAAGTCACATTCCTAGCTCGGCAATCGATGATCGCATGGAATGTACTTATCCAATCCATCCCGAGAATTGCGGCATAGCTGCCCGTCCCGATTAGAAGGAAATTCGTATAGAATTCCCTGCCACATACTACCACTGAACATGATCTACATTCCTGACTAGACACTATGATACCATTACCCGTATGTATTTCTCATCTCTTGGTCAATGGTTCGTGTGGTATGGAGTGGGTGTCGACGAAATGTGCAGATATGAAACAGTCCGATGCCCCAGAATCAAATAGTACTCTAGCTGGTATAGAATGAACGAGTAGGGTACATGTAACAACTTCGCCTGAGGCCTTTGCCTACTTGGCTGTCAAGGTTAAAGCCCGTCCTTGACCGCGGCCGTTGTTGGTCTGCCCTACGCTCTAATGATCTCTGCTGCTGCGGTCCCGGTCCTCCCTGCAACTCTATTCGCTGGGGGCAACCACTAATCCTGTGCTGGCTAGATTCGCAAATCAAACATTGTCCCTTAATACGGCGACATTCTTTCTGGGTATGCACGTCCCTGTGACAATAGCCGCAGACTAAAGCCTTCCCCTGTGGTTATTGCTGGGACACGAAGGGACGCTTCATCTGTGTCGTCCCTGGCCTGTGAATTGGTACGACCTTTCGGGACGAGGTATGAGTACGTGTCGGGATAACTGGGGTCTCCTGTCACTCGAGCTGGGCCCATGAACTTATTTATTAGCTTCTCCTGAATTCATGCAGCGTTGAGTACCTGCGCGAAAATCTGCAACTCGAGTGACGCAATCAACTGTTGCAGCTCAAAGTCAAGTCCCTGTAAGAAACGTCTGGCCCTGGTGGCCTCTGAAGCGATCATATATGAAGCGAATCGGCTCAGGAGGTTGAACTCTGCCGCATACATGTCGACAGAGCGGCTGTTTTGCTTCAGCAAGATAAAATCTTTCTTCCATCTCTGCCTTGGCGGTGGTAGGGAAATAGTGGTCCAAGAAGCATTCTTTGAACTTGCTCCACTCGATCGGCCCATCAAGTCTGCTCTCTTCAACGGACCACCAAATACGGGCCTCGTCCTTCAGCTGGATCTTTATCACGTTCACCTTCTCTTCATCGGAGACCCGTGCGGCCGTCAGTAGGTTCTCCACATTGACCAGTCATTGTTCGGCCTCGAGAGGTCCAGCTAGCCCTGTAAACACAACTGGATGTAACCTCCGGAAATCTAACACAGTGCCAGTCTTGGCAGGTGTAGCTGGTGTAATGGCGCCCTTAGGAGCGGCAATGAGAGCAGAGGGTCCTCCTAATGCGGTAATTGTCCTGAGACCCTCAGTAAGTAGGTCCGTCTTTCTCTCCTGGGCTTCCGCGAGGGTCGTCAGTGTGTTCAGGATCCTCTCCGTGCGATCCTGAGAACCAGAGTCCGAGGAGAGGTCGTTCAGGGAAGTCATGTCGCTGAAAAATAGATGAACGGATATAGTTATATACAAGAGTGAATGTGAACGATAGTGAAGTGAAAATAATATAATAGAGCGTAGTTAATGTTATCCCTTAATGCTAAAACCTGGCTCTGATACCAACAAAACCATGTCACGCCCCGCTTCCCAAAATACGGAATACGAGGGGCGACTAGATCAGCCATGCTCCTACGGTCAAGAAAACAATCCCGCCGTAGTCATACTTCGGCTTTTAGTATAACAAGGTAATCAGTAAACACAGCGCAGAGGTAAAGAAAACACATCACCAGTTTATTACATCAAATTTCATCGTTCACGGTTTACAATAGTTTGAAGGAAAAGAAAACTACTAACCAAGTATGAATACAAGGATGATTTATGGAAAGCGGTAAAAGTACTGTTGGCACGTCCGTCTAGATCTCTGCGAGCTCGAATGGTATGTCTGACTCCTGGACTGGGTCATCTTCAGGCCCTGAGCATGCCTACTCAGGTCGTCCGGATGTCGCAATAGCAATATTATGATAATAATAATGAGGCAAGAAAATTAAGTAACAACGGTGAAGACAAATAAATGCATGTAATCGATATGTCAAAAACCAATGCAATGTATGACCTGCGTTCTTACTGGTCTTTAAGTCAAATTTTAAATCGAGTTTGCGGAAAGGAGTGATCATGTTTAACGAGGGTCTCGTGCATACTCCAGACTACGGCCCACTGTTGTCCGGACATAACCCTGTCAGCCGGGCCGCTAAGTCCAAACATAATATATATAAGAGCCGTTGTTCGAATGATCATTCTCTAAATCGCTAACCTCGCTAAATACAAGTTCCTTTCCATTTTGATTTTCCCTTTTTCCCCAGGTTTCACTATCTATAAGTATGGGCTATTTGTGTACAAGCACGCACCAATAGCACTGCTTTATTCACTATTCACTGTGTTGCTCACTATCACGAATCGTTCACCCCTCTTTTTTTCGGCATGCCCGACGCAACTAAACCGATTCCATTCACGTTCGACAATGCATCATACACTGTGAATTAATAAGGACACTCACTATCACTAAAGGTATCGCAGTCAGGTAAATATGTGAAACATGCCACTAAACCATTCATATGCAATACAAGTCATTACGCGTCTTAGAGACTTAGAAAAAATCACGTTTAATCGTACTATCATAATTGAGCAAAATGTTACAAAAGGGGTAGAAAGTAAACTCAATTACCAACCCAACGAAATTTGTTTTAAGTCAACCGAGTTTCGGCTTTGCGAATTACGGTCCTCTCTTATGAAATGTCCTCTGCTGGAAATTCAGTTCCTGAACTGAAAGTCCGTTTCGTAACACTGTTTTCATCCTGTTGGGATCATATTTAAGTGACGCTACAGTTAGGCAAAGTTTAGGTCTACGAACTAGGTTTTCCACGCACCAGACGGATCGACAGTATCCGCTGTTTGCTGGAAGATATGGATTGTTTAAGATCAGAGTAAACGTTTTGTCCCTGCTTAGAACTGCAGTACGTATCGATGATTTAAAATATAACTAAAATAACAAACAAAAACGAATGGAACCACCTCCATTAGTTAACTAACAGAATATCCTTCGCAAAGGTATAGGGTTCCGCATAGACACATTTCCATACAGAGTTGTAAATGCGTCTTAAACCAGGTGTTGACAATCAGTGTTGCTCTGGACTGTAATCCAGAACCGCACTCCCAAATAGTTTTCGTTGTCGTTTTTAAACAGGAACAACATAAGAATTACAAAGGGCTTTAGGGTGTCGAGTCGGCTTCGATATGAGCCTTCGAACACACCATTCCAGTATGTATCCAAATTACTGCGATTTTTACAAGTTAGGTGTACGGGAAATTTCAGATTTGGTGCTTTTAATTAGGGGTGACATTTTACAGAGTTAGGATCCGTATTTATATTCTAACTTTTTACATATTATTCATGATCGCTAAAGGGATCCATTCGTCATAAATTCCGCCATTTAAAAAGGTGTTTTCATTCGAGCAACACGTCGAGCACTTGGATCATGTCCTAGCATATTAAGCGTCGTTAACTCGAACGGGATAACTTAAAACAACAACCAGTTCGTGTGAATATCTAATTGGTTTCGATACGGCTTAAGGGATTCGATTCTACTTAAAGCAATATTAGCCTACGGTTTCAGTCACAGTTACGATGTTTTAGTAGTGGGGTCTTATACACATATACTCAATTAAAAGTTATAAAGTCTAATTAGAATACATATACATTTAGCATGAAATAGCAAGGGATGGGGTTCCACTTGCCTTAAGCCGAATTGGCGCTCACGACAGCAACAATGGCACGTCACGGATGTGGCCACAGCAAGGCTTGGCTACGACACGGCGCGACACGGGAGTGAGCACGGCATGGCACGGAAGTAGGGCACGGGGTGGTACGGCGCTGGTGCGGAGGTGGGTATGGTTGTGGGGCGCTGTGGGCACGTGAGCTGGGCACGAGGTGATACAGCGATTCAGGAAGCGGACACGTGAGTAGGTACTAGGCAGCACGGGGAGGCGTCGGAGCAGCATTAGGGGTCGCCGGCATTGAGGTTGGGGCGACGGTTGAGGGTGTTCGGCGATGATGCTCCGGTGGCGGGCAACAAGGTGGTCATGACGGTGGTGTTGGGGTGCTTCGTGATGGATGCGGTGGTCTCGAGTTCGTCGGCGAGGAGCTTTGTGGTCGCAGGGAAGGTCGATAAAGGCGGCGTCAGGGTGTAGTGGAGGTGGGGAGCTCGGAAAGGAGAGGGAGGAGGGGCTCAGTGCAGAGGAAGGCGATGGTGGCGAAGGAGGTGAGGGTGTAGTGAGGGGGGGAGAATGGGGGGATAGAGGTAGAGGGAGCGGGCGAGGAAGTCGTTACAAGAGGGGGGGAAGCAGGCGAGGGTTCCTCGAGGAACGTTAGGCGACGCGGCTAAGTCGTGGCCATTGGAGGGCGCGGGTCTCGCGGGGACAGGTGCACGAGTAGAGGAAGAAGGGGTCGGGGAGAGGAGAGGGGAAAGAGAGGGAATGAGGGTCGGGTTTGGGTGAGGGTTCGGGCTTGGATAAGGGTTTTGGCCTAGAGTTAAAGTTAAAAGAAAAGAAAGGATGGGGAAAGGGAAAAATGCTTGGGAAAATCCCTAGAGATTAGGAAAAAATATTTGAGAAATATATATGGCACAAATTTATTATTTTTTTTGAATTAATTTATTCGAATACGGATACAAAAGAACATGGTATTACAGTGCACATGATTAGGTATAGTAATGTCATTGTCGTATACCGTGGTAGTGACTCTATTCTTATATGTAACTACCTCCATTTCACAATACTCGTATTTTTTGCACTCCCCTTAAATGAAGTGTCCTTTTTAGGATATCAAGAAACGTGTTTACTTTATGCTTCTAAAATCAAGGCAATTTAAATATTGAGTTCCAAATCTATCCCTAAAAATTAATGAAGTTATATATTTTCTGTATGCTTATCCAAGTTTCAATAGTATAAGTGAAGGGTTAAATTAAGGATTTTACATCAACAATTTTAAGATTTTAGAAAAATAGAATTCTTCTTAACAGGTACGCAAATGGAAAAAAAGACAAGTCTTGTGAAACGGAGGGAGTATCTTTTTATGGGAGTAATGCACATTAGGTTCTATCGTTTATATAGATGACAGTAGAGATTAAGGAAACAAATTTGGGATTAAGAAAAGAAGGTTCAATTAAAATATATTTACATTACAAATAGTACATGGAAAATATTAGGCCAATCTTGGGACTGGAGAATGAATTGAAATGCCGAGTGTTTTACTTTTATCTTTAAGCTAAGGAAAATAAATTCATAAGGTGGTGTGGTGAGTGATACGGTAGAGACTATTTGAGGGAACGAGAACTTATAACGATAACACCAAGTAAGTGTTAACAATTTTAGCTTGCATGCTACTACATTACATATATTTAGCAACATCATTCTCGCTAATTGTTTAACTTGCCAGTGATGTGCTTAAATGCCTTATTCTTTCACGGCCTGTCCCAAGTTAGATAAAGGAGAAGAGTTGTGTTAGGTAGCCATCAACCAACGTAAATCAAGTCGGATCTTATAAAATGAATTCTAAAGAAATTTCAGAATGGAACAAAAGGATCCAGATAACAGACCTTAAATTTTTTGGATGGAGGCTGCTTCTTATAATCTCGCTAATTGCTTATTTTTCCTCCCGTTGCCTTTTATAGATAAGTGGTAGCTTGATGAGTGTGTATTCATACCATTGATGGAAAACTTATTGGTAATATTATGTATTGAAACAAATACCTATATCCATATGAGATGAATTTTTACTTATTTCATATGTTACAAAAAGAACAATTGTGAATTCGATGGAGATCTTTTGTCAATATATGTATTATAGGTTCATCTTTTTATTCACCATAGGAGGGCACTAATCTGTGACTTTTTTTGATAGAGCAGAATCAACGCTTGAGCCTACCTTCGCATTTCTCAATATATTTGGTCAATATATGCATTATAAATTTTATGCGGTTGCGAGTCGATGCCATGGTGTATGCCGTTTGCTGATGATATTGTTTTAGTTGACGAATCTAAAGAAGAGATGATTACTAAAGTAGAAAAATGGAGAGAAACCGCAGAACCTAAAGGATTTAGAATTAGTAGAATAAAAACTGAATATATGAGATGTAATTTCAGTAAAACAATACGAGCAAATGAGCGTTTGGTGCAAATTGTTGGCCATGAAATATCTAGAAAGAACTATTTTGTTACTTAGAATCTATAATTAATCATGATGAGAAAATTGAAGATGTAACTTATAGGATCAAAACGGGATGGTTGAAATAGAAAAGTGCTTCAGGAGTGTTGTGTGATCGTAGAATACCTTCGAAATTGAAAGGAAAATTTTATAACACAACGATATAACCCACACTTCGTTATGGCTCGGAGTGTTGGAGGCAATTAAGAAACATGTCCAAAAAATAAGTATAGCTAAAATGAGAATGTTGAGATGGATGAGTGGTAATATACTAAAAAAATAGAATCAAAATGAATATTCGTAACAAGATAGAGGTAAACCTGAAAGTGATAAGGTGCACGAGAACCGATCGAGATGGTTTGAACATGTGCAACGAAGACCAATGAATGCGACGCTTAGAAAAAGTAACACAATTGTAGTTCATGACGCAACTAGGAATAGAGCTAAATGTATTAGGATAGAGGCAATTAAGATGGTATGTTAATTTTTAAGTTAATCTAGAAGACGGTCCTTAATAGAACAGAATAGAAGAAAAAGATTCATACTGCCGATCCTAAAAATTTGGGATGAAGTTTGTTCTTGTGGTAAATTTTATGTATTTGTAAACTAAATGGAGATTATTTACCCGTCAGATGCTAGTTCATAGTTCATACATGGCTTTTGGAACTTTCTGGCTACAATGCATAGACACACTATACCTCATGTATCCATGCCTGTCATATATCGGACTTGACCCTTTGTCCAAAACCTATATGATACGTGTCGAACATGTGGTTTAGATTTCCCGATATGTGTATTCGCCTCATATCCATATCGTATGGGTGTACATGTATCTAGTAGAATAATATGTTTACGTCATATTTTGTGTTTTAAAATTTGCTGTCAAAACTTGTATTCAAATCTAGTATACTAGTTCTGTGCACGTGCCATGCATGTGGATTTTTAAATAATGCAAAAATATATAAATTAAAATGCTGTAATCTTTCTCGATAGAGACTCAATGGCATAACAAAGAACTTGAAAGAGAAATATTAATAAAAAAATGGATCATGTAAGCGCACACCTTGCTGCATCCATCCAGTTTGATATTAACTGTTTTGATATGACAATTGAAAAGAAATCTTTATAAGATGTTTTTTTAAAGGAAAAAATAACCTGAATTAAAAGGCCTACCGCATAACTTATTAGGTGTCGATCTCATACATTATTAATTATTGGATAGAAGAAAAGGCTTAAATGATAACCATAGAGGTAGAAATGTATTTCAAGTGTGGGTGTCCCCAAACCAATTAACATCAAATTGAAGTTCGGATCGTTCGCATTTGTTGGATTGCTTTAAAATAAACTCTTTTTATACAATACTATTAATTATCATCTAATCATATTAAAAGGCTAGGATCTCGTAGTTTTTATTAACAAATAGTGAACATCGTCTTGCTTCATTAAGGAAGTAATAAGGAAACATCGATTCCATGATCCACATGAAGTTTAATATAAAGCCTAGCAAATCCTAATACAAAACCAACTATATAATATAATATAAGCAAAAGCAAACTAAAGCATCTTAGCGGTTGGAAAAACCGAACAATCGAATTGTCCATATAAAGATGTTGGAATTGCACAATACCTTCAAAGATCAAATGAAAAACGTCACTCAAGCCCTCTCAGAATTCTATTGAATATCTACGGAGCTCAAATCCAAGGTCCAACAATCCCCTGGACATACCCATAACACATGCCTGACCGATTCATTAACAGTGTCACAAATCATGGTTAAAGCAACAAAAATAATTAGTTGGAAAATAAATAAATATATTATCTCTCTTTTGCAGATAAAAAAAGAGATACATGTTACTTTGAAATAAGAAATATTGATTAGTTAATATATATTAATGAAAATTAGAAATAAATCACTCATTACATACCTTTCAGGGAAAAGTTAAAAACTTGTCATAGGATATCGATATGGAGATATTGAAGCATTTCGGTTGTTATAAAGGAGTAGAAGCAATAAATTTTTAGGGATTATAACATTCTTACTTGCATGTCTTCAAGACTCAGAGAACTCCAAAGGAGTGTGGGAGAATTAATAAATATACAATAGGCATTAATCGTTCTATTTGCATGCTATGGCTCTTGGAATTCTTAATGACCATGAGAGAAAGAATAAATTATTATACATTATATCACTCTTATTTACTTACATGCCATTGTTTTCTCTTAGAATTCCAACTTATTCAAATAATTAAAATTATTTAAGCTATATTCGGTACGCAATTCCTTAAAATTACATATTAAATTTCAGTCCATGCTACCATGAAGCATGGACCAATTTTCGAGAAATTTTGATGGCAGCTTATTTCTAATTAATTTTATTATTATTATTATTATTATTATTATTATTATTATGTCATGATAAATTAATATGTTTGTTTTTGATGGCTTTTTAAATTCTTGTTATCTATTAATGAACATTTTGATATTTGCATATGATCTACTTCTCATAACAAGTGACTCTAAACCATAAAATAGTGCAAACAAAAAGAAAGAAAGAGTGAACTTAAAAAAGGGACTGCCTTATATTCACTTAGTAGAGTACTATAAATGCTTCTTTCTTCACATATACATCTAGTCAAAAACTTGATGTTGATATATTATATTCTAGTTCATTGCTTTTTTCAACTTGCTAGTTGTTTTTAAGGTGCATTCGTCTCTTTTTATGGACATTAATGTTTTTTTTGGATAAATAATAAATGCATGTTTTTTATGGACATTAATGTCTCTATTGGTAAATATTAAATACATATCTTTGATGCTTTCAACTTGGTTAGAGACATAAGTATTGGTCTATCATGTCAATTGTGCTACTTTTATAGTTTCGAGTGCTTATTTGATAGATGTATTGCTCTGTGATATTAATTGTGCTTCATTCATAGTTTCTAGTTCTAACTTGTGAACTGCTACATTTGGATTCATTGTGCTACATTTATAGTTTCTGTTGATTATTCTGTATTAGTTGTGCTGCATTTATATTAACTGTGCTGCATTAATAGTTTCACTATAATATATATTTGGTTTCTTTATTGGCCTTTGCATCTGTTAATTATTTTGCTTTTACAAGTTGAGTATGTATTATTCTGACCTTGTTATGTTCAAATGCAACTTTTACTTGTCACACAGCATTAGCAAGCGGACCATAGAAAGCTATGAACTTCATATACTCGCAAATTCACTTATTATCTTGCATCTAGTATCTTATTCACCATTTTTGGCAATTATGTAATCTCAGTGCTGTCATTTCGTCGATCTATCTTTCGACGTCTCACCTCCGCATGAAATGACATAAAATGAAATTTTGGTGCAATAGCAAAGCAACAAACTGGCTTCTATCTCCAGTCTTTCATTATCTAAATTATTATATACTAAAAAGATCAAGTGACAATCTTGTTCTCTGCTATGGCAAATTAATTCTGCTATGGCAAATTAATTCTCTAATCAAATATGGTACCAAGAAATTTTTTAAGCTTTAATGCTCTCTTGTTTTTTTCTTTTTTATTCATGAACATGTGCTAAATTCAAGTTAGGAAACACTCATGCTTCTTTTCCTTTTTAAATTCTGTGCAGATTTTTCATCACTAGTTCTGTTCTTGACCTCACAATCGTTGGCCTCGACGCTCTGGACACTGATCACCAGCCTCATTATCTAAAAACATGCTGCAATTCAACTCTAGACCTAGGTAGCATAGTCTACTTGTTAGGGCATACAGATAAAAAAGAACTAATGGTTGGTGAGGGTAAAGTAGTAATAGCCACCGACAACCTCATCAAGCTCTCAGCCGATGGATTAACATATTGTCCTGGTTCCGCTGGCTTCGATGCCCAAGGAAATCTAGCCTTCATGGTTTGCGATCCCATGAAACTTGCATCTTCTCCCCCTGCAAAATGTTCGTCTGCATCTGCTTCTTCATCATCATCACTTTCATGGAAAAAAGATTCTCCTATGCAATTTGGAATCCCAATTCCTATCGTCCGCGATTGGCTACATCAACATTGGGAGGGTAATTTGGATGAGCTTAGCAAGCCCAAGCTACCCTTAATTCGATTGATGTCCTCTGGTCAAAAGAGTGAACACTCTTCTGCATCTTTCACTCAACGCCGTGTTTTTAAACCCACAGAAGAAGAAGAGAATGATGATTTCTCGCCATCTTCACGGATAGCTACAAATCCTAGGTTTCAACTTGGATCGAATACCTCAGCTCCAGAGATTTTTGAATCTCCGAAGGTGATTTCAGGGCCGTTAAGGAAAACAGAAGCAACTCCAGCTCAGCTTTTGGATATAAATTTCCCTCCTAGAGTTCCAAGATCTATTGTTCTCCCATTGCCCCTCAAACATATGCTTATTGAATCGGACGAGAACAATATTAAAGAATCTAAATCTGGAAATGCAAGAGTAGAAAATTCCAATTATGAACTGGATTGTTGCAGTGTGGTGATGTCCAGTTTGTCCCCACTGGAAATTTCCAGGGTACAAAATGATTTAGATGGGTTTAGCAGTGGTGAAGAGACAATGTACTCAGCCGAAACAATGGAGAGCCGAAACATCCCAAGCCCTAAAGAGAATCTTCGATTTCAGCAAGTTGGTAGGAGCCAAAGTTGCGTGAATTATAGCAGATGGACTTCTTCTGGTCAAAGAAATTCATCAGCAGCAAAAAGAGGAGAATTGCAGAAGCAGCAGAGCACGACTCCTATGAGAAAAATACGGTCACAGGCTACTTCATTGCCTCAAAGGAGCCACGATTATTTCAGCCCGACCGTCTCTTCGAGCATGAAGAAGAGGAATCGCTCAGAGCAGCTGTTGAGACCTCGTCAAAGCGTTGTTCAGCCATCGCCAAGGTGGAATCATTAAAAAAGTCATGAGCAACAGCGTATTCCTTTATTTTCCGTATTTCATGTGAATTTCCTTTTATTTTTGCTGCTGTGATAATTTCTTGAAGTTTTTCTTCTCTTTGTTCTTTCTTCTTTTTGTGAATTTATGTGCAGAGGGAAGATAAGATGAATGCAATAAATCGAACCAGCAAAAGTTCGGACAATCGGATCAGATGGCTGATCTAGTTGCTGCAGTACATTCAGGTAAATTGTAATCAGATGTCTTCCAATTGTTTATTTGTGTTCCCTATCCTAGTGAATTGACGAGGCCTTTCTATTGTTTGGCATCGTTGAGTTGAGTTCATGAAAAACTTATATGCTACCAGATGACCTATTGTTCTTGTATAAAAGTTCCGAACTCCCTCATGTTGGTTAATTTATTGAGGATTCAGTTTAATTGGTGAGAGAATATTATTGGGGTTTTATGATGTATGATGTACATAAGAATGGTTGTTTATAAATTCTTTTTGACGCGCTTGAATGTGGCATCAAGAGGTCTGTAACATGATATATATTGTGGAAAATTATTTGGAAAAATGATACTAGTGATTCGCAACTTCTCTCTATCATTGTCTCTCTGTATAAATAAATGACAAATATTTTTTGTTTAATTTCCTGTTCTGTTAGAATTTTAATGATTTTGTTTGCAGATTATGTCATTGTGTCAGATTTTCATGTAGAGGCATTGGAATTACATTTGGAACAAAATAGCCAGATCTTATAGTTGACTTTATTTTTTTCTCACGTATTCTAATATATTTTCTTTATGGGTGTGCAAATTAATATCGGCAGAATTGTATAGCTAGAATTTATTGAAGCTGGCCCGAAGACAGATTCATATTGGTGGAACAAAAGGTGGTTTAATTCCTCAGATGCAAATATTGCAACAAGAACCTACTGGCATTCCTGGAAATATTGAAACATATTGATTAGTTCTTTCATAAGCTATGATGATCATAAATAATCTGCCGTGCGAAAGGGGCCTGCAAATTTCGGAGACAGGCAGACGGGTCACGCATGCCTCAGCAGGACTTGACCCTTTGTTTTTATATAACACACACACCCTCCCATTCACATGGGGATTCGGTTTTTTTGGGGCGGGGCGGGGCGGGGGGTACCCGCAGGGCTCCTAACGCTCCTAACCTCTGAACTGTCGGGTGTACTTAGTAGTTGGGGCCTTGTTTGACAAAGGAGCTACGGCTTCTAAAACTATGATTTCATGACGTTTGAGTCTAAACTCCATTAATTATAACCGAGGCCATATTGCAACCAAAATAGAGTTATCCAAGATGCAGTCAAAAAAGTTTCTGGGGTATGTGATCCTTGTTTCAGACCAGAACAAGATCGGGGTTTCTTGTTGTTTCAAGCAGCTCTATTTCGACAAACCTTGGTTTCGTATAATGCGAAGCCACCATGAGCTTTGTGGAACCCTATCTTTAAAAAGCCATGGTTTGCATACATGCAAACCATACTTCCGTTTTAATTTAAACAAAATCGGGTCTCTGAAACCTTGATGCCATACCAAGCCTAAGGTCTAGTTTGGATGTGGAGTTTTTTTTGGGTTTTTGTTTTGTTTTTTTGACCAAATTGGGTATGGAGATTACTTCACTTTGAAATAATATCTTATGTGTTTGGAAAAATGGAGTTCGATAAAACTTCTATCAAATTGAATTTAGATAACCGTGGTTAGCTTAACTTTGAGAGTTGAGATGACAACACTTATCAAAACTTTATAATTAATGCCAAAAGTTAGCATTTTGAAGTTCAGTAATGCCATCTTCATGGAAACTCAAGCATAGAAAACTTGTTAATGATGGAAGATCATGGATGATTCTATGTTCTTATTATGGCTGCTTCATTTAGAGAGAGATCTTACTTTACAAGCCAAATCTGAAAAATGTATTTCCCCTTCTACGATAATTTATTGTTATTTTTCCTCCATCCTTTTTTTCTTTTTATGAATATGGCATTATGACATTAATAAAGCCAATGGATTCATTGCGTTTTACATGATATAAAACTTTGATGTTACTTCTGTTGTTATTCTAGTCATTTAAGATGGCAAAAGGGCGTGGCCG
Organism: Agapanthus africanus; assembly: GCA_030015575.1. NCBI lineage: Eukaryota > Viridiplantae > Streptophyta > Magnoliopsida > Asparagales > Amaryllidaceae > Agapanthus > Agapanthus africanus. The sequence goes on along the minus strand of CM057350.1, from coordinate 129,081,486 downwards.
GTCCCAATCCCGTCCGGCTTGGCCAGATCAACAGGCCAGGCTTGGATCGGACTGGCCCAAACACCCCCCTCCCGGCCGAACATCCCAAGAATCCAAAGTTCAAAAAATCTCTCCCTCCCTCCCGATTCAAAAGGGTTTGAATTTTGTTGACCGGGCCCAGAGCTGTCCGAATAGGGCTCAGGGCCGGGCCAACGGGCTGCCTTAGACGGGCCGGACAATGGGCCGCCCAGCCACCCTGACATTTAATGGTCATATGATAAGTGACTAGGTGATCTGCTACACCATTTTGGTTCTTTTGGCATTTTGGTTCTGCCTAGGCGACTTATCATCAGTCAATGCTGATAGCAATAGACGACAATGCCTATGTACACTCTTCATTCTATTAGTTTGTGATGATGCTCATAAGTTGAATTCCTTTTGATAATGCTCAATACTGGCGACCCTCAGGATCATGACACGTGGCGAACGGCACGTCCCAATACTCAGAAGAAAGGGCCCACAAAGGCAGGCCATGCGACCCCTGTACCCGTCCGGCCAGCGCAAGTCAGCCCTCCTCGGGGCTCCCCGCTTATTGGCCTCCTCGGCCCCTCAGCTTGCCCCGAGCTATCGCCAGACCAAGTCTCCTCGGCCTTCTCGCTCGTCCCAGAGCCCGTTTGCCGAGGCGGTCTTCCTCGGCCCTCCGACCAGTTCCGCCACTCACAGGCGTAACCGCAGCTCCGCGAATCTCGCCATGCGCAGATTCTCCGCCAGCAACATCTCACGTTCCACGCCTCCACGATCCCCATTTATGGGCGATCCGCTCTCTACGCGGGCGTGACGTCGGGAGCGTAACTGCTGGCGAGATTTTCGCGCCCGCTGCTGCATGCCTTCACCACTATATAAAACCCCCATCACAGTGGGGTCAAGTAAGCTATTTTGACTCCACTTAGCCGTTATGCTGCTCGGATCTAGTACTAACTTTGATCGTCGGAGGGTCCTCGGTGGTATCCAACCACCCGGGACTTCTTTGCAGGTACTCGGCGCTAAATTCCTCCAATTACCAAACTTCCTCTACAGCCATTGAGATCCACACGCAACAGGGGATCCCCTCCAAAATCCACCGGGAGATCGACGGAAGACAACATCTGAAGGAGATCTGAAAAGGACCTCCATCACCCTTAAGATTACGACAAGTGGCGGATGACGTATCCCGAAGGCTACGAATATGGAATAAATGAGTTGCATTAGGGGCGTTCTTCGGGACCTCGTCTCCAAGGACGTATTCGACCTTTCAAGAGACCTCCCAGAGTGCTCTCCATCTTCACCTAGCAAACGGCCAACAGCTCGTCTCCGAGCTTCCTCGGTCTCCTTGCTCGTCTCCGAGCCATCAGACAGGTCGAGCTTCCTCGGCCTCCGTGCTCGTCTCCAAGCCATCTGTCGGGCCGAGCTTGCTCGGCTTCCCTGATCAACCGAGAACACGAAACCCAAGGGCCCCCGCAACGGCTCCGCGTATCCCGCCAGGACAAGATATCCGCCTCCACACGTTCCGTGTCCCACGCTAGCGCATCCCTCATTATTGGGCATATCCCGCCATAAAATGCGAGGATAACGCAAGGGCGTAACTGACGGCGATGATCTCACGTCTGTTCGCTCTATGTGACCACTATATAAACCCCTCTTCTAGATGACTCAGGTAAGTCGAACACATTTCCAATACGCCGTTACTCTGCATCTATTTCTCGGTACTAACTTGATCGCGGCGTCAACGCCAACCCATTGAGATCCACACGCTCAACAACTCCCAAACCAAATCTCAACTCTCAAAGACCGCCATCACAGGATCGACGGAGGACAACATCTAAACAGCCTCCATCAATTTGTCTTATGATATTTTACAATTACTTGAACCTTTTGGCTGATATGTCTTTTGGTAGTGTTTTGTACATGTTCCTTCAATTTTAATGCATTATTGAGTATGGTAGTTTGCGATTTCCTTTATAAGAAAAACATATTGTTTTCTATACTTGTAGCCTTATTTGTCAACAGAGAGTATTAGTGTTAATGAAGTCTATCGATTCATTGACGAAAACTTATTTCCATTCCCAAGCACAGCCTAAGATTCGTCTGAATTCTTATTAGAAACATATAATGAGCTTGAAAAGGAAATGAAAAGAGCTTTTTTGGGTAATAAAAATGAAAAGGGCCGAGTATTGGTATTAGTGTTTGTACATTATGCAAAAATAAAAACTTGAACTTGCTGACCTGGTAAGTGCCACACCTAAGTTACAAGGTTGATAATCAGTTAAAAGAACCATGATATCTTTTAAAAGGATGGTTTGTGCCAAATATTGTGATGTGAGTAGGATACGTGAGTGATGATGCTCTATATTGACGATCTCCCAGATCAGGACACGTGGCAGATGACGTGTCCCAGAACTTAGAAGAAAGGGCCCTCAGGGGCCGACCAGGCCACCCCTGTACCCGACCTGCAAGCACAAGCTGGCTCTCCTCAGAGCCCCCTGCAAATTGGCCTCCTCGGCCTCTCAGCTCGCCCCGAGCTACCACAGGACCAAGATGCCTCGGCCCTCCCGCCGAGGCCATCTTCCTCGGTCCCTCCGACCGACCAACTCCACCGTTCACAGGCGTAACCGCCGCTCCGCAAATCTCGCCATGCGCGGATTCTCCGCCGGCAACATCCCACGTTCCACGCCATCATGATCTCCATTAACGGGCGATCCGCTTATTACGCGGGCGTGATGTCGGGAGCGTAACTGCCGGTGAGATTCTCGCACCTGCTACTGCGTGCTGCCGCCACTATATAAACCCCCATCACAGAGGGGTCAAGTAAGCTTTTTTCACCCCACTTAGCCGTTACTCTGCTCGGATCTTGTGCTAACTTGATCGTCGGAGGGTCCTCGGTGGTACCAAACCATCCCGGGACTTCCTTGCAGGTACTCGGCGCAAACTCCTCAAAACCACCAATCTCCTCAAAACCCATTGAGACCCACACGCAACAGGAGATCACCCCCAAGATTCACCGGGAGATCGACGGAAGACAACATCTGACGGAGACCCGAAAAGGACCTCCATCAGTTGGCGCCGTCTATGGGAACTAAACTCCAAAAAAAACAAAGTTGGCCTTCCGATCTCCATCCACATGGCAAGCGATCACCTTGAAGATCCAGGTACCAGCCGCCGCCTCCCCCTCACCGGAGGCGCGGATGAACCTCCTCCGGCGACCGTCATTAACGCCCTCGCCGGCCGAATAGACCGACTACAGTCCCTCGTGGAGGCGCTCGTCCGCATCCAAACGGCCGGGCCAGGGCCTCAGATCGCCTCTCCTCCGCCTCCAGGAGACTCTGCCCTCGTCGGCACGGTTGACCACCGGCAGGCTACGTCCCATGGCCACAGATCTCACGGGCCGATACTCTCTGAGGCCCGCTGGGCACCCCACAGCTCCACACCAAGATCCGCCGCCAGAGCGCCTCGCCTCGAGCCTCCTCGCGACCCTCACCCCCTGAGGAGATGTCGGTCACCTCGCATGTCCTCAGGCATGACTGACACCCCCTCCCTCGACGGGGTCGCACAGAAGGGGCTCGCCACGGCGGCTCGAGGGCCACCTTGCCCGGGGATCTGAGGAACCTCATCAAAAGGAACCGGGGCTGCGCCCAGACGCAGATCTCCTACAGAAGAGGCCAGGGATCATAAGGCGCCGAATCCCCGGGGTACCACGGCCGACTCGACGCCCTCGAGAAGAAGATCGAGGGCATGCGCCGAGAAGGTCACCTCTCGAGCGACGGGGCTAAGTACGCCGCCGACTCGCTCACCAAGCCGTTTACTGAGGGACTGCTCGATGTTCACGTCTCCTCGCGCAACAAGCCCCCAAAGGTCTCTCTGTTTGACGGGAAAACCGACCCAAAAGACCATTTGGATGATTTCACCGCGGGGATGAGCTTCCAGGACCATTCCGACGCCGCCCAGTGCAGAGCCTTCCCAGCCACCCTCATCCGCTCTGGTCGGGACTGGTTCTGAGGACCCGAACCTCGCTCAATCTCGACCTTTGAAGAGCTGGCTACTCAGTTCCTCGGCCACTTCGTCGGGAACCGTCGGCAGAAGCGCACGGTCGACTACCTCTTCACAATTAAGAGCGGGGACAAGGAGACGTTCAAAGCTTACATCACCTTCTTCTACAATGCCCTCCTCGAGATCCCCGAGCACCGGGACGAGACCGTCATCACGGCGCTCAGATCCGGTCTTAGGCACAAGGAGTGGTTGCGCTCCTTTGCATTGACGCAGCCTAAGACCATGGACGAGGTTAAGGCGTGGACCGAGCGCGAGGTCCAGCTCGAGTCCGAGGTGAACGCGAACCTCTCTCGAGCAGAACGGTCCGACCAGAAGAAGAGAGCTCGGGAAGAGAGGCCAGAGCGTCAGCAACCCTATCACCCAAAGTTCCAGGAGTACACCCCGCTCAACGTCTCCCTCGCAGTGTTACTAGAGGAGGCCCAGGGCGAAGGGTTCTTCAAGTTCCCTCCAATCCCGCGTCAGGCCTCGAAGCGAACCCGGGGCCCCTACTACGCCTTCCACCGGACGCTGGGCCATGCCACGGAGGATTGTAAGCAACTCCGGGACTACGTCGAGGAGCTCATCCAATCAGGGCACCTCGCCGCCTACTTGAGGGATAAACGGCAGGCTGACCGCGAGCAGGAGCAGCGTCCCCCTCCCGCCGAGCTGACCATCGGCCAGATCATGCTCGTTTCGGCAGATGACCAGTCCAGAGCCTAGGGAGCCCTGTACCCGGTCTCGAGCACGGAGACCAACAAGCCTCCGGGGAGCTTGGGCCACGCTAATAAGGTCATCTATTAGCATGTACTTTTTTAGGGGCAATGTAAACTCTTCCTAGGGTCTGTTGTTAATTTAATAAAAGATCAATGGAATATTGCGAAAAAGAAGGAAAGGTCTTATTTATTCAAAAAGGTATTATGGGCTCCTCAGCCATACACACAAAAAAAAAAAGAAAATTACAGCAACGGGGGAATGGGGTGCAGAGAGCACTGCTCATGGTACTCAGTAAAGATCTCCGCCAGCCGGGGCCTCGCGAGATCCAGCCTCCGCCCTTGATTCCCTCCGCGCGCGTTGACCTCGAGCCTCAGTTCGCAGCACTCACGGACGAGTGCCACCGAGCGAGCCAGCCGACCCACGGAGATCAGGCCGAAGCGCCTCAGAGACCGCAGCTTGCCCACGGCCTCGTCGTAGAGCTGCTCGGACAGGGGGTTGTAAAGCCCCGGCGATGCCCTCCAGATGGAGTACATCAGCAGCTGCAGTAGAGGGGAGCACCGGGGGAGCAGCCGGCCGAAGTGTTCTTCGATGCTCCCATAGACCAACAGTGTCCTCGGCGCAGTTCTGGTCATAGAGGTATACGTCTTCGAAGTGGATGATTTCGGGGATGGTAAAGGGGAAGTCTTCCATTCTCAACGATCTGTTTGTGAAGAAAGGAAGGACCAGCGCTCTCTCAGCTTTATATAACCCTCTGCGCCCCAACGGAACCCAACAGTCGCCCGTTTTCGCCCAAAAAGTCGCTGCCATGCGGCGATCATTAAGCCTTCTCTGGCGGAATCGAAACGACGCGATTCGGGCGCTTCGCCTCCCCACACGTTCAATGCGCATGCTACGTGTACGTTCGCCGCGACCGTTCTTGTTCCCCATACCTGCAACTGGATGGTCGGGAGAAACCTCATGAAGAATCGGCCAAGCATCTACCATGCTCGGCTATCCGTGGCCGATAGCTTCCCTACACGCAACGCCGGGGATCAAAGCCCTCGCCAAGAGGCAACCACGCAGATTCACTGCCCGGCTATCCTTAGCAGGCCTCCTACGACCCCTCTAACGCTAAGGATCAAAGTCCTCCTTAGAGGCAGCCAAGCGGCTTCCCTGCTCGGCTATCCCTGGCCGGTAGCTTCCCTACACGCAACGTCGGGGATCAACGCCCTCGCCAAGAGGCAACCGCGCAGCTTCACTGCCCGGCTATCCTTAGCAGGCCTCCTAAGGCCTCTCCAACGCTAAGGATCAAAGTACTCCTTAGAGGCAGCTCAGCAGCTACCCTGCTCGGCTATCCCCGGCTAGTAGCTTCCTACCACAACCGACAGAGATCAAAAGCCCTCCCAGAGGCAGTCGAGCCCGACCCTCGCTCGGCTATCCTTCAGGACAAAAGCCCTCGCCAAGAGGCACCGGGCAGTAACCCTGCTCGGCCAAGGGTCCTTGATAGGCTTCTTACAGCCCCTCCCGCGCTAAGGAACAAAGTCCTCCTTTGAGGCGGTCGAGCCCGACCCTTGCTCGGATATCCCCGGCTGGTAGCTTCCTACCACAACCGACAGGGATCAAAGTTCTCGCCAAGAGGCACTGGGCAGTAACCCTGCTCGGTCCCCGTCCTGAAGGATCAAAAGCCCTCGCAAGAGGCAACCGAGCCGAACCCTTGCTCGGTCATCTCCGGCTGGTAGCTCCCTACCCATGACGCCAGGGATCAAAGCCCTCGCAAGAGGTATCTGAGCAGCTACCCCGCTCGGTCATCCCAGGCTGGTAGTTGCCTACCCACGACGCCAGAGATCAAAGCCCTCGCCAAGAGGCAACCGCGCAGCTTCACTGCCCGGTTATCCTTAATAGGCTTCTTACCTCCCCTCCCGCGCTAAGGATCGAAGCCCTCCTCAGAGGCAGCTGATTGATCTTAAAGGATGTGTTGGTATTTAGAAAATTGTATAGAAATCACAACCAAAAATATTTGACCGCAATCAATAACGGTGTCGGATTGTAGCGCGTTAGTAAGTGCGGATCGTCCACAGGGATTGTGCGATTCGTAGTTTGTTTTGTTTGAATCGAAACTTTAATAGAAAAGAAAAGCAAAAATGATTCAAGATTTTTCTCGATGAGTTTCAAGTATCACTATTCTAATCAAGAATCAAGAAAATGATAAACATCGAGAATCAAGTATCGAGAGAATTCCAATCAATTTAGGTTTCAAGATTTGAAGTAAAACTCGTAAGAATCGATTAGATCGTAGATGTGAAGAAGATTCAAAATTACGATTTCTTATCCATTAACAAATTGATGCTAAATCGATATAGAATTCATCGAGGATCAAGGATCTTGCGAAGAATTAGGGTTCCTCATCCTATCCTTTGTCCTTTCGATGAATAACATTCACTAGATAGCTTCTTGGAAATCGAATGATCGATTGTTGATCTCTAGATCGTGCGAAAGGAATCAAGAACGCATTCGCATTGATCTAGATCATCGATCAATCGATTTTCAAGAATTTACAATTGTTTTAAGACTTAAGAAAACGTTTAAAGATTCATCAATATCATCATTCTACAATCGTTTCGATTCCTCCACGAGCGGAGTTTTATTCAAGCATCATTACAAAGTACATATTCAAGAATCGAAATATAAGCATAATGCTCGAATTGAAATGTAAGCAAGTTTAAAGAATCTTCACCTTTATTATATCAACAATTAGTTACAACTCTCAAGAACTACAAGAGGATGGAACTTTGATCGTCGATTCTTGCGTCCCTCGGCTCCTTGAGTCTTGGATCGCTTGGATCTCGTGCTCCGTTGAAGTCTGGCTTCACTTCAAAGGATCGTTGAAGACTTGCTTGGCTTGCACTCAAAGGATCTTGAATTCTTGGTCTTTGATTGGATTAGGGTTAGGGTTTTGAGGTGGTAGTTGTTGGGTTGAAGATGAAGAACAACCACAACAATTGAATTGAGGAACTAAAAATTAGCCAAAGATTGAACAACCCTTTCTAGTGAGCCTTGGGGTCTTTTAATAGGTTTCCCAAACCCTAGGTCTAGGAATTTGAATTTTGAATTTCCCTCCAAAAGTTAGTTATAGGAAGAGGCTTTTAGAAGTAGTCAGTTAGGGCTTAGCTTCTACCCTAAGCTAGGAGGTTAGGGAGAAGGTTCTAGGTCCTTAATGGAGTTTAGGTGAAGCTTGTTGTGGAAGCTAGGAATGTTTAGTTAGGAACCCTAGGGCTTGCTGATCTGGCAGAAGCTTCAGGATCTTTCTGGAATTTGCAGTGGTTTTCTGAGATGTAGGAGCTGAGTTGAGAATTATGAAGCTAAATTGGGGTGGTGACGTGGCATGGCCGCCGCGGAACCGCGGCGCAAGGCGGCTCCGGCCGCGGTTCCGCGGCCACTTGGCTTCCTTGGTGCTTCATACTTCATGGTATGTTTGCTTCTGTACTTTGATGTATTTCCTGATATGTTGAATCTCTGAATTCATTCTAGGTCATTGCCAGATTCCAATTCCTTGAGTTGGCGTATTTTTTAGCAGTCTTTGTTGTGTAATTTTGACCGATCTTCTGTAATTTCCTGCACAGACTTCGAAACACAAGTTGCGATATGCAAGAATGATGTGATGCTATGAAATACAGTCAATTTCCCTTATAGTGCCGGTTTTAAAGTCTAACACATGCAATCTGATATTTGACGACTGTTTTGCTAATATGTGCTATATGAATGCCGAACACTTCTAGATGAGTGCAAATGATAGGAAAATTGCCGGTTTAAAGATGCAGTATTTTTGACTGATCAAATTCCCCCAAACTTATTTTCGATCGTCTCGAGCGAACTTTATTAAAAAGAAAAGGAGAAAATAAAGAAAGAGAAAAACTAACTAGCACACTTTCGTAGGCAACACGATTGCACTGAGCACGTGCAACAAGCCTTTAAACCTCTAGGTGTCCCTAGTAGGAGGAGTGTTGTCTCCTGAGGGTTTTCAACGGATTGCACCCACAAAATCCAATAATAAAAGGAAGATCATGAATATTACATTTAAAGAAAAGAATTGTAAAAGAAAAGCCTTGAAAATTAGGGTTTTCAACTAAGCTAGCTTTTAGGTTGTCATGAGCCCTATCTTAATAGTCATGAAAAGATATTAGAAATCACATAACCCCTCAATAAAAAATCGTCCTATTCTTCATTCCTATTTTTCTTCCAAACATCGATCATGTAACCCTACGTGTGTGTAAAAAACATCCCTACACCCGGAGAATTCAATTCAAGCTATCATACTCTTGTCCATCAGCCTCAGTACTTTTTAATTAATGAATATTTAGATGAGATTGCTCACACACTTTCATGCGACCGTTAATACTTCTTGAGGTACTAACCGACCGATTACTCATGTGCTTACTTATTTGGTGTATTTTTCTCGTCTTGCACCACCTAAGGCTTAGCAGTGACTCCCAGACCAGTTGGCCTTAGGGCACTAGGTGAAGAGGCACCCTCGCTATATTTTTTTATTGCTGCCTTGGCGATAACAAAACCAGTGTTCATTTTTCTCACCCTTTTATATTTTATTCATTTTTTTTATTTCCTTCATACATCGGCTTTAAGACAAGAGCATTTCAAGGTATCCTCTACTATCCCAGGCTTCAAGACGTGTGTAAGTCCGAATAACAGGGTATCAACGTTCAAAATGTTTGGCTTCCAGAATAGAAACTATTTTTCAGACTTATTTTATCCTCAGATTAGTGACGTCCTTCATCTTACTAACCCTTGGGACAACGGCTCATAACTACTTATTACTAGTTCGTATAAGAAAACTTCTAATTTTCTTAGTTTTCTTAAATTTTTCTAATCTCATGGATGTAATTTTTCACTATCTAATCTTTTATTATCTTATTTATGTACAAAAAAAAGTTTAAATATTAAAATATTATTATATTTTGAAAATTTTAAATTTTTTATGGATTTTGAAAAATTTTAAATTTTTATAAGTTTTTAAAGAAATGTTTTGTGCTTATGCAAATGATATGCAAATGATGCAAAAATAAGCACAAACATCCCCCAAACTTGTTTTCAACGGTGTCCTCACTGTTGCCAACAGCTATATCTACAAAACCTGTAAGCCTGGGAGGAATTTATTAGTGGGGGCAAAATATATAAGTGAAGAACCTCCCCCAAACTTATTCTTTTCATTCACCTCCATTAAAAAGATGATGCAGTGATATGCAGGATATGAAGGTGAGACGGAGGAATTTTAATCCAAATAAAATGGCTCCTGTAAGAATAGGAGCTCCTCCGTGGGGTCGGTGGAAAAATACGGCTTTAATCTATGTCCATTCACTTTGAAAAATGTGTCGTTTTTAACATTTTCTACTTGTACTGCCCCGTGCGGGTATACAGACCGCACAACAAAAGGTCCCTTCCACCGAGATCGAAGCTTACCCGCGTGAAGGTGTAGTCGTGAATCATAAAGAAGGACATGCTGACCAGGTGAAAATGTTTTCCTCAAAATGTTTTTATCGTGAAAAACCTTAGTCCTATTCTTTATGATTACAGCGTTATCATAAGCTTCATCGCGGAGTTCGCTTAGCTCATTCAATTGCAGCTTCCGAAAGTTGCAGGCTTGGTTGAGGTAAAAATTAATTTCCTTAATAGCCCACAATGCTTTATGCTCAATCTCGACGGGTAAGTGACATGCCTTCCCAAACACTATCCTATATGGAGACATCCCTAGGTCGGTTTTAAATGCAGTTCGGAATGCCCAAAGAGCATCCGTCAGTTTGGTCGATCAGTCTTTTCTATTCTTAGCAACAGTCTTCTCCAGGATTAGTTTGATCTGTTTATTTGAGATCTCAGCCTGCCCGCTCGTTTGGGGATGATAGGGTGTAGAAAGTTGGTGGTTGATTGAGTATTTCCGCATCAGAGTCTCGAAAGACCTGTTGCAGAAATGTGTCCCATTATCGCTAATGATAGCGCGTGGGTGTCCAAATCGCGAAAAGATATTCTCTTTTAAGAACTTAATGACAACTTTCCTGTCATTAGTGCGACATGGAATGGCTTCAACCCACTTTGAGACATAATCAACCGCCAGCAGTATATATAGATTCCCAAAGGAGTTGGGAAAGGGACCCATAAAATCAATGCTCCAAACATCGAAAATTTCAACAACCAAGATGGGTTGTTGGGGCATTTCATTTCTCTGGGAAATTCTACCCGTGTACTGACATTGTGTACAAGTTTTGCAATGCTCAAATGTGTCCTTGAATAAGGTCGGCCAATAAAAACCACATTGCAAAACCTTCTCCGCCGTCTTTTTAGGACCGAAGTGACCCCCACAGGCCTGATCATGACAAAAAGAAAGAACACTCTTGAACTCTTCTTTCGGGACACACCGGCGAATGATCTGATCAGGAAAATACTTAAACAAATATGGATCATCCCAGTAAAAATGTTTTACTTGGGATAGAAAACGGTATTTGTCCTGTTTTGACCAATCGCTGGGTATAAGTCCCGTGACAAGATAGTTCACAATATCCCTGAACCAAGGTTCATTGGATATACTCAAGAGTTGTTCGTCAGGAAACGAATCATTGATCGGCAGGGTCACAGGGGAAGAAGAGATGCGTGAAAGATGGTCGGCTACCACGTTTTCACATCCTTTCTTATCTTTGATAACAAGATCAAATTCTTGTAATAGAAGGATCCAACGTATTAGCCGACTTTTTGCATCTTTCTTCGCCAGAAGATGTTTTAAGGCGGAATGGTCAGTGTACACAACTATAGGAGAGCCAATTAAGTAAGGCCTGAATTTTTCTAATGCAAATACAACAACCAAAAGTTCTTTTTCGGTAGTTGTATAGTTGATTTGAGTATCATTCAGGGTCTTACTCGCATAGTAGATCACATGTGGCATCTTTTCAATGTGCTGTCCTAAGACTGCACCTACTGCAAAGTCGGATGCATCACACATCAGCTCAAAGGGGTAGTCCCAATTTAGAGACGATAGAACGGGGGCTGAAGTGAGGGAGTGTTTAAGTGAGTCGAAAGCTGCCTCATAGTCCGAGTCAAAATGGAAGGTCGTATCCTTGGCCAAGAGAAGTGTTAAGGGTCTAGCAATTTTGCTAAAATCCTTAATGAATCTCCTATAAAAGCCCGCATGGCCAAGGAATGATCGAATATCTTTGACGCTTTTGGGATGAGGGAGGTTTTGAATGACATCTATCTTAGCTCTGTCAACCTCAATGCCTTTCTGTGAAATAACATGTCCAAGCACAATTCCTTCTTGGACCATGAAATGGCATTTTTTCCAGTTCAAAGTTAAGTTCTTCTCTTTGCAACGAGTAAGAACTGCGTCAAGATTCGATAGGCAATCAGAAAAAGAATCTCCAAAAATCGAGAAATTGTCCATAAAGATCTCCAGAAAATTCTCTACCATATCAGAGAATATCCCCATCATACACCGCTGAAAGGTAGCGGGAGCATTGCATAACCCAAAGGGCATGCGTTTATAAGAAAATGTGCTAAAAGGACAAGTAAAAGTGGTTTTATCTTGATCCTTTTTGGCAATGGGGACCTGATTATAGCCAGAGTATCCGTCCATAAAGCAATAATACTCACGTCCTGCTAAGCGTTCCAGCATTTGATCAATGAATGGTAGAGGAAAGCGGTCTTTCCTCATGGCGGCATTGAGTTTTCTATAATCAATACATACACGCCACCCAGTTTAGGCGCGTGTCTGAATCAACTCATTTGCCTCATTGGTAATAACAATGATGCTGGATTTCTTAAGGACGACATGTATAGGACTCACCCAGTGGCTATCGGAGATTGGGTATATAATACCATTATCTAGGCATTTGACGATCTCTTTCATCACCGCTTCCTTCATGACGGGATTCAACCGTCTCTGTGGTTCACGGGTTGGTCCGGCATCATCCATCACATGTATATGATGTTCTACAATCAAGGGACTAATCCCTTTGATGTCCGCCATTGTCCAACCAAACGCCTCTCTATTAGATCTCAATACCGATAAAAGTGCATTCTCTTGCTCTGATGCTAGAGAAGCGGATATTATAACCGGTAAAGACTCATTCTCACCTAAATAAGCATATTTAAGATGAAAAGGTAAAATTTTGAGATCTAATGCGGGTGGAGAAATGATAGAAGGTGGGATCATCGAGTGATTTTTGGAGTCACAAAGAAGCTCATAGCCTATGAAAGATACAGACTCGGGTGGTGAAAAGTCAAGAGTGTCGGACTCAAGTGTGGGAAAAGTGTCCTCACTAAGATCATGTGGAAGATCAAACAGTGATGTGGTAGTGTCGTCGAGATCTGTAAAGCAAAGTTCCTCAGCTCTGCAATTTTCGGGAGCGATCTCGTGGACAGAGCACACATCAAGAATATGAGCAGAGGGTTCTGATGGCTGACTTCCAACCTTGTAGATGTTTAGTTCAATGGTCATATTTCCAAATGATAAGTTCATTGAACCATTTCTACAGTTAATAACAGCGTTGGAAGTGGCAAGGAAAGGACGACCCAAAATTACCGGAATTTGGCCCCGGGGGTTTGCTACAGGTTGTGTATCAAGTACAATGAAGTCTACAGGGAATACAAATTCCCCGACTTTTATCAACACATCCTCTAGTTCACCCCTTGGTTTGGTGATTGAACGGTCTGCCATTTAGAGAGTGCAGTGAGCTGGTTTCAACTCTCCAATCCCTAGTTGCTCATATACAGAATATGGAAGTAGGTTAACTGTCACGCCCCGCTTCCCAGAGTACGCTAAAATGGGCACGTGACATAGCCAACCATGCTATATGTGGGTAGGAAGTATCCATACACAGTCACATTACGGCTGTAGAGATATCAAGAACAAAAATAAAACTATCTAAACATGTCCATAAGCCAAGATAACATGAGTCAATACTAATAAAAGTGCGGAAGCAAAAGATCCAATACACAATAACTGGAATGTATGTCCCATAATGCGGGCTCACATCAGGAATAAACTACAGAAAATAAATGAACTAGCTACTACTGAAACTCACAGCTCAGCCTGCTGGCTGAAGTACTCCTACTCGGACTGCAGCAACGGTACAGAATCTGGGCCATGCAAAACCCAGACGTCAGCGCGTCATGTCATCAAGTAAAAAAATATGAACAGAGTAACAGGCAATGCAAATATAAACATGAATGAAAAGCAGGGGTAACAGTAATATAAATCAGACAGTGCAGGGCAGTGTGCAGTGAGTAAACTAAACTGTTCTATTGGGTTTTCTACTCTAAAGTCTTTGAAATCAATTTGATGAATCATCGATGTAACTCAATAGTATCCCGTGCATGCCCGGGACCACGGTCTACAGACTCTCGGGCTAAAACCGAGACGTGCCGCTAGGAAGTAAAAGATAGCAGGTACAGACGAGTGATGTCAGCATCATCACTCCGGGGCTGGCCTAGCCCGTAAGACTGATCAGAACAGGTATCGAACTGTTGAGTTATAAGTCAGGTTTCACCATTGATTTTCCCATACCCCCAAGTTATGTATGTCAAGTCATGTATTCAGTAATCATGAGCTAATGCCAACACAGGATCAGGTAAGAGCAGGTTTGTCTGGATAGACAACAGGAACAGTCCGTAAGGACTACATGTCAGGTTTGTTGGCATTAGACATGAGATCAAGTAACAGGTCAAGCCATGGTACATCAGGTCGACTCAAGTAGTGTACGGTACCATGTCGGGTCAGGTAACATGTGTAGCAAGTCATGTCAGGGTATAAAGATAACAGGTGGGTGCCCATAAACAGCTAGCATAATCATGGTTATAACGTAATCTAAGCAGTGAATTAAACAATAAAGTAGATTCAATCAATTAGCAGTACAGTTATCAGTTGTGGTTCAGAGACGGTTTCATCATTATATGAGTACAAAGTGACATTCATGGTCGTTAAATCATGTTAACCGATATTAAGAATTTCCAGGGATGCAATAATCTATAAATAGGTTTACAGGATGAATTTACCGCTAAAACTGGTTTAAGTGCGCACAGGTGTCCGATGGATTAAAACTATAGAAAGATACCATAGGCGATGGCAAAATGTGATTAAACAAATGATTGTAGTTATGAGATTTACCATTTGGATGTAATCATGTATGTAATAATTACCTGTCAAGTTCTAGATCTCAAATAATGTAAACCGATGCACACGGAACGTCAAAATGATATAAAACTATGCATGGGGTACTATATTCAAACTACATGTATTAGAATATGTATAAAATGATTTAAATAGTATGTAGCAAGATTAACTTGCCTCGACGGGTCGCGAATCGGGAAAACGGAACGTTACGCGTCGGCGGGGAAAACTCGCGACGTGCGCACGGTTCGCGGAATAAGTCCGAACGGCAACCAGTGGGACCACACAGGTCAGAATACCTCGCTGGATCGTCGGGACACATCGCCGGCACGGTCGGATTCCGGCGAAACACAACAACAGTAAACATCACAGTGCAAAGAAAAGGTGCATGGAAAAAAGAGAAGAAAAGAATGGAACTGGAGAGGAGAGGGAGATGGAGACTTACTGTGGTTAAGAAGACCGTATGGCGTGTCGACGGAGGTGGTTAGCGAAGCTTCGGCGAGGTACAGGGTGCTCGAGAAAGATGGTCTGCGGCTGCTGTGAGGGTTGCAAGTTTAAACAGAGAGGGAGAAGGATGAAGGAGAAGAAGGGAAAGAAGATGAGGAGGAGAGGGTAGGGGTGAGATCGGCGGCTACGTCGACGGAGCTCCGGGCACGCCCTGCAAAGAACCACCGGCGGTTAAAACAGCCGAGCAAGGGGAAATAAGAAGGAACAGAAGAAGAAGAAGAAGAAGGAGAAGGAGACCACTCACCGAGGGATGCACGAGGCCGGGGAACGGATCGAGATCGCCGGCGGCGATCCCACGAGGTGCAGATGTGTGCAGGGGGGTGCGCAGCTTCTCGTGCAAGGTGCTCGGGGAGTTGATGAAGGAGGAAGAAGAGGTGGTGGAAGTGACGAGGGCGAGCAGCGGCGAGGAACGGCGGTGAGGGCGTCGTCGCGAGGGTCACCGAGAGGGAAAGGAAGGCGGCTAGGGTTCACGGGGTTGGGTTCTGATGAAAAATAAATTGAAGAAGGAGAGAAATATATATAGGGGAGAGAGAGAGACGGGGGGAGAGAGAGAGAGAGAGCGAGAGGAGAGAGATAGAGAAGAAGTGAGAGATCGAGAGGAAAGAGAGAGAAAGAGAAGGAGAAAGGGAGAGAGAAACGAGATGGTGGGGCCCCCGGGGTTAAAGTGATCACTGATTGGTTGTTAAAGAAAATTTGTGAAAGATTTTAAGGGGGAAAAAATGGTGGCATGGGGTTGTAAAAAAAATTGTAAAAGATTGTAAAAGAAATGGAAATATTTCAGGGGTTAGATTTATATCCGACGGTTTTAGAAAATATTAGAAATTAGGATTTGGCGCAAATGTAAAATATTTCCAAATTGCGCCCGGGTCGGGTCCAAAAATTTGAAATTGAAATAAGAAAATTATAGGCGGGATCCAAAAATTAAAATGAAGTATTTTACAATCAAAAAGCATACCCCCAAAACGGACACACGTACGTGCGCGTAGCCGTCCAAACACGTCCGTTTCACTGAACGGGACGAGAACACGATGCAAGGACGCTACCACCGGGTTAGGGGTGTCAAGAAGGCCATGTCAAATATTTTTAATTTTATTTTAGATGCCCTAAATTGTTATATGCAGAACTGAATTGTCGGGTAAAATTTATAACTAGCAACAGTCAATTAAGATCAATGAAATAAATATCATACACCAATCATACGGTAACAGAAACTAGTAGCATTGGGCTCGGTTGTTACATTATACCCAACTACAAAAAGAATTTCGTCCTCGAAATTTCAAGAATGCAAAGATAGACGACAAACAACTACAAGAAAAGATGAGGAAACTTCTGCCGGATTTCATCTTCTCGTTCCCAAGTGGACTCTCCATGCGAGCGATTACCCCAAGAAACAAGTACAAGAGAGATAACCTTGTTCTTAAGAACCTTTTCCCTTCGATCAACAATTTCAACCGGTCGCTCTTCAAAAGTCAAATCTTCTCGTACCGTTAGTTCCGAATGATCCAATACATGTGTTTCATCTCGAACATACTTACGGAGTTGGGATACGTGAAACACATCGTGCACATTCGCCAAGAATTGCGGTAACGCCAAACGATACGCTACCTCACCAACACGCTCCAAGATCTCAAAGGGTCCAACGAATCGAGGACTGAGTTTTCCTCGACTTCCAAAACGAATCACCCTTCTAGTTGGTGATATCTTCAAGAATACCAAATCACCCACGGCGAACTCTAGAAGTCTTCTCGACGTATCTGCCCAACTTTTCTGTCTGTCTTGTGCTGCCTTCATATGATTCCTGATAGTGTTAACTTTCTCAACTGTCTGCACAACCAAATCTGGTCTCAACAATCTTCGTTCACCGATATCGTCCCAACAAACAGGTGAACGACATTTACGACCATACAACGCTTCAAATGGAGCAATCTGGATAGTTGCCTGGAAACTGTTGTTGTAAGAAAACTCCACCAAATGTAGATGATCCTCCCATGAACCCTTGAAGTCCAACATGCATGCTCTCAACATATCTTCAAGAGTTTGGATCGTTCTCTCCGACTGACCATCAGTTTGAGGATGATAAGCTGTAACACCCGAGCCCAATGCTACTAATTTCAGTTACCGTTTGAACGTAGTGTGGCACTTATTTCATTTATCTTGCTTGATTGTTACTTATTGTAATTTTACCCCGTCAATTCATTTCTGCATATAACAATTCATGGCATCTAAAATAAACTTAAAAATATTCATCATGGCCTACTTGACACCCCTAACCTTGTTGTAGCGTCCGTGCATCGTGTTCTCGTCCCGTTCAGTGAAACGGGCGAGTTTGGACGGCTACGCGCACGTACGTGTATCCGTTTTGGGGGTATGCTTTTTGATTGCAAAATACTTCATTTTAAATTTTGGATCCCGCCTAAAATTTTCTTATTTCAATTTCGAATTTTTGGACACGACCCGGGCGCGATTTGAAAATGTTTTACTTTGCACCAAAATCCCAAATTTTAATATTTTTAAACCGTCGAATATTTATATATATACCTCATAATATTTTTCTAACCTCTTAATATATTTTTCCGTTTCATTTTAATCCTCCAAAATTTCCCTCAGCCAATCCAATTTCTCCACTAAATCCGTGGGCCCCACCTCATTACTCTATCTCTCTCCGTCTCTCTCTCTATCTCTCCTCTCTCACTCCCCGTCTCTCCCTCTCTATATTTTCTCTCTCTCTCCCCTCTATATATATTCTCTCTTCTTCCCTTTCTTTTCTTTTTCACGTAACCCAAACCCCACGAGAAACACTACCGCTGCCTCCCTCCTCGCCGCCGCAGCCCAACGCCGACGACACCATCACCGGCCTCGTCGCCTCCTCGCCCTCGCCCAATCCACCGCACCTCCCTCCTCCTTTTCTCTTCTTCCCGTGCTCCCTGCACCAGCGCCGCGGCCACCTGTACGCCGCCTACACCTCGTCGGATCGCCACCGACGCTCTCGATCCGCCCCTGGCCTCGCAAGCACCCCCTTCGGTGAGCTTCACATCCCCTCATCTTCTCCTTTCTTCTTCTTCCTTCTCTGATCCAGTTTTCTTGATCTGCAGTTTTCTCGCCGTCGTCGTAGGCTGGCCGCCGGAGTTTCTTCGACACCGTCGATACTCACGACCCCTCTACAGACCATTGTAAGCCTTCCCTCCTCCCTCCTCCTTCCCTTCTTCTTTGTTTTCTTTTCTTTCCTTGTTGCAATTCTTGATCGTCGCTGTTTTGCATCTCGCCGGAATCCGGCCGTGCCGGCGACGCGTCCCGACGTTCCAGCGAGGTACCCCGACCCGTGTGGTTCCATTGTTCGTCGTTTGGGTTCATTCCGTGAACCGTGCGCCCGTCGCGAGTTTTCCCCGCCGACGTTTATCGTTCCGTATTCCCGGTTCCCGACCCGTCGAGGCAAGTAACCCTTGCTACATGCTAAATAATATCTACATATTCATTAATGACACCCTAAACCTGCTATTTAACTTTAGTATTATAATTTCCCATTTTATGTCAATATTGTCATATATCATTTTATCTTTTAAACTTGTAACCTGCATGTTGCAATTACCGTTTTGGAACCTAATAATCATATTTACATGTTTTAACTACACTTTCATTGATGATGTAGCCTATGGCACCGTATCTACCGTTTTACTTCATTCGGACACTTGTATACATTTAACCTGCTTAAATTGTGATTTCATCCGTGGAACCTATATATACATATAACATTGCATCCATGAAGTCTTAAACTTGTTAACATGATTAAATGGCTATAATTATCTTACTGCATTCTTATAATGTTGAAATTATCTCCGTGACACAACTGATAACTGTACTGCTAATTGAATGAATCTGCCTTTTGCTTAATTCATTGCTTAGATCATGCTGTTGATAACCAGGCTTGATTATGTGACTGAGTATGAGCACGCCTATGATATTGTTTACATCTTGACCTGACTTGCTACATACATATTGATTGACCCGACATGGTACCGTATACTGCTTGACTTGACCTGATGTACCATGACCTGACCCGTTACCTGATCTTGTGTCTAATGCCAACAAACCTGACATATAGTCCTCACGGACCGTTCCTGTTGTCTATCCAGACAAACCTGTTTACCCGATCCTGTGTTTGCATTAGTTTCTTGATTACGGGATACCTGACTTGACTTACACATATAAGTTGGGGGTATGGGGAAATCAGTATTGTAACCGAACGTAACTCCAGGGGCCATCCTATTGTTTCCCGTTTTTCTGGGCGTTACGGAATACCTATTGTTTGCCGTTTTTCCGGGCGTTACGGAACACCTATTGTTTGCCGTTTTCCAGGCGTTACGGAATACCCATTGTTTGCCGTTTTCCCGGGCGTTACGGAATACCTATTGTTTGCCGTCTTTTCGGGCGTTACGGAATAACTACCAACGAGTTACGATGAGGATTACATTATTTGGTTTCAAAGACTTTAGAACCTGATAGAACAGTTTAGTTTACCCACTGCACACTACCCTGCACTGCTCTGATTTATATTATTGCTACTCTTGCTTTACTCATGTTATATTGCATTTCCTGCTACCCTGTTTATATTTCATTACTTGATGACATGACGCGCTGACGTCTGGGTTTTGCATGGCCCAGATTCTGTACCGCTGGTGCAGTCCGAGCAGGAGTACTTCAGCCGACAGGCTGAGCTATGAGTGTCGGCAGTAGTTAGCTTTTCTTTCCTGCATTTTATTCCTGATGTGAGCCCGCATTATGGGACATACATTCCAGTTATTTGTATTGGATCTTTCGCTTCCGCATTTTTATTATTCTTGACTCAGATTATCTTGGATTATGGACATGTTTTAGATAGTTTTATTCTGTTCTTGATATCTCTACAGCCGTAATGTGACTGTGGATGGATACTTCCTACCCACAAGTAGCATGGTTGGCTATGTCACGTGCCCATTTTAGCGTACTCTGGGAAGCGGGGCGTGACATGGTTCTTTTGGTATCAGAGCCATAGGTTAGTCGGGTTGATTCTTTTGTAGTTGGGTATCGTACCCAATACACGAATCAGGAAACCTGTGTATAGGAAACATGTCCTGCCACATTGCCGTTTTACCATTCTTGAATCACATTCTTCCTGATTATATCTTTTACGATGTGCAAACTTCCTTTGCATATCGACTCGAAAACCTAATTTCTTGTTATCTCTAGGACTTAGGCGACTTGAGTGGAGTTATGTAATTGTGGCTATGATACCGCGGCATAGTTACAATGCGGTACTCTATTTAAGTAACTTGGAGTTCTAGCCTGGATCTAAATTTTGAATCTATCATCATGCTAATGTTGGGTGTTTTGATTTCAGGAATATGGCAGGTAAGAATTTGAAGGCGTACCAAAGGCGTGTGGACGAAGCCGCCATGCTTGGAGTGATAAGGGGAATGCTGGAGAATCAAAAGAGACAGACCGAGCTGAAGCCGGCGTCTGCACTGAACCAAACGTCCGTACGTAGAAGTGTTCAGGTGAATAGGCGCAGCAAAGCACCAATGAAGAAAACAATTGTGGTTGATCGGAAGACGAGCGTGATTTGTAACTACTTCCATGTACACGGACATGTGCAAAGGGATTGTCGAAGGAGGCTGGGACTCTGTTTTGTTTGTGGAGCGGCAGATCACGCCGTTAGTGCTTGTCCGTCGAAGCTTCGTACGAGGGATGATTTTCAGAAGCCTCCGCAGAGACCGTTCCAGGGACAGAAACAGCTGACTCAAGGACCTAATCAGGCTCGAGCTTTTACCTTGACAGCTGAAGAAGCTAAGACGTCAGGAGAAGTTGTTTCAGGTACTCTACTCGTTCATGGTTTTCCCGCATTAGCGTTATTTGATTCTGGTGCATCCCATTGTTTTATGTCATCCAAGTTTTTAACTACACACTCGATTGACTACACGACCCTATCTAGTTTCTGGGACATACACACTGGGAATGGGAAAATCATAGCTAGTAGGGAATGTAAAGATTGTACAGTTGTTGTGTGCGGACGGGAGCTTTCTGCAGATTTCTTGGTGATTGATACGGGCAGCTATGAAGCAGTCTTGGGAATGGATTTTCATGGCACTTTCCACGCTCACATTGATTGTAGGGCAAAGAAAGTAATTTTCCAGATTCCCGGACATCCCGAGTTTGGCATCACTGGAGGAAGCCGTTCTGTCGGGCCAGTCGAGTTTAGGGCTAGGCCGACAAATGATATTCTTGCAGAAATGGGAGTTGATAATAGTGAAGAGCCGACTGTTGTTCACGATTTTATGGACGTGTTTGAAGATATCGGGTTTACCGCCGAAGCGAGAAGTGGAGTTCGCAATTGATCTTATTCCTGGTGCAGCGCCAGTATCCAAAGCATATTATCCAATGGCACCAGTAGAGTAGGAAAAAGTCAAGAAACGGGTTGCTGAATTGCTTGAGAAGGGTTGGATTCGAAGCAGTAACTCGCCTAGGGGAGCTCCAGTTCTTCTAGTAAAGAAGAAGGATGGCACAAGAAGGATGTGCATCGACTATCGAGGATTAAACCGGGTGACTATTAAGAACAAGTACCCTATCCCTCGCATTGGAGAACTTTTTGAGCAGCTTAGTGGCGCGAGGGTACGCAGATGGGAGTTGAACACTACCTTTTGGGCGAGAGAGTCGAAGTCTTTACAGATCACAAGAGTTTAAAGTATGTGTTCACTCAGAAGGAGTTGAACATGAGGCAACGCAGATGGTTGGAGCTGATGGCTGACTACGACCTTGATCTTAAGTACCGTCCGGGAAAAGTTAACGTCGTGCCAGATGCGCTAAGTCGGTTACCAGCAATTCAGGTATTGACCGCACAAAGGGAGATCATTGCGGATTTTCGGAGATTTGATTTGGAGGTTGTGCTACCACATGCTACGGGACAGTTGATGCAGTTGCAAGTACAATCGTCCTTAGTTGAGAAGATTAAAGCGGCACAATCGCAGGATCCTAGACTGCAAAAGTTTCGAGAGCAGGTTGAAGCCGGACTACGGACTGATTTACTGATCCACGAAGATGGTTCATTGAGATATGGTCGCCGTGTGTGTGTGCCAAAAGGAGATGTGCGTGAAGAGCTTATGAAGGAGGCACACAGTTCAGCTTACTCTGTACATCCAGGAGGGACAAAGATGTACCGAGATATTCGACAGCACTTCTGGTGGGAAGGTATGAAACGGGAGATTGCTCGCTTCGTAGCTAAGTGCTTGGTGTGTCAGCAAGTCAAGGCTGAACACCAACGGGTTGCTGGTTTATTGCAACCACTTCCGATTCCTCAGTGGAAGTGGGAACATATAACCATGGATTTCGTGACGGCTTTACCGCGGAGTCCAAAAGGCAACAATGCAATATGGGTGATTGTCGACCGGTTGACCAAGGCAGCTCACTTTATTCCTTTTCGGGTTGGTCAATCAACGGAGACTTTGGCAGAGCGGTACATGCAGGAGATTGTAAGATTGCATGGAGTACCGGTGAGCATCGTGTCCGATCGGGACACTCGGTTCTTGTCGCACTTCTGGAGGAGTTTACAAGAAAGTTTGGGGACTCGATTGAAGTTTAGCACAGCTTATCATCCTCAGACTGATGGACAATCGGAGAGAACGATCCAGACCCTTGAAGATATGTTGAGAGCTTGCATGTTGGACTTCAAAGGTTCTTGGGAGGATCATCTACACCTGGTGGAGTTTTCGTACAACAATAGCTTCCAAGCGACTATTCAGATGGCTCCGTTTGAAGCGTTGTATGGTCGTAAGTGCCGTTCACCGGTTTGCTGGGTTGATGTTGGTGAACGGAGGTTACTAGGACCAGATTTGGTGGTACAGACAGTCGAGAAGGTGAATACAATCAGGAAGCATATGAAGGCAGCTCAGGACAGACAGAAAAGTTGGGCAGACACGTCAAGAAGACCTCTAGAGTTCGCCGTGGGTGATTTGGTATTCCTGAAGATATCACCGACTAGAGGGGTGATTCGCTTTGGAAGTCGGGGAAAGCTTAGTCCTCGATTCGTTAGACCCTTCGAGATTTTGGAGCGTGTTGGAGAGGTAGCGTACCGTTTGGCGTTACCACAGTCATTGGCAGGAGTACACGATGTGTTTCATGTATCTCAGCTACGGAGGTATGTCCGAGATGAAACTCACGTCTTGGATCATTCGGAGTTGACCGTACGGGAGGACCTAACTTTTGAGGAGCGACCGGTTGAAATCAAGGATCGAAGAGAAAAGGTTCTTAAGAACAAGGTTATCCCTCTTGCGCTAGTTTCTTGGGGTAATCGATTGCATGGAGAATCCACTTGGGAGCGAGAAGACGAGATCCGGCAGAAATTTTCCTCACCTTTTCCTGTAGTTAGCTATCTTGTATTCTTGGAATTTCGAGGACGAAATTCTTTTTGTAGTTGGGTATGATGTAACACCCGAGCCCAATGATACTATTTCTATTGCTAGTTGAGTGTTATACATTGCTCATTTCAATTATCATGATTGTTTGGTGTTTATTGCTAAATTTTAACCGGTTAAGTCATTTTGGCACATAACAAATTTTAACACCTAAAATGAAATTAAAAATATCTCTGTTGGCCTACTCGTCGCCACTAGTCGCGTGGTAGCGTCCGCGTGTCGAGATTTCTTCCCGTTCGGTTAAACGGGCAAGTTTGGACGGCTACGCGCGCGTGCAAGTGTCCGACTTGGGGGCATGCATTTTAATCATTAAACACCTCTTTTCAAAATTTGGAACTCGCTTAAAATCCTATAATTTGAATTTGGAACATTTGGGCGCAACCCGGGCACGATTTGGAAATGTTTCATTTAGCGCCGAAAATGCCCATTTAATTAAATATATTAAAACTATATAATATATATATTACTGTTCTTTTAAACGGCTAAATCATTTGAAATCTTTTAAAATTTTATTCTTAAATTTTTTCCTTTTCCCTCTGGCCAATCACGAGGGGCTAAAACCCTCGTGGGCCCCGCCATTTCAATCTCTCTCTCTCCGTCTCTCTCTATATCTCTCTAATCTCCTTCTCTCTCTATCTCTAAAATCTCTCTCCCTCTCTCTAATAATCTTCTCTCTCTCTCTATATTATATATTTCCCACTGTTCCTCGTTAAAACCCACGAGAAAAACCTCGCGAGGAACCCCTGCAACCCTAACCCTAGCCATTCCGTCGCCGTCGCCGCCGCAGTCCCCGCGCCGACGAGACCACCACCGCCGTCACCCGGCCTCTGCAACCTCGACAGCACACCCCTCCTTCCTCCGTTCTTTTTCCGCGCGTGCAACCCAGCCCTCCGACGCCACCACAGCCGCAGATCTCGCCGTCGCCGCCGCCTCTCACCGCCGCCGACACCAGAATCCTCCTCCCTTCACCCTCGTCCCGACCTCGTCGTCTTCTTCCTCCCCACGATCTCACCGGACCACCACAGAACCCGAGCTGACCCCAACACAACCCCGGGTCGCCGGAAAACGTGCCGTCGATCCTCGCCGTCGTCACCCGCGCCACCCCCTCTTCCCTGCGACCAGAACCCGGCCCTTACCTCCCCTCATCGCTCAGCACCACCCTCTTTCCAGCGAACAAGAAAACTCCAGCCCTCGCCGCATCTCCTGTTCGCCGCCGGCGCGCCCATCGCCGTCGGGCCCGTCGTAGTTGCCCCTGGTTCTTCCCTGTAAGCCTCCCTTTAGCTTTCCATTCATGTTTAACCCCTCGCTGGTCGTTTGTTTACGTATATCGTATTTTGCTAACGTGTTGCCGTTTGACTTTTCGCCGGATTCCGACCGTGCCGTCGTTTGGACCCGACGCTCCAGCGAAGTACCCTGGTCCGTGTGGTCCCGCTGTTCGCTGTTGGGACTCGATCCGTAGCCCGTGCACCCGTCTCGTGTTTTCTGCCGACATTGCATCCGTGCTTTCCGGTTTGCGAAACCGTCGAGGCAAGATTTCTTGCTACATGCTATGTTAAACTAATTAAATGTTTGACTCACAAACTTGCTATATTAACTAAGTATTGCTACTTGTCTCATTGGACGAAATATGATGTACATTATAATACTGCCACCTAAATCGTATTTTGCCACCGTAACCTTAATAACAACTACCTGCTAATCATTTTACTACTTAGAGGATAATAGTCGCACACTTATATCTTTATTGTCTGCTGTTATTAATATTGCGCTACACTGGAATTATTGCACCCAAAGGGTGCTTGAACCTGTAAATAAGAGAATACAAAGCATCACTGTGTTTACATGGAATAATATTGTTATTTACTGTTCCTGCTGTTGTTCCTTATTCGTTACTATACCTGTTATCAGCATACATTTGATTGCATTACATATTGACCGATCTTGATACACCTGACACATGTACTGATACACCGGACATGACACCCTATACATACTGACTCAACCTATTGGACTACAACCTGACTTATTACATGATCTCATGCCTAATGCCAATAAACCTGACTCGGGGTCCTCATGGACCATTCCTGCTGTCTATCCAGACATACCTGCTTTACCTGATTCTGGGCTGACATTAATCCTGGACTACTGAATACCTGACCTGACATACATAACTTGGGGGTATGGGGAAATCAAAGGTGAAACCGACTTGTAACTCAACAGTTCGATACTTGTTCTGATCAGTCTTACGGGCTTGGCCAGTCCGGGAGTGATGATGCTGACATCACTCGTCCATCCTACTACCTACTTTACTGCCTAGCGGCACGTCTCGGATTCAGCCCTGAGAACCTTGACCGTGGTCCCGGGCACGCACGGGATACTATTGAGTTACATCGACGATTCATCAATTGATTTCAAAGACTATAGAGTAGAAACCTGATAGGACAGTTTAGTCACCACTGCACATTACCCTGCACTGTTATTCCATAGTACTGCTTTATTCATGTTTATACCTGCATTGTTTATTACCATGTTTATACTATATACTTGATGACATGACGCGCTGACGTCTGGGTTTTGCATGGCCCAGATTTCCTTACCACTATCGACGACCGAGCAGGAGTACTTCAGCCAGCAGGCTGAACTGTGAGTTCCTTAGGGTTTAGTTTATTTATTTCATTTCATTTCCAGATGTGAGCTCGCATTATGGGACGTACTGTTTATTTATTGTATTGGATCATTTGCTTCCGCACTTATTGTTTATTGACTCTTGTTATTATGGATTTGGACATGTGATAGTTTAGTTATTTATATTGTTCTTGATATCTCTACAACCGTAATGTGACTGTGGATGGATACTTCCTACCCACAGGTAGCATGGTTGGCTATGTCACGTGCCCAATCTTGCGTACTCTGGGAAGCGGGGCGTGACATGGTTCTTTTGGTATCAGAACCATAGGTTAGTTGGGTTGATTCTTTTGTAGTTGGGTATTGTACCCGATACACGAATCAGAATACCCGTGTTTAGGAAACATGTCCTGCCACCTTGACCGTTTTACCATCCTTGAATCACATTCTTCCTGATTATATCTTTTACGATGTGCAAACTTCCTTTGCATATCGATTCGAAAACCTGATTCCTTGTTATCTCTAGGACTTAGGCGACTTGAGTGGAGTTAAGTAATTGCGGCTATGATACCGCGGCATAGCTACAATGCAGTACTCTATTTAAGTATCTTGGAGTTCTAGCCTTGATCCACATTCAGAATCTATCATCATGCTAATGTTGGGTGTTTTGAGTTCAGGATTATGACAGGTAAGAGGTTGAAGACGTACCGGAGGCGTGTGAACGAAGCCGCCATGCTTAGAGTGATAAGAAAAATGCTGGAAATCAAAGAGACAGACTGAGATGATTCAGCAACAGCAGATTCGTTTCAGGAAGGTTTGCAGATCGTTCAGCAGTCCGTAAACAACGATGGAACTAGACCAGTCGAACGAGTAAGGACCGTAGCAGATTTCAGACTTTGGGTCCGACTACATTTACTGGTTTAAAGGAGCTGTTACCAGCCGAGCAGAGGCTAGTGACACGGAGAATTTGCTGATTGCGGCACAGATCCCAGAGGACAAGAGAGTTGTTATGGTGCGCTTTCAGCTAGTGGTTTACGCCGAGAGTGATGGCTTGTGGAGGAGACCCGCCTGCCCAAGCCAATCAGTTAGGCTGTTTTCTCTAAAAGTTTCCTGGAGAAATGCTTCCCGCGGACTGCACGGGAGAAAATGAAGGAGAAATTTATCGGACTAAGGCAGAATGGAGCAACCGTGGACGTGCATGCAGCAGAGTGGACGAGACTCAGTAGTCTCGCTGGGCCTTTCGCGGCCAACGATGCAGACAGCAGTTGCGGTAAAGAAGCAGTTCTGTCGGGCCAGTCAGGTTTAGGGCTAGGCCGACGAACAATGTTCTTGCGCCTATGGTAGTGGATAGTAATGAAGAGCCAGCAGTTGTTCGTGACTTTATAGATGTGTTTGAAGATATATCAGGCTTACCTCCAAAGCGAGATGTGGAGTTTGCGTTTGACCTTATTCCTGGTGCAGCGCCAGTGTCAAAATCGTATTATCCGTTGGCACCGGTGGAATTGGAAGAAGTTAAGAAACAAGTGGGTGAATTACTCGAGAAGGGATGGATTCGAAGCAGCAACTCACCTTGGGGAGCTCCAGTTCTTTTAGTAAAGAAGAAGGATGGCACGAGAAGGATGTGTATTGATTATCGAGAATTGAACCGGGTGACTATTAAGAACAAGTACCCGATCCCTCGCATTGGAGAACTTTTTGAGCAGCTTAGTGGCGCGAGGGTATTCTCGAAACTGGACTTGCGATCAGGATATCATCAGGTCCGAGTGAAAGCAGAAGACATTTGCAAGACGGCGTTTCGAACTCGATATGGACATTTCGAGTATTTGGTGATGCCCTTCGGAGTGACTAATGCGCCGGCAATATTCATGGATTTGATGAACAAGATCTTTTCACCATTTTTGGACCAGTTTATTGTGGTATTCATTGACGATATTCGGGTGTACTCGAAGAGTCCGGAGGAGCATGCTGAGCATTTAAGGATCGCACTGCAGACGCTGAGACAGGAGAAATTATTCGCGAAGATGAGTAAGTGCGAATTCTGGCTGGAAGGAGTGAAGTTTCTGGGGCATGTTGTGTCGGGCGATGGAATCGCCGTCGATCCCGAAAAGATTGCAGCAGTGCGAGATTGGACTATTCCAAAGAATGTTGCGGAGATAAGAAGTTTTCTTGGACTCGCCGGATACTACAGGAGATTTATGGAGAACTTCGCTCGTTTGGCAGAGCCGTTAACCAAGCTTACGCGCAAGGAGGTACCGTTTGTTTGGACAGATGGATGTGCTTTGGCCTTCGAGACGTTGAAGCAAAAGTTGATAACCGCCCCTATCCTAACTGTACCAGATAATTCTGGAGGACTGGTGATACACAGCGACGCATCCGGAAAAGGATTGGGATGTGTTCTGATGCAGAATGGGAAAGTCGCCGCTTACGCATCGAGACAACTGAAGACTCATGAGAAGAATTATCCGACTCATGACTTGGAGCTTGCAGCCGTGATCTTCGCCCTGAAGATTTGGAGACACTACCTTTTGGGCGAGAGAGTCGAAGTCTTTACAGATCACAAGAGTGTAAAGTATGTGTTCACTCAGAAGGAGTTGAACATGAGGCAACGCAGATGGTTGGAGCTGATGGCTAACTACGACCTTGATCTTAAGTACCGTCCGGGAAAAGTTAACGTCGTGCCAGATGCGCTAAGTCGGTTACCAGCAATTCAGGTATTGACCGCACAAAGGGAGATCATTGCGGATTTTCGGAGATTTGATTTGCAGGTTGTGCTACCACATGCTACGGGACAGTTGATGCAGTTGCAAGTACAATCGTCCTTAGTTGAGAAGATTAAAGCGGCACAATCGCAGGATCCTAGACTGCAAAAGTTTCGAGAGCAGGTTGAAGCCGGACTACGGACTGATTTACTGATCCACGAAGATGGTTCATTGAGATATGGTCGCCGTGTGTGTGTGCCAAAAGGAGATGTGCGTGAAGAGCTTATGAAGGAGGCACACAGTTCAGCTTACTCTGTACATCCAGGAGGGACAAAGATGTACCGAGATATTCGACAGCACTTCTGGTGGGAAGGTATGAAACGGGAGATTGCTCGCTTCGTAGCTAAGTGCTTGGTGTGTCAGCAAGTCAAGGCTGAACACCAACGGGTTGCTGGTTTATTGCAACCACTTCCGATTCCTCAGTGGAAGTGGGAACATATAACCATGGATTTCGTGACGGCTTTACCGCGAAGTCCAAAAGGCAACAATGCAATATGGGTGATTGTCGACCGGTTGACCAAGGCAGCTCACTTTATTCCTTTTCGGGTTGGTCAATCAACGGAGACTTTGGCAGAGCGGTACATGCAGGAGATTGTAAGATTGCATGGAGTACCGGTGAGCATCGTGTCCGATCGGGACACTCGGTTCTTGTCGCACTTCTGGAGGAGTTTACAAGAAAGTTTGGGGACTCGATTGAAGTTTAGCACAGCTTATCATCCTCAGACTGATGGACAATCGGAGAGAACGATCCAGACCCTTGAAGATATGTTGAGAGCTTGCATGTTGGACTTCAAAGGTTCTTGGGAGGATCATCTACACCTGGTGGAGTTTTCGTACAACAATAGCTTCCAAGCGACTATTCAGATGGCTCCGTTTGAAGCGTTGTATGGTCGTAAGTGCCGTTCACCGGTTTGTTGGGATGATGTTGGTGAACGGAGGTTACTAGGACCAGATTTGGTGGTACAGACAGTCGAGAAGGTGAATACAAGCAGGAAGCATTTGAAGGCAGCTCAGGACAGACAGAAAAGTTGGGCAGACACGTCAAGAAGACCTCTAGAGTTCGCCGTGGGTGATTTGGTATTCCTGAAGATATCACCGACTAGAGGAGTGATTCGCTTTGGAAGTCGGGGAAAGCTTAGTCCTCGATTCGTTGGACCCTTCGAGATTTTGGAGCGTGTTGGAGAGGTAGCGTACCGTTTGGCGTTACCACAGTCATTGGCAGGAGTACACGATGTGTTTCATGTATCTCAGCTACGGAGGTATGTCCGAGATGAAACTCACGTCTTGGATCATTCGGAGTTGACCGTACGGGAGGACCTAACTTTTGAGGAGCGACCAGTTGAAATCAAGGATCGAAGAGAAAAGGTTCTTAAGAACAAGGTTATCCCTCTTGCGCTAGTTTCTTGGGGTAATTGATTGCATGGAGAATCCACTTGGGAGCGAGAAGACGAGATCCGGCAGAAATTTTCCTCACCTTTTCCTGTAGTTAGCTATCTTGTATTCTTGGAATTTCGAGGACGAAATTCTTTTTGTAGTTGGGTATGATGTAACACCCGAGCCCAATGATACTATTTCTATTGCTAGTTAAGTGTTATACATTGCTCATTTCAATTATCATGATTGTTTGGTGTTTATTGCTAAATTTTAACCGGTTAAGTCATTTTGGCACATAACAAATTTTAACACCTAAAATGAAATTAAAAATATCTCTGTTGGCCTACTCGTCGCCACTAGTCGCGTGGTAGCGTCCGCGTGTCGAGATTTCTTCCCGTTCGGTTAAACGGGCAAGTTTGGACGGCTACGTGCGCGTGCAAGTGTCCGACTTGGGGGCATGCATTTTAATCATTAAACACCTCTTTTCAAAATTTGGAACTCGCTTAAAATCCTATAATTTGAATTTGGAACATTTGGGCGCAACCCGGGCACGATTTGGAAATGTTTCATTTAGCGCCGAAAATGCCCATTTAATTAAATATATTAAAACTATATAATATATATATTACTGTTCTTTTAAACGGCTAAATCATTTGAAATCTTTTAAAATTTTATTCTTAAATTTTTTCCTTTTCCCTCTGGCCAATCACGAGGGGCTAAAACCCTCGTGGGCCCCGCCATTTCAATCTCTCTCTCTCCGTCTCTCTCTATATCTCTCTAATCTCCTTCTCTCTCTATCTCTAAAATCTCTCTCCCTCTCTCTAATAATCTTCTCTCTCTCTCTCTATTATATATTTCCCACTGTTCCTCGTTAAAACCCACGAGAAAAACCTCGCGAGGAACCCCTGCAACCCTAACCCTAGCCATTCCGTCGCCGTCGCCGCCGCAGTCCCCGCGCCGACGAGACCACCACCGCCATCACCCGGCCTCTGCAACCTCGACAGCACACCCCTCCTTCCTCCGTTCTTTTTCCGCGCCTGCAACCCAGCCCTCCGACGCCACCACAGCCGCAGATCTCGCCGTCGCCGCCGCCTCTCACCGCCGCCGACACCAGAATCCTCCTCCCTTCACCCTCGTCCCGACCTCGTCGTCTTCTTCCTCCCCACGACTTCATCGGACCACCATAGAACCCGAGCCGACCCTAACACAACCCCGGGTCGCCGGAAAACGTGCCGTCGATCCTCGCCGTCGTCACCCGCGCCACCCCCTCTTCCCTGCGACCAGAACCCGGCCCTTACCTCCCCTCATCGCTCAGCACCACCCTCTTTCCAGCGAACAAGAAAACTCCAGCCCTCGCCGCATCTCCTGTTCGCCGCCGGCGCGCCCATCGCCGTCGGGCCCGTCGTAGTTGCCCCTGGTTCTTCCCTGTAAGCCTCCCTTTAGCTTTCCATTCATGTTTAACCCCTCGCTGGTCGTTTGTTTACGTATATCGTATTTTGCTAACGTGTTGCCGTTTGACTTTTCGCCGGATTCCGACCGTGCCGTCGTTTGGACCCGACGCTCCAGCGAAGTACCCTGGTCCGTGTGGTCCCGCTGTTCGCTGTTGGGACTCGATCCGTAGCCCGTGCACCCGTCTCGTGTTTTCTGCCGACATTGCATCCGTGCTTTCCGGTTTGCGAAACCGTCGAGGCAAGATTTCTTGCTACATGCTATGTTAAACTAATTAAATGTTTGACTCACAAACTTGCTATATTAACTAAGTATTGCTACTTGTCTCATTGGACGAAATATGATGTACATTATAATACTGCCACCTAAATCGTATTTTGCCACCGTAACCTTAATAACAACTACCTGCTAATCATTTTACTACTTAGAGGATAATAGTCGCACACTTATATCTTTATTGTCTGCTGTTATTAATATTGCGCTACACTGGAATTATTGCACCCAAAGGGTGCTTGAACCTGTAAATAAGAGAATACAAAGCATCACTGTGTTTACATGGAATAATATTGTTATTTACTGTTCCTGCTGTTGTTCCTTATTCGTTACTATACCTGTTATCAGCATACATTTGATTGCATTACATATTGACCGATCTTGATACACCTGACACATGTACTGATACACCGGACATGACACCCTATACATACTGACTCAACCTATTGGACTACAACCTGACTTATTACATGATCTCATGCCTAATGCCAATAAACCTGACTCGGGGTCCTCATGGACCATTCCTGCTGTCTATCCAGACATACCTGCTTTATCTGATTCTGGGCTGACATTAATCCTGGACTACTGAATACCTGACCTGACATACATAACTTGGGGGTATGGGGAAATCAAAGGTGAAACCGACTTGTAACTCAACAGTTCGATACTTGTTCTGATCAGTCTTACGGGCTTGGCCAGTCCGGGAGTGATGATGCTGACATCACTCGTCCATCCTACTACCTACTTTACTGCCTAGCGGCACGTCTCGGATTCAGCCCTGAGAACCTTGACCGTGGTCCCGGGCACGCACGGGATACTATTGAGTTACATCGACGATTCATCAATTGATTTCAAAGACTATAGAGTAGAAACCTGATAGGACAGTTTAGTCACCACTGCACATTACCCTGCACTGTTATTCCATAGTACTGCTTTATTCATGTTTATACCTGCATTGTTTATTACCATGTTTATACTATATACTTGATGACATGACGCGCTGACGTCTGGGTTTTGCATGGCCCAGATTTCCTTACCACTATCGACGACCGAGCAGGAGTACTTCAGCCAGCAGGCTGAACTGTGAGTTTCTTAGGGTTTAGTTTATTTATTTCATTTCATTTCCAGATGTGAGCCCGCATTATGGGACGTACTGTTTATTTATTGTATTGGATCATTTGCTTCCGCACTTATTGTTTATTGACTCTTGTTATTATGGATTTGGACATGTGATAGTTTAGTTATTTATATTGTTCTTGATATCTCTACAACCGTAATGTGACTGTGGATGGATACTTCCTACCCACAGGTAGCATGGTTGGCTATGTCACGTGCCCAATCTTGCGTACTCTGGGAAGCGGGGCGTGACAGTTTTATTCTGTTCTTGATATCTCTACAGCCGTAATGTGACTGTGGATGGATACTTCCTACCCACATGTAGCATGGTTGGCTATGTCACGTACCCATTTTAGCGTAAGCTGTGCTAAACTTCAATCGAGTCCCCAAACTTTCCTGTAAACTCCTCCAGAAGTGTGATAAGAACCGAGTGTCACGGTCGGACACAATGCTTACAGGTACTCCATGCAATCTTACAATCTCCTGCATGTACCGCTCTGCCAAAGTTTCTGTTGATTGACCAACCCGAAAAGGAATAAAATGAGCTGCTTTGGTCAAACGATCAACAATCACCCACACTGCATTGTTGCCTTTTGGACTCCGCGGTAGAGCTGTTACGAAATCCATGGTTATATGTTCCCACTTCCACTGAGAAATCGGAAGTGGTTGCAATAAACCAGCAACCCTTTGATGTTCAGCCTTAACTTGCTGATACACCAAGCACTTTGCCAGAAATCGATCAATCTCCCGTTTCATGCCTCCCCACCAGAAATGTTGTCGAATATCTCGGTACATTTTTGTGCCCCCTGGATGTACAGAATAAGCTGAACTGTGTGCCTCCTTCATAAGCTCTTCACGAATATCTCCCTTTGGCACACACAAACGGCTACCATACCTCAACTAACCATCTTCATGGATCAATAAATCCGTTCGTAGTCCGGCTTCAACCTATTCTCGAAACTTTCGCAATCTAGGATCCTGCGGTTGCGCTGCTTTAATATTCTCAATCAACGACGAATATACTTGCAGCTGCAGCAACTGTCCCGAAGAATGCGGTACCACAACCTCCAAATCAAATTTTTGAAAGTCTTCAATGAGTTCTTTCTGCGTAGACAACATCTGAATTGCCGGTAATCGACTGAGCTCATCCGGTACAACATTAACCTTCCCCGGATGGTACTTAAGATCAAGATCGTAATCAGCCATCAGCTCTAACCATCTACGTTGTCTCATATTAAGCTCCTTCTGCGTGAACACATACTTCAAACTCTTATGATCCGTGAAAACTTCGACCCTTTCGCCCAAAAGGTAGTGTCTCCAAATCTTCAAAGCAAAAATCACAGCCGCAAGCTCCAAGTCATGTGTTGGGTAATTCTTCTCATGGGTCTTCAGCTGTCTTGATGCGTACGCTACAACCTTCCCATGCTGCATCAAAACACATCCCAATCCTTTCCCAGATGCGTCGCTGTGAATCACCAATCCTCCGGAATTGTCTGGCACAGTCAGAATAGGAGCGGTTATCAATTTCTGCTTCAACGTCTCAAAAGCTGACGCACATCTATCCGTCCACACAAAAGGTACCTCCTTGCGCGTAAGCTTGGTCAACGGCTCCGCCAGACGAGCAAAGTTCTCCACAAATCTTCTGTAATACCCGGCGAGTCTAAGAAAACTTCTTATCTCCGCAACATTCTTTGGAATCGGCAAATCTCGAACTGCTGCAATCTTTTCTGGATCGACGGCGATTCCATCGCCAGACACGACATGCCCCAAGAACTTTACTTCTTCCAGCCAAAACTCGCACTTGCTCATCTTCGCATATAACTTCTCTTGTCTCAGCTTCTGCAGTGCGATCTTCAAATGCTCAGCATGCTCTTCCATACTCTTCGAGTACACCAGAATATCGTCAATGAACACCACAATAAACCGGTCCAAGAATGGTGAAAAGATTCGGTTCATCAAGTCCATGAATATCGCCGGTGCATTCGTTACTCCGAAAGGCATCACTAAGTACTCGTAATGTCCATACCGAGTTCAGAACGCCGTCTTGCAAATATCTTCTGCTTTCACTCGGACCTGATGATATCCGGATCGCAAATCCAGCTTCGAGAATACCCTCGCGCCACTAAGCTGCTCAAAGAGTTCGCCAATGCGAGAGATCGGGTACTTGTTCTTAATAGTCACCCGGTTTAATTCTCGATAGTCGATGCACATTCTTCTCGTGCCATCCTTCTTCTTGACTAGAAGAACTGGAGCTCCCCAAGGCGAGTTACTGCTTCGAATCCAACCCTTCTCAAGCAATTCGGCAACCTGTTTCTTGACTTCTTCCAACTCCACTGGTGCCATTGGATAATACGCTTTGGATACTGGTGCTGCACCAGGAATAAGATCAATTGCGAACTCCACGTCTCGCTTCGGCGGTAAACCCGATATATCTTCAAACACGTCCATAAAATTACGAACAACAGCTGGCTCTTCACTTTCATCAACCTCCATTGATGCAAGAATATTATTTGTCGGCCTAGCCCTAAACTCGATTGGCCCGACAGAACTGCTTCCTCCAGTGAAGGTAAACTCGGGATGTCCGGGAATCTGGAAAATTACTTTCTTTGCCCTACAATCAATGTGAGCGTGGAAAGTGCCAAGAAAATCCATTCCCAAGACGACTTCGTAGCCGCCCGTATCAATCACCAAGAAATCTGCAAAAAGCTCCCGTCCGCAAACAATAACTATACAATCTTTACATTCCCTACTAGATATGATTTTCTCATTCCCAGTGTGTATGTCCCAGAAACTAGACAGGGTCGTGCAGGTAACCGAATGTGTAGCTATAAACTTGGATGACATAAAACAATGGGATGCACCAGAATCAAACAACGCTAATGCGGGAAAATCATGAACGAGTAGAATACCTGAAACAACATCTCTCGACGCCTTAGCTTCCTCAGCCGTCAAGGTAAAAGCTCGAGCCTGATTAGGTCCTTGAGTCAACTGCTTCTGTCCCTGGAATGGTTTCTGCGGAGGCTTCTGAATATCATCCCTCGTACGAAGCTTCGACGGACAAGCGCTGACATTGTGATCTGCCGCTCCACAAACTAAACAGAGTCCCTGCCTCCTTCGACACTCCTTTTGCACGTGTCCAGGTAAATGGCAGTAGTCACAAATCACGGTCCTTCTTCGATCAACGATCACAGGCTTCTTCATCGGTGTTACACCACGACGGTCCACTGGAATACCCTTGCGACCATGAGCTCGGTTTGGTACAAATGCCGGCTTCCTTACCGCAACTGCTGTCTGCTGTGAACTCCCAGTTTTTCCTGATAGGCTCTGCTGTTCTTGAGCTGCCGTAAGAACCTATGAGAAAGTGGTCAAACCCAGGGAGACAATCTGCCTCTGGATGTCTATATCCAAGCTGCGCATGAACCTCCGTGCCCTGTCTGCCTCGTTGGCAACTAAAGGTCCAGCGAATCTACTAAGCCGTGTCCATTCTGCTGCATGCACATCTACGGGTGCTCCATTCTGCTTTAGCCCGATGAACTTCTCTTCCATTTCCTCCCGTGCGGTCCGCGGGAAGAATTTCTCCAGGAAACTCTTTGAAAAATCCGCCCACTTGATCAGCTTGGGCAAGCGGGTCTCCTCCACAAGCCACCATTCTCAGGCGTAGTCCACTAACTGGATGCGTACCACATCAACTCTTTTCTCATCTGGAATCTGTGCCGCAATAAGCAAGTTCTCTGTGTCAACCAGCCACTGCTCCGCTGGCAACGGCTCCTCCAAACCAGTAAATGCAGACGGACCCAAACGCCTGAAATCTGCTACGGTCCCTACTCGATCAACTGGTTTAGCTTCAACCTTGTCTACGGACTGCTGAACGGTCCGCAAACCTTCCTGAAACGATTCTGCTTGCTGCTGGATCAGCTCGGTCTGTCTCTTTTGATTCTCCAGCATTCCCCTTATCACTCCAAGCATGGCGGCTTCGTCCACACGCCTCTGATACGTTTTCAAATTCTTGTCCGCCATATTCCTGAAATCAAAAACACCCAACATTAGCATGATAACAGATTTAAAATATAGATCAAGGCTAGAACTCCAAGTTACTTAAATAGAGTACCGTATTGTAACTATGCCACGGCATCATAGCCACAATTACATAACTCCACCCAAGTCGCCTAAGTCCTGGAGATAACAAGGAATCAGGTTTTCGAGTTGATATGCAAAGGAAGTTTGCACATCGTAAAAGATATAATCAGGAAGAATTTGATTCAAGAACGGTAAAACGGCAAGGTGGCATGGCATGTTTCCTAAACACGGGTTTCCTGATTCGTGTATTGGGTACAATACCCAACTACAAAAGAATCAACCCGACTATCCTATGGCTCTGATACCAAAAGAACCATGTCACGCCCCGCTTCCCAGAGTACGCTAAAATGGGCACGTGACATAGCCAACCATGTTACCTGTGGGTAGGAAGTATCCATCCACAGTCACATTACGGCTGTAAAGATATCAAGAACAAAAATAAAACTATCTAAACATGTCCATAAGCCAAGATAACATGAGTCAATAATAATAAAAGTGCGGAAGCAAAAGATCCAATACACAATAACTGGAATGTATGTCCCATAATGCGGGCTCACATCAGGAATAAACTACAGAAAATAAATGAACTAGCTACTACTGAAACTCACAGCTCAGCCTGCTGGCTGAAGTACTCCTACTCGGACTGCAGCAACGGTACAGAATCTGGGCCATGCAAAACCCAGACGTCAGCGCGTCATGTCATCAAGTAAAAAAATATGAACAGAGTAACAGGCAATGCAAATATAAACATGAATGAAAAGCAGAGGTAACAGTAATATAAATCAGGCAGTGCAGGGCAATGTGCAGTGAGTAAACTAAACTGTTCTATTGGGTTTTCTACTCTAAAGTCTTTGAAATCAATTTGATGAATCATCGATATAACTCAATAGTATCCCGTGCATGCCCGGGACCACGGTCTACAGACTCTCGGGCTGAAACCGAGACGTGCCGCTAGGCAGTAAAAGATAGCAGGTACAGACGAGTGATGTCAGCATCATCACTCCGGGGCTGGCCTAGCCCGTAAGACTGATCAGAACAGGTATCGAACTGTTGAATTACAAGTCAGGTTTCACCATTGATTTCCCCATACCCCCAAGTTATGTATGCCAAGTCAGGTATTTAGTAATCATGAGCTATTGCCAACACAGGATCAGGTAAGAGCAGGTTTGTCTGGATAGACAACAGGAACGGTCCGTAAGGACTACATGTCAGGTTTGTTGGCATTAGACATGAGATCAAGTAACAGGTCAAGCCATGGTACATCAGGTCGACTCAAGTAGTGTACGGTACCATGTCGGGTCAGGTAACATGTGTAGCAAGTCATGTCAGGGTATAAAGATAACAGGTGGGTGCCCATAAATAGCTAGCATAATCATGGTTATAACGTAATCTAAGCAGTGAATTAAACAATAAAGTAGATTCAATCAATTAGCAGTACAGTTATCAGTTGTGGTTCAGAGACGGTTTCATCATTATATGAGTACAAAGTGACATTCATGGTCGTTAAATCATGTTAACCGATATTAAGAATTTCCAGGGATGCAATAATCTATAAATAGGTTTACAGGATGAATTTACCGCTAAAACTGGTTTAAGTGCACACAGGTGTCCGATGGATTAAAACTATAGAAA
This sequence comes from Agapanthus africanus, assembly GCA_030015575.1. Classification (NCBI taxonomy): domain Eukaryota; kingdom Viridiplantae; phylum Streptophyta; class Magnoliopsida; order Asparagales; family Amaryllidaceae; genus Agapanthus; species Agapanthus africanus. The sequence goes on along the minus strand of CM057350.1, from coordinate 129,042,334 downwards.
GATACCATAGGCGATGGCAAAATGTGATTAAACATATGACTATAGTTATGAGATTTACCATTTAGATGTAATCATGTATGTAATAATTACCTGTCAAGTTCTACATCTCAAATAATGTAAACCGATGCACACGGAACGTCAAAATGATATAAAACGATGCATGGGGTACTATATTCAAACTACATGTATTAGAATATGTATAAAATGATTTAAATAGCATGTAGCAAGATTAACTTGCCTCGACGGGTCACGAATCGGGAAAACGGAACGTTACGCGTCGGCGGGGAAAACTCGCGACGTGCGCACGGTTCGCGGAATAAGTCCGAACGGCAACCAGTGGGACACACAGGTCAGAATACCTCGCTGGATCGTCGGGACACGTCGCCGGCACCGTCGGATTCCGGCGAAACACAACAACAGTAAACATCACAGTGCAAAGAAAAGGTGCATGGAAAAAAGAGAAGAAAAGAATGGAACTGGAGAGGAGAGGGAGATGGAGACTTACTGTGGTTAAGAAGACGGTATGGCGTGTCGACGGAGGTGGTTGGCGAAGCTCCGGCGAGGTGCAGGGTGCTCGAGAAAGGTGGTCTGCGACTGCTGTAGGGGTTGCAGGTTTAAACAGAGAGGGAGAAGGATGAAGGAGAAGAAGGGAAAGAAGATGAGAAGGAGAGGGTAGGGGTGAGATCGGTAGCTACGTCGACGGAGCTCCGGGCACGCCCTGCAAAGAACCACCGACGGTTAAAACAGCCGAGCAAGGGGAAAGAAGAAGGAACGGAAGAAGAAGAAGAAGAAGAAGAAGGAGAAGGAGACCACTCACCGAGGGATGCACGAGGCCGGGGAACGGATCGAGATCGCCGGCGGCGATCCCACAAGGTGCAGACGTGTTCAAGGGGGTGCGCAGCTTCTCGTGCAGGGTGCTCGGGGAGTTGATGAAGGAGGAAGAAGAGGTGGTGGAAGTGACGAGGGCGAGCAGCGGCGAGGAACGGCGATGAGGGCATCGTCGCGAGGGCCACCGCGAGGGAAAGGAAGGCGGCTAGGATTCACGGGGTTGGGTTCTGATGAAAAATAAATTGAGGAAGGTGAGAGAGAGACAGGGGGAGGGAGAGAGACGGAGAGAGAGAGAGATCGCGAGAGGAGAGAGATAGAGAGGGAGTGAGAGATCGAGAGGAGAGAGAAAGTGGAGAGGAGAAAGAAAGTTGTTTTGTAGCGCCAGAGAGGGAGAGAGAGAAGAGAGAGAAAGAGAAGGAGAAAGGGAGAGAGAAACGAGACGGTGGGGCCCTCGGGGTTAAAGTGATCACTGATTGGCTGTTAAAGAAAATTTGTGAAAGATTTTAAGGAGAAAAAAATGGTGGCATGGGGTTGTAAAAAATTTTGTAAAAGATTGTAAAAGAAATGGAAATATTTCAGTGGTTGGATTTATATCCGACGGTTTTAGAAAATATTAGAAATTAGGATTTTGGCGCAAATGTAAAATATTTTCAAATTGCGTCCGGGTCGGGTCCAAAAATTTGAAATTGAAATAAGAAAATTATAGGCGGGATCCAAAAATTAAAATGAAGTATTTTACAATCAAAAAGCATACCCCCAAAACGGACACACGTACGTGCGCGTAGCCGTCCAAACACGTCCGTTTCACTGAACGGGACGAGAACACGATGCAAGGACGCTACCACCGGGTTAGGGGTGTCAAGAAGGCCATGTCAAATATTTTTAATTTTATTTTAGATGCCCTAAATTGTTATATGCAGAACTGAATTGTCGGGTAAAATTTATAACTAGCAACAGTCAATTAAGATCAATGAAATAAATACCATACACCAATCATACGGTAACAGAAACTAGTAGTATTGGGCTCGGTTGTTACATTAACACTTGCGCCAAGGTCTAAAAGAGCACGATTTATGTTTTTACCCCCAATAGAAATCGATATTGTAGGACATCCTGGGTCCTTACGTTTCTTTAGTAGCTGGGGGATAAAAGCAGTGCTTATATTATTAGACATGAAGACCTTCTTCGGCACTTGAGTCTTCCTCTTCCTAGTGCACAAGTCCTTAAGAATTTTCGCATAAGCGGGGACTTGTTGAATCGCATCTAGGAGAGGGATGTTGATGTTAACCTGTTTGAACATTGCCATAATTTTCTCCATATGAGGACTCGATTTGTTACCCCTTAACTGATTCGGGTAAGGAGCTTTCGCAATAAGCGCCGGGTCCATCATAGGAGAAGGAAGAGGGGGTAGACGCGATCCCAAAAGAGGAGTGGGGACCGTCTGTGGAGAACTGGAAGGGCTATACTGAGGTGTCGAGCCTAGTGGGAATGGAGAATAGGCTCACGAGAAGGCGGTAGGGTAGAAGAACAAGGATCAGAAGTAGAAGTGTGTGTGTGAGGAAAGGTCTCAGCCGGGGTGTTATTGATAGGATTTTCAATACCATCAATTCCTTCCCCGACATGGTTATTCAGCACTCTTCCCGATCTCAACGTTGTGACGGCATTTACATTGTAATGCCCAGGATTCGGTAGGGGTTGAGAAGGAAATTTCCCTTTTTCTCTCGCACTCATTTCGGCTTTAAGTCGTCAATTTCAGCTTCCATCGATCTGATACTCTCAGCTTGGGACGCTGAGTTTTTCTTTATCATACTGACGGAAGATCTAACCTCAGCCGAAACCTTTATGAAATTTGATAAAAGTGATTTCATGGTTTGAGTGAATTGAGAGAATTCGTCAGAACCGGACAACTGCATAGGATTAGACTGTGCAGGAGTGTTGACCTGGTTTTGGAAATTTCGTGACTGGTAGGGGTGCTGAGTGAGTTGAAGTGGTTGCTGTTATGGTGGAAGAGCCCTTTGAAAATTATTTTGGCTTGGAACCGTATTTTGAGATTGTTGTTGTTGGTTCCAAACAAAATTCGGGTGATTCCTCCAACCCTGATTGTACGTGGAAGAATATGGATCGTTTCTAGGTCTTTGAAATGCGGCATTTGTATGCTCGTGACCTTGAAACTGAGAGTTTAATGGACATTCTTCTGTTAAGTGAGACGGATCAGAACAGCACCCACATACAGTTTTGGGGAGTGACATTGGGTTTAGGGAGGCTGCTGCAAATTTGTGTTCCATAGCTTTGAGCTTCTTTTGCATTGCTGCCATCTCAGCTCGAACACCTATGGACACATCAATTTGGTGTACGCCATCCCTATTCAATGATTGGGTTCCACTCTCCCACTGTAGTGATTTTTCAGCGAACTCTTCTAAAAATTTCCAAGGTTCCCCATCATCCTTGGTCATAAAAGTGCCTTGACACATGTTTTCAAGGTTCTGTTTAGTGTTTGGGTTAATGCCCTCATAAATGATTCGGTAAAGATCCCATCTCGGGATGCCGTGATGAGGACATTGAACCAAAAGATCCTTGAAACGTTCAAAGCATTTAGAGAATGGTTCAGTCGGAAGCTGGGTGAATTGATTAAGTTCGCTACGGATTCGAGCTGTCTTTTGCATAGGGTAGAATTTCTTAAGGAATGCCGCGACGAATTCTTCCCAATTCGTAATAGAGTGTGCGGTAGTGTTATATAGCCACTTTTCGGCCATATCGCACAAAGTAAATGGAAGAAATCGTAGACGTATAGCATCCACTGAAAGTTGTGACGTACCCATCATTGCGCATACGTTTTCAAATTTGGTAATGAAAACGTAAGCGTCTTCAGTCTCGAGTCCGTGGAATTTGGGTAAAAGGTTGATGTATTGGGGTTTAATTTCAAAATTATCCCCGTTGGCTTGTGGAATGGATAAGCAGGTCGAAAGAGGACCTCGCAAAGGATAGCACCTCTCTTGGAGAGAGATGCAAAGTGGATTCTGCGCACCAACGGACGGCGGCAGATTAGTGTTAAAGAAGTTCGATGGAGACGGATCCATCGATGTGGGTGTGGTAGTGGGTAAAGAAAAAGTAAATGGAGAATTACCGAATTCAGAGTCGATAGGGGGTACGCGGACTAAACGGGCACTAGAATCCCGTGTCCAGCCTATCTTGCACTAAAAAGGGTTAGTACAAGTGGCAGCGTGACTTATAATTAGGGAAAAATGAATGAATGAATGCAGTGTTTGTTTTGAAAATTGGACGGATTTTTGAAAAAATGATGCAACACAACAAATGCAACACACAAAACCCTAATTCTAGGGGTCACCTAGGTCAAATCTCTAGACCGCTCCTAACTGCCAAAAGACAAGTCGCAGGATAAATCCTCCACTGCCTCTTTGTCCCCCTGTGGCCAGCTAAGTGGGAAGGTACTCCACTACGTAAGTAGTGGGCCTAATTAATAACCACTAGCATTCGACACACTTGCCTTAGACACCACAAGAAAACGCGGATAAGTAATGAATTACCCACGGCCTTCTTCTGTCCTAAGTGAGCGCGACGGTCCTTAGAGTCATCTCTAAATATTTTTTAGTTAATGAGGGTAAATGCGGATGCAAGTTTGTGATTTTTGGGGTATAGGAAGGGTAATGAACTCCCCATCTAATCTGGATTTGGTCTTTGCCCCTTAATGTCCGTATTAATTATGCAAACAACCACAAAATCAAAACAAGCACAATTTAATTTTGCTTTTTGCGCGGCGCTGCGATTTTTGCAAAGAAGCCTGCAGAAAAATGTTATTTGGAGCAGACAGAGAAGAAGATAAGAAAGATAGAAGCTCACTGTGAACAATTTGCTACGGAGATCCCTTCACATAGGCGCGGAACCGCCGCAGGAGTAGGTTAATGCCGCAGAAACGCCGCCGTCGGTGCTGATCGATGCACAAAAATTTTACAGCAAGCTGCTGTTAAGTCCTTAAGCTCTCTGGAAATATCTGAAATTTTTTTCACTTTCTCCACAGCTTCCAGAATTCCTCGCAATCAAATCACAACACACGTTTAGATTTTGCGCGAATTTTGATCACAAAATTGTAATGGAATAAATTTTTCAATTCAAATTTCAAATATAGAACGAATTAGCGCGCGATCCCCGGCAACGGCGCCATTTGATTGGTCTTAAAGGATGTGTCGGTATTTAGAAAATTGTATAGAAATCACAACCAAAAATATTTGACCGCGATCAATAACGGTGTCGGATTGTAGCGCGTTAGTAAGTGCGGATCGTCCACAGGGATTGTGCGATTCGTTCGTAGTTTATTTTGTTTGAATCGAAACTTTAATAGAAAAGAAAAGCAAAAATGATTCAAGATTTTTATCGATGAGTTTCAAGTATCACTATTCTAATCAAGAATCAAGAAAATGATAAACATCGAGAATCAAGTATCGAGAGAATTCCAATCAATTTAGGTTTCAAGATTTGAAGTAAAACTCGTAAGAATCGATTAGATCGTAGATGTGAAGAAGATTCAAAATTACGATTTCTTATCCATTAACAAATTGATGCTAAATCGATGTAGAATTCATCGAGGATCAAGGATCTTGCGAAGAATTAGGGTTCCTCATCCTATCTTTTGTCCTTTCGATGAATAACATTCACTAGATAGCTTCTTGGAAATCGAAGGATCGATTGTTGATCTCTAGATCGTGCGAAAGGAATCAAGAACGCATTCGCATCGATCTAGATCATCGATCAATCGATTTTCAAGAATTTACAATTGTTTTAAGACTTAAGAAAACGTTTAAAGATTCATCAACATCATCATTCTACAATCGTTTCGATTCCTCCACGAGCGGAGTTTTATTCAAGCATCATCACAAAGTACATATTCAAGAATCGAAATATAAGCATAATGCTCGAATTGAAATGTAAGCAAGTTTAAAGAATCTTCACCTTTATTATATCAACAATTAGTTACAACTCTCAAGAACTACAAGAGGATGGAACTTTGATCGTTGATTCTTACGTCGCTCGGCTCCTTGAGTCTTGGATCGCTTGGATCTCATGCTCCGTTGAAGTCCGGCTTCGCTTCAAAGGATCGTTGAAGACTTGCTTGGCTTGCACTCAAAGGATCTTGAATTCTTGGTCTTTGATTGGATTAGGGTTAGGGTTTTGAGGTGGTAGTTATTGGGTTGAAGATGAAGAACAACCACAACAATTGAATTGAGGAACTAAAGATTAGCCAAAGATTGAACAACCCTTTCTAGTGAGCCTTAGGGTCTTTTTATAGGTTTCCCAAACCCTAGGTCTAGGAATTTGAATTTTGAATTTCCCTCCAAAAGTTAGTTATAAGAAGAGGCTTCTAGAAGTAGTTAGTTAGGGCTTAGCTTCTACCCTAAGCTCGGAGGTTAGGGAGAAGGTTCTAGGTCCTTAATGGAGTTTAGGTGAAGCTTGTTGTGGAAGCTAGGAATGTTTAGTTAGGAACCCTAGGGCTTGCTGATCTGGCAGAAGCTTCAGGATCTTTCTGGAATTTGCAGTGGTTTTCTGAGATGTAGGAGCTGAGCTGAGAATTATGAAGCTAAATTGGGGTGGTGACGTGGCATGGCCGCCGCGGAACCGCGGCGCGAGGCGGCTCCGGCCGCGGTTCCGCGGCCAGTTGGCTTCCTTGGTGCTTCATACTTCATGGTATGTTTGCTTCTGTACTTTGATGTATTTCCTGATATGTTGAATCTTTGAATTCATTCTAGATCATTGCCAGATTCCAATTCCTTGAGTTGGCGTATTTTTTAGCAGTCTTTGTTGTGTAATTTTGACCGATCTTCTGTAATTTCCTGCACAGACTTCGAAACACAAGTTGCGATATGCAAGAATGATGTGATGCTATGAAATACAGTCAATTTCCCTTATAGTGCCGGTTTTAAAGTCTAACACATGCAATCTGATATTTGACGACTGTTTTGCTAATATGTGCTATATGAATGCCGAACACTTCTAGATGAGTGCAAATGATAGGGAAATTGCCGGTTTAAAGATGCAGTATTTTCGACTGATCAGCAGCCGAGCGGCTATCCTGCTCGGTCATCTCTGGCTGGTAGCTACCTACCCATGACGTCAGGGATTAAAGCCCTCGCAAGAGGCATCTGAGCGGCTACCCCGCTCGGTCATCCCCGGCTGGTGGTTGCCTACCCACGATGCCAGAGGTCAAGGCCCTTGCCAAGAGGCAACCGCGCAGCTTCACTGCCCGGATATCCTTAGTAGGCTTCTTACAGCCCCTCCAACGTTAAGGATCAAAGTCCTCCCAGAGGCAGCCGAGCGGCTTCCCTGCTCGGCTATCCCTGACCGGTAGCTTCCCTACTCGCAACGCCAGGGATCAAGGCCCTCACCGAGAGGCAACCGCGCAGCCTCGCTGTCCGGTTATCCTTAGCAGGCCTCCTGCGGCCCCTCCAACGCTAAGGATCAAAGTCCTCCCAGAGGCAGTCGAGCCCGACCCTTGCTCGGCTATCCCCGGTTAGTATCTTTCTACCACAACCGACAGGGATCAAAGCCCTCGCCAAGATCAACCGAGCAGCTTTCCTGCTTGGTCATCCCCAGCAGGCATCCTCAACAGACGCTACGGGTTTGTAACCCTCATAGCGAGGCCGCTGAGCCCCTTTATGCTCGGCACAACTACGGCGGACATTCCTCTGCCCATCACATGCAGCGGATCCGAAGCCCCAACAAGAGATGTCAGGTCTATCCAAGTCTGAGTGATCTCCCCTCGATTTCGGGGCCATGGAGATGCCTCCTTCTCAGCAGCGATTGGCACACTTGGTAAGTGATCGAAATCAACTCGACGAACGATCGCTAGACAGATAGCCGACCTGACATGGAAGCACTAAATCTCACATACAACCGAGCACTTACCTGCACGGACTCCTGGGCGATGGACGCCATCTGGGCCCTGAAGGTCCCCCCGGGGACCCTGCCCCCTGCCGACTTCTCTATTTCGTGCAGCAAGCTATCCGCGACAGATAGCCCTGAGGGCACCGTGAACTGGAGGCCCCCCTCCTCCACCATGATCGGCGAGGGCGGGCCCTGAAGAGACCTCCGGGAACCCCTCTTGAGTGGCTCCGATGGAGAGCCGGCCTCCTCCTCCGAGACCGGGTCTTCCAGAATTCGAGCCCGCTTCCGTTCCGGCGCTCTGCTAGACCCCGGGGCGGGATCCGCCCCCGGACGCTCAAGGGACGCGGCCACCGGAGGCACTGGGACGGAGGCCGAAGGAGCCGGGGCAGGCTTCGAACGGGAAGAGCTGGCGCCTCCAGCCTTCGTGACCTTCCTCGGCTGGCGCATGGAGGCTCGGAGCTCGTCCATATCAATGGGTCCTGCACAAAACCAAATGCAAAGAAGTCAGCGACACATGCAATGAAAAGCCAAAAAGCAATCCTAACTTACCGACGAACTCAACGGGGCTGAGCCCGGCCCAACTCAGGACCCTCTCAGACAACAGCACGTCAAATCGGGGGACGGGCTCCCACAACGCCACTCTCACTGCGGCGGGATCATTGGACTGGTTCCCCGGAAAGCATTTTTCCCTCGACCACTTGGTGGGCACGGGCCAGTCCTCGCCCTCGGGCGGCGCGATGAAGAAAAACTTCTTCTTCCAGTCGTGAATGGAAGAAGGCAGGGCTACAACCCCTGTCCCGGCGGCGCCTCCTTGTCGCTTTCTAAAAGAGAGATAGACCCACCCCGGGTCGTCCGCTCGACCCCCAAGATGATTTTTGAAAACGAGGGAAGAATCAAGAATGGAGAGGCTGAAAGGAACCGCTTGTAGCTTCAGTCGGATCAGGAACCCGAGGAGAATCCTCCATGAGTTCGGCATTAGCTGGCCAGGGGCTAACCCAAAGAAGTTCAGCGCTTCGACAACCTCGGAAGAGAAGGGCAGGCGCATTCCACCCCAAAAAGCTTCCAAATACAGGGCGATCTCCCTACCCCGTACTTGGTCTGCCCTCTCTCCCTCCTTGGCCAGACGAAGCGTATAACGTGAGGGGATGTGGAAACGAGCCCGAGTATTGGCAAGCTCGTGCTCATGTCTCACCCAACACGACGCGCCGGGGGTAGCATCTACCGCCTCCTCCCTGGGGGCTGCCCTCGCCGCACGATCCCGGGAAGAGGATCTGATCCCTGCTCCCCGGGATGACTCAGGCTCAACTAGAGGGTCCCTAGAACCTACTCCTACGATATCTACAGATTCTACGATAGAAGACATCTAATCTGGAGAAGAGGGATCCTCGGGAAACGAAAGCAGAAGAAAGAAGACGAGCACCGAGCAACCAGGACTTAAAGCGAGGAAATATGAAGGAGTAGGGGCCCTGGAGTGGGCCCCACCCCTATTTATCACTGCAATCGCCCTCGTCCAACGGCGCCCTTCATATCCCGCCAAAGCGCATCCTCACGTCCAATGGCCCCATCGCTTCACTTGTCGTTCCCACACTGGGCCGCATCCCATCAGACGCCGCAGGTCTGCACACGCCGCGTCGGCCAACCGACACTTGACACGCGGACCGTCGCTTCAGAGACAGGATGCACGAACCGGCGCACATTCCTTAAATGCAGAGATCTCGCCCTGATTCGCTGGCAGAAAAGACAGCTGACAACCCGGGGATGCGTCCCGACGAAATCTTAGGGGGGAGTTCACCCCGGACGGCCCGGCAGTCCACTCTTGACCCGACCTGGTAGCTGATCGGGACAAGAGTGGGGGGCTAATGATGATGTTCTATATTGGCGATCTCCCAGATCAGGACACGTGGCAGATGACGTGTCCCAGAACTCAGAAGAAAGGGCCTTCAGGGGCCGACCAGGCCTCCCCTGTACCCGACCTGCAAGCACAAGCTGGCTCTCCTCAGAGCCCCCTGCAAATTGGCCTCCTCGGCCTCTCAGCTCGCCCCGAGCTACCACAGGACCAAGATACCTCTGCCCTCCCATCCGTTTCCAAGCTCTCCCGCCGAGGCCATCTTCCTCGGTCCCTACGACCGACCAACTCCACCGTTCACAGGCGTAACCGCCGCTCCGCAAATCTCGCCATGCGCGGATTCTCCGTCGGCAACATCCCACGTTCCACGCCATCACGATCCCCATTAACGGGCGATCCGCTTATTACGCGGGTGTGACGTCGGGAGCGTAACTGCCGGCGAGATTCTCACGCCTGCTACTGCGTGCTGCCGCCACTATATAAACCCCCATCACAGAGGGGTCAAGTAAGCTTTTTTCACCCCACTTAGCCGTTACCCTGCTCGGATCTTGTGCTAACTTGATCATCGGAGGGTCCTCGGTGGTACCAAACCACCCAGGGGTTTCCTTGCAGGTACTCGGCGCAAACTCCTCAAAACCACCGATCTCCTCAAAACCCATTGAGACCCACACGCAACAGGAGATCACCCCCAAGATTCACCGGGAGATCGACGGAAGACAACATCTGAGGGAGACCCGAAAAGGACCTCCATCACCGAGACTCTGGATTCACAAAATAGGACAAGATCCGTGGCCTCGTCATAAGTTTCTAGTAGGAAGGGAAGAGAGAGGATCTATGTATCTTATTCCTCTCGAGGAAATATGCATCTCAAAAGCGCCAAAATTCACTACTATTATTATCTTATTATTTTAATGGAGGGAATTATGAACCAAAGTTTCATTAATAAATAAATAAAATTTTATGAACAAAAGTTTTACAGACATATAATGGTTCAATGTGATCAGAAATGTCAAACGGACAAGTCGAACTACGCTGCGGATTAAATAATTTCATAAAGGATATCTAACTTTAAAAAAAATGTCGAATTAGGCATTCAGAGTACCTACCTATAAGGTGGGAGGTAGTGTGGGTACTTGGGTAAACGACAATTTAGATGAGCAAGGAACACATTTTTTCTCTCTTTTTGTGTGTGGGGGCAGGGGTGGGAGACTAAAGGGGAAGTTGTGAGGTACGTTTCTTTTATCTTTTTGGGTTAACTATATTGGGTTGAACATTATATCTCATGAACTACACTTATTACTTTAATGGTTAATTAATATTTTTCTAATACTCATTTTACCATTTTATTCTTCCTCTTCAATCCTAAAAAACCGATCTTTTATCCTAAACTATTCAATCTTTTAGCTTTAACATAAGTTCAATGTTGTCTTGTATCATTACAACTCCAAACTTTTTTCCATTATCCTAAAGTCGCATCTTGTGTTTTTTCCCCTTTATTCTTGAAACATGAGGATGTTTAACATCTTCTTTCCATTAATTTCATGAGAAAAAAGAAGGATTCAAAATGAGCATTTTCTAATATTTTTGTTGTTCTTTTATTTAGTTGACATTGCTAAATTTTCTTTTCATTGGGTCATTGGGGTCACGAGTTCTTTATGATTGAAGAGGAAGAGAATAGGGGTAGAATGAAACAGAAACATATTTTTCTAACCAGAGGAGATGCAAGAGCTAATAAGTGCTCAACCTGTGCCAAAGAGCCTTTGCTGGAGCGACAATGACACTCCTGCTAGAGTAGTGGTATGTGCCCTTACACAATCAACACAATTCTTGTAATATTTATTAAATATAAATATGATTTTATAGTTGCACTGATAGAGATTAGTTAATTGGGGCATATGTATTTATAATTGTTATAATATTCCTAGAAATCATATTGTTAAATCATGTACTGTGGTGTGTCACTTGCATAGAGACATGGTCTAATCTAGTGATTTCTTAAATGAGTACTTAGCCTATAACTAGTATGGGATAGCTAGTTTTATAATAGGCTGTCATGTATGACACTGACATGTTAGATGTGGCGATGTATCTCACTCATCGAGAATGGAGATTTTCCAGGTGTGACATGAGCATGTATTGTGATACATATAATACAGGACCACGTTTGAATTCTCTAGGATATTTCACCTATGGGATAGAGAATTTAAATGGTTACATACTCTCTTTGACTTGATGGCATTATTGTTTTCGATCTGTCATTTAGTAAGTTTTGATATGACAGTACTTCTTGTCGTCTGACAGGAATAACAAACCTGAAATATTGGGCTGCTTAAATACATTTAGGAGGATAATGGATATCTAGATAGAATCCGACACTCATGTTGATGAGAATAAGTTTACTATTCATTCTCATGAAGGCGTAAAAATCCTATCGACAGGTGTTTTAAGAAATATTTTTCAAAATTATATTATTATAGTAATATTTATTTTCGTAATGAATTTGTGTTCATGGGTGATGAAACTTTAGGTTTGAGCAATTAGGTGAACATGTCCTACACATTTAATGGCTTAAGGATAAGTAATTTAATGTCGAAAAGAATTGCATGTAAGTTGATAATTATTTTCATTTCATATTATGATAGGGTTTTTATGAACAGTTGGCAAGATAGGTGTTTGGCTGTTAAATTAAAACCATTGGTTAATTAATTACGAATAATTTAATTGATAGTAGGTTCTTAATGTGAGACTCAATTAGCCCCACCATCTATAAATCTTTCAGTGGAAGATTTAAACACGACCAAATTAAAGAGGAGTATTATTAATAATGTGATTGTTATATTATTAATATGCGGGTTTTTAATCCCATATCGAATATTTGGGCTTGAGATATCGTACCACAACCCTATATAAAAGAGGCATGGTTTGCCATGAAATTAAAAATTTTAATTATGAAAATTTCCCATTAATATTTGGATGCCTATCAATTCTTGGGCGGGTTCATCTTCCATAAGGTTTGGTAGACTTCAATTGGAGGTCTTTACTTATATGGAGGATATCTTAAAAGTTCTTCATCGATATGAAAGAATACAGAAAATGTACGTACTTAATATTAAATAAAACTTCAAATTTTAGGAAATTGATGCATGTGTTTCCGCCGTACACTTGCATACGTTTCCTTCAACTCCCCATTTGGTCCGAATCCCCCCATTTGGTCCGAATCCTCTCAAAATGGAGGATTTTCAATATAGGAAAACCTGTGTTATTTTTTTCTTTTTCAGTGTTTGTGACATGTAGAATAATATAGGAAAAGACAAACATCATCATTTTGAGAGGGAAACCAAAAAATCCTCCATTCATGATTTATTTATTCATATATAAAATAACCTCAGTTAGATCCCCAACAGGCCACATGGAAGTGAAATTGCAGGCAAAAGGTCAAATTAGATTCCAAGAAAAGATGTCTCCAAAGTAAAGCTCACAACTAATGTCATGCTGATTTCATGGGAGTGCAATCATGTTTGTGAAAGGTGTGGTGTGAAATTGACTATGTAATGTGAACTGTGGCCCACCAATTTCTGTTGGAAAAAATAAAAGCAAAAATAAAAATTATATATATATATATATATATATATATATATATATATATATGAGAATAATGGAGAAAAGAGGCCATAGGAGGAAATTCTCTCCTATGACGTGGAAAAAATACAACCTCCACCATTTTTTTTCGACGATCGGCCCCCATCATCTTCATCGTTATCATCTAAGATGTGCGTACACCAAATTTCATGTGATTCTACAACTTTTTCACCGTTGATTTAGTGGGTTCAAAATTAACGGTATACCGACAATAAAACTTTTTACATTGCTAAATCAATGGTGAAAAGGTTGTGGAATCACATGAAATTTGGTGTACGCACATCTTAGATGATAACGATGATGATGATGGTGCCGATCGTCGGAAAAAATGGTGGAGGTTGTATTTTTTCTACGCCATAGGAGGAAATCCCCTCCTATGGCCTCTTTTCTCCATTAATCTCTCTCTCTATATATATATAAAATCAACTAGTCTTGTAGGTAACTGTATGATTTATGATGTTCCAGTGTTGCTCCTGAAATTGAAGGCACAAGTCTAGGCAAAATGTTTGCCTAACCTTTCATATTGTCTTGAGAAAAAGAAGAAGATAAATTATACTAAACTCCCATGAACTCTTACTGCTTTCAAACACCATCATCAAATTTTTCCAAGTTAAATACAAGCGTTGATTGCACAAAACACTCATATAAGCGCAAACTCGGTTTTTAGTTCAGAACGCGATATAAACACATAAGTTCGACTATAAACCGAAAAAAAAAGTTGTTTAGAATTGAATTTGAGAGTGATTTGATATTATGTATGAAAGTATTTCTATTGCTTAGAATTTTACAAAAAAGGTCAATTCATAAAAAGGGAAATTGAAGATGTGAATGATTTAAATGATGGCACACACTAAAGCCCCACTTCCAAACAAAATTTATAGGGCTTTAATGGGTGTCCCCCAACTGCCATGAACTTTTGCACATGCCCATTTTTGCTATTTAATGTTGCCATTTGATCTGTTTAGAATGTAAAATAAAATTAGGCCTAATTTATTTATTCTTTTATAACCATCACAAAGTTTGTCTGCTAATTAAATCGTTATGATATGGTATATGATATCTGCCAAAATGCTACATTTACATTTGTCATGATAAACAAACAGTGTGGGGGTTATTCCAAACTTACTATTACAAAATAAAACAAATGAAAAGAAGAAAATCGCGGTTATGAAAACTCTTATATATACATGTTGCATAATAAGCATGTTTAAACATTTACATGTGATTTGGAGGCATTTTAATTTGCAATATAGATTTTTTTACATCACATGCAAAAACACTGGTATGTATAACTTTGCGGGATTTAATAAAAATTGAGCCCCTCATGACTGCAGCATTGGGTACACTGCATCTATTAAAGCTGTTTATTTGGTAGGGTATCATAGTGCAAGCATCTATTATTAAAAAATAATCAAGAAAAATAAATGTCTCATTTTCGGTTGCCACCGGATAATAGAAAATTGTAAATAAAGGCATAAACCGCAACAAATTTTTAACCGTTTTAATGTACTAAAATAACTTTTATTTCTCAATCAAACAGTAGATTTGCATTGAAAGTCTTGTAGTGCAACCAAAAATGACATTTATTTATTTTTCATAATAAAACACTACACACTGCAGCAAAGAAAACAACACAGACCATTAGGCCAGAATCGAACCGCGAACAACAACCGGAGCAAAAACGAAATAAAACGATACCTCTTATTCAGACATTGACAGCTACAATGGAATAGCAGTCACTCAGACATGGCAACCAAAGCAGTTGCAAGATTTCGGGGTAAAGGAGCAGAATCCAAACGGCTTATTGGGTATGTTGCAGTTGATTGCATAGCAACACGGCGAGGCTACACAGACCCTCTTCGGCCCGCCGCAGCACGTGCACACTGCACAGACCTGAAAGCTTCCGTGCAGCTTCCTTTCATGGATCTCTCTTTTCGTCATCAGCGGACTCATCGTCTCCTCTGTGGCGACCTCATCGGCTGCTGAAATCAATAATGCATTGAAGATGAGAGTAACGCAAATGAAGAAGAGGAGGAGCTGGGGTTTGTGAGATAGAGCTCCAAATTTGGAAGAAGCCATTTCTCTCAACCCTCTTCACTTTGTGGCTTCTATTCGAGAGACAGATGTGTGAGAGTTGGAGAATGAGGCAAAGCAACTTCCTGGAGTCTTTTCCAAACATATGTCTGGGTGAAAACAAGAATGTCTCTCTGCTTGCCTACTTGATTATAATTGGTGAGGTTTTTACCCTCGGTAATAATTTCCTTGAACTCATTCCCATAACAAGTTTTACAGTGAAACTAATTTATGGTGTCATGATCAATATTTAACCCCTTCTCCCATCAAAAGGGGAGCTGCCAAGGCTGCAATTCTTCAAGTAGACTTGCTGCAATATTTTTTGAACCAATAAAACTACATTTTTCATTCAAAAAATCAGAACATTGTGTCTTTCCTATTGCATGCTGCAATGCTTGAACATTAACAAGCAGAATCAATAACAAAACCGCCTAACCGGCAAGAATCTTTGATTCTCCCTGATACACTTAACATACCATCGCTCTATCAGCAACCTAAAGTTCAGCAATAGAACAGTCCAGTAATCACCTCTTGATCAAATATAACATGATACTGCACTAGCTTTGCAAATAAATTTGTATTCACAAATTTGAACAAGCCACTATGCGTCTGTTCACAAGCAAACAATAACGCAGACCAACAAGCATAATCGCATCGCAGATACAATTGATCAGGTGAATTTTATTCATAGAACAACAAAGACAACATTGTTTTCAAGTATGTTGTGACCGGTACAAATCCTTCCATAATACAATTATGAGTGATCTTCAACTGAGATTACATATAGCCGAGCTGCGATTAACATAAAGATGTCTGAATAAGATTTTTTTTAAAAATAAAACCCAGAAAGGAAAAAGAGAGAAAGAAAGACGAAGATTGCCTTTGAGAATAATTAGGCTTGAACAGTAAAAAGTCATGCTGGATCCTTCTATCTCAAAGTTCCGTTGCAGAATTGGGGGCAATTCAGTAGTGTATCTACAACAACAGCTAGAATTTCGACCATCGCGGAAAACTGAAAACCTCCAGCATCCGGAAACTCAATTTACAAAAGAAATTTGTTTTGATTCAAAGGGTTATGCAGAAGATAATTTAGCTGGCATGCAATCCCTCTGGCTTAATATTTTCGTCTCCCACTAGGGAGAGTCTTCGGGATCTCTGACCGGCTTCAATTGAAGCTTCAGATGATAATGCGAATGCTGCGGGTGAAGTAGCGGACCCCAATAGACGCTGAACTGGAGGAACATTAGGTGATGAGGATGTTGAAAGACTGTAAGCAAAGACACCCATTGGAGTTGCCATCGGATGGTCAAATTTGCAATTTGGCCCAAATTTGCAGATACTGTAGCGTGAGTAGAATATACACAAGGGTTCACCCTGTTGGAAAATAGAAACAAAGAAGTAACTGATAAATAGTTATACCAACATTAGAAAGTTTCAGGATATGTTCTTGATTGGAAACAAGGCAAAATTGCAAAAAACCTTCCTCCCGTTACCCATACACTAAAAAACACGAACACTTCTATTTGCTCATCATGTCGGTGTCCGACACATATCGGACACTCGGACACTCCGTCCGACACGTGTCCAACACACTAACCATATTGGACATGTCCAACACTTCTACATGATATGAGATTAAGAAATAAAATTGTGGAATATACAGAAAATGTCTAATTACCTAAATTGATGCAAATGATGAAGTCGGGTCTATGAAAGTTGGCTCTGATTAAAACGGCATAATATTTTGTTTGTTTTAACTCTTATGGATTCTTTTCTTATTTATTTTACTTTTAGTTTTATAGATGTATTGATTTGTGCTAAAAGAATCTTATGGTTTTGGATGAAAATAATAACCGTAATTAATTTTATTCTGCATTTAAAGTTATATTAGTATATATTGCTTCTCATAGTTTATTAGTTTAATATATAAATAAATAGTAAAGTCGTGTCCCGGTGCCCTTTTGACAAATTTGTCGTGTCCATGTCCGTGCATCATAGCCCCTATATCAACATACCACCTCACTTTTAAAGCTCATGCCCCCTCCCCCACCCCCACCCAAAAAAACACAAAAGAAGAAGAAAACAAATTAAAACAAAAACAAAGCAAACAAAAAACCGTTGGCCATTTGTTTTTCCCCGTCTCTGCAGTTTTTTAATTCCAAAAATCCAGTGATTTTCTGTCATTTTATCACTAAATAGTTAATTCTTTCAATCGAGGGGTATTTCGGGAATAATAATTTTCAGAGACAGAAAATAAAGAAGCGGTTAAAGTATGGGGCAAATACAGAGACCGAAGTAACCTGCTATACAGACAAAAGTGAGGGAGGTTTAATGTAGTTTAGCATTGAAACAATTAAAAATAATACAGGACAGACCTGATATGAAATCAGAATTCTATGACTCCGGATTCTTGATAAGCATAATTCTATGGGTTTTAATGGTGGACTTCAAAATTGATTTTGTTAGAATCTCAAAGGAAATCACAGAAAGCCATTAGTTCTCCCTCAGACATTAAAAAGTCCAATTATAACAGAACATGATAGAAGTAACAGAAGTTCAAGTATCATGCAACTCAGCAACGATAAGAAACGGTTGAAGCAATTGCAGATTACAAACCTTCTCTGAGTATAATTGACAATTAATAATAAGAGAACACTAAATGCAAATCACTTTGTGAGTAGGATAAATCCAAATAAGCTAGCATGAGAAAACTCTGTTAGTCAATAATTAAGTATAGGCCAATTGAGGATCTTGATTTGAACTCAAATGCCGCAGTCCATACTTCCATATCTAAATTGGATTCTGATACTTTGTTCTCTGTGTGCTTGTAAGTTGTTGCTAAGTACATTTGGCAATATTTGAATCATTTCTATTTTTTTAATTTTAATTTGCGAGGGGTGCAAGATCACTACAATATCTGTCATTTCATTTCCAGGTCTAATGAAATATTAAAAAATATATGTTCCTCAGCCCTCATCATATCTTCAAAGATTTGCTACATTGGCAAGGACATTAAGATGGTATAATAACCACCAAGGTTCAAATCCCACCATGCACGCAATGAACAAATTAATGAAGAATTGCAGAAAAATTAAACTCGCATTTCGACTCACAAAGAGGGTGCTCAACCTGAGGGGAGTATTATGATATATTAGAGTATTACAATCAACCCTCAATACACTTGGGAGTTATGATGCGAAAACATGGGCTCCAAAACATGTCCACATATAATATTTTGTCTGAGGCTGCAAGCCTCATCTTTGTAACATGTGAGAGGTCATATCGCTAAAATTGATCATAGAAATAAAAGAGCTTCTCATGACAAATTGGCATATATGTATAAAACACATATAGAGAGGTTTGCAATATAACTTACAGGGCGAAGCGGAAGGCCCAAAGGACTCAAAACACAGTCAGGAGCAGGAATAAATCTTTCCTTTGGGTGATGAAACCTGCAGACCTCACCAAACTTGCAATCTCCAGTTTTCATATAGAATTGGCATTCAGGCTGATCAGGCCTCTCCGGAAATATGTTCTCTCTATGTGCAGAAGCATATTGACCTGCTGGGACTGAACTGGAGATGTAAGATGAAATTGTTCCTTGAGCGCCAGTAATTGTTTCATTCTGCCGAGAAGTTCCATAGTATTGACTACCCCCGGGTGTCTGCTGGCCCTCAGGATTTGATGCCGTCCCTAACTGTCCCTACAGAATGACACAATAATTATATAGTTATATACAATGCTAATAAACTAATATGCTACTCATAATATCAGATGCAATTATTAAAAAGATAATTGACAATAAATGCACTTTTGGTCACCAAATGATTAGATAGTTCATGCCAGAGTAGCAATACTCAAATAATACGCTGAAATGGCAAACTTTTGATAACAAGCCAAAAAAAGTATTTACAAAATTACAAGAACTTAAAAAATTTGATGCAAAGAAGAAGTCATGCTTTTAACAAAATGTCAAATACATAAGAACAAAAGATTATATATAGTGCCTCGTTGCAGGCGGTACTGTAAGAGAACATTGGCAGCATTAAAAGTCCTTTTTGTAGATACAACTGTAATTTACCAATAAATTAAGTAGCTAATGAACCTAGACTCCTATAATAGCTACCCAATTATCTACAAGAAACCAAGGGTTTTTTTCCCTCCGGAATTCGATAAAATGTACAGAATGGTTGCATGTGTGTTGTATAGTAAGGGACAATGAAGTCGCTCAAAGATTCAAACCTTATGGAGCAAGAGATGAAAAACACTGCAAAATAAAAAGTCAAACAGCCCTAGTTCCAGCTGAAACCACAAAATACCACTAGAAAAAAAAATCAGCTGCAAGATGGAAGTGGTTCGTTCCATGACTATTAACTAGTCACAGAAAATATCATTCTTTACGACATGAAAATAACAGAAATGCAAGGCAAACCACAAGATTGGGCCAACCTATCTCCTCAGAATGATACAACCACTTTGGTCAGCCCTTGCAACATGACCTGATAACTGATCTTGATGAATTATTCAGAAGGAGATGAATATAAGGATAGTAACAATGGCCACCCAGATTTTCCCTCAAGAAAGCAATGGTTTGATATTTCTGACTCTTAGAATGTATATGAAATATATTCATGTAACTGTATTGGATATTTAGTTGTTATCGATAGGTTTAGTTATGATTTCATCTGTTGGGAATTTTTCGGTTTAGATAGACTGTTGGAATTGTTTGTTATTATTGGGTTAATTGAGAGTTGTATAAATTGGGATGACTGTTCAGATAATAAAATGATCGAGTTTATTGCTTTCTTATCATGGTATCAGAGCCAAATCCAATGGCTCGATCCAAAATCTATCTTCATTTATATCTTTAGTTGTTAATCCAAAATAAATAAATTCTATAACATCCGAGCTTTATCTCTTCTATGGATCGTCAGCAATAGCCTTCATCAAAAGCAAATCTGTGCAACCATTTTTTTCTATGACGATTCTCGACAAGCCATTCTAGCAAAAGAGATTTCGAGGTTCGGTCCACATAGCTTATATGAAAGAGACAAGAGGCCACGTCTGCCTTCCATTATGCCATAAGAAATTATTTTTTCTTTGTCTTTCTTTTTTTGCAGGTTGCGTATTAAGACTGTAGATCTTAATCAAACTCTTGATTAGACACCATGAGTTTGAGGAAGATTGTTAGAATATATATGAAATATATTCATGTAAACGTATTGGATATTTAGTTGTTATCGATTGGTTTAGTTATGGTTTGATGTGTTGGGAATTTATCGGTTTAGATAGACTGTTGGATTGTTTATTATCATTGGGTTAATTGAGAGTTGTATAAATTGAGATGATTGTTCAGATAATATAATGACCGAGTTTATTGCTTTCTTATCACTGACCAGTGACGATGATAATGCCAGAGGTATCGCAGAGCAACAAGTATTGCAATAAAAAACCAATTAATCGCATTTACACCATGGTATTAAATCTCGTCCGATCCAAAGCGAGATAGCCAATTCCGGTCCAAAAAATGGCCCTCCGAATTCCACCGAGATTTTAAATATTAGCACTTGGTTGGCCAATCATTAGAGTTTTGGCATTAAGTTAATTAATGATTTATTAATGGGTTGGTGGTTTATTTGACACCATTACTTACCAACCAAATGCTAGAATTTATAAGTTATTGGTACAACACATTTAAGAAACCGCTTTAGGGATCATTAATTACTAAAGAATGTCATATTGTTAATAGCTATTTCTACTATTTATTTAATTTTTTTGAAATTCGTTTAGAACGGTAAGAATATTTGATATTCTGATACAGCAAAGGTGGATGATGAGACCCCAAATATGACCGTTCAATATTGTACCGATACCGAGATTTTAAACCTTGATTAACCCAAATTATAGAGCTAGAACACGAAACCATTTATGAATAATAAATGTATTTGAGAAATGTTCTTTGTAAAAGAAAGAATATAATATGTTTTATAACACAAAAAGGTATATAGTTAGAAAGTAAACAAATATAACATTACAAGCATGAAGCAATAACAAGAATTAACCACATAAATCATATCTGAAACTTCAGGCTTAACAATCATTAATCAATAAATGACAAGACCTGTTTGACAAGAATTTGGGGGAGGGGGCATCAAATAAATACCACTTGCTTTGTATATGACAACGAACCATGTTAGAAAATAATGAATTACAAAAGGAAAAACTTACAGAAAATGTATTCCAGCTGGGAACTTGGACCAATCCTTGAGGAAGAATCAATTGTGCATAACTTGACGGACCTTGCCAGCGAGGACTTGGTATATAAGAAGCCCTTGATAGAGGCCAATTAGCCAATTGACCAGGTGTGTTCGGCGAATGTACAGAAGTATAAACAGGAGAGCCACGCAACGAAAGCATTGCATTAGATGGATGTGGATGGTGAAATTTACAAGTACTCCCAAATTTACACTGTCCAGTCCTTAAATAGTATGCACACTCCTTTTCGGTCTACCACACATAAAGAAAAGAATGAAAATAAAAGCAGTAACGCGTGAGGGTAGTTTCTATGCAGAAATCAACGCTAAAAAGTATATAATTCAAAATAAACATGAAAAAACAGATCAAACTAAACTGCGATAGGATTGGTATTAGCAAGAAGCAGCACAAACCGGATTTAGCGGGTAGCCTAAAATATTTAATTGAACTCTTCCAGCAATTCCTGCCTTATCTCTAGGGTGATGAAATTTGCAAGTAGCACCGAACTTGCAAGTACCCGTCTTCAAGTAGTACTAAAAATATGTAAAAAGGGAGGGGGGGATTAGCAGCAAAATTATGTACAGAACTTATCAAGAATTAATGTGTCTCAATGAGAAAAAAAAATTAAATCAAATTTCACACAAATATGTATTGATCGGACCAGACAAAGTCCCTTCTCTTGCAAAACTCCTAGTTGCGTCTCCTATCATGATCATACATTCAGGAGATTTAATGCTAAGTATAGCCAAGGTAAATTAGCCAACAAACAGAATGAAATAAATTGATATGAAGAGGTAACTCTAGAGAAGCTCTCTGTTTTCCTACAAAAAATATATCATTATGTTTCCTACAAGATTCTTTTTTTAATATACAGAAATGAGAATTAATTAGATTCAAGGATAAGCATAGAAAAAGTCCATTCTTTTCTGTCTATATAATATTGGAATATGTTGATATACATTGAATTGTCGATAAATTTGCAGTGGAATGCAACAAACAACAAGAAATAACAGGAGCAACGAACACATGTTCAGATAACATATTGGCCATGCCAAGAACGTAGGCAACATATTGCTCTTTGTAAATTAACAAACATGGTCTGAAGCAAATAATGAAGGAGTTACTTTTTAACACAAAGCTGAAGTCCAAAAATATTAATTAAAAAAAATCCCAACAGCAGAGCCATTACTTTGGAGACACTTCCTTAAATGAAAGTGAAATTATTAATATTTCTTTGCTCCAATATCATAGGCCCCTCGATTTACTAACGCGTTTCCTGTGATGTACTTCTTTATGGAATACCCACATATTATTAAGGGAATGTTGAAGAGAAATATGAATCTACAAATAATCAAGTGAGTTTACTATTTTTGCACATGCCAAATATAACTCTAATACATAATTCAAAGCAGACAGGGGCCATTTTTTGAGCTAGCTAAGCGTTCACAATTTCAACAAATAAAATATGAAAGAAAGAATAAGTGGACAGGTCATTCAAGAAGAAAAAGAATCGAAGATTGATAGAAGGAAGGAGGCAGCTCATATTTCAGAACATGTTCTATATTCTACTTGACTATAGCTTTGTCTATCGTCTTAGAGTTGAATGTAATATCATCTTTCTATGTCTTCTATATCTTCTCGGTGCCGGTTCCAATTTGGTCCCCAGCTTAGGGTTCCAATTTGGAAGAGTTTCAGCAGTTCACCAGATTTCAGGTTTGAATATTAGGTTTTAATTCTGGCATCAATGAAAAGTTCTCACTATATCTTAAGCCAATGTGCATATGGTAATACTTTTTTGTATAGGCTTAATTTCAAAAAAAAAAAAAAACTTTTAGCTAAAATACGCGAAACTACCACAAAACTTTCAAAATACACAAGAAACTACCACAAAATTTTCAAAATACACAAGAAACTACCACAAAAACTTTCAATAATTACGAGAAACGCCCAAAAATCAGGTGTCATGTCAGCAATAAATAATACAAAACTGCATATCATTGGGGTTTCTCATGATTTTGAAACTATTTTGGGGTTTCTCGTATTTTAACTAAAAGGTTTGGTGTTTTTTTGGAATTAAGCCTTTTGTATATAACATCAATTATTTCTACACGCCTTGCAAAATGTTTCAAAGCTTATAACATAATTATCAGCTGATATGATGTAATACCTAGACATCATATAATTTACAATATAGTTAGCCAAAACAATAGAAATAAGTTATAGCAAAAAGGCCTACTTGAACCTCGAAGGTTTATTTTGAGTATGTTGCGCTGATAAGGATACTTTGCAGTGTTGCACTGATACGACACGATATTATAAAATGACGATAACAACAAATTGTAAACATCAAGATATGGAAACATAGAGAATATGGTGTATACAACATGCACGGGAAGGAGGTAACTCATATTTTAGAGCATGGACACTTCAATTTGTTCGTCGTGTTCGTGTTCGACACGTATTGGACACTCGGGCACTCCATTTGATGCCGTATCCGACACGCTTGTGTCGTATCCACCCAAATTAGGCGTGCTCGACACTTCTACATAGTGTAAATAGTTGAAAAATATGAGCGTGCATGTGTGTGGACTACTCTGATACCTTGGATACAAGTACATAAAAAAATTTAATATATTTCATGTCGGATTAGATTTAGAAGTAAAGATTCAAATTGATGCAAATAATGAAGTTGGGTCTTTGAAAGTCGGCTCCAAAAAAGAATGGTTAATATTTTGTTTGTTTTTACTATAGTAATTTCTTGTGTGTTTTACCTTAAGTTTTATATATGTATTTATTTGTGTTTAAGAAAACCTATAATTATAATGAAAAATATAGCCTCGAATTATTTTTCTTTTTCATAGTGTGTGCGCGCGGGCGCAGCCATGTCACAGTGTCCTTTTTCCAAATTACCATGTCGCGTATCCATATCCGTGCATGTGCTTCATAGACATCCGGATAGAAGGAATTCCCCGCATATCTAAATTATAAATGCCTCTTAGCTTTCCAGGTAGGGTTCCAAAATCATGAAATAAAATGATACTAATCATATAGCAAGCAATGCTAGCAAGATAATTAGCTGTATGATTTGCTTCTTGAAAACATGAGAGATGTGCACCTTAAAATAAGTAAACTCACACCGTCATCTACCAATTCCCCTAGCCTCCAAGGGCATGCCATCCATTTAATAATAATATCAACCAAAGTTACAAAAACCGCTTGTTATAATTAGTAATAATTGTAATTATATTATAAAATAAAATCCCAAGTCAAAAAACATTGGTTATAATTATGAGTCTAGGATACATGCATTACCAGAATCATCCGTTATTATAGTAACAAGCATATTACAAATATGCATAAATCAAATTAGATTGTGAAGCAAACAAGACAAGCCTCCCTTTTCCTTCCCTTTCTCTCCCAACTCTAGAAGATCATTCGCTTCTGAATCGCTCCCATCTTACTCGGTGGAGGAATGTCAGCAACAATGCAGTCAGATAGACAAAAAAATGGCGAGCAAAACTAAGGCAAAAGTATATCAATAGCGATTATGTGATTATGCGTGTCAAGTAGAACGAAAAGAGAGGTTGCCTTCAATGCTGCTATCAATCCAGGTTACCAACTGCTACTCTATGAATTAAAAAAGACGGGGAACGCTAATGTAGTATCAAGCCAACACTCGGGAGTCTGAGTGGCGTATGAATGGACGCAAAGTGCTTAATTATGGATGTATTTTGAGATAATTTAACTTTCTTATTTTGTTATAATTTTGGATCAGGTTGATCTTATGTTTCCACTAGTTGTTTTGATTCTTCTATTTACTCTTAATTTAGTTATAAGCTTATAACACTTTTGGCTCTGCATATTGACATAACAAGGTTTCCAACTGCGTTGGGTGACGATTATGGCCTGCTCCCCAAACTCACATTTCATGTTGCGACAACAGGAGTAGTTTATATTTGGGAAGGAAAAAAAAGCAGTTTATAATGGTCGGGAGCTCATACGATTTTCGTGCATTTTTTTAATTAAAGCTTTTTACTCTACTTTTTTCCTAAATATCATATGTTTTGGTACGCTATTCCCATTCATAGAAATTCCAATTGCACTCCTTTTTTTATTTCTTTATTGCTTTATTCTGGTGAGAGTGGATCTAATGTAACTAGGGACTAAATCAAATATGTCGGGTTGTTTTCAGATCCAATCTGCCCAAAAACCAGTTGAAACATTTTTGTCTTATTAGAGTTCTCGAATCTTAATAAAGATTCTTCTTTAGTCTTGAAGATGGTACAGGGCCTAGGATCTTTTGTCAGAGGGCACGTTGCACACAAAAAAAATTTCATTAAGGCTCCAACCAAAATATATACAAAAATCATCTTACTGTTTGAAATATACTGAACAACAAAATTTTATATTAATTAATTGTCGTTATAACAGTCTTATGTTAGCCTCATTATCAATCGTATCAAATATATCTATTTCAAGACATGTTACCAAACTATTATTCATCCAATCATCTATAATTGGTTATGTATTAAAACTTTTACAGTCTTATGAGAATGTGCATTAACAATTATGGCATCTACGATTGGCAATGTTAATGCTAATAAAATCACAAAAATACTAATAGAACATGACATTTTTTTCAACTTAATCGACCTTGAGCAAGTTTACCTCTTTTCAATCTAGAGTACTGCTTAGAGAGTTAATAGTGGCAATGGGGTACAGATGACAGTTTAAAGAAAGAAAACAAAAGGGGTAGTATAATATTTCACTTTTAAAGTGAGAATAAGAAAAGAAATGGGACTAGCCTAACTTAAGAGACTTAAGTAGAAACAGGTGGGACCTGATTAAATTAAAATAAAATAGGTGGTGGTTTTCCTTTTTAATTTGGGGAGGAGAAAGACTACTGTGTGACCAACATGTCTAGTCATAGTCTCACATGGGTGCATATATTAGTTGACTGGTTTTATATTTCATCAAATACGAGATATTCGATGCATATGCTATATAGCCTATAGTATACATAATTCCTTACAAAGTTCAGAGGGGGCACGTACCCCCTCAACCTTAAGCGTGGGTTTGCCACTGCTTGGAGTTGCACATTCCTCATTGGAAGCATGAACTTGGCTTCTTACCTACCAATTACACTTCTACAATTAATGGCAAGCCCCAATACTGTCCAGAGTTTCTTGACCTAGAACTAGGGACCAATTTTCAATGAGTGATGCATGCTGGTATCAGTAACCAAGACCATTTTGGTGAGAAAGTGCTTAGGAGACAGTGGATTTGATATAAATGATTTGAAACCATTAAAGATCTGTCACGGGAGCAACATAAGTACCAATAACATTATCGGTACAATCATAATAATTACAAAGAGATTTACCTCTATATATTAACACAGTATTTCGTCTACACTCTGCAAAATCATACATGAAGAGCCCAGAAGAATATGTCAGACATTTGTTATTGTGATGGCAAACCTCTTTGCTCACAGTCACAGGAAAATTTAAATGACTTTTTATATATGATCAAGAACCGTTTAATCACTCAACTTACAAATCCAAACTTCATTTATGATTCTGTTGTTATTACATGTACTAAGCAATTTTATGGCCCAAAGGAGTTTCTGATTAGCTGCAAGAAAAAAAATCCCATCGAAATTGGAACATACTGGTGGCAGCTTTTAGCATTTATTTATTTAAAAAAGGGACAGTTTAATTTATAATAGCAGTTTGTGGCAGCATAGAAATTAAGTGTATTCTGGTTAATTATCAATCTTCTTAATACACTTGATAGCAGATCATGAACTTGGTCCTTAGCACAAAGGCTCATACCTCATTTTATCACACTTCTCATCGTTACAATGATCTAAAACAAATTCTGTACGAACATCTATATTTTCTAATTCAAGAAATTAATAATATCAGCCTAGGTAATATCTAATAACAAGATAGGAACTTGAACACTGGATGGGAAAGCTTGACAACCTAATATGGAGGAAAGGGGTTGCAGCTTAATAATTTGGTATAACTCCTGGAAGATCAAAAACTCATAAAGAATCATTTGTGCGAGTCAAAACAAGAAATTTGTATCTCTCTATTCAATCTACTCCATCCATATAACAGAATATAACTCTTTAGTGTGATTAAAAATAATAACAATGATCAGATATATGACACATTGACCCTCCATTAATAATAAAAAGCGTTAGCAGGTATGGAGTAGTTATGTATTTGGTCAGTATTACCATCAGCATTTTTGCAGCACATATCCTTCAAAAATAGTGTTTATATCTATTAATTTCAATACAAGAACCAGTCATAGCTAGTAACCTGGTTAGACTTCCAGACCCTAGTTAATGATTAATGAGCTTCTCACCTTCATCATGCCTGACTTAATGTTATCAACTAAAACTTATATGGAAATTTCAGTCTTTTGATAGGAACAAACCAAAAAACAAAACTAGGTAGAGACACCTGCAGCTACATCTCTGAGTCAGCTGTAAGGGTTAGAGGTTACCTTGCAGCTTCCATCATGCAGAATAACTAAGGCATGCCAAAACTAAGACTCCTAACAAGCAAAAAATAAATAAAGCAACCGAAGGTTCAAATGAGGTAAACCTGCATTTAAACCCAGTAAAATCATGTATTTAAAAAAAAAATAAGTCTAAAACGTTGTGGACTAGAACTCTATAACAGTTTTTTTTTCCTGGAAGAGAGCCATGTTTGAAGATTAGTTCAGCTCACGACATATGAGTATTCTAATGCTGAAATAAAAGAAAGAAAGCAGCACGCCTAACCAACCAGTTACTGAATAAAACTGATCGGTTAACAGCCAGGAGATTTTTTCAAGCAATTTTCAATTTCAATACCAGATATTCTATAAAATATATGCAACGGTCATAACCAAAACTTCAGCAATTTCTTGGAATGGATTACTAGTTGTTGCACCGGATAGAAGAAGTTCAGTGTATTTGCTGAAGCCATATCCCTAGTGATGCAACATAATATAGAAAGGTGATTCTTTTATTAATGAGAAAAGCATAAAGCACATGGATACCTGACATTCGGGTTGCCCTACTCTTTCAGGATACCCTCCCTTCATCCTTGCAGCAGTAACTGCCTGGCATTAAACAATGACTAATCAAGACCAGAAATGACACTGGGCTACAATCTTATATATCAGTCTATACCAGAAACATATAAAACCATAGCACTTATGACAAAGCTTTAATGTGTGTGACTGTGTGTGTAAAAAGAATTGTAGAGGAAGTCCAATTACCAGCTTAGAAATAAAATCTAAAATATAAAAATGATTTTTGTTCTAAAATATTTTTGTGTAGATATTTATAAAAAAAATTACGAAAATAAAAAAGAAAATTACCTTCCATCACATTTTCTCTATTATTTATTAATATTCACTGAATGTATGGCCTTCATGCATCTTATAAGTCAACATTGCCTTTACTTATTAGTTCAACAGAATATTCCACATCATGACCTCTTCGATAAAAAGAATGTATTATGCTTACCTCTATACACAAAAAATATTCAAGAAAACCCAAAATGTATGAATATCAGCTATGTTTGTGAGGGCGAGCGTTTGATGTGCGCGCTCACGAGGACAGGGGTACATACCCATTCTAATATGCTATTCTCTCCTTCCTCAATATCACCCATTCATATCTTTCTCCTCCATTTCTCATTTTATATCTTCTTCGTTACTGGATTATCTCATCTCTATTTCTTCTTTTTTAGATCTCCATGCTCAATCTTCCATCCCTACCAAACCTTTATGACAAAATTGGTTTCTTCATCTACTAAAGCAACCCCTTTCTCTAACTTTGTCCTTGTTTCTACAGGTAATTTCTCCACAAGATCACATGCCTCATCACCATGGATTCATCCACCCATTCTCTCCTGGTGGCCCCACATGCCGGATCCCTCAAGATAAAAAGTACAGAGATGGAGGTAGCCCTTCAATAAGGATATTTCAGATAAATTTCTTTTTCAACATCTAGATAATGAGAGAGAGAGAGGGAAAATTGAGATAAATTAAAGATTTTAGAGGTGTGTATATATAATATCAAAGACTTGGGGTATATCAAAGACTTAAGAGGGGTATAAAACACCTCTTGATAAAATAAAATCACCAAACACCAGTGTTTTCACTTCCAACTGGCAAATTTGCATGTTTTCGCTTCCAACTGGCAAATTTGCATATATATATATATATATATATATATATATATATATATATATATATAAGTGCTCTATTGCAAACCAGTTCGCGTTTTTTTAAAAACGGGAACTCTCGATCCACGACATATTTGAACGATCTGAACTGTACAAGTTTATCACCCTACCTTCAAGTCTATGTGTATGAAAAACCAAAGGATTTGAAGACCTCTAACCCATGCATCGGATAAAGTTTACGTTGCAATATTGAGAGGTGTTCATTTTGCACTCATTCGATGCATGGGTTAGAGGTCTTCAAATCCTTTGATTTTTCATACACATAGACTCGAAGGTAGGGTGATCAACTTGAACGGTTCGGATCGTTCAAATATGTTATAGATTGAGAGTTTCAATTTTTTAAAAACGAGGACCGGTTTACAATAGTTCACTCCCCTGCACACACATAATTGCATGAAGTTTTACAAAAATTAAATTGGGTTGATATTAAACATTTCTACGCTAACTTGAAAAGTGACAGCAATGTCTCTCTCTCTCTCTCACACACACACACACACAAAAATTTAAGTTTGGTGGAATGTGTTCCATATCACGTACTAAAAGGATGAACACGTGTTTCTTGGGTGGAGTAAAATAAAAAGTTTATATAAGCATAACTTCATAATCTATTGATAGGTCATGGGAACTTGATCTTAATTTGCAATTAAAATAAAATATGTTGGATACTTCCAAGGTTCAGTGATGGGTTATATAATGTAATCTATTACTCAAAAGCTATATAAAAATAACCTTCACTCTACAAAATGCTTTTAAATTACAGAAAATATACATAAAGAATATCCTATGATCAGCTATGTGTTTTGAATCTCAATGGGCCTTAATTTCTAGCACTTCAAATCCTCCCTACCTATTGGATTTTATGAGATTTACATGGCAGAAAAATCTTTCAATTCATCGGGACATAGACATAGATCTAGCCTAAGATAAACCAATTTGGACTGGAATAAAACTGAGATGACTCTTATACAAAGAATAAAGAAATAGGTCAGGTCTCTAGTGTGGAACGAAACAGAAGAACCAAGCGCGTTCAATTGCAAAGGATACCTTCAATTTATCAATAGTTGCAACTGTACATTGTAGCTTTAAATGATTACAGTAAGAAATGGACATAAATGGAACAAAACCAATATGGTTGAAGTTTCAATATTATGAAAGTAAAAGAGTTGGTTGGAACTGCAAATTATGTTCCAACAAGACCCAACAACTAAAGATACGGAAATGTTTGCGCAAAGAAATGGACATAAATTAAACCACAACCAAACTGGCTGCAGTTTCAACACAACTGAAATTAATAGAGTCAGTTGGAACAGTGGAATATGCTCTAACCAGAACCAACAGCTAACATACAGGATTCAGAAGTGTTTGGTTGCAGATGCATTTAGGATCCAACTACACTAAACCAGCCAAATATTTATATATCAAAACTGCTGCAAGTATTAAATAAGCAAGCAGGTTACCAGATTCCTATTGGGTGGATGATTAAACCGGCATGTCATCCCAAATCGGCAAAGGCCAGTCCTCATGTAATACGTGCAGTCTGGCTCGCCCAGACGCTCGGGATATGGTCCACTTTCCATAGCTTCGCTCGCTCTCAAGCTCATCTGCCAAAGCGTCTCTGCAGAACCACCACATGCTTGACATTAAATAAATGTTGTACTTGTAGTGTGTTTCAAAACCAAAATAAAAAGGTTCCAATTCCGAGAAGCACACTCGAACACCATGGTCCTTCCGCTTGACTAACAAGCCAACAAAATTCTGATAGGTAATATTTACAAAAAAATGTTCAAAAATCAAATTTTCAGCATTTCTAACATCTTGCTTTCAAAGGACATTTTACATTGTGAGAGTTGAACCACATTTCTCTATTCGATATCAACTAGTTAATACAAGTGGTATTTAATTTTTATCTATTTGTAAATATTTTCATCCATTTAAATTACTTCGTGGATCCTTTGCAAACATTTTCATCCATTTAAATTACTTCGTAGATTCTTTGCAGTGTGAGTCCTTGGAAGTAAGACTGTTAAATTTATGCACCAAGATCATCTCTACGGAACAAAAA
Source organism: Agapanthus africanus (assembly GCA_030015575.1). Taxonomy (NCBI): domain Eukaryota; kingdom Viridiplantae; phylum Streptophyta; class Magnoliopsida; order Asparagales; family Amaryllidaceae; genus Agapanthus; species Agapanthus africanus. The sequence continues at coordinate 129,010,482 of CM057350.1, read as the reverse complement.
TATACTCTTCTCAACGAGACAATCGTGTTTCTTGGTCCGGAACGACAACAATAGACACATTTTACAAAGTTTGCATCTCGAACTTCACAAAGCCATGCCCAATTTGAGCCAAACACCAACAAACATAAGAAGATGTAAATTTAGCGGAATGCACAAATCGCAAAATTTAGAAAGAAACGGCACCAAGATGCACATGATCATTCCCCGAAATAAAAATCAAAATTTGTAAATCGTTGAGCAACGATCATATCATCTGCTGAAAGATTGGAAATTGGGGGGCGGGGGGGGGGGGGGATCACCAAACATTGAATCGCAAAACAATTCCTAATTCACGATTTGATTAAGAAGGGAGAAACCCTAACCTTCATCAATGGCGGTGGGCGAGAGAGAGGATGAAGCGTCCATCGAACAGCCAGCATCAATCAGACGCGAGCACCGATGACGGCGACGGCGACGGCGACGGCGACGGCGACGGCGATGATCAAAAGAGAGAAGAGGATCGAAGACGAGAGACGAGAGACGAGAGAGGAGGGAGAGAGAGAGAAAGAGAGAGAAAGGGGATGAGAGAGAGAGAGAGAGGAGAGGAGGGAGAGGTGGAGGTTTGTATCGTAAGCTTGGACTTTCTCTCCCTAGAGAGAGGTTTTTTTTTGTTTCTCTCTCCTCTCTCTCTCTCTCTAGGGAGAAAATGAAGGGAGAGGAATAAAAGCGAGCCATTTTTCGCTCTCTCTCCCGACAACCAGTCGTTTCTTTTCTGCCCTCTCTCTCCTCGCCCGCGCGAGTGGGCGAAAAATTCCCCAATTATCAATTTAATACTATCATTTACATTTGGGAGTCACCAAATTTTCAAAACATGCAATCTGTCGTCGTGTCACAGTGATATGTATGTCTTGAAAGCGCAGCTTATGAAAAATCACGGAAAAAAAAATCACGGAAAATCACGGAATTCGGGGACTTCTAACACATCCATCATCAACACATTTTCCATGTATTGAGAAATACATTAGTTTCTAGTCCACTTGGTGCACGTGAATTTTGATGCATGTCATATCTAAAACATGTTGTGCACGATGACGTGGTGATATATATAATTGAAGGGGAAATTATACTCAAATACCATGCACTTTCAATGTTTTTCAGATAAACGCCATGATATTTATTAACTAGACATTAAAATACCATGAACGAACAGTTGGATGTTACAAGAAAATACCGTGAATCCCTGTTGTAGAAGTCATATGACTATCAATTTACTTCTAATTCTTCTCTTTTTACAAAAATATTGATTGCTTTCTCAGGGATGTAACATGGAATCAAATATCGATCATATCAGTCGATATATCGGTTAATATATCATTTTAGGATCCCTGATGATACAATGAAACCGATATAATATCGTCCGATATTACGATATCTCCCGATATATCGACGAAATCCACTATATAAAGCATCTCTCTCTGATACGTTTCCAATATATCCAATATTGAAGTCTAAATAAATGATTTTGAGCAATAACCAAAGAAAGCATATGGTATTTATGCTGTAAGCTATAAAGGTTGTGTTATTTATCTGAAAAATAGTGAAAGGCTACGGTGTTTTAGCGGATTCATGCCCAACTAAGTGAAAAACTAGTGCATTTTCATCTTATTGAAGTCTATCAGTTCTTAAACAAGTTACATGAACCATCAATAAATAAGTATATTGATCTAATCTTAATAAATGTTGTTTTGGCTTCATTTTCTAGCTAGTTAAACTTACTTAATTGTGAATAAAGCTGTCCTCCAAGTTTAAAGTGTTTGTATTCGGATAAAGATGTATGTGGTGCGTATCCAATTCCATTGGCTAAGGCTCTCTCCCATTCATTCACTTAGGATAAAGCTTCTTTTTTTTTGGTATTTAGACAGAAAATTTGAAAAAAAATGTAAATGAACTACGACTCATTGAGAAACAATAGCTATTTATGCTTAATTATATGTACATTGTAATACAAATTCCCACGATGCTTTTTATTAGTAAGGCATAGGTAGATCTTTTTTTTTTGGAATGATAGATCTTATTTATGATGCAGGCGGGATTCGAACTCCGGACCTCTCGCTCGGCTGTAAGATTTTTGTTTTAGATAAAACCATTTAACTTATTACGCAAACCATGAACTCAATCAATGGCAAATAAATACAATAGTTTTAAGCGTATTTCAGTTTAAAAAAAGCAGGCCCTGTTTTTCTTCTTTGAAAAAGTATCTCCGTTGTTTCCCTTGAAAACAGATAGGATTAAATTAGAGGGGAAAAGATTAAAACTATTGGCAGTTATTTACATTTAGCTAAGTTCAAAACTATTTGCAACTTATAAACTAGGGGGATGCTGGTCCCAAGTAATCTAAGAATATTGAATTTTAATATCAAAACGATCATTCTGATATAAAAATATAAGTCATAAATTTTGAAATCCATCTACTTCTCAAATAAATGATATTAAAATTAGTCTAGGCTAGAGGGTAATGCTTACACAATTGATGACAAAAGGATATTGGCTATTGATTGTGGACAGCGGTCATCATCAACCGACGATCATCCACAGGCGATCGAAGAATCGTTTCCGGAGATGGTTGCCAGCAGGATGGTCGGCGGTTGCCGGAGATGGCCTCAGAGGTAGTCGGGACAGTTTTCTCGACGATCAATCCTTTGCGGCGGTCTACCGGCGAAGGTTGAGCAATTCTCGGTTTCCAATAGCGACCATTGCCGACGGTAAGCGGCCGGAGACTGTCACTATCGGCGGATGGCAAAAGTGAGACGGTCAGTCGCTGGCGGCGACTGTTGCCGATGTTAAATAGTAGATGGTTGCCGTTGGCAATTGATAACATTGACCATAATTGAGGAACTTTAGAATTCTAGATTTCACAAGGGTAGATTCGAGATTCAAAATTTTACTCATATCTCTGCCATAGGTTTATTTGATGAATTTTAGAAATCTAATCCTAGCATTTAGTTAGACATTATCGCTAACACTTTATTTTAAAAGGTCAGCTACAAATTACTTGGGATTAACACTCTTTTGCAAATTCAATCAAATTCTGGGCGTTTGATTTGCAACTGACATGGGACCTACACTCCTCAAATGATATCTACCTTAATTAGATTATAAGTGAGCTCTCCATGAGAGCCACTCCCAAATAATTTTAGAATCAGGATTTAAGAGTGAAATTACGTCATTTTGTTGAAATTCTTTTCTATTCAAAATGCAAGTCAAATTCCATATATAATTTAGGATAATACATTTAATAACGAACGTTAGCCGGTATTCAACTGACGGAGATTTGACGGACGCCAATCGACGGCGGAGGATAACCGGTTGCAGTGAAGGCGTCCGTCTGCCAGCGGCGATCGATGGCTGCGATGGTTGGTGGCGGCAAAGCGGAGGGGACGGGGTGATTAGTGGCGGCAACGGTCCATGGTGATGGCGACGGTCTGCAGTCGGTCAGACGGCCGTCGCCGTCGCCGGTAGTGTAGACGGTCTGCCGACGACGGTCTTTGGTCTATTAATGGCGGCGGTGCCATGGGGAACGATTGATTTAAATTTAGATACTAAGGGATACATGGTGATTTTGAAATTGATTGGTTTTCTCATTTTTTTACTATAAGTTGAATAATGAATTTTAAAATTCAAACTCTCGCATTATAAAACACTAGTTCCGACAAAAACTTTTAAACAAATTCCAATTGTAAACAACTTGGCACTAACATGAATTTTCAGATTCCGGAATTGCATTTTCGAATGAATCGACACTGACATCCCTTTAGAAAGTATTGGATAAATCTGATATCTCTTCTCTATTATTACAACCCAAATTCAGAGGGAGGGGATCACCGGCCGATTATGTGCAACTCCTAAAAGTATCTTCTTTTGTGTAAGGTAAATTTGGACAAACATTTAGCACTCAAACTCTAACCATGCGTACATAGAGAAGAAAGATGCATGACAACAAGCATCATTTGACTTTTGATCAAGAAAATAGCCAATTTAGATCGAGTATTTTAAGCACGTATATAATTCTTGATTATATATATATATATATATAATGCCAAAAGGTCCTAAAGCAAGGTAGTGGACAAAGTGATTTTTGACCATGCAATAAAATACAATGGAAGATCAATAAAATAGCTAGAATGGAATTAAATAGGTGGGCCCATAGGCTTAATTTGTACAGACCTAAATGGGACCAATTATTTTTTCATGAAGCAAAAATAGGCACAATTATTAACCAACATACACCTAGGGTGAGGGGGGCGCGACCTAGGGGGAGCGGGGGGGGCCCTCCAATCTATCCGCCAATTTTTTAAGAGGCACAATTACGAGCCCAATTTTTAGGGTGAATATGATTGAAAACTAATTTCACAGCAGGGTAAATTGTCAAAAAGCCTCAGCTCCCGCTTCCAATTTGTATAAAACCCCCGTGCGCCTTTTGCTCTTGTTAAAAAAACCATGTATACCATTTGCTTATAATGTTTAAGCAGTTGCTTGTAACATCTGAGCAGTTCCAGTTGCCAGTAATATCTAAACAGCTGAGGGAATACAAGGCCTAAATAAAATACAGCCTAGGGATTTTTCACAAAGATTTTGAACAACAGGTCATTCCCAACAATTCCGAAAATACAGGAGTGTTTTAGACTACTTCCGAACGGGTTGGGGGCTTTTTGACAATTTACCCTCCACAATATTATTACCATCAAGCTTTGAATCGCTCTTTGTCATTCTCTTGGCTGCTAAAAGTGATGAGAAGGAGATGGTACTTTATTGCTAACTAATCACCATCTCTAAAATTCATATAAATCTTAACCGTATTAATCATATTAGACGTTCACAGAAATATTATGTCATGTCTGGATAGCATTCTGAGAATGAAAAGTTTTTGAATAATAAAGGTTAAATTTACCGTATGTAATTATATTTTATGGTCTCACTACAACGAGACAATTCATGCGGGCTATAGAAAATGGACAAAAATGAGTACTGCTTCATTTGGTTGAATGATTTTAATCTTTTTCGTGCTCGTATTTAAATTATTTCCTATGAAATATTTGGTTGTTCCTTGGTGTGGTCATATTATAACTAACGAATCAAACTCAACCTCCACCACTAATAATGTCATTCTTTGTTTCTTCCTTTGGCTTGTGGTCATAACAATTTTAAGATAAACGCAAACATGCGTCGTTGGTTGCACCAGATTGATTCTGTTTTGTAAGAAGGATGGACGTTCTAAACATCTTATTGGATAAAAGTCTTAACAACATCCGAAAGCTTGGAAGCATATATAAAATATGGAAGCTATCATATGAGGATTCGCAATTACCTTACATATGAGGATTCGCAATTACCTTATGAAGAATTTTACCTAGATCACTTTTTCATGGTATTCTTGTATATAATGTGTATGGTAACCTTGTATTATTTCTTGCTATACTAATTATCGTTGTTCCTAACGACTAATTCTTACCGGTGACAGGGGACTATTTATATAGATATGTTAAAATGAATCATGATGTTGTAAAATCATATAATCTTTCGTGTGGTACAATTGCGGGAGAATCGAAGTCAAGGTTATGAATATTGACTCTTACATGACCGCAAACAAGTCGCATTTGCTCTTCTTGTTCATCTATCAATTGAGAAGAATCGAAAGCTACTTCCAATTACATACACTTTCTAAAGTTAAACCCACGATAATTAGATAAAACCTCTAAATCCAAAAAGCATAAAAAAATTGGATTAATAATTGGACCATAAAAAAAATTGGATTACATCAGGGCCTCACATTGATATTTTGAAAACATCCCTTAAAACTTTGTGTTTTTAAATACATCTTTTAAAACCTTTCCGTTAATTAAAAACACCATTTTATTTAATTTAATTAAGATTAATAATTGGATTAGAGCTAATATACTGAATTGTATGATAAAAAGTCTTCTGTAACATCAAACTTTCATCGCTTTTCATTTTTGTGCAAAATCCATTGGTCTTGCTCTTCCAAATTCTTATCTTCAAGTTATCATCTTAGTTTCTTAACGGAAATTTCTAAAGGTATTAGTGATGATAATTAAGCATATGAGCCAATTTAGTTTAGTTATGAGTTTTGGGATGTATTTAAAATGAAGTTTCAGGGGGGGTGTTTTTCAAAATAGAGGTAAGCTATATCAAAAAAAAATAAAAAAGAAAACTCAAGAAATAATGTGACTTTTAATTCAGTTAAGCTTTTAACCAAATACAATGTCTTTTCAAAAGTTCTTTTGGCGAACGCCAATTTTAAAGCTATAATATAATATCCTCTCCCACCAATACCTAACTTTTATCTCACCACCTCTAATTAAACTTTTGAAACGCAAATATTTCCAACTTGTGTTTTCAAAAATATATTTCCACTCACACCACCTAAGTGAATACAATGCATGAATCAGTGATTCCAAGTACCAAGGAATGGATAAAACCACCCAATTAATTCCAAATTAATTAAAGGTAGGTATGATCATTTTTTTCTAAAGTGTACATAGTGAAGATATGTTTGAGAATATGGAGGGATTTTGGAATTGCAGTGTTACCAGACTATTAAGAAAATAGTTATCGGACGGGATTCTCCGAATACTTTGGCTTTTCCAATTTGGTACAATCTTAAAATAATCATTTGTTGATGTTTGTTGATTAGAAAAAAATAAGTTGAATCTATTTTTATTTTGTGGGCATTTTCATCACCATACAAAATGAAGGATATGTTAAGAATGATATGCAGCTGATCAAGACTGCCGAATCAGTTTTCGAATTTTTGATTTTGTATATCTTTTCTTTCTTTATTTTTCGTGTTGTTAGCAAAAGATCTTGATGTAGTTATTTTTTACTTTTATTAATATATTTATGAGATAAGCTATGGCTCAACTTTTTTCATCAATTTTTTTTTAAGATGGATAAAATTGTTTCTATGCCTGGTTTCACTACTACAATAGGGGGTTGCCCCTACGGATATTGAAATCCGTAGGGGCAGATTTATTTTGGCCCTACGGGGGCTGGACGGTTGCCCCTACGGTCCTTACATATTTATATAAAAATTATTAAATCTTAAATTGTTGTTTGCCCCTACGGAGCCGCAAACCAAGAACCTACGGACTTATCCGTAGGGGCATCTAAATAGGGATTTAAGTTAAAAGCTCAGATCGATCCCTACGCTCATTATTCCCAATTCTCGCGCGAACAAAAAATTCCGAAACCCTCGTTCCCGCCGATCGATCGTCGTTCTCGTCGTTCTCGTCATCGTCATCGCCGCCGATTCGTCGTAGCCACCGCCAGCTTTCGTCGTAGCCACCACCTACTTTCGTTGTCGCCAGCGCCGGCTCATCGGAGTTCTCGTCGTCGCCTCTGCACAGGTAAGGAATTCTTCAATTACTCAAATTTTTTATTGGGGGTGGGGCTGGGGCTGCGGGCTGGGGCTAGGGTTCGGGCTCGGGCTCGGGCTGCGGCTAGGGCTGTGGTTGGGGTTGGGGCTCGGGCTCGGGCTGCGGCTAGGGCTGTGGTTGGGGTTGGGATTGGGGCTCGGGCTGCGGTTAGCGTTAGGGTTGGGGCTGGGGCTGGGGCTGCGGTTGGGGTTAGGGTTCGGCAGGGGGTTGCTGTTGGGGTTGGGGTTAGGGTTAGGGGCTGCTTTAGTTGCTCTTTTCTGAGTTATAGTCTTAAAATAATGGCTGCGAGTATGTTTTCTATTTATAATTATGATTAATGAAAGGATAGTATAGCATTCTCGTTTCAGCATATATTGTACCCTCTGGGCTCTGGAGTTATAATTTTCTGCTCGTCTATGTGAAAAGCAGTTTCCGATGCCCGACCCACTTGATTACTGGGTAATTGCTCCCTATGATGGTGAAGAAGACGATGATAGTGAATGCAATAATGATGAAAATGATGGTGATGACTCTGATAACATGTCTCGATGTTACATGGATAAATAAGCACAAGTCAAGAATCTGGTGCATATAACCAAGCCAGTTTGAGGCGTTAAGCTGATGCGGTTTGATTGCTATAGAATGTGACATGGCGTTTCCGAATATATTCTAAATTATACTTAGTATACACTAAATTATATTGTATATATATGGTGATGGCTTGATGATGAATGCAATAGCTTGGCTCTTGGTTTTATTTTTTACCTAGAGTTCAGAGGGCAAAGAAATCATCTTTCTGATATTGTTAGTTTTCTTAGCAGCCATCACAATCCCCATATATATAATTTCTTCAGGCAGTCCACTTAGCCGGTACCTGAAAATAGCATAAGTGTCACACGACAACAGTTAATTTCTATCGGTTAACATACGTTCGATGTTCGTCGTGACATAGAACTATACAAAGTTGATCTTAGTCTAAAACAGCATCTGCCCCGAAGTTCAGGCCCGGACGTCCTAACGTCCCGGTCGCGTCTTTCGGCGGAGAACATATGTGACATGTGATATGTATGCATGTGTTTATGTGATATGTGCGTATGTATGCATTTAAGTAAAAACAACCCTGCACTTAAGCGAAATCATAAATTGAAACACACATATATAGAATACAACTCATACATGGGTATCCTCAAATCTAACTTTAATTATCGATGATTTATTCTTTTCAACGACAAACGCACACACAAAGCATATACACGGATTTTCTCCTTTGTCAGTAACCATCCCGTTCTTAGATTTCTCAATATAATCATCATAACCTGCAATTTATATGATACAGTCTAACATGGCCCATGAGTACGTCAGGGTTAAGAACTGGATGTATGTGAATTGGCAACAACGTATGCAACCTAAGTTTATCACTGGAGTTTCTGCTTTCATTGAATTTGCACGCGCACATAATAAGAAGGAGAAGACAGTAATGTGGCAGAAGAAGAAGGAGAAGACAGTAATGTGGTAGAAGAAGAAAAAAATGACATTCCTTGTTCTCTGTTTCAGCATTAATCTTCTGATATGAACTAATGATGGCTTTCACATTGGATTTTCCTTTTAGAGACTTCTTAGTGTCCAATGGAAAGTATACATCAGATTTGTGCAGGTCAGGTTCTTCTATGACTTTCAAGAGTTTCAACTGATTCTGTAAATTACATCCTAGTTGGGTGATACTTTTACCATTTCTCACTGCAGGTGCGCTCTCTAATATCCATTTTGAATGTAATATTATAGATATTCATGCATGTTTATGTCAAAATTACTTATATTGTCAATGTTTGATTATCTAGTTATTGGTGATGCGTCCATATCAGGGACAGAGGCCACTCCCGCTCCTCCAGGTATGTTTATATATCATATAGTGCATGTATATTGATTTAGAATTCTATATCATAAATATACACACATTCCTTTTGCTCTTACTTAGATAGTAATTTTTATTATTGTCTAGCTATAGGCGGTGACAGTAGTTGACAATAAAATTTGTCATCCTAGAAACTATGATTTTTATATATGCTCGCATGCGAGAATGATTGTAAGTCGTGGACCTGTACAATAAATTCTTATTTGGTATTTGTTTGAAATCAAATTGAATACTATATAATTGATAAGTTTGTTATATTTGTATTTAGTTTGGAAATTGATTATAAAAGAAACAGAGAGAAGAAAATAGAAATTGTAGATAGTAGAATAGCACACTCATTTCAAAAATTGCACTTTGATCTTTATGTCTACCTTTTTTTTTAATTACCAATGTGTCTCGATTTTATTCGCAAAATATCCTTTTCTGTCCGGCGGCTGGCTGGCTAAATTTCATACAACATAATAACTGCGCCGGGCTTGAAGTTTCACATTGCCTTCAACTTTAATCACCACTAATTGATGGTTTCGCAACTTTGTAGTAATCCCGAAACATGATTTATTTTCTGCAAATGCTAGGAAATTTCACTCAAATTTTGCATCTTTACTCTATTTTTCACAACGGTTAATTTGTTATGTTTCACCACTTGGGTATTTGAGGAAACATCTTCTATTTTCTACCATTTGACTGAAATTGCATGTTTTTATTGAAAATAATACAATTGCATAACCTTAAGAAAAACAACCACCCCTTTTTTAATGAATTTGGACGGGTAGTTATCCCAAATTTTTTTAAAACAAAAGAAAAACAGCGACCTATATACAAAATGGGTAAATGTCGTGATCAATAAATTACTTACCATTTGCCGAGACATGTATGTTTGCAGCATCCATACATCCTTTTCCTCTTCTTCGATGCCGTATTCTCATTATCTTCGTCTAATCCATCTGAAACTGCAATTAAATTTAATCAAACCAAATAAAATCAAAAATTAAAATCAAACAGCAACAACAAAATCAATGAAATTTATAGCCTACCAGAGTCTTCAAGAATATCCATATATGAATCCTGGGCCTTCTTCTTTTTCTTCAAAGATCTTTTAGAAGCAAAGAATTTTGTTTTCTGGCAAGTGCTTTGAAGCTAAACACCATATTGCCTTTGTATTTGAAAACCAAAAAATGCCCAGTTTGCAGATTATTGGCTACTGTAAATTCATGCCACCCATCTCCACTCATGGAAGCAACTTTGTTCTCGATGTGAAGATCAACATGCCATATTTTGCCATTGTGGCTCACTAGGTTAGCATTTTCTCTTCTCTTGACCATCTTGCTAATCTGCTTGGTAAATTTATTCGGAACCGGCTGCGAATCATTAAAAGACATGCATAAGAAAGGAAGCTAAAATACAGATATATAGCATACCGATACATCGAAACTTTAAAGTTGCGATGACAATTCAGAGATATTTATTTCTACACTCGTGGTGCACATGCGAATGCGTCAGGCATCATGGACAAATATTTGAGAACATGGAAAGTATTATTAGTATAAAGTAATTAAAGCTTTTAAACACCTTGTGTAGATATTTTCTTAGTTGATGCAATCATATCATGATGACTAAATTTAAGCTATTATATATATGCATATGTATTTTTCTAATCTAATATATTACACACACACACACACACACACACAGAACCAATTTGGTAGAAAAATCAGGTAGCAGGACCCTGAAGAAATGGAGTCCATAGCATTACTCATCATCATCATCCATGATCCTTTTGAAGAAATATTATCAAAAGGGAAGAATAAATACAACAAGCAGTGAGAATTATTATATTATCAAAAGGGGAGAATAAATTGTTACTGCTGGTTAATGCTTGCAAGAAGTTGAAACGTGCGTTCAATCCATTTATATAATAATTCTCACTGCTTGTAGTATTTATTCTTCCCTTTTGATAATATTTCTTTAAAGGGATCATGGATGATGATGATGAGCAATGTTATGGACTCCATTTCTTCAGGGTCCTGCTACCTAATTTCTCTACCAAATTGGTGCTCTCTCTCTCTCTCTGTGTGTGTGTGTGTAATATATTATATTAGAAAAATACATATGTATATGTATAATAGCTTAAATTTAGTCCTCATGATATGATTGCATCAACTAAGAAAATATCTACCCAAGGTGTTTAAAAGCTTTAATTACTTTATACTAATAATACTTTCCATGTTCTCAAATATTTGTCCATGATGCCTGACGCATTCGCACGTGCACCACGTGCGTAGAAATAAATATCTCTGGATTGTCATCGCAACTTTGAAGTTTCGATGTATCGGTATGCTATATATCTGTATTTTAGCTTCCTTTCTTATGCATGTCTTTTAATGATTCGCAGCCGGTTTCGAATAAATTTACCAAGCAGATTAACAAGATGGTCAAGAGAAGAGAAAATGCTAACCTAGTGAGCCACAATGGCAAAATATGACATGTTGATCTTCACATCGAGAACAAAGTTGCTTCCATGAATGGAGATGGGCGGCATGAATTTACAGTAGCCAATAATCTGCAAACTGGGCATTTTTTGGTTTTCAAATACAAAGGCAATATGGTGTTTAGCTTCAAAGCACTTGCCAGAAAACAAAATTCTTTGCTTCTAAAAGATCTTTGAAGAAAAAGAAGAAGGCCCAGGATTCATATGTGGATATTCTTGAAGACTCTGGTAGGCTATAAATTTCATTGATTTTGTTGCTGCTGTTTGATTTTAATTTTTGATTTTATTTGGTTTAATTAAATTTAATTGCAGATTCAGATGGATTAGACGAAGATAATGAGAATACGGCATCGAAGAAGAGGAAAAGGATGTATGGATGCTGCAAAAATACATGTCTCGACAAATGGTAAGTAATTTATTGATCACGACATTTACCCATTTTGTATATAGGTCACTGTTTTTCTTTTGTTTTAAAAAAATTTGGGATAATTACCCATCCAAATTCATTAAAAAATGGGTGGTTGTTTTTCTTAAGGTTATGCAATTGTATTATTTTCTACCGCTACATCGGCTGCGGTTCCGCAGACAGCTCCTATAGCTCCACCGCCCGCTCAGACTCCCGCAGCCGCGACTCCGCAAGCTACTACCTCGACGGCGACTGCGCAGACCACATCGCCAGCTCCACAGGCCGCTCAGACTCCCGCACGCGCCGAATTGCATGGTTTATTGACCGAGGAGCAGGCGCGCCAGATTCTATCGTTTATCAGAGATGGAGCTGGACCGAGCTAGGGTAGCTTTTTGATTCTTATTTTTTGAAACATGTATTTATTTATATGATACATATTGTACTACATTTTAAAACGATATTGACATTGATATTGGTTTATATTATATCATATTCAGTTTTTGGGTTTCTTTTGTATATTATATGCGTGAGATGTGATTATGAATACTGCGATATATGTTGCGTGATGATTAATTTTATATTTTATTGTTATATATATTATTATGCACAGGACGGGAAAAATCAGGCAGCCCTTTTTTTAAAAAAAATACAGATAATGTGTACCTACGGATTAATCCGTAGGTACACATGTTGCTCCTACGGCTATATCCGTAAGGGCAACATATCAGCAGTAACTGATATCCCCCCTGATCTCAGTACCAGGGGGGTGGGGAGTGCCCCTACGGATATGTCCGTAGGGACCATTGCTTAGCCCCTACGGAGTTATCCGTAGGGGCAAAATATTAGAAATCCTGATATTTTACCCCTACGGATTAGTAACTACGCATATATCCGTAGGGGATATTACGTGGCCCCTACGGCTTTCTCCGTAGGTACAGGTAATATATTTAAAAAAACCGTAAATAATATAATTTTTTTTACTCTACGGCTTACTCCGTAGGTGAAACTGGCCCTACACAGAACTCCGTAGGGGCAAGTTTTTGCCCGTAGGGGCAAGTTCAGGGTTTCAACTTGCACCTGCGGCCTTTGCACCTACGGGGTCTTTTTTCGCCCCTACGCACATATCCGTAGGGGCAGTGGTTTGCCCCTACCGACAAATCGGTAAGGACAACCCTTATTTGTAGCAGTATTTTGATAAGCGACTTATTTTTAAATCCATGTATTTTCAAAATTCTTAAGAAACCCAAACTTTAAAAGTATATATATCAATGTTTCAAGCTTATATGTATTCTAATGAAATACCCTTTTCCAAAATACCAGGTTTATCATTTCTCAAGGTCTGACACATTCTAACTTTAATTCCTTTATTTAATTAACTATAACATTATTTATCAAATCATAACACTAATTATCAAACCATTACATATATTGTTTATCAAATCATAACACGATTTATTATAATAAAAAAACTTTATCTATCAAATAATAACACATATTCTATTAAATCTTTAAAGGATATTATTAGCAAAACATTCACGGATATATTTACCAACCGAGGTTCCAAAAGAAATACAATAATATATTTTGGGTCTTCCATATTTTCGTAGTTGGGCCGAAAACGGTTATTTAAGATCTGCTAACTAATGAGGTTTAAGCTTGGGCCGGTCCTTTTTAGGTTACTAGACTTTAACCCCACGGATAACGCGTGAGTTCAAAAATGATCAAAAAAATTTATTGCTGAAATGTACATTACATATAATCATTACAACTTAACATTTAAGCAATATTGGATAAAATGAATGTATAGATCCAGCTTTTTCTAGCTTAAATTAAAGTTTTTTTTTATGGATCACAATTTTTTTTATAAGCATTGTATCTTTGGAAAAATTGATAAAGTCATTATTTATATTTAGCTTTTTATGAATTATAAGTACATTATTAGTTTTTTACGGCAAAAATAATTACTGAGCGTAATTTAATTTTTTTTATATGCTTTATATTATGCATTACAAATAATCTAATATGATTTAAACTAAAATAGTTTAAAAAAATGTTTGTGAATAGCTATATAATACATTTTCAGTGAATCTTATTACATGATTCATCTTTTTATCATTATATAGATACGAGTAATTGCCCATCAACAACCCATTATTCATAATTAACAATATATTAGCACATAAACTAATTATAATAACTAATAACGTTATAACTAATTATAATAATTGATGAAAAAAATCAATGGGTCAACTCATTCAAATAACCATCCATTAATTATTCATTTTTTTCTTGAACAAAGAATATGAAAATAAATATAGAAAAAAGAAGGGCTAAGAAAAATAAAAATAAATAACAATTACTCGAAAAAGATAAAAAATAAATAACTTTAACAAACGCTGTGAAAACTCCATATAAAGCAACAATTTAGCCTTTACGTCATTCTAAAGCTAAATACTTTTTAAAAGCTAAATATTTTACAAAGATTAAATTATGAATATTTTTTAAAGATTAATATCGAAAAATAAAGACAAAAAATATCTACTCTATTATTATTAATTATGGAAAACCCTTTGGAAAAGGCTTTTTAACCAAGTAAAATAAAATAGAAACCAAATAATTACTAAAAATAGATATAAATAAGCTCTATTTTTTTTCATTTTGGTCCTCGTATAAATAGGCCATTATAAATGTATATAGAAATAAATATGGATAAAGGAAAGGGTAAAAAGGGAAATGCCAAAAATGATGTTTTGACTTACAAAAGAGTTTTGACCAACTCAATTTTGTATTAGGAAGAAACGAGCCTGCACGTCCAAACTGCAGTGGTCTCTCACATGGGCCAGTGGGGTCCGTTGACTATTTTGCAGTTAGTCTCTTAGACCCTACTCGTCCATGTGAGAGGCCACTATAGTTTTGGACCTGCAGGGCCTATGCAGATCCCGTTTTCTCTTGTATTAGAATAATAGATAGATAGATAAATAGAAAGACAGGGTTAGGTAAATTGTAAAAAAGCGCCCGGTCCGATCAGAACTTGTGTAAAAACTTCCGGGCTTTTGGGCCTTGTTACAAACCTTGGGTTCATTGTAAACCCTTGGTATAACAGTTGCGTGTAATATCTAAGCAGATACATACAATATCTCAGCAATAAGCAGTTGCATATAATATCTAGACAGTTACGTGTAATATCTAAGCAGTGTGAGGGATAGACGAGCCTAAATGAAATCCAGCTCAGGGGTTTTTCACAAAGATTTCCAACAGTAAGCCTTTCCGAGCAATTTCAAAAATTACAGGGGTTTTTAGACAACTCCCGAGTTGGCCGGGGTCTTTTTGACAATTTACCCTATAGGGTTTGAGTTCTTTGATTCAATCCGGCCCAACACGAGGATCAAATATGCAATTTTATGTACTAACAGGGTGAACATATTTGCAATTAAATATTTATCAGGTACCTACCTACTAAATTAAAAAGGAAAGAAATCCCTTTTTTATACCTCCCTCAACCACAAACCCTAACCCTAAAGATGAAGACAAAACCAAATCCGTTAACGAGAGATCCATACCGGTGAATGGATCCCCATCCTTATCGAAAATTAATGGTATTTATTTGCAAAAGACTAAGTTTGTGGAATCGGCAGCTGAAACCGAGAAGGCATTTGTAGCCGTCGAGACGAGAGAGAACAACATATAAAAAAATTGATGACAACATATCGAGTAAACATTTATTATAACTACTACATTATACGGAAATAAGTAGATAGATCAACAAACATGGCTACACAAGCATCCATAGTATTTATTTCCGGGATGCCTCTTCCTTCCGGAGGAGTGTCGACAACACAAACGCCGATGCCATTCTCCCTCGCACGGACGCAATTCCCCCTGCAAGGGGCGGCCATGCAACCGTTGGTAAAATGCATCTGGTGGCATTTTCTTACTTTGAATTTTTGCGGTCATCTCCACAACTGCAAATCATTATATTGGATCACTAATTTTAGTGAATCAAATATATAATTAACAGCTTGAATACCAATGAGCAATAGCTCAATTGGTTTAGACACTTTCCCTGCTAGGGAAGTGCAAGTTTCGAACTTTAGGAACTCTAGAGGGAAAGTGGTTACAAATTAACGTCTTGGAGGGCAAATTCTCTCGGAAGCGGGCTTTTGGGCTAGTGCCCCAAAAAAAAAAAACAGTTTGAACTAATTTCATTAATGAATTTAAAAAAATTAACAGAAAGTGAAAAAAAGTTAAAAGCATATTGAGAAAAGTGGAATTTGTAATTTTTATCATACATTTAAAAATCAATTATGTTAACATGTACTTGACAATTTATCCAACCCTAAGTTAAAAGCTTTAAAGATTAAATATCTTAGACTAATTAATTATTCAATTAAACATACAGTTAATTTTTCTATCAGAAACTAGTAATAAAATGGACTATCAAATCATTAAGAAAAATAAATGTTTAATTTGTGTGAGAAAGTTTGTGCAGGCCAGAGTCAAATTAGAATATCGCATGACTCACGTCATCTTATATATTATTCTTTTTTCTTTCCTATTCTGATGAATATAGATGTTAATGTGATGCAAGCGGGATCTAAATTCCAAAACTCCTTGCTCAGCTGCAAAGAGGTTTTCATATAGGCTGTAAGGACACCCGCTCCAAAAAAATGTTTGTGTGTAAAAGTAGTTTCATGTTTATTCTTCAACATTCCAAGAAAAAAAAATCTATGTAGTTAAAAATTAATCTATAGTCTCCTACTAAGAGAAAATAATAAAATGTTTTGGCACTAG
The DNA here is from genome assembly GCA_030015575.1 of Agapanthus africanus. NCBI lineage: Eukaryota > Viridiplantae > Streptophyta > Magnoliopsida > Asparagales > Amaryllidaceae > Agapanthus > Agapanthus africanus. The sequence goes on along the minus strand of CM057350.1, from coordinate 128,993,473 downwards.
CCCGGAAGCTCTAATCTATACACACCCACGCATCAAGAGGACTAAAGAATTTGCCACAAAAGTTTTAAATCATGGCTGTTTTCCGCTCCTAAGGTTCAAATCTTGCACTCTCCTCAAGAGAGGAAGTGACCATACCAACTGAGCTATTGCTCATTGGTCTAATGAGATTTATAACCATGATTAGAAACAAAATATGAGAAGATACATGTGAGAACCGAATTTAAGAGTTCAAATTAATTTTATTTGTAAAATTTAATTGTTTGTGCAAGCAAATTCTTTAAAAAATTTATAATTTTAATTGTTTGTGCAATTAAATTGCTACAATTGATTGTTAGTGCAGTAAAATGGCGCAATAAATCAAGAATATCATAGGACACATTACCAAAACCTACATTATCAATACATGCAATTAACTAAACTTTTAATGAAAATCACGGCCCTGCCTCTTCAGAGGAGTTGCTGAAGACTGCCGCCCACATCCGGTAATTTCCATGTTTCTAACGACACTAAGGTTATTATCTATATGTTCCGAAGTTTCACCTAGATGTACGCCGGTGTCCCTAGCTAGCTCTAACAAGGAGGTATCAGAAATGAAACCAAAACACGCAATACGGTTTGCATCAATACTTGAAGGCCCTCCTGGCGACTTTCCATTTTCGGTTGTGTCGTCTGCTCCTTTCTTGCCACCGTCCACTTTGACTTTCACATCTTTCTTTCCCGGTGGTCGCCTTACTTTCCTCTTTCCTTTTTTCTGCCGGGTTAGCCGTACCTGGAACCATCCCAATGTTTTATTAGTCATATCACCTAGATAAGACTTAACCACCTCATTACTGATACTTATATTCGTATCGTGTTCATTGATATTGCAAGGTAGCATTGTCCCCATCGCATCTTGGAGCCCTTTCTGTAGAAGAGCTTGTAAGTTGTTTGCAAACAAATCCTCCATCTTCTTGAACATAAGATCTTCAATCCGCTCTTCGAAATTGGTGCCAACTCCGCCATTATTATCTACATTCCTATCTTAATTTCCCCTCCTCCGATAGGTGTATAGCAATGTATTCATCTCGTTACTCCTCATTAGACCTTTACCATGTATCGGGCTTTACCCTTCTTATGAGCCTAACAAGCATGCTTGGATTTCTAGCTCCGTCCAGGAGAGAGAAGAGTCACACGGATCTTGAGCCAAAATTTCTTTCACAATAGGGTCCGCCATGCTCCAGGTTTCTTCTTAGATCTCTCTAAGTCGGCCATACGGTGTCACGCCCGCTTTTCAAAATACGGAATATGAAGGGTGACAAGGCCAGCCATGCTCTTACAGTCAAGGAAATATTCTGCCGTAGTCATATTTCGGCTTCTAGCACTACGTGGTAATCAGTAATCATAGCACAAGTAATGAGAAATGCAGTCGCTAATTATATCAAAACAGATGTAAAATTAACCAGATAGAGTCAAAAGAAAGGATAACGCTGACGTCGCTAATCTATATGTCCGCAGTATTCTCGAGGTAAGACAGATCCTGATCCGAGCTAAGTCCACTTTTCACTCTGAGCATGCATATTCAGGTCGTCAGAGCGACAAATTAGCAATATATATAAATATAATGTGCAACGATGATAAACATAAAGCAGTAAGTATAGAGTAATGATGCGAGCATGAAATAACCAGTACATGTAACGATAAAGCAGGTGTATCAGATTAGTAATCAATGCAATATCCATGTCACTAAAGCTATCAGTCTCTAAGTCTTAATGTCCAAGTCACTAAACTTATCGTCAGTCCAAGTGTGAGCGTCAACCACCGAAGAAATATCCCCAACCCAAGGGTAAGCCTCAGGGGTAAGGAAACACGGGCCCGAATCACTATCAGTAAGAATCAGAAACACTATCAGTACAAATCCCGAAATTACTAAATATGCTGGCAGTGGGACTCCTGAGATTCCGTTGATTGAACTCACACTCAAACTACCCTGCACTCCGCGGTCTACATCAAGCACCGACCATGAATCTAAATACTAGTCGCTCCATGACAAGTCTACACGAGAATTGGAGACAGGGTCTCCATTAAGCATGTCTCGACTGGTATCCAAGATAAATGGACAGTGCTCGATGTCTTACCTATGACATGAATATAAGTGATCTCATACCCGTCCCATACCAGTTATAGTTACACTTATATATGTCCCATAGGCGTCGACAATGCAATAACTAATTGGTTCCGCTGATTGTGTACAAGTACGTGTCACTTCTATTATTCAATCACGCTTTTACACTAACGTACTTGCCATGATCCAATCACTAATATTTATCATTTGGTAATGTAACACGGTCACTAGGATATCGATGCAAATGAGCAGTATTCACAAGGGTATAACAGTCATGCAACATGATAGGGGTACAGTAAATGCACTACTGAATACATGTGAGCAACCGGTGTCGGTTGGATTAGAAAAATCCTATAAAATCACACGTGAGTAATTTGGCAAAACAATATAAAAAGAGTAAACAGTGTATTAAATTATTTGTACGAAAAAAATTGGTTTCGAGTTAATCGGGTATCAGGTTTGCGAGTTATGGTCATTGCATTTTAAGTGTTTATTGTTGGAAATCAAATTTCTGAACTGAAAGCCCGTTTCGTAACATGTTTTAGTCCCTGTTGGGATCATAATTAGGCGACGCTACAGTTGGATAATATTTATATTTATCTGTTATGTTTCCAACGCACGAGACGGATCAATAATATCCGTTGTACGCAGGGAGATATACACTGTTTAAGGTTAAGATATACATTCTGTTTCTGCAAGAAACTGCTGTACACATCTACGGTTTAAAAGGTGTTATAAATATCAAATGACGCTGGAATGCAATGAGACTGTAACACTTTAGAATGTGGTTAGTGTTAATTAAGCGATAATACGGGTTTTTAATGAAATTTAAAAATAATCATTTTCTTCACATTTTATTTAATTAATTAATATTTTATTTAATTGTTTATTTTCACTTGCACACATATGTGCATGTTGAATTAGGTTTAATGGGGTGTTAACCATACTTATGTAGACATGACACACTTAAACCTTTCTCTAAACAATCATATTATATCTTAACTTATCTATCTATTTTAAATTATTCAAACAAAGGTTTAATTTTTTTTAAAAAGAAAAGAAAAGGAATAGAAGAGAAGGGAAAAGAAAGAAAGTTAGAACTCTTGAGACTTCGGGGGCTGGCTGGCATAAATGGCTTTAATGAGAGGGAGAGTGAGTATAACACTCACATATACTCACACTCACACTCACATACACTCACCTCACAACACATATACACTCATTCCTTCACAATATCTCTCATTCTTACCTCACTCTCTCAATTATTAACCCTAACTCAGTTGCTTCCTCCTCCTTCACTTCACATCAAGTTCTCTACTTGATTTATAGGATTTCATCACAAACCAAAACCAAAACTCCAACCTAACTTCACAAAACCCTTCACAATTCATGCTAAAGCTTTTGTGATGACTTGGAGCTTGGAAAGCTAGGATTTTTCCCAAGTTTTGGTGAGGTAGTGATCTTTATACCCTTATTAGGCTCTAATGAGGTTGTATGCTTAATAGTTTCAGTTTTAAAACACTAAAGTTATGGTTTTGTACAAATATCGTATTCTTGTATATGTTTTGGTATCTCTAGGATCTGCTATCATAAAGTTAGTCTACGGTAAAATCTAGTAATACAGTAGTATAGTGTTAGAAGCCCTGAGAGTACACCTGAAACCCGAACCCAAACCCTCTTAGTCGAACCGGCGAGACCTAGGTGAAATCCGGCGACGTCGGTTTTTTAGGCACTTGGGGAGTTGTGTTTTTGAGGGTAGGTGTTTGTAGGTTATTCTTGGTGTTTGGTACTGCTTGCTTTTCCTATATTGACTGTAGGTAAAATCTGGGAGCACTTTGGTAGTTTCTAGTGTTTCGGCAACGCGCGATACGGATATCCGACACGGGTTTTGTACTTCGTATAGTTAGCTGCACTTGGGTTAGTTTAGAGTGCCGCTACGCACGTTCGCCACTAAGCTAACACTTAATTAGCTTGTGGAAGTCGGCACGTTGATTTAAGCGTTGTTTGCGTGTATTATCGGGAAGTTTCTAATTTGCACTTGTTATGTTTTTTATGCAATATTAGGATCTATTTCGGGGACTTCGGGCGCTACAAAGAAAGGGAAAGAGGTGGTTGGATTCACCTATCTCGAGATCATCGGTGAGTAGATTTAACATCTACGGTGGAATCGCTTATATAGCGCTAAGCGTCGAGGGCTGGATTTAGTGATATAAACCTATGTTATTAGTATATACATTGATTGTGCATAAACATCATCTTGCACATCCCATTACCTGTTTTACATTGATACTGTATTGATTGAACACTACACCATTGCTAACGGTTCATGTTGCACGAGCACTAAATTGTATGCTACACACAGTTGGTAATTGCCATAACACGCACAACATATACACATATGTGGTATTGTATTCGTTATTAATATTGAGACGTTGATTCTTGTTCTATTGCGCATATGAAATGCATCATGCATACATACCTACATGTATACATACATACTTTACTGTAGCTACATATACACCTTGATATGATGCTGCATTTGATTTTTGGAGAATATGAGAATCGCATGATATTATTTAAAAAACTCAATTCATTTCAAAGAGCGTTTTCCCTTGATATGCTCATATTACTGTTCCATGTTGCATACATCATATTTCATGGATTTACGCATTGAGATACGGATTTCATGTGATTTATGAATTTGAGAACCGTGGTGATATTCAAGAAAGTATGCACTGTTTTGAAAACCCGGTTTCTCTTGATATGATATTTCGATGCGTCCACCATGAGTTTTCTCAGTTCTGAGCTATGAGTATACCCAATTCGAGGATCGGTAAGCACGGTCTGCGGGTACATGGTGGACCCAGTGAGGTACCCGGGGCAAGAAGACTCGTATAGATAGGCGGTGAGCCCGACGGAGGGAGTACTACCTACCGGTGATTGTATAGGACTCGACGGATGTCCGGAGGATACCGTCTTGGAGTTATGATATATATATATATATATATATATATATATATATGAGGGCCGATCGGAGTATGCGGCACCTGAGATATGAGTATTTACGTGTCGATGTTAGACACGGGTTTCATGATGTTTCGAGTGTCGATGTTGGATACTCAGGTTCCATGATGATGATTCATACCTGAGGTTTTATGTGTTATTCCATACTCAGGATTTATTTGACATGCATTGTTTCATGTAGTTGTTGTACCCCGGTGGTGTACCTTGATCATGATTAACTGTATATCCGTATTGTTATATTATGCCATCAGATCGCATATTTCAGATTATCGCTTTTCATGCATACTTGCGATTATCTGTACGATGTTATTTACTATTCACGAGTTGGCAACTCACCCCTGTTTTGCCACAGTGTTTTGCAGGTTCGACCCTCAGTATAGTCGCGACAGGGCTGCTCATTTCATTTACTTCTACGGATACCGCTGCTGTTGGTCTTTATTTTGGATAGGTGGATGGTTTTGCGGTTATCCGTATGATCTCATTGTGTATCTTATTGTATCAAATACTCTCCATCCACCACTTTCATGTATATTGACTTAGAGACGAGTTTGTGATGATCGGTATTGTATTATTTGTGACTTTGGGTGTCGAGCTCGTTCAGTCGGCTATTTTATTTATGTTGTGATGTTGTTTCACTTCCTTATTGCTTATTCCTTCGCTACAACATCGTATATATATATATATATATATTATATAACTTGTTGTGGTTTTGTTCCGCCTGTTGGCGTGAGTTGCTCCCATTTGAGATGCTTTATATTTATTTTTTGCTTGTACCCGTTTGGGGCTGGTTTTTACAAAGGAGGTGCTGCCGAAATTTTCAAGAAAATAAATTAACTTAAGATTTTTAAATGTTTTAAATGTTATATCTTTCTACCCTTTTATGGTTTAAATTTCTGGGTTGTCGGCTTACTTAAATTACGTTACGTCTTTAGACATTGCGAGATTTAAGTGCCGGTCACGTTCCAAATTTGGGTCGTGACAAAGTTGGTATCAGAGCGTTAGGTTTTACCTTTCGGAGTGTAGGATGACCTTGGTATGATGGAGTAGGTAGCTTAAGCAGAGTGACGTAGTGTGTGTATGTTCCGCGGCATACTTACGACACGGTACTCCGCCTAAGCGACCTTAGGACATGTTGCTTGAATTCCTTCCTTGATTATATATATCCTTATGATTCGATTTCTATGTTCTTATCGAATCCTGTTTCCTTATTCCAGCCACTATGCTGCCGAAGACTACGAGGGCACAAAGAGCTGCCGCGAGAGCCGAGATCAGGGCAGGCTCGTCCGAGACGAGGACTGACCGGGGCGGTACGCCTTTTTTACAGGTGAGTTTGATCCACCTTCTCCAGATCAAGATCCACTTTCTCCAAATCGTATTACTAGGCTAGAGGCCGGTATGCAGGATTTGCGCCAGATGATGGGGTCGTTGGTGGAGTCCAGTCGAGCGCATAGATCAGAGGTTGTCCCACCTGTTACGGGGACCGTGATGGTGCCTACTGTTCCGACAGTCGTACCTGCAGCTGCGGAGGTTATCACCGTATCCTTATCTGAGCTCATGAGGCTGAAGCCTCCGGTTTTCACAGGCACCGACGCAGCTGAGGATCCACAGTCGTTCATCGATCGAATGGCTAGGATCTGTCGTTCGTTGAGATGCTCCGATACGAGATGGGTGGAGTTTGCTAGTTTCCGTCTGGAGGGTCTTGCCCAGACTTGGTGCGAGTCTTTAGAGAGAGGTCAAGCTGCAGGTCTTCCTCCTATGACCTGGGTTGAGTTTACGATGGTGTTTCTTGCCTGATTCCCCCCTCAGAGCGTTAGAGATGCTAGAGCTCGCAGATTTGAGTCGTTGCGCCAGACTCCGGTTATGACAGTGGCGGAGAACGATGTTCAGTTTACCCAGCTATCGATGTATGCTCCGTATTTAGTAGATACCGAGGAGAGGCGTGTCAAGAGATTTGTACGAGGACTGATTACCCAGTTGTTCCTTTCTATCGGCGCCCAGCATTTTGACACATATGCAGCGGCACTGGACACAACCCTACTGGTTGAGGAGCGTCTTTCCGAGACTTCGGTCGTCCCGGAACCGAAAAGGATTCGTACTGATTTTTCAGCGCAGAGGAAGTTTGGCAGAGGCCGCAGTTGATTCGCTATAGGCCGTTCGGGTAGCCGGAGCGTGAGACGGGGCCAGACATATAGTTTATACCCACATGGTCAGCATTCGTCGCCTGGATGTTTTGGGTGTGGGAGTCCACATCATCGCGTCAGAGATTGCACTGAAGTACGCCAGGGCGAGGCGGCGGGTCCACATGTCACCTTACCACCTTCTCCACCCCACAGAGTGTTGCCCCTTATGCCTGTTGTTGCTCCGCGTCAGACTTATTCTCAGAGAGGTCGTAGCCGCGGAGGTTTTGTTCAGAGAGGATTGTAGGGTGTTTTTTGTTACCCCATTGAGATGGGAATACGCGCACGCGTCTCAGGCGTACTACAGATTCCCCCTGCCTAGGGTAGGCTGGGGTTTAATGATTGTGGGGATCCGAATCTCCGGCAGCCGCGGACTAAGCTGCCGTTAATTACCCCTCGCCTTTGGGGCGAGGGAACCTCCGATTAACGGGTTAAACTGGTCATGCGAACTCAATGTGCAGTGTACGTGTGTTCTGTTCTGAAGGGGGGTTTTGGATATATCGGGAGCCACGCAGAGTTTTTACGGGGGTCCCGGGGTTCAGGGCAGCGCCCCGGCCCGAAAATTTTTTTGGAGGGGGAGAATGTTGCGGAGTATGTATATGTGTGAATTTGTATACATATGTATATGTATATGTATATGTATGTACATAAAAAGAGGGGGGAAAGGCATCCAAGGGATGCGTGGGGGCCAGCGCCTTGAGCGCTGTGCGCTTAGGTGCTGTGCGCTCAGGTGCAAGCACGCCACGTGTCGGCACGCGGGCGCTTTGCGCATGAGCGCTGCGCACAGGTGCGCAAGCGCGCGCGCGCCACGTGTCGGCACGCGGGCGCTTTGCGCAAGAGCGTTGGAGCGCAGGTGCGCAAGCGCGCGCGCGCCACGTGTCGGCACGCGGGCGCTTTGCGCAATGCGCGTTGGAGCGCAAGCGCGCGCGCGCCACGTGTCGGCACGCGGGCGCTTTGCGCACTTGCGCAAGCGCGCGCGCCACGTGTCGGCACGCGGGCGCTTTGCGCACTTGCGCTGCGCGCTGGAGCGCAAGCGCGCGCGCCACGTGTCGGCACGCGGGCGCTTTGCGCACTTGCGCTGCGCGCTCGGAGAGGACAAGAAGCTTTTAGCCTGAAAAAAGATTTCTCAAAAGAGAAATCAGAGAGGAGTCGGGCTCCTGAATGTGTTTTGGGTTTAATGGAAGTGGTTCTTCTTCTTCCTCCTGCTGCTTGCTGGATCTTGAAGATCAAGAGATGTGAAATCTCAAAATCTCTCCTTTTTAAGATCTGGTGACAGATCCAAGTTCCCCTTTATGGGTTTTGTGGTGAAAAACTAATTTGTTTTATAAAAAGAGGAGTAAAACTCTTCATTTAATTCAAGAGAAAGAAGAAGGTTTTGGAACCTTGAAGAAGAAGAATAGATCTCAGATCTGGAAACTTTTTTTTTAGAGAGAGAAAAAGTTGTTGAGATATTTTCATTATCTTTTGCCTTTATAAGCTATACATTTTACACATAGCCCCTTGGGCTTCACAAAATGGCATTTTGCCTATCTCATGGCTCATGTGCCATTTCTTTTTGCACATAAGCCATGGGCTTTACAAAAAATTGGCTTTATGCCTATTTTTCTTACATTTGTCCATAAAATAAAAAAAAAGAAATACAACAAAATTATTTATTACAAAATTTTTATCTTGGCGTGGTGGGAGGCCGGCCGCTTCATGTTCGGGCTCGACCCGGGCATGGGCCCACTAGATCTGGGCTTGGGGTTGACTTTGATTTTGACTTAGTCAACCGGGGTGTAAATTTTTACCCCAACAAATTGCCCCCATCAATAAATGCACACCACATATGTGGGTCGTGTGCATGAAATTGATGGATTTTCTTCCACGTGGAGGCGACTTGATTTGGTTCCCGCTTTTTGGGAAGATGGCACTGCCCTTTTTACGACATGGACGGTCGTTGCTTGACATGTCTCCGAGACGGAGTGTCCGTGATAGACGTTTTCCCTGGCCCGGAGTTATCTGGTTCCCGCTTTGTAGGAATCCTGCGCTGCCCTTTTAGCGACTTGGACGGTCGGTGCTGCCATTTTAGCGACTTGGACGGTCGTTGCTGCCCTTTTAGCGACGTGGACGGTCGGTTCTGCCCTTTTTTGCGACTTGGACGGTCGGTGCTGCCCTTTTAGCGACGTGGACGGTCGATGCTGCCCTTTTAACGACGTGGACGGTCGGTGCTGCCCTTTTTGCGACGTGGACGGTCGTTGCTGCCCTTTTAGCGACTTGGACTGTCGGTACTGCCCTTTTAGCGACGTGGACGGTCGATGCTGCCCTTTTAGCGACGTGGACGGTCGATGCTGCCATTTTTGCGACTTGGACGGTCGGTGCTGCCCTTTTAGCGACGTGGACGGTCGATGCTGCCCTTTTAGCGACGTGGACGGTCGGTTCTGCCCTTTTAGCGACGTGGACGGTCGATGCTGCCCTTTTAACGACGTGGACGGTCGGTGCTGCCCTTTTTGCGACGTGGACGGTCGTTGCTGCCCTTTTAGCGACTTGGACTGTCGGTGCTGCCCTTTTTGTGACTTGGACGGTCGATGCTGCCATTTTAGCGACGTGGACGGTCGATTCTGCCATTTTAGCGACATGGACGGTCGGTTCTGCCCTTTTAGCGACTTGGACGGTCGGTGCTTGATTTGACTTGCTCTGCTTCTTGCAGTGTCGAGATTGGATTCTGACTTGCTCCGCTTCATGCGGTGTCGGAGTGGAAGTTGATTTGTTGATTTTGATTTGGGTTGACATCAGCATCGCTATACTGGAATATGGTACCAGGAGCGAATCATCATTTGTCATGACAGGGTTTGGGAATTGGTTTTTGTTTGGCATCTGCATTGCTGCACTGGAATAATGCCAGGAGCAACTCATCATTTGCCCCGAGAGGATTTGGATTTGGTTGCTTAGGAGACAGGTTTAGATCCCTGTCACCTAAGGCTTTTCCATTTTGTGAGCCGTAAGGGTCTCACAAATCATTTTCTCCCTACGGGTCATAAGGATCCCGTAGGTGTATTTTCTCCTTAGGGGTCGTGGGGACTCCTAAGTGTGTTGCTCCTTCGTGAGTCGTAAGGATCTCACGCGGGAATTTTCTCCTCACAAAGTCGAGAGGACTTTGCGAGTGCATTTCATTTCTTTTTTCACGAGTTTGCGCCCTCTCGGGTTTTCACAAACTCGCCGGCAGTCCTGCTGTTTTTACTCACGGAGCCCTTTCGGGTTTTCATCCGTGCCCCTCTTGCTTGTGGACATACCATCCTTTTTATTAATTTTTTTTTTAAAATTTTTTTTTTGTGGGACTTTGAATGTGGTCTCACCGGTAGGACATGAGAGAGATTGGGGTTGTTTTACGCCCGTGGATTGTATACGGTTTTGCAGGATGTATGATCCAGACCGTAGGGCCGGAAAGATTTCAGGGATTTGTTGGCGTCTGTATTGCTGCACTGGAATGTGGTACCAGGAGCGACTCATCATTCGCCGTTGGGGTATGGGATTTGGAATTTGGTTGGCGTCTGCATCGCTACACTGGAATATGATACCAGGAGCGACTCATCATTCGCCGCGGGAGGACTTGGGATCTGGGTTTTTGGTTGGCATCTGCACCGCTAACACTGAAGCGAAATGCCAAGAGCGAATCATCATTTGCCGTTGCCCGTTGGGGAACGATGGCTTAGGAGATAGGTTTGAGTCCCTACCACCTAAGGCTTTTCAATTTTATGGGCCGTGAGGGCCCCATAAAAGCATTTTCTCCCTACGAGTCGTAAGGATCCCGCAGGTGTATTTTCTCCTTAGGAATCGTGAGGATTCCTAAGTGTGTTGCTCCTTTGTGAGTCGTAAGGATCTCACGCAGGGGTATTCTCCTCACAAGGTCGAGAGGACTTTGTGAGTGTGTTTCATCTCTTTTCACGAGTTTGCGCCTTTTCGGGTTTTCACAGACTCGCCGGTAGTCCTGCTGTTTTTACTCACGGAGCCCTTTCGGGTTTTCATCCGTGCCCATTTTGCTTGTGGACATACCGTTTATTTCTTCTTCCTCTTTTTTCCCATTTTTTCTTTCTTTCTTTCTTTCTTCTCTTTTTTTTCTTCTTTTTTTTTTTGCCGCTGGTGGGACTTTAAAGTAGTCTCACCGGCAGGATTTGGGAGAAATAGGGGTCATTTACGCCCGTGGATTGTATACGGTTTTGCAGGATGTCTGATCCAGACCGTAGGGCTGATGTGCTCAATTCGCTTGCGACTTGGAGCATTCATGTGTAGTATTTCTTGAGATATCGTCCATTGATGGGTGGCATGGGCCTTTCTCCCTCTGCACTTATTAGTTGGTAGGATCCTCCATCGAACACTTTCTCGATGACGTATGGTCCTTCCCAGTTTGGCTCGAATTTTCCCTTGGCATGTCGATTGGGGATGATCGGTCTTTTGAGGACCAACACCAATTCACCTTTCTTGAAAGCGCGGAGACGGGTTATCTTGTCATAGGCCCGTGACATTTGGGCTCGGTATAGCTCCAGACTTTGCTGCACCGCGAGCCTCTTTTCTTCGAGGGCATCGAGTTCTTCAAGTCGAAGGAGTACGTTTTCCTCCTCCGTCAACTCATGCTGAACGGCCATTCTTAAACTTGGAACTTCGACTTCGAGGGGGAGGACCGCCTCCACTCCGAAGAGCAATGAGTATGGAGTGGACTGAGTTAGAGTACGGTGCGTGGTACGATATGCCCACAATGCCTCGTGAAGCTTGAGATTCCAGTCTCTTTTGTTGGCTGAAGCATTTTTCCTCAGGAGCTTGCATAGAGTCTTATTGAAGGCTTCGGCTAGCCCATTAGCTCTTGGATTATAGATGGAGGAATATCTCCAGTCTATCTTGTGCTGAGTAGCGAACCTCGAGACATCGAAGCTCTTGAAAGAAGGCCCGTTATCAGAAATGATTCTTCTTGGTGTACCGAAGCGGTATAGGATATTATGCTGGAAGAATGTCAGAATATCTTTTGTCTTGACTTCTTTTAGCGGGACAGCTTCAGCCCATCTGGAGAAGTAGTCTGTCGCGGCCAGTATGAACCGGTGGCCTTTAGATGACGGAGGATCAATTGGGCCAACAATGTCGGTGCCCCAGACTTCGAAGGGCCACGACACCACCGTAGGATGCAATGGATTGGGATGCTTGTGAATAAAATCACCGTGAATTTGGCAGATATAACATTTCTTTGCATGCTCTCCGCAATCCCGTATCATGGTGGGCCAGTAATACCCAAGCCGTTTGATTTGAAGTCGCATCTTGGGGCCAGATTGGTGAGCACCGCAAACGCCCGAGTGGACATCTTTCATGACCTTTTGGGTTTCGGCCAATGACAGACACCTGAGCCAGAGTTAGTCATATGACCTGCGGTATAACGTGTCATTTACAAATACGTATCGGAGAGCTCTTTTCTTCAGCTGAATCCTCGCAGATTTTTCTTCGGGCAGCTTGTCGTATCGGAGGTACTCTATGAAGGGTTCTCTCTAATCGGGCTCATCTTGGATGATCGAAGCTTCTTCGGCGGGGCTGCTCTTATGTTCCGCGCTTTCCTCTCCTCGTAGAGAGACTGGGGGTAGGATTTGCCGGCTCCTGACTGTGATCAGAATTTCGTCCATGTTAGGATCAGCCGGCTCCTTGGCTAAGCGAGCGAGTATGTCGGCTTTTCCGTTCAACGCTCTAGGGACTCTCGTTAGTTCAATATGAGTGAACCGTTTCATGAGTTCCACCACTCGGCCCCTGTACCGAGCTAATTCGAGTTTGTATATCTTATAATCGCCGCTTACTTGGTTGACGACGAGCTGGGAGTCACCGTAAACTCGTAGCCGACGGATTTCCATTTCTATGGCGAGCTCCAAACCAGCTATCAGAGCTTCATACTCAGCTTCATTGTTTGTCCGAGGCTCGGTGAGAGCAAAAGAACGCCGTAGGGTTCCCATTGATGGTGTGATGAACACCAATCATATCCCTGCTTTTATCTCCGGGACGCTTGATTTACTGGAGGTTCTTATCGATGAGGCCCCATCGAAGTAGAGCTCCCAACATGGCTCTTCATTCTCAAGATGCAGCACCTGTTCGTCGGGCAACTCACAATTTAGCGACGACCCTTCTGGTATGGGATGAGCAGCGAGAAAGTTTGCAAGAGCTTGCCCTTTTACTGCTTTCTGAGGGGTATAAACTATATCAAACTCAAGTAGCATGACAGCCCATCTTGCCATTCTGCCGGCTAGGCTTGCTTTGGTCATCAAGTGTTTGAGTGGGTCGACCTTGGAGATCAGCATAACTCGATGAGCGAGCAGATAGTGCCTCAGCTTCTTCACAGCAAATATTAGAGCCAGGCATTGCTTTTCGATTGGGGAGTAGTTGTGTTCCGTCCCGACTAGAGTTCGACTGAGGTAGTAGAGAGCATTTTCTTTTCCTTCCTCGTTATTCTGGGCAAGGAGCGCACCGAGTGACTCGTCCAACGCGGCAGTGTAGAGAATCAGCGGTTTATTTGGAATGGGAGCGGCCAGCACTGGAGGGTGCAACAAGTATTGTTTGATGCTTTCGAACGCTGCTTGACATTCGGTATCCCAGATAAAAGGAGCTCCTTTCTTCATAAGCTTTGAGAAGGGCCTACATCTCCCTGATAAATTTGAGATAAACCTCCGTATATAAGCAAGCTTGCCTTGAAAAGATCTTAGCTGCGTCAGACTCTTCGGAGGGGGCATCTCCATGATGGCCTTTATCTTTGATGGGTCAACTTCGATCCCTCGATGTCGGACTATGAAGCCCAGGAATTTTCCCGATGACACGCCAAAAGCGCACTTCAGAGGATTCATCTTCAGATCGTATTCCCTCAGTCTGGTGAGAACGGTCCTGAGATCTTGGATATGATCGGCCTTGGCTTTAGTCTTGACGACCAGATCATCAACATAGCATTCGACGACTTTATGGATTAGGTCATCAAAGATATTAGTCATTGCCCTTTGATATGTAGCACCTACGTTCTTCAGTCCGAATGGCATTACCTTGTAGCAATATATTCCGATCGGGGTTCGAAATGCTGTGTGCTTCTCATCCTCAGGCGACATCTTGATCTGATTATATCCAGACGAGCCATCCATAAAGGTGAACAGTTCGTAATTTGAGGTGTCATCGACCATCATTTCCATGACCGGTAGCGGGAAGTCGTCTTTAGGACATGCCTTGTTGAGGTCCCTGAAATCGACACAAACTCGGATCTGCCCATTTTTCTTCTTCACTGGGACTATGCATGCGATCCAGTCTGCATATTTTTCTTCCCTGATGAAGCCGGCATCGATGAGCTTCTTGGTTTCCTCGATGACTTTTTCTTCTAGTTCCCTTCTCATTCTTCGAGGAGCTTGTTTGACTGGCTTAGCATCGGGAGATATAGCCAACTTATGTACGGCCACTTCAGGGGAAAGGCCAGGCATTTCTTTGTATGTCCACGCGAAGCAGTCGACGAACTCATGCAGCAGGGCAATTATCTGCGCTTTCATTTCCTCTGACAAGAGCGAGCTGATGTAGGCCGGCCTTGGATTATCGGGCGTTCCTAAGTCAATCTCGGTTAGCTCGTCAAAGGTTGCTTGTCCGCCATCTTCGAGCTCTTGAGGAGCTTCTTCTGGCTCGGCTATCTCGTCGTCATCATTTGATTTTTCGCTAGCCTCACCAACATGGATCATGTAGCACGCTTTAGAATCAGGTTGAATGTAGCCTATGCCCCGTCTATCTGGAATTCGTCCATCGATGAGTGCTCGGACCTGGGGCGGATACCATAGCCCTTCGTAAAACTTTGCTTCGGACCCCGTTTGATATAACCGGCATCCGCACTTCTTAAAGTATTCCCGCATCTCGGGCGCATAGTATCTGGGATTGAGGACGGCTCTTATGCCTCTCTCATAGGGAAGGCACGCGACAGAAAGATCGTCCGGGTGCACAACGGGGTTTGACCCGTAAAACAGGATGCCTTTCTGTCCATTTTTCCTCCCGGGAACGTAGAAAGTTTTCAGCTGGTCCACGGTGGAGACTGACAACGCATCGAGCTCTTTGCACGTCTGCTCCGGCACCCTTGTGACGGCTAGAGACCCTTCTGCGACTTCGAAGGTCTCTCGTAGTTTCGCTTGCTGCATGGGGGGCCAATCTGCACAGCTGTTGCACGGCAGGTCCTCTTCTTCTGACTCTTCAGTGTCACTGCCAAGATGAGGGCGGACTTTGCTGCTAGATGGGGCTTCAGTGACAGATTCATCCGTATCGCTGCCGAAACGAGGGCGAGTTTTATGGAAGGACGGGCTTCCAGCTTCGGACTCATCAGTGTCGCTACCGAAATGCGGACGCACTTGGGCATTTTTGCTTTTAAAAGTGACAGCCGGCGCAGATTTGCTTTTGAGCCTTGGGGCTGGTCTATCCTCAGTCAGTTGTGGCTTAGCATTTTGGTGGTTCATAAAGTACCGAGAATCTTCATATCGGACTTCATGCACACCGAACGGTTGGATGTCTCCGTCAATGCGTCTTTCTTCGCCATTTTTAGTATACTTCATGCATTGATGGAGAGTTGACGGAATGATGCCGTAATCGTGGAGCCACGGCCGCCCCAAGAGAATCTTATAAGACGTGTCGGCGTCGATCACGTATATCTTAGCTTCAGTTTGCAGATCTCCGAATTTGATTGGCAGAGCTATGGACCCCAGAACTTGCTGGCAATTTTGGTTGAAGCCTTGAATGACAATCCTTTCCCTTGACAGGTGTCGGACGTCCATTGACAAACTCTTCAGAGTTCGCAAGTTCATGATGTTCACTGAGGACCCCGGATCAATCAATATGCGATTAATTCGATCTCCGTCGCTGTACCCGGTCACGTAAAGCGGCCGATTGTGCTCAGCCGTTCCTAGTAGCAAGTCTTCATCCTTAAATGTGACTGCGGCGGCATGCAGAGTGTGTTGGGCTTCTTTCATATTAATTTCCGCAATGTGAGCCTGGTACCGCTCGGGGTTTTGTAGAGCGTGAATGAGAACATCTCTAAGCTCCTTAGATAGGACCAAGGCGTCGTAGATGCTCAGGAGAGACGGAAGCTTCCGGAGATGTGCCAAGACATTATAGTCCACCGAGGAAGGACTTATGTTTTCATCAATCGGTTCTTTGCCATCTTCTTCATTAGCGACTTGTTTTTCCTTCCCTTTTGGGGCGTTGCCCTGATTTGGCGGTAGAGCCCTGCCGCTTCTAAGCTGGATTTGATTGGCCGTTGTGGCGAGCTCCTCATCTTCTTCAGGAAAACAGAGCTCATCCTCGGAGTCACTGCCAAGATGGATGGCGTAGTAGGTCACTACTGGGATTTCTTCATTGGAGTCTTCTTCTAACTCCTCCAGAATTTCAGCCGCTTGCACAGGAAAGAACTCCTTCAATTGTACCAATGTTCTTTCCCTTTGTTCATATTCTTCGAGGGAATCGATATATTTTTGAATGGTCGATCTCCCTGCAGACTCTTTTTTGCGCCGAGCTGCACTTTTCTTCTTCTTGAGCTTCTTGGATTTTGAGCCTGATGGAGCCGCATTGGCAGCTGGACTGGTAGGCTTCTTCTGTCCTTCCCATTCCATCCTGGGCTCTTTCTGAAGCAGCTTTAGCATCTTCTTCGTCTTATTAGATATGTGCGTACTCCATGGAGACCGCGATGAGTCCATCTCATTTCTCGGGGCAGCGGGTTCGGCTATCTGCTCCCAGAAGGCTTCAACTTCTGTCTGTATAAAGTTGGTGGTTGCAACTTGGTTGTTCACCAACACGCTTTTGGACAGCTCGATCTCTCCAGCCTTGTACTGCTTCTCGACCCAGTCTTTGAAGATATAGCAATCCTCGATCGCATGGCTCACTACTCGGTGGTACGGGCAATACAGAGGATTGTCGGTCATTTTTGCTTCTTGGGGTCTTTTCGACTCCGGCAATTGTAGGCCGTTGTTCAAGGCATCTTTAAATATCTTGCGGACCTTGTCCCTTCTGAAAGAGTAAACCTTGTTCTTTTTCTCCTCTAGGGAAGGCCCATCTCCTCCCAGCAATGGCTTTCGAGACCGGTTAGTTTTGGATTCGGCCACCCTTCGCTTTTCTTCATTGTCGGACGCATTGAAGACATTGGTACTGCTGGAACTCCCGCTTCTACGGCTGTCGTCCCGCTTGCTTTTCCAAGTTTTGTCTCTCTGAGAGTCCGGCGGGGACTCTTGCTTCGAGCGTTCCAGCATTTGAACTTTCTTGGTTAGCTCCTGAAATGTCTTGAGGCCCGCTGTACACAAGAATGGGACCATCCAATTGCTGAGGTTCCCAATGAGAAGGCTGACGGACTGGTCCTGCTCCAGCGGCGGTTCGCACTTGACTGTGAGATTACGCCATCGGGCGATAAAGTCGGTGTTGCTTTCATTCTTCCCCGGCTTAGTCCTCACAAGGTCGGCAATGGAGATTTTATCACTGACACTCATGAACCTTTGCCGGAACAGGGACTCCATTTGGGCAAAGGTAATGACGGACCCGTCCGGTATACTCGCATACCAGTCGAAGGCGACGCTGGTCAGGCTGTTGACAAACTGACGAAGAAGGAGCGCGTCATTGCCCCCTGTATTTCCGCACGATGCTTTGAAGTGGGCAACGTGTTGATTTGCATTCCCCGTTCCATCAAATCTTCCAAACTTAGGAATGACATAGCCGCTTGGGAACTCAATCAGATCGTACTGCGCAGGATATGGCCGCCCACCACTGCCAATTTCTTTCTGAGCTTCAGCTTCGGCCACCAATGTTTTAACCTTACTGGTGACCAAATCCATTATCCAATCCTGTGTTAGCGGGATAGTGCTATCTGGGGCCAAGGCGTCCCCAGAAGCGGAGTGTGGCCGGCTTTCATGTGGCTCGACCAGTCTTGGACCCGAAGGAACAGGCATTGGCTGCCTCGGATTATCATCACCCGGCTGATTAGTAGCGGCTTGCGCTTGATTGGGAGGCGCTCGAGCAATTTGAGCCGTAAGCTGCATCACCACGTTCGTTAAGTCGTCAATCTTCGAGTAGAGCTTGGCCATCTCTTTATCTTTGCTCCTGAGCTGTTTTCGAAGCTCTTGAAGCAGCTCTTGCTCCGCAGTCCTGGGGCGGAAAGTCGGCTCCTCCTCGCTGTCCGAGCTTGACTCTTCATGGACCGAGGGGTCTTTCTGCCTATCATCCTCATCGAGAGGGTTTTCTTCATCCAGCGGGGGCGGTTGTTCTTGAGCGGCGGCGACCACATTCAGGCTAGATTGGGCTTGGGATGTGGTGGCCCCATCCTTGCTTTTGCTGCGAAGGTTGTCGCTGGGGCGTCCGCTCGCCATATAGACCGTATGGATGATGTATCCGGCCGTCTTTCTATCACTGGAAGCTGATTTCATGGATTGCTGTCTTGACCCCCTTGTTTCGGTAGCTGGTAGTCGATTGAAGGCGGCTGGCCTAACCAGGTTCTTAAATGGTGCTGGCGCATCTTTTCTGGGTTTTCCCCGCTGCTTTCGTGCGGCACAGAGCGCTTGATAGACTCTTGATGAGACAGTGTCATACTTCTTCCATTGGGGCCGGGACACGTCTCTTTGTGGCACTGTTCGGACCGCTGTCTTCTTGATTCTGGCGGTCATGGCATTTTTCTGAACCCACTTCAGAGGCTCGAAGGAATTGCTTATTCTTACGTCCGACTCAGCCGTCGTCGCGGGGAAACCCTGCACTTGGAACTTCACATGGTTCCATTTGGCCGAAGCCTTGGCCCTCTTGTTGGCTCGATACCTGAGACGCTTCTGCCTTAACTTTTCTGTTCTAAGCACCTGGCAGACTTCAACTCTTTGGGAAGACGTCGCAGATCGGGCGATGGAAGGCCTTGGAGATACGCTCGATTGTGCATTTGTTGGAGTAATCGCGTGAGCTCGTCCGCAACATTGGATGTTGCCCTTTGTACCGGAGTTCTTGCCCCCCGCTGGAGCACCAGAGAATCGTTCACACACCGTCTTGAGTTTCGGTTATGGTACCTTGGCGATCACGACATTCGGCCTCTTGCCCCTCGAGACCGGCTTGGCTGCCTGTTCCGCCGGGATCTCCGCCAGATGAGCGCTCCCGGCAGGGTAGATGATGACGGAGCCAAACTGGCGGGGCGGTTCCTCCCACTGTCGACTGAGGCTCGTGGGGAGAACCACACGAGCGTTGATCTTGACCATGTACGGAATCGGGGTCACGTTGGAAGCTGAGTTCGTCTTGGGAGACATTGTCGTCGAAATTTGATTGCTGCATGAAAAGAAAACATCATTTCAGTATAGGCAATCGATATGTGTATTGATTGAGTTCGCATGAACGTTTAACCCGAAATATGGGAGGAGAGATTGGGTCCCACCGGGCGTGCCAGAATCTGTAGGGTGTTTTTTGTCACCCCATTGAGATGGGAATACGCGCACGCGTCTCAGGCGTACTACAGATTCCCCCTGCCTAGGGTAGGCTGGGGTTTAATGATTGTGGGGATCCGAATCTCCGGCAGCCGCGGACTAAGCTGCCGTTAATTACCCCTCGCCTTTGGGGCGAGGGAACCTCCGATTAACGGGTTAAACTGGTCATGCGAACTCAATGTGCAGTGTACGTGTGTTCTGTTCTGAAGGGGGGTTTTGGATATATCGGGAGCCACGCAGAGTTTTTACGGGGGTCCCGCTACCCGGATAGCGGGCTGGGGGTCAAGGGGGCTAGCAGCCCCCTTACGGGGTTCAGGGCAGCGCCCCGGCCCTAAAATTTTTTTGGAGGGGGAGAATGTTGCGGAGTATGTATATGTGTGAATTTGTATACATATGTATATGTATATGTATATGTATGTACATAAAAAGAGGGGGAAAAGGCATCCAAGGGATGCGTGGGGGCCAGCGCCTTGAGCGCTGTGCGCTTAGGTGCTGTGCGCTCAGGTGCAAGCACGCCACGTGTCGGCACGCGGGCGCTTTGCGCATGAGCGCTGCGCACAGGTGCGCAAGCGCGCGCGCGCCACGTGTCGGCACGCGGGCGCTTTGCGCAAGAGCGTTGGAGCACAGGTGCGCAAGCGCGCGCGCGCCACGTGTCGGCACGCGGGCGCTTTGCGCAATGCGCGTTGGAGCGCAAGCGCGCGCGCGCCACGTGTCGGCACGCGGGCGCTTTGCGCACTTGCGCAAGCACGCGGGCGCTTTGCGCACTTGCGCTGCGCGCTGGAGCGCAAGCGCGCGCGCCATGTGTCGGCACGCGGGCGCTTTGCGCACTTGCGCTGCACGCTCGGAGAGGACAAGAAGCTTTTAGCCTGAAAAAAGATTTCTCAAAAGAGAAATCAGAGAGGAGTCGGGCTCCTGAATGTGTTTTGGGTTTAATGGAAGTGGTTCTTCTTCTTCCTCCTGCTGCTTGCTGGATCTTGAAGATCAAGAGATGTGAAATCTCAAAATCTCTCCTTTTTAAGATCTGGTGACAGATCCAAGTTCCCCTTTGTGGGTTTTGTGGTGAAAAACTAATTTATTTTATAAAAAGAGGAGTAAAACTCTTGATTTAATTCAAGAGAAAGAAGAAGGTTTTGGAACCTTGAAGAAGAAGAATAGATCTCAGATCTGGAAACTTTTTTTTTTTAGAGAGAGAAAAAGTTGTTGAGATATTTTCATTATCTTTTGCCTTTATAGGCTATACATTTTACACATAGCCCCTTGGGCTTCACAAAATGGCATTTTGCCTATCCCATGGCTCATGTGCCATTTCTTTTTGTACATAAGCCATGGGCTTTACAAAAAATTGGCTTTATGCCTATTTTTCTTACATTTGTCCATAAAATAAAAAAAAAGAAATACAACAAAATTATTTATTACAAAATTTTTATCTTGGCGTGGTGGGAGGTCGGCCGCTTCATGTTCGGGCTCGACCCGGGCATGGGCCCACTAGATCTGGGCTTGGGCCCACTTGGCTTGGGGTTGACTTTGATTTTGACTTAGTCAACCGGGGTGTAAATTTTTACCCCAACACCAGTCAGTTGCCGGTAGAGGGCAGGCTCGGGTATTTGCTTTGACTCATCAGGACGCGCAGGCATCGAATGCGGTCATGTCAGGTACTCTTTCTGTATGTTCTTTTGATGCGCATGTTTTATTTGATCCGGGGTCTACTCACTCGTATGTTTCAACACACTTCGTGCCGAGGTTGGGCCGAGAGTCGTTCTTGCTAGATCAACCGCTTGTCGTGACTACTCCTATTGGAGAGTCTTTTGTTGCGTGATATGTGTTTCGGTCGTATACCGTCCGTATTGGAGATAGAGTTTTGTCTGTCGACTTGATTCTTCTTGATATGTTGGACTTCGACGTTCTTCTTGGCATGGACTGGCTAGCTACTTGCTATACGTCTGTGGACTGCCATGAGAAGGCAGTCAGGTTTTGTTTTCCGGGCGAGTCAGTTCTTGTTGTGCAGGGGGACCGTAGTGCCGCCCCTCACAGTTTGATTTCTGCCCTTTGCGCTAGTCGGCTTTTGAGGAGAGGATGTCGGGGATTCTTAACTTTTATTCGTGATACCAGTGCTACAGTGTCACGCCCCGCTTCCCAAAATACGGAAACCGAGGGATGACTAGGCCAGCCATGCTCCTACGGTCAGGGAATAATCCCGCCGTAGTCATACTTCGGCTTCTAGCATTACATGGTAATCAGTAAACAAAATACAGAAGTAAAAGAAATACATCACTAAATCATTACATCAACTTTCATTGTTCACAATTTACAATAAAACAAGAAAAAGAACTACTAACCAAGTGCGAATACAAGGTTACTTTATGGAAAGCAGTAAAGGTGAAGGAGGTACTCCCGACTAAATCTCCGCAAGATCGAAGGGCAAGTCTGACTCCTATACTGGTTCTTCCTCGAGGTTTGAGCATGCATACTCAGCTTGTTAAAGCGATGTAATAGCAATATTATAATAGTGATAAGAAACAAGAAAAAGTAATAATAGTGGAGATAAAATACATGTAGTCAACATGTCACTAACTGATGCAATGTATGATCTGAGTCCCTATCAGTCTCTAAGTCATCTTTGAAATTGAGTTGTGGAAAGGAGGATCATGTTTAACGAGGGTCTCGTACATACCCGAGACTACGGCCCGCTATCGCTCGGGACATAACCCTGTCAGCCGGACCGTTAGGCCCAACCTAATATATAGAAGAGCCGCTGTTCGAATGATCATCTTCTAAATCACTGTCCTCGCTAAATACAATTCTCTTTCCACTTCGATTTCCCTTTTTTTCCCAGGTTTACACTATTTATGAGTATGGTCTAGTCGTATACAAGTACGCACCAATAGCACGGTTTTAGTCACCGTTCACTATATTGTTCACTGTCACGAATCATTCACTTTTTTACTGGCGTACTTGACACTCCTAAACCGATACCATTCACGTACGACAATGCATTGTACACTGAACAATAACGCGCACTATCACTAGAAGTATGGAAATCGGGTAAAATATGCGCATTTATGCAGTTAACAAATCATGTGTAATACGAACTATTATGCAACTTATGAACTTATAAAAATTGTAATAAATCATACATTCAAAATTCAATAAAATTATACAAAGGCGGTAGCAAGTAAACTCATTCAGCAGTTCAACAAAATTTATTTCAGTGCAATCGGATTTCGGGTTTGCAAGTTACAGCCGTTTCATTTTAAGTGTTCGCTGCTGGAAATTCAGTTCCCGAACTGAATGTCCATTTCGCAACATAATTTTCACCCTGTTGGGATCAAAATTAGGCGACACTGTAGTTGAACGAAATTTAGGTTTTTCAATTGGGTTTCCAACGCATGAGGCGTATTCTCAATCGTGCCTCTACGTCAGAAGTTATGTACTGTACAACAACGGGGTATAAGTCATGTCCCTGTTTGGGACTGCTATATGTCCTGTTAATCTAAAATAAAGTTTAAATAGTAAACGAAAGTAAAAAGGGACAAAATCACTTTCATTAGTTAGATAACTATTTCATCTTCACTATGGTGTAGGGTTCCGCAATATAACATGTTCAAGCAGTAGAGGGTAAGCATCACAAGATGGGAATCAACAGCCAGAGCTGCTCTGGACTGCAGTCCAGATCCGCTCTCCGAACCAAGTTTCCATCGTCTTTTCAGCATAGAAACAATTTAAAACTCTTATGGGGTCCTAGATCGTCGAGTCAGATTCGATTTGAGCCCTTGAAAGCATCATTCCAATTTATAAACAATTAGTTGTGATTTTTACAAGTTTCAGACGCGGAAAATTTTCAGTTTTAACGGGTGTAAATGGGGATGATCGATCACGTCAGTAACGACTGTATTTTTCAGCCAAAATAATACACGATGTTCGTCACTATACGTGCCAACCTATGTGATCAGTTTCCGTCAGTTTAATAGGAGATTTTCATTCGGGTTTTGCATCAAACACTTGCATCATATTAATTTGCACAAGTAGTATACACGGAATTCATTAGTATTTCGAATTGTATTAGAACAATCCAGCATGAAGCAAGCGGGGTACTTGCCTGATGACGCGTTGACGATGCATGGCAGCGGCAACGGCATGAACGCGCAACGAACGGCGCGGTTAGGATTCGCGGCCTCGGCTCGAGTTTGGGTTCGTCGTCGGAGTTGCTCAGGTGATGGCTTTGTTGGCGTCGAGGATGGTTGAGGAGCTCGAGTGGCTGCAACGTCGAAGTTCAGGTGATGTATAGGGAGGCGCCGGCGGCGAGAGGAGACGAGGGAGCTCCGCTGTAGATGGGTTGAGCTTCGAGTTAGGGTTGCAGCGATGGATAAAGTGGTCGCGGTTGTGAATGGAGAAGGGAGTGGGGAGAAGTGGTGAGGTCGTCGACGGTGGTGGGTGCGTCGACGGTGGTCGCACGATGGTCGGAGCTTGGCAGGCAGCCGTGGAGGGGAGCTCGGCGGTGGTTTGAAACAATGGTGAGGAGAGAGGTCGGCTCGGGCGTGCAGGCGAGGTGGGGAGGAGGTGAAGGGGGGCTCGGGTTTTGGAGAGAGGAGAGAGAGGCGAGGGTGATCGTGGGCGTGGACGGGGAGGAGGTGAAGTGGGGATCGGGTTTTGGAGAGAGGAGAGACGAGAGTGGGGGGAGGGAGTTTGAGAGACGAGGTCGAGGCAGGGAATTCGTGAGCACGCGCGCGGTCGAGGAGTGGGGATGTGGGGCGACGAGGATGGGGCGTGGGATGTGCGGCGACGACGTAGGGCACGTAGGGAAAAGAAAGGAGCGGGAATGAAGAGGAGGGAGTGGGGAAGTGGGTGAAGCGGTCGGGTCGGGTCGGGTTTGGGCGCGGGCCGGGTTGGTTTGGTAAGGGATTGGGCTGGGGTTTGGGCCGTAGGTTTATTTGTTTATTTAGTTGTTTTATTTTCTCTTGGGCTGGGCTTGATTTTATTTGGTTAGGAAAATTTAAATATTAAAACCTAAGCAACCAATTTCATACAAAAATACGAGGAAAAAAAATAGGAAAACATTCAGGGGACTTGGAAAATATAGAAAAATTGCATTTACGGAACTGGGAATTTACATTATACCCTCCTTACAAAAATTTCGTCCTCGAAATTTAAAAGGAGATAACGAAACAACAGCACTAAACAAATAGATGTGGAAAACGTGCACGGATATCTTCCTCACGCTCCCAGGTAGATTCTCCTGGGGAACGACCGCCCCAAAACACTCGGACTAAAGGAATGACTTTAATCTTCAGCACTTTTTCTCTGCAGTCGAGGATAGTGGTAGGCTGCTCCTCGTAAGACAGGTCGGTATCCAAAGCTAACTCCGAATAGTCCAGAACATGGCTCTCATCCCGAACGTAACGCCGCAACTGAGATACGTGGAAGGTATTGTGCATACCAGCTAGCGATGGAGGCAAGGCAAGTCGATAGGCTACCTCTCCTACTCGCTCTAGCACCTCAAAAGGTCCGATGAAACGGGGAATGAGTTTCCCGCGACCTCCAAACCTGCTAATTCCTCGGGAAGGGGAAATCTTCAGGAATACGTGATCTCCGACTTCAAATTCTAGTGCTCTCCTGCTGGTATCCGCCCAACTCCTCTGTCGATCCTGAGCCATCTTAATGCGCTGCCTGATCATTTGGACCTTGTCGACTGTCTGAACAATGAGCCCGGGACCCAATAATCTTCGTTCGCCCACATCATCCCAACAAACTGGGGATCGACACTTACGCCCGTAAAGTGCTTCGAAAGGAGCCATCTGGATGGTAGCCTGGTAACTGTTGTTATAAGAAAACTCGATTGGATGCAGATGATCTTCCCAGGAACCCTGGAAGTCCAGTATGCAAGCTCTCAACATATCCTCGAGTGTCTGAATCGTACGCTCGGATTGTTCGTTCGTCTGCGGGTGATAAGCTGTGCTGAACTTGAGGCGGGTACCCAAACTCTCCTGTAAGCTCCTCCAAAAGTGCGAAACAAATCTAGTATCTCGATCTGACACAATGCTGACCAGAACTCCGTGAAGTCACACTATCTCCTACATGTATCTCTCCGCAAGTGACTCTGTCGACCGCCCCACTCGGAATGGTAAGAAGTGTGCAGCTTTCGTGAGGCGGTCGACGATAACCTAAATGACTTTGTTGCCCCTAGGACTCCGTGGTAAGGCCGTCACGAAATCCATAGTAATGTGCTCTCACTTCCATTCTGGTATCGGAAGCGGTTGTAACAATTCTGCTGTCCTCTGATGTTCCGCCTTTACCTGCTGGCATACCAAGCACCTGGATACAAACCGCGCAATTTCTCGCCTTATTCCGTTCCACCAAAAGTGCTAATTTAGATCTCGATACATCTTCGTACCTCCCGGATGCACACAATAAGCTGAACTATGAGCCTTAGCCAGTACCTCTTCTCGAACATCCCCTTTGGGTACGCAGAGTCTGCTACCGAATCTCAGAGAACCGTCTTCATGTATGAGTAAGTCCGTTCTCAGCCCGGCTTCTACTTGCGCTCTGAACTTTTGCAATCGAGGATCATCCGCTTGTGCAGCCTTGATGCGATCCATAAGAGAAGACTGCACCTGTAGTTGCCAAAATTGCCTGATTGCGCTCGGTGTAATGACCTCAAGCTCGAGTCGCTGAAAATCCTCAATGATGCTCCTCTAACTGGTCAACATCATGACCGCTGGGTTGCGACTGAGAGCATCTGGTACAACATTTACTTTTCCTGGGTGATACTGAAGGTCCAAGTCGTAATCCGCCATCAGCTCTAGCCATCAGCGCTGCCTCATATTTAGTTCTTTCTGAGTGAAGACGTACTTCAGACTCTTGTGATCCGTGTACACCTTCACCTTCTCACCCAAAAGGTAGTGCCTCCAGATCTTCAACGCAAAAACCACTGCGGCTAACTCCAAGTCATGCGTAGGGTAGTTCCTCTCGTGATTTCTCAGCTGTCGTGAGGCGTAAGCAACCACCCGACCGTGCTGCATCAGAACACAGCCTAAGCCCTTCCCTGAGGCATCACTATGTATCACCAAACCACCGAAATCATCTGGTACTGTAAGAATGGGCGCCGTGGTTAACTTCTGCTTCAGCGCCTCAAATGCCCGAGTACACTCCTCTGTCCACACAAATGGTAGTGTCATCCTCGTCAAAGGTTCAGCGATTCTTGAAAAGTCTTGGATGAACCGCCGATAATATCCTGCCAGTCCTAGAAAGCTTCCGATCTTGGCCACTGACTTCGGTGTTGGCCAATCTCTGACAGATTCTATCTTTGCCGGGTCCACTGAGATGCTGATTGGTAGTGTTTTTGCATGCTTAGTTAATTACCGCAATCAAGACGGTTTCGTTTGTAGCTAGCCGGTTGAGTACGGGTCGTCCGCAGGGAGATAGGAATCTTTTTCTATGTGCTTTAACGAGTTAAGTCCAAATGTCCATGTTTGTTTTTAGATTAACTATGTGCTAAAATGATATATAAAGAGAGCTTGTTAGGGTTAGGATTAGGTTAGTTTGAGTTAGGAGTCGCTCACTTCTTTCATTGCCACTCTTAATATCGGTGTTACGGCAATCGGCAACAACGGGGATTAGTACGACCAGGAAGGAACTTGCGAGTATAAGCTAGGCTTTCCAACGCTTAAGTTCTTCCTTTTGGTGCTTGTCCGTCCGTTCTTGGCTCTTAGCCTTAACCTCCGGTTAATTCAACCACAACCGGTCTCACTAAGGAATCACCGCTATCATGTAGGATAGGATGCCGTAGGGAGCGGATTGTGGTTCAATTAACGGGAGTCCGAATTAAGATGTTGGGCAAGAAAAGAGTGAGAGAGATTTCCTTCTCTCAAACTTTCCTTATCCTACCCTAATAAGTGAGAAAACTACTCACCCATTACAAGAAAAAGGAAAATAAAACAAAGGAGGAAGATATAAAGAAAGAGGTTAGAAGATTACAACCAGCTATTTGAGACCTCACTTTGGCAAGGATCAAGCTTAAGCATCATTGTTGTTTAAGGATAAAGAAAAAGAGAACAAGAAAGAAACAAACAACAAATAACAACAACTAGATTAGCAAATGAAAAATACAAGCAATTATAATTAACAATAAGACAAGCATGGTAACAAAAAGAACTCTTTATTCATCACTTCACTCACAAAAGCTCACTACAAGGTTTTAATGGAGAAGAGATAAGAAGAGGAAGAACAACAACAACATGTATTCTAAAATCTAAATACAAGAATAAGCACCCTTGGCTTTGGCAAGTTCTTGACTATTTATAGGCAGGAAACTGAAACTCTAGGGCACTATTCAGAACTAAGATGGAATGACCTAAATGCCCCCAAAAAGTCTTCAGCAGACGAGGCCGTACGGCCGCGGTTCCGCGGCCTAAGCATGCTTATGCCGCGGTTCCGCGGCCATATAGAGGAGTTGGCTCCTCTATTTTTGTGGGGTTCCCTGGTTTGATATTGTCTGCTGTGTGGTATATGTTTTTTCTCAGAAACTCTTCACAATTTTTCCAGAATTTCAGCAGATCAAAAGGTGATTTGATATGGATCTTTTGCCATGATTTTTCTTGAGCTCCGCGTAGATATGTTGGATCTTGTGTTGACATTGAGTTTTGTGCATGAAAATGACACCGATTTGCCATTTTGTCCCTTAAACTGGTGTGCGGCAACATACGGATAGAGAGCGGAGACCCGTGTTTTATCTGTGGTTGGCAGTAATCCGGAATTTGTCGTGTTTTTCCATGAATTTCACTGTTTAGAGCTGAGAACCTGTATCCTGCAATTGACTAGCAAATACGGCTCAAGAGTACCTACCGATAAGCAATGTGATAAAAATTGGGCGGTATAAAAATGCAAAAATCTGGTATGAACAAATACCCCCAAACTTATCATTTGCTCGTCCCGAGCAAAGCCAATTTATTCACAAAAAATTCCTAACCTCACTTTCGCAGGGAACGCGATTGCACTGAGCATGTGCAACAAGCCGTTAAAGCTCTAGGTGTCCCTAGTAGGAGGAGTGTTGTCTCCTGAGGGTTTTCAGCGGATACTACCCACAAAATCCGGTCAAGCTAGTTTTGCAAAATAACTATGATTCAAACCCTAAAAGTTTTGTTTCAGAAAATAAAAATTCTATTATCCTGAGTCTAGACTATCGAACATTTATTTTTCACACCTCGCTTCTTATTTAACTTAAGATTTTATATGTCTTTACGTGCAGTGCAAATAGTGTCGTTAAGTTCCAGAAGGATCGATTAAAGTCATCATGTCACACAATAAAGCCCAGATAAATTTTTTAAAAGGATCACATAAGTTTTATAAAGAGTTAAGCATTTTTCAAGTTTCGTTTTCCAGTAAAGTTTCAACTTCAGAATTTCTATCTTCCCTAACAGGAAACTATGTCTTATTTTTCACTCCACCCTTTTCTTGTTTTCATTTCATACACACCTCTGTGAACGTGCAATAGTCTTTATCATAGAATAAAACCTTCATATCTCCGCTAGAAATATTTTTTATAAAAACCTGTCTTTTGTCAAGATTATTCTCACACAAAGAACCGTTAGAAATTTTAACTCGGAGAGAACACTTGCTTGACTTTGTTTTCATCTGGACTTTCTAGGCTTCTTAACGAGCTTTGGGCCAATGCACCCAAACCAGTTGGCTTTAGGGCATTAGGTGTAGAGATACCCCAGCGGACTTAATTACTCAAGTTACCTAGGCCCAAAAACAAAAAACAATTTAGCGTGAAAATCATGATGATTCAATGCGAACGGAGATATAACCGACAGTTCAATTATTTTTTGGATAAAAGACGTGTTTAGTGGGTTCGGTGTGTAATCATTCCAATCAAGTTCCAGATGGGTTATTTTTCAGACTTAGTTCCAATTAAGGCATCAATAACATTCCTTCATATTCACTTCACTTCATAAACTATTCTTGATATTACTTATTTCAGAACAAACCTATTTGATCCTCAGAAAATCATTTATCCATTAAAAAGTTTTTAGACATAATAAACTTGTTATCTAATTTCCAAAACTCACGACATGTGTAGTGTGATGTAAAGACGTATATCAGCTATACTTAACTTCAAAGGAGAGTTATCTTTCAGGTTTTCAAAATCTAGAAATAAGATTTAGTTATTCTTATCTTATCAAACAAAACCGTCGAAATGTTGAATCAGAGTTCTCCCGCTAGCTAACTTGACAGAAAAGTTTTTATGTTTTTAGAAAATTTTCTGATTTTTATGGATTTTATGGATTTTAATATGCAGATGCAAAATATACATATGAATGCGAAGGTTAGAAATGCGTACCGAGCGTACCCCCAAACTTAAACTGGACAGTGTCCTCACTGTCATTGCATGAAGAGATCATTGAAGGGTCAAAATTGTCGGTTAGATATACACAAAAAAATTTGTATTTGTTTTAAAAGAAGAAGAAAAAATTAGTAAAAATGGAAAAGAATATCTACAAATATATACAAAAAGGTATATACATACCCCCAAACTTATTTGGAACAGTGTCCACTGTTCTTGGCTGGATAACCGAAGTTTGGTGGTAGGCAGAGGAAGATTATGCAGAGTAAACCGGCTCCTGTAAGACCAGGAGCTCCTCTGTTGGTTCGGCGCTAAGGTACGGTTTAAGTCGA
Organism: Agapanthus africanus; assembly: GCA_030015575.1. Lineage (NCBI taxonomy): Eukaryota > Viridiplantae > Streptophyta > Magnoliopsida > Asparagales > Amaryllidaceae > Agapanthus > Agapanthus africanus. The sequence continues at coordinate 128,963,060 of CM057350.1, read as the reverse complement.
TGTCCGTTTACTTTGAAAAATGAACCGTCCTTTGGATTCTCCAAATCCACAGCGCCACGTGGATACACATTCCGCACAAAGTATGGCCCTTTCCAGCGAGATCTGAGCTTACCTGGATGGAAATGTAGCCGGGTGTCGTAAAGCAGCACCTTGACTAGGTGTGAAAGTTTTGCGCAAAAGGTGTTTATTGTGAAACACCTTCGTTCGGTTCTTAACGACAACCGCGTTTTCGTAAGCCTCATCCCTAAGCTCGCTCAATTCGTTCAACTGCAGCTTCCGATGGCTGCCCGCATCTTCGAGAGACAGATTCAGCTCTTTTATCGCCCAAAATGCGCGATGCTCTATTTCCACATGGATGTGGCAAGCCTTTCCGTACACAAGCCGATAGGGAGACATGCCAAGATCGGTCTTATAAGCGGTTTGAAATGCCCAAAGGGCATCAGTGAGTTTCAGCGACCAATCCTTACGGTTCTTGGAAACCGTCTTCTCCAGTATCTGCATGATTTTCCGATTTGAAACTTCGGCTTGCCCATAGGTTTGGGGGTGGTAGGGCATAGATAGCTTATGATTAATGGAATATTTCCGCATCAAGGCCTTGAAAGTCTTATTGCAGAAATGAGTTCCATTGTCGCTAATGATCGCTCGGGGGTGCCCAAACCGGGAGAAAATGTTTTCCTTAAGAAATCTAATGACAACCTTGTTGTCGTTAGTCCGGCTGGGCACAGCCTCGACTCACTTAGAGACGTAATCAACAGCGAGAAGGATGTAAAGGTTCCCAAAAGAGCTGGGAAACGGCCCCATGAAATCTATCCCCCAAACGTCGAAAATCTCCACAACCAAGATTGGTTGGAGCGGCATCTCGTTCCTCCTGGATATCCGGCCCAAGTGTTGGCATCGGGAGCAAGTCTTGCAGTAGTCATTAGCGTCTTTGAAGAGTTGTGGTCAGTAGAAACCACACTGCAAGATCTTCTCAGCTGTCTTTCTGGGGCCAAAATGCCCGCCACATGCTTGATCATGGCAAAATGATAGCACACTCTTGAATTCATCGTCAGGGACACACCGACGAATAATCTGGTCGGGACAGTACTTGAACAGATAGGGTTCGTCCCAGTAAAAGTGTTTTACTTGGGATAAGAATCGAAGTCTGTCCTGACTTGACCATTCAGTCGGTAGTAATCCTGTGGCCAAATAATTCACAATATCTGCGAACCAGGGTTCGCGAGATACTGTCAAGAGCTGTTCATCCGGAAAAACGTCGTTGATCGGAATTTGAAGCGACGGCGAAGAAGGAAGTCGTGAGAGATGGTCGGCGACTACGTTTTCACATCCTCTTTTGTCCTTGATGACAAGGTCAAACTCTTGAAGTAAGAGGATCCAACGTATCAGCCGAGATTTTGCATCTTTCTTCGCAAAAAGATGGTGCAGAGCAGAATGGTCTGTGTAGACAATGACTGGAGAGCCGATGAGGTAGGGCCTGAAATTTTCTAAAGCAAATACAACAGCCAAGAATTCCTTCTCAGTTGTTGTATAATTAAGTTGGGCGTCGTTCAGGGTTCGGCTAGCATAATAGATTACGTGCGACATCTTGTTGATGTGTTGTCCAAGGACAGCACCAATGGCAAAGTCGGATGCATCGCACATAATCTCAAATGGGTGCGTCTAGTCAGGTGAAGAAAGAACGGGAGCAGAAGTGAGTGAGCTTTTTAATGACTCGAACGCAGTCACACAGCTCGAGTTGAAGTCGAATGGCGTGTCCTTGGCCAGTAGAAGAGTCAAGGGCCTAGCAATATTGCTAAAGTCCTTGATGAACCGTCTATAGAAACCGGCATGGCCAAGGAAGGCTCGGATGTCTCTGACGCATCTGGGAGGACGGAGATTGGAAATGACCTCAATCTTCGCTTTGTCAACCTCTATGCCATTTTGCGAAATGATATGTCCTAAGACAATACCTTCGCACACCATGAAGTGGCACTTCTCCCAATTCAAAGTGAGGTTCTTGTCCTTACATCGGGTAAGGACAGCGTCAAGATGCAGCAAACACTCATTGAAGGAATCGTCGAAGATGGAGAAATCGTCCATGAAGATCTCCAGGAATTTTTCCACCATGTCTGAGAAGATTCCCATCATACACCGCTGGAAGGTAGCGGGCGCACTGCATAACCCAAAGGGCATTCGACGATATGCAAACGTGCCGAAAGGATAAGTGAATGTGGTCTTGTCCTGGTCTTTTTCAGCGATGGGAATCTGATTATAGCCGGAGTAGCCATCAAGAAAGCAGTAGTACTCGTGTCCGGCCAATCGTTCAAGCATTTGGTCAATGAAAGATAGCGGAAAGTGGTCCTTCCGCGTTGCGGAAAGTGGTCCTTCCGCGTTGCGGCGTTGAGTTTTCTGTAATCGATGCATACTCGCCACCCAGTTTGGGTGCGAGTAGGGATTAACTCGTTCGCCTCGTTAGTGATGACCGTTATGCCTGATTTCTTGGGGACAACGTGAATGGGGCTAACCCACTGGCTATCAGAGATAGGGTAAATGATACCACTATCCAGACACTTTACGATTTCCTTTTTCACAGCCTCCTTCATGACTGAGTTGAGTCGCCTTTGTGGATCCCTGGCTGGTTTGGCATCATCCATCAGATGAATGTGATGTTCAACGATCAGGGGACTAATCCCCTTGATGTCCACCATGGACCAGCCAAAAGCTTGCCTATTGCTGTGCAAGACCGCAAGAAGGGCTTTCTCTTGCTCTGGAGCTAGAGAAGCCGAGATGATAACAGGGAGGGTCTCGTTCTCACCCAAGTAAGCGTACTTAATGTGAGACGGCAAAGGCTTGAGTTCGAGCGTTGGAGGTGAAACGATTGAAGGCAAGATTGGTGAAACGGTCTCGAACTCAAAGGATTCCAGCAAAGGTTCAAAACGAGTGTAAGCGACCGAGTTGGATGGTTCAGGTAACTCATCTGGAAATTCGAAGGATTCAAATTCGGGTGGTGAGTGGCTAAGATCGTTCGAGAAAGTGAAACACTTGTAGTCATTGTTGGGCGCAGAAACAGCAGCAGGTTCGAAGAGGAACGCATTAGTGGCGTTAAGGTTATCGTGATCGAACAAAAACTCCTCGAATTCACACTCTTCTGGGGTGATCTCCTGGATTGAGCAAATGTCTAGTATATGAGCATTAGGTTCGGTGGGCTGATTCCCCAACCTAAAAATGTTGAGTTCAATTGTCATGTTTCCAAAAGATAGGTTCATCGAACCATTTCGTCAATTGATCACAGCATTTGAGGTTGCAAGGAATGGGCGGCCGAGTATCACCGAAATTTGATTTCGGGGGTTAGCTACAGGCTATGTGTCTAAAACAATGAAGTCAACGGGGAATATGAAGTCCCCAACCTTGATTAACACATCCTCTAGCTCACCCCTAGGATGGGTGATCGATCGGTCGGCCATTTGGAGAGTACAGTGTGTGGGTTTCAGCTCTCCTACACCTAGTTGCTCATATACTGAGTACGGAAGCAGGTTAACACTGGCACCAAGATCTAATTGTGCGCAGTTGATGTTCTTATCCCCAATGGTAATAGAAATCGTAGGACAGCCAGGGTCCTTCCGTTTTTGAGATAAAGATTGGGTAAGAGCATCACTCACAGCACTAGCCAAGAAAACTTTCTTGGGTGCCTGAGATTTCCTCTTTTTCGTGCACAAGTCCTTTAAGATTTTCGCGTAAGACGGGACTTGTTGGACAGCATCTAAAAGGGGAATGTTGATGTTAACCTGCTTAAACAACTTCAGAATCTTCTCCATTTGTGGATTTTGTTTATTGGACCTCGACCGGTTTGGAAATGGAACGTTTTTAAAATTGGTTGAGTCCAATGCTTGTGGAGGAGATTGTGGAGTTGGAACGGATCCCAGAGCTGGTGTTTTTGTGGAGTGAGAAGTGTGTCCGTTCAGAGCAGAAGAAGAAGAAGAAGAAGAAGAAGAAGAAGAAGAGCCTTTTGACGAATGGAGAATAGGCTCATAAGACGAAGAAGAAGAAGAAGAAGAAGAAGCGGCCGGGGTGTCATTATCCTCAATTGTTGTACCGATGTTGTTGTGCAGCATCCTTCCCGATCTCAATGTAGTCACGGCACTCACATTATGGTTATGTTGTTCAAGAGCAACATGTACATTATGTGGGTGACCGGGATCTGGGAGTGGTTGAGATGGAAGCTTCCCCTTTTCTCGCTCGCTTAACGCCGCATTCAGCTGTGCAATCTGGGCTTCGATGGTCTTGATGCTTTGCCCGTGTGCAGCAGTGTGTTGCACCAAAGACTGAATAGACGACTGGATGTTGGCGGTGGATTGTGTCGATTGTTTAACGAACGCCTCCAGACTTCGTTCTAGCGAGGAAACCTTATCGTTGTTTGACGGAACAAAGTTGTTTTGCGGAAAAGAATTGTTGGGTGCAAAGTTGTTCGTCTGATTTTGAAAAGGTTGGGGTTGGAAGGGCTGCTGAAACTGATGTCGAGTTTGTTGTTGCGCTTGTTGTTGCGGAGGAGGGGGCCTCTGGAAATTGTTGCCTTGGAATTGATGCTGATTCTGATTCCAGACGAAATTTGGGTGGTTCCTCCAACCAGGATTGTAGGTAGAAAAGTATGGATCATTTCTCGGTCTTTGCTGAAATGCAGCATTAACCTGATCCTGTCCTTGAGATGGTGGATTGTAAGGACACTCTTCGGTTAAGTGAGAAGGATCAGAACAACAAGCACAAATGGTACGAAGGGGAAGAACAAGGGCAGGAGATGAAAATTTGCTCTCTATTGCTTCAAGTTTTCTCGTTATTGCAGCCATTTCAGCTTTCATCGCAATAGAGATATCAAGTTGGTGAATTCCTACCCTAGACTGACCAGTAGAAGTGGAGGAAGAAGAAGAAGAAGTTGGTCTGGTGCTCTCCCATTGAAGCGTTTGTTCCGCAAGGTCGTCGAAGAATTGCCAAGCTTCCTCGTCAGATTTCGACAGGAAGTGGCCCTGACAAATGGTTTCCAACAACTGCTTGGTTGCTGGGTTTAGGCCCGCGTATAAGGTTTGGCAAAGTTGCAATTTCTCGATACCATGGTGAGGGCACTGAACAAGAAGGTCTTTATACCGGTCAAAGCACTTTTAGAAGGGTTCAGTAGGAAGCTGAGAGAATTGGTTGATTTCGTTACGGATCCTTGCGGTTTTATGATTCAGATAGAATTTCTTGAGAAACGCTTTCACAAACTCGTCTCAACTGGTTATGGAGTGGGAAGCGGTGCTATACAGCCATTTTCAGCAAGATCGCACAAAGTGAACGGAATGACCCGTAGCTGTATAACATCGTCCGACAGCTGGGTAGTTTTCATCATGGCATAAACATTTTGGAACTTGTTGATGAAGATATAGGCATCTTCAGATTCAAGCCCATGAAATTTCGGAAGCATGTTAATGAAGTGGGGCTTAATTTCAAAATTATCCCCATTGGCCGGTGGAAGGGAAAGACATGTGGGGAGTGCAGAGCGGGTGCGATAGAAACGATCCTGGAGCGCGATTCGCTGTGGCGCTACAACAGGCGGTGGTGGTAGGTTATTCGCATCCATAGGAGGTCGAATCAATCCCGGAGGAGTTGTAGGGATGTTTGGATTAAATCCTGACATCGCGGAAGAAGAGGTTGGTGATGGTAAAGGTGAGGATGTATGAACAGAATTCCGGTCAACGTCGGAGTTGGCCAGCAAAGGTACGGGTGAAAGAGGCATGGACGGAGTTTCGACGTTTGAGTCGATCGCGTAGTCGGTAGCGACTAACGTAAGGCGGACTAGGCGGGCGCTAGTGTCCTGAGTCCAAGCGGACATACACTAAACGAGTTTAGTATAGTCAAAGCGGAGAAGGTGAGGGTAAGAAAACGTCAATGGAGAAATACGATGGGTGGTGGGTAAAAAAATGGGATTTTGGCGACAAAGGGCAAGTTTTTATAAAAGTTTTTGGTTTTGTGTTTTTTTTTTCTTTTTCTTTTTAGAAAGAGCTTTACAGAAATATGTACGGACTTACGGCTTCAAGCAATCACAAACAAGATATGCACAATCACACCTAGATCTAGGGTCACCTAGGTCAGCTAGACAGCTCCTAACTGTTCCAAAGGGCTAGAAATAGGACCTCAAACCGCCTCTTCTCCGCCAATTGCAGCCGGATAAGTGCTAGGTAAGTTGGAGGCTCCCCACTACGTAAGTAGTGTTCCTAATTAAGTAACCACTTGCCTTGGACACACTTGCCTAGACACCGCAAAGTCAGGATAGGATAAACGGCCGATTCCTGTAACTAGTCCTTTGTCCTATTGAGCGCGAAGTCGTTAGGGCTGAGTCTAGTATTTTTTAATTAAACAATGGTCAATGCATATGCTTTTTGTGATTTCTGGGGTCCTGAGAAGGGTGATGAAATCCCCACCCAATCTGGATTGGTTTCAAGCCCCTTAAAGTCCGTATTAATATATGCAAAGCAGTAACAATCAACTGCAATCAATTTTTATTTTTTAGCGCGGCGCAAAGAATCCTGCACAAGAACAATTTATTGGAAGGGGGAAGAGAATTTGCGCAAAGAATGCTGCAGAAAACACAGTTCAGTAGAGTTCAGAGGAGTGGGGAGGAGAGAAGAGAGACTTACAGAAATTTTTAGGTATTGATGGCTCCAAATGGCCGCGGTTCCGCGGCCTAAGCTTGCTTATGTCGCGGTTCCGCGGCAATAAAGCGGGATTGGGCCTCTGAAATTTTTGTGTGTGCTTCTTTGGCTGTCCTCTTCTTGTCTGGAGCTCCTGAATCTTGATTTGCTCACTGAATATGCTCCAGAATTTTACAGTAGACCGTTGGCTCCGTCTTGATCCGTCGCGGTGTAGCCGCGGGATATGGGTCTAACTTCTCACGTCTTTGGCACTGAACTCGACCGTCCTTTTATCCTGCACACTTGCACAAAAACTAATCAAAAATAACAAGATGGTTTTTTTACAATGTATGTTTTTTTTGTTTTTTTTTCCGGTTATATTTATATTCACAAATTAACCTGAAATTACACAAAGAAATAAACTACCGTCTCCCCGGCAACGGCGCCATTTGATTGGTAGTGTTTTTGCGTGCTTAGTTAATTACCGCAATCAAGACGGTTTCGCTTGTAGCTAGCCGGTTGAGTACGGGTCGTCCGCAGGGAGATGTGAATCTTTTTCTATGTGTTTTAACGAGTTAAGTCCAAATGTCCAGGTTTGTTTTTAGATTAACTATGTGCTAAAATGATATATAAAGAGAGCTTGTTAGGGTTAGGATTAGGTTAGTTTGAGTTAGGAGTCGCTCACTTCTTTCATTGCCACTCTTAATATCGGTGTTACGGCAATCGGCAACAACGGGGATTAGCACGACCAGGAAGGAACTTGCGAGTATAAGCTAGGCTTTCCAACGCTTAAGTTCTTCCTTTTGGTGCTTTTCCGTCCGTTCTTGGCTCTTAGCCTTAACCTCCGGTTAATTCAACCACAACCGGTCTCACTAAGGAATCACCGCTATCATGTAGGATAGGGTGCCGTAGGGAGCGGATTGTGGTTCAATTAACGAGAGTCCGAATTAAGATGTTGGGCAAGAAAAGAGTGAGAGAGATTTCCTTCTCTCGAACTTTGCTTATCCTACCCTAACAAGTGAGAAAACTACTCACCCATTACAATAAAAAGGAAAATAAAACAAAGGAGGAAGATATAAAGAAAGAGGTTAGAAGATTACAACTAGCTATTTGAGACCTCACTTTGGCAAGGATCAAGCTTAAGTATCATTGTTGTTTAAGGGTAAAGAAAAAGAGAACAAGAAAGAAACAAACAAAAAATAACAACAACTAGATTAGCAAATGAAAAATACAAGCAATTATAATTAACAATAAGACAAGCATGGTAACAAAAAGAACTCTTTATTCATCACTTCACTCACAAAAGCTCACTACAAGGTTTTAATGGAGAAGAGATAAGAAGAGGAAGAACAACAACAACATGTATTCTAAAATCTAAATACAAGAATAAGCACCCTTGGCTTTGGCAAGTTCTGGACTATTTATAGGCAGGAAACTGAAACTCTAGGGCAATATTCAGAACCAAGATGGAATGACCTAAATGCCCCCCAAAAGTCTTCAGCAGACGAGGCCGTACGGCCTCGGTTCCGCGGCCTAAGCATGCTTATGCCGCGGTTCCGCGGCCATATAGAGGAGTTGGCTCCTCTATTTTTGTAGGGTTCCCTGGTTTGATGTTGTCTGCTGTGTGGTATATATTTTTTCTCAGAAACTCTTCACAATTTTTCCAGAATTTCAGCAGATCAAAAGGTGATTTGATGTGGATCTTTTGCCATGATTTTTCTTGAGCTCCGCGTAGATATGTTGGATCTTGTGTTGACATTGAGCTTTGTGCATGATAATGACATCGATTTACCATTTTGTCCCTTAAACTGGTGTGCGGCAACATACGGATAGAGAGCGGAGACTCGTGTTTTATCTGTGGTTGGCAGTAATCAGGAATTTGTCGTGTTTTTCCATGAATTTCACTGTTTAGAGCTGAGAACCTGTATCCTGCAATTGACTAGCAAACACGGCTCAAGAGTACCTACCGATAAGCAATGTGATAAAAATTGGGCGGTATAAAAATGCAAAAATCTGGTATGAACAGATGCCTTCGCCCGAAACAATGTGTCCCAAGAACTGAACCTTGTCGAGCCAGAACTCATATTTGCTCAATTTTGCGTACAGCTTCTCTTCTCGAAGAATTTGTAGAACCGTGCGCAAATGCTCAACGTGCTCCTCCCGGGTCTTTGATTAGACTAGTATGTCGTCGATAAATACAATGACAAACGTGTCCAAGTACTTCGCAAACACCCTATTCATCAAATCCATGAATATCGCTGGAGCATTGGTAACACCGAACGGCATCACAAGGAACTCATAATGTCCGTATCGGGTCCTGAAAGCCGTCTTGCATATATCCTCGGCCGCTACTCTGATCTGATGATAGCCCGAACGGAGATCCAACTTCGAAAATACCTTGGCCCCACTTAACTGATCAAATAAGTCGTCGATGCGCGGAATTGGGTATTTTTTCTTTATCGTGACTTTGTTCAGCTCCCGATAGTCTATGCACATCCGCAGCGATCCATACTTTTTCTTCACCAACAGGACTGGTGCACCCCACGGTGAAACTCTTAGCCGGATAAATCCCTTCTCCAGGAGTTCTTCAATTTGCTTCTTCAATTCTGCCAACTCAACCGGTGCCATTCTGTACGGGGCCTTGAAAACTGGTGCTGTACCTGGAGTCAAATCAATCGAGAATTCCAAGACACGTGGAGGTGGTAGACCTGGTAAATCTTCAGGAAACACGTCCAGAAAATCCCGAACAATTTCTGGAGCTGGGCTCTCATCAATCTCTATAGCTGTCAACTGTTTTGGCTTGGCTCTATATTTGGCTGGCTCCAAAGACTCGCTCCCGCCTTCGAAAATAAACTCTGGGCGATTGGGAACGCGGAAGATCACATTCCTTGCTCGGCAATCAATAACTGCATGGAAGGTACTCATCCAATCCATCCCGAGAATTGCGTCATAGCTGCCTGTTCCGATCAAAAGGAAATTCGCATAGAATTCTCTACCGCACACTACAACCGGAAATGATCTACATTCTCGACTAGATACTATAACACCATTACCCGTATGTATTTCCCATCCCTTGGTTAATGGTTCATGTGGTATGGAATGTGTATCAACGAAATGCGCAGATATGAAACAGTGCGATGCTCCAGAATCAAACAATACTCTAGCTGGCATGGAATGTACGAGTAGAATATCTGTGACAACTTCGCCTGAAGCCTCTGCCTGCTCGGCGATCAAGGTGAAGGCCCGTCCCTGACCGCGGCCTGTGTAGGGTTGCCTCTGCTCCTGTGATATCTACTGCTGCGGTCCAGACCCTCCCTGTAACTCTGTTCGCTCGGGGCAACCGCTAACTCTGTGCTGACTGGATCCGCAAATCAAACACTGTCCCTTGGCGCGGCGATAGTCCTTCTGGGTGTGCCCATCCCTGTTGCAGTAGCTGCAAACTAAGTTCTTACTCTGGGGGTGATGCTGGGGCACGAATGGACGCTTCATCTGTGTCGTTCCTGGCCTGTGAATTGGTATGACTCCTCGAGACGGTGTGTGAGTACGCACTGGAACAACTGGGGGCTTCTTAAATTTATTGATCAGCATCTCCTGAATTCGTGCCGCGTTGAGTACCTGCGCAAAAGTCTGCAACTCGAGTGACGCGATCAACCGCTGTAGCTCGAAATCAAGTCCCTATAAGAAGCGCTGGCCCTGGTGGCCTCTGAAGCGACCATATACGGAGCAAATCGGCTCAGACGGTTGAATTCTGCCGCATATACGTCCACAGGACGGCCATTCTGCTTCAGTAAGATGAATCTTTCTTCCATCTCTGCCTTGGCGGTGGAAGGGAAATAGTGGTCCAAGAAGCACTCCTTGAATTTGCTCCATTCGATTGGCCTTTCTAGTCTGCTTTCTTCAACTGACCACCAAGTACGGGCTTCGTCTTCTAACTGGATCTTTATCACATTCACTTTATCTTCATCGGGTACCCTTGCGGCCGTCAGTAGGTTCTCCATATTGACCAGCCATTGCTCGGCCTCGAGGGGTTCGGCTAGTCCCGTAAATGCAGCTGGATGTAACCTCCGAAAGTCTGACACGGTGCCAGCCCTGACAGAAAAAACTGGTGGAGCAGTGCCCTCGGGGGCGGTAATGAGAGCGGAGGGTCCCCCTACTGCGGTGATAGCCCTGAGTCCCTTAGTGAGCAGGTCCGTCTTTCTCTCTTGAGCTTCTGCGAGGGTCGTTAGTGCACTCAAGATCCTCTCCGTAAGATCCTGAGAACTTGAGTCCGAGGAGTGGTCGTTCGGGGACGTCATATCGCTGGAAGATATTTAAAATGATACGATTAGATACAAGGATGAAAGTCAGGGATAGCGAAGCGAAAATATTGTAATAAAGTGTAGTTAATGTTATCCCTCGCTGCTAAATGCGGCTCTGATACCAACAAAACCATGTCACGCCCCGCTTCCCAAAATACGGAAAACGAGGGATGACTAGGCCAGCCATGCTCCTACGGTCAGGGAATAATCCCGCCGTAGTCACACTTCGCCTTCTAGCATTACATGGTAATCAGTAAACAAAGCACAGAAGTAAAGGAAATACACCACTAAATCATTACATCAACTTTCATTGTTCACAATTTACAATAAAACAAGGAAAAGAACTACTGACCAAGTGTGAATACGAGGTTACTTTAGGGAAAGCAATAAAGGTGAAGGAGGTACTCCCGACTAAATCTCCGCAAGCTCGAAGGGCAAGTCTGACTCCTGTACTGGTTCTTCCTCAAGGTCTGAGCATGCATACTCAGGTCGTCAGACCGACGTAATAGCAATATTATAATAGTGACAAGAAACAAGCAAAAAGTAATAACAGTGGAGATAAAATGCAGGTAGTCAATATGTCACTAACTGATCCAATGTATGATCTGTGTCCCTATCAGTCTCTAAGTCATCTTTGAAATCGAGTTGTGGAAAGGAGGATCATGTTTAATGAGGGTCTCGTACATACCCGAGACTACGACCCGCTATCGCTCGGGACATAACCCTGTCAGCCGGACCGCTAGGCCCAACCTAATATATATAACAGTCGCTGTTCGAATGATCATCCTGTAAATCACTGTCCTCGCTAAATACAATTCTCTTTCCACTTCGATTACCCTTTTTTCCCCAGGTCTACACTATTTATGAGTATGGTCTAGTCGTATACAAGTACGCACTAATAGCACGGTTTTAGTCACTATTCACTGTATTGTTCACTGTCACGATCATTCACTTTTTCACTGGCGTACTTGACACTCCTAAACCGATACCATTCACGCACGACAATGCATTGTACACTGAACAATAACGCGCACTATCACTAGAAGTATGGCAATCGGGTAAAATATGCGCATTTATGCAGTTAACAAATCATGTGTAATACGAACTATTATGCATCTTATGAACTTATAAAAATTGCAGTAAATCATACATTCAAAATTCAGTAAAATGATACAAATGCGGTAGCAATTAAACTCAGTCAGAAGTTCAACAAAATTTATTTTAGTGCAATCGGATTTCGGGTTTGCAAGTTACGGCCGTTTCATTTTAAGTGTTCGCTGCTGGAAATTCAGTTCCCGAACTGAATGTCCATTTCGCAACACAATTTTCACCCTGTTGGGATCAAAATTAGGCGACGCTGTAGTTGAAAGAAATTTAGGTTTCTCAATTGGGTTTCCAACGCATCAGGATGATTCTCAATCATGCCTCTACGTCAGAAGTTATGTACTGTACAACAATGGGGTATAAGTCCTGTCCCTGTTTAGGACTGCTATACGTCCTGTTAATCTAAAATACAGTTTAAATAGTAAACGACAGTAAAAAGGGACGAAATCACTTTCATTAGTTATCTAACTGTTTCATATTCACTATGGTATAGTGTTCCGCAATATAACATGTTCAAGCAGTAGAGGGTAAGTATCACAAGATGGGAATCAACAGCCAGAGCTGCTCTGGACTGCAGTCCAGAGCCGCTCTCCGAACCAGTTTCCGTCATCTTTTCAGCATAGAAACAATTTAAAACTCTTATGGGGTCCTAGGTCGTCGAGTCGTCTTCGATTTGAGCCATCGAATGCGTCATTCTAATTTATAAACAATTAGTTGTGATTTTTACAAGTTTCAGACACGGAAAATTTTCAGTTTTAACTGGTGTAAATGGGGATGATCGATCACGTCAGTAACGACTGTATTTTTCAGCCAAAATAATACACTATGTTCGTCACTATACGGGCCAACCTATGTGATTAGTTTCCGTCAGTTTAATGGGAGTTTTTCATTCGGGTTTTGCATCAAACACTTGCATCATATTAATTTGCACGAGTAGTATACACAGAATTCATTAGTATTTCGAACTGTATTAGATCAATCCAGCATGAAGCAAGCGGGGTACTTGCCTGATGACGCGTTGACGACGCACGGCAGCGGCAACGGCATGAACGCGCAACGAACGGTGCGGCTAGGATTCGCGGCCTCGGTTCGAGTTTGGGTTCGTCGTCGGAGTTGCTCGAGGGATGGCTCTGTTGGCGTCGAGGATGGTTGAGGAGCTCGAATGGCTGCAACGTCGAAGTTCAGGTGATGCAGAGGGAGGTGCCGGCGGCGAGAGAAGATGAGGGAGCTCCGCTGTAGATGGGTCGAGCTTCGAGTTGGGGTTGCAGCGGTGGCTACGGTGGCCGCGGTTGTGAATGGAGAAGGGAGTGGGGAGAAGTGGTGAGGTCGTCGACGGTGGTGGGTGCATCGATGGTGGTCGCACGGTGGTCGGAGCTTGGCAGGCGGCCGTGGAGGGGAGCTCGGCGGTGACAATGGTGAGGAGAGAGGTCGGCTCGGGCGTGCAGGCGAGGTGGGGAGGAGGTGAAGGGGGGTCGGGTTTTGGAGAGAGGAGAGAGAGGCGAGGGTGATCGCGGGCGTGGGCGGGGAGGAGGTGAAGTGGGGCTCGGGTTTTGGAGAGAGGAGAGACGAGAGTGAGGGGGAGGGAGTTTGAGAGACGATGTCGAGGCAGGGAATTCGTGAGCGCGCGCGCGGTCGAGGAGTGGGGACGTGGGGAGACGAGGATGGGGCGTGGGATGTGCGGCGACGACGTGGGGCACGTAGGGAAAAGAAAGGAGCGGGAAAGAAGAGGAGGTAGTGGGGAAGAGGGTGAAGCGGTCGGGTCGGGTCGGGTTTGGGCGCGGGCCGGGTTGGTTTGGTAAGGGTTTGGGCCGGGGTTTGGGCCGTAGGTTTATTTGTTTATTTAGTTTTTTTTATTTTCTCTTGGGCTGGGCTTGGTTTTATTTGGTTAGGAAAATTTAAATATTAAAACCAAAGCAACCAATTTCATACAAAAATACGAGGAAAAAAATAGGAAAACATTCAGGGGACTTGGAAAATATAGAAAAATTGCATTTACGGAACTGGGAATTTACATGCAGTAAATTTGTTGGACCGGGTTCCTATTGTGAGAGAGTTTCCCGACGTATTTCCCGATGAGTTACCTGGGTTGCCGCCAGAGCGCGATATTGAGTTTTGCATTGATTTGATCCCCGACAGGGGTCTATTTCTGTACCGTCTTATCGGACGGCCCCGGCGGAGCTGAAAGAGCTTAAGGATCAGTTGTAAGGGTTGCTTGATTGGGGACTTGTGCGTCCGAATGTTTCGCCTTGGGGAGCTCCTGTTCTGTTCGTCAAGAAGAAAGACGGCAGTTTGAGATTATGCATTGATTATCGTCAATTGAACCGGGTTACGGTGCAGAATAGGTATCCATTACCTCGCATTGACGATTTATTTGATCAGCTCCAAGGTGCGGGACATTTTTCCAAGATTGATTTGAGGTGGGGTTATCATCAGTTGCGGGTTTGGAATGATGACATTCCGAAGACTGCTTTTCATACGCGCTACGGGTATTATGAGTTTTTGGTGATGTCGTTCGGACTCACCAATGCCTCAGCAGCGTTCATGGATTTGATGAATCGGATTTTCAGGCCGTTCCTCGACCAGTTCATTATTGTGTTTATTGATGACATTCTGGTCTATTCCAGAAGTCAAGAGGAGCATGAGCAGCACCTGAGGATGCTTTGCAGACATTTGGAGAGCACCAGCTGTTTGCTAAATTCTCGAAGTGTGCTTTCTGGCTTGATAGTGTCGACTTCTTGGGTCATGTAGTTACGGGAGATGGTATTCGTGTGGAACCGAAGAAGATCGAGGCTGTACAGCTTTGGCCCATACCTGTATCGGCGACTGAGGTCCGCAGCCTTTTGGGCTTAGCTGGTTATTACCGCCGTTTCGTGCAGGATTTCTCGAGTATCGCTGCACCGCTGCCCGGGAGCCCCTGATGATGAAATACCTAGCGGAGGTAAAAAGACTTCGGAGAAATTTTGACAAGGTCCAAGTAGAACAGATTCTCAGGAGCATGAACGCTGAGGCCGACGCGCTAAGCAAACTCGCCTATTATTATTCGGCCAATCACCAGAGAAACATCCTCTTCGAATTCCTGCCATGACCCTGCATTGAAGATAGAGAGGTGGTACACTGGATCTATACTACTCAAGAGGATATCCCGGATTGGAGAAAACCTATAGTGGAGTTCTTCAACGATGGAGTACTCCCCGAAGACCGGATTAAGGCACGTCGGTTTCGCATAAAAGCTCGCCACTTCGTGTGGAGTGAAAGAAATCTGTACAAAAAGTCGTACACCCAAGCTCTACTCCGATACGTCGATTCCGATGAAGTAGATTACGTTCTCCGAGAGATACATGGAGGAGTCGGAAGAGCTCATCAAGGGGCTCATAGTCTAGTTCAAAAGACACTGTTGCTGGGGTATTACTAGCTGACTATACACCAAGACGCAGAAAAGCTGGTCAGAAGGTACAAGACCTGCCAACTCTTTGGCAGCATTTCTCGGCTACCCGCTACCGAGTTGACGCCACTAAGTTTCCCTTGGCTATTCGTGCAGTGGGGGATTGATATGGTTGGCCAACTCCCCATTGGCACGGGTGGACACAAATACATCCTTGTCGCCGTAGGCTACTTCATGAAGTGGGTAGAAGCCTTGCCGACCAGGAAACCGGATGCTAACTCTACGGTGAAGTTCCTGCAGAATAATATAATCTCTCGATTTGGAATCTCGAGGTTCATCGTCACCGACTACAGAACCAACTTTGAAAATGACAAAGTTAGAGAATTTTGCAGCGACTATCATATATTGATAAAGTTCTCCACGGTTGCGCATCCCCAATGCAACATGCAAGCCGAAGTAGCAAACTTAGGTGTCATCCGCGGCCTCAGAGCCCGCCTAGAAGGAAGACAGGGCAACTGGGTCGAGTAACTACCACGGGTGTTATGGGCATTGTGAACATCGAGAAAAACACCTACGGGGAAAACCCCGTTTAGCCTTTGTTACGGCACCGAGGTAATGGTCCCCGCAGAAATCGGCCTTTCCAGCTATCGAGTCGAACACTTTGACGACGAGGCCAATGTCTTGGCACCTCGAAGCAACCTAGACATCTTATTGGAAAAGAGAGATCGGACACGAATAAGGATGGCCGCATATCAGCAACAGACCGCCCGATATTACAACACCAGGGTTAAACATTGAGCTTTCAGGGTAGGAGACCTAGTCCTGCATCGAAACGTGTTCGAAGACCAAGGGAAGTTGCACAAGTTCTCCTCGAAGTGGGATGGTCCTTTCCTCATGACTGAGACACTGTCCGGAGCGCCTACCACCTCCAGGATTCCTGGGGACATTACTTTTCACGGCCGTATAACGCCGAAAAGCTTAAATTGTACGGATGAACTTGTACTCTTTCGAATAATGAGATTACTCTTTTTATGTCAGCTAAAGTTATTTTAGTTTATACGCTAAGCCCTCACCACGAGGTAACCGAGCAGCTTCCTGCTCGGTCCATCCGCAGCGGGCAGCTTCCTGCCCTGCTACGCTATGGATCCAAAGTCCTCACCATGAGGCGGCCGAGTAGCTTCCTACTCGGCCCATCCGAAGCAGACAACTTCTTACCCGGCTACGCTGTGGATCCAAAGCCTTCACCACTAGGTGGCCGAGTAGCTTCCTGCTCGGCCCATCCACAACAGGCAGCTTCCTGCCCGGCTACGCTGTAGATCCAAAGCTTTCACCACGAGGCAACCGAGTAGCTTCCTGCTCGGTCCATCCGCAGCGGGCAGCTTCCTGTCCGGCTACGCTATGGATCTAAAACCCTCACCATGAGGCGGCCGAGTAGCTTCCTGCTCAGCCTATCCGCTGCGGGCGGCTTCTTGCCCGGCTGCACTGTGGACCCGAACCCCAGCCACACTCAGATTCGAGGGACACCGATATATTTGTACTTGGAGCTAATATTTGGTGTTCGCTTGTCCCACGTCACCCCAACTCCGCGGGGAGGAGGGACACCGATCTATTTGTGCTTGGAATTAATATTTGGTGTTCGCTTGTCCCACGTCACATCGACTCCGGAGGGAGATGGGACACCGATTTATTTATACTTGTGTTCATATTTGGTGTTCGCTTGTCCCACGTCATCTCGACTCTTAGGGGAGGATGGACACCGATATACCCACACTTGTAAATAAACAGGAACGGAAGTATTACAGCCGGGCACATCAAAGATGAGATAAAAATACTTTATTGATATTTCAAATTATATACAAGATATTATAAGCTCCTCAGCTTTACAAAATACCCGAAGGCTACAGAAATAAAAAAGGGGGAAAATAGAGAATGAGGCAGACGGTGGCTTCAAACCGCCTTCGCGGCCGGGACCTCCCCGCCGTCCCCTTGTTTGGCGCCTCCATCGGGAGCCTCGATTACGACCGCAAGCTCTACGCTTCCGCCTGGGGTATGGCCTCCTCCCGCTGGCTCGACACTGCCACCCTAGGGCACTTCCTCGGTAAGGGGATACCTTGCACGAAGCTCCTGGTCGTCGAACCCAGGCATAGCTTCTTTGACGGTGTCGAGGGCGTTGTGCCACCCGACGGCCGCAGATTCGGCAATGTCGATATAGAATTGGTCAGAAGCCTTGTACTCCTCAACGGCCTTTTCCGCCTTGCCCTCGGCATGCTTCGCTGCTTCGTAGGCTGTCCGGGCATCCCTCTTGAATGAGTCTCTCTGCCTCTTCATGGTGTCATAGAGCCCGTTGACCTCCTCCATTTTGGCCTGAATAACCCGGTTGGATTCGGTCAGGAGCCGGTGAGACTCTTTCAGCTTTGCGATTATCAGGCCCTCCGCAACCAACTTCAAGTCCAGGGAGGCCGCCTTGTCTTCTGCCACAACAAAGCGTCGCACCCGACGGCCATGAGGACGCCATGTGGCAACCAATCATTGGACGCTTAGTCCCTCACGCGGATCCAACTGACAGATATGACGCCTCGCAATCCACCACTCCATTGCGGCCACGTGGCTCGAAGATCAACGGCCTGAGTAAGCGAAACGACGTCCCATTTATGGTGTCACCATTTCGTCGATCCGCTGACGTCATCGAGGATACACGCAGAAATTAAGGCACTTCGTGAACCGCCACGTGGACTCAGGAATCGAAGAGGCACAACCGCCAAGCATCACGTCGTTCCTAAACACACCCCTGCAAAGAATTCTTGGCTCCAAGCTGAACATTGAAGACCGAGTAGACCACTCTCGACCTGACCCATGAATAGGTCGGAACAAGAGTGAGGGGCTAATGATGATGTTCGTAAATGGGAATACCCCAGATTACGACATGTAGTAGGTGACGTGTCGTCCACGTAAGCCC
Source organism: Agapanthus africanus (assembly GCA_030015575.1). Taxonomy (NCBI): domain Eukaryota; kingdom Viridiplantae; phylum Streptophyta; class Magnoliopsida; order Asparagales; family Amaryllidaceae; genus Agapanthus; species Agapanthus africanus. The sequence continues at coordinate 128,944,682 of CM057350.1, read as the reverse complement.
GTCAGATTCCTGGGAGCTACGGAGATGGAGTAAGTACGATGCATTGGGGACATTTCTCGGCGCTTCATCTCCGAAGTATCATCCGAACTTTGGGGGGGACCTCCCATGAGTACATTCCCTGGTCGCCTAGCAAACAACCAACAGCTCGTCTCTGAGCCATCCTACAGCCGAGGTTCTTCAGCCTCATCGCTCGTCTTCGAGCAATCACCGAGCTGAGCTTCCTCGGCCTCATCGCTCGACTCCGGGCAGTCACCGAAGCTGAGCTTCCTCAGCTTCCTTGTCTAGCCGAGAGCACGGAGCCTAAGCGCCCCGTAACGGCTCCGTGTATCTCGTCGCGGCGAGATTTCTGCCGCTCCACGTCCTGTATCCCACGCTAGCGTATCTTACCATTAATGGGCGTATCACGCCATTAATGGACGTATCCCGCCATTAACGCGAACGTGACGCAGGGGCGTAACAGACGGTGAGAATCTCGCATCGGCTCGCTCCAATGCGACCCCTATATAAACCTCTCCTCCAGACGACTCAGGTACGTCGAACTCATTTCCAAGACACTGTTACTCTGCCAAATTACTCCTCGATACTTGATCGTTGGAGGATTCTACGGTGGTTTTCCACCCCGGGACTTCCCTTGCAGGTAGCTCGGTGTCAGCAACAATCAACAACCCATTGAGACCCACATACTTAATCCTTACATCGAATCTTAATCGTTCAGCCCGCCGGCAGAAAAATCGATGGAGGATAACATCTGAAGGAGATTTCGACCTCCATCAAAATTCTATAGAAAGTTAGGGACCTAGACTAATTTTCGCAAATACAAACAAATTAGAAGTGAGAATATTCTATAGAATATGGTCTGATATGGGTATATATAGAGAGAATAATGGAGGAAAGATGCCATAGGAGAGAATTTCTTCTATGGCGTTGAAAAAATACACTCTCCCTCATTTTTTCCGATGATCGGTACCCACCATCTTCATCGTTATCATCTAAGATGTTGGCATACCAAATTCATGTGATTCTACAACCTTTTCACCGTTGATTTAGTGGGTTCAAAATTAACGGTTTACCGACAATAGAACTTTTTACATTGTTAAATCAACGGTGAAAAAACTGGAGAATCATATGAAATTTGGTGTACCCATATCTTAGATGATAACGATGAAGATGGTGGATTCCGATCGTCGAAAAAATGAGGGAGGGGGTATTTTTTCGACGCCATAGGAGGAAATTCCCTCCTACGTCATCATCCCTCCATTATTCTCATATATATATATATATATATATATATATATAAAAGGTGGATGAATAACAATTAACTTTGAATATATTTCAATTAAGGAAAATAATAACTTTGCTGCTTTTCCAATTGTAAGAAAATAATTTATGAATCACATTTTCATTTTCCATTTTGACCGGACATCTAGAAAACGTTGACTTGTCAAGATCTTAAAAAAAGGATATCACTTATCATGCAAAATATTACCTTAGTAAATCATCTATATAATTTTACTTAAATACTTTAGGACCCTTTTTTTGTGGCGCTTAAATAACTCTTTGCATTTTGACTCTTTGATAATTTTGTAGTTGTGCGGTTTAAAAAATATTGCGACTAAATTATTAGATGGATAGATATATTTTACTTTGGAATTTAAATTATAATGCCGGACTTCCTAATAATTAATATTTCTTTTTTATTTTATAGTTTTTCCGTTGAATTAAAATTGGAAATTGCACATGACAGGACCTCTGGTGTTCTAGGTATGATAATAATAGTATTTTAGCAAGTGAAATGCACATGATTGTGTTGTTGACATTGTATTATCTAAATAGTTATTATGTGATTAAACATTTTGATTTAGAAATTTAAAATTGTTATAGCACTTTAATAGATTGATAGATATGTACAACTTCATATCAGGGATAGTTTGGAGAAAATTTCTGATTTCTTCAATATTTATTAAGCTTAAATCCAACAAACTCTTCTGTGGTTTCAGCCCGTATCAGCAAACCATCCTATAGTTTTTTTTTTGCAGAAAACTACCCTATCTAACGGTGTTCCATTAGTATTAACGGTCCATATCATCGCCACGTCAGCAATAGCAGCCACGTCATTAAAAAATTCAATTATTCCCAAAATACCCTTATCTTCATCCCTAACTCTAACCCTTACTGCCGTCTCGCTGCTCGTCACTGCCTCGCCGTCCCCATCCATTCCCGACCTACGACCTCCTCCTCAGCCTCCCCCACCTCTCCCCCACCTCTCCTATCGGTTTCCCTTCCACCTCGACCTCCCCTGTTCCCTCCATCTTCTTCTCCACCACCCCTCATCATCTCCACCACCCCTCATCAGCATCATCTCCACCACTGTCTTTCCGTCAACCACCATCACCACCCCCTTCACTGACCCTCCTCAAGCTCCCCCCTCCACCACCCTTTCCTCGATCCCCAAAATCGCCACCATCTCCATCATCATCAACAACCACTTCTTCTTCTTCCTCTAATTCTTCCTCTTCACCACTTCATCATCTGTCATGATCCGAAAAGGTACATGACCGGCACAAAAATCACGTGAAGTCTCGTGGACCCCTCCGTAACCCAAGATAGCTACAATTAGGAATCTAAACCATTTATAAGAAAAATAAATGATATAATATAATATATTTTAAAATAGAGATGAAGTTTTAAAGAAAAGTTTTAATAAAAGAAGTAAAGCTTATTTGAAAATACATTTGAAAAATGGACAAACCTCTTTTGTAAATTTTGAACAAAATCATGTATAATTATAGAATATAAATATAAATAAAAGTATCCCCACACAGGAGCTAACTCGATACCCAATGGCGGAAATCAAACCACGCCATAATATACGACGCTAAAAGGCGAAGAACAACAAAAGAAAAGTAATGAACACAATATAAATAATAAATCAAGGCGGCTCCATACGAGCTCGACAATCAACAACAACAATAATACAATATTTAAGGTCTCGGTCCAATACACTAAACTAGGTTTTGATGTAGTACTTCTATATACAATAAAAGGTATAAGGCAAATGCCAACACTAATTCTAACCCACCTAGTACAAAAGATAAGAAATCATGTCCATAAGAAGATAACTGTGCCACGGAGCCGCTACCGATCCAAGCGGTCAAATCTGCAAGAAATTATGGCACAACAGGGGTGGGTTGTAAAATCGTGAGTAGAATTCGCATAATAGATAGAAATCGTCTGGATAAGCGGTAAAACAACTAAACTATAATAAATGTGTACATCAATAAGGATAAATGAGCATGCGTCAAAACTAGTGTCACGCCCCGCTTCCCAGAGTACGCAAGATTGGGCACGTGACATAGCCAACCATGCTACCTGTGGGTAGGAAGTATCCATCCACAGTCACATTACGGCTGTAGGGATATCAAGAACAAGATAAATAAACTAATCTAACACATGTCCAAATCTATAATAATAAGAGTCAATGAACAATAAGTGCGGAAGCAAGTGATCCAATGCAATAATAGAAAGGTACGTCCCGTAATGCGGGATCGCACCGGGAAATAAAATGCAATAAGTAAACTAACAACTACAGAACTCATAAATCAGCCTGCTGGCTGCAGTACTCCTGCTCGGTCGGCGACAGTAGTAAAGAATCTGGGCCATGCAACCCAGACGTCAGCGCGTCATGTCAACCAATAATATAATACGAACATGGTAATAAGTAATGCAGAAAGTAAGCATGAATAAGCAGTAATATGAAATAATAGTGCAGGGTAGTGTGCAGTGGGTAGCTATACTGTTCTATTGGGTTTCTATTCTAAAGTCTTTGAAATCAATTGGTGACTCGTCGATGTAACTCAATAGTATCCCGTGCATGCCCGGGACCACGGTCAAGACCCTCGGGGCTGAATCCGAGACGTGCCGCTAGGCAGTAGTAATAGGTAGCAGGATGGACGAGTGATGTCAGTATCATCACTCCCGGACTGGCCAAGCCCGTAAGACTGATCAGAACATGTATCGAACTGTTGAGTTACAAGTCGGTTTCACCTTTGATTTCCCCATACCCCCAAGTTATGTATGTCAGGTCAGGTATTCAGTAATCAAGAACTAATGCCCACACAGGATCAGGTAAAAGCAGGTTTGTCTGGGTGGACAACAGGAATGGTCCATGAGGACCCCAAGTCAGGTTTGTTGGCATTAGGCATGAGATCAGGTAACAAGTCAGGTCATGGTACAACAGGTTGAGTTGGTAGTAAAGGGTACCATGTCCGGTGCATCGGTATGTATATATATGTCATGTGTAGCAAGGTCAGGTCAATATGTAACGCAATCGAGGGTGTGCTCATAACAGGTATATAATCGAATAAGGAATAACAACAGGAAATAAAGTAAACAACAATAACAGTTCATTTAATCACAATGGTGCATTAATATGGTGCAGTTGTATTATCTTATTAACAGGTTCGAGCACCCTTGGATGCAATACTTTTGTAACGGTCCAATAAAGTTATGACTATCAAATAGACATATGAAATAATTTAACTAAACCAATATATTATAACTGTATTTATTTATCCACATAAAATACTTGTCCGTGCACTATACTAAACTGATATATATTTAATTAACTTGGTAAATGCAAACAATTAAGCATTATTATACTTTTATATTGCACATTACACACTTAAAGCTTTTCAATTATATATCCATAATATTCCTATCAATGCAACAAGTGTATATAGTATATATTTTCATATGTGGTATTCACATTAGCATGCAATATTAAGATTAGTAAATTAATATTCATAGCAGTGTATACTTTTATAACTATTTCATTGTCAATAATGTAATATCATATACATAATTTATTATGACCCAATAAATATAACAATAATTTTTGTGGCAAGATTGGCCATTGCAGTAACTAGCATGTTAGAGTAAGTATTGGGGTACTTACCCAGCAATGAACGATCATGCAATCACGAAAACAACAACGGGGACACTAACTTGAAGCCGACGTAATGTATGCTCGGTCAGTGCAGAGGATCAACGATGGCGACTGCAAGGCGTAGGCGATGCTGACTTGGCGAGATGGGTTCCCGGCCTGATGGGTGGCTGCTGGTTCACAGTTGGTCGCAACCGAGGAAGATGACGACTAAGGCTGTTGCGTTGTGGTCTAAACGACGTCAAGGAGGTTGATCGGTGAGAGTCTTGGTCGAGGGTTGGAGTTGGGTGAACGCGAGAGAGAGGTGATCACTGGGGGGGTCTGTTGATCGTTGGCGATGACCAGGACGGCACAGGTGGTCGCGGGTGGCTGCGGCGTGGAGCACTGGTGGCTGCGAGGGTGCAGGCAAAGAGGATATGGGCGAGACGAGGAGGAAGAGGCTAGGGTGCTGGTGGTATCGGCGTCGGCGTCGGGGCTGCGGCGGTGACGGGTAAGGGTGGCTAGGGTTGCGCGATGGGTTCTCACGAGGTTCATGGGGTTTTCTGTTCTCAGGATCATGAACAGAGAGGGGAAAAGTATTTAAAAGGATAGAGAGAGAGATTAGGGGGGGAGAGAGAGAGAGATTTGTGATGGGTAGAGAGAGAGAGAGAGAGAGAGAAATAGGTAAGGGCCCACCGGAGAGTTATTGATTGGCTTAAGATAGATTTAAGGGTAAAAAAAAATCAAAAGATTTAATAGATTACGTTAAACAGTGAACATATATATGAAGTATATTATGGTTTTAAATATTATATTAATTTGGGATTTTGGCGCCAAATAAAACATTTCCAAATCGTGTCCGGGTTGCGCCCAAAAATTTGAAATTTAAATAATAGGATTTTAAGCGAGTTCCAAATTTTAAAATGAGATGTTTTAAGATCAAAATACATGCCCCCAAGTCGGACACCTGCACGCGCGCTTAGCCGTCCAAACTCGCCCGTTTCACCGAACGGGATGAAATCTCGACGCGCGGACGCTACCACGCGACTAGTGGTGACGAGTAGGCCGATATGGATATTTTTAATTTCATTTTAGGTGTTAAAATTTGTTATATGCAAAAATGACTTAGCCGGTTAAAATTTTGCAACAAGAACCAAACAAGCAAGATAATTGAAATGAGCAACGTCTAACACTCAACCAGTAACAGAAATAGTATTATTGGGCTCGGGTGTTACATCATACCCAACTACAAAAAGAATTTCGTCCTCGAAATTCCAAGAATACAAGATAGCTAACTACAGGAAAAGGTGAGGAAACTTCTGCCGGATCTCATTTTCTCGCTCCCAAGTGGATTCTCCATGCGATCGATTACCCCAAGAAACTAGCACAAGAGGGATAACCTTGTTCTTAAGAAGCTTTTCTCTTCGATCCTTGATTTCAACCGGTCGCTCCTCAAAAGTTAGGTCCTCCCGTACAGTCAACTCCGAATGATCCAAGACGTGGGTTTCATCTCGAACATACCTCCGTAGTTGAGATACATGAAACACATCATGCACACCCGCCAAGGACTGTGGTAACGCCAAACGGTACGCTACCTCTCCAACACGCTCCACTATCTCGAAGGGTCCAACGAATCGAGGACTAAGCTTTCCCCGACTCCCAAAGCGAATCACCCCTCTAGTCGGTGATATCTTCAGGAATACCAAATCACCCACGGCGAACTCTAGAGGTCTTCTTGACGTGTCAGCCCAACTTTTCTGTCGGTCTTGAGCTGCCTTCATAAGCTTCCTGATTGTATTCACTTTCTCGACTGTCTGTACTACCAAATCTGGTCCTAGTAACCTTCGTTCACCATCATCCCAACAAACAGGTGAACGACACTTACGACCATATAACGCTTCAAACGGAGCCATCTGAATAGTCGCTTGGAAGCTATTGTTGTACGAAAACTCCACCAAGTGTAGGTGATCCTCCCAAGAACCTTTGAGGGCCAACATGCATGCCCTCAACATATCTTCAAGAGTCTGGATCGTTCTCTCCGATTGTCCATCAGTTTGAGGATGATAAGCTGTGCTAAACTTCAATCGAGTCCCAAAACTTTCTTGTAAACTCCTCCAGAAGTGTGACAAGATCCGAGTGTCCCGATCGGACACGATACTCACCGATACTCCATGCAATCTTACAATCTCCTGCATGTACCGCTCCGCCAAAGTCTCCGTCGATTGACCAACCCGAAAAGGAATAAAGTGAGCTGCCTTGGTCAATCGGTCGACAATCACCCATACTGCATTGTTGCCCTTTGGACTCCGCGGTAAAGCTGTCACGAAATCCATGGTTATATGTTCCCACTTCCACTGAGGAATCGGAAGTGGTTGCAACAAACCAGCAACCCTTTGGTGTTCAGCCTTGACTTGCTGACACACCAAGCACTTAGCCACGAAGCGAGCAATCTCCCATTTCATACCTTCCCACCAGAAGTGCTGTCGAATATCTTGGTACATCTTTGTCCCTCCTGGATGTACAGAGTAAGCTGAGCTGTGTGCTTCCTTCAAAAGCTCTTCACGCACATCCCCCTTTTGGCACACACACACGGCTACCATATCTTAACGAACCGTCTTCGTGGACCAGTAAATCTGTTCGTAGTCCGGCTTCAACCTGCTCTCGAAACCTTTGCAGTCTAGGGTCCTGCGATTGTGCCGCTTTAATCTTCTCAACTAAGGACGACTGTACTTGCAACTGCATCAACTGTCCCGTAGAATGTGTTAGCACAACCTCCAAGTCAAATCTTCGAAAATCCGCAATGATCTCCCTCTGTGTAGTCAATACCTGAATCGCTGGTAACCGACTAAGCGCATCCGGCACGACGTTAACCTTTCCCGGATGGTACTTAAGATCAAGGTCGTAGTCGGCCATCAGCTCCAACCATCTGCGTTGCCTCATGTTCAACTCCTTCTGAGTGAACACATACTTCAAACTCTTGTGATCTGTAAAGACTTCGACTCTCTCGCCCAAAAGGTAGTGTCTCCAAATTTTTAAGGCGAAGATCACGGCCGCAAGCTCCAAGTCATGAGTCGGATAATTCTTCTCATGGGTCTTCAATTGTCTTGATGCGTAAGCTATGACTTTCCCATTCTGCATTAAACACATCCCAATCCTTTTCCAGATGCGTCGCTGTGAATCACCAGTCCTCCTGAATTATCTGGTACGGTCAGGGTAGGGGCGGTTATCAACTTCTGCTTCAACGTCTCGAAGGCCAATGCACATCCATCCGTCCAAATAAAAGGTACTTCCTTGCACGTAAGCTTGTCCAACGGTTCTGCTAAACGAGCGAAGTTCTCCACAAATCTCCTGTAGTATCCGGCCAAACCAAGGAAACTCCTTATCTCAGCCACATTTCTTGGAATAGGCCAATCTCGAACTGCTGCAATCTACCCTGGATCGACGGCGATTCCATCGCCAGACACAACATGCCCCGAAAACTTCACTCCCTCCAGCAAAAAACTCACACTTACTCATTTTCGCATAAAGCTTCTCCTGTCTCAACATCTGCAGTGCGATCTTTAAATGCTCAGCAAGCTCCTCAAAACTCCTCGAGTAAACCAGAATATCGTCAATGAAGACCACGATAAACTGGTCCAAGAACGGTGGAAAGATTCGGTTCATCAAGTCCATGAAAATTGCCGACGCATTCGTTACTCCGAAGGGCATCACTAGATACTCGAAATGTCCATACCGAGTTCGAAACGCCGTCTTTGCAAATGTCTTCTGCTTTCACTCGGACCTGATGATATCCGGATCGCAAATCCAGTTTCGAGAATACTCTCGCGCCACTAAGCTGCTCAAAAGTTCTCCACTGCAAAGGATCGGGTACTTGTCCTTACTAGTCACCCGGTTTAATTCTCGATAGTTGATGCACATCCTTCTCGTGCCATCCTTCTTCTTTACTAGAAGAACTGGAGCTCCCCAAGGCGAGTTGCTGCTTCGAATCCAACCCTTCTCAAGTAATTCACCAACTTGCTTCGTAACTCCTTCCAATTCCACTGGTGCCATCGGATAATAAGCTTTAGATACTGGCGCTGCACCAGGAATAAGGTCAATCGCAAACTCCACGTCTCGCTTCGGCGGTAAGCCCGATATATCTTCAAGTACGGTCATAAAATCGCGAACAACCGCCGGCTCTTCACCATTATCAACTTTCATTGCTGCAAGAATATTGTTTGTCGGCCTAGCCCTAAACTTGACTGTCCCGACAGAACTGCTTCCTTACCGCAACTGCTGTCTGCATCTTTGGCCGCGAAAGGTCCAGCGAGACTACTGAGTCTCGTCCATTCTGCTGCATGCACGTCCACGGTTGCTCCATTCTGCCTTAGTCCGATGAACTTCTCTTCCATTTCCTCCCGTGCAGTCCGCGGGAAGAATTTCTCCAGGAAACTTTTAGAGAGATCCGCCCAACTGATTGGCTTGGGCAAGCGGGTCTTCTTCACAAGCCACCACTCTCGGGCGAAATCCATTAGCTGAAAGCGCACCACATCAACTCTTTTGTCCTCTGGGATCTGTGCCGCAATCAGCAAATTCTCCGTGTCACTAGCCATTGCTCAGCTGGCAACAGCTCCTTTAAACCAGTAAATGTAGACGGACCCAAACGTCTGAAATCTGCTACGGTCCCTACTCGGTCAACTGGTTTCGCTCCAGCGTTGTTTACAGACTACCGAACAATCTGCAAACCTTCCTGAAACGAGTCCGCTTGCTGCTGGATCAGCTCGGTCTGTCTCTTTGATTTCCAGCATTTCTCTTATCACTCCAAGTATGGCGGCTTCGTTCACACGCCTCTGGTACGTCTTCAACTTCTTACCTGCCATCATCCTGAACTCAAAACACCCAACATTAGCATGATGATAGATTCTGAATATGGATCAAGGCTAGAACTCCAAGATACTTAAATAGAGTACCGCATTGTAGCTATGCCGCGGTATCATAGCCGCAATTACTTAACTCCACCCAAGTCGCCCAAGTCCTAGGGATAACAAGAAATCAGGTTTTCGAGTCGACATGCAAAGTAAGTTCACACGTCGAAAAGATATAATCCGGAAGAATGTGATTCAAGAATGGTAAAACGGTCAAGGTGGTAGGACATGTTTTCCTAAGCACGGGTATCCTGATTCGTGTATTGGGTACAATACCCAACTACAAAAGAATCAACCCAACTAACCTATGGCTCTGATACCAAAAAAACCATGTCACGCCCCGCTTCCCAGAGTACGCAAGATTAGGCACGTGACATAGCCAACCATGCTACCTGTGGGTAGGAAGTATCCATCCACAGTCACATTACGGCTGTAGGGATATCAAGAACAAGATAAATAAACTAATCTAACACATGTCCAAATCCATAATAACAAGAGTCAATGAACAATAAGTGCGGAAGCAAGTGATCCAATGCAATAATAGAAAGGTGCGTCCCGTAATGCGGGATCGCACCGGGAAATAAAATGCAATAAGTAAACTAACCACTACAGAACTCACAAATCAGCCTGCTGGCTGCAGTACTCCTGCTCGGTCGGCGACAGTAGTAAAGAATCTGGGTCATGCAAAACCCAGACGTCAGCGCGTCATGTCAACTAATAATATAATACGAACATGGTAATAAGCAATGCAGAAAGTAAGCATGAATAAGCAGTAATATGAAATAATAGTGCATGGTAGTGTGCAGTGGGTAGCTATACTGTTCTGTCGGGTTTCTATTCTAAAGTCTTTGAAATCAATTGGTGACTCGTCGATGTAACTCAATAGTATCCCGTGCATGCCCGGGACCACGGTCAAGACCCTCGGGGCTGAATCCGAGACGTGCCGCTAGGCAGTAATAGGTAGCAGGATGGACGAGTGATGTCAGCATCATCACTCCCGGACTGGCCAAGCCCGTAAGACTGATCAGAACATGTATCGAACTGTTGAGTTACAAGTCGGTTTCACCTTTGATTTCCCCATACCCCCAAGTTATGTATGTCAGGTCAGGTATTCAGTAATCAAGAACTAATGCCCACACAGGATCAGGTAAAAGCAGGTTTGTCTGGGTGGACAACAGGAATGGTCCATGAGGACCCCAAGTCAGGTTTGTTGGCATTAGGCATGAGATCAGGTAACAAGTCAGGTCATGGTACAACAGGTTGAGTTGGTAGTAAAGGGTACCATGTCCAGTGCATCGGTATGTATATATATGTCATGTGTAGCAAGGTCAGGTCAATATGTAACGCAATCGAGGGTGTGCTCATAACAGGTATATAATCGAATAAGGAATAACAGCAGGAAATAAAGTAAACAACAATAATAGTTCATTTAATCACAATGGTGCATTAATATGGTGCAGTTGTATTATCTTATTAACAGGTTCGAGCACCCTTGGGTGCAATACTTTTGTAACGGTCCAATAAAGTTATGACTATCAAATAGACATATGAAATAATTTAACTAAACCAATATATTATAACTGTATTTATTTATCCACATAAAATACTTGTCCGTGCACTATACTAAACTGATATATATTTAATTAACTTGGTAAATGCAAACAATTAAGCATTATTATACTTTTATATTGCACATTACACCCTTAAAGTTTTTCAATTATATATCCATAATATTCCTATCAATGCAACAAGTGTATATAGTATATATTTTCATATGTGGTATTCACATTAGCATGCAATATTAAGATTAGTAAATTAATATTCATAGCAGTGTATACTTTTATAACTATTTCATTGTCAATAATGTAATATCATATACATAATTTATTATGACCCAATAAATATAACAATAATTTTTGTGGCAAGATTGGCCATTGCAGTAACTAGCATGTTAGAGTAAGTATTGGGGTACTTACCCAGCAATGAACGATCATGCAATCACGAAAACAACAACGGGGACACTAACTTGAAGCCGACGTAATGTATGCTCGGTCAGTGCAGAGGATCAACGATGGCGACTGCAAGGCGTAGGCGATGCTGACTTGGCGAGATGGGTTCCCGGCCTGATGGGTGGCTGCTGGTTCACAGTTGGTCGCAACCGAGGAAGATGACGACTAAGGCTGTTGCGTTGTGGTCTAAACGACGTCAAGGAGGTTGATCGGTGAGAGTCTTGGTCGAGGGTTGGAGTTGGGTGAACGCGAGAGAGAGGTGATCACTGGGGGGGTCTGTTGATCGTTGGCGATGACCAGGGCGGCACAGGTGGTCGCGGGTGGCTGCGGCGGGGAGCACTGGTGGCTGCGAGGGTGCAGGCAAAGAGGATATGGGCGAGACGAGGAGGAAGAGGCTAGGGTGCTGGTGGTATCGGCGTCGGCGTCGGGGCTGCGGCGGTGACGGGTAAGGGTGGCTAGGGTTGCGCGATGGGTTCTCACGAGGTTCGTGGGGTTTTCTGTTCTCAGGATCATGAACAGAAAGGGGAGAGGTATTTAAAAGGATAGAGAGAGATTATGGGGGGGGAGAGAGAGATTTGTGATGGGTAGAGAGAGAGAGAAATAGGTAAGGGCCCACCGGAGAGTTATTGATTGGCTTAAGAAAGATTTAAGGGTAAAAAAAATCAAAAGATTTAATAGATTACGTTAAACAGTGAACATATATATGAAGTATATTATGGTTTTAAATATTATATTAATTTGGGATTTTGGCGCTAAATAAAACATTTTCAAATCGCGCCCGGGTTGCGCCCAAAAATTTGAAATTTAAATAATAGGATTTTAAGCGAGTTTCAAATTTTAAAATGAGATGTTTTAAGATCAAAATGCATGCCCCCAAGTCGGACACCTGCACGCGCGCTTAGCCATCCAAACTCGCCCGTTTCACCGAACGGGATGAAATCTCGACGCGCGGACGCTACCACGTGACTAGTGGTGACGAGTAGGCCGATATGGATATTTTTAATTTCATTTTAGGTGTTAAAATTTGTTATATGCAAAAATGACTTAGCCGGTTAAAATTTTGCAACAAGAACCAAACAAGCAAGATAATTGAAATGAGCAATGTCTAACGCTCAACCAGTAACAGAAATAGTATTATTGGGCTTGGGTGTTACAACTAGAGTTCGAGTGATGATGAACATTAATACTAATAACCCTTATGTACACCTGTGTACCGCTATCCTAGCATGTGAAGTATACCAATACGTGTGGCTATCGTGCCATCATCAAAATAATCTATATCTCGCCCGATACGGATATAGCATAACCATAAGCATTCGAAAGTATGTGATTCACGGAAACAACATGCATAATCGCTAAATAAAACGATAACAATCATCAAGCGTCAATAACCCAACATCATATATATATATATAACGGTGTCAAATCATGATCACCGCAGCCGCAGTGCAATATCTATAGCACACGGTCAAGCATAAATACAGTTAAGGCTATAAAACATATATAGCACGCATTCATGTGTAATCATATAAAAGTAGTCGAAAGATGTATGTATGTAAAATCTGTTCAAAATAGCCGTATGATGTGTATATCACGGTGTAAGTAGCGGACGTTAATTTGTAAAGCAATATAAGCATTTTTGTTTAAAATATACGTCACGCCTTTTTAAAAATGATTTAAAAGGTTTTCTTTTGAAAGATTCTTGTGTCAATCATAGACGCGTGGAAAATAGTGAGACTATAGATCTTTTGAAAACCTCTTTAATATACATCTATATGAAAATAATAATTCAGGTACTGCTTCTTAGACCAGTCCTGTTCGGCTACTACATAGCATAATCCATCTCATCCTGTGCAGGGATCGATATTTATTGATCACATATATCCACAGATTGAGATATATACATATATTCACAGAAGACATTCCGTAGCAAATGGCCTCAATCAGTCATGTATTGATCACATATATCCACAGAAGATATCTTGTGTCAACTGGCCTCAATTATGCATGAATTGATCACACCTTTAATCTCTTTCATATATATCTTCTTTCATATATATCTAATCCCTGTGATATATCCACTTGCATATATATATATATATATATATATATATATATATATATATATTCTCAATCTCTTAAAATTGATATCATATCCACAATAATAATTCTCGTTTAATTCGTACCCTTTTAGTCTGTGTGAAATAAGTATAGCACAGACGGTCATCATAACATAGCACATCATCATAATAATAACGCAAACCGATAATTATAGCTTAGCATATTCGATAATGTAACATAACACGGACGAATAACATGTAAAGTAAACATAGCATGAAAGAACATAGTAGATAGATAAATACTTCTGAATAATCCTATATATATATATATATATATATATATATATATATATATTTTAAAATAAAACGAAACGTTATTTTGAAAATAAGAAGTTTGCGAGATATATATATATATATATATATATATATATATATATATATATATCATTTTGAAATCCAACAGCACATCCTTCACATTACTGATTTTAAAACATGAACGAATCGTTATTTCAAAATGGGTAAAATCTTTATATTTTCGTAATCTCTTAATAGAGATCAATAGTAAAACTCCGCGAGTCAATATAATAAAAGGCTGTATCCGGCTCAACATCATCTCATTCAGTACGGAATCTCTTTTCGTATGATAACAACCAATATTCCTTTTAATCATATCAATAATAGTCGGTACATATATCTAGTCTACAAACCTGAACACATAGTTTAAATAGTACGGACATAAAGTCTACGTACGCAAATACATATTTAAAATAGTACGGACATCAGATCTACATACACACACATCAATAGAATATTATTAGTACAGACATCTAGTCACGTACACACACAACGACTGGTGCGGAAATCCCGTCAACGCACTCACTCAACGATCGGTACGGACATGTAGTCGTGTACACGCACGGCGACTGGTACGGACTTCTAGTAGCGTACTTGCCTAACCATCAGTATGAACATCTAGTCACGTGCGCACATAACATAAATCGTACTATGATATGTAAACATGGAAAGTTCTACGTGGAATGACAATACTAATGATGTGTAGTGTAGCATGTGAGTCTGTGATTGTGTAACATGGAAATCATAATAGTTGTGCTAGTGTTCTACAGTGTGTTTACGATAAGCCTACTAAAACTAAACTACGAATCTACTAATCAACGAACAGATCTAAATATACGTAACATGACTCGTCAACATATTAATAGCATAACTAAACAATTGTTAGTCATATGTATGTCCTAGAGGTCATTATTGTATATTATAGTGGATGTTTGGGTATATATATATATAGGACTTTCTTGCTCGACATGATAGTATGCTATCTGGTTGCTCTTTATCTTAACATGTACACTTATATTATTCTGTCTCTCTGATACATATTGATAAAGCCCTTAGGATGTTAGCTTGACTACCAAGACTATGATGCAGATCAAATTAGTGGGGATTGTGTAGTCCGCAAGCACAACCTTTAACCGTTCCTAGTCGAGAGAGTATTGAGACAGGGAATCGATATTCCCGAGTAGACTAGTATGTACGTTTCTTGATCCTATATGGGGCGATGGTTGATCCCACATTCATTGGTGTTTGACATCAAAGATTGTACACATGTGCTCATTAGAGAATGGGTACATCGAATAGGACTCGCCGAGAACTCCTAGATGGTACTATACCTATCGTCATATAACAGTTCTCTGGTGACACTGGTACAGATTAGTCTGTAGACCCGAGATCGTCATAGAGTCTTGTGTGGTTCCCACCGTGCTTTGATTTCCTTCTTACCACGGCTCAAAGGAGTCGTGCAAACATGTGGATTTTGGGTACAGTCCCGAATCACATGGAGGTAATGAGCGATAGGAGGGGTTTCATCTCTCCCGGTATAGGGAGTTGATGTTGTGCTATACTCGATTGATTATAACAGCAAGTCCCTGACCAGGGGTGATGAGATTTACTGGTAAGAGTTATCAGTAGTTTCTCGAACCGTTATGAGCCACACATCGGCATGACTTATCAAGTACTAGGGTCTGACGTTATCCACCCCCCTAGACTCGATATGCGACATATCGGATGAAGAGACCGGACTGTACGGTAAGTGTTATTTATAGACTTCATGGGAGTTTGGACAAGTTTACTTGTTGATCTTCTATTCGCTCAATACCTGGGTAGCCGTTACATCCAGCTATTACCGCCGACGGCTTGTGTGTAACTGATGTGATCATTACCTACTGTTGGCGTATTGACGGATCTTTAGAGTATCACACAGAGGTTTCCTAGCTCAAGCAAAACGAAGTAAGGCATATATGTGATATGTGCGGGACCTTGATTAAATAAGTGTATGTGATACCGTATTCTAATCTCACGATATATAATACCGGTCGGTTATATGTGATATAACCGGGTTATTGAATCAAGTGTTGATTCGATAAATTGATATACATATAAAAGATATTAGTCGGTTATATATGATATAGCCGAATAATTAAATCAAGTGTCGATTTAATAATTTGATATATATATATATATATATATTTGATATATTAATATATATTAACTAATATTAGCTCACTAAAGAATTTCTTCTCTTGAATATATATATTGATATATATATTTATGTGATGCGTGTGTGTGCGTGTGTGCGTGTGTGTGTTATATACACTATTGTGTCATGGTGGATGATGCATAGAACATGGGTGTATGAGACTCACACCAAACTAAAGATAATTTGGGTAAATTAATTATAAAGAGAAAAACAAAATGAGTGGAAATGAGCATGGCTTAAGGTGCTTGTAGAAGCATGTAAAAGCCATGACTCATTCCATTAATTTTGTTTTACTCTAGATATTTTTAAACCCAACTATTTCTCTTTAGCCATGATTAACTCTCTACAAATATCACTTGAGATATTATCCTCATCCTAGTTCAATAATAGTTCATCTTCTTCCTCCTCTTGATTTTTCTAGAGTGAAAAAGAAAAAGAGAAATAGAATTCTAAAGTGAGCAAAATTTCTACTTCATCAATCTATACTAAACTAGCCCTTTAGTATATGTTGTTTCTTTCACTAATTCCTTAATTAGTGAAGAGATAGCTTGAGTTAGAGATTCTTCAAGGTGGATCATCTTCGGCCTCAAAGATCCTTAAACAAGTTCGTTCCTTTCACCAAGTGGAGCTTACGAAGAGTTCTAGGTACTACTATTTAGAGTTTTAGAAGTGAAGGACCGGTCTACAAAGATTGTATTCTCTTTTCACTTAGTGTAAAGTATGTTTATATGCTATCAAACCCTAATTCTCTAGTTCGATTCTAGGTTAGTATGGTTTAGCCCAGTAGATTTTTTAAAATTGTATACCTGATACCTCTAGAAACCTAGTAGTGGTGCTAAGACATACTTTCAACAATATGATTCGCGGGGTGCTATACGCCATCCACTCGATTCCCTACTCGTAGATACAAATCTACTCACAGTAATGCGGTTCGAACTAGTTGAATTTCACGACTACCGTGCTTCTCCTCGTCATCTCGGGAGTCTCCGCAGTCGACCCTATAACATATAATATCATAAACATGCAAGGAAACTCCATTAATATCACTATAAAACCAAATAAACGAAATACGATGAAAATATCAATCAAAATAGTTAACAAGGGCACAAGACGTCTGAAATTCAAACTTTCAGATGTCTGGCCCGAACACAAAATCCAACCAGAGAAAAATATACAGACATATGAATTAGAGACAGACGTCTACAATTTTGTATCCCAGACGTCTGAAAAACAAATAAAATCGAATCAAAGATTTGAGACCAGAGGTCTGAGCAAGGGGCAGACGTCTGACCAACAAAAACAAGCAAAAACATATAGCAGGCAGACGTCTGAAGTTCAAACTCTCAAACTTCTGAAAAAGGATTTTACTGGTTTGAAATTCTGAAATTTGCAAACACTTTAAAAACCAAATCTTTTGCTTTAAAATACTTTCAACTATCAAACATCAAGTTGTAATTCACAAGAAAACTTCATAAACACTACAACTACATCTAACCATCCAAAAACCTATCTCTTTACCATCTAAACCATAAAAACATGGTTTTTATGCAAAGGATATATATTTTTTATGCAAATCACTAAACAATAACTTGAAAGGCAAGTATAACCTATAGTGAAAGATGAGTCAAGGAGGAAATCCAAGCTTGTATAAGCTATTTGAAAAAGAGATGATGGTTTCTAATTGAAGACTTGACGCAGCTTCAAATTGATGAGGTTTAGGAGAGTGAGGTGGTGTTTGGGTTTGTGTCTGGAGCAGGGATTTGAGAGTGGGAGAGTGTTATGGCTTTTGGGTGAGAGTTTGAGAGAGAGGGAGAGAGATTGCCATGAGAATTGAGAGGGAGAGGAAGAATGAGAATGAGAGTGAGAGAGCTGGAGATGAGAGTGAGAGTGAGAGTGAGGTAAATGGCAGAGAAATGAGAAAGAATGAGGAGGCATGGATGTAGACATAGACGAGCCCATGCCCCCCTCTCTCTCTCTCCAAATATATTATCAAAATAATATATCAATCATGCAATTTTAAAAAAATATTAATTCCCAAATTCATTTCCATTTAGAAAAACACAATGTTAATATTAAACATGTTTGCCATGACATGCCAAATAAGTATTATTTAGACTAAGAAAATATTGGTCCATCATTATAAATTGTATAGATATATTAATATGCCTAGATATGATAATCCAAATCCATAATTATCATAATTTTAATAAAACTCATAATACCACTATTTAAACTCTAAAATAATCTTTTAAAATTATAAAATGTTACATCATCAACATCAACATCATCACCAGCACCACCCCCTTCCTCCTCTAATTCTTCCCCTCCACCACATCATCATATCATAATCAACATCATCACCGGCACCACCCCTTCCTCCTATAATTCTTCTTCTTTTAATTTTTAGAATTTTTAATTTTAATTCTCAAAAACTAAAATTAATGAGGGTATAATTGTATTTTTATCTCAAACTAATGGTTTTGGCCTCAATCAGTTAGATATGGTAGTTTTCTGCAAAAAAAAAAACTAAATAGTAGTTTGCTGTCACGGGCTAAAACCATAGGGGAGTTTGTTGGATTTAAGCCTATTTATTAAATAGAAGAGACCATCAATTTATGGTCTTAGCTATGTTCACCTGAATTCACATTATAATAGTCTAGATGAAGCAATTTCTCTCTGCATTAATGCTGTACATTATTCTCAATGATTTTCTTTGGAGAAAAACAGTTAAAAGGAAGGAAAATCAAGAAAAAGAATCTTCTCGGCTTATCTGCATGTAATGGTATATTATTATTCTCAAGGAATTTTTTTTGCGAAAAAAGTGTTTAAAGGAAGGAAAACCGCGAGACAAATATTCTGGGCTGGGTGTATGGGCCCTACAATGCCTACGAAAAGGTGTCAAAAAATCCAACGTCCACTTAGATATATTGCATTCAGTATACAAAACATTTTCTTGAATCACAATATGGTGTCTTTCTTCTTTATTGCAAATTCTTTGATCTTGGTTTTTTTAGAAGAACAATCCCTCCCATCTCCAAATGGCAATCTTCTACTTCTATATTTACGGTTCTTGATCATAAAGATAATCAAGACTTCTTTCATAGGCAAAAGTTAAAGGTTTTTTTTCATCATTCATGAAGATTTTGAATTGAAGCAGTCACCGGCCAAAATGTTGGATTCATGAGCTTAAAAGAAGAATGAGATGAGATTGTTAGGTTCATGACTCATGAGAAAAGATGATGAGAATAAGAGGTTGAGATGAGATTTGTTAAGTTAATGAGTTTAGAGAACGATGTGTGTGTTTGTGTGAGAGAGAGAGTACCTGGAGCTAACCTATCCCAGCCCTACTTTAAGAAGTTATAAAAATGGAAAAAATCTACTCTAGAAGGGCACGCAAAGTTGCAAAGCTGCCAAACAGGAAATTGCTGAAAAGCTTTCATCCTGCTTATAACAACGAGCTCAAATCGAAGTGGAGCTGGCCGTCGTAGCTGAACGCGAGGAGGAATTACGAGGAGCGCGTGAGCGGGTCGTCGGTTTGTTGAAAGGGCCTCCTTCTTAATCATTGTAATTGTATTCCCCCTTTTGCATTAGTTGTATCTCTTAAACATTTTGATTCATAAATAAAAACATACATTCTCTTTTATGCGCTTATTCGTGTCTTGATGCCTTAAATTGACTGAGGTTCGTTTGGTTCTATAAAAACTTCAGGTTCAACCGAATTGTCTGTAGTTATTTGCGTTTCTGGAATTTCTTCGAGTTCTACCGTATTGCCAATAATATCATTTGTGAAAAACTCATTTTCTAAAAATGTGGTATATTGAGAAACGAACACTCTTTGTTCCTCCTTGTGGTAGAATAGATATCCATATGAATGTTTAAGATATCCCATAACTTTACACATAACCGATCGTGTCTCGAGGTTGTCTGAATTCTGCTTTTTAACAAAAGCAGGACAACCCTATATCCTAACTCGTTTAAGAGATGGTCTCTTCCCATACCATATCTCATATGGAGTGGTAGGAACGGATTTGGTCGTAACCCTGTTTAATAGATATACTGCAGTCTCTAATGCATATCCCCAAAAAGAAAGTGGTAACTCAGCATCACTCATCATGGAGCATACCATATCTAATAGGGTACGATTCCTCCACTCTGACACATCGTTGTGTTGCGGTGTGTACGATTCCTCGGTCTTAGAGTCCTCGTTTTCTCTGTGGATTACCAATCTCACGATCTTTCTGCTCGTCGACCCGGTCAGGTGTACTAACGGAACAGTCCCGCTCTGGAACTCCTCTGATCGTCGTTTGGCAAATCAACATGACCACTTGCAAACGACACATTACTGACAGCGGCATCTGGTTCCCTAAATACGCGCGATACAACTGATCCTGGGTGAAAATCCTCATCGCTGCGGCATCCTGGAAAGAACCTGCTTAGGTCTCTTCCGATCTCACCTATACTGAACTATACGGAGGTTGGCACTCTTGCTTAACTCTTTTCTCATAACTGGACAGCGGCGTCCTCAGCACGGCTTTCCTCTGGAATTTGACCATAACTAACGCCTTGGCATACATATCAAACCTCTGGCATCAAAGGGGAATAACAAAAGCTCGTTAACATCTCGCACGAACCTCTTGTTCCATCCGACTTCATTATCGTCCACTTCGACGTCATCTCTAACTGTCTTCATATGGAAATTCGTTTTCGGCTACAACCAATCTGGAGTCTCTCACAAGAACTAGAAATTACGAACTCAGGTATTTTCACTACTCTGTGGAAGATATTTAACCGAACACGTCCTCGGGAACTCGTCCCAATCATCGGAGATATACGCTTCATTCGTCTTTTCTCGATCAACTCGTAACGCATCGGGATGAGGCCCTCTATCCGAAGTTGGTCAACTTACTGATCTCACATCGGGACATCCCATGAACAATGTCCTCTCTTGATTGACTTACTCTAGATCTGAGTAAGACCCTTCAAACTAGAATTCTTCAACTCAATTGAGCTTGCATCGGCGCATCAAATCAGACGAATCATTTTCGTCGCTCTAATCGAGATGGACTGACGGTCCTCTGTCACATCTCTGTCTGAAAGCTCCAGAGGTTTCAGCTCTAAAAACTCTAGAGTTGGCATCCCGTCAATCTCAGCAATAGCTGGATCATCTGTCTGCATGGTAGACAACATCGCGACCTATGAAGTAAGTTGTACATCAACAGCCCTCTCAATCTGGCAGCCTCTATCAATGGCCCGATCATCCGGTGAAAATCCGAACACTCGTCTCAAACGAGAGATCTCAACACAAACACTATACCGATACGTTCCCATGTCACCAGAAAACAAAATGGTCAGCCCTCGTCCAAGACGAGCTCGCTCTGACCACATCACTAGCAGCAGCTCTCTCTGCGCTCAAACCAAGATGACAGGAACCTCATTCAGGTATCAATGAAGATAGGATCAAAGAAACGAAAGGAATCAACAGGTCCAAAATGAATATATGATCATAGGAAAGAACGAAGTCAGTAGGAGTATGATCATGGGAACAAATAGAATCACTAATCTCAAGAAATATACATCCTAAGGTCACTTAAGTAGAGCAGCGTCTCATAATTATGCCGTGGAATATACACACGGTACGCCACTCTACTCAAGCCACCTACTCCATCAATCAAGGTCAACCTATGCGACGAAAGTTTGGGTCTAATACCCCCTCAGTCAAGTCTAAGTTCCGAAAGGTCAAGCCTAAACTTGAACCAAGATTAAACCTAACGCTCTGATACAACTTTGTCACGACTCAGAATTTAGCTCGTGACCGGCATTTAAATCACGTAACGTCTAAAGGCGTAACGTAATTCAAGTAAGCCGAAGCCCAGAAATCTAAACCTTTTTGCGGAAAATAGTGGAGGTACAGTTTTGAAATGAAGGTATAGTGAAATCAAGTTTTTCTTTAAAATGCAGGTCTAATTATATATGAAAATGCAAGTGGATTATATGCTAGTTAAAAACATTTTTCATTTCTTTAAAAATTTGGGTAGCTCCTCCCTTGTATATTTTGATCCAAAAACCACGTACATGCAATATATATAGGCATCTCCAAGCAGGAGCTAGCTCTTCGCCAAACGGCGGAATCACAACCACGCAACAACATATATATATTCGACGCCCAACGGCGAAGATCAACACAGAAAGAATAAATGAAAACAACAAGACATCAAAAACCACTAATAACGAACATACACCCATCGCTCTAAGTCTCGCAACCCAAGTTTGACTAAGTCTACCAATATACAAACTCTAGTTCTGATTTGATGGAGATATCTAGATGCAATAGAATGTAAGAAGTGCGAGAGTGGGCACGATCCAATGTGTCCTACTTACCATAGCAACCATCCTGAAAGCAAGCTGTGTACCAGCAATACCGCTACTGATCAAAGTGGTCGAACATGCATGAAACCGTGGTACAACGGGGTGAGTTGCCAACTCGTGAGTAGAAAACATCAGCAGGTAGAAATCGAATATACAGAGACTCCTAGGTCATACTATATCATGAAGGTAATACTATGATATTTAGGGTGACCATGTATGCACATATGTCAACAATCGAGTCAGTGCAATGGCACATATATAAATAACATCTGAATCGTATGCAAGCATGCATGTGGATGTCATCCACGTGTGTCCATCAACGAAACAAACAATATAATGGAACCTGAGTGTCCAACATCGACACTCGAATCATCATGAAAATATATGCCTGTATGTATGAGGAAATCAACCAATGTGTGTCCATCAACGACACATCAATATCATAGAACCTGAGTGTCCAATATCGACACTCAAAACATCATGAAACCTCGTGTCTAGCATCGACATGTAAATCCTCATATCTCAGGCGCCGCATACTCAGATTGGCCCTCATATCTATCTCATCTCAGGCGCCGCATACTCAGATCGGCCCTTATATCCATCTCACGACTCCGGTCGGTATCCTCCGGATAACCGCCGGGTCCAAAATATCACCGATAGGTATTGCTCCCTCTGCCAGGCTCATCGTATACACCACAAAAAGCATTTCTTGCCCCGGTGTACCATACCGGGTCCACCATGTACCCGCAGACGGTGCCTCCCACACCTCAAATCGGGTCTCGAAAAAAGCTCAGAATCGAGAAAACTCATGGTGGACGTCTCGAAATATCACATCAAGAGAAACCGTATTTTTAAAACAAATGCACAATTTTCTTTGAAATATAACCACGTTCTCAAATCCAGAGATCTCATAAAAACAGCATTTCAATGCTTATAACCATAAAGTACGATGTATGCAACATAGAACAGTAATGTGAGCATGTCAAGTATATCATGAAAGCATATCACGTAATAGTACTGAACAAATAAGGAATGACATCATGATATAGCAGTTCTACTGTGCAAGTGGCATGACAATTACCGATGATGAATGTGTGTAAGCCGGCAAATCTGTGTAAGTGTAACATATGCATCAACGGTAATTGTGCAGATGTACTGTCAGATGATCTTATATAATAATCAATACCGGGATCCTGATGCGTAAGTCACGAGGGATAATCCCACCCAAACACGAATAACCAACAGGTATAACTCTCTACATAGAACTATATGGTCAGTTTTAAAAGATACTAATCGTAGTTTTGAAAGTAGGGGCTACGGTGTTTTTAAGGAAACGACACTATTTGAAAATCCGTAGCGTCCCTTAAGGTTTCAGTTTAAAAGATGCATACGATTCATCGGTTTTGGAAATAAGTATGGTTCAGGTGGTATCTTTACGTCAGCGATCCCGCCTCATAACATCCGATATGGCAATATCCTCGATCGTCATCCTCAAATCACGAGCGTAGATCATTCATCCGGTATAACTCATCGCGTACGGTAATCCATCGTACGATGACATCACACAGAATAAGGATTCTATCGTCCTATTCATCAATAAAGGTACGGATCTACGGTCTCGTACATCATATCATCTTTTATTCTCCTATATATAAACGTATATATATCTCATGTCATATCCTTATCGATCTCATATCATATCATTATCAATCCCTTTCATATCTTGGCATATATAATTTAAATATTCATATCGCATCACATCCTCATATCAAACATATCCGCTCATATCCTCTTATAACATCATATTGAAATCTCAATTCACGCCATCTTGTAACAATCATATCATCTCATGCAAATTCTTTGATCATATCCATAATTTCATTCATAGGTTTCTCCACCTATATCCTATATATAGGTTTCCATTATAATGGTTGCGGGGGTGCTATACACCATCCACTCGACTTCCCCCGTAGATATAAATCTACTCACCTGCAATATTCTCGCTTAGTCAAAGCCGATGTGCTTCTTCACCACGGAAGTCCATGCGAAGGTACCTAAAAATCAACACATATCGAAATGATATTAAAACTAAGTCTGAAATCCGAAACAGCACACGGATTGCTTATAGGTTAAAACCTATAGTTTACGCATGCAAGATCAACCAAATATCCCTCGTCGTTGACGTACAAACGTCCAACGACGAAATCCAAACTCAAATACCAAAACAAAGTTTCAGAAATTGCAAAACACGAAAACAGCAACCTAGGAAAACCACTCCCAGATTTCACCCCAGGTCAAACTAAGACATTTAGCATATAGGGTTGCTCTAGATATAAGATAAGGGAACCACCAACCAAAAATTATCACCTTCCAACATAATGTGGCCAGCGGCCACAACTAATTAATCTGCGGCCTCACATTGGAATTAGGGTCTCGGGTATTGGGGGGAAACTCTAGATGGCCTGTACGTCTCTCTGTCATGGGAACTTATTTTATGGTGGTCTTGGGTCATCCCAGATTCCTATATAGCATCACAAACTGTCGAAATCCGATGTCGGGCAAATTCTAAGTTCTGGTTTTAGGTTTAAGTCTTCTAATTGGTCCAGAAAATCATCACCTGAGTCTTACAAACACTCACTATTGCTCAATTTACCACTTCACAAGTCCAATCTTTCACTAAATATGAACCTAGAAAATTCCAAGATCACTATCTACTCTAGTTTAACTCTAAAACACCATAGTAGGTAAAGAAACTAATTTACAAGAAGAGAAGTGAAATTTATACCTCATGGGAGCAACTCAAGAAAAACCCTAGATGCCCAAAGTCTTCAAAATTCAAACTTGGACTTGCTATGGGGAGTAGGATGAGGTGGGGATCATTTTTTGTGAAGGTGGCATGGGGTTTTAGTGATGATTTGGGGATGTTTTTATGGGGTAGAGGAGGGTGATGGAGGAGATGAAGAAGATGAGGGATGAAATGAAAAAAGAAATGAAGTGATGAAAGAATAATGGGTGAAGGAAAGTTGGAGCCATACCTTCTCTCTCTCTCATCACATGCCATAATGTGTCCCCCTCTCTCTCTCCTCAATTATGTCATCTCTTTTCTTCTCTCTCTCACTTTTTCTTTTCTTTTAAAAACCCAACAACACAAATGAAACAACAAACATGCAACAAAATGCAACATGATATGATGCACTAGCCATGAATATATAAAAATACGGATTTGGCTTAATCGTGATTAGTAGTGTACTAATCAAGTTTAATTTCAACTTGCATACAATTAATTATAAAAATACCCAAATCCGATAAATATCTTTTTAATAAATAAATCATTTTAATCTCCAATTATTTTCCAAATATTGGTATATAATTATACCATTTTACGAAAACCCCTATTCGCAAATCGAATAGTTTTCGCGAAATATATTATTTTATTATTTAAATTCCAAAAATAATATTTTATTTTTCTGAAATGTTACAGGAAAATTGCCCAATAAGTAGAGCAGGAGTTTTCACCATCTTAAGCGTGCTCTCTGCACTCCTCAACATATTGAGAAGTTCAGGAAGTGATTTCTCCAAGTTATATTGAAGTTCATAGGTAAGGGCTACGGTAGCTTCGATGTCTTACGAATGTCCTAATCATAGGTAAGGGGTACTATAGTCAACAAAGTCGTATGAATGTCCTAATCGATCGAATCATATGCTTTATAGGAAGACATCACTTAGCTACCGTACACTACGCCTTAACTATAGTTAACAAACGTAGCACGGAAACTAAGTACTCTACTTCCTAAAATGGCGGAAGGCTACGAATGGTTTTGATGAAAACCTTTAACGTATTGAACTTGATATCGTTGTAGAACCAAGTAATTTGTAAAGGAGTAGCTTAAGCTCTGCATTTGAAATATTTTCTTTTTTGTGAAAAAGCCGAGTGTGTTTCAAATTTTATTCTACAATATCTTTAGGTTTCTTTTCTTAACATTAATTTTATTAATGTTGTCCCATCATTTAAGCTCCTAATCATCACAGAAGAAACGAAAATAAAACACACATATATGCCATCCGCATTCGCCACAGGGACCTGGGTCTTTACCGTAAGATTACTTAACTTATGGCAGGGCGGGGTCAGGACTAGCGCAGATGTAAGACATATATAGTGTCTACTAGTATATCATATATATAAGTAGCATTCATTTCACGCAGTTATATGATCACATCACAGCACAGCAGAAGCATGTATATGAAATATAGGATATACTAGGAGATCCGTGTTTTAGATTAAGCCATTAATGAAAAACACGGATTCCATAGTCGTGATGAATAGCCAAGACCACAACCCTAAACCCTTACGAGAGCGGCAAGTAACCCTTCCAATTCTAGAGTTAGGCGACTGTTCTTGACTCCTTGAGATGGCCTACCACTGGACTCTAGAACCGATTACTTGTGCTCTCTACCTTGGGTCTATCCTAATGCAGAAAAGTAAATAATATACATCAAATGAAGACAACATCCTCAACCCGGAAGTCTCCCAATAAAAGAATATTACATACACTTATTTATATGAATGAAAATGAAAAACTCTCATCTCACATAAAACCCCCGGCTATTCAATCACGATGATCTTATATAACATATCAATATAGCAATATAATAACATCACATGTTATCAACGTAAGTAAATATGCGTATTCCTAATGTCGTTGATGTATAACAAAGAGATCAGAGATACTACCACATATTACACCAACGGTCGCAGAAAAGAAATAAAAAACTATAATAATTAGAATCTGCATCTATAGACATCATAAACCCGGATGATCACATATTCCGAATTTCATGCCTAATGTTTTAAACCTTACATTTAAGTCTTGATTTGAAAACTCTTTTCAAAGATAAAGCTGGGCAATTCAACAAGATCCCCAGAAAAATTGAAGGCTCGTCGAGAACTTTTAGTGGATGGATGCACCCCTGAAAGCGTCAACGAAGTGGATTTGGGCGGAACACCATCAACGCGAGCACCCGAGTGGATGCTCTTGGCCATGGGTTTCTCCTATAATCACTTGGTCGGAATGAAAGGGCGTGGCTATCTACAAGTGTTTCCCGGTGAGTTTTCACGTACAATGCGAGATTACGACGGAGTTTGGATCCAAATCTAAACTCCTTGGCAATCTATTAATCAAGGCTAAAATGTGAGATTTGTAAATTGATAACTAGTTTTCGCAAAACTAATGAATGTGGATTCTAACCATTTTATCACACTTCCAAAACACATTAAACGATATTAATATTTCGATCGACTTTCTAATCATTAATAATTCACAGAGAGCTCAACCACTTGAGCCTCATCTAAAATTCCCAGAAAACTCATAATATGAAGTTAAGGCATTTCAAGAAAAATGGAGTCATAACTCTACAAGTAGGCGGTGGAACCGCGGCCAAGACATGATCTAGGCGGCGGTTCCGCGGCCACTTAGAGGAGTTAAGAGATTGTACTTCTTGAGCCTTCATTAAAAAGCCTACTGAATTTTCTGACAATTTTTATTCTTGAAAATATCGAATTTTAGAAATTCGAACAGAAACTATCAAAACTCGGAATTAAAACGTCGATCGAACACTTTAACTTTGTTTAATCTACTCCTAAGCCTCTAGTTTGGCTCTGATACGATGTACGTCAGGCAGCCACCTCATCTAATGGGGTTGCCGTGGCACCAATGGGTCTCTCAACAGCTAATTTTTATGCATGACCCCTCGGGAGGACTACAACCCGTCAGAACACCTTCTGGTCTCAGGACACCCTGGGGGTAAGAGCCTTCGTTTCGCCACATTGTCACATGGTGAGACCCCCCTCCATGGATTGGCATCCAATGCCTAGTAGCTCTGATACCATGTAAGTGTGTCTTAGCATCTCTACTACAGTTTTAATAAAAAACATGTGGGCTATTTTAAAAAAATCTAGAGAGCTAAGTTAACTAAATCGAACTAGAGATCAGGGTTTCAAAACAAAGCAAATAGGGATTAACTCTAAATGAATGGAAACTACAACCTTTGTAGCCTGGTCCTTCACTTCAATTGCTCCGTGTAGTAGTGTTAGAGCTCTTCTGTGACTCCACTTGAAACTGGAACGAGATTGTTTGAAGTCTTCGTTGTCTAAGATGATCCACCATGAAGCTTCTCACTGTAACAACTCTAATTTTCTTATACACTTTTTCCTATACAAATTTTTTTCAAATATTTTTTTAAAAAAAATCCATAAAAGGGTATTTATTGCCTGAGCACAAGACTTAAGTAATTGATTAGTAATTTAATTACAAGAAGGAGCTTGTAGCTCATTGGTAATATCTTGCACTGCTGAACCAATCCACCGGAGTTCAAATCCCATACCCCATATTATTTTTAATATTATTTTGTTGTAAATCCTTTGGAAGCCCAACAGTCCACACATTATAACTTCCAAAAATTGAACTACACTTTAAAAACTAAATATACCAGAGGCTACATTAGACGACCCCCCACCTCCTCATGCCCTGACTCGACCCGACTCGGCCGAGTCGTCCGGCGGGACTCGGCCGGACGGCCGAGTTCCCTTCTTCAATATTGTGTGTCTTCATCTTCTAAACCCCCCTGTACACTTCAAATTCCTAGATCAGTTTCAGAGACCTTTGAAATCCCTATTTACTCCATTTTAATTATTTTTTAATACATTTTTATATTAAAACCTTTCATATACCCTATTTACTCCAATTTTTAATGATTTTATACATTATACATTTTTTTATTTAAAAACCCTTCACCTACCCTACCTCTAGCCTACCCTATAAATACACCCCCTACCCTCTACCCTTTCATCCCAAAATCCTAAACTCGCTCTCTCAAAATTTTCCAAGAGTTGCGTACTTTGAAAACAAGCTCGCGGCGAAGCTTCGACGAAATTCCGGCGGAAATTCCGGCGACGTTTTTAGGAACAACCGGTGACGAAGCAACGCCTCGGCAACCCCTTTAGTCCCCCTCACTCCTTTGCTTAATCGAAATCCGTAAGTCTCATTCCATCTCTCTTTCTTATTCTTTAAAATACGAAATTACAAAACCCGACGGAATCGGAACAAATCCGATTTCCGATTCGGTTTTCTATAAAACTTCACTTCTCACCAATACATTCATGCTTAAACATCCTTTTATTGACTATTAAACATTTAACAAACAATTTGAACAAGTTTCATCACATGAAATGACAGCCTTTCCAATTTATCGTATTTTTCACTTAAATACCACAATGTTTCGATTTCACATTTAACCCCTTAACTTTCCTATACATTTAAAGTAGAGCACGAGGTAATGACCTATATCCACACACACGCATATACAACCTAAAACGATATCATCAAAAGACTTAGAATACGATAAAACAATACTTTCATTTAAATACCATATTCTTAATAAAACCATTTCTAAAAGTTTTAGCTTTGATACACTTTTAAATAAATATCTCTTATTAGGAAAACAAGATAAGTTGTGGACATCGATCGTTTATCTAAACCTGACTTTGTGGTGTCTAGCCTAGGCAAGTGAGAAAAGGTAATTTTAAAAGGCCCGTCTCACGGTGATTCATGAGCGGATTCCTCCTTTCCTCATTTGTACTTATCTGGCCACAATTGGCGGTGAAGAGGCGATTTGAGGTTTCTAACGACTTGTCGTTTAAACCATTTCGAAATAGGCTAGTTGGCTTAGAAAACCCTAGAATCTAAAATACCGAAAATTACACTTTGCAAATAAATACCTTTTACTTTATAAAAACGTTTTCTAAAGGATTAGTATTTTACAATCTTTGCAAAGCGCCGCTACAACCCATTTTTGGGGAACCCGTTCAGGATTGTGCAGTTTATCGCGCACCCTCGGGCTAGTAGTGTGAGATTCAGACCTCCGCAAGGAGCATTCGGTCTCGAAAGGTTTAAAATACGATATCTTAAGAAAATGAGATTTTTGAAATATAAATATTTATTAAAATTATTTTTGTATAAATATATGTATATTTATCATTTAAATATCTATTTTATTATAATATAATTATTCCACTTTTTTTCTTCTAAAAATCACAAGAATAAAGTTTACACTAAAATACCATGAACTTCAAATAATCAATATTACAGATAAATACCCTTATTTATAAAACTAGGATATTTTCACTAGAAATGTCACAACATAAAACCCACCCTCATTACAACTCTAAAGACGAACAATAATTACTTGAGGCGTATTTTAAAAAGTATATAAAAGTATTTTTACATAAAACCCCCTCAAGTTTTATAAATTACCCTAAGGACCCTAGCAATTATGAGACTTCGATTCACATTTCTGATTGTCTGACTCGGGTTTGAGTCTGATTAATCTGACTTGAATATGATTCAAGTCAATCTATAACCTACAAGATTCCAATTCAAAATGAACACACGAATCCATGAATACAATTATCAATTTATACACATGACTGAACCGAACCATGGATATATATTCCTTTTACATGATTCCCAGTATTCCATTTACATGACTCTACGGTTATAACCGTTTCCTGATATCATGGTTTCGGTCAGTCAGTCAATCACTCATACAATCAATACAATTTTACAAGATAACAATACAAACAAGACATCGCGGGGTTTAAGGGGTAGATTGGTACGGAAGGTGTTAAAGGTGGCACGAGGTGGTCAGATTTAATACACCTAACATAAATCCAGTTGCTGTTGTACATAAACGGTTTCTTGTACTACACGTGCCTCTAGTCTCTGGCATATAGAGACTCCCCTCGTATACACTGGAATCCTTTTGTACCAAACTACAAACAACAGCGTTAACACAACATTACAACAATAGATACAATTTTAAAATATATCTTCTTATTCTGTCTATTCTACTTTCCTCTCACCTTTGGGACTTACCGAGCGACCTGTTCGCTGACGACATTCTGTTTCTTTCTTCTTTGAATGTCGTCAGGTGATTTGGACCCGGCGGAGATCGAGCCATCACAAGAAGACTTGGAGCAGTTTACTGAAGACCCTGCATTGTAGTTTCATTGTACACTTTTCTTTTCTGTACTTTTCATTTCCTGTTATGCCACTGTTTAGGCATCGTTTTATTTTAGTTGTACTTCCTTTCATATATTGTACAAAGAATATTAATAAATAAAAGTTGCTGTTCTTTTATATCCTGTCTCTTGTGTATTTACTTTATATTGCTTAGATACGCTTAGCGTATGTACTTCTGAGTATATACGTAGCGGACCTCGTCGCGTCCCCTTCGCCGTACACCGGGAAGCGGGGCGTGACAGGTTTTGTTGGCGGCCCATGCAGGTCAGAGCTGTATGAAACTCTATCATGCAGTTCTATTCTGCTTGAACAACCTAACGAATATAACACAAGAACCAGCAACTAAAACATTCTTTACAATCATGTTCCTTGAATCCCATCATTTCTTATTCTTTGAATCATATATCTTGAATTTATCCTAACCCAAAATTCCCTCACCTCTTTTACAATTTTACCAAAACCTCCGCATTCTTTCATTCCTTCACACATTTTTCACATTTTTAAAACCCTTGCACCACCTTGTTATTTTTCACATATTGTCAGCACACCAGCACCAAACTTCTCTTGGATTTGTTACACTTTCCTTTTACAAATTTCGAGGATGAAATTTTTATAAGGAGGGTAGAATGTAACAACCCTAATTTTCTTATATACTTTTTCCTATACAAAATTTTTTCAAATATTTTTTTTAAAAAATCCATAAAGGGGTATTTATTGCCTGGGCACAAGATTTAAGTAATTGATTAGTAATTTAATTACAAGAAGGAGCTTGTAGCTCATTGGTAATATTTTGCACTGCTGAACCAATCCACCAGAGTTCAAATCTCATACCCCACATTATTTTTAATATTATTTTGTTTTAAATCCTTTGGAAGCCCAACAGTCCACACATTATAACTTCCAAAAATTGAACTGCACTTTAAAAACTAAATATACCAGAGGCTACACTAGACGACCCCCCACCTCCCCATGCCCTGACTCGGCCCGACTCGGCCGAGTTGGCCGGCCGACTCAGGCCGGCGCCGCCGGCCGGACTCGGCCGGACGGCCGAGTTCCCTTCTTCAATATTGTGTCTCTTCATCTTCTAAACCCCCCTGTACACTTCAAATTCCTAGATCGGTTTCAGAGACCTTTGAAATCCCCATTTACTCCATTTAAATTATTTTTTTAATACATTTTTACATTAAAACCTTTCATATACCCTATTTACTCCAATTTTTAATGATTTTATACATTTTTACATTTTTTTAATTTAAAAACCCTTCACCTACTCTATCTCTAGCCTACTCTATAAATACACCCCCTACCCTCTACCCTCTCATCCCAAAATCCTAAGTTCACTCTCTCAAAATTTTCCAAGAATTGTGTACTTTGAAAACAAGCTCGCGGCGAAGCTCCGACGAAATTCCGGCGGAAATTCCGGCGACGTTTTTAGGAACAACCGGTGATGAAGCAACGCCTCGGCAACCCCTTTAGTCCCCTTCACTCCTTTGCTTAATCGAAATCCGTAAGCCCCATTCTATCTCTCTTTCTTATTCTTTAAAATACGAAATTACAAAACCCGACGGAATCGGAACAAATCCGATTTCCGATTCGGTTTTCTATAAAACTTCAGTTCTCACCAATACATTCATGCTTAAACATCCTTTTGTTGACTATTAAACATTTAACAAACAATTTGAACAAGTTTCATCACATGAAATGACAGCCTTTCCAATTTATCGTATTTTTCACTTAAATACCACAATGTTTCGATTTCACATTTAACCCCTTAACTTTGCTATACATTTAAAGTAGAGCACGAGGTAATGACCTACATCCACACACACGCATATACAACCTAAAACGATATCATCAAAAGACTTAGAATACGATAAAACAATACTTTCATTTAAATACCATATTCTTAATAAAACCATTTCTAAAAGTTTTAGCTTTGATACACTTTTAAATAAATACCTCTTATTAGGAAAACACGATAAGTTGTGGACATCGATCGTTTATCTAAACCTGATTTTGTGGTGTCTAGGCTAGGCAAGTGAGAAAATGTAACTTTAAAAGGCCCGTCTCATGGTGATTCGTGAGCGGATCCCTCCTTTCCTCATTTGTACTTACCTGGTCACAGTGAAGAGGCGATTTGAGGTTTCTAACGACTTGTCGTTTAGACCATTTCGAAATAGGCTAGTTGGCTTAGGAAACCCTAGAATCTAAAATACCGAAAATTACACTTTGCAAATAAATACCTTTTACTTTATAAAAACGTTTTCTAAAGGATTAGTATTTTACAATATTTGCAAAGCGCCGCTACAACCCATTTTTGGGGAACCCGTTCGGTATTGTGCGGTTTATCGCACACCCTCAGGCTAGTAGTGCGAAATTCAGACCTCCGCAAGGAGCATTCGGTCTCGAAAGGTTTAAAATACGTCATCTTAAGAAAATCAGATTTTTGGAATATAAATATTTATTAAAATTATTTTTTTATAAACATATGTATATTTATTATTTAAATATCTATTTTATTATAATATAAATATTCCACTTTTTTTTCCTAAAAATCACAAGAATAAAGTTTACACTAAAATACCATGAACTTCAAATAATCAATATTATAGATAAATACCTTTATTTATAAAATTAGGATATTTTCACTAGAAATGTCACAACATAAAACTCACACTCATTACAACTCTAAAGATGAACAATAATTACTTGAGGCGTATTTTGAAAAGTATATAAAAGTATTTTTATATAAAACCCCCTCAAGTTTTATAAATTACCCTAAGGACCCTAGCAATTATGAGACTTCGATTCACATTTCTGATTGTCTGACTCAGGTTTGAGTCTGATTAATCTGACTTGAATATGATTTAAGTCAATCTATAATCTATAAGATTCCAATTCAAAATGAACACATGAATCCATGAATACAATTATCAATTTATACACTTGACGGAACCGAACCATGGATATATATTCCTTTTACATGATTCCCAGTATTCCATTTACATGACTCTATGGTTATAACCGTTTCCTGATATCATGGTTTCGGTCAGTCAGTCAATCACTCATACAATCAATACAATTTTACAAGATAACAATACAAACAAGACATCGCGGGGTTTAAGGGGTAGATTGATACGGAAGGTGTTAAAAGTGACACGAGGTGGTCAGATTTAATACACCTAACATGAATCCAGTTGCTGTTGTACATAAACGGTTTGTTGTACTACACGTGCCTCTAGTCTTTGGCATATAGAGACCCCCCTCGTATACACTGACATCCTTCTGTACTAAGCTACAAAGAACAACGTTAACACAATATTACAACAATAGTATACAATTTTAAAATATATCTTCTTATTCTGTCTATACTACTTTCCTCTCACTTTTGGGACTTACCGAGCGACCTGTTCGCTGACAGCATTCTGTTTCTTTCTTTTTTGAATGTCGTCAGGCGATTTGGACTCGGCGGAGATCGAGCCATCGCAAGAAGACTTGGAGCAGTTTACTGAAGACCCTGCACTGTAGTTTCATTGTACACTTTTCTTTTCTGTACTTTTCATTTCTTGTTATGCCACTGTTTAGGCATCGTTTTATTTCAGTTGTATTTTCTTTCATGTATTGTACAAATAATGTTAATAAATAAAAGTTGCTGTTCTTTTATATCCTGTCTCTTGTGTATTTACTTTATATTGCTTAGATACGCTTAGCGTATGTACTTCTGAGTATATACGTAGCAGACTTCGTCGCGTTCCTTTCGCCGTACACTGGGAAGCGGGGCGTGACACTCACTCTCAAACTCTCACTTCACTAATCTATGAATAAGTGAAGATAACTGTAACACCCGAGCCCAATAATGCTATGTATACTACTAGTTGAGGGTTATTTATTGCTCATTCCAATTTTCCTGATTTTCTGGTGTTTATTGCTAAATTTTACCCGGTTAAGTCATTTTGGCACATAACAAATTTTAACTCCGAAAATGAAATTTAAGTTGTCCATGTTAGCCTACTCGTCGCCACTAGTCGCGTGGTAGCGTCCGCGTGTCGAGATTCCGCTCCGTTTGGCTAAACGAGCCAGTTTGGGGGACTACGCGCGCGTGCAAGTGTCCGACTTGGGGGCATGCATTTTAATCACTAAACACCTCTTTTCAAAATTTGGAACCCGTTTAAAATCTTATAATTTGAATTTGGATCATTTGGGCGCAACCCGGGCGCGATTTGGAGATGTTTCATTTCGCGCCAAAAAGGGCCCATTTGAATTTTATATCGAATATATATATATATATATATACCTTCTAATCTTTTCCTCAACAGTTTAATCCCTCAAAATCCTTCTCATATTTTTCCCTGGCCAATCACGAGCCACCTTTCCCCTCGTGGGCCCCCCCCGTTCCACTCTATCTCTCTCCGCCTCTCTCTCTCTCTCTTCACTCAATCTTTCTATTTCTCTCTCTAATCCCTCTCTCTCTCTCTTCCTCTATATATCTATAGCATGCAGCCGCCTCCTCCCTTTAACCCACCACGAGAGAAACCCCTCAACCCTAACCCTAGCCTCCCGCAGTCTCACCGCCGGCCTCCTCGAGACCTCGCCGTCGCCGCCCTCACCACCACGACCTCCACCGCACCCACCTACCCTCTTCCTCCCGTTCGCCCGCTCCTTCCCGCGCCTGCAACCCATCTCCCCGACGCCTCCATCCCCTCGCGACCTCGCCGTCGACGTCGCCTCCGACCGTTGAAGCCTCCCACGACCCCCTTTCACCCTACTCGTCGAGACCTCGTCGTCGTTTCCTTCCTCCCCTCGCCGGAACAGTAAACCCGAGCCCTAACCCATCGCCTACCCCGCTGTTCGCCGGAGGAACGTGCCGGCGACCTCGTCGACGCCACCTCCGACCACCTCCCTCTCTCCCACGACCACCAGAGCCGACCACACTCCTCTCCAACTCGCCGCAGCACACTACCCTGCACACCCGAGGCCTTTCCCCTTGCTGCAGCCGCCGCCGTCGTTTCGCCGGCGATCCAGTGCCGTCGAGCCATCGTGTTTGCACCCTGTTCCTTCCCTGTAAGTTTCCTTCTCCTTCCTTTTGGTACAACACCCCCGCTGGTCCGTATCGTGAATGCGTAGTTTTGTTTGCTAACTTTGTTGTTCTGTTTGCTGCCGGATCCGACCGTGCCGTCTGACGAACCCGACGCTCCAGCGGAGTCCCCTGGTCCGTGTGATTCCGTTGACCTCTGTTGAGACCTGATCCGTGGCCCGTGCTAGCTTATCGTGCTTTTTCCCGACATCGCATCCGTGTTTCGGTTTGCGGAACCGCCGAGGCAAGTATCCGAATACTTGCTTAACATGCTACAACTTAATCATCATATTATAACCACACAACTAATATAACATCGATACCTGATAACTTAGAATTTCTGTCACGATTATCCGTAACTTTAAATCAATGGAAACATTGCTCGCTTTAACCGGTCTGCTATTAATTCATACTTAACTAACCAAACCAAGTAGATCATCCTCACTTCTTTTGTTAAAATCACTCATGAGACAATTATTATGCTTAGTTCAAATTCATGTAACTCCATTACGTATATTATCGATATTGTTTCGTCTTGTGGCTATTGCACCTCAAAGGTGCGTGAACCGGATTAATATGAAAATGCAAACATCACTGTGTTCACATAGAATAATAATTGTTATTTACTGTTTCCTGCTACTGTTCATTATTTGTTACTATACCTGTTATCATCATATACCTGATTGCATTACATATTGACTGATCTTGATACACCTGACACATGCACTGATACACCGGACACAACACCCTGTACATATCGACTCTACCTGTTGAAAGTAACCTGACCTGTTACCTGATCTCATGCCTAATGCCGACAAACCTAACCATTCCTGCTGTCGACCCAGACAGACCTACTGTTACTTGACCTTGCGTCGGCATTAGTCCTTGACTACTGAATACCTGACTTGACATACATAGTTTGGGGGTATGGGGAAATCAAAGGTGAAACCGACTTGTAACTCAACAGTTCGATACATTGTTCTGATCAGTCTTACGGGCTTGGCCGGTCCGGGAGTGATGATGCTGACATCACTCGTCTATCCTACTACCTTTTACTGCTTAGCGGCACGTCTCGGACTCAGCCCCGAGGATCATGACCGTGGTCCCGGGCACGCACAGGATACTATTGAGTTATATCGACGATTCATCAATTGGTTTCAAAGACTATAGAGTAGAAAACCTGATAGGACAGTTTAGTCACTACTGCAAATTACCCTGTTTATTACTTCTTATTGCTGCTTTATTCATGTTCATGCATGCATTGTTTATTACCATGTTTATGCTATACACTTGATATCATGACGCGCTGACGTCTGGGTTTTGCATGGCCCAGATTCCGTACCTTTGTCGTCGACCGAGCAGGAGTACTTCAGCCAGCAGGCTGAACTGTGAGTTCTTTAGAGTTTAGTTCATTTATGTCATTTCATTTCCAGATGTGAGCCCGCATTATGGGACATACTGTTTATTCATTGTATTGGATCATTAGCTTCCGCACTTATTGTTTATTGATTCTTGTTATTATGGATTTGGACATGTATTAGTTTAGTTTATTTTACTGTTCTGGATATCTTTACAACCGTAATATGACTGTGGATGGATACTTCCTACCCACAGGTAGCATGGTTGGCTATGTCACGTGCCCAAATCTTGCGTACTCTGGGAAGCGGGGCGTGACAATAACAACCTATACTAATTTGCTATATTAGTGTAGGTTGATGAAGTGGGGAAGTTTCTCATTAAAATCCTTTCTTTTTCTTTTCTTTTTCAACCTAGAAAAAATATCTAGAGAGAAGAATGAAGAGGATGAACTTGGAAAGATAAAGATCAACCTTGGAGATAAGATTGAGATGGAGATAAGTATGGGTGAATTAAACAATTGAAAAGAATGAGTCAAGGTTACTAAAGCCTTTGAGAACATCATAGAAGCCATGTCTCATTCTTTTCATTTGTTTTTATTCATATATTTATCGATATCTTTATTTTTTTTCTCTAATATGATTCTTATATTGCGATGTTCATTTGTATCATTATCCATGATACAATTATATATATATATATATATATATATATATATATATATATATATATATATATAAAGAAAAGAATTAAAATAAGTAATTAGTTAATTATTAAATCAACACTTGATTTAATAATTCGGTCATATCATATATAACCCGACTAATATCAAAAAACGCTAAATTAAAATACAGAACATATACTCATAGTTAATCAAGCTCCTGCATATATTTCCATATGTGCCCTAATTTGTTTCGCTTGAGCTTGGAAACCTCTATGTGGGACTCTTAAGACTCATCAATACGCTAGCAGTAGATAATGATCATATAAGACACCCACAAGCCGTCAGCAGTACTAGCTGGACGTAACGACTATCTAGATATTGAACGAATAGAAGATCAACAAGCAAACTTGTTCAAACTCCCGTAGAGCCAATAAGCAACACTTACCATACAGTTCGGTCTCTTCGTCTAATATGCCGCATATCGAATTTGGGGGGTGGAATCGTCAGACCGCAATAACTCGATAAGTTATGCCGATGTGTGGTCTATAACCAATCGAGAAACTACTGATAACACTTATCAGTAAATCTCATCGTTCCTGACCAGGGACTTGCGGTTATAACCAATCGCGTATAGCACAACATCAACTCCCAATATCGGGAGAGATGAAACCCCTCCTATCGCTCACTGCCTCCATGTGTCTCGGGACTATACACAAAATCCACTTATTCGCACGCCTCAGTAGAGCCGTGGTAGGGTAGAAATCAAAGCACAGTTGGAACCACATAAGACACTACGACGATCTCGGGTCTACAGACTAATCTGTACAAGTGTCACCAGAGAACCGCTATTTGACGATAGGTATAATATCATCTAGGAGTTCTCGGCGAGTCCGTTCAGTGTACTCGGTCTCTAATGAGCACCTGTATACAATCTTTGATGTTAAACACCAATAGATATGGGATCATCCATCGCCCCAATACAGGGTCAAGAAACGTATACACTAGTCTACTCTAGAATGTCAATGTCCTGTCTCGATACACCCTCAACTAGTATGATCTGCATCATAGTCATGGTAATTAAGCCAACATCCTAAGGGCTTTATCAACATGTATAAAAAAGACAGTAAACTAAAACAAGTGAACATGTTAAGATAAAGAGAAACCAGATAGCATACTATCATGTCGAGCAAGAAAGTCCTGTGTGTGTGTGTCTAAGCATCCACTATAATATACAATAATGGCATATAGGGCATACATATTCCTAACAGACCGGACCGGATCAGCTCCAAAATATAATTGCGAAGTTGTTTGCAATTCTCGGTCGGGTGTCCCTGCGACTGATGAAAGGCGCAATATGGGCCGCGGAGTCGCTTACCCGACCTTTGTATCATTGGCTTAAGTTTGAAGAATCTCTCCCTCTTTGCCTCCCTTAGCAGCTCGGCCTGAGAGACCTTGAGAGGGGTGTACTTATGAAACCTCGGGGAATACGATTTTGGTCGATTGGTCTTTTTTCCTCTCCTCCCGGTCCCGTTTCTTTCGGTCCGTCCGATCCCCGCCGGGTAGGTTAGTGTTCACTTCAGACTTGAGTTGGATCTCCCGTTTGGTCCAGACTTTTACCTCGGCCATGGTCTTAGGTTGCACTAATGCAAAAGAGCGGAGCCACTTTTTGTGTCTATGACCCGATCTTAAGGTGGTGATGACCGTTTCATCACGGTGCTCGGGCACTTCCAGAAGGGCATTATAGAATCGGGTGACGTAACCTTTGAAATATTCCTGGTCTTCGCTCTTGATGGTGAAAAGGTAGTCGACTATTCTTTTCTGCCGTCAGTTGCCGACGAAATGATCGATGAACTGAGTAGCCAGCTCGTCAAAGGTTGAGATTGAACATGGAAAAAGGCCACGAAACTAATCTCGCCCGGCCCGGATAAGGGTAGTGGGAAAGGCCCGGTATTGAGCCGTGTCTGAGTTGTCCTGGAAACCCATGCACACCGTGAACGCGTCCAAGTGGTCCTTTGAGTCGGACTTCCCATCGAAGAGGGCCACTTTGGGCGGCTTGTTTCGAGACGAGACGCGCTAACGTGGTAACTGCTCTGTGAAGGGTCTCGTGAGAGAATCCGCGAAGTATTTCACTGACCCTTCGAGTGAACGGGTGGCGAGCCGCATGTCCTTAATCTTCTTCTTGAGGACCTCGATTCGCTGTTGGTACCTCGAGAATTCTCCATAGTCGGAGTGCTCGCTATCTTTGCTCCGGGCTTGTACGATGGAGCTGTTTCGGCTTTGTTCTGTCACATTCCTCAGATCCTCGGGGTAGACCTTTCGTGGCTGACCCCGACGTTCGCCTTGTGCGCGGTCTCGATGAGTGTGGTGACACCGGCCTTGCCTGGAATCAGGTGACCTAACGATGTCTCTTCAGGGGGCGATAGAATGCGGCGAGTGTTGAAGCGGTAGTCTGGTCTCTCCTGAGATCTCGGTGTCGAACTGTCCGGCACCCAACGAGTTATGGAATCATTCCTCGTATGGAGGTCGTGACTGCCGGAATCGGCACGCCGGTGTTCCATGACATCAAAATGGGCGTGAGCGCGGTCGAAGGCCTGAATGCAGCCCTCCGTCCCCCCGCGCGCACCGTCATTTCGGGGAGTGGGGACAACGGTTTGGCGGGCACGGCCGGCCATTTGAATATGACTGAGCGCTTCCACCATCGTCGTGAGCCTATTAATCCGCGCAGATAAGACGTTGACGATGTTGGGAGGTGGAGTAGAACTGCCCCCGCCTTCATTATTGAGGATGGGGCAGCTCATGCTGGGATTGTTGCGATTATCGTTGGCCATCGAATCGAGGGCGGAAGATTAACTTTCTTAGGTGGAAAAGCCGAGTTCCCACAGATGGCGCCGACTGATGGAGGTCAGAATCTCTCTCAAATGTTGTCCTCCGTCGATCTTGTTACCAGCGGTGCTGAACGGTTAAGATTTGAGATGAGAGTTGAGCGTGTGGATCTCAATAGGTTATCGGTTGTTGCTGATGCTGAGCTACCTGCAAAGGAAGTCCCGGGGTAGGAAACCACCGTAGGACCCTATGAAGATCAAGCAAGTATCGAGAAATATTAGGGCAGGGTAGTGGCGTATTGGAATGAGTTCGACCTACCTGAGTCGTCTGAAAAAGGGGTTTGTATAGCGGTCGCATGGAGAGAGCCGATGCGAGATTCTCTCCGTTCGTTACGCACCTGCGTCACGTTCGCGTTGATGGCGGGATACGCCCATTAATGGCGAGATAAGCTCATTAATGGCAAGATATGCTAGCATGGGATGCGGGACGTGTAGCCGAGGAGATCTCGTCATGGCGAGATACACGGAGCCGTTACGGGGGCGCTCGGGCTCCGTGCTCCCGGCTAAACATGGACGCGGAGGAATCTCAGATCTAGGATGGCTCGGAGACAAGCAAGTGAACTGAGGAGTCTCAGTTATAGGATAGCTCGGAGACGAGCTATTGGCTGGTGGTCAGCCGAGGGGGAAACGTACTCCGGGGAGATCTTCCCAAAGGTCGGGCGCAATCTCGGAGGCGAGGCGTGAGGAATGTCCCCAATGCATCAAATTTATTCCAGCTCCGTAGCCTCCAGGAATCTAGTGGGCTTACGTAGATGACACATCATCCTCTATGTGTCAAGATCTGGGAAGCTCCCACTTGCAAGTATCATCAGTGTCATTTGGATAAAGTGTATACAGTTCATGATAACAAGTTGAAATTTAGCCAAGTAATTAAATAGATTGATGATGTGAATAACTTCATATGAGAAATAGTTTGGAAGAATTTTCCGATTTCTTCAATATTTATTAAATTGGAGAGAGTCTTAGCTGCATTCATGGGAATTTGTATTATGATAGTAAAGATGAAGAAATTTGTCACGTCCCGCTTCCCAAAATACAAAATACGAGGGTAACTAGGCTGGCTATACTCCTACGGTAAAGGAATAATCCTGTCGTAGTCACATTTCGGGTTCTAACAGTATATGGTAAGCAGTAAACACAACACAAGTAATGAGAATCACAATCACTAAATCTATCATATTTAAACGAATCAAAGTGCAACCGTTACAAGCAAAAGAAAGAACTAACCAGATAATGATAAAAGAAAGATAGCTCTGACGTCGCTAATCTAGATCTTCGCAATATCCTCGAAGAGTGTAAGTCCTGATATGTGATAAGTGTACTTTGCGCTCTAAGCATGCATACTCAGGCCGTCAAGACGGCACAATATAGCAATATATAATATATGCAATAATAATAAACATGAAGTAGCAAGTATAAGGTAATGTCATGAGCATGAAATAACAGGTACAGATAAACAGTATAGCAGGTGTATCAGATCTGTATTCAATGAAATGTCTATGTCACTAAACCTATCAGTCTATAAGTCTCAATGTCCATGTCACTGAACCTACCTTCGGTTCGAGTGTGAGTTTCAACCACCGTAGGAGTATTCCCAAGCCAAAGGTAAACCCCAAGGGTAAAGAAACACGGACCCAAATGTTATGCATGAAAAAATTGGTACCGTTCCACGTCCGGTCTTCCCAGCAAAACGAAATGATTAGGACCATTCCGTGCTCGGTCTCCCCACCAAAATGAAATGATTGTGCTAGCAATGGGACTTCTGAGATTCTGTTGATCGAACTCACACTCAAACTATCCTAACCCTGCGATTCTACATCAAGG
This sequence comes from Agapanthus africanus, assembly GCA_030015575.1. Taxonomy (NCBI): domain Eukaryota; kingdom Viridiplantae; phylum Streptophyta; class Magnoliopsida; order Asparagales; family Amaryllidaceae; genus Agapanthus; species Agapanthus africanus. Next base: position 128,900,994 of record CM057350.1, on the reverse strand, counting down.
TCCGACAAAAAACCTAAAATACCAGTCAGTTATGACAAGTCTACTCGATAATTGGAGACAAATCTCCATCAAGCATGACTAGACAAGTATTCTAGACAAGCGGGCAATCCCCGATATCTTGCCTATGGCACTAATATAAGTTCTTCCATAGCCGTCCCATACCAATTATAGTTACACTTATATTAGTCCTAAAGACATCGAAAATGCAATACCTAAATGGTTCCACTGATTGTGTATAAGTCCATGCCACTTTCACTATTCAATCACGCTTTCGCTTATCGGTGTCACTTTCAATCACCGGTCCACTATCGTACATGTAACAACTCAGTCATTAACACTTATCAATCAACAATACAATCAATCGCTAGGATTTCAAGATAAACAATCACTAAACAATGGGTGTAAAGCAATCACAGGATATGGTAAGAATGCGTTAAATAAACATTCAGTAACTTAAGGGCAACAAGTGTCATGCAGTTTGCAAAATTCATAATAAATCACACGTGCAGAATCGGGCAAAACAGTATAAAAGGAATATGAAGTATACTTGATTATCTAATCAGTAAAATTGGTTTCATATCGATAGGCATTCTGTTCTAAGATTTATGTTCATTTTACGACATGGATGTGCTGCTGGAATTCCAGTTTCAGAACTGGAAGTTCAGCTTCTAGTGCAGTTTTCTATAGATTATGATCAGAATCAAGAATCACTACAGTTGAATAAAATCTAGCCTTATCATTTAGGTTTCCAACGCAATATACGGATCAGTAATAACAGCTGTATACATGGAGATATATTAAGTTGAGTGTCAATATGTTTAAAATGTCACTACAGTAAACTGCAGAACATGTCAACAATCTAAAATACCTTTAAGATAGCAAAAAATATTCAAATTAAATGAAACCAACACCTTTAGTTAGCTAACTTGATTATATACGCAACGATATAGGACTCCATGTATTTTCAGATTTATACAGGGATGTAAAGGCATTTAAAATCAGGTATCATCAAAAAATACTATTCTGGACTACAGTCCAGAGCCGTATTTCCCTTCATTTTTCAGCGTCATGACCTGGCAATATTGAATAACTAATTATATAGAGTTATAGGCTATTTAGTTAGGTTCAATACAAGCCCTGAAACACCACGATTCGATTTATATTTAATTAACTATGAATTTAACGAGACAACATGTACAGTAAATTTCAGATTTGACGTCACATCTTGTGGATCGACGTCATTTCATATGCTAAACTCAATCGTTTCAACCTAAATTTTCTACACATTACTCACTATCAATAAAAGAATTCAGTGATCACAAAACTTGGCATTTTAACCTATGTTTTGGTTTTGGTCTTTACATCGAACACTTTAGAATGAATTTCCATAACTATCGAAATTAGGTTTTATGTATCCGATGTAAACATGGTTTGACCTCTGTGAACACTATTGCCCCATCACCGGGTATTAAACTATAAAATCTCAGTCCATCCTATTACGCGCAATTACGGTTCACTATAACTGTTCGATTTTATCACGATATCGAGTTAACATAACTAAAATGTCCCGATTTCAATATATTTGATTATATAACTAATAGCATGAAGCAAGTGTAAAACACTTGCCTGAAGAAGGCAGTGAAGAAGGCGGCGACGCGGATGGTAAGGGCACGGCAGGCAACGACGACAACACAACAGCAACTAGGTTTGGCTCGGCTAGGCACGGTGGTGGCTATATGGCCTGGTTGCAGTGATGTAGAGAGGAAGCCGGCGGTGCCGAGCTCCGGTGGTGGTTGCAGTGAGGTGCATGGGATGCGCTGGAAAGGTTGGTTGCAATGAGGGGATGCTCGGTTGAGGTGGGTGGAAGTGGACGAAGATGGTGAAAGGAGCTCGGGGTTGAGTTGGTGGTGGTGACTAGGTTGCAGAGGTGAGTCAAGGAGGGTGGCGGCAAATGGCGGCGGTGAAGGCAGTGGTTGTAGTGGCCGAGTGGTCGGCTAGGGTTGAGCTCGGTGTTGGGTTGAGAGGAAGGAAGAAGTGGGGAGCTCGTTGTGGTAGTCGGTGTTGGTTTCTGGAAGAGGTTGTGGTCGCTTGTCGATGGTGCTCAGGGCTCATCGGCGGTGGAGTTGCGGTGGTGGTGAGGTGTTAGAGTGAGGGATAGAGATAGAGAAGAAGAAGAGATGGAGTTAAAGAGAGAGGGGGAAAGATATCGGTTGAGAAGAAGGGGGATCTCGGAGGTGGCGCAAGAATCTCGGAGGCGACGTTGGGCACGAAGGCATCGTGGGTTTGAGCGAGTTGTGGAAGAGGGCCAAGGAAGAAGGAAGGAGCCGTAAAAAAAAAAAAGGAGAATGGAAAAGGGAAGAGAAGGGGAGTGTTGGTTGTGGGGCTGGGGCTTAAGGTTTGGGTTCTTGGGCTTGGGCCCAAAACAAAATTTAAGAGAGAGGGGGGGGGGGGTTTGAGTTAGGGTTGTGGATGTGGTTTAGGGTAAAATTAAATAGATACAAAATAAAGGGAATAGTTATAGGCAAAAGTATATTTGGAGGATAAATGGGGTTTTATTAGAATGCGGAAATACATTATCAGAAAATGCCAGTTATAACAAAATTTCTCTATGCATTAATGTTGAATATTATTCTCAATGATTTTCTTTGGAAAAAATTAAAGGAAGGAAAATCAAGAGAGAAAAAATCTTCTTGGCATATGTACATTTAATGGTATATTATTATTCTTAATGAATTTTTGAGGAGAAAAAAGTTTATAAATGTAGGAAAATCACCGAACAAATCTTCTGGGAATGGGTGTATGACCCCACCAAGCCAACCAAAAGGTGTCCAAAAATCCCTGTTTTTTTTCTGACTTAGATACATTGCAGCATTTGGTATAAAAAAAAATATTCTTGAATCACACTACATTGCTAATATTTCTTCTTTATTGCTAATTCTTTGATCTAGGTTTTTGTTGAACTCTCTCTCTCATCTCCAAATGGCCATCTTCTACTTTTATATTTAGGGTTCTTGATCATAAAAAAATTAAGACTTTTCTCATAGGCAAAAATTAGAGTTTTTATAAATCATGAAGATTAGGAATTGAAGCAATCATCAGAGAAATTTTTGGATTCATGAGGTTAAAAGAAGAATGAGGTGAGATTTTTTTCCGAGTTAAAAGAAAGCTTGAAAAGCCTATGTGTTTCATTAAAGGAGCTTTAACGAAACAACAAGAAAAAAACAGAAATAGAAAAAACAGGAAACATGGTTCAGAAATGGGGAATAATCCCCATAAAAGCCAAATCCAAATCCGAGAAACATTTCCCGTATAAATAAACTCCAAATCCGTGGAACAGACCCCGTACAATACTAGAAGTCAACCCTATCCCCAAAAGAGAGTACCAAACTAGGACATGTGAACCCGTATGCAATGAGAATGGTCAAAATCATGCCCCGGAACAACCATTTCCTCTACGTCTCGACGACCCTATGATGTTTGTCCTCCACCTGCTACGTAGCCCCCCAAGTACCATGGCCTGCTTTCGCACCCCCTCCGAGGCCGCCCCTGACCAGAACAGAATTACCATGTCAATCCAACGTCCAATTCCACCAATAGTTTTGTGTTTGTTATTAAAAATTCTATCATTTCGCTCTTTCCAAATCAGCAAACAAGCAGTTGAAGCCCAGATGTCCCAAAACGATCGGTCTATATCCTGATTGACTGAACCCTCCAAGCCACCAAAGGTCATGAAAGGTACAAGGTAACGTCTGCCCACCCAAGATACTAAGAAGCCTATCCAAAATCAATACAGCTACCGAGCAAGTAATGAAGAGATGATCTACAGTCTCGTCCACATCCCTGCAAAGCCGACAGGCAGTCGGTCCTATCGACTTCTTCTTTCATAGATTATATATCCCTTGTAAGAATAACATTTTTGTCTGTCATCCGTAAGAAAATCCTGACATTTAAAGGAACCTTGATCTTCCAAAATATTGAGGCAAAATTGTTTCCTAACCCACCCCACCATAATTGAGCACTCCATATAAGGACTTGACGGTGAAGGCATTAGTAGGGCCCCATCTCCACTTCATCTGGTCTACCGTGTCTTCTCCCAGTGGCATCCATTTAAGGTTGCATCCGAACCGGATACGGACCGGATATGAGAATTACCATATCCGTATCCGCTTTCTGGTTTAAGATACGGATACAGATATAGTCTGGTAAGAAATATTCATATCCGGTATCCGGGAAAGCCGGATACGGATACGAAGCGGATATTAAAGAGATGGATATGGATAAGAATCGGATATTTGTAAAAATAACATACGATATAAATCAATATAAATGTGAAGGGAAAAATCGATTTGTTTGATTGAATGCTTATTTAACATGACTTAAAAATATTTGGTAGAGAAAAATTTGCATGTAAATGAATATTATATGAATATATAAATATATTGAGGATGATGATCCTGATCAGTATCTCTTTTTACTGTTCTTTTTTTTTTGAATTGAAGGTTGCGGGGGTTGACTAAATCGTCTAATAAGGGTAAAATGGGAAAATCAACTCAAAGATTTTCTGACATGGCAGCTAAACATAACGTTAGCAGACAAAGGAATGGTTGATGGTATTTAGTTGGCATGTTTTAGCTTATTTTCAACTCATAAATGTTTGGCATGTTTTAGATGTTGAAGTTTTAGTTTGGTTAAGACAGAATTAAAATCTTTGAGGCGTGTATGATACACTTTCCGAAAAATGATAATGCCTCCCGTCAATCCAAGATGCCCCAAGTGACTGCTAAATTTCAAGCCCACTTGGCTCATAACCTACTTTATTCAAGATATTAGTTAAATATTGGGAATTATCATAAAGACTTGGGCATTCGTTTCTCCATCCGATGTGGGACTATTTCCCATATACAAATGCTCAAACTACTAACATTAGCTTCCACTTTCACCATCATAATCTCACCTGCAAAATTTTATACAAAAATATTCAAAGTGTTGTATATATTATCTAAACACAAAAGTTATATATATATATATATATATATATATATATATATATATAGAGAGAGAGAGAGAGAGAGAGAGAGAGAGAGAGTGCTCCATCGCAAATCGGTCTGTATTTTTAAAAAAATGGGAACTTCCAATCATCGATATATTTTAATTAACGATCTGAGCCGTTGAAGTTGATCACCCTACCCTCAAATATATTTGTATGAAGAATTAAAATATTTGAAGACCTCTAGCCTATGTATCGATGGGTACAAAAATAAACGTCTTTTGATAATACGACATAAACTTCATCCGATGCATAAGCTAGAGATCTTCAAATCTTTTGATTCTTCATACACATATATTTGAGGGTAGGGTGATCAACTTGAACGGTTCGGATCATTAAAATATGACGTAAATCAGGAGTTCCCGTTTTTAAAAAATGCGGACCGGTTTGCATTGGATCGCTCTCCTCTCTCTCTCTCTCTCTCTCTCTATATATATATATATATATATATATATATATATATATTGGATAGAAGTTATAAATTATAAATCTATTGCATGTCCCAATTTCTTGATAGGAAAAGAACAAAGGACACAATTTTTTTTTTTAAAAATCCTTCTGATACCCTATTATTCTATATAATTTTTTAAATCAGATGATGGCACCTAGCTAGAGCAAAATTTTATATAAAAGAAGTGTTTTACATGTTTATTTTGAAAACAAAAATGAGAAAAAAGGTGAACTTCTCTTTTAAGAACAATTAGTTTTTGTAATCCATAATTTATTATAAAAATAGACAACACTACATTTGTGCACATATTTCTTTAAAAAGAATATATATATACACACGCACGCGACCTTGAAGAAAACCATAGCCAAAAAAAATGCAAGAGATCACATAGGAAAGCTTTGCCATCTTTTCTTAGGATTTTCTTATCTCTAAGAATTATGTTTATGTATTTACCTTGAGATATATTTAATTTATAGTTAAAAACATGCACGAACAATTATCTGGCATATATAGGCTATATTTTCTTCAAGTAGTGCATCATATTGAAACATTTCTAATTATGCACAAGTGCAGCTCCTTTTGTTTTATATATGATACATTTTAATTCACATTAAAGACCACTATTAATTAGCAGCCATATATTACCTTTTGTTTTCTCAAATACAGTGCTTTGTCACTTCTAAATTATGTAAATACATGCATATGATTTTTGCAATTTTCTAATTACAAGAAAGATCTCGAAATTATATTTATCTTTACGGGTGCTATTAATTCCTTTAATTTGCTATGAAAATGAACGGTGGATACCCTTCTTTCAAAAACGCCTTTTACCAGAACCATACCCATATCTTTCAGCATATCGAGCACTACTAATCTCGTTAGTTAACTCCATGCAAAGAGAAGAGGTGAATACGAAAATTAAGTTAATTTAGTTGAACACAAAGTAAAAGATAAAATTAAAGTTACACCATGAATAAAAATATATAACAGACTTGGCATTAATAAATTAACATGAAAACCCCCCAAACTTTCATTTCGTTACATAGAAACTCCCTTGAGGTTATTGTAATATGAATTGAGAAGATTAACCTCTTATTTTAATAGAAATCCAGACTTTCTAGATGCATTGAAGGTAGACCAGACTCCTCATGCTGTATAATGGGCAGTTTGCCTGATTTGGATGACCGGATTTTAGATTTGTGGATTTGGAAATCGAAATTTAAAGAAAAATAAGTTGATATAACAAGATTAGCATAGATAATTTAGGATAAAATTGCAAGAATCGGTCACATTTAAGGTCACATAACCATTTAATTGCCAAATAGCTTTACAAATCAAATCACATCGAGTTTCTGTGTAACGGAATGAAAGTTTTGGGTGTTTTCATGATGAGTTTGAACTGCAGGTGGTTTCGGAAAACTCGAATAAACAAAGAGTGATTGCTGTGAAATAAGCCAAAAAATATAGGATTCTTATTTCTCACTTTCTTCTAGCTCGACCAAACATTTTGAATAGGAAAATTGCATTTTTTTTTGTCAATTTAGTTTTATCCATCTTCCTATCCACTAGACACAATTTTTTTTCTATCACATCTATGCTCGTGATTTTCCCCTGATTACCAATAAAGCATAACTGATATTTGATTTAGATTATTGTAAATGAATTTAAATTAATATAACCGATATTCGTTTGTGTTGGAAGACCTTACGGTATTTTATCCGATTTGTCGTCTGTTTATTGTGTGTTCTTCACCTTTTTCTTGTATGTTTCTCTCATGTACAAGTTTCATTAATTCAAATTTGCTTATCAAAAAAGAAGAGAAGAAAAAGGAAACATTAATATAAACGACACAGTAGTTAAATGATGATTTTTTTTTATTGATCTCTCTCTCTCTCTCTCTCTCTCTCTATATATATATATATTATTGAAAAACTTATTGATGGCTCAACAATTATAGATACAAGAGCAGGCATAGGCAGTTGCTCCTGCATTGGCAATGCAGGCTCCATTCCCATTCTTCTGTTGTGCACACTGCTGCCTACAAGCAAGAAGATTGCAGTTGCTCTTGTTCAAAAACACTTGGCATGTTGCTGCTTCCACATTGGGCATCATCTCCTCAACTGCATGCATGCATATATGCACATCATCATCATTAACATTTGGTGATAAAAAAAATAAGTCAAGAAAACTAAATCTATGATCAAAACCAGCACTTCCTGCCGGTGACACTATAGCCTAGTGGTAAAAACACTCTGTAGATGAGCAAGATCGTTTTAGCGTTCAAACACCAGCTGACGGCAGGCTATGGCCTATTATTCAGAAAGGAGAAGTAAAATGGCGGCATGTAACATAAGAGAAGGATTAGGATACCTGATGCAAAGATGACAAGAACCAAAAGAACACAGGAAAGCTTAGACATCTTCTCTCTAAGTAATTAATTGTCAGTATATGAATATGTGTTGAGAGTTGTGTTTGCTTGAGGGTTTGATAGGGTTATACCTTGTATTTATAGTCATAAAATTAAGGTGCATGAACAACAAATTGGCTAAGATTTTTTCCATTTAATGTGTATATATTATCTTGACTCTTTTCCAATAACGAGAATATTGATTAATTATGAAGTGTATATTTTACTTGCCATTTTGTAAGATGTATGGCAACCAAGAGCAATGGACCAATTCATTTCATATACAGTTAATTGTTCATGTATCTTGTGTATATATATAAAAAGAAAATTTAATTGCTATTGCAAGAAGGATATATGTATGAGATTGAAAGAAATAAATCATATCAAGTTAAAAGAAGCACTACAGGAAACTATAGTTTATTTCGACAGCTCATACCCGTTGAAATAAACTTGTTTCGTCGGGAAACCCTAAATAACCACGGATAACATTCGTCGCAATAAATGGTGTCGCAATAGTTTATTTTGACGGGAAATAGGCGTCTCAATAACAAATATTATTTTGACGGTCAAATGTGTCGAAATAAATATTATTTCGAAAGATATACATCACAACAAACAAAAAATATATATAATTAATGTTTTCTAAATATATTTAAAAGAAAATTTTAAACTATTTCGACGGGCCAGGCACGTCGAAATATAGCTTATTTCGATGGGTCTGGCACGTCGAAATAAGTTTAAATTATATAAAAAAATAAAACAGAACATAAATTTTTTAATCCAATTACATCCAATCCATTCCATTCAAATATTAATTACATCCAATCAATCCGTTCCATTCAAATATCGATTCCATTCCTTCAAAATATAAATTATCCAAAAAAATTAAATCAAACCAGAAAAGCTAAAATTCAATTACATCCAATCTATTTCATTCAAATATTAATTCTATTTCATTCAAATATCGATTCTAATTCAAAATCCATTCCATTCAAATATCGATTCTAATCCAAAATCCATTGCATTAAAATATAAATTATACAAATACGATTACAATAGATATTACGCATTCCATTACAATCCTAATACCATAAATTTATAAAAGTGGGAAATGAAATCATAAGGGAGGACGAACACGAGGAAGGAGAGTCGATCATGAAAAAGACGCTCATGGATCTCAGAGGTAAAGCCCATGTGATTAAAAGTTTAAAATACATAATTTAGTGTAGATATTTTATTGTAATTAAGTAAATGTGTGTCTATGTATGGGTATGCTTGTTTGTGCGCGCGCGCATGCTTGTTTTTTTTTTTGTGTGTGTATGCTTGTGTGTGTATGTGTGTGTATATGCGTATGTATGAGATATGCTATTGTGTATGCGCGCACGCTTGTGTTTATGTATGCTTGTGCGTGTGTATGTGTATGTATGTTGTGTGTGTATGTGATATGTGCGTATGTGTGTGTGTGTGTGTATGTGATATGCTTGTGTGTGCGCGCGCGTACGCATGTATGCTTGTGTGTGTAAGGGTTATCGAACTTACCAGAGGTACTGGCATTTCATCTTGGACGTACATGGCGATAAGCTGGAGCTTCTGCTGGTGAGTCCAGCCAGCATATAGATCGGCAGCAGGAGCGGACGCGAGGGTCGATCGGCGTGAGGAATCACTGTATTCCGGCATCCGATCCTGGAGAGATCCATGAAACACAGGGGGCCTAATCTTAGGGGCCCTGGTCTGTCGTGATGTCTTCGATGTCGAGTCGTTTGCTGGCTAAAACCTAGGAGGTGGATACCCGGTCGGCTGGAAAGGAGCGTTATACTGACGCGGAGATCTTGGAGGACACGTAATGTATTCTCCCGTGACGATACGGCTTATACGCCGTGAAAGCCGTATCTATGATGAATGTTCTCAGCGCGTCATCAACTCGGTCCCTGCTCCGCCTCCATCATCTGGATCAACCGATTTCTCTTAGCCGCCATCGCCACCTTATAGAAGAAATGTATAACTGTCGTTTTAAAAGCTACATAATAATTATTCTGAAAAAATTAAGAAGCACGTCATAAGTGGAGTCTTACATATATCTCATGTGCCTCAATCGATGCAGGCGCCATCGTCCCATACAAATTGAGCCTGGTAGATTTCGATCCGATCAAGGAGCACTACTACAAATATGGGTTGCCCCTACGGATTTATCCGTAGGGGCAAAAAAATACTCTGTAGGTACAAACGCCGTAGGTGCAAGTCAAAACCCTGAACATGCCCCTACGGACTAAAAATTGCCCCTACGGAGTTATGTGTAGGTACCTTTTCCCCTACGGCTTAGGCCGTAAGGGCAAAAAAATTATTTTATTTACGGTTTTTTAAAATAGATTTCTTGTACTTACGGATGAATCCGTAGGGCCAAGTAATAGCCCCTACGGATATATGTGTAGGTACATATCCGTATGGGCAAAATATCAGGATTCCTAATATTTTGCCCCTACGGGTACCTCCGTAGGGGTATGTGTTTACCCCTACGGATATATTCGTAGGGGTACACCCAACCCCCTGAAACTGAGATGGGGGGGGAATATCAGTTATTCTGATATTTTGCCCCTATGGTTTAATCCGTAGGGGCAACATATATACCTACGGATTAATCCGTAGGTATATATTATCTGTTTTTTTTTAAAAAAAAGGCTGCCTGATTTTTTCTCGCCCTGTGCACAATAATATATACATCAATCAAATATAAAATTAATCATCACACAACATATATCGCAGTATTCATAATCACATCTCACGCATATAATATACAAAAGAAACAAAAAATCTGAATATGATATAAATATAAACCAATATCAATATCGTCCAAAATGTTTCAAAATGTAGTACAATATGTATCATATAAATAAATACATGTTTCAAAAAATAAGAATAAAAAAGCTACCCTAGCTCGGTCCAGCTCCACCTCTGATAAACGCTAGAATCTGGCGCGTCTGCTCCTCGGTCAATAAACCATGCAATTCGGCGTGTGCGGGAGTCTGAGCGGGCTGTGGAGCTGGCGATGTGGTTTGCGCAGCCGCCGTCGAGGTAGTGGCTTGCGGAGCCGCGGCTGCGGGAGTCTGAGCGGGTGGTGGAGCTATAGGAGCTGTCTGCGGAACCACAGCCGATGTAGCCGAAGGAGATGCATGTGGAGGCTCGGCCGATGTACCCTGTCGCGTCTGGACCTAACGTGTGTAATAAGCGTGTAAGAACTGTGTATTATTCGAATTCGTATCATTATCAAGTTATTTCGAAACCCCATTTGGATATCTAGTTTGGAAAACTGTAGTTTATTTTAATTAGATATGTATGTATGATTAATCAAACCTAAGTCTACAACAAAATAAGCTCAGGCTACGAACTAATTATGGATATGTTGATATCTATAATATGACATGATATTTTACTATAAAGTAGTATACATACCGGCATCTCCTTCAACTCCTGAAAGGTGGCCCTCAAGCTCTCCAGTTCCTGCTGGACACGTCGCTCACTGGAGACGGAGGAAGTAACCGCCGGGGTGGAGTCCAACCTCATATGGGCCCTGCTAGGGCCCAGACCCCGGCCTCTCTCCCAACCTCCGTGGTGCCCTCCGTGTGCGGCGTCCAGGACTGGGGTCAGCAGCCTCGGATTGCTCTGTCCGGTAAAATCGATCCCCGAGGCCTCGGCCTGCTCAACCACCCGCTCCTACACCCACATTAAGCAGTAAAGTATAAGTATAAAATTTAAATTTGAACCTTCCAAAACTAAAATTTCAAATATGGGTAGAATAAATATTAACACTTACGCAATACTCTTGGGTAGCGACGTCGGGACATCGAAGCTCGCCCGTGGCGGGATCTGTCGAGGTGCCGTGGACGGCAAGATATGCGGACAACACGCTCGGTGTACCACCTTGTGCCACGGTCTGAGCTGTCTGCAATATTAGAAAATAACTCTTAATATAAGATATATTAGAAAATAACTCTTAATATTGCAGAATATCACAAAGGTCGGTCTATTGTAATTTACCGATAACTCCATGGCTCGAGCAATATTTCTCGAGCCACCTGTGTAAGTGGGGCGACCCCTCTTCGCCGACTTCCTGTTCTCTGTATTCTGAGCGGCCTGTTTCTGCACAACGCATTAACATTTAGTTTTCTAATTAAGGAACACAAAAAAATAAATTATATCCTAAACAATGAATTACATTTAAAATACATGCATGTTTGCGTTGGGAGTCGTAATATTCGCACAATAGAGGCCATGTCTCTACGTCGACTCTCGCAAACGCCGGAGTAGATAGGAGGGCCGCTCTCTCTGCCTCGGGGATCGCTATCCACAGGGAGTAGCAGTCGGCCTTCAGCTCATTCCTGTTGTATCGGACCTTGGTCTGCATGTTTTTCATCAGGCCATTGTACAGAGCATGAAGGTCGAGCACCCTCCTAGGGTGATCAGGGTCGGGTACAGGCTGAAAATTGTAATCCGACTGAAGATACAAAAAAAACATTGTTATTAGATTTCAAGTGTTAATAATAAATATATTGGATAAATCAAATGAAAATATATATTAATACGTACCCGAGCATGATCAAAGAAGAGGGCGAATGAGCGCCTGCTCGCCCCACTCAACGTGAAGTGGATAGTTCTTCACGAGCCAGCTCTCGTCCCCCATATACCGGCCGAACCTCTCGGCATGAGGACCGGTATAGCGATAGCCAAGGGTAAAAAAAGGGGGAATGTTGCCTCCCCTCTAGCTCTGTCAGGCCTTAGCCTATGGGACTGATTCGGGCCTCGAGTCCCCCTCTGGGGATGGAGAGGCCCTGCGTCTGCAAGAAATATCAAGACAATAAATATTAAGACAAAGTTGTATTAAGAAATCAAGGTTAAACGAAAATTGAAGTGTGATATATACCTCCGGTGACTAAAGCACGAGCTTGGGCCCGGGCAGCAGCACGAGCGGGACGATAGTTCCTCCGGTGAGGAACAGCCGGGGTCCCGGATGCGGACGCATCCCCTCCAACTAGAAAATAAACATTGACGCTAAATTTCCATGAAGTTCATATTTATTATATAGAGCATATGTAAAATGAATAAATATTTTATATTTATTCATACTAACCTGCAGATGATGCGGAGGGTATGGAAGTGGCAGGAGTGGCCCCTGCGTCAGATGTGGACGCACCACCTATAATTAGACAATTAAAAATAGATTATATAAGTAATTGCAAAAAGAATGTGTAGATCAATAATATAACGTTCTAAATCAATATGCATGCACTATAGGATATATAAACATACCCGCAGGTGCGGTGGTGTCACCACCTACAGCTAGACAATAATAAAAATTGCTAAGTAAGAGCAAAATGAATGCGTGTATATTTATGATATAGCATTATAAATCAATATACATGTACTATATGATATATAAACATACCTGGAGGAGAGGGAGTGGCCTCTGTCCCAGATGTGGACGCATCACCAACAACTAGACAATCAAACATTGACAATATAAGTAATTTTGACATAAACAGGCATGAATATCTGTAATATTATATTCAAAATGGATATGCGTGCAGTATACCTGGATGTGTGGCAAAATCCACACGGAAGGAGGCATCCGAAGGGGTCTCCGATCTGGGTGCAAGACCGGCCCTCTGAAGCTCCCTACGGAGCTTTCCAGGCGGCAGAACCGCTCTGCCTCTGCCTCTGCCGCGGCTGGAGCTCCTGCCGCCCCTCGCTGCTCCCGACATCGTCATCAAATCTAGATAAATGGTTCGTGGACGCATTAGAACAATCATTAAAAGTATTGACTATATATGTATAGATCGTAAAATGTGAAGTAATAATATAACATTACTGATAACCTTTTTCGTTTCGTGGGTGCATTATACATATCTACTTGGATTTCATCGTTGATGTCATTTCTAACCCACGTAACTTCATGATCGGCCGAAGACAACCCGTCCTTCGAAACAGACGGTCGGAGCACTCTAAGCCTTCTCTCTTCTTCGTCCTCATCGCTGTCCTCGAATTCTAGGACATCGTAGACATCTCTGGGTTTCCATCGGCATACAACACTCCATCCGGGATGCTTCAGACACTGTGAGTAGTATACTTGAAACGCTTGGTTCGGAAAGATAAACGGATCTTCCTGACCGTAAAATCAAAGTGTGTTCACACTGGTCAATCCATATTCATCTTTCCAAGTTCGAAGATTGCTTCTCCACTTGTCCGTATCGGTTCACGTATCGTACCAAGTACACTAGAATATATAAAAGGGTTCTGATCGTCCGGGATAGTGGATGCCGAGTATACAATTTAAGTACCCATAATAAATCACACCGTCCGATCCTACCGTCGCAATCCCACTATTCTGAGTGGTTCTAGATGTTTCTATGTCCTTAACTTCGAATTTGTATCCAAGGACACTAAATCCTTTGTAATATGCAACCTCCATACTAGGAAATTGAGCTAAACATCTTGAATCACTCTCAAATGATGCAGACAAGTTCGGATCGTGGATCTAACAAAACAAATTTTATGAAAAATACATAACGATACAAGTTTAGATTAAAACTGATAGCAATAAAATGTTATTCGAATAACTTACATGATCTGTGACCCAATCACAAAAATTATCCTGATGATATTTTTCCAATCATTCTTCGTTCCAATCAGGATGCCCCTCACGTACCTCGTTAAAATGAATTCTGTTTTCGACAAATAATGGTGACATTAATATTATATCATTTCATATACACACAAACACAGATATAACAATTAATCCAAAAAAAACTTACTCTCTAATTTGTTCAAGACATGCGCAATTAAGCAAGATAAACCGGTATATTTTGTTGATAAACATAGTGTCTACCCTCTTATACTCGGCTTTACCATATGGTCCGTCTTGAATTCTTCGAGGCCGGTTAAGTCTTGTCTCAATGTTCTCATCCAGATAGCGGGAACAAAATGTGGTTGCTTCATCAAGAAGATAACCTTGCATGATAGAACCCTTTGGTCGATTTTTATTGCGTATATACTTCTTAAGAGTGTAGAGGTACCTAATGAAAATATGTTGAATAAATAAATACGGGCATACAGGACAACAATAAATTTATAAATTGCGCGGAACGAAAAATTACACGTACCTCTCGACGGGATACATCTATCGATATTGTACCGGTCCGGCTAACTTAGCCTCAGTTGCAAGATGAACCGTCAAGTGTATTATGATATCGAAGAATGACGGTGGGAAAATACGCTCAAACTTGCAAAGTATCAACGCAATAGAATTTTCTAGTTTATCCAGCGTCACAACCTCCAATATTTTAGCACACAACTTTATGAAAAAACAACATAGGTCGTTGATTACTAGACCAACCGATTCGGGAAGAGAAGTCCTGAGGGCTAATGGAAGAAGGTGCTCCACGATAACATGGTGATCATGACTTTTCAGCCCATCGATCTTGCCCTTCACAATTTTTATTTTCTTGCTGAATGATCCTGAGAAACCTGTGGGAACTTTCAAATCATGCAACACCTGCAGGAAGCTTTTCTTCTCCGGTTGTGACATATGATAAGCGGCATTGGGAAGTACAAACTTGCCCGGTTTACCCGCTACCGGTCTAGGGTGCAATTCACTTCTTATTCCCCACTCTTGTAGATCCATCCGAGCATTCAGGTTGTCTTTTGATTTCCCGTCTTTACAAAAAAGCAAGTTAAGTATGTGCTCTGATACTCCCTTCTCTATATGCATGACGTCCAGACAATGACGCACTAAATTTGTTGACCAGTACGGAAGCTCAAAGAAAATGCTTAACTTGTTCCAAAATGGTGATTTGACCTGTTTCGTCGGATCCATCCTGAAGGTCACATTATTGTAACCATCCTATTTAACAGTCACGTCCTCTCCGGACAATGGGGATGGAAGTCCAAGAAGCTCCTGATGACCATCAAAGTGAACCGTGTCTAACCTATAGGGGTGGTCTGGAGGCAGGAAACGTCGATGGCCGCAATAACAAACCTTCCTGCTAAAATTCAAGAATTTCGATGTTGTGTATTCATGGCAATGTGGACATGCTTTGTGACCATGTACGGACCAACCTGATAGCATTCTATACGCAGGAAAGTCATTAATTGTCCACATTAAAGCAGCACGCAGTATGAAGGTTGTATTTGTGTTTGCATCATATGTCTCTACATCATCAATGAACAAAGATTTCAACTCCTCGATCAGAGGTCGGAGATAGACATCGATATTGTTCCCCGGTGAGTTTGGTTCGTCGATAAGAAGAGGCATCATAAAGTATGATTGGTCCATAGCCAACCAAGGCGACAGATTATAAATTATCATTACAACGGGCCATGTGCTGTGACTTCCAGCCATATAGTTGAATGGGCAGAAGCCATCAATAGCCAGTCCGAGCCGGACATTGCGAGGATCGCTACTGAATAATGCGTGCCTCCTATCAAAATCCTTCCATACCGATGAATCTCTTGGATGGCTCATTTTTCCATCTTCACTTGGAGGAGCACGATGATGCCAAATCATTGCCTCGGCTGTTTTCTTGCACCTGAATAGCCTCTGTGTTATGGGAAAGTATCGTGCTATCTTGACAGGTATATCAGGCTTCTTATCAGATCTTTCGGCTTATACCTGGCCTCTCCGCATGTTGGACACTCTTTCAAATCTGAATTCTCTTTCCGGTACAACACGCAATTTTTAGGACATGCTTGAATCTTCTCGCACTTTAGACCCAAATCAGACATCATCTTCTGGGCTCCGTACCAGCTGTTGGGCACGTTATTTCCCTGGAGTATAGAATCTTTCAAGAACGAAAGAAGCATTGTGAATGACTTGTTGCTCCATCCATTTAGGCACTTAATCTGGAAAAGTTGGACGAACCATGAGAGCGTGGAATACTTCGCATTCGCATAAATTGGTTTTCTAGCATCATTCATGAAATTTTCATATTTATCCGCACGCGGTCCTTGACCGGAAGGAATGTCATCTTCGGTACGAATAGATTCACCTAGGGCAGCCTCTACCATATCCTCCATTTCTTCTGATGGAAATAAATTACCGTCTTCTCCTTCTGCCGCATTACCGAATTCTTCTTCTTCTCCTGCCGCATTATCGTGTTCTCCTTCTTCTTCTACCGCTGTACTGCATTCTTCTCCTTTCCCGTGATATTTCCAAGTTGTATAAAATCTAGTAAACCCATGTTTACAAGATAAAGCTCTGCCAATTCTACCTTCTGCCAGTACTTATTGCCACATCTATCGCACGGATAGAGAATCTTCTCTATTATGATCTTATTATGTGCGCGTGCAAATTCAATGAAAGCAGCAACTCCTGCGACAAACTTAGCTTGCATACGTTGTTGCCAATCCACATACATCCAGTCCTTAACTCTGACGTACTCATGGGCCATGTTAGACTGTATAACATATAAATTGTAGCTTATGATGACTATATTGAGAAATATAAGAACGGGATAGTTACTGACAAAGGAGTGTTAGTTATGTGTATGCCCTAGAGGCCATTACTGTACATTGGATGTATATTGTAGTGGATGCTGGGACATATATAGGGAGGACTTTCTTGCTCGACATGATAGTATGCTATCTGGTTGCTCTTTACCTTAACGTGTACACAGATTGTCTCTCTATTACACGTTGGTAAAGCCCTTAGGATGTGTACTTGACTACCTGGACTATGATGCGGATCATACTAGTGGGGACATGGTAGTCCATAAGTACATCCTTGAAAGTCCCTAGTCGTGGGTGTATCGAGACGGGGCATCGATATATCAGAGTAGACTAGCGTATACCTTCTCGACTCATACAGATGGGCGATGGATGATCCCATATCCATTGGTGTTTGACATCAGAGATGATATACGGGTGCTCAGTGGAGACTGGGTACACTGGACGGACTCGCCGAGAACTCCCAGATGGTATTATACCTTACGTCAGATGGCAGTTCTCTGGTGACACTGGTACAGAGTAGTCTGTTGACCCGAGATCGTCATAGAGTCTTGTGTGGTTCCCACTGTGCTTTGATTTCCATCTTACCACATCCAAGAGGGCGTGCAAAACGGTGGTTTTTGGGTACAGTCCCGAGTCACATGGAGGCAATGAGCGATAGGAGGGGATTCGTCTCTCCCGGTATAGGGGGTTGATGTTGCGCTGTGTTCGATTGGCTATAACCGGAAATCCCTGGCCAGGGTTGCTGAGATTTACTGGTAAGTGTTACCTGTAGTTTCTCAAATTGTTATAGACCTCATATCGACACGACTTATCGAGCTATTGGGGTCTGACGTTTACCACCCCTAGGCGAGATATGCGACATATCAGACGAACAGACCGGACTGTACGTTAAGTGTTACTGGTTGGATTCACAGGAGTGTGAGCGGGCTTGCTCGTCGATCTTCTGATCGCTCAATACCCGGGTGGCCGTTACGTTTAGCAGACCGCTTGCGGCTTGTGGGTGTTTGATATGATCATCACCTGCTGCCGGCGTATTGACGAGTCTTTAGAGTCCTACACAGAGGTTTCCTGGCTCAAGCGAAACGAAATAGGAGCGCATATGAGATATGTGCGGGACCGAGAATAATGCGTGTATGTGATACCGTATTCTATTCTCGCGATGAATGTGTCGAATGGTTGTATGCGATATAACCTAGTTATCGAATCAAGGATTGATTCGATAAATCGATACATTGTATACTAGTCGGTTGTGTGCGACATGACCGGATCATTGTGTCAAGTGTTGATTTAATGATTTAATGCATAATTATATATTTGATATATTACTTTGCATTAACTAGTATTGGTTCACTTAAGATGGATTTTCTCACTCGGATGTGCACATTGTATATACGATATGATTTTGTGCACTAGTTTGTATCATGTTTGATGATGCATGCTAAATTGGCTAAGTGTAAAGATTAAACCATGGTTGTGTAATGGTTAGGGTTTTGTTTTTACTTATTCATTTATTTATTTCATTTATTCTTTTTGGAAAATAAAATGCATAAAGAGAAAATGGTGGCTTTCATTTGTTTCTTTCATGAAGATTCATGAAGGTTTGACTAAGTCACCATTTTGTCTCATGCTTAACCCTAACCACTCCATTTAACCATAGTCCACTCTCTACACCTAACTATGGTTTTGTTTATGATAAGTTTTGATTTTCTATTCTAATTTAATAAACTTATAATATTCATTATCTTCTTCTTCTTCTTCATCTTCAAAGAAGAAAGCTTGCTTCATCAATGGTGATTGATGAAAAAGAGTGAGAAATCCAATTCTAAAGTCTACCCACTTCCTATTTCTTCATCCTCTACCTCTTGCCAAGTAGTAGAGTGTGTTTCCTTCACAAGTTTTCATGGCTTGGTGAAGGTGGAGCTTGATCTAGTGATGCCTCGACGTAGATCATCTTCGGCATCGTAGCTGACGACCTTGCCCGCCCATTTCTCCGATGAAGCCGACGCTAGAGCCCGGATTTTGATTTGGACAGCGGAGAGGACTTCATCGCGGAGCCATGGAGGTGGAGGACCGGATCTACAAAGGTTGTATTTCCGTTCTTGTAGTTAATTTGTTAACTAGTTGCTAGTTTCGCCTAAATTTCTAGCCAACGATCCGTATTAGGGTTTCTCGGCACCGTTAAAATTTGAAATTGGCATGGTTGATGCCTTGTGAGACCTCTTGAGAGTGCCTAGGAACCCTACAGTAGTATCAGAGCCTAGCTAGAGCCTTAGGCGAAGTCTAGACGACGTTTGAAATCCGAACGAACCCGAAAACCCATTTCCAAAATGCTCTCTGTCCAATTTTTAAAAATCTGGTTTTTTCCATATTAAAAATATGCAGAAAATTAAGCAGGGTTTTTTATGAATTACTGTGCAAAACGGAGCCCTAACTCCGTCAAATCGCCGCGGAACCGCGGCCTTACCCCACGTGGCGCGGCGGTTCCGCGGCCGTTATGTTGAATCTTTGACTTTTGTTTGCACAGTAATTGTTATATTTGACTCCTGTGTTTTCTGGATAATTTTAATATTTTATTCAAGAGTTGAATTTTCTGGGGTTGTTTTGGGGTTTCGTATATTCGATCGGATTATCAAATTTTGTCTGTGTGGCTTTCCGGGTAAATTTTAGAACATGTTAAAAAGTTCGACCGGATATAAATACCCAATTTTTCCCCTGTCGGGAAATTTCCAAGTGTTGGATTTTTCCGTAGTTTAACGACGTTCTAAGTAGTGCAAGTAACGCGATGGTCCCTCTAGAAGACAACAAACCTTAACTCGATTATGTGACCGTCTTGAACTGCCCTTTGAACCTTCGGGTTTGGGGCAGTACGGCGTGCCACATGTGAGGCGTTGGCTTGACCCTTCTACGGCTGGACCGTTGGTAGTGAGGCACGAACTGAATGTTTTTAGACTTATTTCATGTGTTGATCTGTATCGGGAAAACTTGGGTGTTTGACTATTCGATCGAAAAGTTTAACATTTTCTATTTATCTGGAATGGGATACAATAATTGGAATTCACAAGGAGTTATGAGATAACTGTATGAATGTTATAAACATAGCACTTTAGTCTCACTTGATCGGTTGCCACGGAATTTTGATGTGATCAAAAGTCCGTCGCAATCACGTAGCGTACGCGGATACTCGCCGATAAACTTAATAGACAGCCTCACTCCATAGCCCCGACCAAGTGACTGTAGGAGAACCCCGTCGCCGAAAGCATCCGTTCGGGTGCTCGCGGCAGCGGTGTTCCGCCTTGGTGCACTTCGTCGACGGTATCGGGGGTGCGGCCGCCTACTAAAGTTTGCGACGAGCATTCGATCAAAATGTCGGGAATCCTGTTGAATTGCCCGACTTGGTATTGAAAAGTGTTTTCGATAATGAGACTAAAATGCGGGGTTTATAATTGTTAGGCATGCGATGTCTAAGGAATTCATTTGGTCAGGCATGTGATGTCTGAGGTGGTTGCGGATTCCAACTGTTGTAGTTTTACATTTTCTTTTCTGTGACCGTAAGTGTAATATGTGATATCGCCGGTTTCGTTGCTATATGTCAACGACAATTGGGATGCGCATATTTACTTACGTTGATGACATGTGATGTTATGTGTTGCTGGATATGTTATATTGGATCGTCGTGTTTGAATAGCCCGGGTTTTTTTATGTGAGATGAGTGTTTTTCCATTTTCATTCATGTAAAAACTTGTATGTAATATTCTTTTATTGGGGCACTTTCAGGTTGCGGAAGTTGTCACCGTTGATGTATATTATTTACTTTTCCGCACTAGGATAGACCCAAGGAGGAGGGCACAAGTAACCGGGTTCTGGAGTCCAGCGGGAGACCAACTCGAGGAGTCGAGGCCGGGTCTCCTAGCTCTAGAATTGGTAGGGTTGCTTGCCGCTCTCGTAGGGGTCTAGGGGTGTGGGTTTGGCTATTCATCGCGACCGTGGAATCCGTGTTTTATACTGGCTCGTATTGAAAACACGGACGTCCTAGTATATCCAATATTTCATATGACTCTTCTGCTGCGATATCTGTGATGTGATCATGTGATGTTCTGTGATAGATACTGTATATAGTATATATGATATATTATATAGACGTTACTTATGTTTTACACCCGCGCTAGCCCTGTCCCGCTCTGCCGTTAGTTACCTAACCTAACGGTGCACGAGGGGACATCGAGGCGAATGCGGATGGCATAAGTGTATGTCGTATTTATCTGTGATGTTTAGGTACTCATATGATGGGACTTCATTAATGAGATTAATGAAATAAAAGAAACCTAAGATGTTGTAGAATCGAATTTCAAAATAAAACAGGTAGCTACAGTTCTTGCTTTGCACAGCGGTATATGTGATATATCCTGCACCTTATTCGTTGAGGAAAGGACCGAGATCCCTTCACCGGGAGTGACTCCTTTAGCAATAACTGGCAGATGCTACACACTCGGTTTGTCTTTTGATTGCTTTTAAGAGTTTTTGCTTTGCACAGTGATATATATGATATATCCCGCACCTCATTCGACGAGGAAAGGACCGACGATCCCTTCACCGAGAGTGACTCCTTTAGCAAAACTAGAAAAGCCTCAAAAGCACTCCATTTTAAAAATCATTTGATTCTACAACGATATCAAGTTCATTACGCAATAGGTTTTCAGAAAAACCTGTCGTAGCCCTCCGTCATTTCAGATAAGTCCTGTTTAGTATTCGTGCTGCGTTTGTTGACCTTGTCAAGGCTCAGTGTGCGGTAGCTAACCAGTATTTATCTGCTTATGCATATGATGCAGATTGGGTTAGGGTAGTCGTGCGGCCTTGTTGACCTTGTCAAGGGTCGTGCGGGTGGGTTTGATTCAATCAAGAAATGACGGGTTGAACTTGACTTGCGGTCTATGGTTTGTTGACCTTGTCAAGGTCATAGATCGTTCGGGACAAAATATTATCGGGAATTTCAAGTGTTGAAATTTGCAATGAGATTGCATACCTTCTATGAGATAGTTAGATCCCGATACCCGCTGCGAGTAAGAGTTACTCCTGGGAGAGTTTTACACATTACAATTAGCCGATCAAGTAGGTGTCTAGAAAGGTGTTAACGAGGTTACGCCTCTGGGAAAATGAGGTTTACATTAATTAGGTTCGTGCGAAAGCACGGGGGACCCCCCTCAAAGTACCGACACTGGCCTGGCTGAAAGATTGACGAACTTGTAGTGTGTAATTAATCCCGGCTAGTCTTTCCTTTTAGGGTTTGAAGGAAGATTTGATAAAAACAGTGGGAGCCATCCTGATTAGATAAAATAATAACCAATCTATTCTTGAAAGAGCGCACGCTGAGTGTTTTCTTCTCTCTCTCTCCAGGTAGCGACCATATCACGCCTTAATCAAGATAATAATACGGATAATTGACCGAACCCGCTTGTTATACTGAGCTGGGGAACGTTGGTCCCGCTCCAACTTATAATTGTTGTAAGACAGAGCAGGAAATTGGGGATTACCAGAATTCCCTTGCCGCCCAAACGAAGAGAGTGCATGCTGATGCATCATCTTCGGGTGTGTTCATTACAGAGAACTGTTTCTCTGTATCCTCTACGTCCTGGGTATGTGATACCAGATCAGGATCCCAGATATGTAATCCGTTACATAGGGCTACAGATAGGTAGAGAACTGAGAACGGGTGATAAGTTTCATGAGGCAGAAAACGGGGCAAGAGTTGCAGCCAAGTCTGTTGGTCACTGTCACCCTGTATTATAATACATTGATTCTGAACGAATGTTATTAGATACCGAACCTGATATACAAAATCATATCAGTCTCTTTATTAGTAAAGAAATGATAAAATTTTGTATTGTTGGATAATGTTTTGAACATTTCCTATATCAAAAGTTAATCGGTTCAGGCACGTTATCTAAAAGCATTAATGTTCTAAATCAAACTACAGTTCTTAGTATACGGAACACACACAAGAGGAAGAGTTCAGAAATGAACGAATCCTTCTTGAGGCATTGTAGACTAGGTCATATCAATGTGACCCGACTAGCTGAAGTTACATTTAGATGCATATTTAAATCAGTTTGAATTTACATCTTGTGAAACTTGCCAGTCATGTCACAAAGATATAATGACACCAGCTCTGTTTATTGGAAACAGAGAAAGAGTTAGTGAACTCTTGGGATGATGCATGTATAAAGGTCCCCTGTCTACATATGCCAAGACCGGTTCTTTGTACTTCATTACATTCTGTGATAATCTCTCAAGATTCAGACATATGTTCCTGTTGAAACACAAGTCCGAACCTTTTGAGATATTCACAGAATATGATTTAGAAGTAGAGAACCAAAACGGGTATAAGTATTATGTCCTTTGATGAGATCAAGGAGGAGAATACTTGAGCACGGAAATCCTGGACTATTCTAAAGGAGAATGAGATTCTCTCTCAGCATTACTCCTCCGTATACACCATAGCACGATGGTATATCGGGGTGGAGCAATCACACCCTATATGATAAGGTGTGCTCTATGATGAGTACTACTGAGTTTCCTATTTTCCTTTTGGGAGTTATGCACTTGAGAAGATGCATACCTATTGAATTAGGTTCGAATCAAATCAATGCCTACCACTTCATATGTGATATGGAAAGGGAAGAGCCCATATCTTAAGTTAGTTAAGATTTGGGGTTGTCCGGCCTATATCTAAAAGCAAAATCCGGACAAACTCGAGGCAAGGTCAGTTATGTAGAACTGGAAAGGTTCCAGCTATACAAACTACAGCAGATGATTTGATAAAACCAAAGGATTCAATAGTTACCAACGAACCTCAGCCTCTCCGCCGATCTAGTAGGGTTCCTCACCCACCTGAGAGATACTTCGGTTACTCTATGACAGTGGGAGCGAGAATTGCATCATGAGATGATGACCCAACTAGTTTCGACCTGGCCATCAGGAGTGGGACTCTGTAAGAATGGCTGGATGCTTAGTGATCTGAGATGGAATCCTTATACACCAACAAAGTATGGACTTTAGTTGCTTTATCTGAAGGGTTAAATCCCCATCAGGAGCAAGTATATCTTGAGAAGATTACTTGGTGTAGATGGAAAAGTTGAGACTTTCAAAGCTAGACTTGTTAAAAGTTTGCATCATTGACCAGGTGTGGATAATGATGAAACCTTTTCAAGTAGCTATGCTTAAGTCCATCCAGATCCTACTTGTCACGGCTACATACCATGACTACGATATCTGGTGGTTGGGTGTCATGACTGCTTTTCTAAATGATATTTTAGAAGAGTGCGTCTATAAGCACACAGCCAGAGGGCTTCGTAAACAGTGGGAGCAGCGGAAACGTGTGCAAGATGCTTTATAGGATAAAGCAGGCATCGCGGAGTTGGAACATCTGTTTTGATGGATTAGTCAAAGAAGTTGACATCATCAAAATGGTAGATGAAACTTGTATAAACAAAAAGGTAGTAGGGAGTATGGTGACGATCCTCGTAGAGTACGTGGATGACATACTCTTGATAAGAAAGGAGTTTCTTATGCTACACTCGATCAATCTCCGTTTATCACAAAGATTCTCCGTGTAGGATCAAAATGATACCTCCTAAATCCTGAGTTTTGGATCTATGAGATAGATTTAAATGGATGTTAGGATACTCACTAGTTGTAGTGAGAAGGTATCAATCGATCCTGGGGAGAATCACTGGAAGTGTTCCAGGGTGATAAAGATGACTGAATGTCAGTCACAGGCATTGTCTTTACCCTAAGCAAAGGGACGGTATGTTGGAAGAGTTCCAAGCTAGATACCGTGACATACTAGACGATAAAGGCAGGATACATCGCTACTTAAGATGCTACCAAAGAGGCTGTTTGGGTGTATATTGGTTCATGAGATGAACTATGTTCCTCCCATTGTGTGACAATGGAGTTGTGGCTGATGCCAAGGAACGCAGGTCCCATCAGTGATCCAGACATATTCTAAGGCAGTATCACTTGATCATGGAGATGGTTGATCTCTAAGGGATCGAGGTTAGGAGAGTAGACTTAGAAGACAACACGGCGGATCCACTCACGAAGGCCTATTCCCAGAGAGAGACTTTTATGGGATGGTTGAGTATGAGATACTACAACCACTGCTACAGATGGCCCTAGTGCAAGTGGGAGATTGTTAGTTATGTGTATGCCCTAGAGTCCATTACTGTACATTGGATGTATATTGTAGTGGATGCTGGGACATATATAGGGAGGACTTTCTTGCTCGACATGATAGTATGCTATCTGGTTGCTCTTTACCTTAACGTGTACACAGATTGTCTCTCTATTACACGTTGGTAAAACCCTTAGGATGTGTACTTGACTACCTGGACTATGATGCGGATCATACTAGTGGGGACATGGTAGTCCATAAGTACATCCTTGAAAGTCCCTAGTCGTGGGTGTATCGAGACGGGGCATCGATATACCAGAGTAGACTAGCGTATACCTTCTCGACCCATACAGATGGGCGATGGATGATCCCATATCCATTGGTGTTTGACATCAGAGATGATATACGGGTGCTCAGTGGAGACTGGGTACACTGGACGGACTCGCCGAGAACTCCCAGATGGTATTATACCTTACGTCAGATGGCAGTTCTCTGGTGACACTGGTACAGAGTAGTCTGTTGACCCGAGATCGTCATAGAGTCTTGTGTGGTTCCCACTGTGCTTTGATTTCCATCTTACCACGTCCCAGATGGCGTGCAAAACGGTGGTTTTTGGGTACAGTTCCGAGTCACATGGAGGCAATGAGCGATAGGAGGGGATTCGTCTCTCCCGGTATAGGGGGTTGATGTTGCGCTGTATTCGATTGGCTATAACCGGAAATCCCTGGCCAGGGTTGCTGAGATTTACTGGTAAGTGTTACCTGTAGTTTCTCGAATTGTTATAGAACTCATATCGACACGACTTATCGAGCTATTGGGGTCTGACGTTTACCACCCCTAGGCGAGATATATGACATATCAGATGAACAGACCGGACTGTACGGTAAGTGTTACTGGTTGGATTCACAGGAGTGTGAGCGGGCTTGCTCGTCGATCTTCTGATCGCTCAATACCCGGGTGGCCGTTACGTTTAGCAGACCGCTTGCGGTTTGTGGGTGTTTGATATGATTATCACCTGCTGCCGGCGTATTGACGAGTCTTTAGAGTCCTACACAGAGGTTTCCTGGCTCAAGCGAAACGAAATAGGAGCGCATATGAGATATGTGCGGGACCGAGAATAATGCGTGTATGTGATACCGTATTCTATTCTCGCGATGAATGTGTCGAATGGTTGTATGTGATATAACCTAGTTATCGAATCAAGGATTGATTCGATAAATCGATACATTGTATACTAGTCGGTTGTGTGCGACATGACCGGATCATTGTGTCAAGTGTTGATTTAATGATTTAATGCATAATTATATATTTGATATATTACTTTGCATTAACTAGTATTGGTTCACTTAAGATGGATTTTCTCACTCGGATGTGCACATTGTATATACGATATGATTTTGTGCACTAGTTTGTATCATGTTTGATGATGCATGCTAAATTGGCTAAGTGTAAAGATTAAACCATGGTTGTGTAATGGTTAGGGTTTTGTTTTTACTTATTCATTTATTTATTTCATTTATTCTTTTTGGAAAATAAAATGCATAAAGAGAAAATGGCGGCTTTCATTTGTTTCTTTCATGAAGATTCATGAAGGTTTGACTAAGTCACCATTTTGTCTCATGCTTAACCCTAACCACTCCATTTAACCATAGTCCATGTTTCCTGATTTAAAATCAGGAAAGCTTCTGGGAAAAGCTTCAAAAAGGGGGTCACGTGTTGACACGTGACACCTAAAAGGGATCATCAAGTCAAGTTCAGTTTCCTGACTACGCTGAAGAAAATGGGCTTCAGAAGGAGTCACGTGCTCCCACGTGACCAGGGTCACGTGGCGACACGTGACATTTAAATCCAAGCGTCAAAGGCACACAAGTTCTCTGATCAAGTCAAGAAAAGGCTTCAGAAGAGGTCACGTGTTCCCACGTGACCAGGGTCACGTGTTGGCATGTGACGTTCAAGGCAGCAGACTCGTTCTCCAAAAGAACCGAAGAAAGAGAGTTCAAACAAGGGTCACGTGCTCACACGTGACCAGGGGTCACGTGGTAGCACGTGACGTTTAAGCAGCAATCAGAAGACCAAGCGCAAAAGAAAGGAAAAGGCTCATTCCAAAGGGGGTCACGTGCTCACACGTGACCATGGGTCACGTGGTCACACATGACCGGCTTTCAAAGCCCATTTTGTCAACAGAATTAAATTCTGAAGGAAATTCAAATCTTTCCAAAAGAAAGCAACTATCTGGAACCAATCAAATTAAAGATTCAGAGGTGATGAAATATCATCTATCTATGGGAAAATCTCGGGTTTGGAAAGATTTCCCCTTTAAATCTAACCAAAATAACAAGGGAGAATCTCTGGATTTAAAATCCAATGGTGAATAAAATTCACCTAATAATCCAAAGGTCCAAAATGAATGATGAATGCAAATCAAATCTCTCATGAAGATTCGTCAGAAAACTGATTGATTCGGCTGCTTCTCCTATAAATAGGAGCCAAGAGACACAGAGAAATATATATGCGCAGAGAAAAAAAAAAGAGAAAAGAAAGAGAGCTTCGATACTTGGAGAACTTGGATCTTCTGCAAAAAAAAAAAAAACCCTAGGTAAGAAAGGGAAAAGCTCCTTGAAAGAAGAAGAGAATTTAATTCTCAACAGAGTTTAACTCTGATATATAAAAAACAGAAGAACATATTTCTTCTCTTTTTGACAGAGGATCTGCAAAGTGCACATCTCCCCTTAAGGTTGAGAATTTAATTCTCAATGGGTCGAGATCCTGCCATGCAGATCCAAAATATAGAGAGGGAATGCAAGCATGAGAATTTAATTCTCACAGAACTATAGGAATTTAATTCCTTTAAAATAAAATTAGGGCTTGACCCTGTATCATGGGAATTTAATTCCTTCAGAATAAAAAGAAACATGGTTTAACCCTAATTAAGAACTTAGTTCTGTTGAAACAACGGGAATTTAATTCCCTTAATCATCATGGGAATTCAATTCCTTAAAAAAGCTTTGTTAGGGTTTAACCCTATTTGGTTCTCCACATATATGAGGAATTTAATTCCTACAGAAAATTCATAGTTAAACTCTACTCCAGAAAACAAAGTCTTCGAAAGGAAGTAGGAATTTAATTCCTCTGAAATTTACAGTTCGAGGAATTTAATTCCTGAAAGAAGATTAACAAAGCCTCTAAACAAAATACATAGAGGCAGGGTCACGTGTCATCACGTGACCCCCCATGAGATCTACAGAAAGCCCCTTTGAGGCAGCACCCCACGTGACCCACATGACCCTCGGCAGAAGCTCTAATACATAGGCATTTGAATGCCCATCACGTGATGGCACGTGACGCTCTGAAAGACGCGATAATCTCAGCAGAACAAATGAAGGGAGGGCGCTCTCACGTGCTGCCACGTGACCCCCTCTTGCCTTAGTGTTTAAGGCTAAATTAAAACTCTCGAACCCAGTGTTAAAACACTGTTGGGCCTTAGTGTTCAACACTAATTAAAAAGCTTTATTTGCAATGTTCAACACTGATTACCTTAGTGTTTAACACTAATCTGAAAAAGCATTGTTGCTGGTATTCAACACCAAATATTCTCTTAGTGTTAAACACTAACTTGTCAACCTCATTCCCAGTGTTCAACACTGACTGCTCTGTAGTGTTTAACACTAGACTCTGGCCCAATTGGCCTAAATGGATCGAGGCAAAGCCTCTCCTGATTGGACTTAGCCCAAGATGGCCATAAGTCCTCAATTGGTGATTAACTGGTCCAATGGACTCATAACATAATTAATTCGTCTTGACCCCAAATTGGGCCAAGGGCTATTTAATCCACTCCGGTTCTAGGGTACATCTCTTCACTCCTTTGATATTTGGCATTGTAATCCCTCAATGCCTTCAAAGAGGTGACGGGTCCCGACGACCACACATTGATATGGACTGTGGGGTCCTTAAACTCATGTCTAATGCAAATTCCTGATTACGTGGAATGCGGATAATGTCACTCTTTGACCCCGTGGAGAACGTCCAGAGCGGAGCCTGGTCCTCGCCAAGCGCGGCAGTGAACCCGTGTGAAGCATCCAGAGCACATACCAGACTGTGGGGTCCTTAAACCCATGGACTACGACGTCCTTAACCTTGACCGAGATGTCTTAAAACTAACAATGGACTGTGGGGTCCTTAAACCCATGGACTACGACGTCCTTAACCTTGACCGAGATGTCTTAAAACTAACAATGGACCGCAATGTCCTTAAACTACCCATGGACCGCAATGTCCTTAAACTAGAACAATAGAGCCCCGCATGCTCTTTTGTCGGATCTAAACGGTCCCGTTTAAGTTGATCTTAGCCTCAAAGATGGCTAACGTATCCTTAAACCTTCAAACAGAGTGGACTATAAATCCCCCCAATTAACTCTGGCTCGAGGGTACATCCCTGAACTCCTCTGACATCCATCGTTGTAATCCTTCAACGTCGTCAGAGAGGTGACGGGTCCCGACGGCCATACATTCATGGACCACTATGTCCCTAAACTGGAATATTAGAGTCCAAACGCTCTTTTGTCGGATCTAAACGATCCCGTTAAGTTGATCTTAGTCACAAAGTTAGACTAACGTATCCTTAACAAATGTTTGAGTTGATCTTAGCCTCAAGTATGGCTGACGTATCCTCAAACCAAACCCCCCCAAACCCAAATCTAAGATAATACGGATTTGGACTAGTCCACGCCCTACGGGCGACGACATAACTCAGTCTCCGTAAACAATCCACGGGCAACAAAATACAAAACAGACACCCACGACACGAAGTGACCATCTGGAGAAGGAGAAAGTTGTTACCGCAATGCGGTAGCGTAATTAACTGCAGGGGCTTGCGCCTGCAGGGAAGAGCGTCCCCACAATCAAAAACCCCTCAAACGAGGGGGAATCTGACGAAGTCTGCTACATCGGACGCATCCGTCTAAACCTTCGATATGTGGTGCCATAAATCAACTTGGCATCTTCGGAGAGGTGGACGGATAGCACCTATTAGCATCTGCCCCGAATCTCAGGCAAGACGAGGTGTCGCGCCGTCTTTCGGAGGGGAACAGATTCTGGCATGCCCGGTGGGACCTTTTCCTCTTTCCACTCCACACTTCGTGTGTCGTGACTCGCGAACCAATCGCGGTTCGCTAATGGTTGCCCTTGGGTTTGAAGGTACTAAGAATTGGCGTCTTGCTTATTGCAGAAAGCAAAGGATCGATGGCTTCTACTTCCGTGAAAGTGTCCAACTGCTCAGGCTGCAATTGCAACCAACGCTCTGCCTCGCCAGGAGGTATAGCCTACGGACCCCAAGCTGCCTCGCTATTCACAATGCCCGTGGAACAGGTCACTCGCGCCACCACAGGATTGTTCTTTGGGACCATGGTCCCGCCGACAAACTTTGCCGCTCCAGTGTTGACAACGGAGGCTCCCAAGAAGTCGGTCTTTGATCGTCTTACCCCTGCCGCGGCTCCTCTCAACGAGTCGCCCAACGTCAACGCCTCGGTCTTCTCTAGACTGGGCCAGAAATCCTGCAGACCCATCGTGGGACCTACAATCTCAGAGAAGGTTGCTTCTAAAAAAGTGGCCGCTCCTGTCCCAGAAGTCGTCAAGGCAGCCTCTCCGGCCAAAAGGTCGGTCTTTACAAGATTGACGGCTTCAGCTCCCGCTCCTAATACCCAAAGGACATCGGTCTTTGACAGGCTAATACCAACTGTGACCCCACGCCCAGACAGAGGGCAAAACGAAACCATTCTTACCGCCGACCCTACACCGTCTGCTCGACACGCCCGACGTCGCCATTGGCGCCGAGTGAGGAAGGCTGGGGGCAACTCCCCATCTGGGTTGACTCCATCAGTCCCGGTGGCAGAAGTTAATGCTGCTGTTCCAACTGGGAACAGCTTCGAAATGCTAAATAAAGTACGAAGAAATTCCCCTACTGCAGTACTGAAGAGGTCTCCTCCCCCGTTAAAGAAGGTTGTGGAAATGGAGTCAGAACGGCCCCAATCCCCTCAACGGTTGTCTTCCAAAATCTATAAGGTTTGGCGGCAGGCACGGGACTCGATCATCGATCCAAACCTCTCCCGCCAACACAAGAAGCTGAAAATCCAACCGGAAGCTGGTCACCCGACCGAACCCCAAAAGGCTGTGGATCAACTGACTCATAAAAGAAGGTGGCCGGAGAAGACCCCACGGCACGCAACGACGGCTAAAAGCACTGAGCCCAGACGCCCTAAGTCTGGGGGCATGGTGGTGCACACCGTTTACATGGCTTCTGGAAAAGAGGAACGCCGCACTTCTACGGGCCACCGACCGTTAACCCGATCCGTGACGAAAGCCCAAGAACAGCAACAGAAGCTGCAAGAAATGATGAATGCTATGGCCGCGCTCACCGGGCCAAAAGAAAACCCAGAAACGTCCTCAGACGCACGCCGAGAGGAAGAAACCGATGCTGAATTCCTTCGCCGGACACTGGAGAAAAGGGACAAAGAGGCTGCTGAACAAGCGGCCAACATACAACGGATGGGCCTTCTCTTCCAAGATGTGATAGGAATGATGATCCAGCAGGACTCACCCGCCGAGGATCCCCCGATCGTTCTTGAAGACGACCGAGGAGAAACGTCAAATCCACCACCAGCCCTCTCAACGGCCAAGGAGGATGCAATCTCTAAGGCTGACTTGGCTGACTACATAGCCCAGCAAATCCGGGTTCACCACGCGACTGAGGCAGCTGGTCAAGTCGTGAAGACGGGGCGGCCGTATCCGAGCTGGTACGACCAAATCAAATACCCGCAGGGCTATACGATACCAAAATTCCACGTGTATAAGGGGACCGGCAATCCCCATCAACATGTCGCCCAGTTTCGGGCCCTCTGCGGTAACACCGGCGGTGATGATAAATTGTTGCTCCGCCAGTTTGTGGGCAGCTTATCAGAAACAGCGTTCGAATGGTACTCGGAACTCCCGAACGATTCTATCAAAACGTTCGCTGAAATGGAGTTGTTGTTCACTCAGCGATTTGCAAGTGCCAGCGAACGCACTCCAATAACTGCACTTATTAACGCCAGGGTAAAACCGGGCGAAACCTGGGTCCAGTACGCTATACGCTGGCGGAACTTGTGGTCGAGATGTGAGCAACGCATTGAGGAAGCACCCGCGGTGGGCATGTTCGTGGGAACTTTAGACCCTCACGCAACTATCTCCCAGTTTATGATGTTCTTTAAGCCAACCACATTCCAGGCCCTGATCGATAAGTTGGCTCAGATGGACCAGATGGGTCATAGACCACCTACACCAAAGTCGGAACCTCGGAATGACAAGGGTAAAGGAAGAGCAACATTTGTCGCAAATGCCCAAGAGCAACCTAACGCCCCGAAACCGACAGATCAACTGGAGGAAAGACGTCGGTATTATAATGAGAAGATGAAGCGTCCCTACTCGTTCCCACGGGACAAGACGAAACGGCTATTCGAGCTGGCAATACGCAACAGGCTTATAAACCTGCCAAATCCAAGACGACCGCCGCAACCCACCGAGGTGAATAACCCTAACTATTGCCCTTACCATCAGACGGTAGGCCATCCGATTGAAGATTGCTTCGTCTTCAAAGGATGGATTGAAGACCAATACCTCCAGGGGAAGTTTGTACTGTCCGAAAAGTGGAAGGTGAACCCACCACAGCCGCATGCTCCGAGGAAAGCGGATACACCGGGGGCAACATGTTCTTTTATTGAAGAAGCTCCATGGGAGATCGTGCTATCAACTAAAACCAAAAGAATGCTGAGAGACCTTCATGCGTGCCCTGCGATCGAATGGAAGGACCCTCTTGAACCTCAAATTATCAAAGGAATGTTGAAGCCCCGCCCAACTACGAAGACTCGCGATAATGGCCCAAATACTCACGCCCAACCGTCAAAATCTTCGAAGAAAAAGAAGAAGAAATCCAAGAAGTCCGTGAAGCCTGGAAAAGAGCACACGAGCTTGCAGAAGCAAATCGACGCATTGGAAGAGTACAACCAAAAGGCGCGAACTCCTGTCACACTGCAAGAGTTCCTCAACCACATCTTTCAAGAGGAAGATGATGGAGAGAGCTCGTCAGATGAATCCGAAGAATATGTGGCGAGTTGTAACGTGATCTCCCACTCGTTTACTGATGATGGGAAAACTCATGGCACTAAAAAGCTGGAGGCAGAGCCTGTACCAGAGCATGCATGGCCGACAGATGAAATGATCGACGCTTTTCTAGACGAGATTCGTCTAAAATGTAAAGCGGACCAGGAGCGTGAGATGGCCACATCGGAAGGAGCCAAATGTGGGCAGCTGAACGAAAGAGTTGAACTACCCCTGCCGGAACATAAGGCATCCGAAGCAGACAAGAAGATATTCAAGACGAGAAAAAGGTTTGCCAAAGCCATGTCACTGGGAATGAAGCTACCGCCCTCGGAAGGAAACACACACAATGGGGTAGAGACGCACCCTGACTATTGCACATATCATCGGAAAATCTCACATCCCACGGAGGAGTGCGACGCCTTTAAGATATGGTGGCAAGGATATGTTGCTCATCGGCAACATTTTAAGCGCATGAAACGCAAGATCCGTCGGGAGCGAAGAAGTACCGTCGATAGGCACAACGGAACGACTGGCAACTGTTGCATGGTTAACGCCAAGGGGTCACAAGTTCTCACCTTTGGGAGCGACTCTGATGAAGAAATGGCTCTGGGCCCTCTCTTTAAAGAATCTGTTTTGGGGAAAGAGGAGGAATCGGAGATCTGCGAGAACATTCAGCTGCGCAATCGCACACTCCCAGAAAAGAATCTCGGGTCCGGGAATAGAAAAGATAAGGGAAAGGAAAAAGTCACTGAAGATATCACTTTAGATGACCAAGTCACGAGAGAGCTGGCTGCCAAAGACCCTCCTAGGAAGAGTAAAGTGGACTATAACATCCTCGCGCACCTGAGGAAGCTACCTTCTCAGCTTAGCATTCTCGATGCCCTCCTATTATCGAAAGAAGCGCGAGACTCACTAATTAAGGCGTTACAAGAACCCGAGCAATTCCAAGCCTTCCTCGCCACTGAAAAGATGAAGGATGAACTGGAGGAAGTGCATACGGCCGACGTCACTTTCGGTGATGAAGACCTCCTTCTCGGGACGTGCGACCACAACCGTCCCCTATATGTCTCCGGATACTGCCATGACATCAAGATATGCAAGATCCTGGTGGATAATGGATCCTCCGTCAATCTCCTTAATGTTCGGGTGTTGAAGGAAATCTGCATGAGTGTGCAACACCTCGCTCATGACAAAATTACTATCTCCGGTTTCGATTCACAATCGTCACGGACTCTCGGATCCGTGATACTAACATTACGCTTTGGACTTCTCATCACAGACATCAAATTCCATGTCATTGACGCCAAGACCTGCTACAACGCCTTGCTCGGCCGTCCTTGGCTGCACGAGTACAACATCATCCCTTCTACACAACATCAGTGTATGAAGTACTTCAAGGATGGTCTTGAGTATACCGTAACAGGTGAGTTAAACCCATTTTCCGTGAACGAAGTCCGCAAATACGAAGATGCGAAATACTTTTTGCCAGATTTCGAGGATACAGAAAGATGTCGCAATCCGGAAAACAAAACCGCCGCCACCATCCCTATTTTCGGGAGCGATACCGAAGAAGAGGAAGAGATAGTTTATGCAGGGCCATCTCAACGCAACAACCTGAAGACACCCGCCCCCGTATTAGTCTTCGGAAGTGATTCAGAAGATGAAGTTAATGCTGTGTTCTCCAATCGGCTGCTGACACAAGCACCCCTTGGCGATGACCATAGTTTGCAAATCACCATGGTACCGCGAGAACACTACAAGGATCTCGACGCGCTTCAGGCTCACGATGTGCAGGACCTGCAAACATTTTACGTCCCTCCCAGGAGAAGGGGCGAGAAGGTGATCCTATTTTACCGATCCTCAGAGTCGAAAATAGAGAAAGAGATCTGGCATGGCGCAGATACTACGCTCGACAGGCTCCAACCCATCCGTCTGCCCAGATACTATACGGACGGATTAAAGAAGCTATTAAAGCGCCAAGGAGTACCTTTAGAACAGACCGTTCGGCAGGCGCGGTTCTACAACAAGATTTGGGATGTCCCCGGGACTCAACGCAAATTGCCCAACGGGAAGATGGAAACACTCGGGCTTGGATACGCAAGAGCTGGAAAACGGGAACGGACTCACAGCAGCTACACTATATATACTTTTGATGAAGAAGAGGACGCCCTGTCAGGAGACGCCAACCCTTCATTAAAACTAAACCCCGCGATTGAAGCACCGAGTCCGTCATTTGAAGAACGAACGAACAAGCCTATCAGGAAAACGGGTCAGAGAGCTCAGGAAGACCGCAACCGCGAGATGGCCATCTACAAGAAGGCCAGGACGCAACGTCTATCTCAACGTACTGGAAAAGACAAAGACGCTTATCCTCGTCAATCCGTTGTACGAAAGGCCCGACGCAGAGACGAAAATAAATCAAGAAGCGGCTCGGGTTTGCCCCTCGTGAAGAGGATGAGTCGAGCGTATTCCTTCCCCCGAGACAAGACGGAGAGGTTACTCAACCTCGCTATAAAACATCGAATGATCACGCTTCCAGAGTCTAGACGTCCTGAGCAAGCTAGCCAGGTCTCTCATCCGAGTTATTGCTCTTATCACCAAGCCATAGGACATCCTACCGAGGACTGCTTCACCTTCAAGAACTGGGTCGAGGACCAGTACCGACGGGGCAGATTCGCTTTATCCAACGGCTCGAAGGTAACGCCGCCGCGAAAGCATGAGCCCAAGGCCGCAAGAGCAGAACCAGGCCCACCTCAGTCCAGGGAGCGGGTTCACACTTGTTATACGATTACGATATTAGGAGAAGAGCCCGAGAACGTAGATGACCTTTACCGGTGCTTCGAGAACAGCGATGATGAGGTGATCTCAGAATTTCCGCCCGCTCCGAAAGAACTGGAAGATGGTATACATACTACTGCAGATAACCTCAAGAAGATTGAGTTGGGATCGGCAGACGACCCGCGACCGACATTTGTCAGCGAGCTATTATCCGAAGAAAAGGTGGCTGCGTTAAAGAACGTGCTTCTACGGCATAAAGACTGCTTCGCGTGGAACTACTCCGAGATGCCAGGATTAGACCCGGAGATTGCTGTGCATAGATTAGCAATATCCCCAGATATCAAGCCAGTCAAGCAGGCGCCAAGAAGGATGCGACTCGAGCTTGAAATGAGCATCAACGCCGAAGTCAAGAAGTTGATCAATTCTGGATTTATCCAAGAAGTCCAATACCCCGACTGGATCGCCAATATCGTCCCGGTAATGAAGAAGAACGGGACGGTACGCATATGCGTGGATTTCAGGGATCTCAATAAAGCCTGTCCAAAGGACGATTTCCCGGTGCCGGTAACCGAGCTAATGATAGATAACACGTCCACTCACGAGGTTTTCTCCTTCATGGACGGTTCATCAGGATACAATCAGATAAGGATGCATCCCGAAGACCAGAAGCATACCGCTTTCCGCACCCCTTTGGGTATATTTTGCTACAGGGTTATGCCCTTTGGCCTAAAGAATGCTGGCGCTACCTATCAAAGGGCCATAACAAAGATCTTCGACGATCTCATACATGACATCGTCGAGTGCTATATCGATGACCTCGTAGTAAAGAGCATGTCATACGAGGAGCATTTAAAGCATCTGGAGACTGTATTTCAACGCCTTCGGCAATATAATTTGAAAATGAATCCCCTCAAGTGCGCGTTTGGAGTCTCCTCGGGCAAATTTCTGGGATTCATCATTCGACACCGAGGTATTGAAATAGATCCGGCAAAGATTAAAGCGATCATGGAAATGCCCCCGCCAAGAACGCTCAAGCAGCTGCGGTCTCTCCAAGGGAAGCTCGCATACATCCGGCGATTTATCGCCAATCTTTCAGGAAAATGCCGTCCTTACAGCCACCTGATGAAAAAGGGAACCCCATTCGTTTGGGATCACAAATGTCAAGGTGCACTAGACGAAATCAAGCAGTACCTGCAGAACCCTCCAGTGTTGGCTGCTCCAGTGAAGGGAAAGCCTCTCATTCTTTACACCGCCGCCCTCGAAGGTTCCTTAGGCGCATTATGGGCACAAGAGAACGATCAGGGGAAAGAAAGAGCACTTTACTACTTAAGTCGAGTGCTACTGGGGGCAGAAAGCAACTATTCCCCCATTGAAAAGCACTGCCTGGCATTGATCTTCGCAATAACAAAGCTTAGACATTACGCATTAGCACATGAAGTCCGTCTTATTTCAAAGGTGGACCCTCTCAAATATTTGATGTCGAAAGCCATACTGACGGGACGACTTGCTAAGTGGGCCCTGCTCTTGATGGAGTTCTCGATAACGTATCAACCTCTCAAGGCAGTGAAAGGCCAGGCCATTGCCGACTTCCTCGCCGAGCACTCGATACCGACCAATTCTCCTCTGAATTGCGATTTGCCGGACGAGCATGCATTTGATGCGATTAGCGGCGGAACCACCCGATGGGAACTCTATTTCGATGGAGCGTCCTCCATAAAGAAACAGAAACAAGGTATCCCAATGATCAAATCAGGGATAGGCCTCATCTTTGCAACTCCACAAGGAGGGATAATGCGCTTCGCCTTCTCCTTAACAGAGCCGAGGACAAACAATGAAGCCGAATACGAAGCTCTGATAGCAGGCCTCGAGATCGCCATCGACATGGGAATTGAAGACCTCCTCATATACGGGGATTCTCAGCTGGTCGTCAGTCAAGTAAATGGTGACTATCAAACGTGTAAGCCGGAGTTGGTGAAGTACGGCGAAAGGGTGCAACAACTATTGACCCAAATTCCCTCCTATACTTTGGAGAACATACCGCGAGCGGAAAACAGCAAAGCAGACGCGTTGGCTAAACTTGCTAAAGAACTGGCTGACGAGAACCTCGACGACGTCAGAATCGTGGTACAAAGCCGTCGAGTGCTCGCCCCGGCAGAAATATCTCCGGAATCATGCAAAAAAAAGGGAACGACTGAGCAGATGACCCTACAAATAAAAGACCATGAGAAGGCCGAAAACTGGAGGGAAGTCTTCATAGACTACTTCAAATCCCACCGAATGCCCGAAGAAGCGTCCTCAAGACATCAGCTCATGAAACGAGCTTTATCTTTCGCTTTTGTCAACGATATTCTATACAAGAGATCGTTTGATTCTCTATGGCTGAGATGCTTAGGACCTAGCGAAGCAGAAAGAGTCATTCAAGAAGTTCACGACGGACTTTGCGGTTCTCACCAAGCAGGCCCAAAGATGAAGTTAAAAATTAAACAGATGGGTTATTACTGGCCCACGATGATCCAGGACTGCCTCGAGTATGCGAAGCAATGCCACTCATGCCAGATCCATGGAGACTTCATCCACCAACATCCGAATCCACTGCACCCGACGCTGGCTAGTTGGCCATTCGAAATGTGGGGGACTGACATAGTCGGCCCCATTGAGCCAGCATCATCCCGGGGACACCGTTTTATCCTGGCGACCACTGATTACTTCTCCAAATGGGCAGAAGCAGTACCGCTGAGGGAAGTGAAGACGGAGAATATCCTCCACTTCTTCAAGACACACGTCATCTATCGGTTTGGAACTCCACGGCGGATTATCTCCGATAACGGGCCGGCCTACCGAAGCCATAAGATTAGCCGCTTCGCACAGTAGCACAATATTGACTGGAGATATTCTTCAGTTTACAATCCACGAGCTAACGGTCTGGCCGAGGCTTTCAATAAGACCTTGATGAAGATCATAAAAAAGACCGTTTCCAGGAATAAGAGAGACTGGCATGAAAGGCTGCAAGAAGCCCTTTGGGCTTATCGAACTACATTCAAGACGGCCACAAACACAACGCCGTACGCGTTGGTATTTGGGACGGAAGCAGTGCTCCCCCTCGAGATAGAGTTACCCTCTCTACGAGTAGCAGTCCACCACGAGCTGACGAACGAAGAAAATGCTCACCTTCGGCTTGAAGAGCTTGATGCCCTCGACGAAACCCGGCTCATAGCGCAACAACATCTAGAAGCCTACAAAGCAAAGATGACGCGCTCGTACGAAAGATTGACCAGGCCGAGGACATTCCGCCAAGGCGAACTCGTACTAGTGGTCAAAAGACCTATGATCCCCAATCGTGCCAAGCGGGGAAAATTTGAGCCAAACTATGAAGGCCCGTACATCATAGACAAGGTCTACCAGGGTGGAGCCTACCTACTCATGGACATGCACGGTGAAAGGCCTTTCAGGCCAATAAACGGCCGCTTCTTAAAGAAATACTACGCTTAATAAGCCACAGCCTAAGTCAATGACAGATGACGACGACTATGTCCGCTCGCTATCTTCCTAGGCTCAGACTTTACAAGTAGCAGCCGGCCTTCCCATATCGACGGACCGAAACGTCCTTAAACTAACGACGGACCGAAACGTCCTTAAACTAACGGCGGACCGAAACGTCCTTAAACTAACGGCGGACCGAAACGTCCCTAAACTGCTACCGCAACGTCCTTAGGTGGACGAGATGGATAAATAAAGAAAAAAAATTAAAAATAAAAAAAAACAAAAAAAAAAACGGTATGTCCATAAGCAAAATGGGCACGGATGAAAACCCGAAAAGGGCTCCGTGAGTAAAAACAGCAGGACTACCGGCGAGTGTTTGTGAAAACCCGAAAGGGCGCAACCTCGTTAAAGGACACTTACAGAGTCCTCTCGACCTTGTAAGGAGAAACCACCTGCGTGAGATCCTTACGACTCACAAAGGAGCAACACACTTAGGGATCCTCACGATTCCTAAGGAGAAAATACACTTACGAGATCCTCACGACTCGTAAGGAGAATTCTCTTATGGGACCCTCACGGCTCATGAGATTTGAAAGTCTTAAGTTACAGAAACCTGAACCTGTTCTTAAGCAAATCCTCCACAACCTCCGATATTGCCCTACAAGAGGCTCAATACTGACCCTTGTATACAATCCACGGGCACAAATAAACATTTCCCCAGCAAAGTCCAACCCTTGTGGGTCCTTTCGACCCAT
This sequence comes from Agapanthus africanus, assembly GCA_030015575.1. Lineage (NCBI taxonomy): Eukaryota > Viridiplantae > Streptophyta > Magnoliopsida > Asparagales > Amaryllidaceae > Agapanthus > Agapanthus africanus. The sequence goes on along the minus strand of CM057350.1, from coordinate 128,860,281 downwards.
AAGGTGAAAACCCTCTTGTAGGATCCTTACGACTTACAGAGGAACATACACTTAGGAATCCTCACGATCCCTAAGGAGAAAATACACCTGCAAGATCCTCACGACTTGTAGGGAGAAATACCTTTGTGAGACCCTTACGGCTCATGAAGTCAAAAGCCTTAGTCGGCAGGACCTTAACCCTGTTTGCTAAGCCACCTTTGTTCAAACATCGACAGAGGCAAATGATGATTCGCTCCTGGCAATATTCCAGTTGCAGCGATGCTGATGCCTAAACCGGTATCAAATCCTAAGTCCTTTCATGGCAAATGATGATTCGCTCCTGGCAACATCCTAGTTGCAGCGGTGCTGATGCCGAAATCGGTGTCCAAAATCCGAGCTTGCGGCGAAAAAGCTAGCAGGCCACACATGCCTACAAAATAGCCGAAATGATAGGGCAACTTGCAATAAAAAGCAGCAAGTAAAAATGTATGCATGAAAAATAGCCGAAATGATGGGGCAACTCGCAATAAAAAGCAGCGAGTAGAAATAAAACAAATAGCCGAAATGATTGGGCACCGCGAAAAATAGCCGAAATGATTGGGCAATCGCGACCTTCGCGATATAAAAAGCTGAAATGATAGAGCATCGCGGAAAGAATAAAAGTAATGATGGAAAAATGAAACCTTTTTGCCCTACAGGTGATACTACAACAATCTCTGTATACAATCCAGGGGCGCAAACAAAAAAGGGATCATACTCCTCCCCCCAGGTTTCATCATGAGAGGAAGCCAAATCTCGACGGTTCACAAATAACCTGGAGATCGTCTCGTAACAACGGACACAACTTCAAGCTAAGCGGAACAGCGGCCACTCCCAGTTCCATGGCTCGGTGGTATACATATCGCCAACAGTCAAACCTTCACCCCGTGAAATGCGGATATATTCAGCAAAAATTCCTGGTCACGTGGAACGCGGATAATGTCACTCTTTGACCCCGTGGAAAGCGTCCAGAGCGGATCCTGGTCCTCGCAGAGCATGGCAATGAACCCGTGCGAAGCATCCAGAGCGGAGCCTAGTCCTCGCCTAACGCGGCAGTGAACCCGTGTGAAGCATCTAGTGCAAAATTCCTGGTCACGTGGAACGCGGATAATGTCACTCTTTGACCCCGTGGAAAGCGTCCAGAGCGGATCCTGGTCCTCGCAGAGCATGGCAGTGAACCCATGCGAAGCATCCAGAGCGGAGCCTAGTCCTCGCCTAACGCGGCAGTGAACCCGTGTGAAGCATCTAGTGCAAAATTCCTGGTCACGTGGAACGCGGATAATGTCACTCTTTGACCCCGTGGAAAGCGTCCAGAGCGGATCCTGGTCCTCGCAGAGCATGGCAATGAGCCCGTGCAAAGCATCCAGAGCGGAGCCTAGTCCTCGCCTAACGCAGCAGTAAACCCGTGTGAAGCATCTAGTGCAAAATTCCTGGTCACGTGGAACGCGGATAATGTCACTCTTTGACCCCGTGGAAAGCGTCCAGAGCGGATCCTGGTCCTCGCAGAGCATGGCAGTGAACCCGTGCGAAGCATCCAGAGCGGAGCCTAGTCCTCGCCTAACGCGGCAGTGAACCCGTGTGAAGCATCTAGTGCAAAATTCCTGGTCACGTGGAACGCGGATAATGTCACTCTTTGACCCCGTGGAAAGCGTCCAGAGCGGATCCTGGTCCTCGCAGAGCATGGCAATGAGCCCGTGCAAAGCATCCAGAGCGGAGCCTAGTCCTCGCCTAACGCGGCAGTGAACCCGTGTGAAGCATCTAGTGCAAAATTCCTGGTTACGTGGAACGCGGATAATGTCACTCTTTGACCCCGTGGAAAGCGTCCAGAGCGGATCCTGGTCCTCGCAGAGCATGGCAATGAGCCCGTGCAAAGCATCCAGAGCGGAGCCTAGTCCTCGCCTAACGCGGCAGTGAACCCGTGTGAAGCATCTAGTGCAAAATTCCTGGTCACGTGGAACGCGGATAATGTCACTCTTTGACCCCGTGGAAAACGTCCAGAGCGGATCCTGGTCCTCGCAGAGCATGGCAATGAGCCCGTGCAAAGCATCCAGAGCGGAGCCTAGTCCTCGCCTAACGCGGCAGTGAACCCGTGTGAAGCATCTAGTGCAAAATTCCTGGTCACGTGGAACGCGGATAATGTCACTCTTTGACCCCGTGGAAAGCGTCCAGAGCGGATCCTGGTCCTCGCAGAGCATGGCAATGAGCCCGTGCAAAGCATCCAGAGCGGAGCCTAGTCCTCGCCTAACGCGGCAGTGAACCCGTGTGAAGCATCTAGTGCAAAATTCCTGGTTACGTGGAACGCGGATAATGTCACTCTTTGACCCCGTGGAAAACGTCCAGAGCGGAGCCTGGTCCTCGCCAAGCACGGCAGTGAACCCGTGTGAAGCATCCAGAGCAAATACCGGACTGTGGAGTCCTTAAAATCCACGGACTATGACGCCCTTAACCTCGACCGTGATGTCTTAAAACTAACGATCAACCATCCCGATTCCCTACAGACTTTGCCTTGGTTTAAGGGTACATCTCTTCACTCCTTTGATGCCCGGCGTTGTAATTCCTCAACGTCTTCAAAGAGGTGACGGGTCCCTGCAACCGAACACCGGACTGTGGAGTCCTTAAATCCACGGACTATGAGGTCCTTAACCTTGACCGTGATGTCTTAAAACTAACAGCGGACTGTGGAGTCCTTAAATCCACGGACTATGAGGTCCTTAACCTTGACCGTGACGTCTTTAAACTACGATACCTTGAGAGATCCCGGACTCCGTGAAACACGGATAAGGGTGATCACATCCGGCACTTGCAGGCCCTCACGACCTGTAAGGAAGAAAAATTCTCTTGTGAGATCCTTACGACTCTCAAGGGAAAACCCGCTTAAGGATCCTCACGATCTTTAAGAAGAACTCACACCTATGGGATCCTCTCGACCTGTAGGGAGAAAAACTCTTTATGAGACCCTCGTGGCTCATAAGATGCAAAAGCCTTAGGAAGCAGATCTTAACCCTGAGTCCTGAGCCATTGCTGTCCTGCAAGGAGATCAAGATAGAATACCCGCAGAATACATTCAATGAAAAGGAGACATATCATTGACAAAAAAAAAATGTATCTTTTATTCATAAACCAAAATGAGTACAAAGTACAATTCATGAAAGAAACAAAAAGAAAATACTCTCATCCATGAGTATGTACAAAAGGGAAGAAAAAGATACAAATGTTTTAGGCCGGTGGGCGATTCAGCAGCTTGGTCAGCTCATCCTGCTTTTGCTGAGCCACGGCTTCATGACGCAAGATCTCCAGAAGACGAGCCTCCGCCTGAGCTTGCTGAGCCTGATACGAAGCGAGCCGGGCTTCAAGCTCTTTCTCAGTGGCCCTATGAGCCTCAACCCCCTCACGAGTGAACATGGCAACTTTATCGAGAGCCACAACCTTATGTTCGCTACGTGTCGCCCTATCAGGTCATGAAAGCTCACTCTGCGACCACAACCTTAGCAGTAGGACATACACGCTCGAGACCATATAAATGGTCTCTCGATCGATAGCAATAATCGATCCAGAACGCGCTCACACAACCCGGTATGGCAGGCAACAGAAAACTTTCAGATGATTATCCTATCAAGCATGTGCTCGCAATCATATGAACATCCGAAAAAGAAGTAAAATTAGAAGCTTTAATGTGCACGCGACATGACAACAGTATTGATAATCGAAGAAAATTTTCATAAAAAGAACGCAAAATTTATTCATGCAAGCGGAAACATACATACGAGTACCAAGCCTACAGGGAAGTTCAACATAAAGCATGCAAAAAGGAGGGACTAATTTAAAAAGGTTCTACACTAACGGAAAAGGTCACCAAACACAGGATCAACGGCACAAGGGTTGACGAAGCAAAGGATAAAATTCTCCATCTCTCTCTCCGCTTTCTCCAGCACATCGAAACGACGATTCTCGCGAGAAGTCGCCCCCCATCGGTTGGCGCCATGCTCGTCCGCGAATGCAAACATAACAGCTCGCCGGACCCTTATCTCGCTCAGCAGATGAATTGAGCAATCCTTCAGAGCCTGAGTAATCAGGCATGCTTCATGAAAGCCCTCGAGCTTTTCTTCCGCCGCATCAAGCATCGCCAGGGTCATCTCTGCCGGGTGAGGAGGAATGTCGGCAAGCACGGCCATGAGGATCATCCGGAGCCAGAGAGAACCCATCGGGAGGGGAGACCCCCTACGGATCGAAAGCTCGTGCATGGCCGAGTCACATTCGTTGTCAGAAAGGAGGGGGTCCACCAACCGAGCAGAAAAGCGGGGGATCATCTCCTCAAGAGGAACTTCCCACGGCTGTCGACGAGCATGAGGGCGATTACAAGCCATGGCACTCGTTTCTCCCTCAAGAAAAAAAAATATATATGATATGAATCTCTCTGTGAAAGGAAAAGAAGGCTATAGCCTCATATATAATAAAGCGCATTAAGTGCCGTGCGCGGAAAATCTTGCATGGTGAAATTATTTTCAAGGCCTAAAAAAGGAAGGCACCGAAAATCAAGGAGATGTAATTATTTCCAAGACCCTTTCTCTGCACTGAAAATACGGCATGGAAAATTTTGTGAACAGCCACATCAAGGGATCCCACGTGCGGAACACGTGAGGCCTAAACCTGACGTTCAGTTAAAAGGAAAATATGGAGTGCTACCCTGCATGATAAAAAGCATAAACAACAATAGTAGCAAAATAATAAAATCTCAGAGAAAAAGCGTGCAAACATACAAGGACACAACAAAATTTATCATCCAGACTTCAAGAAGGCGATACAAAATAAAAAGAAAAAAAAACTTTTACAATGGTAGGGCTTCAGACGCGGGGCATGGGTTGAGAAACTCGAAATTAACTTTATTCAAGATCTTCCAAGCATTTCGAACCTCCCGAGTATGCTTTCTCTCACGGTCGCAAGCATCGGGGTCCCCGCGGATGTCCTCTACCCTCTGGTAGGCGCCCAATATGGCTGATTGCTGAAAAACCTGATGAAGGAGATCGATGAGATTATCCCGCCTTCTCTTTGAGATCAAGCCCATAAGGTACACCGAATGCACCTTATCCTCGGCAGTGTCCAAGGCCCCGAGCGGTATGCCGGCGCAAAAGAGAGGAAGTGCCTCCCGGATCGCCAGCACGATCAGCCTCAGAAGAGAAGAGCGACGGGGGAGTAGCCTATGGTTGTACTCGTCGAAGCGGCTCATGATCTCGGCACACTGAGCATCAGTGAACTCCTGGTTCTGACTGCGGCCCAGCGCACGAATATTCCCATAGGAAATGATCTCGTCAAGACGGTACAGATGGGCATCCATGGTACCTAAAATAAAAGCCATGAGACATCATTACAAAGCCCCCATTGCATTAATTGCAGGAAGAACAACCTTGGGCCAAGAGACCACAGGAAGCCTTTGTGTGAAGAAATCGAGTTCTTCGTTGGAATTAAATTCCTTATTAAGAAAAGAGAATTAAATTCCCAAAAACATTTTTTGATGGAATTAAATTCCATGGGTTTGAACCGCCATCATCATCTCTCCAAAGATCATCTAAACCCTAAGAGATCTACAGTTGAAAGATTAAACAGTTTCATGTTCTTATGAAAAATATGAAGAAAGAAGGGTAAAAACCCTTGTTTTGGATTTAAAATCCAGGAAAATGTGAAGGTCCATCGTTGTCCAAGAACATTACCTGAGGAAAAAGGATTCCTTTTGAGCAGAGTTAAACTCTGAAAATATTTTAAAACAGAGAACTAAGCTCTAGAAGAAGAGAATTAAATTCTCAGAAAAAGTTCTCAGAAGAAGAAGATGGGCAAAAGTGAAGGCTCCTATGAAGAGGCAGAGGTATTTATAGAAGGCAATGGAAACGTTTCGTCTCCCCAGATCCCTAGAGGAATCCAACGGTCACAAGAGGTGACAGCGTTGCACTCACGTGCAGACACGTGAGAACAACGCTGTGGGGGCATTTGTTTCCTGATTTAAAATCAGGAAAGCTTCTGGGAAAAGCTTCAAAAAGGGGGTCACGTGTTGGCACGTGACACCTAAAAGGGATCATCAAGTCAAGTTCAGTTTCCTGACTACGCTGAAGAAAATGGGCTTCAGAAGGAGTCACGTGCTCCCACGTGACCAGGGTCACGTGGCGACACGTGACATTAAAATCCAAGCGTCAAAGGCACACAAGTTCTCTGATCAAGTCAAGAAAAGGCTTCAGAAGAGGTCACGTGTTCCCACGTGACCAGGGTCACGTGTTCCCACGTGACCAGGGTCACGTGTTGGCACGTGACGTTCAAGGCAGCAGACTCGTTCTCCAAAAGAACCGAAGAAAGAGAGTTCAAACAAGGGTCACGTGCTCACACGTGACCAGGGGTCACGTGGTAGCACGTGACGTTTAAGCAGCAATCAGAAGACCAAGCGCAAAAGAAAGGAAAAGGCTCATTCCAAAGGGGGTCACGTGCTCACACGTGACCATGGGTCACGTGGTCACACGTGACCGGCTTTCAAAGCCCATTTTGTCAACAGAATTAAATTCTGAAGGAAATTCAAATCTTTCCAAAAGAAAGCAACTATCTGGAACCAATCAAATTAAAGATTCAGAGGTGATGAAATATCATCTATCTATGGGAAAATCTCGGGTTTGGAAAGATTTCCCCTTTAAATCTAACCAAAATAACAAGGGAGAATCTCTGGATTTAAAATCCAATGGTGAATAAAATTCACCTAATAATCCAAAGGTCCAAAATGAATGATGAATGCAAATCAAATCTCTCATGAAGATTCGTCAGAAAACTGATTGATTCGGCTGCTTTTCCTATAAATAGGAGCCAAGAGACACAGAGAAATATATATGCGCAGAGAAAAAAAAAGAGAAAAGAAAGAGAGCTTCGATACTTGGAGAACTTGGATCTTCTGCAAAAAAAAAAAAAACCCTAGGTAAGAAAGGGAAAAGCTCCTTGAAAGAAGAAGAGAATTTAATTCTCAACAGAGTTTAACTCTGATATATAAAAAACAGAAGAACATATTTCTTCTCTCTTTGACAGAGGATTTGCAAAGTGCACATCTCCCCTTAAGGTTGAGAATTTAATTCTCAATGGGTCGAGATCCTGCCATGCAGATCCAAAACATAGAGAGGGAATGCAAGCATGAGAATTTAATTCTCACAGAACTATAGGAATTTAATTCCTTTAAAATAAAATTAGGGCTTGACCCTGTATCATGGGAATTTAATTCCTTCAGAATAAAAAGAAACAGGGTTTAACCCTAATTAAGAACTTAGTTCTGTTGAAACAACGGGAATTTAATTCCCTTAATCATCATGGGAATTCAATTCCTTAAAAAAGCTTTGTTAGGATTTAACCCTATTTGGTTCTCTACATATATGAGGAATTTAATTCCTACAGAAAATTCATAGTTAAACTCTACTCCAGAAAACAAAGTCTTCGAAAGGAAGTAGGAATTTAATTCCTCTGAAATTTACAGTTCGAGGAATTTAATTCCTGAAAGAAGATTAACAAAGCCTCTAAACAAAATACATAGAGGCAGGGTCACGTGTCATCACGTGACCCCCCATGAGATCTACAGAAAGCCCCTTTGAGGCAGCACCCCACGTGACCCACGTGACCCTCAGCAGAAGCTCTAATACATAGGCATTTGAATGCCCATCACGTGATGGCACGTGACGCTCTGAAAGACGCGATAATCTCAGCAGAACAAATGAAGGGAGGGCGCTCTCACGTGCTGCCACGTGACCCCTCTTGCCTTAGTGTTTAAGGCTAAATTAAAACTCTCGAACCCAGTGTTAAAGCACTGTTGGGCCTTAGTGTTCAACACTAATTAAAAAGCTTTATTTGCAATGTTCAACACTGATTACCTTAGTGTTTAACACTAATCTGAAAAAGCATTGTTGCTGGTATTCAACACCAAATATTCTCTTAGTGTTAAACACTAACTTGTCAACCTCATTCCCAGTGTTCAACACTGACTGCTCTGTAGTGTTTAACACTAGACTCTGGCCCAATTGGCCTAAATGGATCGAGGCAAAGCCTCTCCTGATTGGACTTAGCCCAAGATGGCCATAAGTCCTCAATTGGTGATTAACTGGTCCAATGGACTCATAACATAATTAATTCGTCTTGACCCCAAATTGGGCCAAGGGCTATTTAATCCACTCCGGTTCTAGGGTACATCTCTTCACTCCTTTGATATTTGGCATTGTAATCCCTCAATGCCTTCAAAGAGGTGACGGGTCCCGACGACCACACATTGATATGGACTGTGGGGTCCTTAAACTCATGTCTAATGCAAATTCCTGGGTACGTGGAACGCGGATAATGTCACTCTTTGACCCCGTGGAGAACGTCCAGAGCGGAGCCTGGTCCTCGCCAAGCGCGGCAGTGAACCCGTGTGAAGCATCCAGAGCACATACCGGACTGTGGGGTCCTTAAACCCATGGACTACGACGTCCTTAACCTTGACCGAGATGTCTTAAAACTAACAATGGACTGTGGGGTCCTTAAACCCATGGACTACGACGTCCTTAACCTTGACCGAGATGTCTTAAAACTAACAATGGACCGCAATGTCCTTAAACTACCCATGGACCGCAATGTCCTTAAACTACCCATGGACCGTAATGTCCTTAAACTAGAACAATAGAGCCCCGCATGCTCTTTTGTCGGATCTAAACGGTCCCGTTTAAGTTGATCTTAGCCTCAAAGATGGCTAACGTATCCTTAAACCTTCAAACAGAGTGGACTATAAATCCCCCCAATTAACTCTGGCTCGAGGGTACATCCCTGAACTCCTCTGACATCCGTCGTTGTAATCCTTCAACGTCGTCAGAGAGGTGACGGGTCCCGACGGCCATACATTCATGGACCACTATGTCCCTAAACTGGAATATTAGAGTCCAAACGCTCTTTTGTCGGATCTAAACGATCCCGTTAAGTTGATCTTAGTCACAAAGTTAGACTAACGTATCCTTAACAAATGTTTGAGTTGATCTTAGCCTCAAGTATGGCTGACGTATCCTCAAACCAAACCCCCCCAAACCCAAATCTAAGATAATACGGATTTGGACTAGTCCACGCCCTACGGGCGACGACATAACTCAGTCTCCGTAAACAATCCACGGGCAACAAAATACAAAACAGACACCCACGACACGAAGTGACCATCTGGAGAAGGAGAAAGTTGTTACCGCAATGCGGTAGCGTAATTAACTGCAGGGGCTTGCGCCTGCAGGGAAGAGCGTCCCCACAATCAAAACCCCCTCAAACGAGGGGGAATCTGACGAAGTCTGCTACATCGGACGCATCCGTCTAAACCTTCGATATGTGGTGCCATAAATCAACTTGGCATCTTCGGAGAGGTGGACGGATAGCACCTATTAGCATCTGCCCCGAATCTTAGGCAAGACGCGGTGTCGCGCCGTCTTTCAGAGGGGAACAGTCCACTCTCTACACCTAACTATGGTTTTGTTTATGATAAGTTTTGATTTTCTATTCTAATTTAATAAACTTATAATATTCATTATCTTCTTCTTCTTCTTCATCTTCAAAGAAGAAAGCTTGCTTCATCAATGGTGATTGATGAAAAAGAGTGAGAAATCCAATTCTAAAGTCTACCCACTTCCTATTTCTTCATCCTCTACCTCTTGCCAAGTAGTAGAGTGTGTTTCCTTCACAAGTTTTCATGGCTTGGTGAAGGTGGAGCTTGATCTAGTGATGCCTCGACGTAGATCATCTTCGGCATCGTAGCTGACGACCTTGCCCGCCCATTTCTCCGATGAAGCCGACGCTAGAGCCCGGATTTTGATTTGGACAGCGGAGAGGACTTCATCGCGGAGCCATGGAGGTGGAGGACCGGATCTACAAAGGTTGTATTTCCGTTCTTGTAGTTAATTTGTTAACTAGTTGCTAGTTTCGCCTAAACTTCTAGCCAACGATCCGTATTAGGGTTTCTCGGCACCGTTAAAATTTGAAATTGGCATGGTTGATGCCTTGTGAGACCTCTTGAGAGTGCCTAGGAACCCTACAAGGAGAAAATCCGTGTATATGCTTTGTGTGTGCGTTTGTCGTTGAAAAGAATAAATTATCGAACGTATATTAACCGATTGACGGGGACTAAGTGGCGCTTTTAGTTTCATATATGAGTATCGATGAGAATATGAAGGTTTCATATTATCATCGAGTATCATATATTGGTTTTAACTTGAACATCTCGAATCACTCTCTAATTATGCGTTTGTTGTGTATTCTTGTTGTATGTGTGTGTTCCGGCTGTCGGGGGTAGGTTTCTATTCCATTAAGAATGTATAGAGCGAACACCCATCACTTGTGCTTTCAACCGTTTCGAGTAAATTTCGGCAGCACCTCCCCGCTGTTCTCCGAGTACACTGTAATAGAATAGATAATCATTTCAAAGCAGTGAAACAACGTTGAAATGAACATCTAATCTATCTTTGTACACAGAGAACCAGCGGAAAAGTAGCGATGAAATATCTCGAAACGGATGAAAACACAAGTGAATGAAGGCATTTGCTTTATACATTCTTAACTTGTCCACACGGGACAAATCTATAGGTTACCATACGATTGAATTTTCTCGTCGCGTAGATTATATGACGGTTGTTAGTATCGAGCTATACCGTCCGATATTTAACAATTTTCGTATAGTTCTATATCACGATGAACATCGCACGTATGTTAACCGATAGACAGGGATTAAGTGGCGCTTTTAGTTTCATATATGAGTATCGATGAGAATATAAAGGTTTCATATTATCATCGAGTATCATATATTGGTTTTAACTTGAACATCTCGAATCACTCTTTAATTAAGCGTTTGTTGTGTATTCTTGTTGTATGTGTGTGTTCCGGCTGTCGGGGGTAGGCTTCTATCCCATTAAGAATGTATAGAGCGAACACCCATCACTTGTGCTTTCAACCGTTTCGAGTAAATTTCGGCAGCACCTCCCTGCTGTTCTCCGAGTACACTGTAATAGAATAGATAATCATTTCAAAGCTGTGAAACAACGTTGAAATGAACATCTAATCTATCTTTGTACACGGAGAACCAACGGAAAGGTACCAACGAAATATCTCCAAATGGATGAAAACACAAGTGAATGAAGGCGTTTGCTTTATACATTCTTAACTTGTCTACACGGGACAAATCTATGTGTTACCATACGATTGAATTTTCTCGTCGCGTAGACTATACGACGGTTGTTAGTATCGAGCTATACCGTCTGATATTTAACAACCTTCGTATAGTTTTATGTCACGACGAATATCGCACGTATGTTAACCGATAGACGGGGACTAAGTGGCGCTTTTAGTTTCATATATGAGTATCGATGAGAATATGAAGGTTTCATATTATTATCGAGTATCATATATTGGTTTTAACTTGAACATCTCGAATCACTCTCTAATTATACCTTTGTTGTGTATTCTTGTTGTATGTGTGTGTTCCGGCTGTCGGGGGTAGGTTTCTATCCTATTAAGAATGTATAGAGCGAACACCCATCACTTGTGCTTTCAACCGTTTCGAGTAAATTTCGGCAGCACCTCCCCGCTGTTCTCCGAGTACACTGTAATAGAATAGATAATCATTTCAAAGCTGTGAAACAACGTTGAAATGAACATCTAATCTATCTTTGTACACGGAGAACCAGCGGAAAGGTACCGACGAAATATCTCGAAACTGATGAAAACACAAGTGAATGAAGGCGTTTGCTTTATACATTCTTAAATTTTCCACACGGGACAAATCTATGGGTTACCATACGATTGAATTTTCTCGCCGCGTAGACTATACGACGGTTGTTAGTATCGAACTATAGCTGTTAGTTATATGTATTCCCTAGAGGCCATTACTGTACATAGGATGTATATTGTAGTGGATGCTGGGACATATATAGGGAGGACTTTCTTGCTCGACATGATAGTATGCTATCTGGTTACTCTTTACTTTAACGTGTATACTGATTGTCTCTCTGTTACATGTTGGTAAAGCCCTTAGGATGTGTACTTGACTACCTGGACTTTGATGCGGATCATACTAGTGGGGACATGGTAGTCCATAAGTACATCCTTCAAGGTCCCTAGTCGTGGGTGTATCGAGACGGGGCATCGATATACCAGAGTAGACTAGCGTATACCTTCTCGACCCATACAGATGGGCGATAGATGATCCCATATCCATTGGTGTTTGACATCAGAGATGATATACGGGTGCTCAGTAGAGACTGGGTACACTGGACGGACTCGCCGAGAACTCCCAGATGGTATTATACCTTACGTCAGATGGCAGTTCTCTGGTGACACTGGTACAGGTTAGTCTGTAGATCCGAGATCGTCATAGAGTCTTGTGTGATTCCCACCGTGCTTTGATTTCCACCTTACCACGTCCAAGAGGGCGTGCAAAACGGTGGCTTTTGGGTAGAGTCCCGAATCACATGGAGGCAATGAGCGATAGGAGGGGATTCGTCTCTCCCGGTATAGGGAGTTGATGTTGCGCTGTGTTCGATTGGCTATAACCGGAAATCCCTGGCCAGGGTTGCTGAGATTTACTGGTAAGTGTTACCAGTAGTTTCTCGAACTGTTATAGACCTCATATCGACACGACTTATCGAGCTACTGGGGTCTGACGTTTACCACCCCTAGGCAAGATATGCGACATATCAGACGAACATACCGGACTGTACGGTAAGTGTTACTGGTTGGATTCACAGGAGTGTGAGCGGGCTTGCTCGTTGATCTTCTGATCGCTCAATACCCAGGTAGCCGTTACGTTTAGCAGACCGCTTGCGGCTTGTGGGTGTTTGATATGATCATCACCTGCTGCTGGCGTATTGACGAGTCTTTAGAGTCCTACACAGAGGTTTCCTGGCTCAAGCGAAACGAAATAGGACCGCATATGAGATATGTGCGGGACCGAGAATAATGCGTGTATGTGATACCGTATTCTATTCTCGTGATGAATGTATCGATTGGTTGTATGCGATATAACCTAGTTATCGAATCGAGGATTGATTCGATAAGTCGATACATTGGATATTAGTCGGTCATATGCGATATGACCGGATCTTTAAATCAAGTGTTGATTTAATGATTTGATGTATAATTATATATTTGATATATTACTTTACATTAATTAGTATTGGTTCACTTAAGATTGATTATCTCACTTGGATGTGCACATTGTATATATGATATATGTTTGTGCACTAGTTTGTATCATGTTTGATGATACATGCAAGCTTGGGTGTATGTTTACTTTAAACCATGTTTAAGTGAATGGTTAGGGTTTTGTTATCTTTTCTAAACTATTTATTTTTATTCTTTTATCTTCTTCATCTTCATCAAGCTTCATGAAAGCTTGCTAGCTTCAATGGTGCCTTGAGAAAAAGAGTGAGAAATCCAATTCTAAAGTGAACCCACTTCCTATTTCTTCATCCTCTACCACTTGACATGTAGTAGAGTGTGTTATATTCACAAGTTCCATGACCTAGTGAAGGTGGAGCTCGAGTTTGAGTCGCCTCGACGTAGATCATCTTCGGCATCGAAGTCAATGACCTAGCCAGCCCATTTCTCCGATGAAATCGACACTAGGGTCCGGGATCCCGATGATCGCAGCGGAGGGACGTCAACACGGAGCTAAAGAAATGGTGGAGCGGATCTACAAAGGTTGTAGTCACTTTCACTTTGCAGTAAAGTTGTTTACTAGGTTGTAGTTTCGCCTAAACTCTAGTTTAACGATCACATTAGGGTTTCTCGGCACCGGAAAAATTTGAATTTGGCATGGTCGATGCCTTGTGGAACCTCTTGAGTGTGCCTAGGAACCCTACAGTGGTATCAGAGCCTAGCTAGAGCCTTAGGCGATGCGTAGACGATGTTAGAAGTCCGATCGAAACACGTAACCCTAATTCATACCCCTCTCTGTCCAATTTTTGAAAATGTGGAATTTTGTGAATTAAAAATATGCAGAAAAATCAGCAGGGAATTCTATGGAACCATGTGCAAAACGAGACCCTAAGTCACTTAAACGGCCGCGGAACCGCGGCAATGACATGCCAATGGCGGCGGTTCCGCGGCTAAACTATTGAGTTAAGGTTTCTAGTTTGTACAGTTTCCTCCGTATGTGTTTCCTGATGTTTCTGGGTACTTTTAATATATACTCAACAGTTGGTTTTCTGGGTTGTTTTGGGGCTTCGATGATTCGATCGGAAACTTTGACTTTGTCTATGTGCTTTTCCTGATAATTTAGAATATGTTAAAAAGTTCGACCGGATATAAATACCTACTTTTTCCCCTGTCGGGAAATTTCCAAGTGTTGGATTTTTCCGTAGTTTGAAAACGTTCTAAGTAGTGCAAGTAATGCGGTGGTCCCTCTAGAATACAACAAACCTTAACTCGATTATGTGACCGTCTTGAACTGCCCTTTGAACCTTCGGGTTTGGGGCAGTACGGCGTGCCACATGTGAGGCGTTGGCTTGACCCTTCTACGGCTGGACCGTTGGTACTGAGGCATGAACTGGATGTTTTTAAACTTATTTTATGTGTTGAGCTGTTTCGGGAAAACTTGGGTGTTTGACTGTTCGATCGGAAAGTTTAACATTTTCTGTTTATCTGGAATGTGATACAATAATTAGAATTCACAAGTTGTTATGAGATAACTGAATGAATATTGTAAATCTAGTGGTTTAGTCTCACTTGATCGGTTGCCACGGAATTTTGATGCGATCAAAAGTCCGTTGCAATCACGTAGCGTACGCGGATACTCGCCGGTAAAACTTAATAGATAGACACGCCCCATAGCCCCGACCAAGTGACTGTAGGAGAACCCCGTCACCGAAAGCATCCGTTCGGGTGCTCGCGGCAGCGGTGTTCCGCCTTGGTGCACTTCGTCGACGACATCGGGGGTGCGGCTGCCTACTAAAGTTTGCGACGAGCATTCGATCAAATTGTCGGGAATCTTGTTGAATTGCTCGACTTGATATTGAAAAGTGTTTTCGATAATGAGACTAAAATGCGGGGTTTATAATTGTTAGGCATGCGATGTCTAAGGAATTCATTTGATTAGGCATGCGATATCTAAAGAGGTTGCGGATTCCAACTGTTGTAGTTTTACACTTTCTTTTCTGCGACCGTAAGTGTAATATGTGATGTCGCCGGTTTCGTTGCTATATGTCAACGACAATTGGGATACGCATGTTTACTTACGTTGATGACATATGATATTATGTGTTGCTGGATATGTTATATTGGATCGTCGTGTTTGAATAGCCAGGGTTTTTTTTATGTGAGATGAGTGTTTTTCATTTTCTTTCATGTAAAAAACTTGTATGTAATATTCTTTTATTGGGGCACTTCCAGGTTGCGGAAGATGTCACTGTTGATGTATATTATTTACTTTTCCGCACTAGGATAGACCCAAGGAGGAGGGCACAAGAAACCGGGTTCTGGAGTCCAGTGGGAGACCAACTCGAGGAGTCGAGTCCGGGTCTCCTAACTCTAGAATTGGTAGGGTTGCTTGCCGCTCTCGTAGGGGTCTAGGGGTGTGGGTTTGGCTATTCATCGCGACCGTGGAATCCGTGTTTTATACTGGCTCATATTGAAAACACGGACGTCCTAGTATATCCAATGTTTCATATGTTTCTTCTGCTGCGATATCTGTGATGTGATCATTTGATGTTCTGTGATAAATACTGTATATAGTATATATGATATATTATATAGGCGTTACTTATGTTTTACACCCGCGCTAGCCCTGCCCCGCTCTGCCGTTAGTTACCTAACCTAACGGTGCACGAGGGGACATCGAGGCGAATGCGGATGGCATAAGTGTACGTCGTATTTATCTGTGATGTTTAGGTGCTTAAATGATGGGGCTTCATTAATGAGATTAATGAAATAAAAGAAACCTAAGATGTTGTGGAATCGAATTTTCAAAAACAGGTAGCTACAGTTCTTGCTTTGCATCGCGGTGTTCCTTGTAGAACATCCTGCACCTTATTCGATAAGGAAAGGGCCGAAATCCCTTCACCGGCAGTGACCCTTTTAGCAATAACTGGTAGATACTACAACTCTCGGTTTGTCTTTTGATTGCTTCTATAGTTTTTGCTTTGCACAGCGGTATATATGATATATCCAGCACCTCATTCGACGAGAAAAGGGCCGACGATCCCTTCACCGGGAGTGACCCCTTTAGCAAAACTAAAAAAGCCTCAAAAACACTCCATTTCAAAAATCATTTGATTCTACAACGATATCAAGTTCATTACGCAATAGGTTTTCAGAAAAACCTGTCGTAGCCCTCCGTCATTTCAGATAAGTAGCAGTTAGTATTCGTGCTGTGTTTGTTGGCCTTTGTCAAGGCGTAGTGTGCGGTAGCTGACTGGTGCTTATCTGCTTATGCATATGATGCAGATTGGGTTAGGATAGTCGTGCGACCTTGTTGGCCTTTGTCAAGGGTCGTGCGGGTGGGTTTAATTCAATCAGGAAATGACGGGTTGAACTTGACTAGCATCTTATGGTTTGTTGGCCTTTTTCAAGGTCATAGGAGGTTAGAGGCAAAATTATCGGGAATTTCAAGTGTTGAAATTTGCAATGAGATTGCATACCTTCTATGAGATAGTTGGATCCCGATACCCACTGCGAGTAATTGTTACTCCTGGGAGAGTTTTGCACATTACAATTAGCCGATCAAGTAGGTGTCTAGAAAGGTGTCAACGGGGTTACGCTTTTGGGAAAACGAGGTTTACTTTAATTAGGTCCGTGCGAAAGCACGGGGAACCTCCCTCAAAGTACCGACTGGCTGAAAGATTGGCGAACTTGTAGCATGTAATTAATCCCTGCTAGTCTTTCCTTTTAGGGTTTGAAGGAAAATTTGATAAAAACAGTGGGAGCCATCCTGATTAGATAAAATAATAACCAATCTGATCTTGCAAGAGCGTACGCAGAGTGTTTTCTTCTCTCTCTCTCCAGGTAGCGACCATGTCATGCCTTAATCAAGATAATAAAACGAATAAATTGACCGAACCTGCTTGTTATACTGAGCCGGGGAACGTTGGTCCCGCTCCAACTTATAATTGTTATAAGACAGAGCAGGAAATTGGGGAATACCAGATTTCCCGTTCCGCCCAAACGAAGAAAGTGCATGTTGATGCATCATCTTCGGGTGTGTTCGTTACACAGAACTGTTTCTCAGTATCCTCTGCGTCCTGGGTATCTGATACCGGATCAGGATCCCACATATGTAATATATTACATGGGCTACAGAAAGGTAGAGAACTGAGAACGAGTGATAAGTTTCATGAGGCAGAAAACGGTGCAAGTGTTGCAGCCAAGTCTGTTGGTCACTGTCACCCTGTATTACCAATACATTGATTCTGAACGAATGTTATTAGATACCGAACCTGATATACAAAATCATATCAGTCTCTTTTCTAGTAAAGAAATGATAAAATTTTGTATTGTTGGATAATGTTTTGAACATTTCCTATATCAAAAGTTGATCGGTTCAGGCACGTTATCTAAAAGCATTGATATTCTAAATCAAACTACAGTTCTTAGTATACGGAACACACACAAGAGGAAGAGTTCAGAAATGAACGGATCCTTCTTGAGGCATTGTAGACTAGGTCATATCAATGCGACCCGACTAGCTAAATTGCACATAGATGCATATTTAAATCTGTTTGAATTTACATCTTGTGAAACTTGCCAGTCATGTCACAGAGATAAGATGACCATAGCTCTGTTTATTGGAAGCACAAAAAGAGTTAGTAAACTCTTGGGACTGATACATGATGATGTATGTAAGGTCCCCTGTCTACACATGCCAGGACCGGTTCTTTGTACTTCATTACATTCTATGACGATCTCTCAAGATTCAGCCATATGTTCCTGTTGAAACACAAGTCCGAACCTTTTGAGATATTCACAGAATATAAGTTAGAAGTAGAGAACCAATACGGGTATAAGTATTATGTCCTTTGATGAGATCAAGGAGGAGAATACTTGAGCACGGAAATCCTGGACTATTCTAAAGGAGAATGAGATTCTCTCTCAGCATTACTCCTCCGTATACACCATAGCACGATGGTATATCGGGGCGGAGCAATCACACCCTATATGATAAGGTGTGCTCTATGATGAGTACTACTGAGTTACCTATTTCCTTTTGGGAGTTATGCACTTATGAAGTTGTATACCTATTGAATAGGGTTCCAATCAAATCAGTTGCCTACCACTCCATATGAGATATGGTAAGGGAAGAGCCCATCTCTTAAGTCAGTTAAGATTTGGGGTTGTCCGGTCTATGTCTAAAAGCAAAATCCAGACAAGCTCGAGGCAAGGTCTGTTATGTACAACTGGAAAGGTTCCAGCTATACAAACTGCAGCTGATAATTTGACAGAACCAAAGGATTCGATAGTCCCCGACGAACCTCAGCCTCTCCGTCGATCTGGTAGGGTTCCTCATCCGCCTGAGAGATACTTCGGTTTCTCGATGACAGTGGGAGCGAGGATTGCATTATGAGATGATGACCCAACTAGTTTCGAGCTGGCCATCAAGAGTGGGACTCTGTAAGAATGGCTGGATGCTTAGCAATCTGAGATGGAATCCTTATACACCAACAAAGTATGGACTTTGGTTGCTATATCTGAAGGGTTAAATCCCCATCAGGAGCAAGTATATCTTGAGAAGATTACTTGGTGTACATGGAAAAGTTGAGACTTTCAAAGCTAGACTTGTTAAAGGTTTACATCATTGACCAGGTATGGATTATGTTGAAACCTTTTCTAAGCATCTATGCTTAAGTCCATCCAGATCCTACTTGCCACGGCTACATACCATGACTACGATATCTGGTGGTTGGGTGTCATGACTGCTTTTCTAAATGATGTTTTGGAAGAGAGCGTCTATAAGTACACAGCCAGAGGGCCTCGTAGACAGTGGGAGCAGCGAAAACGCGAGCAAGATGTTTTATGTGATAAAGCAGGCATCGCGGAGTTGGAACGTCTGTTTTGATATGTTAGTCAAAGAGTTTGACATCATCAAAATGGTAGATGAACCTTGTATAAACAAAAGGGTAGTAGGGAGTATGGTGATGATCCTCGTAGAGTACGTGGATGACATACTCTTGATAAGAAAGGAGTTTCCTATGCTATGATCGGTCAATCTCCGCTTATCACAATGATTCTCCATATAGGATCAAAGTGATACCTCCTAAATTCTGGGTTTTTGGATCTATGAGATAGATCTGATTGGATGCTAGGATACTCACTAGTTGTAGTGAGATGGTATCAATTGATCCTGGGGAGAATCACTGGAAAGGTTCCAGAGTGATAAGGACGACTGAAAGTCAGTCACAGGCATTGTCTTTACCCTCAGTAAAGGGACGGTATGTTGG
Source organism: Agapanthus africanus (assembly GCA_030015575.1). NCBI lineage: Eukaryota > Viridiplantae > Streptophyta > Magnoliopsida > Asparagales > Amaryllidaceae > Agapanthus > Agapanthus africanus. The sequence goes on along the minus strand of CM057350.1, from coordinate 128,840,830 downwards.
AAGAGCTCCAAGCTAGATACCGTGGCATACTAGACGATAAAGACTGGATACATCGCTACTTAAGATGCTACCAAAGAGGCAGTCTGGATGTATATTTGTTCATGAGATGAACTTAGTTCCTCCCATTGTGTAACAATGGAGTTGTGGCTTATGCCAAGGAACGTCCGTCCCATCAGTGATCCAGACATATTCTAAGGCAGTATCACTTGATCATGGAGATGACTGATCTCCAAGGTGATCGAGGATAGGAGAGCAGACTCAGAGGACAACACGGTGGATCCACTCACAAAGGCCTTTTCCCAGAGAGAGACTATTATGGGATGGTTGAGTATGAGATACTACAACCACTGCTACAGATGGCCCTAGTGCAAGTAGGAGATTGTTAGTTATATGTATGTCCTAGAGGCCATTACTGTACATAGGATGTATATTGTAGTGGATGCTGGGACATATATAGGGAGGACTTTCTTGCTCGACATGATAGTATGCTATCTGGTTACTCTTTACCTTAACGTGTATACTGATTGTCTCTCTGTTACATGTTGGTAAAGCCCTTAGGATGTGTACTTGACTACTTGGACTATGATGCGGATCATACTAGTGGGGACATGGTAGTCCATAAGTACATCCTTCAAGGTCCCTAGTCGTGGGTGTATCGAGATGGGGCATCGATATACCAGAGTAGACTAGCGTATACCTTCTCGACCCATACAGATGGGCGATGGATGATCCCATATCCATTGGTGTTTGACATCAGAGATGATGTACGGGTGCTCAGTAGAGACTGGGTACACTGGACGGACTCGCCGAGAACTCCCAGATGGTATTATACCTTACGTCAGATGGCAGTTCTCTGGTGACACTGGTACAGGTTAGTCTGTAGACCCGAGATCGTCATAGAGTCTTGTGTGATTCCCACTGTGCTTTGATTTCCACCTTACCATGTCCAAGAGGGCGTGCAAAACGGTGGCTTTTGGGTACAGTCCCGAATCACATGGAGGCAATGAGCGATAGGAGGGGATTCGTCTCTCCCGGTATAGGGAGTTGATGTTGCGCTGTGTTCGATTGGCTATAACTGGAATTCCCTGGCCAGGATTGCTGAGATTTACTGGTAAGTGTTACCAGTAGCTTCTCGAACTGTTATAGACCTCATATCGACATGACTTATCGAGCTACTGGGGTCTGACGTTTACCACCCCTAGGCAAGATATGCGATATATCAGACGAACAGACCGGACTGTACGGTAAGTGTTACTGGTTGGATTCACAGGAGTGTGAGCGGGCTTGCTCGTTGATCTTCTGATCGCTCAATACCCGGGTGGCCGTTACATTTAGCAGACCGCTTGCGGCTTGTGGGTGTTTGATATGATCATCACCTGCTGCCGACGTATTGACGAGTTTTTAGAGTCCTACACAGAGGTTTCCTGGCTCAAGCGAAACTAAATAGGAGCGCATATGAGATATGTGCGGGACCGAGAATAATGCGTGTATGTGATACCGTATTCTATTCTCGCGATGAATGTATCGATTGGTTATATGCGATATAACCTAGTTATCGAATCGAGGATTGATTCGATAAGTCGATACATTGTATATTAGTCGGTCATATGCGATATGACCGGATCGTTAAATCAAGTGTTGATTTAATGATTTGATGTATAATTATATATTTGATATATTACTTTACATTAACTAGTATTGGTTCACTTAAGATTGATTATCTCATTTGGATGTGCACATTGTATATATGATATATGTTTGTGCACTAGTTTGTATCATGTTTGATGATACATGCAAGCTTGGGTGTATGTTTACTTTATACCATGTTTAAGTGAATGGTTAGGGTTTTGTTATCTTTTCTAAACTATTTATTTTTATGAAAGCTTGCTAGCTTCAATGGTGCCTTGAGAAAAAGAGTGAGAAATCCAATTCTAAAGTGAACCCACTTCCTATTTCTTCATCCTCTACCACTTGCCATGTAGTAGAGTGTGTTATCTTCATAAGTTCCATGACCTAGTGAAGGTGGAGCTCGAGTGTGAGTCGCCTCGACGTAGATCATCTTCGGCATCGAAGTCAATGACCTAGCCCGCCCATTTCTCCGATGAAATCGACACTAGGGTCCGGGATCCCGATGATCGAAGCGGAGGGACGTCAACACGGAGCTAAAGAAATGGTGGAGCGGATCTACAAAGGTTGTAGTCACTTTCACTTTGCAGTAAAGTTGTTTACTAGCTTGTAGTTTCGCCTAAACTCTAGTTAACGATCGCATTAGGGTTTCTCGGCACCGGAAAAATTTGAATTTGGCATGGTCGATGCCTTGTGGAACCTCTTGAGTGTGCCTAGGAACCCTACAATACCGTCCGATATTTAACAACCTTCGTATAGTTCTATGTCACGACGAACATCGCACGTATGTTAACCGATAGACGGGGACTAAGTGGCGCTTTTAGTTTCATATATGAGTATTGATGAGAATATGAAGGTTTCATATTATCATCGAGTATCATATATTGGTTTTAACTTGAACATTTTGAATCACTCTCTAATTATGCGTTTGTTGTGCATTCGTGTTGTATGTGTAACATGATTTTAAACCATTGAGATCAAGATTTGAGAAATTTTATAAGTGGCCGTTAACGTGATAACAATCATCTCTTCTTATCAGTCCATATCTGAATTCTAAAGGGCAGTATATTTGCTATTAAAAGATCATGTTCAACTCTAAAGCAAGGGAAAAACAGAGGAATATAGATCTATTAAAGTCAAGCCATAAAGCTAATCACATATTTACAACATTGCAGATACATTAACGCAAAACATAGTTATGATGCTTCAAAAGAATCAATTATCAAGGATCTGGGAGTGGAGATGAACATACAGCTTCCCGTCAATAAGATCAACAGGACAGAGACAGATAAAATATAAGATTAGAATGATGAACAAGATAATATGCTTGAAAGATGCTATATTTGCTGATTGAATATAAATGAATCCATCAATAAGATTATATACATGATAATATATGTAGAGGAATTCAGGCCATGAACACAAACCACCAACTATTTCATATGCTGGCTGAAAGAAACGGGCGAAAAGATTCATAGTTTTCCATAAACTACAAGCAGATTCTGCCATTACTAAGTACAAAACAAAATGGATTATAATTTAAAGGAGAAAGAAGAGCTTGAAGCAAAATCAGATCAAATTATATTGTCCCACATGGGTTGCTCGCCCAGACATTCGATAGCATACATGTCACAAGAAAAATAACAGAAAAACAATTTCTTAAGCTTAAATACCCTCTAAATATGCCAAACAACTTGCTTACAGTTCTACTGATACATTATTAAACATAAAGTCCCTGCAGACGCCAAATCTGGAACAACTATTACCTTATCATCGAATGTTACGTCCACAAAAGTGAAGGTAACAGAATAAATGCACCAGTACAAACTCGACCTCGAATTAGCCTAAAGCATTGCCGGGATGGAACTAAATCAACAAGCAAAGCATATTTACACTACAAGCTTACACCTACTGCAAGGGATAAATAGGGCACTCTACAGTTCACATCTCACAGCCTAACCGAACCCTAACCCCAGCCCCAGCCCCAGCCCAACCGAGCCCTAGCCCCAGCCCCAGCCCCAGCCTAGCTCCAACCCCAACCCCAACCAAACCCTAGCCCCAGCCCTTAACCCCAACCCCACCCCCAACCGAACCCCACAACCTAACCCTAACCCTAACCCTAACCCAACCGATGCCGATGCCGACGCCGACGCCGATGCCGACGCCGACGCCGACGCCGATGCCCTTACCCCTACCCGAACTTGGCCTGAACCCTAGACTACAACGCCAAAATTAAAAATTATTTGGGATTTACTTACAAACTGTGCGCGCGGTGGAGTAGACGGTAGAAATTGGTGGTCGACGACGATCGGCGAAGGTGGCGACGAGGCGCGGGAAGTCGACGAAGGTGTGGGGAAGACCGACGATGCTGGCGACGAGGCGCGAGCGCGGTGGCGACGAAGCGCGGGAACAGGCGACGAGAGGCGCGGGAGTGAGAGAGAGAAATTTTGGGAACGATGAATATAATTTTTCTGTGCTTTTTTTTTATTAATAACCTATTTAGTTGACCCTACGGACATAACCGTAAGTCCACGGCCTGCGGCTCCGTAGGGCCAAACAAAAAATTAGTACGTAAGGCACTGTAGGGACAGCGATTTGGCCCTACGGATATATCCGTAGGGGCAAGAAATATTTGCCCCTACGGATTTCTGAGTCCGTAGGGGCAACCCCATATTGTAGTAGTGGAGCTCTCCACCTTGGTTTTCTTGTTGTATATTATACTTAGAAAGTCCACACATAAATTTCTAAGATATTTTTAACGTATTAATATCAAATACGATACTTACGTGTTCGACGGAAATCTGCTGGGAACTCTTGCATCCTCTCTTATAAACATCGTGTAGCTGAACGCGAGATGGTTTGCCTCGGTCGCTCTTTTTCTGCAGTTACATCAAATATTGTTTATTGAGTTGCTACAAAATAGTAAAAAGATATCGTTAAAGACATACTCTAAACTCTCCGGACAAGAAATGATTGACCAGGCATGCTAGTTTGCGTCGGACCAATCTGGATCTGGTTTAATCGCATACATCTCATCCGAGAAAGCGCAGTTTTCAAGTTTACTTAAGATCTTATGCTTATGGCATCTCCAATTCTTCTCCATATGCTTACACATCTTTTCGTAAACTGCACGTTCATCGCAAACCCCCTAGAGGCCCTCTACGCTAACCCACCCGAATTCGAACTGGGCCTGCGAAATGGGAAAATTCATCATCATATGGGTATTTTATTGTAATTTAGTAAATGTGTATGTGTATATGTATGTGTGTGTACGTGTGTGTGTATGTGTGTGTATGTGATATGTGCGTATATGTGTGTATATGTGTGTGTATGTATTTGATATGTGCAAATGTGTGTGTATATGTGTATGTCTGTATGTGTGAATATATGATATACGGGTATGTGTGTGTACATGTGTGCATATAAAAAAGTACAGTATTGAATTGTATAAATAAATCTCACCATTATCTCTCATACAACAATTTGTTTCTTTAGCCCTAACTCTTCGCTGTCCCAATCTAGGACCATCCGCTTGTCGTCTTCGTCCTTCATCACATGAGACATGCGGTCCTCGTTGTTCATGATCGACGATATCATTTTCTTAACGTCTTTGTTAGCTCCTGTTACAGCATTCCCTGTGAACGCAAGGTATACAATCAGCTTGTTGGGGGAATGAGGCATCCTCCGCTAGATATCACTGGCGTGTGTGGGTCCTCTCCTACTCCATGTCCATTTCTGGAAGGACTACCCCCCGTCCCCTGTAGACCGATCGGTCCTGCTATCAGAACCTGACATATCTAAAACAACTTCATGACATATAGTTTAGTATGTTAGATAAAAAAATAATAGTGAAAATTAATGCTGAAAAGAATATCATACAGGAGCAACAAATGGTGGAAATAATATACAGAAAAGTAGATAAAATGTAGAACATACTATTGAATGTCGTAAAAATACAATAAATTGTAAGTTTCACATTACTTAAGTTATGAGTATCATACAAGAGCGAGTTAATATATTAAGATATTTAAAGTCTTAATTAGACTTCCAGTTCTACGACCACCGATGATACATCAGAGACTATTTCCGGCTCTATGTCCATCCTTGATAAACTACTGTTGAATTCGAGAGGAATATCATCATCTTGTATAACCGGGATTGTAGGACAACTAATCTCACTTACGTTAGTTTCATCCATGTTGAAATAGTCTCGTGGATTCGTCACAACAGCAACATCCCACTGTGCATCCCCAGGGTCTACGACGTAAAAGCATTGGCGGGCTTGGCCGGCGAGGATATAAGGCTCTTCACCAAAAGCGGGTTTCGATGAATTGAGTAAAAGTGGGTTATTTTCAATTTTGAACCCAGTATATCGATGATGGATATCGTACCACAGGCACTTGAACAGGACAACCGTATGTTCATGATAACGCACCCGAACTATTATTTTAAGCACCCCGTAATTGTCTAATTTTCTTATGGTTGGATTTGAATCTCTAGAAGATGAATATCCAGTAAAAGTGGATATGAAAAAGATGCCGCAATTCTGAAACATTTTATTTTTATCTCGTTTTCTGGTGTGAAGTCTAAACCCGTTAACAACGTAACCGAAGAGCTACTCGGCTTGTTCATCTGGACCATACGCTAGCGTTTTTATATCTTCTGATATAAGTCTATCATTGGTTCTTTCAACCTATTAAGGTAAAACGGATTAAGTGTTGGTATTCCTAGCGCTCTAGTCGTTTACCGCGGCTGTTGCAGAACGAAAATCTTTAACTTTTAAAAAACTTGGCGTTAAAAACAACTACAGAGAATCTAACCAAATATTAAACTAGTAAACTAAAAGAGTTCTATCTACTCTGTAAAGAGAGTTATACCAAAAGATTCATGTTCTTAGGTCTTTTACCCTCTTTCTTAGCTCCATGGGGTCTCCGTGATCGAGCTTGATAGCCAATCTTCCTCCATCGAAGATGATCCACCTGAGGGATGCGGTTCATGGCTTTAGCTCTACACTAAAATTCTAGTGGAGCAACTAAAGGCTCTAGGTTTCTAATCTAGAGTGTCTAGTGATGCAGTGTGCTGTTCCAGTATTTTTTCTATCTCTCTTCATCCTTGATTCTCAACTCATAAGAGTGTGGGATGAAGAAGAAGAAGGAGCTCTAGTAAGAAGAGAGAGAGAGAGAGAGAGAATGGTGTAACGAAAATCTCATATCCAAAACAAAAATGTTAGCATGGTTTTGTCAAAAATATTTTTGCAATAATAAAAAGCAACCATACTTGAATAGTGTAGATAAATGAATTATAAATAAATTCATTTGTCTACCCTATTCAACTATGCCTCACACCATTCTCATGCCACCTCACCCATCCATCCCATTTCTATTTTCTAGAAAAGAAAAACTAAAGAAATGAGGTGTCCTCTTTCTAGAATGTTTTCCGTATAAATACGGAATACACTCTACCGTATATACATACCTGTATTCGTATCAAAATATGAATACCCAAAGAGGCAGAATAATACGAAGAACATACTACTAGAATATACATATATCGAAATATCCATATGTAAATTATTAAATCAATACCTGATTTAATAATCCGGCTTAATCCTAAGCCGGCTAGTATTATCTACCGTCCGATCGAAAGTCCGGGTATCTAGTACCCTCATTTGATCGGAACTCTGCTCGTATCAAAATACGGCTACTACATCATTTCGCCTGAACCAGGGAAACCCTCTGTGTGGGACTTTAAAAACTCGATAGTATGCCGGCAGTGAGTAACTTGATAAATCCATAACCACAAGCACGTCAGTAGTACTAGCTATATGTAATAACTACCTGGGTACCTGTCGAAAAGGAAGGCCGACGAGAAACCTCATCCGAATCCCTACTGAGCCTATCCGTGACAATCTCCGTACAGTCCGGTCTTTTCATCGAAGAGTATCGCATATCGGGTTTAAGGGGGGTGGTAAACGTCAGACCCCTACCGACCCGATAAGTCGTGTCGATATGGCTTAGGATCAATCTGAGAAATTACTGATCTAACCATCAGTAAATCTCAACTGCCTTGGCAAAGTCTTATGGTTTTGGACAACCGGACATAGTGTGTCACGCCCTGCTTCCCGGTGTACGGCGAAGGGGACACGACGAGGTCCGCTACGTATTTACTGTGAAGTAAATACGCTAAGCGTATCTAAGCAATATAAAGGTAAATCACAAGAGACAAGAGATATAAAAATAACAGCAACTTTATTAATAACATTCTTTTGTACAATGCATGAAAAGTAAATACATCTGAAATAAAAGCAATGCCTAAACAATGGCATAACAGGAAATGAAAATACTGAATAAAACAAGATACAATGTCTAGAGCTCGGGGTTTTCGTGAAACTGATCCAAGTCTTCACCGGTGGGCTCGATCTCTGACGGGTCCAAAACACCTGACGACATTCAAAGAAGAAAGAAATAGAATGTCGTCAGCGAACAGGTCGCTCGGTAAGTCCCAAAGATTTAGAAAAGAAAAGAATAAGAAGTATCTTCTAAAGTTGTATAATATTGTAGAATATTGCGTTTACGCTGTTGTTTGTAGCTTGGTACGTAAGAATGCCAGTGTATACGAGAGGGGTCTCAGTATGCTAGAGACAAGGGCAAACGGAATGTACAAGGAACCGTTAAGCCACGGTACAACAGCAACGAAATATAGGTTAGATGTCTTAATCTTACCGTCTCGTGCCACTTCTAACACCTTCCGCACCAATCTACCCCTTAAACCCCGTAGTGTTTTGATTGTTTTGTTGTATTGTATTGCATAAGTTGGATGACTGACCAAAACCATGATATCAGTAAACAGATTGTAACTGCATAATCAGGTAATTGGAATAACGGGATAATGGATGTATATCCATGGATTGATTCAGTCAAGTTGTATAGATTGATAACTGGATTCTGAGATTCATGTGTTCATATTGAGTTGGAATATTATAGATTTATATCCGACTTGAATCATATTCAAGTCGGATTACGATCAGACTCAAACCCGAGTCGGACAGAAGAAATGTAATCGAAGTCCTATATTTACTAGGGTCCTTATTGTAGTTTATAAAACTTGAGGGGGTTTTATGTAAAAATACTTTTGTATAGTTTTCAAGATACACCCTAAGTATTTATTATTCGTCTTTATGGTTATAATGAGTGTAATTTTATTTTGTGATATTTGAAGTGAAAATATCCTAATTACATAAATAAAGGTATTTATCTGTAATATTGATTTATTTGAAATTCATGGTATTTTAATGTAAAATTTAGTCTTGTGATTTTTAGAAAAAGTGGAATATTTATATTATAACAAAATAAATATTTTAATGATAAATATACATATATTTATTCAAAAATAATTTCAATAAATATTTTATATTTTAAAAGTCTCATTTTCTTAAGATGTCGTATTTTAAACCTTTCGAGACCGAATGCTCCTTGCGGAGGTCTGAATCTCGCACTACTAAGCCCGAGGGTGCACGATAAACCATACTATCCCTAACGGGTTCCCCAAAGATGGGTTGTAGTGGCGCTTTACAAAGATTTTATAAATACTAACCCTTAGAATACGGTTTTATTAAAGTAAAAGGTATTTATTTGCAAAAGTCGATTTTTCCGTATTTTAGATTTTAGGGTTTTCTATTTCAACTAGACTAATTCTAAATGATCTAAACAACAAGCTGTTAGAAGCCTCAAATCGCCTCTTCACCGCCAATTGTGGCCAGGTAAGTACAAGTGAGGAAGGAGGGATCCGCTCACGAATCGTGAGACGGGCCTTTTAAAGTTACCTTTGCTTACTTGCCTAGCCTAGACACCGCAAAGTCAGGTTTAGATAAACGATCGATGTCCACAACTTATCGTATTTTCCTATTAAAAGATATTTGTTTTAAAAGTGTATCAAACCTAAAACTTTTAGAAAAAGTTTTATTAAGAAAATGGTATTTAAATGTAAAATCTTGTATTATCGTATTCTAAGTTTTGATGATATCATTTAGGGTTGTATTTGCGTGTGTGTGGAGATAGGTCATTATCTCGTGATCTATTTTAAGGTATAGCAATGTTAAGGGGTTAAATGTGAAAACGAAATATTGTGGTATTTAAGTGAAAAAATACGATAAATGGAAACGTTATCATTTCATGTGATAAAACTTGTTCAAATTGTTTGTTAAATGATTAAAAGTCAACATAAAGATATTTAAGCATGATGGAATTGGTGATAAGTGAGATTTTATAGAAAACCGAACCGGAAATCGGATTTCTTCCGATTCCGTCGGGTTTTGTAAATTCGTATTTTTATGAGAGAAAAGAAAGATAGAAAAGGGGACTTACGGGTTTGGACAACACTAGAGAGTGAGAGGGAAGTAGGGGGTTTGTCGGTGCGTCGAATCGTCGTTGAGAGCTCCTAGCACGATCATCAGAATTCCGCCGTCGATTTCATCAGTGCTTCGCCTTTCGCTCGTTTCCAACGTATCAAAGTTCTCTTGGAATTTTGAGAGAGTGGACTCAGAAATTTAGGATGGGAGGGTAGAGGGTAGGGGGTGTATTTATAGGGTTAGGCTAGGGTTAGGGTTTTTAATTTAAAAAATGTAAAAAATTATATAAAAATCATTAAAATTTGGAGTAAAAGAGGTTTAATGTGCTCTCTGTAACCGATCTAGAAATTTAGTGTGTGCAGGGGGTTGACCAAGTCAAGATGCTCAACTTCTATGTTGGCGACTTGGCCGAGTCGTGCCGAGTCGGAGAGTCGATGGGTGGGGGGTCTCCTGGGGTGATTTATGGTGCATCTAACTTTTTATATGTAGAAGGAATTTTGTGAGAAACGCACGTCTAACGGTTGGTATTCTAAACAATCAAAAACAAAATAATATTAAAAATAATGTGGGGCATGGGATTTGAACTCTGATGGCTTGGTTCAGCAGTGCAAGATATTACCAATGAGCTACAAGCTCTTTCTTGTAATTATGGAGTGAAATAAATACTTAAAGTGATATCAGCAACAATAAATACTCCAAGTATACATTGAATTTAAATCAATTCTTTGTATATTAAAAATGGAGTTGTTACAGTCTACCCTCCTTACAAAAATTTCGTCCTCGAAATTTACAACTTTTATTTGAGGACTAGTTTACAAAGAGGTGTGGATATCTAGTATGCATTTCATCCTCCCTTTCCCAAGTGGACTCTCATGGAGTGTCTTTCCTCCACATCATTCGAACCAAGTTAACTTCCTTGTTCCGAAGTGTCTTCACTTTCCTGTCCAGGATCTCCACAGGCTGTTACTCACAAGACAAATCGGGCAGTATCGTGAGCTCGGAATGATCAAGAACATGGCTAGGGTCACTCACATACCTTCTGAGTTGGGATATGTGGAACACATTATGCACTCCTTCCAGTGAAGGTGGAAGTGCTAAGCGGTATGCCACTTCACCGACTCGTTCGAGTATGTCGAACGGTCCAATATATCTCGGACTTAGCTTACCCCGTCTTCCAAATCGGATCACTCCGCGGTTCGGAGATATCTTCAAGAATACGTGATCTCCTGGCTGGAACTCCAAGCGTCGTCTCTTTGCATCAGCCCAGTGCTTCTGTCGATCTTGGGCTATGCGCATCCTTTCCCTGATAGTACGAACCACATCAACAGTCGCTACTATCATCTCTGGTCCAAGAAGTTCCCTATCTTCGATGTCGTCCCAACTTAATGGCGATCGACACTTCCTTCTATACAGTGCTGCAAAAGGTGACATTCCTATGCTTGCTTGGTAGCTGCTGTTGTACGAAAACTCCACAAGGTGTAGGTGATCTTCCCACGATCCTTTGAAGTCTAACATACACGCTCTGAGCATATCCTCCAAGATCTGAATTGTTCGTTCCGACTGACCATCTGTTTGTGGATGATAAGCCGTGCTGAAGTTCAGACTTATTCCCAAGCTTGCTTGCAGACTCTGCCAAAATTGCGATCGGAACCTGGTGTCACGATCGGAGAAAATGCAGACCGGTACTCTATGAAGTCTCATAATTTTCTGTATGAGTTCATGGGTATCAGAGATAGTACATTATGAAGAGTTTAAATCTTAATTAGATTATTACCTCCATGTACTTCTTTGCTAGTGTTTCAGTAGATTGGCCAACTCGAAATGAGATGAAGTGAGTCGACTTTGTGAGTCGATCCACAATGACCCATACCGCATCGTTACACATTGTGCTGTGAGGAAGAGCAGTCACAAAATCCATCGTGATGTGTTGCCACTTTCATTCTGGGATTGGTAACGGTTGAAGTAATCCAGCAGTCCTGTGATGTTCAGCCTTTACTTGCTGACACACCAAGCATTTTGCGACGCTTCTGGCTACTTCACGCTTCATTCCATGCCACCAATAATTCTGACGTAGATCTTTGTTCATTTTGGTACCTCCAGGGTGTATTGAGTAGGGAGAGCTGTGAGCTTCTTTCATTAACTCTTCCCGAACAGGACCTTTTGGTACACACAATCTGCTGCCGTATCTCAAAGATCCGTCTTCATGGATGATGAAGTCTGTTCTGAGTCCATTCTCCACTTGTTCTCTGATCTTTTGCAACTTAGCATCACTTGCCTGGGCTGCTTTGATCTGATTGACAATGGTTGATTGAACTTGTAAATTCATCAAACTTGAAGCATTACCTGGCATGATTACTTCAATCTCCATCTGATGCAAGTCTTGTTGAAACTTCCACTGAGCGGTGAGATTCATTGCTAATGGTTGGCGACTAAAAGCATCAGGTACTACATTCACCTTCCCTGGGTGATATTGCAAGTTGATGTCAAAGTCCGCCATGAGTTCTAACCATCTTCTCTGCCGCATATTCAACTCCTTCTGAGTAAACACGTACTTCAGGCTCTTATGATCTGTGTAGATGTTCACTCGTTTACCAAGTAGATAATGGCGCCAAATCTTGAGAGCAAAAATGACGGCTGCCAATTCCAAATCATGCATCGGATAATTGCGCTCATGAATCTTCAGCTGTCTTGAAGCATAAACCACAACTTTACCGTGCTGATGTAGAACACATCCTAATCCCTTACCGGATGCATCACAATGCACCTCGAATCCTCTAGATTGATCCGGTATGACGAGAATAGGTGCTGATGTCAACCTTGACTTGAGTTCTACGAAAGCTTGTTCGCATGCTTTTGACCATACAAATTCTTCATCTTTACGTGTGAGCTTGGTCAGGGGCGTTGCTATCTTTGAAAAGCCTTCAATAAACCCCCTGTAATATCCAGCTAAACCCAAGAAACTTCGAATATCCTTCACTGACTTTGGTGTAGGCCATTCGCTAACTGCTGAAACTTTCCCTGGATCCACAGAGATTCCTTCTCCTCATACGATATGTCTAAGAAAACCAACTTGGTTTAACCAAAACTCGCATTTGCTGTACTTGGCATAAAGCTGATGTTGTCGAAGAGTTTCTAGGACAACTCGTAGGTGCTCTGCATGTTCCTTCCGACTCTTAGAATACACCAGGATGTCGTCGATGAAGATGACAACAAACCTGTCTAAGTACTCCCGGAAAACTTAATTCATTAGGTTCATGAATATTGCGGGTGCGTTGGTCACTCCAAATGGCATCACTAGAAATTCGTAATGTCCATAGCGAGTTCTGAAAGCTGTTTTGTGAATATCAGCTTCCTTGACCTTCACTTGATGATAACCTGAACGAAGATCCAATTTAGAGAAAACACAAGATCCACTTAGCTGATCGAATAAATCGTCGATGCACGAAAGTGGATACTTGTTCTTTATAGTGACTTCATTCAAGGCTCTGTAATCGATGCATATTCTGTATGAACCTTCCTTCTTCTTCACAAGTAGTACAGGTGATCTCCAACTTGAAGTGCTGGAACGAATCCATCCTTTCGCCAGTAATTCGTCCAACTGTGTTCGGACTTCCTTCAAATCTTCTGGACTTAAACGATAGGGTGCTTTGATTACCGGTTGTGCTCCTGGTACTAAATCAATACTGAATTCAAGAGCTCGATCGGGAGACAAACCTGATATATCGTCAGAAAATACATCGTCGAACTCTCGAACCACATCTGGCCTTGATTCTTCCTCTGCTTGAGCTGCTGCAACTACTGCTTCTCTTGGCTTCGCTTTGTAGGTACTTGGCTCCAGTGTACGGTCTCCGCTTTTGAAATAGAAGACCGGATGGTCTGGAATCTCGAATACTACCCTCCTTTGACGACAGTCGATGGTAGCATAAAAAGTTCCAAGCCAATCCATTCCTAGAACCACATCGAAATTCGGTATGTCCAGCACTTTGAAGTCAGCATAAAATTCTCTGCTGCAGACAACGAATGGACACAAGCTGTATCCCATAGTTGCCTTTAGAACACCATTTCCTGAACTGACATTCCAGCTGGATACAAGCGGTGAGACTGGAATCACATGGGTTCAAACAAACCGTTGCGACATAAAGCAGTGTGATGCTCCAGTATCAAACGGTGCTAGTGCAGGGAGTGAGGATACTAAGATTGTACCTAAGGTATGTGGGATATGTTTTAGGTACAGAAAATATGTAGCTAAGTAGCAGGATAGAAAAGCAAAGTTTGAAAAGAAAAGTTTACCAGTGATGACTTGGCTAGTGGCCTCAGCTTCTTCCACGGACATCTTGAAAGCCTGGCGCCTTGATACATTCCTCCTGGCCTGAGGAGCATTCCTCGGAACGTTCCTTTGAGCTTGATGGAACTGACGAGGAGGTGGTGCAGCTTGTGGTCCTCTGGGTGGTGCAGGTAGTGCAGGTCTTGGAGCAGGTGCCTGAAGAGCTGGTTGCTGCGGAAAGGTAATTGCTGGCCTGGTTGCAGCAAATGGGTTTTGTCTTTGGGGACAAGACCCAATATCATGAGTAGTTGAGCCACAGACTAAGAAAAGACGGTTGGCTCGACGGCAGTCTTTCATCATATGTCCAGTTCTCTTACAGTAGGTGCAAAAGGCTGGGCTGGGACGATGGTTCGGTACTCCGGGTCGCCTTGGCACGAAAGGTGGCCTGGACGAGGCTCCACCTGCCATCTGATTGGCAGGGCGCTTGACTCCTGCAGACTGAGGTCTGCCCCTTGCTTTTATCACTGCCTCATAACTGCGGGCAGCTTCCAGAGCATCCTCATGAGTCAGAAATTTTCCCGTGGCTAGGGCAACCTGAATCTCCGTGTTCATACCTTGTTGAAAGCAACGGGCTTTGATCTCGTCCGTCGGTATCAAGTGTGCCACGAATCAGCTTAGCATGGTGAATTCAACGTCGTACTCATCTACTGATTTGTCCCACATCGAACCCTGTTGTAGATGAATGAACTGCTGCTCCATGGCAAACCTGGCAGTCACAGGGAAGTATTTCGCGTCGAACTTCTCGCGAAAAGTCTTCCATTCAATAGGCTGTACCAGAAGGCTTTCTTCCGCCTTCCACCAGTTGCGAGCATTGTCCATGAGCTGTAGTTTCGCCACACGGACCCAAGCTATGTCTGGCACTTGAGC
Organism: Agapanthus africanus; assembly: GCA_030015575.1. Classification (NCBI taxonomy): domain Eukaryota; kingdom Viridiplantae; phylum Streptophyta; class Magnoliopsida; order Asparagales; family Amaryllidaceae; genus Agapanthus; species Agapanthus africanus. Next base: position 128,825,666 of record CM057350.1, on the reverse strand, counting down.
TGCTACCAGATCGTCTTCTATGCTTTGTGCCCATTCTTCTGCTTCAAGAGGGCTTCCTTTTCCAGAGAACTGCTTGGGATATAAAGCCCTGAATTTCTTTACTCCCGGTGTGTCGGTCTCGGGACGATTCAGGAGTTGTTGCTGTCCCTCGAGAAGGCTGCGGATCCCCTCAAGTAGCACTATTTGCTCGGTGGGTGGCGCAGGAACAGCTGGTGTGAGAGGTAGTGCTGGAGGTGTGTTGTTGACGTTGGCACTGGTGTTGTTCGGGGAATCCATAACCTTGAAGAAAATTTTAGGTTAGGACAGATTCAAATACATGAAATGATAAGATTCAAGGAATAGAAATTTGTCAGATTCAAGAAACATGAATTGTAAAGAATGTTTTAGTTTCTGGTTCTTGTATTATATTTCTTAGGTTGTTCACGCAGAACAGAACTGCATAGTATGGTTCTATATAGCTCTGACCTGCATGGGCCACCAACAAAACCTGTCACGCCCCGCTTCCCGGTGTACGGCGAAAGGGACGCGATGAGGTCCGCTACGTATTTACTGTGAAGTAAATACGCTAAGCGTATCTAAGCAATATAAAGGTAAATCATAAGAGACAAGAGATATAAAAATAACAACAACTTTATTAATAACATTCTTTTGTACAATGCATGAAAAGTAAATACATCTGAAATAAAAGCGATGCCTAAACAATGGCATAACAGGAAATGAAAATACTGAATAGAACAAGGTAAAATGTTTAGAGCTCGGGGACTTCGTGAAACTGATCCAAGTCTTCACCGGTGGGCTCGATCTCTGACGGGTCCAAAACACTTGACGACATTCAAAGAAGAAAGAAATAGAATGTCGTCAGCGAACAGGTCGCTCGGTAAGTCCCAAAGATTTAGAAAAAGACAGAATAAGAAATATCTTCTAAAGTTGTATAATATTGTAGAATATTGCGTTTACGCTGTTGTTTGTAGCTTGGTACGGAAGGATGCCAGTGTATACGAGAGGGGTCTCAGTATGCTAGAGACCAGGGCAAACGGAATGTACAAGGAACCGTTAAGCCACGGTACAACAGCAACGGAATATAGGTTAGGTGTCTTAATCTTACCGTCTCGTGCCACTTCTAACACCTTCCGCACCAATCTACCCCTTAAACCCCGTAGTGTTTTGATTGTTTTGTTGTATTGTATTGTATAAGTTGGATGACTGACCAAAACCATGATACCAGTAAACAGATTGTAATTGCATAATCAGGTAATTGGAATAACGGGATAATGGATGTATATCCATGGATTGATTCATTCAAGTTGTATAGTTTGATAACTGGATTATGAGATTCATGTATAAATATTGAGTTGGAATATTATAGATTTATATAGTACTTGAATCATATTCAAGTCGGATTATGATCAGACTCAAACCCGAGTCGGACATAAGAAATGTAATCGAAGTCCTATATTTACTAGAGTCCTTATTGTAGTTTATAAAACTTGAGGGGGTTTTATGTAAAAATACTTTTGTATAGTTTTCAAGATACACCCCAAGTATTTATTATTCGTCTTTATAGTTATAATGAGTGTAATTTTATTTTGTGATATTTGAAGTGAAAATATCCTAATTACATAAATAAAGGTATTTATCTGTAATATTGATTTATTTGAAATTCATGGTATTTTAATGTAAAATTTAGTCTTGTGTTTTTTAGAAAAAGTGGAATATTTATATTATAACAAAATAGATATTTTAATGATAAATACACATATATTTATTCAAAAATAATTTCAATAAATATTTTATTTTTTAAAAGTCTCATTTTCTTAAGATGTCGTATTTTAAACCTTTCGAAACCGAATACTCCTTACGGAGGTTTGAATCTCGCACTACTAAGCCCGAGGGTGCACGATAAACCATACTATCCCTAACGGGTTTCCCAAAGATGGGTTGTAGTGGCGCTTTGCAAAGATTTTATAAATACTAACCCTTAGAATAAAGTAAAAGGTATTTATTTGCAAAAGTCGATTTTTCCGTATTTTAGATTTTAGGGTTTTTTATTTCAACTAGACTAATTCTAAATGATCTAAACAACAAGCTGTTAGAAGCCTCAAATCGCCTCTTCACCGCTAATTGTGGCCAGGTAAGTACAAGTGAGGAAGGAGGGATCCGCTCACGAATCGTGAGACGGGCCTTTTAAAGTTACCTTTGCTCACTTGCCTAGCCTAGACACCACAAAGTCAGGTTTAGATAAACGATCGATGTCCACAACTTATCGTATTTTTCTATTAAAAGATATTTGTTTTAAAAGTGTATCAAACCTAAAACTTTTAGAAAAGGTTTTATTAAGAAAATGGTATTTAAATGTAAAATCTTGTATTATCGTATTCTAAGTTTTGATGATATCATTTAGGGTTGTATTTGCGTGTGTGTGGAGGTAGGTCATTACCTCGTGATCTACTTTAAGGTATAGCAATGTTAAGGGGTTAAATGTGAAAACGAAACATTGTGGTATTTAAGTGAAAAAATACGATAAATGGAAACGTTATCATTTCATATGATAAAACTTGTTCAAATTGTTTGTTAAATGATTAAAAGTCAACATAAAGATGTTTAAGCATGATGGAATTGGTGATAAGTGAGATTTTATAGAAAATCGAACCGGAAATCGGATTTCTTCCGATTCCGTCGGGTTTTGTAAATTCGTATTTTTATGAGAGAAAAGAAATATAGAAAGGGGGACTTATGGGTTTGGACAACACTAGAGAGTGAGAGGGAAGTAGGGGGTTTGCCGGCGCGTCGAATCGTCGTTGAGACCTCCTAGCACGATCATCGGAATTCCGCCGTCGATTTCGTCAGCGCTTCGTCTTTCGCTCGTTTCCAACGTACCAAAGTTCTCTTAGAATTTTGAGAGAGTGGACTCAGAAATTTAGGATGAGAGGGTAGAGGGTAGTGGGTGTATTTATAGGGTTAGGCTAGGGTTAGGGTTTTTAATTTAAAAAATGTAAAAAATTATATAAAAATCATTAAAATTTGGAGTAAAAGAGTTTTAATGTGCTCTCTGTAACCGATCTAGAAATTTAGTGTGTGCAGGGGGGTTGACCAATTCAAGATGCTCAACTTTTATGTTGGCGACTCGGCCGAGTCGGGCCGAGTCGGAGAGTCGATGGGTGGAGGGGTCTCCTGGGGTGATTTATGGTGCATCTAACTTTTTATGTGTAGAAGGAATTTTGTGACAAACGCACGTGTAACGGTTGGCATTCTAAAAAATCAAAAACAAAATAATATTAAAAATAATGTGGGGCATGGGATTTGAATTCTGGTGGCTTGGTTCAGCAGTGCAAGGTATTACCAATGAGCTACAAGCCCTTTCTTGTAATTATGGAGTGAAATAAATACTTAAAGAGATATCAGCAACAATAAATACTCCAAGTATACATTGAATTTAAATCAATTCTTTGTACATTAAAAATGGAGTTGTTACATAGTGCGATATCGATTCCTAATAACAGAGAGAGACGAATCCCTGACAATCGCTCACTGTCTCCATGTAGCTCAGGACTGTATCCAACCAAAACCTATTTGCATGACTCAGTAGAGCCGTGGTAGGGTAGTGATCTAAGTACAGTGGGAACTCACATGAGACAAATAACGATCTCAGGTCTAAATACTAACCTGTACTCATGTCACCTGAAAACCACTATCTGACGATAGATATAATACCATCTTGAGGCTCTCGGCGAGTCTGTCCAGTGTACTCACCCCCAGTGAGCACCTGTATACAATCTTACGTGATCGCACCAATAGCTGTGGGACTAACCACCTCCCCTTGTCGGGGTCTAGAAACATATACACAAGTCTATTCTGGAATATCGATACCCAGTCTCGATACTCCTACGACTTGGGACGTTTAAGAATGTGCTTATGGACTACCCAGCTCCAACAAGTATGATCACCATCATAACGCTGGTAGTCAAGCAAAATTCTACGGGCTTTATCAATTTGTATCAGCTATATGTGATATCGAGTATAACATATGCACATGTTAAGATAAAGACAAACCAAAATAATATACTACTGTAACGAGTCTTTATCAACATGTATAAGCAATATAAAACAGCAAGAAAAACATATACACATGTTCAGATAAAGACAATTCGAATAGTATATTATATAACTGAGCAACATTATCCTGTACATACATATCCCTAGCATCCTATACAATACATGCCTCTAGGACATACATATCCAACAATCTCCCACTTGCACTAAGGCCTATAATTGGCGTACCGAATACCCAACGTCTGCTCTAGGGCCAGTTGTTGGCGTATCGCATACCCAACATCTTAAAAAGTCGCTCGATCTGCGCTTGAGGGAGGGCCTTGGTAAATGGATCCGCTGTGTTGACTTTTGTATCTACTCTCCGGACCTCGATCTCCCGGCGATCTACGATCTCTCTGATCGGGTGATACCGGCTCAAGATGTGTCTGGATTTCTTATGGGACCGTGGTTCCTCTGCTAAAGCCATAACCTCATTGTTATCATAATACAAAGGTATTGGATCAATAACGGACGGAACCACCTCAAGTTCAGTAATGAACTTCTTCATCCATACTGCTTCTTTTGCGGCATTGTTGGCAGCAATGTATTCAGCCTTCATTGTCGAGTCTGCGACGGTGTTCTATTTGGAGCTCTTCTAATAGACCGCCCCTCCGTTGAGGGTAAACACAAAACCCGAGACATATTTGCTGTCATCCGTGTCACTTTGGAAGCTTGAGTCGGTAAAAAACTCCACCTGGAGGTCCCCATTACCGTAAACCAAGAACATCTCCTTATTCCTTTTCAGGTACTTGAGAATGTTCTTCATAGCTATCCAATGATTCTCACCTGGGTTTGACTGATACCGGCTCACCAAGCTAAGCGCATAAGCTACATCTGATCTGGTACATAGCATCGCATACATTATAGATCCTACCACCGAAGTATTGGGTATAATGCTCATGCGAGCCCTCTCTTCATCAGTCTTGGGAGACATCTTTTTGGAGAGGGTGATTCCATGCAAAGAGGGTATATTACCTTACTTGGAATCTTCCATACTAAATCTCTTCAGTATGGTCTCTATGTATCTGGACTGTGAAAGTCCCAACAATCTCTTAGATCTATCTCTGTAGATTTTAATTCCCAGAATATAGGAGGCATCACCCAGGTCTTTCATGGAGAACTTTTTTTTACAAAAACAACTTGACTGATTGCGGTATAGGAATGTCATTTCCTATTAAGAGAATGTCATCGACGAACAAGATGAGAAACACGACAGTTCTCGCTAAAATCTTCTTGTAGATACATGGTTCATCCATATTTTTGATGAAGTAAAATTCCTTGAATGTTTCATCAAAACAGATGTTCTAACTCCGCGATGTCTGCTTTAATCCATAAGTGGATTTAAGCAACTTGCACGCTTTCCCGCTGCTCGCACTGTCTACGAATCCCTCCTATTGATCCATATAAACTAACTCTTCTAAACTTCCATTTAGAAAAGCCGTTTTAACGTCCATCTGCCAGATATCATAATCATGGAAGGCAGCAATGGCAAGTAGGATCCGAATGGATTTCAGCATAGTCACTGGGGAAAAGGTTTCGTCATAGTCTACTCCTGGTCTTTGACGAAAACCTTTTGCAACAAGTCTAGCCTTATAGGTTTCCACCTGTCCGTCTACACCAATCTTCATTTTGAAAATCCATTTGCATCCAACGGGTTTTATCTTAGGAGGAGCAATATCCAAGGTCCAAACTTTATTGGTGTATATGGACTCCATTTCGGATCGCATAGCATCCAGCCATTTATCAGTCCCTATTGGCAATTCCCTTCTTGAAACTAGTAGGATGATCTTCTTCCAAAATGCAATCCTCTCGATCCCCGTCTATGAGAAAACCGCAGTATCTCTCAGGCGGGTGAGAAACCCTACTAGATCTGTAGAATGCTGAGGTTCGTCTGAGATTATTGAATCCTATGGTTCCACCAAATCTTCAGTCGTTGTTTGTGTATCTGGATTTTCTTCCAGTTCTACCATGCCCCTATAGGTTTCTTTTGCAAGAAACTGCCAATCCAAAAATGTGGCATTCGTAGAAACAACAATTTTTTGTTGCTCTGCATGGTGGAAAAGATGTCCTCGCGAATGCTTAGAATATCCTACATAGTCTATGTTATGCTAAGTCAACTAGACTTGCTCAAAAACTTGATTTTTGAAGAAAAATTATGTCGAGCTTCAGACACAAGATATATTAATCAAGAAGCTAGGTAACTGCAGAGATCGGTGAGGTTATCCAACGCTTTCGTGAAGTTCCTTAGTTTGGAGTAACCCTCACTCTTTTCGGCGGTTGCACCTTTCATACTTGCCTAGACACCACTTGAACAATGTACCGTTAAGCAAGAATCTAAAAACAATAAACTTTTCCTAATGAGCGCGAATCCTTAGAGGATAAGTTCTAATTGATTTTAAGTTATTGTTGGGATGCAATAATACTTGGTTTGTGATTTGTGGGCCACGGAAAGGGTGATGAAATTTGTCACCGTATCTTATTTAGGGTTCTCTTGCCCTAAAAGTCCGTATTAAAGAATGCAATACGCAAATCAATAAAATGCTATTCAAATCATTAAACAATTCTTTTTTTTAATTAAGCTTAGGTGCTGCAACCAAATACCGGTTAGTTCTCTTTGCTTTTACGGCGAATTTATGAAGAATTCTGCATAAGATAGAATAGTGTAAGACGTCGGATTCGAGAGAGGAGTTAGAAAATTACCTACCGAATGTTTTGAGTTAAGAAACCCCCTTTGAGTCGATCCGAGTGCTTTAGAATGTTCGCCTGTTAAGGCACATCTACCCAGGTCTTTGGCACCGAGCTTCAATATTCTCCTTACTCTTTAAGTCCAAATCTTTTCTGTACATTTGTCGCTCGCTAACTCGTCGAGTTCTGAAAATCGAAAAATCGAAACTTTTGAGCGAGAAAAGCGATATTTCTGACCAATCTGTTGTACCAAAATAATTATCAATTTTAAAGTATAAATATGGATCAATAATAGAACAGGAAAAGCACTGCAAGAAAACGAGACCAAAATATTGCAACATGGCTGAGCAGATCGGTTCATATGTGTGTTTGGTTGGTCAGACTTAGGTATTAGGGACTCATCTTTTTACAGCGTTCTCTGTATTCAATTCTTGATCCATTTTTGTACTTCAAATAATTTTATAAATCTTAGATTAATAGCAGATTAAGATTACATAGAACTTTTATTAGGAAAGTTAGCTTTTTTTTTGTTTGGTTTTTGTCATTTTTTTAGTTAGTGTATGTTAGTTTTCTATATATAAGATGAACTTGAATAACAACCCTTAATAACTACCACATCTCCGGCTACGGCGCCAAAAACTTGTTGAGACTTCATCCGCATACGCTTTTAGTTAAAAGAATGGTTTATGTCAGAATACGGCGCACGCGGGTAAGGTCTCGTTTTAAAATATTTATAACCACGAGTGCACGGCTTGTTTGCAGCGAATTGGCCAGTATGGGGCAATCCATAGGGAATTGGTGATTAAGCGTCGTTATGGTAAATTCAAAGAAAAGAATATTGGTTTGGTTTGTTCTGTCACGTTTTAAGAAATACTGAATTATAAGAAAAGGAAAAAGCAGCCTAGGCTCCAGTTCGGTCGAATGAATCACGGCTACGCCTTCAATTCTCTCTCTCTCCCTCTCCCTCTCTTGATCAGCGAATCCGTTACGTTCTCATTTACCATTTGAGTATCCAAGCATGTAGTATGAAAGCAACTCATTAAGGATCATAAAGCATACAATATCAACAAACATCAATTAGCACATAAAAAGTAAAGTGACTTAGTGTTAAGTTTGTTTAGTGTGACATAGAAAGTATAGAGAATATGCTAAATGAGAAAAAGCCACAAAGTAAGCTACATACCCTATCAAGAATTTTTTCAAACACCTTGAAAACTCAACATCAAATCAAAGTGTCAACCCCAAAACTTGTTAAATGAGAGTGTGTAAGTATAGAACATATGCAAGGGGAGGTGAAACCATCCAACCTTGCAACATACCCTATCAAGCTTTATGTGAAACACCTAGCAAGTTTGGAATGGAGCTAAACTTAATCATAGTCTTGAGGATGTCTTAATCTCATGAAAGCATAAGGCGTATGCTAAGGAGGTAGAACCATCATGTAAATCCCCGTTCCCATCTATGAATTTTTCCTACATTTCCCAAGTCCCCGAATGTTATCCTATTTTTCCCGTATTATTATTTTGTGTGAAGATTAGTTGCTTGGGTTGTAGAATTTGTTTTTCTAAACCAATTAAAATCAATCCAAAACAAAAACAATATATTTATATACTAGAATCCCAAAAACCCGAGCCCAAAACAAAACAAAAACTAAATAATTGTAAATAACAATTAAAGCTAAGCCCAACAGCAAATTAATTAATTTTCCCCAGCCCATGCACCTCCGGCCCACTCCTTTTCTTTCCCTTTCGAATTTATTTAAACCCCCGGCCCAAAATCCCTAACCCAAACACCCTCAGACCCGACCCGCTCCATTTCCTCTTCCCCACAAATTTTCCCGCTTTTTTCTTTTTCCCCTGCGCGAACCCACGTCCTTGAGCAACCCACGTCGCGCGCCCACGTCGCCTCTCCGCCCCACGTCTCCGCGCTCGTCGCCCACGACCGCGCGCCCCACGAGCTCTCAAACCCCTCCTTGTCTCTCCAACTCTCTCCCTGCTCACTTTCTATCCCTCTCCAACTCACTCCTCTCCTCTCTCCAAAGCTGCAAGCTTCGAGCCCTCACCGACGATGACGACGACGACTACAACCACCTCATCCCTCCTCCCTCGTGCCTTTCTTCAGAGCTCAAGCCCAACATCACCTCCCCTCGCCTAACCCCTCCTCACCACTCTCAGCCACCGCCGAGCTCCCCTGCACCACCTCAGCCACCACCTGCACCCTCACGCCGGCGAGCTCCCCACTGCCCTGAACCACCTCGTCGACCTCTACACCCTCACATCATCCCCATCACCTCCAAACCCGAGCCCCCACTACCTCTCTCTCTCATAAACCCAAACCACCAAGCTCCGAACCCCCGCTGCGCCATCGCCGGAGCGACCACTGCCGACCATCGTCGACCCCAGCACACCCCAGGAGATCCACAGAACCCCCACTCCGCTTCCAGTGATCGCGAGCCATCCCCGGGCAACTCCGACGACGAACCCGAAACGCGAGCCGAGGCGCGAATCCAAACCGTGCCGTTCATCGCGTGTTCGTGCCGTTGCCACTGCCGTGCATCGCCAAAGCGTTTCCAGGCAAGTACCCTACTTGCTACATGCTAGATTATACTGTTATAATTCAAAATACTATTAATCCCATGTTTACGATTCGTGAAAACCTATATGACACAAGTGCTTGATGCAAAACCCGAATGAAAACCTTCGATTAAACTGACGGAACTCGATTGCATATTCTGGCCCGTGTGGCAATGAACATTGTGGTGAAATTTTACTGAAAAATATGATTGTTACTGGCTTAAACGATCACCCCCAATTACACCTGTTAAAACTGAATATTTTCCGCGTCTGAAACTTGTTAAAATCATAATTAATTGTGTACACATTGAAATGATGCGTTCGAGGGCTCAAATCGAATCCGACTCGACGAAATAGAACCATGTATAATTTTTTAATTGTTTCTGTACTGAAAATCTAACGAGAACTGGTTTGGAGAGCGGCTCTGGACTGCAGTCCAAAGCAGCTCTGGTTGTTGTTTTCTGTCTCGTAATGCTTACCCTTTTGCTTCCTGAACTTGTATGTTGCGGAACCCTGTACTGTAGTAAAGATAAAACTGTTAGCTAAATAAAAAAAGTGATTTCACCCCTTTTTATCGTCGTTTACTATTTAAACTGCAATTTAAAAGAACAGGACGTCTAGCAGTCCCAAACACTAACAGAACTGAGACCCTAGCGTTGAACAGTGCATAATTTCTGACGTAGAGACGCGATTGAGAATCCGTCTATTGCGTTGAAAACCTATTGAAAACCCTAATTTTCATTCAACTGTAGCATCGCTAAATTCTGATCCCAACTGGGTGAAAATCGTGTCGCGAAATGGACGTTCAGTTCAGAAACTGAATTTCCTGCAGCGAGCACTTAAATTGAAACGGCTGTAACTCGAATACCAAAAATTCGATTACACTGAAACAAATTTTTCTGAACTGACGACTAAGTCTACCTGTTACCGTCTTTGTATCGTTAAGCTAAATTTTGAACGTATGATTTACTGCAATTTTTATAAGCTCGTGAGGTGCATACTAGTTCATATTACACATGACTTGTTAATTGCATAAATGTACATACCTTACCCAATTGCCATATACCTAGTGATAGTGCGCATTATTATTCAGTGTACAATGCATTATCGTGCGTGAATGATATTGGTTTAGGAGTGTCAAGTACGTCAATGGAAAAGTGAATGATTCGTGACAGTGATTAATACAGTGAACAGTGACAAAACCGTGTTATTGGTGCATACTTGTACACGACTAAATCATAATCATCAATAGTGTAAACCTGGGGAAAAATGGGAAATCAAAGTGGAAAGAGCATCGTATTTAGCGAGGACCGTGTTTTAGAGGATGATCATTCGAACAACGACTCTTATATATATTAGGTAGGATCTTGCGATCCGGCTGACAGGGTTATGTCCCGGGCGTGTGGGCCGTTGTCTCGGGTATGTACGAGACTCCCGTTAAACATGATCCTCCTTTCCACAACTCGATTTCAAACATGACTTAGAGACTGATAGGGACACAGATCATACTTTGCATCATTTAGTGACATAGTGATTATCCGCATTTTACTTTCACTGTTATTACCTTATTTGCCTGTTTCATGTCATTATTATAATATTGCTAATACATCGCTCTGACGACCTGAGTATGCATGCTCAGACCTCGAGGAAGAACCACCGCAGGAGTCAGATTTACCCTTCGAGCTAGCGGAGATTTAGTCTGGAGTACCTTTTCCTTCTTTTTTGCTTTCCCTAAAGAGATATTGTATTTCGAACTCGGTTAGTAGTTCTTTCTTGTTTATTTGTAAATTGTGAACAATGAACTTTGATGTAATATTTTAGTGATGTATTTCCTTTACTTCTGTGCTTTGTTTACTGATTACCATGTAATGCTAGAAGCCGAAGTGTGACTACGGCGGGATTATTCCCTGACCGTAGGAGTATGGCTGGCCTAGTCATCCCTCGTTTTCCATATTTTGGGAAGCGGAGTGTGACATGGTTTTGTTGGTATCAGAGCCGTGTTTAGTAGTAAGGGATAACATTAACTATATTGTATTACATTATTTTCGCTTCACCATTCCTGATTTTCATCCTTGTATCTAATCATATCCTTTTGAATATCTTCCAGCGATATGACGTCCCCGAACGACCACTCCTCGGACTCAAGTTCTCAGGATCGCACGGAAAGGATACTTGGTGCATTGACCTCTCTCGCAGAAGCTCAGGAGAGGAAGACGGACCTACTCGCCGAGGGACTCAGTGCTATTACCACTGCAGGGGGACCCTCCGCACTCATTACCGCCCCTGAGGGCACTACTCCACCAGCTTACTCTGCCAGGGCTGGCACCGTGTCAGATTTCCGAAGGTTACATCCAGCTGCATTTACAGGGTTAGTCGAACCATTAGAGGCCGAGCAATGGCTGGTGAATATGAAGAACTTACTGACGGCCGCCAGGGTACCAGAGGAAGATAAAGTGAACGTGATAAAGATCCAGTTGGAAGATGAAGCCCGTATATGGTGGTCAGTAGAAGAAAGCAGACTAGACAAGCCAATCGAATGGAGCAAATTCAAGGAATGAATGCTTCCTGGACCATTATTTCCCTCCCACCGCCAAGGCAGAGATGGAAGAAAGATTCATTCTACTGAAGCAGAATGGCCACCCCGTGGACGTTTATGCGGCAGAGTTCAACCGTTTGAGCCAATTTTCTCCGTACATGGTCGCTTCAGAGGCCACCTGAGCCAGACGCTTCTTGCAGGGACTTGATTTCGAGCTGCAGCAGTTGATCGCGTCACTGGAGTTGCAGACTTTTCCACAGGTACTCAACGCGGTGCGAATTTAGGAGAAATTGATCAACAAGTTCAGAAAGCCCCAGTCGTTCCAGCACACACCCACGCACCTTCTCGAGGAGTCATACCAGTCCACAGGCCAGGAACGACTCAGATGAAGCGTCGGTTCGTACCCCAGCATCGCCCCCAGAGCAAGAACATAGTTTGCGGCTACTGCAACAGAGATGGGCACACCCAGAAGGACTGTCGCCGTGCCAAGGGACAGTGTCTGATTTGCGGATCCAGTCAGCACAGGATTAGCGGTTGCCCCGAGCGAGCAGAGATACAGGGAGGTTCTGGACCGCAGCAGCAGAGACCACAGGAACAGAGACAACCCTATACAGGTCACGGTCAGGGACGGTCTTTTACCTTGACCGCCGAGCAGGCAGAGGCTTCAGGAGAAGTTGTCACAGGTATTCTACTCGTACATTCCTTGCCAGCTAGAGTACTATTTGATTCTGGAGCATCGCATTGTTTCATATTTGAGCATTTCGTTGATACACACTCCATACCACATGAATCTTTAACCAAGGGTTGGGAAATACATACGGGTAATGGCGTGATAGTATCTAGTCGAGAATGTAGATCTTGTCCGGTTGTAGTGTGTGGCAGGGAATTCTATGCGAATTTCTTTTTGATCGGGACAGGCAGCTATGACGCAATTCTCGGGATGGATTGGATGAGTACCTTCCATGCAGTTATTGATTGCCGAGCAAGGAATGTGATCTTCCGTATTCCCAATCACCCGGAGTTTATTTTCGAATGCGGGAGCGAATCTTTGGAGCTAGCCAAGTATAGAGCCAAGCCAAAGAAGTTGACAGCTATGGAGATTGATAAGAGCCTAGCCCCAGAGATTGTTCGGGATTTTCTGAATGTGTTCCCTGAAGATTTACCAGGTCTACCACCTCCACGCGTCTTGGAGTTCTCAATCGATTTGACTCCAGGTACAACACCAATTTCCAAGGCCCCGTACAGAATGGCACCGGTTGAGTTGGCAGAATTGAAGAAGCAAATTGAAGAACTCTTGGAGAAGGGATTTATCCGGCCGAGAGTTTCACCGTGGGGTGCACCAGTTCTGTTAGTGAAGAAGAAGGATGGATCGCTGCGGATGTGTATAGATTATCGGGAGCTGAACAAAGTCACAATAATGAACAAGTACCCAATTCCGCGCATCGACGACTTATTCGATCAGCTAAGTGGGGCCAAGATATTCTCGAAGTTGGATCTCCGTTCTGGATATGATCAGATCAGAGTGGCTGCCGAAGAAGTATGCAAGACGGCTTTCAGGACCCGATACGGACATTATGAGTTCCTCGTGATGTCGTTCGGTATTACTAATGCTCCAGCGATATTCATGGACTTGATGAACAGGGTGTTTGCAAAGTACTTGGACACGTTTGTCGTTGTATTTATCGACGACATACTTGTCTACTCGAAAACCCAGGAGGAACATGTGGAGTATTTGCGCACGGTTTTACAAATTCTTCGGGAAGAGAAGCTGTATGCGAAATTGAGCAAGTGTGAATTCTGGCTCGACAAGGTTCAGTTCTTAGGACACATTGTTTCGGGCGAAGGCATCTCAGTGGACCCGGCAAAGATAGAATCTATCAGAGATTGGCTAACGCCGAAGTCAGTGGCTGAGATCAAAAGCTTTCTGGGACTGGCAGGATATTATTGGAGGTTCGTCCAAGACTTTTCAAGAATCGCTGAACCGTTAACGAGGCTGACACTGAAGGATGTACCGTTTGCATGGACAGAGGAGTGTACTCAGGCATTTGACACACTGAAGCAGAAGTTAACCACGGCGCCTATTCTTACAGTACCAGATGATTCCGGTGGTTTGGTGATACACAGTGATGCCTCAGGGAAGGGATTGGGCTGTGTTCTGATGCAGCACGGTCGAGTGGTTGCTTACGCCTCTCGACAGCTGAGAAATCACGAGAGGAACTATCCTACGCATGACTTGGAGTTAGATGCAGTGGTTTTTGCGTTGAAGATTTGGAGGCACTATCTATTGGGCGAGAAGGTGGAGGTGTACACAGATCATAAAAGTCTGAAGTATGTCTTCACTCAGAAAGAACTAAACATGAGACAACGCCGATGGCTAGAACTGATGGCAGATTACGACTTGGACCTTCAGTATCACCCTGGGAAAGTAAATGTTGTACCAGATGCTCTCAGTCGCAAACCAGCGGTCATGATGTTGACCAGTCAGAGGAATATCATTGAGGATTTTCAGAGACTCGAGCTTGAGGTCGTCACACCGAGCGCACTCAGTCAATTTTGGCAACTACAGGTGCAGTCTTCCCTTGTGGATCACATCAAGGCTGCACAAGCGGATGATCCTCGATTGCAAAAGTTCAGAGCTCAAGTAGAAGCCGGGCTGAGAACGAACTTAATTATACATGAAAACGGTTCTTTGAGATTCGGTGGCAGGCTCTGCATACCCAAAGGGGATGTTCGAGAAGAGGTACTGACTGAGGCGCATAGTTCAGCTTATTCTGTGCATACGGGAGGTACGAAGATGTATCGAGATCTAAAGCAGCATTTTTGGTGGAATGGGATGAAGCGAGAAATTGCGCGGTTCGTATCCAGATGATTGGTATGCTAGCAGGTGAAGGCAGAGCATCAGAGGATAGCAAGATTATTACAACCGCTTCCGATACCAGAATGAAAGTGGGAGCACATTACTATGGATTTTGTGACGGTCTTACCACGGAGCCCTAAGGGCAATAACGCCATTTGGGTTATCGTCGACCGCCTCACGAAAGCTACACACTTCTTACCATTCCGAGTGGGACAGTCAACAGAGTCACTGGCAGAGAGATACATGCAGGAGATAGTACGACTTCACGGAGTTCCGGTTAGCATTGTATCAGATCAAGACACTAGATTCATTTTGCATTTCTAGAGGAGCTTACAGGAGAGTTTGGGTACCCGCCTCAAGTTCAGTACAGCTTATCACCCGCAGATGCTCGAGGATATGTTGAGGGCCTGCATGTTGGACTTTCAGGGTTCCTGGGAAGATCATCTGCATCTAGTCGAATTTTCTTATAACAACAGTTACCAGGCTAGCATTCAGATGGCTCCTTTCGAAGCACTTTACGGG
Organism: Agapanthus africanus; assembly: GCA_030015575.1. Classification (NCBI taxonomy): domain Eukaryota; kingdom Viridiplantae; phylum Streptophyta; class Magnoliopsida; order Asparagales; family Amaryllidaceae; genus Agapanthus; species Agapanthus africanus. The sequence goes on along the minus strand of CM057350.1, from coordinate 128,810,404 downwards.
CGGAAGTGTCGATCCCCAATTTGTTGGGATGATGTGGGAGAACGAAGATTACTGGGTCCTGAGCTCATCGTTCAGACAGTCGACAAGGTCCAAATGATCAGGCATCGTATTAAGACGGCTCAAGATCGACAGAAGAGTTGGGCAGATACCAGCAGGAGAGCATTAGAGTTTGAAGTCGGAGATCACGTGTTCCTGAAGATTTCCCCTACCCACGGAGTTATCAGGTTTGGAGGTCGCGGGAAGCTCAGTCCCCGTTTCATCGGACCTTTTGAGGTGCTAGAGCGAGTAGGAGAGGTGGCCTACCGACTTGCCTTGCCTCCATCGCTAGCTGGTGTGCACAATACCTTCCACGTGTCTCAGTTGCGGCGTTATGTTCGAGATGAGAGCCATGTTCTGGACTATTCGGAGTTAGTTTTGGGTACCGATCTATCATACGAGGAGCAGCCCACCACCATCCTCGACCGCAGAGAGAAAGTGCTGAAGAACAAGGTCATTCCGTTAGTCTGAGTGTCTTAGGGCGGTCGTTCCCCAGGAGAATCTACCTGGGAGTGGGAGGAAGATATCCGTGCACGCTTTCCACATCTCTTTGTTTAGTACTTTTGTTTCTTTGTATCCTTGTTAAATTTCGAGGACGAAATTTTTGTAAAGGGGTATGATATAAATCCTCGTTCCCATCCATGATTTTTTTCCTACATTTCCCAAGTCCCCGAATGTTATCTCATTTTTCCCGTATTATTATTTTGTGTGAAGATTAGTTGCTTGGGTTGTAGTATTTGTTTTTCTAAACCAATTAAAATCAATCCAAAACCAAAACAATATATTTATATACTAGAACCCCAAAAACCCCAGCCCAAAACAAAACAAAAACTAAATAATTGTAAATAACAATTAAAGCCAAGCCCAAAAGCAAATTAATTAATTTTCCCCAACACATGCACCTCCGGCCCACTCCTTTTCTTTCCCTTTCGAATTTATTTAAACCCCCGGCCCAAAATCCCTAACCCAAACACCCTCAGACCTGACCCGCTCCATTTCCTCTTCCCCACAAATTTTCCCGCTTCTTTCTTTTTCCCCTGCGCGAACCCACGTCCCCGGGCAACCCACGTCGTGTGCCCACGTCGCCTCGCCGCCCCATGTCTCCGCGCTCTGTTGGATATAGTGCCCTCAAATTCAATTATTGGATATACCCAAACAGGGTTTTGAATATCCGCTGTTATGCACCAATTTCAAATTGATATATCTGTACTTCCTTTTACCCTCTCTCAGGTTACGAGTACTCCTTGGTTTAGGGGTAGTACACCTATTACGCAAATTGGATTGTCTTCTTCCAAACCATAGGCTGGTGCCGACCGGTAGGGAATGAAGAAAACCAATTAGCATAACGATGGTGTGCAGAAGGTATTAAGTTCAGACAAAGTAAGGGATTAGTAAGAGGGCAAAGTAAATTGCAACAGATATTCACGACCAAACCAAATATTTCGTTACCACTCCCACATCACCTTTGTATTTCTCCAGGACACTCCGTATCACTACGAAGATCCACAGTTTATTTGGATACTCCATCGTATGGTTATATACGAACTCGAATGGAACTGGTTCCAGTTCGGGGATGGATTCTGGTTCAGGAGAAATAGGAATAAGGTTTATTCGGTTGTCTTTTATCTTCACCCTCTCTCATTGCGAGTGTTCCTAGGATTGGGACAGTACACCCATTATGCTTATTGGATAGTCTTCTTCCAAACCATAGGCTGGTGCCGAACGGTAGGGAAGGAAGAAAACCATTTGGCCTAAAAGGGTGTGCAGAAGGTAAAGACTAAAGACATATGAAGGGATTTGGAGAGGTGGCAAAGAACTATACGGTTACAGTCGTGAATCTGGAAAAGGCATTACTAGGAATACCAGAATACCCCATCGGAACATTTCAATGTTTCAGCTTCACTGTGTAATGTTAAAGGAAAACTGATTTCCCGATTAGATACTTACTCCAGGGTCTGTATTTACCAGGTACGATTCTCACATCTGTATGGTTTTACAGATGATGAGTGGGAGTAAGTTATTGGGAATTGGGTGATTATCCTCATTATATCGGGATTCGTTGTAATCAGTGATATTTGAGGAAATCACCTGGGCTGTTTGCCGGTCGGCAAATATTTGGTTTTGAATATCCGCTGTTATGCACCAATTTCAAATTGATATATCTGTACGTCTATTTTCATAGAGTGAGATATACCTTTCTGAAATTATGTCTATGACATTTACCTATATCAGTGGATGGTTAGGTAAGGAGCATTAAACAGCGGTGTAATTCTTCTTAACCATAAGTACAGTTTTCAACCTACGACACACAGTGAATGAGTTATCAGACTCAAGGGACTTATACAGAGTATTGTATGTTATCCAGGGTCCATCAGGACAGAGGGGTTGGTCCTCGTACTATATTCGGTTTACTTATGACTTCTCTAGTTTTTAGACAGGTGTTTCGTGGAAACACAGGGTCCGAATTTGGAGAAGTTATAGGTATTTGAATAGAGTAGAGAACCAGGTATAGCAAGTATCGGGATTCTTCAAAGAGATCGAAGATGTAGATACTTGTGTATGGTATTCAGTTGATAGTAATGATAAAGAGAACTTGCTTCTCTTTCAGGTTACTCATAATTGGAAGCATTCCTAAGTTGAGTAACGCTGATCGGCCTCCTTCCATTTAGTTGACATGCACTGGAGACAGCTGCATGATTTGAATCTGGTTCAATTAAATCAGTGCCTCTGGTCCTATATTGGATATAGAACAGTTCGTATCTTAACGATGTTAAGGTACGGGGAGTTGTCCGGTTTATGCTTAAAACCAGACACTGGACAACTCAAGGCACGTTTCAGTAATGACTGTTTGTGGGTTGACCCAGGCTATGACGCGGGTTGACTTTCTACCATCTGGATGGACGATAGCAATATCGTTCTAGACTCGCCACAGTTTTAATAAAAATGGATTTTTTTTCAGAAAACAGTAGTGGGAGTATGGTAGAACTGGAAGTGATTCTAGAACCACAAACGATTACTGAAGATTTGACAGGAACCTAAAGATTCAATCTGGATTGACATTCCATTGGCCACTCCGCAGATCAGGTGGGTAACTTCAGGCACCCGAGAGGTACTACGGTAGCCTCAAGGACGGTGACAGGGAAGTTCTTGTTTACCCACAATTACCATTGCTGTTGTTCCAGGGTGCGAGACCCGGCGGGAGGATGAGTATAGCGTCGTTCTAAACTAGTTTTAGAAGTGTACGTGTATATGACTCTGCCAGAGGGTTGTCGTAGTCAGTGGGAGCAGCGGAAGCATTGGTGGACAGGTAGCTTATGTCTATTTATAGACTAAAGCAGATGTAGCGGAGATAGATCATCTATTTCTGACGTGACAGTCATAGGTTTGACTTCATCAGAATAGGGGATGGATCTGTTGAGAAGGTAGTAGGGTGTGATATCCTGGTATTTGGATGATATACACAGAGTAGGAAAAGAAACTCCTACACTACGATCGGTTATACTTTGGTCGTCACACAGTTGTTTCTCCACAAAGGAAATGGATTTTATATCAGACATACTGGTTACTAGATCTATGGTCTTAGATCTAGATTTGGGTGGTTTCCCAATCAGGGTACTTGACAGCATTCTAAGAGTATTTAGGATGGACGACTCCTGGCACGGTAGTGTACCTGCAGGTAATGGAGTCACCCTCTCCAAAGGTGTCTTACAGACTAAAGGGGAGAGGGACGGGCATGATTGGCAGATCACTTGCTCAGGCAATTGAGTCAATCGTGAGATGTCAAGTACCACACCAGATGTTGTTCTTGCACTAGATGCAATAAGTTGACATTAATCCAATCCTGGAGAAACAGTCGGAAGCAGTTTTAGAACATAAGTGGATGTTCTAGGGATATGATAACGACAGCCTCATTCAGGAGACAGTTATCATTCCGGGCTTCCAAGGTGACATGGACGACAAGGAGGTTGTCAGAGTTATAGTTTTCCTTCTGATGAGGGGCAGTATTTTGGATAGGTGATCCAAGGCAATACTGAGGGTGGCATGGCGCAGGATACTGATTAAGTTCAGTTGACGATACAGTCTAAGAAGTTTGGATTTGGAGTTCATTTATGAGCTATGTCCCATCAGACATCCAGACATATTCTGAGATAGGTATTGCTCTTTTCGGGAGATGGCTTTCTCCGCGAATTTGAGATATAGAGAGACATAGAAAGAAACAACTAAGCGGATCCACTCACTGAGGCTATTCCTCGAACGCAATAGTTCCGCAAACGAGCTTTGTGAGACTGACTAGTAGAGGAGTTGGATGTTCGGTATCACACGGGCTGTGAGTATGCGACATCGCAATAATTAGCCTTGAGTGCAAGTGGGAGATTGTTGGAGATAGTGCCCTCAGAGTCAATTATTAGGTCACAGGTACGTGATTGTAATGATTGAGGGAGGACCTATCCCGGTAGGACAGTCTTACTCGAGATGATAGTATGCTATCTGGTTTACCTTTATCATCGTGTACTGCTTTAGGTGACCTGACACGTCGCTATTACACGTTGATAGAGCCCCTAGGATTCTTGCTTGACCACCAGCAGTATGAGGGCGATCATATAAGTGGGAGCTGGGGGTTTATAAGCTTATCCTTAAAAGGTCCCTAGTCGTGGGAGTTTCGAGACTGGGCATCGATACTCCATTAGTAGACTAGTGTATACAGTCGAGACCCCGACGAGGGGCGGTGGCCGGTCTCACAAGCCACTGGTGTCAGTTGGATCACCTAAGATGTATACAGGTGCTCGTTGGGTTATGAGTACACCGGACAGGACTCGCCGGGAACATGCTAGTTGGTCATATACCAGACGTCAGATGGCAGTTCCCTGGTGACATGTGTGCAGGTTAGTTCATTGATCTGGGGATCGTCATTTGTCTCGTGTGAGTTCCCACTGTACTTTGATTACTACCCTACCACGGCTCAAAGGAGTCGTGCAAACAGGTTTTAGTTGGGTACAGTCCCGAGCCACATGGAGGCAGTGAGCGTATCTTCAGGGGTTCGTCTCTCCCGGTATTGGGGGTGAGGTCGTGCTGTGTCTAGGAGAGCCATTACACAAAGTCCTTGGCCAAGGCAAGGAGATTTACTGGTAGGTATTCCAGTAGTATCTCAGGGTGTTCTGGGCTACACTCCGACACGACTTGTACCGCTTTTGGGGGTCTGACTTTTACCAACCCCCTAGGCCCGCCATGCGACACTCATAGACGAACGGACCGGACTGCACGGATATTGTCACTGTCAGGCTCAGTAGGGTTGTCAGGCTGAGTTCACTCACAGACGTCCCTTTTAGTCAATACTTGGTAGCCCGTTACGTATTGGCTTATACCTCTGACGTGCTAGTGGTTAAATCCACAACCGAGGTGTTGACGAGTCTTTAGAGTCCCCCACATTCAGTTACTCAGCTTTCGGGCGAAAGGTTGTAGAGGCCGTATGGAGATATGGCAAGGTCCGACCAAATACGTGCGGTATTGCACGGATCGGGATCGGACAGTTTGTATTATAGGCCGTATGGATATATGGCAGGGTTCGATCAGATACGTGCGGTATTGCACGGATCAGGATCGAACAGATATTACTAGCCGGTTTTGGTATAAGCCGGATCCTAGTATAGTACAGTGTAGATTTTGTCTCATTGCATTTGTATTTCGGTCGGAATACAAATGCGGGTGTGTATGCACAGTATCGGGGTTTTCCTGTAATTTATTACGGGACCAGTTTTTGGAGTTGCCAGTTTGCTTTCCGTTTCGGCCAATTTCCTTTGTTCCGTTCATTGGCCGAAGTTTGGTGGAGGAGGGTTTATTTGCATTGTTGCAAATAGGCATTTGTGGAGGGGGTCTTTGCTTTTTGTAGCATCATGATAGTCTTCATGATGGTGCACCATCCATTGACTTGCTTGACTTCATACTTCATGATGGCATGACTTTGTTAGCATCATGGTTGTTGATGATGGTTGTGTGGAGTGTTGGCATTGCTTTGTGATCATGGTTGATTATGATAGCCATTCCTCTTTCTCTCTTTTGCTTGATAGAGTTTTTTTTTCCCACTCATTCTTTTGGCTTCAATCTCATTCTCTCCATTCCTCTAGTGCATGGCCGGCCAAATTGGTGATGGGCTGTCCAAAATATTGAGGTGGAAAAATGTTGTTTATTTCTTGCACCAAAGTTCTCCAAGCTCCTCCATATACTTCTTGTTCAATCCCTCCACCAATGGCAACCTCCACTACCCCAAAAAGAGACACAAGTTCTACTACACATTCTACAGCGAATCTTGGGCACGTCGAGTAGCCGGCTTCGTGCCCGAGTTGCCTCGGCATTGAGGTGGGAGCCCGTAAACAAAGTAGGCGATGTGGTGCACTTCCGGCGACGAGGAGGAGACGGGGCTTTTCCGCAGGAGATCGGGACCATGACGAGAAGACCGGAGGACTTGGATCGTCGGTATATCTCTAACCCTTCTTCTAGTTAGCTTAGACTTGTTAATGGTTACGATCCGGGTGTTTAGTGCGCGGTGGTGCCGGTTTGCTAAGTCCGAAAAATTTAAAGTTTTTCACCGCTTCCGCATTTGGCCGTCGGATTGACGGCCGGGGCGCCGCCGTGCACTTACAGTGGTATTAGAGCCTCCCCATTAACTTAGTCTAGCTTTGTGTAGTGTGTTTTTCTGTTTCGATCGATCGAATGTTCCAAAACTACATTTTTGTTAGCATCAGTTTTCTGTTGGAAATTTTTGGCGTCGAAAAATTTTTCAGGTTGTAAAATATTGATGTACTGGAAAATCTAAGAGCTCTGTAAAAATTCGACGAAGTAACTCCACAGTGGGAGCGCGGAACCGCCGCGAAAACCCCCTTCCCGCCGCCCTTCCGCCGCGCACTGTGGAGATCACTTCACCAATTTTTTACAGAGGCCTTCTGGGCTTAAAATATGGGTTTTGGAATATTAAAATTGGGCCCAGGTTTTCTGTGAGTGCTACAGTTTTGATTGGGGGCCCACTTGTTAATTTTTGATCGATCGGATATTTTAAACACATTTTTCACAGTATTTACATTATATCTGCGACCGTGAATGTCACTTGATCGGTAAATCCGGTCTAACTGCTATAGCCCGGTTAGACGGATTTGCGAACGTGACTTTCACGTTGATGTTTTGTTTTTGCTGTGATGTTGCGAATCGGTCGTGGGGGATAGCCTGGATGCAATGCTAGTACAGTTTTGTTGTATTATGTACATTTGATATTGCGGGGCGAGCGTCCGACATGTGGACTGCCGTCACTGCCTGATTGTATTATTATTTTGGGGCACGACCTGGTTGCGGTCGATGTACCCGTTGTATGTATATTTTACTTTCTGTACTAGGATTGCCCCGCGGAGGGGTGCACGGATAGCCGGGTTCTAGAGGGCAACAAGCCCGCATCTCATGGCATTGAGACGGAGGGGGCTTCACTCTAGGATTGGCGGGCTATTCGCCGCACTCGTAGGGGGTACAGGTTGACCCAGGAGGGGTGCCCAAGTTACCGGATTCCGTGAAGTGCTGGGTGGTCCATTCACGTTGCTGAAGGGGGCTGACTCGTTTCAGGTTTTGGCGGGTAACTTGCCGCGCCCGTAGGGGTCTAGGATTTCATTGCACAGGCTATCCACACGACCAGGGGAACGTCGGGTTTCAGTAGTGGCTCTGTGAAACCCGGGGATCCCAGATATCTGTATTGTTTCTGTGATGCTGTACATTTCTGTGATGTTGCATTTTATTCACGCCTTGAGCGAAATACTATATATTGGTATATATATTAGTAGATGTTGTATATGTTTTGCATCCGCGCTAGTCCAGTCCCCGCTCTGTCGTTAGTTAGCTAACCTAACGGGTAATGACGGGACCCAGTGGCGAATGCGAATGGCATATACGTACATCAGTATATTTTCGTTCTTTTTGGTGTGATCAATTGATGGGACTGCATTGATTCGGATCAATGCAAGTTAAAAACAAACCTAATCTGATGTTGTTGGAACACTTTTCATAAAGCTGTTATTGCAAGGACGTTTACTTTTGTTTTGCATCGTGGTATTCATTGGAATATCCTGCTCCTCAGTCGACGAGGCAAGGGCCGAGATCCCTTCACCGGGAGTGACCCCTTGGACAGAAGTTTGCGTCAGGGCATTAACTTCACTATAGCCGATTACTTTTGCTTTGCACCGTGGTATTCATTTGGAATATCCTGCACCCCATTCTACGGGGAAAGAGCCGAGATCCATTCACTGGGAGTGACCTCTTTAGCAAAGGTTTTCGTCACTATATTTTCAAAAAGCTATCCGTTCCTTCAACGATATCAAGTTCATTACGTTAAAGGTTTTCGCCAGAAACCATTCGTAGCCCTCCGTCGTTTCATATGGATAGTCAATAGTATTCAAGCTGTGTATGTTGGCCAAAGTCAAGGCACAGTGTTTGGTAGCTATTGGTTATTCATATGCAGCATAGATAGATGCGTTGGTTTGGAACAGTCGTACTGCCATGTTGGCCAAAGTCAAGGGTATGTACGGGTGGATTCAAATTAACCTGGAGAATGACGGGTAGAACTTGACATGTGACTTATGATATGTTGGCCAAAGTCAAGGTCATAAGAGCATGGGGCAGAAATCTCATCGGGAGTTTCAAAAGAACTGAAACTTGCCAGATATGCGCATACCTTCTGGAGTGTGATAGCGTGAGCGGATTCCGTCACGTTATCATGCAATGATAGTTGGATCCCGATTCCCACTGATGAGTTAGTTTACTCCTCGGGTAACCCCGACTAATTCTTCTTTCAGGTTTGGAGGAGAATTTGAGGTACAGTGGGAGGTTTCCAGATTAGATAAATTGGTGACCATTCTGATCTAGGTTAGAGTGCACGCTGAGTGTTTCTTTTCTCTCTCTCTTTGGCAGCGACCATTGACCCGACCCTAAGACTTTGACTCAGTGACCAAGTTGACCGAACCTTCTTAAACACCGGCTTTTGAATTGTCAGAGTTGCAAACCTCATTGCCACTCCTACTTTTACCCTTTTCTCCAGGACACCCCGTTTTACTACGAACGTCCACTTCCATTGGACAAAACCATCGTATGGTTAGATACGAACTCGAAAGAATTTATTCGAGGATGGTTTCCGGTTCTGGAGAAAACGGATAGGATTATTCAGTTGTCTTTTCCTTTTACCCTCTCTCAGGTTACGAGTACTCCTTGGTTTAGGGGTAGTACACCTATTACGCAAATTGGATTGTCTTCTTCCAAACCATAGGCTGGTGCCGACCGGTAGGGAATGAAGAAAACCAATTAGCATAACGATGGTGTGCAGAAGGTATTAAGTTCAGACAAAGTAAGGGATTAGTAAGAGGGCAAAGTAAATTGCAACAGATATTCACGACCAAACCAAATATTTCGTTACCACTCCCACATCACCTTTGTATTTCTCCAGGACACTCCGTATCACTACGAAGATCCACAGTTTATTTGGATACTCCATCGTATGGTTATATACGAACTCGAATGGAACTGGTTCCAGTTCGGGGATGGATTCTGGTTCAGGAGAAATAGGAATAAGGTTTATTCGGTTGTCTTTTATCTTCACCCTCTCTCATTGCGAGTGTTCCTAGGATTGGGACAGTACACCCATTATGCTTATTGGATAGTCTTCTTCCAAACCATAGGCTGGTGCCGAACGGTAGGGAAGGAAGAAAACCATTTGGCCTAAAAGGGTGTGCAGAAGGTAAAGACTAAAGACATATGAAGGGATTTGGAGAGGTGGCAAAGAACTATACGGTTACAGTCGTGAATCTGGAAGAGGCATTACTAGGAATACCAGAATACCCCATCGGAACATTTCAATGTTTCAGCTTCACTGTGTAATGTTAAAGGAAAACTGATTTCCCGATTAGATACTTACTCCAGGGTCTGTATTTACCAGGTACGATTCTCACATCTGTATGGTTTTACAGATGATGAGTGGGAGTAAGTTATTGGGAATTGGGTGATTATCCTCATTATATCGGGATTCGTTGTAATCAGTGATATTTGAGGAAATCACCTGGGCTGTTTGCCGGTCGGCAAATATTTGGTTTTGAATATCCGCTGTTATGCACCAATTTCAAATTGATATATCTGTACGTCTATTTTCATAGAGTGAGATATACCTTTCTGAAATTATGTCTATGACATTTACCTATATCAGTGGATGGTTAGGTAAGGAGCATTAAACAGCGGTGTAATTCTTCTTAACCATAAGTACAGTTTTCAACCTACGACACACAGTGAATGAGTTATCAGACTCAAGGGACTTATACAGAGTATTGTATGTTGTCCAGGGTCCATCAGGACAGAGGGGTTGGTCCTCGTACTATATTCGGTTTACTTATGACTTCTCTAGTTTTTAGACAGGTGTTTCGTGGAAACACAGGGTCCGAATTTGGAGAAGTTATAGGTATTTGAATAGAGTAGAGAACCAGGTATAGCAAGTATCGGGATTCTTCAAAGAGATCGAAGATGTAGATACTTGTGTATGGTATTCAGTTGATAGTAATGATAAAGAGAACTTGCTTCTCTTTCAGGTTACTCATAATTGGAAGCATTCCTAAGTTGAGTAACGCTGATCGGCCTCCTTCCATTTAGTTGACATGCACTGGAGACAGCTGCATGATTTGAATCTGGTTCAATTAAATCAGTGCCTCTGGTCCTATATTGGATATAGAACAGTTCGTATCTTAACGATGTTAAGGTACGGGGAGTTGTCCGGTTTATGCTTAAAACCAGACACTGGACAACTCAAGGCACGTTTCAGTAATGACTGTTTGTGGGTTGACCCAGGCTATGACGCGGGTTGACTTTCTACCATCTGGATGGACGATAGCAATATCGTTCTAGACTCGCCACAGTTTTAATAAAAATGGATTTTTTTCAGAAAACAGTAGTGGGAGTATGGTAGAACTGGAAGTGATTCTAGAACCACAAACGATTACTGAAGATTTGACAGGAACCTAAAGATTCAATCTGGATTGACATTCCATTGGCCACTCCGCAGATCAGGTGGGTAACTTCAGGCACCCGAGAGGTACTACGGTAGCCTCAAGGACGGTGACAGGGAAGTTCTTTTTTACCCACAATTACCATTGCTGTTGTTCCAGGGTGCGAGACCCGGCGGGAGGATGAGTATAGCGTCGTTCTAAACTAGTTTTAGAAGTGTACGTGTATATGACTCTGCCAGAGGGTTGTCGTAGTCAGTGGGAGCAGCGGAAGCATTGGTGGACAGGTAGCTTATGTCTATTTATAGACTAAAGCAGATGTAGCGGAGATAGATCATCTATTTCTGACGTGACAGTCATAGGTTTGACTTCATCAGAATAGGGGATGGATCTGTTGAGAAGGTAGTAGGGTGTGATATCCTGGTATTTGGATGATATACACAGAGTAGGAAAAGAAACTCCTACACTACGATCGGTTATACTTTGGTCGTCACACAGTTGTTTCTCCACAAAGGAAATGGATTTTATATCAGACATACTGGTTACTAGATCTATGGTCTTAGATCTAGATTTGGGTGGTTTCCCAATCAGGGTACTTGACAGCATTCTAAGAGTATTTAGGATGGACGACTCCTGGCACGGTAGTGTACCTGCAGGTAATGGAGTCACCCTCTCCAAAAGTGTCTTACAGACTAAAGGGGAGAGGGACGGGCATGATTGGCAGATCACTTGCTCAGGCAATTGAGTCAATCGTGAGATGTCAAGTACCACACCAGATGTTGTTCTTGCACTAGATGCAATAAGTTGACATTAATCCAATCCTGGAGAAACAGTCGGAAGCAGTTTTAGAACATAAGTGGATGTTCTAGGGATATGATAACGACAGCCTCATTCAGGAGACAGTTATCATTCCGGGCTTCCAAGGTGACATGGACGACAAGGAGGTTGTCAGAGTTATAGTTTTCCTTCTGATGAGGGGCAGTATTTTGGATAGGTGATCCAAGGCAATACTGAGGGTGGCATGGCGCAGGATACTGATTAAGTTCAGTTGACGATACAGTCTAAGAAGTTTGGATTTGGAGTTCATTTATGAGCTATGTCCCATCAGACATCCAGACATATTCTGAGACAGGTATTGCTCTTTTCGGGAGATGGCTTTCTCCGCGAATTTGAGATATAGAGAGACATAGAAAGAAACAACTAAGCGGATCCACTCACTGAGGCTATTCCTCGAACGCAATAGTTCCGCAAACGAGCTTTGTGAGACTGACTAGTAGAGGAGTTGGATGTTCGGTATCACACGGGCTGTGAGTATGCGACATCGCAATAATTAGCCTTGAGTGCAAGTGGGAGATTGTTGGAGATAGTGCCCTCAGAGTCAATTATTAGGTCACAGGTACGTGATTGTAATGATTGAGGGAGGACCTATCCCGGTAGGACAGTCTTACTCGAGATGATAGTATGCTATCTGGTTTACCTTTATCATCGTGTACTGCTTTAGGTGACCTGACACGTCGCTATTACACGTTGATAGAGCCCCTAGGATTCTTGCTTGACCACCAGCAGTATGAGGGCGATCATATAAGTGGGAGCTGGGGGTCTATAAGCTTATCCTTAAAAGGTCCCTAGTCGTGGGAGTTTCGAGACTGGGCATCGATACTCCATTAGTAGACTAGTGTATACAGTCGAGACCCCGACGAGGGGCGGTGGCCGGTCTCACAAGCCACTGGTGTCAGTTGGATCACCTAAGATGTATACAGGTGCTCGTTGGGTTATGAGTACACCGGACAGGACTCGCCGGGAACATGCTAGTTGGTCATATACCAGACGTCAGATGGCAGTTCCCTGGTGACATGTGTGCAGGTTAGTTCATTGATCTGGGGATCGTCATTTGTCTCGTGTGAGTTCCCACTGTACTTTGATTACTACCCTACCACGGCTCAAAGGAGTCGTGCAAACAGGTTTTAGTTGGGTACAGTCCCGAGCCACATGGAGGCAGTGAGCGTATCTTCAGGGGTTCGTCTCTCCCGGTATTGGGGGTGAGGTCGTGCTGTGTCTAGGAGAGCCATTACACAAAGTCCTTGGCCAAGGCAAGGAGATTTACTGGTAGGTATTCCAGTAGTATCTCAGGGTGTTCTGGGCTACACTCCGACACGACTTGTACCGCTTTTGGGGGTCTGACTTTTACCAACCCCCTAGGCCCGCCATGCGACACTCATAGACGAACGGACCGGACTGCACGGATATTATCACTGTCAGGCTCAGTAGGGTTGTCAGGCTGAGTTCACTCACAGACGTCCCTTTTAGTCAATACTTGGTAGCCCGTTACGTATTGCCTTATACCTCTGACGTGCTAGTGGTTAAATCCACAACCGAGGTGTTGACGAGTCTTTAGAGTCCCCCACATTCAGTTACTCAGCTTTCGGGCGAAAGGTTGTAGAGGCCGTATGGAGATATGGCAAGGTCCGACCAAATACGTGCGGTATTGCACGGATCGGGATCGGACAGTTTGTATTATAGGCCGTATGGATATATGGCAGGGTTCGATCAGATACGTGCGGTATTGCACGGATCAGGATCGAACAGATATTACTAGCCGGTTTTGGTATAAGCCGGATCCTAGTATAGTACAGTGTAGATTTTGTCTCATTGCATTTGTATTTCGGTCGGAATACAAATGCGGGTGTGTATGCACAGTATCGGGGTTTTCCTGTAATTTATTACGGGACCAGTTTTTGGAGTTGCCAGTTTGCTTTCCGTTTCGGCCAATTTCCTTTGTTCCGTTCATTGGCCGAAGTTTGGTGGAGGAGGGTTTATTTGCATTGTTGCAAATAGGCATTTGTGGAGGGGGTCTTTGCTTTTTGTAGCATCATGATAGTCTTCATGATGGTGCACCATCCATTGACTTGCTTGACTTCATACTTCATGATGGCATGACTTTGTTAGCATCATGGTTGTTGATGATGGTTGTGTGGAGTGTTGGCATTGCTTTGTGATCATGGTTGATTATGATAGCCATTCCTCTTTCTCTCTTTTGCTTGATAGAGTTTTTTTTCCCACTCATTCTTTTGGCTTCAATCTCATTCTCTCCATTCCTCTAGTGCATGGCCGGCCAAATTGGTGATGGGCTGTCCAAAATATTGAGGTGGAAAAATGTTGTTTATTTCTTGCACCAAAGTTCTCCAAGCTCCTCCATATACTTCTTGTTCAATCCCTCCACCAATGGCAACCTCCACTACCCCAAAAAGAGACACAAGTTCTACTACACATTCTACAGCGAATCTTGGGCACGTCGGTAGCCGGCTTCGTGCCCGAGTTGCCTCGGCATTGAGGTGGGAGCCCGTAAACAAAGTAGGCGATGTGGTGCACTTCCGGCGACGAGGAGGAGACGGGGCTTTTCCGCAGGAGATCGGGACCATGACGAGAAGACCGGAGGACTTGGATCGTCGGTATATCTCTAACCCTTCTTCTAGTTAGCTTAGACTTGTTAATGGTTACGATCCGGGTGTTTAGTGCGCGGTGGTGCCGGTTTGCTAAGTCCGCAAAATTTAAAGTTTTTCACCGCTTCCGCATTTGGCCGTCGGATTGACGGCCGGGGCGCCGCCGTGCACTTACAGTGACGACCAAAGTGTAACCGATCGTAGTATAGGAATATCACTTCCTACTTTGTGTATGTCATCCATAACCCGGATATTACACCCTACTACCTTCTCAACAGATCCATCCCCTATTCTGATGACGTCAAACCTATGACTGTCACATCAGAAACAGATGATCTATCTCTGCAATATCTGCTTAAGTCTATAAATAGACATAAACCTGATGTCCACCAATGCTTCCGCTGCTCCCACTGACTACGAAAACCCCTTGGCAGAGTCATATAGACGTGCACTTCTAAAGCTAGTTTAGAACGACGCTATACTCATCCTCCTGCCGGGTCTCGCAGCCTGGAACAACAACAATGGCATGTGTGGGTAAACAAGAACTTCCTTGTCACCGTCCTTGAGGCTACCGGAGTACCTCTCGGGTGCCTGAAGTTACCCACCTTATCTGCGGAGTGGCCAATGGAGTGTCAAAACAGATTGAATGTTTAGGTTCCTTATCAAATTTTCAGTAATCGTTTGCGGTTCTGGAATCACTTCCAGTTCTACCATACTCCCACCTCATAGTTTTTGAAAAATAACCATTTCCCTTTTTAAAATGTGGCGAGTTAAGAACAATATCACTATTGATCTTCCAGATGGTAGAAAGTCAACCCTCGTCATAGCCTGGGTCAACCCACAAACAGCCATTACAGAAACGTGCCTCGAGTTGTCCAGTGTCTGGTTTTAATCATAAGCCGGACAACTTCCCGTACCTTAACAATGTTAAGATATGAACTGTACTATATCCAATATAGAACCAGAGGCACTGATTTAATTGAACCAGATTCAAATCATGCAGCTATCTGCAGTGCATGTCAACTAAATGGAAGGAGGCCGATCAGCGTTACTCAACTTAGGAATGCTTCCAATTATGAGTAACCTGAAAGAGAAGTAATTTCTCTTTATTATTACTATCAACTGAATACCATACACAAGTATCTATATCTTCGATCACTTTGAAGAATCCCGATACTTGCTATACCTGGTTCTCTACTCTATTCAAATACCTATAACTCCTCAAAACTTAGACCCTGTGTTTCTACGAAACACATGTCTAAGAACTAGAGAAGTTAAAAGTAAACAGAATATAGTATGAGGACCAACCCCTCTGTCCTAATGGACACTGGACAACATACAATACTCTGTATAAGTCCGCTGAGTCTAACAACTCTTTCACTGTGTGTCGTGGGTTGAAAACTGTACTTATGGTTAAGAAGAATTACACCGCTGTTTAATGCTCCTTACCTAAACATCTACTGATATAGGTAAATGTCATCGACATAATATCAAAAGGTATATCTCACTCTATGAAAATAGACGTACAGATATATCAATTTGAAATTGGTGCACAACAGCGGATATTCAAAACCAAATATTTGCCGACCGGCAAACAGCCCAGGTGATCTCCTCAAATATCACTGATTACAACGAATCCTGATATAATGAGGATGATCACCCAATTCCCAATAACTTACTCCCACTCATCATCTGTAAAACCATATAGATGTGAGAATCATACCTGGTAAATACATACCCTGGAGTGAGTATCTAATCGGGAAATCAGTTTTCTTTTAACAGTACACAGTGAAACTGAAACATTGAAATGTTTCGATGGGGTATCCTGGTATTCTTAGTAATGCCTCTACCATTATCCAGATTCACAACTATAACCGTATAATTCTTTGCCACCTCTCCAAATCCCTTTATATGTCTTTAGTCATTACCTTCTGCACACCCGTTAGGCCAAATGGTTTTCTTCCTTCCCTACCGTTCGGCACCAGCCTATGGTTTGGAAGAAGACTATCCAATAAGCATAATGGGTGTACTGTCCTAGTCCTAGGAGCACTCGCAATGCGAGAGAAGGTGAGGATAAAAGACACCTGAATAAATCTTATTCCTATTTCTCCTGAACTAGAATCCATCCCCGAACTGGAACAAGTTCCTTTCGAGTTCGTATATGACCATACGATGGAACATCCAATAAACTGTGGATCTTCGTAGTGATACGGAGTGTCCTGGAGAAATACAAAGGTAATTTAGGATTGGCGAAGAAATACTCGGTTTGGTCGTGAATATCAGTCGCAATTTACTTTGCCCTCTTACTAATCCCTTGCTTTGTCTTAATCTTAATACCTTCTGCACACCGTTTAGGCTAATTGGTTTTCTTCATTCCCTACCGGTCGGCACCAGCCTAAGGTCTGGAAGAAGACTATCCAATTTGCGTAATAGGTGTACTATCTCCTAAACTAAGGAGTACTCGTAACTTGAGAGAAGATAAAAGGGAAAAAGACAACTGAATAATCCTATCCGTTTTCTCCAGAACCGGAAACCATCCTCGAATTCTTTCGAGTTCGTATCTAACCATACGATGGTTTTGTCCAATGGAAGTGGACGTTCGTAATAATACGGGGTGTCCTGGAGAAAAGGGTAAAAGTAGGAGTGGCAATGAGGTCTGCAACTCTGACAATCCAAAAGCCAGTGTTAAGAAGGTTCGGTCAACTTGGTCTCTGAGTCGTAGTCTTAGGGTCGGGTCAATGGTCGCTGCCAGAGAGAGAGAGAAAAGAAACACTCAGCGTGCACTTTAACCTAGATCAGAATGGTTATCACTTTATCTAATCTGGAAACCTCCCACTG
Source organism: Agapanthus africanus (assembly GCA_030015575.1). Taxonomy (NCBI): domain Eukaryota; kingdom Viridiplantae; phylum Streptophyta; class Magnoliopsida; order Asparagales; family Amaryllidaceae; genus Agapanthus; species Agapanthus africanus. Next base: position 128,793,081 of record CM057350.1, on the reverse strand, counting down.
TACCTCAAACTCTCCTCCAAACCTGAAAGAAGAATTAGTCGGGGTCACCCGAGGAGTAAACCAACTCATCAGTGGGAATCGGGATCCAACTCTCATCGCATGATAACGTGACGGAATCCGCTCACGGTATCACACTCCAGAAGGTATGCGCATATCTGGCAAGTTTCAGTTCTTTTGAAACTCCCGATGTGATTTCTGCCCCATGCTCTTATGACCTTGACTTTGGCCAACAAATCATAAGTCACATGTCAAGTTCTGCCCGTCATTCTCCAGGTTAATTTGAGCCCACCCGTACAAGCCCTTGACTTTGGCCAACAAGGCTATACGGCTGCCCCAAACCAACGCATCTATCTATGCTGCATATGAATAACCAACAGCTACCAAACACTGTGCCTTGACTTTGGCCAACAAACACAGCTTGAATACTATTGACTACCCATATGAAACGACGGAGGGCTACGAATGGTTTCTGGCGAAAACCTTTAACGTAATGAACTTGATATCGTTGAAGGAACGGATAGCTTTTTAGAAAATATAGTGACGAAAACCTTTACTAAAGAGGTCACTCCCGGTGAAGGGATCTCGGCTCTTTCCCCGTAGAATGGGGTGCAGGATATTCCAACTGAATACCACGGTGCAAAGCAAAAGCAATCGACTATAGTAAAGTTAATGCCCTGACGCAAAATTCTGTCCAAGGGGTCACTCCCGGTGAAGGGATCTCGGCCCTTGCCTCGTCGACTGAGGAGCAGGATATTCCAAATGAATACCACGATGCAAAACAAAAGTGAACGTCCTTGCAATAACAGCTTTTTGAAAAATGTTCCAACAACATCAGAAAAGGTTTGTTTAACTTGCATTGATCCGAATCAATGCAGTCCCATCAATTGATCACACCACAAAGAACGAAAATATACTGACGTACGTATATGCCATCCGCATTCGCCACTGGGTCCCGTCATCACCCGTTAGGTTATCTAACTAACGGCAGAGCGGGGACTGGACTAGCGCGGATGAAAAACATATACAACATCTACTAATATATATACCAATATATAGTATTTCGCTCAAGGCGTGAATAAAATGCAACATCACAGAAATGTACAGCATCACAGAACAATACAGATATCTGGGATCCCCGGGTTTCACAGAGCCACTACTGAAACCCGACGTTCCCCTGGTCGTGTGGATAGCCTGTGCAATGAAATCCTAGACCCCTACGGGCGCGGCAAGTCACCCGCCAAAACCTGAAGCGAGGCAGCCCCCTTCAGCTCCGTGAATGGACCACCCAGCATTCCACGGAATCCGGCAACTTGGGCACCCCTCCTGGGTCAAACTATACCCCCTACGAGTGCGGCGAATAGCCCGCCAATTCCAGACTGAAGCCCCCTCCGTCTCAATGCCCTGAGATGCGGGCTTGTTGCCTTCCAGAACCCGGCTATCCGTGCACTCCTCCGCGGGGTAAACCTAGTACAGAAAGTAAAATATACATACACCGGGTACATCGACCGCAACCAGGTCGTGCCCCAAAAGAATAATACAAACAGGCAGTGACGGCAGTCCACATGTCGGACGCTCGCCCCGCAATATCAAATGTACATAATACAACAGCACAGTACTAGCATTGCATCCAGGCTATCCCCACCGACCGATCCGCAACATCACAGCAAAAACAGAACATCAACGTGAAAGTCACGTTCGCAAATCCGTCTAACCGGGCTATAGCAGTTAGACCGGATTTACCGATCGAGTGGCATTCACGGTCGCAGATATAATGTAAATACTGTGAAAAAAATGTGTTTAAGATTTTTCGATTGACCAAAAATTAACAAGTGGGCCCCAAACCAATACTGCAGCACTCACAGAAATAATTGGCCCAATTTTAATATTCCAAAACCCCCAACTTAAGCCCAGAAGCCCACTGGAAAAACTTGATTCAGTGAGGACATCAATGCGCGGCGGAACCGCGGCCCAAGTGGGGTTTTGGCCGCGGTTCCGCGCTCCATTAATCGAGTCACTGCATCGAATTTTTCCAGTATGCTTATAATTCCCTGCACATCATTCTGAGACCACCTGAAAAATTTTTAGACACCAAAAAATCTTAACAGAAAACTGATGTGAGGTAAAATGTAGATTTTGGAATTTTGGTCGATCGGAAACGCAAAACACATCAAACGAAGCTAGACTAAGTTAATGGCGAGGCTCTGATACCACTGTAAGTGCACGGCGGCGCCCCGGCCGTCAATCCGACGACCAAACGCGGAAACGGTGGTAAACTTTAATTTTGCGGACTTAGCAAACCGGCACCACCGCGCACTAAACCCCGGATCGTGCCATTAAAAAAGTCTAAGCTAACAAGAGGATGGGTTAGAGATGTACCGACTGATCCGAGTCCTCCGGTCTTCATCTCCACTCCGATCTCCTCGCGGGAACTCCGGTCGTCGCCTCCTCGCCGGAAAGGCACCACATCGCCTGTAGCTTTTACGGGCTCCCACCTCAATACCGAGGCAACTCGGGCGCGAAGTAGGCTACCCGACGCGCCCAAGATATGCTGTAGGAAGTGTAGTGTAGAATCATAGTCTCTTTTGGGGTTTGTTGCCATTTGTGGATGATGGAGGAAACAAGGTGAGAAAAATGGTGCTTGCATTTTTCTAACATGAAAATGAAATCAAGAAAGAAACTCTCAAGAATGAAGCTCTCTTCTTCTTCTTCTCTCAACCATGGAAAAAACTTATCATCTCTAAATAAATGGTGGAGGAAAGAATGTATATCAAACAAGAGGGAGGTGAGTGTAGGAGAGCATGAAGGGTGACCATATCCTAAACCTCATCATCACAACCTCACATCAACTCTAATCCTTTCTCATCAACTTTCAACTCACTTCAAATCATAATAAAGCATGAAAAGAAAAGATGCTATCATGATAAATACATATGCAAGAAAATCCTCCACAAAATGTTATTTGCAAACTTGCAAATAACCCCCTCCATCGGAAAAGTCCGGCCGGGAAAGAACAAAGGAAAACCGGCCGGAACGGAATGCAAACTGGCAACTCCAGAAAACTGGTCCCGTAATAAATTACAGGATAACCCCGATACTGTGCATACACACCCGCATCGGTATTCCGTCCGGATACAAATGCAAAGAGACAAAATCTACACTGTACTATACTAGGATCCGGCTTAAACCAAAGCCGGCTAGTAATATCCGTCCGACCCTGATCCGTGCAATACCGCACGTATCTGATCGAACGCTGCCATATAACTATACGGCTACTAGTACAAACCGTCCGATCCTGATCCGTGCAATACCGCACGTATCTGATCGGACCCTGCCATATCTCCATACGGCCTCTACAGCGTTTCGCCCGAAAGCTGAGTAACTGAAAGTGTGGTGGACTCTAAAGACTCGTCAATACTATGGCTGTGGATTTAACCACCAGCACGTCAGAGGTATAAGCCAATACGTGACGGGCCACCAGCTATTGACCAAAAGGGACGTCGATGAGCGAACTCATCCTGACACCCTACTGAGCCTGTCAGTGACAATATCCGTACAGTCCGGTCCGTTCGTCTATGAGCATCGCATGTCGGGCCTAGGGGGTGGGTAAAAGTCAGACCCCCAAAAGCGGTACAAATCATGTCGGAGTGTAGCCCAGAACACCCTGAGATACTACTGGAATACCTACCAGTAAATCTCCTGCCTTGGCTAAGGACTTCGTGTAATGGCTCTCCTAGACACTGCGCGACCTCACCCCCAATACCGGGAGAGACGAACCCCCGAAGATCCGCTCACTGCCTCCATGTGGCTCGGGACTGTACCCAACTAAAACCTGTTTGCACGACTCCTTTGAGCCGTGGTAGGGTAGTAATCAAAGCACAGTGGGAACTCACACGAGACAAATGACGATCCCCAGGTCGATGAACTAACCTGTACACATGTCACCTGGGAACTGCTATCTGACGTCAGGTATAAGACCAACTACCATGTTCCCGGCGAGTCCTGTCCGGTGTACTCATAACCCAATGAGCACCTGTATACATCTTAGGTGAACCAACTAACACCAGTGGCTTGTGAGACCGGCCACCGCCCCTCGTCGGGGTCTCGACTGTATACACTAGTCTACTCTGGAGAATCGATGCCCTGTCTCGAAACTCCCACGACTAGGGACCTTTTAAGGATATGTTTGTAGACTACCAGCTCCCACGTATATGATCGCCCTCATACTGCCGGTAGTCAAGCAAGAATCCTAGGGGCTCTATCAACGTGCAATAGCGACCTATCAGGTCACCTAAAGCAGTACACGATGATAAAGGTAAACCAGATAGCAAACTATCATCTCGAGTAAGACTGTTCTACCGGGATAGGTCCTCCCTCAATCATTGCAATCACGTGCCTGTGATCCAATAATTGACTCTGAGGGCACTATCTCCAACAATTTGGGCCCAGTGCTTTTTACTGTACAGCAGATTTGCGTGGGGCTACTTCGGGAAATTTAGTCGATCGAAATTTAAACGTGTCAGTTTACAGTACTTACATTATATCTCCGACCGTGAATGTCATTCGAGCGGTAAACCGCGTCTGATTGCTATAGTTCTTTTAGACGGGTTTGCGAACGTGACATTCGCGTTGATGTTCTGTGTTGTGCTGTGATGTTGCGGATTTGTCGTGGTGGATAGTAGTGTGCAATAGTAGTGCAGTTTGGATTTATTTGTACATTTGATATTGCGGGGCGAGCGTGCAACATGTGGACTGCCGTCACTGCCTGTTTGTATAATATTCTTTTGGGGCACGACCGGGTCGAGGTCGATGTACCCGTTGTACATATTTTTCATTTTCTGTACTAGGTTTTGCCCCGCGACGGAGTGCACGGATAGCCGGGTTCTAGAGGGCAACAGGTCCGCATCTCATAGCTTTGAGAGGCAGAGGGGCCTCACTCTAGTATTGGCAGACTATTCGCCGCACTCGTAGGGGGTACAGGTTGACCCAAGGAGGGGTGCTCAGGTTACCGGATTCCGTGAAGTGCAGGGTGGTCCATTCACTTTGCTGTAGGGGGCTGCCTCGCTTCAAGTTTTGGCGGGTTACTTGCCACACCCGTAGGGGTCTAGGTTTCATTGCACAGGCTATCCACATGACAGGGGGACGTCGGGTTTCAGCAGCGGCTCTGTGAAACACGGAGATCCCAGATTATCTGTATTGTTCTGTGATGCTTATTACTTTTCTGTAATGTTGCATATTATCACACCTGGAGCGATTATTGTATATTGGTATATATACTATTATATGTTGTATATATTTTGCACCTGCGCTAGTCCAGTCCCCGCTCTGTCGTTAGTTAAGTAACCTAACGGGTGATGACGGGACCCAGTGACGAATGCGGATGGCATATACGTACATTTTATTTCCGTTCTTTTTTGGTGTGATTAATTGATGGGACTGCGTTGATTCTGATCAATGCAAAGGAAAACAAACCTGTTTGGATGTTGTTGGAACAAATTTAAAAAGTGTTATTACAAAGATGTTTCCTTTTGTTATGCATAGTGGTATTCAGTGGAATATCCTGCACCTCATTCGACGGGGCAAGGGCCGATATCCCTTCACCGGGAGTGACCCCTTGGGCAGAAGTTTGCATCAGGGTAATAACTTCACTATAGTCGATTACATGTTGCTTTGCATAGTGGTATTCAGTGGAATATCCTGCACCTCATTCCACGAGGAAAGAGCCGAGATCCCTTCACCGGGAATGACCTCTTTAGCAAAGGTTTTCGCCACTATATTTTTATAAAAAGCTATCAGGTTCTTTCAACGAGATCAAGTTCATTACGTTAAAGGTTTTTCACCAAAAACCAGCCGTAGCCCTCCGTCGTGTCTTATGGATGGTCAGTAGTATTCAAGCTATGTTTGTTGGCTTTCATCAAGGCATAGTGTTTGGTAGCTGCTGGGGTATTCATTTGTTGCATAGATAGATGTGTTGGTTTAGGACAGCCGTATTACCTTGTTGGCTTTCGTCAAGGGTATGTACGGGTGGGTTCAAATTGACAAGAATATGACGGCCAGAACTTGACATGTGACTTATGATTTGTTGGCTTTCGTCAAGGTCATAAGAACATGGGGTAAAAATCATATCGGGGGTTTCTAAAGAAACTGAAACTTGCCAGGCATGCGCATACCTTTTGGAGTGTGATAACGAGAGTGGATTCCGTCACGTTATCATGCGATGAGAGTTGGATCCCGATTCCCACTGATGAGTTGGTTTACTCTTCGAGTGATCCCGATTGATTCTTCTTTCAGGTTTGGAGGAGAATTTGACAGTACAGTGGGAGGTTTCCGGATTAGATAAAGTGATAACCATTCTGATCTAGGTTAGAGTGCACGCAAAGTGTTTCTTTTCTCTCTCTCTTTGGCAGCGACCTTTGACCGACCCTAGACTATGACTCAGGGACCAAGTTGACCGAACCTTCTTAAAATACTGGCTTTTGGATTGTCTAAGTTGCATAAGTCATTGCCACTCCTTCTTCTACCCTTTGCATTTCTCAGAACACCCCGTATTACTACGGACATCCACTTCCATTGGATAGATCCATCGTATGGTTATATACGAACTCGAAGGGAATTCTTCGAGGATGGATCCAGGTTCAGGAGAAATAGAATTGGTTTATTCAGTTGTCTTTTATTATCACCTTCTCTCAGGTTGCGAGGGCTCCTTGGTTTAGGAGAGTACACCTATTACGCTTATTGGATAGTCTTCTTCCAAACCATAGGCAGGTGCCGAAAGGTAGGGAATGAAGAAAACCAATTAGCCTAAGTAGGGTGTACAGAAGGTAATATGTAAAGACAAAATAAAGGGATTAGAAAGAGGGCAAAGTAAATTGCGACTGCTATCATTCATGACCAAACTGCGTACTTCATCGCCACTCCTATTTCACCTTTGCTAGAATAAGGTATTATTCAGTTGTCTTTTATCATCACCTTCTCTCAGTTGCGAGTACTCCTTGGTTTAGAAGGGTACACTTATTATGCTTACTGGATAGTCTTCTTCCAAACCATAGGCTGGTGCCGAACGGTAGGGAAGGAAGAAAACCATTTAGCCTAACAATGGTGTACAGAATGTAACGACTAAAGACAAATAAAGGGATTTGGAGAGATGGCAAAGAAATATACGGTTAAAGTCATGAATTGGATTATGGAAGAGGCATTACTATGAATACCAGGATACCCCTACGAAACATTTTCATGTTTCAGTGCATTGTTAAAGGAAAACTGATTTCCCGATTAGACACTTACTCCAGAGTATGTATTTACCAGGTATGTTTATCATATCTGTATGGTTTTACAGATGTTGAGTGGGAGTAGGTTATTGGGAAAAAGATGATAATCCTCATTATATCTGAATTCGTTGTAATTAGTGATATTTGAGGACATCGCCTGAGTTTTTGCCAGACGGCATGTATTTGGTTTTGAGTATCCGTTGTTGTGCACCAATTTCAAAATGATATATTATTTTTATAAAGTGAGATATAACTTTTTGATATTATGTCGATGACATTTACCTATATCAGTTGGCGATTGGGTAAGGAGCATTGAACAAACGGAGTAGTTCTTAACCATAAGTACAGTTTTCAACCTACGATGCACAGGTTCTGAGTTATTCAAACTCAGGGGACTTATACAGAGTATTGTATGTTGTCCAGTGTCCATCAGGACAAAGGGGTAGGTCCTCGTACTATGTTCTGTTTACTTATGACTTCTCTAGTTATTAGACAAGTGTTTCGCAGAAATACATAGTCTAAGTTTTGAGAAGTTGTGGGTATAAGAATAAAGTAGAGGACCAGGTGTCGCAAGTATCGGGATTCTTCAAAGAGATCGAAGATGTAGATACTTGTGATTGGTATTCAGATGATGCTTTTGAGAAACTTGTTTTTCTTTCGGGTTACTCATAATTGGATGTATTCCTAAGTTGAGTAATGTTGATTAGCCTCTCTCCATTAAGATATGCACTGGAGACAGCTGCATGATTAGAATCTGGTTCCAATTAAATAAGTGCCAAAGTTTCTATATTGGATATAGAATGGATCATATCTTGACGATGTTAAGGTACGGGGAGTTGTCCGGCTTATGCTTAAAACCAGACTCTGGATAACTCAGGGCACGTTTCTGTAATGGCTGTTTGTGGGTTGGCCCAGGCTATGACGAGGGTTGACTTTCTACCATCTGGAAGATCAATAGTGATATTGTTCTTGACTCGCCACAGTTTTGGTAAAATGGATTTTTTCAGAAAATAGTAGTGGGAGTATGGTAGAACTGGAAGTGATTCCAGAACCCCAAACGATTACGGAAAATTTAATAGGACCTATAGATTCATTCAGGTTTGACATTCCATTAGCCACTCCGCAGATATGGTGGGTAACCTCAGACACCCGAGAGGTACTCCGGTAGCCTCAAGGACGGTGACAGGGAGGTTCTTATCTATCCAGACTTGACACTACTGTTGTTCCAGGCTATGAGACCCGGTTGGAGGGTTGTTGTGGTCAGTGGGAGCAGCGGAAGCATAGTGGGCAAGTAGCTTATGTCTATTTATAGACTAGAGCAGTTATAGCGGAGATAGATCATCTAATTTTAATTTGACAGTCATAGGTTTGACTTCATCAGAATAGGGAATGGATTTGTTAAGAAGGTGGTAGGGTATGATGTCCCAGTATTGTGGATGTCATACACATAGTAGGAAGTAAAATTCCTATACTACGATCGGTTGTACTGTGGTCGTCACACAGTTGTTTCTCCAGACAGGATATGGATATAATATCTGACATTCTGGTTTCTAGATCTATGGTTTTAGATCTGGATTTGGGTAGTTTCCCAATGTGGGTACTTTGACAGTATTCTAATGGTTTTTAGAATAATTGACTCCTGGCATGGTGGTGTACCTGCAGGTGATGGAGTCACCCACTCTAAAGGTGTCTTACAGACTAAAGTGGAGAGGGATGTGCATGATTGGCAGATCACTTGCTTAGGCAATTGAGTCAATCATGAGATGTCAAGTACCATACCAGATGTTGTTTTCGCACTAGATGCAATAAGTTTGTATTAATCCAATCCTGGAGAGACATAAAGAAGCAGTTTTAGAACATAAGTGCATGTTCTACGGATTTGATGACGGCAGCCTCCTTCGGGAGACGGTTATCATTCCAGGCTTCAAAGGTGACATGGATGACAGAGTGATTGTCAGAGTTATAGTTTTTTCCTCTGACGAAGAGGAACAGTATTATGGACAGGTGGTCCAAGAGGATACTGTGGGAGGCATGGTGCCGGATACTGATTAGGTTCAGTTATCGATACAGTCTAAGAAGTTTGGATTTGGAGTTCATTTATGAACTAGGTCCCATCAGATATCCAGACATATTCTAAGACAGGTATTACTCAATTCGGGAGATGGCTTTCTCCGGGAACTTGAGATTAAGAGAGACATAGAAAGAAACATCAGGGCGGATCCACTCACTGAGGCTATTTCTCGAACACAATAGTTTTACGAACGGGCTTTGTGAAACTGATTAGTAGAGGAGTTGGGTGTCGGTATCACACGGGCTGTGAGTATGCGACTTCGCAATAATTAGCCTTAAGTGCAAGTGGGAGATTGTTGGATATAGTGCCCTCAAAGTCAATTATTGGATCGCAGGTGCGTGATTGCAATGATTGAGGATGACCTATGCCGGTAGGACAGTCTTACTCGAGATGATAGTATGCTATCTGGTTTGCCTTTATCAGTCGTGTATAGGTTCAGGTGACTGATCACGATTACACGATGATAGAGCCCTTAGGATCTTGCTTGACTGCCAACAGTATGAGGGCGATCATATACGTGAGAGTTGGGTGGTCTATAAGTATATCCTTTGCAGTGGTCCCTAGTCGTGGGAGTTTCGAGACAGGGCATTGATACTCCGGAGTAGACTAGTGTACACAGTCGAGACCCCGACGAGGGGCGGTGGCCGGTCTCACAAGCCACTGGTGTCAGTTGGATCACCTAAGATGTATACAGGTGCTTATTGGGTTATGAGTACACCATACAGGACTCGCCGGGAACCTGCTAGTTAGTATTATACATATCATCAGATAGCAGTTCCCTGGTGACATATGTACAGGTTAGTTCATCGACCTGAGGTCGTCATTTGTCTCGTGTGAGTTCCCACCGTGCTTTGATTTCTACCCTACCACGGCTCAAAGGAGTCGTGCAAAAAGGTAGTTTTTGGGTACAGTCCTGAGCCACATGGAGGCATGTGAGCGGATCGGCAGGGGATTCGTCTCTCCCGGTATTGGGGGTGGAGATCGCGCTGTGTCTAGGAAAGCCATAACACCAAGTCCTTGGCCAAGACAGGTGAGATTTACCGGTAGGTACTCCAGAAGTATCTCAGGGTGTTCAGGGCTTGTCTCCGACACGACTTATACCACTTTTGGGGGTCTGACGTTTACCAGCCCCCTAGGCCGGATATGCGATACTCATAGACGAACGGACCGGACTGTATATACATTGTCACTGTTAGGCTCAGTAGGGTTTCCGGATGAGTTCACTCATCGGCCTCCCTTGAGATCAGTCCATGAGCAGCCGTTACACACTGCTAGTGCCGCTGACGGCTTGTAGTTAAACCCACTGCCAGGGTACTGACGAGTCATTAGAGTCCCCTACAGATAGTTTCCTAAGTTCGGGCGAAACGTTGTAGAGGCCGTATGGTTTTATGGCAGGGTTCGGAAAATGCACGTGCGTTTTCGCACGTGTTATTTTTTGGGCAGATAATACTGGTGGGCTTTGGTTTAAGCCGGATCCATGTATTATACAGAGTAGATATAATATCTTTGTCTCAGTTGTATTTGTATTCGGTCGTAATACAAATGCGGGTATATTTATACAGTTATGGGGTTATCCTAAAATTCGTTTCAGGATCACTTTTGGAAGTTGCCAGTTTCCAGTTATCTACCACCCGTGTTTTACATTCGGTTAAATGCGGATTTATCTTTTCTTCTCTGAGGTGAGTCATGAGTGTGTGGAAGGTTCTAGGAGCTTCTAGATGATGACTAGGCTTCATGACTCATTAGTGCATTAATGGTTTTTGATGATGTGTTTTATGAGTCACCCTTTACCATTAATTCCTTTTGTTTGCATGATAGATATTTGTTAAAGATCTTTTGCTTATGGTTACCCTCCCTTGCTCCTACCCTCACCCCCTCCTCTTATATGGCCGGCCCCTCCCTTCACTCTCACGGACTCTCTCACTTGACTTGGTTAAAAGATTATGATAGTTTTGGGGTATGGAAATTTCATAGCTCATTTCATTCCATCACCCGACTCAAATGGAAACTTCATTAACCGTTCGTTCATGGCTTTGGACGAAGCGAGATAAAGTGTTCTACTCATTCTCTACATTAACCATGGTCATCTCTTTTAGCAAACTTGATGATCGAGTTGTTCGGGTCAGAGGCAGGAGCCCGTTTAAAGATCCGATGACGTGGTGCCACCTGGACGAGGAGATCGGAGATCGACGAGATCGGAGTAGCCGCAACGGAGCGTGGGATGATGGTTAAAGAATGAAGGACTCGGATCGTTCGGTATAACCTTTCTACCCTCTTTGTAGATTGTTAGTTTAGCGTTAATGGCAGATCCGGGTTAGAGTATGCGATAGCGCCAGTTATAAAAGTTTTTGTTCCGCATTTGGCGTCAGTTTGACGGCCGGGACGCTACCGTAGACTTACACGCTCGTCGCCCACGACCGCGCACCCCATGAGCTCTCAAACCCCTCCTTGTCTCTCCAACTCTCTCCCTGCTCACTTTCAATCCCTCTCCAACTCACTCCTCTCCTCTCTCCAAAGCTGCAAGCTTCGAGCCCTCACCGACGACGACGATGACTACAACCACCTCATCCCTCCTCCCTCGCGCCTCTCTTCAGAGCTCAAGCCCAACATCACCTCCCCTCGCCTAACCCCTCCTCACCACTCTCAGCTATCGCCGAGCTCCCCTGCACCACCTCGGCCACCACCTGCACCTTCACGCCGACGAGCTCCCCACTGCCCTGAACCACCTCTTCGACCTATACACCCTCAGCATCATCCCCATCACCTCCAAACCCGAGCCCCCACTACCTCTCTCTCTCACACAAACCTAAACCACCAAGCTCCGAACCCCCGCTGCGCCATCGCCGGAGCAACCACCGCCGACCATCGTCGACCCCAGCATATCCCAGGAGATCCACAGAACCCCCACTCTACTTCCAGTGATCGCGAGCCATCCCCGGGCAACTCCGACGACGAACCCGAAACGCGAGCCGAGGCCGCGAATCCAAACCGTGCCGTTCGTCGCGCGTTCGTGCCGTTGTCACTGTCGTGCGTCGCCAAAGCGTCTCCAGGCAAGCACTCTACTTGCTACATGCTAGATTATACTGTTATAATTCAAAATACTATTAATCCCATATTTACGATTCGTGAAAACCTATATGATACAAGTGCTTGATGCAAAACCCGAATGAAAACCTTCCATTAAACTGACGGAACTCGATTGCATATACTGGCCCGTGTGGCAATGAATATTGTGGTGAAATTTGACTGAAAAATATGATTGTTACTGGCTTAAACGATCACCCCCAATTACACCCGTTAAAACTGAATATTTTCCGCGTCTGAAACTTGTTAAAATCATAATTAATTGTGTACACATTGAAATGATGCGTTCGAGGGCTCAAATCGAAGCTGACTCAACGACCTGGAACCATATATAAGTTTTTAATTGTTTCTATACTGAAAATCTGACGATAACTGGTTTGGAGAGCGGCTCTCGACTGCAGTCCAGAGCAGCTCTGGTTGTTGTTTTCTGTCTCGTAATGCTTACCCCTTTGTTTCCTGAACTTGTATTTTGCGGAACCCTGTACTGTAGTAAATATAAAACTGTTATCTAAATAACTCAAGTGATTTCACCCCTTTTTATCGTCGTTTACTATTTAAACTGCAATTTAAAAGAACAGGATGTCTAGCAGTTCCAAACAGAAACAGAACTGAGACCCTAGCGTTGAACAGTGCATAACTTCTGACGTAGAGATGCGATTGAGAATCCGTATGTTGCGTTGAAAACCCTATTGAAAACCCTAATTTCCATTCAACTGTAGCATCGCTAAATTCTGATCCCAACTGGGTGAAAATCATGTCGTGAAATGGAAGTTCAGTTCAGAAACTGAATTTTCTGCAGCGATCACTTAAATTGAAACGGCTGTAACTCGAATACCAGAAATCTGATTGCACTGAAACAAATTTTGCTGAACTGATGACTAAGTCTACTTGTTACCTTCTTTGTATCGTTTCGCTAAATTCTGAACGTATGATTTACTGCAATTTTTATAAGCTCATGAGGTGCATACTAGTTCATATTACAAATGACTTGTTAATTGCATAAATGTACATACCCTACCCAATTGCCATATACCTAGTGATAGTGCGCATTATTATTCAGTGTACAATGCATTATCGTGCGTGAATGATATTGGTTTAGGAGTGTCAAGTACGCCAATGGAAAAGTGAATGATTCGTGACAGTGATTAATACAGTGAACAGTGACAAAACCGTGTTATTGGTGCATACTTGTACACGACTAAATCATAATCATCAATAGTGTAAACCTGGAGAAAAATGGGAAATCGAAGTGGAAAGAGCATCGTATTTAGCGAGGACCGTGTTTTAGAGGATGATCATTCGAACAGCGACTCTTATATATATTAGGTAGGATCTAGCGATCCTGCTGACATAGTTATGTCCCGGGCGTGTGGGCCGTTGTCTTGGGTATGTACGAGATTTTTGTTAAACATGATCATCCTTTCCACAACTCGATTTCAAATATGACTTAGAGACTGATAGGGACACAGATCATACTTTGCATCATTTAGTGACATAGTGATTATCCGCATTTTACTTTCACTGTTATTACCTTATTTGCATGTTTCATGTCATTATTATAATATTGCTATTACGTCGCTCTGACGACCTGAGTATGCATGCTCAGACCTTGAGGAAGAACCACCGCAGGAGTCGGATTTACCCTTCAAGCTAGCGGAGATTTAGTCTGGAGTACTTTTTCCTTCTTTTCTGCTTTCCCTAAAGAGATCTTGTATTTCGAACTCGGTTAGTAGTTCTTTCTTGTTTATTTGTAAATTGTGAACAATGAACTTTGATGTAATATTTTGGTGATGTATTTCCTTTACTTCTGTGATTTGTTTACTGATTACCATGTAATGCTAGAAGCCGAAGTGTGACTACGGCGGGATTATTCCCTGATCGTAGGAGCATGGCTGGCCTCGTCATTCCTCGTTTTCTATATTTTGGGAAGCGGGGAGTAACACATCACATATAAGATATATGCTTTATCAAGCTAAACTCAAAATATCATATCAACAATCCTGACATTAGTCTCATTTTAAGCATGAATCATGATCACAAGAGAAATGAGGAAGGCTTTGCCATTCATCACCATTCCTTACTTTCACCATAGCCAACAATACCACTCAATCATAATGTCAAAATAATATCAAGAACAATAATAAATAAGAAACAAGTAAAGAAAATGTGCAATTAACAAGAGCAAAATAAATTAAGTTTTATTAACAATTAGAGGGGTTTGAGTTACAAGATTCAACTTCAACCTCCTTAATGGAGCTCTCAAATGAAAGCATCAAGAGGGAAGAAGAAGAAGCAATCCATGAATTACACACCCCAAAAACACCCTAACACTCACCATGATTATGCTATTTATAAAATTTACAACAGGCAAAAAGATACATCCCAGAGGCTTGATTTGACAGTGATAGAGATAGTGTAAGAGCACGAGCGAAAATGGGCATGATTGGGCCGACCTGGGCGGCCAAACTGAAGTTTTGGTCAGCCCAAGTAAAGAGTTAAGGTCCCGGATTTCTATCATAATCTTTCGACATCATCACTTGCTTTTTGGAACCTTTCTTTTCTTCTAAATTGGCCTGGGTTGCACACTGGTGCTTGAAGTGAAAGATTATGGCTATTTTCTTTTGTCTTTCTTCACATCACACCATCTCTTTATTGTTTTGATCCTTGCAACAAGTAATGATTTGTGCATCCCACTTGGCTGTCCAATTGGCTATCCCAATCTCTATGAGTTGCACGTAATGACTATTTTGGTTGTGGAACCCATATCTTGGTCATTTGTCCGTCCGGTTGCAGTTTTGTAACAACCCAGATTTTCTTATACACCTTTTTCCTATACAAATTTTTAAATTAAATTTTTTCAAAATCCATAAAGGAGTATTTTAACCTGAGCACAATATATATTTAATTATTTTATTTTTAAATAACTCCATTTTTAGTGTATATAAAATTGTTTTAAAATTAAAGTATACTTGGGGTATTTAATGTTACTGTTACCACTTTAAGTAATTATTTCACACCATAATTACAAGCAAGAGCTTGTAGCTCATTGGTAATACCTTGCACTGCTGAACCAAGCCACCAGAGTTCAAATCCCATACCCCACATTATTTTTAATATTGATTTTTTTAAAACCTTTAGAATACCTAGAGTTTACATATGCATATCTCACAAAAACCCCACTACACTCAAAGATGTAACACTTCCAGGAGTTAGATGAACCGTCGGGAGGGAGATCCTGGCCACCGGACTCGGCCGGGAATCGGCCAACTCGGCTTTGACTTGGCCGACTCAGTGCTACGACCGAGTCACGGCCGAGTCACCCCCGAGTTGGACGATTCCGGCGACGGCCCCAAAATGAAAGTTGTGTCTTTTCATATTCCCTATGCACCTGCAAAATTTCAGCCTCAGACCACTTTCAGAGCTCTTTAAAAACCCCAACTACTCCACTTTTAATACATTTTTATTACATTTTATCACATTTTTATTTTTAACTTTTCATCTACCCTAACCGTAGCCTAACCCTATAAATACCAACCCTACACACTACCCTCTCACCCCCAAAATCTTGAGCCACACTCTTAAAAGTTTTCCAAGAAGTGTGTACTTTGAAAACAAGTTCGCGGCGTAGCTCCGACGAAATTCCGGCGGGAATTCCGGCGACATTTTTAGAAACAACCGGTGACGAAGCAACGCCTCGGCAACTCCTTTAGTCCCCCCTCACTCCTTAGTATAGATCGAAACCCGTAAGTCCCATTCTATCCCCTTTCTATTTCTCTAAAATACGAAACTACGAAACCCGACGGAATCGGAACAAATCCGATTTCTGATTCGGTTTTCTATAAAATTTCACTTATAATCAATTCAATCATGCTTAAACATCTTTATCTTGACTATTAAACTTTTAAAAATCAATTTGAACAAGTTTTCTCATATGAAATGATAACCTTTCCAATCTATCGTATTTTTTCACTTTAATACCATCATATTTCGATTTCACATTTAACCCCTAAACTTTGCTATACATTTAAAATAGAGCACGAGGTAATGACCCACCTCCACACATACACAAATACAACTCTAAACGATATCATCAAAACTTAGAATACGATAAAATGAAACTTTCATTTAAATACCATATTCTTAATAAAACCATTCTTAAAAGTTTTAGATTTGGCACACTTTTAAATAAATACCTCTTATTAGGAAAACACGATAAGTTGTGGACATCGATCGTTTATCTAAACCTGACTTTATGGTGTCTAGGCTAGGTAAGTGAGCTTAGGTAACTTTAAAAGGCCCGCCTCACGATTCGTGAGCGGATCCCTCCTTCCTCACTTGTACTTACCTGGCCACAATTGGCGGTGAAGAGGCGATTTGAGGCTTCTAACGACTTGTCATTTAGACCATTTAGAAATAGGCTAGTTGGCTTAGGAAACCCTAGAATCTAAAATACGGAAAACTACACTTTGCAAATAAATACCTTTTACTTTATAAAACCGTTTTCTAAAGGATTAGTATTTTACAATTTTTGCAAAGCGCCGCTAAAACCCATCTTTGGGGAACCCGTTTGGGATCGTGCGGTTTATCGCGCACCCTCAGGATAGTAGTGCGAGATTCAGACCTCTGCAAGGAGCATTCGGTCCCGAAAGGTTTAAAATACGACATCTTAAGAAAATGAGATTTTTGGAATATAAAATATTTATTAAAAATTATTTTTGTATAAACATATATATATATATATCATTTAAATACCAATTTTATTATAATATAAATTTTCCACTTTTTCCTAAAAAAATCATAAGATTAAATTTTACACTAAAATACCATGAACTTCAAATAAGCAATATTACAGATAAATACCCTTATTTATAAAACTAGGATATTTTCACTAGAAATGTCACAACATAAAATCCACCCTCATTACAACTCTAAAGACGAACTATAAATACTTGAGGTATATTTTGAAAAGTATATAAAAGTATTTTTACATAAAACCCTCTCAAGTTTTATAAATTACCCTAAGGACCCTAACAATTATAAGATTTCGATTCACATTTCTGATTGTCTGACTCGGGTTTGAGTCTGATTAATCTGACTTGAATATGATTCAAGTCAATCTATAATCTACAAGATTCCAATTCAATATGAACACATGAATCCATGAATACAATTATCAATTTATATAACTTGACTGAACCGAACCATGGATATATATTCCTTTTACATGATTCTCAGTATTCAATTTACATGACTCTACGGTTACAACCGTTTCCTGATATCATGGTTTCGGTCAGTCAGTCAATCAATCTTACAATCAATACATTTTATAAGATAACAATACAAACAAGACATCGCGGGGTTTAAGGGGTAGATTGGTATGGAAGGTGTTAAAAGTGGCACGAGACGGTCAGACTTAAGACACCTAACATGAATCCAATTGCCGTTGTTCTGGGCCTTCTAACGGAGCCTTGTACTCTATATTTCGTTTGCCCTGGTCTCTGGCATATAGTAATCCCTCTCGTATACACCGGCATTCTTCTGTACCAAGCTACAAACAACAGCGTTAATACAACATTATAACAATATAATACAACTGTAAAAGCTACTCTCTCTCTCTTTCTCCTACTCTCTGTCTATTTCTCCCTTATCTTTGGGACTTACCGAGCGACCTGTTTGCTGACGACATTCTGTTTCTTTCTTCTTTGAATGTCGTCAGGTGATTTGGACCCGACAGAGATCGAGCCATCTCAAGAAGACTTGGAGCAGTTTGCCGAAGACCCTGCACTTTAGTTTCATTGTACACTTTTCCTTTCTGTACTTTTCATTTCCTGTTATGCCACTGTTTAAGCATCATTTTATTTCAGTTGTATTTCTTTTCATGCATTGTACAAAGAATGTTAATAAATAAAAGTTGCTGTTCTTTTATATCTTGTCTCTTGTGTATTTATTTTATATTGCTTGGATACGCTTAGTGTATGTACTTCTGAGTATATACGTAGCGGGCCTCGTCGCGTCCCCTTCGCCGTATACCGGGAAGTGGGGCGTGACAGGTTTTGTTGGTGGCCCATGCAGGTCAGAGCTGTATGAATCCCTATCATGCAGTTCTGTTCTGCGTGAACAACCTAAGCAATATAACACAAGAACCAGCAACTAAAACATTCTTTACAATTCATGTTCCTTGAATCTTACAAGTTCATGTTCCTTGAATCTTATCATTTCATCATATACCTTGAATCTGTCCTAACCCAAAATTCCCTCACCTCTTTTACAATCTTACCGAAACCTTCGCATCTTTTCATTCCTTCACACATTTTTCATACACTATCTATACTCCAGTCTTCAAACTTTTCTTAAAACTGTTACACTTTCCTTTTACAAATTTCGAGGACGAAATTTTTATAAGGAGGGTAGAATGTAACAACCTAAATTTTCTTATACATCTTTTTCCTATACAAGTTTTTAAATTAAATTTTTTCAAAATCCATAAAGGAGTATTTTAACCTGAGCACAATATATATGTAATTATTTTGTTTTTAAATAACTCCATTTTTAGTGTACACAAAATTGTTTTAAAATTAAAGTATACTTGGGGTATTTAATGTTACTGTTACCACTTTAAGTAATTATTTCACACCATATTTACAAGCAAGAGCTTGTAGCTCATTGGTAATACCTTGCACTGCTGAACCAAGCCACCAAAGTTCAAATCCCATACCCCACATTATTTTTAATATTGATTTTTTAAACCCTTTAGAATACCAAGAGTTTACACATGCATATCTCACAAAAACCCCACTACACCCAAAGATGTAACACTTCCAGGAGTTAGATGAATTTTCGGGGGGGATCCTGGCCATCGGACTCGGCCGGGAATCGGCCGACTCGGCCGGGAATCGTCCAACTCGGCCTTGATTCGGCCGACTCAGTGCTTCGACCGAGTCACGGCCGAGTCACCCCCGAGTCAGCCGATTCCGGCGATGGCCCCAACATGAAAGTTGTGTCTTTTCATATTTCCTATGCACCTGCAAAATTTCAGCCTCAGACCACTTCCAGAACTCTTAAGAAACCCCAATTACTTCACTTTTAATACATTTTTATTACATTTTATCACATTTTTATTTTTAACTTTTCATCTACCCTAATCCTAGCCTAACCCTATAAATACCAACCCTAAACACTACCCTCTCACCCCTAAAATCTTGAGCCACACTCTCAAAAGTTTTCCCAGAAGTGTGTACTTTGAAAACAAGTTCGCGGCGAAGCTCCGACGAAATTCTGGCGGGAATTCCGGCGACGTTTTTAGAAACAACCGGCGACGAAGCAACTCCCCGGCAACTCCTTTAATCCCCCCTCACTCAGTATAGATCGAAACCCGTAAGTCCCATTCTATCCCCTTTCTATTTCTCTAAAATACGAAACTACGAAACCCGACGGAATCGGAACAAATCCGATTTCCGATTCGGTTTTCAATAAAATTTCACTTATAATCAATTCAATCATGCTTAAACATCTTTATCTTGACTATTAAACTTTTAAAAATCAATTTGAACAAGTTTTCTCACATGAAATGATAACCTTTCCAATCTATCGTATTTTTTCACTTTAATACCATCATATTTCGATTTCACATTTAACCTCTAAATTTTGCTATACATTTAAAGTAGAGAACGAGATAATGACCTATCTCCACACACACGCAAATACAACCCAAAACGATATCATCAAAACTTAGAATACGATAAAACGAAACTTTCATTTAAATACCATATTCTTAATAAAACCATTTTTAAAAGTTTTAGATTTGACACACTTTTAAATAAATACCTCTTATTAGGAAAACACGATAAGTTGTGGATATCGATCGTTTATCTATACCTGATTTTGTGGTGTCTAGGCTAGGCAAGTGAGCTTAGGTAACTTTAAAAGGCCCGCCTCACGATTCGTGAGCGGATCCCTCCTTCCTCACTTGTACTTACCTGGCCACAATTGGCGGTGAAGAGGCGATTTGAGGCTTCTAATGACTTGTCATTTAGAAAATTTAGAAATAGGCTAGTTGGCTTAGGAAACCCTAGAATCTAAAATACGGAAAACTACACTTTGCAAATAAATACCTTTTACTTTATAAAATCGTTTTCTAAACGATTAGTATTTTACAATCTTTGCAAAGCGCCGCTACAACCCATCTTTGGGAAACCCGTTCGGGATCGTGCGGTTTATCGCACACCCTCGGGCTAGTAGTGCGAGATTCAGACCCCCGCAAGGAGCATTCGGTCTCGAAAGGTTTAAAATACGACATCTTAAGAAAATGAGATTTTTGGAATATAAAATATTTATTAAAAATTATTTTTGTATAAACATATATATGTATGATTTAAATACCAATTTTATTATAATATAAATTTTCCACTTTTTCCTAAAAAAATCTTAAGATTAAATTTTACACTAAAATACCACGAACTTCAAATAAGCAATATTACAGATAAATACCCTTATTTATAAAACTAGGATATTTTCACTAGAAATGTCACAACATAAAATCCACCCTCATTACAACTCTAAAGACGAACTATAAATACTTGAGGTATATTTTGAAAAGTATATAAAAGTATTTTTATATAAAACCCTCTCAAGTTTTATAAATTACCCTAAGGACCCTAGCAATTATAAGACTTCGATTCACATTTCTGATTGTCTGACTCGGGTTAGAGTCTGATTAATCCGACTTGAATATGATTCAAGTCAATCTATAATCTACAAGATTCCAATTCAATATGAGCACATGAATTCATGAATACAATTATCAATTTATATAACTTGACTTAACCGAACTATGGATATATTCCTTTTACATGATTCTCAGTATTCCATTTACATGACTCTACGGTTACAACCGTTTCCTGATATCATGGTTTCGGTCAGTCAATCAATCAATCTTACAATCAATACATTTTACAAGATAACAATACAAACAAGATATTATGGGGTTTAAGGGGTAGATTGGTACGGAAGGTATTAAAAGTGGCACGAGACGGTCAGACTTAAGACACCTAATATGAATCCAATTGCCATTGTTCCGGGCCTTCTAACGGAGCCTTGTACTCTATATTCCGTTTGCCCTGTTCTCCAGCATATAGAGACCCCTCTCGTATACACTGGCATTCTTCTGTACCAAGCTACAAACAACAGCGTTAATACAATATTATAACAATATAATACAACTGTAAAAGCTACTATCTCTCTTTCTCCTACTCTCTGTCTATTTCTCCCTTATCTTTGGGACTTACCGAGCGACCTGTTCGCTGACAACATTCTGTTTCTTTCTTCTTTGAATGTCGTCAGGTGATTTGGACCCGGCGTAGATCGAGCCATCTCAAGAAGACTTGGAGCAGTTTGCCGAAGACCCTGCACTTTAGTTTCATTGTACACTTTTCCTTTCTGTACTTTTCATTTCCTGTTATGCCACTGTTTAGGCATCTTTTTATTTCAGTTGTATTTCCTTTCATGCATTGTACAAAGAATGTTAATAAATAAAAGTTGCTGTTATTTTATATCTTGTCTCTTGTGTATTTATTTTATATTGTTTGGATACGCTTAGCGTATGTACTTCTGAGTATATACGTAGCGGGCCTCGTTGCGTCCCCTTCGCCGTATACCGAGAAGTGGGGCGTGACAGGTTTTGTCCAAAAGTCGATGCAAATGTTCACAATGTGCATGCTATGTGTTCTTCCTGACTTTATTCCCCTGAATACATGAAACATATACTTATGTAGCAGTCATGAATTAATAACACTTGTTTATTAACAAAATGATACATAATGGCCGGTATTAAATGCAATTATTCATGATGACATCTGGCACCAGAAGTCTGACATGACAGTTACTGGCAGTTATTACGTAGTTTGAATTTCAAATCAAAGGGTGACTCTCAACCTTTGATGATCGAGATGTAAATTTTCAAAATAACTGTTGGAAGGTAACAGTTACTTATGAAGTCTATAAAGATTTCAACATAGAAGGAAAATCATAACAAGAGAATAAATCCCAATCATAAACAAAGCCTAGAATTGTTCTTTGTTTGCAGCTTTGTGCAAACGTAGAGTGATTCCTTCATTTTGTCTTCCATACAAAATCCGATTTGAGAAAATACTTTAATTTATTTTATTTCATCGGATGCTAATTGACAACGATATCAAAACAAAACTTTTCCTGTGATTCGTACTCAATGAGGGAATCGGACCGGCCGAGAGTGTTGTATCTTAGAAACGTGTATGTCGGCAAAACCTGTACAGAGGGTGGCTATACGTTTTTGGGGCAGCGCAGTCAACTGCGTGCCTCACATCTACAGGCTCGCATTCTAAATTTTTTCAATTCACAGTTTATAATATTTTATGTGATTGTTTTCATTGGAAAATATTTCGTTTTGTTAAAAGTGTTGATTAATTTTAACAATTATTTCAGTAATTTATCTAACAGATTCAACGGTCGCCGCGAGTAATCCTGCATTCGATTACTATGACTTATGAACGGCTCTGAATGAAGGCTCTAGTCTAGTATGCAGTAAAAGAAGAAAAAATAAGTATAAGGAGAATGGAGGAAGTAAAGATAATATTTTTCCCTGCCTCTGTTGATGTGAGAATGAGTGGACTGTACATATTAATCTATGATCTCGGTGGATGATGGATTCATGCAGAATTGTTGAAGGAAAATCAAAATGAATGAACAATAATGAATATCGATAATAATATCAATTAAAGCACAATTAATCCAATATCGTTTGAAATAGTCCAAGTCCAACTGCATGCAAATGCTAAGAAAAGAATCAAGAAATTAAAGGCTATAAAATAATGTGTATTAATTTAGAATATAGCATGTATACCCATGAAGAAAACATATAATGAATGATCATATATCTTCAAATTATTGGCATATGCCTAAACCCAGACCATCAGTACAATATCCCATCACATGGGCCTTAGGCTAAGATGGTTAAGACGAAGACTAAGGAGTAATTAACATGAATTAGTAAGATTAGGTTAGGACAAAGTATGAATTTAAGTTGCAAAATAAAATAAAGTTTTGAAATACAAAATAATTCCAACATTTTGATACTCTGAAAGTTCATAATATTAATACATCATTTTGAAAGTTTATGCTTTCATTTGGATAAAATGTATATAGTTCATGATAGCAAGTTGAAATTTAGCCAAGTATTAAATAGATTGATGATGTGAATAACTTCATATTAGAAATAGTTTGGAGGAAATTTTCCGATTTCTTCAATATTTATTAAATTGGAGAGAGTCTTAGCTACATTCATGGGAATTTGTATTATAATAGTAAAGATGATGAAATTTGTCACGTCCCGCTTTCTAAAATATGGAATACGAGGGTGACCAGGCCGGCCACGTTTCTACGGTCAAGAAATAATTCTGCCATAGTCACATTTCAGTTTCTAGCATTCTATGGTAAGCAGTAAATACAGAACAAGTAATGAGAATCACAATCACTAAATCTATCATATTTAAACGAATCAGAGTGCAACGGATATAGGCAAAAGAAATAATTAAGAAGATAGTGATAAAGGAAAGATAGCTCTGACGTCGCTAATCTAGACCTTCGCAATATCCTAGAAGAGTGTAGGTCCTGATATGGGATAAGTGCACTTTCCGCTCTAAGCATGCATACTCAGATCGTCAGGACGACACAATATAGCAATATATAATATGTGCAATAATAATAAACATGAAGTAGCAAGCATAAGGTAATGTCATGAGCATGAAATAACAGGTACAGATAAACAATATTGTAGGTGTATCAGATCAGTAATCAATGCAATGTTTATGTCATTAAACCCATTAATCTCAATGTCTCAATGTTAATGTTATTGAACCTTTTTTCGGTTCGAATATGAGTGTCAACCACTGCAGGAGTATTTCCAAACCAAGGTTAAACCCCATGGGTAAGGAAATACGGGCCCAAATGTCATGCATGAAAAAATTGGTACCGTTCCACGTCCGGTCTCCTCAGCAAAACGAAATGATTGAGACCATTCTGCGCCCGGTCTTCCTAACAAAATGAAATGATTATGCTTGCAATGAGAATCGTGAGATTCTGTTGATTGAACTCACACTTAAACTATCTCAACCCCGCGTTTCTACATCAAGGTCCGACCACAAACCTAAATAACCAGTCAGCTATGACAAGTCTACTCGAGAATTGGAGATATGTCTCCATCAAGCATAACTAGACAAGTATTCTAGACAAATGGGCAATCCCTCTTACCTATGACACTAATATAAGTGTTTTCATACCCGTCCCATATCAGTTATAGTTACACTTATATAAGTCCCATAAACGTCAAAAATGTAATAAGTAAATGGTTTCACTGATTGTGTATAAGTATGTGCCACTTCCACTATTCAATCACGCTTTCACTGATCAGTATCACTTTCAATCACTGGTCCACTATCGTATTTGTCACAACTCAGTCACTAACACTTATCAATCGACAATGCAATCAATCGCTAGGATTTCAATGTAAACAGTCACTAAATAATGGGTGTAAAGCAATCACAAGATATAGTAGGAATGCGTTAAATAAACGTTCACTAAATTAAGGGTAGCCAGTGTCATTGAGTTTGCAAAATTCATAATAAATCACACGTACAGAATCGGGCAAAACAATATAAAAGGAATATGAAGTATACTTGATTATCTAAGCAGTAAAATTGATTTCATATCGATAGACATTCTGGTATAAGAGTTATGTTCATTTTACAACATGGATGTGCTGCTGGAATTCCAATTTCAGAACTGGAAGTCCAGCTTCTAATGTAGTTTTCTATAGATTATAATCAGAATCAAGAATCACTATAGTTGAATAAAATCTAGCCTTATTATTTAGGTTTCCAACGCAATATACGAATCAGTAATAACAGATGTATACATGGAGATATATTAAGTTTAATGTCAATATGTATAAAATGTCACTGCAGTAAACTGCAGAACATGTCAACAATCTAAAATACCTTTATGATAGCAAAAAGTATTCAAATTAAATGAAACCAACACCTTCAGTTATCTAACTTGATTATCTACGCAACGATATAGGGCTCCGTGTATTTTCAGATTTATACAGGGATGTACAAACATTTAAAATCAAGTGTCGTCGAAAAATACTACTTTGGACTGCAGTCCAGAGCCGTATTTCCCTTTATTTTTCACCGTCATGACCTGGAAATATTCAATAACTATTCATAGAGAGTTATAGATTATCTATTTAGGTTCGATACAAGCTCTGAAACACCATGATTCGATTTATATTTAATTAACTATGAATTTAACGGGACAACATGTACAGTAAATTTTAGATTTGACGTCACATCTTGGGGACGTTATTTCATATGCGAACTCAATCGTTTCGATCGAAATTTTCTACACATTACTCACTATCAGTAAAAGAATTCAATGATCACAAAACTTGGCATTTTAACCTATGTTTTGGTTTCGGTCTTTACATCGAACACTTTAGAATGAATTTCCATTCCATAACTATTAAAATTAGGTTTTATGTATCCGATGTAAACGGGGTTTGACCTCTGTGAACTCTATTGCCCCATCATGGGGTATTAAACCATAAAAACTCAGTCCATCCTATTACGCGCGATTACGGTTCACTATAACCGTTCGATTTTATGACGATATTGAGTTAACATAACTAAAATGTCCTGATTTCAATATATTTGATTATATAACTAATAGCATGAAGCAAGTGTAAAACACTTGCCTTAAGAAGACAGTGAAGAAGGCGGCGACACGAATGGTAAGGGCATGGCACAGCACGACAGCACAACAGCAACTAGGCAACGACGACAGCACAACGGCAACTAGGTTTGGCTCGGCTTGGCACGGTGGTGGCTATATGGCCTGGTTGTTGCGATGCAGAGAGGAGGTCAGCGGCGTCGAGCTCCGGTGGTGGTTGCAATGAGGTGGGATGCGCTGGCGAGGTTGGTTGCTGTGAGGGAGGGCTCGGTTGAGGTGGGTGGAGGTGGACGAAGATGGTGAGAGGAGCTCGGGGTTGAGTTGGTGGTGGTGACTAGGTTGCTGAGGTGAGGCAAGGAGGGTGGCGGCGAATGGAGGCGGTGGCCGAGTGGTCGGTTAGGGTTGTGCTCGGTGTTGGGTTGAGAGGAAGGAAGAAGTGGGGAGCTCGTTGTGGTAGTCGGTGTTGGTTTCTAGAGGAGGTTGTGGTGACTTGTCGATGGTGCTCAGGGCTCGTCGGCGATGGAGTTGCGGCGGTGGTGAGGAGTTAGAATGAGGGATAGAGATAGAGAAGAAGAAGAGATGGAGTTAAAGAGAGAGAGAGAGAGAGGGAAAGATATCGGTTGAGAAGAAGGGGGATCTCGGGGGTGGCGCAAGAATCTCAGAGGCGACGTTGGGCACGAAGGCGTCGTGGGTTTGAGCGAGTTGTGGAAGAGGGCCAAGGAAGAAAGAAGGAGCCTTAAAAGTAAGAGAAAGGAGAAAGGAAAAAGGAAGAGAAGGGGAGTTGGTTGTGTTGCTGGGGCTTAGGGTTTGGTTCTTGGGCTTAGACGCAAAACAAAATTTAAGAGAGAAAGGGAGTTTGGGTTAGGGTTGTGGATCTGGTTTAGTTTAAAATTAAATAGAAACAAAATAAAGAGAAAAGTTATAGGCAAAAGTATTTTTGCAGGGAAAATGGGGTTTTATTAGAATGCGGAAATACATAATCAGAAAATACCGGTTATTACAAAATACCGGTTTTATTATTCTCAATGATTTTCTTAGGAAAAATTAAAAGATGGAAAATCAAGAGAGAGAAAATCTTCTTGGTTTATGTACATTTAATGGTATATTATTATTCTTAATGAATTTTTTTTGGAGAAAAAAGTTTATAAAGGAAGGGAAATCACAGAACAAATCTTCCGGTAATGGGTGTATGGGCCCCACCATGCCTACCAAAAGGTGTCCAAAAGTCCCTGTCTTTTTTTCTAACTTAGATGCATTGCATTTGGTATAAAAAATATATTCTTGAATAACACTACATTGCTAATATTTCTTCTTTATTGCTAATTCTTTGATCTAGGTTTTTGTTGAACTATCTCTCTCATCTCGAAATGGCCATCTTCTACTTCTATATTTAGGGTTCTTGATCATTAAAGAAATTAAGACTTTTCTCATAGGCAAAAATTAGAGCTTTTTTGTAATTCATAAAGATTAGGAATTGAAGCAGTCACTAGAGAAATTGTTGGATTCATGAGCTTAAAAGAAGAATGAGATGAGATTTTTTTTCGAGTTAAAAGAAAGCTTGAAAATCCCCTGTGTTTCACTAAAGGAGATTTAACGAAACAACAAGAAAAAAAAAACAGAAACAGAAAAAACAGGAAACATGGTTCAGAGATGGGGAATAATCCCCGTACAAGCCAAATCCAAATCCGAGAAACATTTCCCTTACAAATAAACTCCAGATCCGTAGAACAGACCTCGTACAATACAAGAAGTCAACGGTATCCCCAAAAAAAGAGTACCAAACTAGGACATGTGAACCCGTATGCAACGAGAATGGTCAAAATCATGCCCCGGAACAACCATTTCCTTTATGTCTCGACGACCCTATGATGTCTGTCCTCCACCTGCTCTATAGCCCCCTAAGTATCTTTGCCCGATTTCGCACCCCCTCCGATGCCACCCCTGACCAGAACAGAATTACCGTGTCAATCCAACATCCAATTCCACTAATAGTTTTGTGTTTGTTATTAAAAATTCTATCGTTTCGCTCTGCCAAATCAGCAAACAAGCGGCTGAAGCCCAGATGTCCCAAAACGATCGGTCTATATACCGATTGACTGAACCATCCAAGCCTCCAAAGGCCATGAAAGGTACAAGGTAATGTCTGCCCACCTAAGATACTAAGAAGCCTATCCCAAATCAATACAACAACCGAGCAAGTAATGAAGAGATGCTCTACATTCTCGTCCACATCCCCGCAAAGCGGATAGGCAGTCGGCCCTATCGACTTCTTCTTTCGTAGATTATATATCCCTTGTAAGAATAGCATTTTTGTCTGCCATCCATAAGAAAATCCTGATTTTTAAAGTGACCTTGATCTTCCAAAATATCGGGGCAAAATTGTTTCCCAACCCAACCCACCTTAATTGAGCGCTCCATAGAAGGACTTGTCGAAGAAGGCATTAGTAGGGCCCCATCTCCACTTCATATGGTCTACCGCCTCTTCTCCCAGTGGCTCTTACTTAGAGTTGCATCGGGATCAGATACGAATCGGATATGAGAATTATCATATCCGTATCCGCTTTCTGGTTTCAGATATGGATACGGATATGATCCGGTAAGAAATATTCATATCTGTATCCGGGAAATCTGGATACGGATACAAAGCGGATATTAAAGAGACGGATACGAATAAGAATCGGATATTTGTAAAAATAACATACGATATAAATCAAAATATAAATGTGAAGGGAAAAATCGATTTGTTTGATTGAATGCTTATTTAACATGACTTAAAATTATTCGGTAGAGAAAAATTTGCATGGAAATGAATATTATATGAATATATAAATATATTGATGATGATGATCTTGATTTTAATCCGTATCTCTTTTTACTGTTCTTTTTTTTTTTGAATTGAAGGTTGCAGGGGTTGACTAAAACGTCTAATAAGGGTAAAATGGGAAAATGGTAAAATCAACTCGAAGATTTGCTGACATGGCAGTTAAACATAACGTTGGCAGCCGAAGGAATAGTTGATGGTATTTAGTTGCAGTCGGTGATGTTAGTTCATGGTACTTATATGCAATTAAATTAGTTGATTGTAGTCTACGGCGACAAGGATGTACCTGTGTCCACCTGTGCCGGCGAGGAGCTGGCCCACCATATCCATTCCCTACTGTGCAAATGGCCAAGGGGAACTCAGTGGCGTTAGTTCGGTGGCGGGGAGACTAGGGATGCTGCCGAAGAGTTAACATATCTTGCATCTTCTGACCATTTTTTCGGCATCTAGATGTATTCCCAGCCAATAGTACCGTGGAGCAGTGTCTTTTGGACCAGGCTGCGGTCCCCTTGATGCGCCCCCCTACCCCTTCGTGTATTTCTCGATGTATCGGAGCAGAGGTTGAGTGTATGACTTTACTTTTAGGTTTTCTTTGCTCCATACGAAATAGTGAGCTTTTGCTCGAAGCCGACGAGCTTAGGCCTAGTACCGCATCTTTCAGAAATTATACAGTGGTCTTTCTCCAATCTGGGGCATCTTCTTGGGTCATGTAGATTTGGAGTATTGCCTCTCCATCTTCCACGCTGGGTCATGGGAGGACTTCGAAGAGAATGTTTCTCTTGTGCTTAGCCGAATAGGAAGAGGCAAGTTTGCTCAGGGCATCGGCCTCGGTGTTCAGATTTTTAGGAATCTGTTCTACTTAGACTTCGTCGAATTTTCTCCGAAGCCTTCTTACCTCCACTAGGTATTTTATCATGAGTGGTTCCTGGGCTTCGAAATGCCCGGTTACTTGGCTGACGACCAGCGCGGAATCGCTGCGTATCCGGATGGTCTTCAGCCTTACTCCGGAAGCGATTCGTAGCTCGGCTAATAAGGCCTCGTATTCTGCCGCGTTATTTGACACTTTAAAATCAAGTCTCAGAGAGTACTCCATTTCCGCTTCATTCGGGCCGCGGATGATTAGGCCGGCCCTACACCCCTCCTCTGTAGAGGATCCGTCCACATAGAGTACCCAGTCCGGGATTGGGCCGAGCACCTCCTCGACCGAGGGCCGTGGATCGGGGCCCTGAGTCTTCGTTTCTTCCTTAGTGGGAATGGTGCACTCAACAACGAAACCGGCTAAGGCTTGTGCTTTAATTTCTTATCTGGGTCGGTATTTGATTTCGAACTGGGATAGCTCCCATCTCCATTTCTCTAAGAGGCCTAATGATTCGAGGGAGGCGAGGATATTCCCTAAAGGTCGTTCAGTGAGAACGACGATTGTGTGTGCCTGGAAATAGTTTTGTAGCTTCCTGGACGTGATGATAAGCGCAATGACTATTTTTTCTATGGCTGGGTACATGGTTTCCGCGTCCTTGAAAACATGACTCACATGGTAGAACGGTTTCTGCATTCCTTCGAACTCTTTGACGAGCACTGAACCCGCGGCTTGGTCGGAGACGGCTAGATATAGTAACAGCTCGTCGCCTTCGACCGGTCTGGTGATAACTGGTGGGGTCACTAGGTGTGCCTTGAGTTGTTCTAAAGCGTCTTGGCATTTCTTGGACCATTCAAACCTGGGGATTTTTCTTAGGGCTCTGAAGAAAGCGATGCATTTTTCCCCGGATCTGGACATAAAGCGACTTAAGGAAGCCACCTTCCCGGTGAGTCGCATGATATCGACAT
The DNA here is from genome assembly GCA_030015575.1 of Agapanthus africanus. NCBI lineage: Eukaryota > Viridiplantae > Streptophyta > Magnoliopsida > Asparagales > Amaryllidaceae > Agapanthus > Agapanthus africanus. Next base: position 128,762,255 of record CM057350.1, on the reverse strand, counting down.
TGCTTTTAGGCGTCGCCATGTTGATGATGGCGCTGATCTTCTCTGGGTTCGCCTCGATTCCTCAGTGAACCATGAATCCAAGGAATTTTCCGCTTGTGACGCCGAACGCGCATTTGGCTGGATTCAGCTTCATCTTGTATTTTCGTAGGACGTCAAATGTTTCGGCGAGGTCTGTTGTGTGTCCGGCCGATGAGGCGGATTTCACGAGCATGTCGTCGACGTAGACTTTCATGTTTTTCCCAATTTGTGGTCTGAATAGTTTTTTGACCAATCGCTGGTACGTGGCTCCAGCGTTCTTGAGTCCGAAGGGTATTACCTTGTAGCAGTATACCCCCGATCTGTAGTAAAAGCTGTCAGTTCTTCATCAGCCGGATTCATTCGGATCTGATTATAACCGGAGAAGGCGTCCATGAAGCTTAGTAATTCATGACCGGCCGAGCTCTCTACTAACTGATCTATCCGAGAAAGCGGGTAGTTGTCTTTGGGGAAAGCTTTGTTCAGGTCCATGAAATTGACACACATGTGCCATTTTCCGTTCGCTTTCTTGACCATAACCACGTTCGCCAGCCAATCCGAGCAGTCCAGCTTCCTGATAAAGTCGGCAGCGAGCAATCGGTCCACTTCTTCGTATATCGCCTTTTGTTTTATTGGAACGAAACTTCTCTTCTTTTGTCGGATTGGCTTGGCTTTCGGGTTGACCCCGAGCTTGTGGGAGATCACCTTAGGATCGATCCAGGGCATGTCTGTCGGCGTCCAAGCGAACACATCCGAGTTGTTCCGGTGGAACCGGATCAGGTCTTCGTGGACGCCCCCTGTCAAGAGAGAGCCGATCTGGACAGTCCGGCCATCGATTCCTTCTATAAGGGGAACTTCCGCTAACGCTTCTACCGGTGCGCCTAGGATTTCCTTTCGGTCGTCGCGTGTGTCCAAGGTGCCCTGGGGATCATGCGTATCTTCAAAATCGTCGCCCTGCTCTCCAGCGGGAGATGTTGAGGTGAGGCAGATCCTGGCAGTTTGTTGGTCTCCATAGGTGTGATCTATCCCCCCGTTATCTAAAGGGAATTTGAGCGCAAGGTGTTAAGTTGAGATCTGAGCCCGAAGGGCGTTTAAGATGGGATGTCCCAGGAGGATGTTATAGGACGACATGATCTTGGTAACGAGGAAGTTCACCGATATGGTTCGCGTTTTTCCTGCATCCCCAATGTTGAGGAGAAGGGTGATCGAACCCTCGGCCGGGATAGAATGGTTGGTTAACCCGGAGAGTACATAAGAGGTCGGTTGGAGATCAGAGGGACCTAATCCCATATGCTGGAAACAGTCGTAGAACAGGATATCCGCCGAGCTCCCTAAATCGACCAATATTCTCCGGACCTCATAACGGTGAACTCGGGCTGCTATCACAAGGGGGTCATTGTGTGAGAGTGATATGCCGTGAAGGTCTTCATCGGTGAAGGTGATTGGGTCATCCTTCCTATGCTTCTTTTGTGACGGATCACTTATGGCCATGACTGGTATGGGGCGGCGGTCCCCCTCACTGTACAGAGTCGGATGCATCGAAATGACCATGATTTGTCCGATTGTTAACTCTCCGGGAGGGGTTGGTCCTTTTGCTCTTGTTCCGCCTGCCGCTTGTCTCGTAGGTATTTCGCCACGTGGCCAGAGCAGATCAGTTCCTCAATATAATCACAGAGTTATTTACAACTCTCGGTCGGGTGCCCCTACGACCTGTGGTAAGCGCAATATGGGCCCCGGAGCCACTTGCTCGCCCTTTGGGTTGCCGGCGAGAGCTTGAAAAACCTCTCACCTTTAACCTCCTTTAGCAGTTCTGTCTGGGAGATGTTCAGAGAAGTGTACTCATAGAATCTCGGGGAATAGGGTTTTGGACGGTCAGCTTTCCTTTTGTCCTCACTATCCCGTTTTTTCGGTCTGCTTGATCGCCCAGGGGCAGGTTGGCGTTCACCTCCGACTCGAGTTGGATTTATCGCTCGGTCCATACTTTTACTTCGGCAATGGTCCAAGGTTGCGCTAATGTAAAAGAGCGGAGCCACTCTTTGTGCCTAAGACCTGACCTAAGGGTGGTGATAATCGTTTCGTCGCGATGCTCGGGAAGCTATAGAAGGGCATTGTAGAAGTGGGTGACGTATCCCTTGAAGAATTTCTTGTCTCCGCTCTTGATGGTAAACAAATAGTCGACCGTTTTTTTTTCGTCGGTTACCGACGAAATGAACGAGGAATTCGGTCGCCAGCTCTTCAAAGGTCGAGATCGAGCGCCGCACGAGTCCTCGGAACCAATCTCGGCCAGCCCGAATGAGGGTAGTAGGGAAAGCTCGGTATTGAGCCGTGTCTGAGTTGTCTTAGAAACTCATACCTGCCGTAAACGCGTCCAAGTATTCTTTCGGGTCAGACTTCCCGTCGAAGAGGGCCACTTTAGGCGGTTTGTTTCTGGACGGGACAAGCTCAGCTAGTAGCTGTTCGGTAAAGGGCCTTGTGAGTGAATCAGTAGAGTACTTCGCGCCTTCATTGGTCGTATGGTCATCCTGTCGTATGTCTTCGATTTTTCTTTCGAGGGCCTAGATTCGTTGTTGGTACCCTAAGGATTCTTCACAGTCAGAGCGCCTGCTATATCTGCTCATGGCTTGCATGATGGAGCGGCTTCGGCTCCACTCTACCATGTTCCTTAAATCTTCAGGATGGACCCTTCGTGGATAGCCCCGGTGTTTGCCGTATGCATGACCTTGACGGAAGTGGCGGTGCGGGTCTAGCCTAGAATCAGGCTATTTGACCGACACTTCTTCACAGGGCAAGAAAGCGCGGCACGCGTTGAACTGATAACCCGGTCTCCCCTGAGATCGAGGTGTCGATCTATCCGGTGTCCAATGGGTCATGGAATCATTTCCCGCATGCGGGCCATGACTGTCCGAACCAGCATGCCGGTGTTCGGCAACATCAAGATGACTGCGAGTGAGGTTGAGAGTCTGAGCGTGCCCTTCTGTTTCCCTGCACACATCGTCATCCCAGGGAAGGGATGCTGCGGTTTGGCAAGCATGGCCGGCCGCTTGGACGCGGGCGAGCGCATCCACCATCGCCGTGAGCCTATCGATTTGAGCAAATAAGGCGTTGATAACGTTAGGAGGGGGAGTAGGGCTATTTCCGCCCCCGTTGTAGAGGACGGGATGGCTCATGCTGGGATTTTCGCGGTTGTCGCTTGTCATTGAATCGAAGGCGAAAGATCAACTTTCTGGGTGGAGAAGAAATTGTTTCCCACAGACGGCGCCAACTGATGGAGGTCGGAATCTCTCTCAGATGTTGTCCTCCGTCGATTCCGCTATAAATGATGTTGAATGGTTTGATTGAGAATGAGAATTGACTGTGTGGATTTCAATGGGTTGTAGGATGTTGTTGACACCGAGCTACTTGCAAGGAAAGTCCTGAGATAGGAAACCACCGTAGGACCCTCCGACGATCGAATAAGTACCGGCGTATTGGAATGAATTCGACTTACCTGAGTCGTCTGGTGGAGGGTATATAGTGGTCGAATGAGTTGAACCTACGCGATATTCTCGACGTCTGTTACGCCCCCGCGACACGTTCACGTAGAAGCTGGAATACGTCCATTAATAGCAGGATGTGCTCGTTAATGGAAGGGCGTGACAGTGTGGGACGTGGAGTGGAGGAGATCTCGCTTTGGTGAGATATATGGAGCCGTTATGGGGGCGCTTAGGCTCCGTGCTCTCGGCTGAACAGGGGAGCCGAGGTAGCTCGGAGATGAGCGAGGAGTCCGTAAAAGCTCGGATGCCAGATTGTTCGGGGGGCGAGTTGTTGGCTGGTTGCTAATCCCATAGGGAAGGTACTCCGGGGAGGTTTCCGAAAGGCCGGGTGCAATCTCGTAGATGAGATACCGAGGAAGGTCCCCCATGCACCATACCGATTCCCCATCCGTAGCCCCCAGGAGTCTAGTGGGCTTACGTAAATGACACGCCGTCTGCCATGTGTCGTAATCTGGGAAATACTCGTTTATGAGCCTCATCAATGGGGCAAACCCTAATCCTTTTGAATCACAACCAAAACTAGCTTCGATCTTTAAATCCTTATAACAAATAACATTGATATACCATTTACAAATGAATTAAAGAAGACATCATGGAGGATTTCAGCTCTAGGGCTTTTATTGCTTTTGGAATTTTGGATTTAGGGCATAGAGAAGCTCCAATCTTCACATTTTTCTCCAAAAAACCTTCAATCTACCATTTTCCAATATCAATCAACACAGATTTGGGCTCCAAGGTTTTGCTGAAAATTGGGGAGGCGAGACGGTGGAGATTGGGAAGAAGATACAGTGAAATTTTGGGGAAACCTTTTTCCTTTCACCAATTTACTTTCATATTATATATAAGGGTATTATTGTCATTTCACATTTTTCGTTAATGGCGTATTGGGGTTAAGTGCAACTTTATATTTTAGGGTATATTAGCCAAGCAAAAAAATCAATAAGGTATATAAGTACAAACTATGTGAAACATTGAGCTATTATTTTGCAGCTACCCCATAAAAAAGAGAAGACTAAAAAGAGAATCACATATAATAGGAACATAATACCATTAATATAAAGAGAAAATTGGGGGGAAATTCTTGTTTTCTTGAAAGAAAGAAATTATATTTACTTAGGAATGTAAAGAAAACCATCCAAATATATCGATTGTATCTGAGAGAAAATGTGGATTTTTTTAAAAAAAAGTAATGAATTAAATCCGATTAGGGGATGTTAAGTCGCTTGTAGTTAGAAAGTCATTGCATTTGTAATGTAGATCCAACTATAGTGGTTGATACACAGTTCTTTTGTTTGGTTGAAATATAGTTCTAACTACATGTTTTGCGAAAAAAATGTGTTTGATTGAATCTATAGGTACGACACAATAACTATTCTTCCTTTTGTTTCTGTTTTTTGTTTTTTTGTTCCAACACATCAATTAATTTACAAAAGAGCTCACACTACAACAATAAGGGGTTGCCCCTATGGATTTATCCGTAGGAGCAAAGCACTGCCCCTACGGATATATCCGTAGGGGCATAAAAATACTCCGTATGTGCAACGGCCACAGGTGCAAGTCTTCGCCCGTAGGGGTATAAAAATACTCCGTATGTGCAAAGACCACAGGTGCAAGTATTCGCCCTGAATATGTCCCTACGGAGTAATAATTGCTCCTACGCCTTAATCCGTAAGGACACTTATCCCTACGAAGTAATCCATAGGGCCTGATAAATATTTTAATTTATTGGTTTATAAAATAAAATAATTGCTCCTACGGATGTATTCGTAGGGTCTGATTGGTGCCTCTACGGATAAATTCGTAGGGGCAAGTTTTACTAAGTCCATAGGGACAAAATATCAGGTCTCTTGATATTTTGTCTCTACGGCTAACTGTGTAGGGGAAAACATTGGACCTACAGATTAATCCTTAGGTTCAACAGATGGCCCTACGGATTAATCTGTAGGGACAAAATATCAGGTTTTTTTAAAATAAAAGGGTTTCCTGTTTTTTCCCCGCCCTGTGCACAATAATATATATATCATATAACCAAATACAGAAATATTCATAATCAACATCTCACGCATAATATATAAAAGAAGTAAACAAACAAAATACGATATCAAACTAAATCATCGTGAACAAGCAAAGAACCACCAATATCGTCCAAAATTTATACAATATGTATCAGATAAGTACATACATCCTCAAAAATATAAATAAAGCTACCCTAGCTCAGTCCAGCTCCTCCACCTCTGATAATCGCCATAATCTGGCGTATATGCTCCTCGGTGCAGCCCTGAGTCGTCAAAAACTCGACTAATAAAGGAGCAGACTGTGCGGGAGTCTGAGCGGGCTGTAGAGCGGCAGGAGTAGTCTGCGCAACCACAGCCGAGGTAGTGGCTTGCGGAGCCGCAGTCGAAGAAGATGCATGTGGAGCCACAGCCGAAGTAACCTGTCGCACCTGTTAAATTTTGTGTGTAATAAACGAGTAAGAACGGTGTATTAGATTTTAGTCGAGTTCGTATCATTATCAGGTTATTGCGAAACCCCAATCTAAGAATACTTAGGAACTTAGGTCTCGTTTGGAAAGCCGTAGTTTATTTTAATTAGATAATTTTATGTAAGTATGATTAATCAAAACTAAGTCTACAACCAAATAAGGTCAGGCTACTAATATTGCATATGTTACTATCTATAATGTGATATAATATTTTACTATTAAGTAGTATACGTATCATCTCCTTCAACTCCTCGACGGTGGTCTTCAAAGCGGCAACATCATGCTCTAGACGTCGCTCATGGGAGGTAGGGGAAGTAATTGCCGGAGTGGAGTCCAACCTCATATGGGCTCTGCTAGGACCCAGTCCCCAGCCTCTCTCCCAACCTCCATGGTGCCCTCCGTGTGCAGCGTCTAGGACTGGGGTCAGCAGCATCGGATCGGTCTGTCCAGAAAAATCGATCCCCGATGCCTTCGCCTGCTCCACCACCTGCTCCTACACCCTCATTAACCATTAAAATATAAGTATATCATTTAAATTTGAACTTTTCAAAACAAAAATTTCAAACTTGTTGGAATAAATATTAACACTTACGCAATACTCCTAGGTTGTGGTGTCGGGGAATCGAAGCTCGTCCGTGGCGGGATCTGTCGAGGTACAGTGGACGGCAAGATACGCGGTCAGCACGCTCGGTGTATCACCCTGCGCCAAGGTCTGAGCTCTCTGCAATTCGCAAAAAAATTACATTTATTATAAAATAACTCTTAATATTACATTATATCAAAATAGATCTATTGTAATTTACCGATGCCTCCATGGCACGAGTAATGTTCCTCGAGCCAGCTGTATAAGTGGGGCGACCCCTCTTCGCCGACTTCCTATTCTCTTTATTTTGATCGGCTTGTTTCTGCACAACACATTCAGATTTAGTTTTCTAATTAAGCAACACAAAAAAATAAATTATATACTAAATAATGAATTACATTTAAATTAAAAACCTGTTTGCGCTGAGAGTCGAAATATAGGTACAAGAGAGGCCATGTATCTACGTCGACTCTCGCAAAGGCCGGAGTATGTAGGAGAGCCGCTCTCTCTACCTCGGAGGTCACCATCCACAGGGTATAGCAGTCGATCTTCAGTTCGTTCCTATTGTATCGGACCTTTGATTGCATGTTCTTCATCAGGCCATTGTACAGAGCATGAAGATCAAGCACTCTCTCAGGGTGATCAGGGTCGGGTACAGGCTGAAAGTCGTAATCCAACTGCAAATACAAAAAAACAATGTATTTAAATTGCAAGTGTTAAATAATAATAAATATATTGGATAAGTCAAATCAAAATATATATTAATACCCGAGCCTGATCGCAGAAGAGGGCAAATGAGCGCCGGTGCTGATCGCCCCACTCAACATGAAGTGGATACTTCTTCACGAGGCGGCTCTCATCCCCCATATACCGGCTGAACCTCTCGGCATAATCGCCGGTATAGCGATAATCAGGGGTAAAGAAGAGGGGGAATGCTGCCTCCCCCATGTAGGGTTGTCTAGCACGACAACAAGGTTTCGGAAGGTATCATCCATGCCTTTTTCAAAAAAATGCCATGCTAAACAACCCTAACCCTAGAATCTTAACTAGAGAATTAGACAATAAAACATGTAAACAACTTTATATCTAAGTGAACAAGGAATACAACCTTTGTAGACTGGTCCTTCACTTCAATAGCTCCGTGTAGAAATCCCTTCGCTGCATGTAGTGGTCTCCCGGATTCTAGTTGGACTCCACAAGGTAAAAGGAACAAGCTTTCTTGAAGTCTTCGAGGCCGAAGATGATCTACGTCGAGGAGACTCTAACTCAAGCTACCTCTTCATTAATTAGGGATTAGTGAAGCTAACACCCTAAACTAAATGGCTAGTCTAGTAGAAGGTGATGAAGTAGAATTTTTGCTCACTTTAGAATTAATTTTCTCATTTATTTTCTTCACCTCTCCAAAACCTAGAGAGGTCTCTCTTGATGAAGAAGAAGATGAGGAGGAAAATAGAATGAGTGAGAATAGCAAGCATGGGTGAGAAAATATCTCATATAACTCTTGTAGAGACTTAACCATGGCTAATGACAATGGTTGGGTTAATAAATATCTAATGTAAGACAAAATTAGTGGGCCAAGTCAATGGGTTCTACAAGCTTCCACTAAGCATAAACCATGACTAATTTCCAACCAATTTATGATTTACTTTAAATAAATAAATCCTACATTATCATGAGCATGTATCATCAAGCATGACACAATAATATATATCACATATATATTAAGTGTGCATAATTAATATATATCATATATATACATATTAAAAGCATAAGTGAGATAAGAAAATCTTAAGTGAGCTAATATTAGTTAATGTAAATTAATATATCAAATATACAACTATACATTAAATTATTAAATCAACACTTGATTTAATAATCCGGCTATATCTCATATAACCGATTAATATCATATGTATCAACTTATCGAATCAACACTTGATTCGATAACCCGGCTATATCACATATAACCGACCAATATCACATATCGCGAGAACAGAATACGGTATCACATACCCGTATTAATCTCGGTCCCGCACATATCACATACGTGCTCCTACTTGGTTTCACCTGAGCCAAGAAATCTCTGTGTAGGACTCTAAAGACTCATCAATACACCGGCAGTAGGTGATGATCATATCAAACACCCACAAGCCGTCAGCGATACTAGCTGGACGTAACGGCTACCCGGGTATTGAGCGGTCAGAATATCAAAAAGCAAGCCTGCTCATACTCCTGTAAAACCTATCAATAACACTACCGTACAGTCCGGTCTCTTCGTCTGATATGTCGTATATCTAGTCTAGGGGTAGTAAACGTCAGACCCCAGTAACCGATAAGTCATGCCGATGTGAGGCTCATAACGGGTCGAGAAACTACTGATAACACTTACCAGTAAATCTCCATATCAGCCCTGGCCAGGGACTTCCTGTTATAGCCAATCAACCACAACGCAACATCAACCCCCAATACCGGGAGAGACGAATCCCCTCCTATCACTCATTGCCTCCATGTGACTCGGGACTGTACCCAAAAACCACCGTTTTGCACGTTCTCTTGAACATGGTAAGGTGGAAATCAAAGCATAGTGGGAATCACACAAGACTCCATGACGATCTCGGGTCTACAGACTAACCTGTACTAGTGTCATCAGAGAACTGCTATCTGACGATAGGTATAATACCAATTAGGAGTTCTCGGCAAGTCCGTTCAATATACCCAGTCTCCACTGAGCACTACCATCTTTGATGTCAAACACCTATGGATGTGGGATCATCCATCGCCCATCATATGGATCAAGATGCGTATACGCTAATCTACTTTGGAATATCGATGCCCTGTCTCGATACACCCTCGACTAGGAACAATTAAAGGATATAGTTGTGGACTACCCTGGCCCAACTAGTATGATCTTCATCATAGTCCTGGTAGTCAAGTACACATCCTAAGGGTTTTATCAACATAGGAGAGCAAGACAGTATTACAATACAAGTCTACATGTTAAGACAAAGAGTAACCAGATAGCATACTATCATGTCGAGCAAGAAAGTCTTCTCTATATATGTCCAAGCATCCGCTATAATATATATCATATGTACATTAATGGCATCTAGGGCATATATATAACTAACAACCTCCCACTCGCACTAAGGCTAGTTATTGTAGTATCTCATACCCAACATCCCGAAGAGTCTCTCAAATTGTATCTTGGGTATGGCCTTCGTGAGTGGATCCGCCGTATTATTCTCGTTGTCAACTCTCCTGACTTTGATCTCCCGGCGATCAACTATCTCTCGGATTAGGTGATACCTCCTTAGAATATGCCTGGATCGCTGATGGGACCTAGGTTCCTTGGCCAAAGTCACTGCTCCATTGTTATCACAATACAAAGGTATTGGATGCTCGATGGACGAAACCACACCAAGTTCGGTTATGAACTTCTTCATCCAGACAGCCTCTTTGGCAACATCGTTGGCAGCGATGTATTCAGCTTCCATCGTCGAGTCTGCCACGGTTTCCTGCTTGGAACTCTTCCAACAAACTACCCCTTGAGGGTGAAGACAAATTCCGAGACCGACTTAGAGTCGTTCTTATCACTCTGGAAGCTCGAATCGATAAAGGACTCCACTTGGAGTTCACCGTTACCATATACCAAGAATATCTCCTTAGTCCTTCTCAAGTACTTGAGAATGTTCTTCACAGCTGTCCAGTGATTCTCTCCTGGATCTGCTTGATACCTACTCACTACACTTAGTGAGTATGCTATATCGGGTCTGGTACACAACATCACGTACATGATAGAGCCTATTGTCGAAGCATAGGGTATCCCTTGCATGAAAGCTCTCTCCAAATCAGTCTTGGGAGACATCTCTTGGATAGAGTGAATCCTGAGATCGTCGGTAAATTCCCACGCTTGGAATCTTCCATACTAAACCTCTTTAGTATGGTGTCAATGTACCTGGATTGAGACAATCCCAGTATCCGTTTAGATCTATCTTTATAGATCTTAATCCCCAAGATGTAGGAGGCATCACCTAGATCTTTCATTGAGAATCTTTGTGATAAGAAGAGCTTGACCGAGTGCAACATAGGAACATCATTTCCTATCAAGAGTATGTCATACACGTACAATACGAGGAAGACAACCTTACTCTCTGCCACCTTATTGTATATACAAGGTTCATCTACATTTTTGATGAAGTCAAACTCTTTGACTACCACATCAAAACAGATGTTCTAACTCTGCGATGTCTACTTTAACCCGAGATGGATTTAAGCAGCTTGCACACCTTTCCGCTGCTCCCACTGTCTACGAAGTCCTCTGACTGAGTCATGTACATGCTCTTTTCTAAATCACCATTTAGAAAAGCGGTCTTAACATCCATCTGCCAGATTTCGTAGTCATGGTATGCAGCAATGGTAAGTAGGATCCGGATGGACTTAAGCATAGCCACTGGAGAAAAGGTTTCATCATAACCCACACCTGGTCATTGACGAAAACCTTTTGCAACAAGTCTAGCTTTGAAAGTCTCAACTTTTCCATTTATACCAAATTTCTTATTAAAGATCCATTTGCTCCCAATGGGTTTTACTCCTTCGGGAGCAACTTCCAAAGTCTATACTTTGTTGGTGTACATGGATTCCATCTCAGATCGCATTGCATCCAGCCATTCCACAGAGTCCCCACTCGTGATGGCCTGCTCGAAACTAGTTGGGTCATCATCTTCCATGATGCAATCCTCGCTCCCACTATCAATGAGAAAGCCGTAGTATCTCTCAGGTGGATGAGGAACCCTACTAGATCGGCGGAGAGACTGGGGTTCGTTGAAGACTACTGAATCCTCTGATTCCAATAAATTATTAGTTGTAGTTTGTGCTGCTGGAACTTCTTCCAGCTCCACCTCTTTGCCACTAATTTCTTTTATAAGAAATTCCTTTTCTAAAAATGTGGCGTATTGAAAAACAAACACCTTTTGTTCCTTAGCATGGTAGAAAATATATCCTTGTGAATTCTTTGGATATCTCACAAACTTGCAAAGAACTGATCGTGTCTCGAGTTTGTCCGGATTTTGCCTTTTGACATAGGCCGGAAAACCCCATATCTTAACTCGTTTAAGATATGGTCTCTTCCTACTCCATATCTCATATGGTGTGGTAGGTACATATTTAGATGGAACTTGATTCAATATGTATGCTGCTGTCTCAAGCGCATAACCCCAAAAGGAAATAGGTAATTCAGGGGTGCTCATCATAGAGCGCACCATATCCAATAGGGTGCCATTCTTCCGCTCCGATACACCATTGTGCTATGGTGTATACGGAGGAGTAAGCTGAGAGAATCTCATTCTCTTTTAGATAGTCACGGAATTCTGTGCTCAAGTATTCTCCTCCCCGATCGGATCGAAGGATTTTAATACTTTTACCCGTCTGGTTCTCGACTCCATGCTTATATTCTTTGAATTTCTCAAAAGCTTTAGACTTGTTTTTCAACAGGAACACATGTCCGTATCTTGAGAGATCGTCAGTGAATGTAATGAAGTACGGGGAACCATTCCTGGCATGTGTAGACAGGGGACCGCATACATCACTATGTATCAGTCCCAAGAGTTCCGTAACTCTTTCTCCGTGTCCAGTAAACGGAGTTTTGGTCATTTTGCCTTTGAGACATGACTGGAAAGTTTCATAAGATGATAATTCGAACGAATTCAAATATCCATCCTTATGTAACTTAGCTAGTCGTGTCGCATTGATATGACCTAGTCTACAATGCCACAAGAAGGATTCGTTCATTTCTGAACTCTTCCTCTTGTGTGTGTTTTGTACGTTAAGAACTGTGGTTTGATTTAGAACGTATATGCTATTATTTAAGGAGCCTCATCCAATCATCTTTTGATTCAGAAAAATGTTCATAACATTATCCTGTACTACAAAATTATATCCTTCTTTACTTAATAAAGAAACTAATATAAGATTGCATATCAGGTTCGGTATAAACCCACCGTTGCCGGTCCCAAGTCCGGATGAGAAAGGGTGAGGGTTGTGGTAGGCTTGTGACAGCCAACGTAAAACTTTGTCACATTCTATGACATGAACCATAATAAGAATATCGTTGGGGCGTCCCCTACTCAGCGACGCGCTACATCGGATCCCGGGTGTAGTGTTAAATATGCAAGGGCTTCTAGGTCGTCGTCCAGATGCGGCGCGCTACATCGGACCCCGGGTGTAGTGACAAATAAGCAAGGGTCGTCGTCCAGAGACGGCGCGCTACATCGGATCCCGGGTGTAGTGACAAATAAGCAAGGGTCGTCGTCTACAGACGGCGCGCTACATCGGACCCCGGGTGTAGTGACAAATAAGCAAGGGTCGTCGTCCAGAGACGGCGCGCTACATCGGACCCCGGGTGTAGTGATAAATAAGCAAGGGTTTCATAGGATCCGTCTAGCTTCCTGGAACATAGGTTCCCTTACGGGTGACTAATAGAATTAGTGGAGGTGATGATTAGGAGGAGAGTTGGTATTATGTGTTTGCAAGAAACTAAGTGGGTAGGTGAAAAGAGTAGAGTCATAGAGCCTTGGGGTTATAAGCTTTGGTATACGGGTAGAGATAAAAATCGTAATGGGGTAGGCATAATCATAGATAGACGGTTGCTTGAGGATGTAGTTGAGATTAGGAGAAAAGGTGATAGAATTTTACTGGTTAAGCTTATTCTAGGTGGAGAGATCCTTAATGTTATTAGTGCTTATGCACCACAGATAGGTCTTGATGACGCTAGTAAGCGTCTATTCTGGGAGGATTTAGACGAGGTGGTGCAAAGTATACCTAGTGGAGAGAAGTTATTTATTGGTGGTGATCTTAATAGACATGTAGGTACTAGTCGTAGTGGGTTTGATACTATCCATGGAGGTTTTGGTTTCGGACAAAGGAATGAAGTAGGTGACTCGATTCTAGATTTTGCTTTATCTTATGACTTGATCTTAGCAAACACCTGGTTTAGGAAAAGAGAGTCCCATCTTATCACTTTTAGGAGCGGATCAAGTGCTAGTCAAATAGACTTTTTTCTGACGAGAAGAATAGATAGAGGTTGTTGTATCGACTGTAAGGTAGTGCCAGGTGAGAGTGTAACCACTCAACATAGACTTTTAGTTCTAGATTTTCGATTTAGAAGAGAACCTAGGAAGATTAGACGTAAGGTAGAGCCTAAAATTAAATGGTGGCGATTGAAAGAAGGTAACCAAAAGGCTTTTATAGATCATGTAGTACAAGAAGCGGATTGGCAGTCGGAAGATGATCCAGACAAAACATGGAACAAAATGGCTAGTTGTATCAAGAAAGTAGCTAGAGATCTACTTGGTGAGTCGAGAGGTGGTGCTCCACCATCTAAGGACATATCATGGTGGAATGAAAATGTAAAGGCTGCTATTAAAATTAAAAGGGATTCTTATAAAGATTTGAAGAAAAGTAGAGATGTGGAGAGATTTGAGAAGTACAAAATGGCTAAAAAGGAAGTTAAGAAAGCTGTTCGGGAAGCTAAATCTAAGGTCTACAAGGAGGTGTACGAGAAATTAGACACTAAAGAGGCTGCAAATGATATATACCGGATTGCTCGAATGCGGGAAAGGAAGACTAGAGACTTATGTGCGGTGAAGTATGTCAAAAATGAAAATCAGAAGGTTTTAGTTCGAGATGAGGATATCAAGGAAAGATGGAGAGATTATTTTGACAAATTGTTCAATGAGAGCTTTACTAAGAATTTGGATGGACTTGTCATTCAATCTCAAGATATAAATCGTGATTTCATGCGTAAAATAAGACTTCCTGAGGTTAAAGAAGCTTTGAACAGAATGGGTTTAAGAAAAGCGGTTGGTCCTGACGGGATTCCTATCGAGATTTGGAGATGCTTAGGAGAAATAGGCGTTAAATGGCTGACAGATCTGTTTAATAAGATTTGGCAGACAAAAAAGATGCCAAATGAATGGAGGAAAAGTATCCTTGTACCTATCTACAAGAATAAGGGTGACATTCAAAGTTGCTCAAACTACCGTGGAATAAAACTGATGTGTCACACCATGAAACTTTGGGAGAGAGTGATTGAACACAGGCTAAGGAAGGATATTAAGATAACAGAGAACCAATTTGGGTTCATGCCTGGACGATCGACGACAGAGGCGATTCATTTGCTTCGTCAACTTGTCGAGCGCTTTCGAGAGAGGAGAAGAGATTTGCATATGATATTTATTGTTTTAGAAAAAGCGTACGACAAGGTACCTAGAGAGGTATTATGGGGGACAATGATGAAGAAGGGGGTCCCCATCAAGTATATTGACATAATCAAGGATATGTACGACGGAGTAGTGGCAAATGTCAGAACTTGCGGCGGCTTAACAAGTGATTTTCCGATTACTATTGGTTTACATCAAGGATCTGCATTAAGCCCATTCCTGTTTACCATCGTGATGGATGGGCTTATTAGAACTATCCAAGATGAGGTCCCTTGGTGTATGCTATTCGCTGATGATATTGTTCTAGTAAATGAGACGAAAGCAGGGGTTGATGCCAAATTGGAATTATGGAGGCAAACATTGGAATCTCGGGGATTCAGATTGAGCAGGTCCAAGACAGCATATATGCACTGCAAATTTAGTAGCCAGAGAAGTCAAAACCATATTGGTATAACATTGGAAGGGCAAGAGATATCACCGAGAGACCAGTTTAGATATCTAGGTTCCATCATCCAAAGGAATGGGGAGATCGATAGTGATGTTAATCAAAGGATCCAAGCTGGTTGGTTGAAATGGAGGAGTGCAACAGGGATTTTGTGTGATCGTAACTTTCCGTTAAAATTGAAAGGGAAGTTTTATCGGAGCGCTATTCGGCCTGCCTTATTATATGGTACAGAATGCTGGGCTCCTAAGAAGCATCATACACAGAAGATGCACGTAGCGGAGATGCGCATGCTTCGTTGGATGTGCGGTAACACTAGAAAAGATAAGGTACGAAATGAGGATATTCATGCAAAAGTTGGTGTAGCACCTGTGGAGGAGAAGATGCGGGAAAACCGGCTAAGATGGTTTGGTCATATGCGACGCAGACCTATGGAAGCACCGGTTCGACGAATAGATACTCTCGATATGGGCAATGGCAAAAGGGCAAAAGGGAGACCGAAGAAAACATGGATGGAGGTGATACGAAACGATATGGTTGCCAAAGGACTCAATGAAAGTATATTGTTCGATAGAAGTGAGTGGAGACAGAGGATTCATGTGCTGGACCCGGCGTGATTCTCATGTTGGTTCATGTAGCCTACCCCATATGCTTGGGATAAAAGGCTCAGTTGTTGTTGTTGTATATCAGGTTCGGTATGTAATAGCATTCATTCAGAATCAATGTATTGCCATTTGGTAATACAAAGTGATATTTGCCAACTGCTTTGGCTGCAACATTTGCACCATTCCCTACTCTTACAGAATGATCACCCATTCCCAGTTCTCTACCTTTCCTTAGCGTATGCAACATATTACATATGTGGGATCCCGATCCGGTATCTAATACACAGGACGTAGAGTGTACTGAGAAACAGTTCTCAGTAACTAACACACCTGAAGAAGATGAATCAACATACTTATTCTTCGTTTGGGTGGCGTGGGAATCCGGATATTCCCCTATTTCATGCTCAGTCTTATAACAATTATAAGAAAGAAAGAAATCAACGTTCCCCTGCTCAGTATAACAAGAGCGTTCAGTCAATACATCCATATTATTATGTTGATTAAGGCCTGATATGGTCGCTACCTGGAGAGAGAGAGAAGAAAACACTTGGCGTATGCTCTTGCAAAATTAGATTGGTTATTATCTTGTCTAATCAGGATGGCTCCCACTGTTTTTATCAAATCTTCCTTCAAACCCTAAAAAGTAAGACTAGCCGGAATTTAATTACACCCTACAAGTTCGCCAATCTTTCAGCCAGGCCTGTATCGGTACTTTGAGGGAGGTTCCCCATGCTTTCGCACTGACCTAATTAAAATAAATCTCGTTTTCCCAGAGGCTTAATACCGTTAACACCTTTCTAGACACCTACTCGATCGGCTAGTTGTGATGTGTAAAACTCTCCCGGGAGTAACTCTTACTCGCAGTGGGTATCGGGATTCAACTATCTCATAGAAGGTATGCAATCTCATTGCAAATTTCAACACTTGCCCCTAGCAACTTATGACCTTAACATAGTCAAAAAATCATAAGCGCTAGCCAAGTTCAACCCATCATTTCCTGATTGAATTAAACCCACCCGTACGACCCTTAACATAGTCAACAAAGTCGTACGACTACCCTAATCCAATCGCATCTCATGCTCTAGCAGAAAAGCACCAATTAGCTACCGCACACTACGTCTTAACATAGTTAACAAACGTAGTACGAATACTAAGTAGTATTTATCTGAAATGACGGAGGGCTACGACAGGTTTATAAGAAAACCTTTTGCGTAATGAACTTGATATCGATGTAGAATCGAGTGATTTTGAAAAGGAGTGTTTTTGAGGCTTTTGCTAGTTTTGCTAAAGAGGTCACCCCCGATGAAGGGATCTCGGTTCTTTCCTCATCGAATGAGGTGTTGGATATTCATGAATACTACTATGCAAAGCAAAAACTAGAGCTTCCCTTTTTGAAAATTTGATTCTACAACATCTTTAGGTTTCTTTCTTTTTTCATTAATCTCATTAATGAAGTCCCGTCATTTATGCTTCCTAAACATCACATAAGAAACGAAAATACAACGTACGCTTATGCCATCCGCATTCGCCACAGTGTCCCGTTAAACACCGTTAGGTTACTTAACTAACGATATAGCGGGACGGGACTAGCGTGGGTGCAAAACAGAAGCAATATTTATTATATATCATATATATAATAATAAAGCATTCATCTCATACTTATAAAGTGATCACATCACAGAATATCAGCAGCAGAAAACAACATATGAAATATTGGGTATTCTAGGAGGTCCGTGTTTTATATTAAGCCTGTAAAAAACACGGATTCTAAGGTCGTGATGAATAGCCAAACCCATATCCCTAGACCCTTACGAGAGCGGCAAGAAACCCTACCAATTCTAGAGTTACGAGACCCGGACTCGACTTCTTGAGATGGTCTCCCACTGGACTCTAGAACCCGGTTACTTGTGCTCCCCACATTGGATCTATCTTAATATGGAAAAGTAAATAATATACAACAATGGTGACATCATCCTCAACCCGGAAGTGCCCCAATAAAAGAATATTACATACAAGTTTTTTACATGAATAAAAATGAAAAACTCTCATCTCACATAAAAAACCCGGCTATTCAAAACACGACGATCCATTATAACATATCCCAGCAACACATAACATCACATGTTATCAGCGTAAGTAAATATGCGTATCCCAATTGTCGTTGACGTATAGCAACGAAACCGGCGATACACCATATATTACACTTACGGTCGTATAAAAGAAAATGTCAAACTACAATATTTGGAATCGACATAGCCCTTAGACATCATAAACCCGGAATATCACATACTTCGGATTTCATGCCTAACATTGTAAACCTTACATTTGGGTCCCTTTCATGAAAATACCTTTTCAAAAGAAATCGGGTAATTCAAAAAGATTCCCGATTCTCACCGAGACCGAAATGTTAAATTTACAAGCAACTAATCAATTTTCATAAAACTAATTAGTGTAGATTCCAAATATTGTATCACATTCCATAAATAGCTAGACGATATTAAACATTCCGATCGAATCAACAAACACCCAAAATTTCCCATAGAGCTCAACACTTGAGCACAGTTTAAAAATACTCAGAACATTCCACAGTGCCTATGGACCAACCATAGAAGGGCCAACCCTTGCCTCACTTATGGTGCCGCGGAACTACCGCAAACTTTAGGGTTTGATGGCGGTTCTGACGGTCATAGAATCGAGTTAGGGTTTCGTTCTTCTAGAGGGTCCATAGAATTACTTGCATGATTTTTGAATATTTTCAACTTTGGAAAAATCGAACTTTTGGAAAATTTCCAGCGAGGGAGAAAATGGGTTATTGATATCCGTTCGAACTTTTTAACGCCGTCTAAAATACCCGAAACGATGTTAGAATTACGACTACGTAACACTCCGAATTGCCTTTACAGAAAGATAGCATCACATGCAATCTTAGCAAAAACAAGCAACACTTGAAACACCAAAACCCAGAGACCAGAACACCAAACCAAAACGAACCCGAGAAGACTTCATTGGGCCGGCCAGGCCGGAATTTTAAAGCATGTCGCCGGGTCAAATCCGACGGATGGGGTTCGTATTCGTTTGGTGTTCATATTACATCTCATGTAACATTCTGCAGTTACTTAAAAAAAATTTCAAGGACCTTTAAAAATTGACAGAAGCTAGGTTTTATGTTTTGATGTTTCGGAGTTGTTTCGGTTTCGTAATTCAACAAATATCGTCTAATTCTCTAGCTTGGCTCTGATACCACTGTAGGGTTGCCTAGCACAACAGCAAAGTTTCGGGAGGCATCATCCATGCCTTTTCCAAAAAATTTGCCATGCTAAACAAGCCTAACCCTAAAATCTTAACTAGAGAATTAGACAATAGAACATGTAAACAACTTTACATCTAAGTGAACAAGAAATACAACCTTTGTAGACCGGCCCTTCACTTCAATATCTCCGTGTAGAAGTCCTTTCGCTGTAAGTAGTGGTCTCTCGGACTCTAGTTGGACTCCACAAGGTGAAAGGAACAAGCTTGCTTGAAGTTTTTGAAGCCGAAGATGATCTACGTTGAGAAGACTCTAACTCCAGCTACCTCTTCACTAATTAGGGATTAGTGAAGCTAACACCCTAAACTAAATGGCTAATCTAGTAGAGGATAATGAAGTAGGATTTTTGCTCATTTTAGAATTAATTTTCTCACTTATTTTCTTCACCTCTCCAAAACCTATAGAGCTCTCTCTTGATGAAGAAGAAGATGAAGAGGAGAATAGAATGAGTGAGAATAGCAAGCATGGGTGAGAAAATATCTCATATAACTCTTGTAGAGACTTAACCATGGCTAATGACAATGGTTGGGTTAATAAATATCTAATGTAAGACAAAATTAGTAGACCAAGTCAATGGGTTCTACAAGCTTCCACTAAGCATCAACCATGACTAATTTCCAACCAATTTGTGATTTACTTTAAATAAATAAACCCTATATTATCATGAGCATAGTGTGAGTCTCATACACCCATGTAGCATGTATCATCAATCATAACAAAATAATATATATCACATATATATTAAGTGTGCACAATTAATATATATCACATATATATATTAAAAGCATAAATAAGATAAAGAAAATCTTAAGTGAGCTAATATTAGTTAATGTAAATTAATATATCAAATATACAATTATACATTAAATTATTAAATCAACACTTGATTTAATAATCCGGCTATATCTCATAAAACTGACTAATATCATATGTATCAACTTATCGAATCAACACTTGATTCGATAACCCGGCTATATCACATATAACTGACCGATATCACATATCGCGAGAACAGAATACGGTATCACATACTCGTATTAATCTCGATCGTGCACATATCACATATGTGCTCCTACTTGGTTTCGCCTGAGCCAGGAAACCTCTGTGTAGGACTCTAAAGACTCGTCAAGATGCCGATAGTAGGTGATGATCATATAAAGCACCCACAAACCGTCAGCGGTACTAGCTGGACGTAACGGCTATCTGGGTATTAAGCGATCAGAATATCAACAAGCAAGCCTGTTCATACTCCTGTAAAGCCTGTCAGTAACATTACCGTACAGTCCGGTCTCTTCGTTTGATATGTCGCATATCTAGTCTAGGGGTGGTAAACGTCAGACCCCAGTAACCGATAAGTAGTGCCGATGTGAGGCTCATAACGGGTCGAAAAACAACTGATAACACTTACCAGTAAATCTCCGTATCAGCCCTGGCCAGGGACTTCCTGTTATAGCCAATCGAGTACAGCACAATATCAACCCCTAATACCGGGAGAGACGAATCCCCTCCTATCGCTCATTGCTTCCATGTGACTCGAGACTGTACCCAAAAACCACCGTTTTGCACGTTCTCTTGAACGTGGTAAAGTGGAAATCAAAGCACAGTGGGAATCACACATGACTCCATGACGATCTCGGGTCTACAGACTAACCTGTATCAATGTCACCAGAGAACTGCTATCTGACGATAGGTATAATACCAACCAGGAGTTCTCAACGAGTCCGTTCAGTATACCCAGTCTCCACTGAGTACTACCATCTTTGATGTAAAACACCAATGGATATGGGATCATCTATCGCCCATCATATGGGTCAAGAAGCGTATACGCTAGTCTACTCTGGAATATTGATGCCCTGTCTCGATACACCCTCGACTAGAAACAATTAAAGGATGTAGTTGTGGACTACCATGGCCCTACTAGTATGATCTCCATCATAGTCCTGGTAGTCAAGTACACATCCTAAGGGCTTTATCAACATGTGAGAGCAAGACAGTATCACAATACAAGTCTACATGTTAAAACAAAAAGTAACCAGATAGCATACTATCATATCGAGCAAGAAAGTCCTCTTTATATATGTCCAAGCATCCACTATAATATACATCATATGTACAATAACGTCCTCTAGGGCATACATATAACTAACACCCCCTAGCTCTGTCGGGCCTCAGCCTGCGGGACTGATTCGGCCCTCGAGTCCCCCTCCCGAGATGGGGCTGCCCTGCATCTACAAGAAATATCAAGACAATCAATATTAAGACAAAGCGGTATTAAGAAATCTAAGGTTTAACAAAAAATGAAGTGCGATATATATCTCCGGCGACAGCAGCACGAACCTGAGCCCGGGCAGCAGCACGAGCGGGACGATAGTTCCTCCGGTGAAGAACAGCCGATGACCCGGACGTGGACGCATCCCCTCCAACTAGAAAATAAACATTGACGATAAAATTACATGAAGTTCATGTTTATTCTTAGAGAATGTGTAAAATAAATAAATATTTTATATTTATTCATACTAACCTGCAGACTGAGCGGAGGCTACGGAAGTGGCGTGAATGGCCCCTGCGCCAGATGTGGACGCACCACCTATAATTAGACAATTAAAAATAGATTATAAAAGTAATTGCAAAAAGAATATTTAGATCAATAATATAACATTCTAAATCAATATGCATGCACTATACGATATATAAACATACCCGCAGGTGCGGTGGTGGCCTCTGCCCGAGATGTGGAGGCACCACCTACTGCTAGACAATAAAAAAATGATTATCTAAGTAAGAGAAAAAAGAATGTGTGTATATTTATGATATAACACTCTAAATCAATATGCATGAACTATAGGATATATAAACATACCTGGAGGTGCGGGAGTGGTCTTTGCCTCTGATGTGGACGCACCACCAACAGCTAGACAATCAAACATTGACTATATAAGAAATTTTGAAATAAATATGCGTGTATATCTAAAATATTACATTCAAAATGAATATGCGTGCAATATACCTAGAGGTGTGGCAAAGTCCACAAGGAAGAAGTCATCCGAAGGGGTCTCCGATCGGGGTGCAAGACCGGCCCTCTGAAGCTCCCTACGCAGCTCTCCGGGCGGCAAAACCGCTCTGCCTCTGCCGCGGCTGGTTTTCCTGCCGCCCCTCGCTACTCCGGTTGTCGTCATCAAATCTAGAAAATAGTACAATCATTACATATGCATGCTATATATGTATAGATCGTAAAAATGTGAAATAATAATATAACATTACTGATAACCTTTTTCGTTTCATGGACGTATTAGACATATCTACTTGGATTTCATTATCGATATCATTTCTAACCCACGTAACTACACGATCAGCCGAAGATAACTCGTCTTTTGAAACAGACGGTCGGAGCACTCTAAATCTTCTCTTTTCTTCGTCCTCTTCGCTGTCCTCCATACGATCCTCGAATTCTGGGACATCGTAAACATCCCTGGGTTTTCAATAGCATACGACACTCCATCCTGGACGCTTCAAGCACTGTGAGTAGTATACTTGGAACGCTTGGTCCGGAAAGATAAATGGATCTTCCTAACCGTAAAATCGAAATGTGTTCATACTAGTTAATCCATATTCATCTTTCCAAGTCCCGAGATTATTTCTCCACTTATCCGTATCGTTTAGTGTATCGTACCAAGTACATTGAAATATATAAAACAGTTCTGATCGTCCGGGATATTGGATGCCAAGTATGCAATTTAAGTATCCATAATAAATCACACCATCCGATCCTACCATCGCAATCCCACTATTCTGAGCGGTTCGAGATGTTTCTATATCATTAACTTCAAATTTGTATCCAAGGACACCGAATCCTTTATAACATGCAAGCTCCATATTAGGAAACTGAGCTAAACATCTTGAATCACTCTCTAATGATGTAGACAAGTTCGGATCGCGGATCTGACAAAACAAATTTTACGACAAATACATAACGATATATGTTTAGATTAAGACCGGTAGCAATAACATATTATTCGAACAACTTACATGATCTGCAACCCAATCACAAAAATTATCCTGATAATATTTTTCCAATCGTTCATCATTCCAATCAGGATCCCCTCACATAACTCGTTAAAATGATTTTTGTTCTCATCAATAAATTATGACATTATTATTATATCGTTTCATACATACATAAACACAAATATAACAATTAATCCAAAAAAACTTACTCTCTAATTTCTTTAAGACATGCGCTATTGAGGAGGATAAACCGATATATCTTGTTAATAAACATAGTGTCTACTCTCTTATAATCAGCTTTACCATATGGCCCATACTGAATTCTCCGAGGCCGGTTAAGTTTCGTCTCAATGTTTTCGTCCAGATAGCGGGAACAAACTGTGGTTGCTTCATCAAGAAAATAACCTTGCATGATAGAACCCTCTGGTCGATTTCTATTGCGTATATACTTTTTTAGAGTGTAGAGGCACCTAAAGAAAATATATTAAATAAATAAATACGGGCATATAGGACAACAATAATTTTATAAATTGCGTGAAACAAAAAATTCCACGTACCTTTCGACGGGATACATTCATTGATATTGTACCGGTCCGGCTAACTTAGCCTCAGTTGCAAGATGAACCGTCAGGTTTATTATGATATCGAAGAATGACGGTGGGAAAATACGCACAAGCTTGTAAAGTATCAACGAAATATAATTTTCTAGATTCTCCAGCGTCACAACATCAAGGGTTTTAGCACACAATTCTCTAAAAAAGAAACAAAAATCATTGATTACTAGACCAACCGATTCGGGAAGGGAATTCCTGAGGGCTAATGGAAGAAGGTGCTCCATAATAACATGGTGATCATGACTTTTCAGCCCATCGATCTTGCCTTTCACAATTTTTATCTTCTTGCTAAATATTCCTGAGAAGCCTGTGGGAACTTTCAAATCATGCAACACCTACAGGAATCTTTTCTTTTCCGGTTGTGACATATGATACGCGGCATTGGGAAGTATAAACTTGCTTGGTTTACCCGCGATCGGTTTAGGATGCAATTCACTTCTAATTTCCCAGTCCTGAAGATCCATCCGAGCACGGAGGTTGTCTTTCGATTTTCCGTCTTTACAAAGAAGCAAGTTGAGTACGTGTTCGGATACTCCCTTCTCTATGTGCATGACGTCCAGAAAATGACACACTAAATTTGTTGAACAGTACGAAAGCTCGAAGAAAATTCTTAACTTGTTCCAGTATGGTGGTTTCACCTGTTTTGCCGGATCTATCCCGAAGGTCACATTATTGTAACCATCCCACTGAACTGTCACGTCCTCTCCGGATAATGAGGCTGGATGCCCAAAAAGCTCCTGATGACCATCAAAATGAGCAGTGTCTAACCTGTATGGATGGTCTAGGGGCAGGAAACGCCGATGACCGCAATAACAAACATTCCTGCTAAAATTCAAGAATTTCGATGTTGTATATTGATGGCAATAAGGGCATACTTTGTGACCATATACGGACCAACCTGATAGCATTCCATACGCAGGAAAGTCATTAATTGTCCACATTAAAGCCGCACGCAGTGTGAAGGTTGTATCTGTGTTTGCATCGTAAGTCTCTACACCATCAATGAATAAAAATTTTAACTCATCAATCAGAGGTCGGAGATAGACGTCGATATTATTTCCCGGTGAGTTTGGTCTGTCGATAAGAAGAGGCATCATAAAGTAGGATTGATCCATACCCAACCAAGGAGACAGATTATAAACTATCACTACAACGGGCCATGTGCTTTGGCTTCCAGCCATATAGTTGAATGGGAAGAAGCCATCACTAGCGAGTCCGAACTTGACATTACGAGGATCACTACTGAATATTTCGTGCCTCCTATGGAAATCCTTCCATGCCGGTGAATCTCTTGGATGACTCATTTTTCCATTTTCACTTGAAGGAGCACGGTGATGCCAAATCATTTCCTCAGCTGTTTTCTTGCACCTGAATAGTCTCTGCAGCCTCTGTGTTATGGAAAAGTATCGTGTTATCTTGGTATATCAGGCTTCTTATCAGAATCTTTCGGCTTATACCTGACCTCTCCGTATCTTGGACACTCTTTCAAATCTGAATTCTCTTTCCGGTACAACACGTAATTTTTGGGACAAGCTTGAATCTTCTCACACTTCAGACCCAAATCAGACATCATCTTCTGGACTCCGTACCAGCTGTCGGGCACGTTATTTCTCGGGGCATAGAATCTTTCAAGAACTTCATAAGCATCGTGAATGACTTATTGCTCTATCCATTTAGGCATTTAATCTGGAAAAGTTGGACGAACCATAATAGGGTGGAATACTTTGCATTCTCATAAATTGGTCTTCTAACATCATTCATGAACTTTTCATACTTATCCGTACGCGGTCCTTATCCGGAAGGAATGTTATTTTCGGTACGAATACTATCACCTAGGGCAGCCTCTACCATATCCTCCATTTCTTCTCCTGGAAAGAAATTACCGTCTTCTTCTTCTGCTGCATTACCGTCTTCTCTTTCTTCTTCTGCCGCATTACCGTCTTCTTCTTCTCCTTCCTCGTGATATAGCCAAGTTGTATAAAATCTAGTAAAACCATGTTTAACGATATGAAGCTCTATGAATTCTACCTTCTACCAGTACTTATTCCCACATCTATCGCACGGGCAGAGAATTTTCTCTAACACGATCTTATTATGTGCGCGTGCAATTTCAATGAAAGCAGCAACTCTTGCGACAAACTTAGATTGCATACGTTGTTGCCAAACCACATATATCAAATCCTTAACTCTGATGTACTCATGGGCCATGTTAGACTGTATAACATATAAATTGTAGGTTATGATGACTATATTGAGAAATCTAAGGACGGAATGGTTACTGACAAAGAAGAAAATCCGTAGATACAAGTTTGTCGTTGAAAAGAATAAATTATCGATAAACAAAGTTAGATTTGAAGATACTCAAGTATGAGTTGTATTCTGTGTATCTGTGTTTCAATTTATGATTTCGCTTAAGTTTAGGGTTGTTAGTGTGTATGTGCTTTGTGTAGAGTTGAAAAGAATAAATCATCATTTTTTTGAAGAACCAAGTTCTTTATATAGGGTTAAACCCTAATTTTTGGAGGAATTGAATTCCAATATGTACATGTTATTTTTTTTAAGTTAGTTCTTTCCCCTAAGTTTTGAATCTGCAGAACAAAATCTCCCCGATAAGAATTAAATTCTCAACTTGTGGGGAGATTTGCTTCTGCAAATCTCAACTAGAGGAAGAATTAAGTTCTTATATAAAGGATTAAGTTTACGGTAAAATTGTACGTTTATGTTATCATCGAGTATGCTACCGAAGAAACTAGTGCACCCTAAACCCTAACCCTAATTTTTGGAGGAATTAAATTCCCATATGTCCCTATTATTTCTTTTTAACTTAGTTCTTTTCCCCTAGGTTTTGAATCTGCAGAACATAATCTCCCCGATGAGAATTAAATTCTCAATTTGTGGGAAGATTTGCTTCTGCAAATCTCAACCAGAGAAAAAACTAAGTTCTTATATGAAGGATTAAGTTTACGGTAAACTTGTGCGTTTACGTTATCATCGAGTATCCTACTGAACGAACTAGTGCATCCTAAACCCTAACCCTAATTAACCCAAGGAATTAAATTCCCATATGTCCCTGTTATTTCTTTTTAACCTAGTTCTTTTCACCGAAGTTTTGAATCTCCAGAACAAAATCTCCTCGATGATAAATAAATTCTCAACTTGTGGGGAGATTTGCTTCTGCAAACCTCAACCAGAGGAAGAACTAAATTCTTATATGAAGGGTTAAATTTACGGTAAAGTTGTGCATTTACGTTATCATCGAGTATCCTACTGAAGGAACTAGTGCACCCTAAATCTTAACCCTAATTTTTGGAGGAATTAAATTCCTATATGTTCCTGTTATTTTTTTTAACTTAGTTCTTTTCCCCTAAGTTTTTAATCTACAGAACAAAATCTTCCCAATGAAAATTAAATTCTCAACCCGTGGAGAGATTTGCTTCTGCAAATCTCAACCAGAGAAAGAACTAAGTTCTTATATGAAGGGTTAAGTTTACGGTAAAGTTGTGCATTTACGTTATCATCGAGTATCCTACTGAAGAAACTAGTGCACCCTAAATCCTAACCCTAATTTTTTGAGGAATTAAATTCGCATATGTTCCTGTTATTTCTTTATAACTTAGTTTTTTACCTCTAAGTTTTGAATCTGCAGAACAAAATCTCCCCGATGAGAATTAAATTCTCAACCTGTGGGAAGATTTGCTTTTGCAAATTTCTATCAGAGGAAGAAATAAGTTCTTATATGAAAGGTTAAGTTTACGGTAAAGTTGTGCGTTTACGTTATTATCGAGTATCCTACTGAAGGAACCAGTGCACCCTAAACCCTAACCCTAATTAACCAAAATTATCCCTAATTAACCCAAAATTAAACACTAATCATCAGCCTAACTCAAATTATCCTTAATTAACCTAAAATTAACCTAATTAACCCAAATTAACTCTAACCCAAATAAACCCTAATCAACCCAAAATTAACCCAAATAAATCCTAATCAACACTCTAACACAAATACACTATATTTTACCAAATTAACCCAAATTAATCCTAGCCCAAACCCTAACCCTAACCCAAATCAACCTAACCCTAATTATCACCCAAACTCCAACCCAAATTAACTTTAGTCCAAACCAAAATTAACCCTAATTAATCTAATTAATTCTAACCCTAACCCTAATTATCACCAACCCAATTTTACCTAATTAACCCTAACTAACCCTAACCCTACCTAATTAACCTCCACCCTAACCCTAACCCTAAACCAAACCCTAAACCGAACCCTAACCCTACCTAATTAACCCTAACCCTAGCCCTAACCCTAGAATGAACCCTAACTCTAAGCCCTAGTAGTAACCCTAAAATCAACAATAACACAAATAAAAGCATAATTATAAGTTAAAAATTGAAATTAACTTACTCCAGGCCGGCGATTCTACCGTCGACGAGGTGGAGGAGGCCGGAGATTCCACTGTCGACGAGACACAGTTGACGACGCGAGCGATGGTGTACCGGCGACGAGGAAGTCGACGATGGTGTACTGGCGACAATGAGGCATGCACGGGTGTGGCGGCGAGGAGGCGTGTGCGGGAGATCGGTGACGAGAGGGAGTTAGGAAATTTTAGGAATGATGAGGATATTTCTGGGCTTTATTTTTTCGAAAAATAACCCATTAATGACCCTACGGATTTAATCCGTAGGGCCTTCTTTTGCGGCTCCGTAGGGCCAAATAAAAGATTACATTTTAATATTTTTAAATTAATCCATAGGATACCGTAGGCGCAACCATCTGGTCCTACGGATCCGCAGGGACAATAAAAAGTTGCCCCTACGAATTCCTCTAGCTGTAGGGGCAACTCCTTATGTAGTAGTGTCAGTTTGAACGTATTTTCCTCTACATGTTTCCAACTCAAATTGTTTTTTTCAACTATCAATAACCAAACACTATATTTCCATATGCCTGAACTGCGTGATGCTCCAATTACATTCAACCAAACAATTCATTAGAAACAACAATGTTTTGCATGAACAATGCACAGGTGTATCAAAATAAGGGTTTGACATGGATATCTTTATTATCTTCACTTCTCTAAAACTATTATTTTAACTTGAAGTCTTTAAAAATCTTTTCAAATATTTGGTTTATAATGCTAATATATGCCCCACATGAATAGTATGTGCAAAATTCGACTTCGCATAGTTAATTTGGAATAACAACAATCTAGTTCTTCATCAAAATTCTATGCAAAACCCTATAAATATAGCCATGCAAGCTGTTTCACCGCTGTCAGAATACGCGGATGCGCAACAGAAGGTATTGATTCCTTTTCCAGTCCTACGAGTCACTCGTGAACTTCTCCTCGAGAAGATTGGGTATCAAGGTTAATGTAGATGCTGTGATCGGAGATGAGGATATGAATAATGGAGCCATTGTTTGCGTAAGAGACTGCCAAGGGGAGATCATGGCTGCAGCAGCGTTGCCTGTATGTTCAGGAGTCGGGGATTGCAGAAGTCGAAGTCGCGGTTTTGATGCAGGGTATGAAGTTATGCTATTGAGTTGGGTTTCTTTACTATATATCGTCCTGGAATAGATTATCTAGATCATGTTCGTGTCTTACAAACTTTTAACAATAATTGGTCCCCATTTAGTGTGGTTGTTGATGATATCCAAGAGAGATTTGGTTGATTATCTAGTACCTCAGTAATGCATGTTTGTGTTGTGTCAATTCAGTTGCTCGTGCATTAGCCAAATATGTACTCACTACTGTAGAAGATGTTGTATGGGTTGAAAAACTACCAAACTTTGTACATTGTTAATAAAATTATTATGTTCCTATCCCAAAAATAAATAAATAAATAAATGGGCCAGGTGTATTTATTATTTTTCTTTTTTGAATGGGCATGTTCTTTCGAACTTAGGGTAATTGAAGAAATAGACGCTTAACATTTTCATGAGCATGAAAGATGTTGAAGCCTGATGTATCTTAATTGGTTTGGGCATGATTTTTCGATTTTTTTAGAGTAATTTACGAAAATAGGCGTTCAATTAATATTTTCATGAGTATGAAAGATGCTGAACGAACTTGGGTGCAGTGTATTTTGATTTTTGGAACAGGCATGATCTTTCTGTTTTTAGAGTAATTGAAGAAAATAAAGGATTATTTCATAGAAGTCATCTTGTGGTTTAATCGAATTTTCCAAAACCGTCTGTTGTTCAAACTCATCATAAAGACCCCTGAACTTTAAATTCGTCATGTAAAACCCCCTTGTGGTTTGATTTGTAAAGTTTTTTGGCGATTAACGGATAATTTGATCCACATTTGACCGATTCTAGTAATTTTATCCTAAACTATCTATCCTAATCATATTATATCAGCTCCTTTAGTCTAAATTTCAATTCAATTTCAAATTGAAGTTTCTTTTCAAAATCCTCAAATTTAAAGTTTCTTTATCCAAATTAGGACAAATTACCCACTAAACTACACTAATAGTATGATTTAATTTCAATGAATCTAAAAAATCCGTATTTTTATTAAAATAAGAGTTTAGTTAAGTCAATTTTTATAATAAACAACCATATGAGGTTTCTGTGCAACGAAATAAAAGTTGGGAGGGTTTTCATGATGAATTTATACTATAAGGTGGTTTTGAAAAATTTTGAGTAAACCATAGGGTGGCGTCTGTGAAATAAGCCGAAAATAAAAGCTAAATATCTTCAGATGTTAGCTGAGGTATACAGACCAGTTCTGTGTAAACATAAGGCCCAAACCCCCACTGATTAATTTTGATGGGCCTTCTCACACAAAAACCGGGTCTGTATTGCTCAGCTATTTATCTGGGGTAGCTGAGGTATATCTCAGCCTCATTTATCCCATATCTTCATGAGAATGAAAATGGGCTGGTTAATCAGAAAACGATTCAATATAATAATTTTTTCATCAAATCACATATATCGGAGGAGGAAGGAGGTGCGGCTATTTTGCAGTGGTCACTATACTTTGACTGAATTTGTTCAATTATAAAAGTAAAGTTTGTTAAACCCCAAATATACCAATTTTCCCAGTTGCAGAGATCTATTGCGGAGATCTCGTCAAAAGAGATGTCCACTTCAAATTAGAAGCAATTGCGAGTATCTTTGAAGGATATCTGCGCAAGCGTTTTTAAAGTCTTTAGTAGGCTTTTTTCACCCCCACTATCTCTAAAATTGTGGGTAGTGGCATACTAACCGTCCCACTCACAAGAAGGCTATAAATACCTTTTCAAGAGGCCAAAAAGAGATAACACAAGAGATTGGAGTTATTAACAAGTTGAAAATTGTAAAAGCTTTCGGCAAAGGAACGAAGAAGAAGAAGAAAAAGAAAGAAGAAGGTTAATGACGATAACGACTTTCTCTTTCTTCTAAAAAATCCTCTTCTTTTCTTCAAATTCGATAGGCATTACATGAATCCAAAGAGCTTGAGAAATCCTATGAATCAAGAATTTCTTATAAAACTTAAGAACATGATCAAGTTCATGATTTTGACATAAATGAGAATACGAGAGTATTTCTCTTTGGAAAAAAGAGAAAACTCTATTTTTCCACATATATAAGTACATGATCAAGAACTTCTTATAAAACTTAAGAACATGATCAAGTTCATGATTTTGACATAAATGAGAATACGAGAGTATTTCTCTTTGGAAAATAGAGAAAACACTATTTTTCCACATATATATAAGTACATGGATACTGAACAATCCATGTTTCTTTATAACAAACCCAAAAATATAAAGGGAAATGCTGCCCAAATTTTAATGGACCCTTTTTTAACATACATATCACTACTCCTCAAGAATAATCCATTGAAGGATATTTAAACTATATATGAAGAGTGATATAGAAGCTATCTTCATTTGCGGATATCTCTAAAATCATCTCCATTAGGTATCTCAAAAGATATCCGCTTCACATGTTAAAGGCTCATCCACTGTGAGTATCTTAGATAACACCCCAATGGATATCATGAAAGATTCATATTGGATATCTAAAAGATATCCGCATGAGATGAAAACATATATCCACAGGCATTAAAAAAAGGCGGATATCTTCATAAAATCGATATCCGCAAGTTATCAAATGCAGGATGGATATCTCTTTAAGTCCGCAAATGTTAAAATGATTCAGATATCTATCTAGAAGATATCCGCAACTATTAGTTTGATGTGGATATCTATATCTATCGAGAATATATCCGCAAATACTAGTTTGATGTGCATCTCTCTCTAGAAGATATCCGCATCCACTCCAAATGAGTTCTGGCCCAGATACCTGCAAATGCCAAATTCTGAGCGAATATCTATCTA
The DNA here is from genome assembly GCA_030015575.1 of Agapanthus africanus. NCBI lineage: Eukaryota > Viridiplantae > Streptophyta > Magnoliopsida > Asparagales > Amaryllidaceae > Agapanthus > Agapanthus africanus. The sequence goes on along the minus strand of CM057350.1, from coordinate 128,730,122 downwards.
AACGATATTCGCTTTCACCCTATATAGGTATGATGATTCACAGAGGATCCCACTTTGCTCTGTTTAGCCATGAGTGTGGGTCCTACAAGTGGAATTATCCTTTTAAATCTCAAGTATAAAGTCAAGTTTTGATATTGAGGATATCCCTTGCTATTGAAACATATTTGTATCTCTTTTCTCTTCATTCTAAATTTGAGATGTAAAGAAAGACTCATGTATCTATATTGTAAGTAAACAATATGAATGAAATGTTTTTTGATGACTACTTTATATTGTTTTTCTTTTGCAAATACATGAATCTATGATGCGATCTTTATTTAAAATGATGTGTTTTAGAAACAGCCTAAGATATCACGTCTAGGTATATCTTTCCCCTGCTTGTATTGGTACTATTTACTTTATTCGTTGAATCAATCAGAATTCATTTTAATTTAGGAGTAATAGATTTTGATCTATTGTCGAAATGGTTAACTCCGTCCAGAAATTTTTTCCATCCAAATTCGAATGATTTTTTGGATTGGTATGAATTTTTGAAAAATGCGACGAGCGAAAGGATGATTAGGCTTCCCGGTCTGAAAGTTGAAGCGAGACGATTTAGTCTGAGATAAAATGTATTGATAATGGCCGCCCTTTAACCAATTTTTCCATTTATTCATTCCATAATTATGAATTTTCTTATGCCTGGGCTTGGAATATTCCTCGTGTCATACAATAATTTTTAATTCTACATAATTAACGTTAATATCTCGCGCTTATCGGAAGTTTCGAATTGTAAGACCTTCAGGTCTAACTTTCAAACTTCAAATTTGTTTTGTTTAAACTCTACTTTTTCTTAACGATGTAATCATTAGCGGTCATAAAAAGGATAAACAAAAATGACGACTTCGCTGTGGAATCTTGACTTCTCCTTACGTCGTTTTAAGACGCATCAATACTTTATTCTATCCCAGAACCCATGGTTAACAGAATTTCCCTTTAAAGATCACATGTACTTGCAAAATAGAGTCTGTTGAATCCTATGATAATACAGAAGGACTATGCATGAACATGGTCCGCCAGATTTTGATAAGTCATCTGGCAGGGCTATGTTTCCTCTTGTGACACCATTTAGCGGCATTATGAAACTTTAAATAAATGTATCGATATGTAGTGAGGCTTGGCGTACGTTGTCGAGCCCACTTGAAGGTTTCTAATATCGTGATGGTATATTTTACAGGTTTACGGCAACGGCTTTCAACAACATGAACGCTTCTCATGAAGACTTGGTCGCTGCGGCCAAAATCGCGCGCTCCATGTTCCTAATCACCGAGCATACCCCTTAGTTTATCTTACTGGCTACAGGGCTTTCCTGATACGAATCCGAACAGTGCCCTTTCGACACTATTAACGACTTCCCCTCACTTCAAGAATCTTAGCAGAAGAAGCCTGTCAAATGCAAGCTTAATTTTAAGAAAGGGGAATCATCCTCATGCCACCAGCTTAACCATGCAGTACCAGCTATCATCACTAGGCCCGTGGTAAACCTATCACCCCCAATGAACAGAGTCACTCGCCAGGTCCAAGATGGCCGAGTCTTTGTTTCGCAAACTACTACTATTCACCAGGGACAACCGATGAAGGTGCCGGCTCCTGATGCGAAGCTAAAACGAAAGTCTGAGTTTGAAAGACTTTCGTATTTCAAGAATGACCCATGAATTAATGAATGCATTACCTTCTCGGCTGACTGCTTTGAGGCCTCCTCTTCTTCCAGAATGTCGACCTCTCGCAACACAAGACGATGCGCTGCCAAGAAAGCATGCATGGAAGGCGGGGTAGCCCAACCAGTCTACCATCAAATCTCCACCATCCGAACTGAGAATTGATTCACTCCCCTCCAGGGGAAAGCGAGACAAACAAGACCAGATGCTAGGCGTCCTTTTAGAGGAAAGAAGAACGTCAATTAAAAAGTGTACAGACACTATAATGAGGCCAAAATTTTCAAAGATACGCTCCTCTAAGGGTGTTCTATAAGAGAAGAAGCAGATTTTGAATAAGCTTACGAGCGAGATCCATGTACCGGTCATAACACCCTGAGACTTTCCGAGGTACATGAGACGCTTACAAAGAGAGATTAGTGAATCCTCTTCTCGCTTTACAACCCACACATGCAGAATGATCATTCACCAACCGATCCTCCATGTGTGTCGGATAATGTCGCACACTGACCCAAATGATCTTCAAACAAGTCAGGTAGAAGGCCTTAAGCGATCTGAGAAGCTTAACCCCCTATGAGTGAATCCAAATATGCTAGTTGAAGGTGAGCAAGACATGGGCATCGATGCAGAAGTGCATGATAATGATGAGCGTCCTTGCCTTAGAACATCAATAACAACCTGTTGTATGAAATAAGCAACAAAGGTGATGATAATGAGGATGGAGACGATGGACCACCAACCGCATGAACAAATCAAGATCGCTAATTGAAAGAAGCGAAGCAGCAGGTCACTGACTGAGCCGTAACTCTGCAGGTTATGATAGCCCAGATCCATAGCTTAGCAAAAATAGTAAAGTTCAACCCGTCAGCAAAAAAAGCTGATGCACCTGTTTCCCCAATAAAAGAGCAAAGCTTTGTTCAAAACTCAAGAGGCAGCGTCTCACGTGTTTGACATGAGGACGCCAACGCCAGAGTTAAAAACTCTTAAAAAAGCAAAGCTCTGTTCAAAACTCAAGAGACAGCGCCTCACGTGTTTGCTATGAGGGCGCCAACGCCAGAGTTAAAAACTCTTAAAAGAGCAAAGCTCTGTTCAAAAGACAGCGCCTCACGTGTTTGCCACAAGAGCGTCAGCGCCAGAGTTAAAAACTCTTATTGGCGCCGCACGTGCACAATACGTAAGCGCCGGTGCCTGGTAGAATTAAATTCTACTCACTGTTAAACTGAGCCGTTGAATCGAAAATCCAACAGAGATGATAAATCTTCAGAGTGCAGAATTAAATTCTGTTGAGGAAATATTCCTCAAATCTTTCTAAATAAGAAAGACTGCTCTCTGTAAAACAGAGTACCGTTGGATTAAAAATCCAATGGTGATTAAAAATCACCGATCTACAGAATAAATTCTGTGTGGAAAAATATTTCCCTAATCTTGTTAAAAATAAGAAAAATATCTCCTGTAAAACAGAAGTCCTTGGATCAAAGATCCAACGGTGGGTAAAATCCCCAAATCAATTCAGATCTTTCAATGAGAGATTTCTTCAACTAATCAACAGATTTGCCTATACTATATAAAGGACCCAAGACTTCAAGTCTAAAAAGGAGAAACCCCCAGCATAAACTTCAAGAAAAAAAAAAGAGAGAAAAGTTTGAAAGAACAGAGAATTAAATTCTCGAGGAAGAAGAATTCTCTTCTCGGAAATTTTAGGTAAACAAAAAGTAGAAAAAGATCCCGTGGATCATTAAAAAAAACAGAGAGAGAGAAAAATAAGGAGTACTTAGCACTCAGTGACTAGCGCTCAGCGCCCAGCGCCTCACGTGTCTCTCACATGGGCGCTACAAAATAAGGAGTGCTTAGAACTCAGTGACTGGCGCTCAGCGCCCAGCGCCTCACGTGTCTCTCACATGGGCGCTACAAAATAAAGGAGTGCTTAGCACTCTGTGAGCGACGCATAGCGCTCAGCGCCCAGCGCCTCATGTGACTCTCACATGGGCGCCACAGAATATAAGGGTGATTAACACTCATCATTCGGCACCCGGCGCCTAGTGTCTCGCGTTCTTTTCACGTGGGCGCTATAAAGAGTGCTCAACACTCCACATAAAGAGGAAAAAGGGAAAAGAGTAAAGTGTCCAACACTTATTTGGCAAATCCCCCATGACTGAAAACCCTACATGGTTATGTGTGAGCGTCAGAACTCACATATGTGCTCAGTACTTTTTGCAAGAAAAGGGGACTGAGCCCAAACCAGTACTTAGCACTTCTTCCAAATAAAAGAAAACTGCGTGGGTCAAGCCCAAGTTGGCTAGATCCCTAATTCAGATCAACTGAGCCTATAGACTCATCGTTTCCCAAACATGACTCATGACATCAAAAAAAAACCAATCGAGCCCCCAACTGCTCGTCTACATTTAAGTCGATCTTGATCTCAAAACAAATCGACGATCTTTAAATCAAACCAAACCCAAATCTAAAAATATACAGATTTGGACTAAACTATGCCCTACGGGCGACAACATAAATTAGTCCCCGTATACAATCCACGGGCAACCAAAAATAAAAAAAACACACACGACACGAAGTGAACTTCCGAACCAGGAGAAAGTGGTTATCGCTATGCGGTAACGTAATTAACTGCAGGGGCTTGCGCTTGCAGGGAAAAGCGTCCCGGCAATCAAAACCCCTTTGTAAACGAGGGGGAATCTGACGAAGTCTGCTACAATGGCCGCATCCGTCCAAACCTCCGATACACGGTGCCATAAATCAACTTGGTATCTTCGGAGAGGTGGACGGATAAATCTAAATAGTATCTGCCCCCAAATTCAGGCAAGACGACCCATCCCGGGCTCGTCTCCGTTTTCGGCGGTAAACAGATTCTGGCATGCCCGGTGGGACCTTTTCCTCTTTCCACTCAAAACTTCGTCTGTCGTGTTCGCGAACAAATTGCGGTTTACTATGGTTGCCCCTAGATTCGAGGTACCAAGATTTGGTGTCTTGCTCCTGTGCAGAGAAAAGAAGAATCAATGGCTTCCAAGTATACCTGCAACAGCAACTCCCACTTCGTCCCCGCTGGAGGAGTAACGTACGGGCCAAATGCGGCCTGCATCTTCTCAATGCTAGTGGAACAGGTGACTCAGGCCACCACTGGATTGTTCTTCGGGACCATGCTCCCGCCGACAAGCTTCAACGCCCTGGTGCCATCACAGGAAGCTCCAAAGAAGTCGGTCTTCGATCGACTTACAGCCACCACGGCCCCTCTCAATGGGTCGTCCAAGTCTTCCACCTCAGTCTTCAACAGACAGAGCCAAAGCTCCAGTGGGACTGCAAAGAGGCTCGCAATACCTTAAGGGGTTATCCCGAAGGGGATAGCTATTCCAGTTCCGACAGATGAAGTCGTCAAAGGGGCTTCTCCTGCTAAAGGATCGGTCTTTGTAAGATTGGCCGTTCCAATTCCTGCTTCCGGCGAAGTCATCAAAACTGCTTCCTCTACTAAAAGGTCGGCTTTCGAAAGATTGATCGTCCCCTCTCAACGGACGTCAGTCTTCAACAGGCTGGCACCAGAAGTAGCTCTTCGTCAAAGCAGGGGGCATGATGAAGCCACTCCCACAACTGAGGCAATCCCGTCTGCAAGGCATGCTCGACGCCACCACTGGCACCGAGTGAGAAAAGCTGGAGGCAACTCCCCCTCTGGACTTACTCTACCAGCTCCAATGGTGGAAGTTGACGCTGCTGTTTCAACCGGGAACAACTTTGATCTGCTTAGGAGGGTGCGAAAGAACTCTCCGACCACGGTGCTGAAGAAATCTCCCCACTTGTTGAAAACATGGTACAGGCGAAGCCAGAGCAGCCCCCTCAGCGGCTATCTTCCCGAATCCACAGAGTCTGGCGGAAAGTCCAGGATTCTATGATCAATAATAACTACTTTCGTCGACCGGAGAAAATGAAGGTTCGAAAAGAGAAAAGTCATCTCTCTAGCATGCAGCGAGAGACTTCTTAGGCGCCTTTTACAATAGCTCCTTCGACTTCGATTTCTCACAAAAGGAGAAGGCCGGAGAAAACTCCATTGCCTGCGGCGAATTCCAAAGGCACCGGACCCAAACGCCCCAAGTCTGGGGTTATGATCGTGCACACGGTGTACATGGCTTTTGGGAAAGAGGAAAACCGTACTTCTGTGGCTCATCGGCCGCAAACTCGGCCGTTGACGAAAGCTCAGGAGCAGCAACAAAAGCTCCAGGAGATGCTGACGAAAATGGCAGCACTCACCGGACAGAAAGAAAGCTCGGAAGCAGCATCTGAACAGCGCCGGGAGCAGGAGACTGATACGGAGTTCTTGCGAAGGGTGCCAGAAAGGAAAGATAAGGAGGCCGCGGAACAAGCTGCTAATATAAAACAGATGGCACTCCTGTTCCAAGATATGGTTGGGATGATGATCCAGCCAGAACCTCCAGCCAAAGACCTTTTGATAATCATCGAAGACGATAGAGGGGAAACGTCAAACCCTCCTCCGGCTGTCTCTGCAGCCCAGGAAGAGACCATCTCCCAAGCTACCCTTGATGACTACATAGCTCAACAAATACGAGCTCAACAAGCGAGTGAAGCGGCTGGCCAAGTCGTCAGAACTGGGTGACCTTATCCAGGCTGGTACGATCAAATCAAGTACCCGCCAGAATATACGTTCCCTAAGTTCCATATGCCTAAGGGGATGGGCAATCCACACCAGCACGTTGCTCAATTCATAGCTCTATGTGGTAATACTGGAGGCGACGACAAACTGCTGCTTTGCCGGTTTGTTGGCAGCTTGGCGGAAACGGCATTTGAATGGTACTCCGAGCTCCTAAATGACTCTGTCAAAACATTCACGGAGATGGAATTACTATTCACACAGCGGTTCGCAAGCGCAAGCGAGCACACCCTGATCACGACATTAATCAATGCCAGGGGGAGCCAAGAGAGAATTGGGTTCAATACGCAATCCAGTGGCGGATCCTATGGTCAAAATGCAAACAACACATAGAAGAAGCTCCTGCCGTGGGCATGTTCGTAACCCTTGATCCTCAGGCGACTATATCCCAATTTATGATGTTCTTCAAGACGACCGCCTTCCAGGCCTTGATCGACAAGCTGGCCCAAATGGAACAGATGTGCCATAGGCCGTCCTCTTCAAAAACGGATCCCAGGAATGAAAAGGGCAAAGGGAAAGCGACCTTCGTTGCCAACGCTCAACAGCAACCAATTGACCCGAAACCGGTCGCTCGCCAAAGTAACACACGCCCATGCCGGTCCCTCAAAGAGAAGCTAGGACGTCCCTACTCATTTCCCCAGGATAAAACAACGAGACTGTTTGAACTGGCAGTGCGCAACAGACTTATCACTCTACCGGATCCGAGACGTCCACTGCAACCTGGTGACGTCAACAGTCCTAACTACTGCTCCTATCACAGAGTATTGGGCCACCCAATTGAGAATTACTACGTCTTTAAAAATTGGGTCGAAGACCAGTACCAACAAGGTAAGTTTGCGCTGTCCGAAAATTGGAGGGTGAACCCGCCACAGAAGCACGCTCCTAAAAAGGTGGACACACCAGGGGCATCATGCCCATTTGTAGAAGAAGCTCCGTGGGAAGTTGTCATTTCAGTTAAAACTAAAAGAATGTTGAAGGATCTTCAAGCATGTCGGGCGATCAAATGGAAAAGTCCGCTGGAGCCCGAGATCATTGAGGGGATGCTTAAACCGCGCCCAACATTGAAAGCTAGTAACGATGGGCAAAACACCCAGGTCAGGCCTTTAAAGTCTTCGAAGAAAAAGACGAAGACCAAGAAGCCCGTACAGCCTGATAACAAGCGCACGGACCTGCAAAAATACATCGATACACTGGAGGAGTACAGCCAGAAGGTGCGGACCCCAGTCACTCTCGAAGAGTTTCTCAACCATATCCTTGAGAATGGAGACAGTGACAATGATGAGGGAAATGTCTCGTCAGAAAAAACCGAGGATTATGTAGCGAGTTGCCACATGGTCTCTCATTCATCATTAAAAAACGAAGAGACCCCCTCGGAGTCAGAAAATGGTGCAGAGAAGCTGGGGGAAAGACCGGTGCAAAAATACCTGGAGCCGTCAGACGACTTGATTGACAGGTTGCTAAGAGAAGCCCTTCAAAAGAGAAAAGCTAACCGAGAGCGTGAAACAGCTATATATGAGAAGGCCAAGCGTCGGCGTCAGGATGAAGAAACTGCGGCGAGGAAGAGTCACAAAGTACTCCAACTAGATCGAAGCACACTCGCGACAGACAAAAGTAGGTTTAAGATGGGGAAACAGTTCGCTAATGCCCTGTCAATAGGGATGAAGCTGCCACCTTTCAAAGGAAATACTCCCAGGAGTACGTGTCTCAATGAAGCGGATGTACATCCGAACTATTGCTTATACCATCGGAGGGTTACACACCACCGAAGAGTGCACTACCTTCAAGAAGTGGTGGCAGGGATACGTTTCCCACTGACAGCACTTCAAGAGGATGAAGCGTGAAGCCTATCGACAATAAAGAAGCGCGACAGACGATCGTGAAGGAACGGCTGTCAACTGTCACATGGTTGATACCTTCGACAAAAGGAAAATCTCAAGTTCTTACGTTCGGGAGCGATTCTGAGGAAGAAATAACCCTTGGCCCTCTCTTCAATGAATCCACCTCTGGAAAAGAAGAAGAGGCGAAGAACTGTGAGAACATTCAGCCGCGTAACCGTACGTTGCCTGAAAAGAACTTCGGGCTTACAAACAAGGGTCTGAACAAAAGAGAGAAGGGGAGGGAAAAATTCCCTGAGGAAATTTCCCTCGATGATAGAGTCGTCAAATAGCTCGCGGCCAAGGACCCGCCTAAGAAAAACAAGGTGGATTATAATGTCCTGGAATATCTGAGAAAAATACCCTCGCAACTGAGAATACCGGATGCTCTCCTCCTGTACAAAGAAGCATAAGATTCTCTAATCAAGGCATTGCAAGAACCTGATCAGTTCCAAGATTTCGTTGCGGAAGAAAAGATGAAGGATGAGCTGGCAGAGGTTCATACAGCTGACATCACATTCGGCGATGAATATCTCCTCCTCGGAATGTGCGAGCACAACCGTCCTCTATATGTCATCGGGTACTGCCACGACATTAAGATAGGGAAGATCCTGTTCGATAACGGGTCCTCTGTTAACTTTCTCAATGTGAAAGTGCTGAAGGAGATCTGTATGAACGTTCAGCACCTGGCTCGGGACAAAATTACCATCTCCGGGTTCGACTCACAGTCATCACGGACGCTTGGGTCCATGATACTGACATTACGCTTTGGGATGCTTATCACTGACATCAAATTTCGTGTCATTGATGCCAAGACTTGCTATAACGCTCTGCTCGGCCGACCTTGGTTGCACGATTACAATATCATTCCTTCTACACAACATCAGTGTATGAAGTACTTCAACGACGGCCTTGAGTACACAGTTACAGGGGAGCTAAACCTATTCTCCGTAAATGAAGTCCGCAAATATGAAGATGCATAGTACTTCTTACCAAACTTCGAAGACATGGAAAGATGCCGCAAATCGGAGAATAAACAAAAAGCCGTCGCCAATATCCCGGTCTTTGGGAGATACCGAGGAAGATGAAGAGATAGTCTACTCGGGGAAACCCTAAGGCAATAGGCCAGGACCCACTACTCCTATTTTGGTCTTTGGCAGTGACTCTAAGGACGAAGTCGACGCTGTGTTCTCCACTCGCCAGTCGGCACAAACCTTCGCTGGAGCTGATCAGAGTTTACAAATTACCATAGTTCCGCAGTAGCATTACAGGGAACTTGATGCGCTCGATACATACGGCATGCAAGAGCTGCAGACGTTCTACGTACCTCTCAGACGAAGAGGTGAAAAGGCGATCCTCTTCTATCAGTCTACGGAGACCAGAGTGGAAAAGGAAGTCTAGCATGGTGCCGAACTTACGCTTGACAGGCTTCAACCGATCTGTCTGCCTAGATATTACGCAGATGGATTAAAGAGGCTATTAAAATGCCAAGGTGTACCCTTCAAACAAACCGCTCGACAAGCCCAGTTCTACAACAAGATTTGGGACGTTCCCGGGACTCAGCGAAAGATGCCCAACGGGAGGATGGAGACAACTGGGCTTGGATACGTTCGGTCCAAGAAACAGGAGCGATTCTATGGTTGCCATGTCATAAATAACTCCGGTGGAGAAGCGAATGAATTTCCAGATAGCGCTGATATCGAAACAGAGCAAAATCCTGCCGTACGAATACCAAGTCCGTCATTCGAAGAACAGATTGACAAGCTAATAAGGGAAGTAGGTCAAAAGGTTCGGAATGACCACATCCGCGAAATGGCCATTTACGAGAAAGCCAGGACGCAACTTCTCACTCAGCAGTCTACGGAAAGAGAAGACTATGATGCCCTTCATCCTCAGCCTGTTGTGCACTCTCGTGGCAAGAAAAAAGTTCGACGCAGAGGTAACAACAAGATCAAGAACGATAATGGCGTTCAAAAACAGCGAAGCGGATCTAAGAAGCAACGCGATCGAGAAAAAGTCAGCAGGAATCCGTCTTTTATGAAAAAGATGGTCGGGAATACTCTTTCCCCCGAGATAAGACAAGGAAAATATTTGACCTTGTCATCAAGCATCAAATGATGACGCTCCCGGAGTCTCGGCACCCCAAGAAAATAAATGAGGTACATCATCCAGCTTATTGCTCCTACCACCGAGTAGTAGGACATCCTCTTGAAGACTGCATCACCTTCAAAGACTGGGTTGAAGACCAGTATCAGCAAGGAAAGTTTGCTCTATCCGACAGTTGGAGGGTATCCCCGCCACGAAAGCATGAGCCAAGAGCAACTTACACTGCGAGGGAAAGTCTTGATCAGCATCGATCTTGGAAACGAACTCGTGCATGCCACGTGATAACACTATCAACAGAATGAGAGCACGAGAATATAGACGTTCTCTTCCAGTGCTTCGCAAATGAGGATGAGGACGAGGTGGTTTTAGAATTTCCACCGGCCCCAAAAGAGCTGGAAGATGGGATACACACCACAACGGACAACCTGAGAAAAATTGACTTAGGGATGGAAAATGAGCCGAGGCCAACGTTCATCAGTAAGCTGCTGTCTGAAAAGCAGGTGGCCACTCTAAAGGACGTGCTTATGCAGTATAAAGACTGCTTCGCGTGGAACTATTCCGAGATGCCGGGACTAGATCTGGAAATAGCTGTGTATAAACTGGCGATATCACCGAACGTCAAGCCAGTCAAACAGGTGCCAAGAAGAATGCAGCTCGAACTTGAGATGAGCATCAAGAAACTAATTGACTCCGGCTTCATCCAAAAAGTTCAATATCCTGACTGGATTGCCAATATTGTCCCAGTGATAAAGAAAAATGGGACAGTATGCATCTGCGTGGACTTTCGGGATCTCAACAAAGCTTGTCCGAAGGATGACTTCCCCGTACTGGTTACCAAGCCGATGATCGAAAACACGTCCACTCACGAGGTCTTCTCCTTCATGGATGGATCTTCATGCTACAATCAAATAGAAATGCATCCTGAAGACCAAAAGCACACCGCCTTCCGGACTCTGCTAGGCATATTCTGCAATAAGGTGATGCCCTTCGGTTTGAAGAACGCTAGCGCTACCTATCAAAAGGCTATGACAAAGATCTTCGATGACCTCATACATGAGATTGTCGAATGTTATATCGACGACCTCGTAGTGAAAAGAAAATCGTACGAAGAACACTGGGAGCATTTGAAAATAGTATTCTAGCTTCTTCGGAAATATAATCTGAAGATGAACCCTCTGAAATGCGCGTTTAGAGTCTCCTCAGGCAAATTCCTACGATTCATCGTACGACATAGAGGCATCGAAATAGACCCATCACAGATCAAGGCGATTATGGAAATGCCCTCGCCAAGAACTCTCAAACAATTGCAGTCTCTCCAAGGAAAGCTCGCGTATATCCGACGGTTCATAGCAAACATCTCCGGAAAATTCTACCCCTATAACCATCTAATGAAGAAGGGGACCCCGTTCGTTTGGGATCGTAAATGCCAAAGTGCACTGGACGAAATTAAGCAATACCTGCAGAACCCGCCGGTGCTGACCGCTCCGGTCAAGGGAAAGCCCCTCATCCTGTATACAACAGCCCTTGAAAGTTCTCTAGGCCCATTATGGGCACAAGAGAACGACCAGGGGAAGGAGAGAGCTCTCTACTATTTGAGTCGAGTTCTTCTGGGGGCAGAAAACAAGTACTCCCCCATCGAAAAGTATTACCTGGCACTGATCTTCGCGATAACGAAGCTTCGACATTATGCCTTGGCGCATAAGGTCCATTTCATACCAAAGGTGGATCCTCTCAAATATTTGATGTCAAGAGCCATACTAACGGGAAGGCTTGCCAACTATCCCCTCCTCTTGATGGAGTTGTCAATAATCTATCGACCCCTCAGGGCGGTGAAGGACCAGGCCATCGCTGACTTCCTCACTGAACATCCAATACCAGCCGACTCTCCCTTAAATTGCGAATTGCCAGATGAACACGCGTTCGACGTAATTGACAGGGAGGAGGAAGGAAATAATGCCCGATGGGAACTCTACTTCTATGGAGCATCTTTCATGAAAAAGAGAAGGCAGAACACCCCCATAATTAAAGCCGGGGTTGGCCTTATCTTCGTGACTCCGCAAGGAGGGATAATGCGTTTATCCCTTTCATTAACAGAGCCGAGAACAAACAACGAGGCTGAATATGAAGCTTTAATAGCGGGTCTTAAGATTGCTGTCGACATAGGAATAGAAGATCTCCTCATATATGGAGACTCCCAGCTAGTCGTTAGCCAAGTAAATGGCGACTATCAGACATGCAAACCAGAGTTGGTAAAATATGGCGAAAGAGTGCAGCAACTGCTGACACAAATCCCCTCTTACATTCTGGAAAACATTCCGCGTGCAGAAAATAGCAAGGCGGATGCGTTAGCCAAGCTCGCTAAAGAACGGGCCGACGAAAACTTCGATGACGTAAGGATCATTGTGCAAAGCCGTCGGATTCTCACGCCAGCAGAAATATCTCCGGAGTCGTCTGAAGGAAAGAAAGCGGCCAAACAAGCAGCTTTCCAAATAGAAGACGAAGAAAAGACTAAGGTACTTCAAATCCCATCAAACACCCGAAGACGTGTCGTCAAGACATCAGCTCATGAAACGGGCTCTATCCTTCGCCTTCGTCAATGATACTCTATATAAGAGATCGTTCGACAGTTTGTAGCTAAGTTGCTTGGGACCGGAGGAAGCAAAGAGGGTCGTCCAAGAAACTCACGACGGACTCTGCGGTTCCCATCAAGCTGGGCCAAAAATGAAGTTGAAGATCAAGAGAATGGGTTACTATTGACCCACGATGATTCAGGACTGCCTCGAATATGCGAAGCAGTGTCACTCGTGCCAAATTCATGGGGACTTCATCCACCAACATCCAAATCCGCTACACCCAACGGTAGCCAGTTGGCCGTTCGAAATGTGGGGAACCGATGTAATCGGGCCCATCGAGCCGGCATCATTCAAAGGACATCGGTTCATACTGGCAATGACCGATTACTTCTTTAAGTGGGCAGAAGCAGTGCCACTAAGGGCTGTGAAGACGGAGACCATCGTCCATTTCTTCAGGACACATGTCATTTACCGGTTCGGTACTCCGCGACGAATCATCTCGGATAATGAGCCAGCCTACAGGAGCTATAAGATCAGCCGCTATGCACAGCAGCATAATATAGATTGGAGATACTCTTCAGTCTATAATCCCCGAGCTAACGGTCTAGCTGAGGCTTTCAACAAGACCTTGATGAAAATCATAAAGAAAACGATGTCCAAAAATAAAAGGGACTGGCATGAGAGACTGCATGAAGCTCTCTGGGCGTATCGAACCACGTTCAAAAAGGCCACGAATACAACGCCATTCGCGTTGGTATTCGGCACAGAAGCGATACTTTCCTTGGAGATAGAGCTACCCTCTCTACGAGTAGCAGTTTGATATGAGATGATAGATGAAGAAAATGCCCATCTTCGGCTTGAGGAGCTCGATGCCCTCGATAAAACTCGTCTCATAGTGCAGCAAAACCTGGAAGCTTACAAAGTAAGGATGACGCGCTCATACGAAAGACTAACCAGACCGAGAACATTCCGGCAAGACGAACTCGTGTTAGTCGTAAAAAGACCTATGATCCCCAACTATGCAAACCGAGGGAAATTCGAGCCAAACTATGAAGGTCCATACATCATAGACAAGGTCTACCAAGGTGAAGCCTACTTGATCATGGATATGCATGGCAAAAGACCCTTCCGGCCAATAAACGGCCGGTTCCTTAAGAAATACTACGCTTGACAAGTCATGGCTCAGGTTAATGATAGACGACGACGCTCATGTCCGCTCGCTATCTTCCTGAGTCCAAACTCTATAAGTAGTATCCGGCAAAACTTCGCCCTGAAGCTGGCTCTGGACCGAGATGTCCCTAAACTAACAATGGACCGAGATGTCCCTAAACTAGCAATGGACCGTAATGTCCTTAAACTAATACGTCGCCTCAAGCACGATGATAATGGAATTCAAATCCACAAGTCCCAACGGCAAGGACTGCAACTCAAATCCCGCTGGCTACACAGTTACCCCGGTGGCAAAGTCCCCCCTAAGTGCCATTGGCAAACAGAGGGGTAAAAAACGGTACGTCCACAAGCGAAATGGGCATGGATGAAAACCCGAAAGGGCACCATGAGTAAAAACAACAGGGCTACCGGCGAGCTTATGAAAACCTGAAAGGCGCAATCTCGTTGTTAAAAAAATGGGTATGTCCACAAGCAAAATGGACACGGATGAAAACCCGAAAGGGCACCATGAGTAAAAACAGCAGGGCTACTGGTGAGTTTGTGAAAACCCGAAAGGGCATAATCTCATTAAATAAAGACACCTGCAATGTCCTCTCGACCTTGTGAGGAGAAAATACCCGCGTGAGATCCTTACGACTCACAAGGGAGCAACACACATAGGGATTCCCACGATTCCTAAGGAGAAATTACACATACGAGATCCTCATGGCTCATAAGGAGAATTCCCCCTATGAGACCCCCACGGCTCATAGGATTCGAAACCCTTAATATACAGGGACCTGAACCTGTTCTTAAGCCATCACATTCCCCAAGTTGCCCTACAGGCGGACAATATTGGCTCTTGTATACAATCCACGGGCACAAATAAACGATTTCCCCCACCAAGTTTCACCAATGACGAGGAATGTCCTCATGTGGTGAACGATTCTTATAAGTCCTCTCGACTTGTAAGGAGAAAACACTCTTGTAAGATTCTTACGACTTACAAGAGAAAATACCACTTAGGAGTCCTCACGACTTCTAGGGAGAACCTACACCTGCGGGGTCCTCTCAACTCGTAGGGAGAAACCCCCTTTATGAGACCTTTACGTCTCATAAAATCAAAAGCCTTAGTCAACAGGATCCTAACCCTGTCTACTAAGCTACTTTTGTTCAAATCAGCAAAGGCAAATGATGATTCGCTCCTGGCAATATTTCAATAGTAGCAATTCTGATGCCTGAACAGGTGTCAAATTTTTTTTAAGTCCCTTCACGGCAAATGATGATTCGCTCCCGGAAATATTCCAGTCGCAGCGGTGCTGATGCCAAGATTGGGATCAGATCTCAAGTTCCATACTCGCAACAGAAATCAGCGAGCCAAAAAAATGCATATGAAATAGCCAAAATGATGGGGCAACTCGCAATAAAAATCAGCGAGCAAAATATATGCATATAAAAACAACCGAAATGTTTGGGCAGCTCGCAAAAAAAAAACAGCGAGTAAAAAGAAAAGAATAGCCGAAATGATTGGGCACCGCGATAAAAAAGCCGAAATGATTGGCCAATCATAACTTTCGCGATATACAAAAGCTAAAATGATAGAGCATCGCGGAAAGAAATAAAAGAAATGATGAAACTTTTGCCCTGCAGGTGAGTCCACATCAACCCCTGTATACAATCCATGAGCATAAACGAAAAGGGAACCACATTTCCCCGTCGGGCTCTGTCAAAGGAAAAGCCAAATCTTGACGGCACCATCTGCTGCCAAGAAGATCAACCCAGCGTTCCTTCTCCACTCCAACAGGAAACAGACGCGACGTCAGCAAAACGGAGCCATGGAAAAGTCCCTAGTTCCAAATCTCGACGGTTCACAGACAGCCTGGAGATCAACAATGACGCTTCTCCTCACTCCAGCAGTATGCGGACGTGACATCAACAACAGACCGCAGGGTCAAAACAACGGAGCCATGGCAGAGTCCCTAGTTCCAAATCTCGACGGTTCGCAGACAGCCTAGAGATCACCCCAGCGTTCCTTCTCCACTCCAACAGGATGCAGACACGGCGTCATCAAAACGGAGCCATGACAAAGTCCCTAGTTCTAGATCTTGACGGTTCACAGACAGCCTAGAGATCAACAACGGCGTTTCTCCTCACTCCAGCAGAATGCAGATGCAACGCCAACAACCGACCCCCGGGTCAAAACAACGGAGCCATGGCAAAGTCCCTAGTTCTAAGCCTCTACGGTTCACCAACAACATAGAGACTACCTCGGAGCCATGGAAAAGTCCCTAGTTCTAAGCCTTGACAGTTCACAAACAACCTAGAGACAACCTCGACATTCATCTTGTTACAGCAGACGCAATGCCAGCAAACGAAGCAAAGGAAAATCTCTGGCTTCAGGGTCTTGACGGCAACTCAAATAAAACCTGAAAGACTATCGGAGATCATCCCACACCAGCGCGGAGTGGTGATGACTCATCGGGCTCCCAAATTGAGCCTAACCTCAAGTAAAAAGCGGCATGGAAAATCTCTAACGCTTGATCTTCCGAAGGTAATATGACCTGGGAGATTACTTGAAGACGTCTTGTCCAGCCCCCGAAGGGATCAGAAACACGACAGTCGCGGGGCTACTCGAACAGCAAGACTGCATATCGGGGAATGCATCAGCTAACGCGATAGTACGACAGGCAAAACCTTAGTACCATAGACCCTAACGGACCTCTGTCGTAAAGAGCAGGGGTTAACTGTGACGTTAGGACAGGTTTGCCCACAAGCCCAAGGAAGGTAAACTAAACAAGCTCCGAAATGAGTTCATAAACTAGAGACTCCGGGATGAGTGAATAAACTACAAGCTCCGAAATGAGCTCATAAACTACAAACTCCACAATGAGTACATAAACTACTTTATACCAAGTCAAGACAGCAAAAGAAAGAAATGCCAGTATGAAATAAGATATGTCTTTTATTCATGAATTTAAGTGAATACAAGATATATTTCATAAAGGAAGCAAAATGAATACATGTTATTCATGAATCACAAGTTTACAACCGGTACAAGAAAAGAGGTAAAATGACAGTTATTAAGAAGGAGGCGTTTTCAACAAATCGATAAGCCGTTCGCGCGCTCCTCTCAATTCTTTCTCATGGTCAGCTACCGTGGCTAACTCCGCTTCAATGTGAGTCCGCTGCTGCAAACAGGATGAAAGCTTTTCATCAATTTCTAGCATGGCAGCTTTGCAGTCCTGCGTGTCCCGCTCGATGAAGTCAAGCGTCCGCCTTAGCGTTAACCTGTCCGAAATACATCGCTGGAGGTTGTCGAAAATAGCTTTCAACTGTGCAGCATTCGCTTCAACCTGGGCGCGCAACCGGATGGATTCGCTGGAGGTCGCCTCATGTTCCTTTCATCTCAGAGCGGCCTCTTGTTCAAAATAGCGAAAGAAAGGAACACTATGCTCCACCCACGCAGCCCGCTGAGGGTTCAAGGCCTACACCTCAGAAGCGAGACGTTTAAGCTCAATCTCGTGCAGACAAGCCTCGATCTTCCTGCAATAATCAACCCAAGAACCGACATGATCTTCATTATGGAAGTGCACGAGTGTCGCCAGCATTGGATTGACTTCGACGGCAAAATCCATAGCAGAAGTGAGAGCCTCAGCATTGAGATTTTTGATAAACTCGCTTAATGATCATGGACTATTCGCGGCGCCCTGGAGGATGTATGTTTAGCGAAGGGCCCTGCAGGCATTGGAATGCGAGACTCAAAAGGAGCTGGAGCCGGTGTAATCGCTGCAAAATGAATTATGATCAAATTTCGACTCGGGAGACAAAGAAAACACCCGAGGGATGGAATCTATCGTACCGGCTGTGGCAGACGGCAGCATAGGGAGTACCGAAGGAGCAGCTATTCTTTCACTTCCTCCTTTGATCCGTGTTACTGTGGTCAATAGAAGTAAGGCTTAGCAACAATAAGTCTACTCATAAAAAAAAGAGGGGGAGAAACATTAGGTGAAGAATATACTGACCAATACCAGAAGGTGCAAAGATTTCCGACTGAAAGGAAAAGTGTGGGTTTAACACCTGGTACAAATGGTCGAAAAGTACTCCTACAGAGTTGCGACAATATACAGTCAATACAAGGAGGAATGTATCCACAGTGAAACAAATAAGTGAGAAACCCATACCTTTCAAGATTTGAGGAGGCGCAGAAGAAAGCTAAGGGACAACGACCGTCAAAATAGCGGCCGATGACAATTCTTCAGCCAGCACAGCTTCAGGGTTTACCGCGTCTATTCTCAAGACAAACGAAATATCATTAGAAAGGCTTGACAAGATTGAAAATTTTTAAAAAAAACAACAACCCAAGGGTTAACTGATAGATCGGGGACCAAAACCGCGCCAGAAGCGTTACCAAGTGTAACGGCTTCCTCGCTCTCTCTCGGGGGAATAAATTCTGCACCCATAGCTTCATCCCCTGACTCGACGAGGGCCGTCGTAATGCTTGCGACACCCGCTGATACCAAGGAGCCACAAGGAGAAAGAGCAACAGTCTGGACAGTCCCAGATTCCCGAGAAAGAGTGGCCACTTCGGGCTCTATAATCATTGGCGTTTCACCTGCCATACCATCGTCAGGACTCGGCCCTGCTTAATCCTGCACTTCCTTTCAGTCCAAGCAGTGAGAACTGACCTTCTTAAGACCTCCGATAGGGGAACATCATCGTCCGAACTGAGCTCTGCCTCCGGAGCTGCCACAGCGTCCATCATCGGATGCTCAGCAACGCCTCCTGTGGTGACTTTGGGGTAGCCGTGACCGTAGTAGCTGGCTCTAGAAGCTTTGCTGCATCGCCACTTGAGATTGGCACTGCATTTGGAATGACCTGAGTTACGGTAGTTCCTGCAGTGGGGTGAAGAGAAGGGTCAGATAACGAATAAAAAGAGTAAAGGTGTAATGAAACGAATAATACCAAGGCCCAATGAAGCGCGGAGCCTCTCTTCCTCCTCGAACGTCCTGAGGGAAGCCGCAACAGCCTCTTCGGCAGAAATACCTGTTAGAAAAAGCGTTAATAGAAGCATAATAAAGAGAAAAGGGATAGCCGCAGAAGAATATAACTGAAGTATACCTGACTTCGCGATAGTGATCAACGCTGCTTTTTCGCGAGCCAGTCGCTCGGAAGCCGCGAAGGCAGCCTGTAGATCTGTATCGGTTACAGACGCGTCGAACAAACCCTCATTGGTGCCATATTCGCACAAGCCTTCGTTGTAGGGAGCCTGTGGCTCCTAACCGAACGCGACATCGGCAGAAAATAAAGACTTCTTCTTCTTTTACGAGCGGACACCAGCGGCCGACGACAAGAGCTTGCGCTTGACAGGAATTTTCGGGCGGCAGGTCCCGATATCCGTACCAGCGCCAGATTCTGGGGATGCCACGGCTACTGCAGTTACGAGAACATCAGATTGAAGCCTCTCAGGGAAGATTCGAGAGACTATGGTGTGGTAATTTCCCTCAAGGAAGGACGAACGGCAGTCCGTCGCTTTAAGGGGACAGATGAATTACGAGCGGGGACTGCATCCTTGTGATTGAGCAATAATCGCATTTCTTCCCTGATAACAGCACCCGTCGCATGCTGGTAGCATGCCACGTAAGCATTCGAAGCTTTCGGCACATAGCTCGGCTCGCTGATGAGAAAATTGGACCCTGTATTTAGTCGCATAAAGTGGTGCAGCACGCTGCGAATACCCTCTTCTGTAGCGACCGGCTCAGCTAAGAATGCCTCGAGAGGAACACCCTGATTGTAACCCGACTATTGAGCAAAGCGGTGCGGGTTGTACCTCATGAACAGTGCCGAGGAGTTTTGCCTGAACACTAAAAAGCCCGGCCTAATAGAATACAAGTGCAAGATTTCCCGATCCTTCAACATGGGAGCCCCGTCTTTGAAAGTGTCACGCAGCGGTTGCACTACCTTGGTAGATTCTTTGCCGATAGTCAAGACTCTATCGACAAAGGTCATGCTATCCCCAACCATGCGTGGGCAGAGGACCATTCGCCGAGCCTCTCGTTGCGACGGGTCTGACGCAGAAGCGTCAACCAGATACATGACCCGAGGAAAGTTGTAGCTGTCGTAGAAGCGGGGTCTTTTGTGAACACCGAAAGCACCTAGCACATGCATCTCGATCCACGACGTGAAGTAGTGCAACGGAAGATGTACGGGCTTTACCTCGGCTGAGTAGTGTCCACCGCCAAGCTTAGGCCATGATATAAATGAGCCAGCCCTGCGATCACAACGTCCACACACGTCCCTGCAATCATGCGGTGGGCCGGATAAAAGACAGACGGCCACATATAGCGAGGATGCGTCAGAAGCACAAACCAACTTAACCATAGGCCGATGAACCCCAGAAAGTCTCTTCGTCAATGTCTGGAGCAGCGAGCTCTGCAAAAGGATGACCGGAACGTCAGGAATGAAGAAATTCCTAAAATCCGCCTCTGCCGTCGGAAAGTTCTCCAAATTAAAACCGAACGGGTCATCAAGCTTAGCAAATTTTGCGGCTTGTTTTGACAAGACGTCTGGGCAAAGAAAGCGAGTGATAAAATCTGCAAAGCCAACTCGGTGGCCTCCAGACTCTAAGAACAAACTCTCATAAATGTTTAACACCTTGATTAGGCTTGGGAACCGGTGTTGAACAGCATTCTCTGGAGTAAGGCCCATCACCACTGATTTGGTGGCAAAGATGTACTCATCAGGGGGAAGTATCTCCTTGTAATGTTCTCCTCTGACGGGTAAGCCAGAGATTTCCACAAACTCCTCTAAGGAAATTGAGACCTCTCGGTCCGATAGAAGAAATGTATGGGTTGGGATGTTCCACTGTTCCAGAAAAGCGTTAACCCACCTTACATGAGGCATGGGATATTGGAAAAGGGACTCATATATGGCAGGATATAGTCCAAGCTTCAGCAGCAGCGACTTCTTGGCCAACAAGATATACCGGGCCCACTACAGGTAGCCGGCTGATTGGCGAGGAGTCAACCCTATCATATAGACTTGCCCCCAAGGGCGCGACTCGCCTTGGCATATGCGCCGCCCTAAAATATCCAAATCCATCGGCGGTTGTACAGGTATTGATGCCATAGAGGGCTGAAGGCGACCCTTTAAAGTCCAGTTGACCTCTTCTACGGCATAATTCACTTGAGGCGAATCGGCGTAATGAATCACTGAAATTGGCTCTGAGGGCGCTGCAGAAGAAAAAATGCGTCGACCCCTAATGATCAGATTATACCATGACCCTCACAAGTGAAGACACTTCTGCTCCGGGTCATGATCTTTAATAAGTGCGAAGAATTCTCGGTCCACGGGCGTGTCGGAAAAGGCGCTCTCTGAACGTATGAAAGGGAAGGAAGAGTCGAAGGTCATTGCACCTGCACAAAAGGAGAAAGTTCAGCTATTGGCGTCATGATTCAGGAATCAGAACTTTAACGTTCTTTGAGACTCAAAATTTTTGCACTGTGTTGCAATGGGACAAAGCGATTCCCACAAAATTAAGGTGACGCCCAATCATTGATGGGGCAGTCACTCATTAAGAACAGAATCCTAAAAGGATTCTCATTTAATGAGAAATATCATTGGACTAAGGAGTTAAACTCCCTCGAGAGCTGTGCTCTGCAAACAGATTTCATATCTGTCAGAATATTAAGAAGGGAATAAAATTCCCCAAGAACTTCTTAGAGCCATGCTCTGTAAAACAATGTGATAATCTACCCGAACCCTTAAAAGCAAAGCTTTTTTTAACAGGGTAAAACCCCAAGATCTTTAAAGATCTGAAAGAAAAATCCTAGGAACTCTAAGAATTCTTCATGAAAGATGAGCAAAGCTCTGATTAACGGGTTAAAGAAACCTTAAAATAAATTTTTAAGATCTACGATCTAAGAAGAGCAAAGCTCTGTTAATGGGTTCGATCATAATCCTTACCAAATTTTTGGACAAAGCTCTAACTCTAAAAGCGTTTCCTTGGGCAGATTTCTAAGCTCTGGAAAGAGAATTATATTCTCAGAAAGAAGAAGTTTAGAGAAGATGAACAGCAGCCATCTCTAGGGCCAAAGGCTCTAGTTATAAGCATAAGGAGACGGTTCCACTTTCGAGGAGATCAAACGGTGGAAAAGATGCCACCGCTGCACTCACGTGTGAGCCACATGAGCGCGATGGTGGGGGGGGGGTATTTGTTTCCCTAATAAAAGAGCAAAGATCTGTTCAAAACTCAAGAGGCAGAGCCTCACGTGTTTGCCATGAGGGCGCCAGCGCGAGAGTTAAAAACTTTTAAAAGAGCAAAGTTCTGTTGAAAACTCAAGAGGCAGCGCCTCACGTGTTTGCCACGAGGGCGCCAGCACCAGAGCTAAAAACTCTTAAAAGAGCAAAGCTCTGCTCAAAAGGCAGCGCCTCACGTGTTTGCCATGAGGGCATCATCGCCAGAGTTAAAAACTCTTATTAGTGCCGCACGTGCACAATATGTAAGCGCTGGCGCCTGGTAGAATTAAATTCTACTCTCTATTAAACAGAGCCGTTGGATCGAAGATCCAACGGAGATGATAAATCATCAGAGTGCAGAATTAAATTCTGTTGAGAAAATATTCCTCAAATCTTTCTAAATAAGAAAGATTACTCTCTGTAAAATAGAGTACTGTTGGATTAAAAATCCAATGGTGGTTAAAGAATCACCGATCTACAGAATGAATTCCGTGTGGGAAAATATTTCCCTAATCTTGTTAAAAAAAGAAAAATATCTCCTGTAAAACAGAAGTCCTTGGATCAAAGATCCAACGGTGGGTAAAATTCCCAAATCAATTAAGATCTTTCAATGAGAGATTTCTTCAACTAATCAACAGATTTGCCTCTACTATATAAAGGACCCAAGTTTTCAAGTCTAAAAAGGAGGAACCCCCCTATAAACTTCATGGAAAAGAGAGAGAGAGAGAGCTTTGAAAGAACAGAGAATTAAATTCTTGAGGAAGAAGAATTCTCTTCTTGAAAATTTTAGGTAAACCAAAAGGAGAAAAAGATCCCATGGATCATTAGAGAGAGAGAGAGAGAGAGAGAGAAATAAGGAGTACTTAGCACTCAGTGACTGGCGCTCAGCGCCTCACATGTCTCTCACATGGGCGCTATAAAATAAGGAGTGCTTAGCACTCAGTGACTGGCGCCCAACGCCGCACGTGTCTCTCACGTGGGCGCTACAAAATAAAGGAGTGCTTAGCACTCAGTGAGCAACGCCTAGCGCTCAGCGCCCAGCGCCTCACGTGACCCTCATGCGGGCGCCATAAAATATAAGGGTGATTAACACTCATCATTCAACACCTGGCGCCTAGTGTCTCGCGTGCTTTGCACATGGGCACTTTAAAGAGTGCTCAGTACTCCACATAAAGAGAAAAAAAGGGAAAATTGTAAAGAGTCCAACACTTATTGGGAAAATCCCCCATGACTGAAAACCCCACATGGTTATGTGTGAGCGTCAGAACTCACATAAGTGCTCAGCACTTTTTGCAGGAAAATGGAACTTAACCCAAACCAGTGCTTAGCACTTCTTCCAAATAAAAGAAAACTGAGTGGGTCAAGCCCAAGTTGCCTAGATCCCAAATTCAGATCAACTGAGCCCATGGACTCATCGTTTCCGAAACATGACTCATGTCATCAAAAAAAACCAACCGAGCCCCTAACTGCTCGTCTACAATTAAGTCGATCTTGATCTCAAACAGATCGACGATCTTTAAATCAAACCAAACTCAAATCTAAGAATATACGGATTTGGACTAATCCATGCTCTATGGGCGACAACATAAATTAGTCTCCGTATACAATCCACGGGCAACCAAAAATAAAACAAACACACACGACACGAAGTGAACTTCCAGAGCAGGAGAAAGTGGTTATCGCTATGCGGTAACGTAATTAACTGTAAGGGCTTGCATCTGCAGGGAAAAGCGTCCCCACAATCAAAAACCCCTCGCAAACAAGGTGGAATCTGACGAAGTCTGCTACAATGGCCGCATCCGTCCAAACCTCCGATACACGGTGCCATAAATCAACTTGGCATCTTCGGAGAGATGGACGGATAAATCCAAATAGCATCTGCCCCCAAATTCAGGCAAGACAACCCATCCCGGATTCGTCTCCGTTTTCGGCAGTAAACAGCACCAGATCCTCTGCTCAAGGCAACACTAAGAATCCCCCAGAAGGTGCAACCTATAGCAAAAGTATAGTCTATACCCATGTCGAACAGAACTGAGAAACTAATTCCGATGCCGGAGTCACCGAACACCGTGATGGCAGCAAATGATCGCCTTACCGACATCATTGGATTCTATGAAAACATTTACAAAACTTGCCATCTTGATATGGATTCTCTGCATAAATTAATTGCCGATCAGCTCAAGCAGATCAACTCGCATGTGGAGGGTCCTATATCTAGTCAACCTTATGCCGACAACTATAATACCGCCCCATATCCACCAGGGTATCCCATCATTTAGAATGTTCAATGGAGCAGGAAGTCCTGAGCAGCATCTGGCCCATTTTAGTTGTAAGGACGGGAGCGCTCCACGCGTGCGCGCAGCGGAAGCAAGACTGGTCGGAAAACAAAAATTCCGTTGGAGTGCGATCGACCGTACGCCAAAATCGTCCAAGCACTAGTTTCTAGCTAAATGTAAAGGACAAAAAGAAAAGTTCAGAGGTGCTACAACCTTTGTAGCTTGTCCAGCTGATCCTAGAAGACCCCGTCTAAACTCCGTGAGCTCCCGAATGTGTCTGCTTGCTGACTGCCTCGCCGTAAATGATTCGCGTTGAAAGCGGGTTGCCTGAGGTCTAACTCCGTCACCAGTTGGAGTAACTTCCTCCAGAGACTTGCTAGGCGTAGAGGAAGGCAATGCGAACAATGGGTATTGTCTACATTTTGCAAAATCTCACCATGGCAACACTTGCCATTTTCAAGAGAGCTTGAGCTCTACTTGTGAGGAAGAAGAAGATGTATTTTTTTGTGATGGCTTAGAAAAAATAATGAATTGTCTCATTTAATTTTTCCATCCATGTCATGTATATACATGACACATACCCTCTCTCGCATTCTCTCTCATGTGCGTGTCAATACACAAGAGAGAGGGTGGGCCCCCACCATTTTAATTAAATATAATATATATATATATATATATATATATACATTTACATATATATATTTATTTATTTGTATATTTATTTATACATAATTCATAATGGTGGGAATTAATATATATATATATATATATCAAATATATATATATATATATATATTAAATAAGTATTAGTACATGTATCCTATACACGTACACATCATGTATCACATACACGAAATGCCATCAATATCTTCTCAGTATCATATACTGTAGAGAGTGTGTGTATCATATATACTATACTAGAAACCGTATCATTAATATGGTTATCAAGTCAACACTTGACTTGATATTCCAGCTTTGAAACCGGCTAGTATAACAGTCGTCTGATTGAACATGTATATCCAATATACATGTTTTATCAAACTCATGTACGTTTACCTATACGTACGTTACATCGCGTTTTGCCCGGGCAGGCACTTTTGTTGCGGGACTCTAAGGACCTGTCAATACGCTAGCAGTAGGTTATACATGATCGTATCAGATTGAATCTAAAACACTTTCAGATTCAACCCCATTTCGGGTTAACCCACAATCTCGTTAGTGGCACTAGCTGTACGTAACGGCTACTCAGGTATGAGCAAGATAAAGGTAGGTCGACAAGCGAACTTATTCGGACCCAACAAAGTCTATAAGTGTCAGTCACCGTATAGTCCGGTCTCTTCGTCAAGGAGTATTGCATACTGGGTCTGGGAGTGGAATCTGTCAGACCCCCAATAACCTGACAAGTCGTGCTGACAGAGGACTCATAACTAAAGATATACAACTGGTAACACTTACCAGTTTATCTCTACTGCCGTGGCCACATACTTCTGGCTATAGTCATGTCCTGCACAGTGCGATATCGACTCCCAATACCGAGAGTGATGAATTCCTTCGACCGCTCACTGCCTCCATGTGTTTCGGGACTATACCCAACTAAAACCTGTTTGCACGCTTCAGTAGAGCCGTGGTAGGGTAGTAATCAAAGTACAGTAGGAATACACACGAGACACTGTGGCGATTTCAGGTCTAGGGACTACCATGTACTCATGTCACCAGAGAACTGCTATCTGACATTGGTATAATACCATCTAAGAGTTCTCGGCGAGTTTGTCCAGTGTAACACATCAAATGAACACCTGTATACAATCATCAGTGTCAAACACCAATGGCTATAGGATCAGCCATTGCCCCGTACAGGGTCATAAAACGTATACACTAGTCTAAACTGGAGTACCGATACCCACTCTCGATACTCCTATGACTAGGGACATTTAAGGATGTGCTTATAAACTACCAGGCCCCACTAATATGATCCTTATCACAATCCTGGTAGTCAAGCAAAGATCTTTTAGGCTTTATCTCATATATTATCAATACGCGATAACTAGTAACACGCATACACATGACAGATAAAGAAAATCTAGATAGCACACTATCATCACGAGTAAGACTGTTATTGGTATAGGACCTCCTTGAATTCAGCAATTGCATTCCCGCAACTACGATAATTTCCTTGATGGCACCTATATCCAACAATTTCCTACTTGCGCTTAAGGCTAATTATTGTGGTATCTCATACACACATCTCATGTGCTACTGTATACCCAACTTCTGTACTAACAGTTTTGTAAACTGTGTTCGAGAAATAGCCTCAGTGAGTGGATCCGCTATAATGTTTCTAACTGTATCTCTCTGAATCTCAACTTCACGGAGATCAACTATCTCTTGAAATGAGCGATACTTATCTTAGAATACTATTTGGATAGCTGATGGGACCTTGTTCACAAATGAACACATTTATCCAAACAAATACATAGGATGTATCCTCTACTGATTCACAATCAGCATCTAGCACCTTGACTACCCCAGTATCTCGCTTGGAACTCTTCTAATACACTGCTCCTCATAAGAGGGTAAACTAGTGACTCACGATAGATATTATGTCACCTTTGTCACTACGGAAGCTAGAATCGGTAATTGCCTCTCTAAGGAGGCTATCATTACCATACACCAAGAACATCTCATATCTTCTTCACTTATTCCTATGTCTCTCCAAGATTGGACTAATATCTGCTTACTACAACTTGTGTAAAAGCAATATCTTGTCCGGTATATAATATTGCATGATTGACCTCGCTGCCATAGTACGTCGAATGTCATTCATGCGAGTCTCTCTCTTTATCAGTCCCGAAAGACATCATTTTAGAGAGAGTGTCCCTATTACCTGCGGGTACATTACCTCACTAGGAGTCCTCCATTCTAAACTACTTTAGAATGGTGTCATTATACCTGAGTTTGGATAATCCCAAATCCCATACCAGGTCTAACTCTATAGACCTAGTTACCAGAATCATTGACATATTTATAATCCATAAGAAGAGAAACTAACCAAAGTGACTACCAACGTTTGACCGAATCATAGTATAGAAATATCATTTCCTATCAAGAGTATGTTATCCACATCAGTATGCAGAATCTGACAGTACTCCCTACAGCTTTCTTATAAATACCAGGTTCATCTCTTATTTTGATGAAGGCAAACACTTTGACCGTTGCATCAAAAAATTAGATGATCCATCTCCGCTATGCCTGCTTTTGTCTGCAAATAGACTTAAGCAATTTGCACACTATCCGCTGCTCCCACTGATTAAGACAATCCTCTGGTAGATTCATATACACGTATACTTCTAAATCTAATTTAGAAAGACGTTATAATCATACTATGCCAGATATCAAAGTTATGAAAACAACGGTGGCTAATCAATATCCGTACGGACTTCAGTACAGACTTTGAAGTAATAGTATCATCACAATCCCCATCAAGTATTTGATGAATACTGTATACTACAAGTCTATACTTTATTAGGTTAATACCTTTCCATTTGCACTGATCTCAAACGATCTGCTTGCTCCTTATGGGTTTTACTCCTTTCAGGAGCACAAAACAAAGTCTATAATTTGTTGTAGTGCATGAAGTCCACCTAGGATAACTTGGCATGCAGCCATTAGTCGAAAGTCACCACTTTCTATGGCATGTTGATAATAGTAGGGTCATCATCATATGATGCAAGTCTCCTAGTCACCGTCTACGAGAAAAATGAAGTATCTCTCGGGTGGTTGAGGTCACCTACCAGATCTGCGTAGTAGCTATGGTCTGTCTGGGACAATTTGATCATCAGGTTCTACCAAACTTTTGGCAACTGTTTGTGGTTCTGGAACCATTTCCAGTTCTACCATACTCCCACTAATTTCTCTTACGAGAAATTCCTTAACTAAGGATGTGGTGAGTCAAGAACAAAACACTTCTGAACTTAAATAATTGTAGAAACAATTCCTCGCTAAAGCTTGGGGTAACCCACAAACACTTATTTCCGAAACATGCTTCGAGTTTATCCGGATTATGGTTTTAAGCACTAACTGGATAACCCCATATCTTAAGAATTTTAAGATGAACACTATTCTATATCACATATAGAAAAGAGACACTTGTTTAGGTGGAACTAGTATCAATTGATATGCATCTATCTCTAATGCATCCCCAAAATTGAAGAAGGCAACTGAACATTACTCATCATGGAGCGCACCCGCGGATGAGCAATCTGAGAGAGAATCACATTCTCAATATTGAATACCTATAACCAACCCCTTGTCCGTATGGACATTGAACAACATACATCAATATGTATAAGTCCCTAGAGTTCACTAACTCATTTTTCCGTGTGTTGTTAATTGAAAAACATTCTTTTTGTTAAAAGAAACCAAAAGTTTGTTGTTTAGGAAAAACCTGATGATTTTCATCAATAGCAAAATTTGCTCCGAAAATCGACATTGAGGAAGAAATCATCCATTCTCAATTCTCTGCTCCTTCTCAGCATATGTAACGCTCTACAGATGTGAGATTCTAACCCGGTATCAATATAACTAGGAGTTAGAGTTTATTGAGAAATAGTTTCTCAAAACACAGATGCACGGAAAATCCGAAACATCAAAAATGTTTCGGTGGGGTTTAGTCGGGTATTTCCAGTATTGCCTTTTTCATTTCCCAGGCTCATGACAATAGTCGCAATTTCCTTTTCTCACTTCAACCACTTTTGATATCTCTCCATCTTACCTTCCTATATATCGAACTTATGCTAGTTGGTTTTCTCCTTTCCATTCCTTCAGCACCAGCTTCGGGATTGGAAGAAGACTATCCAATAAGCGTAACTGGTATACACTCCTTATATGTAAGGAAGTCTCGAGCTTGAGATAAGGAAGGAGGGATATCCATAAGAACAATTCATCTAATCCAGAACCAGTGGCCATCCTTAGACTGAAACGGTTTCATCGAGTTCATATCTAACTATACGATGGCCTTCCAAACAATATGGATCTCTGTACCGAATACAGAGGGTTCTGGAGTTAGCAGAAGGGGAAGTAGGATATATAAGGACATATGTGACTATGTCGTGGATTAGGGCAATCCAGACATTCTAAACCCGTCGATGGTAAAAGGGTCGGTCAATATGGTTAATGAGTCTTAATTTAAGGTGAGTCCAGGGTCGCTGCTAAAGAGAGAGAAAAGAAACACTCAGTGTGCACTCTAAACTAAATTAGATTGGTATATTTATCTAATCAGGATGGATCCCACTGTTCTGTCAAATTATCCTTCTAACCCTAAAAGGAGAACTAGCCGGGATTTCTTATAGAAAATCTCTCGGGAGTAACAATTACTCACAGTAGGAATCGGGATCAAACTATCATGGAGCGGTAACCTTGACACAGTCAACAAGTCACCCCACCATGGAAGGTATGCAATCTCGTTGCAAGTTTCAATACTCGAAACTCCCGATATTAGTTTTTACCCTTAGCAGCTTATGACCTTGACACATTCAACAAATCATAAGCTACTAGTCAAGTTCAACTCGTCATTTCATGATTGATTTAGACCCACCCGTATAACCCTTGATACAGTCAACAAAGTTACACGACTGTCCTAACCTATCGCATCAATATGCAAACAGGAAGACATCACTTAGCTACCGTACACTACGCCTTGACACAGTCAACAAACGTAGCACGAATACTAAGTACTCTACTTCCTGAAATGACAGAGGGCTACGACTGGTTTTGAAGAAAACCATCAACGTAATGAACTTGATCTCATCATAGGAACCGAGTGGTTTTGAAAGTTTATAGTCACGTAGACCTTTGCTTAAGAGTGAACTCCCCGTGAAGGGATCTAGACTCTTTTCCTCATCGAATGAGGTGTGGGATATTCATAATCGAATAGCATGACGCAAAGCAAAAGAATATGGCTACAAAAACAATTTTAGTAACAAAAACTTTTGCTAAGAGCGAACTCCCAGTGACGGGATCAAGGCTCTTTCCTCATCGAATGATGCATAGGACATTCCTAACCGAATGCCTCAATGCAAAGCAAAAGAATTGACTAAAATTTCCCCACGTATAGGTTTATTTTACTTTGTATTAATGCAATTAATACAATCCCATTATTTAGATAATCTCATTATCTAGTATTATCCTTCTCACACAAACATTACAGAAAAGTATGAAAAGGAAAAATATAATGCATATATACACCATCCGCATTCGCCACGGGACTCCGTCATGCACTGTTAGGTTACTTAACTAACGACATAGCGGTGGCAGGGCTAGCGCGGATGTAAAACATATATAGCATTAATAAATATATATATATATACACACACACACACACACACTCTATATCACATATATAAGTATATCATCACACACAAATAATCACATTACAGCATGAGAAAAAACATCATCACAGAGTTGGAATGGTCGGATCACCCAGGAATCCCGCATTTCGTTCGAGCCACAAACGAAGCACAAAATACCCCGGTCGCGTGAATAGCCCATGCGTACCCAAAAGAAGACCCCTACGAGTGCGGCAAGTCATTATCTAACCCGAGAAACAAGGCAACCCGGCATCATCACCATGATAGGGCCACCCAGCACTTTCTCGAATCCAATGACAAGAGCACTCGTCCGTGGGTCTATCCTAACCCCCTACAAGCGCAGCAAGAAGCCCTCCAATCCTAGAATCGAGTGGCCCGGTCTCAGCTCCTTGAGATGGCCACCCACTGCAATCTAGAATCCGGCTGCTAGTACGCTTCTCCGTAGGGTAACCCTAATACCTGTATAAATACAACGGTGACATTGATCGCAACCTGATCAAGCCCCGACAACTAATAATACAATAAGCGGAAACGACGGCCACATGTCGACCACTCATCTTGAATAAAAGAAAATACATTATTGGCTACAATATGAATGAAATGAAACATATAACATCGCAACATCCAAATACGCACATGGCTATTCAATCCGCGACGATCCAATCCACACTAAACAAACTTAACATAAAACATCTTAGTCTCACAAATACATATCAATAAGTATGTATCATCATATCAACTGAGTTAAACACTTTAACATTATTACTACGGAAACGTTACGATGTTACAGCTTTGATCGATAACTTTCCAAAGCAATACGAGATCAAATCTCAATACTGGAAAAAAAAAACAATACAAAAAATCATATTTCTACAAGTTTAAGCCCCCAGAGAAAATTGGGGGCATTTTGAAAAATTTTGGCCGGTGGAATACCGATATGGCCGACCATTTTTGCACAAAACCCCCTCAAATTTCACCCATGTCATTTTTCCGAGTTCCTGGAATATCTAAAAGAGAATGGAATTCTCTCAGCTTACTCCTCTATACACACCACAACACAACGGTGTATCAAAAAGACAGAATCGCACCTTACTTGATATGGTGCGTTCCATGATGAGTAATGCTGAGTTGTTGCCCTCCTTCTGGGGTTATGCACTAGAAACTACTGCATACCTATTGAACAAGGTTCTAACTAAGTTTGTGCCTGGGAAGAAACCCTGTCTTAAGTATCTGAAGATATGGGGTTGTCATGTCTTTGTCAAAAAGGTTCATCAGGACAGACTCGAGGCACGTTCAGTATTGTGTATGTTTGTGGATACCCCAAGAATTCTAAGGGGTATTATTTCTATCATGCTGAGAAACAAAAGATCTTTGTTTCTCATCATGCCCGCTTCATGAAAACTCAATTTCTCGAAAAAGAGATAAGTGGGAGCGCAATAGAGCTGGAAGAAATACCAGAACCATAAACTATTACTGAAAACTTAGTAAAACCTGAGATTTCAATGGAACAGGACATACCCATGCCACTCTGCAGATCTAATTGGCAGTCTCATCCGCCCGAGAGATACTACGGTTTTCTCGTAGACGAGGATTGAGAGGATTGCATCATCGACGATGATGAGCCGACTAGTTTTCAGCAAGCCATCACGAGTAAAGACTCGGTGAAGTGGCTAGATGCTATGCGATCCGAGATAGAATCCATGTACACAAACTAAGTTTGGACTTTGGATTTTGCTCCTACTGGGGTAAAACCCGTAGGATGCAAATGGATCTTCAAAAAGAAGATTAGTGTAGATGGTCAGGTAGAAACCTACAAAGATAGACTTGTTGCTAAAGGTTTTCATCAAAGAAAAGGATTGGACTATGACGAAACATTTTCACCAGTGGCTATGCTTAAATCCATTCGGATCCTACTTGCTATTGCTGCCTTCCATGACCATGACATCTGGCAGATGGATGTTAAAACCGGTTTTCTAAATGGAAGTTTAGAAGAGTGTGTTTTCATGGATCAACCAGAGGGTTTCGTAGACAGTAGGAGCAGCGGAAAGGTGTGCAGGTTGCTTAAATCCATTTATGGATTAAAGCAGGCATCGCGGAGTTAAAACATTTACTTTGATGAGACAGTCAAGGAATTTGACTTTGTCAAAAATGTAGATGAACCTTGGTTTTATAAAAAGATTGTAGGGAGAACTGTGGTATTCCTCGTTTTATACGTTGATGACATTCTCCTGATAGGAAATGATATTCCTATGCTACAATTAGCCAAGCTGTTCTTGTCACCGAAGTTCTCTATGAAAGACCTGGGTGATACCTCGTACATTCTGAGGATTAAGATCTATCGTGATAGATCTAAACGAATATTGGGACTTTCACAGTCAAGGTACATTGATACCATACTAAAGAGATTTAGTATGGATGATTCTAAGCGCGGCAATTTGCCCGCTTGTTACGGAATTACCCTTTCCAAAGAGATACCTCCCAAGACTGATGAGGAGAGGGCTCGCATGAGCATAGTACCTTACGCTTCGGCGGTAGGGTCGATAATGTATGCAATGTTATGTACCAGACCAGATGTAGCTTACGCACTTAGCGTAGTAAGCAGGTATCAGTCTAACCCAAGTGAGAAACATTGGATAGCAGTAAAGAACATTCTTAAGTACCTGAAAAGGACTAAGAAGATGTTCCTGGTGTTGGATATGTATGCCCTAGAGGCCATTATTGCATATGTATACATGTGGATACTTGGACATATATATGTACAGAACAGTCTTTAGACCTGAGATCATCATTTGTCTTGTGTGAGTTCCCACTGTTCTTTGATCACTACCCTACCATGGCTCTACCGAGTCGTGCAAACAGGTTTTGGTTGGGTACAGTCTCAAGCCATATGGAGGCAGTGAGCGATTGTCGGGGATTCGTCTCTCCAGGTATAGGGAGTCGATATCGCGCTGTGTTCGATTGGTCAGGACAATAAGATCTTGGTCAATCCAGTTGGGATTTACTGATAAGCTGATCAGTAGTTTCCAAGATTGGTCCGGAACCGCATCAGCATGAATTATCAGGTTATTAGGGTATTATCGCGTTATTAGGGTCTGACGTTTACCACCCCTATACCAGGTATGCGATAATCTCAGACGAAGAGACCGGACTATACAAAGATTTCACAGATAGGCTCAGTAGGGATCCGGATGAGTTTTCTTGTCGGCCTTCCTTTTCGACAGGTACCCGGGTAGCCGTTACGTACAGCTAATGCTGCTGACGTGCTTGTGGTTATGGATTTATCCAGTAACTCACTGCCGGCATACTGTCGAGTCTTTAAAGTCCCACACAGAGAGTTTTCCTGGTTCAGGCTAAATGATGTAGTAGCCGTATTGGATACGTGCAGGGTTCCGATCGATTGATGTATTTTGTACCCGGACTTTCGATCGGATAGTTTGTAATACTAGATGACTCGGGTTTGAGTCGGATTATTAAATCAGGTATTGATTTGATAATTTACATATATGTATTTCGATATTTATATTCTAGTATTACATTCTTCGTGTTATTCTATCTCTTTAGGCATTCGTGTTTTTATCCGAATGCAGGTATGTTTATACTGTAAACTATAATCCCCATTTTGTTACGGATAACATTCTGGAAGGTGACCACCACATCATGCTTTTTCCATTTATTCTTTAAATGGAAATGAGGTGTAGATTGAAGGAGAGGGAGGTATGGTGAGAGCCATGGCTTCAATAGTTGACAAATGAATTATTTATTCATTTGTGGCAACTATTGAAGCATGGTTGATATTTTTAATTGATGGAAATTGTTTTACAAAATGATTCCCAACTATTTTCTCTCACATGCTTGCTCATTTCTCTCACATGTTTTACAAAATGATTCCCATCTATTTTCTCTCACATGCTTGCATCATACACCCCGGCCGTCTCTTCTACTCCTACTTCTTCTTCTGAGCCTATTCTTCATTCTTCAAAAGGCTCTCCTTCTTCAATCGCTGCTCCGAACGGATCCACGTCTCACTCCACTCAAACTCCAGTTTTGGGATCCGTTCCAAGTCCATAATTTCCTCCACAAGTATTGAACTTAACCAATTTAAAAAATATTCCATTTCCAAACCGGTTGAGGTCCAATAAACAAAATCCACAAATGGAGAAGATTCTGGAGTTGTTCAAACAGATTAACATCAACATTCCCCTCTTAGATGCAATCCAACAAGTCCCCTGTTTCCCCAATTAGAGCAAAACTCTGTTCAGAATTCAAAATTTGAATTAAAGCCGCGCTTTTATAAAAGTGTTGCTCTACAACTAGCGCACCCCGTGCAAAGCGCATAGGCGCTAGGTCTAGATGCGCTGCGCTCCAAGTAGCGCACCACATGCAAAGCACGTGTGCACTAGCACTAAGAGCGCTGTGCTCCAAGTAGCGCACCATGGGCAGAGCGCATAAGTGCTAGCGCTGGAACTAAATGTTCTTCACCGTTGGATCAAATATCCAACGGATATGATTAAATCATCAATTAACAAGAATGAAATTCTGTTGAATCTTTCCAAACAGAAAAGATTGTGCCCTGAATTTGGAACACCATTGGATCAATGATCCAATGGTGATTAAAAATCAGTAAAATACAGAACAAATTCTGTAAGGGGGAAAGATTTCTTAATCTTGTTAAAAAACAAGAAGATTATCTTCTGTAAACCAGAAGCCCTTGGATCAAAGATCTGACGGTGGGGAAATTCACAAATTAATTAGAGAATAAATTTCTTCAACCGATTGAACAAATCAGTTTGCCCTATATAAAAGCCCCGAGACTTTAAGTCTCATAGAGAGGACCCCCCCTAAATTTTGAGAAAATCTCAGGAAGAAGAAGAAGCTCTCGGCAAAAGAAGACAATTCTTTTCAAGGTAAAAAAGAATAGAAAGATGAAATCATCTCAACATAAAAAGAAGTATTTACTTCCTTCACAGATTATAGATCTATAAGAAAAATTGTCTTTCACAAAAGAGATTATGAACATCTCATTATAAAGGGGGAGAATTATTCAATTCTCTTAGGATCACAGATCCATAAAGGCAAAGCCTTTCATCAAAAAGAGATTGAAATATTTCTTATAAACTAAGAACTTTGTTCTTAGAATTTTGAGACAAAGTCTCTTATCAAAGAGAAGATAATCTTCAGAGCGCAAAGTTAACCTAAGAAGAGCCTTAGCGCTCCTAATCTAAGAAGAGCCTTAGCACTCCTAATTTAAAAGTGCCTTAGTGCTCTTCATCTAGCGTAAAGCGCTGCAGTTCCATAGCGCTTCAAACACAGCGCACTGCGCTCATTGGCTAGCGCTCAGCGCTAAGCGCGCCACATGCTCCTTACGTGTGCGCTGCATTACTAAAAGCGCTTTGCGCTCATTATATGGCACCAGAGCCAAATACCTCAACGCTTCAACTATAGTGCATCAGCGCTCTACATCTAGCGCAAAGCGCTAAGCGCATCAGCGCTTCATATCTGGCGAAAAGCGCTAAGCGCATTAGCGCTTTAACCATAGCACACTGCGCTCATCGACTGGCGCTAGTGCCAAGTGCGCCACATTCTTTTATGTGCGCTTGGACAGAACATAAACTATTCTTTGAATATGCCTGGAGCTATGATAAATGCACAGTATTCAACTAAAAACAAAACATTGTCAGAGACCAAATCAATGCTTAGCATTTTTAAGGGGATTGGGCTCAAACAAACATCTAACGACTCAAAAACAAATGTTGAATATTGTAATTGAATGGACTTATCCCAAATTGGCCATAAGTCCTCAATTCAGATTAATTGAGTTCATATGCTCATAAATCACAGATCTTAGTCCTAATTGGACTACATGTCTCTCAACCCACATCGGTTCAAGGGTACATCTCTGAACCCCTCTGATATATTTCGTTGTAATCCTTCAGCGTCTTCAGAGAGGTGACGGGTCCCGGCAACTATACATCCCATGGACTATGATGTCCTTAACCCTGGACTGTGGGGTCCTTAAACCCATGGACTATGATGTCCTTAACCTTGACTGTGAGGTCTTTAAACTTACGGACTATGATGTTCTTAACCTTGACTGTAAGGTCTTTAAACTCACGGACTATGATGTTTTTAACATTGGACCGAGATGTCCTTAAACTAACATTGGACCACCATGTCCTTAAACTGGTAATCGACCGCAATGTCCCTAAACTAAGAAATAGAGTCCAAATGCTCTCTTATTGGATCTAAATGATTCCGTTAAGTTGATCTTAGTCTAAAATTAGACCAACGTATCCTTAACAAATGTTTAAGTTGATCTTAGTCTCAAATGAGACTAACGTATCCTTAAACCCAACCCCCAAACCCAAATCTATGAAAATACGAATTTGGACTAATCCACGCCCTACGGGCGACAACATAAATTAGTCTCCGTATACAATCCACAGGCAACCAAAAAACAAAACAAACACACACGACACGAAGTGACCATCTGGAGAAGGAGAAAGTGCTTACCGCGATGCGATAGCGTAATTAACTGCAGGGGCATGCGCCTGCAGGGAAGAGCGTCCCCACAATAAAAAACCCCTCAAATGAGGGGGAATCTGACAAAGTCTGCTATATCGGCCGCATCTGTTTAAACTTTCGATATACGGTGTCATAAATCAACTTGGTATATTTGGAGAGGTGGACGGATAGCACCAATTAGCATCTGCCCCGAAATTCAGGCAAGATGGACCTGCGCGGTCGCGTCTCCACGTTTCGGAGGGGAACAGATTCTGGCAGACCCGGTGGGACCTTTTCCTCTTTCCACTCCACACTTCGTGTGTCGTGTTCACGAACGAATCGCGGTTTGATATGGTTACTCCTGGGTTCGAGGTACTAAGATTTGGTTTTGCTCCGTGTAGAAAACAGAAGATCAATGGCTTCAATCTGCACTAATTGCAACTGCAACTCTCGCTCCGTCCCGTCCAGGGAAGTGACTTATGGGCCCCAAGCGGCCTCCTTGTTCAAAATGCCAGTGGAGCAAGTAACTCAGGCCACCACTAGGCTGTTCTTTAGGACTATGATCCCACCGGTGAGCTTCAATGACCCGCTATTATTGCAAGAAGCTCCAAAGAAGTCGGTCTTTGATCGACTTACCACTGCTACGGCCCCTCTCAACGGGTCGCCCAACTCCACTGCCTCAGTTTTCAACAGACTGGGCCAGAACTCCAACAAACCCGCGATACCTGAAGCAGCCATCCCAAAGCGGATAGCCATCCCGGCTCAAGCGGACGAAATTATTAGAGAAGCTTCTTCTGCCAAGAAGTCAGTCTTCACAAGGTTGGCCGTTCCGGCTCCTGCTCCAGGCGAAGTCCCTAAAACTGCTTTCCCTGCCCAGAGGTCTGTCTTTGATAGATTGGACATTGCTTCTCAACCGAAATCGGTATTCAAGAGGCTGACGCCGGCGACAACCCTTCGCCAAAACAGGGGGCATGAGGAAGTCACCCCTACAGCCGAACCAACTCCATCCACACGACACGCTCGACGTCTCCACTGGCGCTGAGTGAGGAAGGCTGGGGGCAGCTCCCCGTCGGGACTAACTCCGCCAGCTCCCATGATGGAAATCAATGCTGTTGTTCCAACCGGGAACAGCTTTGAACCGCTTAGGAGGGTTCACAAGAACACTCCGACTGCCGTGCTGAAGAGATCTCCTCCACCTATGGAGATTACCACAGAAAAGAAGCCGGAGCAGCCCCCTCAGTGGCTGTCCTCCAAAATTTACAGAGTATGGAGATAGGTCCAAGAATCGGTGATTGACCAGGACTACTCTCGCCAATCAAAGAAGCTTAAAGCTCGACAAGAAGAAAACCATCTTGTTAAGCCACAAAAAGCAACAGCTGTTTGGGTATCCACTACAACGGCTTCTTCAACGTCAACCGCTCGCAAGAGAAGGAGGCAAGAGAAAGCCTCCGTGACCGCGGCGAACCGCAAGAATGCTGAATCTAAACACCCCAAGTCTGGGGCATGGTAACACATACCGTTTATATGGCTTCCGGAAAAGAGGAAAGCCGTGCTTCCATGGGTCATCGACCGCTTACCCGATCGATAACGAAGGCTCAGGAACAAGAGCAGCAGAAAATTCAGGAGATGCTGACTGCAATGGCCACGCTCACTGGGCCAAAAGAAAATCCAGAGACCTTAAAGCAGCGTCGGGAATAAGAAACTGACACTGAATTCCTCCGAAGAATGCTCGAGAGGAAAGAAAAAGAGGCCGCGGAACAGGCAACCAACATCAAACGAATGGCTCTTTTGTTCCAAGACATGGCTGGGATGATATTACAGCCGGAACCTCCAGCTAAAGACCCCCCCGATTATCATTGAAGAAGACAGAGGGGAGACATCGAGCCCCCCCTCCGGCTCTTTCAGCAGCCAAAGAAGAGACAATCTCTAAGGCCGCCTTGGACGACTACATCGCACAGCAAACATGAGCTCACCCGCCGGGATATACGATCCCCAAATTCCATATATATAAAGGGAAGGGAAATCCGCATCAGCATGTTGCCCACTTCAGGGCTCTATATGGCAACACCGGAGGCGACGATAAACTGCTACTT
The DNA here is from genome assembly GCA_030015575.1 of Agapanthus africanus. Taxonomy (NCBI): domain Eukaryota; kingdom Viridiplantae; phylum Streptophyta; class Magnoliopsida; order Asparagales; family Amaryllidaceae; genus Agapanthus; species Agapanthus africanus. The sequence goes on along the minus strand of CM057350.1, from coordinate 128,690,584 downwards.
CGCCAGTTCGTCGGCAGCTTGTCGGAGACAGCGTTTGAATGGTACTCTGAGCTCCTGAACGACTCCGTCAAAACTTTTGCAGAAATGGAGCTACTATTCACCCAGCGTTTCGCGAGTGCTAGTGAACGCACCCCAATAACGACATTGATCAATGCCAGGGTGAAGCCAGGAGAGACATGGGTGCAGTATGCAATCCTCTGGCGAAACATGTGGTCAAAGTGCGAACAGCGCATAGAGAAAGCTCCAGCCGGAGGCATATTCGTGGGTACTCTTGACCCTCAAGCAACTATTTCCCAATTCATGATGTTCTTCAAGCCGACCACGTTCCAGGCCTTGATTGACAAGCTGGCCCAAATGGACCAGATGGGTCATAGACCGTCTCCTTCAAAGATGGATCTTCGGAATGAAAAGGGGAAAGGAAAAGCAACTTTCGTTGCCAATACTCAACAACAGCCGAGCAATTTAAAGCCGGTTGTTCGCCAAAACAACGTGCGTCCACGCCCATCCCTCTAGGAGAGACTGGGACGTCCTTACTCGTTTCCCCAGAATAAAACGAGGAGACTGTTCAAGCTGGCAGTGCGCAACAGACTTATCAATCTGCCGGATCCAAAACGTCCGTTGTAGCCAGGCGATGTCAACAATCATAATTACTGCCCTTACCACCAAGCAGTAAGCCATCCAATCGAAAATTGCTTCATCTTCAAAGGCTGGATTGAGGACCAATACCAACAAGGAAAGTTCACATTATCCGAAAATTGGAAGGTGAACCCACCACTACCACATGATCTGAAAAAGATGGACATGCCGGGGGCATCGTGCTCATTCATAGAGAAAGCCCATTGGACCGGGAAGTCCGTAAACTAAAAACTCGTCTCAAATATGGCAACGGCGGAATGAAATGTCCTTAAACTAACGATGGACCACTATGTCCTAAAACTGGCGTCGGACTGAAACGTCCTTAAACTAACGACGGACCACTATGTCCTAAAACTGGCTGTTGACCGAGACGTTGATAAACTACTACGGACCGTAGCATCCCGAGGCTGACAAAAAAAATAAAATAAAATAAAAAAATAAAAAAAAATAAAAAAAGGTATGTCCATAAGCAAAATGGGCACGGATGAAAACCTGAAAGGGCTCCGTGAGTAAAAACAGCAGGGCTACCGGCGAGTTTTGTGAAAAAGCCGAAAGGGCACAATCTCATTAAAAGACACTTGCAAGGTCCTCTCGACCTTATGAGGAGAAACTACCTACGTGAGATCCTTACGACTCACAAGGGAGCAACATACTTAGGGATCCCCACGATTCCTAAGGAGAAATTACACTTACGAGATCCTCACGACTCGTAAGGAGAATTCCCCCTTTGAGACCCTCACAGCTCATAGGATTCAAAAACCTTAAGCTACAGGGATCTGAACCTGTTCTTAAGCAGCCATCACAACCTCCAATGCTGCCCTATAAGCAGTTCAATGCCGACCCTTGTATACAATCCACGGGCGCGAATAAACATTTCCCTAACAAAGTCCCATCTGTGACTAGGGATATGTCTACATGGTGAACAACCCATGTAAGTCCTCTCGACTTATAAGGAGAAAACACTCTTGTAAGATCCTTACGAATTATAAGAGAACACACACTTAGGAATCCTCACGATTCCTAAAGAGAAAACGCATATACCTTATCCTCACGACTCGTAGGGAGAAACACCTTTATGAGAACCTTACGGCTCGTAAAGTTAAAAGTCTTAGTCAATAGGATCCTAACCCTGTTTACTAAGCCACCTTTGTTGGACATCGACAGAGGTAAATGATGATTCGCTCCTGGCAATATTCCAGTTGTAGCGATGCTGATGCCTAAATCGGTATCAAATCTCAAACATGCAGTGAAAGTCAGTGAGCCACAAATGCATATGAAATAGCCGAAATGATAGGGCAACTTGCAACGAAATCAGCAAGTAAAAATGTATGCGCACAAAAACAGCCGAAATGATTAGGCAACTCGCAATAAAAAACCGCGAGTAAAAACAAAACAAATAGCCGAAATGATTGGGCACCGCGAAAAATATTCGAAATGATTGGGCAATCGCGACCTTCGTGATATAAAAAGCTGAAATGATAGAGTATCGCGGAAAGAAATAAAAAATGAAATGAAATGAAACTTTTTGCCCTACAGGTGAGATCATATCGATCCCTGTATACAATTCAGGGGCACAAACAACAAGGGAACCATACCTTCCCACCAGGCTCCATCGGAAGAAGAGCCAAGTCTCGACGGCCGCATCTACAGCCTGAAGACCCACAACGGCGTTCCTTCGCAGTCCAGTAGGATGCAGATGCAACGTCAACGAAAGACCTTATGGTCGAAACAAAGCGGAGTGATGGCAAAATCCCAACACCACCTCAGCATTCGTCTCGTTACAGCAGACGCAATGTCAACAACGACGTTCCTTCGCAGTCCAGCAGGATGCAGATGCAACGTCAATGAAAGACCTCACGGTCAAAACAAAGCGGAGTGATGGCAAAATCCCAACTCTACCTCAGCATTCGTCTCGTTACAGCAGACGCAATGTCAACAACGGTGTTCCTTCGCAGTCTAGCAGGATGCAGATGCAACGTCAAAAAAAGACCTCATGGTCGAAACAAAGCGAAGTGATGGAAAAATCCCAGCTCCACCATGACATTCGTCTCGATACAGCAAACGCAATGACATCAAATGAAGCAAAGGCAACATTCCTAGCTTCAAGGGCTTGACGGCAACTCATATAAAGCCTGACAGACAGATCATCCCACACCAGCGCGGAGTGATCACCACTATGACATTCGTCTCGATACAGAAGATGCAATGACAGCAAATGAAGCAAAGGCAAATTCCTAGCTTCAGGGTCTTGACAGCAACTCTATAAAACCTGAAAGACCATCAGAAATCATCCCACACCAGTTCGGAGTGATCACCACCATGACATTCGTCTCGATACAGCAGACGCAATGACAACAAATGAAGCAAAGGCAACATTCCTGGCTTCAAGGGCTTGACGGCAACTCATATAAAGCCTGACAGACCATCGGAGATCATCCCACATCAGCGCGGAGTGATCACCACTATGACATTCGTCTCGATACAGCAGACGCAATGACAGCAAATGAAGCAAAGGCAAATTCCTAGCTTCAGGGTCTTGACGGCAACTCATATAAAACCTGAAAGACCATCGGAGATCATCCCATACTAGCGTGGAGTGATCACCACCAAGACATTCGTCTCGATACAGCAGACGCAACGATAGCAAATGAAGCAAAGGCAACATTCCTAGCTTCAAAGGCTTGACGGAAACTCATATAATGCCAGACAGACCATCGGAGATCATCCCACACCAGCGCGGAGTGATCATCACTATGACATTCGTTTCGATACAGCAGACGCAATGACAGCAAATAAAGCAAAGGCAAATTCCTAGCTTCAGGGTCTTGACGGCTACTCATATAAAACCTGAAAGACCATCGGAGATCATCCCATACTAGCACGGAGTGATCACCACCATGACATTTGATCAGTCGAAAATATTGCATTTTTAACACATCAATTTCTCTACTCTTTGCAATCATCTAAAGGTGTTTGGTATAAATATAGCACATATTAGCAATTCGTCTGTAAAATACCAAATAACATGTGTTATACATTATAACCAGCATTTTGAGGGAATTTGAGTCTTTATTATTGCACGCATGATCTTTTGTATATCAAACACTTGTCTCGAGATTGTGTGCAGAAAATTTTCCAGGTAAAAGAGCCGGAACTGCTAAAAGTGCTGATAAAACGCATCAAGTCCAAGACTTGTGATCTGGCAGTAAACAGGAAAGTATAAAAATATTCCAGACATCATAAAAGTGCCATAAAGCCAACACCAATCCACACTGGAAATTGCATGCAGTAACTAACCAACATGGCCGCGGATCCGCGGCCGAGTTGGCCGATCCGCCGCGGATCCACGGCTATAGTAGCTCTTCATTGGTCCAAGTTCCTTCACGTGGCTTCTTGTAACAGCCATGCTTCCAGAAGACTCTCAAAGAGCACATGACTTTATCCAGAAGGCTCGGCCTAACAACCTTATACTAGAATATTCCTTATTCTAGAATATTCCCTTCAACAAACTTCTTCTAGAAGACTCTCTCTAACAACCTAGTTTCAGAAGGAAGATTCAAATGAGGAGGTTATAAAATGAGATCTAGATCTAGGGTTTAGAGGTTGTTGAATTTGGAGGGAAAACATTTTGAGTGGTAAAAGAATTATAGTAAGATCCAAATCATTTCTAAAATCAAATTGACTGACACAATTTGATTCAAATCAAGATCCACCAAGTAATGAGCCAAAGCAAGCCTTCAACGTGCCTTTTGAAGTGACGCCGATCTTCATCCGAGCAAGTGATCCATGACGATCCGCGACTAAAAATGAGATCTAGATCTAGGGTTTAGAGCTTGTTGAATTTGGAAGGAAAACATTTTGACTGGTAAAAGAATTATAGTGAGATCCAAATTATTTCTAAAATCAAATTGAGTGACACAATTTGATCCAAATCAAGATCCACCGAATACCGAGCCAAAGCAAGCCTTCAACGAGCCTTTTGAAGCGACGCCGATCTTCATCTGAGCAAGTGATCCATGACGATCCGCGACTTAAGAAGACGATGCGAAGCTAGTTTTGACGATTGAGTTCTCTCCTCAAATCTCGTAATCTTTGAGTGAATTCTAACGAGACGTTGATTAATAAAAGGTGAAAATTCTTGATCTTGCTTTTCTTTACATTTGAGCATTATGAAGAGTTATCGATTCTTGATTGTTATCTTTTTCATGATGTTTGAGTGAAAACTCCGCTTGTGGAGGAATCGAGAAAATGGGTAGATGATGATGAGTAAATTCTTGAACGATTCTTAAGTCTTATGAGTTTTGTAAACTTTAGAAAATTAAATCAACGATGACCTAGTTTTGAGCGAGATGCTTTATTGAATATTTTCGCTCCAAATTAGAGATCAACGATCGATGATTGAATTTCCTAGAGGCTAGAATTTGAATGATAATCAACGAAAGGACAAGGGATAGAAGGAGAAACCCTAGTTTCTTCAATAGATCCCTAATTCTCGTTGATCTTCATCGATCTAGCAACAAATCATCAATAGATAAGAATTTTTAATCATAAGTATTCATCATCACTATCAATTGGATCTATTCCTACAAGCCTTTTTACAAATCTTGATAATTCAAACTATTTGGACATTTTCTTGATCTTTATTGATTCTTAATTCTAGATCTATATTCTTTATGTTTTCTTAAAATCAAATCATACAAATCTTGAATCAATTTTTCCAGCAATTTTCTTTTACCTTTTCATTTTGACTCATTTAAAAAAAATCGATCAAAACACACGTCTCAGTGGACAATCCGTATTCATTAACGCGCTACATCGACACTGTTAATTGATTGCGGTATAAATTTCTTTGGTTGTGATTAAAACTTTTCCATACACACGAAGAATGATCAATCAAATGGCGCCGTTACCGGGGATGTGTGCTATTTTGTTCGTTTTTGTTATTTGAGTTGAAAAATTATTATTCCATCAGAATTTTTAGATCAAATTCGCATCAAGTGCTTAATGATTAGTTGTGAATTTTTTGCGAGGGAATCTGGAATCATTGTAGCAGTGTGATCAAGATTCAGAGAAGTTTTACAAATTCCAGAGCAGTACAGGAAGCTGCAAAAAAATTTTCATCACCTAATCCCTCCTTCTAACCGCGGATCCGCGGCCAAAGAGGCGTTTTTGTGGTGGTTCCACCGCCGTTTAGGAGCATCACTTCTTCAGATTTCTGTGGTATACTCTCTGTTCTCTCCTCTCCTCTCTGATCTTCTCCAATAACCATTTTCTGCAGGATTCTTTGCAAAATCCGCAGTGTCGCTAAAAGAAAAAAATTTGTTGCGTGTTTGATCTTGGTTGTTTGCATATTTTAATACAGAAATTAAGGGGCAAAGACCAAATTCAGATTAGGTGAGGATTTCATTACCCTTCCTAAGCCCCGGAAATCACAAACTTGCATCCGCATCACCCTCATTAACTAAAAAAGATTTAGACAAGACACTAAGGACCGTCGCGCTCAATTAGGACAGAAGAAGATCGTGGGTAATCTATTGCTTATCCTCATTTCTTTTGTGGTGTCTAAGGCAAGTGTGTCTAAGGAAAGTGGATACTTAATTAGGCCCACTACCTACGTAGTGGAGAACCTCCCACTTACCTGGCACTTACCTGGCCACAGATGTGATAAAGAGGTAGTAGCGGATCTATCCTATGATTTGTCTTCTGGAAGTCTAGGAGTGGTCTAGTGACTTGACCTAGGTGACCATTAGATCTAGGGTTGCTTGTGCATTTTGTTTGTGATTTGATTTTTCAAAAAACCGTATTTTTCAAAACAAACACCAACCAACTTTTCCCCTAATTATCACAACACCGCCACTTGTGCTAAACCCTTTAGTGCAAGTTCGGCTGGACACGGGATTCTAGTGCCCGTCTTGTCCGCGTTTCCCCCATCGACCCCAAAGTCGGTATTTCTACATTTTCTTTTTCCCACCATCCACCACGACCGCGATGGACGGATTTCCATCAAAGTTTAAGACCACTCTGCCACCACCCGCAGGTGCGCAGAATCCTCCATGCATTTCTCTCCAAGAGAGATGCTATCCTACACGTGTTCCCCTTCCTATCTGTCTTTCTATACCACCAGCCAATGGGGACAATTTCGAAATTAAACCTCATTTCATCAAACTTTTACCCAAATTTCACGGGCTCGAGTCTGAAGACACATACGTTTTTATCATCAAATTCAAAAACGTATGTGCTTTGATGGGTAATTCACAACTGTCTTTGGATGCTCTGCATTTACGTCTTCTCCCATTTACCTTGTGCGATATAGCCGAGAAGTGGCTTTACAACACAACTGCACATTCTATTTCAACATGGGACAAGTTCGTTGCAGCATTCCTTAAGAAATTTTATTCCAATCATAAGACCGCCCGTGCTCGGGGCGAGATCTTCAAATTTACCCAACTTCCCAATGAACCATTTTGGAAATGCTTTGAACGGTTCAAGGATCTTCTTATCCAATGTCCTCATCACGGAATTCCCAGATGGGATTTGTGTCGAGTTATCTATGAGGGTATTGATCTCACGACTAAACAGATGCTTGAAACCATGTGTCATTGCCAATTCCTATCTAAAGATGATGGTGAAGCTTGGAAATATCTAGAAGATTTAGCTCAAAACACATTATAATGGGAAAGTGTTAGACCACCATCGTCTAGGGATGATATCAATCAGCTCGATGCTTCCGTCACAATGAGAGCCGAAATGGCCGCAATACAAAGGAAACTCGACGCTCTAGAAAAAAGTTCTCTTCAGCCTCCCTAAACCAATACACACTTCCCAAGACCGTGTGTGGCTGCTGTTCAAATCCATCACATTTGACGGAAGAATGTCTTTTGAATGTACCGTTTCAAGGTCACACTAATGCTGCATTTCAGCAAAGACCTGAAAACGATCCTTCTTCTTCCTCATATAATCAAGATTGGAGGAATCACCCTGATTTTTCTTGGATCCAACACCAAACTCAATACACGGATCCAAACCATAATAACTTTCAATGGGTTCCTCCACCACAACAGCAACCACCAAAAATGAGTCATCACCCCTTTCAACCACAAAATTTTCAAAACCCGACCAACAACTTTGATCCTTCTTCTGCCGGTACTTCTACACCCTCTGCACTCGACATGTTCATTACACAATTCATGAAAACAAATGACATTTTAATGTCTTCTATCCAAACGTTAGTGCAAAACACTGTCTCCCACGGTGAGAGTATCAAATCGATAGAAGCACAAATTGCACAACTGACTGCCAAAATGAGTGCTGGAGAGAAAGGGAATCTTCCAGCTCAACCTCTTCCTGATCCTGGACCTTCACATTACACTAATATGAATGCACTTACCACGTTGAGATCTAGAAGAGTGATAGACAATCATGTGGGTGAACAGATTGATGTTGAGGAATCAATTGAACCCCAGGTTTCCACTTCCACTTCCACTCCCACTTCTACTTCTTACCCTATTTCGTCCAATTTATCTTCTTCTTCTTTCGAGCCTATTCTCCGTTTTCCCAAAGGCTTGAACCCTCTACCCACTTCATCCTTTCCACCCCTACAGCTTTCTCCACAAATGTTGGACCCAACACTTATTGATAGAGCTCCATTTCCGGAAAGGATAAGGCCCAACAAACCCAATGCCCAAATGGAGAAGCTTGTGGAAATGTTTAAGCAAGTTAACATCAACGTCCCTCTCCTAGATGCTATACAACAAGTTCCGTCCTATGCGAAAATTCTTAAGAACTTGTGCACTAGGAAGAGGAAGACTCAAGTGCCTAAAAAAGTTTTCATGTCGAGTACTGTAGACACGGCTTTTTCCCAACAATTACTAAGGAAACGTAAGGACCCTGGCTGTCCTACTATTTCTATTTCTATTGGGGATAAACACATTAACCGTGCTTTACTTGACCTTGGCGCTAGTGTTAACTTTCTTCCATATTCATTCTATGAGCAACTGGGTATCGGAGTGTTAAAACCCTCGATACAGCAGACGCAATGACAACAAATGAAGCAAATGCAACATTCCTAGCTTCAAGGGCTTGACGGCAACTCATATAAAACCTGAAAGACCATCGGAGATCATCCCACACCAGCGCAGAGTGATCACCACCATGACATTCGTCTCGATACAGCAGATGCAATGACAGCAAATGAAGCAAAGGCAACATTCCTAGCTTCAAGGGCTTGACGGCAACTCATATAAAGCCTGAAAGACCATCGGAGATCATCCCACACCAGCGCGGAGTGATCACCACCATGACATTTGTCTAGATACAGCAGACGCAATGACAGCAAATGAAGCAAAGGAAAATTCCTAGCTTCAAGGTCTTGACGGCAACTCATATAAAACTTGAAAGACCATCGGAGATCATCCCACACCAGCGCGGAGTGATCACTACCATGACATTCGTCTCGATATAGCAGACGCAATGACAGCAAATGAAGCAAAGGCAACATTCCTAACTTCAAGGGCTTGACGGCAACTCATATAAAGCCTGAAAGACCATCGGAGATCATCCCACACCAGCGCGGAGTGATCACCACCATGACATTCGTCTCGATACAGCAGACGCAATGACATCTAATGAAGCAAAGGCAACATTCCTAGCTTCAAGGGCATGACGGCAACTCATATAAAGCCTGACAGACCATCGGAGATCATCTCAACATTTGTCTCATTACAACAGACGCAATATCAGTGAATTGGAATCGTGGCAATCCCCAGTTCCATGACTCAGCGGTGCACAGACAACCGAGAGTCAACCCCCGACTCCGTGAAATGTGAATAAATTCAAACCTTCCTGGTCACGTGGAACACGTCCTATGTCAATTCTGACCCCATGCGAAACGTCCAGAGCGGAGCCTGGTCCTCGCAGAACACGGCTATGTCAATCCTGACCCCGTGGGAAACGTCCAGAGCGGAGTCTGGTCCTAGCAGAACACGGCTATGTCAATCCTGACCCCGTGGGAAGCATCCAGGGAAAATTCCCGGTCTAGTGGAACACGGCCTATGTCAATCCTGACCCCGTAGGAAGCGTCCAGAGCAAATCCTGGTTCCAATGAACACGGTTAAAAGTCAATCTTAATCCCAGGGAAATGGCCAGAGCAACTCCTGACTCCGTGAAATGCGGATAATGGTAACCTTACCCATCACTTACGGGTCCTCACGACTCGTAAGGGAGCAAACTCTCTTATGAGATCCTTACGACTCTCAAGAGAAAACACACTTAGGAATCCTCACGATTCTTAAGGAGAAATTACACCTACGGAATCCTCTCGACCCATAGGGAGAAATACCTTTATGAGACCCTCACGGCTCATAAAGTTGAAAAGCCTTAGGAGGCAGATCTTAACCTGACTCCTAAGCCATCGCTGTCCTACAAGGAGATTAAAATAGATTATCCACAAAATGCATTTACTAAAAGGGACACACCATCATGAAGCAAAATATGTCTTTTATTCATGAATCAAAATGAATACAAAGTACAATTTATGAAAGAATAAAAAAAATACTCTCATTCAGGAGTATGTATAAAAGAAGAATAAAAATATATATATACAATTCTTCAGGCCGGCGGACGATTTAATAGATTTGCCAATTCATCCTTTTTCCGCTGGGCCTCAGCCTCATGATTCATTATCATTAGGAGACGGGCCTCCTCTTGAGCCTGTTGGGCCTGATATGAGGCAAGTCGACTTTCAGGCTCTTTTTCGGTAACCTTATGAGCTTCGACCATTTCACGAGTGAAAATGACGGCCTTATCAATGGCTACCACCTCCTTGATAGCCTCTTGAAGCCCTCGCCAAAGATCATATGCCCGAGTGGTCTTGGACGTAAGGTTAGCTTGAAGTTCCCTCAGCGCTTTGGAAGCCAGCTCCCTCTCCGAAAACATTCGGCTGAGCCTCTTCTCGCATGACAAAATATTTGAGGTGCATCGTTCGATCAGCCCCCGCAAGCTCACCTTTGTAGCTACAACCTCTGAGGGAAGACGTGTACATTCAAGAATATGCAAGCAAACCTCTACCTGACGACAGAACTTAACCCAGACTTGCACCAATGTTTCACTATGGTAAGTAGCAAGAAAGGGAAGAGAACCATTGGCTTCAGCGGCAAATGCTTCGGCCGTGATCAGACTCCCAGCACGAAGATCTTCAATCAGAGCTGACAAGGAGTGAAGGCTTAGCTTTGCCATCCGCTCCGAGGCACGTAAAGCATAGGGGCCGGGCGGCATCACGAAGCGAGATTCCAGCGTGGTAAGAACTGGTCAAGCTGTTAAGATTCATAGAAAACAATCGGCGAGATTCATAAGTAAGGAGCGAATGGAACAACGTTGAAACTTTACTTACCCACGGTCATGCAAGAAGGGTCTGAAGGCTCCCCAGGTCAGTCAAGAATCTCAACCTCGTCATTGGCCTCCAGAACTATAGAAGACATCAGTGTCATTATATGAAACAATAATAATGCCGTGAGGAGAAAGCAAATAACGTTAACCTTTCCCGGAAGAGAGGACGATACGTTGAGGGGATATCGCCTGCGGAGCGGCCATCTCTAGCAGACGCTGGAAGGACTTCCTGGGGGATAAGTCCACGATGGACGTCGCCAATCCCCGTAGCTCTGAAAAGACAGAAAAGTTCAGATAATGGAGAGATTATCAAAATAAAATATAGAGGGATACCTTCGATGCTTCTCCCTCCTTGAACTAGAGGGATAGCAGCTTCGACGGCCTCCTCCGTGTCTCCAGGCACATCATCGGGGATGTGGGCCGGTATAATAACTTCCGGTTGTGGAGCAGTGACCATTGCCGCAGGCTCCAATGAAAGGACGATGGCCTCGACTACCTGTCCCGCAGTCTCCGGGCCGTCCCCAGAGAGATCCATTGAATCCGCGGCCAATGAAGATGCCTCTTCCAGGGGAGCAAGCACCGGGGGAGCGGGAATCACCGAGGGAAGCTCCATCACAGGAACAACAGTTGCATCAACCCCCTCCACACTGATTAGTGTCTCATCGAGGATATTTGCAGAGTCCATAGTCAGGGCGCAACTTGGACTCAGATCCTCTGCCATCAGCGAAGTCCCTGCAAAGTTTGCACGAAGATAAGGATCTGTATATATATATATATATATATATATAAGCAGTGCAAAATACTACAAAAGGATATATATATAAGCAGTGCAAAATACTACAAAAGGATATATAAGTGTACCAATGCGCAAAGGAGCTTCTAGTATGGCTTGTTCAAGCCAACGCTCCTTCCTGAGGAGGTATGCTCGCCGGGGTTCGAGAGTAGACTCGTGGCCTCCGGTCCACAATGAAAGCGCATCTTCGGCATCGGTTGAGATAGGCTGCTTAAGGGCTCTCTCGCCTCCTTCTTCCAAAGGACCTAAAAATATCCGCCGTATTGATGGAGGGTCTTCATAGAATATGACGGCAGGATAAGGACTCCTTGGGGCACGTATGTTCTCGGTTTCATCTTAGGAACGCCTTATGGCCTCTGCTAGTTGTGCGGCTTCCTCGGCAGATGAACCAGGAAAAAGAAGACTGTCTTCCGGCGGACTAGTAACAGTCTTCTTCCCCCGCTTTGACTCAGAGCTAGTGACTGTAGAAGATCGCTTCTTCCCTTTTGCCGCCCGCTTTTTGAGCCGCTTCTCGGTTTTGACAGGGAGGGAAGACTTCTTCAGGACCTCCGCTAAGGGGATATTATCATTAGAGCTAGGTGTTACCTCCAGAACCGTTACGGTATCCGTCATCGGTCGTTCAAGCGAAGACTCTATTGGCAATGAGGCGCAAAGCCTTTCCTCCTCTCCGAAGGTTTTAAGCGAAGCAGCAATGGCTTCTTCTGTTGAGGCACCTGTTAAAACGGCAGGCGTCAGTCAAAACATGATAAAAAAAATGAAATGAACAGCGGAGAGATAAGGGTGAAGTATACCTGACTACGCAAGGGCTGCCAGTTCTTTTTCGAGGATGACTGACTGTTTGGAAGCTTCGATGGCAGCCTCCAAATCGGTATCATCGAGCGTCCTGAATAAACCCTCATTGGTCCCATATTCGCTCAAGCCTTCGCTAGACGGAGAAAGGGGCGTCAAGCCTAATATGGTGTCCAAAGAAAGTACTTGTTTCTTTTTCTTCTGAGGACGAGCGCCAGTGGTCGATAACACGAGTTTGCGTTTAGTAGGCGCCTTTGGACGACGAGTCCCAATTTCTTTTCCTACGTCTGACTCGGGGGACGCGGCAGCCACCTTTTTTTCAGGCGCGCTGGATGGGGGCAACCCGTGAGTAGGGCTTAGCACGTGTGAGGCCTCAACTGCAGTGACCCCTCTCAAGGGAGGATGAACAATGTCCCGTCGCTTTAGAGGAACATTTCGATCACTAGTCGGCACTGCACCCTTGCGATCAAGCAACAATCGTTTTTCCTCCCTAATGACGGCACCCATCGAATGTCGGTACCACGCCACATTCACATTCAGGGCTTGCGGAAGACAACTCGGTTCGCTGATGAAGAAGTTAGACCCTGTGTTCAGGCACATAAAATGATGTAGTTCGCTCCGAGTACCCGCTTCAGTGGCAGCCGGTTCTGCCAAGAAAGCCACGAGTGGGACGCCTTGATTGTAGCTTAACTGCTGGGCGAAACGATACGGGTTATACCTCATAAATAAAGCCGAGTCATTCATCTTAAATACGAGAAAGCCCGGCTGGATAGAGTACAGATGAAGAATCTCCCGAGCTTTCAAGACGGAGGCCCCATCTTTAAATATATCCTACAATGACAACACCGTCTTCCCCGATTCCTGGCCGACGGTCAAAACTTTATCAGTAAAGGACATGCCAGCTCCAACCGTGCGCGGGCGAAGAAGCAAGCCTCTAGCTTCCCATTGTGTTGGAGTCACAATAGAGGCACCGACCAGTCGCATGATCCGAGGGAACCTGCACCTGTCATAAAAACCCGACCTCTAGTGGATGCCAAAGATGCCTAGCACGTGCAACTCGAGCCATGACGTGAAATAATGCATCGGGAAATTTACCGACTGCACCCCTGGCTCAGTGGTATCCGCTGCCAAGCTGAGTCCGTGATACACATGGGCTAACCCAGTGATCCCTACAGCCACTTGTATCCCAGCAACCATCCGATGCGCAGGATAGAAGACGGACGGCTTCATACGGCGAGGGTGCATGGGAAGCGCAAACCAACTCAGCCATAACCCAAGAAACCCTAAAAAGAACGTTTCTTCGTCAATCCCAGGAGCCGCTAGCTCTGCAAAAGGGATGACCGGGGTATCGGGTAGAAAGAAGCTCTTCTGATCCGCCTCCATCGCCGACAGGTTGCCCAAACCTAAGCCGAAGGGGTCGTCAAGACTGGCGAATTTCTCAACTTCTTCCTTCAATACTTCTGGGCGAAGAAAATCAGCGATAAAAGCCGTAAAATTAACTCCACGACCTTCGGATGCAAGAGAGAGGTTCTCATAGATATTCAACACCTTTATCAAACTCGGAAATTGGTGTTGAATAGCGTTCTCGGGAGTAAGATCCATTACCACTGATTTGGTGGCGAAAATATACTCATCCGGGGAAGTAATTCCTCAAAATGTTCTCCCCTAATCGGTAAATCCGAGACCTCTGCAAATTTCTCCAAAGAAATTGAGACTTCTCGATCTGATAGGAGGAAGGTGTGGGTCGGAATGTTCCACTGCTCCAGAAATGCCCTGATCCACCATGTAGGAGGTGTGGAATATTGAAACAAAGAAGCGTAAACGGCGGGATACAATCCGAGCTTCAGCAACTGTGATTTCTTCGCCGATAAAATATACCGAGCCCACTGCAAGTATCCGGCCGGATGACGGGGAGTTAGTCCGATGTTGTAGGGCTGTCCCCAAGAACGTGACTCGCCCTGACATATGCGCCGCCCTAGGGTGTCCAAAGCCACCGATGGCTGCACGGGTATTGCGGCCATAGAAGGCCGAAGGAGACCCACTGAAGTCCAGTTGGCCTCCTCCACAGCGTAATTTATCGGAGGTGCATCTGCATAAGCGATTGCCGAAATAGGCTCCGAGGGTGTCGCACAGGAAAAGCTCCGTCGGCCCATGATAATTTGATCATACCATCTACCCCATAGATGAAGACTCTTGTGCTCCGGGTCATGGTCTTTGATCAGCGCAAAAACCTCTCAGTCTATGGGCGCTTCAGAGAATCCGCCTTCTGAGCGAATGAACAGGAAGGAAGTGTCGAAAGACATAGTACCTGCGCAGAAAAGAACGAATTTTCATCCACCAATGCTATAAATTAAATTCTATCACTAGGTACTATAAATCCGTACCGCACTGCAATGCAGTCAAAAGGGACTAAAGGGGACCCACAAAATCTAGATGACGTTTCATCATTAATAAAATAGCCTCATCATTTGATAAGGCTGTCATTAAATGAGGAAATCCTCAAGAAAGTCTCATTAAATGAGAAATCCCTCGGGCAGAGGAGTAAAACTCCCATTGAGAGCAGCGCTCTTCACTAGACAGACATCTGTCAAAGTCTAATGATGAAGGAATAAAATTCCTCAAGAAAATCCTAAGAGCCTTACTCTGAGAAGATGATGGAATAATCCATCAAAAATAAAATTTCAATTTGATCTTCAAGATCCATGAACAAACTCTTAAGAATTCTTCTATATGATCTGAAAGGAGCAAAGCTCCATTAATGGATTAAGAAATCATAAGCAAGATCCTTTTAGATTTGTGATTCCAAGAGAGCAAAGCTCTGTTAATAAAACCCTAAAAAGGATTTTCTTTATATCAAAGATCTATGAAGAGCAAGGCTCTGTTAATGGGTGAAACCTTAAAAGATGTTTCAAAAAGATTTAATATTTTACCTAAAATATCTGACAGAGTTCTGTCCTTAAGAAAATTCTTAAGAGAAATAGCTGCGCTCTGAAGGAGAAAATAAATTTTCAAGAAAGATTGAAGATGAACAGAAGTCATCTCAAGGGCCAAGGGTCCTATTTATAGGCACTAAGTGCCATTTCAATTCCTCGGTTGATCCAAGAGTGGAGATACTGTCACAGCTGCACCCACGTGTGGGCCCCGTGAGCGCAACGGTGGGGGGCATTTGTTTCTCCAATTAGAGCAAAACTCTATTCAGAATTCAAAATTTGAATTAAAGCTGAGCTTTTATAAAAGCGCTGCACTACAACTAGCGCACCCTGTGCAAAGCGTATAGGCGCTAGCGCTAGATGCGCTGCGGTCCAAGTAGCGCACCATGTGCAAAGCACGTGTGCGCTAGCACTAAGAGCGCTGCGCTTCAGGTAGCACACCATGGGCAGAGCGCATAAGCGCTAGCTCTGGAACTAAATGTTCCTCACCGTTGGATCAAATATCCAACGGATATGATTAATTCATCAATTAACTAGATTGAAATTCTGTTGAATCTTTCCAAACAGAAAAGATCGTGCCCTGAATTTGGAACACCGTTGGATCAATGATCCAATGGTGATTAAAAATCACTAAAATACAGAACAAATTCTGTAAGGGGGAAAGATTTTCCAATCTTGTTAAAAAACAAGAATATTATCTTCTGTAAACCAGAAGCCCTTAGATCAAAGATCTGACGGTGGGGAAATTCCCAAATCAATTAGAGAATAAATCTCTTCAACCGATTGAACAAATCAGCTTGCCCTATATAAAGGCCCCGAGACTTCAAGTCTCAGAGAGAGGAACCCCCCCATAAACTTTGAGAAAATCTCAGGAAGAAGAAGAAGCTCTCGGTAAAAGAAGACAATTCTTTTCAAGGTAAAAAAAGAATAGAAAGACGAAATCATCTCAATATAAAACAAGTATTTACTTCTTTCATAGATCATAGATCATAGATCTATAAGACAAATTGTCTTTCACAAAAGAGATTATGAACATCTCATTATAAAGGGGGGGAGAATTATTCAATTCTCTTAAGATCACAGATCCATAAAGGCAAAGCCTTTCATCAAAAAGAGATTGAAATATCTTTTGTAAACTAAGAACTTTGTTCTTAGAATCTTAAGACAAAGTCTCTTATCAAAGAAAAGATAATTTTCAGAGCGCAAAGTTAACCTAAGAAGAGCCTTAGCGCTCCTAATCTAAGAAGAGCCTTAGCGCTCCTAATTTAAAAGTGCCTTAGTGCTCTTCATCTAGCGCAAAGCGCTGCAGTGCCATAGCGCTTCAAACACAGCGCACTGCGCTCATTGGCTAGCGCTCAGCGCTAAGCGCGCCATGTGCTCCTCATGTGTGCGCTGCATTACTAAAAACGCTTTGCGCTCATTACATGGCACCAGCGCCAAACGCCTCAATGCTTCAACTATAGCGCATCAGCGCTCTACATCTAGTGCAAAACGCTAAGCGCATCAGCGCTAAGCGCATTAGCGCTTAATATCTGGCGCAAAGCGCTAAGCGCATTAGCGCTTTAACCATAGCGCACTGCGCTCATCGACTTGCGCTAGTGCCAAGTGCGCCACATGCTTTTATGTGCGCTTGGACGGAACATAAACTGTTCTTTGAATAAGCCTGGAGCTATGATAAATGCACAGCATTCAACTAAAGACAAAACATTATCAGAGACTAAACCAATGCTTAGCATTTTTAAGGGGATTGGGCTCAAACAAACATCTAACGACTCAAAAACAAATGTTGAACATTGTAATTGAATGGACTTAGCCCAAATTGACCATAAGTTCTCAATTCAGATTAATTGAGTTCATATGCTCATAAATCACAGATCTTAGTCCCAATTGGACTACAGGTCTCTCAACCCACATGGGTTCAAGGGTACATCTCTGAACCCCTCTGATATATGTCGTTGTAATCCTTCAGCGTCTTCAGAGAGGTGACGGGTCCCAGCAACCATACATCTCATGGACTATGATGTCCTTAACCCTGGACTGTGGGGTCCTTAAGCCCATGGACTATGATGTTCTTAACTTTGACTGTGAGGTCTTTAAACTCACGGACTATGATGTCCTTAACCTTGACTGTGAGGTCCTTAAGCCTATGGACTATGATGTCCTTAACTTTGACTGTGAGGTCTTTAAACTCACGGACTATGATATCCTTAACCTTGACTGTGAGGTCTTTAAACTCACGAACTATGATGTCCTTAACCTTGACTGTGAGGTCTTTAAACTCACGGACTATGATGTCCTTAACATTGGACCGAGATGTCCTTAAACTAACATTGGATCACCATGTCCTTAAACTAGTAATCGACCGCAATGTCCCTAAACTAAGCAATAGAGTCCAAATGCTCTCTTATTGGATCTAAATAATCCCGTTAAGTTGATCTTAGTCTAAAATTAGACTAACGTATCCTTAACAAATGTTTAAGTTGATCTAAGTCTCAAATGAGACTAACGTATCCTTAAACCCAACCCCTAAACCCAAATCTAAGAAAATACGGATTTAGACTAATCCACGCCCTACGGGCGACAACATAAATTAGTCTCCGTATACAATCCATGGGCAACCAAAAAACAAAACAAACAAACACGACACGAAGTGACCATCTGGAGAAGGAGAATGTGGTTACCGCGATGCGGTAGCGTAATTAACTGTAGGGGCTTGTGCCTGCAGGGAAGAGCGTCCCCACAATCAAAAACCCCTCAAATGAGGGGGAATCTGACGAAGTCTGCTACATCGGCCACATCCGTTTAAACCTTCGATATACGGTGTCATAAATCAACTTGGCATTTTCGGAGAAGTGGACGGATAGCACCAATTAGCATCTGCCCCGAAATTCAGGCAAGACGGACCTGCGCGGTCGCGTCTCCGCATTTCGGAGGGAACATCCCCTCCTATGCAAAATTTTTGAAAGACTTGTGCACTAAGAAGAGAAAATCTCAGGTACCAAAAAAGGTTTTCCTAACTAGTAACGTGAGTAATGCTCTTACCCAAGATTTACCACAAAAACGGAAAGACCCTGGCTGTCCGGCGATTTCTATAACCATTGGGGATAAGAACATCAACCGCGCTCTTTTGTATCTTGGTGCCAGTGTTAACCTGCTTCCTTATTCTGTATATGAGCAACTAGGTGTAGGAGAACTGAAACCTATACATTGTACTCTTCAAATGGCCGACCGATCTATCACCCATCCTAGGGGTGAGATGATGTGTTAATTAAAGTTGGGGACTTCATATTCCCTGTTGACTTCATTGTTTTAGATACACAACCTGTAGCTAACCCCCAGAATCAAATTCCAGTGATACTCGGTCGCCCATTCCTTGCAACCTCAAATGCCGTGATCAATTGTCGAAATGGTTCTATGAACCTATCTTTTGGAAACATGACAATTGAACTCAACATTTTTAGGTTAGGGAATTAGCCACCCGAACCAAGTGCTCATAAACTAGATTTTTGTTCCATTCTGGAGATCGCCCCCGAGGACTGTGAATTTAAGGAATTCTTGTTGATCACAGTAATCTTGACGCCACTAGTGCGTTCCTCTTTGAACCAGCTGCTTACGCTTCCAACAACGATTACGAGTGCTTTACCTTTTCGAACGATCTTGGCTTATCACCTCCCGAGTTTGAATCTTTTGAATTTGTGGCTGCGTTAGTTGAACTATCCGACCTGGTCGCATATACTCACTTTGAGCCCCTGTTGGAATCTTTTGAGTTCGAGACATTTTCTCCAATCTTGCCCTCAGTCATTTTACCTCCTACGCTCGAACTCAAGCCTCTGCCGTCTCACCTCAAATATGCATACTTAGGTGAAAACGAGATCCTCCCAGTCATCATCTCGGCTTCTCTATCTCTAGAGCAAGAGAAAGCCCTTCTCACGGTCTTGCAATCCAATCGGCAAGCATTCGGCTGGACGATGGCGGACATCAAGGGGATTAGTCCCCTAATCTTTGAACATCACATTCATATGATGAATGATGCCAAACCAGCTAGGGATCCACAGAGGCGATTAAATCCAGTCATCAAGGAGGCTATGAAAAAGAAGATCGTCAAATTTCTGGATAGTGGTATCATTTACCCTATTTCAGACAGCCAATAGGTCAGTCCTATACACGTTGTCCCTAAGAAGTCGGGCATTACTGTCATCACAAACGAGGCGAATGAGTTGATCCCTACTCGCACCCAAATCAGTTGGCAAGTATGAATTGATTATCAGAAACTCAACGCTGCAACACGGAAAGATCATTTCCGCTACCTTTCATTGACCAAATGCTCGAACGAGATTAAATGGACATGAGTTTTACTGTTTTCTGGACGGTTACTCAGGCTACAACCATATTCCCATCGCTGAGAAAGACCAGTACAAAATCACTTTCACTTATCCTTTCGGCACGTTCGCATATCGCCGCATGCCCTTTGGGCTATGCAATGCTCCCGCTACCTTTCAGCGGTGTATGATGGGAATTTTCTATGACATGATTGAGAAATTTTTGGAGATATTCATGGATGATTTCTCCATCTTTAGCGATTGTTTCGACGAGTGTCTGCAACATCTTAACGCTGTCCTTACTCGATGTATAGATAAAAATCTCACTTTAAACTGGGAAAAATGCCACTTCATGGTACGTGAAGGTATTGTCTTAGGACATATCATTTCGCGAAATGACATTGAGGTTGACAAAGAAAAGATTGATGTCATCTCCAACCTCCCTCCTCCCAAATGCGTCAGAGATATCCGATCCTTCCTTTGCCATGCCAGTTTTTATAGACGATTTATCAAGAACTTTAGCAAGATTGCTAGACCCTTGACTCTTCTTCTGGCCAAGAATACCATGTTCAACTTTGACTCAAGATGTTTGACTGCTTTCGAATCCTTGAAAAGCTTGCTAACTACTGCTCCCGTTCTTTTTTCACCCAATTGGACGCATCCTTTCGAGATTATGTGCGATGCATCCGATTTTGCTATCGGTGCGGTCTTAGGACAACACATCGATAAGATGTCGCACGTAATCTACTACACGAGCCGGACCCTAAATGACGCCCAAATGAATTACACAATAACCGAGAAAGAGTTCGTGGCTGTTGTGTTTGCTTTAGAGAAATTCAGGCCCTATCTGATCGGCTCCCCAGTCATTGTCTACACCGATCATTCCGCTCTAAGACATCTTTTTGCGAAAAAGGATGCAAAATCTCGGCTAATATGTTGAATCCTCTTATTTCAAGAGTTTGACCTCATCATTAAGGACAAAAGAGGATGTGAAAACATAGTAGCCGATCATCTTTCATGACTTCCTTCTTCGCCGACGCTCCCTCTCCCAATCAACGATACTTTCCCTGATGAACAACTTTTGACAAAATCTTACGAACCCTGGTTCGCAGATATTGTGAACTACTTGGCGACTGGACTCATACCTAACGATTGGTCGAGTCAGGATAGACTTAGATTTTTATCCCAACTAAAACAATTTTACTGGGACGAACCTTACCTGTTCAAGTACTGTCCAGACCAAATCATCCGCCAGTGTGCTCCGGAAAATGAATTCAAGAGTGTGTTGTCTTTTTACCACAATCAAGCATGTGGCGGGCACTTTGGCCCAAGAAAGACAGCTGTGAAAGTCTTGCAATATTGCTTTTACTGGAAAAACTTTTCAAAGATGCACATGAATACTGCAAGACTTGCTCCCGGTGCCAACATTTGGGCCGGATTTCCAGGCGAAATGAGATGCCGCTCCAACCAATCTTGGTTGTTGAGACGTTCGATATTTGAGGGATAGATTTCATGGCCCGTTTCCCAACTCTTTTGGGAACCTGTACTTTCTCTTAGCTGTTGATTATCTCCAAATGGGTTGAGGCAGTGCCAAGCCGGACTAACGACAACAAGATTGTCATTAAATTCCTGAAAGAAAACATATTTTCCCAGTTTGGGCACCCTCTCTATCATCAACGACAATAGGACACATTTCTGCAATAGGTCTTTCGAGGCATTGATGCGGAAATACTCGATTAATCATAAGCTATCCACACTCTATCACCTCCAAACATGTGGGCAAGCCGAAGTTTCAAATCGGCAGATCAAGCAGATATTGGAGAAAACGGTTTCGAGAAACCGTAAAGATTGGTTTGCGAAATTAATTGATGCCCTTTGGGCATTTCGAACTGCATATAAGACTGATCTTGGCATGTCTCCCTATCGGCTTGTGTACGGAAAGGCTTGCCACCTCCCTGTGGAAATCAAACATCGTGCTATTTGGGCGATCAAAGAACTGAATCTCAATCTTGAAAATGCGGGCAGCTATCGGAAGCTGCAACTTAACGAACTGAATGAGTTCGGGATGAGGATTACGACAACGCAGTTGTTATAAAGAATCGAACGAAGGTGTTTCATGATAAACACCTTACGCGCAAAACCTTCACGCCTAGACAACAGGTACTTCTTTATAACACCCGACTCCATTTCCATCCCGGTAAACTTCGATCTTGCTGAAAGAGACCTTTTCTTGTGCGATGTGTGTACCCGCACGACGCAGTGGATTTAGAGAATCCAAAGGACGGTTCGTTCTTCAAAATAAACAGACACAGATTGAAACCGTTCCTAAGCACAGAACCATCATAGGGCTCCTGATATTGCAGGAGCCGGTTGACCCTGCATAATATTCTTCTATTTACCACCAAACTTTAGTTATCCAGCCATAAATAATGGAGACATTGTTTCAAATAAGTTTGGGGGTATGTATATACTATTCTTGGTATATATATGTAGATATTCTTGTCATGTGCATATCCATTTTTTTTGACGAGCAATCTTGTCTGGTGATGCTTAGTCATTGTTCAAAAAAAAAGGAGAACCCATGATTTTGACCCTTCAACAATTTTTCCCTCTTGATATACAATGACAGTGAGGGCACTGTCCAGTTTATGTTTGGAGGTGTGCTCGGTAAGCTTTCTTCCTTCGCATTCATTTGTATATTCTGCATTTGCATACATATTCAAAAACCCAAAAAAATAAAAAAAAATTCGAAAAACATAAAAACTTTTGTCGTCGAGTTAGCTAGTGGGAGAACTTAGATTCGATATTTCGACGGTTTTGTTTGATAAGATAGGAACAACTAAATCCTATTTTTAGATTTTGAAACCTTGAAAGATAACCCTCCTTTGAGTTTAACTGTAGCTAATATACGTCTTTACATCACACTACACGTGTCATGAGTTTTGAAAATTAGATAGCAAGTCTAATATGTCTGAAAACTTTTAAATTGATAAACTATTTTTTGAGGATCAAATAAGTTTGTTATGAAATAAGTAATATCAAGAATAGTTTTAAAAGTAAAGTGGATATGAAGGGATATTATAGATACCTTAATAAGAACTAATTCTGAAGAATAACTCATCTGGAACTTGATTGGAGTGATTACACACCTGATCCACTAAACACGTCTTTTATCCTAAAAATAATTGAACAACTGGTTATATCTCCATTCTCATTAAATCGTTATGATTTTCACGCCAAAATTGGTCTTTTTGTTTTAGGGCCTAGGTAACTTGAGCAATTAAGTCCGCCGAGATGTCTCTACACCTAATGCCCTAAAACCAAATGGTTTGGGAGCATTGGCCTAAAACTCACGAAGAAGCCTAGAAAGTCCAAATTAAAACAAAGTAAAGCAAGTGTTCTCTCCGAGTTAAAATTTCTAACGGTTCTTTGTACGAGAATAATCTTAACAAAAGACAGTTTTTTATAAAAATATTTTTTAACGGAGATATGAAGGTTTTATCCTATGATGAAGACTATTGCACGTTCACGAAGGTGTGTATGAAACGAAAACAAGTAAAAGGTAGAATGAAAAATAAGACCCGGTTTCCTATTAAGGAAGATAGAAATTCTGAATTTGAAACCTAACTGGAAAACAAAACTTGAAAAATACTTAACTCTTTATAAAACTTGAGTGATCCTTTTTAAGTTTTTATCTGGGCTTTATTTTGTGACATGATGACTTTAATCGATCCTTTTGAAACTTAACGACACTATTTGCACTGCGCGTAAAGATATTTAGGATCTTAAGTTAAATAAGAAGTGAGGTGTGAAAAATAAAGGTTCGATATTTCTAACTTAGGATAATAGAATTTCTAGCTTTAAAGCTAAATCTTAAGGTTAGAATAAATAGTTATTTCGCCAAACTAGCTTGACGGAATTTTGTGGGTGAAATCCGCTGAAAACCCTAAGGAGACAACACTCCTCCTACTAGGGACACCTAGAGATTTAACGGCTTGTTGCACGAGCTCAGTGCAACCGCGTTCCCTGTGAAAATGAGGTCAGGATTTTTGTTTTGCTCGGGACGAGCAAAAGATAAGTTTGGGGGTATTTGTTCATCTCAGAAAACTGCATCTTAATACCACTCATTCATTATCTATTTTGTTACATATCGGTGCTATTAACCAGTGTCTGCTCAGTAAATATAGATTGCAGGTATTTGTGACAAAATACTGGAAACACACTCAAAATCACGGATATAACGTTTGGACGCCATCACTGCAAACAGAACAGAAAACCGATCGTGATTCAAAGAGTTCGTTTTTGCAAATAAACAAGTTTTGGTCCAACACATTACAAGTGTGTACAATACTCTTGGTGACTTGTACCATGGTGGGGTTGCTTTGGCACACATGACATGATGAATTGTGCAAGTAGGGAACATGAGCATTAAATGCTAAAAGATGTGATGCGATTTAAAGCATCAAGTTTCCCTTCAAGACTACTGAGTATAACCTAAACTGATATGAAGAAATCAAACAATACCAGTAGACTTCTGGAGTGCACTCGAGATCACCACACCAAAACGGGTCCCAATACTCAAAAAAAAACCGGCGATATCATGGAAATGATCGGCGGCGCCGGGCCTACCAAGGAGAAATTGCTTCATTTTTTATCGGTTCACTCATTGTTGTCCCATCTTCCTGTTTTTATTATTTGTTCATTTCGATTTTGAGCCTATAAATACCAGATCAATAGGCAAGGAGGAAGGATACTTTTTGCTTTAGTTTTAGTTTAGAACAAATTGTAATTTGTAATTTGTCTTTCCTTTGAACTTTTGAGCTCTTGCCCTTTTATCTTGACCTTGCAACTTCTTCATTGAACTTGCAAGCTTAAAATTTAGGTTTTTGAATTCAAGATTAGTGTATCTCATTTGAAAATCAATAAAAGTTCTCATTGTTAATTACACGTGTCTTGCTTTCTATTGAACTTGTGAAATCCTTGCCTTGCTTTGATCTTGCAACCTCTTAAGTGAGCTTGCAACCTTAAAATTCGGTATTTTGATTTCACATTGGTACGGGCTTAAAGAACATTTGAAGATATTTGCACGTAGGATTTATCGGTTCTTAACTTTCTAACCTTGACTTTACTTTTCTTGCAATTTTTGTTATGTGTCTCACTCTTTTTTTTATTTTGTAAATATGTATGAGTAATTGATTTACTTGTTAATGGTAAAATATGGTTAGTTTGTGTTAGGAAATGTGTATGCTAAAACCTTAAAAATCTTAACTTTTCAATTGAAACTCCGACCAAACGACTCGCAATTCCGCTCCGTTAGACACCCTATCTTACCACGATAGTGGTGAATCCTAATCGTGACCGGATTACGAGTGGTTTGTCGAAGGCTAAAGTCAAGAGACAACAACGGAAGGATAAGGGGAAAGAAATACGGATTTAGCACACAAACACAAATACCGTATTTCAAGTTCCCTAATCCATATTGTTGCCTATTGCCTTAGTGTCAATATCAGATTTGGGTCTATAAGGAAATGGCAAACATCATCCTAACACATATCGGGTCCACCCCCTAGACCCGATATGTGATACTCTTAGATGAGGAGACCAGACTATACGGAGATTGTCACAGATAGGCTCAGTAGGGATCCGGATGAGTTTGCTCATCGGCCTTCCTTTTCGACTGGTACCCGGGTAGCCGTTACGTATAGCTAGTGCCGCTGATGTGCTTGTGGTTATGGAATTATCCAGTAACTCACTGGCGGCGTACTGTCGAGTCTTTAGAGTCCCGTACAGAGGGTTTCCCTGGTTCAGGAAAAATGATGTAGTAGCCGTATTGGATACGTGCAGGGTTCCGATCGATTGGTGTACTTTGTACCCGGACTTTCAATCGGACTGTTGGTAATACTAGATGGCTCGGGTTTAAGCCGGATTATTAAATCAGGTATTGATTTGATAATTTACATATACTTATTTCGATATGTATATTTTAGTATTACGTTCTTCGTGTTATTCTATCTCTTTGGGCATTCATGTTTTTATCCAAATGCAGGTATGCATATACTGTAGACTGCAATTCGCATTTTGGTATGGATAACATTCTAGAAGGTGGGCACCTCATTATGCTTTTTCCATTTATTCTTTAAATGGAAATAAGGTGTAAATTGAAGGAGAAAGAGGTATGGTGAGAGACATGGCTTCAATAGTTGACAAATGAATTATTTATTCATTTGTGGCAACTATTGAAGCATGGTTGATATTTTTAATTGATGGAAATTGTTTTAAAAAATAATTCCCATATATTTTCTCTCACATGCTTGCTCATTTTTTTGCATCTCACCATTTTGCTTCACCTTCTTCTCCTCCTCTTGAGTTCCTCCACCTTCATTATCTTCCTCCTCTTTACACTCGCATGTGTTGAGAAACAAGAGAGGAGGTAAAATAGAGATAGTAGAACACTTAGAACTTCAAACTACATCCTAGAGATCTTGGATTAGCATCCCAAGTTCTCTAGTTGCTCCTTTTGTTATTTAGCAAGGAGCTAGAGCCATGGATCACATCCCTCGAGTGGATCATCTTCGACGGAGGAGGACCGAACAGCAAGCTCGATCCCGGCGTACCGATAGAGCGAGCAAAAGAGATTAAGCGCGATCATGGTGGCCACTTGGAGCGAACGATGAGGAAAGAAGACCGAAGGAATTGAATCGTTTGGTAAGACTTCTTTTTATAGTAGTTAGCTCTCTTTGTTCTAGTTAGGTTTATGGAAAGATCCATTTTAATTGGGTTATTCTAGCACCGTTTTGAAACTCATAGAAAAAAATTTGTTCCGCAAACCGCCACGGATGATAGCTAGGGCGTTAGGGTAACCCAACACCTGGTGTACGATAATAGGGACCTCCAGATTGAGGCTTTTACTGACTCTGGCTTCTAAAGTGACAAGGATGACTCTAAATATATCTCGGGTTATGTGTTTACCCTCAACGGAGGGGCGGACTGTTGGAAGAGTTCCAAACAGAATACAGTAGCAGACTCGACGATGGAGGCTGAGTACATCGCTACTAGTGATGCCGCAAAAGAAGCAGTCTGGATGAGGAAGTTCGTTTCTGAACTTCAAGTGGTTCCATCCATTGCTTATCCAATACCTTTGTATTGCAATAACAATGGAGCCATGCCTTTGCCAAAGGAAGCATGATTCCATCAGAAATCCAGACATATCTTGAGGTGGTATCACCTGATCAGGGAGATCGTGGATCGTCTGGAGATTGAGGTGCGGAGAGTAGATACAAAGAACAACACGGCAGATCCATTCACCAAGGCCATCCCTCCAGTCCAGTTCGAGAGACTGTTCGAGATGTTGGGCATGCGGTACGCCAGCTACTGGCTCTAGTGCAGACAGTGGATACTTATTGCGCTAATTACAGGCCTTAGTGCAAGTGGGAGATTTTTAGATATGTATGCCCTAGAGGCCTTCATTGTATAGGATGCTAGGGATATGTATGTACAGAACAATCTTGCTCGACATGACAGTACGCTATTTTGTTTGTCTTTATCTTAACATGTGATGTGTTTTACTTAGTCTTTCATATCTTGTATACATGTTGATAAAGCCCGTAGGATCTTTGCCTGACTACCAGCGTTGTGATGGCAATCATACTTATGGGGGTTGGGTAGTCGATAGGCACATCCTTAAACTGTCCCTAGGTGTTGGAGTATTGAGTCTGGGCATTGATACTCTAGAATAGACTAGTGTATATATATCTAGACCCTGACAAGGAGCGATGGATTGGTCCCGCAACCATTGGTGAGGTGCACCTAAGATTGTATACAGGTGCTCACTGGGTGTGAGTACACCGGACGGACTCGCCGAGGACTGGCTAGATGGTATTATACCTAGCGTCAGATAGCAATTCTCTGGTGGCATGAGTGCAGATAGTCTGTCGACCTGAGATCATCATTTGTCTCATGTGAGTTCCCACTGTGCTTTGATTACTACCCTACCACGGCTCTACTAAGTCGTGCAAACAGGTTTTAGTTGGGTACAGTCCTAAGCCACATGGAGGCAGTGAGCGACTGTTGGGGATTCATCTCTCCCGGTATAGGGAGTCGATGTCACACGGTGATCGGTTGGTCAACACCATAAGTCCCGGCCCAGGGCGGATTGAGAATTACTGGTAGTTGGACCAGTAGATTCTCGGATGGTCTTGAGCCACACTGACACGACTTGTCTGGTTATTAGGGGTCTGGCATTGTCTACCCCCTAGACCTTGCATGCGATACTCTCAGACGAACAGACCGGGCTGCATGGAGATTGCCGCGGACAGGCTCAGTAGGGGTTTGGATGAGTTCGCTCATCGACTTTCCTTTTCGACAGATACCTGGGTAGCCATTACGTACAGCTAGTGTCGCTGAAGGACTTGGGGTTAAACCAACTGCCAGCATACTGTTGAGTCTTTAGAGCCCTATACAGAGGGTTTCCCTGGATCAGGCGAAACGATGTAGAGGTCGTATGGTCTTACGGCAGGATTCCGATCATATACGTGTACTGGCTACTCGGATGATGTTTGGATGGATAATACTGGTGGGCTTTGGTTTAAGCCAGATTCTAGTAATATATTATTGGATTATTATTATTTCATTGTATTCATATTTTTCGGAATACGAATACAGGTATGTATATACGGTGAGGGCATTCTTGTAATTTCACAAGATATGCTTCTAGAAGGAGACACCTCATTATTAGATTTATCTATTAATGTAAATAGATTAATGAGGTGGAAATTGGAGGTATTTGAGGTATGGATGAAAGCATGGATAAGTCATTTGTTTATTCATTTGACTTTACTATTCAAGCATGGTTGCTTATTTTCTATTGAAAATAATCCATGCTTGATTATTGCAAGGACTTAGCAATTCTCATTTGCCTCCACACCCTAGCTCATTTTCTCTTGTTCATTCTTTCTCCAATTTTTCTCTCCTCCTTCCTCAAACCCTAACCCTCGTATGAGTTGTGAATCCTAAGGTTCTTGAGATAAAATACTCCATTCATCTTTCTCTACCATTTCTAAGTTGTCTAGTCTAGCAAACTAGAAATCTTAGTTACCACACACTTGAGGTTGAAGCTTGAACTATAGGCTCTCAGATGGATCATCTTCGACAAAGAGGAGACCGACGATCGAGTTCCATTCAAGCTTTCTAGGAGCCAAGAAGAGGAGAAGAAGATTCAATCTTGAACCAAGGAGCTAAGAAGGAAAAAAGAAGACCCGAATGACTTGATCGAGAAGGTATAACTCTCACCGAGTAGTTAGAAACCTTCTTGTAGTTAGTCGTAGCTAGTTATGGTTTAATAAAGATCCTGGGTTGTCTTGGTCGATATTGTGAAGCCACTCTTTTGAAATAGAAACATTCGTTTTTTGTGTATTCCGCCCCGCGGACTCACGGAGTGCGCGACATCGACTTACAGTTACTTCTGCGCTTTCTATAGTAAGCAGATATTAATCCAATCCTGGAGAAACAAAGGGAAGCAGTTAAGAATATAAGAGAATGTTCTTGGTGTATAGTGATGGCAGTGTCACGACCCGGAAATGGCACATGACCGGCACTTGAATAAAGTGAAGTCTATAGGACCCCCCATCCCATGTAAGCCAAAAACAAGGAATCTAAACCTTTTAAGTAAAATAATGGAGGTGAAGTGTTAAAAAGGGTTATTTATGAAATCAAGTTCTACGTTTTAAAGTATAAGAAAAGTTTATAGAAATACAAGTGGATCGTATACAAAAATCGGAAAACATTTTCGTCATTTGAAATTTGGGCAGCACATCCTTTGTAAATTTTGATCAAAACCAGTACATAAATAATAATAATATCAGCATCCCCAATCGGGAGCTATCTTATTGCCAATCAGCGGAATCACAACCACGTAATACACACACACACACACACACACACACACACACGACGCCCAAGACGAAAATCAACTCAAGAAAGTAAAGAAAAAACCAAATACATTATCAAATCAACTATGTCCAACTCAATCATAAAGAATACATACTGTCACGCCCCGCTTCCCGGTGTATGGGGAAGGGGACGCGACGGGCCCGCTACGTATTTACTCAGAAGTAAACACGCTAAGCGTATCTAAGAAATATAAAATAAAATGTACATAAGTGGCAAGATGTAAATGAACAGCAACTTTATTTATTAACATTCTTGTTACAATACAATGAAAGGTAAATACATGGAATGAAAGCAATGCCTAAACAGTGGCATAACAGAAATGAAAATGGAATAAGTACAAGTGGCTACGGCTCTGGGTCTTCAGTGCACTGCTCAGGGGCCTGCTCCTGACTGGTCTCGTACTCCTCAGTTTCGGGTCCTCCTGACAACATTCCAAAGAAGAAGAGAAATAGGAATATCGTCAGCGAACAATCACTCGGTAAGTCCCAAAGATGAGAGAGAAGTAGAATAGACAGAGAGTAAAGTTTTATAATGTTTTATTATAATGTTAGCGCAGTTGTTTGTAGCTTGGTACAGAAAATTCCAGTGTATACGAGAGGAGTCCCACTTACACCGGAGACTTTGGTAACCCGTAGTACAAGGCTCCATAGATAATACCACGGAACAATGGCATGGATGTAATTACATCTTAAGTGACCACCTCGTGCCACCTTTAACATGTTCTGTACCAGTCTACCCCTTTATAACCCTGTAGTGTTTAGGTATTGATTATGTTGATAGTATCGATTGTATTGTCTTATCTTGTATTATAAATTGTATAAATGGATGACTTGCCGAGACCATGATATCAGTAATGGAACGGATATAACGGATGAACATGTAGATAGAATATATCCATGGTTCGGTTCGGTCAATATAGATTGAATAGATTGAATGTATGAATTCATATTGAATCATGTTGTATTGTAGTTTGTACTTGAATCACATTCAAGTCAGATTGATTAAGTTGGGACTCAGTCTGAGTTAGATTCTTTTAAAAGAACTTGAAATCCTGATTATTTTGATGTTATCGGTAACTTCTGCACATGGACGGCAGGATTTGTTTCTTTTTCAAAGACAATTACCATGTTGATAACACCGTTTGTTAGATTGTCTACCTTAAGTAGGCAAGCACCCATATCTCCGGCTCTCTGAGGCTCAAGAGACTGGTTCCGCTTAAACCTATGTTTACTAGTGTCCTTATTGTAATTTAGTATAACTTGAGGGGGTTTTATGTAAAAATAGTTTTAGTATAATTTCAAAATACACATCAAGTATTTAATTATCGTCTTTAGGGTTTTCATTGATATATATTTTATAAATGTGACATTTCTAGTGGATAAAACCTAATTTCATAATATATGGTATTTATTTATAATATGAATATTGTTTGAATTATCATGGTAGTTTCATGTAATATTGGAATTCCTTTCTTGAGTTTTGGAAACATGGAATAATATATATATTTAAAATAAGTATTTTGGTAATATTTATTTATACATATTTAATGAAAATAAATTTATTTATTTTCTTGTAAAAATCTCATTTTCTAAAGAAAAATGTATAAAAATTCAATCGAGATCGAATGCTCCTTGTGGAGGTCTGCCTCTCGCTCTACTAGGCCCGAGGATCTGCGATAATCCGCACCATTCCAAATGGGGTCTCCAAAATGGGTTGTAGAGGTTCAATAGCATGGAAATTGTTTTAATACATCTTTTAAAGAAAACGGTTTTATAAGTTAAAGGGATTTATTTGTAAAGTCGTATTTCTCGTATTCTATTGTCCCAAGATTCATCGTTGTCATGCCCCGCTTCCCGATGTACGCGACGAGGCCGCTACATATTTACTCTGAAGTAAATACGCTAAGCGTATCTAAGCATTATAAAGAAATGTACACAAGAGACAAATGTAATAAAACAGCAACTTTATTTATTAACATTCTTTTACAGTACATGCAAAAGTAAATACATCTGAATGAAAGCAATGCCTAAACAGTGGCATAACAAAAAAGGAAATACAGAATGTAAAGGAAATATACAAGTGTAACCATAGCTCGGGATCTTCAATAAACTGGTCCAAGTCTTCAGCCCTGGGCTCGATCTCTTAATGGTCCGAATCACCTGAAAATATTCCAAAGAAGAAAGAGAATGAATGTCGTCAGCGAACAATCGCTCGGTAAGTCCCAGGGAGAAGTAGAATAGACAGAAAGAGAGAGAGAGAGAGTGTGTGTGTGTAACTTTTAAAGTGGTATTATATTTATATAATGTTGTATTTAGTGTTAAAGATGTTGTTTGTAGCTTGGTACAGAAGGATGCCAGTGTATACGAGAGAAGTCTCTATATGCCAAAGACTAAAGGCAAATGGAAGTACAAGGCTCCGTTAGAAAGCCCGGAACAACGGCGTGGTATTAAGGTTAGGTGTCTTAAATCTTCCAGTCTCGTACCACTTCTAACACCTTCCGTACCAATCTACTCCTTAAACCCCGCGAAGTATTGTTTGTATTGTTGGTATTTTTTGTATTGTATTGCAACTTGTATTGTCTTGTAATATAGATTGTATAATTGGATGACTTGACGAAACCATGATATCAGTAAATGGATGTAACTGGAGAATCATGTAAATGGATGTAACTGGAGAATCATGTAGATGGATGTATATCCATGGTTCGGTTCAGTCAAGTTGTATAGATTGAAAAGATTGAATATATGGATTCATATTGAATTGTAGTATTGTAGATTGTACTTGAATCATATTCAAGTCAGATTATTTATAATGAGACTCGGTCTGAGTCAGACTATTAGAATAGAAATTGAAGTCCTGAATTAGGTTTTGGTGTTATCGGTAACCGCTGTACATGGACGACAGGATTTGTATCTTTTTCAAAGACGATTACCGTGTTGATAACACCGTTTGTTAAGTTGTCTACCTTAAAATAGGCCATCACCCACTTCTCCGTCTCCCTGAGGCTCAAGAGATTGGTCCCGCTTAAACCTATGTTTATTAGGGTCCTTATTGTAATTTATAAAACTTGAAGGGGTTTTATATAAAAATAATTTTGTATAATTTTCAAAATACACCTCAAGTATTTTATTATCGTCTTTAGAGTTTTCATAATTGTAGATTTTATATATATGACATTTCCAGTGAGTAAATCCTATTTTTATAGTATATGGTATTTAATTGTAAAGTGTTGGAGTTGTATGGAATTTCATGGTATTTTCATGTAAAGTGATTCTTATGAGTTAGAAAAATTGGAATATTTATAATATATCAAAGATAGATATTTTGATGATATATATATATATATATATATAATTTTAATTTGTTATTTTCTAGAAATCTCATTTTCTTAAAATATTTGTATTTTAAATCTCTCGAGACCGAATGCTCCTTACGGAGGTCAGCATCTCGCAGTACTAAGCCCAATGATGTGCGATAATCCGCACCATCCCGATCAGGTTCCCCAAAATGGGTTGTAGTGGCGCTTTGCAAAGATTTATAAAAATACGTAATCTTGTAGAAAACGGTTTTAATAGTAAATGGTATTTATATGTAAAGTTTCGTTTTCCCGTATTCTATGTTCTCGAAAGGTATTGTGCTATATTGCATATGAGTGCTGTGAGAAGGTATGTCATTATCTCGTGATCTACTTAAAAGTATAGCAAGATTAATGATGTTTTAAAGTAGAAAGTAAACTACATGGTATTTTAGTGAAAAAAGCGGTAAAAGTTACAAAATGAAATGTTTTGCTATGAAACTTGTTCAACATATTTTGTTAATGATTAATAGTCAAGTTGTAAGAGTTTAACATGGTTGTGTTAAGGAAAATTGAACTTTATAAAGAAAACCGAATCGGAAGTCGGATTTAACTCCGCTTTCGTCGGGTTTTATTAAAAGAAGTTTTAAGACTAAAGAGTAGAAGAGAGAGGTAGGACTTATGGGTTTAGGGTCAAGAGAAGAGGGAGAGAAAGCGGTAGCAGGCGCCGGTGCGTCGTTTCGTCGCACGGAGCTCCTAGGGTCGTCGTCGGAATTTCGCCGGAGCTTCGCCCTTTACTAACTCCAAATGCACACAAAAGTTCTAGGAATTTTCTTGAGAGTTTTGGACAGATATTTGAGTGAGGAAGATGTGTTTAGGGTTGATATTTATAGGGAAAGATTAGGGGTAGGGTAGGTGAAAGGTTGAATTGAAAATGTATTAAAAATGCATTAAACAAAGGTGTAATGGAGTTTTTAAAAGTTCTGGAACCGATCCAAGAAATTAAAGTATGCAGGAGTGATGGGGAGTTGAAGAGGCACAACTTTCATGTTGGACAACTCCACATCGGAGCCGACTCGGCCGCCGCCACCGGCCGAGTCGCCGCCGCAGCCGGCCCGATCCGGCCGAGTCAGGCCGGATCGGGGGTCCCTTGAGTCCGTCGTCGTTTGGTCTACTCCCTGAGACAGTTTTTTTTATATGTGTAGTGGGGTTTTACGGGTTTAGCACGTGTAAACTCTTGGAATTTTAAAAATATTAAAAGAAAATAATATTAAAAATAATGTGGGGGATGGGATTTGAACTCTGGTGCTTTGGTTCAGCAATACAAGGTCTTACCAATGAGTTACAAGCTCATTCTTACTATTAAAAAGCAAAACAAACTTATATCTTGCGCTCAGGCAAAAATACCCCTTTCTGTATTTTTTGAAAAATTTGTACAGAAAGTTGTACAAAAAAGTTTAGAGTTGTTACAATCGTGCTATGATAGATATGTGTGTTGTGATGAGCTAAGTCATTACCTCATGAGTTTTTCTAAGGTAATACGGTTAAAAGGTATAAACATGTCGAAATGAAACATAAAGGTATTTTAATGTAAAAGTGGAATAAAAACTTGCTACGGTTGTTATTTTGATGTCAAACTTGTTCTATTGTCTTTGCTAATGATTACTAAACAATATTTCAAAAGTTGTAGGTTTGTTATTAAGAAAAGTTGTATTTTTAAAAGAAAAGAGAATCAGAAGCCGGATAACTCCGCTTCCGATACATTTTAAGAATGAAGAGTTTGGGAATAGCAAAAGAGAGATAGAAAGGGGACTTACTATCTTTTGATGAGAGGGGGAAAGTAGGAGGAGATCTAGGATTCGTCGGTGCTTCGTTTCATTGCCGGAAATTCCTCGTATCGTCGCCGGAACTTCATCGGAGTATCGCCCTATGTTAACTCCACTTGTACATTATGGAAACTTTGAAATTTCTTGAGAATTTTGGCAGGGAATTGTGAGTGAGGAGGTGTGAAATGAAGGTAGTATTTATAGGGAAAATTAGGGTTTAGGGTGTTTAAAGAATGCATTGAAATATGCATTAAAATTGGATTAATTGGGCATTTTATTGCTCTGTGGAAATAATCAGAGTAAACAAGTAATGTGGGGTTAGTGGGGTAGCTGAAAGGTTGCAGGGGTCGAAGTTTAGGGAGCATTGGGTACGGGGGGCCCGGCGGCGTCGGTATTACCCACGGTCTCGCCGGTCGGAATCGGGTGGTGGGGCTTGGGATTCTCGCCACATGTCGGGGTCGTTTGGTATACTCTCACGCACGTGTTTGTTTAATCTGTAACTCTTCAGTTTACTTGTAGTGCATGTGTAGTCTCTTGGGCTTCTAAAAAGATTAAAAGAAATTTAATTAAAAGGAATGTGTGGCTGATGAGATTTGAACTCTGGTGTTTTGGTTCAGCAGTGCAAGGTCTTACCAATGAGCTACAAGCTCCTTCTTATTGTTCTAAAGCAAAACAAACTTATAACTCGTGCTCAGGCTTAGGTGTGCCTTTCTGTATTTTGAAAAAAATCATACAGAAAGTTAGGGTTGTTACACATACAAGTCTCGTCTCTAAGTCCAAAATAATATACAAGTCTCTAAGTCCACAAAATATACATATAAGTCTGGTTGATGGAGTTTTTAATTAGATTACAAATGAATATAAATATACAAGTGGTGGTTACGATCTGTAATATAACCTACCTACCAAGTAATCACCCAAAAGAAGAACGTGCCAGCAAGCCGCTACTGATTCGAGCGGTCAGTCCTGCAAGAAAACTATGGCACAATGGGGGTGAGTTTCCAACTCATGAGTAGAAGACACCATCAGCTAGAAATCGAATGCATAAGATCTACCTAGGTCATACTGTATAATGATATCATACTATGTGGTAACGAATTTGTACGTGTATATTTAGATATAATACCGTGTCTGTATCAAAATGTGGTAACATGTCATCCATAGCATTTATATATATATACCATCCAATAAGTGTCCATCAACAACACTCGAAATCATCATAAAACACTGAGTGTCCAATATCGACACTCGAAATCCTCATAAATCTCGTGTCCAATATCAATATGTAAATTCTCATATCTTAGACGCCGTCTCATCAGATCGGCCCTCATATCTCAGGCGCCATCTCATCAGATCGGCCCTCATATCCATCTGTCTCATATTACTCAAGTCGGTATCCTCCGGATATCCGCTGAGTCTCATACTGTCACCGGTAGGTAGTGTTCCCAGCCAGGCTCATCGCCTTTCTATACGATCTTCTTGTCCCTGGGTACCATACTGAGTCCACCATGTATCCGCAATTGATTCCTCCCCCAGCCTCGATTCGGATAATAATCATAGCTCAGAACCGAGAAATCTCATGGTTGACGCCGAAATATCATATTTAGAGAAAACCGCATTTTAAAAACATTCACAAGTTCATAAAATCATATCCACGGTTTCTCAAATCCAGAAATCTCATGAAACCACTATCTCATAAAAACATGGCAAATGGGTGCTAACAGTAATCTATAGTGCTAACGGGGTATGGTGCGATACGGGTGACATAGCAATGTTCTATATGTGTACGTGGTATGGCAATTACCGATGAGGTGTAGCTGTAACATGCGAGTATGTATAAGTGCAACATGAATGTTGGATATAGTGCCCTCAATGCAATTATTATGATTGCAAGTAGGTGATTATGATAATTGAAGGAGGACCTATACAAGTAGAACAGTCTTACTCGAAATGATAGTATGCTATCTGGTTTGTCTTCATCAATGATGAAGCTCATAGGTTTCTTGCTTGACAACCAGCATTATGATGGCGATCATATACGTGGGAGCTGGGTTGTCCATAAGCACATCCTTAAAAGTCCCTAGTCGTGGGAGTATCGAGACTGGGCATCGATATTTCGGAGTAGACTAGTGTATACGTTTCGAGATCCCGACGAGAGGCGGCGGCCATTCTCACAAGCCACTGGTGTTGTGTCACCTAAGATAATATACATGTGCTCACTGGAGGTGAGTACACTGGACGAACTCGCCAAGAACTTCTAGATGATATTATATCTATCGTCGGATGGACATTCTCAGGTGGCATGAGTACATGTTAGTCCTTTAACCTGAGATCGTCATTTGTCTCTTGTGATTTCCTACTGTATTTTAATTACTACCCTACCACGGCTCAAAGAAGTCGTGCAAACAGGTTTTAGTTGGGTACAATCCCGAGCCATATGGAGGCAGTGGTCGATTGTCAGGGATTTCCTGGTATTAGGAGTCAATGTCGCACTGTGTTCAGTTGGCTATTATTAGAAATCCGTAGCCACAGTGGATGAGATTTACTGATAATTGATCAGTAGTATCTCTGTTGGTAATGAGCTTGACTCAGACACGACTTATCGGGTTAGTAGGGGTCTGACGTTATCCACCCCCTAGACCCGATATGTGATACTCTTTGATGAAGAGACTGGACTGTACGGAGATTGTCATATTCAGGATCAGTAGGGTAAGAACGTACTTGATTGTCGATCCCCCTTTCGGTAAGTACCTGGGTAGCCGTTACATACAGCTAGTGCCGCTGACATACTTGTGGTTAAACCCATTGCCAGCGTATTGTCGAGTCTTTAGATTCCTACACAGAGGGTTTTCCCGGATCAGACGATAGATGTATGAGCCGTGCGTTGGTACGTGTAGGGGTCCGATTAAATAAGTGTACAGGATACATAGACTTTCATCGGACGGTTGATAATACTAGCCGGCTTAGAATTAAGTCGGATTATTAAATTAGGTTTTGATTTAATAATTTATATATGTATTTTGATACATATATTTTAGTATTATTGTTCACTATTCATTTTCTCTCTTTGGTGCTATCCGTATTTTTATACAGATACGCGTATATGTAGCGATACATATACCGGGTGAAGTATTCCATATTTATACGGGAATGTTTCTAGAAGAAGGATACCTCATATTTATTTTTCTATTTATAAAAACAATTGGGAAAATGAGGTGGAAAAAGAGTTTTAATGAAGCAAGATTCTTGACATGTAGAAAGGTATGGCTTTGGCATTAAATGATAAGTTTATTTGGTTGCACTATTGAACCATGGTTGTAAAAATGCAAAGCTACTCTTTTTCTTACACTTGAGTTTTTATTCCACATACTCAAGGATGCTTCGTGGTGAGACTTGCCACTCTCTCCACACCTCTCTCTCCTTCTTCTTCTTGCTCTCTAGTGAGCATGGGTTAAAGAGAAAAAGTTTAGTGAAAATTCCTACATCACCCACCATTCATCTTTAGCAAGTTTGGATCGTCGGTCGAAGCCTTTTCCGGTTTTCCTCAGGTAGATTTTCTTCGGCGAGGGTAGTCAACTTTCAAGCGTGATCCCGACATCTACGAGCTTGGAGGGGTCTTCCACAATTTGGGTGGACACGAGTCGAAGGTTGTAATTTCATACCCTTGTATGTTTTAGTTTACTAGTTTAGGATTTTGGATCGATTTTTTGGGTATGCGTGTTTGGTGCTTGCGTAAAATTTTGTTTTCACTTCCTCCTTGGCCGTGGCCTCTGCAGCGCGAGTGTCGAACTCCAACATGGGATCAGAGCCTCTCCATAAACCTTAACTATCTGTTAGCACTAATTTAGAGTTTTGATCGACGGATTTTTTTGATTCACATTTCCAATCTACTGCTTGCTGTTCGAATTTTAAAGTTGTTAAAAAAATTGTTCAGGTTGCATTACAATTATGTGCAGGCAAAATTAGAGACCAAAAAGAAATTCGGGCACCTAAACCTAAAATTTGATCGATAAACCGCCGCCAAATGTGCCATTCGGCCGCGGTTCCATGGTCTAATTTTGGCCACTGTACCCCAAATTTTTCTAGTACTCTCGTTCATAGCAATATGATTTTTGGAATATTTAGTTTTGGCCCAGATTTTTTTGAGTACTGGTTTGTACTTGGGACCAATGCTGAAAGTTTTAATCGATCGAAATTTTAAATTCATGGTTTCATTGTATTTGTTTGTTTCTGCGACCGTGAATATCATACCGCAGTATAATCTGACTGGTTGCTATATGTACAATCAGACGGGTTTACGAACATGATATTCGCGTTGATGTTCTTTGTTGCAATGACGTTATAGATGGATTGTTGTTATGGATACCTTGTGTGCAATGTTAGATGTATAGTTCAGATTCATTTCTATATTCATTATTGCAGGACGAGCGTCCGACATGTGGACTGCCGTTTCTACCAGTTTGTATTTTTTTATTAGGGCTGTAAGTCGATGTCGCACACCCCACATACATGTGGGGAGGAGGAATTTACAAAAACAATTTTTTCATACTTTGCAACATCGACTTTAACAGGATCTTAAGAGAAACCTTAACTAGCTATACTATTTGGAGATTTTTAACTACTATGATAGTGTTATATCTCCTTGATTCTAGTCCTTCGGGTCTTCTTCTCCTCCTTAGATTGAGCTCCTCGAAGATCCGGATCGCGCTTGATCATTGGCCGCTTCATGTCGAAGATGATCCACCCGAGAGTATATAGTTTAAGCTCCAACCTCTAAACCGAGGAAAGTAAGGTACCTAGTTCGCTAAGCTAGGTAGCTTAGAAGATTTAGAGTGTCTAATGGAGTATTTAATCTCAATAGACCTAATGATTCAGAACACATGTGAAGGTTTTAGGTCTTGAAGAAGGAGAGAAAAATGGAGAGAAAAAGTGAAACTACAAATGAGCTAGGTCTTGGCCAAGTGAAGAATGGCTCATACAATACTCACATGAAGCATGAATTATTTTCCAATTAAAAATAGCAACCATGCTTCAATAGTAAGCACAAACCAATAAACAAATGTAATGAGCCATGCTTCACCCCATGCCACAAATATCTCCATTTTTCACCTCATTAATCTATTTCCTAAAATAGATAAACCAAATAATGAGGTGTCCCATTCTAGAAGCATCTCTTGTGAAATTACAAGAATGCCCTCACCGTATATACATACCCGTATTCGTATTCCGAAAAATACGAATACAATAAGATAATAATAATCCAATAATACAATACTAGAATCCGGCTTAAACCAAAGCCCACTTGTATTATCCGTCCGAACAACATCCGTGTAGCCAGTACACGTATATGATCGGAACCCTACCATAGAACCATACTGCCTCTACATCGTTTCGCTCGAAACAAGGAAACCTTCTGTCTGGGACTCTAAAGACTCAACAGTATGCTGGTACGTTTAACCACAAGTCCGTCAGCGGTACTAGCTATACGAAACGGCTACCCAGGTATCTGTCGATAAGAAGGCCGATGAGCAAAATCATCCGAACTCTTACTGAGCCTATCTATGACAATCTCCGTACAGTCCGGTCTGTTCGTCTAAGAGTATTGCATATTGGGTCTAGGGGGTGGTAACTGTCAGACCCCTAATAGCGATATGCTAAAAGAAACATATACACATATTGAGATAGAATCAAACCAGGTAGCAAACTACCATTTTGATCACGACTGTTATTATATCTGTGTATATCCCAAGCCTCCAAAATGAACTTTTCAAGCGCCTTTCATCCTCAAACAGTAATATACAATCCAGTACTATACAATAATGGCCTCTAGGACATATATCACTAACAATCTCCCACTTGCACAAAGGCCATGTATTGGCATATCGCAGACCTATCATCTCAAATAGCCTCTCGAACTGTGTCTTAGGGATGGCTTTTGTGAGTGGATCTGCGGTGTTGTTATCCGTCTCTACTCTCCACGCCTCGATCTTCCGGCGATCAACGATCTCCCTGATCAGGTAGTACCGCCTCAAGATATGTCTGGACTTCTGATCGAACCTTGATTCCTTCGCTAAAGATATAGCCCCATTGTTGTCACAATACAGAGGTATTGGATCAAAAATTGACGGAACCACCTGAAGTTCTGAAATGAACTTCCTCATCCGGACTGCTTCTTTTGCGGCGTCACATGCAGCGATATACTCCACTTCCATTGTCAAGTCAGCAACGGTGTCCTGCTTGGAGCTCTTCCAATAGACCGCCCTTCCATTGAGGGTAAAGACATAACCCAACATGGACCTGAAGTCATCCTTGTCACTCTAAAAGCTGGAGTCAGCGAAGGCCTTGATCTGGAGGTCTTTACTGCCGTATACCAAGAACATCTCCTTAGTCCTTCTCAGGTACTTGAGAATGTTCTTAACTGCTGTCCAGTGCTTCTCCCCAGGGTTTGACTGATACCTGCTTACAACGCTCAGTTTGTAAGCTACATCTGGTCTGGTACACAATATCGCATACATTATAGAGCCTACCGCAGAAGCGTAGGATATAATGCACATGCGATCCTTTTCCAAATCAGCCTTGGGAGACATCTCTTTGGAGAGGGTGATCGCGTGACAAGCCGGTAGATTACCGCGCTTTGAATCTTCCATACTAAATCTTTTCAGTATAGTTTCGATGTACCTTGACTGTGAAAATCCCAACATTCTCTTAGATCTATCACGATAGATCTGGATCCCCAGAATGTAGGAGGCATCACCCAGGTCTTTCATGGAGAACTTTTATGACAAGAATCGTTTGACTGATTGTAGCATAGGAATGTTATTTCCTATTAAGAGAATTTCATCCACGTACAAGATGAGGAATACC
Source organism: Agapanthus africanus (assembly GCA_030015575.1). Classification (NCBI taxonomy): domain Eukaryota; kingdom Viridiplantae; phylum Streptophyta; class Magnoliopsida; order Asparagales; family Amaryllidaceae; genus Agapanthus; species Agapanthus africanus. The sequence continues at coordinate 128,648,801 of CM057350.1, read as the reverse complement.
ACAGTTCTCGCTACAATCTTACTATAAATACATGGCTTATCTGGATATTTGATAAAGTCGAATTTCTTGACCGTCTCATCAAAACAGATATTCCAACTTCGCGATGCCTGCTTTAATCCATAAATGGATTTAAGCAACTTGCACACCTTTCCGCTGCCCCCACTCTCTATGAAACCCTCTGGATGATCTATATAAACACACTCTTCTAAATTTCCATTTAGAAAAGTGGTATTTACGTCCATCTGCCAAATTTTATAATCATGGAAAACAGCAATGGCAAGTAGGATCCGAAAGGATTTGAGCATAGCCACTGGAGAAAAGGTTTCATCATGGTCCAAACCAGGTCTTTAACGAAAATCTTTTGCAAAAAGTCTAGCCTTATAGGTTTCAACCTGTCCATCTATACCAATCTTCTTTCTGACGATCCATTTGCAGCCTACGGGTTTTACCCCTTCTGGAGCAATGTCCAAAGTCCATACTTTGTTGGTGTACATGGACTCCATCAAGTTCTACCCGTCATTGCCCAAGTTAATTTGAACCCACCCGTACTCTCCCTTGACGAAGGTCAACAAGGCTGTATGACTGTCCCAAACCAACGCATCTATCTATGCAACAAAAAAGTAACAAACAGCTACCATACACTATGCCTTGACGAAGGTCAACAAACATAACATGAATACTAAGTGCAACCCGTCTAAAATGACGGAGGGCTATGAATGGTTTTTGGCGAAAAACCTTTAACGTAATGAACTTGATATTGTTGAAGGAACCGGATAGCTTTTTACAAATATATAGTGGAGAAAACCTTGCTAAAGAGGTCACTCCAGGTGAAGGGATCTCAACTCTTTCCTCGTGGAATGAGGTGCAGGATATTCTCACTGAATACCACGATGCAACGAAAAAAGTAATCGACTATAGTGAAGTTATTACCCTGACGCAAACTTCTGCCCAAGAGGTCACTCCCGGTGAAGGGATCTCGGCTCTTGCCTCGTCGAATGAGGTGCTGGATATTCATAACCGAAAACCGCTGTGCAAAACAAAAGAAAACGTCCTGGTAATAACAGCGTTTTGAAAGTTGTTCCAACAATATCAAATAGGTCTGTTTTCCTTGCATTGATTTAAATCAATGCAGTTCCATCAATTAATCACACCATAAAAAAATGAAAATATGATGTACGTATATGCCATCCACATTCGCCACTGGGTCCCGTCATCACCCGTTAGGTTACTTAACTAACGACAGAGCAGTGATTGAACTAGCGCGGGTGTAAAACATATACAACATCTACTAGTATATATATAGCAATATATAATAATCGCTCCAGGTATGGTAAATGCAACATCATAGACAAGCAATAAGCATCACAGAACAATACAGATAATCTGGGAGCCCCAGGGTTTCCTTTGAGCCGCAAGTGAAACCCGGCGTTCCCCTGGTCGTGTGGATAGCCTGTGTAATAAAAACCTAGACCCCTACGAGCGCGACAAGTTACCCGCCAAAACCAGAAGCGAGGCAGCCCCCTTCATCAAAGTAAATGGGCCACCCAGCACTTCACAGAATCCGGTAACTTGAGCACCCCTCCTTAGGTCAACCTATACCCCCTACGAGTGCGGCGAATAGCCCATCAATTCTAGAGTGAGGCCCCCTCCGTCTCAACGCCATGAGATGCGGGCCCGTTGCCCTCCAGAACTCGGCTATCCGTGCACTCCACCACGGGGTAATCGTAGTAGAGAAAAGAAAATATGTACAACGGTGATATTGACCTCAACCCGGTCGTGTCCCAAACAAATAATATACAAACAGGCAGTGACGGCAGTCCACATGTCGGACGCTCACCCCGCGATATCAAATGTACAAATAAAACTAAATTGTACTATCATTGCATCCAAGCTATCCACCACGACGAATCCGCAACAACACAGCACAACACAGAACATCAACGTGAATGTCACGTTCGCAAACCCGTCTAAAAGAACTATAGCAATTAGACAAGTTGTACCGCTCTAATGACATTCACGGTTGCAGATAGTAATGTAAGTACTGTAAACTTTAAACAATGTTAGAAAATATCGAGTTCGAAATAACCCCGAATAGCCCCCAAACAACTAGATAAAACCATATCAAAACTGGGCTAAACTAGCAATACCACTAAACCAATTTTTCAGAGACCAGACCACAACCCAAATACGAAGTCCAGATTCCCTACAATGGCTGGCCAGCTCGGATTCTGGAGCATTGTGCTCGGTTTTTTCAGGTGGAATTGGTTCGTATTTGGGGTGTTGTCAAGTGGTCATGTTAGTAGTCTTCTGCAGTTACTAAAATAATTTTAGAAGACCATGAAAAAAATGACAGAAACTAGAATGCCGTTGGTATTGATTTGGAGTTGTTTCGGTTTCAATAGTTTAACATTGTCTAAACAACAAGTATGCGTTTAATGGGTTGGCTCCGATACCATGTAAGGCTACGACAGCGCCCCGGCCATCAATTCGTGGCCAAATACGGAATAAAAACTTTTAGAAACCGGTGCTAACGTAACCTAATCAACGGATCGTACCATTAACCCTATACTAGTTCACTGTAAAGAGGTTTAAGAGATTATACCAATCGATCCATGTCTTTCGGTCTTCAATCTCTGTCCCAAGCTTGTCGCGGCTTCCTCGACCAAGTTCTCTCTCCGGTCTCCCTCGTCAAAGAGGATCCACATCGAGGATTAGTAATACGGGCTCCCGCTTCAAAACCGAAGTAATTCGGGCATCCAGTTTGCTAGCCTAGATGCACAAGATGAAGTAGAGAGAGTTTGTGATCATTTTGTCTCAATACATCCATGGATTCTCAACTCATGAGAGGGTATGGATGGAGGTGAAGAATAAGCCATAGGTGAAGCAAGTGTGAGCTCAAGACTTGGCAAAAAGAAAAGCTAGTGAAGAAAAATGTATATGTTGTTTTTCTTTTGTTGAGTTGTGTGAGATATTGTGAGCAAGTGAAGAAAAATCCTAGCATAAAAATATCTCACACCAAACCCAATACCATGAGTCATCAAGTGCACATGCCACCATGAATGCATAAGGCCAAGACTTGCACTCATGTGTCATGCCACATTCAATTCCCAAGCCAAGATTTGAACTCACACTCTCCATCACATAAATATTAAACATTTAAAGAAACCATAAATGTTTAACACAAGTAAAAAGAAATGGCAACTTCAAAAGTAAACTCATAACGAATTACAAGAATACCCCTCATCCGTATATACATACCTGCATCCGTATTCCGAATGAATACGGATACAACAAGATGAAAATAATCCAACAATATAATATTAGGATCCGGCTTAAACCAAAGCCCACTAGTATTATCCGTCCAATCATGATCCATGCACAAGTGCACATATATAATCGAACCCTGCCATAAAACCATACGGCCTATACAACGTTTCGCCCTAACCAGGGAAACCTTCTATGTGGGACTCTAAAGACTCATCAATATGCTGGCAGTGGGTTTAACCATAAGCACGTCAGTAGCACTAGCTGTACGTAACGGCTGCCCAGGTATTGAGCGAAAGGGAGGCCGACGAGCGAACTCATCCTGAAACCCTACTGAGCCTGACAGTGACAATATCCGTACAGTCCGTTCGTCCATGAGTATCCTATAACGAGTCTAGGCGGGTGGATAAAATTAGACCCCTAATAACGCGATATTTGGTGTCGGTATGAAACTCATCACCACCTGAGAAACTACTGATCCGAATCAGTAATTCTCGACTATCTTGGCCAAGGATTTCTAGTGATGGCCACCCGAGCACACCGTGACCTCTACCCCCAATACTAGGAGAGACGAATCCCATGACGATCTGCTCACTGCCTCCATGTGGCTCGGGACTGTACCCAACTAAAATCTGTTTGCACGACTCCTTTGAGCCGTGGTAGGATAGTAATCAAAGCACGGTGGGAACTCACAGGAGACAAATGACGATCTCAGGTCGATAGACTAACCTGTACACATGTCACTAGTGAACTGCTATCAGACAATTGGTATAATACCAACTAGCATGTTCCCGGTGAGTCCGTCCGGTGTACTCATAACCTAATGAGCACCTGTATACATCTTAGGTGAACCAACTGACACCAATGGATTGTGAGACCGGCCATCGTCCCTCGTCAGGGTCTCAATCCGTATACACTAGTATACTCTCGGAGTATCGATGCCCAGTCTCGAAACTCCCACGACTATGGACACTTTAAGGATGTGCTTATAGACCACCCAATTCTCATGTATATGATCGCCATCATACTGCTGGTAGTCAAGCAAGAATCTTATGGGCTCTATCAACATGTAATAGTGATCTGTAATGTCACCTGAAGTATGTACATGATGATAAAGACAAACCAGATAGCATACTATCATCTTAAGTAAGATTGTTCTACCGGTATGGGTCCTACCTCAATCATTGCAATCACGTGCCTGCGATCCAATAATTAACTTGAGGGCACTATAGGCAACACCAAGGTCCGCTAGCTCTTTAATATAGCTAATCATCTTAAGGACGTGGTCCCCTACAGATGATCCGACAGCCAATCTCGCCTGAAACAATTTCTTCGATGTCTCATATCTTGCGATACGAGATTCCTCTCCATATAAATCTTTGGTATGGAGGAAGATGGAAGCTAAGTCCATCTTCTCGTACCGCCTCTGGTGTTCATTATCTATTGAGGCCAGCATGAGGAACTTGGCTCTCGCACAATCTATTTCCCATGTCTTACGGATCTCAACATCCGCGGTGGTGGAATCTGGACCTGGGACGGCAGAGACTTTAGTAGTAAGGAAGTAGCCCAGCTTGTCATAGGTAATGGCCATCTGGACATTCCTTAGCCAATTTTTATAATTTGGCCCAGTCAATTTGTTTTTATCTAGCACCGCGATAGTGGAAATTTGAATTTTAATTATGTTCTTTCTTTTATAATTCTCTCTAATTAAATAGATCAGCTAACTAATTAATTAGAGTTCACAAATTTTGGAGATTCGTGTAGAGGCAAGTAAGGAGATCATCAATGTGTAATCAAGTCGTCTTGATTAGATAGGAATCGCTAGCATAGTGAACGGAACACAAATCCGAATTTGCGCAAAGGTATTATCTTTTCGAATCAATTAAGGGTTAATTGATCTCGTTTATAATTAACCTAATTTATAAACCCTAAATTGGTGTTGATATAAAAAAATTTAATTTTCCTTTCTGCTGCATTTACACCAATTTAACCAACAGTGGTATCATAGCGAATGTTTCTAAATTAAGTTAATTAATTTTATCTTTATTTAATCTTGATAATTTCATACATTTATGTTGCTATAATTAGGATTAATCAATATATTCTAAGCATTAGAATATCATTGAATGCATGTGTCTATATTTTTATAAAATTTAATATGATTAAATTTGATACTTTAAATGTTTTTAATGAGATTAAAAATATCACCATTTAAAATTATTCAAGCTTGTTTTGTTGAATATTTTAAAAACAAGAAAAATAACAAAAGTTTTTTTTATTCTTTCAACAAAAAAATTCGGACAAATTTTTATTTTTTTAAATTCGGCCGAGCTTTTTAGGCCACATCTATATTAGGGCCGGCCAATTTTTTTATAATAAAAAAAATTTTGTAACAAAATCCAAGTTGTTGGAATTTATTGGTTATTGTTGGAGGTTATTTAAATTTAAATCCAAATTTGTTGGAATTTGTTTGAAGTTGTTATTAAAAGATTTTTTATTGTCTTTAAATTGACATTTAGATGCATGTGTGTTAAGTTGTTGACATAAAAAATAATTTTGTTTAGTTAATTTTAGTAAGTTGTTATTAAAATAATTAAATAATTTTATTTCTAAATTATAGCAACAATTTTATGCAAATCAGTATATCTGATATAATGAGTTATGATTGTGATGTGATCATATGCCTACAATATGTTCTATTTATTTTTGTGTATGTGATATGCAATGGTTAGATTAATATATTGGAATGGATTTGGAAAAACCCTCTGTGATTTGCGTTTTAAATTTTTATAGTGGCATGCGAGTCACTTGGTAATGGTTTAATTAAATGGGGCCCGCGAGCCTTGATTTATTTACACATTTGTTTGTGAGTTTCATAAGGGCAAAGAATTGAAGCAAGAGTTAGGCATGATTGAAGTATTTCAATGGAGCGTTCAAGCGGATCAAAGCTTTTTTTTAATATATTTTTAGTTTATAGACATGTGATGTAAAATTCTAAAGTGAATTATCGTATTTTAATTATATCTCTCGAATTAAAGCACGATAAATCACACCCGTCCAATCCATTCCAGTATAAACCCGTTTTTATGATATGCATACATGCATGTAATGCCGTAGAAATTGTTCTTGTGGATTTGCATGTCTGTGATACCTTTAAAAGTTGTTTTATTCTCATTACACGTTTTTCAAAAATAAGATTTTACTAAAATGGGTTTTTTAAAACGATCATAAAAATAGTTAAAGGAGTTTTAACAAGAAAACAATGAGATAATTAATAATGAGATTATTAATTATAACAAGCCACTTAAAATTGAAAAACAATTTTTAAAAATGAATAGAGGCGTTAGTAATAACTCAAAAATATAGTTTTTTTTTCTAAATACGTTTCTCAATTTAAATCAAGTCAAAAACATTAAGAGTATTTTTCAATACTATACGTTACCCTCCACCATTTCAATCAAATAGAGTATCCAATATTCATAATATGGTTGTTGGCGTGTTGCCAAGACATAATGTAGTATTTGAATGATGTTTGGTTGTTAATACATGTGATATAGAGTAGGTGAACCAATAATGAGGCTTTATTGTTGGTGAGTTGCCAAGGCTCATATTATTGATCAAACTGCTCAAGAATTGTATGGGTATGACTTGACTAAATTATTATAAGTTATGGTTGGTTTGTTGTCAAGCATATAATAAGTTTAGGGATAAAAACTATAATCGTAAGTCATGAATGTGATTGACAAAAGATTTTTTTCCACCTTCTATAGTGTATGGTGACTTGTTGGCTAGATGTCAAGATCATTATACCATGATAGTTGGATTTCGATTCTCACTTTAAACTTATAGAAAGTTTATGTTTTTTAAATATTATGGTTTTCATGAAATACGCTAAAATTATAGGAGCCATCTAACAAATAAATTAAATATTTTTCCAATCTATTTTGATGTTAAGAACGTCCGCTAAAATATTTTTCTTCTACTCTCAGATTTACTGCTGTTAATCATGACTGGATTAAAACTGATGGGACACGACTATAAAGACTGGTTTCGCAAGATCAAAATCACCCTCACTTATGAAAAGTGATTTAAGTTCTCATTTTCGCACCATCTCCCCCTATAGGTGATAATCCTAGAAATGTGGATCGAGATATCCATGCTCGGTGAAAGCTCAATTATGACCGGACCCATTTCCTTACTCTGGCCTCTATGAATGAAAATTTACAGAGGCAACATGAGAAAATGGATGTTCAAACTATATTCACTCATCTCTAAGAAATGTATGGAGAACAATTTTGAATAGCTAGATTCGAGGTATCGAATAAATTTTTTGATCTGAAGATGAAGCCTGGTACACCCGTGCAGGACCATGTTCTCAAAATGATTGATTTGATCAATCAACTTAAGAGTTTAGGTTTTCCTTTACCTAAGGAGCTTTATGTTAATAAAATCCTTAGCTCTCTACCGAATGCCTTTTCTCCGTTCATAATGCAGCTCAATATGAACAAAATGGAAGTTGGACTTCTAAAGCTGCTCAATATGTTGGTGCAAGCTGAGACCTCCTTAAAGAAGGAGAAGTTCACTCTTATACTTATGGGGAGTTCTTCCTCTACTAAGACAAAAGACAAAGGAAATTGAAAGAAGAAGCCAAACAAGCTTATCGGAGGCATAAAGAAGGCTAAAGATAAAGGCAAGGCAAAGAAACAAAGCTTGCACAAGGAGAATGTTTTCACTGCCATAAGACTGGGTACTAGAAGAGAAATTGCCCTAGCTATCTAGAGGAGCTAAAGAATAAGAAGCTTGATGAAGCTTCATCTTCAGGTATTTGTGTCATTGAAAATTGTTTCCAAATTACACCTAGTTCATGGGTATTGGATACTGGTTCTGGTTCTCAAATCTGTAATTGTTTACAGAGACTGAGAATAAGTAGGAAGCTGGCGCAAGGATAGATGATTCTCATAGTTGCAAATGGAGCAAATGTTGCAGCAATTGCAGTATGAGATTATCATCTATCACTGCCAGATGGAAAGATTTTAGTTTTAAATAACTGCTTTTACATTCCTAGCATATTATGCAATATTATTTCTGTTTCTTTATTGGAAAAGGACGGATATTCTTTTGTTACGTCCAATGGTGCTATGAACAATCATTGTAATAACGAATTAGTTGTTTTGGGAAATTTATTTAATGGTCATTATTTATTAAATCTTGCCAATATTTATAACATACACAATACCCATAAAAGATCATGTTTAGAGATGAACGAAACTCTTTTATGGCACCATAAACTTGGCCATATAAATGAGACAAGGCTTAAGAAATTACATAAGAATGGTTACCAACATTAGTTTGACTTGAGTCATATGATAATTGCAAGTCATGTCTTAAAGGTAAGATGGTTAAATCTCTGTTTAGTGGAAGTGGAGAAAGAGTTGATGAACTCTTGGGCCTAGTACATAGTGATGCATGTGGTCCAATATCTATTCAAGCTCGATAAGGATACTCCTACTTCGTTACTTTTACAGATGACTGCTCACGCTTCCGACACATATACTTGATGAAGTATAAGTCTGAAGCATTTGAGAAATTTAAAGAGTATAAGAATGAAGTGCAAAACCAAACGGGAAAGAATATTAAGATTCTTCTATCGAATCGAGGAGGTGAATATTTGAGTACAAAATTCCTTGGTTACTTAAAAGAGAATGGGATTCTCTCTCAGGTTACTCTACCTTACACGCCATAGCATAATGACATATCAGAAAGGAAGAATCGTACCCTATTGGATATGGTACGTTTCATGATGAGTAACGCTGAGTTACCTCTTTCATTCTAGGGGTATTCATTAGAGACGGCTGCATACATATTGAACTAAGTTCCATAAAAATCGTGCCCTTACCTCCATATGAGTTATGGAAGGGCAAGAAATATAACTTAAGTTTGTTAAGATATGGGGTTGTCCTGCTTTTATTAAAAAGCAGAATCCTGATAAGGTAGAGGCGCGATCTGTACTTTGCAAGTTCATAGGAAACCCAATGCATTCGCAAGGGTATAGATTATACTGTCTAGAGGAACAACGTATTATTATCTCTAGACATGCCACCTTCTTAGAGAAGGAATTTCTTGAAAAACAAATTAGTGGGAGCGCAGTAGAACTGGAAGAGCTTCCAGAAGAACAAGTAATTACGGAAGACCAAATAGAACATGAGACTCCTGTATTACCTCATCTAGTGGAACTGCTCCGTCGATCTGGTAGGCAATCTAGAACACCTGAGAGATATTATGGGCATCTCGTTGATGGCGATATCGAAGATTATGTTATATAGGATGGCGATCCTATCACTTATCGACAAGCCATAGAGAGTAAAAACTCTCAGAAATGGATAGATGCCATGATGTTTGAAATTGACTTGATGCACTCCAACAAAGTGTGGACTTTGGAGGATACTCTTGAAAGGGTAAAACCCATTGGGAGCAAATAGATCTTCAAGAATAGGATCGGTGCAGATGGGAAGGTGGAAACCATCAAAGCTAGACTGGTGGAAAAAGGATTTCATCAAAAACCAGGTGTGATTTTGACGAAACCTTTTCTCCAATTGCAATGCTTAAGTCAATCAGAATCATGCTTGCAATCATTGCTTATTATGACTATGAAATATGGCAGATGGACGTCAAGACAGCTTTTCTAAATGGTACTTTAGAAGAGAGCATCTATATGACATAGCCAGAAGGTTTCAAGGTCAATGGAAGCAGCGATAAAGTATACAAGTTGTTTAAGTCCATTTATGAACTAAAGAAAGTATCTAGGAGTTGAAACATCTGTTTTGATGAAATAATCAAAGGGTTTGATTTCATCAAAAATGATGATGAACCATGTCTTTATAAGAAGGTTGTAGGAAGTAATGTCGTGTTCCTCATGTTGTATGTGGACGATATACTTTTAAGAGGTAATGATGTACCGACATTGCAGTCAGCAAAGATCTGGCTATCACAAAAGTTCTTATTGTAGGATTTGGGTGAAGCATCCTACATGCTGGGTATAAAGATCTATATAGATAGATCTAAGAGAATACTTAGGTTATCCCAATCCAAGTACATAGATGACATAATGAAGAGGTTCAATATGGAACATACCAAGATGACCAAGCATGGTAATGTACCCTCTAAGCATGGTATATCTCTTTCCTAGGATATGTTTCCCAAGACAGATGAGGAAAGAAAAAGCATGGGTAAGACACCATATTCTTCAGCAGTTGGGTCTATCATGTATGCAATACTTTGTGATAGACCTGATGTGGCTTATGTACTTCGTACATTAAGTAGATATTAGTCTAATCCTAGAGAACAACACTGGATTGTTGTGAAGGCTATACTCAAGTATTTAAGGAATACTAAGGAGATGTACCAAATATTCGGTAAAGGTGACCCCAAGCTTAAGGCGTTTACTTATTCCAGTTTTCAGAGTTATATAGGTAATTGCAGATCCATCTCTGGTTATATTTTTACCATTAATGGTGGAGTTGTTAGTTAGAGGAGTTCAAAATAAGATACTATTGCGGACTCTACCATAGAGGCGGATTATATAGCAGCGAATGAGGCTGCTAAAGAGGCTGCTTTGATGAAAAAGTTTATCTCTGATTTAGGAGTGGTTCCGAGCATTCCTGACCCAGTACCCCTATACCGTGACAACAATGCAGCCATTTCATTTGTTAAGGAACTAAGGTCTCATCGTAAATCTAAGCACATACATCGAAAGCACCATTTGATTCAAGAGATCTATAGACAGAAGAATATCGATATATTGAGAGTAGATACGAAAGATAACATAGAGGATGTATTCACTAAGTCTCTTTCTCAACCGCAATTCGAGAGACTCATTGAGATGTTGGGTATGCGATACCACAATAATTGGCCCTAAGTGCAAGTTGGAGATTGTAAAATGTAAGCGCCCTTAGAGACAATTAGTTGTAATTATAAACAACATGTATAAAACATTCTTATTCGTAATAATAGTATGCTATTTGGTTTTTCTTTATTGGTATATCTTTTATTTATAATACTCTATTTCTTATTGATTACTAATAAAGTCCGTAGAATAATACTAGACTACAGAATTGTGATGTAGATCACAATAATGAGACCTGACTGGTCGATAAGTATATTCTTAAATTGGGGTGCGATCTAATTTGAAGGCATTTATATTTCCTCCAAAGATATATACATATACATACATGTATGCTTTTATAAAACCGGGCCTCATTGGTTGTTGGGACCCACCACCTCTCTGAAAACGCTGAGGAATTATAACGCCGTATATTAGAGGTGTAGAAGGATATACTCTTGAACCAAATCCCGTTTATGAGGGAAGAGAACATGTTACAATTTGCAGAAAAGGCTTCTTAGCGAACTTATATTTTATCTAAGGATCGTTAGTCTTATATGAGACTAATATCAACTTAGATGATATATTTAAGAATCGTTAATCTTGTTTTAGATTAAGATCAACTTAAATAAAGCTGTTTGTTTGATCATAGGATCAGGTATGAGAAGCATACGCTTTTATACTTAGTTTATTTTAACTAAGTAGTCAAGCAAAAACTTGTTGTTAATGTGCGCACGTACATTTAGGATGGTCATGTGCGCACGTACATACATCTTCTTTAAAGAGGGTACGCACGCGTATATCACTTAGTGCGCACTCGCTTGTGGTCAGAGACTGCACGCGTGCATATCACGTGATGCACACCTCCTTATGGTTGGGGGGCTACGCACGTAATTGCGCACCTCCTTATGGTCAGATTTCCATCAGCGCATACACATACAATCATGTGTTCAAAAGACAATAGTTTTCACTTGCGCACACGTGTTTGGCATGTGAAGCGCATGTCTACATAGACTATTTTCTACTAAGTGCACCCTAGGGTTGGGTATGCATGGTCAAACAGAAAGTTTTGTCTTTTAAAAAGAAACATAAGTTTCTGTGCATTAGTTACATCTATGGTGTGCATCTTTTTTTTTATGAAAATTATGGTTTTCATGAAGGATCAAAATCAAAAGAAGCAAAAGTTTCTAATTTTTACGTGTCGAAACACTTATTTATATTTTGTAAGGTTTCTTTTCTTCAAGTCTTGGATCTTAGAATCGATCTCTCATAAAAAGTCAAAATTTTTATCATAAAGAGATACCGACCCTAAGATCTTTTGATCATGCTCAATGAATCAATAGATTCAGCAAAAAGAAAACGCTTTTATATAAAGCCAAACCTTTATTATTATCAAAGAGACGGATCTTTTCTCCTTCTTTATTTTTCTTTTTACCTTTTTGTTGAAGATAATGAAGATGATGAGATTTTTCTTGATTGGGAGAAGTGCGCACTTTATTTGCGGCTGCTATCAAAAAGTATGAACGTGATTCTCCTCCCCTTCTTTCTTTTATTTTAGGATTCTATTTATAGTGAAGGGCCAATTAGGGTTTGTTGCAATTAATTAGGAATTTATTTGATTTTAAATTAATTCATATCAATTTAAGAGCCATGCACACCATTGGATCAATTTACAGTGCATGTGCACCGTTAGACCAGGCGCCATGTCAATCTCTTTGTTAAGAAATATATTTTTAAATTAAAAAAGAAGATATTTCTTCTTTATTAGAAGTGCATTCTTCGTTAGGTACAGTTGCGCACTGTAAGTATGTGCGCACGTGCTTCGCACGTGTCGCGGTCTATCTCATGCATCAGCTTACACATGCGCATGTATATTAATACACATGCCATCAAAGTGGCTTTTCTCCATGTGCGCACTTAGTACTTGCGCAAGTTTCTTGGCATCTTTATTCCAGGTGCACACTTAGATATGCTCGCACATTTAAATAGGTGCAAACAAATGCCCCCCACCACTTTGCTCATGTGCATTGCATGTGGGTGAAGTGGTGAAAGGATGTGCATCCTTGAATCTTCGATTCAGGGAGTGATAGCTTAAGAAATAGGCTTATGTCCCTATCATCTAAGGCTTTTCAGTTTCATGATCCATAAAGGTCTCATAAAAGTATTTCTCCCCATGAGTTGAGAGGATCTCGCAGGTGTACTTTCTCTTTAAGAATCGTGGGGATCCCTAAGTGTCTTTTCCCTCGTGAGTCATAAGGATCTTGAAAGTGTATCCTATCACCACCACTAGGTTTTAACTGGCATCAAGCATGCAATTTTAAAATTTCTTGGGTGCTAAGCTACACTAACCTAGAATCTAACTAAAGTATTAGGGTTTTTATCATGATATATCAAGAACTATTCTAACTGAAAGAGTTTACAACCTTTGTAGACCAAGTCCTTCACTTCTATAGCTCCGGGTAGTAGTCCCTACGATTCCTCTAGGCTCCACTTGATAAAATGCATGAGCTTGCTTCGCAATCTTCGAGGTCGAAGATGATCCACCTTGAAGCTTTTCTAGTTCAAGCTACCTCTTCACTAATCATGCATTAGAGAAGAAAACACCCTAATCTAATGGCTAATCTAGAGTAGGATGATGAAGTAGGTGTTTTAGCTCACTAAAAATTCTCACAAGCCCTAGAGTTCATAACTCACGTGAGGGTTAGGGCTTGGATGAAGAAGAAAAAGAGAATGGAGAGAGTGTAGGAAAATGAGCTTAAGTAAAAACTCAAGTAAGTGAAGAATGGATAACACCCATCCTCACTTATTGAAGCATGGAATAAAATCCAATACTTTATTCCAACCAAGCTTTAATAGTAATGCCAAACTAATAAAGAAATGAATGAGCCATGCTTCAAACCCATGCCAAAAATATCTCCCATTTTCCACCTCATTTATCCATTTTCACAAAAATAGATAAATCCAAATATATATATATATATCACATATATATATATATATATATAAATATATATTATGAGAATATAAACTTTAAATGAGCTTAATATTAGTTAATATATAATTATATCAAATATAAATAAATATATCAAATTATTAAATCAACACTAGATTTAATAATCCGGTTATATCACATATAACCAACTAATATCTTTATATGTAAATCATATTATCAAATCAACACTTGATTCAATAATCTGGTTATATCACATATAAGCTGACCGATATCAAATGTCGCCAGATTAGAATACGGTATCACATACTCGTATTTAATCAGGCTCCCGCACATATCAACATATGTGTCCTACTTCGTTTCTCTTGTGCTAAGAAACCTCTGTGTAGGACTCTAAAGACTCGTCAATACGCCAGCAATAAGTAATGATCACATCAGTTACCCACAAGCCGTCAGCGGTACTAGCTGGACGTAACGGCTACCCAGATATTGAGCGATTAAAAGATCAACAAGAAAGCTAGTCCAAACTCCCATGAAGCCTATTAGTAACATTTACCGCAGTCCGGACTATTCGTCTGATATGTCGCATGTTTACCCCAATCAGAGCAAAGCTCTGTTCAAATTCCGAGGCGGAAGATGAAGCAACCCCCAATCAGAAGCAAAGCTTTGCTTTGAAAATTTAAATTTCAATAAATGAAGCAGCGCTTCAGATCCTTTGCGCTGCGCGCAACGCACCACGTGTCTGGCGCAGATGCAATAGCGTGGCGTCCAAAAAGGTGCTCTCAATCAGAGCAAAGCTCTGTTAAAGGAAGCAACGCTTCAGCTACACGAGCGTTGCGTGTCAGCGCAGACGCGCTTGCGCAGTCGCGCCGCGCTTTGCGCTGCGCGACGCGTGTCAGCGCAGACGCGGTTGCGCCGTCGTGCCGCGTGTCAGCGCAGACGCGCTAGCGTAGATGCACCGTTTCATAGAAGAGAAAAGGCTAAGTGCTAAAGGCAATTTACCCTTGCAAAATTACATGCACTTGATAATAACAAATTAAAATTATACGATGCACAAGCACAACAGAGAACTAAAATAAAAGAACCTTTAACAGATAATGAAATATTGGATTAAAAAGAAAAATACTTGTCCATTATTATTGTTATTACTTTTAAAAAAGATCACCGAATACGGGATCGGAGAGACAGGGGTTCGCACAAAGAAAAAGGAGATTATTCAGCTCCCTCTCCGTCTTCTCCGTCATGTCGAAACGACGATCTTCCCGAGGGGTAGTCATCCAACGGTCGACGCCGGACTCCTGGGAAAAAGTGGCGATGACAACCCGACGAGCCCGTATCTGGCTCAGCAAGTGGAAAGAGCAGTCCCTCAAGGGTTTGGTGATCAAGTGCGCTTCGAGAAAGCACTCAATCTTATCTTCGGCGGCATCCAGCATTGCCGAGGACATCTCTGCTGGAGGAGGGGGAATGTCGGCGAGCACCGAGGCAAGGATCATCCAAAGCCAAATGGAATTCGGAGGGAGAGGAGACCCCACACGAGTCAAAAGCTCGTGCATTGCGGCGTCGCATTGCTCGTCCGAGAGAGAAGGGTCCACCAGGCGCGCAGCAAAACGGGGAACAATGTCCCGAATCGGCACCTCCCATGGTTGTCGGCGGGCATGAGGGCGGTTGCAAGCCATGATCGAAGAAGTTCCCTGAAAATGAGAGAAGAAAAGGCTCAGCCTTGAGTTATATATATAGACCCAAGCACAGAAAATTCTGTGCACAATGAAATCATTTCCAAGGCCCGAGAAATCAGAATTTTGGAAATACAAGTTTGACTTGAAAAAAGGAGATGAAAAGATATTTCAGGCGAAGCGACGCTTCCGATTTTCCCAAAAATCTAAGCTTTAATAAATGAAGCAACGCTTCAGTTGCGCAAGCACTGCGCTGCGCGACACGTGTCAGCGCCGCGCGACACGTGTCAGCGCAGATGCGCTACTCTGTGCGCTGCGTGACACGTGTCACGCACTGGGGCGTTTGCGCCAAACAGAATCAAATTTCTAAGAAATCTTTCTGTTCTTGTAAAACAAGAAGATTTTCTTCTATAAAACAGAAGCCCTTGGATCAAAGATCCAACGGTGGGGAAAATTCCCCAAATCACTCAGAGAAAGATCTTTTTAACAAATTTAACTAATTTATGGGCACTATAAAAAGGACCCCAGACCCCAATTCAAAGGAATGAACATTTTCTAAGAAAAAAGAGAGAACTTTGAAGAACTCCTCAAGAAAGAACAAAAAAGGTAAAAAAAAACCTTTAGGAAAAGAGAAGTCTCTTCTAATAAGATCATTGATCTAAGAATAAGATCAATGATCTTCCCATAATAAATAGTGCTTTGCACTTCTGATGAACCACTGGTTCTTTAAAACAAAGTAAAAACAAAATAAAAGAACAGTGCTTTGCACTTTTTATGAACCCTTGGTTCTTTGAGATAAGAAAAACTTATCTTTTTCTTTTGATCTAAATGAGATCAAGAAATTAAACAGTGCTTTGCACTTCTGATTCTTGAATCTAAAAGATTTTTTAGTGCTTTGCACTTCCAACTTGCGCTGTTGCGCTCCTGGATTGGCGCCACGTGTCAGCAGCGCATGCGCAGCGCATCAGCGCAGCGCACTGCGCTCGCGTGACACGTGTCGTCACCACAAGCGCTTGCGCTCCCTGATTGGCGCAAAGCGCCTGAATAAATGCAATGCATTTCCTAAAAGGGCCAGGCCCAAATAAAAAAGACCAAGCAGGCCTAATTAAATTGATGCTCTGCATCATTTATAAATGGACAGAGTCCAAACAAAATAATGCTATGCATTTCAAAAAGGGGCAGAGCCCAAATAAAGCAAATGCTTTGCATCATTTATAAACGGGCAGAGCCCAAAACAAATTGATGCTCTGCATCTTTTACGGGTAGAGCCCAAATAAAAACGCAACGCAAAAGTAAATAAAATGTTGACCTTTTTTAACTGGACTTAGCCCAAATTTGGCCGTAAGTCCTCAAATTAAATCGACAGAGCAAGATCGTTCACTTAAATCAATTTACAACCGGTTCGAGGGTACATCTCCGAACTCCTTTGACACCCATCGTTGTAATTCCTCAACGACGTCAATGAGGTGACGGGTCCCAACAACCACACACTAATATGGACTGCGGGGTCCCTAAACTCGTGGACCGAGATGTCCTTAAACTAATATCGGACCGAGACGTCCTTAAACTAATATCGGACCGAGACGTCCTTAAACCAAAAGACCTCCACGTCCTTAAACTGGCGATGGACCACTACGTCCCTAAACTGGCGATGGACCACCACGTCTTTAAACTGGCGATGGACCACCACGTCTTTAAACTGGCGATGGACCACCACGTCCCTAAACTGGAACATAGACCACCACGTCCCTAAACTAGAACATGGACCGCAACGTCCTTAAACTACTTATGGACCACTACCTCTCTAAACTGGAACAATAGAGCCTCCAAATGCTCTTTTGCCGGATCTAAACGGTCCCGTTAAGTTGATCTCAGTCCCAAACAGGATTAACGTATCCTTAACGAACGTTTAAGTTGATCTTAGCCTCAATACGGTTAATGTATCCTTAAACTAAAAACACCAAACCCAAATCTAAGTAAATACGGATTTGGACTAATCCACGTTCTACGGGCGACGGCATTACTCATGCTCTGTATACAATCCACGGGCAACCGCAAACAAAACAAACACACACGACACGAAGTGAAATTCTGGAGAAGGAGAAAGTGGCTGCCGCGACGCGGTAGCGTAATTAACTGCAGGGGCTTGCGACTGCAGGGAAGAGCGTCCCCACAATCAAAAACCCCTCAAACGAGGGGGAATCTGACTAAGTCTGCTACATCGGTCGCATCCGTCTAAACCTCCGATACATGGTGCCATAAATCAACTTGGCATCTTCGGAGAGGTAGACAGGTAAAACCATATAGCATCTGCCCCGAATCTCAGACAAGACGTCGCCTCACGTCGTCTCCGCCGCCATTCGGAGGGGAACAAATTCTGGCACGCCCGGTAGGACCTTTTCCTCTTTCCACTCCACACTTCGTGCGTCGTCTTTGCGAACTAATCGCGGTTTGTTAAATGGTTGCCTTCGGATTGTCAGGTTACTGAGATTTGGTCTCTTTCTTGGTAAAGAAGAGAAATCAAGCGTCGATGGCCTCAACTTGTTCGAAGTGCTCCAACTGCAGCTGCAGCTCGCGTCCAGCCTCAACTGGGGGCGTAACTTACGGGCCCCAAGCAGCCTCTTTGTTCACCATGTCCGTGGAGTAGATTACTCAAGCCACCACAGGGTTGTTTTTTGGAACTATGCTGCCACCAACAAGCTTCAGCACTCCTGTGCCCGTACAAGAAGCTCCTAAGAAGTCGGTCTTCGATCGACTTTCAGTTACTGCGACCCCTCTCAACAGGTCGCCCAATACCAGCGCCTCGGTTTTCTCCAGATTAGGCCGAAACTCCTGCGGGCCCACTAAGAAGCCCAGGAACTCTAAAATGGCTGTCCTAAGGAGGGCAACGGCCGCTGCTCCGGAAGTCGTTAAGGCGGCTTCTCCCGTCAAAGAGTCAGTCTTTTCAAGACTGACGATTCCCACTCCTGCTCCTGCTGGTCAAAAGACATCAGTCTTTAATAGGCTGACCCCGGCAACCGCCCCACACTCGAACAGGGAGCAAAAAGAAACTGTTTCAATCTCCGAGCCAGTCCCAGCGGCTCGTCATGCTCGACGTCGCTATTGGCAGCGAGTAAGGAAGGCAGGGGGCAACTCCCCCTCGGGGCTAACTCCACCTGCTCCAGTGGTGGAAGTCAATGCTGCTGTTCCAACTGGGAACAACTTTGAATTGCTGAGGAAGGTGCGAAAGAACTCTCCAACCGCTACATTGAAAAGATCTCCTCCACCTATGGAGAGAGTTACGGAAACAAAACAGGAACAGCCCCCTCAGCGGCTGTCTTCAAAAATTTATAAAGTTTGGCGAAGGGTTCAAGACTTCGTGATTGACCCAGACCACTCTCGTCGCCAGAAAAAGACGAAGGTGGAAATGGAAAAGGACCGTCCCATTAGACGGCAGGGGACGACAGTCGCTAGGGTACCCGCTTCAACAGCCTCCTCAACTTCAATGGCCCACAAAAGAAGGAGGCCAGAGAAAACTCCCGTGTCAGCGGCAAATGTTAAAAATGGTGAACCTAAACGCTCCAAGTCAGGGGGCATAACTGTTCATATGGTTTACATGGCGTCGGGAAAAGTAGACAGCCGTGCATCCACAGTTCACAGGCCGCTTACACGGTCGGTAACCAAAGCCCAGGAGCAACAGCAGAAGCTCCAAGAGATGATGAACGCTATGGCCGCACTTACCGGGCCAAAAGAAAACCCTGAAACGTCCTCGGATGAACGCCAAGAGGAAGAAACCGACGTCGAATTCCTTCGCCGAATATTGGAGAAGAAGGACAAAGAGGCTGCTGAACAAGCAGCCAACATACAGCGTATAGGCCTCCTCTTCCAAGATATGATAGGGATGATGATACAACAAGATCCTCCGATTGAAGAGCCCCTGATCGTCCTTAGAGATGACAGGGGAGAGACATCAAATCCTCCGCCAGCTCTGTTAACGGCTAAAGAGGATACAATCTCTAAAACTGATTTGGACGAGTACATAGCCCAGCAAATACAGGTTCATCATGCGACTGAGGCAGCCGGCTAGATCGTAAAAATGGGGCGGCCATATCCAAGTTGGTAAGACCAAATCAAGTACCCGCCGGGTTACACAATTCCTAAGTTCCATGTCTACAAGGGAACGGGCAATCCTCACCCGCATGTTGCCCAGTTCAGGGCACTCTGCGGCAACACCGGCGGTGATGACAAGCTTTTGCTTCGCCAGTTTGTTGGAAGTTTATCAGATACGGCGTTCGAGTGGTACTCAGAGCTCCCGAACGACTCTATCAAGACCTTCGCAGAGATGGAATTGCTGTTTACCCAACGTTTCGCGAGTGCCAACGAGCGCACCCCGATAACGGCATTGATTAATGCCAGGGTAAAGCCGGGCGAAACATGGGTCCAATACGCAATACGGTGGCGTAATTTATGGTCAAAATGCGAGCAGCGTATAGAAGAAGCTCCTGCGGTGGGAATGTTTGTGGGAACCCTCGACCCGCAAGCAACCATCTCGCAATTTATGATGTTCTTCAAGCCGACCACCTTCCAGGCGTTAATCGACAAGCTAGCGCAAATGGATCAAATGGGCCATAAACCTCCTCTTCCAAAACCGGACTCCCGAAGCGAGAAGGGAAAGGGGAAAGCGATTGTTGTCGCTAATGCTCAGCAACAGCCGAACATCCCAAAGCCGGTCATTCGTCAAAATAATATGCGCCTATACGTACCCCTGGAGGATAGGATGGGACGTTCTTACTTGTTCCCCCGAGATAAAACGAGAAGGTTATTCGAGTTGGCGTTACGCAACCGACTCATAAACCTGCCAGAGCCAAAACGTCCATCGCAACCAAGTGACGTCAATGAACCCAACTACTGTCCTTATCATCGGGTAATGGGTCACCCGATCGAGGATTGCTACGTCTTCAAGAATTGGCTTGAAGACCAATACCGACAGGGCAAATTTGCATTGTCCAACAAATGGAAGGTGAATCCACCGCAGCCCCACACCTCTAAGGGAATGAATACCCCCGGGGCAACATGCTCAGTCGTTAAAGAAGCTCCTTAGGAGGTTGTATTATCAGCCAAGGCAAGAAGGATGCTAAATGATCTTCAAACGTGCCCAGCGATCAAGTGGAAGAACCCGTTGGAGCCGCAGATCATTGAAGGAATGCTGAAGCCTCGTCCGACTCAAAAGAGTGATGGAAGTGGCCCAAACATTCATAACCAGCCGTCGAAATCTTCAAAGAAGAAGAAGAAGTCGAAGAAGCACGTGAAGCCTGGCGACAAGCGCACGGACTTGCAAAAACAAATTGACGCGCTGGAGGAATACAACCAGAAGGCACGGACTCCCATTACATTCCAAGAATTCCTCAACCACGTCTTTCAAAAGGAAGATGAGGGAGATAGTTCGTCGGATGAATCCGAGGAATATGTGGCAAGCTGTCATGTGATTTCCCATTCGCCCGTAGACGATGAGGAGACTCCTTGTACTGAAAAGCTGGGGGCAAATCCTGAACCAAAAATTCCGGAGCCATCAGATGAAGTGATTGATGCATTCCTCAATGAAGCGTTCTTAAAAAGCAAAGTTGATCGGGAGCGTGAGGCGATTATATTCGAAAAGGCCAAACGCCAGTGCCTTGACGAAAGAATTGAGGTACTCCCACTGGAACAAAGTGCACCCACGGCGGATAAAATCAAATTCAAGATGAGGAAGAGGTTTGCCAAAGCCGTCTCAATGGGTATGAAACTACCATCCTCTGAGGAAAGCGTTGCTGGTGAAATGGAAAACCACCCCTCCCATTGCTTGTATCATCGGAAGATTTCGCACCCCACCGAAGAGTGCAAAGCTTTCGACAGATGGTGGCAAGGGTATGTTGCTCACCGACAGCAGTTTAAGCGGGAAAAGCGCAAGACTCGCCGAGAGCAGAACGGAACGATCAAAAGGCTTAACGGAACTACCGGTGATTGTTGCATGGTTGACGCCGGAGGATCACAAGTGCCCACATTCGGGAGCGATTCTGACGAGGAGCTAGAGCCTGGCCCTCTCTTCAGAGAGTCCACTTCGGGAAAAGAAGAAGAACCGAAGGTTTGCGAAAATATCCAGCTGCGCAATCGGACGCTACCTGAAAAGAATCTCGGACCCTTAAACAAGAAAGATAAAGGGAAAGAGAAGGTTTCTGAGGATATTACTCTCGATGACCAAGTTGTGGAGGAGCTAACCGCCAAAAACCCGCCGAAGAGAAATAAGGTGGATTACAACGTCTTACCGCATCTGAGGAAGCTACCCTCGCAGCTCAGCATTCTTGACGCCCTTTTGCTATCAAAAGAGGCGAGAGATTCGTTAATAAAGGCACTACAGGATCCGAAGCAATTCCAAGCCTTCCTGGCCGAAGAAAAGATAAAGGATGAATTGGAAGAGGTGCACACAGCCGATGTTGCTTTTGGCGATGAAGACCTTCTCCTTGGGACGTGCGAACACAATCGTCCCCTTTATGTCTCAGGATACTGCCATGACATAAAGATAAGTAAAATCTTGGTCGATAACGGGTCGTCTGTTAATCTACTCAATGTGCGGGTGTTAAAGGAAATCTGCATGAATGTCCAACACCTCGCCCGAGACAAGATCACTATCTCCGGGTTCGATTCCCAATCATCAAAAACTTTGGGATCTGTGATACTGACGCTACGCTTCGGGCTACTCGTCACAGACATTAAATTCTATGTCATAGATGCCAAGACGTGCTACAATGCTCTGCTCGGCCGACCGTGGTTACACGAGTAAAATATCATCCCTTCTACACAGCATCAGTGTATGAAATATTGTAGGGATGGTCTCGAATACACTGTGGCAGGAGAATTGAATCCGTTTTCCATGAATGAAGTTCACAAATATGAAGATGCCAAATACTTCTTACCGAGTTTCGAAGATACGGAAAGGTGTCACAAGCCAGAGAACAAAACTAATGCTACCATCCCTGTCTTCGGCAGTGACACCGAGGAGGAAGAGGAGATAGTTTATTCGGGTCCGTCCCAATACACCAAGCCAGGACCATCCGCTCCCTCGTTGACCTTTGGTAGTGACTCGGAGGATGAAGTCCATGCTGTATTCCCTGCTCGGCCTTCAATACGAGCTTCTGCTGATGAAGAGCAAAGTCTACAAGTGACCATGGTGCCGCCTAAACATTATAAAGAACTGGATGCGCTCGATACCGACAGTGTAGAGGAGTAGTGGGCGTTTTATATCCCTCCCAGACGAAAAGGCGAAAGGGCAATTCTATTCTACCGCTCTGAAGAAAACAAGGTGGAGAAAGAAATCTGGCACGGGGCAGACCCGACGCTGGACAGGCTTCAACCCATTCGTCTACCCAGATATTATACAGAAGGCTTGAAGCGGCTGTTAAAGCGCCAAGGGATACCCTTCAAACAGACCGTTAGAAAGGCCAAATTCTATGACAAGGTCTGGAACGTTCCCGGAACTCAGCACAAGCTGCCTAATGGGAGGATGGAGACGATCGGGCTAGGATGCGTTCGCTCCAAGAAACGGGAGTTGCTCCGTGACTATTACGTCGTGCAAGACTTCAATGAAGAAGCAGAGGCTCAACAGGAGGACACTAATCCTGAACCGGTAAAAGTTCCTGATGTGAGAGTGCCCAGTCCGTTGTTTGAAGAACAAATGGAAAGGCTTATAAGGGAAGCTGGTCAGAAAGTCCGAGATAATCACAATCGTGAAATGGCAATCTATGAGAAAGCCAAAACGCAACGCCTCCTTCAACAGGCCATGAAAGACGAAAATGCTGCCCCATGTCAACCTGTTATAAAAAGGGTTCGACGCAGAGACAGAAACAAGTCGAAAGGCCAAAAAAGTGTTCAACAGCAACAAAGTGGGGCTAAGAAGCCACGCAAACGGGAGTCGAGTGTTATTGAGCTATCCCTCATGAAGAAAATGGGTCGAGCGTACTCGTTTCCTCGGGACAAAATGAAGAAGATACTTGATCTTGTTCTAAAACATCAAATGCTTACACTGCCGGAGTCCAAAAACCCCGAACAGGCAAGCGAAGTCTCCGACCCAAATTATTGCTCTTACCATCGAGTAATAGGGCATCCTCTTGAAGATTGCTTCACCTTCAAGAATTGGGTTGAAGATCAGTATCAGCTTGGCAAATTCGCTTTGTCTGACAACTGGAGGGTAGCGCCGCCACAGAAGCACGAACCCGAAACCACAAGAATAGAACCAACTCCACACTGGGATTGGAAGCGGATTCGTACTTGTCACATGATAACAATACTAAAAG
Source organism: Agapanthus africanus (assembly GCA_030015575.1). Classification (NCBI taxonomy): domain Eukaryota; kingdom Viridiplantae; phylum Streptophyta; class Magnoliopsida; order Asparagales; family Amaryllidaceae; genus Agapanthus; species Agapanthus africanus. The sequence continues at coordinate 128,624,729 of CM057350.1, read as the reverse complement.
AAGAGTCCGAGAACATGGACAACCTTCCCTGGTGCTTCGAAAACAGCAATGACGAGGTAATCTCAGAATTTCCGCCAGCTCCGAAAGAACTGGAGGATGGGATACATACTACTGCAGATAACCTCAAGAAAATTGAGTTGAGGACGGTGAACGACCCGCGACCGACATTTGTCAGCGAGCTTCTATCTGAAGAAAGGGTGGCTGCGTTAAAAGACGTCCTTGTACAGCATAAAGATTGCTTCGCATGGAACTATTCCGAGATGCCAGGACTAGATCCGGAAGTTGCCGTGCACAAATTGGCGATATCCCCGGGTGTCAAGCCAGTTAAACAGGCGCCGAGAAGAATGCGGCTCGAGCTCGAGATGAGTATCAACGCTGAGGTCAAGAAGCTGATAGACTCCGGCTTTATCCAGGAGGTTCAATATCCTGAATGGATCGCTAACATCGTCCCAGTGATGAAGAAAAATGGGACGGTGCGCATATGCGTAGACTTTCGGGATCTCAATAAAACCTGCCCGAAAGACGATTTCCCAGTGCCAGTCACCGAATTGATGATAGACAATACGTCCACTCATGAGGTTTTCTCCTTCATGGACGGCTCGTCGGGGTATAACCAGATAAAGATGCATCCCGAAAATCAGAAGCACACCGCCTTCAGGACTCTTCTGGGTATATTCTACTACAAGGTGATGCCCTTCGGTTTAAAGAATGCCGGTGCCACTTATCAAAGGGCCATGACGAAGATCTTCGATGACCTTATACATGAAATCGTCGAATGCTATATCGACGACCTCGTCGTTAAAAGCAAATCATATGAGGAACATCTCGAGCATCTAAAGACTGTATTTCGATGCCTTCGACAATACAATTTGAAGATGAACCCTCTTAAGTGTGCATTCGGGGTTTCCTCGGGCAAATTCTTGGGATTCATTGTCCGACACAGAGGTATCGAAATAGATCCGTCTAAAATCAAGGCGATCATGGAGATGCCTCCGCCGAGAACTCTTAAACAGCCGCGGTCTCTCCAAGGAAAGCTTGCATATATTCGGCGATTTATAGCCAACCTCTCTGGCAAGTGCCGCCCTTACAGTCACCTGATGAAGAAGGAAACTCCATTCGTTTGGGATCACAAATGCCAAGGCGCACTGGACGAGATCAAGCAGTACCTGCAGAACCCTCCAGTGTTAGCTGCTCCGGTTAAGGGAAAGCCTCTCATTCTTTATACAACCGCCCTCGAAGGTTCTTTAGGCGCATTATGGGCGCAAGAAAATGACCAGGGGAAAGAAAGAGCACTCTACTATTTAAGTCGAGTTCTTCTGAGGGCACAAAGCAATTACTCCCCCATTGAAAAACACTGCTTAGCATTGATCTTCGCAATAACAAAGCTCATGCACTATGCGTTGGCGCACGAAATCCGTCTCATATCGAAGGTGGACCCTCTTAAATATTTGATGTCGAAGGCCATATTGACAGGTCGACTCGCTAAATAGGCTCTGCTCTTGATGGAGTTCTCAATAACCTATCAGCCTCTCAAAGCAGTGAAAGGCCAGGCCATCGCCGACTTTCTCGCTGAACACCCGATACCCGCCGATTCTCCTCTGAATTGCGATCTGCCAGACGAGCATGCGTTTGACGCGATCGACAATGGTGATACCCGATGGGAGCTTTATTTCGATGGAGCATCCTCCATGAAAAAGCGCAAACAAAGTACGCCACTGATCAAATCGGGGGTAGGCCTCATCTTCGTGACTCCACAAGGAGGAATAATGCGCTTCTCTTTTTCCTTAACAGAGCCGAGGACGAATAACGAAGCCGAATACGAAGCTTTGATAGTAGGCCTCGAGATCGCCATCGACATGGGAATTGAAAACCTCCTCATATACGGAGATTCTCAACTGGTCGTGAGTCAAGTAAACGACGACTACCAAACGTGCAAACCGGAGTTGGTGAAGTACGGTGAAAAGGTGCAACAACCGTTGACCCAAATTCCCTCCTATACTTTGGAAAGTATACTACGCGCGGAAAATAGCAAAGCAGACGCGTTGGCCAAACTTGCTAAAGAATTGGCTGACGAGAACCTCGATGATGTTAGAATCGTGGTACAAAGCCGTCGAGTGCTCGCCCCAGCAGAAATATCTCTGGAATCATCCAAAGAAAAGGAAGTGACTGAGCAGATGACCTTACAAATAAAAGAACGAGAAAAGGCTGAGGATTGGAGGGAAGTCTTCATAGACTACTTTAAGTCCCACCGAATGCCTGAAGATGCGTCCGCAAGACATCAGCTCATGAAACGAGCTCTGTCTTTCGCCTTCGTTAATGATACTCTATACAAGAGGTCATTTGATTCTTTGTGGCTGAGATGCTTAGGACCTGACGAAGCAGAAAGAGTCATTCAGGAAGTTCATGACGGAATCTGTGGTTCTCACCAAGCGGACCCAAAGATGAAGTTGAAGATCAAACGGATGGGCTACTACTGGCCCACGATGATTCAGGATTGCCTTGAATATGCGAAGCAATGTCACTCATGCCAAATTCATGGGGACTTCATCCATCAGCATCCAAATCCACTACATCTAACGGTGGCTAGCTGACCGTTCGAAATGTGGGGAACTGACATAGTCGGCCCCATCGAACCAGCATCGTCTAGGGGACATCGTTTCATCCTAGCGATGACTGATTACTTCTCCAAATGTGCGGAAGCAGTACCGTTGAGGGAAATGAAGACGGAGAATATCCTCCATTTCTTCAAGATGCACGTCATATATCGGTTTGGAACCCCGAGACGGATCATCTTCGATAACGGGCCAGCCTACAGAAGCCACAAGATCAATCGCTTCGCACAGCAGCATAATATAGACTGGAGATATTCCTCAGTTTATAATTCGCGAGCTAATGGTCTTAGCCGAAGCCTTCAACAAGACCCTGACGAAAATCATGAAAAAACGGTATTCCGAAATAAGAAAGACTGGCACGAGAGACTGCAAGAGCCTCTTTGGGCGTACCAAACTACGTTCAAGACAGCCACGAACACAACGCCGTACGCATTGGTATTCGATACCGAAGCAGTACTCCCCCTCGAGATAGAGTTACCCTCTCTGCGAGTGGCAGTTCACTACGAGCTGACGAACGAAGAAAATGCTAACCTTCGGCTTGAGGAGCTTGACGCCCTTGAAGAAACACGGCTCATAGCGTAACAAAATCTGGAAGCTTACAAAGCAAAGATGACGCGCTCATATGAAAGACTGACCCGACCGAGGACGTTCCGCCAAGGCGAACTCGTGCTAGTAGTCAAAAGGCCTATGATCCCCAATCGCGCCAAGCGGGGAAAATTTGAGCCAAACTATGAAGGCCCGTACATCATAGATAAGGTCTACCAGGGTAGAGCCTACCTACTCATGGATATGCACGGTGAAACGCCTTTCAGGCCAATAAATGGTCGTTTCCTAAAGAAATACTACGCTTAATGAGCCACGGCCTAGGTCAATGATAGATGACGACGACTATGTCCGCTCGCTATGTTCTTAAGCCCAAACTCTATAAGTAGTAAATGGCCTTCTTCAATAATGGACCGAAATGTCCATAAACTAATAGCAGACCGAAACGTCTTTAAACTACTACCGTAGCATCCTTAGGCTGACGAGATGAATAAAAAAAAAAAAAAATAAAATAAAAAAATATAATAATAAAAAAAAAGAGACGGTATGTCCATAAGCAAAAGGGCACGGATGAAAACCCGAAAGGGCTCCGTGAGTAAAAACAGCAGGGCTACCGGCGAGTATTCGTGAAAACCCGAAAGGGCGCGACCTCGTAAAAAAAAAAAGAAAGAAAAAGAAAATAAAAAGAATAAAAAAAAAAACGGTATGTCCATAAGCAAAATGGGCACGGATGAAAACCCGAAAGGGCTCCGTGAGTAAAAACAGCAGGACTACCGGCGAGTGTTTGTGAAAACCCGAAAGGGCGCAACCTCGTTTAAAAAAAAACACTTATAGGGTCCTCTCGACCTTGTAAGGAGAAACCACCCGCGTGAGATCCTTACGACTCACAAGGGAACAACACACTTAGGGATCCTCACGATTCCTAAGGAGAAAATACACTTGCGAGATCCTCTTGACTCGTAAGGAGAACTCTCTTATGGGACCCTCACGGCTCATAAGATTTGAAAGTCTTAAGTTACAGAGACCTAAACCTGTGCTTAAGCAACCTCCACAATTTTAGACATTGCCCTACAAGTGGTCCAATATTGGCCCTTGTATACAATCCACGGGCGCGAATAAACATTTCCCTAACTAAGTCCCATCCGAGGCTAGGGATATGTTCGCATGGTAAATAACCCTTGTAAATCCTCTCGATTTACAAGGAGAAAACCCTCCTGTAGGATCCTTACGACCTACAGAGGAACAAAACACTTAGAAATCCTCACGATTCCTAAGGAGAAAATACACCTACAAGATCCTCACGACTTGTAGGGAGAAATAACTTTGTGAGACCCTTACGGCTCATGAAGTCAAAGCCTTAGTCAACAGGACCCTAACCCTGGTCGCTAAGCCTCCTTTGTTCGACAATGACAGAGGCAAATGATGATTCGCTCCTGGCAATAACCCAGTTGTAGCGATGCTGATGCCGAGATTGGTGTCTAATTTCAGGTTTACGGTGAAAAGCCAGTAGGCCGCACATGCATACGAAATAGCCGAAATGATTGGGCAACTCGCAATAAAAAGCAGCGAATAAAAATAAAATAAAATAAAATAAACAGCCGAAATGATGGGGCAACTTGCAATAAAAAGCAGCAAGTAGAATGTATGCATGCAAAATAGCCGAAATGATTGGGCAACTCGCAATAAAAAGCAGCGAGTAAAAATAAAATAAACAGCCGAAATGATTGGGCACCGCGAAAAATAGCCGAAATGATTGGGCAATCGCGACCTTCGCGATATAAAAGCTGAAATGATAGAGCATCGCGGAAATAAATAAAAAAAAGAAGAAATAATAAAACTTTGGCCCTACAGTTAAGATCACATCGATCCCTGTATACAATCCAAGGGCGCAAAACGAAGAGGGAACCATACTTTCCCAACAGGCTCCCCCAAAAAACGAAGCCAGATCTCGATGATCCATCTCAACTCCGAAAAAAAACCTGACGTGCGTCGACTCGCAGAGCAACCAGCGTCTCCGCGGGAAATTCTCGATCCGTGTCAACAACAAGGAAACAAATAATCCTTGGCGCTAAGGAAACAAATAATCCTTAGCAAACCCTTCAACTCAAGGAGACAAATAATCCTTGACGAGAGCGTCCTGATGCGCGTCGACTCACAGAGCAACCAGCGTCTCTGCGGGAAATTCTCGATCCGTGTCAACACCAAGGAAACAAATAATCCTTGGCGCTAAGGAAACAAATAATCCTTAGCAAACCCTTCAACTCAAGGAGACAAATAACCCTTGACGAGAGCCTCTTGATACGCGTCGACTCACAGAGCAACCAGCGTCTCCGCGGGAAATTCTCGATCCGTGTCAACACCAAGGAAACAAATAATCCTTGGCACTAAGAAAACAAATAATCCTTAGCAAACCCTTCAACTCAAGGAGACAAATAATCCTTGACGAGAGCCTTCTGATGCGCGTCGACTCGCAGAGCAACCAGCGTCTCCGCGGGAAATTCTCGATCCGTGTCAACACCAAGGAAACAAATAATCCTTGGCGCTAAGGAAACAAATAATCCTTAGCAAACCCTTCAACTCAAGGAGACAAATAATCCTTGACGAGAGCCTCCTGATGCGCGTCGACTCGCAGAGCAACGAGCGTCTCCGCGGGAAATTCTCGATCCGTGTCAACACCAAGGAAACAAATAATCCTTGGCGCTAAGGAAACAAATAATCCTTAGCAAACCCTTCAACTCAAGGAGACAAATAATCCTTGACGAGAGCCTCCTGATTCGCGTCGGCTCGCAGAGAAATCAGTGTCTCCGCGAGAAATTCCCGATTCGTCTCAACTTGCAAGATGAAGCCTCAGGCAGCAGGGATTAAAAAACTTGCTTCTTGAACAATGGGACCCTACAAGTCGACCTAAAACAGTCTTTTGTATACTATTCATGGGTCTCACTCTCCAAAGTCGAGTTTCGACAAGGAGGGAAACAACCGTTTACGGGTCCTCTCGACTCATAAGAGGGAAAAATTCTCTTATAGGATCCTTACGACTTATAAGAGAAAACCACACTTAGGAATCCTCACGATTCCTAAGGAGAAAACCACCTACGAGATCCTCTCGATCCGTAGGGAGAAAAGTCTCTATGAGACCCTCACGGCTCATAGAGTTGAAAAAGTCTTAGGCGGCAGATCTGAACCTGCAGCCTAAGCCATCGCTATCTCGTGAAGAAATCAAGATGCTTACTCTATTATATGCTATTTGTAACAGCATACTGATAATAAGGGAATGACGGAAAGAGCATCTGATCTACATTTGATCAAGCGTTCGAGACACATTCATTCATGCAAAAGATTAAGAACAAAAGATAAGACAGGCTAAGAAAAACAAAAATTTTCATTAATATCGCCAGAAGTTCTTACAATCATAAAAGCAATAAACTAAAAACATTATTACAAGGGAATAACCTCGAACCCAGGGCATGGATTGAGGAACTCAAAAGCTACTCTATCTATGACTTTCCAGGCCTCATGGGCCATCCTAGTATGCTTTCTTTCGCGAGCACAAGCGTCAGGGTCCCCCTGATGTCTTCCACCCTCCGATAAGCAGCAAGTATGGCGGACTGTTGAAAGACTTCGTGCAAGAGATCGATAAGACTGTCTCGCCGTCTCTTCGAGATAAAGTTCAACAGGTACACCGAGTGCACCTTGTCATCAGCAGCATCCAACGCCCTAAGTGGCATGCCGGAACAGAAGAGGGGAAGCGCTTCCCAGATGGCTCCCACGATAAGCTTAAGGAGGGAGGAACGTCGGGGGAGCAGTGGACCATCGTACGCGTCGAAGAGACTCATTATTTCAGCGCACTCCTCGTTTGTGAACTCTCGATTTTGGGAGCGGCCAAGTCGGCGGATGTCTCCGTAAGAGATGATCTCGTTAAGAGCATACATGTGGACGTCCGTTGTTCCTGCGAAAGAGGATCAACAGAATTATCGGAAAGACTGATTAAGCAAAACGATATAATGCACTGAAGAATAAAATGCCATCTTCAAACTCTAAGATCAATGAAACACTCTTAAGAGTTCTTTTAGATCAAAGGGATCTATGTTTTGCCAAGGATGCAAGTTTCTGTTCATGGGTTGAGAAACCCTGAAATAGATTCTTGAGAGCAAAGCTCTATTTGGTGAAACCCCAAAAGGGTTTTCTTTAGATCAAAAGATCTATGAGAGCAAGGCTCTGTTAATTAAACTGAATTTGATTTAATTTAAAATTTTACCTAAAAGGGTGCTGGGTTTTGAACTTTGAAAGTTCTTAGAAAGAAACAAGAGCAGGGCTCTAAAAGTTCTTAAATAAGAGCAAAGCTCTAAAGTTTTTTGAAAATCTTAAAGATGATAATCATCTGTTGAGAACCAAAGGTCCTATTTATAGGCATCAAATGCCCTTTCAACTTCCAAAAGTTACTGCAACGGTTGGAATTCTGTCACCGTTGCGCTCACGTTTCGGGGCCACGTAAGCGCAACGGTGGGGGGCACTTGTTTACCCCAATCAGAGCAAAGCTCTGTTCAAATTCCGAGGCGAAAGATGAAGCAACACTTCATCTTCCCCCAATCAGAAGCAAAGCTTTGCTTTGAAAATTTAAACTTCAATAAATGAAGCAGCGCTTCAGATCCTTTGCGCTGCGCGCAACGCGCCACGTGTCTGGCGCAGATGTATTAGCGCGGCGTCTAAAAAGGCGCACTCAATCAGAGCAAAACTCTGTTAAAGGAAGCAACGCTTCAGCTACACGAGCGTTGCGCTACGCGACGCGTGTCAGCGCAGACGCGCTAGCGCAGTCGCGCCGCGCTTTGCGCTGCGCGACACGTGTCAGCGCAGATGCACCATTTCATAGAAGAGAAAAGGCTAAGTGCTAAAGGCAATTTACCCTTGCAAAATTACATGCACTTGATAATAACAAATTAAAATTATACGATGCACAAGCACAACAGAGAACTAAAATAAAAGAACCTTTAACAGATAATGAAATATTGGATTAAAAAGAAAAATACTTGTCCATTATTAGTGATATTACATTTAAAAAAGATCACCGAATACGGGATCGGAGAGACAGGGGTTTGCAAAAAGAAAAAGGAGATTATTCAGCTCCCTCTCCGTCTTCTCCGTTATGTCGAAACGACGATCCTCCCGAGGGGTAGCCATCCAACGGTCGACGCCGGACTCCTGGGAAAAAGTGGCGATGACAACCCGACGAGCCCGTATCTGGCTCAGCAAGTGGAAAGAGCAGTCCCTCAAGGGTTTGGTGATCAAGTGCGCTTCGAGAAAGCACTCAATCTTATCTTCGGCGGCATCCAGCATTGCCGAGGACATCTCTGCTGGAGGAGGGGGAATGTCGGCGAGCACCGAGGTAAGGATCATCCGAAGCCAAATGGAATTCGGAGGGAGAGGAGACCCCACACGAGTCAAAAGCTCGTGCATTGCGGCGTCGCATTGCTCGTCCGAGAGAGAAGGGTCCACCAGGCGTGCAGCAAAACGGAGAACAATGTCCCGAATCGGCACCTCCTATGGTTGTCGGCGGGCATGAGGGCGGTTGCAAGCCATGATCGAAGAAGTTCCCTAAAAATGAGAGAAGAAAAGGCTCAGCCTTGAGTTATATATATAGACCCAAGCACAGAAAATTCTGTGCACAATGAAATCAATTCCAAGGCCCGGGAAATCAGAATTTTGGAAATACAAGTTTGACTTGAAAAAAGGAGATGAAAAGATATTTCAGGCGAAGCGACGCTTCCGATTTTCCCAAAAATCTAAGCTTTAATAAATGAAGCAACACTAGCATAGTTGCGCTGCGCTTTGCGCCGCGCGACACGTGTCAGCGCAGATGCGCTAGCGCAGTTGCGCTGCTCTGTGCGCCGCGTGACACGTGTCACGCGCTGGGGCGTTTGCGCCAAACAGAATCAAATTTCTAAGAAATCTTTCTGTTCTTGTAAAACAAGAAGATTTTCTTCTGTAAAACAGAAGCCCTTGGATCAAAGATCCAACGGTGGGGAAGATTCCCCAAATCACTCAGAGAAAGATCTCTTTAACAAATTTAACTAATTTATGGGCACTATAAAAAGGACCCCAGACCCCAATTCAAAGGCATCAACATTTTCTAAGAAAAAAGAGAGAACTTTGAAGAACTCCTCAAGAAAGAACAAAAAAGGTAAAAAAAAATAAACTTTTGGAAAAGAGAAGTCTCTTCTAATAAGATCATTGATCTAAGAACAAGATCAATGATCTTCCCATAATAAATAGTTCTTTGCACTTCTGATGAACCACTGGTTCTTTAAATCAAGGTAAAAACAAAATAAAAGAACAGTGCTTTGCACTTTTTATGAACCCTTGGTTCTTTGAGATAAGAAAAACTTATCTTCTTCTTTTGATCTAAATGAGATCAAGAAATTAAACAGTGCTTTGCACTTCTGATTCTTGAATCTAAAAGATTTTTTAGTGCTTTGCACTTCCAACTTGCGCTGTTGCGCTCCTGGATTGGCGCCACGTGTCAGCAGCGCAGCGCAATGCGCTCGCGTGACACGTGTCGTCACCACAAGCGCTTGCGCTCCCTGATTGGCGCAAAGCGCCTGAATAAATGCAATGCATTTCCTAAAAGGGCCAGGCCCAAATCAAAAAGACCAAGCAGGCCTAATTAAATTGATGCTCTGCATCATTTATAAATGGGCAGAGTCCAAACGAAACAATGCTATGCATTTCAAAAAGGGGCAGAGCCCAAATAAAGCAGATGCTTTGCATCATTTATAAACGGGCAAAGCCCAAAACAAATTGATGCTCTGCATCTTTTACGGGTAGAGCCCAAATAAAAACGCAACGCAAAAGTAAATAAAATGTTGACTTTTTTTAACTGGACTTAGCCCAAATTTGGCCGTAAGTTTTCAAATTAAATCGACAGAGCAAGATCGCTCACTTAAATCAATTTACAACCGGTTCGAGGGTACATCTCCGAACTCCTTTGACACCCATCGTTGTAATTCCTCAACGACGTCAAAGAGGTGACGGGTCCCAACAACCACATACTAATATGGACTGCGGGGTCCCTAAACTCGTGGACCGAGACGTCCTTAAACTAATATCGGACCGAGACGTCCTTAAACTAATATCGGACCAAGACGTCCTTAAACCAAAAGACCTCCACGTCCTTAAACTGGCGATGGACCACTACGTCCCTAAACTGGCGATGGACCACTACGTCCCTAAACTGGCAATGGACCACCACGTCTTTAAACTGGCGATGGACCACCACGTCCCTAAACTGGAACATGGACCACCACGTCCCTAAACTGGAACATGGACCACCACGTCCCTAAACTGGAACATGGACCGCAATGTCCTTAAACTACTTATGGACCACTGCATCTCTAAACTGGAACAATAGAGCCTCCAAATGCTCTTTTGCCGGATCTAAACGGTCCCGTTAAGTTGATCTCAGTCCCAAACAGGACTAACGTATCCTTAACGAACGTTTAAGTTGATCTTAGTCTCAATACGGTTAATGTATCCTTAAACTAAAAACACCAAACCCAAATCTAAGTAAATACGGATTTGGACTAATCCACGTCCTACGGGCGACGGCATTACTCAGTCTCCGTATACAATCCACGGGCAACCACAAACAAAACAAACACACACGACACGAAGTGAAATTCTGGAGAAGGAGAAAGTGGCTGCCGCGACGCGGTAGCGTAATTAATTGCAGGGGCTTGCGCCTGCAGGGAAGAGCATCCCCACAATCAAAAACCCCTCAAATGAGGGGGAATCTGACAAAGTCTGCTACATCGGCCGCATCCGTTTAAACCTCCGATACATGGTGCCATAAATCAACTTGGCATCTTCGGAGAGGTAGACAGGTAAAACCATATAGCATCTGCCCCGAATCTCCGGCAAGACGTCGCCTCACGTCGTCTCCGCCGCCATTCGGAGGGGAACATCGCATATCAAGTCTAGGGGTGGAATCGTCAGACCCCAGTAACTTGATAAGTCATGCCGATATTTGGCCTATAATGGTTCGAGAATGTCACGCCCCTCTTCCCAGTATACGGGCAGAGGACGCGACGAGGCCGCTACGTATTTACTCTAAAGTAAACATGCTAAGCGTATCTAAGCAATATAAGTAAAATGCATAACAGACAGTGACAATAGATATAATTGAACAGCAACTTTATTTATTAACATTCTTTTTACAATACATCTGAAAAGTAAATACACAGAATGGAAAGCAATGCCTAAACAGTGGTATAACAGAAATGGAAAATACATAATGTAAATGTGTACAAGTAACTAGAGGTTCGGGTCGAAGGCTAGCTGATCCAAGTCCTCGAAGGTGGGCTCGATCTCCTGAAGGTCTAAATCACCTGACGACATTCCAAAGAAAGGAAAGAGAATGCTGTCAGCGAACAAATCGCTCGGTAAGTCTCGTAAATAAACAAGAATTGAATAGACAGAATAGAGAGTATATTGTTATATTGTTGTATTTAATTTTAACGCTGTTGTTTGTAGCTTGGTACAGAAGAATGCCAGTGTATATGATAGGAGTCCCACTATTTCGGAGACTAAGATATACGGAGCACAAGGAACTGTTCAGCCACGGTACAACGGCAATTGAATTCAGGTTAGGTGTATTATGGTTACAGTCTCGTGCCACTTCTAACACCTTCAGTACCAGTCTACCCCTTATAAACCCCGCGATATCTTGATTATATTATTTGTATTGTATTGTCTTGATTTATATAGATGGACGACTTGCCGGAACCATGATATCAATAAATGGATGTAACTGGAGAATCATGTAAATGGATGTATATCCCTGGTTTGGTTTAGTCAACATAGATTGAATGGATTGAACAGATTGAATATATGGATTCATATTGAGTTGTAGTTTATACTTGAATCATATTCAAGTCAGATTTATTATATCGAGACTCAGTCTAAGTCAGACAATAAGAAAAGAAATTGAATCCTGAATTATGTTTTGGTGCTATCGATAACTGCTGCACATGGACGGCAGTATTTGTGTCTTTTTCAAAAACAATTACCGTGTTGATAACACTGTTTGTTAAGTTGTCTAACTTAAATAGTCAAGCACCCATATCTCCGGCTCCTTATGGCTTAAGAGACTGGTCCCGCTTAAACCTATATTTACTAGGGTCCTTATTGTAATTTAGTATAACTTGAAGGGGTTTTATATAAAATAATTTTGTTATATTTTCAAAATATACCTCAAGTATTTTATTATCGTCTTTAGAGTTTTCATAGATGTTTCTTTTATCAATGTGACATTTTTAGTAAATAAAACCTAATTTCATAATATATGGTATTTATTTGTAATATTGGAATTGTATGTTATTTTCTTGTAAATGAGATGTTTTTCTTGAATTTTGGAAATATGGAATATTATAAATATAAAAAATAGATATTTTGATATTAATTACATATATATTTATTTATTAAAAATATAAGTTTTATTTATAACAAAAATCACATTTTCTAAAGAAAATTGTATTTTAAATCTTTCGAGATCGTATGCACCTTGCGGAGGTCTACATCTCACTCTACTGGGCCCGAGGATGTACGATAATCCGCACCATACCGAACGGGTTCCCCAAAATGGGTTGTAGAGGCGCAATTGCAAAAATTTGTTAAAATACACTTCTTTTAGAAAAAGGTTTTAATAGTTGAAGGTAGTTATATGTCGTATTTTCCGAATCTATGTTCCCAAATTCCATATTGCTATGTTAGATATGTGTGTTGTGATTTATGTCGAAACTAAATTATATGGTATTTTCTGAAAAGGTATAATTAAAGTTACAAAAATGATTGGTTTGATGTGCAACTTGTTTTATTAAGTTTAGTAATGTTTACTAGTCAACATATAAGAGTATGGTTTTATTTCGTTAAGGAAAAGTATAGTTTTTAAAGAAAACCGAATCGGAAGTCGGACTAACTCTACTTCCGTCGGGTTTTAGTTTTGAATATTTTTAGAATAGAGAAAAGAAGGAGAAGTAGGGACTTACTGGATGATTGGCTAGAGGAGAGAAAGAGGAAGAGGTGGGAGTTTCCGGTGCGTCGTTTCGTCGTCGGAAACTCCTTGAGTTGTCGTCGGAAGTTCATCGGAGTTTCGCCCTTTGCTAACTCCACTTGCACACAAAAAACTTGGGAATTTTCTTGAGAGTTTGGGCAGAGATTTGTGAGTGAGGGGGTGATTTGAGGGGTGGTATTTATAGGAAAAACTAGGATTTAGAGTAGTGAAAGGGTGTATTAAAATTGTAATAAAAATGGATTAAATGTGAGTTTTATGGTGCTCTGTAAATGTGCAGAAAAAACTAATAATACTGGAGTTATGGGGGAGTCCAAGAGTCGAAAGGGTTAAAGAAAATTAGGGTTTGGCCCGAGTCGGACCGGCGGCGTCGGCCGAGTTAGCGAGTTCAACTGCCCGTGTCACCGAGTCGGGGGCTCGTATTTGTGTCACGTGTCTCTGACGCTTGGTCTAGCCTCGTGTGCATGTTTATTTAGGCCGTGACTCTTGGTTTTACGAGTGGTGCACGTGTAGACTCTTGGGCTTCTAAAAGATTAAAAGAATTTTAAATAAAAATATTGTGGCTGATGGGATTTGAACTCAGGTGCTTTGGTTCAGCAGTGCAAGATCTTACCAATGAGCTACAAGCTCCTTCTTACTGTTCAAAAGCAAATCAAACTTATAACTTGTGCTCAGGCTCAAGTACCCCTTTCTCTATTTTTTGAAAAAATTGTACAGAAAGTTTAGGGTTGTTACATTCTACCCTCCTTATAAAAATTTCTTCCTCGAAATTTGTAAAAAGAAAGTGTAACAGATTCAAAATAAATTTAGTGATGGAACTATTGATAGTGCATGAAAAATATTTGGAAGAACGAAAGGATGCGAAAGTTTTGGTAAGATTGTAAAAGAGGTGAGGGAATTTTGGTTTAGGATAGATGAAATTGGTAGATTCAAGAAATTTGAATTGTAAAGAATGTTTTCAGTTGCTGGTTCTTGTGTTATATTGCTTAAGTTGTCCACGCAGAGCTGAACTGCATGATAGGTTCCATACAGCTCTGACCTGCATGGGCCACCAACAAAACCTGTCACGCCCTACTTCCTAGTATAGGGGCAGAGAACGCGACGAGACCACTACGTATTTACTCTGAAGTAAACACGCTAAGCGTATCTAAGCAATATAAGTAAAATGCATAAGAGACAGTGACAATAGATATAATTGAACAACAACTTTATTTATTAACATTCTTTTTACAATACATCTAAAAAGTAAATACATGGAATGGAAGCAATGCCTAAACAGTGGCATAACAGAAATGGAAAATACAGAATGTAAATGTGTACAAGTAACTAGAGCTCCGGGTCGAAGGATCCAAGTCCTCGAAGGTGGGCTCGATCTCCTGAAGGTCCCAATCACCTGACGACATTCCAAAGAAAAGAAAGAGAATGTCGTCAGCGAACAAATCACTCGGTAAGTCCCGTAAATAGACAAGAATGGAATAGACAGAATAGAGTGTATATTGTTATAATGTTGTATTTAATGTTAACGCTGTTGTTTGTAGTTTGGTACAGAAGAATGCCAGTGTTTACGAGAGGAGTCCCACTATTCCGGAGACTAAGGTATACGGAGCACAAGGAACCGTTCAGCCACGGTACAACGGCAATTGAATTCAGGTTAGGTGTATTATGGTTACAGTCTCGTGCCACTTATAACACCTTCCGTACCAGTCTACCCCTTATAAACCCCACGATGTCTTGATTGTATTATTTGTATTGTATTGTCTTGATTTATATAGATGGATGACTTGCCGGAACCATGATACCTGTAAATAGATGTAACTGGAGAATCATGTAGATGGATGTATATCCATGGTTCGGTTCGGTCAACAGATTGAATAGATTGAATATATGGATTCATATTGAGTTGTAGTTTATACTTGAATCATATCAAGTCAGATTTATTATATCGAGACTCAGTCTGAGTCAGATAATTAGAAAAGAAATTGAATCCTGAATTATGTTTTGATGCTATCAGTAACTGCTGCACATGGACGGCAGGAATTGTGTCTTATTCAAAGACAATTACCATGTTGATAACACTGTTTGTTAAGTTGTCTACCTTAAATAGGCAAGCACCCATATCTTCGGCTCCCTGAGGCTGAAGAGACTGGTCCCGCTTAAACCTATGTTTACTAGGATCCTTATTGTAATTTAGTATAACTTGGGAGGGTTTTATGTAAAATTGTTTTTTTTATATTTTCAAAATACACATCAAGTATTTTATTATCGTTTTTATAGTTTTCATAGATGTTTCTTTTATCAATATGACATTTCTAGTAAATAAAACCTAATTTCATAATATATAGTATTTATTTGTAATATTGGAATTGTATGTATTTTCTTCTAAATGAGATGTTTTTCTTGAATTTTGGAAATGTGGAATATTATAAATATAAAAAATAGATATTTTGATATTAATTACATATATATTAATTTATTAAAAATATAAGTTTTATTTATAATAGAAATCATATTTTCTAAAGAAAATTGTATTTTAAATCTTTCGAGATCGTATGCTCCTTGCGGAAGTCTACATCTCACTCTACCAGGCCTGAGGATGTGTGATAATCCGCACCATACTAAACGGATTTCCCAAAATGGGTTGTAGAGACGCAATTGAAAAGATTTGTTAAAATACACTTCTTGTAGATAAAGGTTTTAATAGTTGAAGGTAGTTATAGATCGTATTTTCCGAATCTATGTTCCCAAATTCCATCGTGGTATGTTAGCTATGTGTGTTGTGAGGAGGTAGATCATTACCTCGTGAACTATCTATAGATATAACAAGGAATTATGATAGTTTATGTCGAAACTAAATTATATGGTATTTTTCTGAAAAAGTATAATAAAAGTTACAAAAATGATTAGTTTGATGTGCAACTTATTTTATTAAGTTTGTTAATATTTACTAGTCAACATATAAGAGTATGGTTTTTTTTCGTTAAGGAAAAATGTAGTTTTTAAGGAAAACCGAATCAGAAGTCGAACTAATTCCACTTCCGTCGGGTTTTAGTTTTAAATGTTTTTAGAATAGAGAAAAGAAGGAGAAGTAGGGACTTACTAGATGATTGGCTAGAGGAGAGAAAGAGAAAGAGGTGGGAGTTGCCGGTGCGTTGTTTCGTCATCGGAAACTCCTTGAGTTGTCGCTGGAAGTTCGTCGGAGCTTCGCCCTTTGCTAACTCCACTTGCACACAACAGACTTGGGAATTTTCTTGAGAGTTTGGGCAGGGATTTGTGAGTGAGGGGGTGATTTGAGGGGTGGTATTTATAGGAAAAACTAGGGTTTATGATAGTGAAGGGTGTATTAAAATTGTAACAAAAATGGATTAAATGTAAGTTTTATGGTGCTCTGTAATTGTGCAGGAAAAATAAATAATACTGAAGTTATGGGGGGGAGTCCAAGAGTCGCAAGGGTTAAAGAAAATTAGGGTTTGGCCCAAGTCGGACCGGCGGCACCTGCCGAGTCAGCGAGTTCGCTGGCCCGAGTCACCGAGTCGGGGGCTCGTATTTGTGCCACGTGTCTCTGACGCTTGGTCTAGCCTCGTGTGCATGTTTATTTAGGCTGTGACTCATGGTTTTACGGGTTGTGCACGTGTAGACTCTTGGGCTTCTAAAAGATTAAAAGAATTTTAAATAAAAATATTGTGGCTGATGGGATTTGAACTCTGGTGCTTTGGTTCAGCAGTGCAAGATCTTACCAATGAGCTACAAGCTCCTTCTTACTGTTCAAAAGCAAATCAAACTTATAACTTATGCTCAGGCTCAAGTACCCCTATCTCTTTTATTTTTTTGAAAAAATTGTACAGAAAGTTTAAGGTTGTTATAGAGAAACTACTGATAACACTTACCAGTAAATCTCATCAGCCATAACCAGGGAATTACTGTTATAGCCAATCGAGTATAGCGCAACATCAACTCCCTATACCGGAAGAGATGAAACCCCTCCTATCGCTCATTACCTCCATGTGACTCAGGACTGTACCCAAAATCCACCTGTTTGCACGACTCCTTTAAGCCGTGGTTGGGAGGAAATCAAAGCACAGTAGGAACCACACAAGACACTATGACGATCTCAGGTCTGCAGACTAACCTGTACCAGTGTCACCAGAGAACCGCTATCTGTCGATAGGTATAGTACCATCTTGGAGTTCTTGGCAAGTCATGTTCAGTGTACCCATTTTCTAATGAGCACCTATGTACAATCATTGATGTCAAACACCTATGGTTATGGGATCAACCATCGCCCCCTACAATGTCAAGAAACATACACACTAGTCTACTCTGGATTATCGATGCCTTGTCTCGATACCCCCTCGACTAGGAACAGTTAAAGGATATGCTTGTGGACTATACAAGTCCCAGTAGTATGATCCGCATCATAGTCCTGGAAGTCAAGCAAACATCCTAAAGACTTTGTCAACATGTATCAGAGAGATAGTATAATAATACAAGTGTATATGTTAAGATAAAGTGTAACCAGATAGCATACTATCATGTCGAGCAAGAAAGTCCTCTATATTTATGTCCAAGCATCCACTATATCATACAATAATGGCCTCTAGGGCATACATATTCATAACAATCTCCCACTTGCACTAAAGCCAGTTGTTATAGTATCTCTTACCCAACATCCCAAAAAGTCTCTCAAACTATGCCTGGGGTAGGGCCTTCGTGAGTGGATCCACTGTGTTGTCCTTCGTGTAAACTTCCTGACCTCGATCTCCAGGCGATCTACTATCTCCCGGATTAGGTGATACCGCCTAATAATATGTCTGGATCTCTGATGGGACCGGGGTTCCTTGGCCAAAGCCACAGCTCCATTGTTATCACAATACAAAGGTATTGGATACTCAATGGATGGAACCACACCAAGTTCGGCAATGAACTTCTTCATCTAGACAGCCTCTTTGGCAGCATTGTTGGCAGCGATGTATTCAGCCTCCATCGTCGAGTCTGCTGCGGTATCTTACTTGGAACACTTCAAACATACCGCCCCTCCATTGAGGTTGAAGACAAAACCTGAGACCGACTTACTATCGTCCTTATCACTCTGGAAGCTCGAATTGGTAAAGGAATCCACCTGGAATTCTCCGTTACCATACACCAAGAACATTTCTTTTGTCTTTCTCAAGTACTTAAGAATGTTCTTCACAGCTGTCCAGTGTTTTTCCCCAGGATCTGATTGATACCTACTCACTACACCTGGTGCGTAAGCAACATCCGGTCTAGTACATAACATCGCATACATGATAGATCCAACTGCAGAAGTATAGGGTATGCCTTGCATGCGAGCCCTCTCCAAATCAGTCTTGGGAGACATCTTTTTGGAGAGAATGATTCCTGAACAAGCGGGTAAATTCCCATGCTTAGAATCCTCCATACTAAACCACATTAGTATAGTGTCTATGTACCTGAATTGGGACAATCCCAACATCCGCTTAGATATATCTCTATAGATTTATCCCCAGAATGTAGGAGGCATCACCTAGATTTTTCATGGAGAACTTTTGTAATAAGAAGAGCTTGATCGAGTGTAGCATAGGAACATTATTTCCTATCAAGAGGATGTTATCCACGTACAATACGAGGAAGAAAAACTTACTCTCTACAACTTTTTTGTATATACAAGGTTCATCTACGTTTTTGATGAAGTTAACTCTTTGACCGCCACATCAAAACAGATGTTCTAGCTCCGCGATGCATGTTTTAATCCGTAGATTGATTTAAACAGCTTGCATACCTTTCCGCTGCTCCCACTGTCTATGAAGCCCTCTGGCTAAGTCTGTAAGACTACGGTAGCGCCCCGGCCGTCTATCCAAGGCAAAAATGCAGAAAAGAATTGACTTTAAACCGGCGGTACCGCATCCTAAATACCCGGATCGTAACCATTAACCTACAACTAGCTATCAAGAGAAGGGTAGAGAGCTATACCGAACGATCCGTGTCCTTCGGTCTTCGGCCTCCACTCCGATCTCCTAGCGGAATCTCCGGTCTTCATCTTCTCGTCGGAACGGGCACCACATCGCCGAGTTCTTTTACGGGCTCCCACCTCTGGACCGAGGCAACTCGGGCACGAAGTTGGCAAGTCGACGTGTCCAAGAATACTGTAGATGAAGTGTAGAAAGTTTTGTCTCATTGGGGTTGAGAAGTTGCCATGATGGAGGTGGAGAATAATGAACAAGAGGAAAAATGAGCTTTTTGGAACTTTGGTGGAAACTAAAATGAGAAGAAGAATTTCCCACTTCACCAAAAATGAATCCCCTCTCTCTCAAAGATGTGGCCGGCCATAACAATAATGGAGAAGGGAAAATACAAGGGAGGTGAGTGTAGGGAAAAACCAATGGCGACCATAAGCCATGTGAAGATAAAGAGGAAATTATATCACATCCATTTCTAATCTAATCTTTTCCATTCCCATCACAATAAATGCACACATGATGAAAGAAAAAGGCAAAGATGCTATATCCATCATAATCCCACATTTACAAATAAACCCTCCACAATTGCTAATTTGCATATTTGCAAATTAGCCCCTCCATCAAAAAAATACGGCCATGAAGGAACAAAGGAAAACTGGCCGAAACGGAATGCAAACTGGCAACTTCAAAAAACTGATCCCGTAATAAATTACAGAAAAACCCCGCGACTGTATATACATACCCGCATTTGTATTCCGACCGAATACAAATGCAATGAGACAAAATCCACACTGTACAATAGAATCCAGCTTAAACCAAAGCCCGCTAGTATTATCCGTCCGATTATGATCCGTGCAATACCGCACGTATCCGATCGAACCCTGCCATATCTCCATACGGCCTCTACAGCGTTTCGCCCGAAACTTGAGAAACTGTCTGTGGGGGGCTCTAAAGACTCGTCAATACCTTGGCTGTGGATTTAACCACTAGCACGTCAGAGGAATTAGCCATACGTGACGGGCTACCAGGTATTGACCAAAAGGGACGTCGATGAGCGAACTCATCCTGACACCCTACTGAGCCTGTCAGTGACAATATCCGTACAGTCCAGTCCGTTCGTCTATGAGTATCGCATGGCGGGCCTAGGGGGTTAGTAAAAGTCAGACCCCCAAAAGCGGTACAAGTCGTGTCGGAGTGTAGCCCAGAACACCCTGAGATACTACTGGAATACCTACTAGTAAATCTCCTGCCTCGGCCGAGAGCTTTATGTAATGGCTCTCCTAGACACAGCGCGACCTCACCCCCAATACCGGGAGAGACGAACCCCTGCAGATCTGCTCACTGCCTCCATGTGGCTCGGGACTGTACCCTACTAAAACCTATTTGCACGACTCCTTTGAGCCGTGGTAGGGTAGTAATCAAAGTACAGTGGGAACTCACACGAGATAAATGATGATCTCAGGTCGATGAACTAACCTGTACACATGTCACCAGGGAACTGCTATCTGACGTCTGGTATAAGACCAACTAGCATGTTCCCGGCAAGTCCTGTCCGGTGTACTCATAACCCAATGAGCACCTGTATACATCTTAGGTGAACCAACTGATACCAGTGGCTTGTGAGACCGGCCACCGCCCCTCGTCGGGGTCTCGACTGTATACACTAGTCTACTCTGGAGTATCGATGCCCTATCTCGAAAACTCCCACGACTAGCGACCTTTTAAGGATGTGCTTATAGACCCCAGCTCCCACGTATATGATCGCCATCATACTGCTGGCCGTCAAGCAAGAATCCTAAGGGCTCTATCAACGTGCAATAGTGACCTGTAAGGTCACCTGAAACAGTACACGATGATAAAGATAAACCAGATAGCATACTATCATCTTGAGTAAGACTGTTCTAACGATCTAGGTCCTCTCTCAATCATTGCAATCACGTACCTATGATCCAATAATTGACTCTGAGGGTACTATCTCTAACAATCTCCCACTTGCACCCAAGGCTAATTATTGCGATATCGCATACTCACAGCCCGTATGATACCGAACACCCAACTCCTCTACTAATCAGTCTCACAAAAACCCGCTTACGAGACTAATGCGTTCGAGGAATAGCCTCAGTTAGTGGATCCGCTCTAATGTTTCTTTCTATGTCTCTCTTTATCTTAAGTTTTTGGAGAAAGCCATCTCCCGAAATAAGCAATGCCTGTCTTAGAATGTGTCTAGATATCTGATGGGACCTAGTTCATAAATGAACTCCAAATCCAAATTTCTTAGATTGTATCGTCAACTGAACTTAATCAGTATCCTGCTCCATGCCTCCCTCAGTATCCGCTTGGACCACCTGTCCAAAATACTGCCCTTCGTCAGAGGGAAAACTATAACTCTGACAGTCACTCTGTCATCCAGGTCACCTTGGAAGCCTGGAATGATAACCATCTCCTCAAGGAGGATGCCGTTATCATATCCCTAGAACATCCACTCATGTTCTAAAAATGCTTCCGAATGTTTCTCCAGGATTGGATTAATATCAACTTATTGCATCTACTGCAAAAAAACAACATCTGGTGTGGTACTTGACATCTTATGATTGACTCAATTGCCTAAGCAAGTGATCTGCCAATCATGCACATCCCTCTCCCTTTTAGTCTGTAAGACACCTTTAGAGAGGGTGACTCCATCACCTACAGGTACACTACCATGCCCGGAGTCGTCCATTCTAAATACCTTTAGAATGCTGTCTAAGTACCCTGATTGGGAAACTACCCAAATCTAGATCTAAAACCATAGATCTAGTAACCAGAATGTCTGATATTATATCTATATCCTTTGTGGAGAAACCACTGTGTGACAACCAAAGTATAACCGATCGTAGTATAGGAATTTCACTTTCTACTCTGTGTATGTCATCCATGTACCAGGACATCACACCCTACTACATTCTTAACAGATCCATCCCCTATTCTGATGAAGTCAAACCTATGACTGTGACATCAGAAATAGATGATCTATCTCCGCTATATCTGCTTTAGTCTATAAATAGACATAAGCTACTTGTCCACTATACTTCCGCTGCTCCCACTGACTATGACAACCCTCTGGCAGAGTCATATAGACGTGCACTTCTAAAGCTAGTTCAGAATGACGCTATACTCATCCTCCTGCCGGGTCTCATAGTCTGGAACAACAGCAATAGCAAGTCTGGGTAAACAAGAACCTTCCTATCACCGTCTTTGAGCATACCGAAGTACCTCTCGAGTGCCTGAGGTTACCCACCATATCTGCGGAGTGGCTAATGGAATGTCAAACCAGATCGAATCTTTAGGTTCTTATCAAATTTTCAGTAATCGTTTGTAGTTCTGGAATTACTTCCAGTTCTACCATACTCCCATTACTGTTTTCTGAAAAAGTCCATTTTTATTAAAACTATGGCGAGTCAAGAACAATATCACTATTGATCTTCCAGATGGTAGAAAATCAACCTTCGTCATAGCCCGGGTCAACCCACAAACAGCCATTACAGAAACGTGCCTTGAGTTATCCAGAGTCTGGTTTCAAGCATAAGCTGGACAACTCCCTGTACCTTAACATCGTCAAGATATGAACTGTTCTATATCCAATACAAAAACAGAAGCATTGATTTAATTGGAACCAGATTCAAATCATGCAACTGTCTCCAGTGCATGTCAACTAAATGGAAAGAGGTCGATCAGCATTACTCAACTTAAAAGTGATTCCAATTATGAGTAACCTGAAAGAGAAGCAAGTTCTCTCAATCATTACTATTAACTGAATACCATACACAAGTATCTACATCTTCGATTACCTTGAAGAATCCTAATACTTGCAATACTTGGTTCTCTACTTTATTCATATACCTATAACTTCTCAAAACTTAGACCTTGCATTTATACGAAACACATGTCTAAGAACTAGAGAAGTCACAAGTAAACCGAATATAGTATGAGGACCAACCCCTCTGTCCTAATGGACACTGGACAATATACAATACTATGTATAAGTCCCTTGAGTCTAATAACTCATTCCCTGTGTGTCGTAGGTTGAAAACTGTACTTATGGTTAAGAAGAATTACACCACTGTTTAATGCTCCTTACCTAACCATCCACTGATATAGGTAAATGTCACCGACATAATTTCAAAAAGTTATATCTCACTTTATAAAAATAAACGTACAGATATATCAATTTGAAATTGGTGCACAACAATGGATATTCAAAACCAAATATTTGCCATCCGGCAAATAACCCAGGCGATTTCCTCAAATATCACCAATTACAATGAATTCCGATATAATGAGGATGATCACCTAATTCCCAATAACTTACTCCCACTCATCATCTGTAAAACCATACAGATGGGAGAATCAAACCTGGTAAATACATACCCTGGAGTAAGTGTCTAATTAGGAAATCAGTTTTCTTTTAACAGTACATAGTGAAACTGAAACATTGAAATGTTTCGTAGGGGTATCCGGGTATTCCTAGTAATGCCTCTTCCATTTTCAGATTCACAATTGTAACCGTATATTTCTTTGCCATCTCTCCAAATCCCTTTTTATGTCTTTAGTCATTACCTTCTGTACACCTTCTTAGGCTAAATGGTTTTCTTCCTTCCCTACCGTTCGGCACCAGCCTATGGTTTGAAAGAAGACTATCCAATAAGCATAATGGTTGTACTGTCCTAATCCTAGGAGCACTCGCAACCTGAGAGAAGGTGAAGATAAAAGACAACCGAATAAAGCTTATTCTTATTTCTCCTGAACCAGAATCCATCCCCGAACTGGAACAAGTTCCTTTCGAGTTCGTATATAACCATACGATGGAGTATCCAATAAACTGTGGATCTTCGTAGTGATACGGAGTGTCCTGGAGAACTACAAAGTTGAAGTCGGAGTGGTAATAAAATACTTGGTTTGGTAGTGAATAGCAGTCGCAATTTACTTTGCTCTCCTTCTAATCCCTTTATTTGTCTTAACTTAATACCTTCTGTACACCACACTTAGGCTAATCAGCTTTCTTCATTCCCTACCGTTCAGCACCAGCCTAAGGTTTGGAAGAAGACTATCCAATAGGCATAACGGGTGTACTATCCCCTAGTCTAAGGAGCACTTGCAACCTGAGAGAAGGTAAACGGAAAAGACAACTGAATAGTCCTATTCGTTTTCTCCAGAACCGGAAACCATCCTTGAATAAATTCCTTCGAGTTCGTATATAACCATACGATGGTTTTATCCAATGGAAGTGGATGTTCGTAGTAATATGGGGTGTTCTGGAGAAAAGGGTAAAAGTAGGAGTGGCAATGAGGTATGCAACTCTGACAATCCAAAAGCCAGTGTTATAAGAAGGTTCGATTAATCTTGGTCACTGAGTCATGGTCAAGGGTCGGGTCATGGTCGCTACCAAAGAGAGAGAGAAAAGAAACACTCAGCGTGCACTCTAACCTAGATCAGAATGGTTATCAATTTATCTAATCAGGAAACCTCCCACTGTAACCTCAAATTCTCCTCCAAACCTGAAAGAAGAATTAGTCGGGATCACCCAAGGAGTAAACCAACTCATCAGTGGGAATCGGGATACAACTATCACCGCATGATAACGTTGTAAGTCTACGCTAGCGCCCCGGCCGTCTACAGACACCAAATGCGGAACAAAAACTTTTTATCTGGCGCTATCGTATACTTTAACCCGGATCTGCCATTATTGCTAAACTAACAAACTGTAAAGAGTGTAGAAAGGTTATACCGAACGATCCGAGTCCTTCGTTCTTTAACCATCATCCCACGCTCCGTTGCGGCTGCTCCGATCTCGTCGATCTCCGATCTGCTCGTCCAGGTGGCACCACGTCAACGATTCTTTAAACGGGCTCCCGCCTCTGACTCGAGGCAACTCGGTCGTCAAGTTTGCTAAAAGAGATGACCAAGAATGATGTAGAGAATGAGTAGATGACTTTGTCTCACTTCGTCCAAGTCCGTGGACGATCGGTTAATGAAGTTGCCGTGGAAATCGGGCGATGGAATGAAATGAGCTGTGAAATTCCATACACCCCAAAATCTATCATATCTTTTGTAACCAAATGAAAACTTCAAGTAAGTGAGAGAGAGAGGAGGGGCCGGCCATTTATAGGGAGGGGGGTGAGTGTAGGAGAGAAGAGGGTGACCATAAAAAGCTTCTCACAAAAAAAATCAAGAACAAATATCCTAAGGAAAACAAAACCTCATTAATGCAAATGGTGATTCATTAACCTAGTCACCATTGCATTAATGGTTCCATTAAAGCACTAATGACTCACCATGTCAAGTCACCCTTTCTAGAACCTTCTAGAAGCATGACACACCCTCATCCAAGAAAAGATAAATCCGTCTTTAACCGAATGTTAAAAGACGGCTGATAGAAAACAGGAAACTGGCAACTTCCAAAAGTGATCCTGAAACAACTTTCAGGATAACCCCGTAACTGTATAAATATACCCGCATTTGTATTACGACCGAATACAAATGCATCTGAGACAAAGATATTATACCTACTCAATATAATACTCGGACCCGTCTTAAACCAAAGCCGACCAGTATCATCTGCCCGAAAAATAACACGTGCGTAAACGCACGTGCATTTTTCGAACCCTGCCATAAAACCATACGGCCTCTACAACGTTTCGCCCGAACTTGGGAAACTGTCTGTGGGGGACTCTAATGACTCGTCAGTACCCTGGCAGTGGGTTTAACCACAAACCGTCAGCGGCACTAGCTATGCGTAACGGCTGCCCATGGACTGACCTCAAGGGAGGCTGATGAGCGAACTCATCCAGAAACCCTACTGAGCCTAACAGTGACAATGTATATACAGTCCGGTCCGTTCGTCTATGAGTATCGCATATCTGCCTAGGGGGCTAGAAACGTCAGACCCCCAATAGCAGTATAAGTCGTGTCGGAGTGTAGCCCAACCCTGAGATACTACTGGAGTACCTACCAGTAAATCTCCTGCCATGGCCATGGACTTTGTGTAATGGCTCTTCTAGACACAGCACGACCTCGCCCCCAATACCGGGAGAGACGAATCCCCTGCCGATCCGCTCACGTGCCTCCATATGGCTCGGGACTGTACCCAAAAGCTACCTGTTTGCACGACTCCTTTGAGCCGTGGTAGGGTAGAAATCAAAGCACAGTGGGAACTCACACGAGACAAATGACGACCTCAGGTCGATGAACTAACCTATACACATGTCACCAGGGAACTGCTATCTGACGATATGTATAATACCAACTAGCAGGTTCCCGGCGAGTCCTGTCCGGTGTACTCATAACCCAATGAGCACCTGTATACATCTTAGGTGATCCAACTGACACCAGTGGCTTGTGAGACCGGCCACCGCCCCTCGTCGGGGTCTCGACTGTACACACTAGTCTGCTCCGGAGTATCGATGCCCTGTCTCGAAACTCCCACGACTAGGGACTACAATTAAGGATATGCATATAAACCACCCAACTCTCACGTATATGATCGCCATCATACAGTTGGTGGTAAAGCAAGATCCTAAGGGCTCTATCAAAGTGTAACATGTAATCAGTCACCTGAAAATGTACACGACTGATAAAGGCAAACCAGATAGCATACTATCATCTTGAGTAAGACTGTCCTACCGGTATAGGTCCTCCGCAATCATTGCAATCACGTACCTGCGATCCAATAATTGACTATAAGGGCACTATCTCCAACAAACGTTATGGAATCCACTCACGTTCTCACACTCTAGAAGGTATGCGCATGCCTGGCAAGTTTCAGTTTCTTTAGAAACCCCCGATGTGATTTTAACCCCTAGGACCCAAGTGACCTTGACACAGTCAACAAATCAAAGAGACACAGTCAAGTTCAACCCATCATAATTCTGGATTGCATTAAACCCACCCGTACGAGCCCTTGACACAGTCAATAAGGCCGCACGACTGTCCTAACCAATCCCATTAATATGCTACAAACAAACACTACTTAGCTACCGCACACTATGCCTTGACACAATCAACAAACGCAGCACGAATACTAAGTAATACTTGTAAGAAATGACGGAGGGTTACGTCTAGTTTTTGGCGAAAAACTTTTAACGTAATGAACTTGATATCGTTGAAGGAACTGCATAGCCTTTTTATAAAAATATAGTAGCGAAAACCTTTGCTAAAGAGGTCACTCCCGGTGAAGGGATCTCGGCTCTTTCCCCATAGAATGAGGTGAAGGATATTCCAACTGAATACCATGATGCAAAACAAAAGGCAATCGACTATTGTGAATTTATTACCCTGATGCAAACTTCTGTCCAAGGGGTCACTCCCGGTGAAGGGATCTTGGCCCTTGCCTCGTTGACTGAGGTGCTGGATATTCATAACCGAATACCACTGTGCAAAACAAAAGAGAACATCCTTTCAATAACAGCTTTTTGAAAAATTGTTCCAACAACATCAGAATAGGTTTGTTTAGCTTGCATTGATCCGAATCAACGCAGTCCCATCAATTGATCACACCAATAAAGAACGAAAATAATGATGTACGTATATGCCATCCGCATTCGCCACTGGGTCCCGTCATCACCCGTTAGGTTACTTAACTAACGACAGAACGGGGACTGACTAGCGCGGGTGCAAAACATATACAACATCTACTATTATATATATCAATATATAATAATCGCTCAAGGCGTGACAAAATACAACATCACAGAAATGTAATAAGTATCACAGAACAATACAGACAATCTTGGATCCCCGGGTTTCATAGAGCCGCTACTGAAACTCGACGTTCCCCTGGTCGTGTGGATAGCCTGTGCAATGAAATCCTAGACCCCTACGGACGCGGCAAGTTACGCGCCAAAACCTGAAGCGAGGCAGCCCCCTTCAACGACGTGAATGGACCACCCAGCACTTCACGAAGTCCGGTAACTTGGGTACCCCTCCTTGGGTCAACCTGTACCCCTTACGAGTGAGGCGAATAGCCCGCTAATTCTAGAGTAAAGCCCCCTCCGTCTCAACGCCATGAGATGCGGGCCCGTTGCCCTCTAGAACCCGGCTATCCGTGCACCCCACCGCGGGGTAATCCTAGTACAGAAAGTAAAATATACATACAACGGGTACATCGACCTCAGCCCGGTCGTGCCCCAAAAGAATAATATACAAACAGGCAGTGACGACAGTCCACATGTCGGACACTCGCCCCGCAATATCAAATTTACATAATAACCAAACTGTACTACCATTGCATCCGGCTATCCACCACGACAAATCCGCAACATCACAGCACAACACAGAACATCAACGTGAATGTCATGTTCACAAATCCGTCTAAAAGAGCTATAGCGGTTAGACAGGATTTACCGATCAAGTGACAATCACGGTCGCAGATATAATGTAAATACTGTGAACTAACATGTTCAAGATTTTCGATTGACTAAATTTCCTGATGTGGGCCCCAAGCACAACTGTAGCACTCAAAGAAAATCTGGGCCCAAAAGGAATATACCAAAAACCCTATTTCCATGTCAGAGAGCAGTGTACAAAATTTGGTCCAATGAAGAGCTAGAACGGCGGCGGAACCGCGGCCAAAATGGGGTTTAGGCCGCGGTTCCGCGGCGTTCCTAAGAAATCAGTCCACCAAATTTCTGCAGTGCCCCAACAAAACCCTGCCTGATTTTCTGCAGTACACCAAATAATTTTTTGACCATAGAAAAATTTTGACAGAAACTGATGAAATGAAAACGCGGTTTCGGAAATTTTGTTCGATCGATACTTTAAACACGTTAGAGCAAGCTAGACTAGGTTAATGGCGTGGTTCTGATACCATGTAGGACTATGGTAGCGTCCCGGCCGTCTATCCGAGGCCAAAATGCGGAAACGAAAAATTTTCTTGACTTTAAACCGGCGCTACCGCATCCTAAATACCCGGATTGTAACCATTAACCTACAACTAGCTATCAAGAGAAGGGTAGAGAGCTATACCGAGCGATCCGTGTCCTTCGGTCTTCGGCCTCCACTCCGATCTCCTCGCGGAATCTCCGGTCTTCATCTCCTCGTCGGAACGGGCACCACATCGCCGAGTTCTTTTACGGGCTCCCACCTCTGGACCGAGGCAACTCGGGCACGAAGTTGGCAAGTCGACGTGTCTAAGAATACTGTAGATGAAATGTAGAAAGCTTTGTCTCATTGGGGTTGAGAAGTTGCCATGATGGAGGTGGAGAATAATGAACAAGAGGAAAAATGAGCTTTTCGGAACTTTGGTGGAAACTAAAATGAGAAGAAGAATTTCCCACTTCACCAAAAATGAATCCCCTCTCTCTCAAAGTTGTGGCCGGCCATAACAATAATGGAGAAGGGAAAATACAAGGGAGGTGAGTGTAGGGAAAAACCAATGGTGACCATAAGCCATGTGAAGATAAAGAGGAAATTATATCACATCCATTTCTAATCTAATCTTTTCCATTCCCATCACAATAAATGCACACATGATGAAAGAAAAAAGCAAAGATGCTATATCCATCATAATCTCTCATTTACAAATAAACCCTCCACAATTGCTAATTTGTATATTTGCAAATTAGCCCCTCCATCAGAAAAATACGGCCATGAAGGAACAAAGGAAAACTGGCCGAAACGGAATGCAAACTGGCAACTACAAAAAACTGATCCCGTAATAAATTACAGGAAAACCCCGCGACTGTATATACATACCCGCATTTGTATTCTGACCAAATACAAATGCAATGAGACAAAATCCTGTACAATACTAGGATCCGGCTTAAACCAAGGCCCGCTAGTATTATCCGTCCGATCATGATCCGTGCAATACCGCACGTATCCGATCGAACCCTGCCATATCTCCATACGGCCTATACAGCGTTTTGCCCGAAACTTGAGAAACTGTCTGTGGGGGACTCTAAAGACTCGTCAATACCTTGGCTGTGGATTTAACCACTAGCACGTCAGAGGTATTAGCCATACGTGACGGGCTACCAGATATTGACCAAAAGGGACGTCGATGAGCGAACTCATCCTGACACTCTACTGAGCCTGTCAGTGACAATATCCATACAGTCCGGTCCGTTCTTCTATGAGTATCGCATGGCAGGCCTAGGGGTTGGTAAAAGTCAGACCCCCAAAAGCGGTACAATTCGTGTCGGAGTGTAGCCCAGAACACCCTGAGATACTACTGGAATACCTACTAGTAAATCTCCTGCCTCGGCCGAGGGCTTTGTG
This sequence comes from Agapanthus africanus, assembly GCA_030015575.1. Taxonomy (NCBI): domain Eukaryota; kingdom Viridiplantae; phylum Streptophyta; class Magnoliopsida; order Asparagales; family Amaryllidaceae; genus Agapanthus; species Agapanthus africanus. Next base: position 128,594,307 of record CM057350.1, on the reverse strand, counting down.
TAATGGCTCTCCTAGACACAGCGCGACCTCACCTCCGATACCGGGAGAGACGAACCCCTGCAGATCTGCTCACTGCCTCCATGTGGCTCGGGACTGTACCTAACTAAAAGCTGTTTGCACGACTCCTTTGAACCGTGGTAAGGTAGTAATCAAAGTACAGTGGGAACTCACACGAGACAGATGACGATCTCAGGTCGATGAACTAACCTGTATACATGTCACCAGGGAACTGCTATCTGACGTCTGGTATAAGACCAACTAGCATGTTCCCGGCGAGTCCTGTCCGGTGTACTCATAACCCAATGAGCACCTGTATACATCTTAGGTGAACCAACTGACACCAGTGGCTTGTGAGACCGGCCACTGCCCCTCGTTGGGGTCTCGACTGTATACACTAGTCTACTCTGGAGTATCGATGCCCTGTCTCGAAAACTCCCATGACTAGGGACCTTTTAAGGATCTGCTTATAGACCACAGCTCCTACGTATATGATTGCCATCATACTGCTGGCCGTCAAGCAAGAATCCTAAGGGCTCTATCAACGTGCAATAGTGACCTGTAAGGTCACTTGAAACAGTACACGATGATAAACATAAACCAGATAGCATACTATCATCTTGAGTAAGACTGTTCTAACGGTATAGGTCCTCTCTCAATCAATGCAATCACGTGCTTGTGATCCAATAATTGACTCTGAGGGTACTATCTCCAACAAAGTCATGTACAGGCTCTCTTCTAAATCACCATTTAGAAAAGCGGTTTTGACGTCCATCTGTCAGATTTCTTAGTCATGGTATGCAGCAATGGCAAGTAAGATCCTGATGGGTTTAAGCATAGCGACTGGAAAAAAGGTTTTATCATAATCGACACCTAGTCGTTGACGAAAACCTTTTGCTACTAGTCTAGCTTTGAAGGTCTCAACCTTCCATCTACACCAATTTTCTTCTTAAATATCCACTTGCTCCCGATGGGTTTTACCCCTTCAGGAGCAACTTCCAAAGTTCATACTTTATTGGTGTACATGGATTCCATCTCAGATCGCATAGCATCCTTCCATTTCACAGACTCCCCACTTATGATGGCCTGCTCAAAACTAGTTGGGTCATCATCTTCCATGATGCAATCCTCGCTCCTACCATCTATAAGAAAACCATAGTATCTCTCAGGTGGATAAGGAACCCTACTAGATCTGTGGAGTGGTTAAGGTTCGTTGGGGACTATTGAATGCTCCGGTTCTACTAAATCGTTAGTTATAGTTTGTGTAGCTGGAACTTCTTCCAGTTCTACCTCATTACCACTAATTTCTTTCACAAGAAATTCCTTTTCTAAAAAGGTGGCGTATTGAGAAACAAACATTTCTGTTCCTCTGTGTGGTAGACGATATATCCATATGAATCCTTTGGATATCCCACAAACATGCACAAAACAGACCTTGCCTCGAGCTTGTCCGGATTTTGCTTTTTAATATAGGCCGGACAACCCCATATCTTAACTCGTCTTAGATATGGTCTCTTCCCATTCCATATCTCATATAGAGTGGTAGGCACGGATTTGGTCGGAACCCTATTCAATAGGTATGCAGCTGTCTCAAGTGTATACCCTTAAAAGGAAATAGGTAACTCAGCATTACTTATCATAGAGCACACCATATCTAATAGGGTGCGATTCCTCCGCTCCAAAACTCTATTGTGTTGTGGTGTATACGGAGGAGTAAGCTGAGAGAGAATCCCATTCTCTTTTAAATAGTCTCGAAATTCCGTGCTTAAGTATTCTCCTCCCCGATCAGATCGTAGGATTTTAATACTTTTACCCGTTTGGTTCTCAACTTCGTACTTATATTCCTTAAATTTCTCAAAAGCTTCAGATTTGTGTTTCAACAAGAACACATGTCCGAATCTTGAAAGATAATCGATGAACGTGATAAAATATGAGAAACCATTCTTGGCATGTGTAGATATAGGACCACATACATCACTATGTATCAGTCCCAAGAGTTCAGTAGCTCTTTCTCCGTGTCCAGTAAACAGAGTTTTGGTCATCTTCCCATTGAGACATGACTCGCAAGTTTCATAAGATGTAAATTCGAACGAATTCAAACATCCATCTTTATGCCACTTAGCTAGTCTGGTCGCATTGATATGGCCTAGTCTACAATGCCACAAGAAGGCTTCGTTCATTTCTGAACTTTTCTTCTTGTGTGTGTTCTGTATGTTTAAAACTGTAGTTTGATTTAGAACGTATATACCGTTACACAATGTACCAAACACAATCAACATTTGATTTAAGAAAATGTCCATAACATTTTTCTCTAATACAGAGTTATATCCTTCTTTATCTAATAAAGAAATTGATATTATATTGCACATCATTTTTTGTATGTAATAACAGTTGTTCAGAATCATTGTATTACCATTTGGTAATACTAGGTGATATTCGCCAACTGCTTTGGCTGCAACAATTACACAATTCCCCACTATTAGAGACTTATCATCATTTCCCCGTTCTCTACTTCTTCTTAACCCATCTAACAAATTACAAACGTAGGATCCTGATCCGGTATCCAATACACAGGACGTAGAGCATATTGAGAAAAAGTTCTCGGTAACGAATACACCCGAAGAAGATGCATCATCATGCTCTATCTTCGTTCGGGTTGCGTGGGAATCCTGATATTCCTGTATTCCTAGCTCAGACTTATGACAATCATAATAAAAAGCAGAACCAATGTTCCCCAGCTCAGTATAATAAGCGGGTTCGGTCAATACATATATATTATTATCTTGATTAAGGCGTGTCTTGGTCACTACCTAGAGAGACACAGAAGGAAATGCTTTAGCGTGCGCTCTTTGTAAGATTAGATTGGTTATTATCTTATCTAATCAGGATGGCTCCTACGGTTTTTATCAAATCTTCCTTCAAACCCTAAAAGGTAAAATAAGCCGGGATTAATTACACCCTACAAGTTCGCCAATCGGTCAGCCACGCAGGTATTAGTACTCCGAGAGAGTCTCCCCATGCTTTCGCATAGAACTAAATAAATAACCTCATTTCCGCAGAGGCATAACCCCGTTAACACTTTTCTTAGACACCTACTGGATCAGCTAATTGTAAAGTGAAAAACTCTCCCAGGAGTAACACTTACTCGCACTGGGTATCGGGATCCAACTATCTCATAGAAGGTATGCAATCTCATTGAAAATTTCAACACTTGAAATTCCCGATATCTGTTTTTACCCCTAGCGACTTATAACCTTGGTTATAGTCAACAAATCATAAGCGCTAGCCAAATTCAACCCGTCATTTCGTGATTGAATTAAACCCACCCATACGACCCTTGGCTAAGGTCAACAAAGTCGTACGACTACCCTAATCCAATCATATCACATGCTGCAGATAAGCACTAATCAGCTGCCGTACACTATGCCTTGGCTATGGTCAACAAACGCAGCACGAATACTAAATAACACTTATCTGAAATGAGGGAGGGCTACTACTGGTTTTGAAGAAAATCTTTATCGTAATGAACTTGATATCGTTGTAGAATCTAGTGATTTGAAAAGGAGTGGTTTAAGCTCCTCTTTTAAAATCAAGTAGTTTTCAAAACAAACCGAGTGGGTTGTAGCATTTTCTAGTTTTTTCTAAAGAGATCACTCCCGGTGAATAGATCTCGGCTTTTTCCTCATCGAATGAGGTGCTGGATAACCATCGAGGAATACCACTATGCAAAGCAAGAACTAGAGCTATCTTTTTGAAAATTTTGATTCTAAAACATCTTTAGGTTTCTTTTTATTTCATTAATCTCATTAATGACGTCCCATCATTTATGTTTCCTAAACATCACAGAAGAAACGAAAATAGAACGTACGCTTATGCCATCTGCATTCGCCACGGGGCCCGTCATGCACCGTTAGGTTACTTAACTAACGGAAGAGCGGGGGATCGACTAGCGCGGGTGCAAAACATAAGCAACGTTTATTATATATATCATATATATATATATATATATTGCATTCGTCTCACGCGGTTATATGATCACATCACATAACTCAAGCAGCAGAAGTCAACATATGAAATATTGGATATTCTAGAAGGTCCGTGTTTTAAATTAAGCCAGAAATGGAAAACACGGATTCCACGGTCGTGATGAATTGCCAAACCCACATCCCTAGACTCCTATGAGAGCGGCAAGCAACCCTGCCAATTCTAGAGTTAGGAGACCCGGTCCCGACTCCTCAAGATGGCCTCCCACTGGACTCTAGAACCCGGTTACTTGTGCTCCCCGCCTTGGGTCTATCCTAATGCGGAAAGGTAAATAATATACATCAATGGTGACATCATCCTCAACCCGGAAGTGTCCCAATAAAAGAATATTACATACAATTTATTACATGAATGAAAATTGAAAAACTCTCATCTCACGCAAAACCCCCGGCTATTCAATCACGACGATCCAATATAACATATCACAGCAACACATAACATCACATGTCATCAACATAAGTAAATATGCGTATCCCGAATGTCGTTGATATATAGCAACGAGATCGGGGATACCCCACATATTACACTTACGGTCGCAGAAAAGAAATGAAAAAACTACAATGTTTAGAATCTACATATTCCTTAGACATCATAAACCCGGAATATCATATATTCCGAATTTCATGCTTAACCTATAAACCTTGCATTTTTATCTTAAATCGAAAACACTTTTCAATGACTTAGTCAGGTAATTCAACAAGATTCCTGACTACCTGATCGAATGCTCGTCGGGAAGTTTAGTAGATGGCTGCACCCCCGATGCCAACGATGAAATGCACTTAGGCGGAACACAGTGGCCACGAGCACCCGAGTGGATGTTTTTGGCAACGGGGTTCTCCTATAGTCATTTGGTCGGGGCTATGGAGCACGACTATCTAGTAGTGTTTCCCGGCGAGTGTTCGCGTACAATACGAGATTGCGACGGAGTTTTGATCCAAATCAAAACTCCGTTGCAATCGATTAAACGAGACTAAACCACTAGATTTACAAAACACTAACTAGTTTTCACACAACTAATTAAATGTGGATTCCAAATATTGTATCACATATCAAACTTAAACCCGAAACGATATTAAAATTGCGACTACGAAGCACTCCGAATTGCCCCAACTTATAGATAACATCAAATGCAATTTGGGAAAAAACAAATAGTATCTAAAACCCTAAAAGAAACACACTAGAACACCAAACAAAAACGAGCCCAAATCAACTTACCAAAACCGGCCAGGCCGGCCATATCATGAATCTCGCTGGCTAAAAGTTTGAGTTTGGTTCTCGTTTTTCTCTGGTGTTCTAGTTACATCATATGTAACATTCTACACTTGTTTAAAAAATTTTCAGAAGCCTTTTAAAAATCGACAGAAACTAGGGTTTCAAGTTTACAGTTTTGGAGTTGTTTCGGTTTCGCAATTCTACTTACATCGTCTAATATTCTAGCTTGGCTCTGATACCATGAAAGTGTATCCTAGCACCACAACTAGGTTTTAATCGGCATCAAGCATGCAATTTTAAAATTTCTTAGGTGCTAAGCTGTTGGGTTACGGCAGCACCCCGGCCATCAAACCGTGGCCAAATGCGGAACAAAAATTTACAAAACCGGCGCTACCATGACCCGATGCCCGGATCTACACTAAACCCTATACTAGCAAGCAATATAAAGAGTTATGAATGGTTATACCGAGTTGATCTGTTTCCTTCGGTCTTCAACATTCATCCCAAGCTCCTAGAGGTTGCGGATCGAGTTTGGTTGCCGGTCTTCCTTCATCTACGATGATCCACCTGAGGGAAACGGCGCAAGCTTCATCCCCTCCAAGCGAGGCAACCGACGCTCCAAGGTTGCTAGCAATGGAGAGTGGAGGTGCAGGAATGTGTCACTATAATTTTTCTCTCATCACAAATGCTCCAAGAGCAACTCAAGAAGATGAAAAGGAGGTGAGGAAACATGTGGCATGAGCAACTAAAGAAAATGGCTAAGTGTTTTCTCTATGTGAGAATGAGAATGAAGCAAGTCAAGCAAGTGAGGAAAAATGAGAAATCCATCTATCACAAGTGGCTGCCTCTCTCTCTCTCTCTCAATCATGCACACAAAAATATCTCCACTTATTTTTGCAATAAACAAAACCAAGCCATACCTCTCTACATGCTTAACAATGTTCATGCCACCTCACTCCTCCACCTCATTTATAGAACAAATGAATTTCCAAAAAGGAAAATCATACAAATGAGGTGTCCACTTCTAGAAGCTATTCTGTATAAATACGGAATACTTCCCGGTACACGTATCGAAATATATATACGCGTATTCATACAAAAATACGAATAGCCAAAAGAGAAAATGAATAGTGAACAATAATACTAGAATACATATATATATAAATACATATATAAATTATTAAATCAAAACCTGATTTAATAATCCAGCTCAGTCCTAATCAGCTAGTATTATCAACCATCTGATTAAAGTCTGTGCAGCCTGTACACATATTTAATCGTACACCTGTATGTGCCAACATACATCATCTACACCATATCGCCTGAACCGTGAAAACCATCTGTATGGGATTCTAAAGACTTGTCAATACGGTGGCAGTAGGTTTAACCACAAGCACATCAGCGCCACTAGCTGTACATAACGGCTACCCAGGTATTGAGCGAAAGGATGGCCGATGAGCAAACTCATCCAAACCCCTACTGAGCCTGACAGTGACAATATCCGTACAGTCCGGTCTGTTCGTCTAAGAGTATCGCATATCGAGTCTAGGGGTGGAAAAAGTCAGACCCCTAATAACGCGATAATTAGTGTCGGTATGAAACCCATCACCACCTGAGAAGCTATCGATCCTAGATCGGTAATTCTCGTCTACCCCGGCCGAGGATTTCTACTAATGGCCACCCGTGCACAACGCGACATCAACCCCCAATACCAGGAGAGACGAATCCCCGACGATCCGCTTACTTCCTCCATGTTGATCGGGACTGTACCTAACTAAAATCTGTTTGCACGACTCCTTTGAGCCGTGGTAGGGTAGTAATCAAAGCACAGTGGGAACTCACACGAGACAAATGACGATCTCAGGTCGACAGACTAACCTGTACACATGTCACCTGAGAACTGCTATCTGATAATAGGTATAATACTAACTAGCAGGTTCCCGACGAGTCCGTCCAGTATACTAATAACCGAATAAGCACGTGTATACTATCTTAGGTGATCAAACTAACACCAATGGCTTATGAGACCTGTCCACCGCCCCTTGTCGGGGTCTCGATCAGTATACTCTAGTCTACACTGGAGTATCGATGCCTAGTCTCGAAACTCCCACGACTAGGGACATTTAAGGATTTTCTTATAGACCCTCATCTCCCACTTATATGATCAGCATCACAATGCTGGTAGTCAAGCAAGAATCCTATGGGATCTATCAACATGTAATAGTGATGATAAAGACAAACCAGATAGCATACTATCATCTCGAGTAAGACTGTTTCACCGATATAGGTCCTCCCTTAATCATCATAATCACCTACCTGCGACTACGATAATTGCCTTGAGGGCACTATAGCCAACAATCTCCTACTTGCACTTAAGTCCAATTATTGCGGTGTCGCAAACTCACAGCTCGTGTGATACCAAACACCCAACTTCTCTACTAAGCAGTTTCACAAAGCTCGTTTGTCAAACTATTGTGTTTGAGAAATAGCCTCAGTGAGTAGATCCGCTCCATTGTTTTTATTTTTATCTCCCTATATCTCAACTTCATGGAGAATAACCATCTCCCGAAATGAGCAATACCTTGTCTTAGAATTTGTCTGGATATCTGATGGGACCCAGTTCACAAATGAACTCCAAATCCAGCAAACTTCTTAGACTGTATCATCCACTGAATTTAATCAGTATCATGCGCCATGCCTTCCTCAGTATCCGCTTGGACCACCTGTCCAACATACCGTCCCTCAAAAAAGGGAAAAACTATAAATCAGATAGCCACTCTGTCATCTAGGTCACCTTGGAAGCCTGAAATGATAACCGTCTCCTGAAGGAGGCTGCCGTTACCATATCCCTAGAATATCCATTTATGTTTATAAACTGCTTCCCTACATTTCTCCAGGATTGAATTAATATATGTTTATTGCAGCTAGTGCAAAAATAACATCTGGTGTGGTACTTGACATCACATGATTGACTCAATTGCCTAAACAAGTGATATGCCAATCATGCAAATCCTTCTCCCCTTTAATCTGTAAGACATCTTTTAGAGAGGGTGACTCCATCACCTGCAGGTACACCACCATGCCAGGAGTCGTCCATTCTAAAACACCTTTAGAATAGTGTCAAAGCACCCAAATTGGGAAATTTCCTAAATCTCGATCTAAAACTATAAATCTAGTGACCAGAAAACCTGATATTTTATCCATATCCTATGTGGAGAAAAACCTTGTGACAACCACTGTATAACCGATCGTAGTATAAGAAGATCTCTTCCTATCAATAGTATGTCATCCAAATACCAGGACATCACTCTCTACTACCTTCTTACCGGATCCATCTTCTATTCTGATGAAGTCAAAACCTATGACCGTCACATCAAAAATAGATGATCTATTTCCGCTATACTTGCTTTAGTCTATAAATAGACATAAGCTACTTGCCCTCTATACTTCTGCTGCTCCTACTGACTATAATAACCCTCTGGCAGAGTCATATACACGTGCACTTCTAAAGCTAGTTTAGAACGACGCTATACTTATCCTCCTGCCGGGTCTCATAGTCTATAACAGCAGCAATGGCAAGTCTGAGTAAACAAGAACCTCCCTATCACCGTCTTTGAGAAGACCGAAGTACCTCTCGAGTGCTTGAGGTTACCTACCAAATTTGCGGAGTGGCTAATGGAATGTCGAATCCAATTAAATCCTTAGGTTCTATTAAATTTTTAGTAATCGTTTGTGGTTCTGAAATTACTTCCAGTTCTACCATACTCCCACTTATGTTTTTTGAAAGAATCCATTTTACTAAAAATATGTAGAGTCAAAAACAATATCCCTATTGATTTTCCTGATGGTAGAAAGTTAACCCTCGTCAAAACCCGGGATAACCCACAAACTGCCATTACTGAAACGTGCCTTGAGTTTATCCGGATTCTGGTTTTAAGTATCAGCCGGACAACTCCCTATACCTTAACATCGTTAAGATATAAATTGATTCTATATATATATAATATAGAAACAAAAGAACTAATTTAATTCAAAATTATGCAGCTGTCTCTAATGCATATCAACCAAATGGAAAAAGGCCAGTCAACATTACTTATATAGGAGTGCATCCATATATGAGTAATCTGAAAGAGAAGCAAGTTCTCAAAACCATTACTATCAAAGGAATACCAAACACAAGTATCTACATCTTCGACTACCACGAAAAATCCTGATACTTCCAACAAATGGTTCTCTTCATTATTCTTATACCTATAACTTCTCAAAATCTGTACCTTGCATTTCAATGAAATACTTGTCTAGAACTGGAGAAGTCATGAGTAAACAGAATATTGTACGAGTACCAACCTTTTGTCCTAATGGACACCGGATAACATACAATACTTTGTATAAGTCCACTGAGTTTAATAAATCAAACCCTGTGCGTCGTAGGTTGAAAACTGTACTATGGTTAAGAAGAATTACACCATTGTTGAATGCACCTTACCTAATCACCAACTGATATAGGTAAATGTCATAGACATAATTTCAAAAAGTTATATCTCACTTTATAAAGTAAACGTACAGATATATCGGTTTGAAATTGGTGCATAACAGGATATTCAAAACTAAATATTTGTCATCCGGCAAAAACCGGATGATTTCCTCAATATCACCAATTACAACGAATTCCGATATAATGAGGATCTAATCACCCAATTCCAAATATCTTACTCCCACTCACCATCTGTAACACTATACAGATGTGAGAAACTGATCTGGTAAATACATACCCTGGAGTTAGATTCCAATTGGGAAAACAATTTTCAATTAATATCGCACGGTCGGACTGAAACATGAAAATGTTTCGAAGGGGTTAACCTGGTGTTCCTAGTAACGCCACTTCCATTATCCTGATTCATGACAGTAACTATATACTTACCTGCCCTCACTTCAATCCCTTTATTATGTCTTTACTTATTACCTTCTGTACACATTTTTTAGGCTAATTGATTTTCTTCCTCCCCACCCTTCGGCACCAGCCTAAGGTTTGGAAGAAGACTATCCAATAAGCGTAATAGGTGTACACTCCTTATGCCAGGAGCCCTCACAACCTGAGAGAAGGTAATGGGAAAAGACATCTGAATAATCCTATTCTATTTCTCCTGAACCGGAAACCATCCTGGAACGAATTCCTTCGATTTCATATGTAACTATACGATGGCATGTCCAAGAATTATGGACGTTCGTAGTGATACGAAGTGTTATGGAGAAATCCAAAGTGGATGTGAGAGTGGGAGGGGTATACATGGTTTTGTCGTGAATGATAACAGTCGCAATTTTCTTTGCTGTTATTCTAATCCCTTTATATGTCTTTACTTATTACCTTCTGTACACCGCCTTTAGGCTAATTGGATTTCTTCCTTCCCCACCTTTCGGCACCTGCCTATAGACTGGAAGAAGACTATCCAATAAGCTCAATAGGTGTACCCTCTCCTAATCCTAGGAGCCCTCACAATCTGAGAGAAGGTAAAGAGAAAAGACAACCGAATAATCCTATTTAATCTCTCCAGAACCAGAATACATCCTCTAATCTGGAACAAGTTCCTTCGAGTTCGTATGTAACTATACGATGGATTTATCCAATAGGAGTGGATGTTCATAGTAATACGGGGTGTTCTGGAGAAATGCAAATGTGATATAGAAGTAGCAATGATATATGCGACACCGTGACATTCCAAAAATCCAAAATGTTTTAAGAAGGTTCGGTTAACTTGGTTCATGAGTTTTAGTCAAGGGTCAGGCCATGGTCGCTGCCAGAGAGAGAGAGAGAGAAAAGAAACACACGGCGTGCACTCTAACCTAGATCAGAATGGTTAATCACTTTATCTAATCAGGATGGCTCCCACTGTTTCCTCAAATTCTCCTCCAAACCCAAAAGGAGAATCAGTCGGGATCATCTAAAATCACCTGAGGAGTAAGCCTACTCATCAGTGGGAATCGGGGTCCAACTATCATCGTATGATAATTTGATGGAAGCCACTCAAGTTATCACACTCCAGAAGGTATGCGCATGCCTGGCAAGTTTCAGTTTCTTTAGAAACTCCCGATGTGGATTTTTGCTCCATACTCTTATGACCTTGACGAAGGCCAACAAATCATAAGTCACATGTCAAGTTCTACCCGTCATTGTCCAGATTAATCTAAACCCACCCGTACTCGCCCTTGACGAAGGCCAACAAAGCTGTATGACTGTCCTAAATTAATGCAAATCCATGCAACAGAAAAGCAACACATAGCTACCATACACTATGCCTTGACAAAGGCCAACAAACATAGTATGAATACTAAGCGCTACCCGTCTGAAATGACGGAGGACTATGGCTGGTTTTTGGTGAAAAACCTTTAACGTAATGATCTCGATATCGCTGAAGGAATCCAAGTGGTTTTTAAAATATATAGTGGCAAAAACTTTTGCTAAAAAGGTCACTCCCGGTGAAGGGATCTCGGTTCTTTCCTTGTCGAATGAGGTGTAGGATATTCCAAACTGAATACCATGATACAAAGCAAAAGAATCGACTATAATGAAGTTATTACGCTAACGCAAACTTCTGCCCAAGGGGTCACTCCCGATGAAGGGATCTTGGCCCTTGCCTCGTGGAATGAGGTGCTGGATATTCATAACCGAATACCACTGTGCAAAGCAAAAGGAAACGTCTGTAATGTCAGTTTTAAAAAACTTGGTTCCAACAACATCAAATAGGTTTGTTTTACTTGCATTGATAATCAACACAGTCCCATCAATTAATCACACCAGAAAAGAACGAAAATATATGATGTACGTATATGCCATCCGCATTCGCCACTGGGTCCCGTCATCACCCGTTAGGTTACTTAACTAACGACAGAGCGGGGACTGGACTAGTGCGGGTGCAAAACATATACAACATCTACTAGTATATATATATATATATAAATATATATATATATATATAACAATCGTCTCAGGTATGATATAAAGCAACATCACAGAATCTCAGCCAACCAACACAGAGTGGTGGATAATCCTGGAGCCCCGGCTTTCACTTGAGCTGCAAATGAGACCCGATGTTCCCTTGTCATGTGGATAGCCGGTGCAATGAAAACCTAGACCCTTACGAGTGCGGCAAGTTACCCGCTAATCCCAGAAGCGAAGCAACCCCAATCAATAACGTGAATAGGCCACCCAGCACTTCACGAAATCCGGTAACTTGAGCACCCCTCCATGGGTCAACCTATACCCCCTACGAGTGCGGCGAATAGCCCGCCAATTCTAAAGTAAGGTCCCCTCCGTCTCAACGCCGTGAGATGTGGACCCGTTGCCCTCTAGAACCTGGCTATTTGTGCACTCCACCGTGGGATAATCCTAGTACATAAAAGAAAATAATATACAAGGGTGACATCGACCTCATCCCGGTCGTACCCCAAACAAATAATATACAAACTGGCAGTGACGGCAGTCCATATGTCAGACATTCGCCCCGCAATATCAAATATACAAATGAAACTAAACTGTACTAACATTGCACCCAAGCTATCCACCACGATGATTCAACCACAACACAGCACAACACAGAACATCAACGTGAATGTCACGTTCGCAAACTCGTCTAAAAGAATATATAGCAATTAGACGAGTTATATCGCTCGAATGACATTCACGGTCGCTGATAGTAATGCATGTACTATGAACAATTTAAACAATGTTAGAAATATCGAGTTCGAAATAACCCTGAATAGCCCTAAAGTACTAGATAAAACCATATCAAAACTGGGCTAAACAAGCAATACCACTGAACCAATATTCCAGAGACCAGACCACACCCAAAATACGAAACCCAAACTCAAATTCATGGCCGTCCGGCTCGGAAATTTTGCAATTGTGGCCGGTCCAATACGGGTGAAACTGGCTCGTATTTGGGATGTAGTCTAGTGGTCACCTAAGTAGTCTTTTGCAGTTGCTTAAAAAAAATTTGAAGACTCTGAAATTTCGACAGAAACAGAAATGTGCAGTGCACAGTTTTGGGGTTGTTTCGATTTCGATAATTTGACATTGTCTAAAACTGCTAGTAAAGGGTTTACGGGTTGGCTCTGATACCATGTTGGGTTACGGCAGCGCCCCGGCCATCAAACCGTGGCCAATTGCGAAACAAAAATTTACAAAACTGGCACTACCATGACCCGATGCCCGGATCTACCCTAAATCCTATACTAGCAAGCAATATAAAGAGTTAGGAATAGTTATACCGAGTTGATCCGTGTCCTTCGGTCTTCAACCTTCATCCCAAGCTCCTAGAGGTTGCGGATCGAGTTTGGTTGCCGGTCTTCCTTCATCTACGATGATCCACCTGAGGGAAACGGCGCAAGCTTCAGCCTCGCCAAGCGAGGCAACCGACGCTCCAAGGTTGCTAGCAATGGAGAGTGGAGGTGTAGGAATGTGTCACTATAATTTTTCTCTCACCACAAATGCTCCAAGAGCAACTCAAGAAGATGAAGAGGAGGTGAAGAAACATGTGGCATGAGCAACTAAAGAAAATGGCTAAGTGTTTTCTCCATGTGAGAATGAGAATGAAGCAAGTCAAGCAAGTGAGGAAAAATGAGCAAGCCATCTATCACAAGTGGCTGCCTATCTCTCTCTCTCAATCATGCACAAAAAAATATCTCCACTCATTTTTGCAATAAACAAAACCAAGCCATACCTCTCTACATGCTTAACAATGTTCATGCCACCTCACTCCTCCATCTCATTTATAAAACAAATGAATTTCCAAAAAGGAAAATCATACAAATGAGGTGTTCACTTCTAGAAGCTATTCCGTATAAATACGGAACACTTCTCGGTACACGTATCGAAATACATATACGCGTATTCGTACAAAAATACGAATAGCCAATAGAGAAAATGAATAGTGAACAATAATACTAGAATACATATATATATAAATACATATATAAATTATTAAATCAAAACCCGATTTAATAATCCGGCTCAATCCTAAGCAGCTAGTATTATCAACCGTCCGATTAAAGTCTGTGTAACCTGTACACATATTTAATCGGACACCGGTATATATCAACATACTTCATCGACACCATATCGCTTGAACCATGAAAACCCTCTGTGTAGGACTCTAAAGACTCGTTAATACGGTGGCAGTGGGTTTAATCACAAGCACGTCAGCGGCACTAGCTGTACGTAACGGCTACCCAGATATTGAGTGAAAGGAAGGTCGACGAGCAAACTCATCCAAACACTGAGCCTGACAGTGACAATATCCGTACACTCCGGTCTGTTCGTCTAAGAGTATCGTATATCGAGTCTGGAGGGTGGATAAAATCAGACCCCTAATAACGCGATAATTGGTGTCGGTATGAAACCCATCACCACCTGAGAAGCTATCGATCTTAGATCGATAATTCTCGTCTTCCCTGGCCGAGGATTTCTGGTGATGGCCACCCGTACACAACACGACATCAATCCCTAATACCGGAAGAGACGAATCCATGACGATCCACTCACTGCCTCCATGTGGCTCGGGACTGTACCTAACTAAAACCTGTTTGCACGATTCCTTTGAGCCGTGGTAGGGTAGTAATCAAAGCACAGTGGGAACTCACACGAGGGAAATGACGATCTCAGGTCGACAGACTAACCTGTACACATGTCACCTGGGAACTGCTATATGACAATAGATATAATACCAACTAGCAGGTTCCCGGCGAGTCCGTCCAGTGTACTCATAACCCAATGAGCACATGTATACTATCTTAGGTGATCAAACTAACACCAATGGCTTATGAGACCTGGCCACCGCCCCTCGTCGGGGTCTCGATCAGTATACACTAGTCTACACTGGAGTATCGATGCCCAGTCTCGAAACTCCTACGACTAGGGACATTTAAGGATTTGCTTATAGACCCCCGGCTCCCACTTATATGATCGCCATCATAATGCTGGTAGTCAAGCAAGAATCCTATGGGCTCTATCAACATGTAATAGTGATGATAAAGACAAACCAGATAGCATACTATCATCTCGAGTAAGACTGTTCTACCGGTATAGGTCCTCCCTCAATCACCATAATCACCTGCCTGCGACTACGATAATTGCCTTGAGGGCACTATAGCCAACATAAGCTACACTAACCTAGAATCTAACTAGAGTATTAGGGTTTTTATCATGATATAACAAGAACTATTCTAAGAGAAAGAGTTTACAACCTTTGTAGACCAATTCCTTCACTTTTATAGCTCCGGGTAGCAGTCCCTAGGACTCCTCTAGGCTCCAATTGAAGAAATGCACGAGCTTACTTCGCGATCTTTGAGGCCGAAGATGATCCACCTTAAAGCTTCGCTAGTTCAAGCTACCTCTTCACTAATCATGCATTAGAGAAGAAAACACTCTAATCTAAATGGCTAATCTAGAGTAGGATGATGAAGTAAATGTTTTAGCTCACTAAGAATTCTCACAAGCCCTAGGGTTCACAACTCATGTGAGGGTTAGGGCTTGGATGAAGAAGAAGAAGAGAATGGAGAGAGTGTAGGAAAATGAGCTCAAGCAAAAACTCAAGTGAAGAATGGCTCACACTCATCCTCACTTATTGAAGCATAGAATAAAATCCAATACTTTATTCCAAGCATGCTTCAATAGTGATGCCAATCTAATAAAAAAATGAATGAGCCATGCTTCAAACCCATGCCAAAAATATCTCCCATTTTCCACCTCATCTATCCATTTTCACAAAAATAGATAAATCCAAAGATATATATATATATATATATATATATATATATATATATATATATATATATTATGAGAATATAAACTTTAGATGAGCTTAATATTAGTTAATATATAATTATATCAAATATAAATATATATCAAATTATTAAATCTACACTTGATTTAATAATCCGGTTATATCACTTATAACCGACTAATATCATTTATCTGTTTATCACATTATCAAATCAACACTTGATTCAATAATCTGGTTATATCACATATAACCTGACCGATATCAAATGTCGCCATATTAGAATACAGTATCACATACTCGTATTTAATCAGGCTCCCGTACATATCAGCATATGTGGCCTACTTCGTTTCGCTTGAGCTAGGAAACTTCTGTGTGGGACTCTAAAGACTCTTCAATATACCAGCAGTAGATAATGATCATATCAGTTACCCACAAACCGTCAGTGGTACTAGCTGGACGTAACGGCTACCCAGGTATTGAGCGATTAGAAGATCAACAAGTAAGCTTGTCCAAACTCTCATGAAGCCTATAAGTAACACTTACCATATAGTCCAGTCTCTTCGTTTGATATGCCGCATATCGAGTCTAGGGGTGGAATCGTGAGACCCCAGTAACTTGATAAGTCATGTCGATGTTTGGCCTATAATGGTTCGAGAAACTACTGATAACACTTACCAGTAAATCTCATCAGCCCTGGTCAGGGACTTACTGTTATAGCCAATCGAGCATAGCGCAACATCAACACCCTATACCCGGAGAGACGAAACCCCTCCTATCGCTCACTGCCTCCATGTGACTTGGGACTGTACCCAAAATCCACCTGTTTGCATGACTCCTTTGAGCCGTGGTAGGGAGAAAATCAAAGCACAGTGGGAACCACACATGACACTATGACGATCTCGGGTCTACAGACTAACCTGTACCAGTGTCACCAAAGAACTGCTATCTGACGATAGTTATAGTACCATCTATGAGTTCTCGGCGAGTCCTGTTCAGTGTACCCATTCTCTAATAAGAACCTGTGTATAATCTTTGATGTCAAACACCAATGGTTATGGGATCAACCATCGCCCCTTATAGGGTCAAGAAACGTACACACTAGTCTACTCTGGAATATCGATGCACTGTCTCGATACTCTCTTGACTAGGAACAGTTAAAGGATGTGCTTGTGGACTATACAAGTCCTAGTAGTATGATCTACATCATAGTCCTGGTAGCCGAGCAAACATCCTAAGGGCTTTATCAACATGTATCAGAGAGATAGTATAATAATACAAGTGTACATGTTAAGATAAAGTGCAACGAGATAGCATACTATCATGTCGAGCAAGAAAGTCCTCTCTATATATGTCCAAGCATCCACTATATCATACAATAATGGACTCTAGGGCATACATATTCCTAACATATCTCACAAGATTATTTTCTCCTTACGCGTCGAGAGGACACATAAGTGGCTTCTTCCTATTGGTTGCTTGGTTAGCCTATAGAAGATGCCATAGATGCAACTTTGTCATATGTGGCCCATGGATAGTATACGGTAGTCAGTTTGGAGACAGTCTACAGGGCAGTGATGGATTAGAAGACAAATTTAGGTTTCTGTCACCTAAGCCTTTTTATGAGCCGTGAGGGTCTCATTAAATTATTTCTCCTTATGAGTCGAAAGAATTTCATAGGTGCATTTTCTCGTTAGAAGTCGTTGGGACTCCTAAGTGTCTTTTCTCTTGAGATTCGTAAGGATCTCAAAAGTGTATTTTCCCCTTATGAGTCGAGAGGACCCGTAAGTAGCTTCTTCACTTCATCGTTTGCGCTGAAGTGACCTAACTTGGTTTATTAACTCATTCTGGAGCGTTCAGTTTACCTTTCCCTTAGGCATACGAATAAACTCATTCTAACGTTAAACATACATAAACCCTGTTAATATAAAGAGTCTGTTAGGTTTGTGGTGCTGAGTTTAGTACATCGCACCATTACATCAGCCGATTTCTTCTCGATCCACGCCCACTCGGGTCGCTGGTTCGAGTAGCCGCGTACTTGTTGTATCACCCAACCCTTCTGATACAGTGATATCGCGTCTCAAGTAACCTTCCTAGGCTGGGGTATCCATATTGCCGTAGTACGATTCAGCGTTAGGTGTCACCATAGTGCTTTACCTTGATGCAAAACTCCATTCTTCGAGTGCCATGGAACTCACAGACGTATCCGTCTGAGGTGGGATATCATCCAATGGTCTTTAGGAATTGTATATCTTGCCATCAAGACCTGAATCTAGGAATATGTCGTCGCTCCGCTTTTGATTTGATGATGTCGCGCCAATTCTTCACTGAAGTAGGATAGACATCCATATGGTCTCTCGGCTGTATATATTGACATTAAGATCTGAAGCTAGGAATTTGCTATCACTCCACTTTTGCTTTGGCTCCTTAGAGCTTTGTTGACACCACGTCTGTACTTTGCTAGAGTAAGAGGGACGTCCAAATAGTCTCCAGGTTGTATGTATGGCCATCAAGACATGGTTCTTTGTTTGGCGATGCATGGTGGAAAATATGGTTCCCTTTCTTTCATTTATGCCCGTGGATTGTATACAAGAGTCAGTATTGACCTACTTGTAGGGAAGAAAATTTTTATTCTAGTTCATTTTTTTATTCTCCACGATACTTTATCATCTCATCTTTCCTTATCGCGAAAGTTACGATTGCCCAACCATTTCGGCTATTTATTCATGATCCCAATCATTTCGAGTATTTCATTTTATTTTCACTCGCTGGTTTTTATTGCGAGTTGCCCTATCATTTCGGATATTTCATTTTATTTTCTACTCGCTGGTTTTTATTGCGAGTTGGGGACTTGGAATCTGATACCAGTTTTGGCATCAGTATCGCTGCAACTGGAATATCGCCAGGAGCGACTCATCATCTGCCATGAGAGGACTTAGAGTTTGATACCTGATTAGGCATCATCATCGCAACAACTGGAACAATGCCAGGAGCGACTCATCATTTTTCGTTGCCCGTAAGACAAAAGTGGCTAAGAATACAGGTTTAAATCCCTGCCAACTAAGGCTTTTTCCACCTTCATAAGTCGTAAGGGTCTCATGAAGGAATTTCTCCCCATGAGTCGAGAAGATCTCATACGTGTATTTCTCCTTAGAGGTCGTGAGGACTCCTAAGCGGTATTTTCTCTTGCAAATTATAAGAATATTACAAGAGTGTTTTCTCTCTGCAATTCAAAAGGACTCACAAGTGTCGTTCATCATGTTGGGGTGTTGCTCGCCTTCGCTGGGACTTTAGTTGGGACATTTTTGTTTATGCCCGTGGATTTTATACAAGAGTCATGGATTGAACTACTTATAAGGTAGTTTTTGTTGGATATGTATTCCCTAGAGGCTTTTATTATATAGGATGCTAGGGATATGTATGTATAGAACAATCTTGCTCGATATGACAGTATACTATTTGGTTTGTCTTTACCTTAATATGTATATATATTTTACTAGTTATTGCATATCGCTAGTACATGCTGATAAAACCCGTAGGATTTTTACTTAACTACCAGTGTTATGATGGTTATCATACATGTGGGGGCTGGGTAGTCCATAAACACATCCTTAAATGTCCCTAGTCGTGGGAGTATCGAGACTGGGCATCGATATTCCAGTGTAGACTAGTGTATATGTTTCTTGACCGTGACTAGGGGCGATGGTTGGTCCCACAGCCATTGGTGTACGGCACCAAAGATTGTACACATGTGCTCATTAGGTTATGAGTTACACTGGACGGACTTGCCGAGAACTTCTAGATGGTAATATACCTATCGTCAGATAGCAATTCTCTGGTAACATAGGTGCAGGATAGTCTTTAGACCTGACATCGTCATCTGTCTCGAATGTGTTCCTACTGTACTTAGATTACTACCCTACCACGACTTTAAAAAGTCGTGCAAACAGCTTTTAGTTGGGTACAGTCCCGAATCACTTGGGGGAAGCGACCAATAGAAGGGAATCATCTATCCCGTATAGGGAGTCGATGTCGTGCGGTGTTCGATTGGCCATCTCTTTAAGACCTTAGCTAAGGCAGATGAAATTTACTGACAGTGATATCAGTAGTTTCTTGAGATGGTTTTTAACCACATCGACATGACTTATTGGGTTATTAAGGGTCTAACGTTTTCCACCCCTAGACCCGGTATGCGACACTATCAGATGAAGAGACCGGACTGTACGGAAATTGTCATTTATAGACTCAGTAGGGGTACGGACAAGCTTTCTTATCGACCTTCCTTTCGCTCAATATCTGGGCAACCGTTATGTACAGCTAGTGCCACTGACGTGCTTGTAGTTAAACTCACTGCCAGCGTATTGTCGAGTCTTTAGACTCCCACACAGAGGGTTTTCCGGCTCAGGAGAAACGATATAGTGTGTGTACTTTGATACGTACGATGGTTCGATTAAATACATGTTTTTGTACACGCACTTTTAATCGGACATTTTGATAATACTAGAGAGTTTGAAGGATAGCCGGATTTTATATATGAGCTAGTATTATATCTCATATTTACTCTTTTTTGGTATTCGTATTTTGACATGAATACGGGTATTTATACGAATATGAGTATTTGTATGAAGACGGTATTTGTATCTTGATATGAATATAGGTATTTGTGGTTTTATACGAATATGGGTATTCGTATTTTGATACGAATATGGATGTATGTATTTGTTACTTATACTTATAGATGTGTAGGAATATGTGTGTGTGTGTGTGTGTGTGTTTTCTAGTTCAATTTGGAAGAAATGAGAAGGATGTAGGCTTGTGACTCACTAGTGTGAGTTACAAATTCACCTACCCTTTTGACATAAGAAAACAGAAAGAAAAGGATATGGATAATTTAATCAAGGTTATCCTCATCTTCTTCTTCTCTCTTCTCTTGAGTTTTCTTTTAAGTTCAAAAGGAATTAAAATAGAAAGATGACTAGAGAAATACTTCACTACATATCTTGTGATCAATTCGTAGCAAGTTTTGTTCACAAGTTGCTTCACTTTGTGCTCTTGTGTGAAACTAGAACTTGAGCTTGGGTTCCTTTGGGTGGATTATCTTCGACACGGAGAATCGACATCCAAGCTTATTTTTGGTGGACTAAGAGCCAAACTAGGGGAGTTTTGAAGAATGAGGACACGACTACAAAGGTTGTTAATATTAACCGAGTAGTTAAATCTCTTTTCTAGTTTCTAGTTTAGTGTTTGGAATCGATTGTTAAGTTGTAGTAGCTTGTGCTCATCTAGAAAAATTTTGTTTTGCTTTCCGCCTTGGCCACGAGTTAGCGGCTTGTGCATGAGCATCTACTTATATGGTATCAGAGCAACCCAAACACTTAAACTAGTAGTAGATGATACTTATATTTCGAAACCGAAATAGTTCCGTATTTCAAACCCTAAAATTCAAGTTTCAATTTAGAATTTAAAGGCCTCTGAAAAAAATTTAAATAGTTGCAGAGGAATCTTTATGATACATTTTTGTCACTAGAGGAGCACGAGACCAAATGATCGTACTTTGGTCGCCAGAAAATTGGTTTTTTCCGTTTTTTGGGTGCCAGAGCATGAGTTCTGGTCTCGAGCTTCCTTCAGTGGCTTGGGTGCTTAGATTTAAGGTTTTTGGTACATTTTGTTTTTTCCCGGATTTCATTTAATGTTATCATTGCATATGGGCAACACAGAAAGATTTAAAGTCAAGATTAAAGCATCGTTGATTATCTTTGTGTTTGTATATGTATTTGTAAACGTCGTCTAATTTCTATAGGTCGATTAGACGGGGTTGCACATATTTGCTTATGTTGTTGAGATATATATCTTGTGATAATTTAGCCGGATTGTCATGATGGATAGCCCATGGAGAAGTGTAGGGGTCTTTTGCAATTGTGCGGACACGCCACAAAGGTAGCTAGCCCTTAACTCTTGTTAATTTAGTTTTCTAGTTTAGTGTTTGGTATCGATTCCACGGTATAGGTCGCTAGTGCTTGCATGTTTTTCGCTTCTACCTTCGCCTTGAGTCTTGCGGCGCGAGTACTAGGGTCCGTACAGTGGTATCAGAGCCAAACCAAACAATTTAACTAGTTGTAGATGATGCAAACGTTTCGAAACCGAAATTTTAACCGAAAATGATCACCAAAACTTAGTTCCTGTAAATTTTTTAAAACAACGCCTAAATTTTTTTTTAAACAATTGCAGAGGACTACACTTTTAATATAAAACCATGGCACAAAATTCAAGACAAAACAGCCGCCAGAAAACTGCCAATTTTTGAATTCCGTCGGCCAAAATTTTGATTTAGTCTATGTTTTTTTGGTGGTGCTTGCTTGTTTGAAAATTTGATTTTTGGTGATATTTGTTTTTTCCCCAGATTTCAGTTTGTGTTATCTTTGTATTCGGGCAAGTCCGGGAAATGTTTCGATCGAAACTAATGCATCGTTTATGATCTGTACCTTTGTTTGTGTGTTTGTTAACGTCGTCTAATTACTATATGTTCGATTAGACAGGGTTACACATTGGTTAGTTGTTATGTTGTTTTAGATATATATCTTGTGATGGTTTAGACGGATTGTCATGACGGCTACCCCTTGTGCGATTTGTGTGTACAGTTTTATTATTTGTATTTGTCTATTCGGGACAAGCGGCCAGACTGTGGCCGTCGTTTCCGCTTGATGTATATTCTTTTTGGGACACGTCCACTTGCAGGCGTAGTCACCGTTATATATATTTTTTATTACTTATACTGGGATACCCCGCGACAGAGTGCGCGGGTATCCGGATTTGAGAATGCAGCGGGTGACCATCTCGTGGAGTCGAGACCGGGCCACCTCATTCTTGGATTGGCGGGTTGCTCACCGCAGTTATAGGGGGTATAGCTCTGACCCACGGAGGAGTGCTCAAGTTACCAGATTCTAGAAAGCGGGGGGTATCCCGTTTTTAGGATTGGCGGGTAGCTTGCCGCGCTCGTAGGGGTCTTAGTTCGAGATTGTAAAGGCTATCCACAAGACCGTGGGAACATTGGTTTTCGTTTGCGGCTCAAACGAAACACATGGCTCCTAGCTTATCCGCTATTCCATCTTGTTTATTGTTTATCGCTTATCGCATGCCTGTGATGCTTATTTCTTGACTGTAATACTGATATATATATATATATATATATATATATATATATATATATATAAGCTTCTATATGTTTTGCATCCGCGCTAGCTCTGTCCTCGTCCTACCGTAAGTTAAGTAACCTTACGGTGAAGACCCGGGACCCCTTGGCGAATGCGGATGGCATATAAAAGCATGCTATTTTAGTTATTTCTGTGTGGCTTAGGAACATAGATTGATGGGATCGCGTTATAAGTTTAATGCAAAGTAAACAAACCTGAATGATGTTTTCAGAACCAATTTTTTAAAACTACTCGGTTTTCTTCAAAACCACTTGTTTTAAAAGTGGAGCCTAAACCACTCTTTTTCAAAACCACTCGAGTTCCTTCAACGATATCAAGTTCATTACGTTAAAGATTTTTCGCTAAAAACCAACCGTAGCCCTCCGTCATTTCAGGCAGATAGCGCCTAGTATTCATGCTATGTATGTTGACCTTCGTCAAGGCGTAGTGTATGGTAGCTAAGTGTTACTTTTCTGCCGCATAGAGATGTATTAATTTAGGATAGTTGTACAACTATTTTGGCCTTCATCAAGAGTTAGTACGGATGGGTCTATATTAATCAGGACAATGACGGTTTGAACTTGACTTGCGACTTATGATATTTTGGCCTTCGTCAAGGCCATAAGACACTTGGGGAAAAAACCATATCAAGTTCAAATATAAGGGAAACTTGCTTAATATGAGCATACATTCTGAACTGAGGTAATTTTGGTCGGCTTCCGTTAAAATTATCACACAATGATAGTTGGGTCCCGATTCTCACTGTGAGTATGTATTACTCTTCTGGAGATTTTTCACTTCACAACTAGCTAGCCTATTAGGTGTCTAGAAAGTGTTAACGAGATTACGCCTCCACAGAAATGAAGTTATTTAATTACTTCCATACAAAAGCACGAGGAGCCTCCCTCGGAGTACCAACACTGCCTGGCTGAACGGTTAGCGGACTTGTAAGGTGTAAATGATCCCGACTAGTTCTCCTTTTAGGGTTTGAAAGAGAATTTGAGGAAATGGTGGGAGCCATCCTGATTAGATAAAGTGATTAACCAATCTAATTTTTTAGAGTGCACGCAAATTGTTTCTTTTCTCTCTCTCTCTTTGGCAGTGACCATGACTGGCCTTAAACTAAAACTCATAAACCAAGTTGACCGAACCTTTTTACAAACCTGGCTTTGGTTTATCATGATCATGACTAATTCGAATACATCCATGCTCTCCTACTTGTAAGTCGATGTCACACATGTTGGAGATAGTGCCCTCAGAGTCAATTATTAGGTCACAGGTACGTGATTGTAATGATTGAGGGAGGACCTATCCCGGTAGGACAGTCTTACTCGAGATGATAGTATGCTATCTGGTTTACCTTTATCATCGTGTACTGCTTTAGGTGACCTGACACGTCGCTATTACACGTTGATAGAGCCCCTAGGATTCTTGCTTGACCACCAGCAGTATGAGGGCGATCATATAAGTGGGAGCTGGGGGTCTATAAGCTTATCCTTAAAAGGTCCCTAGTCGTGGGAGTTTCGAGACTGGGCATCGATACTCCATTAGTAGACTAGTGTATACAGTCGAGACCCCGACGAGGGGCGGTGGCCGGTCTCACAAGCCACTGGTGTCAGTTGGATCACCTAAGATGTATACAGGTGCTCATTGGGTTATGAGTACACCGGACAGGACTCGCCGGGAACATGCTAGTTGGTCATATACCAGACGTCAGATGGCAGTTCCCTGGTGACATGTGTGCAGGTTAGTTCATCGACCTGGGGATCGTCATTTGTCTCGTGTGAGTTCCCACTGTACTTTGATTACTACCCTACCACGGCTCAAAGGAGTCGTGCAAACAGGTTTTAGTTGGGTACAGTCCCGAGCCACATGGAGGCAGTGAGCGTATCTTCAGGGGTTCGTCTCTCCCGGTATTGGGGGTGAGGTCGTGCTGTGTCTAGGAGAGCCATTACACAAAGTCCTTGGCCAAGGCAAGGAGATTTACTGGTAGGTATTCCAGTAGTATCTCAGGGTGTTCTGGGCTGCACTCCGACACGACTTGTACCGCTTTTGGGGGTCTGACTTTTACCAACCCTCTAGGCCCGCCATGCGATACTCATAGACGAACGGACCGGACTGTACGGATATTGTCACTGACAGGCTCAGTAGGGTTGTCGGGCTGAGTTCACTCACAGACGTCCCTTTTAGTCAGTACCTGGTGGCCCGTTACGTATTGGCTTATACCTCTGACGTGCTAGTGGTTAAATCCACAACCAAGGTGTTGATGAGTCTTTAGAGTCCCCCACATTCAGTTACTCAGCTTTCGGGCGAAAGGTTGTAGAGGCCGTATGGAGATATGGCAAGGTCCGATCAGATACGTGCGGTATTGCACGGATCAGGATCGGACAGTTTGTACTATAGGCCGTATGGTTATATGGCAGGGTTCGATCAGATACGTGCGGTATTGCACGGATCAGGATCGAACAGATATTACTATCCGGTTTTGGTATAAGCCGGATTCTAGTATAGTACAGTGTAGATTTTGTCTCATTGCATTTGTATTACGGTCGGAATACAAATGCGGGTGTGTATGCACAGTATCGGGGTTTTCCTGTAATTTATTACGGGACCGTTTTTATGGAGTTGCCAGTTTGCTTTCCGTTTCGGCCAATTTCCATTGTTCCGTTCATTGGCCGAAGATTGGTGGAGGAGGGCTTATTTGCATTGTTGCAAATAAGCATTTGTGGAGGGGGTCTTTGCATATTATCATGTCATGATACTTGTCCCATCCATTGACTTGACTTTTTGCTTCATGGTTGTGTCATGATGGCTTGACCCTTGTTTTGTGGTGATGGTTGCTTTAGAGTGTTATTTTCTTTGTGGTGATCATTTGTTTCTCCATCATTACTCTTTTTCCACCCACCCCCTTGTTTGTTCTCTCCCTCTCTCCAATCACACATGAAAAGGGGGGGCCGGCCACTTTTGGTGGGATGAGAAAATTGCTTCTCTTTTGAGTGAAAAAAAATATGATACATTCATTCTTTAGTATGCTACATTTTTCCCCACCTCTCTCCAAGCTCTCTTTTCCTTCACCAATGGCAATTCCACAATCCCCAAAAATGAGACATGGTTCTTCACACATTCTACAGCGAATCTTGGGCACGTCGAGTAGCCGGCTTCGTGCCCGAGTTGCCTCGGCATTGAGGTGGGAGCCCGTAAACAAAGCAGGCGATGTGGTGCACTTCCGGCGACGAGGAGGAGACGGGACTTTTCCGCAGGAGATCCGGACGATGATGAGAAGACCGGAGGACTTGGATCGTCGGTATATCTCTTTCTCATCTTATAGTTAGCTTAGACTAGTTAATGGTTCGATCCGGGTTATAGTGCGCAGTGGTGCCGGTTTGCTAAGTCCGCAAAATTTAAGTTTTTCACCGCTTCCGCATTCCGGCGTCGGATTGACGGCCGGGGCGCCGCCGTGCACTTACAGTGGTATCAGAGTCTCGCCATTAACTTAGTCTAGCTTGGTGTAATGTGTTTTTCAGTTCCGATCGATCGAAATGTCCGAAAACCCAAATACACCCACGACAGTTTCTGTTGAATTTTTTCAGTCTCCAAAAATTTTTCAGGTTGCATAAAAGTACTGTGCTCAAAGATCTAAGACCAGTGGAGAAATTCGAGACACTGTTTCTCCCATCGGAGCGCGGAAGCGCGGCAAGTACCCACTTATTGCCGCTCTTCCGCCGCCGTAGTTATTGAACAGTGTGTGGAAATTTTCCAGTGGGCCTCTGGGGTTAAATTTGGGTTTCTGGAACATTAATTTTGGGCCCATATTTTCTGTAACTGCTACAGTATTGTTTTGGGGCCCACTTGTTAATTTTTGATCGATCGGATATTTTAAACACATTTTTCACAGTATTTACATTATATCTGCGACCGTGAATGTCACTTGATCGGTAAATCCTGTCTAACTGCTATAGCCCGGTTAGACGGATTTGCGAACGTGACTTTCACGTTGATGTTCTATGTATTTGCTGTGTTGTTGCGGATCGGTCGTAGGGATAGCCTGGATGCAATGCTAGTACTGTTGTGGTGGTATTATGTACATTTGATTTTGCGGGGCGAGCGTCCGACATGTGGACTGCCGTCACTGCCTGTTTGTATTATTATTTTAGGGCACGACCTGGTTGCGGTCGATGTACCCGGTGTATGTATATTTTATTTTCTGTACTAGGATTGCCCCGCGGAGGGGTGCACGGATAGCCGGGTTCTGGAGGGCAACAAGCCCGCATCTCATGGCATTGAGACGGAGGGGGCTTCACTCTAGGATTGGCGGGCTATTCGCCGCACTCGTAGGGGGTACAGGTTGACCCAGGAGGGGTGCCCAAGTTACCGGATTCCGTGAAGTGCTGGGTGGTCCATTCACGGCGCTGAAGTGGGCTGCCTCGCTTCAGGTTTTGGCGGGTAACTTGCCGCGCCCGTAGGGGTCTAGGATTTCATTGCACAGGCTATCCACACGACCAAGGGAACGTCGGGTTTCAGCGGCTCTGTGAAACCCGGGGATCCCAGATATCTGTATTGTTTCTGTGATGCTGTTCATTCTCTGTGATGTTGCATTTTATTCACGCCTTGAGCGAATATAATATATTGGTATATATATTAGTAGATGTTGTATATGTTTTGCATCCGCGCTAGTCCAGTCCCCGCTCTGTCGTTAGTAAGCTAACCTAACGGGTAATGACGGGACCCAGTGGCGAATGCGGATGGCATATACGTACATCAGTATATTTTCGTTCTTTTTGGTGTGATCAATTGATGGGACTGCATTGATTCGGATCAATGCAAGTTAAAAAAAAACCTAATCTGATGTTGTTGGAACACTTTTCAAAAAGCTGTTATTGCAAGGACGTTTACTTTTGTTTTGCATCGTGGTATTCATTAGAATATCCTGCTCCTCAGTCGACGAGGCAAGGGCCGAGATCCCTTCACCGGGAGTGACCCCTTGGACAGAAGTTTGCGTCAGGGCATTAACTTCACTATAGCCGATTACTTTTGCTTTGCATCGCGGTATTCATTTGGAATATCCTGCACCCCATTCTACGGGGAAAGAGCCGAGATCCCTTCACAGGGAGTGACCTCTTTAGCAACGGTTTTCGTCACTATATTTTTAAAAGCTATCCGTTCCTTCAACGATATCAAGTTCATTACGTTAAAGGTTTTCGCCAGAAACCATTCGTAGCCCTCCGTCGTTTCATATGGGTGGTCAATAGTATTCAAGCTGTGTATGTTGGCCAAAGTCAAGGCACAGTGATTGGTAGCTATTGGGGTATTCATATGCAGCATAGATAGATGCGTTGGTTTGGGACAGTCGTACTGCCATTTTGGCCAAAGTCAAGGGTATGTACGGGTGGATTCAAATTAACCTGGAGAATGACGGGTTGAACTTGACATGTGACTTATGATATGTTGGCCAAAGTCAAGGTCATAAGAGCATGGGGTAAAAATCACATCGGGAGTTTCAAAAGAACTGAAACTTGCCAGATATGCGCATACCTTCTGGAGTGTGATAGCGTGAGCGGATTCCGTCACGTTATCATGCAATGATAGTTGGATCCCGATTCCTACTGATGAGTTAGTTTACTCCTCGGGTAATCCCGACTAATTCTTCTTTCTGGTTTGGAGGAGAATTTGAGGTACAGTGGGAGGATTCCAGATTAGATAAATTGGTAACCATTCTGATCTAGGTTAGAGTGCACGCTGAGTGTTTTCTTTTCTCTCTCTCTTTGGCAGCGACCATTGACCCGACCCTAAGACTTTGACTCAGTGACCAATTTGACCGAACCTTCTTAAACACCGGCTTTTGGATTGTCAGAGTTGCAAACCTCATTGCCACTCCTACTTTTACCCTTTTCTCCAGGACACCCCGTTTTACTACGAACGTCCACTTCCATTGGACAAAACCATCGTATGGTTAGATACGAACTCAAAAGAATTTATTCGAGGATGGTTTCCGGTTCTGGAGAAAACGGATAGGATTATTCAGTTGTCTTTTCCTTTTACCCTCTCTCAGGTTACGAGTACTCCTTGGTTTAGGGGTAGTACACCTATTATGCAAATTGGATTGTCTTCTTCCAAACCTTAGGCTGGTGCCGACCGGTAGGGAATGAAGAAAACCAATTAGCATAACGATGGTGTGCAGAAGGTATTAAGTTCAGACAAAGCAAGGGATTAGTAAGAGGGCAAAGTAAATTGCAACAGATATTTCACGACCAAACCAAATATTTCGTTACCACTCCCACATCACCTTTGTATTTCTCCAGGACACTCCGTATCACTACGAAGATCCACAGTTTATTTGGATACTCCATCGTATGGTTATATACGAACTCGAATGGAACTTGTTCCAGTTCGGGGATGGATTCTGGTTCAGGAGAAATAGGAATAAGGTTTATTCGGTTGTCTTTTATCTTCACCCTCTCTCATTGCGAGTGTTCCTAGGATTGGGACAGTACACCCATTATGCTTATTGGATAGTCTTCTTCCAAACCATAGGCTGGTGCCGAACGGTAGGGAAGGAAGAAAACCATTTGGCCTAAAAGGGTGTGCAGAAGGTAAAGACTAAAGACATATGAAGGGATTTGGAGAGGTGGCAAAGAACTATACGGTTACAGTCGTGAATCTGGAAGAGGCATTACTAGGAATACCAGAATACCCCATCGGAACATTTCAATGTTTCAGTTTCACTGTGTAATGTTAAAGGAAAACTGATTTCCCGATTAGATACTTACTCCAGGGTATGTATTTACCAGGTACGATTCTCACATCTGTATGGTTTTACAGATGATGAGTGGGAGTAAGTTGTTGGGAATTGGGTGATTATCCTCATTATATCGGGATTCGTTGTAATCGGTGATATTTGAGGAAATCACCTGGGCTGTTTGCCGGTCGGCAAATATTTGGTTTTGAATATCCGCTGTTATGCACCAATTTCAAATTGATATATCTGTACGTCTATTTTCATAGAGTGAGATATACCTTTCTGAAATTATGTCTACGACATTTACCTATATCAGTGGATGGTTAGGTAAGGAGCATTAAACAGCGGTGTAACTCTTCTTAACCATAAGTACAGTTTTCAACCTACGACACACAGTGAATGAGTTATCAGACTCAAGGGACTTATACAAAGGATTGTATGTTGTCCAGGGTCCATCAGGACAGAGGGGTTGGTCCTCGTACTATATTCGGTTTACTTATGACTTCTCTAGTTTTTAGACAGGTGTTTCGTGGAAACACAGGGTGCTGGAGATAGTGCCCTCAGAGTCAATTATTGGATCACAGGCACGTGATTGCAATGATTGAGGGAGGACCAATCCCGGTAGGACAGTCTTACTCGAGATGATAGTATGCTATCTGGTTTATCTTTATCATCGTGTACTGCTTTAGGTGACCTGACATGTTGCTATTACACGTTGATAGAGCCCCTAGGATTCTTGCTTGACGACCAGCAGTATGATGGCGATCATATACGTGGGAGCTGGTAGTCTATAAGCACATCCTTAAAAGGTCCCTAGTCGTGGGAGTTTCGAGACTGGGCATCGATACTCCATTAGTAGACTAGTGTATACAGTCGAGACCCCGACGAGGGGCGGTGGCCGGTCTCACAAGCCACTGTTGTCAGTTGGTTCACCTAAGATGTATACAGGTGCTCATTGGGTTATGAGTACACCGGACAGGACTCGCCGGGAACCTGCTAGTTGGGCTTATACCTGACGTCAGATAGCAGTTCCCAGGTGACATGTGTACAGGTTAGTTCATCGACC
This sequence comes from Agapanthus africanus, assembly GCA_030015575.1. Classification (NCBI taxonomy): domain Eukaryota; kingdom Viridiplantae; phylum Streptophyta; class Magnoliopsida; order Asparagales; family Amaryllidaceae; genus Agapanthus; species Agapanthus africanus. Next base: position 128,563,287 of record CM057350.1, on the reverse strand, counting down.
TGAGGATCGTCATTTGTCTCGTGTGAGTTCCCACTCTGCTTTGATTACTACCCTACCACGGCTCAAAGGAGTCGTGCAAACAGGTTTTAGTTGGGCACAGTCCCGAGCCACATGGAGGCAGTGAGCGGATCTTCAGGGGTTCGTCTCTCCCGGTATTGGGGGTGAGGTCGCGCTGTGTCTAGGAGAGCCATTACGCAAAGCCCTCGGCCGAGGCAGGAGATTTACTGGTAGGTATTCCAGTAGTATCTCAGGGCGTTCTGGGCTACACTCCGACACGACTTGTACCGCTTTTGGGGGTCTGACTTTTACCAACCCCCTAGGCCCGCCATGCGATACTCATAGACGAACGGACCGGACTGTACGGATATTGTCACTGACAGGCTCAGTAGGGTGTCAGGATGAGTTCGCTCATCGACGTCCCTTTTGGTCAATAGCTGGTGGCCCGTCACGTATTGGCTTATACCTCTGACGTGCTAGTGGTTAAATCCACAGCCATAGTATTGACGAGTCTTTAGAGTCCACCACACTTACAGTTACTCAAGCTTTCGGGTGAAACGCTGTAGAGGCCGTATGGAGATATGGCAGGGTCCGATCAGATACGTGCGGTATTGCACGGATCAGGATCGAACAGTTTTGTACTAGTGGCCGTATAGTTATATGGCAATGTTCGATCTGATACGTGCGGTATTGCACGGATCAGGATCGAACGGATTTTACTAGTCGGCTTTGGTTTAAGCCGGTACTAGTTTAGTACAGTGTAGATTTTGTCTCATTGCATTTGTATCCGGTCGGAATACAGATGCGGGTGTGTATGCACAGTATAGGGGTTTTCCTGTAATTTATTACGGGACCAGTTTTCTGGAGTTGCCAGTTTGCATTCCGTTCCGGCCGGTTTTCCTTTGTTCTTTCCCGGCCGGACTTTTCTGATGGAGGGGGTTATTTGCAGTTTTGCAAATAACACTTTGTGGAGGTTTTTCTTGCAAATGTATTTATTATGATAGAATCTTTAGATACCATTCTCATCACTTGCTTTTGGTTGATTAGAAGTGATGAGAAAGGATTTGATCTTTGATTAGAGTTGATGTGAGGTTGTGATGATGGTTTAGGATGTGGTCACCCTTCTTGCTCTCCTACACTCACCTCCCTCTTGTTTCATATACATACATTTCCTCCACCTTATTTTTCACTTGATGAATATGATAAGTTTTTCATAAGAAAAAGAAAGAGAGGAAGAAGAAGAGAGAGCTTCATTCTTGAGAGTTTCTTTCTTGATCTCTTTTTCATGCTAGAAAAATGCAAGCACCATTTTTCTAATCCTTGTTTCCTCCATCATCTTCAAATGGCAACAAAACCCAAGTGAGACAATCTACTACACATTCTACAGCACATCTTGAGCATGTCGAGTTGCCGGCTTCATGCGCGAGTTGCCTCGGTATTGAGGCGGGAGCCCGTAAAATAAGAAGGCGATGTGGTGCCCTTTCCGGCGAGGAGGCGACGATGTGGAGGCAACACTTTCCGCGGGAGATCGGGACGATGACGAGAAGACCGGAGGACTCGGATCACTCGGTATACTTCTCACCCTATCTCTTGTTTGCTAGCATTAGGTTAATGGTTACGATCCGGGTTTTCATTGTCCGCGGTAGCGCCGGTTTCCGAGTAAGGAAAATTTTTATTCCGCATTTTGGCCTCGAGCAAGAGGCCGGGGCGCTGCCGGGGCGCAACATAGTATCAAAGCCACGCCATTAACCTTACCTAGCTTCGTTTGATGTGTTTGCGTTTCCGATCGACCAAAATTTCCAAAAACCGTATTTTTCCTTCACATCAGTTTCTGTTGAAATTTTTTGAAGTCTAAAAATTTTTCAGGTGGTCTCAGAAAGATGTGCAGGGAGTTCTAAGAACTCTGAGAAAAAACGAGACATTGATCCCTTACCTCGAGCGCGGAAGCGCGGCACAAACCCCATTTATGCCGCCCTTCCGCCGCAGGTTGGTGAGGTCAATGCTTCGTGTTTTTCCAGTGGGCTTATGGGCTTAAATTAGGGGTTTTGGAATATTAAAATTGGGCCAATTATTTCTGTGAGTGCTACAGTTTTCTTTAGGGCCCACTTGTTAATTGTTTGATCAATCGGAAAATCCTAAACACATTATTTCACAGTATTTACATTATATTTGCGACCGTGAATGTCACTCGATCGGTAAATCCGGTCTAACTGCTATAGCCCGGTTAGACGGATTTGCGAACGTGACTTTCACGTTGATGTTCTATGTTTATGCTGTGTTGTTGCGGATCGGTCGTGGGGGATAGCCTGGATGCAATGTTAGTGCAGTTTTGTTGTATTATGTACATTTGATATTGCGGGGCGAGCGTCCGACATGTGGACTGCCGTCACTGCCTGTTTGTATTATTCTTTTGGGGCACGACCTGGTTGCGGTCGATGTACCCGGTGTATGTATATTTTACTTTCTGTACTAGGGTTACCCCGCGGTGGGGTGCACGGATAGCCGGGTTCTGGAGGGCAACGGGCCCGCATCTCAGGGCATTGAGACGGAGGGGGCTTCAGTCCAGGATTGGCGGGCTGTTCGACGCACTCGTAGGGGGTACAGGTTGACCCAGGAGGGGTGCCCATGTTACCGGATTCCGTGAAGTGCTGGGTGGTCCATTCACGGTGCTGGAGGGGGCTGCCTCGCTTCAGGTTTTGGCGGGTGACTTGCCGCGCCTGTAGGGGTCTAGGATTTCATTGCACAGGCTATCCACACGACCAGGGGAACGTCGGGTTTCAGCAGCGGCTCTGTGAAACCCGGGGCTTCCAGATATCTGTATTGTTCTGTGATGCTGTACATTTCTGTGATGTTGCATTTTATTCACGCCTTGAGCGAAATACTATATATTGGTATATATATAAGTAGATGTTGTATATGTTTTTCATCCGCGCTAGTCCAGTCCCCGCTCTGCCGTTAGTTAGCTAACCTAACGGGTGATGACGGGACCCAGTGGCGAATGCGGATGGCATATACGTACGTCAGTATATTTTCGTTCTTTGTGGTGTGATCAATTGATGGGACTGCATTGATTCGGATCAATGCAAGATAAACAAACCTATTCTGATGTTGTTGGAACACTTTTCAAAAAGCTGTTATTGCAAGGACGTTCACTTTTGTTTTGCATCGTGGTATTCATTTGGAATATCCTGCTCCTCAGTCGACGAGGCAAGGGCCGAGATCCCTTCACCGGGAGTGACCCCTTGGACAGAAGTTTGCGTCAGGGCATTAACTTCACTATAGCCGATTACTTTTGCTTTGCATCGTGGTATTCAGTTGGAATATCCTGCACCTCATTCTACGGGGAAAGAGCCGAGATCCCTTCACCGGGAGTGACCTCTTTAGTAAAGGTTTTCGTCACTATATTTTCTAAAAGGTTATGCAGTTCCTTCAACGATATCAAGTTCATTACGTTAAAGGTTTTTCGCCAAAAACCAGTCGTAGCCCTCCGTCATTTCAGATTAGTATTACTTAGTATTCGTGCTGCGTATGTCGTGCTCAGCCGAGGCGTAGTGTTCGGTAGCTATGTAGTGCTTTTCTGTTGCATGGATATGTGATTGGTTAGGACAGTCGTACGGTCATTTTGGCTCAGTCAAGGACTCGTGCGGGTGGGTCTAATGCAATCAAGATAATGACGGGTTGAACTTGATTAGGATCCTTTGATATGTTGGCTCAGTCAAGGTCACTTGGGTCCTAGGGGTAAAAATCACATCGGGAGTTTCAAAAGAACTGAAACTTGCCAGGTATGCGCATACCTTCTGGAGTGTGGTGACGTGAGTGGATTCCGTCACGTTATCATGTGATGATAGTTGGATCCCGATTCCCACTGATGAGTTGGTTTACTCCTCGGGTGACCCCGACTAATTCTTCTTTCAGGTTTGGAGGAGAATTTGAGGTACAGTGGGAGGTTTCCAGATTAGACAAAGTGGTAACCATTCTGATCTAGGATAGAGTGCACGCTGAGTGTTTCTTTTCTCTCTCTCTGGCAGCGACCATTGACCCGACCCTGGACTATGACTCAGTGACTAAGTTGACCGAACCTTCTTAACACTGGCTTTTTGGATTGTCAGAGTTGCAGACCTCATTGCCACTCCTACTTTTACCCTTTTCTCCAGGACACCCCGTATTACTACGAACGTCCACTTCCATTGGACAAAACCATCGTATGGTTAGATACGAACTCGAAGGACTTCGAGGATGGTTTCTGGTTCTGGAGAAAACGAATAGGACTATTCAGTTGTCTTTTCTTTTCACCTTCTCTCAGGTTGCGAGTACTCCTTGGTTTAGGAGTAGTACACCTATTACGCAAATTGGATAGTCTTCTTCCAAACCATAGGCTGGTGCCGACCGGTAGGGAATGAAGAAAACCAGTTAGCCTAAACGGTGTACAGAAGGTATTAAGTTAAGACAAAGCAAGGGATTAGTAAGAGGGCAAAGTAAGTTGCGACTGCTATTCACGACCAAACCAAGTATTTCTTCGCCAATCCTAAATCACCTTTGTATTTCTCCAGGACACTCCGTATCACTACGAAGATCCCATTTTATTGGATAATCCATCGTATGGTTATATACGAACTCGAAAGGAACTTGTTCCAGTTCGGGGATGGATTCTGGTTCAGGAGAAATAAGGAATAAAGTACATTCAGGTGTCTTTTATCTTCACCTTCTGTCGCAATTGCGAGTGTTCCTAGGATTAGGACAGTACACCCTTTATGCCTTTTGGATAGTCTTCTTCCAAACCATAGGCTGGTGCCGAACGGTAGGGAAGGAAGAAAACCATTTGGCCTAAAGGGGTGTACAGAAGGTAATGACTAAAGACATATGAAGGGATTAAGAAAGATGGCAAAGAATTATACGGTTACAGTTGTGAATCTGGATAATGGAAGAGGCATTACTAGGAATACCAGGATACCCCGACGAAACATTTCAATGTTTCAGTTTCGCTGTGTAATGTTAAAAGAAAACTGATTTCCCGATTAGACACTTACTCCAGGGTATGTATTTACCAGGTATGATTCTCACATCTGTATGGTTTTACAGATGATGAGTGGGAGTAAGTTATTGGGAATTGGGTGATCATCCTCACTATATCAGGATTCGTTGTAATCGGTGATATTTGAGGAAGTCACCTGGGTTGTTTGCCGGTCGGCAAATATTTGGTTTTGAATATCCGCGGTTATGCACCAATTTCAAATTGATATATCTGTACGTCTATTTTCATAGAGTGAGATATACCTTTTGATATTATGTCGATGACATTTACCTATATCAGTGGATGGTTAGGTAAGGAGCATTAAACAGCGGTGTAATTCTTCTTAACCATAAGTACAGTTTTCAACCTACGACGCACAGTGAAAGAGTTGTTAGACTCAGCGGACTTATACAGAGTATTGTATGTTGTCCAGTGTCCATTCGGACAGAGGGGTTGGTCCTCATACTATATTCTGTTTACTTTTAACTTCTCTAGTTCTTAGACATGTGTTTCGTAGAAACACAGGGTCTAAGTTTTGAGGAGTTATAGGTATTTGAATAGAGTAGAGAACCAGGTGTAGCAAGTATCGGGATTCTTCAAGGTGATCGAAGATGTAGATACTTGTGTGTGGTATTCAGTTGATAGTAATGAGAATTTGCTTCTCTTTCAGGTTACTCATAATTGGAAGCATTCCTAAGTTGAGTAACGCTGATCGGCCTCCTTCCATTTAGTTGACATGCACTGGAGACAGCTGCATGATTTGAATCTGGTTCAATTAAATCAGTGCCTCTGGTTCTATATTGGATATAGAACAGTTCATATCTTAACGATGTTAAGGTATGGGGAGTTGTCCGGCTTATGCTTAAAACCAGACTCCGGATAACTCAAGGCACGTTTCTGTAATGACTGTTTGTGGGTTGACCCAGGCTATGACGAGGGTTGACTTTCTACCATCTGGCAGATCAATAGAAATATTGTTCTAGACTCGCCACAGTTTTATTAAAAATGGATTTTTCAAAAACAGCAGTGGGAGTATGGTAGAACTGGAAGTGATTCCAGAACCGCAAACGATTACTGAAGATTTGATAAGGAACCTAAAGATTCAATCTGATTTGACATTCCATTGGCCACTCCGCAGATAAGGTGGGTAACTTCAGGCACCCGAGAGGTACTTCGGTAGCCTCAAGGACGGTGACAGGGAAGTTCTTGTTTACCCACACTTGCCATTGTTGTTGTTCCAGGCTGCGAGACCCGGCAGGAGGATGAGTATAGCGTCGTTCTAAACTAGATTTAGAAGTGCACGTCTATATGACTCTGGCAGAGGGTTGTCGTAGTCAGTGGGAGCAGCGGAAGCATTGGTGGACTTTGTGCTTATGTCTATTTATAGACTAAAGCAGATATAGCGGAGTAAGATCATCTGTTTCTGATGTGACAGTCATGGGTTTGACGTCATCAGAATAGGGGATGGATCTGTTGAGAAGGTAGTAGGAAGTGATATTCCTATACTACGATCGGTTATACTTTGGTCGTCACACAGTGGTTTCTCCACAAGGGACTTGGATATTATATCAGACATACTGGTTACTAGATCTATGGTTTTAGATCCAGATTTGGGTGGTTTCCCAATCTGGGTACCTTGACAGCATTCTATGAGTATTTAGAATGGACGACTCCTGACACGGTAGTGCACCTGCAGTTGATGGAGTCACCCTCTCTAAAGGTGTCTTATAGACTAAAGGGGAGAGGGATACTCATGATTGGCAGATCACTTGCTTAGGCAATTGAGGCAATCATGAGATGTCAAGTACCACACCAGATGTCGTTCTTGCACTAGATGCAATAAGTTGATATTGATCCAATCCTGGAGAAACGGTCGGAAGCAGTTTTAGAACATAAGTTAATGTTCTAGGGATATGATAACGGCAGCCTCCTTTAGGAGACGGTTATCATTCCAGGCTTCCAAGGTGACATGGACGACAAGGAGGTTGTCAGAGTTATAGTTTTCCTTCCAACGAGGGGCAGTATTTTGGACAGGTGGTCCAAGGCAATACTGAGGGAGGCTTGGCGCAGGATACTGATTAAGTTCGGTTGACGATACAGTCTAAGAAGTTTGGATTTGAAGTTCATTTATGAGCTAAGTCCCATCAGACATCCAGACATTCTAAGACAGGTATTGCTCATTTCGGGAGATGGTATTCTCCGCGAACTTGAGATTTAGAGAGACATAGAAAGAAACATCAGAGCGGATCCACTCACTGAGGCTATTCCTCGAACGCAATAGTTTCACAAATGAGCTTTGTGAGACTGACTTGTAGAGGAGTTGGGTGTTCGGTATCACACGGGCTGTGAGTATGCGACATCGCAATAATTAGCCTTGAGTGCAAGTGGGAGATTGCTGGAGATAGTGCCCTCAGAGTCAATTATTGGATCACAGGCACGTGATTGCAATGATTGAGGGAGGACCTATCCCGGTAGGACAGTCTTACTCGAGATGATAGTATGCTATCTGGTTTATCTTTATCATCGTGTACTGCTTTAGGTGACCTGACATGTTGCTATTACACGTTGATAGAGCCCCTAGGATTCTTGCTTGACGACCAGCAGTATGATGGCGATCATATACGTGGGAGCTGGTAGTCTATAAGCACATCCTTAAAAGGTCCCTAGTCGTGGGAGTTTCGAGACTGGGCATCGATACTCCATTAGTAGACTAGTGTATACAGTCGAGACCCCGACGAGGGGCGGTGGCCGGTCTCACAAGCCACTGGTGTCAGTTGGTTCACCTAAGATGTATACAGGTGCTCATTGGGTTATGAGTACACCGGACAGGACTCGCCGGGAACCTGCTAGTTGGGCTTATACCTGACGTCAGATAGCAGTTCCCAGGTGACATGTGTACAGGTTAGTTCATCGACCTGAGGATCGTCATTTGTCTCGTGTGAGTTCCCACTGTGCTTTGATTACTACCCTACCACGGCTCAAAGGAGTCGTGCAAACAGGTTTTAGTTGGGCACAGTCCCGAGCCACATGGAGGCAGTGAGCGGATCTTCAGGGGTTCGTCTCTCCCGGTATTGGGGGTGAGGTCGCGCTGTGTCTAGGAGAGCCATTACGCAAAGCCCTCGGCCGAGGCAGGAGATTTACTGGTAGGTATTCCAGTAGTATCTCAGGGCGTTCTGGGCTACACTCCGACACGACTTGTACCGCTTTTGGGGGTCTGACTTTTACCAACCCCCTAGGCCCGCCATGCGATACTCATAGACGAACGGACCGGACTGTACGGATATTGTCACTGACAGGCTCAGTAGGGTGTCAGGATGAGTTCGCTCATCGACGTCCCTTTTGGTCAATAGCTGGTGGCCCGTCACGTATTGGCTTATACCTCTGACGTGCTAGTGGTTAAATCCACAGCCATAGTATTGACGAGTCTTTAGAGTCCACCACACTTACAGTTACTCAAGCTTTCGGGCGAAACTCTGTAGAGGCCGTATGGAGATATGGTAGGGTCCGATCAGATACGTGCGGTATTGCACGGATCAGGATCGAACAGTTTTGTACTAGTGGCCGTATAGTTATATGGCAAGGTTCGATCTGATACGTGCGGTATTGCACGGATCAGGATCGAACGGATTTTACTAGTCGGCTTTGGTTTAAGCCGGTACTAGTTTAGTACAATGTAGATTTTGTCTCATTGCATTTGTATCCGGTCGGAATACAGATGCGGGTGTGTATGCACAGTATAGGGGTTTTCCTGTAATTTATTACGGGACCAGTTTTCTGGAGTTGCCAGTTTGCATTTCGTTCCGGCCGGTTTTCCTTTGTTCTTTCCCGGCCGGACTTTTCTGATGGAGGGGGTTATTTGCAGTTTTGCAAATAACACTTTGTGGAGGTTTTTCTTGCAAATGTATTTATTATGATAGAATCTTTAGATACCATTCTCATCACTTGCTTTTGGTTGATTAGAAGTGATGAGAAAGGATTTGATCTTTGATTAGAGTTGATGTGAGGTTGTGATGATGGTTTAGGATGTGGTCACCCTTCTTGCTCTCCTACACTCACCTCCCTCTTGTTTCATATACATACATTTCCTCCACCTTATTTTTCACTTGATGAATATGATAAGTTTTTCATAAGAAAAAGAAAGAGAGGAAGAAGAAGAGAGAGCTTCATTCTTGAGAGTTTCTTTCTTGATCTCTTTTTCATGCTAGAAAAATGCAAGCACCATTTTTCTAATCCTTGTTTCCTCCATCATCTTCAAATGGCAACAAAACCCAAGTGAGACAATCTACTACACATTCTACAGCACATCTTGAGCATGTCGAGTTGCCGGCTTCATGCGCGAGTTGCCTCGGTATTGAGGCGGGAGCCCGTAAAATAAGAAGGCGATGTGGTGCCCTTTCCGGCGAGGAGGCGACGATGTGGAGGCAACACTTTCCGCGGGAGATCGGGACGATGACGAGAAGACCGGAGGACTCGGATCACTCGGTATACTTCTCACCCTATCTCTTATTTGCTAGCATTAGGTTAATGGTTACGATCCGGGTTTTCATTGTCCGCGGTAGCGCCGGTTTCCGAGTAAGGAAAATTTTTATTCCGCATTTTGGCCTCGAGCAAGAGGCCGGGGCGCTGCCGGGGCGCAACACAGGGTCCGAATTGTGAGAAGTTATAGGTATTTGAATAGAGTAGATAACCAGGTATAGCAAGTATCGGGATTCTTCAAAGTGATCGAAGATGTAGATACTTGTCAATGGTATTCAGTTGACAGTAATGATTAAGAGATCTTGCTTCTCTTTCAGATTACTCATAATTGGAAGTATTCCTAAGTTGAGTAACGCTGATCGGCCTCCTTCCATTAAGTTGACATGCACTGGAGACAGCTGCATGATTTGAATCTGGTTCAATTAAATCAGTGCCTCTGTTTCTATATTGGATATAGAACAGTTCATATCTTAACGTTGTTAAGGTACGGGGAGTTGTCCGGTTTATGATTAAAACCAGACACTGGACAACTCAAGGCACGTTTCTGTAATGGCTGTTTGTGGGTTGACCCAGGCTATGACGAAGGTTGACTTTCTACCATCTGGATGAACAATAGCGATATTGTTCTAGACTCGCCACAGTTTTATTAAAAATGGATTTTTTCAGAAAACAGTAGTGGGAGTATGGTAGAACTGGAAGTGATTCCAGAACCACAAACGATTACTGAAGATTTGATAAGGAACCTAAAGATTCAATCTGGATTGACATTCCATTGGCCACTCCGCAGATAAGGTGGGTAACTTCAGGCACCCGAGAGGTACTCCGGTAGCCTCAAGGACGGTGACAGGGAAGTTCTTGTTTACCCACAATTGCCATTGCTGTTGTTCCAGGTTACGAGACCCGGCGGGAGGATGAGTATAGCGTCGTTCTAAAACCAGTTTTAGAAGTGTACGTCTATATGACTCTGCAATAAACAAAACCAAGCCATACCTCTCTACATGCTTAACAATGTTCATGCCACCTCACTCCTCCATCTCATTTATAAAACAAATGAATTTCCAAAAAGGAAAATCATACAAATGAGGTGTTCACTTCTAGAAGCTATTCCGTATAAATACGGAACACTTCTCGGTACACGTATCGAAATACATATACGCGTATTCGTACAAAAATACGAATAGCCAATAGAGAAAATGAATAGTGAACAATAATACTAGAATACATATATATATAAATACATATATAAATTATTAAATCAAAACCCGATTTAATAATCCGGCTCAATCCTAAGCAGCTAGTATTATCAACCGTCCGATTAAAGTCTGTGTAACCTGTACACATATTTAATCGGACACCGGTATATATCAACATACTTCATCGACACCATATCGCTTGAACCATGAAAACCCTCTGTGTAGGACTCTAAAGACTCGTTAATACGGTGGCAGTGGGTTTAATCACAAGCACGTCAGCGGCACTAGCTGTACGTAACGGCTACCCAGATATTGAGTGAAAGGAAGGTCGACGAGCAAACTCATCCAAACACTGAGCCTGACAGTGACAATATCCGTACACTCCGGTCTGTTCGTCTAAGAGTATCGTATATCGAGTCTGGAGGGTGGATAAAATCAGACCCCTAATAACGCGATAATTGGTGTCGGTATGAAACCCATCACCACCTGAGAAGCTATCGATCTTAGATCGATAATTCTCGTCTTCCCTGGCCGAGGATTTCTGGTGATGGCCACCCGTACACAACACGACATCAATCCCTAATACCGGAAGAGACGAATCCACGACGATCCACTCACTGCCTCCATGTGGCTCGGGACTGTACCTAACTAAAACCTGTTTGCACGATTCCTTTGAGCCGTGGTAGGGTAGTAATCAAAGCACAGTGGGAACTCACACGAGGGAAATGACGATCTCAGGTCGACAGACTAACCTGTACACATGTCACCTGGGAACTGCTATATGACAATAGATATAATACCAACTAGCAGGTTCCCGGCGAGTCCGTCCAGTGTACTCATAACCCAATGAGCACATGTATACTATCTTAGGTGATCAAACTAACACCAATGGCTTATGAGACCTGGCCACCGCCCCTCGTCGGGGTCTCGATCAGTATACACTAGTCTACACTGGAGTATCGATGCCCAGTCTCGAAACTCCTACGACTAGGGACATTTAAGGATTTGCTTATAGACCCCCGGCTCCCACTTATATGATCGCCATCATAATGCTGGTAGTCAAGCAAGAATCCTATGGGCTCTATCAACATGTAATAGTGATGATAAAGACAAACCAGATAGCATACTATCATCTCGAGTAAGACTGTTCTACCGGTATAGGTCCTCCCTCAATCACCATAATCACCTGCCTGCGACTACGATAATTGCCTTGAGGGCACTATAGCCAACATAAGCTACACTAACCTAGAATCTAACTAGAGTATTAGGGTTTTTATCATGATATAACAAGAACTATTCTAAGAGAAAGAGTTTACAACCTTTGTAGACCAATTCCTTCACTTTTATAGCTCCGGGTAGCAGTCCCTAGGACTCCTCTAGGCTCCAATTGAAGAAATGCACGAGCTTACTTCGCGATCTTTGAGGCCGAAGATGATCCACCTTAAAGCTTCGCTAGTTCAAGCTACCTCTTCACTAATCATGCATTAGAGAAGAAAACACTCTAATCTAAATGGCTAATCTAGAGTAGGATGATGAAGTAAATGTTTTAGCTCACTAAGAATTCTCACAAGCCCTAGGGTTCACAACTCATGTGAGGGTTAGGGCTTGGATGAAGAAGAAGAAGAGAATGGAGAGAGTGTAGGAAAATGAGCTCAAGCAAAAACTCAAGTGAAGAATGGCTCACACTCATCCTCACTTATTGAAGCATAGAATAAAATCCAATACTTTATTCCAAGCATGCTTCAATAGTGATGCCAATCTAATAAAAAAATGAATGAGCCATGCTTCAAACCCATGCCAAAAATATCTCCCATTTTCCACCTCATCTATCCATTTTCACAAAAATAGATAAATCCAAAGATATATATATATATATATATATATATATATATTATGAGAATATAAACTTTAGATGAGCTTAATATTAGTTAATATATAATTATATCAAATATAAATATATATCAAATTATTAAATCTACACTTGATTTAATAATCCGGTTATATCACTTATAACCGACTAATATCATTTATCTGTTTATCACATTATCAAATCAACACTTGATTCAATAATCTGGTTATATCACATATAACCTGACCGATATCAAATGTCGCCATATTAGAATACAGTATCACATACTCGTATTTAATCAGGCTCCCGTACATATCAGCATATGTGGCCTACTTCGTTTCGCTTGAGCTAGGAAACTTCTGTGTGGGACTCTAAAGACTCTTCAATATACCAGCAGTAGATAATGATCATATCAGTTACCCACAAACCGTCAGTGGTACTAGCTGGACGTAACGGCTACCCAGGTATTGAGCGATTAGAAGATCAACAAGTAAGCTTGTCCAAACTCTCATGAAGCCTATAAGTAACACTTACCATATAGTCCAGTCTCTTCGTTTGATATGCCGCATATCGAGTCTAGGGGTGGAATCGTGAGACCCCAGTAACTTGATAAGTCATGTCGATGTTTGGCCTATAATGGTTCGAGAAACTACTGATAACACTTACCAGTAAATCTCATCAGCCCTGGTCAGGGACTTACTGTTATAGCCAATCGAGCATAGCGCAACATCAACACCCTATACCCGGAGAGACGAAACCCCTCCTATCGCTCACTGCCTCCATGTGACTTGGGACTGTACCCAAAATCCACCTGTTTGCATGACTCCTTTGAGCCGTGGTAGGGAGAAAATCAAAGCACAGTGGGAACCACACATGACACTATGACGATCTCGGGTCTACAGACTAACCTGTACCAGTGTCACCAAAGAACTGCTATCTGACGATAGTTATAGTACCATCTATGAGTTCTCGGCGAGTCCTGTTCAGTGTACCCATTCTCTAATAAGAACCTGTGTATAATCTTTGATGTCAAACACCAATGGTTATGGGATCAACCATCGCCCCTTATAGGGTCAAGAAACGTACACACTAGTCTACTCTGGAATATCGATGCACTGTCTCGATACTCTCTTGACTAGGAACAGTTAAAGGATGTGCTTGTGGACTATACAAGTCCTAGTAGTATGATCTACATCATAGTCCTGGTAGCCGAGCAAACATCCTAAGGGCTTTATCAACATGTATCAGAGAGATAGTATAATAATACAAGTGTACATGTTAAGATAAAGTGCAACGAGATAGCATACTATCATGTCGAGCAAGAAAGTCCTCTCTATATATGTCCAAGCATCCACTATATCATACAATAATGGACTCTAGGGCATACATATTCCTAACATATCTCACAAGATTATTTTCTCCTTACGCGTCGAGAGGACACATAAGTGGCTTCTTCCTATTGGTTGCTTGGTTAGCCTATAGAAGATGCCATAGATGCAACTTTGTCATATGTGGCCCATGGATAGTATACGGTAGTCAGTTTGGAGACAGTCTACAGGGCAGTGATGGATTAGAAGACAAATTTAGGTTTCTGTCACCTAAGCCTTTTTATGAGCCGTGAGGGTCTCATTAAATTATTTCTCCTTATGAGTCGAAAGAATTTCATAGGTGCATTTTCTCGTTAGAAGTCGTTGGGACTCCTAAGTGTCTTTTCTCTTGAGATTCGTAAGGATCTCAAAAGTGTATTTTCCCCTTATGAGTCGAGAGGACCCGTAAGTAGCTTCTTCACTTCATCGTTTGCGCTGAAGTGACCTAACTTGGTTTATTAACTCATTCTGGAGCGTTCAGTTTACCTTTCCCTTAGGCATACGAATAAACTCATTCTAACGTTAAACATACATAAACCCTGTTAATATAAAGAGTCTGTTAGGTTTGTGGTGCTGAGTTTAGTACATCGCACCATTACATCAGCCGATTTCTTCTCGATCCACGCCCACTCGGGTCGCTGGTTCGAGTAGCCGCGTACTTGTTGTATCACCCAACCCTTCTGATACAGTGATATCGCGTCTCAAGTAACCTTCCTAGGCTGGGGTATCCATATTGCCGTAGTACGATTCAGCGTTAGGTGTCACCATAGTGCTTTACCTTGATGCAAAACTCCATTCTTCGAGTGCCATGGAACTCACAGACGTATCCGTCTGAGGTGGGATATCATCCAATGGTCTTTAGGAATTGTATATCTTGCCATCAAGACCTGAATCTAGGAATATGTCGTCGCTCCGCTTTTGATTTGATGATGTCGCGCCAATTCTTCACTGAAGTAGGATAGACATCCATATGGTCTCTCGGCTGTATATATTGACATTAAGATCTGAAGCTAGGAATTTGCTATCACTCCACTTTTGCTTTGGCTCCTTAGAGCTTTGTTGACACCACGTCTGTACTTTGCTAGAGTAAGAGGGACGTCCAAATAGTCTCCAGGTTGTATGTATGGCCATCAAGACATGGTTCTTTGTTTGGCGATGCATGGTGGAAAATATGGTTCCCTTTCTTTCATTTATGCCCGTGGATTGTATACAAGAGTCAGTATTGACCTACTTGTAGGGAAGAAAATTTTTATTCTAGTTCATTTTTTTATTCTCCACGATACTTTATCATCTCATCTTTCCTTATCGCGAAAGTTACGATTGCCCAACCATTTCGGCTATTTATTCATGATCCCAATCATTTCGAGTATTTCATTTTATTTTCACTCGCTGGTTTTTATTGCGAGTTGCCCTATCATTTCGGATATTTCATTTTATTTTCTACTCGCTGGTTTTTATTGCGAGTTGGGGACTTGGAATCTGATACCAGTTTTGGCATCAGTATCGCTGCAACTGGAATATCGCCAGGAGCGACTCATCATCTGCCATGAGAGGACTTAGAGTTTGATACCTGATTAGGCATCATCATCGCAACAACTGGAACAATGCCAGGAGCGACTCATCATTTTTCGTTGCCCGTAAGACAAAAGTGGCTAAGAATACAGGTTTAAATCCCTGCCAACTAAGGCTTTTTCCACCTTCATAAGTCGTAAGGGTCTCATGAAGGAATTTCTCCCCATGAGTCGAGAAGATCTCATACGTGTATTTCTCCTTAGAGGTCGTGAGGACTCCTAAGCGGTATTTTCTCTTGCAAATTATAAGAATATTACAAGAGTGTTTTCTCTCTGCAATTCAAAAGGACTCACAAGTGTCGTTCATCATGTTGGGGTGTTGCTCGCCTTCGCTGGGACTTTAGTTGGGACATTTTTGTTTATGCCCGTGGATTTTATACAAGAGTCATGGATTGAACTACTTATAAGGTAGTTTTTGTTGGATATGTATTCCCTAGAGGCTTTTATTATATAGGATGCTAGGGATATGTATGTATAGAACAATCTTGCTCGATATGACAGTATACTATTTGGTTTGTCTTTACCTTAATATGTATATATATTTTACTAGTTATTGCATATCGCTAGTACATGCTGATAAAACCCGTAGGATTTTTACTTAACTACCAGTGTTATGATGGTTATCATACATGTGGGGGCTGGGTAGTCCATAAACACATCCTTAAATGTCCCTAGTCGTGGGAGTATCGAGACTGGGCATCGATATTCCAGTGTAGACTAGTGTATATGTTTCTTGACCGTGACTAGGGGCGATGGTTGGTCCCACAGCCATTGGTGTACGGCACCAAAGATTGTACACATGTGCTCATTAGGTTATGAGTTACACTGGACGGACTTGCCGAGAACTTCTAGATGGTAATATACCTATCGTCAGATAGCAATTCTCTGGTAACATAGGTGCAGGATAGTCTTTAGACCTGACATCATCATCTGTCTCGAATGTGTTCCTACTGTACTTAGATTACTACCCTACCACGACTTTAAAAAGTCGTGCAAACAGCTTTTAGTTGGGTACAGTCCCGAATCACTTGGGGGAAGCGACCAATAGAAGGGAATCATCTATCCCGTATAGGGAGTCGATGTCGTGCGGTGTTCGATTGGCCATCTCTTTAAGACCTTAGCTAAGGCAGATGAAATTTACTGACAGTGATATCAGTAGTTTCTTGAGATGGTTTTTAACCACATCGACATGACTTATTGGGTTATTAAGGGTCTAACGTTTTCCACCCCTAGACCCGGTATGCGACACTATCAGATGAAGAGACCGGACTGTACGGAAATTGTCATTTATAGACTCAGTAGGGGTACGGACAAGCTTTCTTATCGACCTTCCTTTCGCTCAATATCTGGGCAACCGTTATGTACAGCTAGTGCCACTGACGTGCTTGTAGTTAAACTCACTGCCAGCGTATTGTCGAGTCTTTAGACTCCCACACAGAGGGTTTTCCGGCTCAGGAGAAACGATATAGTGTGTGTACTTTGATACGTACGATGGTTCGATTAAATACATGTTTTTGTACACGCACTTTTAATCGGACATTTTGATAATACTAGAGAGTTTGAAGGATAGCCGGATTTTATATATGAGCTAGTATTATATCTCATATTTACTCTTTTTTGGTATTCGTATTTTGACATGAATACGGGTATTTATACGAATATGAGTATTTGTATGAAGACGGTATTTGTATCTTGATATGAATATAGGTATTTGTGGTTTTATACGAATATGGGTATTCGTATTTTGATACGAATATGGATGTATGTATTTGTTACTTATACTTATAGATGTGTAGGAATATGTGTGTGTGTGTGTGTGTGTGTTTTCTAGTTCAATTTGGAAGAAATGAGAAGGATGTAGGCTTGTGACTCACTAGTGTGAGTTACAAATTCACCTACCCTTTTGACATAAGAAAACAGAAAGAAAAGGATATGGATAATTTAATCAAGGTTATCCTCATCTTCTTCTTCTCTCTTCTCTTGAGTTTTCTTTTAAGTTCAAAAGGAATTAAAATAGAAAGATGACTAGAGAAATACTTCACTACATATCTTGTGATCAATTCGTAGCAAGTTTTGTTCACAAGTTGCTTCACTTTGTGCTCTTGTGTGAAACTAGAACTTGAGCTTGGGTTCCTTTGGGTGGATTATCTTCGACACGGAGAATCGACATCCAAGCTTATTTTTGGTGGACTAAGAGCCAAACTAGGGGAGTTTTGAAGAATGAGGACACGACTACAAAGGTTGTTAATATTAACCGAGTAGTTAAATCTCTTTTCTAGTTTCTAGTTTAGTGTTTGGAATCGATTGTTAAGTTGTAGTAGCTTGTGCTCATCTAGAAAAATTTTGTTTTGCTTTCCGCCTTGGCCACGAGTTAGCGGCTTGTGCATGAGCATCTACTTATATGGTATCAGAGCAACCCAAACACTTAAACTAGTAGTAGATGATACTTATATTTCGAAACCGAAATAGTTCCGTATTTCAAACCCTAAAATTCAAGTTTCTGTTTAGAATTTAAAGGCCTCTGAAAAAAATTTAAATAGTTGCAGAGGAATCTTTATGATACATTTTTGTCACTAGAGGAGCACGAGACCAAATGATCGTACTTTGGTCGCCAGAAAATTGGTTTTTTCCGTTTTTTGGGTGCCAGAGCATGAGTTCTGGTCTCGAGCTTCCTTCAGTGGCTTGGGTGCTTAGATTTAAGGTTTTTGGTACATTTTGTTTTTTCCCGGATTTCATTTAATGTTATCATTGCATATGGGCAACACAGAAAGATTTAAAGTCAAGATTAAAGCATCGTTGATTATCTTTGTGTTTGTATATGTATTTGTAAACGTCGTCTAATTTCTATAGGTCGATTAGACGGGGTTGCACATATTTGCTTATGTTGTTGAGATATATATCTTGTGATAATTTAGCCGGATTGTCATGATGGATAGCCCATGGAGAAGTGTAGGGGTCTTTTGCAATTGTGCGGACACGCCACAAAGGTAGCTAGCCCTTAACTCTTGTTAATTTAGTTTTCTAGTTTAGTGTTTGGTATCGATTCCACGGTATAGGTCGCTAGTGCTTGCATGTTTTTCGCTTCTACCTTCGCCTTGAGTCTTGCGGCGCGAGTACTAGGGTCCGTACAGTGGTATCAGAGCCAAACCAAACAATTTAACTAGTTGTAGATGATGCAAACGTTTCGAAACCGAAATTTTAACCGAAAATGATCACCAAAACTTAGTTCCTGTAAATTTTTTAAAACAACGCCTAAATTTTTTTTTAAACAATTGCAGAGGACTACACTTTTAATATAAAACCATGGCACAAAATTCAAGACAAAACAGCCGCCAGAAAACTGCCAATTTTTGAATTCCGTCGGCCAAAATTTTGATTTAGTCTATGTTTTTTTGGTGGTGCTTGCTTGTTTGAAAATTTGATTTTTGGTGATATTTGTTTTTTCCCCAGATTTCAGTTTGTGTTATCTTTGTATTCGGGCAAGTCCGGGAAATGTTTCGATCGAAACTAATGCATCGTTTATGATCTGTACCTTTGTTTGTGTGTTTGTTAACGTCGTCTAATTACTATATGTTCGATTAGACAGGGTTACACATTGGTTAGTTGTTATGTTGTTTTAGATATATATCTTGTGATGGTTTAGACGGATTGTCATGACGG
Source organism: Agapanthus africanus (assembly GCA_030015575.1). Classification (NCBI taxonomy): domain Eukaryota; kingdom Viridiplantae; phylum Streptophyta; class Magnoliopsida; order Asparagales; family Amaryllidaceae; genus Agapanthus; species Agapanthus africanus. The sequence goes on along the minus strand of CM057350.1, from coordinate 128,544,163 downwards.
CTACCCCTTGTGCGATTTGTGTGTACAGTTTTATTATTTGTATTTGTCTATTCGGGACAAGCGGCCAGACTGTGGCCGTCGTTTCCGCTTGATGTATATTCTTTTTGGGACACGTCCACTTGCAGGCGTAGTCACCGTTATATATATTTTTTATTACTTATACTGGGATACCCCGCGACAGAGTGCGCGGGTATCCGGATTTGAGAATGCAGCGGGTGACCATCTCGTGGAGTCGAGACCGGGCCACCTCATTCTTGGATTGGCGGGTTGCTCACCGCAGTTATAGGGGGTATAGCTCTGACCCACGGAGGAGTGCTCAAGTTACCAGATTCTAGAAAGCGGGGGGTATCCCGTTTTTAGGATTGGCGGGTAGCTTGCCGCGCTCGTAGGGGTCTTAGTTCGAGATTGTAAAGGCTATCCACAAGACCGTGGGAACATTGGTTTTCGTTTGCGGCTCAAACGAAACACATGGCTCCTAGCTTATCCGCTATTCCATCTTGTTTATTGTTTATCGCTTATCGCATGCCTGTGATGCTTATTTCTTGACTGTAATACTGATATATATATATATATATATATATATATATATATATATATATAAGCTTCTATATGTTTTGCATCCGCGCTAGCTCTGTCCTCGTCCTACCGTAAGTTAAGTAACCTTACGGTGAAGACCCGGGACCCCTTGGCGAATGCGGATGGCATATAAAAGCATGCTATTTTAGTTATTTCTGTGTGGCTTAGGAACATAGATTGATGGGATCGCGTTATAAGTTTAATGCAAAGTAAACAAACCTGAATGATGTTTTCAGAACCAATTTTTTAAAACTACTCGGTTTTCTTCAAAACCACTTGTTTTAAAAGTGGAGCCTAAACCACTCTTTTTCAAAACCACTCGAGTTCCTTCAACGATATCAAGTTCATTACGTTAAAGATTTTTCGCTAAAAACCAACCGTAGCCCTCCGTCATTTCAGGCAGATAGCGCCTAGTATTCATGCTATGTATGTTGACCTTCGTCAAGGCGTAGTGTATGGTAGCTAAGTGTTACTTTTCTGCCGCATAGAGATGTATTAATTTAGGATAGTTGTACAACTATTTTGGCCTTCATCAAGAGTTAGTACGGATGGGTCTATATTAATCAGGACAATGACGGTTTGAACTTGACTTGCGACTTATGATATTTTGGCCTTCGTCAAGGCCATAAGACACTTGGGGAAAAAACCATATCAAGTTCAAATATAAGGGAAACTTGCTTAATATGAGCATACATTCTGAACTGAGGTAATTTTGGTCGGCTTCCGTTAAAATTATCACACAATGATAGTTGGGTCCCGATTCTCACTGTGAGTATGTATTACTCTTCTGGAGATTTTTCACTTCACAACTAGCTAGCCTATTAGGTGTCTAGAAAGTGTTAACGAGATTACGCCTCCACAGAAATGAAGTTATTTAATTACTTCCATACAAAAGCACGAGGAGCCTCCCTCGGAGTACCAACACTGCCTGGCTGAACGGTTAGCGGACTTGTAAGGTGTAAATGATCCCGACTAGTTCTCCTTTTAGGGTTTGAAAGAGAATTTGAGGAAATGGTGGGAGCCATCCTGATTAGATAAAGTGATTAACCAATCTAATTTTTTAGAGTGCATGCAAATTGTTTCTTTTCTCTCTCTCTCTTTGGCAGTGACCATGACTGGCCTTAAACTAAAACTCATAAACCAAGTTGACCGAACCTTTTTACAAACCTGGCTTTGGTTTATCATGATCATGACTAATTCGAATACATCCATGCTCTCCTACTTGTAAGTCGATGTCACACATGTTGGAGATAGTGCCCTCAGAGTCAATTATTAGGTCACAGGTACGTGATTGTAATGATTGAGGGAGGACCTATCCCGGTAGGACAGTCTTACTCGAGATGATAGTATGCTATCTGGTTTACCTTTATCATCGTGTACTGCTTTAGGTGACCTGACACGTCGCTATTACACGTTGATAGAGCCCCTAGGATTCTTGCTTGACCACCAGCAGTATGAGGGCGATCATATAAGTGGGAGCTGGGGGTCTATAAGCTTATCCTTAAAAGGTCCCTAGTCGTGGGAGTTTCGAGACTGGGCATCGATACTCCATTAGTAGACTAGTGTATACAGTCGAGACCCCGACGAGGGGCGGTGGCCGGTCTCACAAGCCACTGGTGTCAGTTGGATCACCTAAGATGTATACAGGTGCTCATTGGGTTATGAGTACACCGGACAGGACTCGCCGGGAACATGCTAGTTGGTCATATACCAGACGTCAGATGGCAGTTCCCTGGTGACATGTGTGCAGGTTAGTTCATCGACCTGGGGATCGTCATTTGTCTCGTGTGAGTTCCCACTGTACTTTGATTACTACCCTACCACGGCTCAAAGGAGTCGTGCAAACAGGTTTTAGTTGGGTACAGTCCCGAGCCACATGGAGGCAGTGAGCGTATCTTCAGGGGTTCGTCTCTCCCGGTATTGGGGGTGAGGTCGTGCTGTGTCTAGGAGAGCCATTACACAAAGTCCTTGGCCAAGGCAAGGAGATTTACTGGTAGGTATTCCAGTAGTATCTCAGGGTGTTCTGGGCTGCACTCCGACACGACTTGTACCGCTTTTGGGGGTCTGACTTTTACCAACCCTCTAGGCCCGCCATGCGATACTCATAGACGAACGGACCGGACTGTACGGATATTGTCACTGACAGGCTCAGTAGGGTTGTCGGGCTGAGTTCACTCACAGACGTCCCTTTTAGTCAGTACCTGGTGGCCCGTTACGTATTGGCTTATACCTCTGACGTGCTAGTGGTTAAATCCACAACCAAGGTGTTGATGAGTCTTTAGAGTCCCCCACATTCAGTTACTCAGCTTTCGGGCGAAAGGTTGTAGAGGCCGTATGGAGATATGGCAAGGTCCGATCAGATACGTGCGGTATTGCACGGATCAGGATCGGACAGTTTGTACTATAGGCCGTATGGTTATATGGCAGGGTTCGATCAGATACGTGCGGTATTGCACGGATCAGGATCGAACAGATATTACTATCCGGTTTTGGTATAAGCCGGATTCTAGTATAGTACAGTGTAGATTTTGTCTCATTGCATTTGTATTACGGTCGGAATACAAATGCGGGTGTGTATGCACAGTATCGGGGTTTTCCTGTAATTTATTACGGGACCGTTTTTATGGAGTTGCCAGTTTGCTTTCCGTTTCGGCCAATTTCCATTGTTCCGTTCATTGGCCGAAGATTGGTGGAGGAGGGCTTATTTGCATTGTTGCAAATAAGCATTTGTGGAGGGGGTCTTTGCATATTATCATGTCATGATACTTGTCCCATCCATTGACTTGACTTTTTGCTTCATGGTTGTGTCATGATGGCTTGACCCTTGTTTTGTGGTGATGGTTGCTTTAGAGTGTTATTTTCTTTGTGGTGATCATTTGTTTCTCCATCATTACTCTTTTTCCACCCACCCCCTTGTTTGTTCTCTCTCTCTCTCCAATCACACATGAAAAGGGGGGGCCGGCCACTTTTGGTGGGATGAGAAAATTGCTTCTCTTTTGAGTGAAAAAAAATATGATACATTCATTCTTTAGTATGCTACATTTTTCCCCACCTCTCTCCAAGCTCTCTTTTCCTTCACCAATGGCAATTCCACAATCCCCAAAAATGAGACATGGTTCTTCACACATTCTACAGCGAATCTTGGGCACGTCGAGTAGCCGGCTTCGTGCCCGAGTTGCCTCGGCATTGAGGTGGGAGCCCGTAAACAAAGCAGGCGATGTGGTGCACTTCCGGCGACGAGGAGGAGACGGGACTTTTCCGCAGGAGATCCGGACGATGATGAGAAGACCGGAGGACTTGGATCGTCGGTATATCTCTTTCTCATCTTATAGTTAGCTTAGACTAGTTAATGGTTCGATCCGGGTTATAGTGCGCGGTGGTGCCGGTTTGCTAAGTCCGCAAAATTTAAGTTTTTCACCGCTTCCGCATTCCGGCGTCGGATTGACGGCCGGGGCGCCGCCGTGCACTTACAACACACCCCACATAGTTTGTGGGGAGGCGAAATTTACAAAAAAAACGATTTTAAGACAAGTAACATCGACTATACTTCCAAGATCGTTCAGAAACCCTAACTAGCTAAACACATTGAGGTTCTAATCTACTATGATAGTGTTTTATACCTCCTAGATACAAGTCCTTCATGTCTTCTTCTCCTCTTCTTGAGCTCCCAGAAGGTGCGGATCAAGCTCGGTCGTCGGCCTCCTCGTGTCGAAGACGATCCATCCGAGAATCTATGGTTCAAGCTCCAACCTCAAGAATGAGGTAACTAAAGTATCTAGTTTGCTAATTTAGGTAGCTTAGGAGATTTAGAGAGTTAATTGAACTATTTTATCTCAAAGAACCCTAGGATTCACAACACATGTGAGGGTTAGGGTATGAGAAAGAAGGAGGAGAGCAATGGCGAAAGAATGCAAAGTGTAGAATGATGAAGGAAGGAGCAAGTGAAGAATGAAGGAGCAAGTGAAGAATGGCTAACTCTTTTTTTCAAATCAAGAATGCATTATTTTCCATAGAAAAATATAGCCATGCTTCAATAGTAAAAGAAAAGAATAAACTAAAGAATTAGCCATGCTTTAAGCCATACCACAAATATCTCCATTTTCCACCTCATTATCTATTTTCCAAAAATAGATATATGGATAATGAGGTGTCTCCTTTTAGAAGCACTTCTTGTAAAATTACAAGAATGCCATCACCGTATATACATACCTGAATTCGTACTGCAAAAAATACGAATACAAAGAAATAAAGATAATCCAATAATATAATAATAGAATGCGGCTTAATCCTAAGCCCACTAGTATTATCCGTCCGAACGACATCCGTGCAACTAGTACACGTATGTGATCAGAACCCTGCACATAAAACCATAAGGCCTCTACATAGTTTCTCCTGAACCAGGGAAACCCTCTATGTGGGACTCTAAAGACCCGACAGTACGCTGGCAGTGGGTTTAACCACAAGTCCGTCAGTGGCACTAGCTGTACGTAACGGCTACCCAGGTACCTATCGAATAAGAAGGCCGATGAGCGAACTCATCTGAATCCCTAATGAGCATGTCCGTAACAATCTCTGTACAATCCGGTCTTTTCATCTAAGAGTATCGCATATTGGGCCTAAGGGGTGGTAAACATCAGACCCCTAATAGCGCAATAAGTCATGTCGGTATAGAGCCCAATACACCCTGAGAAACTACTGGTGTACCTACCAGTAGATCTCACTTGCTCTAGACAGGGACTTTGTGTATTGGCTAACCGTACACAGCGCGATATTAACTCCCAATACCGAGAGAGATGAATTCTTTCTAACCCCTACTGCTTCCAAGTGCTTCGGGACTGCACCCAACTACTACCTATTTCCATGACTCATTTGAGCCATGGTGGGATAGTAATCTAAGTACAGTGGGAACACAGTTGAGATGAATAGTGATGTCAAGTCAACAGACTAACCTGTACTCATGTCACTGGGGAACTGCTAACTGAAGATAGGTATAATACCAACCAACAGTTTCCAGCGAGTTCGTTCAGTGTAACTCATAACCCAATAAACACCTGTATACTATCTCTGGTACCGTATACCAATGGTTGCGGGACAGGCCACCTCCCCTGACTAGGATAAGAAGCGTATACACTAGTCTACATTAGAGTATCGATGCCTTATCTCGATAATCCTACGACTAAAGACAAGTTTAAGGATGTACTTATAGACTACCCAGCCCCCACTAGTGTGACTATCATCACCACGCTGGTAGTCAAGCAAAGATCCTAAGGGCTCTATCAACATCTATTAGCGATATGTTAAAAGAAACATATACACATATTCAGATAAAATCAAACCAGATATGATATTATCATATTGAGAAAGACTGTTCTTATATCTGTATATATTCTAAGTTTCCAAAATGTAATATACAATCCAGTACTATACAATAATGGCCTCTAGGGCATATATCACTAACACTACTTTACCATTTGCCTTCTCCAGAACACTCCATATCACTACGGATATCCATATTGTTTGGAACGACCATCTCGCTTAGTTACATACGAACTCGAAGAAATTTATTTCAGTTCGAGAATGGTCACGGGTTCTGGAGAAATTGAATTGTATAATTTGGTTTTCTCCCCTTCTTCACTTTCTCTCAAGTTGTGAGCTTCTTGTATAAGGAGAGTACACCAGTTATGCTTGTTGGATAATATTCTTTCAAATCTTAGGCTGGTGCCGACAGATCGGGAAGGAAGAAAACCAACTGAAGGAACAAATGCACTCTAATTAGCAATTTTAAAAGATGATAACATAGGGTTTTAAAAAATTCAAGAGAGTAATTAGTTCTATCACTAAATAACAACTTATAACAAACAAAAAAAGGAGAAAACTAGCTACTAGGTTGAAACTACAACCTTTGTAACATCTTCAAGTGCTCCCAAATTATGTTGGACTCCATTGAAGGCTCCTAGAATCTCCATGGAACATGCTTGCAAGCCCACCTCCTCTATCAAAGATGATCCACCTTGAAGGCTCAAGTGCAATAGCTCCAAACTCAAACTAGAATTAACCTAAGTAATAAGGTTGCTAATTTAACTAGCTAGGAGTTGTAGTTTCTTCTTTACTATAATTTTCTCTCCTTTTATTTTATTTTTCTAATTTGTTTTCTGAAGTGTAAAGAGAGAAGGAAGAAGGAGATTGGAGTTCTCATAAAAAAAGGGTGTGAATGAAAAAAATCCTTAATCATTTCTAAAGAAATGGTTACTAATATATTTCCTCCAAAACAATCCAAGCCCTTGGATTAAACCAACCATCCAAGTGTCCACAAGCTCCTCTTGATTACACATGTCACCATACTACAATATGGTAAGGATATGTTATGCCCAAGGAATAACATAAGCTTAAGAAAATAAAAGGAAAAAGAATAAACAAAAACAATATATATATATATATATTTATATGTAATAAAACATACTAAATACATATATTTGTAATTGTTATCCAAGATATTTAAAATACATAAAAGAGAGATTATTTAATAGTGACATAAAACTAATAAATACATACTACAAAAAAATATGTATTAATATATTAAATCGGCACCCGATTTAATATCCGTCTTTCTAAAAAGATAAGCTAGTATTACAACCGTCCAATTACGGTCAGTGTATAAAATACACTAGTTTTAATCGAACCCATGCACGTACCAATGTACTGCAACCACAACATTTCGCCAAAGCCGGAAACCCTCTATATAGGACTCTAAAGACTCGACAATATACTGGCAGTGGATTTAATCACAAGCACGTCAGCGACACTAGCTGTACATAACGGCTACCCAGGTATTGTTTAAAAGGAGATCGATAAGCAAGCTCATCCGAAACGCTACTGAGCCTATCAGCGACATGTACCATATAGTCCGGTCTGTTCGTCTGAGAGTATCGCATATCTGGTCTAGGGGAATAGATAACGTCAGAACCCTAACAACCTAATAAGTCGTGTCGGTGTCAAGCTCGATCACCAATCGAGAAACTACTGATCGCAATCAGTAAATCCCATCCGCCTAGGCCTAGGTCATATGGTGACGGCCATCCATACACTGCGCGACATCAACTCCCAATACCGGGAGAGATAAATCCCCTCAATCGCTCACTACCTCCAAGTTCTTCAGGACTGCACCCAAAAGCTACCTGTTTGCATGACTTTAAAATGGTGGTAGGGTAGCAATCAAAATACAGTGGGAATACACTTGAGACAAATTACGATTCCGAGTCAATAAACTACGTTGTACTAATATCACCTGAGAACTGCTATCTAACAATAGGTATAATACCATCTAGCATATTCTTGGCGAGTTCGTCTAGTGTAACTCACAATCTAATGAGCACCTGTAAACAATCTTTGGTGACTGACTAACACCAATGGTTGTCAGACCGGCCATCGCCCCTCGTCGGGATCAAGAAATGTATACATTAGTCTACTCTGGAATATTGATACACAGTCTCGATATTCCCACGACTAGATACATTTAAGGATGTGCTTATAGACTACCCAGTTCTTACAAGTGTGATCTCCATCATAACCCTGGTCGTCAAGCATGAAACCTATGGGCTCTGTCAATATGTAATAGTGATATGCTATACCACACAAGATATGCACATAATGATAAAGTCAAATCAGATAGCATACTATCATCTCGAGTAAGACTGTTGTAACTGTATAGGTCCTCCCTCAATCACCATAATCGTCTGCCTACGATTACAATAATTGCCTTGAGGGCACTATAGCCAATACCAACTAGCCTAAGTATGGTGTACAGAAGGTAAAATGCGGAGATACATAAAGGGATTGAAGTGAGAGTAAATGAAATTGCAACTACTCTCGTAAATCTGAGAATTGGAAAGGGCATTACTAGGAATACCTAGCCACCCCCTTGAAACATTTATGTTTCAGTATTCCTGTGAAGTAGTGATTGAAAACCGCTTTCCTAATTATATTCTGACTCCAGGATATGTATATACCGGTTGAGATTCTCACATCTGTATGGCGTTACAGATGATGAGTAGGAGTAGACTATTGGGAATTGGGTGATTAGATCCTCAATATCAGAATTCTTTGTAATTGGTGATATTTAAGAAAATCACCTGAATTTGCCAAATGGCAAACATTTGGTTATTTGAACAGCCGTTGTTGTGTGCCATTTTTTAAAATGAAATATCTGTATCTTTATTTTATGAAGTGAGATATGAATTTTGAAAATATGTCTTAGACATTTACCTCTATCAGTTGAGGATAAGGTAAGATGTATTGAATAACGGTATTGACATTCTTAACAAAAAAACATTTTTCAACTAACGACACAGATTTTGAGTTAGAAAAACTCATGGGACTTATACATTATAATGTATGTTGCTTAGTGTCCATTAGGACAGAGGCTTGGTACTCGTACTATATTCCGTTTACTTATGACTTCTCTGGTTTTAGACATGCATTTCATTGAAATACAAGGTCCAAATTTTGAGAAGTTATAGGTATAAGAATAAAGTAGAGAACCATACATTAGAAGTATCAGGATTCCTCGAGGTGATCGAAGATGTAGATACTTATACTAGGTATTCCATCATAGTAAAATTGTGAACTTGATTCTCTCACAGGTTACTCATCTGTGGGTGCGCTCCTTGATGAGTAATGTCGTATGGCATTTTTCCATTTTAGGGGATATGCACTGGACTCGGTTGCATAATTTTTGAATCTGGTTCCATCTAAATTAGTGCCTTTGATTTTAAATGAATATAGATTGGTTGCATATCTTATGGATGTTAAGTTATAGAATTATCTAGTTTTTAAAAAGTAGAATCCAGATGAACTCAAGGCACGCTTCAGTAATGACAGTTTGTGGGTTATTTCAAGCTTTCGCAAGGGTTTAGCATCTACCATTTGCAAGATCAATAGTTGCATTGTTCTTGACTCGCCATTTTTTTTATATAAAAGGACTTCTTTGCAAAAGAAATCAGTGGGGGTATGGTAGAACTGGAAGTGATTCCAGAACCACAAACGATAACTGAAAATTTAGTAGAACCTAAGAATTCAATTAGATTCGACAAACTATAACCACTCTGTGGATTTTAGTAGGTAACCTCAACCACCCGAGAGGTACATCGGTTTCCTCATAGACGGTGATAAGGAGATTTGCATCATGGTTATGATGGCTCTACTAGTTACCAGCTGGCCATTGGGAAGTGGTGACTTCTGGATGATGGCCAGATGCCAGATATTCAAGTTGGACTCCATGCACTTCAGCAAATTATGGAATTTGCTTGGTCTCCTGAAGGGGTAAAACCTATTAGGAGCAAGTAGATCTTTTGAGATCAGTGCAAATGGAAAAGTAGTAACCTAATAACGATAGACTTGTAGTAAGGAGTTTTTATCAAATATCCGATATGGATTGTGATGAAACTTTTACTTCGGTGTCTGTGCTGAAGTCCATACGGATATGACTTGCCACTACTGCTATTCATGACTATGAGATCTGGCAGGTGGATGACTATAATGTCTTTCTAAATGGGAATTTAGAAGTGCACGTGTATATGACTCTGCCAGAGGGTTGTCGTAGTGAGTGGGAGCAGCGGAAGGTATGCAAGTTGCTTATGTCTATTTATAGACTAAAAAGGGCATTGCGAAGGTGGACATCTGTTTTGATATGACAGTCAAGGTGTTTGATTTCATTAAAGTAGCAGATGAACTTAGTAGGAAGAATGTAGGGAGTATTGTCTAAGTATTTGGATAACATACTCCTAATAGGAAGTGATGTTCCTATATTACAATCGGTTAAACTCTGGTTGTCACAAAAGTTTCTCCATATAGGATCTAGATTATATATCGGGGATTCTGGTGACTAGATATATGTCGTTAGATCTAGATTTGGGAAATGTCCTAATTTGGGTATTTGGTCACCATTCTAAAGGATTTTAGAATGGAGAACTCCTGGCGTGGTGGTGTACCCGCAGATGATGGAGTCATTCTCTCTAAAGAGATATCTTCTAAACTGATAAGAAGAGGGACTCGCATGAATGACATACCAATTGCTTTGCCAATTGGGTCATTCATGCAATGTCAAGTACCGAACCGGAAGTTGCTTTTGCACTTAGTGTAATAAGCAGATATTAATCCTGGAGAAACAAAGGGAAGCAGTGAAGAACATGTCAGGATGTTCTTAGGGTATGGTAATGGCAGCCTCCTTCAGGAGACAATTACCAATTTTGGCTTCCAAGATGACCTAGATTACAGAATGGCTGTCAGAGTTATAAGTTTATCCACTTTTGAGAGGCAGTATATTGGAAAGGTTTCCAAGCGACTGCTGAGGTAGATATGGCACAGGATGCTGACTCAATAGAGGATACAACCCAAGAAGTTTGTTAGATAAAACTGTTCATTTATAAACTTGGTCCCATCAGATATCCAAACAAATTCTGAGGCAGGGTATCGCTCAGTTTGGAAGATAGTTAATCTCTGCGAAGTTGAGATATAGAGAGAGATAGTTAGAAGTATTTTAGCGGATCCACTCACTGAGGCTATTTCTCGAACACGCGGGCTGTTAGTAGAGAAGTTAGGTTTTGGTAGAACACGTGCTGTGAGTATGTGATACCGTGATAATTGGCCTAAAGTGCAAGTGGGAGATTGTTGGCTATAGTGCCCTCAAGGAAATTATTGTAATCAAAAGTAGGTTATTATGATAATTGAAGGAGGACCTATATAGGTAGAACAGTCTTGCTCGATATGATAGTATGCTATCTAGTTTGTCTTTATCATTGATGTGTACACGTTTTACTTGTTATTACGTGTCGCTAATACATAATGATAAAGCCTTTAGGATCTTTGCTTGACTACCAAAGTTATGATGGCGATCATCCTTATGAGAGCTTGGTAGTCCATAAGCACATCCTTTAAATGTCCCTAATCATGGGAGTATCTAGACTAGCCATCGATATTCCATGGTAGACTAGTGTATATGTTTCTAGACCCCGTCGAGGGCCGGTGGCAGGTCTTATAGCCATTGGTGTGTTGCACATAAGATTGTATACAGGTGATCACTAGAGGTGAGTACACCGGACGGACTAGCCGAGAACTTCTAGATGGTACAATACCTATCGTCAGATAGTAGTTCTCAGGTAATATGAGTACAGATAGTCTATTGACCTAAGTTCGTCATTTATCTCGTGTGAGTTCTCACTGTACTTTGATTACTACCCTACCACGACTCTACTGAGTCATGCAAACATATTTTAGTTGAGTACAATCCCAAGCCACATGGAGGCAGTGAGCGATCGTTAGGGATTTGTCTCTCCCGGTATAGGGAGTCAATGTCGCACAGTGTTCGGCTGGCTATCACCATAAATCCCCAGTTAGGGTGGATGAGATTTAATAACTGTAGATCAATAGTTTCACGGTGGGTGATGAGCTTCACACCAACACGGCTTATTGGGTTATTAGGGGTCTGACGTTATCCATCCCCGTAGAACCGGTATACGATACTCTCAGACGAAGAAACCGGACTGTATGGAGATTGTAACTTACAGGCTCTGTCGGGATACATATAAGTTTGCTCGTCGACCTTCCTTTCGTTCAATACCTGGGTAGCCGTTATGTACAGCTAGTATTGCTGACGTGCTTGTGGTTAAACTCGCTGCCAGCGTATTGTCGAGTCTTTAGAGTCCCGCATAGAAGGTTTTCCGGTTCAGGAGAAATGATATAGTACGTGCATATTTTGATACACACTCAGGTTCGATTAAATACGTGTATTTAGTGCACGTACTTTAATCGGGAGTTTTGATAATACTGGCAGGTTTGAAAGATAGCCGGATCATTATGAGCTAGTACTATATTTCTTATTATCTCTCTTTTTGGGTATTCATATTTTGACACGAATACGGTATTTATACTAATATAAGTATTTGTATAACTACGAGTATTTGTATCTTAATACGAATACGGGTATTTTTATCTTTTTACAAAAACGGAAATTCGTATTTTGATATGAATACGGTATTCATATTTTGATACAAATACGGATATATGTATTTTGATACATATTTATGTTTGTGTGTGTATATTGATACACACATCTTTTTTCTACACATGGAAGCTTGGATATTAGTTTTGAATCATGACTCAACGAAGAAGAAGAAAGTGGTGACTGGGGTTTGAAACTTGTGAAGAAGAAAAGAGAGAACGATGATGGGGTCTGTAAGTCGAGGAGGTGGTGACTGGGGTGTCTGGGTCATGCTCGTCGGCGAAGGGAAGTGGGTGGTCACAGCGATGAACAGCTCCGGCGAGGCAAGGAAAAGAAAAGAGAAGAAGAAGAAAGATGAGGTCGGGTGATGAAGGCTCGGGCTTTGGGTCACGTCGAGGGCAAAGATAGGAGAGAGGCGAGGTTAGGTCGGTGATGAGGAGATGAGGCGAAGTCGACAGCGAGGTCGGGAGAGATGAGGAGGTTGGGTTTAGTTTCAGTGAAAGGAGGGAAAGAAGAAAAGAAGAAGAAAAAGATACTGGCGGTGATGAAAGGATTGCTGGCGACGACGAGAGAGGAGAGGTGATGAGGGTGATGGTGGTTGGGTTCAGGCGGCAAGGTCGACGAGGAAGAGGAAGAAGTGGGTTCTCGATGATGGAGTCGAGGACTAGGGTTAGGTCTCAGGGTTGAGGGAAGAGGTGACGATGAGGGTGGTGAGGTTGTAGAGATGAGGAGGTGATGACGACGATGAGGAACGAGGAGGGCAGCGATAAGGTTATGAAGGCGTGGGTTCAGGCATCGAGGTGAGGTAGAGAACAAAAGGAAAGAGAGAAAAGAGAACGGTGAGAAAGAAAGAGAGAAAGACGGAGACGGGAGAGAAAGAGAGTTTTTTTATTAATAAAGAAATATAATAAATTGTTTATATAGCATATAATATATATATAACATTAGGGTTTACAGATAATATCAAATTTCTACCAAATTTTACCAGAATCTCGTCAAAAATATATTATAGAGAATAATACATATACATAAAATTTTAAACCATAATGCAAGAATATAATATGAAATACATATACCTTGTAAAAGGATTTAAAAAGGAATTTAAATAAATATATAATGATATAGTAAATATTTGGTTATCTGATATTTTGGGATTTGAACATAATAGATAATAGTGAAATAATACATGGGTTGATAAGCCATGCAAAGTCAGTTAGTAAGATATAATTTATTCATATCTTGTGACTATAAATAGATATATAAAGATATAAATATACATAACGTATGTATTACACTAGATTCACGTAGATACATTTTACTGGTAAATATTAGATATAATCTTATACCATATTGAGTTTTAAACATGCGGGTCGGGTCGAAAAACCACCACTACTATTCGAATCACTCGCGACGCAAATAAATAAACAAACCAATTATAAGCAAACTTAAAAAACCAAGTTATACTGTACAGACATACTAGGGGGTTACAACGTGGCCGCACACCCCCAGCGGATCCTACGATGATCAAAGCTTTGGCGAAGACCCCTAGAGGCCTCCGCACCCTTCCAAGCACCCCACATGTGGCGGTACCCCCTGGCAGGTCCCACGAAAATCAAAACCCATAATGGAGACCCCTTGTTGGGCCCAACACCTAGGAAATCAGCAGCGGAGACCCCTTAAGAAGGCCTCTGCACCATCACAAGTGAAAGTAGATGCTAGCACCTCTACTAGAGTTTCAGAGAAAGCAAGTATGCAATTTAAAAAATTCTAGAGGGCTAAGTCAAGGATCAAACTGAAGGTTTAAGACTAAAAGAAAAGAAAAAGGAGTTTAAACTAAGTGATGGAAGAGCTACAACCTTTGCAGCCAAGTTCACTTCTAAATCTCCATATAGAAGTCCCTTGAACTCTTCCATTAGCTCCTCCTGAAGTATTGATCAAGCTTGCTTGAAGAGTCTTCTAGGTCAAAGATGATCCACCTAGAGGCACCTCTAACACAAGCTCTCACTTCACTAAACAAACTAGTGGTAAAGATAACAACCTAAATTACTTTTTCTAATTTAGTTTAGATTGAAGAAGTGGGATTTTTGCTCACTTAATTTTTCTTTTCTTTTTCTCCACTCTTGAATGAATAGGAAATCAAGAGAAGATATGAAGAAGATGAAGATAGAGGTGAGAATGTCTAAGTGTTAAGATAAGATCAAATGATAAACTTATTTCATTTAAAAAGAAAAAATAAAATGAGTCATGGTCACTACAGACTTCTAAAGTAACGACTCATTCTTCTTCTTCAAAAATCAAATAAGCAAATCATTATCCTCTTTTCCTTTACCCTATGTAATTTTCATATACACAACTCTTGTGTATAAACAACCATGACAAATATATATATATATACTTATATCATATATAAATAACACATAAAGAGATGAAAAATTAAAGTGAGCATAATATATATATATATATATATATCAAATTATTAAATCAACACTTGATTTAATAATCCGGTTATATCATATATAATTCGGCTAATATTAAATAACGCTAGATTAAAATACGGTATCATATACCCGTATTTAATCGAGCTCCCGCACATATCTCTACACATGCCCTACTTCATTTCGCTTATGCTAGGAAACCTCTATGTGGGACTTTAAAGACTAGCCAATATGCTGCGGTAGATAATGATCAAATTAAACACCTCCAAGCATGTCAGAGGTACTAGCTAGACGTAACGGTTACCTAAGTATTGAACGAAATAAAAGATCAACAAGTAAACTTGTACAAACTCCCTGTAGAACTTATAAGCGACACTTACCATACAGTCCAATCTCTGATATGTTGCATATCAAGTCTGGGGGTGGTATCGTCAGACCCTAATAACCCAATAATTCATGCCGATGTGGCCTATAACCAATCGAGAAACTACCAATAACACTTATCAGTAAATCTCATCAGCCCTGGCTAGGAACTTACGATTATAGCCAATCGAGCATAGCACAATATTAACTCTCAACACCGGGAGAGACGAAACCCTTCCTATCGCTCACTGCCTTCATATGACTCAGGACTGTACACAACTACCACCTGTTTGCATGACTCATTAAAACCGTGGTAAGGAGATAATCAAAGTATAGTGGGAACCACACAAGACACTATGATGATATTGGGTCTACAGACTAACATGTACTAGTGTCACCAAAGAACTGCTATCTGACGATAGGTATGGTACCATCTAAGAGTTCTCGGCGAGTCCATTCTTTGTACTCAGTCTCCAATAAGCACATGTATATAATCCTTGGTGTCAAACACTAATGGTTGTGGGATCAACCTGTTAGTGTATATGCCCTAGAGGCCATTACTGTATCATACTAGTTTGTGTATTACTTAATGGATGCTTGGGATATTCACCTTGTATATACAATCTTGCTCAAAATAGTAGTATGCTACTTGGTTTGTTTCTACTTCAATGTGTACTTGTGTTTATTTCAGTATATCACTTATACGCATTAGTGGAGCCCTTAGGATCTTTGCTTGATTACCAGCGTTGTGATGGCAGTCACACTAGTGGGGGCTGGGTAATCTATAAGCACATCCTTATTCAGGTCCCTGGTCGCAGGACTATCGAGACAGGGCATCGATACTCCGGAGTAGACCAGCGCATGCGCTTCTCATCCCAGTGTGGGAGACGGTCTGTCCCACAGCCGTCAGTACGTCGTACTTGAGATAGTATGCGGGTGCTCGTTAGGTTACGGGTACACTGGACAGGACTCGTCGGGAACTGACTAGTTGGTATTATACCTATCGTCAGTTATCAGTTCCCAGGTGACATGAGTACAGCTTAGTCCGCTGACTTGACACTGTCACTTCGCCTCGGGTGTGTTCCCACTGTACTTTGATCACTACCCTACCACGGCTCAAAGGAGTCGTGCAAACAGGTGGTGGTTGGGTGCAGTCCCGAAGCACTTGGAGGCAGTGACGGTTAGACAGGATTCGTCTCTCCCGGTATTGGGGGTTGACATCGCGCTGTGTCTAGGAGAGCCATTACACGAGTAGTCCCTGGCCAGGGCAAACGAGATATACTGGTAGGTTTCCAGTGTTATCTCAGGGTGTATTGGGCTTCACTCCGGCACGACTTGTACCGCTATTGGGGGACTGACGTTTACCGCCCCCTAGGCCCGCCATGCGATGTATCAGACGAACAGACCGGACTGTATGGAGAATGTCACACTCAGGCTCAGTAGGAGTTCAGATGGGTTTCGCCTCGTCGGTCTTCTTGTCGGCATTACCTGGGGACCGTTACGCACAGCTAGTGCCGCTTGCGGTCTGTGGTTAAACCCACTGCCAGCGTAGTGTCGAGTCTTTAGAGTCCCACACAGAAAGCTTTTCGCCATTAAGCAAAAGAGTAGAGGTCGCATGGTATTGCGACAGGTCGCATGGTTTTGCGACAGGGTTCGGTCACATCCGTGCACGTGTGCACGTACAGTGTCCAGACAAGTTTACACTAGCGGGCTTTGGTTTAAGCCAGATCCTAGTGTACCTTATGGGATTGGATTTATCCAGTTTGCATTCGTGTTCCTCGGAACGCGGATGCGGGTGTGTATGCACAGTTGACAGGGAGGCAGAGGCAGCGGATTCTCATTAGGGTTGTTGACAGTTGACCGTTGACTTTTTGACTTTATGCTCAACCCTAATGAGAATATGATATGTGATTAACTATTATATTAATTAAGTATTATGGTGATATGGTTGTTGACTTGTTGACTTTTGTTGACTTGTTGACTTTGTTGACTTGTTGACCGGTTGACTAGGCTTGACTAGTTGACCATCATGATAACCATGGTTATCATTTCATGCCAAAGACTTTTTCTTGCTTGTTCATTTGAGTAAAATGAGTGCATGACATGATAAGGTTATGGTTACTTCAACCATCACATAAGACTTTTATTGATATGATGAGTTATCATTGCTTTGGATTATGAGAGGGTGAGAGACAAAATACTTGCTCATTCTTTCTTGCTCATTCTCTCTCTTGTTCTTGAGCTCTCCCCTTGCTCTCACCCTCAACCTCTTGCTCCCTCTCTTGATCTATGGTTCTCTTGTCTCATGAGTTGAGAATCAAGAACCATAGATAAAATCCCATTCTATTTCCTCTCTACTCATTCTAGTTCACTAGGTTTAGCAAACCAAGTGAACTAGTTTCTTCAAAGACCGAAGAAGGAGCTAAAGGTTGGAGCTTTCAAGTGGATCTATCTTCGGCGTACGGAGACGACGAGAAGGAGCCATCGGACCACCACCGGAGCTTGAAGAGAAGGAGTTCAAGTTTAGGTATAACCATCTTCATCCGAGTAGCTAAATATCTTTAGCTTAGTTTGCTAGTTTTAGTTTAGGTAACGATCCCGACCATAAGTTAGTCCATGTTGCCTCTTGCGATAAAAATTCGTTTTTTATACCGTTTCCGCCTCCCCGTAAGAACCGGGGGTCGCAATATGGACTTACAGTGGTATCAGAGCCTAACTAAACTTAAACTAGCTTGGTAGTGAAGTGTAACGAAGTTCGGAACCGGAAAAATCCAAAAATCAAACTTTACAAAATCTGAGTTTCTGTTGAAATTTTTCCTGGTCAAAATGAAAAACTTTATACTCCTAAATTCGGCTCAGGGTTTTGTGTGAACACCCAAGAAAAACGATACAGTGATTCGCCTAAAGTGCCGCGCTTCCGCCGCGTGATCCTTCTTGGACGCCGCGGAACCGCCGCGACTTGGTTTCTTCTCTGCATCGTTTTTCGTGCAGTGTGTTTGTGTGTTGGTTTTGGGATTTTTAAAATATATTATATGTGCCCAGATTTTCCAGAAAAGAAATTTCCTTTTGGGGTCCTATAATTCCGTATTTTTTCCGAACTTCACTGCACTTTGACTATGATGGTTATATCTGTGATGCTTGCATGTATTGAACGTCGGCTAATCGCTATAAGTCGATTAGTCGGGGTTATACATGATCTGTAATGTGCTGGAATGTGTATATGAATGTGTTGGACTGTCGCGGGTGAATAGCCGGGGTGGATGTGAGATGAGCTTTTGTTTTTCTTTCATTCATTGTAAATGTAAATTGATGTAATAATATTATTTGTTTGGCCGCACAACCGGGTCGGGGTTGTAGCCGTCATTGTATAATTCTTTTTACTGTTTTTGCTCCTAGGATAGACCCATGGAGGGGTGCACAAACTACCGAGTACTTGGCGGGTAGTTTGCCGCACCCGTAGGGGTCTTGGGTGGGGTATTTGGCTATTCACCGCGACCGTGTTATCCGCTTTTCGTTTCAGGCTCGAAAGGATTGCGGATTGCTAGTATATCCAATGCATTCATCTGTGATCTGTAATGTCTATCATTGCTTATTATTTAGGCGTTGCTTATGTTTTACAGACGCGCTAGCCCAGCCCCCGCTCTGTCGTTAGTTAAGTAACCTAACGGGTAATGACGGGGCCCAGTGGCGAATGCGAATGGCATAAGCGTACGTCATATTTTGGTTGTTTTCTGCAATGGTAGGGTTAAATGATGGGACGCATTAAAAGAACTAATACAAGAATATCACGCATTAAAAGAACTAATGCAAGATAATAAACCAAGTTAAAGTCGTTGGAACACTTTCGAAAAACCACTCGGTTCTTTTCAAAACAAACTTTTAAAATACGGAGTTTGAGCCACTCCATTTAAAAGCTATCTCGTTCCATCGACCATATCAAGTTCACTACGTTCACGGTTTTGCCAAAACCATCCGTAGCCCTCCGTCGTTTCACATGAATAGTCAATAGTATTCAAGCTGTGTATGTTGGCCAAAGTCAAGGCACAGTGATTGGTAGCTATTGGGTGTTCATGTGTAGCATAGATAGATGCGTTGGTTTGGGACAGTCGTACTGCCATTTTGGCCAAAGTCAAGGGTAGGTACGGATGGATCCAAATTAACCTGGATAATGACGGGTAGAACTTGACATGTGACTTATGATATTTTGGCCAAAGTCAAGGTCATAAGAGCATGGGGCAAAAATCCACATCGGGAGTTTCATAAGTACTGAAACTTGCTAGATTTGCATACCATTTGGAGTGTGATGATTCTGGTAGGATTCCTTCAGTTTCGTCACGCAATGACATTTGGATCCCGATCCTACTGTGAGTATATGCTACTCCTCGGGAAATTTCTCACTTAACGATCAATGCTATAAACCTAGTAGGTGCCTAGAAAGGTGTTAGCGGGGCTACGCCCCCAGGGAAAAGAGGTTCTCTAATTAAGGAACTTCGCGAAAGCGTTGGAAAACCTCCCTCGAAGTACCGACACCGGCCTGGCTGAACGGTTAAGCAAGTATTGTACGGTGGGATTGATCCTGACTAATTCTTCCTTTATGGTTTGAGGAGGGATTCGAGAAACAGTGGGAGCCATCCTGTTTAGACAAACTAAAAACCACTCTAAACTTGCAAGAGCATCATGCTGAGTGTTTCTTCTTCTCTCTCCTAATTGCAGCGACCAATCAACATGACTGGACTTAAGTTACTCCTAGATAAAAACAAACTGACAGGGCCAAACTACAAAGATTGGCTCAGGAATGTCACGATAGCAATCACTTATGACAAGCTGGGGTATCTTCTTACCACCAAAGCTCCCCCTGTCCCTGGTCCAACTTCCAGTGTCGCGGATAAGGAAATCCGCAAGACTTGGGAGATTGATAGCGCGAAGGCCAAGTGCCTCCTGCTTGCCTCGATGGACAACGAACATCAGAGGAGGCATGAGAATATGGACATGGAGTCCATATTGCTCCATACAAAAGAACTGTATGGAGAGCAAACACGTATCGCAAGATACGAAGCGTCGAAAAAGTTATTTTCGACAAGAATGGCCGTCGGATCATCAGTAGCCGAGCATGTGCTAAAGATGATCGGCTTCATTGAGGAGCTCGCTGACCTAGGGATCACATTGGAGAGTGAGCTATATACGGATATAGTTCTCCAGTCCCTTCCTTCCACTTACGCCCAGTTTATACTGAACTTCAACCTACAAGAAAAAGAGGTTGAACTATCAGAGCTCCTCAACATGCTGAGGAGCGCAGAGGGCACCCTACAGAAAGGTAGGGAAACATCCACTTTGTTTGTAGGAGGATCATCTTCTTCTAGGTCCAAGGCGAAAGCCAAGGGAAAGAAGAAGAAGGCCCCCGCCAAACCAAGGGGCGGTGTTGGTAAAGTGGATACGAAGGGAAAAGGCAAAGCAACAAAGATAGCGGGGAAGCTTGTGGATAAAGAAGAATGCTTCTATTGTCATAAGAAAGGACACTGGAAGAATGATTGCAGGGCCTGGAAGGCCAGAACACAGGAATTGAAGCAGGTTGCAGCTTCAGCTTCAGGTGTGTATGTTATTGAAAACTGTCTTTCAATAAACTCTACTTCCTGGGTATTGGATACCGGATCAGGATCTCATATCTGTAATTCTTTGCAGGCGTTGAGAAACCGTAGTGTTTTGAAAGCAGGTGACATGACCCTCAGAGTTGCAAACGGAGCTAGCATGGATGCTAAAGCCGTGGGGGACTATCACCTGGGAATGTCAGATGGACATGTTTTGGTTTTGCGTAATTGCTTTTTTGTACCCAACGCAACTTGTAATATCATTTCTGTATCTTTAGTTTCTAAAGAAGGTTATGAATTTGCGTTTGTAAGTAATGTTGTAAACATTCACCTTAATCAAGTTTTGATTGGGTCAGGTACATTGAGTAATGGTATATACGTGTTAAACCAACCACAGATTTTCAACGTCCAGAATACACACAAAAGAAAGTCTCCAGAAATAAATCAGACTTTCTTATGGCATTGTAGATTGGGTCACATCAATGAGAGAAGGTTGACTAAGTTACATACAGAAGGATATTTGAATGCGTTCGAATATCAATCGTATGCCACTTGTCAATCTTGTCTCAAAGGAAAGATGACAAAGACTCCGTTTACTGGACAAGGAGTAAGAGCGAGCGAGCTCTTGGGACTCGTACACAGTGACGTGTGCGGTCCAATGTCTACACATGCCAGAAGCGGACATTCTTACTTCATTACTTTTACGGATGACTTCTCAAGGTACGGTTATGTCTTCTTAATGAAACATAAGTCCGAGGCCTTTGGAAAATTCCAGGAGTATAAGAATGAAGTAGAGAAACAGACCGGCAAAAGTATTAAGATTCTAAGATCGGATCGAGGTGGAGAATACTTAAGTGCCGAATTCCTGGACTATTTAAAAGAGAACGGAATTCTCTCTCAGCTTACTCCTCCATACACCCCGCAACATAACGGTGTATCGGAGAGACGGAACCGCACCCTATTGGATATGGTGCGGTCCATGATGAGTAACGCTGAGTTGCCGCGATCATTCTGGGGATATGCGCTAGAATCAGCAGCATACCTTTTGAACCGAGTTCCGACTAAGACTGTGCCTACCACCCCATATGAAATGTGGAGTGGGAAGAAACCCTATCTTCAATATCTGAAGATCTGGGGATGTCCAGCTTTTGTCAAAAAGCAGCATACGGACAAGCTCGAGGCACGCTCAGTACTGTGCAAGTTTGTGGGATATCCAAAGAATTCCAAGGGATATTTCTTCTACTGTGAAGAGGAACAAAAAGTTCTTGTTTCTCGACATGCCCACTTTCTAGAACACCAGTTCATAGAAAAAGAAATAAGTGGGAGCGCAGTAGAACTGGAAGAAATTCCAGAACCACAGACTGTTACTGAAAGCTTGATGGAACCAGAGGGTTCAACAGAACAGGACATTCCTACGCCGCTCCGCAGGAGTAGTAGGCAGTCTCATCCGCCCGAGAGATACTACGGTTTTCTCATAGACGGGGATAGAGAGGATTGCATCATAGATTATGATGAGCCTACTAGCTTCCAGCAGGCCGTTCAGAGCGTTGACTCAGTGAAATGGCTGGATGCAATGCGGACCGAAATGGAGTCCATGTACACCAACAAGGTATGGACGTTGGACATTGCTCCAGACGGGGTAAAACCCGTAGGATGCAAGTGGATCTTCAAAAGGAAGATTGGTGTAGATGGACAGGTTGAGACCTATAAAGCTAGGCTGGTAGCAAAGGGTTTTCGTCAAAGACCTGGCTTGGACTACGACGAAACCTTTTCTCCAGTAGCCATGCTGAAATCCATTCGGATCCTTCTTGCCATTGCTGCCTTCCACGATTATGAGATCTGGCAAATGGACGTAAAGACAGCTTTTCTAAATGGAAATTTAGAGGAGTGTGTCTATATGGACCAGCCAGAGGGTTTCATTCAGAGTGGGAGCAGCGGAAAGGTGTGCAAGTTGCTTAAGTCCATCTATGGACTAAAGCAGGCATCGCGGAGTTGGAACATCTGCTTTGATGAGACGGTCAAAGAATTTGGCTTTATCAAAAATCCAGATGAACCATGCATCTATAGTAGATTTGTAGCGAGAACTGTAGTATTCCTCGTTTTATACGTGGATGACATTCTCTTAATATGAAATGACATTCCTATGCTACAATCTGTCAAGGGGTTCTTGTCACACAGGTTCTCCATGAAAGACCTGGGTGATGCCTCATACATTCTGGGTATCCGGATCTACCGTGACAGATCCAAGAGGATATTAGGACTTTCACAGTCCAGGTACATCGACACCATACTGAAGAGATTCAGTATGGAAGATTCCAAGCGCGGTAACCTACCGGCTTGTCACGGGATCACCCTCTCTAAAGAGATGTCTCCCAAGACTGATTTGGAGAGGGATCGCATGTCTATTATACCCTACGCTTCTGCGGTAGGCTCTATAATGTATGCGATGTTGTGTACCAGGCCGGATGTAGCTTATGCACTGAGTGTGGTAAGCCGGTATCAGTCTAACCCTGGGGAGAAACACTGGATAGCGGTAAAGAACATTCTCAAGTACCTGAGAAGGACTAAGGAGATGTTCTTGGTGTATGGCGGAAAAGACCTCCAGATCGAGGCCTTTGCTGACTCCAGCTTCCAGAGTGACAAGGATGATTCCAAGTCCATGTCGGGTTTTGTCTTTACCCTCAATGGAGGGGCGGTGTGTTGGAAGAGTTCCAAACAGGAAACCGTTGCAGACTCGACGATGGAAGCGGAATACATCGCTGCATCTGATGCCGCAAAAGAAGCTGTCTGGATGAGGAAGTTCTTGAAAGAACTTCAGGTGGTTCCGTCCATTGTTGATCCAATACCTCTGTATTGCGACAACAACGGGGCTATAGCATTAGCGAAGGAACCCAGGTCCCATCAGAGATCCAGGCACATCTTAAGGCGGTATCACCTGATCAGGGAGATCGTGGATCGCCAGGAGATCGAGGTTCGGAGAGTCGCTTCAGAAGATAACACTGCAGATCCATTCACCAAGGCCTTGCCCCAGACTCAGTTCGAGCGGCTGATCGAGATGATAGGTCTTCGATACGCCAGTACATGGCCTTAGTGCAAGTGGGAGATTGTTAGTGTATATGCCCTAGAGGCCATTACTGTATCATACTAGTTTGTGTATTACTTAATGGATGCTTGGGATATTCACCTTGTATATACAATCTTGCTCAAAATAGTAGTATGCTACTTGGTTTGTTTCTACTTCAATGTGTACTTGTGTTTATTTCAGTATATCACTTATACGCATTAGTGGAGCCCTTAGGATCTTTGCTTGATTACCAGCGTTGTGATGGCAGTCACACTAGTGGGGGCTGGGTAATCTATAAGCACATCCTTATTCAGGTCCCTGGTCGCAGGACTATCGAGACAGGGCATCGATACTCCGGAGTAGACCAGCGCATGCGCTTCTCATCCCAGTGTGGGAGACGGTCTGTCCCACAGCCGTCAGTACGTCGTACTTGAGATAGTATGCGGGTGCTCGTTAGGTTACGGGTACACTGGACAGGACTCGTCGGGAACTGACTAGTTGGTATTATACCTATCGTCAGTTATCAGTTCCCAGGTGACATGAGTACAGCTTAGTCCGCTGACTTGACACTGTCACTTCGCCTCGGGTGTGTTCCCACTGTACTTTGATCACTACCCTACCACGGCTCAAAGGAGTCGTGCAAACAGGTGGTGGTTGGGTGCAGTCCCGAAGCACTTGGAGGCAGTGACGGTTAGACAGGATTCGTCTCTCCCGGTATTGGGGGTTGACATCGCGCTGTGTCTAGGAGAGCCATTACACGAGTAGTCCCTGGCCAGGGCAAACGAGATATACTGGTAGGTTTCCAGTGTTATCTCAGGGTGTATTGGGCTTCACTCCGGCACGACTTGTACCGCTATTGGGGGACTGACGTTTACCGCCCCCTAGGCCCGCCATGCGATGTATCAGACGAACAGACCGGACTGTATGGAGAATGTCACACTCAGGCTCAGTAGGAGTTCAGATGGGTTTCGCCTCGTCGGTCTTCTTGTCGGCATTACCTGGGGACCGTTACGCACAGCTAGTGCCGCTTGCGGTCTGTGGTTAAACCCACTGCCAGCGTAGTGTCGAGTCTTTAGAGTCCCACACAGAAAGCTTTTCGCCTTTAGGCAAAAGAGTAGAGGTCGCATGGTATTGCGACAGGTCGCATGGTTTTGCGACAGGGTTCGGTCACATCCGTGCACGTGTGCACGTACAGTGTCCGGACAAGTTTACACTAGCGGGCTTTGGTTTAAGCCAGATCCTAGTGTACCTTATGGGATTGGATTTATCCAGTTTGCATTCGTGTTCCTCGGAACGCGGATGCGGGTGTGTATGCACAGTTGACAGGGAGGCAGAGGCAGCGGATTCTCATTAGGGTTGTTGACAGTTGACCGTTGACTTTTTGACTTTATGCTCAACCCTAATGAGAATATGATATGTGATTAACTATTATATTAATTAAGTATTATGGTGATATGGTTGTTGACTTGTTGACTTTTGTTGACTTGTTGACTTTGTTGACTTGTTGACCGGTTGACTAGGCTTGACTAGTTGACCATCATGATAACCATGGTTATCATTTCATGCCAAAGACTTTTTCTTGCTTGTTCATTTGAGTAAAATGAGTGCATGACATGATAAGGTTATGGTTACTTCAACCATCACATAAGACTTTTATTGATATGATGAGTTATCATTGCTTTGGATTATGAGAGGGTGAGAGACAAAATACTTGCTCATTCTTTCTTGCTCATTCTCTCTCTTGTTCTTGAGCTCTCCCCTTGCTCTCACCCTCAACCTCTTGCTCCCTCTCTTGATCTATGGTTCTCTTGTCTCATGAGTTGAGAATCAAGAACCATAGATAAAATCCCATTCTATTTCCTCTCTACTCATTCTAGTTCACTAGGTTTAGCAAACTAAGTGAACTAGTTTCTTCAAAGACCGAAGAAGGAGCTAAAGGTTGGAGCTTTCAAGTGGATCTATCTTCGGCGTACGGAGACGACGAGAAGGAGCCATCGGACCACCACCGGAGCTTGAAGAGAAGGAGTTCAAGTTTAGGTATAACCATCTTCATCCGAGTAGCTAAATATCTTTAGCTTAGTTTGCTAGTTTTAGTTTAGGTAACGATCCCGACCATAAGTTAGTCCATGTTGCCTCTTGCGATAAAAATTCGTTTTTTATACCGTTTCCGCCTCCCCGTAAGAACCGGGGGTCGCAATATGGACTTACACAACCATCGCCCCATACAGGGTCAAGAAACATATACACTAGTCTACTCTGGAATATCGATGCCTTGTCTCGATACTCCCTCGACTAGGAACATTTAAGGATGTGCTTGTTGACTACTCAGGCCCCACTAATATGATCTCTATCATATTCCTGTTAGTCAAGCAAACATCCTAAGGGCTTTATCAACATATATCAATAAAATAGTAAACTAAAACAAATGCACATGTTAAGATAAAGAGAAACCAGATAGCATGCTATCATATCAAGAAAAAATGTCATGTGTGTGTGTGTGTCCAAGCATCCACTATAATATACAATAATGGCCTCTAAGGCATACATATCACTAACAATCTCCTACTTGCACTAAGGCCAGTTGTTGTAGTATCGCATACCCAGCATCCCAAAAAGTATCTTAAATTGCGTCTGGGGAAGGGCCTTCGTGAGTGGATCCATCGTATTGTCCTTCGTGTCAACTCTCCTGACCTCGATCTCGCAGCGATCAACTATCTCCCTGATCAAGTAATATCGCCTCTGAATATGTCTGGATCGCTGATGGGAATGTGGTTCCTTAGCCAAAGGCATAGCTCTATTGTTATCATAATACAAGGGTATTGGATCAACAATGGATATAACTACACCAAGTTCAGTGATGAACTTTTTCATCCAAACAGTCTATTTGGCAGCATCGTTAGCAATGATGTATTCAGCCCCCATCGTCGAGTCTACAACGGTATCCTACTTGGAACTCTTCCAACATACCGTCTCTCCATTGAGGGTGAAGACAAAACCCAAGATAGACTTGTTGTCATCCTTATCACTCTGGAAACTTGAATCGGTAAAGGACTCTATTTAGATGTCTCCGTTACCATACACCAAGAACATTTCTTTAGTACTTCGCAATTACTTTAGAATGTTCTTCACAGCTATCCAGTGTTTCTCCCCTGGGTTAGCTTGATACCTACTTACCATACTGAGAGCGTAAGCTACATCCGGTCTGATACATAACATCGCATACATAATAAACCCGACTGCAAAGGCATAAGCTATCATGTTCATGCGAGCCCTCTCCTTATCAGTCTTGGGAGACATCTCTTTGGAGAGGGTGATTCTTTGGCAAGCATGTAAGTTACCATGCTTGTAATCTTCCATACTAAAACTCTTCAGTATGGTGGCTATGTACCTAAATTAGGACAATCCCAACATCTTTTTAGATCTATCTCTATAGATCTTTATTCCAAGGATGTAGGAGGTATCACCCAGGTCTTTCATGGAGAACTTTTGTGATAGGAAGTGTTTGACCATGTGCAATATCGGAACATCATTTTCTATTAAGAGTTTGGCATCTACGTACAATACAAGGAAACCGACCTTACTCTTTACTATCTTTTTATATATACATGGTTTATCTATATTTTTGATGAAGCCAAACTGTTTGACTGCTACATCAAAACAGATGTTCCAACTCCGTAACGCCTGTTGTAATCCATAGATTGATTTAAACAGCTTGCACACTTTTCCGCTGCTCCCACTGTCTACGAAGCCCTATGGCTGTGTCATATACACACTCTCTTCTAAATCACCATTTAGAAAGGCAGTCTTGACATCCATCTGCCAGATTTCATAGTCATGGAAGGCAGCAATAGCAAGTAGGATCCAGATGGACTTAAGCATAGCTACTGGAGAAAAGGTTTCGTCATAGTCGACACCTGGTTATTGACGAAAACTTTTGCTACAAGTCTAGCTTTGAAGGTCTCAACATTTCCATCTACACCGATCTTCTTCTTGAAGATCCATTTGTTCTGAATGGGTTTTACCCCTTCAGAAGCATCCTCCAAAGTCCATACTTTGTTGGTGTGCATAGATTCCATCTCAGATCGCATAGCATCCAGCCATTTCACAGAGTCCCCACTTATGATAGTCTACTCGAAACTAGTCGAGTCATCATCTTCCATGATGCAATCCTCACTTCCACCGTCTATGAGAAAACCGTAGTATCTCTCAAGTGAATAAGGAACCCTACTAGATCCGCTACTAGATCCGCGGAGTGGCTGGAGTTCGTCCAGGATTATTGAATGTTGAGGTTCTGCCAAATCCTCAGCTGCAGTCTATACTTCTGGAACTTCTTCCAACTCTACCGTGCTCCCACTAACTTCCTTTGCAATAAATTCCTTTTCCAAAAAGGTGGCATGTCGAGAAACAAACACTTTTTGTTCCTCGGTGAAGTAGAAAAGATATGCCCGCGAATGTTTGGAATATCCCACAAACTTGCATAACATTGAATGTGCCTCGAGTTTGTCTGGATTTTTCGTTTTGACATAAGCCGGACAACTCCAAACCTTATTATAATTAAGAAAATGTCTCTTTGCACTCCATATCTCATATGGTGTAGTATGCACAAATTTAGTTGGAACCTAATTCAATAGGTATGTCGCTGTTTTCAATGCAAAACCCCAGAAAGAAAGAGGTGACTCGGCATTACCTATCATAGAGCGCACCATATCTAATAAGATGTGATTCCTCCGCTCTGATACACCGTTGTACTGTGGTGTATATGATGGAGTAAGCTGAATAAGAATCTCATTCTCTTTTAGATAGTTCTGGAATTCCGTTGTTAAGTATTCGCCTCTACGATCATATCGTAGGATTTTAATGTTGTTTCCTGTTTGATTCTCTACTTCGTTCTTATATTCTTTGAATTTCTCAAAGGCTTCGGATTTATATTTCAATAAGAACATATATCCGAACTTGGAAAGATCATCAATAAATATAATGAAGTAAGAGTACATGCCCCTTAGATGTGCAAGCATAGGACCGCATACATCACTATGTATCAGTCCCAAGAGTTCTGTAGCTCTTGCTCTATGTCCCATAAACGTAGTTTTGGTCATTTTTCCTTTGAGACAAGAATAACAAGTTTCATAAAATGTAAATTCGAATGGATTCAAATATCCATTCTTATGCAACTTAACTAGTCGGGTCTCATTGATATGACCAAGTTTACAATGCCATAAGAAGGATTCGTTCATATCTAAACATTTCCTCTTGCGTATGTTTTGTAAGTTTAAAATTGTATTTTGATTTAAAACGTATAAACCATTACATAGCATACCAAACCTAATCAACACTTGATTTAGGAAAATGTTCATAATATTTTTCTCTAAGGAAAAATTATATCCATCTTTATCAAATAAAGAAACGGATATTATATTGCACATCATAAACTGTATGAAGTAACATTTGTTCAAAACCAATGTATTTCCTGTGGGAAACACTGGATGATATTCACATACGGCTTCAGCAGCAACAATTGCTCCGATCCCTACTCTGAGAGACCTATTATCCTTTCCTAGTGCTCTACTTTTCATTAAACCTTATAACATATTACAAATGTGGGATCCTGATCTGGTATCCTATACCCAGGACACAGAGGAGACTGAGAAACAATTCTCAATAACTAACACACCCGATGATAATGCATCAGAATGCTTCTTCTTCATTAAGGTCGTGTGAAAATCGTTGCTTTCCCCTTTCCCTTGCCCATATTTATGACTTTTGTCATAAGTTAGAGCGTAACTAACATTCCGCGGTCCAGTATAATAAGCGGGTTCCATATTATTATCTTAATTAAGACATGATATGGTCTCTACCTAGAGATAGAGAGAGAAAAGAAACACTTTAGGGTGCGCTCTTACAAGATTAGAATGGTTATTATCTTATTTAATAAGGATGGCTCCCACTGTTTTTATCAAATCTTTCTCCAAACCTTAAAAGGAAAATTAGCTGGGATTAATTACACTCTATAAGTTCGCTAACCGGTCAGCCAGGCCAGTGTTTGTATTCCGAGGGAGGTTCCCCGTGATTTCGCACGGAACTAATTAAAGTAAAACCCATTTCCGCAGAGGCATAACCCCGTTAACACCTTTTTAGACACCTACTGGATTAGCTAATTGTAAAGTGGAAAACTCTCCCGGGAGCAACACTTACTCGCAGTGGGTATCGAGATCCAACTATCATATAGAAAGTATGCAATCTCATTGCAAATTTCAACATTTGAAATTCCCGACACGGTTTTTACCCCTAGGACCCTATGACCTTGACTAGAGGTCAACAAATCAAAGAGTCCTTACTCAAGTTCTATCCGTCATTTCGTGATTAATTTAGACCCACACATAAGACCCTTGATTAGAGACCAACAAAATCTTACGAATGTCCTAATTGATCGCATTGTATGTGGCAAACAAGCATCACTTAGCTACTGAACACTATGCCTTGATTAAATATCAACAAACGTAGCACGAATACTAAGTACTCTATTTATTTGAAATGACGAAGGGCTACGGCTGGTTTTGAAGAAAATCGTTAACGTAATGAACTTGATATCGTTGTGGAACCGGGTGATTTGAAAAAGGAGTGGTTTAATCTCCGCTTTAAAAAACGAGTGGTTTTCAAAACAAACCGAGTGGGTTGTAGCATATGCTAGTTTTTGCTAAAGGGGTCATTCCATGTAAAAGGATCTAGGCTCTTTTCTCATCGAATGAGGTGCTGGATATTCATCAATAAATAGCTCTATGCAAAGCAAAAACTAGAGCTACATTTTTTTTAAAATGTGGTTCTACAACATCTTTTTGGTTTTTTTTCTTTTCATTAATCTTATTAATGAAGTCCTATCATTTAAGCTCCTAACATCATAGAAGAAACGAAAATAAAACACACATATATGTCATCCGCATTCCCCACAGGGACCCGGGTCTTCACCGTAAGGTTACTTAATTTACGGCAGGGCGGGGTCAAGACTACCGCGGATGCAAAACATATATAGTGTCTACTAATATATATATATATATATATATATATATATATATATATATATATATATATATATATAGCATTCATCTCATGCATTTATAAGAGCATCATAAATATCACAGCAGAAGCATATATGAAATAGAGGATATACTGGGAGTTTCGTGTTTTAGATTAATCTATTTAACGAAAACACGGATTCCACGGTTGTGATGAATAGCCAAGCCCACACCCCTAGACCACTATGAGTGCGGCAAGCAACCCAGCCAATTCTAGAGTTAGATGACCGGTCTTGATTCCTCGAGATGGCCACCCACTGGACTCTAGAACCCGGTTACTTGAACACCCCGCCTTGGGACTATCCTAATGCGGAAAAGTAAATAATATACATCAAGATGACAACATCCTCACTCCCGGATGTGCCCCAATAAAAGAATATTACATACAATAATTTACATGAATGAAAATAAAAAAACACTCATCTCAAAAAACCCCCAGCTATTCAATTACGACGATCCAATATATCATATCCAAACAACAACACAATAACATCGCATGTCATCAACGTAAGTAAATATGTGTACCCCTTATGCCGTTGACATATAGCAACGAGATTGGGAAAAACCACCACATATTACACTTACAGTCACAGAAAAGAAACAAAAACTACAACAATTAGAATCCGCAACTACAGACATCATAAACCTGGATTATCTCATAACCCGAATTTCATGCCTAACCACTAAAAATCTTACGTTTTAAGTCTCGAATTGAAAAAAAAATTCAATGAAAAATCCCGAGAATTCATCAAGATTCCCAGTGAATTAGTCGAAGGTTCGTCGGGAATATTAGGGGATGACCCCACCCCCATGAGGCCGTTGACTAAGTGACCTTGGACGGGACACCATGGCCGAGAGCACCCAAGTGGATGCTTTTGACCTTGGGGTTCTCCCATGGTCACTTTTTCGGGGCAAAGGGGTGTGGCAGTCTTCTAGTACTCCCGGCGAGTTTTCGCGTACTATATGAAATTACGACAGAGTTTTGATCCAAATCTAAACTCCATGGTGATTCATCAAATAAGGCTAAGAAATTAGATTTATAAAACTAGTTTTCACAAAACTATTTAATGTGAATTCTTAAAATTGCAACAAACAACCACAACATTTAAACGATGTTAATATTTCGATCAACTTTCTTTTCAATCTCAATAAGCAGAGACCACAACCACTTGAGCCCCAACTAAACCACCATGAAAATCCATTTCATCAAAACACAATCCCAAAAGAAAATTAGGACCCAAACAAGATCAAAGCGCGGCCGATCCGCGGTCAAGGCCATAGCCTTGGCCGCGGATCCGCGGCGACTTGTTGATGTTAGGGGCTCCATTTTCTTCAGGGCTCATAAAATTAGCTACACGAATTTTTGAACATTTTTATTTTGAAAAATATTGCAGTTTGAAAAAATGGACAGAATGGTGCATTAATCAGAAAATTTCAGTCGATCAAACATTTTAATTTCGTCTAAACTTTGCCTAAGCCTCTAGTTTGGCTTTGATACCATAAAAGTAGATGCAAGCACCTCTACTAGGGTTTCATGAAAAGAAAGTATGCAATTTAAAAAATTCTAGAGGGCTAAGTCTACAAATAAGAATCAAACTAAAGGTTTAAGATTAAAAGAAAAGCAAAAAGAGTTTAAACTAAGTGATGGAAGAGCAACAAACTTTGTAGCCAAGTCCTTCACTTCTAAAGCTCCATGTAAAAGTTCCTTGAACGCTTTAATAAGCTCCTCTTGAAGTATTCATCAAGCTTGCTTGAAGTCTTCTAGGTCAAAGATGATCCACCTTAAGTCAACTCTAACATAAGCACTCACTTCACTAAAAAAACTAGTTGTGAAGATAACAAGCTAAACTAATTTGCTAATTTAGTTTAGATTGAAAAAGTAGGATTTTTGCTCACTTAATTTTTCTTTTCTTTTTCTCCACTCTTGAATGAATAGGAAATCAAGAGAAGAGATGAAGTAGATGAAGATAGAGATGAGAATGTCAAAGTGTTGAGATAAGATCAAATGATAAACTCGTTTCATTTAAGAAGAAAACGAGTCATGGTCAGTACAAACTTCTAAAGTAATGACTCGTTCTTCTTCTTCAAAAATCAAATAAGCAAATCATTATCCTCTTATCCTTTACCCTATATAATTCTCATATACACAACTCTTGTGTATAAACAACCATGACAAATATATATATTATTTATATCATATATAAATAATAAATAAAGAGATTAAAAATTAAAGTGAGCATAATATTAGTAAATATATATCAAATTATTAAATCAACACTTGATTTAATAATCCAGTTATATCATATATAATCTGGCTAATATTAAATAACGCTAAATTAAAATACGGTATCATATACCCGTATTTAATTGAGCTCCCGCACATATCTCTATACATGTCCTACTTCATTTCGCTTGTGCTAGGAAACCTCTATGTGGGACTCTAAAGACTCGACAATATGCTGGCAGTAGGTAATGATCAAATAAAACATCTATAAGCACGTTAGCGGTACTAGCTGCACGTAACGGCTACATAGTATTGAACGAAATAGAATATCAACAAGTATACTTATCCAAACTCCCTGTAGAGCCTATAAGCGACACTTACCGTACAGTCCGGTCTCTTCGTCTGATATGTTACATATCAGGTCTGGGGGTGGTATCGTTAGACCCCAATAACTCGATAATTCATGCCGATGTGTGGCCTATAACCAATCGAGAAACTACTAATAACACTTATCAGTAAATCTCATTAATCTTGGCCAGGGACTTGCGGTTATGACCAATCGAGTATATCATAACATCAACTCCCGATACCGGGAAAGACAAAACCCCTCCTATCGCTTACTGCCTTCATGTGACTCGGGACTGTACCCAACTACCACAAGTTTGCATGACTTAGTAGAGCCGTGGTTGGGAGATAATCAAAGTACAGTAGGAACCACACAAGACACCGTGACAATCTTGGGTCTGCAGACTAATATGACAATAGGTATGGTATCATCTAAAAGTTCTCGGCGAGTCCGTTCGGTGTACTCAGTCTCCAATGATCACCTATATACAATCTTTGGTGTCAAACACCAATAATTGTGGAATCAACCATCGTCCCATACAAAGTCAAGAAACGTATATACTAGTCTACTCTAGAATATCGATACCCTGTCTCGATACTCTCTCGACTAGGAACATTTAAGGATGTGCTTATTGACTACTCAGGCCCCACTAATATGATCTTTATTATATTCCTAGTAGTCAAGCAAAAATCCTACGGGCTTTATCAACATGTATCAATGAAATTGTAAACTAAAACAAATGCACATGTTAAGATAAATAAAAACCAGATAGTATACTATCATATCGAGCAAGAATATTCTATGTGTTTGTGTGTCCAAGCATATACTTTAATATACAATAATGGCCTCTACAGCATATATATCACAAACAATAAGCACGTGGTGGCACCCTCAATATGCCCCATATCCAAACAAATCTTTGGCAGAGAACCCTAGAGGCCTCCGCGCCCCAAAAGAATCTACAACGACAACCCCAATAGCATCTACAATATTACCCAAATCCATAACGAAAAGCCAAATAACCCCATAAACACCAAAATGATATCACAGTTGCCCTATGGCAAGTTTATGGCAAGATAACTTACCATATACAATCCACGGGCTACCATCGTGACATAGAAGTCAATCTTATCCAACACTACCAATTTGGCCCTATGGCAGGGTAAAATTATGTTAACCAACCATATACTATCCACGGGCATCCCTCGTGACATAGAAGTCAGTAAATGCACCAACTCCCTATAAACAACCACACCTCTTGGTCCGAGATGACCTTAAACTACTGCCTGATCCGAGATGACTTTAAACTACTGTCTGATCCGATATGATTTTAAACTACCATCTTGTCCGAGATGATGTTAAACTACTATCAAGGTCCGAGATGACCCTAAACTAAAAATGGACCCCCAAGTCCCTAAACTAGATCCATGGACCACTACGTCCCTAAACTGGAGTTTCTCCTTATGACAAGTAAAATAACTTTCCATATACCATCCACAGGCTACCATCGTGAGTTATCAAAACCACCACCAAAACGCCCTACGGCGGGATGGTATATATCAGCCTTCCATATACAATCTACGGGCAATAACTGTGAAATAGAAGTTGTCCCCCACCATATCACTAATCATATACTCTATCATGGTCTGAAATGACTTCAAACTACTGCTTAGTTCAAGATGACCTTAAACTACTGTCTGGTCTGATATGCCATTAAACTATTATCATGGTCCGAGATGACCCTAAACTAAAAGTCGACCCCCAAGTCCCTAAACTGGATTCATGGACCTCTGCGTACTTAAACTGGAATTGTTGGCTATAGTGCCCTCAAGACAATTATTGTAATCATAGGCAAGCGATTATGATGATTGAGAAAGGACCTATACAGGTAGAACAATCTTACTCGAGATGATAGTATGCTATCCGGTTTAACTTTATCATCATGTGCATGTATTATGTAGCATTACAGATCACTATTGCATATTGATAGAGAACATAAGATTCTTGCTTGACTACCAGGGTTATTGTCACGCCACGCTTCCCGGTGTACGGACAAGGGGACGTGGCGGTTCACACGACGTATTTACTCAGAAGTAAACACGCTAAGCGTAAATAAGCAATATAATGTAAATGTACACAAGAAAGACAACAGATGTAAATGAACAGCAATTTTTATTTATTAAACATTTCATTACAATACAACTGAAAATGTAAATACAAGAATAGAAAGCAATGCCTAAACAATGTCATGAACTGAAAGAAAAGTGAGTACAAGTGAAGCCTAGTGGTCGTGCTGCTCAGTGGTCTGCTCCAATTGCTCCTGACTGGTCTCGAACTCCTCAGAGTCGGGTCCTCCTGACAACATTCCAAAGAAAGAAGAGAAATAGGAATGTCCTCAGTGAACAATCACTCGGTAAGTCCTAAAGAGAGATAGAAATAGAATAGACAGATAGGAGGATGTAACTGGTATAATTTTTGATTGTTATGCTAGCGCAGTTGTTTGTACCTTGGTACAGAATATGCCAGTGTATACGAGAGGAGTCCAACTTACACCGTGGACTATGGTAACTCGTAGTACAAGGCTCCATCGATAAACCACAGAACAATGGCAATGGATATATAGTTACGTCATTTAATGGTTATCTCGTGCCACTTTTAACACATTCCATGCCAGTCTACCCCTTTAAAACCCCGTAATGTCTTTTGTATTGATTGTATTGAAGCAAATTATAGATGTAAGACTTGACGAAACCACGATATCAGTAGTTCATGTAAATGGAAGGGATATAAACGGATAGACATGTAAATAGAGTATATCCATGGTACGGTTCGGTCAAGTCATGTTGATATTGATTGTATTCTGGTATAAATGGATTCATATTGAATTGGAGTTGTACTTGAATTGTATTCAAGTATAGATTGTATTCTGATTGTTTTCGGATTAGACTGGGACTTAGATTGAGTCGGACTCTTTAAACAGAATTGAAGTTCTGAATTAGTTTTAATGTTATCGGTAACAGCTGCACATGGACGGCAGGATTTGCAAGATAATTACTGTATTGATAACACCGTTTTTAGGTTTTCTACATTAGATAGTCAAGCACTTATATTCTACGTCTCCCTGAAACTCAAGAGAACGGGTCCCGCTTAAACCTATATTTACTAAGGTCCTTATTGTAAATTAATATAACTTTAGGGGATTTTATAAAAAATAGTTTTGATATATTTTCAAAATACACCTCAAGTATTCAATTATCGTCTTTAAGGTTTTCATAGATGTAATTTTTAAGAGTGATGAGATAGTCTAGTAGATATAAACCTAACTGGAATAGTATATGGTATTTTCTTGTAATTTGACTTGTATTGATTCTTGATGGTATTTTCATGAACTTTTGTGATTCTTTTCTTTGATTTAGAAAACATGGAATATATTATATTTTTAAAATAGATATTTTGATAATATATATATATATATATATATTTAAAATAGAATTTCTTTATTAATAGAAATCGAGTTTTCTTAAAAATTGTAATAAAATTCCATCAAGATCGTATGCTCTGTGAGAAGGTCTACATCTCGTCCTACTAGTCCGATGGATGTGCGATAACCCGCACCAACCAAATCGGATTCCCCAGAATGGGTTGTAAGGATTTAATCGTATGGAATTTGATTAAAACACTTAAAAGAAATATGGTTTTATTAGTTTATTGTATTTTAATGTAAAATTTTGTATTTTTTCCCACAAAAATTGTTACAAAAGCCATCGTGCTATGTCAAGATGAGTGTTGTGATGAGGTAAATCATATCCTCGTGAGTTTTCTAAAGGTAATATGAGTAAAACGGTAAAGTAATGTCGTATGTAAATTTGATGGTATTTTACCGTAAAAATGAAATAAAAGTTGCAATACATATTATTTTGAATTGAAACTTGTTGTAAATGTTGTTTTATATTTGTTAAACAATATAAGAAGAGATGGTTAATTTGTTGTTTAATAAAAATTGAGTTTTTAAAGAAATGAGAATCGGAAGTCGGAATAACTCCGCTTCCGACGAGTTTTGAGAAGAGAGTGTTTTAGATTAGAAACATAGAAGGGGAGAGGGGACTTACTGATTTGGAAAAGAAAGGGGAGGTAGAGGGAGATTTCGAAGGCGTCATGGAGTCGCGTCGTCACCGAATTTGTCCCAAAATGTCGCCGGAACTTTAATCTCGGCTAACTCCATTTGTACAACTTCTTGAACTTGGAAAATTTAAAGAGTTTTGGCAAAAGATTTCTTAATGAAGGGGCTATGGTGTATGGTGGTATTTATAGGAGAAATTAGGGTTTAGAGTATTAAAATGAGAATTAAAAATGTATTAAAATTTGCTTT
Source organism: Agapanthus africanus (assembly GCA_030015575.1). Classification (NCBI taxonomy): domain Eukaryota; kingdom Viridiplantae; phylum Streptophyta; class Magnoliopsida; order Asparagales; family Amaryllidaceae; genus Agapanthus; species Agapanthus africanus. Next base: position 128,506,136 of record CM057350.1, on the reverse strand, counting down.
TAAGGATCATTTTAATTCTCTGGAAATGTGCAGGGAAATCAAACAGACTAGGGTTAGTGGGGCAGGCCAAAGAGTGCTAGGAAAAAAATTGGAGCATTTGGTACGGTTGGGACCGGCGGAGCCAGCCCCAAAAGCAATCTCGTCGGTCCAAAGTATGGTGTGGGGGCTTGGATTCAAGACACGTGTTAGGTTCAGTGCATACAATATTTTCCACATGTTTGATTTCTGAGTCTTTTCATTTTTACGTGTTTTGCACGTGTAAACTTTTGAGCTTCTAAAAGTTTGAAAGAAAAAATCAGCAAAAATAATATGTGGCTGAGGGGATTCGACACAAGGGCTATGTCACAGTAGTGCAAGGCTTTACCAATGAACTACAGGTGCTTTCTTGTTGTTCAAAAGCAATTTAAATTTATAACTTGTGCTCAGGCTAAGGTATTCCTTTCTGTACTTTACAAAAAAAATTTGTATAGAAGTTTAGGGTTGTTACATTATACCCTCCTTATAAAAATTTCGTCCTCAAAATTTATAGAAGGAATTTGTAACAGATGAATTAACAATTCATTTGTGTTCACTATTCAAGCATGGTCATCACCATACTCTCCTCATTTTCATTTCCACCTCATTTACCATTTTCTAAAAATGGTCAAATTAAGAAATGAGGTGGCACCTTGTAGAATGTTATCCGGTAAAAAATATGGATTACATTCTACTGTTAATATATCTGCATTCGTACCGAAATACGAATACCCAAAGAGATAAAATAACATAATGAATATAATACTAGAATATACGTACCGAAATACATATACGTAAATTATTAAATCAATTACCTGATTTAATAATCCGGCATAAACCCGAGCCGGCTAGTATTATCAACTGTCCAATCGAAAACCCGAGTACAATGTACATCAATCCATCAGAACCCTGCACGTATCCAATACGGCTACTACATCGTTCTCCAGAACCAGGGAAACCCTCTGTGCGGGACTCTAAAGACTCGTCAATACGCTGGCAGTGGGTTTAACCATAAGCACGTCAGCGGCACTAGCTGTACGTAACGGCTACCCAGGTATTGAGCGAAAGGGAGGCCGACGAGCAAACTCATGCAGAACCTCTATTGAGCCTGACAGTGACAATATCCGTACAGTCCGGTCTGTTCGTCTAAGAGTATCGCATATCGAGTCTAAGGGGTGGATAAATTCAGACCCCCAACAACGCGATATTTAGTGTCGGTATGAAACCCATCACCACCTGAGAAACTATCGATCCTGGATCGATAATTCTCGTCAACCGTGGCCACGGATTTATGGTGATGGCCATCTGTACACAACGCGACATCAACCCCCAATACCGGGAGAGACGAATCCCCGACGATCCGATCACTGCCTCCATGTGGCTCGGGACTGTACCCAACTAAAACCTGTTTGCACGACTCCTTTGAGCCGTGGTAGGGTAGTAATCAAAGCACAGTGGAAACTCACACGAGACAAATGACGATCTCAGGTCGACAGACTAACCTGTACACATGTCACCTGGGAACTGCTATCTGACAATAGGTATAATACCAAGTAGCAGGTTCCCGGCGAGTCCGTCCAGTGTACTCATAACCCAATGAGCACCTGTATACTATCTTAGGTGAACAAACTAACACCAATGGCTTGTGAGACCTGGCCACCGCCCCTCGTCGGGGTCTCGATCAGTATACACTAGTCTACACTGGAGTATCGATACCCAGTCTCAATACTCCTACGACTAGGGATATTTAAGGATGTGCTTATAGACCCTCAGCTTCCACGTATGTGATCGCCATCACAATGCTGGCAGTCAGGCAAGAATCCTATGGGCTCTATCAACACGTACATGATGATAAAGACAAACCAGATAGCATACTATCATCTTGAGTAAGACTGTTTTATCGGTATAGGTCCTCAATCAATTATCATAATCATAAGTCCGCGACTATGATAATTGCCTTGAGGGCACTATAGCCAACAATCTCCCACTTGCACTTAAGGCCAATTATTGCGATGTCGCATACTCACAGCCAGTGTGATACCGAACACCCAACTTCTCTACTAATCAGTTTCTCAAAGCCCGTTTGCGAAAATGATTGCGTTCGAGAAATAGCCTCAGTGAGTGGATCCGCTCCAATGTTTCTTTCTATATCTTTCTATATCTCAACTTCGCGGAGAAAGATATCTCCCGATATGAGCAATACATGTCTTAGAATTTGTCTGGATATCTGATGGGACCCAGTTCATAAAAGAACTCCAAATCCAGCAAACCTCCTAGACTGTATTATCCACTGAATTTAATCAGTAACATGCGCCATGCCTTCCTCAGTATCCGCTTGGACCACCTGTCTAACACACTGTCCCTCAAAAGAGGGAAAAACTATAATTCTGACAGTCACTTTGTCATCCAGGTCATCTTGGAAGCCTGAAATGATAATCGTCTCCTGAAGGAGGCTTCCGTTACCATATCCCAAGAACATCCATTTACGTTCAATAACTGCTTCCCAATGTTTCTCCATGATTGGATTAATATATGTTTATTGCAGCTAGTGCAAAAACAACATCTGGTGTGGTACTTGACATTTCATGATTAACTCAATTGCCTAAGCAAGTGATATGCTAATCATGCGGATCCCTCTCCCCTTTAGTCTGTAAAACACCTTTAGAGAGGGTGACTCCATCACTTGCAAGTACACTACCATGCCAGGAGTCGTCCATTCTAAAATTCCTTTAGAATAATGTCAAAGTACCCAGATTGGGATACTTCCCAAATCTAAATCTAAAACCAAAGATCTAGTAACCAGAAAACGTGATATCATTTCCATATCCTATGTGGAGGATCAACTTTATGACAACCACAGTATAACCGATCATAGTATAGGAATATCACTTCCTACCAAGTGCATGTCATCCCAATACCTAGACAACACTCTCTACTACCTTCTTGCCAGATCATCTCCTATTCTGATGAAGTCAAAGCCTATGACTTTCAAAAAATAGATGGTCTATTTCCGCTATACCTGCTTTAGTAAAATAAATTGACATAAGCTACTTGCCTACTATGCTTCCGCTGCTTCCGCTGACTACAACAACTCTCTGGCAGAGTCATATACACGTGCACTTCTAAAACTAGTTTAGAATGACGCTATACTCATCCTCCTGCCGGGTCTTATAGTCTAGAACAACAGCAATGGCAAGTCTGGGTAAACAAGAACCTCCCTGTCACCGTCACTGAGAAAACCGAAGTATCTCTCGGGTGACTGAGGTTACCCACCAAAACTGCGGAGTGGCTAATGGACCTTACTTAATCACCAACTGATATAGGTAAATATCATAGACATAATATCAAAAAGTTACATCTCACTTTATAAAATAAATGTTCAGATATATCAGTTTGAAATTGGTGCATAACAACGGATATTCAAAACTAATTATTTGCCATCCGGCAAAATCCAGATGATTTCCTCAAATATCTCCAATTACAACGAATTCCGATATAATGAGGATCTAATCACCCAATTCCCAATATCTTACTCCCACTCACCATCGGTAATAACATACAGATATAAGAAACTGATCTGGTAAATACATACCCTGGAGTTAGATTCCAATTGGGAAAACAGTTTTCAATTAATATCGCACAGTCAGACTGAAACATGAAAATATTTCAAAAGGGTTAACTGGTATCCCTAGTAACGCCTCTTCCACTATCCTGATTCACGACAATAACCATATACTTACCTGCCCTCACTCCAATCCCTTTATTATGTCTTTACTTATTACCTTCTGCACACCTTCTTTTAGGCTAATTGGTTTTCTTCTTTCCCTACCCTTCGGCACCAACCTAAGGTTTGGAAGAAGACTATCCAATAAGCGTAATAGGTGTACTCTCCTAATCTTAGGAGCCCTCACAACCTGAGAGAAGGTAATGGGAAAAGACATCTGAATAATCTTATTCTATTTCTCCTGAACCAGAATCCATCCTCGAAAAAGTTCTTTCGAGTTCGTATGTAACTATACGATGGATTTATCCAATGGAAGTGGATATCCGTAGTGATACGGAGTGTTCTAGAGAAAAGCAAAGTGGATGTAGGAGTGGCAGGGGTATATACGGTCTTTGTTGTGAATGATGGTGATCGCAATTTCCTTTGCCATTATTCTAATCCCTTTATATGTCTTTACTTATTACCTTCTGTACACCACGGTTAAGCTTGTTGGTTTTCTTCCTTCCCTACCGTTCGGCACCTGCCTATGGTCTGGAGGAAGACTATCCAATAAGCTCAATAGGTGTACCCTCTCCTAATCCTAGGATCCCTCACAACCTGAGAGAAGGTAAAGGGAAAAGACAACCGAATAATCCTATTCAATCTCTCCAGAACCAGAATCCATCCTCGAATCAGATCCTTCGAGTTCGTATATAACCATACGATGGGTTTATCCAATGGAAGTGGATGTTCGTAGTAATACGGGGTGTTCTGGAGAAATGCAAAGGTGATATAGAAATGGCAATGATATATGCGACACCGTGACATTCCAAAAGCCAAAGTGTTTTAAGAAGGTTCGGTAAACTTGGTTCATGAGTTTTAGTTTAGGGTCGGGTCATAGTCGCAGCCAGAGAGAGAGAAAAGAAACACTCAGCGTGCACTCAAATCTAGATCAGAATGGTTAATCATTTTATCTAATCTGGATGGCTCCCACTGTATCCTCGAATTCTCCTCCAAACCTAAAAGGAGAATTAGTCGGAGTCACCCGAGTAGTAATCCTACTCATCAGTGGGAATCGGGATCCAACTATCATCGCATGATAACTTGATGGAAGCCACTCAAGTCACCACACTCCAGAAGGTATGCGCAAGCCTGACAAGTTTCCTGTATGTTTGAAACTCCCGATATGATTTTTACCCGTAGGACCCAAGTGACCTTGACGAATAATCAACAAATCAAAAGGTCCTAGTCAAGTTCAACCCGTCATTATCTTGATTGCATTAAACCCACCCGCACGACCCTTGATGAATAATCAATAAAGTCGTACGACTGTCCTAACCAATCCACATATCCATGCGACAGAAAAGCATTACAGAGCTACCGCACACTACGTCTCGGCGAATAGCAACGACAAACGTAGCACGAATACTAAGCAATACTGATCTGAAATGACGGAGGGCTACGAAAGGGTTTTAGCGAAAAATCTTTAACGTAATGAACTTGATATCGTTGAAGGAATCCAAGTGGTTTTATAAATATATAGTGACGAAAACTTTTGCTAAAGAGGTCACTCCCGGTGAAGGGATCTCGGCTTTTTCCCCGTCGAATGGGGTGCAGGATATCCCAAACTGAATACCACGATTCAAAGCAAAAGTAATCGACTATAGTGAAGTTATTATGTTGACGCAAACTTTTACTCAAGGGGTCACTCCCGATGAAGGGATCTCGGCCCTTGCCTCGTCGAATGAGGTGCAGGATATTCCAAACTGAATACCACGGTGCAAAGCAAAAGAGAACGTCTGTAATGTCAGTTTTTTAAAAACTTGGTTCCAACAACATCATATATAGGTTTGTTTTCCTTGCATTAATAAGAATCAACGCAGTCCCATCAATTAATCACACCAGAAAAGAACGAAAATAAAATGTACGTATATGCCATCCACATTCGCCACTGGGTCCCGTCATCACCCGTTAGGTTACTTGATTAACGACAGAGTGGGGACTGGGCTAGCGCGGGTGCAAAACATATACAACATCTACTAGTATATATATAAATATATAACAATCGTCCCAGGCATGATAAAAAGCAACATCACAGAAACATCACAGAAACAACACAAAATAGTGGATAATCTGGAGCCCCGGGTTTCACTTGAGCCGCAAGTGAGACCCGACGTTCCCTGTCGTGTGGATAGCCTGTGCAATGAAACCTAGACCCCTACGAGCGCGGCAAGTTACCCGCTAATTAGTCGAAAATATTGCATCTTCTAACCGGCAATTTCCTCGTCATCTGCATTCATATAGAAGTGTTCGGCATTCATATAGCACATATTAGCAAAACTGTCGCAAAATATCAGATTACATGTGTTAGACCTTAAAACCGGCATTTCTAGGGAAATTGACTGCATTTCATAGCATGGCATCATTTCTATATATCGCAACCCGTGTTTCGAAGTCTGTGCAGGAAACTCAAAAGCTTGCTCAAATCTACACCGCTAAAACATTACGCCAACTCAATGATTTCAGTTCTGGTGTCAATCCAAAGGGGAAAATACAGATCAACACATCAGATAAAGCTCCAAAAGTCAGCCCAAGGTCACACCAGAAGACACAAGCCCTAAGGCCTCCAAAGAGCCGCGGAACCTCGGCCGGAGCTGGCTTGAGCCGCGGTTCCGCGGCGGCCTTGCCAAATCATCCATCAAATTTTGGTGCACAATGTCTATCTCAGTGGCTACAGCTCAGAATGATATGTTAAATTCCAGAAGACTCCAGAGACTTCTGCCAGATCAGCAAACTAGGGTTTTCTAAGCTTAATTAATCCAAGCTTAAAGCCTAAGCTAAACTCCTGACAAACTATCTTCTAGAAGCCTCAACAAACTTTTGGAGGGAATTGTAATTTCAAACCTAGACCTAGGGTTTGGGAGATCTATAAATAAGACCCTAGGTTCACTTGTAAAAGGATCCCCAATTTTAGCCAATCTAGAGCCATTCACTCTCTTTCTTCATCTTCTTCCACAAGTCTAGTGAGAAGACTTGTGTGAAACCCTAACCCTAATTCCAATCAAAAGCCAAGATCCCGAGTACCCCATCAAGCAAGAAGCCTTGCAACCTTTTATGAGACGAGCCGATCTTCAACAGAGCAAGTGGTCCAAGCCGATTCGCGACTCACGGAGCCGAGCGACGCCAAATCGACAATTTAGTTCTTCCTCTTGTAGTTCTTGAGCGACTGTAATCAAATTGTTGATATAAATAAAAGGTGATATTCTTTTATCTTGTTTTCTTTAAATTCTTGCATCATGATTCTATCGAAATTTCTAGCTGTAATTCTGGTTGTGATGTTTGAGTAATACTCCGCTCGTCGAGGAGTCGAGACGATCAATAGAATGATGATGTAACATATCTTAAATCGATTCTTGAATCCTACGAGTTTTGTAAACCCTAGCAAGTTCAAGAATCGACGACCCAATTCGTTGCGATGCCTTCTTGATTGATATCGCTCGAGATTGGGGAGTTACGATCGTTTCTTGAAATTGCTAGAGACTAGAATGTGAATGATATCGACGAAAGAACAAGGGTTAAATGATGAAACCCTAGTTTCACGAGAAAGCCCTAACTCTCGTCGATCATCATCGATCTAGTATCAATTCTTCGAAGGACAAGAACACGATATCTTGAGATTACATCACGTCTATAGATCCGATCGATTCCTACGAGCCTCATTTAGATTCTTGACATTTGGTTGGAAATATCATCGAAACCCGATTCTTGATTGTTTTTCATTTCTTGATTCTTGATTAGATTAGTGACACCTAAATCAATCGATAAAATCTTGAATCATGTTTTCTTTTCTTTTCGATTAACTTTTCAATTCAAACAAATTAAATATAAAAACGAATCGCACAATCCCTGTGGACGATCCGCACTCGCTTACGATCTACAATCGACACCGTAATTGATTGCGGTCAAATATAATTCTTTGATTGTGAATTTTATGCAATTTTTATACCAATACAACGAGAAACTCATATCGATCAAATGAAACCGTTATCGGGAATCATTTGAGTTGATTTACGTACACAGTCTCGAATTTCCTAACCAATCACCCGCCAAGAGCAGAAGTGAGGCAGCCCCCTTCAACAACGTGAATTGGCCACCCGGCACTTCACGGAATCCGGTAACTTGAGCACCCCTCCTGGGTCAACCTATACTCCCTACGAGTGCGGCGAATAGCCCGGTAATTCTAGAGTAAGGTCCCCTCCGTCTCAACGCCATGAGATGCGAACCCTCTGCCCTCTAGAACCCGGCTATTCGTGCACTCCACCGCGGGGTAATCCTAGTACAGAAAATAAAATAATATACGAGGGTGACATCGACCTCAGCCCGGTCGTGCCCCAAAAGAATAATATACAAATTGGCAGTGACGGCAGTCCACATGTCGAACGCTCGTCCCGCAATATCAAATGTACAAATGAAAATAACTGTGCTATCATTGCACCATTGCTATCCACCACAACGATCCAACCAACATCACAGCACAACACAGAACATCAACATGAATGTCACGTTCGCAAACCCGTCTAAAGGAACATATAGCAGTTAGATGGGTTTACCGATCAAATGGCATTCACGGTCGCAGATAGAAATGTATGTACTGTCAAACGCACGCTTAAATTATCGATCGACTAAGTTCCAAATTGGCCCCAATAGCGAAACCGACACTGCACAGAAAACTGGGCCATAACAGAATATCTTAAAAATCACAATTTCATTCAATAGAGCTACAGTAAAACTTTTGGAGCCCGTCGCCACTATTCGACCGTGGAACCGCTGCCAATAGGGGTATTACACGGCGGTTCCGCGGCGCTATAGACGAATCATGACCCCAAAATTTTTGTGTACTCTTAAAATCGCCTGCACGGATTTTTAAGCCACTGGAAAATATTTTTTGCACACTTTTGAAAAACGGCAGAGAACAGAAAAATGAAATCGTGATTTTGGCAATCTCCGTCGATCGATCTTTTAAGCACGTTTAAACAAGCTAGTAAGGGGTTTAAAGGGTGGCTCTGATACCATGTTGGGTCACGGCAGCGCCCCGGCCATCGAAACGCGGCCAAAATATGGAACAAAAATTTTCTAAACTGGCGCTACCGCTACCCGATTCCCGGATCGACCTTAAACCCTAAACTAGCAATCTAAACTAAGAGTTAGAATCGTTATACCGAGTTGATCCGTGTCCTTCGGTCTTCATTCCAAGCTCCTAGCGGTTCCTTGATGTGGTTTGGTTGCCGGTCTTCCTTCATCTCCGATGATCCACCCGAGAGATGTAATTCTGGCTCTGGCTCCACGACATGATGCAAACGGAGCAACTAGGGTCTCTAGGATGCCACCCTAGAGAGCCTAGGATGTAGTGTGTATGTATTCTAAGTGTTATCTATCTCAAAACTTGAAGGTGGAAGCAAAACATGAAAAGCTAGAGGAGAGTGAAGCACAAATGGTGAAGGAGCTCAAGCTTGCTCAAGTGAAGGAAAAATGAAGCATGCAAAAAAAAATGAGCTCCCTTGGAGAGAGAAAAATGAGCGAGCTTGGTTTTGTAAACAATTATTTTGCAATTTAAAATAGCTCCCATACTTGAATAGTGAGCACAAATGAATTAACAATTCATTTGTGTTCACTATTCAAGCATGGTCATCACCATACTCTCCTCATTTTTATTTCCCCCTCATTTACCATTTTCTAAAAATGGTCAAATCAAGAAATGAGGTGGCACCTTGTAGAATGTTATCCGGTAAAAAATACGGATTACGTTCTACTGTAAATATATCTGCATTCGTACCGAAATACGAATACCCAAAGAGATAGAATAACATAATGAATATAATACTAGAATATACGTACCGAAATACATATACGTAAATTATTAAATCAATTACCTGATTTAATAATCCGGCTCAAACCCGAGCCGGCTAGTATTATCAACTGTCCAATCGAAAACCCGAGTACAATGTACATCAATCGATCGGAACCCTGCACGTATCCAATACGGCTACTACATCGTTTCGCCAGAACTAGAGAAACCCTCTGTGTGGGACTCTAAAGACTCGTCAATACGCTGGCAGTGGGATTAACCATAAGCACGTCAGCGGCACTAGCTGTACGTAACGGCTACCCAGGTATTGAGCGAAAGGGAGGCCGACGAGCAAACTCATGCAGAACCCCTACTGAGCCTGACAGTGACAATATCCGTACAGTCCGGTCTGTTCGTCTAAGAGTATCGTATATCGAGTCTAGGGGGTGGATAAAGTCAGACCCCCAACAACGCGATATTTAGTGTCGGTATGAAACCCATCATCACCTGAGAAACTATCGATCCTAGATCGATAATTCTCATCCACCGTGGCCACGGATTTATGGTGATGGCCATCCGTACACAACGCGACATCAACCCTCAATACCGGGAGAGACGAATCCCCGACGATCCGATCTCTGCCTCCATGTGGCTCGGGACTGTACCCAACTAAAACCTGTTTGCATGACTCTTTTGAGCCGTGGTAGGGTAGTAATCAAAGCACAGTGGGAACTCACACGAGACAAATGACGATCTCAGGTCGACAGACTAACCTGTACACATGTCACCTGGGAACTGCTATCTGACAATAGATATAATACCAACTAGCAGGTTCCCGGCGAGTCCGTCCAGTGTACTCATAACCCAATGAGCACCTGTATACTATCTTAGGTGAACAAACTAACACCAATGGCTTGTGAGACCTGGCCACCGCCCCTCGTCGGGGTCTCGATCAGTATACACTAGTCTACACTGGAGTATCGATGCCCAGTCTCGATACTCCCACGACTAGGGACATTTAAGGATGTGGTTATAGACCCTCAGCTCCCACGTATGTGATCGCCATCACAATGCTGGCAGTCAGGCAAGAATCCTATGGGCTCTATCAACACGTACATGATGATAAAGACAAACCAGATAGCATACTATCATCTTGAGTAAGACTGTTTTATTGGTATAGGTCCTCACTCAATCAACATAATCACAAGTCCGCGACTATGATAATCGCCTTGAGGGCACTATAGCCAACATGGTAGGGTTTCATGCAGTACTGACCTGCATGGGCCGCCAATAAAACATGTCATGCCCCGCTTCCCGGTGTACGGACAAGGGGACATGGCAGGTCACGTGACGTATTTACTCAGAAGTAAACACGCTAAGCGTAAATAAGAAATATAATGTAAATATACACAAGAAAGACAACATATGTAAATGAACAACAATTTTTATTTATTAAACATTTCTTTACAATACAACTGAAAATGTAAATACAAGAATGGAAAGCAATGCCTAAATAATGGCATGAACTGAAAGAAAAGTGAGTACAAGTGAAGCCTAGTGGTCGTGCTGCTCAGTGGTCTGCTCTAATTGCTCCTGGCTGGTCTCGAACTCCTCAGAGTCGGGTCCTCCTGACAACAATCCAAAGAAAGAAGAGAAATAGGAATGTCGTCAATGAACAAAAGCTCGGTAAGTCCCAAAGAGAGATAGAAATAGAATAGAAAGATAAGAGGATGTAACTGGTATAATGTTTGGTTGTTATGCTAGCGCAGTTGTTTGTACCTTGGTACAGAATATGCCAGTGTATACGAGAGGAGTCCAACTTACACCGTGGACTATGGTAACCCGTAGTACAAGGCTCCGTCGATAAAACCACGGAACAACGGCAATGGATGTATAGTTACGTCTTTTAATGACCATCCCGTGCCACTTTTAACACATTCCGTGCCAGTCTACTCCTTTAAACACCCGTAATGTCTTCTGTATTGATTGTATTGAAATAAATTATAGATATAAGACTTGCTAAAACCACGATATCAGTAGTTCATGTAAACGGAAGGGATATAAACGGATAGTCATGTAAATAGAGTAAATCCATGGTTCAGTTCGGTCAAGTCATATATATTTTGATTGTATTCTGGTATAAATGGATTCATATTGAATTGGAGTTGTACTTGAATTGTATTCAAGTATATATTGTATTCAGATTGTTTTCATATTAGACTGGGACTTAGATTGATTCAGACACATTAAACAGAATTGAAGTCCTGAATTAGTTTTGATGTTATCGGTAACTGTTGCACATGGACGGCAGGATTTGTGTCTTTTTTCAAGACAATTACCGTATTGATAACACCATTTTTAGGTTTTCTACCTTAGATAGGCAAGCATCCATATTCTCCGGCTCCCTGAGGCTCAAGAGAACTGGTCCCGTTTAAACCTATATTTACTAAGGTCCTTATTGTAAATTAATATAACTTGAGGGGGGTTTATGAAAAATAGTTTTGATATATTTTCAAAATACGCCTCAAGTATTCAATTATCGTCTGTAGGGTTTTCATAAATGTAATTTTTAAGAGTGATGAGATAGTCTAGTGGATATAAACCTAACTTGAATAGTATATAATATTTTCTTGTAATTTGACTTGTATTGATTCTTGACGGTATTTTCATGAACTTTTGTGATTCTTTTCTTTGATTTAGAAAACATGGAATATATTATATTTTTAAAATAGATATTTTGATAATATTTATATATATATATATTAAGAATAGAATTTCTTTATTAATAGAAATCACGTTTTCTTAAAAATTGTAATAAAATTCCATCGAGATCGTATGCTCCGTGAGGAGGTCTGCATCTCGCCCTACTAGTCCGATGGATGTGCAATGACCCGCACAAACCAAATCGGATTCCCCAGAATGGGTTGTAAGGACTTAATCGCATGGAATTTGATTAAAACAATTAAAAGAAATACGGTTTTATTATTTTAGGGTATTTTAATGTAAAATTTTGTATTTTGTCCCACAAAAATTGTTACAAAAGATATCGTGCTTTGTCAAGATGAGTGTTGTGATGAGATAGGTCATTACCTCATGAGTTTTCTAAAGGTAATATGAGTAAAACGGTAAAGTAATGTCGTATATAAACTTGATGGTATTTTACCGTAAAAATGAAATAAAAGTTGCAATACATATTATTTTGAATTGAAACTTATTGTAAATGTTGTTTTATGTTTGTTAAACAATATAAGAAGAGATGGTTAATTTGTTGTTTAAGAAAAATTGAGTTTTTAAATAAATGAGAATCGGAAGTCGGAATAACTCCGCTTCCGACGAGTTTTGAGAAGAGATTGTTTTAGATTAGAAACGTAGGAAGGGAGAAGGGACTTACTAATTTGGAAAAGAGAGGGGAGGTAAAGGGAGATTTCGAAGGTGTCATGGAGTCGCGTCGTCGCCGGATTTTTCCCGAAATGTTGCCAGAACTTTGACATTAGCTAGCTCCACTTGTATAACTTCTTGGACTTGGAAAATTTAAAGAGTTTTGGCAAAAGATTTCTGAATGAGGGGGGCTATGGTGTAGGGTGGTATTTATAGGAAAAATTAGGGTTTAGGGTATTGAAATGAGAATTAAAAATACATTAAAATTTGGTTTTAAGGCTCACTTTAATTCTCTAGAAATTGCAGGGAAATAAAACAGACTAAGGTTAGTGGGTTAGGACAAAAGGTGCTAGGGAAAAAATTGGAGCATTTGGTACGGTTGGGACCAACGGCGCCGGCCCCAAAAGCAATCTCGCCAGTCCAAAGTAGGGTGTGGGGGCTTGGATTCAAGACACGTGTTAGGTTCAGTGTATACAATATTTTCCACATGTTTGATTTATGAGGCTTTTCATTTTTACGTGTTTTGTACGCGTAAACTTTTGAGCTTCTATAAGTTTAAAAGAAAAAATCAGCAAAAATAATATGTGGCTGAGGGGATTCGACACAGGAACTATATCACAATAGTGCAAGACTTTACCAATGAGCTACAAGTGCTTTCTTACTGTTCAAAAGCAATTTAAATTTATAACTTGTGCTCAGGCTAAGATATTCCTTTCTATACTTTACAAAAAAAAATTGTACAGAAGTTTAGGGTTGTTACAGTTATGATGGCAATCATACTAGTAAGGCCTGGGTAGTCAATAAGCATCTCCTGAAATGTCTCTAGTTATGAAATATTGAGACTGGGCGTCAATATTCCAGATTAGACTAGTGTATACATTTCTTAACCCCGACGAGAGATGATGGCCTATCTCACAGCCATTGGTGTCAGTCGGTCACCAAAGATTGTATACAGATACTCATTGGGTTATGAGTTACACTGGACGGACTCACCGGGAACATGTTAGATGGTATTATACCTATTGTCAGGTAGCAGTTCTCTGGTAACATGAGTATAGGTTAGTCTGTCGACCTGAGATTGTCATTTGTCTCATGTGAGTTCTCATTGTGCTATGATTACTACCCTACCATGTCTCAAAAGAGTCATGCAAACAGGTTTTAGTTGGGTACAGTCCCAAGCCGCATGGAAGCAGTGAGCGGATCGTCAAGGATTCATCTTTCTCAGTATTGGGGGTAGATGTCGCGCAATGCACGGGTGGCCATCACAAAAATTCCTTGGCCAAGGTGGACGAGATTTACTAAATTAGATTAGTAGTTTCTCTGTGGGTAATTGGCTTCACATCGACACGAATTATCACGTTATTATGGGTCTGGCGTTTTCTACCCCTTAGACTCGATATGCGACACTCTCAGATGAAGAGACTAGACTGCACGGAGATTGTCGCTTTCAGGCTCAGTAGGAATACGAATGAGTTTTCTTGTCGACCTTCCTTTCATTCAATATCTTGATAGCCGTTACGTACAGCTAGTGTCGCTGACATGCTTGTGGTTAACCACTGCCAGCGTATTGTCGTGTCTTTAAAGTCCCACACAGATAGTTTCTAAGCTTAGGCAAAACGATTTAGTATACGTATTTTGATACGTACTTAGGTTCAATTAAATACGTGTTTTTGTACACGTACTTTTAATCAGACATTTTGTTAATACTAGCCGATTTGAAAGATAGGCAGATTATCACATTTGGATAAAATGTGAGCTAGTATTATATGTATATGTGTGTGTATATATATATATATATGTATATGTATATGTATATGTATATATATGTATATGTATATATATGTATATGTATATGTATATGTATATGTATATGTATATATATGTATATGTATATGTATATATATATATATATATCTTTTTGGTATCTCTCTTTTTTGGTATTTGTATTTTGACAGAATACGGTATTTATACGAATACGAGTATTTGTATAAATACGGGTATTCGTGTCTTGATGCGAATACGGGTATTCGTGTCTTGATGCGAATACGGGTATTCGTGTCTTGATACGAATACGGGTGTATATATTTGTAGCATATACTTGTATTAGTGTGTGTGTGTGTATGCATGTGTGTATGTGTACATATGACATAGCTTGTTCTTTTCTTCTCATTCTTTCATGTATTAAGTGGAAGTGTGTGGACTTGTGACTCACACTAGTGAGTCAGATTTCCACCCACTTCACACTTAAAAGAAATAAAGAGAAAAGAAAATGGTATGGATTTTAATTAGTAGCCATGCTTACTCATTTGAGTAATATTCACCCTTAACTTCTTCTTCCTCTCTGGATTTTTAGAAGGAGAGAAAAGAAAACGAAAAAGAGAGAAAACATAGGGATTACCATTACTTCATCTCTAGTGATCAATTCTCAACAATTTTTTTATCATTAATTGCTTCACTTAGCTTTTTAGTGTGAAGCTAGAGTCTTTGTTAGGGTTTCTTCGGGTGGATCATCTTCGACGAGGAAGACTGACTCCCAAGCTTGTTCCCGATGGACCAAGGAGCTTAAGAAGTAGAAAGAAGACGAAGGACACGACTACAAAGCTAGCTAACACCTAACCGGGTAGTCTAACTCTTTCAATTTTGCTAGTTTAGTGTTTGGATTTGATTCTTGGTCGTAGTAGTTCATGCTCTTATTTCTAAAATTTTAGTTTTATATTCCGCCTTGGCCGCATGTTTGTGGAATGAGCACAAGCGTCTACTAACAAGAATTTTGACCTATGGCAAGGTAAAATGATGTTAACCTATCATATACTATGTACGGGCATCAATCATGACATACAAGTCAACAAATACATCACCATATCAATATCCTATGACCTTTGCCCTATGGCAAATAAAATACTTTGTCATATACGATCCACAGGCTACCATCGTGGCATAGAAGCCGTCCGTCGTAACTCATAAGTCAGTCAAACACCGTTATCATGATATCGCCACACCTGCCAATTCCTATAGCAAAACAGTATATACCAAACTACCTTAAATGTAACCCTTGGTATGTAATGACCTTAAACTAAAATCCATGTCTAAAATGACTTTAAACTAAAATATATATGGAAAATATACATCCATGGACCACTACGTCCCTAAACTAGAGTTCTGCCCTATGACAAGTAAAATAACTTGTCGTGCACCATTCACGGACGACCATCGTGGCATAGAAGCCGACTGTCCTTTAAGTCCTACCAGGAATGCACCCTATGATGTATCCCAGCCTCACCAAGTCCTGCCAAACGCGCTGGTCACCCATCACCGTCTTTCAATCATTCGTGACACAGATGTCAATCATTCCACCAGGCCTGCATACAGCAACATGTTCCATGGTTAAATCCCCTGCGGTGACACGGAAGTCAACCGTCCTACTGAGCATGCTGAAGCTGCCCTACAGTCTGAATCATACATTCTATAAATCTGCATACAATCCAGGGGCATAAACAACATCATAAATGCATGCCTTCTCAACAGTGAAAGAGTACGCTACAAGAAATGCAATTTTGTAGTGCATATAAACAATGCAACCGAATATGTATAAAATGAGTTGTATCTCTATTGCAACTGTTAATATAAAATATATGCTCTGATTGTTGCTCCTGCTTTATATTTTGTGTTGTTATTACTATTAAATACTTTTTAGAAATAAACCACTCGGAGAAAATTCTCTCCGTTTAATGCGGAGGGGTAATTAAGTACAGGGGCTTGCGCTTGTAGGAAATCTAGTCTCCACAATCAAAAACACATTTCCGAAGGATGAATCTGAGAAGTCACGCTACACCGGTCACATCCGTCTGGCTCCTCACCCACACACCACGCGTCGCATTTCTGAGGAGAGAGGCAGATCCGCATCGATTTAACCCCATAAGCCCTCTGAGAGTTCATAAGATTCTCAGGGTCCCTTTCAGAGGCGAACAATGGCCTCTCCAGTTCTTCACCATATGCTTAAGCAACTAATCATGTATTTCTCTCGATAACCGCCTTGGGACCCTCTTTGCCATACCACCAGAAATCAAACCGACTCTGCAAAACAAGATAATTCATTATTGTATGGGTAGATGTATTTAAATAAATCAAAATATAGTTCAGTGCGGAATAGTAAAAACAAATCTCACCATAACCTCCCATACAGCATTGTTCTTCTTCTGCTCTAACTCTGGGCTTTCCCACTCAAGGGCCACCCAATCGCTATCGTCGTCCTCGATCACATGAGACATGTGTTCCTTGCTGTTAAGTATAGATAACATCATCTTCTTCGCTTCAGTACAGCTCATATGAACCAGGTCCCCTAAAAATGAAAGGTATGCAATCGGCTTATCCACAGCATTTGGCTTCCTCTACCAGATCTCAATAGCCCGTATGGGTCCTCTCACACACCGTGTCCGTCGCTGGGAAGGTTGTTCCTCATCTCCCGTATCCTGATCGGTCCTATTATCACCTGACATTGTTCTCCTCCGAATACGGGAGACGGAACTGCGTAGGTTCGTCTTGCCTGAATTTGGAGGCAGATGCTATTTGGTTTTATCCATCCACCTCTCCGAAAATGCCAAGTTGATTTATGGCACCGTGTATTGGAGGTTTAGACGGATGCGGCTGTTGTAGCAAACTTCGTCAGATACCACCTCGTTTGAGGGGTTTTGATTATGGGGATGCTCTTCCCTGCAGGCGTAAGCCCCTGCAGTTAATTACGCTACCGCATCGCAGTAACCACTTTCTCCTTCTCCAGAGGTCACTTCATGTCGTGTGTGTTTGTTTTGTTTTTGGTTGCCCATGGATTGTATACGGAGACTAATTTATGTTGTCGCCCGTAGGGCGTGGATTAGTCCAAATCCGTATTTTCTTAGATTTGGTTTTGGGTTAGGTTTAAGGATCGTTAATCTCATTTGAGACTAAGATCAACTTAAAAGTTTGTTAAGGATATGTTAGTCTAATTTTAGAATAAGATCTACTTAACAGGATCATTTAGATCCAACAAAAGAGCATTTGAACTCTATTGTTTTAGTTTAGGGACATTGCGGTCCATTGGGTTTAAGGACATCATAGACTGCGACAGTTTAAAGATGTCATAGTCTGTAAAGTTTAAAAACATCATAGTCTATGAGTTTAAGAACCTCACAGTCCATAAAGTTTAAGGACATCATAGTCCATGTGTTTAAGGACCCCACAGTCCGTAAAGTTTAAGGACATCATAGTCTAGTTTAAAGACATCATAGTCTGTGTGGTTTTGATTCAACCCTTTGGGAATGCACCAAAAATTATTGGTTATTGGGACCCTCCGTCTCTCTGAAGACGTTGAAGAATTACAATGACATATATCAGAGGTACGAAGAGATGTACCCTCGAACCAGTGTTGGTCAGGAGATCTATAGTCAAGTTTGGGACTAAGATTAGTTAAAAAGATTTATGAGCATATGGGCTCAATTAATCTAAATGAGAGATCTGTGGCCAACTTGGGCTCAGCCTACTCAGTTAAAATATTGAATATTTATTTGGGCTCGACCCATTTTATTTAATAATGCTGAGCATTAGTTTGGATTCTGACAATCTTTTTGTCTTTTATTGAATGTTGAGCACTCATATTTAAAGAACAGTTTATGTTCTCTCAGCGCACAAGTGAGGAGCACATGGTGCGCTTGGCGCTGAGCGCCAGATTTAGAGCGCTAAGATGCTTCCTGTGAAAGAGCGCACACGTGAGGAGCACGTTGTGCGCTTGGCGCTGAGCACCAGTAAATGCGTGCAGAGGGCTCCTTGTGAAAGAGCGCGCACGTGAGGAGCACGTGGTGCGCTTGGCGCTGAACGCCAGTAAATGAGTGCAGAGCGCTCCTTGTGAAAGAGCGCACACATAAGAACCACGTGGTGCGCTTGGTGCTGAACGCCAGTAAATGAGTGCGGAGCACTCCTTGTGAAATAGTGTACATGTAAGGAGCACGTGGTTCGCTTGGCGCTGAGCGCCAACCTTGAAGCGCTGGGCATTTCTTTTAAAATAGCACTTGGAGCGCTACAGCGCTGTGCGCCAGTCTTGAAGCGCTGAGGCGCTTCTTTTTAATGTGGAGCGCTAAGGCCCTTTTTAAGCAACTTTGATCAGTTCTGCGCTCTGAGAATTAAATTCTCGTTTATAAGAGACTTTGTCTCATGGGTCTAAGAACAAAGTTCTTATTTTTATAGGAGATGTTACAAACTCTCTTTTTTTGTGAAATGTTTTGCCTTTATGGATCTGTGATCTGAAGAGAATTGAATTCTTCTTCCCCCCTTTTTATGATGAGATATTTTGATCTCTTTGTGAAAGAAGTCGGTCTTATAGATCTATGATCTAGAAAAAGAACTAAGTTCTTCTTCTCTTCATGATATGCTTTGATCTCTCTGTTTTATTTATCTTGAAGAAATTCTTCTTCTTCCGAGAGCTTGCTCTTCTCTCTGAAATTTCTCAAAGTTTGTGAGGGGGTTCCTCTATGCAAGACTTGAAGTCTTCGGTCCTTTATATAGGGGAGGTTGATTTGTTGAATCAGTTGAAAAGATCTTTTCTCTAATTGATTTGGGAATGTTTCCCACTGTTGGATTTTTGATCTAAGGGCTTCTATTTTACAAAAAGCAATCTTCTTGTTTTAAACAAGATTGGGAAAATCTTTTCCCATATAGAACTTATTCTGTATCTTGGTGATTTTTAATCACCATTGGATCTTTGATCCAACGGTGCTCTAATTTTCAGAGGTAATTTGATGATTTTTAGTCATATTTGTTGTATCTTTGATCCAAGGATGAGGAACATTTAGTTCCAGCGCTAGCGCCCTCGTGCTTTGCACGTGAGCGCTGCATCAGAGTCTTTGACTCTTGGTGCTAGCGCACTTAGCGCTAGCGCTCTCGTACTTTGCACGTGAGCGCTACATCAGAGTCTTTGACTCTTAGCGCTGGCGTTGTTAGCGCTTGCGCTGCTAGCGCTAGCGCTCTCGTGCTTTGCACGTGAGCGCTGCATCAGAGTCTTTGACTCTTAGCGCTGGCGCATTTAGCGCGAGCGCTTTTATGAAGCGCTGTTTCATTTCAAATTTCAAAATTTGAACAGAGTTTTGCTCTGATTGGGGGAAACAAATGCCCCCCACCGTTTCGCTCACGTGGCTTACACGTGAGTGCAACGGTGGCAGCATCTGCACCATAGATCAACTTAGAAGTTGAAACAGCTCTCAGTGCCTATAAATAGGGCCTTTGGCCCTTGAGATGACCTCTGTTCATCTTTTTTCTTGTTTTTCTGAGAATTAATTGTCTTTCAGAGCATATCTCTCTACCTCAGAAACTCCTTTAAAGTTAAGACTTTGTCAATTTTTTGGTAAGATTTGAACCCATTAACAGAGCTTTGCTCTACTTAGATCATGGATCTTTAAAGATTTTTTGGGTTTCTTAACATGTTAATTCAAAAACAGAGCTTTGCTCTCTCTAGATCATGGATCAGAAAAAGAAATCCTTTTTAGGATTTCTTTTAACCCATTAATGAAGAACTCTTAGAGTTCGCTTTGCAGATCTTAAAGATCCTAAAGTTTTTACTTCTGTAGAAAGCTTTGCTTTTAGGGTTTCTGATGGATTATTCCATCTTCTTCACAGAGTATTGCTCTTTAAAAATTTTGGGGGGAATTTTATTCCCTTCATGATTAATTATGACAGATGTCATATCTGTTGCAGAACACTGCTCTCAAGAGAGATTTAATCCTTGGCCCAAGGGGCGCTTATTAAATGAGAATCCTTTTAGAATTTCCTCATTTAATGACTGTTTCATCAAATGATGAGACTGTTTTATTAATGATCAGCCATCATCTAGATTGTGTAGGTCCCCCTTGGTCCCTTTCCACTGCATTACTGTGCGGTACGAATTTAAAGTAACAAGTGCCAGAACCTAAATTGTAGCATTGACGGCTAATTTTTTGTTCCTTTTCGCGCAGGTACTATGTCTTTTGACATTTCTTTCCCATTCGTCCGTTCGGAAAGCGGATTCCCTGAAGCGTCTGTAGACAGGGAAGTCTTCGCGTTGATCAAAGATCATGACCCTGAGCAAAAGAATCTTCATTTATGGGGAACATGGTACAGTCAGATCATCAGGGGTCGGCGGAGCTTTTCTTGCACGGTACCTTCGGAGCCTATTTCGGTGATCCCTTATGCTGACGCACCCCCGGTGAACTATGCCGTGGAGGAGGTCAACTGGACCTCAGAGGGTTGCCTTCAACCCTCTATGGATGTAATACCCGTACAGCCGCCGCCGGCTTTGGATACTCTGGGGCGGCGTATATGTCAGGGCGAGTCGCGCCCGTGGGGACAGCCGTACATGATAGGCCTAACTCCTCGCCATCCAGTCAGGTATTTGCAGTGGGCCTGCTATATTTTGTCGACCAAGAAGTCGCAGATGCTGAAGCTCGGGTTGTATCCCGCGATTTACGCTTCCCTCTTCCAATATTCCACACCCCCTTGCATGGTGGGTCAAGGCTTTTCTGGACCAATGGAATATTCCGACCCATACTTTCCTTCTGTCGGATCGAGAAGTCTCAGTATCTTTAGAGGAGTTCGCAGAGATCTCTGTATTACCCGTTAGGGGAGAGTACTACGAGGAGCTGCTTCCTCCGGACGAGTACATCTTTGCCACCAAATCAGTGGTAATGGGTCTTACCCCGGAGAACGCCATTCAACACCAATTTTCGAGCCTGATCAAGGTGTTGAATATATACGAAAGTCTATTTCTGGAGTCCGGAGGGCATGGAGTTAGCTACGCAGACTCCATCGCTCGCTTTCTTCGTCCGGAAGCCTTATCGAAGTAAGCTGCGCTGTTCGCCAAGCTTAAAAACCCGTTTGGTTTTGGTTTAGATAACCAACCGACGGCGGAGGTGGATTTAAAAAGTTTCTTTATTCCGACTACTCCTGTTGTTCCCTTCGCAGAGCTTACTGCTCCGGACGTCGATAAAGAGATGTTCGTGCTGGGGTTCATTGACTTATGGCTAAGCTGGTTCATGCTTCTAATGCACCCTCATTATATGAGGCCATCGGTCTTTTACCCAGCCCGTCGTATGGTTTCAGGAATGCAAGTGGCTATCGGAATTGCTGGGTTGGCACACCTATACCATGTTCTCAGCTTAGCAGCGGATACCACTCAGCCAGTGGTACATCCCGTCACTTTATCACTGCATTATTTTATGTCATGGATCGAGATGCACATACTTGGCGCTTTTGGTGTCCATAAACGACCTCGTTTCTACGACAGTTAGAACTTCCCTCGGATTATGTGCCTAGTTGACGTGTCTATTGTAAATCCGTCACAGCGGGATGCTAGGGGTGTGCTCCTTCATCCACGTATAGTTGGAGATGGCATGACCTTTGTCGATAAGGTTTTAACCATCGGCAAAGAATCCGAAAAAACGGTGCAGCCTCTGCGCGATACTTTTAAAGATAGGGTCTCTACCTTGAAAGCTTGGGAGATTCTTCATTTATACTCCATTAGGCCGGGCTTTCTCGTGTTTAGGCAGAATGATTCGGCGTTGTTCATGAGGTACAACCCGCACCATTTCGCCCAGCAATCAAGCTATAATCAAGGTGTCCCGCTCGAAGCCTTCTTAGCCGAGCCTACTGCTACAGAAGAAGGTATTCGTAACGCATTACACCATTTTATGCGGTTGAATACCGGCTCCAATTTCTTTATCAGTGAGCCGAGTTGCATTCCGTGAATCATGAACGCATATGTGTCATGGTATCAAAACATTCAATGGGCGCCGTTATTAGGGAAGAAAAGCGATTATTGCTTGATTGTAAGGGCACCGCCCCCGCTGGTAATCCAGCCGTTCCCTTGAAGCGATGGACCATCGTCCGTCCTCCCTTGAGAGAAACTGCTGCGGCTGTGATACCACGTGTTATGCCCGAGCTGCCCCTACTCCGTGTGCCTGTAGAAGCGGTAGCTGTAGCGTCTCCCGAGTCTGGCGTGGGTGCGGAAATCGGGACTCGCCGCCCGAAGTTGCCCGCCAAGCGCAAGCTCGTGTTATCGGTCGCCGGCACTCGCTCGCAGAAGAAAAAGAAGTCAATACTTTCTGCAGACGTTGTATTTGGCCAGGTGCCTCATGCTCCTTACGGCGAGGGCATAAGTGAGTACGGGACCAACGAGAGTTTATTTATGGCGCCGAATGATACCGATCTAGAGGCTGCCATCGCGGTTTCAATGCAACTAGCTCATGATGAAGCAGCACTAATCACCATCGCACAATCAGTATCCTTCGGTCATATTTTTCCGCGGCTATTTTAATTATTATGCTTTGACTGGCGCTTTCTTCTTCAACAGGTATCTCTGCCGAACAGGCCCTCGCAGCTTCCCTCAAGACTTTTGAAGAGGAAGAGAGGTTTCGCGTTTCCTTAGGCTTCGGTATATTTCGACTCATTGTGTCTTCTTTCCCTTTTTCTTCATAGGTAGGCTAACCCGTCTTTTTCATCTTATTATAGGGACTACTTCGATTCAGGTTATCCCAAGTGCAGTGCCAATCCCGCATGGTGGCGCGGCGACGCTTCCAGGGCTGGCTGCCGAAGTCCCAGATCTCCTAGTATTACCGAAAGAGTCTTCGCTTAATCAGCCGATGACGGACGCCGTAATAGCTCCAGAGGTAGCTCCTGGCTTGGACGATGACGTCACTTTGACGGAGGTCTTGAGGAGGACTTTTCTCACTACCAAGGCTGACAAGAAGCGCAGAAAGCGTACGGCGAGGGAGCGTGATGTCAGCTTGGCCGTGGGTGCAGGTTCAAGCACCATTCCATCCGTCACTATTTCTTCTGAAGATTCCCCAGCTGCCTTTCTACCATCCATAGATAAATGGTGCGCGCAGCTCGAGAAGAAGCCGACAAGTCGTCCCAAGGTAATGTAATACTGGGTCTTTTTATTAGAATTTGATCTTCAAATTCTTATATACCATATCTTGCAGGGACAAGTCCTGACGATGAGGCGGCAGGTGAGATGACGGCGACCACCGAGCCTGAAGCGGCTACTCTCTCTCGGGAGTCCGGGACCGTCCAAACTGCCGCTCTATCCCTCTGCGGTTCCCCGCCATTGCCTGGCATTGCAAGTGTCACGACGGCTATTGTAGAATCAGGGGATGAAGCCACTGGCGCTGAAACCATTCCACTGAAGGAGAGTGAAGAAAACGCAACGCCGAGTGATGCTTCCGTTGCAATTTTGGTTGATGACCCATCAGGTGGGTTTCGGGTCGCTGTTTATTTTCTATTTGCAATCCTTTTCAGCTTTTTCTGACGGTATTTTATTTGTAGGTGTAGCGAGCATTGAGATTGTGTCATCTGAAACACTTGCGGTCGCTGCCATGATGGTTGCACCCTCTCCTTCTCTTATGTCCTCCAAGATGCTGGAAGGTATAGATTTGCGATCCATTTAATTGAACTATGAACACCGTCTTTCTTGTACTGATCGTGTATCATCGCAACCTTGCAGGAGTTCTCTTTGATCATCTATATCAAGTGTTGAACCCGTATTTCTCCTTCCAGTCAGAAGTCACTTTGCCTGCTGGTGCCGATGAGTATAGTTTTTAACCGACGTCCTTTCCTTTCTTTGATGGGTGACCCTGTCGTTGTTAATTTTAAATTGATTACAGCACTACAAATTGAAGGAGGGGAAAAAGGGAATCGTCGCACCACCAGTACTCCCAACTCTACCCCCTGTCGCAGCCGGTATAGTAGACTCTATTGTTCGTGCATTTTCTTTATCTCCTGAGCCGACATTTGATCATAATTCATTTTGCAGCAATCGTACCGGCTCCTGCTCCGTTCGAGTCTCACATCCTAATGCCGGCAGGGACCTTTTCTAGACATCCATCTTCCAAATGCGCTGTGAACAGCCTGCGTATGTTGAGCGAATACGTCGAGGAGCTTGACGCGGAGGCCCCTACACTCGCTATAGATTTTGTTGCCGAGGTTAATCCAATACTAGCAACGCTTGTGAACTTCCATAACGAAGGCGTCGTTGACTCTTGGGTTAATCACTGTAGGAAGATTGAGGCCTGCCTGCATGAACTTGAGCTTAGACGTCCTGCTCCCGAGATTCTGGCTCTGAACTCCTAGCGGGCTGCATGGGTTGAGCAAAGTGCCCTTTTCCTTCGCCATTTCGAACAAGTGGTGATCCTCAAACGAAAGGAACGTGAGGCGACTTCCGTTGAGTCTGTCCAACTGCGTTCCCAGGTGGAAGCGAATGCTGCGCAGCTGAACTCCATCTTTGAAAACCTTCAACGATATATTTCTGACGGGCTGGTGCTATGGAAAAAGCTTGAGTTTACTGAGCAGGTTGCGCAGAGTCAGGAGGCTGTTCAGCAGGAAATTGATGAGAAACTTTCATCCTGTCTGCAGCAACGGGCCCAAGTCGAAGCGGAGCTGGCCACGGTGGCTGATCACGAAAAGGAGCTGAAAGGAGTGCGCGAGCAACTGGATGATTTATTGAAAACCCCTCCTTCTCAGTAGTTTCCCTTGTATCGATTGTACATTTGTAACTTATGAATAACATGTATTCATCATTTTTTTTATTCCATTCATTTTCATATGATGTAACTTGTATCCAATTGAATTTATGAATAAAGGACATATTTCTTTTCTATCTTGTGTTATCGCCTTCTTTTCTTTACTTTGTTGTCATGTGATTTTAGCAAATTTGGTCTGTAGATGATAGATAATAGTTCATCTTGAACTCTTTGTAGGGTAGTGATGGCTTAGGAAACAAGTCAGATCTGCCGCCTGAGACTTTACAATTTTATGAACCATGAGGGTCTCATAAAGATTTTTCTCCCTACGAGTCGTGAGGATCTCGTAGGTGTATTTTCTCCTTAGGAGTCGTGAGGACTCCTAAGTGTGCTTTCGCTTGGGAGTCGTAAGGATCTCACAAGAGAATTTTCTCCCTCACAAGCCGAGAGGACTCGTAAGTAGTTAATGAGTTGACTTGTTCCCGAGTCGAAACGTTGCTTCGAAGGGGAGGTTAAGGGTTGACTTTCTCCGTTTTCTACGGTGTCGGGATTGACTTTCTCCATTTTCTATGGTGTCGGGGATCGACTTTCTCCGTTTTCTATGGTGTCGGGGATCGACTTTCTCCGTTTTCTACGGTGTCAGGATCGATTTTCTCTATGGTGTCGTTGGTCGACTTTCTCCGTTTTCTACTGTGTCGGGATCGACTTTCTCCGTTTTCTACGGTGTCGGGATCGACTTTCTCCGTTTTCTACGGTGTCGGGGTGTGACTTTCTCCGTTTTCTACGGTGTCGGGGTTTGACTTTCTCCGTTTTCTATGGTGTCGGGGATCGACTTTCTCCGTTTTCTACGGTGTCGGGGTTTGACTTTCTCCGTTTTCTACGGTGTCGGGATCGACTTTCTCCGTTTTCTACGGTGTCGGAGGTCGACTTCCTTCTTTTTCTACGGTGTCGGGGGTCGACTTCAGGTTGTCTGTAAACCGTGGAGTCTTGGAACTAGGGACTTTTCCATGGCTCCAATTAGTAGTGTCGCGTCCATGTCCTGCTGGCATGAGGAGGAACGCCATTGCGGGTCTTCTGGGATGCAGATATTGCCGCTGAAACTTGACTCTTCCTTTTGACAGAGTTTGTTGTGACATGTGGTTCCTTTTTGTTTATGCCCATGGATTGTATGCAGGGGTCAATATGTACTCGCTTGTAGGGCAAAAGGTTTCATTCTTTCATTTTTTATATTTCTTCTGGCGATGCTCTATCATTTCAGCTTTTTACATCGCGAAAGTCGCGATTGCCCAATCATTTTGGCTATTTTTTGCGGTGCCCAATCGTTTCGACTATTTTTCTTTTTACTCGCTACTTTTTATTGCAAGTTGCCCAATCATTTCGGCTGTTTTTGTATGCATATATTTTACTTGCTGATCTTGTTGCAAGTTGCCCTATCATTTCGGCTATTTCATATGCATTTATGGCTCACTGATTTCTTCCTGCGAGCATGGGACTTAGGATCTGATACCGATTTAAGCATTAGCATCACTACAACTGGGATATTTCCAGGAGCGAATCATCATTTGCCTTTGTCGGTTTGAACAAAGGTGGCTTAGTAGACCGGGTTAAGATCCTGTCAGCTAAGGATTTTGACTTCATGAACCGTAAGGGTCTCATAAAGGTATTTCTCCCTACGAGTCGTGAGGATCTCATAGGTGTACGTTCTCCTTAAAGATTGTAAGGACTTCTAAGTGATATTCTCTCTTATAAGTCGTAAGGATCTCATAAGAGCATTTTCTCCTTATAAGTCGAGAGGACTTACAAGTGTTGTTCACCAAGCAGGGAAATTTCGCGCTATTGGCGGAAACTTGGTGAGGGAGACGTTTATTTGTGCCCGTGGATTGTATACAAGGGTCAATATTGAACCGCTTGTAGGGCAAAAGGTTTCATTCTTTCATTTTTTATATTTCTTCCCGCGATGCTCTATCATTTCAGCCTTTTACATCGCGAAAGTCACGATTGCCCAATCATTTCGGCTATTTTTCACGGCGTTTCAGCTATTTTTTTTTACTCGCTACTTTTTATTGCGAGTTGCCCAATCATTTCAGCTGTTTTTGTATTCATATATTTTACTTGCTGATCTTGTTGCAAATTGCCCTATCATTTCGGCTATTTCATATGCATTTATGGCTCACTGATTTCTTACTGCGAGCATGGGACTTGGGATCTAATACCAATTTAGGCATCAGTATCGCTACAACTGGGATATTGCCATAAGCGAATCATTATTTGCCTTTGTCGGTTTGAACAAAGGTGGCTTAGTAGACCGGGTTAAGATCCTGTCAGCTAAGGCTTTTGACTTCATGAGCCATAAGGGTCTCATAAAGGTATTTCTCCCTACGAGTCATGAGAATCTCATAGGTGTACATTCTCCTTAAAGGTCGTGAGGACTTCTAGGTGGTGTTCTCTTTTATAAGTCGTAAGGATCTCATATGAGCATTTTCTCCTTATAAGTCGAGAGGACTTACAAGTGTTGTTCACCAAGCGGGGAAATTTCGCGCCATTGGCGGAAACTTGGTGGGGGAGACGTTTATTTATGCCCGTGGACTGTATACAAGGGTCAATATTGAACCGCTTGTAGGGCAAAAGGTTTCATTCTTTCATTTTTTATATTTCTTCCCGCGATGCTCTATCATTTCAGCCTTTTACATCGCGAAAGTCGCGATCGCCCAATCATTTCGGCTATTTTTCTTTTTACTCACTACTTTTTATTGCGAGTTGCCCAACTATTTCGGCTGTTTTTGTATGCATATATTTTACTTGCTGATCTTATTGCAAGTTGCCCTATCATTTCAGCTATTTCATATCCATTTATGGCTCACTAATTTCTTGCTGTGAGCATGGGACTTGGGATCTGATACCGAGTTAGGCATCAACATCACTACAACTGGGATATTACCAGGAGCGAATCATCATTTGCCTTTGTCGGTTTGAACAAAGATGGCTTGGTAGACCGGGTTAAGATCCTGTCAGCTAAGGCTTTTGACTTCATGAGCCATAAGGGTCTCATAACGGTATTTCTCCCTACGAGTCGTGAGGATCTCATAGGTGTACGTTCTCCTTAAAGGTTGTGAGGACTTCTAGGTGGTGTTCTCTCTTATAAGTCATAAGGATCTCATAAGAGCATTTTCTCCTTATAAGTCGAGAGGACTTACAAGTGTTGTTCACCAAGCGGGGAAATTTCGCGCCATTGGCGGAAACTTGGTGGGGGAGACGTTTATTTATGCCCATGGATTGTATACAAGGGTCAATATTGAACCATTTATAGGGCAATATTAGGGAGTATGACGGCTTAAGAACAGGTTTAGATCCCTGTAGTTTAAGGCTTTTGAATCCTATGAGCCGTAAGGGTCTTATAGGGGAATTCTCCTTACGAGTCGTGAGGATCTCATAAGTGTAATTTCTCCTTAGGAATCGTTTAGATCCCTAAGTGTGTTGCTCCGTTGTGAGTCGTAAGGATCTCACACAGGTATTTTCTCCTTACATGGTCGAGAGGACCTTGCAAGTGTCTTTTAACGAGATTACGCCCTTTCGGGTTTTCACAAACTCGCCGGTAGCCCTGCTGTTTTTACTCACGGAGCCCTTTCGGGTTTTCATCCATGCTCATCTTGCTTATAGATGTAACTTTTTTTTTATGAGTCTACGCCCTTTCGGGTTTTCACAAATATCGCCGGTAGCCTTGCTGTTTTTACTCACAGAGCCCTTTCGGGTTTTCATCCGTGCTCATCTTGCTTATGGACGTACCGTTTTTTTTAACGAGTCTGTGCCCTTTCGGGTTTTCACAAACATCGCCGGTAGCCTTGCTGTTTTTACTCACGGAGCCTTTTCGGGTTTTCATCCGTGCCCATCTTGCTTATTAACGTACCGTTTTTTTTTTATTTTACGCGTCAGCTCATGGATGCTGCGGGTTTGTAGTAGTTTAAAAACGTTTCGGTCAGGCGTAGCATTTTTTTAAGAACCGACCGTTTATTGGCCTAAAGGGTCTTTCGCCATGCATATTCATGAGCAAGTAAGCCCCACCTTGGTAGACCTTGTCTATGATATACGGGCCCTCATAGTTTGGCTCGAATTTCCCCCATTTGGCACGATTAGGGATCATAGGTCTTTTTACGACTAGCACGAGTTCGCCTTAGCGGAGTGTTCTCGGCCTAGTCAATCTCTCGTATGAGCGCGTCATCCTTGTTTTGTAAGCCTCTAGGTTTTGCTGCGCCATGAGCCGGGTTTCGTCAAGGGCGTCGAGCTCCTCCAGGAGAAGATGAGCATTCTCTTCGTCCGTTAGCTCATAATGAACTGCCACTTGTAGAGAGGGTAGCTCTATCCCCAAAGGAAGTACTGCTTCAGCGCCAAAAACCAATGCATACGGCGTTGTGTTTGTGGCTGTTTTGAATATAGTTCGATACGCCCAGAGAGCTTCATGCAATCTCTTGTGCCAGTCCTTTTTGTTTTTGGACACCGTCTTCTTTATGATCTTTGTCAAGGTCTTGTTGAAAGCCTCAGCCAAACCGTTAGCTCGGGGATTATAGACCGAAGAGTATCTCCAGTCTATGTTATGATGTCGTGCGAAGTAGCTGATTTTGTGACTTCTGTAGGCCGGCCCGTTATCGGATATAATTCGTTGCGAAATGCCGAACCGATAGATGACGTGTATCTTGAAGAAATAAAGAATATTCTCCATCTTCACTTCTCTTAGCGGTACTGCTTCTGCCCACTTAAAGAAGTAATCGGTTGTCGCCAATATGAATCGATGTCCTCTGGACGATACTGGTTCGATGGGCCCGATTATGTCAGTTTCCCATATTTCGAACGGCCAGCTAGCCACCGTTGGGTGTAGAGGATTCGGATGCTCGTGAATAAAGTCTCCATGAATTTGGCACGAGTGGCACTGCTTCGCGTATTCGAGACAGTCTTGAATCATCGTGAGCCAATAGTAGCCCATCCTTTTGATCTTCAGCTTCATCTTCGGCCCGGCTTGATGAGAACAGCAGAGTCCGTCATGAGTTTCTTGGACGACTTTCTTTGCTTCTTCCGATCCTAGGCATCTTAGCCACAAAGAGTCAAATGACCTCTTATACAACGTATCATTGACGAAGGCGAAAGACAGAGCTCGCTTCATGAGCTGATGTCTTGAGGACGCATCTTCAGGTATCCAACAGGATTTGAAGTAGTCTATAAAGACTTCCTTCCAATCCTTAGCCTTTTCCTGGTCTTTTATTTGTAGGGCCATTTGCCTGGTCGCTCCCTTTTCTTCAAACGACTCCGGAGATATTTCTGCCGGTGCAAGAACCCGACGGCTTTGTACCACGATCCTTACGTCATCGAGGTTTTCGTCAGCCAGTTCTTTAGCGAGTTTGGCTAACGCATCTGCTTTGCTATTCTCCGCTCGCAGTATGCTTTCCAGGGCATTGGGATGGATTTGAGTCATTAATTGTTGCACTCTTTCATCGTACTTTATCAACTCTGGTTTGCACGTTTGATAGTCGCCATTTACCTGACTAACGACCAACTGAGAGTCTCCGTATATGAGGAGGTTTTTGATTCCCTTGTCGACAGTGATCTCAAGACCTGCTATCAAAGCTTCATATTCGGCTTCATTGTTCATCCTCGGCTCTGTTAAGGAGAAGGCAAAGCGCATTATCCCTCCTTGTGGAGTCACGAAGCTGAGGCCTACCCCCGATTTGATTATAGGGAAGTTGTGCTTTCGCTTCTTCATGGAAGATGCTCCGTCGAAATAGAGTTCCCATCGGGTATCATTCTCTCTTCTCCCCTCGTCGATCGTGTCAAACGTGTGATCATCTGGCAGTTCGCAATTTAGGGGTGAATCGGCAGGTATCGGATGCTCAGCGAGGAAGTCGGCGATGGCCTGGCCTTTCACTGCCTTGAGGGGACGATAAGTTATCGAGAACCCCATCAAGAGGAGGGCTCATTTAGCGAGACGCCCTGTTAGTATGGCTCTTGACATCAAATATTTGAGAGGATCCACATTTGATATGAGGTGGACCTCATGCGCCAATGCGTAGTGTCTGAGCTTCGTTATCGCGAAAATTAATGCCAGGCGGTGTTTTCGATGGGGGAGTAGTTGTTTTCTGCCCCCAGGAGAACTCGGCTCAAATAATAGAGGGCTCCCTCTTTCTCTTGGTCGTTTTCTTGTGCCCATAGCGCGCCTAAAGAACCTTCAAGGGTTGTTGTGTACAGGATGATAGGATTTCCCTTGACTGGAGCGGTCGGTACTGGCGGATTCTGCAAGTATTGCTTGATTTCGTCCAGTGCGCTTTGACATTTGTGATCTCAGACAAAAGGGGTCCCCTTCTTCATTAAATGGCTGTAGGGGCGGGATTTGCCAGAGAGATTTGCTATGAACCGCCGAATATACGCAAGCTTCCCTTGGAGAGATCGCAGTTGCTTGAGAGTTCTTGGAGGAGGAATTTCCATGATCGCCTTGATCTTTGACAGGCCTATTTCGATGCCCCGATGTCGTACGATGAATCCTAGGAACTTGCCTGAGGAAACTCCGAATGCGCATTTGAGAGGGTTCATCTTCAGGTTGTATTTCTGATGACGTTGGAACACTATCTTCAGATGCTCCCAATCTCCTCGTGCGATTTGCTTTTTACCATGATGTCATCAATATAGCACTCGACGATTTCGTGTATGAGGTCATCAAAAATCTTCATCATGGCCCTATGATAGGTGACGTCGGCATTTTTCAGACCGAAAGGCATCACTTTATAGCAAAATATGCACAGAGGAGTCCGGAAAGCGGTATGCTTCTGGTCCTCAGGATGCATCTTTTTTTGATTGTACCCTGATGAGCCGTCCATGAAGGAGAAGACTTCGTGAGTGGACGTGTTGTCTATCATCAGCTCGGTGACCGGTACGGGAAAGTCATCCTTTGGGCAGGCTTTGTTAAGGTCCCGAAAGTCTACGCAGATGCGCACCGTTCCATTTTTCTTTATTACTGGGACAATGTTGGCAATCCAGTCGGGGTATTAAACTTCTTGGACAAAGCCGGAGTCGATTAGCTTCTTGACCTCGACGTTGATGCTCATCTCAAGTTCGAGCCGCATTCTTCTCGGCGCTTGTTTGACTGGCTTGACGTCCGGAGAAATCGCCAATTTGTGGACGGCTATTTCTGGATCTAATCCTGGCATCTCGGAATAGTTCCATGCGAAGCTATCTTTATACTGCATGAGCACGTCCTTCAGCATAGCCACCTTTTCTTCAGACAACAGCTCACTGACGAACGTCGGCGTGGGTCGTTTGCCGTTCTCAAGTCGATTTTTCTGAGGTTATCTGCAGTAGTATGTATCCTATCTTCCAGCTCTTTTGGCGTCGGTGGAAACTCTGAGATCACCTCGTCATCATCGTTTTCAAAGCACCAGGGGAGGTCATCCATATCCTCGCGTACTCCTTCTCCTGACAGCATTATCGCGTGACGGTACGAGATCGCTTCTAAGACCGATGTTGATCCAGCTCTACTCTCGCTGCATATGTGGCTTTCGGTTCATGCTTCTGTTGCGGGGTTACCCTCCAACTGCTGGATAAAACGAACCTGCCTTGCTGATACTGGTCTTCTACCCAATTTTTGAATGTGAAGCAGTTTTCGAGAGAATGTCCTATCGCTCGGTGATAGGATCAATAATCCGGGTGAGAGACCACGCCTGCTTGTTCGGGGTGTTTGGACTCTGGGAACGTAATCATTTGATATTTCATGACAAGATCGAATATCTTCCTTGTCTTGTCTTGGGGAAAAGAATATGCTCGACCCATCTTCTTTATAAGAGACGGATCCCGGCTGCTCAATTCTCGATCGCGTGGATTCTTGGACCCGCTTTGCCGCTATCGAACGTTTTTTCCGTTCTTTAGCTTGTTTCTACCTCTGCGTCGGGTCTTTTGTATGATGGGCTGGAGACGAAGAGCATCGTCATTCTCCGTAGCCTGCTGAAGGAGGCGCTGCAATCTGGCTTTCTCATAGATAGCCATTTCGCGGCTATGATCATCCCGGACCTTTTGACCCGCTTCCCTTATTAGCTTGTCCATCTGTTCTTCGAATGAAGGACTTGGCACTTTCATGGCGGGACTTCGTTTTGGTTCAGGGTTAGCGTCTTCTAATAGAGCATCTTTTTCTTCATCAAAGTCATGTATAACGTAGCAGCTATGGAATCGTTCCCGTTTCTTGGATTGAACATATCCAAGCCCGATCATTTCCATTCTCCCGTTGGGCAATTTTCGCTGAGTTCCAGGTACGTTCCAGATCCTGTTGTAGAACTGAGCTTGTCGAGCAGTCTGTTTGAAGGGTACACCTTGGCGCCTTAACAGCCTTTTTAATCCTTCCGTGTAGTATCTGGGCAGACGGATAGGCTGGAGCCTGTCAAGTGTAGAATCGGCACCATGCTAGATTTTTTTTCTCTACTTTGGTTTCCGTGGATCAATAAAAGAGGATCTCCTTTTCATCTCTTCGCCCAGGAGAGATGTAGAACATCTGCAGTTCCTGCACACTATAGGTATCAAGTGCGTCGAGCTCTTTGTAATGCTCTTGCGGAACCATGGAGATTTGCAAACTCCGTTCATCCCCAGTGAAGGCTTGTATTGATGGCCGAACAGAAAATACTGTATTGACCTCATCTTCAGAGTCGCTGCTGAAGACCAACATAGGGGCAGGCGGTCCGTGCGTGTTGTATTGGAGTGGCCCTGAATAGACTATCTTTTCTTCCTCCTCGGTATCGCTTCCAAAGAACGGAATAGTGGTGATAGCCTTCTGCTTATTCTCCGGCTTATGGCATCTTTCCGTGTCTTCAAAGTCTGGCAGGAAATACTTTGAATCCTCGTACTTTCGGACTTCATTTATGGAAAATAGGTTCAGTTCCCCTGTCACGGTGTACTCAAGACCATCTTTGAAATACTTCATACACTGATGTTGTATAGAAGGGATGATGTTGCACTCGTGTAACCAAGGCCTGCCGAACAAAGCGTTTTAGCAAGTCTTGGCATCAATGACGTGAAACTTGATGTCAGTGACGAGCAGCCCAAAGCGTAACGTCAATATCACTGACCCGAGCATCCATGATGACTGGGAGTCGAATCCGGAGATAGTGATTTTATCTTGAACGAGGTGTTGAACGCTCATGCAGATTTCTTTTAGCACCCTTACATTTATGAGGTTAACAGAGGACCTGTTGTCAATTAGGATCTTCCCTATCTTTATGTCATGGCAATACCCGGAGACATAGAGGGGACGGTTATGCTCGCATGTCCCGAAGAGGAGGTCCTCGTCGCTGAAGATGATGCCCACTGTGTACACTTCTTCCAGCTCATCCTTCATCTTTTCTTCAGCAAGGAAGGCTTGAAACTGCCCAGGGTCCTGTAACTCCTTGATCAACGAATCTCTCGCCTCTTTAGATAGCAGAAGGGCATCGAGAATGCTTAGCTGCGAGGGTATCTTCCTCAGGTGTGCCAGGACGTTGTAATCCACCTTATTTTTCTTGGGCGGGTCCTTGGCTTCAACTCTTTGACGACTTGATCATCGAGGGCGATATCTTTAGGGACTTTTTCCTTCCCCTTATCTTTTCTGTTCAATCCCTTGTTTGTGGATCTGAGATTCTTTTCGGGTAGCGTACGATTGCGCAGCTGAATGTTCTCACAGGTCTTCGTCTCTTCCGTTTCAAAGATGGATTCCTTGAAGAGAGGGTTGAGGGCTATTTCTTCATCAGAATCACTCCCGAAGGTGAGAACTTGTGATCCCTTTCTATCAACCATGTGACGGTTGCCGGAAGTTCTTTTATGCTCATCGGTCACGCTTCTTTGCTCTCGACGAGTTTTGCGCTTCATCCTCTTGAAATACTGTCAATGAGCAACATATCCCTGCCACCAATTTTTAAAGCCATGCATTCCTACGTAGGGTGCGTGATTCTCCGATAATATAAGCAGTAGTTTGGATGTGCATCTAGTCCGTCGGGGAACGTATTTTCTGAAGTGTCTTCTTTGAAAGGTGGCAACTTCATTCCCATCGACAGAGCTTTAGCGAATTTCTTCCTTGTCTTAAATCTGATTTTGCTAGCGGCAGAAGTGCTTCTATCCGGTTGGGGTACTCTATGGATTCTCAATACCGGAGCTTCTTCAACGTGATGCCGACGCTTGTCCCTCTCGTATATGGCCGTTTCCCGCTCTCTGTCAGCTTTGCTTTTCTGAAGAGCTTCGTTCAGCAGCCTGTCAATCAATTCGTTTGATGGCTCCAGGGATTTTGGTTCCAGTTCTGGATCTGCCCCCAGTTTCTCTGTATCAGGAGCTTGTTCACCATTTATTGACGAGTGAGAGATCATGTGGCAGCTCGCCACATAGTTCTCAAGTTCATCTGATGAGTCTTCTCCCCCATCATTGTCATCATCTTTGTCCTCAAGGATGTGGTTGAGAAACTCTAGCGTGACCGAGGTTCGCGCCTTCTGGTTATATTCTTCCAGCGCGTCAATGTGTCTTTACAGGTCCGTGCACTTGTCAGGCTTCACGGGCTTTTTGGTCTTCTAATTATTTTTTGAAGACTTTGATGAACGGGCATGAGCATTTTGACTATCACTACCAATTCTTGGCATCGGGCGCGGCTTCAGCATTCCCTCGATGACCTCGGGTTCCAGCGGACTTTTCCACCTGATCGCCGGGCATGTTTAGAGATCCTTTAGCATTCTTTTTGTTTTGGCTGAAAGAGCGACCTCCCATGGAGCTTCTTCTATAAAAGAGCACGATACCCCCGGCGTGTCCACCTTCTTAAGAGCATGCGGCTGAGGTGGGTTTACCCTCCAGTTTTCAGACAACATGAATTTGCCTTGCTGGTACTAGTCCTCAATCCAGTTTTTGAAGACGAAGCAATCTTCGATTGGATGGCCCTTTATTCGATGGTAGGGGCAATAGTTGGGACTGTTGACGTCACCGGGCTGCAGTGGGCGTTTCGGATCCGGTAGGGTGATGAGCCTGTTGCGCACCGCCAGCTCGAACAGTCTCCTCGTTTTATCCCAGGGAAACGAATAAGAGCTCGTCAGCTTCTCGTTAAAGAATCGCTGTCTATCATCTTGGCGATCAGTTGGTTTTGGACCACTGGGCTGCTGCTGAGCATTGGCGATGAAGGTCGCTTTCCCTTTTTCCTTTTTGTTTCGAGGCTCCATCTTCGAAGAAGACGGTCTATGACCCATCTGATCCATTTGGGCCAGCTTGTCAATCAAGGCCTGGAAGGTAGTCGGCTTGAAAAACATCATGAACTGGGATATGGTCGCCTGCGGATCAAGAGTTTCCACAAACATGCCCACTGCAAGAGCTTCCTCTATACGCTGTTCGCATATCGACCATAGATTCCGCCACCGTATCGCGTACTGAACTCATGTTTCACCTGGCTTCACCCTGGCGTTAATTAGTGCAGTGATCGGGGTGCGCTCTCTAGCGCTTGCGAATCTCTGTATAAATAGTAGCTCCATTTCTGCAAATGTCTTGACAGAGTCATTCGGGAGTTTGGAATACCACTCGAATGTTGTCTCCGACAAGCTGCCAACGAATTGGCGAAGCAGCAGTTTGTCGCCGCCGCCAGTATTACCGCACAAGGCCCTAAATTGAGCAACGTGCTGGTGGATTCCCCATCCCCTTATATACATGGAATTTAGGGACCATATATCCCGGCGGATACTTTATTTGGTCATACCAACCCGGATAGGCTCATCCAGTCTTAACAATTTGGCCGGCCGCTTCGCTCGCCTGATGGGCTCGTATCTGTTGAGCGATATAGTCATCCAGGGCAGCTTTGGATATCGTCTCCTCTTTGGTTGCTGATAGAGCCGGAAGAGGGTTCGTTGTCTCTCCTCTGTTGTCTTCAAGGATAATCGGGGGGTCTTCAGCTGGAGGATCTGGCTGTATCATCATCCCGACCATATCTTGGAATAAAAGCGTCATTCGTTTTATGTTGGCCGCTTATTCCGCGGCCTCTCTGTCTCTCTTCTCGAGGATTCTGCGGAGGAACTCAGCATCGGTTTCATGTTCTTGAAGCTGCTCTGACGATGTCTCCGGGCTTTCTTTTGGCCCAGTGAGTGCAGCCATCTGTGTTAGCATCTCCTGGAGTTTTTGCTGTTGTTGCTCCTGAGCCTTTGTCACTGATTTGGTGAGAGGTCGATGGCCTGTGGAGATACGGCTATCCACTTTCCCAGATGCCATATAAACAGTATGCACCACCATGCCCCCAGACTTGGGGCGTTTAGGTTCAGTGCCCTTTAGATTCATCGCAGACACGGGGATTTTCTCCGGCCTTCTTCTTTTGTGAGCAGTCGAAATTAAGGGGGCAGTTGCAGCGAGCACCCAAGTAGACGACAACTTCTGTGGTACAACAGGGTGGTCCTTCTCTTGCCGAACTTTCATCTTCTTTGGTCAACGGGAGTAGTCTTAGTTGATCACTGAGTCTTGGACCTGTTGCTAGACCTTATGAATTTTAGAGGACAGCCGCTGAGGGGGCTGTTCTGGTTTTATCTTTGTAGCATTCTCCACAGGTAGAGGAAATCTTTTCAAGACGGCGATCGGAGAGTTCTTGCGGACCCTCCTGAGTGATTCAAAGTTGTTCCCAGTTGGAACAGCAGCGTTGACTTCCACTGTTGAAGCCGGCGGGGTAAATCCAGATGAGGAATTGCCCCCAACTTTCCTCACTCGGCGCCAGTGGCTACGTCGAGCATGCCTTGCGGACGGGACCACCTCTGTTGTTGGATGAGCTTCTTTATGCCTCCCGCTCTGATGGGGGGTTGTTGTTGGTGCCAGCCTATCGAATACTGACGTCCGCTGAGAGGGAATGATCAATCTTGAAAAGACCGACTTTTTGGCAGGGGAAGTAGCCTTGGTTACTTCGCCTAGAGCGGGAGATGGAACGGCCAGTCTTGCGAAGACCGACCCCTTAGCAGGAGAAGCCGCTTTGGCGACTTCAGGAGTAGGAATGGCTATTCATTTTGGGATAACCCCCTTAGGTATCGCGGGCTTCTTCACGGGCCCATTGGAGTTTTGGCCCGGTCTGTTAAAGACTAAGGCGTTGGATTTGGGTGACCCGTTGAGAAGGGCCGCGGTAGTCGTAAGCCGATCAAAGACCGACTTCTTTGGAGCTTCTTGCGATAGTAGTGGGGCATTGAAGCTCATGGGTGGGAGCATGGTCCCAAAGAACAGCCCAGTGGTGGCTTGCGTCACCTGTTTCACTAGCATCTTGAAAACAGAGGCCACTTGAGGCTCATAAGTCACTCCTCCAGCAGGGAGGGAGTGGGAGTTGTTGCAGTTTGTGCAGTTGAAAGTCATTGATCTGCATGGGAGCAAGACACCAAATCTTAGTACCTCGAAGCCAGGGGCAACCATATCAAACCGCGATTCGTTTGCGAACACAACATACGAAGTGTTGAGTGGAAAGATGAAAAGGTCCCACCGGGTGTGCCAGAATCTGTTCTCCTCCAAATACGGGAGACGGAACTGCGTAGGTTCGTCTTGCCTGAATTTGGGGGCAGATGCCATTTGGTTTTATCCGTCCACCTCTCCGAAAATGCCAAGTTGATTTATGGAACCGTGTATCGGAGGTTTAGACGGATGCGGCCGTTATAGCAAACTTCGTCAGATTCCCCCTCATTTGAGGGGTTTTTGATTGTGGGGATGCTCTTCCCTACAGGCGTAAGTCCCATCAGTTAATTACGCTACTGCATTGCGGTAACCATTTTCTCTTTCTTCAGATGGTCACTTCGTGTCGTGTGTGTTTGTTTTGTTTTTGGTTGCCCGTGGATTGTATACGGTGACTAATTTATGTTGTCGCCCATAGGGCGTGGACTAGTCCAAATTCGTATTTTCTTAAATTTGGTTTTGGGTTGGGTTTAAAGATCATTAATCTCATTTGAGACTAAGATCAACTTAAATGTTTGTTAAGGATACGTTAGTCTAATTTTAGACTAAAATCTACTTAACAGGATCATTTAGATCGAACAAAAGAGCATTTGGACTCTATTGTTTTAGTTTAGGGACATTGCGGTCTATTGGGTTTAAGGACATCATAGTCCATGACAGTTTAAAGACGTCATATTCTGTAAAGTTTAAAGACATCATGGTCTATGAGTTTAAGGACCTCACAGTCCATAAAATTTAAGGACATCATAGTCCATGAGTTTAAGGACCCCACAGTCCATAAATTTTAAGGACATCATAGTCCAGTTTAAAGACATCATAGTCTGTGTGGTTTTGATTCAACCGTTTGGGGATGCACCAAAAATTATTGGTTATTAGAACCCTCCGTCTCTCTGAAGACGTTGAAGAATTACAACGACATATATAAGAGGTACGAAGAGATGTACTCTTGAACCAGTGTTGGTTGGGAGATCTGTAGTCAAGTTTGAGACTAAGATCAGTTAAAAAGATTTATGAGCATATGTGCTCAATTAATCTAAATGAGGGAGCTGTGTCCAACTTGGGCTCGGCCCACTCAGTTAAAATGTTGAATATTTATTTGGGCTCGACCCCTTTTATTTAACAATGTTGAGCATTGGTTTGGATTCTGACAATCTTTTTGTCTTTTATTGAATGTCGAGCACTCATTATAGCTCTGGGGCTTTATTTAAAGAACAATTTATTTTCCCTCAGCGCACACGTGAGGAGCACGTGGTGTGCTTGGCGTTGAGCGCCAGATTTAGAGCGCTAAGGCGCTTCCTGTGAAAGAGTGCACACGTGAGGAGCACGTGGTGCACTTGGCACTGAGCACCAGTAAATGCGTGCAGAGCGCTCCTCGTGAAAGAGCACACACGTGAGGAGCACGTGATGCGCTTGGCGCTGAACACCAGTAAATGAGTGCAGAGCGCTCCTTATGAAAGAGCGCACATGTGAGGAGCACGTGGTGCGCTAGGTGCTGAACGCCAGTAAATGAGTGCAGAGCGCGCCTTGTGAAATAGCGCACACGTGAGGAGTACGTGGTGCCCTTGGCGCTGAGCGCCAACCTTGAATCGCTGAGCGTTTCTTTTAAAATAACGCTTAGAGCGCTACGGCGCTGTGCGCCAGTCTTGGAGCGCTGAAGCGCTTCTTTTTAATTTGGAGCGCTAAGGCCCTTTTTAGGCAACTTTGATCAGTTTTGCGCTCTGAGAATTAAATTCTCGTTTATAAGAAATTTTGTCTCATGGGTCTAAGAACAAAGTTCTTATTTTATAGGAGATGTTACAATCTCTTCTTTTTTTGTGAAAGGCTTTGCCTTTATGGATCTGTGATCTGAAGAGAATTGAATTCTTCTTCCCCCCCCCCGTTAGGATGAGAAGTTATGATCTCTTTGTGAAAGACGTCTGTCTTATAGATCTATGATCTAAAAAAAGAACTAAGTTCTTCTTCTCTTCATGATATTCTTTGATCTCTCTGTTTTATTTACCTTGAAGAAATTCTTCTTCTTCCGAGAGCTTGCTCTTCTCTCTAAAATTTCTCAAAGTTTGTGGGGGGGGGGTCCTCTATGCAAGACTTGAAGTCTTCGGTCCTTTATATAGGGGAGGCTGATTTGTTGAATCAGTTGAAGAGATCTTTTCTCTAATTGATTTGGGAATGTTTCCCACTGTTGGATTTTTGATCCAAGGGTTTCTGTTTTACAGAAAGCAATTTTCTTGTTAACAAGATTGGGAAAATCTTTTCCCTTACAGAACTTATTCTGTATCTTGGTGATTTTTAATCACCAAGATTGGGAAAATCTTTTCCCATACAGAATTTATTCTGTATCTTGGTGATTTTTAATCACCATTTGATCTTTGATCCAATGGTGCTCTAATTTTCAGAGGTAATTTGATGATTTTTAGTCATTTTTGTTGGATTTTTGATCCAAGGGTGGGGAACAATTAGTTCCAGCGTTAGCACTCTCGTGCTTTGCACGTGAGAGCTGCATCAGAGTCTTTGACTCTTGGTGCTAGCACTCTCGTGCTTTGCACGTGAGCGCTGCATCAGAGTCTTTGACTCTTAGCGCTGGCGCTGCTAGCGCTCTCGTGTTTTGCACGTGAGCGCTGCATCAGAGTTTTTGACTCTTAGCACTAGCGTATTTAGCACGAGCGTTTTTATGAAGCGCTGCTTCATTTCAAATTTCAAAATTTGAACAGAGCAAAGCTCTGATTGGGGGAAACAGACATCTCTAAAACAACTTCACGGTATATGGTTCAATATGTTATAGAACAAAATAATAGTGAAAATTAATGAAGTGCGATGGTAAAATGTAAATTACACATTATTTAAGTAGATGAAGTATAGGACAGATAATAGAGTAATAATGCTGAAAAGAATGTATAACGCATACTATTAATGAAGTGCGATTATTAACGATTCTATATTGGATGTCGAGGGTAACGATTGCCGGGGGTAAGGCTTCTATTCCTATAAGAATATATAACGCATACACTCTCTGCATTTGTGCTTTCATTCGTTTCAAGAAAATTTTGGCAGCACCTTCCCGTTGTTCTCTGAGTACACTGTAATAGAAAAGATAAATATCTCAATACTATCAGTATTGAAATGATCATTTCAGCTATATTTATATACGAAAAACCAGTGGAAAGGTACCGACGAAACTCATCTCGAAACGAATGAAAGAATAAGTATACAGGAAAGTGTATACGTTATACATTTTTACCTTGTCCAAAACGGGACAAATCTATCGGTGATTGTGCGACTAGTTTTCTCGTCACATAAACTACGAGATAGTTGTCAACGAAGAACATTAACGTTCGAGTTTGACAACCCACGCGTAATTTTATTTCACGGAGATAACCATACGCATATAACTGATAGACTGGTTTTAAGAAGCGATATTTTATCGAGATACTCGATGACGATATGTATTGATTTACTTTTTGTTATCATCGAGTATCATACACTTAATTAGATTAGTTTTGCTGGTTATCGTTTCAATATCATTGTTTTAATTAATATTTAATTGGTGACTAAATCTAGATTTAGTATATACTTAAGAATTAAAGGGTATAGGCGGTGTACCGAATAACGACGTGTAACGAGATTTCTACACAAATTTTCCAATTAATTTTTCTTGAGATTTCTACACAAATCTTCTAATTAACTAAAATTACACAAAAAATAAACTCTGAAAATTAAATTTAATAAAATTAATTCACCTAATTCGTCGCCGATTTCACGTCGAAATAGATCCAATGCACAATGTCGGCGGAGGAGGGAAGCTCGGATGTAGTGGTCGAAAGAGGGATGGCCCGATGAAAGAGGAGGAAGTGCTCGATGAAAGGGGTGGAGGGGTGATTGGCTCAGGCTTAGGGTTGACGAGAAGGAGAGGAGATCAACAGTGATGATGATGAGGCAAGGAGGTCGGCGAAGAGGAGACGGGGACGGGGACGGCGACGACGACGAGACGGTGGGAATCGAATTAGGGGAACGGTGAGGAGGAGGAGGCTGCGGTGTCGACAACAATGTCTAGG
Source organism: Agapanthus africanus (assembly GCA_030015575.1). NCBI lineage: Eukaryota > Viridiplantae > Streptophyta > Magnoliopsida > Asparagales > Amaryllidaceae > Agapanthus > Agapanthus africanus. The sequence goes on along the minus strand of CM057350.1, from coordinate 128,463,206 downwards.
AGATCGATGAGGACCAGACGGCGATGACAACGACATAGAGGCGACAACGGGGGAGCGGGGATTTTTCTGAAGGGGGAGCGATTTTGGGGATTTTTTCGAGTGTGCAGGGCGAAGCAATTTTGGGGGAAATTGGGGCCGAAGTGGGCTAGGGTTGTTGACTTTGATTAACATTTATATCGACGCGAGACTCCCGTCAAATTAGATGTTGACCAAAGTCAACAAAATTTCAAAACTACGCAGCCTAATTCGAGGGGAATCTCACGTCGAATTTGGACTTCTGTCCAATTAGGCCTTAGTTTATTGTAGCCAATACACATGTGCACCCCACCTGCAAAAATACTAGTTTATTTGATGGTTACATAAATGATAATCCTATGGTTATTGAAGTCTTAGAAGAGGCTAGAGTTATTGTTTGTGCAAGTATTATTTAAAAGTAAAACGATTATCTTATAATTATTCTGAAATCATAAAGATAATCATTTTTATTCTAATTATTCCATGAAGGTTTCTCCTTAAGGATATCATCAGAACTTGGGAGGCCAGAAATAATGATGGTCGGATGACGGGAGGTCAGCAGTGGAGACATTGATGGTTGGCAGGGGCGGTGAAGGCCATGATTGGCAGCAATGATACTTACGGTAAGTCACGGAGCCAATAGTGACATTGGCGGCTAACGGTGCCGACTATTCTGCAAGAGGGGTGATGATGATTGGGCAACAAAGTCGGCGCCGATGCAAAGTGGACAATAAGGATCCATTTTAAAAAATGGAGGACAACATCTGTCAACAGCTGCAACAGCTCTGCAACATCAACGGCGGTGGTCCGAAGATGTAAGTCATGGCAATGGAGTTGCACATGACGAGGATCGAGGGCAGCCCGATCCTAACCCACCCAATTAAGTAGTCAAATAGGGTCGGATAGAGAAAGGAGGCAAATCCTAGCGTTGCTAGGATTCAAGCCCACTAATCGACATTTTGTTGCTGCATGTTGCGCGGTTCGAAGATATCAAAACCACATAATTATATGAATGTAATGAACACTGTGAACCATCCATTCGGATGGCTATTTAGGTTGTACCTAGATTTCGTAAAATACTTTACCTATAAATGAAGACCGGACAAAATTTAAATTGCTTAGACCATGGAACAATACTTTACCTATAATGTAAAACCCCATGTGATGAATTGGATTCGCAGATCATCCATAGAGTTAAATGATATTTATCTGCAATGAAACAAAATTCATGATAATCTTTTAAAAAATATTGAAATTTCATTTATTTGTTATATAAAAGTCCATGATGTTTATTTGAAAACTTCCAAAATCATGATCTTTATTTGTAGCGGACAAATTCAATGGCATTTATCTGAAAAAATCGAAAGTTCGTAATATTTGTTTATAGCGGAAAAAGTATATGGTATTTATCATAATAATAAATTATCACAAAAAATCATAATTATATTCGGAAAAATCACCAAAAAGATTCATAATTATATTCTTCTACACGGATTTCATAATAAGAAATCTTAAATTGTGTTTTCTTTTCAACTTAGGAAAATGATGGTTATTGATGGAGGCAGCAATCTCCCTCAGATATTTTCCTCCGTCGATCTTACTGCAAGCGGTTCTGAACGGTTGTGATTGAGAGTGAAAATTGGACGTGTGGATCTCAATGGATTGTTGGATGTTGTTAACGCTGGGCTACCTACAAGAAATGTCCCGAGGTGGGAAACCACCGTAGGACCCTCCGACGATCAAGTAAGTTCCGGACAATAATGGCAGCGTAGCGGAGTATTGGAATCAATTTGACTTACCTGAGTCGTCTGGTAGAGGGGGTTTATATAGTGGTCGCATGAGATGAACCAGCGTGAGATTCTCGTCACCCGTTACGTCTCTGCATTACGTTCGTGCTGATGGCGGGAGATGCATATTAATGGCGGGATGCGATCATTAATGGCGAAATACGCTAGCGCAAGATGCAGGTCATGGAGCGGCAGAGATCTCGTCGTGGCGAGATACACGAAACCGTTACGGGGGCGCTTGGGCTCCGTGCTCTCGGTTGAACAGGGAAGCCGAGAAAACTCAGTTCGGTGGATAGCTCGGAGGCCGAGGGAGCTCAGCTGTAGGATTGCTCGGAGGCGAGCTGTCGGATGGTTGTTTAGGCGTACAAGGAAGGTACTCCGGAGAGGTCTCCAAAAGGTCGGATGCAACCTCAGAGATGAGGTGCCGAAGAATGTCCCCAACGCATCATAGTTGTTCCAGTTCCGTAGCCTCCAGGAGTCTAACGGGCTTAGCGGATGACACATCATCCGCCACGTGTCGTGATCTGGGGAATACTCGTTTATGAGCCTCATCATTAGCCCTTCACTCTCGCCCTGACCTATTTATAAGTCAGGGTTGAGAGTGGTAAGCCTGGTTTTTTACGATTAAGACTAAGATTCCCCTGCAATGGGTTGTCGGACGAAGACGCAACATTTGGCAGTTACTCATCTTGAATCCATAGATCCACGTTGCAGCTCGCGAAGCACCTCAGTTCCCGCGCATATCTTTGCTGACGTCAGTGTATCAGTGAAATGATTGCGCCTAAAAAGGGGGCGTTGTTTCGTCACTCGGTCGGTTGGGCTATGCGCCACGTGCCCTCCACTGGGTGGTGGGACGTGAGTGGCTGTCACCCAAATCCTGGCGAGAGAGGATGTGTCAAATGGCCGGTTGCCACGTGGAGTCAAGGTGGCCGCTTAGTGTGACGCTTCGTTTTGGTGGGAACGGATGCGGGCCGTTGGATGCTTTCTTCTGAGCGTATAAATAGAGGGCTATCCTACGGACATTACTTTACCCTAGCCATCTCTTGCCGTCTGAAAATTGCCCGGCGCACATTCGCTTAAGTGGGAATTTCAGCTGTCAAAACTTTTCTTCGGCCAAACCTTTCTTGAATCAGGTTAGATGTCTTCCTCCGAAATATCTATTGACATAATAGGAGTTGAGTCGGGCAATGAGGCTTCAGTTTCTGGAGCCGAGCCCAACGGGTCTTCCTCCTCCACGGCTTCCGATAGCCGAAAGAGTTCTTCTTCTTCTTCATCCTCGTTTTCGTCTTCTGTGTCGGGCTCGCCCCCCACGAAGCTCATTGTCGGGGGGCGAAAAGGGCCCCCAAGGCGCGCATGTAACATTTCAGAAATATAAAATATTATTTTTGGAATTTAAATAATAAAATAATATATTTCACGAAAAACTATTCGATTTGCGAATATGCGTTTTCCGTAAAATGGTATAATTCTATACCAATATTTGGAAAATTATTGGAATTTGGCATTTTATAAATAATTATACAATTAATTATATGCAAGTTTAAATCAAACTTGATTAGTGCACTACTAATCACGATTAAGCCAAATCCGTATTTTTAAATATCCATGGCTAGTGCAACATAACATGTTGCATTTTTTTGCATTTTTGTTTAATTTGCATTATTGATATTTGGTTCTTTTATATGAGAGAAAGAAAAGAAAAAGAAAAAGAAAAAGAAAAGTCAAGGAGAAGAGACATGAGAGCATGTGCATGGCATGTGAGAAAGTGAGGGTGAGAAAGAGAGAAAGAGACACTTGACTTCTCCTTCATTTCATTTTTTTTACTTCATTCTTCAACTCTTTCTTCATCTTCCTCACCTCCTTCCTCCGCTGCCTCTCCCTCCATGGTTCATCCCTAAATAATCACCAAAATCCCACGCTCCCTTCACAAAAGTTGATCACCACATCATCCTACATCCCATAGTGGAACCAAGTTTGGATTTTGAGCATTTTGGGCAACCCAAGAATTTTCTTGAGTCGCTAAAGGAGGTATATTTCTACTTTTTTGTTAAGTCTTTAGTTTCTTTATGTCCTATAGTAGTTTAGAGCTAACTAGTGTAGTTTTGTGATCTTTGAATATTCCTAGATGAAGTTTAGGGTATGAGTTGAGTTGTGATGGTGTATTTGGGGTGTAGTGAGTGTTTTACTTGACCTTGGTAATGTTTAATGGCATAGACCAAATATTAGAACCCGATACACGAACTTAGAATTTTCCCGTGTCGGTTTTGTGAAGCTTTGAGGACTACAGGGTATCTGGAGCAACTTGGAGTGTTTATAGGAAAATCAAACAAGTACCTAAACCTACTTAGACCACTAGAATACCACAGCTGAAGAACAAGACACCAAGTCCTAGGTTTGGCCGGCGACGCCGGGTAATTTGGGTATCTCGTCGGGTCAGTGTTGGCTATTGGTATTTGGGTTTTACCTGTAGCTCATACACCTTATAACCTAACCTCTGTATTGTTAGTTTTGTCCCTATCTATCTGTACAAGAATCTGGGAGTGATTTTCTCAGTTGTCGTATTATGTTTTCCGATATTTGAGACTTGTTTTTTATATTTGAATTTAGATTTGGTTGTTGGACGTTTGTACATCAACGACGAGGGTTATTTGGTTGTTTTTGCATGCGTAAGCTATAGGTTCTAACCTATAAGCAATTCGTGTGCCGTATCAGTTTTCGGACTTGATTGTAATAGCATTTCGATTATGTGTTGATATGTAGGTACCTTCGCGTGGACTTCCGAAACGACGAAGCACACTGACTTCGACTAAGCGAGAGTTTGGCAGGTGAGTAGATTTATATCTACGGGGGAAGTCGGGTGAATGGTGTATAGCACCCCCGCAACCATTGATATGGAAAATCGATATATAAATTATATTTGGAGAAAAGATATGCTACGAACTTACGGATATGATAAAGGTTTTAGTATGAGATGATACGATAAAAGATGATATTAGTGGATATGTTGGCTTGAGGATGTAAGGCAATGTACATGTTATATTCGTATGCCAATAGATGATATGAGATTCTACATACATACAAATGAGAATGTGATGTATATGCAAGATGACTTGATGTGAGATATTGTTATGATGAAAAGAGAATGTGATGAGATAAGATGATTTGGCTTAATATGTCGATATACGAATGTGAGACATGATATGAGTTTGATATAGATGTGACTTGAGCTATATGTATGTGTGTATGTGTGTGTGTGCACGTGTGTGTGTGAGAGAGCATAAAGAGTGACGTGTTGTACGTGACCTTAGATTCGTACCCTTATTTATGATATCGTACGACGGATCATACCGTAAAAATTATGATATATGATATTTGACCCGTACTCTCGATTTTAAAGAGGCCGTACGACGGACTATACCGTACTAGATGTATATATGATGATTGATCCATACTTTTAACTCGGGATTAGTTTATCCTTTTAGTCTTTTAATTACTTAAGTAGATGTTAGAATAGGGTTCGAGTCATACCTATTTTCAAAACTAACGAATCGTGTACATTTCAAAGGATAAACCGAGAGACGCTACGGATTTCAAACGTATTGCTTTTCTTTAAAAACGCTCTAATCCCTACTTTTCTAAAAATAAAGATTTGTACTATTTTAGATACGATAATTGTATGGCTCGTATATCGAGATATATCTTAGCTTATTGCGTTACTATTTACCTTTCTGCTACGTTCATTTTACTCTCATTGCATTATATATACACACACACACACCTGTGCTTCCATTATTTATTATGATATCGTCTGCTAGTACACCTGCACAATTATCGATGATGTGTACGTTACACTTACAGAAATTTGCCGGCTCACACATTCATCATCGGTAATTGCTATGCCACTTACACAGTAGAATTGCTATATCATGGTATTATTCTTAATTGTAAAGTACATTCATTGTTCAGTACTATCACTTGATATGCTTGCAAGATATACTTGATATGCTCATATTACTATTCTATATTTGCATACATCGTACTTATGGTTATATGCATTGAGATGCTGTTTTCATGAGATTTCTAGATTTGAGAACCACGGATATATTTCAAAGGAAATTATAAATTGTTTTAAAAACGTGGTTTCTCATGATGTGATTTCGATGCGTCCACCATAAGTTTTCTCGGTTCTGAGATTATTTTCGAGACCTGAATCGAGGAGTTGGACGAGCCGTTTATGGGTACATGGTGGACCCGGTAAGGTACCCCGGGGCAAGAAGATCATGGGGATGACGTTGAGCTGGTAGGAGGGAGCGCTACCTGCCGGTGATAGTTTGAACCCGGTGGTTATCTGGAGGATACCGACCGGAGTCGTGAGATGGATATGGGTCGATCCGGACTGACGAAACCCATAGGTCGATCCGGACTGACGGAGCCCGAGATATGAGAATTTACGTGTCGATGCTGGACACGGGTTTCATGATATTTCGAGTGTCGATGTTGGACACTCAGGTTCCATGATTTTGATGTGTCGTTGATGGACACATGTTGGTTGATATCCTCATACATACAGGCATATATTTTCATGATGATTCGAGTGTCGATGTTGGACACTCCGGTTCGATGGTATTGATTGTATCGTTGATAGACACACGTGGGTGATATCCACATGCATTCAGGCATATGATTTCATATGTTTATTTGTATATGCCGTTGGTTTTGACTCTATTATTGACATATATGCATACATGGTCACCCTAAAAATCATAGTATTACCTTCATGATACAGTATGACCTAAGAATCGTTGTTTATTCGATTTCTACCTACTGATGTTTTCTACTCACGAGTTGGCAACTCACTCCCGTTGTGCCACAGTTTTCTTGTAGGTTCGACCACTTGGATCAGTAGCGGTATCGCCGGCACACAGTTCTTTCAGGGTGTTTGCTTGAGTAGATGAGACCATTGGATCGTGCCCATTCTTGTATTATTATTCATTTTGTATCTAGATAAACTCCATCAGTCAGAAACTAAAATCTGTATATTGGTAGACCTAGTCAGACTTGTATTTGTGAGACTTAGAGCGATGGGTGTATGTTCGCTTGTTTGAGATAATGATGTCTTGCCTTATTTATTATTTCTGTGTTTGATCTTCGCCGTAGGGCGTCGTATATATGTTTATTTCGTGGTTGTGATTCTGCCAATTGGCGAAGAGCTAGCTCTCGCTTAGGGATGCCTATATATATTCCTTGTATGTGGTTTTGGATCAAAATATACAAGGAAGGTGCTGCCCAAATTTTTAAAGATGAAAAATGTTTTCAATTATAGTATAATCCACTTGCACTTTTATGTATCATACCTTTACTTTAAAAACTTCACCTCTATTATTTCCCTAAAAAGGATTAGATTTCTGGGTTTTGGCTTACTTGAATTAGGTGGGGTCCTATAGACTTTACATGATTCAAGTGCCAGTCACGTGCCTTTTTTTCCGGGTCGTGACAAAGTTGGTATCAGAGCATTAGGTTTAACCTTGGTTTTTAGCTAGGTTTGACTATGCAGAGTCTAGAGCGTATATATTTCGGAACCTAGGCTTGACCTTACGGAACTTAGACTTGACCGAGGATGTATTAGACCCAAACTTTCATTACATAGGTTGACCTTGATTGATGGAATAGGTAGCTTGAATAAAGTGACGTACCGTGCGTATGTTCCACGGCATACTTACGATACGATACTCCGGTTAAGTAACCTTAGGATTTACATATCTTGAGATCTGTATTTCTATTCGTTCCTAGGATCTATCTTCATCGATACCTGCTTGAGGTTCCTGTCACCATGGCTTTGAGCGCAGAGAGAGCTGCTGCTAGAGATGCGATCAGAGCGAGCTCGTCACAGACGAGGACTGACCATGATATTATTCTGGTGACATAGAAATGTATCGGTGTATTGTTGTGTTGAGATTTCTCGTTTGAAGCAAGCATTCGGATTTGCACCGGATGATCGGGCCTTTGATAGCGGCCGTCAGATTGAGAGGACTATTAATTCATAGTCTATCCCAGAGGTCGCGATATTGTCTACCGTACAAAAAAACGACCCAGTTGTTGCTGAGATTGACAGGATGTAGCCTTTAGAGTTTTGAGTTGAAACCACAGGAGCTTTAAGACAGAGATATGATAGAAGACCACTAGTCCATCTTGAATAGAGCGACTGAGATGATTCGTCTGATTTGATGCCCGACGCAGGCTTAGTTGAATTGAAGAATTCCAGTTTGAAGGATCTTACTCAGATCTAGAGTAAATCGAGTAAGAGAGAACATTGTTTGTTGGATACTCCGATGTGAGATCGGTAAGTTGACCAGTTTCGGATAGAAGGACCTCATCCAGACGCGTTGTGAGTTGATCGAGAATGGACAAATGAAGCGTATTCCTCCGATAATTGGACGAGTTCCCGAGAACGCTATCAGCTAGATACCTTCCATAGAGTAGTGATGATACCCGAGTTCGTTATTTCGAGTCCATGTGAAAGACTCCGGATTGACTGTAGCCGAGAACGAATTGCAACACTTAGCCCGCAAGTTATGACATCGACATGGACGATGATGAAGACGGGTGAAACAATAGGTTCGTGAGAGATGTTAACGAGTTTTGTTACTCCCCGTTGATACCAGAGGCGCCGGATGCGACTAATTTCAGTGGGAAGCCGTGCTGAGGACGCAACCGTCCAGAAGTGAGAAAAATGATTAAGTAAAGAGTGCCAACCTCCGTATAGTTTGGTATAGATGAGAACGGAAGAGACCCTAAGCAGGTTCTTTCCAGGACATGGCTGCGATAAAGACTTGCACCCGGGATTAGTTGCATCGCGCTTATTTAGAGGGCCAGATGTCGCCGTCAGTAACGTGCCGTTTTGCGAGAGGTCATGTTAATTGGCCAAGGGATGATCAGAGGAGTCGCAGAGCGGAATTGTTCCTTTATTATACCTAACCGGGCCGACGAGCAGAAACATTGTGAGATGGGTAAACCACAGAGGAAATGAAGACCCAAAGACAGAGAACGCCAGACCGTAACAGGAGGCAAGCGGATGTTCTCGTTTTGCCAGCTTTGGGCACACCGGTATTTTTCGACATTAAAGGAGGTGTACCTCAATATTATTTATTGCGATTTGTGTTTTGTGATCCGAGTATCACATTATTATCGCTCGGACTTGAGTTTCGATGATTGAGTTTCATGATATTTGTTTTCGTGCACCATAGCTGCACCTATTAGATATTTTCAATTGTGCACAGTTATTGCACTTGATTTATGTTTTATACACCGTTACATTGGCTTATGATTTGTGTATATTTATTGCACTTGATATCGATTATGTGCCTTGGCTGCATATATTTATGTTTCTGTGGATTTCGATACTGTGGATGAGATTTTGTGCATGTTGTACGCACTCGATTTGATTTATGCACTCGATATAGCTTACATGTGCTCGCAGTGCATTGATATGGATTTTTTGCATGCAGTTGCACACACTGATGATTTTAATACACCTTGGCACGCTCGGTGTTGTTTTTGTGCGTATTTGAGATATTGATGAGTTTTCAAGTACCTAATGCACCTAAGATTATGTTTTTGTGCATTTGTTGCACTAGATCTCTGTTTTGATGCACCGTTGCACTTGGCGTTCGTTTTCGTGCGCTTTACTGCATGAGATATTTTGTGCAGACCTAACGCGCTTGATTTGGATTTTTGCACATACTGGGCGCATGGTATGAGATTTTGTGCACACCGGATGCACTTGATTGAGATTTTATTCGTGCATGTTAGTTGCATTGGGTTGAGATTTTCGTGCACTTTAGATGCACTTGATGTTGTTGTCGTGCACACCCGTTGTACTTGACAGATACTTCCGTGCACACCCGTTGCACTTATTTTGACTTTTGTACACATTCGTGGCACTTGTACTTGGCTTTGATTTTCTATGCGCACCAGACGCACGTGATGTTAGATGCGCCTTTTGAGGCTGATTTTTGCTCTTGAGCATTATATTTGATGTTGGGCACTATATTATATAGTAGCCGAGCAGGACTGATCTGATGACAGTACCTGAGTACTTTTGCATGCATAAAACGTTTACTAAGAGGTTTTCAAAAAAAATAGCTATAGCCTCACTATTTCCTACGTGTCAGTAAGTGACATGAACTTTTACGAAGGAAAAGCTTTGGGATGTTTCAAAAAGGAGGAACGTATATCTTAAGAAAATATATATAGACGTATATTTACTACCTTACAAATGAGAGTCCACCACTTGTGTTGTGAGTTACGCATCACACGGCAATTCGAAAAAGATTTTGCATGTGTTTAACCAGTTTTTAGAGGAATTTAAAGGATGCGTACTATATACGTATTATGATTTTGACTATAGTGTATTTGGATTCCGGTAGTGGAATTCAAGATTCGTGTTTCCATTGTAACTCCTATGATTGCGTGACGTTTGACGGGGTTTGATTTTGAGGTTTCACGCTTGTTTTTATGCGCACTCAATACGCTGTGATATTTCTGTGTATTTCGTGATTTCGGAGCCCCGTTGATTTGAGCTGATTATTGAAATGTTTTAGTATTTGGGGGTTTAAATTTAAATTTGGGGACCGAATTTATTTAGGGGGGAAGATTGTAACATTTCAAAAATATAAAATATTATTTTTGGAATTTAAATAATAAAATAATATATTTCACGAAAAACTATTCGATTTGCGAATATGTGTTTTCCGTAAAATGGTATAATTCTATACCAATATTTGGAAAATTATTGGAATTTGGCATTTTATAAATAATTATGCAATTAATTATATCCAAATTTAAATTAAACTTGATTAGTGCAGTACTAATCACGATTAAGCCAAATCCGTATTTTTAAATATACATGGCTAGTGCACCATGACATGTTGTATTTTGTTGCGTATTTGTTTGATTTGCATTGTTGATATTTGGTTCTTTTATATGAGAGAAAGAAAAGAAAAAGAGAAAGAAAAGAAAAGTCAAGGAGAGAAGACATGAGAGCATGGGCATGGCATGTGAGAAAGAGAGAGAGAGAGACCCTTAACTTCTCCTTCATTTCATTTTCTTCACTTCATTCTTCAACTCTTTCTTCATCTTCCTCACCTCCTTCCTCTACCTCCTCTACCTCCATGGTTCATCCCCAAATAATCACCAAAACCCCACACTCCCTTCACAAAAGTTGATCCCCACCTAATTCTACACCCCATAGTGGAACCAAGTTTGGATTTTGAGCACTTTGGGCAACCCAAGAATTTTCTTAAGTTGCCAAAAGAGGTATATTTCTACTCTTTTTGTCAAGTCTTTAGCTTCTTTATGTCCTATAGTAGTTTAAAGCTAACTAGTGTAGTTTTGTGATCTTTGAATATTCCTAGATGAGGTTTAGGGTATGAGTTGAGGTGTGATGGTGTATTTGTGGTGTAGTGAGTATTTTACTTGACCTTGGTGATGTTTAACCAGAGATTAGAACCCGATACACGAACTTAGAATTTTCACGTGTCGGTTTTGTGAAGCTTTGAGGACTACAGGGTATCTGGAGCAACTTGGAGTGTTTATAGGAAAATCAAACAAGTACCTAAACCTAGTTAGACCACTAGAAGACCACAGCTGAAGAATGAGACCACAATTCCTCGGTTTGTCCGGCGACGCCGGGTAATTTGGGTATCTCGCTGGGCCAGTGTTGGCTATTAGTGTTTGGGTTTCGCCTGTAGCTCATACACCTTATAACCTAACCCCTGTATTGTTAGTTTTGTCCCTATCTATCTGTCCAAGAATCTGGGAGTGATTTTCTCAGTTGTCGTATTATGTTTTCCGATATTTGAGACTTGGTTTTGATATTTGAATTTATATTTGGTCGTTGGACGTTTGTACGTCAATGACGAGGGTTATTTAGTTGTTTTTGCATGCGTAAACTATAGGTTCTAACCTATAAGCAATTCGTGTGCCGTATCGGTTTTCGGACTGGATTTTAATAGTATTTCAATTGTGTGTTGATATGTAGGTACCTTCGCATGGACTTCCGAGACGACGAAGCACGTCGACTTCGACTAAGCGAGGTTTTGGCAGGTGAGTAGATTTATATCTACGGGAGAAGTCGGGTGGATGGCGTATAGCACCCCCGCAACCATTGATATGGAAAATCGATATATAAATTATATTTGGAGAAAAGATATGTTATGAACTTATGGATATGATTAAAGGTTTTAGTATGAGATGATACGATAAAAGATGGCATTAGTAGATATGTTGGCTTGAGGATGCAAGGCAATGTGCATGTTATATTCGTATGCCAATAGATGATATGAGATTCTACATACATACAAATGAGAATATGATGTATATGCAAGATGACTTGATATGAGATATTGTTATGATGAAAAGAGAATGTGATGAGATAAGATGATTTGGCTTAATATGTCGATATAAAACGGATGTGAGACATGATATGAGTTTGATATAGATGTGACTTGAGCTATATATGCACGCGCACGCGCGCACACATATATATATATATGAGAATAAAGAGTGATGTGGTGTACGTGACCTTAGATCCGTACCCTTATTTATAATATCGTACGACGGATCATACCGTACGAATTATGATATATGATATTTGACCCGTACCCTCAATTTTAAGAAGGCCGTACGATAGACTATACCGTATGAGATGTATATATGATGATTGATCCATACTTTTGACTCGGGATTAGTTTAGCCTTTTAGTCTTTTAATTACTTAAGTAGATATTAGAATAGGGTTCGAGTCATACCTATTCTTAAAACTAACGAATCGTGTACATTTCAAAGGATAAAACGAGGGACGCTACGGATTTCAAACGTATTTCTTTTCTTTAAAAACACCGTAATCCCTACTTTTCTAAAAATAAAGGTTTGTGCTAGTTTAGATACGATAATTGTATGGCTCATATATCGAGGTATATTTTAGCTTATCGCATTACTATTTACATTTCTGCTACGTTATTTATGCTATTTTAGATACGATAATTGTATGGCTCGTATATCGAGATATATCTTAGCTTATTGCATTACTATTTACCTTTCTGCTACATTCATTTTACTCTCATTGAATTTTATATATACATACATGTGCTTCCATTATTTGTTATGATAGCGTCTGCTAGTACACCTGCACAATTATCGATGATGCGCACGTTACACTTACACAGATTTGCCGGCTCACACATTCATCATCGGTAATTGCTATGCCACTTACATAGTAGAATTGCTATATCATGGTATTATTCTTAATTGTAAAGTACATTCATTGTTCAGTACTATCACTTAATATGCTTGCATGATATACTTGATATGCTCATATTACTGTTCTATATTTTCATACATCGTACTTATGGTTATAAGCATTGAGATACTGTTTTTATGAGATTTCTGGATTTGAGAACCGTGGATATATTTCAAGGGAAATTATAAATTGTTTTAAAAATGCGGTTTCTCATGATGTGATTTCAATGCGTCAACCATGAGTTTTCTCGGTTCTGAGATTGTTTTCAAGACCCGATTCGAGGAGTTGGACGAACCGTTTGCGGGTACATGGTGGACCCGATAAGATACCCGGGGCAAGAAGATCGTGGGGATGACGTTGAGCCTGGCAGGAGGGAGCACTACCTACCGGTGATAATTTGGACCCGGCGGTTATGCGAAGGATACCGACCGGAGTCGTGAGATGGATATGGGCCGATCCGGACTGACGGATCCCAAGATATGAAAATTTACATATCGATGATGGACACGGTTTCATGATGTTTCGAGTGTCGATGTTGGACACTCAGGTTCCATGATTTTGTTTTGTCGTTGATGGACACATATTGGTTGATATCATCATACATACAGGCATATATTTTCATGATGATTCGACTGTCGATGTTGGACACTCGGATTCCATGGTATTGATTGTGTTGTTGATGGACACACCTGGATGATATCTACATGCATTCAAGCATATGATTTTGCAGGGTTACCTAAGACGGCAGCAAGGTTTCGGGAGGAATCGTCCATGCCAAATTCAAATTTTTGTCGTTTTAGCTAACCCTAACTAAGAATCGTTAACTAAAAATCGATGGAAATATAAATGCAAACACTTTGCAAGTCTAGTGAACAAAGAATACAACTTTTGTAGACCGGTCCTTCACTTTAATAGCTCTATGTAGTAGTCCTTTTCACTGCGATTGTAAACTCTGGACTCTAGAGAGGCTCCCATGAAGAAATGAACATGCTTGCTTCGAAGACTTCGAGGCCGAAGATGATCTACGTCGAGAAGACACTAACCCAAGCTATCTCTTCACTAACTATGGAATTAGTGAAGCAAACCCCTTATACTAAATGGCAAGTAGTAGATGATGATGAAGTAGGAAGTAGGCTCGCTTTAGACTTTATTTTCTCACACTTTTTCTCATATCTCCATTGAAGCTAGAAAGTTTTGAGGAAGAAGAAGAAGAAGCAAGAACTCATTATATGAGTTAATCCAAATGAATTATTGCAACCATGGGTGAGTTAAGCCCTCATGCCTAACTCATGTAGAGAATTAACCAAGGTCTAAGGTTAAGGATTGGGTTAACAAAATATCTTAAGCTAAACAAAAGAGTGGACTTTGTCAATGTTTCTACAGGCTTCATCCAAGCTTGAAAATATTGACTAAGTCATCTCTCTTTTGTTATTAACTTAAGAAATAAATAAAACCCTAACTTAACCCTAGCATGGTTTAAGTCTTATACACCTATCTTGCATGTATCATCAAGCATGACACAATACATAGACACAAATATACATATCACATATATACAATGTGCATATCAAGTGAGAAAAGAAATCATAAGTGAGCTAATACTAGTTAATGTAATGTAATATATCTAATATATAATTATACATTAGATTATCAAATCAACTCTTGATTTAATAATCCGGCTATATAACATATAACCGACTAATATCATGTGTAACAACTTATCGAATCAACACTTGATCCGATAACCCGGTTATATCGCATACAACCGACCAATGTCACAAATCGCGAGAATAGAATACGGTATCTCATATCGTATTAATCTCGATCCCGCACATATCACATATGTGCTCATACTCCGTTTCTCTTGAGCCAGGAAACCCCTATGTAGGACTCTAAATACTCGTCAATACACCGGCAGTAGGTGATGATCATATCAAACACCCACAAGCCGCAAGCGGTCTGCTAAACGTAACGGTCACTCGGGTATTGAGAGATCATATGATCAACAAGCAAGCCTGCTCGTACTCCTGCGAATCCAATCAGTAACATACCGTACAATCCGGTCTCTTCGTCTGATATGTTGCATATCTCGTCTAGGGGTGGTAAACGTCAAACCCCAGTAACTCGATAAGTCGTGTCGATATGAGGCTTATAACGGGTTGAGAAACTACTGATAACACTTACCAGTATATCTCTAAAGAAGCCCTGGCCAGGGACTTCCTGTTATAGCCAATCGAGCACAGCGCAACATCAACTCCCAATACTGGGAGAGACGAAACCCCTCCTATCGCTCATTGCCTCCATGTAACTCGGGACTGTACCCAAAAGCCACCGTTTTGCACGTTCTCTTGAACGTGGTAAGGTGGAAATCAAAGCACAGTGGGAATCACACAAGACTCTATGACAATCTCGGGTTTACAGACTAACCTGTACCAGTGTCACCAGAGAACTGCCATCTGACGTGAGGTATAATACCATCTGGGAGTTCTCGGCGAGTCCGTCCAGTGTACCCGTTCTCCACTGAGCACCCGTATACTGTCTCTGATGTCAAACACCAATGGATATGGGATCAGCCATCACCCATCTACATGGGTCGAGAAGCTATACGCTAGTCTACACTGGTATATCGATGCCCTGTCTCGATACACCCACGACTAGGAACATTTGAAGGATTTACTTAGTGACTACACTGTCCTCACTAGTATGATCTGCATCATTGTCTTGGTAGTCAAGAACTCATCCTAAGGGCTTTATCAACATGTAACATAGAGACAATCAGAGTACATATTAAGATAAAGAGCAACCAGATAGCATACTATCATGTCGAGCAAGAAAGTCCTCCATATATATGTCCAAGCATCCACTACAATATACATCGTATGTACAGTAATGGCCTCTATGGCATACATATAACAAACAATCTCCCACTTGCACTAGGGCCATCTATTGTCCCAATAAGCAGCAGTGGTTGTAGTATATCATACTCAACCATCCTATAAAAATCTCTACTGGGAAATAGGCCTTTATGAGTGGATCCGCGTTGTTGTTCTCTGTGTCTACTCTCCTAACCACGATCTTCCTGGAGATCATCCATCTCCATGATCAGGTGATACTGCCTAAGAATATGTCTGGATCACTGGGACGGGGGTTCCTAGGCCTAAGCCACAACTCCATTGTCACACAATGGTAGGAACGAAGTTCATCTCATGAACTAATATATATCCAGACTATCTCTCTGGTAGCATCGTAGGTAGCGATGTATCCAGCCTTGATCGTCTAGTTTGTCATTGTATCTAGCTTGGAACTCTTCCAACATACCGTCCCTTCACTGAGGGTAAAGACAATGCCTGTGACTGACATTCAATCATCCTTACCACCTGGAAGCTATCCAGTGATTCTCTCCAGGATCGATTGATACCAACTCACTACACCTAGTGAGAATCCTAACATCCATTTAGATCTATCTCATAGATCCAAAACCCAGGATTTTGGAGATATTAGCTTGATCATATATGGAGAATCTATGTGATAAGAGGAAATTGACTGAGCGTAGCATAGGAAACTCCTTTCCTATCAAGAGTATGTCATCCACGTACAATACGAGGATCACCACCATACTCCCTACTACCTTTTTGTATATACAAGGTTCATCTACCATTTTGATAAAGTCAAACTCTTTGACTACCACATCAAAACAGACGTCCAACTCTGCGATGCGTGCTTTATCCCATAAAGCAACTTGCACACGTTTCCACTGCTCCCATTGTCTACGAAGCCCTTTGGCTGTGTACTTATAGATGCTCTCTTCTAAATCATTATTTAAAAGCAGTCATGACACCCAACCGACAGATATCATAGTCATGGTATGTAGCAATTGCAAGTAGGATCCGGATGGACTTAAGCATAGGCACTAGAAAAGGTTTCATCATTATCCACTCCTGGTCGATGACGAGTACCATTTGTAACAAGCCTTAGTTTTGAAAGTCTCAACTTTTCTATGTACACCAAGTAATCTTCTCAAGATATACTTGCTCTTGATGGGGATTTAACCCTTCAGATATAGCAACCAAAGTTCATACTTTGTTGGTGTATATGGATTCCATCTTAGATCGCTTAGCATCCAGCCATTCTCACAGAGTCCCCACTCTTGATGGCCCGCTCGAAACTAGTTGGGTCATCATCTCATGATGCAATTCTCGCTCCCACTGTCATAGAGAAACTGAAGTATCTCTCAGGTAGATAAGGATCCCTACTAGATCTGCGAAGAGGCTGAGGTTCATTGGAAACTATTGAATCCTCCGGTTCTACCAAATCATCAGCTGTAGTTTGTATAGCTAGAACTCCTTCCAGTTCTACCTCATGACCACTAATTTCTTCATAAGAAATTCTCTTTCCAAAGGTGGCATGCTGAGAAAACAAAACACCTTTTTGCTCCTTAGTTTGGTAGAAGATATTCACTTGCGAATACATGGGATATCCAACAAACTTACACAGAACTAATCTTGCCTCGAGCTTGTCCGGATTTTTCTTTTGACATAGGTCGGACAACCCCAAATCTTAACTTCCTTAAACGATGGGCAATTCTCATACCATATCACATATGGAGTGGTAGGCACCTGATTTGATTGGAACCCTATTCAATAGGTATGCAGCTTCTCAAGTGCATAACCCCAAAAGGAAATAGGCAACTCAGTAGAACTCATCATAGAGCACACCAAATCACATAGGGTACGATTGCTCCATCCCGATACACCAACGTGCTGTGGTGTATACGGAGGAGTAATGCTGAGAGAGAATCTCATTCTCCTTTAGAATAGTCCAGGAATTCCGTGCTCAAGTATTCTCTTCCCTGATCACATCAAAAGACATAATATTTATACCCATTTTGGTTCTCTACTTCTAACTTATATTCTTTGAATATCTCAAAAGGTTCAGATTTGTGTTTCAGCAGAAACATATGTCCAAATCTTGAGAGATCATCAGTGAATGTAATGAAGTACAAAGAACCGATCCTGGCATGTGTAGACAGGGGACCTACATACATCATCATGTATCAATCCCAAGAGTTTGCCAACTCTTTGTCTGTTTCCAATAAACGGAGCTATGGTCATCTTATCTTTGTGACATGACTGGCAAGTTTCACAATATGTAAATTCAAACAGATTTAAATATGCATCTAAATGTAATTTGGCTAGTCGGATCGCATTGATATGACCAAGTCTACAATGCCTCAAGAAGGGTCCGTTCATTTCTGAACTCTTCCTCTTATGTGTGTTATGTACATTGAGAACTGTAGTTTGATTTAGAACGTATATGATTTTAAATAACGTGCCTGAACCGATCAACTCTTGATATAGGAAATTTTCAAAACATTATCCAACAATACAAAATTATATCCTTCTTTACTAAATAAAGAGGTTGATATGATATTGTATATCAGATTCGGTATCTAATAACATTTGTTCAAAATCAATGTATTTAGTAATACAGGGTGAAAACTGCCAACTGCTTTGGCTGCAACAATTGCACCGTTTCCAACTCTTGAAACTTATCAGCCGTTCTCGGTTCTCTACCTATCTGTAGCCCATGTCACAGATTATATATGTGGGATTCTGATCCGGTATCTCATACCCAGGACGTAAAAAATACAAAGAAATAGTTCTCTGTAATGAACAAACATCCGAAGAAGATGCATCATCATACACTTTCTTCGTTTTGGCGGCACGGGAATCCTGGTAATCCTCTATTTCCTGCTCGGTCTTATAACAATTATAAGTTGGAGCAGGACCAACATTCCTAGCTCAGTATAACAAGCAGGTTCTGTCAATACATCCTTATTATTATCTTGATTAAGGCGTGACATGGTCGCTACCTGGAGAGAGAGAGAACAAAACACTCAGCATATGCTCTTGCAAGATTAGATTGGTTATTAATTTGTCTAATCAGGATGGCTCCCACAGTTTTAGTCAAATCTTCCTTCAAACCCTAAAAGGAAAGACTAGCAGGGATTAATTACACCCTACAAGTTCGCCGATCTTTCGGCCAGTCCAGTATATGTACTTTGAGAGAGGTTCCCCGTACTTTCGCACGGACCTAATTAAAATAAACCTCGTTTTCCCAGAAACGTAACCCCGTTGACACCTTTCTAGACACCTACTTGATCGGCTAATTGTATTGTGTAAAACTCTCTCAGGAGTAACTCTTACTCGCAGTAGGTATCGGGATCCAACTATATCATAGGAAGTATGCAATCTCATTGCAAACTTCAACACTTGAAATTCCCAATAATATTTTACCCCTAGCATCCTATGATCTTGACGAAGGCCAACAAACCATAGGCGGCTAGTCAAGTGCAACCCGTACATTTCTTAATTGAATTAAACCTACCCGCACGACCCTTGACGAAAGACAATAAAGTCGCATGACTACCCTAACTCAATCGCATCATATGCTTATGCAGATAAGCATAAATAGCTACCGCACACTACGCCTTGATGAAAGCCAACAAACGTAGCACGAATACTATGAAGTACTTATCTGAAATAACGGAGGGCTACAATAGGTTTTTAAGAAAACCTTTTGCGTAATGAACTTGATATCGTCATAGAATCGAGTGATTTTGAAAAGGAGTGTTTTTTAGGCTTTTCCTAGTTTTGCTAAAGAGGTTACTCCCGGTGAAGGGATCTCGGCTCTTTCCTTATCGAATAAGGTGCAGGACATTTCACAAATACCACTATGCAAAGCAAAAACTATAAAAAAAACCAAATGACAAACCGAGGGTTGTAGCATCTGCCAGTTATTGCTAAAGAGGTCACTCCCGGTGAAGGGATCTCAGATCTTTCCTAATCAAATAAGGTGCTGGATATTCTACAAGGAATACCGCTATTCAAAGCAAGAACTAGAGCTACCAGTTTTCGAGACAAGTTTCTACAATATCTTTAGGTTTCTTTTATTTCATTAATCTCATTAACGAAGTCTCATCATTTTAAGTTACCTAAATATCACAGATAAATACGCTTATGCCATCCGCATTCGCCTCGATGTCCCCTCGTGCACCGTTAGGTTAGGTAACTAACGGCAGAGCGGGGAAGGGCTGCGCGGGTGTAAAACATAAGCAACGTCTATATAATATATCATATATACTATATCCTGTTTTCATCTCATCAATATATCAAATTATCACGTCACAGATATCGCAGCAGAAAACAACATATGAAATATTGGATATACTAGGATTTCCGTGTTTTAAATTAAGCCTGTATAAAACACGGATTCCACGGTCGTGATGAATAGCCAATCCCACACCCCTAGACCTCTACGAGAGCGGCAAGCAACCCTACTAATTCTAGAGTTAGGAGACCCGGTCTCGACTCCTCGAGATGATCTCCCACTGGACCCTAGAACCCGGTTACTTGTGCTTCCCGTCTTGGGTCTAACCTAATGCGGAAAAGTAAATAATATACAATGGTGACATCATCCTCAACCCGGAAGTGCCCTAATAAAAGAATATTACATACAATGAATTTTACATGAATGAAAATGAAAACCCTCATCTCATATAAAACCCTCGGCTATTTAAAACACGACGATACAATATAACATATTATAGCAACACATAACATCACATGTCATCAATGTAAGTAAATATGCATATCCCAGTTGTCGTTGACATATAGCACCGAAACTGGCGATACACCACATATTATACTTACGGTCGCAGAAAAGAAAGTGAAAAACTACAACAGTTAGAATCCGCAACCACCTTAGACATCACATGCCTAACCAAATGAATTCCTTAGACACTGCATGCCTAACAATTATAAACCCCGCATTTTAGTCTCGATCTCGAAAAAACTTTTCAATATCTAGTCGGGCAATTCAACAAGATTCCCGACATCCTGGTTGAATGCTCATCAGAAACTTAGAAGACGGCTGCACCCCCCGATGCCGTCGACAAAGTGCACTAAGGCGGAACACCGCTGCCGCGAGCACCCGAACGGATGCTTTTGGCGACGGGTTCTCTTACAGTCACTTGGTCGGGGCTATGGGGCATGGCAATCTATTAAGTTTACCCGGCGAGTATCCGCGTACGCTATATGATTGCGACGGACTTTTGATCGCATCAAAATCCCATGGCAACCGATCAAAAGAAACTAAATTGCTAAATTTATAACATTCAAACTAGTTATCTCATAACTGCTTGTGGATTCCAAATATTGTATCCCATCACATGATACCCAGACGATGTTAAACTTTTCGATCGATTCATCAAACTCCCACAATTTCCCGACAGCTCAACACTTGAGCACAGTTTTAGTAATACCCAGAATATGCCACAGTACCTATGCACCAGCCGTAGAAGGGCAAACCCAAGCCTCACTCATGTCGCCATGGAACTACGCCAAACCCTAGGGTTCGATCGTGGTTCCATGATCCAAAAAAGTTGAGTTATGGTTTCATTCTTCTAGAGGGTTCATAGGATCACTTGCATCTTTTTCCGAATACGTTAAACTTTGAAAAATGAGTTTTTGACATTTGATCAAATTTTTTAACTTCAACTAGAAAATATGTGAATAATCCGAAACAATGTTAAAACTACGAATACAAAACACTCCGAATTGCTTATAGTATAATATTACATCACATATAAAATTAGCAAAATCAAACAACACCTGAAACACCAAAACCAAGAACCTGGAACACACCAAAAAATTCAACCCATTCCCTCATTGAAAAGACGAGGTCACCGGAAAAAGTGGGCATGCCGTCGGCCATGGTCCGAAATGAGGGGTTGGATTTTCTTGTGTGTTCATGTTGCATCACATACAACATTCTGCCCTTGTTTAAAAAAATTTTGACAACCTTTTAAAATCGACAGAAACTAGGGTTTCGCGTTTCAAGTTTCGGAGTTTTTCGGTTTCGTAATTCTAACAAAATCCGTCTAAATTTCTAGCATCACTCTGATACCACTGCAAGGTTACCTAAGACGGCAGCAAGGTTTCGGGAGGTATCGTCCATGCCAAATTCAAATTTTTGCCATTTTAGCTAACCCCAACTAAGAATCGTTAACTAGAAATCGACGGAAATATAAATTCAAACACTTTGCAAGTCTAGTGAAGAAGGAATACAACCTTTGTAGACCGGTCCTTCACTTCAATAGCTCCGTGTAGTAGTCCCTTTCGCTGCGATCGTAAACTCCGGACTCTAGAGAGACTCCCATGAAGAAACGAACATGCTTGTTTCGAAGACTTCGAGGCCGAAGATGATCTACGTCGAGATGACACTAACCCAAACTATCTCTTCACTAACTATGGAATTAGTGAAGCAAACACCCTATACTAAATGGGAAGTAATAGAGGATGATGAAGTAGGAAGTGGACTCACTTTAGATTTCATTTTCTCACACTTTTTCTCATATCTCCATTGAAGCTAGAAAGCTTTAAGGAAGAAGAATGTAACAACCCTAATTTTCTTATACACTTTTTTCCATACAAATTTTTAAATTGTTTTTTTTAAATCCTTAAAGGGGTATTTATTGCCTGAGCACAAGACATAAGTAATTAATTCGCTATTTCATTACAAGAAGGAGCTTGTAGCTCATTGGTAATACCTTGCACTGCTGAACCAAGCCACCAGAGTTCAAATCCCATACCCCATATTATTTTTAATATTTATTTGTTTTAAATTTTATAGAAGCCCAACAGTCCACACGTGATAACTCCAGATTTTCCCACTACACCCAAAAAGTTAACAGTACCAGAGGCTAGATGAACCGATGGCGCACACTCCGACCATCGAACTCGGCCCGGATCGGCCAACTCGACCGGCGGACCGGCGGACTCGGCCCGCCGCCGCGGCCCGGGGTTGCCGATTCCGGCGAGTTGTCAACAGCAAAGTCGTGTCTCTTCCTCTCCCCTACCCCCTGCACAGTTTAAATCTTCAGATCGGTTCCAGAGAAGTCAGAAAGCCCCATTTACTCCAATTTTTAATACATTTTTATATATTTTTACATTTTTTTCAATTAAACCCTTCATCTACGCTAACCCTAGCCTAACCTTATAAATACACCCTTATCCTCTACGCTCTCATCCCAAAATTCTGAGCCAACTCTCTCAAAATCTCAATAAAACTTGTGTACTTTGAAAACAAGCTCAAGGCGAAGCTCCGCGATTTCCCGGCGGAACTTCCGGCGATCGTTCTAGGAGCCCCGGCGACGAAACAACACACCGGCGATTCCTCTACTTCCCTCTCACTCTTCTTGTTTTATCAAACCCGTAAGTCCCATTTTCTATCTCTCTTTTTTATTCTAAAAATACGAATTTACAAAACCCGTCGGAATCGGAACAAATCCGATTTCCGCTTCGGTTTCCTATAAAATTCCACATCTCACTAATACAATCATACTTAAACTTCCTCATGTTGACTAATAAACACTAATGAAACAAATTGATCAAGTTTCATTACATAAAATGATAGCTATTTCCATTCATCGTATTTTTCACTTAAATACCACATTGTTTCAATTCTACATTTAACTCCATTAAACTTGCTCTACCTTTAAGTAAATCACGAGGTAACGACCTACCTCCTCACACACTCATATGCATCATAACACGATACCCTCGAGAACTTAGAATACGGGAAAACAAACATTTTCATTTAAATACCCTTAACTTAATAAAAACCATTTCTAAAAGATTTAGTATTGATACATCTTTACAAAAAAATACCAATTATTATGAAAATAGGATAAGGTTGTGGGCATCGGTCATTTATCTAAACCTGACTTTGTGGTGTCTAGGCTAGGCAAGTGAGAAAGGTAACTTTAAAAGGCCCGTCTCATGGTGATTCATGAGCGGATCCCTCCTTTCTTCACTTGTACTTACCTGGCCACAATTGGCGGTGAAGAGGCGATTTGAGGTATCTCACAACTTGTCACTTTGGATCAGTTAGGAGCAGTCTAGTTGACTTAGGAGACCCTAGAACATAGAATACGGAAAACGACACTTTTCATATAAATACCATTTACTTAATAAAACCGTTTCTAAAGGATTTTGTATTTATACAAATCTTTGTAAAGCACCGCTACAACCCATTTGGGGAACCCGTTCGGGATGGTGCAGATTATCGCACATCCTCGGGCTTAGTAGTGCGATATTCAGACCTCCACAAGGAGCATTCGGTCTCGAAAGATTTAAAATACGATATTTTAAGAAAACGAGATTTCTAGAATATTATATATACTAAAATTATTTTCATATAAATATATGTATATGTAATATAAAAATATCTATTTTGAATTATCACAAATATTCCACATTCTCTAAAAATGTCACAAGAATCAATTTTACACTAAAATACCATGAACTCCATACAATACCAATATTACAAATAAACACCTTCTATTATGAAAATAGGATATTTTCACTAGAAATATCACAATATAAAATCTACAATCATTATAGAACTTGGTGGGGTTTTATGTAAAAATACTTTTATATACTTTTCAAAATACACCTTAAGTATTTATTAATCGGGTAAATATAGGTTTAAGCAGGACCAAGCTCTTGAGTCTCATTAGAATCTGACTTGAATATGATTCAAGTACAATCTACAATTTACAATCACAATCTACAATCCACAATATTACAATTTAACATGAATCCATTATTCCATATATTCAATTTATACAACTTGACTGAACCGAACCATGAATATACATTCCATTTACATGATCTCCAGTTTACATCCATTTACATGATTCTCCAGTTACATCCATTTACTGATATAATGGTTTCGGTCAGTCATCCAATTATACAATCTATACAGTTTACAATACAAGACAAGACAATACAATACATTCAAGATAACACTACGGGGTTTAAAGGGTAGACTGGCACGGAATATGTTAAAGGTGGCACGAGGTGGTCACTTAAGACATAATTACATCCATGCCGTTGTTCCGTGGTATTATCGACGGAGCCTTGTACTACGGGTTACCAAAGTCCCCGGTGTAAGTGGGACTCCTCTCGTATACACTGGCATCTTCTGTACCAAGCTACAAACAACAACGTTAACACTAAATATAATATTATAACAAAATAATACAACTTTAAAAGCTACACTCTCTCTCTTTCTGTCCATTCTCTTTCTCCCTTATCTTTGGGACTTATCGAGCGATTCGTTCGCTGACTACATTCTCTTTCTTTCTTCTTTGAATGTCGTCAGGTGATCTGAACACTTCAGAGATCGAGCCCAGCGCTGAAGACTTGGATCAGTTCAGTGAAGACCCGGAGCTCTAGTCATTGTACACTTTCCATTCAGTACTTTCATTTCTGTTATGCCATCGTTTAGGCATTGCTTTTTATTCAGTTGTATTTACTTTTCATGCATTGTAAAAAAGAATGTGAATAAATAAAGTTGTTGTTTTATTATATCTTGTCTCTTATGCATTTATTCTTTTATATTGCTTAGTTACGCTTAGCGTATTTACCTCACAGTAAATACATAGCGGACCAGTCGCGTCCCCTTCGCCGTACACCGGGAAGCGGGACGTGACAAAGAAAAAGAAGCAAGAACTCATCATATGAGTTAATCCAAATGAATTATTACAATCATGCGTGAGTTAAGCCCTCATACCTAACTCATGTAGAGAATAAACCAAGGGCTAAGCTTAAGGGTTGGGTTAACAAAATATCCTAAGCTAGATAAAAGAGTGGACTTTGTCAATATTTCTACAAGCTTCATCCAAGCTTGAAAACATTGACCAAGTCATCTCTCTTTTGTTATTAACTTAAGAAATAAATAAAACCCTAACTTAACCCTATCATGGTTTAAGTCTCATACACCCATCTTGCATGTATCATCAAGCATGACACAATACATGTACACAAATATACATATCACATATATACAATTTGCACATCAAGTGAGAAAAGAAATCATAAGTGAGCTAATACTAGTTAATGTAATGTAATATATCTAATATATAATTATACATTAGATTATCAAATCAACTCTTGATTTAATAATCTGGTTATATCATATATAACCGACTAATATCATGTGTAACAACTTATCGAATCAACACTTGATCCGATAACCCGGTTATATCGTATACAACCGACCAGTGTCATAAATCGCGAGAATAGAATACGGTATCTCATATCGTATTAATCTCAGTCCCGCACATATTACATATGTGCTCCTACTCCGTTTCGCTTGAGCCAGGAAACCTCTATGTAGGACTCTTAAGACTCGTCAATACGCCGGCAGTAGGTGATGATCATATCAAACACCCACAAGCCGCAAGCGGTCTGCTAAACGTAACGGCCACCCGGGTATTGAGCGATCAGATGATTAACAAGCAAGCCTGCTCGTACTCCTACGAATCCAATCAGTAACATACCGTACAGTCCGGTCTCTTCGTCTGATATGTTGCATATCTCGTCTAGGGGTGGTAAACGTCAAACCCCAGTAACTCGATAAGTCGTGTCGATATGAGGCTCATAACTGTTAGTTATATGTATGCCCTAGAGGCCATTACTGTACATACGATGTATATTGTAGTGGATGCTAGGACATATATAGGGAGGACTTTCTTGCTCGACATGATAGTATGCTATCTGGTTGTACTTTATCTTAACATATACTCTGATTGTCTCTATGTTACATGTTGATAAAGCCCTTAGGATATGTACTCGACTACTGGGACTATGATGAGATCATACTAGTGGGGCCACGGTAGTCGGCGAGTACATCCTATAACTGTTCCTAGTCGAGGGTGTATCGAGACAGGGCATCGATGCACCAGAGTAGACTAGCGTATACGCATCTTGACCCATATGATGGGCGATGGATGATCCTGTATCCATCGGTGTTTGACATCAAGGATGGTGTACGGGTGCTCAGTGGAGACTGGGTACACTGGACGGACTCGCCGAGAACTCCCAGATGGTATTATACCATACGTCAGATGGCAGTTCTCCGGTGACACTGGTACAGAGTAGTCTGTTGACCCGAGATCGTCATAGAGTCTTGTGTGATTCCCACTGTGCTTTGATTTCCATCATACCACGTCCAAGAGGGCATGCAAAAAGATGGCTTTTGGGTACAGTCCCGAATCACATGGAGGCAATGAGCGATAGGAGGGGATTCGTCTCTCCCGGTATAGGGAGTTGATGTTGTGCTGTGTTCGATTGGCTATAACCGGAAATCCCTGGCCAGGGTTGCTGAGATTTACTGGTAAGTGTTATCAGTAGTTTCTCGAACTGTTATAGACCTCATATCGACACGACTTATCGAGCTACTGAGGTCTGACGTTTACCACCCCTAGGCGAGATATGCAACATATCAGACGACGAGACCGGACTGTACGGGAGTGTTACTGTTAGGATTCGCAGGAGAATGTACAGGCTTGCTTGTTGATCTTTTGAGCGCTCAATACCTGGGTAGCTGTTACGTTTAGCTGACCGCTTGCAGCTTGTGGGTGTTTGATATGATCATCACCTACTGCCGGCGTATTGACGATTCTTTAGAGTCCTACACAGAGGTTTCTTGACTCAGGAAAAACGGAGTAGGAGCACATATGTGATATGTGCGGGACCGAGGATAATGCGATATGTGATACCGTATTGTATTCTCGCGATATTTGATATCAGCCGGGTCATCGGATCAAGTGTTGATTCGATGAATCGGTACGGATAAATATTAGTCGGTTATATGCGATATAGCCGGATTGTCGGATCAAGTGTTGATTCGATAATTTAATGTATAATAATATATATGATATATTAAATTACATTAACTAATATTAGCTCACTAAAAGATTCTTTTTCTCACTCGGGTAATACATTGATATATATGCGATATATGTTAATTGTATTATTTTATTTTTTTACGATAAATATTATATATGTGATATATAATATTGTAACATGATATGATAACTAATGCAACTTGTTTTGTCGAGTTTAAACATGATTAGGGTTTGGATTAGGGTTAAACCTTCTAGTTGATTCTAGAAGCTTTTCTTTTTGTCATGATAAAGATATTTGTGTGTGACTCATTCTTAACTCAACCCAAACCCTAACCCTTGGTCAATTCTCTACAATGGTTAAGTCAACCATGGTTGCATTATTCTTCATATTAATCCTTTCTTATTCATCACAAAAAGAAAAAGGATCACTATTCTTCTTCTTCCTTCATTTTCTTTCATAAAAAACCTTGCTTGATTTTTCCAAAGTGATGAATAAATATGAGAAAAAGATAAATAAAGAGAGCAAAAATCCTACTTCATCATCCTTATCTTCCCTTGCCATTTAGATGAGGGTGTTCACATCATTTCATGAGTGTTAGCTTGTGTTAAAGAAACTTCAAGGTAGATCATCTTAGTATCGAAGATCGGAAGCAAAGGTTGCGTCTTTCTCTTCGTGGAAGCTCTCGAGAGTCCGGATCCCGATGATCGCAGCGAAGGGACCACAACACGGAGCATATGAAGTGAAGGACCGGATCTACAAAGGTTGTAATCCCTCTCACTTAGTGTTAAAGTGTTTAGCATGCTAGTTTTCGCCTAATCTCTAGTTTAAAGTTCCGTATTCGGGTTGTTCGGCACGGCTAAATTTTTATTCGGGCATGGTTGATGCCTCGTAGACCCTTGTGTGCGTGCCTAGCAACCCTACAATAACGGGTCGAGAAACTACTGATGACACTTACCAGTATATCTCTAAAGCAGCCCTGGCCAGGGACTTCCTGTTATAGCCAATTGAGCACAGCGCAACATCAACTCCTAATACCGGGAGAGATGAAACCCCTCCTATCGCTCATTGCCTCCATGTGACTCGGGACTGTACCCAAAAGCCACCGTTTTGCACGTTCTCTTGAACGTGGTAAGGTGGAAATCAAAGCACAGTGGGAATCACACAAGACTCTATGACGATCTCGGGTCTACAGACTAACCAGTACCAGTGTCACCAGACAACTGCCATCTGACGTGAGGTATAATACCATCTGAGAGTTCTCAGCGAGTCCGTCCAGTGTACCCAGTCTCCACTGAGCACCCGTATACTGTCTCTGATGTCAAACACCAATGGATATGGAATCATCCATCGCCCATCATGGGTCGAGAAGCCATACGCTAGTCTATACTGGTATATAGATGCCCTGTCTCGATACACCCACGACTAGGAACATTTGAAGGATGTACTTAGCGACAACACTGTCCCTACTAGTATGATCTGCATCATAGTCTTGGTAGTCAAGTACTCATCCTAAGGTCATTATCAACATATAACATAGAGACAATCAGAGTACATATTAAGATAAAGAGTAACCAGATAGCATACTATCATATCGAGCAATAAAGTCCTCCATATATATGTCCAAGCATCCACTAGAATATACATCGTATGTACAGTATTGGCCTCTAGGGTATACATATAACTAACAATCTCCCACTTGCACTTGGGCCATCTGTTGTCCCAACAAGCAGCAGTGGTTGTAGTATCTCATACTCAACCATCCCATAAAAGTCTCTACTGGGAAATAGGTCTTTGTGAGTGGATCAGCGCTGTCGTCCTCTGTGTCTACTCTCCTAACCACGATCTCCCTGGAGATCATCCATCTCCATGATCAGGTTATACTGCCTAAGAATATGTCTGGATCACTGGGATCGGGGTTCCTAGGTCTAAGCCACAACTCCATTGTCATACAATGGTAGGAACGAAGTTCATCTCATGAACTAATATATATCCGGACTACCTCTTTGGTAGCATCGTAGGTAGCGATGTATCCAGCCTTTATCGTCTAGTTTATCACGGTATCTAGCTTGGAACTCTTCCAACATACCGTCCCTCCACTGAGGGTAAAGAGAATGTCTGTGACTGACATTCAGTCATCCTTACCACCTGGAAGCTATCCAGTGATTCTCCCCAGGATCGATTGATACCAACTCCCTACACCTAGTGAGAATCCTAACATCCATTTAGATCTATCTCATAGATCCAAAACCCAGGATTTTGAAGGTATAACTTTGATCCTATATCGAGAATCTAATTGATAAGAGGAAATTGACCGAGCGTAGCATAGGAAACTCCTTTCCTATCAAGAGTATGTCATCGACATACAATACGAGGATCACCACCATACTCGCTACTACCTTTTTGTATATACGAGGTTCATCTACTATTTTGATGAAATTAAACTCTTTGACTACCATATCAAAACAGACGTCCAACTCCGTGATGCCTGCTTTATCCCATAAAGCAACTTGCACACGTTTCCACTGCTCCCATTGTCTACGAAGCCCTCTGGCTGTGTACTTATAGACGCTCTCTTCTAAATCATTATTTAAAAGCAGTCATGACACCGAACCGACAGATATCGTACTCATGGTATGTAGAAATTGCAAGTAGGATCTGGAAGGACTTAAGCATAGGCACTAGAAAAGGTTTCATCATTATCCACTCCTGGTCGATGACGAGTACCTTTTGTAACAAGCCTTAGCTTTGAAAGTCTCAACTTTTCCATGTACACCAAGTAATCTTCTCAAGATATACTTGCTCCTGATGGGGATTTAACCCTTCAGATATAGCAACCAAAGTCCATACTTTGTTGGTGTATATGAATTCCATCTCAGATCGCTTAGCATTCAGCCATTCTCACAGAGTCCCCACTCTAAATGGCCCGCTCGAAACTAGTTGGGTCATCATCTCATGATGCAATCCTCGCTCCCACTGTCATAGAGAAACCGAAGTATCTCTCAGGTGGATGAGGATCCTTACTAGATCGGCAAAGAGGCTGAGGTTCGTTGGAAACTATTGAATCCTCTGGTTCTACCAAATTATCAGCTGTAGATTGTATAGCTAGAACTCCTTCCAGTTCTACCTCATGACCACTAATTTCTTCACAAGAAATTCCCTTTCCAAAAGGTGGCATGCTGAGAAAACAAAACACCTTTTTGCTCCTCAGTTTGGTAGAAGATATTCCCTTGTGAATGCATGGGATATCCAACAAACTTCCACAGAACTAATCTTGCCTCGAGCTTGTCCGGATTTTGCTTTTGACATAGGTCGGATAACCCCAAATCTTAACTTCCTTAAGAGATGGGTTCTTCCCATACCATATCACATATGGAGTGGTAGACACCTGATTTGATTGGAACCCTATTCAATAGGTATGCAGCTTCTCAAGTGCATAACCCCAAAAGGAAATAGGCAACTCAGTAGAACTCATCATAGAGCACACCAAATCACGTAGGGTGCGATTGCTCCACCCCGATACACCAACGTGTTGTGGTGTATACGGAGGAGTAATGCTGAGAGAGAATCTCATTCTCCTTTAGAATAGTCCAGGAATTCCGTGCTCAAGTATTCTCCTCCCTGATCACATCAAAAGACATAATACTTATACCCGTTTTGGTTCTCTACTTCTAACTTATATTCTTTGAATATCTCAAAAGGTTCAGACTTGTGTTTCAGCAGGAACATATGTCCGAATTTTGAGAGATCATCAGTGAATGTAATGAAGTACAAAGAACCGGTCCTGGCATGTGTAGACAGGGGACCTACATACATCATCATGTATCAATCCCAAGAGTTCGCCAACTCTTTGTCTGTTTCCAATAAACGGAGCTATGGTCATCTTATCTTTGTGACATGACTGGCAAGTTTCATAATATATAAATTCAAACTGATTTAAATATGCATCTAAATGTAATTCGGCTAGTCAGGTCGCATTGATATGACCAAGTCTACAATGTCTTAAGAAGGATTCGTTCATTTCTGAACTCTTCCTCTTATGTGTGTTCTGTACATTGAGAACTATAATTTGATTTAGAACGTATATGCTTTTAGATAACGTGCCTGAACCGATCAACTCTTGATATAGGAAATGTTCAAAACATTATCCAACAATACAAAATTATATCCTTCTTTACTAAATAAAGAGGTTGATATGATATTGTATATCAGGTTCAGTATCTAATAACATTTGTTCAGAATCAATGTATTTAGTAATACAGGGTGATAACTGCCAACTGCTTTGGCTGCAAAAATTGCACCGTTTCCAACTCTTGAAACTTATCAGCCGTTCTCGGTTCTCTACCTATCTGTAGCCCATGTAACAGATTATATATGTGGGATCCTGATCCGGTATCTCATACCCAGGACGTAAAAAATACTGAGAAATAGTTCTCTGTAATGAACATACACCCGAAGAAGATGCATCATCATACACTTTCTTCGTTTGGGCAGCACGGGAATCCTGGTAATGCTCTATTTCCTGCTCGGTCTTATAACAATTATAAGTTGAAGCGGGACCAACGTTCCCAGCTCAGTATAACAAGCGTGTTCGGTCAATACATCCGTATTATTATCTTGATTAAGGCGTGACATGGTCGCTACCTGGAGAGAGAGAGAAGAAAACACTCAGCCTATGCTCTTGCAAGATTAAATTGGTTATTAATTTATCTAATCAGGATGGCTCCCACTGTTTTAGTCAAATCTTCCTTCAATCCCTAAAAGGAAAGACTTGCCGGGATTAATTACACCCTACAAATTCGCCAATCTTCCGGCCAGGCCAGTGTATGTACTTTGAGGGAGGTTTCCCGTACTTTCGCACGGACCTAATTAAAATAAACCTCGTTTTCCCATTGGCGTAACCCCGTTGACACCTTTCTAGACACCTACTTGATCGGCTAATTGTAATGTGTAAAACTCTCCCAGGAGTAACTCTTACTCGCAGTGGGTATCGGGATCCAACTATCTCATAGGAGGTATGAAATCTCATTGCAAATTTCAACACTTGAAATTCCCAATAATATTTTACCCCTAGCATCCTATGATCTTGACGAAGGCCAACAAACCATAGGCGGCTAGTCAAGCTCAACCCGTACATTTCTTGATTGAATTAAACCTACCCGCACGACCCTTGACGAAAGACAACAAATTCGCACGACTACCCTAACTCAATCGCATCATATGCTTATGCAGATAAGCATAAATAGCTACCGCACACTACGCCTTGACGAAAGCCAACAAACGTAGCACGAATACTATGAAGTACTTATCTGAAATGACGGAGGGCTACGACAGGTTTTTAAGAAAACCTTTTGCGTAATGAACTTGATATCGTCATATAATCGAGTGATTTTGAAAAGGAGTGTTTTTTAGGCTTTTACTAGTTTTGCTAAAGAGGTCGCTCCCGGTGAAGAGATCTCGGCTCTTTTCTTATCGAATAAGGTGCAGTATATTTCACAAATACCACTATGCAAAGAAAAAACTATAGAAGCAACCAAATGGCAAACCAAGGGTTGTAGCATCTGCCAGTTATTGCTAAAGAGGTCACTCCCGGTGAAGGGATCTCGGCTCTTTCCTAATCGAATAAGGTGCTGGATATTCTACAAGGAATACCGCTATTCAAAGCAAGAACTAGAGCTACCAGTTTTCGAGATAAGTTTCTACAACATCTTTAGGTTTTTTTTATTTCATTAATCTCATTAATGAAGTCTTATTATTTTAAGTTACCTAAATATCACAGATAAATACGCTTATGCCATCCGCATTCGCCTCGATGTCCCTTTGTGCACCGTTAGGTTAGGTAACTAACGGCAGAGCGGGGCAGGGCTAGCGCGGGTGTAAAACATAAGCAACGTCTATATAACATATCACATATACTATATCCTGTATTCATCTCATCACTATATCAAATTATCACATCACAGATATCGCAGCAGAAAACAACATATGAAATATTGGATATACTAGGATTTCCGTGTTTTAAATTAAGCTTGTATAAAACACGGATTCCACGGTCGTGATGAATAGCCAATCCCACACCCCTAGACCCCTACGAGAGCAGCAAGCAACCCTACCAATTCTAGAGTTAGGAGACCCGGTCTCGACTCCTCGAGATGATCACCTACTGGACCCTAGAACCCGGTTACTTGTGCTTCCCGCTTTGGGTCTATCCTAATGCGGAAAAGTAAATAATATACAATAGTGACATCATTCTCAACCCGGAAGTGCCCTAATAAAAGAATATTACTTACATTGAATTTTACATGAATGAAAATGAAAACCCTCATCTCACATAAAACGCTCGGCTAATCAAAACACGACGATACAATATAACATATCACAGCAACACATAATATCTGAAAGGTTCCTAGGCACTCTAGTGAGGTCTCACAAGGCATCGAACATGCCAATTTCAAAAAAAAAATGGTGCCGAGAAACCCTAGACTACGGATCTTAGACTAGACTTCTAGGCGAAATACAAAACTAGTTAACTACTTAACTAAAGTTAAGATGCTACAACCTTTGTAGATCCGGATAATCACCTCCACGGCCCCGCAACGAAGTCTCCTCGCTGTCCAAGTCGAACCCCGGGCTCTTGCGTCGGCTTCATCGGAGAATGAACGGGCTTGGTCATCGACGACGATGCCGAAGATGATCTACGTCGAGGCATCGCTAGATCAAGCTCCCACTTCACAAAGTGATGAAACTTATGAAGAAAACACACTCTACTACTTGGCAAGAGGTAGAGGATGAAGAAATAGGAGGTGGGTTCTCTTTAGAATTGGATTTCTCACTCTCAAGCTCAAGTTTCCATTGATGGCCTCAAGGTTTCAAACTTGAAGATGAAGAAGAAGATGAGCTAGAATAATGATAAGTCTATTTTAAAATCAAAAGAAAAACAATACTTATCATAATCAAACTAAGGTTAAGTGTAGAGAGCAAACCATGGTAAGTGGGAATAGTTAGGGTTTAGCATGAAGACAAAATGGTCTTTGAGTCAAACCTTCATGAAGCTTCATCAAGCTTCATGACAAAAAGAAAACCATTTTGTTTTCATAAAATTATTTAAATAAAAAGGAATGGATAAATAAATGAGTGATTAAAAAAAACCCTAATTATCTACTTAACCATGGTTTTATTCTTTATACTTAACCATATAAACATGCATCATCAAATATGATACATACTAGTGCACAAAAGTATATCACATATACATCATGCACATCAAGTGAGAAAATCCATTTAAAGTGAACCTATATTAGTTAATGTAAAGTAATATATCAAATATATAATTATACATTAAATCATTAAATCAACACTTGATTTAACGACCCGGTCATATCGCATATAACCGACTAATATCAATAGTAACAACTTATCGAATCAACACTTGATCCGATAACCCGGCTATAACGCATATAACCGATCAATGTTACAAATCGCGAGAATCGAATACAGTATCACATACTGGTATTATTCTCGGTCCTGCACATATCTCATATGCACTCCTATTTCGTTTCGCTTGAGCCAGGAAACCTCTGTGTAGGACTCTAAAGACTCGTCAATACGCCGGTAGCAGATGATGATCATATCAAGCACCCACAAGCCGCAAGCGGTCTGCTAAACGTAACGGCCATCCGGGTATTGAGCGATCAGAAGATCGATGAGCTAGCCCGCTCACACTCCTGTGAATCCAACCAGTAACACTTACCGTACAGTCCGGTCTGTTCGTCTGATACGTCGCATATCAAGTCTAGGGGTGGTAAACGTCAGACCCCAATACTCGATAAGTCGTGCCGATGTGAGGCTCATAACGGGTCGAGAAACTACTGGTAACACTTACCAGCAAATCTCTGATCAGCCCTGGCCAGGGACTTCCCTGTCACGGCCAATCGAGCACAGCGCAACATCAACCCCCAATACCGGGAGAGGCGAAACCCCTCCTATCGCTCATTGCCTCCATGTGACTCGGGACTGTACCCAAAGACCACCGTTTTGCACGCCCTCATGGACGTGGTAAGGTGGAGATCAAAGCACAGTGGGAATCACACAAGACTCTATGACGATCTCGGGTCTACAGACTAACCTGCACAAGTGTCACCTGAGAACTGCCATCTGACGTGAGGTATAATACCATCTGGGAGTTCTCGGCGAGTCCGTCCAGTGTACCCAGTCTCCACTGAGCACCCGTACACCATCTCTGATGTCAAACACCAATGGATATGGGATCATCCATCGCCCATCTCATGGGTCGAGAAGCGTATACGCTAGTCTACTCTGGTATATCGATGCCCCGTCTCGATACACCCACGACTAGGGACCTTGAAGGATGTACTTATGGACTACCATGTCCCCACTAGTATGATCTTCATCATAGTCCAGGTAGTCAAGTACACATCCTAAGGGCTTTACCAACATGTAACCATAAGACAGTTTAAAGAGACTAGTGTACATGTTAAGATAAAGAGTAACCAGATAGCATACTATCATATCGAGCAAGAAAGTCATCTCTATATATGTCCAAGCATCCAATATAATATACATCATCTGTACAATACTGGCCTCTAGGGCATACATACAACCAACAATCTCCCACTTGCACTAGGGCCAGCTGCTGTAGTATCGCATACCGAGCATCCCGAAGAGTCTCTCAAACTGTATCTGGGGAATGGCCTTCGTGAGTGGATCCGCCGTGTTGTTCTTCGTGTCAACCCTCCTAACCTCGATCTCCCGGCGATCAACTATCTCCCGGATCAGGTGATACCGCCTCAGAATATGCCTGGACCGCTGATGGGACCTGGGTTCCTTGGCCAAAGCCACCGCTCCATTGTTATCGCAATACAAAGGTATTGGACGCTCAATGGATGGAACCACTCCAAGTTCAGTAATGAACTTCTTGATCCAGACAGCCTCTTTGGCAGCATCGTTGGCAGCGATGTATTCAGCCTCCATCGTCGAGTCTGCCACGGTTTCCTGCTTGGAACTCTTCCAGCTAACCGCCCCTCCGTAAAGGGTAAAGACAAAGCCCGACTGCGACTTAGAGTCGTCCTTATCACTCTGGAAGCTCGAATCGGTAAAGGACGCCACTTGGAGCTCTCCGTTACCATACACCAAGAACATTTCTCTAGTCCTTCGTAAGTACTTGAGAATGCTCTTCACAGCTGTCCAGTGACTCTCTCCAGGATCAGCTTGATACCTGCTCACTACACTTAGTGAGTATGCTACATCGGGTCTGGTACATAGCATCGCATACATGATAGAGCCTACTGCCGAAGCATAGGGTATCCCTTGCATGCGAGCTCTCTCCAAATCAGTCTTGGGAGACATCTCTTTGGAGAGAGTGACTCCAGAGATCGTGGGCAAGTTCCCACGCTTGGACTCTTCCATACTAAACCTCTTTAGTATGGTGTCAATGTACCTGGATTGGGACAATCCCAAAATCCTTTTGGATCTATCTCTATAGATCCTAATTCCCAATATGCAGGAGGTATCACCAAGATCTTTCATTGAGAATCTTTGTGATAAGAAGAGCTTGACCGATTGCAGCATAGGAATATCATTTCCTATCAAGAGTATGTCGTCCACGTACAATACGAGGAAGACAACCTTACTCTCTGCCACCTTCTTATAGATACAAGGTTCATCTGGATTTTTGACGAAATCAAACTCTTTGATAACGACGTCAAAACAGATGTTCCAACTCCGCGATGCTTGCTTTAATCCATAAATGGATTTAAGCAGCTTGCACACCTTCCCGCTGCTCCCACTGTCTACGAAGCCCTCTGGCTGAGTCATGTACACGCACTCTTCTAAATCACCATTTAGAAAGGCGGTCTTAACATCCATTTGCCAGATTTCGTAATCATGATAAGCAGCGATGGCAAGCATGATCCGGATGGATTTAAGCATAGCCACTGGAGAAAAGGTCTCGTCATAGTCCACACCTGGTCTTTGACGAAAACCCTTTGCTACAAGTCTAGCTTTGAAAGTCTCCACTTTCCCATCTACACCAAGTTTCTTCTTGAAGATCCACTTGCTCCCAATGGGTTTTACCCCTTCAGGAGCAACGTCCAAAGTCCATACTTTGTTGGTGTACATGGATTCCATCTCGGACCGCATAGCATCCAGCCATTTCACTGAGTCCCCACTCGTGATGGCCTGCTCGAAGCTAGTTGGGTCATCATCCTCCATGATGCAATCCTCGCTCCCACCGTCCATGAGAAAACCGTAGTATCTCTCAGGTTGGCGAGGAACCCTACTAGATCGGCGGAGTGGCTGGGGTTCATCGGGAACTACGGAATCCTCTGGTTCTACCATGTCTTGTGTTATAATTTGTTCCGCTGGAGCCTCTTCCAGTTCTACCTCTATGCCACTTGTCTGTTTCATAAGAAAACTCTTTTCTAAGAAAGTGGCATGTCGAGAAACAAACACTTTTTGTACCTCGGGATGGTAGAAGATATACCCTTGTGAATTCTTGGGATATCCTACAAACTTACATAAGACTGATCTTGCCTCGAGTTTGTCCGGATTCTGTCTTTTGACATAGGCTGGACAACCCCATATCTTAATGTAATTAAGATGTGGTCTCTTCCCTTTCCATATCTCATATGGAGTGGTAGGCACTGATTTGGTAGGAACTCTATTCAATAGGTCCATGGCTGTCTCAAGCGCATATCCCCAGAAGGAAATAGGTAACTCAGCTGTGCTCATCATAGAGCACACCATATCTAATAGGGTGCGGTTCCTCCGTTCTGATACACCGTTGTGCTGTGGTGTATAGGGAGGAGTCAACTGAGAGAGAATCCCATTCTCTTTTAGGAAGTCCAGGAATTCATTGCTTAAGTATTCTCCTCCTCGATCAGATCGTAGGATTTTAATACTTTTTCCGGTTTGGTTCTCAACTTCTTGTTTATATTCCCTAAATTTCTCAAAAGCTTCTGATTTGTGTTTCATCAGGAACACATACCCGAACCTAGAGAGATCGTCAGTGAATGTAATGAAGTATGAAGAACCATCCCTGGCATGTGTAGACATGGGACCGCATACATCACTATGAATAAGTCCCAAGAGTTCGGTAACTCTTTCTCCGTGTCCCGTAAATGGAGTTTTGGTCATCTTGCCTTTGAGACATGACTGGCAAGTGTCATAAGATGAAAATTCAAATGTATTTAAATATCCATCTTTATGCAACTTAGCTAGTCGTGTCGCATTGATGTGACCCAGTCTACAATGCCATAAGAAGGATTCGTTGAGTTTAGAACTCTTCCTCTTGTGTGTGTTTGTTATGCTCAGAACTGTTGATTGATTTAGAACATAAATGCCATTGCACAACGTGCCTGATCCAACCAACTTTTGGTTACGGAAAATGTTGATAACATTGTCCTGTAATACAAAATTATATCCCTCTTTACTCAATAAAGAAACCGATATAATGTTGCATATCAGGTTCGGCATGTAATAGCATTCGATCAGAACCAATGTATTACCAGTTGGTAATACAAGGTGATATTCCCCGACAGTCTTAGCTGCAACAATTGCGCCATTTCCAACTCTAATGTCTTTATCACCTTCTCCAAGTTCTCTACCTTTCCTAAGCCCATGTAACTGATTACATATATGGGATCCTGACCCGGTATCTAATACCCAGGACGTAGAGCAAATGGAGAAACAGTTCTCAGTAACGAACACACCCGAAGAAAATGCATCAACATGTACTTTCTTCATTCGGGTGGCATAGGAATCCTGGTATTCCCCTATATCCTGTTCATTCCTATAACTCTTATAAGAAAGAACGGAACCAACGTTCCCCAGCACAGTATAACATCCGGGTTCGGTCAGTACATCCATATTATTATCTTCATTAGGGCATGAAATGGTCGCTACCTGGAGAGAGAGAGAGAAGAAAACACTTTAGCGTAAGCTCGTGCAAGATCAGATTGGTTATTATCTTATCTAATCAGGATGGCTCCCACTGCTTTTTATCAAATCTTCCTTCAAACCCTAAAAGGAAAGACAAGCTGGGATTAATTACACACTACAAGTTCGCCAATCTTTCAGCCAGGCCAGTGTCGGTACTTTGAGGGAGGTCCCCCGTGCTTTCGCACGAACCTAATTAATGTAAACCTCGTTTTCCCAGAGGCGTAACCCCGTTGACACCTTTCTAGACACCTACTTGATCAGCTAATTGCAATGTGTAAAACTCTCCCAGGAGTAACTCTTACTCGCAGTGGGTATCGGGATCCAACTATCTCATAGAAGGTATGCAATCTCATTGCAAATTTCAACACTTGAAATTCCCGATAATGCTTTTGCCCCTAGCGTGCTATAACCTTGACGCATGCCAAACAACCCATAGTCCGCTAGTCAAGTTCAACCCTACAATTCGTGATCGAATTAAACCCACCCGTACGACCCTTGACGCATGCCAAACAACGCTGTATGAATACCTTAATCCAATCGCATCTCATGCTGCAGATAAGTAATAATCAGCTACCGTACACTACGCCTTGACGCATGCCAAACAACCGTAGCACGAATACTGAATATTACATATCTGAATTGACGGAGGGCTACGCAGGTTTTTTCTGAAAACCATGAGCGTAATGAACTTGATATCGTTGTAGAATCAAATGAAGTTTTGAAATGGAGTGATTTTGAGGCTTTTCTAGTTTTGCTAAAGGAGTCACTCCCGGCGAAGGGATCTCGGTCCTTTCCTCGTCGAATGAGGTGCGGGATATATCATATATATCGCTGTGCAAAGCAAAAACTCAAAAGCAGTCAAAAGCAAACCAAGTGTGTAGCATCTGCCAGTTATTGCTAAAGGAGTCACTCCCGGTGAAGGGATCTCGGTCCTTTCCTCATCGAATAAGGTGCGGGGTATATCATATATACCGCTGTGCAAAGCAAGAACTGTAGCTACCTGTTTTAT
The DNA here is from genome assembly GCA_030015575.1 of Agapanthus africanus. Classification (NCBI taxonomy): domain Eukaryota; kingdom Viridiplantae; phylum Streptophyta; class Magnoliopsida; order Asparagales; family Amaryllidaceae; genus Agapanthus; species Agapanthus africanus. The sequence continues at coordinate 128,422,383 of CM057350.1, read as the reverse complement.
TTTAAAATTCGATTCCACAACATCTTAGGTTTCTTATCTTTCATTAATCACATTAATGAAGTCCCATCATTTAAATATCTAAACATCACAGATAGATATGACGTACACTTATGCCATCCGCATTCGCCTCGATGTCCCCTCGTGCACCGTTAGGTTAGGTAACTAACGACAGAGCAGGGCAGGGCTAGCGCGGGTGTAAAACATAAGTAACGTCTATATAATATATCATATATATTATATACTATATCCATCACAGAGTTACAACACAGATATCGCAGCAGAATAAACATATGAAATATTGGATATACTAGGACGTCCGTGTTTTCAATACGAGCCAGTATAAAACACGGATTCCACGGTCGTGACGAATAGCCAATCCCACACCCCTAGACCCCTACGAGAGCGGCAAGCAACCCTGCCAATTCTAGGGTTAGGAGACCCGGACTCGACTCCTCGAGTTGGTCTCCCACTGGACCCCAGAACTCGGTTACTTGTGCTCCCCTCCTTGGGTCTATCCTAATGCGGAAAAGTAAATAATATACAAAGGGTGACAACTTCCGCTACCTGGAAGTGCCCCAAATAAAAGAATATTACATACAAGTTTTTACATGAATGAAAATGAAAAACACTCATCTCACATAAAAAACCCCGGCTATTCGAACACGACGATCCAATATAACATATCCAGCAACACATAACATCTCATGTCATCAACGTAAGTAAGTATGCATACCCCAATTGTCGTTGACGTATAGCAACGAAACCAGCGATATGAACATACTACACTTACGGTCACAGAAAAGAAAGTGTAAAACTACAACAATTGGAATCCGCAACTTCTTTAGACATCACATGCCTAATCAAATGAAATACTTAGACATCACATGCCTAACAGATATAAATCCCGCATTTTAGTCTCATTATCGAAAACACTTTTCAATATAAAGTGAAACTAAACCGCTAGATTTATAACATTCATTCAGTTATCACATAACTGTTTGTGAATTCCAATAATTGTATCACATTCCAGATAAACAGAAAATGTTAATCTTTCCGATCGAACAGTCGAATTCCCAAGTTTTCCCGATACAGCTCAACACATGAAATAAGTCTAACAACATTCAGTTCGTGCCTCAGTACCGACGGTCCAGCCGTAGAAGGGTCAAGCCAACGCCTCACATGTGGCACGCCGTACTGCCCCAAACCCGAAGGTTCAAAGGGCAGTTCAAGACGGTCACATAATCGAGTTAAGGTTTGTTGTCTTCTAGAGGGTCCATCGCGTTACTTGCACTACTTAGAACGTCGTTAAACTACGGAAAAATCCAACACTTGGAAATTTCCCGACAGGGGAAAAATTGGGTATTTATATCCGGTCGAACCTTTTAACATATTCTGAAAATTATCCGGAAACACACAAAAGACGAAATTTGATAATCCGATCGAAATACTGAATCCCCAAAACAACCCCAGAAAATTCAACTCTTGAATGAATATTAAAAATTCCCAGGAAAACCACTACAGAAAACTGAGAATTACTGTGAAAATTAAAATGCACAAAACGACAAAACCGCCGCGCATCCGCCGCACGAGCAATGCTCGTGCCGCGGATCCGCGGCTCTTTGATGGAATTAGTCCATCGAAATTCACAGTAACTCTTAGATTACCCTGCTGATTTTTCTGCATATTTTTAATGTGGAAAAATCCCCGATTTTAGAAAAAGGACAGAGAGCATGTTTGGATTGGGGTTTCGGGTTCATTCGGGCTTCAAACGTCATCTAGACTTCGCCTAAGGCTCTAGCTAGGCTCTGATACCATTGAAAGGTTCCTAGGCACTCTAGTGAGGTCTCACAAGGCATCGAACATGCCAATTTCAAAAAAAAATGGTGCCGAGAAACCCTAGACTACGGATCTTAGACTAGAATTCTAGGCGAAATACAAAACTAGTTAACTACTTAACTAAAGTTAAGATGCTACAACCTTTGTAGATCCAGATATCCACCTCCACGGCTCCGCAACGAAGTCTCCTCGCTGTCCAAGTCGAACCCCGGGCTCTTGCGTCGGCTTCATCGGAGAATGAACGGGCTTGGTCATCGACGACGATACCGAAGATGATCTACGTCGAGGCATCGCTAGATCAAGCTCCCACTTCACAAAGTGATGAAACTTGTGAAGAAAACACACTCTACTACTTGGCAAGAGGTAGAGGATGAAGAAATAGGAGGTGAGTTCTCTTTAGAATTGGATTTCTCACTCTCAAGCTCAAGTTGCCATTGATGGCCTCAAGGTTTCAAACTTGAAGATGAAGAAGAAGATGAGCTAGAATTATGATAAGTCTATTTTAAAATCAAAAGAAAAACAATACTTATCATAATCAAACTAAGGTTAAGTGTAGAGAGCAAACCATGGTAAGTGGGAATAGTTAGGGTTTAGCATGAAGACAAAATGGTCTTTGAGTCAAACCTTCATGAAGCTTCATCAAGCTTCATGACAAAAAGAAAACCATTTTGTTTTCATAAAATTATTTAAATAAAAAGGAATGGATAAATAAATGAGTGATTAAAAAAAAACCCTAATTATCTACTTAACCATGGTTTTATTCTTTATACTTAACCATATAAACATGCATCATCAAATATGATACATACTAGTGCACAAAAGTATATCACATATACATCATGCACATCAAGTGAGAAAATCCATTTAAAGTGAACCTATATTAGTTAATGTAAAGTAATATATCAAATATATAATTATACATTAAATCATTAAATCAACACTTGATTTAACGACCCGATCATATCGCATATAACCGACTAATATCAATAGTAACAACTTATCGAATCAACACTTGATCCGATAACCCGGCTATAACGCATATAACCGATCAATGTTACAAATCGCGAGAATCGAATACAGTATCACATACTGGTATTATTCTCGGTCCCGCACATATCTCATATGCGCTCCTATTTCGTTTCGCTTGAGCCAGGAAACCTCTGTGTAGGACTCTAAAGACTCGTCAATACGCCGGTAGCAGATGATGATCATATCAAGCACCCACAAGCCGCAAGCGGTCTGCTAAACGTAACGGCCATCCAGGTATTGAGCGATCAGAAGATCGACGAGCTAACCCGCTCACACTCCTGTGAATCCAACCAGTAACACTTACCGTACAGTCCGGTCTGTTCGTCTGATACGTCGCATATCAAGTCTAGGGGTGGTAAACGTCAGACCCCAATACTCGATAAGTCGTGCCGATGTGAGGCTCATAACGGGTCGAGAAACTACTGGTAACACTTACCAGCAAATCTCTGATCAGCCCTGGCCAGGGACTTCCCTGTCACGGCCAATCGAGCACAGCGCAACATCAACCCCCAATACCGGGAGAGGCGAAACCCCTCCTATCGCTCATTGCCTCCATGTGACTCGGGACTGTACCCAAAGACCACCGTTTTGCACGCCCTCATAGACGTGGTAAGGTGGAGATCAAAGCACAGTGGGAATCACACAAGACTCTATGACGATCTCGGGTCTACAGACTAACCTGCACAAGTGTCACCTGAGAACTGCCATCTGACGTGAGGTATAATACCATCTGGGAGTTCTCGGCGAGTCCGTCCAGTGTACCCAGTCTCCACTGAGCACCCGTACACCATCTCTGATGTCAAACACCAATGGATATGGGATCATCCATCGCCCATCTCATGGGTCGAGAAGCGTATACGCTAGTCTACTCTGGTATATCGATGCCCCATCTCGATACACCCACGACTAGGGACCTTGAAGGATGTACTTATGGACTACCATGTCCCCACTAGTATGATCTTCATCATAGTCCAGGTAGTCAAGTATACATCCTAAGGGCTTTACCAACATGTAACCATAAGACAGTTTAAAGAGACTAGTGTACATGTTAAGATAAAGAGTAACCAGATAGCATACTATCATATCGAGCAAGAAAGTCATCTCTATATATGTCCAAGTATCCAATATAATATACATCATCTGTACAATACTGGCCTCTAGGGCATACATACAACCAACAATATCACATGTCATCAACGTAAGTAAATATGCATATCCCAGTTGTTGTTGACATATAGCACCGAAACCGGCGATACACCACATATTACACTTACGGCCGCAGAAAAGAAAGTGAAAAACTACAACAGTTAGAATCCGCAACCACCTTAGACATCACATGCTTAACCAAATGAATAACTTAGACACCGCATACCTAACAATTATAAACCCCGCATTTTAGTCTCAATCTCGAAAACACTTTTCAATATCTAGTCTGGCAATTCAACAAGATTCCCGACATCCTGATCGAATGCTCGTCGGAAACTTAGTAGACGGTCGCACCCCCTGATGCCGTCGACAAAGTGCACTAAGGCGGAACACCGCTGCCGCGAGCACCCGAACGGATGCTTTTGGCGACGGGTTCTCTTACAGTCACTTTGTCGGGGCTATAGGGCGTGGCTATCTATTAAGTTTACCCGGCGAGTATCCGCGTACGCTATGTGATTGCGACGGACTTTTGATCGCATCAAAATCCCGTGGCAACCGATCAAAAGAGACTAAATTGCTAAATTTATAACATTCAAACTAGTTATCTCATAACTACTTGTGGATTCCAAATATTGTATCCCATCACATGATACCCGGATGATATTAAACTTTTCGATCGATTCATCAAAATCACACAATTTCCCGACAGCTCAACACTTGAGCACAGTTTTAGTAATACCCAGAATATGCCACAGTACCTATGCACCAGCCGTAGAAGGGCAAACCCAAGCCTCACTCATGTCGCCATGGAACTATGGCAAACCCTAGGGTTCGATCGCGGTTCCGCGATCCAAAAAAGTCGAGTTATGGTTTCATTCTTCTAGAGGGTTCATAGGATCACTTGCATCTTTTTCCGAATACGTTAAATTTGGAAAAATGGGTTTTTGACATTCGATCAAACTTTTTTAACTTCGCCTAGAAAATATGTGAATAACCCGAAACAATGTTAATACTACGAATACAAAACACTCTGAATTGCTTATAGTATAATATTACATCACATGTAAAATTAGCAAAATCAAACAACACCTGAAACACCAAAACCAAGAACCTGGAACACACCAAAAAATTCAACCCATTCCCTCATTGAAAAGACGAGGTCGCCGGAAAAAGTGGGCATGCCGCCGGCCATGGTCCGAGATGAGGGGTTGGATTTCTTGTGTGTTCATGTTGCATCACATACAACATTCTGCACTTGTTTAAAAAAATTTTGACAACCTTTTAAAATCGAAAGAAACTAGGGTTTCGCGTTTCAAGTTTCGGAGTTGTTTCGGTTTCGTAATTCTAACAAAATCCATCTAAATTTCTAGCATCGCTCTGATACCACTACAAGATTACTTAAGACGGCAGTAAGGTTTCGGGAGGCATCGTCCATACCAAATTCAAATTTTTGCCGTTTTAGCTAACCCTAACTAAGAATCGTTAACTAGAAATCGACGGAAATATAAATGCAAACACTTTGCAAGTCTAGTAAACAAGGAATACAACCTTTGTAGACCGGTCCTTCACTTCTATAGCTCCGTGTAGTAGTCCCTTTCGCTGCGATCGTAAACTCCGGACTCTAGAGAGGCTCCCATGAAGAAACGAGCATGCTTGCTTCGAAGACTTCGAGGCCGAAAATGATCTACGTCGAGGAGACACTAACCCAAGCTATCTCTTCTCTAACTATGGAATTAGTAAAGCAAACACCCTATAATAAATGGCAAGTAGTAGAGGATGATGAAGTAGAAAGTGGGCTCACTTTAGATTTCATTTTCTCACACTTTTTCTCATATCTCCATTGAAGCTAGAAAGCTTTGAGGAAGAAGAATGTAACAACCCTAATTTTCTTATACACTTTTTTCCATACAAATTTTTAAATTGTTTTTTTTAATCCTTAAAGGGATATTTATTGCCTGAGCACAAGACATAAGTAATTAATTCGCTATTTAATTACAAAAAGGAGCTTGTAGCTCATTGGTAATACCTTGCACTGCTGAACCAAGCCACCAGAGTTCAAATCCCATACCCCACTTTACTTTTAATATTTATTTGTTTTAAATTTTATATAAGCCCAACAGTCCACACATGATAACTCCAGATTTTCCCACTACACCCAAAAAGTTAACAGTACCAGAGGCTAGATGAACCGATGGTGCACACTCCGACCATCGAACTCGGTCCGGATCGGCCAACTCGGCTTGCGGACCGGCCGACTCGGCCCGCCGCCGCCGCCCGAAGTTGCCGATTCCGGCGAGTTGTCAACAGCAAAGTCGTGTCTCTTCCTCTCCTCTACCCTCCTGCACACTTTAAATCTTCAGATCGGTTCCAGAGAAGTCAGAAAGCCCCATTTACTCCAATTTTTAATACATTTTTATATATTTTTACATTTTTTTCAATTAAACCCTTCATCTACCCTAACCCTATAAATACACCCCTACTCTCTACCCTCTCATCCCAAAATTCTGAGCCAACTCTCTCAAAATCTCAAGAAAACTTGTATACTTTGAAAACAAGCTCGAGGCGAAGCTCCGGCGATTTCCCGGCGGAACTTCTGGCGATCGTTCTAGGAACCCCGGCGACGAAGCAACACACCGGCGATTCCTCTACTTCCCTCTCACTCTTCTTGTTTTCTCAAACCCGTAAGTCCCATTTTCTATCTCTCTTTTCTATTCTAAAAATACGAATTTTCAAAACCCGACGGAATCGGAACAAATCCGATTTCCGATTCGGTTTCCTATAAAATTCCACTTCTCACTAATACAATCATACTTAAACTTTCTCATGTTGACTAATAAACACTAATCAAACAAATTTATCGGTTTCCTATAAAATTCCACTTCTCACTAATACAATCATACTTAAACTTCCTCATGTTGACTAATAAACACTAATCAAACAAATTGATCAAGTTTCATTACATAAAATGATAGCTATTTCCATTCATCGTATTTTTCACTTAAATACCATATTGTTTCAATTCTATATTTAACTCCATTAAACTTGCTATACCTTTAAGTAGATCACGAGGTAACGACCTACCTCCTCACACACTCATATGCATCATAACACGATACCCTCAAGAACTTAGAATACGGGAAAACAAACATTTTCATTTAAATACCCTTTACTTAATAAAACCATTTCTAAAAGATTTAGTATTGATACATCTTTAAAATAAATACCACTTATTATGAAAATAGAATAAGTTTGTAGGCATCAGTCGTTTATCTAAACCTTACTTTGTGGTGTCTAGGCTAGGCAAGTGAGAAAGGTAACTTTAAAAGGCCCGTCTCACGGTGATTCGTGAGAGGATCCCTCCTTTCTTCACTTGTACTTACCTGGCCACAATTGGCGGTGAAGAGGCGATTTGAGGTATCTCACAACTTGTCACTTTAGACCAGTTAGGAGCAGTCTAGTTGAATTAGGAGACCCTAGAATATAGAATACGGAAAACGACACTTTTTTATATAAATACCATTTACTTAATAAAACCGTTTCTAAAGGATTTAGTATTTATACAAATCTTTGTAAAGCGCCGCTACAACCCATTTAGATAACCCGTTCGGGATGGTGCGGATTATCGCACATCCTCGGGTTTAGTAGTGCGAGATTCAAATCTCCGCAAGGAGCATTCGGTCTCGAAAGATTTAAAATACGACATCTTAAGAAAACGAGATTTCTAGAATATTATATATACTAAAATTATTTTCATATAAATATATGTATATGTAACATAAAAATATCTATTTAGAATTATCACAAATATTCCACTTTTTCTAAAAATGTCACAAGAATCAATTTTACACTAAAATACCATGAATTCCATACAATACCAATATTATAAATAAACACCTTATATTTTGGAAATAGGATATTTTCACAAGAAATATCATAATATAAAATCTACAATCATTACAACTCTAAAGACGATTAATAAATACTTGAGGTGTTTTTTGAAAAGTATATAAAAATATTTTTACATAAAACCCCATCAAGTTCTATAATTTATCCTAAGGACTCTAGTAAATATAGGTTTAAGCAGGACCAAGCTCTTGAGTCTCATTAGAATCTGACTTGAATATGATTCAAGTACAATTTACAATCTACAATCACAATCTACAATCCACAATATTACAATTTAACATGAATCCATTATTCCATATATTCAATTTATACAACTTGACCGAAACGAACCATGGATATACATTCCATTTACATGATCTCCAGTTTACATCCATTTACATGATTCTCCAGTTACATCCGTTTACTGATATCATGGTTTCGGTCAGTCATCCAATTATACAATCTATACAGTTTACAATACAAGACAATACAATACAATCAAGATAACACTACGGGGTTTAAGGGGTAGACTGGTACGGAATATGTTAAAGGTGGTACGAGGTGGTCACTTAAGATATAATTACATCCATGCCATTGTTCCGTGGTATTATCGACGGAGCCTTGTACTACGGGTTACCAAAGTCCCCGATGTAAGTGGGACTCCTCTCGTATACACTGGCATCTTCTGTACCAAGCTACAAACAACAGCGTTAACACTAAATATAACATTATAACAAAATAATAATACTTTAAAAGCTACACTCTCTCTCTTTCTTTCCATTCTCTTTCTCCCTTATCTTTGGGACTTACCGAGCGATTTGTTCGCTGACGACATTCTTTTTCTTTCTTCTTTGAATGTCGTCAGGTGATCTGGACACTTCAGAGATCGAGCCCAGCGCTGAAGACTTGGATCAGTTCAGTGAAAACCCCGAGCTCTAGTCATTGTACACTTTCCATTCAGTACTTTCATTTCTGTTATGCCATTGTTTAGGCATTGCTTTTTATTCAGTTGTATTTACTTTTCATGCATTGTACAAAAGAATGTGAATAAATAAAGTTGTTGTTTTATTATATCTTGTCTCTTGTGCTTTTATTCTTTTATATTGCTTAGTTACGCTTAGCGTATTTACTTCACAGTAAATACGTAGCGGACCAGTCGCTTCCCCTTCGCAGTACACCGGGAAGCGGGGCGTGACAAAGAAGAAGAAGCAAGAACTCATCATATGAGTTAATCCAAATGAGTTATTGCAAACATGGGTGAGTTAAGCCCTCATGCCTAACTCATGTAGAGAATTAACCGAGGGCTAAGGTTAAGAGTTGGGTTAACAAAATATTTTAAATTAGACAAAAGAGTGGACTTTGTCAATATTTCTACAAGCTTCATCCAAGCTTGACAACATTGACCAAGTCATCTCTCTTTTGTTATTAACTTAAGAAATAAATAAAACCCTAACTTAACCCTAGCATGGTTTAAGTCTTATACACCTATCTTGCATGTATCATCAAGCATGACACAATACATGTACACAAATATACATATCACATATATACAATATGCACATCAAGTGAGAAAAGAAATCATAAGTGAGATAATACTAGTTAATGTAATGTAATATATCTAATATATAATTATACATTAGATTATCATATCAACTCTTGATTTAATAATCCGGCTATATCACATATAACCGACTAATATCATGTGTAACAACTTATCGAATCAACATTTGATCCGATAACCCGGTTATATCGCATACAACCGACCAATGTCACAAATCAAGAGAATAGAATACGGTATCTCATATCATATTAATCTCGGTCCCGCACATATCACATATGTGCTCCTACTCCGTTTCTCTTGAGCCAGGAAACCCCTATGTACGACTCTAAAGACTCGTCAATACGCCGGCAGTACGTGATGATCATATCAAACACCCACAAGCCACAAGCGGTCTGCTAAACGTAACGGCCACCCGGGTATTGAGTGATCAGAAGATCAACAAGCAAACCTGCTCGTACTCCTGTGAATCCAATCAGTAACACTACCGTACAGTCCGGTCTCTCCGTCTGATATGTTGCATATCTCGTCTAGGGGTGGTAAACGTCAGACCCCAGTAACTCGATAAGTCGTGTCGATATGAAGCTCATAATGGGTCGAGAAACTACTGATAACACTTACCAGTATATCTCTAAAGCAGCCCTGGCCAGGGACTTCCTGTTATAGCCAATCGAACACAGCGCAGCATCAACTCCCAATACCGGGAGAGACGAAACCCCTCCTATCGCTCATTGCCTCCATATGACTCGGGACTGTACCCAAAAGCCACCGTTTTGCATGTTCTCTTGAACGTGGTAAGGTGAAAATCAAAGCAAAGTGGGAATCACACAAGTCTCTATGACGATCTCAGGTCTACAGACTAACCTGTACCAGCGTCACCAGAGAACTGCCATCTGACGTGAAGTATAATACCATCTGGGAGTTCTCGGCGAGTCCGTCCAGTGTACCCAGTCTTCACTGAGCATTCATATACTGTCTCTGATATTAAACACCAATGGATATGGGATCATCCATCACCCATCTACATGGGTCGAGAAGCTATACGCTAGTCTACACTGGTATATCGATGCCCTGTCTCGATACACCCACGACTAGGAACATTTGAAGGATGTGCTTAGCGACTACACTGTCCCTACTAGTATGATCTGCATCATAGTCCTGGTAGTCAAGTACTCATCCTAAGTGCTTTATCAACATGTAACATAGAGACAATCAGAGTACATGTTAAGATAAAGAGCAACCAGATAGCATATTATCATGTCGAGCAAGAAAGACCTCCATATATATGTCCAGGCATCCACTACAATATACATCGTATGTACAGTAATGGCCTCTAGGGCATACATATAACTAACAGATTTTAGATGTTTATTTGTATATGCCATTGGCTTTGACTCTATTGTTGATATATATGCATAAATGGTCACCCTAGAGATCATAGTATTACCTTCATGATACAGTATGACCTAGGAATCATTGTTTATTCGATTTCTACCTGCTGATATTTTCTACTCACGAATTAGCAACTCACCCCCGTTGTGCCACAGTTTTCTTGCAGGTCCGACCGCTTGGATCAGTAGCGGTATCGCTGGCATACAGTTCCTTCAGGGTGTTTGCTTGAGTAGATGAGACACATTGGATCGTGCCCATTCTTGTATTATTATTCCTGTTGTATATAGATAAACTCCATCAGTCAGAAACTAAAATTTGTATATTGGTAGACCTAGTCAGACTTGTATTTACGAAATTTAGAGCGATGGGTGTATGTTCGCTTCTTTGAGATGATGATGTCTTGCCTTATTTATTCTTTCTGTGTTTGATCTTCGCCGTAGGGCGTCGTATATATGTTTATTTCATGGTTGTAATTCCACCAATTGGTGAAGGGCTAGCTCCCGCTTGGGGATGCCTATATATATTGCGTGTATGTGGTTTTGGATCAAAATATACAAAGAAGGTGCTGCCCAAATTATTAAAGACGAAAAATATTTTCAACTACAGTATAATCCACTTGCACTTTTATGTATCATACCTTTACTTTAAAAACTTCACCTCTATTATTTCCCTAAAAAGATTTAGATTTCTAGGCTTTGGCTTACTTGAATTAGGTGGGGTCCTATAGACTTCACATGATCCAAGTGCCAGTCACGCGCCTTTTTTCCGGTTCGTGACAGCGCATCGGGAATACCCACGATGCACCCTTAGTTTTGAGCCATCTGGTTGAGATTTCCGACATCCGGACCGGTTTTCATATACCCTGTGGCTATTCATTCCATTTGGCCACGAAAGGCGAGCGGGCAGATCTGGTGCAGGGCAAAGAGATTGCTTTGTACTTGGAAGCATTCCGGGCTAGAATGCGTCGCCCTTCTCGCCTGAGATTTGTGCTGTGCTCCATTGTTTCCGTCTCGCTCTGGTCCAGCTAGCGCCGAATTCATAGAGAATCCTCCTCGGGTTTCTGGTCTGGTTGAAAATTGATCAGATCCCATTTGATTTGAGCCTACTCCTTTCTTTCCTTTGCTATAAAAATCACCCCGGTACCAGTAAGGACGAACCGAGCTGGGTGTATCTTTTGTTCAAAAAACACAAGGGTAGGGTGGCTGGGTCGGGGGTAGTGATTATCTTTTCTTCCATCCACGAATGGAAGGAGAAGTTTGTCTTCGTCGGGCTACCGGAGTGTGAGAATTGACCGGTGCCTATCAAGTGGCATAGGTCCGACTGTCCTAGAGTTAGGCAATCGAACGCCTCCGAGGAAGGAGTGATGTCTCAATGGGAACCGATCCAGCGGGCCGATGTCCTGCTTTCCGAGTAGGCTTTGAGCTGAGCGGGACTCAGTCCTGCGTGTTTTATGGGTAAGTTAGGGCTTGTGCCGATCTATTTAGACTTGTCTATATTTAGTTGTTGTTTTTGGTCACTGACCTTTTTCTTGTGGTATCTTGCAGAGCCGATGGATCGCTCGAAAATTATGGCTGTCATGGCCACTAAGGCCCAGGGGAGGAAGAGCGGTAGCTCAAGCTCATCTCGGTCTATTTCGGGCGTAGCTCCTAGGGCAGCACCTCCAGCCAAGGCTCCCGCAGCGCCCCCCGATCAGGAGGAACGCCGCGGGGGAGGGCGGAAGCATACGCGAGATCCGGCCCCCCGAGCTAGGATGGAAGTGTCGCCCCCTGCCGAATCCCTATTCAAGAGGCAGAAGAGGGTGGTTTCTCGGCCCCCTCAGGCTGGGATGCAAGTGCAGGAAGGTGACTTCTACATAGAGGTGCCCTCGAGGCTCTTTGTGGCCGACAGTTTACTGGCGGACATAGAGAAGGCAGCGGGGACCAAGATCCCCGAGGCACCATAAAGGCACAAGTGGCAACGATAGCTCAGGAGAATGTTCAGGTCGGTAACTCTCCCAGGATTTCTCCAAGTATTTATATAATCTTTTTATCTCCTAACGCAGCTCCCGTTTTCTCAGGTCCTCCAGCATTGTGCCCTCGTTGCTGCTATGGAGTCCGAGGAGGTAGCCTCGGTGATGAAGAAGGCGGGCGAATCTTCTTCCTGAAAAGAAGAGCTCTTTGCCCTGCTGCAATAGGTGGAAGAGAAGGCGGCCCTCCTCGACTCGAGGTTGGTTAAGGAGGGCCTGACGGTCGCCAAATTGAAGAAGTCCCACCGGCTCCTGACAGCATCTAACCGGGAAATCCAGGCCCAGTTAGGGGAGGTCAACGGGCTCTTTGATGCCATAAAAAGGCAGAGGGACTCATTCAAGCGGGATGCTCAGGCGTCTTACGAGGCGACAACGCTTACGGAGGGCAAAGCGGAAAGAGTCGTGGAGGAGTACAAGACATTCGACCAGTTCTACCTCGACCTCACCGACTCCACGGCTGTAGGGTGGCACAACGCCCTCGATGTCATTAAGGAAGCCATCCCCGAGTTCGAAGATCAAGAGCTTCATGCTAGGTCTCCCCTAGCTAAGGAAGCGCCGCAGGGGGACGGTGCCGAGCCGGCTGGAGGAGGCAAGGCAGCGGGCGGAAGCACCAAGCCGGACATTGAGATCGTAGCCGCAGAAGGAGGAGCCGATCAAGGGGAAGTGGCGGCCGAGAAGGCAGTTTGAGCTACCCCGCCTCGGTTACTAAATTTTGTAAGCCTCCAGGCTTTTTTTAAAGCTGGGGAGCCCATAGTACCTTGTATAAAAAATTTGGATATAAATAAAGTACTTTTAACTCGCAAGTATCTTTGGCTCTCCAGTATTTTCATCTCGCAAGTATTTTTAGCTCGCAAGTATTTTTATCTCTCGGGTATTTTATCAAGCCTTCGGAGTGCTTCTGTTTTCGCAAGTGCAGATAGGTCGGTGTCCAGCGGACGTCCAGCACATGCAAAGTTGAGTGTTGAGTGTTGGACGAGCGCGACGTATGAGCTAGCGAAAGTGAAGCATATGTAGACCGACATCTACCATCACCCGGAGCCGAGGTGACGATCGTGCGCCGCGTATATAAATCGAACAAACGCAAAGTATAGGTAGGTCGGCATCCCACTCACCCCAGAGTCGAGGTGATGATCGTGCGTCGCGTATATAAATTGAACAAACACCAAGTATAGGTAGGTCGGCGTCCTACTCACCCCAGAGTCGAGGTGATAATTGATCGTGCACCATGTCTGAATTGGACTTTTGAAAGAGCCGGGAAGGAAGCTGCTCGGTCGCCTCTAGACGAGGGCTTAGGATCCGCGGAGTGGCCGGGCAGGAAGCTGCTTTCAACGAATGAGCCGAGCAGGAAACTAGTCGGCCACCCCTTGGCGAGGGCTTTGGATCGATGCAGTGGCCGGGCAGGAAGCTGCCTTCAGCGGATGAGCCGAGCAGGAAACTGCTTAGCCACCTCTTGGCGAGGGCTTTGGATGCGCGAAGTGGCCGGGCACGAAGCTGCCCTCAGTGGATGAGCCGAGCAGGAAACTGCTTGGCCGCCTCTTAGCGAGGTCTTTGGATCCGCGGAGTGGCCGGGCAAGAAGTTGCCCTCAATGGATGAGCCAAGCAGGAAACTGCTTGGCCGCCTATTAGCGAGGGCTTTGGATCCGCGAAGTGGCCGGGCAGGAAGCTGCCTTCAGCGGATGAGCCGAGCAGGAAACTACTCAGCCGCCTCTTAGCGAGGGTTTCCCAGATTCTATGTTTTTTTTGGGAAATGTCGTTCAACCTTCTTTGACCCGTATTTTAAGGAAAGTGTGACATGCAATCGGGTGCCACGTGGTCAAGCCTTATTGGGAAAATGCGACATCCCGTGATTTGCGTTATAGCGCGAGAAGATCTCAGCCGTTGGAAGATTTCTTGTTAAGGCTATAAATGTCGAAAGAGTGGTCGAATTCCTCCTAGATGCTACGTTTATTGAAGATGACGGTCCGCGCATACACCATCAGGGAGATCGTGTCCCGAGACGACATGTACTTTTATGGTCTTGACCGTTCTGAGGCGACTAATGATGCTGTGATAAGTCGTTTGGAGGGGCACTGTGGGCGTCTTCTTCCCCGACGACCTCCTCTCTTGCAAGTGTTGATCTACGTGATATGGAGGTCGTCCTCGAGTCTTTATAATGTTCTGTCTCCGTAGGCGATGGACGAAGCATTTGATAAGATGCATACGACCCATGAGCTTGGCCTTATGTTGAAGAGCCGGAGGGATCGCTCGGTGGACATTCTTCTCATATGTTTCCAGCAGAGGTTGGTTGTGGCATCGTGCTCGGCAGTTGGGGATCCCGGCGAATCCATAGCTTTTAGGGTCCACGAGCACCATCAGAGGGAGCGAGCAGAGGTTGCTTGGGCTCGGCTGGAGGAGCTCTCTTCCGAGTACCATCGTCAATATTTTCTTAATCCTCTTCTTCCTTTACTGTAATGCTTGTAAGGTTGTGGAGCCAAGAATACCTCTGAATAAAGTATAAATAAATTTTCTTTTGGTCAAGGTTACCATGTATTATCTCTCTCCTCCCCATCCCCCTCCTTTTTTCTCTTTTTTTTCACCGGCCGACCCGTGCCCCTTCCATGTCCCCTAACTCGGAACCGAGGAAAAGAAGAAAGGGTGGGTTTACGGGTCGATGTCGAAGTCTAACTAGCGTGAGGACTTTGTTTGGAAAATTTAGCTGATGTGGAAAGAAATTACATTATTCGAAAAAAGGAAAAAAAAGGGGGTGCATTTTTATCTGTACAACTTAAGCTTTTCGGCGTTATATGGCCGAGGGAAATTGCACCCTTTGGAGTCCTGGAGATGGTAGGCTCCACTGGGCAGTGTCTCTGTCATGAGGAAGGGCCCGTCCCATTTTAGGGAGAACTTATGTAGCTTCACTTGGTCTACGAACTCGTTTCGTCGTAAGACCAGGTCTTCTATCTTGAAGGCTCGATGCCTGACTCGGGCGTTGTAGTAGCGGACGGTTTGCTGCTGATAGGCGGCCATCTTGATTTGAGTCTGATCTTGCTTTTCTAATAAGATATCCAAGTTGCTTCGTAGGGCCAAGGTGTTAGCTTCGTCGTCAAAGTGCTCGACCCGATAGTTGGGCAATCCGATTTCTGTGGGGACTATCGCCTCGGTAACGTAGCAGAGGCTGAATGGGGTTTCTCTCATGGGTGTTTTTCTCGACGTCCGCAGTGCCCATAGTACACGAGGTAGTTCTTCAACCCAGCTGCCTTGCCTTCCTGTAACATTTTGAAAATTTAGAAATAAATAAAATTAATAAATTAAATGATAAAATGCCAATTTAAAAAGTTATTAAAACAAAATAGGACATTTTCTTAAGTAGTATGTAAAACAAATTAAATTGAAATTTTACTGTGTAACATTAATAAATTACAAGGGTTTCAATGTGAAATTTAGCTTCATTTTAATTAGAAAGGTGTTATATAATAACATAGGTAGTGAAGGGTCTTTTTGTAAAAATTTACGAAAATGTGCAAACTTGGGATTGTTGAGGGTGAAAATGAAAAAGGGGTTAGATAATAATTTAGATCAGAATTATCATAAGAATAAAACATTGGAGTGATAATGCAAAACCACCTCCTTCTTACATACACCCTTCATGCACAATACCTTCTCTTTGCATGAGAGTGGCACACCCTTATTGGTGACACCTCCTCCTACACCTTACTCTTCCCTTTACCATATATATTAAGTGTTCAGATCAATTAATCAAATTAAACTTCTGAAATTTCAAAACCCAAGAGAAAGAAAACACTTAGAACTCACAAAAAGAAATAAAAGAGAAGAGAAGTGAAGAAGAACTAGGCTAAGGATTCCACCTTCAAGCTAGGAGCTAAGGATTTGGGTGTCTTGGAGGAAGCTTTTCAACCATCCTCAGTAGGTAAAATCCTTAACTCGGTAGATTATAGTTCTGTAATTGTAAAATTTAGAAATCGAATATCGTATTTTTGGTAAAACTTAGCTCTGTAGTAATCTGCTATTATTCAGAGAAAAATCAACTTAACCAAACAATGCCTAAATATTGTATGTTGGACCTAGAACAAACCTTAGAAGTATGAACTAAGGGACTCGGATTTTGGCCGGCGAGCTATAGGAGAATTCCGGTGTCGCCGGATTTTTGGTGGACTTTGGGGTTTTGGGTTTTTGGGTAGGTCTCTGTATCATTGTTGGGATATTTTGGTATTGTTTAAAATAGCTAATTTAACTGTATATAAAATTTGGGAACTAATATCAGAAAAGAGATCAAAGTTCTAAAATACGACACGGTAAATTCGGAACGCGTTTAAGTTTCTGTTGCAAACAGCGAGGGGTTAAAATCTAGTTATTATAAAGGTTTGATAGTTTAAAATAGTCGTAGGTAATATAATTAGTACGTAAGAACTTGTATTTTCATATTCGCCATATCGGAGTTAGCCGTTTCCTTATACAAGTAAATTTCGATGTTAGATTCAAATACTGGAACTTCGGAGGCAGCAAAGAAAGAAAAAGGATTGACGATTTCTGAGTAGTTACGACGTATTCCGGTGAGTAGACTAAATATCTACCGGGGGACCTTGTAAAGATGGCGTGATACGCCCGTAGTTAGGTTTAAATACCAGTTTTGCTTTTGTATGTTAAATTTATCATATGCATTCTTAAATCTATATATACATCCATGATTAATATTTGTTAGAACATTGCACCATTATCGACGAGTTATGCCGCACATGCACATATCTACATGTTACACTAGACCTCGTCGATATTAACATGTCACTTCACACTTAGAAATTATTCTGTTAAAAATGATTCTTATCATACCTTAAGTATCAATATTCATAGTAATTAACATATATGACATCATATTTCGTATTCAAGTATTAGTAGTTGATATAAGAGGCATTTGTATTAATGAGAATTTATGGTTTTAAGTTTTCTTATACTATTAAGAAAAATCAGTGATTTTCATGATTATGTGTCACGTCCACCATGATATGTCGTTTTTATGATTTGGTTTTATTCTGGACCGAGTTGGGGGTCATACGGTTACGGATTTGCAATTTTATCCAGACTGAGTCGGTGGGCATACAGTTGGATACATGGTGGACCCGGTCGAGACCCAAGGGCAGGAAAGCCGCACTTTAGGCGGGGAGTCTAACGAGGATACTCGATTCTGGAGACAGTTATGAACACGGCGGATATCTAGATGATACCGACCGGTGTTATTGATTACAGGATCGTTCGAGAAATGATGCCTGATGAAACACCGAAGATTTGTGTCAATGATTAGACACGGAAAAATGAACATGATTTGGAAAACAATTGATGAGATTTCGGTTTTGATTTATACATGGAGTATTACATATTCATTCCTCCACCTGTTATCATGCATCGCATTCACTATTGTTGAAATTAGTTCTAGTTCGTCATATTTACATCATCAGCCGTTATATATTAGTTATATTCACTGAGTTGGCAACTCACTCCCGTTGTGCCACAGTTTCTTGCAGGGTTAGAGTGGACGGTTAGCCGTAGTGCAGATCTACTTATCAGTTTTTATCGCATCTTTTGTTAGGTGGGTCACCTATGTAGTAACCTTCTCTTTTGGTATTGTATATTGAATCTAGAGTATCTCCATTAGACCCTGTATAATGACTTAGAACGATATATGGTTGTATGTATATTATTTTGACAGATGAGATCGTTTAGTTGTATTAAATGATATTTCTTTTATTTATTTCTGAGATTCTTCTTTGATGTCGTATTATGAGTATGTATTGATTTCCATTGTTAGTATCGTTGCTCCCAACTAGGGATGCAACCAAATTAAACACTTTATAACTGCTTTTATTATAAATGCAATTGGAAATTACTGTTAAAATCTTAAATACTTAAAATCTATGATTTTTACTTAAAAAACTAATTTTTTTTCTAAAATTCCGCAAAAAGGGTTTTTGATCTTGGTTTTTTGCTTACTCGGGCTGTGTAGATATCTTTAGATATTATACAATCTAAGTGCCGGTCATATCCAAACTTTGGGTCGTGACACTTCCTTCCAGACAAGTTTGGAGCCTTCGAATGACGCTTCGGTTTGCTATTTCGGCTTGCCTGTTGCATTAGGAATGGGCGACCGCGGCAAACTTCATTAATATGTGATAGTCGTCGCAAAATTCCTTGACTTTGTCGTTCTCGAAGTTGGTTCCATGGTCGGTGACGATGCACCTCAGGATCCCGAATATGGAGATCATGTTGTTCTGCAAAAATTTTATCATAGAGGCGGCGTCCGGTTTCCTGATAGGCACGGTCTCAATCCAGTTTGTGAAGTAGTCTACGGCGACAAGAATGTACCTGTGTCCGCCCTTGCCGACGGGAAGATGGCCCACCATATCCATCCCCCACTGCACAAATGGACAAGGGGAACTCAGTGGCATTAGCTCGGTGGCGGGGAAATGAGGGACGCTGCCGAAGAGTTGGTATCTCTTGCATCTTCTGACCATTTTCTCGGCATCTTGATGTATTCCTGGCCAATAGTACCCCTGGAGCAGCGTTTTTTGGACCAGGCATTGGGCCCCTTGATGCGCCCCTCCGACCCCTTCATGTAATTCTCGTAAGACGTAGTCTGCTTCATGGGGGTCGACGGAACGGAGCAGAGATTGAGTGTACGACTTTTTGTATAGGTTTTCTTTGCTTCATATGAAATGGCAAGCTTTTTCTCAAAGTCGACGAGCCTCGTCCTGGTCATTCGGAAGAATCACATCTTTCAGAAACTCTATAACAGGCTTTCTCCAATCCGGGGCATTTTCTTAGGTCATGTAGATTTGGAGCATTGCCTCTCCATCTTCCACGCTGGATCGCGGCAAGACTTCGAAGAGGATGTTTCTCTTGCAATTGGCCCAATAGGAGGAAGCAAGTTTGCTCAGGGCATCGGCCTCAGTGTTCAGATTTCTGGGAATCTAGTCCACTTGGACTTCATCGATTTTTTTCCGAATTCTTCTTACCTCCGCCAGGTATTTTATCATGAGTGGTTCTCGGGCTTCGAAATGCCCAGTTACTTGGACGATGACCAGCGTGGAGTCGCTGTGTATCCGGATGGTTTTCAGCCCTACTCCGGAGGCAATTCGAAGCCCGGCTAATAGGGCCTCATATTCTGCCGCATTGTTTGACGCTTTAAAACCAAGTTTCAGAGAGTACTCCATTTCTGCTTCGTTTGGGCCACGGATGATCAGGCCGGCCCCACATCCCTCCTCGGTGGAGGATCCGTCTACATAGAGCATCCAGTCCGGGATTGGGCCGGGCACCTCCTTGACTGAGGGTCGTGGGTCGGGGCCCTGAACCGTCGTTCCTTCCTTAGTAGGAATGGTGCACTCAACAACGAAATCGGCTAAGGCTTGTCTTTAATTGCCCGTCTGGGTCAGTATTTGATGCCGAACTGGGAAAGCTCGCATCTCCATTTCTCTAAGCGACCTGATGATTCAGGGGAGGCGAGGATATTCCCTAAAGGTCGTTCAGTAACGACGAGGATTGTGTGTGCCTGGAAATAGTGTCGCAGTTTCCTGGACGTGATGACAAGCGCAAGGACTATTTTCTCTATGGCCGGGTATCTAGTTTTCGCGTCCTTGAAAACATGGCTTACATAGTAGACCGTTTTCTGCGTTCCTTCGAACTCTCTGACGAACACTGCGCCTGCGGCTTGGTCGAAAACGGCCATATATAGTAACAGCTCGCCGCCTTTGACTAGTCTGGTGAGGAGCGGTGGGTTCGCGAGGTATGCCTTGAGTTGTTCTAAAGCATCTTGGCATTCCTCGGACCATTCAAACCTGGGAATTTTCCTTAGGGCTCTGAAGAAAAGGAGGCATTTTTCCCCGGATCTGGACATAGAGAGGGTTAAGGCAGCCACCCTCCCGGTGAGTCGCATGATATCGACATTGCTTTTGGGTGTCTCCATGTTGATGATGGCGCTGATCTTCTCTGGGTTCACCTCGATTCCTCGGTGGGTGACCATGAACCCAAGGAATTTTCCTCTTGTGACGCCGAACGCGCATTTGGCTGGATTCAGCTTCATCTTGTATTTTCGCAGGACGTCGAATGTTTCGGCGAGGTATGTTGTGTGTCCGGCTGACAAGGCGGATTTCATGAGCATGTCGTCGACGTAGACTTCCATGTTTCTCCTAATTTGCGGTCAGAATAGTTTGTTGACCAATCACTGGTACGTGGCTCCGGCGTTCTTGAGTCCGAAGGGCTTTACCCTGTATCAGTATACTCCCCGATCTGTGGTAAAGACTGTCAGCTCTTCGTCGGCCAGGTTCATTCGGCTCTGATTATAACCAGAGAAAGCATCCATGAAGCTCAGCAATTCGTGACCGGATGAGCTGTCTACTGGCTGATCTATCCAAGGAAGCAGTAGTTGTCTTTAGGGCAAGCCTGTTCAAGTCCATGAAATCAACGCACATGCGCCATTTCCTATTGGCCTTTTTGACCATAACTACATTCGCCGGCCAATCCGAGCAGTCCAAGTTCCTGATGAAGTCGGCATCGAGTAAGCGGTCCACTTCCTCCTCTATCGCCCTTTGTTTTATTGGTGCGAAACTTCTCTTCTTTTGTCGGATTGGCTTGGCTTTCGAGTCGATCCTGAGCTTGTGTGAGATCACCTTGGGATTGATTCTGGGCATGTCCTCCAGAGTCCAGGAGAACACATCCGATTTGTTTCGGAGGAATCGGATCAGGTCATCACGGACGCTCCATTTCAAGAGTGAACCGATCTGGACCTTCCGGCCGTCGACCCCTTCTAAGAGGGGAACTTCCGCTAACGCTTCCACCGGTGCGCCGCGGATTTCCTTTCAGTCGTCACGTGTGTCCAAGGTGCCCTGGGGATCATGTATATCTTCAAAGTCGTTGCCCTGCTCCCCGGCAGGCGTTGTTGAGGCGAGGTAGATCCTGGTAGTTTGCTGATCTCCATAGGCGTGGCCTATCCCCCATTATCTAAAGGGAATTTGAGTGAGAGGTGGTAAGTTGAGATCTGAGCCCGAAGGGCGTTTAAGGTGGGGCATCCCAGGAGGATGTTATAGGATGACAGAATCTTGGCAACGAGAAAGTTTACCGATATGGTTCGCGCCAACGTCCCCGATATTGAGTAGGAAGGTGATCGAACCTTCAGCTGGGAATGGTTGGTGAACTCGGAGAGGACATGAGAGGTCGGTTGGAGATCGGAGGGACCTAATCCCATACACTAGAAACAGTCGTAGAATAGTATATCTGCTGAGCTCCCTGAATCGACCAATATTCTCCAGACCTCGTATCAGTGAACTCGGGCTGCTATCACAAGGGCGTCATTGTGAGGGAGTGATATGCCGTGAAGGTCTTCCTCGGTGAAGGTGATCGGGTCATCCTTCCTGTGCTTCTTATAGGCAGATAACTTATAGCCATGACTGGTATAGGGCGGCGGCCCCCCTCACTGTCCAGAGTCGGATGCGTCGAGATGACCATGATCTGACCGATTGTTAACTTCCCGGGAGGGGGTTGGTCTTTCTGCTCTTGTTCTGCCTGCCACTTGTCTCGTAGGTATTTCGCCAGGTGGCCTGAATGGATCAGTTCCTCAATATAGTCATGGAGTTGCTTACAACTCTCGGTCGGGTGCCCCTATGACCTGTGGTAAGCGCAATACGAGCCCTGGAGCCGTTTGCCCGCCCTTTGGGTTGCCAGCGGGAGCCTGAAAAACCTCTCGCCTTTAGCCTCCTCTAGCAGTCCCGTTTGGGAGATGTTCAAAGGAGTGTACTCATAGAATCTTGGGGCATAGGGTTTTGGACGTTCGGCTTTCTTTTTGTCCTCTCTATCCCGTTTCTTTCGGTCTGCTTGGTCACCCCAGGACAGGTTGGCGTTCACCTCCGACTCGAGTTGAATCTCTCGCTCGGTCCATGCTTTTACTTTGGCCATGGTCCTAGGTTGCGCCAAGGCAAAAGAGTGGAGCCACTCTTTGTGCCTAAGAACTAACCTCAGGGCGGTGATAACCGTCTCGTCGCGATGCTCGGGTACCTCGAGAAGGGCATTGTAAAGCAGGTGACATACCCCATAAAGGATTCCTTATCTCCGCTTTTGATAGTGAACAGATAGTCGACCGTCTTTTTCTGCCGATGGTTACCGATGAAATGACCGAGGAATTGGGTAGCCAGCTCATCAAAGGTCGAGATTGAGCATAGCACAAGCCCTCGGAACCAATCTCGGCCAGCCCGGATGAGGGTGGTGGGGAAGGCTCGGCATTGAGCCGCGTCTGAGTTATCTTGGAAACTCATGCCTTCCGTAAATACGTCTAAGTGGTCCTTCGGGTCGGACTTCCCGTCGAAGAGGGCCACTTTAGGCGGTTTTTTTCTGGACGAGACACGTTCAGTTAGTAGTTGTTCAGTAAAGGGCCTTGTGAGTGAGTCAGCGGAGTACCTCGCGCCTTCGCCAGCCGTACGGACATCCTGTCGTATGCCTTCGATTCTCCTTTCGATGGCTTCTATTCATTATTGGTACCCGAAGAATCTTCACAGTCGGAGTGCCTGCTTCTTCCACTCCTGGCTTGCGCGATGGAGCAGCTCCGGCTCCGTTCTATCACGTTCCTAAAATCTTCAGGGCAGACCCTTCGTGGATAGCCCCGGGGCTCGTCATACGCGTGACCTTGACAGTAGTGGCGGTGCAGGTCTAGCCTGGAATCAGGCGATTTGACCGACACTTCCTCAAGGGATGAGAAAGCGCGGCGCGCGTTGAAGTGATAGCCCGGTCCCCTCTAAAATCGGGGTGTCGAGCTATCCGGTGCCCAACGGGTCATGGAATCATTTCCCGGGCGCGGGCCATGACTGCCGGAACCGACACGTCGGTGTTCGGCCACATCAAAATGCGCACGAGTGAGATTAAGAGCCTGAGTGTGTCCATCTATTTCCCTGCGAACGTCATCACCCCAGGGAGGGGATGCTGCGGTCTTGTCACGTCTCGCTTCCCAGTATACGGGCAGAGGACGTGACGAGGCCGCTACGTATATACTCAGAAGTACATATGCTAAGCGTATCTAAGCAATATAAATATAAATGCACAAGAGACAAGATATAATAAAACAGCAACTTTATTTATTCACATTCCTTTTACAATACATAGAAAAATAAATACATGGAATAAAGCGATGCCTAAACAGTGGCATAACAGAAATGTAAAGTACTGAAAGGAAATGTGTACAATGAACTAAAGCTCTGGGTCTTCAATGAAGTGGTCCAAGTCTTCACTAGTGGGCTCGATCTTCGGGGTGTCCAGATCACCTGACGACATTCAAAGAAGAAAAAAAGAGAATGTCGCCAGCGAACAAATCACTCAGTAAGTCCCAAAGATAAAAGAGAATTAGAATAGACAGAAAGAGAAGGTAGTTTTTAAAGTTGTATTATATGGTTAACACTTGTCTCTATATGCCAGAGACTAGAGACAAGTGTAGTATAAGGAACCGTTTATGCCACGGTACAACAGCAACTAGATTCATGTTAGGTACATTAAATCTTACTATCTCGTGCCACTTCTTATACCTTCCGTACCAATCTACCCCTTAAATCCCGCGATATCTTATTTGTATTGTTTGTATTGTGTTGTCTTATAATATAAATTGTATAATTGGTTGACTTGCCGAAACCATGATATCAATAAATGGATGTAACTGTAGAATCATGGATGTAACTGAAGAATCATGTAAATGGAAGTATATCTATGGTTCGGTTCGGTCAAGTTGAATAGATTGAATATGTATTCAGGATTCATATTGGATTGTAGATTGAACTTGAATCATATTCAAGTCAAATTATTAATGAGACTCAGTCTGAGTCAGAACAATTATAAAAGAAATTGAAGTCCTGATTGTTTTGATATTATCGGTAACCGCTGCACATGGGCGGCAGGATTTGTGTCTTTTTTAAAGATGATTGCCGTGTTGATAACACCGTTGTTAAGTTGTCTTCCTTAAATAGGCAAACACCCCCTTCTCCGGCTCCCTGAGGCTCAAGAGATTGATCCTGCTTAAATCTATATTTACTAGGGTCCTTAGGGTAATTTATTGAACTTGAGGGGGGTTTACGTAAAAATACTTTGTATAATTTTCAAAATACACCCCAAGTATTTAATTATCGTCTTTAGAGTTGTAATAATTGTAGATTTTTTATTTGTGATATTTCTAGTGAAGATAACCTAATTTTCATAATATATGGTATTAAATTGTAATATTGCATTTGTATGGAATTCATGGTATTTTAATGTAAAGTGATTCTTTGATTTGGAAAATTTGGAATATTTATATTATAAAAAAATAGATATTTTGATATTACATATATATATATATATAAATTTTAATATATATTATAATTCTATAAATCTCATTTTCTTAAGATTTTCGTATTTTAAATCTTTCGAGACCGAATGCTCCTTGCGGAGGTCTGCATCTTACACTACTAAACCCAGGGATGTGCGATAATCTGCACCATCCCATTCGGGTTCCCCAAAATGGGTTGTAGCAGCGCTTTGCAAAGATTTGTTTAAAAATACTAAATCTTGTAAAAATGGTTTTATTAGTAAAGGGTATTTATATGTAAAGGTTCGTTTCCCGTATTCTATGTTCCCAAAAAGTATTGTGCTATGTTTCATATGAATATTGTGAGGAGGTAGGTCATTACCTCGTGATCTAACTTAAAGGTATAGCAAGATTGTGATGATTTAATGTCAAAATGAAACTACATGATATTTTACTGGGAAAAAAAAGCGATAAAAGTTACAAAATAATATAGATTGTCATGAAACTTGTTCAACATGTTTGTTAATGATTAATAGTCAACATGTAATGGTTTAATAGGGTTGTATTTAAGAAAAGTGGGATTTTTAGAAAGAAACCGAATCGGAAATCGATTTGACTCCGATTCCGTCGGGTTTTATTAAAAGATGTTTTTAGAGTAGCAAAGGAGAGAGGAAGGTGGACTTATGGGTTTAGATTAAAGAGGAGAGGGAGAGGGAGTGGACGTAGCTTCCGGTGCGTCGTTTCGTCGCCGGGAGCTCCTAGGGTTGTCGTTGGAAAATCACCGAAGCTTTCGCCCCTTTCGCTAACTTCAAATGCACACAACTACTAGGGTTTTTCTTGAGAGTTTTTGATCAGAATTTTGGAGTTAGGGGGGGTGTGTCTAGAGGTTGTATTTATAGGGTAAGGCTAGGGTTTAGGGTAGGTGAAAGGTTTAATTGAAAATAATGTATTTAAATATAATAAAATGTATTAAAATAGGGTTTAATGGGATTTAAAGAGGCTCTGGAACCGATCTACAGAAATAAAGTGTGCATGTGTACAGGGGAGGTGAAGAGGTCCAACTTTCATGTTGGTGACTCGGCTGTCCGGCCGAGTCCGGCCGGCGGCGGCGGCCCGAGTCGGCCGAGTCGCCGGCCGAGTCAAGGGTGGTCGGCATTACTCGACGGTTCATTATCCCCCTGGCACAGTTAGTTTTCAGGGTGTAGTGTGGTTTTTATGAGTTATGCACGTGTAAACCTTTGGTATTCTAAAAATTCAAAATAAAACAATATTAAAAATAATGTGGGGTATGGGATTTGAACTCTGGTGGCTTGGTTCAGCAGTGCAAGATATTACCAATGAGCTACAAGCTCCTTCTTGTAATTAATAAGCAAAACAAATATTTATGGTACTCTCAGAAATGCAATTACTCCAAGTATACATTAATTTTTTTAAGCAAAGTTTTGTACACTAAAATTGGAGTTGTTGCAGTCTACCCTCCTTACAAAAATTTCGTCCTCGAAATTTACAACTTTTATTTTAAGGATTAGTTTACAAAGATGTGGGGATATCTTGCACACGTTTCATCTTCTCTTTCCCAAGTTGACTCTCCTGGAGTGTCTTTTCTCCACATCACTCGGACTAAGTTGACTTCCTTATTCCGGAGTGTCTTCACTTTCCAGTCCAGGATCTCCACAGGTTGTTGCTCACAAGATAAGTCGGGCTGTATAGTGAGCTCAGAATGATCAAGTACATGGCTGGGGTCACTCACATACTTTTTGAGTTGGGATATGTGGAACACATTATCCATTCCTTCCAATGAAGGTGGAAGTGCTATGCGATATGCCACTTCACCGACTCGTTCGAGTATGTCGAACGGTCCAATGTATCTTGGACTTAGCTTACCCCGTATTTCAAATCGGATCACTCCGCGGTTCAGAGATATCTTCAGGAATACGTGATCTCCTGGCTGGAACTCCAAGTGATATCTTTTTGCATCAGCCCAATACTTCTGTCGACCTTGGGCTATGCACATTCTTTCTCTGATAGTACGAACCACATCAACAGTCGCTACTATCATCTCAGGTCCAAGAAGTTCCCTATCTCCGATATCGTCCTAACTTAATGGTGATCGACACTTCCTTCCATACAGTGCTGCAAAAGGTGACATTCCTATGCTTACTTGGTAGCTGTTGTTGTACGAAAACTCCATAAGATGTAGGTGATCTTCCCATGATCCTTTGAAGTCTAACATACATGCTCTAAGCATATCCTCCAAGATCTGAATAGTTCGCTCAGACTGACCATCTGTTTGTGGATGATAAGCCGTGCTGAAGTTCAGATTTGTTCCCAAGCTCGCTTGCAGACTCTGCCAAAATTGCGATCTGAACCTGGTGTCACAATCGGAGACAATGCAGACTGGTACTCCATGAAGTCTCACAATTTCCTGTATGAGTTCATGGGTATCAGGGATTGTACATATTTAAAGAGTTTAAATCTTAAGTAGATTATTACCTCCATGTACTTCTTTGCTAATGTCTCAGTTGATTGGCCAACTCGGAATGGGATGAAGTGAGCCGACTTTATGAGTCGATCCACAATGACCCATACTGCGTCGTTACCCTTTGTGCTGCGAGGAAGAACAGTCACAAAATCCATCGTGATGTGTTGCCACTTCCATTCTGCGATTGGTAACGAATGAAGTAATCCAGTTGTCCTGTGATATTTGGCCTTTACTTGCTGACACACCAAGCATTTAGCGACGCTTTTGGCTACTTCACACTTCATTTCATGCCACCAGTAATTCTAACGTAGATCTTTGTACATCTTTGTACCTCCAGGGTGTACTGAGTAGGGAGAGCTGTGAGCTTCTTTCATTAACTCTTCCCGAACAGGACCTTTTAGTACACACAATCTGCTGCCGTATCTCAAAGATCTGTCTTTATGAATGATAAAGTCTATTCTGAGTCCATTCTCCACTTATTCTCTGATCTTTTGCAACTTAGCATCACTTACTTGAGCTGCTTTGATTTGATTGACAATTGTTGATTGAACTTGTAAATTCATCAAACTTGAAGCGTTACCTGGCATGACTACTTCAATCTCCATCTGATGCAAGTCTTGTTGAAGCTTCCACTAAGCGGTGAGATGCATTGCTAATGGTTGACGACTAAGAGCATCTGGAACCACATTCACCTTCCCTGGGTGATGTTGCAGGTTGATGTCAAAGTCTGTCATGAGTTCTAACCATCGTCTCTGCCGCATATTAAGTTCCTTCTGAGTAAACACATATTTTAGACTCTTGTGATCTGTGTATATGTTCACTCGTTCACCAAGAAGATAATGGCGCCAAATCTTGAGAGCAAAGATGACGGCTGCCAATTCCAAATCATGCGTCGGATAATTGTGCTCATGAGTCTTCAGCTGTCTTGAAGTATAGGCCACAACCTTACCATGCTGATGTAGAACACATCCTAATCCCTTACCGGATGCATCACAGTGCACTTCGAAACCTCCAGACTGGTCCATTATGACGAGAATAGGCGCTGATGTCAACCTTGACTTGAGTTCTACGAAAGCTTGTTCGCATGCTTCTGACCACACAAATTCTTCATCTTTACGTGTGAACTTGATCATGGGTGTTGCTATCTTTGAAAAGCCTTCAACGAACCTTCTGTAATATCCAGCTAAACCCAAGAAACTCTGAATGTCCTTTACTGACTTTGGTGTCGGCCATTCGTTTAGTGCTGAAACTTTCGCTGGATCCACAGAGATTCCTTCTCCTGATACGATATGTCCAAGAAAACCAACTTGATTTATCCAAAACTCGCATTTGCTGTACTTGGCATATAATTGATGTTGTCGTAGAGTTTCCAGGACAATCGTAGGTGCTCGGCATGTTCTTTCCAACTCTTGGAATACACCAGGATGTCGTCGATGAAGATGACAACGAACCTGTCTAAGTACTCCCGGAAAACTTGATTCATCAGGTTCATGAATATTGCTGGTGCATTGGTCACTCCAAATGGCATCACTAGAAATTCGTAATGACTATAGCGAATTCTGAAAGCCGTTTTATGAATATTAGCTTCCTTGACCTTCACCTGATGATAACCTAAACGAAGATCTAATTTAGAGAAAACACAAGATCCACTTAGCTGATCAAATAAATCGTCGATGCGCGGGAGTGGATACTTGTTCTTTATCGTGACTTCGTTCAAGGCTCTGTAATCAATGCACATTCTGTATGAACCATCCTTCTTCTTCACAAGTAGTATTGGTGATCCCCAACTTGAAGTGCTAGGACGAATCCATCCTTTCGCCAATAATTCGTCCAACTATGTTCGTACTTCCTTCAAACCTTCCGGACTTAAACGATAAAGTACTTTGATCACCGGTTGTGCTCCTGGTACTAAATTAATGCTGAATTCAAGAGCTCGATCGGGAGGAAAACCTGATATATCGTCAGGAAACACATCGTCGTACTCTCGAACCACTTCTGGCCTTGATTCTTCCTCCGCTTGAGTTGCTGCAATCACTGCCTTCCTTAGCTTCGCTTTGTATGTACTTGGCTCCAGTGTACGGTCTCCACTTTTGAAATAGAAGACCGGATGGTCTGGAATCTCGAATACTACCGTCCTTTGACGACAGTTGATGGTAGCATAGAAGGTTCCAAACCAATCCATACTTAGAACTACATCGAAGTTCGGTATGTCCGGCACTTTGAAGTCAGCATAAAATTCTCTGCTGCAGACGACTACTGGACACAAGCTGTATCTCATTGTTGCCTTTAGAACGCCATTTCCTAAACTGACATTCCAGCTGGATACAAGCGGTGTGACTGAAATCGCATGAGTTCGGACAAACCGTTGCGACATAAAGTAGTGAGATGCTCCAGTATCGAACAGTGCTAATGCAGGTAGTGAGGCTACTAAGATTGTACCTAAGGTATGTTGGATATGTTTTAGGTATAGGTAAAGGTATGTAGATAGGTAGTAAGACTGAAAGAAAATTTGAGAAAGAAAGGTTACCAGTGATAACTTGGCCAGTGGCCTCGGCTTCTTCCACGGTCATTGTGAAAGCCTGGCGCCGTGGTACATTCCTCCTGGCCTGAGGAGCATTCCTCGGAGCGTTCCTTTGAGCTTGATGGAACTGACGAGGAGAAGGTGCAGCTTGTGTTCCTCTAGGTGGTGGAGCGGGTAGTGCAAGTCTTGGAGCAGGTGCTTGGATGGCCGGGCACTGTGGGTGAGTGTTTGCTGGCCTGGGTGCAGCAATTGAATTTTGTCTATAAGGACAAGACCCAATATCATGAGCAGCTGAGCCACAGATTAAGCAAAGGTTGTTCGCACGCCGGCAATCTTTCGCCAGATGCCAATTTCTCTTGCAGTAGTTACAAAAGGCTGGGCGGAGCCTGTTGTTTGGTACTCCTGGTCTCCTTGGCACAAAAGGTGGTCTTGACGAGGCTCTTCCTGTCATCTGGTTGACAGGGCATTTAACTCCTGCAGACTGAGGTCTGCCCCTCGCCTTTACCACTGCCTCATAACGGCGGGCAGCTTTCAGAGCCGATTCATGGGTCGGAAAATCTCCTGTGGCTAGTGCAGCCTGGATCTCCGAATCCAAACCCTGTTGAAATCGACGGGCTCTGATCTCGTCCGTCGGTATCAAGTGTGCCGCAAATCTGTTTAACATTTTGTGTTAGCTATGTAATATGTGATATATTGAACAATTCAAATTATTGAGACATATCTTATCGACTAAGTATGGTGAACTCAGCGTCATATTCATCTACCGACTTGGTCCAAATCGAGCCTTGTTGCAGATGAATGAACTGCTGTTCTATGTCGAACCTGACAGTCTCAGGGAAGTACTTCGCGTCGAACATATCGTGGAAAGTCTTCCATTCAATGGGCTGTTCAAGACGGGTTTCTTCCGCCTTCCACCAGTTCCGTGCATTGTCCGTGAGCTGTAATTTTGCAACACGAACCCAAGCTATTTCTGGCACTTGTGCCGCTGCCAGATCATCTTCGATACTCTGAGCCCATTCCTCAGCTTCCAGTGGGCTCCTTTTCCTGAGAACTGTTTGGGATGTAAAGCTCTGAATTGCTTCACCCCAGGTGCTTCAGCCTCGGGACGGTTCAAGAGCTACTGTTGTCCCTCTAGGAGGCTGCAGATTGCCTCAAGCAGAACCGTTTGCTCGTTGGGTGGAGCAGGAACGGCAGGTGTGATTGGTAGTGGTGGAGGTGTGTTATGGACATTGGTGCTGGTGTTGTTTGGGGAATCAATAATATTGAAAGAAAAATTTAGGTTAGGACAGATTCAAAGTATATGATTTAAAGAATATGAAATTGTAAGATTCAAGGAACATGAATTGTAAAAAATATTTTAGTTGCTGGTTCTTGTGTCATATTGCTTAGGTTGATCATGCAGAACAGAACTGCATGGTAGTGTTCCATACAACTCTGACCTGCATGGGCCATCAACAAAACCTGTCACGCCCCGCTTCCCAGTATACGGGCAGAGAACGCGACGAGGCCGCTACGTATATACTTAGAAGTACATACGCTAAGCGTATCTAAGCAATATAAATGTAAATGCACAAAAGACAAGATATAATAAAATAGCAACTTTATTTATTCACATTCTTTTTACAATACATGGAAAAGTAAATACATGGAATAAAGCGATGCCTAAACAGTGGCATAACAGAAATATAAAGTACTGAAAGAAAATGTGTACAATGAACTAAAGCTCTTGGTCTTCAATGAAGTGGTCCAAGTCTTCATTAGTGGGCTCGATCTCCGGGGTGTCCAGATCACCTGACGACATTCAAAGAAGAAAAAAAGAGAATGTCGTCAGCGAACAAATCGCTTAGTAAGTCTCAAAGATAAGGGAGAAATAGAATAGACAGAAAGAGAAGGTAGCTTTTAAAGTTGTATTATATGGTTAACGCTGTTGTTTGTAGCTTGGTACAAAAGGATGCCAGTGTATACGAGAGGAGTCTCTATATGCCAAAGACTAGAGGCAAGTGTAGTACAAGGAACCATTTATGCCACGGTACAACAGCAAATGGATTCAGGTTAGGTGTATTAAATCTTACTGTCTCGTGCCACTTCTAACACCTTTCGTACCAATCTACCCCTTAAACCCTACGATATCTTGTTTGTATTGTTTGTATTATGTTGTCTTGTAATATAAATTGTAT
Source organism: Agapanthus africanus (assembly GCA_030015575.1). Classification (NCBI taxonomy): domain Eukaryota; kingdom Viridiplantae; phylum Streptophyta; class Magnoliopsida; order Asparagales; family Amaryllidaceae; genus Agapanthus; species Agapanthus africanus. The sequence continues at coordinate 128,390,051 of CM057350.1, read as the reverse complement.
AATTGGATGACTTGTCGAAACCATGATATCAGTAAATGGATGTAACTGTAGAATCATGGATGTAACTGAAGAATCATGTAAATGGAAGTATATCCATGGTTCGGTTCGGTCAAGTTGAATAGATTGAATATATGTATTCAGGATTCATATTGGATTGTAGATTGTACTTGAATCATATTCAAATCAGATTATTAATAGGACTCAGTTTGAGTCAGAACAATTATAAAAGAAATTGAAGTTCTGATTGTTTTGATGTTATCGGTAACCGCTGCATATGGGCGGCAGGATTTGTGTCTTTTTCAAAGACGATTACCGTGTTGATAACACCGTTGTTAAGTTGTCTACCTTAAATAGGCAAGCACCCACTTCTCCGGCTCCCTGAGGCTCAAGAGATTGGTCCGGCTTAAATCTATATTTACTGGGGTCCTTAGGGTAATTTATAGAACTTGAGGGGGTTTTATGTAAAAATACTTTGTATAATTTTCAAAATACACCCTAAGTATTTAATTATCGTCTTTAGGGTTGTAATAATTGTAGATTTTATATTTGTGACATTTCTAGTGAAGATAACCTAATTTTTATAATATATGGTATTAAATTGTAATATTGCATTTGTATGGAATTCATGGTATTTTAATATAAAGTGATTCTTTGATTTGGAAAAGTTGGAATATTTATATTATAAAAAAATAGATATTTTGATATTACATATATATATATATATATATATTTATAAAAATAAATTTTAATATATATTATGATTCTATAAATCTCATTTTCTTAAGATTTTCGTATTTTAAATATTTCGAGACCGAATGCTCCTTGCGGAAGTCTGCATCTCGCACTACTAAGCCCATGGATATGCGATAATCCGCACCATCCCAGTCGGGTTCTCCAAAATGGGTTGTAGTGGCGCTTTACAAAGATTTGTTTAAAAATACTAAATCTTGTAAAAATGGTTTTATTAGTAAAGGGTATTTATATGTAAAGGTTCGTTTCCCGTATTTTATATTCTCAAAAAGTATTGTGCTATGTTTCATATGAATATTGTGAGGAGGTAGGTCATTACCTCGTGATCTAACTTAAAGGTATAGCAAGATTGTGATGATTTAATATCAAAATGAAACTACATGATATTTTACTGGGAAAAAAAGCGATAAAAGTTACAAAATGATATAGATTGTCATGAAATTTGTTCAACATGTTTGTTAATGATTAATAGTCAACATGTAATGGTTTAATAGGGTTGTGTTTAAGAAAAGTGGGATTTTTAGAAAGAAACCGAATCGGAAATCGGGTTGACTCCGATTCTGTCGGGTTTTATTAAAAAATGTTTTTAGAGTAGCAAAGGAGAGAGGGAGGTGGGACTTACGGGCTTAGATTAAAGAGGAGGGAGAGGGAGTGGACGTAGCTTCCGGTGCGTCGTTTTGTCGCCGGGAGCTCCTAGGGTTGTCGTCGGAAAATCGCCAAAGCTTTCGCCCCTTTCGCTAACTTTAAATGCTCACAACTATTAGAGTTTTTCTTGAGAGTTTTTTATCAGAATTTTGGAGTGAGGGGGGTGTGTCTAGGGGTTGTATTTATAGCATAAGGCTAGGGTTTAGGGTAGGTGAAAGGTTTAATTGAAAATAATTTATTTAAATGTAATAAAATGTATTAAAATAGGGTTTAATGTGATTTAAAGAGGCTCTAGAACCGATCTACAGAAATAAAGTGTGTAGGTGTATAAGGGAGGTGAAGAGGCCCAACTTTCATGTTGGTGACTCGGCGGTCCGGCTGAGTCCGGCCGGCGGCGGCGGCCCGAGTCGGCCGAGTCGCCGGCCGATCGGCCGAGTCAAAGGTGGTCGGCGTTCCTCGACGGTTCATTATCCCCCTGGCACAGTTAGTTTTCAGGGTGTAGTGGGGTTTTTATGAGTTATGCACGTGTAAAGTTTTGGTATTCTAAAATTTAAAAATAAAACAATATTAAAAATAATTTGGGGTATGGGATTTGAACTCTGGTGGGTTTGTTCAGCAGTGCAAGATATTACCAATAAGCTACAAGCTCCTTATTGTAATTAATAATCAAAACAAATATTTATGGTACTCTCAGAAATGCAATTACTCCAAATATACATTAATTTTTTAAGCAAAGTTATGTACACTAAAATTGAAGTTGTTACAGGTCTGGTGGGTATAGCCGGCCGCTTGGACGTAGGCGAGTGCGTCCACCATCATCGTGAGCCTGTCGATTCGAACGGATAAGGCATTGATGACGTTAGAGGGAGGTGTAAGACCGTTTTCGCCCCCGTTGTGGAGGGCGGGACGGCTCGTGCTGGGATCGTCGCGCTTATCACTTGTCATTGAATTGGAGGTGGAAGATCAACTTTTTGGGTAGAGAAGAAACCTTCCCACAGACGGCGCCAACTGATGGAGGCAGAAATCTCCCTCAGATGTTGTCCTCCGTCGATCTTGCTGTAAGCGGTTCTGAATGGCGGTGATTGAGAGTGAAAATTGGACGTGTAGATCTCAATGGGCTGTTGGATGCTGTTGATGCCGGGCTACCTGCAAGGGAAGTCACGGGGTGGGAAACCACCTTAGGACCCTCCGACGATCAAGTAAGTACCAGGGAATAATGGCAGTGTAGCGGCGTATTGGAATCAATTTGACTTACCTGAGTCGTCTGGTGGACGGGGTTTATATAGTGGTCGCATGAGGTGAACCAGCGCGAGATTCTCGCTGCCCGTTATGCCTCTGCATCACGTTCGTGTTGATGGCAGGACACGCCTATTAATGGCGGGATGCGCTCATTAATGGCGGGATACGCTAGTGCAAGATAAGGGTCGTGGAGCGGCGGAGATCTCGTCGTGGCGAGATACAAGGAGCCATCACGGGGGCGCTTGGGCTCCGTGCTCTCGGTTGAACAGGAAAGTCGAGGAAGCTCAGCTCGGTGGCCAAGGGAGCTCAGCTATAGGATTGCTCGGAGGCGAGCTGTCGGATGATTGTTTAGGAGAACAAAGAAGGCACTCCGGAGAGGTCTCCAAAAGGTCGGATGCAACCTCGGAGACGAGGTGCCAAAGAATGTCCACAACACATCATACTTATTCCAGTTCCGTAGCCTCCAGGAGTCTAGCGGGCTTAGCAGATGACACGTCATCCGCCACGTGTCGTGATCTGGGGAATACTCGTTTATAAGCCTCATCAGTTATGTTAAAAAAATCTAATACTTAGCATTTTTTAGATAAATATCATAGAAACTAAATACCAAAAACCTTTCTTGAAGGCAAAAATAAACAAAATTGTAGGGTTTTTTTTATTTTACATTTTATATTTTTGTAGCTTTTAATTTATATGATGATAAATATGTGGTATTTATTTGCAAAGCTAAATTTACATAGCTAAATTTATAATATCAATTTTTGTAAATAACTAAATTTACATGTTTGCCCACACCACCAAACCTCTACAAAACTTAATGTGAAAGGCAAAGGGTATCCAAAAGTTTTACCCATAGCTAAATTTACATGATTGCCCACACCACCAAACCATATTCTTTATAATACCAACATAATCCAAATTTGATGCAAAAGGACATAGTCAAAGTCAAAGGATAAAATAGGAAAACTCAAAGTTTCACAATTTCATCCAACTTTCTATCTATCTATATATACACTAATATAAAGTGGTATCAAACATGAAAATTTAGATATTTCCACTTTTATCTCTTGACTCTGCATATACTCTCTTGTATCAATTTTGGACTATGTTGGTATTTCGGAGAATATGGTTTTGTGGTGTGGGCAAACATGTAAATTTAGTTATAGGGCAAAACTTTTGGATTCCCATTTTGCTCTTCACGTCAAGTATTGTGGAGTTTTGATGGTGTGGGCAAACATATAAATTTAGCTATGGGCATAGCTTAATAATAAATATAATAAATATGGGTTTTAAAATTTTTATAAATAAATACATCTTTTATCTACATATGAATTGAAAGCTATAAAAATATAAAAAGAAAAAGAAAAGAACGTACGATTTTATATATTTTTGCATACAAGAAAGTTTTTGGTATTTAGTTTCTATGATATTTATCTAAAAAAACTAAGATCAATATTTGGTGAAATTTAATCTGATTTTCTAAAGATCCTATAATGAATTTTGTTCATTATAGAAAATGCGACGAGTTTTGGATAAATATCCTGATTTTATTTTTTAGAAACAAATACTACGAGCTTTAACGATTTTTCATATAAATACCATGGCCTTTTTTTTGTAAATAAACATCATGGACTAATAAAAAATACCATACACTATTACATTGATAAACCCTGAATCATATATAAATATTGCTTTATATAATCAAATTTTTCAGTGTACAAAGGTTTCATGGATTATTCGTAAATTCTACGCATCGCGCATGGTATAACTCTAGGTATATATAAAGATAAAGATTGCCAATTAATTGAGTAGGGATTTTTTCGTGGGTTGGATCCAAACAAACGCATAATAAATCCGACCCGCCACCATCCCTGAGTTGAGTGGATCATGTGCCTCGCATAGGTTGCCACGTACACAACTTATGGGTCCCACACAGGCTTGGAAAATGAGGTGAATCAAGGCTGACTTGGCTCGCAACGAGGCGAATTTTATTCGCCTCATTATCAACTTAGGCGAGTCGACGAGTCTCATTTTGCAGAATCAAGCGACGCAAGCCGATTCCCCAAAATCTCGATGTTTCCTCACTACAGTTTGCCTCGCCTAAGTCGCCCCCTCACCTCACCTTGCCTCGCCGACTCGCGAGTTGACTCGTCTAAACGAGCTCAAACGGTTGACTCGTCTTAACTCGCTTCGCCTCGCCTCAAGATTCCAATCCAATGGTCGTCAATGGTAGGATTCTGATTGATCAAAGAATATTTGTAACCGCAATCAAGAACGGCGTCGCTTGGTAGCTAGGCGGTGAGTACAGGTCGGTTCACAGGGATTTTGTGTATTCTGAATTTGTTCTAACGAGTTAATTCCGATTGTTGTCGGATTGATTAAATCTAAAAACTAAAGTTTATCTAGACTAAGATTAAAATCTTGCTAGGGTTAGGTTTAGGTTATGTTTGGAAAGTCAATATTCCTCACCGCTTTCTATGCCCTAATTAAGATCTATGAGGTGTCATGGTAATAATTAATAAAGGGGGTTAGAACCATCGGGAAGAAACGATGTTTCTTCCTCTAAGTTCTTGTCCTTCCTTTCTTAATTCTTACCCTAAGCTCCATGGAAAACATATACAACCGGTCGTTTATACTATGGTATCACCGCTACCTCGTGGGATAGGGTGCCGTAGGGAGCGGTTTGTGCATGTATGCATAGAGTCCTATAAAAACGTATGATGGGCAAGAAAAGGGTGAGAGATTTTCATCTCTCAAGCCTTCCCCAAATCTAACCCTAACAAGTGAGGAGACTACTCACTCATTAGGGAATTGAAAAACATGTTCTAAACTAATTAACTAGGGCAGAGAATTAAATCTAAAGTAGGGCAGAAAAGAAAATTATACTGGGGCAGATAATAAAATTAACTATGGCAAGAATAGAAAACTTACTCTAATTTGATGCACTCTTCATACTTTACAAGAATTGAAATTCTGATTTTAGATACATACAATGAGGCACAAGAAGAGGCATACCTTAAAAAGAGGCATTAGGGTTTCTATTTATAGAACATAGAAACCCTAGAGTTACAATCGACTCACATCTGCAATTACAAGTTTACCCCCTAAGAAAAACCTAGTCAACGCGCCACCAGCCGCAACAAAATTTCTGCACTGACACGGGCACACCATGGCCGCAGATCCGCGGCCAAAACCCATGTTTGGCCGCGGTTCCGCGGCCAAGTAGAAGGATCTTGAGCTCAGGTTTTTATGGCTTCTGTCTGTTGCTGTTTTCTTCTGTTTTCTTCAGTTGGTTCTTCAGAATGTCTTCTAGTTCGTTTCCAGATCTCCACAGTGAATAATGTAGTGGACTTTACCGTTGCTTCGTGTCGAAGTCTTGAACTTTGCGCTACCTTTATGCTTTGTGAAATCGTCAATTGATCTTCGTTTAGTCTTCAAACTGTAGGCATGATCAAGATCTTTCCATTTGTTGGTCGTAGTCTCACTTTTGTATCATCTTTTCATCTTTTTCACTGTTTTTGTTCCGAGAACCTGTAACCTGCAACTATGTAGCAGACATGGATCAAAAGCACCTGTTTATTTATAAAATAAATAAGAATGGGGAATATAATAATGCAAAATTATGATATGAACAAATACCCCCAAACTTATCTTTTGCTCGTTTTCGAGCAAACCTAGTTTTATTCTCGAAAAAGACCTAGCCTCACTTTCGCAGGGAAACGTGATTGCACTGAGCTCGTGCAACAAGCCGTTAAACCTCTAGGTGTCCCTAATAAGAGGAGTGTTGTCTCCTGAGGGTTTTCAGCGGATACTACCCACAAAATCCTATCAATTCGGCCTATTAACTTTTATTCTCCAATTAGGGTTTCCAACAAGGAATTCTATTATCTTTGACTCATAAATTATCCATCCGTATTTTTCACGCTTCCTTATTATTTAACTTAAGATTATATATGATTTGTACATTTACTTAGCTTTTGGCATCTTTTATGGTTTCCTTCTAGGGTTCCATCTCAACTTAGGAATTTTTATCATCTCTACTAAAGATATAAGTCATATTCTTTATTCCTATCTCTCATCTAAACCCCAATCACATATCCCTACGTGTGTGTATATATCACCCATATACTTGGAAATTCAAATCAAGCTATTATACTCTTGTCCATCGTGCAAAATACTTTTCAATTGGTGAATTTTTAGATGAAATTGCTCACACATTTTTCATGCGACCGTTAATACTTCTTGAGGTACCAACGACCGATTACAAAATATGCTCGCACATTAATACGTAATTCCTAGTCTTGTAATACCTAAGGCTTATAGCAGTGACTCCCAAACCAGTTGGTTTAAGGCACTAGGTGATGAAGCACCCTCGCTAAATATTTTTTATTAATACAGCCTTAAGTAATCACAACAACTAGTGTTCATTTTTTTTATTATCTCTTTATTCACACTTGTATTTTTATTTTATTTTTCTTTATACTAAGGACTTTAGACAAGAGCATTTCAAGGTCTCTTCTACTATTCCAAGTTTCAAGGTTCGTGTTTGTGCAATTTGTAGGGTATATATTTTCAGAATTTAGACTTAAGCTTAAGAATTATTTTTCAAACTTATACTTTAATAAAGATATCAATACTTTTCGCTTGTTTTAACTTAGCCCAAGAAGTCAACTCGAAATTTGCCTATTTCTAAATAAACTATAAAGACATATACTTTCTACCGTTAAATTTTAAGAAAGTTTATTTTTAGGGTAATTTACTAAGTCTAAGATCTAGTTGTTCCTAACTAGTCAACCGTCATGTCAAACTTAAGTCAAATATAACCAAAATTGAACTTTTCAATTTTTATAATTTTTAAAACTTTTCAATTTTTATGGGTTTTAAAATAAGTATGCAAATGCAAAAATATACATATGAATGCGAAGGAAGAAGGCTTACCGAGCATACCCCCAAGCTTAAACTTGACAGTGTCCTCACTGTCATGCTACACCAAGAGGGTCAACACTCCCCTGTTTATTTTTTTTATTGTTAAAAGAAAAAATATATATATATATATACAACAAGGTTCCCCCCAAACTTAAGTAAAACAGTGTTTCCACTGTTTAAACGTTAAAGTTTCGAGTTAGGGAGGAGAAAAATCAAACTATATAAGGCCTTACACAGGCCAAAGGTTAGCACCAACCATTCAAAAATTCTATCGTTATAATGGTAGGGTTGGTGGAAGAATGGAGTGTAGAGAAAGAAGTTGAGAAACACACGATACCGTATGGGAAGAGAGGTGGAATATGGTCTCGGTGGAGGAGAAGAATAGCGGAAAAGAGAAAGAAGTGTATTACGAACTTGAGAGTGTAAATCGAGTGAATAAATTAGCACAATTTGTGATGACCAATGTGTTAAAAGCGATTGTGCTAATTTATCAACCCGTCGAGAAATGGGGTCAAATCCCTCAAAATTCACAAGAAAATATGGATACGTTGAACTTGGTGACCCATCCATTGAAAATGGAAGCGTGAAAAATTCTTGCTCGGTCGAAACGATAGGAAAGACGAAAAGGAGTGATTTAGGGTTAGTCTTATTCTCACCTAAGTAATCTGTCTCGAACTTGAAGGATTCCATCAATGGTTCGAAATGACTGTAAGCAACCGAGTCTGATGGTTCAACTAACCCATCTGAAAATTCAAAGGACTCAAACTTGGGAGGTGAGTCTTCAAAATCGTCCGAAAAAGTGAAGCACTCGTAATCGTTATCGGCTGTGAGAACTGTGTCAGATTCAAAGAGGTACGCGCTAGTGGCGTCCAAACTGCTGTGATCGAATAGAAATCTTTCAAGATCACAGTCTCCCTGCGTGATCTTTTGTGTGATCGGAACGATTGGAAGGATGAGGGGTGATTTAGGAAGTATAACGGTTAAAGGTTCAGGAGGATGAATTGGAAAATCCGACTCATCAAACAAAAATGGTCCATCCTCAATACTATCCTCAATACTCTCCTCAATGTTATCCTCATGATTCTCCTCAAAAGTTATCTCATCCATGCAATTATCATCAAAATCAAGACGCATATGAGGTTTGGGAGAAACATTTAATAACTCGGGATGATGAATTGGAGAGAAAATTTCAATCAAATCTACGGGTTCATCATCCAAAATATTCCCTGCGTCAATATCCTTAATCAAGTGAAAATCAAATTTTTTAGACACCCCATCAAAAGCATGGATATTTATCAATTCAGGTTCTAGATTGGAGGTGTAGAGGTCAAAAGGATTGGTGACGGTTTCACTCGAAAGGGACCCTTCACAATCTGGCAAATCAAGCACTACAAAGTCGCACAACTCATTAAAAGTTTTATCTTCAACTGGTGAATCATTTGGGACACTTGATAGACATTCAAAACCGGAGTTGTGGAATTCAATTGGTGATGAGTAGGTTTGATTTGGAAGGGTGCACAGCTCACTTTCTCCACTCAAATTCTTAATCTGTCCAATCGCCTCATCATACATTGGAAAATTTGGAGCTAGTTGGAAACTAGCTATCGGTTCACTAGGTTACATAAGGGCGGCAATGGACGCATCCAAATTCCTCATCTGTCGGTTTGTTGCTGCAATCTACGCTTCCAACGACTGTTCCAGACTAGACATGGGTTGTGAAGGGGTTTCAGTAAAAGATTCAAAGTTGTTTGGATACGTGAAACTCCCAAATGGCTGTGTAGAAGCAATGTCTAAGGAAGGTGTGAAAGTCGGGTAGGACTGATAGGAATTGAATGGTTGGACAGGAATAGGATCAACATTTGGATAAAAGGTGAATAGACTTGTTGATCCCAAGAACTAGAAGTATTGAAAGAAGTGAAAGATCGGTTACGAGATTGTTCAATATGTTCAGCTATAGACATGGGTTTCGGAGTTACAACAAGACTCGAAAAAATAGTATCAACATAAGAAGGTGGTGAAGGTTGAAATGGTTGATACAAAGTGAATTGTGGAGTCGAACTGTTTCTCCTAGACGCTTCTATTCGATCTTTCAAAGAAATTTTGGGTATGGAGGGGTCGTCCATAATTCGACCAAAACAATTCGCGTATGAAGCAATGTTTGGATGAGGGTACCAAAGTTCGGCAAGAGTTTTGGAAGGTGGGGTACCCATGATGTAAGACGGAAGAAGAAAAAGAATGTGGGGTGCACGGATTTCTTAGCAACAAGTTGCAAGTTTTTGTAAAAAAAAATTCCTTTTTTTTTCTTTTTGTGTTTTTTTATGTGGAGCTTTTTGCAAAAAAAAAAAATTCGATAAAAGGCTTAGACACACGTTCAATCAATCACAAATGCACAATCAAGCCTAAATCTAGAGTCACCTAGGTCAGCTAGATAGCTCCTAACTGTTTCAAAGGACAAGAAGTAGGACCTCAAACCGCCTCTTTACCGCCAATTGTGGCCAGGTAAGCACAAGTAGAGAAAGGAGGGATCCGCTCACGAATCACCGTGAGACGGGCCTTTTAAAGTTGCCTTTCACTACCTGTCTAGCCTAGGCACCACAAAGTCAGGTTAGGACTAACGGTCGATACCTACAACAATTCCTTTGTCCTATTGAGCGCGAAGTCCTTAGGGCTGAGTCTAATTTTTTTTTAAGTTAACGTGATGGTCAATGCAATATGCCTTATGTATTTTTAGGGTCCTAGGAAGGGTAATGAAATTCCCACCCAATCTGATTGGTGTAAAAGCCCCTTAAAGTCGATTTAAATATGTAAAGCAGTAAACACAATCAAACACTTGCAAACAATTTTTTTTTATAGCGCGGCGCAAAGAATCCTGCACAAGATCAATTATTGGAAGGGGGAGAAATTTTTGGCGTAAAGAATCATGCAGGAAATTTTTTACAGAGGAGATATTGGCATTGCAGAGAAGGAGAGGAGACTTACAGCGAGTGTTTTAGGTGATGACGTCACCTCCCTGCGGCGGAAGCGCGGCCAAAGGGCGCTTTCGGCGGCGGAAACGCAGCGGCGGCGGTTCGATTCCCGAGATTTCTTCTGCTCCTCTGTTATGATTTTCCCCTGTCGTTCAGATCTGTCATTTTCTGTTTTGCTTGCTGGATTTTTCCAGATCCGAACTAGTTCGTCTATCCTGCAAAATTCACACGAAAATACCCTTCACAAAATAACAAGATGATAACTTTTTTATATTTTTTTTTTCAGCTTTTATGATTTTTCAATTTTATATTAACCCGAAATTGCAAAAAGAAAATAACACGCCATCCCCGGCAATGGCGCCATTTGATTGATTAAAGAATATTTGTAACCGCAATCAAGAACGGCATCGCTTGGTAGCTAGGCGGTGAGTACGGGTCGGTCCACAGGGATTTTGTGTATTCTCGATTTGTTCTAACGAGTTAATTCCGATTGTTGTCGGATTGATTAAATCTAAAAACTAAAGTTTATCTAGACTAGGATTAAAATCTTGCTAGGGTTAGATTTAGGTTAAGTTTTGAAAGTCAATATTCCTCACTGCTTTCTATGCCCTAATTCAGATCTATGAGGTGTTATGGTAATAATTAATAAAGGGGATTAGAACCATCGGGAAGAAACGATATTTCTTCTTCTAGGTTCTTGTCCTTCCTTTCTTAATTCTTACCCTAATCTCCATGGAAAACATATATAACCAGTCGTTTATACTACGGTATGCCGTAGGGAGCGGTTTGTGCATGTATGCATGGAGTCCTATAAAAACGTATGATGGGCAAGAAAGGGGTGAGAGATTTTCATCTCTCAAGCCTTCCCTAAATCTAACCCTAACAAGTGAGGAGACTACTCACTCATTAGGGAATTGAAAAACATGTTCTAAACTAATTAACTAGGGCAGAGAATTAAATCTAAAGTAGGGCAGAAAGGAAAATTATACTAGGGCGGATAATAATATTAACTAGGGCAAGAATAGAAAACTTACTCTAATTTGATGCACTCTTCATACTTTACAAGAATTGAAATTCTGAATTTAGATAGATACAATGAGGCACAAGAAGAGGCATACCTCAAAAAGAGGTATTAGGGTTTCTATTTATCGAACATAGAAACCCTAGGGTTACAATCGACTCACATCTGCAATTACAAGTTTACCCCCTAAAAAAATCTAGTCAACGCGCCACTAGCCGCCACAAAATTTCTGCACCGACATGGGCACACCATGGCCGCGGATCCGCGACCAAAACCCATGTTTGGCCGTGGTTCCGCGGCCAAGTAGAAGGATTTTGAGCTCAGGTTTTTATGGCTTCTGTCTGTTGCTGTTTTCTTCTGTTTTCTTCAGTTGGTTCTTCAGAATGTCTTCTAGTTCGCTTCCAGATCTCCACAGTGAATAATGTAGTGGACTTTACCGTTGCTTCGTGTCGAAGTCTTGAAGCTTGCGCTGCTTTTGTGCTTTGTGAAATCGTCCATTGATCTTCGTTTAGTCTTCAAACTGTAGGCATGATCAAGATCTTTCCATTTGTTGGTCGTAGTCTCACTTTTGTATCATCTTTTCATCTTTTTCACTGTTTTTGTTCCGAGAACCTGTAACCTGCAACTATGTAGCAGACATGGATCAAAAACACCTGTTTATTTGTAAAATAAATAAGAATGGGGAATATAATAATGCAAAATTATGATATGAACAGATTCCAAACGACTAACCTCACCTTGCCTCAAAATCCCCATCCAACGGTCAAAATTCGTCTCTTCTCGTCTCAAAATCTAAATCTAACGATCGGATTCATTGGATTTTGCGACGATTCGCCTCGCCTCGCCTTGTAACGACTAAAAATTTTGAAATCCCTATTAATAGAACCCTACATCCATTTCATCTCACACCAAATCTATTTCTCTCAAATTTTAAAAAAAAAACTCTCTCAAGTTTTTACTCTCAATTGTCAAGTATTCAAGAATTGAAGCTCTGACTCCAAGTTTTCGATTCTCCGACCGATTTACTATGCTCTTCTGCTCAATTTCCCTACTACATCATTTTAGCTATTTTTGCTTTTATTTTATTAGTTCTCTTTTTTTGGTTAAATTGGTATTGGTAATATTTAGCATTTAATTTTTTTAATTAGTTAAAAATTATTAAATGGAGGGTTCATCTGATATACATGACACCCAACTTTCTATTCCTGACTTAGAAATACATGTAGAAGAGAAGAACCGACACAGACATTTAAAGAAGTTAGAAAACGTGCACTTAGTAGTAATGTCTGGGAACACTTTACAATTGAACATAAAGAAGGGGTCGATATGCAAATTTTGTATAAACATAAGGAAGGTACCGGAACCAATACTTTACATAAATATGTAAAAAAAACACTTATAAAGCACGACTGGTTCCTCCTCCACACAATCACAAATAAATTTCTTCGGTGAAGGTCTTTTTCAATATAATCACAATCTAAATGTTGAAAAAATGACAAGATTTATTATGGCATGTGAACACGTCCTCAGATTCGGAGAAAACCAAGCTTTCGAGCGGTACGTTCAAAGGGCATTACAGCCTGGGTACAAAAAATTTCCAAGAAGTATGCTTAAAAGTCGTTGTTTTAGGCTCTACAGCGAAAATAAACAACTATTAATTGCTACTCTTATTTTTTCACATACTAGTATTCTTTAACTTCTGATATTTGAACTGGTAGAAGGGATTTTCCCTGGATTTGTGTTATTGCACATTGGATAGATTCTTATTGGTATTTACAGAAAAGAATTATTGCTTTTAGACAGTTTCAGTTCCCGCATAATGCACATCATATAACAACTGAAATTAAATCTATTTTAGAAGAATATCAATGTTTAAATAAGAATTTTTTTATTTGTTTTGACAATGCTAATAACAACAATTTTGCTGTTGCTGAACTTATACAATTATGCAAACCAATTTGCAATGGTCATTTTTTTCACATTCGATGTGCCTGCTATAAACTTAATCTTTCTATACATGATGCATATTCAGTATGTTCTTTAAATATTCAAACAATTAAAAATGCATATAAGTTTATAAAAAGTTTTCCCCAAAAAATCTGAATATAAAGCTAGATGCCAGGATGCAGAAATAAGACTATCTCTTAGAAAATATGTGCCCACTAGGTGGAATAGTACATATGACATATTTCGTACTGCATTAAAAAATAACAGGATTATTGTAACACCCGATCCCAATACTACTATTTTCTGTTATTGGTTGAGCATTAGATATTACTCATTTCATTTATCTTGCTTATTTAGGTCTTACTGTAAAATTTTATCTGGCTAAGTCATTTCTGCATATAACAAATTTTAGCACCTAAAATAAAATTAAAAATATCCATCTTGGCCTACTCGTCACCCCTAGCCGCGTGGTAGCGTCCGCGCGTCGAGTTCTTGTCCCGTTCGGTGAAACGGGCGAGTTTGGGCGACTACGCGCGCGTGCAGGTGTCCGACTTGGGGGTATGCTTTTTAATCATAAAACATTTCATTTTAAAATTTGGAACCCGCTTAAAATCCTATTATATGAATTTCAAATTTTTGGACCCAACCCGGGCGCGATTTGGAAATGTTTCATTTAGCGCCAAAATCCCAAATTAATAAAATATTCTAAACCATAATATATTCATAATATTTTACTGTTAGTTTAAACTTTCTAAAATCTTTTAATATTTCTTTTACCTCTGAAACTTTCCCCAGCTAATCACGGGGCTCTTAACCCCCGTGGGCCCCCTCCAATTTCTCTATCTCTCTCTCTCTCGTATCTCTTCCCCTCTCTCTCTAATGTTTCTCTCTCTCTCTCTCTACCTTTCTCTAACTCTCTCTCTTCCGTATATATCTTTCTTCCCCCTCATAAATTTTTCCCAGCACGAGAAAAGCCAGCCCCACGTGAGAGACCCACCGTGAACTCTAACCCTAGCCGCCCTCACCGTCGCCGCCACAGCTCCGACGCCGGCGCCGGCGCCACCGTTGCCCTCGCCTCCGCCTCCTCTTACCAACCTCAACATCTTCTCATTCTCCCCCGTGCGCACTGTGCAGCCGCGATCACTGCAGTTCCCTGCAGCAACCTCCTCACCGGCGGGCCTCGTCGTCGCCTTCCGTGCTGCCGACCAGCACTTCGCCGTGGTTCCCTCGCCATCATCCTCCTTCTCCCGGTGCACCCCGACCAGACCCACGACCACCTGCACACCAGCCGCAGCCCTGCACGCCGTCGAACCGCCGTCTGTCGCCGACGACGACCCCGTCCTCTTGTCCCCGACCTCGCACGCTCCTCGGTAAGATACTTCCTTTCTCTTTTCCCTTCTTCTTTCTATCTCGGCTAATGCATTCATCGGCAGTTTTTTCCCCGCGATCACTGTTCACCGCCGGAGCTCCGGTGACGTCGTCAACCTTCGCAACCCCTCTGCTGATCATCGTAAGCACTCTCTCAGATCCTCCTCCCCCTTTCTTTGTATTTTCCTTGCGTTTCTTGCTTCTTGTTTCATAGCATAATGTTTCGTTCACTATTCTCTTTCTCGCCGGAATCCGGTGATGCCGACGATGTGATCCGACGTTCCAGCGAGGTACCCTGATCCGCGTGGTCCCATTGTTCGTTGTTTGGGGTCAATCCGTGAACCGTGCGTCCGTCGCGTGTTTCCCCGCCGACGTTACGTTCCGTTTTTCCCGGTTCGCGACCCGTCGAGGCAAGTATCACTTGCTACATGCTATACTATACAATTATATATGTTTGACTCATTAAACCTGCAAAACTTAACTCGGTATAGTTATTTTCTCATTTGGTTGCAATATGACATATATCATTTTACAGTTAACATAGAAATTACAATTTGCCACTTTTAACCTAAGAACCAAGTTTACCTGTTAATCACATTTTACCGTTTAATAGATTGTAGCACTTGTTTCCTGATTTAAAATCAGGAAAGCTTCTGGGAAAAGCTTCAGAAGAGGGTCACGTGCTTACACGTGACTAGCGGTCACGTGTTGGCACGTGATGTAAGGTTAGTATAGCACCCTATGAAGTGTTTTGAAGCATCAAATGACCCAAAGTTATAATTTTTAAGGTGCTAAACTAACAAGCAAGTGGATCGATCCTAGAAAATTAGGGTTATTAAACTTTTAGCTAGAAAAGATTAGGGTTTGAAGGCTACAACCTTTGTAGCTCCCCTTTGCTAGACTCCTTGGTGTCTTGGGTGTTGAGTCGAGGTCCTCTCGATGTTCCCTTGCGTCCACGACGATCCACCACGGAGCACTCCGTCCAAGCTCACAATTTCGACAAACCGAAAAGAACACTCTAAACAAAGCGGCTAAGCTTGTGTAGAATGATGTTGTGGTTGGGTTTCTCACTTCAAAAACCTTTCTTTTGTTGTGTTTCACTCACTAGAAAAGACTAGAGAAGAAAAGATGAAGGAAGATGAAGATGGTGGCTTATATTAACAAGAGATAAAATGATAACCATAAGGTTAAGCTTGCAAAAGAAATAAATATCACTATATATATTTATTCCTTCTTGACTCCAACCATGATTAAATGATAGATGATTAATTTAACTTGGGTTTAGAATGATAAAGGAAAGGATAACCATGGTTTAGTGGTAGGTGAGCATGGTTAGGTTAGAAGAAGCATGTAGAAACTAGCATAATTATCCTTTCCTTTTCATTTTCTTTTTAAATCCATAATCAAATAATAATCCATTAAATAATCTATGGTGTGAGTCTTGCATTGCCACCATTTCCATATGCTAACAACCATGATGGTTTGATGTATGTATGTGTACATGTATGCACATTTACATGTGCATGAAACTAGAAAAGAAGAAAGAAACGCATGCATGCATGCATACATCCATCAAACCCTAGAAAGGTTTTAAGTGAGAAAACTAATGGTTAAATGATAAATCAACACTTGATTTATCAATCCGGTCATATCTCATATGACCCCACCAAAAGCAGTTCACCCGATCAATGTTCGGTATCATATACGCACATTTCAATCGGGTGCATGCGCATATCGCATATGCGCACCACAACGTTTCGCCTGGACTGGGTAACTCCTCTGTGGGACTCTAAGACTCGTCAATACGCCGGCAGAGGGTAATGATCATATCAAGTACCCTCAAGCCGCAAGCGGTCAGCTAAACGTAACGGCCACCCGGGTATTGAGCGATCAGAAGACAACAAGCGAACCTGCTACAACTCCCGTCGAGCCATCCGGCAACACTACCGTACAGTCCGGTCTCTTCGTCAGATATGCTGCATATCGAGCCTAGGGATGGTCACGTCGACCCCAATAACTCAATAAGTCGTGTCGGTGAATGGTCTATAACAGATCGAGAAACTACTGATAACACTTATCAGCAAATCTCAGCAGCCCTGGCCAGGGACTTGCTGTTATAACCAGTCGAGCACAGCACAGCATCAACTCCCAATACCGGGAGAGACGAAACCCCTCCTATCTCTCATCGTCTTCGTGTGTCTCGGGACCGTACCCAACGGCCACCTGTTTGCACGACTCAGTAGAGCCGTGGTAGGGTGGCAATCAAAGTGCAGTGGGAGAACACACAAGACTCCATGACGATCTCGGGTCTACAGACTAACCTGTACCAGTGTCACCTGAGAACTGCTATCCGACGATAAATATAATTCCATATAGGAGTTCTCGGTGAGTCCGTCCAGTGTACCCAGTCACCACTGAGCACCCGTATATGATCTTGATGTCAAACATCGATGAATGTGGGAACATCCATCGCCCATCGTATGGGTCTAGTATCATATACGCTAGTCTACTCTGGTATATCGATGCCCCGTCTCGATATACCTACGACTAGGGACGTTCCAGGATATGCTTATAGACTACAGATGTCCCACTAGTATGATCTCCATCATAATCAGAGTAGTCAAGCCGATATCCTCAGGGCTTTATCAGCATGTATGAATGAATAAAAGCATGATCAAATAAACATGTCAGATAAAGAAGAACCAGATAGCATACTATCATGTCGAGCAAGAATGCAAACTGAATATATATACATGTATAGATACATCCACTATCACATAATGGCCTCTAGGGCATACATATATCCAACAATCTCCCACTTGCACTAAGGCCAGTTATTGGCGTATCTCATACCCAACATCTCAAAAAGTCGCTCATGCTGCGGCTGAGGGTGGGCCTTGGTGAATGGATCCACGGCGTTGTTCTTTGTGTCTACTCTCTTAATCTCGATCTCACGGCGATCTACAATCTCCCGGATCAAATGAAAGCGCCTCAGGATATGTCTGGACCGCTGATGGGATCTGGGCTCCTTGGCTAACGCCATTGCCCCATTATTGTCACAATACAAAGGTATTGGATCAATAATGGTTGGAACTACTCCTAGCTCCGAGACGAACTTCTTCATCCAGACGGCTTCCTTGGCGGCATCATTTGCAGCAATGTACTCAGCTTCCATCGTAGAGTCTGCAACGGTATCTTGTTTGGAACTCTTCCAACTTACCGCCCCTCCATTGAGGGTAAATACAAACCCTGAGATAGATTTGCTGTCATCCTTATCGCTCTGGAAGCTCGAATCGGTAAAGGCCTCCATTTGGAGATCTTTATTACCATACACCAAGAACAATTCTTTAGTCCTTCGTAAGTACTTAAGAATGTTCTTCACAGCTGTCCAGTGGTTCTCCCCTGGGTTGGATTGATACCTGCTTACAACACTAAGTGCATAAGCTACATCTGGACGTGTACATAACATCGCATACATTATAGATCCTACTGCCGAAGCATAAGGTATAATGCTCATGCGAGCTCTCTCTTCATCGGTCTTTGGACAAGAATCCTTGGAGAGAGTGACTCCATGGCAAGCGGGTAAGGCACCCCGCTTGGAGTCTTCCATACTAAACCTCTTTAGGATGGTGTTAATGTACCTGGTTTGGGACAATCCCAATAACTTTTTGGATCTATCCCTATAGATCCTTATGCCCAGGATGTATGTGGCATCACCCAGGTCCTTCATGGAGAACCTTAGTGATAAGAATGATTTGACCGACTGTAGCATAGGAATATCATTTCCTATCAGAAGAATGTCATCAACGTACAATACGAGGAATGTGACAGCTCTTCCTACAGCCTTCCTATAAACACAAGGTTCATCTGGATTTTTGATGAAATCAAACTCTTTGATAACATCATCGAAACAGATGTTCCAACTCCGAGATGCCTGCTTTAACCCATATATGGATTTAAGCAATCTACATGCTTTCTCGCTGCTCCCACTGTCAATGAAGCCCTCTGGCTGATCCATATAAACGCATTCTTCTAAATCTCCATTTAGAAATGCTGTTTTAACGTCCATCTGCCAGATTTCATAGTCGTAGTGAGCAGCAATAGCAAGTAGGATCCGAATGGATTTAAGCATGGCTACGGGCGAAAAAGTTTCGTCATAGTCCAGACCTGGTCTTTGACGAAAACCTTTCGCCACAAGTCTTGCCTTATAGGTCTCTACCTGCCCATCCACACCAATCTTTCTTTTAAAGATCCATTTGCACCCTACAGGTTTTACCCCAGGGGGTACAACGTCCAAAGTCCATACTTTGTTGGTGTACATAGACTCCATTTCGGATCTCATGGCATCCAGCCACTTCACAGAGTCACCACTCGTGATAGCTTGCTGAAAACTGGTAGGATCATCATCTTCCATGATACAGTCTTCTCTGTCACCATCAATGAGGAAACCGTAGTACCTCTCCGGTGGGCAAGAAGTCCTACCAGACCTTCGGAGTGGCCGAGGTTCTTCAGTTTCTGCTGCAACAGTCGGTTCAACCAAATCGTCATTTGTAGTTTGTGTCTCTAGAACCTCTTCTAGATCCACCACTTTGCCATCATCTTTATCTGTGAAAAACTCTTTTTCCAAGAATGTGGCATGTTGAGAAACAAACACTTTTTGTTCCTCTTTGTGGTAGAACAGATATCCATAAGAATTTTTTGGATATCCTACAAAGTTACACATGACTGACCGTGTCTCGAGTTTGTCCGGATTCTTCTTTTTAACATAGGCCGGGCAACCCCAAATCTTAATTCTCTTAAGAGATGGTCTCTTCCCATGCCATATCTCATATGGCGTGGTAGACACGGCTTTGGTTGGAACCCTGTTTAGTAGAAACGCTGCAGTCTCCAATGCATGCCCCCAAAACGAGACTGGTAACTCAGTGTCACTCATCATGGACCGGACCATATCTAATAGGGTCCTATTCCGTCGTTCTGACACACCGTTGTGCTGTGGTGTGTAAGGAGGAGTGAGCTGAGAGAGAATCCCATTCTCTTTTAGGAAGTTTGCAAATTCTGTACTGAGATACTCTCCACCTCGATCTGATCGAAGCATCTTAATACTCAAGCCGGTTTGTTTTTCTACTTCTTGTTTATATTCAATGAATTTCTCGAAAGCGTCGGACTTGTGCTTTAATAAAAATACATGACCGAATCTTGAGAAATCATCAGTGAATGTAATGAAGTATGAAAAACCGCCTCTAGCCTGTGTAGACATAGGCCCACATACATCACTATGTATGAGGCCCATGAGCTGAGTAGCTCTTTCTCCGTGTCCGGTAAACGGAGTTTTGGTCATTTTACCCTTGATACAAGACTGGCAAGTCACAGAAGATTTATATTCAAAAGGATTTAAATATCCATCTTTGTGTAACTTGTTTAGTCTTGTTTCGTTAATATGACCAAGTCTACAGTGCCAAAGAAAAGCTTCATTTAATTCTGAAAGCTTTCTTTTATTAGTGTGTTGTATACTGAAAACTGTGTGTTGATTTAGGACATATATTCCGTTATTAAGCGTACCATACCCAACCAACATTTGATTTAGGTGAATGTTCATAACATTGTTCTGCAACACAAAATTATATCCTTCATTGTCCAACAAAGAAACGGATATTATATTACATAGCATAGTTGGTACAAAATAACATGGATTTAAAACCAAAATACATCCAGATGGCAACCCCAAGTGATACTCTCCCACTGCGACTGTATGTACATTGGAACCATTTCCAACGCGGAGAGTATGGTCACCTGTCCTCAAAACCTTGCTATTTCTCAGCCCCTGCATAGAATTGCAAATGTGAGAACCTGAATCGGTATCCAATACCCAGGAAGCAGAGTTTATAGAAAAACAGTTTTCAGTCACAAACGCACCTGAAGCAGAAGCATCAACATGCTTCTTCTTGAGATTCAAGTATTCCGTGCAGTTGCGCTTCCAATGTCCTGTCTTGTGGCAATGAAAACATTCGCCCTTCCCCGAGTCTCCAGCCTTGGACTTTCCCTTTCCCTTCACCTTTTGAACTCCGCCTTTAGGATTAGTGGGTTTCTTCTTTTTCTTTCCCTTGGCTTTAGCTTTCGGGCGAGAAGAAGAAGACTGTCCAATAGTCATAACGGGAGTTCGAACTGACTTCATAGTGCTCTCTGCACTCCTTAACATGTTAAGGAGTTCAGGGAGATCCTTCTCCATGCCGTGCATGTTGAAGTTCACTATGAACTGAGCAAAGGTGGAGGGTAGGGACTGCAGAATAATATCAATATATTGTTCATTGTCCATTGTCCATCCCAGGTCCTCAAGCTCTTCTATAAGGGCTATCATCTTCAATACATGGTCACCTACTGGTGTGCCAGGGGCCATTCGCATCTGAAACAGTTTCCTTGATGCTTCGTATCGTAATACGCGGGATTGCTCCCCATACAACTCCTTTGTATGGAGCAATATACCGTGAATATCCATGTCCTCGTGCTGCTTTTGATGTGTATTGTCCATCGATGCAAGCGCGAGGCATGTGGCTGTGGCACAGTCAGCGTCCCATGTCTTGCGGACTTCAATGTCCGCAACTGAGGATTTTGGGCCTGGGACGGGCGGGGCTGAAGCCGTGAGGACATATGATACTTTATCATAAGTCAAGGCGATCTTTAGATTCCTTAGCCAGTCTTTATAGTTGGTCCCATTCAGTTTGTTTTTATCTAGTAGAAGCTTAAGTCCAGTCATTGGTATCTGCCATTAAGAGAGAGAAAAGAATACACTCAGCGAAAGCTCTTGCACAGATTAGATTGGTTTATTATCTTGTCTAATCGATGTTTCCCACTGCTTTTTATCAAGTTTTTCTTTCAAACCTTAAAAAGAAAAACTAGCCAGGATTAATTACAGTCTACAACTTCGCTAACCGTTCAGCCAGGCCAGTGTCGGTACTTTGAGGGAGGTTCCCCGTGCTTTCGCACGGACCTAATTAGAGTAAACCTCGTTTTCCCAGAGGCGAAGCCCCGTTAACACCTTTCTAGACACCTAATGAGTTAGCTAATTGTAAACTGTAAAACTCTCCTAGGAGCAACTATTGCCCACAGTGGGATCGGGATCCAACCATCATATGGAAGGTATGCAATCTCATTGCAAATTTCAACACTTGAAATTCCCGATGTGGTTTTTACCCCTAATACTCGTGACCTTGGCTAAGGTCAACAAATCACGAGCACTAGTCAAGCTCAACCCGTCATTTCTTGATTAATTAGACCCGTTCACATGACCCTTGGCTAAGGTCAACAAAGTCATATGCCCGTCCTAATTAATCTGCATCATATGCGTTTGTAGGAAGACATCACTTAGCTACCGTACACTACGCCTTGGCTAAGGTCAACAAACGTAGCACGAATACTAAGTACTCTACGTTCTAAAATGACGGAGGGTTGCGGATGATTTTTAAGAAAATCTTTAACGCTTTGAGCTTGATATCGTTGTAGAATCAAAAGGTTTTCAAAAGGAGTGGCTTAAGCTCCGCATTTTTGAAATATAGCTTTTTCATAAATAGCCGAGTAGTTTTTAAATCCGATTCTACAACATCTTTTAGGTTTATTTTCTTTACATTAATCACATTAATGTAATCCCATCATTTAAGTCCTTAAGCCAATCACAGAAAAGAAACGAAAATAACACGTACGCTTATGCCATCCGCATTCGCCGCAATGTTCCGTTATGCACCGTTAGGTTACTTAACTAACGGCATACCGGGACGGGACTAGCGCGGGTGTAAAACATAAGCAACGTCTACTATATATCATATATATAATATGTCATTCGTCTCAGATATCACAGAACACAGGCAGCAGAAATATAGATATAACGTGGGATATACTAGGACGTCCGTATTTAGTATTTAGCCAGAATAGAAAATACGGATTCCACAGTCGCGATGAATAGCCAAGCCCACACCCTGGACCCCTACGAGAGTGGCAAGTGACCCTACCAATCCTGGAGTTTAGGAGACCCGGTCTCGACTCCTCGAGATGGCCTCCCACTGAACCCCAGAACCCGGTCACCTGTGCTCTCCTCCTTGGGTCCATCCTAATGCGGAAAAGTAAATAATATACAACACTGGTGACACAACCGCAACCTGGAAGTGCCCCAAATAAAAGAATATTATATTACATTTGAATTTACATGAATGAAAATATAAAACTCTCATCTCACAAAAAAAACCCCGGCTATTCGATCGCGACAATCCTGCACATCATATCTCAGCAACACATAATATCACATATCATCAACGTAAGTAAGTATGCGTACCCCGATTGTCGTTGATGTATAGCAACGAAACCGGCGATATCTAACATACTACACTTACGGTCACAGAAAAGAAAGTGTAAAACTACAATATTTGGAATCCAGATTCTCTTTAGACATCATAAATGCGAAATATCACATATTTCGTATTTCATGCCTAAACCATATGAATTCCACATATTGTATCACATTCCAGACAAACAGACAGTATTAAAGTTTTCGAACGAACAATCAAGCACCCAAGATTCACTAAAGCTCAACACTTGAGCAGGGTTCAAAAAATTTGGAGTGTGACACAGTAGCGGCGGTCCAGCCGTAGAAGGGTCAAGTCAACGCCTCACATGTGGCACGCCGTACTGCCCCAAACCCTAAGGTTCAAAGGGCAGTTCAAGACGGTCACATAATCGAGTTAAGGTTTGTTGTCTTCTACAGGGACCACCGCAAAAAGACTTGCACGTATTTCCAAATTATTTAAACCCCGTGAATAGTGAGTAAATGATACTCGTTCAAACACTTCAATACTTTCTAATTTACCCGGAAAAGCTACGAAATGAAAGTCCCGATCGAATTGATGAATCCAAAAACATCTCAAGAAATTTTCAAAACTTTATTCAGTTTAAAAATACCCAAAAAAATATACATGCAGAAACTTGAATTACTGTAGAAACAGTATCCCCTAATTCAAAATAAGGCCGCGGAACAGCGGCCTAAGCAAGCTTAGGCCGCGTTTCCGCGGCTATAATCACTGTTCATGGGATTATTTTTCTGCCATAATTCTTATATTTTCCTGCTATGATTTTTACATATTTTTAATTCCGCAAAATGTCAAAATTTAGAAAATTTCCAGAGAGCACCCAAAAATACGGTATTTTTGTCCGATCGGGGTTTTCACTTCGTAAAAACGTCGCCTAATGTTCTAGGTCGGCTCTGATACCAATGTAAGGTTAGTATAGCACCCTATGAAGTGTTTTGAAGCATCAAATGACCCAAAGTTATAATTTTTAAGGTGCTAAACTAACAAGCAAGTGGATCGATCCTAGAAAATTAGGGTTATTAAACTTTTAGCTAGAAAAGATTAGGGTTTGAAGGCTACAACCTTTGTAGCTCCCCTTTGCTAGACTCCTTGGTGTCTTGGGTGTTGAGTCGAGGTCCTCTCGATGTTCCCTTGCGTCCACGACGATCCACCACGGAGCACTCCGTCCAAGCTCGCAATTTCGACAAACCGAAAAGAACACTCTAAACAAAGCGGCTAAGCTTGTGTAGAATGATGTTGTGGTTGGGTTTCTCACTTCAAAAACCTTTCTTTTGTTGTGTTTCACTCACTAGAAAAGACTAAAGAAGAAAAGATGAAGGAAGATGAAGATGGTGGCTTATATTAACAAGAGATAAAATGATAACCATAAGGTTAAGCTTGCAAAAGAAATAAATATCACTATATATATTTATTCCTTCTTGATTCCAACCATGATTAAATGATAGATGATTAATTTAACTTGGGTTTAGAATGATAAAGGAAAGGATAACCATGGTTTAGTGGTAGGTGAGCATGGTTAGGTTAGAAGAAGCATGTAGAAACTAGCATAATTATCCTTTCCTTTTCATTTTCTTTTTAAATCCATAATCAAATAATAATCCATTAAATAATCTATGGTGTGAGTCTTGCATTGCCACCATTTCCATATGCTAACAACCATGATGGTTTGATGTATGTATGTGTACATGTATGCACATTTACTTGTGCATGAAACTAGAAAAGAAGAAAGAAACACATGCATGCATGCATACATCCATCAAACCCTAGAAAGGTTTTAAGTGAGAAAACTAATGGTTAAATGATAAATCAACACTTGATTTATCAATCCGGTCATATCTCATATGACCCCACCAAAAGCAGTTCACCTGATCAATGTTCGGTATCATATACGCACATTTCAATCGGGTGCATGCGCATATCGCATATGCGCACCACAACGTTTCGCCTGGACTGGGTAACTCCTCTGTGGGACTCTAAGACTCGTCAATACGCCGGCAGAGGGTAATGATCATATCAAGTACCCTCAAGCCGCAAGCGGTCAGCTAAACGTAACGGCCACCCGGGTATTGAGCGATCAGAAGACAACAAGCGAACCTGCTACAACTCCCGTCGAGCCATCCGGCAACACTACCGTACAGTCCGGTCTCTTCGTCAGATATGCTGCATATCGAGCCTAGGGATGGTCACGTCGACCCCAATAACTCAATAAGTCGTGTCGGTGAATGGTCTATAACAGATCGAGAAACTACTGATAACACTTATCAGCAAATCTCAGCAGCCCTGGCCAGGGACTTGCTGTTATAACCAGTCGAGCACAGCACAGCATCAACTCCCAATACCGGGAGAGACGAAACCCCTCCTATCGCTCATCGTCTTCGTGTGTCTCGGGACCGTACCCAACGGCCACCTGTTTGCACGACTCAGTAGAGCCATGGTAGGGTGGCAATCAAAGTGCAGTGGGAGAACACACAAGACTCCATGACGATCTCGGGTCTACAGACTAACCTGTACCAGTGTCACCTGAGAACTGCTATCCGACGATAGATATAATTCCATATAGGAGTTCTCGGTGAGTCCGTCCAGTGTACCCAGTCACCACTGAGCACCCGTATATGATCTTGATGTCAAACATCGATGAATGTGGGAACATCCATCGCCCATCGTATGGGTCTAGTATCATATACGCTAGTCTACTCTGGTATATCGATGCCCCGTCTCGATATACCTACGACTAGGGACGTTCCAGGATATGCTTATAGACTACAGATGTCCCACTAGTATGATCTCCATCATAATCAGAGTAGTCAAGCCGATATCCTCAGGGCTTTATCAGCATGTATGAATGAATAAAAGCATGATCAAATAAACATGTCAGATAAAGAAGAACCAGATAGCATACTATCATGTCGAGCAAGAATGCAAACTGAATATATATACATGTATAGATACATCCACTATCACATAATGGCCTCTAGGGCATACATATATCCAACACGTGACACCTAAGCACATCATCAGGTCAGGTTCAGTTTTCCAACTACATCAAAGAAAGGGCTTCAGAAAGGGTCACGTGTCGGCACGTGACATTTAAATGCAAGCGTCAAAGGCACACCGGTTCCCTGATCAAGTCAAGGAAAAGGCTTCAGAAGAGGTCACGTGCTCCCACGTGACCAGGGTCACGTGTTGGCACGTGACGTTCAAAGCAGCAGACTCGTTCTCCAGTTGAACCAAGGAAAGAGGCTCCAGACAAGGGTCACGTGCTCACACGTGACCAGGGGTCACGTGGTGGCACGTGACGGTTAAGCAGCAATCAGAAGACAGAGCGCAAAAGAAAGAGGAAGGATCGTTCCAAGGGGGTCACGTGCCCACACGTGACCAGGGGTCACGTGGTCACACGTGACCGGCTTTCAAAGCCCATTGTGTTAACAGAATTAAATTCTGAAAGAAATTCAAATCTTTCCAAAGGAAAGCGGCTATCTGGAACCAATCGAATTAAAGATTCAGAGGTGGTGAAATATCATCTATCTATGGGAAAATCTCGGGTTTGGAAAGATTTCCCCTTTAAATCTAACCGAAACAACAAAGGAAAAATCCCTGGATTTGAAATCCAATGGTGAATAAAATTCACCTAATAATCCAAAGGTCCAAAACGAATGATGGATGCAAATCAAATCTCTCATGAAGATTCGTCAAAAACTGATGGATTCGGCTGCTTCTCCTATAAATAGGAGCCAAGAGACACAGAAAAGATATACAGAGACAGGGAGAGGAAAAGAGAAAGAAGAGAGCTTCGATATTTGGAGAAACTTGGATCTTCTGCAAAAACCCTAGGTAAGAAAGGGAAAAGCTCCTTGAAAGAAAAAGAGAATTTAATTCTCAACAGAGTTTAACTCTGATATATAAAACAGAAGAACATATTTCTTCTCTCTTTGATAGAGGATCTGCAAAGTGCACATCTTCCCTTGAAGTTGAGAATTTAATTCTCAATGGGTCGAGATCCTGCCATGCAGATCCAAAACATAGAGAGGGAATGCAAGCACGAGAATTTAATTCTCACAAAACTATAGGAATTTAATTCCTTTAAAATAAAACTAGGGCTTGACCCTGTATCATGGGAATTTAATTCCTTCAGAACAAAAAGAAACAGGGTTTAACCCTAATTCTGTTGAAACAGCGGGAATTTAATTCCTTTAATCATAATTTAACAGAGGATGGAAGTTCAAATTCCCTAAAAAGCTTTTGTTAGGGTTTAACCCTATTTGGTTCTTCACATGTATGAGGAATTTAATTCCTACGGAAAATTCAGAGTTCAACTCTATTCAGAATATAAAACCTTCAAAAGGAAGTAGGAATTTAATTCCTCTGAAATTACTGTCAGGGTTTAACCCTACGAGGAATTTAATTCCTGGAAAAGATTAACATATCCTCTAAACAATATACAGGGTCACGTGTCACCACGTGACCCCCCCAGGAGATCTACAGAAAACCCCATTGAGGCAGCACCCCACGTGACCCACGTGACCCTTGACAGAAGCTTTAATACACAGGCATTTGAATGCCCATCACGTGATGGCACGTGATGCTCTGAAAGATGCGATAATCTCAGCAGAATAAATGAAGGGAGGGCGCTCTCACGTGCTGCCACGTGACCCCTCTTGCCTTAGTGTTTAACACTAAATTAAAACCCTTGAACCCAGTGTTAAAACACTGTTGGGCCTTAGTGTTCAACACTAATTAAAAAGCTTTATTTGCAGTGTTCAACACTGATCTGTTTTAGTGTTTAACACTAATTTGAAAAGCCTTGTTGCCGGTGTTAAACACCAATTATCTCTTAGTGTTAAACACTAACTTGTTAACCTCATTCCCAGTGTTCAACACTGACTGCTCTGTAGTGTTTAACACTAGGCTTTGGCCCAATTGGCCTAAATGGATAGAGGCAAAGCCTCTCCTGATTGGACTTAGCCCAAGATGGCCATAAGTCCTCAATTTGTGATTAACTGGGCCAATGGGCTCATAACATAATTAATCGGTCTTGATCCCAAATTGGGCCAAGGACTATTCAATCCACTCCGGTTCTAGGGTACATCTCTTCACTCCTTTGATACTTGGCATTGTAATCCCTCAATGTCTTCAAAGAGGTGACGGGTCCCGACGACCACACATCAACACGGACTGTGGGGTCCTTAAACCCGTGTTTAATGCAAAATTCCTGGTTACGTGGAACACGGATAATGTCACTCTTTGACCTCGTGGAAAACGTCCAGAGCGGAGCCAGGTCCTCGCAGAGCACGGCAGTGAACCCGTGTGAAGCATCCAGAGCACATACCGGACTGTGGAGTCCTTAAAATCCACGGACTACGACGTCCTTAACCTTGACCGAGATGTCTTAAAACTAACAATGGACTGTGGGGTCCTTAAACCCATGGACTACGACGTCCCTAACCTTGACCGAGATGTCTTAAAACTAACAATGGACTGTGGGGTCCTTAAACCCATGGACTACGACGTCCTTAACCTTGACCGAGATGTCTTAAAACTAACAATGGACCGCAACGTCCTTAAACTACCCATGGACCGCAATGTCCTTAAACTGGAACAATGGAGCCCCATATGCTCTTTTGTCGGATCTAAACGGTCCCGTTTAAGTTGATCTTAGCCTCAAAGATGGCTAACGTATCCTTAAACGTTCAAACAGACTCGACTATGAATCCCCCTAATTAACTCTGGCTCGAGGGTACATCTCTGAACTCCTCTGACATCTGTCGTTGTAATCCTTCAACGTCGTCAGAGAGGTGACGGGTCCCGACGGCTATACATTTAATGGACCACTAGGTCCCTAAACTGGAACATTAGAGCCAATTGCTCTTTTGTCGGATCTAAACGATCCCGTTAAGTCGATCTTAGTCTCAAACCGGACTAACGTATCCTTAACAAACGTTTGAGTCGATCTCAGCCTCGAGTACGGCTGACGTATCCTCAAACCAAACCCCCAAACCCAAATCTAAGATAATACGGATTTGGACTAGTCCACGCCCTATGGGCGACGACATAACTCAGTCTCCGTAAACAATCCACGGGCAACAAAATACAAAACAAACACCCACGACACGAAGTGACCATCTGAAGAAGGAGAAAGTTGTTACCGCAATGCGGTAGCGTAATTAACTGCAGGGCTTGCTCCTGCAGGGAAGAGCGTCCCCACAATCAAAAACCCCTCAAACGAGGGGGAATCTGATGAAGTCTGCTACATCGGACGCATCCGTCTAAACCTTCGATATATGGTGCCATAAATCAACTTGGCATCTTCGGAGAGGTGGACGGATAGCACCAATTAGCATCTGCCCCGAATCTCAGGCAAGACGTCATGTCTCGGCCGTCTTTCGGAGGGGAACAGATTCTGGCACGCCCGGTGGGACCTTTTCCTCTTTCCACTCCACACTTCGTGTGTCGTGACTCGCGAACCAATCGTGGTTCGCTAATGGTTGCCCTTGGGTTTTAAGACACTAAGAATTGGCGTCTTGCTTATTGCAGAAAGCAAAGGATCGATGGCTTCTACTCCCGTGAAACTCCCCAACTGCTCAGACTGCAATTGCAACCAACGCTCTGCCTCGCCAGGAGGTATAGCCTACGGATCCCAAGCTGCTTCGCTATTCACAATGCCCGTGGAACAGGTCACTCGCGCCACCACAGGATTGTTCTTTGGGACCATGCTCCCGCCGACAAACTTCACCGCTCCAGTGCTGACAACGGAAGCTCTCAAGAAGTCGGTCTTTGATCGTCTTACCCCTGCCGCGGCTCCTCTCAACGAGTCACCCAACGTCAACGCCTCGGTCTTCTCTAGATTGGGCCAGAAATCCTGCAAACCCATCATGGGGCCTACAATCTCAGAGAAGGCTGCTTCTAAGAAAGTGGCTGCTCCTGCTCCCGAAATCGTCAAGGCGGCTTCTCCGGCCAAAAGGTCGGTCTTTACAAGATTGACGGCTCCAGCTCCCGCTCCTGCTGCCCAAAGGACGTCGGTCTTTGACAGGGTAACACCAACAGCGACCCCCCACCCAGACAGGGGGCAAGACGAAGCCATTCTTACTGCTGACCCTACGCCGTCCGCTCGACACGCTCGACGTCGCCATTGGCGCCGAGTAAGGAAGGCTGGGGGCAACTCCCCCTCCGGGTTGACTCCATCGGCCCCGGTGGCAGAAGTTAATGCTGCTGTTCCAACTGGGAACAGCTTCGAAATGCTAAACAAGGTGCGAAGGAATTCTCCTACTGCAGTGCTGAAGAGGTCTCCTCCCCCATTAAAAAAGGTTGTGGAAATAAAATCAGAACAGCCTCGATCTCCTCAACGGCTGTCTTCCAAAATCTATAAGGTTTGGCGGCAGGCCCGGGACTCGATCATCGATCCAAACTTCTCCCGCCAGCACAAGAAGCTGAAAATCCAACCGGAAGCCGGTCACCAGGCTAAACCCCAAAAGGCTGTTGATCAACTGGCTCATAAAAGGAGGAGGCCAGAGAAGACCCCCCAGCATGCAACGACGGCTAAAAGCACTGAGCCCAGACACTCCAAGTCTGGGAGCATGGTGGTGCACACTGTTTACATGGCCTCTGGAAAGGAGGAAAGCCGCACTTCTACGGGCCACCGACCGCTAACCCGATCCGTGACGAAGGCCCAGGAGCAGCAACAAAAGCTTCAAGAAATGATGAATGCTATGGCCGCGCTCACCGGGCCAAAAGAAAACTCAGAAACGTCCTCAGACGCACGCCGGGAGGAAGAAACCGACGCTGAATTCCTTCGCCGGACCCTGGAGAAAAAGGACAAAGAGGCTGCTGAACAAGCGGCCAACATACAACGGATGGGCCTTCTCTTCCAAGATATGATAGGAATGATGATCCAGCAGGACTTACCCGCCGAGGATCCCCCAATCGTTCTTGAAGACGACCGAGGAGAAACGTCAAATCCACCACCAGCCCTCTCAACGGCCAAGGAGGAGGCAATCTCTATGGCTGACTTGGCTGACTACATAGCCCAGCAAATCCGGGTTCATCACGCGACTGAGGCAGCTGGTCAAGTCGTGAAAACGGGGCGGCCGTATCCGAGCTGGTACGACCAAATCAAATACCCGCCAGGCTATACGATACCAAAATTCCACGTGTACAAGGGGACCGGCAATCCCCATCAACATGTCGCCCAGTTCCGGGCCCTCTGCGGTAACACCGGCGGTGATGATAAACTGTTGCTCCGCCAGTTCATGGGCAGCCTATCGGAAACTGCGTTCGAATGGTATTCAGAACTCCCGAACGATTCTATCAAAACGTTCGCTGAAATGGAGTTGTTATTCACTCAGCGATTCGCAAGTGCCAGCGAACGCACTCCAATAACTGCATTGATTAACGCCAGGGTAAAACCAGGCGAAACCTGGGTCCAGTATGCTATACGCTGGCGGAATTTGTGGTCGAGATGTGAACAACGCATTGAGGAGGCACCCGCAGTGGGCATGTTCGTGGGAACCCTAGACCCCCACGCAACTATCTCCCAGTTTATGATGTTCTTTAAGCCAACCACATTCCAGGCTTTGATCGATAAGTTGGCTCAGATGGACCAGATGGGTCATAGACCACCTCCCCCGAAGTCGGAACCTCGGAATGACAAGGGTAAAGGAAGAGCAACCTTTATTGCGAATGCCCAACAGCAACCTAACGCCCCAAAACCGGCAGATCAACTGGAGGAAAGGCGTCGGTATTATAATGAGAAGATGAAGCATCCCTACTCGTTCCCACGGGACAAGACGAAATGGCTATTCGAGCTGGCAGTACGCAACAGACTTATAAACCTGCCAAATCCAAGACGACCGCCGCAACCCACCGAAGTGAATAACCCTAACTATTGCCCTTACCATCAAACGGTAGGCCATCCGATTGAAGATTGCTTCGTCTTCAAAGGATGGATTGAAGACCAGTACCTCCAGGGGAAGTTTGTACTGTCCGAAAAGTGGAAGGTGAACCCACCACAGCCGCATGCTCCTAGGAAGGCGGATACACCGGGGGCAACATGTTCTTTTATTGAAGAAGCTCCATGGGAGGTCGTGCTATCAACTAAAACCAAAAGAATGCTGAGAGACCTTCATGCGTGTCCTGCGATCGAATGGAAGGACCCTCTTGAACCTCAAATTATCGAAGGAGTGTTGAAGCCCCGCCCAATTACGAAAATTCGCGATAATGGCCCAAATACTCACGCCCAATCGTCAAAATCTTCGAAGAAAAAGAACAAGAAATCCAAGAAGCCCGTGAAGCTTGGAAACGAGCATACGAACTTGCAGAAGCAAATCGACGCGCTGGAAGAATACAATCAAAAGGCGCGAACTCCTGTCACACTGCAAGAGTTCCTCAACCACATCTTTCAAGAGGAAGATGATGGAGAGAGCTCGTCAGATGAATCCGAAGGATATCAGGCGAGTTGTAACGTAATCTCCCACTCGTTTACCAATGATGGGAAAACTCCTGGCACTAAGAAGTTGGAGGCAGAGCCTGTACCAGAGCGTGCATGGCCAACAGACGAAATGATCGACGCTTTTCTAGACGAGATTCGTCTAAAATGTAAAGCGGACCAGGAGCGTGAGATGACCACGTTGGAAGGAGCCAAATGCGGGCAACTGAACGAAAGAGTTGAACTACCCCTACCAGAGCGAAAGGCATCCGAAGTAGACAAGAAGATATTCAAGACGAGGAAAAGGTTTGCCAAAGCCATGTCAATGGGAATGAAGCTACCACCCTCGGAAGGAAACACACACGACGGGATGGAGAGGCACCCTCACTATTGCGCATATCACCGGAAAATCTCACACCCCACGGAGGACTGCGACGCCGTTAAGATATGGTGGCAAGGATATGTCGCCCGTCGGCAACATGTTAAGTGCATGAAACGCAAGATCCGTCGGGAGCGAAGAAGTACTATCGATAGGCACGACAGAGCTACTGGCAACTGTTACATGGTAAACGCCAGGGGGTCACAAGTTCTCACCTTTGGGAGCGACTCTGATGAAGAAATCGCTCTGGGCCCTCTCTTCAAAGAATCCGTGTTGGGGAAGGAGGAGGAATCGGAGATCTGCGAGAACATTCAGCTGCGCAATCGCACACTCCCAGAAAAGAATCTCGGGCCCAGGAATAGAAAGGATAAGGGAAAGGAAAAGGTCACTGAAGATATCACTTTAGATGACCAAGTCATGAGAGAGCTGGCTGTCAAAGACCCTCCTAGGAAGAGTAAAGTGGACTATAACATCCTCGCGCACCTAAGGAAGCTACCTTCTCAGCTTAGCATTCTCGATGCCCTCCTGTTATCAAAAGAAGCGCGAGACTCACTAATTAAGGCGTTACAAGAACCTGAGCAATTCCAAGCCTTCCTCGCCACTGAAAAGATGAAGGATGAACTGGAGGAAGTGCATACAGCCGACATCACTTTCGGTGATGAAGACCTCCTTCTCGGGATGTGCGACCACAACCGTCCCCTATATGTCTCCGGATACTGCCATGATATCAAGATAGGAAAGATTCTGGTGGATAATGGATCCTCCGTCAATCTCCTTAATGTTCGGGTGTTGAAGGAAATCTGCATGAGCGTGCAACACCTCGCTCGTGACAAGATTACTATCTCCGGTTTCGATTCACAATCGTCACGGACTCTCGGATCTGTGATACTAACAATACGCTTTGGACTTCTCGTCACAGACATCAAATTCCATGTCATTGACGCCAAGACCTGCTACAACGCCTTGCTCGGTCGTCCTTGGCTACACGAGTACAATATCATCCCTTCTACACAACATCAGTGTATGAAGTACTTTAAGGATGGTTTCGAGTATACCGTAACAGGTGAGTTAAACCCATTTTCCGTGAACGAAGTCCGCAAATACGAAGATGCGAAGTACTTTTTGCCAGATTTCGAGGATACAGAAAGATGTCACAATCCGGAGAACAAAACCGCCGCCACCATCCCTGTTTTCGGGAGCGATACCGAAGAAGAGGAAGCGATAGTTTACGCAGGGCCATCTCAACGCAACAACCTGAGGACGCCCGCCCCCGTGTTGGTCTTCGGAAGTGATTAAGAAGATGAAGTTAATGCTGTGTTCTCCAATCGGCTGTCAATACAAACACTCCCTGGCAATGACCATAGTTTGCAAATCACCATGGTACCGCGAGAACACTACAAGGATCTCGACGCGCTGCAGGCTCACAATGTGCAGGACCTGCAAACATTTTACGTCCCTCCCAGGCGAAGGGGTGAGAAGGTGATCCTATTCTACCGATCCTCAGAGTCGAAAATAGAGAAAGAGATCTGGCATGGCGCGGATGCTACACTTGACAGGCTACAACCCATCCGTCTGCCCAGATACTATACAAATAGGTTAAAGAAGCTGTTGAAGCGCCAAGGAGTACCTTTAGAACAGACCGTTCGGCAGGCGCGGTTCTACAACAGGATTTGGGATGTCCCCGGGACTCAACGCAAATTGCCCAAAGGGAAGATGGAAACACTCGGGCTTGGATACGCAAGAACCGGAAAACGGGAAAGGGCTCACAGCAGCTACGCTATATATACCTTTGACGAAGAGAAGGATGCCCTGTCAGGAGATGCCAACCCCCCATCAAAACTAGACCCCGCGATTAAAGCGCCGAGTCCGTCGTTTGAAGAACGAATGGGCAAGCCTATCAGGAAAATGGGTCAGGAAGCTCGGGAAGACCACAACCGCGAAATGGCCATCTACGAGAAGGCCAGGACGCAACGTCTATCTCAACGTGCTGCAAAAGACAAAGACGCTTATCCTCGTCAATCCGTTGTACGAAAGGCCCGACGCAGAGACGGAAATAAATCAAGAAGCGGCTCTGGTTTGTCCCTCATGAAAAAGATGAGTCGAGCGTACTCCTTCCCCCGAGACAAGACGGAGAGGTTACTCAACCTCGCTATAAAACATCAAATGATCACGCTTCCAGAGTCTAGACATCCTGAGCAAGCTAGCAAGGCCTCTCCTCCGAGTTATTGCTCTTATCACCAAGCCATAGGACATCCTACCGAAGACTGCTTCACCTTCAAGAACTGGGTCGAGGACCAGTACCGACGGGGCAGATTCGCTTTATCCGACAGCTGGAAGGTAACGCCGCCGCGAAAGCATGAGCCCAAGGCCGCAAGAGCAGAACCGGGTCCACCTCAGTCCAGGGAGCGGGTTCGCACTTGTTATACGATTACGATATTAGGAGAAGAGCCCGAGAACGTAGATGACCTTCCCCGGTGCTTTGAGAACAGCGATGATGAGGTGATCTCGGAATTTCCGCCTGCTCCGAAAGAACTGGAAGATGGTATACATACTACTGCAGATAACCTCAAGAAGATTGAGTTGGGATCGGCAGACGACCCGCGACCGACATTTGTCAGCGAGCTGTTATCCGAAGAGAGGGTGGCTGCGTTAAAGAACGTGCTTCTACGGCATAAAGATTGCTTCGCGTGGAACTACTCCGAGATGCCAGGATTAGATCCGGAGATTGCTGTGCATAGATTAGCAATATCCCCAGATATCAAGCCAGTCAAGCAGGCGCCAAGGAGGATGCGACTCGAGCTTGAGATGAGCATCAACGCCGAAGTCAAGAAGCTGATCGATTCTGGATTTATCCAAGAAGTCCAATATCCCGACTGGATCGCCAATATCGTCCCGGTAATGAAGAAGAACGGGACGGTACGCATATGCGTGGATTTCAGGGATCTCAATAAAGCCTGTCCAAAGGATGATTTCCCAGTACCAGTAACCGAGCTAATGATAGATAACACGTCCACTCACGAGGTTTTCTCCTTTATGGATGGTTCGTCAGGATACAATCAGATAAAGATGCATCCCGAAGACCAGAAGCACACCGCTTTCCGCACCCCTTTGGGTATATTCTGCTACAGGGTTATGCCCTTTGGTCTAAAGAACTGTCACGACCCGAAAGAGCACGTGACTGGCCCTCGAACCATATGAAGTCTATAGGACTCCATCTGATCCAAGTAAGCCAAAAGCCCAGAAATCTAAAACCATTTAAGGAGTAAATAGGGAAAATTAGTTTTAAGAGGTAAAGAAAACATGTTTGAAAATCAAGTTTTTAAATAACTAAGCCGAATATGAATTTTTTAAAATGTGTAATTTTTCCTGAAAATTTCGGCAGAGTTTCCTTTGTAAAAACTGGCCCCGAACGGGGTACAACAAGAATAATATATATGACATGATAAAAGGCATCCCCAAGCGGGAGCTAGCTCTTCGTCAATCGACGGTCACAACCACGCAAGCAATAATAATATACAACGCCAAGGGGCGAGGATCAAAACTGAAAAGAAACTCAAAAACAGCCAGAAAACCGCAATACTACAAGCGCGACTCTAAGGTCGAAACAATACAACACTGATTTCTAAGTCTGAAACAAACTACAAGTTTTGGTTGATGGACAATTCTAGATACAATAAAAATACATGAACAATGGCGGTTCTGATACAAAGAACCCACCTAACCAAGCAAGTCACCCATAGGAAGCAGTGTGCCAGAAATGCCGCTATGGAATCTGTACGGCAAAAACCTGCAAGAACTGGGGCACAACGGGGGTGAGTTGCCAACTCGTGAATAGAAAATATCTACAAGCAGAGATCGAATGCATGACCTATCCTAGGTCAATACGATCAGATAATAAATAAACCTCAATATGAATAAAGCTGAAGCATGCTAAACTGGCAATGTAATCTCTATACATGAGTGTAGTGCCAAGTGCTCGTGCTAGTGCCTCAGGTAATAGCATGTCATGAATATGAGGTATAACCAATGTAATCAAATCTGCACACTCGTGGATCCCGTCCACTCGTCACCCACTGACAATAACCACCATGCATGTAAATATCATGAATCATGTGCATGGGAAATAATATGAGGATATAACCACCCGTGTCCCTCGCGGCACATCAAAATCATGGAACCAGGGTGCCCAGCATCGACACCCGAAAACATCATGAAAACTGTGCCCAGCATCGGCACGTAAATCCTCATATATCGGGCTCCGTCAGTCCGGATCGGCCCGCGGGCTCTGTCTGCGGTATCGGCCCTCGGCCCCGGCAGTATGCCCAAAACATCTATCGACTCTGGTCGGTATCCTCCGGATAACCGCCAGGTCCAACCAATCACCGGTAGGTACTCGCCCGCCTCCAGGCTCAATCGGCAAAGCTCATCGATCATCTTGCCGAGGGGAACCATACCGGGTCCACCATGTACCCGCAATCGGCTCATCCACGCCTCGATTCGGGTTACACATATCGCTCTCAGCACCGAGAAAACACATGGTGGACGCACTGAAATATCATATCAAGGGTAACCGGGTTTTTAAAGAAATGACATATTCTCTTTTGAAATACCATCGGTTCCCAAATCCAGAAATATCATAGAAACAACATATCTCAATGCGTACAGTCAAAGCATGATGTATGCGGCATGTAACAGTAATGCAAGCATATCAGTAAGTCATGCAACATGGAATAATAATGTGCACATGTCGAGGGAGACCGTTCTTTTAAAAGGAATCTGTTTTTAAAGAGTATCTTGCGGTTCCCAAATCCCCAATCAAGCTAGAATCATCTATATATGTGTACAGGTATAAGTGTACAATATGCCATGCCAGAATCATATCATGAATGCAATAGTACTATAGTGTAGTGACATGGCAATTATCGATGATGAGTGTGTGAGCCGGCAATAAGTGTACGTGGAACATATACATCATCGATAATGGTGCTGGTGTCCTAGCAGCATGACTGAATGTCACAACAATACAAGCGATGCAATGCAAATAGCAGGAATATGCGGAAACGAATGATCAACGCAAAAATACAGAACCTGCCCCAATAGATATGTCATGCAACCTTGCCTTTTGAAATAAGACGAATCAGGGCTTTTGGTAAAGTAAGGGCTACGGTGTTTTAAGAAAAGATGCATCATTTGAAAATATCCGTATAACACTTCTGCTTATCTTTAAAATATCCCCGATTCGTTAGTTTTGAAATAGGTATGACTCGGTCTAGTCTAATGTCTACTAAATAATCTAGACAGGAGGGGTATGAAACCACCTAATCTGAGTCAATATATAAATATAGATATGATAGTCGGTGATCTCGCCTCAATAACATATCGTATGATATCCTCGAGTCATGAGTGCGGATCTATCATCAATATCGGCTCGTACGGTAAATCGTCGTACGGCATCCCAATAGCTGGGTAGGGGTCAATATCACACTATCTCATCACATATCAGGTATCACTTATCATCAGATCACACAATCTGGGGTACTACTGTAAGTCTAGTACAAATCGACACCATCTATAAAATATGAATGCGGGTAAAGCACATGTCCAAAGGCCCGCTAAAACTATCATATCGCACCTCAAAGGCAAACTATGTCACATCGCCGATCTCACGGCCTCACATCAAGTATCATCTCAAACCACGTATCATCCTCCAATCCCGTATATAAACACATAGTCCCATACCCATGTGTAGATATACGCACCATCATATGCACTCTAATAAATGAAAGAATGAATGCAAGTATGTGTGTAAATGTATGTGTGAGTGCAACCACTACTCTAGGGTTCGCACTATACTAAACCAATATATTCTTATCATCAAAATATCATTATTACCATCAATAACCCTAAACAACACATAATAAATATTCGTGTGTATACGTATTCGTATACATCACCACGGACTGCGGGGGTGCTATACGCCATCCACCCGACTTCTCCCCGTAGATATAAATCTACTCACCTTGCTTCTCGTGTGCCAAAGCCGATGTCGCTATCTTCACCTCCTTTGCCTCAACATCACGCGGGGTACCTACAAGTATATCACAATGCTAAAGCACATGAAAATCACATTGGAAACCAAAATGGCACACGCTACCCGGATAGGTAAAAACCCATCGACTCGCATGTAAACACAATCAAAATCCACTTGTCGTTGACGTCCAAACGCCACCCGACAGGAATGAATCACCAAATACCAAAATCCATGCTAAAACAAGTCCCAAATTATACACCAACATAGGAAAATCATCCCAGATTTCACCCTAGATGGAATCAGTCAAAACTAGACATACTCAGGGTCAAAACTAGAGGAAATGGGGGCATGCACAGAAAACGAGGCAATTCCTTAAAATACCTTATTTTAGAATTTTCCATAATTTTTCCCCATTTATCTGTATTTAATTATACCAGAATAT
The DNA here is from genome assembly GCA_030015575.1 of Agapanthus africanus. Classification (NCBI taxonomy): domain Eukaryota; kingdom Viridiplantae; phylum Streptophyta; class Magnoliopsida; order Asparagales; family Amaryllidaceae; genus Agapanthus; species Agapanthus africanus. Next base: position 128,350,568 of record CM057350.1, on the reverse strand, counting down.
TAAAATATTCATTAAAATAATATTAAATTATAAAATTTCCCAAAAATCATATTTTATTATTTTGAAGACGTTACAATCTACCCCCCTTAAAGAAATTCGGTCCCCGAATTTAAATTTAAACCCCCAAATACTAAAATATTTCAATACAAATTCCAAGTCATCGGGGCTCCGAAATCATCTATACATAAAACACCATAGCGCAATGCATGCGCATGAGTACTGAGCAGATAACTCAAAAGCAACACTCCATCAAGCATCCGCAATCATCGGAGTCATGGTAACGACACAATGTCAAATCCAATACAAAATCAATATGATATGGACCAAGACTATACATGTAGACACCCAATCTATACATGTAATTAGCTGATGCAACTGTATGCCAAATCTTTTTAAGTCGCTGTGCGATGCGCGTAACACTGCACAGTGGCGGACGTTTCTCATAAGAAAATAACTATATATGTGTATATATATCCTTTGTTTAATAAGCACGTTCCACCATTTTGAAAATAATCAGAAGGGTTTCCTTGTTTTTAAAACGTTTTGTGTCATATCGGACACGTAGGTATATACTGAGACTATAGCTCGCTTTTCGGAAATCCCTTCGATAACTATCGATGCATGCAAAATATATCCAGGCACTGTCCACTGACTAGTCCTGCTCAGTATGAAAGCAAATATCCCACATCATAAAAATGTACTGCTCCAAAAGGAATAAATTCCAAAAATGCACATAACACCACCCTGTGCGTCTGACGCGCACGGAAATCAAAATCCATATATGCGCTAAACATGTGCACAAAACAACATCTAGGTGCAACGGGTGTGCACGAAGCATCTGTCATAGGCAACATGTGTGCCTGACAGCCAAAACAGGTGCATCTGACATGCACGAAGAATCTCGATTTAGTGCATCTGGTGTGCCCCAAAATCGTATCTCAAAACATGCGCCCAACATGTGCGAAAATCCAAATCGGTGCATCCATCATGCACGAATGAAAATCTAGACCCTGCGCACTCAATATGCACGGAATCACAAAATCCAATAGCAACGTCGAATATGCGTAAGTCCAGTCAAAAGCACGGAGTGCAAGAATCCACATCAATATCACAATCAAAATCGACATACCGAAAGGCATCAAATCGAAGTCAGGTGCAATCGTAATGCACAAAATATAAATCCGGTGCAACAAAGGCACGAAATATAAATCTGATGCGATAAACGCAAGAAACATAAAACTGGTGCGACAAATGTACGAAGTATAGAACTGGTGCATCCCATGCACAAATACCAAGCAATAACTCAAATACGTAAACAGCAACACCAAGTGTATCCAGATATGAAGAAAATCATAAACGTGTGCAGCTGCGGGCACAAAACACATATCGATGCACTACAAGCACATATAAGCTATACCGAGTGCAAAATCAAAACACTTACATGAAACTCTGCTGGAAGCGTAAATCAAATCACCAGCATAAAATAGGCATGAAATCGCAATCAACAGCTCAAGAGTAATAACTATGTACAAGGTATAAATACCCAGTAGGTGCAACCATGGTGCACAAAATCAAATATCATGAAACTCAGTCATCAAGACTAAATCATGCGAATAGATCGCCCAAAATACCGAAATCCAAAGCAACGGATACGTGATAATCAAATCACAAAATCACAAATCATAATTACCGTCGTCGGTATATCCTTCTTCAGGGTCGAGAAGGTACCGGTACATCCGATGCTAGCGGCGCAAGATATCTACTTGCCTCTTACTCGCGGCTGGCGTCCTCTGCCTCTGGTTCCTGATCTTTCCTGTAGATTACCAACTCGCAATCCATCGGCTCATCGGCCCGGTCAGGTGTGCTGACAGGAACGATTCCGTTCTTGCACTTCCCTGGTCATCTCTCGGTCAATCCTCACGACCGCTCGTAAAGCAGCACATCTCTGGCGCCGACCTCGGGTCCTCTGAATGCATATCACACATCCGATCCTGGGTGCAACTCTTATTGCAGCAGTGTACTGGAAGGAATCCTACTCAAGGTCTCTTCTGATCTTGCCTAAGCCAAACTGTAAGGAGGCTGGTACTCTGGCGTAATCTTTTCTCGCTCTCTGGACCTCTGCGTCCTTAGTACAACATCTCCTCGGAAGCTGGTCGCATCTCTGCGCCTCTGTATGCATGTCCGGCCTTTAATCTTAACGGGGTGTAGTAACAGCTCGTCTGCCTCTCGCACGAACTTCTTGTCCCGCTTGTCTGTATCATCGACCATTCGACGTCGCGTCTTTATCTGCACACTGCAATGTCCTCGGCTACGGTCCACCCGAAGTCTCTAACACGGACTCAAAATCACGAACTCAGTATCTTCATCACTCAGTAGAAGATATCTAGCCGAACACGTCCTCAGCGTGCATATCGCATCTCTGATGTCAGCGGAGTGGAACGTCATCTCGTCGAAATCTCGTGCAAACTCTTTACTCCACCTTGCTCCACTATCGACTGATTCGGACTCATCTCATCATGGCTACACAGACTGCGCTCCGACGGCTATGCTCGTATCTGGAGTCTCCCAAGCAGTGTCCCATCACATGATATCCGAATGATGTCGAATCATCCGATCGACTCGTCAGAACCTCACAATCCCCCAAGAGCTCAACATCTCGGGTACAGTTTAATAGTATCGAGTACATGCCACAGCGTCGGTGGTCCAGCCGTAGAAGGGCAAACCCAAGCCTCACTAATGGCGCCGAGGAACTGCCGCAAACCCTAAGGTTCAAAGGCTTTCACACGGTCATTAAGTCGAGTTAGGGTTTCATTCTTCTAGAGGGTCCATAGAATCACCTGCATGTCTTTCCGTATACTTTAAACTTGGAAAATGGGTTCCTGACCTTCGATCGTCTCAATCGACTCTCAACGAATCTGCGTGAAGTCGCCTCTAGCTGGAATCAATCTATCTGATGACCTCGCATTGGGGTAAGCGAACGAACCACATGTCCTAGTCATTCATCCTCGGTGACTAGCGACTCACTACCATATCTCTAAGAATATGCTCATGCTGCAGTAGCTCCAATCATCTGGGCGATATCTCATCACTCGCAGCAGCAACTGGCTCATTCGTCGGTACGCTAAGCAGCGCCTCAACCATCATGAATAAGCGATATATCAGCAGTCATCACATCCTGGCTGGCCTCTATCAGTGGCTCAATCCTCTGGTACCGTCCGAGAAATCTCGCAACAGCGATCTGTCAAACGCTCAAAGTGCGGAAACACAAAATACGAAGCCTCAATGCAACCGTATGTCTCTGGAATCACGCCCCGGTCAGCCCTCGTCCGCGACGAGCTCATGCTGACAACTCGAGCCGTAGCTCACTCTGCCCGTGCAATCGCGGCAGCAAAACCACAACCAGTATCGATGAAGATAGATCATAGGAAGGAATATGACACAATGCAAGGAAATGTACAACCTAAGGTTTCTTAAGCGGAGTGGCGTGTCGTAAGTATGCCGCGGAACATACCAACGGTACGTCACTCTACTTTAGTCACCTATTCCATCAACCAAGGGTCATCCTACGCGAAGAAAGTTCGGGTCTAATACCCCCTCGACCAAGTCTAAGTTCCGTAAGGTCAAGCCTAAGTTCCGTATATAAGTAACGCCCTAGGCTCCACATAGTCAAACTTAGACTCGAACCAAGGTCAACCTAGCGCTCTGATACCAACATTGTCACGACCCGAAAGAGCACGTGACTGGCCCTCGAACCATATGAAGTCTATAGGACTCCATCTGATCCAAGTAAGCCAAAAGCCCAGAAATCTAAAACCATTTAAGGAGTAAATAGGGAAAATTAGTTTTAAGAGGTAAAGAAAACATGTTTGAAAATCAAGTTTTTAAATAACTAAGCCGAATATGAATTTTTTAAAATGTGTAATTTTTCCTGAAAATTTCGGCAGAGTTTCCTTTGTAAAAACTGGCCCCGAACGGGGTACAACAAGAATAATATATATGACATGATAAAAGGCATCCCCAAGCGGGAGCTAGCTCTTCGTCAATCGACGGTCACAACCACGCAAGCAATAATAATATACAACGCCAAGGGGCGAGGATCAAAACTGAAAAGAAACTCAAAAACAGCCAGAAAACCGCAATACTACAAGCGCGACTCTAAGGTCGAAACAATACAACACTGATTTCTAAGTCTGAAACAAACTACAAGTTTTGGTTGATGGACAATTCTAGATACAATAAAAATACATGAACAATGGCGGTTCTGATACAAAGAACCCACCTAACCAAGCAAGTCACCCATAGGAAGCAGTGTGCCAGAAATGCCGCTATGGAATCTGTACGGCAAAAACCTGCAAGAACTGGGGCACAACGGGGGTGAGTTGCCAACTCGTGAATAGAAAATATCTACAAGCAGAGATCGAATGCATGACCTATCCTAGGTCAATACGATCAGATAATAAATAAACCTCAATATGAATAAAGCTGAAGCATGCTAAACTGGCAATGTAATCTCTATACATGAGTGTAGTGCCAAGTGCTCGTGCTAGTGCCTCAGGTAATAGCATGTCATGAATATGAGGTATAACCAATGTAATCAAATCTGCACACTCGTGGATCCCGTCCACTCGTCACCCACTGACAATAACCACCATGCATGTAAATATCATGAATCATGTGCATGGGAAATAATATAAGGATATAACCACCCGTGTCCCTCGCGACACATCAAAATCATGGAACCAGGGTGCCCAGCATCGACACCCGAAAACATCATGAAAACTGTGCCCAGCATCGGCACGTAAATCCTCATATATCGGGCTCCGTCAGTCCGGATCGGCCCGCGGGCTCTGTCTGCGGTATCGGCCCTCGGCCCCGGCAGTATGCCCAAAACATCTATCGACTCTGGTCGGTATCCTCCGGATAACCGCCAGGTCCAACCAATCACCGGTAGGTACTCGCCCGCCTCCAGGCTCAATCGGCAAAGCTCATCGATCATCTTGCCGAGGGGAACCATACCGGGTCCACCATGTACCCGCAATCGGCTCATCCACGCCTCGATTCGGGTTACACATATCGCTCTCAGCACCGAGAAAACACATGGTGGACGCACTGAAATATCATATCAAGGGTAACCGGGTTTTTAAAGAAATGACATATTCTCTTTTGAAATACCATCGGTTCCCAAATCCAGAAATATCATAGAAACAACATATCTCAATGCGTACAGTCAAAGCATGATGTATGCGGCATGTAACAGTAATGCAAGCATATCAGTAAGTCATGCAACATGGAATAATAATGTGCACATGTCGAGGGAGACCGCTCTTTTAAAAGGAATCTGTTTTTAAAGAGTATCTTGCGGTTCCCAAATCCCCAATCAAGCTAGAATCATCTATATATGTGTACAGGTATAAGTGTACAATATGCCATGCCAGAATCATATCATGAATGCAATAGTACTATAGTGTAGTGACATGGCAATTATCGATGATGAGTGTGTGAGCCGGCAACAAGTGTACGTGGAACATATACATCATCGATAATGGTGCTGGTGTCCTAGCAGCATGACTGAATGTCACAACAATACAAGCGATGCAATGCAAATAGCAGGAATATGCGGAAACGAATGATCAACGCAAAAGTACAGAACCTGCCCCAATAGATATGTCATGCAACCTTGCCTTTTGAAATAAGACGAATCAGGGCTTTTGGTAAAGTAAGGGCTACGGTGTTTTAAGAAAAGATGCATCATTTGAAAATATCCGTATAACCCTTCTGCTTATCTTTAAAATATCCCCGATTCGTTAGTTTTGAAATAGGTATGACTCGGTCTAGTCTAATGTCTACTAAATAATCTAGACAGGAGGGGTATGAAACCACCTAATCTGAGTCAATATATAAATATAGATATGATAGTCGGTGATCTCGCCTCAATAACATATCGTATGATATCCTCGAGTCATGAGTGCGGATCTATCATCAATATCGGCTCGTACGGTAAATCGTCGTACGGCATCCCAATAGCTGGGTAGGGGTCAATATCACACTATCTCATCACATATCAGGTATCACTTATCATCAGATCACACAATCTGGGGTACTACTGTAAGTCTAGTACAAATCGACACCATCTATAAAATATGAATGCGGGTAAAGCACATGTCCAAAGGCCCGCTAAAACTATCATATCGCACCTCAAAGGAAAACTATGTCACATCGCCGATCTCACGGCCTCACATCAAGTATCATCTCAAACCACGTATCATCCTCCAATCCCGTATATAAACACATAGTCCCATACCCATGTGTAGATATACGCACCATCATATGCACTCTAATAAATGAAAGAATGAATGCAAGTATGTGTGTAAATGTATGTGTGAGTGCAACCACTACTCTAGGGTTCGCACTATACTAAACCAATATATTCTTATCATCAAAATATCATTATTACCATCAATAACCCTAAACAACACATAATAAATATTCGTGTGTATACGTATTCGTATACATCACCACGGACTGCGGGGGTGCTATACGCCATCCACCCGACTTCTCCCCGTAGATATAAATCTACTCACCTTGCTTCTCGTGTGCCAAAGCCGATGTCGCTATCTTCACCTCCTTTGCCTCAACATCACGCGGGGTACCTACAAGTATATCACAATGCTAAAGCACATGAAAATCACATTGGAAACCAAAATGGCACACGCTACCCGGATAGGTAAAAACCCATCGACTCGCATGTAAACACAATCAAAATCCACTTGTCGTTGACGTCCAAACGCCACCCGACAGGAATGAATCACCAAATACCAAAATCCATGCTAAAACAAGTCCCAAATTATACACCAACATAGGAAAATCATCCCAGATTTCACCCTAGATGGAATCAATCAAAACTAGACATACTCAGGGTCAAAACTAGAGGAAATGGGGGCATGCACAGAAAACGAGGCAATTCCTTAAAATACCTTATTTTAGAATTTTCCATAATTTTTCCCCATTTATCTGTATTTAATTATACCAGAATATTAAAATATTCATTAAAATAATATTAAATTATAAAATTTCCCAAAAATCATATTTTATTATTTTGAAGACGTTACAAGAACGCTGGCGCTACCTATCAAAGGGCCATGACAAAGATCTTTGATGACCTCATACACGACGTCGTCGAGTGCTATATCGATGACCTCGTAGTAAAGAGCATGTCATACGAGGATCATTTAAAGCATCTGGAGACTGTATTTCGACGCCTTCGGCAATATAATTTGAAAATGAATCCCCTCAAATGCGCGTTTGGAGTCTCCTCGGGCAAATTCCTGGGATTCATCGTTCGACACCGAGGTATTGAAATAGATCCGTCAAAGATTAAGGCGATCATGGAAATGCCTCCGCCAAGAACCCTCAAGCAGTTGCGGTCTCTCCAAGGGAAGCTCGCATACATCCGGTGGTTTATCGCTAATCTTTCGGGCAAATGCCGTCCTTACAGCCACCTGATGAAAAAGGGAACTCCATTCGTTTGGGATCACAAATGCCAAGGTGCACTAGACGGGATCAAGCAGAACCCTCCGGTGTTGGCTGCGCCGGTCAAGGGAAAACCCCTCATTCTTTATACAACCGCCCTCGAAGGTTCCTTGGGCGCATTATGGGCACAAGAGAACGATCAGGGGAAAGAGAGAGCACTCTACTACTTAAGTCGAGTTCTACTGGGGGCAGAAAGCAACTACTCTCCCATTGAAAAACATTGCTTGGCGTTAATCTTCGCGATAACAAAGCTCAGGCACTATGCGCTGGCGCATGAAATCCGTCTCATTTCAAAGGTGGATCCCCTTAAGTACTTGATGTCAAAAGCCATATTGACGGGACGACTCGCTAAATGGGCCCTGCTCTTGATGGAGTTCTCGATAACGTATCAACCTCTCAAGGCAGTGAAAGGCCAGGCCATTGCCGATTTCCTCGCTGAGCACCCGATACCGGCCGATTCTCCTCTGAACTGTGATTTGCCGGACGAGCATGCATTTGATGCGATTAGCGGCGGAAGCACCCGATGGGAACTCTATTTCGATGGAGCGTCCTCCGTAAAGAAACAGAAACAAGGTATCCCAATGACCAAATCGGGGATAGGCCTCGTCTTTGCAACTCCACAAGGAGGGATAATGCGCTTCGTCTTCTCCTTAACAGAGCCGAGGACGAACAATGAAGCTGAATACGAAGCTCTGATAGCAGGCCTCGAAATCGCCATCGACCTGGGAATTGAAGACCTCCTTATATACGGGGATTCTCAACTGGTCGTTAGTCAAGTAAAAGGTGACTACCAAACGTGCAAACCGAAGTTGGTGAAGTACGGCGAAAAGGTGCAACAACTATTGACCCAAATTCCCTCCTATACTTTGGAAAACATACCGCGCGCGGAAAACAGCAAAGCAGATGCGTTGGCTAAACTTGCTAAAGAACTGGCTGACGAGAACCTCGATGACGTCAGAATCGTGGTACAAAGCCGTCGAGTGCTCGCCCCGGCAGAAATATCTCCGGAATCATGCGAAGAAAAGGGAACGACTGAGCAGACGATCCTACAAATAAAAGACCATGAGAAGGCCGAAGACTGGAGGGAAGTCTTCATAGACTACTTTAAGTCCCACCGAATGCCCGAAGAAGCGTCCTCAAGACATCAGCTCATGAAACGAGCTTTATCTTTCGCTTTCGTCAACGATATTCTATACAAGAGATCGTTTGATTCTCTATGGCTGAGATACTTAGGACCTGACGAAGCAGAAATAGTCATTAAGGAAGTTCATGGCGGACTTTGCGGTTCTCACCAAGCAGGCCCAAAGATGAAGTTAAAAATTAAACGGATGGGTTATTACTGGCCCACGATGATCCAGGACTGCCTTGAGTATGCGAAGCAATGCCACTCATGCCAGATTCATGGAGACTTCATCCACCAACATCCGAATCCACTGCACCCAACGCTGGCTAGTTGGCCATTCGAAATGTGGGGGACTGACATAGTCGGCCCCATTGAGCCAGCATCATCCCGGGGACACCGTTTTATCCTGGCGACAACTGATTACTTCTCCAAATGGGCAGAAGCAGTACCACTGAAGGAAGTGAAGACGGAGAATATCCTCCATTTCTTCAAGACGCACGTCATCTATCGGTTCGGAACTCCACGGCGGATTATCTCCGATAATGGGCCGGCCTACCGAAGCCATAAGATTAGCCGCTTCGCACAGCAGCACAATATAGATTGGAGATATTCTTCGGTTTACAATCCACGAGCTAACGGTCTGGCCGAGGCCTTCAATAAGACCTTGACAAAGATCATAAAAAAGACCGTTTCCAGGAATAAGAGAGACTGGCACGAAAGGCTGCAAGAAGCCCTTTGGGCTTACCGAACTACATTCAAGACGGCCACGAACACAACGCCGTACGCGTTGGTATTTGGGACGGAAGCAGTGCTCCCCCTCGAGATAGAGTTACCCTCTCTATGAGTAGCAGTCCACCACGAGCTGACGAACGAAGAAAATGCTCACCTTCGGCTTGAGGAGCTTGATGCCCTCGATGAAACCCGGCTCATAGCGCAACAACATCTAGAGGCCTACAAAGCAAAGATGGCACGCTCGTACGAAAGATTGACCAGGCCGAGGACATTCCGCCAAGGCGAACTCGTACTAGTGGTCAAAAGACCTATGATCCCCAATCGTGCCAAGCGAGGAAAATTTGAGCCAAACTATGAAGGCCCGTACATCATAGACAAGGTCTACCAGGGTGGAGCCTACCTACTCATGGACATGCACGGTGAAAGGCCTTTCAGGCCGATAAACGGCCGCTTCTTAAAGAAATACTATGCTTAATAAGCCACAGCCTGGGTCAATGATAGATGACGACGACTATATCCGCTCACTATCTTCCTAGGCTCAGACTTTACAAGCAGCAGCCAGCCTTCCCATATCGACGGACCGAAACGTCCTTAAACTAACGGCGGACCGAAACGTCCTTAAACTATCGACGGACCGAAACGTCCTTAAACTAACGGCGGACCGAAACGTCCTTAAACTATCAACGGACCGAAACGTCCTTAAACTAACGACGGACCGAAACGTCCCTAAACTACTACCGTAACATCCTTAGGCTGACGAGATGGATAAAAAAATAAAAAAAAAAACAAAAACAAAAACAAAAAAAACGGTATGTCCATAAGCAAAGTGGGCACGGATGAAAACCCGAAAGGGCTCCGTGAGTAAAAACAGCAGGGCTGCCGGCAAGTGTTCGTGAAAACCCGAAAGGGCGCGACCTTGTAAAAAAAAGGGGTGAAAAAGAATATAAAAAAAACGGTATGTCTATAAGCAAAATGGGCACGGATGAAAACCCGAAAGGGCTCCGTGAGTAAAAACAGCAGGACTACCGGCGAGTGTTTGTGAAAACCCGAAAGGGCGCAACCTCGTTAAAGGACACTTACAGAGTCCTCTCGACCTTGTAAGGAGAAACCACCTGCGTGAGATCCTTACGACTCACAAAGGAGCAGCACACTTAGGGATCCTCACGATTCCTAAGGAGAAAATACACTTACGAGATCCTCACGACCCGTAAGGAGAATTCTCTTATGGGACCCTCACGGCTCATGAGATTTGAAAGTCTTAAGCTACAGAAGCCTGAACCTGTTCTTAAGCAAATCCTCCACAACCTTCGATATTGCCCTACAAGAGGCTCAATACTGACCCTTGTATACAATCCACGGGCGCGAATAAACATTTCCCCAGCAAAGTCCAACCCTTGTAAGTCCTCTCGACTTATAAGGAGAAAACCCTTTTGTAAGATCCTTACGACTTACAGGGGAACATACACTTAGGAGTCCTCACGATTCCTAAGGAGAAAACGCACATGCGAGATCCTCACGACTTGTAGGGAGAAATACCTTTGTGAGACCCTTACGGCTCATGAAGTCAAAAGCCTTAGTCGATAGGATCCTAACCCTGTTTGCTAAGCCACCTTTGTTCAACATCGACAGAGGCAAATGATGATTCGCTCCTGATAATATCCCAGTTGTAGCGATGCTGATGCCTAAACCGGTATCAAATTCCAAGTCCTGTCATGGCAAATGATGGTTCGCTCCTGGCAATATTCCAGTTGTAGCGATGTTAATGCTGAGATTGGCACTAGATTCCAAGTTCCACACTCGCGATAAAAAAAACAGCGAGCCATACGTGCATACGAAATAGCCGAAATGATGGGGCAACTTGCAATAAAAATCAGCAAGTAAAAAAATATATGCATGAAAAATAGCCGAAATGATTGGGCAACTCACAATAAAAAGCAGCGAGTAAAAATAAAATAAATAGCCGAAATGATTGGGCACCGCGAAAAATAGCCGAAATGATTAGGCAATCGCGATTTTCGCGATATAAAAAGCTGAAATGATAAAGCATCGCGGAAAGAATAAAAAAAATGATGAAAGAATGAAACTTTTTGCCCTACAGGTGATGCTACATCAATCCCTGTATACAATCCAGGGGCGCAAACAAAGAAGGAGTCGCATTCCTCCTCCCCAGGTTTCATTAGAAGAAGAAGTCGAATCTCGACGGGTCACAAATAACCTAGAGATCATCTCAACACTCGTCTCGTCACAGCGGACACATTATCAAGCAAAGCGGAACAGCAGCAACTCCCAGTTCCATGACTCGGCGATGTACTCCCACAGAGAGTCAAATCCCAACTCCGTGAAATGCGGATATAATCAACAAAATTCCTGGTCACGTGGAACACGGATAACGTCACTCTTTGACCCCGTGTAAAACGTCCAGAGCGGATCCTGGTCCTCGCAGAACACGGCAGTGAACCCGTGTGAAGCATCCAGAGTGGATCCTCGTCCTCGCCTAACGCGGCAGTGAACCCGTGTGAAGCATCTAGTGCAAAATCCCTGGTCACGTGGAACACGGATAACGTTACTCTTCAACCCCGTGGAAAACGTCCAGAGCGGATCCTGGTCCTCGCAGAACACGGCAGTGAACCCATGCGAAGCATCCAGAGCGGAGCCTAGTCCTTGCCTAACGCGGCAGTGAACCCGTGTGAAGCATCTAGTGCAAAATTCCTGGTCATGTGGAACGCGGATAACGTCACTCTTTGACACCGTGGAAAACGTCCAGAGCGGATCCTGGTCCTCGCAGAACACGGCAGTGAACCCGTGTGAAACATCCAGAGCGGAGCCTAGTCCTCGCCTAACGCGGCAGTGAACCCGTGTGAAGCATCTAGGGCAAAATTCCTGGTCACGTGGAACACGGATAACGTTACTCTTTGACACCGTGGAAAACGTCCAGAGCGGATCCTGGTCCTCGCAGAATACGGCAGTGAACCCGTGTGAAGCATCCAGAGCGGAGCCTGGTCCTCGCCTAACGTGGCAGTGAACCCGTGTGAAGCATCTAGTGCAAAATTCCTGGTTACGTGGAACGCGGATAATGTCACTCTTTGACGCCGTGGAAAACGTCCAGAGCGGATCCTGGTCCTCGCAGAGCATGGCAGTGAACCCGTGCGAAGCATCCAGAGCGGAGCCTAGTCCTCGCCTAACGCGGCAGTGAACCCGTGTGAAGTATCTAGTGCAAAATTCCTGGTCACGTGGAACGCGGATAATGTCACTCTTTGACCCCGCGGAAAACGTCCAGAGCGGATCCTGGTCCTCGCAGAGCATGGCAGTGAACCCGTGCGAAGCATCCAGAGCGGAGCCTAGTCCTCGCCTAACGCGGCAGTGAACCCGTGTGAAGCATCTAGTGCAAAATTCCTGGTTACGTGGAACGCGGATAATGTCACTCTTTGACGCCGTGGAAAACGTCCAGAGCGGATCCTGGTCCTCGCAGAGCATGGCAGTGAACCCGTGCGAAGCATCCAGAGCGGAGCCTAGTCCTCGCCGAGCACGGCAGTGAACCCGTGTGAAGCATCTAGTGCAAAATTCCTGGTCACGTGGAACGCGGATAATGTCACTCTTTGACCCCGTGGAAAACGTCCAGAGCGGATCCTGGTCCTCGCAGAGCACGGCAGTGAACCCGTGTGAAGCATCCAGAGCGGAGCCTGGTCCTCGCCAAGCACGGCAGTGAACCCGTGTGAAGCATCCAGAGCAAATATCGGACTGTGGAGTCCTTAAAATCCACGGACTATGACGTCCTTAACCTCGACCGTGATGTCTTAAAACTAACAATCAACCACCCCGATTCTTTACAGATTTTGCCTTGGTTTAAGGGTACATCTCTTCACTCCTTTGATGCCTGGCGTTGTAATTCCTCAACGTCTTCAAAGAGGTGACGGGTCCCTGCAACCACACATCGGACTGTGGAGTCCCTAAATCCACGGACTATGAGGTCCTTAACCTTGACCGTGATGTCTTAAAACTAACAGCGGACTGTGGAGTCCTTAAATCCACGGACTATGAGGTCCTTAACCTTGACCGTGACGTCTTTAAACTACGATACCTTAATAGACCCCTGACTCCGTGAAACACGGATAAGGGTGATCACATCCGGCACCTGCAGGCCCTCACGACCTGTAAGGAAGAAAAACTCTCTTGTGAGATCCTTACGACTCTCAAGGGAAAACTCGCTTAAGGATCCTCATGATCTCTAAGAAGAACTTACACCTATGGGATCCTCTCGACCTGTAGGGAGAAAAACTATTTATGAGACCCTCGTGGCTCGTAAAATGCGAAAGTCTTAGGAAGCAGATCTTAACCCTGAATCCTAAGCCATTGCTGTCCTGCAAGGAGATCAAAATAGAATATCCGCAGAATACATTCAATGAAAAGGAGACACATCGTTGAAAGAAAAAAATGTATCTTTTATTCATAAACCAAAACGGGTACAAAGTACAATTCATGAAAGAAACAAAAAGAAAATACTCTCATCCATGAGTATGTACTAAAAGGAAGGAAAAGATACAAATGTTTCAGGCCGGCGGGCGATTCAGCAACTTGGTCAGCTCATCCTGCTTTTGTTGGACCACGGCTTCATGACGCAAGATCTCCAAAAGACGAGCCTCCGCTTGAGCTTGTTGAGCCTGATACGAAGCGAGCCGGGCTTCAAGCTCTTTCTCAGTGGCCTTATGAGTCTCGACCCTCTTACGAGTGAACGTGGCAGCTTTATCGAGAGCCACAACCTTATGTTCGCTACGTATCGCTCTATCAGGCCACGTAAGCTCGCTTTCGTAACCACAGCCTTGGAAACAAGACATTGACAAGACCATATAAATGGGCTTCCAGTTGACGGGAATAATCGATCTAAAACGCGCTCACATCGCCTGATGTGAAAGGCAACAAGAAAAGTTTCCGACATATTTCAAGCATGCGTTCGCAATCATATGAGTATTCAAAAAGGGAATAATAATAATAATAGCATTTGCAATCGCATGAACGTTCATAATACCCAAAATGGTCTAATGCGCAGGAAAGCGATGGTAGCATTTGCAATTAAAGAAAGTTCTCATGAGAAGAATACAAAGTTTATTTATGCAAGCGGAAACATACATACTAGCACCAAGCCTACACGGAATCTCGGCATAAAGCTTAAAAAAGGAGGGACTAATTTAAAAATGTTTTACGCTAACGGAAAAGGTCACCAAACATGGGATCAACGGCACAAGGGTTAATGAAACAGAGGACAAAATTCTCCATCTCTCTCTCTGCTTTCTCCAACACGTCAAAGCGACGGTTCTCACGAGGAGTCGCTCCCCATCGATTGGCGCCGTGTTCGTCCGCGAAAGCAGACATAATAGCTCGCCGGGCCTTGATCTGGCTCAGCAGGTAAATTGAGCAATCCTTCAAAGCCTGAGTAATCAAGCACGCTTCATGAAAACCCTCGAGCTTTTCTTCTGCCGCGTCGAGCATCGCCAGGGTCATCTCCGCCGGGTGAGGAGGGATGTCGGCAAGCACGGCCTTGAGAATCATCCGGAGCCAGAGAGAACCCATCGGGAGGGGGGACCCCCTACGGATCGAGAGTTCATGCATGGCTGAGTCGCATTCGTTGTCGGTAAGGAGGGGATCCACCAACCGAGCAGCAAAGCGGGGGACCATTTCCTCAATAGGAACTTCCCATGGCTGTCGACGAGCATGAGGGCGATTGCAGGCCATGGCGCTCGTTTGTTTCTCAAGACAAGTTACTCCAAGATAAAAAAAAACAATAATAATAATATAAATCTCTTGGTGAGAGGAAAAGGGAAGCTATAGCCTCATATATAAGGAAATGCATTAAGTGCTGTGCGCGGAAAATCTTGCATGGTGAAACTATTTCCAAGGCCAAAAAAGGAAAGGCATCGAAAATCAAGGAGATGGAACTATTTCCAAGGCCCTTTTTTCTGCGTCCAATATTGTGCGCTGAAAATAGGGCATGAGAAGATTTTGTGAACAGCCGCATCAAGGGACCCCACGTGCAGGCTACGTGAGGACTAAACCTGATGTACACTAAAATAAAAAAAATGGAGTAGCACCCTGCATATTGAAAGCACCAACAACAACAGTAGCAAAATGATAAAATCCCAGAGAAAAGACATGCAAACATAGAAAGACATAATAACAATTGTCACTCATACTTCAAGAGGTTCATACAGAACACAGAGGACACATTTATAACGGTAAAACTTCAGATGCGGGACATGGGTTGAGAAACTCAAAATTAACTTTATCCAAGATTTTCCAAGCATTTCGAACCTCCTGAGTATGCTTCCTCTCACGATCACAAGCATCGGGGTCCTCACGAATGTCCTCCACCCTTCGATAGGCGGCAAGTATGGCCGACTGCTGGAACATCTGATGCAGGAGATCAATGAGATTATCCCGCCTTCTCTTTGAGATCAAGTGCATCAGATACACCGAGTGTACTTTATCCTCGGCGGCGTCCAATGCCCCAAGGGGCACACCAGCACAGAATAGAGGGAGAGCCTCCCTGATCGCCAGCACGATCAGCCTCAGAAGAAAAGAGCAACGGGGGAGTAGCCGATGGTTGTACTCATCAAAGCGGCTCATGATCTCGGCACATTGAGCATCGGTGAACTCCTGGTTCTGACTCCGGCCCAGTGCACGAATATTCCCATAGGAAATGATCTCGTCAAGACCATACAGATGGGCATCCATGATACCTGAAATAAAGGTCATGAGATTCATTAGAAAACTCCTGTTTCATTAACTGCAGAAGACCAACCTCGGGCCAAGAGACCCCAGGAAGCCCCTGTGTGAAGAAATCGAGTTCCTCGTTGGAATTAAATTCCTTATTAAGGAAAAGGGAATTAAATTCCCAGAAACATTTTTGATGGAATTAAATTCCATGGAGTTGAGACGCCATCATCGTCTCCCCAAGGATCATCTAAACCCTAAAAGATCTACAGTTTGAAGGTTAAGCGGTTTCATGTTCTTATGGAAAATATGAAGAAAAAAGGGTAAAAACCCTTGGATTTAAAATCCAGAGGAATGTGAAGGTCCATCGTTTGTCCAAGAACATTACCTGAGAAAAAAGGATTCTTTTCGAACAGAGTTAAACTCTGAAGATTGTTTCAGGACAGAGAACTAAGCTCTGAAAGCGAGAATTAAATTCTCAAAGAAAAAGTTCTCCGAAGAAGAAGATGAGCAAAGCGAAGGCTCCTATGAAGAGACGGAGGTATTTATAGAAGGCAATGGAAACGTTTCGTCTCCCCAGATCCCTAGAGGAATCCAACGGTCACAAGGGGTGACAGCGTTGCACTCACGTGCAGACACGTGAGAACAACGCTGTGGGGGCATTTGTTTCCTGATTTAAAATCAGGAAAGCTTCTGGGAAAAGCTTCAGAAGAGGGTCACGTGCTTACACGTGACTAGCGGTCACGTGTTGGCACGTGACACCTAAGCACATCATCAGGTCAGGTTCAGTTTTCCAACTACATCAAAGAAAGGGCTTCAGAAAGGGTCACGTGTCGGCACGTGACATTTAAATGCAAGCGTCAAAGGCACACCGGTTCCCTGATCAAGTCAAGAAAAAGGCTTCAAAAGAGGTCACGTGCTCCCACGTGACCAGGGTCACGTGTTGGCACGTAACGTTCAAAGCAGCAGACTCGTTCTCCAGTTGAACCAAGGAAAGAGGCTCCAGACAAGGGTCACGTGCTCACACGTGACCAGGGGTCACGTGGTGGCACGTGACGGTTAAGCAGCAATCAGAAGACAGAGCGCAAAAGAAAGAGGAAGGATCATTCCAAGGGGGTCACGTGCCCACAAGTGACCAGGGGTCACGTGGTCACACGTGACCGGCTTTCAAAGCCCATTGTGTTAACAGAATTAAATTCTGAAAGAAATTCAAATCTTTCCAAAGGAAAGCGGCTATCTGGAACCAATCGAATTAAAGATTCAGAGGTGGTGAAATATCATCTATCTATGGGAAAATCTCGGGTTTGGAAAGATTTCCCCTTTAAATCTAACCGAAACAACAAAGGAAAAATCCCTGGATTTGAAATCCAATGGTGAATAAAATTCACCTAATAATCCAAAGGTCCAAAACGAATGATGGATGCAAATCAAATCTCTCATGAAGATTCGTCAAAAACTGATGGATTCGGCTGCTTCTCCTATAAATAGGAGCCAAGAGACACAGAAAAGATATACAGAGACAGGGAGAGGAAAAGAGAAAGAAGAGAGCTTCGATATTTGGAGAAACTTGGATCTTCTGCAAAAACCCTAGGTAAGAAAGGGAAAAGCTCCTTGAAAGAAAAAGAGAATTTAATTCTCAACAGAGTTTAACTCTGATATATAAAACAGAAGAACATATTTCTTCTCTCTTTGATAGAGGATCTGCAAAGTGCACATCTCTCCTTGAAGTTGAGAATTTAATTCTCAATGGGTCGAGATCCTGCCATGCAGATCCAAAACATAGAGAGGGAATGCAAGCACGAGAATTTAATTCTCACAGAACTATAGGAATTTAATTCCTTTAAAATAAAACTAGGGCTTGACCCTGTATCATGGGAATTTAATTCCTTCAGAACAAAAAGAAACAGGGTTTAACCCTAATTCTGTTGAAACAGCGGGAATTTAATTCCTTTAATCATAATTTAACAGAGGATGGAAGTTCAAATTCCCTAAAAAGCTTTTGTTAGGGTTTAACCCTATTTGGTTCTTCACATGTATGAGGAATTTAATTCCTACGGAAAATTCAGAGTTCAACTCTATTCAGAATATAAAACCTTCAAAAGGAAGTAGGAATTTAATTCCTTTGAAATTACTGTCAGGGTTTAACCCTACGAGGAATTTAATTCCTGGAAAAGATTAACATATCCTCTAAACAATATACAGGGTCACGTGTCACCACGTGACCCCCCCCAGGAGATCTACAGAAAACCCCTTTGAGGAAGCACCCCACGTGACCCACGTGACCCTTGACAGAAGCTTTAATACACAGGCATTTGAATGCCCATCACGTGATGGCACGTGATGCTCTGAAAGATGCGATAATCTCAGCAGAATAAATGAAGGGAGGGCGCTCTCACGTGCTGCCACGTGACCCCTCTTGCCTTAGTGTTTAACACTAAATTAAAACCCTTGAACCCAGTGTTAAAACACTGTTGGGCCTTAGTGTTCAACACTAATTAAAAAGCTTTATTTGCAGTGTTCAATACTGATCTGTTTTAGTATTTAACACTAATTTGAAAAGCCTTGTTGCCGGTGTTAAACACCAATTATCTCTTAGTGTTAAACACTAACTTGTTAACCTCATTCCCAGTGTTCAACACTGACTGCTCTGTAGTGTTTAACACTAGGCTTTGGCCCAATTGGCCTAAATGGATAGAGGCAAAGCCTCTCCTGATTGGACTTAGCCCAAGATGGCCATAAGTCCTCAATTTGTGATTAACTGGGCCAATGGGCTCATAACATAATTAATCGGTCTTGATCCCAAATTGGGCCAAGGACTATTCAATCCACTCCGGTTCTAGGGTACATCTCTTCACTCCTTTGATACTTGGCATTGTAATCCCTCAATGTCTTCAAAGAGGTGACGGGTCCCGACGACCACACATCAACACGGACTGTGGGGTCCTTAAACCCGTGTTTAATGCAAAATTCCTGGTTACGTGGAACGCGGATAATGTCACTCTTTGACCCCGTGGAAAACGTCCAGAGCGGAGCCTGGTCCTCGCAGAGCACGGCAGTGAACCCGTGTGAAGCATCCAGAGCACATACCGGACTGTGGAGTCCTTAAAATCCACGGACTACGACGTCCTTAACCTTGACCGAGATGTCTTAAAACTAACAATGGACTGTGGGGTCCTTAAACCCATGGACTACGACGTCCCTAACCTTGACCGAGATGTCTTAAAACTAACAATGGACTGTGGGGTCCTTAAACCCATGGACTACGACGTCCTTAACCTTGACCGAGATGTCTTAAAACTAACAATGGACCGCAACGTCCTTAAACTACCCATGGACCGCAATGTCCTTAAACTGGAACAATGGAGCCCCGTATGCTCTTTTGTCGGATCTAAACGGTCCCGTTTAAGTTGATCTTAGCCTCAAAGATGGCTAACGTATCCTTAAACGTTCAAACAGACTGGACTATGAATCCCCCTAATTAACTCTGGCTCGAGGGTACATCTCTGAACTCCTCTGACATCTGTCGTTGTAATCCTTCAACGTCGTCAGAGAGGTGACGGGTCCCGACGGCTATACATTTAATGGACCACTAGGTCCCTAAACTGGAACATTAGAGCCAACTGCTCTTTTGTCGGATCTAAACAATCCCGTTAAGTCGATCTTAGTCTCAAACCGGACTAACGTATCCTTAACAAACGTTTGAGTCGATCTCAGCCTCGAGTACGGCTGACGTATCCTCAAACCAAACCCCCAAACCCAAATCTAAGATAATACGGATTTGGACTAGTCCACGCCCTACGGGCGACGACATAACTCAGTCTCCGTAAACAATCCACGGGCAACAAAATACAAAACAAACACCCACGACACGAAGTGACCATCTGGAGAAGGAGAAAGTTGTTACCGCAATGCTGTAGCGTAATTAACTGCAGGGGCTTGCGCCTGCAGGGAAGAGCGTCCCCACAATCAAAAACCCCTCAAACGAGGGGGAATCTGACGAAGTCTGCTACATCGGACGCATCCGCCTAAACCTTCGATATATGGTGCCATAAATCAACTTGGCATCTTCGGAGAGGTGGACGGATAGCACCAATTAGCATCTGCCCCGAATCTCAGGCGAGACGTCATGTCTCGGCCGTCTTTCGGAGGGGAACAGCACTTTTCCATGTAGTTCTATTACATTCGGATATTCGTATTCAAAGGCTTGATATAACTGTATTGCATCATCATTTAAACTGTTGCACCGCTAAGGGTGCCCAAAACCTGTTAATATAATAAAACGGCTGCACTATATTAATGCACTATTGTGATTGAATGAACTGCTTATTGTTGTTTAATTTATTGCTTATTTCCTGCTGTTAATCCCCTGTTCGATTATATATCTGTTGTGAGCACACCCACGATATTGTTATATCTTGACTTGACTTTGTTACGCATGATATATATTGATACACCTGACATGGTATTGTACCGTTTACTATTGACTTGACCTGATGTACCATGACCTGACTTGTTATCTGATCTTGTGCCTAATGCCAACAAACCTGACATGTAGTCCTCATGGACCATTCCTGTTGTCTATCCAGACAAACCTGCTGTTACCTGATCCTGTGTTGGCATTAGTTCTTGATTACTGAACACCTGACTCGACATACATAACTTGGGGGTATGGAGAAATCAAAAGTGTAAACTAAAGTGTAACTTAAAAGGGTATTACTTGATCCGTGGTCCCGGTGGGTAACGGGACAGAGTCATTCGTGACTCTTACATTTTCCCGATCCGTGGTCCCGGGGGGTAACGGGACATATCCTTTGAGTTACATGGAGGATTACTCAAATTGATTTCAAAGACTTTAGAATAGAAAACCTGATAGAACAGTTTAGTTACCCACTGCACACTACCCTGCACTGCTTGATTCATATTATTTGTTACTCTCGTTTTATTCATGTTTATTTTGCATTGCCTGTTACACTGTTCCTATTATACTACTTGATGACATGACGCGCTAACGTCTGGGTTTTGCATGGCCCAGATTCCGTACCGCTGTCGCAGTCCGAGCAGGAGTACTTCAGCCAGCAGGCTGAGCTGTGAGGTGTTAGTATTAGTTAGTTTTATTTCCTGCATTTATTTCCTGATGTGAGCCCGCATTATGGGACATACTTTTCAGTTATTTGTATTGGATCATTTGCTTCCGCATTTATTTATCATTGACTCTTATTATTCTGGATTGTGGACATGTTTTAGATAGTTTTGTCTTGTTCTTGATATCTCTACAGCCGTAATGTGACTGTGGATGGATACTTCCTACCCACAGGTAGCATGGTTGGCTATGTCACGTGCCCAAATCTAGCGTACTCTAGGAAGCAGGGCGTGACATGGTTCTTTTGGTATCAGAGCCATAGGTTAGTTAGGTTGATTCTTTTGTAGTTGGGTATTGTACCCAATACACGAATCAGAATACCCGTGTTTAGGAAACATGTCCTGCCACCTTGACCGTTTTACCATTCTTGAATCACATTCTTCCTGATTATATCTTTTACGATGTGCAAACTTCCTTTGCATATCGATTCGAAAACCTGATTCCTTGTTATCTCTAGGACTTAGGCGACTTGGATGGAGTTATGTAATTGTGGCTATGATACCGCGACATAGTTACAATGCGGTACTCTATTTAAGTATCTTGGAGTTCTAGCCTTGATCTATATTCAAAATCTATCATCATGCTAATGTTGGGTATTTTGAGTTCAGGATTATGGCCGGTAAGAAATTGAAGACATACCAGAGGCGTGTGGACGAAGCTGCCATGCTTGGAGTGATAAGAGGAATGCTGGAAAATCAGAAGAGGCGGACTGAGCTGATCCAGCAGCAAGCAGACTCATTTCAGGAAGGCTTGCAGATCGTTTGGCAGTCTGTAAACAACGCTGGAGCTAAACCAGTTGACCGAGTAGGGACCGTGGCAGATTTCAGACATTTGGGTCCATCTACATTCACTGGTTTAGAGGAGCCGTTGCCAGCCGAGCAGTGGCTAGTCGACATGGAGAATTTGCTGATTGCGGCGCAGATTCCAGAGGACAAAAGGGTTGATGTGGTGCGCATTCAGCTGGTGGACTACGCCCGAGAATGGTGGCTTGTTGAGGAGACCCGCTTGCCCAAGCCGATCAAGTGGGCGGATTTTTCTAAGAGTTTCCTGGAGAAGTTCTTCCCGCGGACTGCACGGGAGGAAATGGAAGAGAAGTTCATCGGACTAAAGCAAAAGGGAGCACCCGTAGATGTGCATGTAGTAGAATGGACGAGACTCAGTAGTTTCGCTGGACCTTTAGTTGCCAACGATGCAGACAGGGTACGGAGGTTCATGCGCAGACTGGACATGGACATCCAGAGGCAGATTGTCTCCCTGGGTTTGACCACTTTCTCACAAATACTTGCAGCAGCCAAGAGCAGCAGAGTTTATATGGGATGAAAGGGAGTTTGCAGCAGATAGCAGTTGCGTTAAGGAAGCAGTTCGGTCGGGCCGGTCGAGTTCAGGGCTAGGCCGACAAACAATATTCTTACATCAATGGAAGTGATGAAAGTAAAGAGCCGGCTGTTGTTCGTGATTCTATGGACGTGTTTGAAGATATATCGGGTTTGCCGCCGAAGCGAGACGTGGTGTTCGCGATTGACCTTATTCCTGGTGCAGCGCCAGTATCTAAAGCGTATTATCCAATGGCGCCAGTAGAATTGGAAGAAGTCAAGAAACATGTTGCTGAATTGCTTGAGAAAGATTGGATTCGAAGCAGTAACTCGCCTTGGAGAGCTCCAGTTCTTCTAGTAAAGAAGAAGGATGGCACAAGAAGGATGTGCATCGACTATCGAGAATTAAACCGGGTGACTATTAAGAACAAGTACCCGATCCCTCGCATTGGAGAACTTTTTGAGCAGCTTAGTGGCGCGAGGGTATTCTCGAAACTGGATTTGCGATCCGGATATCATCAGGTCCGAGTGAAAGCAGAAGATATTTGCAAGACGGCGTTTCGAACTCGGTATGGATATTACGAGTACCTAGTGATGCCCTTCGGAGTAACGAATGCGCCGGCAGTATTTATGGACTTGATGAACCGAATCTTTTCACCGTTCTTGGACTAGTTTATTGTGGTATTCATTAACGATATTCTGATTTACTCGAAGAATTTTGAGGAGCATGCTGAGCATTTGAAGATCGCACTACAGACATTGAGACAGGAGAAATTGTATGCGAAGATGAGTAAGTGTGAATTTTGGCTGGAAGAAGTGAAGTTTATGGGGCATGTTGTGTCGAGAAATGGAATCGCCGTCGATCCCGAAAAGATTGCAGCAGTTCGAGATTGGCCGATCCCAAAGAATGTAGCTGAGATAAGAAGTTTCCTTGGATTAGCCGGATATTACAGGAGATTTGTGGAGAACTTCACTCGTCTGGCAGAACTGTTGACCAAGCTTACGCGCAAGGAAGTACCTTTTGTATGGACGGATAATTGTGCGTTAGCTTTTGAGACGTTGAAGCAGAAGTTGATAACCGCCCCTATTTTGACCGTGCCAGACAATTCCGGAGGATTGGTTATTCACAGTGACGCGTCTGGGAAAGGATTGGGATGTGTTTTGATGCAGCATGGGAAAGTTGTAGCGTACGCGTCAAGACAACTGAAGACCCATGAGAAGAATTATCCAACTCATGACTTGGAGCTTGCGGCTGTGATTTTCGCTTTGAAGATTTGGAGATACTACCTTTTGGGCGAAAGAGTCGAAGTTTTTACAGATCACAAGAGTTTGAAGTATGTGTTCACTCAGAAGGAGTTGAATATGAGGCAACGTAGATGGTTGGAGCGGATGGCCGACTACGACCTTGATCTTAAGTACCATCCGGGGAAGGTTAACGTCGTGCCGGATACGCTTAGTCGGTTACCAGCAATTCAGGTGTTAACTACGCAGAAGGAGATCATTGCAGATTTTCGAAGATTTGACTTGGAGGTTGTGCTACCGCGTTCTACGGGACATTTGTTGCAGCTGCAAGTATATTCGTCTTTGATCGAGAATATTAAAGCAGCACAATCGCAGGATCCTGGACTGCAAAAGTTTCGAGAGCAAGTTGAAGCCGGGCTAGGAACAGATTTACTAATCCACGAAGATGGTTCGTTGAGGTATGGTAGCCGTTTGTGTGTGCCAAAGGGGGATGTTCGTGAAGAGCTTATGAAGGAGGCACACAGTTCAGCTTATTCTATACATCCAGGAGGCACAAAGATGTACCGTGATATTCGACAGCATTTCTGGTGGGAAGGCATGAATCGGGAGATTGCTCGCTTCGTGGCTGAGTGCTTAGTGTGTCAGCAAGTCAAGGCTGAACACCAAAGGGTTGCTGGTTTGTCGCAACCACTTCCGATTCCTCAGTGGAAGTGGGAACATATAACCATGGATTTCGTGACGGCTTTATCGCGGAGTCCAAAGGGCAACAATGCAGTATGGGTGATCGTCGATCGATTGACCAAGGCAGCTCACTTTATTCCTTTCCGGGTTGGTCAATCAACAGAGACTTTGGCAGAGCGGTACATGCAGGAGATTGTAAGATTGCATGGAGTACCGGTGAGCATCGTGTCCGATCGGGACACTCGGTTCTTATCACACTTCTGGAGGAGTTTACAAGAAAGTTTGGGGACTCGATTGAAGTTTAGCACAGCTTATCATCCTCAAACTGATGGTCAGTCGGAGAGAACGATCCAAACTCTTGAAGACATGTTGAGAGCATGCATGTGGGACTTCAAGGGTTCATGGGAGGATCACCTACACTTGGTGGAGTTTTCTTACAACAATAGTTTCCAAGCAACTATCCAGATGGCTCCGTTTGAAGCTTTGTATGGTCGTAAGTGCCGTTCACCTGTTTGTTGGGATGATGATTGGTGAACGAAGATTATTGGGACCAGATTTGGTGGTACAGACAGTTGAGAAGGTTAACACAATCAGAAAGCATATGAAGGCAGTTCAAGACAGACAGAAAAGTTGGGCTGACACGTCAAGAAGACTTCTAGAGTTCGCCGTGGGTGATTTGGCATTCTTGAAAATATCACCGACTAGAGGGGTGATTCGTTTTGGGAGTCGAGGGAAGCTTAGTCCTCGATTCGTTGGACCCTTCGAGATATTGGAGCGCGTTGGAGAAGTAGCGTACCGTTTGGCATTACCGCATTCCTTGGCGGGTGTGCACGATGTGTATCACGTATCTCAATTACGAAGGTATGTTCGAGATGAAACACACGTCTTGGATCATTCGGAGTTAACAGTATGGGAAGACCTGACTTTTGAGGAGCGACCAGTTGAAATCATGGATCGAAGGAAAAAAGTCCTTAAGAACAAGGTTATCCCCCTTGTGCTAGTTTCTTGGGGTAATCGATCGCATGGAGAGTCCACTTGGGAACGAGAAGACGAGATCCGATAGAAGTTTCCTCACCTTTTCCTGTAGTTTTCTATCTTGTATTCTTGGAATTTCGAGGACGAAATTCTTTTTGTAGTTGGGTATAATGTAACACCCGATCCCAATACTACTATTTTCTGTTATTGGTTGAGCATTAGATATTACTCATTTCATTTATCTTGCTTGTTTGGATCTTACTGTAAAATTTTATCTGGCTAAGTCATTTCTGCATATAACAAATTTTAGCACCTAAAATAAAATTAAAAATATCCATCTTGGCCTACTCGTCACCCCTAGCCACGTGGTAGCGTCCGCGCGTCGAGTTCTCGTCCCGTTCGGTGAAACGGGCGAGTTTGGGCGACTACGCGCGCGTACAGGTGTCCGACTTGGGGTATGCTTTTTAATCATAAAACATTTCATTTTAAAATTTGGAACCCGCTTAAAATCCTATTATTTGAATTTCAAATTTTTGGACCCAACCCGGACGCGATTTGGAAATGTTTCATTTAGCGCCAAAATCCCAAATTAATAAAATATTCTAAACCATAATATATTCATAATATTTTACTGTTAGTTTAAACTTTCTAAAATCTTTTAATATTTCTTTTACCTTTGAAACTTTCCCCAGCCAATCACGGGGCTCTTAACCCCCGTGGGCCCCCTCCAATTTCTCTATCTCTCTCTCTCGTATCTCTTCCCCCCTCTCTCTAACGTTTCTCTCTCTCTCTCTACCTTTCTCTAACTCTCTCTCTTCCCTATATATCTTTCTTCCCCCTCATAAATTTTTCCCAGCACGAGAAAAGCCAGCCCCACGCGAGAGACCCACCGTGAACCCTAACCCTAGCCGCCCTCACTGTCGCCGCCGCAGCTCCGACGCCGGCGCCGGCGCCACCGTTGCCCTCGCCTCCGCCTTCTCTTCCCAACCTCAACATCTTCTCATTCTCCCCCGTGCGCCCTGTGCAGCCACGATCACTGCAGTTCCCTGCAGCAACCTCCTCGCCGGCGGGCCTCGTCGTCGCCTTCCGTGCTGCCGACCAGCACCTCACCGTGGTTCCCTCGCCATCATCCTCCTTCTCCCGGTGCACCCTGACCAGACCCACGACCACCTGCACACCAGCCGCAGCCACCCGCAGCCCTGCACGCCGTCGAACCGCCGTCTGTCGCCGCCGACGACCCCGTCCTCTTGTCCCCGACCTCGCACGCTCCTCGGTAAGATACTTCCTTTCTCTTTTCCCTTCTTCTTTCTATCTCGGCTAATGCATTCATCGGCAGTTTTTCCCCCGCGATCACTGTTCACCGCCGGAGCTCCGGTGACGTCGTCAACCTTCGCAACCCCTCTGCTGATCATCGTAAGCACTCTCTCAGATCCTCCTCCCCCCTTTCTTTGTATTTTCCTTGTGTTTCTTGCTTCTTGTTTCATACCATAATGTTTCGTTCACTGTTCTCTTTCTTGCCGGAATCCGGCGATGCCGACGACGTGATCCGACGTTCCAGCGAGGTACCCCGATCCGCGTGGTCCCATTGTTCGTTGTTTGGGGTCAATCCGTGAACCGTGCGTCCGTCGCGTGTTTCCCCGCCGACGTTACGTTCCGTTTTTCCCGGTTCGCGACCCGTCGAGGCAAGTATCACTTGCTACATGCTATACTATACAATTATATATGTTTGACTCATTAAACCTGCAAAACTTAACTCGGTATAGTTATTTTCTCATTTGGTTGCAATATGACATATATCATTTTACAGTTAACATAGAAATTACAATTTGCCACTTTTAACCTAAGAACCAAGTTTACCTGTTAATCACATTTTACCGTTTAATAGATTGTAGCACTTTTCCATGTAGTTCTATTACATTCGGATATTCGTATTCAAAGGCTTGATATAACTGTATTGCATCATCATTTAAACTGTTGCACCGCTAAGGGTGCCCAAAACCTGTTAATATAATAAAACGGCTGCACTATATTAATGCACTATTGTGATTGAATGAACTGCTTATTGTTGTTTAATTTATTGCTTATTTCCTGCTGTTAATCTCCTGTTCGATTATATATCTGTTGTGAGCACACCCACGATATTATTATATCTTGACTTGACTTTGTTACACATGATATATATTGATACACCTGACATGGTATTGTACCGTTTACTATTGACTTGACCTGATGTACCATGACCTGACCTGTTACCTGATCTTGTGCCTAATGCCAACAAACCTGACATGTAGTCCTCATGGACCATTCCTGTTGTCTATCCAGACAAACCTGCTGTTACCTGATCCTGTGTTGGCATTAGTTCTTGATTACTGAACACCTGACTCGACATACATAACTTGGGGGTATGGGGAAATCAAAAGTGTAAACTAAAGTGTAACTTAAAAGGATATTACTTGATCCGTGGTCCCGGGGGGTAACGGGACAGAGCCATTCGTGACTCTTACATTTTCCTGATCCGTGGTCCCGGGGGGTAACGGGACAGAACCACTATTGGTTCACATATTCCTGATCCGTGGTCCCGGGGGGTAACGGGACATATCTTTTGAGTTATATGGAGGATTACTCAAATTGATTTCAAAGACTTTAGAATAGAAAACCTGATAGAACAGTTTAGTTACCCACTGCACACTACCCTGCACTGCTTGATTCATATTATTTGTTACTCTCGTTTTATTCATGTTTATTTTGCATTGCCTGTTACACTGTTCCTATTATACTACTTGATGACATGACGCGCTGACGTCTGGGTTTTGCATGGCCCAGATTCCGTACCGCTGTCGCAGTGCGAGCAGGAGTACTTCAGGCAGCAGGCTGAGCTGTGAGGTGTTAGTATTAGTTAGTTTTATTTCCTGCATTTATTTCCTGATGTGAGCCCGCATTATGGGACATACTTTTCAGTTATTTGTATTGGATCATTTGCTTCCGCATTTATTTATCATTGACTCTTATTATTCTGAATTGTGGA
The DNA here is from genome assembly GCA_030015575.1 of Agapanthus africanus. Lineage (NCBI taxonomy): Eukaryota > Viridiplantae > Streptophyta > Magnoliopsida > Asparagales > Amaryllidaceae > Agapanthus > Agapanthus africanus. The sequence goes on along the minus strand of CM057350.1, from coordinate 128,322,102 downwards.
CATGTTTTAGATAGTTTTGTCTTGTTCTTGATATCTCTACAGCCGTAATGTGACTGTGGATGGATACTTCCTACCCACAGGTAGCATGGTTGGCTATGTCACGTGCCCAAATCTAGCGTACTCTGGGAAGCGGGGCGTGACAATTATTAGTAAAATATGGAATGAGCAAATGCCTGTAGAAAACCGCTTAACAGATGATCAATGGGCGGTTACAAATCTTAAAATTTTTTTTATGAATTTTAAGATGGCAACCGAACATTTTTTTTACTACTTATAACCCTATTTCTCATATTGTTGTTTCTGAATTATATAATATAATTCAATGTTTTTCTGATTTTTGTATTAATGAGATACTTCATCCCGTGATACTTGCTATGTTAACTAAAATTTCTAAATATTACTCTGAAATTCTAATTGTTTATAGTTTGTGTTCAATAATGGACTCTAGAATTAAATTAGAAGGTTTGTAGGCTTTTTTAAAGGGGTTCTATGGATGCATGAGGCATACTTTAGATATTGATACTTATACCGTTGAACGTAATTTAAATGAAGTGTTTGATTTATATGTTGAACGATTTTCTACTTGTAGAAGTACTAGAGTACCGGCCGCAACCAGTTCACGTGCCTCGGCTCCAGCCTTTACACTTATTCAACAGTTGAAAAGGGCACGAGGCCTCGTGGCTTCGTCATCGTCAACTTTAAATGAATTAACAATATATTTACATACTGAGTTAGATTTAAATTATACTATAGATGAGATTGATATTTTAGCTTGGTGGAAAAGCCACGGACATTTGTATCCGGCACTTTCAAATATGGCTCATGATTTACCAACCATTATAATGTCCACAGTAGTTTCGGAAAGTGTGCTTACATGCGACAGGATGTTAAGCGAAAAAAGATGCGATTTGTAATACGACACTATGAAATGCATGATTTGTTCACAAGATTGGAAAATAGCAGCTGTTAGAAAAGAAAATCAAATTACTTTGGACTCGTATTATCTGCCTAAGGAGCTTACAGGATTGGGAGAGTCCAACACCGAAGGAGGAATTATAATCGGCGGCGACAAGCAGTAAGTAGTAATAGTAGAAAAAGAACTATATAGATTTGATTCTTTCTCATTGAGCTCAATATTTGGAAAGGATAGGTAAGCAGCTCGAGTGGGTTCGGTCTCTAATATAAAAAAGTTGTATTATTTAATTGTAATTTGATTTATATTAATGAAAATTTTAGTTCATTTTTCATTCATTTTAACTCTATTCATTATTTTATAAAATTTTTAATGAGTCTTTTAATTTTAAAAAAACATAGTTAGATGAGTCGACTCGTCCGATCCGGCTCGTCTCGTCTCGTGATTCATAGACAAGCAGAGTTGGGGTCGGCTACTGTTGAAATCGCCTCGCCGGCTAAGCGAGACGAGTTCAACTCGTCTCGTTCGGAAAGCGAGTCGGGCCCGGCTCGCTTCATTTGCCTGGCCTAGTCCCACAACAGGGTTACTTTTGTGGGTGAGTTTTATTTTTATAGGATCAGGCTTTTATCCTTTTTCGCTGCTTTTTGGAAAAATAGACATCCTTTTGATTTAGTTTTTCCGTCTTTTTTAATCTTGACAATGAACAATTACAAAGGCCCCCGTCATAAATTAGTGATTTACAAGTTTAGGATTCTTTCTTTGCACCAATCACGTGACCCTTTGGTTTAATGGTGGGCATCTATGGGACCAGGGCCCACTTATAATATACTCCACAAAAGATTTTCATCAAACATAAAATTTTGGCATGCAGATTTTCAAATTAAAATTTTGGCATGCAGATTTTCAAATTTTTGTCATATCCTTGATGTATGTCCCTATTTTAAAAACCATCCTAGTTTTATATTACTTGGAAAAATAATCGATCGAAATGGAAATAATTATCACTTGAGATTCCAGCAAGTTATGTATGATCCATTCATATAAGCACACGTGAAAATCAAGGCAACGTTATTGATATGCAGAAAGGAAAATTTTCTGTACATCAGGCATGCATGTCCAATCATAATAAAGAAAGAAATGGAATACAAACAAAATTTTCCATGTATCAACCATTTGCATTTGGTCATGAATGAAAGAAAACCATACGAGCCGTATATACTAAATATAAAGGGAAAAATGGTGGAAAGACGCTATAGAAAGGAATTTTCTTCTATGGCGTCGAAAAAATACACCCTCACTCGTTTTTTCCGACGATCGGCATCTATCATCTTCATCGTTATCATCTAAGATGTGGGTGCACCCAATTTCATGTGATTCTACAACCTTTTCACCGTTGATTTAACAATGTAAAAAGTTCTATTGTCGGTAAACCGTTAATTTTGAACCCACTAAATCAACGGTGAAAAAGTTGTAGAATCACATGAAATTTGGTGTACCCACATCTTAGATGATAACGATGAAGATGATGGGTGTCAATCGTCGGAAAAAATGAGAGAAAATGTATTTTTACGATGCCATAGAAGAAAATTCCGGTGTTGAGAATACTCTGGTGTTGAGAACCATGAATGTTTATATATAGTGTCAAAACCCTAATAAATTCATAACCACATATAATTTCAAGATTAGACAATTACTCCAGTTTATTTTACTTTCAAGTCAAAATGGTAGCAATAATTTTTCTGGAGAGAGGAGGGTGAGGGAGGAGAGAGAGAGAGAGCATCAGAAATGCAGCTGGGTTTAAGGGAGGACTCTCTCTCTCTCTCTTCTCTCGAATCGTAACCGCCTCTGCTTTTCACTTTTTCTTCCCTTGTCGTTTTCTCCCTCCATTTTCTCTCTCCTCTTTCTCTCTCTTCACGCCATCTCCATTGCTGTACGAAAATTAAAAAAAGCAAGGGATTTTCTTTCTTTCTTTCATCAAAACCAGCAGCGAAAGCGGAGAAGGATAGAATTTAATGGCCATCACATCTCTCAACTAGTTTCTCACTCATCAACAAACCTAGCAGGCATTTCTCACTCGCTCTCTCTTCAAGCTCTCGTCGAGGTACTCTCTTTCTCTCTCTAAAATGCTTGCTGCATCTGCCCTTCTTCTTCTTCAATCTCTCTTTTAAAAAAAATTCCTTTCTTAAGTTAAAATTTGATGAGGGCATCGTTCTAGCTTAGGGTTTTGTGTTCACCACTGCGTTCAAAATCTCAGCTTTGCACACAAAAGGCTCAAAGAAGCTACATTTGGGGTTCTAATTTTTAAAAGATCAAGTGGACGCAAAAGATAGATTCTTGATGCTTTATCTTTCCTTTTTTTTTTTAGAGTAATAGAGTTGCAAAGTTGCGAGCTTTTTCCATATTTTGCCTATGAGTCTATGATAGTGCGCCGTTTGCAAAAGGGCAAACATCAATTCTTGTCCCTCTCTATAGTTATCCACTGGATTTACTTGTAAAGACCGCGCCTTTTTTGGCCCATTGGCCAATTTTCTCCCCCGATATCTCAAAAACTGTGAGTTCTGCTGATTGACATTAGTTACTGCTTGAAGTCTGCTTCATTTACTAACGTGAAAGAGAGAGAGAGGTGTTGTTCTCATACATAAAGGTGGGCCGCGGTGGAAAGTGAGATTAATTAATTAGCCATTACTGTTGTTCACCAGCTGGCCTAATGCAAAGGGTGAGGAATGAATGAGCTTTTTTTTAGTGCCTTTGCTTTGCATTGGGTTGGTTTCGAGTTTCAAGAACCCCATGCTTCTTCTCTACTTCTGTGCAAAGTGTGTGTGAGATAAATAAATGTGAGGTTGGGATGAGTTTTGTTTTATTTTGTTTTATTTTTTTTGTTTTGTTTGGTTTGGTTTCATGTGATCATCATGTTGGGTAAAGTGTTTTTATTGCCTTTTGTTTTGTGGGGGTTCCCTTTCTTTTTACCTCTGCGTGCTATGTGGTAGCTATAGCTGCTTACTGTTTGTTGTCTTTTGCTTGGCTTTATTCTCTTCTCCCCATAATAATAAGCTTTCATTTCTCTGGGCTCATTGTGATCTTTTTTTTTTGTCCAGTTCTTCTCTGCAAGTGCATGCTTTGGAAGCAGTTGAGGATCCTATCTTGTAAGGTTTGCTCCTCTCTCTCTCTCTCTCTCTCTCGCTCGCTCGTTCTCACTCCCACAAATGTAAAGCTCAATTTTGGAAAAAAATTAGCTTCTCCATTTTATAGCTGCAACTGTTTCCAAAAGTTTGACATATATAAAGCTTGTTGATGTACTTATTTTTCCAAACATATTGATCACTTGAATCTTAAATCCATTTATTACGCTAAATCATTATAGGCCAAGTAACAGATAGAAGAAAACTACCAAATGTATATTGCTAAGTTCTCATTAATTTACTGTATAGGGTTTTTTTACCCTACTTGTAACATTTATTTTGCTTCAAAGACAATATTTCTTCTCTACAAATTTCCATGACAAAAGGCTGACACAACCTTTCTCGTGATTGTGTTTTTGTGAGATGGATATGGAAGAAGCTTTTTTGCATGTGATGCTAAATTCACTGTGCTATATTAAGATTTTATGGTCACGGTAATTGTAGATCAATTTTCTTATCTTTGCTTGTTCCTCTTTTCAGGTTAAGTTGAGTTGGTTGAATATACACACATCGATACTATGAGGTGAGAGAGCCAAGGAAGAGCATATAATTATGGTAAACACCGATGCTATATCTTTTGTTTTCTGCTTATTTGCTCTATTCTTTCATGACATTACATTTCATAAATAATAAAGCTTGTTTAGATTTCTAGTCAGATTCAGAGTGACCTTCATTAAATTCACTAAATGAGTATCTGCCTACTAAATTCTTTTTTATCTTCCATCTTTCATCCGTATGACTAGTGGTCTTCAATTTCATGCATATATAACTATAACTATACTTCTGGTAATATTCTTTGATACATTATGGTGATCAAGTTCATATTACTTAAGAATCAAATCTGTGAAGTTAAGAAGAGGCATTTATAATGAGTAGAATCGTAAAGTTTGTCTAGTTTGATATCTAGTCCATGTAAACAGCATCTTCTAGCTGTAATGCATAATGTTGAAAGAATTTGTTTTAGTTGGATGTAACATTGTGTTGCATGCTTTCCATAAAATGAGCTTATGTTCTTCGTTTCACTTTATAAAATGGAAGTTGAGACCCAATTTTTTCCTAATTCAGAGTTCTTCTCCAAGCACCTAGTATTATAAATTTTCATATTCCATATAGGAAGTTATCCAAAAGAAATCATGAAATACTGTACCTCACCAATAGAATTATTTGGTGTTGCTATCTTTTCCTTTTGTGTTCTTAGTATCATCGTCCTCGCATGTAGTCAGCAAATTTTCTTTTCCATATAGACACTTTGAACTCAAGAGCTTGCTTCACCTTGCTCTCTCTTAATTTGTTTAGCTAGAATCTAATGTCAAACTGCCAAAGTAACAACAATTGTTAATAAATAGGAATGGAGGAAAGTGTTCCTACACAAATATTTTGTAAGCAACTCCTACACAATAAGAAACAAAGGAGGGTTGGAGACAGTTTGTCTCACTCAAGTGAGTGGATCCCAAAACCTCTCTTTTACTTCTTGCTGTGTAGGAGCTGATTAGGAATATGTTGTGTACGAACACTTTCCTCATAGGAATAATTGGTGTTAATAATCCAATGAATGTGAGTCTGAAGTTGTTTTCATCCCACATTCCTTATGTATGAAGTATTTATTCTAGTTTCTTCGATCGTGTTTTTACTATTTGTTGTTTTCCTATGGCATAGGAAATGTGAGTTGCTATGTTTTTTTTCCGCCAAACACATTACTATGTTAGTTGAGACTCAAATTTCTTCAATAATAGACTTTACTAAAATACCCTTACCAAACGTTGCTCTTAACTAAACTACCTTAAAGATTTTCTTAATAGTATGCTTCTTAAAGTGCTATGTTTAATGGTATTTTTTAATAAAAAAAAGATTCCCTTGAAATTAAAGTTCATGGGAGGTCACTGTAAGAAAAAACGTTGAAGTAGTTTAGTGAAATACAGTGATAGTTAAGGGTACTCTAGTTAAATTTAAACTTTCTTTAATTGCATAAATAATGAATTTTAAAAGAAATCTCATTGCTCCTTTCATGCTTATGCAGGTTCACTCCCTTCAATCCAAAGCTTAAAACTATTTTCTAAATCAACATCATTCAACCTTCTGCAAAAGGATGGCGTATATTTATCTACCCCTCTTCTTCTTTCTCTACTTCTCGATCTCAACTGCAAGTTTTGCTGGAGATGTCTATACATTGATAGAACTCAAAGATGCATTTTCCCCGGCAGCAAAACTCCTCCCCGACTGGTTTGATAAAAAAACTCCACCTTGCAACTGGTCTGGCATAACTTGTGCGGGCCCTACTGTTGAGAAGATAGAATTATCTCGCATTCCTCTCAGTATTCCAGTTCCAAGCTGCATCGGGGATTTTCAATCTCTAAAGCTCCTCAACTTAAGCAAGTGTCAGCTCTCTGGTCAAATTCCAGAATCGTTTGGGAACTTGATGGACCTGCAATACTTCGACTTCAGTAAAAATCAACTCTCGGGATCTCTTCCACTGTCTCTCGCCAATTTAAAAATGTTAAGAGAACTGGTGTTGGACTCCAATGCTTTTTATGGAAGCCTGAGTCCAATTGTTGGTCTTCGGGATCTCGTAAAGCTTTCTGTCAAAGAAAATTCCTTCTCTGGAAGTCTTCCATTAGACATCGGAAATCTAAAGAATTTAGAAGTTCTCGACTTGAGCATCAACTTGCTCTCTGGAACTTTACCTTGCAGCCTGGGAAACCTCACCATGCTTCGCCATTTGGATGTCAGCAAAAATGGGTTCACAGGAGCAATATTTCCAAGCATTGGAAATCTGGAGAATCTCTTAACTGTTGACTTTTCTTCCAACAGCTTGTCGGGGAATTTACCTTCGGAAATTGGCAAGCTTGAAAACCTTGAGCTGCTGTGGCTGGGAGCAAATGTCTTTACCGGAAATATTCCATCAGAGATCGGCAATCTGAAGATGCTGAAGGCTTTGTTTGTACATAGCTGCAAGCTCTCTGGAGAAATTCCACAGGAAATATCAGAACTCAAGAGTTTGACAGAGTTGGACATATCAGAGAACAGTTTTGAAGGGGCATTGCCGGCAGAAATTGGAGAATTGACAAATCTAGTGTACTTGGTTGCAGCTGATACTGGATTGAGTGGGTACATTCCGGAAAGTTTGGGCTGGTGCATGAATTTAACGGTGCTAGACTTATCTTTCAATTCTTTCTCGGGTCCTTTGCCGGAGACACTGAGTCAGCTGCAAGCGATTAGTACATTCTATGCTGAAAGTAATCATCTCTCTGGTTCTATACCATATTGGATGTCAAACTGGAAACATGTTAACACCATTAGGCTCAGCAAGAACCATTTTAGCGGGAGTCTGCCGCCGCTGAAATTCCAGAACTTGAATAGCTTTACCGCTGATGCCAATGAACTATCTGGGGAGATACCATCTTCTATCTGTGAATCCCGGTCTTTATCTACTCTTTCCCTATCTGAGAACAAATTCAGTGGAACCATTGAACATACCTTTCAAAGCTGCTCGAACCTTTCTGATCTGATGCTTATGGGAAACAGTTTATACGGAGAGATACCAGGTTATTTAGCCAGGCTGCCTCTTGTCACGCTAGAACTCTCCCAAAACAACTTCTCTGGTTCTCTTCCCAATCAATTATGGGAATCACGCACCATTCTTGAAATTTTTCTTGCCAATAACCAACTCAGCGGTCAGATTCCTGATGATATTGGAAAAGTTGCAGGTTTACAAATGCTGCAACTGGAAAATAATTTTCTTGAAGGACCGATTCCTAGCTCGATAGGTAAGCTGAGGAATCTGACCAACTTGTCTCTCCATGGAAATAAATTGTCGGGTGAGATCCCATTTGAACTCTTCAATTGTGAGAACCTGGTAGCCCTTGACCTGGGTTCGAACAACCTAACTGGGTCAATTCCAAAAGCTATATCCCGCCTTAGGCTACTTGACAACTTGGTTCTTTCTCATAACCAACTCACTGGCCAAATCCCAAGCGAGATATGTTCGGGGTTTCAACAAGTGGCATACCCTGATTCTGAATTTACGCAGCATTATGGTGTGCTCGACTTGTCATTCAACAATCTCACAGGTAGAATACCTTCTGCTATCAAGAACTGCACAGTTGTAAAAGAGCTTCAGCTTCAGGGCAACAAACTATATGGCCGCATCCCTTCTGAGCTCAGTGAGCTAATGAACTTAACCTTCATCGATTTGTCCTTCAATTCCCTAATGGGTCCAATCCTTCCTCAGCATCTCGCTTTGAGAAATCTCCAAGGGCTCTTATTATCAAATAACCAACTCAAAGGGCCGATCCCCATCGATTTGAATTTGATGGTTCCTAGCCTTGTGAAGCTCAACATATCCAGTAACTGGCTCTCTGGTGCTGTTCCAGAGTCGATCTTCAATATCAAGAGCCTGACTCATATCGATATCAGCCAGAATTTTCTCTCAGGACCCATCCCTTTTACTGGAAGCATTTCACTTCTTATACTCAATGCAAGCAATAATTGGTTCTCTGGCCATATATCGAAGCAGATTTCGAATCTGACTTCTCTTTCAGTACTTGACCTCCACAACAATAATCTCACCGGAAGCCTACCATCATCTCTAACCAGCCTCGATTACTTAACGTACCTTGATCTTTCTAACAACCATCTATACGATGCCATCCCTTGTGATATTTGCAGCATCGTCGGGCTTTCCTTTGTGAACTTATCCGGCAACGAGTTTGACGAGTTCTCCCCAAAGAATTGCAAGGTTACTGACACTTGTAGGGCAAAACACATTGCTTCGGGTCCTTTCGTAGCTTATCCTCCTCATTCCCGAGCCCAAGTCCTAACCCAAGGTTCGGTTTGGGCAATTATTCTTGGGGGTTCTGCCAGCTTTCTCATTCTTATGTTTGTCTTACTTCTGTGGCGCACACTAAGGCAGAGGGGTTCGGCTCTTTGCCATGCAAACAAGGCGAAGCCAGCAGCCATCGAGCCAGCCTCCTCTGATGAACTCTTGGGCAAGAAGTTGAAAAAAGAGCCAATTAGTATAAACATAGCCACATTTGAGCATGCACTACTAAGACTAACCGTTGCCGATTTACTAAAAGCAACCGAAAACTTCAGCAAGGCCCACATCATTGGCGATGGTGGCTTTGGCACTGTTTACAAGGCTGTTCTTCCGGAAGGCCAGACGGTTGCAGTCAAAAGGCTCAGCAGCGGAGGATCTCAGTACCAAGGAGATCGGGAGTTCTTGGCAGAGATGGAGACGATCGGTAAAGTAAAACACCACAATCTGGTGCCTCTTCTCGGCTACTGTGTCTTTGGTGATGAGCGGTTCTTGATCTACGAATACATGGTGAATGGGAGTCTTGATCTATGGCTGCGGAACCGAGCAGATGCAATTGAGGTTCTCGGTTGGCCTGCCAGGTTCAAGATATGCCTCGGCTCGGCGCGAGGTCTAGCTTTCCTTCACAATGGTTTTGTGCCTCATATAATTCATCGAGACATGAAATCGAGCAACATTTTGCTCGACAAAGAGTTTGAACCGAGGGTGTCGGATTTTGGTCTGGCACGGATAATTAGTGCTTGTGAGACACATGTGAGCACAGACCTCGCTGGAACGTTTGGCTATATCCCACCGGAGTATGGGATGACTATGAAGGCGACGACTAAGGGGGATGTGTATAGTTTTGGCGTGGTGGTTCTTGAGTTGCTGACAGGGAGGCCGGCGACCGGGGAAGAGGTGTTAGACGGTGGAGGGAATCTTGTCGGCTGGGTGAGATGGATAGAAGGGAGAGGAAAACTGGAGGAAGTGTTTGATCCGTGTTTATTGGCAGCGGCAGGCGGCGCAGGCGACAGCGGCAGGAGGTGGAGGGAGCAGATGAGGAGGATTTTGAGGGTGGCGAAGGCGTGCACATCTGATGAGCCGTGGAGGAGGCCGAGCATGCTTGAGGTGGTGAAACTGTTTAAGGAGGTAGAGTTGATGGAGGATTGCAATTGAATGAAGGTATTGTTATTGACCATTGATTAGTAATTACCAAAGCTTATGTATCATGTGTCGTTGTTTTATGTAGTGTACTGTGTTGTAGTTGTGTGAGAGGCCAAGCATGTAAGTAAAGCTAATTTGAAGAAATCAAACAGTAGCACTTGTTTGATGTTGTGGAACAAGTAGAGCTAGATGCTAGATTGTTGCTTGTTTCTTAATTTAGAAGATAATACTGAATGATGTCTTATTTCAGAACATTATAATGTTTTCTCTGATCCATGTATCCTGCTCCACTTTAGCTTACAACTATCTGTTGTTGTTAGTGTCAGGAGTTAATTTTGATCCATGTCTAGGCATTTTCAGCCTTGATAGAAATACCAATTTGTGGAAAGGCTGCAGTGTCCACACTGCAGGATCCAAAGGCCTTCTTACACAATAGTCCCGTAGGTCCTTTTGGATCTTATAGGGCATGCAGTCTGGACACTGCAGTTATGGCCCTGAAATGTCGGGCCTCTTATTAGCCTACCAATTTATGATGCTTTGCACGTGATTTAGAGATTGTAAATTTGTTTAGATATGTTAGATTTTGAGTCGAAACGGATTGAAGGGGATAAAAAGATCACTGGGGAATTATAATTACCCAGACCATATCACTTATCTTGGTTCCTTGCTCTTGTTTGTCTTTTATCTTTGTGCAATTTTATCTTAGAATCTTGAGTTTGGTTGGCTTTGCGAAAAGGGATTTCATGCGACATTTTGTTGCAAAAGAGTTTCATTTTCCATGTTGGGTTAGCTGGGGGTTAGAAATGAAGTTGCAAACTTATGACATCGGTTGCAATTGAAATGGTTGCAGCATATATTGCAACATAGGAAAATGTATCTGTGTCAGTTATATTATTATTATTATTATTATTATTATTATTATTATTATTTTAAGTAGGAGTTTAATACTTTCTAATTAAGATAGAATATATTATTATTATTATTTTAAGTTTTTTATAATTATGGGTTTCCAAATTTGTTAAATAAGTATATTATTAGTATTTATGTTTGTTTACTATTTGATTAATATCTTAAATTTCTATATATATAATATTTATTTGTCTAACATTAGTTTCGTAACTAAATAGATAATATTAGTATGATTGTTTTAATAAAAAATATTTAGTATTTAAAATTGTTTGATAATTTATTAATATCTTATTTTAATTTGCATCCAATATATTTTCAAATACTAGACATGTAAACAAATATATTTTGGTTATCTAAGTTAGTTAAGCATGTGATCTTTAACTTTTAAAGTTTTGTTTCGCTAAATCTAATAATATCTTATTTATATTCTAGTATAATATTTTGTCTACCATAATATATTATTGATAATCTTTTAATCTTTAAATCCTATTTTAAATCTTTCAAATTAAACTATTAGGGGTTCTGAGAATTATTTTCCTAAATTTATATATATTTTCTTATATTCTCTTTCTAAATATATTTTATCTCCCCAAACAAATCTATAGCTATTTTAATCATACACATTTAAACTAATCTATATACATCATATCTATTTAAAAATCCTATATATATTTATATAAATATTTCCTATTATCCTATATAATAACAAACTACACCTATTTTAACTATATATATACACACACACCAAACAACCTTTACAAACTCTCACATAATTTAATCTCTTTAATAGTATTTAATTTCTTCAAATATATTTCTCTTCTCTCCTATCTTATAACAACTTTACATATATTCATTATTATCATTTCTCTCCTTCTCATATAAATTAACATTCTCTCTTTCCCATCACAATATTTTCTTCTTCTGCAAAATTAGCCGAGCAATCAAAATTTGGAGTTGCGCTTCATGTCGTCATGTTTATCCGTCTCCGAGGCAAGTACTCTTACGTTTTTTTAGCCGATGCAATATCGGCAAATATCGCAATAAATTCTTAGTCTATAATATTTGTATGAAAATTGTATTATTGTGCAATTTCACTAAAATACCACGTAATTATTATAAACATGATGAAAACCTTAGTTTTATACTGCTCACATAAGTTTGCATGCTCCTCACATATATATAGCTTATATTTAAACTTATTTGCATAGTTGTTATAAATTTTAATTAGTATATGTGAGTTATCATTTCATTAAATTAAATAATCGGTTCAGTTTTATTTTTTGTTGAATCTTTGTAGAATATAGTTTACATAATATAGTGCTTAGTGAATATTAGTTCAGGATAATTAAATTATATATAAAAGATCAGATTATTGTAACAGCAAGAAAATAAATATACAATATATAATAAAATCAACAAATTAATCATTATTACTAATAGTATGAAACAGAACGTTTAAGTGCATTTATATAAAATAACTGTATTGATTGTGTTTTAATATCTTTGGTATTAATTTTATATATTTAGCTTTGTGTTTTTATGAACAATCAAACCATATGCTATTAAATGACACCTTATGTTCATCATGCATGAAATGAAAACCGATTTCTAGAACACCCATTAAGATTTAAAACCATATTTTAGTTTATTATTCTTCCCAATAATAAATCTGGATATTAAATGGAGATACTTACAAATTCATGTAGATTCTTGTTTATACTATTGATACTATCATATTGTATCGACTGTATTTGACATGCTACTTGAGACTGTTATTATCGACCTGCTTGACATGACATGCCTGTTCACAACTACTGTTACCTTACATTAAAACGATATCACTAATTAGAATGTTGAACGTTCATGCCATGAAACAATTACTCGTGCTTATATGTTTACCATACTGTACTATCATCATGACTTGTCATGTTTTTCTGTCCAGTCAGTATTCTATATTGTGATTGAATTTATTACCATGTTAGCTATAGATATGCGAGGGTTGGGGTAGTTTGAGTGTGCGTTCGTACAACAGGATCTCAGGGGTCCCATGCCGGCAGCTCGTACCGGGTTATATCGATCGCTTATTACTACAGCTTGTACCGGGCTATATCGGTCGCATGTTATTGCAGCTCGTATCGGGCTATATCGGTCGGTTGTTATTTCAGCTCGTACCGGGTTATATCAGTCGCTTGTTCATTTCACAGGGCCCGTGTTTTCTCGCCCCTAGGGTCCTACCCTTGGGATAGGAATACTCCTGTAGAGCTTAACGCACACACTCGAACTCACGATAGGATAGATTATCTTTTAGTGACCAGTTAGGATGTGACTTGACCGACTTGATCTATTTACATGTCAGTTTCATATTATTACTATATCCATATTTGTATATAACATGTGCACATGGGTTTCACTACACTCATGTATTCATGCTATCACACACATACACACACTTTTACGTTGAGTACTTGTTTGGATGTTCTGACATCCCTGAGACTTGTCATCTCAAGTTTAGAGACGGATTTTCAGGCCGAGCAGGATCAGAACGATTATCAGGAGTTTGCAGAAGACCAGTAATCCGTAGGTTTATTTCTTTTCAGTTAGTATTTAGCATGTGCGTTTTTGCGGGACATTAGGATTCATGTGTCTTTTCGGATTTTTGTATTATTTCGGACCTATTGTATCATAACCTTATTTTTGCCTCTTTTTATCTTATGAACCTATTGTTAATATTCTTTGTGGTTTTATTGCAGCATGATTAGCAGTGTTATCTATTCTGTTTTGAACATTATCTTAACAGGTTTAGCTAGACAGCCTTTATGTGACTATGGAATGATCTTTCTTTACCGTAGGTAATATGGCTGGACTTCGTTAATCTCCGTATTTCCGTATTTTGGAAAGCGGGGTGTGACAAGGTTTTGTTGGTATCAGAGCCAGGCTGGCGTCGAAGTTAATCTTGGTTCTACGAACCTTTTAGGTTAGAATCGCGTGTCTAGGTTTCTCTCAGTGTGTCATGCTGCATAGTTCATTGACTCTAATTATAGAATTCAGACGACTGAGATAAAATTACGATATTGTACCCATGTACCGCGGTATGGTTATAATGCATCATTCTGTTTGAGTAACTTAGAATTCTACCTTTAATTTGTTTCCACTAATTTGATTTCCTTACACACGCCGATTTCTTGAGCCAAGACCGTGACTCTTCGTACCCTCATTTGCTTCCTTGATTCTTGATTTTTCATACCCATCTATCTTCCTTGATCTTTGTGATTAGTTCTCGATCTTGTATTTTCGTTCTTCTAATTTCGAGAACGAAATTTCTTGTAAAGTGGATATAATGTAACACCCTAGCCCGATCGTAAGTTTTTTTTTCTTTTTTTCTTTTGAATGCATTGGGTTTTGTATAATAATAATAATAATAATAATAATAATAATAATAATTATTATTATTATTATTATTATTATTATTATTATTTTAAATTGGAGTTTAATACTTTCTAATTAAGATAGAACATATTATTATAATTGTTTTAACTTTGTTATAGTTATGGTTTTCTAAATTTGTTAAATAAGTATATTATTAGTATTTATGTTTATTTACTATTTAATTAATATCTTAAATTTCTATACATATAATATTTATTTTTCTAACATTAGTTTCGTAACTAAATAGATAATATTAGTATGGTTGTTTTAATAAAAAATATTTAGTATTTAAGATTATTTTATAATTTATTAATATCTTATTTTAATTTGCATCTAATATATTTTCAAATACTAGATATGTAAACAAATATATTATGGTTATTTAAGTTAGTTAAGTATGCGATCTTTAACTTTTAAAATTTTGTTTTGCTAAATCTAATAATATTTTATTTATATTCTAATACAATTTTTTGTCTACCATGATATATTATTAATAATATTTTAATCTTTAAATTCTATTTTAAATCTTTCAAATTAAACTATTAGGGGTTATGAGAATTATTTTCCTAAATTTATATATATTTTCTTATATTCTCTCTCTAAATATATTTTATCTCCCCAAACAAATCTATACCTTTTTTAATCATACACATTTAAACTAATCTATATATATCATATCTATTTAAAATCCTATATATATTTATATAAATATTTCCTATTATCTTATATAATAACAAACCCTACATCTATTTTAAAAACACACACCCCCCCAAACCTTTACAAACTCCCACATAATTTAATCTCTTTAAAAGTATTTGATTTTTTCAAATATATTTCTTTGCTCAATATTTTATTCTCCTACCTTATAACAAATTTATATATATTCATTATTATCATCTCTCTCCTTCTCATATAAATCAACCTTCTCTATTTCCCATTACAATATTTTCTTCTTCAAAATTAGCTGAGCCATCAAAATTTGGAGTTGCGCTTCGTGTCGTCATGTTTATCCGTCTCCGAGGCAAGCACTCTTACTTTTTTTAGCCGATGCAATATCGACAAATATCGCAATAAATTCTTAGTTTATAATATTTGTATGAAAATTGTATTATTGTGCAATTTCACTAAAATACCACGTAATTATTATCTACATGATGAAAACCTTAGTATTATACTGTTCACATAAGTTTGCATGCTGCTCACATATATATAGCTTATATTTAAACTTATTTGCATAGTTGATATAAAATTTAATTAGTATATATGGGTTATCATTTCATTAAGTTAAATAATCAATTCAGTTTTATTTTTTGTTGAATCTTTGTAGAATATAGTTTACATAATATAGTGCTTAGTGAACTATAGTTCAGGATATATATATAGAACAATAGTTCAGTATATATATATATATATATATATATATATATATATATATATATATATATATATATATATATATATAAGATTAGATCATTGAAACAGAAAGAAAATAAATATACAATATATAATAAAATCAAGAAATTACTCATTATTACTAATAGAATGAAACAGAACATTTAAGTGCATCTATATAAGATAACTGTATTGATTGTGTTTTAATATCATGGGTTTTTATTAAAAACCAAACATATGCTATTAAATGAAACCTTATGTTCATGATGCATGAAATGAAAACCGATTTCTAGATCACTCATTAATCATATTAATCCTTTAAAACCATATTTTAGTTTATTATTCTTTATAATAATAAATCCGGATATTAAATGGAGATACTTGCAAATTTATGTAGATTCTTATATACATTATTGATACTATCATATTATATCGACTGTATTTGACATGCTATTTGAGACTGTTATCATCGACCTGCTTGACATGACATGCCTGTTTACGATTACTGTTTTCTTACATTAAAACGATATCACTAATTAAAATGCTGAATATCCATGTCATGAAACAATTACTCGTGCTTACATATTTACCATACTGTACTATCATCGTGACCTGTCATGTTTTCCTGATCAGTCAGCATTCTATATTGTGATTGAATTTATTACCATGTTAGGTTTAGATACGCGGAGGTCGGGGTAGTTTGAGTGTGCGTTCGTACAACAGGATCTCAGGAGTCCCATGCCGGCAGCTCGTACCGAGCTATATCGATCGCTTGTTACTACAGTTCGCACCGGGCTATTTCGGTCGCATGTTATTACAGCTCGTGCCGGGCTATATCGGTCGTTTGTTCATTCCACAGTTGGGCCCGTGTTTCCTAACCCCCGGGGTCCTATTCTTGGGTTAGGAATACTCCTGCAAAGCTTGACGCACACACTCGAACTCACAATAAAATAGATTTTCCTTTAGTGACCAGTTAGGATGTGACTTGACCGACTTGACATATTTATATGTCTGTTTCATATTATTACTATATCCATATTTGTATATAACATGTGCACACGAGCTTCACTACACTCACGTATTCATGCTATCACACACATACACACTTTTACGTTGAGTACTTGTTGGGATATTCTGACATTTCTGAGACTTGCCATCTCTGGTTTAGAGACGAATTTTCAGGTCGAGCAGGATCAGAGCGATTATCAAGAGTTTGCAGAAGACTAGTAATCGGTAGGTTTATTTCTTTTCAGTTAGCATTTAGCATGTGCGTTCTTGCGGGACATTAGGATTCATGTGTCTTTTCAGATTTTTGTATTATTTCAGACCTATTGTATCATAACCTTATTTTTGCCTCTTTTTTATCTTATGAACTTATTGTTAATATTCTTTGTGGTTTCGTTGCAGCATGATTATCAATGTTATCTATTCTGTTTTAGACATTATCTTGACAGGTTTAACTAGACAGGCTTTATATGACTATGGAAGTATCTTTCCTTATCGTAGGTAACATGGCTGGTCTTCGTTACTCTCCGTATTTCCGTATTTTAGGAAGCGGGGCATGACAACTATGCTTAGATTTATATAATGAATTTTTACTAGTCAACTTTTTGTTTAATCCAAATAAATTTAACAAATATACAAGCTAGCCAAGTCTTGGTAAAGTGCAATTTCACAGAAAATCGGTGCCCTGGAAGTCAAACAATTTTGGTTTGATTAGATATTTTGATTTTAATTTTAATTTTTATAGTTTATAATTATAATGTTTTCTGAAACCTACATTTAGGCAGTGATGTTTCATTCATAAAAGTGTCCTGCGATTAGATTATCATGCAATTTTCTCAGCATTGTTGAAAGAGCAAGGAGAAGAGAAAGAAGAAACAATCATATTTCTTTGAGATGTTTCATTCTTGTTATGATTTCAATCATTTAGGGTTTGGAAAATCATCATTCAATTTTCTCATATTTTCCAATGATATATTCAAAAAAAAAAATTTAAAAATTATTCTCCCAAGTTGTCCACTGTCATCAAAGGTTTGTTTCTTTCTAATTTTTCTCTTCCTCTTTCCTAACCATGAATGTCTAATATATATGCACGTGTTAATGGAAAATTACATAAAAAATTGCATCGAAGGCATAAACACACAAAGTTTAAACAGGACCCTACATGCATAATCTTTGTCATTGAAATTTCCGCTGAAAGAAACTACGACTCGAAAATAAGTTTGTAACCATGTTTACTCAACAAATAACCAGAAATAAGATTTCATGCTGCAGCTGTGTAAAGGAATAATCTTTCCCGAATACAGGTTCAAGTTGACTTTTCCTTTTCCGAGTGTTCTAGCCGAGGTAGCAATTCTCATCGACATAGATTAATCTTTTCCTATATACTAGTAAAAAGGAAAGGATTCTCGGTCAGGACATATATGGAAGTTAGCACCAGTATCAACCTACCAATCAGTAGATACATATTATAGTGAATCATATCCTGTACGTATGGATACTAAACTCTGATCTTCGGTTCCGCCATGGGCGGTCCCGGATATCACATTAATATGAGTGTGAGGAGAAGCGAAACCCTTAAACACAGAGACTCGATCAAAACTTTTGATGTTCTGACCTTTCCTTTATCGACATTGCCTAGCAAAGTGACCACGTTTGCCACACACATAACATGATTGCGGTGTTAGTTTTTCCTTTTGAATATCGGTTTCGGTTTGAGGAAGTTGTTCTTCTTCTCCTTCTATTTTAAATTGCGTCAAAGTGGAGCTGTCCTCAGGATAGATTTATGTATCCCCATACGGCCCTACCATACACCCGGATTAAGGCGGTCTATCCCCAAGATACAAAGAAGCCTCTTTCTTGGTGAGCCATCATGCCGTGCACTTGGCGATCGAACCGGGTGATGCGATCTTATCCTTTGCCTAAAACAATCAGATGATCAACAATGAAAATGGTGTATTTTTTGTGATATGAAGAGCAGAGGAAAATTCTCAATTCTCTCTATTTTTTACATATCTTTTCTCTGTAGATTGCGAGGTCTTTTATGAGCGTCAGCACGTTAGAATAGGAGTAAAATTTGGAGGCAATTTCTCCGTATGTTTCGACCATCATGCCTTTCCAGATATACACGTTTCTGAGAAGATATTTTGTCACATAAAATCCGTAAGCATTTAAACAAAATAGATTCGAGCTCGCGCGTGCAGTATAAAGAGGGGCTCATGAGCACACCCAGCGAAGAGCTCACATAAACCCCGAGATTGACCAGAAGTTAATTCAAAAGAAGTTAAGAAATATCAAGTGGCAAAATGGAGATCGGGCACACCCACGAGGCCTGAATTGCGGATTTGCACCCCACCGCGTGTGTAATGCATCCGCACATGCCGGGTTTACATGTTTCCGGATTGAACCCGGGACTTCCCATCTAGCGGGAGAGTGTGTTTGTTGCTCGAGCTAAGGCTCTTTGGCAATAACTGCTGATTTTAGTTCTTTTGAAGATTTGAAGAGGAAGGTCGTGTGGTCTTCCTAAATTTGAGTGATAATTATGAACAATTAATGTTATATTATATCTATATGATATATGATATGGAATATGTTCTCTCTCTCTATTTTCAATATTAAATTTCAGGCTTATTTACTGAAAAACTCCCAACAGTTTTGGACCATTCTAACAAAACTCTCATTCCCTATAAAACTATCAATAAATTACAATGATTTGATGGTCAACGTTACTGTTAATGTCAAATGACCATTTTTCCCTCTTTATAATATAATTAATTAATTAATTATAAATTACATTTTAAATAATTTTAATAATTAATAAATATTACTTGATAAATATTAAGTAAATAATTAATTAATTTTTTTATGACTGCCGGGGATGGTGGGGGGAGGCGAGGTCGAGCGTGGTGTGGGGAGCGGCGAGGGGCGAAGGGCAAGGGGCATGGGTCGTCGGAGGAGGGGGAAGGGTGTCACGCCCCACTTCCTAAAATACATAAAATTTAGGACGTAACTCAGACAGCCATACTACCTACGGTAAGAAACCATTCTTTCATAATCATATTAAGCCTGTCATGCAGTAATCAAGCGATACCATATATATATATATATATATATATATATATATATATATATATATATATATAACACATGTCCTATACCACAATAAACAACAATAACAAGATTCAAGCTGGAATAGCGGAAACGTCAAGTCAAATTGATCCAATAATGAGATAGAAAGGATACACAAGACTGTCTCTTATGGGCTCACAAAAAAACTAGGGAACAGAGTCCACTATTAGAATAAATTAAACGACTAAAAACTGGAATAATAGATTCACCTCACTGCTCGGCTATCCTCTCGAAGTAGTCCTGATCTTGCGGTTCTAATGTCAAAGATCTGGGCCATGCAAAATCCAGACGTCAGAATATCGAATATAATGTCATAAAGATAATATCCAAAATGAATATGTAAATATAACATGATAAAAGAATGATGTCAAGTGATCATACGATAATATTAGCCATAACTAATGACATAACAAGAAGGATATGGCAAAGCAATCATGTTATGTGTAACATATGTGTCAACATCACCAGCAGTTATCTATCCTTCAGGTATTTGAAACCAATGAGTGAAATACGGTAGCCTATCATATTCAATATAGATAAATGATGTCATGAGTCAGATACATACATGTCGACATACAGGCGAATGATGTCATGAGTCAGATACATACATGTCGATATATAAACGAATGATGTCATGAGTCAGATACATACATGTCGACATACAGGCGAATGATGTCATGAGTCAGATACATACATGTCGACATACAGGCGAATGATGTCATGAGTCAGATACATACATGTCGACATACAGGCGAATGATGTCATGAGTCAGATACATACATGTCGATATATAGATGAATGATGTCATGAGTCAGATACATGCATCCCATAACACGGATACCTCTTTGACCACATATGTCCCATTTTAACTATGATGCCCCCCTTTTAGCCATATTTCAGATGTCCTATGAACATAATACAGATGTCCATTTTGCCGATAATTCAAATGTCCATTCAAGTCAAGTCAAGGAGTAATAGGCAATTTTATAAACTTGTTGGTATTTGATAATAATTACATTACAGGAGTTATGACATGATAATTAATGAATATATTCAAGTATAGATGCAGGTAACAATCAAGCACTAGCATTAACAGAAATTGCGTGGTTAATCAGAATATACAACACAATCATTATACATGTCAGGTAGTGCGTTGCACATGTGTAACGTGATCTAGCATGTCGTATAATATATCAGGTTCAACATCAGTTGCATATCTGTCACGACCCAATTTGGAAACGCAACTGGCACTTAAATCACGCAACGTCTAAAGGCGTACGTAATTCAAGTAGCCGAAAACCCAGAAATCTAAACCGTGAAATGAAGTAGAGTGGTAAAAAATTTGTTTTCAAAACATCAACCTTTTTAAAACCTCAAGTTGTTACTAAAAATTTCGGCATCATCTTTTTTGTAAAAAACTGATACGAAAACGGATACAAAACATAATATATATAAAACAGCATTCCCACTTGGGAGAAAATCTCACGTCTAAAGGCGGAACACAACCACAACAGATATACGACGCCAAAGGCGAAGAAATAAGAGAATATGAAAAGAAACAATATCGCAACATAAAACAAAAGTCGACTCATATGAGCACGACACCTAAAGTCACATATAATACAAATATCGAATCTCTCAGTTTCGTCTTTAAGTTAATACATACATATGGTAGATGGAGAGTACTAGATTCAAGGGTAAGAGTACAAATAGAAGCATACGGATACTTACAAAACCCACCTACAAAATATCTCACGCCCAAAAGTAGAGGCATCCGCAGAAATAGAAGAAATAGAGTGCCCCGCCATGACTACATTGAGGATCAGTCCTGCAAGACACTGTGGCACAACGGGGGTGGGTTTCCAGCTCGTGAGTAGTAAATAACATCATACGTATAATCGCAAGCATGCACGAAATAGCGACGAATCCTAAGTATGAGGTTATGATGTCATATGTATAACAGTGTGAATGCAACATAATCATAAGCACGATACAACATCAGGATGCAACAACTATATGAACAAAGCATGTCATAATAAGTCCTGAATGTGAAATACAACTGCGATACCATCAATAAATTATCATAAAAACCGGTGTCAATCAACGACACACAAATCCCAATATCTCAGGCACCGTCACTCTGATCGGCCCTCATATCCATCTCATCATATAACTCCGAACGGTATCCTCCGGATATCCATCGAGTTTCCATACAGTCACTGGTAGGTAGTGCTCCCATGCCGGGCTCATCTCCTTTCTATACAATCTTCTTACCCCGGGGTACCTTACCGAGCCCACCATGTACCCGTAGACGGTTCCTCCTCACTTCTCGAATCGCGTATACTCATAACTCAGAACCGAGAACATCCATAGTGGACATCAAATATCATGTCAGGAAAACCGCAAATCTCATGAAACATCATATGAGAACATGGTACTAATAGCAATATATGTATCCTACTGACATGATGTGTACTAGTACAATAGCGATAGTATAACTACCAATTAAGAAAGTAATATAATATAGTTATTCATGGCAATTTCTATAGTGTGCGTATCATGGCAATTACCAACGGTGTGTGTGGGCATATGAATCAGTGCTTGTGCGACATGAACCGTCGGTAATGGTGCAGTGTCCTACTGAGGATATGTCAACGCATATCATGTAATGGGATGCACACTGTGATAACCATGTACAATCACAAATGTATAAGCATGCAGTATAAAGTTGTAACTAGAATCTCGCCATCGGCTCTTAATGCCATACAAGCGATTGCCCCGTAGATGTTAAATCTACTCACTGGAACAGTTTTGTTGGTGAAGAAAAAGGATGGATCGTTACAGATGTGCATAAACTACGGGGAGCTGAACAGAGTTACGATAAAGAAAAAATACCCCATTCCGCGTATCGACGACTTATTTGATCAATTAGGTGGTGCCAAGATATTTTCTAAGCTGGATCTTCATTCGGGCTATCACCAGATTAGAGTGACGGCCGAAGATATATGCAAGAAGGATTTCAAGATCCTATATGGGCATTTTCTTGTGATGTCGTTCGGTGTTACCAATGCTCCAGCTATATTTATGGATCTGATGAATAGGGTATTTGCAAAATGCTTAGACACGTTTGTCGTTGTATTTATTAACGACATACTAGTCTACTCTAAAACTCGAGAGGAGCACGCCGAACACTTGCGAAAAGTACTACAAATTCTTCGGGAAGAGAAGCTATACGTAAAATTGAGCAAGTGTGAGTTCTAGCTCGACAAAGTGAAGTTCTTGGGACACGTTGTTTCGGGAGAAGGCATGTCAGTGGACCCAGCGAAGATAGAATATGTTAGGGATTGGCTGACACCGAAGTCAGTGACCGCGATCAGAAGCTTCCTGGGATTGGCAGGATATTATCGGCGGTTCGTTCAAGACTTTGCACGAGTCATTGAACCATTGACAAAGCTGACACGGAAGGAAGTTCTGTACGTATGGATGGAGGAATGTACTCAGGTTTTTGAGGTATTGGAGCAGAAATTGACCACGGCACCTATTCTTACAGTGTCAGATAATTCAGGTGGTTTGGTGATACACAGCGATGCTTCAGGGAAATATTTAGGCTGCGTCCTGATGCAGCACGGTCGGGTAGTTGCTTATGCTTCACGGCAGCTGAAGAATCACGAGAGGAACTACCCAACACACGACTTGGAGTTAGCCGCAGTGGTTTTCGCATTGAAGATCTAGAGACATTACTTATTAGGCGAAAAGGTGGAAGTGTACGGATCACAAGAGTCTGAAATACCTGTTCACTCAGAGAGAACTGAATATGAGGCAACGCTGATGGCTAGAATTAATGGCCGACTATGACTTAGACTTTCAGTACCATCCGGAAAAAGTAAATGTCGTACCCGACGCTCTCAATCGCAAGCCAGCGGTCATGATGTTGACCAGTCAGAGGAGCATCATTGAGGATTTTTAGAAGATCGAACTAGAGGTTGTCACACCGAGTGCAATCAGGCAGTTTAGGCAATTACAGGTGCAGTCTTCTCTTGTAGATCGCATTAAGGCCACGCAAGCTGATGATCCTCGATTGCATAATATTCCCCTCCGAAATACGGAGACGCGACCGCGTAGGT
This sequence comes from Agapanthus africanus, assembly GCA_030015575.1. NCBI lineage: Eukaryota > Viridiplantae > Streptophyta > Magnoliopsida > Asparagales > Amaryllidaceae > Agapanthus > Agapanthus africanus. The sequence goes on along the minus strand of CM057350.1, from coordinate 128,298,072 downwards.
CCGTCTTGCCTGAATTTCGGGGGCAGATGCTAATTGGTGCTATCCGTGCACTTCTCCGAAAATGCCAAGTTGATTTATGACACAATGTATCGAAAGTTTAAATGGATGCGGACGATGTAGTAGAGTTCGTCAGATTCCCCCTCATTCGAGGGGTTTTTGATTGTGGGGACGCTCTTCCCTACAGGCGCAAACCCCTGCAGTTAATTATGCTACCGCATCGCGGTAACCACTTTCTACTTCTCCAGATGATCACTTCGTGTCGTGTGTATTTGTTTTGTTTTTGGTTGCCCGTGGATTATATACAAAGACTAATTTATGTTGTCGCCCGTAGGGCGTGGATTAGTCTAAATCTGTATTTTCTTAGATTTGGGTTTGGGGTTGGGTTTAAGGATACGTTAGTCTCCTTTGAGACTAAGATCAACTTAAACATTTGTTAAGGATACGTTAGTCTAATTTTAAACTAAGATCAACTTAACAGGATCATTTAGATCCAACAAAAGAGCATTTGGTCTCTATTGTTTAGTTTAGGGACATCGCGGTCGATTACCAGTTTAAGGACATGGTGGTCCAATGTTAGTTTAAGGACATCTCGGTCCAAGGTTAAGAACATCATAGTCCGTAGGTTTAAAAGGACCCCATAGTCCGAGATTAAGGACATCATAGTTCATGGGCTTAAGGACCCCACAGTCCAGTTTAAAGACGTCATAGTCTAGTATGGTCGTCAGGACCCGTCACCTCTCTAAATACGTTGAAGGATTACAACGACATATATCAGAGGGGTTCAGAGATGTACCCTTGAACCAATTTTGGTTGAGATCTGTAGTCCAATTTGGGACTAAGATCTGTTAAAAGATTTATGAGCATATGGGCTCAATTAATCTGAGTTGAGGACTTATGGCCGATCTTGGGCTAAGTCCAATCAGGTTAAAATGTTTAACATTTATTTTGGGTTGTTGAGCATTTATTTGGGCTTAGCCCTTTTAGCAATGCTGAGCATTGATTTGGATCCTGACAATATTTTTGTCTTTTATTGAATGCTGAGCATTCATCATAGCTCCGGGGCTTATTAAAGAACAATTTATGTTCTATCGGCGCAACACATGCGCTTGGCGCTTTGCGCCAGTCAAAAAGCGCAGTGCGTTTCTTCCAAATAGCGCATACATGAGGGACACGTGTTGTGCTTGGCGCTAGCGCCAGTCAATGAGCGCAAAGTGCTAGTTTATGAGCGCATTGCGCTATTAGTTTAGCGGCGCACACGTGAGGAGCACGTGGTGCGTTTGGCGCTGAGCGCCAGTCCATGAGCGCAAAGCGCTATTTCAAGAGCGCAAATCGCTAACTGTTATGTGGCGCCTACGTGAGGGACCCGTGTCGCGCTTGGCGCTGAGCGCCAGTCAATGAGCGCAGTGCGCTATGTTTGGTGCGCTGAGCCTCTTTAAAATTAAGAGCGCCAAGGCTCTGCAGTGCTTTGCGCTAGATGTGGAGCGCTGAAGTGCTTCTTTTATACAACTTAGATCAGTTTGCGCCCTGAGAATTAAATTCTCTTTTTATAAGAGACTTTGTCTCAAGGTTCTAAGAACAAAGTTCTTATTTTTTATAGGAGATGTTTCAATCTTTTATTTTGGTGAAAGGCTTTTTCTTTATGGATCTATGATCCTTAAGTGAATTGAATTATTCTCCCCCCTTTTTATAATGAGATGTTCATGATCTCTTTGTACAAAAGACCTTCGTCTTGTAGATTTATGATTTGTGAGAAGAATTATGTTCTTCTTTTTATTTTATGATGAGATTTTTTGATCTCTTTGTGAAAGACCCTGGTCTTGTAGATCTATGATCTTTAAAAAAGTGAATTCTTCTTTCTAATTATGAAATGATTTCATCTCTGTGTTCATCATTTTTTACCTTGAAGAAAATCTTCTTTTTCTGAGAGCTTGGCTCTTTTTTCTGAGATCTCTCAAAACTTATGAGGGGTTCCTCTGTATGTTTTCTGTCCCTTAGACTTGAAGTCTTAGGGCTTTTATATAGGGCAAGCTGATCAGTTCAATCAGTTAAGGAGATCTTTTCTCCAATTGATTTGGGGAATTTCCCATCGTTGGATCTTTGATCCAATGGCTTCTGATTTACAGAAGGAAATCTTCTCGTTATTAACAAGATTGGGAAATCTTTTCCATATAGAATTTATTCTGTATTTTGGCGATTTTTAATCACCATTGGATCATTGATCCAATGGTGCTCTGATTTACAGAGCACAATTTTGTTATTTGGAAAGATTTTGAGAAATCTTTCCTTAACAGAATTTAATTCTGATCAATTAATGATTTATCATTATTATTGGATCTTTGATCTGACGGTGGGGAGCTTTTAGTTCCAGCGCTAGCGCATCCGTGCTTTGCACGTGGTGCGCTGCTTAGAGTGCAGCGCACTTAGCGCTAGCGCATCCGTGCTTTGCACGTGATGCGCTGCTTAGAGAGCAACACACCTAGCGCTAGCGCACACGTGCTTTGCACGTGGTGCGCTCCTTAGGGCGCAGCGCACTGAGTGCTAGCACATCTATGCTTTACACGTGGTGCGCTCCTTTAAGTGCAGCGCACCTAGCGCTAGCGCACACGTGCTTTACACATGGTGCGCTACTTAGAGCGCAGCGCACTTGGCGCTGCCTCTGAAGCGTTGCTTCATTTTAAATTTTGAATTTTGAACAGAGCTTTGCTCTGATTGGGGGAAACAAATTCCCCCCACCGTTGTGCTCATGTGGCCCACACGTAAGTGCAGCGGTGGCAGCATCTGCGACCTTGGATCAACTCAGAAGTTGAAACGACATCTCAGTGCCTATAAATAGGACCCTTGGCCCTTAAGATGATTTCTATTCATCTTCTTCCTTCTGAGAATTTTTATTCTCTTGCATAGTATAGCTCTTTGTCTTAAGAACTTCTTTTAAGGATAGAACTCTGTCAAAACTTAGATAAAAATTAAATCTTTTAAATGATTATTTAAGAATCTAGGGTTTCACCCATTAACAGAGTTTTGCTCTTCATAGATCTTTGATCTAAAGAAAACCCCCTTTTAGGGTTTCTTTAACAGAGCTTTGCTCTTTTGGAATCATAGATCTAAAGAGATCTTATTCAGGTTTTCTTAACCCATTAACAGAGCTTTGCTCTTTTTAGATCATAGATCTTCAAGAAAACTTTTGTAGGGTTCTTCAACAGAGCTTTGCTCTTATTAGATCTTAGATCTTAAGAGATCCTTTTCAGGATTTCTTAACCCATTAACAGAGCATTGCTCTTTTCAAATCACATAGATTTATTAATCTTTCATAAAGAACTCTTAAGAGTTTGTTCATGGATCTTAAAGATCATGGAATTTTATTCCATTAAAAATTTTATTTTAAATTTTTCTGGTGGTTATTCCATCATTTCTTCAGAGCAAGGCTCTTCAGGAATTTTTATTCCTTCATCATTAGAGTTTGACAGATGTCACTCTGTCACAGAGTACTGCTCTCAAGGGGAGATTTACTCCTTAGCCTGAGAGGTTCTCATTAAATGAGAATCAATTGAGGATTTCCTCATTTAATTGATAGTATCATCAAATGATGAGGCTGTTTTATTAATGATGAACTGTCATCTAAATTTTGTGGGTCACCCTTTGGTCCCTTTTTTTCTGCATTGCAGTGTGGTACAAATTTAAAGTACCTAGTGACAGCACTTAAACTGTAGCATTGGAGGCTGACAATTTGTTCTTTGCCCACGCAGGTACTATGTCTTTCGGCACTTCTTTCCCGTTCGTACCCTCGGAAGGCGGGTTCTCCGAAGCGCCCGTAGACCGAGAGGTTCTTGCGCTGATCAAAGACCATGACCCGGAGCAAAAGAGTCTTCATCTATGGGGTAGATGGTACGATCAGATTATCAGAGGCCGCCGGATCTTTCCCTTATGCAGATGCACCCTCGATAAGCTATACCGTGGAGGAGGTAAATTGGACTTCAGAAGGTCTTCTTCGGCCTTCTATGGCCGCAATACCCGTGCAGCCGCCGGTAGCTTTGGATACTTTAGGGCGGCGGATATGCCAGGTTGAATCGCGCCCTTGGGGACAGCCCTACAACATAGGACTAACTCCCCGCCACCCGGCCGGATACTTATAGTGGTCCCGATATATTTTATCGGCGAAGAAGTCGCAGCTACTGAAGATCGGATTGTACCCTGCGATCTATGCTTCCTTGTTCCAATATTCTGCACCTCCTACTTGGTGGATCAAGGCATTTTTAGAGCAGTGGAACATCCTGACCCACACCTTCCTCCTATTGGATCGAGAGGTGTCCATTTCCTTAGAGGAATTTGCCGAGGTCTCTGGTTTACCCGTTAAGGGAGAGCATTACGAGGAGCTTCTTCCTCCAGATGAGTATATTTTTGCCACCAAATCAGTGGTAATGGGTCTTACCCCAGAGAACACCATTCAACACCAGTTCCCAATCTTGATAAAGGTGTTGAATATGTATGAGAGCCACTTTCTCGAATCTGGAGGCCGCGGGGTTACTTTTACGGATTTCATCGCTCGTTTTCTCCGTACGGAAGTTTTATCGCCACAAGGTGAAAAGTTTGCCAAACTTGATGATCCTTTCGTCTTTGGCTTGGATCGCCGGCCGATATTGGAAGCCGGTCAAAAGGATTTCTTTCTTCCAAACGTCGCGATCGTCCCCTTTTCGGAAATTGCCGCTCCGGGCGTCGATGAGGAAGCATTCTTTATAGGGTTCCTCGGTTTATAGTTAAGCTGGTTCGCGCTTCCCATGCACCCTCTCTACATGAGGCCGTCTGTCTTCTACCCCGCGCATCGAATGGTTTCCGGGATACAAGTGGCCATTAGGATTGCTGGGTTAGCCCACCTGTATCACGGCTTCAGCTTGGCAGCGGATACTACTGAGCCAGAGGTGCAGCCTGATAACTTCTCAATGCATTATTTAACCTCATGGCTCGAGTTGCACGTGCTTGGGGTCTTCGGTATCCACAAAAGACCTTCTTTTTACGACAGATGTAAATTCCCTCGGATAATGCGGTTGGCCGACGCCTCCATCGTAAGTTCGACACCGCGGGAAGCTAGGGGTTTACTCCTTCGTCCACGCACGGTTGGAGATGGTTTGTCCTTTACTGATAAGGTTTTGAACGTCGGCCAGGAATCCGCGAAAACGGTGCTACCATTGCAGGACATCTTTAAGGACGGGGCCTCTATCTTAAAAGCTCGGGAGATTCTTCATCTGTACTCCATCAGGCAAGGCGTATTTAGGCAAAATGATGCGGCGTTATTCATAAGATACAACCCGCATCGTTTCGCCCAGCAGCTGAGCTATAATCAGGGCATCCTGCTTGAGGCTTTCTTGGCAGAACCTGCTGCTACAGAAGAGGGAATACGAAGCGCGCTGCATCATTTTATGAGTCTGAACACGGGATCCAACTTCTTTATCAGCGAACCGAGCTGTGTTCCGAAGGCCCTGAATGTGTATGTGGCCTGGTATCAACATTCGATGAGCGCTGTCATTAGGGAGGAGAAGCAATTGCTGCTTGATCGCAAGGGCACCGTTCCAGCTGGTAACCCAAATGTTCCTCTGAAGCGACGGACCATTGTCCGTTGTCCCTTAAGAGAAGTTGCTGCGGTCGAGGTCCCGCATGATAAGCCTGAACTACCGATACCCCGTACTCCCGTGGAAACGGTGACTGTAGAGTCCCCTGAGTCCGGCGTGGGTTCGGATATCGGGACTCGTCGTCCCATGGTGCCCACCAAGCATAAGCTTATGCTAGCGGCTACGGGCACTCGCTTGCAGAAGAGGAAGAAGAAGTCGATTCTTTCTGCCGACGTTGTACTCGGCCAGGAGCCTCATGCTCTTTATAGCGAAGGCCTGAGCGAATATGGGACCAACGAGGGTCTATTTATGGCGCCGGATGATACCGACATCGAAGCTGCTATTGCAGCTTCTGAACGATTAGCAAGCCACAAAGCGGGACTGGTCATCCTCCCACAATCAAGTAAGCTTCAACCGTATCTTTTTGCTGTTATGTTTTTGCTATCAATTTTTGACTGACATTCCTTCTTTAACAGGCATTTCCACTGAGGAGGCTATCGCGGCTTCCCTCAAGACTTTTGAGGAGGAGGAGAGGATTCGCGCTTCGCTGGGCGTTGGTATATTTCGGCTCATTGTGCCTTCATTTGACTTTCTTATGGAGAATCTGACCACTTTTTCATCTTATCGCAGGGACTACCTCGACTCAGGTCATGCCCAGTATAGTGCCAATCCCGTAGGGTGATGTGGAGATGCTTCCAGGGCCAGCTATCGAAGTCCCGGCCTCCTTAGCATTGACAAAATAGGCTTTACTTAAGCAACCGATGACGGACGCTATAACGGCTCCAGAGGTAGCTCCTGGCGTGGACGATGACGTCCCGTTGATGGAGGTCTTGAGAAAATCAGCTCTCACGGCCCGGGCGGAAAGGAAGCGCAGAATGCGTGCAGCGAGGGAACATAACGCCGCCTTGGCCACGGGTGCAGGCTCGAGCGCTGCTACCCCTGTCCTTGCTCCTTCAGAGGGTGCTTCGGCCGCCCTGTCTACCGCTCACAGACAGGCAACACGTGCGACTCGGGAGGCAATTGAAAGACCGACCCAAGGTAACGTAACATTGAGTTCTTTTATCAAAGTTTTAATCTTCAGATTCTTATATATCCTATCCTGCAGGGCCGAGTCTTGATGAGGAAACGGTAGGTGAGATGGCGGCAACTGCCGAGCCTGAAGTAACCACTCTTTCTCAAGAGTCTGGCACTGCCCCAATCACCAATTTTTCCCCTTGCGGTTCCTTGCCGTTGCCGGGTGCTGCGAGTGTCACGACGATTCTCATGGAGTCAGGGGATGAAGCTACGGGTGGCAAAACCATTCCGATGGAGGAGGGTGAAGCAGTCGCTGCACCTAGTGATGCCTTTGTCGCGGTTTCGACCGGCGACTCACCAGGTAGATTTTGGGTTATTGCTTTCTCTTTTATTCTGCAATCCCTTTCAATATCTTCTGACAGTATTTCTCTCATTTCTGATTCAGGCGTGCTGAGCGTTTAGGTTGTGCCACCCGAGGAAGTATCACCAGTTGCTGCTTTGACGGTGGCCGCCCCTTTGCCTTCTCCCGTGTCCTCCCAAATGCTGGAAGGTACGGGTTTTTGACTATTGGTTTCATTGTAAGCTATATACTTTATGTACTGACGCTGCATTATCACACCCTTGCAGGAATTCTATTTGATCATCTATATCAGGTGCTGCACCCACATTTCTCCTTCCAGTCGGAGATTGCTTCATCTAGTGGCGTTGGTGAGTACAACCTCTAGCTAATGTCTTCTCTTTTCTTTTACGGACAGTCAAATCGATTCTAATTCTTCTTTGTTTTGACTGAAGCACTACAGCTTGAAGGAGGAGACGAAAGAACAGTTGCACCACCGGCACTCCCGGCCTTACCACCTGCCGCAGCCGGTATAGTAAACTTCATTGTTCATGAACCTTCTCTATTTCTTGAACCGTCATTTGACTGTAATTTGTTTTGCAGCGGTGACACCGACTTTAGCTCCGTTCAAATCTCGAATCATAATGCCAGCAGGCCCCTTTTCCCGACGTCCATCTTCAAAAGGCGCTGTGACTAGTCTGTGCATACTGAGTGATTACATCGAGAAGCTTGACGCGGAGGCCCCTACATTCGCTGCAGATTTTGCTGCCGAGGTTAATCCTATGCTGGCAACGCTCGTGAACTTTCATAGTGAGGGCGTCGTTGAGTCTTGGGTTAATCACTGCAGAAAATTGAGGCCTGTCTGCATGAGCTCGGGTTCGGACGTCCTGCTCTTGAGGTCCTGGCTGTGAACTCCCAGTGGGCTACGTGGGTCTAGCAGAGCACTCCCTACTTCCGCCATCTTGAACAAGAAGTGTCCTTAAAGCATAACGAATGTGAAGAGACTTCAAGCGAATCTGCTTGACTACATGCTCAGATTGATGCAAATGTTGTACAGTTGAAATCTATCTTTGAGGGCCTTCTACAATGTATTTCTGACGGGCTAACGCTAAGGCAGAAGCTCGACCTCATCGAGTGAGATGCGCAAAGTCGTGGGGCAGCTCAACGGGTCATTGATGATCAACTTTCATCTTATTTGCAGCAACGGGCTCAGATTGAAGCGGAGTTGGCCGCGGCAGCTGATCGTGAAAAGGGATTGAAGGGAGTGCACGGGCAACTGATTGGTTTATTGAAAACGCCTCCCTCCCAATAGTCATTTTTGTATCAATCAACATTTGAAATTTTTGAATAAAATGTATCTATTTTTGATCCTTTCATATGATGTAACTTGAACTCAAATGAACTTATAAATAAAAGATACATTTCTTTCGTACCATCTTGTGTTATCTTTTGCTTTCTTCTCTTTTCTTTGTTGTCGGCATGTTTCCTCAGTAAGCTTAGCCCGTAGATGATAGAGAGCATTCCGTTTTGTACTCTTCGAGAGGTAGTGATGGCTTAGGAAGCAGGTTCAGATCTGCTGCCTAAGGCTTTTCAACTTTATGAGCCGTGAGGGTCTCATAAAAACTTTTCTCCCAATGAGTCGAAAGAATCTCGTAGGTGTATTTTATCCTTAGGAATCATGAGGATTCCAAAGTGTGTTTTCTTTTGGGAGTCTGAAGAATCTTACAAGAGAATTTTCCCTCTTACAAGTCGAGAGGACTCGTAAGTGGTTGTTTCCCTCCTTGTCGAGATTCGACTTTGGAGAGTGTGGTCCGTGAATAGTATGCAAGAGTCCATTTTGGACCGATTTGCAGAGCCCCAGTGCCTAGGAAACAAGTTTTTTAATCCCCATTGCCTAAGGCTTTTCCTTACAAGTCGAGACGAATCGAGAGTTCTCGCAAAGACACTAATTTCCTCACGAGTCGAGACGAGTCGAGAAGTTCTCGCAAGAATGTCCTAACGTCACAGTTAACTTCTGCTCTTTACGACAGAGGTCCGTTAGGGTCTGTGGTACTAGGGTTTTGCCCATCGTACCGTCGCGTTAGCTGATGTATTCCTCGATAGGCAATCTTGCTGTTCAAGTAGCCTTACGACTGTCGTGTCTCTGATCCCTTCGGGGGCTGGACAAGACGTCTTCAAACAATCTTCCTAGGCAGTTGACCGTCGGAAGAGCAAGCATTAGGAATTTTGCCATGCCGCTTTTTACTTGAGGTTAGGCTCAGTTTGGGGAGCCCCAATGAGTCATAACCACTCCGCGCTGGTGTGGGATGATCTCCGATACTCTTTCAGGTTTTATATGAGTTACCGTCAAGACCCTGAAGCTAGGAATTTGGCCTTTGCTTCGTTTGCTGGCATTGCGTCTGCTGTATCAAGATGAATATCGCGGTTGTCTCTAGGTTGTTGGGGAACCGTCGAGGTTTGGAACTAGGGATTTTGCCGTGGCTCCGTTGTTTGATTGCCGCGTCTGAATCCTGTTGGAGGAAGAATGCTGTGGTGACATCTCGTCTGTTGTATCGAGACAAACATCGAGGTGGTGACCACTCCGCGCTGGTGCGCGGTGATCTCCGATAGTCTTTCAGGTTTTATATGAGTTGCCGTCAAGACCCTGAAGCTAGGAATTTGGCCTTCGCTTCGTTTGCTTTGGCGTGTCCGAATCCTGTTGGAGGAAGAATGCTATGGTGATATCTCGTCTGCTTTATCGAGACGAACGTCGAGGTGGTGATCACTCCGCGCTGGTGTGGGATGATCTCCGATAGTTTTTCAGGTTTTATATGAGTTTCCGTTTAGACCTTGAAGCTAGGAACATTGCCTTTGCTTCATTTGTTGTGGCGTTGCGTCTGCTGTATCGAGACGAACGTTGAGGTGGTGACCACTCCGCGCTGGTATGGGATGATCTCCGATAGTCTTTCAGGTTTTATCTGAGTTGCCGTCCAGACCTTGAAGCTAGGAATATTGCCTTTGCTTCATTTGTTGTGGCGTGTCCGACTCCTGTTGGAGGAAAGACGCCGTAGTGACATCTCGTCTGCTGTATCGAGACAAACATCGAGGTGGTGACTACTCCATGATGGTGTGGGATGATCTTCGATAGTCTTTCAGGTTTTATATGAGTTGCCGTCAAGACCCTGGAGCTAGGAATATTGCCTTTGCTTCATTTGCTTTGGCGTTGCGTCTGCTGTATCGAGACGAACGTCGAGGTGGTGACCATTCCGCGCTGGTGTGGGATGATCTCCGATAGTCTTTCAGGTTTTATATGAGTTGTCGTTAAGACCTTGAAGCTAGGAATATTGCCTTTGCTTCATTTGCTTTGGCGTTGCGTCTGCTGTATCGAGACGAACGCTGAGGTAGAGCTAGGATTTTTCCATCACTCCACTTTGTTTCGACCGTGAGGTCTTTCGTTGATGTTGCATCTACATCCTGCTGGACTGCGAAGGAACGCCGTTGTTGATATTGCGTCTGGTGTAACGAGACGAATGCTGAGCTGGAGATAGTATTTTGCCGTCACTCCGCTTTGTTTCGACCATGGGGTCTTTCATTGACGTTGCATCTGAATCCTGCTGGACTGTGAAGGAACGCCGTTGTTGACATTGCATCTGCTATAACGAGATGAATGCTGAGGTGGAGCTAGGATTTTGCCGTCACTCCGCTTTGCTGAAGTTGCGTCCGAACCCTGCTGGAATAAGGAGGAACGTTGTTGTAGGTCTCTAGGCTGTAGATGTGGCCGTCGAGACTTGGCTTTCTTTTTTTGATGGAGCCTGATGGGATGATATGGTTCCCTTTTTTGTTTGTGCCCCAATATTGTATACAGAGATCGATATGATCTCACCTGTAGGGCAAAAGGTTTCAGTTTATATATTTTTCTTTCTGCGATGCTCTATCGTTTCAGCTTTTATATCGCGAAAGTCGCGATTGCCCAATCATTTCGGCTATTTTTCGCGGCGCCCAATCATTTCGGCTATTTTTCGCAGTGCCAATCATTTCGGCTATTTGTTTTATTTACTCGCTGCTTTTTATTGCGAGTTGCCCAATCATTTCGGCTATTTTTTATGCGTACATTTTTACTTGCTGATTTTGTTGCAAGTTGCCCCATCATTTCGGCTATTTCGTATGCATTCATGGCTCGCTGGCTTTTCGCTGCGAGTTTGGGATTGGACGCCGATTTCGGCATCAACATCGCTACAACCGGGATATTTCCAGGAGCAAATCATCATTTGCCTCTGTCGATGTCGAACAAAGGTGGCTTAGCAAACAGGGTTAAGATCCTATCGACTAAGGCTTTTGACTTCATGAGCCGTAAGGGTCTCATAAAGGTATTTCTCCCTACGAGTTGTGAGGATCTCGTAGGTGAGTTTCCTCCTTAGGAATCGTGAGGATTCCCAAGAGTGTGTTCTCCTATAAGTCGTAAGGATCCTACAAGAGTGTTTTCTCCTTATAAGTCGAGAGGACTTACAAGGGTCGTTCACCGTGTGAACATATCCCCAGTCACGGGTGGGACTTTGCTAGGAAAATGTTTATTCGCGCCCTTGGATTGTATACAAGGGTTAGCATTGAACCGCTTGTAAGGCAGTCTAGGAAATGTGATGACTTAAGAACAGGTTCAGATCCCTATAGCTTAAGACTTTTGAATCCTACGAGCCGTGAGGGTCTCAAAGGGGAATTCTCCTTACGAGTCGTGGGGATCTCGTAGTTGTAATTTCTCCTTAGGAATCGTGGGGATCCCTAAGTGTGTTTCTCCTTTGTGAGTCGTAAGGATCTCACGCAGGTGGTTTCTCCTTACAGGGTCGAGAGGACCTTGCAAGTGTTTTTTAACGAGATTGCGCCATTTTCGGGTTTTTACAAAACTCGCCGATAGCCCTGCTGTTTTTACTCATGGAGCCCTTTCGGGTTTTCATCCGTTCCCATTTTGCTTATGGACATACCGTTTTTTTACCACGTCAGCCTGAGGATGCCGTGAGTTGGAAGTAGTTTAACGACATTTCGGTCAATAGCCAGTTTTAAGACATAGTGGTCCATCGTTAGTTTAACGACGTTTCGGTCTGCCGTTGCCATATTTGAGACGAGTTTCTAGTTTACGGACTTTTCGGTCCATGGGGCTTTTTCTATGAATGAGCATGATGCCCCCGGCATGTCCATCTTTTTTGGATCATGTGGTTGTGGCGGGTTCATCTTCCAGTTTTCAGACAGCGTGAATTTGCCCAGTTGGTATTGGTCCTCAATCCAGCCTTTGAAGATGAAGCAATCTTCGATTGGATGGCTTACTGCTTGGTGCTAAGGGCAGTAATTAGGATTGTTGACATCGCCTGGCTGCAACGGACGTTTTGGATCCGGCAGATTGATGAGTCTGTTGCGCACTGCCAGCTCGAACAGTCTCCTCATTTTATCTCGGTGAAACGAGTAAGGACATTCCGGTCTCTCCTCGAGGGATGGGCGTGGACGCACGTTGTTTTGGCGAACAACCGGCTTTAAGTTGCTCGGCTGTTGTTGAGTATTGGCGACGAAAGTTGCTTTTCCTATCCCCTTTTCATTCCGAGGATCCGGCTTCGAAGGAGATGGTCTATGACCCATTTGGTCCATTTGGGCCAATTTGTCAATCAAGGCTTGGAAAGTGGTGGGCTTGAAAAATATCATGAACTGGGAGATGGTCGCCTGCGGATCAAGAGTACCCACGAACATGCCCACTGCTGGCGCTTCTTCGATGCGTTGCTCACATTTCGACCACAGATTCCTCCATCGTATTGCGTATTGAACCTATGTCTCGCCTGGTTTCATCCTGGCGTTAATTAGTGCGGTAATCGGAGTACGCTCTCTAGCGCTTGCGAATCTTTGTGTGAACAACAGCTCCATTTCTTTAAATGTTTTGACAGAGTCGTTCGGGAGTTTAGAGTACCATTCGAACGCTGTCTCCGACAAGCTGCCGACGAACTGGCGAAGTAGCAGTTTGTCATCGCCTCCAGTGTTGCCGCACAAGGCTCTGAATTGAGCGACGTGCAGATGCGGATTTCCCGTCCCTTTATATATATGGAATTTAGGGATCGTGTATCCCGGCGGGTACCTTATCTGGTTGTACCAACCCGGATAGGGTCGTCCAGTCTTAACGATCTGCCCGACCGTTTCGCTCGCATGATGAGCTCGTATTTGCTGAGCGATGTAATCATCCAGAGCAGACTTGGTGATGGTCTCCTCCTTGGCTGCTGAAAAAGCCGGAGGAGGGTTCGATGTCTCCGCTCGGTCATCTTCAATTATTACTGGAGGGTCTTCGGCTGGAGGGTCTTGCTGGATCATCATGCCCACCATATCTTGGAATAGAAGGGCATTTGTTTTATATTGGCCGCTTGTTCCGCAACCTCTTTGTCCTTCTTTTCAAGCATTCTCTGAAGGAATTCGACATCAGTTTCTTGCTCATGACGTTGATCCGGGGATGTCTCCGGGCTTTCTTTTGGCCCAGTGAGTGTAGCCATGGCTGTCAGTATTTCTTGGAGCTTTTGTCGTTGTTGCTCCTGAGCCTTAGTCACTGATCGCTTAAGCGGTCGATGACTTATGGAGATACGGTTATCCTCATTCCCGGATGCCATATAGACGGTATGCACCACCATGCCCCCAGCCTTGGGGCGTTTAGATTCAGCGTTTCTGTGATTCGTCGCAGATACGGGGGTCTTCTCTAGCCTCCTTCACTTATGAGTGGTTGAAGTTGAGGGAGCCGTTGCAGCGGGCACCCAGACAAATGACATCTTCTGTGGTATCATGGGATGGTCCTTTTCTTTCCGAGCTTTAATCTTCTTTGATCGGCGGGAATAGTCTTGATCAATCACCGATTCCTGAACCTGTTGCCAAACTTTGTAGATTTTGGAGGACAACCGCTGAGGGGGCTGCTCCGGCATCACCTTAGTAGCGTTCTCCATGGGTGTAGGAGATCTCTTCAGCACGGCAGTCGGAGAGTTTTTGCGCACTCTCCTTAGCGGTTCAAAGCTGTTCCCAGTCGGAACAGCAGCATCGATTTCCACCATGGGAGCTGGCGGAGTCAGTCCAGAAGGGGAGTTGCCCCCAGCCTTCCTTACTCAACGCCAGTAACGACGACGAGCATGTCGTGCGGATGGAGTTGGTTCAGCTACAGGGGTGACTTCCTTATACCCCCTGTGTTGGTCAGAATTTGTCGTTGTTAGCCTATTGAAGACTGATGTCCGCTGAGAGGGAATGACCAGCCTGTTGAAGGCTGTCACGCCCCACCCCCAATACAGAGAGTATTGTCCGCTCTGGCCGAAGCCGCACGGTTTTGTCCTTCGGGGCGAACCGGACCCGGTCAGGGGCCACTTCCCAGGAGGTCACCCATCCCAGAACTTCCCTGGCTCGAGCACGCTTAACTACGGAGTTCTCAAGCTTCTGTAGTGCCGGTTCACTTAAAAAGCGTCTCTGTATTGAAGAGTGGTATCATTCCATTTATAGTACAGATCTGCCCTCTTTCGGAATGTGTTCCGAAGAGTCCCCATTGTTCTACAGTGGGTCCCACGGACTCAAGACGTGGCCCCCACGGATTCAAGAGGTGGCCCCCGCCCACTTAACATGACACTTTGGCATGGCACTTTGTTCCGTGTGGCACTTTGCTCCGTGAGCAAGAACCGGGTTCCGATAAAGGCAGACTTTCGAGCGAGGGAAGCAGCCTTAGCGACTTCGCTTGGATGAGGAGTTGTAACGGCCAGCCTTGTGAAGACCGACCCTTTGGCAGGAGAAGCCGCTTTGACGACTTCATGAGCAGGAATGGCTATCCGCTTAGGGATAACTCTTTCTGGTATCGCGGGCTTCTTCATGGGCCCAAATGAGCTTTGGCCCAGTCTGTCAAAGACTGAGGCATTGGAGCTGGACGACCCGTTGAGAGGGGCCACAGTAGTGATAAGTTGATCAAAAACCGACTTCTTTGGGGCTTCTTACGACAGCAGCGGGGCATTGAAGTTCATCGGTGGGTGTAACAACCTTAATTTTCCTATACACTTTTCTATACAATTTTTTTTAAAAATTTTTTAAAATCCATAAAGGAGTATTTTAACCTGAGCACAATATATATATATATATATATATATATATATATAAGTAATTATTTTGTTTTTAAATAATTCCATTTTTAGTGTACATAAAATTGTTTTAAAATTAAAGTGTACTTGGGGTATTAAATGTTGTCATTACCACTTTAAGTAGTTATTTTCCCACAATAATTACAAGAAGGAGCTTGTAGCTCATTAGTAATACCTTACATTGCTGAACCAAGCCACCAGAGTTCAAATCCCATGCCCCACATTATTTTTGTATTTATTTTGTTTTAATTTCTTTTGGAAGTCAACAGTCAAAAGGTCATAACTCACAAAATTTGTACTGGACAAATAAAACTAAATATACCATAAATCCCCCCAGGAGACCCCCTACCTAACGACACCTCGACTCGGCCCGATTCGGCCGAGTCGGCCGGCGGACCGGCCGACTGGGGCCGGCGCCGCAGGCCGGACTCGGCCGGATGGCCGAGTCGTCAACACGGAAAAATTTCGTGTTGACCTGGTCTTCTCACCTGCATACACTAAATTCTTAGATCGGTTATCAAATGCCCATTAAATCTCTTTTACTCCCAATTTTTAATGAATTTAATGATTTTTTTATATATTTTTATATTTTTTAATTAAAACCCTAACCCTAGCCTAATCCTATATAAACCCCCCATACCCTCTACCTTCTCATCACTTTTTATAAGTCCACTCTCCCAAAATTCCAAGAGAACTTGGTACGTTAGAAAACGAGCGAAAGACGAAGCGCTGACGAAATCGACGGCGAAATTCCGGTGATCGTGCCAGGACCTCTCAACGACGTTTCGACGCACCGGCAAACCCTCTACCTCTCTCTTACTCTCTAGCGTTGTCCAAACCCGTAAGTCCCCCTTTTCTACCATTATTTTCTTCCATTAAAATACGACTTTTCAAACCCGACGGAAATCGGAACAAACCGACTTCCGATTCGGTTTTCAATCAAAACTCACTTATCACTAATTCCATAATGCTTAAACATATTCATGTTGACTACTAATCACATAACAACTAATTTGGATAAAGTTTCTCACATGAAATGATAACTTTTGCAATATACCGTATTTTTGCACTTAAATACCACCATATTTAGTTTATCACATTTAACCCTTTAACATTGCTATACCTTAAAATAGATCACGAGGTAATGACCTACCTCCTCACACACTCATATGTAATCATAACACGCTACCATGAAAATTTAGAATATGACAAAACAAGATTTTACATTAAAATACCATTTTCTTATTAAAACATTTTTCTAAAAGTTCTAAGTTATATACAATTTAAAACAATATCTTTTAAAAGGAAAATACGATATGTCGTGGACATCGATCGTTTATCTAAACCTGACTTTGTGGTGTCTAAGCTAGACAAGTGAGAAAAGGTAATTATAAAAGGCCCGTCTCACGATTCGTGAGCGGAAACCCTAAAATCTAAAATACGGAAATTTACACCTTTTACAAATAAATACCTTATCTTTATAAAACCATTTTCTAAATGATTAGTATTTATTAAATCTTTGCAAAGCGCCACTACAACCCACCTTTGGGGAACTCGTTAGGATTAGTACGGTTTATCGTGCACCCTCGGGCTTAGTAGTGCGAGATTCAGACCTCCGCAAGGAGCATTCGGTCTCGAAAGGTTTAAAATACGACATTTAAGAAAAATGAGATTTTGGGAAAATAAAATATTTATTAAAAATTATTCTTGTATAAACATATATATATTTATCATTTAAACAACTATTTTATTATAAGATAAAGTTTCCACATTTTCCTAAAAATTACAAGATTAAAAGTTACATTAAAATACCATGAATTTCAAATAAATCAATATTACAAATTAATATCTTTATTTATGTAATTAGGATATTATCACTAGAAATAACACAAATAAAATTTACACTCATTATAACTATAAAGACGAATAATAAATACTTGAGGTGTATCTTGAAAACTATACAAAAGTATTTTTACATAAAACCCCCTCAAGTTTTATAAATGACATTAAGAACCCTAACAAATATAGAACTTCGACTTACATTTCTTTTAGTCTGACTCGGGTTTGAGTCTGATTATTTCTGACTTGAATATGATTCAAGTCAATCTACATTCTTAAATATTCCAACTCAATATGAACACATGAATCCCAGATTCCAGTTAACAATCTATACAACTTGACTGAACCAAACCATGGATATACATCCATTATTCCGTTATTCCATTTACCCGATTATGCAGTTACAATCTGTTTATTGATATCATGGTTTTGGTCAGTCATCCAACTTATACAATACAATACAACAATACAAGCAAAACACTACGGGGTTTTAATGGGTAGATTGGTACGGAAGATGATAAAAGTGGCACGAGACGGTCAGATTTAAGACACCTAACATGAATCCAATTGCTGTTGTTCCGGGCCTTCTAACGGAGCCTTGTACTTTATATTCTGTTTGCCCTGGTCTCTAGCATATAGAGACCCCTCTCGTATACACTGGCATTCTTCTGTACCCAGCTACAATTAACAGCGTTAATACAACATTACAACAATACAATACAACATTAAAAGCTACTCTCTCTCCTACTCTTTGTCTATTTCTCTCTTATCTTTGGGACTTACCGAGCGACCTGTTCGCTGACGACATTTTATTTATTTCTTCTTTGAATGTCGTCAGGTGCTTTGGACACAGCAGAGATCGAGCCCACCGGTGAAGACTTGGAGCAGTTTCACGAAGACCCCGAGCTCTAGACATTGTACCTTGTTCTATTCAGTACTTTCATTTCCTGTTATGCTATTGTTTAGGCATCGCTTTTCATTCCAGTTGTATTTACTTTTCATGTATTGTACAAAAAAATATTATTAATAAAGTTGCTGTTATTTCTATATCTCTTGTCCCTTTTGATTTACTTTTATATTGCTTAGATACGCTTAGCGTATGTACTCCTAAGTATATACGTAGCGGACCTCGTCGCGTCCCCTTCGCCGTACACCGGGAATCGGGGCGTGACAGGTTTTGTTGGTGGCCCATGCAGGTCAGAGCTGTATGAATCCCTATCATGCAGTTCTGGTCTGCGTGAACAACCTAAGCAATATAACACAAGAACCAGCAACTAAAATATTCTTTACAATTCATGTTTCTTGAATCTTACAAATTTCCATTCCATGAATCTTATCATTTCATGTACTTGAATCTGTCCTAACCTAAATTTTTTTTCAAGGTTATGGATTCCCCAAACAATACCAGCACCAATGTCAACAACACACCTCCAGCACTACCTCTCACACCGGCTGTTCCTGCACCAACTACCGAGCAAACAGTGCAACTTGAGGCGATTCGCAGCCTTCTTGAGGGACAGCAACAACTTCTGAACCGTCCCGAGACCGACGCACCGGGAGTAAAGCAATTCAGGGCTTTACATCCCAAGCAGTTCTCTGGTAAAGGAAGCCCTCTTGAAGCGGAAGAATGGGCACAGAGCATAGAAGATGATATGGCAGCAGCACAAGTGCCAGACATAGCTTGGGTACGTGTGGTGAAGCTACAGCTCACGGATAATGCTCGCAACTGGTGGAAGGCGGAAGAAAGCCGTCTGGTACAGCCTATTGAATGGAAGACTTTTCGCGAGAAGTTCGACGCGAAATACTTTCCTGTGACTGCCAGGTTTGCAATGGAGCAGCAGTTTATTCATCTACAACAGGGTTCAATGTGGGACAAATCAGTAGATGAGTACGACGCTGAATTCACCATGTTAAGCCGATTCGCGGCACACCTGATACCGACGGACGAGATCAGAGCCCGTCGCTTTCAACAAGGTTTGGACACGGAGATTCAGGATGCTCTAGCCACGGGAAAATTTCTGACTCATGAAGATGCTCTGGAAGCAGCCCGCAGTTATGAGGCAGTGATAAAAGTAAGGGGTAGAGCTCAGTCTGCCGGTTTGAAATGCCCTGCCACTCAAATAGCAGGAGGAGCCACTCCAAGGCCATCGTTTGAACCCAGGAGATCAGAAGAAACCAATAACCAGTCAAGTCCAGATTTCTGCTACTACTGCAGAAGAAAGGGACACTTGTGGAAGGACTGTAGGCGCGCAAAAGGCTTGTGTCTAATTTGTGGCGCATCCAGCCACGGAATTGGGAACTGTCCTTACAATAACAACTCAACTCACACATCCACCAACTACCCGCAGCGGCCAGCTATCCAGGCTCCTGCACCTCGTTATGCACTACATGCTCCACCACTTGCACAGCCTACTCGCCAATTTCAACAAGAAATGAGGGACATGTCTAGAGGGCAGAGAAAGAGGCCCCAAAGGCAGAATGTGCCTCCAGCTCGAAGGAATGTACCACGGTGACAGGC
Organism: Agapanthus africanus; assembly: GCA_030015575.1. Lineage (NCBI taxonomy): Eukaryota > Viridiplantae > Streptophyta > Magnoliopsida > Asparagales > Amaryllidaceae > Agapanthus > Agapanthus africanus. Next base: position 128,278,665 of record CM057350.1, on the reverse strand, counting down.
ATTCATATTGGAAGCCGTAGAAGCCAAGACAGTAGGTCAAGATAACACCGGTAAGCTTTTTCCACTCTTGTATCCCTTTGTCATTTTTATACACTATCTATGCTACAGTCATCAGACTTTCCTTGAAACTGTTACACTTTCCTTTTTCAAATTTCGAGGACGAAATTTTTTTTAAGGAGGGTAGAATGTAACAACCCTAATTTTCCTATACACTTTTCTATACAATTTTTTTTTAAAATTTTTAAAAATCTATAAAGGAGTATTTTAACCTGAGCACAATATATATATATATATATATATAATTATTTTGTTTTTAAATAATTCTATTTTTAGTGTACATAAAATTGTTTTAAAATTAAAGTGTACTTGGGGTATTTAATGTTGCCGTTACCACTTTAAATAGTTATTTTCCCACAATAATTACAAGAAAGAGCTTGTAGCTCATTGGTAATACCTTACATTGCTGAACCAAGTCACCAGATTTCAAATCCCATGCTCCCACATTATTTTTATATTTATTTTGTTTTAATTTCTTTTGGAAGTCAACAGTCAAAAGGCTATAACTCACAAAATTTGTACTGGACAAATAAAACTAAATATACCATAAATCCCCCCAGGAGACCCCCTACCCAACGACACCTTGACTCGGCCTTACTCGGCCGAGTCGGCCGGCGGACCGGCCGACTCGGGCCGGCGCCGCCGGCCGGACTCCGCCGGATGACCGAGTCGTCAACACGGAAAAATTCCGTGTTGACCTGGTCTTCTCACCTGCATACACTAAATTCTTACATCGGTTATCAAATGCCCATTAAACCTCTTTTACTCCCAATTTTTAATGAATTTAATGATTTTTTAATATATTTTTATATATTTTTTAATTAAAACCCTAACCCTAGCCTAACCCTATATAAACCCCCCATACCCTCTACCTTCTCATCACTTTTTCTAAGTCCACTCTCCCAAAATTCCAAGAGAACTTGGTACGTTAGAAAACGAGCGAAAGGCGAAGCGCTGACGAAATCGACGGCGAAATTCCGGCGATCGTGCTAGGACCTCTCAACGACGTTTCGACGCACCGGCAAACCCTCTTCCTTTCTCTTACTCTTTAGCGTTGTCCAAATCCGTAAGCCCCCCTTTTCTACCATTCTTTTCTTCCATTAAAATACGACTTTTCAAACCCGACGGAAATCGGAACAAACCGATTTCCGATTCGGTTTTCTATCAAAACTCATTTATCACTAATTCCATAATGCTTAAACATATTCATGTTGACTACTAATCACATAACAACTAATTTGGATAAAGTTTCTCACATGAAATGATAACTTTTGCAATATACCGTATTTTTGCACTTAAATACCACCATGTTTAGTTTATCACATTTAACCCTTTAACATTGCTATACCTTAAAGTAGATCACGAGGTAATGACCTACCTCCTCACACACTCATATGTAATCATAACACGCTACCTTGAAAATTTAGAATATGACAAAACAAGATTTTACATTAAAATTCCATTTTCTTATTAAAACCTTTTCTAAAAGTTCTAAGTTATATACAATTTTAAAACAATATCTTTTAAAAGGAAAATACGATATGTCGTGGACATCGATCGTTTATCTAAACCTGACTTTGTGGTGTCTAGGCTAGGCAAGTGAGAAAAGGTAACTTTAAAAGGCCCGTCTCACGATTCGTGAGCGGATCCCTCCTTTTCTCATTTGTACTTACCTGGCCATAATTGGCGGTGAAGAGGCGATTTGAGGCTTCTAATGACTTATCGTTTAGACCATTTAGAAATAGGCTAGTTGGCTTAAGAAACCCTAAAATCTAAAATACGGAAATTTACACCTTTTACAAATAAATACCTTATCTTTATAAAACCGATTTTTAAATGATTAGTATTTATTAAATCTTTGCAAAGCGCCACTACAACCCACCTTTGGGGAACTCGTTAGGATTAGTACGGTTTATCGTGCATCTTCGGGCTTAGTAGTGCGAGATTCAGACCTCCGTAAGGAGTATTCGGTCTCGAAAGGTTTAAAATACGACATTTAAGAAAAATGAGATTTTGGGAAAATAAAATATTTATTAAAAATTATTCTTGTATAAACATATGTATATTTATCATTTAAACACCTATTTTATTATAAGATAATGTTTCCATCTTTTCCTAAAAATTACAAGATTAAAAGTTACATTAAAATACCATGAATTTCAAATAAATCAATATTACAAATTAATACCTTTATTTATGTAATTAGGATATTATCACTAGAAATAACACAAATAAAATTTACACTCATTATAACTATAAAGACGAATAATAAATACTTGAGGTGTATCTTGAAAACTATACAAAAGTATTTTTACATAAAACCCCCTCAAGTTTTATAAATGACAATAAGGACCCTAACAAATATAGAACTTCGACTTACATTTCTTTTAGTCTGACTCGGGTTTGAGTCTGATTATTTCTGACTTGAATATGATTCAATTCAATCTACATTCTTAAATATTCCAACTCAATATGAACACATGAATCCCAGATTCCAGTTAACAATCTATACAACTTGACTGAACCAAACCATGGATATACATCCATTATTCCGTTATTCCATTTACCTGATTATGCAGTTACAATCTGTTTACTGATATCATGGTTTTGGTTAGTCATCCAACTTATACAATACAATATAACAATATAATCAAAACACTACGGGATTTTAAGGGATAGATTGGTACGGAAGATGTTAAAAGTGGCACGAGACGGTCAGATTTAAGACACCTAACATGAATCCAATTGCCGTTGTTCCGGGCCTTCTAACGGAGCCTTGTACTCTATATTCCGTTTGCCCTGGTCTCTAGCATATAGAGACCCCTCTCGTATACACTGGCATTCTTCTGTACCCAGCTACAAACAACAGCGTTAATACAACATTACAATAATACAATACAATATTAAAAGCTACTCTCTCTCTCCTACTCTTTGTCTATTTCTCCCTTATCTTTGGGACTTACCGAGCAACCTGTTCGCTGACGACATTTTATTTCTTTCTTCTTTGAATGTCGTCAGGTGCTTTGGACACAGCAGAGATCGAGCCCACCGGTGAAGACTTGGAGCAGTTTCACGAAGACCCCGAGCTCTAGACATTGTACCTTGTTCTATTCAGTATTTTCATTTCCTGTTATGCCATTATTTAGGCATCGCTTTTCATTCCAGTTGTATTTACTTTTCATGCATTGTACAAAAGAATATTATTAATAAAGTTGCTGTTATTTCTATATCTCTTGTCTCTTGTGATTTACTTTTATATTGCTTAGATACCCTTAGAGTATGTACTCCTAAGTATATACGTAGCGGACCTCGTCACGTCCCCTTCGCCGTACACCGGGAAGCGGGGCGTGACAGGTTTTGTTGGTGGCCTATGCAGGTCAGAGCTGTATGAATCCCTATCATGCAGTTTTGGTCTGCGTGAACAACCTAAGCAATATAACACAAGAACCAGCAACTAAAACATTCTTTACTATTCATGTTTCTTGAATCTTACAAATTTCCATTCCATGAATCTTATCATTTCATGTACTTGAATCTGTCCTAACCTAAATTTTTCTTCAAGGTTATGGATTCCCCAAACAACACCAGCACCAATGTCAACAACATACCTCCAGCACTACCTCTCACACCGGCTGTTCCTGCACCTACTACCAAGCAAACAGTGCAACTTGAGGCGATTCACAGCCTTCTTGAGGGACATCAACAACTTCGGAACCGTCCCGAGACCGACGCACCGGGAGTAAAGCAATTCAGGGCTTTACATCCCAAGCTGTTCTCTGGTAAAGGAAGCCCTCTTGAAGCGGAAGAATGGGCACAGAGCATAGAAGATGATCTTGCAGCAGCACAAGTGCCAGACATAGCTTGGGTCCGTGTGGTGAAGCTACAGCTCACGGATAATGCTCGCAACTGGTGGAAGGCGGAAGAAAGCCGTCTGGTACAGCCTATTGAATGGAAGACTTTTCGCGAGAAGTTCGACGCGAAATACTTCCCTGTGATTGCCAGGTTTGCAATGGAGCAGCAGTTTATTCATCTACAACAGGGTTCAATGTGGGACAAATCAGTAGATGAGTACGACGCTGAATTCACCATGTTAAGCCGATTCGCGGCACACCTGATACCGACGGACGAGATCAGAGCCCGTCGCTTTCAACAAGGTTTGGACACGGAGATTCAGGCTGCTCTAGCCACGGGAAAATTTCTGACTCATGAGGATGCTCTGGAAGCTGCCTGCAGTTATGAGGCAGTGATAAAAGCAAGGGGTAGATCTCAGTCTGCCGGTTTGAAACGCCCTGCCACTCAAATAGCAGGAGGAGCCTCTCCAAGGCCATCGTTTGAACCCAGGAGATCAGAAGAAACCAATAACCAGTCAAGTCCAGATTTCTGCTACTACTGCAGAAGAAAGGGACACTTGTGGAAGGACTGTAGGCGCGCAAAAGGCTTGCGTCTAATTTGTGGCGCATCCAGCCACGGAATTGGGAACTGTCCTTACAATAACAACTCAACTCACACATCCACCAACTACCCGCAGCGGCCAGCTATCCAGGCTCCCGCACCTCGTTATGCACTACCTGCTCCACCACTTGCACAGCCTACTCTCCAATTTCAACAAGCAATGAGGGACATGTCTAGAGGGCAGAGAAAGAGGTCCCAAAGGCAGAATGTGCCTCCAGTTAGAAGGAATGTACCACGGCGACAGGCATTCACATTGGATGCCGTAGAAGCCAAGACAGTAGGTCAAGATAACACCGGTAAGCTTTTTCCACCCTTGTATCCCTTTGTCATTTTTATACACTATTTATACTACAGTCATCAGACTTTCCTTGAAACTGTTACACTTTCCTTTTTCAAATTTCGAGGACGAAATTTTTTTTAAGGAGGGTAGAATGTAACAACCCTAATTTTCCTATACACTTTTCTATACAAATTTTATTTTAAAATTTTTTTAAAATCCATAAAAGAGTATTTTAACCTGAGCACAATATATATATATATATATATAAGTAATTATTTTGTTTTTAAATAATTCCATTTTTAGTGTACATAAAATTGTTTTAAAATTAAAGTGTACTTGGGGTATTTAATGTTGCCGTTACCACTTTAAATAGTTATTTTCCCACAATAATTATAAGAAAGAGCTTGTAGCTCATTGGTAATACCTTACATTGCTGAACCAAGCTACTATAGTTCAAATCCCATGCCCCACATTATTTTTGTATTTATTTTGTTTTAATTTCTTTTGGAAGTCAACAGTCAAAAAGGCATAACTCACAAAATTTGTACTAGACAAATAAAACTAAATATACCATAAATCCTCCCAGGAGACCCCCTGCCCAACGACACCTCGACTCGGCCCGACTCAGCCGGCGGACCGGCCGACTCGGGCCGGCGCCGCCGGCCGGACTCGGCCGGACGGCCGAGTCGTCAACACGGAAAAATTCCGTGTTGACCTGGTCTTCTCACCAGCATACACTAAATTCCAATTAAACCTCTTTTACTCCCAATTTTTAATGAATTTAATGATTTTTTTAAATATATTTTATATATTTTTTAATTAAAACCCTAACCCTATATAGACCCCCCATACCCTCTACCTTCTTATCACTTTTTCTAAGTCCACTCTCCCAAAATTCCAAGAGAACTTGGTACGTTAGAAAACGAGCGAAAGGCGAAGCACTGACGAAATCGACGGTGAAATTCCGGCGATCGTGCTAGGACCTCTCAACGACGTTTCGACGCACCGGCAAACCCTCTACCTCTCTCTTACTCTCTAGCGTTGTCCAAACCCGTAAGTCCCCCTTTTCGACCTTTCTTTTCTTCCATTAAAATACGACTTTTCAAACCCGACGGAAATCGGAACAAATCGATTTCCGATTCGGTTTTCTATCAAAACTCACTTATCACTAATTCCATAATGCTTAAATATATTCATGTTGACTACTAATCACATAACAACTAATTTGGATAAAGTTTCTCACATGAAATGATAACTTTGCAATATACCGTATTTTTGCACTTAAATACCACCATGTTTAGTTTATCACATTTAACCTTTTAACATTGCTATACCTTAAAGTAGATCACGAGGTAATGACCTACCTCCTCACACACTCATATGTAATCATAACACGCTACCTTGAAAATTTAGTGTTAGTTGTATGTATGCCCTAGAGGCTAGTATTGTACAGATGATGTATATTATATTGGATGCTTGGACATATATAGAGATGACTTTCTTGCTCGATATGATAGTATGCTATCTGGTTGCTCTTTATCTTAACATGTATACTAGTCTCTTTATACTGTCTTATAGTTACATGTTGGTAAAGCCCTTAGGATGTGTACTTGACTACCTGGACTATGATGAGGATCATATTAGTGGGGACATGGTAGTCCATAAGTACATCCTTCAAGGTCCCTAGTCGTGGGTGTATCGAGAGGGGGCATCGATATACCAGTGTAGACTAGCGTATACGCTTCTCGACCCATGAGATGGGCGATGGATGATCCCATATCCATTGGTGTTTGACATCAGAGATGGTATACGGGTGCTCAGTGGAGACTGGGTACACTGGACGGACTCACCGAGAACTCCCAGATGGTATTATACCTCACGTCAGATGGCAGTTCTCAGGTGACACTTGTGCAGGTTAGTCTGTAGACCCGAGATCGTCATAGAGTCTTGTGTGATTCCTACTAGGCATTGGATGTCGACCTATGGAGGGGTTCTCACTGTGTGACAGTGTGGCGAAGCATAGGCTCTTACCCCCAGGGTGTCCCGAGACCGGAAGGTGTTCCGGCGGATTGTAGTCCTCGCGAGGGGGCATGCGTAAAAAGTAGCGGCTGAGGGACCCGTTGGTACCACGGCGACCCCATTGGATGGGGTGGCTGCCTGACTAACATTATACATTGGTATCAGAGCCGACCTAGAACATTAGGCGACACTTTAACGAAGTTATAACTCCGATCGAACCGGAAAATACGGATTTTGAGTGCTCTCTGGACATTTTTTAAAATCTGGTTATTTTCAGAATTAAAAATATGCAAAAAATCCAGCAGGTATATATAAGAGTTACTGTAAAAAACGAGGCCATGATCTCTTTATTCCACCGCGGAACCGCGGCAATAGCGTGCTTAGGCCGCGGTTCCGCGGCCGTTCTGTTGCCTCATGGTATCATTTTTGTACAGTAACTCATTTCTCTGCTTGTGTATTGTTTTGGAGTATTTTTAATCTGAATTTAGTACTGTAAATTCTGGAGATGTTTTTGGACTCGACGATTCGATCGGAATTTTGATTTCATGACTTTTCCGAATAAATTAGAATGTATTGAAGTGTTTGAACGAGTATCATTTGCTCACTTTTCACGGGGTTTAAAATCTTTCGGAAATACGTGCAACTTTGTTTGTGGTGGACCCTCTAGAAGATAACAAACCTTAACTCGATTATGTGACCGTCTTGAACTGCCTTTTGAACCTTAGGGTTTGGGGCAGTACGGCGTACCATATGTGAGGCGTTGGCTTGACCCTTCTACGGCTGGACCGCTACTACTGTAGCACACTCCGGGTTTTTTGAACTCCGCTCAAGTGTTGAGCTTTAGCGAATCTTGGGTATTTGATCGTTCGTTCGAAAACTTTAATACCGTCTATTTATCTGGAATGTGATGCAATATGTGGAATTCATATAGTTGGACATGAAATACGAAGTATGTGATATTTCGCATTTACGATGTCTAAAGAGAATATGGATTCCAAATATTGCAGTTTTACACTTTCTTTTCTGTGACCGTAAGTGTAGTATGTCGATATCGCCGGTTTCATTGCTATACATCAACGACAATTGGGGTACGCATACTTACTTACGTTGATGATATGAGATATTATGTGTTGCTGAGATATGATGTGCAGGATTGTCGCGATTGAATAGCCGGGGTTTTTTATGTGAGATGAGAGTTTTATATTTTCATTCATGTAAATTCAAATGTAATGTAATATTCTTTTATTTGGGGCACTTCCGGGTTGAGGTCGATGCCACCAGTGTTGTATATTATTTACTTTTCCGCATTAGGATGGACCCAAGGAGGGGAGCACAGGTGACTGGGTTCTGGGGTTCAGTGGGAGGCCATCTCGAGGAGTCGAGACCGGGTCTCCTAAACTCCAGAATTAGTAGGGTCGCTTGCCGCTCTCGTAGGGGTCCAGGGTGTGGGCTTGGCTATTCATCACGACTGTGGAATCCGTATTTTCTATTATTGGCTAAATACTAAATACGGACGTCCTAGTATATCCCACATTATATCTATGTTTCTGCTGTGATATCTATGATGTGATCATTTGATATGTTGTGATGGATACAGTATATAGTATATATGATATATTATATAGACGTTACTTATGTTTTACACCCGCACTAGCCCTGCCCTGCTCTGTCGTTAGTTACCTAACCTAACGGTGCACGAGGGGACATCGAGGCAAATGCGGATGGCATAAGTGTACGTCGTATTTATCTGTGATGTTTAGGTGACTTAAATGATGGGACTTCATTAATGTGATTAATGAAAGAAAAGAAACCTAATAGATGTTGTAGAATCAATTTTTTAAATAAAAAGGGTAGCTACAGTTTTGCTTTGCATAGCGGTATATATGATATACCCTGCACCTTATTCGATGAGGAAAGGGCCGAGATCCCTTCACCGGGAGTGACCCTTTTAGCAATAACTGGCAGATGCTACACACTTGGTTTGTCTTTTGATTGCTTCTATAGTTTCTGCTTTGCACAGTGATATATATGATATATCTCGCACCTCATTCGACGAGGAAAGGGCCGACGATCCCTTCACCGGGAGTGACCCCTTTAGCAAAACTAGAAAAGCCTCAAGAACATTCCATTTCAAAATTCATTCGATTCTACAACGATATCAAGTTCATTACGCAATAGGTTTTCAGAAAAACCTGTCGTGGCCCTCCGTCATTTCAGATAAATCCTACTTAGTATTCGTGCTACGTTTGTTGACCTCCGTCAAGGCGTAGTGTGCGGTAGCTAACTAGTATTTATCTGCTTATGCATGTGATGCAGATTGAATTAGGGTAGTCGTACGACCTTGTTGACCTCCGTCAAGGGTCGTGCGGGTGGGTTTGATTCAATCAAGAAATGACGGGTTGAACTTGACTTGCACCCTGTGGTTTGTTGACCTCCGTCAAGGTCATAGGATGCTTGGGGCAAAATATTATCGGAAATTTCAAGTGTTGGAATTTGCAATGAGATTGCATACCTTCTATGAGATAGTTGGATCCCGATACCCACTGCGAGTAATTGTTACTCCTGGGAGAGTTTACACAGGACAATTAGCCGATCAAGTAGGTGTCTAGAAAGGTGTCAACGGGGTTACGCCTCTGGGAAAACGAGGTTTGCTTTAATTAGGTCCGGGCGAAAGCACGGGGAACCTTCCTCAAAGTACCGACACTGGCCTGACTGAAAGATCGGCGAAGTTGTAGGGTGTAATTAATCCCGGCTAGTCTTTCCTTTTAGGGTTTGAAGGAAGATTTGATAAAAACCAGTGGGAGCCATCCCGATTAGATAAGATAATAACCAATCTGATCTTGCAAGAGCATACGCTAAAGTGTTTTCTTCTCTCTCTCTCTCCAGGTAGCGACCATGTCATGCCTTAATCAAGATAATAATATGGATGTATTGACCGAACCCGCAAGTTATACTGTGCTGGGGAACGTTGGTTCCGTTCTTTCTTATAAGAGTTATAGGAATGAACAGGACATAGGGGAATACCAGGATTCCCATGCCACCCGAATGAAGAAAGTACATGTTGATGCATTTTCTTCGGGTGTGTTCGTTACAGAGAACTGTTTCTCCATTTGACCTACGTCCTGGGTATTAGATACCGGGTCAGGATCCCATATATGTAATCAGTTACATGGGCTTAGGAAAGGTAGAGAACTTGGAGAAGGTGATAAAGACATAAAAGTTGGAAATGGTGGAATTGTTGTAGCTAAGACTGTCGGGGAATATCACCTTGCATTACCAACTGGTAATACATTGGTTCTGAACGAATGCTATTACATGCCGAACCTGATATGCAACATTATATCAGTTTCTTTGTTGAGTAAAGAGAGATATAATTTTGTATTACAGGATAATGTTATGAATATTTTCCGTAATCAAAAGTTGGTTGGATCAGGCACGTTATGCAATGGTATTTATGTTCTAAATCAATCAACAGTTCTGAGCATAACAAACACACACAAGAGGAAGAGTTCAGAACTGAACGAATCCTTCTTGTGGCATTGTAGACTCGGTCATATAAATACGACACGGCTAGCTAAGTTGCATAAGGATGGATATTTGAAACTGTTCGAATTTTCATCTTATAACACTTGCCAGTCATGTCTCAAAGGCAAAATGACCAAAACTCCGTTTACGGGACACGGAGAAAGAGTTACCAAACTCTTGGGACTGATACATAGTGATGTATGCGGTCCCATGTCTACACACGCCAAGGATGGTTCTTCGTACTTCATTACATTCACTGACGATCTCTCTAGGTTCGGGTATGTGTTCCTGATGAAACACAAATCAGAAACTTTTGAGAAATTTAGAGAATATAAACAAGAAGTCGAGAACCAAACCGGAAAAAGTATTAAAATCCTACGATCTGATCAAGGAGGTGAATACTTGAGCATTGAATTCCTGGACTTCCTAAAAGAGAATGTGATTCTCTTTCAGCTGACTCCTTCATATACACCACAGCACAACGGTGTATCAGAACGGAGGAACCGCACCCTATTAGATATGGTGCGCTCTATGATGAGTGTAGCTGAGTTACCTATTTCCTTCTGGGGATATGCACTGGAAACAGCAGCATACCTACTGAATAGGGTTCCTACCAAATCTGTGCCTACCACCCCATATGAGATATGGGAGGGGAAGAGACCATATCTTAATTTTATAAAGATATGGGGTTGCCCGGCCTATGTTAAAAGACAAAAACCGGACAAACTCGAGGCAAGGTCTGTTTTGTGTAAATTTGTTGGATATCCCAAGCATTCGCGAGGATATATCTTCTACCACAGTGAGGAACAAAGAGTATTTGTTGCTCAACATGCCACCTTTTTAGAAAAGGAATTTCTTGCAAAAGAGATTAGTGGCTCTGAGGTAGAACTGGAAGAGGTTCCAGCTGAACAAACCACAACAGAAGATTTAGTGGAACCAGAGGATTCAGTAGCTCCCAACGAACCTCAGCCTCTCCGCCGATCTAGTAGGGTTCCTCGCCAACCTGAGAGATACTACGGTTTTCTCATGGATGGTGGGAGCGAGGATTGCATCATGGAGGATGATGACCCAACTGGCTTCGAGCAGGCCATCACGAGTGGGGACTCAGTAAAATGGCTGGATGCTATGCGGTCCGAGATGGAATCCATGTACACCAACAAAGTATGGACTTTGGAAGATGCTCCTGAAGGGGTAAAACCCATTGGGAGCAAGTGGATCTTCAAGAAAAAGCTTGGTGTAGATGGGAAAGTGGAGACTTTCAAAGCTAGACTTGTTGCAAAGGGTTTTCGTCAAAGACCAGGTGTGGACTATAACGAAACCTTTTCTCCAGTGGCTATGCTTAAATCCATCCGGATCATGCTTGCCATCGCTGCATATCATGACTACGAAATCTGGCAAATGGATGTTAAGACCGCCTTTCTAAACGGTGATTTAGAAGAGTGCGTGTACATGACTCAGCTAGAGGGCTTCGTAGATAGTGGGAGCAGCGAGAAGGTGTGCAAGCTGCTTAAATCCATTTATGGATTAAAGCAAGCATCGCGGAGTTGGAACATTTGCTTTGACGTCGTTATCAAAGAGTTTGATTTCGTCAAAAACGTAGATGAACCTTGTATCTACAAGAAAGTGGCAGAGAGTAAGGTTGTCTTCCTCGTATTGTACGTGGACGACATACTCTTGATAGGAAATGATATTCCTATGCTGCAATCGATCAAGCTCTTCTTATCACAAAAATTCTCAATGAAAGATCTTGGTGATGCCTCCTGCATATTGGGAATCAGGATCTATAGAGATAGATCCAAACGGATATTGGGATTGTCCCAATCCAGGTACATTGACACCATACTAAAGAGGTTTAGTATGGAAGAATCCAAGCGTGGGAACTTACCCACGATCTCTGGAGTCACTCTCTCCAAAGAGATGTCTCCCAAGACTGATTTGGAGAGAGCTCGCATGCAAGGGATACCCTATGCTTCGGCTGTAGGCTCTATCATGTACGCGATGCTATGTACCAGACCCGATGTAGCATACTCACTAAGTGTAGTGAGCAGGTATCAAGCTGATCCTGGAGAGAGTCACTGGACAGCCGTGAAGAGCATTCTCAAGTACTTACGAAAGACTAAGGAGATGCTCTTGGTGTATGGTAACGGAGAACTCCAAGTGGAGTCCTTTACCGATTCGAGCTTCCAGAGTGATAAGGACGACTCTAAGTCGCAGTCGGGATTTGTCTTTACCCTTTACGGAGGGGCGGTTAGCTGGAAGAGTTCCAAGCAGGAAACCGTGGCAGACTCGACGATGGAGGCTGAATACATCGCTGCCAACGATGCTGCCAAAGAGGCTGTCTGGATCAAGAAGTTCATTACTGAACTTGGAGTGGTTCCATCCATTGAGCATCTAATACCTTTGTATTGCGATAACAATGGAGCGGTGGCTTTGGCCAAGGAACTCAGGTCCCATCAGCGATCTAGGCATATTCTGAGTCGGTATCACCTGATCTGGGAGATAGTTGATCGCCGGGAGATCGAGGTCAGGAGGGTTGACACGAAGAATAACACAGCGGATCCACTCACGAAGGCCATTCCCCAGATACAGTTTGAGAGACTCTTCGGGATGCTCGGTATGCGATACTACAGTAGCTGGCCCTAGTGCAAGTGGGAGATTGTTAGTTGTATGTATGCCCTAGAGGCCAGTATTGTACAGATGATGTATATTATATTGGATGCTTGGACATATATAGAGATGTCTTTCTTGCTCGATATGATAGTATGCTATCTGGTTGCTCTTTATCTTAACATGTATACTAGTCTCTTTATACAGTCTTATAGTTACATGTTGGTAAAGCCCTTAGGATGTGTACTTGACTACCTGGACTATGATGAGGATCATACTAGTGGGGACATGGTAGTCCATAAGTACATCCTTCAAGGTCCCTAGTCGTGGGTGTATCGAGACGGGGCATCGATATACCAGTGTAGACTAGCGTATACGCTTCTCGACCCATGAGATGGGTGATGGATGATCCCATATCCATTGGTGTTTGACATCAGAGATGGTATACGGGTGCTCAGTGGAGACTGGGTACACTGGACGGACTCGCCGAGAACTCCTAGATGGTATTATACCTCACGTCAGATGACAGTTCTCAGGTGACACTTGTGCAGGTTAGTCTGTAGACCCGAGATCGTCATAGAGTCTTGTGTGATTCCCACTGTGCTTTGATTTCCACCTTACCACGTCCATGAGGGCGTGCAAAATGGTGGTTTTTGGGTACAGTCCCGAGTCACATGGAGGCAATGAGCGATAGGAGGGATTTCGTCTCTCCCGGTATTGGGGGTTGATGTTGCGCTGTGCTCGATTGGTCGTAACAGGGAAGTCCCTGGCCAGGGCTGATTCAGAGATTTTCTGGTAAGTGTTACCAGTAGTTTCTCGACCCGTTATGTGCCTCACATCGGCACGACTTATCGGTTATTGGGGTCTGACGTTTACCACCCCTAGACTTGATATGCGACATATCAGATGAGAAGACCGGACTGTACGGGAAGTGTTGCCGGTTGGCTCGACGGGAGTTGTAGCAGGTTCGCTTGTTCTCTTCTGATCGCTCAATACCCGGGTGGCCGTTATGTTTAGCTGACCGCTTGCGGCTTGGGGGTGCTTGATATGATCATCACCCACTGCCGGCGTATTTACGAGTCTTAGAGTCCCACAATGGAGTTACCTAGTCCAGGCGAAACGTTGTGGTGCGCGTATGCGATATGCGCATGGACCCGATTAAAATGCGAGTATAGGATACCGTATATTGATCAGGCGGCTTGCTTTTGGTTAGGGTCATATATAATATGACATGATTGATAAATCAAGTGTTGATTTATCATTTAACCATTAGTTTCTCACTAGAAATCCTTTCTTGTATTTGATGGATGTATGCATGCATGTATGTTCTCTTTTTAGATTCATGCACATATGGATGTACATTCAAACATACATACATACATACATCCTTCATGGTTGTATATACATGGAAATGGTGGCAATATAAGACTCACACCATGGTTTTAAATATGGATTTTATTACATTTGATTTAAAACAAAAAGGAAAAAGAAAAATGGTTATGATTGATTTGTTTCTACACTCTTCTTTTGACCTAACCATTCTCACCCACCTTTTAACCTCGGGTAAACTTTCCTTTTGTATTTTAACTCAAGTTTAATAATATATTCATTGTTTAAACCATGGTTTGAGATGAGAACAAGAAAATATATATTGATATATTTTCATTTTTCTAAGACAAGGGTTATTCTTTTCACTCTTGTTAAAAATATAGCCATCATCTTCTTCTTCCTCTCTCATTTGCTCTCTAGATTTTTGTAGTAAGCAATATACTCAACAAGTTAGGATTTTGAAGTGAGAAAGAGAACCACAACACCATTCTACACAAGTCTAGCCCACTTATTTGGAGTGTTAGCTTCATTTCGTTCTCTTGATCGGGTGAAGTTGCAAGCTTGGACAAAGCGGACTCCGGGTGGATCATCGGTGACCTAGAGGAGTTCAAGCGGAGCTTTTTCAAACCCCAAGTAGCCGAGGAGTCTAGCATAGGGAGCTACAAAGGTTGTACTCTCTAAACCCTAGCTTTTCTTTCATATGATGATATGCAAGTTTTAGAAACCCTAATTTTCTGGGAACAATTCGATGTTTGTTAACTTAGCACCCTAAAGACTCCACCTTTGGTACATGTGATGCTTCCAAACCCTTCATGAGGTGCTAGGTAAACCTTACATTTAGAATATGACAAAACAAGATTTTACATTAAAATACCATTTTCTTATTAAAACCTTTTCTAAAAGTTCTAAGTTATATACAATTTTAAAACAATATCTTTTAAAAGGAAAATACGATATGTCGTGGACATCGATCGTTTATCTAAACCTGACTTTGTGGTTTCTAGGCTAGGTAAGTGAGAAAAGATAACTTTAAAAGGCCCGTCTCACGATTCGTGAGCGGATCCCTCCTTTTCTCATTTGTACTTACCTGGCCACAATTGGCGGTGAAGAGGCGATTTGAGACTTCTAATGACTTATTGTTTAGACCATTTAGAAATAGGCTAGTTGGCTTAGGAAACCCTAAAATCTAAAATACGGAAATTTACACCTTTTACAAATAAATACCTTATCTTTATAAAACCGTTTTTAAATGATTAGTATTTATTAAATCTTTGCAAAGCGCCACTACAACCCACCTTTGGGGAACTCGTTAGGATTAGTACGGTTTATCGTGCACTCTCGGGCTTAGTAGTGCGAGATTCAGACCTCCGCAAGGAGCATTCGGTCTTGAAAGGTTTAAAATACGACATTTAAGAAAAATGAGATTTTGGGAAAATAAAATATTTATTAAAAATTATTCTTGTATAAACATATGTATATTTATCATTTAAACACCTATTTTATTATAAGATAATGTTTCCACTTTTTCCTAAAAATTACAAGATTAAAAATTACATTAAAATACCATAAATTTCAAATAAATCAATATTACAAATTAATACCTTTATTTATGTAATTAGGATATTATCACTAGAAATAACACAAATAAAATTTACACTCATTATAACTATAAAGACGAATAATAAATACTTGAGGTGTATCTTGAAAACTATACAAAAGTATTTTTACATAAACCCCCTCAAGTTTTATAAATGACAATAAGGACCCTAACAAATATAGAACTTCGACTTACATTTCTTTTAGTCTGACTCGGGTTTGAGTCTGATTATTTCTGACTTGAATATGATTCAAGTCAATCTACATTCTTAAATATTCCAACTCAATATGAACACATGAATCCCGGATTCCAGTTAACAATCTATACAACTTGACTGAACCAAACCATGGATATACATCCATTATTCCGTTATCCCATTTACCTGATTATGCAGTTACAATCTGTTTACTGATATCATGGTTTTGGTCAATCATCCAACTTATACAATACAATACAACAATACAATCAAAACACTACGGGGTTTTAAGGGGTAGATTGGTACGGAAGATGTTAAAAGTGGCACGAGACGGTCAGATTTAAACACCTAACATGAATCCAATTGCCGTTATTCCGGGCCTTCTAACGGAGCCTTATACTCTATATTCCGTTTACCCTGGTCTCTGGCATATAGAGACCTCTCTTGTATACACTGGCATTCTTCTGTACCCAGCTACAAACAACAGCGTTAATACAACATTATGACAATACAATACAACATTAAAAGCTACTCTCTCTCTCCTACTCTTTGTCTATTTCTCCCTTATCTTTGGGACTTACCGAGCGACCTGTTCGCTGACGACATTCTATATCTTTCTTCTTTGAATGTCGTCAGGTGCTTTGGACACAGCAGAGATCGAGCCCACCGGTGAAGACTTGGAGCAGTTTCATGAAGACCCCGAGCTCTAGACATTGTAATTTGTTCTATTCAGTACTTTCATTTCCTGTTATGCCATTGTTTAGGCATCGCTTTTCATTCCAGTTGTATTTACTTTTCATGCATTGTACAAAAGAATGTTATTAATAAAGTTGCTGTTATTTCTATATCTCTTATCTCTTATGATTTACTTTTATATTGCTTAGATACGCTTAGCGTATGTACTCCTAAGTATATACGTAGCGGACCTCGTCGCGTCCCCTTCGCCGTACACCGGGAAGCGGGGCGTGACTGTGGGATCATGATCCTAAAGAACTGCCCAGTGGTGGCCTAAGTTACTTGCTCCACTGGCATCTTGAACAGGGAGGTCGCTTGGGGCCCGTAGGTTACACCTCTAGATGAGGTGGAACGGGAGTTGCAGTTGCAGTTGGAGCAGTTAGAGGCCATTGATGTTCTGTTTTCTGCACGGGAGCAAAACCAAATCTTAGTACCTCGAACCTAAGGGCAACCATATCAAACCGCGATTCGTTCATGAACACGATATACGAAGTGTGGAGTGGAAAGAGGAAAAGGTCCCACCTGGCGTGCCAGAATCGGTTCCCCTCCGAAACACGGAGACGCGACCGCGTAGGTCCGCTTCCCGTACACCGGGAAGCAGGGCGTGACTGTGGGATCATGATCCTAAAGAACTGCCCAGTGGTGGCCTAAGTTACTTGCTCCACTGGCATCTTGAACAGGGAGGTCGCTTGGGGCCCGTAGGTTACACCTCTAGATGAGGTGGAACCGGAGTTGCAGTTGCAGTTGGAGCAGTTAGAGGCCATTGATGTTCTGTTTTCTGCACGGGAGCAAAACCAAATCTTAGTACCTCGAACCTAAGGGCAACCATATCAAACCGCGATTCGTTCATGAACACGATATACGAAGTATGGAGTGGAAAGAGGAAAAGGTCCCACCTGGCGTGCCAGAATCGGTTCCCCTCCGAAACACGGAGACGCGACCGCGTAGGTCCGTCTTGCCTGAATTTTGGGGGCAGATGCTAATTGGTGCTATCCTTCCATCTCTCTGAAAATGCCAAGTTAATTTATGACACCATGTATCAAAGGTTTAAACGGATGCGACCGATGTAGCAGACTTCGTCAGATTCCCCCTCATTCGAGGGGTTTTTGATTGTGGGGACGCTCTTCCCTGCACGCGCAAGACCCTGCAATTAATTACGCTACCGCATCGCGGTAACTACTTTCTCCTTCTCCAGATGATCACTTCGTGTCGTGTGTGTTTGTTTTGTTTTTGGTTGCCTGTGGATTGTATACGGAGACTAATTTATGTTGTCGCCCGTAGGGTGTGGATTAGTCCAAATCCGTATTTTCTTAGATTTGGGTTTGGGGTTGGGTTTAAGGATACGTTAGTCTCCTTTGAGACTAAGATCAACTTAAACATTTGTTAAGGATACGTTAGTCTAATTTTAGACTAAGATCAACTTAACAGGATCATTTAGATCCAACAAAAGAGCATTTGGGCTCCATTGTTTAGTTTAACGACATTGCAGTCGATTACCAGTTTAAGGACATGGTGGTCCAATATTAGTTTAAGGACATCTCGGTCCAAGGTTAAGGACATCATAGTCCGTGGGTTTAAAGGGACCCCACAGTCCGAGGTTAAGGACATCATAGTTCGTGGGTTTAAAGGGAAACCACAGTCCGAGGTTAAGGACATCATAGTCCATGAGCTTAAGGACCCCACAGTCCAGTTTAAAGACGTCATAGTCTATGAAATGTATGGTCGTCGGGACCCGTCACCTCTCTGAAGACGTTGAAGGATTACAACGACATATATCAGAGGGGTTCGGAGATGTACCCTTGAACCAATTTTGGTTGAGATCTGTAGTCCAATTTGGGACTAAGACTGTTAAAAGATTTATGAGCGTATGGGCTCAATTAATCTGAGTTGAGGACTTATGGCCGATCTTGGGCTAAGTCCAATCAGGTTAAAATGTTTAACATTTATTTTGGGCTGTTGAGCATTTATTTGGGTTTAGCCCTTTTAGCAATGCTGAGCATTGATTTGGATCCTGACAATATTTTTGTCTTTTATTGAATGCTGAGCATTCATCATAACTCTGGGGCTTATTAAAGAACAATTTATGTTCTATCGACGCAACACATGGTGCGCTTGGCGCCAGTCAAAGAGCGCAGTGCGCTTCTGCCAAATAGCGCACACATGAGGGACACGTGTCGCGCTTGGCGCTAGCGCCAGTTAATGAGCGCAGAGCTCTAGTTTATGAGCGCAGAGCGCTAGTTTATGAGCGCATTGCGCTATTAGTTTAGCGGCGCACACGTGAGAAGTACGTGGTGCGCTCGGCGCTGAGCGCCAGTCAATGAGCGCAAAGCGCTATTTCAAGAGCACAAAGCGCTAACTGTTAAGTGGTGCTTATGTGAGGGACACGTGTCGCGCTTGGCGCTGAGCGCCAGTCAATAAGCGCAGTGCGCTATGTTTGGAGCGCTGAGCCTCTTTAAAATTAAGAGCGCCAAGTCTCTGCAGCGCTTTACGCTAGATGTGGAGCGCTGAAGTGCTTCTTTTATGCAACTTAGATCAGTTTGCGTCTTGAGAATTAAATTCTCTTTTTATAAGAGACTTTGTCTCAAGGTTCTAAGAACAAATTTCTTATTTTTTATAGGAGATGTTTCAATCTCTTATTTTGGTGAAAGGCTTTGCCTTTATGGATTTACGATCTTTAAGAGAATTGAATTATTCTTCCCCCCTTTTTATATTGAGATGTTCATGATCTCTTTGTATAAAAGACCTTCGTCTTGTAGATCTATGATCTATGAGAAGAATTATGTTCTTTTTTTTATTTCATGATGAGATCCTTTAATCTCTTTGTGAAAGACCCTGGTCTTGTAGATCTATGATCTTTAAAGAAGTGAATTCTTCTTTTTAATTATGAGATAATTTCATCTCTCCGTTCATCATTTTTTACCTTGAAGAAAATCTTCTTTTTCTGAGAGCTTGCCTCTTCTTTCTGAGATCTCTCAAAGCTTATGAGGGTTTCCTATGTATGTTTTCTATCGCTTAGACTTGAAGTCTTGGGGCCTTTATATAGGACAAGCTGATCAGTTTAATCAGTTAAGGAGATCTTTTCTCCAATTGATTTGGGGAATTTCCCATCGTTGGATCTTTGATCCAAGGGCTTCTGATTTACAGAAGGCAATCTTCTCGTTATTAACAAGATTGGGAAATCTTTTCCATACAGAATTTATTCTGTATTTTGGCGATTTTTAATCACCATTGGATCATTGATCCAACGGTGCTCTGATTTACAGAGCACAATTTTGTTGTTTGGAAAGATTTTGAGAAATCTTTCCTTAACAGAATTTAATTCTGATCAATTAATGATTTATCATTATTATTGGATCTTTGATCTGACGGTGGGGAGCTTTTAGTTTCAGCGCTAGCGCACCCGTTCTTTGCACGTGGTGCGCTGCTTAGAGCGCAGCGCACCTAGCGCTAGCGCACACGTGCTTTTCACGTGGTGCGCTGCTTAGAGCGCAGCGCACCTAGCGCTAGCGCACACGTGCTTTGCACGTGGTACGCTCCTTAGGGCGCAACGCACTGAGCGCTAGTGCATCTATGCTTTACACGTGGTGCGCTGCTTAGAGCGCAGTGCACCTAGCGCTAGCGCACCTAGCGCTAGCGCACACGTGCTTTACAGGTGGTGCACTACTTAGGGCGCAACACACTTGGCGCTGCCTCTGAAGCGTTGCTTCATTTTAAAATTTGAATTTTGAACAGAGCTTTGCTATGATTGGGGGAAACACATAACTTCAGAGAGCAGGTGGAAGCCGGACTGAGGACAAACTTACTCATATATCGAGACGGTTCTTTGAGATTCGGTAGCAGACTCTACATTCCCAAGGGGGATGTTCGAGAAGAAGTACTAGCTGCGACTCATAGTTCAACTTATTCTGTGCATCCGGGAGGCACGAAAATGTACCGAGATCTGAAGCAACACTATTGGTGGAACGGGATGAAACGAGAGATTGCACGGTTTGTATCCAAGTGCTTGGTATGCCAGCAAGTAAAGGCAGAACACCAGAGAACAGCTGGACTGTTGCAACCGCTTCCGATACCCGAGTGGAAGTGGGAGCACATTACTATGGATTTTGTGACTGCCTTACCATGGAGCTCAAGGGGCAACAACGCCGTTTGGGTTATCGTCGACTGTCTTACAAAAACAGCATACTTTATACCCTTCCGGGTGGGATAGTCGACAGAGTCGCTTGCGGAGAAATACATGCAAGAGGTAGTGCGAATTCATGGAGTTCCGGTCAGTATAGTGTTAGATCGAGACATCAGATTTGTTTCGCACTTTTGGAAGAGCTTGCAGGAGAGTTTGGGTACACATCTCAAGTTCAGCACGACCTACTATCCACAGACGGACGGACAGTCCGAGCGTACTATTCAGACGCTCGAGAACATGTTGAGGACGTGCATGCTAGACTTCCAGGGTTCTTGGGAGGATCACCTTCATCTGGTGGAGTTTTCTTATAACAACATTTTCCAAGCTAGCATCCAAATGGCTCCATTCGAAGCACTTTATGGGCGGAAATATCAATCCCCTATTTGTTGGGATGACGTGGGTGAACGAAGATTACTGGGCCCCAAATTTATTGTTCAGACAGTAGACAAGGTCCAGATGATCAGACAGCGCATTAAGACGGCTCAGGACCAACAGAAGAGTTGGGTGGATACCAGCAGGAGATCGCTAGAATTCGAGGTCGGAGATCATGTGTTTCTGAAGATTTCTCCTACCTGCGGTGTTATTAGTTTGGAGGTCGCAGGAAATTCAGTCCCCGATTCATTGGACCATACAAGGTATTCGAGCGAGTAGGAGAAGTGGCTTACCGTCCTGCTTTACCCCCATCGTTAGCGGGCGTACACAACAAATTTCATGTGTCACAGTTGTGGCGCTACGTTCAAGACGACAGTCATGTTCTCGATCATTCTGAGTTGACTTTGGGTGCCGATTTAACCTATGTGGAGCGGACTACTACTATACTCGACCATAGAGAGAAGGTGCTGAAGAACAAAGTTATTCCCTTAGTTCGAGTTTCTTGGAGTGGTCGTTCTCCAGGAGAGTCTACCTGGGAACGCGAGGAGAACATCCGTGCGCGTTTTCTGCATCTATTTGGGTAGTGTTGTTGTTCCGTTGTTTTCGTTTTTAATTTCGAGAACGAAATTTTTGTAAGGAGGGTATGATGTAAATCCCCAGTTTCCGTATATAATTTTTTCGTATTTTCCAGAATTTATTCCATTTTTCTCATTTCTTTATATATATATATATATATATATATTTACACACATTTATATTATAATAAATTTTCCTACACCTAAACCTACCCGACCCCTGCCCAAACCCGACCCAGCACCTCGACCTGACCCGCTCACCACCTCCCACTTCTTCTTCCTCCCTCACTCGTTCTTTACCTCCATTTCCCTCAACGGCTCCCTCGCGCATGCCACAATGATTGCGCCCATGTCTAACCCCCGCGCCCCGCTCGCATCACTCCCTAACGGCTCTCCCCACACGGTTTCCCTCTTCTCGCGCCATCATCCGCGAGACCCGCCCACGTCCCCGCTTCCACCCCTCGTTCTCACTCTCTCCCGCTCTCTTTCCCACTCTCACCACGTTCTCTCTCTCTCTTCTCCCTTCAAAACCCCAAACGACCACTCGTTTCCTCTCTACTTCACCCCCTCGTTCTCCCTACACTTCTCTCTCCCGTTCACTCCACTATTTCCCTAACTCCAACCTCGACCTCACCCGAGAACCCGCTGCAACCCATCCTGTGTTCCCTGCACGTCCCAACGCCTGTACCTCGTTGCCGCCGGAGCTCGCCCCACCATCTCCATTGATCACCGACCCTGAGACTCTTGCTGCCGTAACCAACGACCCCTTTTCCTTCAACCGAGCTCCACCATCACCGCACCGAGCTCGAGCCGAGGCCAAACTCTTTACATTGCCGTGCCGTGTTGTGCCTAGTCCGTACATACAACATGCCGTTCCGTTCATCACCGTCGCTGCTGTCGTTCCACTGGTCGTCGCCGTCGTCAGGCAAGTTCACATACTTGCTACATGCTATAGTGTATTCATTTCGGTTGCGAATCAAACGTAATACAAGTGTTCGATGCAAACCATAATCTATAAGCCCTTTTAAAATGACAGAATTTAATCATAATAGATTACCCTAGTGATAACAAATACTGTGTTAAGAGTTGGTTTGAAAATACAGACTTTAACACCGTGAAATGTCATCCCCATTTAGATCCGTCGAATCTGAAAATTTCCGTACCTGAATTTTGTGAAAATCATAATAAATTGGTTACACACCGGAATGTTGTGTTCGAGAGCTCATATCGAATCTGACTCAACGAACTAGAACCCCATATAAGTTATAATCTGTTTCTATTTTATAACGGTTATGGAAACTGGTCGGGAGTGTGGCTCTGGACTGCAGTCCAAAGCAGCACAGCTTGCCGACACTTGATTTGAAATGCTTTTATGTCTCTGTGTAAAAATGTTATTATGCGGAACCCTATACCATAGTGAAGATAAATATGTTAACTAACTATTTGAAGTGGTTTCGTTCGTTTTTTTCCATTGTTTACTATTTTAATCACATTTTAAACCGTTGCAGTCCCAAGCAGGGACAGAACGTATATCCCGATATTAAACAATACATAACTCCCAATATACAGCGGATATTATCGATCCGTATAGAGAGTTGGGAACCTAACTGATAAAAATAAATATTATACACTGTAGCATTACCTAATTTTGATCCCAACAGGGTGAAAAATGTGTTACAAAATAGACTTTCAGTTCAGGAACTGAACTTCAAGAAGGGGACACTCAAAATGAAACGGCTGTAATTTGCGAACCCGAAACCCGATTGAATTGAAACCAATTTCGTTAAACTTCTGACTGAGTTTACTTATTACCGCTTTTGTATCATTTTACTTAATTCTGAACGTCTGATTTAATACGATTTATATAAATTCATGAGACGCATAATGACTAGTTTTGCACACAAATTGTTTAACGGCATGATTCACATTTTTACCCGACTGCAATATCTCTAGTGATAGTGAGCATCCTTATTAATTTTCAGTGAATAGTGCATTGTCGAACGTGGATAGTATCGGTTTAGATGTGTCGAGTACGCCAGTAAAAGCGAATGATTCGTGATAGTGAACAATACAGTAAATATTGAATAAAGCAGTGTTATTGATGTGTACTTGTTCACAACTAGCCCATACTCATAGATAGTGAAACCTGGAAAAAAGGGGGAAATTGAAGTGGAAAAGAACTTGTATTTAGCGAGGTCGGTGATTTATAGGATGATCATTCGAACAACGACTCTTATATATTAGGTTTGGACCTAACGGTTCAACTGACAGGGTTATGTTCCGGGCAACAGTGGGTCGTAGTCTCGGGTACGTATGAGACCCTCGTTAAACATGATCATTCCTTTCCGCAGCTCGATTCCAAAAGTGACTTAGAGACCGATAGGGACACATCATACTTTGCATTGTTTATTGACATATCTATTGCCTGCATTTATCATCTCCGCCTTTATTACTTTTATTTTTCTTTCCCCATTAGTACTATTATAATATTGCTGTTGTGTCGTCCTGATGACCTGA
Organism: Agapanthus africanus; assembly: GCA_030015575.1. Classification (NCBI taxonomy): domain Eukaryota; kingdom Viridiplantae; phylum Streptophyta; class Magnoliopsida; order Asparagales; family Amaryllidaceae; genus Agapanthus; species Agapanthus africanus. The sequence continues at coordinate 128,254,224 of CM057350.1, read as the reverse complement.
GTATGCATGCTCAGAGTTTGAAGAGGACTGGATTCAGGAGTCAGACCTACCCTTCGTGCTCGCAGAGATCTAGACGGTCGTGCATTCAATACTTTACCGCTTTCCATAAATCAACCTTGTATTCGCACTTGGTTAGTAGTTTCTTTTCTTTCATTCTATTGTAAACTGTGAACAATGAAAGTTGGTGAAATAAACTAGTGATGTGTTTCCTTTATTTCTGTGCTGTGTTTACTGATTACCATGTGATGCTAGGAGCCGAAGTGTGACTACAGCAGGATTATTCCTTGACCGTAGGAGCATGGCTGGCCTAGTCATCTCCCGTATTTCGTATTTTGGGAAGCGGAGCATGACCGGAAGTGCAGTCGGTCCACGAGGAGGTGGATCAGGGAGAGCAAGTCGTGGACCAGGTGCCTGGATGGCTGGGCACTGCTGGTAAGTAATTGCTGGTCGGGGTGCAGCATTTGGGTTATGTCTATGAGGACAAGATCCAATGTCATGAGTGGCTGGGCCGCAGACTAAGCAAAGGCGATTTGCACGTCGGCAGTCTTTCGCCAAATGTCCATTTCTCCGGCAGTAAGTGCAAAAGGCTGGGTTGGGCCAGTTGTTTGGTACTCCCGGTCTCCAGGGCACAAATTGCGGCCTTGAAGAGGCTCCTCCAGCCATCTGAGTGGTAGGGTGATTCATTACGGCAAATTGGCGTCTGCCCTTCATCTTCACCACTGCCTCATATCGACGGGCAGCTTTCAGGGCCAATTCGTGAGTTGGGAAATCCCCTATAGCTAAGGCAGCTTGGATTTCCGGATCTAACCCTTGCTGAAATCGTCTGAACCTGATCTCAGCAGTTGGTATCAAGTGTGCCGCGAACCTGTTAAGGTCTTGTGTTAGCTGTGTAGTATGTGATATTTGAAAATCGAATATTGAGACATATCTTACCTACTGAGTATGGTAAACTCAGCATCATATTCATCTATGGATTTGGTCCACATCGAATCCTGTTGTAGATGGATAAATTGCCGCTTTATGTCAAATCAGGCAGTCTCTGGAAAGTACTTCGCATCGAACATATCGCGAAAAGTCCTTCATTCGATGGGTTGGGCAAGACGGCTTTCTTCCGCCTTCCACCAAACTCGGGCGTTGTCAGTGAGCTGCAACTTCGCAATTCGAACCCAAGCATTCTCTGGCACTTGTGCCGCTGCCAGGTCATTCTCAATACTTTGAGCCCATTCTTCAGCTTTCAGGGGGCTCTCTTTTCCCGAAAATTGTTTTGGGTGCAATGCCCGGAATCGCTTCACTCCGGGCGCTTCCGCTTCTGGACGGTTCATCAGAATAGCAGTCTGTTGCTGCTGTCCTTCTAGGAGGCTTCGGATTGCCTCAAGCAGTATCGTCTGCTCATTGATTGGAGCAGCGATGGTAGGCGTAAGCGGTAGAAGTGGTGGTGTGTTGTTGAAGTTGGTGCTGATGTTGTTTGGAGAATCCATAACCTTGAAAGAAAAATAAGGTTATGATAGATTCAAAGTATATGAAATTGTAAAATTCAAAGAAATATGAAATATAAAGAATGTTTTTAGTTGCTGATTCTTGTGTTATATTGCTTAGGAATTCATACAGAATTGACCCTCATGTCCATGCAGAACTTACCTGCATGGGCCGCCAACAAAACCTGTCATGCCCCGGTTTCTAGTGTACGGTAAGAAGGCACGACGAGGTCCACTACGTATTTACTCCGAAGTAAACACGCTAAGCGATTCTAAGGAATATAAAGTAAAATGTACATAAGTGACAGGAATATAAATGAATAACAACTTTTATTTATTTAACAATTCATTACAAGCACAACTGGAAATGTAAATACATGAATAAAATGCAATGCCTAAACAATGGCATAACTGAAATGAAAAGTATATACAAGTGCCTACAGCTCTGGGTCGATAGCAAACTGCTCCAAGTCCTCGGTACTGGGCTCGATCTCCAGTGAGTCCGATCCACCTGACAACATTCCAAAGAAAGAAGAAAGGAATGTCGTCAGCGAACAATCGCTCGGTAAGTCTCAAAGATAGATAGATATAGAATAGAAAGAAAGAGAGTATAACTAGTAGTGTTTGATTATAATGTTAACGCAATTGTTTGTAGCTTGGTATAGAATATGCCAGTGTATACGAGAGGAGTCCCACTATTCCGGAGACTAAGGTATACAGAGCACAAGAAACCGTTCAACCACGGTACAACGACAATGGATATTAAGGTTAGGTGTATTAAGGTGACCGTCTCGTGCCACCTCTAACACATTCCGTACCAGTCTACCCATTTAAAACCCCATAATGTCTTTTGTATTAAATGTATTATTTTGTTATATAGATGGATGACTTGCCGAAACCATGATATCAGTAAATGGAATTGAGATAAATGGATAGTCATGTAAACAGAGTATATCCATGGTTCGGTTCGGTCAATATAGATTGATATAGATTGAATTTTGGTATTCATGGATTCATATTGTATTGTAGTTTATACTTGAATTATATTCAAGTCAGATTGATTAGATTGAGACACTGTCTAAGTCAGACACATTGAAAAGAAATTGAAGTCCTGAATTAGTTTTGATGTTATCGGTAACTGCTGCATATGGACGGCAGGATTTGTGTCTTTTTCCAAGACAATTACCGTGTTGATAACACTGTTCCCTTATAAAAAATAAATAATGAACCAAAAGCGATGGGAAAAATCCCCAAATGGAGTATCACGTGCCTAAACGTGATGCACCTTGGAGCAAAGATTATAGGCATTGCGTTTAAACAAATAAGGCTGAAATTGAGTCTCACGTGCAGGCACGTGAGCATCTATATACAAAGTATATAGGCGCCTTCCTAAACAAATAACAGGCCAGAGAAGCTCATGTGCCAGCACGTGATGCTCTTTGTTGAGCTTAACTTGTGGGGGTCACGTGCCACACGACATTCCTGAATATCAGCTCACGTGCCAACACGTGATGCTTTTCTCTGGGACTGCTATGTATAAGCAAACCGGTCTAATACTACGGGTCACGTGCTACACGTGAGGGTTCCTAATGCCTTATGAGCCGATAGAATTAAATTCTAAATAAGAGCGATCAAAACCCTATTTTGGAAAATATTTCCTTGAATCTTTCTAAATAAGAAAGATTACGCTCTATAAGGCAGAGCACTGTTGGATTAAAAATCCAATGGTGATTAAAAATCACCAAGCTACAGAATAAGCTCCGTATGGAAAAGTATTTCTTCAATTTTTCTAAATAAGAAAGATTGTTCTTTGTAAATTAGGGCACCGTTGGATTAAAGATCCAATGGTGATTAAAAATCACCAAGCTAAAGAATAAGCTCTGTATGGGAAAATATTTTCCCAATTTTTCTAAATAAGAAAGATTGTGCTCTGTAAAACAGAGCACCGTTGGATTAAAGATCCAATAGTGATTAAAAATCACCAAGCTACAGAATAAGCTCTGTATGGGAAAATATTTTCCCAATCTTGTTAAAAACAAGAAAAATGTCTTCTGTAAAACAGAAGTCCCTGGATCAAAGATCCAACCGTGGATAAAATTCCCGAATCAATCAAAAAATCTCTCAATGAGAGATTTCCTTAACTAAATTGACAAACTTGTCTCTACTATATAAAGGACTCGAGACTGAAGAGAGAAGAGAGGAGACCCCCCATAAGATAGGAGAAAACAAAGAAGAAGAGGAGTTCTCTTTGAAAAAAAAGAAACCCTAGGTGAGGAAAAAGACCTAGAGATCATTTTATCTCCTTTTACAAGAGTTTAACTCTTTCAAAAAAGAACTTAGTTCTTCCTCTAGTTGAGGTCTGCAGAAGCAGATCTCCCCACAAATTGAGAATTTAATTCTCATCGAGAAGATTCTGTTATGCAGTCCCAAAACTTAGAGGAAAGAACTAGGTTTGAAGAATTTAATTCTTCCAAAGACATAGGAATTTAATTCCTCTGATAAAACTAGGGTTTAACCCTGCATAAGAATTTAATTCTTATAAAACAAAGGACTTGAAATTCTCAAGACTAAGATCAAGAGCCACATGCATATTAGTGTTCAATGCTATAACGACAGATCGCGTGTTCCCACGTGATCACATCTAAAGACCACAAAGGAATGACTGAGTTCGAGTCACGTGATCCCATGTGACCCCTAATAGTGCTTAGCACTTGTAAAAAGGGAGGGGGAATAAATTAAGAAAGTTATCATTTTAGGGTGCCTCAAGTGATCCCACATGGCCCCCAATAATGCTTAGCACCTAGAACAGAATAGGAAGATAAATCCAAAGGAGACAGTGCCCAACTCTGGAGCACCTCACTTGCCCACACGTGATGGCCACAAGGACTAAGTGTTTAACACTTATATACAGATGGGGATTTAGACCCAAGTGCATAACGCCCAATTTTCAGGTGCCTCACGTGCCGCACATGAGCACTCTAATTTTCAGTGTCTAACACTACTTATGAGCCTCACGTGGGAACACGTGAGCGTCAAGCATATATCAGTGTTTAACACTGTGAGAGACCAACCTTAGCCAAAATTAGCCAAGTCTCCCAAGGCCAAAACCTTTTGACTATCAATCAACCGAGCCCTCCCATACTCAGGTCTCCCCAAATCGATCTTAGTGCCAAAGATGGCCAATGATCCCCTGACACATGGAACCTAAAATGATGTTCGTTCCACCATAATCTCTCCCTTCAATCTGGAGTTCGGTTCAAGGGTACATCTCTCCACACCTCTGATACATGTCGTTGTAATTCTTCAACGATGTCAGAGAGGTGGAGGGTCACGACAACCAACAGCTCTTGGATGCACTCTCAAACCCATAAGCATACCCCAATGGCACTGTGGGGTAGGGGAGCTATCAGCCAAGGATAGCCGAGCAGGGTAGCCGCTCGGCTGCCTCTTCGTGAGGGCTTAAATCCCCGGCGTTGCGTGGTAGGGAGCTACCGGCCAGGGATAGCCGAGCAGGGTAGCCGCTCGGCTGCCACTTGGTGAGGGCTTAGATCCCTGGCGTTGCGTGGTAGGGAGCTACCGGCCAGGGATAGCCGAGCAGGGTAGCCGCTCGGCTGCCTCTTGGTGAGGGCTTAGATCCCTGCCATTGCATGGTAGGGAGCTACCGGCCAGGGATAGCCGAGCAGGGTAGCCGCTCGGCTGCCTCTTCGTGAGGGCTTCGATCCCTGGCGTTGTAGGGTAGGGGAGCTACCAGCCAGGGATAGCCGAGCAGGGTAGCTGCTCGGTGCTTCATGGTGAGGGTATTGATCCCTGGTGTGTTGGGGTAGGGAGCTACTAGCCAGGGATAACCGAGCAAGGGCGGGCCCGGTTGCCTCTTGCGAGGGCTTTTTATCCTTAGTGCGGGAGGGGACGTAAGAGGCCCACTAAGGATGGCCGAGCAGGGTTTCTGCCCGGTGCCTCTTAGCGAGGGCTTTGATCCCTGGTGTGTTGGGGTAGGGAGCTACTAGCCAGGGATAACCGAGCAAGGGCGGGCCCGGTTGCCTCTTGCGAGGGCTTTTTATCCTTAGCGTGGGAGGGGCCGTAAGAGGCCTACTAAGGATGGTCGAGCAGGGTTTCTGCCCGGTGCCTCTTGACGAGGGCTTTGATCCTTAAGGATGGTCGAGCAGGGTTTTTGCCCGGTGCCTCTTGACGAGGGCTTTGATCCTTAAGGATGGCCGAGCAGGGTTTCTGCCCGGTGCCTCTTGACGAGGGCTTTGATCCTTAAGGATGGCCGAGCAGGGTTGCTGTCCGGTGCCTCTTAGCGAGGGCTTTGATCCCTCGCGTTGTGGGGTAGGGGAGCTACCAGCCGGGGATAGCCGAGCGAGGTAGCCGCTCGGCTGCCTCTTAGTGAGGGCTTTGATCCCTGGCGTTGTGGGGTAGGGGAGCTACCAGCCAGGGATAGCTGAGCAGGGTAGCCGCTCAGCTGCCTCTTAGTGAGGGCTTAGGTCCCTGGCGTTGTGGGTTAGGAGAGCTACCAGCCTGGGATAACCGAGCAGGATAGCCGCTCGGCTGCCTCTTCGTGAGGGCTTAGGTCCTTAGCGTTGGAGGGGCCGTAGGAGGCCTGCTAAGGATTGACCGAGCAGTGAAGCTGCTCGGCTGCCTCTTGGCGAGGGCTTAGATCCTTGGCGTTGTGGGGTAGGGAGCTACCAGCCAGGGATAGTCGAGCAGGGTAGCCGCTCGGCTGTCTCTTCATGAGGGCTTAGATCCTTAGCGCTGGAGGGGCCATGGGATGCCTGCTAAGGATTGACCGAGCAGTGAAGGAGCTCAGTTGCCTCTTGGCGAGGGCTTTGATCCCTGGCGTTATGGGGTAGCGAGCTACCGGCCAGGGATAGCCGAGCGAGGTAGCCTCGATCTCACGGTGGGTGACTATGAAACCGAGGAACTTTCCCCCGGTGCCCCCGAATGCGCATTTGGCGGGGTTCAGCTTCATCTTGAACTTGCGGAGTACCTCGAAGGCCTCGCCCAGGTCCTTAGCATGGTCGGTTGACGAGACTGATTTGACGAGCATATCGTCGACGTAAACTTCCATGTTTCTGCCGATCTGTGGCTTGAACATGCGGTTGACCAACCGTTGGTACGTAGCCTCGGCGTTCTTGAGGCCGAAGGGCATCACCTTGTAGCAGTATACCCCCGGTCCGTTGTGAATACGGTGAGGTGACGATTGGCCGTGCCTGCATGAGCGGAGCCTCCTTTTCCTCGGTAGGGGTCCTGGTCCCGAGGCGGAAGGGCGGCGACCTGGGAAACTTGCCCTGCCGTTTGGACACGGACGGGCGCCTCCACGACAGACCCGAATCGGTCTATCCGGCCGGCGAGGGCGTTGATGACATTCGGTGGAGGAGGTTCTTCCGCGCCTCCGTTGAAGCGGCGACTAGTGCTTGGATCTTCGTGATGATCGCTCGCCATTGGATTGAGATCGAAAAATGAACTTTTGTTTTTGTGGAATCAAAGAGTTTCCACAGACGGCGCCAGCTGACGCGATCTGGATCGTGCCAAGATGTTACCTTCCGTTGATCTGCTGATGGCGGTGATATACGGCTGATGTTTGATCTGGAGGCAGGCTCTTGAAGCGTGTGGATCTCAATGGGTATGAGGCTGTTGGCGCCGAGCTACCTGCAAGGAAGTCCCGGAGTGGTTGAACCACCGAAGACCCTCCGACGGTCAAGTTAGAGAGGGAATCCGAGCAGAGTAACAGCTTAGTAGAGTAAAAATAGTTTACTTGGACCGTCTGAAGAAGGGGTTTATATAGCGGTGGCAGCATGCATGGCAGGCGCGAGAATCACGCTGGCCGTTACGCTCCCGACGTCACGTCCGCGTGAGGAGTGGGATCTCCCATTAATGGCGAGACATGCTCGTTAATAGGGGATTGTAATGGCGTGGAACGCGGGATGTGGCCGGCGGAAATCTCGCGCATGGCGAGATTTGCGGGATTGCGGTTGCGCCTGTGAGCGGTGCTGTTGATCGGTCGATGAGACTGAGGAAGATGACCTCGGTGGGAGAGCTTGCGAACGAGCGGGAGAGCCGAGCTATCTCGGTTCTGCGGTAGCTCGAAGACGAGCTATGAGGCCGAGGAGGCCAATTGTGCTGGGGGCTCGGAGGCGAGCCAGGGATTGCTTATAGGACGGGCACAAGAGTGGTCTGGTCGGCTACTGTAGGTCCTTTCTTGCATGTCCTGGGACACGTCGTCTGCCACGTATCATGATCTGGGGGATCACTGATATCGAGCATCATCAAGGAGCAGCACTGTGACCCTTCTCGAAGTCGAAAATCTCCATTGTAGATCCATCAAGTCTGCTCTCATTCAAAATGGGCAAGTGAGCGTTTGGCTCCTCAACCTTTATGCAAAATGTGGGTATTTGGGTCTCGCACACAAGCTGTTTGATGAAATAGCTGAAAGGGATGCACTCTCATGGACCATTCTAATCTGGGGCTACTCTCGAATCGGGAAACTTGAGGTGGGTTTGAGGTTGTTCGCTCAAATGATAAATGAGGGAGCCTTGCCGAACTGCTTTACTCTCGCTGTTATTGTGAAGTGCTGCATGAACTTGCATGATCTCAGAAGGGGCAAGGGAATTTATGGTTGGATATTGAGGAATGGTGTTGGAATGGATCTTGTGCTGGAGAACACGATGGTCGATTTTTATGTGAAAAGTGGTGCCTTTAACTATGCAAAGAATGTTTTTGATGCGATGATTGACAGAGATGCTATTTCGTGGAATATTATGATTGGTGCCCATTTAGAGTTTGGAGATGTAAATGGTGCAATGGGCTTATTTAGAGCTTCGCCCTTTCAAGATGCTTCGAGTTGGAATACAATAATTAATCGGCAAACGCAAAATGGCTTTAGTTTGGTCGCTTTACGACTTCTTTATGAGATGGTTAATGCTAGACTTCAGTTTAGTCAGTTCACTTTCTCGATGGCTTTGACATTGGCCGGCAAATTAGCTCTTCTTGAACTAGGGAGACAGATTCACACTCGAGTTTAGAGAATTGGGTATGAGAAAGATGCATTTATCAGAAACTCCCTAATGGATAAGTATCGCAAATGCGCTAAAGTTGAATCTTCCTTGCTCATTTTCAATAACTTATCAAACTCTCCTGACCGGTGGTCAATTGCAAACACCATTCAGTGGAGTTCTATGATTGCTGGATTGGTTCAACATGGCAGGGGTAATGAGGCGCTCATGCTCTTCTCCAAGATGCTCGCAAGGCTTTCTACTCTATAAACAATAAGAATGTTGTGTTGTGGACTTCGATGATAGGCTCATATGCTTCACATGGTCATGGGAGTGAAGCTGTACAGCTCTTCGAAAACATGTTGGAGGAGAAAATTATGCCAAATGAGATCACTTTTCTTAGCATTTTATGTGCATGTAGCCATGGTGGGCTAATTAGAGAAGGGTACCGATTATTTTAGGTCAATGCAAGAAGAATATGGAATTGTTCCATCTATCGTGCATTTGACTTGTATGGTTGATCTCCTAGGATCGGTTGTTGTATATGACTCGACTAAGACCTGTCATTTAGTAATGGTTTGTCTCTTGTTCCTTGAATTATCAGTGTATTGTTCTTTTAGGTTTTCATGTCTGTCAACACTCATTAAACCATTTTGCCTATGAAGAGAGTATTTAGTGATCTTCCCAGGTGCTACTATAAACGGCCATTGTTGAAACCGTCACCAAGAACGTAAACGGCCTTCATTCGTATTAAAGATTGATTTGTTCACATCTTCCTCAGCAATGTTAAACCTTATCTAGGATCTCATTTTGAGAAGAATCTAGAGCCCTGCATCTCATGACTATCAGTCACTAAAGTTAAGAAGTTTGCTTTAATTGTTAGTAGATGAAGACTCTACATTCGACACACAATATCAATCTGCCCTCGCTATCCTTGACTGTTACTGCGGTAGGAAAATGAACAGTAAAGCTACCCTGATGGTGCTTATGGCTGAAAACTTTTCATTTTCATTCTTGAGACGATAAACATGCCTCGGTGACATGATACATACATGCTTACCCCTTCCACTAACGGAATGTTATAACCACAACAATTTCAGTTCATGCTATGATCACAACGATTTAAGGTAATTCCTCTCTTCAACTGCACCTTTTAATCATCTGATGGTGAAAGGTATCTAATGAGGCTCGATATCGGTGGCTTTCCAGATACTGACACGTTGCAGATGACGTGTCCCAGAACCTACGAGAAAGGATCGAGAACTTCAGTTAGGGCCTTCCTGGCCACCCCTCTGGCTCGCCTCCAAGCTATCATAGAACCAGAATGCCCCGGCTTCCTGCTCGTGCCCGAGCCTCCTGCCGAGCTCATCTTCCTCGGTCTCACCAAGACCGACCCACAGCGCTGATCGCAGACGTCTACGCCACGGCTTCGCAAATCTCGCCATGCGCGAGATATCCGCCGCCCACGATCCACCGTTCCACGCCATCACGATCCCCCATTAACAAGCCTGTCTCGTCATTAATGCAGGATCCCGCCTATCACGCGGGCGTGACGCCAGAGGTGTAACGGCCGGCGTGATTCTCGCGCCCGCCTGTCCTTTACTGCCGCTATATAAACTCCTTACTCAGACGATCGAGATAAGCCATTTTTACTCCAGTAGGCCGTTACTCTGCCAAAATACCCCGCCTAACTTGATCGTCGGAGGGTCCTTGGTGGCACAACCACCCCGGGACTTCTTTGCAGGTAGCTCGGCCTCAACCACACCAGACCCATTGAGATCCACACGCTCCAGGGGTCAACCCTCCAACTCAATCTCAGTCGTCCGTCAACACGCGAAAAGATCTACGGAAGATAACATCTGAAGGAGATCCAGAGATCCATCATTTGGCGCCGTCCGTGGGAAGCAAATTCCACTCAACCAAAAGTTCATATTCCAATCTCGACTGCATGGCAAGCGGTCACCGCGACGATCCAAGCACCATTCATCGGCCTCCCCACGGTGGAGACGAGAGAGAATCCCCTCCTTCACCAAACGCCATTCACGTCCTATCCGTTCGGATAGATCGACTCAGGTCAGTCGTAGATGCGCTCGTCCGTGTCCAAACGGCCGGACAAGCTCCCCAGGTCGCCGCTCCCCCTCTGCGGGACCAGGACCCTACAGAGGGAGAGAAGACTCTGTCCGCGTTGGCACGACCGATCATCGCCTCGCTGTCTCCGGCAGCCGCAGATCCCCCGGGCCGACATATTCAATGACCCGGTGGGCGCCGCACAGTTTAACTTCGAGGTTTCACGCCAGAGTGCCTCGCCCCGAGCCCCATCGTGCCCCTGTCCCTTCCGAGGAGGTGTCGGTCAGCTTGCCTGCACCTAGGCATGACCGGCACCCCCTCCCTCGATGGGGTCGCGCGCACAGGACTCGCCACGGCAGCTCGAAAACAACTTCGTCAGGAGACCTGAGGAACGTCATCGAACGGAATCGGGGTCGTTGCCACGTAGAGGTCTCCAGTAGCCGAGGCCGAAAATCGGAGTATTCCGACTCATCGGGATACCAAGGCTGACTCGACGCCCTCGAAAAGAAGATCGAAGGTATGCATCGGGAAGGTCGTCATTTGAGCGACGGGGCCAAATAGTTCGCCGACTCGCTCACGAAGCCCTTCACCAAAGAGCTTCTCGCCGTCCATGTCACCTCCCAGAACAAACCCCCGAAGGTCTCACTCTTTGACGGGAAGTCAGACCTGAAATACCACTTGGACGCGTTCACAGCCGGATGAGTTTTCAGGACTGTTCCGACGCCACCCAATGCCGTGCTTTCCCAGCCACTCTCATCCGCTCCAGATGAGACTGGTTCCAAGGTCTCGCACCACGCTTGATCTCAACCTTCGACGAGCTGGCCACCCAATTCCTCAGCCATTTCGTTGGGAACAGACGACAGAAGCGGACCATCGACCATCTCTTCATAATAAAGAGCGGGGACAAAGAAAACTTCAAAGGGTACGTCACCCGCTTCTACAACGTCCTTCTTGAAGTCCCAGAACACCGGGACGAGATGGTTATTACGACACTTAGGTCGGGTCTTAGGCACAAGGAGTGGTTACGCTTCTTTGCATTAGCGCAACCTAAGACCATGGCCGAAGTAAAGTCCTGGACCGAATGTGAGATCCAGCTGGAATCCGAGGTAAACGCCAATCTTTCCCGGACGGAACAAGATGATCACAAGAAAAGGGGCCGGGAAGAGAAAAAGAGGCTTGAGCAGCCAAAGCCCTACTCCCCGAAGTTTCAGGAGTACACCCCGCTCAACATCTCCCAGACGGTACTGCTGGAGGAGGCTAAGGGCGAGAGGTTCTTCAAACTCCCCCCAGTATCGCTTATGGCGGCAAAGCGCACCCGGGGCCCCTACCGCGGCTTCCACAGGTCGCAAGGCCACTCCACGGAGAACTGCAAGCAGCTCCGAGACTACATTGAGGAGCTAATCCGCTCGGGGCACCTGAAAACGTACTTACGGGACAAGCGGCAAGCCGACCGTGAGCAAGAACAACGTCCGCCTCCCGGCGAGTTGACGATCGGCCAAATTATGGCCGCATCAGCGGGGGTACGACAAATACCGACGAGGCTCAGCACCCCTCGCCGGTCGAGGAGATTAACAGCCATCCGAGGAAGAAGGCTAGGGCAACCGAGCCGATCGTTTTTAACGACGAAGACCTCCACAGTATATCCCTACCCCACAACGACCCGCTGGTGATCACAGCTCCGGTCCACCACTATGAGGTGCAGAGGATACTGGTCGACTCTGGAAGATCGGCAGACATTCTATTTTATGACTGTTTCCTGCGTATGGGACTCGCCCCATCGGACCTAAGGCCGACCACACACGTCCTGTCAGGGTTCACCAACCACTCCATCCCGGTGGAAGGAGTAATCACTCTCCAGTTTAACATCGGGGAAGCCGGCCGTACGCGAACAATGCCTGTGGAATTCATTGTAGCGAGAATCCCGTCGGCCTACAACATCCTCCTCGGCTGCCCTACACTGAACTCCCTCAGGGCCCAGATATCTACCTACCACCTGGGGATGAAATTCTTGCTCGACCAAGGCGGGATAGGTCGGGCCTACAGAGACCAACGGACTGCAAAGGTTTGCTTCACCGCAACATCTTCGTCTGAGCAGCCAAACAACGATGTTGAGGCCGAGGGTGACATCAGGGGCTCTCTGGACACTCGAGACGAGCAAAAGAAGGTCCGAGAGACCCCGGTGGAGCCATTGACAGAGGTCCCCCTCGTAGAAGGGGACGATGAACGAACTGTTCAGATTGGGTCGCTTCTGACAGGGACTCAGCAAGACGACCTGGTTGGCTTCCTCAGAAACAAGTCTGATGTGTTCGCCTGGGCACCTGCTGACATGCCTGGGATCGACTCCAAAATCATATCTCACAAGCTCAGGGTAGATCTTATGGTCCGACCCGTCAGGCAGAAAAAGCGAAGCTTCGCCCCATCAAACAGAAAGCGATCGAGGACGTGATAGACAGGCTCCTTGCCACCAACTTCATTCAGAATGTGCTTTACTCTGAATGGTTGGCAAACGTGGTCATAGTCAAAAAGTCAAGCGGTAAGTGGCGCATGTGCATCGACTTCACCGACCTTAACAAGGCTTGCCCAAAATACAACTATCCCCTCCCTTGGATAGATCAGCTCGTCGACAGCTCGGCAGGCCATGAGCTACTTAGCTTCATGGATGCTTTTTCCGGCTACAATCAGATCCGTATGAATCTGGCAGACGAAGATCTCACCGCATTCACAACGGACCGGGGGTATACTGCTACAAGGTAATGCCTTTCGGCCTCAAAAACGCCGGAGCTACGTACCAACGCTTGGTCAATCGCATGTTCAAACCGCAGATCGGCAGGAACATAGAAGTTTATGTCGATGACATGCTCATCAAGTCGGTCTCATTGGTCAACCACGCCAAGGATCTGGGTGAGGCCTTCGACGTCCTCCGCAAGTTCAAGATGAAACTGAACCTCGCCAAGTGCGCATTCGGGGTCACCGGGGGAAAGTTCCTCGGTTTCATGGTCACTCACCGCAGGATCGAAGCTAACCCGGAGAAAATCAACGCTATCCTCAACATGGCCGCGCCCAAGACTAACGTTGAGATCATGCGGCTGACGGGCGGGTAGCCGCTCTGTCACGTTTCATGTCGAGGTCTGGGGAGAAGTGCCTCCCGTTCTTCAAAGCTCTAAAGAAAATTCCAAGGTTCGAGCGGTCGGAGGAGTGCCAGACCGCCTTTGACCAATTGAAGAGGCACCTTGCGATCCCACCGCTGCTCACCCGACCGGTTGAAAGGCATGAGCTATCGCTATATCTGGCGGTATCCGACCAAGCATCGGGTTCAGTGCTCATCCGAGAGGTCGACGGAGTCCAAAAGCCGGTATACTATGCGAGCCACGTCTTCAAAGACGCAGAAACGAGATAACCAGCCATAGAGAAGATCGTCTTGGTACTCATCATGGCCTCAAGGAAGCTACGGCACTATTTCCAGACGCATACCATCCTCGTTCTCACCGAGCGCCCTCTGGGGGCTATCCTTGCCTCACCCGAGTCCTATGGCCGCTTGGAGAAGTGGAGGTGGGAGTTGTCCCAGTTCGACATGAAATATCGCTCGAGGCAGGCCATCAAAGCACAAGCCCTGGTCGATTTTATCGTCGAGTGCACCATCCCCAGCAAGGAGCCGGAGTCAACGCCGCCCTCCCGCAGCTCAACCTTCTGTCGATGAGAAGCCCTACTCAGTCCCTGATTGAATCCTTTACGTCGACGGGTCCTCGACCGAGGAAGGATGTGGTGCCGGCCTCATCATTCGGGGCCCGAACGAGGCAGAAGTGGAGTATTCCCTGAAACTCGGGTCTAAAGCCTCAAATAACACGGCGGAATACAAGGCCTTGATGGCCGGACTGCGCATGGCCCCAGGACTAGGGCCGAAAACGATTCGGATCCGCAGCGACTCCGCCCCAGTCGTTGGTCAAGTGACCGGCCGATTCAAGGCGCGGGAGGCTCTGATGGTGAAGTATCTGGCCGAGATAAGAAGACCGCGAAAGGACTTCGACGAAGTCTAGGTAGAGCAGATCCCCAGACAGCTCAATGCCCAAGCCGATGCCTTGAATAAGCTGGTTTCATCCTACTCGGCCAACAACAAGAGGAGCATCCTGTTTGAGGTCTTACCACGGCACGGCATGGAAGACGAGGCACAATACTTCAAGTGTATACAGCCCGGGAAGAAGACCGGGACTGCAGAAAACCCCTCGTGGAATTCCTGAGGGAATGTACGCTCCCAGAAGATCAAGGAGAAGCCCGCCATCTCCGAGCCAGAACTCGCCATTTCGTCTGGAGTAATGGGAACCTCTACAAGAAGTCCTTCACTCAGCCCCTGCTGCGGTGCGTTGACCCCCACGAAGCCGGCTACATCCTCCGTGAGATCCACGAGGGGATCGGCGGCGCGCACCAAGGGGCCCGCACCTTAATCCAGAAGGCATTGCTCTAGGGGTACTACTGACCGACCATTCATCAAGACGCCCAGAAGCTGGTCAGGAGATGCAAAAGCTGCCAACTCTATGGGAGCATACCTCGCCTTCCCGCTACCAAGCTAACCGCCCTAACCTCCCCGTAGCCGTTTGCCCAGTGGGGAATGGATATGATAGGCTAGTTCCCTACCGGTACGGACAGGCACAAGTATGTCCTTGTCGCGGTGGACTACTTCACGAAGTGGATCGAGACCATTCCCATCAGGAAACCGGATGCCACAACGACTATTAAGATCCTGCAGAACAACGTGATACTCCGGTTCGGCATCCCGAGGTGCATCATCACCGACCACGGAACAAATTTCGAAAACGAAAGAATTAATGAATTTTGTAGCGAATATCACATCCTTATGAAATTTGCCGCGGTCGCACATCCCCAATACAATGGGCAAGCCGAGGTCGCTAAATGGGACATCCTCCGAGGTCTTCGGACACGCCTAGAAGAACGCCAAGACAGTTGGGTTGAGGAATTACCCCGGGTCCTATGGGCTCTGCGCACGTCGAAGAAAACCCCCACTGGGGAAACCCCTTTCAGCCTATGCTACAGAACCGAAGCAATGGTCCCAGCAGAGATCGGGCTCCCCAGTCACCGGGTCGAGCATTTCGACGACGAAGCGAACACCTCGGCACTCCAAACTAACCTGGACGTCTTGTTGGAGAAACGAGACCGGGCTCAGATCAGAGCTGCTGCCTATCAACAACAGACCGCCTGCTACCACAATGCGCGAGTCAAACGTCGCTTCTTCAAGGCCGGAGATTTAGTCCTAAGGCGGAACGAGTTCGTCGACCAAGGCAGGCAGCATAAGTTTTCCCCAAAATGGAACGGTCATTTCCTCGTCTCCGAGGTACTGTCCGGCGGAGCCTACCGTTTGTAAGACGCGGAAGGACGCAAGTTTCCACGGCCTTACAATGCTGAGAAGCTCAAGCTGTACCAATGAAAAGAATGTCTACGAGTGTGTATTTCTTCTTTCACAAAGGCAATGTAAATCTGTCTAAAGTTCTTTCTATTTAAATAATGAGAAAGGAACCCTAGAACATTGCAAAAAGAAGAGTTTTATTCATTCAAAAAGTACTACGGGCTCCTCAGCCTTACAGGAAAATAAAAAGAAACATTTACAACAGAGGTGGTATGGGATCGAGGAAGTACTCCTGGTGATACTCGGAGTACATTCCCGCTAGCCGAGCCCTAGCCTCTACAGCCCGTTCCTGCCGATGCTGCACACAAACCCGGGACGCCACAGAAGCACCCGACGCTTCACCCTCTGGGCCTTGGCACACGATGTACCTCATTTTGAAGCACTCCAGAATGAGGGCCAAGGATCGGTCGTGTCTGGCTTTCGAGATGAGGCCGAGCAGGAAGATCGAACGCACCTTGTTGAGCGCTTCGTCCAGAAGCTCCTCAGTGAAAGGGTTGTCCAACCCCGGGGACCTCCTCCAAATCGCGTACATCAGCAACTGATGCAGGGACGACCGCCGAGGGAGAAGCCAGCCGACATGATCCTCGAGGCGCTGGACCACTCCCCGGTACCCATCCTCAGCTAGGGATTGGTCATACAAGGAGACGTCGTCAAAGGTGATGATCTCTTCGATCGAATACGTACGACCAGTCATCTCAAGAGAAAACGATGCCGAAGGGGCTGCCATCACCTTCTCTATTTATAACCCCATACGGAATCCTTGAAGGCCGAGATTCGCACGCGAATCCTGGGATCCGCCAAGATTAATCCAATACCGTGCCGCCACGTAGCGAGAACTGACGCAACTTCCTGAAATGTCACGCCCCCCAAGAATTCCTACCATGTGCAGCCTGCGACGGTCGCCCCTCTCAATGTTCACGAACCAGGGAAGGTCGGGCAGAACCTCCGGTTCTACCGAGCAGCTACCCTGCTCGGTCCATCCTTCGCAGACCGCTACTTGGATTCTTCAACAAAGCAATGTAAATTCTTCTAAGTTCTTTTTATTTAAACAAACAAGAAGGACACGAAAGAGTATTGCAGAAAGGAAGAATTTTATTAATTCAAAAAGGTATTGTGGGCTCCTCAGCCGTACATTAAAAAAGAAAAAAAAATTACAGTAGCGGGTGAAGGAGGTGCAGGAAACATTGCTCGTGGTACTCAGAGTAGATCTCCGCCAACCGAGCCCTCGCTGCCTCGGACTTCTGCCTCTGATGCCATTCGCGAACGCCGGCATGATGCCTCAGTTGGTAGCACTCGAGGACGAGTGCTACCGAGCGATCTCGCCGACCCGCCGAGATCAGGCTGAAGCGGCATAGAGACCTCCGCTTACCAACCGCCTTGTCCTTCAGCTGCTCGGACAAGGGGTTGTGCAGCCCCGGCGACGCCCTCCAGATTGAGTACATCAACAGCTAGAGGAGGGATGAGCGCCGGGGAAGCAGTCAGCCAAAATGGTCTTCAATGCGACCTATGACTACTTGCACCGTATCCTCGGTGCAATATTGTTCGTATAGGTACACGTCCAGGAAAGTTATGATATCGGGGATGGTGAAAGGGAAAGTGTCCATTCTTATGTTTTGAAGATGGAGAAAGGAGTGCTCAACAAGCCCTCCGCTTTATAGCCCCACTGCGCCTCAAGAGTTGATCACACGCTTTTGGCGTGTCGAGTTTTAAGAGTTCTAAAGTTTAACCGCGATCAGGACGGTATCGCTTTGTAGCTAGTCGCGATGAGCACGGGTCGATCCACAGGGAACGGAGCATTTTACGTTCTTGTTTTGACGAGTTAATGCGCGTGGGCGGAAAGTTCGTATCTACCCTATGTGTTATATGCAAAGAATAAAGCTTGTTAGGAAAAAATACAATAGTGTAAGCTAATGAATTCGTACTCAAACCTTTGAGCCGAGTCTTGACCAATTGAAGCTAGAGCAATTGGCAACAACGTAGATTAGGGTATTTAAGCACGGTATTCGAAATCCGGCTTATTGACCCTTGTCCGTCCGTTCTTATCACTTGACTTTCGCCTCCGGCCAAACCAAACGCAACCGGTCGCGGTTAGAGATCACGGATACCTTGGTAGGGTAGGGTGCCTAACGGAGCGCTTGCGTAAGGTTTGGGCGGATAACTCTTCTTCTGTCAGCAGCAAACAATGGTAGTTCAATGGAAAATAACGGGAAAAGGAATGGGAAACGAAATCCTTAACTTACAATATCGTATTCTTTTACTAACAACACATATTTACAACCATCTCAAGAACAAACCAAAAAGACCAAAAGAAAAGATAAACAAAGAAAAGAAAAGAACATTACAAGTAAGTAAATGACATGGTAATAGAAGTGCAAGTAAGTAAAGAGCAAGATAATAAAGAGCAAGTAATGAAAAGAGCAAGTAATGAAAAGAGCAAGAATGAAATACTAAGAACCATAGAACGAATGACAAACCATGCGTTCAATAGCCTAATCTTAAACTTGCAAGCTCAATTAAGAGGTTGCAAGATCAAGAGAGGGCTAAGAACTCAAGGCAAATGAAGGCAATAGAGAGCTTTATTAAACTTCAAGAATGATACAACCCTTGAATGCAATAACCAAAGCTTAACCTTGCAAGCTCAATGAAGAGTTAAGTTAAGGCAAAGAACTCAAGGGGTTAGCTATGTACAAGAGAACAAAAAGAGAAACAAAACTTGAGAGTAACAAAAAATGAGGTAAAGAATGGAATCCCATCCCTTGTTCACTGGCCTGCTTATATAGGCAGAAAAGAAAAATAAACAAACAATAAAAACAGGACCATGTGGCAGCAAGGGAGAGGCTATGAGAGACTGGGGCCCACTGGAGGAGATGGGGCCGGCCAGCTTGGCCAAGGAGGGTATGTGGCCGACCAAGTCAGGAGGGAACTGTCTCGTATTGCAGTGGTGGTCTTGTGTGCTCCCAAACATCACATTGGTGCAGTTTGATTTGTCTATTGAAGCTTGGGTTGCACTCAGGGCTTGGAGGGAAGCTTGTAGCTATGAATCACATCAACACTTTTAGCATTTATTGCACTTGTCCCCCCTACTTGCATAAAGCCATCATGAGTGTGTGCCATGGCAGCCCCCTAGGTCCTAGTGCACACTTGTGTACACACTTGTATTGTGTTGGTCCATTTAGATAAAAAAGTGTGTACACAAACATGTTGCACAAAGAACTCATGGAATATCGGTCGGTTTCCAGTTCCGGTTGCAGTGTCGGCTCAAAAATGATATATCCGTGATTTTAAATGTATTTCCAGTATTTTGTCACGGATACCTGTAATCTGTATTATTGAGCTGACACTGGTTAATAGTACTGATATATAACAAAATAGATAATGAATGAGCGGTATTAAAATGCAGTTTTCTGTGATGAACAAGAGTCCAACAGTCGCTCGTGTCTTCCACGACTATACCGCCACGCGTTGGACATCCTGCCTTTCTTGGCTAAATCGGAACGACGCGGCTCGTACGCTTCGCCTCCCCCCACGCGTTAATGACACGTGTCGACCGCGACGGTCACTCTTCCCAAAATTCAAACACCGGGGAAGATCGAACAGAACCTCACGACTCAACCGAGCAGCTTCACTGCTCGGTCCATCCTTGGCAGGCCTCTCTATGCCCTCCCGCGCTAAGGATCAAAGCCCTCGCCAAGAGGCAACCGGGCAGCTACCCTGCTCGGTTATCCCTGGCTGGTAGTTCCCTACCCTACGACGCCAGAGATCTAAGCCCTCGCCAAGAGGCAACCGGGTAGCTACCCTACTCGGTTATCCCTGGCTGGTAGTTCCCTACCCCACAATGCCAGGGATCAAAGCCCTCACCAAGAGGCAACCGAGCAGCAACCCTTCTCGGTCCATCCTTAGCAAGCCTCTCTTTGCCCTCCCGTGCTAAGGATTAAAGCCCTCGCCAAGAGGCAACCGGGCAGTAATCCTGCTCGGTCCATCCTTAGTAGGTCTCCCGATGCCCTCCCGCTAAGGATCAAAGCCCTTACCAAGAGGAAACCGGGCAGCAACCCTGCTCGGTTATCCCTGGCTGGTAGTTCCCTACCTCACGATGCCAGGGATCTAAGCCCTCGCCAAGAGGCAACCGAGCAGCAACCCTGCTCGGTCCATCCTTAGCATGCCTACCGATGCCCTCCCGCTAAGGATCAAAGCCCTCACCAAGAGGCGACCGGGCAGCAACCCTGCTCGGTTATCCCTGGCTGGTAGTTCCCTACCCCACGACGCCAGGGATCTAAGCCCTCGTTAAGAGGCAATAGAGTAACAACCCTGCTCGTTCCATCCTTAGCAGGTCTCTCTATGCCCTCGCCAAGGATCAAAGCCCTCGCCAAGAGGCAACCGGGCAGTAATCCTGCTCGGTCCATCCTTAGCAGGCCTCCCGATGCCCTCCCGTGCTAAGGATCAAAGCTCTCACCAAGAGGCAACCGGGCAGCTACCCTGCTCGGTTATTCCTGGATGGTAGTTCCCTACCCCACGACGCTAGGGTCTAAGCCCTCGCCAAGAGGCAACCTAGCAGCAACCCTGCTCGGTCCGTCCACGTCTAAGCGATCTCCACCTCGACTTCGGGGCCATGGAGATACCTTCCTTTCACCGGTCTTTGCACACTTGTCAAATGATCGAATTCAACTCGACGTGCGATCGCTAGACGAAAGACCGACCTTACATGAAATCAGTACCGTGCAAATACAAATGTTTACCACAAAAAAAAGGAAAATGCGCCAGCAAAGAAACTGCAAAAAGATTTTTTATTCATAAAAAGTCGGAAGTCTTTACAAAGTATTATGGGTAAAAAGAAAGGAGACGAAGAAGTTCCGGCCTCAGGGCCGAGGAGAACCTCGATGAGCCGCGCGTCCACCATAACAACAGGGACGGCGTCTTCAGGGTCGGCACCCACTACAGGAGCCTCGGTGCCGATAGCCGGGGGAACCGACTTCTCCCCAACGCTCCCACCGGAGGCTTCATCCCCCGCACCATTTCCAGGAACATTCCCCTGCGCATTATCCTCGTGAGGGTACTCCTCGTGGAGCTTGTCGTCGGGGAACTTCGGCATCTGAGCCTTAACAGCGTTGAGGGCGTCGTGCCAAATAACGCCGGCGGCAGCAGCAAGGTCGGTGTAGAACAGGTCCGACTTCTTATAACTCTCCACCGCCTTCGACGCCAGAAGCTCAGCCTTCGATGCCTGAAGCTCGGTACGCCTCGTCCCCTCCTTCACCGCCTCATTATCCCTTCGGAGGGTGCTCGCTGTCTTCTTCAAGGTGGCGACGAGCACCTGGGAGTCCTCCAACTGGGCCTCGGCGGCTCGGGCGGCCTCTCGGCACCGGGCGACCTCCCGACTCCCGGCAGCCACCCGGTCTTCAAGAGCAGCGATCCTCTCCATCGCCGCCTCCAACTCCAGCCTTGAGCTCTCTTCATGACCTGCGGCCCGCATCACCGGGGTTATCTCCCCGTCCTCCATGTTGACGACAAGTGCGATGTGTTGGAGGACCTGAAGAAAAGAAAGAGGATTAAAAAGGAAAGGGAGACACCCGATCACGCGAAAAAATGCTGAATGAAGAACCAAGTGGGGCGCGATCACTAACCTGCACGGCTTTTTGAGCTATGGCCGCCATTTGGGCCCGGAAGGTCTCCCGAGAGATTCTGCCCCCGGCCGACATCTCTATCTCTGAGGGCAGGCTATCGGCGACGGAAAGTCCCGAAGGCACCTCGAAGTGGAGCTCCCCGTCGTCCACGAGGATCGGGGAAGCCAGGGAGTAGGGTGCCATCCTATGAAACCTCTTGAGGAGCGACGCGGGAGAACCAGTCTCGGCTCCCGCCTTGGGAGCCCAGGGCTCCTACTCCCGAGCATGCTTTGGGACAGGCGCACGGCTGGACTCGGGGGCCCGAAGCGTGCTTGGGTGCCTGGATGGAGCGGCCACTGGTGGGGCCGAAGCCGACGATGGGCGAGAAGGGCCGGCGCCTTCGGCCTTCTTCCCCTTCTTCACGTCAACTACTACCGCCCGAAACTTGCTTAGGTCCATGGTTCCTGCATAAGGCAAAATATAAGGAGTCAGCAATTCCAGGAAAAATGAAAGAACAGACAAGTCTAAACAGTGTAGGGTTGCTAGGCACACGCACAAGGGTCTACGAGGCATCAACCATGTCCGATTTAAAATTTAGCCGTGCGAACAACCCAAAACCGGATCTTTAAACTAGAGTTTAGGCGAAAAAAAGCATGTTAAACACTTTAACACTAAGTGAGAGGGATTACAACCTTTGTAGATCCGGTCCTTCACTTCTAAAGCTCCGTGTTGAGTCCTTTCGCTGCGATCATCGTGTTCCGGACTCTCGAGAGGCTTCACGAAGAGAAAGATGCAGTCTTGCTTCCGATCTTCGATAATAAAGATGATCTACCTTGAAGTTTCATTAACACAAGCTAACACTTACTAAATGAAGTGAACACTTTCATCTAAAGGGAAAGGATAGATGAGGATGATGAAGTAGGATTTTTGCTCTCATTTATAATCTTTTTCTCACACATAATTCATCACAAAATCAAATCTAGAAAGCTTTTTTAAGAAGGAACTCAAGGAAGAAGAAGAATTAATCAATGATTAATTCTTTTATGATGAATAATGAAAGTCTTGATAAGGTTAGAAATGCAACCATGGTTCAAGTAACCATTGTAGAGATTTTACTAGGGTTAAGGGTTAGGGTTAAGTTAAAGAAATATCTTACAAAATATCTTTTCCAAAACAAAAATGAAAACCTTCTAGAAACTTCTAGAAAAGCTTAACCCTAATCAAACCCTAACCATGTTTAATCTCCACTAAACATGTTGCATTAATAACCATATCATGTTACAATATTATATATCACATATATAATATTTATTGTAACAAAATAAAATAATACAATTAACATATATCGCATATATATCAATGTATTACCCGAGTGAGAAAAAGAATCTTTTAGTGAGCTAATATTAGTTAATGTAATTTAATATATCATATATATTATTATACATTAAATTATCGAATCAACACTTGATCCGACAATCCGGCTATATCGCATATAACCGACTAATATCTCATTTACCGATTCATCGAATCAACACTTGATCCGATGACCCGGCTGATATCAAATATCGTGAGAATAGAATACGGTATCACATATCGCATTATCCTCGGTCCCGCACATATCACATATGTGCTCCTACTCCGTTTTGCCTGAGTCAAGAAACCTCTGTGTAGGACTCTAAAGAATCATCAATACGCCGGCAGTAGGTGATGATCATATCAAACACCCACAAGCTGCAAGTGGTCAGCTAAACGTAACAGCCACCCAGGTATTGAGCGCTCAGAAGATCAACAAGCAAGCCTTTGCATTCTCCTGTGAATCCAATCAGTAACACTCCCGTATAGTCCGATCTCGTCGTCCGATATGTCGCATATCTCGCATAGGGGTGGTAAACGTCAAACCCCAGTAGCTTGATAAGTCGTGTCGATATGAGGTCTATAACAGTTCGAGAAACTACTGATAACACTTACTAGTAAATCTCAGCAACCCTGGCCAGGGATTTCCAGTTATAGCCAATCGAACATAGCGCAACATCAACTCCCTATACCGGGAGAGACGAATCCCCTCCTATCGCTCATTGCCTCCATGTGATTCGGGACTGTACCCAAAAGCCACCTTTTTGCACGCCCTCTTGGACGTGGTATGATGGAAATCAAAGCACAGTGGGAATTACACAAGACTCTATAACGATCTCGGGTCAACAGACTACTCTGTACCAGTATCACCGGAGAACTGCTATCTGACGTGAGGTATAATACCATCTGGGAGTTCTCGGCGAGTCTGTCCAGTGTACCCAGTCTCTACTAAGCACCCGTACACCATCCTTGATGTCAAACACCGATGGATATGGGATCATCCATCGCCCATCATATGGGTCAAGATGCGTATACGCTAGTCTACACTGGTGTATCGATGCCCTGTCTCGATACACCTTCGACTAGGAACAGTTATAGGATGTACTCGTCGACTACCGTGTCCCCACTAGTATGATCTCATCATAGTCCCAGTAGTCGAGTACATATCCTAAGGGCTTTATCAACATGTAACAAAGAGACAATCAGAGTATATGTTAAGATAAAGTACAACCAGATAGCATACTATCATGTCGAGCAAGAAAGTCCTCCCTATATATGTCCAAGCATCCACTACAATATACATCGTATGTACAGTAATGCCCTCTAGGGCATACATATAACTAACAATCTCCCACTTGCACTAGGTCCATCTGTTGTGGTATCACATACCCAACAATTAGCTGTGGTTGAAGTATCTCATACTCAACCATCCCATAAAGTCTCTACTGGGAAAAAGGCATTTGTGAGTGGATCCACGCTGTTGTCCTCTGTGTCTACTCTCCTAACCTCGATCTCCCTGGAGATCAACCATCTCCATGATCAGGTGATACTGCCTAAGAATTATATCTGGATTTCTGATGGGACGGGGTTCCTTGGCATAAGCCACAACTCCATTGTCATACAATGGTAGGAACAAAGTTTATCTCATGAACTTATATATATCCAGACTGCCTCTTTGGTAGTATCCTTGGTAACGATGTATCTTGCCTTTAATCGTCTAGTATGTCACGGTATCTAACTTGGAACTCTTCCAACATACCGTCCCTCCACTGAGGGTAAAGATAATGCCTGCGACTGACATTCAGTCGTCCTTATCACCCTGGAACCTTTCCAGTGATTCTCCCCGGGATCAATTGATGCCATCTCACTACAACTAGTGAGTATCCTAACATCCAATTAGATCTATCTCATATATCCAAAACTCAGTATTTAGTAGGTTTCACTTTGATCCTATATAGAGAATCTTTGTGATAAGCGGAGATTGACCGAGCGTAGCATAGGAAACTCCTTCCCTATCAAGAGTATGTCATCCACGTACTCTACGAGGATCACCACCATACTCCCTACTACCCTTTTATATATACAAGGTTCATCTACCATTTTGATGAAGTCAAACTCTTTGACTACCACATCAAAAAAGATGTTCCAACTCCGCGATGCCTGCTTTATCACATAAAACATCTTGCACACGTTTCTGCTGCTCCCACTGTCTACGAAGCCATCTAGCTGTGTACTTATAGACTCTATCTTCCAAATAATCATTTAGAAAAGCAGTCATAACACCCAACCGCTAGATATCGTAGTCATGGTATGTAGCCGTGGCAAGTAGGATCTGGATGGACTTAAGCATAGATTTGAAAGTCGCAACTTTTCCATGTACACCAAGTAATCTTCTCAAGATATACTTGCTCCTGATGGGGATTTAACCCTTCAGATAAAGCAACCAAAGTCCATACTTTGTTGGTGTATAAGGATTCCATCTCAGATCGCTAAGCATCCAGCCATTCTTACAGAGTCCCACTCCTGATGGCCAGCTCGAAACGAGTTGGGTCATCATCTCATGATGTAATCCTCGCTCCCACTGTCATAGAGAAACCGAAGTATCTCTCAGGTGGGTGAGGAACCCTACTAGATCGGCGGAGAGGCTGAGGTTCGTTGGTTACTATTGAATCCACATTCAATAGGCATGCAGCTTCTCAAGTGCATAACTCCCAAAAAGAAATAGGATACTCAGTAGTACTCATCATAGAGCACACTATATCACATAGGGTGCTATTGCTCCGCCCTGATATACCATCTTGCTATGGTGTATACGGAGGAGTAATGCCGAGAGAGAATCTCATTCTCCTTTAGAATAGTCCAGGATCTCCGTGCTCAAGTATTCTCCTCCTTGATCTCATCAAAGGACATAATACTTATACCCGTTTTTGGTTCTCTACTTCTAACTTATATTCTGTGATTATCTCAAAAGTTTCGGACTTGTGTTTCAACAGGAACATATGTCTGAATCTTGAGAGATCATCAGTGAATATAATGAAGTACAAAGAACCGGTCTTGGCATGTGTAGACAGGGGACCTTCATACATCAGCATGTATCAATCCCAAGAGTTCACTAACTCTTTCTCTATTTCTAATAAACGGAGCTATGGTCATCTTATCTTTGTGACATGACCGGCAAGTTTCACAAGATGTAAATTCAAACTAATTTAAATATGCATCTTTATGTAACTTCAGCTAGTCGGGTCGCATTGATATGACCTAGTCTACAATGCCTCAAGAAGGATTCGTTCATTTCTGAACTCTTCCTCTTATGTGTGTTCTGTACATTAAGAACTGTGGTTTGGTTTAGAACGTCTATGCTTTTAGATAACGTGTCTGAATCGATCAACTCTTGATATAGGAAATATTCAAAACATTATCCAACAATACAAAATTATATCCTTCTTTACTAATAAAGAGATTGATATGATGTTGTATATCAGGTTCGGTATCTAAAAACATTTGTTCAGAATCAATGTATTTTGGTAATACAGGGTGATAGTGACCAACAAATTTGGCTGCAACACTTGCACCGTTTCTATCTCATGAAACTTATCACCCGTTCTCAGTTCTCTACCTATCTGTAGCCCATGTAACAAATTACATGTGCGGGATCCTGATCTGGTATCTCATACCCAGGATATAAAGGATATTGAGAAACAGTTCTATGTAATGAACACACCCGAAAATGATGCATCAGCATGCACTTTCTTCGTTTGGGCGGCACAGGAAATCTGGTATTCCCCAATTTCCTACTCTGTCTTATAACAATTATAAGTTGGAGCGGGACCAACGTTCCCTAGCGCAGTATAACAAGCAGGTTCGGTCAATACATCCGTATTATTATCTTGATTAAGACGTGACATAGTCGCTACCTGGAGAGAGAGAAGAAAACACTCAGCGTGCGCTTTTTACAAGATTAGATTGGTTATCAATTTATCTAATCAGGATATCTCCCACTGTTTTAGTCAAATCTTCCTTCAAACCCTAAAAGGAAAGACTAGCTCGGATTAATTACACGCTACAAGTTTGCTAATCTTTCGGCCAGTCCAGTGTCGGTACTTTGAGGGAGGTTTCCCGCGCTTTCGCACGGACCTAATTAAAGTAAATCTCGTTTTCTCAGGGGCGTAACCCCGTTAACACCTTTCTAGACACCTACTTGATCGACTAATTGTAATGTGTAAAACTCTCCCAGGAGTAACTCTTACTCGCAGCGGGTATCGGGATCCAACTATCTCATAGAAGGTATGCAATCTCATTGCAAATTTCAACACTTGAAATTCCCAATAATATTTTTTTACCCCTAGCGTGCTATGACCTTGACGCATGCCAAACAAGCTATAGTCCGCTAGTCAAGTTCAACCCGTACATTTCGTGATTGAATTAAACCCACCCGTACGACCCTTGGCGCATGCCAAACAACACCGTACGAATACCCTAATCCAATCGTATCGTATGCTAGCAGATAAGCACTAGTTAGCTACCGTACACTACGCCTTGACGCATGCCAAACTACCGCAGCACGAATACTAAGTAGTACTTATCTGAAATGACGGAGGGCTACACAGGTTTTTAAGAAAACCATGAGCGTAAAGAACTTGATATCGTTGTAGAATCGAGTGATTTTAAATGGAATGTTTTTTAGGCCTTTTCTAGTTTTGCTAAAGAGGTCACTCCCGGTGAAGGGATCGTCGGCTCTTTCCTCATCGAATAAGGTGCAGGATATTTCACAAATATCACTATGCAAAGCAAGAACTATAGAAGCAATCAAAAGACAGACCGAGTTTGTAGCATCTGCTAGTTTCACTAAAGAGGTCACTCCCGGTGAAGGGATCTCGGCTCTTTCCTTATCGAATAAGGTGCTGGATGTTCTACAAGGAACACCGCTATGCAAAGCAAGAACTAGAGCTACCGGTTTTTAAACAAGTTTCTACAACATCTTAGCTTTCTTTTATTTCATTAATCTCATTAATGAAATCCCATTTTATTATGCTTCACAAGCATCACATTTGAAACGAAATCTGCAATATAACATATATCTCATATATATAATATAAACATTCGTCTCAGGCAGTAATATGATCTCATCACAGAACATTGCAGCAGAAGAACATATATGAAATATTGGATATACTAGGACGTTCGTATTTTCAATACGAGCCTGTACAAAACACGGATTCCACGGTCGCGATGAATAGCCAAACCCACATCCCTAAACCCCTACGAGAGCGGCAAGCAACACTGCCAATTCTGGGGTTGGGAGACCCGGTCTCGACTCCTCGAGATGGTCTCCCACTGGACCCCAGAACCCGGTTACTTGTGCTCTCCGCCTTAGGTCTACCTAATGCGGAAAAGTAAATAATATACAATGGTGACATCATCCTCAGCCCGGAAGTGCCCCAATAAAAGAATATTACATACAAATGAATTTTACATGAATGAAAATAAAAACCCTCATCTCACATAAAACCCACGGCTATTCAGAACGCGACGATCCAATATAACATATCACAACAACACATAATATCTCATATCATCAACGTAAGCAAGTATGCGTATCCCGATTGTCGTTGATGTATAGCAACGAAGCCGGTGATACACCACATACTACGCTTACGGTCACAGAAAAGAAAGTGTAAAACTACAACAGTTGGAATCCGCAACCTCCTTAGACATCGCATGCCTAACCAAATGAATTCCTTAGACATCGCATGCCTAACAATTATAAACCCCGCATTTTAGTCTCATTATCGAAAACTCTTTTCTATATCAAGTCGGGCAATTCAACAAGATTCTCGACATTTTTGATCGAATGCTCGTCGCAAACTTTAGTAGACGGCCGCACCCCCAGATGCCGTCGACGAAGTGCACTAAGGCGGAACACCGCTGCCGCGAGCACCCGAACGGATGCTTTTGGCGACGGTGTTCTCCTACAGTCACTTAGTCGGGGCTATGGGGCGTGGCTGTCTATTAAGTTTACCCGGCGAGTATCCGTGTACACTACGTGATTGCGACGGACTTTTGATCACATCAAAATCCCATGGCAACCGATCAATTAAGACTAAACTGCCAGATTTATAACATTCAAATTAGTTATCTCATAACTACCTGTGGATTCCAAATATTGTATCACATTCCAGATAAAAAGACAGTGTTAAACTTTCCGATCGAATGATCAAACACCCAAGTTTTTCCAGATAGCTCAACACTTGAGCGGAGTTCAAAAAGTATCCATCACATGCCACAGTACCAATGGTCCAGCCGTAGAAGGGTCAAGCCAACGCCTCACATGTGGCACGCCGTACTACCACAAAACCTAAGGTTTAAAGGCAGTTCAAGACGGTCACATAATCGAGTTAAGCTTTGTGTTCTTCTAGAGGGTCCACCGCATTACTTGCATGATTTTCCGGAAGTTTCAAACTCGACCGACAGGGGAAAAAGTGAGTTATTGATATCCGTTCGAACTTTTTTAACAGTTTCTAAAATTATCCGGAAAAAACTTAAACGGAGTTAAATTATTCGATTGAATCAACGAGTCCCCAATACAACCCAGAAAACTCAACACTTGAGTATAAAAAAAAATTCCCGGAAGAATCAGAAAGTTGGTACTGAAGTTACTGTACAAAACCCTAACCCTAATTCAACTATTCCGCTGCGGAACCCCGGCCACGTGCGTGGTTTGGCCGCGGTTCCGCGGTCACGTGATGGAATTAGGGGGCCGTACTGCACAGTAATTCATAGATTCTCCTGATGATTTTTTAAAGGATTTTTAATATGGAAAAAATCACATTTTTAGAAAAAATCCAGAGAAGGGTTCGTGTCGGGGTTTCCGGATTCGATCGGACTTTAAACTTCGCCTAGACTTCGCCTAAAGCTCTAGCTTGGCTCTGATACCACTGAAGGGTTGCTAGGCACACGCACAAGGGTCTACGAGGTATCAACCATGCCCGATTTAAAATTTAGCCGTGCCGAACAACCCAAAGCCGGATCTTTAAACTAGAGTTTAGGCAAAAACAAGCATGTTAAACACTTTAACACTAAGTGAGAGGGATTACAACCTTTGTAGATCCGGTCCTTCACTTCTAAAGCTCCGTGTTGAGGTCCCTTCGCTGCGATCATCGTGTTCCAGACTCTTGAGAGGCTTCACGAAGAGAAAGATGCAGTCTTGCTTCCGATCTTTGATAACAAAGATGATCTACCTTGAAGTTTCATTAACACAAGCTAACACTCACTAAATGAAGTGAACACTCTCATCTAAAGGGCAAGGATAGATGATGATGATGAAGTAGGATTTTTGCTCTCATCTATAATTTTTTTCTCACACTAATTCATCACAAAATCAAAGCTAGAAAGCTTTTTTAAGAAGGAACTCAAGGAAGAAGAAGAATTAATCAATGATTAATTCTTTTGTGATGAATAATGAAAGTCTTGATAAGGTTAGAAATGCAACCATGGTTCAAGTAACCATTGTAGAGATTTTACTAGGGTTAAGGGTTAGGGTTAAGTTAAAGAAATATCTTGCAAAATATCTTTTCCAAAACAAAAATGAAAACCTTCTAGAAACTTCTAGAAAAGCTTAACCCTAATCAAACCCTAACCATGTTTAATCTCCACTAAACATGTTGCATTAATAACCATATCATGTTACAATATTATATATCACATATATAATATTTATTGTAACAAAATAAAATAATACAATTAACATATATCGCATATATATCAATGTATTACTCGATTGAGAAAAAGAATCTTTTAGTGAGCTAATATTAGTTAATGTAATTTAATATATCATATATATTATTATACATTAAATTATCAAATCAACACTTGATCCGACAATCCGGCTATATCGTATATAACCGACTAATATCTCATTTACCGATTCATCGAATCAACACTTGATCCGATGATCCGGCTGATATCAAATATCGTGAGAATAGAATACGGTATCACATATCGCATTATCCTCGGTCCCGCACATATCACATATGTGCTCCTACTCCGTTTTGCCTGAGTCAAGAAACCTCTGTGTAGAACTCTAAAGAATCGTCAATACGCCGGCAGTAGGTGATGATCATATCAAACACCCACAAGCTGCAAGCGGTCAGGTAAACATAACAGCCACCCAGGTATTGAGCGCTCAGAAGATCAACAAGCAAGCCTGTACATTCTCCTATGAATCCAATCAGTAACACTCTCGTACAGTCCGGTCTCGTCGTCTGATATGTCACATATCTCGCCTAGGGGTGGTAAACGTCAGACCCCAGTAGCTTGATAAGTCGTGTCGATATGAGGTCTATAATAGTTCGAGAAACTACTGATAACACTTACCAGTAAATCTCAGCAACCCTGGCCATGCATTTCCAGTTATAGCCAATCGAACACAGCGCAACATCAACTCCCTATACTGGGAGAGACGAATCCCCTCCTATCGCTCATTGCCTCCATGTGATTCGGGACTATACCCAAAAGCCACCTTTTTGCATGCCCTCTTAGACGTGGTATGATGGAAATCAAAGTTCAGTGGGAATCACACAAGACTCTATGACGATCTCGAGTCAACAGACTACTCTGTACCAGTGTCACTGGAGAACTGCCATCTGACGTGAGGTATATTACCATCTGAGAGTTCTCGACGAGTCTGTCCAATGTACCCAGTCTCTACTGAGCACCCGTACACCATCCTTGATGTCAAACACCGATGGATATGGGATCATCCATCGCCCATCATATGGGTCAAGATGCGTATACGCTAGTCTACACTGGTATATCGATGCCCTGTCTCGATACACTCTCGACTAGGAACGGTTATAGGATGTACTCGTCGACTACCGTGGCCCCACTAGTATGATCTCATCATAGTCCCAGTAGTCGAGTACATATCCTGAGGGTTTTATCAACATATAAGAAAGAGACAATCAGAGTATATGTTAAGATAAAGTACAACCAGATAGCATACTATCATGTCGAGCAAGAAAGTCCTCCCTATATATGTCCAAGCATCCACTACAATATACATCGTATGTACAGTAATGGCCTCTAGGGCATACATATAACTAACAAACAGGTCGCCTAAGAGCTCCTAACTTACCCGCGTAATAGGCGGAGCTGAGCCCGGCCCAACTGAGGGCCCGCTCAGACAGCAACACATCAGCCCGAGGGAGGGGCTCCCACTTCGACCGCCACTGCGTCGGTATCATTCGATCGACTCACCCACGGACAGTGGCCCCTTGCCACTGGGTGAGCACAAGCCAATCCTCACCCTCGGGCGGCGCAATAAAGAAAAACTTCTTCTTCCATTCGTGAATAGAAGAAGGCAATACGACGATCCCCGACCCGGCAGCGTCCCCCTGTTGTTTTCTAAGAGAGAGGTATACCCAGCTCGGCTCGTCCCTACGAGCGCCAGGGTGGTTTTTGTAGCAGAGAGAAGAAACGAGGAGGCTCAGGCTGAAAAGGATTTGAGTCAATCTCAATCGGACCAGGAACCCGAGGAGGATCCTCCAAGAGTTCGGCACTAACTATCCCGGGGCTAACCCAAAACAATTCATCGCCGCACTCACCTCGGGGGGAAGGGCAGACGCAGTCCGGCCTAAAAGGCCTCTAGGTACAAGGCAATCTCCTCGCCCCGTACCTAGTTTGCTCTCTCCCCCTCCTCGGCCAGACGAAGCGAATAGCCGAGAGGAATGAGGAAACGAGTCTTGATGTTGACGAGCTCCTCCACACGCCTCAGCGAGGATCGCACGCCAGGGACACCCGCGGCCTGTGCTCTGGGGACTGCCACCGTCGCACGACCCCGAGGGAACTCCAACTCGGAGGGGGAAGAGGAAGAAGTAGAAGAGAAAGTTTCAGAAGAATCCCTAGACTCTACCCGGACTACATCTACAGACTCCTCGGAAAAAGACATCTAACCTGATCGAAGGGGGGTTACCTCGAGAGATCAAACGCAAGGAATCCGACCTGAGGAGAAGAGCGCCGAGCTAACACGACTAGGGACGAGGGAGTTTTGAGGAGGTATGAACCCTGATGGGGATCCCACCTCTATTTATAGCTGTCGGCGTACGCATCCTACGGCTCCAATCGCCTTCCGGCAAAACAACGTTTCGCAACCAACGGCCGACAATGTTCCACCTGTCGCACCCACATTGGACGCGTCCCTTCGAGCGCGGGTACACCTGCGACACGTCTCGCCAGCCAACCAGCGCCAGACACGTGGGCCGTCGCTTCAACGAACGTACACACAATCCGGCGCTTCCCCTTTAAATGCGAGATCTGTCCCTTGATCCGCTGGCGTCATCAAGAAAATACTACTCTCTACCCGGGAATGCGCGCCGACGATATTTTCGAGTGAGAGCTCACCCCGAGTGATCGGTCAGACCAGTCTCAACCCGTCCCAGACGAGAGTGGGAGCTAATAATGAGGCTCGATATCGGTGGCTCTCCAGATGCTGACACGTTGCAGATGACATGTCCCAGAACCTACGAGAAAGGATCGAGAACTTCAGTTGGGATCGCACCTTGGGCCTCCGGCCCGAGGAATCTCCCGACCTCTGGGGCCTTCCTGGCCACCCCCTGGCTTGCCTCCGAGCTATTACAGAACCAGGATGCCTCGGCCTCCCGCTCGTGCCCGAGCCTCCCGCCGAGCTCATCTTCCTCGGTCTCACCCAGACCGACCCACAGCGCTGATCGCAGGCGCCTACGCCTCGACTCTGCAAATCTCGCCATGCGCGAGATATCCATCGTCCACGATCCCGCGTTCCACACCATCACGATCCCCTATTAACGAGCCTGTCTCGTCATTAATGCGGGATCCCGTCCATCACGCGGACGTGACGCCAGGGGTGTAACGGCCGGCGTGATTCTCGCGCCCGCTTGCCCTTTGCTGCCGCTATATAAACTCCTTTCTATTTTTACTCCACTAGGCCGTTACACTGCCAAAAACCCCGCCTAACTTATCGTCGGAGGGTCCTCGTGCCACAACCACCCCGGTATTTCTTTGCAGGTAGCTCGGCTTTAACCACACCAAACCCATTGAAATCCACACGCTCCAGGGGTCAACCCTCCAACTCAATCTCAGCCGTCCGTCAACACGCGAAGAGATCTACAGAAGATAATATCTGAAGGAGATCTAGAGATCCATCAGTATCACATATCCAAATTTATCCATACACTTATTGTGTAACAAATATTATATCTTCTTACCATCTATCTGTTTTATATCATTTTGAATTAGATCTTGCCAAACTCTATAATAGTTCTTAAGTTTTTTTTTTTTTTTTTGTTATTTATTACAGCGTTGTCTAGTGTATACATCCAGTAAGCAGCCGGACTACCTCAATACCGCCCATAGAAATTATAAGGTCCATCAGCATCTTGATTTCTTGGAAAATGTTCATGTACTTTCTTCATCCTTGTTATCTTCCGCTTCAATCGGTATACCCATAGAAGGTAGGGATGATTTTGTGCGGGCAGACTTTTGAGAACCCATAACATCATGTATTGGTTTTTAACAGTAAGAACAACATTTGTGCTATCAAGTAGAGAATGGCTAGTTAGTTTGGTTATTTCCATTACCTTCAACCTTCATATATCTTCTCATTTTATACATCTTAATTTTGGTTTTCACTTCTAACATCTCATTATAACTACTCAAGGACAACAACAGCTGTACTCACAGTATAAGTATAAACTGTTAGCTATAACGACTTCGATGTGGAAGATACCCTTCTTCCACATTTTGTAACGGACACTAAGATAAAAATGACTTCGTTGCTCGTAGTATAAGCATAAACTGTTAAGCAAGGTGTCAATGCACTTTGAAATTTAAAAATCGATAGTCACAATATTAGTGACAAATGAAGAGCAGTCATCTCTACAATGCGACCAATATATGATGAGAAATTCTATAAATAACTTCAAATCAGTGTAACCCTCCTAAACTTTTCCACAAACATCTTTTTCTATTAACAAACTAGTGATGTGAAATAACATGGCTTTTGTTTTTACTAAAATACCCTTAACAAGTAACAGCCTAAATAATTTCAACGATACGCTATTTCTGTAAAAAGTTTATAAATGTCTATTTGAGGTAGGAAGTAGGAAAAAGGCGTGGTTGAGATTATTTAGGTTGTTGGGTGTAATTTAAGGCAAAAAATTACACTGATATTCAAGACAACGGCAAGCCGTTTTATGCATAGACTGAGAGAATTATACATAATAAGGCAAGTTTATGATAGTTACTGAAAAAGGTAGGAAAATTTAGGTTAATTTTAGATCGATGCAAGGAGACTATTGAATTCTTCCATCTATCGAGCGTTTCATCTGTATGGCTGATCTCTTAGGGCGAGCAGGCCGATTAAATGGAGCAAAAGGCGGAAGTTTTAATTACAATATTGGTCATCACAATGTACAGTGTAAAACACTGTTATCAGCTTGTAGATTGCGCAGCAACATAGAAATGGGAACGGGAGCTTCTCAACAGTTCTTTTGTCTCAAACCACACAAGGTTGGATCCTACATTCTACTATCTAATATATGCCATTAAGAGGAGATTTTTCAAGGTCACAAAGCCACAGAATTTGACGCGACAGAGTAACAAGTAAAGTACCTGGTCGATCTTGGATTCAGGTGGAGAACAAGGTGAATGTATTTATAGTAGGAGATAGGTCAAACCCGCAGTCTATGTTGCATAGATTAGTTGTCAGGGTGGCGAATCTGTATAGTTGTATCCCTATCGAATTTATTTGCGTTTGTCAAGTAAAATTGAGAGTCTCTTTTTGACACATCCTAGCATATTGTATTCCAGGTGTAAACATGCATAAATAACCGACATATTAGTCACTTATTATTGTTTGTTATGAAATGTTTCGTAGTCTTGGTCTAGATTTGCTAATATTATAACTTTTGCTATTTTGTGTGGTGTGTGTGTTTTTAAATATTTA
The DNA here is from genome assembly GCA_030015575.1 of Agapanthus africanus. Taxonomy (NCBI): domain Eukaryota; kingdom Viridiplantae; phylum Streptophyta; class Magnoliopsida; order Asparagales; family Amaryllidaceae; genus Agapanthus; species Agapanthus africanus. The sequence continues at coordinate 128,218,351 of CM057350.1, read as the reverse complement.
CACCATATTTGAGTAGCTTATAATTGTTTAAATAATAGTTTTGTTGTCGTTTATATATTTGTATTTAATTGATTGATTTGAAATTGTATCGTGTATCCTGGGTTTTTGGAAAATTGTGAATCAATGAATCCGAAGGTATCTCGTATCCGAATCCATGCTACTTAGCCCACGGGCAGAAGCGTTATATTTTGACTTAATGGAGAGAATGAAGGAATTAGGGTTTTGCAGCAAGGGCCACGCTAGTTATCGATGATGTGTTAGAACAATGAAATCGACATCTTGAATGTCATGAAAATGCCAAAATCGATATGCCTGGCAAAGTTCAACTGATAAATAATTACCAATAAAGCAGGTATATTCTAATTCCCTTATTAGTATAAATCCTTATTCAGTTCAATATTCATCTAAGCGTTACAAATTTTCTATCTGGAAGGAGCAATGTTGAGTATTTTTAAATTCTATGGGGCATGCATAATTAGGTTATATTTCGTGATGCACTATGCCTTGCTAGATGTTATATGCTTTCTGTAAACTAATATGAAATATGTATCAGTGTTGCATCTTGATCGAATAAGACCCAATATTTAATTAATGATTTTCTCTCTTGTTACTATTGCCTTCTGAATAGATTCACCTCATGAGAAATGGAGCACAGAGCTATCGCCCAATGAAACGGTGATATGATAAGCGCTTCAGTAAAGGCAATAATACCATTTCATTAATTAATTCCTTTTTCAATCAGTGATCATTCCAATATTCAAATTTCTTAAGATGGAATGACTCAACATAATGCTTGAGAGTGATACATTACAAGTTTCTCATGATTCTTCGAAATGAGTACATTTAGAGGAAGTAAAGCAAGTTGAATGAGCTGCATCAAACTTTTGTTTCTCCAGATGCAGCAATGGTCTGTAAGTCATACTTATCTTTCTCCTTTTCTTTTTGTAAATATATGCAACCGTTTCTCAATCCATCAAGTATGGTAGTAATTTCACACCTTTCTCAACCGAAATGTTTACCAAATGTGGTAGTCTTCAAGACGCTTACTTGGCTTTTGACTCTTAAGGCAATACAAATGTTGTGGACTTCGATGGTAAGCTCATATGCTTCACATGACCATGGACATGAAGTAGTTCGGCTCTTTGAGAGGATGTTGGAAAATAAAACTATGCCAAATGAGATTGCCTTTCTTGGTTTCTTGTGTGTGTGTGTAGCCATTGGACTAATTAGAGAAGGGTGACTTTTTTTTTAGATTGATGCGAGAAGTATACATAATTGTTCCATCTATTTAGCAGTTTACCTGTATGGTTGATCTCCTAGGCGGAACAGTCCAATTATATGAAGCAAAAGATTTCATCTTTAAGAAGGATATTGGCCATCACTGTGTTCATGTGTTGTGTGGAAAGCATTGCTATAAGGTTGTAGACAACGATCCAGAAACAACAATGTGGGTTGTTGAGCAATTGTTTTGACTTGAAGAAGTTAAGGTTAATGTGCCTGGCAGAGTTCAACTTCACGGTACTTTACCAACAAATGATATCTGTTCTTCTTTTAGGAACAAGGAAGGTACAATCTTATTACCTTACCACCATAATTAGTACAAAGCCGTATGCAGTTCGATTTCTCATAGAACATTAGAACAACCGTTTCAATAGTTTTATCTAGAATGAGCAGTGTTAACAATTGAATAGCTAGGTTTAGTTGAGATGCATTACATCTAATATGATTAACATTTTTTCCTCTTACAAATATGGATCAGCAGTTGTTGCAAAAAATGTTATTAGTATCATATGATATGCGATACGTATCTTACCATATGATACGATTCATAGGGATTTCGATATGTATCACAGCTGTGCATTGGAGCCTTTATGTATCGTACCATACAGCCGTATCGTACGATACGGTACGATATGTACCATCGATACACGATATGGGATATAGTTGTTGTAAGTTGCTAGCGCTCGTGCCGTGGTAACTTCGGCCTTTGCGGAATCAAAAACTTTAAAAATATCTTGAGCACTAGAAAATAAAACCCTAGAATTTGAATCTAAACACTAAACTAACATAAAGTAAAGAGTTTAACTACTAAGTAGAGAACTACATCCTTTGAAGTCGTGTCCTTCGGATCTTGTGTGGTCCTTTCCTTGAGCTTCTAGAATTCTTGGATCGAGCTTGCAAAGTTCTCTCCCCATGTCAAAGATGATCCATCCGAGAATGCTGGCTCAAGTTCTAACTTCTAGTAATGAACCAAGAAGCAACTAAAAATCTAGACTTGCTAAGTCTTGATGCTTAGAGATGTAGTGGTGGTGTCAAGATACTCTCTTTAATATTCCTCAAAGCTCAAGAGAGAAAATGAGGAAGAAGAAGAGGATGGCTACTAAAAAGATGATTATAATAATAAAAACTCTCTTCATCTTTTCATATCATTTAAAAATAATAATAAGTCGGTGGGTTTGTGACTCATTAGTATGAATCACAAGCCCACACACAACTAGAACAACCATGAAGAGAAGAGAAGAATAGATGACACCTCACTTGTATACATCTTTATACACACATATATAAATATATGTGTGTGTGTATACAACCTTGTATACCCGTATTTATAATAAATACATTTACCTGTATTTCTACCAAAATACGAACACCGTATTTGTATCGAAAATACGAAATACGCGTATTCATATTAAGAAAGAAATACATGTATCTGTATCAAGACACAAATACACGTATTCGTACAAATACACGTATTCGTACAAATACACGTATTCGTACAAATACACGTATTCGTGTTAAAATACAAATACCTAAAAGAGAACAATATAATGTTGGAAATAATCAACAGTAAGATATTTCTCAGATTAGTTAAAATCTGTTTGTAACAAAATCTGTTCATACTTAGTTAGAATCTGTTTGTAACAGAATCTTTTTGTAACTTCCTTATTTTATTGTTTTTCTTTTGTAACTTCCTTATTTTATTGTTTTTCTCATATCTTCCTATACTTGTGTAACAAGACTATAAAAAGAGCTTCTCTGTATACTGAATTTTTTGTGAAAGAAAGTTCAATTCGCTTATATGATATCAGAGCGGTAAAACTTTCTCCAAAAAAAATCGCCATTTTTTCTCAATCAAAAGAAATCCCAGTTCCTTTTTTTCCAGCCATAATGTCATCCACCACAGAGAATGAAGTATCCTCCACAAACCCCACAAAAAAACAATTCCGACTCCCTGGCCCAATCCCTTCAATCCCTCCAACTCTCTGTTCATAAACTGACCGGCCAAAACTGCTTTGAATGGTCCCAATCAGTGAAACTCGTCATTGATGGACGCGACAAGCTAGGCCATCTCACTGGCGATGAGAAGGTTCCTGATGCGACGGATCCGAAATTCAAGACGTGGAGATCGGAGAACTCTTTGGTTACAGCATGGCTCCTCAACTCTATGGAGTCCTCTATAGCCAAGCCACACATGTTTCTGCTTACTGCGAAGGAAGTTTGGGAAACTGTCAAAGAGATGTACTCAGATCTCGAAAATTCTTCGCAGATATTTGAAATCAAGACGCAACTGTGGAACTTGAAGCAGGGAGAAAGGATGTGATCAACTTCTACAATGAGATGGTGGCCCTGTGGCAGGAACTTGACCAGTGTTATGATGAACACCGGGAAAATCCCAACGACCTGAAGAGATTCAAAGTACGCGAGGAGAATGATCGCGTCTACATGTTTCTTGCAGGTGTGCATCAAACCCTGGATGAAGTTAAGGGTCGAATTCTCGGACGGAAACCTCTTCCATCCATCCGAGAGGTGTTTTCAGAGGTTCGGCAGGAGGAAAGCAGACACAAGATTATGCTCCGCAGCCCGAGACCTGACCTCTCCGAGCCAGAAGGATCTGCTATCATCTCTCGAGCCTTCAAAGGCGGCTCTAATAGGCGCGAAAGACCTTTCTGTGACCACTGCAAACGTCCGCGGCATACTAAGGAAACGTGCTGGAAAATCCATGGGAAGCCGCAGAATTTTTCCAACAACAGGTCCGGAACTCAAGGGGATTGGAACACCAGCCAGAGTCCTTTACAAAAACAGGTTTTGCAGATCGAGTCCGATGGTTCTCAGGAGTCAAGAATCAACTCAGAATCGCCTCCATTCACAAAGGAACAACTGGAGCACCTTTTCAAGTTCTTTAACTCCACCACAGACCCGTCAACACAACCCTCCTGTTCTTTAGCCCAAATCGGTAACAATTACCTTATCTCTTTTTCATATATCAATCAACTTCCTTGCATTCTTGACTCTGGAGCAACTGATCATATGACCAGTTGCTTCACATTATTTTCAACCTACACACCCTGTGCAGGAAACAAAAGGGTCAAAATTGCAGATGGTTCGTATTCTGCCATAGCCGGCTAAGGAACCATCACAATCTCTCCTTTCTTAACCCTTCTTAATGTTTTACATGTTCCAAAGCTTTCCTGCAATCTGATTTCCATTATAAAGCTAACTCAAGACCTTAAGTGTCAAGTTAAATTCATGTCCTCTCATTGTGAAATTCAGGTTCTGGACTCGGGGACGATGATTGGCAATGCTAGGACCAGTGGAGGTCTCTACTTGCTTGAAGAAGGATCGCATCTCAATAAGTTTGTATCTAGTTTGTGTTTTCAGTCCATGTTTGTTTCTCGTGACAATGAATTAATTATGTTATATTTTCGTCTAGGTCATCCTAGTTTCCATTATATGCAGTATTTGTTTCCAAAGTTGTTTCGGAATAAAAATCCTTCTCAATTTCAATGTGAAGTATGTGCTTTTGCCGAACACAAAAGGGCAATTTATCCACCTCGACCCTATAAACCTTCTGCACTGTTTGCCTTAATCCATAGTGACATTTGGGGGCTATCCCGCGTTTTATCTGTCTTCGGAAAAAAATGGTTTGTTTCGTTTATTGATGATCATACTAGAGTCCTTTGGGTGTTTTTGCTAAAGAAGAAATCAGAAATTGAATAAGTTTTCAAAACCTTTTATGCCATGGTTGAAACACAGTTTAACACACAAATTCAGAATTTTTTAAGTGACAATGGACGAGAATTTTTTAACGAAATCTTGGGAGAATTTTTTGCAAAGAAAGGCATCATTCACCAAAGTTCTTGTATTAACACACCGCAACAAAACGGTGTGGCTGAAAGAAAAAATAAACATATTCTTGAAATTGCTAGGGTATTATTATTCACCAACCATGTTCCAAAAACATTATGGAATGAAGCAATTTTAACAGCAACCTATCTTATTAATAGAATGCCCTCGAAAATTCTCAATTTTAAAAAACCTGTTGCCTTATTAAAATCCCTTTACCCTCAAATCCGCCTTGCAGTCTCGGATCTTCCGTTGAAAATTTTTGGTTGTACCGTGTTTGTTCACGATCACAACCCCGCTAGGAGTAAACTTGATCCAAAATCGAAAAAATGTGTTTTCATTGGCTACACCACGAATCAAAGAGGGTATAAATGCTTTGATTCTTTATCAAATAAAATATTTATCACAATGGATGTGTTGTTTTTTGAAAATAAATCTTTTTTTAAGCCTCCTCTTCAGGGGGAGACAAATAGTGAAGACTCGGTTTCCATAAAAAATAGTCTCCCAAAAATACCCAACTTAATCCCACATAAAAATTCACAAGATCAAGATTTTTTAAATCAAGACATTTTATACTAGTCTTTTGAACACCTGGCAAACCAAAACAGTGAAAATTCACTAGACACTCATAAAAGGTCCTTGAAAACTCAGTTCTTTTATTAGAAAATCCGGAAAAATCCCATAAAAATAGGAACACACCACCGACTCCTAAAACAACTTGCTCCGTGGATTTAAATCCACCAGAAGCTGATGTGGAAATTAAAACTTACAAAAGGAAACAATGTGAACCATGTCTGGAAAAAACGCAACAGGAGCATTTAATTGAGATAGATCCTTCTTCAGAAGCAGAGGCCGACTTTGTCCAGCCCCACCAAGAATCCGACTCGAGAACAGAACCGGATCACAGTGAGCTGGATCTTCCCATAGCCCTCCAAAAGTCCACAAGGTCATGTACTAGTCGCCCCTTGTATCCAATGTCAAAATTTGTGTCCTCAAATAATCTCTCACCCAGTTTTTCAGGCTTTACCTCTAATGTGTCTGCTGTGGAGATTCTAAAAACTGTACAGGATGCTCTGAGAGCTCTAGAGTGGAGAAAGGCGATTTTCGAGGAGATGAATGAACTTGAGAAAAATCAGACTTGGAATATGGAGGAACTGCCGAGAGGAAAGAAGACTGTAGGATGCAAATGGGTATTCACACCAAAGTTTCGTGCAGATGGAACCCTAGAACGATATAAGGCAAGGCTCGTTGCTAAAGGGTTCACTCAAACATACGGGATCGACTACACGAAGACTTTTGCACCTGTGGCTAAGTTAAACACGATCCGGATCTTGCTGTCAGTTGCAGTAAATCTCGATTGGTGACTTCAACAACTAGATATGAAGAACGCGTTTTTGAATGGAGACCTGGACGAAGTAGTGTACATGGAACCTCCGCCAGGGTTTGAAAAAGGGTTTGGCTCCAAAGTGTGCAGATTGAAAAGATCACTTTACGGTCTTAAACAATCTCTATGAGCTTGGTTCGAACGTTTCCATCAGTTTGTGAAAGGACAAGGATACAATCAGGCTCAGGCAGATCACACCATGTTCTATAGAGTCTCGAGACATGGAAAAATTGCAATACTAATTGTTTGCGTTGATGACACCATTGTTACAGGAGATGACGAAGAAGAGGTCAACCAGTTAAAAGGAAGTCTCGCCAAGAAGTTCGAAGTAAAAGACTTGGGAGAATTGAAGTATTTCTTGGGTATGGAAATTGCTCGAAGTAAGAAAGGTATTGTCGTGTCTCAACGGAAGTATGTTCTCGATCTTCTCAAAGAAATAGGGATGACAAACTGCAAACCTGCGGAGTCACCGATAGATCCGAATAAAAAGCTCGGAGAATTTACACAGGGCCGGCCAGTGGAATTCCACAATACCAAAGGTTAGTGGGAAAATTGATCTATCTCTCACACACACGTCCCGATATCACCTTTACAGGGAGTATGATAAGCCAATTTATGCACTCACCTCAAGAAGAGCACCTTGATGCAGCATATAGAGTTTTGAAGTATTTAAAGGGTGCACCAGGAAGAGGTTTATTCTTCAAAAAAGGCAGCGTCGAAGTATTCACTGACGCGGATTGGGCAGGTTCCATCGTAGACAGGAAATCAACTTCAGGGTATTGTACGTACGTATGGGGCAATCTAGTTACATGGCGGAGCAAGAAACAAAGTGTCGTGGTAAGGAGTAGTGCGGTGGCAGAATTTCGAGCCATGGCCAACGGTATTTGTGAAGTTCTATGGGTTCAACGGGTACTACATGAAATAAAGCAGCCTATAACTCATCCACTAAAACTATACCGCGACAACAAAGCTGCCATCAGCATAGCACACAACCCTGTACAGCATGACAGAACGAAGCATATTGAAGTTGACCGCCACTTCATCAAGGAAAAACTGGATGCCGGTACCATCTGTATCCCCTACATTCACACAAAAGAACAAACTGCAGATATCTTTACAAAAGGACTATTCAAAGCAGTGTTCGAGGGACTCATAAGCAAGTTGGGCATGATGGACATCTACGCACCAACTTGAGGGGGAGTGTTGGAAATAATCAACAGTAAGATATTTCTCAGATTAGTTAGAATCTGTTTGTAACAAAATCTGTTCATACTTAGTTAGAATCTGTTTGTAACAGAATCTGTTTGTAACTTTCTTATTTTATTATTTTCCTCATATCTTCCTATACTTTTGTAACAAGGCTATAAAAAGAGCCTCTCTGTATACTGAATTTTTTGTGAAAGAAAGTTCAATTCGTTTATATATAATACTAGCTCCATACCTGACTATCTTTCAAACTTGCTAGTATTACTAAAAAGCCTGACTAAAGCACGTGTATAAAATACACGTGTTCAATCGAACACCCGAGCGTATCTAAATACGCATACTACACCATTTCGCCTAAATCGGAAAATCCTTAGTGTGGCTCTAAAGAGCCGACAATACTCCGGCAGTGGGTTTAACCACAAGCATGTCTGTGGCATTAGCTGTACGTAACGGCTACCCAGGTATCTGTTGAAAGGAAGATCGACAAGAAAACTCGTCCAAACTCCTATTGATCCTATAAGTGACATTCTCCGTATAATCCGGTCTGTTCGTCTGAGAGTATCGCATATCGGGACTAGGGGGTGGTAAACGTCGGACCCCTATTTGCGCGATAAATCTTGTCAATGTGGAACCCAATACAACCCGAGAAACTACTGGTATTCTATCAATAAATCTTACTTGCCCTGGCCAGGGATTTGTGGTATCGGCCAACCGTACACAGCGTGATATCGACTCCCTATACCGGGAGAGACGAATCCTTTCTTTCACCTACTGCTTCCAAATGCTTCGGGACTGCACCTAACTGCTACCGGTTTGCACTACTTTTTACAGCCATGGTAGGATAGTAATCTAAGTACAGTGGGAATACTATCGAGACTAATGTTGATGTCAGGTCATCGGCCTAACCTATACTCATGTCACCAGAGAACTGCTGTCTGACGATAGGTATGATACCAACTAGCAATTCCGAGTGAGTCCGTCCAGTATAACTCAACCTAATGAGCACATGCATACTATCTTTGGTACCGTATACCAATGGCTACGGGACCGGCCATCTCCTGATGAGAATATAAAACGTATACACTAGTCTACTCTGGAGTATCGATACCCATTCTTGATAATTCTACGACTAGGGACAATTTTAAGGATGTGCTTATAGACTATCCAGCCCCCACAAGTATGATTGCCATCATAATGCTGGTAGTCAAGCAAAGATCCTACAGGCTCTATTAACATGTATTAGCGATACGTAAAAAGGAACATATACACATGTTAAGATAGAGACAAACCGGATATCATACTATCATATTGAGCAAGGCTGTTTTGTACATATATATCCCAAATATCCAAAATGTAATATACAATCCTGTACTATATAATAATGGCCTCTAGGGCATATATATTTAACAATCTCCCACTTGTACTAAGGCCATGTATTGGCGTATCGCAGACCTATCATCTCAAGTAGTCTCTCGAACTGTGTCTGAGAGATGACCTTTGTTAGTGAATCTGCAGTGTTGTCCTTTGTATCTACTCTCCGCATCTTGATCTTCCGGCGATCTATGATCTCCCTGATTAGGTGATACCGTCTTAAGATGTGTCTGGATTTCTGATGGGACCGTGGTTCCTTCGCTAAAGCAATAGCCCCGTTGTCATAATACAAGTGTATTGGGTCAACAATAGATGGAACCACCTGAAGTTCTGAAATAAACTTCCTCATCCAGATCTCTTCTTTTGAGGCATCACCAGCAGCGATATACCCTGCCTCCATTGTCGAGTCTGCTACGGTATCCTTTTTGGAGCTTTTCCAACCGACCGCCCCTCCATTGAGGGTGAATACATAATCCGACATGGATTTGGAGTCATCCTTGTCACTCTGAAAGCCAGAGTCAGCGAATGCCTTGATCTAGAGGTCTTTACTCCAGTATACCAAGAACATCTCCTCAGTCCTTCTCAGATACTTGAGAATGTTCTTTACTGCTATCCAGTGCTTCTTCCTCGGTTTTGACTAATACCTGCTTACCACGATCAGTGTGTAAGCTACATTTGGTCTGGTACATAATATCGCATAAATTATAGATCCTACCGCCGAATTGTTGGGTATAATTTCTCATGCGATCCTTCTCCAAATTATTCTTGGGAGACATGCCTTTGGAGAGTGATCCCGTGACAAGTGGGTAAATTACCGCGCTTGGAATTTTCCATACTAAATCTCTTTAGTATGGTGTCAATGTACCTGAACTATGACAGTCCCAACATTCTCTTAGATCTATTCCGATAGATCTTGATTCTCAGAATGTAAGAGGCATCACCCAGGTCTTTCATGGAGAACTTCTGTGACAAGAAGGTTTTTACCGATTGTAGCATAGGAATGCCATTTTCTATTAAGAGAATGTCATCCACGTACAAGAAGAGGAATACCATAGTTCTTGCTACAATTTTCTTATAAATACATGATTCATTTATATTTTTGATAAGGTCAAATTCTTTGACCGTCTTATCAAAGCAGATGTTCCAATTCCGCGATACCTGCTTTAATCCATAAATGGATTTAAGCAACCTGCATACTCTTCTGCTGCTCCCACTCTTTATGAAGCTCTCTGGCTAATCCATATAAACACTCTTCCAAATTTTCATTTAGAAAAGCGGCTTTTATGTCTATCTTCCAGATTTCATAATCCTGGAAGGCAACGATGGCAAGTAGGACCCGTATGGATTTAAGCATAGCCACTGGAGAAAAGGTTTCGTCGTAGTCCAAGCCAGGTCTTTGAAAAAAACCTTTTGCTACAAGTCTAGCTTTATAAGTTTCAACATGTCCATCTACACAATCTTTTTCTTGAAGATCCATTTGCAGCCTACGGGTTTTACCTCTGGAGGTGCAACGTCCGAAGTCCAAACTTTGTTGGTATATAAGGATTCCATCTCGGACTGCATAGCATCCAGCCACTTTTCTGAGTCTCAGCTCGTGATGATCTGCTGAAAACTAGTAGGCTCATCATCCTTGATGATGTAATTCTCTCTATTCCCATTTATGAGAAAACAGTAGTATCTCTCGGGTGGATGAGACTGCCTACTAGATTTGCGGAGTGGCGAGATAGGTCCAGTTCTTTTGAAATTTCGGGTTCTACTAAGTTTTCAGTAATAGATTGTGGTTATGGAGTTTCTTCTGGTTCTATTGCGTTCCCACTAATTTCTTTTTCAAGAAATCTAGTCTCCAAAATGTGAGCATGTTGAGAAACAAAAACTTTTTGTTCCTTAGCGTAATAGAAAATATACCTCTTGGAATTTTTTTGGTATCCCACAAACTTGCACAATACTGAGCGTGTCTCAAGTTTGTCTGCATGTTGCTTTTTGACGAAATCAGGATACTCCCATATCTTAAGATACTTAAGACATGGTTTCTTCCCATTCCACATTTCATATGGAGTGGTAGGCACTGACTTAGTCAGAACTTTGTTCAAAAGGTATGCAGCAGATTCCAGTGCAAACCCCCAAAAAGATCGCGGCAACTCAGTATTACTCATCATGGAACGCACCATATCTAGTAAGGTGCGGTTCCGCCTTTTCGATATACCGTTGTGTTGTGGTGTGTATGTAGAAGTAAGCTAAGAGAGAATTCTATTCTCTTTTAAATATCGTAGGAACTTGGCATTCAAGTATTCACAACACCGATCAGATCGAAGTGTCTTGATACTTTTGCCTGTTTATTTTTCCACTTCATTCTTGTACTTCTGGAATTTCTCAAAGGCCTCAGATTTGTGTTTTATCAAGAATACATGTCCATATCTTGAGAAATCATCGGTAAAAGTAATGAAGTAAGAAAAACCACTTCTTACTTGTGTAGACATTAGACTACACACGTCGCTCTGTATGAGTCCCAAGAGCTTGGTAACTCTTTCTCCGTGTCCAGTGAACGGAGTCTTTGTCATTTTTCCTATGATACATGATTGACAAGTTGTATAAGATAGATATTCAAATGGACCCAAATATCCATCTTTATGTAATTTCGTCAACCGTGTTTCATTGATATGACCTAGTCTACAATATTATAAGAAAACTTGATTTAATTCTGAAGTCTTTCTTTTAAGTGTGTTCTGGACATTAAAAACTTGATATTGATTTAATACGTATATACTGTAAGTCTATGTTGCATACTCTACGGGTTTTGTAGAGAGGCGGAATTTTCAAAACTTAATTTTGAAGCATGCAACAAAGATTATAATCCAAGAACTACCATAAGCCCTAATAGCAAAACTTCATAGATATTTATCTACTATGATAGAAATATTATACTGATAGATTCGTGTCCTTCGGGTCTTGACTCCTCTTCTTAAGCTCTTTTGAGTTCCTTGATCAAGCTTGGTCGTCGGCCTCCTTGATCTTAGATGATCCATCCGAAGTTTCTTGATTCAAGCTTCTACTTCCAAAAGGCAGCAACTAAACCAACTAGTTTGCTAATCTAGTTTGTTTAGTTGATGTGGAGATGGTTAGTTCTATTTTTCTATCTCAAAACCCCATTGTTTTGAACACATGAGAATGTTTGGGGTTGAGAAGGAAGATGAACTCTAGAGAGGAGAGAGAATGACAAGATGAGAATGAATTGAAGAATGGCTAAAACTAAAAAGATATTAGGCATTTTTCTTTCATTAAAAATACTAGCCATACTTCAATAGTATTCATAAATGAATAAATAAATACAATAACCATGCTTCATGCCATTCTTGAAGCCATCTCACCCCTCCCTTCATTTTCTATTTTTAATAAATAGAAAGATACATGATGAGGTGTCATCTTTTATAAGGTATTTTTGTATAAATACAAAATACATTCTACCGTATATACATACCCGTATTCATATCAAAATACGAATACCCAAGAGATATAATACTACTACTAATATAATACTAGAATAAAATCAATTTCTGATTTAACAAACCGGCTAAATCCTAAGCCCGCTAGCATTATAATCCGTCCGATTGAATTCCGCGCAACTAGTACACATAATTAACCAGAACCCTGCACGCATAAACATACGGCCTCCACATCGTTTCACCTGAATCAGGGAAACCCTCTGTGTAGGATTCTAAAGAATCGACGGTACGCTAGCAATGGGTTTAACCACAAGCACGTCAGCGGCACTAGTTGTACATAACGGCTACCCAGGTACCCGTCGAAAAGCAGGCCGATGAGCAAACTCATATGAACCCCTACCGAGCCCAACCGTGACAATATCCATACGGTCCAGTCTGTTCGTCTAAGAGTATCGCATACCGGGTCTAGGGGGTGGTTAACGTCAGACCCCTGCTAACCTGATAAGTCGTGTTGGTGTGGCTCAAGATAATTCGAGAAACTACTGATCTAACTATCAGTAATTCTTAACTGCTTTGGCCAGGGATTTATGGTATTGACCAACCAAACATAATACGGCATCAACTTTCTATACCGGGAGAGACGAATCCTTACCAATCACCCACTGCCTCTATGTAGCTCGGGACTGCAACCAACTACAACCTGTTTGCACGTCTTTTTTGAGCTGTGGTAAGATAGTAATCAAAGCACAGTGGGAACTCACACGAGACAAATGATGATCTCATGTCTACAGACTACCTATACACATGCCACATGAGAACTGCCATCTGACGCTTGGTATAATACCATCCAGCAGTTCCCGGCGAGTCTGTCCAGTATACTCACCCACAGTAAGCACCTGTATACAATTTTAGGTGAAACACATCAATGGCTGTAGGACTAACCATTGCCCCTCGTCAGGGTCTAGAAACGTATACACTGGTCTATCCTGGAATATCGATACCCTATTTCGATATTCCTACAACTAGAGACACTTTAAGGATGTGCTTATAGAATGTAACACCTTAGTATGTTTATACAGTATAACTTGGCATTTTAAATCTTACTTTATATTTTCTTTATTTATTTGGGTTGCGAGTGATTTGATTAGTAGTAGTGGTTTTCCGACCTGACCCATATGTTTAGGACCCTATATGGTGCAAGATTATATCTAATATTTACTAGTACAGTGTATCTACGTGAATCTAGTATTATATACAAATTATATATGTTTATATCTTTATATGTTTATTTGTAGTCATAAAATATGAATATATAATATTTTGCTAACTGACATTGCATGGCATATCACCCCATATCTTATTTCGCTCTTATCTTTTGCGGTCAAATCCTAAAGTATCAGATAACCTAATACTTACTAGATCTTATATATTTATTTAAATTCCTTTCTAAACATTATTGGGGGTATATGTATTTAAGATTAAATTATCACATTATGGTTTAAGATTTTACGTATATGTATTATTCTCAAAAATATATTCTTGGACGAGATTCTGATAAAATTTGGTGTAAATTTGATATTATCTGGTAACCCTAAACTATAAAACATAATATATTCTTTACTAATATATACACTATATTTATAAACCGTTATATATATTATTATTATTTTTATTATTAATAAAAACTTTCTCTCTCTCCTGTTTCGTTCTCTTTCTCTCTCCTCTCTCGTGCTCGCTGAGCCTTAATCCACACCTCACCACCTCGTCGCCGTCCCTATCATCATCGTCATCACCACCTCTTCATCTTCACATCCTCTTCTTCGTCGTTGCCACCTCCTCCCTTCCTGAGACCTCGCCTTAGTCCCCACAACCGACCATCCATCTTTTCACTTCCTCCGTTCCCTTTCCGATGCTGTCGCCTGAACCCTACACCACCACCGTCACCATCCTCGTCACTTCCTCCTTCACGCAAGACCTAGCACCGCCCACGACATCACCGCCAGCAACACCTTCTTCTTCTGTTCTATGTTGTTGCTTCGCCGGACGAACACGACCCAAACCTCATCTCCAGTCACCCTCTCTTCAAATCCAGACCCCCTTCATCTCTTTCTCTCTTTACTTCTTTTCCAAGTTCAAAACCTCAACTTCGTTTCGTCGCCGGTGAACCTTGACTCGTCGCCGTCGCCTTCGACCCTAAACACCAGCCTCTGGGAATTCTACAGAGCACCGGCGAGTACCTCAGAGCATTACACAGTCGTTTGTGGTCAAGGTCGTGTATACGTCGTGATTTCGAACGTCGCCGTCGTTCGGAAAATCCGTACTTCGTCGTAAGTATATCAATCGAGGTAAGTTTCTAAACTTGCAACATACTGTTTTATCTATTCCAATATTTATATAATTATTTATAGTGTACGCATTATATTGTTTAGCAAGTAATATCATATCACAATATTATAGCATTAATTCGTATTTTACCAATAACAAGTTTATCTGGTTGCATACTAGTTCGTTATAGCTTCAATATAATCTCATTGTAATTCGTGATCCTTTACAGCATTTCTAGTTCCAGACGTAAATATTACTAAACACGGGTTTATATATATAAATTAGTTAATTAATTAATTTTACATTTAAATAATGAATATTAGTTATGTCATTCACCGCTTCCCAAAATACGTAAACACGGCACGTGACAGAGTCAACCACGCTACATGTGGTTAAGAATCATTCCTCCACAGTCACATTACGGCTGTCTATCGGATATCAAGAACAGTAAAATATATAATCTATCTAACACACGTCCATTTGCCATAGTAAATAGAATCAAGAAAATGAATAAAGCGGAAATGAATCAAGATCCAATAAACAATAGTGTCAGAATCATGTCCCAATATGGGCTCACATCAATAAAATAAAAATGTTGAATTAAATAAACTAAGAGTCTCTAAACTAATTGGCTAGCTCCTCATTACTCGGCTTGATTGCTAAAGTATTCTTGATCTATCTGCGATAAAGGTTAAGGAACTGTGCCATGCAAAACCCAGACGTCAGTGCGTCATAATATCAAAATAATAGTAATGACCAGGATATGATATAATTAAACTAGAATATAAATAAATAACACAGATACAAATAGTGAGCTGTATGTATGCGATGTGTATCTTAAAGTCTGTGCGTCTAGGTTATTTATTCAAGAAGTCTTTGAAATCAATTAATATAATTCTTATCGTAACTCAACAGTTTATATCCTGTTCCTGCCTCACGGGACCACGGTACAATATATCCCGTTCATTCTTCACGGGACCACGGTATAATATATCCCGTTCATTCCCCACGGGACCACAGTACAATAAACAATGATTTATTCCGTAACGCCCGGAATCACGGCAAACAATAATAATATACTCCTGAGTTACGTTTCAGTTACATTCTTGATTTCACCTTTTCTCCCAGGTTTTGTGTTCAAGTCAGGTATTTATAATATAAATCTAATGCCAACACATGATCAAACAGGTACAATTCTTGTCTATGTTGACAACAAGTCACGTCCGTCAGGACAACAATGTCAGGATTGTTGGCATTAACAATAAGATCCAAGTAACAAGTCTGGTAGTGTGTCGTGAACATGTCATGTAATGTATATTAACCAAAATAGATACCAATGCAACTCTGTAATCAATATCGAAACACGACTAATTCCCGTTTGCATATGTATTCATCTGTAATAACCGTTATACGTCCATTACTATATATGATGCAAACTAGATAACATATTGAACTGTTATAGTAGTATGATAATATCGTGATGTTCCGGCATGCAACTGGATAAGCTATTATCATTACGGATACAGACGGATAGTATAAAATGGTAAATTGGTAATTTCTGCTGAATATTAAAACACATGCACTATACTTTATCAAATAGAAATTGATATAATAACATAGCATGTTGTAAGTTTAGAACTTGCCTGATCGGATCTCACGTTGAGATACGGATATCACGTTCCGATGTCGGAATAAAATCACGACGCAAAACTTACGCACGCAGAACTTGACCTGGCTGAGCAGCCATGTGACGTGGTGATTGGGCTAGATGACGATGGTGACTAGGTCGTATGGATTGTCGACGATGTGCGCAACTCCGGTGAGACGATCGGGGATCAAGAAAAGAGAAGGAAAAGAAGGAAGAAGAAGAAAAAGAAGACTAGTTGTTGGGGTTACTGGGTTGGCGAGGACAGAGGAGAGACGGTGGCGACGAGGTGATGGCAACGAGACGAAGTCGTCGGCGGTGAGGACGCCGTGGCCGTGAAGGGTGAAAGGTGATCGGGAGAAGAGCAGAGAAGGGAGAAGAGTGTGTTATAATTATATTATATTATATATATATATATATATTATAGAGATAGACAGAGAGAGGGATGAGAGAGAGACGAGAGTGATTATTAATTAATTCAATTAATATATCATATATAATATAACAATTTATATATTATTAGTTTTAGAAAATATTATATATATATATATATATATATATATATATAGATTGTAGAATTTTACAGATAATACCAGATTACTCTGAATATTACCCGTGTCTCTTTAAAAAACTAGTTTTTCAATATGAAGAATATGCGTAAGAATTTAAACCATAATGCGATATCCAGTAAATAAAAACATATACCCCCAAATATGGATCTACATAAATATACGTAGCGATCAAAATACTAGTCTGTGTAACACTTAGGATATGAACCATGATATATGGGTGCAATCACATGATATGGGGTACTATGATATGCAAGGCTAGATAAGAAAATATATTATTTGGTTTTATATTGTATTTTAAAAAGATATTTAGAGTCTAAAATATATTATATATGTATATAAAATCTAGATTTGCATGGATCCTCTGTACTATCAAATATTGGTGTAATCTTGAACCATGATGGGTTTCAAACATGTGGGTCAGGTCGGATAATAATCACAACTATTAATTCCACCATCCGCAACCCAAAAGCAATGATAATAAAAAAATTTCTCGCTAGATTTGAAATACCCCAGATGAATATAGTATAACAATACTAGGGTGTTACAAGTTATTTCTACAGTATTTAGATAACTGATTACTGTTTTCCGTCAAGTATTTATCATGTTAACACACTGCTTGATATGTTCACGACATATTACCATATCTGTTACTTGGATTATTACTAATACCGACAATCCTGACTTGTTGTCCTGATAGACATGACATGTTGTCTAGTTAGACAAGAGCTGTACCTGCTCGATCCTGTGTTGGCATTAGATAGATATCGTTAATACCTGACTTGAACACAAAACCTGGGGGAAAAGGGGAATTCAGTAATGAAACCTGACGTGTAACTCAACAGTTCGATACTTTCCAGAGACTGATCAGTCGATATGGGCTTCGGGCCCGGAATGATGATGCTGACATCATTTGTTTGTACATGATACCCTATTTTACTGCTTAGTGGCACGTCTCAGATTCAGCCGGGAGGGTCTTGATCGTGGTCCCGGGCACGCACAGGATACTATTGAGTTACATCGACGATTCCATTAATTGATTTCAAAGACTTATAGAATAGATAACCAAGAAATACAGATTTTAGGTTACACGTGACATATTTATAGCCCACTACTATGACACCTGTGATTGTTGTTTATACTCATACCTTACTTTATATGTGACATCTTGTATAGCACACTGTTCAGATTATTACTATTACCATGATATTTATGACGTACCGACGTCTGGGTTTTGTATGGCCCAGATACTTGACATAGTATGTGAGTATTCGACAGGACCGCCGATCAGTGAGGACCACCTCATTGATATAGCTCTTATGCGGGTTAGTTATTCCTTGGATCTTTATTGCTTCCGTTATTTTTTCCAGTTATTGTTCTTGTGGCTATTGGACATGTGATAGATAGATTTAGTAGTTTACTCTTCTTGATATCTGATTGACAGCCGTAATATGACTATGGAGGGATCTTTCCTAGCCATAGGAAGCATGGTTGGTTTTGTTACGTCCTGAAATTTTCGTATTTTGGGAAGCGGGGCGTGCTAAGGTTTCATTGGCATCAAAGCTATAGGTTTTAGGTTTGCTAGGCTTGGTTCAATTTGTTGTTGGGTATGGTACCCAATACATTGTCCCCAAACCCAGAATTTTAGGAACATGTCCTCCCACATTATTTTCTTGTCATTCAAATTCTTGAATCTTATCTCTCCTTTAAACTCTTTTATCTCGACGATATGGAAATGACGTTGCATCTCAGCTTGGAATCCTCTTGATTCCTTATTGTTTATCCCTTTTTTTCCTTCGATTTTGATAGTAGGATTTGGGCGACTTGAATGGAGTTATGTGATTGTAACTATGTACCGCGGCATGGTTACAATGCGGTACTCTATTTGGGTAATCTGAAGTCCTATTTTGATTCATTTTCTTGACTTATGTTCATGGTACTACCTCGTCTTCTCTTGGTTTCATTGCTTACGAGTTTATGTCTTATTGCGAACTTGAATCCAACGACCACGATATATCTTTTCTCTTGTCCCGTAGGAACCAGTCCGTCTGCATTTCGAAGAACAAGAAGAAGCACAGGAGAGCATATGATGATTGCATTATTACAGACCACTTCAAGACCGATCAGATGTAACATGTTTTGATTAAAGAAGTTTTGACGAATCCGCCTCAGTTTATCAGAGTAGCGCAGCAGAAGTGTGGTTGGCTGTTAACCTACGAGTCGTAGAACAGAACTTTAAATTCATGGTGAAGGGAGTTGTTTGCGTATGTACCGGAAGGTGAAATTTGTAAACAAGTTGCAGATAAAGCGCTTATAGCAGATCGGGATTTCATGGATGTATTTAAGAACATCTTGAGCTTACTGTCAAAATGAGATGTGGAGTTCGTGATTGATTTTATTCCTGTACCAGCACTAATTCGAAGGCTTTTATCCGATGTCACTAATGAAACTGGAAGAGGTAAAGAGATAAGTTTCTGAGTTATTAGAGAAGAGTTGGATTCGCAGCAGTGGTTCACCATGGGGAGCTCCAGTTCTTCTAGTCAAGAAGAAAGATGGCACGCAGAGGATGTGCATCGACTATTGAGAGGTAAATCAGATGACTATTAAGAATAAGTACCCAATTTCTCGCATAGGCGAATTATTCGATCGCCTCAGTGGCATGAGAGTATTCTCGAAGCTGGATTTGCGATCAGGGTATCACCAAGTTCGGGTGAAAGCAGAAGACATTTGCAAGACAGTGTTCCGAACTCGATATGGGCATTACGAGTATTTAGTTATTCCATTTGGAGTTACTAACGCACCGACGATATTTATGGATTTGATGAACCAGATCTTTTCACCATTTCTAGATCAGTTCGTGGTAGTATTCGTTGATGATATTTTGATCTATTCAAAGAGTGTGAAGAGCCCTTGAGAATTGCACTGCAAACGTGAGACAAGAAAAGCTATATGCTAAGATGAGCAAGTGCGAGTTTTGGGCTCGATGAAGTGAAGTTCTTAGGTCATGTTATATCTGGAGATGGAATTGCAGTTGACTCTGAAAAGATTGCAGCTGTTCATGATTGGCCAATTCCAAAGAATGTGGGGGAGATCAGAAGCTTTCTTGGGTTTGCTGGATATTATAGAAGGTTTGTGGATAACTTCGCTCGAATAGCAGAACCATTGACCAAGCTAACACGAAAGGAGGTGCCGTTCGTGTGGACGGAGAAGTGTGCGTTAGCTTTTGAAGCGTTGAAGAAAAGATTGACAACCGCTCCTATTCTGACAGTGTCAGAAGGTTCCGGGGGACAGTTATTCACAGCGATGCATCAGGGAAAGGCTTGGGATGTGTTTTGATGCAGCATGGAAAGGTTATAGCTTATGCGTCGAGGCAATTGAAGGCTCATGAAAAGAATTACCCAACTCATGACTTGGAGCTAGAAGTAGTGATCTTTGTGCTGAAGATTTGGAGACACTATTTAATGGGTGAAAGAGTAGAAGTGTTTATTGATCACAAGAGGCTAAGGTGCGTGTTCATACAGAAAGAGCTCAACATGAGGTATTGTAAATGGTTAGACCTGATGGCTGACTATGACCTTGATCTAAAGTATCATCCGAGAAAAGTTAATATAGTGCCGGATACTTTAAGTCGGTTGCCAGTGATATGGATGTTCACTGCACAGAAGGAGATTATAACAGATTTTCAGAGATTCGAGCTGGAGATCGTACTATCAGATTCTTCAGGACAGTTAATGCAGTTGTAAGTACAACCATTCTTGATTGATAACATTAAGGAAGCACAGTCGCACGATCCTAGATTGCAGAAATTTCGAGGACAAGTAGAAGCGGGACTTCGGACAAACTTGTTGATTCATGAAGATGACTCGTTAAGATATGGAAGTCGTTTGTGTGTGTCTAAAGAAGATGTTCATGAAGAAGTCATGAAGGAAGCTCATAGTTCTACGTATTCAGTACATCCGGGAGGCACGAAGATGTATATAGATTTGCGACAATATTTTTGGTGGGAAGGCATGAAAAGAGAGATTGTTCGCTATGTGTCGAGGTGCTTAGTGTGTCAGTAAGTCGAGGCTGAACATTCAAGGGTAGCTGGTTTGTTGCAACCACTTCCGATTCCTCAATGGAAGCGGAAACATATAATCATGGATTTCGTGACAGCCTTACCACGGAGTCCAAAGGGCAATGACGCAGTTTGGATGATTGTCGATCGATTGACCAAGACAGCTCATTTCATACCATTTCGAGTTGGTCAGTCGACGGAGGTTTTGGCAGAGCGGTACATGCAAGAGATTGTGAGATTGCATGGAGAACTAGTGAGTATCGTTTCTGATCGTGATACTCGGTTCCTATCACACTTTTGGAGGAGTCTATAAGAATGTTTTGGAACTCGCTTGAAGTTTAGTACAACCTACTATCCCCAGATAGATGGACAGTCCGAGAGAACGATGTTTACCCCAATCAGAGCAAAGCTCTGTTCAAATTCCAAAGCGGGAAACGAAGCAACGCTTCTGTTTCCCCCAATCAGAGCAAAGCTCTGTTTTGAAAATTAAAGTGAAAATTAAAATTAAAATAAATGAAGTAACGCTTCAGATCCCCTGCGCTGCGCGAAGAGCGCCACGTGTCAAAAATCAGACACGCCAGCGCAGGGAGCGCAACACCCAAGGCAGCGCACTCAATCAGAGCAGTGCAGGGAGCGCTGACACGTGGCGCTCTCTGGTGCCTTGCACTTGTAAATCTGCACTGTTGCGCTCTTGGGTTGGCGCAAGCCACCAGAGAGCGCCACGTGTCAGCTCCAAAACCACTTGCGCTTTGCGCTTTTAAAATAGAGCATTTCTCTCTGAAATTGGCGCAACTCACCAGAGCGCGCCACGTGTCAGCAGCGCAACAGCGCAGCGCACTGCGCTTGCGCTCACCGGAGCGTGACACGTGCCACGCTCACATGCTTTTGCGCTCATTAATTGGCGCAAAGCGCCTGACAGGCCACATGGCCACTGTCAGATAATTAATGCACTGCATTATTGAAAAGAAGGGCTGAGCCCAATTGAAAAAGGCCTAACAGGCCTAATAAAATGCCATGCATTATTTTTAAAAGGGCAGAGCCCAAGCAAATGTCTGTCAGACTAAAACAGATGCTCTACATCATAAAAATAAAGGGACAGAGCCCAAATCAAATAGGCCTTACAGGCCAAAATAAAATGCAGTGCATTATTAAACAGGGGCAAAGCCCTAGCATAGGCCTAATAGGCCGAAGACAAATAAAAACGTTGATCATCTTCAACTGGACTCAGCCCAATTCTGGCCGTAAGTCCTCAAATTAAATTGACTGAGCACGGCTGCTCCCTTAAATTAATTTACATCCGGTTCAAGGGTACATCTCTGAACTCCTTTAACATTTGTCGTTGTAATCCTTCAACGACGTCCGAAAGATGACGAGTCCCGACAACCACACATCCATATGGACTTAAGCGTCCTTAAACCAACTCATGGACTCAAGCGTCCTTAAACTCCCGGACTCAAGCGTCCTTAAACTCCCGGACTCAAGCGCCCTTGAACTCCCAGACTCAAGTGTCCTTAAACAAATGGACCACTATGTCCCTAAACTGGAGATGGGCCACTATGTCCCTAAACTGGAACAATATAGCCCCCAAATGCTCTTTTGTCGGATCTAAACGATCCCGTCTAAGTTGATCTTAGCCTCAAATACGGCTAACGTATCCTTAAACCTTCAAACAGACTTTAGTCCCAAATTGGACTATAGATCCCCCAATCGACTTTGGTTCAAGGGTACATCTCTGAACTCCTCTGACACCTGTCGTTGTAATTCTTCAACGACGTCTGAGAGGTGACGGGTCCCGACGGTCATACATTAAACAAGGACCACTATGTCCCTAAACTGGAACAATAGAGCCCCTAAATGCTCTTTTGTCGGATCTAAACGATCCCGTTAAGTTGATCTTGGTCTCAAACTGGACTAACGTATCCTTAACAAACGTTTAAGTTGATCTTATCCTCAAATACGGCTAACGTATCCTTAAACCAAAACCCAAAACCCAAATCTAAGTAAACACAGATTTGGACTAATCCACGTCCTACGGGCGACGACATAAATTAGTCTCCGTATACAATCCACGGACAACCACAAACAAAACAAACAACCACGACAGGAAGTGACCATCTGGAGAAGGAGAAAGTTGCTACCGCGGTGCGGTAGCGTAATTAACTGCAGGGGCTTGCGCCTGCAGGGAAGAGCGTCCCCACAATCAAAAACCCCTCAAGCGAGGGGGAATCTGACTAAGTCTGCTACATCGGCCGCATCCGTCTAAACCTCCGATACACGGTGCCATAAATCAGCTTGGCATCTTCGGAGAGGTGGACGGATAAAACCAAATAGCATCTGTCCCGAACCTCAGGCAAGACGCCCATGTCTTGGCCGCCGTTCGGAGGGGAACAGATTCTGGCACGCCCGGTGGGACCATTTCCTCTTTCCACTCCACACTTCCTGTGTCGTGTTCGCGAACGAATCGCGGTTTGCTGTGGTTGCCTGTGGATTCGAGGTACTAAGATTTGGTGTCTTGCTCCGTGCAGAAAACAGAAGATCAATGGTTTCAAACTGCACTGCCTGCAAATGCAACTCTCGCTCGGTCCTTGCTGGAGGAGTGACTTATGGGCCCCAAGCGGCCTCCCTTTTCAAGATGCCAGTGGAGCAGGTAACTCAGGCCACCACTGGATTATTCTTCGGGACCATGCTCCCACCGTTGAGCTTCAATGCCACAATAACGTTGCAAGAAGCCCCAAAGAAGTCGGTCTTTGATCGGCTTACCATTGCTGCGACCCCTCTCAACGGGTCACCCAGCTTCAATGCCTCAGTTTTCAATAGACTGGGCCAGAACGTCTGCAAACCCGCGATACCCGAAGCTGCCATCCCAAAGCGGATAGCTATCCCGGCTCAAGCGGACGAAATCATTGGAAAGGCTCCTCCTTCCAAGAAGTCAGTTTTTACAAGGCTGGCCATTCTGGTTGCTGCTCCAGGCGAGGTCCTCAAAGCTGCTTCCCCTGCTCAGAGGACTGTCTTTGACAGATTAGACATTGCTTCTTAACGGGTGTCAGTCTTCGATAGGCTAGCACCAATAACAGTCTCTCCTCAAAGCAGGGGGCATGAAGAAGCTTCTCCAACAACGGAGGTGATCTCATCCGCACGACATGCTTGACGTCGCCACTGGCGCCGAGTGAGGAAGGCTGGGGGCAACTCCCTCTCTGGGATAACTCCGCCAGCTCCAACGGTGGGGATCGATGCTGCTGTTCCAACTGGGAACAGCTTTGAATTGCTGAACACGGTGTGCAGAAACTCTCCTACTGCGGTGCTGAAGAGAACTCCTTCACCTGTGGAGGATACTCCAGAGAAGAAGCTGGAGCAGCCCCCTCAACGGCTACCCTCTAAAATTTACAAGGTCTGGATACAGATCCAGGAATCGGTGATTGATCAAGACTATCTCCACCGACAGAAAACGATGAAGGTTCGGCAGGGGAAGGATTACTCCGTCAAGCCACAAAAAGCAACGGCTACTTGGGTGCCCACTACAACGGCCCCCTCAACTTCAACCACTCAAAAGAAAAGGAGGCCGCAAAAAGCCCTTGTGAACATGGCGAACCGTAAACGCGCTGAGCACAAACACCCCAAGTCTGGGGGCATGGTGGTGCACACTGTTTATATGGCTTCTGGAAAGGAGGAAAGCCGTGCTTCGACGGGTCACCGACCGCTCACCCGATCCGTGACGAAAGCCTAAGAGCAGCAACAGAAACTTCAGGAGATGATGACTGCAATGGCCGCACTTACCGGGCCAAAAGAAAGCTCGGAGGCATCATCAGAGCAGCGTCATGAACAAGAAACTGACGCTGACTACCTACGCAGAGTCCTCGAAAAGAAGGACAAAGAAGCTGCAGAGCAAGCGGCTAACATATAACAAATGGCACTTCTCTTCCAAGATATGGTAGGGATGATGATCCAGCAAGATCCTCCTGCTAAAGATCCTCCGATTGTCCTTGATGATGACAAAGGAGAGACATCGAATCCTCCTCCGGCTCTTTCAGCAGCCAAGGAAGAAACCATTTTCAAGGCCGCACTGGATGACTATATAGCTCAGCAAATACGAGCTCATCAGGCGAGTGAAGCGGCTGGGCAAATTGTTAGGACCGGACGATCCTATCCGAGCTGGTATGACCAAATCAGTTACCCGCCGGGATATACGATCCCTAAGTTCCATGTATATAAAGGGACGGAGAATCCACATCAACATGTTGCCCAGTTCAGGGCTCTTTGTGGCAATACCGGCGGTGATGATAAATTGTTGCTCCTCCAGTTCGTCGGTAGCTTATCGGAGACGGCATTTGAGTGGTACTCCGAACTCCCAAATGACTCCGTCAAGACCTTCGCTGAAATGGAGTTGTTGTTTACTCAGCGATTCATGAGTGCTAGTGAACGCACCCCGATAACAGCGCTGATCAACGCCAGGATAAGGCCAGGCGAAACGTGGGTTCAATACGCAACACGATGGTGGAACCTATGGTCGAAATGCGAACAACGCATCGAAGAAGCACCTGCGGTAGGCATGTTCGTGGGCACTCTTGATCCCAAGAGACCATCTCGCAATTCATGATGTTCTTCAGGCCGACCACCATCCAAGCCTTGATCGAAAAATTAGCCCAAATGGACCAGATGGGCCATGGACCATCTCCTCCAAAACCGGACTCTCGAAATGAGAAGGGGAAAGGAAAAGCGATCATCGTCGCCAATGCTCAACAACAGCCAAGCAACTTGAAGCCGGTTGCCCGTCGAAACAATTTGCGTCCACGCATATCCCTCGAGGAGAGGCTAGGACGTCCTTACTCGTTTCCTCAAAATAAAACGAGAAGACTGTTCGAGCTGGCACTGCGCAACAGGCTCATCAATCTGCCAGATCCAAGACGCCCGTTGCAGCCAAACGACGTCAATGATCCCAATTACTGTCCCTACCACCGAGTGTTGGGTCATCCGATTGAGGATTGCTACGTCTTCAAAAACTGGATTGAAGACCAATACCTACAAGGCAAGTTTGCGCTGTCTGAAAAGTGGAAGGTAAACCCACCACAGCCGCACACTCCAAAGAAGACGGACGTACCGGGGGCAACTTGTCACGTGATCTCTCGCTCATTGATAGACGATAAAGAGGCTCCTTGCGCTGAGAAAACGAGGGCGGATTCTAAACCGGAACTTCTGTAGCCGTCAGACGAGATGATCGATACCTTCCTGAATGAGATTCGTCTGAAAGTTAAAGCCAATCAAGAGCGTGAGATGGCCATATTGGAAGGAGCTAAACGCCGGTGATTAGACGAAAGAGCCGAGGCACTCCCGTCAAATCAAAAGACATCCGCTGCGGATAAAAACAAATTCAAGACGAGGAAAAGGTTTGCTAAGGCCATATCAATGGGAATGAAGCTACCACCCTCTAAAGAAAACACGCTCGGTGGAGTAGAGATGCATCCTAATTACTGCTTATATCATCAGAAGATCGCACATCCTACTGATGACTGTGACTCTTTTAATTGTTGGTGGCAAGGGTATGTCGCTCACAGGCAATACATCAACAGAACAAAGCGTGAAGCTTGTAGACAGCGGAAGAATGCGACATATGAGCATAAAAGAGTTGCCGGCAATTGTCATAGGGATGATCCCGGGGGATCACGAGTTCTCACCTTCAGGAGCGACTCCGACGAAAAAGTAGCCCTCGACCCTCTCTTCAAGGAGTCTGTCTCTGAAGAATTGAGGAGTTGCGAGAACATTCAGCCGTGCAATTGCACGATACCCGGAGAGAATCTCGGACCCCCAAACAACGGAGCGAACAAAAAGGATAAAGGAAAAGGAAAAATGGCCTTTGTCGCCAACATTCAACAGCAATCGAGTAGCCTTAGACCGATTATTCGCCAAAATAACAAGCGGCAACCCCTCTATGAGAGGTTGAAACGTCCTTACTCATTTCCCCAGGATGAAACAAGGAGGTTGTTCGAAGCGGCAGTGCACAACAGGCTTGTCACTCTACCGGAGCCGAAACACCAGCTACAACTGAATGATGTCGACAATCCTAATTACTGCCCTTACCACCGAGTGTTGGGCCATCCGATCGAAAACTGCTACGTTTTCAAAAACTGGGTCAAAGACCAATACCAACAGGGCAAGTTCGAGTTGTCCGAAAACTGGAAGGTGAGCCCGCCACAACCACATGCTCCGAGAAAGATGGATATGCCGGGAGCATCATGCTCAGGAAAAGCCCTATAGACCGAAAAGTCAGTAAACTAAAAATCCGCCTCTAATACGGCAATGACGGACCGAAACGTCCTTAAACTAATGACGGACCGCTACGTCCTAAAACTAGCTGACGACCGAAACGTCTTTAAACTACTACCGCAGCATCCTCAGGCTGACGAGATAAAAAAAAGGGAATAAGAAAAATATATAATAATAAAGACGGTATGTCCATAAGCGAAATGGGCACGGATGAAAACCCGAAAGGGCTCCATGAGTAAAAACAGCAGGGCTACCGGCGAGTGTATGTGAAAACCCGAAAGGGCGCGAACTCGTTAGAAAAAAAAAGAATAAAAAAAGAAGAAGAAGAATAAAAAAAAGAGACGGTATGTCCATAAGCAAAGTGGGCACGGATGAAAACCCGAAAGGACTCCGTGAGTAAAAACAGCAGGGCTACCGGCGAGTGTTTGTGAAAACCCGAAAGGGCGCAACCTCGTTAAAAGACACTTACAGAGTCCTCTCGACCTTGTAAGGAGTAACCACTCGCGTGAGATCCTTACGACTCACAAGGGAGCAACACACTTAGGAATCCCCACGATTCCTAAGGAGAAAATACACTTGCGAGATCCTCACGGCTCGTAAGGAGAACTCTCTTATGGGACCCTCATGGCTCATAAGATTTGAAAGTCTTAAGTTACAGAAACCTTAACTTGTTCTTAAGCACCCCCCACAACCTTCGATATGGCCCTACAAGTGGCTCAATATTGACCCTTGCATACGATCCACGGGCGCGAATAAACATTTTCCCTAACCAAGTCCCACCCTTGGCTAGGGATATGTCCATATGGTGAGCAGCCCTTATAAGTCTTCTCGACTTATAAATAGAAAACCCTCTAGTAAGATCCTTATGACTTACGGGGGAATATACACTTAGGAATCCTCACGATTCTTAAGGAGAAAACACACCTACGAGATCCTCAAGACTTGTAGGGAAAAATACCTTTGTGGGACCCTTACGGCTCATGAAGTCAAAAACCTTAGTCGACAGCATCCTAACCCTGTTTGCTAAGCCGCCTTTGTTCAACATCGACAGAGGCAAATGATGATTCGCTCCTGGCAATATTCCAGTTGTAGCGATGCTGATGCCTAAATCGGTATCAAATTCCAAGTCCTTTCATGACAAATGATGATTCGCTACTGGCAATATCCCAGTCGTAGCGATGCTGATGCTAAGATTGGCGTCAGATTCTAAGTTCCACACTCGCGATAAAAAAAATCAGCGAGCCATACGTGCATACGAAATATCCGAAATGATGGGGCAACTTGCAATAAAAAGTAACAAGTAAAAATGTATGCATGCAAAATAGCCGAAATGATTGGGCAACTCGCAATAAAAAGCAGCGAGTGAAAATAAAATAAATAGCCGAAATGATTGGGCACCGCGAAAAATAGCCGAAATGATTGGGCAATCGCGACCTTCGCGATATAAAAGCTGAAATGATAGAGCATCGCAGAAAGAATTAAAAACAAATGATGAAAGAATGAAACTTTTTGCCCTACAGGTGAGATCACATCGATCCCTGTATACAATCCAGGGGCACAAACAAAGAGGGAACCATACCTTCCAAACAGGCTCCACCAGAAAGCGAAGCCAGATCTCGACGGTTCATAGACAACCTAGAGACAACCTCGACATTTGTCGCAATATTGCAGACACGATGTCAACAAACGGAGCAAAAGAAGATCCCTAGCTTCAGGGTCTCGACGTCGATATCGACAACTTAGAGATCGCTAACGGCGTTTCTCCTCACTCCAACCAGATGCTGACGTGACGTCAACAACCGACCTCAGAGTCGCAATGAAACGGAGCCATGGCAAAGTCCCTAGTTCCTAATCTCAATGGCCACATCTGCGACTCGGAAACCAACAACGGTGTTCCTCCTCATGCTAGCAGGACACAGATGTTACACTATCAAACGAAGCCATGGCAAAATCCCAGCTTCACCTCAGCATTCGTCTCGATACAGCAGACGAGATGTCAACAAAGGCGTTCCTTCACAGTTCAGCAGGATGTAAATGCAACGTCAACAAAAGACCCCATGGTCAGCAAAGCGGAGTGACGGTAAAATCCCAGCTCCACCCCAGCATTCGTCTAGATACAGCAGACGAAATGTCAATACAGCGTCCCTCCTCTAACAGGATTCGGACACACCACGGCAAGCGAAGCGAAGGCCAAATTCCTAGCTTCAGGGTCTTAACAGCAAGTCATATAAAGCCAGAAAGACAATCGGAGATCATCTTGCGCCAGTGCGGAGTGGTCACCACCTCGACAATCGTCTCGATACAGCAGACGAGATGTCACCCCAGCGTTCTTCCCCCAGCAGGATTCGGACGCGCCAAAGAAAACGAAGCAAAGGCCAAATTCCTAGCTTCAGGGTCTTAACGGCAAGTCATATAAAGCCTGAAAGACAATCAGAGATCATCTCGCACCAGTGGGGAGTGGTCACCACCTCGACGTACGTCTTGACACAGCAGACGCAACATTACCAGATGGAGCCACGACAAATTCCCTAGTTCCAAACCTCGACGGTTCACCAGCAACCTAGACACAACCGCGATATTCATCTCGATATAGAAGACGCAATGCCAGCAAACGAAGCAAAGGCCAAATTCCTAGCTTCAGGGTCTTGACGGCAAGTCATATAAAGCCTGAAAGACTATCGGAGATCATCCCACACCAGCGCGGAGTGGTTATGACTCATCGGGGCTCTCCAAAATGAGCCTAACCTCAAGTAAAAAGTGACACGGAATATCCCTACGCTTGCTCTTTCGACGGTAATACTACCTGGAAGATTACTTGAAGACGTCTTGTCCAGCCCCCGAAAGGATCAGAGACACGACAATCGCAAGGCTGCTCGAACAGCAAGATTGCATATCGAGGAATATATCAGCCAACGCGACGGTACGACGGCCAAAACCCTAAGTACCACAGACCCTAACGGACCTCTGTCGTAAAGAGCAGAGGTTAACTGTGACGTTAGGATATTCTTGCGAGAAATGCTCGATTCGTCTCGACTCGTGAGGAAATTAGTGTCTTTGCGAGAAATGCTCGATTCGTTTCGACTCGTGAGGAAAAGCCTTAGGCAGCGGGGATTAAAAAACCTATTTCCTAAGCATTGGGGCCCTGCAAGTCGTCCCAAAACGGACTCTTGCACACTATTCACGGGTCACACTCTCCAAAGTCGAATCTCGACAAGGAGGGAAACAACCGCTTACGGGTCCTCTCGACTCATAAGAGGGAAAAATTCTCTTATAGGATCCTTACGACCTATAAGAGAAAACGCACTTAGGAATCCTCACGATTCCTAAGGAGGAAATACACCTACGAGATCCTCTCGATCCGTAGGGAGAAAAGCCTTTGTGGGACCCTCACGGCTCATAAAGTTGAAAAGTTTTAGGTAGCAGATTTGAACCTGCGGCCTAAGCCATCACCACCTCTTGAATAAGTTAATACATGATGCTTGCTCTATCATCTGTTAACCATGTTTACTAAGGCAGCATACCGATAATAAAAGAAAGAAGAAAGCGACAGAAAGAACATCCGATGTGCATTTGATCAAGCATTCGAGACACGTTCATTCATGCATGTGCAAAAGACTCAGAACGAGAAATAAGACAAGCTGAAATAGAAATTTTCCATTCATATTGCAAAGGGTTCTTACAATCATAAAGAAATAAACAAAGACATTGTCCAAATGATTACAATGGCAAAACCTCAGATCCTGGACAGGGATTGAGGAACTCGAAAGTGACCTTGTCCAAGACTTTCCAAGCTTGGCGAACCATCCTGGTGTGCTTCCTTTCGCGAGTACGGGCGTCGGGATCCCCACTGATGTCCTCCACCCTTCGGTAGGCAGCAAGAATGGCGGACTGTTGAAAGTCCTGGTGCAAGAGATCGACAAGATTGTCTCGCCGTCTCTTCGAGATTAAGTTCATCAGGTACACCGAGTGCACCTTATCCTCGGCGGCATCCAACGCCCTAAGCTGCACACCGGAACAGAATAGGGGAAGCGCTTCCCAGATGGCTCCCACGATAAGCTTCAGGAGAGAGGAACGTCGGGGAAGAAGTTGACCGTTATATGCGTCGAAGCGGCTCATGATTTCAGCACACTCCACGTTTGTGAATTCTCGATTTTGAGAACGGCCGAGTCGGCGGATGTCCCCGTAAGAGATGATCTCGTCGAGATCGTACATATGGGCGTCTATTGTTTCTATGAAAGAGAATCAACAAAATTATCAGAAAGACTGATTAAGCAAAACGATATAATGCATCGAGGAATAAAATGTCATCTTTAAACTCCAAGATCCATGAAAAAACTCTTAAGAGTTCTTTTGTATGATTTGGAAGGAGTAAAGCTCCATTGATGAATTAAGAAAATACAAGAAAAATCTTTTAAAGAGCACAGCCTTATGATGGAACCCTAATAGGGTTCTCTTTAGTTCTTTCTAGATCCTTTTAGAGCAAAGCTCTGCTAAGTGAAACCCTAAATGGATTTTCTTTAGATCAGGGATCTATTGAGAGCAAGGCTCTGTCAATGAAAATTAATTTAATTTAATTTAAATTAAATTAAAAATTTTACCTAAAAGTTTTAAGAGTTTAACCCTTGGTGTTCTTGAAAATAAAGAGCAGGGCTCTAAGATTCTGAAAGTAAAAATTTTGAAGATGATAATCATCTGTTGAGGGACCAAATGTCCTATTTATAGGCATTGAGAACCCTTTCAACTTCCAAAAGTTTCCGCAACGGTTGGAATTCTGCCACCGCTGCGCTCACGTTTGGGGCCACGTAAGCGCAACGGTGGGGGGGCATTTGTTTACCCCAATCAGAGCAAAGCTCTGTTCAAATTCCAAAGCGGGAAACGAAGCAACGCTTCTGTTTTCCCCAATCAGAGCAAAGCTCTGTTTTGAAAATTAAAGTGAAAATTAAAATTAAAATAAATGAAGCAACGCTTCAGATCCCCTGCGCTGCGCGCAGAGCGCCACGTGTCAAAAATCAGACACGCCAGCGCAGGGAGCGCAACAACCAAGGCAGCGCACTAAATCAGAGCAAGGCTCTATAAAAGAAGCAACGCTTCAGATGCGCTGCGCGACACGTGTTAGCGCAGTTGCGCGGTGCTCTGCGCTGCATGACACGTGTCAGCGCAGATGCGCTTGCACAGGTACGCTGCGCCTTGCGCTGCGCGACACGTGTCAGTGCAGTTGCGCTGCGATGTGCGCTGCGCGACACGTGTCAGCGCAATTGCGTTGCGCTCTGCGCTGCGTGACACGTGTCAAGCGCTGGTGCGTTTGCGTCAAACAGAATTAAAATTCCATTAAGATCCTTCTGTTCTTATTAAAACAAGAAGATTGTCTTCTGTAAAACAGAAGCCCTTGGATCAAAGATCCAACGGTGGGGAAAATTTCCCAAATCACTCAGAGAATGATCTCTTTAACAAATTAAACAAATTAATGGGCACTATATAAAGGCCCCTAGACCCTAATTCCAAAACATAGGGAGATAGACAACACAAAGATAGAAAAACACGGAAACAAAGAGAGAACTCCTCTAAAGAACTCTGAGAAGAACTCAAAAAGAGAGAAATGTAAAACCTTTGAATAAAAAAAAGAAGAATTTCTTCTGAAAAGATCATTGATCTAAGAACAAGATCAAGGAGCTTCAATATAAAAAATATAATAAGAACAAAGGCATTGCCTTTTTTATGAACCACTGGTTCTGGAATCTTAAAAGATTCTTTTCTTGAATCCAAAATTGGATCAAGATATTAAAACAGTGCCTTGCACTGGTAAATCTGCACCGTTGCGCTCTTGGGTTGGCGCAAGCCACCAGAGAGCGCCACGTGTCAGCTCCAAAACAACTTGCGCATTGCGCTTTTAAAATAGAGCATTGCTCTCTGAAATTGGCGCAACTCACCAGAGCGCGCCATGTGTCAGCAGCGCAACAGCGCAGCGCACTGCGCTTGCGCTCACCGGAGCGTGACACATGCCACGCCTACATACGTTTGCGCTCATTAATTGGCGCAAAGCACCTGACAGGCCACATGGCCACTGTCAGATAATTAATGCACTGCATTATTGAAAAGAAGGACTGAGCCCAATTGAAAAAGGCCTAACAGGCCTAATAAAATGCTATGCATTATTTTTAAAAGGGCAGAGCGCAAGCAAAGGTCTGTCAGACCAAAACAGATATCATAAAAATAAAGGGACAGAGCCCAAATCAAATAGGCCTTACAGGCCAAAATAAAATGCAGTGCATTATTAAACAGGGGCAAAGCCCTAGCATAGGCCTAATAGGCCGAAGACAAATAAAAACGTTGATCATCTTCAACTGGACTTAGCCCATTTCCGGCCGTAAGTCCTCAAATTAAATTGACCGAGCACGGCTGCTCCCTTAAATTAATTTACATCCGGTTCAAGGGTACATCTCTGAACTCCTTTGACATTTGTCGTTGTAATCCTTAAACGACGTCCGAGACGTGACGAGTCCTGACAACCACACATCCATATGGACTTAAGCGTCCTTATACCAACTCATGGACTCAAGCGTCCTTAAACTCCCGGACTCAAGCGTCCTTAAACTCCCGGACTCAAGCGTCCTTAAACAAATGGACCACTATGTCCCTAAACTGGAGATGGACCACTATGTCCCTAAACTGGAACAATAGAGCCCCCAAATGCTCTTTTGTCGGATCTAAACGATCCCGTCTAAGGTCATCTTAGCCTCAAATACGGCTAACGTATCATTAAACCTTCAAACAGACTTTAGTCCCAAATTGGACTATAGATCCCCCAATCGACTTTGGTTCAAGGGTACATCTCTGAACTCCTCTGACACCCGTCGTTGTAATTATTCAACGATGTCAGAGAGGTGACGGTTCCCGACGGTCATACATTAAACAAGGACCACTATGTCCCTAAACTGGAACAATAGAGCCCCTAAATACTCTTTTGTCGGATCTAAACGATCCCGTTAAGTTGATCTTGGTCTCAAACTGGACTAACGTATCCTTAACAAACGTTTAATTTGATCTTAGCCTCAAATACGGCTAACGTATCCTTAAACCAAAACCCCAAACCCAAATCTAAGTAAACACGGATTTGGACTAATCCACGTCCTATGAGCGACGACATAAATTAGTCTCCGTATACAATCCATGGGCAACCACAAACAAAATAAACACCCACGACACAAAGTGACCATCTGGAGAAGGAGAAAGTTGCTACCGCGGTGCGGTAGCGTAATTAACTGCAGGGGCTTGCGCCTGCAGGAAGAGCGTCCCCACAATCAAAAACCCCTCAAGCGAGGGGGAATCTGACGAAATCTGCTACATCGGCCGCATCCGTCTAAACCTCCGATACACGGTGCCATAAATCAGCTTGGCATCTTCGGAGAGGTGGACGGATAAAACCAAATAGCATCTGCCCCGAACCTCAGGCAAGACGCCCATGTCTTGGCCACCGTTCGGAGGGGAACAAACGATTCAAACACTTGAAGTTATATTGAGAGCTTGCACGTTAGATTTTAAGGGTTCGTGGGAGGATCATTTGCATCTAATGGAGTTTTCATACAATAACAGTTTCAGGCAACTATACAGATGGCTCCATTTGAAGTATTGTACGGTCGTAAGTGTCTCTTGTCTGTTTGTTGAGACGATATTGGACAAAGATTGTTGAGACCGAATCTCATTGTGCAAACTGTAGAGTAAGTTAATTTGATCCGTGATCATATGAAGGTGGCACAAGATAGACAGAAAAGTTGGGCTGACACTAGAAGAAGACTTTGGAGTTCGTTGTCGGTGATCTTGTGTTCTTGAAGATATCACCGACTAGGGGAGTAATCCAATTTGGCAGTCGATGCAAGTTTAGTCCTTGATTCATGGAGCCCTTCGATATCATCGAGTATGTTGGAGAGGTAGCTTATCGATTGGCTTTACCAATATTTTTGGCGGGTATTCATGACGTGTTTCATGTATTTCAACTTCGTAAGTATATTCGAGATGAGACGCACGTTCTTGATCACTCGGAACTGACAGTAAGAGAAGATTTAATTTATGAAGAGCAACTAATGGTTATTGTGGATCGACAAGAAAATGTTCTCAAGAATAAAGTAATCTCTCTAGTACTCGTTTCGTGGGGAAATCGTTCGCATGGAGAATCTACTTGGGAACGTAGAGACGAGATTCGACAAAAGCTTCCACATTTTTCCCCTTAGATCCGTATCTTCTTGTCTTTTCCTATTCCGTGAATTTCGAGGACGAAATTCTTTTGTAGTTGGGTATAATGTAACACCCTAGTATATTTATACAATATAATTTGATATTTTAAATATTACTTTATATTTCCTTTATTTATTTGGGTTGCGAGTGATTTGAATAGTAGTAGTGGTTTTCCGATCCGACCCGCATGTTTAGAACCCTATATGGTGCAAGCTTATATCTAATATTTACTAGTACAGTAGATTTACATGAATTTAGTATTATATACACATTATATATGTTTATATCTTTATATATCTATTTGTAGTCACAAGATATGAATATATAATATTTTGCTAACTGACATTGCATGGCATATCACCCCATATCTTAATTCGCTCTTATCTTTTGCTGTCAAATCCTAAAATATCAGATAACCTAATACTTACTAGATCTTGTATATTTATTTAAATTCCTTTCTAAATATTATTAGGGGTATATGTATTTAAGATTAGATTATCACATTATGGTTTAAGATTTTACGTATATGTATTATTCTCAAAAATATATTTTTGGACGTGATTCTGGTAAAATTTGGTGTAAATTTGATATTATCTGGTAACCTTAAGCTATAAAATATAATATATTCTTTACTAATATATACACTATATATATATATATATATATATATATATATATATATATATAAATTGTTATATATATTATTATTATTTTTATTACTAATAAAAACTCTCTCTGCCCCGTCTCGTTCTCTTTCTCTCTCCTCTCTCGTTCTCGCTGAGCCCGAACCCACGCCTCACCACCTCGTCGATGCCCCCCTCATCATCGTCATCACCACCCATTCATCTTCACCTCCTCTTCTTCGTTGCTACCACCTCCCTCCCCGAGATCTCGCTTGAGACCCCACAACCGAGCACCCATCTTTTCACTTCCGCCGTTCCCTTTCCGACGTTGTCGGCTGAACCCTCCGCCACCATCGTCACCATCCTCGTCACCTCCTCCTTCATGCAAGACCCAGCACCACCTACGACATCACCGCCGGCAACACCTTCTTCTGTTCTCTGTCGTTGCTTCGCCGGAGCCGTTCGCCGTCGCCATCCTAGTTCCCCGCCGACGAACACGACCCAAACCTCATCTCCAGACACTCTATCTTCAAATCCAGACCCCCTTCATCTCTTTATCTTTCTTTTCTTCTTTTCCAAGTTCAAAACCCCGACTCCGTTTCGTCGCCGGCGAACCCTGACTCGTCGCCTTCGACCCTAAATACCAGCCTTTGGGAATTCTACAGAGCACCAGCGAGTACCTTAGAGTATTACGCAGTCGTTTGTGGCCAAGGTTGTGTATACATCGTGATTTCGAGCATCGCCGTCGTTTGGAAAATCCGTATTTCGTCGTGAGTATATCAATTGAGGCAACTTCCTGAACTTGCAACATGCTATTTTACATATTCCAATATTTATATAATTATTTATAGTGTACGCATTATATTGTTTAGCAAGTAATATCATATCATAATATTATAGCATTAATCTGTATTTTACCAATAACAAGTTTATCTGGTTGCATGCTAGTTCGTTATAGTTTTAATATAATTTCATTGTAATTCGTGATTCTTTACAATATGTCTAGTTGCAGACGTAAATATTACTACACAGGTTTATATATATAAATTAGTTAATTAATTAATTTTACATTTAAATAATGAACATTAGTTATTTCTACAATATTTAGATAACTAGTTACTGTTTTCCGTCAAGTATTTATCCTGTTAACACACTGCTTGATATGTTCACGACACATTATCAGGCCTGTTACTTGGATTATTACTAATGCCGACAATCCTGACTTGTTGTCCTGATGGACGTGACTTATTGTCTAGTTAGACAAGAGCTGTACCTGCTCAATCTTGTGCTGGCATTTGGTAGATATTGTTAATACCTGATTTGAACACGAAACCCTGGGGGAAAAGGGGAAATCAGTAATGAAACCTGACGTGTAACTCAACAGTTCGATATTTTCCAGAGATTGATCGGTCGATACGGGCTTCGAGCCCCGGAATGATGATGATGACATCATTCATTTGTACATGATACCCTGTTTTACTGTTTAGCGGCACGTCTCGGATTCAGTCCCGAGGGTCTTGATCGTGGTCACGAACATGCACGGTATACTATTGAGTTACATCGATGATTCCATTAATTGATTTCAAAGACTTATAGAATAGATAACCTAGAAACACATATTTTAAGTTACACGTGACATATTTATAGCCCACTGCTATGACACCTGTGATTGTTGTTTATACTCATACCTTACTTTATATGCGACATCTTGTATAGCACACTGTTCAGATTATTACTATTACTATGATATTTATGACGCACTGACGTTTGGATTTTGTATGGCCCAGATACATGACATAGCATGTGAGTATTCGACAGGACCGCCGATCAGTGAGGACCACTTCATTAATATAGCTCTTATGCGGGTTAGTTATTTCTTGAATTTTTATTGCTTCCGTTATTTTTTCCAGTTATTGTTCTTGTGGCTATTGGACATGTGATAGATAGATTTAGTAGTTTACTGTTATTGATATCTGATTGACAGCCGTAATGTGACTATGGAGGGAACTTTTCTAGACATAGGAAGCATGGTTGGCGTTGTTACGTTCCGAAATTTTCGTATTTTGGGAAGCAGGGCGTGACATAGACTACCCAGCCCCTATAAGTATGATCACCATCACAACGCTGGGAGTCAAGCACAACTTACGGGCTTTATCAACATGTATAAATAATACGTAATAACTAGTAAAACATACACACATATTAAGATAAAGGAAAACCAGATAGCATACTATCATTTCGAGAAAGATTGTCGTATATATATATATATATATATATATATATATATCCATAGCATCCATTACAAATAATGGCCTTTAGGGAATACATATATCCTACAATCTCCCACTTGCTCTAGGGCCAGTTATTTGCACAGTGCATCCCCAATATCTCGAATAGCCACTCGAACTGAAGTAAGGCCTTCGTGAATGGATCCGTTGTGTTGTCTTTTGTGTCCACTCTCCGAACCTCGATCTCCTTGCAATCCACGATCTCCCTGATCAGGTGATACCGCCTCAAGATGTATCTGGATTTCTAATGGGACCTTGGTTCCTTTGCTAAAACTACAGCCCTATTATTATCGCAATACAATGGTATTGGATTGGCAATAGACGGAACCACCTGAAATTCAGAAATGAACTTTCTCATCCAGACCGTCTCTTTTGCGGCATCGTTAGCAGCTATGTACTCAGCTTCTATAGTTGAGTCTGCAACGGTATCCTGTTTGGAACTCTTCCAACACACTGCCCCTCCATTGAGGGTAAACATATAACCCGAGATGGATTTAGAGTCATCCTTGTCATTTTAGAAGCCTGAGTCGGTAAAAGCCTCGATCTGGAGGTCCCCATTACAATACACTAAGAATATCTCCTTAGCTCTTTTTAGCTACTTAAGAATGTTCTTTAACTGCTATCCAATACTTCTCATCTAGGTTTGACTGATATCTGCTTACCACACTAAGTGCGTAAGCTACGTCTGGTCTGGTACATTACATCGCATACATTATAGATCCCAAAGCATCGGGTATAATGCTCATGCGAGCCCTCTCTTCATCAGTCTTTAGAGACATCTCTTTGGAGTGGGTGATCCCGTGACAAGCGGGTAAATTACCACGCTTGGAATCTTCCATACTAAAGCTCTTTAGTATGGTGTCAATGTACCTGGATTGTGAAAGTCCCAACATTATTTTAGACTTATCAAGATAGATCTTAATCCCCAAAATGTAGAAGGCATCACCCAAGTCTTACATGGAGAATTTCTGCGATAAGAAGAGCTTGACTAATTGTAGCATAGGGATGTCATTCCCTATCAGGAGTATATCATCCATGTATAATATGAGGAAGACTACTGCTCCTCCTACAATCTTCCTATAAATGCATGACTCATCTACATTTTTGATAAAGTCAAATTTTTTGACCGTCTCATCAAAGCAGATGTTCAACTCTGCGATACTTGCTTTAATTCATAAATGGATTTAAGCAACTTGCATACTTTTCCGCTGCTCCCACTGTCTAAAAAACACTCTGTCCGATCCATGTAAACGTACTCTTCTAAATTTCCTTTTAAAAAAGCGGTTTTCACGTCCATCTGCCAGATATCATAGTCATGAAAGGCAGCAATGGCAAGCAGGATTCGAATGGATTTAAGCATAACCACTGAAGAAAAGGTTTCATTATAGTTCAATCCCGGTCTTTGACGAAAACTTTTTGCAACAAGTCTAGCTTTATAGGTTTCTACCTGTCCATCTACACCAATCTTCTTTTTGAAGATCCATTTGCATCCAACGGATTTTACCCCAGAAGGAGCAACTTCCAAAGTCCATACTTTGTTGGTGTACATGGATTCCATCTGGGATCTTATAGCGTCCATCCACTTCACCGAGTCTTTACTTGTGATAGCCTGCTGAAAACTAGTAGGCTCATCATCGTCGATGCAATCCTCTCGATCCCCGTCTATGAGAAACCAATAGTATCTCTCAGACGGATGAGAATGCTTACAAGATCTGCGGAGTGGCGTTGGTTCGTCGGGCTCTATTGAAATCTCAGGTTCTACTAAGTTTTTAGCGGTAGTTTGTGGTTCTGGAATTTCTTCTAGTTCTACTGCGCTCCCACTAATTTCTTTTGCAAGAAATTCGTTCTCTAAGAAGACTATGTGGCAAGCGATAAACACCTTTTGTTATTCAGTGTGGTAGAAAAATATCCTCGTGAATTCTTGGGATATCCCACAAACTTGCATAAAACTAATCGTGTCTCGAGCTTGTCCAGATTCTGCTTTTCGACAAAAACTGGACACCCCCATATCTTAAGATACTTAAGACACGGTCTCTTCCTACTCCATATCTCATATGGAGTGGTATGCACAGACTTTGTTGGAACCTATTCAATAGGTATGCAGCTGATTCTAGCGCAAAACCCCAGAAAGAAAGTGGCAATTCAGCACTACTCATCATGGAACACACCATATCGAGTAACGCGCGATTACTTCTCTCTGATGCACCGTTATGCTGAAGTGCATACGAAGGAGTAATCTGAGAGAGAATTCCATTCTTTTTGAAGCATTCAAGAAAAGTGGTACTTAAGTATTCTCCACCCCGATCAAATCGAAGTATCTTGATAACTTTACCTGTTTGTTTCTCCACTTCATTTTTATACTTCTTGAATTTCTCGAAGGTCTCGGATTTATGTTTCATTAAGAATACATGTCCATACCTTAAGAAATCATCAGTAAAAGTTATGAAGTAGGAGTAACCGCTTCGTGCATGTGTAGATATCGGACCACATACATCACTGTGTATGAGTCCTAAGAGCTCAGTGGCTCTTTTTCTGTGTCCTGTGAACGAAGATTTGGTCATCTTTCCTTTGATACATGATTGACAAGTAGCATATGATATATATTCGATCAGATCCAAATATCCATCTTTATATAACATAGTCAACCTTATTTCATTAATATGACAAAGTCTACAATGCCATAAGAAGGTTTGGTTTGAATCTGTAGCCTTTCTTTTGAGTGTGTTTTGGACATTAAAAATTTGATGTTGATTGAGTATGTATATATCGTTATCCAGTATGCCTGACCCAATCAGTTCTTGATTTAGATGAATATTCATGACATTTCTTTCAAGTACAAAATTATATCCTTCATTAGACAACAAATATACCGATATAATATTACACAACATACTTGGTACACAAAAACAGCTATACAACACCAAAATGTGTCCACTGGTCAAACCCAGGTGATAATCTCCTACTGCAACATCTACGTTTGCTCTGTTGCCAACCTTGAGGGTCATATCACCTGCTTTCAACATTCTACGGTTTCTCAATGTCTGCAAAGAATTACAGATGTGAGAACCTGAACCGGTATCTAGTATCCATGGTATAGAGTTAACTGAAAAATAGTTTTCAATCACGAACATAACTGAAGCTGAAGCATCAGCTTGCTTCGTATCCTTTCCCTTGCTTTAAAAGCCTTGCTCCTTCCAATGACCCATCTTATGACAGTAGTAGCATTCACTCTTTCCTGCTTTTACTCTTTCCGAATTGTTCGTTCCTAGTACCTTTTTGACACCTCCTTTCGGCTTAGTGGGGGTCTTCTTCTTCCCCTTAACTTTCGCTTTGGATTTAGACGAGGAAGATTCCCCAATAATAAGAACATGTGTCTTCTCCTTTTTCAAGGAGCTCTCAGCTACCCTCAACATGTTGAGGAGTTTTGGAAGATCCACTTCCATCACGTGCATGTTGAAATTCAGCACAAATTGAGAGAAGGTGTGAGGAAGGGACTGTAGAATTAAGTCAATGTATAACCCGTTCTCTAACACGCTCCAAGGTTTGCAAGTTCTTTAATGAGTCTGATCATCTTTATGACGTGTTCTCCTATAGGTGATCCGACAGCTAATCTCATCTGGAATAATTTTTTTGAGGTCTCCTACCTTGTGATACGAGAGTGCTCTCCATACAAATCCTTGCAATGGAGAAAAATGGATTTGATGTTCATATTCTCGTGCTACTTCTGAAGTTCATTATTCATTGAAGCCAGCACAATGCAC
Organism: Agapanthus africanus; assembly: GCA_030015575.1. Classification (NCBI taxonomy): domain Eukaryota; kingdom Viridiplantae; phylum Streptophyta; class Magnoliopsida; order Asparagales; family Amaryllidaceae; genus Agapanthus; species Agapanthus africanus. The sequence goes on along the minus strand of CM057350.1, from coordinate 128,176,071 downwards.
CTAGCTTTTTTGCAGTCCAGGTCCCACGTTTTGCGGACCTCGATGTTCGCAGTCGTGGAATCCGGCCCTGAGACAAGGGGAGCAGTACTGGTGAGGACATATGGCACTTTGTCATAAGTGAGTGCAATATTGGCGTTCCTCAGCCAATCTTTATAGTTTGCCCCAGTCAGTGTATTTTTTTCGAATAGTAGTTTAAGTCCCGTCATGGTTACTGCCAGAGAGAGAAGAAACACTCCGCGTATACTCTTGGAAGATTCGATTGGTTTATTATTTTATCTAACCAGGATGACTCTCACTGTTTTCTCGAATTCTCCATCAAACCTTAAAAAGAGAATTAGTCGGGATCATTTACACTTTACAAGTACGCCAACTGTTCAGCCATGTGTGTGTTGGTATTTCGAGAGAGGTTTCCCCTGCTCTCGCACGGACCTAATTAAAATAAACCTCATTTCCGCAGAGGCGTAAACCCGTTAACACTTTCTAGACACCTAATAAGTTAGTTAATTGTGAAGTGAAAAATATCTCTCAAGAGTAATCCTACTCATCAATGGGATCGGAATCCAACTATCATTGCGTGATGACCTAAGTGGAAGCTATTCTAGTCACCACACTTCAGAAGGTATGCTCAATCTGCAAGTTTCTTTTATGTTTGAAACTCCCGATGTGGTTTTTGCCCCAAGCTCTTATGACCTTGACGAAGGCCAACAAATCATAAGACGCAAGTCAAGTTCTACCCGTCATTATCCTGATTAATTTAGACCCGCCCGTACTCGCCCTTGACGAAGGCCAACAAGCCTATACGACCGTCATAAACCAATGCATCTATGTATACTACAAACAAGCAACACACCGCTACCATTCATTATTCCTTCACGAAGGCCAACAAACATAGCATGAATACGATGTGCTACCCATTTGAAATGACGGAGGGCTACGGCTGGTTTTTGCGAAAACCTTGAACGTAATGAACTTGATATCGTTGTAAATACGTAGCTTTGAAAAGGAGTGGTTCAAGCTCCGCTTTTTAAACGAGTGTTTTGAAAAGAACCGAGTGGTTTTTCAATTTGTTCCAACAATATCTTTTTAGGTTTATTATCATGCATTAATGAGGATTAATGCAGTCCCATCAATTTAAATCCTATCACACCAGAAAATAACGAAAATAGAATGTACGTATATGCTATCTGCATTTGTTACGGGGCCCCGTCATGCACCGTTAGGTTACTTAACTACTGACAGAGCGGGGGAAGGGTTAGCACGGCAGCAAAATATATACAACATATATATATATATATATATATATATATATATATATATATAACCATTTGTCGCAGACATGATAAACATTATAAAGAATGGAAAAATAGATCAACTAGGAACTTTGCACTTCATCGAGCCACTTATGAAATACAATCCTCCACGATCGTGTGAATAGCCGAGTGTGAATTATTCTAGACCCATACGAGTGCGGCAAGCTACCCGCCAATCCCAGAATTGGGTGACCCGGGTCTCGACTTCTCGAGATGACCGCCTACTGAATTCTAGAACCCAGTAGCTTATGCTCTATTCTACGGGTCATTCCTAGATGCGGAAATAAAAAATAATATACAGCCGGTGACATCATCCTCAATCCGGATGTGCCCCAATAAAAGAATATACATCAATTATTACATGAATTACAAAATTAACTCATATCTCACATCTAAATTCACACCGAGCCATTCATATGACGATCTATCGAACCATTCGCAACACAGAAATATCACAAAATATGTGGAACCCCTTCTAATCGATATATAGCGATTAGAAGACGTTTAACAACACATATTCACATCACAAAAGCAAGTAAACAAATCTACGATGTTAGAATTCCGCACACTATTAGCAAAAATGCCCAATTTTCGAAGACTTGAAAATTTATTCCACTAAAGTCCTAAAAACATCCGTTCTAAGACAATCTGGGAGTCAAAATGAACTCGAAATCCGCCCGAATCTTCGCGGGGTCGAAGAACACAAAATTAATGTACATCTATGGGGCCTAAGGGGGTACCCATCCCCCGGGGCCACTATGAGGTGGCCCCTAGGGCAGGGCAGACCCGAGAGCACCCATATAGGGTGCTCTCGGGTCCCCACCCCCAAGGCCACCACTTGGTGGTCTCGAGGGGTAGGACCGACCTTTGGTCCCCCTAGGAGTTCCCTGGGGTACCCAAGCACTGCCCCGCGGCTTCTCGGTTCAAACCGTGAGCCCGCGGGGTGTGCAAATGTAACAACCCTAATTTTTCTATACAATTTTCTATACAATTTTTTTTTCAAAATCCATAAAGGAGTATTTTAACCCGAGAACAATATATAAGTAATTATTTTGTTTTTAAATAACTCCATTTTTAGTGTACATAAAATTGTTTTAAAATTAAAGTATACTTGGGGTATTTAATGTTGCCGTTACCACTTTAAGTAATTATTTTACACCATAATTACAAGAAGGAGCTTGTAGCTCATTGGTAACACCTTGCACTGCTGAACCAAGCCACCAGAGTTCAAATCCCATGCCCCCCATTATTTTTATATTGTTTTTGTTTTAAATCCTTTGGAAGCCTAACAGTCCAAACACCATAACTCCCAAAAGTTGAACTGTACCTAAAAAACTAAATATACCAGTGCTTACCCCACAAGACCCCCTACCTACTCGACCCCCGACTCGGCCGGGATCGGCCGGCGGACCGGCCGACTCGGTCAGGCGCTGCCGGCCGGACTCGGCCGGACGGCCGAGTCCCCAACATGAAAGTTGGGGCTCTTCGTCTCCCCTACCCCCCTGTATACTCCAAATTAATAGATCGGTTCTAGAATACCCATTAACACCTAATTACTCAAATTTTAATGAATTTTCTATAATTTTTCATTTTTTATTAAAAACCCTTCACCTACCTTACCCTTAGCCTACCCTATAAATACACCCATTACCCTCTACCCTCTCATCCCAAAACCCTAAGCTCACTCTCTCAAAACCTTCTCAAGAGTTGTGTACTTTGAAAACAAGTTCGCGGCGAAACTCCGGCGAAATTCCGGCGGAAATTCCGGCGACGTTTTTAGGAACAACCGGCGACGAAGCAACGCCTCGACAACCCATTTAGTCCCCCCTTCACTCCTTTGCTTAATCGAAACCCGTAAGTCCCATTCTATCCTTCTTTCTTATTCTGTAAAACACGAAATTACAAATCCCGACGGAATCGGAACAAAACCAATTTCCGATTCGGTTTTCTATAAAATTTCACTTCTCACCAATACATTCATGCTTAAACATCTTTATGTTGACTATTAAACATTTAACAACCAATTTGAACAAATTCATCATATAAAATGATAGCCTTTCCAATTTATCGTATTTTTCACTTAAATACCACAATGTTTCGATTTCATACTTAACCCCTTAACTTTGCTATACATTTAAAGTAGAGCACAAGGTAATGACCTACCTCCACACACACGCATATACAACCTAAAATGATATCATCAAAAAATTAGAATACGATAAAACAATACTTTCATTTAAATACCATATTCTTAATAAAATCATTTCTAAAAGTTTTAGCTTTGATACACTTTTAAATAAATACCTCTTATTAGGAAAACACGATAAGTTGTGGACATCGATCGTTTATCTAAACCTGACTTTATGGTGTCTAGGCTAGGCAAGTGAGAAAAGGTAAGTTTAAAAGGCCCGTCTCACGGTGATTCGTAAGCGGATCCCTCCTTTCCTCATTTGTACTTACCTGGCCACAATTGGCGGTGAAGAGGCGATTTGAGGCTTCTAACGACTTGTCGTTTAGACCATTTAGAAATAGGCTAGTTGACTTAGGAAACCCTAGAATCTAAAATACGGAAAATTTACACTTTTGCAAATAAATACCTTTTACTTTATAAAACCGTTTTCTAAAGGATTAGTATTTTACAATCTTTGCAAAGCGTCGCTACAACCCATTTTTGGGGAACCCGTTCGGGATGGTGCGGATTATCGCACATCCTCGGGCTTAGTAGTGCGAGATTCAGACCTCCGTAAGGAGCATTCGGTCTCGAAAGGTTTAAAATATGACATCTTAAGAAAATAAGATTTTTGGAATATAAAATATTTATTAAAATTATCTTTGTATAAATATATGTATTTTTATCATTTAAATATCTATTTTATTATGATATAAATTTTCCACCTTTTTCTAAAAATCACAAGAATAAATTTTACACTAAAATACCATGAATTTCAAATAAATCAATATTACAGATAAATACCCTTATTTATAAAACTAGGATATTTTCACTAGAAATGTTACAACATAAAATCCACCCTCACTACAACTCTAAAGACGAACAATAAATACTTGAGGTGTATTTTGAAAAGTATATAAAAGTATTTTTATATAAAACCCCCTCAAGTTTTATAAATTACCCTAAGGACCCTAGCAATTATAAGACTTCGATTCATATTTCTGATTGTCTGACTCGGGTTTGAGTCTGATTAATCTGACTTGAATATGATTCAAGTCAACCTATAATCTACAAAATTCCAATTCAATATGAACACATGAATCCAATTATCAATTTATACAACTTGACTGAACCGAACCATGGATATATATTCCTTTTACATGATTCTCAGTATTCCATGACTCTACGGTTACAACCGTTTCCTAATATCATGGTTTCGGTCAGTCAGTCAATCAATCTTACAATCAATACAATTTACAAGATAACAATACAAACAAGATATCGCGGGGTTTAAAGGGTAGATTGGTACGGAAGGTGTTAAAAGTGGCACGAGACGGTAAGATTAAGACACCTAACCTATATTCCGTTACTGTTGTACAGTGGCCCAACGGTTCCTTGAGTTCCTGATACCTTAGTCTCCGGGGCAAGTGAGACTCCTCTCGTATACACTGGCATTTTTCTGTACCAAGCTACAAACAACAGCGTTAATACAACATTACAACAATAATATATAACTTTAAAAGATATCTCCTTATTCTGTCTATTCTACTTCTTCTTATCTTTGGGACTTACCAAGCGACCTGTTCGCCGACGACATTCTATTTCTTTCTTTTTTGACTGTCGTCAGGTGGTTTGGACCCGGAAGAGATCAAGCCTTCTACAGAAGACTTGGAGCAGTTTGCTGAAGAATCAGAGCTCTAGTTCATTGTACATTTTCTATTCAGTATTTTTCATTTTCTGTTATGCCATTGTTTAGGCATCGTTTTATTTTAGTTGTATTTCCTTTTCATACATTATACAAAAGAATGTTAATAAATAAAAGTTGATGTTTTTATTATCTCTTGTCTCTTGTGTATTTAATTTTATATTGCTTAGATACGCTTAGCGTATGTACTTCTGAGTATATACGTAGCGGAACTCGTCGCGTCCTTTTCGCCGTACACTTGGAAGCGGGGCGTGACAACAAACTTGTCAAAACATTTATTTTTTGGAACTGCTTTTGTCGGCAGTTCGTGCACGACAAAAACACCGGATTTCTAACGTCGTCAAGAGCTATCTAAGGCTTATAGAGTGGCTCTGATACCATATAAGTCTATATTGCACACTCTACAGGTTTTGTAGAGAGGCGGAATTTTCAAAAATCAATTTTGAAGCATACAACAAAGACTATAACCTAAGAACTACCATACGCTTTCCAAAATACAGAATACGGAGAGCAACGAAGGTCAGCCGTGCTACCAACGGTAAGAAAAGATCCTTCCATAGTCACATAAGACTGTCTAGCTAACCTGCCAAAGATAAAGTCCAACAATAGGAAAGATAACACTGATAATCATGCTGCAACGAAACCATAAGGAATACTAAAAGTAGGCCCACTAGATAATTGATGCAAATAAATACCTAATACAAAAGGGATAATACTGATCTTTGGCAAAATCTTGATAGCCGCTACGATCCTGCTCAGTCTGAAAATCTATCTCTAAACCTGAGATGGCAAATCTCAGGGATGTCAGAACATCCCAACAAGTACTCAACGTATAAGGTATGCGTATAGTATGATAACATGAATAGATGAACGTAGTGAAGCCCGTGTGCGCAAGTAAAAACCGATATATAAATAGATACATTACTACTACGAAACAAACATGTAAAGACGTCAAATCATAACCTAACTGGTCGCCAAAAAGGTGAACTATCCTATCGTAAGCTCGAGTGTGTGCGTCAACCCCTGTAGGAGTATTCCTAACCCCAAGAGTAATGTCCTAGGGGCTAGAAAACACGGGTCCAACTGTGGAATGAACATGCGACCGATCCAGCCCGGTACGAGCTGTAATAAAATGCGATCGATATAGCCCGGTACGAGCTGCCGGTATGGGACTCCTGAGATCCTGTTGTACGAACGCATACTCAAACCACCCCAACATCTGTGTATTTATAGCTATTATGGTATGACTAGATCACTAATTAGGAGTGCTGAAAGGACTGGAATTTGTGATATGATAGCTGTATAGAAATGAAGCTGGTAAATGGTAGTATGTCATGGCATGTAGTTCAGCATCCTAATTAGAGATCTCGTCTTTAAATAAAGTGGACTTGCATAATGGATAATCATGACATGTCAATGTAATCTTAATATGGTAATAGTGTCCGCATAAACGCGATGCACAAGCTAGCACAAGTCATAAATGTTGCCTTTACCGTTAGCCTTGATGTGTAAATAAAAATAATTACAGGCTAGATACTTATATATATGAGACGGGTTAACAACCTCGAACTTTTATTTGTATTAAAAATAAATTTCATTTTAAAACCACACTTGCTCATTTTTCTTACTTGCTGCATAAAAGTTTGCCTATATATATTTTTGTACGATATAAAGAAAAATATGTACCAACACATTTCTCTTTTAATCTGATAGGGCAGGAAATACACACACACACACACACACACACACACACACACACACACGAAGGAAATGTCGATGTACATCGACCAAAAGTAAAGCAAGAATACTTGCCTGATCGGATCTCACAACGGGGTGCGTACGCTGCATCCGACGTTGGGTAAATGTTGAGATACACACACACGTGTACAGAACAGGACCAAGCTATGCAAGAACGTGACCACGCTGGATTAGAACGTCTACTGGATTCCCCAGATCGTCGGTGACGAGCACGACTCCGGCGATCACCGGGAAACATGAGATCAAGAAAGAGAAGAAGAAGAAGATGAATAAGAAAGAAGAAGAGGGTTGCTCTGGGGTTTGGTGCTATGGGACAGAGACGAGGCGAGGGAAACGTCGACGATGGGTCGGCGACGTGAGGGTCGACGGCAAGGCAGTGGGCTGCGGGTTCTTAGGGTCGGGTGTGCGGGGTTCTGTGTAGAGAAGAGGCTCGGGTTTGGGAGAGGTAAGAGGAAGAAGAGGCGGTGGCGAGGGCGTGGAGGCGACGACGTGGTCGGAGCTCCGGCGGCGAGGTTGTAGGCGAGGGTTCTTTCCTCGAGGATCTTGGGTTCTTGAGGTGTGCAGGGGTTCGAGCTTGGGAAAGGACAAGAGAGGGGAGAAGGAGGTGACGTGGTCGAGGAAGGGAAGTCGACGATGGCGAGGCGAGGTCATCAACGAGGTGGACAGAGGCGACGATGGAGGTCGGGTTCTTGGGTTCTCATGAGGTTTGCAGCGGGGAAGAGAGAGAGGGAGGTGAGGTGAGGTGATGGTCGAGGAGGAGAGGAGGCGAAGTCGAGGGTGGAGGCGGCGACGGTGGTGAGGCGCGAGTTAGGGTGGGGTTTCGTGAGGTGAGGCGGCGGGAAACAGAATGAAGGGGAGAGAAAGAAGACGTGGGCTGGGTTTTAAATAAGGGTTAAAAAATATATATAGATAGAGACAGAGAGAGGTGTTGGTTTTGTTAGGATTTGGATCATAGAGAAAATATTTTTAGTTAAAAATTTATATATTCGTATATATAAATAGTTATATATTATAAGAATATAATATTAGGTAAATTTGAGTTTTCTGGATAATACAAAAATACTCCAAAATATACTCGGTTTGGATCTAAAATTACGATTTGAAAATACGGATAATATACGTGTCAACCAAAACCAAAAAGCGATGTCCGGTTAAAGAAAATGCATTCTCCCGAGAACGGATACACGTAGTATGCACGTGTTCAGTTGATAAAACTGCACATTTTTTATTACATTTTTCCTACCATTTCCATATTTAAAAAGGTCTTTATTATAATATATCATACATATGAGGGTTTATTTGTAAAAATACTATTTTCCATGTGTTGATATATTATAATTAGCATTTGGTAGGAAAATGTATATAATATTATTGACCTAATCCTAATAGAACTAAGTCTACTAAATAAGTTGTTGTGCAGAATTTTTCCAAGACTAAAATCAAGGAAATCAAGTTGTTGAAGAAAACTTGCCTAATTAAGAAAGCAAAACTTGGAAACCAAGTCTAGCAGCAACTACGAGAAGATTTCCAAATTCTGAAGGTTCCAGAGATTCACACGTGTCATGATAAGAAATCCCACAAAAAGAAAATCAACGGATGAGATCTTCTGGCAGCAGATCCGCGGCCAGAGCCCCTTGATGCCGCGGATCCGCCGCGTGGAAGTGGAAGTAGGGGCTGGAATTTCTCTGGTGGAATCCTAACTAAAGGTCCCCAATTTAGGCATCTAAATTTCTGGCTTTGGGACTATAAATAAAGACCGAGAGCCTCTTGGAAAAATCATCAAGCCGACGAGATCACGAAGTCCAAGACGGCTCACGCATCCAGGCTGATCATCAACTGTTCGTCTACCTCCTTAGAAGAGATCGAGAAGCAAACTAGTATTTGTAATCATTTTCTAAAGAATCAAAGTGTAATGAATATTATTGATTAATAAAGGTAGTTCTTTTTCCTATTCTATTTTTCCCAACATGCGCAAGTAATTCTCCGCTTGTTAGGGTTCGTAGGATTAGGGTAGGTTAATGGATGATGAATATCCTTAAACTCTTTTTACGTCCTATAAAGTTTATAAACTTTATCAAAAGAATCATTAAAATCCTAATCGGGCGCGCTACCAATTCTTTGTTAGTCTCGACACGATTAGAGATTAGATTAATGATTGTTTTGGTAAAGGCTAGATATGAACGGAGTTCCGTGTCGAGATAGGGGTTAAGAGTGGGATTCCTTTTCCCTCCAGAAACCCTAATCTACATGCATCACTGTCGTTCTAGTTTTAAATCTATTAAAGGATAGAAAGAGTAATTTTTAATTAATCATCCATAACTACTAAATCCTAACGAACCCTACAAGCCCCTTCTTATATTAACTACATCCATAAATAATCTATATATATATTTTGCATTAGTGCTTAACGTAGATCTAGAAACCATTTCTCAACATTCTTATCCCTCCTCTCTTTTTCAACACATCTAAAGTAAGATTAAAATATTCAACGTTTCCCTGAGGACGACCCATACTCACCTCGGTCTAGCTACGCGCGACACCGTTCTGATTGCGGTTACACTACAAAAACACTCTTTCGAATCAATCAAATGGCGCCGTTTCCGGGGATACGTAGTTAAATTCTTATACGATCTATATCATAATTAAAACAAAACTGCAAATCGTATATTTAACGAAGTGTGTGAATTTTTTTTGCGAGGGAATCTGGAGTCACAGACTTGAGGAAACAGGAAACAGAGACATTCTTAGAGATCCAGAGGAGCACAGAAGGGAACAGAGAAAATTTCATCAACAAATCTTTCCTTCCTGCGGTGGATCCGCGGAAAAGGAGGCATATCCGCGGCGGAAGCGCGACGGGCTAGGAGATCTAGGGTTCCAAACTTCTCTGGTATCTTTCTCAACTCTTTCTCTCTCCTCTAAAATCCAATAAAATCTATTTTCTGCAGGATTCTTTGCAAAATAGCGCCGCTCAAAAATCTTTTTGCAAAAGTTTTGTGATTGGTTTTGTTTTGCATATTTTAATACGGACTTTAAGGGGCAAAGACCAAATCCAGATTAGGTGGGGATTTCATCACCCTTCCTAAGCCCCTTAAATCACAAACCGAGCATCCGCATCAACCCTACATTAATTTAAAAAATATCTAGACTAGACTCTAAGGACTGTCACGCTCATTAAGGACAGAGGAAGGTCGTGGGTAATCTATCGCTTATCCGCATTACTTTTGTGGTGCCTAGGCAAGTGTGTCTAAGGCAAGTGGTTTACTTAATTAGGCCCGCTATTTTCGGTGATTCGTATAGTGGATACCTCCCACTTACCTGGCCACAAGAGTAGTAAAGAGGTGGTAGAGGATTGATCCTGCGGCTTGTCCTTTGGAAGTCTAGGAGCGGTCTAAAGACTGGACCTAGGTGACTTTAGTTCTAGGGTTGTTTGTGCATTTTAGAGTGATTTGTCTTGAGTCCCACTTTTTATAAAACAAACCAATTTTAAATCACACACACGCTGCCACTTGCACTAAACCCGCTTAGTGCATGCTCGGCTGGACATGGGATCCTAGTGCCCGTCTTGTCCGTGTTCTTGCTATCGACGCCGAAGTCGGTACTTCTTCATCTTCTTTTCCCCCACTACACACCACGACCGAGATGGACGGCACTCCATCAGATTATACCACCACGCTGCCACCGCCCGTAAGTGCGCAGAATCCACCGCGCATCTCTCTCCAAGAGAGATGCTATCTTATCTGTGGTCCCCTTCCTACTTGTCTATCTCTTCCACCAGCTAACGGGGATAATTTTGAAATTAAACCCCACTACATCAATCTGCTGCCCAAATTTCACGGGCTTGAGTCGGAAGACGCGTACGTTTTCATCACCAAATTCGAAAACGTATGCGCAATGATGGGTACTTCACAGTTGATTGTCGATGCTATGCGCTTGCGTCTTCTCCCAGTCACACTGTGCGACTTGGTAGAAAAATGGCTTTACAATACTGCCGCACACTCTATCACTAATTGGGATGAATTCGTCATAGCATTTCTTAAGAAGATTTACCCAAACCATAAGACTGCCCGTGTTAGAAGCGAGATCAACCAGTTCACCCAGCTTCCCAATGAACCATTTTGGAAGTGCTTTGAACGTTTCAAGGATCTGCTTGTCCAATGTCCTCATCATGGAATCAATAGATGGGATTTATGTCGGATTATATATGAGGGCATTAATCCAGCGACAAAGCAGATGCTTGACAATGTGTCAATGCAATTTCATGTCTAAAGATGACGGTGAAGCTTGGGAGTATCTGGAAGACCTCGCTGAAAACACTTTGCAGTGGGAAAGCGTAAGACCACCTTCATCTAGGGGAGGTGTTCACCAGCTCGATGTTTCCATCGCAGTGAAAGCCGAAATGGCAGCGATGCAGAAGAAACTCGACGCTATTGAGAACAGATTCTCATCAGTGTCCCTAAATCAGGTTACGCTTCCCAAAACCGTCTGTGGTTGCTGTTTGGATCCTTCACACTTAACGGAATAATGTCCTATGAATGCAGCGTTTCAAGTTAATGTTGCTTTTCAGCAGCGACCTAGAAACGCTCCTTATTCTTCCACATACAATCAAGGATGGAGGAATCATCCTAACTTTGCTTGGAATCAAAACCAACAAAGCAATTATCAAAGACCTCCTCCACAGCAACCACAACCACAGAATCAGCTCCCCTTTCAGTCACAAAATTTCCAAAATCCGGCCAACACTTCTACACCACAAGTGGCCGGTACTGAAAACTCTTCACTTGCGCAAACTTTGGATTTTTTCATGAAACATTCCATGCAATTGTCGGCTGAGATGAAGTCTTCTATTGATACCATACAGAAAAACTCTGCCTCCCACGGTGAGAGTATTAAATCAATAGAAAACCAAATTGCACAGTTGAACGCCGCAATGAGTGCGAGAGAAAAAGGGAAACTCCCATCTCAACCCCTACCGAATCCTGGCCATTCATAAAATCATAATGTGAATGCCATTACTACGTTGAGATCGGGGAGAGTGCTGAATAACCGAGTGGGTGAGCAATTTGATGTTAGTGACACCATTGATACCCCAGCTTTTTCTTCTTCTTCCCCTAATTCGTCTAATCTCCCACCTTCATCCGAGCCTATTCTCCGTTTTCCCCAAGCCCCGAACATTTCACCAAATCTATCTAAGTCGATTCCCACTCCAATTTTGGGATCAAATCCGTCCCCACAGTCTTCTCCACAAACGTTGGACCCAAAACTTATTAATCGTGCTCCATTTCCAAACAGATTAAGGGCCAACAGACCTAACCCGCAAATGGAGAAGATTATGAAAATGTTTAAGCAAGTTAACGTGAATATTCCTCTCCTAGATGTTATTCAACAAGTCCCATCTTATGCATGAATCCTTAAAGACTTATGCACTAGGAAGAGAAAAACTCAAGTGCCTAAGAAGGTTTTCATGACGAGTAATGTTAGCACCGCTTTTACCCAACAAATACCAAAGAAACGTAAGGACCCCGGCTGTCCTACAATCTCTATTTCTATTGGGGGTAAAAATATTAATCGTGTTTTACTCGATCTAGGCGCTAGCGTTAACTTGCTTCCTTATTCAGTATACGAGCAGTTAGGAATTGGAGAGTTAAAACCCGCCCATTGTACTCTCCAGATGGCAGACCGATCTATCACCAAACCTCAGGGCGAACTAGAGGATGTGTTAATTAAAGTCGGGGAATTCATATTTCCCGTGGACTTTATTGTTTTAGATACACAACCTGTGGCAAACCCACGCAATCAAATCCCGGTGATACTTGGTCGACCCTTCCTAGCAACTTCTAACGCTGTAATTAATTGTCGTAACGGTTCTATGAACTTATCCTTCGGGAAAATGAAAATTGAGCTTAATATTTACAAGCTAGGAAGTCAGCCATTAGAACCTTCTGCTCATTTGCTGGATGTTTGTTCCATCCACGAGATAGCTTCCGAAAGCTGCATGGATGAGGAAATTTGCTTTGATGTTCTCGACAACACTAATGAGACATCGTTTGATCTTGCACCACTTCATAGTGAGGATATGTTCAATGAGTCCGACCTTGAGATTGAACCCGTTGACTCGTTGCAAAAGTCGGCAGCACTTTCCGAGTCAATATCTTATGCAAGTTTTGAACCTCTTGGGGAGTCCGAATATCATTCCCTTACCCCACCTTCTATTGTCTCTCCACCGATTCTTGATCTCAAACCGCTACCTTCTCATCTTAAATATGCATATTTAGGAGAGAATGAAACTTTGCCAGTGATTATATCCACTTTTCTAGCCTTAGAGCAAAAGGATGCACTTTTGGCAGTGTTGAGATCGAATCGGCGAGCATTTGGTTGGACAATGGCCGACATCAAATGGATTAGTCCCTTAATTGTTGAACATAACATACATCTGATGGATGAAGCCAAACCAACCCGAGACCCACAAAGACGGTTAAATCTCATTATGAAGGAGGCGGTAAAGAAAGAAATCGTCAAGTGCCTTGATAGTGGAATAATTTACCCCATATTTGATAGCCAATGGGTAAGTCCAATTCATGTGGTCCCTAAAATGTCTGGCATCACGGTCATCACTAATGAGGCTAATGAGTTAATCTAAACACGCACCCAAACTGGGTGGCGCGTATGTATTGATTACAGGAAACTCAATGCCACGACGAGGAAAGATCACTTCCCTCTACCTTTCATTGACCAGATGTTGGAACGATTAGCGGGACACGAATACTACTGTTTCTTGGACGGATACTCTGGCTATAACCAGGTCCCCATCGCCGAAAAGGATCAAGATAAAACCACATTTACTTGTCCTTTCGGAACTTTTGCTTATAGACGCATGCCCTTTGGGTTATGCAACGCTCCCGCTACATTTCAGCGGTGCATGATGGGGATATTTTCAGATATGGTAGAAAATTTTCTAGAAATTTTTATGGACGATTTCTCCATTTTTGGGGACTCCTTTGGGGACTGCCTTCGCAATCTTGACACGGTTCTTACCCGCTGTAAGGATAAGAACTTGACTTTGAATTGGGAAAAATGCCATTTTATGGTCCAAGAAGGTATTGTACTTGGACATATAATTTCACGAAAAGGCATTGTGGTTGACAAAGCTAAAATAGATGTCATTCAAAACCTCCCTCGTCCTAACTACGTCAAAGATATACGATCCTTCCTTGGCCATGCAGGATTTTATAGGAGATTTATTAAGGACTTTAGCAAAATTGCTAGACCCTTAACCCTTCTATTTGCTAAGGACACTACTTTTCACTTCGATTCGGATTGTGAGGCTGCTTTTGAATCGCTAAAAAGATCGCTCACTACAGCCCTCATTCTATCATCTCCTGATTGGAACCACCCGTTCGAGCTTATGTGTGACGCATCAGATTTTGCTATTGGTGCTGTCTTAGGACATCATATTGATAAGATGCCACATGTAATTTACTATGCAAGTAGGACCTTGAATGTTGCACAAATAAATTACACAACTACCGAGAAAGAACTCTTGGCAGTTGTATTTGCATTAGAGAAATTCAGGCCCTACTTGATTGGCTCGCCTATTGTGGTTTACACAGATCACTCCGCCCTACGACATCTTTTATCGAAGAAGGATGCGAAGGCCAGGCTAATACGTTGGATCCTATTGTTACAAGAATTTGATCTTGTCATCCGAGACAAGAGTGGATGTGAAAACGTTGTAGCCGACCATCTTTCACGCATCACTTCTTCACCAACTTTGACCGTGCCGATAAATGACTCATTTCCTGACGAACAGCTCTTGACTGTATCCTACGAACCTTGGTTCGGGGATATCGTGAACAATCTTGCAACGGGACTTATTCCTAATGATTGGTCGAAACAAGACAAACTTCGATTTCTATACCAAGTAAAATATTTTTACTGGGATGAACCTTATCTATTCAAGTATTGTTCCGATCAAATCATTCGCAGGTGTGTCCCTAACGATGAATTCAAGAGCGTGTTATCAGTTTGTCATGATCAGGCATGCGGCGGTCATTTTGGTTCTCGAAAAACGGCGGCGAAAGTTTTGCAATGTGACTTTTATTGGCCAACATTATTTAAAGATGCATATGAACATTGCAAAACTTGTCCGCGATGTCAGCATTTGGGTCGGATTTCACGAAGGAACGAGATGCCGCTCCAACCTATATTGGTTGTGGAAATATTTGATGTTTTGGGTATTGATTTTATGGGCCCTTTTCCCAACTCCTCTGAGAATCTATATATCTTGTTAGCGGTTGATTATGTCTCGAAATGGGTGGAAGCTATACCGTGTCGCACTAATGACAACAAAGTTGTCATTAAGTTCCTTAAAGAAAATATCTTTTCGCGATTCGGACACCCTCGCGCTATAACTAGCGACAACGGGACACATTTCTGCAATCAGTCTTTCGAGGCCTTGATGCGGAAATATTCAATCACTCACAAGCTTTCTACGCCCTATCATCCCCAAACAAGCGGGCATGCTGAGATCTCAAATAGGCAGATCAAACAGATATTGGAGAAGACGGTTTCCAAAAACCGTAAAGATTGGTCAACCAAATTGACGGATGCTCTTTGGGCATTCCGCACCGCTTATAAGACCGATCTTGGTATGTCTCCATACCGCCTTGTGTTTGGGAAGGCATGCTACCTTCCTGTTGAGATCGAACATAAAGCAATGTGGGCTATTAAAAAGCTTAATTTTGATCTTGATCATGCAGGCAGCTATCGGAAGCTGCAATTGAATGAGCTAAGCGAACTCCGCGATGAAGCTTACGATAATGCAGTGATAGTAAAGAACAGGACTAAAGTGTTCCACGATAAAAACCTTTTTCGAAAAACCTTCACATCGGGGAAACAAGTCCTTCTTTACGATTCCCGTCTCCATCTTCATCCGGGTAAGCTTAAATCTCGTTGGAAAGAACCTTTTGTGGTGCGATATGTACACCCGCACGGGGCAGTTGAAGTCGAAAATTTGAAAAACGGTTCAATTTTTAAAGTAAATAGGCATAGATTAAAACCGTATTTTTCTGCTGACCCCGCGGAGGAGCTCCTGTTTTTACAGGAGCCGCTTTATCAAAACTAAATTTCCTCCGCCTCACTTCCAAGTTTTTGTAACATTTTCTCATTTTAAGAATGGAGGTGAGTGAAAATGGATTTAATTAAATATCTGTGCGTGCCAAAGAACAAGTTTGGGGGTAGTTTTCATTTAACTATTATTTTACCCCTTGTATCTCTCCCCTAATATACATGTCCATGTTCTCAAAATGCTACATCAGTGAGGACACTGCTGAAAACAGGTTTTGGGGGGAGGTTTGTATTCACTGAATTATCTTTGACACTGGGCATTAAATTTTTTTTTTATAACAAAAGAGTAGAAAGTGAAAAATTACATCCAAAAGATAGGAATAGTTTAAGAAAACCAAGAAAATTAGAAGTTTTCTTAAACGAACTAGTAATAAGTAGTTATGAGCTGTTGTCCCAAGGGTTTGTAAGATGAAGGAAGTCACTAATCTGAGGATAAAAATAACTCTGAAAAATAGTTTCTATTCTGGAAGCCAAACATTTGAATGTTGATAGCCTACTATACGCACTTACACACGTCTTGAAACTCGGGATAGTAGAGGATACCTTGAAATGCTCTTGTCTAAAAGCCAAAGTATGAAGAAAATAATAAATGAAGAAAAATATAAAAATAGTGAAAATAAAAATGAACACTGGTTTTGTTATCGTCAAGGCAGCAATAAAAAAAAATATAGCGAGGGTGCCTCTTCACCTAGTGCCCTAAGGCCAACTGGTCTGGGAGTCACTGCTAAATCTTAGGTGGTGCAAGACGAGAAAAATATTATCACCTAATCAGCAAGCACATGAGTAATCGGTCGGTTAGTACCTTAAGAAGTATTAACGGTCGCATGAAAATGTGTGAGCAAATCTAAATATTCATCAAGTTAAAAAGCACTGAGGTAGATGGACAAGAGTATGATAGCTTGAATTGAATTCTCCGAGTGTATGGATGCCCATTACACACACGTAGGGGTATATGATCGATGTTTGGATGAAAGGAAGGAATGAAGAATAAAGACGATGTTTTATTGAGGGATAATGTGATTTCTAACATTTTTTCATGACTCTTAAGATAGGGATCATAACAACTGAAAAGCTAGTGTAGTTGGAAACTCTTATTTTCAAAGTCTTTTTTTATGGTTCTTATCTTTATATGTAAATTTCACCATCTCTCTTTTGTTATTGGATTTTGTGGGTGTAATCCGCTGAAAACCCTCAGGATACAACACTCCTACTAAGGACACCTAGAGGTTTAACGGCTTGTTGCACGTGCTCAGTGCAATCGTGTTTGCCTACGAAAGTGTGCTTAGTTTTCTCCCTTCTTTTCCTTCTCTTGAATAAACTAGTTTGCTCGGGACGATCAAAGATAAGTTTGGGGGTATTTGTTCAGTTGATAAAACTGCACATTTGTTATTACATTTTTCCTACCATTTCCATATTTAAAAAGGTCTTTATTATAATATATCATACATATGAGAGTTTATTTGTAAAAATACTATTTTCTATGTGTTGATATATTATAATTAGCATTTGGTAGGAAAATGTATATAATATTATTGACCTAATTCTAGTAGAACTAAGTCTACTAAATAAGTTGTTGTGCAGAATTTTTCCAAGACTAAAATCAAGGAAATCAAGTTGTTGAAGAAAACTTGCCTAATTAAGAAAGCAAAACTTGGAAACCAAGTTTGGCAGCAACTACGAGAAGATTTCCAAATTCTGAAGGTTCCAGAGATTCACACGTGTCATGATAAGAAATCCCACAAAAAGAAAATCAACGGATGAGATCTTCTGGCCGCAAATCCGCGACCAGAGCCCCTTGATGCCGCGGATCCGCCGCGTGGAAGTGGAAGTAGGGGCTGGAATTTCTCTGGTGGAATCCTAACTAAAGGTCCCCAATTTAGGCATCTAAATTTCTGGCTTTCGGAATATAAATAAAGACCGAGAGCCTCTTGGAAAAATCATCAAGCCGACGAGATCACGAAGTCCAAGACGGCTCACGCATCCAAGCTGATCATCAACTGTTCGTCTACCTCCTTAGAAGAGATCGAGAAGCAAACTAGTATTTGTAATCATTTTCTAAGGAATCAAAGTGTAATGAATATTGTTGATTAATAAAGGTAGTTCTTTTTCCTATTCTATTTCTTCGTATTTAATTATGCATTTTCTCTCCATCTCTTTTTCTCCCAACATGCGCGAGTAATTCTCCGCTTGTTAGGGTTCGTAGGATTAGGGTAGGTTAATGGATGATGAATATCCTTAAACTCTTTTTACGTCCTATAAAGTTTATAAACTTTATCAAAAGAATCATTAACATCCTAATCGGGCGCGCTACCAATTCTTTGTTAGTCTCGACCGCGATTAGAGATTAGATTAATGATTGTTTTGCTAAAGGCTAGGTATGAACGGAGTTCCGTGTCGAGATAGGGGTTAAGAGTGGGATTCCTTTTCCCTCCAGAAACCCTAATCTACATGCATCACTGTCGTTAAATCTATTGAAGGATAGAAAGAGTAATCTTTAATTAATCATCCATAACTACTAAATCCTAACGAACCCTACAAGCCCCTTCTTATATTAACTACATCCATAAATAATCTATATATATATTTTGCATTAGTGCTTAACGTAGATCTAGAAACCATTCCTCAACATTCTTATCCCTCCTCTCTTTTTCAACACATCTAAAGTAAGATTAAAATATTCAACATTTCCCTGAGGACGACCCGTACTCACCTCGGTCTAGCTACGCGCGACACCGTTCTGATTGCGGTTACACTACAAAAACACTCTTTCAAATCAATCAGCACGTAGAGATCCAAACGAGTCTGTTTCACTAAACGGGACGTGAACACGATGTACGGATGCAGCCATAGGATCTGGGGTATGATGCAGGCTATGCTAGGTATTTAAAAATATATTATTTGACTATATTTGTATTATTAAAAAAATATGAAGATGCCAGATGTATGATGCAGGTAAACATAACATGTGTGTGCATGGATCCTCAGGACTACCAAGGATAAAACATAATCAAGAACCAAGACGGGTTTCAAGCATACGGGTCAGGTCGGGTCGGATACTGTAACACCCTAGTTCGTTATATCATGCTTGATTTGATTAATTTAGATATCGAGTGGTTATTTCTTGATTTATTGCTGTTATGGGGGCGAATAGTGTAATTGGTATCTGTGTTTGCATCCGACCCGACCCGCTTGCTTGAAACCCGTCTTGATTCCTGCTTATGATTTATCCCGGGTAGTTATGAGGATCCGTGCACTTTCATGTTCTATATCCTATATACATGTATTATATCTGGCATCTGCATTTTTTTAATAATACGATTATAATCAAATAATATATTTTAAAAATATCTAGCATGGCCTGCATCATACCCCTAACCTTGTCATGGCATCCGTACATCGTGTTCTCGTCCCGTTCAGTGAAACAGACTCGTTTGGATCGCTACGTGCATGCTACGTGTATCCGTTTTTGGGGGTATGCATTTTCGTTATCCGGATATCATATTTTGGTTTTGGTTGATACGTATATTATCCGTATTTTCAAACCGTAATTTTAGACCCGACCCGGACGTGTTTTGGACTATTTTTGTATTATCCAAAATCTCAAATATAATCAATATTATATTCTGTAACTGTTAAACATAATATATACGATTATATAAAATATTTTAACTAATTTTTTTTTACCCTGCCCTATCAAACCTATCTCTCTCTCTCTCTCTATAAATATATATATATATATATATATATTCTTTATTTATATTTTTTTTACCCCATAACAAAACACCACGTCCCTCTCTCTCTCCTCCTTCTTTCTCTTCTTCTTCTTTTATCCCGCCTCGTCTCGAAACCCGACGCCCTTACCCTCGTCGCGTCGCCGCCCGCCGCCGACATCTCGCCTCCACCATCACCGATCCCCCAACCTCGCTCCTCTCCTCCTCCTTCAACACAACCTCACCTCTCCCCCTCTCTTTTCCCAACCTTAAAACCCGCTACAACCCAACATCAGAACCCTGCACCTCACCGGAGCTCAGAACCCCGTCGGTCCCACCCCTCGACACCACCTTCTCTCCTTCTCTCCAACACCAGAGCCCTCACCCGAGCACCAAACCCCCGCACACCCAATCCCTTGCGATCAAGAAACCCATTGCCTCGCCTGCAACCTCGCCGGAAAACCCGTCGACGTCATCACCCTCTCTATCCTCGCCTCTGTCCCAATATCAGAGCACCTTGAAACCCCAACCACCTTCTTCTTCTTCTTCTTTTCTTTTCTTGATCCGGATTTTCTCGGTGATCGCCAGAGCCGTGCCGTCGCCGACGATCCGGATGATCCAGTAGACGTTCTCATACAGCGTGGTTACTTTCTTGCATTGCCTGGTCCTGTTCTGTTTGCGTGCGTGTGCATTGCGGCGTTTACCCGACATCGTACACGGCGTACGCACCCCGTCGTGAGATCCGATCATGCAAGTTTATCTTGCTACATGCTATGTTATTATATTTGCATCCATATTAATAATAATATTACATGTTCATTGCATTGTGCCACCTTGTTACCGTTTTACAATTTTACAATATCCGTTTGCATCCGTGTAATTTATTACATATCTAGTCGCATGCAAGTTTATCTTGCTGCATGCTATGATATATATTTTACATCCATATGAATAAAAATATTACATGTTTATTGTATCGTGTATCCATGTTACCGTTTCACTGTTTTGCGAAACCCGTTCGCATCCGTATCATTTATTGCATCTCTAGTTACATGCCATATCATATAATTTCATGTTACTGTTATGTTAGTACCCCATACTTGATAATGTGCATCATACGTAGTCATGGAGTTGTAGATGTGATCCCTGATAAACACTTGTGCATCCGTGTTTTACCGTGATTCGATACTTGCTACGTTTTACTGTTGAGCATCCATTTGATACACTGTGCACCATCTGACATGACCTGATACACTACTGCTTGACTTGATATCTGATCATGTTACTAATGCCGACAATCCTGACTTGTTGTCCCGATGGACGTTATTGTTGTCTGTATAGACAAAACCTGTACCTGCTTGATCCTGTGTTGGCATTAAATATCGATTGGCAATACCTGACTTGAACACATAATCTTGGGGGTAAGGGGAAATCAAGAATGTAACCGAACGTAACTCAAAAGGCTATTATATATTGTTTGCCGTTTTTCTGGGCATTGCGGAATATATTGTTTGCCGTTTTTCCGGGCGTTACGGAATATATTGTTTGTCGTTTTTCCGGGCATTACAGAATAATCCTGTTACCGCGGTCCTGTGGGAAATGAAGGGGGCATAGACTGATGGGTTACGATGAGAATTACATTAATTGATTTCGAAGACTTTAGAATAGATAACCCAGTAGTATAGTTTAGATTACTCACTGCACTTCACCTGCACGCATACACTTCACTGTTCCATATCCATGTTTACTGGTTATATTCATGTTATCATTTATATTCATGCCTGCATATCTTGTGTATCCTGGTTATTTATTATTGTTGATATTATGACACACTGACTTCTGGGTTTTGCATGGCCCAGTTCTTTTATCTCTTTCGCAGGCTGACCAGGAATATTTCAGCCGTCAGGCCGAGCAGTGAGAATCGTGTTAGTATTTAGTTTAGTTAGTTTCCTTTCCGCAGTTTTATTCCCTAATGTGAGCCCGTATTTGGGACGTGTTTCCAGATATTATTGTTTATTGGATTTTATTGCTTCCGCATTTATATTTCTTGACTCGTTTATTCTGGCAGATGGACATGTATTAAATAGTCTTTATATTTTTCCTGTTCTTGATATCTTATAGACAGCCGTAATGTGACTGTGGAGGGATGTTTCCTAACCACAGGTAGAATGGTTGGCTCTGTCACGTGCCGATCGTAGCGCACTCTGGAAAGCGGGGCGTGACAGATATTAAGCATAAAAACCAAACACTATCCGCACCCAAAACTAATAAAACGAGAAATAGCCACAAGATAAATAAAATAATCAAATCGAACATGGTATAACTGAACTAGGTTTTGTAGAGGCGGAATTTTCAAAAATCAATTTTGAAGCATGCAATAAAGACTATACCCCAAGAACTACCATACACCCTAATAACAAAACTTCATACATATTTATCTACTATGATGGAAATATTATACCGATAGATTCGTGTACTTCGGGTCTTGACTCTTCTTCTTAAACTCCTTTGAGGTTTTTGATCAAGCTTGGTCGTCGATCCTAGATGATCCATCCGAAAGTTCTTGATTCAAGTTTCTACTTCCAAAAGGAAGCAACTAAACTAACTAGTTTGCTAATCTAATTTGTTTAGTTGATGTGGAGATGCTTAGTTGTATTTTTCTATCTCAAAACCTTATAGCTCTTAACATATGAGAATGTTTGGGGTTGAGGAGGAACATGAACTCTAGAGAGGAGAGAGAATGGCAACATGAGAATGAATTGAAGAATGGCTAAAACTAAAAAGATATCAAGCATTTTTCTTCCATTAAATATACTAACCATAATTCAATAGTATTCACAAATGAATAAATAAATACAATAGCCATGCTTCATGCCATGCTTGAAGCCACCTCACCCCTTCATTTCATTTTCTATTTTTAATAAATAGAAAAATACATGATGAGGTGTCATCTTCTAGAAGTTATTTTGTATAAATACAAAATACATTCTACCGTATATACATACCCGTATTCGTATCAAAATATGAACACCCAAGAGATAGAATAATACTACTAATATAATACTAGTATTAAATCAATATCTGATTTAACAAACCGGCTAAATCCTAAGCCCGCTAGCATTATAATCCGTCCAATTAAATTCTGCGCAACTAGTACACGCAATTAATCGGAACCCTACACGTATAGACATACGGCCTCCACATCGTTTTTCCTGGACCAGGGAAACGCTCTGTGTGGACTCTAAAGACTCGACAGTACGTGGGCAATAGGTTTAACTACAAGCACGTCAGCGGCACTAGCTGTACATAACGGCTACCCAGACACCCGTCGAAAAGCAGGCCGATGAGCAAACTCATCTGAATCCCTACCGAGCCCAACCGTGACAATATCCATACATTCCGGTCTGTTCTTCTGAGAGTATTGCATACCAGGTCTAGGGGGTGGTTAACATCAGACCCCTACTAACCTGATAAGTCGTGTTGGTGTGGCTCAAGACCATCAAAGAAACTACTGATTTAACTATCAGTAATTCTCAACTGCCCTGATCAGGGACTTATAGTGTTGACTAACCAAACATAGTGCGACATCGACTCCCTATACCGAGAGAGACGAATCCCTAACAATCACTCACTGCCTTCATGTGGCTCAGGACTGTACCTAACTACAACATGTTTGCACGAATCTTTTGAGCTGTGGTAGGGTAATAATCAAAGCACAATGAGAACTTACACGAGACACATGATGATCTCAGGTTTACAGACTGCCTGTACACATGCCACATGAGAACCGCCATCTGACGCTTAGTATAATACCATCCAGCAGTTCCCAGCGAGTCCGTCCAGCATACCCAACCACAGTGAGCATATGTATACAATCTTAGGTGATACATACCAAAGGTTGTGGGACTAACCATTGCCCCTCGTCGGGGTCTAGGAACGTATATACCAGTCTATTCTGGAATATCGATACCCTGTCTCGATATTCCTACGACTAGAGACACTTTAAGGATGTGCTTATAGACTACCCAACCCCCACAAGTATGATCACTATCACAATGCTGGTACTCAAGCACATCCTATGGGCTTTATCAACATGTATAAGCAATACGTAATAACTAGTAAAACATACGCACATGTTAAGATAAAGGCAAATCAGATAGCATACTATCATTTTGAGCAAGATTGTCATGTGTGTATATATATATATATACATACATACATATATATATATATACATACATACATACATATATATATATATATATATATCCATAGTATCCATTACAAATAATGGCCCCTAGAGCATACATATATCCTACATATACCGTTTTCTAGTGTACCAAACCGAATCAAGTCATGATTAAGGTGAATGTTAACAATATCGCTTACAAATGTAAAATCATAATTTTCTGTAGATAATAAAGATACAAAAATGATATTACACATCATACTAGGTACACAAAAAGAATTGCGCAAAATCAAAATGTTTCCACTTGTCAATCCTAGGTGATATTCATCTATGGAAACAACATCCACGTTCACTCCGTTTGCAACCCTGAAGGTCATAGCACTAGGTTTCAAAACTCTACGGCTTCTCAGTGCCTGCAAAAAATTACAGATATGAGATTCCGAACCGATATCTAATACCCAGGAAATAGAGTTGATTGACAAACAGTTCTCAGTCATAAACACACCTGAAGCCGAAACCACAATTTGCTTCGAATCATGGTTCTTGACTTCCATGCCCGATAGTTCTTCTTCCAATGACCTTTCTTGTGATAGTAAAATCATTCCTCCTTTGCTATTGTTAGCCCCCAACTTTTGCCTTGCCCTGTAACTTAGCGACACCGCCTTTCGATTTGGTGGGGGCCTTCTTCTTCTTCCTTTTGATTTTAGCCTTAGATTTAGAGGAAGAAGATTCCTCAACAAGCAGAGCGAGTGTCTTCCTGGATTTCTGTAGGGTGCCCTTTGCACTCCTCAATATGTTAAAGAACTCTACAAGTGTAACTTCTTTTCCTTGCATATTGAAATTCAATATAAACTGGGCATAGATAGAGGGACTGTAGAATCAAGTCTGTGTACAGCTCGTTCTCTAACATGGTCCTAAGGTCGGCGAGGTCTTCAATGAGGCTGATCATTTTTAGGACATAGTCCCCTACAGATGACCTGATAGCTAATCTCGCTTGAAAAAATTTCTTCGAGGTCTCATATACTGCGATACGAGATTGCTCTCCATATAAATTCTTGGTATGGAGGAAGATGGAAGGTAGGTCCATCTTCTCATGCCGTCTCTGGTGTTCATTATCCATGTAGGACAACACGAGCCACTTGGCTTTCGCATAGTCAATTTCCCAAGTCTTACAGACTTCAATGTCCGCGACCGTGGAATCTGGAACTGGGACGGAGAGGGCTTTAGCAGTAAGGAGGTAGCCTAAGTTATCATAAGTAATGGCCATCTGGATATTCCTTAGCTAATCTTTATTGTTCGGTCCCGTCAATATGTTTTTATCAAATAGTAACTTAAGCCCAATTATTTTGGTCGTTGCAATTAGGAAAGTGAGAAGAAGAAACACTCAGCATAGATGTTCTTGCAAATTTATATTGATTTTTAGTTTATCTAAACATGATGGCTCCCACTATTTTCTCAAATTCTCCTTTAAACCATAAAAAAAGAATTAGTTGTGATTAATTGCACCCTAGAATTCTTGCTTTAACCTTTCGGCTAGACGAGTGTCGGTATTTTGAGAGAGCTTTTACAACGCTTTCGCGATATTCCTTAATTAAATAACCTTTTTTCCCTGGAGGCGTTGCCCCGCTACACCTTTCTAGACATCTACTGGGTTTTAGTATTGATTGTAAAGTGAAAAAATCTCCCGAAGAGTAATAATAATCACTCACAGTGGGATCGGGATCCAACTATCATTGTGTGATAATTTTGAAGGAATCCTACCAAAATCATTACACTCCAGAAGGTATGCAAAACTAGCAAGTTTCCTTTTCCTTCGAAACTCCTAATATGGTTTTTGTCCCAAGCTCTTATGATCTTGACGAAGGCCAAAATATCATAAGTCGCAAGTCAAGTTCAACCCGTCATTGTCCTGATTAACTTAGACCCATTTGTACAAACTCTTGATGAAGGTCAAAATAGCTGTACCCCTGTCCTAGATTAATGTATCTATTTATGCTACAAGTAAATATCCATCAGCTATCAATCACTATGCCTTGGCGAAGGTTAAAACACATAGCTTGAATACTAGTGGATATTTATCTTAAATGATGGAAGGCTACGGCTGGTTTTGGCGAAACCGTGAATGTAGTGAACTTGATATAGTCGAAGGCTCCGCATTTAAAAGTTGTTTTTAAAGAAAATCAAGTGGTTTTTAAATTGTTCCAACGACGTTAAACTTTAGATTTATTTCTTTGTATTATTTAGAATTAATACGGTCCCATCAATTAAGCCTATCATTGTAGAAGAAACCAAAATAGAACGTACGCTTATGCCATCCGCATTTGCCACAGGATCATGGGTTTTCACCGTAAGATTATTTAACTTATGGCAGGGTAGAGACAGGACTAGCGCGGTTGCAAAATATAAGCAACGCTTATTATATATAATATATATATAGCCATTCGTCTCAAGCAATAATAACTATCATAGATCACAGCAAAAGCAACACAAATAAGAATAGATGATATACTAGGATTTCTGTGTTTTTGTTTAAACCATTTACCAAAAATACGGATTCTACGGTCGTGATGAATAGCCTAAACTCAATCCCCTAGATCCCTACAAGTGCGGAAAGCAACCCTACCAATCCTAAAGTTAGGTGACCCGTTCTCACTGTCCGAGATGCTCACTCTTTGGACTCTAGAACCCGGTTATTTGAGCACCCCGTCTTGGGTCTATCCTAAGTACAAAAATGTAAATAATAATACATTGGTGGCTAAAACCTCAACCCGAAAGTTCCCTACAAAAGAATATTACAACATTTATTACATGAATGAAAAAGAAAACACTCTTCTCACATGTAAAACCCCCGGCTATTCAATCACGACGATCACTTCTATTTTATATCAAAACCACAACTCATACAAGATATGTGCAACCCCTTCGAATCGTCGTATAGCAATTAGTCGACGTTTAGAAACACATATTCAAATGAAAAGATAAGCAATGATGTTAAAATTTTGATTTAGAAACACTCTGTATTGCCCATACACAAAGATAACATTAAATGAAATATGGGCAAAATCAAACAACACCAGAAACCCTAGATCCAAGTATACAAGACAACACGAGAAGCACGAGGCCTAACTCCACACCAAAACCTGTAGTGGCAGGAAAATGGCCGGCAGACTTAGAAATTAGGGTCTCGTATTTTTCTGGTGTTCATCTAATAACATAAAGAGCATTATGCAATTGTTTAAAAAAATTTTAGAGGCTTGAAAAAATTCGACAGAAACTTGGATTTGAGGTTTATCAACTACGGAGTTATTTCAGTTTCGAAACCCTAATATCGTCTACTATTAGTTTAAGTGTTTGGGTGGCTCTGATACCACTGTAAGTTGCTAGTGTTTGTGCTGTGACAACTACGGTCTTTGCGGAATAAAAAACTTTAAAAATATCTTGAGCACTAGAAACTAAAACCCTAGAATTCGAATCCAAACACTAAACTAACATAAACTAAAGAGTTTAACTACTAAGTAAAGGACTACAACCTTTGAATTCATGCCCTTCGGGTCTTGTGTGGTTCTCTCCTTGAGCTCCTAAGGTCCTTGGATCGAGTTTGCGAAGTCCTCTCCCCACGTCAAAGATGATCCATTCGAGGATGAAGGCTCAAGCTCTAGGTTCTAGTAATGAACTAAGTAGTAACTAAAGATTTAGACATGCTAAGTCGTGATACTTATAGGTGCAGTGGTAGTGTCAAGATGCTCTTTTTAATATTCTTCAAAGCTCAAGAGGTGAGGAGGAGGAAGAAGAGGATGGCTACTAAAAAGATAATCATAATAATAAAAACTCTCTCTCTCTCTCTCTCTATCTCTTCATATCATTTAAAAATAATAATAAGTGGGTGGGTTTGTGACTCACTTGTGTGAGTCACAAGCCCACACACAATTAGAACAACAATGAAGAGAAGAGAAGAAGAGAGAAGGCCGCCTCACTTGTACATATATTTACACACACACATATATATATACAACCTTGTATACCCGTATTTATAATAAATACGTATACCCGTATTTCTACCAAAATACGAATACCGTATTTGTATCGAAAATACGAAATACGCGTATTCATATTAAGAAAGAAATACATGTATCTGTATCATGACACAAATACCCGTATTTATACAAATACACGCATTCGTATAAATACCGTATTCATGTTAAAATACAAATGCCTAAAACAGAAATATAATACTAGCTCCATATCTGGCTATCTTTCAAACCTGCCAGTATTACTAAAAAGTCTGATTAAAGCACGTGTATAAAATAACCGTGTTCAATCGAACACCCGAGCGTATCTAAATACGCATATTACACTGTTTCGCTTGAACCGGAAAACCCTCTGTGTGAGACTCTAAAAACTTGACAATACTCTGGCAGTAGGTTTAACTACAAGCACATCAGTGACATTAGCTGTACGTAATGGCTACCTAGGTATTTATCGAAAGGAAGATCGATAAGAAAACTCGTCCGAGCCTCTACTGAGCCTATAGGTAACATTCTCCGTATAGTCCGGTCTGTCCGTCTGAGAGTATCGCATATCGGGCCTAGGGTGGTGGTAAACGTCAGACCCCTATTAGAGCAATAAATCGTGTCGGTGTGGAACCCAATACAACCTGAGAAACTACTGGTATTCCTACTAATAAATCTCACTTGCTCTAGCCAGGGACTTGTGGTATCGGCTGACCGTACACAGCGTGATTTCGACTCTCTATACCGGGAGAGACGAATCCCTTCTATCATCTACTGCCTCCAAGTGTTTCAGAATTGCACCCCACTACTACCGGTTTGCACGACTCTTTAAAGCCGTGCTAGGGTAGTAATCTAAGTACAGTGGGAACACACTCGAGAGTAATAGTGATGTCAGGTCATCGGACTAATCTGTACTCATATTGTAACACCTTAGTCCGATCGTACGTTTCTTTTTCTTTTTGGATATATTGGGTTTTGTTTTATTATTATTATAACTTGGAGTTTAATACTTTTATTTAAGATATATGCATATAATTATGTTTTTTCAAGTTTGTTAAATAAGCATATTATTAGTATTTAAATATTTATTTGTTTAACACTATTTTATAACCATATTTATATTTTAGTATTATAATTTAAACAAAAAAATATTTTGTTTGGTATTTCTTTAAACAATATATATACACAAGATTTTACCTCTTTTTAAATCTTATTTATAAGATATTTTGTTTAACGATATTTATTTACTTAAAATATTTAGTTTTGACAGGTCATGAGAGTCCTTGTTAAATTTTTTAACTATATAAATATTTTTTCTAAACTAACAACTCAATTTTCTCTCTCCAATCACCATATATCTCTCCCCATGATCTTATCTCTCTTTCACTTGATAATTCTCTCTTCTTTTAAAACCAATACTATTTTCTTTCTCTTTCCAAACAATTATCTTTCCCAATTGATTTCTCTCTCCATATTCTATTCTATCTACATATATTTTTCTATATCTCTAACTATATTTCACCAAATCTCACTATATATATATTTCCTAACGAAATCCCTCTCTTTCCAATCCAATCCAATTTCTCTCAGTAGATTCTTTCTCTCTCAAATCTACTCTCTATTTAAATCTTTTTCTACAAACCTATATAAAATATATATATATATATATATATAAACATATTTTGTTATAATAGTTTAACTGAAAATATATTTTAGTTGTTTGATATATATATATATATAACAACTGATTATATTTATTTCAACGAACCCATAACCATAACCATATACATATCTACATATATTTTTACTATATACTAGTATATGTATATACATATATTTTTCTATTATCCTAACTATATACAAACTAATATGTGTATATACAACTTTTCTAATGTCTTATAGAAGTATATAACCTATCATATCTCTCTTTTTTATTTATATATCTTTCTCTCTCTTAAAATCAAACCTAAATCTTATCTCATCAGAATAATTCTTTCTCTCTCCAATTATAATAATCTCTCTCTAATCTTTAACATCTCTCTCTCTTCTCTATAAATAACATGCTTATTATCTCTCTTCTTCTCATATAAATTAACCTTCTCTCTCTTTCCCATCACAATATTTTCTTCTTCAAAATTAGCCGAGCTATCAAAGCTCGGAGTTGTGTTTCATGTCGTCGTGTTTATCCGTCTCCGAGACAAGTACTCTTGTTTTTTTAGCCGATGCAACATCAACAAATATCGTAATAAATTCTTAGTATATAATATTTGAATGAAAATTGTATTATTGTGCAATTTCACTAAAATACCACGTAATTATTATATATATGATGAAAACCTTAGTTTTATACCGGTCACATAAGTTTGCATGCTGCTCACACACACACACACATACACACACACACACACATATATAACTTATATTTAGATTTATTTGTATAGTTGATATAAATTTTAATTAGTAGATGTGAGTTATCATTTCATTAAGTTAAATAATCAATTCAGTTTTATTTTTTGTTGAATCTTTGTAGAATATAGCTTACATAATATAGTGCTTAGTGAACAGTACTTCAGGGTAATTAAATTATGTGTGTGTGTGTGTGTGTGTGTGTGTATAAGATCATTGTAACATCAAGAAAATAAATATACAATATATAATACAATCACGAAATTACGCATTGCTACTAAGTATGAAATAGAATGCTTAAGTGCATTTATATAAGATAACTATATTTTTTGTGTTTTAATACCCTTGGTATTAATTTTATATATTTAGCTTTGCGTTTTTATTAACAATCAA
Source organism: Agapanthus africanus (assembly GCA_030015575.1). Taxonomy (NCBI): domain Eukaryota; kingdom Viridiplantae; phylum Streptophyta; class Magnoliopsida; order Asparagales; family Amaryllidaceae; genus Agapanthus; species Agapanthus africanus. The sequence continues at coordinate 128,145,297 of CM057350.1, read as the reverse complement.
ACCATATACTATTAAATGAAACCTTATGTTCTTCATGCATAACCCTAGAATTTCTAGAACACTCATTAATCATATTAATCGTTTAAAACCATATTTTAGTTTATTATTCTTCCCAATAATAAATCCGAATATTAAATGGAGATGCTTGCAAATTCATTTAGATTCTTATTTACATTATTGATACTATCATATTATATCGACTGTATTTGACATGCTACCTGAGACTATTATCATCGCCGTGCTTGACATGACATGCCTGTTCACAATTATTGTTTTCTTACATTAAAACGATATCACTAATTAGAATGCTGAACATTCATGCCATGAAACAATTACTCGTGCTTATATGTTTACCATATTGTACTATCATCATGACTTGTCCTGTTTTCTTGTCCAGTCAGCATTCTATATTGTGATTGAATTTATTACCATATTAGCTATAAATACGTGGGGGTTGGGGTAGTTTAAGTGTGCATTCGTACAACAGGATCTCAGGAGTCCCATGCCGGCAGCTCGTACCGGGCTATATCGGTCGCATGTTATTACAGCTTGTACCGGGCTATATCGGCCGCATGTTATTATAGCTCTTACCGGGCTATATCAGTCGCATGATATTACAGATTGTATTGGGCTATATCAGTCGCTTGTTCATTCTATATTTGGGCCCGTGTTTCCTAGCCCCTGGGGCTCTACTTTTAGGCTAAGAATACTCTTGCAGAGATTGACGCACACTCTCGAACTCACGATATGATAGATTACCTTTTAGTGACCAGTTAGGTTATGACTTGACCTGTTTGCATGCCTGTTTCATAGTTTTAATGTATCTATATATATCTATTTCTACTTGCGTACATGGGCTTCACTACACCCATATATTCATGTTATCATACTACATACACCTTATATGTTGAGTACTTGCCGGGTTGTTCTGACATCCCTGAGATCTGCCATCTCAGGTTTAGAGACAGATTTTCAGGCTGGGCAGAATCGAAGCGGCTATCATTACTTTGCCAAAGATCAGTAGGTCGTAGGTTTATTTCTTTTCAGTTAGTATTTAGCATGTGTGTCCTTATGGGATATTAGGACTTATGTATCTTGTTTCCCACAATCAGAGCAAAGCTCTGTTCAAATTTCAAATTTTGAAATGAAGCAACGCTTCATAGCAGCGCCAAGTGCGCTGCACCCTAAGCAGCGTACCACGTGGAAAGCACGTGTGCGCTAGCGCCAAGTGCGCTGCGCCCTAAGCAGCGCACCACGTGCAAAGCATGTGTGCGCTAGCGCTAAGAGCACTACACTCTAAAGCAGCGCACCACGTGCAAAGCATGGGTGCGCTAGCGCTAAGTGCGCTGCACTCTAAAGCAGCGCACCACGTGCAAAGTACGGGTGCGCTAGCGCTGGAACTAAAAGCTCCCCACCGCCAGATCAAAGATCCAATAAAGATGATGAATCATCAATTAACCAGAATAAAATTCTGTTAAGAAGAGATTCCTCAAAATCTTTCCAAACAAAAAGATTGTGCTCTGTAAATCAGAGCACCGTTGGATCAATAATCCAAAGGTGATTAAAAATCACCAAAATTATAGAATAAATTCTGTATGGGAAAAGATGTCCCAATCTTGTTAAAAAAAGAAGATTGCCTTCTGTAAATCAGAAGCCTTTGGATCAAAGATCCAACGATGGGGAAATCCCCAAATCAATTGGAGAAAAGATCTCCTTAACCGATTAAACAAATCAGCCTTCACTATAAAAAGGCCCCAAGACATCAAGTCTCAGGGAGAGAAAATATAGAGAAACAAATAGAGGAATCCTCCTATAAATTTTGAGAAATCTCAGAAAGAAGAGCAAGCTCTCAAAAGAAGAAGATTTTCTTCAAGGTAAAAAGAACAGAAAGATGAAATCGTCTCATATAAAAAGAAGAATTCACTTCTTTAAGATCATAGATCTATAAAACCAAGGTATTTCACAAAGAGATCAAAGGATCTCATCATAAAAAGATAAGAAGAAGAACATAATTCTTCTCACAGATCATAGATCTATAAGACTAAGGTCTTTTACAAAAAGAGATCATGAACATCTCATTATAAAAAGAAGGGGGTAGAATAATTCAATTCTCTTAGGATCACAGATCCACAAAGGCAAAACCTTTCACCAAAATAAGAGATTGAAACATCTCCTATAAAATAAGAACTTTGTTCTTAGAAACTTGAGACAAAGTCTCTTATAAGCGAGAATTTATTTTCTCAGATCATAAAACTGATCAAATAGCGCTTTGCGCTCATAAACTAGTGCTTTGCGCTCTTGGGCTGACGCTCAGCGCCAAGCGCACCACGTGCTCCTCACGTGTGCGCCACTTAACAGACAGTGCTTTGCGCTCTTGGGCTGGCGCTCAGCGCCAAGCGCACCACGTGCTCCTCACATGTGCGCCACTTAACAGACAGCGCTTTGCGCTCTTGGGCTGGCGCTCAGTGCCAAGCGCACCACATACTCCTCACGTGTACGCCACTGAACAAGTAGCGCTTTGTGCTCATAAAATAGCGCTTTGCGCTCATAAACTGGCGCAATGCGCCCATTATCTGGCGCTTAGCGCCAACCGCGCCACGTGCTCCTCATGTGTGCGCTACCCAGCAGAAGCGCTCTGCGCTCTTTGACTGGCGCAAAGCGCCAAGCGCACCACGTGCTCCTCATGTGTGCGCTAAAAGAACATAAATTATTCTATAAATAAAGCCCAGAGCTATGATGAATGCTCAGCATTCAGTAAAAGACAAAAATATTGTCAGAACTCAAATTAATGCTCAGCATTTTCAAATGTTTAACATTTAACTGAGTGGGCCGAGCCCAAGTTGGCCATAAACCCCTCATTCAGATTAATTGAGTCCATATGCTCATAAATTTTTTGATCTTAGTCCCAAATTAGACTACAAATCTCTCAACCAATATTGGTTCAAGGGTACATCTCTGCACTCCTCTGATATATGTCGTTGTAATCCTTCAACGTCTTTAGAGAGGTGACGGGTCCCGACAACCAAACATCTCTCGGACTGTGGGGTCCTTAAACCCATGGACTATGATGTCCTTAACCTTGGACTGTGGGGTCCTTAAGCCCATGGACTATGATGTCCTTAACCTTGGACCGTAATGTCCTTAAACTAATGGACCGCAATGTCCCTAAACTAAACAATCAAGCCCAAATGCTCTCTTGTTGGATCTAAATGATCCCGTTAAGTTGATCTTAGTCTAAAATTAGACTAACGTATCCTTAACAAACGATTAAGTTGATCTTAGTCTCAAATGAGACTAACACATCCTTAAACCCAACCCCAAACCCAAATCTAAGAAGATACGGATTTGGACTAATCCACGCCCTACGGGCGACAACATAAATTAGTCTCCGTATTCAATCCACAGGCAACCAAAAACAAAACAAACACACACGACATGAAGTGACCATCTGGAGAAGGAGAAAGTGGTTGCCGCGATGCGGTAGCATAATTAACTGTAGGGGCTTGCGCCTGCAGGGAAGAGCGTCCCCACAATAAAAAAAACCCTTTACGAGGGGGAATCTGATGAAGTCTGCTACATCGTCCGCATCCGTTTAAACCTTTGATACATGGTGTCATAAATCAACTTGGCATCTTCGGAGAGGTGGACGGATAGCACCAAATAGCATCTGCCCCAAATTCAGGCAAGACGAACCTACGCGGTTCCGTCTCTGTATTCGGAGGAGAACAGATTCTGGCATGCCCGGTGGGACCTTTTCCTCTTTCCACTCCACACTTCGTGTGTCGTGTTTCGCGAACGAATCGCGGTTTGCTATGGTTGCCCCTGTATTTGAGGTACTAAGAGTTGGTGTCTTGCTCCGTGCAGAAAACGAAAGATCAATGGTTTCAACCTGCACAAACTGCAACAACTGCAACAACTCTCGCTCTGTCCCGTACGGAGGAGTGACTTACGGGCCCCAAGTGGCCTCTATCTTCGCCATGCCATTGGAACAGGTGACTCAAGCCACCACTGGGCTATTCTTCGGGACCATGATCCTGCCAACAAGGTTCAGCGCTCCTGTACCATCACAAGAAGCTCCGAAGAAGTCGGTTTTGATCGGCTTGCAACTACTGCGACCCCTCTCAACGGGTCGTCTAAGTCCACTGCCTCAGTTTTCAACAGACTGGACCGAAGCTCAGATGGGCCCATGAAGAAGCCCACAATTCCTGAAGAGGTTATCCCAAAGCGGGTAGCCATTCTTACTCCTGAAGTCACCAAAGCGGCTTCTCCTACTAAGGGGTTGGTCTTCACAAGACTGGCCGTTTCAGCTCTCGTTCCAGAAAAAATCATGAAGGCTATTTCCCATATTCGAAAGTCGGCCTTCGTAAGACTGACTACCCCTCTCAACGGGCGTTAGTCTTCGACAAGCTAGCACCAACAACAGACTCTCATCAGAACAGGGGGCATGGAAAAGTTGATCCAACAGCGGAGCTGATCCCGGCCGCGCGACATGCTCGACGTCGCTACTGGCACCGAGTGAGGAAAGCTGGGGGCAATTCCCCTTCTAGACTGACTCCGCCGGCTCCAATGGTGGAAGTTGATGCTGCTGTTCCAACCGGGAACAACTTTGAACTACTTAACAAGGTGCGCAGGAATTTGCCAACTGCCGTGCTAAAAAAGTCTCCTCCGCCTATTGAAAAGATCACAAGGGCGAAGCCGGAGCAGCCCCCTCAGCGGCTGTCCTCTAAAATTTACAAGGTCTGGCGTCAAGTCCAAGACTCGGTGATTGATCAAGACTATCTCCGCCTACAGAAAAACAAGAAGGTTCAGTAAGAAGAGGACCACCCTGTCAAGCCACAGAATACGGCAGCTACTTGGGTGCCTGATTAGTGTAGGATTTTAACGATCAAAAATAATTTGCCGCAATCAAGAAAGGCGTCGCTTTGCAGCTAGCCGATGAATACGGGTCGGTCCACAGGGATGTTGTAATTTTCCTAAGTGTTTTTACGAGCTAATTCCAAAGGTTGTTTGGTTTTTTAATTAAATCTAAAAACTAAGTTGTACGAGAGTTAAGAAACTTGCTAGGATTAGGTCTAAGGTGGAGTTTGGTAAGATTAACTTTCCCACCTCTTTCAATGCCCTAAATTAAATCTTTGAGGAGTTATAGCAATTATTAGTAAAGGGAATTAGGATGATTGGGAAGAAACGAAGTTTCTTCCTCTAGATCCTTGTCCGTCCTTTCCTAATAATTGCTCTAACCTTCATGGAAGTTATGTATGTCCGGTCCTTTATACTACGGTTTCACCATTACCTCGTGGGTAGGGTGCCGTAGGGAGCGGATCATGCATGCATGCATGAAGTTCTAGTTATTACAAATGATTGGGCATGAAAGAGATGAGAGATCTTCATCTCTCAAACTCCTCCCTATTCCTAACCCTAACAAGCGAGAAAATTACTCGCTCATTAGGGGATCTGTTAAAAACAACGTTTTTATTGTATGTATTTTTTTAGATCCAATAAATTAGTTACCTACTGCAGGTTAAAAGATTTTACACTAGATTAAACTAGGGCAAATGAATGATTTATCTAGGGCAAGAATTTAATTAGAAAACTAAGGCAGAAAATAAAAATGAACTTACAAGAATGATGCTCTTCCCAACTTCAATTGAATCTGAATTTTTATTTATCAAAAAGAGGCATCCCTAATACAATCTTTAGAATACGTTTTTATAGGGAATAGGAAAATTAGGGTTACAATTGCTCGCACATGTGATATTACAGATATACTCCCTAAAAATCCCAACAAAAGCACCGACGCACCGCCAGGAGAATTCTGCACCGACACGTGCAGTAGATGGCCGCGGAACCGCGGCATGGGTGGGGGCAGGGCCGCGGTTCCGCGGCCCATTGGTGAGATCATCTGCTCAATTTTTGTGGGCTGCTTCTCTGCTGTTTGGGCTTTTTATTTTTGTAGTTCTTTTCTTCATTTGGCTTCTGGGTCTTCTCCAGATCTTCAGTGAAAACTTGTAATGGTCTTTTAACCGTTCACTTTGATATTTTGGACCTTGCGTTGCCTTGTACCTTTGTGAACTGTTCTTCGTCTAGGCTTGACTAGGGCCCTTCTACTTGTTGGTCAAACGTCCCTCTTTTATATCATCTTTTCTCTTTTTCACTGTTTTCGCTCCAAGAACCTATATCCTGTAATATGTAGCAGACATGCGTCAAAAGCACTTGTTTATTTATAAAACGAATAAGAACGGGGAATATAATAATGCAATATTATGGTATGAACAAATACCCCCAAACTTATCTTTTGCTCATCCTCGAGCAAACTTATTTTTTTATTCTTTACAAAAAGAACTTAACCGCACTTTCGCAGGGAAACGCGATTGCACTGAGCACGTGCAAAAAACCGTTAAACCTCTAGGTGTCCCTAGTAGGAGGAGTGTTGTCTCCTGAGGGGTTTCAGCGGATACTACCCACAAAATCCTATCAATTTGGCTTTTTCGATTTTTTATTCTCCAATTAAGGTTTCTAACAAGGAACTCTATTATCTTCGACTTGCAAATTATCCACTCATATTCTTCACACTTCCTCATTATCTAACTTAAGATTATATATGTTCTATAGACTTACTTAGCTTTCGGCATTTCTTAAGTTTTCCTTCTAGGGTTCCATCTCCACTTAGGAATTTTTATCAATTCTACTAAAGATACAAGTTCTATTCTTCATTCATTTCTCTTATCTAAACTCTAATCACATATCCCCACGTGTGTGTATAAATCACCCCTACTCTTGGAAATTCAAATCAAGCAATCATACTCTTGTCATTTTGTTCAAAGCACTTATTAATTGGTGAATTCTTAAATGAATTTTGCTTACACATCCTTCATGTGACCGTTAATACTTCTTGAGATACCAACGACCGATTACAAGATGTGTTTGCACATTAAAGCGTAATTCCTAGTCTTGCAACACCCCTTTTTTTTCTTTTTTTTTTCTTCGTACTAAAAACTTTAGACAAGAGCATTTCAATGTCTCCTCTACTATTTCAAGTTTCAAGGTGCGTGTTAGTGCAATTTGTAGGGTATACATTTTCAGAATCCATGCTAAAGCTAGGAATTATTTTTCAAACTTATGCTCTAATAAAAATCAATGTTTTTCCTTCATTTCGACTTAGCCCAGGAAGTGAACCCAAAATTTGCCTATTTCTAAATAAACTACGAGGACATATACTTTCTACCGTTAAACTTTAAGGAAAGTTATTTTTAGGGTTTTTAATTTACTAAGTCTAAGATCTAGTTGTTCGTAGCCAGTTAACCTATCTGTCAAACTCTAGTCAACTAAGTCAAAATTGAATACAATAATTTTTATAATTTTTGAAAATTTTCAATTTTTTGTGGTTTTTTTATTTTCTTTTTCTATTTTTTTTTTTTCAAATTTTTCAAATTTTTATGATTTATAAAGATGCAATGCAGGAATTAAATATGCAAAAGGAAAAGAAAAAATATATACAAAAATTAAAATATGCAATGCAACAGATAACTATATACACCATCATCTCCCCCAAACTTGAGCAAAGTAGTGCCCTTACTGCCCGGCCCCACGTTGCGCCCTCGAGCGTGAACGTGATCGCTCCTCTCTAACCAATAAGGTCTGAATACCCCTCTCAATCTCCGTCAAACGACGGTCGTGCTCTCGTGCCGTCGTCCTAAACTCTTCCCTCAACGTATCAATTCCCCTCACAGCTCTCCTCATTAAGCGTGCATGTTCTTGAGGGGTCAGCTCACCCTCACTCGATGTCGAACTAGAGCTAAGGGTGCGAGCGGGGACATTCTCGGCTGGTTCGGTTCGCGACCATATATCCGTCAGTCTAGAATAGGACGAAGTAACGCCCTCAACAAGTGGTCGAACCGGGACTCCTCCCATCATGTAAAAGTCAAATTCCTCGATGGGGAGGAAATAACGGCAGAGCTGGGTGACTAGCATAGGACAAGGGTAGTTTGTAGCCCTTTTCCCCGCACCTATAGAATGAAGAAAAATAGTGCACATGTCGAACCGTGGATTTTTCGTCATTAGTGTGTGCACGACATGTAAGGAGGGGGTGAAAAAGGTCGTGTTGTGAGAACTACCAAAGATGTTGTTTTGTACCCACCGGCATACAGTAAAAACATTCGCGAAGAGGGATCGTGCTTGGATACCCTTTCGCGGCTCTCTCGCGCAGTCATTGCCCATCAAGGGCATGTAATCCTCAAACTGTAGGGGGTGGTCATGCGCGGGCAAACGAGGTATAAGTGTGATCTCGTGGATTAAATCCCGATCAATGTTAATAATGCGATCCCCCCAATTCAACTTGATATACCCTAAGTCCGCTAGACAATTTTCTTCCAAGGATTCATAAAAATGGGTAACTAGATCTGGTAGAGCAAATGCAGAGGGGTGATTGTAGATCAGAAAATTCCAGCCCCTCCGCTCTATTTCGTGTGCAAAGTAGCTACCGTAAAGTTCGTGCGAGAAAACTGGAGAGAAATCCCTCTCAAATTGCATTCGATGTGCCATTGTGATTTTACAGAAAAACAAATGCGAAAAAACAGAGGGCAAAAGAGCAGATTTACCTCCCCTAGAAATTCCAGGGGGTGAAGCGGCGGAACGGCAGCGAAAGGGCGGCGGGAGCAGGCTTCTGCGGCGGGATCGTGGCGGAAAGGAGGCGGAGCTGCAAAATTTTTCGGCGGCTGATCCGTAGTGGCGGCTAGGGTTTGATGGGGAGGGAAAAAATAGGGTTAGAAGGACAGGGGGGCTCGAGTCTGTTAAATAGGGGGAGGGAATGGAAGTTTGTAGAAAACACCCTCCGAAAGGAGGTATTTATTTGTAAATAAAAAATTGTATTTATTAATTAATCTGAAATTTTTACAATTAGGTCCAAATATATTTTTATTTTATTTTTCAAAAATTTTTAGTTTTTTTTATGGTATTTTGGAATTATGTATTTACAAATGATACACACCCCCAAACTTATTTGAAATTAAGTTATTGGAAAAATTGGAAATTCGGGGGTGAAAGTGGAGGAGAATTAATCGGTGTAGATCGGCTCCTGCAAGAACAGAAGCTCCTCCGATGGGTCCGCTGTGAGGAACGGTTTCAATCGATGTCCATTCAGTTTGAATAAAGTACCGTCCTCAGAATTTTCAAGATCAACCGCACCGTGCGGATAGACGGTGCGAACAACATATGGCCCTTTCCATCTAGAACGGAGCTTGCCTGGGTGATAATGTAATCGAGTGTCATAGAGTAAAACCTGTTGACCAGGTTCAAAAGTTTTTCGCAAAAGGTGTTTATCGTGGAACACCTTAGTTCGGTTTTTGACAATTACGACATTATCATATGTCTCATCCCGCAGCTCTTCTAGTTCATTTAATTGCAGCTTTCGGTTGCTGCCCGCATCTCCTAAAGATAAATTCAACTCTTTGATAGCCCAAAATGCCTTGTGCTCAATTTCTACCGGGAGGTGGCAAGCTTTCCCGTAAACAAGCCGGTATGGAGACATACCAAGATCGGTCTTGTATGCAGTACGGAAAGCCCATAGTGCATCGATCAGTTTGAGGGACCAATCTTTACGGTTTTTAGAAACCGTCTTCTCCAAGATTTGCTTGATTTGCCGATTTGAAATCTCGGCCTGCCCACAAGTTTGGGGATGGTATGGCGTTGACAGCTTGTGGGTGATAGAATATTTGCGCATTAAGGACTCAAAAGTCTTATTGCAAAAGTGGGAACCATTATCACTTATGATCGCTCGAGGGTGTCCAAATCGAGAAAAGATGTGTTCTTTAAGAAATCGAACGACAACCTTATTTTCATTCGTTCGGCTAGGCACAGCCTCGACCCACTTTGAAACGTAGTCAACAGCCAACAGAATATAAACATTCCCAAAAGAATTGGGAAATGGTCCCATGAAGTCGGAATGCCGCTCCAACCATTATCGTGGAGCAGATTTTTATTGTATGTATTTTTTTAGATCCAATAAATTAGTTACCTACTGCAGGTTAAAAGATTTTACACTAGATTAAACTAGGGCAAATGAATGATTTATCTAGGGCAAGAATTTAATTAGAAAACTAAGGCAGAAAATAAAAATGAACTTACAAGAATGATGCTCTTCCCAACTTCAATTGAATCTGAATTTTTATTTATCAAAAAGAGGCATCCCTAATACAATCTTTAGAATAAATTTTTATAGGGAATAGGAAAATTAGGGTTACAATTGCTCGCACATATGATATTACAGATATACCCCCTAAAAATCCCAACAAAAGCACCGACGCACCGCCAGGAGAATTCTGCACCGACACGTGAAGTAGATGGCCGCGGAACCGCGGCATGGGTGGGGGCAGGGACGCGGTTCCGCGGCCCATTGGTGAGATCATCTGCTCAATTTTTGTGGGCTGCTCTCTGCTGTTTGGGCTTTTTATTTTTGTGGTTCTTTTCTTCATTTGGCTTCTGGGTTTTCTCCAGATTTTCAGTGAAAACTTGTAATGGTCTTTTAACCATTCACTTTGACATTTTGGACCTTACGTTGCCTTGTACCTTTGTGAACTGTTCTTCATCTAGGCTTGAGTAGGGCCCTTCTACTTGTTGGTCAAAGGTCCCTCTTTTGTATCATCTTTTGTCTTTTTCACTGTTTTCGCTCCAAGAACCTGTATCATGTAATATGTAGCAGACATGCGTCAAAAGTACATGTTTATTTATAAAACGAATAAGAACGGGGAATATAATAATGCAATATTATGGTATGAACAGTGCCCACTGCAACGGCCCCCTCAACTTCGACCGCTCACAACAAGAGAAGGCTGGAGAAAATCCCGGTGTTTGTGTCGAATCGTAAGAACACTGAATCTAAACGCCCCAAGTCTGGGGGCATGGTGGTACACACTGTCTATATGGCATCCGGGAAAGAGGATAGCTATATCTCTACGGGCCATCGACCACTCACCAGATCCGTAACAAAGGCCCAGGAGCAACAACAGAAGGAGCAACAACAGAAGCTCTAGGAAATGCTGACGCAAATGACTGTACTCACAGGGCCAAAAGAAAGCCCCGAAACATCATCGGAGCAACGTCAAGAACAAGAAACGGATGCTGAGTTCCTCCGCAGAATCCTCAAAAAGAAGGACAAAGAGGCAGCGGAACAAGCTGCCAACATAAAACGAATGGCGTTCTTATTCCAAGACATGATCGGGATGATGTTACAGTCGGATCCTCCAGCTGAAGATCCTCCTATTATTCTCGAAGACGACCGAGCGGAGACGTCAAACCCTCATCCAGCTTGTTCAACAGCTAAAGAGGAGACCATCTAGGTTGCCTGCTGATCTCTCTGTGTTTGCAAAATAATTTTCAGAGGCTCCGGGTGATAGCAGATTCCAAATTCCCTACAAAATTCTCACAATTTTCCGTATCTGCAGAATTCAAAGTTCGCAACCTGGGGTTTGTCTAACGTTTTAGTCCAAAATAATATCACTACAGAGGTTGTATAGTCTCTAGTAACCCTAATTTCACCTTTGGGTTCAACTAAAACCCTAATCCTCAACTCAAGTTTTCCAAAGTTCCCAAAATCACACAATATCTGTTCTAATTTAATATGGATGCAAAAGCAATTGAAATACTAGGCTAATGGTTGAGAGAATAGCTCATTTGGCAACTCAAGAATTTTCTTGAGTTGCCCCAAGTGTCCAAAATGCAAGCTTTCTTGGTCCATGGTGTAGATAGTGAGCTTGTGCATCTTCTTATTGAAATGGGTATTGGGTTTTGAGGTGTTTTTAATGGTGTTGTGGGGGTTTTGAGATGGGGGGAGGAAGAGGGCAGCAGCAGTAGCAACTAGTTGAGGGAGAGGAGAGAAAATGATGAAGAAAATGAGAAGGAATGGGAGCTTAGTCCAAGGTTGACCCCCTCACCTCACTCTCTCTCATGCCCATACCTAATATTCTAATCCTTTATTTCTTTTCTTTTCTTTTCCTTTTCTCCTCTTCTCTTTAATTTACAACCATGCAAGAATCATGAAGAATTCCATGATAAAAATGTAACAAGAGAAAAAAAAGACTTGTGCATGTTTTGCACAAAACACGCTTAAAACCCGATTAGCGATTTTTAATCGCGATTAGCACTAAATTAGTGTCAAATAAATCGTAAAACTTCATAATTTGCATAAATCCAATAAAGCACCCTCATTTTGGTAATTTCCATAATTTTCTAAAATTTTCCCAATTTATCGGTATTTAATTATACCGCATTATTAAATATTCAATATTTTATTATTTAATTATAAAAATTCCCAAAAATAATATTTTTTTTGGAAATGTTACAAAGAGTGTCAGTCAAAACACGATAATAAAAATGTAATGCAACGACAAAAAGATACGACTGAAGACTACCGACTCAGCGAGGATGATCAGTCTTGCTTTGTGGCTAGCTAGTCGCTCGGAAGCTGCGATGGCAGCCTCCAGATCATTATCATCCGGTGCCATAAATAAACCCCCATTGGTCCCATATTCGCTCAGGTCCTCGCTATAAGGAGCATGAGGCTCCTGGCCGAGAACAACGTCTGCAGAAAGAATCGACTTCTTCTTCTTCTGTGAGCGAGTGCCCGTAGCCGCTAGCACAAGCTTATGCTTGGTAGGCATCTTTGGACGGCGAGTCTCGATATCTGAACCCACGCCAAACTCGGGAGACGCCACAGTCACCGCTTTCACGGGAGCACGGGGTAGCGGCAGCTTAAACATCACGCGCGGGACCACAACCGCAGCAACCTCTCTCAAAGGAGGGCGAACGACGGTCCGTTGGTTCAAAGGAATAGCTGGATTACCAGCCGGGGTGGTGCCCTTGCGATCAAGCAGCAATCGCTTTTCTTCCCTAATGACGGCGCCCATCGAATGTTGATACTACGCCATATACACATTCAGGGCCTTCGGAACGCAGCTCGGTTCACTAATGAAGAAGTTGGACCCTGTGTTTAGGCGCATAAAATGATGCAGCGCGCTCCGGATACCCTCTTCAGTAGCGGCCGGTTCTGCCAAGAAAGCCTCAAGCGGGACGCCCTGATTATAACTTAACTGCTGGGCAAAATGATGCTGGCTGTATCTCATGAACAACGCCAAATCATTCTGCCTAAATACGAGAAAGCCCGGCCTAATGGAGTATAGATGAAGAATCTCCCGAGCTTTCAAGACAGAGGCCCCGTCTTTAAAAATGTCCTGCAAAGGCAGCACCGTTTTCACGGATTCCTGGCCGACGGTCAAAATTTTATCGGTGAAGGACATGCCATCTCCAACCGTGCGCGGACGAAGAAGCAAGCCCCTAGCTTCCCGCGGTGTTGGGTTTACAATGGATGCGTCGACTAACCGCATGATCCGAGGGAACTTACACTTATCATAGAAGCAAGGCCTTCTGTGGATACCGAAGACGCCAAGCACATGCAACTCGAGCCACGAGGTGAAATAATGCATCGAGAAGTTTGCAGGATGCACCCCTGGTTCAGTAGTATCCGGTGCCAAGCTGAGACCGTGATACAAATGGGCTAACTCAACGATCCCGACGACCACTTGCATCCCAACAACCATTCGATGCGCTGGGTAGAAGACGGACGGCCTCATATGGCGAGGGTGCATCGAAAGCGCAAACCAGCTCAGCCATAACCCGAGAAACCCCAAAAAGAACGTTTCTTTGTCGATCCCAGGAGCTGCCAGCTCTGCAAAAGGGACGACCGGGGTGCCGGGGAGAAAGAAACTCTTCTGATTCGCCTCCGCCGTCGGCAGGTTGCCCAAACCTAAACCAAAAGGATCATCAAGTTTAGAGAACTTCGCGGCTTCCTTCGACAGTACTTCCGGGCAGAGAAAACGAGCGATAAAATCCGTAAAATTAACCCCACGACCTTCGGATTCGAGAAAAAGGTTCTCATAGATATTCAACACCTTTATCAAACTCGGGAACTGATGTTGAATAGTGTTTTCCTGGGTAAGACCCATTACCACTGATTTGGTGGCAAAAATGTATTCATCCGAAGAAAGCAACTCCTCATAATGTTCTCCCCTAACGGGTAAACCAGACATCACAGCAAATTCGTCTAAACAAATGGAGACTTCTCGATCCAATAAGAGGAAGGTGTGGGTCGAAATGTTCCATTGCTCAAGAAATGCCTTTACCCACCATGTAGGAGGTGTGGAATACTGGAACAAAGAAGCATAGATCGCAGGGTACAATCCGAGCCTTAGCAGCTGTGACTTCTTCGCCGATAAGATGTATCAGGCCCATTGCATATATCCGGTTGGGTGACAGGGAGTTAGTCCTATGTTGTATGACTGTCCCCAAGGGCGCGATTCGCCCTGACATATGCGCCGTCCTAGAGTGTCCAAAGCCACTGGCGGCTGCACGAGTATCGCGTCCATAGAAGGCCGAAGGAGACCTCAGAAGTCCAATTCACCACCTCCACAGTATAGTTTATCGGGGGTGCATCTGCATAAGGGATCGCCGAAATAGGATCTGAAGGTGTCGCGCAAGAAAAACTCCGCCGACCCCTGATGATTTGGTTGTACCATGTTCCCCACAAATGGAGATTCTTCCGCTCGGGATCTTGATCCTTGATCGGTGCAAAGACTTCCCTATCCACGGGCGCTTCGGGGAATCCGCCTTCCGAACGGACGAACGGGAAGGAAGTGTCGAAAGACATAGTATCTGCGTGGAAAAGAACAAATTTTCAGCCGCCAATGCTACAGATTAAGTTCTATCACTAGGTATTTTAAATCCGTACCGCACTGCAATGCAGTAAAAAGGGACCAAAGGGGACCCACATAATCTAGATGACAGATTCATCATAAAACAGTCTCATCATTTGATGAGACTGTCATTAAATAAGAAAATCCTCAAGAAATTCTCATTCAATGAGGACCCCTCGGGCCAAGGAGTAAATCTCCCCTTGAGAGCAGTGCTCTGTGATAGAGTGACATCTGTCAGATTCTAATGATGAAGGAATAAAAAAAATCGCCAAAGAAAATTCCTCAAGAGCCTTGCTCTGTGTAAGTGATGGAATAAACCAATCGAAAAACTAAAAATAAAATTTTTAATTAAAATTCCATGATCTTCAAGATCCTTGAACAAACTCTAAGAGTTCTTCATAAGAGATTAACAAATCTTTAAAGAGCAATGCTCTGTTAATGGGTTAAGAGACCCTAAGAAAGATCTCTTTAGATCTATGATTTCAAGAGACCAAACCTCTGTTAATAAAACCCTAAAAAGGGTTTTCTTTAGATCGAAGATCTATGAAGAGCAAAACTCTATTAATGGGTGAAACCCTAGATTATAAAATAATCCTTTAAAAGATTTAATCTTTACCTAAATTTTGACAGAATTCTGTCCTTAAGAAAGTTCTAAAAACAGAGAGCTATGCTCTAAAAGAGAATTAATTCTCAGGAAAAAATAAGGAAGAGGATGAACAGAAATCATCTCAAGAGCCAAATACCCTATTTATAGGCACTGAGATGCCGTTTTAACTTCTGAGTTGATCCAAGGGCGCAGATGCTGCCACCGCTGCACTCACATGTAGGCCACGTGAGCGCAACGGCTGGGGGCATTTGTTTCCCCCAATTAGAGCAAAACTCTGTTCAAAATTCAAATTTTGAAATGAAACAACGCTTCATAGCAGCGCCAAGTGCGATGCGCCCTAAGCAGCGCACCACGTGCAAAACACGTGTGCGCTAGCGCTAGGAGCGCTACGCCCTAAGCAGCGCACCACATGCAAAGTACGTGTGCGCTAGCGCTAGGAGCGTTGCACTCTAAGCAGCGCACCACGTGCAAAGCACGTGTGCGCTAGCGCTAAGTGCGCTGCACTCTAAAGCAGCGCACCACGTGCAAAGCACGGGTGCGCTAGCGCTGGAACTAAAAGCTCTCCACCGCCAGATCAAAGATCCAATAAAGATGATAAATCATCAATTAACCAGAATAAAATTCTGTTAAGGAGAGATTCCTCAAAATCTTTCCAAACAAAAAGATTGTGCTCTGTAAATCAGAGCACCGTTGGATCAATGATCCAAGATGATTAAAAACCACCAAAATTACAGAATAAATTCTGTATGGGAAAATATGTCCCAATCTTGTTAAAAATAAGAAGATTGCTTTCTGTAAATCAAAAGCCTTTGGATCAAATATCCAACGATGGGGAAATCCCCAAATCAATTGGAGAAAAGATCTCCTTAACCGATTAAACAAATCAGCCTTCACTATAAAAAGGACCCAAGACTTCAAGTCTCAGGGAGAGAAAATATAGAGAAACAAATAGAGGAACCCCCTATAAACTTTGAGAAATCTCAGAAAGAAGAGCCAGCTCTCAAAAGAAGAAGATTTTCTTCATGGTAAAAAGAACAGAAAGACGAAATCGTCTCATATAAAAAGAAGAATTCACTTCTTTAAGATCATAGATCTATAAGACCAAGGTCTTTCACAAAGAGATCAAAATATCTCATCATAAAAAGATAAGAAGAAGAACATAATTCTTCTTACAGATCATAAATCTATAAGACTAAGGTCTTTTACAAAAAGAGATCATGAACATCTCATTATAAAACGAAGGGGGTAGAATAATTCAGTTCTCTTAGGATCACAGATCCACAAAGGCAAAGCTTTTCAACAAAATAAGAGATTGAAACATCTCCTATAAAATAAGAACTTTGTTCTTAGAATCTTGAGACAAAGTCTCTTATAAGCGAGAATTTATTTTCTCAGATCATAAAGCTGATCAAATAGCGCTTTGCGCTCATAAACTAGTGCTTTGCGCTCTTGGGCTGGCGCTCAGCGCCAAGCGCACTACGTGCTGCTCTCGTGTGCGCCACTTAACAGACAGCGCTTTGCGCTCTTGGGCTGGCGCTCAACGCCAAGCGCACCACGTGCTCCTCACGTGTGCGCCACTGAACAAATAACGCTTTGCGCTCATAAAATAGCGCTTTGCGCTCATAAACTGACGCAATGCACCCATTATCCGGCGCTTAGCGCCAAGCGCGCCACGTGCTCCTCACGTGTGCGCTACTCAGCAGAAGCGCTCTGCGCTCTTTGACTGGCGCAAAGCGCCAAGCGCACCACGTTCTCCTCACGTGTGCGCTAAAAGAATATAAATTGTTCTATAAATAAAGCACAGAGCTATGATGAATGCTCAACATTCAGTAAAAGACAAAAATATTATCAGAACTCAAATCAATGTTCAGCATTGTCAAATGTTTAACATTTAACTGAGTGGGCCGAGCCCAAGTTGGCCATAAACCCCTCATTCAGATTAATTGAGCCCATATGCTCATAAATCTTTTGATCTTAGTCCCAAATTGGACTACAGATCTCTCAACCAATATTGGTTAAATGGTACATCTCTGCACTCCTCTGATATATGTCGTAATCCTTCAACGTCTTTAGAGAAGTGACGGGTCCCGACAACCAAACATCCCTCGGACTGTGGGGTCCTTAAACCCATGGACTATGATATCCTTAACCTTGGACTGTGGGGTCCTTAAACCCATGAACTATGATGTCTTTAACCTTGAACTGTCTTAAACCCATGGACTATGATGTCCTTAACCTTGGACCGTGGGGTCCTTAAACCCATGGACTATGATGTCTTTAACCTTGGACTGTGGGGTCCTTAAGCCTATGGACTATGATGTCCTTAACCTTGGACCGTGATGTCCTTAAACTAATGGACCGCAATGTCCCTAAACTAAACAATAGAACCCAAATGCTCTCTTGTTGGATCTAAATGATCTCGTTAAATTGATCTTAGTCTAAAATTAGACTAACGTATCCTTAACAAAAGTTTAAGTTAATCTTAGTCTCAAATGAGACTAACGCATCCTTAAACCCAACCCGAAACCCAAATCTAAGAAGATACGGATTTGGACTAATCCACGCCCTACGGGCGACAACATAAATTAGTCTCCGTATACAATCCACGGGCAATCAAAAACAAAACAAACACACACGACACGAAGTGACCATCTAGAGAAGGAGAAAATGATTACCGCGATGCGGTAGCGTAATTAACTGCAGGGGCTTGCGCCTGCAGGCAAGAGCGTCCCCACAATCAAAAACCCCTCAACGGGAGGGGGGATCTGATGATGTCTGCTACATCGGCCGCATCCGTTTAAACCTTCGATACATGGTGTCATAAATCAACTTGGCATCTTCGGAGAGGTGGACGGATAGCACCAAATAGCATCTGTCCCCAAATCCAGGAAAGATAAACCTACACGGTTCCATCTCTGTATTCGGATGAGAACATATCTCTTTTCGGATCTTGTTTTTTATTTCGAACCTATTGTATTGGATCTTTATTTGCATTGATTATTTAGTGGGCCTATTTTTAGTATTCCTTATGGTTTTGTTGCAGCATGATTATCAGTGTTATCTCTTATGTTGTTGGATATTATCTTTGACAGGTTAGCTAGATAGTCTTTATGTGACTATGGAAGGATCTTTTCTTACCGTAGGTAGCACGGCTGGCCTTCGTTGCTCTCTGTATTCCGTATTTTGGGAAGCGGGGCGTGACACATATCATCAGAGAACTGCTATCCGATGATAGATATAATACTAACCAGCAGTTCCTAGTGAGTCCGTCCAGTGTAACTTATAACCTAATAAGCACCTGTATACTATCTTTGGTACTGTATATACCAATGGCTACGGGACCAGCCATCTCCCCTGACGGGAATAAGAAACATATATACTAGTCTACTCTGAAGTATTGATACCTAGTCTCGATAATCCTATGATTAGGGATAATTTTAAGGATGTGCTTATAGACTATCCAGTCTCCATAAGTATGATTGCCATCACAACGCTGGTAGTAAAGCAAAAATCCTACGGGCTCTTTCAACATGTATTAGTATGTATTAGTGATACATAAAAATGAACATATACATATGTTAAGATAGAGACAAATCAGATAGTATACTATTATATCGAGCAAGACTGTCTTATACATATATATCTCAAGCATCCAAAATGTAATATACAATCCTGTACTATACAATAATGGCCTATAGGGAATATATATCTAACAGTTGTTGCTGAATTTTAAATCGTGGGTAATTGATTTGCTTATCTATGAACATGCTATCTTATACATGAATTACTTCCTTTTCTCGATCCTGAGATAAAAATTCCAAAATTTTACCATCTTTTTCAATCGTTGCTCGCGGTGACTGTCATCTCCCATCGGAGACTCTTCTCGCATTTTCTTTGGCTTCAGTGATTTGCCTCTCCTCTTTCTATCGAACTTGATAATGTTATCCAATCGAGCACATGCTTCACAAGTCCATCTTCTTCGTTGGAAAAGCTCCATTTTCTACATTACCTAATCACCAACTAGCTTCGGCAAAAATTATGATACTGATGATTCAAACATAGATGATTGACAATTCATTCTTTTTAAGGTTTTTTTAAAATGAGGAGAGATGTTTTATACAGTTGTTTATTGAATGCTTTATTCATGAAAATTATGAAGTTCATGTTTATATCATGTTGTTGAATTTTCGATTTCATTTTGATTATTCTTTACTCGAGTTAATAAGATTTATATTTTTATATATTCAAAGTGTCAACTTCTAAATTGTTTTTACTTGCATCTTGCTTTATGTTGTTAATTTGATCATTTTTTTTATGAAAGTCAAAGCTGTATACTTAATTATTGCACAAAAGAAAGAGTATGTTACGATATACGATATGATATGATACTCTATACAATACTTAGGAAAACGATACACGATATGTATCACGATTTGACAATTTTGGTTCCAAATGAATTGAAAAAGACCTAATATTTACTAAATGATTTGTTTCTTGTTATTTGAGACATCATTATACAATTCTTTTAGGTTTTCATGTCTCTTAGTCATTTAAACATTTTAGTCATCTTCCTAGAAACTACTATAAACTACAATCCAATTAGAAGTATCAAGATAAATTTTCGTACATAAGGTTTGAACACAGAATTCATACGGCACTGAAATGTTGAAGGACTGTTGAAACCAGATGGCATCAGCAAGAACGTTTAATGGCCTTCATGAGTGTTAAAGGTTCCTTTGTTCGCATCTTCCTGACATATCCTTTTCCAATGATAACCTGATCTCTGAGAAGAATCTAGAGCCATGTAGCTCATCAACAAGACAACCCCGTTTCACTTTAAGAAGTTATCTTTAAGTGATAGTTTTTGGATGCGACCCCTTCGAGAGTCAAAGTGACGGCATCTTGCTTTGGAGAGAAAAGTTTTACTGTAAGAGCTAAGATCCTTTGGTATCTTTAAGTGTTAGATGATGAAAACTTTTGCAGTCGACACATAGTCTCCAGCTCCCATTACCATCCTTAACCATTATTGCAGTCGAAAAAAGAGAGGTAACACGGGACCTGACGATGCTTGTAGGTAGCATTTTTGCAACTGCCTTTTCAAATCCATTCATGAGGTGATTAGCATGCTTGTATGGCATGATGTATACATGCTTAGCCCTTCCACCAATGGTATTTTGTGATCAAAACAATGATGTATTTACTATGGAATGCCATTATCACATCATCTTTTTATGGAAATTCTTTTGACTTTTCAAATGCTTATTTTTTTTCAATCATCCATCGGTTATTACTTATTACACAGTGAGAGGTACATATAGTGAGAGGTATCACACATCCAAACTTTTCTTCGTAGATTCTTCTTCTTGGCTTCCATGAGTATTCTGCTTGGCATGACAGTTACAAGACTCAGACAGTCTTGATGCGCCTTTCTTAATTTTAGACTCTTCAAGGCCTTCCCTGAATTCTAGGATTTGTAGGAGCTATAGTAAATCTGGCTCTTGATCAAGATATATATTCTATCTTTTTGCCATCTATTGTCCTTATTTCATTTGGTATTAGCCCTTGCCAAACTTTATAACGCTTTTAAGTTCTTTGAAATTTAAAACCACATCCTTTTGTGTTCAGATCCTGTGAGCAGCCAAAACTACCTGACTACCTTCCGTGGGGAGTACAATCCATTAGCATTTCAATTTCTTTGCAAATAGAACTTCTTTATAGAGATATCATCTCATATCGCTAAGAGTAGAAACACTCACACATACCCTAATTCTAAAAAAAATTGCTTGTGGTATCAATGTAAAAGTACTGCATACTATATCGTTTCCCCCCCCCCCACTATATCGTCCCCCCCCCCCCCCCCACACACACACACTAGAGAGAATACTATTTTCTTCTTGTATATACAATCCTCCCATATAATCTTTCACAAAATTGTATGATCTACGTTCCGCTGACAGAGAGCATCAATAGATTTCATTTTAGAAGTACCACTGGAAAAAAACATAAAAGGTATATGCGAGTGGTATAATTAAAGACCAACATCAGGTTGATAAAGCATGACATTTTTTGTTCTTTTTTAGCAAAATAATGGGAATAACCTAGGAAATTGGAGGGATAAATTTATAGAACGGCTATAAGACTAGCATTTCTTTATGGATCTGAATATTGGACAATTAAGAAACATGTCCAAAAGATGAGTGATATAAATAAGAATGTTAAGATGGATGAATAATAACATATTAAAATAACCTGATAATGACACGAATTCGACTAATACACGGTTCTTACTCATTTATTACACACAAAACTGAACAGACGCGACATGGTACTTCGGCTGAGGCTCCACATGCATCTCCTTCGGCTGCGGCTCCGCAAGCCACTATCTCGGCTGCGGTTACACAGACCGCTCCTACAGCTCCACAGCCCCGCTCAGACTCCCCGTACAGTCCGCATTGGTCAAGTTGTTGACTCAGGGTTTATCCGAGGAGCAGATGCGCCAGATTACGACGATTTTCAGAGATGGAGCTGGACCGAGATAGGGTAGCTTTTTTATTTTTATATTTTAAGCATGTATATATTTATATGATACATATTGTATATATTTTGCACGATATTGGTGGTGTTTGCGTGTTGACGATAATTTAGATTTATATAGTATTCTGTTTGTTGATTTCTTTTATATATTGTGCGTGTTCACGTTGATTATCGTACTGCGGTATTTGGTTTTATATATATATATATATATATATATATATATATATATATATATATATATATATATATATATATATATTATGCACAGGGTGAGAAAAAAAATAGACAGACCTTTTTTAAAAAAACTGATAATTTGTCCCTACGGATTAATCCGTAGGGACAACAGTTGCACATACAGATTAATTCGTAGGGACAAACTTTGCCCCTATATATTTATCCGTAAGGACAAAATATCAGGATACCTGATATTTTGCTCCTATGGACTCAGTAACAGGTGTTAGACTTGTCTCTACGGATTAATCCGTAGGGGCATAAGGATGGACCTACGGAGGTATAAATCTGGCCCTATGTATTACTCCGTAGGGACATGTATTTAGCCCTACAGAGTAATACGTAGGGGTAACTATTTTATTTTATAAACCGATAAATTGAATAAATATTTTGTCCCTACGGCTTACACCGTAGGGACATATTTACCTACTCAGTAAGCCGTAGGGGCAATTATTAAACCGTAGGGGCATATTTAAGGCAAAAACTTGCACCTGCGGCGTTTGCATCTACGGTGATTTTTTGTTCCCCTACGAATATATCCGTAGGAGCAGCGGTTTGCTCCTACGGTTTTATCCATAGGGGCAAACCCTATTTGTAGTAGTGTAAAGAATATAATAAGGAATGAGTGTATTCATAAAAAGTTGGAGTTGCTCCCCTTAAGAATATGATAAGAGATAACCGATTGAGATGGTTTGGACATATGCACCAAAGACCAACAAATGTTAACTACTACAGATAAGTGATAAAATTTGCCCCTACGGATAAATCCGTAAGGGCAAGAAATATTTGCCCCTACGGATTCCTGAGTCCGTAGAGGCAATCCCATATTGTAGTAGTGGTTCTAGTTAGATTAAGTGATAAAATTACAACTAATGACATAATCAGGGATAGAAATAGCCTTAGATGAATATGGAAAGAGCCCATCAAGATATCATGTTAATTGTTAGTATAACCAAGACAACCCTCGATAGAGCAGAATGGAAGGAACTATGTTACCATAAATCACTATATCACTAGCGAATTGTGAATTAGAACTATCGTTCCTAATTCGGGAACACTAGAGCTCAAAATTGGAAGATTTATCGTTCTGATCGAACCCATTAAAAACTTACGTTAAACGAGGCATTTAATTGGGTTTGTGTTGGATTATACTAAAAAATATGTATTTTTAGCAAAAGAAATTGAACTATATATATGTATATTATAGATCAATACAACATACGAATGATCTACAAGTACTTTATTTTCAAGAGGTATGTTTTCTCTTTTATATAAGCATATAGAAAAAGACAACTTTTATCGTAGCAGGCCTCACAAAAAGTGATGTTCCGCGTTTCCGTTTTGTTCTGCGTACCGGAATGTTCCGCGTTCAAGATAACATAGGGAAGGAACCGATTCATATAGTCGACATCGTTTGGCATAAAGGTTTGTTGTCTGTGTAGCCCTTCTGAACGTTTTTGACATATATTGTGTGCAGAACCATGACATTTAATAGCCAGAATAATTTGAACAGTGACATATTTCTTATAATATCTTAGATAAGGCTAAGGTTATTTTTGAAATAGAGTATAATAAAATTAAAATTATTAAAATAATATAATTTTTTTTATTTATCAAAATAGAACGGTTTCAAATCCGACCCCACCCGCTAAATAAGAGGGCGGGTTCCCAGAACCCGCCCCCTACCCTATATAGGAGAGGGCAGGGGGCGGGTTCCCAGAACCCGCCTTCCTTTTTTTTTAAAAAAAAAATTAAATTAAAAACAGAATGATTAAATATCGAATAAAAAATTAAACAATAATATTAGTGTTGTTTAAATATGAATCTTTTATACACTCTAATAACAAAATGAATCCGTCAAATTCATAATACAAAAAAATCATCTATTTTTAAAAATATACAATTATCGCTTTCCTTTTCACTTTCTCTTTCCCAATCCGAGGATGCTTGACATAACCCTATGCCTCTTGGGATGACTGGACGACCCTCCTGATTCTTGGGTATATGGCGGCGGCGGCGGCGTCTGCTTTTCTGCTTCGGCTTCGGTTTCGGCTTCGGCTTCAGTATCGTCTTGGATAGGCTGTTGTTGCGCAATTTCTGAATGTGGGACATGTATCGGATATGTGCTGCCTCCCAACACTGTTGTAGGACGAAAAATCCATCTCCCAACTGGGCTGTTGTTGCGAAGAACCTATCCTGGTTTCATGCTGTTACTGTTTCACAAAACCTGGCCCTCATGGCTACGCAAATCCTGACCCTCAAGACATTTGTTGTTGCGCAAAACCTGACCCCCAACACTGCTGTTGTTGTGCAAAATCTGACCCCCAAGACTGTTGTTCCTCCGGTTGTTGCGCTTATTCAGTATGCCAGGGTTGCTGCTGACAGTATGGTGTTCCAAACCACTGATCCCGCTACTCTGGATCTCCCTGATGCTGCGGCTCTGGTTCCGACTCATGCTGTGGCTCTGGTGCCGGCTCATGCTGCCGCTCTCACGATGGCGATAAATGTGGAAGCATATTATATGAACCGAATATACAACCAATATATGAGTCAACATTTGAAAATAAAGCCTGAGTATCTGGACCAGCATCAGTCGGATATGGATCCTGCAATATTGATTGTATATGATGCAATCCACGAGCCTGTCGTTATATTAAAAATAAGAAATAATTATTGACTCATACCGCCGGACGTTAAAGACTAATATAATTTAAAGAATTTAACTTACCATTTCTCGTTCCACGTGGCCTCTAAGCTCGTACTGTTGGATGTTTGGAAAGTCGTTAGGGGGAGCAGAAAGATATTTTATAGTGACACGCTTATACCATTGTAGATATGTTTCTTTAGCGTCGGTGGTTGTT
This sequence comes from Agapanthus africanus, assembly GCA_030015575.1. Taxonomy (NCBI): domain Eukaryota; kingdom Viridiplantae; phylum Streptophyta; class Magnoliopsida; order Asparagales; family Amaryllidaceae; genus Agapanthus; species Agapanthus africanus. Next base: position 128,120,326 of record CM057350.1, on the reverse strand, counting down.
TGGTCACCTATTTGTTGTAAGGCAATATTACGCTGCCTATCCTCCCATCTCAGCAAATATTGATAATGATACTCCCTCCAATCACGCTCCACTTTTTCTCCTCGCATGTCTCCCTCTATTGTCATAGGCGCAGGCGGCAGAACAGGAATATGTTGCAATCTACTGAACTGTCGTAACATCCGGTCCGGTAGGTGCATGAACACGATATTAATGCAGAGTAGTGGGCATCGAGCCCGCTAAACCGGCTCTCCTTCGATCAAATGTCGGGTAATCCTTGTAGATGATATGCTGTATAAGGCGTCCACGTGAATTGCGCAAATAACATAGTACAAAATTGTAAAGAAACTAATTTAAAATTTTCAAACAAAGTTAATTACCTAAGCTATGGTTACCTGAGTCGCCTTCATGCGATCCGACTCATCTTTATAATACCTAAGTACTCGACAAGGAGCCTTATAAGATTTCTTGCCACTCTACCAAGAGCCGAGAGGATTTCTAGGGGTATCCACGGCAGAAATATTAATGCGATCTGGTCTTCCCATACACATGTGCTCTCATGACCAAATCTATATATAAAGTGTTAGATGATAAGAGAAAGAACCAATATTACAATTTTGCAAATGTCTAGCTGTTAAAAACAAGGAATGTACCTGAAGTAATATAATGCAGCCACAAATTTTATTCTTCGTAGGAGCACGTGCCTTATCTAGTTTCTTGTAAAGATAGGCCAGGACCCCTACTTCCCAAGCATACTGGCCGCACACATCAAAGTCCGTAAGAAACCCAAGGTATAAATGATGAACATGCGTTGCCGATTGGTCCGGAATCAACCAAGAACCGATCATGTACAGAATATAGGCACGTGCATGTCTATCCAAGACTTCATCGATAGCTTCATCAGGGATATTAATAAATGTATTTTTGAGCCAGTTTAAACTGATCTTATACCCCTTAGTATAGCCTCCTGGTGCCTGAATTTTACAAATAATTGTTAATTAATATCACTGTAATATACTTAAACTTTTGATTTAAAAAATTATGAATTATACCTGTCCGAGAGCAGACTCGGCATATGTATCCTAGTATGGGTGCTCGGTATCTGGAATCACAATTTTACCTCCGGCCAATCCAAGCCCATTCACCCGTAAACCAAGTAAGAGGCCAATATCCTGGAGTGTGATAGTGGTCTCACCCCATCTAAGATGAAAAGTGTGGGTCTCTTTTCTCCAACGCTCAACAAGAGAGGTAACGAGACTGTGGTCGATTTGGATACGACGAAGCAATGAAGTTTCATAAAATCCGGCTCTTCGAATCCGCTCGATTATACGATAATCGGTAACTTGCCACTTGTCAGAACTATGACTGACGACTGTAAGATTATCTCCATCCTGCAAAATTTAATCATATAATTTTCAACTATTAGAATTAAAAAAATGGGGAATTAAAACAAATTGAATAAGTTTTGAATCTTTCCTCCCCGTGTAATATACTGAAAGATTTATGTTCGTTTTGATCTATGAGCAGTGATTTGTCGAATGGTCGATTCTCCATTGAAATTATTTTGATATTACAATCACTGAAATATTTAAATAGGAGACAGGGGTTTAGAAGAGAATTTGGATAGAGATAGTGAAATAAAGATAGCGAAAATAAGAGTGAAGAGGACGGGGTTTTATAAGGAAAGGAGGACGTGTTCCGAGAACCCGCCCTCATCTTTGCCCACAGAACGATTATGTTTTATCCATATTGTGTTGTCAAATCAGTGTTGTTATGTTGTCAAATCATATTGTGTTGTCATGTTGTCAAAGCAATGTCAAATCTTACTTTTAACAATGAACACATCATTTTGCAAAGAGGAGGACGGGTTCTTAGAACGCGCCTCCTTCAATAATTTTATACCAGCGGGTTCCAAGAACCCGCCCTCATCTCATATTTTTTTTGTGTTGACAAATCTTACTGATAATATTATCATTTTGAAAAGAAGAGGGCGGGTTCTTAGAACGCACCCCCTTCAATAATTTTATGCCAGCGGGTTCCAAGAACCCGCCCTCATCTCTTCTGTTTTTTCCTGTCAAATCTTTTGTTTTTTTCATAAATCGTGTTGTCAAATCTTACTGATAATAATTATATTTTGCAAAGAAGAGGGCGGGTTCTTAGAACGTGCCCTCTTCAATAATTTTATATCAGCGGGTTCCAAGAACCCGGCCTCATATCTTCTGTTTTTTTCCTGTCAAATCTTTTGTTTTTTTCTTTATCAAATCTTACTGATAATAAATAATAATTATGTGTCGTCATATCATTTTGCAAAGAAGAGGGCGGGTTCTTAGAACGCGCCCCCTTCAATAATTTTATGCTAGCGGGTTCCAAGAACCTGCCCTCATCTTTTCTGTTTTTTCCTGTCAAATCTTTTGTTTTTTTCTTAAATCATATTGTGTTGTCAAATTTTACTGATAATAATTATGTGTGGTCATATCATTTTGCAAAGAGGAGGGCGGGTTCTTAGAAAGCGCATCCTTCAATAATTTTATGCCAGCGGTGAAACACCCTAGTTTATTTATACCAAGTCCAGTTTCCGTATTTCCTTATTTGTGGTATTTTTCCTGATTTATCATGTTTTGGGTGCGGATAGTATTTCTCATTAGTATTGCATCCGCCTCGCCCCGCTTGCTTGAAACTTGTTTGATTCATATTTATGAATTATCTTGACTTGTTACATAGACATGTGCACTTTCATAAATACTGCATACTGGCATTTTATCTGGCATTGCATCTTTTACCATATAACATTTTAAGTCACGTAAAATATTTTAAAAATATATTGTATGGCCTACTTGATAACCCTAACCCTGTGGTAGCATCCGCGCATCTTGTTCTCATCCCGTTCAGGGAAACGGACTTGTTTGGATGGCTACGCGCACGTACGTGCATCCGTTCTTGGGGGTATGCATTTTCGTTATCCGAGCATTCATTTTTAAATTTGGTCGTCGCATATATTTTTCATATTTTAAAACTGAAACTTTAGATCCGACCCGGGCGTGTTTTGGAATATTTTTGTATCCCACTAAAATTCAAATTATTTAAATATTTAATATTTCATTTAAACAGTTCAAATTTTATTTAAAACTAACCAACTAAATTCTTTAAGTTAATATCCTAACTCTCTAACTAACGCAGATCCTTCTCTCTCTCCCTTTCTATCTGTGTCTCTTTCTCTCTCCCCCACTAAAAAACAACTTCATCTCTCCTCCCCCCTCTCTCTCCTCTCGCTACTCTCTATCTCTCTCTTCTCGCGTCTTTCTCTCTCTCTCCTCTCGCGGTAGGTTTAGGTCCCGTCACCTCCCTCCATGATCCCGTCACCTCTCTTAACAACCCCATCTATTTTCTTCTTCCTCTCCTTATTTAAACCCAAGCAGCCCCTCACCTTTAACCCATCTCACTACGAAACCCTAACCCTAAAACCCTCATTGCCTCCTCACTCTCACCTCAACCGAGCCCTCATCTCTTCCTCCTCCACCTTCTTCCTTCAATCCCGAGCACCCCTACACACACACCCTAAACCACAGAACCCGAGCACCCTAGCCTCGCTGGAGCTCCGTCGACCTCGTCGTCACCCTCACACCTCCTCTCTGAAACCGCAGAATACCTACTAATCTGTAGGGTTACTAGGCACTCTCACAAGGGTCTATATGGCATCAAGCATGCCCGATTTAAAATTTAGACGTGCCGAACAACCCTAACCAAGATCTTTAAACTAGAGATTAGGCGAAACAAAGCATGTAAACAACTTTACATCTAAGAGTTTGGGATTACAACCTTTGTAGTCCAGTCCTTCACTTCTAAAGCTCCGTGTTGAGGTCTCTTCGCTGTGATCATCGAGTATCCGGACTCTAGAGAGGCTCCACGAAGAGAAAGAAGCAAGCTTGCTTCCGATCTTCGATAACAAAGATGATCTACCTTGAAGTTTTTTTAACACAAACTCTCACTCACTAATGAAGTGAACACCCTAATCTAAATGGCTAGGATAGATTAGGATGATGAAGTAGGATTTTAGCTCTCATTTTAATTATTAATCTCACTCAAAATCATCACTAAGCAAAAAGCTAGAAAGCTTTCAAGGAAGAAGAAGAAGAATCAATTTACTTTGTGATGAATAATGAATTGTAGTGAGATTAGAAATGCAACCATGGGTTAAGTATGATAACTTAACCCATGTAGAGAATGAACTATGGTCAAGGGTTGAGTTGGGTTAACAAATATCATAACTAAATATCTTTACAAAATATCTTTGCAAAAACAAAAAGCAAAGCTTCTAGAAACTTCTAGAAAAGCTTAACCCAAATCAAACCCTAACCATGTTTAATCTCCACTAAACATGTTGCATTAATAACCCTAACATGTTACACTATTATATATCACATATACAATATTTATTGTAACAAAATAAAATAATACAATTAACATATATCGCATATATATCAATATATTACCCGAGTGAGAAAAAGAATCTTTTAGTGAGCTTATATCAGTTAATGTAATTTAATATATCAAATATATAATTATACATTAAATTATCGAATCAACACTTGATCCGATAATCCGGCTATTTCACAAATAACCGACTAATATAATCTGTATCAGTTCATCGAATCAACACTTGATCCGATGACCCGGCTATATCACATATATCCGGCCGATATCTCATATCGCGAGAATCTAATACAGTATCACATACACGTATTGTTCTCGGTCCCGCACATATCACATATGTGCTTCTACTCCGTTTTGCCTGAGTCAAGAAACCTCTGTGTAGGACTCTAAAGAATCGTCAATACGCCGGCAGTAGGTGATGATCATATCAAACACCCACAAGCTGCAAGCGGTCAGCTAAATATAACAGCCACCCAGGTATTGAGCGATCAGAAGATCAACAAGCAAGCCTATACTTTCTCCTGCGAATCCAGTCGGTAACACTCCCATACAGTCCGGTCTCTTCGTCTGATATGTCGCATATCTAGCTTAGGGGTGGTAAACGTCAGACCCCAGTAGCTTGATAAGTCGTGTCGATATGAGGTCCATAACAGTTCGAGAAACTACTGATAACACTTACCAGTAAATCTCAGCAACCCTGGCCAGGGATTTCCAGTTATAGCCAATCGAACACAACGCAACATCAACTCCCTATACCGGGAGAGACGAATCCCCTCCTATCGCTCATTGCCTCCATGTGATTTGGGACTGTACCCAAAAGCCACCTTTTTGCACTCCCTCTTGGACGTGGTATGATGGAAATCAAAGCACAGTGGGAATCACATAAGTCTATATGACGATCTCGGGTCTACAGACTAACCTGTACCAGTGTCACCAGAGAACTGCCATCTGACGTGAGGTATAATACCATCTGGGAGTTCTCGGTGAGTCCGTCCAGTGTACCCAGTCTCCACTGACCACCCGTATACCTCCTCTGATGTCAAACACCAATGGATATAGGATCATCCATCGCCCATCATATGGGTCAAGAAGCGCATACGCTAGTCTACTCTGGAGTATCGATGCCTTGTCTCGGTACTCCCACAACTAGGAACATTTGAAGGATGTACTTGGCGACTACACTGTCCCCACTAGTATGATCCGCATCATAGTCCTGGTAGTCAAGTACTCATCTAAGGGCTTTATCAACATGTAATATAGAGACAATTAGAGTACATGTTAAGATAAAGTGTAACCAGATAGCATACTATCATATCGAGCAAGAAAGTCCTCCCTATATATGTCCCAGGATCTACTACAATATACATCGTATGTACAGTAATGGCCTCTAGGGCATACATATAACTAACATAATCCAGTGAGCAATCCCTCTTCCTCTCTTCCTCTTTCTTTTCTTTTCTATTCTTTTCTTTTCTTTTCTTTCTTGATTCTTGATCTCTGTTTTTCGTAGTTCGCCGGAGCCGGGATCGACGCCGACGGTCCAGACGACGTACCTTGACTGCGTGATCACCCTCGTGCGTTATTTGGACTCGTTCCGTGTACTGTATGCGCGTCGTGACATTTTGCCGACGTCGGACGTGCCGTACACATCCGTTTCTTGATCCGTCTAGGCAAGTTTATCTTGCTGCATGCTACATTACTTTATATACATCTATTTTAATAAATATAATACTGGTATTTCAAATTTTGCACCCCATGTTTACTTTTACAGTTTTTCGACATCCGTCTGCATCCGTACGTGTTACTTTATATCTACCGCATGCAAACCTATCTTCTTACATACTATATTATAATATACTGCACCCAATGGAATATTTACGTCACATATTGCTTAGTTGTACATCCCACATTACATTTTACAGTTTTACTGTTTTCAGGATACCCGTTTGCATCCATCTCATTTAAAATATATATAACTACATTTATAGATCACATTAATACATAATACTGTGATATTAACACCCCATGTTTAATATAGTGCATCCTAATTAGTATTGGAACTATAAACGTAACCCTAATCGATAGTTGTGCATCCATATCATTGATTTTATATCTATTTGCATACTATGTCACATTATTTCATTTTATTGTTATATTAGTACTCCATACTTGATTTTGTGCACCCATACTTATTACAATTTGATTTTGAGCACCCACTTGATACCTGTGCACTACCTGACCTGACCTGATACACTACTACTGACATGACTTGATACATGTACACCACCTGACATGACCTGATGTACCACAGCTTGACATATTACCCGATCTTATTACTAATACCGACAATCCTGACCAGTTGTCCCTACGGACGTTTCCTGTTGTCTATACAGACAACCTGTACCTGCTTGATCCTGTGTTGGCATTAGTTTCAGATTTATCAATACCTGAATTACACACATAACTTGGGGGTATGGGGAAATCAAGAATGTATCCGAACGTAACTCAAAGGGCTATTACATCTTGTTACCATGGTCCCGTGGGGTTGAACGGGACATAGACTCACAATCTATTATATCTTGTTACCGTGGTCCCGTGGGGTTGAACGGGGCATAGACCGATTGGTTACGATGAGGATTACATTGATTGATTTCGATAACTTTAGAGTAGATAACCCTATAGCACAGTCTAGATCACTCACTGCACTTCACCTGTTAGTATCTTGTTCACTGTTCTATATTCATGTTACGATTTACTTGTTATTGATGACTTGTTACTGTTCATACTTCATGCCTGCATATTTCATCACATCCTACTTGCTTAGAATTATTGATATTATGACGCACTGATGTCTGGGTTTTGCATGGCCCAGATCCCTTATCCTTATCGCAGGCTGTCCAGGAGTATTTTGATCAACAGGACGAGCAGTGAGGACCTGTTATTAGTTTAGTTTAGTTTTCTTTCAGTATTTTCATTCCTGATGTGAGCCCGTATTATGGGACGTACATTCCAATTTATTATTGTATTGGATCTTTTTGCTTCCGCATTATTTTATTTCATGACTCGTTTATTCTGGCTTATGGACATGTGTTAGATAGTTTATTACTGTTCTTGATATCTCTACACCCGTAATGTGACTGTGGAGGGATATTTCCTATCCACAGGTAGCATGGTTGGCTCTGTCACGTGCCTATCTTAGCGCACTCTGGGAAGCGGGGCGTGACAGGGTTTGTTTTGGTATCAGAGCCATAGGATCTAGGTTAATCGGGTTGATTCTTTTTGTAGTTGGGTATTGGACCCAATACACAAATCAGAATACTCATGAATAGGAACATGTCCTGCCACTTTACCATCTTGCCATTTTTGAATCTTAACTTTCTCCTGATCCTTACTCTGACGATATGCAAACCTCTTTGCATCTCGACTTGAAACTTTGGTTTCCTATTGGTTATCTTCAGAATTTGGGCGACTTGGGTGGAGTTATGTGATTGTAACTATGTACCGCGGTATGGTTACAATGCGGTACTCTATTTAAGTAACTTGGAGTTCTAGTCTTGATTCGTATCCTTGATCTATGGTCATATTCATCAAAAGTTTGAACCTGTTATCATACTAATCCTTTTCGGTGTTTTGGTTTCAGGAACATGGCAGACAGGAATCTGAAATCGTACCAGAGGCATGTTGATGACACCGCTTTGCTTGGAGTAATTCGTGGGATGCTGGAGAACCAGAAATGGCAGACCGAGCTGAACCAGCGGCAAACCGAAGCTTTTCAGGAAGGTTTGCGGACCGTCCAGCAGTCTGTAAACAATGTTGTGGCCAAACAAGTTGATCGTGTGGGTACCGTGGCGGATTTCAGGAGACTTGGTCCATCCGTTTTCACTGGTCTGGAATAGCCGTTGCCAGCGAAGCAGTGGCTGGTTGATATGGAGAATTTGCTCGTTGCGGCACATATTCCAGAGGACAAGAGAGTGGATGTGGTATGCATCCAATTGGTGGACTATGTCCGTGAATGGTGGCTTGTGGAAGAGACCTGTTCAGTTGATAAAACTGCACATTTATATTACATTTTTCCTACGATTTTCATATTAAAAAAAGGACTTTATTATGATATATTATACATATGAGGGTTTATGTGTAAAAACACCATTTTCCATGTGTTAATATATTTTAATTAGCATTTGGTAGGAAAATGTATGCAAATAAATTCATTGACCTAATCCTAGTAGAACTAGGTCTACTAAATATTATTTGAGATTATTGTGCAGAATTTTCCTAGTTGTTATGCAGAATTTAGCAAGCAAATCAAGTTGTTGAAGAAGACTTGCCTAATTAAGAATTAAAACTTGGAGACCAAGTCTGGAAGCAACCGAGAGAAGATTTTTGAATTCTGAAGGTGCCTAGAATTGCCAAATGTCCCAAAGACCAAGCCCCAGAAAAATGATGGAGGGATGAGATCAACTGGCCGCGGATCCGATGCCATACCCTCCTTTTGGCCGCGGATCCGCGGCAATCTAGAGGGATCATTTGCTAAGATTTTGTGGCTTAAATCTCTGCTATATTTTACCAACTTTTGAAGCAAAAGATTGTGGCTTTGCACTATAAAAGGGCACCGAGAGCCTCTTGGAAAAGTTATCAAGCCGAAGAGATCACGAAGTCCAAGACGGCTCACGCATCCAGGCTGATCATCAACTGTTCGTCTACCTCCTTAGAAGAGATCGAGAAGCAAACTAATCTTTGTAATCATTTTCTAAGGAATCAAAGTGTAGATTGTTCAAGTTGATTAATAAAGGTAGTTGTTTTATTTAATTCTTTTGCATTTTACATTATGTTTTCCCTCTCTATCTTTTCATCTTCTTCTCCCAACATGCGCGAGTAATTCTCCGCTTGTTAGGGTTCGTAGGATTAGGGTAGGCTAATGGACGACGAAAATAACTAAACCCTTTTTAAGTCCTATAAAGTTTAGGAACTTTATCAAAAGAATCATTAACATCCTAATCGGGCGCGCTAGCAATTCCTTGTTAGTTCCGACCGCGATTAGAGATTAGATTAATGATTGTTTTGGTAAAGCCTAGATATGAACGGAGTTCCGTGTCGAGATAAGGGTTAAGAGTGGGATTCCTTTTCCCTCCAGAAACCCTAATCTACACGCATCACCGTCGTTCTAGTTCTAAATCTATTAATGGATAAAAAGGGTAACTTTTAATTAATCGTCCATAACTACTAAATCCTAACGAACCCTACAAGCCCTCTTATTATATTAACTACATTTTAAAAATAATCTAGATCTATATTTTTGCATTCTTGCTTAACGTAGATCTAGAAACTTTTCACAAAATTCTTATTTCTTCCTCCTTTCTCAACACATCTAAAGTAAGAGTAAAAGGTTCAACGTTTCCCAGAGGACGACCCGTACTCATCTCGGTCTAGCTACACGCGACACCGTTATTGATTGCGGTTAACTACAAACACAACTTTTTCTTATCAATCAAATGGTGCCGTTGCCGGGGAGACGTGCATAATTTTTTATTCTTACTATTTGTGTTGAATTCTTATACGATCTATATCATAAATAAAACAAAACTACAAATTGTATATTTGACGATTATTGTGTGAATTTTGCGAGGAAATCTGGAGTCACGGACTTGAGGAAACAAGAGATCTAGGGTTTCACATTTCTCTGGTATCTTTCTTAACTCCTTCTCTCTCCTCTCAAATCCAATAAAATCTATTTTCTGCAGGATTCTTTGCAAAATATCGCCGCTCAAAAATCTTTTTGCAAAGTTTTGTTTTGCGGTTTGTTTTTGCATATTTTAATACGGATTTTTAAGGGGCAAAGACCAAATCAAGATTAGGTGGGGATTTCATCACCCTTCCTAAGCCCCACAAATCACAAACCGAGCATCTGCATTAACCCTACATTAATTTAAAAAATATCTAGACCAGACTCTAAGGACTGTCGCGCTCAATAAGGACAGAGGAAGGTCATGGGTAATCTATCGTTTATCCGCATTACTTTTGTAGTGTCTAGGCAAGTGTGTTAAAGGCTAGTGGTTTTTAATTAGGCCCACTACTGTGGTTCCTTCCCACTTACCTGGCACTTACCTGGCTACAAGGGTAGTACAGAGGCAGTAGAGGATTGATCCTGCGGCTTGTCCTTTGGAAGTAGAGACTGGACCTAGGTAACCATAGTTCTAGGGTTGTGCATTTTTGTGTGATTTGTCTAAATCCATCATTTTTCAAAACAAACCAATTACTTTCTCTCCTTTTTACCCCTTCCCCCTTCTTCTCTTCTTATAATGGGTGACCTAAACAGAAGAACACTTGCCGAACTTTGCTGTCCATAACCAGATATCTCTTGTTTTCGTAATCCCTTCGGTATACCGTCCGGCTCTTCCATGTCTTTAAGATATCATATAGAACACGCAGGAAGAAACAGTTGGCCAGCTCAGTCTAGGTCTTATCAACCGTATCCTAATCCTACACCTGTTTCAGTTGATATCCAGAGCGAGGAAGCTCCAAGACGAATGTCCATTGCTGAGCACATAGCTAAGTCTAGAGGCCAAAGTTTCAACCCGGACCAATATCAACCATCACCACCACTGTCCAGAGAAGAGTTTGATATGCGGTTTGTGCCATATAAGATGTCTGTTGAAAATAACCAACCAATCAACCCATATCAATATTCTTCTTATCATAATATTGATCTTACTCCTACCCAAGTTCCGCAACCATTCTATTCCTATTAATCCAATCCGACTTTTCCACCTTCTCTAGACAGTTCTTCTAATCGGTCATTTGGGAGTTTTAATTATCCACAGGAATTTCAATCTTATACTGAAACCCCTTATCAACCAAAGTCTAGTCTTGAGCGGAAATTAGAAGAAGGTATTGTGATGATGAACCGCATTAGAGAGGAATGGAAGGAAAGCATGGCTAAATATGAAAGGGCAACGAGTTTCGAACCAGCCCAAAATTTTTCAGTATATAATACGGGTATCGGACAAAATGAGAATTTGGGTAGAGAGACAAAATTATACACCCTTCCTAATCAAACCTTCCATTTCCAAACTGAAATCCACAACTCTAGTTTCACAGATTCATCAAGTACACCAAATGATTCATCAATTGAAGATAGAATGTCTGATAAGTTGTGTGACTTTATAGTGTTTGATTTACCCGATTATGAAGGGTCCATTTCAAGTAACACCATACCCAACCCTTGTGATCTCTACACCTCCACTCTCGAACCAAAACTGATTGAAAACCATACTCTTGATGAGGTGTTTGAGAATTTTAACCTTCACTTGAATGAGGTGATTGACGTTGGGGATATATTGATAGATGAACCCGAAATTTTGGATGATTTTGTCCCACCAATTCATCAAATCCTTTCACTTTCTTGTGGTCATCATCTTGAGCCTTTAATTCTTCCCGAACCCCAAATATGTCTTGAAGTTGATGATAAAGGTATACCCGAAGATCAGACCGAAATACAGCCTCCATCTTCCACATCTGGTTCAGCAACACTCGACACACCAATTTGTTTACCCATTTCACCTTCTACTTTCTCCGGTTCTTCTTCTGTTTCTATAATTTCAGTGAGTTTTGATGAATCACAATCCGTTAATTCAAGTTCAACAATACCAGAAATTCAACTTGATTTGGATATTTTTGAAAATGAGGTAGATGAGTTTTTCGAGTCCTCTACCTCAATGATTTTTGATGAATCAAGTAGGATAAATTCTGGCACAAAACTCTTTGACAGCAAAATATTCAATCACACCATTGATAAAAGTTTTGAAGAATTTTTTGCTGACGAACTCGAATTTTTAAAATATACGGATTTTGTGATTGATCAATCTTCACCTATAGAGGTTGAACCGTCACCATTCCTTCTTCCTAATCATTCACATTCATCCTCATTCTTTCTTTTCTCTAATTTCAAACCCTTTCCAGACCACCTCTTATCCCTTCCCCACTTTTTCTTGTCTCGATACAACACATTCTTCCACCAACCTATACGCTATACTGATAAAATCTTTGAATGGTTGGTGTTAACTTTTGGTCTTTGTAAAGTCTTACTTTGACCAAATGACTCACCCCTCTTAAAATGCTTCGTATTGTCTAACTCATGTTTGAGGGGGGGGGGGTATATTTTTGGCTCTTGAACATAACTTTTGTCCTCAAATTTGTGAGACAAAAATAAGTTTGGGGGAGGATTTGTGCTTACAGGTTTTTGTGATCAAATGACTTCTTGCCCCCATTAATAATGACCTCCCAAGCTTACAGGTTTTTATGCTCCAGCAGATAGCAACAGTGAGGACACTGTTGAAAACAAGTTTGGGAGAGGTTTGTGCTTATTTACACGTCAATTTGCATCATATTTTGCATAAGCACAACATTTTCAAAAATTTTAAAAAAAATTTCTTTTATAACAAAGAGTAGAAAGTGAAAAATTACATCCAAAAGATAGGAATAGTTTAAGAAAACCAAGAAAATTAGAAGTTTTCTTACACGAACTAGTAATAAGTAGTTATGAGCTGTTGTCCCAAGGGTTAGTAAGATGAAGGAAGTCACTAATCTGAGGATAAAAATAAGTCTGAAAAATAGTTTCTATTCTGAAAGCCAAACATTTGAATATTGATACCCTACTATACGCACTTACACACGTCTTGAAACTCGGGATAGTAGAGGATACCTTGAAATGCTCTTGTCTAAAAGCCCAAGTATGAAGGAAATGGAAAAAATATGAAGAAAATATAAAAATGGTGAAAGAAAAAAAAAATGAACACTGGTTTTGTATCGCCAAGGCAGCAATAAAAAAAATATAGCGAGGGTGCGTCTTCACCTAGTGCCCTAAGGCCAACTGGTCTGGGAGTCACTGCTAAGCCTTAGGTGGTGCAAGACGAGGAAAATACTATCACCTAATCAGCAAGCACACGAGTAATCGGTCTGTTAGTACCTCAAGAAGTATTAACGGTCGCATGAAAATGTGTGAGCAAATCTTAATATTCATCAAATTAAAAAGTACTAAGGTAGATGGACAAGAGTATGATAGCTTGAATTGAATTCTCCGAGTGTAGGGATGTTCTTTACACACACGTGGGGTTATATGATCAATGTTTGGATGAAAGGTAGGAATGAAGAATAAAGACGATGTTTTATTGAGGGATAATGTGATTTTTAACATTTTTTCATGACTATTAAGATAGGGCTCATGACAACTGAAAAGCTAGTATAGTTGGAAACTCTTCTTTTCAAGGCCTTTCTTTTATGGTTCTTATCTTTATATGTAAATTTCACCATCTTTCTTTTGTTATAGGATTTTGTGGGTGTAATCCGCTGAAAACCCTCAGGAGACAACACTCCTCCTACTAGGGACACCTAGAGGTTTAACGGCTTGTTGCACATGCTCGGTGCAATCGTGTCTGCCTACGAAAGTGTGCTTAGTTTTCTCCTTTCTTTCTTCTCCTTCTCTTGAATAAACTAGTTTGCTCGGGACGATCAAAGATAAGTTTTGGGGTATTTGTTCAGTTGATAAAACTGCACATTTGTATTACATTTTTCCTACGATTTTCATATTAAAAAAAAGGACTTTATTATGATATATTATACATATGACGGTTTATGTGTAAAAACACCATTTTCCATGTGTTAATATATTTTAATTAGCATTTGGTAGGAAAAAGTATGCAAATAAATTCATTGACCTAATCCTAGTAGAACTAGGTCTACTAAATATTATTTGAGATTATTGTGCAGAATTTTCCAAGTTGTTATGCAGAATTTAGCAAGCAAATCAAGTTGTTGAAGAAAACTTGTCTAATTAAGAATTAAAACTTGGAGACCAAGTCTGGAAGCAACCGAGAGAAGATTTCTGAATTCTGAAGGTGCCTAGAATTACCAAATGTCCCAAAGACCAAGCCCCAGAAAAATGATGGAGGGATGAGATCAACTGGCTGCGGATCCGCGGCCATACCCCCCTTTTGGCCGCGGATCCGCGGCAATCTAGAGGGATCATTTGCTAAGATTTTGTGGCTTAAATCTCTGCTATACTTTACCAACTTTTGAAGCAAAAGATTGTGGCTTTGCACTATAAAAGGGCACCGAGAGCCTCTTAGAAAAGTTATCAAGCCGAAGAGATCACGAAGTCCAAGACGGCTCACGCATCCAGGCTGATCATCAACTGTTCGTCTACCTCCTTGGAAGAGATCGAGAAGCAAACTAGTCTTTGTAATCATTTTCTAAGGAATCAAAGTGTAGATTGTTCAAGTTGATTAATAAAGGTAGTTGTTTTATTTAATTCTTTTGCATTTTATATTATGTTTTCCCTCTCTATCTTTTCATCTTCTTCTCCCAACATGCGCGAGTAATTCTCTGCTTGTTAGGGTTCGTAGGATTAGGGTAGGCTAATGGACGATGAAAATAACTAAACCCTTTTTAAGTCCTATAAAGTTTAGGAACTTTATCAAAAGAATCATTAACATCCTAATCGGGCGCGCTAGCAATTCCTTGTTAGTTCCGACCGCGATTAGAGATTAGATTAATGATTGTTTTGGTAAAGGCTAGATATGAACGGAGTTCCGTATCGAGATAAGGGTTAAGAGTGGGATTCCTTTTCCCTCCAGAAACCCTAATCTACACGTATCACCGTCGTTCTAGTTCTAAATCTATTAATGGATAAAAATGGTAACTTTTAATTAATCGTCCATAACTACTAAATCCTAACGAACCCTACAAGCCCTCTTATTATATTAACTACATCTTTAAAATAATCTAGATCTATATTTTTGCATTCTTGCTTAACGTAGATCTAGAAACTTTTCACAAAATTCTTATTTATTCCTCCTTTCTCAACACATCTAAAGTAAGAGTAAAAGGTTCAACGTTTCCCAGAGGACGACCCGTACTCATCTCGGTCTAGCTACACGCGACACCGTTATTAATTGCGGTTAACTACAAACACAACTTTTTCGTATCAATCAAGACCCGCTTGCCCAAGCCAATCAGTTGGGCAGATTTTTCGAAGAGTTTCTTGGAGAAGTTCTTCCCGCAGACTGCACGGGAGGAAATAGAAGAGAAGTTTATCAGTTTAAAGCAGAATGGCGGATCCATGGATGCACAGGCGGCTGAGTGGATACGGCTCAGTCGATTCGCTGGACCTTTGGTGGCCACAGAAGCTGATAGGGCACGAAGGTTTATGCGCAGTTTGGATATGGACATCCAGAGGCATATTATATCTCTGGGTTTGACCACCTTCTCATAAGTGCTTACAGCGGCCCGAGAGCAGCAGAGCCTATCAATGAAGACTGGGGTACGCAGCATCAAGCAATGGCAGTACGGAAGCCAGCGTTTACACCAAACCAAGTGCATACACGCAGAGGTATTCTGGTAAATAGACGTGGTGTTGTACCTATGAAGAAGCCCGTCGCAACCGTGCAGAAAGGAAGAACAGTGTGCGACTACTGCCAACGATCGGGACACTTATGGAAAGATTGTCGAAGGAGACTTAGACTTTGCCTGGTTTGTGGATCAACTGATCATAACGTTGATACTTGTCCGTCGAAGCTTCGATTGAAGGATGATGTTCAGAGACCACCGCAGAAACAATTTCAGGGGCAGAAGCAGTTGACTCGAGGACCCAATCAAGCTCGAGTATTTACCCTGACGGCTGAAGAGGCTAAGGCTTCAGAAGAAGTTGTTTCAGGTAACCTACTTGTTCATGGTTTTCCCGCATTAGCATTATTCGATTCTGGTGCATCCCATTGTTTTATGTCGTCCAAGTTTATTGCTACACACTCGATTCCTTGCACGACCTTATCTAGTTGTTGGGATATACACACTGGGAATGGGAAGATCATAGCTAGTAGAGAATGTAAGGATTGTTCAGTTGTTGTTTGCGGACGGAAGCTGTTTGCAGATTTCTTGGTGATTGATACCGGCAGCTATGAAGTATTCTTGGGAATGGATTTTCTCGGCACTTTCCACGCTCACATTAATTGTAGGGCAAAGAAAGTAATTTTCCAGATTTTCGGACATCCGGAGTTTATCTTTACTGGAGGAAGCAGTTCTGTTGGGCCAGTCGAGTTTAGGGCTAGGCCGACAAATAATGTTCTTTCATCGCTGGAAGTTGATAAGGAAGAAGCGCCAGCTGTAGTTTGAGATTTCATGGACGTGTTCGAGGACATCTCAGGTTTACCGCCGAAATGGGATGTGGAGTTCGCGATCGATCTTGTTCCTGGTGCAGTGTCAGTCTCAAAGGCGTACTATCCAATGGCACCAATGGAGTTGGAAGAAATCAAGAAGCAGGTTACCGAATTAATTGAGAAGGGTTGGATTCGCAGCAGTAATTCACCTTGGGGAGCTCCAGTTCTTCTAGTCAAGAAGAAAGATGGCACAAGGAGGATGTGCATCGATTATCGAGAATTAAACCGGGTGACTATTAAGAACAAGTACCCGATCCCCCGCATTGGCGAATTATTCGAGCAGCTTAGTGGTGCGAAGGTATTCTCGAAGCTGGATTTACGATCCGGATATCATCAGGTCCGAGTTAAATCAGAAGATATTTGCAAGACGGTGTTCCGAACTCGGTATGGACATTACGAGTATTTAGTGATGCCCTTCGGAGTAACGAATGCACCGACGATATTTATGGACTTGATGAACCGAATCTTTTCACCATTCTTGGACCAGTTTATAGTGGTGTTCATTGATGATATTCTGGTTTACTCGAGGAGCATAGAAGAGCATGCAGAATACTTGAAGATCGCACTGCAGACACTGAGGCAAGAAAGATTGTATGCGAAGATGAGCAAGTGCGAGTTTTGGCTTGAAGAAGTGAAGTTTTTGGGGCATGTCGTATCCAGAGATGGAATTGCCGTTGATCCCGAAAAGATTGCAGCAGTTCAAGATTGGCCGATTCCGAAGAACGTAGTAAAGATCAGAAGCTTTCTTGGACTTGCCGGGTATTACAGAAGGTTCGTGGAGAATTTTGCTCGTTTGGCTGAGCCTTTGACCAAGCTTACGCGTAAGGAAGTACCGTTCGTATGGACGGATAAATGTGTGTCAGCTTTTGAGGCATTGAAGCAGAGATTGATAACCGCTCCTATCCTGACCGTACCAGACAGTTCCGGAGGTTTGGTGATTCACAGCGACGCATCTGGGAAAGGATTGGGATGTGTTTTGATGCAGCATGGGAAGGTTGTAGCTTATGCATCGAGACAGTTGAAGACCCATGAGAAGAATTACCCAACTCATGATTTGGAGCTAGCAGCTGTGATTTTCGCTTTGAAGATTTGGAGACCCTACTTATTAGGCGAAAGGGTCGAAGTATTCACAAATCATAAAAGCCTAAAATATGTGTTCACGCAGAAGGAGCTTAATATGAGGCAGCGTAGATGGTTGGAGCTGATGGCTGACTATGATCTTGACCTTCAGTACCATCCGGGGAAAGTTAATGTTGTGCCGGATGCGCTTAGTCGGTTGCCAGCAATTCAGATGTTGACTGCACAGAAGGAACTTATTGAAGACTTTCGGAGATTCGAATTAGAGATCGTGTTACCGCATTCTTCGGGATAGTTGATGTAGCTGCAAGTACAGTCGTCATTGATCGAGAATATTAAAGCAGCGCAGTTACAGGACCTAGATTGAAAAAGGTTCGAGAACAGGTTGAAGCTGGACTTCGAACGGACTTGTTGATTCATGAAGATGGTTCGTTGCGATATGGAAGCCGTTTGTGTATGCCAAAGGGAGATATTGGCGAAGAAGTTATGAAGGAGGCACACAGTTCCACATATTCCGTACATCCAGGAGGCATGAAGATGTACCATAATCTACGACAGCGTTTCTGGTGGGAAGGCATGAAACGGGAGATTGCCCTCTTTATAGCGAAGTGCTTGGTGTGTCAGCAGGTTAAGGCTGAATATCAAAGGGTTGCTGGTTTATTGCAACCACTTCCAATTTCTCAATGGAAGTGGGAACATATAACCATGGATTTCGTGACGGCTTTACCGTGAATTCCAAAAGGCAACAATGCAGTTTGGGTGATTGTTGATCGATTGACCAAGGCAGCTCAATTCATACCATTTCGAGTTGGTCTATCAACGGAAATATTAGCAGAACGGTACATGTAGGAGATTGTAAGATTACATGGAGTATCTGTGAGTATCGTGTCCGACCGTGACACCCGTTTCTTATCACACTTCTGGAATACCTTACAGGAAAGTTTGGGGAATCGATTGAAGTTTAGCACAGCTTATCATCCTTAGACAGATGGCCAGTCGGAGAGAACGATCCAAACTCTTGAAGACATGTTGAGAGCTTGCATGTTAGACTTCAAGGGTTCATGGGAGGATCATCTACACTTGGTGGAGTTTTCGTATAATAACAGCTTTCAGGCGACTATTCAGATGGCTCCATTTGAAGCGTTGTATGGTCGCAAGTGTCGTTCACCTGTTTGTTGGGACGATATTAGAGAAAGAAGATTGTTGGGACCAGATTTGATCGTGCAAACCGTGGTGAAAGTTAATACTATTTGGAATCATATGAAGGCAGTACAAGATCGGCAGAAGAGTTGGGCCGATGTATCGAGAAGACCTCTAGAGTTCGCTGTTAGAGATCTGGTATTCTTGAAGATATCACCGACTAGAGGAGTGATTCGTTTTGGGAGTCGAGGCAAGCTTATTCCTCGATTCGTAGGGCCTTTCAAGATTTTAGAGCGTGTTGGAGAAGTGGCTTATCGATTGGCTTTACCGCAATCTTTGGCGAATGTTCATGACGTGTTTCATATATCTCAACTCCGTAAGTATGTTCGAGATGAAACACACGTACTAGATCATTCGGAGCTGACTGTAAGAGAGGATTTGACCTTTGAGGAGCGACCGATGTCGATTGTTGATCGAAGAGAAAAGCTTCTTAAGAACAAGGTTCTCCCTCTCGTACTTGTTTCTTGGGGGAATCGCTCGCATGGAGAATCGACTTAGGAACGAGAAGACGAAATCCGACAGAACTTTCCACATCTATTCTTGTAGTTTCTTGATTGTTTATCCTTCTTGTTCTTGGAATTTCGAGGACGAAATTCTTTTGTAGCTGGGTATAATGTAACACCCTAGTTCATTTATACCAAGTCTAGTTTCCGTATTTCCTTATTTGTGGTATTTTCCTGATTTATTGTGTTTTAGGTGCGGATAGTATTTCGCATTAGTATTGCATCCGACCCGACCCGCTTGCTTGAAACTTGTTTGATTCATATTTATGAATTATCTTGACTTGTTATATAGACATGTGCACTTTCATAAATACTGCATACTGGCATTTTATCAGGTATTGCATCTTTTACCATATAACATTTTAAGTCACGTAAAATATTTTAAAAATATATTGCATGGCCTGCTTGATACCCCTAACCCTGTGGTAGCATCCGCGCATCTTGTTCTCATCCTGTTCAGTGAAACGGACTTTTTTGGATGGTTACGCACACGTACGTGCATCCGTTCTTGGGGGTATGCATTTTCGTTACCCGAGCATTCATTTTTAAATTTGGTCGTCGCATATATTTTTCATATTTTAAAACTGAAATTTTAGACCCGACCCGGACGTGTTTTGGAATATTTTTGTATCCTGCTAAAATTCAAATTATTTAAATATTTAATATTTCGTTTAAAAAGTTCAAATTTTATTTAAAACTAACCAACTAAATTCTTTAATTTAATATCCTAACTCTCTAACTAACGCAGATCCTTCTCTCTCTCCCTTTCTCTCTGTGTCTCTTTCTCTCCCCCCACTTAAAAACAACTTCATCTCTCCTCCCCTCTCTCTCCTCTCGCTACTCTCTATCTCTCTCTTCTCGCGTCTCTCTCTCTTTCCTCTCGCGGTAGGTTTAGTTCGCGTCACCTCCCTCCACGATCCCGTCACCTCCCTTAACAACCCCATCTATTTTCTTCTTCCTCTCCTTATTTAAACCCGAGTAGCCCCTCACCTTCAACCTATCTCACTACGAAACCCTAACCCTAAAACCCTCATTACCTCCTCACTCTCACCTCAACCGAGCCCTCATCTCTTCGTCCTCCACCTTCTCCCTTCAATCCCGAGCACCCCTGCACACACACCCTAAACCACAGAACCCGAGCACCCTAGCCTCGCTGGAGCTCCGTCGACCACGTCGTCACCCTCACACCTCCTCTCTGAAACCACAGAACACCTACTAATCCAGTGAGCAATCCCTCTTCCTCTCTTCCTCTTTCTTTTCTTTTCTTTTCTTTTCTTTCTTGATTCTTGATCTCTGTTTTTCGTAGTTCACCGAAGCCGGGATCGACGCCGACGATCCAGACGACGTACCTTGACTGCGTGATCACCCTCATGCGTTATTTGGACTCGTTCCGTGTACTGTGCGCGCATCGCGACATTTTGCCGATGTCGACCGTACCGTACACATCCGTTTCTTGATCCATCTAGGCAAGTTTATCTTACTACATGCTACATTACTTTATATACATCTATTTTAAATATAATACTGGTATTTCAAATTATGCACCCCATGTTTACTTTTACAGTTTTTCGACATCCGTCTGCATCCGTACGTGTTACTTTACATCTAGCGCATGCAAACCTATCTTGTTACATACTATATTACAATATACTGCACCCAATGGAATATTTACATCACATATTTCTTAGTTGTACATCCCACATTACCATTTTACAGTTTTACTGTTTTCAGGATACCCGTTTGCATCCATCTCATTTAAAATATATATGACTGCATCTATAGATCACAATAATACATAATACTGTGATATTAACACCCCATGTTTAATATAGTGCATCCTAATTAGTATTGGAACTATAAATGTAATTCTAATCGATAATTGTGCATCCATATCATTGATTTTATATCTATTTGCATACCATGTCACATTATTTCATTTTATTGTTATATTAGCACTCCATACTTGATTTTGTGCACCCATACTTATTACAATTTGATTTTGAGCACCCACTTGATACCTGTGCACTACCTGACCTGACCTGATACACTACTACTGACATGACTTGATACATGTACACCACCTGACATGACCTGATGTACCACAGCTTGACATATTACCTGATCTTATTACTAATGCCGACAATCTTAACCTGTTGTCCCTACGAACATTTCTTGTTGTCTATACAGACAACCTGTACCTGCTTGATCCTGTATTGGCATTAGTTTCAGATTTATCAATACCTGACTTACACACATAACTTGGGGGTATGGGGAAATCAAGAATGTATCCGAACGTAACTCAAAGGGATATTACATCTTGTTACCGTGGTCCCGTGGGTTTGAACGGGACATAGACTCACAGTTTATTATATCTTGTTACCGTGGTCCCGTAGGGTTGAACGGGGCATAGACCGATGGGTTACGATGAGGATTACATTGATTGATTTCGATAACTTTAGAGTAGATAACCCTATAGCACAGTCTAGATCACTCACTGCACTTCACCTGTTAGTATCCTTTTCACTGTTCTATATTCATGTTACGGTTTACTTGCTACTGATGACTTGTTACTGTTCATACTTCATGCCTGCATATTTCATCACATCCTGCTTGCTTAGAATTATTGATATTATGACGCTCTGACGTCTGGGTTTTGCATGGCCCAGATCCTTTATCCTTATCGCGGGCTGTCCAGGAGTATTTTGATCAACAGGCCGAGCAGTGAGGACCTGTTTTTAGTTTAGTTTAGTTTCCTTTCAGTATTTTCATTCCTGATGTGAGCCCGCATTATGGGACGTACATTCCAATTTATTATTGTATTGGATCTTTTTGCTTCCGCATTATTTTATTTCATGACTCGTTTATTCTGGCTTATGGACATGTGTTAGATAATTTATTACTGTTCTTGATATCTCTACAGCCGTAATGTGACTGTGGAGGGATATTTCCTATCCACAGCTAGCATGGTTGGCTCTGTCACGTGCCTATCTTAGCGCACTCTGGGAAGCGGGGCGTGACAAGCGGGTTCCAAGAACCCGCCCTCATCTCTTCTGGCGGATTCTTAGAACGCGCCCCCTTCAATAATTAAGGAGATGGCGGGTTTTTGAAACACGCCCTCCTTAATATTTTAAATAATTTTAATTAATCCAAGACAAACCCGTGACCTCTTTATCACCAAACACCTATAAAAATAGCTCTCTCTTCTCTCCATTTGCTCTCCATTCCACTCCAATTTGCATCTGCACCCTCCTCCCATTTGCTCTCCATTCTGCTCCGATTTGCATCTGCACCTCCTACAAAATCTCATCTGCACCCTTTCAAATGTACGTAAATTTATTTTAACGTTTATTTATTTTTCAATGAATATAATCATTATATAAGTTGTTAACGGTTTTTTTTATTGTTGGCTTGATATTGTTTGATGCAGATAATGGTAAGTTCAAGTTTATTTGTTGTATGTAAATACGAGGGCCAGATTGTCACAAGTGCACAAGGTCCTGAGTATTTGGGCGGATGCGCAAGAATTATGCGATTAGAACCATCAACGACTTATAATGAAATCGAGAATAAAGTGTTTAAAATCACGAAATACGATCCCCATGAAATTAAGCTTAAGTTAAGTTTTTTATGGCCTATATTTAGTGGAAATGCATTGGTTGAAATTATAGACGATGCATCAATATTTTCGATGATAGACTTCGGTCTGACAAACACCCAGCATTCTTTTGAACTTTTAGTTGAGAAGGAACAATTGGAAATATCAGATGTTGCTTCAATGGGTAATTTTGATGGTAATGCTGGAGGTAGTTCCTAAGGGTACTGTCCCATGGTTAGCGATGATACCGTTAGTCTCAGTAGATACGACTATACACAACATTATTCAAACATTCAAACTCAAGGGTAAACATTTTATAAATTCACTTTTTATAATACCAAAATACTAATATATTTTATATATCAAATACAGATTTTTCCAATCGACTACTGCGGTTCTGAAAGGTTTTCAAACTCAAGGGCAAAGAAGGGAAAAGTCCTTGGCGATGGAGACTCCACTCACCACGTATTACGAAAATATATTCCCGAAAAGAGAGCGCAGAGCACAATACTACAAATATGAAAGGTTTAACACAGCGGAGTTTCAAGTTACGGGGAGTAATGGGAATCAATATACCGTAAATTTTAGAGATGAAGGGCTCTCTTCGTACACATGCGGTGTTTTCCAGCAACAACATTTACCTTGTGCCCACGCAATTGCTGCTGCGAGTAGCATGCATAACTCACATTACAATTTTGCTTCCCGTTACTATACAGTTTCCAATTACCAAGGCGCATACGATCCAAAATTTCATCCTATACCAGACAGTCGCTATTGACACTATTATACTGGGAACGGACAAACACCGACTGTATTACCGCCAGACAAAAATATAGGACCCGGAAGACCTAAAGTGCGTCGAGATCAAATAACAATGGATGCTGATCCTCAGCAAAAGCACGATAGATGTAGCCTATGCAAACAACTAGGTCATTATAGGACCAGATGTCCAGGACAGTCAACAGGGACGGGACCCCCGAGATCGTGACAAGTGCACTGGAAGTAAATCGGTTAGCGCTTGTAAAGAAACTTGTACAATTTACCTTTTACAAACAGATATAATTTTTTTGTATTATAAATTTGACTTATTCATTTTGTTATTGGAGTATATACAAAATTCATATTTATAGTAATTCTATATGAACTGTAATAACAATTGTCCGGAACAAAAACAACACTAATATTATTGTTTAATTTTTCTATTCGATATTTAATCATTATGTTTTTAATTTAAAATTTTTTTTTAAAAAAAGGAGGGGCGGGTTCCCAGAACGCGCCCCCTGCCTTCTATAGGAGAGGGCGGGTTCTGGGAACCCGCCCTCTCCTATATAGGATAGGGGCGGGTTCCTAGAACCCCTCCTCTTATTTAGAGGGTGGGGCCGGATTTGAAACCGTCCTATTTTGATAAATAAAAAAAATATTTTATTTTAATAATTTTAATTTTATTATACCCTATTTCAAAAAAAACCTTAAAGCTAAAGGTTTCCATCTTTAAGAACGTATAGGCCATCACTATGTCGTGCGGAAACATTGCTATCAGCTTGTAGATTTCATAACAATATAGAGACAGCAATGTGGTCTCCGAGCAATTGCTTTATGTTAAATTAAAGCACATGATGTTGGATCCTACATTTTGCTATCTAATATTGCCGTCGCTAATTTGCAGGATTTGATGTAGGGAATAGGAAGTGGTACGTCTCCGTAGTAGTGCTGAAAGCGATCTTTGTTGGTGGGGAATAAATACGCACCCCGGTCTATGAATACATCTTCTGGCATTATACTTGATAGGTCCACCTAGTTTGACACCACCGGAAGTATATTCTTATCCCCTTCTGTTATTCTAGTGCAAATCCTTGTTCAGTTCAATTTTTGATCAAGCATTATGACAGACGCCACTACAAAATTTTCATCTGGAAGGGCCATTGTTTAAGTTCTTTTTTTATCACTACTACAATATGGGGTTGCCCCTACGGATAATGGAATCCGTAGGGGCAGATATTTGTTGCCCCTACTGACTAATCCGTAGGGCCCAATGGTTGTCCCTACGGTGCCCGACGTTTTAATTTAAAAATATTAAATCGTAATTTGTTGTTTGGCCCTACGGAGCAGTAAACCAATGATCTACGGATTAGTCCGTAGGGGCATATAAATGGGAATTTAATAAAAGAATTCACTCGTTCCCAAAATTCCCTACGCCTCGATCTCCCTCATTCCCAAAAATTCCCAAAATTCCCAAAAGTCCCACGTCTGCAGTTTTCTCATCGTCGCCACCGCCCTCCGTTCTCGTTGTCGCCACCGCCCTCGTTCTTCCTCGTCGCCGATTGCGCGCGTCGTTGACCACCGATCGAGCGTCTCCGTCTTCTCTCCTCCACCGCTTACAGGTTAGTAAATCTCCAATTAAACTTAATTTTGATGATTTTAGGGCTAGAGTTCAGGGTTTGGGTACCGATGAGGGTTAAGGTTAGGCATCGGTTGGGGTTAGGGTTAAGGTTAGGGTTCGATTGGGATTTGGTGTTGGGATTGGGGTTCGGCTGGGGTTGGGGTTGGGGTTCGGCTGGGGCTGGGGCTGAGGTTGGGGTTAGGGTTGGGGTTCGGCTAGGGCTGGGGCCGGCTGGGTTGGGGATAATAAAACCCCACTCCAACCTGTCAAAAGCTTTTTCCATATCCAATTTGAAGAGGATATTATGACCTCTTGTTTTTCTGTTAATATCCTGAGCAAGTTCCTGTGCTAAAACTATATTTTCTGCAGTACTTTTATCTTTTGTGAATGATCCTTGATTCTGAGAAATGATTTTTGGCAATACAGTAGCTAGTTTGTCTGATCGAAACTTGGTGAAAATTTTGTATAGAAAATTACAAAGGTTTATAGGCCTATAATCGATGATGGAGCGACAGTTTGCCTTTTTGGGAATAAGACAAACGAGAGTAGAATTGACAGCCTTGGGCACCTCTTTATGTTTGAAAAAATATTTCCCAGCTTCCTAAAGATCTTCACTAATAATCTGCCATGCGCCAAATAAAACTTGTCAGAGAACCCATCAGGACCAGGAGCACTATTTGGATCCATATTCTTAATACAACTGTGTAGCTCTTCAATAAAAGGAATATCATTAAGTATTTTATTTTCAATATCTGAAATCATATTAGAAATGATATGTCTGCAATCAAATTCTGCATTTATATTTTTTGAAGTAAAAGCTTTTTCAAAATGAGAAGCTGACATATGAACAATCTGTTTATGCTCCTCAAAACAAATGCCTTCTACATTTTGCAACTTTGTAATTCTATTTTGACATCTTCTAACATTAACCCAACAATGAAAGAATTTGGTATTTTTATCACCATCTGAAATCTATTTTATCCTTGATTTATGTCTCAAAAAAATTGAGGAAGGTTGTGTTTATTATATCAAAAACCTTTTTGTTGAACCCAACAGGTGAAAGTTTAGAGTTGTTATAGATAGCTCTTACATGTTGTTTAATGCATGTACCATTGTTAAGAGAGTGCAAGGTGGAGAACAATAAATTGTTTCAATGGCACATTTTTCAAGTTAAAACCAATATATGATACTCGATAATAATATGAAACTTTCATATTCTCGTCGATACTCATATATGAAACTCAAATCGCCACTTATTCCCCGTCTATCGGTTAACATACGTTCGATATTCGTCATGACATAGAACTATACGAAAGTTGTTAAATATTGGACGGTATAGCTCGATACTAACAACCGCCGTGTAGTCTATGTGACGAGAAGATTCAATCGTATGATAACCGATAGATTTGTCCCGTGTGGACAAGTTAGGAATGTATAAAACAAACACCTTCATTCACTTGTGTTTTCATCCGTTTCGAGATATTTTGTCGGTACTTTTCCACTGGTTCTCCGTGTATAAAGATAGATTAGATGTTCATTTCAACGTTGTTTCACAGCTTTGAAATGATTATTTGTTCTATTACTGTGTACTCGGAGAACAGCGGGGAGGTGCTGCCGAAATTTACTCGAAACGGTTGAAAGCACAAGCGAATGGGTGTTCGCTCTATACATTCTTAATGAGATAGAAGTCTTACCCCCGGCAACCGAAACACACACATACAACAAGAATACACAACAAACGCATCATTAGAGAATGATTCAAGATGTTCAAGTTAAAACCAATATATGATACTCGATGATAATATGAAACTTTCATATTCTCGTCGATACTCATATATGAAACTCAAAGCGCCACTTAGTCCCCGTCTATCGGTTAACATACGTTCGATATTCGTCGTGACATAGAACTATACGAAGGTTATTAAATATTGAACGGTATAGCTCGATACTAACAACCGTCGTGTAGTCTATGTGACGAGAAGATTCAATCGTAGATAACCGATAGATTTGTCCCGTGTGGACAAGTTAGGAATGTATAAAGCAAACACCTTCATTCACTTGTGTTTTCATCCGTTTCGAGATATTTTGTCGGTACTTTTCCGCTGGTTCTCCGTGTACAAAGATAGATTAGATGTTCATTTCAACGTTGTTTCACAGCTTTAAAATGATTATCTATTCTATTACAGTGTTGTTCCCCTCCGAAAGACGGCGCGACAGACGTCTTGCCTGAAATTTGGGGCAGATGCTAATAGGTGCTATCCGTCTACCTCTCCGAAGATGCCAAGTTGATTTATGGCACCATGTATCGAAGGTTTAAACGGATGCGGCCGATGTAGCAGAGTTTGTCAGATTCCCCCTCGATTGAGCGGTTTTTGATTGTGGGGACGCTCTTCCCTGCAGGCGCAAGCCCCTGCAGTTAATTACGCTACCGCATTGCGGTAACAACTTTCTCCTTCTCCAGCTGGTCACTTCGTGTCGTGGGTGTTTGTTTTGTTTGTGGTTGCCCGTGGATTGTATACGGAGACTAATTTATATCGTCGCCCGTAGGACGTGGATTAGTCCAAATCTGTATTTTCTTAGATTTGGGTTTGGGGTTTTTGTTCGAGGATACGTTAGCCATATTTGAGGCTAAGATCAACTCAAACGTTTGTTAAGGATACGTTAGTCCAGTTTGGGACTAAGATCAAATTAACGGGATCGTTTAGATCCGACAAAAGAGCGATTGGCTCTATTGTTCCAGTTTAGGGACATAGTGGTCCATTGCATGTATGGTCGTCGGGGCCCATCACCTCTCTGACGACGTTGAAGGATTACAACGACAGGTGTCAGAGGAGTTCAGAGATGTGCCCTTGAACCAAAGTTGATTGGGGGATCTATAGTCCAATTTGGGACTAAAGTCTGTTTGAGGGTTTAAGAATACGTTAGCCATATTTGAGGATAAGATCAACTTAAACATTTGTTAAGGATGCGTTAGTCTAATTTTAGGAGAATTAAATTCTCAAAACTCAATTCCCTTTCTAAGTTTAGGATCTGCATGGCAGGATCTCGACCCGATGAGAATTAAATTCTCAACTTATGGGAAGATGTGCTCTGTGCAGATCTTCAACCAGAAGAAGAACTAAGTTCTTTTTTGTATAAGAGTTAAACTCTTGGATTTTGAGAATTAAATTCTCTATTTGAAGTTTTGATTCCCTTTCTTTTCTCACCTAGGGTTTTATTTGTTGAGAATTAAATTCTCCTTTCTTTTCTTCCCTCTTGAGAATTAAATTCTCCTCCCTCTGTTTTTCTCCCCCCAAGGTAGATCCCCCCTCTTCTCTTCTCTTTGCTCCTATTTATAGGAGGAGGAAAAGAATCAATTTGTTTAGCAAATCTTTCATTGAAAGATTTGATTTGTTTTCATATTTAATATGAGCCTTTAGATCATTCAGTGAATTTTATTCACCGTTGGATTTTAAATCCAAAGATATTCTGTTTGTTATTTTCGGTGAGATTTAGGGGAAATCTTTCTTTGTCCAAGATTTTTCCATAAATTGGTGATTTTTAATCACCCTTGGATCTTTAATCCAACGGTCCCCATAATCCTTTTCCATTTGGAAAGATTTAGAAGCTTTTAGAATTTTAATTCTATTTCGAAAGATTTTAGAGAAATTTAGAATTTTAATTCTATTAAACTGTAAGGCTTTCAAAGCCTGTCACGTGCTGGCACGTGACCTTTGGTCACGTGTGAGCACGTGACCCCCAAATTGGTTCCTTTAACAGCCGCTTGTTTATGTTGTTTTAACCATCACGTGTCAACACGTGACCATTGGTCACGTGTGAGCACGTGATACCTCATTGAGGTATTTCCTTCAGCCGTTTGTTATTTCATTTCTGTTTCGATTGTCATGTGTCAACACGTGACCATTGGTCACGTGTGAGCACGTGATACCTCATTGAGGTAATTCCTGATTTTTAATCAGGGAACAGTGCATAGCATATAACTTTTGATCCCGGATGAATTATGAGGCCCATAATATATCAAATCGAAGGGTTTTCGAGATGCTTCCAATATCATCAGAATTTAGCTGTTTATCTTTCGGGAGTTTATCAAAATACAGGCCGGAAGATACTGGTTCGCATTTCCTTAAGCGTATCGCTGCCATTTGATACCTTGGACTCTTTTGCGCAGAAATTTTTGGCAGGAACAAATGCCCCCCACTACTTTGCCCACGTAAGTATATACGTGGGTGAAGTAGTGCAGAGTAATGCATAGCGTATGACCGGTTTCGAGTTGGTATATAACTTTCAGAATCTTGATCTGAGAAGATAAGGAGCGGACACAAACGTTGTCATTTATCATTGACTCAAATCTCGACTCTTAAGAGATATAGTTCCAAACTGTCAACTCCATGAGCCGCACCCTTCTATTTCTTTATGTCTTACTCTGGAGTGAAGTAGTTTATACGCTCATGAGTAACTTCTCCATTTCAGTGACATGTAGTTTTGGCAAGTGTGGCTCATAGATGGTCCGTCTTGACCTCTTTGCATGGCAGTGATGGCTTAGGAGACAGGGTTAGGATCTGCCACCTAAGATTTTTCAACTTTATGAGCCGTGAGGGTCTCATAAAGACTTTTCTCCCTACGAGTCGAGAGGATCCCGTAGGTGTATTTTCTCCCTAGGAGTCGTGAGGACTTCTAAGTGTGTATTTTCTCTTGAGAGTCGTAAGGATCTCACAAGAGAATTTTTCCCGCTTACAAGTCGAGAGGACTCGTAAGTGGTTGTTTCCCTCCTTGTCGAGATTCAACTTTGGAGAGTGAGGTCCGTGAATAGTATGCAAGAGTCCGTTTTGGACCAACTTGCAGGGCCCCAGTGCTTAGGAAACAGGTTTTTATCCCCATTGCCTAAGGCTTTATCTCACGAGTCGAGACGAATCGAGAAGTTCTCGCAAAGACATCAACTTCCTCACGAGTCGAAACCGATCAAGCAGATCTCGCAAGAATATCCTAACGTCACAGTTAACCTCTGCTCTTTACGATAGAGGTCCGTTAGGGTCTGTGGTACTAGGGTTTTGCCCGTCGTACCGTCGCATTGGCTGATGTATCCCTCGATAGGCAATCATGCTGTTCGAGTAGCCTTGCGACTGCCGTGTCTCTGATCCCTTCGGGGGCTGGACAAGACGTCTTCAAGCAATCCTCCTAGGCAGTTTGACCGTCGGAAGAGCAAGCGTTAGGAATTTGCCATGCCGCTTTTTACTTGAGGTTAGGCTCATTTTGGAGAGCCCCGATGAGTCATGACCACTCCGCGCTGGTGTGGGATGATCTCCGATAGTCTTTCAGGCTTATATGACTTGCCGTTAAGACCCTGAAGCTATGAATTTGGCCTTTGCTTCGTTTGCTGGCATCGCGTCTGCTGTATCGAGACGAATGTCGCGGTTGTCTCTAGGTTGCTGGTGAACCGTCGAGGTTTGGAACCAGGGATTTTGCCGTGACTCCTTTTGGTGATGTTGCGTCTGCTGTGTCGAGACGAACGTCGAGGTGGTGACCACTCTGCACTGGTGCGAGATAATCTCCGATTGTCTTTCAAGCTTTATATGACTTGCCGTCAAGACCCTGAAGCTAGGAATTTGGCCTTTGCTTCGTTTGGTGGCATTGCGTCTGCTGTATCAAGACGAATGTCGTGGTTTTCTCTAGGTTGCCGGTGAACCGTCGAGGTTTGGAACTAGGGATTTTGCTGTGGCTCCTTTTGGTGATGTTGCGTCTGCTGTATCGAGACGAACGTCGAGGTGGTGACCACTCCGCGCTAATGTGGGATGATCTCCGATTGTCTTTCAGGCTTTATATGACTTGCCGTCAAGACCCTGAAGCTAGGAATTTGGCATTTTGCTTCATTTGCTTTGGTGCGTTCGAATCCTGCTGGGGGAAGAACGCTGGGGTAACATTTCATCTGCTGTATCGAGACGATCGTCGAGGTGGTGACCACTCCGCGCTGGTGCGAGATGATCTCCGATTGTCTTTCAGGCTTTATATGACTTGCCGTCAAGACTCTGAAGCTAGGAATTTAGCCTTTTTGCTTCATTTGCTTTGGCGCGTTCGAATCCTGCTGGGGGAAGAACGCTGGGGTGACATTTCATCTGCTGTATCGAGACGATCGTCGAGGTGGTGACCACTCCGCGCTGGTGCGAGATGATCTCCGATTGTCTTTCAGGCTTTATATGACTTGCCGTCAAGACCCTGAAGCTATGAATTTAGCCTTTTGCTTCTTTTGCTTGCATTGCGTCCGCTGTATTGAGACGAACGTCGAGGTGGTGACCAGTCCATGTGGGATGACCTCTGATTGTCTTTCCGGTTTTATATGACTTACCGTCAAGATGTTGAAGCTAGGAATTTGGCCTTCGCTTCGTTTGCTTAGGTGTGTCCGAATCCTGTTGGAGGAAGGACGCTGTAGTGACATCTCGTCTGCTGTATCGAGACGAATGTCGTGGTGGTGACCACTCCATGTGGGATGATCTCTGATTGTCTTTCCGGTTTTATATGACTTACCGTCAAGACGTTAAAGCTAGGAATTTGGCCTTCGCTTCGTTTGCTTTGGTGTGTCCGGATCCTGTTGGAGGAAGGACGCTGTAGTTGACATTGCGTCTGCTGTATCGAGACGAATGCTGAGGTGGAGCTGGGATTTTGCCGTCATTCCGCTTTACTGACCATAGGGTCTTTTGTTGACATTGCATCTACATCCTGCTGGACTGCGAAGGAACGCCATTGTTGACATTGCATCTGCTGTAACAAGACGAATGCTGAAGTGGAGTTGGGATTTTGCCGTCACTCCGCATTGTTTCGGCCATGGAGTCTTTTGTTGACGTTGCATCTGCATCCTGATGGACCGCGAAAGAACGCCGTTGTTGATATTTCGTCTGCAGTATCGAGACGAATGCTGAGGTGGAGTTGGGATTTTGCCGTCACTCCGCATTGTTTCGACCATGGGGTCTTTCGCTGACGTTGCATCTGCATCGTGATAGACCGTGAAGGAACGCCGTTGTTGACATTTCGTCTGCTGTATCGAGACGAATGCTGAGGTGGAGCTGAGATTTTTCCGTCACTCGGCTTTGTTTCGACCATGGGGTCTCTTGTTGACGTTGCATCTGCATCCTGATGGACCGCGAAGGAACGCCGTTGTTGACATCTCGTCTGCTGTAACGAGACGAATGCTGAGATGATCTCTAGGTTGTCTGTGAACCGTCGAGATTTGGAACTAGGGACTATGCTATGGTTCCGTTTGATGGTATAACATCTGTGTCCTGCTGGAATGAGGAGGCCCACCGTTGTTGGTCTCCAGGCTATAGATGTGGCCATTGAGATTTGGAACTAGGGACTTTGCCATGGTCCCGTTTCGTTGCGATTCTGAGGTCGGTTGTTGACGTCACGTCTGCATCTAGTTAGAGTGAGGAGAAACACCGTTGGTGATCTCTAAGTTGTCGATGTTGACGTCAAGACCCTGAAGCTAAGGATCTTACTTTACTTCATTTGTTGACATTGTGTATGCAATATTGCGACAAATGTCGAGATCGTCTTTAGGTTGTCTATGAACCGTCGAGATTTGGCTTCGTTTTCTGGTGGAGCCTATTGGGAAGGTATGTTTCCCTCTTTGTTTGTGCCCCTGGATTGTATACAGGGATCGATATGATCTCACCTGTAGGGCAAAAGTTTCATTCATTTTTTTTATTATTTTTTTTCTTTCCGCGACGCTCTATCATTTCAGCTTTTATATCGCGAAAGTCGCGATTGCCCCATCATTTCGGCTATTTTTCACGGTGCCCAATCATTTCGGCTATTTATTTTGTTTTTACTCGCTGCTTTTCATTGCGAGTTGCCCAATCATTTCGGCTATTTTTGTATGCATACATTTTTACTTGCTGATTTCGTTGCAAGTTGCCCCATCATTTCGGCGATTTCATATGCATTTTTTTTTTTGCGAGTGGGGGATTTGGGATCTGATACCAAT
Organism: Agapanthus africanus; assembly: GCA_030015575.1. Taxonomy (NCBI): domain Eukaryota; kingdom Viridiplantae; phylum Streptophyta; class Magnoliopsida; order Asparagales; family Amaryllidaceae; genus Agapanthus; species Agapanthus africanus. Next base: position 128,086,959 of record CM057350.1, on the reverse strand, counting down.
CTTAGCATCAGCATCGCTGCGACTGGAATATTGCCAGGAGCGAATCATCATTTGCCATGAAAGGACTTGGAATTTGATACCGGTTTAGGCATCAGCATCGCTACAACTGGGACATTGCCAGGAGCGAATCATCATTTGCCTCTGTCGATGTTGAACAAAGATAGCTTAGCGAACAGGGTTAGAATCCCGTCGACTAAGGCTTTTGACTTCATGAGCCGTAAGGGTCCCACAAAGGTATTTCTCCCTACAAGTCGTGAGGATCTCATAGGTGTGTTTTCTCCTTAGGGATCGTGAGGATTCCTAAGTGTATGTTCCCCTGTAAGTCGTAAGGATCTTACAAAAGGGTTTTCTCCTTATAAGTCGAGAGGACTTACAAGGGTTGTTCACCGTATGGACATATCCCCAGTCACGGGTGGGACTTGGTTAGGGAAATGTTTATTCGCGCCCGTGGATTGTATACAAGGGTCAGCATTGAGCCGCTTGTAGGGCCATATCGAAGGTTGTGGGGGGGTTTGCTTAAGAACAGGTTCAGGTCTCTGTAACTTAAGACTTTCAAATCTTATGAGCCATGAGGGTCCCATAAGAGAGTTCTCCTTACGAGTCGTGAGGATCTCGCAAGTGTAATTTCTCCTTAGGGATCGTGAGGATCCCTAAGTGTGTTGCTCCCTTGTGAGTCGTAAGGATCTCACGCGGGTGGTTTCTTCTTACAAGGTCGAGAGGACCCTGTAAGTATTTTTTAACGAGGTTGCGCCCTTTCAGGTTTTCACAAACACTCGCCGGTAGCCCTGCTGTTTTTACTCACGGAGCCCTTTCGGGTTTTCATCCGTGCCCACTTTGCTTATAGACATACCGTTCTTTTTATTTATTTATTTTTTCTTTTTTCTTTTTTTTTAAACGAGGTTGCGCCCTTTCGGGTTTTCACGAACACTCGCCAGTAGCCCTGCTGTTTTTACTCACGGAGCCCTTTCGGGTTTTCATCCGTGCCCATTTTGCTTGTGGACATACCGTTTTTTTTTGTTTTTTTTTTACCACGTCAGCCTGAAGATGCTGTGGGTTGGGAGTAGTTTAACGACGTTTCGGTCATTTGCAAGTTTTAGGACATTACGGTCCATTGTTAGTTTAACGACGTTTCGGTCTATTATCCAGTTTTAGGACATAGCGGTCCATTGTTAGTTTAACGACGTTTCGGTTTATTATTCAGTTTTAGGACATAGTGGTCCGTTGGGCTTTCTCTATGAATGAGCATGATGCCCCCGGCGTGTCCATCTTTTTCGGAGCATGTGGTTGTGGCGGGCTCACCTTCCAGTTTTCGGACAGCGCGAACTTGCCCTGTTGGTATTGGTCTTCAACCCAGTTTTTGAAGACATAGCAGTTATCGATCGGATGGCCCAATACTTGGTGGTAAGGGCAGTAATTAGAATTGTTGGCATTATTCAGTTGCAGCTGGTGTTTCGGCTCCGGTAGAGTGATAAGCCCGTTGCGCACTGCTAGTTCGAACAGCCTCCTTATTTCATCCCGAGGAAATGAGTAAGGACGTTTCAACTTTTCATAGAGGGGTTGCCGCTTGTTGCTTTGGCGAACAACCGGTCTAAGATCACTCGATTATTGTTGAGCGTTGGCGATGAATGCCGTTTTTCCCTTCCCTTTATCCTTTTGTTCGATCCCTTGTTTGCGGGTCCGAGATTCTTTCCGGGTAGCGTGCGATTGCACGGCTGAATGTTCTCTCAACTCTTCAATTCTTCCGTTTTAGAGATGGATTCCTCGAAGAGAGGACCGAGGGCTACCTTTTCGTCGGAGTCGCTCCCGAAGGTAAGAACTCGCGATTTTCCGGGATCAACCCTATGACAATTGCTGGAAATTCTTTTACGCTCATCTGTCGCATTTTTCCGCTGTCTACGGGCTTCACGCTTTGTTCTATTGAAGTGTTGCCTGTGAGCGATATACCCTTACCACCAACACTTAAAGGAGTTGCAGTCTTCAGTAGGATGTGCGATCTTCTGATGATATAAGCAGAAGTTAGGATGTACGTCCGCTTCATCAAGATGTATACCACCGGGAGAATTTTCTCTGAAAGAGGGCAGCTTCATTCCCATTGATATGGCTTTGGCGAATCGTTTCCTTGTCTTGATCCTGCTTTCATTTGCGGCGGATGTACTTTGATCTGGTGGGAGTGTTTCGACCCTTTTGTCCAGTCGTCGGCGTTTGGCCTTTTCAAATATGGCCATCTCGCGCTCCCGATCAGCTTTACTTTTCAGACGAATCTCATCTAGAAAGGCGTCGATCATTTCGTCTGTCGGCCATACAAGTTCCGGTTCAGGCTCTGCCCCCAGCTTCTCGGTGCCAGGAGTTTTTTCATCGTCGGTAAACGAGTGGGAGATCACATTACAACTCGCCACGTATCCCTCGGATTCATCCGACGAACTCTCTCCCTCATCTTCCTCTTGAAAGACGTGGTTGATGAACTCTTGGAGTATGATGGGAGCCCGTGCCTTTTGATTGTACTCTTCCAGCGCGTCGATCTGTTTCTGTAAATCTGTGCGCTTTTTACCAGGCTTCACGAGCTTCTTAGATTTCTTCTTCTTTTTCCTTGAAGATTTCGACGGCTGATTGTGAGTGTTCAGGCCATCACTACTGATCTTCGGAGTTGGGCGCAGCTTCAGCATCCCTTCAGTGATTTGGAGTTCCAGCGGGTTCTTCCACCTGATCGCCGGGCATGTCTGGAGCTCATTCAGCATTCTTTTGGTCTTCGCTGAAAGCACGATTTCCCACGGAGCTTCTTCAATGAAAGAACAAGTTGCCCCCGGTGTGTCCATCTTCTTAGGAGTGTGCGGCTGTGGTGGGTTTACTTTCCACTTTTCGGACAGCGCAAACTTGCCTTGTAGGTACTGATCTTCGATCCATCCTTTAAAGACGAAGCAATCCTCGATCGGGTGACTTACCGTTTGGTGGTAAGGGCAATAATTGGGATCATTGACATCGCCTGGCTGCAATGGACGTCTTAGACTCGGCAGATTGATGAGTCTGTTGCGCACAGCCAGCTCGAACAGTCTCCTTGTTTTATTCTGAGGAAACAAGTAAGGACGTCCTGGTCTTTCCTCAAGGGATGGGCGTGGACGCATATTGTTTTGAAGGACAACCGGCTTTAAGTTGCTCGGCCGTTGTTGAGTATTGGCAACAACGATCGCTTTCCTTTTCTCAGTTCGAGAGTTTGGCTTTGGAGGAGACGGTTTATGTCCCATCTGATCCATTTGGGCCAACTTATCGATCAAGGCCTGGAAAGTAGTTAGCTTGAAGAACATCATGAATTGCGAGATGGTTGCTTGCGGATCAAGAGTGCCCACGAACATGCCCACCGCTGGCGCTTCTTCGATGCGTTGTTCGCATTTCGACCACAGATTCCGCCATCGTGTTGCATATTGAACCCATGTTTCGCCTGGCCTTATCCTGGCGTTGATCAGTGCTGTTATCGGGGTACGTTCACTAGCACTCACGAATCTTTGTGTAAACAGTAGCTCCATCTCCGCAAATTTTTTGACAGAGTCGATAGGTAGCTCCGAATACCATTCAAAGGCTGTTTCCGCTAAGCTACCGACGAACTGGCGAAGCAGCAGTTTTTCGTCGTCTCCAGTGTTGCCGCATAAGGCCCTGAATTGAGTGACATGCTGATGTGGATTCCCTGTCCCTTTATATACGTGGAACTTAGGGATCGTATATCCCGGCGGGTAACTGATTTGGTCATACCAGCTCGGGTATGGCCGTCCTGTCTTGACAACTTGACCGGCCGCCTCAGTTGCCTAATGAACCCATATCTGTTGAGCTATATATTCATCCAGGTCTGTCTTGGAAATTGTCTCCTCCTTGGCTGTTGACAGAGCCGGTGGAGGATTTGATATTTCTCCCCTGTCATCTTCAAGGACGATCGGAGGATCTTCGGCAGGAGGATCTTGCTGGATCATCATACCTACCATATCCTGGAACAGAAGGGCCATTCATTGTATATTGGCTGCTTGTTCCGCAGCCTCTTTATCCTTCTTTTCCAGTATTCTCCGAAGGAATTCGGCGTCTGTTTCTTGCTCCTAGCGTTGATTCGAGGATGCTTCGGGACTTTCTTTCGGCCCAGTGAGTGCGGCCATCGCATTCATCATTTCTTGGAGCTTCTGCTGCTGCTCCTGAGCTTTAGTCATCGATCGCGTAAGCGGTCTGTGACCTGTAGATGTACGGCTGTCCTCTTTTCCCAGTGCCATGTATACCGTATGCACCATTATGCCCCCAGACTTAGGGCATTTAGGCTTATTGTCCTTGACATTTGCTGTAGGAATGAGGACTCTATCCGGCATTCTTCTCTTTTGAGTAGTAGACGTGGAGGGAGCCGTTGCAGTGGGCACCCAAGCGGTTGTCGTCCTTTGTTGTTTGACGTGACGGTTCTTTTCTTCCTGCACCTTCGTCCTTTTCTGTTGACGAGAGTGATCTTGGTCAATTACCGAGTCTTGAACCTGTCGCCAGACCTTATAAATTTTGGAGGACAGCCGTTGAAAAGGCTGCTCTGGCTTCGCTTCTGTAACCCTCTCCGCAGGTGGAGGAGATCTTTTTAGCGTAGCAGTCGGAGAGTTCTTGCGTACCCTCCTTAGCGGTTCAAAGCTGTTCCCAGTTGGAACAGCAGCGTTGACTTCCACCACTGGAGCAGATGGAGTTAGCCCTGAAAGGGAGTTGCCCCTGGCCTTCCTCATTCGGCGCCAGTGGCGACGTCGAGCATGTCGAGCTGTCGGGACTGGCTCGGCGATAGGGATAATTTCGTTTTGCCCCCTGTACGGATGAGGCGCCGTTGGCGCCAGCCTCTTAAAGACTGATGTTGTCCTTTGGGTGACGATGTTCAATCTGTCAAAGACAGATCCTTGAGTAGGAGCAGGAGCCGGGATAGTCAGCCTTGAAAAGACCGACTCTTTAACAGGGGAAGCCGCCTTGACGACTCTAGGAGCAGAGGTGGCTGTCTTCCTCGGGACGGCCATTTCAGGGTCCATAGGCTTCTTGGCGGGCCTATCAGAATTCTGGTTCAGCCTGGTAAAGACAGAGGCTGCCGGCCTGATATTGGACGACCCGTTGAAAGGGGCCGTTGTAGCAGTGAGCCGATCGAAGACCGAATTCTTGTGCGCTTCCGGTGTGGGCACTGGAATGGTGAAGCTTGCAGGTGGGAGCATGGTCCCGAAGAACAGACGGGTGGTGGCCTGCGTCACTTGTTCCACCGGCATGGCAAGAATGGAGGCCGCTTGGGGACCATAGGCTACACCTCCAGGTGAGGCGGAGCGTCTGTTGCACTTGCATTTCGAGCAGCTCGAGCAGTTGGATGCCATTGATGCTTGATTTCTACGCCAGGAAAAAATCCAAATCTTAGTAACTTGAAACCCAAAGGCAACCATTAACAAACCGCGATTCGTTCGTGAAGACGACACACGAAGTGTGGAGTGGAAAGAGGAAAAGGACCCACCGGGCGTGCCAGAATCTGTTCCCCTCCGAAAGACGGCGCGACGGACATCTTGCCTGAAATTCGGGGCAGATGCTAATAGGTGCTATCCGTCTACCTCTCCGAAAATGCCAAGTTGATTTATGGCACCATGTATCGAAGGTTTAAACGGATGCGGCCGATGTAGCAGACTTCGTCAGATTTCCCCTCGCTTGAGGGGTTTTTAATTGTGAGGACGCGCTTCCCTGCAGGCGCAAGCCCCTGCAGTTAATTACGCTACCGCATTGCGGTAACAACTTTCTCCTTCTCCAGCTGGTCATTTCGTGTCGTGGGTGTTTGTTTTTTTTGTGGTTGCCCGTGGATTGTATACGGAGACTAATTTATGTCGTCGCCCGTAGGACGTGGATTAGTCCAAATCCGTATTTTCTTAGATTTGGGTTTGGGGTTTTTGTTTGAGATTACGTTATCCATATTTGAGGCTAAGATCAACTCAAACGTTTGTAAGAATACATTAGTCCAGTTTGGGACTAAGATCAACTTAACGGGATCGTTTAGATCCGACAAAAGAGCGATTGGCTCTATTGTTCTAGTTTAGGGACATAGTGGTCCATTGCATGTATGGTCGTCCGGACCCATCACCTCTCTGACGACGTTGAAGGATTACAACGACAGGTGTCAGAGGAGTTCAGAGATGTGCCCTTGAACCAAAGTTGATTGGGGGATCTATAGTCCAATTTGGGACTAAAGTCTGTTTGAGGGTTTAAGAATACGTTAGCCATATTTGAGGCTAAGATCAACTTAAACATTTGTTAAGGATGTGTTAGTCTAATTTGAAACTAAGATCAACTTAACGGGATCGTTTAGATCCGACAAAAGAGCATTGGGGCTCTATTGTTCCAGTTTAGGGACATGGTGGTCCATTGCCAGTTTAGGGACATGGTGGTCCATTGCCAGTTTAAGAACATGGTGGTCCATTTAATGTATGGTCGTCGGGACCCATCACCTCTCTGACGGCGTTGAAGGATTATAACGACAGGTGTCAGAGGAGTTCAGAGATGTACCCTTGAACCAATGAGTCGGTTGAAAGAGCAGATGTGCTCAATTCAAGATGATTTGAGGACTTATGGCCAGTTTGGGCTAAGTCCAATTATCTTTGAAATATTGGCCCTTTGGGCCATTAGACATTTATCTGGGTTCAGCCCCTCATCATTCAGCAGTGCTAAATAGAGGTTTGGGGGCTCTGACAACATCTTGTTTTTTATTTCCTCAATTTTGAGATTCATTTGGAGGAGGGACTTTTGCCTCTGGAAAATTAGCCAATTTGGCTAAAAGTAGTGTTAAACACTAGAGAACAACAGTGTTAAACACTGGAGGTAGAACTCTCAAATTAGTGTTAAACACTAAAAGACAATCAGTGTTAAACACTGGAAATATAATCTTCAATTTAGTGTTGAACACTAGAAACAATCAGTGTTAAACACTGGAAATATAATCCCCAGATTAGTGTTAAACACTAAAGACAGAGGGGTCACGTGTGGACACGTGAGAGCGCCCAAAGGTGGGACCAGATCCCTTTTCTTCGTTCTGCAATTAAGTGTTAAACCCTTCTTCATCTTTTGAGCATCACGTGTGGGCACGTGATAGGCATCCATCCATTGGATATTAAAGGGATTTGTTAGGGGTCACGTGAGGACACGTGAGGGCGCCCTAAATATGGAGCCAGATCTCCTTTTGTTTTATCCTCAAATCTGCGAATAAGTGTTAAACACTTTTATTTTTATTTTAGAGCATCACGTGTTGGCACGTGATGGGGATCTGTGCACCAATTGTTAAAGCATTTGCTGAGGGGTCACGTGATAACACGTGAGAGCGCCCAAAGCTTTCATTTCCTTTGCTTTTTCTTTCTGCGTTTTGGGAATCACGTGGGAGCACGTGAGGCATTGCCTCAAAGCTTCTTTTCTTCAGGGATCTTTTCAAGGGTCACGTGGGGGCACGTGACCCTAGTTCTTTTCATGAACAGAGATCTTTTAAGAATTGAATTCTCTGTAGGGTTAAACCCTAATTATGATTTTGGAGGAATTAAATTCCTATTGTGAAAGAATTAAATTCTTATTTAGGATAAAACCCTGATTTCTTTTTAAAGGAATTAAATTCCCAGATATGTAAAAGAATTAAATTCTTGATTAGGGTTAAACCCTAGTTTTGTTTTAGGAGAATTAAATTCTCAAAACTCAATTCCCCTTCTAAGTTTAGGATCTGCATGGCAGGATCTCGACCCGATGAAAATTAAATTCTCAACTTATGGGGAGATGTGCTCTGTGCAGATCTTCAACCAGAAGAAGAAAAAAGTTCTTTTTTATATAAGAGTTAAACTCTTGGATTTTGAGAATTAAATTCTCTGTTTGAAGTTTTGATTCCCTTTCTTTTCTCACATAGGGTTTTATTTGTTGAGAATTAAATTCTCCTTTCTTTTCTTCCCTCTTGAGAATTAAATTCTCCTCCCTCTGTTTTTCTCCCCCCAAGGTAGATCCCCCCTCTTCTCTTCTCTTTGCTCCTATTTATAGGAGGAGGAAAAGAATCAATTTGTTTAGCAAATTTTTCATTGAAAGATTTGATTTGTTTTCATATTTAATATGAGCCTTTAGATCATTCAGTGAATTTTATTCACCGTTGGATTTTAAATCCAAAGATATTCTGTTTGTTATTTTCGGTGAGATTTAGGGGAAATCATTCCTTGTCCAAGATTTTTCCATAAATTGGTGATTTTTAATCACCCTTGGATCTTTAATGCAACGGTCCCCATAATCCTTTTCCATTTGGAAAGGTTTAGAAGATTTTAGAATTTTAATTCTATTTCGAGAAATTTTAGAGAAATTTAGAATTTTAATTCTATTAAACTGTAAGGCTTTCAAAGCCTGTCACATGCTGGCACGTGACCCTTGGTCACGTGTGAGCACGTGACCCCCAAATTGGTTCCTTTAACAGCCGCTTGTTTATGTTGTTGTTTTAACCATCACGTGTCAACACGTGACCATTGGTCACGTGTGAGCACGTGATACCTCATTGAGGTATTTCCTTCAGCCGTTTGTTATTTCATTTCTGTTTCGATTGTCACGTGTCAACACGTGACCATTGGTCACGTGTGAGCACGTGATACCTCATTGAGGTAATTCCTGATTTTTAATCAGGGAACAGTGCATAGCATATAACTTTTGATCCCGGATGAATTATGAGGCCCATAATATATCAAATCGAAGGGTTTTTCGAGATGCTTCCAATATCATCAGAATTTAGCTGTTTATCTTTCAGGAGTTTATCAAAATACAGGCCGGAAGATACTGGTTCGCATTTCCTTAAGCGTATCGTTGCCATTTGATACCTTGGACTCTTTTGCGCAGAAATTTTTGGCGGGAATAAGGGTACTCGGAGAACAGCGGGGAGGTGCTGCCGAAATTTACTCGAAACGGTTGAAAGCACAAGAGAATGGGTGTTCGCTCTATACATTCTTAATAGGATAGAAGCCTTACCCCCGACAGCTGAAACACACGCATACAAAAAGAATACACAACAAACGCATCATTAGAGAGTGATTCAAGATGTTCAAGTTAAAACCAATATATGATACTCGATGATAATATGAAACTTTCATATTCTCGTCGATACTCATATATGAAACTCAAAGTGCCACTTAGTCTCCGTCTATCGGTTAGCATACGTTCGATGTTCATCGTGACATAGAACTATATGAAGGTTGTTAAATATCGGACGGTATAGCTCGATACTGACAACCGTCGTGTAGTCTATGTGACGAGAAAATTCAATCGTATGATAACCGATAGATTTGTCGACAAGTTAAGAATGTATAAAGCAAACACTTTCATTCACTTGTGTTTTCATCCGTTTCGAGATATTTCATCGGTACTTTTCCACTGGATTTCCGTGTACAAAGATAGATTAGATGTTCATTTCAACGTTGTTTCATAGTTTTGAAATGATTATCTATTCTATTATAGTGCACTCGGAGAACAGCGGGGAGGTGCTGCCGCAATTTACTCGAAACGGTTGAAAGCACAAGCGAATGGATGTTCGCTCTATACATTCTTAATGGGATAGAAGCCTTACCCCCAGCAGCCGAAACATACATATAACAAGAATACACAACAAACGTATCATTAAAGAGTGATTCAAGATATTCAAGTTAAAACCAATATATGATACTCGATGATAATATGAAACTTTCATATTCTCATACATGAGTATTCTCAAATCTAACTTTGATTATCGATAATTTATTCTTTTCAACGACAAACGCACACACAAGGTATATACACGGATTTTCTCCTTTGTCCGTAACCATCTCGTTCTTAGATTTCTCAATATAGACATCATAACCTACAATTTATATGTTATACAGTCTAACATGGCCCATGAGTACGTCAGAGTTAAAGACTGGATGTATGTGGATTGGCAACAATGTATACAACCTAAGTTTGTTGCAGGAGTTGCTGCTTTTATTGAATTTGCACGCGCACATAATAAGATCGTGATAGAGAAGATTCTCTGCCCGTGCGATAGATGTGGAAATAAGTAGTGGCAGAAGGTAGAATTGGCAGAGCTTCATATCGTAAAATATGGTTTTACTAGATTTTATAAAACTTGGTTATATCATGGGGAAGGAGAAGAACGCAGTAATACGGCAAAAGAAGAAGGAGAAGATGATAATGCAGCAGGAGAAGGAGAAGACGGTAATGCAACAGAAGAAGAAGACGGTAATTTCTTTCCCTCAGAAGAAATGGAGGATATGGTAGAGGCTGCCCTAGGTGAATCTATTCGTACCGAAAATGACATTCCTTCCGGTCAAGGACCGCGTGCGGATAAATATGAAAACTTCATGAATGATGCTAGAAAACCAATTTATGAGAATGCAAAGTATTCCACCCTCTCATGGTTCGTCCAACTTTTCCAGATTAAGTGCCTAAATGGATGGAGAAATAAGTCATTCACAATATTTCTTTGGTTCTTGAAAGATTCTATGCCCCCGGGAAATAACGTGACCGAAAGCTGGTACGGAGCCCAGAAGATGATGTCTGATTTAGGTCTGAAGTGTGAGAAAATTCAAGCATGTCCTAAAAATTGCGTGTTGTACCGGAAAGAGAATTCAGATTTGAAAGAGTGTCCAACATGCGGAAAGGCCAGGTATAAGCCGAAAGATTCTGATAAGAAGCCCGATATACCTGTCAAGATAGCACGATACTTTCCCATAACACAGAGACTGCAGAGGCTATTCAGGTGCAAGAAAACAGCCAAGGCAATGATTTGACATCACCGTGCTCCTCCAAGTGAACATGGAAAAATGAGCCATCCAAGAGATTCACCGACATGGAAGGATTTCGATAGGAGACACGCAATATTCAGTAGCGATCCTCGCAATGTCAAGCTCGGACTGGCTAGTGATGGCTTCTGCCCATTCAACTATATGGCTGGAAGCCACAGCACATGGCCCGTTGTAATGATAATTTATAATCTGTCGCCTTGGTTGGCTATGGACCAATCATACTTTATGATGCCTCTTCTTATCGACATACCAAACTCACCGGAAAACAATATCGACGTCTATCTCCGACCTCTGATCGAGAAGTTAAAATCTTTGTTCATTGATGGTGTAGAGACTTACGATGCAAACACAAATACAACCTTTATACTGCGTGCAGCTTTATTGTGGACAATTAATGACTTTCCTGCGTATGGAATGCTATCAGGTTGGTCCGTACATGGTCACAAAGCATGTCCTCATTGCTATCAACATACAATATCGAAATTCTTAAATTTTAGCAGGAAGGTTTGTTATTGCGGCCATCGACGTTTCCTGCCTCTAGACCACTCCTATAGGTTAGACGTTGTTCACTTTGATGGTCATCAGGAACTTCTTGGACCTCCAGCCCCATTGTTCGGAGAGGACGTGATTGCTCAGTGTGATGGTTACAATAATGTGACCTTCGGGATGGATCCGACAAAACAAGTCAAACCACCATTCTGGAACAAGTTAAGTATTTTTTTCGAGTTTCCGTACTGGTCAACAAATTTAGTGCGTCATTGTCTGGACGTCATGCATATAGAGAAGGGAGTATCCGAGCACATACTCAACTTGCTTCTTTGTAAAGATAGGAAATCGAAAGACAATCTCAATACTCGGATGGATCTACAGGACTGGGAAATAAGAAGTGAATTGCATCCTAAACCGGTAGCGGGTAAACCAGGCAAGTTTGTACTTCCCAATGCCGCTTATCATATGTCACAACCGGAGAAGAAAAGATTCATGCAGGTGTTGCATGATTTGAAAGTTCCCACAGGTTTCTCAGGGTCATTCAGTAAGAAGATAAAAATTGTGAAAGGCAAGATCGATGGGCTGAAAAGTCATGATCACCATGTTATCGTGGAGCACCTTCTCCCATTAGCTCTCAGGACTTCTCTCCCTGAATCGGTTGGTCTAGTAATCAACGACCTATGTTATTTTTTCAGAGAGTTATGCGCTAAAACACTGGATGTTGTGACGCTGGATAAACTAGAAAATTCTATTGTGTTGATACTTTGCAAGTTTGAGCGTATTTTCCCACCGTCATTCTTCGATATCATAATACACCTGACGGTTTATCTTGTAACTGAGGCTAACTTAGCCGGACCGGTACAATATCGATGGATGTATCTCGTCGAGAGGTACGTGGAATTTTTCGTTTCGCGCAATTTTTAAAATTATTATTGTCATGTATGCCCGTATTTATTTATTCAACGTATTTTCTTTAGGTACCTCTACGCTCTTAAAAAGTATATACGCAATAGAAATCGACCAGAGGGTTCTATTATGCAAGGTTATCTTCTTGATGAAGCAACCACATTTTGTTCCCGCTATCTGGACGAGAACATTGAGACGAGATTTAACCGGCCTCGAAGAATTTAAGACGGGTCATATGGTAAAACCGATTATAAGAGGGTAGACACTATGTTTATCAACAAGATAAACCGATTTATCTTGCTTAATTGCGCATGTCTTGAAAAAATTAGAGAGTAAGTTTTTTTTGATTAATTGTTATATTTGTATTTGTGTGTGTATGAAATGATATAATATTAATGTCAAAATTTATTGTCGAAAACAGAATTCATTTTAACGGGGTACGTGAGGGGCATCCTGATTGGAACGATGAACGATTGGAAAAATATCATTAGGATAATTTTTGCGATTGGGTTGCAGATTATGTAAATTATTCGAATAACATGTTATTGCTATCAGTTTTAATCTAAACTTATATCGTTATGTATTTGTCGTAAAATTTGTTTTGTTAGATCCACGATCCGAACTTGTCTGCATCATTAGAAAGTGATTCAAGATATTTAGCTCAATTTCCTAGTATGGAGGTTGCATATTATAAATGATTCGGTGTCCTTGGATAAAAATTCGAAGTTAGGGACATAGAAATATCTAGAACCACTGAGAATAGTGGGATTACAACAGTAGGATCGGATGGTGTGATTTATTATGGATACTTAAATTGTATACTTGGCATCCACTATTCCAGACGATTAGAACCCTTTTATATATTTCAGTGCACTTGGTACGATACGCGAACCGATATGGATAAGTGGAGAAGCAATCTTGGGATTTGGAAAGATGAATATGGATTGACCAGTGTGAACACACTTCGATTTTACGGTCAGGAAGATCCGTTTATCTTTCCGAACCAAGCGTTTTAAGTATACTACTCACAGTGTTTGAAGCATCCGGGATGGAGTGTCATATGTCGTTGGAAACCCAGGGATGTCTACGATGTCCCAAAATTCGAGGACAATGATGAGGATGAAGAAGAGAGAAGACTTAGAGTGCTCCAACCGTCTGTTTCGAAAGACGGGTTGTCTTCGGCTGATCATGAAGTTAAGTGGGTTAGAAATGATATCGATGATGAAATCCAAGTAGATATGTCTAATGCGCCTACGAAACGAAAAAGGTTATCAGTAATGTTATATTATTACTTCACATTTTACGATCTATACATATATAGTCAATACTTGTAATGATTATCTAATGCGTCCACGAACCGTTTTATCTAGATTTGATGACGATGACGGGAGCAGCGAGGGGCGGCAGGAGCTCCAGCCGCGGCACCGGCAGAAGCAGAGGCAGAGGCAGAGGCAGAGCGGTTCTGCCACCCGGAGAGCTGCGTAGGGAGCTTCAGAGGGCCGGTCTTGCACCCCGATCGGAGACCCCTTCGGATGCCTCCTTCCGTGTGGACTTTGCCACACCTCTAGGTATATTGCACGTATATTCATTTTGAATGTAATATTACAGATATACATGCATGTTCATGTCAAAATTACTTATATTGTCAATGTTTGATTGTCCAGCTGTTGGTGATGCATCCACATCAGGGACAGAGGCCACTCCCGCCCCTCCAGGTATGTTTATATATCATATAATGCATGTATATTGATTTAGAATATTATATCATAAATATACATAAATTGTTTATGCTCTTACGTACTTACATCAGGGACAGAGGCCACCCCCGCACCTCCAGGTATGCTTATATATCATATACCTACTGGTATGTTTATATATCCTATAGTGTATACATGTTGATTTAGAATGTTATATTATTGATATACGCATTCTTTTTGCAATTACTTATATAGCTGATACTTGATTGTCTAATTATAGATGGTGCGTCCTCGTCTGGTGCAGGGGCCACTCCCGTCACTTCCATACCCTCCGCTCAGTCCGCAGGTTTGTATGAATAAATATAAAATATTTATTCATTTTACATATCCTTTAAGAATAAACATGAACTTTATGTAATTTTATCGATATTTATTTTTTAGTTGGAGATGCGTCCACGTCCGGGTCACCAGTTGTTCCTCATCGGAGGAACTATCGTCCCGCTCGTGCTATTGCCCGGGCCCAGGCTCATGCTTTAGTCGCCGGAGGTATATATCACACTTCAATTTTCGTTAAATCTTGATTTCTTAATACCACTTTGTCTAAATATTGATTGTCTTAATATTTCTTGTAGACGCAGGGCCTCCCCATCCTGAGAGGGAGACTCGAGGCCCGAATCAGTCCCACAGGCTGAGGCCCGACAGAGCTAGGGGGAGGCAGCATTCCCCCTCTTTTTTACCCTGATTATCGCTATACCGGCGATCATGCGAGAGATTCGGCCGGTATATGGAGGATGAGAGCCGGGTCGTGAAGAACTATCCACTTCACGTTGAGTGGGACGACCAGCACCGGCGCTCATTCGCCCGCTTCTGGGATCAGGCTCGGGTATTAATATATATTTTCTTTTGATTTATCAAATATATTTATTATTAACACTTGCAATCTAATAACAATGTTTTTTGTTGTATTTTCAGTTGGATTACGATTTTCAGCCTGTACCCGACCCTAATCACCCTGGGAGGGTGCTCGATCTTCACGCTCTGTATAATGACCTGATGAAGAACATGCAGACGAAGGTCCGATACAACAGGAATGAGTTGAAGATCGACTGCTATTCCCTGTGGATGGCGACCCCCGAAGCAGAGAGAGCGGCTCTCCTATCTACTCCGGCCTTTGCGAGAGTCGACGTAGATACATGGCCTTTATTGTGCCAATATTTCAATTCTCATCGCAAACAGGTATGTATTTTAAATGTAATTCATTGTTTAGTATATAATTTATTTTTTTGTGTTGCTTAATTAGAAAACTAAATCTGAATGTGTTGTGCAGAAACAGGCCGATCAAAATAAAGAGAATAGAAAGTCGGCGAAGAGAGGTCGCCCCACTTATACAGGTGGCTCGAGAAATATTACTCGTGCCATGGAGTTATCGGTAAATTACAATAGACCGGCCTTTGTGATATAATGTAATATTAAGAGTTATTTTCTAATATATCTAATATTAAGAGTTATTTTCTAATATTGCAGAGAGCTCAGGTCCTGGCGTAGGGTGGTACACCGAGCGTGCTGTCCGCGTATCTTGTCGTCCACGGCACATCGATAGATCCCGCCACGGGCGAGCTTCGATACCCCGACACCGCTACCCAGGAGTATTGCGTAAGTGTTAATATTTATTCAACCCCTATTTGAAATTTTTGTTTTGAAAGGTTCAAATTTAAATGATATACTTATATTTTACTGGTTGATGTGGGTGTAGGAGCGGGTGGTTGAGCAAGCGGAGGTATCGGGGATCGATTTTACCGGACAAAACGATCTGATGCTGCTGACCCCAGTCCTAGACGCCGCACACGGAGGGCACCACGGAGGTTGGGAGAGAGGCCGGGGACTGGGTCCTAGCAGGGCCCATATGAGGTTGGACTCCACTCCGGCGGTTACTTCCTCCGTCTCCAGTGAGCGACGGTTCCAGCAAGAACTGGACACCTTGAAGGCCACCGTTCAGGAGTTGAAGGAGATGTTGGTATGTATACTACTTAATAGTAAAATATTATGTCAATAGCAACATATCCAATATTAGTACGTAGCCTAATCTTATTTGGTTGTAGATTTAGTTTTGATTAATCATACATACATATCTAATTAAAATAAACTACGGTTTTCCAAACTAGATATCCAAACGAGGCCTAAGTCTCTAAGTATACATAGATTGGGGTTTCACAATAATTTGATAATGATACGAATTCGACTAATGCACGGTTCTTACTCGTTTATTACACACAAAATTGAACAGACGCGGCAGGGTACATCGGCCGAGCCTCCACATGCATCTCCTTCGGCTGCGGCTCCGCAAGCCACTACCTCGGCTGCGGTTCCGCAGACAACTCCTATAGCTCCACTGCCCGCTCAGACTCCCGCAGCTGTGGCTTCGCAAGCCACTATCTCGACGGCGGTTGCGCAGACTACTCCTACAGCTCCACAGCCCGCTCAGACTCCCGCACACTCCGCATTGCTCGAGATATTGACTCAGAGTATATCCGAGGAGCAGGTGCGCCAGATTACGGCGTTTATCAGAGGTGGAGCTGGACCAAGCAAGGGTAGCTTTTTGATTCTTATATTTTAAACATGTATTTATTTATATGATAAATATTGTATATATTTTGGACGATATTGATATTGGTGGTGTTTGCGTGTTTATATTGATATCGTATTCTGCTTGTTGATTTCTTTTGTATATTATGCGTGAGATGTGATTATGAATACTGCGGGTTGATTAATTTTATATATGATGTATATATTATTATGCACAGGACGATAAAAAAACAGGCAGCCCTTTTTATAAAAAAAAACCCTGATAATATGTACCTACGGATTAATCCGTAGGGCCCAATCTTGCCCCTACGGATTAATCCGTAGGGTCCTATTTTGCCCCTACTGATTTCTCCGTAGGGGCAAAATATCAGAAGACCTGATATTTTGCCCCTATGATCTCAGTAGAGAGGGTTATACTTGGCCCTACCGTTTTGACCATAGGGGCTTACACATGCCCCTACACAGGTATCCGTAGGGACAAAATATCAGGATACCTGATATTTTGCCCTTACACATCTGGACCGACGCATGTATCCGTAGGGGCAGACATTTGGCCCTACGGACAACTCCGTAGGGAAAACTATTTTATTTTATAAACCGATAAGTTAAATAACTTTTTCATCTCTACAGACTAATCCGTAGGGACATTAGGACCTACGCATTACGCCGTAGGGGAAAGTATTTAACCGTAGGAGCATGTTCAAAGCTAACACTTGCACCTGCGGCGTTTGCACTTACAGGGTAATTTCTTGCCGATTTGCTCCTACGGATAAATCCGTAGGGGCAACCTCTATTTGTAGTAGTGTATTTTTTATTTTGGGATGCATTACACCTAACTGGAGCCTGTATCTTTTTGGTAAACTAATATGAAATATGGATTAGTTGTTGCATATCACCTAATATCTAGCTAATGGGTGTTGTTTTTTCTCTCTCTTGTTACTTTGGCCTTTTGAGTACAAAGATCATAAAGTGCAGATATTTATACTATTTGCATTTATTCCTGTCTCAATCAGTGATCATTCCAGTTTTTCATTCCCTTGGATGAAAATTCTCCACATAATGGTACTTGAGCGTGGTACATTACAAGTTTCTAAAGATTCATCAGATGACAGAGAGAGGGAGTAAAGGAAGTTGCAAGAGTTCCATCAAAAGTCTTTGTTTCTCCAGATGCAGTAATCATCAGTAAGTCATACCTATCTTTCTCCTTTTCTTTTCAAGAATGAATCCAACCACCATCTGTTCATTTATTCACTAGAGGCCATTGCAGCTTATAACTCTTTGCAAAATTTAATGAATCTGTCTTGGAATAAGTCCAATCAATTGGGGCATGTCATCTCTATTTTGTATAGAGATGAAATTGAGGCTGTTGAATACACTAATTAAAAGGAGTGACAAAATTATGGTTCTAAAAACAACTAAAGATTATCTTGAGCAGACACGTTGAGATTAAATAAGATATGTGTTGCTTGTTAATTTAATAGAGGATAACATAGCTGAATGGAAAGGGGGAGAGAAAAAGGAAAAGAATAGATTAACCAATCCCAAAAGTTTGGGATTAAGGGTGGTTGTTATTTAATAGACTAGTAGTACGTAGTGGTTGGAAAACAATTAGAAGAAAATGAAAGCAAGGAGGGGGTTTGGCATGATAGCTTGGTATTCAAGGGAGGTCACAAGAAAGATAAAGAGTCAGAAGATAAAGATGCCATAGGGCACAAGAGAGAAGCTTCTCACATCACTACAAAAAGCAACTCGTGGGGTTAAAGAGATTGGTCTCCAAATTGGACTTGCAATCACCTAAAAAGGTTAGTACCAACGAATCAACCCAACCCAACCCAACCCACCCAATAATTCTCTTGTCCACACCCCCCCCCCCCCTCCCTCTCTCTCTCTCTCTCTCTAATCCTCATTCTCACACAAAACTTGTCCAACCCTTCCTATATGTGGAAATTATCATTCATACTTGCTAACAAAGCCTTCACCTCCCAATATAACAAATCCACTCACGCTTTATCTCTATTCATTCTCATAACCAACCCCTCTAACTCCATCTTATTCATAAGGCAACAATGAGAGAGAAAATGGAGAGGTTTGCTTCCTTCCCTTTCTCCTCCGGTTGCCTCTCTCAATCAAGCCTCGATGTCGTTGACGTTAACAAGCCGAAGAAATCTCTACCGATATCAAATCCAACATCAAGTAAGCAATTCCCTCATCTATTTTATTTTTTGGTTCTTTCTCATAATATTGGTGTGTTTTTTTTTCTCATATGAAGGTGAAGTCCAATCCAATGTTAGGATGAAGAGCTCAAAGCCCAACATCGCCGCCCGAATTCACAAGGTCATCAAGAGAATCAAGAGCTTATCCAGCTTGTTCCAATTCAACAAAGATGACGATGGTGATGACTATGAAGATGAAGATGAAGATGATGATGATGAGATTGAGATGGTGATTGGATTACCAACTGATGTGCAACATGTGGCTCACATAGGATGGCATGGCTTCAACAGTGGGGACACAACCATGAAGAGTTGGGACAAGGGACAAGAGCTCCTCTCTCTTCCCACAATCTCATTAAAGCAATTTGAGCTTGCCATGGCTACACAAGCTGGTGCATGATGGTCCCCCACCCCATTGAGCTCTCATAATTCAATGCAATGAATGAGATACTTATAGTTTTTTGTCTCTTGTTCCCCTTTTGAGTCTTTTTTGGTGAGGAGTGCATGTGAACTTGTTTGTATAGACTTTTGATATGAGAATCATCCTACATTTTACTCCCTTTTCACTTGGTGTTTTATATGATAGTTTTTGTGTTTCATCTCTTGATGCTTAGGATGGGGCTCACATGAAATGGACAGCATACCAAACCTGAACTGCCCTCATCATGAGTCTTATATATAAAGTTTGAACAAACTCATGCCTTTGTCCTTTGTCTTAGGAGAACAAATTGATGTATTTTTAGATTTTATTTTTTTAAAACTTTTGTGTTCCTTAATTTGGCATTATACATTTATACTTTTGTGATGTGTAGTTTTCTTTAATGTTTGTTGTTTGGCAGCACTGTTTCATTTTTCTCTAGTGAACTCTTAGTGATGAATATTTTGGATGCTTATACATGTGAATTTAGATTAGGGAGATCTATAGTATAAAAGATAAATGTTAAATTGGATTATTATATAGTTGAGGGGGTAATATCTCGTCGGTTCTAATTGGAATCCGCAACATTTTCTATTATATAGATAGATGTTAAAATTGTTTATCTAATGAGAAGAGATGAGAGCAGGAGGTTTTTGTAATCTTAGTGTAACTGTAGGCTGATGGTGCAAATTTTATTTGCTCAAATATAAAAGATAGATCTAAACGATTAAAGAATTAAAATGGATCCATTGATTCTTGATGATACTCGTAAGTGGGAATTTCCCTGATCACGACACGTAGCGGATGATGTGTCATCCGCTTAAGCCCGTTAGATTCCTAGGGGCTATGGAGCCGGAATAAGTACGATGTATTGGGGACATTACACAGCATCTCGTCTCCAAGGTTGCAGCCGGCCTTTTCGAGACCTCTCCGGAGTACCTTCCCTATTCGCCTAACAACCAGTCAACAGCTCGCCTCCGAGCAATCCTACAGCCGAGCATTTACAGCCTTCTTGCTCGTCTCCGAACTGTTACAGAGCTTAGCTTTCTTGGCCTCCTCGCTCCCCTTTGAGCTATCTACCGATCTGAGCTTTCTCGGCTTCCCTGTTCAACCGAGAGCATGGAGCCCAAGCGCCCTTGTAACAGCCCCGTGTATCTTGCCAAAACGAGATCTCCGCCGCTCCACATCCCGCATCCCACGCTGGCTCGGCTTTCCATTAATGGACGTACCCCACCATTAATGGACGTACCCCACCATCAAAGTGAACGTGAGGCGGGGGGTGTAACGGACGGCGAGAATCTCGCGTCGGTTCGCTCCATGCAACCGCTATATAAACCCTCTCTTCCAGACAACTCAGGTAAGTCGAACTCATTTCCAATACGTCGCTACCCTGCCATTATTATTCCTTGGTACTTACTTGATCGTCGGAGGGTTCTACAGTGGTTTCCCACCCCGGAACTTCCCTTGCAAATCGCTTGGCGTCAACAACCACTCATTGAGATCTGCACGCTCAACGCATCTTAAATCTCAACCGTTC
The DNA here is from genome assembly GCA_030015575.1 of Agapanthus africanus. Taxonomy (NCBI): domain Eukaryota; kingdom Viridiplantae; phylum Streptophyta; class Magnoliopsida; order Asparagales; family Amaryllidaceae; genus Agapanthus; species Agapanthus africanus. The sequence goes on along the minus strand of CM057350.1, from coordinate 128,066,323 downwards.
AGTCTCGTAGGCAACTTGATCGACGGAGAATAATATCTGAGGGAGATTCCGACCTTCATCAGTTAGCGTCGTCTATGGAAATTCGGCTTTCCCACCTAAGAAAGTTGATATTCTGCCTTCGATTCGACGGCCAGCGATAATCGCAACGATCCCAGCACGAGCCGTTCCGTCCTCTACGACGGAGGCGGGGGCGGTTCTACTCCACCTCCCAACATCGTCTACATCTGATCTGCACGGATCGACATGCTTACGGCGATGGTGGACGCGCTCGCTCGTGTTCAAACGGCCGACTATGCCTGCCAAACCGCCGTCCCCAATCCCCGAAATAGCAACGCGCATGGAGCGACTGGGGGGCACGTTCAGGCCTTCAATCTCGCTCATGCCCATCTCGATATCACAGAACACCGGCGTGCCGATTCCGGCAGTCATGACCCCTATACGAGGAATGATTCTATAACTCGTTGGGTGCCGAACAGTTCGACACCGAGATCTCGAGAGCGACCTGAATACCGCTTCAACGCTCGCCACGCTCTCTCGCTCCCTGAAGAGACGTCGGTCAGGTCACTGAAGAGACGTCGGTCAGGTCACCTGATTCTAGGCAAGACCGATGTCCCCACACTCAGTAAGACCGTGTACATGGCGAACGTCAGGGCCAACCACGAAGGGTCTACCCCGAGGATCTGAGGAACATGATAGAGCGAAGATGAAACCGCTCCATCAAGCATGCCCGGAGCAGAGATAGCAGGCACTCCGACTATGGAGAATTCTTGGGGTACCAACAGCGAATCGAGATCCTTGAGAAGAAGATTGAGGACATGTGTCTCACCACCCGTTCGTCCGAAGGGTCGGCAAAATACTCCGCAGATTCTCTCACGAAACCATTCACGGAGCAGTTACTACGTGAGCGCGTCTCGTCTCGAAACAAGCCGCCCAAGGCGGTCCTCTTCGACGGGAAATCCGACCTAAAGGGCCACCTGGACTTGTTCATGGCGGGCATGAGCTTCCATGACAACTCAGACGCGGCTCAATGCCAAGCTTTTCCCACCACCCTTATCCGGGCCGGGCAAGATTGATTCCGTGGCCTTGCTCCATGTTCAATCTCAACCTTTTGATGAGCTGGCTACTCAATTCCTCGGTTATTTCGTCGGCAACTGATGGCAAAAAAGGACAGTCGACTATCTGTTCACCATCAAGAGCGAGAACCGGGAATCTTTCAAAGATTACGTCACCCGATTCCATAATGCCTTTCTGGAAGAGCCCGAGCACCGTGACGAAACGGTCATCACCGCCTTGAGATCGGGTCTTAGGCACAAATATTGGCTCCGCTCTTTTGCATTAGCGCAATCTAAGACCATGGTCGAGATAAAATTCTGGGCCGAGCAGGAGATCCAACTTGAGTCTGAAGTGAACGCCAACCTAACCTGCAGGGACTGGACGGATCGAAAGAAACGGGACCGGGAGGAGAAGAAAAAGACCGATCGACCGAAACCGTATTCCCTGAGGTTTCACAAGTACACCCCTCTGAAGGTATCTCAGGCTGAGCTGCTAGAGGAGGTAAAGAGCGAGAGATTCTTCAAACTCCCACCAATGATACAAAGGACGGGTAAGCAACTCCGTGGCCTATATTTCGCCTTTCATCGGTCGCAGGGGCACCCGACCGAGAACTGCAAACAATTCCGTGATTATATTGAGGAGCTGATTCGCTCCGGTCACCTAGCAAAGTACCTACGAGACAAACATCAAGAAGATCAGCAGCAAACAGACCAGCTTCCACCCGGAGAGTTGACGGTCGGACAGATCATGGTCGTCTCTGTTGACTCGGCTCCGAGCAATGAGGACACCCGCCGTATCCGACCGGTCATAACCTTAGATGACCCCCCTCCAAGAAATACAAGAAGGTTGTTCTCATCAACTTCACCGATGAAGACCTTCATAGCATATCCCTCCCGCACAATGATCCCCTGGTGATCACGGCTCGGGTAAATCAGTACGAAGTCCGGATAATCCTAATTGACTCGGGAAGCTCGACAAATATCCTATTCTACGACTGTTTTCAGCGTATGAGATTAAACCCGTCCGATCTCCAACCGACCTCACACGTCTTCTCTGTGTTTACGAACTACTCCGTCCGAGCCGAGGGAACGATCACTGTCCCTTTTAACATCGGGGAGGCCGGAAGAACCCAAACCATGTCGGTGAGTTTTCTTGTCGCCCGGGTTCCTTCGTCTTATAACACCCTTTTAGGTTGCCCCACTTTAAATGCCCTCCAGGCTCAGATCTCGACCTACCACCTCGCTCTCAAGTTCCATCTGGGCGATGGGGGAATAGGTCGGGCCTAAGGAGATCAGCAAACCGCCAGGGTTTGTTTCACGTCGACACTTCTCGAGGACAAAGAAGTTGATGTTTCCGAGGGGCCGTGTGATCCTCGGTAATCTCTGGATACACGTGATGTCAAAAAAGAGATTCGGGGTTCCCCAGTGGACGACTTGACCGAGCTTCCACTCAAGGAGGGAGACAACAGTCGAACTGTCCAGAATGGCTCCCTCTTGACCGGGGAAACTCGGGACAACCTTATCCAGTTTCTCCGAAGAAACTATGACATGTTTTCTTGGACTCTGAGGACATGCCGGGGATCGATCCCAATGTGATCTCCCACAATCTCGATGTTGACTCAGAGGCTCGGCCGGTCCGACAAAAGAAAAGAAGCTTCGCGCCTGTCAAATAAAAGACGATTGAGGAGGAAGTGGATAGACTACTCGCGGCTGGCTTCATTAGGAACCTGGACTATTCGTCTTGGCTAGCCAATGTAGTCATGGTCAAGAAGGCAAACGGGAAGTGGCGCATGTGCGTTGATTTTACCGACCTGAATAAGGCTTGCACTGAAGACAACTACCCGCTCCCATTGATAGACCAGTTGGTTTACAACTCGGCCGGTCACGAGCTGGTGAGTTTCATGGATGCCTTCTCCTGTTATAATCAAATCCAGATGAACCCGGCCGACGAAGAGCTTACTGCCTTTACCACCGATCGAGGAGTCTACTGCTATAAGGTAATGCCCTTCGGCCTAAAAAATGTTGGGGCAACGTACCAACGGCTGGTCAATAAGCTGTTCAAGCTACAAATCGGGAGAAATATGGAAGTTGTAACACCCTAGTACATTTATACTATATAATTTGGTATTTTAAATATTGCTTTAAAACTCTTTTATTCTTTTGCGAGTGGGTTGCGAATGATTCAATTAGTAGTAGTTGCCATTATACAACCCGACCCACATGATTAAAACCCGACATGATGTAAGATTGTATCCAATATTTGCTAGCATAGTGTATCCATGAAAATCGAGTACTATGTATATAATATATTTTAATTTTCACATATCTCTTTATAATACAAGATAAAAAAAATATCCTTTTGCTATTTAACCTTACATAGCAAATCACCCCATATCAGGTTGTTGCGCCTATATATCATGTTCATATCCTAAGATATAGACAGCAAAATAATTAAAAATCCTTACGAATATTTACGTAGATTTTATTGGGGGTATATATATTTAATTATAGATAGTTGCATTATGGTTAAAATTCTTATGTATGCTCTTTATATTTAAAAACTATATTTTTAAATGGATACGGGTAATATTTAGAGTAATCTGATATTATTTGTAAAAATCCTAATATATATTACTTAATATTCCTATACCTATAATATATATAACTGTTATATATATATATATATATATATATATATATATATATATATATATATATATATATATATATAAATTTAACTTTCATAAAAACACACATGCACTCTCTCTCTCTCCTTTCCACGTCTCAATCTCTCTCCTCTCGCTCTCTTTCTCGCTCCCGAACCCTAATCTGTGCCGTCCCCACCCTGTCGCCGTTACTACCTTTTTTCCTTTACCTCCTCATCACCACCATCGTTGTCACCTCCCTCCTCCGTTCTCGAGGCCTTACCTAAACCCAATACCACACCGAGAACCCACCTCCATCTCCCTCGTCGACGTCGCCGATCAAACTCGACCACCACCAAGGATCCTTATCACTTCCCATTCTCGTCATCATCACCAAAGCACCCACACCACCATCGCATCTTCTTCTACTTCTCGTTTTCCGATCACAAGCCCAACACCCCACCGTCTACGACACCTCGCCGTCGACCTCGTCCCCATTTCCCCGTCGCCGACCAACTTCCTCCTTTCCTTGCCCATGTTAAAACTCCAGAACCAACATCCTCCTCTTCCTCTTCCTCTTCTTTCTTCCTCTTCTTTTTTCTTTTCCGGCTTCGCCGAAGTTGCTCACGTTGCCGATGACCCAGACGATCCCAGTCACCGTCGTCGTTTACTCCAGTCACCACTTCATATAGTTGCTCAGTTCAGGCCAAGTATTACGTACGTGGGTTTTGCATCATGACGCTATTCGGTATTCGGAACGTGATATCCGTATTTTCATTATGAGATTTCGATCAGGCAAGTTCTAAACTTGCAACATGCTACTTTGCTTATATAAATATTTATATGATTAATTATAGTACATGTGTTTTAATATTCAGCAAGTATTATCAATCTACAGTTTTATAGTAGCAGTCTGTATTCGTACCAATAACGGTTTTATCTAGTTGCACGCCGGTTCATCATAATATTGTTATAATGTTATGTCAATTCGGCATTCTTTATCTAGATTGCAATATACCTGGTAGCAGACGTAAAACGGTTATTACAGATAAATGCATATATATCATGGGCATTAGTTATGTTTACCGTATTTAGATATTGGTTACGATTTTCCATCTGGTATCTATATTGTTTAATATATATTGCCTGACATGTTCACAAGATATTCCTAGACCTGTTACTTGGATTATTACTAATGCCGACAATCCTAACTTGTTGTCCTTACGGACGTGACTTGTTGTCTACATAGACAAGATCTGTACCTGCTTTATCCTGTGTTGGCATTAGATTAATATCATCAATTCCTGACTTGAACACAGAACCTGGGGGTAAGGGGAAATCAATAATGAAATATGACTTGTAACTCAACAGTTCGATACTTTTCAGAGATTGATCAGTCGATATGGGATTCAGCCTCAGAATGATGATGCTGACATCACTCGTCTGTACATGATACCCTGTTTTTACTGCTTAGTGGCACGTCTCGGATTCAGCTTCGAGGGACTTGACCGTAGTCCCGGGCATGCACGGAATACTATTGAGTTACATCAACGATTCCATTAATTGATTTCAAAGACTTGCAGAATAGATAATCTAGAAGCACAGATTTTAGGATACACATCACATACCTATACCTCACTGTTTTATACATGTGTTTATTATTTACACTCATGTTTAATTATAGTATCATATTCTGGTTATTACTATTATTTTGATATTATGACGCACTGACGTCTGGGTTTTGCATGGCCCAGTTCCTTTGACCTTGTCACAGAAATATCAGGAGTATTTTAACAAGCAAGCCGAGCAGTAAGGAGCTTGATGATTATTTTTAAAGATACTTAGTTTATTTTATTTCCGTAGTTAAATTCTATCGTTGTGATCCCATAAGGGACGTGATTCAGATATTATTATTTATTGGATCTTTTTCGTTTCCGCTCTATACATTTCTTGACTTTTATCTACTATGGCAGATGGACATATGTTAGTTAGATTTTATTTACTGTTCTTGATATCAGATTGACAGCCATAATGTGACTATGGAGAGATTTTTCCTAACCATAGGTAGCATGGTTGGCTCTGTCACGTGCCGTATTTATGTATTTTGGAAAGCAGGGCGTAACAGAAGTCTACGTCGATGACATGCTCGTGAAATCTACCCTGTCAGCTGGGCATACCATGGATCTTAGCGAGACCTTTGAGGTCCTGCGAAAGTACCAAATGAAGCTGAATCCAGCCAATTATGCTTTCGGCGTCACGGGTGGAAAGTTCCTCGGATTCGTGGTCACACATCGAGGAATCGAGGCAAACCCGGAAAAGATCAGGGCCATCACTGACATGGCGACGCCCAAAAGCAACGTTGAAATCATGTGACTCACGGGCAGGGTGGCCGCTTTGAGTCGATTCATGTCCAGGTCTGGCGAAAAGTGCCTGACTTTCTTCAGAGCCTTAAGAAAAATCCCCGGGTTCGAGTGGTCCGAAGAATGTCAGGTAGCTTTCGAGCAGCTCAAGACACATCTTACGACGCCACCGTTTCTCACCCGACCAGTTGTAGGAGACAAGTTGCTACTGTACCTGCCCATCTCCGACCAAGCCGCCAGCTCCGTGCTCATTAGAGAATCTGAGGGGATATAAAGAATGGTTTACTATGTCAGCCACATTTTCAAAGATGCAGAGACCAGGTACCCAGCCATTGAAAAGATAGTTCTAGCGCTCGTTCAGTAACCGACCCCTGAGGAACATCCTTGGTTCCCCCGGGTCGTCGGGCCGCTTAGAGAAGTGGAGATAGAAGTTGTCGCAGTTTGACATCCGGTATCGACCGAGGCAAGCCATCAAAGCCCAAGCCCTTGCCGATTTCGTGGTTGAGTGCACCATTTCCAACAGAGAGGAAGCGCCGGTGCGAGATCCCAACCCGCAACACTCAATCGAAGAAAAGCTCGGTCCGATTCCGGAATAGGTACTCTATGTGGATGGTTCCTCCACAGAAGAAAGGAGTAGGGCTGGGTTGGTCATTCGCGGCCCTGATGAAGCCGAGATGGAATACTCTCTGTGGCTCGACTTCAAGGCCTCCAACAGTGCTGCAGAATACGGGGCCTTATTGGTCGGTCTACGAATCATCTTGGGAGTGTGACTAAAGAGAATTAGAATTCGCAGTGATAGCGCGTTGGTCGTTAGCCAGGTGACCGGACGATTCGAAGCCTAGGAACCCCTAATGATGAAATATTTAGTCGAGGTAAAAAAGCTCTGGAGAAATTTCGACGAGGTCCAAATGGAGCAGATTTCCCAAAGCATGAACGTCGAGGCGGATGTGTTGAGCAGACTCACCTCCTCCTATTCGGCCAATCGCAAGAGGAACATCCTCTTCGAAGTCCAACCGCGACCCAGGAAGTGATACTTCGAGTTTACATCACTCAGGGGAATATCCCGGATTGGAGAAAACCCATAGTGGAATTTCTCAAGGACGGAACGCTCCCCGAGGGCTGAAAGGAAGCATGTCGGCTCCGCATAATAGCTCGTCACTTCATTGGAGCAAAGAGAACTTTTACAAAAAGTCATACACCCAAGCTCATGCGTCAATTCCGACGAAGTGGAGTACGTTCTCTGAGAGATACACGAAGGGGTGGGAAGGGCGTATCAAGGAGCCCGCAACCTAGTTCAAAAGACACTTCTATAGGGGTACTACTGGCCAACTATCCATCAAGACGCAGAAAAGCTAGTCAGAAGGTGCAAGACACATCAACTCTTCGGCAGCTCCCCTCGGTTACCCGCCACCGAGCTAACACCACTAAGTTCCCTTTGGCTGTTCGCGCAGTGGAGGATAAACATAATTGGCCAACTCCCCACTGACAAGGGTGGCCACAAATACATCCTTGTTGCCGTGGACTACTTTACGAAATGGGTCGAAGCCACGCCGATCAGGAAACCGGATGCCGCCTCCACGGTGAAGTTCCCGCAGAACAATGTAATTGCCTAATTTGGAATTCCGAGGTGCATCATCACCGACCACGGAACCAACTTTGAGAACGATAAGGTCATAGAATTCTGCAGTGACTGTCACATATTAATGAAGTTCTCCACGGTCACACATCTTCAGTGCAACGTGCAAGCCGAGGTGTCATCCGGGGCCTCAGAGCCCGCCTGGAAGGAAGACAGGGCGGATGGGTCGAAGAACTGCCACGGGTGTTGTGGGCATTGCAAACGTCAAAGAAGACACCCACGGGGGAACCCCGTTCAGCCTTTGTTACAGTACCGAGGCAGTGATCCTCATAGAAATCGGCCTTCCCAGTTATCGAGTCGAGCACTTTGATAACGAGGATAATATCTTGGCCCTTTGAAGCAATTTGGACGTCCTATTGGAGAAAAGAGACCGGGCGCAAATAAGGATGGCCGCATATCAACAACAGACCACCCGATATTACAATGCCCACGTCAAACATCGAGCATTCAAGACGGGAGACTTAGTCCAACGATGAAATGAGTTTGAGGACCAAGGAAAGATGTACAAGTTCTCCCCGAAATGGGGCGGTCCCTTCCTCGTGACCGAGGCATTGCCCAGAGGAGCCTACCGCCTCCAAGATTCCTTGGGACGTAACTTTCCACGGCCATATAACGCCGAAAAGCTAAAATTGTATAGATGAACTTGTACCTTCTCGAATAATAAGATTCCTCTTTTTATGTCAATAAAATTTATTTTCCGAGCTAAGTCCTTACACAAGTAGATTCTTGCTCGGTTCCAAAGAGCGGCGGACAACCCTTTATTCATTGGCTTCGTTCACGACGGGTAGTTCCCCGCTCGACCAAACAGAAGTTCTACAGCCTTCTCTCGAGCCCACAAGCTGAGAGAAGGGAGGTACCCCCGGTAAGCCCTTGCTCAGATGAATGAAAACCCGAGTGCACCTGTAGGAAGCCGACGTAAGCTTCGCTCTGCCAATCTTACCTCGGCTCTGGGGTGAAGAAGGAGTTCATAAACAATGGAAAGTTTATTAATGGACGAAAACAAAAAAGGGACAAAAAATTACTTAAGCAAATGAAAGACTTTTATTGATAAAGGGTATTCTCGGCTTCTCAGCCTTACAAAAATGCCCAGGTGACTCACAAAATAAAAACTATTATAGCAAAAGGGGAAGGGGGTCAAGAAAGTATTGATCGTGATATTCAAAGCAGAGATCCTCCAACCGAGCCCAGGCGGCATCCCATTGCTTTTTCTACCGATGCATGTGGACCCGAGCAGCTATGGTTTTTTCAGGCACTCCCGCCGTCGCGCATGAAGCTATGATCAGCTTCTGCTGGAAAACTTGGCGAAGGATATCTATTGAGCGGTCCCGCCTGCTCTTCGAGATCAGGCCCAACTCATGGACCGTACGCATCTTGTCAATGGACTCCTCCAGCGCCTGCTGGGACAAAATCCTGAAAAGGCCCGGGGAGGACCTCCAGATCGTGTAGATAAGCACCTGCAGAAGGAAGGATCGGCGCGGGAGCAAACGCCTGCAATGACGTTCTAGGCAACCTACACGACCTCGTATGTCACCTCGGAACCGTCAAAGTCGTAATGATAGACGTTGTTGTATGTCACGATATCTCGGATGTTGTATATATCACTAGCCATCAGGAAACAACGGACTGCGGAGAACAGTCAAAAAAATGAAAGTGCCTAAGAAGGGGCCAAACATCCACTATTTATAGCCTCAACAGAAATCCCCCGACGATCAAGATATTTTCACGCCACGAAGCAAATCACGGGATATCGCATCTTCCTGATAGGGCACCGCCACGTGGCGTCTGGTCACTGGCTCCCTCCCTTTCGTGTGGATCAGGGAAGATTGACCGACATCTTCAGGAGATCCGCATGTATCTTAAGATGCCCGCCATGCACCACGTAGCGCCATTTGATTATGTCCAAAAAAATTGTTTCAACCGTAATCAGAAACGGCGTCGCTTTGCAGCTAGCCGGTGAATACGGGTCGATCCACAGAGATGTGTAACTTTCTGTTTTTGTGTTATCACGAGTTGATTCCGATGGTGGTTTGGGTTTTTTTTTCCGATTGATTTAAAACTAATTAATATGATATTAAAGAACTTGTTAGGGTTAGGTATAAGGTAGGGTTGATAAGATCGATATTGTCACCTTTTTCAATGCCGTTTATTTAAAGCTTTTTAGAAATCATATCAATTATTAGCAAAGGGGACAAGGATGATTGTGTATGTCAAAAACTATTTCTAAACCGCAATCAAGAACGGCGTCGCATGAAGCTAGCCGGTGAGTACGGGTCGATCCACAGGGATGTTGTGAATCTCCTAGTCGCTCTTACGAGTTAATTCCGAAGGGTATTCGGATTGGTTATTAAATCTAAAAACCTAATTATTCTACCTAGGGCAATTAATTGAAAGTTATAACTAGGGCAGATAAATAAAATCTATATTAGGACAGGAATTGAAATTACCTAGGGCAAGAAAATAAATAAATCTACTTACTTTACAGATGGATCTCTCCAAACATGTACGCAGGGTTGTCAGATCTGAATAGATGAATTGAAGAGAGACACCGATGCTCTCCATAAAGGGATCTGAATTTTATTATTAAAAGGAGGCATAAAGTTTACAATGATTTAGAGTTCTATTTATAGGAAATAGAAACCCTAGGTTACATTTTGATCCGCATGTCTACAATTACAAAAATAGCCCTAGAAAGACCCATTCAGAGCCGCCTTGAATTACAGTATAATTTTTAACTCCTAAACGCCCTAGATGGCCGCGGAACCGCGGCCCTAGGCCTGGTTTGGCCGCGGTTCCGCGCTCAAACAGTGGAATTGGTCTATGAAATTTCATGGCCTGGCTCTGGTTGTTTTAGGCTTTCTGTATCTTTAGTCCTTTTCTCATATTGGTTTCTCGTTCTCTTCCAGATCTTTCAGTGAATAATTGTGGTGAACTTTACCCGTTCGCTTCGCGATCTTAGACCTTGCTTTGTGAATTGTTCCTTATGTAGGCTTGATCAAGAGTCTTCTGTTTGTTGGTCAAAGTCCACTTTTTCATCGTCTTTACATCGTTTTCACTGTTTTCTGTCCAAGAACCTGTAACCTGTAACATGTAGCAGATATGCGTCAAAAGCACCTGTTTATTAATTAAACGAATAAGAATGGGGAATATAATAATGCAATATTCTGGTGTGGACAAATACCCCCAAACTTATCTTTTGCTCGTCCTCGAGCAAACTTATTTTTTTATTCTCTACAAAAACCTAACCGCACTTTCGCAGGGAAACGCGATTGCACTGAGCTCGTGCAACAAGCCGTTAAACCTCTAGGTGTCCCTAGTAGGAGGAGTGTTGTCTCCTGAGGGTTTTCAGCGGATACTACCCACAAAATCCTATCAATTCGGCTTTTCGACTTTAGTTCTCCAAATAGGTTTTCTAACTAAGAATTCTATTATCATCGACCCGCAAATTATCCACCCATATTCTTCACACTTCCTCATTATTTAACTTAAGATTATATATGTTATGTAGAGCTACTTAGCTTTCGGCATCTCTTAAGTTTTCCTTCTAAAGTTCCATCTCCACTTAGGAATTTCTATCAACTCTACTAAAGATACAAGTTCTATTCTTCATCCCTTTCTCTCATCTAAACTCCAATTACATACCCCTACGTGTGTGTATAGATCACCCCTACACTTGGAAATTCAAATCAAGCAATCATACTCTCGTCTGTTGTCCAAAGCACTTATTAGTAGGTGAATTTTTAATTGAATTTTTGCTTACACATCCTTCATGCGACCGTTAATACTTCTTGAGGTACCAACGACCGATTACAAGATGCGTTTGCACTTTAAAGCGTAATTCCTAGTCTTGCAACACCCAAGGTTTTAGCAGTGACTCCCAAACCAGTTGGTCTAAGGCACTAGGTGATGAAGCACCCTCGCTAAATATTTTTCTATTTTTGCAGCCTTAAGTAATCACAAAAACCAGTGTTCATTTTTTTTTATTCACACTTGTATTTTCTTTTATTTTCTTCGTACTAAGGACTTTAGACAAGAGCATTTCAAGGTCTCTTCTACTATTCCAAGTTTCCAGGTGCGTGATTGTGCATTTTGTAGGGTATACGTTTTCAGAATCTAGACTTAAGCTAGGAACTATTTTTCAAACTTATACTCTAATAAGAACATCAATACTCTTCCCTTGTTTCGACTTAGCCCAAGAAGTGAATCCAAAATTTGCCTATTTCTAAATAAACTACAAGGCATATACTCTCTACCATTAAACTTTAAGGAAGGTTATTTTTTGGGTTTTTAATTTACTAAGTCTAAGATCTAGTTGTTCCCAGCCAGTTAATCTATTTGTCAAACTCAAATCAATTAGACCAAAATTGAATACAATAATTTTTATAATTTTTGAAAATTTTCAATTTTTATGGGTTTTCAAATAAGTATGCAAATGCAAAAATATATACAAATGAATGCGAAGGAAGAAGACGTACCGAGCATACCCCCAAACTTAAACTTGACAGTGTCTTCACTGTCATGCTATACCAAGAAGGTCAAAATGCCGGAACTCCCCTGTTTATTTATTTACAATTTTTTTTTATTTTTTTATGTTTTGAAATTTTTTTATTTTATTATAGAAAAAGAAAACAAAAAATATATATACATATATACAACAAGGTTCCCCCAAACTTAAGCTTGGCCTTACACAAGCTAAAGGTGAGCACCAACCATTCAAAAATCTTATCATGGTAATGGTCAAGTTGGTGAAATGATGGGGTGTAGAGGAAAGAAATGTGAAACACACGAGACCATGTGGGAAGAAGGGTAGAATATGGTCTCGGTGGGGGAGAAGAATGGCGGAAAGGAGAAAGAAGGGTCGCGCAATCTTGAGGGTGTAAATTGAGTGAATAAATTAGCGCAATTTGTGATGACCGATGTGTTAAAAGCGAATGCGCTAACCTATCAACTCGCCGTGCAATGGGGTCAAATCCCTCAAGATTCGCAAGAAAACATGGGTACGCCGAACTTGATATAGTAGATGAAAGCGTAACGGTCACTTGTTCGGTCGGAACAATGGGAAAGAGGGAGGGTGATATAGCATTCAAAGGTTTAGGAGGATGAATTGGAAAATCAGACACATCAAATAAAAATGATTCAACCTCAATATTATCCTCAAGACTCTCCTCAATACTATCCTCAATATTTAACTCATCCATGCCATTATCATCAAAATCTAGACGCATATGAGATTCGGGAGAAACATTTAATAACTCAGGATGATGATTTGAACATAAAATTTCAATTAAATCGACAGGTTCATCATCCGAAATATTCCCGGCGTCTATATCCTCAATCAAGTGAAAATCAATTTCTTTAGACACCTCATCAAAAGCATGGATATCTATCGATTTAGGTTCTAGATGGGAGGTGTAAAGATCGAAAGGATTAGGTGCGGTTTCACTCGAAAGGGGTTCCTCACAATCTGGCAAATCAAACATTACAAAATCACACAACTCGTTTTTATTTTCAACTGGTGAATCATTTGGAACAATCGATGGAAAACCGGAGTTGTGGGCTTCAATTGGGTAAGGGTAGGTTTGATTTGAAAATCCTCTCTCATTCTCACTCTGTCCAACCGCCTCCTTATACATTAAAAAATTTTGAGCTAGCGGGACACTAGCTACCGGTTCACTCGGTTGCATAAGGGCGGCCATGGACGCTTCCACATTCCTCACCATTTTATTTGTTGCAGCAATATAAGCCTCCAACGACTCTTCCAAACTAGACTTGGGTGGTGAGGGGGTTTCGGTAAAAGATTCAAAATGGCGTGGATATGCAAAACTCCCAACAGGCTGTGTAGAAACGGTGTCTAGTGAAGGTGGGAAGGTTGGGTATGACTGGTAGGAAGTGGGCGGTTGGGCAGGGGTAGGGTCAACATATGGATAAAAAGGTGAATAGTCGTGTTGATCCCTAGAACTAGACGAGTGAAGAGGGGTGAAAGATCGACTGCGAGATTGAGCAATATGCTCAGCAATGGACATCGGCCTAGGAGTGACAGAAGGACTTGAAAAAGTGGTATCAACATATGTAGGTGGTAAAGGTTGACTCGGTTGACACAAAGTAGGTTGAAAAGTCAAACTATTTCTTCTAGACGTCTCTATGTGATCTTTCAAAGATTTTTTAGGCATGAAGGGATCGTTTTTAAATTGACCGAACAAATTAACATATGACGCAAAATTAGGTTCGGGATACCAAAGTTCGGCTAATGATTTATTGTGTGGGGTACCCATGTTAGAAGAAGAAAGGTGACAAGAAGGAAGGTTGGATGGTGCAAGGATTTATTTGGGGCTAAAAAATTTTGCAAGTTCTATAAAATATTTGTCCTTTTTATTTTCATTTTTTCATTGATTTTTTCTTTCTCTTTATTTGGAAAAATTTTGTTGCAAAAAGATTTTTAGAGAAAAGATATGCAACAGCAAAATATTTTATAGAAAAGATATGCAACAGCAAAATATTACTTGCAATCAGTTTTTATTTTAAGCGGGGCCCAAAAATCCTGCACAAGATCGTTATTTGGAAGGGAATATATTTTTAAAGTGCACAAAATCCTGCAGGCATTTTTCAGAAAATTTATTAAGAATTACAGAGGGGGAACAGAGAGAAGCTTACAGAGCAAAGTTGGTCAGAGGAAACGACCAAGTCGCCTCTTTTCCGCGGCATAAGAGCGGTATCACCGCGGTTACGCGGCTCTCTGGACAGAACGGATCCCCAAAATTTTTTTTAAGCTCTGATTCGACGAGACGGTCGCGGTTCCGCGGCCTAAGGTGGGTTTTGGCCGCGGAAACGCGGTCGGATGGGCGGTTCAAGACTCCAAAATTTTTGTGCTCTTCTGTTTTTTAAAATCCCTTCTGTTCCGATATCTCTTTTTCTGTTTCACTTTCTGGAAATTTTCAGATCCGATTTTGTATATTCTGCAAAAATTCAAACAACAAAGTATCCCTTCCAAAAATAACAGATTATATATATTTTTTTATTTTTTTATTTTTCTGATTTTTATGATTTTTTTAAATTTTGACTAACCCGAAATTGCAAAAAGGAAATTTCTACGCTATCCCCGGCAACGGCGCCATTTGATTGTGTATGTCAAAAACTATTTCTAAACCGCAATCAAGAACGGCGTCGCATGAAGCTAGCGGGTGAGTACGGGTCGATCCACAGGGATGTTGTGAATCTCCTAGTCGCTCTTTCGAGTTAATTCCGAAGGGTGTTCGGATTGGTTATTAAATCTAAAAACCTAATTATTCTACCTAGGGCAATTAATTGAAAGTTATAACTAGGGCAGATAAATAAAACCTATATTAGGACAGGAATTGAAATTACCTAGGGCAAGAAAATAAATAAATCTACTTACTTTACAGATGGATCTCTCCAAACATGTACGCAGGGTTGTCAGATCTGAATAGATGAATTGAAGAGAGACACCGATGCTCTCCATAAAGGGATCTGAATTTTATTATTAAAAGGAGGCATAAAGTTTACAATGATTTAGAGTTCTATTTATAGGAAATAGAAACCCTAGGTTACATTTTGATCCGCATGTCTACAATTACAAAAATAGCCCTAGAAAGACCCATTCAGAGCCGCCTTGAATTACAGTATAATTTTTAACTCCTAAATGCCCTAGATGGCCGCGGAACCGCGGCCTTAGGCCTGGTTTGGCCGCGGTTCCGCGCTCAAACAGTGGAATTGGTCTATGAAATTTCATGGCCTGGCTCTGGTTGTTTTGGGCTTTCTGTATCTTTAGTCCTTTTCTCATATTGGTTTCTCGTTCTCTTCCAGATCTTCCAGTGAATAATTGTGGTGAACTTTACCCGTTCGCTTCGCGATCTTAGACCTTGCTTTGTGAATTGTTCCTTATGTAGGCTTGATCAAGAGTCTTCTGTTTGTTGGTCAAAGTCCACTTTTTCATCGTCTTTACATCGTTTTCACTGTTTTCTGTCCAAGAACCTGTAACCTGTAACATGTAGCAGATATGCGTCAAAAGCACCTGTTTATTAATTAAACGAATAAGAATGGGGAATATAATAATGCAATATTCTGGTGTGGACAAGCGCCGAGAATCAAGGAAATACTGGAGTCATGACAATCCAAGCATCCGTTGACCAGTCCATACGAATTGATTCTGTTTCCTGATTTAAAATCAGGAAAGCCTACGGAAAAGGCTTCAGAAAAGGGTCACGTGCTCACACGTGACCAGCAGTCGCGTGTTGGCACGTGACATCTAAAAGCATCGGCAAGGCAAATTCAGTTTCCCAACTATATCGAAGAAAAAGGCTTCAGAAAGGGTCACGTGCTCCCACGTGACCAGGGTCACGTGTTGGCACGTGACACTCAAAAGCGGCAGACTCAATTCCCTGATTGAATCAAGAAAAAGGCTCCAGACGAGGGTCACGTGCTCACACGTGACCAGGGGTCACGTGGTGGCACGTGACAGCTAAGCAGCGACCAGAAAGCAGAGCGCAGAAAGAAAGAAGAGGGCTCGTTCCAAGGGGGTCACGTGGCCACACGTGACCAGCTTTCAAAGCCTATCTGTTAACAGAATTAAATTCTGAGAAAATAACCTCTTAAATCTTTCCAAAGCAACCGATTGAATTAAAGATTTAAAGGTGATTAAATATCATCTATCTATGGGAAAATCTCGAATTTGGAAAGATTTCCCCGTAAAATCTAACCGAAATAACAAAGGAGAATCTCTGGATTTAAAATCCAATGGTCAATAAAATTCACCTAATAATCCAAAGGTCCAAAACGAATGATGGATACAAATCAAATCTCTCAATGAAAGATTCATCAAAAACTAATTGACTCGGCTGCTTCTCCTATAAATAGGAGCCAAGAGACAAACAAAAAGGATATATGCAGAGGGAAGAAAAGAGAGAGCCTTGATACTTTGGAGGAATTTGGATCTTCTGCAAAAGAAAACCCTAGGTAAGAAAGGGAAGGCTTTTTGAAAGAAAAGAGAATTTAATTCTCAACAGAGTTTAACTCTGATATAAAAAACAGAAGAACATAGTTCTCTCTTTGGTGGAGGATCTGTAAAGTGCACATCTCCCCTTGAGTTGAAAATTTAATTCTCAATGGGTTGAGATCCTGCCATGCAGATCCAAAGCATAGAGAGGGAATGGAAGCACGAGAATATAATTCTCACAGAACTATAGGAATTTAATTCCTTTAAAATAAAATTAGGGTTGACCCTGTGTTATGGGAATTTAATTCCTTCAGAATGAAAAGAATCAGGGTTTAACCCTGGGTAAGAACTTAGTTCTGTTAAAACAACAGGAATTTAATTCCCTTAATCTCATTCCCCAGAATAATTCTTTAACAGAGAGTAGGAGTTTAACTCCTTAAAGCTTTTATTAGGGTTTAACCCTATTCAGTTCTTCACATATATGAGCAATTTAATTCCTACAGAAAATTCAGAGTTCAACTCTATTCCAGAATATGAACCTTCAAAGGAAGTAGGAATTTAATTCCTCTAAAATTATTGCCAGGGTTCAACCCTACGAGGAATTTAATTCCTGAAAGGGATTAACAGATCTTCTAAAAAAATATCACGTGTCACCACGTGACCCCCAAAAAGATCTACAGAAAAGCCCCTTTGAGGCAGTGCCTCACGTGACCCACGTGACCCTTGGCAGAGGCTTTAACATACTCCATTTAAACACCCGTCACGTGATGGCACGTGATGCTCCAAAAGATGCGATATTCTCAGCAGAACAAATGAAGGGAGGGCGCCCTCACGTGCTACCACGTGACCCCTCTTGCCTTAGCGTCTAACGCTAAATTGGAACCCCTGAATCCAATGTTAAAATACTGTTTGGCCTTAGTGTTCAACACTAATCAAAGAGCTTTATTTGCGGTGTTCAACACTGATTACCTTAGTGTTTAACATTAATTTGAGATCTCTGCTGCCAGTGTTTTGATCTGTTTTAGTGTTTAACATTAATTTGAAAGCTTGTTGCTGGTGTTTAACACCAACTATCTTTTAGTGTTAAACACTAACTTATCGATCTCATTCCCAGTGTTCAACACTGATTGGTCTTTAGTGTTTAACACTAGGCATTGGCCCAATTGACTAAATGGCCAGAGGCAAAGCCTCTCCTTCAATGGACCAACAGAGGGCCAATATTTTGGACTTAGCCCAAACTGGCCATAAGTCCTCAAATCATCTTGAACTGAGCACATCTGCTCTTTCAAACCACTCATTGGTTCAAGGGTACATCTCTGAACTCCTCTGATATTTGTCGTTGTAATCCTTCAACGTCTTCAGAGAGGTGACGGGTCCCGACAACCACACAACAACATGGACTGTGGGGTCCTTAAACCCATGGACTTATGCGTCCTTAAACTACAAATGGACCACCACGTCCCTAAACTGGAACAATAGAACCCAAACGCTCTTTTGTCGAATCTAAACGATCCCGTTAAGTCGATCTTAGTCCCAAACTGGACTAACGTATCCTTAACAAACGTTTAAGTTGATCTTAGCCTCAAATATGGCTAACGTATCCTTAAACCTTCAAACAGACTGGACTATGAATCCCTCCAATCAACTTTGGTTCAAGGGTACATCTCGGAACTCCTTTGACACCTGTCGTTGTAATCCTTCAACGCCGTCAGAGAGGTAACGGGTCCCGATGACCATACATGCAATGGACCACTATGTCCCTAAACTGGAACAATGGAGCCCAAATGCTCTTTTGTCGGATCTAAACGATCCCGTTAAGTTGATCTTAGTTTCAAGTTAGACTAACGTATCCTTAACAAACGTTTGAGTTGACCTTAGCCTTAAATATGGCTAACGTATTCTCAAACCAAACCCCCAAACCCAAATCTAAGATAATACGGATTTGGACTAGTCCACGCCCTACGGGCAACGACATAACTCGGTCTCCGTAAACAATCCACGGGCAACAAAACATAAAATAGACACACACGACACGAAGTGACCATCTGGAGAAGGAGAAAGTTGTTACCGCGATGCGGTAGCGTAATTAACTGCAGGGACTTGCGCCTGCAGGGAAGAGCGTCCCCACAATCAAAAACCCCTCAAGCGAGGGGGAATCTGACGAAGTCTGCTACATCGGCCGCATCCGTTCAAACATTCGATGTATGGTGCCATAAATCAACTTGGCATCTTCGGAGAGGTGAACGGATAGCACCAATTAGCATCTGCCCCGAATCTCAGTGCCAAGACCCCGCAGTCTTGCGCGCCGTCTTTCGGAGGGGAACAGATTCTGGCACGTCCGGTAGGACTTTTTCCTCTTTCCACTCCACACTTCGTATGTCGTGATTCGCGAACCAATCGCGGTTCGCTAATGGTTGCCCTTGGATTTCAAGATACTAAGACTCGGCGTCTGGCTTATTGCAGAAAGCAAAGAATCGATGGCTTCTACTTGTGTGAAGTGCTCCAACTGCTCGGACTGCAATTGCAACGCTCTGCCTCGCCAGGAGGTATAGCCTACGGACCCCAAGCTGCTTCGCTATTCACAATGCCCGTGGAACAGGTCACTCGAGCCACCACAGGATTGTTTTTTGGGACCATGCTCCCACTGACAAGCTTCACCGCGCCAGTGCTGACAGAGGAAGCTCCCAAGAAGTCGGTCTTTGATCGTCTTACCCCTGCCGCGGCCCCTCTCAACGGGTCGCCCAACACCAGCACCTCGGTCTTCTCTAGATTGGGCCAAGACTCCTGTGGACCCACAATGAGGCCTACAATCCCAGAGAAGGTTTCTTCTAAGAAAGTGACCGGTCCTGCTCCTGAAGTCGTCAAAGCGGCTTCCCCTGCCACAAAGTCGGTCTTTACAAGATTGACGGCTCCAGCTCCCGCTCCTGCTATCCAAAGGACGTCAGTATTTAACAGGCTAACACCAGCAACGACCCCCCACCTACACAGGGGGCAAGACGAAACTATTCTCACCGCTGAACCAACGCTGTCCGCTCGACACGCTCGACGTCGCCACTGGCGCCGAGTAAGGAAGGCTGGGGGCAACTCCCCCTCTGGGCTAACTACACCAGCCCCGATGGCAAAAGTTAATGCTGCTGTTCCAACTGCGAACAGCTTTGAGATGCTAAATAAGGTGCGTAGGAATTCTCCTACCGTGATGCTAAAGAAGTCTCCTCCTCCACTAAAAAAGGTTGCGGAAATAAAGCCAGAACGGCCCCGATCCCCACAACGGCTGTCTTCCAGAATCTATAAGGTTTGGCGGCAGGCCCAAGACTCGATGATCAATCTAAACTTCTCCCGCCAACACAAGAATCTGAAAATCCAACAGGAAGCCAGTCACCAGGCTAAACCACGAAACACTATCTGGGTGCCCGCCTCAACGGCCCCCTCAACTGCCACTGCTCATAAAAGGAGGAAGCCAGAGAAGATCCCCCAGCCTGCAACGACAGCTAAAGGCACTAAGCCCAGACGCCCTAAGTTTGGGGGCATGATGGTCCATACCGTATATATGGCGTCAGGAAAGGAAGACAGCCGTGCGTCTACGGGTCATAGACCGCTTACACGGTCGGTAACCAAAGCTCAGGAGCAACAGCAAAAGCTCCAGGAAATGATGAACGCTATGGCCGCACTTACCGGGCCAAAAGAAAACCCAGAAACGTCCTCAGACGAACGCCAGGAGGAAGAAACCGACGCTGAGTTCCTTCGCCGAATATTGGAGAAGAAGGACAAAGAGGCCGCTGAACAAGCAGCCAACATACAGCGTATGGGCCTTCTCTTCCAAGATATGATAGGAATGATGATCCAATAAGACCCACCCGCTGAGGATCCCCCGATCGTCCTTGAAGACGACAGGGGGGAAACATCAAATCTACCACCGGCCCTCTCAACGGCCAAGGAGGAGACAATCTCTAAGGCTGATTTGGTCGATTATATAGCCCAGCAAATCCAGGTTCATCACGCGACTGAGGCAGCTGGCCAGGTCGTAAAAACGGGCCGGCCGTATCTAAGCTGGTACGACCAAATCAGGTACCCGCCGGGTTACACAATTCCCAAGTTCCATGTTTACAAAGGGACCGGCAATCCCCACCAACATGTCGCCCAGTTCAGGGCCCTTTGCGGTAACACCGGCGGTGATGATAAACTGTTGCTTCGCCAGTTCGTGGGCAACCTATCAGAAACAGCGTTCGAATGGTATTCGGAACTCCCGAACGATTCTATCAAGACGTTCGCTGAAATGGAGTTGCTATTCACTCAGCGATTCGCAAGCGCCAGCGAACGCACTCCAATAACGGTATTGATTAACGCCAGGGTGAAACCAGGAGAAACTTGGGTCCAGTATGCTATACGCTGGCGAAATTTGTGGTCGAAATGCGAGCAACGCATTGAGGAAGTGCCCGCGGTGGGCATGTTTGTGGGAACCCTAGACCCTCATGCAACTATCTCCCAGTTTATGATGTTCTTTAAGCCGACCACATTCCAGGCTTTAATCGATAAGTTGGCTCAGATGGACCAAATGGGTCATAGACCGTCTCCCCCGAAGCCAGAACCTCGGAATGACAAAGGTAAGGGAAAGGCCACCTTCGTCGCGAATGCTCAGCAGCAACCCAACGCCCCAAAGCTGACGGATCAACTGGAAGAAAGACGCCGGTATTATAATGAGAAGATGAAGCATCCCTACTCGTTCCCACGGGACAAGACGAAGCGGCTATTCGAGCTGGCAGTACGCAACAGACTTATAAACCTACCAAATCCAAGGCGACCGCCACAACCCACTGAGGTGAATAACCCTAACTATTGCCCTTATCATCAAACGGTAAGTCATCCGATTGAGGATTGCTTCGTCTTCAAAGGATGGATTGAAAATCAATACCTCCAGGGGAAGTTTGCACTGTCCGAAAAGTGGAAGGTGAACCCACCACAGCCGCATACTCCTAAGAAAGCAGATACACCGGGGGCAACCTGTTCCTTTATTGAAGAAGCTCCATGGGAGGTCGTGCTGTCAACTAAAACCAAAAGAATGCTGAGGGACCTTCATGCGTGCCCTGCGATCGAATGGAAGGGCCCTCTTGAACCTCAAATTATTGAAGGAATGCTGAGGCCGTGCCCAACTACAAAAAGCGGTGGTGATGGCCCAAATACTCACGCCCAACCGTCAAAATCTTCGAAGAAAAAGAAGAAGAAATCCAAGAAGCCCGTGACGCCTGGAGACAAGCGCACGAACTTGCAGAAGCAAATCGACGCGATGGAAGAGTACAATCAAAAGGCGCGAACTCCTGTCACGCTGCAAGAGTTCCTCAACCACATCTTTCAAGAGGAAGATGATGGAAAAAGCTCGTCGGATGAATCCGAGGGATACGTGGCGAGTTGTAACGTAATCTCCCACTCGTTTGCCGACGATGAAAAAACCCCTGGCACTAAGAAACTGGGGACAAAGCCTGAACCAGAGCGTGTGTGGCCAACAGATGAAATGATCGACGCCTTTCTAGACGAGATTCGTCTAAAGAGTAAAGCGGATCAGGAGCGTGAGATGGCCGCATCGGAAGGAGCCAGATGCAGGCGACTGAACGAAAGAGATGAAGTACCCCCGCTAGATCGAAAGGCATCCGAGGTAGACAAGAAGATATTCAAGACGAGGAAAAGGTTTGCCAAAGCCATGTCAATGGGAATGAAGCTACCACCCTCGGAAGAAAACACGCTCAATGGGGCGGAGAGGCACCCTGATTATTGCGCATATCATCGGAAAATTTCACACCCCACGGAGGAGTGCGACGCCTTTAGGATATGGTGGCAAGGATATGTTGCTCATCGGCAACATTTTAAGCGCATGAAACGCAAGACTCGTCGGGAACGAAGAAGTACTGCCGACGGGCACAACAGGACCACTGGAAACTGTTACATGGTTAACGCCGGAGGGTCACGAGTTCTCACCTTTGGGAGCGACTCTGACGAAGAAATGGCTCTGGGCCCTCTCTTTAAAGAATCCGTTTTAGGGAAAGAGGAGGAACCGGAGGCCTGCGAAAACATTCAGCTGCGCAACCGCACGCTCCCGGAAAAGAATCTCGGGCCCGCAAATAGAAAAGACAAGGGAAAGGAAAATGTCATTGAGGATATCATTTTAGATGACCAAGTCATGAAAGAGCTGACTACCAAAGACCCTCCCAGGAAGGGTAAGGCGGACTACAATATCCTGGCACACCTAAGGAAGCTACCTTCTCAGCTTAGCATTCTCGATGCCCTTCTATTATCAAAAGAAGCGCGAGAGTCACTGATTAAGGCGTTACAACAACCTGAGCAATTCCAAGCCTTCCTCGCCACTGAAAGGATGAAGGATGAACTGGAGGAAGTGCATACGGCCGATATCACTTTCGGTGATGAAGACCTCCTTCTCGGGACGTGCGACCACAACCGTCCCCTATATGTCTCTGGATACTGCCATGATATCAAGATAGGCAAGATCCTAGTGGATAATGGATCCTCCGTCAATCTCCTTAACGTTCGGGTGTTAAAGGAAATTTGCATGAGTGTGCAACACCTCGCTCGTGACAAAATTACCATCTCCGGTTTCGATTCACAATCGTCGCGGACTCTCGGATCCGTGATACTAACATTACGCTTTGGACTACTCGTCACAGACATCAAATTCCATGTCATTGACGCCAAGACCTGCTACAACGCCTTGCTCGGTCGTCCTTGGCTACACGAGTACAACATCATCCCTTCTACACAACATCAGTGTATGAAGTACTTTAAGAATGGTTTCGAGTATACCGTAACAGGTGAGCTGAACCTATTTTCCGTGAACGAAGTCCGCAAATACGAAGATGCGAAGTACTTTTTGCCAGATTTCGAGGATACAGAAAGGTATCGCAAGCCGGAGAACAAAGCCGCCGCCACCATCCCTGTTTTCGGGAGCGACACCGAAGAAGAAGAAGAGATAGTTTATGCTGGGCCATCTCAACGCAACAACCCGGGGACGTCCGCCCCCATGTTGGTCTTCGGAAGTGACTCGGAAGATGAGGTTAATGCCGTGTTCTCCAATCGGCTGTCAATACAAGCACCCCCTAGCGATGATCAAAGTTTGCAAATCACCCTGGTGCCGCAGAAACACTACAAGGATCTTGACGCACTTCAAGCTCACAATGTGCAGGACCTGCAAACATTTTACGTCCCTCCCAGGCAAAGGGGTGAGAAGGTAATCCTATTCTACCGATCCTCAGAGTCGAAAGTAGAGAAAGAGATCTGGCATGGCGCGGATGCTACACTCGACAGGCTCCAACCCATCCGTTTGCCCAGATACTACACAGATGGATTAAAGAGGCTATTGAAGCGCCAAGGAGTACCCTTAGAACAGACTGTTCGACAAGCTCGGTTCTACAACAGGATTTGGGATGTCCCTGGGACTCAACGCAAATTGCCCAACGGGAAAATGGAAACACTTGGGCTTGGATACGTAAGAGCCGGAAAACGGGAACGGGCCCACAGTAGCTACGCTATATATACCTTTGATGAAGAGGAGGACGCCCTGTCAGGAAATGCCAACCCCTCATCAAAACTAGATCCCGCGACTGAAGTGCCGAGTCCATCGTTTGAAGAACGAATGGACAAGCTTATCAGGAAAGTGGGTCAAAAAGCTCGGGAAGACCACAACCGCGAGATGGCCATCTACGAGAAGGCCAGGACGCAACGCCTGTTTCAACAGGCTGCAAAAGACAAAGATGCTCATCCTTGTCAACCCGTTGTACGAAAGGCCCGACGCAGAGGCAGAAATAAATCAAGAAGCGGAAAGAGGAGCCGACAACAACGACACAGGATTGGAGAGTTACGTGATCGGGTATTGCGCGGCTCGGATTTGTCCCTCATGAAGAAGATGAGTCGAGCGTACTCCTTCCCCCGAGACAAGACGGAGAGGTTACTCAAGCTCGCTATAAAACATCAACTGATCGCGCTTCCAGAGTCTAGACACCCTGAGCAAGCTAACAAGGCTTCTCATCTGAGCTATTGCTCTTATCACCGAGCCATAGGACATCCTACCGAAGACTGCTTCACCTTCAAAAACTGGGTCGAGGACCAGTACCAACAGAGCAGATTCGCTTTATCCGACGGCTGGAGGGTAACGCCGCCACAAAAGCATGAACCCAAAGCCGCAAAAGCAGAACCAGATCCACCTCAGCCCTGGAAGCGGATTCGCACCTGTTACACGGTTACGATATTAAAAGAAGAGCCCGAGAACATGGATGACCTTCCCTGGTGCTTTGAGAACAGCGATGATGAGGTGATCTCAGAATTTCCGCCAGCTCCGAAAGAACTGGAAGACGGCATACATACTACTGCAGATAACCTCAAGAAGATTGAGTTGGGATCTGCAGATGACCCGCGACCGACATTTGTCAGCGAGCTGCTATCTGAAGAAAGGGTGGCTGCGTTAAAGAACGTGCTTCTACGGCATAAAGACTGCTTCGCGTGGAACTATTCTGAAATGCCAGGATTGGATCCGGAGATTGCTGTGCATAAATTAGCGATATCCCCGGATATCAAGCCAGTCAAGCAGGAGCCAAGAAGGATGCGACTCGAGCTTGAAATGAGCATCAACGCCGAAGTCAAGAAGCTGATCGATTCTGGATTTATCCAAGAAGTCCAGTATCCCGACTAGATCGCCAATATCGTCCCGGTAATGAAGAAAAATGGGACGGTACGCGTATGCGTGGACTTCAGGGATCTCAATAAAGCCTGTCCAAAGGACGATTTCCCAGTACCAGTAACCGAGCTAATGATAGATAACACGTCCACTCACGAGGTTTTCTCCTTTATGGACGGTTCATCAGGGTACAATCAGATAAAGATGCATCCCGAAGACCAGAAGCACACCGCTTTCCGGACCCCTTTGGGTATATTCTGCTACAGGGTTATACCCTTCGGTCTAAAGAACGCCGGCGCTACCTATCAAAGGGCCATGACAAAGATCTTCGACGACCTCATACATGACATCGTCGAGTGCTATATCGATGACCTTGTAGTAAAGAGCATGTCATATGAAGAGCATTTAAAACATCTGGAGACTGTATTTCAACGCCTTCGGCAATATAATTTGAAGATGAATCCCCTCAAATGCGCGTTTGGAGTCTCCTCGGGTAAATTCCTGGGATTCATCATCCGACACCGAGGTATCGAAATAGACCCATCTAAGATCAAGGCGATCATGGAAATGCCCCCGCCAAGAACCCTCAAACAGTTGCGGTCTCTCCAAGGGAAGCTCGCATACATCCGGCGGTTTATCGCCAATCTTTCAGGCAAATGCCGTCCTTACAGCCACCTGATGAAGAAGGGAACTCCATTCGTTTGGGATCACAAATGCCAAGGTGCACTAGACGAAATCAAACAGTACCTGCAGAACCCGCCAGTGTTGGCTGCTCCGGTCAAGGGAAAACCCCTCATTCTTTATACAACCGCCCTCGAAGGTTCCTTGGGCGCATTATGGGCACAAGAAAACGATCAAGGAAAAGAGAGAGCACTCTACTACTTAAGTCGAGTTCTGCTGGGGGCAGAAAACAACTACTCTCCCATTGAAAAACAATGCTTGGCGTTAATCTTCGCGATAACAAAACTCAGGCACTATGCGTTGGCACACGAAGTCCGTCTCATCTCGAAGGTGGACCCTCTTAAATATCTGATGTCAAAGGCTATATTGACGGGACGACTCGCTAAATGGACCCTGCTCCTGATGGAGTTCTCGATAACATATCGACCTCTCAAGGCAGTGAAAGGCCAGGCCATTGCCGACTTCCTCGCTGAGCATCCGATACCTGCCGGCTCTCCTGTGAACTGCGATTTGCCGGATGAACATGCATTCGATGCGATCGGCGGCGGTGATACCCGATGGGAACTCTATTTTAACGGGGCATTTTCCATGAAGAAGCGCAAACAATGTACCCCCATAATCAAATCGGGAGTAGGCCTCATCTTCGTAACCCCACAAGGAGGGATAATGCGCTTTGCTTTCTCCTTAACGGAATCGAGAACGAACAATGAAGCCGAATACGAAGCTCTGATAGCGGGCCTCGAGATCGCCATTGACATGGGAATTGAAGACCTCTCTATATACGGGGACTCTCAACTGGTCGTTAGTCAAGTAAACGGCGACTACCAAACGTGCAAACCGGAGTTGGTGAGGTACGGCGAAAAGGTGTAACAATTGTTGACCCAAATTCCCTTTTATTCTTTGGAGAACATACCGCGTGCAGAAAACAGCAAAGCAGACGCGCTGGCCAAACTTGCTAAAGAACTAGCTGATGAGAATCTCGATGACGTTAGAATCATGGTACAAAGCCGTCAAGTGCTTGCCCCAGCAGAAATATCTCCGGAATTATCCGAAGAGAAGGGAGGGACTGAGCAAACGACCCTGCAAGTAAAAGACCGGGAAAAGGCTGAGGATTGGAAAGAAGTCTTCATAGACTACTTTAAGTCCCACCGAATGCCCGAAGGAGCGTCCTCAAGACATCAGCTCATGAAACGAGCTCTATCTTTCGCTTTCGTCAATGATACTCTGTATAAGAGATCGTTTGATTCTCTGTGGCTGAGATGCTTAGGACCTGACGAAGCAGAAAGAGTCGTTCAGGAAGTTCACGACGGACTCTGCGGTTCTCACCAAGCGGGCCCAAAGATGAAGTTGAAGATCAAACGGATGGGCTACTATTGGCCCACAATGATCCAGGACTGCCTCGAATATGCGAAGCAATGCCATTCATGCCAAATTCGTGGGGATTTCATCCACCAACATCCGAATCCACTACACCCAACGGTGGCTAGCTGGCCATTCGAAATGTGGGGGACTGACATAGTCGGCCCCATCGAGCCAGCATCGTCCCGGGGACATCGTTTCATCCTTGCGACAACTGACTACTTCTCCAAATGGGCAGAGGCAGTACCGCTGAGGGAAGTGAAGACGGAGAATATCCTCCACTTCTTCAAGACGCATGTCATCTATCGGTTTGGGACCCCACGGCGGATTATCTCCGATAACGGGCCAGCATACAGAAGCCATAAGATTAGCCGCTTCGCGCAGCAGCACAATATAGACTGGAGATATTCTTCAGTTTACAATCCGCGAGCTAACGGTCTGGCCGAGGCCTTCAATAAGACCTTGACAAAGATCATAAAAAAGACGGTGTCCCGAAATAAGAAGGACTGGCATGAGAGACTGCAAGAGGCTCTTTGGGCATATCGAACTACGTGCAAGACGGCCACGAACACGACGCCATACGCACTGGTATTCGGTACGGAAGCGGTACTCCCCCTCGAGATAGAGCTGCCTTCTCTACGAGTGGTAGTCCACCACGGATTGACAAACGAAGAAAATGCTCACCTTCGGCTTGAGGAGCTTGATGCCCTCGATGAAACCCGGCTCATAGCGCAACAAAATCTGGAGGCCTATAAAGCAAAGATGACGCGCTCGTATGAAAGATTGACCAGGCCGAGAACATTCCGCCAAGGCGAACTCGTGCTAGTGGTCAAAAGACCGATGATCCCCAATCGCGCCAAGCGAGGAAAATTCGAGCCAAACTATGAAGGCCCGTACATCATAGATAAGGTCTACCAGGGTGGGGCCTATCTACTCATGGACATGCATGGTAAAAAGCCTTTCAGGCCAATAAACGGCCGCTTCCTAAAGAAATACTACGCTTAAGGAGCCACAGCCTAGGTCAATGATAGATGACGACGACTATATCCGCTCGCTATCTACCTAAAGCTCAAAGCTCTATAAGTAGTAGCCGGCTCTCTCCACGACGGACCGGAATGTCCTTAAACTAACGACGGACCGAAATGTCCATAAACTAATAACGGACCGAAACGTCCTTAAACTAATACCGCAGCATCCTTAGGCTGACGAAATAATAAATAAAAAATATATAATAAATAAAAACGGTATGTCTATAAGTAAAATGGGCACGGATGAAAACCCGAAAGGGCTCCGTGAGTAAAAACAGCAGGGCTACCGGCGAGTGTTCGTGAAAACCCGAAAGGGCGCGACCTTGTAAAAAAAAGAGAGAAAAGAATTTAAAAAAACGGTATGTCCACAAGCAAAAAGGGCACGGATGAAAACCCGAAAGGGCTCCGTGAGTAAAAACAGCAGGGCTGCCGGCGAGTGTTTATGAAAATCCGAAAGGGCGCAACCTCGTTAAAGGACACTTGCGGGATCCCCACGACCTTGCAAGGAGAAACCACCCGCGTGAGATCCTTACGACTCACAAAGGAGAAACACACTTAGGGATCCCCACGATTCCTAAGGAGAAAATACACTTGCGAGATCCTCACGACTCGTAAGGAGAATTCTCTTATGTGACCCTCACGGCTCATAAGATTTGAAAGTCTTAAGTCACAGAGACCTAAACCTGTACTTAAGCAAAATCCCCCATACCCTTCGACATTGCCCTACAAGTGGCTCAATACTGACCCTTGTATACAATCCATGGGCGCGAATAAACATTTCCCCAGCAAAGTCACACCCGTGACTAGGGATATGTTCATATAATGAGCAACCCTTGTAGGTCCTCTCGACCCATAAGGAGAAAACCCTCTTGTAGGATCCTTACGACTTACAGAGGAACATACACTTAGGGATCCTCACGATTCCTAGGGAGAAAATACACCTACGAGATCCTCACGACTTGTAGGGTGAAATACCTTGGTGAGACCCTTACGGCTCATGAAGTCAAAAGCCTTGGTCGACAGGACCCTTAACCCTGTTTGCTAAGCCACCTTTGTTCAACATCGACAGAGGCAAATGATGATTCGCTCCTGACAACATCCCAGTTGTAGCGGTGCTGATGCTGAAATCGGTGTCTAAAATCCAAGCTTGCGACGAAAAAGCTAGCAAGCCACGCATGCATACGAAATAGCCGAAATGATGGGGCAACTTGCAATAAAAAGCAGCAAGTAAAAATGTATGCATAAAAAAATAGCCGAAATGATGGGGAAACTCGCAATAAAAAGCAGCGAGTAGAAAATAAATAAATAGCCGAAATGATTGGGCACCGCGAAAAATAGCCGAAATGATGGGGCAATCGCGACCTTCGCGATATAAAAGCTGAAACGATGGAGCATCGCGGAAAAATAAATAAAATAAAAATAAAATTTATGCCCTACAGGTGATGTTCCATCACACCCTGTACACAATCCAAGGGCGTAAACAAAAGGGAACATACCTCCCCCCCCAGGTTTCACCAAAGAAAGAAGCTAAATCTCGACGGGTCACAAGCGACCTAGAGATCATCCCAACACTCGTCTCGTAACGACAGACACAACTTCAAGCTAAGCGGAACAGTGGCAACTCCCAGTTCCATGGCTCGGTGGTATACATATCGCCAACAGTCAAACCTCCATCCCGTGAAATGCGGATACAACCACCACGTCCCTAAACTGGAGATGGACCACCACGTCCCTAAACTGGTAATGGACCACTACGTCCCTAAACTGGAACAATAGAGACCAAACGCTCTTTTGTCGGATCTAAACGATCCCGTTAAGTCGATCTTAGTCCCAAACTGGACTAACGTATCCTTAACAAACGTTTAAGTTGATCTTAGCCTCAAATATGGCTAACGTATCCTTAAACCTTCAAACAGACTGGACTATGAATCCCTCCAATCAACTTTGGTTCAAGGGTACATCTCGGAACTCCTTTGACACCTGTCGTTGTAATCCTTCAACGCCGTCAGAGAGGTAACGGGTCCCGATGACCATACATGCAATGGACCACTATGTCCTTAAACTGGAACAATGGAGCCCAAATGCTCTTTTGTCGGATCTAAACGATCCCGTTAAGTTGAT
Source organism: Agapanthus africanus (assembly GCA_030015575.1). NCBI lineage: Eukaryota > Viridiplantae > Streptophyta > Magnoliopsida > Asparagales > Amaryllidaceae > Agapanthus > Agapanthus africanus. The sequence continues at coordinate 128,035,820 of CM057350.1, read as the reverse complement.
CTTAGTTTCAAGTTAGACTGACGTATCCTTAACAAACGTTTGAGTTGACCTTAGCCTCAAATATGGCTAACGTATCCTCAAACCAAACCCCCAAACCCAAATCTAAGATAATACGGATTTGGACTAGTCCACGCCCTACGGGCGACGACATAACTCGGTCTCTGTAAACAATCCACGGGCAACAAAACATAAAATAGACACACACGACACGAAGTGACCATCTGGAGAAGGAGAAAGTTGTTATCGCGATGCGGTAGCGTAATTAACTGCAGGGGCATGCGCCTGCAGGGAAGAGCGTCCCCACAATTAAAAACCCCTCAAGCGAGGGGGAATCTGACGAAGTCTGCTACATCGGCCGCATCCGTTCAAACCTTCGATGTATGGTGCCATAAATCAACTTGGCATCTTCGGAGAGGTGAACGGATAGCACCAATTAGCATCTGCCCCGAATCTCAGTGCCAAGACCCCGCAGTCTTGCGCGCCGTCTTTCGGAGGGGAACAGATTCCTATCCCTAAGTCCTCACCATGAGACGGCCAAGCAACTTCTTGCTTGGCCCATCCACAGCGGGTAGCTTCCTGCCCAACAATGCCGTGGATCCAAAACTCCCATCACGAGGCGGCCAAGCAGCTTCCTGCTTAGCCCATCCCCTAGCTTCCTGCCCAACAACGCTGTGGATCCAAAACCTTCATCACGAGATGGTCAAGCAGCTTCCTGCTCGGTCCATCCGCAGTGGGTAGCTTCCTGCCTAACAACGTTGTGGATCCAAAGCCCTCATCATGAAGCAGCCAAGCAACTTCCTGCTCGGCCTATCCCAGCGGATAGCTTCCTGTCCGACAACGCTGTGGATCCAAAGCCCTAATCACGAGGCCAATGGGTGGCTTCTTGCCTGACCTTAACGGCGGAACCTTAGGCCATACGTCAAAGTCGGTAGGCCGACCATACCCGGGTACGAAGTAGACAAACTCCTAACCCGGCCCAAAAAGATAAAGCTCGGATTCGGTCGATAACCGGCGCAACTCCAACCCCACTCGGATCCGAGGGAGCGACCATGCTAAGCTTTACTAAGGAATGTTTCTACTTAGTATCTGTGTTTGGTGTTCGCTCGGTCTACGTCACTTCAATTTCGGGGTGAGGAGGGACACCAGACTATTTCTACTTAGCATTCATATTTGGTGTTCGCTCGGTCTACGTCACCTCGACTCCGGAGTGAGGAGGGACACCGGTCTATTTCTACTTCGTATCTGTGTTTGGTGTTCGCTTGGTCTACATCACCTCGACTCCGGGATGAAGAGGGACACCGGTCTATCCACACTTATGAAATAAACAAGGATGAAAGCATTACGGCCATGCACAGCATAGATGAGCTAAAAATACTTTATTGATGTTTCAAATTATATACAAGGTATTATAAGCTCCTCAGCTTTACAAAATACCCGAGGGCCTACAAAAATAAAAACAAAAAGGGAGGAAGGGGCAGGAAGAATGATAGCTCCAAACGGCGTTCTCAGGCAAGGCCTCCCCATCTTCCACCCACCCGTCGCCTCCGCCGGCAGCCTCGCCTCTACCTGCCTGCTCGGCGCCTCCGCTAGCAGCTTTGCCCTCGCCCGTCGGCTCGGTGCCGCCACCCTGGGGCCCTTCCTCTGCAAAGGGATATCTCGCACGGAGATCCCGGTCGTCGAACCCGAGCTCTTCTTGACTGCGTAGAGGGTGTTGTGCCACCCGACGGCCGCGGAGTCTGCAAGGTCGGTGAAGAATTGGTCTGACGCCTTGTAGTCTTCCACGGCCTTCTCCGCCCTAGCCTCGATCTACTTTGCCGCCTCGTGAGCCGCCCGGGCATTCCCTTTGTAGAGGTCCCTCTGCTTCCTCATGGCCTCGAAAAGCTCGTTGACCTCGCTAACCTAAGCCTGAAGAGCCCAGTTAGACTCCGTCATGGCCCAGTGAGACTCCTTCAGTCTCGTGGCCTTCAAGCCCTTCGATACCAGCCTAGACTCAAAGGAAGCGGTGTTTTTCTCGGCCTCTTTCAGCTTGGCGAGGATCTCTTCCTTGCGCGTGGATGACTCTCCGGCCTTTTTCATCGCCGGGAAAACCTTCTCGGCCTCCATAGCAGCTAGGAGGGTGCAATGTTGGAGGACCTGCAGAAAAACACGAACAACATTTGTCAAAGACTAGACGGAGGAAAAAATACTTAGAAATTTTTTAGAAGATTACTAATCTGGACTGCCTCCTGGGTTATTGTCGCCGCTTGGGCCTTCATGGTTCCCTAGGGAATCTTAGCCCCCGCTGCTTTCTCCATGTCCGCCGGCAAGCTGTCGGCCACAGAGAGCCCCGACGGCACCTCAATGCAGATGTCGCCCTCTTACACCTGTATCCTGGCCGAGGGTGGTCGGGAAACTACTCTCTTGAGTCTCTTAGTCGGAGACCCAGCGGAGGGTGACGTCTCCGTCCTGGCCCGGGGAGCCTGATCCTAGGCGTGCTTCTGCCCTCCACTCCGGCGTTTCTCCGAGACGGGAGGAGAAACAGCTACCTTGGCTGGAGGAGCTTGCCAAGAGACCGTGCCGGGTGCGCTCTTGGACGAACTAGCGTCGCCTCCCTTCCTCTCTTGCGCCTTGGTGTCCATGGCGGCTATGATCTTCAATCGATCCATTGGCTCTGCCGAAGAAAATGAAGGAAAAGATCAGAAGCAGGAATGACAAATTATGCTAAGCCTAAATTAATCGGCGAAATCCTAACTTACCCCTGAAGCGCGTGGGACTGAGTCCCGCCCAGCTTAAGGCCTGCTCAGAAAGTAGAACATCGGCCCGTTGGATCGGCTCCCACTGCGACACTATCCCCGCCTCCGGGGCGTTTGACTGCTTGACCCTTAGGCAATCCACCATATGCCATTTGGTGGGCATTGGCCAATCCTCTCCCTCTGGAGGACCGAAGAAAACAAACTTCTCCTTCCACTCGTGGATGGAAGAAGGGAAGACCACTACCTCTGATCCGACCGCCCTACCTTTATATTTTTTAAAAGAAAGGTAAACCGAGCTTTATTAGTTTTGGCAAGTAAAAAGTAAATACCAAGTTTTTGGGTAGAAAGAAATTTGCAATGTTTTAAGGGGCTACAAGTAAAAAACCCATTATGATATCAAAAGAAACAGTTAACACAAACGGAAATTTCTTGTCGTCGGCAAGCACTACTACAATAATCACTTGTCCCTACGGATTTAGCCGTAGGGGAAAACCACTGCCCCTGCGGATATATCCGTAGGGACATAAAATTCCTCTGTAGATCCAAAAACCGCAGGTGCAAGTTTTCGTCCTGAACATGCCCCTACGGAGTAATAATTGCCCCTACGTCTTAATCCGCAGGGACATAATCTTTATTTCATTTATCTGTTTATAAAATAAAATATTTACCCCTACGAATTTATCCATAAGGCCTGATAAATGCCCCGACGAAGTTGTCCGTAGGGCCTGATAAATTCCCCTGCAACTTAAGTCGTAAGGGCAAGTTTTGCCCCTATTACTGAGTCCATAGGAACAAAATATCAGATATTCTGATATTTTATCCTTACGGAGAAATGTATTGAGACAAAATATTAGATATTCTGATATCTTGTCCCTACGGAGAAATGTGTAGAGGCAAAACTTGCCCTTACGGCTTAAGCCGTAGGTGCAATTGCCCCTACGGAGTAATCAGTGAGGATATTATATCAGGGTTTTTTTTAAATGGGCTTCCCGTTTTTTCCCCGTCCTATGCACAATAATATATATATAGCCAAATACAGAAATATTCATAATCAACATCTCACGCATAATATATAAAAGAAATAAACAAACAGAATATGAAATCAATCTAAAATCATCGTGAACATACAAACCACCACCAATATTGTCCAAAATATATACAATATATATCAGATAAGTACATACATCCTCAAAAATATAAATAAAACTACCTTAGCTCATTCCAGCTCCTCCACCTCTGATAATCGCCGTAATCTGCCGCATTTGCTCCTCGGTGCAACCCTGAGTCGTCAAAAACTCGACTAATGAAGGAGTGAACTGTGCGAGAGTCTGAGCAGGCTGTAGAGCTGTAGGAGTGGTCTACACAACCGCAGCCGAGATAGTGGCTTGCGGAGCCGCAACTGAAGGAGATGCATGTGGAGCCGCAGCCGAAGTAGCCTGCCGAATATGTAAAATTTTGTGTTTAAGTAATAAACGAGTAAAAACGGTTTATTAGATTTTAGTCGAATTCGTATCATTATCAGACTATTGTGAAATCGCGAATTTATATATGCTTTGTTGAGATTTCATACGTTCTGTTGAAATTCATATGTTATGTATGAGAATTTATACATCTTGAAATTCCACACATTGAGGGCTATGCTTTTATACCCCAATATAAGGATACTTAGGGACTTAGGCCTAGTTTGGGTATCTAGTTTGGAAAACTGTAGTTTATTTTAAGTGGAGGTAGAAATGATATTTACTCTAACTTGTAAGCCTGTATCTCTCCGTAATTGTTTAGCTTTGATTGGATGCTTGATTTTGGAGTTATCTAATTTACAAAGAAATGTTTTCTTCTCAAGTTTTGAATTTGATAATCATAACTTTTTAAACTCCAAAATGAAGAAAGATGTGGCATGGTTATGATTATAGAGTTCAGTTTAATTAGATAGTTTTATTTAAGTCTGATTAATCAAAGCTAAGTCTAAAACCAAATAAGCTCAGGCTACTAATATTGCATATGTTACTATTTATAATGTGATATAATATTTTACTATCAAGTAATATACGTACCAACATCTCCTTCAACTCCTCGACGGTGGTATTCAAGGCGGCAACATCATGCTCCAGACATCGCTGACGGGGGTAGAGGAAGTAACCGTCGGCGTGGAGACCAACCTCATATGGGCCCTGCTAAGACCCAGTCCCCGGCCTCTTTCCCAACCTCCGTGGTGCCTTCCGTATGCGGCGTCTAGGACTGGGGTCAGAAGCATCGGATCGGTCCGTCCACTAAAATCGATCCCCGATACCTCCGCCTGCTCCACCACCTGCTCCTACACCCACATTAACCTTTAAAATATAAGTATATCATTTAAATTTGAACTTATCAAAATAAAAATTTCATTCGAATTAGAATAAACATTAACTCTTACGCAATACTCCTGGGTAGCGATGTCGGGGAATCGAAGCTCGCCCGTAGCAGGATCTGTCGAGGTGTCGTGGACGGCAAGATACGCGGTCAACACGCTCGGTGTACCACCCTGCGCCAGAGTCTGAGCTCTCTGCAATTCGCCAAAAATTTACATATATTATAAAATAACTCTTAATATTGCATTATATCAAAATAGATCTATTGTAATTTACCGATGCCTCCATGGCACGAGTAATGTTCCTCGAGCCACCTGTGTAAGTAGGGCGACCCATGTTCGCCAACTTCCTATTCTCCTTATTTTGATCGGTATGTTTCTGCACAACACAATCAGAATTAGTTTTCTAATTAAGCAACACAAAAAAATAAATTATATACTAAACAATGAATTACATTTAAATTACAAACCTGTTTGCGCTCAGAGTCATAATATTGGCACAAGAGAGGCCATGTATCTACGTCGACTCTGGCAAAGGCCGAAGAATGTAAGAGAGTCGCTCTCTCTGTCTCGGGGGTCGCCAACCATACCAAATAGCAATCGATCTTCAACTCGTTCATATTATATCAGACCTTACATTGCATGTTCTTCATGAGGCCTAGATAAAGAGCGTGAAAATCAAGCACTCTGTTAGGATGATCAGGGTCGGGTATAGGCTGAAAGTCGTAATTCAACTGCAAATACAAGAAAATAATGTTTTTAAATTATAAGTGTTAAATAATAATTATATGATAAGTCAAATGAAAATATATATTAATACCCGAGCCTGATCTCAGAAGAAGGCAAATGAGCGCCGGTGCTGATCGCCCCACTCAACGTGAAGTGGATACTTCTTTTGGATACGGCTCTCATCCCCTATATACCGGCCGAACCTCTCGGCATGATCGCCAGTACAGCGATAATCGGGGGTAAAGAAGAGGGGGAATAGTGCCTCCCCCTAACTCTATCGGGCCTCATCTTGTGAGACTCATTGGACTCTCGAGTCCCCCTCTCGGGATAGGGCTGCCCTGCATCTACAAGAAATATCAAGACAAGCAATATTAAGACAAAACGGTATTTAGAAATCAAGGATTAACGAAAATTGAAGTGCGATATATACCTCCGGCGACATCAGCACGACCTGGACCCGGGCAGCAGCACGAGCGGGACGATAGTTCCTCGGTGAGGAACAACCGGTGACCCGGACGTGAACGCATCCCTTCCAACTAGAAAATAAACATTGACGATAAAATTACATGAAGTTCATGGTTATTCCTAAAGGATATGTAAAATGAATAAATATTTTATATTTAAGAATACTAACATGCAGACTAAGCGAAGGGTACGGAAGTGGTGAGAGTGACCTCTGCACCAGATGTGGATGCACCACCTACAATTAGACAATTAAAAATAGATTATATAAGTAATTGCAAAAAGAATGTGTATATCTATAATATAACATTCTAAATCAATATGCATGCAATATAGGATATATAAATATACCCGTAGGTACGGTGGTGGCCTCTGTCCGGGATGTGGAGACACCACCTACAGCTAGACAATCAAAAATTGATTATCTAAGTAAGAGCAAAAAGAATGTGTGTGTATTTATGATATAACATTCTAAATCAATATGCATGCACCATAGAATATATAAACATATCTGCAGGTGCAGTAGTGGCATCTGCCTCTGATGTAAACACACCACCTACAGCTAGACAATTAAACATTGACTATATAAGTAATTTTAAAATAAATATGCATGTATATCTATAATATTACTTTCAAAATGAATATGCGTGCAATATACCTGGATGTGTAGCAAAGTCCACACGGAAAGAGTCATCCGAAGGGGATACGAATCGGGGTGCAAGACCAGCCCTCTGGAGCTCCCTACGTAGCTCTCCGGACAGTAAAACCGCTATGCCTCTGCCTATGCCGCGGCTGGTGCTCCTGCCGCCCCTCGTACTCCGGGTGTCATCATCAGATCTAAATAAGAGTACAATCATTATATATGCATGCAATATATGTATAGATCGTAAAAATGTGAAGTAATAATATAACATTACTGATAATCTTTCTCGTTTCATAGACACATTAGACATATCTACTTGGATTTCATCATCGATATCATTTTTAACCCACGTAACTTCACGATCAGCCAAAGACAACCCGTCTTTTGAAACAGACGGTCGGAGCACTCTAACTCTTCTCTCTTCTTCATCCTCATCGCTGTCCTCCATATGATCCTCAAATTCTGATACATCGTAAACATCACTGGGTTTCTAATGGCATACGACACTCTATTCCGGATGCTTCAAGCACTGTAAGTAGTATACTTAAAACGCTTGTTGCGGAAAGATAAATGAATCGTCCTGATCGTAAAATCGAAGTGTGTTCATACTAGTCAATCCATATTCATCTTTCCAAGTCCCGAGATCGTTTCTCCACTTATCCGTATCGGCTCGTGTATCATAACAAATACACTAAAATATATAAAACGGTTCTGATCGTCCAGGATATTAGATACCAAGTATGCAATTTAAGTATCCAGAATAAATCACACCATCCAATCCTACGATCGTAATCTCACTATTCTGAGTGATTCGAGATGTTTCTATGTCATTAACTTCAAATTTGTATCCAAGGACACCGAATCCTTTATAATATACAACCTCCATGCTACGAAACTAAGCTAAATATCTTGAATCTCTCTCTAATGATGCAAACAAGTTCGGATCATGGATCTGACAAAACAAATTTTATGGCAAATACATAACGATATAAATTTAGATTAAGACTGGTAGAAATAACATGTTATTTGAACAACTTATATGATCTACAACCTAATCATAAAAATTATCGTGATGATATTTTTCCAATCGTTCATCATTCCAATCAGGATGCCCCTCACGTACTTCATCAATATGAATTCTGTTCTCAACAATAAATTATGACATTAATATTATATCGTTTCATACACACACACAAACACAAATATAACAATTAATCCAAAAAAACTTACTCTCTAATTTCTTCAAGACATACGTTATTGAGGAGGATAAACCGATATATTTTGTTGATAAACATAGTGTCTACTCTCTTATAATCAGCTTTACTATATGGCCCGTCCTGAATTCTCCGAGGCCAGTTAAGTTTCGTCTCAATGTTCTTGTCCAGATAGCGGGAACAAAATGTGGTTATTTTATTTAGAAGATAACCTTGCATGATAGAACCCTATGGTCGATTTCTATTGCGTATATACTTTTTTAGAGTGTAGAGGTACCTAAAGAAAAATATATTAAATAAATAAATACGGGCATATAAGACAACAATAATTTTACAAAATGCGTAAAACGAAAAATTCAACATACTTTTCGACGGGATATATCTATCGATATTATACCGGTCCGGCAAATTTAGCCTCGGTTGTAAAGATGAACCGCCAGGTGTATTATGATATCGAAGAACGACGGCGGAAAAATACGCTCAAACTTGGAAAGTATTAATGAAATAGAATTTTCTAGATTCTCTAGCATCACAACATCCAAGGTTTTAGCACACAATTCTTTAAAAAAGCAACAAAGGTCATTGATTACTAGACCAACCGATTTGGGAAGGGAAGTCCTAAGAGTTAATAGGAGAAGGTACTCCATAATAACATGATGATCATGACTTTTCAGCCCATCGATCTTGTCTTTCACAATTTTTATCTTCTTGCTATGGTCCTGAGAAACCTGTGAGAACTTTCAAATCATGCAATACCTGTAGGAACCTTTTCTTCTCCGGTTGTGACATATGATACGCGGCATTGGGAAGTACAAATTTGCCTGGTTTACCCGCTATCGGTTTAGGATGCAATTCACTTCTAATTTCCCAGTCTTGAAGATTCATCCGAGCACGGAGGTTGTCTTTCGATTTTCCGTCTTTACAAAGAAATAAGTTAACTACGTGCTCAGATACTCCTTTCTCTGTGTGCATGAAGTCCAAACAATAACGCACAAAATTTGTTGACCAGTACGGAAGCTCATAGAAAATGCTTAACTTGTTCCAGTAGGATGGTTTGACATGTTTTGCCGGATCTATCCCGAAGGTCATATTATTATAACCATCCCACTGCAATCACGTCCTCTCCGGACAATGAGGCTGGAGGCCCAAGAAGCTCCTGATGATTATTAAAGTGAGCAACGTCTAACCTGTAGGGATGGTCTAGTGGCAAGAAACACCAATGACCGCAATAACAAACGGTCACACTCTGCTTCCCAAAATACGGAATACGAGGGGTGACAAGGCCAGCTATGTTTCTACGGTCAAGAAAATATCATGTCGTAGTCACACTTCGGTTTCTAGCATTACGTGATAATCAGTAATCATAGCACAAGTAATGAGAAATATAGTCACCAATTCTATCAAAACAGATGTAAAACTAACCAGATAGAGTCAAAAGAAAAGATAGCGCTGACGTCGCTAATCTAGATGTCCGCAGTATCCTCGAGGTAAGGAAGGTCATGATCCGAGCTAAGTCTACTTCTCACTCTGAGCATGCATACTCAGGTCGTCAGAGCGACACAATAGCAATATATATAAATATGTAATATGTTCAATGATGATAAACATGAAGCAGTAACATAGAGTAATGACATGAGCATGAAATAACCGGTACAGGTCAACAGTAAAGCATGTGTATCGAATCAGTAATCAATGCAATGTCCATGTCACTAAAGCTAGCAGTCTCTAAATCTCAATGTCCAAGTCACTAAACTTATCGTCAGTCTAAGTGTGAGCGTCAACCACCGCAGAAGTATCCCCAACCCAAGGGTAAGCCCCAAGGGCAAGGGAACACAGGCCCGAATCACGATCAGTAAGAATCAGAAACACTATCAATACAAATCCCGAAATCACTACATATGCCGACAGTGGGACTCCTGAGATTCCGTTGATCGAACTCACACTTAAACTACACCACACACCGCGGTCTACATCAAACACCGACCATGAATCTAAATACTAGTCGCTCCATGACAAATCTACGCGAGAACTGGAGACAGGGTCTCCATCAAGCATGTCTCGGCCGGTATCCAAGATAAATGGACAGTGCTCGATATATTACCTATGAGACTAATATAAGTGCTTCCATACACGTCCCATACCAGTTATAGTTACACTTATATATATTCCATAGACGTCGACAATGCAATAACTGACTGGTTCCGCCGATTGTGTATAAATACGTATCACTTCCATTATTAAATCACGTTTTTACAATCCAATCACTAACATTTATCACTTGGTAATATACCACGGTCACCAGGATATCGATGCAAATGAACACTATTTACAAGGGTATAACAGTCATGCAACATGATGGGATACAGTAAATGAACTATTGAATACATATGAGCAGCCGGTGTCGGTTGGATTAGAAAAATCATATAAAATCACACGAGCATAATTTGGCGAAAGAATATAAAAGGAGTATATAGTGTATTAAATTATCTCTAAGGAAAAATTGGTTTCGAATCAATCGGATTTCAGGGTTGCGAGTAATGGTCATTCCATTTTAAGTGTTTACTGCTAGAAATCCAATTTCTGAACTGGAAGTCCATTTCGTAACACGTTTTACTCCCTGTTGGGATCATAATTAGGCGACGCTACAGTTAAATAATATTTAGATTTATCTGTTATTCTTCCAACGCATCAAACGGATCAATAATATCCTCTGTACGTAGTGAGATATGCACTGTCTAAGGTTAAGGTATACATTCTGTTTCTGCATGAAACTGCAGAACACATCTACGGTTTAAAAGGTGTTATAAATATCAAACGACATCGGATGCAATGAGAACAGTATCGTTAGAAAGATAGTTCAATTATCTACACTTCTATGTATGGTTTCGCACACTTGCACGCTTAAACTGGGAGAAACACACGTTCCAAAACGGGTAAAGGTAAAGACTTTAGCTCTGGACTGCAGTTCAAAGCCATATTTCCACTCAGTTTTTGTCATCGTGTTATAGCAGTGTCGAAATATAAAATACAGGGGTTCTATTTTATCGAGTCGGCTTCGATACAGGCCCTCGAACACAACGTTCCGGTATATATCTAATTTACTACGATTTTCATAAGCTACGTGTGCGAGTTATTTCAGATTTGATGAAGCTCAATGGGGGTGCCATTACCTAATGTAAACTTCACTATTTTCAACCCAAATTCATGTATAATGTTCTCTATCAGCAAAAGGATCTATCTATAACAAGTTCCGCCATATTTGATTAAGTTTACACATAAGATTCCATATTGAACACATAGGTTTAGCAACCGATTAACGGTCGAAAAGTCGATTCAATTATTTGTCCTATACGAAATTAATTCACGGGTTTCTATAAGCTGTTAATTACAACACAATAAGCTCGATTATGTCCCAAACAGTATTGCCAAATAAATCATGACTTATTAGTAAAAGTGCTATGGTATTTTTCGATATTCTGTATACTTATCGATATGAATAAAATAGCATGTAAACAAGTGAGGAGTTCACTTGCCTCGGTCGTTGACATAGAAGCGACGAACGTGCAGATTATTCGTCTCGACACACGAGACAACGATGAATGTCGCAGAACCGGCACGGTGCGACGCGAGGCTCGAGCACGATAGAGGTTGCGACGGACGTGTGCGATGTTGCGACGGCGACTGCATTGATAACCGTGATAGTTACCATAACCTAAGCCACAGCTTGGTCAGCGAAAAAGGCGACAAGGGCGGCGGCTAAGGCGACGGATACACATGCTTAATGAAATGCCAATGGTTGCGATGAGCTTGGGCCTCGTCCTTGGGCTAGTGCTGCTGTGTTGGCGAAGGCGACCGGCGATGCAGAGGCGAACTCGTCGGTCTCGGTTGCGGTAGATGGCGGCGAGATAGCATAGCACGGCAGTAGCAACGACAACTCCTATGATTGGCCTCGGCTATAAGTGGAGCTCGGGTGTTTGAAGTCTGGATACGTGGTCACTGGTGGCTCAGAGGTCGATGGAGTTGGGGCTTCGGTGAGGTCAGAGATTCTGTGATCGTCGGAGGCGACGGGTAGCTACGTCGATAGTGTTGCAGAGGGGAAGTCTCGGTGTGTGAGTTAGAGAAAGATGATGGAGGGGTTGCAGACGATGGCAGTGACGGTGATGGAGCTTAACAGTGGTGGGTAGAAGAGATCTTGGCGAGGCAACGATGCGGCCAATGATGGTCGACGACTGTTGGGGGAGAGCTCGGGTGCGGCGGTTGCTAGAAGCGGCGAAGTGGGGGGGTTGGGTTCAAACGAGGAAGCTCTGTTGTAGGGAGGTGGTAGTGTGGAGGTGAGGAAGTGGTGAGTTAAGGGTGTTGGTAGTGATGCAGGTAGCAGCGGGGATGTGCGTCGGCGGTGGAGAGGTCGCCGGTGAGGTCGAGGAATCTAGTGATGGTCGGAGGTGATGGGTGGCTACGGTGTGCAAGTAGGGAGGAGATTTGGGGTGCAGTGTTTTGGGTTAAAAGGAAGGGAGTAGAGAAGTGGTGAGAGAGAGTGATGAGCTACGTTGAAGACTATAGGGGTGAGACGACATCGGCAGCAAGGTTGGCGGCAGTGATGGGCGATCGCCTGCAAGGAAGGGGCTCGTAGTGGTGATGGGTTACAGTTGGGGTACTCGGTTGAGGTGTAAGGAGAAGAGGAGATGTCGGTGGCGATGGAGCTCTGGGGTGCCTACGGTAGTGGTGATAGTGTCGTGGTGGTCTCGGTGTTGATGATGGAGGGAGGGAGTACTCGGTGCAGAGAGGTGGAGCTCGTAGAGGCATGAGAGAGAGGAGGTGGCGCTCTTGGAGATGATGGCGACCAGTGGGGAGTTGCAGGGAGGTCGACAACATTTGTGGGGGTGGGGCGTCGTCGTCGTGGAGCGTTTCTCGAGGGAGGAGTTGCGAAGAAGAAGGAGGTGATGAGGTTGGGTTTGAGGGAGAAGAGGAGCATGGGAAATGGCGCTGTGGTGATGGAGGTGGGCGTGAGAGACGAGGAGGAACGTTGGGGTGAGGCGCGGTCGTGGGGAGGAGCGAATCGTGCGGGCAGTTGCGAGGGAGGAGGAACGAGTCGTGTGGAGGTGGGCGTGGGTCTCGCGGGTGCTAGCGCGAGGAAGGAGGAGATGGGGGGAGAGGCGGGAAAGAAAAGGAGAAGGAGAAGAAGAAGAAGTGGGAAAGGGGTTTCGGGTCGGGTCGGGTAGGTCTGGGTTAGGGAAAGGGTTTGGGGTTTAAGGTTTAAGTTAGGAAAATATAAAATTAGAAATTATATTTAGAAAAAATATAGGAAATATATTAATCGTGAATTGAGTTCCCATGGCTATGCCCGAGACCGCGTGATCGACACGATTATATACATGCCTCCGGATCTTCGTTCCGTCGAAGTTTCAGTTTTGCGCCAGAAGTGTTCGGTGAATGCTCCATTGAAGTTTCGCCGTTTCCTTACGTCCCAATTCGCACGTAAGTCCCTTCTCCTCCTCCCCCGTCTATCTCCCATCTTCCTCGTTTAAAATATTGTTCCTTGTTATATGATACAAAACTAATATGTTAGAAAATTAATACAAACACTATATAATTATCTCTGCTAATGTTATAACATGCAATTTGAATTAGAATTACTTCTAGGTATATAATTTTGTACTTATATCAATGATAAATTATTTAGCAATACTATACATTAGTTATACTTATTTAATAGCATGTTTCAGTTATCTCATAAGAATCACATAATTGTTGAATTAATTTGTATTAGCATTATTAGTGAGTATATTAAGTAAAATGAGTGATCACATGATGTGGTAAGTATTTTGATTACAGAAGTGCAGAGTAAAGAAGGTTTGGTTCATGTAATATTTTTGATATCATTTGTAAGTTACTGGAGTTATTTTTATCATATTTAAGGTATCATTACATGATTCGTAATTTTTACAGAGCATACTGTATAAGATGAGCATTTTGCAGTTTTAATATTAATTTCATTATTAAAAGTGCATTTTTTTAATGAATGGATTGTATTTTATGGTTATGGTAGTAGGTATTGGATTAATATTTTGAACACTAAAACTAATTCAGGATTCCTCATCTTTTCTAATTGTCTGACTCAGACTGAGTCTCATTACAATAATCTGACTTGAATATGATTCAAGTACAATTTATAATATTACAATTCAATGAATCCATGAATCCATATATTCGATATATTCAACCTGTATTGACCGAACCGAACCATGGATATACTTCCATTTACATGATTCTCCAGTTACATCCATTTACTGATATCATGGTTTCGGCAAGTTATCCAATTATACAATTTATATTACAAGACAATACAGGTTACAATACAATTTACAATACAAATAAGATATTGCGGGGTTTAAGGGGTAGATTGGTACGGAAGGTGTTAGAACTGGCACGAGACTGGAAGATTAAGACACCTAACCTGAATACCATGCCGTTGTTCCGGGCATTCTAATGGAGCCTTTTACTTCCATTTGCCCTAGTCTCTAGTATATAGAGACTCCTCTCGTATACACGGGCATCCTTCTGTACCAAGCTACAAACAACGGCGTTAACCAAATAATACAACTTTAAAAGCCACATCTCTCTCTCTCTCTCTCTCTCTCTCTCTGTGTGTGTCTATTCTCTTTCTTCCTTATCTTTGGGACTTACCGAGCGATTGTTCGCTGACGACATTCCTTCTCTTTCTTCTTTGGAATATTGTCAGGTGATCTGGACACTCAGGGGATCGAGCCTACTAGTGAGGATTTGGATCAGCTTGCCTACGACACAGAGCTCTAACTTCATTGTACACATTTTTATTCAGTACTTTTCATTTCTGTTATGCCTCTGTTTAGGCATTGATTTCATTCAGTTGTATTTACTTTTCCATGTATTGTAAAAAGAATGTGAATAAATAAAATTGCTGTTTTATTATATCCTGTCTCTTGTGCATTTTTTATTTATATTGCTTAGATACGCTTAGCGTATTTACTTTAGAGTAAATACGTAGCGGTCCTGTCCCGTCCCCTTCGCCGTACACCGGGAAGCGGGGCGTGACAAACATATTCAGAGTCTCTGCTATTATAATGTTAATTGTCAAAGCATGCCTTATTTTTCATAAGGAGCACGGTATGAAACGAAAAGCAGCACCTGTAAAAAAAGAAAGAAAAGAAATGTTAATTGTCAAAGCATAGAATTATGTAGACAGAGAAATCTCTACTATTATAATGGCAACTCTTATGATGCCAACAAAATTTATAGCCCGCTCACATTCTATCTTTTCAAGGAATACAACGAAAAAAAAGAGAGAAGATAGGCCATTTATAATAAATTAGGTGATGCCCTGTCACCGTGATAAGACAAATTATATTGTAAAAAAACAATAATACAAATTTTAATAAAGACAAGGTTTAAATCCAATAAACTCTCTTGTAGTTTCAGCCCGTGGCTGCAAACTATCTTGTACTTTTTTATACATAAAACTATCTTATCTAACGGATCCAATCCAAAACCGTTGATCTGGGATAAAAAAACAATTCTACCCTTATTGTTTTTCCTGAGAAAAATAAAAATCCTAAAAACTAACGGGGTCTAGGTTTCGAGGCGGGGTTGGGAGGTCGGAGAAGGAAGGGGGGCTCGAGGGGAGGTTTGTGGAAGGAGGTGATGATGATGATGATGATGATGAAGCGAGGTGATGGAAGAGATGATGATGATGAAGAAGAAGAAGAAGAAGACGACGGAGGTATTGATAGTGGCGAATTTGAGGGAGGTCAAGGAAAGGGGTGGTGAATGGAGAGGTCAGTGAAAGGGGCGGTGATAATGATGGTGATGATGATGAAGTTCGGTCTGCAAAAGTCTTGCAAATAACAACCCTAAGATTTAACAACCCAAGCTTTGCAATCATCATCATCATCATCATCATAACAACCCCAAGCTTTGCAATCAAGAAGCCATAGAAATTCAGGAGATGATGATGATGCAAATTTTGCAAATAACAACCTCAATCTTTCAAACCTATTGCTTCTATTTCAAAATTATTTTTGAATTTTTTGTTTCTTTTTTTTGATTAGTTGAAATGGGTTTGTTTTGATTTGGTTTAGTTGTTGTTTGGTTTGTGAAAGATTGGTTTTTGGTGGATTGCTCTATTTAGTTGCTTGCATATATTCATTAAAGTTGTTATAGGGGAGAAAATGTGTAAAGAGAGCACAAAGTTTTTTTTTATCTTTATTGAATGAATTCATAGATTGAAGAAGAAGAAGGATGGAGGTGCTGGTGGTGGCGAATTTAGGAGAGGTCGACGAAGGGGGTAACGGAAGGGTAGGTCAATGGAAGGGGTGATGGTGATGATGATGAAGATGATGATGGAGGTGGCGACGATGATTTTGGGGGAAGTCAAGGAAGGGGTGGAGGGGGTTTCGGGGTAAGTGAGCGGAGACGACAGCGAAATGTGGGGGAGGCGATAGAGAAGGACGAGCAGTGAGCGGCGACGCCGGCGAGATGGCAGTAAGGCGAAGAGTAGGGTTAATTAAGAGATGAAGATGAGGGTATTTTTGGAATAATTGAATTTTTTGATGATGTGTCAGTTAATGCTGATGAGGCGATGATGTGAACCATAAATATTAACGGGGCACCGTTAGATAGGTAGTTTTCTGCAAAAAAAAAATAGTATAAGATAGTTAGTTGCCATGGACCGAAACTACATGGGAGTTTGTTTAATTTAAGCCTAAAGGCAACTACCTCTCTCACCTAACTTTTCAAATTTAAATTCAAACCAAAAAAATTGGAGCCAAAGTCTTCAATATAGCACAAATAAAACATATCTATGGAGCCGACATTATATATAAAATATTGGTTATTTAATAGAAACCGCCTCGTAGTTTGGGTTATTATCCAGATAACCCCTGTAGTCCTGCCGTTAGATGAAAACCCCCTATGGTTGGCAATCGTTACCCAGCACCGCCTGGCCCATTAAATCTCACTTTTAAGTGGCCATGTGATCTCATGTGACCAACTAATTTTTTTTTAAATCCCTATATTACGCTTTTTCTTCATTACAACAGCAACCTCTCTCTTCATTCCCCCTTCCCATCCCCAAGCACCGGAGATGGAAGGAGAATACCCGCCATCGCAAGCAGCAGCAGCCGCGACAAGCAGCGAAGCACCGCCCTCGCCTCCGCCCCCAACCTTCAACCTCATGCATCCACCCCTCACCCGATCCCCTTCCATCTCAATCCTTCTTCTCCTCTTCAGCTCCTCCCTAAGATCAACGGCTTCGGCCCTTTTTTGGTCCAGATCCGAAACGATAGTGATAGGCGCAACGAAGAAGGTGATCGAAATTTGGGAACCTTGCCGACGCATCTTCGTCTCTAATCAGGGTTTATGAGCAGAAACAACATGATGGATTAACCATCCAAGGTGAGACCTTCCACATTATTTCGGCGATGCATTTATTTTGATTTGGTGTTATATTAACTTGAATTTTCCTTTGGCACTGCAAGGTCTGCATATCGGGCTAGAGATGATCAACATTCAACTACAAGCAGCAAGTTTTATGTAAGAATGTGGTTTTCATTTTAGCTGATTGCTTTTACTTTTACCCATTGGTTTATGTTTTAGATATGTTGTAATGGGGTTTTTGAGTGATGTCTTTGTGTCCAATACATTGATCCATTTGTATGCCTCATGTGCAGAATTGAGCAATGCAAGATTGGTGTTTGATGCAATGTCTGTTAGAGATTTGGTCGCTTGGAATTCTTTGATATGTGGGTATTTCCAGAATGAGCTGCTGAGATAAGTTTTGGTTCTCTTTGATACAATGGAGAAAAAAGGGATTAAAGGTAATAAGGTGACCATGGTTAAAGTTCTTTGCATGTACTTGTTTAGGTGAGTAGGAGTTGGTTAATGTTGTGATCAAACAAAGATTTGATATCTTAGAGCTCTATGATCATTGGGTATTCGCAAGCTCATAAATACTCCGACGCATTAGCGCTTTTCAGAAAAATGCACGATGCAAACATAAAACCAGACGAAATTGTTCTAGTTAGCATGCTTTCGACTTGTGCTCATTTATGAGCTGTTTAGCTGTATAATTTATTGTTACTCATGTTAATGTAAATTATTTTGGTTGTATTTAGTTGAAGCTATAATGAATTTTCTTGTATGCAGCTCTATTTACTTTGATTGATGATGAATTAAACTAGGTTCAAGATTACAGCTCTAATGGTTTTAGCACTGAAGCAAAATTAAGAACCTCTCCTCTCAATGCGATCTTTCAGGTAAAATCAAGAATCACTCCTATCAAGCAAAATCAAGAATCTTCAATACCGTGTGCATACACAATCAATTTGGCACTTACACAAACATCTTCAAAACACCATCATTCAAGAAATTAACAAAAATATTCAAAACATGGCCATTTGTACATTTATACAAATATCTTACAAGCACAAATATTCAAACAGTTGCACAAAGATATTTCAGATACAATCATTCGGGCATTTACATAAACACCTTCCAAACACTATCGTTTAGTTAATTGAGCAAAGATATTTCAAAAACTGTCATTCAGACATTTATACAAACACCTTGCATGCACCATCATTCATCAATATATATTTGTCAAAAATCAACTTCATCACAAACAAATCTCTCACATTTTTCAGTCTTCTTTCTACTCTCTCTCTCTCTCTACATAATTATAATGGAACGAAAAATTGAAGCAGCTGCATATCAATATTTGAATTTTAAGAGCACACCTACATGTTACAATGTAATGAATTAGTCCCAGCCCCCACACTTAGAAACAAGAATTTCAAGTGGTCTCGGTATCTAGAAATACGAAAACAACAAAACATTCTCAACAGCAGGCCCAGTGCACTATATGGTGTCAGATTTTGAAGAGGATACACATATTTACACACACATCCACGTCATTTAGATGATCCTCGAGGAATCTTGCACAATGGGAGTTACATCAAAGACAACCTAGTCCTTGATGAGAGCTTGAATGTAGAAGCTGGCTCTTCAAAAGAAACTCATGTTAGACAAGTAAAGGAATTACTTGGTCTCCTCGGACTCGGTGGCATTTTCAGAAGATGGCTCAGTCGTGTCGGAATTAGAGGTGATTGGTTTCTTGAACTGGACAAGTATCATGGTCATGTTATCGCATCCTTCTCCGTCAGCTGTCGTCAGTGCCAAACACCTGTCGAGTACTTGCTCACACACCGCTGAAAGTTGGGTCTCAATTTTCAATTGGTCTTGAATATAATCCACAAGTTGATGGCTCGTCATGCAATCCCAGATGCCATCACATGCTAAGACGATAAATTCATCGTCCTCACAAAGTTCCATCTTGTTTATGTCAGGATTGTCAGTAACAATTTGCTTTTCGGCAGACAGAAATTTGTTGTGCTTGAATTCCATATCTCCTATAGCTTTTGAAAGATTCAAACTTCCATTTACTCGTCCTGTATGGATAACGGTTACAGAGGCGGAGGAGAGGGAGATGGAGAGAAAGAGGCGGAGGAAAAGGAATGGAGGCGGAGGAGAGGGTGGAGAGAAAGAGGCAGACAAAGCGGAGGCGGAGGAGAGGGAGATGGAGGAGAGAGAGGATGGAGTTGTAGGAGTGGAGGCTGAGAGAAGGGAGAAAAGGGAACGGGGAGAAGGAAATAGTTATGAGCAAGTAGTTATGATAATTAGGGAAAGATGAGAATAGTATTTCAGTCATTTCATGTAAAATTTAACGGGTCTGTGGAGTAACGCTTACCAACCATAGAGGTTTTCATCTAACAACGGAACTACAAGGAAGTTTTTGGATATTATCCTAAATTATGAGGGGGTTTCTGTTAAATATCCCTTTTATATATATATATGAGAATAATAGAGGAAAGATGCCATAAGAGGGAATTTCCTCCTATGGCGTCGAGAAAACACACCCTCCATCGTATTTTCCGACGATCGGAATGCATCATCTTCATCGTTATCATCTAAGATATGGGTACACCAAATTTCATGTAATTCGACAACTTTTGCACCGTTAAACTAATACGTGCAACGCACGTGCACAGATTCTAGTTACCAGTAATGCTAAATCCAAGAGTGTAGCGAAAGATCAACTATTGATAACCTATCATTAGTAAATTAATTCAAAACAACAAGAAAAATCTGCATATTTATTCTTTCAATCAAGATACCCACATCATTACAACTAACTTCTTAAATGCTCGTTTCCTTCAAAATTCAAACTCCCTCCTCCCTCCTCCCTCTCTCCCTCTCTCTCTCTCTTATTAATCACAAAAAAATAAAAGAAAAAAACAAATACATGCATCATGAAATTGAAGAATTTTTATAAATTTTTGAGTAGGTTTGTCTATCGCATCTAAGATAAATGTGTATGGCATATGCAAAAATGCTAAGTCATTATAGGGTAATAAGATAATGGAGACAACATGATTATATCATAATAAATGCGTTGACTTGTTTAAGAATCTATAGAAGTTTTACTTTCAAAGGTGACAATAATCCAAAGTTATTAATTGTGATAACGGAGACATCATGATTATATCATAATAAATGCATGACTTGTTTAAGAATCTAAAAAAGTTTTAGTTTCAAAGGTAACAATGATCAAAGTTATTTATTGTTTCCTTAACATTGAGTGGTTTAGTGATGGATGGGTTCTTTTCTTTGAGTTATTATTTAAAGTCTATTTAATTATATCAAGTTATTTTTTTCCATTTGATTGTGTAGTCATCTATAAAAAGATATTTGAAGAAGTCAAAATCAAAATCAAAATTATGATCTAACGTACAGTGATGAAGAATTGAAAGATACTTCAAGCCGACATCTCACTCCAATTCCAACTAGATTTTCAAAACACTCAACTTTACAAATTGATTTACAAATTGTTATTTCCAAGAATAATAGCATTGCTGATACTATTTAAAAATCTATTATATTTATAGAACCTTACTAGCAACCATGATTATACATCAAATCCGCACCAACCGCTCTGATTTAAACTACTTGAGGAAGAAAAAACAGCCTGATCTGTCCAATTTCTCCATAAATTTTGATCTATTTCGAATTCTAAAGATTGGAGTCGATTATTATTGTGCGACTTTGGTTCTTAGCTTTTGATAAAACAGGCCAAGGATTGTAAACTTCTATTTTTATTTTGAACTTTCAATACCAATAAATTCATTAAAACAGGCCAAGCATCTTTATAGATTTTCTTTGCTTTTATTCACCTCTTCCTGTTTAATCATAAGACGCAGAATTACAGCTAATGCTATTAAGCTATTACGGCGATTTCTTTGATTTTTAAGGTGACTACTTGTTGAAATAACTCTGAAAATATAGGGAATCTATTGGTCGCCTTATCTAAATAGAATTAGTTAAGTAGAGTTTCAATTGCAAAACATCCTGTTGAATGGTACTCTTGCATACTTTTCGTAATGTATGTGGAATCATAAGTATATCAGGTACTACATGTTATAGCTTGACCAAAAATGCAGGTTTCCCGAATCATCACATAATTGTGTGACATGATTATTGATACATCATGTTTAGCTCCGAATGTAGCACTTAAAAAAATTACTTCAGAATTTTCATATTACGCATAGGTGTCTTCCAAGAGATGCATCAGATCTCATTTCGCGACAGTATATGATTTTAAAATTTCAGCTAGCTTCGACATCGGTAATTGATCGGTTTCTATAATCTCAATGTATCTTCTAATTTATTCTATACACCAGTGGTCTCATGGTGATGGTGCTAGTAACAAGGAAAGTAAATTCAGAGTCAACACAATACCCTAATAATGCAATAAACAAGAAATAACCGAAAATTTTGATATTGTTCTCCATTCATCTCTATAAATAATATATCTCAATTAGCGTTACATGCATGTTCTTTTTTATGTTTAATTACATCTTCTTATCGATCTAGATAAAAGTTTCGCCCTATAAGTTCTCCTATATGACTATGAAGATGGTTTGAACAATGAAAGCTTAAAGGACATCTGAATTTGAGTCCTCATGCATAGGACTTTTCCTTGACCCATAATTAGCGTGTCTGATAATCTTGGACGCAAAGCATACGTTCATATGTTTCCGACACTTGCAAACGTGTAAACTCGCCTTACAAAGCATGTGCATATTATGAGACGTGGTGTGCTCCTTTTTGACAAAAGTCAAATTGCTTTATACATTGTCTTGCTATTTCAGTTTTTTCGTATTCGAATAACAATCAATATTGCAAAATTACGTATAGTTATGTCCTCGAATCCAGATATTAAAATTTTGTCGTGTGTGATAATCGTGCATTTGCCTATTAATTACAGGTGCATGGAAATTCCAATTTTATCCATTGATCAGATCATCCTCCTCCTTTAGTCAGTAACATTTGATGATTCCAATCCTAAGCAAATCTAGCTGTATGAACTTAGGGGGAAACCATTTTGATTTGTTTTGCTTGGTTTTACTAAAAATATATAAAAGATTACAGGTCACTTTTATAGTAAACTAAAAAAAGTAATCCATTTTCGCGCTATTGAAAAAATACTACATAACTTTGTAATACTAATAGCATTCCAGATCTCTGATGAACTTATTAGATAAAAAGAATGCAAAAACCCCTTAAAACCCCAACAAAAGCATCAAATATTACTAGCATGATTAAAGCAAGCAAATACTGAATAGGAGAGACCAAACTTACAAAAGCCAATGAAAATCTTCTTGATCCATAATCTCCAACACAGAACTACATCAAATGAGAATTATTGCTATCTGCGAATTGATGTACAGAACAATAATAGAGTCTGGACATGAACAACAAAAGTAATTATAAGCAATGGTAGTTTACTGAATTTCACAATTAAGAGGCAATAAAAAGTAACGAAGGCCAACCTGAAGTGTAGAAGTATACATCCATTCTAATTCTTTCTTGTTATTTCGGTACTAGCAAATACTGCAACATCTGCAAAGGGAAGTATTGTAATAGAAAAATGTCAGCTTAGATTAACATGCTCCGATTATTGTTATCATTATCATTGTTCTGAAATCTGGTTATGAATTCTGGAGCTATAGAAAATTAAGGGGAAATTTTGTGTTAAATTTGCTCTGTAACCTAAATCGATTTTGCATAATACCATCACAACTTAACAATGAATTGCTCAAGTTGAAGTAGCTGACCTTTGCAGCACAAAGTGTTGAATGATACTACTCCAGACAAATTTGTATATATGTATTTTTTCCTCGCTTCCTCTTGAACTGTATACTCATTAACTCCTTTTCCTTTGTGCATGTTTAGTAATTACAAAACTATAGGATGATATAACAATAGTCGAAGTTAGTTTAGACATTTGTCCATCATGGTTGCAGAGACAAAATTGGGGTTGAGTGTGCTCTTAATATCCACATAAAAATGGTAATAACCATATCGTAACGCGTTAGGTATCAAGCATAGCTTTATGCTTCATAGGAAGGGGAACTTATACAAAGAGCAGAATATGTGATTTTAAGCATAAAAAACAAACACTACGAAGAAATTCAGAAATGGTTAAATATATATATTTCACAATAGGGACGATTTTACTTTCGAAACATATACAAGCAACTTGAAGTGCTATGAATCTATTGTATACTCTTTGATCCTTACCAACTACAGATCGGCTTCATATATCCACTACTATCTGTTCCAGCATCGTCATTGTGATAAAAGTTAAATATACTCCATTATCCCAATTTTAGTTAGCTGATTGGTCCGATTGCTGGGCTTTCCCCTTGGCAGCTCTTACAATTTCTTTGGAGTCGAACAGTGTGAAAAATTACTTGCAATGTAGTTACACATGGCAGACAAGCACAGAAGAGAGTTGGTGATCCGATGCTCCACTAATTGCAGCACCCATCTGTTTAACATCCAAGAGATAACGCAAAGCCTGCTCGGTTATAACCTCGCCAGGAATAAGCACAGGTATACCCGGTGGATATGAAGAGATCAACTCCCCACAAATCTCCCCTATGCTTTCCTCAATACCCATTTTCCTCTTCTTTGCGAAAAATGCCTCTCTTGGAGTTAGCCCGAATGCAATATCGCTGAAGGGTTCATAAACTTCATCGTTCAAATTTCCAGGATAGTAAGTTGTCGACAAATGCTCTATCCCTGATACAAGCCTTTGAACATCCTCTCTACAAGTACCCAAGTTAATGGCGAAGGTCAAGGATCGGTTCCCTGCCAACTCAGATATTACTAGCCTTTCTTTACTTAGTATGTCATCTGCCGTATAACCAGAAATACCAAGCTTAGATACACCAACAGTGATACGAAGCGGATCAATGGAAGGAAAATCCGATACAAAGCTCGACAAGTCCAAGAGCGAGGCACCAGATATATTACTTATCCGATGCCTGGCATCAATTGCCAAATCCATCGCTTTATCAAAAATGGTATCTGGATTTTCGCTTACCTGAGCTCTTGCAGCATCTAAAGAAGCAAGAAGTAGGTAATTGGGGCTGGAGCTTTGAAGCATTTGAAGGCATCTGCTCACTCTCTCTTTATCGATGAGATCTCCTGATGTATGTAGCATCGACGACTGAGTCAGAGAAGACAAAACTTTGTGCGTGGATTGAACAGCTAAATCAGCCCCTCGTTCGAGAGCAGTGCTTGGAAACTCATCGTGGAACCTGAAATGAGCGCCGTGTGCTTCATCCACTATAACAGGAACACCGTGCGAGTGGCATACCTTAATAATTTCATGCAAATCGATGCAAATGCCGTGGTATGTTGGTGAAGTGACTAGCACCGCACCTGCACTTTTACCATCTGCCTCCAAATCATTCAAAGTATTTTCAACCTGTGAAGAAGTTATTCCGCCAGCAATATCCCACTCGGAATTATACTCGGGCATGATATATTTTGGTATGGCGCCGGATAAAACCAAAGCAGATATTGCAGACATATGGGAGTTTCTTGGGAGAACTAGGGTTTCACCCGGTGCACAAGTGGCCATTATTGAAGCTTGGATACCACAAGTGGTGCCTCCTACAAGAAACCACGTATCGGATGCGCCAAATAGTTTGGCGGCTTGTTTCTGGGCATCGAGGATTACGCCCTTTGGGGAGAAGAGGTCGTCAAGTTCATTGAGTTCGGGTAGATCGTGAATAAATGGTTTCAGGGTTGTAAGTCGAGATAGTGAACGGGGAGCTGCTTTGCCTCTGTTGTGTCCGGGGAAGTGGAAGCAGGCGACGTCTTGTTCAGCACAGGATTTTAGTGCCTCAACCAAAGGAGCATTGGTGCTCTGAGAAACTTTTGGAGAATTTCGAAGTTGAATATTGGTGGTTATAATTTTATGGGTACTTGTTGACAATGAATCTTTTTTCTGTACTGGCATTGTGCTGCTCTCCTGTCAGTAATTCAAATATGAAATGATCATGTAGAAATAGAAGGTAAATTATGTCATTTAATGCAAAAACTAACGAGTAACGGCAGAAGGCTTTCGCCTAAAGGAATTAGTGTAGATTGTTTCTAGGTAACGGGATAAACCATAGGGAGGTTTTGGTGAAATAAGTAAATAACCCAACTTAAATCATTAACTTCATCCCAGTAATTGGTAATTGTTGGTAATCATTTTGCATGTATATTTTAGATGTGATTTAGATTTATTTTTCCAGTGATTGACAATCTAATTTTAATTGATGACCACTAGATACAAAGTCAAAATCCAACTTCAAACTATTTCTAAAATAACTATAAACTACAATTACAGATTCAATGCTCCACACCGCAATGAATAACGACATCCAAAGTTTAATTCTAATTTGAAAGTTGTTCCTTGAAACAAACTACTTCCGCCTGTTAAGGTTAATAAGATAATTAATTCATTTCTCTTCTCTCTTTATTTTTCTTTTTTTCCCGGATGTGGCCCCTTGGCGAATCGAACCAGCGACCTCTCTTTTGCGAAGAGGAAATTCTTAATTCATGATGGTAATTTGTTCGTTTTTTTAACGTTTGAAAACCTGTCATTTAATATGAGCCAAAGGGTCAACACTAAACATGAAAGTTACGAGCTCATCCTATGATACTGAATTAAGCATAACGAAATGTACAAGTAATTATAGATCGTAAAGCCCATATTTGGATTGAGAATCTATCAAAACACCCACTTAACAACCATAGCAAATCTGAATTCCGTGTTCAAACCCTTGTATGACCACCAAAACCTACATCATGTTAAACCACATAAGCTTTCAATTACGCAGTAAACATCGTCACAAAGTATTTTTCCAGATATCTTTTTCTTGGATTTGTCTAGCATACTTCCCATCTTTCCTGCTCTTATAGATTTTGATTATTAAAAGAATTAGGGGAACGCCAACTGGTTATCATTGCGGAAAGCCCCACTCTTATTCCATACCCTTGGGCTGGAATTTTGGCATCGATTACGAGACAGTTGGCGTTATGTTGACTGCTAGTCTAGTCGTCAAACTTTATCAAATCTTTAACAAAGTCTTCCTCCATAACATAAGCATCATGCGCTTAACTAATTTCAATCATGGTTCTAAGCAAAACTTTTTCAAACTTCGTTTTGGAGGTGTCACAAAAACATGGAAATGGACACTATATATAGACTCCTGCATGCTACTGTAATTCATGGGCATTTCTACAAACACTTGGTGCTAACATTCCATATAATTTCTAGATTCGTAACAAACACATTCAAGACTAAACAGCCAAATAAGAAAGAGGAGAAACCACTGAGATAGCGAGCTTCCTCTGTTGCCGAGACCGACATCTTCTGTGCACGACGTCATCGTTTTCGGCGACCTTTAACTGCAATTTGAGGATTGAATTAAATAGAACAGAAATGTTAATGATTAGTTCTTCGAGGCGTGGAAAAGAAAAGGAAAGGAAAATTGTGTTTTTGAATTTAACCTGCAGGGAAATGCTTTGCAGGAGATGAGAAGCAACAGAAGAAACCATGGTAACAAACTTATCCAAACCCTGGTGGTAGAGGGAGGCTAGTATTGCAGGTAATGCACTACAATATATCTCTTTATGTGGGTCCCGTTTCTTACTTTCTTCCTAGCTAAATTACATTAAAATACCCTTGACTGTCATGATTTTTTCACTAAAATACTTTGAAGTTCATTAATTACAGTAAAATACCTTAAATTATGATTTTTAATGAATTAACGTAATTTAATTGTGATAAAAAGAAACTTTTAGGTATTTTAGTAAGAAACCACAATAGTTAAGGGTATTTAGTGTAATTTACCCTTTCTTTTTCTTGGATGATTTATTTGGAATGATTTTGATTAACATATGGCTTGTTAAATAACCAACAAATTTGCCTGAGATATTTTATTTTTATCATGAACTTTGTTCAATTTTCAACTGATTTCTTACTCTGTATGGTTCCAGTTTTTCATCCCAAAATAATAATAATAATAATAATAATAATTTCCAGTTTTATTGGATTTCTTCAAGAGATTATCCAATTTCTAACTATGATGGCGAGTTTGTTATCAATCGGATAATCATGTTTCAACCAATTTTCTATCGAAAAACGCTAAAACATGATTTCCAGCTTAGAGTTGTGCACCACATTGCCTTATTATGATCAAATTCCATCCAGAGCAACGCAAGGTCCATATCTTCTTTTCTTGTCGGAAAATGCTTATAACATCGTAAGTTGAGTTCATACAAATCAAAATATACATGACGTTGAAGAAACTTTTGTTGACAAGTATTTTTCAGATGCATCATATCTCAATAATATTGATCCCATTTCTATAAATTTTCCTATAAATAAATAGCAAACAGAAAAAGGCAAGACATGCAGCAAATAAATACTGCAAGAAACGAACAATGCGAGTAAGAAGCGCGGTATAATAACCCTCATGTTGGCTGCATGATATCAAATGCTAGCAGCTTGAGACTGGAACAAACAATTCGATTTTTCAAAGACAAGCTTCTTCACCAAAACAGGAAAAATCTGGGAAGCAATCAGGGCATCAATTATATCTCAGTCTGTTTGTAATACAACATCAAGACGAGAATTTAAACTCTACACATACTATATAAATTATAAACTACAATGATCCTATGAGTACAGAAAAGCTCCACGATCTTGGACGCCATGCCAAGCATGTCTCTACCTCTCCTACCAAATTAAACCAAAGGAGAGTACCAGGGACAAATTTTTTTGTCTTTCAATGAACAAACCTTAGGGCTTGGGACCCACATCCATGGTATTGGTAGATTACGCTGAGCACACATTGGCTCATGCATGAGACATCGAAACTCTCGATAAACCTAAGGTCTGATGTCCTCGCTTTGGCAGCAGCATATCGCACATACTCCTCAAAAACAGAGGACATGCACCAATTCTGAAGCTTCCTGAAACACCCGATGAGAGACCCTGTACGATGCTACATTGAGAAAGAAAATAGGAGTGTTGAATCACACATGCGATTTTACTGAAAAGAAGAGAATAAAGGGGTGCTTTGGTTTGCTGCAAATAAAAAATACACGCACTTTTTTGGTAATATTTCAAATCCGCTGTTTGATTCTATTCAATATTTATTGCATGCTTTCATAAGCTAAAGCACCATTTGAATGGAAAAGAAACATCTGGAAATGTATTTTTGTTGCAAATTTGCAATGAAAGTAACTGAGAGGGTGATTTGGCACGTCTAATAAATGCGATAATCAGATTTCTTAAAGTTGCGGCATTTGTGGAGCCAATGTTGTAGAAAGCGTAGCATTTTATGACTTCATTTCTAAGTGTCTTTTATAAGTAGCTGACCAACACAATGAAATGGTTTTTATTTTTTATTTTTCTAATGTTGAATGCAGCTCATTTTCAAACAACCAAGTATATTCGAAATTAAGCAAATTCAACAGACAATTCTTCTTAGTACTTACCTTTCCTCCATTGCAGTGAACCAAGACGGGATGGTTTCTTATATCTGAGAAATAAAAGAACGAGGGGATTAGACAAAAAAGATAAATGACTGGAGCTAAGCAGAAAAACAGGGGGAAAAGAAAACCAAATAGCGTCATATGTTTAACGAAATGCAAAATCGAGTATATACCAAGCAAAACTCTGAGGGCCTCCATGATGGTATCCTTGGGTATCTCTCCACATCCGTCCTGCAGAATGCCAGCGCTTTTTTAAGACCTTAGCAGATAATATTATATCAATTAAGGTCTATTTTATTCAGACAATAGATAATAGATGCACTAGAAGTTAAACGCTTAGGAACTCTTAACACTCATGTAGCTATAATGTCCTGAAGTTCTTTGTAACGTTGTAAACACTTAAATTCTGTAGATATATGCAAACACTTTAATCTATATGAACAAGTTCACAATTATGACTAAAATAGATAGTTCTCCAGTTCAAATTACTTACATTTCCATTAAAATAACAGGAACTCAGTGTACACGATAGGAATGCTTACGGACAGAACATTAAATATCAAATGACCAAAATGTAGATTTGAATTTGTTGAAATTTGCTTTCAAACAACAGGGCATTTCCCGGTCTCGTAAATTCACAATAGAGTTAACCCTTGTAAGCTAATGAGATCTAAGGTGATACATGTTAGTTTATATACAAACCATTAATGTTGTTGCCAACAGCGAGCGACCAAAGTTACCCAATACCAAGACAGAAGAACATAAAAGACTAACCAAATTGAAATGTCCAATCCATAGAATCGATGAAAAGAACCTGTCACTACCAACACCCACTAAAATGACAAGTTTTGCAAACGATAGGACTATACGGTAATAATAGATCATGGTGAGTATGTACGCATTGGTTGTATTTTATTACTCTACAACAGTTCAAACTGGGCAGGTGTTTTAGAAATGACTGAGAAGGGCTTTTATCTATGCTTCTTGTCAAAAATAAGAGGAAGAAAAGGAGAAAACAGTGGGAAACCATATACATTGTGAAGATATCTGTGATTGTTTGTTTAAGAAACTGGATATTGAAAATGTTTATGATGTCTTAAATTAAACTTAATTTTAATTCAAAGGAGATAGAATTGGCATCAACCAAAAAAGGTCCCAAATTTTAGTAGTCATTTCCAACTGTTAATCTTTTGAATGATCTGCACAAATTTTCACATGAATACTGCCACGCACATATATTTTGTATCAATTTATTCCAAAAGCTTTTTAATATGTGATTCCCACACCACATAAATTGCCAAGGTTGTCGTTGAAGCAAATCTTAGAATCAAACGACAGAAAAAAAAAAAGGATAAGCAAGTCTATGGACGAAAAAAAGATAGTTCTGATAACGATTTTCAAAAAGGGCATCAAATCAAAAAAAGAACCAAATTGATACCAAATGGATCGTAAATGAAAAGTTCCTTAAAGTTCTTAATTGGGTCCATAAAGTGTCGGGAATCAACAAAATTAAATAAAATCTAGTGAAGAATATCCTACCAACATTCTCCTACAAATCAAGTTACATGTAGATATCAAACAGAATCAAGCAAAAATAAATAAACAAGAATAAAAATTTCACCTTGCTCCCTTCAATTGGGAATTGAAACAGCCGAATCCCACGAGATAAGACGAATTCCGCATTCTCCTCCGGATATGGCTCCGGACACAGATACCTGTATCAACATCCAAGAACATCAAACCTTAACCCTAATTTCTCAACCAACAAAAAAAAATCAGAAAAAGAAAAAAAAAAGAGAAAAAAATTTTTACACAAAATGCTCACACAATAGATCTAAGATTGAGCGCATCAAGGAACCCTAGATTCTCCGCCTCAGGGAATCCAGACCTGTAGATCCCTCGATCCACCATCGCGAAGTTCGCCGGCGGCATCAGCTCGTCCCTCGTCTCCGATTCCGCCATTGCTTCACTCGAATCCAATCTCATCTTTCTCTCTCTCTCCCTCTCTCCCTTTGTCTTATAAAAAAATTAGGGTTAGGGTTTCTTGTTCGTTTCGCAACTGAAACAAATAATATAGGTATAAAAATGGCGGGTTTTTATTTTTCTTTCTTGCTTCCTTTGTTGGCGTCTTCGTCCTCTTTCTTGCTGCGTCCAGGCCCCTGCTTATAGAGATTGGGCTTTTGTCAGGGTGCTACGCGTAGAATTTTCTATGCGGGGGTTTAGATCCACCATTAATCTTTTAATGAACGGTGGATCATAATGGGGGTGGATCGGATAAGGGGTGTAGGATCCGAAAAGTGTTAGCGGGTTGTTGGAGTCTGAGTCAGATCCGATGGCGAGTCGCGACACTTTTTGGTGGATCTGCTGTGGGCTTATAAACTGCTTGGATGTGATGAAGCTGCAATGACCGGAGTGAGGCCCACATGGATTTAGTGTGAAATGGATAGGAGGCATGCATAGTTGTTTGGAGAAGCCAGGGTGAAATGTTAAGCTGTGTTTCTCGTTCTTAGTGGGGTAATCGTATCCAGCAAAGAAGATTCATTGCGAAGCTGTGTTCTTCATCATTGCCTACTGGTCGGGGGAGGAGGCTATGGAGATGCAGTTGGGCAAGGAGCGGCGCAGCCAGGGGAAGCTGGAGTAGAGAGAGGATTTTGAAGAGGGGGTGTGAGAGGGAGATCGCCGTATATTGGACTTGGCGGTGGTGAAGAAACGGCGGCAAAGGTGGAGCGGCATCTTCCCTCCGCTGGAAGACGGTAGACACTGCACTAGTCTCTTTACTTTTAGATTAAATTCATTTGAGCCGTTGGATTATATCACCACTTGATTGATCTTGAAGGAGATTTGGACCCCTGAAGAATATCCTGCCTTTCCCCGAGTAGCAGTAAACCCTCCTGCACTTTGCCCTTTTATTTTAATGGCCCGTTAAGTTTTTTCACATGTGTCATACATCGAGAGAAAAATCGTGGGTGAAAGATAACACGAGGACAATTTTAATTTGAGTAAAAGTTTGTAGTTTGACTTAGGCAGAAGGCAATCTTTTTTTTAAAAAAAAAGGTTGACGATAAATTATCTATTCTGGAATTTAAGAAAATTATGTTACCTGGACACCCTAATATACATATGAATTGAAACTAGAAGTGTCACATGAATCCAGTGTATTCTAATTTAATAGTAGAAAGCCAAAAGGATAGGATTAAGAACTCTATACTCTCCATTTGATATTGTTAGATAAAATGGGATTATTTACTGTCCATGGTGCAAAATACAAACGACTGAGATTTGGGAAAAATTCAAGTGTTAATTTTTTTTTTCTTATCAAATCTCGGTTTTATGTATATCGTTGTGAATGGTGGATAATCAGTGTCTATATAAACATATTAAACGCTCAGATATGGGTAAAGATCCAGTGGAATCTGCCTTTAACATTATTTTTTTTTGTGGACAGAAACAGACAATCTATCATAGCCTTTGTTAGGATCGAAAAATGTAAAGTGCATGTTTTCATATCAAAATAGAAGTATCTTTCTGTAATTTTAGCCCCTTCAAAGGGCCTGGGAAAGGTGTTTGGTGTTTAGGGTGAGACAGATGATGGGTCCAAATCCGCGGCGGTTAGAAAGATGCCACTAACAAAAATTAACGAAATAAACAAATCAGTCTTATAATGTAAAGGACCGACGGCCATGAGTGCATGTGGGGTGTTGTTCTGTTTGGACCAATGAAAAGACTTGAAATATTAAAAAAAGGGGTTGTGATTTTGATATTTTGATCAATGAGGAGCCGTGAATTTGCTACTTTCATGCCATCCACTCTATTATCTTTTTTTTTATTTTTATTTATCTTCAATTATTTGTACCTACTTGATAATAAATAAAAGCGCCTTTTGTTTTCTTGTGGTCATGGACTCATTTGTCACTCGTGCTCAAAAGAAGACGCTTTGTGTATCATTGTTGACAAGTTTGGTCTCCACGTCCTCCTCCTAATATTATCATTACAACTTTTAAACCTTTCTTTCTCATAATCAATGAAATGATGCTGCCGGGTTGATATCCATGGATATATGTAATATCCAGTCTCTATAAATAATTACTGTATTTTAATAAATAACCTCCAAATATTTTTCCAAAATTTTCTATAAATTTTCTATATTTTTCCAATTAATTTAATTATATTTATCTTATTCTAATTTAACCTAATCCCTTTAATTTTTCCTAAACTATTCCCTCAGCCCAGCCCATTCCGTCACCCTTCACACCCAACCCGGCCAAACACCCCCTACCCGACCCGCTCCCCAATCCCTTTTTTCTTCTTCTCTCCACTTCTCTTTCCTGCTCGTTTCCCCTGCTTCTCCCCTGCTCCACGCGCCCACTTCCCTCACGACCCGCGTCTCGCGACCCCGTCTTCGCCCCCGTTTCTTACGCCCGTGCCGCGAGACCCGCACTCACGCCCGCTCGCAACTTCCTCACGCCAGCCTCCACTCGACCCGCTCACTCCCCAACGGCTCCAAGTCCCCAACGGCGTCCCCACGACTCCCCGCTCCTCGCACTCGCCTACGAACCGGTCATCTCCAACAACCACGATTCCCCTCTTCTCTCCAACACCTCTTTCTCCATCTCTATCCCAATCCCCGTATCCTTTCCTCCCCTGCTCACTGTCAATAGCCACCACATCCGAACTCCTTTCCCCTCTCGATCCCTCACCTTCGAGGAACCATCGCCACAACACCTCCTCGACACCGCCGACCATCACCGTTACTTCCCAGCCGCGTACATCGCCCGACGAGCTCGCCACCACCAGCTTCCCCTCGCCACGAGAACCCACGTCTGCGAACTCATCGCCGTCGCAGCCACATCGCCTCGCCGACATCCGCTGAGCCACCACCTAGACCGTAGCCACCTCGACACCGGCACCTCCACCCGACACGCCGCCCTCACTGCAACCACCTCGCCGACAATTCGCCGCACTCCCCAGCGCCACCATCACCTTCCTCCTCTACTCCCCACCTCCGAGCCGCGAGCACCGAGCAGCAAACACCCTCGTTCCCTGCGCCCTCACCTGAGCTCTGACCCCGTCACCTCGGCGCCTCAAACCGACCACCCCAGCACACCACAACATCCCTCCCCACCGACCCCTGAAACCCCCGAGCTCCCCTGCACCCACTGCCTCCAGCCGACGTCCAAGCTCGCTGTCGTCGCCGCTGCTCGTGCCGTGTTCGTGTCCGTGCGACCGTCGTCGTAGAGCCGTCGTAATAGGCAAGTGAACGCTAATCACTTGCTATGCATGCTAAGTAATGATTTTTAATTGGAGAAGAATGAACTTACATAATGCGAAGTACATGCTATGCATAAATACACCCACACGCCCGTATATATCGATAAAATCGTAATTCGATTAGTTTAGCGAACCCTCTTAGTTTGATCATATCGAATGGGACCCAATTAGGAATTTACTATCCCGTATCGACATCATTTACAGTTTCATCGAATGACAACTAGCTTGATCAATTAACCGGAACCGACGTTTTGACCGATAATCGTACATAATATGTGTTCGACATGATACTTGAGTGGAAACCATATCTTAGATTACCGAAATCTATGATCAGCAAACCCCTTACTGATTGATGATCGTAGTGTAAAGATTTATGTTACATATATCATGCTTATAATTCTGTAAACATCACCCCTAAGGACGACGCTAAAACTAAAGATTACCGCACAGGTTAACCCACTAGAATCATTGCAAAATTAAATACTGGTTGGAACGTAATGTTCCACGGCTCATATCGAAGCCAACTTGATAATATAGAACCATAATTAGTTTATGTTTTGATATCGATAGATTACGGCAACGAGTCTTGACCGGAGATGCAACTCTGGACTGCAGTCCGGGGCGGCATTCTATGAGGAAAACCTGAATTTAAACACCTGTACATACCTGCATAAAACTGAAAATATGTGGATCCCCATATGGTAGCGTAGATAATTTAGTTAGATAACCCCTGAATCTGGTCCCGTGTCGTTTCACCGTCGTTTGATATTTAATTTGTATTTTAGAATACCGTGGTGTCCTGCAGTTTTCTACGGTGACAATTTGTACACATTGATATTAAACTGAACATATCTCCCCGTATACTGTTAGTGTATATGCCCTAGAGACCATTACTGTATCATACTAGTTTGTATATTACTTAATGGAAGCTTGGGATATTCACCATTGTATACACAATCTTGCTCAAAATAGTAGTATGCTACTTGGTTTATTTCTACTTCAATGTGTGTACATGTGTTTCTTTTAACATATCACATATACACATTAGTGGAGCCCTTAGGATCTTTGCTTGATTACCAGCGTTGTGATGACAGTCACACTCGTGGAGGCTGGGTAATCCACAAGCACATCCTTATGCAGGTCCCTAGTCGTAGGACTATCGAGACAGGGCATCGATACTCCGGAGTAGACTAGCGTATGCGCTTCTCATCCCAGCACGGGAGACGGTCTGTCCCACAGCCGTCAGTATGTCGTACTTGAGATAGTATGCGGGTGCTCGTTAGGTAATGAGTATACTGGTGATTGGAAAGATTTCGGATTGTGTAGTATAAAATTGTAAAGAAATCACAATCAAAAATTATTTGACCGCAATCAACTACGGTGTCGGATTGTAGATTATAAGTGAGTGCGGATCGTCCACAGGGAAAGTGTAATCGTTCGTCTTTTGAATTAGGTGAGTCGAAACTTTAAAGAAAAGAAAACAAAACAATTCATGATTTGAAATTAAAGTTCAAGAATGAGAAAAAAAACTAGATCTAAGAAAGCATTAAAAGATAGAATCAAGAATTGATCGTTTGATGATTTTTCCAAACCAAATATCAAGAATCGAAATGAGGCTCGTAGGAATCGATCGGATCTATAGATGTGATGTAATCTTACAATTACGTATTCTTATCCTTCGATGAATTGATACTAGATCGATGATGATCGACAAGAATTAGGGATTTCTTGTGAAACTAGGGTTTCATCTCATCCCTTGTTCTTTCGTCGATATCATTCACATTCTAGCCTCTATCAAATTCAAGAAACGATCGTAGATCCCTAATTTCGAGCGATCCCAATCAAGAAAGCATCGCTACGAAACTAGGTCATCGATTCTTGAACTTGCTAGGGTTTACAAAACTCGTAGGACTTAAAAATCGTATAAAGATTTGTTACATCATCATTCTACAATCGTCTCGACTCCTTTACGAGCGGAGTTTCACTCACACATCACAACAAGAGTAACAATTACAAATTGAGATCTAATCATGATGCAAGAATTAAAAGAAAGCAAGATTAAAGAATTTCACCTTTTATTTATATCAACAATTTAGTTACATTCGCTCAAGAACTACAAGAGGAAGAACTTGATCGTCGACTTGGCTTTGCTCGTCTCCGTGGATCGCGGATCGGCTTGGATCACTTGCCCGATTGAAGATCGGCTCGGCTCCTAAAAGGTTGAAGTTTCTCGCTTGATTTGGTACTCAAGATCTTGGATTTGGAGTGGAATTAGGGTTAGGGTTTCGCACAAGCCTTGTCACGAGACTTGTGGAAGAAAATGGTGTAGAATGAGAGATTATTTAACTAATGAAGATTGAACCACTAAAGAATGATTATTGATTATTGATTAGCCTTTAACCCTAGGTCTAGGTTCCTATTTATAGATAACTAACCATAGATCTAGGATTTCAAATTCTAAGTTTCCCTCCTAAAGTTTGTTGAGGAAATTCAAATTTCCCTCCAAAAGTTAGTTAGGGGAGAAGTTTCTAGATGTGATTAGTTAGGAGGGAGCTTCTAGAAGATGATTAATTAGGAGCTTAATTAGGATTAGCCTTCCTTAATCTTCTTTGCTGATCTGGCAGTCGCTTCGAGAGAGTTCTGGAATTTGGAGTGCATTTATGGAATGTGGGCCCTGACAGAAGCATTGTGGTGCAAATTTTACTTGATGACGTCACCAATGAGCCGCGCTTCCGCGGCACAAGAAGGCTATGGCCGCGGATCCGCGGCTCCTTGATGGGCTTGGGCCTTGTATTCTCTGTTGCATCTTGGGCCTGAGTTGTGGGCCTTTATTTTATATATTCATTTGTATTTCTCCATCTGAATTGCTACCAGATCTGAAGTGATTTAGTTGGCATATTTTTGATCAGCTCTTTTGCTTTTCTTCCGTATTTCCTGCACAGACTCAAGACAAGTGTTGCGCAAATACAGAAATGATGCGATGCCATGAAATGCGGTTAATTTTCTTTAAAGTGTCGGTTTAAAAGTCTAATACATGCAATCTCATATTTTGTGACAGATTTGCTAATATGTAGAATATGAATGCCGAACACTTCTAAATGTATGCAAATGTTAAGGAAATTGCCGGCTACAATATACAATATTTTCGACTGATCAACTGGATAGGACTCGTCGGGAACTGTTTGTTGGTACTATACCTATCGTCAGTTATCAGTTCCCCCAGGTGACATGAGTACAGCTTAGTCCGCTGATTTGGCACTGTCACTTCGACTCGAGTGTGTTCCCACTGTACTTTGATTACTACCCTACCACGGCTCAAAGGAGTCGTGCAAACAGGTAGTAGTTGGGTGCAGTCCCGAAGCACTTGGAGGCAGTGACGGTTAGATAGGATTCGTCTTTCCCGGTATTGGGAGTTGATATCGCGCTGTGTCTAGGAGAGCCATTACACATAGTCGTCCCTGGCCAGGGCAAGCGAGATACACTGGTAGATTTCCAGTGTTATCTCAGGGTGTTCTGGGCTACACTCCGACACGACTTGTACCGCTATTAGGAGACTGACGTTTACCACCCCCCTAGGCCCGCCATGCGATATTCTCAGTCGAACAGACCGGACTGTATGCAGATTGTCACAGACAGGCTCAGTAGGAGTTCGGATGGGTTCACCTCATCAGTCTTCTTATCGGCATCTACCTAGGGGCCGTTACGTACAGCTAGTGCCGCTTGGGGTCTGTGGTTAAACCCACTGCCAGTGTAGTGTCGAGTCTTTAGAGTCCTACATAGAGGGTGTTGGAGATAGTGCCCTCAAAGTCAATTATTGGATCGCAGGTACGTGATTGCAATGATTGAGGCAGGACCTATACCGATATGACAGTCTTGCTCGAGATGATAGTTTGCTATCTGGTTTGTCTTTATCATCGTATACATGCTTTAGTTCACTATTGCATGATGATAGAGCCCTTAGGATTCTTGCTTGACTACCAGCAGTATGATGGCGATCATATACATGGGAGCTGGGGTCTGTAAGCACATTCTTAAACTGTCCCTAGTCATAGGAGTTTCGAGACAGGGCATCGATACTCCAGAGTAGACTAGTGTATACAGTCGAGACCCCGACGAGGGGCGGTGGCCGGTCTCACAAGCCACTGGTGTCAGTTGGATCACCTAAGATGTATACAGTTGCTCATTGGGTTATGAGTACACCGGACAGGACTCGCCGGGAACCTGCTAATTGGTATTATACATATCGTCAGATAACAGTTCCCTGGTGACATGTGTACAGGTTAGTTCATCGACCTGAGATCATCATTTGTCTCGTGTGAGTTCCCACTGTGCTTAGATTACTACCCTACCACGCTCAAAGGAGTTGTGCAAACAGATTTTAGTTGGGTACAGTCCTGAGCCACATGGAGGCAAGTGAGCGGATCGGCAGGGGATTCATCTCTCCCGGTATTGGGGGTGAGATCGCGCTGTGTCTAGGAGAGCCATTACACAAAGCCCTCAGCCGAGGCAGGAGATTTACTGGTAGGTACTCCAGTAGTATCTCAGGGTGTTCTGGGCCACTCTCTGACACGACTTATACTGCTATTGGGGGTCTGACGTTACCAGCCCCTAGGAAGATATGCGATACTCATAGACGAACGGACCGGACTATATGTATATTGTCACTGTTAGGCTCAGTAGGGTTTAGAGATGAGTTCGCTCGTCTGCTTCCCTTCCAATCAATACATAGGCAAACCGTTACGTACAGCTTGTATCTCTGACGTGCTAGAGGTTATACCCAGTGCCAGTGTGTTTATGAGTCATTAGAGTCCCCCACAGACACTTTCCCAAGTTCGGGCGAAACGTTGTAGAGGCCGTATGGTTTTATGGCAGGGTTCGGAAAATGCACGTGCGTTTTCGCACGTGTCATTTTTCGGGCAGATAATACTGGTAGGCTTTGGTTTAAGCCGAAACCCAGTATTATACTGTGTAGATATAATATCTTTGTCTCAGATGCATTTGTATTCGGTCGTAATACAAATGAGGGTATGTTTATACCATTACGGGGTTATCCTGAAATTCGTTTCATGATCACTTTTGGAAGTTGCCAGTTTCCAGTTTTCTATCGCCCGTCTTTTAACATTCGGTTAAAGACGGATTTATCTTTTCTTGAGATGAGTGTGGAAGCTTCTAGATGATGACTAGGATGGTGACTAGGCTTCATGACTCATTTGTTCATTAATGGTGCATTAATTAGATGATGACTAAGGGTTATGAATCATAGTTTTCATTAAATGCATTCATACAAGGTGTTAGGTGAATCATCATCTCATTTATTCCTTGTGGTCACCTTCCCCCTCCTACACTCACCTCCCCCTCATCTATAAGTGGCCGGCCATTCCTTAGTGAGGGATGATGGTTGTTATTTTGAAAAGATATAAGTTTTGGTACATAGAAATTAGATGTGATCAGTTTCTCTTTTCACCCGATCCAAAAGGCAACTTCATTAACCGTTCGTCCATAGCTTTGGACGTAACGAGACAAAGTGTTCTACTCATTCTCTACAACATCTTGGTCGTCTCTTTTAGCAAACTTGACGACCGAGTTGTCTCGGTTCAGAGGCGGGAGCCCGTTTAAAGATCCGTCGACGTGGTACCATCTGGACGAGAAGACTGGAGATTCAGGAGATCGGAGCAGCCGCTACAAAGCGTGGGATGATGGTTGAAGACCGAAGGACTCGGATCGTTCGGTATAACTCTTCTACCCACTTTGTAGTTTGTTAGTTTAGCTTTAATGGCAGATCCGGGTTATAGTACGCGATAGCGCCAGTTGTAAAAAGATTTTGTTCCGCATTTGGCGTCTGTTAGACGGCCATGGCGCTACCGTGAACTTACAGTGGTATCAGAGCCTAACCATTAAGCTATACTAACTTGTCCTAACGCGTTTAAAATATCGATCGAACGGATTTTCGAAAACCGCAAATTCCAAGTTCTGAGTTTCTGTTAATTTTAAATGATGTCTAAAAATAATTTTACATATGCCAGAAAATCAAGCAGGGCTTTTATAGAAGACTGGAGAAAAACGACCAACTGAGTCTACCGTACGGCCGCGGAAACGCGGTCAAAGCCTGGCTTTGACCGCGGAACCGCGGCTCTTTTGGTGACTCGGTTGGCAATTTTTCTCCTGTTGTTTCTAAATTGGAAATTGTGGTGTTTGGTACTGTTCTTTTGGGCCCAGATTTTGTTACTGTACAGCAGATGTACGTGGGGTCCACTTCGGGAAATTTAGTCGATCGAAATTTTAAACTTGTTAGTATGCAGTACTTACTTTATATCTCCGACCGGGAATGTCATTTGATCGGTAAACCGCGTCTAATTGCTATAGTTCTTTTAGACGGGTTTGCGAACGTGACATTCGCGTTGATGTTCTGTGTTGTGCTGTGATGTTGCGGATTTGTCGTGGTGGATAGCAGGGTGTAATGATAGTGCAGTTTGGATTTATTTGTACATTTAATATTGCGGGGCGAGCGTCCAACATGTGGACTGTCGTCACTGCCTGTTGTATAATATTCTTTTGGGACACGACCGGGTTGAGGTCGATGTACCCATTGTACATATTTTTATTTCTGTACTGGGTTTATCCCGCGACGGAGTGCACGGATAGCCGGGTTCTGGAGGGCAACGGGTCCGTATCTCATGGCTTTGAGAGGCAGAGGGACCTCACTCTAGAATTGGCAGACTATTCGCCGCACTCGTAGGGGGTACAGGTTGACCCAAGGAGGGGTGCTCAATTTACCGGATTCCGTGAAGTGCCGGGTGTTCCATTCGCTATGTTGTGGGGGACTACCTCGCTTCAGGTTTTGGCGGGTAACTTGCCGCACCCGTAGGTGTCTAAGTTTCATTGCACAGGCTATCCACACGACCAGGAGAACGTCGAATTTCAGCAGCGGCTCTGTGAAACCCGGGGATCCCAGATTATCTGTATTGTTCTGTGATGCTTATTACTTTTCTGTAATGTTGCATATTATCACACCTAGAGCGATTATTGTATATTGGTATATATACTATTAGATATTGTATATGTTTTACACCCGCGCTAGTCCAGCCCCCGCTCTGTCGTTAGTTAAGTAACCAAACGGGTGATGACGGGACCCAGTGGCGAATGCGGATGGCATATACGTACATTATATTTTCTTTCTTTTCTGGTGTGATTGATTGATGGGACTGCATTGATTCTTATCAATGCAAGGATAAAACAAACCTATATTTGATGTTGTTGGAACAAATTTTAAAAAAGGGTTATTACAAAGATGTTTACTTTTATTTTGCATAGTGGTTAGAATATCCTTCACCTCATTCCACGAGGCAAGGGCCGAGATCCCTTCACCGGGAGTGACCCCTTGGGCAGAAGTTTACGTTAGGGTAATAACTTCAATATAGTCGATTACAAGTTGCTTTGCATCGCGGTATTCAGTTGGAATATCCTGCACCTCATTCCACGAGGAAAGAGCCGAAATCCCTTCACCGGGAGTGACCTCTTTAGCAAAGGTTTTTCGTCACTGTATTTTTATAAAAAGCTATCAGGTTCCTTCAACGAAATCAAGTTCATTACGTTAAAGGTTTTTCGCCAAAAACCAGCTGTAGCCCTCCGTCATTTCTTATGGATGGTCAGTAGTATTCAAGCTATGTTTGTTGGCCCTTAGTCAAGGCATAGTGTTTGGTAGCTGCTGGGTATTCATTTGTTGCATAGATAAATGCGTTGGTTTGGGACAGTCGTATTACTTTGTTGGCCCTTAGTCAAGAGTATGTACGGGTGGGTTCAAATTAACCAGGACAATGACGGGAAGAACTTGACATGTGACTTATGATTTGTTGGCCCTTAGTCAAGGTCATAAGAGCATGATGCAAAAATTACATCGGGAGTTTCAAAACATACAGGAAACTTGCCAGGCATGCGCATACCTTCTGGAGTGTGATAACTTGAGTGGCTTCCATCAAGTTATCATGCGATGATAGTTGGATCCCGATTCTCACTGATGAGTTGGTTTACTCATCGGGTGATCCCGACCAATTCTTCTTTCAGGTTTGGAGGAGAATTTGAGATTACAGTGGGAGGTTTCCTGATTAGATAAAGTGATAACCATTCTGATCTAGGTTACAGTGCACGCAGAGTGTTTCTTTTCTCTCTCTCTTTTTGGCAGCGACCTTTGACCGACCCTAGACTATGACTCAGTGACCAAGTTGACCGAACCTCCTTAAAATATTGGCTTTTGGATTGTCCGAGTTGCATAAGTCATTGCCGCTCCTTCTTTTACCCTTTGCATTTCTCAGAACACCCTGTATTACTACGGATATCCACTTCCATTGGATAGATCCATCGTATAGTTATATACGAACTCGAAGGTACTTCTTCGAGGATAGATCCAGGTTCAAGAGAAATAGAATTGGTTTATTCAGTTGTCTTTTATTATCACCTTCTCTCAGGTTGCGAGGGCTCCTTATTTTAGGAGAGTATACCTATTACGCATATTGGATAGTCTTCTTCCAAACCATAGGCAGATGCCGAAAGGTAGGGAATGATGAAAACCAATTAGCCTAAGTAGGGTGTGCAGAAGGTAATATGTAAAGAAAAGATAAAGGGATTAGAAAGAGGGCAAAGTAAATTGCGACTGTTATCATTCACGACCAAACCGCGTACTTCATCGCCACTCCTATTTCACCTTTGCTTTTTCCCCAGTTCGGGAGAAATAGAATAAGGTACTATTCAGTAGTCTTTTTATCATCACCTTCTCTCATGTTGCGAG
The DNA here is from genome assembly GCA_030015575.1 of Agapanthus africanus. Classification (NCBI taxonomy): domain Eukaryota; kingdom Viridiplantae; phylum Streptophyta; class Magnoliopsida; order Asparagales; family Amaryllidaceae; genus Agapanthus; species Agapanthus africanus. Next base: position 127,992,706 of record CM057350.1, on the reverse strand, counting down.
TACTCCTAGGATTAGGAGGGTACACCTATTATGCTTACTGGATAGTCTTCTTCCAAACCATAGGCTGGTGCCGAACGGTAGGGAAGGAAGAAAACCATTTAGCCTAACGATGGTGTACAGAAGGTAACGACTAAAGACAAATAAAGGGATTTGGAGAGATGACAAAGAAATATACGGTTACAGTCATGAATAGGATTATGGAAGATGTATTACTAGGAATACCAGGATACCCCTATGAAACATTTTCATATTTCAGTTACACTGTACATTGTTAAAAGAAAACTGATTTCCCGATTAAATGCTTACTCCAGGGTATGTATTTACCAGGTTTTATTCTCATATCTGTATAGTTTTATAGATGATGAGTGGGAGGAAGTTATTAGGAATAAGGTGATCATCTTCATTATATCGGAATTCGTTGTAATTGGTGATATTTGAGAAAATCGCCTGGGTACAGTTTTCAACCTACGACGCACAAGTTTTGAGTTATTCGACTCAGCGGACTTATATAGAGTATTGTATGTTGTCCAGTGTCCGTCAGGACAGAAGGGTTGGTCCTCGTACTATGTTTTGTTTACTTGCGACTTCTCTAGTTTTTAGACAAGTGTTTCGTAGAAATACAATGTCTATGTTTTGAGAAGTTGTGGGTATAAGATTAAAGTAGAGAACCAGGTGTAACAAGTATCGGGATTCTTCAAAGAGATTGAAGATATAGATTCTTGTGATTGGTATTCAGATAATAGTAATGGGTTTGAGAAACTTGTTTCTCTTTCAGGTTACTCATAATTGGATGGATTCCTAAGTTGAGTAATGCTGATTAGCCTCTCTCCATTAAGTTGATATGCACTGGAGACAGCTGTATGATTTGAATCTGGTTCCAATTAAATTAGTGCCTCTATTTCTATATTGTATATAGAATAGTTCATATCTTAACGATGTTAAGGTACGGGGAGTTGCCCAGCTTATGCTTAAAACCAGACACTGGATAAATCAATGCACGTTTCTGTAATGGCAGTTTGTGGGTTGACCTTGGTTTTGACGAGGGTTGACTTTTCTACAATCTAAAAGATCAATAGTGATATTGTTCTTGACTCGCCACAGTTTTAGTAAAATGGATTTTTTCAGAAAACAGTAGTGGGAGTATGGTAGAACTGGAAGTGATTCCAGAACCGCAAACGATTACGGAAAATTTAATAGGACATATATATTCAATCAAGTTTGACATTCCAATAGCCACTCCGCAGATATGGTGGATAACCTCAGACACCCGAGAGGTACTCCGGTAGCCTCAAGGACGGTGACAGGGAGGTTCTTTTTTACCCAGACTTGACACTACTGTTGTTCCAGACTATGAGACCCGGCAAGAGGATAAGTATAACGTCGTTCTAAACAAGTTTTAGAAGTGTACGTAGATATTATTCTGCCAGAGGGTTGTCGTAGTTAGTGGGAGCAGCGGAAGCATAGTGGGCAAGTAGCTTATGTCCATTTTATAGACTTGAGCAGATATAGCGGAGATAAGATCATCTATTTTTGATGTGAAAGTCATGGGTTTGACTTCATCAGAATAGGGGATGGATCTGTTAAGAAGGTAGTAGGGTGTGATGTCCTGATATTTGGATGACATACACAGAGTAGGAAGTAAAATTCCTGTACTACGATCGGTTGTACTGTGGTCGTTACACAGTTGTTTCTCCAGACAGGATATGGATATAATATCAGACATTCTGGTTACTAGATCTAGATTTGGGTAGTTTCCCAATATGGGTACTTTGACAGTATTCTAATAGTATTTTAGAATAGAAGACTCCTGGCATGGTGGTGTACCTGCAGGTGATGGAGTCACCCTCTCTAAAGGTGTCTTAGAGACTAAAGGAGAGAGGGATGTGCATGATTGGCAGATCACTTGCTTAGGCAATTGAATCAATCATGAGATGTCAAGTACCACACCAGATGTAGTTTTTGCACTTGATGCGATAAGTTTATATTAATCCAATCCTGGAAAGGAAGCAGTTTTAGAACATAAGTGCATGTTCTACGGATTCGATGACGGCAGCCTCCTTCGGGAGACAGTTATCATTCCAGGCTTTAAAGGTGACATGGATGACAAAGTGATTGTCAGAGTTATAGTTTTCCCTTTGACGAGGGACAGTGTTATGGACAGGTGGTCCAAGAGGATACTGTGGGAGGTATGGTGCTGGATACTGATTAGGTTCAGTTATTGATACAGTCTAAGAAGTTTGGATTTGGAGTTCATTTATGAACTTGGTCCCATCAGATATTCAGACATATTCTAAGACATGTATTACTCGATTCGGGAGATGGCTTTCTCTGCGAACTTGAGATTTAGAGAGACATAGAAAGAAACATCAGGACGGATCCACTCACTGAGGCTATTTCTCGAACACAAGAGTTTTACAAACTAGCTTTGTGAAACTGATTAGTAGAGGAGTTAGGTGTTCGGTATCACACGGGTTGTGAGTATGCGACATCGCAATAATTAGCCTTAAGTGCAAGTGGGAGATTGTTGGAGATGGTGCCCTCAAAGTCAATTATTGGATCGCAGGTACGTGATTGCAATGATTGAGGCAGGACCTATACCGATATGACAGTCTTACTCGAGATGATAATTTGCTATCTGGTTTGTCTTTATCATCATATACATACTTTAGTTCACTATTGTATGATGATAGAGCCCTTAAGATTCTTGCTTGACTACCAGCAGTATGATGGCGATCATATACGTGGGAGCTGGGGTCTGTAAGCACATCCTTAAAGTGTCCCCAGTCATGGGAGTTTCGAGACAGGGCATCGATACTCCAGAGTAGACTAGTGTAAACAGTTGAGACTCCGACGAGGGGCGGTGGCCAGTCTCACAAACCACCAGTGTCAGTTGGATCACCTAAGATGTATACAGGTGCTCATTGGGTTAAGAGTACACCGGACAGGACTCACTGGGAACCTGCTAATTGGTATTATACATATCGTCAGATAGCAGTTCCCTGGTGACATGTGTACAGGTTAGTTCATCGACCTGAGATCGTCATTTGTCTCGTGTGAGTTCCCACTATGCTTAGATTACTATCCCACCATGCTCAAAGGAGTTGTGCAAACAGGTTTTAGTTGGGTACAGTCCCGAGCCACATGGAGGCAAGTGAGTGGATCGGCAGGGGTTTCGTCTTTCCCAGTATTGGGGGTGAGATTGCGCTGTGTCTAGGAGAGCCATTACACAAAGCCCTCGGCCGAGGCAGGAGATTTACTGGTAGGTACTCCAGTAGTATCTCAGGGTGTTCTGGGCCACTCTCTGACATGACTTATACTGCTATTGGGGGTCTGACGTTACCAGCCCCTAGGCAGATATGCGATACTCATAGACGAACGGACCAGACTGTATGTATATTGTCACCGTTAGGCTCAGTAGGGTTTAGAGATGAGTTCGCTCGTCTGCTTCCCTTCCAATCAATACATAGGCAAACCGTTACGTACAGCTTATACCTTGTAAGTCCATGTCACGCACTCCACTAACTTGCGGGGAGGCGGAATATATGAAAAACGATTATCAAAACTTCGTAACACGGACTTGAGCGCATGAATCGTAATCTAAACCATTGCTAACGTTATACTAGAGGTTTAACTACTCGGTACCGGAGTTATACCTCATGTTACATGTCCTTTAGGTCTTCATCGCTATCCTCCACTCCTCGTAGGCTCCTTGGAACATCGGCAACTTCACGGCCTCCTCGAATCAAAGACGATCCACCCGAAAGCTCCTACGCCAAGCTAAATCTCAAACTTGAGATAACTAGGTTGCTTAAAGTGCTAATCTAAGCTACCTAGGGGATATAGAGTGAGGTTATGGATGTTTTAGTCTAGCTAACCCTTCATCTCAACACATGAGAGGTTAGGGTTAGGGTTTCAAGAGAGAGTGAGCTTGAGGAGAGAGAAGGAGAAGATGAGAATGAAAAGAATAATCAACTCATTTTGAATATAACAACCATAAAAATTTAATCAAATAAATAAACAAAATGATTTAATCATTATGGTTGATGCATTCACCTTGTGTGATTCATCATATGACTCATTATCTCATTAATGAGTCATTAAATGCAAAGGATGAATCATACAAATGAGTCATTAATCAATTAATGCTCATGCCACCTTAACCCCTTAGTCACCACTCTTCTAGAAGGTTCCCGACAAATTACAAGAACGCCCCTATAATCCGTGAAAACACGGAAAAACTTTAGACTGTATAAATCCAATAAGCCGATACTAGAAACTGGCTTAAACCAAAGCCGGCTAGTAAAAAACTGTCTGAAAAGTCGTACGTGCGTAAACACACGTACGCATCCGAACCCTTGTCGTAAAACCATACGACCTCTATATCGTTTCGCCTGGAGCAAGGAAACTCTCTGTGTGGGACTCTAAAGACTCGACACTACGCTGACAGTGGGTTTAACCACAGACCGCAAGCGGCACTAGCTGTACGTAACGGTCCCCAGGTAGATGTCGATAAGAAGGCCGATGAGGAAAATCATCCGAACTCCCACTGAGCCTGATGTGACAATCTCCGTACAGTCCGGTCTGTTCGTCTAAGACTATCGCATATCAAGCCTAGGGGCCGCAAGCGTCAGTCCCCTAATAGCTATATAAGTCGTGTCGGAGCGAAGCCCATTACACCCTGAGAAGCTACTGGAACCTACCAGTATATCTCGCTTGCCCTGGCCAGGGACTTTGCGTAATGGCTCTCTGACACAGCGCGATATCATCTCCCAATACCGGGAGAGACGAATCCTATCTAACTGCCACCGCCCCTAAGTGCTCGGGACTGCACCCAACTGCCACCTGTTTGCACGACTCCTTTGAGCCGTGGTAGGGTAGCAATCTAAGAACAGTGGGACACACTCGAGGCGAAGCAGCAGTGTCAAGTCTGCGGACTATGCTGTACTCATATCACCTGGGAACTGTTAACTGACGATGGGTATAATACCAACCAATCAGTTCCCCGGCGAGTCCTGTCCGGTGTACCCGTAACCTAACGAGCACCTGTATACTATCTCCAGTACGACGTACTGATGGCTATGGGACAGACCATTTCCCCAACTGGGATGAGAAGCGTATACACTTAGTCTACTCCGGAATATCGATGCCCTATCTCGATAATCCAACGACCAGGGACCTGTATAGGATGTTGCTTACAGACTACCCAGCCCCCACTAGTGTGATTGCCATCACGACGCTGGTAATCAAGCAAAGATCCTATGGGCTCTACTAATATGTATAAGTGATACGTTACAAGAGACATATGCACATATTAAAGTAGACACAAACCAAGTAGCATACTACCATTTTTAGCAAGACTGTATATATAACTGTGAATATCCCAAACTTCCATTAAGTAATATACAATCTAGTATGATACAATAATGGCCCCTAGGGCATATACACTAACATACCTCTGACGTGCTAGAGGTTATACCCAGTGCCAGTGTGTTGATGAGTCATTAGAGTCCCCCACAGACACTTTCCCAAGTTCGGGCGAAACGTTGTAGAGGCCGTATGGTTTTATGGCAGGGTTCAGAAAATGCACGTGCGTTTTCGCACGTGTCATTTTTCGGGCAGATAATACTGGTAGGCTTTGGTTTAAGCCGAAACCCAGTATTATACTGTGTAGATATAATATCTTTGTCTCAGATGCATTTGTATTCGGTTGTAATACAAATGAGGGTATGTTTATACCATTACGGGGTTATCCTGAAATTCGTTTCAGGATCACTTTTGGAAGTTGCCAGTTTCCAGTTTTCTATCGTCCGTCTTTTAACATTCGGTTAAAGACGGATTTATTTTTTCTTGAGATGAGTGTGGAAGCTTCTAGATGATGACTAGGATGGTGACTAGGCTTCATGACTCATTTGTTCATTAATGGTGCATTAATTAGATGATGACTAAGGGTTATGAATCATAGTTTTCATTAAATGCATTCATACAAGGTGTTAGGTGAATCATCATCTCATTTATTCCTTGTGGTCACCTTCCCCCTCCTACACTCACCTCCCCCTCATCTATAATTGGCCGGCCATTCCTTAGTGAGGGATGATGGTTGTTGTTTTGAAAAGATATAAGTTTTGGTACATAGAAATTAGATGTGATCGGTTTATCTTTTCACCCGAACCAAAAGGCAACTCCATTAACCGTTCGTCCATAACTTTGGACGTAACGAGGCAAAATGTTCTACTCATTCTCTACAATATCTTGGTCGTCTCTTTTAGCAAACTTGACAACCGAGTTGCCTCGGTTCAGTGGCGGGAGCCCGTTTAAAGATCCGTCGACGTGGTGCCATCTGGACGAGAAGACTGGAGATTCAGGAGATCGGAGCAGCCGCAAAAAAGCATGGGATGATGGTTGAAGACCGAAGGACTCAGATCGTTCGGTATAACTCTTCTACCCACTTTGTAGTTTGTTAGTTTAGCTTTAATGGCAGATCCGGCTTATAGTACGGGATAGCGCCTGTTGTAAAAAGTTTTTGTTCCGCATTTGGCGTCTGTTAGACGGCCGGGGCGCTACCGTGGACTTACAGAGGGTTATTCGCCTTTGGGCAAAACAGAGTAGAGGTCGCATGGTTTTGCGACGGGGTTCGTTCACATCCGCGCACTTGTGCACGTTTGGTGTCCGGACAGTCATTACTAGCGGGCTCTGGTTTGAGCCAGATCCTAGTATATGTTTTGGGGTTAGTTTTATCTCATTGTATTCGTGTTACTCGGAGCACGAATGCGGGTGTGTATGCACAGTTGACTGAGGCAGAGGAAGAGGATTCTCTTTAGAGTTTTGGTATGGGTGTGTATGCACAGTTGACGGTTGTCATTTACCAAACCCTAATGAATATGTGAAATATCAATTAATAATATTAATTAAAGGAAATTGAGTTATGGTTAGGGTTGTTGACTTGTTGATCAAGGTTGACTTGTTCACCAAGGTTGAAAATTTGACCATCATCATTTCAAGCAAATATGCTCATCGATCTTTGCAAAACTCATTTAATGTGAAATGATAATGGTCATTTCAACATACCATCACCTTTTTCCTTTTTGATTAATTTTGTTAATTGATTAATTCACATATATTTGTTATGGTTGCAAAACTCATCTCATTCTCTCATTCTCATTCTATCTCATCTTTTCCTCTTCCTCTTCCTCTTGCTCAAGGAAAATCCTTCTCATGAGTTGAGAACCATTTCCTTTGAGATAAAACACCAAAGCCACTCTCTACTCATCCTAAGTTTGAAGGTCTAGCAAGCCGAACACTTTAGTTTCCTCAAGTTCGAGGAAGGAGCTCAAGGTAGAGACCCTCAGGTGGATCCATCTTCGGTAAAAGAAGGCGACGAGGAGAGAACCATTCGACCACCACATGGAGTCCAAGAGTAGGAGTTCAAGTTGAGGTATAACCCCCTAACCGAGTAGGTAAAGCTCTTGTTAGTTGCTAGTGTGTAGTTTAGCAAAGATCTGTGTTTTATAGTCCATGTTACCATAACCCTAAAAATCGTTTTTCACCGTTTCCGCTAGCCTGAAAGAACCGGGAGAGCTAACGTGGACTTACAATGGTATCAGAGCCTAGCTTAACACACCCTAGCATGTTAGCAAAGTATCTAGAATTTCTATCGGACAAAAAAACCCGCAAAATACTCCGGAAAAATGAACTTTCTGTCGATTTTTATTTTTGCTCAAAAAATAATAAATCATGTACTAAAAATTGGCTCAGGGTTTTTACAGAACAGTCAAGAAAAACGATCCAGTGAGTCGACCAACTCACCGCGGATCCACGGCAAGAGCTTTCTCCTGTCGCGGATCCGCGGCCGAGTTGACTCGGCCGTGGGTCGTTTCTCCTGCAGTGTTCTTATATTGGTGTTTTGTGATTTTTAGGATGGTTTGTTTCTGCCCAGAATTTCCAGAGAAATTTTTTTTTCGGGTGGTTACAAATCCGTATTTTGATCGATTTTCTGTAGACTTTGGCTAATGGGTCGTATCTGTAATGTTATATATGTATTGAACGTCTGCTAATCGCTATACGTCGATTAGTGGGGGTTATACATATCTGTGATCTGTAATGTTGATGGTATGTGTATATGAATTCGTTGGATTGTCGTGGATGAATAACCGGGGGTTGTGAGATGAGAGTTTTTTCTTTGTCTTTCAATTCATGTAATATGTAAATTTGATGTAATATTATTTGTATGGCCGCACATCCGGGATGAGGTTGTAGCCGCCATCTTATAATTTCTTTTTACTGTTTTTGCTCTTAGGATAGACCCAAGGTGGGGTGCATAAACTACCGGGTATCTCAAAGTGCCGAGTGGCCTACTCATGTCATTGAGGGAGGTTGCTTCGCTTCGGGTACATGGCGGGTAGTTTGCCACACCCGTAGGGGTCTAGGGTGGGGCATTGACTATTCATCGCGACCGTGTAATCCGCTTTTCGTTACAGGCTTGAACGGAATGCGGATTCCTAGTATATCCAATGTATTCATCTGTGATCTGGAATGGATGTCATTGCATCTGACGAATGTATATATCTATATATGATATCTATTTAGGCGTTGCTTATGTTTTGCATCCGCGCTAGTCCAGCCCCCGCTCTGTCGTTAGTTAAGTAACCTAACGGGTGATGACGGGACCCCGTGGCGAATGCGGATGGCATAAGCGTACGTCATATTTTCGTTGTTTTCTGCAATGGTAGGATTAAATGATGGGATGCATTAAAATTAATGCAAGAAAATAAACCAAGTAAAAGTCGTTGGAACACTTTCAAAACCACTCGGTTCTTTTCAAAAACCAACTTTTAAATGCGAAGCTTGAACCACTCCTTTTAAAAGCTATCTCGTTCCATCGATTATATCAAGTTCACTACGTTCACGGTTTCGCCAAAACCATTCGTAGCCCTCCATCATTTCCGTTAAATATTCGGTAGTATTCAAGCTATGTATTTTGACCTACGCCAAGGCATGGTGATTGGTAGCTGCCGGATATTTATCTGTTGCATAGATAGAATGCGTTGGTTTGAGACAGTCGTACTGCCATTTTGGCCTACGTCAAGGGTAGGTACGGGTGGGTTCAAATTAACCTGGATAATGATGGGTAGAACTTGACATGTGACTTATGACATTTTTACCTACGCCAAGGTCATAAGAGCATGGGGCAAAAATCCGCATCGGGAGTTTCAAAAGAAACTGAAACTTGCTAGCGCTGCATACCATTTGGAGTGTGATGATTCTGGTAGGATTCCTTCAGTTTTGTCACGCGATGATATTTGGATCCCGATCCTACTGTGAGTATATGCTACTCCTCGGGAAATTTCTCACTTAACGATCAATGCTATAAACCTAGTAGGTGTCTAGAAAGGTGTTAGCGGGGCTACGCCCTTAGAGAAAAGAGGTTCTTAAATTAAGAAACTTCGCGAAAGCGTTGGAAAACCTCCCTCGAAGTACCGACACTGGCCTGGCTGAACGGTTAAGCAAGTATTGTACGGTGGGATTGATCCCGACTAATTCTTCCTTTATGGTTTGAGGAGGGATTCGAGAGACAGTAGGAGCCATCCTGTTTAGACAAACTAAAAACCACTCTAAACTTGCAAGAGCATCATGCTAAAGTGTTTCTTCTCTCTCTCCTAATTGCAGCGACCAATCGACATGACCGGACTTAAATTATTACTGGATAAAAATATACTGACAGGGCCAAACTACAAAGATTGGCTCAGAAATGTCAAAATGGCAATCACTTACGACAAGTTGGGGTATCTCCTTACCACCAAAGCTCCCCATGTCCTAGGTCCTACCTCCAGCATCGCGGATATAGAAATCCGTAAAACATGGGAGATCGACTGCGCGAAGACCAAGTGCCTCGTGCTTGTCTCTATGGACAATGAACATCACAGGAGGCACGAGAATATGGACCTGGAATCCATATTTCTTCATACAAAAGAATTGTATGGAGAGCAATCCCGTATCCCCAGATACGAAGTCTCGAAAAAGTTGTTTTCGACGAGATTAGCCGTCGAATCATCGGTAGAGGAACACGTGCTTAAGATGATTGGCTTCATTGAAGAGCTCGCGGACCTTGGGACCACGTTAGAGAACGAGCTCTATACGGACTTGATTCTCCAGTCCCTTCCTTCCACTTACGCCCAGTTTATCCTGAACTTCAACTTGCAAGGAAAAGAGGTTGAACTTCCGGAGCTCCTCAACATGTTGAGGAGTGCAGAGGGCACTCTACAGAAAGGTAGGGAAACATCCATTTTGTTTGTAGGAGGATCTTCCTCTTCTAAGTCCAAGGCGAAAGCCAAGGGAAAGAAGAAGAAAGCCCCCGCCAAACCAAGGGGCGGTGTTCGTAAAGTGGATACGAAGGAAAAGACAAAGGCAACAAAGGTAGCGGGAAAGCTTGTGGGAAAGGAAGAATGCTTTTACTGTCACAAGAGTGGACACTGGAAAAGGGATTGCAGGGCTTGGAAGGCCAGAAACCAGGATCTGAAGCAAGTTGCGGCTTCGGCTTCAGGTGTATATGTTATTGAAAACTGTCTATCAATAAACTCTACATCCTGGGTATTGGATACCGGATCGGGATCTCATATCTGTAATTCTTTGAAGGCAATGAGAAGGCGTAGGGTTTTGAAGGCAGGTGATATGACCCTCAGAGTTGCAAACGAAGCTGGCATGGATGCTGAGTCCGTGGGGGACTATCACTTGGGATTGTCAGATGGGCATGTTTTGGTTTTGCGTGATTGTTATTTTGTACCCAATGCAACCTGTAATATCATATCTGTATCTTTATTATCTAAAGAAGGTTATGAATTTGCATTTGTAAGCAATGTTGTAAACATTCACCTTAATCAAGTTTTGATTGGGTCAGGTACATTAAGCAATGGTATATACGTATTAAACCAACCACAGATTTTCAATGTCCAAAATACACACAAAAGAAAGTCTCCAGAAATAAATCATGCTTTCTTATGGCATTGTAGGCTGGGTCACATCAATGAGAGAAGGTTGACAAAGTTACATACAGAAGGATATTTGGATCCGTTCGAATATCAATCATATGCAACTTGTCAATCATGTCTCAAAGGAAAGATGATAAAGACTCCGTTCACTGGACACGGAGTAAGAGCGAGCGAGCTCTTGGGGCTCGTACATAGGGATGTGTGCGGTCCAATGTCTACACATGCGCGAAGTGGTTATTCTTACTTCATTACTTTTACGGATGATTTTTCAAGGTTCGGACATGTCTTCTTAATGAAGCATAAATCTGAAGCCTTTGAAAAGTTCTAGGAATACAAGAATGAAGTAGAAAAACAAACAGGCAAAAGTATCAAGATACTAAGATCTGATCGAGGTGGTGAATACTTAAGTGCCGAGTTCCTGGATTACTTAAAAGAGAATGGAATTTTCTCTCAGCTTACTCCTCCATACACTCCGCAACATAACAGTGTATCAGAGAGACGGAACCGAACCCTATTGGATATGGTACATTCCATGATGAGTAACGCTGAGTTGCCGCGATCATTCTGGGGATATGCGCTTGAATCAGCTGCATACCTTTTGAACCGAGTTCCAACTAAGACTGTGCCTAACATACCATATGAGATATAGAGTGGGAAGAAACCTTATTTTCAATATCTGAAGATCTGGGGATGTCCAGCTTTTGTCAAAAAGCAGCATGCGGACAAACTCGAGGCACGCTCAGTACTGTGCAAGTTTGTGGGATACCCAAAGAACTCCAGGGGATATCTTTTCTATTACGCAGAAGAACAAAAGGTCTTTGTTTCTCGTAATGCCCACTTTCTAGAACACCAGTTCTTAGAAAAGGAAGTAAGTGGGAGCGCAATAGAACTGGAAGAAATTCCAGAACCACAGACTATTACTGAAAGCTTAGTAGAACCAGAAGGATCGAAAGAACATGACATTCCTACGCCGCTCCGCAGGAGTAGTAGGCAATCTCATCCGCCCGAGAGATACTACAGTTTTCTCATAGACGGAGATAGAGAGGATTGCATCATTGATTATGATGAGCCGACTAGCTTCCAGCAGGCCATTCAGAGCGTTGACTCGGTAAAATGGATGGATTCAATGCGGACCGAAATGGAGTCTATGTACACCAACAAAGTATGGACTTTGGACGTTGCTCCAGATGGGGTAAAACCCGTGGGATGCAAATGGATCTTCAAGAGGAAGATTGGTGTAGATGGACGGGTTGAGACCTATAAGGCTAGACTTGTTGCAAAGGGTTTTCGTCAAAGACCTGGTTTGGACTATGACGAAACCTTTTCTCCAGTGGCTATGCTGAAATCCATTCAGATCCTTCTTGCCATTGCTGCCTTCCACGATTATGAGATTTGGAAGATGGACGTAAAGACCGCTTTTCTAAATGGAAATTTAGAGGAGTGTGTCTATATGGACCAGCCAGAGGGTTTCATTCAGAGTGGGAGCAGCGGAAAGGTGTGCAAGTTGCTTAATTCCATTTATGGACTAAAGCAGGCATCGCGGAGTTGGAACATCTGTTTTGATGAGACGGTTAAAGAATTTGGCTTTATCAAAAATCCAGATGAACCATGCATCTATAGTAGATTTGTAGCACGAACTGTCGTATTCCTCGTTTTATACGTGGATGACATTCTCTTGATAGGAAATGACATTCCTATGCTACAATCTGTCAAAGGATTCTTGTCACACAGGTTCTCCATGAAAGACCTGGATGATGCCTCTTACATTCTGGGGATTCGGATCCATCGTGATAGATCCAAGAGGATATTAGGACTTTCACAGTCCAGGTACATCGACACCATACTGAAAAGATTCAGTATGGAAGATTCCAAGCGCGGTAATCTACCGGCTTGTCACGGGATCACCCTCTCCAAAGAGATGTCTCCCAAGACTGATTTGGAAAGGGATCGCATGTCTATTATACCCTACACTTCTGCGGTAGGCTCTATAATGTATGCGATGTTGTGTACCAGACCAGATATAGCTTATGCACTGAGTGTGGTAAGCCGGTATCAGTCAAACCCTGGGGAGAAGCACTGGATAGTGGTAAAGAACATTCTTAAGTACCTGAGAAGGACTAAGGAGATGTTCTTAGTGTATTGCGGAAAAGACCTCCAGATTGAGGTCTTTGCTGACTCCAGCTTCCAGAGTGACAAGGATGATTCCAAGTCCATGTCGGGTTTTGTCTTTACCCTCAATGGAGGGGAGGTGTGTTGGAAGAGTTCCAAACAGGAAACCGTTGCTGACTCGACAATGGAAGAGGAATATATCGCTGCATCTGATGCCGCAAAAGAAGTCGTCTGGATGAGGAAGTTCTTGAAAGAACTTCAGGTGGTTCCGTCCATTGTTGATCCAATACCTCTGTATTGCGACAACAACGGGGCTATAGCTTTAGCGAAGGAACCCAGGTCCCATCAGAAATCCAGACACGTCTTAAGGCGGTATCACCTGATCAGGGAGATCGTGGATCGCCAGAAGATCGAGGTTCAGAGGGTTGCATCAGAAGATAACACTGCAGATCCATTCACGAAGGCCTTGCCCCAGACTCAGTTCGAGCGGCTGATCGAGATGATAGGTCTTCGATACGCCTGTAACGCCCCACGCCTCAGTACAGATGGTATTGTCCGCTCTGGCCGAAACCGCACGGTTTTTCCCTTTAAAGCGAACCGGACCCGACCAGGGGCCACTTCCCAGGAGGTCACCCATCCCAAGACTTCCCTGGCCCGAGCACGCTTAACTACGGAGTTCTCAAGCTCCTGTAGTTCCGGTTCACTTAAAAGGCGCCTCTGTAATTGAGGGTGGTATCATTATATTTATAATGCAGTTCGGTCCTCTTTCGGAATGTGCTTTAAGGACCCGATCCCATTGTTCTGAAATGGCTCCCTCACTCAGATCACCAAGATGTCCGCAACAGACCGCACTGAGTGTGGACAGAGCAGATCACCATGATGTCTTAAGACCGCACTGCTCTGGGACAGAGCAGATCACCATGATGTCTTAAGACCGCACTGCTCCGGGGTATTACATTCCCCCCATCTAAGAACAATGGTTCGTCCTCGAACCACAGACCTACTATTGAGGGACCTGCATGGGCCACCATAAATGTAACGCCCCACGCCTCAGTACAGATGGTATTGTCCGCTCTGGCCGAAACCGCACGGTTTTTCCCTTTAAAGCGAACCGGACCCGACCAGGGGCCACTTCCCAGGAGGTCACCCATCCCAAGACTTCCCTGGCCCGAGCACGCTTAACTACGGAGTTCTCAAGCTCCTGTAGTTCCGGTTCACTTAAAAGGCGCCTCTGTAATTGAGGGTGGTATCATTATATTTATAATGCAGTTCGGTCCTCTTTCGGAATGTGCTTTAAGGACCCGATCCCATTGTTCTGAAATGGCTCCCTCACTCAGATCACCAAGATGTCCGCAACAGACCGCACTGAGTGTGGACAGAGCAGATCACCATGATGTCTTAAGACCGCACTGCTCTGGGACAGAGCAGATCACCATGATGTCTTAAGACCGCACTGCTCCGGGGTATTACAACGCCAGTACATGGCCTTAGTGCAAGTGGGAGATTGTTAGTGTATATGCCCTAGAGGCCATTACTGTGTCATACTAGTTTGTATATTACTTAATGGAAGCTTGGGATATTCACCATTGTATACACAATCTTGCTCAAAATAGTAGTATGCTACTTGGTTTGTTTCTACTTCAATGTGTGTACATGTGTTTCTTTTAACATATCGCCTATACACATTAGTGGAGCCCTTAGGATCTTTGCTTGATTACCAGCGTTGTGATGGCAGTCACACTCGTGGGGGCTGGGTAATCCATAAGCACATCCTTATGCAGGTCCCTAGTCGTAGGACTATCGAGACAGGGCATCGATACTCCGGAGTAGACTAGCGTATGCGCTTCTCATCCCAGCACGGGAGACGGTCTGTCCCACAGCCGTCAGTACGTCGTACTTGAGATAGTATGCGGGTGCTCGTTAGGTTACGAGTACACTGGACAGGACTCGTCGGGAACTGTTGGTTGGTACTATACCTATCGTCAGTTATCAGTTCCCCCAGGTGACATGAGTACAGCTTAGTCCGCTGACTTGACACTGTCACTTCACCTCGAGTGTGTTCCCACTGTACTTTGATTACTATCCTACCACGGCTCAAAGGAGTCGTGCAAACAGGTAGTAGTTGGGTGCAGTCCCGAAGCACTTGGAGGCAATAACGGTTAGATAGGATTCGTCTCTCTCGGTATTGGGAGTTGATATCGCGCTGTGTCTAGAAGAGCCATTACACATAGTCGTCCCTGGCCAGGGCAAGCGAGATACACTGGTAGGTTTCCAGTGTTATCTCAGGGTGTTCTGGGCTACACTCCGACACGACTTGTACCGCTATTAGGGGATTGACGTTTACCACCCCCTAGGCCTGCCATGCGATATTCTCAGACGAACAGACCGGACTGTACGCAGATTGTCACAGACAGGCTCAGTAGGAATTCGGATAGGTTCACCTCATCAGTCTTCTTATCGGCATCTACCTGGGGGCCGTTACGTACAGCTAGTGCTGCTTGCGGTCTGTGGTTAAACCCACTGCCAGCGTAGTGTCGAGTCTTTAGAGTCCCACACAGAGGGTTATTCGCCTTTGGGCAAAACAGAGTAGAGGTCGTTTGGTTTTGTGACGGGGTTCGTTCACATCCGTGCACTTGTGCACGTTTGGTGTCCGGACAGTCATTACTAGCGGGCTCTGGTTTGAGCCAGATCCTAGTATATGTTTTGGGGTTAGTTTTATCTCATTGTATCCGTGTTCCTCGGAACACGAATGCGGGTGTGTATGCACAGTTGACTGAGGCAGAGGAAGAGGATTCTCTTTAGGGTTTTGGTACGGGTGTGTATGCACAGTTGACGGTTGTGATTTACCAAACCCTAGTGAATATATGAAATATCAATTAATAATATTAATTAAAGGAAATTGAGTTATGGTTAGGGTTGTTGACTTGTTGACCAAGGTTGAAAAGTTGACCATCATCATTTCAAGCAAAGATGCTCATTGATCTTTGCAAAACTCATTTAATGTGAAATGATAATGGTCATTTCAACATACCATCACCTTTTTCCTTTTTGATTAATTTTGTTAATTGATTAATTCACTTATATTTGTTATGGTTGCAAAACTCATCTCATTCTCTCATTCTTATTCTCTCTCATCTTTTCCTCTTCCTCTTCCTCTAGCTCAAGGAAAATCCTTCTCATGAGTTGAGAACCATTTCCTTTGAGATAAAACACCAAAGCCACTCTCTACTCATCCTAAGGTTGAAGGTCTAGCAAGCCGAACACTTTAGTTTCCTCAAGTTCGAGAAAGGAGCTCAAGGTAGAGACCCTCAGGTGGATCCATCTTCGGCAAGAGAAGACGACGAGAAGAGAACCATCCGACCACCACAAGGAGTCCAAGAGAAGGAGTTCAAGTTGAGGTATAACCCCCTAACGGAGTAGGTAAAACTCTTGTTAGTTGCTAGTGTGTAGTTTAGCAAAGATCCGTGTTTTATAGTCTATGTTACCATAACCCTAAAAATCGTTTTTCACCGTTTCCGCTAGCCCGAAAGAACCGGGAGAGGTAACGTGGACTTACATATACAGCGGATATCATCGATCCATCTGATACGTGGGAAACTTGACCGTTAAACCTAAATATTATCCAACTTTAGCATCACCTAATTACGATCCCAACTGGAATTAAAATGTGTTACGAAAAGGACTTCCAGTTCAGGAATTGGATTTCCCGCAGTGAACACATAAAATGAAATGGCATAACTAGAGAACCTGAAGCCCAATTGACACGAAACTAATTTTGATGGTTAGATAATTAAATATACTGCTTACCCCTTTTTCATTGTTTTGCTTAATTCTGCACGTATGATTTATAATAAATTATTCAAGTGGTAGGACACTGGCTGCTGATATTTTATTCCTTTCGTAATTAGTTGCATTCTCATCATATCATATAGTAGTGGTATCCTCATGTGAATAGTGGTCACATACATTAATAACCTAGTGATCGTGTACATCACCCAGTGATAGATATTAGTGTTTGGATTGTGGCAAGTACGTTAGTATTACAGTATGATTGAATAAGTGAAGTGACACGTACTTATACACAATCAGCGGACCCAGTTAATTTATTGCATTGTCGACGCCTATTGGGCATATGTAAGTATAACTATAACTGGTATGAGACGGTTATGGAAGCACTTATATTAGTGTCATAGGTAAGGCGTCAAACACAGTCCATTTATCTTGGGTACCAGTCGAGACATGCTTGATGGAGATCCTGTCTCCAGTTCTCGCGTAGACTTGTCATGGACCGACTAGTATTTGGGTTTATGGTCGGTGTTTGATGTAGATCACGGGGTGTGGGGTAGTTTGAGTGTGAGTTCAACGGAATCTCGGGAGTCCCATTGCCGTCATACCGTGATTTTGGGAGTTATATGGATGGAGTTACTGATTATTATCGTGCGTGATTCGGGCTCGTGTTCCCTTGCCCCTGGAGCCCTACCCTTGGGTTGGAGATATCCTGCATGGTTGACACTCACATTTGGGCTGACGATAGGTTTAGCGACCTGGACAGTGAGACTTAGAAACTAATAGATTTAGTGACATGCATTAATTACTGATTTGATATACCCGCTTTACTATTTACCTGCTTTATTGGTTATCTGTACTGGCTACTTCATGCTCATGTCATTACTCCATGCTTACTGTTTCATGTTCATCATCATTGCACGTGTTTATATTTATATTTATATATATTGTTATTGTGTCGCTCTGACGACCTGAGTATGCATGCTCAGAGTGAGAAGTGGATTTAGCTTGGATCAGGACCTGACGTACTTCGAGGATATTGCGGACATCTAGATCAGCGACGCCAGCGCTATCTTTCCTTTGACTCAATCTGGTTAATTTTATATCTGTTTTGATTTAGTGACTGCATTTCTCATTACCTGTGCATTGATTATTGATTACCACATAAAGCTAGAAGCCGAAATGTGACTACGGCAGGATGTTTTCTCGACCGTAGGAGCATGGCTGGCCTTGTCAACCCCTCGTATTCTGTATTTTGGGAAGCGGGGCATGACAATATACATGGGGTAGTTTTGAGACTTGAAATCCTAATCCGCCAATAAATCCAATTACCAATCTGGTAGCCCATGTGCGACCGTAGGTTAAGCATTTTTTAGAGCTAAAAGCATTTAATGGATGTTTATTTAACAATGAGCATAGATGCATGGTAGCCATATAAGTTCTTTAAAAATGATTGATTACTAAGAAAAGTATAGTTGTTTCAGCGGGACTGGAAAAGCTTGGATATAAGCCCATATGAATCTAAGTACAGTAAAAACGACACCAGATATGGATACAGTATTTTAATTTCATGAAAAGCTTCCATGAGTAGAGGAGTATTTTGATATATTTAGGAAAAGTAAACATAATTGCTCAAGAAAATATAGTATTTGGGAGAGAATTTTAGATCTAACTATGTTTATAAGAGAATCGTAGAGCATATATAATATTGATATAATCAATTAAGCATACATAGGAAAAACATCTGAGCCTAGGTGGGCCACGGCCCCAAACCCACCCTTTCTTTGGTTCTGCCCCTGGCAGTACTTGTTCTTTTGCTCTTTCCAGCTCTCAAGGTTTTTTAGGTTGTTTAATGATTGGGCAGTCGCAACCACACAGCTACAAGAGACTTGACTCCAATCCATTGAACGGTGGACAGTGGAACATAAATCAGAGGGAATACGAGGTCCTTATAAAGGCTTTTAAGGGAGAATTTACTTTTATAACGTCGATAAAAATCAATCATCTAAAATTTTATTCAACAATCGGTACTCATCATCTTCATCTTCATCATTTAAGATGTGGATATACCAAATTTCATGTGATTCTAACACTTTTTCATCGTTGAATAAGCAATGTGAGAAGTTCTATTGTCAGTGAACCGTTAATTTTGCATCCATGAAATTAACGGTGAAAATGTACTAGAATCACATGAAATTTGGTGTATCCACGTCTTATATGATAAAGATGAAGATGATGTGTGCCGATCGTAAAAAAAAATAACGGAGGATGTATTTTTTCGACGCCATAGAAGTAAATACCTAATCTACGTGAGAAGAGAAAGACCATCCAATTATAAAAAGATATAATTTAAAAAGAATGGGCCCTATCCCCCTTCCTCCTCTCGCATATCTTAGCTAATTTAGGTGAGACGTACCTTAGCTTCATTCTCCCCACCCCCACCCCCACCCCCACCCACAACACACACTTTTATACACTTACACACACACACACACATATAATAGAGGAAAGAGGCCATATGAGTGGATTTCCTCCTTTGGCGTCAAAAAAATACAACCTCCACCATTTTTTCCGACGATCGTCATCCATTATCATCATTGTTATTATCTAAGATGTGCATACACTAATTTCATGTGATTCCACCACATTTTCACCGTTGAATTAGCAATGTAAAAAGTTTTATTGTCGGTAAACCATTAATTTTGCACCAACTAAATCAACGGTGGAAAAAATGGTATAATCACATGAAATTTGGTGCATCCACATCTTAGATGATAAACATGGAGGTGATGTATGCCGATCGTCGAAAAAAATTATGGAGGGTGTATCCACATCTTACATGATAAAGATGATCATATAAGATGTGGATACACCAAATTTCATGTGATTTTAGTACTCTTTCACCGTTGATTTCGTGGATGCAAAATTAATGGTTCACTGACAACAAAACTTTTTACATTACTAATTCAACGGTGAAAAAATGGTGGAATCACATGAAATTTGGTATATGCACATCTTAGATGATAACGATGATGATGATGGATGCCGATCATCAAAAAAAATGGTGAAGGCTGTATTTTTTCGACGCCATAGGAGGAAATCTCCTCATATGGTCTCTTTTTCCATTATTCTTATATATATATATATATATATATATATATATATATATGAGAATAATGAAGAAAAGAGTTCCTGGAAGGTTTTTTCGTTAGGTGGCGTCAAAAATCTATATCCTCCATGATTTTTTTCAACGATCGACATCTGTCATCATCATCTTTATCATGTAAAATGTGGATACATCAAATTTCATGTGATTCCACCACTTTTTCACCGTTGAATTAGCAATGTAAAAAGTTCTATTGTTGGTAAACCGTTAATTTTGCACCACTAAATCAACGATGAAAAAATAATGGAATTATATGAAATTTGGTGTATCCACATCTTACATGATAAAGATGATCATGATGGATGCACAAAAAAAACAGATGGTGAATATATTTTTTCGACGCCATAGAAGGAAATGCACCCCTATAAAACTTTTCCTCCATTATATATATATATATATATATATATATATATATATATATATATAAACTGGTATGAGTTGGTGGCCCCTTGCCAAAAAGAATCCACACCTCGGAACGCATCTACCCTCGTATATTTCACCGATCCAAATCAATTATTTTGATCTATGTATTATGAAACCCTTATGTATAGAAAATTTTGAGATTTAAAAATCTCTAACGCATTCATCAAGCGACTATATTTTTCCTATATCCCGTTAATTTTTCTATATGCTTGATGAATGCGTTAGAGGTCTTAAAATCATGAGATTTTTTTGTACATAAGAGTTTGATGATATGTAAATCAAGAATGTTGGTTTGGATCGGTGAAAAATTAAAAAATATGTGTGTTTAAGGATGGGGCCTTTTTGAAAAAGGGATCGCCACATCATATCACTTTTCATATATATATTGTAGGGTGTTATTGGTCACCCCATTGAGATGAGAATACGCGTCGTTTGTCAGGCGTACTACAGATTCCCCCTGCGTAGGGTAGGCTGGGGTTTATTAATTGTGGAGATCCGAATCTCCGGCAGCCGCGGACTAAGCTGTCGTTAATTACCCCTCGCCTTTGGAGCGAGGGAACCTCTGATCGACGGGTCAAACTGGTCATGCGAACTCAATGTGCAGTGTACGTGTGTTGTGTCTTGAGGGGTTTTGGATATATCGGGGGCTTTGTAGAGTTTACGGGGGCCCCACTGTACGGATAGCGAGCTGGAGGTCAAGGGGGCGAGCAGCCCCCTTGTGGGGTGTGGGGCAGCGCCCCGTTAGAAATTTTTTTCTAACGGGGAAAGTGTGTATGTATATAAAAAAAAGGAAAATAGCGTTCAAAGGACGCGTGAGCGCCAGCACCCCACGTGCTTGGCACGCGGGCACTAGACGTCAGCAGGAAAATGGGCTTAGCCCCTATACTAGGAGTTGTACTCCCGATTGACTTTTGAAGTTGAACTCCTGACAAAGTGGAGAAAAGGGCTTAGCCCCTGCACTGGGAGTTGTACTCCCAAAAAGAAGATTTATTATTATTATTATTATTATATATATATATATATATATATATATATATATTAGGAGTTAAACTCTTTAGATATTTTTGGAGCTGATGAAAGGAGACCCCTTTCTTTTCCCTTGGGCTCTGGATCTTCCCCAAACTGGGGTTTTTGGAGGTGGGTCTCCTTCTTACTCCTCTTTATTGGCTGGATCTTGGAGAAAAGAGGGTAAAATTTTAAAAATCTCCCATTTTGGAGATTTGATGGAAGATCCACATTCCCCTTCAAGGGTTTTGTGGTGAAAAACTATTTCTTTTTGGAAGAGAAAGAGTAGAACTCTTGATTTAATTCAAAAAAAAGGAAGAAAGTTTAGAATCTTGAGCAAAGAGAAGGAAGCACAGAAAACCTAATTTTTGGGGAGGATGGATTGTTATTTCCATTTCATCATCATGTTGCCTTATATATGTTTACAAATTTACACATAGCCCCTTGGGCTTTACAAAAATGCATTTTGCCCATCCCATATCTCATGTGCTCATTTCTTTTGCACATGAGCCATGATCTTTACAGAAATTTGGGTTTATGCCCATTTATTTTACATTCATGCATGAAAATTATATCAAACTTATTTATTACATAATTTCTTCTTGGCATGGGGGAGGCCGGTCGCTTCATGTTCGTGCTTGACTTGGGCATGGGTTCACTTGGCTTGGGCTTGGACCTAATTGGTTTAGGGTTGACTTTGACTTTGACTTGGTCAATCGGGATGTAATTTTTGTAGGGTTCCTAAGCACGACAACAAAGTTTCGGGTGGCATCGTTGTCACGACCCAAAATTTGGATGTGACCGGCACTTACATTGCATAATATCTTAAGATATTTACACAACCTGAGTAAGCCAAAAACCAAGATCAAAACCCTTTTTGCGGAAATTTTATGAAAATTTAGTTTTTTAGTAAAAATCACAGTTTTAAGTAATTAAGATCTCAACAGTAAATCCCTATTGAATTTATAATAAATTAATTATAAAATGTTAATTTTCGTTGCATCCCTAATTGGGATCAACAAGTATACAGCGGAAATAAGGGTACAACTATATATGACATTAATAAGGATCTCAGACATAAATAAAAGAAATATCCTTTAACATAACAACGATCTCAAGTGTCAAATAATATATATATAATCATCTCTCACTCTAAGTCATAATACAAGATTTAATGGAGATTTTCTAGATCCAAAATACAATACCAAAAGAGAAGGTTACAACATATGTAACCCACCTATCAAAAGATGCGATAAAAACTGAAAAAATAGATCTGCACTGCTGCTAACCGTCCACTCTACTCCTGCAATGAACTGTAGCACAACGGGGGTGAGTTGCCAACTCAGTGAATAAAACTAACATATAACGGCTGATAATATAAATATGACGAACTATAACTAACTGCAATAAGGATAATTATGATGCATGATAACATGTGGAAAATATGAATCCGTACTACTAATCACATAACCAAAACTGAAATCTCATCATTTATTTCCAAATAAATTTCATCTTTCCGTGTCCATCATCGACACAAATTTTCCATTCTCTCAGGCATCATTTCTCGAACGATCATGTAATCAATAACACCGATCGATATCATCTAAATATCCGCCGTGTTTCACAACTATCTCCGGCATCGAGTATCCTCGTTAGGCTCCCCCGCCTCAAATGCGGCTATCCTGCCCCTCGGTCTCGACCGGGTCCACCATGTATCCAACTGTATATCTCTCCCACTCAGTATGGATAACGTAAAAATCCGTGACCGTATATCTCCCCCACTCGGTCCGGAATAAAACTAATTCATAAAAACCGCATCTCATGGTGGATATCTTACATCAATATGAAAAATCACTAAATTTATATGATAATATGAAAATAAACTCAAAGCCATAAATACTCAATAATACAATTGCCTCTTATATCAACTTAGAATACTCAGATTCTAAACATGATGTCATTGATGCAAATTACTACTGTTATTAATAATTAAGGTATGATAGGAATCATATTTAACGGGATAATTATTTAGTGTAAAAGTGACATGTTAATATCGACGAGGTGTAGTGTAACATGTAAGGATGTGCACGTGCGGTATAACTCGTCGATAATTGTACAATGTTCTAACATCTATTAATATAGTGATGTATAGGTATATATATGAGTGCACATTATTTACTTCGCATACAAAGACAATCTTTCAATTTAACAAAATACGGGCGTATCACGCCATCGTTACACAATCCCCCGGTAGATATTTAGTCTACTCACCGGAACACGTCGTACTACTCTGGAATCGCCAGTCCTTTTCTTTTCCTTGCGGCCTCCGAAGTTCC
Organism: Agapanthus africanus; assembly: GCA_030015575.1. Taxonomy (NCBI): domain Eukaryota; kingdom Viridiplantae; phylum Streptophyta; class Magnoliopsida; order Asparagales; family Amaryllidaceae; genus Agapanthus; species Agapanthus africanus. The sequence continues at coordinate 127,968,899 of CM057350.1, read as the reverse complement.
AACACTCAAATCTAACATTGAATTATCTTGTATAAGAAAACGGTTACATCCCGATACGGCAAAATCATGAAAACACAAGTTGTACGTACTACTTACACTAGGTACGACTAATGCAAACGATCTAACACTTAACTTTACTGAATTTTAACCCAACGTTGTTTCGCAACAGAAAACATAACGCGTTACGTTTTACCCGTATCGTGTTCTAGAAATTTTGATTCTTTTTCCGATATGAGTTCCCAGATTTCATATACAGTTAAACTAATTTAATTAAACAAGACCAAAATATCCCAAAATCTATACAGAGACCTACCCAACAACCCAAATCACCATACCTCCCTACAAATTCAGCGACGCCGGATTTGGCCTTACGTTCGCCGGCCAAATCCGAGCCCCTGGGTTCGTACTCCTATGGTTTGTTCTAGGTCCAACATACAATATTTTGGCACTGTTTGGTTAAGTTGATTTTTATCTAAACTATAGCAGATTACTACAGAGTTCAGTTTTGCTTAAAATACTGTTTTATAGACTTTTTGATTTTCAAATTTTAGACTAGTTACAGAATTAATTCCTACAGTGAGTAAGGATTTTACCTACAAGGATATTTCTAGAAGAACTCCCTCCAAGATGCACAAGAACCTAGTCCTAGCTTGATGGTGAGGAAATCCTAGACTTGGCTTTTTTCTTCTCCTTTCTCTTGTTCTTCTTTGACTTGTTTTGGTTTTCTTTTTCTTTCTTTTAGATTTTTCAGATTTCAAATTAGCTACTGATCTGAACATAAGATTTATATGAGAAAAGGGAAGGGTAAGGTGTAAGAGGAGGTGTCAAAGACCAAAGGGTGCCATCCTCATGCAAGGAGGAGGTGTGGGGTGTGTGTTGTGCATGAGAGTAGGAGGTGTCAATGTTTTATCATTTCTAAATTGATTTATCTTGATAAAATTCTGAACTAAATCTTATCTAACCTCTTTTCTACTTACACCCTTAACAAATTCCAATTTACATAAATTCTTAAGCTTTACATAACAACCCCTCACAACTTATGGTATTATATAACACCATTTTAATTAAAATGAAACTAAATTTCACATTAAAACCCTTATAATTTATTTATGTTACATATTAACATTTTACTTTAATTTGTTTTTCATACTATTTCTGAAAATGCCTTATTTGGTTTTAATAACTTTTTAATTTAACATTTTATTATTTAATTAATTAATTTTATTTATTTCTAAATTTTCAAAATGCTACAATATTCCCCCTTTAAGAAAAATTCGGTCCCCGAATTTAAAACTTAACTAGACGTACCTTCAAAAAGATGTGGAAATTTCTTTCGCATCGCATCCTCGGTCTCCTAAATAATCTCTTCGTGATTCATTCCTTACCAAAGAACCTTTACAGATGGAAGTACCCTTGATCTCAGTTTCTTCGCCTACAGGCTGCACTGTGTAGAATAAATCCGGCTCAAGCTGTAAGGTCTGATGCTGGATCGCGTGAGAAGTATCGTGAAGATACTTGCGAAGCATCGATACGTGAAACACCAGTTGCACATCGGGAAAACTCGGTGGAAGTGCTAAACGATAAGCTACAGCACCCACTCTCTCCAGAATCTCGTAGGGTCCGACATATCTGGGACTGAGCTTTCCCTTTTTCCCGAAACACATCACACCTTTCATCGGAGATACACGAAGCAACACATGATCTCCTACATCAAACTCGAGTCTACGACGTCGTCGATCTACATAAGATTTCTGTCTGCACTGGGCCGCTCTCATTCTGTCTCGTATTAGCTGAATCTTCTCCACAGTCTCCTGTACTATCTGCGGTCCCAAAATGCTACTCTCGCTCAGTTCCGTCCAGCACACGGGTGATCGAAATTTCCTCCCATATAAAACTTCAAAGGGTGCCATCTAGATCGTCTCCTGAAAACTATTGTTATACGAAAATTCTATCAAGGGTAGGTGACGATCCCAACTACTACCGAAATCAAGCCTGCAAGCTCGAAGCATATCCTCTAGAGTCTGAATGGTCCGCTCTGACTGACCATCCGTCTGCGGGTGAAAAGCTGTACTAAAATTCAGTCGTGTACCAAGAGCTTCTTGAAGTTTCTGCCATAGCCTGCTAGTAAACTGGATACCCCTATCTGACACTATGCTCGTCGGAACTCCATGCAATCGTACAATCTCGTCGATAAAAATCTGAGCATACTGTGCAAACCCATACGTCGTCTTCACCGGAAGAAAGTGAGCCACTTTTGTCAATCTATCTACGATCACCCAGATGGAATCATACCCTCTGCTACTCCTGGGTAGACCCACAATGAAATCCATAGAAATCTGTTTTCATTTCCACTCGGGAATGGGCAAGGGCTGCAACTCTCCCGCCGGCCTCTGGTGCTCGGCCTTGACTTGCTGACAAGTCAAACATCTCGAAACAAACTCCGCAACGTCCCTCTTCATTCCTTCTCACCAATAAACATCCCTCAAGTCATGATACATCTTGGTAGAACCAGGATGAATACTATACGCTGATCGATGGGCCTCCTCTAAGATCTCACATATTAATCCATCAGAATCTGGCACACAAAGATGAGTCTCAAAACGTAATACTCTACGGTCATCTATCATGAACTCCGACTCTCTGCCCTGCCTAACCTGATCCATAATCTCCGTCATACGAGCATCTGCGGTCTATGTCTCTCGAATACGATCCAATAACTGAGGTCGGGTGCGAACATGTGCTAACTGTCCTCCTGTCGAGGTGAACTCGAACTGTACACGACTATCATATAAAATCTGCCAGTCTGGAGAAGACTATCTCTGTAAGGTGCGTAAATAAGATAAGCTACCTCCAGGCCTCCGACTCAAGGCATCTGCTACAACATTCGCTTTGCCTGGATGATACAAGATCTCACAATCGTAATCTTTCACGAGTACCATCCATCTATGCTGCCTTAGATTCAAATCTCTCTGCTGAAAAATATACTTTAAACTCTTATGATCTGTGAATATTTGGCATGACTCTCCATATAAGTAATGCCTCCAAATCTTTAGTGCGAAAACTACAGCAGCCGTCTCCAAATCATTAGTGGGGTAGTTCTGCTCGTACCTCTTCAACTGTCGAGAAGCATAAGCTACAACCCTGCCGTGCTGCATCAATACACAGCCTAAACCCACTCGAGATGCATCACAATACACAACAAAACCACCTGATCCAGAAGGTTAAAATAAGATTGGTGCAGTCGTCAAGCGAGTCTTCAACTGCTGGAAACTTTGCTCACATGCATCTGTCCAAAGAAAGGGAATCTCCTTCCTAGTCAATCCGGTCAACGGTGCAGCGATCCGAGAAAAATCCTGCACAAAGCGTCGGTAATAACCCGCCAGACCTAAGAAACTTCGAACCTCCGTAACTGACACAGGTCTGGGACAGTGCTGTATCGTTTCGATCTTCTTTGGGTCTAAATGTATCCTATATCTCGTAACTACGTGACCCAAGAATTCCACACTATCTAGCCAGAAAGCACACTTTGAGAACTTAGCGAACAGTTGATGCTCCTTCAAGGTCTGCAAGGTGATACGCAAATGCTGCTCGTGCTCCTCTCTGATTCGGGAATAAACGAGAATATCATCAATGAATACTATAATAAACTGATCAAGGAAGGGCCTGAAGATACGGTTCATCATATCCATGAAAGCTGTTGGGGCGTTGGTGAGTCCGAACGATATCACCAGAAACTCATAGTGCCCATATCATGTGCGAAAAGTAGTCTTCGGAATGTCATCCTTCCGCACCTTCAACTGGTGATACCCTGACCGCAAATCAATCTTTGAGAAGTAGCCAGCTCCCTGCAGCTGATCAAACAAGTCATCGATACAAGGTAGTGGATAACTATTTCGCATAGTAACTCGATTCAGCTGTCAGTAGTCGATGCACAATCTCATACTACCGTCCTTATTCTTTACAAATAAGACAGGAGCTCCCTACAGTGATGCACTGGGATGAACAAGTCCTCTATCTAACAACTCTTGCAATTGTCTTTTGAGTTCTTTCAACTCCGTCGGGGCCATCGATAGGGTGGTATAGAAATAGGCCCCGCACCCGGAATCAAGTCGATACAATATTCAATATCGCGATCGGACGGTAATCCTGGTAACTCAGCAGGAAACACATCCGGAAATTCTCATGCGATTGGAACCTGGTCCAACGGAATCACAGTGGCTCCTAAGTCCTGAACAAATGCTAAGAACGCATGACAACCCTTCTTCAAGAGTCGTCCCGCACAAAGAGCAGAAATCATGTTGGCAGGAGTTATATTGCAGTCCCTCTGCATAACAAAGATCGGTTCACCTGGAAAATAAAATCTAACTGCTTTCCCCCAACAATCTACATAAGCATGACAAGCGGCTAATCAATCCATACCGAGAAATATATCAAAATCTAACATATCCAGGAGAATCAGATCAACTAAAGAATCCTTATCACCAATACGTACTGAACAATACCTGAATACATGTCGAGCTATAAAAGGATCCCCCACCGGAGCAATCACAACTAGCGGTAACTCTAACAGCGAAGACTTTCTCCCCAGAGAAAGCACAAAGCGTGAAGATACATAAGAATGTGTAGAACCGGGATCAAATAAAATATGTGCATCTAACGAACATACTACAAGAGTACCTGTCACAACTGCATTGGATGCCTGGGCATCCTGTGGAGTCAGCACAAAGACTTGTGCCTGGCCCCTGCCCGCATCCTGTCGTCCTCTACCTCTATCTCCTCGACCTCTCTCAGAGCATCCTGCAAAGCCTCGACCTCGTGGTGCAACTGCCTGGCGTGTATGGCCAGCTGGGGGAGGAAGTAAATCCATCGACGTCGAAGGTAGAGGGGGTAAAGTAGCCTATGGAACAACTGTCCCTCCCTGAGATTTACAATCCCTCGCATAATGTCCTGGAAGTCCGCAACTAAAACATATAGATGGAGTCCTCTGATCCTCGGGGTATGAACTGAACATCTGGCCCTGGGTCCAACCTCGTCCGAAACTGCGGCCTGGAGTGTACCTGCCTCTACCAAACTGCCTAGTCATCGGCCCAATCGTTCTACTCCTCTTTTGCTCCGGAACAACCACTGCCTCGCTCAAACGCTCTTCCACTCGTATCGCTGCATCCATGGCCTGCGCATACGTGTCAAAATGCTGGGAGCCTATAGCTAGATACAACTGCGTGTACAGACTCTTTATGAACCTCTTCACCCGAAGCTCCTCCGTAGGATCTAAATATGGAGAATAGCGCGAAAGTTGGGTGAATCGTAAATCATAATCTGCCACCGACATACTCGCAGATTTCCGCAACGCTTCAAAACTGCTAGCTCTAGCGTCTCTCACACTCTGTGGAAGAAATCTGGCAAGAAAGACCTCGGAAAACTCGGTCCATGACATCAGAGGAAGACCAGCAGCTCGCCCTCTCTCCATCGACTCACACCACTTCTGTGCAAGTCCTTACAATCGAAAGCTAGTCAGTTCTACTGACTTCGCATCAGAACATCGCAATGATTTGCCAATCCTCGCCATCCTATCTAGAAAGGACTGAGGGTCCCCCGCTACATCGATCCCTGTAAATACCGGAGGTCTCAACCTCATAAACTCTGGAAGCAATACCTCCATCACCCTCATGTCTACCAATGCGACCGTCTGTGTAGGCTGTACCTCGGACTCTGCTATGGTCGGTGCCGGATCCTGTCTCTGTACTTGAGTGGCCTCGGCTAACTGTCCTACCACCCGCTGCAATCCTAACAAGCCCTCCTCTATCCTAGTCAGTCGATCTGGAGGAGGAGGATCAACATGCTCATGCACCGCTGGAACATCTGGTGTACCAATCACCGTCACAGGCGGACTCGCCCTAGCTGCATCTCTGGCTACGGCTCGCCTAGCTCGCGTAGCCATAGCAACTGGAACAAGAAACGAGAGTTGATAAGGCTTACGAATAGGAACAATCAGTAATAGAGAGTCAAAGGAAGGACAAATCAAGATATACATCTTAAGGTTAGTTAGGCGGAGTATGATAACATAAATATACCGCGGAACATACATACGGTACTGCACTCATCCTAAATCACCTACTCCATCAAACCAAAGGTCATCCTATCACGGACTCACGTCAATTTATCTTAACTCAGTACTCGATTCTGTAAAGTTAATCCTACGCTCTGATACCAACTTTGTCATGACCCAAAGTTTGGATGTGACCGGCACTTAGATTGCATAATATCTCAAGATATTTACACAACCTGAGTAAGCCAAAAACCAAGATCAAAACCCTTTTTGCGGAAATTTTATGAAAATTTAGTTTTTTAGTAAAAATCACAATTTTAAGAAACTAAGATCTCAACAGTAAATCCCTATTGAATTTATAATAAATTAATTATAAAATATTAATTTTCGTTGCATCCCTAATTGGGATCAACAAGTATACAGCGGAAATAAGGGTACAACTATATATGACATTAATAAGGATCTCAGACATAAATAAAATAAATATCCTTTAACATAACAACGATCTCAAGTGTTAAATAATATATATATAATCATCTCTTACTCTAAGTCATAATACAAGGTCTGATGGAGATTTTCTAGATCCAAAATACAATACCAAAAGAGAAGGTTACTACATATGTAACCCACCTATCAAAAGATACGATAAAAGCTGAAAAAGTTGATCTGCACTGCTGCTAACTGTCCACTCTACTCCTGCAAGGAACTGTGGCACAACGGGGGTGAGTTGCCAACTCAGTGAATAAAACTAACATATAACGCCTGATAATATAAATATGACGAACTATAACTAACTGCAATAAGGATAATTATGATGCATGATAACATGTGGAAAACATGAATCCGTACTACTAATCACATAACCAAAACTGAAATCTCATCATTTATTTCCAAATAAATTTCATCTTTCCGTGTCCATCATCGACACAAATTTTCCATTCTCTCAGGCATAATTTCTCGAACGATCCTGTAATCAATAACACCGGTCGATATCATCTAAATATCTGCCGTGTTTCACATCTATCTCCGGTATCGAGTATCCTCGCTAGGCTCCCCCGTCTCAAATGCGGCTATCCTGCCTCTTGGTCTCAACCGGGTCCACCATGTATCCAACTGTATATCTCCCCCACTCAGTATGGATAACGTAAAAATCCGTGACCGTATATCTCCCCCACTCGGTCCGGAATAAAACCAATTCATAAAAACCGCATCTCATGGTGGACATCTTGCATCAATATGAAAAATCACTAAATTTATACGATGATATGGGAAAAAACTCAAAGCCATAAATCCTCAATTATACAGTTGCCTCTTATATCAACTTAGAATACTCGGATACTAAACATGATATCATTGATGCAAGTTACTACTGTTATTAATAATTAAGGTATGATAGGAATCATATTTAACGGGATAATTATTTAGTGTAAAAGTGACATGTTAATATCGATGAGGTGTAGTATAACATGTAAGGATGTGCACGTGCGGCATAACTCGTCGATAATTGTACAGTGTTCTAACATCTATTAACATAGTGATGTATAGGTATATATATGAATGCACATTATTTACTTCGCATACAAAGACAATCTTTCAATTTAACAAAATACGGGCGTATCACGCCATCGTTACACAATCCCCCGGTAGATATTTAGTCTACTCACCGGAACACGTCGTACTACTCAGAAATTGCCAATCTTTTTCCTTTCCTTGCGGCCTCCGAAGTTCCCGCACTCAAATCTAACATTGAATTATCTTGTATAAGAAAACGGCTACACCCCAATATGGAAAAATCATGAAAACACAAGTTGTACGTACTACTTACACTACGTACGACTAATGCAAACGATCTAACACTTAACTTTACTGAATTTTAACCCAACGCTGTTTCGCAACAGAAAACAGAACGCGTTACGTTTTACCCGTGTCGTGTTCTAGAAATTTTGATTCCTTTTCCGATATGAGTTCCCGGATTTCATATACAGTTAAACTAACTTAATTAAACAAGACCAAAATATCCTAAAATCTATATAGAGACCTACACAACAACCCAAATTACCATACCTCCCTTCAAATCCGGCGACGCCGGATTTGGCCTTACGCTCGCGGGCCAAAATCCGAGCCCCTGGGTTCATGCTCCTATGGTTTGTTCTAGGTCCAACATACAATATTTTAGAACTGTTTGGTTAAGTTGATTTTTATCTAAACTATAGCAGAATACTGCAGAGTTCAGTTTTGCTTAAAATACTATTTTATAGACATTTTGATTTTCAAATTTTAGACTAGTTACAGAATTAATTCCTACAGTGAGTAAGGAATTTACCTACAAGGATATTGCTGGAAGAACTCCCTCCAAGATGCACAAGCTCCTAGTCCTAGCTTGATGGTGAGGAAATCCTAGACTTAGCTCTTTTCTTCTCCTTTCTCTTGTTTTTCTTTGTCTTGTTTTGGTGTTCTTTTTCTTTCTTTTAGATTTTTCAGATTTTAAATTAGCTACTGATCTGAACATAAGATTTATATGAGAAAAGGGAAGGATGAGGTGTAGGAGGAGATGTCAAAGACCAAAGGGTGCCATCCTCATGCAAGGAGGAGGTGTGGGGTGTGTGTTGTGCATGAGAGTAGGAGGTGTCAATGTTTTATCATTTCTAAATTGATTTATCTTGATAAAATTCTGAACTAAACCTTATCTAACCTCTTTTCTACTTACACCCTTAACAAATTCCAATTTACATAAATTCCTAAGCTTTACATAACAACCCCTCACAACTTATGGTATTATATAACACCATTTTAATTAAAATGAAGCTAAATTTCACATTAAAACCCTTATAATTTATTTATGTTACATATTACCATTTTACTTTAATTTGTTTTTCATACTATTTCTGAAAATGTCTTATTTGGTTTTAATAACTTTTTAATTTAATATTTTATTATTTAATTAATTAATTTTATTTATTTCTAAATTTTCAAAATGCTACAATCGTCCATGCCAAATTCAAATTTTTCCATGCTAAAAGAATCCTAACCTAGGATGTTTAACCAGAGAATCATACAAAAACATAATGTAAACAGCTTTTCAACTAAGTGAACTAGGAATACAAGCTTTGTAGACCGGTTCTTCACTTCAATAGCTCCGTGTAGTAGTCCCTTCGCTCCAAGTAGTGATCTTGTGGACTCTAGAACGGCTCCACAAGGTGAAAGGAACGAGCTTGCACGAAGTCTTCAAGGCCGAAAATGATCTACGTCGAGGAGACACTAACCCAAGCTACTTCTTCACTAATGAAGGATTAGTGAAGCTAACACCCTAAACTAAATGGCTAATCTAGTAGAGGATAATGAAGAAGGAATTTTTCTCACTTTATAATTTATTTTCTCACAATTTTTCTTCACTTGCTCAAAAGCCAGAGAGCTTATTTCTTGAGGAAGAAGAAGATGAAGAAATAATGGATGAGAGAGTGAATAGCAATCATGGGTGAGTTTGTATCATATACTAACTCATGTTGAGACATAACCATGGCTAAGTGATAATGGTTAGGTTAATAAATCTCTTAAGTAAAACAAAATAAGTGGACTAAGTCAATGCATCTACAAGCTTCCACAAGCTTCATGCATGTGACTAATTTCCAACTAATTTTGGATTTACTTAAAACAAATAATCCTCACAATTATCATAAGTATGGTGTAAGTCTCATACACCCATGTAGTGTGTATCATCAAGCATGACACTAAAAAATGTATATTAATATATATCACATATATACTTATGCACACAAGTGAGAAAAAGAAACATTTAAGTGAGCTAATATTAGTTAATGTAAACTAGTATATCAAATATACAACTGTACACTAAATTATCAAATCAACACTTGATTTAATAATCCGGTTATATCACATATAACCGACTAATATTATATGTATCAATTTATCGAATCAACACTTGATTCGATAATCCGGCTATATCATATATAACCGACCGATACAAATAAATCGCGAGAATAGAATACGGTATCACATACTCGTATTATTCTCGGTCCCGCACATATCACATATGTGCTCCTACTTCGTTTTTCCTGAACCAGTAAACCTCTGTGTAGGACTCTAAAGACTCGTCAATACGCCGACAGTAGGCAATGATCATATCAAGCACCCACAAACCGTCAGCGATACTAGCTGGACGTAACGGCTACCCAGGTATTGAGCGATCAGAAGATCAATAAGCAAGCCCGCTCTAGCTCCTGTAAAGCCTGTCAGTAACACTATCGTACAGTTCGGTCTCTTCGTCTGATATGTCGTATATCTAGTCTAGGGGTGGTAAATGTCAGATCCCAGTAACCGATAAGTCGTGCCGATGTAAGGCTCATAACGGGTCGATAAACTACGGATAACACTTATCAGTAAATCTCCGTAGCAGCCCTGGCCAGGCACTTATCGTTATGGCCAATCGAGCACAGCGCAACATCAACCCCTATACCGAGAGAAACGAATCCCTTCCTATCGCTCATTGCCTCCATGTGATTCGGGACTGTACCTAAAAGCCACTGTTTTGCATGTTCTCTTGAACGTGGTAAGGTGGAAATCAAAGCATAGTGGGAATCACACAAGACTCTATGACGATCTCGGGTCTACAGACTAACATGTACCAGTGTCACCTAAGAACTGCTATCTGACGATAAGTATAATACCAACTAGGAGTTCTCGGCGAGTCCTTTCAGTGTACCCATTTTCCACTGAGCACCCGTATACCATCTTTGATGTCAAACACCAATGGATGTGGGATCATCCATCGCCCATCATATGGGTCAAGATGCGTATACGCTAGTCTACTCTAGAATATCGATGCCCTGTCTCGATACACCCTCGACTAGGAACAATTATAGGATGTACTTGTGGACTACCCTTGGCCCCACTAGTATGATCTCCATCATAGTCCTGGTAGTCAAGTACAAATCCTAAGGGTTTTATCAACATGTGAGAGCATGACAATATCACAATACAAGTCAATATGTTAAGACAAACAGCAACCAGATACATACTATCATGTCGAGCAAGAAAGTCCTCTCTATATATCCAAGCATCCTCTATAATATACATCTCATATACAATAATGGCCTCTAGGGCATATACATAACTAACAATCTCCAACTTGCACTAAGGCCAGTTGTTGTAGTATCTCATACCCAACATCTTGAAGAGTCTCTCAAATTGTATCTGGGGTATGGCTTTCGTAAGTGGATCCGCCGTGTTGTTCTTCGTGTCAACTCTCCTGGCCTCGATCTCCCGGCGATCAACTATCTCCCGGATCAGGTGATACCGCCTCAGAATATGCCTGGATCGCTTATGGGACTTGGGTTCCTTGGCCAAAGCCACTTCTCCATTTTTATCGCAATATAAAGGTATTGGATGCACAATGGACGGAACCACTCCAAGTTCGTTTATGAACTTCTTCATCCAGACAGCCTCTTTGGCAGCATCGTTGGCAGCGATGTATTCAGCCTCCATCGTCGAGTCTGTCACGGTTTCCTTCTTGGAACTCTTCCAGCATACCGCCCCTCCATTGAGGGTAAAGACAAATCCCGAGACCAACTTAGAGTCGTCCTTATCACTCTGGAAGCTCGAATCGGTAAAGGACTCCTGTCACGCCTCGCTTCCCGGTGTACGGGCAGAGGGCGCGACTGGCCGCTACGTATTTACTCTGAAGTAAACACGCTGAGCGTATCTAAACAATATAAGTAAAAATGCACAAGAGACAGAGACAATAGATATAATTGAACAGCAACTTTATTTATTAACATTCTTTTTACAATATATCTGAAATGTAAATACATGGAATGAAAAGCAATGCCTAAACAGTGGCATAACAGAAATGGAAAGTACTGAAATGAAATGTACAAGTATCTAGAGCTCCGGGTCGAAGGCTAGCTGATCCAAGTTCTCGCTGGTGGGTTCGATCTTCTGAAGGTCCGAATCACCTGACAACATTCCAAAGAAGAAAGAAAAGGAATGTCGTCAACGAACAATCGCTCGGTAAGTCCCAAAGATAAGGGAGAAGTACAATAGACAGAGAGAGGGTGTATGTTTTAAAGTTGTATTATATTGTTATAATATTATATTTATTGTTAACGCTGTTGTTTGTAGCTTGGTACAGAAGAGGTCAGTGTATACGAAAGGAGTCTCGTTAGACCAAAGACTACGATGGACAGAATACAAGGAACCGTTCAGCCACGGTACAACGGCAATTGAGTTGAGGTTAGGTGTCTTAATGGTTGCAACTTCTAACACCTTCCGTACCAATCTACCCCTTAAACCCCGCGATATCTTGATTGTATTATTTGTATTGTATTATAAATTGTATTGTCTTGTATTATAGATTGTATAGATGGATGACTTGCCGAAACCATGATATCAGTAAATGGATATAACTGGAGAATCATGTAAATGGATGTATATCTATGGTTCGGTTCAGTCAAGTTGTATAGATTGATAGATTGAACAGATTGAATATATGGATTGAGTTGTTATATATACTTGAATCTTATTCAAGTCAGATTGATTATATTGAGACTCAGTCTGAGTCAGACAATTAGAAAAGAAATTGAATCCTGAATTAGGTTTTAGTGTTATCGGTAACCGCTGCACATGGACGGCATAATTTGTGTCTTTTTCAAAGACGATTACCGTGTTGATAACACCGTTTCTTAAGTTTTCTACCTTAAATAGACAAGCACCCATATCTCCGGCTCTCTGAGGCTCAAGAGACTGGTCCCGCTTAAACCTATGTTTACTAGAGTCCTTAAGATAATTTATAGAACTTGAGGGGGTTTTATGTAAAAATAATTTTGTATAATTTTTAAAATACACCTCAAGTATTTTATTATCATATTTAAAGTTTTCATTGATGTATATTTTATCATTGTGACATTTCTAGCGAATAAAACTTATTTTTCATAATATATGGTATTTATTTGTAAAGTATTGAACTTGTATGAAATTGCATGGTATTTTCATGTGAAGTGATTCTTTTTTATTTAGAAAAGTTGGAATATTTATAATATATCAAAAATAGATATTTTGATGATACATATATATTTATAAAATAATTTAATTTATTATTTTTCTAGAAAACTCATTTTCTTAAGATATTTGTATTTTTAAATCTTTCGAGATCGTATGCTCCTTGCGGAGGTCTGCATCTCGCACTACTAAGCCCGAGAATGTACGATAACCCGCACCATCCTGAATGGGTTTCCCAAAATGGGTTGTAGCGGAACATTGCAAAGATTTGTTAAAAATACATATCTTGTAGAAACAGATTTTTTGTAGTTTATGGTATTTATTTGTAAAAAATCGTATTTCCGTATTCTAGATTCCTAAAAGATATCGTGCTATGATAGAAATGTGTGTTGTTAGGAGGTAGATAATTATCTTGTGAACTATTTAAGGGTATAGCAAGGGCTAATAATGTTTTATGTCGAAATTAAACTATATGGTATTTTTTTGTAAAATTGCGATAAAAACTAAAATAGGAATTCTTTTGATATGAAACTTGTCAATATATTTTGTTAATATTTAATGATCATGATGTGAGAGTTTGGTATTATTGTGTTTAATAAAAATATGATTTTTAAGGAAAAACCGAATCGGAAGTCGGATTAACTCCACTTCCATCGGGTTTTAGAATTCTAAGTTTTTAGAATAGTAAAGAGAAGGGGTAGAAGGGAATTACTGGATTGTAGAGTATAGGAGAGGAAAAGAAAGAAGTGGGAGGCACCGGTGCGTCGTTTCGTCGCCGGAATCTCCTCGAATCATCGTCGGAAGTTCGCCGGAGCTTCGGCCTTTGCTAACTCCACTTGCACACAAAAAGTCTATGAAATTTTCTTGAGAGTTTGGACAAAAATTTGGAAGTGAGGAGGGATGAGTTTAGGTGTGGTATTTATAGGAAAAATTAGGGTTTAGGGATGTGAAAAGATGTATTAAAAATGGATTAATTGTGTGTTTTAATTTGCTCTATAAATGTGCAGGGAAAATAAATAGTACGGGGTTATGGGGTAGGCCAAAAGATGCAGCAGAAAGAAGAAAATCGGGGTTTCGGACGAGTTGACCCGGCGGCGCCGGCCGAGTCAGCCGCTCCGCCGGCCCAAGTCGGCCGAGTCGGGGTCCATCTTCTTGCCACGTGTCCCCCGTTGCTTGGTTACTACAGTGGAGTCGTTTGTTTTATGTGTGACTCTTGGTTTTTACGAGTTATGCATGTGTAAACTCTTGGGCTTCTAAAGAGATTAAAAGAAAACTAATAAAAAAATAATGTGGTTGATGGGATTTGAACTCTGGTGCTTTGGTTCAGCGGTGCAAGGTCTTACCAGTGAGCTACAAGCTCCTTCTTCCCGTTCAAAAGCAAAACAAACTTATAACTTGTGCTCAGGTTCAAGTACCCTTTTCTGTATTTTTTTGAAAAAAATGGTACAGAAAGTTTAGGGTTGTTACAACTCCACTTGGAGTTCTCCGTTACCATACACCAACATATCTTTAGTCCTTCTCAAATACTTGAGAAGGTTCTTCACAGCTGTCCAGTGACTCTCTCCTGGATCTGCTTGATACCTACTCACTACACTTAGTGAGTATGCTACATCGAGTCTGGTACATAATATCGCGTACATGATAGAGTCTACTGCCGAAGCATAGGGTATCTCTTGCATGCGAGCTCTCTCCAAATCAGTCTTGGAAGACATCTCTTTGGAGAGAGTGAGTCCTGAGATCATGGGTAAATTCCCACGCTTGGATTCTTCCATACTAAACCTCTTTAGTATGTTGTCAATGTACTTAGATTGGGACAATCCCAGTATCCGTTTAGATCTATCTCTATAGATCTTAATCCCTAAGATGTAGGAGGCATCACCTAGATCTTTCATTGAGAATCTTTGTGATAAGAAGAGCTTGACCGAGTGCAGCATAGGAACATCATTTCCTATCAAGAGTATGTCATCTACGCACAATACGAGGAAGACAACTTTACTCTCTGCCACCTTCTTGTATATACAAGGTTCATCTACGTTTTTGATGAAGTCAAACTCTTTGACTACCACATCAAAACAGATGTTCCAACGTTGCGATGCCTGCTTTAACCCGTAGATGGATTTAAGCAGCTTGCACACCTTTCCGCTGCTCCCACTGTCCACGAAGCCCTCTGGCTGAGTCATATACACGCTCTCTTCTAAATCACCATTTATAAAGGCGGTCTTAACATCCATTTTCCAGATTTCGTAGTCATGATATGCAGCAATGGCAAGTAGGATCCGGATGGACTTAAGCATAGCCACTGGAGAAAAGGTTTCATCATAGTCCACACCTGGTCATTGACGAAAACCTTTTACAACAAGTCTAGTTTTGAAAGTCTCAACTTTTCCATCTACACCAAGTTCTTCTTAAAGATCCATTTGCTCCCGATAGGTTTTACCCCTTCAGGAGCATCTTCCAAAGTCCATACTTTGTTGGTGTACATGGATTCTATCTCAGATCGCATTGCATCCAGCCATTTCGCAGATTCCCCACTCGGGATGGCCTGCTCGAAGCTCGTTGGGTCATCATCTTCCATGATGCAATCCTCGCTCCCACCGTCTATGAGAAAACCGCAGTATCTCTCATGTGGATGAGGAACCCTACTAGATCGGCGGAGAGGCTGGGGTTTGTTGGAAACTACCGAATCCTCTGGTTCCACCAAATCTTCTGTCGTAGTTTGTATAGCTGGAATTTCTTCCAGTTCTACCTCCTTGCCACTAATTTCTTTCACAAGAAAACCCTTTTCTAAAAAGGTGGCATGTCGAGAAACAAACACCTTTTGTTCCTCGGAATGGTAGAAGATATACCCTCGTGAATATTTGGGATATCCTATAAAGTTGCACAGAACTGACCTTGTCTCGAGCTTGTCCGGATTTTGTGTTTTCACATAGGCCGGACAACCCCATATCTGAATAAAATTAAGATATGGCATCTTCCCATTCCATATCTCATATGTGGTGGTAGGCACTGATTTGGTGGGAACTCTATTCAATAGATATGTTGTTATCTCAAGCGCATAACCCCAAAAGGAAATAGGTAACTCAGCGGTGCTCATCATAGAGCGTACCATATCTAATAGGGTGCGATTCCTCCGTTCCGATACACCATTGTGCTGTGGTGTATACGGAGGAGTAAGCTGAGAGAGAATCCCATTCTCTTTTAGATAGTCCAGGAACTCATTGCTCAAGTATTCTCCTCCCCGATCAGATTGAAGGATTTTAATACTTTTACCTGTTTGGTTCTCGACTTCGTACTTATATTCTCTGAATTTCTCAAAAGCTTTAGACTTGTGTTTCAACAGGAGCACATGTCCGTATCTTGAAAGATCGTCAGTGAATGTAATGAAGTATGAAGAACCATTCCTAGCATGTGTAGACATGGGACCGCATATAT
This sequence comes from Agapanthus africanus, assembly GCA_030015575.1. NCBI lineage: Eukaryota > Viridiplantae > Streptophyta > Magnoliopsida > Asparagales > Amaryllidaceae > Agapanthus > Agapanthus africanus. The sequence continues at coordinate 127,952,407 of CM057350.1, read as the reverse complement.
CACTATGTATCAGTCCCAAGAGTTCCGTAACTCTTTCTCCGTGTCCAGTAAATGGAGTTTTGGTCATTTTGCCTTTGAGACATGACTGGCAAGTGTCATAAGATGAAAATTCGAACGAATTCAAATATCTATCCTTATGTAACTTAGCTAGTCGTGTCGCATTGATATGGCCTAGTCTAAATGCCACAAGAAGGATTCGTTCATTTCTGAACTCTTCCTCTTGTGTGTTTTGTACATTAAGAACCGTGGTTTGATCTAGAACATATATGCCATTATTTAACGAGCCTGATCCAATCAACTTTTGATTCAGGAAGATGTTTATAACATTATCTTGTACTACAAAATTATATCCTTCTTTACTTAATAAAGAAACTGATATAAGATTGCATATCAGGGTCGGAATGTAATAGCATTCGTTCAGAATCAATGTATTACCATTTGGTAATACAAGGTGATATTTGCCAACTGCTTTGGCGGCAACATTTGCACTATTCCCTACTCTTACGGAATGATCACCCATTCTCAGTTCTCTACCTTTCTTTAGCCCATGTAACATATTACATATGTGGGATCCCGATCCGGTATCTAATACCAAGGACGTAGAGTGAACCGAGAAATAATTCTCGATAACTAACACACCCGAGGAAGATGCATCAACATGCTTATTCTTCGTTTGGGCGGTGTAGGAATCCGGATATGTCCCTATTCCCTGCTCAGTCTTATAACAATTATAAGAAAGAACGGAACCAACGTTCCCCTGCTCAGTATAACAAGCGGGTTCAGTCAATACATCCATATTATTATCTTGATTAAGGCCCGGCATGGTCGCTATCTGGAGAGAGAGAAGAAAACACTTTAGCGTATGCTCTTGTAAGATTAAATTGGTTATTATCTTATCTAATCAGGATGGCTCCCACTGTTTTTATCAAATCTTCCTTCAAACCATAAAAGGTAAGACTAGCCGGGATTAATTACACCTTATAAGTTCGCCAATCTTTCAGTCAGGCCAGTGTTGGTACTTTGAGTGAGGTTCCCCGTGCTTTCGGATGGTCCTAATTAAAATAAACCTCATTTTCCCAGGGGCGTAACCCCGTTAACACCTTTCTAGACACCTACTTGATCGGCTAATTTCATGTGTAAAATTCTCCCAGGAGTAACTCTTACTCGCAGTGGGTATCGGGATCCAACAATCTTATAGAAGGTATGCAATCTCATTACAAATTTCAACACTTGAAATTCCCGATAATAGTTTTTACCCCTAGCGTCCTATGACCTTGACGGAGGCCAAACTACCCATAGGACGCTAGTCAAGTTCAACCCGTTCATTTCTTGATTGAATTAGACCCACCCGCACAACCCTTGACGGAGGCCAAACTACGCCGTACGAATACCCTAATCCAATTGCATGTCATGCTACAGATAAGTACTAATCAGCTACCGTACACTATGCCTTGACGGAGGCCAAACTACCATAGCACGAATATTAAATAATACTTATTTGAAAAGACGTAAGGCTACGTAGGTTTCTAAGAAAACTATGAGCGTAATGAACTTGATATCATTGCAGAATCAAGTGATTTTTGAAAAGGAGTGCTTTTGAGGTTTTTACCAGTTTCGCTAAAGAGGTCACTCCCGGTGAAGAGATCTCGGCTCTTTCCTTACCGAATAAGGTGCAGGATATTTCACAAATACCACTATGCAAAGCAAGAACAATAGAAGCAATCGAAAACAAAACCGAATGAGTTGTAACATCTGCTAGCTTTTGCTAAAGAGGTCACTCCCGGTGAAGGGATCTCGGCTCTTTCCTTATCGAATAACGTGCTGGAAATTCTACAAGGAATACCGCTATGCAAAGCAAAAACTAGAGCTATCCTTTTTGAAAATTTGATTCTACAACATCTTTTAGGTTTCTTTTTCTTTCATTAATCTCATTAATGAAGTCCCATCATTTATGCTTTCTAAGCATCACAGAAGAAACGAAAATACAACGTACGCTTATAACATCCGCATTCTCCACAGTGTCCCGTTATACACCGTTAGGTTACTTAACTAACGGCATAGCGGGGCGGGACTAGCGCGGGTGCAAAACATAAGCAACGTTTATTATATATCATATATATAATAATAAAGCAATCGTCTCAAGAATATAAAGTGATCACATCACAGAATATCAGCAACAGAAGATATCATATGAAATATGGGATATACTAGGAATTCCGTGTTTTAAATTAAGCCAGTATAAAACACGGATTCCACAGTCGCGATGAGTAGCCAAACCCATATCCCTAGACCCCTAAGAGAGCGGCAAGCAACCTTACCAATTCTAGAGTTAAGAGACCCGGACTCGACTCCTCGAGATGGTCTCTGTTGGAGATAGTGCCCTCAGAGTCAATTATTGGATCACAGGCACGTGATTGCAATGATTGAGGGAGGACCTATCCCGGTAGGACAGTCTTACTCAAGATGATAGTATGCTATCTGGTTTATCTTTATCGTCGTGTACTGCTTTAGGTGACCTGACATGTCGCTATTACACGTTGATAGAGCCCCTAGGATTCTTGCTTGACCACCAGCAGTATGAGGGCGATCATATAAGTGGGAGCTGGGGTCTATAAGCACATCCTTAAAAGGTCCCTAGTCGTGGGAGTTTCAAGACAGGGCATCGATACTCCAGAGTAAACTAGTGTGTACATTCGAGACCCCGATGAGGGGCGGTGGCCGGTTTCACAAGCCACTGGTGTCAGTTGGATCACCTAAGATGTATACAGGTGCTCATTGGGTTATTAGTACACCGGAAAGGACTCGTCGGGAACATGCTAGTTGGTCTTATACCTGACGTCAGATAGCAGTTCCCTGGTGACATATGTACATGTTAGTTCATCGACCTGGGGATCGTCATTTGTCTCGTGTGAGTTCCTACTGTACTTTGATTACTACCCTACCACGCTCAAAGGAGACGTGCAAACAGGTTTTAGTTGGGTACAGTCCCGAGCCACATGGAGGCAGTGAGCGGATCTTCAGGGGTTCGTCTCTTCCGGTATTGGGGGTGAGGTCGCGCTGTGTCTAGGAGAGCCATTACATGAAGCCCTCGGCCGAGGCAGGAGATTTACTGGTAGGTATTCCAGTAGTATCTCAGGGTGTTCTGGGCTACACCCCGACACGACTTGTACCGCTTTTGGGGGTTTGACTTTTACCAACCCCCTAGGCCCGCCATGCGATGCTCATAGACGAACGGACCGGACTGTATGGATATTGTCACTGATAGGCTCAGTAGGGTGTCAGGATGAGTTCGCTCATCGACGCCCTTTTTGGTCAATAGCTGGTGGCCCGTCACGTATGGCTAATACCTCTGACGTGCTAGTGGTTAAATCCACAGCCATAGTATTGACGAGTCTTTAGAGTCCCCCACATTCAGTTGCTCAAGTTTTCGGGCGAAACGCTGTAGAGTCCGTATGGAGATATGGCTGGGTCCGATCAGATACATGCGGTATTGCACGGATTAGGATCGGACGGATATTACTAGCCGTCTTTGGTTTAAGCCAGATCCTAGTATAGTACAGTATAGATTTTGTCTCATTGCATTTGTATTCGGTTGGAATACAGATGCGGGTGTGTATACACAGTATCGGGTTTTCCTGTAATTTATTACGGGACCAGTTTTCTAGAGTTGCCAGCTTGCTTTCCGTTTTGGCCATATTTCTTTGTATCTTTCATTGGCCGAAGATTGGTGGAGGATGGCTTATTTGCATTTGTGCAAATAAGCGTTTGTGGAGGGTGTTCTTTGCATTTTATTGTATCATGATACTTGCACCATCATTTGACTTCTTTTGACCATGATGGCTTGACTTTTGTTTTCATGATGGTTGTGGTGGAGTGTTGGTCTTTGCTCATTATCATGCTTGATGATGATGGTTGGTCATGATGAGGAAGTGTGGTTTGCTCTTTGACTTGGTGATCTATCATTCTTTTTCCTTGTATTATTGATACAACCCCACTAGGATTTTCTCCCTCTCTCTCTTCACCTCATATGGCCGGCCACTCCTCATAGGGGCTGTCCCAATTTTTGTGCAAGGATTTTACACTCATTTGGCTTCACAAAAATCCAATAGTTCCACCTCCAAAGTATAGTTCATTCTCCTCCACAAAATGGCAACCTCCATGAACCCCAAAATGAGATATAGTTCTACACACATTCTACAGCAAACCTTGGGCACGTCGACTCGCCAACTTCATGCCCGAGTTGCCTCGGTATAGAGGTGGGAGCCCGTAAAAGAAGCAGGCGACGTGGTGCCCTTCCGGCGAGGAGGTGGAGACCGGACATTCCGCGGGAGATCGGGACAACGGCGAGAAGACCGGAGGACACGGATCGCTCGTTATATCTCTCTTCCCCATTTTGTAGTTAGCTAGGACTAGTTAATGGCCCGATCCGGGTTTTAATGCGCGGTGGTGCCGGTTTGAAAATTAAAGTTAACCATCGCTTCCGCATTTGGCCTCGGGATGGAGGCCGGGGCGCCGCCGTGCACTTACAGTGGTATCAGAGCCTCGCTATTAACATAGTCTAGCTTTGTCTAATGTGTTTTACATTTTCCGATCGAACAAAATTCCAAAAAAACCGCGTTTTCTTCACATCAGTTTCTATCGAAATTTTTTGGAGTCCAAAATTTTTTCAGGTTGTTAAATAGTGATGTACTGGAAGTTCTAAGCACTCTGTAGAAATTCGATACAGTAACTCGACTACTGAAGCGCGGAACCGCGGCCAAACCCCCCTTTGGGCCGCGGTTCCGCCGCACAATGATGTCCTTGCTATATCAAATTTTTGCAGTTGCTTTCTGGGTTGAAAATAGGATTTTTGGAATATTAATTTTGGGCCCAGATTTTCTTAATGTGCTACAGTAGTACTTGGGGCCCACTTGTTTAAATTTGATCGATCGGATATTTTAAACACATTAGTTCACAGTATTTACATTATATCTGCAACCGTGAATGTCACTTGATCGGTAAATCCTGTCTAACTGCTATAGCCCGGTTAGACGGATTTGCGAACGTGACATTCACGTTGATGTTCTGTGATTTTGCTGTGATGTGGCGGATTGGTCGTGGGGGATAGCCTGGATGTAATACTAGTACAGTTTTTGTTGTATTATGTACATTTGATATTGCGGGACGAGCGTCCGACATGTGGACTGCCGTCACTGCCTGTTTGTATTATTATTTTGGGGCACGGCCAGGTTGCGGTCGATGTACCCGTTATATGTATATTTTACTTTCTGTACTAGGATTACCCCAAGGTGGGGTGCACGGATAGCCGGATTCTAGAAGGCAACAAGCCCGCATCGCATGGCATTGGGACGGAGGGGGCTTCACTCTAGGAATGGCGGGCTATTCGCCGCACTCGTAGAGGGTACAGGTTGACCCAGGAGGGGTGCCCAAGTTACCAGATTCCGTGAAGTGCTGGGTGGTCCATTCACGTTGCTGAAAGATGCTTCCTCGTTTCAGGTTTTGGCGGGTAACTTGCTGCGCCCGTAGGGGTCTAGGATTTCATTGCACAGGCTATACACACGACCAGGGGAACGTCGGGTTTCAGTAGTGGCTCTGTGAAACCCGGGGATCCCAGATATCTGTATTGTTCTGTGATGCTGTACATTTCTGTGATGTTGCATTTTTTTATCACGCCTTGAGCGAAATATTATATATTGGTATATATATATTAGTAGATGTTGTATATGTTTTGCATCCGCGCTAGTCCAGTCCCCGCTCTGTCATTAGTTAGCTAACCTAACGGGTAATGACGGGACCCAGTGGCGAATGTGGATGGCATATACGTACATCAGTATATTTTCGTTCTTTGTGGTGTGATCAATTGATGGGACTGCGTTGATTCAGATCAATGCAAGTTAAAAACAAACCTAATCTGATGTTGTTGGAACACTTTTCAAAAAGCTGTTATTGCAAGGACGTTCTCTTTTGTTTAGCATCGTGGTATTCAGTTGGAATATCCTGCTCCTCAGTCGACGAGGCAAGGGCCGAGATCCCTTCACCGGGAGTGACCCCTTGGACAAAAAGTTTGCGTCAGGGAAATGACTTCACTATAGCCGATTACTTTTGCTTTGCACCGTGGTATTCAGTTGGAATATCCTGCACTTCATTCTACGGGGAAAGAGCCGAGATCCCTTCACCGGGAGTGACCTCTTTAGCAATGGTTTTCGTCACTATATTTTTTAAAAAGCTATCCGTTCCTTCAACGATATCAAGTTCATTACGTTAAAGGTTTTCGCCAGAAACCATTCATAGCCTTCCGTCGTTTCATATGGGTGGTCAATAGTATTCAAGCTGTGTTTGTTGGCCAAAGTCAAGGCACAGTGTTTGGTAGCTGTTGGGTATTCATATGCAGCATAGATAGATGCGTTGGTTTGGGACAGTCGTACTGCCTTGTTGGCCAAAGTCAAGGGTAGGTACGGGTGGACTCAAATTAACCTGGAGAATGACGGGTAGAACTTGACATGTGACTTATGATTTGTTGGCCAAAGTCAAGGTCATAAGAGCATGGGGTAAAAATCACATCGGGAGTTTCTAAAGAAACTGAAACTTGCCAGATATGCGCATACCTTCTGGAGTGTGACACCGTGAGTGGATTCCGTCACGTTATCATGCGATGATAGTTGGATCCCGATTCCCACTGATGAGTTGGTTTACTCCTCGGGTGATCCCGACTAATTCTTCTTTCAGGTTTGGAAGAGAATTTGACGGTACAGTGGGAGGTTTCCAGATTAGATAAATTGGTAACCATTCTGATCTAGGATAGAGTGCACGCTGAGTGTTTCTTTTCTCTCTCTTTTTGGCAGCGACCATTGACCCGACCCTAAGGCTATGACTCAGAGACCAAAATTAACCGAACCTTCTTAAACACTGCCTTTTGGATTGTCAGAGTTGCAAACCTCATTGCCACTCCTACTTTTACCCTTTTCTCCAGGACACCCCGTATTACTACGAACTTCCACGTCCATTGGACAAAACCATCGTATGGTTAGATACAAACTCGAAAGAATTTATTCGAGGATGGTTTCAGGTTCTGGAGAATACGAATAGGACTATTCAGTTGTCTTTTCATTTTACCTTCTCTCAGGTTGCGAGTACTCCTTGGTTTAGGAGATAGTACACCTATTACGTAAATTGGATAGTCTTCTTCCAAACCTTAGGCTGGTGCCGACCGGTAGGGAATGAAGAAAACCAATTAGCATAACGATGGTGTGCAGAAGGTATTAAGTTAAGACAAAGAAAGGGATTAGTAAGAGGGCAAAGTAAATTGCAACTGATATCCACGACCAAACCAAGTATTTCATTACCACTCCCACTTCACCTTTGTATTTCTCCAGGACACTCCGTATCACTATGAAGATCCACAGTTTATTGGATACTCCATCGTATGGTTATATACGAACTCCAAAGGAACTTGTTCCAGTTCGGGGATGGATTCTGGTTCAGGAGAAATAGGAATAAGGTTTATTCGGTTGTCTTTTATCTTCACCTTCTCTCGCATTGTGAGTGTTCCTGGGATTAGGACAGTACACCCATTATGCTTATTGGATAGTCTTCTTCCAAACCATAGGCTGGTGCCGAACGGTAGGGAAGGAAGAAAACCATTTGGCCTAAAGGGGTGTACAGAAGGTAATGACTAAAGACATAGAAAGGGATTTGGAGAGGTGGCAAAGAATTATACGGTTACAGTCGTGAATCTGGAAGAGGCATTACTAGGAATACCGGGATACCCCATCGAAACATTTCAATGTTTCAGTTTCGCTGTGTACTGTTAAAAGAAAACTGATTTCCCGATTAGATACGTACTCCAGGGTATGTATTTACCAGGTATGATTCTCACATCTGTATGGTTTTACAGATGATGAGTGGGAGTAAGTTATTGGGTATTGGGTGATCATCCTCATTATATCGGGATTCGTTATAATCGATGATATTTGAGGAAGTCACCTGGACTGTTTGCCGGTCGGCAAATATTTGGTTTTGAATATCCGCTGTTATGCACCAATTTCAAATTGATATATCTGTACGTCTATTTTTATAGAGTGAGATATATCTTTTTTGAAATTATGTCTGTGACATTTACCTATATCAGTGGATGGTTAGGTAAGGAGAATTAAACAGCGGTGTAATTCTTCTTAACCATAAGTACAGTTTTCAACCTACGACACACAGTGAATGAGTTATCAGACTCAAGGGATTTATACAGAGTATTGTATGTTGTCCAGGGTCCATCAGGACAGAGGGGTTGGTTCTCGTAGTATATTCGGTTTACTTATGACTTCTCTAGGTTTTAGACAGGTGTTTCGTAGAAACACAGGGTCCGAATTTTGAGAAGTTATAGGTATTTGAATAAAGTAGAGAACCAGGTGTTGCAAGTATCGGGATTCTTCAAAGTGATCGGAGATGTAGATACTTGTGTAGGGTATTCAGTTGATAGTAATGATTAAGAGACTTGCTTCTCTTTCAGGTTACTCATAATTGGAAGCATTCCTAAGTTGAGTAACGCTGATCGGCCTCCTTCCATTTAGTTGACATGCACTGGAGACAGCTGCATGATTTGAATCTGGTTCAATTAAATCAGTGCCTCTGGTTCTATATTGGATATAGAACAGTTCATATCTTAACGATGTTAAGGTACGGGGAGTTGTCCGGATTATGCTTAAAACCAGACTCTGGATAACTCAAGGCACGTTTCTGTAATGGCTGTTTGTGGGTTGACCCAGGCTATGACGAGGGTTGACTTTCGACCATCTGGAAGATCAATAGTAATATTGTTCTAGACTCGCCACAGTTTTAAATAAAATGGATTTTTTCAGAAAACAGTAGTGGGAGTATGGTAGAACTGGAAGTGATTCCAGAACCACAAACGATTACTGAAGATTTTATAGGAACCTAAAGATTCAATCTGGTTTGACATTCCATTGGCCACTTCGCAGATAAGGTGGGTAACTTCAGGCACCCGAGAGGTACTCCGGTAGCCTCAAGGACGGTGACAGGGAAGTTCTTGTTTACCCACACTTGCCATTGCTGTTGTTCCAGGCTGCGAGACCCGGCGGGAGGATGAGTATAGCGTCGTTCTAAACTGGCTTTAGAAGTGCACGTGTATATGACTCTGCCAGAGGGTTGTCGTAGTCAGTGGGAGCAGCGGAAGCATTGGTGGACAGGTGGCTTATGTCTATTTATAGACTAAAGCAGATGTAGCGGAGATAGATCATCAATTTCTGATGTGACAGTCATAGGTTTGACTTCATCAGAATAGCGGATGGATCTGTTGAGAAGGTAGTAGGGTGTGATGTCCTGGTATTTAGATGACATACACAGAGTAGGAAGTGATATTCCTATACTACGATCGGTTATACTTTGGTCGTCACACAGTGGTTTCTCCATATGGGACTTGGATATTATATCAGACATACTGGTTACTGGATCTATGGTTTTAGATCTAGATTTGGGTGGTTTCCCAATCAGGGTACTTAGACAGCATTCTAAGAATATTTAGAATGGACGACTCTTGGCACGGTAGTGTACCTGCAGGTGATGGAGTCACCCTCTCTAAAGGTGTCTTACAGACTAAAGGGGAGAGGGATGTGCATGATTGGCAGATCACTTGCTCAGGCAATTGAGTCAATCATGAGATGTCAAGTACCACACCAGATGTTGTTCTTGCGGTAGGTGCAATAAGTTGATATTGATCCAATCCTGGAGAAACAGTCGGAAGCTGTCATGCCCCGCTTCCCAAAATACGGAATACGAGGGGTAGACAAGGCCAGCCATGCTCCTACGGTCAAGGAAAAGTCCTGCCGTAGTCACACTTCGGCTTCTAGTTTTTCATGGTAAACAGTAAATGATGCGCAGGTAATGAGAAATGCAGTAACTGAAAGAAACAATGTAAAGACTGACCTGAAGTGGAACAAATGAATGTAACTCGGAATGACAAGTCAAGAAGTCTGTGATGCACGTCTAGTTCTGGTCCAGGCTAAATCTTCTCCTCACACTGAGCATGCATACTCAGGTCGTCAGAGCGACACAATAGCAATATAATATATATAAAATCAAGTGACAGTTCTAACAGTGGTAATAGATATGAATAACAGTAATCAAATGACAGCATGAATATGAATGTGCAGTAATCAATGCAGCGGAACAGTAAGGCAGTAGAACGATATGTCACGTATATCAACACAGTATATAAGGTATATAAATGCCAGTATCCCTATCAGTCTCTAAGTCTCACTGCACAGGTCACTAAGCCTATCGTCAGTCCAAGTGTGAGAGTCAACCACTCGCGAGTGTCCTCCACCCAAGGGTAGAACCTAAGGGCAAGGGACCACGGGCCCAACATGTAACATATATATTACGGTGTATATCACATACCCTGTAAATCTCCATATAACTCCCTAAATATATAAGCCGGCATGGGACTCCCGAGATTCTGTTGAATTCACACTTAAACTACCCCACACCCCGTGGTCTGCATCAAACGCTAACCATAACCCTAAATACTAATCGATCCGTGACAAGTCTGCGCGAGAACTGGAGGCAGGATCTCCATCAAGCACGTCCCGACTAATACCTAAGATAAATGGCAGTGTCCGGTGCCTTATCTGTGACACCCGTGCAAGTGCTTCCATAAGTGTCCCGTACCACTTATAGTCACACGTACACGCATCCCACAGACGTCGACAATGCAATAGAATAATAGGGTCACTGATTATGCACAAGTACGTATCACTTTCACTTATTCACGGATACACGAACACTGACGTACTTTCCACAATCATCACTAAAATCTAATACTGGGTAAATGCACGATATCACTAGGTTATCACTTCAACGATATGTGTATGATATGATACGTAAACAGTATATGAAGCATGATTAAGGTGTCATAAAATAGCATTCTATCACTTGCACGATTTATCATGAAACATATGTGTATAGTTTAGCGAAACGATAAACAGGTAATAATTAGTATGTTCAGTTATCTATCCATCAAATTTAGTTTCAAGCCAATCGGTTTTCAGGATCATAATTTATGGCCATTTCATTTTAAGCGTTCACGGCTGGAAATCTGGTTTCAGAATCAGAAGTCCGTTTCGTAACGCATTTTAATCCTAGTTGGAATCAGATTTTAGTGACACTACAGTTAGATAAAATCTAGGGTTTTCAGTAAGGTTTTCAAATCAATAGACGGATCTTCGATCGCGTCTGTACGTCAGAAGTTATACACTAATCAATACCAATATATCAGTTCTGGTTCGGCTGGGACTGTTATGCGTCCCGATCTATTAAATTACAGATTAAATATCAAACGGTAACGAAACAGAATGAAACTAATTGTTTTGTCTAGCTAATAGATTTACCTATAATAAGCTATGGAGTTCCACAATCTACGAGTTAAGGAAATCTTGTGGTACCCATTACGGAACAGCAAGCAACAACTGGAGTAGCTCTGGACTGCAGTCCAGAGTCGCACTCCGATCCGAATATCATCACAATTTAAGTACAGGAATGTCTGGAAACTGGTATAGGGTTAAAGTTCGTCGAGTCGGCTTCGAATTGAGGGCTCAAACGCACCATTCTAGTATGTATATGATTTACGGTGATTTTAACGATTTTCAGGTACAATAAAATTTCAGTTTTACGATTAAACTTGGGGGTAGTCGTTTTGGTAATTAACGATCAAATTATCCAACGAAATTCATGCACTAGGTTCTCAGCCGTACGGGCCAAACAATACCGTTTAGTTCCACCAAATTAGGAAAAGATTTTCATTGGGAACACACGTCGAACAGGTAAATAACGTACGTTTTCAGGAATAGTAACGTAGCAATTTATATGATTTGGATTTGTAACATAAATAGAATAGCATGAAGCAAGTAGAGAACTTGCCTGGAGACGGTGAACTGATGGCGCGGCTGCTAAGGCAGTAGTGGCACGTCCCGGCACGGAGTGGCAAACGCATGACGAGTCTCGCCAAAGTTTGGGCTTGGCTCGAGCTTGGGAATGGGCTGTTGCGGGCTCGGGCAATGTCGTGTGGTGGTAGTAGGTTGATAGAGAATGGAAAGACGGTAAGATTTGGAGAGAGAGAGAGTGCTAGAGAGAGAGAGAGAGAAATGAGAGAGAGAGTTGGCAGAGAGAGAGAGAGAGTAGACTGAGGGAGAGAGAGAGCTGAGAGTTAGAGAGAGAGAGAAAGAGTTGGAGGGAAGGAGAGATTAGAGAGAGAAAAGCAGGGAGAGATGAGAGAGAGAATACAGAGGAAGGTGAGAAAGAGAGAGAGGATGAGGAAGAGAGAGAGAGAGAGAGAAGCAGTGAGAGAGGGAGGGAAGTGAGAGAGAAGCAGTGAGAGAGAGAGGGAAATGAGAGAGAATGCAGAGGGAAGAGATGGTGGGAAAGATGACGACAACGACGATGTTGATGATGATGCTGTTGCGGGGGAGGTCGACGACGAGACGAGAAGATCACCGGTCGTCGGCACAGGGGATGTCGAGCTCGGATGCAGGGGGTTCTGTGGAGGTGCCGGCGGCGATGTGAGCGTGGGTGGTCGGCTGCGGTGAGCGAGGGTGGAGGATGGAGAGAGGAAGAGAGGTCGTGGTCGTCGCCGTCGGGGCGAGCGAAGTGGTGGGATGAACGCCGGCGGTGGAGGTGGCAATGGGTTGGTGTGCAGGGGTGCTCGGCAGGGACGACGAGCGAAGTTGTAGGAGGAGTCGTGTTGGTAGGGGAGGAGTTGTCGAGTTGAGGGTGCGATGAGGCTGGGGACGAGGCGATGATGATGGAGGAAGGTGGCCGGTGATGGGTAGCGGGAGAAGAGAGAAGGAGGAAGGAGAACGAGGGAGAGGAAGAATGCGATGAGAGTGCAACAAGGGGGTGATCACGAGTAGGCAACAAGGCGCGCGTCGTGGGGAGTAACGCGCGCTCGAACGTGGCTGACAAAGGCGCAGGCGTGGGCGAAGGAGGCGGAAGTGGGTCGAGCGCGCAAGGGAAAGGAATTAGCCGTTAGAGGAAGAAGGTTGGGTAGTGGGCCGGGTCGGGTAGGAGGCACGGGCTGCAAGGGAGTGGGCTGAGGAATAATAAGAAAATATAAAGAAATTGGAGGGAAGAGAGGGATGGGCTGAGAGGATGAGTGGGCCGAGCCAGCGTAGAGAAGAAAATGAATTTAAATGTAAAACAAAGAGGAATGGGCCAGGCTGAAAGGAATAAGTTTATTAAGAAACAGAATGGGCTGCTGGCTAAAGAAAGGCTAAGTTTGGGTTTAAAAAGAAATTCTTTTTTTTAGGTTTAGGATAAGTATAATTATAAATAAGATAAGTAAAATTATAAATACATAAAATTTTAAATAAGATAAATAAAATTATAAAATAAAATAAATAAAATTATAAAGTAACAAAATACAGATTTTGGTATAAAAAGGGGCTGGGTATTACATCATACCACCCTTATAAAAATTTCGTTCTCGAAATTTGAAATAAACGATAAATTATACAAATATAGGCGAAAGCTATTATATTGCAAACTAACACGTAAACATTTAATAGATATATGTGGACAAAGAAATTTGAAGATATAAAATACGTAAGAATAACATACAAAAATATAGATTTAAATAGGTATAAAATAGGAACAACTATAAGGGTAGCTACATATATACGGAAATATAAATAACAACAATACGAACAATATTATTCGAGGCGTACTCGATAAAATCGAAACTCAAACATGTACACATATAAGTATAACAAAAGTAATACGGCGGGAAAAAAATAAGTATAAGGCACAATAATAGTAAACGTGGGCACAATACCCGAAGTAAAGTAGCGATAATAAGATAGTGAAAGATTCGTCGGTAGGTAAAAATATTTTAGGACGCTGTATCAGTCAAATATTTTTAAAATAACTTAGAATACTCGTATCGTGAAAATAAGAAACATGGAACAAAATATGCGCGGTATAAGGTTGCGCTACTGAAAACGAGAATACTAATAGTGTACTTAAAATATATAAAACAGAGTAATCAATAACACACACTCTTTGATAAATTTAAAATAGTGAAAAACTAAATTTTGAATAATAATGTCTCTAAATATATTTGGGTAATAGAGAAATCACCAATATGAAAAGGGCTAGCTAGGGTAGTGATTACAAGGAGGTGTGGCTCAATCAGAAGGTCGGAGTGTGGCGGCTTTAGACTGGAGGTCAAAGAGATTGGAATCAGGTCAACACAGGAAGTAAGGGTGAGCAACAAGGACTACAAGTGAAAACATGGGGAGGATAACGGTCGGTACATCCTATGAATCAAGGATCTGAAGGGTTAGTGAACTCGGAAGTTTCACTAGAAATGTTCTCCTCCCAGAAGGATCTCAATCGAGGCACAGACGAAGGATGAATGGTGGCTCATTCCCAGGATCAGGGTGCGGTACTTTCTAATCGAAACGAGGGTGAAAACAATACAATGAGTAGAGTGGACAGTTAGGGAACTCAGCAGAAAATAAATGGATATGGGCAATAAACAAGTATCAAGCGAACCAATAATCAAAAGGTTTACGAATTCAGAAGATCTATTTCATTCGAACAAATTTGAAACAAGGCATTCCCAAAGACGAAAAGTGGCCCTAAACTATACACATTTTATTTGGCCAGAAAGACAACATCAAAAGAAATTCCGTCAGTCGCGGTTGTGGAGATTCAGTAGGTTGCGGTAGGCTCGCGCACTCAGGTAGGGACGTCCATTTCCATATCGCCTAGCAGGCATCGCCACTGGAAGTTCTCCCACAGCAGGGTCTTGATCTTCTAGTCCTTCTTCCTCGGATGGAGCTTCTTCATCGAGGGCCGATTCCATGTGATTCTCTTCTTCTGGATTTTCTTCCACGGGATTTTCCTCAACTGGATTTTCTTCTATCGGGTCTTCCTCTATAAAGTTCTCTTCAGGATCTCCTTCTTCTTCGTCGGAATCAGCTATCACGTTAAACTCTGGGGCGGCTACTCCTTCGTCCTCTGAATCGTTGTT
This sequence comes from Agapanthus africanus, assembly GCA_030015575.1. Lineage (NCBI taxonomy): Eukaryota > Viridiplantae > Streptophyta > Magnoliopsida > Asparagales > Amaryllidaceae > Agapanthus > Agapanthus africanus. The sequence goes on along the minus strand of CM057350.1, from coordinate 127,937,367 downwards.
TCCGAAGTTGACATGGGGACCGTTGATCTCATCGTCAGAACACATCAGCGTGCGGTCTAGGGAAACGCATGACTGTGCATCCTCATCTAGATGCGGCGCTGCTCCAGGGTGGGCCATGGTCTGAAAAGAAAAGTCATGATTAGATAGTGGGATACATCAAGGAAAAAGCTCAGGGTACGAAGTATAGGTAAATATGCGGTTGCAGGAACTGAAAAATCAGGATAGAAACGCCGTGATAACGAATAATATAAATAAGGAGAAAACAAGAGAATGATGCATATATTATGATTCAAGTTTTATTGCATTCAATCAAAAGTTCAGTGGATACAAGATTTCAAACTGAAAGAAATATTCATAAGAAGATGACAACATTATTACTGAGAGTAGAAAACGTAAAATTCTTCTTTGATTGCTAGTCTGCTGCAATCTCATCAAACGAGTTGGATCCTGCATTGGGTCTGCTTTATCCTCGAAGCGCGAACTATGCAATAATCGTCACTCGGCAGAAGTGGGGAGTGTGGACAAATCTCCTCATTGTAGTTCCTTCCTTTTTGGGCAACCGTTGATGAGACGTTCGCTGGATCCACTAATCAGATATTTTCCCTGGGCACGGCGACAATCCCTCTGAAGATGTCCTGGCCTCTTACAATATCCACAGCATGGGGTCTTCTGTTGCTTCTGTCGCTGGGAAACAAATTGACGCTTCATCCTCTTCTCTTTTCCTCGTCTAACGGGGATCTGTCACGCCCCGCTTCCCAGAGTACGCAAGATTGGGCACGTGACATAGCCAACCATGCTACCTGTGGGTAGGAAGTATCCATCCACAGTCACATTACGGTTGTAAGGATATCAAGAACAAGATAATAAGCTAATCTAATACATGTCCAAATCCATAATAACAAGAATCGATAAACAATAAGTGCGGAAGCTAATGATCCAATACAATGAATAAACAGTACGTCCCATAATGCGGGCTCACATCTGGAAATGAAATGAAATAAATAAACTAAACCCTAAGGAACTCACAGTTCAGCCTGCTGGCTGAAGTACTCCTGCTCGGTCGTCGACAGTGGTACGGAATCTGGGCCATGCAAAACCCAGACGTCAGCGCGTCAAGACATCAAGTATATAATATAAACATGGTAATAAGCAGTGCAGGTATGAACATGAATAAAGCAGTACAATAACAGAGCAGGGTAAAGTGCACGGGTGGCTAAACTGTCCTATCAGGTTTCTACTCTATAGTCTTTGAAATCAATTTGATGAATCGTCGATGTAACCCAATAGTATCCCGTACATACCCGGGACCACGGCCACAATATTCTCGGCTGCAGCCGAGACATGCCGTTAGGCACAGAATAGGAATGTGTACACTCGGTATTACCCCGTACATACCCGGGATCACGGCCACAATATTCTCGGTCGAAACCGAGACATGCCGTTAGGCATAGAATAGGAATGTGTACACTCGAACGGTAGTGAACTGTCGAGTTACAAGTCAGGTTCATCTTTGATTTCCCCATACCCCCAAGTTATATATGTCAGGTCAGGTATTCAGTAGTCAAGGATCAATGCCAACACATGATCAAAAGTAGGTCTGTCTGGATAGACAGCAGGAATGGTCCAAAAGAACCCCAAGTCATGTTGTAGTCCACTAGGCTGGGTCAGTATGTATAGGGTGTCATGTCCGGTGTATCAGTACATGTGTCAGGTGAATCAAAATCGGGTCAATATGTAATGCAATCAAACGTATGCTGATAACAGGTATAGTAACGATTAAGGAACAACAGCAGGAACAGTAAATTACTCCATGTAAACACGGTGATGCTTTGTATTCTCTTATTAACCGGTTCAGGCACTCTTGGGTGCAATAGCCACAAGGTGAAGCAATATCCACAATCATAAAGTAATGAAGCTACATGAATTTAAACTAAGTATAATAATTATCTCGTGAATGATTTAACAAATAAAGCAGATACGATCCAATTGTTTTATTTAGTTGAAATATGGATTGATAGTGGATCGATTAATTACGAGAAACTATTATCACGATTCCATGTTAAAAATAACTGCAACTGTCAAATTTAACTTATAATACCAATTACCATCATTAAGTTGTTGTATTATATAATATGATATTCCACTACATAGCAAGACTAGATCTCGTATGCTAGCATGTTAAGCAAGTATTCAGATACTTGCCTCGACGGTTTCGCAAACCGGAAAGCACGGATGCAAAGTCGGCAGAAAACACGAGACGGGTGCACGGGCCACGGATCGAGTCCCAACAGAGAACAACGGGATCACACGGACCAGGGTACTTCGCTGGAGCGTCGGGTTCACAAGACGGCACGGTCGGGTTCCGGCAAAAGTCACGGCAACGAAGTTAGCAACACGATAAACATAAAAGGATCAGCGGGGGGAAAAGTGCACAAAAGGAAGGATAAGGATGCTTACAGGGAGACACCAGAGTGCAACCACGATGGTTCGACGGCGAGGGGCGCCGGCGGCGACCCGGGAGTGCGGCTGCAGTGCTGGAGGCGGCTGGTTCGGTTGTGCAGCGCGATGAGGGGGTTTAAGGGCCGGGTTCTGGTCGCAGGGGAGAGGAGGTGGTCGGAGGTGGCGCGAGTGACGTCGACGAGGGTCGACGGCACGTTCTCTGGCGAGCTGCAGAGGGTAGGTGATGGGGTTAAGGGCTCGGGTTGGTGGTGGTCCAGCGAGGGGAGGAGGACGGCGACGACGGGGTAGGGACGAGGAGGAAGAAAGGGAGTCGCGGGAGTCGTCGGCGACGGGAGGCGGCGTCGACGTCGGGCTCTGCGGCCGAATGGAGGCGTCGGGGGTTGGGTGCAGGCGCGGAAGATGGACGGAGGAAGGAGGAAGCGGGTGCGGTGAGGTCGAGGAGGTGGTGACGGCGACGGCGAGGTCGTGGGGAGGTCGGCGGCGCGAGTACGAGGGCTAGGGTTAGGGTTACGAGATGATTCTCGTGGTCGAGAGGAGAGCGAAGGCGGCTGCATGGAGGAAATATATAGGAAGAGAGAGAAAGAGATTGGTTAGAGAGAGGGAGAGAGAGATTATTGGATGAGAGAGAGAGAGATAAGGAAAGAGGAGGCGGGGCCCACGACGAAATGGAGCCAAGCGATTGGCTGGGGAAAGAGTACGGGAGGTTTTAAAAAATCAAAATGGAAAGATTTAAGAGGGATTTAACAGTTAAAAAGAGATTATAATCGTATATATTAAATTTTGGGATATTAAATTAAATGGGCCTTTTTGGCGCTAAATGAAACATTTCCAAATCGCGCCCGGGTTGCGCCCAAATGTTCCAAATTCAAATTATAGGATTTTAAGCGAGATCCAAATTTTGAAAAGAGGTGTTTAATGATTAAAAAGCATGCCCCCAAGTCGGACACTTGCACGCGCGCGTAGTCGTCCAAGTTTGCCCGTTTAGCCGAACGGGACGGAAACTCGACACGCGGACGCTACCACGCGACTAGTGGCGACGAGTAGGCCAACATGGACACTTTAAATTTCATTTTAGGAGTTAAATTTGTTATGTGCCAAAATGACTTAACCGGTTAAAATTTAGCAATAAACACCAGAAAATCAGAATAATTGGAAATGAGCAATATATAACCCTCAACCAGTAATATAAATAGTATTATTGGGCTCGGGTGTTACATCATACCCAACTACAAAAGAATTTCGTCCTCGAAATTCCAAGAGTACAAGATAGCTAACTACTGGAAAAGGTGAGGGAATTCCTGTCGGATCTCGTCTTCTCGCTCCCAAGTGGATCCTCCCGTACAGTCAACTCCGAATGATCCAAGACATGAGTCTCATCACGAACATACCTCCGTAGTTGAGACACATGAAACATATCGTGAACTCCTGCTAATGACTATGGTAACGCCAACCGGTACGCTACCTCTCCAACACGCTCCAATATCTCGAAGGGTCCAACGAATCGAGGACTAAGCTTTCCCCGACTTCCAAAGCGAATCACCCCTCTAGTCGGTGATATCTTCAGGAATACCAAATCACCCACGGCGAACTCTAGAGGTCTTCTTGACGTGTCGGCCCAACTTTTCTGTCTGTCTTGAGCTGCCTTCATATGCTTCCTGATTGTATTCACCTTCTCGACTGTCTGCACCACCAAATCTGGTCCTAGTAACCTTCGTTCACCAACATCATCCCAACAAATAGGTGAACGGCACTTACGACCATACAGTGCTTCAAACGGAGCCATCTGAATAGTTGCTTGGAAGCTATTGTTGTACGAAAACTCCACCAGGTGTAAATGATCCTCCCAAGAACCTTTGAAGTCCAACATGCAAGCCCTCAACATATCTTCAAGGGTCTGGATCGTTCTCTCCGATTGTCCATCAGTCTGAGGATGATAAGCTGTGCTAAACTTCAATCGAGTCCCCAAACTTTCTTGTAAACTCCTCCAAAAGTGCGACAAGAATCGAGTGTCCCGATCGGACACGATGCTTACCGGTACTCCATGCAATCTGACAATCTCCTGCATGTACCGCTCTGCCAAAGTCTCTGTCGATTGACCAACCCGAAACGGAATAAAGTGAGCTGCCTTGGTCAACCGATCGACAATCACCCATACTGCATTGTTGCCCTTTGGACTCCGCGGTAAAGCCGTCACGAAATCCATGGTTATATGTTCCCACTTCCACTGAGGAATCGGAAGTGGTTGCAACAAACCAGCAACCCTTTGGTGTTCAGCCTTGACTTGCTGACACACCAAGCACTTAGCCACGAAGCGAGCAATTTCCCGTTTCATACCTTCCCACCAGAAATGCTGTCGAATATCTCGGTACATCTTTGTCCCTCCTGGATGTACAGAGTAAGCTGAACTGTGTGCCTCCCTCATAAGCTCTTCACGCACATCTCCTTTTGGCACACACACACGGCTACCATATCTCAACGAACCGTCTTCATGGATCAGTAAATCGGTTCGTAGTCCGGCTCCAACCTGCTCTCGAAACTTTTGCAGTCTAGGATCCTGCGATTGTGCCGCTTTAATCTTCTCAACTAAGGACGACTGTACTTGCAACTGCATCAACTGTCCTGTAGCATGTGGTAGCACAACCTCCAAGTCAAATCTCCGAAAATCCGCAATGATCTCTCTCTGTGCAGTCAATATCTGAATTGCTGGTAACCGACTTAGCGCATCTGGCACGACGTTAACTTTTCCCGGATGGTACTTAAGATCGAGGTCGTAGTCGGCCATCAGCTCCAACCATCTGCGTTGCCTCATGTTCAACTCCTTCTGAGTGAACACATATTTCAAACTCTTGTGATCCGTAAAGACTTCGACTCTCTCGCCCAAAAGGTAGTGTCTCCAAGTCTTCAGGGCGAAGATCACGGCTGCAAGCTCTAAGTCATGAGTCGGATAATTCTTCTCATGAGTCTTCAGTTGTCTCGATGCGTAAGCGACGACTTTCCCTTTCTGCATTAAAACACATCCCAATCCTTTTCCAGATGCGTCGCTGTGAATCACCAGTCCTCCTGAATCATCCGGTACGGTCAGGATCGGGGCGGTTATCAACTTCTGCTTCAACGTCTCGAAGGCCAATGCACATCCATCCGTCCAAACAAACGGTACCTCCTTACGCGTAAGCTTGGTTAACGGCTCAGCTAAACGAGCGAAGTTCTCCACAAATCTTCTGTAGTAACCGGCGAGTCCAAGAAAGCTTCTTATCTCCGCAACATTCTTTGGAATAGGCCAATCTCGAACTGCTGTAATCTTCTCGGGATCGACGGCGATTCCGTCGCCCGACACGACATGCCCCAGAAACTTCACTTCTTCCAGCCAGAATTCGCACTTACTCATCTTCGCGAATAATTTCTCTTGTCTTAGCGTCTGCAATGCGATCCTTAAATGCTCAGCATGTTCCTCCGGACTCTTCGAGTACACCAGAATATCGTCAATGAATACCACAATAAACTGGTCCAAGAATGGTGAAAAGATCCTGTTCATCACATCCATAAATATTGCTGGCGCATTAGTCACTCCGAAGGGCATCACTAGATACTCGAAATGTCCATATCGAGTTCGAAACGCCGTCTTGCAAATGTCTTCTGCTTTCACTCGGACCTGATAATATCCTGATCGCAAGTCCAGTTTCGAGAATACCCTCGCGCCACTAAGCTGCTCAAAAAGTTCTCCAATGCGAGGGATCGGGTACTTGTTCTTAATAGTCACCCGGTTCAATTCTCGATAATCAATGCTCATCCTTCTCGTGCCATCCTTCTTCTTTACTAAAAGAACTGGAGCTCCCCAAGGTGAGTTGCTACTTCGAATCCATCCCTTCTCGAGTAATTCACCAACTTGTTTCTTAACTTCTTCCAATTCCACCAGTGCCATCGGATAATAAGATTTTGATACTGGCGCCGCTCCAGGAATAAGGTCAATCACAAACTCCACATCTCGTTTCGGCGGTAAGCCCGAAATATCTTCAAACACATCCATAAAGTCGCGGACAACTGCCGGCTCTTCATTACTATTCACTACCATAGCCGCAAGAACATTGTTCGTCGGCCTAGCCCTAAACTCGACTGGCCCGACAGAACTGCTTCCTCCAATGAAAGTAAACTCAGGGTGTCCAGGAATCTGGAAAATTACTTTCCTTGCCCTACAATCAATGTGTGCGTGGAAAGTGCCAAGAAAATCCATTCCCAAGACTACTTCATAACTGCCCGTATCAATCACTAAGAAATCTGCAAAGAGCTCCCGTCCGCAAACAACAACTGTACAATCTCTACATCCCTTACTAGCTATGATTTTCCCATTCCCAGTGTGTATGTCCCAAAAACTAGACAGGGTCGTGCAGGTAATCGAGTGTGTAGTTATAAATTTGGATGACATAAAACGGTGGGATGCTCCGAAATTAAATAATGCCAATGCGGGAAAACCACGAACGAGTACAGTACCTGAAACTACTTCTCCTGATGCCTTGGCTTCCTCAGCTGTCAACGTGAAAGCTCGACCCTGGTTGGGTCCTTGTGTCAGCTGTTTCTGCCCTTGGAACGGTCTCTGCGGAGGCTTCTGTATATCATCTCTCGTGCGAAGCTTCGACGGACAAGCATTAACGGTGTGATCTGCCGCTCCACATCTAAAACAGAGTCCCAGCCTCCTACGACACTCCTTTCACACGTGTCCGGGTATGTGGCAGTAGTTACAAATCACGCTCCCTTTCCGATCACCCACAATTGTTTTCTTCATTGGTGCTATGCTGCGCCTGTTCACGGGAATACTTCTACGTACAGACGTTTGTTTCGGTGCAGGTGCTGGTTCCAGCTCGATTTGCTCCTTTAGATTCTCCAGCAATCCCCTTATCACTCTACGCCTGGCGGCTAAGACCGCACATCTTTGGTCCATCTTCAAATTCTGACCGGCCATATTCCTGGAAATCAAAGTACCCAACATTAGCATGATGATAGATTCTGAGTATAGATCAAGGCTAGAACTCCAAGATACTTAAATAGAGTACTGCATTGTAGCTATGCCGCGGTATCATAGCCGCAATTACTTAACTCCACCCAAGTCGCCCAAGTCCTAGGGATAACAAGAAATCAGGTTTCCGAGTCGACATGCAAAGTAAGTTTGCACGTCGTAAAAGATATAATCAGGAAGAATGTGATTCAAGAATGGTAAAACGGTCAAGGTGGCAGGACATGTTTCCTAATCACGAGTATTCTGATTCGTGTATCGGGTGCAATACCCAACTACAAAGAATCAACCCAATTAACCTATGGCTCTGATACCAAAAGAACCATGTCACGCCCCGCTTCCCAGAGTACGCAAGATTGGGCACGTGACATAGCCAACCATGCTACTTGTGGGTAGGAAGTATCCATCCACAGTCACATTACGGTTGTAAGGATATCAAGAACAAGATAATAAGCTAATCTAATACATGTCCAAATCCATAATAACAAGAATCGATAAACAATAAGTGCGGAAGCTAATGATCCAATACAATGAATAAACAGTACGTCCCATAATGCGGGCTCACATCTGGAAATGAAATGAAATAAATAAACTAAACCCTAAGGAACTCACAGTTCAGCCTGCTGGCTGAAGTACTCCTGCTCGGTCGTCGACAGTGGTACGGAATCTGGGCCATGCAAAACCCAGACGTCAGCGCGTCAAGACATCAAGTATATAATATAAACATGGTAATAAGCAGTGCAGGTATGAACATGAATAAAGCAGTACAATAACAGAGCAGGGTAAAGTGCACGGGTGGCTAAACTGTCCTATCAGGTTTCTACTCTATAGTCTTTGAAATCAATTTGATGAATCGTCGATGTAACCCAATAGTATCCCGTACATACCCGGGACCACGGCCACAATATTCTCGGCTGCAGCCGAGACATGCCGTTAGGCACAGAATAGGAATGTGTACACTCGGTATTACCCCGTACATACCCGGGATCACGGCCACAATATTCTCGGTCGAAACCGAGACATGCCGTTAGGCATAGAATAGGAATGTGTACACTCGAACGGTAGTGAACTGTCGAGTTACAAGTCAGGTTCATCTTTGATTTCCCCATACCCCCAAGTTATATATGTCAGGTCAGGTATTCAGTAGTCAAGGATCAATGCCAACACATGATCAAAAGTAGGTCTGTCTGGATAGACAGCAGGAATGGTCCAAAAGAACCCCAAGTCATGTTGTAGTCCACTAGGCTGGGTCAGTATGTATAGGGTGTCATGTCCGGTGTATCAGTACATGTGTCAGGTGAATCAAAATCGGGTCAATATGTAATGCAATCAAACGTATGCTGATAACAGGTATAGTAACGATTAAGGAACAACAGCAGGAACAGTAAATTACTCCATGTAAACACGGTGATGCTTTGTATTCTCTTATTAACCGGTTCAGGCACTCTTGGGTGCAATAGCCACAAGGTGAAGCAATATCCACAATCATAAAGTAATGAAGCTACATGAATTTAAACTAAGTATAATAATTATCTCGTGAATGATTTAACAAATAAAGCAGATACGATCCAATTGTTTTATTTAGTTGAAATATGGATTGATAGTGGATCGATTAATTACGAGAAACTATTATCACGATTCCATGTTAAAGATAACTGCAACTGTCAAATTTAACTTATAATACCAATTACCATCATTAAGTTGTTGTATTATATAATATGATATTCCACTACATAGCAAGACTAGATCTCGTATGCTAGCATGTTAAGCAAGTATTCAGATACTTGCCTCGACGGTTTCGCAAACCGGAAAGCACGGATGCAAAGTCGGCAGAAAACACGAGACGGGTGCACGGGCCACGGATCGAGTCCCAACAGAGAACAACGGGATCACACGGACCAGGGTACTTCGCTGGAGCGTCGGGTTCACAAGACGGCACGGTCGGGTTCCGGCAAAAGTCACGGCAACGAAGTTAGCAACACGATAAACATAAAAGGATCAGCGGGGGGAAAAGTGCACAAAAGGAAGGATAAGGATGCTTACAGGGAGACACCAGAGTGCAACCACGATGGTTCGACGGCGAGGGGCGCCGGCGGCGACCCGGGAGTGCGGCTGCAGTGCTGGAGGCGGCTGGTTCGGTTGTGCAGCGCGATGAGGGGGTTTAAGGGCCGGGTTCTGGTCGCAGGGGAGAGGAGGTGGTCGGAGGTGGCGCGAGTGACGTCGACGAGGGTCGACGGCACGTTCTCTGGCGAGCTGCAGAGGGTAGGTGATGGGGTTAAGGGCTCGGGTTGGTGGTGGTCCAGCGAGGGGAGGAGGACGGCGACGACGGGGTAGGGACGAGGAGGAAGAAAGGGAGTCGCGGGAGTCGTCGGCGACGGGAGGCGGCGTCGACGTCGGGCTCTGCGGCCGAATGGAGGCGTCGGGGGTTGGGTGCAGGCGCGGAAGATGGACGGAGGAAGGAGGAAGCGGGTGCGGTGAGGTCGAGGAGGTGGTGACGGCGACGGCGAGGTCGTGGGGAGGTCGGCGGCGCGAGTACGAGGGCTAGGGTTAGGGTTACGAGATGATTCTCGTGGTCGAGAGGAGAGCGCAGGCGGCTGCATGGAGGAAATATATAGGAAGAGAGAGAAAGAGATTGGTTAGAGAGAGGGAGAGAGAGATTATTGGATGAGAGAGAGAGAGATAAGGAAAGAGGAGGCGGGGCCCACGACGAAATGGAGCCAAGCGATTGGCTGGGGAAAGAGTACGGGAGGTTTTAAAAAATCAAAATGGAAAGATTTAAGAGGGATTTAACAGTTAAAAAGAGATTATAATCGTATATATTAAATTTTGGGATATTAAATTAAATGGGCTTTTTTGGCGCTAAATGAAACATTTCCAAATCGCGCCCGGGTTGTGCTCAAATGTTCCAAATTCAAATTATAGGATTTTAAGCGAGGTCCAAATTTTGAAAAGAGGTGTTTAATGATTAAAAAGCATGCCCCTAAGTCGGACACTTGCACGCGCGCGTAGTCGTCCAAGTTTGCCCGTTTAGCCGAACGTGACGGAAACTCGACACGCGGACGCTACCACGCGACTAGTGGCGACGAGTAGGCCAACATGGACACTTTAAATTTCATTTTAGGAGTTAAATTTGTTATGTGCCAAAATGACTTAACCGGTTAAAATTTAGCAATAAACACCAGAAAATCAGAATAATTGGAAATGAGCAATATATAACCCTCAACCAGTAATATAAATAGTATTATTGGGCTCGGGTGTTACAGGATCCCTTTATGATTTGAGACTCCCGCTGGTGCCTGATTCACCTGTCTTCTCAGTCCTTTAGCCAACAAGTCGTTTGTTCGCACCTGGGCTTCCTTTAGACCTTGCAGTACACTCAGAATCTTAATGGTCTGATTCTGGGGAGCGGATATAGACGAAGAGTCATTGGAAGACATGATCCTGAAACATTAGTTTTGAGAATGATATAAGTCACAAGCCAAACTAATCAAAGTATAATATGGATAGGACAAAGATTCAAGAATATCAGAGATGATGAATTTATTACAAGTGGGGAATCAACTGCATGACTTTAAGTCACTTAAATAGAGTACGGTAGTGCAATTGCAACCACGTACCCTTGTCAAGTCATCCGAAACCATAGCGAATGGATAGCTGAACACACGATGTGAATATGGATCAAGAATGACAGTTTACAACCTAGACCGAAGAATGTCTTAGATTGCCAAACAATACACGAAAAAATGCAATCCCAATCGATGCAAAACCTGGCTCTGATACCAACTAAACCATGTCACGCCCTGCTTCCCAAAATACGGAATATGAGTGGTAGACAAGGCCAGCCATGCTCTTACGGTCAAGGAAAAGTCCTGCCGTAGTCACACTTCGGCTTCTAGTTTTTCATGGTAAACAGTAAATGATGCGCAGGTAATGAGAAATGCAGTAACTGAAAGAAACAATGTAAAGACTGACCTGAAGTGGAACAAACGAATGTAACTCGGAATGGCAAGTCAAGAAGTCTGTGATGCACGTCTAGTTCTGGTCCAGGCTAAATCTTCTCCTCACACTGAGCATGCATACTCAGGTCGTCAGAGCGACACAATAGCAATATAATATATATAAAATCAAGTGACAGTTCTAACAGTGGTAATAGATATGAATAACAGTAATCAAATGACAGCATGAATATGAATGTGCAGTAATCAATGCAGCGGAACAGTAAGGCAGTAGAACGATATGTCACGTATATCAACACAGTATATAAGGTATATAAATGCCAGTATCCCTATCAGTCTCTAAGTCTCACTGCATAGGTCACTAAGCCTATCGTCAGTCTAAGTGTGAGAGTCAACCACTCGCGAGTGTCCTCCACCCAAGGGTAGAACCCAAGGGCAAGGGACCACGGGCCCAACATGTAACATGTATATCACGCTGTACATCACATACCCTGTAAATCTCCATATAACTCCCTAAATATATAAGCCGGTATGGGACTCCCAAGATTCTGTTGAATTCACACTTAAACTACCCCACACCCTGTGGTCTACATCAAACGCTAACCATAACCCTAAATATTAATCGATCCGTGACAAGTCTGCGCGAGAACTGGAGGCAGGACCTCCATCAAGCACGTCCCGACTAATACCTAAGATAAATGGCAGTGTCCGGTGCCTTATCTGTGACACCCATGCAAGCGCTTCCATAAGTGTCCCATACCACTTATAGTCACACGTACACGCATCCCACAGACGTCGACAATGCAATAGAATAATAGGGTCACTGATTGTGCACAAGTACGTATCACTTTCACTTATTCACGGATACACGAACACTGACGTACTTGCCACAATCATCACTAAAATCTAATACTGGGTAAATGCACGATATCACTAGGTTATCACTGCAACTATATGTGTATGATATGATACGTAAACAGTATATGAAGCATGATTAAGGTGTCATAAAATAGCATTCTATCACTTGCACGATTTATCATGAAACGTACGTGTATAGTTTAGCGAAACGATAAAAAGGTAATAATTAGTATGTTCAGTTATCTATCCATCGAATTAGTTTCAAGCCAATCGGTTTTCAGGATCATAATTTATGGCCATTTCATTTTAAGCGTTCACGGCTGGAAATCTGGTTTCAGAATCAGAAGTCCGTATCGCAACGCATTTTAATCCTAGTTGGAATCAGATTTTAGCGACACTACAGTTAGATAAAATCTAGGGTTTTCAGTAAGGTTTTCAATGCAATAGACGGATCTTCGATCGCGTCTGTACGTCAGAAGTTATACACTAATCAATACCAATATATCAGTTCTGGTTCGGCTGGGACTGTTATGCGTCCCGATCTATTAAATTACAGATTAAATATCAAACGGTAACGAAACAGAATGAAACTAATTGTTTTGTCTAGCTAACAGATTTACCTATAATAAGCTATGGAGTTCCACAATCTACGAGTTAAGGAAATCTTGTGGTACCCATTACGGAACAGCAAGCAACAACTGGAGTAGCTCTGGACTGCAGTCCAGAGTCGCACTCCGATCCGAATATCATCACAATTTAAGTACAGGAATGTCTGGAAACTGGTATAGGGTTAAAGTTCGTCGAGTCGGCTTCGAATTGAGGGCTCAAACGCACCATTCTAGTATGTATATGATTTACGGTGATTTTAACGATTTTCAGGTACAATAAAATTTCAGTTTTACGATTAAACTTGGGGGTAGTCGTTTTGATAATTAACGATCAAATTATCCAACGAAATTCATGCACTAGGTTCTCAGCCGTACGGGCCAAACAATACCGTTTAGTCTACCAAATTAGGAAAAGATTTTCATTGGGAACACACGTCGAACAGGTAAATAACGTACGTTTTCAGGAATAGTAACATAGCAATTTATATGATTTGGATTTGTAACATAAATAGAATAGCATGAAGCAAGTAGAGAACTTGCCTGGAGACGGTGAACTGATGGCGCGGCTGCTAAGGTAGTAGTGGCACATCCCGGCACGGAGTGGCAAACGCACGACGAGTCTCGCCAAAGTTTGGGCTTGGCTCGAGCTTGGGAATGGGCTGTTGCGGGCTCGGGCAATGTCGTATGGTGGTAGTAGGTTGATAGAGAATGGAAAGACGGTGAGATTTGGAGAGAGAGAGAGTGCTAGAGAGAGAGAGAGAAATGAGAGAGAGAGAGTTGGCAGAGAGAGAGAGTAGACTGAGGGAGAGAGAGAGCTGAGAGTTAGAGAGAGAGAAATGAGAGAGAGAGAGAGTTGGAGGGAAGGAGAGATTAGAGAGAGAAAAGCAGGGAGAGATGAGAGAGAGAATACAGAGGAAGGTGAGAGAGAGAGAGGATGAGGAAGAGAGAGAGAGAGAGAGAGAAGCGGTGAGAGAGAGGGAAGTGAGAGAGAATGCAGAGGGAAGAGATGGTGGGAAAGATGACGACGATGACGATGTTGATGATGATGCTGTTGCAGGGCAGGTTGACGACGAGACGAGAAGATCACCGGTCGTCGGCGCAGGGGATGTCGAGCTCGGATGCAGGGGGTTCTGTGGAGGTGCCGGCGGCGATGTGAGCGAGGGTGGTCGGCTGCGGTGAGCGAGGGTGGAGGATGGAGAGAGGAAGAGAGGTCGTGGTCGTCGCCGTCGGGGCGAGCGAAGTGGTGGGATGAACACCGGCGGTGGAGGTGGCAATGGGTAGGTGTGCAGGGGTGCTCGGCAGGGGCGTCGAGCGGAGTTGTAGGAGGAGTCGTGTTGGTAGGGGATGAGTTGTCGAGTTGAGGGTGCGATGTGGTTGGGGACGAGGCGATGATGATGGAGGAAGGTGGCCGGTGATGGGTAGCGGGAGAAGAGAGATGGAGGAAGGAGAACGAGGGAGAGGAAGAATGCGATGAGAGTGCAACAAGGGGGTGATCGCGAGTAGGCAACAAGGCGTGCGTCGTAGGGAGTAACGCGCGCTCGAATGTGGCCGACAAAGGCGCAGGCGTGGGCGAAGGAGGCGGAAGTGGGTCGAGCGCGCGAGGGAAAAGGAATTAGCCGTTAGAGGAAGAAGGTTGGGTAGTGGGCCGGGTCGGGTAGGAGGCACGGGCTGCAAGGGAGTGGGCTGAGGAATAATAAGAAAATATAAAGAAATTGGAGGGAAGAGAGGGATGGGCTGAGAGGATGAGTGGGCCGAGCCAGTGCAGAGAAGAAAATGAATTTAAATGTAAAACAAAGAGGAATGGGCCAGGCTGAAAGGAATAAGTTTATTAAGAAACAGAATGGGCTGCTGGCTAAAAAAAGGCTAAGTTTGGGTTTAAAAAGAAATTCTTTTTTTTAGGTTTAGGATAAGTATAATTATAAATAAGATAAGTAAAATTATAAATAAATAAAATTTTAAATAAGATAAATAAAATTATAAAATAAAATAAATAAAATTATAAAGTAACAAAATACAGATTTTGGTATAAAAAGGGGCTGGGTATTACAGAAGCAGTTTTAGAACATAAGTGGATGTTCTAGGGATATGATAATGACAGTCTCATTCAGGAGACAGATATCATTCCAGGCCTCCAAGGTGACCTGGACGACAAGGAGGTTGTCAGAGTTATAGTTTTTCCTTCTGACGAGGGGCAGTATTTTGGACAGGTGGTCCAAGGCAATACTGAGGGAGGCATGGCGTAGGATACTGATTAAGTTCAGTTGACGATACAGTCTAAGAAGTTTGGATTTGGAGTTCATTTATGAGCTAGGTCCCATCTGACATCCAGACACATTCTAAGACAGGTATTGCTCATTTTGGGAGATGGGTCTCTCCGCGAACATGAGATATAGATAGACATAGAAAGAAACATCAAAGCGGATCCACTCACTGAGGCTATTCCTCGAACGCAATAGTTTCGCAAACGGGATTTGTGAGACTGACTAGTAGAGGAGTTGGGTGTTCGGTATCACACGGGCTGTGAGTATGCGACATCGCAATAATTATCCTTGAGTGCAAGTGGGAGATTGTTGGAGATAGTGTCCTCAGAGTCAATTATTGGATCACAGGCACGTGATTGCAATGATTGAGGGAGGACCTATCCCGGTAGGACAGTCTTACTCAAGATGATAGTATGCTATCTGGTTTATCTTTATCATCGTGTACTGATTTAGGTGACCTGACATGTCGCTATTACACGTTGATAGAGCCCCTAGGATTCTTGTTTGACTACCAGCAGTATGAGGGCGATCATATAAGTGGGAGCTGGAGTCTATAAGCACATCCTTAAAAGGTCCCTAGTCGTGGGAGTTTCGAGACAGGGCATCGATACTCCAGAGTAGAATTGTGTGTACATTCGAGACCCCGACGTGGGGCGGTGGCCAGTCTCACAAGCCACTGGTGTCAGTTGGATCACCTAAGATGTATACAGGTGCTCATTGGGTTATGAGTACACCGGACAGGACTCGCCGGGAACATGCTAGTTGGTCTTATACCTGACGTCAGATAGCAGTTCCCTGGTGACATGTACACAGGTTAGTTCATCGACCTGGGATCGTCATTTGTCTCGTGTGAGTTCCCACTGTACTTTGATTACTACCCTACCACGCTCAAAGGAGACGTGCAAACAGGTTTTAGTTGGGTACAGTCCCGAGCCATATGGAGGCAGTGAGCGGATCTTCAGGGGTTCGTCTCTCCTGGTATTTGGGGTAAGGTCGCGCTGTGTCTAGGAGAGCCATTACACGAAGCCCTCGACCGAGGCAGGAGATTTACTGGTAGGTATTTCAGTAGTATCTCAGGGTGTTCTGGGCTACATTCCTACACGACTTGTACCACTTTTAGGGGTCTGACTTTTACCAACCCCTTAGGCCCGCCATGCGATGCTCATAGATGAACGGACCGGACTGTACGGATATTGTCACTGACAGGCTCAGTAGGGTGTCAGGATGAGTTCTCTCATCGATGTCCCTTTTTTTCAATAGCTGGTGGCCCGTCACGTATGGCTAATACCTCTGGCGTGCTAGTGGTTAAATCCACAGCCATAGTATTGACGAGTCTTTAGAGTCCCCCACATTCAGTTGCTCAAGTTTTCGGGCGAAACGCTGTAGAGGCCGTATGGAGATATGGCAGGATCTGATCAGATGCGTGCGGTATTGCACGGATCAGGATCGGACGGATATTACTAGCCGGCTTTGGTTTAAGCCGGATCCTAGTATAGTACAGTGTAGATTTTGTCTCATTGCATTTGTATTCGGTTGGAATACAGATGCGGGTGTGTATACACAGTATCGGGGTTTTCCTGTAATTTATTACGGGACCAGTTTTCTGGAGTTGCCAGCTTGCTTTCCGTTTCGGCCATATTTCTTTGTATCTTTCATTGGCCGAAGATTGGTGGAGGAGGGCTTATTTGCATTTGTGCAAATAAGCGTTTGTGGAGGGTGTTCTTTGCATTTTATTGTATCATGATACTTGCACCATCATTTGACTTCTTTTGACCATGATGGCTTGACATTTGTTTTCATGATGGTTGTGGTGGAGTGTTGGTCTTTGTTCATTATCATGCTTGATGATGATGGTTGGTCATGATGAGGGAGTGTGGTTTCCTATTTGACTTGGTGATCTATCATTCTTTTTCCTTGTATTATTGATACAACCCCACTAGGATTTTCTCCCTCTCTCTCTTCACCTCATATGGCCGGCCACTCCTTATAGGGGGCTGTCCCAATTTTTGTGCAAGGATTTTACACTCATTTGGCTTCACAAAAATCCAATAGTTCCACCTCCAAAGTATAGTTCATTCTCCTCCACAAAATGGCAACCTCCATGAACCCCAAAATGAGACATGGTTCTACACATATTCTACAGCAAATCTTGGGCACGTCGACTCGCCAACTTCGTGCCTGAGTTGCCTCGGTATAAAGGTGGGAGCCCGTAAAAGAAGAAGGCGACGTGGTGCCCTTCCGGTGAGGAGGTGGAGACCGGACATTCCGCGGGAGATCGGGACGACGGCGAGAAGACCGGAGGACACGGATCGCTCGGTATATCTCTCTTCCCCATCTTGTAGTTAGCTAGGACTGGTTAATGGCCCGATCCGGGTTTTAGTGCGCGGTGGTGCCGGTTTGAAAATTAAAGTTAACCATCGCTTCCGCATTTGATCTTGGGATGGAGGCCGGGGCGCCGCCGTGCATTTACAGTCTCCTACTGGACTCTAGAACCCGGTTACTTGTGCTCCCCTCCTTAGGTCTATCCTAATGCGGAAAAGTAAATAATATACAATAATGGTGGCATCATTCTCAACCCGGAAGTGCCCCTGTTCTCCGCCGAAAGCCGAGACGAGACTGCGTAGGCCGTCTTGCCTGAATTTGGGGGCAGATGCTATTTGGATTTTATCCGTCCACCTCTCCGAAGATACCAAGTTGATTTATAGCACCATGTATCGGAGGTTTAGACAGATGTGGCCGTTGTAGCAGACTTCATCAGATTCCCCCTCATTTAAGGGGTTTTTTTTATTGTGGGGACGCTCTTCCCTGTAGGCGCAAGCCCCTTCAGTTAATTATGCTACCGCATCGCGGTAACAACTTTCTCCTTCTCCAGATAGTCACTTCGTGTCGTATGTATTTGTTTTCTTTTTTGGTTGCCCGTGGATTGTATACGGAGACTAATTTATGTTGTCGCCCGTAGGGCGTGGATTAGTCCAAATCCATATTTTCTTAGATTTAAGTTTGGGTTGGGTTTAAGGATCGTTAATCTCATTTGAGACGAAGATCAAATTAAACATTTGTTAAGGATACGTTAGCCTAATTTTAGACTAAGATCTACTTAACATGATCATTTAGATCCAACAAAAGAGCATTTGGGCTCTATTGTTTTAGTTTAGGGACATTGCGGTCCATAAGTTTAAGGACATCGTAGTCCATGGAGTTTAAAGACATTATAGTCTATAAAGTTTTTGGTTATCGGGACCCACCACCTCTCTGAAGATGTTGAAGAATTACAACGACACATATCAGAGGTGTGAAGAGATGTACCCTTGAACCAATATCAGTTGAGAGATATGTAGTTGGATTGATTTAAGGATCCTTAATCTCATTTGAGATTAAGATCAACTTAAATGGTTGTTAAGGATACGTTAGTCTAATTTTAGACTAAGATCTACTTAACAGGGTTTTTAGGATCATTTAGATCCAGCGAAAAAGCATTTGGGTCTATCGTTTTAGTTTAAGGACGTTACGGTCTATAAGTTTAAGGACATCATAGTCCATGGAGTTTAAGGACATCATAGTCCATAGTTTAAAGACGTCATAGTATGTAAAGTTTAAAGACATCATAGTCTATGAGTTTAAGGACCCCACAGTCCATGGTAGTTTAGAGACATCATAGTCTGTAAAGTTTAAGAACATCATAGTCCATGAGTTTAAGGACCTCACAGTCCGTGAGATGTCTGGTTGTCAGGACCCGTCACCTCTCTGAAGACGTTGAAGGATTACAACGACAAATATCAGAGGAGTGAAGAGATGTACCATTGAACCAATATTGGTTGAAAGGCTCTAGGAATTACTTTGAATGTCATATGGGATGATCAATTTTGGAAGACAAGAGTATAGTTGGGGTTCAGTTTCAGGGGATCTTGCTTCTTGAAGACTTAGTTAATTTGGGGTAAGATTGGCTCGAATATAGTGTTAAACACTAGAGTACATTCGGCGCTCACGTGCTCCCACGTGAGGCGCTTAAAGTAGTGTTAAACACTAAAACTAAAGTGCTCACGTAGGGTCATGTGAGGCGCCTGAAGATTGGGCCTTGCTTTTTTTATTTTACTCTCAGAATATGCATATAAGTGTTAAACACTTGACCTTTATGACCATCACGTGTGGGTACGTGATGGGTATCCATGCGTTGGATATTAAAGTATTTGTCAGGGGTCACGTGGGAGCACGTGATACACCCTAAAAGAGAAACTGTCTTGACTTTACTCCCTTTTGTTTTGAGGAGCTTTTTAAGGGTCACGTGGGAACACGTGATACACCGTAAAAGAGAAATTGTTTTTATTGTTTTCCCTTTTCCCTTTTAAATAAGTGTTAAACATTTTGGGAAATCTCTTTTTCTGGTTCAAAGAAGGGGGTCACGTGTTACCACGTCATCAATATGCATATAATTCTGAGTTTCAAGTCCCTTACTAACTTCTCTTCTCTTCTTTTTTTATAGGAATTTAATTCCTCGGAAATTTGCATGGCGGAATCTCCCCAATGAGAATTAACTTTTCAATTTTATGGGGAGATCTTCTTCTGCAGATCTATCACCATAAGGAAGAACTAAGTTCTTATATTAGGGATTAAACCCTATCCTTGTTGGAGGAATTAAATTCCTATATGTTTTTGTGGGAGAATAGAATTCTCTAAACTTAGGTCTTCCCTTAGATTTTAGATCTGCATGGCAGAATCTCCCCGATGAGAATTAAATTCTCAACTTATGAGGAGATCTGCTTCTGCAAATCTTCAACCAGAGGAAGAACTAAGTTCTTATTTAGAAGAGTTAAACTCTTGGTTTTGAGAATTAAATTCTCTTTTTGTTTTATGGAATGATCTCCTTCCTTTTCTTACCTAGAGTTTCTTTTTTCTCTGAAGAGATCTTCTTCTCTCTGGAGAATTAAATTCTCTTTTTCTTTTGTTTTTAGGGAGAGGTTTTTCTCTGTTCAATCATCTCTTCTGTATTTTTCCGTTTCTCTTCCTTCTTGGCTCCTATTTATAGGAGAAAGAAAAGAATCAGTTTGTTCAGCCAATCTCTCATTGAGAGATTTTGATTGATTTTATAACCAACATGATCTTTTAGATCACTTGGTGAATTTTATTCACCATTGGATTTTTAATCCAAAAGATATTTTATTTGTTGTTCCTGGCAAATTTTAAGAAAATATTTCCTTGTATAGAATCTTTCTATAAATTGGTGATTTTTAATCCAGCGGTGCTCCCTTTTATAGAGTGCAATCTTTTTTGTTTAGAAAGATCTGGGGAAATATTTTTCCAATGTGGGTTTTTGATTCCTTTTAATTAGAACTTAATTCTATTACTTCAGAGGGTTTAAGAGTCTATCACGTGTTGGCACGTGACCTTACCAATTAAGCATTTAATTAGAATTTAATTCTATTGGTTCAGACTTCAGAGAAATCAGGAACTCATCACGTGTTGGCACGTGACCCCACTGATTAAGCATTTAATTAGAATTTAATTCTATTAGTTTAGAGGGCTCATAAACCCATCACGTGTTGGCACGTGACCCCACTGATTAAGCATTTCCAATTATTTATTTCATTCAGCGCCTATAGGCTTTGCTTGTAAAATGTCACGTGCCTGCACGTGAGACTTGGTCACGTGTGGGCATGTGATGCCCCCTTTGGGGGTTTTCCTTGCTGCTTTATTTGTATTTTATTCAGTTCCCATGAGGGAACAAATGCTTTTAATTCCTTTTAATTAGAATTTAATTCTATTAATTCAGTGGGTGAAAGAGCCCATCACGTGTGGGCATGTGACTTTATCAATTAGGCATTCAGGCGTAGATAAAATCTGCCCATAAAAGGTCACGTGTTTGCACGTGAGACCCGGTCACGTGTAAGCACGTGATGCTCCATTGGGAGTTTTCCTTGCTGCTTTATTTGTATTTTATTTAGTTCCCATGAGGGAACAAATGCCCCCACAGCGTTGTTCTCACTTGTTTGCACGTGAGTGCAACGCTGTCATCTTTGTGGCCGTTCGATTCGCCTAGGGAACGGGGCAGATGAACCGTTTCCTATCACATCCTATAAATGCAACGGTCTTATCAATAACACCTCCATTCCTTCATCTTCTTCCTTCTTCATTTTCTTTGAGAATTTAATCTCTTCCTCAGAGCTTAGTTCTCTGTTCAACAAAACAAAATCCATAGTTTAACTCTGTGAACAAAAAAGAATCCTTTTTCAGGTAAGGATCTTGAACGACCGATGAACTTTTTATAAAATTCTCTTTGGATTTTAAATTCACACCAAGCGTTTTTCCCTTTAATAAAAACTCATCTTTCCAAGTTCTAAGAATGCACGATCTTTAGGTAGTAAGCCCCCAATGTTAGGTGTTTTTCTGCTCTTAGGGGATTGATGATGGTACTTGTTTTCTTCTGGAATTTAATTCCATTCCAAAGAGCTCAGCTCTGAAAATTTTCTTGGAATTTAATTCCTCTGTTCAAAAGGAATTTAAGTCCCTCAGAGAACTTAGTTCTAACAAGAAGACTTCTTGGGATTTTTATCCTCAGTTGTTCTTGATAAAAAATTTTAGGAGAGATTCTGTTTGATTTGCACAGAGTTCATGATGGGCTTTTCCTTGGGGGATGTGCAGAGATGTTTGAACTCCACTATTCATTTATTGAGAATCTTCCTTTTGTTCTCATAATGATTACCCTGCCTTATCATTAGTGAGCCGCCATATTGATTTTGTAGGGCCCATGTGTTTTGCAACCAATGGTCCCATGAAATAAGCTGCTTGTCGTTTTCTTCCATTGTCTTTACACACACACACACGTGTGGGTTTCATTAACAGTTTTCCCTTCTCTTATTTCAGGAACAATGGCTTCTCTACCATACTTTCCTTTTACCCGCCCGGAGGCTGCTCTTCCTCAATCACCGTCTGACAAAGAAGTGATGGCAATGATTAGGGCTCATGACCCGGATTGCACCAACCTGCTTTTGTAGGGAATCTGGTATGGGCATATCATTCGGGGCCGCCGCAGCTTTCTTTGCAAGGTGCCAACAGAGCCTCTCCACCCATTCTTGCTGATGGAGCGTCCGCAGATTGCCTTTGTCCTGGAGGTGCTGGATTGGACTCCTACGGGCTGGCTTGAGCCATCGACAACTGGGATACCAAACCACCCTTTGCCAGCCATAGACATCTTGGGGTGTCGTAACTGCCAAAGTGAAGCCTAGCCCTGGGGACAAGTCTATAAGATAGGGCTTACCCCTCGCCATCCAACGGGCTATCTTCTCTGGGCTCGTTATATCTTGTCTGCCCATTGTGCACGACTGCAGAAGGTCGGGCTTTATCAGGCGGTGTACGCGTCTCTCTTTCATTATCAGTCTCCCCATGTCTGGTGGGTTAAAGCTTTCCTAAATCAATGGAATCTTCCTACCAACACTTTCTTATTAGGGGATCACGAAGTTTCGATTTCTTTGGAAAAGTTTCGCGAGATCTCCGGATTGCCGATCAGGGGAGCGCCCTATGAAGAATTGATTCCTCCTGACAAGTATGCATTCGCAACTGTGCCTGCTACGCTTGACGGCTTGTCGACCAAAAATGCCGTCCGTCACAAGTATCCAAGTCTAATCAAGACTCTGGGTATTTTTGAGAAGCTGTTCACAGAGTCAGAGGAACAGGGCGTCACTTTTAAGAGTTTTATCGCCTGCTTCCTTCGTGGAGATGGCCTATCAAAGGAGGCTCCGAAATTCGTGAATATTAACGACCCCTTCAGGTTTGGGCTAAATAAGCTACCGGCCAGAGAAGAAGATTTGCCACAGTTTTACATCCCAATCTTGTCGGTCGTACCTTTTGAGTCGATTGCGGCTCCCAGTATGGATGAAGAAACTTTCTTCATCGGTTTTATCAGCCTTTGGCTCAGTTGGTTTGTTGTTCCAACGCATCGTCGTTTTATGAGAGCCTCGGTCATTTATCCCGCTCATCGCATTGCCGAAGGGACACGACTAGCCGTGGGCATTGCAGGGTTATCGCACTTGTACCATGGGCTGAGTACTGCGGCCAATACCTTAACCCCGGGTGTGGATGTGGTGAGTTTCTCTCTTCATTATTTTACGTCGTGGATTGAGATGCACATGTTAGGGGCATTCGCTGCGCACCAGAGACCGGGTTTTTATGATGCTTATACCTTCCCGCGGCTCATGAGGTTGGTGGACGCTTCTGCTCCTGATCCGACTCAGTTAGGGGCTCTTCGTGTGCTGCTTAATCCTTATGCCAACGAAGGTGGGATAGTATTCAATGATCGAGTCCTCTCTACTCCTTCGGGACCTATTCAGCAGCTGTTTGATTTATCGAAAGAGAGAGCACCATCCTTGAAGCCTAAGGAAGCTATGCACTTGTATTCGATCAGACCGGGTTATTTGGTGTTCCGTCGAAACGATGCAGTTCTTTTTATGCGGTATAATCCACACCGCTTTGCCCGGCAATTGGGTTATAACCAGGGTGTTCCTTTCGAGGCATTCATACTGGAGCCCATCTCGTCTTTGGAAGTTGTTCGTGACGCCACTCATCACTTCATGCGGCTGAACACCGGCTCTCGCTTCATGATCCCTGAGGCCGACTGCATTCCAAGGTGTGTAGGGGATTTTACGGGTTGGTACCGCCACCGAGTTATTCCATCATTGCTGAGGAGAAGAGGAAAATTTTTGGATAGAGAACTCCCGCCCCGATCCAGGCTATGGGAGTCCCGCCGTGACCGCCGACAATGTTTCGCCCTCCCTTGAGGGGTACTGGAGCTTTACTTATTCCTGAGGCAGTGGATGCGGGCCTGACTCCACCCACAGTTAGTATGCCGATGTTTCCTCCAATCAGAGCAAAGCTCTGTTCAAAATTCAAATTTTGAAATAAAGCAACGCTTCAGAGGCAGCGCCAAGTGTGCCGCGCCCAAAGCAGCGCATCACGTGCAAAGCACGAGTACGCTAGCGCTGGGTGCGCTGCGCTCTAAGCAGCGCACCATGTGCAAAGCACGGATGTGCTAGCGCTAAGTGCGCTGCACCCTAGGCAGCGCACCACGTGCGAAACACGGGCGCGCCAGCGCTGGAACTAAAAGCTCCCCACTGTCAGATCAAAGATCCAATAATAATGATTAATCATTAATTAAACAGAATTAAATTCTGTTAAAGAAAGATTCTTTAAAATCTTTCCAAACAACAAGATTGTGCTCTGTAAATCAGAGCACCGTTGGATCAATGATCCAATGGTAATTAAAAATCACCAAAACACAGAATAAATTTTTTATGGAAAGATTTCCCAATCTTTGTTAAAAAAATAAGAAGATTGCCTTCTGTAAACCAGAAGCCCTTGGATCAAAGATCCAACGATGGGAAATTCCCCAAATCAATTGGAGAAAAGATCTCCTTAACTGATTGAACTGATCAGCTTGCCCTATATAAAGGCCCCCAGTCTTCAAGAAGCATACAGAGAAACCTCCCCATAAGGTTTGAGAAATTCAAAGACAAGAGCAAGCTCTCAGAAGAAGAAAACTTTCTTCAAGGTAAAAAGAAAAAAAAGAACAAAGAGATGAAATTATCTCATATAAAAGAAGAATTCACTTCTTTCTTTAAGATCATAGATCTATAAGACCAAGGTCTTTTACAAAGAGATAAAAAGATCTCATCATAAAATAAAAAGAAGAACATAACTCTTCTCAACAGATCATAGATCTATAAGACAAATTGTCTTTTACAAAACGAGATCATGAACATCTCATTATAAACAGAGAGGGGGAAAGAATAATTCGATTCTCTTAAGGATCATAAATCCATAAAGGCAAAGCCTTTCATAAATACAAGAGATTGAAGCATCTTCTATAAAAATAAGAATTTTTGTTCTTAGAATCTTGAGATAAAGTCTCTTTTGGGATCAAAAAGTTAATTAATTAGTGCTTGCGCTCATAAGATAGCGCTCTGCACTCAAGACTGGCGCACAGCGCCAAGCGCGCCACGTGCTCCTCACGTGTGTGCTACTTAACTGAAGCGCCTCAGCGCTCAAAGACTAGCGCAAAGCGCTCCAAATATAGCGCACTGCGCTCATTGACTGACGCTCAGCGCCAAGCACGACAAGTGTCCCTCATGTGTGTGCCACTAAATTAATAGCACAATGCGCTCATAAACTGGCGCTTAGCGCCCGTCATCCGGCGCTTAGCGCCAAGCGCAACACGTGTCCCTCACGTATGCGCTACTTGGTAGAAGTGCACTGCGCTCTTTGAGTGGCGCAAAGTGCCAAGCACACCACGTATTGCGCTGATAGAACATAAATTGTTCTGTAATAAGCCCAAGACTATGAGGAATGCTCAGCATTCAGTAAAAGACAAAAACACTGTCAGAGATAAGCCCAAATAAAGGTTCAACAGCCCAAAATAAATGTTAAACATTTTAATTTGATTGGACTTAGCCCAAAATTGGCCATAAGTCCTCAACTCAGATTAATTGAGCCTATATACTCATAAATCTTTTAACAGACCTTAGTCCCAAACTGGACTACAGATCTCCCAACCAACCTTGGTTTAAGGGTACATCTCTTTACTCCTCTGATATTTGTTGTTGTAATCCTTCAACGTCTTTAGAGAGGTGACGGGTCTCGACAACCATACATTTCATAGACTATGATGTCCTTAACCTCGGACTGTGGGGTCCCTTTAAACCCACGGACTATGATGTCATTAACCTCGGACCGTAATGTCCTTAAACTAACGTTGGACCGTAATGTCCTTAAACTGGTAATCGACAGCAATGTCCCTAAACTAAGCAATAGAGCCTGAATGCTCTTTTGTTGGATCTAAATGATCCTGTTAAGTTGATCTTAGTCTAAAATTAGACTAATGTATCCTTAACAAACGTTTAAGTTGATCTTAGTCCCAAATGAGACTAATGTATCCTTAAACCCAACCCCCAAACCCAAATCTAAGAAAATACGGATTTGGACTAATCCACGCCCTACGGGCGACAACATAAATTAGTCTCCGTATACAATCCATGGGCAACCAAAAACAAAACAAACACCCATGACACGAAGTGACCATCTGAAGAAGGAGAAAGTGGTTACCGCGATGCGGTAGCGTAATTAACTGCAGGGGCTTGCGCCTGTAAGGAAGAGCGTCCCCACAATCAAAAACCCCTCAAATGAGGGGGAATCTGACGAAGTCTGCTACATCGGCTGCATCCGTTTAAACCTTCGATACATGGTATCATAAATCAACTTGGCATCTTCGGAAAGGTGGACGGATAGCACCAATTAGCATCCGCCCCCAAATTCAGGCAAGACGGACCTACGCGGTCACGTCTCTGTGTTCGGCGGAGAACAGATTCTGGCACGCCCGGTGGGACCTCTTCCTCTTTCCACTCCACACTTCGTGTGTCGTGTTCGTGAACGAATCGCTGTTTAATATGGTTGCCCTTGGGTTCGAGGTACTAAGATCTGGTTTTGCTCTCGTGCAGAAAAAAGAAATGGCCTCTAACTGTCCCGGCTGCAACTGCAACTCCCGTTCCACCTCATCTGGAGGTGTAACCTATGGGCCTCAAGCGGCCTCCCTTTTCAAGATGCCAGTGGAGCAAGTAACTCAGGCCACCACTGGGCTGTTCTTTGGGACCATGATCCTACCGATGAGCTTTAATGCCCCGCTGTTATCGCAAGAAGCCCCAAAGAAGTCGGTCTTTGATCGACTTACCACTGACGCGGCCCCTCTCAACGGGTCGCCCAACTTTAATGCCTCGGTTTTCAGCAGACTGGGCCAGAACGTCAACAAGCCCGCGATACCTGAAGCAGCCATCCCAAAGCGGATAGCCATCCCGGCTCAGGCGGACGAAATTATCAGAGAGGCTTCTTCTGCTAAGAAGTCAGTCTTCACAAGGCTAGCCGTTCCGGCTCCCATTTCAGGCAAAATCGTCAAGGCTGCTTCACCTGCTCGAAAGTCTGCCTTCGACAGACTGGCTATTCCCTCTCAACGTACGTCAGTCTTCAATAGGCTGGCAACGACAACTTTTGACCGACACAGGGGGCAGGAGGAAGTCACCCCTACAGCTGAGACAATCCCAACGGCTCGACACGCTCAACGTCGTCACTGGCGCCGAGTGAGGAAGGCTGGGGGCAACTCCCCTTCTGGACTGACTCCGCCAGCTCCCATGGTGGAAATCGATGTTGCTGTTCCAACTGGGAACAGCTTCGAACCGCTTAAGAGGGTCCGCAAGAACTCTCCAACTGCCACGCTGAAAAGATCTCCCCCACCTGTGGAGAATGCTACGGAAAAGAAGCCGGAGCAGCCCCCTCAGCGGCTGTCCTCCAAAATTTACAAAGTCTAGCGATAGGTCCAGGAATCGGTGATTGACCAGGACTACTCTCGCCAACAAAAGAAAATTAAAGCTCGATAAGAAAAGAGCCATCCCGTGGTATCACAGAAGATGTCATCCGTCTGGGTGCCCGCTACAACGGCTCCCTCAGCTTCAACCGCTCATAAGAGAAGGAGGCCATAGAAAGCCCCTGTGACCGCGGCGAACCGCAAGGACGCTGAATTTAAACGCCCCAAGTCTGGGGGCATGGTAACACATACCGTTTATATGGCTTCCGGAAAAGAGGAAAGCCGTGCTTCTACGGTTCATCGACCGCTTACCCGATCGATAACGAAAGCTCAGGAACAACATCAGCAGAAACTTCATGAGATGCTGACTACAATGGCCGCACTCACTGGGCCGAAAGAAAATCCAGAGACCTCAGAGCAACGCCGGGAATAAGAAACTGATACTGAATTCCTCCGAAGAATGCTTGAGAGGAAAGAAAAAGAGGCCGCGGAACAGGCAGCCAATATCAAACGAATGGCTCTTTTGTTCCAAGACATGGCCGGGATGATGTTACAGCCGGAACCTCCAGCTGAAGACCCCCCGATTATCATTAAAGACGACAGAGGGGAGACATCGAACCCTCCTCCGGCCCTTTCAGCAGCCAAGGAGGAGACCATCTCCAAGACCGATTTGGATAATTACATCGCTCAGTAAATACGAGCTCATCAAGCGAGCGAAACGACCGGGCAGATCGTTAAGACTGGACGACCCTATCCGGGCTAGTATGACCAAATAAGGTATCCGCCGGGATATACGATCCCTAAATTCCATGTATATAAGGGGACGGGAACTCCACACCAGCATGTCGCCCAGTTCAGGGCCCTATGTGGAAATACTGGAGGTGACGATAAACTGCTACTTCGCCAGTTCGTCGACAGCTTATCGGAGACAGCGTTCGAATGGTACTTTGAACTTTCGAACGACTCTGTCAAGACATTTGCAGAGATGGAGCTGCTGTTTACTCAGCGTTTCGCAAGTGCTAGCGAGCGCACCCCGATCACAGCATTAATTAACACCGGGGTAAAGCCAGGTGAAACGTGGGTGCAATACGCAATACGATAGCGGAATCTATGGTCAAAGTGCGAGCAGCGCAGGAAGCACCGACAGCGGGCATGTTCTTGGGCACTCTTGACCCTCAAGCGACCATCTCCCAATTCATGATGTTTATCAAGCCGACCACCTTCCAGTCCTTGATTGACAAGATGGCCCAAATGGACCAGATGGGCCACAAGCCTTCCTCTTTGAAGCCGGAGCCGCGGAATGAAAAAGGGAAAAGGAAAGCGACCTTTGTCGCCAATGCTCAACAGCATCCCAGCGGTCCAAAATTAACGGATCGACTAGATGAGAGACGGCGATACTATAATGAGAAAATAAAGCGCCCTTATTCGTTTCCTCGGGACAAAACGAGGAGATTGTTTGAGCTAGCTGTGCGCAACAGGCTCATTAATTTGCCGAATCCAAAATGCCCATTGCAACCCTGTGAGGCTAATAGTCCCAATTATTTCCCCTACCATCAAGCGGTAAGCCATCCAATTGAAGATTGCTTCATCTTTAAAGGCTGGATCGAAGACCAATACCAACAGGGCAAGTTCGCACTGTCCGAGAATTGGAAAGTAAGCCCGCCACAGCCGCACGCTCTTAAAAAGACGGACACACCGCGGGCATCTTGCTCTTTTGTCGAAGAAGCTCCATGGGAGGTCGCTCTTTCAGCCAAAACAAAAAGAATGCTGAAGGATCTCCAAACATGCCCGGCGATCAGGTGGAAGAATCCAATGGAATCCGAGATCATCAAGAGAATGCTAAAGCCGCGCCTAACTCCAAAAATTGGTGGTGATAATCAAAGCGCTCACACCCAGCCGTCAAAGTCTTCGAAAAAGAAGAAGAAGACCAAAAAGCCCGTGAAGCACGGTGATAAGTGGATGGACCTGCAAAAACAGATTGACGTGCTGGAAGAATATAACCAGAAGGCGTGGACCCCAGTCACACTCCAAGAATTTCTCAGCCACGTCCTTGAGGATGAAGATGATGACAATGGAGAAGACTCATCGGATGAGCCTGAAGATTATGTGGCAAGCTGCCATGTGATCTCTCACTCGTCGATTAACGATGAAGAAGCTCCTTACGCAGAGAAACCGGGGGCAGATCCTGAGCCTGAACTTCTAAGACCATCAGATGAAATGATTGATGCATTCCTAAACGAAGCTCTTTTGAAAAGCAAACCTGATCGAGAGCGCGAGATGGCCATATTTGAAAAGGACAAACGCCGGCAACTTGACAAAAGGGTTGAAACACTCCTACCAGATCAAAGTACATCCACCGTAAATAAAAACAGGTTCAAGACGAGGAAAAGGTTCGCCAAAGCCATATCAATAGGAATGAAGCTACCACCCCCCGGAGAAAACGCTCCTGATGAAGCGGATGTACATCCTAACTACTGCTTAATATCATCGAGAGATTGTGCACCCCACCGAAGAGTGCGACGCTTTTAAAAACTGGTGGCAGGGAAATGTTGCTCACCGACAACATTTCAAGCGGATGAAACCCAAAACTCGTCGGGAGCAAACAAATACGACCGAGGAGCGTAAAAGAACTACCGGCAATTGTCACATGGTCAACGCTGGGGGATCGCAAGTTCTCACCTTTGGGAGCGATTCTGATGAAGAAATAGCCCTTGGCCCTCTCTTCAAAGAACCTACATCCGAAACGGAGGAAATGAGGACCTGCGAGAACATTCAGCTGCGCAATCGTACTCTGCCTGAAAAGAATCTCGGGGCCGCGAACAGTGGGTCGAATAGAAAAGATAAGGGGAACGAAAAGGTCCTTGAGGATATCGCCCTGGATGATCGAGTCGTCGAAGAGCTGACAGCCAAGAACCTGCCAAAGAAAAGTAAGGTGGAATATAATGTTCTGGCATACCTGAGGAAGATCCCCTCACAGCTAAGCATTCTCGACGCCCTTTTGCTATCCAAAGAGGCGAGAGATTCTTTGATCAAGGCGCTACAAGAACCCGAACAGTTCTAAGCTCTTCTCGCCGAAGAAAATATGAAGGACGAGCTGGAAGAAGTACACACGGCCGATATCACCTTTGGCGATGAATACCTCCTCCTCGGGACGTGTGAGAACAACCGCCCCCTTTATTTCTCCGGATACTGTCATGATATCAAGATAGGCAAAATCCTAATTGATAATGGGTCCTCCGTTAACCTCCTCAATGTAAGAGTGTTGAAGGAAATCTGCATGAGCGTTCAGCACCTCACTCGTGATAAAATCACCATCTTCGGGTTTGACTCCCAGTCATCACGGACGCTCGGGTCTGTGATACTGACGCTGCGCTTTGGGCTGCTAGTCACTGACATCAAGTTTCACGTCATTAACGCTAAGACCCGTTATAACGCTTTGCTCGGCTGGCCCTGGTTACACGAGTACAACAATATCCCTTCTACACAACATCAGTGTATGAAGTACTTCAAGGATGGTCTCGAGTATACTGTGATAGGGGAACTAAACCCATTCTCCGTAAACGAAGTCCGCAAATATGAGGATGCCAAGTACTTCCTGCTAGATTTCGAAGACACAGAAAGATGTCGTAAATCGAAGGACAAGAACAAAGCTATCACCACTATTCCAGTCTTCGGGAGTGATACCGAAGAGGAAGAAGAGATAGGTTATTCGGGACCGCCCCAATACAACAAACCGGGATCGTTAACTCCTATTCTGCTCTTTGGTAGTGACTCTGAAGACGAGGTCAATGCAGTATTCTCAGCTCGTCCATCAGTGCAAGCCTTCATCTGAGATGATCAGAGTTTGCAGATCGCCATGGTTCCGCAAGAACATTACAAAGAGCTCGACACACTTGACACCTACAGTGTGTAAGAACTGCAGACGTTCTATGTTCCCCCCAAGCGAAAGGGTGAAAAGGCGATCCTATTCTATTGATCCGAGGAAACCAAAGTGGAAAAAGAAATTTGGCGTGGTGCGGATTCTACACTTGATAGGCTTCAGCCTATCCGTTTGCCCAGATACTACACAGACGGATTAAAAAGGCTGTTGAGGCGCCAAGGCGTACCCCTTAAGCAGACTGCTCGACAAGCTCAGTTCTACAACAGGATTTGGGATGTCCCCGGAATACAACGAAAGTTGCCCAATGAGAGAATGGAAACGATCAGGCTTGGATATGTTCAATCCAAAAGACGGGAATGATTCCATGACTACTTTGTTATACATGATTTTGATGAAGAAGGAGATGCTCTATGGGAAGAAGCTAACCCTGAACCAAAACGAGGTCCCACCATCAAAATGCCAAGTCTGTCGTTAGAAGAACAGATGGATAAGCTAATAAGGAAAGCGGATCAATAGGTTCGAGACGACCATAATCGCGAAATGGACATCTACGAGAAAGCCAGAATGCAGCGCCTCCTTCAGCAGGCTACAGAAAGTGATGATGCCCTTCATCGCCAATCCGTCATACAAAAGACCCGACACAGAGGCAGAAATAAACCTAAGAACGGAAAAAGCGTTCGACAGTGACAAAGCGGGACCAAGAAGCATCGCGATCGAGAATCGAGCAACCTGGATTCGTCTTTTGTAAAGAAGATGGACCGAGTATACTCTTTTCCCCAAGATAAGACAAAGAAGATATTCGATCTTGTTATAAAACATCAGATGATGACACTCCCGGAGTCCAAGCACCCCGAACAAGTAGGCGAAGTGTCTCATCCAGACCATTGCTCCTATCACCAGGTGATAGGACATCCTCTCGAAGACTGCTTCACATTCAAAGACTAGGTAGAAGACCAGTATCAGCGAGGCAAGTTCGCTTTATCCAGCAGTTGGAGGGTAACCCCGCCCCAGAAGCATGAACCGAAAGCCACGAGAGTGGAGCCAGATCAAAGTCGGGCTTGGAAGCGATCTCGTACCTGTCACGTGATAACGCTGTCAGAAGAAGAACCCGAGAATATGGATGATCTCTCATGGTGCTTCGAAAACGATGATGACGAGGTGATCTTCGAGTTTCCACCGAAGCCAAAAGAGCTGGAAGATGGAATACATACTACTGCGGATAACCTCAAGAAAATTAACTTGGGGACGGCAAGTGACCCACGGCCGACATTCATCGGTGAGCTATTGTCCGAGAAAGGGTGGCTACTCTAAAAGACGTGCTCATGCAGTATAAAGACTGCTTCGCATGGAACTATTCCGAAATGCCGGGATTAGATACAGAGATTGCTGTGCACAAATTGGCGATATCATCGGACATCAAGCCGATCAAACAAGCACCGAGAAGAATGCGGCTTGAGCTTGAGATGAGCATCAATGCCGAGGTCAAGAAGTTGATCGACTCCGGATTCATCCAAGAAGTTCAGTATCCTGACTGGATCGCCAACATCATCCCAGTGATGAAGAAAAATGGGACGGTGGGCATATGTGTGGACTTTCGAGATCTTAACAAAGCTTGTCCGAAGGACGACTTTCCAGTACCGGTCACTGAGCTGATGATAGATAATATGTCCACTCACGAAGTCTTCTCCTTTATGGATGGCTCATCAGGATACAATCAGATAAAGATACAGCCTGAGGACCAGAAGCATACCGCTTTCCGGACCCCTTTGGACATATTCTGCTACAAAGTGTTGCCTTTCGGTCTAAAGAACGCCGGTGCCACCTATCAGAGGGCCATGACGAAAATCTTCGATGACCTCATATATGAAATCGTCGAATGCTATATCGACGACCTCGTAGTTAAAAGCAAATCATACGAGGAACATTTAGAGCATCTGAAGATCGTGTTTCAGCGCCTTCGGAAATACAACTTGAAGATGAACCCTCTCAAATGCGCATTCGGAGTGTCCTCAGGCAAGTTCTTAGGATTCGTCGTCCAACACCGAGGCATCGAGATAGACCCGTCGAAGATCAAGGCGATCATGGAAATGCCTCCGCCAAGAACTCTCA
The DNA here is from genome assembly GCA_030015575.1 of Agapanthus africanus. Lineage (NCBI taxonomy): Eukaryota > Viridiplantae > Streptophyta > Magnoliopsida > Asparagales > Amaryllidaceae > Agapanthus > Agapanthus africanus. Next base: position 127,903,893 of record CM057350.1, on the reverse strand, counting down.
AGCAACTGCAGTCTCTCCAAGGAAAGCTCGCGAATATCCGGCGATTTATAGCCAACCTCTCCGGCAAATATTGTCCTTACAGTCACCTAATGAAGAAGGGAACACCGTTCGTATGGGATCGCAAATGCCAAGGCGCTTTGGACGAAATCAAGCAATACCTACAGAATCCTCCGGTGCTAACCGCTCCAATCAAGGGAAAACCCCTCATTCTGTATACAACTGTCCTTGAAGGTTCGTTAGGCGCATTATAGGTATAAGAAAACGACCAAGGGAAGGAGAGAGCCATCTACTATTTGAGTCGAGTTCTACTAGGGGCAGAAAGCAATTATTCTCCTATCGAAAAACACTGCCTGGCATTGATCTTCACGATAACGAAGCTCAGACACTACGCATTGGCACATGAGGTCCATCTCATATCAAAGGTGGATCCTCTCAAATATTTAATGTCAAAGGCTATATTAACGGGACGACTCGCTAAATGGGCCCTGCTCTTGATGGAATTCTCAATAACTTATCGTTCTTTGAAGGCGGTGAAAGGTCAGGCCATTGCCGACTTCCTCGCTGAGCATCCGATACCTGCTGATTCTCCCTTGAACCGCGACTTGCCGGATGAACACGCGTTTGACACAACCGATAGGGAGAGAAAAGAGAATGATATCCAGTGGGAACTTTACTTTGATGGAGCATCTTCCATGAAGAAGCGTAAACAAAGCACCCCCATAATCAAATCAGGGGTAGGCCTCATCTTCGTGACTCCATAAGGAGGGATAATGCACTTTGCCTTCTCCTTAACAGAGCCGAGGAAGAACAATGAAGCCGAATACGATGCTTTGATAGCAGGTTTTGAGATCGCTGTAGACATGGGAATCGAAAACCTCCTCATATACGGAGACTCCCAGCTGATCGTTAGTCAAGTAAACGGCGACTATCAAACGTGCAAGCCAGAGCTGGTAAAGTACGGCGAGAGAGTGCAGCAATTACTGACTCAAATTCCCTCCTACATGCTGGAAAGTATACCGCGTGCGGAAAATAGCAAGGCGGATGCATTAGCTAAACTCGCTAAAGAACTGGCCGATGAGAACCTCGATGACGTGAGGATCGTTGTGCAAAGTCGTCGGATTCTCGCACCAGCAGAAATATCTCCGGGATCGTCCGAAGAAAAAGGAGCTACCGATCAAATGGCCCTACAAATAAAAGACCAGGAAAAGGCTTTAGATTGGAGGGAAGTCTTTATAAACTACTTCAAATCCCGTCGAACACCTGAAGATGCGTCCTCAAGACATCAGCTCATGAAATGAGCTCTGTCTTTCGCCTTCGTCAATGATACTCTGTATAAGAGATCGTTCGACTTCCTATGGCTAAGATGCCTGGGACCTGAAGAGGCAAAGAGAGTTGTCCAAGAAACTTACGACGAACTCTGCAGCTCTCACCAGGCCGGGCCGAAGATGAAGCTGAAGATCAAAAGGATGGGCTACTATTGGCCCACGATGATCCAGGATTTCCTTGAATATGCGAAGCAGTGCCACTCGTGCCAGATTCACGGGGACTTTATCCACCAGCATCTAAATCCGCTACACCCAACAGTGGCTAGATGGCCGTTCGAAATGTGGGGAACTAACATAATCGGGCCCATTGAACCAGCATCGTCCAGAGGACATCGATTCATTTTGGCAACCATCGATTACTTCTCCAAGTGGGCAGAAGCAGTACCACTAAGAGAAGTGAAGACGGTGAATATTCTTCTTTTCTTCAAGACACACGTCATTTACCGGTTCGGCACTCCGCGACGGATTATCTCCAATAACGGGCCAGTCTACAGAAGCTACAAAATCAGCCGCTTTGCACAACAACATAATATAGACTGGAGATACTCTTCGGTCTATAATCTCCGAGCTAACGGTCTAGCTGAAGCTTTCAACAAGACCTTGACGAAGATCGTGAAAAAGACGGTGTCTCGAAATAAGAGGGACTGACACGAGAGACTGCATGAAGCTCTCTGGGCATATCGAACTACGTTCAAAACTGCCACAAACACAACGCCGTATGCATTGGTATTCGGCACAGAAGCGGTACTCCCCCCTCGAGATAGAGTTACCCTCTCTACAAGTGGTGGTTCATTATGAGCTAACAGACAAAGAGAATGCTCACCTTCGGCTTGAGGAGATCGATGCCCTTGATGAGACCCGGCTCGTGGCGCAACATAGTTTGGAGGCTTATAAAGCAAAGATGACGCGCTTGAATGAAAGATTGACTAGGCCGAGAACATTCCGCCAAGGCGAACTCGTGCTAGTGGTCAAAAGACCTATGATCCCCAATCGTGCCAAGCGGGGGAAATTCGAGCCGAACTATGAAGGCCCGTACATCATAGACAAAGTTTACCAGGGTGGAGCCTATCTACTCATGGACATGCATGGTGAAAGACCTTTCAGGCCAATAAACGGTCGCTTCCTGAAAAAATACTACGTCTAACGGGTCACGGCCTAGATCAACGATAGATGAAGACGACTATGTCCGCTCGCTATTTTCCTAAGCCCAAACTCTGTAAGTAGTAGCCGGCTTACGGACCGAAATGTCCTAAAACTAACGACGGACCGAAATGTCCTTAAACTAACAAGGACCACTATGTCCTAAACTGGCGTTGGACCGAAACGTCCTTAAACTAACAATGGACCACTATGTCCTAAAACTGGCTGTTGACCGAGACGTCGATAAACTACTACGGACCGCCGCATCCCAAGGGTGCCAAAAAATTATATAAAAATAAATAAAAAAACAGTATGTCTATAAGTAAAATGGGCACGGATGAAAACCCGAAAGGGCTCCGTGAGTAAAAACAGCAGGGCTACCGGCGAGTTTTGTGAAAATCCGAAAGGGCGCAATCTCGTTAACAGACACTTGCAGGGTCCTCTCGACCCTGTAAGGAGAAACCACCTGCATGAGATCCTTACGACTCACAAGGGACCAACACACTTAAGGATCCCCACGATTCCTAAGGAGAAATCACACTTACGAGATCCTCACGACTCGTAAGGAGAATTCCCCTTTGAGACCCTCATGGCTCATAGGATTCAAAAGCCTTAAGCTACAGGGATCTGAACATGTTCTTAAGCAGTCATACACCTTGATTTTGCCCTACAAGCAGTTCAATATTGACCCTTGTATACAATCCACGGGCGCGAATAAGCATTTCCCTAACAAAGTCCCACCAGCGACTTGGGATATGTCTATACGGTGAACAACCCTTGTAAGTCCTCTCGACTTATAAGTAGAAAATACTCTTGTAAGATCCTTACAACTTACAAGAGACCATACACTTAAGACTCCTCACGATTCTTAAGGAGAAAACGCACCTACGAGATCCTCACGACTCGTGGGGAGAAATACCTTTATGAGACCCTTACGGCTCATAAAGTTAAAAGCCTTAGTCGACAGGATCCTAACCCTGTTCACTAAGCCACCTTTGTTCGACATCGACGAAGGCAAATGATGATTCGCTCCTGGCAATATCCCAGTAGTAGCGATGCTGATGCCTGAACCGGTATCAAATCCTAAACTCGCGGTGAAAAGTCAGCGAGCCATGAATGCATACGAAATAGCCGAAATGATGGGGCAACTTGCAACAAAATCAGCAAGTAAAAATGTATGCATACAAAATAGCCGAAATGATTGGGCAACTCGCAATAAAAAGCAGCGAGTAAATAAAAAAAATAGCCGAAATGATTGGGCACCGCGAGAAATAGCCGAAATGATTGGGAAATCGCGACTTTTGTGATATAAAAGCTGAAATGATAGAGCATCGCGGAAAGAAAAATATATAAAATGAAACTTTTTCCCCTACAGGTGAGATCACATTGATCCCTGTATACAATCCAGGGACACAAACAAAGAGGGAAGCACACCTTCCTCCAGGATTCATCCAAAAGAGAGCTAAGTCTCGACGGTTCACAGATAGCCTGGAGATCATCTCAACATTCGTCTCATTTCAACAGACACAACATCAAGCAAAGCGGAACCGCGGCAACTCCCAGTTCCATGACTCGGCGGTGCATATACAACCGAGAGTTAACCCCCGGCTCCGTGAAATGCGGATAAAGTCAACCCTTCCTGGTCCTTGCGGAACACGGCTATGTCAATCTTGACCCCATGGGAAGCATCCAGAGCGGATCCTGGTCCTTGCGGAACACGGCTATGTCAATCCTGACCCCGTGGGAAGTATCCAGAGCAAATCCTGGTCTAGTGGAACACGGCCTATGTCAATCCTGACCCCGTGGGAAGCGTCTACAGCGGAACCTGGTCCTTGCAGAACACGGCAATGTCAATCCTGACCCCGTGGAAAGCATCCAGATCAAATCCTGGTCTAGTGGAACACGGCCTATGTCAATCTTGACCCCGTGGGAAGCGTCCAGAGCGGAACCTGGTCCTTACGGAACACGGCTATGTCAATCCTGACCTCGTGGGAAGCATCCAGAGCAAATCCTGGTCTAGTGGAACATGGCCTATGTCAATCCTGACCCCGTGGGAAGCGTCCAGAGCGTATCCTGGTCCTTGTGGAACACGACTATGTCAATCCTGACCCCGTGGGAAGCATCCAGAGCAAATCCTGGTCTAGTGGAACACGACCTATGTCAATCCTGACCCTGTGGGAAGCATCCAGAGCGGAACTTGGTCCATGCGGAACACGGCTATGTCAATCCCGACCCCATGGGAAGCGTCCAGAGTGGAACCCGGTCCTTGCGGAACACGGCTATGTCAATCCTGACCCCGTGGGAAGCATCCAGAGCAAATCCTGGTCTAGTGGAACACGACCTATGTCAATCCTGACCCTGTGGGAAGCATCCAGAGCGGAACCTGGTCCTCACGGAACACAGCTATGTCAATCCTGACCCCGTGGGAAGTATCCAGAGCAAATCCTGGTCTAGTGGAACACGGCCCATGTCAATCCTGACCCCGTGAGAAGTGTCCATAGCGGAACCTGGTCCTTGCGGAACACGGCTATGTCAATTCTGACCCCGTGGGAAGCGTCCAGAGCGGAACCTGGTCCTTGCGGAACACGGCTAATGTCAATCCTGACCCCATGGGAAGCATCCAGAGCAAATCCTGGTCCCGTGGAACACGGCTAAATTCAATCTTGACCCCGTAGGAAACGCCCAGAGCAACCCCTGACTTCGTGAAATGCGGATAATGTCAACCCCATTAATCACTTACGGGTCTTCTCGACTCGTAAGGAAGAAAACTCTCTTATGAGATCCTTAAGACTCTCAAGAGAAAACGCACTTAGGAATCCTCAAGATTCCTAAAGAGAAAATATACCTACGAGATCCTCATGACTCGTAGGGAGAAAAGTCTTTATGAGACCCTCACGGCTCATGAAGTTGAAAAGCCTTAGGCAGCAGATCTGAACCTGCTTCCTAAGCCATCGCTACCTCTCGAAGAATTCAAGACGGAATGCTCTCTATCAACTACAGGCTACGCTTACTAAAGTAACATGCCGGTAACAAAGAAAAGAGAAGAAAGCAAGAGATGACACAAAATAGTACGAAAGAAATGTATCTTTTATTCATAAATTCAATTGGATACAAAATACATCATATGAAAGAATAAAAGATGGATACATGTTATTCAAAATTTGCAAATTTGTACAAGAACAACTATTGGGAGGGAAGCGTTTTCAATAGGCCAATCAGTTGCTCGCGCACTCCCCTCAGCCTCTTTTCGCGGTCAGCTGCCGCGGCCAACTCCGCTTCAACTTGAGCCCGTTGCTGCAAGTAAGATGAAAGTTGCTCATCAATGACCTGCTGAGCTGCCACACGACTCTGCGCATCCCGCTCAATGAGGTCGAGCTTCTGCCTCAGCGTTAGCCCGTCGGAAATATATCATAGAAGGTCCTCAAAGATAGCTTTCAGCTGTGCAACGTTTGCATCAACTTGAGCATGCAATCGAGCAGATTCTCTTGAAGTCTCTTCGCACTCCTTACGCTTTAAGGCCGCTTCTTGTTCAAGATAACGGAAGTAGGGAGTGCTCTGCTCGACCCACGCAGCCCGCTGGGAGTTCACAGCCAGGACCTCGGGAGCAGGACGTCCGAACTCGAGCTCATGCAGGCAGGCTTCAATTTTCCTGCAGTGATTAACCCAAGACTCAACGACGCCCTCACTATGAAATTTCACGAGCGTCGCCCGCCTAGGATTAACCTCAGCAGTAAAATCTGCAGCAAGGGCAGGGGTCTCCGCGTCATGCTCCTCGAGGTGATCGCTCAACATGCGCAGACTATTCACAGCGCCTTTTGAAAATGGACGTCTGGAAAAGGGGCCCGCTGGCATTATGATTCGAGACTCAAATGAAGCTAAAGTCGGTGTCACTGCTGCAAAACAAATCATAGTCAAATAACGGTTCAAGAAATAGATAAGCTACATGAACAATGGAGTTTACTATACCGGCTGCGGCAGGTGGCAAGACCGGGAGTACCGGAGGTGCAACTATTCTTTCATCTCCTCCTTCAATCTGTAGTGCTGCAGTCAAAACAAAGAAGAATTAACAACTTGGCTGCCCGTAAAAGAAAAGAAAAGACATTAGCTAAAGGCTGTACTCACTAACGCCACTAGATGAGGCATTCTCCAACTGGAAGGAGAAATGTGGATGCAGCACTTGATACAGGTGATCAAAAAGGACTCCTGCAAGGATGCAGTAATGCGATGTCAGTACATAAAGTATATTGCCTACAATGAAACCGATGGGTCACAAGTCCGTACCTTCCAGCATTTGGGAGGACACGAGAGAAGGTAAAGGGGCGGCCACCGTCAAAGCATCAACCGGTGATGCTGCCTCGGGTGGCACGACCTCAATGCTCACCATACCTGCATCAGAAACAAGAGAAGTACTGTCAGAAGAGATTGAAAGGAATTGCAGAATAAAAAAGAAAGCAATAACCCAAAATCTACCTAGTGAGTCACCGGTCGGAACCGCGACAAAGGTGTTACTTGATGCAGCGACTGCTTCACCCTCCTCCATCGGAATGGTTTCGCCACCCGTAGCTTCATCTCCCGACTCCACGAGAATCGTCGTGACACTCGCAGCGCCCAACAACGGCAAGGAACCGCAAGGTGAGAGAGTGGCAATTGGGGTAGTTCCAGACTCTTAAGAAAGAGTGGCTACCTCAGGCTCGGTGGTCGCCACCATCTTACCCACCGCTTCCTCATCAAGATTCGGCCCTGCAGGATAGGATATATGAGAATCTGAAAATTAAAACTTTGACAAAAGAACTCAATGTTACGTTACCTTAGGTCGGTCTTTCAACTGCTTCCCAAGCCGCACGTGCTTCCTGTCTATGAGCGGTAGACAGGGCGGCCGAAGCACCATCTGAAGGAGTAGGGGCAGGGGTAGCAGCGCTTAAGCCAGCACCCGTGTCCAAGGCGGCGTTACGCTCCCTTGCTGCTCACATTCTACGCTTCCTTTTCGCCCGGGCCGCGATAGCTGATCTTCTCAAGACCTCCATCAAGGGGACGTCATCGTCCGCGCCAAGGGTTACCTCTAGAGCCGTTATGGCATCCGTCATCGGTCGCTTAATTAAAGCCTCTTTTGGCAGTGCTGAGGAGGCCGGGACTTCGATAGCCGGCCCTGGAAGCATCTCCGCATCATCCTGTGGGATTGGCATTGAAGTCCCTACGATAAGATAAAAAGGGGTCAGATTGTCCATAGGAAAGGCGAATGAAGGCACAATAAGCCGAAATATACCAACGACCAGCGAAGCGCGAATCCTCTACTCCTCCTCAAAAGTCTTGAGGGAAGCCGCGAGAGCCTTTTCAGAGAAAATGCCTGTTAGAGAAAGAGTGTCAGTCAAAATATGATAACAAAAGCATAGCATCAAAAAGGTACGATTGAAGCTTACTTAATTGCGCGCCGGTGTCCAGTCCCGCTTTGTGGCTATTGGACATAGTGCCCTCAAAGTCAATTATTGGATCGCAGGTATGTGATTGCAATAATTGAGAGATGACCTATACCGATATGACAGTCTTGCTCGAGATGATAGTATGCTATCTGGTTTGACTTTATCATCGTATATATGCTTTAGTTCACTATTGTATGATGATAGAGCCCATAGAATTCTTGCCTGACTACCAGCAGTATGATGGCGATCATATACGTGGGAGCTGAGGTCTATAAGCACATCCTTAAAGTGTCCCTAGTCGTGGGAGTTTCGAGATAGGGCATCGATACTCCAGAGTGGACTAGTGTATACAGTCGAGACCCCGACGAGGGGCGGTGGCCGGTCTTACAAGCCATTGGTGTCAGTTGGTTCACCTAAGATGTATACATGTGCTCATTGGGTTATGAGTACACCGGACAGGACTCGCCGGGAACATGCTAGTTAGTATTATACATATCGTCAGATAGCAGTTCCCTGGTGACATGTGTACAGGTTAGTTTGTCGACCTGAGATCGTCATTTGTCTCGTGTGAGTTCCCACTGTGCTTTGATTTCTATCCTACCACGCTCAAAGGAGACGTGCAAACAGGTATTTTTTGGGTACAGTCCCGAGCCACATGGAGGCAGTGAGCGGATCGTCGGGGATTCGTCTCTCCTGGTATTGGGGGTTGATGTCGCACAGTGCACGGGTGGCCATCACTAGAAATCCTCGGCCGAGATAGTGGAGAATTACTGATTTGGATCAGTAGTTTCTCAGGTGGTGATGGGCTTCATACCGACACGAATTATCACGTTATTAGGGGTCTGACTTTATCCACCCCCCTAGACTCGATATGTGATACTCTTTAGACGAACGGATCGGACTGTACGGATATTGTCACTGTTAGACTCAGTAGGGTTTATGGATGAGTTCGCTCTTCAGCTTCCCTTCTAATCAATACATAGGCAACCGTTACGTATAGCTTGTACCTCTGACGTGCTAGAGGTTATACCCAGTGCCAGTGTGTTGATGAGTCATTAGAGTCCCCCACAGACCGTTTCCTAAGTTCGGGCGAAACGTTGTAGAGGCCGTATGGTTTTATGGCAGGGTTCGGAAAATGCACGTGCGTTTACGCACGTGTCATATTTCGGGCAGATAATACTGGTAGGCTTTGGTTTAAGCCGGATCCGAGTATTATACTGTGTAGATATAATATCTTTGTCTCAGTTGCATTTGTATTCGGTAGTAATACAAATGCGGGTATGTTTATACTGTTACGGGGTTATCCTGAAATTCGTTTCAGGATCACTTTTGGAAGTTGCCAGTTTCCAGTTTTCTATCGCCCGTCTTTAACATTCGGTTAAAGACGGATTTATCTTTTCTTGGATGAGTCATGATTCTAAAAGGTTCTAGTTTTGGTGACAAGGCTTGATGATTCATAGTTAGCATTAATTGTGTGGTGATGTGTTAAGGTGACTAGGTTTGTGAATCATGGTTTTGCATTTATTGCTTAAGTGAGTCATTGTTATGATAAGCTTCATATCCTTTATAGTCACCATTTTCCCACTCCTACACTCACCCCTCCTCTTCATAACTTGGTCGGCCCCCTCTTGCAAAGTGTGATTGATTTCATTTGAGAAAAGATATAGTTTTGGTGTATGGAAATTTCACAGCTCCTTTTAATTCCATCACAGTTTAAAAAGGCAACTTCATTAACCGTTCGTCCATAGCTTTGGACGTAACGAGACAAAGTGTTCTACTCATTCTCTATATCAATCTTGGTCATCTCTTTTAGTAAACTTGATGATCGATTTGCCTCGGTTCAGAGGCGGGAGCCCGTTTAAAGATCCATCGACGTGGTGCCACCTGGACGAGAAGACTGGAGATTCAGGAGATCGGAGCAGCCGCAACAAAGCGTAGGATGATGGTTGAAGACCGAAGGACTCGGATCGTTCGGTATAACATTTCTACCCACTTTGTAATTTGTTAGTTTAGCTTTAATGGCAGATCCGGGTTATAGTATGCGATAGCGCCAGTTGTAAAAGTTTTTGTTCCGCATTTGGCGTCTGTTAGACGGCCGGGACGCTACCGTGGACTTACAGTCGCTCAGAAACTGCAATGGCAGCCTCCAGATCAGTATCATCCGGCGCTATGAATAGACCCACGTTGGTCTCATATTCGCTCATGCCCTCGCTATAAGGAGCATGAGGCTCCTGGCCGAGTTCAACGTCTGCAGAGAGAATCGATTTCTTCTTCCTCTTCTGCGAGCGAGCGCCCGTAGCCGCTAGCACAAGCTTACGCTTGGTGGGCACCTTGGGACGATGAGTCCTAATATCTGAACCCACACCAGACTCGGGAGACGCCACAGTCACCGTTTCCACGGGAGCATGGGGTATCGGTAGCTCAGGCCTATCATGCATGACCTCGACCGCAGCAACTTCTCTTAAGAGAGGACAGACAATCATCCGTCGCTTCAGAGGGACGTTTGGATTACCGGCTGGGGGTGCACCCTTGCAGTCGAGCAACAATTTCTTTTCCTCCCTGATGACGGCACCCATTGCGTGTTGATATCACGCCACGTATACGTTTAGGGCCCTAGGAACACAACTTGGTTCACTAATGAAGAAATTGGACCCTGTGTTTAGGCGCATGAAGTGGTGCAAAGCGCTCCGGATACCCTCCTCAGTATAAACCGGTTCTGCCAGGAACGCCTCGAGCGGGACGCCGTGATTATAACTTGATTGCTGGGCAAAACGATGGGGATTATATCTCATGAACAGAGCCGAATCGTTCTGCCTGAATACTAAATATCCCGGCCTGATGGAGTATAGATGGAGAATTTCCCAGTTCCCCTTCGGACAACGGCGCAAGACGCGGTGAACGTCTAGCCTGAATTTCAGGGCAGATGCTATTTGGTGCTACCTGTCTACCTCTCTGAAGATACCAAGTTGATTTATGCCACCATGTATTGAAGGTTTAGACGGATGCGGCCGATGTAGCAGACTTCATCAGATTTCCCCTCAGGGTGAGGGGTTTTTGATTATGGGGACGCTCTTCCCTGCAGGCGTAAGCCCCTGCAGTTAATTACGCTACCGCACCGTGATAACAACTTTCTCCTTCTCCAGATGTTCACTTCATGTCGTGGGTGTTTGTTTTGTTTGTGGTTGCCCATGGATTGTATACAGAGACTAATTTATGTCGTCGCCCGTAGGACGTGGATTAGTCCAAATCCGTATTTTCTTAGATTTGGGTTTGGGGTTTTAGTTTAAGGATACGTTAGCCCTATTTAAGGCTAAAATCAACTTAAACTTTTGTGAAGGATGCTTTAGCCTAATCTCCAGACTAAGATCAACTTAACGGGATCGTTTGGATCCGACAAGAGAGCAATTGGCTTTATTGTTTAGTTTAATGACATTGCGGTCGATTTCCAGTTTAGGGACATGGTGGTCCATCATTCCCATTTGGGGACGAACATTAGTTTAAGGACATTTCGGTCCAGCGTTCCCATTTTAGGACGAATATTAGTTTAAGGACGTTGCGGTCCAACGTTCCCATTTTGGGACGAATATTAGTTTAAAGACGTTTCGGTCCACGAGTTTAAGGACCCCGCAGTCTATATCGATGTGTGGTTGTCGGGGCCCGTCACCTCTCTGAAGACGTTGAAGGATTACAACGACAAATATCAGAGGAGTGAAGAGATGTACCCTTGAACCGGGTGTAAATTTATTTAAGAGAGCAGTTGTGCTCAGCTCAATTTAATTTGAGGACTTATGGCCATGATTGGGTTAAGTCCAGTTGAGAATATTCAACATTTGATTTATCATTGGCCTATTAGGCTTTTGCTTAGGCTCTGCCCTTTATTAATGCATAACATTGGGCTTTTAATTAAATGCACAACATTTGTTTTGGTCTAACAGACCTCTGTTTGGGCTCTGTCCATCTTTTAAGGTAATGCATGGCATTTTATTTGGTCTATTAGACCTTTATTTGGGCTCTGCCTTTTTTTAAATAATGCAGAGCATTAAATCTTCTGACAGTGTGCCACGTGGCTTGTCAGGCGCTTTGCGCCAATTGATGAGCGCAAGGCGCAAGTCCATGTGGGGGTGACACGTGTCACGCTCTGGTGAGCACAAGTCTGCTAACGCAGTGCGCTGCGCTGTTGCGCTGCTGACACATGGCGCGCTCTAGTGACTTGCGCCAATTTAAGAGAGCAGTGCTCTGTTTTAGAAGCGCATAGCGCAGTCTGTTCTGGGGCTGACACGTGGCGCTCTCTGGTGGCTTGCGCCAACCCGAGAGCGCAACAGTGCAATTTTTTTAAGTGCGGGGTACTGTTCAATATCTTAATCCAATTTTGGATCAAAGAAAGGAATCTTTTAAGATTCCAGAACCAATGATTCAACAAAAGGCGATGCCTTTATTTAGATCAGAAAGATCTAAAGAAGAAGTAAATTACTTCTTTTATTAATATTATCATTTTTATTGAAGATCTTTGATCTTGTTCTTAGATCATTGATCTTTTTAGAAGAAAATTCTTCTTTTTCTAAAGGTTTTACCTTTTTCTTTCTCTGAGTTCTTTCAAAGTTTTCAGAAGATTTCTCTGAGTTCTTTCTGTGTTAATCTCAATGTGTTTTTGACTTGGAGTCTAGGGGCCTTTTTATAGTGCCATTTGATTTGTTAAATCAGTTAAAGAGATCTTTCTCTGAGTGATTTAGGGATTTTTCCCCACCGTTGGATCTTTGATCCAAGGGCTTCTGTTTTACAGAAGATAATTTTCTTGTTTTAACAAGATCAGAAAGATCTTTCTAGAATTTTAATTCTGTTTTAGTGCTGGCACAGTTGGCGCAAGCGCCCCTGCGCTTGACACGTGTCGCGCAGTGCAGAGCGCAGCGCAACTGCGCTGCCACGTGTCCCACAGCGCAGAGCGCAGGTCAGCTGAAGTGTTGCTTCCTTTATTAAAATTTGAATTTTAAACAGAGCCTTGCTCTGATTGGGTGTGCTCTCTGCGCTGGCGTGTCTGATTTTGACACGTGGCGCTCTGCGCGCAGTGCAGAGGATCTGAAGCGTTGCTTCATTTATTTTAACTTTAATTTTCACTTCAATTTCAAAACAGAGCTTTGCTCTGATTGGGGGAAACAGAAGCGTTGCTTCGTTTCCCGTCTTGGAATTTGAACAGAGCTTTGCTCTGATTGGGGTAAACATTCCCGAGCTTTCAGGGTAGAAGCTCCATACTTAAAAGTGTCCCGCAACGGCTGCACCGTCTTAGCGGACTCCTTACAAATGGTCATAACCTTATCAACAAAGGTCATGCCGTCCCTGACGGTACGTAGGCGAAAGATTACACCCCGAGCCTCTCGCTGACTTGGCTCCACAATGGAAGCATTGACCAGCTGCATGATCCGTGGAAAATTGAAAGTTTCATAGAAATGAGGCCGCTTATGCATTCCAAAGGCATCGAGCACATGCAATTCAAGCCATGAGGTAAAATAATGCATCGGAAAGTTCACGGGATGCACCCCCGGCTGAGTAGTATCGGCCGTCAAACTAAGGCCGTGATACAAATGAGCCAGCCCGGTAATTCCAACAGCAACTTGTCTCCCTTCAACCATCCGATGAGCTGGGTAGAAAAATGACGGCCTCATGCAGCGAGGGTGCATGGGAAGCGCAAACCAGCTTAACCACAAACCGAGGAACCCTAGAAAGAACACCTCCTCATCGATGCCCGGAGCAGCAATTTCTGAAAAAGGGACGATCGCGACGTTTGGAAGAAAGAATCCCTTTTGATCAGCTTCCAATATTAGCCAGCGATCCAAGCCAAAGCCGAAAGGATCATCGAGTTGGGCAAACTTTTCACCTTGTCGCGATAAAACTTCTGGGCGAAGAAAACGGGCAATGAAGTTCGCAAAGCTAACCCCATGGCTTCCAGATTCAAGAAATAGGCCTTCGTAAATGTTTAGCACCTTGATCAAGCTAGGGAATCGGTGCTGAATGGCACTCTCTGGGTTTAGACCCGTCATCACCAGTCGGGTAGCGAAAACATATTCATCAGGGGGCAAGATCTCCTCATAATGCTCCCCTCTGATAGGCAAGCCGGAGATATCCGCAAACTCTTCCAGAGATATGGAAACTTCCCAATCTAGCATAAGGAAGGTATGAGTTGGAACGTTCCATTGTTCCAAGAAGGCTTTGACCCACCATGCGGGAGGTGTGGAATATTGGAACAGAGAAGCATAAATCGTAGGATACAACCCAAGCTTCAGCAGTTCTGACTTCTTTGCCGATAGGATATATCGGACCCACTGCAGGTATCCAGCTGAGTGACGGGGAGTCAGACCTATATTGTATGGCTGTCCTCAAGGGCGCGACTCTTCTTGGCATATACGCCGCCCTAGAATGTCCAAATCCATCGGCGGTTGTACATGTATTGCAGTCATAGAGGGATGAAGACAACCCTCTGAAGTCCAATTAACCACCTCCACAGCATAGTTCACCGGGGGTATGTCAGCATAATGAATCGCCGAGATAGCCTCTGAAGGTGTTGCGCAAGAGAAGCTGCGTCGACCCATGATGATCTGGTTATACCATGTTCCCCACAAATTAAGATTCTTGTGCTCCGGGTCATGGTCTTTGATCAGCGCAATAACCTCTCGGTCTACGGGTGCTTCAGGAAATCCGCCTTCTGAGCAGATGAACGGAAAGGAAGTGTCGAAAGACATGTCACATGCTCGAAAAAGAACAAAAGTCAACTGTCAGTGCTATAATTCTGACACTTGGTACTTTAAAATTCGTACCGCACTGCAATGCAGTAGAAAAAAGGGACCAAAGGGGGACCCACAAAATCTAGATGACAGTTCATCATTAATAAAACAGCCACATCATTTGATGAGACTGTCAATTAAATGAGGAAATCCTTAATTGATTCTCATTCAATGAGAACCCCTCGGGCTAAGGAGTAAATCTCCCCTTGAGAGCAGTGCTCTATGACAGAGTGACATCTGTAAAACTCTAATGATGAAGGAATAAAAATTCCTCAAGAGCCTTGCTATGGAAAAAATGATGAAATAATCCATCAGAAAAATTGAAATCAATTTTTATATATGAATGAAAAATTCTGAGATCTTTAAGATCTATGAACAAACTCTAAGAGTTCTTTATGAGCAAAGCTCTGTTCATGGTCTAAGAAACCCCAAAAAAAGATCTCTTTAGATCTATGGGTTTAAGAAAGCAAAGCTCCGTTGATGAAACCCTAAAAGGTTTTTTCCTTAGATCAAAGATCTATGAAGAGCGAAGCTCTGTTAATGGGTGAAACTTTAGATTATTAAAAGGTTCTTTAAAAGATTTAATTTTTACCTAAAAATTTTGACAGAGTTTTGTCTTTAAGAAAGTTCTTAAGCCAAAGAGATATGCTCTGCAAGAGAATAATAATTCTCAGAAGGAACAAGATGAACAGAAATCATCCTAAGGGCCAAGGGTCCTATTTATAGGCACTGAGATGCCTTTTCAACTTCTGAGTTGATCCAAGGGCACAGATGCTGCCACCGCCGCACTCACATGTGGGCCACGTGAGCGCAACGGTGGGGGCCATTTGTTTCCCCCAATCAGAGCAAAGCTCTGTTCAAAATTCAAATTTTAAAATAAAGCAACGCTTCAGATGCAGCGCCAAGTGCGCCGCGCCCTGAGCAGTGCACCACGTGCAAAGCACGAGTGCGCTAGCGCTAGGTACGCTGCACTCTAAGCAGCGCACCACGTGCAAAGCACATGTACGCTAGCGCAGGGTGCGCTGCGCTCTAAGAAGCGCACCACGTGCAAAGCACGGATGCGCTAGAGCTAAGTGGGCTGCTCCCTAAGAGCGCACCACGTGCGAAACACGGGCGCGCCAGCGCTGGAACTAAAAGCTCCCCACTGTCAGATCAAAGATCCAATAATAATGATAAATCATTAATTAAACAGAATTAAATTCTGTTAAAGAAAGATTCTTCAAAATCTTTCCAAACAAAAAGATTGTGCTCTGTAAATCAGAGCACCTTTGGATCAATGATCCAATGGTAATTAAAAATCACCAAAACACAGAATAAATTCTGTATGGAAAGATTTCCCAATCATTGTTAAAAAAAACAAGAAGATTGCCTTCTGTAAACCAGAAGCCCTTGGATCAAAGATCCAATGATGGGAAATTCCCCAAATCAATTAGAGAAAAGATCTTCTTAACTGATTGAACTGATCAGCTTGCCCTATATAAAGGCCTCCGGACTTCAAGATGCATACAGAGAAACCTCCCCATAAACTTTGGGAAATTCAAAGACAAGAGCAAGCTCTCAGAAGAAGAAAACTTTCTTCAAGGTAAAAAGAAAAAAAAGAACAAAGAGATGAAATTATCTCATATAAAAGAAGAATTCACTTCTTTCTTTAAGATCATAGATCTATAAGACCAAGGTCTTTTACAAAGAGATAAAAAGATCTCATCATAAAATAAAAGGAAGAACATAACTCTTCTCAACAGATCATAGATATATAAGACAAATTGTCTTTTACAAAAAGAGATCATGAACATCTCATTATAAACAGAGAGGGGGAAAGAATAATTCAATTCTCTTAAGGATCATAGATCCATAAAGGCAAAGCCTTTCATCAATACAAGAGATTGAAGTATCTCCTATAAAAATAAGAACTTTTGTTCTTACAATCTTGAGACAAAGTCTCTTTTGGGATCAAAAAGTTGATCAATTAGCGCTTGCGCTCATAAGATAGAGCTCTGCGCTCAAGCGCGCCGCACAGCGCCAAGCGCGCCACGTGCTCCTCACGTGTGTGCTACTTAACAAAAGCGCCTCAGCGCTCAAAGACTAGCGCAAAGCGCTGCTGAGCCTTAGCGCTCCAAATATAGCGCACTGCGCTCATTGACTGGCGTTCAGCGCCAAGCGTGACACGTGTCCCTCACGTGTGTGCTACTAAATTAATAGCGCAATGCGCTCATAAACTGGCACAATGCGCCCGTCATCCGGTGCTTAGCGCCAAGCGCAACACGTGTCCCTGACGTATGCGCTACTTGATAGAAGTGCACTGCACTCTTTGACTGGCACAAACCGCCAAGCGCACCACGTGTTGCACTGATAGAACATAAATTGTTCTGTAATAAGCCCAAGGCTATGAGGAATGCTCAGCATTCAGTAAAAGACAAAAAAACTGTCAGAGCCAAGCCCAAATAAAGGCTCAACAGCCCAAAATAAATGTTAAATATTTTAATTTGATTGGACTTAGCCCAAAATTGGCCATAAGTCCTCAACTCAGATTAATTGAGCCCATATGCTCATAAATCTTTTAACAGACCTTAGTCCCAAATTGGACTACAGATCTCCCAACCAACCTTGGTTTAAAGGTACATCTCTTTACTCCTCTGATATTTGTCGTTGTAATCCTTCAACATTTTCAGAGAGGTGACGGGTCCCGACAACCATACATTCCATAGACTATGATGTCCTTAACCTCGGACTGTGGGGTCCCTTTAAACCCACGGACTATGATGTCCTTAACCTCGGACCGTGATGTCCTTAAACTAACGTTGGACCGTAATGTCCTTAAACTGGTAATTGACCGCAATGTCCCTAAACTAAGCAATAGAGCCCGAATGCTCTTTTGTTGGATCTAAATGATCCTGTTAAGTTGATCTCAGTCTAAAATTAGACTAATGTATCCTTAAAAAATGTTTAAGTTGATCTTAGTCCTAAATGAGACTAACGTATCCTTAAACCTAACCCCAAACCCAAATCTAAGAAAATACGGATTTGGACTAATCCACGTCCTACGGGGGACAACATAAATTAGTCTCCGTATACAATCCACGGGCAACCAAAAACAAAACAAACACCCACGACACGAAGTGACTATCTGGAGAAGGAGAAAGTGGTTACCGCGATGCGGTAGCGTAATTAACTGCAGGGGCTTGCGCCTGCAGAGAAGAGCGTCCCCACAATCAAAAACCCCTTAAATGAGGGGGAATCTGACGAAGTCTGCTATATCGGCCGCATCCGTTTAAACCTTCGATACATGGTGTCATAAATCAACTTGGCATCTTCGGAGAGATGGATGGATAGCACCAATTAGCATCTGCCCCCAAATTCAGGCAAGACGGACCTACGCGGTCGCGTCTCTGTGTTCGGCGGAGAACAGCCGATGTGCACTAGAGCTTAGGCAATGGCTTCTAATGAGGTGTCGGTAGCAGTTCCATCAGTGTTGGCATCCTCGATGGCAGTGTCATCATCGGTAGCACCACCAAAAGAGGATATTGGATGCGAGGTTGAGCAACGTCGCACCAAAGTGCCGAAGGGAAGAAAGCGATCATCTTCTAGCGCTAGTTCCGGGTCTAAGCGGAGGAAAAAGACAGTTACCGGTCTGCTTGACTTTTTAATGGAATCCGAGCCTATCGTTCAAGATGAACCAATATCTATGCAAGAACCGGATGATGGTTTTCTTTTTCCAGGTTCATCTGCCGAGGAAGCCGCACAATTGGCTGAGGCTATAAGGTGTTCCCAGGATTAGACCGAGATCGTGCGCGTCTTGAAGAGTTCCTATCCTGCCATAATATTCTACGAAGATCCTCCATCTATACGACGAGTATTTATAGGTCCTCTGGAGCAGGGGGCGAGATAGCCCTCAAAAAGCAAATCTCAGCCGCTTCTAAAGATGAGTTGTCGGTGTGGACCGGCGACCATGAATCTACCCTATAACCCCGGCGAGCATACCTTCTTAAGAAGGAACGTCGGCTTGAAAAAGCTATACTCGAGGCATCTTGGCGTATCGGTATGCACGTTTTCTGTATTTTTCCTTTAGCAAGTAATTTATTTTGCTTTCTATGTCTTCTTATCTTCGTAAAACTTTGCAGGGACTTCGGCCATGGCTTAGAATCTGAGCTCGAGTAGCGTCTTGACCACGGACTCTGTAAATATCCCTGATGAGACACCAGTAGGTGTGGAGGGGGTCGCTACAGTTGCTATTCCGACTGCAGAGCTTCCATTGGCGGCTTCTGTTCCCCTTGTGCCCGTTCACCCTGAAGAGGTGTCCCTTCCGGCCGTGGATTTAATGGACTTTTCTGGTGATGGCGTGGAGATGGTAGAACAGGTAACTGAGATTGCCGTCTCTGAAGTGGTGGCCGCTTCCCCTTGATTGATAGCCGCTACACCAGCAAATGTCTCTGATGATGTGCTTGAGGGTATGGAGGAGGCTGCCGAAGCTGCTATCCCTCCTGTTCAAAGCGGGAGGAGTATTGAAGGTATTCTTTTATCTTTTGTTTTAATGATCTCTTCATTATCTGAATCCTTTCGTCTTTTCAGAATTATGCGGATTGGCGGCGTCTATCGCGGATCTATCCCCCAGAAAGTCTTTCCAGCGTTTGCTCGAGATGGCCGCTC
Source organism: Agapanthus africanus (assembly GCA_030015575.1). Classification (NCBI taxonomy): domain Eukaryota; kingdom Viridiplantae; phylum Streptophyta; class Magnoliopsida; order Asparagales; family Amaryllidaceae; genus Agapanthus; species Agapanthus africanus. Next base: position 127,884,594 of record CM057350.1, on the reverse strand, counting down.
CGCAGGCAATATCCCCGCAACGCATCGTCCTCTCTTCCGGGCAAGGTTAGTGTTATTTTCCCCTCCTAATGGCATTATTATTATTTCGTATAACGATGCTAATGTCTTCCATAGTTCTGGAAGCTGACAACGAAGCTGAGATCCTTGACGGGCCTGGAGATCTTTTAAACCCTTCTTGCATGACTGTGGGTAAGTAAAGTTTTGACGTTGTTCCATCTGCTCTTTGTTTGTAAATCTCGCTGATTATTTATGAATCTTGATAGCTTTGCCGGTTCTTATCCCGCTGGAATCTCGCATCCTTATGCCACCTGGACCTTATGCCCTACGCACATCTGAACGGATGGTGAAGCAAAACCTTCACTCTTTGTCGGCTCTCATCGAAAATCTTCGTGCTGGTAGCTCGATCACGGCTAAAGAATTTGCTGCTGAAACCAACATTTCTCTCCCCTTTCTTGCTGCTTACCATGATGAAACATTGGTGCATGTTTGGGTCGAGTTTTGTCATCGGGTGGAGGCTTGCTTACATAGTCTTGAGTGCACGCGCTTTCTTTCAGAGGTCGTGGCTGCAAAGGCGAGCTTGCGGGGGCTGGTTGAATGGTGCGCCGCAAATCTGCAGTCATGTGAGAAGAGGCCCAACCGAAAGTTTTCGGAGAGGGGGCTGGTTTCCAATGCGCTGGGGGAACTTCAAGCTGAACTCACGGCCAAGACCACTCATGCGTATGAACTTTGGCGGGTGTTTCAAGAAGCTATCAGGGAGGTGGTAGCTATTGATAAAGCCGTCATTTTTACTCGCGAGATGGTTGAAACTCACAAAGTTACCGAAAAGGAGCTTGAAAGTCGGCTCGCCTCGTACCAGGCCCAACAGTCTCAAGCGGAGGCCCGTCTCATAGCAATAACAAATTATGAAGCTGAGACCCAGCGGAAGAAGGATGAACTGACGAATCTATTAAACCGTCCGCCGGCTTAAACAAATGTATATGTTTCTTTTTATTCTCCTTTTTTACTTACTCCTGAATGAGAGTATTTTTTGATTCCTTTATAGATTGTACTTTGTATTCATTTTGATTCATGAATAAAAGACATATTTTGTTACATGGTGGTGTGTCCCTTTTAGCAAATGCATTTTGTGGATAATCTATTTTGATATCTTTGTAGGACAGCGATGGCTTAGGAATTAGGTTCAGATCTGCCTCCTAAGGCTTTCCATCTTTATGAGCCGTGAGGGTCACATAAAGATTTTTCTCCCTACGAGTCGAGAAGATCTCGTAGGTGTATTTTCTCCTTAGGAATCGTGAGAATTCCTACGTGTGTTTTTCTTTTGAGAGTCGTAAGGATCTCCCAAGAGAATTTTCTTCCTTACAAGTCGAGAGGACTTGTAAGTGATTGATGAGTTGACCTGCTCCCAAATCAAAGCATTGCTTTAATGGGGAGGTCGAGGGCTGACTTTGGCCATTTTCCACGGGGTCAGGATTGACTTTAGCCGTGTTCCACAGGGTCAGGGGTTGACTTTGGCCATACGGGGTCAGGATTGACTTTAGCCATACGGGGTCAGTATTGACTTTGGCCATTTTTCACAAGGTCAGGATTGACTTTAGCCGTGGTATACGGGGTCAGGAGTTGACTCTCGGTTGTTTGTTCACCGCCGAGTCATGGAACTGGGAACTTTGCCGCGGCTTCGAGATAGTCTCTAGGATTTCTGTGAACCTTTGAGATTTGGAACTAGGGGCTTTACTATGGCTCCGCTTTGCTGACGTTGCGTCTGCTGTAATGAGATGAATGTCGAGGTGGTCTTTAGGTTTTCTGTGAACCATCGAGATTTGGAACTAGGGACTTTGCCATGGCTCCGCTTGATTGTCGCATCCAAATCCTTCTAGAATGAGGAGGAACGCTGTTGTGGGTCTTCAGGATGTAGATGCGGCCGTCGAGACTTGAAACTAGGGACTCTGCCGTGACTCCGAGATAGTCTCTAGGCTGTCTGTGAACCTTTGAGATTTGGAACAAGGGGACTTTGCCATGGCTCCGTTTGTTGACGTAGTATCTGCTTCTGGTTAGAACGAGAAGGAACGCCGTTATTGATCTCTTGAGATGCAGATGTTGCCATCGAGACTTGGCTCTCTTTCTGATGGAGCCTGGTGGGATGATATGGTTCCCTCTTTGTTTGTGCCCCTGGATTGTATACATGGATCGATGTGATCTCACCTGTAGGGCAAAAGTTTCATTTTATATTTATTATATTTTTTTTGTTTTCTTTCTGCGATGCTCTATCATTTCATCTTTTTGTATCGCGAAAGTTGCGATTACCCAATCATTTCGGCTATTTTTCGCGGTGCCCAATCATTTCGGCTATTTTTTTTCTTTTTACTCGCTGCTTTTTATTGCGAGTTGCCCGATCATTTCGGCTATTTTGTATGCATATATTTTACTTGCTGATTTTGTTGCAAGTTGACCTACCATTTCGGCTATTTCATATGCATTTATGGCTCGATGAATTTTTATCGCGAGTGTGGAACTTGGAATCTGGTGCCAATCTCAACATCAGCATCGCTACGACTGGAATATTGCCAGGAGCGAATCATCATTTGCCGTGAAAGGGCTTGGAATTGGATACCGATTTAGGCATCATCATCGCTACCACTGGGACATTGCCAGGAGCGAATCATCATTTGCCTCTGTCGATGTCGAACAAAGGTGGCTTAGCAAACAGGGTTAGGATCCTGTCGACTAAGGCTTTTTGACTTTACGAGCCGTAAGGGTCTCATAAAGGTATTTCTCCCTACGAGTCATGAGGATCTCGTAGGTGCATTTTCTCCTTAGGAATCGTGAGGATTCCTAAGTGTGTGTTCTCTTATAAGTCGTAAGGATCTTACAAGAGTGTTTTCTCCTTATAAGTCGAGAGGACTTACAAGTGTCGTTCGCCATATGAAGATATCCCTTGTCAGTGGTGGGACTCTGTTGGGGAAATGTTTATTCGTGCCCGTGGATTGTATATAAGGGTCTGTATTGAAACGCTTGTAGGGCAATCTGAGGAGTGTAATGACGGCTTAAGAACAGGTTCAAATCCCTGTAGCTTAAGGCTTTTAAATCCTATGAGTCGTGAGGGTCTCATAGGGGATTCTCTTTACGAGTCGTGAGAATCTCGTAAGTGTAATTTCTCCTTAGGAATAATGGGGATTCCTAAGTGTGTTGCTCCTTTGTGAGTTGTAAGGATCTCACGCAGGTATTTTCTCCTTACAAGACCGAGAGGACCTTGCAAGTGTCTTTTAACGAGATTGCGCCCATTCGGGTTTTCACAAACTCACCGGTAGCCCTGCTGTTTTTACTCACGAAGCCCTTTCGGGTTTTCATCCGTGCCCGTTTTTCTTATGGACGTACCGTTTTTTTACGAGTCTGAGCCCTTTTGGGTTTTCACAAACTCGCTGGTAGCCCTGCTGTTTTTACTCATGGAGCCCTTTCGGGTTTTCATCCGTGCCCATTTTGCTTATGGACGTACCATTTTTTTTTACGTCAGCCCAAGGATGCTGCGGGTTTGCAGTAGTTTAAAGACGTTTCGGTCAGTAGTTAGTTTTAGGACATTTCGGTCCGTTGCTAGTTTAGGGACGTTTGGGTCCGTTGTTAGTTTAAGGACATTACGTTCCGTCGCACGTTTTCGATGCGAGGTTTCGTCGGATACTACTTATAGAGTTTGGTCTTAGAAAGATAGCGAGCGGACATAGGCGTCGTCATCTATTGTTGACCTAGGCCGTGACTCATCAGGCGTAGTATTTTTTCAAGAACCGTCCGTTTATTGCCCTGAAAGGTCTTTCTCCATGTATATTCATGAGCAAGTAAGCTCCACCTTAGTAGACCTTGTCTATGATGTACGGGCCCTTATAATTTGGCTCGAATTTCCCCCCGTTTGGCACGATTGGGGATCATAGGTCTTTTGACCACTAGCACGAGTTCGCCTTGGCGGAATGTTCTTGGCCTAGTCAATCTCTCGTACGAGCGCGTCATCTTTGCTATGTAATCCTCCAAGTTTTGCTGCGCGATAAGACGAGTTTCATCGAGGGCATCGAGCTCCTCAAGCCGAAGATGAACATTCTTATCGTCTGTTAGCTTGTACTGGACTGCCACTCGTAGAGAGGGTAGCTCTATCTCCAAGGGAAGTACTGCTTCAGCGCCGAATACCAATGTATACGGCATTGTATTTGTGGCCGTTTTGAACGTGGTCCGATACGCCCAGAGAGCTTCATGCAGTCTTTCGTGCTGGTCCTTTTTGTTTTTGGACACCGTCTTCTTTATGATCTTCATCAAGGTCTTATTGAAAGTCTCATCTAGACCATTAGCTCGGGAATTATAGACCGAAGAATATCTCCAGTCTATATTATGTTGCTGTGCGAAGCGGCTGATTCTGTGACTTCTGTAGGCTGGCCCGTTATCGGAGATAATCCGCCGCGGAGTGCCGAACCGATAGATGACGTGTGTCTTGAAGAAATGGAGGATATTCTCCGTCTTCACTTATCTTAGTGGTACTGCTTCTGCCCACTTGGAGAAGTAATCGGTTGTGGCCAGTATGAACCGATGTCCTCTGGACGATGCTGGTTCAATGGGCCCGATTATGTCGGTTCCCCACATTTCGAACGGACAGCTAGCCACCCTTGGGTGTAGCGGATTCAGATGCTGGTGGATGAAGTCCCCATGAATTTGGCACGAGTGGCACTGCTTCGCAAATTCGAGACAGTCTTGGATCATCGTGGACCAATAGTAGCCCATCCTTTTGATCTTCAGCTTCATCTTTGGTCCGGCTTGATAAGAACCGCAGAGTCCATCATGAGTTTCTTGGACGACTCTCCTTGCTTCTTTCGGTCCCAGGCATCTTAGCCACAGGGAGTTGAACGATCTCTTATATAGAGTATCATTGACGAAGGCGAAAGACAGCTCTTTTCATAAGCTGATGTCTCGAGGACGCATCTTCAGGTGTTCGACGGGATTTGAAGTAGTCTACAAAGACTTCTCTCCAACCCTTAGCCTTTCCCTGGTCTTTTATTTGTAGGGTCGTTTGCTTGGTCTCTCCCTTTTCTTTGGACAACTCTGGAGATATTTCTGTCGGTGCAAGAACCCGACGGCTTTGCACAACGATTTACGTCATCGAGATTTTCATCAGCCAATTCTTTAGCGAGCTTGGCTAATGCATCGGCTTTGCTATTTTCCGTGCGCGGTATGCTTTCCAAAACATAGGAGGGGATTTGGGTCAGCAGTTGCTGCACTCTCTTACCGTAATTTACCAACTCTGGTTTGCACATTTGATAGTTTCCATTTACTTGACTAACGACCAGCTGGGAATCTCCGTATATGAGGAGGTTTACGATTCCCATGTTAACGACGATCTCAAGACCTGCTATCAAAGCTTCATATTCGGCTTCATTGTTTGTCCTCGGCTCTGTTAAGAAAAAGGCAAAGCGCATTATCCCTCCTTGTGGAGTCACGAAGATAAGGCCTACCCCAGATTTGATTATAGAGGTGTTGTGTTGTCGTTTCTTCATGGAAGATGCCCCATCGAAGAAAAGTTCCCATCGGGTGTCACCCTCTCCTTTCTCCCTATCGATCATTTCAAACGCGTGCTCGTCTGGCAATTCGCAATTTAGGGATGAATTGGCAGATATCGGATGCTCAGCGAGGAAGTCGGCGATAGCCTGGCCTTTCACTGCCTTGAGCGGTCGATATATTATCGAGAACTCCATCAAGAGGAGGGCCCATTTAGCGAGCCGTCCTGTTAGTATGGCTCTTGACATCAAATATTTGAGAGGATTCACTTTTGATATTAGGTGGACCTCATACGCCAAAGCATAATGCCGAAACTTTGTTATAGCAAAGATTAATGCCAGGCAATGTTTTTCGATAGGGGAGTAATTGTTTTCTGCCCCTAGGAGAACTCGGCTTAAATAGTAGAGGGCTCTCTCTTTTCCTTGGTCATTTTCCTGTGCCTATAGTGCGCCTAAGGAACCTTTAAGGGCGGTTGTGTACAGGATGAGAGGTTTCCCCTTGACTGGAGCGGTCAGCACCGGAGGATTCTGCCAGTATTACTTGATTTCGTCTATTGCGCTCTGGCATTTATGATCCCAGACGAAAGGGGTCCCCTTCTTCATTAAATGACTGTAGGGGCGGCATTTGCCGGAGAAGTTAGCTATGAACCGCCGGATATATGCGAGCTTTCCTTGGAGAGACCGCAGTTGCTTGAGAGTTCTTGGCGGAGGCATTTCCATGATCGCCTTGATCTTCGATGGGTCTATCTTGATACCTCGGTGTCGTACAATGAATCCTAGGAATTTACCTGAGGAGACTCCGAATGCACATTTGAGAGGGTTCATCTTCAAGTTGTATTTCCGAAGGCGCTGAAACACGATCTTCAGATGCTCCTAATGATCCTCGTGTGATTTGCTTTTTACAACAAGGTCGTCAATATAGCATTCGACGATTTCATGTATGAGGTCATCGAAAATCTTCGTCATAGCCCTCTGATAGGTAGCGCCGGCGTTCTTCAGACTGAAAGGCATTACTTTGTAGCAAAATATCCCCAGCGGAGTCCGGAAAGCGGTATACTTCTAATCTTTAGGATGCATCTTTATTTGATTGTACCCCGATGAGCCATCCATGAAGGAGAAAACTTCGTGATTGGACGTGTTGTCTATCATCAGCTCAGTAAACGGTACAGGAAAATCATCCTTTGGGTAAGCTTTGTTGAGGTCTTGAAAGACCACGCAAATGCGCACTGTCCTATTTTTCTTCATCACTGGGACGATGTTGGCAATCCAGTCAGGGTACTGAACCTCTTAGATAAAGCTAGAGTCGATTAACTTCTTGACTTTGGCGTTGATGCGCATCTCAAGTTCGAACCGCATTCTTCTTGGTGCTTGCTTGAATGGCTTGACGTCCAGAGATATCGTCAATTTATGCATAGCTATCTCTGGATCTAGCCCCGGCATCTTAGAATAGTTCTATGCGAAACACTCTTTATACTGCACGAGCACGTCTCTTAGTGTAGCTACTTGTTCTTCGGATAACAGTTCACTGACGAACGTAGGCCTCGGGTCGTTTGCCGTCCCTAAGTCGATTTTCCTTAGGTTGTCCGCAGTAGTATGTATTCCATCTTCTAACTCTTTTGGCGCAGGTGGAAATTATGAGATCGACTCATCTTCATCCTCATTTTCGAAGCACCAGGAGAGGTCATCCACATTATCGTGCTTTCCTTCTTCCGACATCATTATCACGTGACAGGTACGAGATCGCTTCAAAGAATGATGTTGCTTCGGCTCTACTCTCGCTGCATATGTGGCTTTCGGTTCATGCTTCTATGGCGGGGTTACCCTCCAACTGCTGGATAAAGCAAACATGCCTTACTGATACTGGACTTCTACCCAGTCTTTGAATGTGAAGCAATCTTTGAAAGGATGTCTTATCGCTCGGTGATAGGAGCAATAATCTGGGTGAGAGACCTCATCTGCTTGCTCAGGGTGTTTGGACTCCGGGAGCATAACCATTTGATATTTCATGAAAAGATCGAATATCTTCCTTGTCTTGTCTCGAGGAAAGAATATTCTCGACCCATTTTCTTTATAAGAGACGAATCCCGGCTGCTCAATTCTCGATCGCGTGACTACTTGGACCCGCTTTGTTGTTGTCGAACGTTTTTTCCGTTCTTCAACTTGTTTTTGCTTTTGCGTCGGGTCTTTTGTACGACGGGCTGGCGACGAAGGGTATCGTCATTCTCTATCGCATGCTGAAGGAGACGCTGCATCCTGGCTTTGTCGTAAATGGCCATTTCGCGGATATGGTCATCCCGGGCCTTTTGACCCGCTTCCCTTATTAGCTTGTCCATCTATTCTTCGAACGACGGACTTGGCACTTTCATGGCAGGACCTTGTTTTGGTTCAGGGTTAGCATCTTCTGTCAGAGCATCTCCTTCTTCATCAAAGTCATGTATAACGTAGCAGCCATGGAATCGCTCCCGTTTCTTGGATTGAACATATCCAAGCCCAATCATTTCCATTCTCCCGTTGGGCAACTTTCGCTGAGTTCCGGGGACGTTCCAGATCCTGTTGTAGAACTGAGCTTGTCGAGCAGTCTGTTTGAAGGGTATGCTTTGGCGCCTCAACAGCCTTTTTAATCCTTCTGTGTAGTATCTGGGCAGACGGATGGGCTGGAGCTTGTCAAGCGTAGAATCGGCGTCATGCCAGACTTATTTCTCCACTTTGGTTCTGCGGATCGATTAAAGAGGATCGCCTTTTCATCTTTTCGCCTGGGAGGGACGTAGAACATCTGCAGTTCTTGCACCCTATAGGTATCAAGTGCATCGAGCTCTTTGTATCGTTCTTTCGGAACCATGGCGATCTGCAAACTCTGATCATCTCCAATAAAGGCCTGCACTGATAAACGAGCCGAGAATACTGCGTTGACATCGTCTTCAGAGTCACTGCCAAAGACCAGAATAGAGGTAGACGGTCCCGGTTTGTTGTATCGAGGAGGTCCCAAATAGACTATCTCTTCTTCCTCCCCGGTATCGCTCCCGAAGACCGGAATGGTGGTGATAGCTTTTTGCTTATCCTCAGGTTTATGGCATTTTTCCATGTCTTCAAAGTCTTGTAAGAAGTACTTTGCATCTTCGTACTTTCGGACTTCGTTTACAGAGAATGGGTTCAACTCCTCTGTCACAGTGTATTCAAGCCCATCTTTGAAGTACTTCATACACTGATGCTGTGTAGAAGGGATAATATTGTACTCGTGTAACCAAGGTCGGACGAGCAAAGCGTTGTAGCAAGTCCTGGCATCAATGACGTAGAACTTGATATCAGTGACGAGCAGCCCAAAGCGTAACGTCAGTATCACAGACCCGAGCGTCCGTGATGACTGGGAGTCGAACCCGGAGATGGTGATTTTATCCCGAGCGAGGTGCTGGATGCTCATGCAGATTTCTTTTAGTACCCTCACATTTAGGAGATTGACAGAGGACCCGTTGTCAACTAGAATCCTCCCTATCTTGATGTCATGGCAGTATCCGGTGACATACAGGGGATGGTTGTGCTCGCATGTTCCGAGGAGGAGATCTTCGTCGCCGAAAGTGACGTTAGCAGTGTGCACTTCTTCCAGCTCGTCCTTCATCTTTTCTTCGGCAAGGGAAGCTTGGAACTGCTCGGGCTCTTGTAGTGCCTTGATCAAAGAATCTCTCGCCTCTTTAGATAGCAGAAGGGCGTCGAGAATGCTTAGCTGCGAGGGTATCTTCCTCGGGTGTGCCAGAACATTGTAATCCACCTTGTTTTTCTCGGGCGGGTCCTTGGCTGCCAGCTCTTTGACGACTCAGTCATCGAGGGTGATATTCTCAGGGACCTTTTCTTTCCCCTTATTCTTTTTGTTCGATCCCTTATTTGCGGGTCCGAGATTCTTTTCAGGTAGCATGCGATTACGCAGCTGAATGTTCTCGCAGGTCTTCATCTCTTCTGTTTCAGAGATGGATTCCTTGAAGAGAGGGTCGATGGCTATTTCTTCATCAGAATCACTCCCGAAGGTGAGAACTTGCGATCCCCCAGAATTAACCATGTGACATTCACCGGCAGTTCTCTTATGCTCATCTGTCGTGCTTCTTTGTTCCCGACGAGTTTTGCGCTTCATCCGCTTAAAATGCTGTCGGTGAGCAACGTATCCCTGCCACCAATTTTTAAAGGCGTTGCATTCTTCAGTAGGGTGTGTGGTCCTCTAATGGTACAAGCAGTAGTTTGGATGTGCATCCTCTTCGTTAAGGTGTATCCTATCAGGAGTGTTTCCTTCGGAGGGTGGCAGCTTCATTCCCATCGATATGGCTTTGGCGAACCTTTTCCTTGTCTTGAACCTGCTTTTGCTGGCGACCGAAGTGCTCCTATCCGGTTAGGGTATTTCAATCCTTTCGTTTAGTTGCCGACGTTTGGCTTTTTCGTATACGGCGATTTCACGCTCCTGATCATCTTTGCTTTTCAGAAGAGCTTCGTTCAGGAATACGTCAATCATCTCGTCTGACGGTCCTAAGAGTTCCGGTTTGGGATCTGCTCCCAGTTTCTCTATATCAGGAGCTTCTTCACCATCTACTGACGGGTGGGAGATCACGTGGCAGCTTGCCACATAATCTTCAGATTTGTCTAACGAGTCTTCTCCTTCATCTTCATCGCCATCTCTATCTTCAAGGATGTGGATGAGAAACTCTCGGAGTGTGACCGGGGTTCGCGCCTTCTGGTTATATTCCTCCAGCGCGTCAATACGTTTTTGCAGGTCTGTGCGCTTGTCATCAGGCTTCACGAGCTTTTTGGTCTTCTTCTTCTTCTTCGAAGACTTTGACGGCTGGGTTTAAGAGTTTTGATCATCGCTACTAATTCTTGGAGTCAGGCGCGGCTTCAGCATTCCCTCAATGATCATGGGTTCCAGTGAACTTTTCCACCTGATTGCCGGGCATGTTTGGAGATCCTTCAGCATTCTTTTCATCTTGGCTGAAAAAGCGACCTCTTATGGAGCTTCTTCTATAAAAGAGCCTGATGCCCCCGGTGTGTCCCCCCTTTTAAGAGCGTGCGGCTGAGGCGGGCTTACTTTCCAATTCTCGGACAGTGCGAATTTGCCCTGTTGGTATTGGACCTCAATCCAACCTTTGAAGACGAAGCAATTTTCGATTGGATGGCCCACCACTTGGTGATAGGGGAAATAATTGGGATTATTGGCCTCACCGGGTTGCAATGGGCATTTTAGATCCGGCAAGGTGATGAGCCTTTTGCGCACCGCCAGCTCGAACAGTCTCCTCGTTTTATCCCGGGGAAACGAATAAGGGCGCTTCAGTTTCTCATTGAAGAATCGCCGTCTATCATCTTGGCGATCAGTTGGTTTTGGACCACTGGGCTGCTGCTGAACATTGGCGACGAAGGTCGCTTTCTCTTTCCCTTTTTCGTTTCGAGATTCCAACTTCGAAGAAGATGGTCTATGACCCATCTGATCCATTTGGGCCAGCTTTTCAATCAAGGCCTGGAAATTAGTTGGCTTGAAGAACATCATGAACTGGGATATGGTCGCCTGCGGATCAAGAGTACCCATGAACATGCCTACCGCAGGCGCTTCTTCAATGCGCTGCTCGCACTTCGACCATAGATTCCACCACCGTATCGCATACTGAACCCATGTTTCGCCCAGCTTTACCCTGGCGTTGATCAATGCCATGATTGGGGTGCGTTCGCTGGCGCTTGCGAACCTTTGTGTAAACAGTAATTCCATTTCTGCAAATATCTTAACGGAGTCATTCGGAAGCTCAGAGTACTATTCAAACGTTGTCTCCGACAAGCTGCCAACAAACTGGTGAAGCAGTAGCTTATCGTCACCTCCGGTGTTGCCGCACAGAGCCCTAAATTGAGCCATGTGTTGGTGTGGATTTCCCGTCCCCTTATATACGTGGAATTTAGGAATCGTATATCCTGGCGGGTACTTTATTTGATCATACCAACCCGGATAAGGTCGTCCAGTTTTAACGATTTGGCTAGCCACTTCGCTCGCCTGATGATCTCGTATCTGCTAAGCTATATAGTCATCCAGGGCGGCTTTGGAGATCGTCTCCTCTTTGGCCGTTGATAGAGCCGGAAGAGGGTTCGATGCCTCCCCTCCGTCATCTTCAAAGACAATCGGAGTGTCTTCGGCCGGAGGATCCGGCTGTATCATCATCCCGACCATATCTTGGAATAAAAGCGCCATTCATTTTATATTGTCCGCTTGTTCCGCGGCCTCTCTGTCTTTCTTCTCGAGGATTCTGCGGAGGAACTCAGCATCGGTTTCTTGTTCATGACGCTGCTCTGATGATGTCTCCGGGCTTTCTTTTGGCCCAGTGAGTGCGGCCATCTGTGTTAGCATCTCCTGGAGCTTCTGTTGTTGCTCCTGAGCTTTTGTTACCGATCGGGTGAGTGCTCGATGACCCGTGGAGATACGGCTATCCTCTTTCCCGGATACCATATAAACAGTGTGCACCACCATGCCTCCAGACTTGGGGCGTTTGGATCTAGTGCCTTTGAGCTTTTCCGCAGACACGGGGATTTTCTCCGACCTTCTTCTTTTGTGAGCGGTCGAAGTTGAGGGGGCCGTTACAGCGGGCACCCAAGCAGACGACACCTTATGTTGTATGACAGGGTGGTTCTTCTCTTGCCGAACTTTCATCTTCTTTGGTTAGCGAGAGTAGTCTTGGTTAACCACAGAATCTTGGACCTTTCGTCAGACCTTGTGAATTTTGGAGGACAGCTGCTGAAGGGGATGTTCTGGATCTACCTTTGTAACATTTTCCACAGGTGGAGGAGATCTTTTCATTACGGCGGTCGGAAAGTTCTTGCAGACCCTCCTGAGTGGTTCAAAATTGTTCCCAGTTGGAACAACAGCATCAATTTCTACCATTGGAACTGGCGGGGTAAATCCAGATAGGGAATTGATCCCAGCTTTCCTCACTCGGCGCCAGTGGCGACGTCGAGCATGCCTTGCAGACAGTATTGATTCAGATATGGGGGTGGTTCCCTCATGCCCCCTGTCCTGGTGAAGGGTTGTCGTTGGTGCCAGCCTATTGAAAATTGACGTCCGTTGAGTGGGGATGGCCAACCTGTCGAAGGCAGACTTTCGAGCAGGGGAAGCAGCCTTAGTGACTTTGCCTGAAGTGGGAGTTGGAGCAGACAATCTAGCGAAGACCGATCCCTTAGCAGGAGAAGTCTCTCTGATGACTTCGTTCACTGGAGCAGGGATGGCTATCTTGCAACGTCAGTGGGGAAATGAAGCTCATTGGTAGGAGAATGGTCCCAAAGAATAGCCCAGTGGTGGCTTGCGTCACCTGTTCCACTGGCATCTTGAAAACGGAGGCTGCCTGAGGCCCATAAGTCACTCCTCCCGCGAGGACAGAGTGGGAGTTGTTGCAGTTGGTGCAGTTGGAAGCCATTGATCTGCACGGGAGCAAGACACCAAACCTTAGCACCTCGAATCAAGGGGCAACCATAGCAAACCACGATTCGTTCGCGAAATACAACACACGAAGTGTGGAGTGGAAAGAGGAAAAGTTCCCACCGGGCGTGCCAGAATCTGTTCTCCGCCGAAAGCCGAGACGAGACCGCGTAGGCCGTCTTGCCTGAATTTGGAGGCAGATGCTATTTGGATTTTATCCGTCCACCTCTCTGAAGATGTCAAGTTGATTTATGGCACCATGTATCGAAGGTTTAGACAGATGCGGCTGTTGTAGCAGACTTCATCAGATTTCCCTTCATTTGAGGGGTTTTTTGATTGTGGGGACGCTCTTCCCTGCAGGCGCAAGCCCCTGCAGTTAATTACGTTGCCGTATCGTGGTAACAACTTTCTCCTTCTCCAGATGGTCACTTCGTGTCGTGCGTGTTTGTTTTCTTTTTTGGTTGCCCGTGGATTGTATACGGAGACTAATTTATATTGTCGCCCGTAGGGCGTGGATTAGTCCAAATCCGTATTTTCTTAGATTTGGGTTTGGGTTGGGTTTAAGGATCGTTAATCTCATTTGAGATGAAGATCAACTTAAACATTTGTTAAGAATACGTCAGCCTAATTTTAGACTAAGATCTACTTAACAGGATCATTTAGATCCAACAAAAGAGCATCTGGGCTCTATTGTTTTAGTTTAGGGATATTGCGGTCCATAAGTTTAAGGACATTGTAGTCTATGAGGTTTAAAGACATCATAGTCTATAAAGTTTTTGGTTGTCGGGACCCACCATCTCTCTGAAGACGTTGAAGAATTACAACGACACATATCAGAGGTGTGAAGAGATGTACCATTGAACCAATGTCAGTTGAGAGATCTGTAGTTGGATTGATTTAAGGATCGTTAATCTCATTTGAGATTAAGATCAACTTAAATGGTTGTTAAGGATACGTTAGCTTAATTTTAGACTAAGATGTACTTAACTGGGTTTTTAGGATCATTTAGATCCAGCGAAAGAGCATTTGGGCTCTATCGTTTTAGTTTAAGGACGTTACGGTCCATAAGTTTAAGGACATCATAGTCCATGGAGTTTAAGGACATCATTGTCCATAGTTTAAAAACATCATGGTCCGTAAAGTTTAAAGACATCATAGTCTGTGAGTTTAAGGACCCCACAGTCCGTGGTAGTTTAGAGACATCATAGTCTGTAAAGTTTAAGGACATCATAGTCCATGAGTTTAAGGACCCCACAGTCCGTGAAATCTCTGGTTGTCGGGACCCGTCACCTCTCTAAAGATGTTGAAGGATTACAACGACAAATATCAGAGGAGTGAAGAGATGTACCCTTGAACCAATATTGGTTGAAAGGCTCTGGGAATTACTTTGAATGTCATATGGGATGATCAATTTTGGAAGACAAGAGTATAGTTGGGGTTCAGTTTCAAGGGATCTTGCTTCTTGAAGACTTTGCTAATTTGGGCTATGATTGGCTCGAATATAGTGTTAAACACTAGAGTACATTCGTCGCTCACGTGCTCCCACGTGAGGCGCTTAAAACTAAAGCGCTCACGTGGGGTCACGTGAGGCGCCTGAAGATTGAGCCTTGCTTCTTTTATTTTACTCTTAGAATATGCATATAAGTGTTAAACACTTGACCTTTATGACCATCACGTGTGGGCACGCGATGGGTATCCATGCGTTGGATATTAAAGTATTTGTCAGGGGTCACATGGGAGCACGTGATACACTCTAAAAGAGAAACTGTCTTGGCTTTACTCCCTTTTGTTTTGATGAGCTTTTTAAGGGTCACGTGGGAGCACGTGATACACCCTAAAAGAGAAACTGTCTTTATTGTTTTCTCTTTTCCCTTTTAAATAAGTGTTAAACACTTTGGGAAATCTCTTTTTCTGGTTCAAAGAAAGGGGGTCACGTGTTACCACGTGATCATCAATATGCATATAATTCTGAGTTTCAAGTCCCTTACTAACTTCTCTTCTCTTCTTTTGCTTATAGGAATTTAATTCCTCGGAAATTTGCATGGAGGAATCTCCCCAACGAGAATTAACTTTTCAATTTTATGGGAAGATCTGCTTCTGCAGATCTATCACCATGAGGAAGAACTAAATTCTTATATTAGGGGTTAAACCCTATTCTTGTTGGAGGAATTAAATTCCTATATGTTTTTTTGGGAGAATAGAATTCTCTAAACTGAGGTCTTCACTTAGGTTTTAGATCTGCATGGCAGAATCTCCCCGATGAGAATTAAATTCTCAACTTATGGGGAGATCTGCTTCTGCAGATCTTCAACCAGAGGAAGAACTAAGTTCTTATTTAAAAGAGTTAAACTCTTGGTTTTGAGAATTAAATTCCCTTTTTGTTTTATGGAATGATCTCCTTCCTTTTCTTACCTAGAGTTTCTTTTTTCTCTCTGGAGAATTAAATTCTCTTTTTCTTTTATTTTTAGGGAGAGGTTTATATCTTTTTCTCTGTTCAATCATCTCTTCTGTATTTTTCCCTTTCTCTTCCTTCTTGGCTCCTATTTATAAGAGAAAGAAAAGAATCAGTTTGTTCAGCCAATCTCTCATTGAGAGATTTTGATTGATTTTATAACCAACATGATCTTTTAGATCACTTGGTGAATTTTATTTACCATTGAATTTTTAATCCAAAAGATATTTTACTTGTTCTTCCTGGCAAATTTTAGGAAAATATTTCTTTGTATAGAATCTTTCTATAAATTGGTGATTTGTAATCACCATTGGATTTTTAATCCAATGGTGCTCCCTTTTACAGAGTGCAAACTTTTTTGTTTGGAAAGATCTAGTGAAATATTTTTCCAATTAGGGTTTTTAATTCCTTTTAATTAGAACTTAATTCTATTAGTTCAGAGGGTTTAAGAGTCTATCACGTGTTGGCACGTGACCTTACCAATTAAGCATTTAATTAGAATTTAATTCTATTGTTCAGACTTCAGAGGGATCAGGAACCCATCACGTGTTGGCACGTGACCCCACTGATTAAGCATTTAATTAGAATTTAATTCTATTAGTTCAGAGGGCTCAGAAACCCACTGTTCATACCATAATATTGCATTATTATATTCCCCATTCTTATTCGTTTTATAAATAAACAGGTGCTTTTGACGCATGTCTGCTACATATTACAGGTTACAGGTTCTTGGATCTAAAACAATGAAAATAATGAAAAGACAATGCAAAAGTGAGACTACAAATGATAAATGGTGAAATCTTGATCGCGCCTACATTGTGAGGAACAATGAACAACAGTTCACCAAGTATAAAGGCAGCGACACGAAGAAACAGTAAAACTCCACTACAATATTCACTGGAAAGATCTGGAAGAGAATGAGAAACCAATCTGCAAAAAGACCTGAAGAAATAAGAAGACAAGAATGATAAGAGCCATCCCACAAAAGTTCATAGCCCAACTTCCCATTTTGGCCGCGGAACCGCGGCCAAACCCTGGCTGAGGCCGCGGTTCCGCGGCCGTACTAAGGCTATAGTGGAATTATTTTTTATCATAATATATGGCGGCTCTGACTAGTCAACCTAGGGCTATTTTGGTAAATGCAGATGTGCGAATCAATTATAACCTAGGGTTTCTATGAATCTATAAATAGAGACCCAATTCATTGTATTCTTGTCATGCCTCCCTATGCCTCTATTCATCAATAAAATTTCAGTTTTCTTTGAAGTTGGAGAACATCAATCATAAGTAGGTTTATTTTTCTGCCTTAGTTTTAGTTTTAATTTCTGCCCTAGGTAATTTCTTTTCTTGCTCTAGTTTAATATAGTTTAGAATTTTATTAACTTGTAGTAGTAGATCTTTTCATCTCTTAAAGCAAAATAAAAATTATGTCTTTCGTAGATCCCTTAATGAGCGAGTAGTTTCCTCGCTTGTTAGGGTTAGGAATAGGGAAGGGTTTAAGAGGTGAAGATCTCTCATCTCTTTTCTTTGCCAATCTCTTATGAACATTAGGACTCCATGCATACTTTCTTATTCCGCTCCCTACGGCACTCTACCCACGAGGTAACGGTGATACCGTAGTATAAAAGACCGGATCTGTAAGTTTTCCATGGAGATTAGGGTAAAGATTAAGAAAGGAAGGACAGGGATCTAGAGGAAGAAATATCTTCCCAATCATCCTAATCCCCTTTATTAAAATTTACCATAACCCCTAATATGAAATCTAATTAAAGGTATTGGAAAGAGGTGTAGATCTTTATTTACCAAATTTTACCTAAACCTAATCCTAGCAAGTTTCCTAATCCTAGTATAACACAACTTCGTTTTTAGATTTAATTAAAAGACCAAACATCATGTGGAATTAGCTCGTAAGAACATTTAGGAAAATTACAGCATCCCTGTGGATCGACCCGTATTCACCGGCTAGCTACCAAGCGACGTCGTTCTTGATTGCGGTAATATATTTTTGATAGTAAAAATCTCTCTAAATCAAATGGCGACGTTGCCGGGGATGGCATGTTATTTCCTTTTTGCAATTTCGGGTTAATATTAAATTAAGAAATCATAAAAACTGAAAAATCAACAAAATATAAAAATATATCATCTGCTATTTTTGGAAAGGGTACTTTTGTTTGAATTTTGCAGGATCTACACACAAATTCGGATCTGGAGATCTACAGAAATCAAAACAGAAAACAAACGATCCTAACAACAGAAGATTGCAACCACAGAGGAGTACAATTTTTTTTGGGAACAGTGCCTCTTCTATCACCGTGTATCCGCCGCATTAAGGCGTTCTGGCTGCGGAAAGGCGGCATGTAGGTGACATCGTTATCTCAGATTTTTTTCTCGGGAACCGTGCAGGGTAGTTAACCGCGGAAACGCGGTTGGAGGTGCGCTTTGACCGCGGAAACGTGGCCTTTTGGTGTCTTCGGCTCGTGAAAATTGCACTGTAAGTCTCCTCTGTTTCTCCTCTGTAAATCTTGATATATCTTCTGTAAATTTTCCTGCAGGATTTCTTTGCGCTTAAAAATCTTCCCCTTTCCAAATAACAAATCTTATGCAGGATTCTTTGTGCGCGTTTAAAATAAAAATTGATTGCAAGAAATCTTTTCTGTTTTGCATATCTTTTCTCAAATTGCAATAACAAAAAAAAACTTTGATTGCAAGTGATTTACTGTTTTGCATATTTTTAATCGGATTTTAAGGGGGTTTTGACCAATTCAGATTGGGTGGGGATTTCATCACCCTTCCCAGGACCCCAGAAATCACATAAGGCATTTGCATTGACCATATCTTAATTAAAAAATACTGGACTCGGCCCTAAGGACTTCGAGCTCAATAGGACAGAGGACTAGTTATAGGCATCAGCGGTTAATCCTAACCTGACTTTGCGGTGTCTAGGCAAGTGTGTCCAAGGGGGGTGGTTACTTAATTAGGACCGCTACTTGTAGCGGGGAGCCTCCCACTCACCTGGCACTTACCTAGCCGCAATTGGCGGTGAAGAGGCGGTTTGAGGTCCTATTTCTAGCCCTTTGGAACAGTTAGGAGCTGTCTAGCTGGTGACCCTAGATCTAGGCCTGATTGTGCATTTTTGGTTGATCGAAAGTGTGTCTTAGCCCTTTATCAAAAATCTTTTTTGCAAAAAGTTCCAAACAAATAAAAAAAAGGAAAAAGGAAAAATATTTTATAAAAACTTGCAACTTTTGTCGCTAAGAAATCCTTGCACCACCCAACCTTCTTTCTTTTCCCCTTTCTTCTATCATGGGTACCCCACATCACAAATCTCTTGCCGAACTTTGGTATCCCGAACCTAACTTTTCCTCGTACATCAATTGTTTCGGTCGATTTAAGGAAGATCCCTCCGTGCCTAAAATTTCTTTGAAAGATCAAATAGAAGCGTTTAGGAGAAATAGTTCGACTTTCAGCCCACTTTGTGTCAACCTTGTCAACCTTCACCACCTTCGTACTTTAACACCACTTTTTCGAGTGCTGTTGAAACTCCTAAGCCGATGTCTATTGCTGAGCATATTGCTCAATCTCATAGCCGATCTTTCACCCCTCTCAACACATCTAGTTCTAGGGATCAACAAGTCCATTCACCTTTTTATCCACATGTTGACCCTACTCCTGTCCAACCATCCAATTCCTACCAGTCCTACTCGACTTTCCCACCTTCACTAGACACTGTTTCTACACAACCATTAGGGAGTTTCACGTATCCAAACAATCTCGAATCTTTTACCGAAACCCCTTCACAACTGTTTATATCAGATTTTTGCATTTTCATACCACCCAATTTTTGTCACATTGCATATCGGTAGATACTCTTGAGCCGTGTTTGCTAGTCAATTGCAGGATACAGGTTCTCGGTTCTAAAACGGTGAAATTCATGGAAAACACGACAAAATCCCGGTTCCTGCCAACCACTGAGAAAACACGGTCTCCGCTCTTCATCCGTATGTTGCCAGATACCAGTTTAGGAAGACAAAATGTCAAATCAATATCGTTTTCATGCACAAGACTCAATGGCAGCACAAGATCCAAGAAATCTACGCGGAGCTCGAGGCAATCATGACAAAAACATCCACAAAAAGTCCACCTTTCCCTCAACAGAAATTCTGGAAAATTCGTGAAGAAATTTCCAGAAAATACATATACCAGAATAAAGGGGACAGAAGACCAGGGAAGCCCAAAAAACAAGAGATCCCAACTCTTTCATACGGCCGCGGAACCGCGGCCAAAGGGGGGTCTAGGCCGCGGATCCACGGCCGTCTAGGCGCCGCATGTGCAGAGTTTTTGGGGGTAGAATTGTCTTTTCATTTTTGTTCTGGTGGTTGCCCTAGGTTTTCATTTTTCAGCCTATAAATAGCCCGGAACTTTGTGAAGGAGAGGGTCCATAATCTTGTATTCTTTTTCTAGATTTTAGAATACAAGTTCTTCTTCTTCTCATCTCTTCTCCATTAAACTTGTAGTGAGCTTTGTGAGTGAAGAATGGTGAATAAAGAAGATCATTTTATTATCATGCTTGTCTCGCTTTTTCTATAATTGTTGTAATTTTAATTTGTTAACTAGTTGTTGTTATTTCTTGTCGTTTCTTTTTTCTCTCTTTTTCTTTATCCTTAATACGACCATGATGCTTACGCTCGATCCTCGCCAAGGTGAGGTCGCAAATAGCTAGTCGTTATCTTCTAATCTCTTTCTTTCTATCTTCCTCTTTTGTTTTGTTTTATTTCTTTTCGTATCATGATGTGTGAGTAGTTCATACTTGTTAGGGTAGGATAAGGGAAGTTTGAGAGAAGGAAATCTCTCTCACTCTTTCCTTGCCCAACAGCTTAATTCGACTCCCGTTAATTGAACCACAATCCGCTCCTTACGGCACCCTATCCTACATGATAGCGGTGATTCCGTAGTGAGACCGGTTGTGGTTGAATTAACCGGAGGTTATGGCTAAGAGCCAAGAACGGACGGACAAGCACCAAAAGGAAGAACTTATGCGTTGGAAAGCCTAGCTTATACTCGCAAGTTCCTTCCTAGTCGTGCTAATCCCCGTTGTTGCCGATTACCGTAACACCGATATTAAGAGGGGCAACGAAAGATGTGGAGACTCCTAACTCAAACTAACCTAATCCTAACCCTAACAAGCTCTCTTTAAATATCAACTTAACACTTAGATAATCACAACAAATCTGAACTCTCGGACTTAACTCGTTAAAACACATTGAAAAAGGCTCCCATCTCCCTGCGGACGACCCGTACTCAACCGGCTAGCTACAAGCGAAACCGTCTTGATTGCGGTATTTAAACTAAAACTTAAACATGCAGAACCACTACCAATCAAATGGCGCCGTTGCCGGGGAGACGGTAGTTTATTTCCTTGTGTAATTTCGGGTTAACTTGTGAATATAACCCAAAAAAATATATATATACATTGTAAAAAACCATCTTGTTGTTTTTGATTAGCTTTTGTGCAAGTGTGCAGGAAAATACGAAGTTCAAGATCGACGCCAAAGACGTCGGATAAGACGGAGTTCAAGTACAGTGCCAAAGACGTGGGAAGATAGACCCACATTTCGCGGCTACACCGCGACGGATCAAAACGGAACAAACGATCTACTGTCAAGATCTGGAGCAGGTACAGTGAGCAAATAAAATTTCCACACATCCAGAAAAGCAGAGGACACCCAACAGAACCAACCCAACAAGACTGAAGCCCAACTCCACAAGATAGCCGCGGAACCGCGGCATAAGCAAGCTTAGGCCGCGGATCCACGGCCATTTGGAGTCTTCAGGGTTCCAAAAATTTTTGGTGAGTCTTTCTTCTTCTCCCCACTCCTCTGAACTCCACTGAATTGTGTTTTCTGCAGCCTTCTTTGCGCAAACTCTTCTCCCCCTTCCAATAAACTGTTCTTGTGCAGGATTCTTTGCGCCGCAAATAAAAAAATTATTTGCAGTTGATTTGTTACTGCTTTGCATTTTTTTAATACGGACTTAAGGGGCTTGAAACCAATCCAGATTGGGTGGGGATTTCATCACCCTTCCCAGGACCCCAAAAATCACAAAAGCATATGCATTGTCCATTGTAAATTAAAAAATACTAGACTTCAGCCCTAAGGACTTCGCGCTCATTAGGAGAAGATAAACCGTGTTTAGAACCTCGCTTAACGGTATATTGTTTACGGGGTGTCTAGGAAAGTGTTAAAGGCGCAACCGCCGAAAGAGAAAGGGTTATTTAATTAAGGAACTTCGCGAAAGCGTTGGACAACCTCCCCTTATCTCTGCACTTACCTGGCCTCGTGATCAGTGTATTTTTAAGCCCGTTTCTCGATACTGTTTAACTTCGACAATCAAGTTCAGGAGCAGGTCTAGTAGACCTAGGTGACCCTAGATCTAGGTGTGATTGTGCATATCTTGTTTGTGATTGCTTAAGCCGTATATCCGTACATATTTCTGTAAAAATCTTTCTAAAAAAAAACAAAAAAAAAAAAGAAAAAGAAAAAAATCAAAAACTTTTATAAAAACTTGCCCTTTGTCGCCAAATCCATTTTTCACCCACCACCCATCGCCTTTCTCCATTGACGTTTTCTTACCCTCACCTTCTCCGCTTTGACTATACTAAACTCGTTTAGTGTATGTCCGCTTGGACTCGGGACACTAGTGCCCGTCTAGTCCGTATTACGTTAGTCGCTACCGACTACGCGATCGACTCAGACGTCGATACTCCGTCCACTCCTCTTTCACCTCTTCCTTTGCCGGCCAACTCCGACGTTGACCGGAATTCTGTTCGTACATCTTCACCTTCACCTTCACCTTCACCAACCTCTTCTTCCGCGATGTCAGGTTTTAATCCGAACATCTCTTTGACCACCCCTGGATTGGCTCCACCTCCTACGGAGACCAATATCCCACCACCACCGCCTGTTGTAGCGCCGCAGCGAATCGCGCTCCAGGATCGTTTCTATCCCACCCGTTCTGCACTTCCCACCTGCCTTTCTCTTCCTCCGGCCAATGGGGACAACTTTGAAATTAAGCCCCACTTCATCAACATGCTTCCACGTTTTTATGGGCTTGAATCTGAAGATGCCTATATCTTCATCAACAAATTTCAAAACGTCTGTGCCATGATAAAAACCACCCAGCTGTCGGACGATGCTATACGTCTACGGGTCATTCCGTTCACTTTATGCGATCTTGCTGAAAAATGGCTGTATAGCACCGCGTCCCATTCCATAACCAGCTGGGACGAGTTTGTTAAAGCGTTTCTGAAAAAATTCTATCCGAATTATAAAACCGCAAGGATTCGAAATGAAATCAACCAATTCTCCCAGCTTCCTTCTGAATCCTTCTGGAAGTGCTTTGACCGGTACAAAGACCTTCTTGTTCAGTGTCCTCACCACGGTATAGAGAAATGGCAACTTTGCCAAACCTTATACGAGGGACTGAACCCAGCAACGAAGCAGTTGTTGGAAACCATCTGTCAGGGCCACTTCCTATCGAAATCTGATGAGGAAGCGTGGCAGTTCTTTGACGACCTTGCGGAGCAAACGCTACAGTGGGAGAGCACCAGACCGACTTCTTCTTCTTCTACCTCCACTTCTACCGGTCAGTCTAGAGTAGGAATCCACCAACTTGATGTCTCTATTGCGATGAAAGCTGAAATGGCTGCAATAACAAGAAAGCTTGAAGCGATAGAGAGCAAATTTTCTTCTCCTGCCCCTGCCCCTGTTCTCCCCCTTCGTACCATCTGCGCTTGTTGTTCCGATCCTTCCCACTTGACCGAAGAGTGTCCTTACAATCCACCCTCGCAAGGACAGGATCAGGTCAATGCTGCATTTCAGCAAAGACCGAGGAATGATCCATACTCTTCCACCTACAATCCCGGTTGGAGGAACCACCCAAATTTCGCCTGGAATCAGAATCAGAATCAATTCCAGGGCAACAATTTCCAAAGGGCCCCTCCACCGCAACAACAAGCGCAACAACAAACTCAACATCAATATCAGCAGCCCTTCCAACCCCAACCTTTCCAAAATCAGACAAACAACTTTGCACCCAACAATTCTTTTCCACCAAACAACTTTGTTCCGTCAAACAACGATAAGGTTTCCTCGCTCGAGCGAAGTCTGGAGGCGTTCGTTAAACAGTCGACTCAGTCCACCGCCAACATCCAGTCTTCCATTCAATCTTTAGTGCAACACACTGCCGCACACGGGCAAAGCATCAAGACCATCGAGGCCCAGATTGCACAGCTGAACGCGGCCTTAAGCGAGCGAGAGAAGGGGAAGCTCCCGTCCCAACCACTCCCAAATTCCGGTCACCCACATAATGCACATGTTGCTCTTGAACAACAGAACCATAATGTGAGTGCCGTGACCACACTGAGATCGGGAAGGATGCTGCAAAACAACATTGGCAAACGGATCAACGATGACACCCCGGCCGCTTCTTCTTCTTCTTCTTCTTCTTCTTCTTCTTCGTCTTCTGAGCCCATTCTCCGTTCTTCACAAGGCTCTCCTTCCTCTTCTTCTGCTCTGAACGGACCCACTTCTCACTCCACGAAAACACCTATTCTGGGATCCGTTCCAACTCCACAATCTCCTCCTCCAGCATTAGACTCAACCAATTTTCAAAATGTTCCATTTCCAAACCGGTTGAGGTCTAACAAACAAAATCCACAAATGGAGAAGATTCTGGAGTTATTTAAGCAAGTTAACATTAACATTCCTCTTTTAGATGCTGTCCAACAAGTCCCGTCTTACGCGAAAATCTTAAAGGACTTGTGCACGAAAAAGAGGAAGTCTCAGGTACCCAAGAAAGTTTTCTTGGCTAGTGCTGTGAGTGATGCTCTTACCCAATCTTTACCACAAAAACGGAAGGACCTTGGCTGTCCTACGATTTCAATTACCATTGGGGATAAGAACATCAACCGCGCACTATTAGATCTTGGTGCCAGTGTTAACTTGCTTCCGTATTCAGTATACGAGCAATTAGGCGTCGGAGAGCTGAAACCCACGCACTGCACTCTCCAAATGGACGACCGATCGATCACCCATCCTAGGGGTGAGCTAGAGGATGTGTTAATCAAAGTCGGGGACTTCATATTCCCCGTTGACTTCATTGTCTTAGATACACAGCCTGTAGCTATCCCCCGGAATCAAATTCCGGTGATACTCGGTCGTCCATTTCTCGCAACCTCAAATGCTGTGATCAATTGTTGCAATAGTTCGATGAACCTCTCTTTTGGAAATATGACGATTGAACTCAACATTTTTAGGTTGGGGAATCAGCCCGCCGAACCTAATGCTCATATACCGGACGTCTGCTCGATCCAGGAGATCACCCCAGAAGAGTGTGAATTCGAGGAGTTTCTGTTTGATCACGATAATCTTAACGCCACTAGTGCGTTTCTCTTCGAACCTGCTGCTGTTTCTGCGCCCGACAACGACTACGAGTGTTTCACGTTCTCGAACGATCTTAGCCGCGCACAACCCGAGTTTGAATCCTTCGACTTTCCGGATGAGTTACCTGAACCATCCAACTCGGTTGCCTACACTCGTTTCGAACCTTTGCTAGAGTCCTTTGAGTTCGAAACCTTTGCACCAATCTTGCCTTCCATCGTTTCACCTCCAACGCTCGAACTCAAGCCTTTGCCGTCTCACCTTAAGTACGCTTACTTAGGTGAGAACGAAACCCTCCCTGTCATCATCTCGGCTTCTCTAGCTCCCGAGCAAGAGAAAGCCCTTCTCACGGTCTTGCACAGCAACACGCAAGCTTTTGGCTGGTCCATGGCGGACATCAAGGGGATTAGTCCCCTGATCGTTGAGCATCACATTCATCTGATGGATGATGCCAAACCGGCCCGGGATCCATAAAGACGTCTTAATCCAGTCATGAAGGAGGCTGTGAAGAAGGAGATCGTCAAATGTCTAGATAGTGGTATCATTTACCCTATCTCTGATAGCCAGTGGGTTAGCCCCATTCATGTTGTCCCCAAATAGTCGGGCATCACGGTCATCACTAACGAGGCGAACGAGTTAATCCCTACTCGCACCCAAACTGGGTGGCGAGTATGCATCGATTACAGAAAACTCAACGCCGCAACGCGAAAAGACCACTTTCCGCTACCTTTCATTGACCAGATGCTTGAACGATTGGCCGGACACGAGTACTACTGCTTTCTTGATGGCTACTCCGGCTATAATCAGATTCCCATCGCCGAAAAAGACCAGGACAAGACCACATTCACTTGTCCTTTCGGCACGTTTGCATATCGTCGCATGCCCTTTGGGTTATGCAATGCGCCCGCTACCTTCCAGCGGTGTATGATGGGTATCTTCTCAGATATGGTGGAAAATTTTCTGGAGATTTTCATGGATGACTTCTCCATCTTCGGCGATTCCTTCAACGAGTGTTTGCTGCATCTTGACGCTGTCCTTACCCGATGTAAGGACAAGAATCTCACTTTGAACTGGGAGAAATGCCACTTCATGGTGTGCGAAGGTATTGTCTTAGGACATATCATCTTGCAAAATGGCATAGAGGTTGACAAAGCAAAGATTGAGGTCATTTCCAATCTGCCTCCTCCCCGATGCGTCAGAAATATCCGAGCCTTCCTTGGCCATGCCGGTTTCTATAGACGGTTCATCAAGGACTTTAGCAAGATTGCTAGGCCCCTGACTCTTTTGCTGGCCAAGGACACGCCTTTCGACTTCAACTCGAGCTGTGTGACTGCATTCGAGTCATTGAAACGCTCACTCACTTCTGCTCCCGTTCTTTCTTCGCCTGACTGGACGCACCCATTCGAGATTATGTGCGATGCATCCGACTTTGCCATTGGTGCTGTCCTTGGACAACACATCAACAAGATGCCGCACGTAATCTATTACGCAAGCCGAACCCTGAACGACGCCCAACTCAACTATACAACAACTGAGAAGGAATTCTTAGCTGTTGTATTTGCTTTAGAAAAGTTCAGGCCCTACCTCATCGGCTCTCCAGTCATTGTCTACACTGACCATTCTGCTCTGCGCCATCGTTTTGCGAAGAAAGATGCAAAATCTCGGTTAATACGTTGGATCCTCTTGCTTCAAGAGTTTGACCTTGTCATTAAGGACAAACGAGGATGTGAAAACGTAGTTGCCGACCATCTCTCACGACTTCCTTCTTCGCCTTCGCTTCCAATTCCAATCAACGACGTTTTCCCGGATGAACAGCTCTTGACAGTATCGTGCGAACCCTGGTTCGCAGATATTGTGAACTATTTGGCCGCAGGATTACTCCCGACTGAATGGTCGAGTCAGGACAGACTTCGCTTCTTATCCCAAGTAAAACACTTTTACTGGGACGAACCCTACTTGTTCAAGTACTGTCCCGACCAGATTATTCGTTGGTGTGTCCCTGACGAGGAATTCAAGAGTGTGCTGTCATTTTGCCACGATCAAGCGTGTGGCGGGCATTTTGGGCCCAGAAAGACAGCTGAGAAGATCTTGCAATGTGGTTTCTACTGGCCACAACTCTTCAAAGACGCTCAAGACTATTGCAAGACTTGCTCCCGGTGCCAACACATGGGCCGGATATCCCGGAGGAACGAGATGCCGCTCCAACCGATCTTGGTTGTGGAGATTTTCGATGTTTGGGGGATAGATTTCATGGGGCCGTTTCCCAGCTCTTTCGGGAACTTGTACATCCTTCTCGCTGTTGATTACGTCTCTAAATGGGTCGAGGCTGTGCCCAGCCGAACTAACGACAACAAGATTGTCGTTAGGTTCCTTAAAGAAAACATTTTCTCCCGGTTTGGGCACCCCCGAGCAATCATTAGCGACAATGGAAGTCATTTCTGCAACAAAACCTTCGAGGCCTTGATGCGGAAATACTCCATTAATCATAAGCTTTCTACGCCCTACCACCCCCAAACCTGCGGGCAGGCCGAAGTTTCAAATCGGCAAATCAAGCAGATACTGGAGAAGACGGTTTCCAAGAACCGTAAGGATTGGTCGCTGAAACTCACTGATGCCCTTTGGGCATTTAGAACCGCTTATAAGACCGACCTTGGCATGTCTCCC
The DNA here is from genome assembly GCA_030015575.1 of Agapanthus africanus. NCBI lineage: Eukaryota > Viridiplantae > Streptophyta > Magnoliopsida > Asparagales > Amaryllidaceae > Agapanthus > Agapanthus africanus. Next base: position 127,857,096 of record CM057350.1, on the reverse strand, counting down.
TATCGGCTTGTGTACGGAAAAGCCTGCCACCTACCTGTCGAAATAGAGCATCGCGCATTTTGGGCGATAAAGGAGCTGAATCTGTCTCTCGAAGATGTGGGCAGCCATCGGAAGCTGCAGTTGAACGAACTAAACGAGCTTAGGGATGAGGCTTACGATAACGCGGTTGTTGTTAAGAACCGAACGAAGGTGTTTCACGATAAACACCTTTTGCGCAAAACCTTCGTACCTGGTCAGCAGGTACTGCTTTACGACACCCGATTTCACTTCCATCCAGGAAAGCTCAGATCTCGCTGGAAAGGGCCGTATTTTGTGCGGAATGTGTATCCGCAGGGCGCTGTGGATTTGGAAAATCCAAAGGACGGTTCACTTTTCAAAGTAAATGGACACCAATGCAAACCGTACCTTAGCGCCGAACCAACAGAGGAGCTCCTGTTCTTACAGGGGCCGGTTTACCCTGAATGATCTTTCTCTGCCTACCTCCAAACTTCGGTTATCCAGCCAAGAACAGTGGACACTGTTCCAAATATGTTTGGGGGTATGTACAAACCATTTTGTATATATTTGTGTATATTCTTATTCTTTTTTTTCTTTAAAAACAAAAACAAATAAAAATTTGTGTATCGCTAACCGACAATTTTGACCCTTCAAATGATCTCTTCATGCAACGACAGTGAGGACACTGTCCAGTTTAAGTTTGGGGGTACGCTCGGTACGCATTTCTTACCTTCGCATTCATATGTATATTTTGCATCTGCATATTAAAATCCATAAAATCCATAAAAATCTGAAAATTTTCTAAAAATATAAAAACTTTTCTGTTAAGTTAGCTTGTGGAAGAACTCTGATTCAACATTTCGACGGTTTTGTTTGAAAAAATAGGAATAACTAAATCTTATGTTTAGATTTTGAAAACCTGAAAGTTAACTCTCCTTTGAAGTTAACTATAGCTGATATACGTCTTTACATCACACTACACGTGTCGTGAGTTTTTGGGAATTAGATGACAAGTCTTTTATGTTTAAAAACTTTTAAACAGATAAATGATTTTCTAAAGATCAAATAGGTTTGTTCTGAAATAAGTAATGTCAAGAATAGTTTATGAAGTAAAGCGAATATGAAGGAATGTTATTGATGCCGTAATTGGAACTAAGTCTGAAAAATAACCCATCTGAAACTTGATTGGAATGATTACACACCGAACCCACTAAACACGTCTTTTATCCAAAAAAAAAATATTTGAACTGCCGGTTATATCTCCGTTCGTATCAAATCATCTGATTTTCACGCCAAACTGTCTTTTGTTTTTGGACCTAGGTAACTTGAGTAATTAAGTCCGCTGGGGTGTTTCTACACCTAATGCCCTAAAACCAACTGGTTTGGGTGCATTGGCCCAAAGCTCGCTAAGAAGCCTAGAAAGTCCAGTTTAAAACAAAGTCAAGCAAGTGTTCTCTCCGAGTTAAAATTCCTAACGGTTCTTTGTGTGAGAATAATCTTCATAAAAGACAGGCTTTTATAAAAAAAATTAGCAGAGATATGAAGGTTTTATTCTGTGATAAAGACTATTGCACGTTCACAGAGGTGTGTATGAAATGAAAACAAGAAAAAGGTGGAGTAAAGAATACGACTTAGTTTCCTGTTAAGGAAGATAGAAATTCTGAAGTTGAAACCTTACTGGAAAACGAAACTTGAAAAATGCTTAACTCTTTATAAAACTTACGTGATCCTTTTAAAATTGTTATCTGGGCTTTATTGTGCGACATGATGACTTTATTCGATCTTTCGGGAACTTAACGACACTATTTGCACTGCACGTAAAGACATATAAAATCTGTAGTTAAATAAGAAGCAAGGTATGAAAAATAAAGGTTCGATGGTCTAGACTTAGGATTATAGAATTGTTATTTTCTAAAAACAAAACTTTAGGGTTTGAATCTTAGTTATTTTACAAAACCAACTTGACCGGATTTTGTGGGTAGTATCCGCTGAAAACCCTCAGGAGACAACACTCCTCCTACTAGGGACACCTAGAGGTTTAACGGCTTGTTGCACTTGCTCAGTGCAATCGCGTTCCCTACGAAAGTGAGGTTAGGAAATTTTTTTGTGAATAAATTGGCTTTGCTCGGGACGAGCAAATGATAAGTTTGGGGGTATTTGTTCATATCAGATTTTTGCATTTTCATACCGCCCAATTTTTGTCACATTGCATATCGGTAGATACTCTTGAGCCGTGTTTGCTAGTCAATTGCAGGATACAGGTTCTCGGTTCTAAAATGGTGAAATTCATGGAAAACACGACAAAATCCGGGTTCCTGCCAACCACTGAGAAAACACGGTCTCCGCTCTTCATCCGTATGTTGCCAGATACCAGTTTAGGAAGACAAAATGTCAAATCAATATCGTTTTCATGCACAAGGGTCAATGGCAGCACAAGATCCAAGAAATCTACGCGGAGCTCGAGGCAATCATGACAAAAATATCCACAAAAAGTCCACCTTTCGCTCAACAGAAATTCTGGAAAATTCGTGAAGAAATTTCCAGAAAATACATATACCAGAATAAAGGGGACAGAAGACCAGGGAAGCCCAAAAAACAAGAGATCCCAACTCTTTCATACGGCCGCGGAACCGCGGCCAAAGGGGGGTCTAGGCCGCGGATCCGCGGCCGTCTAGGCGCTGCATGTGCAGAGTTTTTGGGGGTAGAATTGTCTTTTCATTTTTGTTCTGGTGGTTGCCCTAGGTTTTCATTTTTCAGCCTATAAATAGCCGGAACTTTGTGAAGGAGAGGGTCCATAATCTTGTATTCTTTTTCTAGGTTTTAGAATACATGTTCTTCTTCTTCTCATCTCTTCTCCATTAAACTTGTAGTGAGCTTTGTGAGTGAAGAATGGTGAATAAAGAAGATCATTTTATTATCATGCTTGTCTCGCTTTTTCTATAATTGTTGTAATTTTAATTTGTTAACTAGTTGTTGTTATTTCTTGTCGTTTCTTTTTTCTCTCTTTTTCTTTATCCTTAATACGACCATGATGCTTACGCTCGATCCTCGCCAAGGTGAGGTCGCAAATAGCTAGTCGTTATCTTCTAATCTCTTTCTTTCTATCTTCCTCTTTTGTTTTGTTTTATTTCTTTTCGTATCATGATGTGTGAGTAGTTCATACTTGTTAGGGTAGGATAAGGGAAGTTTGAGAGAAGGAAATCTCTCTCACTCTTTCCTTGCCCAACAGCTTAATTCGACTCCCGTTAATTGAACCACAATCCGCTCCTTACGGCACCCTATCCTACATGATAGCGGTGATTCCGTAGTGAGACCGGTTGTGGTTGAATTAACCGGAGGTTATGGCTAAGAGCCAAGAACGGACGGACAAGCACCAAAAGGAAGAACTTATGCGTTGGAAAGCCTAGCTTATACTCGCAAGTTCCTTCCTAGTCGTGCTAATCCCCGTTGTTGCCGATTACCGTAACACCGATATTAAGAGGGGCAACGAAAGATGTGGAGACTCCTAACTCAAACTAACCTAATCCTAACCCTAACAAGCTCTCTTTAAATATCAACTTAACACTTAGATAATCACAACAAATCTGAACTCTCGGACTTAACTAGTTAAAACACATTGAAAAAGACTCCCATCTCCCTGCGGACGACCCGTACTCAACCGGCTAGCTACAAGCGAAACCGTCTTGATTGCGGTATTTAAACTAAAACTTAAACACGCAGAACCACTACCAATCAACAACTCATGTCTAGTTTGGAACGGTCGTTGGAGATATACATCGCAGCAACAAACAAAATGGTAAGGAATGTGGATGCATCCATAGCCGCCCTTATACAACCTAGTGAACCGGTCGCTAGTTTCCTGCTAGCTCAAAAATTTTCAATGTATGAGGAGGCGGTTGGATGGAATGAGAATGTGAGAGAATTTCCAAATCAAACCTACCCATACCCAATTGAATCCAATAACTCCAATTTTCAAACTTGTGTCCAAAATAACGAGTTGTGTGACTTTGTAGTGCTTGATTTGCCAAATTGTGAAGAACCCCGTCCGAGTGAAACCACACTTAATCCTTTCGATCTTTACACCTCAACTCTAGAACCTAAATCGATAAACATCCATGCTTTTGATGAGGTGTCAGAAAAAATTGATTTTCACTTGATTGAGGATATAGACGCCGGGAATATTTCGGATGATGAACCTGTCGATTTGATTGAAATTTTATGTCCAATTCATCATCCCGAGTCATTAATTGTTTCTCCCGAACTTCATATGCGTCTTGATTTTGATGATAATGGTATGGATGAGCTAAATATTGAGGAGAATTATGAGGATAGTACTGAGGAGAGTATTGAGGATAATATTGAGGTTGAACCATTTTTCTTTGATGTGTCGGACTTTCCAATTCATCCTCCTGAACCTTTAACTGTTATATCACCCTCCCTCCTTTCCATCGTTCCGACCATGCAAAAGATCACGCTTGAAGATCATGAGCTTGAAAAATTTCCCTTTGAATCTGACGCAGTCCTCACTGCCGATAACACTTACGAGTGTTTCACTTTTTCGGACGATGTTGAAGACTCACCGCCCGAGTTTGAGTCCTTTGAATTTTCAGATGAGTTAGTTGAACCATCAGACTCGGTTTCTTACAGTCGTTTCGAACCATTGATGGAATTTTTCAAGTTCGAGACAGTTTACTACGGTGAGAATGAGACTATACCTAATTCACTCCCTTTCGTCCTTCCTATCGTTCCGACCGTACAAGAGACCGTTACACTTTCGTCTCCAATACCAAGTTCGACGTACCCATGCGTTCTTGCGAATCTTGAGGGATTTGACCCCATTTCACGACAAGTTGATAGATTAGCATAATCACTTTTAACACTTCGGTCATCACAAATTGCGCTAATTTACTCACTCAAGTTACACCCTCAAGATCGTACTCCACTTCTTTCTCTTTTCCGCCATTCTTCTCCTCCGCCGAGACCATATTCCACTCTTCTTCCCATTCGGTCTCGTGTGCTTCTCATTTCTTTTCTTTCCACTCCCTCCTTTCACCAACCCTACCATTATCACGATAAATTTTTTGAATAGTTGGTGCTAACCTTTGGCTTGTGTAAAGCCTTGTTTAGTTTGGGGAGGACCTTGTTGTATATATGTATATATATTTTTTGTTTTCTTTTTCTATAAAAAATAAAAAAAAATTCAAAACAATAAAAAATTCAATTTTTTTTTTATAAATAAATAAACAGGGGAGTGCCGACATTTTGACCCTCTTGATGTGGCATGACAGTGAGGACACTGTCAAGTTTACGTTTGGGGGTATGCTTGGTACGTTTTCTTCCTTCGCATTCATGTGTATATTTTTGCATTTGCATACATATTTTAAAACCCATAAAAATTGAAAATTTTCAAAAATCATAAAAATTAATGTATTCAATTTTGGCCATATTTGATTTGAGTTTGACAAATAGGTTAACTGGTTAGGAACAACTAGATCTTAGACTTAGTAAATTAAAAACCCTAAAAATAACCTTCTTTAGAGTTAGAAAGTGTATGTCTTTGTAGTTTATTTAGAAATAAGCAAATTTTGAGTTCACTTCTTGGGCTAAGTTAAAACAAAGGAAAAGTATTGATATTTTTATCAGAGTATGAGTTTGAAAAATAATTCCTAGCTTAAGTCTAGATTCTGAAAATGTATACCCTACAATTTGCACAATCACGCACCTTGAAAATTGGAATAGTAGAAGAGACCTTGAAATGCTCTTGTCTAAAGTCCTTAGTACGAAGAAAATAAAAGAAAAAAAAAGTGAATAAAGAAAAAAATAAACACTGGTTTTTGTGATTACTTAAGGCTGTAAAAATAGAAAAATATTTAGCGAGGGTGCTTCATCACCTAGTGCCTTAGACCAACTGATTTGGGAGTCATTGCTAAAAGCCTTGGGTGTTGCAAGACTAGGAATTACACTTTAAAGTGCAAACATATCTTATAATCGGTTGTTGGTACCTCAAGAAGTATTAACGGTCGCATGAAGGATGTGTAAACAAAATTCAATTAAAAATTCACCTACTAATAAGTACTTTGGACAACGGACAAGGGTATGATTGCTTGATTTGAATTTCCAAGTGTAGGGGTGATTTATACACACACGTGGGGATATGTGATTGGAGTTTAGATGAGAGAAAGGAGTGAAGAATAGAACGTGTATCTTTAGTAAAGTTGATAAAAATTCCTAAGTGGAGATGGAACCCTAGAAGGAAAACTTAAGAAATACCGAAAGCTAAGTAGGTCTACAGAATATATATAATTTTAAGTTAAATGATGAGGAAGTGTGAAGAATATGGGTGGATAATTTATGAGTCAAAGATAATAGAATTCCTTGTTAGAAAACCTAATTAGAGAATTAAAGTCAATGAGCCGAATTGATAGGATTTTGTGAGTAGTATCCGCTGAAACCCTCAGGAGACAACACTCCTCCTACTAGGGACACCTAGAGGTTTAACGGCTTGTTGCACACGCTCAGTGCAATCGCGTTTCCCTGCGAAAGTGCGGTTAGGTTTTTGTAGAGAATAAAAATAAGTTTGCTCGAGGAAGAGCAAAAGATAAGTTTGGGGGTATTTGTTCATACCATAATATTGCATTATTATATTCCCCATTCTTATTTGTTTTATAAATAAACAGGTGCTTTTGACACATGTCTGCTACATATTACAAGTTACAGGTTCTTGGATCTAAAACGGTGAAAATAATGAAAAGACAATCCAAAAGCGAGACTACAAATGATAAATGGTGAAATCTTGATCGCGCCTACATTGTGAGGAACAATGAACAACAGTTCACCGAGTATAAAGGCAGCGACACGAAGAAACAGTAAAAGTCCACTACAATGTTCACTGGAAAGATCTGGAAGAGAATGAGAAACCAATCTGCAAAAAGACCTGAAGAAATAAGAAGACAAGAATGATAAGAGCCAGCCCACAAAAGTTCATAGCCCAACTTCCCATTTTGGCCGCGGAATCGCGGCCAAACCCTGGCTGAGGCCGCGGTTCCACGGCCGTACTAAGGCTATAGTGGAATTATTTTTTACCATAATATATGACGGCTCTGACTAGTCAACCTAGGGCTATTTTGGTAAATGCAGACGTGCGAATCAATTGTAACCTAGGGTTTCTATGAATCTATAAATAGAGACCCAATTCATTGTATTCTTTTCATGCCTCCCTATGCCTCTATTCATCAATAAAATTTCAGTTTTCTTTGAAGTTAGAGAGCATCAATCGTAAGTAGGTTTATTTTTCTGCCCTAGTTTTAGTTTTAATTTCTACCCTAGGTAATTTCTTTTTTTGCTCTAGTTTAATATAGTTTAGAATTTTTATTAACTTGTAGTAGATCTTTTCATCTCTTAAAACAAAATAAAAATTATGTCTTTCGTAGATCCCTTGATGAGTGAGTAGTTTCCTCGCTTGTTAGGGTTAGGAATAGGGAAGGGTTTAAGAGATGAAGATCTCTCATCTCTTTTCTTTGCCAATCTCTTATGAACATTAGGACTCCATGCATACTTTCTTATTCCGCTCCCTACGGCGCTCTACCCACGAGGTAACGGTGATACCGTAGTATAAAAGACCGGATCTGTAAGTTTTCCATGGAGGTTAGGGTAAAGATTAAGAAAGGAAGGACAAGGATCTAGAGGAAGAAATATCTTCCCAATCATCCTAATCCCCTTTATTAAAATTTACCATAACCCCTAATATGGTATTGAATTAAAGGCATTGGAAAGAGGTGTAGATCTTTATTTACCAAACTGTACCTAAACCTAATCCTAGCAAGTTTCCTAATCCTAGTATAACACAACTTCGTTTTTAGATTTAATTAAAAGACCAAATACCATTTGGAATTAGCTCGTAAGAACATTTAGGAAAATTACAACATCCTTGTGGATTGACCCGTATTCACCGGCTAGCTACCAAGCGACGCCGTTCTTGATTGCGGTAATATATTTTTGATAGTAAAAATCTCTCTAAATCACCCACCACGTGTTGGCACGTGACCCCACTGATTAAGCATTTCCAATTGTTTATTTCATTCAACGCCTATAGGCTTTGCCTATAAAAGGTCACGTGCCTGCACGTGAGACTCAGTCACGTGTGGCCACGTGATGCCTCCTTTGGGGGTTTTCCTTGTTGCTTTATTTGTATTTTATCCAGTTTCCATGAGGGAACAAATGCTTTAATTCCTTTTAATTAGAATTTAATTCTATTAATTCAGTGGGTTCAAGAGCCCATCACGTGTGGGCACGAGACTTTATCAATTAGGCATTCAGGCATAGATAGAATTTGCCCATAAAAGGTCACGTGTTTGCACGTGAGGCCCGGTCACGTGTGAGCACGTAATGCCCTATTTGGGGGTTTTCCTTGCTGCTTTATTTGTAGTTTATTCAGTTCCCATGAGAGAACAGCCCCAATAAAAGAATATTACATGTAATGAATTTTACATGAATGAAAATAAAAACTCTCATCTCACATAAAACCCCCGGCTATTCAAAACCCGGCGATCCAATATAACATATCACAACAACACATAACATCACATGTCATCAACGTAAGTAAATATGCGTATCCCAATTATCATCGACATATAGCAACGAAACCGACGATACACCACATATTACACTTACGGTCACATAAAAGAAAATGTCAAACTACAACATTTGGAATCCACAATCACCTTAGACATCATAAACCTGAAATATCGCACATCTCGGATTTCATGCCTAAGTATATGAATTCTACATATTGTATCACATTCCAGAAAAAGATAGACGATGTTAAACATTCCGATCGAATCAACAAACACCCAAAATTTCCCAAAAAGTTCAACACTTGAGCATAATTTAAAAATACTCAGAACATGCCATAGTACCAATGGACCAACCGTAGAAGGGTCAATCCTTGCCTCACCTATGGCGCCGCAGAACTACCGCAAACCCTAGGGTTTGGCGGCGGTTCATACGGTCATAGAATTGAGTTAGGATTTTGTTCTTCTAGAGGGTCCATCGAATCACTTGCACGATATTTAAATGCTCTTTAACTTGGAAAAAAACCAACTCTTGGAAAACTTTCCAGCGAGGGTTAAAGTGGGTATTTGATATCCGTTCGAACATTTTAACACCGTCTAAATAACCCGAAACAAAACTAGAATTACGAATATGAAACACCCTGAATTGCCTTTGCATAAAGATAACATCACATGCAAATTTAGCAAAAACAAGCAACACCTGAAATACCAAAACCCAGAGACTGGAACACTGTAAAAAATTGAACCCAGAATTCCCAGATGAACCGGCCTCCTCGGTTTTTATAGGGTTTTGCTCGGCCAAAATCCGGCGAGGGGTGTTCAATTTTCTACTGTGTTCATATTGTATCTCATACAACATTTTGCAGTTGCTTAAAAAAATTTTAGAGCCCGTTAAAAAATCGACAGAAATCAGGTCTTTGATTCGGGTGTTTCGGAGTTGTTCGGATTCGTAATCCTATAAAATTCGTCTAATTCTCTAGCTTGGCTCCAATACCAATGCAGGGTTCCTAAGCACGACAGCAAGGTTTCGGGTGGCATCGTTCATGCCAAATTCAAATTTTGCCATGCTGAAAGAACCCTAACCTATGATGTTTAACTAGAGAATCATACGAAAACATAATGTAAACAACTTTACAACTAAGTGAACTAGAAATACAACCTTTTTAGACCGGTCCTTCACTTCAATAGCTCCGTGTAGTAGTCCCTTCGTTCCAAGTAGTGATCTTGCGGACTGTAGAATGGCTCCACAAGGTGAAAGGAATGAGCTTACATGAAGTATTCGAGACCGAAGATGATCTATGTCGAGAAGACACTAACCCAAGCTACTTCTTCACTAATGAGGGATTAGTGAAGCTAACACCCTAAACTAAATGGCTAATCTAGTAGAGGATGATGAAGTAGGAATTTTGCTCACTTTAGAATTTATTTTTTCACAATTTTTCTTCACTTGCTCAAAAGCTAGAGAGCTTATTTCTTGAGGAAGAAAAAGATGAAGAAATAATGGATGAGAGAGTGAATGACAACCATAGGTGAGTTTGTATCATATACTAACTCATGTAGAGACATAACCATGGCTAAGTGATAATGGTTAGGTTAATAAATATTTTAAGTAAAACAAAATAAGTGGACTAAGTCAATGCATCTACAAGCTTCCACAAGCTTCATGCATGTGACTAATTTCCAACTAATTTTGGATTTACTTAAAACAAATAATCCTCACAATTATCATAAGTATGGTGTAAGTCTCATACACCCATGTAATGTCTATCATCAAGCATGATACTAAAAAATGTACATTAATATATATCACATATATACTTATACACACAAGTGAGAAAAAAAACATTTAAGTGAGCTAATATTAGTTAATGTAAACTAATATATCAAATATACAATTAGACACTAAATTATCAAATCAACACTTGATTTAATAATCCGGCTGTATCACATATAACCGACTAATATTATATGTATCAACTTATCGAATCAACACTTGATTCGATAACCCGGCTATATCATATATAACTGACCGATATAAATAAATCGCGAGAATAGAATATGGTATCATATACTCGTATTATTCTCGGTCCCGCACATATCACATATGTGCTCCTAATTCGTTTTTCCTGAGCCAGTAAACCTCTGTGTAGGACTCTAAAGACTCATCAATACGCCGGCAGTAGGTGATGATCATATCAAGAATCCACAAGCCGTCATCGGTACTAGCTGGACGTAACGGCTACCCGGGTATTGGGCGATCAGAAGATCAACAAGCAAGCCCGCTCTAGCTCCTGTAAAGCCTATCAGTAACACTACCGTACAGTCCGGTCTTTTCGCCTGATATGTCGCATATCTAGTCTAGGGGTGGTAAACGTCAGACCCCAGTAACCGATAAGTCATGCCGATGTAAGGCTCATAACGGGTCGAGAAACTACTGATAACACTTATCAGTAAATCTCCTAGCAACCCTGGCCAGGAACTTATCGTTATGGCCAATCAGCACAGCGCAACATCAACCCCTTATACCGGGAGAGACGAATCCCCTCCTATTGCTCATTGCCTCCATGTGATTCGGGACTGTACCCAAAAGCCACCGTTTTGCACGTTCTCTTGAACGTGGTAAGGTGGAAATCAAAGCACGGTGGGAATCACACAAGACTCTATGACGATCTCGGGTCTACAGACTAACCTGTACCAGTGTCACCTGAGAACTGCTATCTGATGATAGGTATAATACCAACTAGGAGTTCTCGGCGAGTCCGTTCAGTATACCCAATCTCCACTAAGCACCCGTATACCATCTTTGATGTCAAACACCAATGGATGTGGGATCATCCATTGCCCATCATATGGGTCAAGATGCGTATACACTAGTCTACTCTGGAATATCAATGCCCTGTCTCGATACACTCTCGACTAGGAACAATTATAGGATGTACTTGTGGACTACCCTTCGCCCCACTAGTATGATCTCCATCATAGTCCTGGTAGTCAAGTACAAATCCTAAGGGCTTTATCAACATGTGAGAGCATGACAATATCACAATACAAGTCAACATGTTAAGATAAAGAGCAACCAGATAGCATACTATCATGTCGAGCAAGAAAGTCCTCACTATATATATCCAAGTATCCACTATAATATACATCTCATGTACAATAATGGTCTCTAGGGCATATACATAACTAACAATTTTTGACCCCAACATGTGTGTGTGTGTGTTAGGAATATGTATGCCCTAAAGGCCATTATTGTATAATATATTGGATGCTTGGACATATATATAGAGGGATTTCTTGCTCGACATGATAGTATGATATCTGGTTGCTCTTTATCTTAACATGTACATTTGTATTATTATACCGACTCTCTAATACATGTTGATAAAGCTCTTAGGATGTGGACTTGACTATCAGGACTATGATGCAGATCATACTAGTGGGGCTTGGATAGTCCACAAACACATTTTTTAATAGTTCCTAGTCGAGAGGATATCGAGACAGGGCATCGATATTTCAGAGTAGACTAGTGTATATGTTTCTTGACCCTGTATGGTGCGATGGTTGATTCCACAACCATTGGTGATTGACATCAAAGTTTGTACACAGATGCTCATTAGAGAATGGGTACACCGAACAAGACTCACCGAGAACTCCTAGATAGTACCATATCTATCGTCAGATAGCGGTTTTCAGGTGACACTGGTACAGGTTAGTCTGTAGACCCGAGATCGTCACAGTTTCTTGTGTTGTTTCCACTGTGCTTTGATTTCTTCCCTACCACGGCTCAAATGAGGCGTGCAAATAGATGGATTTTGAGTACAGTCCTGAGTCACATGGAGTCAGTGAGCGATAGGAGGGGTTTCGTCTCTCCCGGTATAAGGAGTTGATGTTGCGTTATACTCAATTGGTTATAACAGTAAGTCCCTGGCCAAGGCTGATGAGATTTACTGGTAAGTGTTATCAGTAGTTTCTTGAACCGTTATAAGCCACACATCGGCATGACTTATCAAGTTACTGGGATCTGACGATTCCACCCCTAAACTCGATATGCGATATATCAGACAAAGAGACCGGACTGTACGGTAAGTGTTGCTTATAAGCTTCATGGGAGTTTAGACAAGTTTGCTTGTTGATCTTCTATTCACTCAATACCTGGGTAGCCGTTATGTCCAGCTAGTACCGCTAACGGCTTGTGGGTAACTGATGTGATCATTATCTACCACTGGCATATTGACGGGTCTTTAGAGTCCCCCATAAAGGTTTCCTAGCTCAAGCGAAACGAAATAGGGCACATATGTTGATATGTGTGAAAGCTTGATTAAATACGAGTATGTGATACCGTTTTCTAATTTGGCGATTTTTTTATATCGGTTAAGTTATATGTGATATAACCGGATTATTGAATCAAGTGTTAATTTGATAATATGATATACAGATAAATGATATTAGTCGGTTATATATGATATAACCGGATTATTAAATCAAGTGTTGATTTAATAATTTGATATATATTTATATTTGATATATTTATATATTAACTAATATTAATGTTCACTTAATATATATATATATATAGATTATCTATTTTGGAAATAGATAAATGAGGTGGAAAATGAGGAGATATTCTGGGCATGGGTGAAACATGGCTTTATTCATTAGTTTATTAGTTTGTGAACACTATTGAAATATGGTTGATTTTTGTATTGTAAAATATTCCATGCTTCAATAAGTGAGATGAGAATTGAGCCATTCTTCACATGCTCGCATTTTTGCTAGCTCGTTTTTTGCTTGCTCTCTCCATTTTCTTCTCCTTCTTTCTCTAAGCCCTAACCCTCACATGAGTTGTGAACCCTAGGGCTTTTGAGAATTCTAAGTAAGCCAAAACCCCTACTTCATCAACCTACTCTAAACAAGCAGTTTGGATTAGGTTGTTTCATCCACTAATACTTGATTAGTGAAGAGTTACCTTGACCTAGAGAAGTTTCAAGGTGGATCATCTTCGGCCTCGAAAATCGCAAAACAAGCTCGATCCTTTCTTCAAATAGAGCCAAGAGGAGTCGTAGGGACTACTACTCGGAGCTATAGAAGTGAAGGACTTGGTCTACAAAAGTTGTAATCTCCATCACTTGAAGTAGATCTTGCTTTATCATATGTTAAACCCTATTACTCTAGTTAGATTCTAGATTAGTGTAGCTTAGCATCCCAAAAAATTTTAAAATTGCATACTTGATACTGGTATTAACCTAATGGTGGTGCTAAGACACATTTTCAATATATATATATATATATATATATATATATGGAGGTGATCTTATAAGATCCAGCCTCATTTTTTATTTTAGGATCCACTTTCCAAACACACAATCTGTCGTATTTTTCACTGATCCGCACCAATTGTCGTGATCTATAAGTGTCGTGTATCAAATTTCAAGAGATTTGAAGACCTCTAGCACATCCGTCAAGTAATCTAGTTTTTCGTGCATCATAAAATCGTCTTGTTTTTTAGTCTATTTGATGGATGTGCTAAAGATTTTCAAATCTCATAAAATTTGATACATAATCTATCTAACACATACACATGTGTGTTAGAATAATGAAGAAAAGATGCCTTATAAGGCTTTTTCGTTATGTAGCATCAAAAATCTATATCTTCCACGATTTTTTCGACGATCGGCACCCATCATCATCATCTTCTTTACCATGTAAGATGTGGATACACAATATTTTATGTGATTCCACCACTCTTTCACCGTTGAATTAGGAATGTAAAAAGTTCTATCATCATTAAACTGTTAATTTTGCACTTACTAAATCGACGGTGATAAAGTGATGGAATCGCATGAAATTTGGTGTATCCAAATCTTACATGGTAAAGATGATGATGATGGGTGCCGATCGTCGAAAAAACCGTTGAAGGTCTATATTCTCGGCGCCCTAGGAGGACATTCCCTCCTATGGCATCTATATATATATATATATATATATATATATATATATATATATATATATTGAAGAAAAGAGGCAATAACAGTAAATTTCCTCTTATGGTTTTGAAAAAAAGTACAACTTCCACCATTTTTTCTGACCATAGGCACTTATCATCTTCATCGGCTAAGATGTGGATACACCAAATTAGCAATGTAATTAGTTCTATTGTCGATAAACTGTTAATTTTGCATCCACTAAATTAACAGTGAAAAAGTGGTAGAATCATATAAAATTTGGTATATGCACATCTTAGATGATAAAGATGAAGATGATGACTGCCCATCATCGAAAAAAATCGTGGAAGGTGTATTTTTTTGACGCCATAGGAGAAAATTCTCTCCTATGGCACATTTCCTCCATTATGTGTGTGTGTGTGTGAGAGAGAGAGAGAGAGAGAGAGAATAACGGAGGAAAGGTGCTATAGGAGGGAATTTCCTTCTATGGCGTCGAAAAAGTATACCCTCCGTCGTATTTTTCGACGATCGGCACCCATCATCTTCATCGTTATCATATAAGATGTGGGTACGCCAAATTTCATGTGATTCTACAATTTTGTCACCGTTGAATTAGTGGGTTCAAAATTAACGATTTACCGACAATAGAATTTTTTACATTGCTAAATCAACGGTGAAAAAGTTGCAGAATCACATGAAATTTGGCGTACCCATATCTTAGATGATAACGATGAAGATGTTGGATCCCGGTCTTCGAAAAACATGATGGAGAACGTACTTTTTCGACGCCATAGGAGGAAATTCCCTCCTATGGCCTCTTTCCTCCATTATTCTCTCTCTCTTATGAGGCGGGTTCGCATTTTTAAAAAATACGAACCTGAATAAAGACTGTTGGATCTTGTGTTTTTAATCAACGATTAAAATTAATTCATTTTATTTAATAGTTAATAAATGGAAGGTAAATATTACATTGCCAAATATTGTGTAGGTAATACTAAAGGATTTGATTTTTTTTTCTAAAATCAAGTAGTAGAATATTTACCTTCTATTTATTAACAATTTAATAAGCTGCATTAATTTTAACCGTTTATTAAAAACACAAGATCTAACGGTCCTCATTCAGGTTGGTGTTTTTAAAAACGTGGACCCGCCTCATAGGATCCATATCCCCCCCCCCCTCTCTCTCTCTCTCTCTCTCTCTCTATATATATATATATATATATATATATATATATATATATATATAGTGAATTTTCAAAACGTCTTTGGCCCGCTCGGTAGTTGTTTAAAAACCCCTGGTATTTTCAAAATGGTCGGGAAAAGGCATGTTGTTCAAAATCTTTATGGAAAAATCCCTAAATTGTATTTCATTTAGGCATTGTATTTTATTTTAAATGCAATTACAAAAATACCCTTCCTTCCTACTACTCATCTTCCTCCTCTCTCCCTCCAAACCCTCTCATATTTCTTCTTCATCCGATGCTCCTCCCTCCTCTGCCATTGCTTCGTCGCTCCTCCGTCCTCCCTATGCTCCTCCCTCCTCCATCGTTACTTCGTCGCTCCTACCTCCTTCGCTCATGCCTCGTTGCTCTGCTGATTCTCCTCTCTCCTACACTCACCCGTTATTGCACTGCGGCTCTCCTTCCATTTTCTTCCTCCGCCGCTCCAAGGTGATTTTAGCGAAGAAAGAGATGGTGGTGCTTAGATATTACTGGATACTGCATAGATATCACATGCAGCATTTAGATATTACAGGAAACCAGTTAGATATTACAAGCAACTGGATAGATATTACTTGCAACTACTTAGATATTACACGCAACTGTTTAGATGTTACATGAAAATAAAAAGATATTTCAGAGTTATCAAGCACGAATACAAACACGGGTACAGGTACGAGTATGGACACGGGACACAAAAAATTTATTAAAAAGGACACATGGACACGGTGTGTGTGTGTGAGAGAGAGAGAGAAAAATGGAGGAAAGATGCCATATGAAAGGATTTCCTCCTATGGTGTCGAAAAAATACAACCTCCATAATTTTTTCCGACGATCGACATCCATCATTATCATCGTTATCATCTAAGATGTGCATACACCAAATTTCATGTGATTCCACCATTTTTTCATCGTTGAATTAGCAATGTAAAAAGTTCTATTATTGGTAAACCATTAATTTTGCACCAATTAAATCAACGGTGAAAAAATGGTATAATCACATGAAATTTGGTGTATCCATATCTTAGATGATAAAGATGGAGGTAATGTATAGCGATCGTCGAAAAAAATTATGGAGGATACATTTTTCCGACGCCATAAGAGGAAATTCCCTCCTATGGCAACTTACCTCCATTAACTATATATATATATATATATATATATATACACACACTGAGAAAAGAAACACAAGAAAAATAATTCAAAACTATATTTTTCATTATAACTATAAATTTCCTTAAGCACAAATAAATACATATATAAAACATAATGTAAAACACATAAGCATAAAACTGCTATAGGAAAAACAAACAAAATATTAATTTTTTTTAATTGGAGCCGACTGTCATAGACCCAACTTTATCATTTGCATCAATTTGAATATTTTCTCTTCGATCTATTCCGAATGAATTGAAAAAAATTACTTGTATCCAAAGTATCAAAGTAGTACACACACTTACACGTTCTTATTTGTCAACTTCTTACACTGTGTAGAAGTGTCGGACACGTCAAATTTGAGTGAACACGACACAAACGTGTCGGACACAACGTCCAACAGAGTGTCCAAGTGTCTAATACTTGTTGGACAAGGACACGACAAGCAAATAAAAATGCTCGTGCTTCCTAGTTTCAGAGGCTTTTAGTACGAAAGAAGTATATTTGGCGGGAAATTAGATTTTTGGTGGGAAAAAGTATATTTGAAGGAAAAATAAAAATAAAATAGATATTACATGCAAGTCTCTAGATATTAGAGGCAAGTATTTAAATATTACAAACAAGTCTTCAGATGCTACAGATAAGTCGTTTGTACGGTGACTGCCATTTAGAGGTTGTCAAGGCACATGGACATGAGCATTATTGGGATATATGAAATTATAAGTGGTTAAACGTATATCAAGGTGTTTTAATTGCCCCAAGGGGTTTTCTAATAAAGAGCAAAAGGCCCACGGGGTTTCAACAACGTTTAAATTGGTCAGGGGTTTTTTGACAATTTATATGGAGTCGATCAATTGAGGCCGGTGCTCATTTTTTAAAATGAGGTCAACTCCTCAAACTTTCAAACCGTCATGTTTTTCACTGGTCCGACCAGTTATCGTGATCTACATATCATTAATAGGTTACACATCAAAAATCATGTGATTTGGAGAACTTTAACACATTGATTAGGTGGCGTAAAAAATTAGCAGCTTTGTGATGCATGAAAAATACGATCACTTGATGCATCAAATCTCATGAAACTTTGATACCTAGTCTACACATGACATAAAGATCACGACGACTGAAATACATAACTGTTTAGGAGTTTAAGGAGTTGGCCTCATTTTAAGACATAAACACCGACTTCAATCTTTGAGTTATAGGTCATCAAATCCTTTGATTTTGCACACATATGTTTGAAGGTAGAGTGATCAATTTGAACGGGTCGGATCGTTTAAATATGTTGTACATCGAGAGTTCCCGTTTTTAAAAAAACACGAATTGGTTTGTAATAGATCACTCCCGTATATATATTTGTGTGATTATATATGTGTTTGCGCGCACGCTTAGGAGAGATTGGCCCTGAACCCTAGAAAAACTCGGGCTAGGCACCTAGCCCGACTAAGGCTTGCATCCAAGTGCAGGCTCGAGCTTAGTGTCGTGTCTCCCATCCACTTGGTTCAGCGGGTTTGGGCCAGGTCGGACCAAAAGCCTAATATACTCATTCATATAGTCAAGTGGGTGTCGTCCTACACTTTCGCCATCCATGCTCCTGATCTTGGGATTTTGGTCCATACATGTTAAGTTGTCGTAAGATCATCAATTTCTGGAAGCAGGTAAACATTCTAGGACCGACATGGTGAGCTTCGAACTAAGAAAAACAATAAATGTATTAACTCGTTAGCCGATATCCTATACTCCAAATTCAGTCAACTCATATCAGCCGGAGTACCGCTGATCCATGAAGAAGTGTACTCAAACATCGTCACGGTTCTTCGTCTACTTTTTCTGCTCAACTTTTCCGCCACGCGTGCACAAGACAGAGTTTCTTATGCAATACAATATAAGAGACGTGTATAGTTGGATTAACCACTCAATCCACTTTCCTCACCTATGTATGGGTGATATTTGCTCGCCACAGCAAAAAATTATCAGCCGAAGTAGCAAAGGATGGTCGCTTTCCTTTTTAGACAATCAAGTGTCTCTAAATGTATATATAGTGATCATTCACCAATACATGTGTCGAGAAGTGTCAGCATAAAAAGACACATACAGTTACGGAGATGAGATCCATTCTTAAACTTCCTCATGTGTAGGTTGTCAGCACACGACATATTGAAGACAGGATATGGTATAGCTTCATGTTTGCGAGAGCAGCGTCAGTAATTAAATACCAAATGAATCGAAGCTCCATCCCACCCGAATTGACTTATTCGACCACATCTTTGGTATTCCTAGATTCTGTCAAGTTCGAGTCCCGACTTGACTTGTGAGATCCATGATCTAGCTCTAGAACTAGTTTGAGAGAGGAGTGTGGGCCACCATGACAGGCAGATTAATTGTCTCATCCTGATCCTTAGTGGCAAGGGACGACCTTTAATTAGAGCGCTTCCACTTATTCCATACCCTCGGTATGCAATCAAAGTAGTCAAAACACTCGCGGTCTCGACCTTCGATGCTACAAAAGCACCAAAAGCAGTTTCTCATGTAAGACAACCTAACCTGTTGACGCATCTTATAGTTAAACGTTCGCATAGCCTAAATAAAATGAAATCAATAATTAATAGAAATCAACAATTAATCATGCATGTAAATAAAGTCATCATCCATAATTATAACATGTTCGATACAAGAGTGAGGCCTGCAGAGCCAAAATGTAGCATGTCACCTAGATCGTAGCCTGATTTTTTAACATTTCTTTCTTCGGCGGATCTGCAATCACTTTAACTTGAGTCACTATAGCGTAGACCACTTTCTTATGCTTGCTTCCAAATAAAACGGCCTCCTCAACCGATTCTGAGGCAGCCACAGATTCCACCGCCATAGAAAAATTAGATATACCGGATTGCCTCTTGCTGCTCTAAGTAACGATCTTGCTATTGACCAAGAAAGCATATGTAGAGGTGAATGGTTAATCACCACAAATCTGATTCCAATGGGCCATCCCACTTAAACACCATAAAATTCTCCATTTCATCCTAACAGGTATACTATTGATCCCAAATCCAAAAGTAAGGATATATTGGGTCAAGTACACACTAAACATATATTAGACTATTAACCATGCAAAAAGGAACACTTAATTTCTCTCTTCATCAAGAGTCTTAAAATAAAGATCAAGGTTAAAAACATGACCACAGATTATTGGAGCTCAAAGATGAGAGTAATCATGTGGGTTGAACTATTATAAGGAATCCTTCTGCAAGTCCCCAAAGACAAGCATTGAATACTCTTGATACCAATGTTCTAAATTTCGGGTGTCTGTGTAGTATCAGTCTCTGAAGATTTTAATGTTGGATGTCAAATATAGTGAAATGTCAGATTGCATTATCAAATATCGGGTTCTACATTTTTATACTGTAAATATCATTCGTATAACTTATTCTTTGAAAAAATATTAATATTGTAATACCCAGTTCAGTTGATACCGTATCCGTATTTTTAATAAATATTTTCCAAATATTTTCCCCCAAATTTTCCTACATAAGTCTTTATATTTTTCCTAAAACCTAATTTCTAAACTTTTTACATAAAACTATATCCTATTTAGAATTAAAAACCCTATAATCTAAATCCTAATTTTAACACCCAAACAGCCGGGCCCCAAACTTCTTTTCCCCCTAACTTCTAAACCCTCGGCCGGCAAAGCCCTGGCCCAACTAATCCTTTCCCTCTTTCCCGACCCGACCCGACACGATCCCACCCGATCCGACCTGAACCCCCCATTCTTCTTCTTCTTCTCTTTTCTCGCCTTTCTCGCACTGAGCTCTCCATGACCCGCGCTCCTCCACGACCTCCTCCTCACCCTAACATCCCTGCGACCTTCGCGGCCACCTCCCTCTCTCCTCTCTCTCCCCACGTAACGGCCGCCTCTGCTTCTCCCTCGTAACCTCTACACATGCCTCGCGCTACTTCACCCCAATGTCCCCCGTACGACACGCCACTTCATGACCTCACCTCCCTCTCAACTGCTCCCAAGAGATCCGTGCAACTCCCCTCATCTCTCTCACTTCCTCTCTAGATCTTCCCTCTAAACTCAACATCCCATTACCACCACCGGCCGCCATACGAAGCGCCGCCGCCGCCATCACCGCCAACGAAGTCCCCATCACCACCTACCTCTCCTCTTCAACGCCACCTCCATCGTTCCTCGTCTTCTCTCTCTCTTCAACATCCAAGAACCCGAACCCCTCTCTAAATTTCCTCCATGGCCGAGCATGAGTTTCCATCCATGGTAGCTCCTCCTCTCGCAACCAACCTCACCCTATCTCCGACGACCCCCTCTGCCACCCCCAGCTCCTCCTCCTCGGCACATCTCTTTCCTTACAACCGAGCTCACACCCACTTCCCCCATCAACTCCACCGAGCTTCTTTTCACAACCCATACACGAGACTTTCATCGGCGTTAGCCACCATCGTCGCCGGCAACACCCTTAGCCCATCCCCGTATCCTTTACCGCCGACCGCCTCTCTCATCCCAACACCACCAACTTCCTCCAGTCCCACCAACCTCCTCAAAGTCATCGTTGCCTCGTCGTTGCAGTTAGTACCACCACCCACCATCATCGTCTACGCCAAAGCTCAACTTGATCGCTGCCGCCGAAGCTCCTCGATCGTCACCCACAGTCATTGCTGTCGCCAAGGATCACCGCCATCGACTCCATCTTCCGCTTCAACCTAACCCATCAAACCTCGTCGAACCTCACTACAAGCCTTCCGGCAGACCCCCTACACCACCCAAACCACTCCATCACTGATAACCTCCATCATACACCACCACCAGTTGCGACAGATCGCCATCGCTGACGAGCTTCCGCCGACGAACCCTAGACACCTCTTTGCCGCTGCACCGTGCCCACCACCGTGCCAGGACCGCATCATCCCGTGCCCGTAACCACTCCCGTGTCCAGCATCGTGTCACACCGTGTCGCACCACCATGCTACTCTGCACACCTAAACTCGCCTTGCTGCGTTGCGTTGCCACCTCATGTTGCGACCGTGCCATGCCGAGCCAGGCAGTGCCCAGACCGCACCTTAGCACCGTTTCCTCGCCGTGCCTAGCTCCATGCCTCATCGATGCCAAAATCGAGTTCCGTCATTTCATCGAGCACTTGCATCGATCGCCAATCGTCGTTGTTTCGGTACCCGTCATCGCCGTCCAAGCCATGGCTTCAGTCTCTGTAGCCGTCACGGTTATCAATGCAGTCTCCGTTGCAACACCGCACACGTCCGTCGCAACATGTATCGCGCTTGAGCCTCGCGTCGCGCCGTGCCCAGTTCCACGACGTTCGTAGCCTCCTCGTGTGTCAAGACGAATACTCATCATATGGTGTCTCTTCTATATTAATGAACGAGGCAAGTGAACTCCTCAAATGTTTACATGCTATTTTATTCATATCGATAAGTATACAGAATATCGAAAAATACCATAGCAATTTTTCATGATCGATTTGGCAATACTGTTTAGGACATAATCGAGCTTATTATGTTGTAATTAACGGCTTATAGAAACCTGTGAATTAATCTCGTATAGGCCAAATAATTGAATTGATTTTTCGACCATTAATCGGTTGCTAAATGTATGTGTTCAATACGGAATCTTATGTGTAAACTTAATCAAATATGGAAGAACTTGTTATAGATAGATCCGTTTGCTGATAAAGAATATCATGTAGGAATTTGGGTTGAAAATAGTGAAGTTTATATCATATGACGATGCCCCCAAAAGGCGACATTGAATATGAAATTCACCGCACATGCCACGTTCTAAAATCTATATTAAGCTGAATGCAACTTGTAAGCTAATGTTCTAGGGCTCGTATCGAATTAAACAGATAAACCTACAGTATCCCATAGTTGATCTTTGAATTCTAATAAGTTATAACGACGAAAACTGAGGCGATTCATGGCTCTGAACTGCAGTCCAGAGCAACAGTCTCTGCCTTTACCCATTTTAGAACACATACTTTTCACTGTTTAAGCGCACAAGTGTGCGGAACCATATATGGAAGTGTGAATAATTGAATTATCTTTCTAACGGTACTGGTCTTATTGCATTTCAGTGTCGTTTGATATTTATAACACTTTTTAAACCGTCGATGTGTGCTGCAGTTTTATGCAGAAACAGAATGTATACCTTAACCTTAGGCAATGTATATCTCCCGGCGTACAGTGGATATTATTGATCCGTCTGATGCGTTGGAAGTATAATAGATAAATATAAATATTATCTAACTGTAGCATCACCTAATTATGATCCCAACAGGGAGTAAAATGTATTACGAAACGGACTTCCAGTTCAAAAATTGAATTTCCAGCAGTGAACACTTAAAATGAAATGACCATAACTCACAAACCTGAAACCCGATTAACTCGAAACCAATTTTTCTGTAGAGATAATTTAATACGCTGTTTACTCTTTTTATATTGTTTCACCAAATTATACATGTGTAATTTTATGTGATTTTTCTAATCCAACCGACACCGGTTGCTCACATGTATTCAGTAGTGCATTCACTGTATCTCCATCATGTTGTATAACTGTTATACCCTTATAATTAGTGTTCATTTGCATCGATATCCTAGTGACCGTGTTACATTACCAAGTGATAAATGTTAGTGATTGGATTGTGGTAAGTACGTTAGTGTAAAAGCGTGATTGAATAATAGAAGTGACACGTACTTGTACACAATCAGCAGAACCATTTAGTTATTACATTGTCGACGCCTATGGGGTATATATAAGTGTAACTATAAATAGTACGGGACAGGTATGGAAGCACTTATATTAGCGTCATAGGTAAGAAATTGAGCACTGTCTATTTATCTTGGATACTAGTCGAGACATGCTTGATGGAGACCTTGTCTCCAATTCTCGCGTAGACTTATCATGGAGCGACTCGTATTTAGATTCATGGTCGGTGTTGGATGTAGACCGCGGGGTGTGGGGTAGTTTGAGTGTGAGATCGATCAACGAAATCTCAAGAGTCTCATTGCTGGCATATTTCGTGATTTCGGGATTTGTACTGGTCGTGATTCGGGCCCGTGTTCCCTTTCCCCTGGGGCTTACCCTTGGGTTGGAGATACTTCTGCGGTGGTTGACGCTCACACTTGAACTGACGATAAGTTTAATGACTTGGACATTGAAACTTAGAGACTGATTGCTTTAGTGACATGGACATTGCATTGATTATTGATCTGATACACCTGCTTTATCGTTACAGGTACCGGTTATTTTATGCTCACATCATTACTCTATGCTTACTGCTTTATGTTTATCATCGTTGCACATTATATATGTATATATTGCTATTGTGTCGCTCTGACGACCTGAGTATGCATGCTCGGAGTGAGAAGTGGATTTAGCTCGGATCAGGACCTTCTATACCTTAAGGACATTGCGGACATCTAGATTAGCGATGTCAGCGCTGTCACGCCTCGTTTCCCGGTGTACGGGGAGGAGACGCGGCAAGACCCGCTACATATTTACTCAGAAGTAAACACGCTAAGCGTAACTAAGCAATATAAAGTAAATACATAAAAGACATGAATGTAAATGAACAAAAACATTATTTATTAAACATTCTTTTACAGGTACAACTGAAAATGTAAATACAAGTCTAAAATGCAATGCCTAAACAATGGCATAACTAGAATGAAAGATATATACAAGTAAAGCCTAATGCTCAGGATCTTCAGTGTACTGCTCCAAGTGCTCACGGCTGGTCTCGAGCTCCTCAGAGTCTGGTCCTCCTGACAACATTCCAAAGAAGATGAGAAATATGAATGTCGTCAGCGAACAATGGCTCGGTAAGTCCCAAAGATGGGTAGAGATAGAATAGATAGAAAGAGAGTATAACTTATAATATTTGATTATAATGTTAATGCAGTTGTTTGTAGCTTAGTACAGAATATGCCAGTGTATACGAGAGAAGTCCAACTTACACCGTGAACTTTGGTAACCCGTAGTACAAGGCTCCGTCAAAAATACCACGGAACAACGGCATGGATGTAATTACGTCTTAAGTGACCACCTCGTGCCACCTTTAACATGTTCCGTACCATTCTACCCCTTATAAACCCCGTAATGTTTATTATATTGATTGTATCGGTATGCCGATGGTATTGTATTGTTTTGTTATATAGATGGATGGCTTGCCGAAATCATGATATCAGTAAATGGAAATGGATGTAAATGGAGAGTCATGTAGACAGAGTATATCCATGGTTCGGTTCAATCAATATAGATTGATATAGATTGAATAGACGGATTCATGGATTCATGTTGTATTGTAGTATATACTTGAATCATATTCAAGTCAGATTGATTAGATTGAGACTCAGTCTGAGTCAGTCACTTTGAAAAGAACTTGAAATCCTGAATTAGTTTTGATGTTATTAGTAACTGCTGCACATGGACAGCAGGATTTGTGTTTTTTTCAAAGACAATTGTCGTGTTGATAACACCATTTGTTAAATTATCTATCTTAGATAGGCAAGCACCCACATTCTCCGGCTCCCTAAAGCTCAAGAGAATTGGTCCCGCTTAAACCTATATTTACTAGGGTCCTTATTGTAATTTAACATAACTTGAGGGGGTTTTATGTAAAAATAATTTTGATTTGTTTTCAAAATACTCCTCAAGCATTTAATTATTGTCTTTAAGGTTTTCATAGATATATATTTTATAAAAGTGAACTTTCTAGTGAGTAAAACCTATTTTTCATAGTACATGGTATTTTATTGAAATGTTGGAATTGTTTTGTATTTGAATGGTATTTTCATCTAATGGTAATTCCTTTGATTTAGAAAACTTGGAATATTTATATAATATAATTAAAATAGATATTTTGATAATATATATATATATATATATTTAATAAAAATAATTTTATTTATTTTTTGTAGAAATCTCATTTTCTAAAGAAAATGCATTAAAATTCTATCGAGATCGAATGCTCTTTTCGGAGGTCTGCATCTCGCTCTACTAGGCCTGAGGATGTGAGATAACCCGCACCATCCCGAATGGGGTCCCTAAAAGTGGGTTGTAGAGGTGCAATTGCAAGGAATTGTTTAATACACTTTTTAAAGAAATGCTTTTGCAAGTTAATGGTATTTATTTGTAATGTCATATTATCCAATGAATATATTCCCCAAATCTCATCGTGCTATGTCAAAAATGTGTGTTGTGATGAGGTAGGTCATTACCTCATAAGTTATCTAAAAGTAATACAAGTTTTATGTTGATTTGTGTCGAAACTAAAGTATGTGGTATTTTACCGTAAAAATACGAGAAAAGTTGCAATAAAGATTATTTTGGAATGAAACTTGTTTTGATATGTTTGTTAATGTTTGTTAAACAATATTTGAGAGTATGGTATTTTCTTGTTTAAGAAAAATAGATTTTTAAAGGAAAATCGAATCGGAAGTCAGATTAACTCCGCTTCCATCGGGTTTTAGAATGAAACTTTTTAGAGTAGAAGAAGAGAGGGGGAGAGGGGAATTACTGGCTAGGGAACAAGAGAAGAGGGAGAGGAAGCTAAGGAAGACATCGGGGCATCTTTTCGTCGCCGGAATCTCCTCGGAACTTCGCCCTTTGCTAACTCCACTTGCACACTATAAGGACTTGAGAATTTTTTGAGAGTTTTTTGTGGGAAATTCTGAATGGGGAGGGGTGAAATATGGTGTGGTATTTATTGGGAAAACTAGGGTTTAGTGTATTGAATTGGAGAATTAAAAATTTGCATTTAAAGGGACTAAAGGGGTGATTTTAATCCCTCTGTAATTGTGCAGAAAAATCAAACAATATGGGGGAAGTGGGGTAGACTAAGAGTTGCAAGGGGAAAAGAATGGAGAGCAGTACCTACGAGGGCCGGGCGGTGCTGGCCCCATCAACAAATCTTGCAGGTCCGATCCGGTGAGATGTGTTTTAGATTTGTACCATGTGTCCCTGTCGTCTTATATACCCTCATGCACGTGTTTGTTTATTCTGTGTATTTTCATTTTACGTGTAGTGCACGTGTAAATCCTTGGGGTTCTAAAAGATTAAAAGAAAATTTAATAAAAATAATATGTGGCTGATGGGATTTGAACTCAGGTGCTACGTCACAGCAGCGCAAGGCTTTACCAATGAGCTACAAGTGTTTTCTTGCTCTTCAAAAGCAAATTTAATTTATAACTTATGCTCAGGCTTAGGTACTCCTTCTGTGTTTTTGAAAAATTTCGTACAGAAAGTTTAGGGTTGTTATATTCTACCCTTCTTATAAAAATTTCGTTCTTGAAATTTGTAAAAGGAAAGTGTAACAGATTTAGTAATAGAACTATTGATAGTACATGAAAAATATATGAAAGAATGAAAGAATGCAAAAGTTTTGGTGAGGTGAGGGAATTACCAGGGTTACCTTGGTCCACGGTCTCGGCTTTTTCGGCCGCTAAAAGGAAAGCCTGACGCCGTGGTACAATCCTTCTAGTTGGAGGCACATTCCTCTGTCCTTGGGGCATGTTCCTCTGCCCTCGAGGCATGTTCCTCAGTGCCTGTTGGAATTGGTGATTAGGATGTGCAGGAGGTGGTGCTGGGAGTGCAAGACGAGATGCAGGAGCCTGGATAACTGGTCGCTATGGATAGTTGGTGTGTGTGGGAGCTGAGTTGCGCCTATAAGGACAAGTTCCAATTCCGTGATTGGATGCGCCATAAACTAAGCACAGACTTTTTGCGCGCCTACAGTCCTTCCACAAGTGTCCATCCCTCTTGCAATAGAAGCAAAAATCTGGACTCGGCTGGTTATCTGTTACTTCCGGCCTCCTTGGTTCAACAGTTGGTCTTGAAGAGGCTCCTCCTGCCATCTGAGTGGCAGGGCGCTTCACTCCGACAGATTGAGGTCTGCCCTTTCTCTTCACTGCTGCCTCGTATCTTCGGGAAGCCTTCAAAGCCAAATCATGGGTTGGGAAATCCCCTGTAGCTAAGGCAGCTTAGATTTCCTGGTCCAACCCTTGCTGAAATCTTCTAGCCTTGATCTTAGCAGTCGGTATGAGATGGGCCGCAAACCTGTTACGGTCTTGTGTTAGCTGTGTAATACGTGATATTTGAAAATCGAATATTGAGACATATCTTACCTACTAAGCATGGTAAACTCAGCGTCATATTCATCTACGGAGTTGGTCCACATAGAACCCTGTTGTAGATGGATAAACTGCTGCTCCATGTCGAATCGGGCAGTCTCAGGGAAGTATTTCGCGTCGAACATGTCGCGAAAAGTCCTCCATTCGATCGGTTGGTCAAGACGGATTTCTTTCACCTTCCACCAGACTCGGGCATTGTCAGAGAGTTGCAGCTTTGCAACTCGAACCCAAGCGATCTCTGGCACTTGTGCCGCTGCCAGATCATCTTCAATACTCCAAGCCCACTCCTCAGCTTCTAGAGTGCTCTCTTTTCCTGAGAATTGTTTTGGGTGCAATGCCCGGAATTTCTTTACTCCGGATGCTTCCGCTTCTGGATGGTTCATTAATATAGCAGTCTGCTGCTGCTGTCCTTCTAGGAGGCTACAGATCGCCTCAAACAGTACCATCTGCTCATTGATCGGAGCAGCGACGGTAGGTGTAAGCGATAGAGGTGGTGGAGTGTTATTGAAGTTGGTGCTAGTGTTGTTTGTGGAATTCATATCCTTGAAAGAAAAATTTGGGTTAGGACAGATTCAAAATATAAGAAATTGAAAGATTCAAAAAATATGTAAAGAATGTTTTTAGTTGCTGATTCTTGTGTTATATTGCTTAGGGATTCATGCAAAATTGACCCGCATATCCATGCAGAACTGACCTGCATGTCCATACAGAGCTGACCTGCATAGGCTGTCAACAAAACCTGTCATGCCTCGCTTCCTGGTGTACAGGGATGAGACGCGGTGATGCACACTACATATTTACTCAGAAGTAAACACGCTAAGCGTAACTAAGCAATATAAAGTAAATACACAAGAGACAGGAATGTAAATGAACATCAACTTTATTTATTAAACATTCTTTTACAGGTACAACTGAAAATGTAAATACAAGTCTGAAATGCAATGCTTAAACAATGGCATAACTAGAATGAAAGATATGTACAAGTAAAGTCTAATGCTCAGGATCTTCGGTGTACTGCTCCAAGTGCTCCCGACTGGTTTCGAGCTCCTCAGAGTTGGATCCTCCTGACAACATTCCAAACAAGATGAGAAATAGGAATGTCGTCAGCGAACAATCGTTCGATAAGTCTCAAAGATGGGTAGAGATAGAATAAACAGAAAGAGAGTATAACTTTTAATATTTGATTATAATGTTAACGCAGTTGTTTGTAGCTTGGTACAGAATATGCCGATGTATACGAGAGGAGTCCAACTTACACCGTGGACTTTGGTAACCCGTAGTACAAGGCTCCGTCAAAAATACCACGGAACAACGGCATGGATGTAATTACGTCTTAAGTGACCACCTCGTGCCACCTTTAACATATTTCGTACCATTCTACCCCTTTATAAACCCCGTAATGTTTATTATATTGATTGTATCGGTGTACCGATGGTATTGTATTGTTTTGTTATATAGATGGATGACTTGCCGAACCATGATATCAGTAAATGGAAACGGATGTAAATGGAGAGTCATGTAGACATAGTATATTCATGGTTCGGTTCGGTTAATATAGATTGATATAGATTGAATAGACGGATTCATGGATTCATGTTGTATTGTAATATATACGCTTTTTGAAGGTCTGCATCTCGCTCTACTAGGCCCGAAGATGTTCGATAACCCGCACCATCCTAAATGGGGTCCCCAAAAGTGGGTTGTAGAGGCGCAATTGCAAGAAATTGTTTAATACACTTTTTAAAGAAATGGTTTTGCACGTTAATGGTATTTATTTGTAATGTCGTATTATCCCATGAAGATATTCCCTAAATCTCATCGTGCTATGTCAAAGATGTGTTGTGACGATGCAGGTTGTTACCTCGTAAGTTATCTAAAGGTAATACAAGTTTTATGTTGATTTGTGTCGAAACTAAAGTATGTGGTATTTTACCGTAAAAATACGATAAAAGTTGCAATAAAGATTCTTTTAGAATGAAACTTGTTTTGATATGTTTGTTAATATTTGTTAAACAATATATGAGAGTATGATATTTTCTTGTTTAAGAAAAATAAAGTTTTAAAGGAAAACCGAATCGGAAGTCGGATTAACTTCGCTTCCTTCGAGTTTTAGAATTGAAAGTTTTTTGAGTAGAAGAAGAGAGGGAGAGAGGGGACTTACTCGCTAGGGAATAAGAGAAGAGGGAGAGGAAGCTAAGGAATGCGTCGGGGCGTCGTTTCGTCGCCGGAATCTCCTCGGAACTTTGCCTTTTGCTAACTCCACTTGCACACTATAAAGACTTAAGAATTTTTGAGTGTTTTTTGTGGGAAATTCTGAATGAGGAGGGATGAAATATGGTGTGGTATTTATAGGGAAAACTAGGATTTAGTGTATTTAATTGGAGAATTAAAAATTTGCATTTAAGAGGATTATAGGGATGATTTTAATCCCTCTGTAATTGTGCAGAAAAATCAAATAATATGGGGGAGGTGGGATAGGCCAAGAGTTGCAAGGGGAAAAGAATGGAGAGCAGTACCTACTGGGGGCCCGGCGGTGCCGGCCCCATCAACAAATCTCGCCGGTCTGATCCGGTGAGATGGGTTCTAGATTTGTGCCATATGTCCCTGTCGTCTCATATACCATCGTGCACGTGTTTGTTTATTCTGAGTCTTTTCATTTTACATGTAGTGCACGTGTAAACCCTTGGACTTCTAAAAGATTAAAAAAAAATTAATAAAAATAATATGTTACTGATGAGATTTGAACTCAGGTGCTACTTCACAGCAATGTAAGGCTTTACCAATGAGCTACAAGTGTTTTCTTGTTGTTCAAAAGCAAATTTAATTTATAACTTGTGATCAGGCTTATGCACTCTTTCTGTATTTTTGAAAAATTTCGTACAGAAAGTTTAGGCTTGTTAGAAGCGCTATCATTCCCTTCGACTCTATCTGGTTAGTTTTATATCTGTTTTGATAGAATTAGTGCCTGTATTTCTCATTACTTGTGCTATGATTACTGATTACCACGTAATGATGGAAGCTGAAGTGTGACTACGGCAGGATATTTGTTTGACCGTAGGAGCATGGCTGACCTTGTCACCTCTTGTATTCCGTATTTTGGGAAGCGGGACGTGACAAATTTATTTAGATTTTTAGTTTTATTAAACTTATATCTTCCATAATAACTCAAAGGCAGAGTTGTCGCTTCTTAAGCGAACGATCGTACGTTCGAATCCCACTCAAGAAGAAGGCTGAAGGAAAGGAGATGAAACGAGGGAGATGGGACGATGTTCCTCCAAGATAAGTTGGTCCAAATGGATCGCGTTATTTACAAGGTCCAGATAGATCAGGTTATTTACAAAGCCCAAAAACCAAAAAAAAAAGTACCCTAAAAAAATTCCTTTATATCGGTAAATGTCGGTCTAAACGCCGACCGCACGACATTTCAGCCGAAATCACGAATTGTTGGCCGACATTCACCAGATATCGTTATCCGAATTTTTTTTTTGTATGTCTTTGTCGTTTTCTCTCTTAAACTGACATTTCGACGATGTCGGCCGGCGTTTAGAACACTGTGCTTGAAACAATTTGCATAAAAGCAATTACCAAACACAAATCCAATATCTCACATGTCATCAATAACAATAATGGAAGACAATCACCTCCAATTGGCATCTTCTACCAGGTTACTTTTAGTCATTCCGGCATTGTTCACACATAACGGCAAGATTTCAAAACAATTATCACATTCAATGATGATCAGCCTATAACATATACAGATCCATGAAATCGAATATACTGGATGATTGTTTCAAGCCAGAAATTGAAACGCTAAATCGACTCAAGTCCCTTAGCTCCGAAACACGAAGGCCAATCCCAGAACTCCCTATCGAAATCGTTATACAGAAAACAGTCTACCGGGGCTCGTCGATGATCTTCATATGCAACGATATGCCAAGACGATATCGATGGACACGGTCATCGCCCTGGGTGAAGTGTCCATTCCTATTCCACATACTTGCAATGGATCCTCCACCATTCATGCCTTGCATCTCTTATGGTATCATGCTCCTTTCGCATGGCTTTGAAAAAACAAAGTCTTCGAATGATCTTGTGTTCAGCAGGAAAGGTCAATCAAGCCCTATATATGATTGATTCCTCTTTGTTGACAAATCCTTCGACTCGCTACAAACATCACTCTCCATCAAGACAAACGTGTGGAACTATTCTTGGAGCGCTAATCTACTAAAGATCACTAGTCTTGTGTTGTCTACTTAGGCATTTCTATAGATGCATTAATATTTAAGCATTCACCGAGCTCTATTCTTTTAATTCAATTCCTGAATGGTCATAACAACAAATCTAAACTCATACGATGGAAAGGGGCCACACCGAACGATTCTAGCACCACAATCCCCAAAATATAAAAATAAGAATGTCCTATAATTTTCACAGAAAAGAGTCCGGGTCTTCAAAATGCACGATATCAATCATACGAAACGACCCTCTAGTTATTTGATGGTTTTTAAAGTCCGTTTGTTTATTTATACGTGTTTTTGAATTCAGACCAAAAACATTTATTGTTTTATTATTGGACCAAAAGCATAAATGTAAATATTATAAATTTCAATAGAAAACAAGAGCAATAAAAAAGTGTCTAGTCCATAATCTCTAAGCATATATAATTAATACTTGAAAAAATGTTAAATTACATATGATTAATTTTAATGATTTTTACGGAAGCATTGCTTATTTCGAAAATTCTTCTGTTCAATAAATACAAATTTCGATGCGAGATGGCCACTGGAGTGGCCAATAGACTCGACATTGCTGATTCTGATCTCGATCCCAAAAATGAGGGTCTGATCTCGATCCCAATCTTAAGATTTCAAATATAGGATGGGGGTTGAGAACTTGAAGTGGATCCATACTAGGAGCGGAAGAGGATTAAGTAGGGCATTTTCGAGTATTTTGGTCATATGTCTCTCACATGGCCTGAAGACGGATAAATTGGAAAAATATCAATAAAAACTATTATATGTTTATGTTATGAATATGATGGACAGGTTCATACCACTTACAAAGAAAACTTTATAAGAAAAGAAGAAAAATGTGGCATGTCACCACATTTTGGTAAGCATCTTTTTGCAAGATTCCATGGTATACTTATTTCAAGTAACATAGCATTATGGAAACTAAAGCAAACAAGTCGACAGTAATATAATAAGCCCATAAGGCCAGCACAAGTTAGTTTAGTGTTGTAAATCAAGGTTCAATGTTGATCATCCGGTCGTTTAGAAACAATGTTGTGGAAGGCGAAAAGCATAGCGAAGCGAAAGGACAAGGACAAGGCTTTGGGTTTGGCGGGGTATTAGGGGCAAAAAGCGCCAAAAGTTTTTAAATATTAAATAAAACAATGATGGAAAATTAGATAAATGGAATCTCTTGAAAACAGAATAATATAAATATAACATAGATATTTTATTGTCATACAATTTGTACGCAATCTTAAAAATATATTAAGCAATTTTAAGAAATTGTCATCCGTATAATGTATGAAAGAAATAATGTTAGAGATTAGAGACAATGATGAGATTTAGTTATTTGATCATTTGATATGGTAATCTACAATTTTTAAGAAAATAATGACAATATTCCATTTGACTACGTAAAAGCTATTTAAACAGGATTTTCAAGCAAAGAAGCGAGCCAACTTAGTAGCGTCAAGCCATTGACGCAGCACAAAGGCGATTAAGTTGCTTTGTTAAGTTGGTTTCTTTTCTCCATGTCATCCTATAATTTGTATAATCAAGACAGCAAGGAATGGAGAAGCTATCAGATTCCACATGCATTGATTCCGCAGACCCCGGCGCTTTGAAAAATTCAAAGAAAATAAAAGATGTACCATCATCAGATTTTAGCAGTACTACTGATAATATCAGCCAAAAACATATACATGATATAGAAAAATGGTTTGGCAGGCTACAGGGACAGAGCTCAGCAAAATCTCTCACATTTCTTGCTGCAGATATCAAGGTTCAGTCATTAATCATTTAATGTAATATCAAATTAATTTGTATTTGCTGTATCAACATTGAATATGCTATAGTAACTAATAATCCTGTATTCTAACAGGGTAAAAAGTTTGAGGTCCTCATCGATGAAACAATTGCAGAAAGATGGGATAGATTGGAAAAAAGCGCATGTTTACTTGGGTGAGGAATCTGACCTCCTTTCGCTAAGATAAGTCTACAAAATTTCATCCTCCAACTAATCTTAGGATTCTTTCTCCATAATAATCATCTTGTGTTTATCATCTTGTTTATCATATTTCAGAAAAATGGGATAGATTGGAAAAAAGGGCATGTTCATATACTTGTGTTTATCATCTTGTTTATTTCATAACACTGTATATGATGTGCTTGATCGTTTAGAGATTGAATTTCAGGATATCAGATATCTCACGACACAAGCGTATAAATGAGGATGGAGGAAATTGAGCTTAAACGGATTTATCTAATGGAGGTTGGAGAATACGGACGGGAGCTTCTCAAATTTGCCAATTCAAGTTACGAATAGCTATAGAAGTTGAAGTCCGAAATTAAGCGTCAAAAGTCGAAATTCAAGATTTGTAAATCAAATATCGACTTCAAGATGCAAGTGAGTAGATTGGCGTGTTCGAATTTGACGTCAAGTGTCGTAACCAATTTTAAGATTAATCGACCAACGCAAGTTCAAACGAAACACCAAAGTTTCAAGAGCTTGAATCGAGACGATGAAGATTCAAGATTTCGAAAAAATGCGCTGCCGACATAGGAATCTTTGTAAGCACTTGATCGATTATGCTTTATATCAATTAGATCTCTTGAATACTCACACACGATATCACAAAAGTTTTCCAAATATCGAGTTTTCGAGTATAAAGTTTTCGTATTCTTAAAACCTCAAATATCTGCCTTTTGTGCTTTACCAGACGTCTGCCTATATGAGCTTCAGACGTCTGCCTACTATTCTTTTCAAATATCAAGTTCAATGTCAAATTTTGTATTATGGCCACACGTCTATAGTTCTATTGGGCAAACGTCTGATGATAAGTTTTCAAAACTGGTTTTTAACCGTTAGACGTCTGCCACTTGAATTCAGACTTCTGTTTTCGCTCTAGCCTTTTGCCCTAAATAGCCAGACGTCTGAAGCTCTTGTGCCAGACGTTTGATGCTTTGTTTTAGCCAAAACATTTCTCCTTTAGATGTCTACCCTCTTTGAACTTCAGACGTCTGCGTTTAAGGATTTTTGAAAAAAAAATATAGTCGTTTATAGCCGTTGGAGACTTTTTTCTTTGAGGCCAAACGTCTGCCCTCCTTGCCTTCATACGTGTTCCTTATGCTAAAATTGCTTTTCCCACTTTTTTTTAAGTTGTTTTTTTTCTTGGGGCTATAAATAGGTTTTGAGATGGATTCTTGAAGGTTAACCAATTGCAATCACTTAAGCTTTTCAATTGCCAATATCTAAGTGATCTTGAGCCAAAAACCTCATCTCCTGTGAGAATTAAAAAAAGTTTTCAATTCGCTATCCAAATTCACTTTCACACACAAAATCAATAACTTTCATTTGATTGTCTATACTTATTAGAGTATTAGAGAGAGAGAGAGAGAGAGTTTTAAGAGAAACTCCTTTGTGAATAATTATGCTTAATTGTAACCCTCTTTTTTTCTTTGTGTGAAGATATTTTGAGTGCAAGAGAGTTCTTTGTAAAAGAGAAGAGTGAGAGAATTTATTTTTTCTGTGTGAGGATCCTTGAGTGTAAGGGTGCCTTTGTAAGGAAGGAGAACTTGTAGTCTCGGTGGAGACGTGATTGTAAGAGGTTTCAAGTGTGCAATATGGTGGTCTCGGTGGAGACGTGTTTGGTTGCAGGTGCGCAACGTGTTATCTTGGTGGAGACGTGTTTAGTGGAACGGGCTTATACGCCTAAAGAAAGTAAACTAGGGATCTCCCGAACAACTATAAAAGACTTGTGTTTGCGTTTGCAATTTCTTATGTCTTATTTTCTCATTAGCTTAGAAATTGCATGCTATCCTTATATGCTCATTACTCTTTCTTGATCGCAATTTATCACTTGCTTGTTATATGTTATAGTTTCACAATTGCTACTTATGCTTAGCTCGTATCTATATTTGCTTATCATTTGACTAAGTTTTCAGTTGTGGTTTGTTTAGCAAGTGTTGATAGTTTAGAATTTTTAAATTAGGCATTTAGATAGCTTATTCTTATTCACCCCCTCTGGGAATAACTTTCATCGAACGGTTGTTGGGACCGTCTGCAGCGGATGAGAGACAACCAACTCTTATGGATATAAACTAAGATCCTTTTAAAATGAATAACAAAACTAGAATAAACGCAAATCAAACAACACAAAAGATTTGGGGGGAAAAGGGAAAAACTCTTTATTAGAACTTTGGAGAAAAAGAAAAAGCTTTACAGAGGATTACAATAACCCTCTCCTTTATAATCTCCAACGAGATCTTCTTCTCTCTCTCAAAGCTCTCCTTATCGTCTTGATCCCTTATGGAGCCGTATCTCGTCTCTCTTAACTTTATGATCAATATGATACTTTAAAACTTTAATCCCGAGATCTTATATATAGCCAATACAAATCTGAGTTACAATAAGATCCCAAAAATTACAAAACCACCACCTAGAAACTGATTTTTCGAGATAAATCTCGAACTGGAATTTGCGCTTATCTGTACGGCAGACATATGAACCTATAAGAGAAGATGTATGCGCTTTCTCTGCTTGAGGAGCAGAGCGTTGCTAGACATCTGACCTTGATGGTTCAGACGTCTGTGCCCTTAGTGCGTCTGGCCAGAGCATGGACAGACGTCTAAAACTCATAGCTTAGACGTCTGGACCTCTTTTGGAAATCTGGACTTTATTGCCATACGTCTGAAGCTCACTGCTCCAGACGTCTAGCCCTTCTCTCGATTTACGAACAGATTCGATATATAAGACATCCTTAACGAAAATCTCCACCTTGGCTTGTATATCCATATAACCCTCTTGAAAACTTGTTTCCTTCTCCTTGTATCTTTTAGGGTTGTCTTAGTTGTTCTCCCTGTTTCCCCTGTTGGTATAGCTCCAAACCTTGAAACCACGGTATGCAATCAAAGTAGTCAAAACACTCGCGGTCTCAACCTTCGATGCTACAAAAGCACCAAAAGCAGTTTCTCATGTAAGACAACCTAACCTGTTGACGTATCTTATAGTTGCATGATATACTCGCAAACACTCACATATGTCAACTCCATGTAATAATCAAACAACATAAACGTGCACATAGCCTGAATAAAATGAAATCAATAATTAATAGAAATCAACAATTAATCATGCACGTAAATAAAGCCATCATCCATAATAATAACATGTCCAATACAAGAGTGAGGCCTGCAGAGCCAAAATGTAGCATGTCACCAAGATCGTAGCCCTAAGTGATTTTTAAACATTTCTTTCTTCGGCGGATCTGCAATCACTTTAACTCGAGTCACTATAGCGTAGACCACTTTCTTATGCATGCTTCCAAATAAAACGGCCTCCTCAACCGATTCTGAGGCAGCCACAGATTCCACCGCCGTACAAGAATTAGATATACCGGATTTTGCCTCTTGCTGCTCCTAGTAACGATCATGCTATTGACCAAGAAAGCATATGTAGAGGTGAATGGTTAATCACCACAAATCTGATTCAGTCTTAGCATAAGGTCCAATGGGCCATCCCACTTAAACACCATAAAATTCTTCATTTCATCCCAACAGGTATACTATTGATCCCACATCCAAAAGTAAGGATATATTGGGTCAAGTACACACTAAACATATATTAGACTATTAACCATGCAAAAGGGAACACTTAATTTCTCTCTTCATCAAGAGTCTTAAAATAAAGATCAAGGCTAAAAACATATATTAGACTATTAACCATGCAAAAGGGAACACTTTATTTACAAGGTCCAAATAGATCAGGTTATTTACAAAGCGCAAAAACAAAAAAAAAAGTACCCTAAAAAAGTTCTTTTATATCGGTAAATGTCGGCCTAAACGCCGACAACACGACATTTCAGCCGAAATCACGAATTATTGGCTGACATTCACCAGATATCGTTATCCGAAATTTCTTTGCATTTTTGTGTCGTTTTCTTTCTTAAACCGACATTTCAGCGATCTCGGCAGACGTTTAAAATACTGTGCCTCGAAACAATTTGCATAAAGCAATTACCAAACACAAGGCTAAAAACAATTTGCATAAAGCAATTACCAAACAATTTGCACAAAGTAATAATAATGGAAGACAATCACATCCAAGTGGCATCTACCAGGTTACTTTAGTCATTCCGGCATTGTTCACACATAACGACAAGATTTCAAAACAATTATCACATTCAATGATGATCAGCCTATAACATATACAGATCCATGAAATCGAATATACTGAATGATTGTTTCAAGCCAGAAATTGAAACGCTAAATCGACTCAGGTCTCTTTTGTCTTTTAGCTTTCTTTTTCTTTTCTTTTCTTAAAACCAAATATCAACACATACTAATGAAACAACATACAACAAAAATGCAACATGTCATGGTGCACTAACCATGGGAAAATGTAGAAACACGGATTTGGCCTAATCGCGATTAGTAGTGCACTAATCGGGCATAATATTTAAACTGCATATAATTAATTATAACAATGTCAAATCCAATAAATATATTTTTAAATGAATAAATCATTTTAATCTCCAATTATTTCACAATTATTGGTATATATTTATACCATTTTACGAAAACCCCAATTTCGCAAATCGGGTAGTTTTCGCGAAATATATTATTTTAATATTAAATTTCAAAAATAATAATTTATATTTTCTGAAATGTTACATTGCAAGATCAAAAGCTTATTTGTTCTTTACTCACTATCTTTTTATAAAAAGGACTTCTTTTCAAAAGAAAATAGTGGGAGTATGGTGGAACTGGAAGCGATTCAAGAACCACAAACGATTACTGAAAATTTAGTAGAACCTAAGAATTCAATTGGACTCGACAATCCATTAGCCACTTCGCAGATTACAGTAAATGATCTCAGCCACCTGAGAGATATTTCGGTTTTCTCGTAGACGGTGACAGAAAAGTTAGCATCACAGTGATGATGGTCCTATAAGTTATCAGCAAGTCATGAGAAGTGTTAACTTCCCGGTGACCAATTGTATTATATCCAATTTGAACTCCACGCACTTTAACAAATTATTAAATTTGTTGGGTACTCCTAAAAAGGTAAAACCCATTAAGAGTAAGAAAATCTTTAAAAATCTGTGTAGGTGAAAAGGTATTAATTTAATAAGGCTAGACTTATTGTAAAAGTGTTCATCAAATACCCGGTGAGGATTGTGATGAAGCTCTTACTTCAGTATCTACGCTGAAATCCATACGGATATCGTTTGCTACTACTGCTGTACTTGACTATGAGATCCGGCAAGTGAATGACTATAATGTCATTCTAAATTGGATTTAGAAGTGAACATATATATGACTCTACCAGAGAGTTGTTGTAGTCAGTGGGTGCAGCGGAAGCGTGGTGGGCAAGTTGCTTATGTCTATTTATAGACTAAAACAGGCATAGCGGAGATGGATCATCTGTTTTGATGTAACTGTTATAGTGTTTGACTTCATCAAAATAACAAATGAACCTAATAAGAAGGTAGTGTGGGAGTACTGTCCCGGTATATGAATGACATACTCCTAATAGGAAGTTATATTCTTATACCACAATCGATTAAACTATGGATGTCACGGGAGTTTCTCCGCACAGGATTTGGATAATGTTGCTTTTGCACTCGCTGCAGTAAGCAAATAAAATCCAATCCTAAAGAAACAAAAGGGAAGCGATGAAGAATATAAGAAGACATTCTTGGGATATGGTAATGGCAGCCTCGTACGGGAGACGGTTACCGGTGTTGGCTTCCAAGATGACCTGGGTGACAGAGTGATTGTCAGAATCAATAATTTACCCTCTTTTGAGGTGCAGTGTGTTGGAAAGGATTCCAAGTAGAATACTGAGGTGGACATGACGCTGGGAGCTGATTATGATCAGCAAAGGACATAGTATAAAAAGTTTGTTGGATATAGATGTTCATTTATGACCTTGGTCCCATTAGTCATCCATAAAAGTTCTAACGCAGGTATCACTCATTTCGGGAGATAGTTGTTCTCCGCGAAATTAAGATATAAAGAGATAAAGATAAAAACATTGTAGCGGATCCACTCACTGAGGCTATTTCTCGAACACGGTTGTTTCTCAAACTCGGTTTGCGAAACTGATTAGTAGAGAAGTTGGATATTCGGTAGCACACGAGCTGTGGGTATGCGATACCGCAATAATTAACATTAAGTGCAGGTGAGAGATTGTTGGCTATAGTGCCCTCAAGGCAACTATTGTAATTGCGGCAGGTAAGGGTAGAACAGGCTTACTTGAGATGATAGTATGCTATCTGATTTGTCTTTATCATCATGTACATGTATCATGTGGTATTACGGATTGCTATTACATGTTGATAGAGCCCATATGATTCTTTCTTGACTACCAGGGTTATGATGGTGATCATACTAGTGAGGTCTCAGTAGTCTATAAACACATTCTTAAATGTTCCTAGTCGTTGGATTATCGAGACTGGGTATCGATACTCTGGAGTGGACTAGTGTATACGTTTCTTGTTCCCGAATGGGGAGGTGGTCGGTCTCGCAGCCATTGGTGTATGGCACCAAAGATTGTATGCAGGTGCTCATTAGGGTATGAGTTACACTGGACGGACTCGTTAGGAACCTGTTAAATGGTATTATACTTATCGCCAGATATCAGTTCTCTGGTGACACGGGTACATGGTAGTCTGTTGACCTAAGATCGTCATTTATATTGTGTGAGTTCCCACTGTCCTTTGATTACTACCTTACCATGGTTCTACTGAGTCATGCAAACAGATTTTAGTTGGATGCAGTCCCGAACTACATGGAGGCAATGAGCAGATTGAGGGGGTTCATCTCTTCCGGTATTGGGGGTTGATGTCGCGTTGTACCCGGTTAGCCATCACCATAAGTTCTTGGCCAAAGCGGATGGGATTTACTGATTGGATCGGTAGTTTCTCGATTAGTGATGAGCTTGATATCGGCACGGCTTATCGGGTTATTAGGGGTCTGACGTTTTCCACCCTCTAGATCCGGTATGCGATACTCTCTGATGAACAGATCGGACTGTACGGTGAATGTCGCTTATAGGCTCAGTATTGGACAAGCTTGCTTGTCGATCTTCCTTCCGTTCAATACCTGGGTAACCGTTACGTACAGCTAGTGCCGCTGATGTGCTTGTGGTTAAACCACTGCCAACGTATCGTCGAGTCTTTAGAGTCCCACACAGAGGTTTTTCCGGCTCTAACAATATGATGTAGATGTGCGTATTACATACGTACTGGAGTTTGATTAAAATTAGTGTATTGGATATATTGACGGTAATCGGACATTTGGATATACTGACCAATCTTTTGAAAAGACGGATATTAAATTAAGTGCTGATTTAATATATTAATACATGTATTGGATATATGTGTTTAGTAGTATATAGTCACTATTTATTTATGTCTCATACATGTGTTTGTCTCTCTCTCTCTCTCTCTCTCTCTCTCTCTAGAGAGAGAGAGAGAGAGAGAGAGAGAGAGAGATGATTTTCGTTTTATTCTTTTTATGTTAAGTTGTGACATGGGTTTAGCACATGCATTATCACTCTCATGAAATGGACAAGAAGAGGGAAGAGAAGAGAGTGGACAAGCGGAGATGAGATCAAGATCAATGGTTAAGAATTTTTTTCTTTAATGTTAAAAGATTAGTAACCATTTCGAAAATGGTTAAGGATTTTTCCTTTAGTTTCTTTTCTCATCTCCTAGCTCCAACTCTCTTCACCCTCCTCCGAAATAACAAAGAGACTTATAAGGGAAATGGAATGGTGAGACAAAAATAGAGTGACATGCTACATCCCTAACTCTTCAATCCTAGCAAAAATTGGATTGTCAGTTTCTTCACTAATGCTTGGAGCTTGAAGTGAAGATGGAGTTAGAGTGGAGTTTCCTCAAGTGGATCATTTATGATAAAGGGAGATCTTCATCAATCTTATTCCCTCATCTTAGAAGCTTAGCTAGAGTCCAGCATAAATTGGAGTATATAAAGATGCTACAAAGGTTATATGTTCTCTACTTTTACTTCAATTCTTTAGCAAAGATCCTAATAATTGTAGACTTGAGCTCTCTAGAATTTTTAAAAGCCTATATGTGCATGTTCTAAAATCCTAATAGAATGCCCAAGGTCCACCTACAGATCTATGACCACGAGCAAGTGACCGGCTCCGCCGACGAGGAGATCCACTTGTGTTCCTTGGATTTCTTCCCTGCTTGCTCGAATGGTTCTCAATGGACCTCCTTACAATATAAGCCATCAAAAACCTTCAGAAACAAACACTCATCTTGGATCGTCCGAGAAAGTCGCCGGAAATCGCCCTAGCCCTTTCTCCTTCCCGCCCCCTCCCTGTGTTGCAATAAGAAGTGGTTCTCACCTGGAGGACAAGTCTCCGGCTTTGCACTTGAAATTTTATCTCAGGGTTATGCTCTTTTATCGTTTTTCCAGACAGCTAAAAAATAAAACACTTATAGATGTACAGCCGCCGAAATTAATTTAGTGGTTCTAGTATGTATAGTTGTCAGTCAGGAAGAATTCGCATCATCCATTAACAAGGAAGTTATACAGAGAGTAAAAAATATTATGAAATAGTGTATAAACTCAAAACTTACAATTGTATAAACTCAAAAATATACAGAGAGTAAAAAATATTTTGTCCATCACCGTCTTTGAAGAGATGAACTCAAAAGCATTTCTTTCTTACAACAATTTAAGATCTTCATTTCCAAATGCAATTTTAAAACATTTGGTTCGGCCCAGTTAGCAGAAGCCCGGATTTGTAGATCCAGTTGGTGAAAAGAAATGAAATTTGGATTTAAGGATTTCAGAGAGATAGATAAATAGAGGAGTTAAAGTACAGCGGGCTCCACTAAACAGTCCTAATACTTATGATTGCGTGGGGTTTTTAAGGATTAATGAATCCTAAAAAGTGGTGGCTCCCCACAAAAAACAAGCAAAGCAAAAACCCCCAAAATCCTACAACCAAATAAGAATCTTACAATCGGCTATTATTGATTGGTTGAAAAACATAAGTGCTGATTACTCACCAACTTTGCACGCCTGATTTTTCCGTTGCATTTAGATATTCTGTACAAACCGTATGGGTTTTAGATTTGATGATGAATTGAAGAAAGCAAGGCATAAAAGATTTGTATTTCAGCATATATAATTGCAGCAGAAAAACCAATAACGTGTATAAGTGAGAAGTAGGTGTATCATCGAGGTATTATTTAACAATAACCCAATTACTCGTTATATTGCAAACATCAAGATTTTTTCTCTCTCTCTTTTTAAGGTTTATACTTAGCAAACAACTTGTTTTTTGCAAGCGCACGTGGAAATATGATATGTTCTATACTATTTAATGACTTGTGCTGAGATTAAATTTTTTACATGTACCCAGAATCCATCATCTAGATGAAATAATTTATTGAATGTGAGAGCTCGAAAAAATAAAGTTGAACACATGCACATACATACACATTAAAGTTAAGAGACATAATCCATTAGTGAAC
Source organism: Agapanthus africanus (assembly GCA_030015575.1). Lineage (NCBI taxonomy): Eukaryota > Viridiplantae > Streptophyta > Magnoliopsida > Asparagales > Amaryllidaceae > Agapanthus > Agapanthus africanus. The sequence continues at coordinate 127,813,298 of CM057350.1, read as the reverse complement.
CTTTTTATGCGATTAAAACCATCCAATGCCTGTCACAATACAAACATGAGTGTAAGGAAAGCAAATTATCAAATAGACAAATCTAATTACGCACATCTATGATTTAAATTTTAATTGCTAGCACCTTTCATAACATGGATGATGATCAATTTAAAAACAGAAATCCATTACGACCAAAATACAGAAAGGATTTTTATAAGATACATTCAAAAGTATGAACAATTAAATTCAAACATATTTAAAAAGTCTTTCGGAGACGAGCAAGCAACCAAATCATGGTTGTATCATATTTCGTGGATATTATTAAAAAGAAAGTAAGAATTGGGGAATTTTACCAAATCATGTCCTTTGTTTTCAAAACCAAGCCGGTGTCGATATTTTGCACAAAAAGCTCCTGAAGTTTCCCTCATTACAAACAACCCTTTTCAAACCCCACGCCGTTAAGTTAAATCCTTTAAGTTAAATTTATTTTTCTTCCAAAATTGTATTGTCAATCAATTTTAATAATCAACTATATAGCAGGATTTTTTGTTCATTTAAAAATGTTAGAGGTAGACAAGGGGTTGAAGGAGAAATCGAAATATCCTTTAAAAAAAGAAAGAAAATAGAGAAGTTGGATGCATAGTCATATAATTCACGAATAATTCGGCGAACTCGTGAATAATTCGCGAATTTTTGATCGGCCGATTAATTCTCCGATTTAATCGCCACTGGTGAACGTTTCAAATAATTCAAATAAACAGCGAATAATTCAAAAAACAGCGAATAGTTCACAATATCAAAACCCAGCTGCTCATATATTAATTTCTTGCTCTAAATACTTTCCGGATACTTCCAAATTTTCGATTATGCCGAAAATTTCCTCAACGGCAAACTTGTCGCTCAGTATCGGTAGATGCCATAGGAAAGATTATAGGGGCTGGGTATAAAAACCCTAAAAAAAGCCTTCTTTGACAACGATGAATCCCTACACCTCCTGCTCTTATTGCCCTTTGATAAACCCTTGTTGATTGCAATCCTCTCTTTCTCTCTCTCTCTCTTTCTCTCTCTTGAGAGCAATCAAAAACCAAGGGCTCTCCTCTCTCTCTCCCCTCAAATTCCTTGAGTTATTTTTTCAGGTAAAGGAATCTCTAACATCTCTTTCTGTGATTAATTTTTAGTAACTTTCTACACAAATCTTTCCTGTTTTTTGGTCGAATCCCTTTCATCTATTTGATCGCTCTAGAACTTCAATTTTCCCAAGTTTTTAGTTCAACTGCAATCTGGATTCCTCTCAAAACTCGATTTTGCATCTGGGTTTCACCAATCGGGGACAGATTTTTAGTGGAAGCAGCGATCTGGGTTTTGTCATAGCTTAGTTTATTCTTTCATTAGATTGCCTATTCTTTGTTTATTGCATTGGTTTGCTGAGATTTGATGGGGAAAAAGATGAAGAAAAAAGCCCCAAACCCTCGAAAGGTGATCCATCGAGCGCCTGTGAGTGCCCCTGGATCCGTCGATCGAAAGACCGGCCCTTTAGTTGTTGCACATGAGGGAGAGAGTAGTAGTAGTCGTTGCAATCATTATAGTAAAAGTAGCAACGAGTTGAATTGGATTCTATCGAGCATCCGATCCAGCTCGGACAATTTAGTAGCTTGTGAGCATTGTAGGGAAGAGCCTGATAACAAGAGAGGGAAGCAACCGAAGAATAAAGGGGGTGCTAGGGGTTCCGAGTCGAAAAAAGGGTCAAACTTTATTTGGGTCTGTTTAGATTGCAACCGGCACTTTTGTGGTGGAGAGGTGAGTGTTTTAGAGCCCTATGGCCATGCCCGTAGGCATTCGAAGCAAGAGCACCATGCGTGGGCGGTTCGGTCTGACGACCCTCTTATTTCTTGGTGCTATTTGTGTAATTCTGCATTTCCTATTGAGATGCCACCGGGGAATATAGATTATACCCCTAAACTGGCTACAGAGTCGGAAAATGGAGTCGAGCCTCTAGCATTGGAGAGTATTAAAGGCTATGTTGTTAGAGGCCTTTCGAATCTTGGCAACACTTGCTTCTTTAACTCGGTCATGCAGAATATCTTGGCTACGGATATGTTACGGGACTATCTGGTGAGTTTGGACCAGCCTCGTGGTCCTATGACTATGGCATTGAAGAAGCTCTTTGTTGAAACCGGTTCTGTAGTAGATTCTAAGAACGTTTTGTCTCCTAAAGAACTTTTTGGGTCTATATGTGCAAAGGCACCGCAGTTTAGGGGGTACCAACAGCAAGATAGTCATGAACTGCTTCGATATTTACTTGATGGACTGCATATGGAAGAGATTAAGGCGAGAAGATCACAAGATTCTTCTGATGAAGCGGAGAAGGCTGATTCAAAGCCAGTTGTTACTTTTGTTGATTCTATCTTTGGAGGTGAAATATCAAGCACTGTTTGTTGTAAAGAATGCGGGCATACTTCGAGAGTGCATGAACCCTTCTTAGATTTGTCTCTACCTGTGCCTTCAAAAAAACCACCACCGAAGAAAGTTCCGCCCCCTCCTCCCAAACGAAGCAAGCCGGCTCTAAAGGATAAGAACAAAGGAAGGAGATTTCGAGAGACGGTAGTTACTAAGGAATCATCTATAACTCAAAACACTAGGGAAGATAACTCGGATGTCCCCTCAGAATGCAGTGAGTCGGTTGTTCCTATGGAAAAACCGGAAGAAGAAACTGTTTCTGTGAAAGTTGAAGACGATATGACTTGGATGGATGTTTTAGAAGCTCCTGCCACTCAATGGTCATGTAATGAGCAAGATGCTGTAGACCCAGAGCTTGACAAGTGCTGCAAAGATTCAAATATGCCTTCAGATTCGCATGGAGAGGCTTCTTGTGTAAATGAGGCCTCGTCTCCATGCATTCAAGATTCGTATGTTCTGTTGCTACCTTATAAAGAACCAGATCAAGCTGTTGAGGATACAGCTAGGGCGGCTTCTGTTGATGAGATAGGATTTGATGGCTTTTTTGACTTGTTTAATGAGCCAGAGGAGGAGGTTACTTCTGCTCCCAAGGCAGAGAATGGGCCGGCCGAAGAATTAGATGTCACTTTATTTAACGGTAATATCAGCGAGTCGAATCATGACGAAGTTGATGACAGCAACGCTCCTGTATCCATCAGTAATTGCCTTGCCTTGTTCACTAAGCCTGAGCTCTTGTATGATGAACAAGCATGGCATTGTGAAAGGTGTTCTGAGAATGCAGGACAAAGCAAAGGTAAACCCAAAGCTGCTGAGCTCAATGCAAAATCCAAAGAACCACTTACTCTTGTTGAAGATTCAGGCAATAAAGAGGATGCCCAAAGTGAGGGGAGCTCGAACTTTTTGGGCCCTGATGTTATGCTGAAGGATGAAGAGATTGCTGCTGCAGACGATACTTCCCAGTATTTCTCATGCCAAGTATCTCAAGAGAACTTGTTTAATCAAGAGACTGATTCTTGTAGCCCTAATGATATGGACAGTGTCGGGTGTGATCAACCAAGCCGAGTCAATTTGCAGTTGCTGGAGAAAGGAAATTCTTTAGACGGTAACAGGAGTGAGGAAGTTGGGAGTGAAACAAAGAAGAAGGTGAAGAGGGATGCGATTAAAAGGATTCTTATCAATAGAACACCGCCCGTTCTAACTATTCATTTGAAGAGATTCAGCCAAGATGTTCGTGGTCGCCTGACTAAATTGAGAGGTCATGTCAGCTTCCAGGAAACACTTGATCTGAGACCATATATGGATCCCAGGTAATAACCTCAACTTTTCTTCTCCCTTATGCTTCCCTTTCAGTTGAAATTATTGCGTTCATATTACCATATATGGTCCACTTTCTAATATTTGTAACATGTGCATAGCTAATTAGAAATTAATATTGATATTAATTATTAATAGTTTATACCTCATTCCTGCAGAGTGTTGTCGTAGCATTACTAGGCACGTTTCCCCTTTGCATTGTTGAGTTATCTTTGTAAAAAAAGCGTGTTAGCAAAACATACTTATTTATGCCCTTGCTTTGCTTAGCTTAAACATTGTGAATAAGGTGCAGCTCCTTCTTGTTCATCTGGCTTAATAGTCTTCGAGACTTTGTGGTGAGTCTTGCTTTCCAAGCTATGGCTGGAACTTCATGAAGTGTTGATGCTTTGTTGACTGTTGTCTAGTCCTTGAGTTGCCCCTTGATAACCTTAGAAGATTTTTCCCCCACTCTGATGAAAAGGCTTAGCATAGGTGACAATTATGATCACAAGCTTAGTAATCCCTGTTTCATGTGTTTTTGAACTGTTACTGCTGAAGAGGATAGTTGTTGGCTAATTACTAAACAATGGATTCTTATCTGCTTCATATAGGTAGGTGTAGAAGAGAAGAAACCATTCGTTATTTCCATACGATAATTCTTGAAGTTCTTGGATGATTAATCAGTTGCATTTTGTGCATAAGGAAACTGATCCATAGTCACACCTTTTAGGTGACCTAGAGACAACCAACTAAAACCTTTACATGGATGTTCTCAATTTGTCAAACTATTATATGATAGATATGCTACTAGTTCAAAAGCTATGTTGCAACTGTCTTCATATTGATGTGTACTTATGTACGACGTGCAATGTTCTTCCCCCATTTCAATCGAAACATAATGGTATGAGATTCCAATTAGATTTGAGAAGGAAAACTTAGCTTGTGATATATAGGATGCTTTTCCATACTAAAGTTTGGTCAATCCATCTGTGTTCGACATGTCATCAGTATCCATGTACGACACACTTGTTTACAGAATTATCAAAGAGATCGCCTCATTTATGAATGAAGTAGATATGGCATGCCTGTTTTTTTGCAATATTACTGAATTATATACTTTGGCATGCTTTATGAGGTACATTTTTTCATATATTAAATATTCACATTGATCACGCATGTAGCCACCTTGTGTCTAGGCTTTGGAAAGTTGTCGTGATACCAGTGGTTCGTTGATAAATCAAATAGTTGAAAATAAAAACAAAAGCATCTGACTAATGACAATACTATTTCGATTTATGTTTGGAAGAATGAGGATAGATGGAGGTTTGTTAAAAAATACCTGTTAGGATGGCACTAATAGTAGGCCAATATAAAGGGATGAAGTAACATACGACCGAGTTATGATATGGTCACCTATCATCTATGGAAGTTATAGGTGAGGAAACTATAACTGACTTGGTTATAAGGAATAAGGTTCAAGAACTCGGTTTCGGTCTCACATAATTTTATAAGTTTCGATGGGTTTCGGCTAATTTCGCTAATCTCGGTTCGGATTTCGGTTTTTGTGGTAAATATATTAAATACTTAAATTTATGGTTCTATATTACAAGACAATGATCATAGTCTTTAAAAATCCAGCCATGATGCAAAATATATTGAAAAGTGTACTTAGATAAGTATTAATATAGGGTTTGGGTTCATTTTTTTGCGGTTTTCTAATAACGAAGGCCTACAATGATCACAATGACGTTCAAAATGGTATAAAAAAATTAAGTTTTAAAAGGTTTCGGCCGAAACGATACTGTACAGTTAGTTTCGTATCGGTCTCGGGGTTTCGTATCGGTCTCCACCGAAACCGATACGAAACCACCACGTATCGGTGGTTTCGTTCGAAACCTCGAACCTTGATAAAGGATACAACGAACGTTTGGACGAGTATTAGTCTAAAGTCAAACATCTTGAGTTTGTTTATTTAGTATTATATATCTCGTATTGAGTTTAATGATCCAATATTTGGTGATCTCTTACTAACGGGGAAAGTTGTATATAGTACTCTAAATCAGTGACAGGTTTTTAAAAACTTTCAAGAAATTGACCAACCCATTAGGAGTATCAATTGGTTGCGCTCGTGACTGACGTAGTGACGTGTACTGATTCAGTTAAGGGTTGAAAGATTTCACAAAAACATTTTGGATGTTGGGAACTGCAAGGGGAGATCAAGGGATTATGACATGATTAAAAGTCGGGGATTAAGTCTATTCTCAAACTAAACTGAACTTCCCCCAAACTGAATACCAACGAAGGAGGAATAGAAGATCTCTCTCCAAGTAGTATAGTCTATTTGACTCACAAGGCATAAGCTTTTCCAATTTTCTTCATATGTAACTTGTGAAGAGCAACTATGGAAGGGTAGAAGTTAATGGACAATTCTACTTTTATCTTCTTACTTATTGATAGACTGATGGAGTATCCAGAACATATAGGGAAAATGATAATTGAATATGTGAATTGAGTTGAGCACTTCCATGATGAGCTTTAGAGGTATCACTATCTGCCAATTTATAACATATCCTTAAAGAATAAAGTATGACATGAAGTATAACATTCAAGATAACTAATCTTATGATCTGTAATCCCCAGTCATCAGCCTTGAAGAGATTTCTATTAAAAGAGGATACAAGTGGAGACTTCTCCTTATGTTGGTAAAAAGAATATCAGAGATTTCATAAAGTTACATGAACTTGCATAACCAATTAAAATTTCATGTACACTCTTCTTTGGACAAGATAACACTTCCTGAAGAATCATCACCTGCAGGTTGAGCAGGGGCACATTGTATCATAGCACAATCTCTGGGTATTAGAAACTTGATCGCTATAACATGTGGTTGCCAGTAATATTCTGTAGTATGTTCGGCATGTTCACAATAGGTACAATTTTGTTCTATGGATGTATTTACTTCATATACTCACAGCTTCTACCTCTATCAAAACCATGACACCATCATCAAATATAATATTGCTGTTGTCATGCCCCCAATACAATTAAAACCTACCTTTGCTGCTGCTCCCGTGAGGCGGCTCCCATTTTTTGGTCTGTCCTTAGCTTCAGCGTTGATAGCTAATTGTACTTGTGATAGTGTTCACCTGAGGAGATGAAATCAAATATTTCAATTTCCTTTAGCCCTTCGGGAAAAAACTCAACTTGCCTTTGCCAAAAGCTGTGGCCACCATGAGGTCATATGAAGGTGAAGAGAAGATGCCTTTCCATACCTAAGTTTAACATTCATCATGAAATCCAACTACCCAAGGAAGAGAGAGTACTCAAGTGTTCCTTCCCCCACCCCACCCCACCCCTCCCTTTTTGCTAATACGAGTCCAATAACAAATGGAATGAAAAAGGACATCTGCACTCCATGTGAAAAACATGTCTCCGGTCTCATACTAACAGAAGCTGTTCAGAGCTGCAAGTGCCAATACATCTATAAAGAAGATCAACACTAGTAAATGAAGTGTGGATGAACCAAGAATTGAATAGACCATGTTACCTGAACATGTGACAAGGCACAAGGAACACCATATCAAAGATATAGAGGACAACAAACATCTGAACCAATTTGGAAAATATGACATTATTGCTAGAGATGACAGCTGTTTGTGGCACACCATATTGAATAAGATGAAGATGGCTGAACTGTGACTGTTAAAGGAGACAAGATATGATGATAGTTCAATTTGGAAGATAAACCCCAATCATGCGCTCTGAGATCCACAAGAAGACTGAACCCGAGAGTTGTGATCCGAACCCCAGCTATAAGATAGGTGTGAGTCAGCAAAGAAGATGCCAGATGTGCTATCGAGATAGATGAATTTCATGCTATTAAAATTTGGTTACATAGATTTGATAGAAAAATGTGTTGTGAATCTGTGACTAACGGCATATTTGCTTACCTGCATGGATGGAAGGAGCCTTGACAATAGTTGGTTATGATAATTTTTTATTTGATGAGTTCCTCGAGCTATACATATCTAAGGCAATAACTATGCTTGCATATTCAAGAAGCTGTAGCTACAAGCTTGGGTTGATCGAAATTGGAAATTCGTAGCCTTAGATAAGATACCTGCTACAAGTTGCTTGAAAAACTATTCGGTTGTTGTTTTAGCAATCCGTTCCTATTGTACTCCCGGCCTATTGCAGCATGTGATTAAGATATATAAATTTGCAAGGGCTAGGTAAAGATCTTAAGTGATTGTTACTAGACGTTGCAAGTTGTTGGAATTGACAGAAAATCTGAACTGAACTGTTTTCTTTCAAGATTCTAATGTAGATAGTGAAGTTGCATGCAATAGCATTTCCTTGTTAACCTGTAAAAGGTGGATTCAGGGGTTGGCAATAGCAACACTTCATTAAATATAAATAAAATCCTTATTTGCCTGTATCTCTGTTTAAATTGACACACAACGATGAGACATTGTTATTTATTTTTTATCTTTTTGTGTGTTTTTTCTGAAACTTTGTGGTTAAGCTTTCGGTTTTACTCTTTTACAGTCAAAATATTTTAGATTTAATTGCAAGCTTATTGCTTGAAGTATTAGTTGGTGGTTTAACGAAGTGTAGCGTAATTTTGTTGTCTGCCTCCCTAAAAGTTAGGAAATAGATCATTTGCCAAGTCTACCAATTTGTACAACAAATAGGTGTTTTTTTTGTGCAGTTAGGAATTATCAGCATGATGAGGGTAAAGGGGCAAGGTTTATCGACTCTAATCAGGGATCCTTACTGTCCATTGGCCCTTATATGGCCTTTCCTGATGTGATTTTTGTTCCCTGTTTTGATTTATGGACAATATGGATATTTTAACTTTATGCCCGTTACTGTACTTTCTCTTTCTTTTTCTAGCCGGAGTAGTTCTATTTTTTCTTTATTATTTAATATAGTAAATGATCGATGTATTTTACTAGTAATATTCGTTTTCTAAATAAGTGAACCATGTATCTACATTTTTCTCCCTCCCGACGCCTTTGGCGCAGGTGCATTTTTACTGGATAACCCAAATGCGCCGTGGAAGTAGGAACAAGTCACCGTGCTATCTTCCACATGGTTGGAGAAAAATTGATTGCATTGTTTAATAGAGTATAAAACAGCCGGTGGTAGTCTGAAAGATGCAAATAGGCCGTATTTAATTCGTGCCCGATGAGAATCGAATCTAGGTTGCTCTGATTAAAATTCCATTCCTTTGCACCACAACCTTGAAGTTGTGAAGAGGGTTGAGGGAAAATATATTATATGCCAACAAGTAGATGTGATAGACTTCTTGATCTAGATGCAAGTCTTATTGATTTCTGCTTTTAAGAACCAAAGCTCCTATTCTTCATAGAAAATTGTGTAACAAATGAATTTTACGAATGCAGATCAGAGGAGAAAGACAAGTGCCAGTACCGACTTATTGGAGTGGTGGAGCATATGGGGGGCATGTCAGGGGGCCACTACATTGCTTATATGAGAGGAGAGAGGGGCGGAGCAAAGACTAACAAAGGCACGGGTGCATCCTGGTTCTATGTTAGCGATGCGCACGTGCGAGAGTCTTCTTTGGCTGATGTCCTAAACTCCGACGCCTACATTCTTTTCTACCAAAGAGTTTAAATTTTAAAATTCTATTAATGGCTGGATTATACTACTGCAAGCATTTTATTTTATTATTTTTTTTGGGGGGGTGGGGGGAGAGGTGAATCCCTTGGCCATTAAATTGTAAGAATAGAATTGGGTTGGGGTTGGAGTGAATTGAACTCCAAAACCCTGGAGCAATGAAGAAAATTGATTATATTTATAGTTGTAAGGAACACAGAGGGCCATTTTTGGGTGTCGTTTGAAAAGTTGAGCTGAGAATTTCACAACTCTCATAGCCTCATGCACATTATATTTCATGCTTGTTATCAAGGATGCAGTTTCTGAGAATATCAGTTCACTAGTTCATGTCATGTTCGGTTGTGGCAAATGCATCCATGAGACACAGCCCTGCTTTTGATTTTTGAAGGGCAAAATTGTCCTACCAAGGAAAAATTGGAGTTAATTGCTTCGTAGATAGATTATGTAACTTGAGAAATACGGATTTGGGATGATGCTATTATCCCATGCTATAAATAGAGCCTAGATTCACATTACAGATAAAAAAAACACAGGTGTTGCCTCAAATTCACCGTTGGATATAATAGTATGAATAACATAAGCAAAATAATAGCATGGATCCGGAATCCGAGAAATACAACTCGACTTACAAGTCTTTCAACCAAACTCTATCCAAACCATCACACCATACCAGGCTATCGGATCTCCCATCAGAAGTTGACCAATGGAAACAATCAAATCTAGCGTATTTCATACAAAAAGAGAAGTTGCATTAACCGACTGCAGCTAATTCCTAGTGGGCACCGCAACCAAAAACAATGGGAAAACAAGAGGGGTCCCTGGGGTTTAATGGAGATGGGAACTACCATTTGACATGGTTCTGTTGACCGTAGTGCTGCGGATCGACCGCGGCTCCATTAAAATCTAAGAATAGATTGTGTTTGATTTCATTGTTCTTATATTTCCTGACAAACAAAGAATGATCAAATCCACAATCAAACTCCATTTACAAATTCAACATCAAAACACAATTTTTATCCACAACACTTCAAACATTCGACAACCAAACTCTATCAAAACCATCACCACACAATCAACAACCCCCTATCGGGTTATCGGATTCAGAAGATGTCGAGAATCTTGAGGATGAACCTTGAGGATGAACCCGTTACAGAGAGGGAGGGCAATTCCCCGGGCTAACCCACAGCTCCCTGGAGCACAGCCTGCAGAAGGTGTGGTCACAGGGGATGAATGCAGCTCCCTTGTGCCTCACCATGCACACACAACATGCTTGGTACAGCTCCTCCCCTCCTCCCTCCTCCGCGTCCTCCCCCGCGTCCGAGAATGACCCGAACCCCCCGCCCTCTGTCTGCTCCATCAGCGCCATCAGCGACATCCTGTTGTTGCCCGAGTTCTCATCCGGTCGTTTCGGTATCGGGAGCGGTTGTCGGATGTCCGGACGGTGATGGACCGGGTGTAGAATGGGTTGGGGTTTGGTTTCGGGTCCGGTTTTGGGTTGGATTTGTTGTGGGTAATGACGGAGATAGCTAATACACGGAACAATGTTAACGATCAATCACGCAACAACGCGATACCAACGAAAGATATAAAACGATAAACACACGAGAATATAAGAATCACAAACCAGAGAGAGACTGATGGTGCTCAATATTGGCGGTCTCCAAGATCTGGACACGTGGCAGATGACGTGTCCCAAAATTCAGAAGGAAGGGCCACAGGGGCCGACCAGACAACCCCTATACCCGACCCACAAGCACAAGCTGGCCCTCCTTGGGGCCCTCTGCAAGTTGGCCTCCTCGACCCCCCAGCTCATCCCGAGCTGTCACGGGACCATGACTCCTCGGCCCTCTTGCTCGTCTCCGAGCTCCCTAACCGAGGCCGTCTTCCTCGGTCCCTCCGACCAGATCCACCGCTCACAGGCGTAACCGCCGCTCCGCGAATCTCGCCATACGCGAATTCTTCGCCAGCAACATCTCACGTTCCACGCCTCCGCGATCCCCATTAATAGGCGATCCGCTCTCTACACGGGCGTGATGTCGGGAGCGTAACTGCTGGCGAGATTCTCGCGCCTGCCGCTGCGTGCCATCACCGTTATATAAACCCCCATCACAGAGGGGTCAAGTAAGCCATTCTTTACTCTACTAAACCGTTACTCTGCTCGGATCACATTACTAACTTGATCGTCGAAGGGTCCTCGGTGGTACCAAACCACCCCGGAACTTCTTTGCAGGTACTCGGCGCCAAACCCCTCATATCACCTTTCTCATCAAAACCCATTGAGATCCACACGCAACAGAAGATCACCACCAAAAACCACCGGGAGATCAACGGAAGACAACATCTAACGGAGACCTGAAAAGGACCTCCATCAGTTGGCGCCGTCTGTGGGAAAATAACGCCACAAAACAAAAGGTTGGCCTTCCGATCTCCGCCCACATGGCAAGCAACCATCCTGAAGATCCCGGTACCAGCAGCCGCCTTCCACTCACCGAAGGCGGGGATGAGTCTCCTCCAGCGACCATCATCAATGCCCTCGCAGGCCGGATAGATCGGCTACAGTCTCTCGTGGAGGCGCTCGTCCGCATCCAAACGGCTGGACCTGGGCCCCAGATCACCTCTCCACCGCCTCCAGAAGGCTCTGTCCCTGTCTAGACGGCTGACCACCAGTAGGCTGCGACTCCTAGCCATCGATCTCTCGAGCCGGTACTCCGTGAGGCCCGCTGGGCGCCCCACGGCTCCACACCAAGGTCCGCCGCCAGAACGCCTCGCCTCGAGCCTCCTCGCGACCCTTATCCCCCTGAGGAGATGTCAGTCACCCCGCCTATCCATAGGCATGGTCAACACCACCACCCTCGGCGGGGCCGCACAGAAGGGGTTCACCTTAGCGGCTCGAGAGCCATCTCGCCCGGGGATCTGAGGCACCTCATCGAGAGGAACCGGGGCCGCTCCCAGACGCAGGTCTCCCGCAGCAGAGGCCAGGGATCCCAAGGCGCTGATTCCTCGGGATACCACGATCGGCTCGACGCCCTCGAGAAGAAAATCGAGGGCATGCGCCGGGAGGCTCACCTCTCGAGCGACGGGGCTAAGTACGCCTCCGACTAGCTCACAAAGCCGTTCACCGAGGAATTGCTCGCCGTTCATGTCTCCACGCGCAACAAGCTCCCAAAGGTCTCTCTGTTCGACGGGAAAATCGACCCGAAGGACCATTTGGACGCTTTCACCGCGGGGATGAGCTTCCAGGACCACTCCGACGCCGCCCAGTGCAGGGCCTTCCCGGCCACCCTTATCCGCACAGGTCGGGACTGGTTCCGAGGGCTCGAGCCCCGCTCGATCTCGACCTTCGACGAGCTGGCTACTCAGTTCCTCGGCCATTTCGTTGGGAACCGCCGATAGAAGCGCACGGTTGACTACCTCTTCACGGTTAAGAGTGGAGATAAGGAAACGTTCAAGGCCTACATTACCCGTTTCTACAACGCCCTTCTCGATGTGCCCGAGCACCGGGACGAGACCGTCATCACGGCGCTTAGGTCTGGTCTGAGGCACAAGGAGTGGTTACGCTCCTTTGTGTTGGCGCAACCATGGCCGAGGTCAAGGCGTGGACCGAGCGTGAGGTTCAGCTGGAATCCGAGGTGAACGCTAACCTTCCCCGAGCAGAACGATCCTACCAGAAGAAGAGGGCTCGGGATGAAAGGCCAGAGCGTCAGCAACCCCACCACCCGAAGTTCCAGGAGTATACCCCCCTCAACGTCTCCCTCGCAGTATTGCTGAAGGAGGCCCAGAACGAGGGGTTCTTCAAGTTCCTTCCGATTCCGCGTCAGGCCGCAAAGCGAACCCGGGGCCCCTACTGCGCTTTCCACCGGGTACTGGGCCACGCCACGGAGGATTGCAAGCAACTCAGGGATTACATCGAAGAGCTCATCCGATCTGGGCACCTCGCCGCATACCTGAGGGACAAACGGCAGGCCGACCGCGAGCAAGAGCAGCATCGTCCTCCCGCCGACCTGACCATCGGTCAGATCATGCTCGTTTCAGCGGACGGCCAGCCCGGAACTCAGGGAGCCCCGTACCCTGTGCCGAGCGCGGGGGCAAACAGCCCTTCAGGGAGCTCGGGCCAGGCCAATAAAGTCATCTACTAGCCTGTTTTTTTCTTTTAGAGCAATGTAAACTCTTCCTAGGATCTATTGTTAATTTAATAAAGATCAATGGAACATTGCGAAAAAGAAAGAAAAACCTTGTTTATTCAAAAGGTATTATGGGCTCCTCAGCCATACACGCAAAAGGAAAAAGAAATTACAACAGTGGGGGAAGGGGGTGCAGCGAGCACTGCTCGTGGTACTCGGTAAAGATCTCCGCCAGCGGGGGCCTCGCGAAGTCCAACCTCTATCCCCGGTTACCCCCGCGCGCGTCGATCCCAAGCCTCAGCTCGTAGCATTCGCGGACGAGCGCCTCTGAGCGGGCCAGCCGGTTGGCAGACATCAGGCCGAAGCGCCTCAGAGACCGCAGCTTGCCCACGGCCTCATCATAGAGCTGCTCGGACAGGGGGTTGTAAAGCCCCGGCGACGCCCTCCAGATGGAGTACATCAGCAGCTGCAGCACGGAGGAGCGTCGGGGGAGCAGCCAGCCGAAATGGTCCTCAATGCTCCCATAGACCAGCTGCACCGTGTCCTCGGTGTAGTTCTGGTCGTAAAGGTACACGTCTTCAAAGTGGATGATGTCGGGGATGGTAAATGGGAAGTCTTGCATTTTCGACGACCTTTTTATGAAGAATGGAAGGACCAGTACTCCTTCAGCCTTATATAGCTCACTGCGCAGCTCAACAGTCGCCCGCTTTCACCCAGAAAGTCGCTTCCATGCGGCGGTCATCAAGCCTTCTCCGGAGGAATCGAAGCGACGCGCCCCTAGCGCTTCGCCTCCCCCCGCATTCAATGCGCATGCTACGCGCCCTGTTCCCGTGACCGTTCCTATTCCCCATGCCTACAGCTGGACAGTCGGGCTACACCTCGCGAAGATTCAACCCAGCAGCTCCCCTGCTCGGTCACCCATGGCGGGTAGCTTCTGTACCGCAACGCCAGGGATCAGAAAGCCCTCCCAGAGGCAGTCGAGCCCGAGGATCCCTCGCTCGGCTATCCCCGGCGGGCAGCTTCCCTGCCACAACGCCGGGGATCAAAAAGCCCTCCCAGAGGCAGTCGAGCCCGAGGATCCCTCGCTCGGCTATCCTTCAGGACAAAAGCCCTCGCCAAGAGGCACCGGGCAGTAACCCTGCCCAGCCAAGGGTCCTTGGTAGGCTTCTACAACCCCTCCCGCGCTAAGGACCAAAGTCCTCCCAGAGGCAGTCGAGTCCTTGCTCGGCTATCCCCAGCTGGTAACTTCCTACCACAACCGACAGGGATCAAAGTCCTCGCCTAGAGGCACTGGGCAGTAACCCTGCTCGGTCCCCATCCTGAAGGATCAAAGCCCTCGTAAGAGGCAACCGAGCAGCTACCCTGCTCGGTCAACTCCGGCTGGTAGCTCCCTACCCACGACGCCAGGGATCAAAAGCCCTCACAAGAGGCACCAGAGCGGCTACCCCGCTCGTTCATCCCAGGCTGGTAGTCACCTACCCACGACGCTAGAAGTCAAAGCCCTCGCCAAGAGGCAACCGCGCAGCCTCACTGCCCGATCATCCTTAGTGGGCTTCTTACAACCCCTCCAGCGCTAAGGACCAAAGTCCTCCCAGAGGTAGTCGAGTCCTTGCTCGGCTATCCACGGCTGGTAACATCCTACCACAACCGACAGGGATCAAAGCCCTCGCAAGAGGCAACAGAGCTGCTACCCTGCTCGGTCGTCCCTGGCGGGTAGCTTCCCTACCGCAACGCCAGGGATCAGAGAGCCCTCGCAAGAGGCAACCGAGCAGCTACCTTGCTCGATCACCCCCGGCTGGTGGTCGATGCTAGCGTTGACAGAGGTCAAAAGATGGCACCTCCCATGGAGCCACCGAGCAGGCGCCCACTCACGCTTGGCTCAAGTACGGTATACAGCGCTCTGCCCGTCACCCGCAGAGGATCCAAGACCCCAGTGAGGGGCATCAGATCTATCCAGGTCTAAGCGATCCCCCCTCGACTTCGGGGCCCATGGGGATACCTCCTCGGCAGCGCTTGGCATGCTCGTCGGCAAGTGATCGAAATCAACCCGACGGGCGATTGCTAGACAAGCGGCAAACCTGACATGAAAACACAACGGTGCAAGCAGAGATATCTTACGAGGATTCTTCACAAACAGATGGTAGAGCGCAATTCGACGGAGCCAAAGAAATTTTTTATTACTACCAAAGACAAAAGTTTTACAAAGGGTATTTTTTGGGCTCCCCAGCCTTACAAAATTCAAAAAACAAAATAAAACGAGGAAAACGGGGGCTCTACACCTCGGGGCCAGGTATGACCTCGAGGTCCTCGACCTCCACCACGTGACGTGCGGGGTCCTCGGTGGCTTCCTCGGCAGGAATCCCTTCCCCCTGCTCATCGGCGTCCGCGAGGGGGGAACTCGGCCCGGAGATCTCCGTCGGCAAACTCCGGCATCCGTTCCTTAACGGCATCGAGGGTGTCGTGCTAAATGCGGGTCGTAGCCACGGCCAAGTCGTCGTAGAAGTTCTTCGACTTCTTATAGCCCTCCACCGCCCTCAGTTCAGCCGACTTTGCCGCCTCGGCTACCGTCCCCAGCTCCTTTCGGAGGGTCTTCACCGTCCTCTTCAGGTTGCCAGCGAGCACCTGGGCATCCTCGAGCTTGACCTCGACAATCACGGCGGCCTCGCGGTGCCGGGCTACCTCCCGCTTCCCGGCTTCCACCTGCTTTCCAAGGGGCAACCCTCGCCATCGCCGCCTCCAGCTCCCTCCTAGAGCTCTCTTCCAGCGAGGCGAGCCGGCCCGCAGCCTCCAGCGCCGGGGCTACCACCTCGGCTTCCATACGCAGGGCGAGGGCCACGTGCTGGAGAACCTGGAGGACACGAAAAAGATCAGAAAGATGAAGGAGGCACCGGATCTCACAATGAATCAAACACTTACCTGCACGGACTCCTGGGCGATGGACGCCAGCAGAGCCCTGAAGGTCCCTCCGGGAACTCTACCCCCGGCCGATGTCTCTATTTCATGCAGAAGGCTATCCGCAACGGACAACCCCAATGGCACCACGAACCGGATGCCCCCTTCCTCCACCATAGTTGGCGAGGACCGGCCCCGGGAAGGCCTCCGGGAGCTCCTCTTGAGCGGCTCCGAGGGAGAGCCGATCTCCTCTTCTGAGGCCGGGTCCTCCTGAATCAGGGCCTGCTTCCGGCCTGATACTCTGCTGGGACCCGGGGCAGGATTTATCCCCGAGCGCTCACGGGACACCGCCACCGGAGCAGTAGGAGCCGGGGTAGGCTTCGCGCGAGAAGAACTGGCGCCCCCAGCCTTCGTAGCCTGCCTCGGCTGGCGCATGGAGGCTTTGAGCGAGACAAAGTCCATGGATCCTGCACGAAACAAATACCCAGCAAATCAGCGTCACGAGCAAAACACAAGCCAAAAAGCTAACCTAACTTACCGACGAACTCAACGGGGCTAAGCCCGGCCCAGCTCAGAACCCTCTCGGACAGCAACACGTCAGGTCGGGGGATGGGCTCCCACGACGCCACCCTCACCGCGGTGGGGTCATCGGACTGGTTCCCCGGCAAACATTTCTCCCTCGACCACTTGGTAGGCACGGGCCAGTCCTCGCCCTTGGGAGGGGAAACGAAGAAAAAATTCCTTTTCCAATCATGGATAGAAGAGGGCAAGGCCACGACCCCGGTCCCGGCAGCGCCCCTCGGCCGCTTCCTGAAAGAGAGATAGACCCATCTCGGGTCGCCTGCTCGACTGCCAGGGTGACTTTTGAAGACAAGAAAGGAATCGAGAAGGGAAAGGCTGAAGGGAACCGTCTGTAACTTCAGGAGGATCAGGAACCCGAGGAAGATCCTCCACGAGTTCGGCACTAACTGGCCGGGGGCCAAACTGAAAAAATTCAGCGCGGCGATGACCTCGGGAGAGAAGGGCAGGCGCATTCCACCCCAAAAAGCTTCCAAGTACAGGGCGATTTCCCTGCCCCGTACTTGGTCCGCCCTCTCGCCCTCCTTGGCCAGTCGGAGCGTGTAGCACGAGGGGATGTGGAAGCGAGCCCGAGCATTGGCGAGCTCGTCCTCATACCTCACCCAGCACGAGGAGCCAGAGGCCACATCTGCCTCCTCCTCCATGGAGGTGGCCCCCGCCTCACGATCCCGGGGAGAGGATCCAACTCCTGCTCCCCAGAGGGACTCAGACACAACTAAAGGGACCCCAGAACCTACTTCTACAACGTCGACTGACTCTACAAAGGAAGTGTAAATCCCCGTTCCCCATCTATAAAATTTTCCTGTATTTTCCTAATCACGATTGTCTCCTGATTTTTCCTCGTATTTTTCGTTTGTAATTGGTTACTCGAGTTTCAATATTTAACGTAATCAAAACCCTAGATTTAAAACCAATTAAAACCTAAGCCTAATAAAATTTAACCCAGCCCACACACAAAATCAATCAAAATGATTTAACAATTAATTTAAAACTGCAGGCCCTTCACTTTCATTCCCTCAGCCCACACAATATAAATTAAAAGGAATTCAAAAAAAATCTGCCGGCCCAGCCCATCCCCCTCATCAGCCCACGAAGAAAATCTAAGGGAATTTAATTAATAAAACCCTTCCCCAGCCCAGCCCGTCTCCAAGCCCAACCCGCACCCGCGCCCTGACCCGACCCGACCCGCCTCTACTCCCTCCTTCTTCCCCAACGGTAACTTTTTTTCGCTCGCGATCCGCTTCCTTCGCCGCAGCTCACGCCCACGCCCACGCTCATGCCCACGCCTTGCCGTTACTCCCCCGCGATCCCCTCAATCTTCTCCCCTCGTATCCCCTATCTCCCTCACACCCTCACTTCTCTTTCATTTTCAAAATTCCTCACCTCTCTCTCTCTCTCGAAAACCCATTAACCCACTGCGCTCGACTCCCTCCGACGACGGCGAACCTCCTCGTCGACCCCTCACCCTCCTCCCTCATTCACTCCTCTCCACCAACGGAGCTCCCTACGCTACCCCTTCACCTTCAGCCGTCACAAACTCCCCTGCACCCGAGCTCGACCACCACCTGCCCTCGACGCCGGAGAGCTTCTCGCCTCATCGTCTGCGCCCCTGAACCCCCTCGTCATCAGCATCATCACCAACACCCCAAAATTTACACACCCAAGCCCTTCTCTCTCTCTCTCTCTTCAAAAATAACAAAACCCAAAAACCCCCACACACAACCGACATCCTGTTGCTCATCGCCGGAGCGCCGCCGCCGACCGTCGTCGACCCCAGCGCACTCGCAGAGGACCACTGAGCACCCCCTCAACTTCCAGTGACCGTGCAACGGCTCCGGGCAACTCCGACGTCAAATCCGTATCACGAGCCGAGGCCGTGCAAACAAACCCACACCGTTCGACACGCGTTCGTGACGTTACCGCCGCCGTACATCCACGAAACGTTTCCAGGCAAGTACTTTACTTGCTACATGCTAATTTACCCGTATTACAAACTCAAACATGTACGTTATGAAATTCCATTTCCCCGATAAAATTAAACGACGTATGTGTTCGATGCTTGGCCCCAATGAAAATACTTGCCTAATTTATCGGAATTAGATTGTCTGTGTTGGCCCATGTAGTGATGAATATCCTGTAGAAATCTCGCTGGAAAATACGACTGTTAGTGACTAAAATGAATACTCCCAAATATACCTGTAAAACTAGAAATTTCACGTATCTGAAAGTTGTTAAAATTCCCATAAATCATGTACATGTTAAAATGGTGTGTTCGAGGGCTTAAATCGAAGCCGACTCGACGAACTATAACCCTATGTAAGTCTCTAATGGTTTCTGTACTGAAACTGCGACAATATTTGGATCGGAGTGCGGCTCTGGACTGCAGTCCAGAGCGACTCTGATTATTATTTACTGTCCCATAATACGTGCCACTTTGTTTCCTGAATTTGTATGTTACGGAACTCTGCAGCGTACTAAAATTGAATCTGTTAGCTAAACAACACAAGTGGTTTCATTCCGTTTCATGATCGTTTGCTATTTAATTTGTAAATAAAAAGGGCAGAACGTATAACAGTCCAGAACAGATTCAGAAGTGACATACTAATATTAAACAGTGTATAACTTTCGACGTACAGTCGCGATTGAGGATCCGCCTGTTGCGTTGAATACCCCATTGTAAACCCTAGATTCTATTCAACTGTAGCGTCGCTAAATTCTGAACCCAAATGGGTGAAAAACGTGTCGCGAAACGGACGTTCAGTTCAGAAACTGAATTTCCAGCCGCGAGCATTTAAAATGAAACAGCTGTATCTTGAATACCGGGAACCCGATCGAACTGAAATTAATTTTGATGAACTGCTGACAGAGTGTGCTATTTATTGTATTTGTATCACTTCATTGAATTCCAAACATATGAATTTATGCAAATTTTGTAAGTTAATGACGTACATATTGGTTCATAACATACTAGGCTTGTTAAGGGCATACATACACATATCTTACCCCATTTGCCATGTACATAGTGTTAGTGCGTGTTAGTGTTCAGTGGACATTGCATTATCGTGCGTGATTGATATTGGTTTAGGAGTGACGAGTACACCAATGGAAAGTGAACATTCGTGACAGTGATTGATACAGTGAATAGTGATAAAACCGTGCCATTGGTATACTTGTACACGACTAAATTATGATCATAAATAGTGTAAACCTGGGAATAAAGGGGAAATCGAAGTGGAAAGAGAATCGTATTTAGCGGGACCGTGTTTTAGAGGATGATCATTCGAGCAGCGATATATATATTAGGTAGGATCTAGCGATCCGGCTGACAGGGTTATGTCCCGGGCATATGGGCCGTTGTCTCGGGTATGTACGAGACTCCTGTTAAACATGATCCTCCTTTCCACTATGCGATTTCAAACATGACCGAGAGACTGATAGGGACACAGATCATACTTTGCATCATATAGTGACATAGTGATTACTCGCATTGTACTTTCACTGTTATTACCTCATTTACTTGTTTCACATTATTATAATAATATTACCTCATTTACATGTAAGTGCACGGCGGCGCCCCGACCTCCATCCCGAGGCCAAATGCCGAAGCGATGGTTAACTTTAATTTTTCAAACCGGCACCACCGCGCACTAAAAACCCGGATCGGGCCATTAACTAGTCCTAGCTATCAAGAGAGGGAAGAGAGATATACCGAGTGATCCGAGTCCTCCGGTCTTCTCGTCGTCGTCCCGATCTCCCGCGGAATCTCCAGTCTCCACTTCGTCGCCGGAAGGGCACCACGTCGCCAGCTTCTTTTACGGGCTCCCGCCTCTATACCGAGGCAACTCGGGCACGAAGTTGGCGAGCCGACGTGCCCAAGATTTGCTGTAGAATGTGTAGTGCTCATGTCTCATTTTTGGGGTAGTGGATGTTGCCTTTGGTGGAGATAATGAACTTGGCTTTTGGAGATGGAACTTGTGGGGATTTTTCCAAGCCAAAAGAGATGAAAACCCCCACAACAAATTTGGGACAGCCCCTATCATGCTTGGCCGGCCATGCCTTTTTTTGGAATGAGAGAATGGGGTAACAAAAATGAGGGAGACCAATAATGCAAGGGAGAGGAAAAATGTCATCATGAAACATGATTACAATCAAAACCCACACTCTACCAACCAATCAACAACCATGATTGCTTCAAAAAGTCAAGCAATCATGAACTCAAGAAAGTCAAGGTATGGTGCAATTATCATGATACAATAATATGCAAAGACCCCCTCCACAAATACTTATTTGCACAAATGCAAATAAGCCCTCCTCCACCAATCTTCGGCCAAAGAAGGATACAAATGAAAATGGCCGAAACGGAAAGCAAACTGGCAACTCCAGAAAACTGGTCCCGTAATAAATTACAGGAAAACCCCGATACTGTGTATACATACCCGCATTTGTATTCCGACCGAAATACAAATGCAATGAGACAAAATCTACACTGTACTATACTAGGATCCGGCTTAAACCAAAGCCGGCCAGTAATATCCGTTCGATCCTGATCCGTGCAATACCGCACGTATCTGATCGAACCCTGCCATATATCCATACGGCCTCTAGTACTAACTGTCCGATCCTGATCCGTGCAATACCGTACGTATCTGATCGGACCCTGCCATATCTCCATACGGCCTCTACAGCGTTTCGCCCGAAAACTTGAGCAACTGAATCTGGGGGACTCTAAAGACTCGTCAACACCTTGGTTGTGGATTTAACCACTAGCATGTCAGAGGTATAAGCCAATACGTAACGGGCTACCAGGTATTGACTAAAAGGGACGTCGATGAGCGAACTCATCCTGACACCCTGCTGAGCTTGTCAGTGACAATATCCGTACAGTCCGGTCCGTTCGTCTATGAGCATCGCATGGCGGGCCTAGGGGGTTGGTAAAAGTCAGACCCCCAAAAGCGGTACAAGTCGTGTCGGAGTGTAGCCCAGAACACCCTGAGATACTACTGGAATACCTACCAGTAAATCTCCTGCCTCGGCCGAGGGCTTCGTGTAATGGCTCTCCTAGACACAGCGCGACCTCACCCCCAATACCGGGAAAGACGAACCCCTGAAGATCTGCTCACTGCCTCCATGTGGCTCGGGACTGTACCCAACTAAAACCTGTTTGCACGTCTCCTTTGAGCGTGGTAGGGTAGTAATCAAAGTACAGTGGGAACTCACATGAGACAAATGACGATCCCCAGGTCGATGAACTAACCTGTACACATGTCACTAGGGAACTGCTATCTGACGTCAGGTATAAGACCAACTAGCATGTTCCCGGTGAGTCCTGTCCGGTGTACTCATAACCCAATGAGCACCTGTATACATCTTAGGTGAACCAACTGACACCAGTGGCTTGTGAGACCGGCCACCGCCCCTTGTCGGGGTCTCGACTGTATACACTAGTCTACTCTGGAGTATCGATGCCCTGTCTCGAAACTCCCACGACTAGGGACCTTTTAAGGATGTGCTTATAGACCCCAGCTCTCACTTATATGATCGCCCTCATACTGCTGGTGGTCAAGCAAGAATCCTAGGGGCTCTATCAACGTGTAATAGCGACATGTCAGGTCACCTAAAGCAGTACACGATGATAAAGATAAACCAGATAGCATACTATCATCTCGAGTAAGACTGTCCTACCGGGATAGGTCCTTCCTCAATCATTGCAATCACGTGCCTGTGATCCAATAATTGACTCTGAGGGCACTATCTCTAACAATCTCCCACTTGCACTCAAGGCTAATTATTGCGATGTCGCATACTCACAGCCCGTGTGATACCGAACACCCAACTCCTCTACTAGTCAGTCTCACAAAGCCTGTTTGCGAAACTATTGCGTTCGAGGAATAGCCTCAGTGAGTGGATCCGCTTTGATGTTTCTTTCTATGTCTCTCTATATCTCAAGTTCGCGGAGAAAACCATCTCCCGAAATGAGCAATACCTGTCTTAGAATGTGTCTGGATGTCTGATGGGACTTAGCTCATAAATGAACTCCAAATCCAAACTTCCTAGACTGTATCGTCAACTGAACTTAATCAGTATCCTGCGCCATGTCTCCCTCAGTATTGCCTTGGACCACCTGTCCAAAATACTGCCCCTCATCAGAAGGAAAAACTATAACTCTAACAACCTCCTTGTCGTCCATGTCACCTTGGAAGCCTAGAATGATAACTGTCTCTCGATTGAGGCTGTCGTTATCATATCCCTAGAACATCCACTTATGTTCTAAAACTGCTTCCGACTGTTTCTCCAGGATTGGATCAATGTCAACTTATTGCATCTGGTGCAAGAACAACATCTGGTGTGGTACTTGACATCTCATGATTGGCTCAATTGCCTGAGCAAGTGATCTGCCAACCATGCACATCCATCTCCCATTTAGTCTGTAAGACACCTTTAGAGAGGGTGACTCCATTACCTGCAGGTACACTACCGTGCCAGGAGTCGTCCATTCTAAATACTCATAGAATGCTGTCTAAGTACCCTTAATTGGGAAACCACCCAAATCTAGATCTAAAACCATAGATCTAGTAACCAATATGTCTGATATAATGTCCAACTCCCATGTGGAGAACCCACTGTGTGACGACCAAAGTATAACTGATTGTAGTATAGGAGTTTCTTTTCCTACTCTGTGTATGTCATCCAAATACCATGACATCATACCCTACTACCTTCTTAACAGATCCATCCCCTATTCTGATGAAGTCAAACCTATAACTGTCACATCAGAAATAGATGATCTATCTCTGCTACATCTTCTTTAGTCTATAAATAGACATAAGCCACCTGTCCACCAATGCTTCCGCTGTTCCCACTGATCATGACAACCCTCTGGCAGAGTCATATAAACGTTTACTTCTAAAGCAAGTTTAGAACGACGCTATACTCATCCTCCTGCCGGGTCTCACAGTCTGGAACAACAGCAATGGTAAGTGTGGGTAAACAAGAACTTTCCTGTCACCGTCCTTGAGGCTACCGGAGTACCTCTCGGGTGCCTGAAGTTACCCACCTAATCTGGGGAGTGGCCAATGGAATGTCAATCCAGATTGAATCTTTAGGTTCCTATCAAATCTTCAGTAATCGTTTGTGGTTCTGGAATCACTTCCAGTTCTACCATACTCCCACTACTGTTTTCTGAAAAATCCATTTTTATTAAAACTGTGGCGAGTTTAGAACAATATCACTATTGATCTTTCAGATGGTAGAAAGTCAACCCTCATCATAGCCTGGGTCAACCCACAAACAGCCATTACAGAAACGTGCCTTGAGTTGTCCAGTGTCTGGTTTTAATCATAAACCGGACAACTCCCCGTACCTTAACATCGTTAAGATATGAACTGTTCTATATCCAATATAGAACCAGAGGCACTGATTTAATTGAACCAGATTCAAATCATGCAGCTGTCTCCAGTGCATGTCAACTAAATGGAAAGAGGCCGATCAGCGTTACTCAACTTAGAAATGCTTCCAATTATGAGTAACCTGGAAGAGAAGTAAGTTCTCTTTATCATTACTATCAACTGAATACCATACACAAGTATCTACATCTTCGATCACCTTGAAGAATCCCGATACTTGCAATATCTGGTTCTCTACTTTATTCAAATACCTATAACTTCTCAAAATTCGGACCCTGTGTTTCCACGAAACACCTGTCTAAAAACTAGAGAAGTCATAAGTAAACCGAATATAGTACGAGGACCAACCCCTCTGTCCTGATGGACCTTGGACAACATACAATACTCTGTATAAGTCCATTGAGTCTGATAACTCATTCACTGTGTGTCGTAGGTTGAAAACTGTACTATGGTTATGAAGAATTACACCGCTGTTTAATGCTCCTTACCTAACCATCCACTGATACAGGTAAATGTCATAGACATAATTTTAAAAAGGTATATCTCACTCTATGAAAATAGACGTACAAATATATCAATTTGAAATTGGTGCACGACAGCGGATATTCAAAACCAAATATTTGCCGACCGGCAAACAACCCAGGTGACTTCCTCAAATATCACTGATTACAACGAATCCCGATATAATGAGGATGATCACCTAATTCCCACTAACCTACTCCCACTCATCATCTGCAAAACCATACAGATGTGAGAATCATACCTGGTAAATACATACCCTGGAGTAAAGACTAATCGGGAAATCAGTTTTCCTTTAACTGTACACAGCGAAACTGAAACATTGAAATGTTTCGATGGGGTATCCCGGTATTCCTAGTAATGCCTCTTCCAGATTCTCGACTGTAACCGTATAATTCTTTGCCACCTCTCCAAATCCCTTTTTATGTCTTTAGTCATTACCTTCTGCACACCCCTTTAGGCCAAATGGTTTTCTTCCTTCCCTACCGTTCGGCACCAGCCTATGGTTTGGAAGAAGACTATCCAATAAGCATAATAGGTGTACTGTCCTAATCCTAGGAGCACTCGCAATGAGAGAAGGTGAAGATAAAAGACAACCGAATAAACCTTATTCCTATTTCTCCTGAACCAGAATCCATCCCCGAACTGGAATAAGTTCCTTTCGAGTTCGTATATAACCATACGATGGAGTATCCAATAAACTGTGGATCTTCGTAGTGATACGGAGTGTCCTGGAGAAATACAAAGGTGAAGTGGGAGTGGTAAAGAAATACCTGGTTTTGTCGTGAATATCAGTCGCAATTTACTTTGCTCTCTTACTAATCCCTTGTTATGTCTTTACTTAATGCCTTCTGCACACCATCGTTATGCTAATTGATTTTCTTCATTCCCTACCGTTCGGCACCAGCCTAAGGTTTGGAAGAAGACTATCCAATTTGCGTAATAGGTGTACTACTCCTAAACCAAGGAGTACTCGCAACTTGAGAGAAGGTAAAAGGAAAAGACAACTGAATAGTCCTATCCGTTTCCTCCAGAACCTGAAACCATCCTCGAATAAATTCCTTCGAGTTCGTATCTAACCATACGATGGTTTTGTCCAATGGAAGTGGACGTTCGTAGTAA
This sequence comes from Agapanthus africanus, assembly GCA_030015575.1. Classification (NCBI taxonomy): domain Eukaryota; kingdom Viridiplantae; phylum Streptophyta; class Magnoliopsida; order Asparagales; family Amaryllidaceae; genus Agapanthus; species Agapanthus africanus. The sequence goes on along the minus strand of CM057350.1, from coordinate 127,787,287 downwards.
TACGGGGTGTCCTGGAGAAAAGGGTAAAAGTAGGAGTGGTAATGAGGTTTGCAACTATGACAATCCAAAAGCCAGTGTTTAAGAAGATTCGGTCAACTTGGTCACTGAGTCATAGTCTAGGGTCGGGTCAATGGTCGCTGCCGAAGAGAGAGAGAAAAGAAACACTCAGCGTGCACTCTAACCTAGATCAGAATGGTTACCAATTTATCTAATCAGGAAACCTCCCACTGTACCGTCAAATTCTCCTCCAAACCTGAAAGAAGAATTAGTCGGGATCACCCGAGGAGTAAACTAACTCATCAGTGGGAATCGGGATCCAACTATCATCGCATGATAACGTGACGGAATCCGCTCACGGTATCACACTCCAGAAGGTATGCGCATATCTGGCAAGTTTTAGTTTCTTTAGAAACTTCCGATGTGATTTTTGCCCCATGCTCTTATGACCTTGACTTTGGCCAACATATCATAAGTCACATGTCAAGTTCTACCCGTCATTCTCCAGGTTAATTTGAATCCACCCGTACCTACCCTTGACTTTGGCCAAAATGGCAGTACGACTGTCCCAAACCAACGCATCTATCTATGCTGCATATGAATACCCCAATAGCTACCAATCACTGTGCCTTGACTTTGGCCAACATACACAGCTTGAATACTATTGACCATCCATATGAAACGACGGAGGGCTACGAATGGTTTCTGGCGAAAACCTTTAACGTAATGAACTTGATATCGTTGAAGGAACGGATAGCTTTTAAAAATATAGTGACGAAAACCGTTGCTAAAGAGGTCACTCCCGGTGAAGGGATCTCGGCTCTTTCCCCGTAGAATGAGGGGCAGGATATTCTAACTGAATATCACGATGCAAAGCAAAAGTAATCGGCTATAGTGAAGTTATTGCCCTGACGCAAACTTTTGTCCAAGGGGTCACTCCCGGCGAAGGGATCTCGTCGACTGAGGAGCAGGATATTCCAACTGAATACCACGATGCAAAACAAAAGAGAACGTCCTTGCAATAACAGCTTTTTGAAAAATGTTCCAACAACATCAGATTAGGTTTGTTTTTAACTTGCATTGATCCGAATTAACGCAGTCCCATCAATTGATCACACCAAAAAGAACGAAAATATACTGATGTACGTATGTGCCATCCGCATTCGCCACTGGGTCGCGTCATTATCCGTTAGGTTAGCTAACTAACGACAGAGCGGGGACTGGACTAGCGCGGATGCAAAACATATACAACATCTACTAGTATATATATCAATATATAATATTTCGCTCAAGGCGTGATAAAATGCAACATCACAGAAATGTACAGCATCACAGAACAATACAGATATCTGGGATCCCCGGGTTTCACAGAGCCGCTGAAACCCGACGTTCCCCTGGTCGTGTGGATAGCCTGTGCAATGAAAATCCTAGACCCCTACGGGCGCGGCAAGTTACCCGCCAAAACCTGAAGCGAGGCAGCCCCCTTCAGCAACGTGAATGGACCACCCAGCACTTCACGGAATCCGGTAACTTGGGCACCCCTCCTGGGTCAACCTGTACCCCCTACGAGTGCGGCGAATAGCCCGCCAATTCTAGAGTGAAGCTCCCTCCGTCTCAATGCCATGAGATGCGGGCTTGTTGCCCTCTAGAATCCGGCTATCCGTGCACCCCTCCGCGGGGCAATCCTAGTACAAAAAGTAAAATATACATACAACGGGTACATCGACCGCAACCTGGCCGTGCCCCAAAATAATAATACAAACAGGCAGTGACGGCAGTCCACATGTCGGACGCTCGCCCCGCAATATCAAATGTACATAATACAACAAAACTGTACTACCACTGCAACCAGGCTATTCCCCACGACCGATCCGCAACATCACAGCAATACACAGAACATCAACGTGAAAGTCACGTTCGCAAATCCGTCTAACCGAGCTATAGCAGTTAGACAGGATTTACCGATCAAGTGACATTCACGGTCGCAGATATAATGTAAATACTGTGAACAAATGTGTTTATAATATCCGATCGATCAAAATTATAACAAGTAGGCCCCAAGTACTGCTGTAGCACATCAAGAAATTCTGGGCCCAAAATTAATATTCCAAAACCCATATTTTCAACTCAGGAGCTTTCTGGAAAATTTTGGTACACTGATCAGTTCAAGTCGCGGCGGAACCGCGGCCCAAGCATGGGTTTGGCCGCGGTTCCGGGGTTATTTAGACTGTTCACGAGACCAAATTTTTCCAGAACTCTTAGATTGTGCTACACATCATTCTGAAACAACCTGAAAAATTTTTGGACTTCAAAAATTTTTGACAGAAACTGATGTGAAGAAAAATACGGTTTTCGGAAAATTGTTCGATCGGAAATGTAAAACACATTAGACAAAACTAGACTATGTTAATGGCGAGGCTCTGATACCACTGTAAGTGCACGGCGGCGCCCCAGACTCCATCCCGAGGCCAAATGCGGAAGCGATGGTTAACTTTAATTTTTCAAACCGGCACCACCGCGCACTAAAAACCCGGATCGGGCCATTAACTAGTCCTAGCTATCAAGAGAGGGAAGAGAGATATACCGAGTGATCCGAGTCCTCCGGTCTTCTCGTCGTCGTCCCGATCTCCCGCGGAATCTCCAGTCTCCACTTCGTCGCCGGAAGGGCACCACGTCGCCGGCTTCTTTTACGGGCTCCCGCCTCTATACCGAGGCAACTCGGGCACGAAGTTGGCGAGCCGACGTGCCCAAGGTTTGCTGTAGAATGTGTAGTGCTCATGTCTCATTTTTGGGGTAGTGGATGTTGTCTTTGGTGGAGGTAATGAACTTGGCTTTTGGAGATGGAACTTGTGGGGATTTTTCCAAGCCAAAAGAGATGAAAACCCCCACAACAAATTTGGGACAGCCCCTATCATGCTTGGCCGGCCATGCCTTTTTTTGGAATGAGAGAATGGGGTAACAAAAATGAGGGAGACCAATAATGCAAGGGAGAGGAAAAATGTCATCATGAAACATGATTACAATCAAAACCCACACTCTACCAACCAATCAACAACCATGATTGCTTCAAAAAGTCAAGCAATCATGAACTCAAGAAAGTCAAGGTATGGTGCAATTATCATGATACAATAATATGCAAAGACCCCCTCCACAAATACTTATTTGCACAAATGCAAATAAGCCCCCCTCCACCAATCTTCGGCCAAAGAAGGATACAAATGAAAATGGCCGAAACGGAAAGCAAACTGGCAACTCCAGAAAACTGGTCCCGTAATAAATTACAGAAAAACCCCGATACTGTGTATACACACCCGCATTTGTATTCCGACCGAAATACAAATGCAATGAGACAAAATCTACACTGTACTATACTAGGATCCGGCTTAAACCAAAGCCGGCCAGTAATATCCGTTCAATCCTGATCCGTGCAATACCGCACGTATCTGATCGAACCCTGCCATATATCCATACAGCCTCTAGTACTAACTGTCCGATCCTGATCCGTGCAATACCGCACGTATCTGATCGGACCCTGCCATATCTCCATACGGCCTCTACAGCGTTTCGCCCGAAAACTTGAGCAACTAAATGTGGGGGACTCTAAAAACTCGTCAACACCTTGGTTGTGGATTTAACCACTAGCACGTCAGAGGTATAAGCCAATACGTAACGGGCTACCAGGTATTGACCAAAAGGGACGTCGATGAGCGAACTCATCCTGACACCCTACTGAGCCTGTCAGTGACAATATCCGTACAGTCCGGTCCGTTCGTCTATGAGCATCGCATGGCGTGCCTAGGGGGTTGGTAAGAGTCAGACCCCCAAAAGCGGTACAAGTCGTGTCGGAGTGTAGCCCAGAACACCCTGAGATACTACTGGAATACCTACCAGTAAATCTCCTGCCTCGGCCGAGGGCTTCGTGTAATGGCTCTCCTAGACACAGCGCGACCTCACCCCCAATACCGGGAGAGACGAACCCCTGAAGATCCGATCACTGCCTCCATGTGGCTCGGGACTGTACCCAACTAAAACCTGTTTGCACGTCTCGTTTGAGCGTGGTAGGGTAGTAATCAAAGTACAGTGGAAACTCACACGAGACAAATGACGATCCCCAGGTCGATGAACTAACCTGTACACATGTCACCAGGGGACTGCTATCTGACGTCAGGTATAAGACCAACTAGCATGTTCCCGGCGAGTCCTGTCCGGTGTACTCATAACCCAATAAGCACCTGTATACATCTTAGGTGAACCAACTGACACCAGTGGCTTATAAGACCGGCCACCGCCCCTCGTCGGGGTCTCGACTGTATACACTAGTCTATTCTGGAGTATCGATGCCCTGTCTCGAAACTCCCACGACTAGGGACCTTTTAAGGATGTGCTTATAGACCCCAGCTCTCACTTATATGATCGCCCTCATACTGCTGGTGGTCAAGCAAGAATCCTAAGGGCTCTATCAACGTGTAATAGCGACATGTCAAGTCACCTAAAGCAGTACACGATGATAAAGATAAACCAGATAGCATACTATCATCTCGAGTAAGACTGTCTTACCGGGATAGGTCCTCCCTCAATCATTGCAATCACGTGCGTGTGATCCAATAATTGACTCTGAGGGCACTATCTCCAACATATCTTACCCCATTTGCCATGTACATAGTGTTAGTGCGTGTTAGTGTTCAGTGGACATTGCATTATCGTGCGTGATTGATATTGGTTTAGGAGTGACGAGTACACCAATGGAAAGTGAACATTCGTGACAGTGATTGATACAGTGAATAGTGATAAAACCGTGCCATTGGTATACTTGTACACGACTAAATCAAGATCATAAATAGTGTAAACCTGGGAATAAAGGGGAAATCTAAGTGGAAAGAGAATCGTATTTAGCGGGACCGTGTTTTAGAGGATGATCATTTGAGCAGCGATATATATATATTAGGTAGGATCTAGCGATCCGGCTGACAGGGTTATGTCCCGGGCATGTAGGCCGTTGTCTCGGGTATGTACGAGACTCCTGTTAAACATGATCCTCCTTTCCACTATGCGATTTCAAACATGACCTAGAGACTGATAGGGACACAGATCATACTTTGCATCATATAGTGACATAGTGATTACTCGCATTGTACTTTCACTGTTATTACCTCATTTACTTGTTTCACATTATTATAATAATATTGCTATTGTGTCGCTCTGACGACCTGAGTATGCATGCTCAGATTCCGTGAAAGGACCAGCGCAGGAGACGGACCTATCTTTCGAGTTCACGGAGATCTAGTCTGGTGTACTTTCTTTCTTTATTGCTTTCCATAAAAGAGATCGTGAAATTGAACTTGGTTAGTAACTGTTCTTGTTATTTGTAATTTGTGAACAATGGATTTTAATGTAATAATTTAGTGATGTAATTCCTTTACTACTGTGCTTTATTTACTGATTACCATGTAATGCTAGAAGCCGAAGTGTGACTACGGCGGGATTATTCCTTGACCGTAGAAGCATGGCTGGCCTAGTCATCCCTCGTTTTCCGTATTTTGGGAAGCGGGGCGTGACATGGTTTAGTTGGTATCAGAGCCGTGTTTAGTATCAAGGGATAACATTAACTATACTGTATTACGTTATTCTCATTTCACTACTCTTGATTTTCATCTTTGAATCTAATCCTATCCTTTTGAACCTTCCAGCGATATGACGTCCCCGAACGACCCCTCCTCGGATCCAGCTCTCAGGACCGCACGGAAAGAATATTTAGTGCACTGACCTCTCTCGCGGAAGCTCAGGAGAGGAAGACATACTTACTCGCTGAGGGACTCAGGACGATTACCGCTGCAGGAGGACCCTCCGCACTCATTACCGCCCCCGAGGGCGCTACCCCACCAGTCTATCATGCTAGGGCTGGTACCGTATCAGACTTCCGACGGTTGCATCCAGCTGCATTCACGGGGCTAGCTGAACCCCTTGAGGCCGAGCAATGGCTGGTGAACATGGAGAACTTACTGACAGCCGCCAGGGTTCCAGAGGAAGATAGGGTGGACGTGATAAAGATCCAATTGGAAGATGAAGCCCGTACATGGTGGTCAGTGGAAGAAAGCAGGCTAGCCGAGCCGATTGAATGGGGCAAATTTAAGGAGTGCTTCCTAGATCATTATTTTCCTTGCACAGCCAAGGCAGAAATGGAGGAAAGGTTTATTCTTTTGAAGCAGAATGGACGCCCAGTGGACGTATATGCGGCAGAGTACAACCGTCTGAGCCGTTTTGCTCCATACATGGTCGTCTTAGAGGCCACCAGGGCCAGACGCTTCCTTCAGGGGCTAGATTTCGAGTTGCAGCAGTTGATTGCATCACTGGATTTGCAGACTTTCGCACAGGTACTCAACGCGGCGAGAGTTCAGGAGCAATTGATCAACAAGTTCAGAAGACCCCCAGTCGTTCCAGCACGTACCCACGCACCTTCTCGAGGAGCCATACCGGTTCACAGGCCTGGAACGACACAAATGAAGTGCCCGTTCGTACCGCAGCATCGCCCCCAGAGACAGAACGTAGTTTGCGGCTACTGCGGTAGAGGTGGGCATACGCAGAAGGACTGTCGTCGTGCCAAGGGACAGTGCTTGATTTGCGGATCCAGTCAGCACAGGATTAGCGGTTGCCCTGAACGAGCAGAGATACAGGAAGGTTCTGGACCGTCGCAACAGAGGCCACAGGAGCAGAGGCAACCCTTTATAGGTCGCGGTCAGGGACGGACTTTCACCTTGACCGCCGAGCAGGCAGAGGCATCAGGAGACGTTGTTACAGGTACTCTACTCGTATATTCCTTGCCAGCTAGAGTACTATTTGATTCTAGAGCATCGCACTGTTTCTTGTCTGAGCATTTCACTGATACACGCTCCATACCACATGAACCACTAACCAAGGGATGGGAAATACATACGGGTAATGGCATAATAATATCTAATCGAGAATGTAGATCATGTCCGGTTGTAGTGTGTGGCAGGAATTCTATGCGAATTTCCTTCTGATTGGGACAGGCAGTTACGACGCAATTCTCGGGATGGATTGGATGAGTACCTTCCATGCAGTTATCGATTGTCGTGCAAGGAATGTGATCTTCCGCATTCCCAATCATCCGAAGTTTATTTTCGAGGGCGGAAGCGAATCTTTGGAGCCAGCCAAGTACAGAGCCAAACTTAAGGAGCTGACAGCTATGGAGATTGATGAGAGCCCAGCCCTAGAGATTGTTCGGGACTTTCTGGACGTATTTCCTGAAGATCTACCAGGTCTACCACCTCCTCGAATCTTGGAGTTCTCGATCGATTTGACTCCAGGTACGGCCCCAGTATCCAAGGCCCCATACAGAATGACACCAGTTGAGTTGGCGGAATTGAAAAAGCAAATTGAAGAGCTATTGGAGAAGGGATTTATTCGGCCGAGCGCTTCACCGTGGGGTGCACCAGTTCTGTTAGTAAAGAAGAAGGATGGATCGCTGCGAATGTGTATAGATTATCGGGAGCTGAACAAGGTCACAATAAAGAACAAGTACCCAATCCCGTGCATTGACGACTTATTCGATCAGCTAAGTGGAGCCAAGGTATTCTCGAAGTTGGATCTCCGTTCTGGATATCACCAAATCAGAGTAGCAGACGAGGATGTATGCAAGACGGCTTTCAGGACCCGATACGGACATTACGAGTTCCTTGTGATGCCGTTCGGTGTTACCAATGCCCCAGCAATATTCATGGACTTGATGAACATGGTGTTTGCAAAGTACTTGGACACGTTTGTCGTTGTGTTTATCGACGACATACTTGTCTACTCGAAGACCCGGGAGGAACATGCTGAACATTTACGCACGGTTCTACAAATTCTTCGGGAAGAGAAGCTGTATGCGAAGCTAAGCAAGTGTGAATTCTGGCTCGACAAGGTTCAGTTTTTGGGACATATTGTTTCGGGCGAAGGCATCTCGGTGGACCCGGCAAAGATAGAATCTGTCAGAGATTGGCCAACGCCGAAGTCAGTGGCCGAGATCAGGAGTTTTCTGGGATTGTCAGGTTATTGTCGGAGATTCGTCTAAGACTTCTCACGAATCGCTGAACCATTGACGAGGCTGACACGGAAGGACGTACCGTTTACGTGGACAGAGGAGTGCACTCAGGCATTTGACACACTGAAGCAGAAGTTAACCACGACGCCTATTCTTACAGTACCAGATGATTCCGGTGGTTTGGTGATACACAGTGATGCCTCAGGGAAGGGATTAGGCTGTGTTCTGATGCAGCACGGCCGAGTGGTTGCTTACGCCTCTCGACAACTGAGAAATCACGAGAAGAACTACCCTACGCATGACTTGGAGTTAGCTGCGGTAGTCTTTGCGTTGAAGATTTGGAGGCACTATCTATTGGGCGAGAAAGTGGAGGTATACACGGATCATAAAAGTTTGAAATACGTTTTCACTCAGAAGGAACTAAACATGAGGCAGCGCCGATGGCTAGAGCTGATGGCAGATTATGACTTGGACCTTCAGTATCACCCGGGGAAAGTGAATGTTGTACCAGATGCGCTCAGTCGCAAGCCAGCGGTCATGATGTTGACCGGTCAGAGGAACATTATTGAGGACTTCCAGAGACTCGAGCTTGAAGTCGTTACGCCGAACGCACTCAGTCAACTTTGGCAACTACAGGTGCAATCTTCCCTGGTGGATCGCATCAAGATTGCACAAGCGGATGATCCCCGATTGCAAAAGTTCAGAGAGCAAGTGGAAGCCGGGCTGAGAACGGACTTGATTATATATGAAGATGGCTCTCTGAGATTCGGTAGCAGACTCTGCGTACCCAAGGGAGACGTTCGAGAAGAGGTACTGGCCGAAGCGCATAGTTCGGCTTATTCTGTGCATCCGGGAGGGACGAAGATGTATCGGGACCTAAAGCGGCACTTTTGGTGGAACGGAATGAAGCGGGAAATTGCGAGGTTCGTATCCAGGTGCTTGGTATGCCAGCAGGTGAAGGCGGAACATCAGAGGACAGCAGGATTGTTACAACCACTGCCGATACCAGAATGGAAGTGGGAGCACATTACCATGGATTTCGTGACGGCCTTACCACGGAGCCCTAGGGGCAATAACGCCATTTGGGTTATCGTCGACCGCCTCACAAAAGCTGCACACTTCATACCATTCCGAGTGGGACAGTCGACAGAATCACTGGCAGAGAGATATATGCAGGAGATTGTACGACTTCACGGTGTTCCAGTCAGCATTGTGTCAGACCGGGACACCAGATTCTTGTCGCACTTTTGGAGGAGCTTACAGGAGAGCTTGGGTACCCGCTTCAAATTCAGCACAGCTTATCACCCGCAGACGGATGGACAATCCGAGCGTACGATTCAGACGCTCGAGGATATGTTGAGAGCCTGTATGTTGGACTTTCAGGGTTCCTGGGAGGACCATCTGCATCTAGTCGAGTTCTCTTATAACAATAGTTATCAGGCTAGTATTCAGATGGCTCCTTTTGAAGCACTTTACGGGCGGAAGTGTCGATCCCCAGTATGTTGGGATGATGTGGGAGAACGAAGATTACTGGGCCCCGAACTCATTGTTCAGACAGTCGACAAGGTCCAAATGATCAGGCAGCGGATTAAGACGGCTCAGGATCGACAGAAGAGTTGGGCAGATACCAGCAGGAGGGCACTAGAATTCGAAGTCGGAGATCACGTGTTCTTGAAGATTTCCCCTACCCGTGGAGTTATCAGGTTCGGAGGTCGGGGAAAGCTTAGTCCCCGTTTTATCGGACCTTTTGAGGTGCTAGAGCGAGTAGGAGAGGTGGCCTACCGACTTGCCTTGCCTCCATCGCTAGCTGGTGTGTACAATACCTTCCACGTGTCACAGTTGCGTCGTTATGTTCAGGATGAGAGCCATGTCCTGGACCATTCGGAGCTAGTTTTGGGTATCATCTATCGTACGAGGAGCAGCCTACTACCATCCTCGACCGCAGAGAGAAAGTGCTGAAGAATAAGGTCATTCCGTTAGTCCGAGTGTCTTGGGACGGTCGTTCCCCAGGAGAATCCACCTGGGAGTGGGAGGAAGATATCCGTGCTAGTTATCCACATCTCTTTGTTTAGTACCTTGTTTCTTTGTATCCTTGTTAAATTTCGAGGACGAAATTTTTGTAAGGGGAGTATGATGTAAATCCCCGTTCCCCATCTATAAAATTTTCCTGTATTTTCCTAATCACGATTGTCTCCTGATTTTTCCTCGTATTTTTCGTTTGTAATTGGTTACTCGAGTTTCAATATTTAACGTAATCAAAACCCTAGATTTAAAACCAATTAAAACCTATGCCTAATAAAATTTAACCCAGCCCACACACAAAATCAATCAAAATGATTTAACAATTAATTTAAAACTGCCGGCCCTTCACTTTCATTCCCTCAGCCCACACAATATAAATTAAAAGGAATTCAAAAAAAAAATCTGCCGGCCCAGCCCGTCCCCCTCATCAGCCCACGAAGAAAATCTAAGGGAATTTAATTAATAAAACCCTTCCCCAGCCCAGCCCGTCTCCAAGCCCAACCCGCACCCGCGCCCTGACCCGACCCGACCCGCCTCTACTCCCTCCTTCTTCCCCAACGGTAACTTTTTCCCGCTCGCGATCCGCTTCCTTCGCCGCAGCTCACGCCCACGCCCACGCTCACGCCTTGCCGTTACTCCCCCGCGATCCCCTCAATCTTCTCCCCTCGTATCCCTTATCTCCCTCACACCCTCACTTCTCTCTCATTTTCAAAATTCCTCACCTCTCTCTCTCTCTCTCGAAAACCCATTAACCCACCATGCTCGACTCCCTCCGACGACGGCGAACCTCCTCGTCGACCCCTCACCCTCCTCCCTCGCTCACTCCTCTCCACCAACGGAGCTCCCCACGCTACCCCTTCACCTTCAGCCGTCACAAACTCCCCTGCACCCGAGCTCGACCACCACCTGCCCTCGATGCCGGTGAGCTTCTCGCCTCATTGTCGACGCCCCTGAACCCCCTCGTCATCAGCATCATCACCAACACCCCAAAATTTACACACCCAAGCCCTTCTCTCTCTCTCTCCCTCTTTCTTCAAAAATAACAAAACCCAAAAACCCACACACACAACCGACATCCTATTGCTCATCACCGGAGCGCCGCCGCCGACCGTCGTCGACCCCAGCGCACTCGCAGAGGACCACTGAGCACCCCCTCAATTTCCAGTGACCGTGCAACGGCTTCGGGCAACTCCGACGTCAAATCCGTATCGCGAGCCGAGGCCGTGCAAACAAACCCACGCCGTTCGACACGCGTTCGTGACGTTACCGCCGCCGTACATCCACGAAACGTTTCCAGGCAAGTACTTTACTTGCTACATGCTAATTTACCCGTATTACAAACTCAAACATGTACGTTATGAAATTCCATTTCCCCGATAAAATTAAACGACGTATGTGTTCGATGCTTGGCCCCAATGAAAATACTTGCCTAATTTGACGGAATTAGATTGTCTATATTGGCCCATGTAGTGATGAATATCCTGTAGAAATCTCGCTGGAAAATACGACCGTTAGTGACTAAAATGAATACTCCCAAATATACCTGTAAAACTAGAAATTTCACGTATCTGAAAGTTGTTAAAATTCCCATAAATCATGTACATGTTAAAATGGTGTGTTCGAGGGCTTAAATCGAAGCCGACTCGACGAACTATAACCCTATGTAAGTCTCTAATGGTTTCTGTACTGAAACTGCGACAATATTTGGATCGGAGTGCGGCTCTGGACTGCAGTCCAGAGCGACTCTGATTATTATTTACTGTCCCATAATACGTGCCACTTTGTTTCCTGAATTTGTATGTTACGGAACTCTGCAGCGTATTAAAATTGAATCTGTTAGCTAAACAACACAAGTGGTTTCATTCCGTTTCATGATCGTTTGCTATTTAATTTGTAAATAAAAAGGGCAGAACGTATAACAGTCCAGAACAGATTCAGAAGTGACATACTAATATTAAACAGTGTATAACTTTCGACGTACAGTCGCGATTGAGGATCCGCCTGTTGCGTTGAATACCCCATTGTAAACCCTAGATTCTATTCAACTGTAGCGTCGCTAAATTCTGAACCCAAATGGGTGAAATACGTGTCGCGAAACGGACGTTCAGTTCAGAAACTGAATTTCCAGCCGCGAGCATTTAAAATGAAACAGCTGTATCTTGAATACCGGGAACCCGATCGAACTGAAATTAATTTTTGTGAACTGCTGACAGAGTGTGCTATTTATTGTATTTGTATCACTTCGTTGAATTCCAAACATATGAATTTATGCAAATTTTGTAAGTTAATGACGTACATATTGGTTCATAACATACTTGGCTTGTTAAGGTCATACATACACATATCTTACCCCATTTGCCATGTACATAGTGTTAGTGCGTGTTAGTATTCAGTGGACATTGCATTATCGTGCGTGATTGATATTGGTTTAGGAGTGACGAGTACACCAATGGAAAGTGAACATTCGTGACAGTGATTGATACAGTGAATAGTGATAAAACCGTGCCATTGGTATACTTGTACACGACTAAATCAAGATCATAAATAGTGTAAACCTGGGAATAAAGGGGAAATTGAAGTGGAAAGAGAATCGTATTTAGCGGGTGTTGAAGTCGAAAATTGCACCCCGGTTGACCAAGTCAAAGTCAAAGTCAACCCCAAGCCAAGTGGGCCCATGCCCAGGTCGAATCCGAACATGAAGCGGCCGACCCTCCCCCATTCCAAAATGAAATCATGTAATAAATAATTTTTATGTAATTGTTTATGCATGAATGTAAACAAAATGGGCATAAAGCCAATATTTTGTAGGCCCATGGCTTATGTGCGAAAATGAAATGGCACATGAGCCATGGGATGACTAAAATGCCATTTTTGTAAAGCCCAAGGGGCTATATGTAAATATGTAAGCCTATAAAAGGCAACATGATGATGAATAAAAAAAGATTTTTTCATTCCTTCAAAAAACTAGGGTTTGTGTCTCCACTCTCTCTTCTTCAAGTTCTTTCTCTTCCTTTCCATTTTCAAAATAAATCAAGAGCTTAGCTCTCCTTTTTTAAAAAAAAAACTAAAAAAAGGTTTTACCATAAACCCATCTCCTAAAACTCCATCAAGAGAAGAAAAAAGGGTCTCTTTTTTTATCATCCAAGATCTAGATCTTGGAGTTTCAAGAGAACCCATTTTCGGTTTCTTCTCAAAGGAGAAAGGAGAAAATCTTTTGGAGTTCAACTCCACAAATAAAATTCTTTTGGAGTTTAACTCCACTGCAGAAATTCTTTTGGAGTTTAACTCCACAGTAAAAATCTTTTTTTGGGGAGTTTAACTCCACATTATAATTTTTTTAGCCATATAAAATTCTTTTGGAGTTGAACCCCATGTTAAAAAAAAAAAAAAATTGGCGGTCACATGCTAAAGTAGCCCCATCACATGTTTAACATGTGACGTGGGTCACATGCTAAACATGTGATGGCATTCTCACATGCTGAGCATGTGACTCCCCACATGCCAGCATGTGACCCCCCCTCATATGAGGGGTCACATGCTAACATGTGACCCCACTTTTTTTTTTAAAAAACAAAATTCTTTTTTCTTCTTTCCTTCTTTCTTCCTCCTTTTTTTTATTTAAAAAAAATATTAAATAAATATTAAATAAATAAAAATAAATTATAAATAATATTTAAAAATTAAAAAAAACATAATTATTTTCTTTTCTTCTTTTCTTTAATTAATCCCTTTTTTTTATTTAAAAAAATTATAATAAATATTAAATAAATAAAATTAAATTATAAATAATATTTTAAAATTAAAAAAATAATAATAAATTAAAAAAAAATTCTCCAAATATTTATTTACTTATTTATTTTTGTTTTTATATATAGAATATATATATATATATATATATATATGTATATATCTCTTTTTTACAAGTGGAACAAAACAAAAAAAATACACACCCCCCAACGCACTGCATATTGAGTTCGCATGACCAGTTTAACCCGTCAATCGAAGGTTCCTTCGCTCCAAAGGCGAGGGGTAATTAACGGCAGCTTAGTCCGCGACTGCCGGAGATTCGGATCCCCACAATCATTAAACCCCGGCCTACCCTAGGTAGGGGGAATCTGTACTGCGCCTGACAAGCGTGCGCGTATTCCCACCTCAATGGGGTGACGAAAAACACCCTACAGCGGGACCGTGTTTTAGAGGATGATCATTCGAGCGGCGATATATATATTAGGTAGGATCTAGCGATCCGACTGACAGGGTTATGTCCCGGGCATGTGGGCCGTTGTCTCGGGTATGTACGAGACTCCTGTTAAACATGATCCTCTTTTCCACTATGCGATTTCAAACATGACCTAGAGACTGATAGGGACACAGATCATACTTTGCATCATATATTGACATAGTGATTACTCGCATTGTATTTTCACTGTTATTATCTCATTTACTTGTTTCACATTATTATAATAATATTGCTATTGTGTCGCTCTGACGACCTGAGTATGCATGCTCAGATTCCGTGGAAGGACCAGCGCAGGAGACGGACCTATCTTTCGAGTTTACGGAGATCTAATCTGGTGTACTTTCTTTCTTTATTGCTTTCCATAAAAGAGATCGTGAAATTGAACTTGGTTAGTAACTGTTCTTGTTATTTGTAATTTGTGAACAATGGATTTTAATGTAATAATTTAGTGATGTAATTCCTTTACTACTGTGCTTTATTTACTGATTACCATGTAATGCTAGAAGCCGAAGTGTGACTACGGTGGGATTATTCCTTGACCGTAGGAGCATGGCTGGCCTAGTCATCCCTCGCTTTCCGTATTTTGGGAAGCGGGGCGTGACAGGAAGACATCTAACCTTGGAAAAAAATGGAATCTTCAGGGGCCGAAAGCGAGAGAAAGGAGACGAGCGCCGAGCAACCAGGACTTAAGAGAGGGAAATATGAAAGAGTGGGGGCCCAAGGGCGGACCCCACCCCTGTTTATTGCTGCAAACAGTCTCATCCAACGGCGCCCGTCATCTCCCGTCGAAAGGACTCCTCGCGCCCAGCGGCTCCGATCGCTCCACGTGTCGATTCTGCGCTGGTCCGCGTCCCATCAGATACCGTAGGCCTGCATACGTTGCGTCAGCCAATCGACGCTTGACGCATGGACCGTCGCTTCAGTTGCAGAGTGCACGAACCGGCGCACCTTCTTTAAATGCGGAGATCTCGCCCTGATTCGCTAACGGAAAAGACAACTGACAGCCCGAGAACTCGTCCCGACGAAGCCTTGAGAAGGAGCTCACCTCGGGAGGTCTAGCAGTCCACTCTTGACCCGACCCGCTAGCTGGTCGGGACAAGAGTGGGGGGCTAATGATGGTGCTCAATATTGGCGGTCTCCAAGATCTGGACACGTGACGGATGACGTGTCCCAAAATTCAGAAGGAAGGGCCACAGGGCCCGACCAGGCAACCCATGTACCCGACCCACAAGCACAAGCTGGCCCTCCTTGGGGCCTTCTGCAAGTTGGCCTCCTCGACCCCCCAGCTCGTCCCGAGTTATCACGGGACCATGACTCCTCGACCCTCTTGCTCGTCTCCGAGCTCCCTAGCCGAGGCCGTTTTCCTCCGTCCCTCCGACCAGATCCACCGCTCACAGGCGTAACCGCCGCTCCGCGAATCTCGCCATGCGTGGATTCTCCGCCAGCAATATCCCACGTTCCACGCCTCCGCGATCCCCATTAATGGGCGATTCGCTCTCTACGCGGGCGTGACGTCGGGAGTGTAACTGCTGGCGAGATTCTTGCGCCTGCCGCTGCGTGCCATCACCGTTATATAAACCCCCATCACAGAGGGGTCAAGTAAGCCATTCTTTACTCTACTAAGCCGTTACTCTGCTCGGATCACATCACTAACTTGATCGTCGGAGGGTCCTCGGTGATACCAAACCACCCCGGGACTTCTTTGCAGGTACTCGGCGCCAAACCCCTCATATCACCTTTCTCATCAAAACCCATTGAGATCCACACGCAACAGAAGATCACCACCAAAAACCACCGGGAGATCAAAGGAAGACAACAGACCTGAAAAGGACCTCCATCAGAGACACAAGAATTTGTTAGCGAGATTCACCCACCATATGGCTAGTTCCCGGTAAAGCAAAATCTGCAAACGTCTATTATATCCTTGAATCAAATTACATCAACGAGCAACCCTAGGAAATTTCTCTCAAATCTCACTAAATCTTATCTGTCACCATCTCTCTATACAATAGTCTCTCAAATTGGTAGTATAATAATCATATGAGAAATCTCTATATATAGGCAAACCCTAATCATATTTAAAATAAGAGATAAACCCAAATCTGAAAATATTTGGTTCGCACAGAAAACCAGTCGACCGACGTCTGAACAAGGATTGGTCAGACGTTTGCCTTCTCTCTGTTAGATTTCTAAACTTTCTTATTCAGACATCTGCCTGCGCTCTGGATTGGGCTTCAAGTTTTTCCAGACGTCTACCACAGACATCTGTCTGCGCTCTGGATTGGGCTTCAAGTTTTTCCAGACGTCTACCATAGACATCTGGTTACGCTATGTTCTTTGGTTAAGGCTCTTCTCCAAACGTTTGCATCCTTACCTTCAGACGTCTATTGTTGCTCTGTTGTTCTGACATGATTCTTGGTGCAAGTCTAGACGTCTGAACCCCCTTCTTCAGACGTCTGAGGAAAAATTCTTCATAATTCTAACAGGATTTTGGGAAAGGTTTCGGATCGTGAAGGCGGAGGCGGCACGGCGAAGGCGGATGCGGTCGGTGAACCAGTTGATGGTTTAGTCTTCGGACTTTTGGATGGACCCAGACAACTTGTTGATGTTCATTTTCTGCTCCTCCCGGATTATGTCCATTAGGGTCCGGCCGCTGCCAGGGGAAAAGGCGGCAGCATTGTCTCCGTTGGTATTGGTGGTGGTTTCGTTATCGTCGTCGTCTTCGTTTTTGAAGTCTGATTTGTTCGGTTCGGAGATCGTGAGAGTTCGACTTAACCCTCGGCCTGGCATTAGGGATGTTTTGGGATATTATGCAAAATGACATGAGAGAGATTGAGAGAGAGATGAAGATATGCGTCTTCATTCTCCCTTTTTGATGTTTTGGAATTTTTGTTTTATTTTGATTTATTTTTGGGATTTTGATGGTCGAAAATTATATTTTTGTTTCTGTGGAAGACAAAATGGAGCGGGTCTTTGGGTTGAGGATTACTTAACTTAGCGCGGGAAGAGGAAAACAATTCAAAAATTAGACTTTTGTAAGATGGTATTAATATTTGGTGGTTGTATTTATTAATTTGCGCTTATTAATCTTACATTTTACATAGTAATTTGCATCTTAAACGATACATGCAATAAAATGTAGGGGGAAAAAATTCAAACATTTAAACTTTTGAACTTTTGTCGTATAAATTTATTATCATACCGACTCAATGTTACTCCTAGTTAAGAAATGTCATGGAGTACGGAATCAAGAATACAACGAATTTACTTCTTTAATAGGACTCATTGAGAGAAAAAATAAAATCAATGGTTGATAGAAACTTTTTGAGAACCGGCAAAAGGAAAAAGAACAAAAGAACAAAAGGCGGTGAAGATATTCACAAAATTTTTATAGAAATCAAACCATATACATCCTAAACTGAGATAGTGTGAGTATAAAAATTATTTGAAGCTAAAATCAAATCCCATTAAACTTTAGCCCAAAAGTTATAGGAAGCTAAAATCAAATCCCATTAAACTTTAGCCCAAAAGTAATATGAAGCTAAAATCAAATCCCATTAAACTTTAACCCAAAAGTTTGGGCCAAATCCAATTCAACCTTACTCGGATCAAGTCAATTGCTCAGATACAAATATTTATCGAAATATTTTTACCGAAGAAATCAAACGAAGCTATTCATCATTAATCATCAATACAAGGCAAGAATGTGTATGTTTTTATTATCATAAATGATGGATGAAATAGTTTGGTCAAGCAATCCTGGAATCGTCTCTGATCCAACAATTTTTCATCACAGCAAACCAAACCTATTTCTCTGTATTGTATTCTAGCCGTTTGTTTCGGCTTACCATCATATCTGTTTCTTGCACTCATAGTAGTAACATATGACTAGATCTTTCAGTTGTTTTTTTAAACACAAAAATTCAAACATATATTGCGAGCAGAAAACGATAATCAACTGACCTCAACATTCTTAAAAAATGAAAAGAAAAGGTTTATGTGAGTAACTTTGCACATCAATTGCATCAATTGCAGAAAAAAACAAGATAAATTTTAAGCAGTTTTTAGAAGTACAAGGGTGTTTGATTCAAATCTGCCATATTGATCAATTCTCCAAATATTCTACTTTCATTGAGTAACTTTGCTGAAGTTGAATTTCAAATATATTCTGCTTACATCTTTCAAATATATGCATATATGCAAAACAATAGCCCAAAAAAGCAGGAATAATTTACTAACATTCCAATAAAATATAAGAAATTATAAAGAATATATTATTACTAATGTAATGAATATACATATAACAATGCAAGATACGAGTTAATATGTACACCATCACGTGGATAATGATTAAAAACCATCAAATTGACAAGAACGATGCATAGAACGTCTAATATCCGCCTACTCTCACTAAATGACCAAATCCGCTTAAAATTTAAGCTGTGGTAGCTTTAACTGCTTACTTGCACCGCCTGGCCACAAAGCGGAGCAATCTGAGGCTAATTACACCTAAGCAATCGTCTAGTCGGATGCCTTGTCCGCTTTTTAGAACCATGTGAATAGATATGTTTTTCTTAAGGGGTTCACATGCTAGTTACTATTTTATACTCCATAATTATCTTAATCAGATCAATATAGCTAATCAAGAATTGTTTGTTATCTTAAACCCACCATATAATAAATAGCCTCTAAGGTCCCCATCATATTTGTGTTTTATCTAAATCCATGAAAACCTTAAACAGACATCTGTTTTTTTTCCCAAGCCTTAATCTGATAACATAGCTCCAATGATGGAAAACAATGACAAAAAAGATTTTCAAAAAGTAGTTAGATCAAATCAAGAAAGCTAATCATGAATTGTTATTTTGTTCCTCAGACCTTGTAGAGACAACAAGTCTCCAAGAAGTAGGCAACATAATTCATAGATAGATATTGAAAGACCAACTTTTGGGCAATTTTACTGAAAATGATTTTTTAAAATACCCGATATTTTAGCATTTCATACAACGCA
Organism: Agapanthus africanus; assembly: GCA_030015575.1. Taxonomy (NCBI): domain Eukaryota; kingdom Viridiplantae; phylum Streptophyta; class Magnoliopsida; order Asparagales; family Amaryllidaceae; genus Agapanthus; species Agapanthus africanus. The sequence goes on along the minus strand of CM057350.1, from coordinate 127,767,976 downwards.
GGTAACATTTCGAATATCTTACAGAAAAAACAATACGCAATCATTTTAAGTATGAACCTAAATTACAAGGTAATAGCCATCAAACAATCAGAGAAATCGATTATGTAACACCTAAACTGCGAAAAAAGAAAAAGGAAACTATGGAAGTACCAAAACTACATTGCAGTTATGCAAGATGCAGTAAATGAGTTGATCACAGAGACAAACCTAATTCAGTCGGTATGCAAAAAGCAAAACAAGATGAGCAAATGAAGTACCTTACAGGTAAAGGGTTTGCTAGGCCGACATGTCTCCAACGCTTCGTAGTCCAACCTCGACGGCTGAAACACTGAAACTCCAAGCATGTTTTAGAAAGATAGGATAATAGAAAAGGAATACGGGTGTCAAAATGGCTAAATGAGCAACAAATAAATTCAATTTACTGTATTCAAACATTTTAAAGTTTCAGCTATAAGTTATATAAATAAACTATCTGCAGATTTATAAACAGCTTATACTGCGCACACAGGTGTAAAATAAAAATATAGAAACAAGCACACTAATACTCGGTAATTTTACAATCATAGAGGCATTACAAAACAAGAATTACAAATTCTTAAATAACCTCTTGCAAGCATGAAACCTTAGCCTCGACATTAGGTTCCATGAGCAAGCCTTGGCAATGAAGTCCAACACTTGACAAGGATTGCATACAACAGATTTCTATAAAACATAGGCCAAAGCTTACCATGCAAAACTAACACAAAATGAGATGCATAAGACAATAGGCCATACGCAAAAGATATATTATAATATTAAAAATACTTATTGATGTCAACCTTTGGTTCTCATGATCGTGATGCTCCCTTTCCCACCTTCGGTGCGGATTTTTGTTTTGAGAACTACTGGCTTCCCAGAAAAAGCCGAAGTTGGATAAGACGAAGATGGATCTTCATCGATCTTCTGCTTTGATTTTGATGGTGGTGGTGCATGAATCTTCTGGTTTATGTCCCTAAGAGTCACATCCCCTTCAACTCCACATGGTTTGATGACAGCGAAAGGGTAAGCAACGGAAGCAATCAACTTCTTCGGAGTTTTAAGGCAAGACTTCAGGCCTGTTATGATAGAAAGATTATTGAACCGTCACCATATTAATCTTAAATTAAGCATTTTCCCATCAAAATGGGACCTGCTATAAAAAGCGAGGGACTGTGAAAATTTCGATGAAGTTTTTATGACTGGTTGTTACCCTGACATAATCTCTCTCCAAATTAGTACACACAGACACAGTTGCTAACTAAGGGAACAATGGACAAAAGAGGGACTTCTCATGATCCTAAATAACCGGTTGGCATCCAAATTCTCCTAGACTCAAGGAGAGTTTAGGATTGAAGAGACCCGAGGAAAGTTTACGATTGAAGATGATAGATTTACTGAAGGAAGGTATGTTCAACTCTAAGGCACATTTAGAGCCAGTAAAGAAAGGAAAAATTAATAAGACATTGAAAAACTAGAAGCTACAAACAAAGAGGGAGCACCAGGAGGAAATAGGGAAGAAGAGAAAAAGACTTGGGTGTGTTTGGTGAAATGTAGGCGCAAATCCACTAATTTTCAAATTGATAGTGACTTTGCAGAATGGTTTGAAATATCGGCCAATCCATCCTGATCCGAGATGGCCGATTCCCATCCCAAAAATGACCATGCAAGTTTTGAGACCCATACCGATACCATGTATTATTGTGTTTACCATTTTATAATAGGGTTTTCGTATTAAGTTTATTAATGGTTAGTGGTTTTACTAATGGGTTAATGGTTTATAGGGTTTATTATAGACTATTGGGTTATTATGGTTACTTTGACATCATTAATGACTTTGGATATCATTTATTACAAAGGAATATGACAAATCGTTTATAGTTATTTTATATGTTCATTTAAAAAAATCCTTATTCTTAAAAATTCTTTTTTCTCAAACGATATAAGAACCGATATTTGGATCCAGTATTGGCGATACGACCGAGATTGCAGATTCTGATCTAAAGTGACCGTCCGATACCAAGCCCGATATCACAATTTTAAACCTTGCTTTTTAGGCTTTACACTCACACAGTCAACCTTAATATACAGCTTCTGCAATGATGAACGCAAACAGAAAATGAAGGTTTGTTGCAGGTTGAAAGCTTTGTGTATGATTGGTTGCAAAAAAGCCTGTTGGATATTCTAATTCATATATGTTTTAATTCGTGTAAATAATGATCCGTGATTAGCAGCAAGTGTTTTTAGAACTTTATGTTAACCAATGAGTAATACTTTTCCTTATTTCATATAGGCTACTGGTTGGTGATTGGGTACACAGGTGGGGTTGTTTGGGACTTGAAATCCTACCCTGTCTATGTAAGCCAACCACTAATCCGGTAGCCTATGTGGAATCTAGCGGGTTGGTAGGTTAAGCATTTCTCATTTACCAACATGACTTCCTCAAGCTCAAAAAGCAGACCATGCTCTAATGAAACGAGTACAGGTCTATTTTATACTTCAAAGAGACAGGACACTACATAATGTGCAAGAATGTATGAACATGTGTAGTAGTAATTAGTAAAAAAGACAGAGACCATAAATGGGATGTACCTCTAACAATCTTGATAGGTGAAGGATTGGGTGTATCTCGCCGTACACAAGTTTCTGTATCATGCAGAAGGTTGCAAAAGTCTGCAGAGACATATTAGAGAATAAGCAAATAGTAATGTAATATTAGCAATGAAGCATAGATAACTCATAGTTAATGTAAATGACTGAAAAGGTTTAGCTTCACTGACCTGAAATGTTAGATTGGTCATCCATTACGTCAACTTGGTCATCCATTGCCATGCAATCGTCCCTAAGGAAGCCATATCATATCATCAAATCTTGTAAAATTAAGATAAATAGTGGTTGAATGAGAACCTACAGTTTGAAATGGGAACATACATTTGATTAAGGCTGCAATACATCTCACTCTCATTAACACAAGGCATCTCGCTCCCGTTTAGACAATTCACCACCCATCTCTCTGATGCCTGTTGATCCCACCCTTCAAAGTTGAAGGACCTTTCATCTACCATAAATATATTAATTAGATTAACCCAACAACTAATTAGTACCTTGAAACGTCCTTAACATTGCATCGATACTCCAGAGTACCGCCCTAAACTGGCCAAGATTAGCAACAATGTAGCAAATTTCAAAACCGGTGGATTCTAAAGTTTGGAGGCCAAACACCGCCAAAAAATTAATTATTGGAAACCATCATTTTGAGAACTCCAGTAGGACCATTCATATAGGATTTTCGGAAAGTTTTAAGGACTTCAACTACAAGTTATGTTGCCAAATAACATTTTAACCTAAACGAAACTGTGGTTTCATGCATGCAAACCTGCTTCGATTTAACTTGAAATAAATCATGGTTTTCAAAACCGTGTTGCCTACCTAGGACCGCAATAGTGGTGAGAATCAAGCGGTATAGATAACTTAACACTTCCCTATAGGTTCAGAATCTTTGTGAGTAAAATACTGTGCTTTTGCAAAATAGTATCTTTTTCAATAAATCGGATCTAAATGAACATCTGGAGGATCCGAACTTACATAGCTCTGATACTATCCAGCGTCCTTCCTCTGGACCGAAACTTCGAAGACATGATGAGGCATGGTTACATTTTATTATTCTACCAGTAACATTTAGCAAGAGAACAATGTAGAGAACAAACCTTGAGATTGTGTATTCAATTGAGAGTCCCATTGCAAAGTCTCTGATAGCCCATTGTCCGTCAATGAGCCCTCCCAAACCTAAACACAAGTAGAACATAAAGCATGGGAAAGGAAGAAGCTTGAAATTTAGAGCAGTCAATTTACAAGGTACTGGACAAGCAACCTTAGATTTCAGATGTCGAGAAGTAAACTCCTCATTTCTTATATCAATTTCATTTGCATCTGAAGGAAATTGCAGCATTCGCCTCCGTTTTATTTGTGAAGTTTCCATGCATTCCACCAGTCCCTTCTCAGCATTATCTGAATCAAATTCTTATTTACAACACTTGTAGCTATCGCAATAAAAGTTACATTCTGATATAGGAGTTTAACTAAGTATGAGTTCAACTAAAACAAGTCGGTATTATAGTTGAAGAGAAATACCTACAACATTATAAAGTTGACAGCCAAAGTCTACGCAATCCTTCATTGGGGTTTGCTCTTCGAGCATGTACATCAAATTGTCCTCATTTGCAATCACATTATCCCATAGACTATGAGAGAAATCTAAGAAGAACATAGACCGCAACTAATTACATTGTGAAAATACGTGCAATTAGGAACATAGCCCGTATGAGAAACATACCATTCCTTGTATCTTTCTGAAGACAATACTCTTCACCTTGCCATTCCCATGTATCACTGCAAAGCAACAATACAAATAACCTATTGAAAGGGAAAATGTGGCAGGTAAAGAAAGCTATCAAATTTGGACTACGGCAAGCCCCTCCCTTAACATAGTTTTGGCACTTATTTGGAGAGGGTTGACGTCAGGGTCGACAACTGATCATAAAACTGTCATATCTTTACTTGAGCTTTGCTTCATAACCCCATTTGAGATTGGGATAAGGCTTAAATGATGATGATGAACATCAAAAAAAGAGTCCAAGCAATTTGCAAAAGCTATTGCAACAATGTAGTTTGAAATAAATCAATCAACAGATACAATAAACAACCTAATGCTAAAAATTACTTTTTTAAGTAAACTAGATCTCAGTAAAGAGTGTCTGTGAAAGGACTCATGCATCTAACTCAAAGTAAAACTAGATCCAATTCAAAACTCACTTTTTTCCCCCAAACAATGGATCCAACAACAAAAACAAGCATCATCATCTATTGCATGCAATCAAAACAAAACAAAAATCAAACCCCAATTTAGAAACAAAAAAGACCCCTTTTAAATACTTAAAAAGGACCAAAATGTTTGGCAAAATCAAACATTTTGCAAAAGGGGGCGCATCAAGACATACCTAAATCTAAGAATTTACAAGACCCATTTCAATGCCCATCATATCTATTGCAATTTTCCTCATTTCAACATAAACAAACAATAAAAAAATACCGAATAGATTTAAAAAAGGGCTCACTTGTTGATATCTTTGTCATTAAAATCCATTCTCTTCACCTTCCAGCAACCTCAAATGAATTCTAGAGAGAGAGAGAGATTTTGGGAGAAAGAGAGAGAGAGAGAGAGAGAGATTTAACTGCCTCCTTTCTCTTTCATGACTCTCCTCATTTGCTCCCCTTTTCTATTTCGAGTAAGACAGCGACCGTACCAAGGGATGGGGAAAATCTTATATTATTAGATTAATTATAATAATAATAATATTACTAATTAATTGCTAATTAACAATAAAAATATTACATTGAGAAAATAAGTAAGTTTGCTATATAGGGAAATAATCATGAATTACTAAAAATACCGTATAATTTGCAAATTGCAACATATAGATTTACGGTTGTACTGTCGATGTGAGAATCCTGGAGACCCGGGCTTATGCTAGGCAATTAACACACCCATGTATAACTGAGTAATTTGGACGATTTGAACCACTCATCTTGATCCACATTGTATCCTGAGGTTCGAAATTGTTTTCTCATATATCTAGTAAATTACGAAATTCCTGGTTTCTTGATAATATAACATATTGCGTCATTGGCTCATCGAACAAATGGCGTGCGAATTGATTAGTTTAAGCTCTGGCCATGGGATCCGGCTCTGTAGTCATTTGCCATTGAGAAAAATATTAAAATTTAATATTTGAAAATTTTAAAAGTTGATGGAGTTATCTGAAAAAATGTAGTAAGTTCACTGTATTATCTCTAGTTTTTATTACTTTAAAAGGTTAATAAGAAATTTAGAGCGATAGTTATGGGATTTTGGGTAACTTACTGATTAGCTTTTGTTAATCCTAGCTTAACGAATCTAATCATCCCCCTAGATTCCAACTCACCCCGCACAATTATAGGCCATGCCAAACTAGGGACCCCTTGGGACCCACATGTGGTTACCAATGGGTCGGGTTTGGACACATACTAAAACCCGATAAGATTTAAGAATGTCCAAACTCCACATGTTCTTGAAAACGGGTCGCGTCGGTTCTGATCTGTGTGTTTGGCTTCGGATTCAACGGTTTTGGGTAATTGGGTAGGTCGATTACTGCAGCCGAGAGAAAAGTTAAAGCTGTTTGCAACCTTATTAATTGGGAGAAACTATCTTTAATTATAAGACTTGCATTTTATCCCTCCAAATCGTAATGGCATTACTTTTGATATCGATTTTTCCAAAAGAAAAATAATTTTTTTATCAGAATTATAAAAACCATATATGCTGAGCCCATGTTTGGATAGTTAATAAAATAATTCTACGGATTTAATTTGGGATAAAAACATCCCGGATTACACTTTTATACCTTTTAGCTAAAAATATCTAGGATTTTTAATTTAGAACTTATTTGGATGGCATGGAAAAAGTCTACTTTAGAATTTAGTGTCTCTCTCTCTCACTAAATTATTTTTGAGCCAATGAATTGGAAAGCTTTGAGCTTGAACATGAAGGAGTTCTTCAGTGACACCAGAACCAAAGTAGAGCTTGGCGTTCTCTCTCTCATTTGCTTCTCTTCTATTTAAAAATACTTGAATCTAGCGCTACGGTTTCTTGATTTTCTTCACTTTACAACCTATTACTCCCATTCTCTCTCTTCCTTCTCAGCTTCAGTGTGAAGCATCCATCAACAACTTGGTGATTTGAAGCGGATTCATGCCAATTCATGTCACGGTCCATCCCAAACACAAACGGTATTGTCCGTTCTGGACGAAACCGCACGATTTTATCCCTTGGAATGAACCAGACTCGAGAAAGGGTCACTTCCCAGGAGGTCACCTATCCCAGAATTTTCCTAACTTGAGCACGCTTAACTACGAAGTTCTTCAAACTCCGGAGATCCGGTTCACCTAAAAGGTACATCCGTATTATAGGAGCGGTATCATTCCATTTATAGTTTTGATCGTGCTCTCTTTCGGAATGGAATTTGATACCCTCCATTATTCTACAGTGGGTCCCCGTGTGTATTCGTATCAGTTACATCGCCACCTCGATACCGGATAACACCTCACTTCTCATGAGATAGGTGGTATACATCTCCAACTCCATCTGGGGTATTACATTCCCCCCACTTAGAACAATGGTTCGTTCTCGAACCACAGACTTACTTTTGAGGGACCGGCTTTGATACCATATTTATCACGACTCACCCCTAAACACAAACGGTATTGTTCGCCCTAACCGAAACCACATGGTTTTGTCTCTTAGAATGAACCGGACTCAAGAAGGGGCCACTTCCCAGGAGGTCACCAATCCCAGAATTTTCCTAGCTCGAGCATGCTTAACTACAGAGTTCTTCAAACTTTGGAGTTCCGGTTCATCCAAAAGCCGCCTCTGTGTTATAGGAGTGGTATCATTCCATTTATAGTTCTAATCGTGTCCTTTTTCGGAATGGAATTCGATACTCCCCATTGTTCTACAGTGGTCCCCGTGTGTATCCGTATCGGTTACATCCCCACCTCGATACCAGACAACATCTTGTTAGATATGTATGCCGTGGAGGCCTGTATTGTATAGGATGATAGACATGTATATGTACAGAAATAATCTTTGCTCGAAATGATAGTATGCTATCTGGTTTATCTTCATCTTAACGTGTGATGTGTTGTATTTTATATCTTTTTATACATGTTGATGAAGCCCTTAGGATTATGCTTAACTACCGGGATTATGATGTAGATCATACTAGTGGGGCCTGGGCAGTCTATAAGTATATCCTTTAATTGTTCCTAGTCGAGAGTATATCGAGACAGGGCATCGATATTACCAAAGTACACTAGTGTGTACGTTTCTTGATCCTGGGGGCGATGGTTGATCCTACAACCATTGGTGTTTTACATCAAAAATTGTACACAGGTACTCATTGGAGAATGGGTACACCGAACAGGACTCGCTGAGAACTCCTAGATGGTATATATACCTATTGTCAGATAACAGTTCTCTGGTGACACTTGTACAGGTTAGTCTGTAGACTCGAGATCGTCATAGTATCTTATGTGATTCCCACCGTGTTTTGATTTCTTTCCTACCACGGCTCTGCTGAGTCGTGCAAACAGGTGGATTTTGGGTACAGTCCCGAATCACATGGAGGCAGTGAGCGATAGGAGGGGTTTCGTCTCTCTCGGTATAAGGAGTTGATGTCGCGCTATACTTGATCGGCCATAACAGCAAATCCCTGGCCAGTGTTCTCGAGATTTACTGATAAGTGTTATCAGCAGTTTCTCGAACCGTTATGGGCCGTAAATCAGCATGACTTATAAAGTTACTGGGGTCTGACATTTACCACCCCTAGACTTCATATACGACGTATCAGACGAAGAGACTGGACTGTACGGTAAGTGTTGCTTACAAGATCGTTAGGGTTGGGATGAGTTCGCTCGTCGGCCATCTCTTTTTCGTCATGTACCTGGGTAGCCGTTACGCACAGCTAGTGCCGCTGACGTGCTTGTGGTTAAACCCACTGCCAGCATACTGTCGAGTCTTTAAAGTCCCACACAGAGAGTTCTCTGGTTCAGGCGAAAGATGTAGAGGCCGTAAGTTGTTACGACAGGGTTTCGATCATGTTCGTGTAATCGTTACAGGAATAATGATCGGAATGTTAATACCGGTAGGCTTTGGTTTAAGCCGCATGTTGGTATTATATTATTGAATTATTTGTATTCATATTTTTCGAAATTCGAATACGGGCATACTTATACGGTATACGGTGGAGGGGTATTCTTGTAATTGTTACATGAATACCTTCTAGAAAGAGACACCTCATTATTAGATATTTATTTTATGAAAATAAATAAATGAGGTGGAATTTATGAAAGTCTAAGTATGGATGAAGGAATGGCTTCTTTCATATTTTATTCATTTGGAGTTACTATTGAAGCATGGTGCAATTTTTTATTACATGCTTCAATTATTTCATTTTGAGCCATATGATATTTTTCCATGCTTGAACTTTTCATTATCACTTTGACATTCTCTCTCTTCATTCTCTTCTTCTTCCTCCTCTTTGCTTTAACCTCACATTGAGTTGTGAATCAAAATCTTAGAGCAAAATCATAATCCAATACTTAATCTGTAAGTCGATGTACAACACCCCACGACTAGCGGGGAGGCGGAAATATGAAAAACGATCTTGTTCTTTGCTTAAACATCGACTAACCGCATGAATCGAAGCTAAACGATAACTAACATCAAACATAGAAGTTAACAATTACTATGTAAAGGGATTATACCTAAAGAACCGTGTCCTTCGTCTTTATGAACTCCACCTCCTCCTCGGCCTTCTCGAAGTAGTAGACGATCCACCCGAGAGCTTTACTCCAAGCTTAGCCTCTAAACTTGAGGCAACTAACTTTCTTTAAGTGCTAATCAAAGAAGCTAGGTGATATAGAGTGAGAGTTATGGTTTAATTAGTCTAACTAATCCTTGTACTCAACACATGAGAGGGGAGGATTAGGGTTTGAAGAGGGAGAGCTTGAGGAGAGAGAAGGTGAAGATAATAATCAAGTGAGAATAATGAGTTATGATAATATATATCAAGCATTTCTTTTTATCAAGAAAAGAAAATAAAACAATTTAACAACCATGCTTGATAATATCTAGTGATGATTCATCTCCATGAGTCATTAAGCATTTATGATGCATTAATGACATGGATGAATCATCCATATGACTCACTAATCACATTCATTGTATATGCCACCTAAACCTCCTTAGTCACCACCTTCTAGAAGCTTCTCGCGCAATTACGAGAACGCCCCTCTATTCCGCAAAAATACGGAAAAACTTTAGACTGTATAAATCCAATAATCGGATACCAGTAACTGGCTTAAACCAAAGCCGACTGGTAAAAACTGTCCGAAAGTCGTACGTGTGTAAACACACGTATGCGTCCGAACTCTTGTCGTAAAACCATACGACCTCTATATCGTTTCGCCTGGAGTAGGGAAACTCTCTGTGTGAGACTCTAGAGACTCGACTACTACGCTGGCAGTGGGTTTAACCACAGACCGCAAGCGGCACTAGCTATACGTAACGGTCCCCAGGTAGATGTCGATAAGAAGGCCGATGAGGAAACCCATCCGAACTCCTACTGAGTCTGATGTGACAATCTCCGTACAGTCCGGTCCGTTCGTCTAAGACTATCGCATATCGGGCCTAGGGGGGCGGCAAGCGTCAGTCCCCTAATAGCGGTATAAGTCGTGTCGGAGCGAAGCCCATTACACTCTGAGAAACTACTGGAACCTACCAGTAAATCTCGCTTGCCCTGGCCAGGGACTTTGCGTAATGGCTCTCTGACACAGCGCGATATCAACCCCCAATACCGGGAGAAACGAATCCTGTCTAACCGCCACTGCCTCCAAGTGCTCGGGACTGCACCCAACTGCTACCTGTTTGCACGACTCCTTTGAGCCGTGGTAGGGTAGCAATCTAAGAACAGTGGGACACACTCGAGGCGAAGTAGCAGTGTCAAGTCTGCGGACTATGCTGTACTCATGTCACCTGGGAACTGTTCACTGACGACTGGTATAAAACCAACCAACAGTTCCCTGTGAGTCCTGTCCGGTGTACCCGTAACCTAACGAGTACCTACATACTATCTCCAGTACGACGTACTGACGGCTGTGGGACAGACCATCTCCCCAACTGGGATGAGAAGCGTACACACTAGTCTACTCCGGAGTATCGATGCCCTGTCTCGATAATCCAACGACTAGGGACCTGAATAAGGATGTGCTTGTAGACTACCCAGCCCCCACTAGTATGACTGCCATCACAACGCTGGTAGTCAAGCAAGATCCTAAGAGCTCTATCAATACGTATACTCACATATTAAGATAGAAAAAACCAAGTAGCATACTACCATGTTTAGCAAGACTGTTATATACATGTGAATATCCCAAGCTTCCATTAAGTAATATACAAACTAGTATGATACAATAATGGCCCCTAGGGCATATACACTAACAATCTCCCACTTGCACTAGGGCCATATACTGGCATATCGAAGACCGATGATCTCGAGTAGCCTCTCGAACTGAATCTGAGGTAGGGCCTTTGTGAATGGATCAGCAATGTTCTCTTCAGAAGCAACTCTCCGAACCTCGATCTCCTGACGATCAATGATCTCCCTGATCAGGTGATACCGCCTTAAGATGTGTCTGGACTTCTGATGGGACCTTGGTTCCTTTGCTAAAGCTATAGCTCCGTTGTTGTCGCAATACAGAGGTATTGGATCAACTATGGTAGGAACCACCTGAAGTTCTGTTAGGAACTTCTTCATCCAGACTGCTTCTTTTGCGGCATCGCAAGCAGCTATATACTCCGCTTCCATCGTCGAGTCAGCAACGGTGTCCTGCTTGGAGCTCTTCCAGCACACCGCCCCTCCATTGAGGGTAAAGACATAACCCGACATGGACTTAGAATCGTCCTTATCACTCTGGAAGCCGGAATCAGCAAAGGCCTCCAACCTGAGGTCTTTTCCGCCGTAAACCAAGAACATCTCCTTGGTCCTTCTCAGGTACTTGAGAATGTTCTTTACTGCTATCCAGTGCTTCTCCCCTGGGTTTGACTGATACCGGCTTACCACGCTCAGTGCGTAAGCTACATCTGGTCTGGTGCACAACATCGCATACATTATAGAGCCTACCGTAGAAGCGTAGGGTATAATAGACATGCGTTCCCTTTCCAAATCAGTCTTGGGAGACATCTCTTTGGAGAGGGTGATTCCGTGACAAGCCGGTAGATTACCGCGCTTAGAATCTTCCATACTGAATCTTTTCAGTACAGTGTCGATATACCTGGACTGCGAAAGTCCCAACATCCTCTTGGATCTATCACGATAGATCCGGATCTCCAGAATGTAAGAGGCATCACCCAGGTCTTTCATGGAGAACCTGTGTGACAAGAATCCTTTGACAGATTGTAGCATAGGAATGTCATTTCCTATTAATAGAATGTCATCCACGTACAAGACGAGGAATACGACACTTCTGGCTACAACTTTACTATATATGCACGGTTCATCTGGATTTTTGATAAAGTCATATTCTTTGACTGTCTCATCAAAACAGATGTTCCAACTCCGCGATGCCTGCTTTAGTCCATAAATGGACTTAAGCAGCTTGCATACTTTCCCGCTGCTCCCACTCTGATTGAAACCCTCTGGCTGATCCATATAGACGCACTCTTCTAAATTTCCATTTAGAAAAGCCGTCTTTACGTCCATCTGCCAAATTTAATAATCATGGAAGGCAGCAATAGCAAGAAGGACCCGAATGGATTTGAGCATAGCCACTGGAGAAAAAGTTTCGTCATAGTCCAAACCAGGTCTTTGACGAAAACCCTTTGCAACAAGTCTAGCCTTATAGGTTTCCACCTGTCCATCTACACCAATCTTTTTCTTGAAGATCCATTTGCATCCTATGGGTTTTACCCCATATGGAGCAAAGTCCAAAGTCCATACTTTGTTGGTGTACATGGACTCCATTTCGGTCCGCATTGCATCTAGCTATCGTACCGAGTCGCCGCTCTGGATGGCCTGCTGGAAGTCAGTAGGTTCATCATCATCTATGATGCAATCCTCTCTATCCCCATCTATGAGAAAACCGTAGTATCTCTCAGGCGGATGAGACGGCCTACTACTCCTGCGGAGGGGTGCGGGAATGTCCTGTTCTTCTTGAACTACCGGTTCTACCAAACTTTCAGTATTAGTTTGTGGTTCTGGAATTTCTTCCAGTTCTATTTCGCTCCCACTTGATTCCTTTTCTAAAAACTGATGTTCTAGAAAATGGGCATTACGAGAAAAAAATACCTTTTGTTCCTCTGCGTAATAGAATAAATATCCCCTGGAATTCTTTGGATATCCCACAAACTGACACTTTACTGATCGTGCCTCGAGCTTGTCCACATGCTGCTTTTTAACAAAAGCTGGACATCCCCAAATCTTAATATACTGTAGATGGGGTTTCTTCCCGCTCCACATCTGATATGGAGTGGTAGGCACAGTCTTGGTAGGAACCATGTTCAAAAGATATGCCGTTGATTCTAGCGCATAACCCCAGAAAGATCGCGGTAACTCAGCATTACTCATCATGGATCATACCATATCCAATAGGGTTCGATTCCGTCTCTCCGATACACCGTTATGCTATGGAGTGTATGGAGGAGTAAGCTGAGAGAGAATTCCTTTCTCTTTTAGGTAACCTAGGAACTCGGCACTCAAGTATTCACCACCTCGATCAGATCTAAGTGTCTTGATACTTTTGCCGGTTTGGTTTTCTACTTCATTCTTATACTCTCGGAATTTCTCAAAAGCCTCGGATTTATGTTTCATCAGATAAATGAATCCGTATCTTGAGTAATCATCCGTGAAAGTAATGAAATAGGAAAAACCACCTCTTGCATGTGTAGACAATGGACCACATACATCGCTGTGTATGAGTCCTAAGAGCTCGCTCGCTCTTACTCCATGTCCAGTAAATGGAGTCTTTGTCATCTTTCCTTTGAGACAAGATTGACAAGTGTCATAAGTTTGATATTCGAACGAGTCCAAATATCCTTCTCTATGCAACTTAGTCAACCTTCTCTCATTGATGTGACCCAGTCTACAATACCATAAGAAAGCTTTATTTAAATCTGGAGACTTTCTTTTAAGTGTGTTCTGGACATTGAAAATTTGGAGTTGGTTTAAAACATATATACCGTTATTTAGTGTACCGGACTTAATCAAACCATGATTAAGGTGGATGTTAACAACATCTCTTACAAACGTGAAATCATAACCTTTATTTGATAACAAGGAAACTGATATGATATTACACGTTAAGCTTGGTACAAAAAAACAGTTATGTAAAACCAAAATGTGTCCACTTGTCAATCCTAGGTGATAATCCCCGATGGACGCAGCTCCCACGCTAGCTCCGTTAGCAACCTTTAGGGTCATATCACCTTCCTTCAGCACTCTACGGCTTCTCAGTGCCTGCAATGAATTGCAAATATGAGATCCTGATCCGGTATCCAATACCCAGGAAGTAGAGTTGATCGACAGACAATTCTCAATTACAAACACACCTGAAGTCGAAGCCACAGCTTGCTTCGGTTCCTGGTTCTTGGCGTTCCACGCCTTGCAATCCTTTTTCCAGTGCCCTTTCCTGTGACAATGGAAGCACTCATCCTGGCCAACTACCGGTACCGCAAACTTTTTCTTTCCCTTCCCTCCCACCTTACTAACACCTCCTCTAGGTTTGGTGGCGGCCTTCTTCTTCCTTTCTTTGGCCCTTGCCTTGGACCCGGAAGAAGATGTACCGCTAACAAACATAGCGGGTGTTTCCCTTGTCTTCTGCAAGGTGCCCTCTGCACTCCTTAACATGTTCAGGAGTTCCGGAAGTTCAACTTCTTTTCTTTGAATGTTGAAGTTCAGGATAAACTGGGCGTAGGTGTGAGGAAGGGACTGGAGAATAAGGTCTGTATAGAGCTCATTATCCAAAGTCGTCCTAAGGTCTGCGAGCTCTTCAATATAGCCGATCATCTTTAGGACATGTTCTCCTACCGATGACCCGACAGCCAACCTCGCTCGAAACAAGTTCTTAAAGGTCTCGTATCTTGCTATACGAGATTGCTCTCCATAAAGTTCCTTTGTATGGAGAAATATGCCATCTAGGTCCATATCCTCGTGCCTCCTCTGATGTTCATTGTTCATCGAGGCAAGCACGATGCACTTGGCTTTCGCGCAATCTAAATCCCAGGTTTTGCGGATTTCCTTATCCGCATTGCTGGATTTGGGACCAGGGACAGCAGGTGCCGTAGCGGTGAGGACGTACCCCAATTTGTCATAGGTCAACGCCATTTTGACATTCCGCAGCCAATCTTTATAGTTTGGCCCTGTCAGTATATTTTTCTCTAAAAGTAACTTAAGTCCAGTCATTTTCAGGGTTGCTGCAATTAGGAGAGAGAGAAGAAAACTCTTTAGCATGATGCTCTTGCAAGTTTAGAGTGGTTTTTAGTTTATCTAAACTGGATGGCTCCCACTGTTTCTCGAATCCTTGCTCAAACCATAAAAGAAGAATTAGCCAGGACTATTCTCACTGTACAATTCTTGCTTAACCGTTCAACCAGGCTAGTGTCGATACTTCGAGGGAGGTTTTCCAACGCTTTCGCGAAGTTCCTTAATTAAATAACCTCTTTTCTCTGGGGGCGTAACCCCGCTGACACCTTTCTTGACACCTACTTGGTTTATAGCATTGATCGTTAAGTGACGAATCTCCTGATAAGTAGCATATACTCACAGTAGGATCGGGATCCAAATATCATTGTATGATAATGTTGAAGGAATCCTATCAACATTCATCAAACTCCAAATGGTATGCAACTCTTTGCAAATTTCAGTTTCTTTAGAAATTCCCGATATATATTTTTCTGCCCCATGCTCTTATGACCTTGGCGTTAGGTCAAAATGTCATAAGTCACATGTCAAGTTCTATCCATCATTATCTTGTCAATTTGAACCCATCCGTATATATCCTTGACGTTCGGCCAAAATGATAATACGACTGTCCCAAACTAACTCATCTATCTATGCAACAAATGAATACCCAGTAGCTACCAAACACTATGCCTTGGCGTTAGGTCAAAATACATAGCTTGAATACTACTGAATACCCAGATGAAATGACGGAGGGCTACGAATGGTTTTGGCGAAACCGTGAACGTAGTGAACTTGATATAACCGAAGGAACCTGATAGCTTTTAAAAGGAGTGGTTAAAGCTCCGCATTTAAAAAATATCTGTTTTTAAAATTAACCGAGTGGTTTCTTTTAAATTGTTCCAACGATTAAACTTTTTGGTTTATTTTCTTTGCATTATAAATAATGCGTCCCATCATTAACCTATCATTGCAGAAAACAACAAAAATACAACGTCCTCTTATGCCATCCGCATTCGCCACGGGGTCCCGTCATCACCCGTTAGGTTACTTAACTAACGACAGAGCGGGGGCTGGGCTAGCGCGGGTGTAAAACATAAGTGACGTCTAAATAGCTATCATATATAGATATTGTACATTCGTCAGACGCAATAATAGGCATTCCAGACCACAGATGAATTTTATTGGATTTGCAAGCAATCCGTGTTTGTTTTGAGCCTGCAACAAAAGACGGATTACACAGTTGTGATGAATAGCCATTACCCCACCCAAGACCCCAACGGGTACGGCAAACTACCCGCCCGGCAGTTTGTGCACCCCACCTTGGGTCTGTCCTAGGAGCAAAAACAGTAAAATGAAATAATACAACGGTGGCTACAACCGCAACCTGGATGTGCCCCGCAAAATAATATTACAACAAATTACATTTACATCAAATGAATTAAATAATAACCCATCACATAACCCCGGCTATACATCACAACAGTCCAACACAGTTCATATCCACAAACAGTAAAAACCATTACAGAAATGTGCAACCCCCTGCCAACCGACATACTACCAGTTAGGGGAGGTTTACGAACACATTATACAAACACAGATATAATCCAACAAGAAAATACTGTATAATTTCGATCGATTAAACACTTTTAATTTTGATCCAATACTTCTCTGTAAATCTGAAAGCTGAGCAAAAATAAAATATTCCAGAAAATACCAAATATCACAGAGAAGCAACACAGGAAAATTGGGTTCCTGAATCGCCAACTCGGCGGCGGAATCGCGGCGGATCGGTGGGATCCGCCGCGGTTCCGCGGCGCTTTAGGCGATTCAGGGGCCCAATTTTCTTGGGTGTTCTTCTACTGTCTTTTAAAGCTTTCTGAACATCCCTGAAAAATTTTTGGACTTCATTTAAAAATCGACAGAAACTTGTGATTTCGGGCTTTTCCGGTTTCGTTTTTTCCGTTCGAAATTCATACAAATTTGCAAGTAAGTTATTTATTGTTTAGCGAGGCTCTGATACCACTGTAAGTCGATGTACAACACCCCACGACTAGCGGGGAGGCGGAAATATGAAAAACGATCTTGTTCTTTGCTTAAACATCGACTAACCGCATGAATCGAAGCTAAACGATAACTAACATCAAACATAGAAGTTAACAACTACTATGTAAAAGGATTATATCTAAAGAACCGTGTCCTTCGTCTTTACGAACTCCACCTCCTCCTCGGCCTTCTTGAAGTAGTAGACGATCCACCCGAGAGCTTTACTCCAAGCTTAGCCTCTAAACTTGAGGCAACTAACTTTCTTTAAGTGCTAATCAAAGAAGCTAGATGATATAGAGTGAGGGTTATGGTTTAATTAGTCTAACTAATCCTTATACTCAACACATGAGAAGGGAGGATTAGGGTTTGAAGAGGGAGAGCTTGAGGAGAGAGAAGGTGAAGATAATAATCAAGTGAGAATAATGAGTTATGATAATATATATCAAGCATTTCTTTTTATCAAGAAAAAAAAATAAAACAATTTAACAACCATGCTTGATAATATCTAGTGATGATTCATCTCCATGAGTCATTAAGCATTTATGATGCATTAATGACATGGATGAATCATCCATATGACTCACTAATCACATTCATTGTATATGCCACCTAAACCTCCTTAGTCACCACCTTCTAGAAACTTCTCGCGCAATTACGAGAACGCCCCTCCATTCCGCAAAAATACGGAAAAACTTTAGACTGTATAAATCCAATAACCGGATACCAGTAACTGGCTTAAACCAAAGCCGACTGGTAAAAACTGTCCGAAAGTCGTACGTGTGTAAACACACGTATGCGTCCGAACTCTTGTCGAAAAACCATACGACCTTTATATCGTTTCGCCTGGAGTAGGGAAACTCTCTGTGTGGGACTCTAGAGACTCGACTACTACGCTGGCAGTGGGTTTAACCACAGACCGCAAGCGGCACTAGCTGTACGTAACGGTCCCCAGGTAGATGTCGATAAGAAGGCCGATGAGGAAACCCATCCGAACTCCTACTGAGTCTGATGTGACAATCTCCGTACAGTCCGGTCCGTTCGTCTAAGACTATCGCATATCAGGCCTAGGGGGCGGCAAGCGTCAGTCCCCTAATAGCGGTATAAGTCGTGTCGGAGCGAAGCCCATTACACCCTGAGAAACTACTGGAACCTACCAGTAAATCTCGCTTGCCCTGGCCAGGGACTTTGTGTAATGGCTCTCTGACACAGCGCGATATCAACCCCCAATACCGGGAGAGACGAATCCTGTCTAACCGCCACTGCCTCCAAGTGCTCGGGACTGCACCCAACTGCTACCTGTTTGCACGACTCCTTTGAGCCGTGGTAGGGTAGCAATCTAAGAACAGTGGGACACACTCGAGGCGAAGTAGCAGTGTCAAGTCTGCGGACTATGCTATACTCATGTCACCTGGGAACTGTTCACTGACGACTGGTATAAAACCAACCAACAGTTCCCTGTGAGTCCTGTCCGGTGTACCCGTAACCTAACGAGTACCTGCATACTATCTCCAGTACGACGTACTGACGGCTGTGGGACAGACCATCTCCCCAACTGGGATGAGAAGCGTACACACTAGTCTACTCCGGAGTATCGATGCCCTGTCTCGATAATCCAACGACTAGGGACCTGAATAAGGATGTGCTTGTAGACTACCCAGCCCCCACTAGTGTGACTGCCATCACAATGCTGGTAGTCAAGTAAGATCCTAAGAGCTCTATCAATACGTATACTCACATATTAAGATAGAAAAAACCAAGTAGCATACTACCATGTTTAGCAAGACTGTTATATACATGTGAATATCCCAAGCTTCCATTAAGTAATATACAAACTAGTATGATACAATAATGGCCCCTAGGGCATATACACTAACAATCTCTACATCATTTTAGTGATCACTTCTAACAAACTTGATCTCTAAGTTGAACTCTTGTGAAGAGTTTGTAGCTTGTTCGATAGCTCTCGGGTGGATCGTCTTGGATCTTGAGATTGCCGGAGATCGAGCTCATTGCAACCACAAGAAGTCTAGGAGTCACATTCAAGTGAAGACCCAAAGGACCGGTTCCATTAGGTATAAATACTATCATAGTAGATTAGATATCTTGATGGTTTTTGCTAGTTAGGGTTTAAGCACTAATCTTGGGTTATGCGGGTGTTGCATGCAAGAAAAATTATTGTTTACCACTTCCGTCTCCTCACAAGTGTTGTGAGGATGTGCAACATCCACTAACATGGTATCAGAGCCTATCTTAAACCTTAAATAGCTTGTAGCAACGTTAGAATTCCGCCGTTTTTCGTCGTGCAAAAACTGTCAAAAAACAGTTTTAAAAATTGAACTTTTGAGTTGTTTGTACACTCCGCGGGCTCACGGTTTGAACCGAGAAGCCGCGGGGTGGAGCGTGCGCACCCCGGAGACACCCCGAGGGGGACTGAACGGCTGGGCCCACTCCCCAAGACCACCACAAGGTGGTCTTGACGGTGGGGACCCAAAATTGCCCCACCATAGGCAGTTTCGGGTCTGCCTCACCCCCTGGCCACCTCGTGGTGGCCTCGGGGGTAGGGTACCCCCTCTAGGCCCCCCATTCAAATGTTAATATGTTGTTCTTTGCCTCCGCGAAGTTCGGGTGGGTTTCGAGTTCGTTTCGACTCCCGGATTGGCTCAAAAGATCGGTTTTTAAATGGTTGCTCACTGGATTTTTTCAAGTGCTGGAAAGTTTGCTAATCTTGTGCGGAATTCTAATGTCGCGGTTACTTTACAAGTTTAGTGATGTGTATGTGTGTTATGGAAACGTCGACTAATTGCTATATGTCGATTAGTCGGGGTTGCACACATTGGTATTGATATCACGAGATGGTATGTGTATATGAATATATTGGATCGTCGTGATGAATGGCCGGGGGGATGTGAGAAGAGTGTTTTTCTTTTCTTTCATTCATGTAATTTATAAAAAGCAATGTAATATTATTTTGCGGGGCACATCCGGGTTGAGGTTGTAGCCACCGTTGTATATTTCTTTTTACTGTTTTTGCTCCTAGGATAGACCCAAGGCGGGGTGCACAAACTACCGGGTTCTCGAAGTGCCGAGTGGCCTACTCACTTTGTTGAGGAAGGTTGCTTCACTTTGGGAATTTTGCGGGTAGTTTGCCGCACCCGTAGGGGTTTAGGGTGGGGTTTTGGCTATTCATCACGATCGTGAAACCCGTCTTTCATTAAGGACTTGAATGAAATACGGAATTCCTAGTATATCCAATATATTCATCTGTGATCTGAAATGGCTATATTTATATATGAGATATATAATAAATGTTGCTTATATTTTGCACACGCGCTAGTCTTGCCCCCGCTCTGCCGTTAGTTAAGTAACCTAACGGTGCATGACGGGGCCAGTGGCGAATGCGGATGGCATAAGCGTACGTTCTATTTTCGTTTCTTTTCTGTGATATTGAGGAAACGTAAATGATGGGACAACATTAATGTGATTAATGTTAAGCAAAAGAAAACTAAAGATGTTGTAGAATCAAACTTTTAAAATGGGTAACTCTAGTTTTTACTTTGCATAGTGGCATTCCTTGATGAATATCCAGCACCTCATTCGATGAGGAAAGGGCCGAGATTCCTTCACCGGGAGTGACCCCTTTAGCGAAACTAGCAAATGTTACAAAGCACTCGATTGTTTTTATAGTTGATCTAACTTTTGCTTTGCATCGTGGTATTCATGAATATCCAGCACCTCATTCGATGAGGAAATAGCCGAGATCTCTTCACCAGGAGTGATCTCTTTAGTGAAATTAGAAAGATACTACAAAACCATTCGACTTTTAAAAACTGGAGCTTAAACCACTCCTGTCACTAGATTCTACAACGATATCAAGTTCAAAACGTTAAGGGTTTTAATAAAAACCATCTGTTGCCCTCCGCTATTTTAGGAAGCAGAATACTTAGTATTCGTGCCACGTTTGTTGAATATAGTTAAGGCGTGGTGTACGGTAGCTAAGTGATGTCTTCCTACAAAGCATTTGATGCGATCGATTAGGACATTCGTATGACTTTGTTGACCATAGTTAAGGGTCATGCGGGTGGGTCTAAATCAATCACGAAATGGCGGGTAGAACTTGACTAGTGCTTATGATTTGTTGACCATAGTTAAGGTCATAAGACACTAGGGGTAAAATCATATCGGGAATTTCAAGAGTTGAAATTTGCAATGAGATTGCATACCTTATATATGATAGTTGGATCCCGATCCCACTGTGAGTAAAAGTTGCTCCTGGAAAAGTTTTGCACTTTACAATTAGCTAATCTAGTAGGTGTCTAGAAAGGTGTCAACGGAGTTACGCCTCTAGGAAAACGAGGTTTATTTTAATCAGGTCCGTGCGAAAGCACGGGAAACCTCCCTCGGAGTACCGACACTGGCCTGGCTGACCGGTTAGCGAACTTGTATATTGCAATTAATCCTGGCTAGTTTTCTTTTTAATGTTTGAAGGAAAATTTGATAAAAAGCAGTGAGAGATATCGATTAGATAAGATAAATAACCAATCTAATTATGTAAGAGCAATCGCTAAGTGTCTTCTTTTCTCTCTCCTAATGGCAGATACGTATGAAGGGACTTAAGCTTTTATTAAACAAGAATAAACTCACGAGACCGAATTACAAAGATTGGCTAAGGAACGTAAATATTGCCCTGACCTATGATAAGGTCGGGTACGTCCTGACTACTCCAGCCCCTCCTAGCCCAGGCCCTGATTCTTCAGTCGCGGATAAAGAAATCCGCAAGATATGGGATATAGACTGCACAACAACCAAGTGCCTCGTGCTTGCTTCTATGAACAATGAATATCAGAAACAGCACGAGAAGATGGATGTACAATCTATCTTTCTCCATACAAAGGGGTTGTATGGAGAGCAATCTCGTACTCTCCGATACGAGGCATCTCGAAAGTTGTTTTAGATGCGGATGGCTGCCGGCACGTCTGTAAGTGACCATGTATTGAAGATGATTGGACTTATAGAAGAACTTGAGGACCTGGATTGGACCATGGAGAACGAACAGTATGTTGATATTGTTCTACAGTCCCTTTCTCCTGCCTTTGCTCAGTTCATTGTAAACTTCAACATGCACAACATGGAGAAGTCATTACCTGAACTCCTCAATATGTTGAGGAGTGCAGAGAGCACGCTAAAGGTAGCGAAAACTTCTGCTCTAATTGCTGGACTATCTTCCTCCTCCGTCCCGAAAGCCAAGGCCAAGGGAAAGAAGAAAAAGAATCCCATCAAGCCGAGAGGCAGAGTGAAAAAGGCACCGGGAAAGAACAAGATAGGGGCTGCTGTGACAGGATGAGGGGAATGCTTCCACTGCCACAAGACTGGGCACTGGAAGAGAAACTGCGTTGGATACCTGGCTGGCCTCAAGAAGAAGAAGCATGGTGATGCTTCCACTTCAGCTGTGTTTGTAACAGAAAACTGTTTTTCAATTAACTCTGCTTTCTGGGTATTAGATACCGGGTCAGGATGTCATGCCCCGCTTCCTAGTATACGGGCAGAGGACGCGACTGGCCGCTACGTATTTACTGTGAAGTAAATACATTAAGCATATCTAAGCAATATAAATGCACAAGAGACAAGATATAATAAAACAGCAAGTTTATTTATTCACATTCTTTTTACAATACATGGAAAAGTAAATACAACTGAATGAAAGCAATGCCTAAACAGTGGCATAACAGAAATGAAAAGTACTGAAATAAAATGTGTACAATGAAGCTAGAGCTCTGGGTCGTAGGCAAGCTGATCCAAATCCTCACTAGTAGACTCAATCTCCTAAGTGTCCAGATCACCTGACAATATTCCAAAGAAGAAAGAGAAGGAATGTCGTCAGCGAACAATCGCTCGGTAAGTCCCAAAGATAAGGGAGAAATAGAATAGACAGAAAGAGAAGGTAGCTTTTAAAGTTGTATTATATGGTTAATGCTGTTGTTTGTAGCTTGGTACAGAAGGATACCAGTGTATATGAGAGGAGTCTCTATATGCCAGAGACTAGAGGCACGTATAGTATAAGGAACCGTTTATGCCACGATACAACAGCAACGGAAATACATGTTAGGTGTCTTAAATCTTACAGTCTCATGCCACTTCTAATATCTTCCGTACCAATCTACCCCTCAAACCCCACGAAGTATTGTATTGTATTGTTTGTGTTGCATTGTAAATTGTATTGTCTTGTATATATGGATGACTTGCCGAAACCATGATATCAGTAGATGGATGTAACAGGAGAATCATGTAAATGGAAGTATATCCATGATTCGGTTCAGTCAACACAAGTTGAATAGATTGAATATATGTATTCAGGGATTCATGTTAGATTGTAATATTGTAAATTGTACTTGAATCATATTCAAGTCAGATTATTATAATAAGACTCAGTCTGAGTTAGAACAATTAGAAAAGAAATTGAAGTCCTGATTGTTTTGATATTATCGGTAACCGCTGCACATGAGCGGCAGGATTTGTGTCTTTTTCAAAGACGATTACCGTGTTGATAACACCGTTTATTAAGTTGTCTACCTTAGATAGGCAAACACCCATATCTCCCGCTCCCTGAGGCTCAAGAGACCGGTCCCGCTTAAACCTATATTTACTAGGGTCCTTAGGGTAATTTATAGAACTTGAGGGGGTTTTATGTAAAGATACTTTTGTATAATTTTCAAAATACACCCCAAGTATTTAATTATCATCTTTAGAGTTATCATAGATGTAGATTTTATATTTGTAACATTTCTAGTGAATAAACCTATTTTTTTCATAATACATGGTATTTAATTGTAAGTGTTGGACTTGTATGGAATTTCATGGTATTTTAATATAAAATAATTGTTTTGATTTAGAAAGGTTGAAATATTTATATCATATCAAAAATATGTATTTTGATAATACATATATATATATATATATATAAATAATTTTAATTTATTATTTTCTAGAAATCTCATTTTCTTAAGATATTCGTATTTTAAATCTTCGAGACCGAATGCTCCTTGCGGAGGTCTGCTCTCACTACTAAGCCCGAGGATGTGCGATAATCCGCACCATCCCGAATGGGTTCACCAAAATGGGTTGTAGCGGCTCTTTGTAAAGATTTGTAATAAATACGTATCTTATAAAAAACGGTTTTAATAGTGAAAGGTATTAATATGTAAAGTTTCGTTTTCCCGTATTCTATATTCCCGAAAGGTATTGCGCTATGTTGCATATGAGTGTTGTGAGGAGGTAGGTCATTACCTCGTGATCTACTTAAAAGTATAGCAAGATTTTGATATTTTAAATGTCGGAATTAAACTACATGGTATTTTAGTGGAGAAAGTACGATAAAAATTGGAATAGAAATCCTTTTGATATGGAACTTGTTCAATATGACTTGTTAATGTTTAATAGTCAACATGTAAGGGTTTAGTATGATTGTATTTAAGAAAAGGTTGAATTTTTTAGGAAGAAT
This sequence comes from Agapanthus africanus, assembly GCA_030015575.1. NCBI lineage: Eukaryota > Viridiplantae > Streptophyta > Magnoliopsida > Asparagales > Amaryllidaceae > Agapanthus > Agapanthus africanus. The sequence goes on along the minus strand of CM057350.1, from coordinate 127,743,370 downwards.
CGAATCGGAAATCGGATTAACTCCGATTCCGTCGGATTTTAGAAATACATGTTTTTAGAAAATAATAGTGAAGAGGGAGATGGGACTTATAGGTTTAGAGGTTAGGGATGAGGAAGAGGAAGCGGTAGGAGGCGCCGGTGCGTCGTTTCGTCGCCGGGAGCTCGTAGGGTCGTCGTCGGAAGATCGTCGAAGTTTTGCCCCTTTGCTAACTTCAATTGCATACTAAAATTTCTAGAGGAATTTCTTGAGAGTTTGGACATAATTGTATGTGAGGGGGGTGTATCTAGAGGTGGTATTTATAGGGTAAAGCTTGGGTTAGGGTTAGGTGAAGGGGTGTATTGAAAATTGTATTAATTTGTAATAAACATATGGTTTAATGGGATTTTAAAGAGCTCTGGAACCGATCCAAGGAATTAAAGTATGCAGGAGTGATGGGGAGGTGAAAAGGCGCAACTTTTGTGTTGGCGACTCGGCTGTCCGGCCGAGTTCGGCCGGTGGCGGTGGCCGAGTCGCCGGCCGATTCGGACCGAGTCCGGCCGGGGTCGGTCGCCGTGGGTCCGTCGTCTTTTGGTCTTCCTCCTGGTCCAGTTTGTTTTACATATGTAGTGGGGTTTTTACGAGTTATGCACGTGTAGACCCTTGGACTTCTAAAAATTCAAAATAAAACAATATTAAAAATAATGTGGGGGATGAGAATTGAACTCCGGTGCTTTGATTCAGCAGTGCAAGGTCTTACCAATGAGCTTCAAGTTCTTTCTTGCTATTAAAAAGCAAAACAAACTTATATTTTGTGCTCAGGAAAAAGTACCCCTTTCTGTATTTTTTTTCAAAAATTTGTACAGAAAGTTGTACAGGAAGTTTAGGGTTGTTACACAGGATCTCACATCTGCAATTGTGTGCAGGGGCTGAGAAATAGTAGGTTTTTGAAGAAAGATGATCACACTCTCCGGGTTGGGAATGGTTCTTCAGTATATGCTACAGCAGTGGGAGAGTATCACCTTGGTTTGCCGTCGGGTTGTATATTGGTTTTGAACCCATGTTATTTTGTACCTTCGATATGATGTAATATTATATCTGTATCGTTGTTGGACAATGCTGGATATAATTTTGTATTATAATCTAATGTTATGAATATTAACCTTAATCAAGAGTTGATTGGGTCTGGTACATTAAATAACGGGATATATGTCCTAAATCAGCATACAGTTTTCAATATACAACACACAAACAAAAGAAAGGTTTCAGACATAAATGAAGCTTTCATTTAGTATTGTAGACTTGGTCATATTAACGAAACAAGACTAACTAAGTTACATAAAAATAGATATTTAAATCCGTTTGAATATAAATCTTATGTGACTTGCCAGTTTTGTATCAAAAGTAAAATGACCAAAACTTCGTTTAGTAGACACGGAGAGAGAGCTACTGAACTCTTAGGCCTCATACATAGTGATGTATGTGGACCAATGTCTACACATGCGAGAGGTGGTTTTTCCTACTTCATAACATTTATTGATGACTTCTCGAGATTCGGACACGTGTTCTTGTTGAAACATAAGTCTGAACCCTTCGAAAAGTTCAAGGAGTATAAATCTGAAGTAGAAAAATAAACAGGCTTAAGTATCAAGAAACTTCGATCGGATCGAGGAGGTGAGTATCTAAGCTCAGAGTTTCTAGATTTCCTAAAAGAGAATGGGATTCTCTCTCAGCTCACTCCTCCGTACACACTACAACATAACGGTGTGTCGGAACGCAGAAATCGTACCCTATTAGATATGGTACGATTTATGACGAGTGATGCTGAGTTACCAATATCATTCTGGGGGCACGCATTGGAGACTGCGATTTATCTACTGAATAGGGTTCCGACCAAAACCGTGTCTACCACTCCATATGAGATATGGTATGGGAAGAGCCCATCTCTTAAAAGAGTTAGGATATTGGGTTATCCGGTTTTTGTGAAAAAGCAGAATCCGGACAAACTCGAGACACAATCGGTTTTATCTAAATTTGTGGGATATCCAAAACACTCGTATGGATATCTTTTCTACCACAAGGAGGAACTAAGGGTGTTTGTTTCTCAGCATGCCACATTTTTAGAAATTGAATTTTTTACAAATAATACTGTTGGCAATGCGGTAGAACTGGAAGAAATTCCAGATACACAAACAATTACCGATGATTTGGTTGAAACTGAGGTTTCAGTAGAACCTGACGAACCTCAACCACTCCGTAGATCTAGTAGGACTTCTCGCCCACCTGATAGATACTACAATTTTCTAATTGATGGTGATCGAGAAGATTGCATCATGGATGATGATGATCCTACTAGTTTTCAGCAAACTATCACGAGTGGTGACTCAGTGAAGTGACTGGATGCCATGAGATCCGACATGGAATCCATGCACACCAACAAAGTATGGACTTTGGAGGTTGCACCTTCTGGAGTAAAACCCATAGGGTGCAAATGGATCTTTAAGAGAAAGATCAGTGTGGATGGTCAGGTGGAGACCTATAAAGCTAGTTCGCAAAAGGATTTCGTCAAAGACCAGGATTGGACTATGATGAAACCTTTTCACCAGTCGCAATGCTCAAATCCATTCAGATCCTGCGTGCTATAGCTGCTCACTATGACTATGAGATCTGGCAGATGGATGTTAAAACAGTATTTCTAAATGGTGATTTAGAAGAGTGCGTTTTTATGGATCTGCCAGAAGGCTTCATTGATAGTGGGAGCAGCGGAAAAACATGCAGGTTGCTTAAATCCATCTATGGATTAAAGCAGGCATCACGGAGCTGGAACATCTGCTTTGATGATACAATCAAAGAGTTTGGTTTTATAAAAAATGTAGAGAACCATATAGAGAGTACTGTTACATTCCTCGTAATGTACGTGGACGGCATTTTCTTGATAGGAAATGATGTTCCTATGCTACAATTGGTCAAATTATTCTTATCGCAGAGTTTGTATTTACCTTAAATGGAGGGGCGGTATGTTGGAAGAGTTCCAAGCAAGATAACGTCGCAGACTCCATGATGGAAGCTGAGTATATTGCTGCTAATGATGCCGCAAAAGAGACAGTCTGGATGAGGAAGTTCATTTCTGAACTTCTGGTGGTTCCATCCATTGCTAATCCAATACCTCTGTATTGTGATAACAATGGAGTCATGGCTTTGGCAAAGGAACCGAGGTCCCATCAGAAATCCAGACATATCTTGAGGCGGTATCGTCTCATCCTGGAGATAGTGGATCGCTAGGATATCGAGGTACGGAGAGTAGACACGAAAGATAACACAGCAAATCCATTCACCAAGGCCATCCCTCAAGTCCAGTTTGAGAAACTGTTCGAGCTGTTGGGCATGCGGTATGCCGGCAACGATTCTAGTGTAGACAGTGGGTACTTATTGCATCAACTGTAGGCCTTAGTTCAAGTGGGAGATTGTTAGATATGTATGCCCTAGAGGCCTGTATTGTATAGGATGCTAGGCATGTATATGTACAGAAACAATCTTTGCTCGAAATGATAGTATGCTATCTGGTTTATCTTCATCTTAACGTGTGATGTGTTGTATTTCATATCTTTATATACATGTTGATGAAGCCCTCAGGATTATTCTTGACTACCGGGATTATGATGTAGATCATACTAGTGGGGCCTGGGCAGTCTATAAGCATATCCTTTAATTGTTCCTGGTCGAGGGTATATCGAGACAGGGCATCGATATTACCAGAGTAGACTAGTGTGTATGTTTCTTGACCCTGGGGGCGATGGTTGATCCCACAACCATTGGTGTTTGACATCAAAGATTGTACACATGTGCTCATTAGAGAATGGGTACATCGAGCAAGACTCGCCGAGAACTCCTAGATGGTATATATACCTATTGTCAGATAGCAGTTCTCTAGTGACACTTGTACAGCTTAGTCTGTAGACTCGAGATCGTCATAATGTCTTGTGTGATTCCCACTGTGCTTTGATTTCCTCCCTACCACGGCTTTGCTGAGTCGTGCAAACAGGTAGATTTTGGATACAGTCCCGAATCGTATGGAGGCAGTGAGCGATAGGAGGGGTTTCGTCTCTCCCGGTATAAGGAGTTGATGTTGCGCTATACTTGATCGGCCATAACAGCAAATCCCTGGCCAGGGTTCTCGAGATTTACTGATAAGTGTTATCAGTAGTTTCTCGAACCGTTATGGGCCGTAAATCAGCATGACTTATAAAATTATCGGGGTCTGACATTTACCACCCCTAGACTTCATATGCGACGTATCGGACGAAGAGACTGGACTGTATGGTAAGTGTTGCTTACAAGCTCGTTAGGGTTGGGATGAGTTCGCTCGTCGGCCATCTCTTTTTCGTCATGTACCTGGGTAGCCGTTACGCACAGCTAGTGCCGCTGACGTGCTTATGGTTAAACCCACTGCTAGCGTACTGTCGAGTTTTTAGAGTCCCACACAGAGAGTTCCCTGGTTCAGGCGAAAGATGTAGATGCCGTAAGTTGTTACGGCAGGGTTTCGATCATGTTCGTGTAATCGTTACAGGAATAATGATCGGAATGTTAATACCGGTAGGCCTTGGTTTAAGCCGCATGCCGGTATTATATTATTGGATTATTTGTATTCGTATTTTTCGGAATTCGAATACGGGTATACTTATACGGTATACGGTGGAGGGGTATTCTTGTAATTGTTACATGAATACCTTCTTGAAGTAGACACCCCATCATTAGATATTTATTTTGTGAAAATAAATAAATGAGGTGGAATTTAGGAAAGTCTAAGTATGGATGAAGGAATGACTTCTTTCATATTTTATTCATTTGGAGTTACTATTGAAGCATGGTGCAATTTTTTATTACATGCTTCAATTATTTCATTTTCAGCCATATGATATTTTTCCATGCTTGAACTTTTCATTATCATTTTGACAGTCTCTCTCTTCATTCTCTCCTTCTTCCTCCTCTTTGCTTTAACCTCACATGAGTTTTGAATCAAAAGCTTAGAGCAAAATTATAATCCAATACTTAATCTCTACATTATCTTAGTGATCACTTCTAGCAAACTTGATCTCTAAGTTGAACTCTTGTGAAGAATTTGTAGCTTGTTCGATAGCTCTCGGGTGGATTGTCTTGGATCTTGAGGTGGCCGGAGATTGAGCTCATTGCAACCACAAGGAGCTTAGGAGTCACATTCAAGTGAAGACCCGAAGGACCGGTTCCATTAGATATAAATACTATCATAGTAGATTAGATCTCTTGATGGTTTTTGCTAGTTAGGGTTTAAGCACTAATCTTGGGTTATGCGGGTGTTGCATGCAAGAAAAATTATTGTTTACCACTTCCGCCTCCTCACAAGTGTTGTGAGGGTATGCAACATCCACTAACACATCTCACTTCTCTCAACTCCACCTGGGGTATTACATTATCCCCACCTAGTCAAACTTAAACTCAACAAAGATTAAACCTAGCGCTCTGATACCAACTTTATTTATCACGACTTACCCCAAACACAGACGGTATTGTCCGCTCTGCCCGAAACCGCACGGTTTTGTACCTTGGGATGAACATGACTCGAGAAGGGCTCACTTCCCAGGAGGTCACCCATCCCAGAATTTTCCTAGCTCGAACATGCTCAACTACGAAGTTCTTCAAACTCTGGAGTTCCGGTTCACCCAAAAGGCATCTCCGTGTTATAGAAGTGGTATCATTTCATTTATAGTTTTGATCGTGCCCTCTTTCGGAAAGGAATTCGATATTCCACATTGTTCTACAGTGGGTCTCTGTGTGTATCCGTATCGGTTTCATCCCCACCTCGATACTGGATAGCTCCTCACTTCTCACGGGGTAGGTGGTATACATCCCCAACTCCACCTGAGGTATTACAATTCAAGAACTGGGTCTCTCTTCGAATTCAATGCCGGCGACCGATTCGTTTCCAAGAAACAACCTTTGAAAAAGGGTCACAATAGGTATCAAGAAGACGAGGGAGACGATGTGAAAAAGTTGAGGGAAGAGATAATGGAGGAGAGAAAGATTCGATGTCACGCCCCGCTTCCCAAAATACACAAATTTCGGGACGTGACAAAGCCAACCATATTACCTACGGTAAAGAAACATCCTTCCATAGTCACATTAAGGATGTCAATCAGTAATCAAGAACAATAAATTAGTAAATCTATCTATCACACGTCTAATAGCCACAAGAAACGATAAGATAGCGGAAACAATAAAAATCCAAGGAATAACTAACTATCAATAAGAGCTATATCAGTGAGATGTTCCTCACTGCTCGGTAGTTCTGTCGATGTACTTACATGCTAAGTCAAGTATCTGGGCCATTTAAAACCCAGACGTCAGTGTGTTATAAATATCATAATAATAAACTGAGCAATGTACCATAAGGTGTTATGTACAAAAATGCTGTATAATTATAAATAAACAATCGCAAGTGATACAACAACAGGCTATAGGTATGTCACGTGTATCCTAGAATCTGTATTTCTAAGTTATCTATCCTAACGGTAATTGAAACCAATTAATGTAATCCTCCTCGTAACTCAATAGTATCCCGTGCATGCCCGGGACCACGATCATGACTCTCGGGGATGAATCCGAGATATGCCGCTAGGCAGTAAAAACAATATCATGTATAGACAGATGATGTCAGCCTCATCATTCCGGGGCCCGAAGCCCGTATCGACAGACCAGTCTTTAAAAGTAGTGAACTGCTGAGTTATAAGTCAGCTTTCATTATTGATTTCCTCTTTTCCCCCAGGTTTCATGTTCAAATCAGGTATTGTTCCCTCATAAAATATCAGGAAAAACCCCAATGGGGCATCACGTGTTCACACGTGACCAAGGGTCATGTGCTGACACGTGATGGTTTCCTGGGGATTCTGCTGAAATAGAATTAAATTCTAAACAAACAAGCAATCAGTGGAGTCACGTGCCCACACGTGATGGGCTTTTAAAAACCCACTGAAAAGAATTAAAAGTGTAATAAACCAGTAAGGAATACCCCAATGGGGGATCACGTGTCCACACGTGACCAAAGGTCACGTGCAGACACGTGATGGGTTCCTAGGCTCTTTTAATTAATTAAATTAAATTCTATGTAAATGATCAAACAGTGGGATCACGTGCCAACATGTGATAGGCTCTTAAGCCTTCTGAACTAATAGAATTAAATTCTAATTAAGAGGGAATCGAGAACCCTAACTGGAAAAATATTTCTCTAAATCTTTCCAAACAAAAAGGATTGTGCTCTGTAAAGTGGAGCACCGTTGGATTAAAAATCCAATGGTGATTAAAAATCACCAATTTATAGAAATATTCTATACAAGGAAAGATTTTCCTGAAATTCACCAAGAATAACAAACAGAATATCTTTTGGATTAAAAATCCAATGGTGAATAAAATTCACTGAGTGATCTAAAAGATCATGTTGGTTACAAAACCAATTAAAATCTTTCAATGAAAGATTGACTAAACAAACTGATTCTTTTCCTTCTCCTATAAATAGGATCCAAGAAGAAAAGAGAGGGGACTTTTTTTTGGAAACATACAACAACAGAGAGAAAAAAGAGAGGAGAATTTAATTCTCAAGAGAGAAAAGGAAGATCTCTTCAGAGAAAAAAACTCTAGGTGAGAAAAAAGAAGAAGTTCATTCTACAAGCTCTCACAAAATAAAAGAGAATTTAATTCTCAAAACTAAGAGTTTAACTCTTCTGAATAAGAACTTAGTTCTTCCTTTGGTTGAGGATTTGCAGAAGCAGATCTCCCCATAAGTTGAGAATTTAATTCTCATCGGGGAGATCCTGCCATGCAGATCCAAAACTTAGAGGGAGAATTGAGTTTTAAGAATTTAATTTTTCCAAATTCATAGGAATTTAATTCCTCCAAAGGAAACTAGGGTTTAACCCTACATAAGAATTTAACTCTTTCAAATTCATAGGAATTTAATTCCTCCAAAGAAAACTTTGGTTTAACCCTACATAAGAATTTAATTCTTCCGAAAACATAGGAATTTAATTTCTCTAAATGAAATTAGGGTTTAACCCTACAAAAGAATTTAATTCTTAAAATAAGAGACTTGAAGCTCTCCATGCACGTAAAGTTTAAGTATCCAACATGATCACGTGGTAACACGTGGCACTTCATCCCAACGAACAAGAAGGAATGAATAAGGCATGCTCACGTGCCCCCATATGACCCTTTAATAGACTCCTCAAAATAAGAAAGAATTAGCCCAAAGGCAATGCCTCACGTGCTCACACGTGACCCTCAAAACAAAAGTCAACAAATCCAAAGGCAGTACTGATCTAGGGCGCCTCACGTGTCCCTACATGACCCCTGACAAACACCCTTTTCAAAAGAATAAAATAGGGGAAGACAGAGGAATTGATGCCCAACGTAGAGGCATTGTCACGTGTCCACACGTGATGATTTCAAAGACTAAAAGTGTTTAACACTTATTTGCAGATTTTGAGAATAAAATAAAGGAGGTTTGGCCCACTTCTCAGGCGCCTCACGTGACCCCACGTGACTACCTCACTTTTAGTGTTTAACACTACTTCAAGCGCTTCGTCTTTAGTGTTTAACACTATTTTCAGCACATCACGTGGGAGCATGTGATTGCCAAATATCCTCTAGTGTTTAACACTATTTTAAAGCCAAGCTTAGCCTAAATTGGTTAAGTTTTTCCAGAGGCAAATCTCCCCTTCAACTGAACTTTAAGATTTAGAGCTATAATGAATGGTTAGTGCTCAGCCAAAGACAAAATGTTGTCAGAGCCCCAAACCCCTGTTTAGCATTGCTAAATAAGGGGGGGGGTGAACCCAAACAAATGATTCAATAATCCAAACAAAGGTCCAACTTTTCGAACCTAATTCGACTTAGCCCAAGCTAGCCATAAGTCCTCAATTCAGATTTAACTGAGCCCATGTGCTCATAATTTAATTAATTGATCTTAGTCCCAAATTGGACTAGAGATTTCCCAATCAACTTTGGTTCAAGGGTACATCTCTTCACTCCTCTGATATTTGTCGTTGTAATCCTTCAACGTCTTCAGAGAGGTGACAGGTCCCGATAACCAATCATTCCATGGACTGTGGGGTCCTTAAACCCATGGACTATGATGTCCTTAACCTCGGACTGTGGGGTCTTTAGGCCCATGGACTATGATGTCCTTAATCTTTACAGACTATGATGTCCTTAACCTCAGACCGTAATGTCCTTAAACTAACATTGGACCACCATGTCCTTAAACTGGTAATCGACCGCAATGTTCCTAAACTAAACAACAGAGGCCAAATTCTCTCTTGTTGGATCTAAATAATCCCGTTGAGTGGATCTTAGTCTAAAATTAGACTAACGTATCCTTAACGAACGTTTAAGTTGATCTTAGTCTTAAATTGAGACTAACGTATCCTTAAACCCAACCCTAAACCCAAATCTAAGAAAATACAGATTTGGACTAATCCACGCCCTACGGGCGACAACATAAATTAGTCTCCGTATACAATCCACGGGCAACCAAAAATAAAACACACACATACGACACGAAGTGACCATCTGGAAAAGGAGAAAGTGGTTACCGCGATGCGGTAGCGTAATTAACTGTAGGGGCTTGTGCCTGTAGGGAAGAGCGTCCCCACAATCAAAAACCTCTCAAATGAGGGGGAATCTGACGAAGTCTGCTACATTGACCGCATCCGTTTAAACCTTCGATATACGATGCCATAAATCAACTTGGTATCTTCGGAGAGGTGGACGGATAGCACCAATTAGCATCTGCCCCCAAATTCAGGCCGGACGTCCCAACGTCCCGGTCGTGTTTTTTGGCGGAGAACAGGTATTAACGACATCTACCTAATGCCAACACAGGAACATGCAAATACAGGTTATGTCTATTTAGATAACAAGTCACGTCCGTCAGGAAAACAAGTCAGGATTGTCGGCATTGGTAAATAATCCAAGTAACAGGTATAATAATGGTAAGATAACGTGTCGTGCATATGTCAGATAGTGTGTATTAAACAGGATACGGGTATTTGTATCTTAATACAAATACGGGTATTCGTATTTTATATGAATAAGGGTATATGTATTTTGATACGAATACGGGTGTCTGTATTTGTAGCATATATTTGTATTGGTGTATTTGTATATATTTATATATATACATATACATATGTATATGTGTACATATGAGGTAGCCTTCTTCTCTTCTCATCCTGTCAAGATTGTATGAGAATATTGTGGGCTTGTAACTCATCATAGTGAGTCACAAGTCCACTCATTCAAAACATAATAAAGAAAGGAAAAAGAGATAAAGAGATGAGTTTTCTTTTATGTGCCATGCTTGATATTATCACCATCACCATTATCTTCTTATTTCTCTCTTCTTGAGTTTTCTTTAGTTGAGAAAGAAAAAGATTAAAAGAGAAAAACTTAGAGACATGTACTACTACATTTTCTAGTGACCAATTCCTAACAAGTCTTTATCACTAATTGCTTCACTTGGTATTTAGTGTGAAACTAAAGCCTAAGTTAGGGTTCTCTCGGGTGGATCATCTTTGACAAGGAAGAGCGACCCCAAGCTCATTCTCGGTAGACCTAGGAGCAAAAGAAGTGGGAAGAAGATGAAGGACACAACTACAAAGGTAGATATCGCCTATCCGAGTAGTTAAACTCCTTCTAGTTTGTAGTTTAGTATTTGGATTCGATTCTAGTTTGTAGAAGTCCGTGCTCTTTGTTTAGAAATTTATGTTTTGTATTCCGTCTTGGTCGCAAGTTAGCAACATGAGCACGAGTATCTACTTACATGGTATCAGAGCCATCCAAACGTTAGAACTAGTATTAGACGATATTTATGTTTCGAAACTAAAAATTTCCGTATTTTCAAAACTCGAAAATCAAGTTTCTGTCGAATTTTTTTTATCTCTGATTTTTTTAAAACAAGTGCAGAGATCTTGTCATGAGATTTAAGAACTTGGGTAGAAAAACAAGGACTTGATTCATATAAAAAATCGCCAGTTTTCTCCATTTTGCCAACATGGTCATTTTTTTGTGGCTTCAGGTCCCAATTTTTTTTCCAGTGGCTTTATCTCATGAAAACTTGATTTTTGGTTATGTTTGTTTTGGCCCAGATTTCAATTACTGATATCTTTGCATTCGGGCAACGCAGAAAGTTTTAAAACTCAAAACTTTTGCATCGTTGATATCTTTAGTTCGTATTTGTGTTTGTATATGTCGTCTAATTACTATAGGTCGATTAGAAGGGGTTGCAAATACTTGCTCTTACTGTTGTAGTATATATCTTGTGATGGATTAGACGGATAGTCGTGGTGGATAGCCCCTCATTGTAGAAATGGATGTATATTTGTTATTCAGGGTAAGTGGCCGGATTGTGGCCGTCATCACCGCTTGTTGTATATTATTTTATTGGAACACGACCGGGTTAAGATCGATATTACCATTGTATATTTATTCATTTTTGTATTAGGATAACCCATGGAGAAGTGCTCGAATAGCCGGGTTCTAGAGTGTGCTAGGTGGTTGTCTCGCAGTGGCGAGTTCGAGCCATCTCGCTCTAGAATTAGCGGGTATCCGCCGCACTTGTAGGGGTTTAGGATAGACCCACGGTGGAGTGCTCAAGTTGCCGGATTCCATGAAATGCCGGGTGTCCCACTCATTCCATTGAGTGATGGTTGCTTTCTAGAATCGACGATAACTTGTCGCGCTCGTAGGGGTCTTTGGTTCAGGTGATATTTGAGCTATCCACACGACCGGAGAACGTTGGTTTTCGTTTGCGGCTCAAACGAAACACGAGGCTTCTAATTTATCTGCTAATTCCATCTTATTTATTGCATGCCTGTGATGTTTGTTACCTACCTGTGATGATATATATAAATGTTGTATATGTTTTGCACCCGCGCTGGCCCTACCCATGCACTACCGTAAGTTAAGTAACTTATGGTGATGTCCCCGGACCACGTAGCGAATGCGGGTGGTATATACGTACATTCTATTTTGGTTGTTTTCTATGATGCATAGTTTTAATTGATGGGACCGCATTAATTCTTATTAATGCATGAAAATAAACCTAAAAAGATGTTGTTAGAATCAAATTTCAAAACCACTCGGTTCTTTTCAAAACCACTCGTTTTTTCACAAAACCAAAAGTTTTCAAAATTGAACTTGAACCACTCGTTTAGAAATCACTAGTTTTCTTCAACAATATCAAGTTTATTACGTTAAAGGTTTTTCGCAAAAAACCAGCCATAGCTCCCTGTCATTTCAGATAGATACCACTTAGTATTCGTGCTGTGTTTGTTGGCCTCCGTCAAGGCATAGTGTTCGGCAGCTAAGTAATACTTATCTATTACATAGAAATGCGATTGATCGGGACAGTCACACAGTTTTGTTGGCCTCCGTTAAGGGCTGGTGCGGGCAGGTTCGAATTAATTCAGGATAATGACGGGTTGAACTTGAATAGCGGACTATGATTTGTTGGCCTCCGTCAAGGTCATAGGTAGTTAGGGGTAAAAACCATATCGGGAGTTTCAAATATACAGGAAACTTACTAGTGTTGCATACCTTCTGTAGTGTGGTGACTAGAATGGCTTCCATTTAGCTTATCACACGATGATAGTTAGGTCCCGCTCCTACTGATGAGTAGGATTACTCCCCGGAGATTTTTCACTTCACGACTAGCTAACCCATTAGGTGTATAGAAAGCTGTTAACGAAATTATACCTCTGCGGAAACGAGGTTATTTAATTAGGTCCGTGCAAAAGTACGGGGAGTCTCTCTCGGAGTACCAACACTTGCCTGGCGAACGGTTAGCGAACTTATGGAGCGTACATGATTCCGACCAGTTCTCCTTTTAGGGTTTGAAGGAGAATTCGAAGAAACAGTGGGAGCCATCTTATTTAAATAAAATAATAACTAATCTAAACTTGCAAGAGCATACGTTGAATGTTTTTTCTCTCTCTCCTAATTGCAGCTATCGTGTCAGGCCTTTATCAAGATAATAAAATGTATGACTTGACCGACCCGAATTCTTATTTAGGGCTGGAGAACGTCGGTTCGGCTCTGACTTGTGACAAATGTCACGAGCATGAGCAAAGGAAAAAGAGTTGCATGAATTCTCTGATGACCCCGGTGAAGAAGCAGCATACTATTGCATCTTCTTCAGGTGTTGTTGTTATTGAGAACTGTTTTTTGGTCAGTCCTACCTCTTGAGTACTAGATACCGGATCAGGATCTCATATTTGTAATTTATTAAAAGGACTGAGAAAAAGTAGGATGGCACAAGTTGATGTTACTGTCGTCGGTGAATATCACCTTGTGTTGCCAAATGGCAATACTATGATTTTGAACAACTGCTACTATATACCTTCCATACTTTGCAACATTATATTAGTTTCTTTACTTAATAAAGAAGGATATAACTTTGTTCTAGATAAAAATATCATTAACATTTATCTTAATCAGATATTGGTTGTAGAAGATACACTGTGTAATGGTATCCATGTTCTACATCAAAATACAGTTTTTAATATACAAAACACACGCAAGAGGAAAAGTTCAGATACAAACGAGACCTACTTGTTGCATTGTAGACTTGGTCATATCAACGAGAAAAGATTAGCTAAGTTTCATAAGGATGAATATTTAGATCCGTTCGAATTTACATCTTATGAAACTTGCCAATCTTGTCTCAAAGGAAAGATGACCAAATCTCCATTCACCAGACATGAAGAAAGAGCAACAGAGCTCTTGGAGCTCGTACATAGTGACGTGTATTGTCCAATGTTTATCCATGCAAGGGGTAGGTTCTCCTATTTCATTACATTCATTAACGATCTCTCTAAATTCGGATATGTATATCTTTTGAAACACAAATTTGAAGGTTTTGAGAAATTAAAAGAATACAGAAACGAACTAGAGAACTAGACAGTCAAAAGTATCAAGATCCCCCGATTTGACAGAGGAGGGAAGTACTTAAGCACGGAATTCCTTGAATACCAAAAAGAGAATGGTATTCTCTCTCAGATTACTCCTCTATATACACCACAGCACAACGATATATCAGAACGGAGGAATCATACCCTATTACATATGATTCGCTCAATGATGAGTAATCCTGAGTTACCTCTTTCATTATGGGGATATGCGCTAGAGTCAGCAGCATATTTATTGAATATAGTTCCAACCAAATCCGTGCCTACCACTCCATATGAAATATGGGAGGGAAAGAGACCGTACCTTAATTTTATTAAGATATGGAGCGTCCAGTCTATGTTAAATTACAAAAATCGGACAAGCTTGAGCCATGATCGGTGTTGTGTAAGTTTGTAGGATATCCCAAGCACTCACGAGGGTATATTTTCTACCACACTGAGAAACAGAAGGTGTTTGTTGCTCTTCACACTACCTTTTTGGAAAGGGAATTTCTTGCAAAAGAAATTAGCGGGTAGACTAGAACAAATTCCAAAAGGACAAACTATAATTAAGGATTTGGTAGAAACTCAAGATTCAATAGTCGCGGACGAACTTCAGCCACTCCTCAGATCCAGTAGGATTTCTCATCCGCCCGAGAGATACTATGGTTTTCTCGTAGACGAGAATCGAGAGGATTGCATCTTGGAAGAAAATGATCCTACTAGTTTTGAGCAGGCCATTGCCAATAGGGACACTGTGAAATGGCTGGATGCTATCCGATCCGAAATGGAGTCCATGTATACCAACAAAGTTTGGATTTTGTACATTGCACCGCCAGGAGTAAAACTCGTCGGCTGCAAATGGATCTTCAAGAAGAAAAATGGTGCAGATGGACAGGTGGAAACCTATAAAGCTAGACTTGTTGCAAAAGGTTTTCATCAAAAACCACGTGTAGACTATGTCGAAACCTTTTCTCCAGTGGATATGCTCAAATTCATTCGGATCCTACTTACCATTGCTGCTTTCCATGACTATGAGATCTGGAAGATGGACGTAAAGACCGCTTTTCTAAATGGTGCTTTAGAAGAATGTGTCTATATGGATCAGCTAGAGGGCTTCATAGACAGTGAGAGCAGCGGGAAAGTGTGCAAGTTGCTTAAATCCATTTATGGATTAAAACAGGTATCTCAGAACTGGAACATTTGTTTTGATAAACAGTCAAGGAATTTGACTTCATCAAAAATACAGATGAGCCTTGTATTTACAAGAAGATTGCAGAAAGAACCGTGGTATTTCTCGTATTATATGTGGCTGACATTCTCCTAATAGGAAATGATATTCCTATGCAAAAGTCGGTCAAACTGTTCTTGTCTCAGAAGTTCTCCATGAAGGACCTGGGTGATGTCTCATACATTCTAGAGATTAAGATCTATCGTGATAGATCTAAGAGAATATTGGGACTTTCACAGTCCAGGTACATTGACACCATAATAAAGAGGTATAGTATGGAGGATTCCAAGTACGGTAATTTACCAGCTTGTTACGGAATCACCCTCTCCAAAGAGATGTCTCCCTAGACCGATGAGGAGAGTGCTCATATGAGCATTATACCCTACGCTTCGGCGGTAAGATCTATAATATATGTGATGTTATGTACCAAACCAGATGTAGCTTACACACTTAGCGTTGCAAGCCGGTAGCAGTCAAACCTAGGGGAGAAGTATTGGACAGCTGTGCATAACATTCTTAAGTACCTAAGAAGGACTAAGGATATGTTTTTAGTGTACGGTAATGGAGACCTCCAGATGGAGTCCTTTACTGATTCAAGCTTCTAAAGTAATAAGGATGACAGCAAGTCTATCTCGGGTTATGTGTTTACTCTCAATGGAGGAACAGTCTATTAGAAGAGTTCCAAATAGGACACTATAGCAGACTCAAGGATGGAGGCTGAATACATTGCTGCCAGCGATACCTCAAAAGAGGCTGTCTGGATGAGAAAGTTCATTCATGAACTTGAGGTGGTTCTATCAATAGTTGATCCAATATCTTTATATTGTGATAACAATGGGGTTATAGCATTAGCGAAGGAACCACGATCCTATCAGAAATCTAGACATATTTTAAGGCGGTATCACCTGATTAGGGAGATTATTGATCGCCGGGTGTCACGCCCCACTTCCCGGTATATGGGCAGAGGACGCGACGAGGCTGCTACGTATTTACTCTGAAGTAAATACGCTAAGCGTATCTAAGCAATATAAATATAAATGCACAAGAGACAAGATATAATCAAAACAACAACTTTATTTATTCACATTCTTTCTGTACAATACATGGAAAGTAAATACAACTGAATGAAAGCAATGCCTAAACAATGGCATAACAGAAAAGGAAAAGTACTGAAATAAAAGTGTACAATGACTAGAGCTCGGGGTCTTCACTGAACTGGTCCAAGTCTTCAGCAGTGGGCTCGATCTCTGACGTATCCAGATCACCTGACGACATTCCAAGAAGAAAGAAAGAGAATGTCGTCAGCGAACAGATCGCTCGGTAAGTCCCAAAGATAAGAGAAAGTAGAATAGACAGAATAAAAAGGTATCTTTTAAAGTTGTAGTATATTGTTGTGTTAACGCTGTTGTTTGTAGTTTGGTATAGAAGAATGCCAGTGTATACGAGAGGAGTCTCTATATGCCAGAGACTAGAGGCAAGTATAGTACAAGGAACTGTTTATGCCACGGTACAACAGCAACTGGATTCATATTAGGTATATTAAGTCTTACAGTCTCGTGCCACTTCTAACACCTTCCGTACCATTCTACCCCTTAAACCCTGAGATGTCTTGTTTGTATTGTATTGTATTGTAAATTGTATTGATTGTATAATTGGATGACTGACCGAAACCATGATATCAGTAAACGGATGTAACCGTAGAATCATATAAATGGAATAACTGGAGAACCATGTAAATGGAATATATATCTATGGTTCGGTTCAGTCAAGTTGTATAGATTGATAATTGGATTCATGAATTCATGTTGAATTGCAATATTGAAGATTGTAGATTGTACTTGAATCATATTCAAGTCAGATTATTAATGAGACTCAAACTGCGTCAGACAATTAAAAAAGTAAATTGAAGTCCTGATTGTTTTGATATTATCGGTAACCGTTGCACATGGGCGGCAGGATTTGTGTCTTTTTCAAAGACGATTACCGTGTTGATAACACCGTTTATTAAGTTGTCTACCTTAGATAGGCAAGCACCCATATCTCCGGCTCCCTGAGGCTCAAGAGACTAGTCCCGCTTAAACCTACATTTACTAGGGTCCTTAGAGTAATTTATAGAACTTGAGGGGGTTTTACGTAAAAATACTTTTATATACTTTTCAAAATACACTCCAAGTATTTATTATTCGTCTTTAGAGTTGTAATGAATGTAGATTTTATATTGTAATATTTCTAGTGAAAATATCCTAATTTCATAAATAAAGGTATTTATTTGTAATATTGATTTGTATGGAATTCATGGTATTTTAGTGTAAAATGATTCTTGTGATATTTTTAGAAAAAGTGGAATATTTATATTATTACAAAATAGATATTTTAAGGATATATATACATATATTTATATGAATTTTTTAAATATATATAATAGTTTTAGAAATCTCATTTTCTTTAGATTTTTGTATTTTAAATCTTTCGAGACCGAATGCTCCTTGCGGAGGTCTGGATCTCGCACTACTAAGTCCGAGGATGTGCGATAATCCGCACCATCCCGAACGGGTTTCGCAAATGGCTTGTAGCGGCGCTTTGCAAAGATTTGTGCAAAATACTAAATCCTTTAGAAAACGATTTTATTAAGTAAATAGTATTTATTTGCAATGATTCGTTTTCCCGTATTCTATTTTCCCGAGGGTATTGTGCTATATTGCATATGAGTGTGTGAGGAGGTAGGTCATTACCTTGTGATCTACTTAAAGGTATAGCAAGGGTTTTGATGGTTTAAATGTAGAAATGAAACTATATGGTATTTTAATGAAAAAAATACGGTAAAATGGAAATAACAATTATTTTTGATATGGAACTTGTTCAATATGATTAGTTAGTGTTTAATAGTCAACATGAATTAGTTTTAGCATAATTGTATTAAATAAAAGTGAGGTTTTAGGAAGAAACCGAATCGGAAATCGGATTTGTTCCTATTCCGTCGGGTTTTGTAATTCCATATTTTCAGAAAGAGTAGAGAAGGGGGAATGTGGGACTTACTGTCTTAGAGCTTAGAAGGAAGGAAGAGGAATCGGGAGGACGCGTCGGTGCGTCGTTTCGTCGCCGGAATCTCCTAGGGTTGTCGTCGGAATTTCGCCGAAGCTTCGCCCCTTTGCAAGCTTGAATTGTACACAATTTCACTAGGGTTTTCTTGAGAGTTGGCTCAGAGTTTTGGGATGAGGGGGTAGAGTGTAGGGGTGGTATTTATAGGGTTAGTCTAGGGTTAGGGTAGATGAAGGGTTTAAATTGAAAAATGTAAAAAAATGTTAAAATTCATTAAAAATAGATTAAATGGGGGTATTAAGAGCACTCTGGAAATGATTTAATTAAATGGAGTGTGCCGGGGGTTCAGAAGCCCAAGAGCCAGGATTTCTCAGTTGGGGACTCGGCCGTCCGGCCGAGTCGGGTCGGCGCCGCCGACCTGAGTCGGCCGGTCCGCCGGCCGACTCGGCCGAGTCAGAGGGGCAGGGGGTGGCTGGTCTGTTGGTATGCTCACTGGTATATTTAGTTTTGTGGGTGTAGTGGGGTTTTTGTGAGAAATGCACATGTAAACCTTTGGTATTCTAAAAATACAAAATAAAACAATATTAAAAATAATGTGGGGTATGGGATTTGAACTCTAGTGGCTTGGTTCAGCAGTGCAAGGTATTACCAATGAGCCACAAGCTCCTTCTTGTAATTAAATTGCTAATTAATTACTTATGTCTTGTGCTCAGGCAATAAATACCCCTTTTAAGGATTTTGAAAAAAAAAATTTGTAAAGAAAGTTGTATAGGAAAATTAGGGTTGTTACACTGGGAGATCGAGGTGAGGAGAGTAGACACAAAAGACAACATGACGGACCCACTCACAAAGGCACTTCCTCAGACTCAGCTGGAGCGGCTATTGGAGATGATTGGTCTTCGATATGCTAATGCGTGGCCTCAGTGCAAGTGGGAGATTGTTGGATGTATATACCCTAGAGGCCATTTATTGTATAGTACATGATTATATATTACATATGGATGCTTGGGATATATATATACAGGATAATCTTGCTCGATATGATAGTATGCTATCTGGTTTGCCTTTACCTCAATATGTGTATATATTCTATTTTATATTACGTATCTCGATTACATGTTGGTAAAGCCCGTAGGACCTTTGCTTAACTACTAGAGTTGTGATGGCGATCATACTCGTGAGGTCTAGATAGTCTATAAGCACATTCTTAAATTGTCCCTAGTCATTGGAGTTTCTAGATAGAGTTTTGATACTCCGGAATAGACTAATGTATACGTTTCTTATTCCTGTAAGGGAAGGTGGCTTGTCCCACAACTATTGGTGTTTAGCACAAAAAACAGTATACAGGTGCTCATTAGGTTATGAGTTACACTAGACGGACTCGCCCTGAACTTATAGATGGTAATATACCCATCGTTTGATAGTAGTTCTCTGGTAACATAGGTACATGTTAGTCTTTAGACCTGACATCATCATTCGTCTCAAGTGTGTTCCCACTGTACTTAGATTACTACCCTACCATGGTTTTAAAGAGTCGTGCAAACAGATTTTAGTTGGGTACAGTCCCAAAGCGCTTGGGGGTAGTGAGCGATAGAAAGGATTCATCTCTCCCGGTATAGGGAGTTGATATCGCACTGTGTTTGATTGGTCACCATATGACCTTATCCAGGGCAGTTGAGATTTACTGATTGTGAGATCAGTAGTTTCTCGGGATGGTTTTGGGCCATATCGACACGACTTATTCGGTTATTAAGGGTCTGACATTTTCCACCCCTAGACCCAGTATGCGATACTTTCAGATGAAGAGACCGGACTGTACGTTGATTGTCATTTTCAGGCTCAGTAGCGATACAGACAAGTTTGCTTGTCGGCCTTCCTTTTGTTCAATACCTGGGTAGCCATTACGTACAGCTAGTGCCGCTGACGTGCTTGTGGTTAAACCCACTGCCAGTGTATTGTCGAGTCTTTAGAGTCTCACACAGAGGGTTTCCCAGCTTAAGCGAAACGATATAGTGTACGTATTTTGATACGTACTTGGGTTCGATTAAATACGTGTTTTTGTACACGTACTTTTAATCGGACATTTTGTTAATACTAGCAGGTTTGAAAGATAACCGGATTATCATATTTGGATGAAATGTGAGCTAGTATTAAATATCTCTTTTTAGTATCTCTCTTTTAGTATTCGTATTTTGACAGAATACGGTATTTATACGAATACATGTATTTGTATAAATACGTGTATTTGTGTCTTGATATAAATACAAGTATTTGTATCTTAATATAAATATGGGTATTCGTATTTTATACGAATACGAGTATATGTATTTTGATACGAATACGGGTGTATGTATTTATAGTATATACTTGTATTAGTGTATTTGTTTGTGTGTGTATACACACATGTATATGTGTACATATGAGGTGGCCCTCTTCTCTTCTCATCCTTTCAAGATTGTGTGAGAATGTTGTGGCTTGTGACTCACTATGGTGAGTCACATGTCCATTCATTCAAAATATAATAAAGAAAGGAAAAAGAGATAATGAGATGAGTTTTCTTTTATGTGCCATGCTTGATATTATCACCATCACCATTATCTTCCTCTTTCTCTCTTCTTGAGTTTTCTTTAGTTGAGAAAGAAAAAGATTAAGAGAGAAAAACTTAGAGATAGGCACTATTTTATCTTCTAGTGACCAATTCCTAGCAAGTCTTGATCACTAGTTGCTTCACTGGTATTTAGTATGAAGCTAAAGCCTAGATTAGGGTTCTCTAGGGTAGATCATTTTCGACAAGGAAGACCGATCCCAAGTTCATTCCCAATGGACCTAGGAGCAAAAGAAATAGAAAGAAAATGAAGGACACGACTACAAAGGCAGCTATCGCCTAAACTCCTTGTTTCTAGTTTAGTGTTTGGATTCAATTCTAGCTTGTAGAAGTTTGTGCTCTTCGTTTAGAAATTTATGTTTTGTATTCCGCTTTGGTCGCAAGTTTGCGACACGAGCATGAGCATCTACTTAAAGTGATGTGTTCTAGTATTTTTCTATCTCTTTCTCACTTTGATTCTCAACACATTAGAAGGTAAGTGAGGAAGAAGAAGGAGCTCAAGAGAAGAGAGAAAAAGGAAATGGTGAAAATGAAATCAAGTGTGAGAAAATAAAATGTCTTGCATGATTTTGTTAAGCCATTTTCAAAATAGAAAATAGCAACCATACTTCAATAGTGCATACAAATGCAATAAACAAATAACAAAGCCATTCCTCTTACTATGCTTCCTTTACACCTCACCCTTCCACTTCATTTCTAATTCCTATAAATGGAAAATCATACAAATGAGGTGTCCTCCTTCTAGAATGGGTTTTGCATAAATACAAAATACATTTCCCATATATACATACCCGTATTCGTATCAAAATACGAATACCCAAAATGGTAGAATAATACAATGAACATAATACTAGAATATATATATCGAAATATATACATATGTAAATTATTAAATCAATACTTGATTTAATAATCCGGCTTAATCCTAAGCCGGCTAGTATTACCATCCGCCCGATTAAAGTCCGCGTAGCTAGTATATGTATTTATTCAGAACCTTGCACATATCAAAATACGACCACTACATCATTTCGCCTGAACCAGAGAAACCCTCTGTGTGGGACTCTAACGACTTGACAGTATGCTGGCAGTGGGTTACTGGATAAATCTATAACTATAAGCACATCAGCGTCACTAGCTGTACGTAATGGCTACCCACGTATCCGTCGAAAGGAAGGCCGACGAGTAAGCTCATCCAAACCCCTACCGAGCCTATCTGTGACAATCTCCGTACAGTCCGGTCTCTTCGTCTAAGAGTATCGCATACTGGGTCTAGGGGTAGTAAACGTTAGAACCTAATAATCTGACAATTCGTGCCGATATAACTCAGGACCGATCCAAGAAACTACTGATCTAACCATCAGTAAATCTCATCTGCCTTGGCCAAGGTCTTATGGTGCTAGCCAACCGAACACAGTGCGATATCGACTCTCTTTACCGGGAGAGACGAACCTCTAACAATATCTCACTGCCTCTATGTGGTTTGGGACTGTACCCAACTAAAACATGTTTGCACAATTCAATAGAGCCGTGGTAGGGTAGTAATCTAAATACAATGGGAACTCACACGAGACAAATGACGATCTCAGGTCTAAATACTAATTTGTACTTATGTCACATAAGAACTGCTATCTGACAATAGCTATAATACCATCTAGAAGTTCTCGACGAGTCCGTCTAGTGTACTCACCCCCAGTAAGCACCTGTACATGATCTTAGGTGCCAGACACCAATGGCTGTAGGACCAACCATCGTCCCTCGTCGGAGTCTAGAAATGTATACACCAGTCTACTTCGGAATATCGATGCCCAGTCTCGATACTCCCACGACCAGGGACATTTAACGATGTGCTTATGGACTACCCAGCCCCAACATGTATGATCTCCATCACAACGATAGTAGTCAAGCAATAATCCTACGGTCTTTATCAACATGTATTAGCGATACGTAATAACATGTATAAAACATATATACATGTTAAGATAAAAACAAACCAAATAGCATACTATCATATCGAGCAAGATTGTTATGTACATACATATGAGCATCCACTATATATACAATAATGGCCTCCAAGGCATACATATCCTACAATCTTCCACTTGCACTACGGCCAGTTATTGGCGTATCGAGTACCCAACGTCTGCACTAGGGCCAGTTGTTGGTGTATCGCATACCCAACATCTCAAATAGTCTCTTGAACTGTGTTTGAGGGAGGGCCTTCGTGAATAGATCCACCGTATTTTCTTTTATATCTACTCTCCGTACATCGATCTCTCGGCGATCTACTATCTCCCTGATTAGGTGATACATGGGACCGTGGTTCCTTCGCTAAACCCATAGCCTCATTGTTGTCGCAATACAAAGGTATTGGATCAACAATGGACGGAACCACCTCAAGTTCAGTAATGAACTTCTTTATCCAGACTGCTTCTTTTGCGGCATCGTTGGCAGCAATGTATTCAGCCTCCATCGTCAAGTCTGCGACAGTGTCCTGTTTGGAGCTTTTCTAACAGACCGTCCTTCCGTTGAAGGTAAACACATAACCCGAGATAGACTTGTTGTCATTCTTGTCACTTTGAAAGCTTGAATCGGTAAAGGACTCCACTTGGAGGTCTCCATTACCATACACTAAAGACATCTCCTTAGTTCTTCTTAGGTACTTGAAAATGTTCTTCACAGCTATCCAGTACTTCTTCCCTGGGTTTGACTGATACCAGCTTACTATACAAAGTGCGTAAGCTACATCTGGTCTGTTTCATAGCATCGCATACATTATGGATTCTACCGCCGAAGTGTAGGGTATAATACTCATGTGAGCCCTCTCCTCATTAGTCTTTGGAGACATCTATTTGGATAGGGTGATTTCGTGCAAATCGGGTATATTACCATTCTTGGAAACTTCCATACTAAATCTCTTTAGTACGTTGTATATGTACTTGGACTCTGAAAGTCCCAACATTCTCTTAGATCTATCTCTATAGATCTTTATTCCCAGAATGTAGGAGGCATCATCTAGGTCTTTCATGGAGAACTTTTGTGACAAGAACAGCTTGACCGATTGCATCATAGAAATATCATTTCTTATCAGGAAAATGTCATCGATGTACAAGACGAGGAATACGACAACTCTCCCAATAATCTTCTTGCAGATACATGGCTCATCCTCGTTTTTGATGAAGTCAAATTCCTTGACTGTTTCATCAAAACAGATGTTCCAACTCCGTGATACTTGCTTTAATCTATAAATAGATTTAAGCAACTTGCACACCTTCCCGCTGCTCCCACTGTCTTTGAATCCTTCCGGCTGATCCATATAAATGCACTCTTCTAAACTTCCATTTAGAATCCATTTTTACGTATATACCAGATATCATAGTCATGAAAGGCAGCAATGTCAAGTAGGATCTGAATGGATTTGAGCATAGCTACTGGAGAAAAGGTTTCATCATAGTCCACACCGGGTCTTTAGCGAAAACCTTTTGCAACAAATCTAGCCTTATAGGTTTCCACCTGTCCATCTACACTGATCTTCTTTTTGAAGATCCACTTGCATCCAACGGGTTTTACCCAAGAAGGAGCAATATCCAAAGTCCAAACTTTGTTGGTGTACATGGACTCCATTTCGGATCGCATAGCATCCAGTTATTTCTCAGAGTCCCTACTGGTAATGGCTTGCTCAAAACTAGTAGGATCATTTTCTTCTGAGATGCAATCCTCTCGATTCTCGTCTATGAGAAAACTGTAGTATTTCTCGGGCGGATGAGAAATCCTATTAGATCTACGGAGTGGCTGGGGTTCGTCCGGGACTATTGAATCCTGTGGTTCTATCAAATCATCAGTTTCAGTTTATGTTTTTGGAACTTCATTCAGTTCTACCACACTGCCATCAACTTGTTTTACAAGAAATTCATTTTCTGAAAACTTGGCATACTGAGAAACAAACACTTTTTGTTCCTCGGTGTGGTAGAATAGATATCCATATGAATTCTTTGGATATCCCACAAACTTATATAAAACTGACCGTGCCTGAAGTTTGCCCGGATTTTGTACCTTAACATAAGCCGGACAACACCATATCTTAATACGTTTAAGATAAGGTTTCTTTTCACTCCATATTTCATATGGAGTCTTAGGCACTGATTTGGATGGAACTTGGTTCAATAGGTATGCTGCTGTCTAAAGCGCATGTCCCCAGAATGAAAGAGGCAACTCAGCACCACTCATCATAGAGCGAACCATATCTAATATGGTGCGATTCCTCCGCTCCGACACACCATTGTGTTGTGGTGTATACAGAGGAGTAAGCTGAGAGAGAATACCGTTAACTTTTAAAAAGTCACAGAATTCCATACTCAAGTACCCCATCCTCGATCAGATCGAAAGATCTTGATATATTTTCTTGTCTGGTTCTCTACTTTATTTTTATATTCTTTGAAATTCTCAAAACCTTCAGATTTGTGTTTCATGAGAATACATATCCGAACCTAGAGAGATCTTCAGTGAATGTAATGAAGTACGAGAACACACCCCTTGCATGTGTAGACATTGGACCACACACATCAATGTGTATAAGTCCAAAGAGCTCTGTAGCTCTTTCTCTGTGTCCCATAAACGGAGTTTTGGTCATCTTTTTTTTGAGACAAGACTGACAAGTTTCATAGAATGAAAATTCGAATGGATTCAAATATCCATCTTTATGTAACTTAAATAGTCTTTTCTCATTGATATGACCAAGTCTACAATGCCATAAGTAGGCTTCATTTACATATGAACTTTTTCTCTTGCGTGCGTTTTGTATATTGAAAACTGTGTTTTGATTAAGAACATAGATACCATTATATTATATACCTTTAGCAACCAGTACCTGATTAAGGCAAATGTTCATGATATTTCTATTTAGAACAAAGTTATATCCATCTTTATTCAGTAAATAAACTAATATGATGTTGCAAAGCATGGAAGGTACACAGTAGCAGTTGTTCAAAATTATAGTATTGTCGCTTGGCAATACTAGGTGATATTCACCGACGGCAGCAGCATCAACATGTGCTCCGTTCCTTACTCTGAGGGACATATCAGCAGGTCCAACCATCCTACTTTTTCTCAGTCTCTTTAATAAATTACAGATATGAGATCCTGATCTGGTATCTAGTACCCAGGAGGTAGGACTGATCGAAAAAATAGTTCTCAATAAGAAGAACATCCTAAGAAAATACATTAGAATGCTTCTCCTTCATCAGGGTCAAGTGGAAGTCCTTGAATTCCTCTTTTCCTTGCCCATACTCATGACAGTTGTCACAAGTTAGAGCCGAACCGACATTCCCTAGCCCAGTGTAATAAGCTGGTTCGGTCAAGTCATACATTTTATTATCTTGATTAAGGCATGACATGGTTTCTACCTGTAGAGAGAGAAAAGAAACACTCATCGTATGCTCTTGCAAGATTAGATTGGTTTTTAATTTATCTAATCAGGATATCTCCCACCGTTTTCTCGAATTCTCCTTCAAACCTTAAAAAAAGAACTAGTTGGGATTATTTACACTGTTTACACTGGTTTAAATTTCGTTCATAGATATGTGTGAAAGCAGACTCATTCATATACGCGTGTAGAGGGTTAGTGCATGACACGAGCACATCAGTGGCGTTTGCGCTTAGCAAAAATCCCTAAGGGTAAAGTGCACGTGCGTACATGTTTGTTGCACGTATATTTCAACAATATGATCAGAGGAAGAAAAGATGTTAGAAAAGAATCACTCGGTGGTCAACGATAAAGAGAAAGTATTTAAATAAACATTTTATGCTACAGGAAATAGATCACCAAATACGGGATCAAAAGTACAAGGGTTTATAAAACTATGAATAAAGTTTTCTAAAACCTTCTCTGCCTTCTCCACTATGTCGAAGCAGCGATCTTCACGAGGAGTTGCTCCCCATCGGTTAGCGCCATGCCCATCGACCAACGCAGACATGATGGCCCGCTGAGCCCGTATCTGGCTCAGCAGCTAAACAGAACAATCCCTCAGAGGCTTGGTAATCAAAAGTGCCTCATGAAAGCACTCGATCTTGTCCTCCACTGCGTCGAGCATTGTAAGTGCACGGCGGCGCCCCGGCCGTCGATCCGACGCCGGAATGCGGAAGCGGTGATAAACTTTAATTTTGCGGACTTTGCAAACCGGCACCACCGCGCACTAAACTCCGGATCGTAACCATTAACAAGTCTAAGCTACTAACAAGAAAGGGAAGAGATGTACCGACTGATCCGAGTCCTCCGGTCTTCATCTCCACTCCGATCTCCTCGCGGGATCTCCGTCCGTCTCCTCCTCGTCGGAAAGTGCACCACATCGCCTGTAGCTTTTACGGGCTCCCACCTCAATACCGAGGCAACTCGGGCGCGAAGCTGGCGAATCGACGCGTCCAAGATTTGCTGTAGGAAGTGTAGTGTAGATCTATGTGTCTCATTTGGGGTGGTTGCCATTTGAAGATGATGGAGGAAACAAGATAAGAAAAATGGTACTTGCATTTTTCTTAACATGAAATGAGATCAAGAAATGAAACTCTCAAGAATGAAAACTCTCATCTTTTTCTTTCTCTCAACCATGGAAAAGCTTCTTTCATCAAGTGAGTAGAATGGTGGTGGAAAAACAATATATGAAGCAAGAAGGGAGGTGAGTGTAGGAGAAGTCAAGAGGTGACCACAACATCAACCATACCTTTCACTATTAAACCCATACCCTCTCAAATCATCATTTAAAGCATCATGGAGCAAAAGAAATGAAAGCTATCATAATCAATCTTTATGCAATAAAACCCTCCACAAAGTGTTATTTGCACAATTGCAAACAACCCCCTCCATCGGAAAAGTCCGGCCGGGAAAGAACAAAGGAAAACCGGCCGGAACGGAATGCAAACTGGCAACTCCAGAAAACTGGTCCCATAATAAATTACAGGAAAACCCCGATACTGTGCATACACACCCGCATCTATATTCCGTCCGGATACAAATGCAAAGAGACAAAATCTACACTGTACTAAACTAGGACCGGCTTAAGCCAAAGCCGGCTAGTAAAATCCGTTCGATCCTGATCCGTGCAATACCGCACGTATCAGATCAAACCCTGCCATATACCTATACGGCTACTAGTACAAACCGTCCGATCCTGATCCGTGCAATACCGCACGTATCTGATCGGACCCTGCCATATCTCCATACGGCCTCTACAGCGTTTCGCCCGAAACTTGAGTAACTGAAAGTGTGGTGGACTCTAAAGACTCGTCAATACTATGGCTATGGATTTAACCACTAGCCCGTCAGAGGTATAAGCCAATACGTAACGGGCCACCAGCTATTGACTAAAAGGGACGTCGATGAGCGAACTCATCCTGACACCCTACTGAGCCTGTCAGTGACAATATCCGTGCAGTCCGGTCCGTTCGTCTATGAGTATCGCATGGCGGGCCTAGGGGGTTGGTAAAAGTCAGACTCCCAAAAGCGGTACAAGTCGTGTCGGAGTGTAGCCCAGAACACCCTGAGATACTACTGGAATACCTACCAGTAAATCTCCTTGCCTTGGCCAAGGACTTTGTGTAATGGCTCTCCTAGACACAGCACGACCTCACCCCCAATACCGGGAGAGACGAACCCCTGAAGATACGCTCACTGCCTCCATGTGGCTCGGGACTGTACCCAACTAAAACCTGTTTGCACGACTCCTTTGAGCCGTGGTAGGGTAGTAATCAAAGTACAGTGGGAACTCACACGAGACAAATGACGATCCCCAGGTCGATGAACTAACCTGCACACATGTCACCAGGGAACTGCCATCTGACGTCTGGTATATGACCAACTAGCATGTTCCCGGCGAGTCCTGTCCGGTGTACTCATAACCCAATGAGCACCTGTATACATCTTAGGTGATCCAACTGACACCAGTGGCTTGTGAGACCGGCCACCGCCCCTCGTCGGGGTCTCGACTGTATACACTAGTCTACTAATGGAGTATCGATGCCCGGTCTCGAAACTCCTACGACTAGGGACCTTTTAAGGATATGCTTGTAGACTCCAGCTCTCACTTATATGATCGCCCTCATACTGCCGGCAGTCAAGCAAGAATCCTAGGGGCTCTATCAACGTGCAATAGCGACATGTCATGTCACCTAAAGCAGTACACGATGACAAAGGTAAACCAGATAGCAAACTATCATCTCGAGTAAGACTGTCCTACCGGGATAGGTCCTCCCTCAATCATTGCAATCACGTGCCTGTGATCCAATAATTGACTCTGAGGGCACTACCTCCAACAATCTCCCACTTGCACTCAAGGCTAATTATTGTGATGTCGCATACTCACAGCCCGTGTGATACCGAACACCCAACTTCTCTACTGGTCAGTCTCACAAAGCTCGTTTGTGAAACTATTGCGTTCAAGGAATAGCCTCAGTGAGTGGATCCGCTCTGATGTTTCTTTCTATGTCTCTCTATATCTCAAGTTCGCGGAGAAAGCCATCTCCCGAAAAGAGCAATACCTGTCTCAGAATATGTCTGGATGTCTGATGGGACCTAGCTCATAATGAACTCCAAATCCAAACTTCTTAGACTGTATTGACAACTGAACTTAATCAGTGTCCTGCGCGCCATGCCTCCCTCAGTATTGCCTTGGACCACCTGTCCAAAATACTGCCCCTCATCAGAAGGAAAACTATAACTCTGACAACCTCCTTGTCGTCCATGTCACCTTGGAAGCCTGGAATGATAACTGTCTCCTGAATGAGGCTGTCGTTATCATCTCCCTAGAACATCCACTTATGTTCTAAAACTGCTTCCGACTGTTTCTCCAGGATTGGATTAATGTCAACTTATTGCATCTAGTGCAAGAACAACATCTGGTGTGGTACTTGACATCTCACGATTGACTCAATTGCCTGAGCAAGTGATCTGCCAATCATGCCCGTCCCTCTCCCCTTTAGTCTGTAAGACACCTTTGGAGAGGGTGACTCCATTACCTGCAGGTACACTACCGTGCCAGGAGTCGTCCATCCTAAATACTCTTAGAATGCTGTCAAGTACCCTGATTGGGAAACCACCCAAATCTAGATCTAAAACCATAGATCTAGTAACCAGTATGCCTGATATAAAATCCATTTCCTTTGTGGAGAAACAACTGTGTGACGACCAAAGTATAACCGATTGTAGTATAGGAGTTTCCTTTCCTACTCTGTGTATATCATCCAAATACCAGGATATCACACCCTACTACCTTCTCAACAGATCCATCCCCTATTCTGATGAAGTCAAACCCATGACTGTCACGTCAGAAATAGATGATCTATCTCCGCTACATCTGCTCTAGTCTATAAATAGACATAAGCAACCTGTCCACCAATGCTTCCGCTGCTCCCACTGACTACGACAACCCTCTGGCAGAGTCATATAGACGCACACTTCTAAAACTGGTTTAGAACGACGCTATACTCATCCTCCCGCCGGGTCTCGTAACCTGGAACAACAGCAATGGCAATTGTGGGAAAACAAGAACTTCCCTGTCACCGTCCTTGAGGCTACCGTAGTACCTCTCGGGTGCCTGAAGTTACCCACCTTATCTGCGGAGTGGCCAATGGAATGTCAATCCAGATTGAATCTTTAGGTTCCTTATCAAATCTTCAGTAATCGTTTGTGGTTCCGGAATCACTTCCAGTTCTACCATACTCCCACTACTGTTTTCCTGAAAAAATCCATTTTTAATTTAAAACTGTGGCGAGTCAAGAACAATATTGCTATTGATCTTCCAGATGGTAGAAAGTCAACCCGCGTCATAGCCTGGGTCAACCCACAAACAGCCATTACAGAAACGTGCCTTGAGTTGTCCAGTGTCTGGTTTTAATCATAAACCGGACAACTCCCCGTACCTTAACATCGTTAAGATATGAACTGTTCTATATCCAATATAGAAACAGAGGCACTGATTTAATTGAACCAGATTCAAATCATGCAGCTGTCCCCAGCGCATGTCAACTAAATGGAAGGAGGCCGATCAGCGTTACTCAACTTAGGAATACTTCCAATTATGAGTAACCTGAAAGAGAAGCAAGATCTCTTTATCATTACTATCAACTGAATACCATACACAAGTATCTACATCTTCGATCTCTTTGAAGAATCCCGATACTTGCTATACCTGGTTCTCTACTCTATTCAAATACCTATAACTTCTCAAAATTCGGACCCTGTGTTTCCACGAAACACCTGTCTAAAAACTAGAGAAGTCATAAGTAAACCGAATATAGTACGAGGACCATCCCCTCAGTCCTGATGGACCCTGGACAACATACAATACTCTGTACAAGTCCCTTGAGTCTGATAACTCATTCACTGTGTGTCGTAGGTTGAAAACTGTACTTATGGTTAAGAAGAATTACACCGCTGTTTAATGCTCCTTACCTAACCATCCACTGATATAGGTAAATGTCGTAGACATAATTTCAGAAAGGTATATCTCACTCTATGAAAATAGACGTACAGATATATCAATTTGAAATTGGTGCATAACTGCGGATATTCAAAACCAAATATTTTCCAACCGGCAAACAGCCCAGGTGATTTCCTCAAAATATCACCGATTACAACGAATCCCGATATAATGAGGATAATCACCCAATTCCCAATAACTTACTCCCACTCATCATCTGTAAAACCATACAGATGTGAGAATCGTATCTGGTAAATACATACCCTGGAGTAAGTATCTAATCGGGAAATCAGTTTTCTATTAACAGTACACAGTGATACTGAAACATTGAAATGTTTCGATGGGGTATCCTGGTATTCCTAGTAATGCCTCTTCCAGATTCACGACTGTAACCGTATAATTCTTTGCCAGCTCTCCAAATCCCTTCATATGTCTTTAGTCTTTACCTTCTGCACACCCTTTTAGGCCAAATGGTTTTCTTCCTTCCCTACCGTTCGGCACCAGCCTATGGTTTGGAAGAAGACTATCCAATAAGCATAATGGGTGTACTGTCCCAATCCTAGGAACACTCGCAATGAGAGAGGGTGAAGATGAAAGACAACCGAATAAACCTTATTCCTATTTCTCCTGAACCAGAATCCATCCCCGAACTGGAACAAGTTCCATTCGAGTTCGTATATAACCATACGATGGAGTATCCAAATAAACTGTGGATCTTCGTAGCGATACGGAGTGTCCTGGAGAAATACAAAGGTGATGTGGGAGTGGTAACGAAATATTTGGTTTGGTCGTGAATATCTGTTGCAATTTACTTTGCCCTCTTACTAATCCCTTGCTTTGTCTTAACTTAATACCTTCTGCACACCATCGTTATGCTAATTGGTTTTCTTCATTCCCTACCGGTCGGCACCAGCCTAAGGTTTGGAAGAAGACAATCCAATTTGCGTAATAGGTGTACTACCCCTAAACCAAGGAGTACTCGTAACCTGAGAGAGGGTAAAAGGAAAAGACAACTGAATAATCCTATCCGTTTTCTCCAGAACCGGAAACCATCCTCGAATAAATTCTTTCGAGTTCGTATCTAACCATACGATGGTTTTGTCCAATGGAAGTGGATGTTCGTAGTAAAATGGGGTGTCCTGGAGAAAAGGGTAAAAGTAGGAGTGGCAATGAGGTTCGCAACTCTGACAATCCAAAAGCCAGTGTTAAGAAGGTTCGGTCAACTTGGTCACTAAGTCATAGTCTTAGGGTCGGGTCAATGGTCGCTGCCAAAGAGAGAGAGAAAAGAAACACTCAGCGTGCACTCTAACCTAGATCAGAATGGTCACCAATTTATCTAATCTGGAAACCTCCCACTGTACCTCAAATTCTCCTCCAAACCTGAAAGAAGAATTAGTCGGGGTCACCCGAGGAGTAAACCAACTCATCAGTGGGAATCAGGATCCAACTCTCATCGCATGATAACGTGACGGAATCCGCTCACGCTATCACACTCCAGAAGGTATGCGCATATCTGGCAAGTTTCAGTACTTTTGAAACTCCCGATGTGATTCTGCCCCATGCTCTTATGACCTTGGCGAAGGTCAACAAATCATAAGTCACATGTCAAGTTCTACCCGTCATTATCCAGGTTAATTTGAATCCACCCGTACAAGCCCTTGACGAAGGTCAACAAGGCTGTACGACTGTCCCAAACCAACGCATCTATCTATGCAGCAGAAAGGTAACAAGCAGCTACCATACACTATGCCTTGACGAAGGTCAACAAACATAGCATGAATACTACGTGCTACCCGTCTGAAACGACGGAGGGCTACGAATGGTTTCTGGCGAAAACCTTTAACGTAATGAACTTGATATCGTTGAAGGAACGGATAGTTTTTAAAAAATATAGTGACGAAAACCTTTGCTAAAGAGGTCACTCCCGGTGAAGGGATGTCGGCTCTTTCCCCGTAGAATGAGGTGCAGGATATTCCAACTGAATACCACGGTGCAAAGCAAAAGTAATCGGCTATAGTGAAGTTAATGCCCTGACGCAAACTTCTGTCCAAGGGGTCACTCCCGGTGAAGGGATCTCGGCCCTTGCCTCGTCGACTGAGGAGCAGGATATTCCAAATGAATACCACGATGCAAAACAGAAATGAACGTCCTTGCAATAACAGCTTTTTGAAAAATGTTCCAACAACATCAGATTAGGTTTGTTTTTAACTTGCATTGATCCGAATCAATGCAGTCCCATCAATTGATCACACCACAAAGAACGAAAATATACTGACGTACGTATATGCCATCTGCATTCGCCACTGGGTCCCGTCATCACCCGTTAGGTTAGCTAACTAACGGCAGAGCGGGGACTGGACTAGCGCGGATGAAAAACATATACAACATCTACTAATATATATACCAATATATAGTATTTCGCTCAAGGCGTGAATAAAATGCAACATCACAGAAATGTACAGCATCACAGAACAAAACAGATATCTGGGATCCCCGGGTTTCACAGAGCCACTACTGAAACCCGACGTTCCCCTGGTCGTGTGGATAGCCTGTGCAATGAAATCGTAGACCCCTACGGGCGCGGCAAGTCACCCGCCAAAACCTGAAGCGAGGCAGCCCCCTTCAGCACCGTGAATGGACCACCCAGCACTTCACGGAATCCGGTAACTTGGGCACCCCTCCTGGGTCATCCTGTACCCCCTACGAGTGCGGCGAATAGCCCGCCAATCCTAGAGTGAAGCCCCCTCCGTCTCAATGCCATGAGATGCGGGCTTGTTGCCCTCCAGAACCCGGCTATCCGTGCACCCCTCCGCGGGGCAATCCTAGTACAGAAAGTAAAATATACATACACCGGGTACATCGACCGCAACCAGGTCGTGCCCTAAAAGAATAATACAAACAGGCAGTGACGGCAGTCCACATGTCGGACGCTCGCCCCGCAATATCAAATGTACATAATACAACAAAACTGTACTAGCATTGCATCCAGGCTATCCCCACGACCGATCCGCAACATCACAGCAAAAACAGAACATCAACGTGAAAGTCACGTTCGCAAATCCGTCTAACCGGGCTATAGCAGTTAGACCGGATTTACCGATCGAGTGACATTCACGGTCGCAGATATAATGTAAATACTGTGAAAAATGTGTTTAAAAAATTTCCGATTGATCAAACAATTAACAAGTGGGCCCCAAAGAAAACTGTAGCACTCACAGAAACAATTGGCCCAACTTTAATATTCCAAAGTCCATATATTAAACCCAGAAAACATCTGGAAAAAAATGGTGCAGTAATGTGAACAGTGTGCCGCGGAAGAGCGGCGGAATGGGGGTTTTCGCCGCCCTTCCGCGGTCGTACGGACGAATTGTGCCACCAAATTTTTTTTGTGTTCTTTGTACTTCCTGCACATCATTCTGAGATCACCTGAAAAATTTTTAGACTCCAAAAAATTTCGACAGAAACTGATGCGAAGGGAATACGGGTTTTGGAACTTTTTGATCGATCGGAAATGCAAAACACATTACACAAAGCTAGACGAAGTTAATGGCGAGGCTCTGATACCACTGTAAGTGCACGGCGGCGCCCCGGCCGTCGATCCGACGCCGGAATGCGGAAGCGGTGATAAACTTTAATTTTGCGGACTTTGCAAACCGGCACCACCGCGCACTAAACTCCGGATCGTAACCATTAACAAGTCTAAGCTACTAACAAGAAAGGGAAGAGATGTACCGACTGATCCGAGTCCTCCGGTCTTCATCTCCACTCCGATCTCCTCGCGGGATCTCCGTCCGTCTCCTCCTCGTCGGAAAGTGCACCACATCGCCTGTAGCTTTTACGGGCTCCCACCTCAATACCGAGGCAACTCGGGCGTGAAGCTGGCGAATCGACGCGTCCAAGATTTGCTGTAGGAAGTGTAGTGTAGATCTATGTGTCTCATTTGGGGTGGTTGCCATTTGAAGATGATGGAGGAAACAAGATAAGAAAAATGGTACTTGCATTTTTCTTAACATGAAATGAGATCAAGAAATGAAACTCTCAAGAATGAAAACTCTCATCTTTTTCTTTCTCTCAACCATGGAAAAGCTTCTTTCATCAAGTGAGTAGAATGGTGGTGGAAAAACAATATATGAAGCAAGAAGGGAGGTGAGTGTAGGAGAAGTCAAGAGGTGACCACAACATCAACCATACCTTTCACTATTAAACCCATACCCTCTCAAATCATCATTTAAAGCATCATGGAGCAAAAGAAATGAAAGCTATCATAATCAATCTTTATGCAATAAAACCCTCCACAAAGTGTTATTTGCACAATTGCAAACAACCCCCTCCATCGGAAAAGTCCGGCCGGGAAAGAACAAAGGAAAACCGGCCGGAACGGAATGCAAACTGGCAACTCCAGAAAACTGGTCCCATAATAAATTACAGGAAAACCCCGATACTGTGCATACACACCCGCATCTATATTCCGTCCGGATACAAATGCAAAGAGACAAAATCTACACTGTACTAAACTAGGACCGGCTTAAGCCAAAGCCGGCTAGTAAAATCCGTTCGATCCTGATCCGTGCAATACCGCACGTATCAGATCAAACCCTGCCATATACCTATACGGCTACTAGTACAAACCGTCCGATCCTGATCCGTGCAATACCGCACGTATCTGATCGGACCCTGCCATATCTCCATACGGCCTCTACAGCGTTTCGCCCGAAACTTGAGTAACTGAAAGTGTGGTGGACTCTAAAGACTCGTCAATACTATGGCTATGGATTTAACCACTAGCCCGTCAGAGGTATAAGCCAATACGTAACGGGCCACCAGCTATTGACTAAAAGGGACGTCGATGAGCGAACTCATCCTGACACCCTACTGAGCCTGTCAGTGACAATATCCGTGCAGTCCGGTCCGTTCGTCTATGAGTATCGCATGGCGGGCCTAGGGGGTTGGTAAAAGTCAGACCCCCAAAAGCGGTACAAGTCGTGTCGGAGTGTAGCCCAGAACACCCTGAGATACTACTGGAATACCTACCAGTAAATCTCCTTGTCTTGGCAAAGGACTTTGTGTAATGGCTCTCCTAGACACAGCACGACCTCACCCCCAATACCGGGAGAGACGAACCCCTGAAGATACGCTCACTGCCTCCATGTGGCTCGGGACTGTACCCAACTAAAACCTGTTTGCACGACTCCTTTGAGCCGTGGTAGGGTAGTAATCAAAGTACAGTGGGAACTCACACGAGACAAATGACGATCCCCAGGTCGATGAACTAACCTGCACACATGTCACCAGGGAACTGCCATCTGACGTCTGGTATATGACCAACTAGCATGTTCCCGGCGAGTCCTGTCCGGTGTACTCATAACCCAATGAGCACCTGTATACATCTTAGGTGATCCAACTGACACCAGTGGCTTGTGAGACCGGCCACCGCCCCTCGTCGGGTCTCGACTGTATACACTAGTCTACTAATGGAGTATCGATGCCCGGTCTCGAAACTCCCACGACTAGGGACCTTTTAAGGATATGCTTGTAGACTCCAGCTCTCACTTATATGATCGCCCTCATACTGCCGGCAGTCAAGCAAGAATCCTAGGGGCTCTATCAACGTGCAATAGCGACATGTCATGTCACCTAAAGCAGTACACGATGACAAAGGTAAACCAGATAGCAAACTATCATCTCGAGTAAGACTGTCCTACCGGGATAGGTCCTCCCTCAATCATTGCAATCACGTGCCTGTGATCCAATAATTGACTCTGAGGGCACTACCTCCAACAAGCATCACCGGAGTCATCTCCGCTGGATAGGAGGATGTCAACAAGCACGGACATGAAGATCATCCGGAGCCAAATGGAGCCGATAAGGAGAGGAGATCCTTTACGAGTCAAGAGCTCGTGCAACACCGCAACACATTGGTCATCCGTGAGAGCGGGATTCACCAAGCGTGCAACAAAGTGAGGAACAATTTCCTCAATAGGAACCTCCCATAGCTGCCGATTAGCATGCGAACGATTGCAAGCCATGACTCTTCTCTGTTAAAATGATTCTCTGAAAGTGATAAAGAAGAGGAGCATTGCTTAGATTATAAAGGGAGGCATTTAAGTCTCGGCACAGAAAATGTTGTGTAAGGTGAAACTATTTCCAAACTCTGAAGGCATTGGAAAAGAAATTTTGACTCAGGAAAAGCAGAGAAAGAAGGTGAAAAGAAACCTTCACTAATAAGGCAGCGCCTCACGTGCTCTCCACGAGGGCGCCAGTGCCAGAGCCAATTTTATAGGATTAAATCCTATGGTGGTGCCTCATGTGCTCCTCACGCGGGTGCCAATGTGCAAAGCACAGAAGCGTTCATTACATAGAGTTAAATTTTTAGATGGCGCCGCACGTGCTCCTCACACGGGCGCCAATATGCAAAGCACAGAAGAGTTCATTACATAAGAGTTAAACTCTTAGGTGACGTCGCACGTGCTCCTCACGTGGGCGCCAATGTTCAAAGCATATAGGTACCCATCTTAGGAATTAAATTCTTGAGTGGCGCCCACGTGCATGACATGTGAGCGCCAGCGTCCAGGTAGAATTAATTTCTACAATACTCTCCGTTAAACAGAGCCGTTGGATCAAATATCCAACGGAGATGATAAATCATCAAAATACAGAATTAAATTCTATTGGGAGAAAACATTTTCTAAATTTTTTTAAAATAAGAAAAATATTTTCGGTTGGATCAAAAATCCAATTATAGAATAAAATTATATTTTGGAATATATTCCCTCAATCTTTCTAAATAAGAAAGATTGCTCTTTGTAAAACAGAGAACCATTAGATTACAAAATCCAATGGTGATTAAAAATCACCATTTTTACAGAATAAATTCTGTACAGGGAAAATATTTCCCCAATTTTGTTAAAAACAAAAATCATATTCTGTAAAAACAGAAGTCCTTGGATCAAAGATCCAATGGTGGGTAAAATTTCCTAACTCAATTTTGAGTCAAATTAAATCAATTGGAATCTCTCAATGAGAGATTTTCTCAGAATTAAGTTACAAACTTGCCTCCACTATATAAAGGACCCGAGACTTCAAGTCTCAGATAGAAGGGAAAAAACCCATAAGCTTCTGAAAAATACAGAAAGCTTCCAAAAACAATAGAGAATTCAACCCTCAGAGTGGAAGACTTCACTTTCAAAAGAAACCTAGGTAAAAGAAATTCAGAGATCAAAATATCTCTTTTTACCTATTTTAAGAGTTAAACCCTTCTAAAAGAACTTAGTTCTTTCTCTGGATCAGAGATCCACAAGAAAAGTCTTCCACAAGTTGAGAATTTAATTCTCATCGGGAGAATCTTGTTCTTGAGAATCAAAGATTCAGAAAAGAATTAGGTCCAAAAGAAAAACAAAAGGAAAAAGCACCTATAAAAGAACTTAGTTCTTAAATAAAAACCTGATCCCAGATCTTCAAAAAACGAAGATCTTGGTGATCATTAATGGTCAAAATACCATTAACAGAGATTTAATCTCTAAAAATGAAAAATAGACTAGCGCCTCATGTGCTCCTCACGTGGGCGCCCCTTTTTAACAGCGCCTAGCGCCTCACGTGAAAAACACGCGGGCGCCCAAAACAGAAGGCTGGCGCCTAACGTGAAACACACGTGGGCACTGAATAAAAGTGCTCAGCACTCCCTATGCAACCGAAGACAGCTAAGTGCTTAGCACTAATTGGGCAGCGCCCAGCGCCGTACGTGCTCCTCACATGGACGCCATACAAAAAGTGCTGAGCACTTCATATGTAGCCAAAACGGCTGAATGGTTAGCACTGATTGGGTAGCGTCCAGCGCCGCACGTGCACCTCACGTGGACGCCAGATAAAAAGTACTTAGCACTTCACATTTAGTTAAAATGACTAAAAATGTTCAACATTTATTGGGCAACGCCTATGACTGAATGTTTCACATGACATACATGTGAACGTCAGAGCTCAAATAAGTGCTTAGCACTTTTACATGAAAAGAAAATGGCTGAACAAATAGAGCCCAAATAAGTGCTTAGCACTTTTGAATAAAAAAAGCTAGGTAGACTTAGCCCAAATTGGCTAAGTCTCTGAAATTTTCTTGCAGCTGAGCCCAAATGCTCTTTTGTTGGATCTTAAATAAAAATGTTCCTTGAAATTTTGCTAAGTTGATTTTAGTCTCAAATTAGACTAACGCATCCTTAGCAAGAACAAATTGAGCCCAAATGCTCACACATTTAAGTTGATCTTAGTCTCAAACCAGATTAACGGTCCTTAAATAAACCTAAGACTAAATAAAAAATATACGGATTTGGACTGATCCGCACCCTACGGGCGACGACATAAACTAGTCTCCGTATACAATCCACGGGCAACCTAAACAAAAAAACACACACACGACACGAAGTGAACTGCCGGAGCAGGAGAAACTGGTTATCGTAATGCGATAACGTAATTAACTGCAGGAGCTTGCGCCTGCAGGGAAGAGCGTCCCCACAATCAAAAACCCCTCATAAAATGAGGGGGAATCTGATAAAGTCTGCTACAACGGTCGCGTCTGTCTAAACCTCCGATATATGATGCCATAAATCAACTTGGTATCTTCGGAGAGGTGGACGGATAAATCCAAATAGTATCTGCCCCTAAATTCAGGCCAGACGTCCCAACGTCTCGGTCCGGTCTTTCGGCGGTGAACAAATTCAGGCACGCCCGGTGGGACCTTTTTCTCTTTTCACTCCACACTTCGTGTGTCGTGTTTCGCTAGCGAAATTGCTGTTCACAATGGTTGCCCTATTTAAGGTACTAAAATTTGGTGTCTTGCCCCTGTGCAGAAGAAGAAAATCGATTGCTTCCCGCTGCACCTCTTGCAACAGCAACTCTCGCTCCACCCCAACTGGAAGAGTGATCTATGGGCCCAATGCGACCTTCATCTTTTCAATGTCAATGGGGCAAGTAACGCAAGCCACTACTGGGTTGTTCTTCGGGGCCATGCTCCCACCAGTGGATGTCGGTGCCTCAGCGCTGCAGGAAGAAGCTTCCAAGAGGTCGGTCTTCGATCGACTAGCGACCATAACAGCCCCTCTCAATGGGCCATCCAAAGCTGACGTCTCAGTCTTCAACAGGCTGGGCAAGAACCTAAACGGGCCCGCAAAGAGGCTTGTGACACCTGAAGGGGCTACCCCAAAATGGATAGCCCTCTCAACTCTTGCTACGGGAGAAGTCGTCAAAGATGCTGTAGGGTGTTTTTCGTCACTCCATTGAGATGGGAATACGCGCGCGCTTGTAAGGCGCATTACAGATTCCCCCTACCTAGGGTAGGCTAGGGTTTATTGATTGTGGGAATCTGAATCTCCGGCAGCCGCGGACTAAACTGCCGTTAATTACCCCTCGCATTTGGAGCGAGAGAACCTTCGATTGACGGGTTAAACTGGTCATGCAAACTCAATGTGTAGTGTTGTGTTTTGAAGGGGTTTTGGATATATCGGGGGTCCCGCAGAGTTTTTATGGGGGTCCCGCTACCCGGATAGCGGGTTGGGGGTCAAGGGGGCTAGCAACCGCCCTGCGGGGTGCGGGGCAGCGCCCCGTTAGAATTTTTTTCTAACGGGGGGGGGGGGTATTTTTAGTGTGGAGTGTGTGTAAA
This sequence comes from Agapanthus africanus, assembly GCA_030015575.1. NCBI lineage: Eukaryota > Viridiplantae > Streptophyta > Magnoliopsida > Asparagales > Amaryllidaceae > Agapanthus > Agapanthus africanus. Next base: position 127,702,437 of record CM057350.1, on the reverse strand, counting down.
ATGGGGGGAAAATGGCGTCCAAAGGACGCGTGGATGCCAGCGCCTCGTGCGCCTAGCGCACAGGCGCTGGGTGCTGGCGCTAGCGCGAGCGCTTGGGTGCTGGCGCTAGCGCGAGCGCTTGGGTGCTTGAGTTAGCGCTGGGCGCTGGTGCTAGTGCTTAGCGCTTGGGCGCTGGCGCTAGCGCCGCACGTGCCCGGCACGTGGGCGCTCGGGCGCTAGCGCTTCACGTGCCCGGCACGTGGGCGCTCGGGCGCTAGCGCTTCACGTGCCCGGTACATGGGCGCTAGCGTTTTGGGTGCTCGGGCGCTAGCGCTTTGGGCGCTCGGGCGCTAGCGCCTCACGTGCCCGGTACGTGGGCACTCGGGTGCGAGCGCTTTGGGCGCTCGGGCGCTAGCGCTTTGGGCACTAGCGCCTCACGTGCCCGGCACGTGGGCGCTCGGGCGCTAGCTTATTGGGCGCTAGCAAAAGGAAGGGGTTTTTACCCCCAGAAATGGGAGTTAAACTCCTAAAGAGGATTTTGAGTGGAGTTAAACTCCAAAAGATTTAGATTTGGAGTCAAACTCCTAAGGATTTGGATTAGGAGTTAAACTCCTTTGAGGATTTGGGTCTTGGAGTTGAACTCTCTAAAAATCTTCAGAGGTTCTTCTCTCTTGAGTCTTGGATCTTCTCTTGACTGGGATTTTGTCCAAAGTTGGATTTTTGGAGATGGGTCTCCTTCTTCCTCCTCTTGATCGACTGGGTCTTGGAGAAAAGGGGGTGAGACTTAAAAGTCTTCCCTTTTTGAGATCTAATGGATGATCTGAGCTCCCCTTTGTGGGTTTTGTGGTGAAAAACTATTTAGTTTTTGAAAAGGAAGAGTAAAACTCTTGATTTAATTCAAAGGAAAGGAGAAGGTTTAGAACCTTGAGGAAGGAGAAGAAGGAGGCACACACCCTAGAGTTTTAGAGAAATGAAAAGTGTATACTTTATTCATCATCATGTTGCCTTATATAGGCTTACACATTTACATATAGCCCCTTAGGCTTTACAAAATGGCTTTTTGCCCATCGCATGCCACATGTGCTATTTCTTTTTGCACATAAGATATGGGCTTTACAGAAATTTGGCTTTATGCCCATTTTGCTTACATTCATGCACAAAAAATTACATCAAAATTATTCGTTACATCATTTTTATTTTGGCATGGGGAGGCCGGCCGCGGGGCTTGACTTGGGCATGGACCCACTTGACCTGGGCTTGGGCTCACCTGGCTTGGGGTTGACTTTGACTTTGACTTGGTCAACCGGAGTGCAATTTTTGACCCCAACAAGCAATTTTTGACCCCAACAAAGTGCCCCCCATCAATAAATGCACACCACATATGTGGGTCATGTGCATGAAATTGATGGATTTTCTTTCGTGTAGAGGCGACTTGCTTTGGTTCCCACTTTTTATGATGCACTGCCCTTTTTATGACATGGACGGTCGACGTTTGTCGCGTCTCCGAGATGGAGTGTCCGTAGTAGATGTTTCCCTGGCCCGGAGCGATTTGGTTCCCAATTTGTGGGAAGCCTGTACTGCCCTTTTTACGACATGGACGGTCGACGCTTGACGTGTCTCCGAGGCGGAGTGTCCGTGGTAGACTTTTCCCCGGCCCGGAGCAATTTGGTTCCCGATTTGCGGGAAGCCTGCACTGCCCTTTTTCGACATGGACGGTCGACGCTTGACGCGTCTCTGAGGCGGAGTGTCCGTGGTAGACTATTCCCTGACCCGGAGCGATTTGGTTCCCAATTTGTAGGAAGCCTGCACTGCTCTTTTTACGATATGGACGGTCGACGCTTGACGTGTCTCCGAGGCGGAGTGTCCATGGTAGACTTTTCCCTGGCCCAGAGCGATTTGGTTCCCGATTTGTGGGAAGCCTGCACTGCCCTTTTTACGACATGGATGGTCGACGCTTGACGTGTCTCCAAGGCGGAGTGTCCGTGGTAGACTTTTCCTTGACCCGGAGCGATTTGGTTCCTGATTTGTGGGAAGCCAGCACTGCCATTTTTACGACATGGACGGTCGACACTTGACGCGTCTCCGAGGGAGAGTGTCCGTGGCAGACTTTTCCCTGGCCCGGAGCGATTTGGTTCCCGATTTGTGGGAAGCTTGCACTGCCCATTTTACGACATGGACGGTCGACGCTTGACGTGTCTCCAAGGCGGAGTGTCCGTGGTAGACTATTCTCTGGCCCGGAGCAATTTGGTTCCCGATTTGTGGGAAGCCTGCACTGCCCTTTATACGACATGGACGGTCGACGCTTGACGCGTCTCTGAGGCAGAGTGTCCGTGGTACACTTTTCCCTGGCCCGGAGCGATTTGGTTCCCGATTTGTAGGAAGCCTGCACTGCCCTTTTTACGACATGGACGGTCGACGCTGCCCTTTTTGCGACTTGGACGGTCGATGCTTGATTTTACTTGCTCTGCTTCTTGCAGTGTCAGGGGTGAACATGACTTGCTCCGCTTCTTGCGGTGTCGAGATTGGATTCTGACTTTCTCTGCTTTCTGCGGTGTCGGAGTTGAAGTTAACTTGTTGATTGTGATTTGGGTTGACATCGGCATCGCTATACTGGAATATGGTACCATAAGCGAATCATCATTTGCCATGAGAGGATTTGGGGATTTTGGTTGGCATCTGCATTGCTGCACTGGAATAATGCCAGGAGCAACTCATCATTTGCCCTGGTAGGATTTGGGAATTGGTTTTTTGGGCGGCATCTGCATTGCTGCACTGGAATAATGTCAGGAGCAACTCATCATTTGCCCCGGGAGGATTTGGGAATTGGTGGCTTAGGAGACAGGTTTAGATCCCTATCACCTAAGGCTTTTCAATTTTATGGGTCGTAAGGGTCCCATAAAAGCATTTTCTCCCTACGAGTCGAAAGGATCTCGTAGGTGTTGTTGGATATAGTGCCCTCAGAGTCAATTATTGGATCACATGCACATGATTCCAATGATTGAGGAAGGACCTATATCGGTAGGACAATCTTACTCAAGATGATAGTATGCTATCTGATTTATCTTTATCATTGTGTACTGCTTTAGGTGACCTTACAGGTCGCTATTACACGTTGATAGAGCCCTTAGGATTCTTTCTTGACTGCCAGCAGTATGATGGCGATCATATACGTGGGAGCTGGGGTCTATAAGCACATCCTTAAAGTGGTCCCTAGTCGTGGGAGTTTCGAGACTGGGCATCGATACTCCATTAGTAGACTAGTGTATACAGTCGAGACCCCGACGAGGGGCGGTGGCCGGTCTCACAAGCCATTGGTGTCAGTTGGATCACCTAAGATGTACACAGGTGCTCATTGGGTTATGAGTACACTGGACAGGACTCGCCGGGAACATGCTAGTTGGTATTATACCTGACGTCAGATAGCAGTTCCCTGGTGACATGTGTACAGGTTAGTTCATCGACCTGAGATCGTCATTTGTCTCGTGTGTGTTCCCACTGTGCTTTGATTACTACCCTACCACGGATCAAAAGAGTCGTGCAAACAGGTTTTAGTTGGGTACAGTCCTGAGCCACATGGAGGCAGTGAGCGGATCGGCAGGGGTTTCGTCTCTTCCGGTATAGAGGGTGAGATCGCGCTGTGTCTAGGAGATCCATTACACGAAGTCCTTGGCCAAGGCAGGAGATTTACTGGTAGGTATTCCAGTAGTATCTCAGGGTATTCTGGGCTACACTTCGACACGACTTGTACCGCTTTTAGGGGTCTGACTTTTACCAACCCCCTAGGCCCGACATGCGATGCTCATAGACGAACGGACCAGACTGTACGGATATTGTCACTGACAGGCTCAGTAGGGTGTCAAGATGAGTTCGCTCATCGACCTCTCTTTTGGTCAATACCTGGTGGCCCGTTACGTACGGCTAGTACCTCTGACGTGCTAGTGGTTAAATCCACAGCCAAAGTATTGACGAGTCTTTAGAGTCCCTTACAGACAGTTTTCAAGTTTTGGGCGAAACGTTGTAGAGGCTGTATGATATATGGCAGGGTTCGATCATATACGTGCAGTAGTGCACGGATCATGATCGGGCGGATCATACTAGTGGGCTTTGGTTTAAGCTGGATCCTAGTATTAGATTTGTTGAATTACTTTAGTCTCATCGTATTCGCATTCGGTCGGAATGCGGATGCAGGTATGTATATACAGGTGAGGAGTATCCTTGTGATCCATCACGAGTTTACTTTAGATGTTGCCGTATCTTTTTATTGTTGTAAACATTTGGATTAATATTTACAAATGGAAATTGTGAGCTAGAAATCATCATTTTGTGCATTTAATGTGACATGGACTTCATTAGTGACTCATGGTCTCTTTTATTGTGCATATGTCACATTATGTGATTGATTTGTGGTTTGAAATGAGGGGAAGAGAGAGAAGGGCAGCCATGATAATATTTGGTCTTGTATTTTTTTGTAGCTCACTCTCTCATTCCATCATAAGAAACACAAAAGAAAAAGAATCTCATCTTCTTCTTCTTCCTCTAGCTCACAACCTCCATTAATGGCATCATCTTCAACCTCCATCCATACACTCTCATGTGATGAGAATCAATGGATGCTTGAGACAAAGTTACCACACACATTCTCTACATCGCCTTGGAAACGTCGGCTAGCGAACTTCGTACCCGAGTTGCTTCGGACGAAGCGGGAGTCCGTAAAAAGACTCGAAGATGTGGTGCCCTTTCCGACGAGGAGATCGAGATCGGAGATGCCGCGAGGAGCTTGGGATGGTGGCCAAAGACCGAAGGACACGGATCGATCGGTATAGCTTTTCCAACCCTTTCTCTAGTTGCTAGTTATAGGTTAATGGTTCGATCCGGATTTCTAGTATACGATAGCGCCAGTTTCAAGTTTTGAAAAAGTTTTCGTTTCCGCATTTTGGCCTCGGACAGATGGCCGGGGCGCTACCGTAGACTTACATGGTATCAGAGCCACGCCATTAACCTTTACTAGCTTTCTCTAACGTGTTTAGAACTTCGATCGAACGAAAATTTCCAAAACTGCATTTCCAATTCTAAAGTTTTTGTCGAATTTATTTTATCGTCAATTTTTTTATAGGTACGTCAGAAAATCATGCAGGCTTTTCTAAGACCACTGCAGAAAACTGGTAGAGTGAGCTCACTGTAGTGCCGCGGAACTGCGGCCTTACCCACGTTTTGGCCGTGGTTCTGCCGCAGTACTGTAGCAACACTGCACCAGTTTTTCTACAGTGGTCTCTGACTTAGAATTGGGGTTTCTGGAATTTTTAGTTTTGGCCCAGATTATTTTGAGTACTGGGAATTGTGCTTGGGGCCCACTTCGGCAAATTTTGTCGATCGAGAATTTTAAACATGTTAGTTCACAGTATTTATATTATATCTGCGACCGTGAATGTCATTTGATCAGTAAATCTTATCTAATTGCTATAGCCCTTTTAGACGGATTTGCGAACGTGACATTCACGTTGATGTTCTGTGTTGTGCTGTGATGTTGCGGATTTGTCGTGGTGGATAGCCTGGATGCAATGGTAGTACAGTTTGGTTGTATTTGTACATTTGATATTGCGGGCGAGCGTCCGACATGTGGACTGCCGTCACTGCCTGTTTGTATATTATTCTTTTGGGGCACGACTGGGCTGAGGTCGATGTACCCGTTGTATATATATTTTACTTTCTGTACTAGGATTACCCCAAGGTGGGGTGCATGAATAGCCGGGTTCTAGGGCAACGGGCCCGCATCTCATGGCTTTAAGACTGAGGGGGCTTCACTCTAGAATTGGCGGGCTATTCGCCGCACTCGTAGGGGGTACAGGTTGACCCAAGGAGGGGTGCTCAAGTTACTGGATTCCGTGAAGTGCTGGGTGGTCCATTCACGTTGTTGAAGGGGGCTGCCTCACTTCAGGTTTTGGCTGGTAACTTGCCGCGCCCGTAGGGGTCTAGGATTTCATTGCACAGGCTATCCACACGACCAGGGGAACGTCGGGTTTCAGTAGCGGCTCTATGAAACCCGGGGATCCCAGATTATCTGTATTGTTCTGTGATGCTGATTACATTTCTGTGATGTTGCATTTTATCACGCCTTGAGCGAATATTATATATTGATATATATACTAGTAGATGTTGTATATGTTTTACACCCGCGCTAGTCCAGTCCCGCTCTATCGTTAGTTAAGTAACTTAACGGGTGATGACGGGACCCAGTGGCGAATGCGGATGGCATATACGTACATCATATTTTCGTTCTTTTGTGGTGTGATTAATTGATGGGACTGCATTGATTCGGATCAATGCAAGCTAAACAAACCTATTCTGATGTTGTTGGAACATTTTTCAAAAAAAAGCTGTTATTGCAAGGACGTTCTCTTTTGTTTTGCACAGTGGTATTCGGTTATGAATATCCAGCACCTCAGTCGATGAGGCAAGGGCCGAGATCCCTTCACCAGGAGTGACCCCTTGGACTAAATTTTGCGTCAGGGTAATAACTTCACTATAGCTGATTACTTTTTGCTTTGCATCGTAGTATTCAGTTGGAATATCCTGCACCTCATTCTACGGGGAAAGATCCGAGATCCCTTCACCGGGAATGACCTCTTTAGCAAAGGTTTTCGCTACTATATTTTTATAAAAAGCTATCCGGTTCCTTCAACGATATCAAGTTCATTACGTTAAAGGTTTTTCGCCAAAAACCATTCGTAGCCCTCCGTTATTTCAGACAGCTAGCACTTAGTATTCATATTATGTTTGTTGGCCTTAGTCAAGGCATAATGTATGGTAGCTATTTGTTACTTTTCTGTTGCATAGATAAATGCGTTGGTTTGGGACAGTCATACAGCCTTATTGGCCCTAGTCAAGGGCTTGTACGGGTGGGTTCAAATTAACCTGGACAATGACGGGTAGAATTTGACATGTGACTTATGATTTGTTGGCCTTAGTCAAGGTCATAAGAGTATAGGGTAAAAATCATATCGGGAGTTTCTAAAGAAACTGAAACTTGCCAGATATGCGCATAGCTTCTGCAGTGTGATAACATGAGTGGATTCCATCACGTTATCATGCGATGATAGTTGGATCCCGATTCCCACTGATGAGTTGGTTTACTCCTTGGGTGATCCCGACTAATTCTTCTTTTAGGTTTGGAGGAGAATTTGAGGTTACAGTGAAAGGTTTCCTGATTAGATAAATTGATAACCATTCTGATCTAGGTTAGAGTGCACGCTGAGTGTTTCTTTTCTCTCTCTCTTTGGCAGCGACCATGACCCGACCCTAGACTATGACTCAGTGACCAAGTTAACCGAACCTTCTTAAAACACTGGCTTTTGGATTGTCAGAGTTGCATACCTCATTGCCACTCCTACTTTTACCCTTTTCTCCAGAACACCCCGTATTACTATGAACATCCACTTCCATTGGATAAAACCATCGTATGGTTATATACGAACTTGAAGGAACTTGTTCCAGATTCGAGGATGGTTTCCGGTTCTGGAGAAAATGAATAGGAATATTCAGTTGTCTTTTCCTTTTACCTTCTCTCAGGTTGCGAGTGCTCCTTGGATTAGGACAGTACACCTATTATGCTTATTGGATAGTCTTCATCTAAAGCATAAGCAGGTGCCGAATGGTAGGGAATGAAGAAAACCATTTAGCCTAAAAGGTGTACAGAAGGTATTAAGTAAAGACAAATAAAGGGGTTAGTAAGAGGGCAAAGAAAAACTGCGACTGCTATTCACGACCAAATCAAGTATTTCATCGCCACTCCTACTTCACCTTTGTATTTATCCAGGACACTCCGTATCACTACAAAGATCCACAGTTTATTTGGATACTCCATCGTATGGTTATATACGAACTCGAAGGAACTTGTTCCAGTTCGGGGATGGATTTTGGTTCAGGAGAAATAGGAATAAGGTTTTATTCAGTTGTCTTTTATCTTCACCTTCTCTCAGGTTACGAGTACTCCTAGGATTAGAAGAGTACACCCATTATGCTTATTGGATAGTCTTCTTCAGAACCATAGGCTGGTGCCGAACGGTAGGGAAGAAAGAAAACCATTTAGCCTAAACGGGTGTACAGAAGGTAATGAGTAAAGACATATAAAGGGATTTGGAGAGATGGCAAAGAAATATATGGTTACAGTTGTGAATCTGATAATGGAAGAGGCATTACTAAGAATACCAGGATACCCCTTTGAAACATTTACATGTTTCAGTTTCACCGTGTATTGTTAAAAGAAAACCGATTTCCCAATTAGCCCTTGCTTCAGGGTATGTATTTACCAGGTTTGATTCTCACATCTGTATGGTTTTACAGATGATGAGTGGGAGTAAGTTATTGGGAATTGGGTGATTATCCTCATTATATCGGGATTCGTTGTAATTGATGATATTTGAGGAAATCGCCTGGGTTATTTGCCGGACGGCAAATATTTGGTTTTGAATATCCGTTGTTATGCACCAATTTCAAATTGATATATCTGTACGTTTATTTTCATAAAGTGAGATATAACTTTTTAAAATTATGTCTATGACATTTACCTATATCAGTGGATGGTTAGGTAAAGGAGCATTAAATAGCGGTGTAATTCTTCTTAACCATAAGTACAGTTTTCAACCTACGACACACAAGGAATGAGTTATTAGACTCAGAGGACGTATACAGAGTATTGTATGTTGTCCAGTGTCCATTTGGACAGAGGGGTTGGTACTCGTACTATATTCTGTTTACTTATGACTTCTCTAGTTCTTAGACATGTGTTTCGTAGAAATGCAAGGTCCAAGTTTTGAGAAGTTATAGGTATAAGAGTAAAGTAGAGAACCAGGTGTTGCAAGTATCGGGATTCTTCAAAGAGATCGAAGATGTAGATACTTGTGTATGGTATTCAGTTGATAGTAATGATTAAGAGAACTTGCTTCTCTTTTAGGTTACTCATATCTGGATGTATTCCTAAGTTGAGGAATGCTGATTAGCCTTTCTCCATTTAGTTGACATGCACTGGAGATAGCTGCATGATTTGAATCTGGTTCCAATTAAATCAGTGCCTCTGTTTCTATATTGGATATAGAATAGTTCATATCTTAACAATGTTAAGGTACGGGGAGTTGTCTGGCTTATGCTTAAAACCAGACTCTGGATAACTCAAGCTATGTTTCTGTAATGGCTGTTTGTGGGTTGATGATTTGTTCAAAAAAATTATGTTAACCGTAATCAGAAACGGCGTCGCTTTGCAGCTAGCCGGTGAATACGGGTCGATCCACAGAGATGTGTAATTTTCTTAATGTGTTTTTACGAGTTGATTCCAAATGTTGTTTGGATTGATTTATTATGTCTAAAAAACCTAGATCTATCACTAAACTAAATTAATCTAAATTAAAGTCTTGATAGGGTTAGGCTTAGGGGAAGTTGGGAGATTAAAGGTTCCCTCACCGCTTTCAATGCCTTATTTTAGATCTATTAGATGTTATAGTAATTATCAATAAAGTGGATTAGAATCTTTTGGGAAGATGTTTCTTCCTCTAGATTCTTGTCCTTCCTTTATCGATACTTACCCTAACCTCCATGGAAAACACGCGCAACCGGTCCTTTACACTACGGTGTCACCATTACCTCGAGGGATAAGGTGCCGTAGGGAGCGGGGTGTGCGTGCATGCATGGAGTTCTAATTCTTAGGTATGAAATGGCATGAAAGGGGTGAGAGATCTCACCTCTCAAACCTTTCCCTAAGGCTTACCCTAACAAGCGAGGAGATTACTCGCTCATTAGGGGATTAAAAGACATTCTAATTAAAAGAGAATTAAAACAAAGAATTAAAAGTAACTTACTAATTTTTATTGATGGCTCTCTCCAAGCAAGAATACAGAACAGATCTGAATTTGTGAAAATGAAAAGAGGCATCGGTTTTACAGATCTGTGATTACAATTTATAGGTAAACAGGAAAACTATGGTTACAGATTCTCGCACACATGATTTTACAGATATGCCCACGGAAAATCCAAACCCCCGCACCGACGGACCGACACGAGAAGACTGCACCGACACGGGCATTGAATGGCCGCGGAACCGCGGCGCCAGCCTAGGTTTGGCCGCGGTTCCGCGGCCAAATGAAGGAGTTGGGTCTGGAAACTTCTAGGCTTTCTTCTTGGCTTCTTGGGCTTTCTATTTTTCCACTTCTTTTCTCCATTTGACTTCTGGGTCTTCTCCAGATCTTCAGTGAAAACTTGTAATGATCTTTTGACTGTTTCCTTTGATATTTCGGACCATGCGTTGCCTTGTACCCTTGTGAATTGTTCTCTGTCTAGGCTTGACTAGGGTCCTTCTACTTGTTGGTCAAAAGTCCCTTTTCTGTATCAACTTTCGTCTTTTTCACTGTATTTGCTCCAAGAGCCTGTATCCTGTAATATGCAACAAACGTGCGTCAAGAGTACCTGTTTATTTATAAAACGAATAAAAATGGGGAGTACAATAATGCAATATTATAGTATGAACAAATACCCCCAAACTTATCTTTTGCTCGTCCTCGAGCAAACTTATTTTTTTTATTCACTAAAATCCTAACCACACTTTCGCAGGGAAACGCGATTGCACTGAGCATGTGCAACAAGCCGTTAAATCTCTAGGTGTCCCTAATAGGAGGAGTATTGTCTCCTGAGGGTTTTCAGCGGATTACACCCACAAAATCCTATCAATTCGGCCTTTCGACTTTTGTTTTCCAATTAGGTTTTCTAACAAGGAATTCTATTATCTTCTACTTGTAAATCATCCACCCATATTCTTCACACTTCCTTATTATTTAACTTAAGATTATATATGTTATGTAGACCTACTTAGCTTTCGGCATCTCTTAAGTCTTCCTTCTAGGGTTTCATCTCTACTTAGGAATTTCTATCAATTCTACTAAAGATACAGGTTCTATTCTTTATTCCTCTCTCTTATCTAAATTCCAATCACATACCCCTACGTGTGTGTATAGATCACCCCTACACTTGGAAATTCAAATCAAGCAATTATACTCTCGTCCGTTGTCCAAAGCACTTATTAATTTGTGAATTTTTACTTGAATTTCGCTTACACATCCTTCATGCGACCGTTAATACTTCTTAAGGTACCAACAACCGATTACAAGATGCGTTAGCACTTTAAAGCGTACTTCCTAGTTTTGCAACACCCAAGGCTTTAGCAGTGATTCCCAAACCAATTGGTCTAAGGCACTAGGTGATGAAGCACCCTCGCTAATTATTTTTCTATTTTTTACAGTCTTAAGTAATCACAAAAAACCAGTGTCCATTTTTTTTCTTTATTCACTTTTTTTTCTTTTATTTTCATTGTACTAAGGACTTTTGGACAAGAGCATTTCAAGGTCTCTTCTACTATTCCAAGTTTCAAGGTACGTGATTGTGCAATTTGTAGGGTATACGTTTTCAGAGTCTAGACTTAAGCTACGAACTATTTTTCAAACTTATACTCTAATAAGAACATCAATACTCTTCCTTCATTTTGACTTAACCCAAGAAGTGAACCCAAAATTTACCTATTTCTAAATAAACTACAAGGCATATACTTTCTACGTTAAACTTTAAAGAAGGTTATTTTTAGGGTTTTTAATTTACTAAGTCTAAGATCTAGTTGTTCCAAACCAGTTAACCTATTAGTCAAACTCAAGTCAATTAGCCAAAATTAAATACAATTATTTTTATAATTTTTGAAATTTTTCAAATTTTTATGGGTTTTCAAATAAATATGCAAATGCAAAAAAATATATACAAATGAATGCGAAAAAAGAAGACGTACCGAGCATACCCCCAAACTTGAACTTGACAGTGTCCTCACTGTCATGCTAAACCAAGAGTATCAAAATACCGGCACTCCCCTGTTTATTTATTTATAATTTTTTTTATTGTTAAGGAAAACAAATATATACAGAAAGGCCCCCCAAACTTTATTTAAACAATGTTAGACATTACTGCCAAACTTTGCATAGACCAAACGTCAACACCAACCAGTTGAAAAATTTATCAGTAAAGAGTTTAGGTTGGTGGAAGAATAAGTTGTAGCGATCCAAAAATAATTGGGGAAGATAGAAGTAGTGGTATGGAAGGTGTGGAGGTGAATATACAGGAGGTGGTGATGCATCAAAACGAGAATGTGAATGATCAGCAATCAGTGGAATATTGGCATTCTCCTAGCTTATTAAAAGAAATGGGGGTGGTTCAACTTCTAAAGGAGGAGGTTGACTCACCACAATACCCCCAAAATGTTTCTGTGGGTCCTCTATTGACTTGGTATCATTCATCAATCGCATATGATATTCAATTATAAGGGAACTGATCTCCTCGATGTCCGCCATAGTCCAACCGAAAACTTGCCGCCTATCTTGTAAGACCTTTAAAATAGCGTTCTCTTGCTCGAAGGCTAGAGAGGCTGATATTATAATGGGAAAAGTCTCATTCTCACCTATGTAAGCATATTTAAGGTGAGGCGGTAAGGACATGAGTTCGAGTTTCGGAGGCGAAAGAATCATTGCGGAATCTACCTCGAACTCAAAGGACTCCAACACAGGTTCGAAATCACTGCAAACAACCGATTCGGATGGTTCAACTAACTCATCCAAAAATTCAAAAGACTCATATTCGGGCTGTGAGTCGTCATCATCCAAAAAAGTGAAACATTCATAATCCATATCGGTTGTGTCAACGGTGGTAGGCTCAAGGAGGGACGCACTAGTAGCGTCAAAACTGTTTTCATCAAACAAGAATCTTTCAAGCTCGCAGTCTTCCTGCGTGATTTCGTGAATAGAGCAAACTTCTCGTGTACTAGTTTTAGGCACGGGGGGCAGACTTCCTAACTTATAAATATTGAACTCACTAGACGTCTTCCCGAAGGATAGAGTCATGGAGCCATTGCGACAGTTTATTACGGCATTGGAAGTGGCCAAAAATGGTCGACCGAGAATCACCGGAATTTGGTTTCTTGGGTTAGCAACAGGTTGTGTATCCATAATAATAAAATCAACGGGGAATATGAACTCCCCAACTTTGATCAACACATCCTCTAGCTCACCCCTTGGATGGGTGATTGATCGATCAGCCATTTGGAGAGTACAACGAGTGGGTTTCAACTCTCCAACCCCTAATTGTTCGTACACAGAATAGGGAAGCAGGTTAACACTCGACCCAAGATCTAAAAGTGCTCGATTAATTTTCTTATCCCCAATTGTGATTGAAATCGTAGGACAGCCCGGGTCCTTTCGTTTTTAGGGTAAGGGTTGAGGGTGGTTAATAGCATTGCTCACTGCACTAGCCACTAACACTTTCTTGGGTACTTGAGATGACTTTCTCTTCGAGGTGCATAAGCCCTTTAAGATTTTCGCGTATGAAGGGACTTGTTGGATGGCATCCAAGAGAGGTATATTTATGCTAACCTGCTTAAATAACTCCACAATCTTCTCCACTTGTGCAGTTGGTTTATTGGGACTCAACCTGTTTGGAAATGGAGCATTTTGAAAATTCGTTGAGTCAAATGTCTGTGGAGTAGAATGTGGAGTAGGAACGGATCCTAGTGTGGGTCCGTTCGGATTAGAAGAAGAAGAGCCTTTTGAAGAATGGAGAATAGGCTCTAGCGGAGGAGATAAGGGTGAAAAAAAAGGAGGAGAAGAAGGAGAAGGTGACGATGGAGAAGAAGAAGAAGAAGAACCACCGGCGGGGATGTCATCACTAGTATCCATATTATTCTGCAATACTCTTCCGGATCTCAACGTGGTCACCGCATTTACATTGTGATTGTGATATGCGTTTTGTGTGTGACCGGGATTTGGCAATGGTTGAGATGGAAGCTTTCCCTTTTCTCTCTCGCTCAACGCAGCAGTTAATTGTGCAATTTGTGTCTCAATAGATTTGATACTTTGATCGTGTGAAGCATTGTTATGCATCAAAGACTGAACATAATTTTCAAATCTTGCTGCTGATTCTGTAGATTGCTTGAGAAATGCATATAGACTTTTTTCTAGCGAGATAACCTTATCATCATTTGGTTGAACCAAATTGTTCGTTTGATTTGTATAAGGTTGTTGTTGGAAAGGTTGCTGGTTTTGAGTTTGTGAAGGTGCTTGTTGTTGTTGTTATGGAGGAGGAGCTCTTTGAAAATTGTTATTTCCTTGGAATTGTTGATTTTGGTTCCAAGCGAAATTTGGGTGACTCCTCCACCCCGGATTGTATGTCGAAGAGTACGGATCGTTTCTTTGTCGTTGCTGAAATGCAGCATTGACTTGATCCTGTCCTTGAGTAGATGCATTATAAGGACACTCTTCGGTTAGATGTGATAGATCCGCACAACAAGCACAAACAGTTCATGGAGGCATAACAGGGGCAGGAGAAGGAGATGAGATTTTGGTCTCAATGGCTTCTAGCTTTTTCATAAGTGCGGCCATCTCGGCCTTCATAGCAATCGACATATCTACTTGATGTATGCTTGCCCTGGATTGACCACTAGAAGAAGATGATGTGGTCCTTGTACTCTCCTACTGAATTGTTTGCTCACTAAGATCCTCAAGAAACTGCCACGCTTCGTCGCTAGACTTGGAGAGAAAATGTCCTTGACATATGGTTTCTAGCAACTGCATCGTTGCCGAGTTCAATCCCTCGTATAATGTTTGGCAAAGTTGCCAACTTTCGATCCCATGATGAGGGCATTGAACGAGTAGGTCTTTAAATCTCTCGAAGCACTTCCAAAATGGTTCGGAAGGAAGCTGTGAAAATTGTATAATCTCGTTACGGATTCTAGCAGTTTTGTGATGATGATAGAACTTTTTCAGAAAAGCTTTCACAAACTCGTCCCAATTTCTAATGGAATGTGATGCGGTGCTGTATAGCCACTTCTCGGCTAGATCACATAAGGTGAAAGGAATGACCCTTAGCCTTATAGCGTCATCACTTAATTGGGTAGTTTTCATCATGGCGCAAACGTTTTGGAATTTATTGATAAAGATATATGCATCTTCGGATTCCAAACCATGAAATTTTGGCAGCATATTGATGAAATGTGGTTTTATTTCAAAATTGTCCCTATTTGCCGGTGGGGGTGAAAGACAGGTAGGTAAAGAAGTGCGGACGGGGTAAAAGAGATCCTGGAGCGCAACTCGTGGGGGCGCTGCAACAGGCGGAAGATTCGGGTTATTCGCACCTAACGGAGGTGGAATCATTCCCGTCGGTAAGGTATCGTTGGGGTTGAATCCCGACATACCTTCGAAAGAAGAATTTGAAGGTGGAGGTAAGGAAATGGAGGGAATTTCGACTTCGGTGTCGAAAGGTTCGTCGGTCGGTACCAACGAAACACGGACTAATCGGGCGTTAGTATCCCTAGTCCAAAGTGACATACACTAAAAGGGGTAGTGTAGTCAGAAAAAAGAAAAAAACAGAATGTGGAGGTAAGATAACGTCAATGAGAAGAAGTGGTGTAAGCGAGGTGCAAGATTTCTTTAGCGACAAGTTGCAAGTTTTGAAAATATTTTTTCATTTTTTATTTATTTATGTGAGAATGCTTGCAAAGAGATTTTGAAAAGGGACTTGTGACACAAATGTATCAACCACACATGCACAATCAGGCCTAGATCTAGGGTTACCTAGGTCTGCTAGACAGCTCCTAACTAGGGCTAGAAATAGGACCTCAAACCGCCTCTTCACCGACAATTACGTCCAGGTAAGTGCCAGGTAAGTGGGAAGGAACCACAATAGTGGGCCTAATTAATAACCACTAGTCTAGACACACTTGCCTAGACACCGCAAGGTCTGGTTAGGATAAACGGTCGATGCCTATACTAGTCCTTTTCCTATTGAGCTCGATATCCTTAGGGCTGAGTCTAGTATTTTTTAATTAATTGTGGTCAATGCAAATGCGTTAAGTGTTTTCTGGGGTCCTGGGAAGGGTGATGAAATCCCCACCCAATCTGAGTTTGGTCAATTAGCCCCTTAAAGTCCGATTCAATTATGCAAAACATAAAATTCACTTGCAATCAATTTTTTTAGCGCGGCGCAAAGAAACTTGCAGAAAATCTGTTATTTAGAAGGGGAGAAAAGATTTTTTTAGCGCAAAGAATTCCTGCAGAAAGTTTTGACAGAAGATATATGGGGTCTGACAGAGGGGAAAGGAAGAAAACAAACCATGCAATTTTTACGCAGAGAGGCCAACAGAACGCCGCGGAACCGCGGTTTTGATGGGGTATATGCGGCGGAACCGCGGTCTCTTGGGGGGTTCAGGTCTCCAGAAAATTTGTATGGCTCTGTTGTGTCAATCCACCTCTGTTCCGATGTGCACTTTTTCTGGTTTGCCCTCTGTAAATTTTCAGATCCGAGAATCTTCGCTATTCCTGCAAAATTCAAAAGATACACCCTTCAAACAGATCAAAATTGATAATTTTTAATTTCTTTTTTTTTTATTTTCAGATTTTTATAATTTTTAAAATTTATATCAACCCGAAATTACACAGAAGAAATTTTTACGCCATCCCCGGCAACGGCGCCATTTGATTTGTTCAAAAAAATTATGTTAACCGTAATCAGAAACGGCGTCGCTTTGCAGCTAGCCGGTGAATACGGGTCGATCCACAGAGATGTGTAATTTTCTTAATGTGTTTTTACGAGTTGATTCCAAATGTTGTTTGGATTGATTTATTATGTCTAAAAAACCTAGATCTATCAATAAACTAAATTAATCTAAATTAAAGTCTTGCTAGGGTTAGGCTTAGGGGAAGTTAGGAGATTAAAGGTTCCCTCACCGCTTTCAATGCCTTATTTTAGATCTATTAGATGTTATAGTAATTATCAATAAAGTGGATTAGAATTTTTTGGGAAGATGTTTCTTCCTCTAGATTCTTGTCCTTCCTTTATCGATACTTACCCCAACCTTCATGGAAAACACGCGCAACCGGTCCTTTACACTACGGTGTCACCATTACCTCGAGGGATAAGGTGCCGTAGGGAGCGGGGTGTGCGTGCATGCATGGAGTTCTAATTCTTAGGTATGAAATGGCATGAAAGGGGTGAGAGATCTCATCTCTCAAACCTTTCCCTAAGGCTTACCCTAACAAGCGAGGAGATTACTCGCTCATTAGGGGATTAAAAGACATTCTAATTAAAACAAAGAATTAAAAGTAACTTACTAATTTTTATTGATGGCTCTCTCCAAGCAAGAATACAGAACAGATCTGAATTTGTGAAAATGAAAAGAGGCATCGGTTTTACAGATCTGTGATTACAATTTATAGGTAAACAAGAAAACTATGGTTATAGATTCTTGCACACATGATTTTACAGATATGCCTACGGAAAATCCAAACCCCCGCACCGACGTACCGACACGAGAAGACTGCACCGACACGGGCATTGAATGGCCGCGGAACCGCGGCGCCAGCCTAGGTTTGGCCGCAGTTTCGCGGCCAAATTAAGGAGTTGGGTCTGGAAACTTCTGGGCTTTCTTCTTGGCTTCTTGGGCTTTCTATTTTTCCACTTCTTTTCTCCATTTGACTTCTGGGTCTTCTCCAGATCTTCAGTGAAAACTTGTAATGATCTTTTGACTGTTTCCTTTGACATTTCGGACCATGCGTTGCCTTGTACCCTTGTGAATTGTTCTCTGTCTAGGCTTGACTAGGGTCCTTCTACTTGTTGGTCAAAAGTCCCTTTTCTGTATCAATTTTCGTCTTTTTCACCGTATTTGCTCCAAGAGCCTGTATCCTGTAATATGCAACAAACGTGCGTCAAGAGTACCTGTTTATTTATAAAACGAATAAAAATGGGGAGTACAATAATGCAATATTATAGTATGAACAGTTGACCCAGGCTATGACGAGGGTTGACTTTCTACCATCTGGAAGATCAATAGTGATATTATTCTTGACTCGCCACAGTTTTAGTAAAATGGATTTTTTCAGAAAACAGTAGTGGGAGTATGGTAGAACTGGAAGTGATTCCAAAACTGCAAACGATTACTGAAAATTTGATAAGAACCTAAAGATTCAATCTGGTTTGACATTCCATTGTCCACTCCGCAGATATGGTGGGTAACCTCAGGCACCCGAGAGGTACTCCGGTAGCCTCAAGGACGGTGACAGGGAGGTTCTTGTTTACTCAGACATGCCATTGTTGTTATTCCAGACTGTGAGACCCGGCAGGAGGATGAGTATAGCGTCGTTCTAAACTAGCTTTAGAAGTGTACGTGTATATGACTCTGCCAGAGGGTTGTCGTAGTCAGTGGGAGCAGCGTAAGCATAGTGGACAAGTAGCTTATGTCTATTTATGGACTAAAGAAGATATAGCGGAGATAGATCATCCATTTCTGATGTGACAGTCATAGGTTTGACTTCATCAGAATAGGGGATGGATCTGTTAAGAAGGTAGTAGGGTTTGATGTCCTGATATATGGATGACATACACAGAGTAGGAAGTGAAATTTCTATACTACGATCGGTTATACTTTGGTTGTCACACAGTGGTTTCTCCATATAGGACATGGATATTATATCAGACATTCTGGTTACTAGATCTATGGTTGTAGATCTAGATTTGGGCAGTTTCCCAATCAGGGTTCTTAGACAGCATTCTAAACGTATTTAGAATGGATGACTCCTGGCATAGTAGTGTACCTACAGGTGATGGAGTCACCCTCTCTAAAGGTGTCTTACAGACTAAAGGGGAGAGGGATGTGCATGATTGGCAGATCACTTGCTTAGGCAATTGAGTCAATCATGAGATGTCGGGTACCACACCAGATATTGTTTTTGCACGAGATGCAGTAAGTTGATATTAATCCTATCCTGGAGAGACATTCGGAAGCAGTTTTAGAACACAAGTGGATGTTCTAGGGAAATGATAACGGCAGCCTCCTTTAGGAGACAGTTATCATTCCAGGCTTCCAAGGTGACCTGGATGACAGAGTGACTGTCAAAGTTATAGTTTTTCCTCTAACGAAGGGCAGTTATTTGGACAGGAGGTCTAAGCGGATACTGAGGGAGGCATGGCGCAGGATACTGATTAAATTCAGTTGAAGATACAGTCTAAGAAGTTTGGATTTGGAGTTCATTTATGAACTAGGTCCCATGAGATATCCAGACATATTCTAAGACAGGTATTGCTCATTTCGGGAGATGGCTTTCTCCATGAACTTGAGATAAAGAGAGACATAGAAAGAAACATTAGGGTGGATCCACTCACTGAGGCTATTCTTCGAACGCAATAGTTTCGCAAACGGGCTTTGTGAGACTGATTAGTAGAGGAGTTGGGTATTCGGTATCACACGGACTGTGAGTATGCGACATCGCAATAATTAGCCTTGAGTGCAAGTGGGAGATTGTTGGATATAGTGCCCTCAGAGTCAATTATTGGATCACAGGCACGTGATTGCAATGATTGAGGGACTATCTATACCGGTAGGACAGTCTTACTCAAGATGATAGTATGCTATCTGGTTTATCTTTATCATCGTGTACTGCTTTAGGTGACCTTACAGGTCGCTATTACACGTTGATAGAGCCCTTGGGATTCTTGCTTGACTGCCAGCAGTGTGATGGCGATCATATACGTGGGAGCTGGGTCTATAAGCACATCCTTAAAGTGGTCCCTAGTCGTGGGAGTCTCGAGACTGGGCATCGATACTCCATTAGTAGACTAGTGTATATAGTCGAGACCCTGACGAGGGGTGGTGGCCGGTCTCACAAGCCATTGGTGTCAGTTGGATCACCTAAGATGTATACAGGTGCTCATTGGGTTATGAGTACACCGGACAGGACTTGTCGGGAACATGCTAGTTGGTATTATACTTGACGTCAGATAGCAGTTCCCTGGTGATATGTGTACAGGTTAGTTCATCGACCTGAGATTGTCATTTATCTCGTATGAGTTCCCACCGTGCTTTGATTACTACCCTACCACGGCTCAAAGGAGTCGTGCAAACAGGTTTTAGTTGGGTACAGTCCCGAGCCACATGGAGGCAGTGAGCGGATCGGCAGGGGTTTCGTCTCTCCCGGTATTGGAGGTGAGATCGCGCTGTGTCTAGGAGAGCCATTACACGAAGTCCTTGGCCAAGGCAGGAGATTTACTGGTAGGTATTCCAGTAGTATCTCAGGGTGTTCTGGGCTAACTCCGACACGACTTGTACCGCTTTTAGGGGTCTGACTTTTACCAACCCCTTAGGCCCGACATGCGATGCTCATAGACGAACGGACCGGACTGTACGGATATTGTCACTGACAAGCTCAGTAGGGTGTCAGGATGAGTTCGCTCATCGACCTCCCTTTTGGTCAATACCTGGTGGCCCGTTACGTACGGCTAGTACCTCTGACATGCTAGTGGTTAAATCCACAGCCAAAGTATTGACGAGTCTTGAGAGTCCCTTACAGACAGTTTTCAAGTTTCGGGCGAAACGTTGTAGAGGCCGTATGATATATGGCAGGGTTCGATCATATACGTGCAGTAGTGCACGGATCATGATCGGGCGGATCATACTAGTGGGCTTTGGTTTAAGCCGGATCCTAGTATTAGATTTGTTGGATTACTTTAGTCTCATCGCATTCGCATTCGGTCGGAATGCGGATGCATGTATGTATATGCAGGTGAGGGGTATCCTTGTGATCCGTCACGAGTTTACTTTAGATTTTGCCGTATCTTTTTATTGTTGTAAACATTTGGATTAATGTTTACAAATGGAAATTGTGAGCTAGAATCATCATTTTGTGCATTTAATGTGACATAGACTTCATTAGTGACTCATGGCCTCTTTTATTGTGCATATGTCACATTATGTGATTGATTTATGGTTTGAAATGAGGGGAAGAGAGAAGGGAAGCCATGATAATATTTGGTCTTGTATTTTTTTGTAGCTCACTCTCTCTTTTCATCATAAGAAACACAAAAGAAAAAGAACCTCTTCTTCTTCTTCTTCCTCTAGCTCACAACCTCCATTAATGGCATCATCTTCAACCTCCATCCATACACTCTCATGTGATGAGAATCAATGGATGCTTGAGACAAAGTTATCACACACATTCTCTACATCGCCTTGGAAACGTCGGCTAGCGAACTTCGTGCTTGAGTTGCTTCGGACGAAGCGGGAGCCCGTAAAAAAACTCGAAGATGTGGTGCCCTTTCCGACGAGGAGATCAAGATCGGAGATGCGCGAGGAGCTTGGGATGGTGGCCAAAGACCGAAGGACACGGATCGATCAGTATAGCTTTTCCAACCCTTTCTCTAGTTGCTAGTTATAGGTTAATGGTTCGATCCGGATTTATAGTATACGATAGAGCCGGTTTCAAGTTTTGAAAAAGTTTTCGTTTCCGCATTTTGGCCTCGGACAGACGGCCGGGGCTCTACTGTAGACTTACAGGTGTATTTTCTCCTTTGGAGTCATAGGGACTCCTAAGTGTGTTGCTCCTTTGTGAGTCGTAAGGATCTCACGTAGGAATTTTCTCCTCACAAAGTCGAGAGGGCTTTGTGAGTGCATTTCATCTCTTTTTCATGATTTTGCGCCCTTTCGGGTTTTGACAAACTCACCGGCAGTCCTGCTGTTTTTACTCACGGAGCCCTTTCGGGTTTTCATCCGTGCCCATTTTGCTTGTGGGCATACCCCTTTTTTTTGAATCTTTATCGCTGGTGGGGCTTTGAATGTGGTCTCGCCAGTAAGACTTGGGAGAGATAGGGATCGTTTACGCCCGTGGATTGTATACGGTTTTGTAGGATGTATAATCCAGACCGTAGGGCCAGAAGAATTTTGGGACTTTGTCGGCATCTGCATCATTGTACTGGAATATGGTATCAGGAGTGACTCATCATCCGCCGTTGGGGTATGAGATTTGGTTGGCGTCTGTATCACTGCACTGGAATATGGTACCAGGAGCGACTCATCATTCGCCGTGAGGGGATCTCCCTCGTTTCCAGTTTAACGACTTAGGGGTCATCTGTTCCTAGTTTAACGACTTAGAGGTCATCTATTCCCAGTTTAAATACTTAGGGGTCTATTGGATTGGAGTTTGAAATTTTGGGGTTAGGGTAGGCATCAGTGTTGCTAACACTGAAGCACATGTGCAAGGAACAATTCATCATTTGCCTTTTCCTGTTGGGGAGCGATGGCTTAGGAGACAGGTTTAGATCCCTATCACCTAAGACTTTTCAATTTTATGAGCCGTAAGGGTCCCATAAAAGCATTTTCTCCTTACGAGTCGAAAGGATCTCGTAGGTGTACTTTCTCCTTAGGAGTCGTGGGGACTCCCAAGTGTGTTTTTCCTTCGTGAGACGTAAGGATCTCACGAAGGTGTTTTCTTACGAGTCGTGAGGATCCCGTAAGTTTGTTCTCCTCATGTATCGTGAGGACACATGAGTGGGTCTTCCCAAATGGAGCATAGTCCCAAAAGCGGAGACCAGCCGCGTAATTGGTGATTGCGGTGGGGCATGGGTATGCTGAGAATTATTTGAGCCCGTGGATTGTATACGGTAGTCAATTTGGGGACTAATCGTAGGGCTGGAAGAATTTTGGAAAATTGGATTTTGGTTGGCATCTGCATTGCTACACCGGAATATGGTACCAGGAGCGACTCGTCATTCTCCATTGGGAATTTGAGTTTTGGACGGCGTCTGCATCGCTGCCCCGGAATATGGTACCAGGAGCGACTCATCATTTGCCTTTTTTTAACCGTGATGGCTCTATCATTTCAGCTTTTTTTATCGCGAAGGTCGCGATTACCCTATCATTTCGGCTATTTATTCGCGGTTGTCCCATCATTTCGGCTTTATTTTCATTTTTATTTTTACCCGCTGATTTTTATTACGAGTTGCCCCATCATTTTGGCTTTTTATTTTTTTTGTTTTATTTACACATTTTTACATCCCCAGTTTAACGACTTAGAGGTCAATTGTTCCCCAGTTTAACGACATGGTGGTCGAATGTGCTTGCTTATCCTAGCTCTTCGAACTTTGATCTTGACGGAGCTGTGTTGATGACCGTAGCTCTGTGGCTTGCCGATACATCCGAGGACTGTGAGGTTTTTCCAAGCTTGTATTGGTCCTCTGCCCAATCTTTGAAAACACAACAGTCTTCAATGGTATGACTCACCACACTATGGTATGGGTAGTATACGGGATTGCCGGTCATATTCATTTCATGTGGCCTTTTCGGAGTAGGCAGTTGCAGACCGTTGTTCAAGGCTTCCTCGAATATATTGCGGACCTCATCCCTCCTGAAGGAGTACACCTTCTTCTTTCTCTCCATTAGAGCAGGTGCCCTTACTGATGTTGTTCCTTGAGGCCGATCAGTTTCTGGTTCGCCCTTTTCAGATAATGGCACATGTCTGAGAGGATTAGGTTCCCGAAGGCTCCGGTCTCCATTTGTATGAAATCGGCGGTCGTAGCTTGACTGTTTGCTAACACGCCTTTAGACAGTTCTATCTCTCCCGTCTTGTATTGCCTTTCGACCCAATCTTTAAAGGCGAAGCGGTCCTCAATGGCATGACTTATCACTCTGTAATAGGGGCAATATTTTGGGTCGTCGGTCATATTCGCTTCTTGCGGTCTCTTTGATTCTGGCAGTTGTAGACCGTTTCTTAGGGCGTCCTTGAATATCTTGTGGACTTTGTCCCTTTTGAAGGAATACCTTATTCAGTTTCTCTTTTAGAGGCGATTCCCCTTTGGCGTATGTATCAGAGGGACTGGAGGCTGATCATGGCCGTTTTTCATGAAGGCGCTCCGCTTTTAGGCTGAAAGGGGTATCAGTTGGCTGCCTCCGGGTATCAATCCCTGGCTCATGAACCAAAATTTGATTCTGCTGTAATTGCAATCGGGCGACTTGGGTCACGAGATCTGCCGTGACGTTTGCCAGTTCGTCGACCTTAGACTGTACCTTGGCTAACTTCTCATCCCTGTCCTGAAGCTGCCTCTGAAGCTATCGGAATAATGCTCATTCTGTAGTTCCGGTTATGACACCCGGGTCATCCTTATTGCCTGAGCTCAATTCCGCAGGAACCCCGGGCTCCTTTGGCTTATCGGCTTGAGCGAGCTCTTCATCATTTAGGCTGAGTCGACGCTGGGTAGCTCTACCATATCATCACCATGGCTGTGAAGTATAGGAGGGTCCGTTTCTTCATGTCCGATCATGTAGACAGCGTAGACCACATATCCAGTCATCACTTTATCTTTAGCGGGGTAACCCCGTTCTTGGAGCTTCATGAAGCTCAGCTTAGCATGAGCCTTAGCCCTTTTGTTGGCTCTGTATCTGAGCCTTTTCTGCCTTAGCTTCTCGATTTTGAGGGCTTGGCAGACATCCGTTTTCTGGGAAGCCACCGTGAGTCGATCGATAGGGAGCTTAACGAAGATACCCAATCGAGCAGTTGTCGAGGGTACCGCTGGAGCTTACCCGAGATGCCCCATTGCTTCGTTGACGTTGATGGCCTTGCCCCCAGCTGGAGCGATGGATAGTCGTTCGGAAACGGATTTGTGCTTGGGCCGAGGTGCCCTCGCGACCATGACGTTCGGCCTTTTCCCTTTTGAGAACGGTTTGTCTGTTACCGGAGCTTGAGGAGCTGGGACGACGTTAGCTGACACGAACATAATGGAGCCAAATGGTAGCGGCGGCTCCTTCCATTGTCGCCTGAGACTGGCCGGGAGGACCGTCCTGGAGTCCATTTTCATCGTGTAGGAGATGGGAGCTGTGCCGAGAGCTGAGCTTGCCCTTAGAGACATTGTTGAGATTTGATCGCTTGAAATCCTGCAAGAAAGAGCATTATTTTAGTATAAATATTGATATGTATATTGATTGAGTTCGCATGAACGTTTAACCTGAAATATGGGAGGAGAGATAAGGTCCCACCGGGCATGCCAGAATCTGTAGGGTGTTTTTCGTCACCCCATTGAGATGGGAATATGCGCACGCTTATCAGGCGCATTATAGATTTCCTCCGCCTAGGGTAGGCTGGGGTTTATTGATTGTGGGGATCCGAATCTCCGGCTGCCACGGACTAAGCTGCCGTTAATTACCACTCACATTTGGAGTGAGAGAACCTCCGATTGACGGGTTAAACTGGTCATGCGAACTCAATGTGCAGTGTTGTGTTTTGAAGGGGTTTTGGATATATCGGGGGCCCCGCAGAGTTTTTACGGGGGTCCCGCTACCCGGATAGCGGGCTGGGGGTCAAGGGGGATAGCAGCCCCCTTGCGGAGTGCAGGGCAGCGCCCCGTTAGAAATTTTTTCTAACGGGGGAGGTATTTTTAGTGTGGAGTGTGTGTAAAATGGGGGGAAAATGGCGTCCAAAGGACGCATGGAGACCAGTGCCTCGTGTGCCTAGCACGCAGGCGCTGGGCGCTGGGGCTCTTAAGTCAGCGTTGGGCGCTGGCGCGAGCGCCCCACGTGCCCGGCACGTGGGCGCTCGGGCGCTAGCACTTTGGGTGCTAGCGCCTCACGTGCTTGGCACGTGGGCGCTCGGGCGCTAGCGCCTCACATGCCTGGCACGTGGGCGCTTGGGCGCTAGCGCCTCACGTGCCTGGCACGTGGGCGCTCGGGCGCTAGCGTTTTGGATGCTAGCGCCTCACGTGCCTGACACATGGGCGCTAGTGCTTTGAGTGCTCGGGCGCTAGCGCTTTGGACACTAGCGCCTCATGTGCCCTGCACGTGGGCGCTCGGGTGCGCTCGGGCGCTAGCGCTAGCGTTTTGGGCACTCGGACGCTAGCGCCTCACGTGCCTGGCATGTGGGCGCTAGCGCTTTGGGTGCTCGGGTGCTAGCGCTTTGGGCACCAGCGCCTCATGTGTCCGGCACGTGGGCCTCGGGTGCTAGCGCTTTGGGCGCTAGCGCCTCATGTGCCCGACACGTGGGCGCTAGCGCCTCACGTGCCCGGCACGTGGGCGCTCGAGCGCTAGCGAAAGAAAGGGGTTTACCCCCAGAAATCGGAGTTAAACTCCTAAAGAGGATTTTGAGTGGAGTTAAACTCCAAAAGATTTAGATTTGGAGTCAAACTCCTAAGGATCTGGATTAGGAGTTAAACTCCTTTGAGGATTTGGGTCTTGGAGTTGAACTCCTTAAAAATCTTCAGAGGTTCTTCTCTCTTGAGTTTTGGATCTTCTCTTGATTGGGATTTTGTTCAAAGTTGGATTTTTGAAGATGGGTCTCCTTCTTCCTCCTCTTGATCGGCTGGATCTTGGAGAAAAGGGGGTGAGACTTAAAAGTCTCCCCTTTTTGAGATCTAATGGAAGATCTGAGCTCCCCTTTGTGGGTTTTGTGGTGAAAAACTATTTAGTTTTTGAAAAGGAAGAGTAAAACTCTTGATTTAATTCAAAGGAAAGGAGAAGGTTTAGAACCTTGAGGAAGGAGAAAAAGGAGGTACAAACCCTAGAGTTTTAGAGAAATGAAAAGTGTATGCTTTATTCATAATCATGTTGTCTTATATAGGCTTACACTTTTACATATAACCCCTTGGGCTTTACAAAATGGCATTTTGCCCATCCCATACCTCATGTGCTATTTCTTTTTGCACATAAGCCATGGGCTTTACAGAAATTTGGCTTTATGCCCATTTTGCTTACATTCATGCACAAAAAATTACATCAAAATTATTTGTTACATGATTTTTATTTTGGCATGGGGAGGCCGGCCGTGGGGCTTTACGTGGGCATGGGCCCACTTGACCTGGGCTTGGACCCACCTGGCTTGGGGTTGACTTTGACTTTGACTTGGTCAACCGGGGTGCAATTTTTGACCCCAACAGGTGCTTCCCCTACTAGAAAGTCGGTCTTTAAAAGATTGGCTGGCTATCCTCAAACCCTGCTAAGGACTCCAGTCTTCAACAGGCTGACACCAACAACAACCCCTCAGCAAAGCCGGGGGTATGAAGAAGCCGCTTCCAAATCTGAGACGGTCCCATCTGCAAGACATACTCGACGTCATCACTGGCGCCGGATGAGAAAAGCTGGGGGCAATTCTCCCTCTGGACTTACTATATCGGCTCTAATGGTGGAAGTTGACGCTGCTGTTCCAACCGGGAATAGTTTTGATCTGCTCAGAAGGGTACGCAAGAACTCTCCAACGACGGTGCTAAAGGAATCGCCCCCGCCTACAGAAGCCACAGTGCAGGAAAAGCCAGAGTGCCCCCATCAACGGCTCTCCTCCCAAATTCACAGGGTCTGGCGAAAAGTCCAGGACTCCGTGATTGATCAAAACTACTCTTGTCGGCCGAAGAAATCAAAGGCTCGACAAAGGAAAGACCAGCCCTCCGTCATACAGCGAGGGACTTCTTCTACACAGGCGCCTGTTACAACGACTCCTTCAACTTCGACCTTCCACAAAAGGATGAGGCCGGAGAAAGTCCCATTGCCTGTGGCAAATTCCAAAGGCGATGGACTCAAACGCCCCAAGTCTGAGGGCATGATTGTACATACGGTCTACATGGCTTCTGGAAAAGAAGAAAGCCGTGCTTCCGTAGGACATCGACCGCAAACTCGGTCGCTGATAAAAGCTCAGGAGAAACAATAAAAGCTCCAGTAGATGCTGACCAAAATGACAACATTTATCGGGCAGAAAGAAAGACCGGACACAACAGTCGAACAACGCCAGGAGTAGGAGACCGATACAGAGTTTTTGCAAAGGGTGTTTGAAAGAAAGGACAAGGAAGCTGCTGAGCTGGCTGCTAACATAAAGCAGATGGCTCCCTTGTTCCAGGATATGGTTGGAATGATGATCCAGCCAGAACCCCCAGCCGAGGATCCGCCGATAATCATCGAGGATGTTAGAGGGGAAACATCGAACCCTCTTCCGGCTTTATCAGCAGTCAAAGAGGAAACAATCTCCAAGGCTGCTCTTGATGATTATATCGCTCAACAAATACAAGCTCATCAAGCTAATGAAGCCGTAGGCCAAATCGTCAGAACTGGGCGACCATATCCAAGCTGGTATGACTAAATTAAGTACCCGCCGGGATATACGATCCCCAAGTTCCATGTGTACAAGGGGACATGCAACCCACATCAGCACGTCGCACAGTTCAGAGCTCTATGCGGAAACACTGGAGGCGACAACAAACTGTTGCTTTTCCAGTTTGTTGGCAGCCTTTCAGAGATGGCATTTGAATGGTATTCGGAGCTCCCAAATGACTCCATGAGAATATTCATAGGGATGGAACTGCTATTCCATAGCTGTTTTCCAGCACAAGCGAGCGCACCCTGATCACGGCATTAATTAATGCTGGGGTAAAGTCGGAAGAAACCTGGGTCCAATATATGATCTGGTGGAAGAACCTATGGTCTAAGTGCGAACAACGCATCAAAGAATCCCCCGCCGTGGGCATGTTTATTGGGACCCTTGATCCTCAAACGACTGTGTCCCAGTTCATGACGTTCTTCAAACCAACGACCTTCCAGGCTCTGATCGATAAACTGGCCCAAATGGATCAGATGGGCCACAGGCCTTCCTCCTCAAGTAAGGACCCTCGAAACGCCAAAGGTAAAGGGAAAGCGTCCTTCGTCGCTAACGCTCAACAACAACCGAGTGGCCCAAAACCAGCTGCTCGCCAAAACAACGCATGTCCATGCCTATCCCTAGAAGAAAGGCTAGGGCGCTTACTCGTTTCCCCGCTATAAGATGAAGAGAGTATTTTAGTTGGCAATGCATAACAAACTCATCACATTGCCAGACCCACGACATCCACCGCAACCTGGCGACATCAACAACCCTAACTACTGCTCCTATCACAGAATGGTGACCCACCCAATTGAGGATTGCTACGTCTTCAAGAACTGGGTCGAGGACCAATATCAACAGGGGAAGTTCGCGCTGTCTGAGAACTAGAGGGTGAACCCACCATAGAAGCACACTCCTAAAAAGGTGGATGCGCCGGGGGCATCATGCTCGCTCGTGGAAGAAACTCCATTGGAAGTCGTTCTTTCAGCTAAAACCAAAAGAATGCTGAAATATCTACAGGCATGTCTGGCAGTCAGGTGGAAAAACCCACTTGAACCCGAAATTATTGAAGAGATGCTGAAACCGCGTTCCGTACCGAAAATTGTTGACAAAGGGCAAAATCCCTAAGTCAAGCCATCAAATTCTTTGAATAAAAAGAAGAAAACCAAGAAGCCTGTGCAGCCGGCCGAGTATGACGACCAGCGCACAGACCTATAAAAGTACATTGACGCGCTAGAGGAGTACAGCCAGAAGGCGCGGAAACCAGTCATGCTCGAAGAGTTCCTCAAGCCTTGAGAACGAAGATAGTGACAACGATGAGGAAAATGACTCATCAGAAGAAACCGAAGACTATGTAGCAAGTTTCTACATGGTCTTCCATTCGTCGTTAAATGACGAAGAAAAACCCTCAGCAGCGTCAGAAAACAACACAGAGGAACTTGGAGCAAAATCGGCGCTAAAATCCTCGGAACTGCCAGAAGACCCGATCGATAGGCTGTTAAACAAGGCCTTTCGAAGAAGCAAAACTGACTGAGAACGCGAAATAGCCATATACGAAAAAGCTAAGCGTCAGCGTCATGATGAAGAATCTGCGGCAAGGTGGATTCATAAAGTACTCCAACCAAACCACGGCATACCTGTGACAAATAAGAGCAGGATTAAGGTAGAGAAGCGGTTCGCCAAAGCCCTGTCAATAGGAATGAATCTGCCACTTCTGGTAGGAAACACTTCCGGGGTCATATGTCTTGACGGAGAGGATTCACATCTAAACTACTGCCTATATCATCGTAGGGTTACCCACCCTACCAAACGATGCAGTACTTTCAAGAAGTGGTGGCAAGGATATGTTGCTCATCAAAAACACTTCAAGAGGATGAAGAGCGAAGCTTGTCGACGGCAAAAGAATGCGACAGATGCGCGTGAAAAAACGACTAGCAACAGTCATATGGTTGGTACCAGTTCAGAAGGGGAAAAACACCAAGTTCTTACTTTCGGGAGCGATTCTGAGGACGAAATACCCTTCAGCCCTTTCTTCAAAGACTCCACCTCCGAAAAAGAGGCGGAGGAGAAGAACCGTGAGAACATTTAGCTGCGTAACCGCACGCTTCGTGAAAAGAACCTCGGACCTACAAACAAAGGTTCGAGCAAAAAAGACAAAGGAAAAGAGAAAATCTCTGGGGAAATTGCCCTCCACGATGGAGTTGTCAAAGAGCTCACAGTAAGGGACTGCCTAGGAAAAACAAGATGGATTACAATGTCCTACCACATTTGAGGAAAATAACCTCACAACTGAGGATACTGGATGCTCTCCTCATGTCCAAAGAGGCACGAGAGTCTCTGATCAAGGGTTTACAAGAGTCCAATCAGTTCCAACTTTTCCTTGCAGAAGAGAAGATGAAGGACGAGCTGGCAGAGGTTCACGCAGCTGACATTACATTCAGCGATGAATATCTCCTCCTCGGTACGTGCGAACATAACCGCCCGTTATACGTCACCGGGTACTGCCACGACATTAAGATAGGGAAAATCCTTATCGACAATGGATCCTCCGTCAACCTTCTTAACGTGAGGGTGCTGAAGGAAATTTGCATGAACGTTCGGCACTTGGCTCGAGACAAAATTACCATCTCCGGGTTTGACTCACAGTCGTCACGGACGCTTGGGTTCGTAATACTGACTTTACGCTTCGGGTTGCTCATCATTGACATCAACTTTCACGTCATTAACGCCAAGACTTGCTATAACGGTTTGCTCGGTAGGCCCTGGTTGCATGAGTACAACGTCATCCCTTCTACACAACATCAGTGTATGAAGTATTTCAAGGATGGTTTGGAATGCACCGTCATAGGGGAGCTAAATCCGTTCTCTGTAAATGAGGTACGGAAATATGAAGACGTAAAGTACTTCCTACAAGACTTCGAAGACACGGAGATGTGTCATAAGCCGAACGATAAACAGAAGTCCGTCGCCATTATCCCGATCTTTAGGAGCGATTCCGAGGAAGATGAAGAAATAGTCTACTAGGGGCAGCCCCAGAAAGAAAACAACAGGCCTGGACCACCTACCCCTATTTTGGTCTTTGGCAGCGACTCTAAGGATAAGGCTAACACAACGTTCTCCATCCGCCTATCAGTGAAAGCCCTCGATGATGTAGATGAAAGTGTTTCTTAGCACTTCTACTAGGTTTCCACATGCCTCAAGTATGCAATTTTAAAAAAACTAGAGGTTTAAGCTACACTAACCTAGAATCGAACTAGAGAATTAGGGTTTTATAGCATGTAAACAAACTTTACACTAAGTGAATAGAGAATACAACCTTTGTAGACCGGTCCTTCACTTCTAAAGCTCCAAGTAGTAGTCTCTTAGCTCCAAGTAGTGATCCTTAGAACTATTCTTAGGCTCCACATGGTGAAAGGAACAAGCTTGCTTCGTCGTCTTCGAGGCCGAAGATGATCCACCTTGAAGTTACTCTAACTTAAGTTACCTCTTCACCAATCAAGAATTAGTGAAGCAAACAACCTAATCTTATGGTCTATGTAACAACCCTAAACTTTCTGTATAATTTATTTTCCAAAAAATACAGAAAGGGGTACTTGAGCCTGAGCACAAGTTATAAGTTTGATTTGCTTTTGAACAGCAAGGAGGAGCTTGTACCTCATTGGTAAGACCTTGCACTGCTGAACCAAAGCACCAGAGTTCAAATCCCATCAGCTACACATTAGTTTTATTTTGATTTCTTTTAATCTTTTAGAAGCCTAAGAGTCTACACGTGCACAACCCGTAAAACCAAGAGTCACACATAAAACAAACGGGTCCACGAGTCAAGACCAAGCACCAGAGGACACGTGGCAACGAGCCCAGCCCCGACTCGGCCGGCGCCGCTGGTCCGACTTGGGCTAAACACCAATTTTCTTGAACCCTTGTAACCCTTGAACTCCCCCCATTAACCCTGTATTATTTAAATTCTCTGCACATTTACAGAGCAATTTAAAACCCCATTTAATCCATTTTTAATACAAATTTTAATACACCCTTTCATTACGCTAAACCTAATTTTTCCTATAAATACCACACCTCAAATTACCCCCCTCACTCACAAATCCCTGCCAAAACTCTCAAGAAATTTCCAAGTTCCCATTGTCTACAAGTGGAGTTAGCATAGGGCGAAGCTTCGGTGAACTTCCGACGACGATCCGAGGAGTTTCCGGCAACGAAACGACGCACCGGTGCTTCCCCAATCTTCCTCTTCCTCTTCTCCTGACCCTAATCCAGTAAGTCCCCCTTCTCTCTTTCTTTTTCTATTCTCAAATTCTTTATCCTTAAAACGTGTCGAAAGCGGAGTTATCCGGCTTCCGATTCTCTTTTCTTTCAAAATACAGCATTTTCTTAATAACAAACCTACAACCTTTGATATATATTGTTTAATACTCATTAACTAAGACAATAGAACAAGTTTGACATTAAAATGATAATCGTAGCAAGTTTTATTCCACTTTTACAGTAAAATACATTTATGTTTCATATCGACATGTTTATACCTTTTAACCATTCTAGCTTTAGAAAACTCACGAGGTAATTATCACGCCCCGCTTCCCAGTGTACGGTGAAGTGGACGCGATGAGGCCCGCTACGTATATACTCAGAAGTACATACGCTAAGCGTAACTAAGCAATATAGAGTAAATCACAAGAGACGAATGATGTATAAATAACAGCAACTTTGATTAATAACACTCTTTTTACAATGCATGAAAAGAAAATACAACTGAAATGAAAAGCGATGCCTAAACAGTGGCATAACAGAAAATGAAAATACCGGAAAGAACAAGGTACAATATTTAGAGCTCGGGATCTTCGTGGAACTGCTCCAAATCTTCACCGGTGGGCTCGATCTCAGCTTGGTCCAACGCACCTGACGACATTCAAAGAAGAAAGAAATAGAATGTCGTCAGCGAACAGGTCGCTCGGTAAATCCCAAAGATAAGGAAGAATTAGAAAGAAAATGTATAAGTATTTTCTAAAGTATAATATTGTTGGTTATTATGGAATATTGAGTTAACGCTGTTGTTTGTAGCTTGGTACAGAAGGATGCCAGTGTATACGAGGGGGGTCTCTATATGCTAGAGACCAGGGCAAAAGGAAAGTATAAGGAACCGTTATGCCATGGTACAACAGCAATATGATTCATGTTAGGTGTCTTAATCTGACCACCTCGTGCCACCTTTAATACCTTTCGTACCAATCTACCCCTTAAACCCCGTAGTGTTTTAACAGTATTGTTCTATTGTATTGTGTAAGTTGGGTGACTGACCAAAACCATGATATCAGTAAACATGTTGTAACTGTATAATCAGGTAAATGGAATAACAGGATAATGGATGAATATCCATGGTTTGATTCAGTCAAGTTGTAATGATTGTTAACAGGATTCTGGGATTCATGTGTTCATATAGAGTTGGAAAATAAAGAATATAGATTGACTTGAATCAAATTCAAGTCAGAAATAGTCAGACTCTAACCCGAGTCAGACTAAAAGAAAGATAATTTGAAGTTCTATATTTGTTAGGGGCCTTATTGTAATTTATAAAACTTGAGGGGGTTTTATGTAAAAAGTACTTTTGCATAGTTTTCAAGATACACCTCAAGTATTTATTATTCATCTTTATAGTTATAATGAGTATGAATTTTATTTGTGTTATTCTAGTGTATATATCCTAATGAAAGTATTAATTGATGTATTCGAAACTCATGGTATTTTAGTGTAACTTTTAGTCTTGTAATTTTTCAGAAAAAGTGGAAACTTTATATTATAATAAAATATGTGTCTAAATGATAATTATATATATATTAATACAAGAATAATTTTTAAATAAATATTTTATTTTCCAAAATCACATTTTTCTTAAATGCCGTATTTTAAACCCTTCGAGACCGAATGCTCCTTGCGGAGGTCTGAATCTCGCACTACTAGCCCGCGGGTACACGATGAACCGTACTATCCCTAACGGGTTCCCCAAAGGTGGGTTGTAGCGGCGCTTTGCTTAGGTTTAACAAATACCATTCATTTAGGAAAACGGTTTTATAAATATAAGGTGTTTATTTGTAAAGGATGTAATTTCCGTATTTTAGTTTCTAGGGTTTGCTAAGCCAACTAGCCTATTTCTAAGGTCTAAACGATAAGTCATTAGAAGCCTCAAATCGCCTCTTCACCGCCAATTGCGGCCAGGTAAGTGCCAGGTAAGTGGGAAGGAACCACAGTAGTGGGCCTAATTAAAAACCACTAGCCTAGACACACTTGCCTAGTCACCACAAAGTCAGTTTAGATAAACGATCGATGTCCATGACAAATCGTATTTTCATTTTAAAAGATTTTATTTAGAATTATGTACAACTTAAGGCTTTCAAGAAGGGTTTATAAAGAATATGGTATTTTAGTGAAAAAGTCCTGTATTTTCGTATTCTATGTTTTGACGTTTATCAATTAGGGTTATATTTGTGTGTGTGTAGAGGTAGGTCATTACCTCGTGACTTATTTTAAGGTTTAATGACGTTTAAAGGTTAAATATGATATATTAAGCGCAAGAATACGGTATTTGAAACGTTATCATTTCATGTGTGAAAATTCATTCAAATTGATTTCTACAAGTTTATTTATCAAGATAAACATATTTAGGAGTGAGGGAATTGATTAAACGAAGAAAAATAAACTTCATGGTATTTTTATGAAAAGAATACGGTTTTACAAGAAAGCTACCATTTCATGTGAGAAACTTTATTTAAATTGGTTTCTAGGTGATTAATAGTCAATATAGATAGGTTTAGGTATTATGTATTAGGTGACAAGTCGAAATTTGTGGAAAAACCGAATCGGAAATCGGTTTGTTCCGATTTCCGTCGGGTTCCAGAAAGTCATATTTTCTATTAAAAGAAAAGAGAGATAGAAGAGATGGGACTTACAAGTTTGGACAAGCTAGGGAGGCTAAGAAAGTGGTGGATGTCGGTGCGTCGAAAACGTCGCGAAGGTTCTAGGACGATCGCCGGAATCCGTCGTCGGTTTCGGCAGCGCTTCGCTTCTCGCTCTTTTTCTACGTACCGAGTTCTCTTGAGAATTTGAGAGAGTGGACTTAGAGTTGTAGGGTGAAATGGTAGAGGGTAGGGGTGTTTATATAGGGCTAGGCTAGGGTTAGGATTTGGATTAAAAAAAATATTAAAAAATATAAAAATTCATTAAAATTTCATTAAATTTGTGATTAAAAGAGGTGTAATGGGAATTTGGTAACAGTTCTGAAAAATTGAAGTATGCAGGGGTATTGACCAAGTCAACACGGAATTTTTCCGTGTTGACGACTCGGCCAACCGGCCGACTTGGCCGAGTTGGGGCCGAGTCGGGGCTCGTTGGGTGTGGTTTCTTCTGGGGGGATTTTTGGTGTACTTTATTTTTTTTATACCGCATTAATTTCGTGTGTTATGGCTGTTTGACCGTTTGACTTCCCAAAAATTTAAAACAAAAAGATATAAAAATATGTGGGGCATGGGATTCGAACTCTGGTGGCTTGGTTCAGCAGTGCAAGGTATTACCAATGAGCTACAAGCTCCTTCTTGTAATTATTGTAGGAAAGTAGATACTTAAAATGTTATCAGCAACATCAATACTCCAAGTATAATTCAAATTTAAAGCAAATTTAGGTATACAAAAATTGGAGTTGTTACAATCTACCCTCCTTACAAAAATTTCGTCCTCGAAATTTACAACTTTTATTTGAGGACTAGTTTACAAAAAGGTGCGGATATCTTGCACGCATTTCATCTTCCCTTTCCCACGTGGATTCTCCTGGAGTGTCTTTTCTCCACATTACCCAGACCAATTTAACTTCTTTGTTCCGAAGTGTCTTCACTTTCCTATCCAGGATCTCCACAGGTTGTTGCTCACCAGACAAATCGGGCTGTATAGTGAGCTCGGAATGATCGAGTACATGGCTGGGGTCACTCACATACCTTCTAAGTTGAGATATGTGGAACACATTATGCACTCCTTCCAATGAGGGTGGAAGCGCTAATCGGTATGCCACTTCACCGACTCGTTCGAGTATGTCGAACGGTCCAATGTATCTCGGACTCAACTTTCCCCGTCTTCCAAATCGGATCACTCTGCGGTTCGGAGATATTTTCAGGAATACATGATCTCCTGGCTGGAACTCCAAGTGTCGTCTCTTCGCATCAGCCCAGTGTTTCTGTCTATCTTGGGCTATGCGCATTCTTTCCCTGATAGTACGAACTACATCAACGGTCGCTACTATCATCTCTGGTCCAAGGAGTTCTCTATCTCCGATGTCATCCCAACTCAATGGCGATCGACACTTCCTTCCATATAATGCTGCAAAAGGTGCCATTCCTATACTTGCCTGGTAGCTGTTGTTGTATGCGAACTCCACAAGATGCAGGTGATCTTCCCACGATCCTTTGAAGTCGAGCATACATGCTCTGAGCATATCCTCTAAGGTCTGAATAGTTCGTTCCGGCTGACCATCTGTTTGTGGATGATAAGCCGTGCTGAAGTTCAGACTTGTTCCCAAACTAGCTTGCAGACTCTGTCAAAATTGCGATCGGAACCTGGTGTCACGATCGGAGACAATGCAGACCGGTACTCCATGAAGTCTCACAATTTCCTGTCTGAGTTCATGGGTATCAGAGATAGTACATTATGAAGAGTTTTAAATCTAAATTAGATTATTACCTCCATGTACTTCTTTGCTAGTGTCTCAGTTGATTGGCCAACTCGAAATGGGATGAAGTGAGCCGACTTTATGAGTCGATCCACAATGACCCAAATCGCATCGTTACCCTTTGTGCTGCGAGGAAGAGCAGTTACAAAGTCCATCGTGATGTGCTGCCACTTCCATTCTGGAATTGGTAACGGTTGAAGTAGTCCAGCTGTCCTGTGATGTTCAGCCTTTACCTGCTGACACACCAAACATTTTGCGACACTTCTGGCTACTTCACGCTTCATTCCATGCCACCAATAATTCTGACGTAGATCCTTATACATTTTAGTACCTCCAGGATGTACTGAATAGGGAGAGCTGTGAGCTTCTTTCATTAACTCTTCCTTAACAGGACCTTTTGGTACACATAATCTGCTGTCGTATCTCAAAGATCCGTCTTCATAGATGATAAAATCTATTCTGAGTCCATTCTCCACTTGTTCTCTGATCTTTTGCAACTTAGCATCGCTGGCTTGAGCTGCCTTGATCTGATTGACAATGGTTGATTGAACTTGTAGATTCATCAAACTTGAAACATCACTTGGCATGACTACTTCAATCTCCATCTGATGTAGGTCTTGCTGAAGCTTCCACTGGGCAGTAAGATTCATTGCTAATGGTTGGCGACTAAGAGCATCAGGTACTACGTTCACCTTTCCTGGATGATATTGCAAGTTGATGTCAAAGTCCGCCATGAGTTCTAACCATCTTCTCTGCCGCATATTCAACTCCTTCTGAGTAAACACATACTTCAGACTTTTGTGATCTGTGTAGATGTTCACTCGTTCACCAAGTAAGTAGTGGCGCCAAATCTTGAGAGCAAAAATGACGGCTGCCAACTCCAGATCATGCGTCGGATAATTGCGCTCATGAGTCTTCAGTTGTCTTGAAGCATAAGCTACAACCTTACCGTGCTGATGTAGAACATATCCTAATATCTTACCGGATGCATCACAATGCACTTCGAATCCTCCAGATTGATCCGGTATGACAAGAATAGGTGCTGATGTCAGTCTTGACTTGAGTTCTACGAAAGCTTGCTCGCATGCTTCTGACCACACAAATTCTTCATCTTTTCGTGTGAGCTTGGTCAGGGGTGTTGCTATCTTTGAAAAGCCTTCAATAAATCTTCTGTAATATCCAGCTAAACCCAAGAAACTTCGAATATCCTTCACTGATTTTGGCATAGGCTATTCGCTGACTGCTGAAACTTTTGCTGGGTCCACAGAAATTCCTTTTCCTGATACGATATGTCCAAGAAAACCAACTTGTTTTAGCCAAAACTCGCACTTGCTGTACTTGGCATAAAGCTTATGTTGTCGAAGAGTTTTCAGGACAATTCGTAGGTGCTCCGCATGTTCTTTCCGATCCTTAGAATATACCAGGATGTCGTCGATGAAGATGATAACGAACCTGTCTAAATACTCCCGGAAGACTTGGTTCATAAGATTCATGAAGATTGCTGGTGCATTGGTCACTCCAAATGGCATTACTAGAAATTCGTAATGTCCATAGCGAGTTCTGAAAGCTGTTTTGTGAATATCAGCTTCCTTGACCTTTACTTGATGATAACCTGAACGAAGATCCAATTTAGAGAAAACACAAGATCCACTTAGCTGATCGAATAAATCGTCGATGCGCGGAAGTGGATATTTGTTCTTTATAGTAACTTCGTTCAAGGCCCTATAGTCGATGCACATTCTGTATGAACCTTCCTTCTTCTTCACCAATAGCACAGGTGCTCCCCAACTTGAAGTGCTGGGACGAATCCATCCTTTCGCCAGTAATTCGTCCAACTGTGTTCGAACTTCCTTCAAACCTTCCGGACTTAGTCTATAAGGTGCTTTGATCACTGGTTGTGCTCCTGGTACTAAGTCAATACTGAATTCAAGAGCTCGATCGGGAGGCAAACCTGATATATCGTCAGGAAATACATCATCGAACTCTCGAACTACCTCTGGTCTTGATTCTTCCTCTGCCTGAGCTGCTGCAACTATTGCTTCTCTTGGCTTTGCTTTGTAGGTACTTGGTTCCAGTGTACGATCTCCACTCTTGAAATAGAAGACCGGATGATCTGGAATCTCAAATACTACCCTCCTTTGACGACAGTCGATGGTAGCATAAAAGGTTCCAAGCCAATCCATTCCTAGGACCACATCGAAGTTTGGTATGTCCAGTACCTTGAAGTCAGCAAAAAACTCTCGACTGCAGACGACGACTGGACACCGGCTGTATCCCATAGTTGCCTTTAGAACACCATTTCCGGAACTGACGTTCCAGCTGGATACAAGCGGTGAGACTGGAATCGCATGGGTTCGGACAAACCATTGCGACATAAAGCAGTGGGATGCTCTAGTATCAAACAGTGCAAGTGCAGGTAGTGAAGCTACTAGGATTGTACCTAAGGTATATGGGATAGGTTTTAGGTATAGGGAAAGTGTGTAGGTAAACAAGACTAAAAGATAAGTTTGAGAAGGAAAGTTTACCAGTAATGACTTGGCCAGTGGCCTCAGCTTCTTCCACAGACATCATGAAAGCCTGGCGCTTTGGCACATTCCTCCTGACCTGAGGAGCATTCCTCGGAGCGTTCCTTTGAGCTTGATGGAACTGTCGAGGGGGCGGTGCAGCTTGTGGTCCCCTGGGTGGTGCTGGCAGTGCAAGTCTGGGAGCAGGTGCCTGAAGAGCTGGTCGCTGCTGATAGGTGTTTGCTGGCCTGGGTGCAGCAACTGGGTTCTATCTTTGGGGACAAGACCCAATACCGTGAGTAGCTGAACCGCAGATTAAGAAAAGGCGGTTGGCTCGACGGCAGTCCTTCATCATATGTCCAGTTCTCTTGCAGTAGGTGCAAAAGGCTGGGCTAGGACGATGGGTTGGTACTCCGGGTTGCCTTGGCACGAAAGGTGGTCTGGACGTGGCTCCACCTGCCATCTGGTTGGCAGGGCGTTTGACTCCTGCAGTCTGAGGTCTGCCCCTCTCTTTTATTACTGCCTCATAACTACGGGCAGCTTTTAGGGCATCCTCATGAGTCAAAAACTTTCCTGTGGCTAATGCAGCCTTAATCTCTGTGTCCAAATCTTGCTGAAAGCGACGGGCTCTGATATCGTCCGTCGGTATCAAGTGTGCCGCGAATCTGTTTAAAGATTGTGTTAGCTGTGTAGTATGTGATATCTAAAAAATTGAACTATTGTGACATATCTTACCGGCTCAACATAGTGAATTCAGCGTCGTATTCATTAACCGATTTATCCCACATTGATCCTTGCTGTAGATGAATAAACTGCTGCTCCATTGCAAACCTGGCAGTCACAGGGAAATATTTCGCATCGAACTTCTAGCGAAAGGTCTTCCATTCAATCGGCTGCGTAAGACGGCTTTCTTCCGCCTTCCACCAATTGCGAGCATTATCCGTGAGATGTAGTTTTGCTACATGGACCCAAGCGTTGTCTGGCACTTGAGCTGCTGCCAGATCGTCTTCGATGCTTTGTGCCCATTCTTCCGCTTCAAGAGGGCTTCCTTTACCAGAGAATTGCTTTGGGTGCAAAGCTCTGAATTGCTTTACTCCCGGTGCATCGGTCTCAGGACGGTTCAAAAGTTGTTGTTGTCCCTCGAGAAGACTGCGGATCGCCTCAAATAGCATCGTTTGCTCAGTGGGTGGTGCAGGAACAGCTGGTGTGAGAGGTAGTGCTGGAGGGGTGTTGTTGACGTTGGTGCTGATGTTGTTCGGGGAATCCATAACCCTGAAGAAAAATTTGGATTAGGACAGATTCAAATACATGAAATGATAAGATTCAAGGAATATAGATTTGCAAGATTCAAGGAATCATGAATTGTAAAGAATATTTTAGTTGCTGGTTCTTGTGTTATATTGCTTAGGTTGTTCACGCAGACCAGAACTGCATGACAGGGATTCATACAGCTCTGACCTGCATGGGCCACCAACAAAACCTGTCACGCCCCGCTTCCCAGTGTACAGCGAAGTGGACGCGACGAGGCCCTCTACGTATATACTCAGAAGTACATACGCTAAGCGTAACTAAGCAATATAGAGTAAATCACAAGAGACGAATGATGTATAAATAACAGCAACTTTTATTAATAACACTCTTTTTACAATGCATGAAAAGAAAATACAACTGAAATGAAAAGCGATGCCTAAACAGTGGCATAACAGAAAATGAAAATACCGGAAAGAACAAGGTACAATATTTAGAGCTCGGGATCTTCGTGGAACTGCTCCAAATCTTCACCGGTGGGCTCGATCTCAGCTTGGTCCAACGCACCTGACGACATTCAAAGAAGAAAGAAATAGAATGTCGTCAGTGAACAGGTCGCTCGGTAAATCCCAAAGATAAGGAAGAATTAGAAAGACAATGTATAAGTATTTTCTAAAGTATAATATTGTTGGTTATTATGGAATATTGAGTTAACGCTGTTGTTTGTAGCTTGGTACAGAAGGATGCCAGTGTATACGAGGGGGGTCTCTATATGCTAGAGACCAGGGCAAAAGAAAAGTACAAGGAACCGTTATGCCACGGTACAACAGCAATAGGATTCATATTAGGTGTCTTAATCTGACCACCTCGTGCCACCTTTAACACCTTCCGTACCAATCTACCCCTTAAACCCCGTAGTGTTTTAACAGTATTGTTCTATTGTATTGTGTAAGTTGGGTGACTGACCAAAACCATGATATCAGTAAACATGTTGTAACTGTATAATCAGGTAAATGGAATAACAGGATAATGGATGAATATCCATGGTTTGATTCAGTCAAGTTGTAATGATTGTTAACAGGATTATGGGATTCATGTGTTCATATAGAGTTGGAAAATAAAGAATATAGATTGACTTGAATCAAATTCAAGTCAGAAATAGTCAGACTCTAACCCGAGTCAGACTAAAAGAAAGATAATTTGAAGTTCTATATTTGTTAGGGGCCTTATTGTAATTTATAAAACTTGAGGGGGTTTTATGTAAAAAGTACTTTTGCATAGTTTTCAAGATACACCTCAAGTATTTATTATTCGTCTTTATAGTTATAATGAGTATGAATTTTATTTGTGTTATTCTAGTGTATATATCCTAATGAAAGTATTAATTGATTTATTCGAAACTCATGGTATTTTAGTGTAACTTTTAGTCTTGTAATTTTTCAGAAAAAGTGGAAACTTTATATTATAATAAAATAGGTGTCTAAATGATAATTAAATATATATTAATACAAGAATAATTTTTAAATAAATATTTTATTTTCCAAAATCACATTTTTCTTAAATGCCGTATTTTAAACCCTTCGAGACCGAGTGCTCCTTGCGGAGGTCTGAATCTCGCACTACTAGCCCGCGGGTACATGATGAACCGTACTATCCCTAACGGGTTCCCCAAAGGTGGGTTGTAGCGGCGCTTTGCTTAGGTTTAACAAATACCATTCATTTAGGAAAACGGTTTTATAAATATAAGGTGTTTATTTGTAAAGGATGTAATTTCCGTATTTTAGTTTCTAGGGTTTGCTAAGCCAACTAGCCTATTTCTAAGGTCTAAACGATAAGTCATTAGAAGCCTCAAATCGCCTCTTCACCGCCAATTGCGGCCAGGTAAGTACCAGGTAAGTGGGAAGGAACCACAGTAGTGGGCCTAATTAAAAACCACTAGCCTAGACACACTTGTCTAGTCACCACAAAGTCAGTTTAGATAAACGATCGATGTCCATGACAAATCGTATTTTCATTTTAAAAGATTTTATTTAGAATTGTGTACAACTTAAGGCTTTCAAGAAGGGTTTATAAAGAATATGGTATTTTAGTGAAAAAGTCCTGTATTTTCGTATTCTATGTTTTGATGTTTATCAATTAGGGTTATATTTGTGTGCGTGTAGAGGTAGGTCATTACCTCGTGACTTATTTTAAGGTTTAATGAAGTTTAAAGGTTAAATATGATATATTAAACATGAAGGTATTTAAGCGCAAGAATACGGTATTTGAAACGTTATCATTTCATGTGTGAAAATTCATTCAAATTGATTTCTACAAGTTTATTTATCAAGATAAACATATTTAGGAGTGAGGGAATTGATTAAACGAAGAAAAATAAACTTCATGGTATTTTTATGAAAAGAATACGGTTTTACAAGAAAGCTATCATTTCATGTGAGAAACTTTATTTAAATTGGTTTCTAGGTGATTAATAGTCATCATAGATAGGTTTAGGTATTATGTATTAGGTGACAAGTGGAAATTTGTGGAAAAACCGAATCGGAAATCGGTTTGTTCCGATTTCCGTCGGGTTCCAGAAAGTCGTATTTTCTATTAAAAGAAAAGAGAGATAGAAGAGATGGGACTTATAAGTTTGGACAAGCTAGGGAGGCTAAGAAAGTGGTGGATGTCGGTGCGTCGAAAACGTCGCGAAGGTTCTAGTACGATCGCCGGAATCCGTCGTCGGTTTCGGCAGCGCTTCGCTTCTCGCTCTTTTTCTACGTACCGAATTCTCTTGAGAATTTGAGAGAGTGGACTTAGAGTTGTAGGGTGAAATGGTAGAGGGTAGGGGTGTTTATATAAGACTAGGCTAGGGTTAGGGTTTGGATTAAAAAAAATATTAAAAAATATAAAAATTCATTAAAATTTCATTAAATTTGTGATTAAAAGAGGTGTAATGGGAATTTGGTAACAGTTCTGAAAAATTGAAGTATGCAGGGGTATTGACCAAGTCAACACGGAATTTTTCCGTGTTGACGACTCGACCAACCGGCCGAGTCCGGCCGGCGGCGCCGGCCGACTCGGCCGAGTCGGGGCCGAGTCGGGGCTCGTTGGGTGTGGTTTCTTCTGGAGGGATTTTTGGTGTACTTTATTTTTTTTATACCGCATTAATTTCGTGTGTTATGGTT
Organism: Agapanthus africanus; assembly: GCA_030015575.1. NCBI lineage: Eukaryota > Viridiplantae > Streptophyta > Magnoliopsida > Asparagales > Amaryllidaceae > Agapanthus > Agapanthus africanus. The sequence goes on along the minus strand of CM057350.1, from coordinate 127,658,879 downwards.
GTTTGACCGTTTGACTTCCCAAAAATTAAAACAAAAAGATATAAAAATATGTGGGGCATGGGATTCGAACTCTGGTGGCTTGGTTCAGCAGTGCAAGATATTACCAATGAGCTACAAGCTCCTTCTTGTAATTATTGTAGGAAAGTAAATACTTAAAATGTTATCAGCAACATCAATACTCCAAGTATACTTCAAATTTAAAGCAAATTTAGGTATACAAAAATTGGTGTTGTTACAGTAATGACCTACCTCCTCACAAAACTCATATGTAATATTGCATGATGTATTTGGGAACATAGTTTTGGGAAAAATACGATTTTACATATACCTACCTCGGACTTATAAAAATATTTTTCTACAAGATGTGTATTTTTAACAAATCTTTGCAATGTGCCGCTACAACCTATTTCGGGGAACCCGTTCGGGATGGTGCGGATTATCGCACATCCTCGGGCTTAGTAGTGCGAGATGCAGACCTCCGCAAGGAGCATACGGTTTCGAAAGATTTAAAAATACAAATTTCTTTAGAAAATGTGATTTCTATTGTAAATAAAACTTATATTTTTAATAAATAAATATATATGTAATTAATATCAAAATATCTATTTTTAATATTTATAATATTTCACATTTCCAAAATTCAAGAAAAACATCTCATTTACAAGAAAATACCATACAATTCCAATATTACAAATAAATACCATATATTATGAAAAATAGGTTTCATTCAGTAGAAATGTCACAATGATAAAATATACATCAATAAAAACTTTAAATACGATAATAAAATACTTGAGGTGTATTTTGAAAATTATACAAAAATTATTTTTACATAAAACCCCCTCAAGTTATACTAAACTACAATAAGGACCCTAGTAAATATAGGTTTAAGCGGGACCAGTCTCTTGAGCCTCAGGGAGCCGGAGATATTGGTGCTTGCCTATTTAAGGTAGACAACTTAACAAACGGTGTTATCAACAGGGTAATCGTCTTTGAAAAAGACACAAATCCTGCCGTCCATGTGCAGCGGTTACCGATAACACCAAAACCTAATTCAGGACTTCAATTTCTTTTCTAATTGTCTGAATCAGACCGAGTCTCATTATAATCAATCTGACTTGAATATGATTCAAGTACAAACTACAATTCAACATGAATCCATATATTCAATTTATTCAATCTATATTGACCGAACTGAACCATGGATATATTCCATCTACCTGTTCATCCATTATATCCGTTCCATTATTGATATCATGGTTTCGGCAAGTCATCCATCTATATACAATATACAATTCAAACAATACAACAACACAATCAAGACATCGCGGGGTTTATAAGGGATAGATTGGTACGGAAGGTGTTAGAAGTGGCACTAGATTGCAACCATTAAGACACCTAACCTGAAGTCAATTGCCGTTGTATCGTGGCTGAACGGTTTCCTGTATTCCGTCCATCGTAGTCTCTGGTCTATTGAAACTCCTTTCGTATACACTGACCTCTTCTGTACCAAGCTACAAACAACAGCGTTAACAATATAATACTCTTTAAAAGTTACACTCTCTCTGTGTCTATTCTATTTCTCCCTCATCTTTGGGACTTACCGAGCAATTTGTTCGCTGACGACATTCCTTTCTCTTTTTTCTTTGGAATGTTGTCAGGTGGATCGGACCTTCTGGAGACAGAGCTCAGCAGCGAGGACTTGGATCAGATAATTTTCGACCCGGAGCTCTAGCTACTTGTACACATTTACATTCTGTATTTTCTATTTTCTGTTATGCCACTGTTTAGGCATTGCTTTCCATTCCATGTATTTACTTTTCATATGTATTGTAAAAAGAATGTTAATAAATAAAGTTGCTGTTTATTTACATCCCGTCTCTTGTGCACATTTACTTTTATATTGCTTAGATACGCTTAGCGTGTTTACTTCTGAGTAAATACGTAGCGGCCTCGTCGCGTCCTCTGCCCGTATACTGGAAAGCGGGGCGTGACAGGCTAGATGAGAGTAGGTTGATAAAGTAGGAATTTTGCTCACTTTAGAAATCACTTTCTCTTTTTCTTTTCTCACCTCATGAAAAGTTAGAGAGTAAAAATGAGATGAAGAAGATGAACCAGGGTGAGAAAAATATTTTAAGTGATAATGTAGAGAGTAAACCATGGGCTAAAGATAATGGTTGGGTTATAAAATATATAGAGTAAAACAAACATTAGTGGGATGAGTCATGGCTTCTACATGCTTCTACAAGCATCTCAAGCCATGCTCATTTCCACCTAATTTTTGAATTAACTCTTAATAAATAATTACCCAAATATCTTTAGTCTTGGTGTGAGTCTCATACACCCATGTCCAATATATCATCCACCATGACACAATGTATAAATACATATATTAATATATATCACATATATATTAAATGTATTTCAAAGAGAAGAAAATCTTTAGTGAGCACAATATTAGTTAATATATATTAATATATCAAATATAAAAATATATATCAAATTATTAAATCAAGACTTGATTCAATAATCCGGTTATATCATATATAACCGACTAATATCATTTATATGTATATCATATTATCGAATCAACACTTGATTCAATAACCCGGTCATATCACATATAACCGACAATATTCAATACTACATTAAATCAACACTTGATTCAATAATCCGGTTATATCACATATAACTGGCCAATATCATATATATATATATATATATATATATATACATACATACATACAACATATCATTGAATCAACAGTTGATTCAATAATCCGGTTATATCACATATAACCTAACCGATATCACATATCGCGAGATTAGAATATGGTATCACATACTCGTATTTAATCAAGCTCCACACATATCACCATATGTGCCCTACTTCATTTCGCTTGAGCTTGGAAACCTTTGTGTGGGACTCTAAAGACTTCAATACACCAGCAGTAGGTAATGTTCACATCAGTCACCCACAAGCCGTCAGCGGTACTAGCTGAACGTAATGGCTACCCAGGTATTGAGCGAATAGAATATTAATAAGCAAGCTTGTCCAAACTCCCGCAAAGCCTATAAGCAACACTTACCGTACAGTCTGGTCTTTTCGTCTGATATGTCACATATCAAGTCAAGGGGTGGAATCGTCAGACCCCAAAAACTTGATAAATCATGCCGATGTGTGGCCTATAATTGTTCGAGAAACTACTGATAACATTTACCAGTAAATCTCATCAGCCCTAGCCAGAGACTTGCTGTTATAGCCAATCGAGCATACCGCAACTTAACCCCCAATACCGGGAGAGACGAAACCCCTCCTATAGCTCATTGCCTCCATGTGACTCGGGAATGTACCCAAAATCCACATGTTTGCACGACTCCTTTGAGCCGTGGTAGGGAGGAAATCAAAGAACAGTGAGAACCATACAAGACTCTATGATGATATTAGGTTTACAGACTAACTTGTACTAGTGTCACCTGAGAACTGCTATTTGACGATATGTATAATACCAACTAGGAGTTCTCGGCGAGTCATGTTCGGTGTACCCATTCCCTAATGAGTATTTGTGTACAATCTTTGATGTCAACACCAATAGATGTGGGATCAACCATCGCCCTATACAGGGTCAAGAAACGTACACACTAGTCTACCCAGGAATATCGATGCCCTGTCTCGATATTCCCTCGACTAGAAACTGTTAAAGGATGTGCTTGCAGATTACCCAAGCCCCACTAGTATAATCTGTATCATAGTCCTGGTAGTCAAGTTAACATCCTAAGGGTTTTATCAACATGTATCAGAGAGACAGTATAATAATACTAGTGTACATGTTAAGATAAATAGCAACCAGATATCATACTATCATGTCGATCAAGAAAGTCCTCTATATATATGTCCAAGCATCCACTATATCATACAATAATAGCCTCTAGGGCATATATATTCCTAACAGTAGATCAGAGTCTGCAAATCACAATGGCTCCGCTTTGGCATTACAAGGAACTTGATGTGCTCGATACATACAGCGTACAAGAACTACAGACTTTCTACGTCCCTCCCAGACGAAGAGGTGAAAAGGCGATCCTCTTCTACCAATCTATGGAGATCAAAATAGAAAAAGAAGTCTAGCATGGTGTCGATTTTGCATTCGACGGGTTTCAACCAATCCGTCTGCTAAGATACTACGCGGAGGGATTGAAAAGGATGTTAAGATGCCAAAGTATACCCCTCGAACAAACTGTTCGGCAAGCCCAATTTACAAAAAGATTTGGGATATTCCCGGGACTTAGTGAAAGATGCCCAACGGGAAGATAGAGACAACAAAGCTCGGATACGTTCGGTCCAAGAAACGGGAGCAGTGCCACAGCTGCCGCGTCATAAACAGCTCTAGCAAAGAGGAAAGTGCTCTACCAAATGGCCGTGATGTTGAAACAGAGCGAAATCCTGCTCTAAGAACGTTAAGTCCGTCGCTCGAAGAACAAATAGATAAGTTAATAAAAGAAGCTTGTCAAAAGAGTCGAGACAATCACAGCCGCGAAATTTCCATTTATGAAAAGATCAGGACGCAGCGCCTCAATCAGCAATCGGCGGAAAATGAAGACTATAATTCTCTTCATCCCCGGCCCGTTGTATATCCTCACGAAAGGGGAAAATCCTGAAATATAGGAAAAAACAGGGTAGAGAACGCAAACAACGTTCGAAAACAACAAAGCGGATCCAAGAAGCCGTGCAATCGAGAAAAGGTCGATTGGAACCTGTCCTTTATAAAGAAGATGGATCGAGAATACTCTTTTCCCTAAGACAAGACAGGGAAAATATTCAACTTGTCACAAAGCACCAAATAATGACACTTCCGGAGTCTCGGCACCCCGAACAAATAAACGAGGTCTATTATCCGGATTATTTCTCCTACCACCGAGTAATAGGTCATCCCCTTGAAGATTGCTTCACCTTCAAAGACTGGGTAGAAGACCAGTATCGGCAAGGCAGGTTCGCTTTGTCCGACAGATGGAGGGTAAACCCACTGCAAAAGCATGAGCCAAAGAGGACCTGTACCGTGAGGATAGGACTAGCTCAACCACAAAAAGGGAAGTGGACTCTTACCCGCCATATGATAACACGCTTAAAAGAGGGAGGGTACGAGATTATGGATGATCTCCACATGTGCTTCACAAATGAAGAAGAGGACGATGTCATCTTAGAGCACCAAAGGAGCTGGAAGATGGGATACACACCACGGCGGACAACCTAAGAAAAATTGACTTAGGGACGAAAAATGATCCGAGGACAACGTTCGTCAGTGAGCTACTATCTGAAAAATAGGTAGCCACGTTAAAGGACGTGCTCATACAGTATAAAGACTGCTTCGCATGGAACTATTCCGAGATGCCGGGTCAAGATCCAAAGGTAGAAGTACTTAAACTGGCCATATCGCCGGATATAAAGCTAGTCAAACAGGCTCCAAGAAGAATGCGGTTCGAACTTGAGATGAGTATCAACGCCGAAGTCAAGAAACTAATAGACTCCGGCTTTATCCAAGAAGTTCAATATCCTGACTGGATCGCTAATATCGTTCCAGCGATGAAGAAAAATGGGACGGTGCGCATTTGTGTGAACTTTCGGGACCTTAACAAAGCTTTCCCAAAGGATGATTCCCCAGTACCTGTTACCGAGCTAATGATCGATAACACGTCTACCCATGAGGTCTTCTCCTTCATGGATGGATCTTCAGGATATAACCAAATAAAAATGCATCCAGAAGACCAAAAGCATACCGCCTTTCGGACCCCACTGGGCATATTCTGCTATAAGGTGATACCCTTCGGTTTAAAGAACGCCGGCGTTACCTACCAAAGGGCCATGACAAAGATCTTCGATGACATCATACACGATATCGTCGAATGCTACATTGATGACCTTGTGGTAAAGAGCAGGTCTTACGAGGAATATTGGGAACATTTGAAAATTGTGTTCCGTCGTCTTTGGAAGTATAATCTGAAGATGAATCCTCTAAAATGTGCGTTTGGAGTCTCCTCGGGCAAATTCCTCGGATTCATAATACGACACCGGGGTATCGAAATCGACCCTTCGAAGATCAAGGCGATTATGGAAATGCTCATGCCGAGAACCCTCAAACAACCGCGGTCTCTTCAAGAAAAGATCGCTTATATCTGGCGGTTCATAGCCAACCTCTCCAGAAAATGCCGTCCCTACAGCCATCTGATGAAGAAGGGGACCCTGTTCGTCTAGGATCGAAAGTGCCAAAAAGCACTAGACGAAATCAAGCAATACCTGCAAAATTCGCCGGTATTGGTCGCTCCGGTTGAAGGAAAACCCCTTATCCTATATACAACGGCCCTTGAGGGTTCTCTAAGCGCGCTATGGGCACAAGAGAATGATCAAGGAAAGGAGAGAGCTCTATACTATTTGAGTCGAGTTATCCTGCGGACAGAAAACAACTACTCCCCCATTGAAAAGCATTACCTGGCACTGATATTCGCAATAACGAAGCTCATGTTAGTTATATGTATGCCCTAGAGGCCATTATTGTACATATGATGTATATTGTAGTGGATGCTTGGACATATATAGGGAGGACTTTCTTGCTCAACATGATAGTATGCTATCTGGTTGCTCTTTATCTTAACATGCACACTGATTGTCTCTATGTTACATGTTGATAAAGCCCTTAGGATGAGTACTTAACTACCAGGACTATGATGCAGATTATACTAGTGGGGACAGAGTAGTCGGCAAGTACATACTTCAAATGTTCCTAGTCGTGGGTGTATCGAGACATGACATCGATATACCAGAGTAGACTAGCGTATAGTTTCTCGACCCATGTAGATGGGAGATGGATGATCCTATATCCATTGGTGTTTGACATCAGAGACAGTATACGGGTGCTCAGTGGAGACTGAGTACACTGGAGGGACTCGCCGAGAACTCCCAGATGGTATTATACCTCACGTCAGATGGCAGTTCTCTAGCGACACTGGTACATGTTAGTCTGCAGATCCGAGATCGTCATAGAGTTTTGTGTGATTCTCACTGTGCTTTGATTTCCACCTTACCACGTTCAAAAGAACGTGGAAAACGGTGGCTTTTGGATACAGTCCCGAATCACATGGAGATAATGAGTGATAGGAGGGGTTTCGTCTCTCCCGGTATAGGGAGTTGATGTTGCACTGTGCTCGATTGGCTATAACAGGAAGTCCCTGGCCAGGGCTGCTTACGAGATATACTGGTAAGTGCTATCAGTAGTTTCTCGACCCGTTATGAGCTTCATATCGACATGACTTATCGAGTTACTGGGGTCAGATGTTTACTATCCCTAGACGAGATATGTGACATATCTGACGAAGAGACCGGACTGTACGGTAGTCTTACTGATTGGATTCGCAGGAGTATGAGCAGACATGCTTGTTGAGTTTCTGATCGCTCAATACCTGGGTGGCCGTTACGTTTAGCAGACCGCTTGCGGCTTGTGGGTGTTGTTAGTGTATATGCCCTAGAGGCCATTACTGTATCATACTAGTTTGTATATTACTTAATGGAAGCTTGGGATATTCACCTTGTATATACAATCTTGCTCAAAATAGTAGTATGCTACTTGGTTTGTTTCTACTTCAATGTGTACTTGTGTTTATTTTAGTATATCACCTATACACATTAGTGGAGCCCTTAGGATCTTTGCTTGATTACCAGCGTTGTGATGGCAGTCACACTAATGGGGCTGGGTAATCTATAAGCACATCCTTATGCAGGTCCCTAGTCGCAGGACTATCGAGACAGGGCATCGATACTCCGGAGTAGACTAGCGCATGCGCTTCTCGTCCTAGTGTGGGAGACGGTCTGTCCCACAGCCGTTAGTACATCGTACTGGAGATAGTATGCGGGTGCTCGTTAGGTCACGAGTACACTGGACAGGACTCGTCGGGAACTGACCGGTTGGTATTATACCTATCGTCAGTTATCAGTTCCCAGGTGACATGAGTATAGCTTAGTCCGCTGACTTGACACTATCACTTCGCCTCGAGTGTGTTCCCACTGTACTTTGATTACTACCCTACCACGGCTCAAAGGAGTCGTGCAAACAGGTAGTAGTTAGGTGCAGTCCCGAAGCACTTGGAGGCAGTGACGGTTAGACAGGATTCGTCTCTTCCGGTATTGGGGGGTTGACATCGCGCTGTGTCTAGGAGAGCCATTACACGAGTAGTCCCTGGCCAGGGCAAGGGGGATATACTGGTAGGCTTCCAGTGTTATCTCAGGGTGTATTGGGCTTCAATCCGACACGACTTGTACCGCTATTAGGGGGCTGACGTTTATCGCCCCCTAGGCCCGCCATGCGATGTATCAGACGAACAGACCGGACTATACGGAGACTGTCACATTCAGGCTCAGTAGGAGTTCAGATGGGTTTCGCCTCGTCAGTCTTCTTGTCGGCATCTACCTGGGGACCGTTACGCACAGCTAGTGCCGCTTGCGGTCTGTGGTTAAACCCACTGCCAGCGTAGTGTCGAGTCTTTAGAGTCCCATACAGAAAGCTATTCGCCTTTAGGCAAAAGAGTAGAGGTCGCATGGTTTTGCGACAGGTCGCATGGTTTTGCGACAGGGTTCAGTCACATCCGTGCACTTGTGCACGTTTAGTGTCCGGACAGTTTACACTAGCGGGCTTTGGTTTAAGCCAGATCCTAGTGTACGTATTGGGATTGGTTTTATCCAGTATGTATTCGTGTTCCTCGGAACGCGGATGCGGGTGTGTATGCACAGTTGGCGGAGAGACAGAGGCAGAGGATTCTCATTAGGGTTGTTGACCGTTGACTGTTGACTATTGACTTTTTGCTCAACCCTAATGAGAATATGATATATGATTAACAATAATATTAATTAAGTATTGTGGTGACATGGTTGTTGAGGGGTTGACTTTGTTGACTTGTTGACTTTGTTGACCGGTTGACTAGGTTGGACTAGTTGACCATCATGATGACAATGGCTATCATTTCATGGCAAAGACTTTTCACTTGCTTGTTCTCTTGTGCAATATGAGTGCATGAAATGATTTAGCCATTTTGACTTGAACCATTTTACACAATACTTGATTACTATTTTTGTGATGATGGTTTTGGATTATGAGAGCCAAGTGAGAAAAGTCTTTCTCATTTCTATCTTTTTTCATTCTCTCTCTTGTTCTTGAGCTCTCATCTTCTTCCTCTTGCTCTCCCTCTCTTTAGTCTATGGTTCACTTGTCTCATGTGTTGAGAACCAAGAACCATAGAGAAAATCCCAACACACTCTCCTCTACTCACTCTAGTTCACAAGGTTTAGCAAACCGAGTGAACTAGTTTCTTCAAAGTACGAAGAAGAAGCCAAAGGTAGAACCTTTCAGGTGGATCGATCTTCGGCGCAAGGAGACGACGGGGTGAAGCCGATCCGGACAACCATCGAGGCTTGAAGACGAAGGAGTTCAAGAAAGAAAGGTATAACCCCCTAACCGAGTAGTTAACAACTCCTAGTTAGGTTGTTAGTTAGATGTTTAACAAAGATCCGGTTTTGAGTCCATGTTACCACCTCCAGAAAATTGTTTTTCACCAAATTCCGCATGCCCGAAAGTACCGGGAGAGGTAGCATGGACTTACAGTGGTATCAGAGCCTGGTTAAACTCTATCTAACATGTTAGCATAGTAACTAGAAATTCGATCGGAGAAAAAGTCGCGAAATACACCCGGATTTCAAACTTTCTGTCGATTTTCAAAGTGCTGCAAAAATTATTTGAGATATACCAAAAATCGACTCAGGGTTTTTAGAAGAAATTGTGAAAATTCGACCCACTGAATCGATTAACGCGCCGCGTTTCCGCGGCGGGAGCTTGCTCCCGTCGCGGAACCGCGGCCGAGTTGACTCGGTCGTGGGGTTTTATTTTTGCAGTTTGTTCATAGGGGTATTTTGGGATTTTTGGAATATGTATTTTCTGCCCAGATTTTCCAGAACGAAAATTTTGTGTTTGGGGCCTGAAAATCCGTATTTTTGATCGAACTTCTAAAAGACTTAAGCTGACGGGTTTTTCTGTGATGTGATATTTGTATTGAACGTCTGCTAATCGCTATATGTCGATTAGTGGGGGTTATACAAATCTGTGATTTGTAATGTTATTGGAATGTGTATATGAATTCATTGGATTGTCGCGGGTGAATAGTCGGGGGTTGTGAGACGAGAGTTTTCTTTTATTTCAATTCATGTAAATTTGTAAATTGATGTAATAATTATTTGTATGGCCGCACAACCGGGTCGGGGTTGTAGCCGTCATTGTATAATTTCTTTTTACTGTTTTTGCTCCTAGGATAGACCCATGGAGGGGGTGCACAAACTACCGGGTATGCCGAAGTGCCGAGTGGCCTACTCACGGAGTTGAGGGAGGTTGCTTCGCTTCGGGTACTTGACGGGTAGTTTGCCGCACCCGTAGGGGTCTTGGGTGGGGTATTGGCTATTCACCGCGACCGTGTAATCTGCTTTTCGTTACAGGCTGTACGAATTGCGGGTTCCTAGTATATCCAATGTGTTCATCTGTGATCTGAAATGGCTATCATTGCAATATATCTATATATGATATTATTTAGGCGTTGCTTATGTTTTACAGCCGCGCTAGCCCAGCCCCCGCTCTGTCGTTAGTTAAGTAACTTAACGGGTAATGACAGGGCCCCGTGGCGAATGCGAATGGCATAAGCGTACGTCATATTTTGGTTGTTTTCTGCAATGGTAGGATTAAATGATGGGACACATTAAAAGAACTAATGAAAGAATATCATGCATTAAAAGAACTAATGCAAGAAAATAAACCAAGTTAAAATCGTTGGAACACTTTCGGAAAACCACTCGGTTCTTTTCAAAATTAACTTTTAAATGCGGAGCTTGAGCCACTCCTTTTAAAAGCTATCTCGTTCCATCGATTATATCAAGTTCACTACGTTCACGGTTTTGCCAAAACCATTCGTAGCCCTCCGTCGTTTCACATGAATAGTCAATAGTATTCAAGCTTTGTATGTTGGCCAAAGTCAAGGCATAGTGATTGGTAGCTATTGGATATTCATGTATAGCATAGATAGATGCGTTGGTTTGGGACAGTCGTACTGCCATTTTGGCCAAAGTCAAGGGTAGGTACGGATGGATCCAAATTAACCTGGAGAATGACGGGTAGAACTTGACATGTGACTTATGATATTTTGGCCAAAGTCAAGGTCATAAGAGCATGGGGCGAAAATCCACATCGGGAGTTTCAAAAGAACTGAAACTTGCTAGTGTTGCATACCATTTGGAGTGTGATGATTCTGGTAGGATTCCTTCAGTTTCGTCACGCGATGATATTTAGATCCCGATCCTACTGTGAGTATATGCTACTCCTCGGGAAATTTCTCACTTAACGATCAATGCTATAAACCAAGTAGGTGTCTAGAAAGGTGTTAGCGGGGCTACGCCCCCAGGGAAAAGAGGTTATTTAATTAAGGAACTTCGCGAAAGCGTTGGAAAACCTCCCTCGAAGTACCGACACTGGCCTGGCTGAACGGTTAAGCAAGTATTGTACGGTGAGATTGATCCTGACTAATTCTTCCTTTTTGGTTTGAGGAGGGATTCGAGAAACAGTGGGAGCCATCCTGTTTAGACAAACTAAAAACCATTCTAAACTTGCAAGAGCATCATGCTGAGTGTTTCTTCTCTCTCCTAATTGCAGCGACCAATCGACATGACTGGACTTAAGTTACTTCTAGATAAAAACATACTGACAGGGCCAAACTACAAAGATTGGCTCAGGAATGTCAAGATGGAAATCACTTACGACAAGCTGGGGTATCTTCTTACCACCAAAGCTCCCCCTGTCCCAGGTCCCAAAACCAGCGTCGCGGATAAGGAAATCCGTAAGACCTGGGAATTAGACTGCGCGAAGGCCAAGTGCCTCGTGCTTGCCTCTATGGACAATGAACATCAGAGGAGGCACGAGAATATGGACCTGGAATCCATATTTCTTCATACAAAAGAACTGTATGGAGAGCAATCTCGTATCGCAAGATACGAAGTGTCGAAGAAGTTATTTTCGGCAAGGTTGGCCGTCGGATCATCGGTAGCGGAATACGTGCTTAAGATGATTGGCTACATAGAAGAGCTCGCGGACCTTGGGACCACGTTGGAGAATGAGCTCTATACGGACTTGATTCTCCAGTCCCTTCCTTCCAGTTACGCCCAGTTTATCCTGAACTTCAACTTACAAGAAAAAGAAGTTGAACTTTCAGAACTCCTCAACATGCTGAGGAGCGCAGAGGGCACCCTACAGAAAGGTAGGGAAACATCCACTTTGTTTGTAGGAGGATCTTCCTCTTCTAGGTCCAAGGCGAAAGCCAAGGGAAAGAAGAAGAAAGCCCCCGCCAAACCAAGGGGCGGTGTTAGTAATGTGGATACGAAGGGAAAGGAAAAAGCAACAAAGAAAGTGGGAAAGCTTGTGGATAAGGAATAATGCTTCTATTGTCATAAGAAGGGACACTGGAAGAATGATTGCAGGGTTTGGAAGGCCAGAACACAGGAACTGAAGCAGGTTGCGGCTTCAGCTTCAGGTGTGTATGTTATTGAAAACTGTCTTTCAATAAACTCTACTTCCTGGGTATTGGATACCGGATCAGGATCTCATATCTGTAATTCTTTGCAGGCGTTGAGAAACCGTAGGGTTTTGAAGGCAGGTGACATGACCCTCAAAGTTGCAAACGGAGCTAGCATGGATGCTAAGGCCGTGGGGGACTATCACCTGGGAATGTCAGATGGACATGTTTTAGTTTTGCGTAATTGCTTTTTTGTACCCAACGCAACTTGTAATATCATTTCTGTATCTTTGGTTTCTAAAGAAGGTTATGAATTTGCGTTTGTAAGTAATGTTGTAAACATTCACCTTAATCAAGTTCTGATTGGGTCAGGTACATTAAGCAATGGTATATACGTGTTAAACCAACCACAGATTTTCAATGTCCAGAATACACACAAAAGAAAGTCTCCGGAAATCAATCAGACTTTCTTATGGCATTGTAGACTGGGTCACATCAATGAGAGAAGGTTGACGAAGTTACATACAGAAGGATATTTGAATCCGTTCGAATATCAATCATATGCCACTTGTCAATCCTGTCTCAAAGGAAAGATGACAAAGACTCCGTTCACTGGACACGGAGTAAGGGCGAGCGAGCTCTTGGGACTCGTACACAGCGACGTGTGCGGTCCAATGTCTACACATGCGCGAAGCGGTTATTCTTACTTCATTACTTTCACGGATGACTTTTCAAGGTACGGTTATGTCTTCTTAATGAAACATAAGTCCGAAGCCTTTGGAAAATTCCAGGAATATAAGAATGAAGTAGAAAAACAAACCGGCAAAAGTATCAAGATTCTAAGATCGGATCGAGGTGGAGAATACTTAAGTGCCGAGTTCCTGGACTATTTAAAAGAGAACGGAATTCTCTCTCAGCTTACTCCTCCATACACTCCGCAACATAACGGTGTATCGGAGAGACGGAACCGAACCCTGTTGGATATGGTACGGTCCATGATGAGTAACGCTGAGTTACCGCGATCATTCTGGGGGTATGCGCTAGAATCAGCTGCATACCTTTTGAACCGAGTTCCCACTAAGACTGTGCCTACTACACCATATGAGATGTGGTGTGGGAAGAGACCCTATCTTAATCACATTAAGACATGGGGAAGTCCAGCTTTTGTCAAAACGCAGCATGCGGACAAGCTCGAGGCACGCTCAGTACAGTGCAAGTTCGTGGGATATCCAAAGAACTCCAAGGGATATTTCTTCTATTGCGAAGTGGAACAAAAGGTTTTTGTTTCTCGTCATGCCCATTTTCTAGAACACCAGTTCTTAGAAAAGGAAATTAGTGGGAGCATAGTAGAACTGGAAGAAATTCCAGAACCACGAGCTATTACTGAAAGCTTAGTGGAACCAGAGAGTTCAAAAGAACAGGACATTCCTATGCCACTCCGCAGGAGTAGTAGGCAGTCTCATCCGCCCGAGAGATACTACGGTTTTCTTATAGACGGGGATAGAGAGGATTGCATCATATATTATGATGAGCCTACTAGCTTCCAGCAGGCCGTTCAGAGCGTTGACTCGGTAAAATGGCTGGATGCAATGCGGACCGAAATGGAGTCCATGTACACCAACAAAGTATGGACGTTGGACATTGCTCCAGACGGGGTAAAACCCGTAGGATGCAAGTGGATCTTCAAAAGGAAGATTGGTGTAGATGGACAGGTTGAGACCTATAAAGCTAGACTTGTTGCAAAGGGTTTTCGTCAAAGACCTGGTTTGGACTATGACAAAACCTTTTCTCCAGTGGCTATGCTGAAATCCATTCGGATCCTTCTTGCCATTGCTGCCTTCCACGATTATGAGATCTGGCAGATGGACGTAAAGACCGCTTTTCTAAATGGAAATTTAGAGGAGTGTGTATATATGGACCAACCAGAGGGTTTCATTCAGAGTGGGAGCAGCGGAAAGGTGTGCAAGTTGCTTAAGTCCATCTATGGACTAAAGCAGGCATCGCGGAGTTGGAACATCTGTTTTGATGAGACGGTCAAGGAATTTGGCTTTATTAAAAATCCAGATGAACCATGCATCTATAGTAGATTTGTAGCGAGAACTGTAGTATTCCTCGTTTTATACGTGGATGACATTCTCTTAATAGGAAATGACATTCCTATGCTACAATCTGTCAAGGGGTTCTTGTCGCACAGGTTCTCCATGAAAGACCTGGGTGATGCCTCATACATCCTGGGGATCCGGATCCATCGTGATAGATCCAAGAGGATATTAGGACTTCAACAGTCCAGGTACATCGACACCATACTGAAGAGATTCAGTATGGAAGATTCCAAGCGCGGTAACCTACCGGCTTGTCACGGGATCACCCTCTCTAAAGAGATGTCTCCCAAGACTGATTTGGAGAGGGATCGCATGTCTATTATACCCTACGCTTCTGCGGTAGGCTCTATAATGTATGCGATGTTGTGTACCAGACCGGATGTAGCTTATGCACTGAGTGTGGTAAGCCGGTATCAGTCAAACCCTGGGGAGAAACACTGGATAGCGGTAAAGAACATTCTCAAGTACCTGAGAAGGACTAAGGAGATGTTCTTGGTGTATAGCGGAAAAGACCTCCAGATCGAGGCCTTTGCTGACTCCAGCTTCCAGAGTGACAAGGATGATTCCAAGTCCATGTCGGGTTTTGTCTTTACCCTCAATGGAGGGGCGGTGTGTTGGAAGAGTTCCAAACAGGAAACCGTTGCAGACTCGACGATGGAAGCGGAATACATCGCTGCATCTGATGCCGCAAAAGAAGCTGTCTGGATGAGGAAGTTCTTGAAAGAACTTCAGGTGGTTCCGTCCATTGTTGATCCAATACCTCTGTATTGCGACAACAACGGGGCTATAGCTTTAGCGAAGGAACCCAGGTCCCATCAGAGATCCAGACACATCTTGAGGCGGTATCACCTGATCAGGGAGATCGTGGATCGCCAGGAGATCGAGGTTCGGAGGGTTGCTTCAGAAGATAACACTGCAGATCCATTCACCAAGGCCTTGCCCCAGACTCAGTTCGAGCGGCTGATCGAGATGATAGGTCTTCGATACGCCAGTACATGGCCTTAGTGCAAGTGGGAGATTGTTAGTGTATATGCCCTAGAGGCCATTACTGTATCATACTAGTTTGTATATTACTTAATGGAAGCTTGGGATATTCACCTTGTATATATAATCTTGCTCAAAATAGTAGTATGCTACTTGGTTTGTTTCTACTTCAATGTGTACTTGTGTTTATTTTAGTATATCACCTATACACATTAGTGGAGCCCTTAGGATCTTTGCTTGATTACCAGCGTTGTGATGGCAGTCACACTAGTGGGGCTGGGTAATCTATAAGCACATCCTTATGCAGGTCCCTAGTCGCAGGACTATCGAGATAGGGCATCGATACTCCGGAGTAGACTAGCGCATGCGCTTCTCGTCCCAGTGTGGGAGACGGTCTATCCCACAGCCGTTAGTACGTCGTACTGGAGATAGTATGCGGGTGCTCGTTAGGTCACGAGTACACTGGACAGGACTCGTCGGGAACTGACCGGTTGGTATTATACCTATCGTCAGTTATCAGTTCCCAGGTGACATGAGTACAGCTTAGTCCGCTGACTTGACACTATCACTTCGCCTCGAGTGTGTTCCCACTGTACTTTGATTACTACCCTACCACGGCTCAAAGGAGTCGTGCAAACAGGTAGTAGTTGGGTGCAGTCCCGAAGCACTTGGAGGCAGTGACGGTTAGACAGGATTCGTCTCTCCCGGTATTGGGGGGTTGACATCGCGCTGTGTCTAGGAGAGCCATTACACGAGTAGTCCCTGGCCAGGGCAAGGGGGATATACTGGTAGGCTTCCAGTGTTATCTCAGGGTGTATTGGGCTTCACTCCGACACGACTTGTACCGCTATTAAGGGACTGACGTTTACCGCCCCCTAGGCCCGCCATGCGATGTATCAGACGAACAGACCGGACTGTACGGAGACTGTCACATTCAGGCTCAGTAGGAGTTCAGATGGGTTTCGCCTCGTCAGTCTTCTTGTCGGCATCTACCTGGGGACCGTTACGCACAGCTAGTGCCGCTTGCGGTCTGTGGTTAAACCCACTGCCAGCGTAGTGTCGAGTCTTTAGAGTCCCACACAGAAAGCTATTCGCGTTTAGGCAAAAGAGTAGAGGTCGCATGGTTTTGCGACAGGTCGCATGGTTTTGCGACAGGTCGCATGGTTTTGCGACAGGGTTCAGTCACATCCGTGCACTTGTGCACGTTTAGTGTCCGGACAGTTTACACTAGCGGGCTTTGGTTTAAGCCAGATCCTAGTGTACGTATTGGGATTGGTTTTATCCAGTATGTATTCGTGTTCCTCGGAACGCGGATGCGGGTGTGTATGCACAGTTGGCGGAGAGACAGAGGCAGAGAATTCTCATTAGGGTTGTTGACCGTTGACTGTTGACTATTGACTTTTTGCTCAACCCTAATGAGAATATGATATATGATTAACAATAATATTAATTAAGTATTGTGGTGACATGGTTGTTGAGGGGTTGACTTTGTTGACTTGTTGACTTTGTTGACCGGTTGACTAGGTTGGACTAGTTGACCATCATGATGACAATGGCTATCATTTCATGGCAAAGACTTTTCACTTGCTTGTTCTCTTGTGCAATATGAGTGCATGAAATGATTTAGCCATTTTGACTTATGTCATTTTACACAATACTTGATTACTATTTTTGTGATGATGGTTTTGGATTATGAGAGCCAAGTGAGAAAAGTCTTTCTCATTTCTATCTTTTTTCATTCTCTCTCTTGTTCTTGAGCTCTCATCTTCTTCCTCTTGCTCTCCCTCTCTTTAGTCTATGGTTCACTTGTCTCATGTGTTGAGAACCAAGAACCATAGAGAAAATCCCAACACACTCTCCTCTACTCACTCTAGTTCACAAGGTTTAGCAAACCGAGTGAACTAGTTTCTTCAAAGTACGAAGAAGAAGCCAAAGGTAGAACCTTTCAGGTGGATCGATCTTCGGCGCAAGGAGATGACGGGGTGAAGCCGATCCGGACAACCATCGAGGCTTGAAGACGAAGGAGTTCAAGAAAGAAAGGTATAACCCCCTAACCGAGTAGTTAACAACTCCTAGTTAGGTTGTTAGTTAGATATTTAACAAAGATCCGGTTTTGAGTCCATGTTACCACCTCTAGAAAATTGTTTTTCACCAAATTCCGCATACCCGAAAGTACCGGGAGAGGTAGCATGGACTTACAGGTGTTTGATATGATCATCACCTACTGCCAGCGTATTGACGAGTCTTTAGAGTCCTACACAGAGGTTTCCTGGCTCAAGCAAAACGGAGTAGGAGCACATATGTGATATGCGCGGGACCGAAATTAATATGATATGTGATACCGTATTCTATTCTCGCGATATGTGACATAGGTCGGTTATATGTGATATAGCCGGGTTATCGGATCAATTGTTGATTCGATAAGTTGTTACATTCGATATTAGTCTGTTATATATGATATAACCAGATTATTAAATAAAGTGTTGATTTAATGATTTAATGTATAATTATATATTTGATATATTAAATTACATTAACTAATATTAATTCACTTTAGATTTCTTTTTTCACTTGATTTGTGCATATGTATATATGTGATATATATTTGTGTACATATTAATGTGTCATGTTTGATGATACATGCAACTTGGGTGTGCGTATGACTTACACCATGCTTAGTTTAATCCTAGGGTTTTTAATGGATTAAGTAATTTAAAACTAAATGATTTTGTCAAGGCATGAAGCTTGTAGAAGCTTGCATGGTTCATTGACTAAGTCCACCTTTTTTGTTTTGCATAAGATATTTATTAACCTAACTATTAAACCTAGCCATGGTTAACTCTCTACAAAGGTTAGTATATGATACTAACTCATCTTGGGTTGCCATTCTCTACTTGATTAATTTCATGATAGTTTTCTTCATCTTCTTCCTCAAGCTCACTAGCTTCAATGGATATGAGAAAAATGAGTGAGAAAATTATTTCTAAAGTGAGCAAAATTCCTACTTCATCATCCTCTACTACCAGCCATTTAGTTTAGGGTGTTTGCTTCACTAATTCTACAATTAATGAAGAGGTAGCTTGGGTTAGTGTCTCCTCGACGTTGATCATCTTCGGCCTTGAAGACTTCGATGCAAGCTTGTTCATTTCTTCACGGGAGCCTCTCTAGAGTCCGGGAGTTCATGATCGCAGCGAAGAGACTATTACACGGAGCTTATGAAGTGAAGGACCGATCTACAAAGGTTGTATTCGTTATTCACTTTAGTCGCAAAGTTGTTTGCATTCGACTCGTCGATTTTTCTAGTATACGATTCTTTGTTAGGGTTAGCTAGAACGGCTAAAATTTTAATACATGAGAGATGCCTCCCGAAACCTTGCTGCCGTGTTAGGCAACCCTTTCTGTGGTATCATAGCCATGCTAGAAAATTAGACGGATTTTGTTAGGATTAGGAAACCGAAACAACTCCAAAACTTGAAACACGAAAACATAGTTTTTGTCGATTTTAATAGGTCTTCAAAAATTTTTTTAAACAACTGCAGAATGTTGTATGAGATGCAACATGAACACACAAGAAAATTTTGCCCCCCTCGCCGTAAAATGGCCGGCCACTTTGATAAAAAATCCGGCCACCTCGGGTGAACAGTGTAATTCTGGATTGAAATTTTTTGTGTGTTTCAGTCTCTGGGTTTTGGTGTTTCAGGTGTTGTTTGTTTTTTCTAAGTTTGCATGTGATGTGATCTTACACTATAAGCAATTCGGAGTGTTTCGTATTCGTAGTTTTAACAATGTTTCGGGTTTTCACATGTTGTCTAGGAGAAGTTAAAAAGTTCGAACAAATGTCAAAAACCTATTTTCCAAGTTTAACGTATTCGGAAAAACATGCAAGTAATTCTGTGAACCCTCTAGAAGAATGAAACCCTAACTCGACTTTTTGGATCGCGGAACCGCGGTCATACCCTAGAGTTTGCCGTAGTTCCGTGGCGACATGAGTGAGGCTTGGGTCTGCCCTTCTACGGCTGGTGCATAGGTACTGTGGCATATTCTGGGTATTATTAAACTGTGCTCAAGTGTTGAGCTCTCGGGGAATTATGAGACTTTGATGATTCAATCGAAAAGTTTAATGTCGTCCGGGTATCATGTGATTGGATACAATACTTGGAATCAAAACTAATTTGAATTTTATAAATCTAGCAATTTAGTCTCATTTGATCGGTTGCCATAGGATTTTGATGTGATCAAAAGTCCGTTGCAATCACGTAGCTGTAGGGTGTTTTTCGTCCCCCCATTGAGATGGGAATGCGCGTGCGCTTGTCAGGCGTATTACAGAATCCCCCTGCCCAGGGTAAGATGGGGTTTATTGATTACGGGGATCCAAATCTCCGGCAGCCGCGGACTAAGTTGCCGTTAATTACCCCTCGCCTTCGGAGCGAGAGAACCTCCGATTAACGGGTCAACAGGTCATGCGAACTCAATGTGCAGTGTATGTGTTGTGTTTTGAAAGGGGTATTGGATATATCGAGGGCCCCGCAAAGTTTTTATGGGGGGCCCGCTACCTGGATAGTGGGCTGGGGGTCAAGGGGGCTAGCAGCCCCCTTGCGGGGTGCGGGGCAGCGCCCCGTTAGAAATTTTTTTCTAACAGGGACAGTGTCGTGGAGTATGTGTATGTGTGTGTGTATGTATATATACATATATATAAAAAAGGGAAAGGGCATCCAAAGGATGCGTGGGAAAAAGCGCCAGCACTTTGGGTGGTAGCGGTTTGAGCGCAAGGGCGCTAGCGTTTTGGGCGCTAGCTGGCACGTGGGACGCTCTGGCGCTAGCGCTTTGGGCGATAGCGCTTTGAGCGCCAGAGCGCTAGCGCTTTGAGCGCTAGTGCCCCACCAGGCACAGGGGCGCTCGGACGCTAGCACTTTGGGCGTTAGCGCTCTGAGCGCAAGAGCGCTAGCTCCCCACGTGTCAGGCACGTGGGCGCTCGGGCGCTAGCGCCTCACGTGCCAGGCACGTGGGCACTCGGGAGGCAAAAGGGACTTGGTCCCTGCAATGGGAGTTGTGCTCCCAGAAAGGAGCACTTATTATTTTGTATATATGTATATGTATGAGGAGTTAAACTCCTAAGATATTTTGAAGCTGATGAAGGGGGCTTCTCCCCTTGAGCCCCGGATCTTCCCCAAAGTGGGGCTTCTGGAGATGGGTCTCCTTCTTCTTCCTTTGTTGGCCGGATCTTGATGATCAGGAAGTATGAGATTTTAAAAATCTCTCCTTTTGAGATCTGATGGAAGATCTGAGTTCCCCTTTGTGGGTTTTGTGGTGAAAAACTATTTAGTTTTATAAAAGGAAGAGTAAAACTCTTGATTTAATTCAAAAGAAAGAAGAAGGTTTCAGAACCTTGAGGAAGGAGAAGATCACGGATCTTGATACTTTTTTAGGAGAGAGAAAAAAAGTTGTTGGGTTATTTTCATTATTCTTGCATTTATAGGCTATACACTTTACATATAGCCCCTTGGGTTCTACAAAAATGGCATTTTGCCCATCCCATGGCTCATGTGCCATTTCTTTTTGCACATAAGCCATGGGCTTTACAAAAATTTGGCTTTATGCCCATTTTTCTTATATTCATTCATAAAATAGAATAAAAGTAATACACCAAAATTATTTATTACAAAATTTTTATCTTGGCATGGGGGGAGGCCGGCCGCTCCATGTTCGGGCTTGGCCCGGGCATTGGCCCACTTGACCTGGGCTTGGGCCCACTTGGCTTGGGGTTGACTTTGATTTTGACTTGGTCAATCGGGGTGTAAATTTCGACCCCAACAAATTGCCCCCCATCAATAAGTGCACACCACATATGTGGGTTGTGTGCACGAAATTGATGGATCTTCTTTTGCGTGGAGGCCGACTTGATCTGGTTCACGTTTTAACGACGTGGAGGTCGATGCTGCCATTTTAGCGACTTGGACAGTCGGTGCTGCCCTTTTTGTGACTTGGACGGTCGGTGCTGCCCTTTTAGCGACGTGGACGGTCGGTTCTGCCCTTTTTGCGACTTGGATGGTCGGTTCTGCCCTTTTTGCGACTTGGACGGTCGGTGCTGCCCTTTTTGCGACTTGGACGGTGGGTTCTACCCTTTTTGCGACTTGGACGATCGGTGCTGCCCTTTTTTCGACTTGGACGGTCGGTTCTGCCCTTTTTGCGACTTGGACGGTCAGTACTGCCCTTTTAGCGACGTGGACGGTCGGTTCTGCCCTTTTTGCAACTTGGACGGTCGGTGCTGCCCTTTTAGCGACTTAGACGGTCGGTGCAGCCCTTTTTGCGACTTGGACGGTCGGTGCTGCCCTTTTAGCTACTTGGACGGTCGGTGCTGCCCTTTTTGCGACTTGGACGGTCGGTGCTGCCCTTTTTGCGACGTAGACGGTCGGTGCTGCCCTTTTTGCGACTTGGACGGTCGGTGCTGCCTTTTTAGCGATGTGGACGGTCGGTGCTGCCCTTTTTGCGACGCGGACGGTCGGTGCTGCCCTTTTTGCGACTTGGACGGTCGGTGCTGCCCTTTTTGCGATGTGGACGGTCGGTGCTGCCCTTTTAGCGATGTGGACGGTCGGTTTTGCCCTTTTTGCGACTTGGACGGTCGGTGCTGCCCTTTTAGCGACGTGGACGGTTGTTCATACCATAATATTGCATTATTATATTCCCCATTCTTATTCATTTTATAAATAAACTGGTGCTTTTGACGCATGTCTGCTACATATTACAGATTACAGGTTCTTGGATCTAAAACAGTGAAAAAGATAAAAGATGATGCAAAAGTGAGACTTTGACCAATAAACCAGAAGACTCTTGATCAAGCCTACATAAGGATCAGTTCACAAAGAAAGATTCAAGACGTCGACACAAAGCGAACGGTTAAAGTTCAATACAATTACTCACTGTGAAGATCTGGAGAATACCTAGAAGGCAAATTGAGAAAAGACCTGAAGAAATAGGAAGCCCAAAAAGCCCAAATGCAGAACACAAAAATTCAGCATGAGATCTCTTCATTGGGCCGCAGAACCGCGGCCCAACCCTTGCTAGGGCCGCGGTTCCGCGGCCGTCTTCTGCCCGTGTCGGTGGAATTTTTGCAGGCGGTGCACGAATCGGTGAATAGGTCTTTTCTTAGGGGGTATTTTTTGTAAAAACAGATATGCGAGTCAATTGTAACCCTAGGGTTCCTATCCTCTATACATAGGAACTCTAAATATTGTATTAGGGTATACCTCTTTTTTATAAATAAAATTCAGATTCCTTTGAAGTTTTTGAGAGCATCATTCTGTAAGTTTTTTTTAATTTCTGCCTTAGTTCTATAATTAGTTCTACCCCTAGATAAATTATTCTTTTGCCTTAGTTTAATCTAGTGTAGAATTTCTTAAACTGCAGTAGCTAATTAATCTATTATATCTAAAAACAAAATAAAAATGATATTTTTAATAGATCCCTTAATGAGCGAGTAATTTCCTCGCTTGTTAGGGTTAGGAATAGGGAAGAGTTTGAGAGATGAAGATTTCTCATCTCTTTCGTGCCCAATCATTTGCAATAACTAGAATTTCATGCATGCATGCATGATCCGCTCCCTACGGCACCCTACCCATGAGGTAACGGTGAAACCGTAGTATAGGAGCGGACATGTATGTCATCCATGAAGGTTAGAGAAATTATTAAGAAAGGACGGACAAGGATCTTGAGGAAGAAACATCATTTCTTCCCAATCATCCTAATCCCCTTTACTAATAATTACTATAACTCCTAAAAAGATATACTTTAGGGCATTGAAAGAGGTGTGAAATTTAATCTTACCAAACTTTACCTAGACCTAATTCTAGCAAGTTTCTTAATTCTCATATAACTTAGTTTTTAGATTTAATTAAAAGATCCAACACCCATTGGAATTAGCTCGTATGAACATTTAGGAAATTAACACCATCCCTGTGGACCGACCCGTACTCACCGGCTAGCTGCAAAGCGACGCCGTTCTTGATTGTGGTAAATTAATTTTGATCGTAAAAATCTCTCTAAATCAAATGGCGCCGTTGCCGGGGATGGCGTAAAAATTTCCTTTTTGTAATTTCGTGTTAATATAAATTTTTAAAAAATCATAAAAATCTGAAAATATAAAAAGTACAAATTTTTATCATTTTTTATTGTTTGAAGGGTTTATCGTTTGAATTTTGCAGGAACAGCGAAGAACGACGGATCTGGAAAAATCTAGAGTGCGAAACAGAAAAAGGCATATCAGAACAGAAGGGATTTGAATGAAAAGAAGAGCAGAAAAATTCCAGAGCTCTGAAGCCGCCGCGCCGCCGCCCTTCCGCGGCCGTACAGTGCTCCAGACAGCGCATCCGCGGTCCCCTGTGCTCCTCATCGCGAAATTTTTGCACTGTTTGTTTTCTTTTCTCCTCCTCTGCCAACCTCCATATATCTTTTTGCCAGATTTTCTGCAGGATTCTTTGCGCATAAAAAAAAAAATCTTCCCCCTTCTCAATAACAGATCTTCTGCAGGATTCTTTGCGCCGCGCTGAAAAATAAATTTTTTTATTGTAAGTGATTTACTGTTTTGCATATTTTAATCGGACTTTAAGGGGCTTTTGACCAATTCAGATTGGGTGGGGATTTCATCACCCTTCCCAGGACCCCAGAAATCACATAAGGCATTTGCATTGACCATTCTTAATTAAAAAATACTAGACTCAGCCCTAAGGACTTCGAGCTCAATAGGACAGATGACTAGTTATAGGCATCAACCGTTTATCCTAACCTGACTTTGCGGTGTCTAGGCAAGTGTGTCTAAGGTAAGTGGTTACTTAATTAGGACCGCTACTTATAGAGGGGAGCCTCCCACTTACCTGGCACTTACCTGGCCGCAATTGGCGGTGAAGAGGCGGTTTGAGGTCCTATCTCTAGCCCTTTGGAACAGTTAGGAGCTGTCTAGCTGACCTAGGTGACCCTCGATCTAGGCCTGATTGTGCATTTTTGGTTGATCGAAAGTGTGTCTTAGCCTTTATCAAATTTTTTTTTGCAAACAGTTCCAAATAAAAAAAAAGGGAAAAAGAAAAAATCTTTTATAAAAAACTTGCAACTTGTCGCGTAAAATCCTTGCACCCACCACCACTCACTTTCTTCTCATTGACATTTTCTTACCCCCACATTCTGTTTTTCATTTTTTTGACTACACTACCTCCTTAAGTGTATGTCCGGTTGGACTAGAGACACTAGCGCCCGATTAGTCCGTGTTTCGTTGGTACCGACAGACGAACCTTTCGACTCCGAAGTCGAAATTCCGTCCACCTCCTTACCTCCACCTCTAAATTCTTCTTCCGAAGGTATGTCGGGATACAATCCTAACAACACCTTACCGACGGGACTGATTCCACCTCCGTTAGGTGCGAATAACCCGAATCACCCGCCTGTTGAAGAGCCCCAACGAGTCGCGCTCCAGGATCTCTTCTACCCAGTCCGCACCTCTTTACCTACCTGTCTTTCACCCCCACCGGCAAATAGGGACAATTTTGAAATAAAACCCCACTTCATCAATATACTGCCAAAATTTCATGGTTTGGAATCCGAAGATGCATATATCTTTATCAATAAATTTCAAAACGTTTGCGCCATGATGAAAACTACCCAGTTAAGTGATGACGCTATAAGGCTAAGGGTCATTCCTTTCACCTTATGTGACTTAGCTGAGAAGTGGCTATACAGCACAGCATCACATTCAATTAGAAATTGGGACGAGTTTGTGAAGGCTTTTCTTAAAAAGTTCTATCCTCATCACAAAACTGCTAGAATCCGTGAGATTATACAATTTTACCTGCTTCCTTCCGAACCATTTTGGAAGTGTTTTGAAAGATTCAAAGACCTACTCGTTCAATGCCCTCGCCATGGGATTGAAAGTTGGCAACTTTGCCAAACATTATACGAGGGATTGAACCAGGCAACGAAGCAGTTGCTAGAAACCATTTGTCAAGGTCACTTTCTATCCAAATCTAGTGAGGAAGCGTGGCAGTTTCTCGAGGATCTTAGTGAACAAACAATTCAGTGGGAGAGCACAAAGACCACCTCATCTTCTTCTATTGGTCAATCTAGGGCAGGCATACATCACTTAGATATGTCGATTGCTATGAAGGCCGAGATGGCCGCTCTTACGAAAAAGCTAGAAGCGATTGAGACCAAAATCTCATCATCTTCTCCTGCCCCTATTGTGCCTCCACGAACTGTGTGTGCTTGTTGTTCGGATCCATCGCATCTCACCGAAGAGTGTCCTTACAATCCATCTACTCAAGGACATGATCAAGTCAATGCTGCCTTTCAGCAACGACAAAGAAACGATCCATACTCTTCGACATACAATCCGGGTTGGAGGAGTCACCCAAATTTCGCTTGGAACCAAAGTCAACAATTCCAAGGAAACAACAATTTTCAAAGGCCTCCTCCTCCACAACAACAAGCACCTCCGCAAACTCAATTTCAGCAACCTTTCCAACAGCAACCTTACCCTAATCAGGTGAACAATTTTGTGCCTATCAATTCTTACCCGCCAAACAATTTTGTTCAACCTAATAATGCCAAGGTTAAATCGCTCGAAAGAAGTCTAGATGCATTCCTAAAGCAATCTACACAATCTGCAGCAAGATTAGAGACTTCTATTCAATCTTTGGTGCAAAACATTGCCTCACACGATCAAAGCATCAAATCTATTGAGGCACAAATTGCACAACTCAATGCAGCATTGAGCGAGCGAGAAAAAGGAAAGCTCCCATCTCAACCACTGCCAAATCCCGGCCATGCACATGTTGCATATCAACAGCAAAATCATAACGTAAATGCTGTGACCACGTTGAGATCCGGAAAAGTGTTGCAAAATAATGTGGGTATTAACAATGACACCCCTTCCGGTGGTCCTTCTTCATCTTCTTCTTCTTCTTCGTTAGAGCCTATTCTTCATCCTTCACACGGCTCTACCTCTTCTAGCTCGAACGGACCCACTTCTCACAACACGAACACATCTACATGGGGATCTGTTCCAACTCCACAATCTGATCCGCAAAAATTGGACTCAACAACTTTTCAAAATGTACCTTTTCCAAACCGGTTGAGATCCAATAAACCAACTCCACAAATGGAGAAGATTGTCGAGTTATTCAAACAGGTTAGCATAAATATCCCTCTTTTGGATGCAATCCAACAAGTTCCTTCATATGCAAAAATCTTAAAGGACTTATGCACCAAAAAGAGGAAGTCACAAGTACCAAAGAAAGTTTTCGTGGCTAGTGCTGTTAGCGATGCTCTTGTCCAATCTTTTCCCCAAAAGCACAAGGACCCCGGTTGTCCTACTATTTCGATAACAATTGGGGACAAGAACATCAGAGCACTATTAGATCTTGGTGCTAGTGTCAATTTGCTGCCTTATTCTGTGTACGAGCAATTAGGCGTTGGAGAGCTTAAGCCCACTCATTGTACTCTCCAAATGGCCAACCGATCAATCACCCATCCTACGGGAGAGTTAGAGGATGTGTTAATTAGAGTTGGGGATTTCATTTTCCCCGTAGACTTTATTGTTATCGATACACAACCTGTCGCTAACTCTCGGAGTCAAATTCCGGTGATACTTGGTCGACCATTCCTTGCGACTTCTAACGCGGTGATCAATTGTCGTAACGGTTCAATGAATCTATCTTTTGGCAATATGACAGTTGAACTCAACATTTTCAAGTTGGGAAGTCAGACTTGCGAACCTAATTCTAGCGTACTTGATATTTGCTCGATCAATGAGATAGCGGAGGAGGACTGTGAGTTCGAAAATTTTATGTTTGATCACAGCAATGTTGACGCCACTAGTGCATTCCTCCTAGAATCCGACACAGCTTTCACGGTAGACAACGATTATGAGTGTTTCACCTTTGTAGATGATTTTGAAGACTCTCCACCCGAGTTTGAGTCTTTTGCTTTTTCGGATGAGTTAGTTGAACCATCCGACTCGGTTGCGTACACTCGATTTGAACCTTTGATGGAATCTTTCGAGTTTGAAACAGTTACTCTATTGTTACCATCTATTGTTTCACCTCTTAAACTCGAACTTAAGCTTTTGCCGTCACACCTTAAATATGCTTATCTAGGTGATAATGAGACCTTACCCGTCATCATATCGGCCTCTCTAGCTCTTGAGCAAGAGAAGGCTCTTTTAATGGTCTTACAAAATAATCGGCAAGCTTTTGGCTGGTCTATGGCGGACATCAAGGGGATTAGTCCCATCATAATTGAACATCATATACACTTGATGGATGATACCAAGCCGGTAAGGGATCCACAAAGACGCCTCAACCTCAATATGAAAGAGGCTGTCAAGAAGGAGATTGTTAAATGTCTTGATAGTGGTATCATTTACCCTATCTCGGATAGCCAATGGGTTAGCCCCATTCATGTTGTGCCAAAGAAATCGGGCATCACGGTCATTACCAATAAGGCAAATGAGTTAATTTCTACTCGCACCCAAACTGGGTGGCGAGTTTGCATCGACTATCGAAAACTCAATGCCGCGACAAGGAAAGACCACTTTCCTTTACCTTTCATTGACCAAATGCTAGAACGATTGGCAGGGCACGAGTTCTATTGCTTTTTGGATGGCTATTCCGGTTATAACCAAGTCCCCATAGCCAAAGAGGATCAAGACAAGACCACATTTACTTGTCCTTTTGGCACTTTTGCTTATCGTCGCATGCCTTTTGGGTTATGCAATGCACCCGCTACATTTCAGCGGTGTATGATGGGGATCTTTTCAGACATGGTTGAAAAGTTTTTGGAGATCTTTATGGATGATTTCTCCATTTTTGGTGACTCCTTCGACGAGTGTATACTACATCTTGACGCAGTTCTTACCCGCTGTAGGGATAATAACCTAACTTTAAATTGGGAGAAGTGCCATTTTATGGTACGAGAAGGCATTGTATTAGGACATGTCATCTCGCAAAACGGCATAGAGGTTGATAGAGCCAAAATTGAAGTCATTTCTAATCTTCCTCCTCCTAAATGCGTCAAAGACATCCGAGCTTTCCTTGGCCATGCTGGTTTTTATAGACGGTTCATTAAGGATTTTAGCAAGATTGCTAGACCCTTGACTCTCTTATTGGCCAAGGACACAACATTTGATTTCGACTCAACTTGTATGGAAGCATTCGAGTCATTAAAACACTCCCTAATTTCTGCGCTCACTCTTTCATCTCCGGACTGGACGCATCCCTTCGAAATTATGTGCGACGCATCAGATTTTGCCATTGGTGCTGTTCTTGGACAGCACATTAATAAGATGCCGCACGTGATTTATTACGCCAGCCGAACACTAAATGAGGCCCAACTAAACTACACAACAACGGAAAAAGAGTTTTTAGCAGTTGTGTTTGCACTTGAAAAATTCCGTCCTTATTTAATCGGTTCTCCAGTTATTGTATATACAGACCATTCAGCTCTTCGCCACCTTTTTGCGAAGAAGGATGCTAAATCAAGGCTGATACATTGGATCCTATTGCTACAAGAGTTTGACCTTGTCATAAGGGACAAAAGAGGATGTGAAAACGTAGTGGCCGATCACCTTTCACGACTTCCTTCTTCGCCTACACTTGAACTTCCAATCAAAGATGTTTTTCCCGATGAGCAACTCTTAACCATTTCTTGCGAACCATGGTTCGCCGATATTGTAAACTACTTAGCCACCGGCTTGATCCCTAAAGATTGGTCGAAACAGGATAAACTTCGATTCTTGTCCCAAGCAAAGCATTTTTACTGGGATGAACCTTATCTTTTTAAATACTGTTCCGACCAAATCATTCGTCGGTGTGTACCGGAAAACGAGTTTAAGAGTGTGCTGTCTTTTTGCCACGATCAAGCATGTGGTGGGCACTTTGGCCCAAAGAAGACAGCCGAGAAAGTCTTGCAGTGTGGTTTCTATTGGCCACGACTCTTCAAGGATGCATATGAATACCGCAAGACTTGGTCCCGGTGCCAACACTTGGGCCAGATATCGCGGAGAAACGAAATGCCGCTCCAACCAATTTTGGTTGTGGATATTTTTGTTGTTTGGGGAATAGACTTCTTGGGACCATTTTCTAATTCTTTTGGGAATATTTATATTCTTTTGGCTGTTGACTACGTTTCAAAGTGGGTCGAGGCTGTGCCTAGCCGAACGAATGACAATAAGGTTGTCGTTCGATTTCTTAAAGAACATATCTTTTCTCGGTTTGGGCACCCTCGAGCGATAATAAGTGATAATGGTTCTCACTTTTGCAATAGGACTTTTGAGTCCTTAATGCGCAATTATTCTATTACCCACAACCTGTCAACGCCATACCATCCCCAAACATGTGGGCAAGCCGAGGTTTCGAATCGGCAAATCAAGCAAATCTTGGAGAAAACGGTTTATAAAAACCGTAAAGATTGGTCACTCAAACTAATCGATGCACTATAGGCTTTCCGTACTGCATACAAGACCGATCTTGGTATGTCTCCATACCGGCTTGTTTACGGGAAGGCTTGCCACCTCCCAGTAGAGATTGAGCATAAGGCATTTTGGACTATCAAAGAGTTGAATTTATCATTAGGAGATGCGGGCAGCAATCGAAAGCTCCAGTTAAATGAACTAGAAGAGCCGCGGGATGCGGCTTATGATAATGCCGTAATTGCTAAAAACCGAACTAAGGTGTTCCATGATAAACACCTTCTGCGAAAAACGTTTAAACCTGGTCAACAGGTTTTACTTTATGACACTCGGTTACATTATCACCTCGGCAAGCTCCGCTCTAGGTGGAAAGGACCATTTGTAGTTCGCACTGTTTATCCGCACGGTGCGGTTGATCTTGAAAATTCAGAGGACGGTACTTTATTCAATGTAAATGGACATCGATTGAAACCGTTCCTCACAGCGGACCATTCGGAGGAGCTCCTGTTTTTGCAGGAGCCGATTTACACTGATTGATTTTCCTCCACTTTCACCCCCGAATTTCCAATCAATTTTTCTAAAACTTTATTTCAAATAAGTTTGGGGGTGTGTATCATTTGTAAATCTGATAATAAGCAGGAAATTGCCGACATTATCAACCCACTTGGTGCAGCATGACGGTGAAGACACTGTCCAGTTTAAGTTTGGGGGTATGCTCGGTAAGTTTTCTTCCTTCGCATTCATATGTATTTGCATATTTATTTGAAAACCCATAAAAATTGAAAATTTTCAAAAATTATAAAAATTAATGTATTCAATTTTGGCCTTATTTTGACTTGAGTTTGACAAATAGGTTAACTGGTTAGGAACAACTAGATTTTAGACTTAGTAAATTAAAAACCCTAAAAATAACCTTTCTTAAAGTTTAACGGTAGAAAGTATATGTCTTTGTAGTTTATTTAGAAATAGGCAAATTTTGAGTTCACTTCTTGGGCTAAGTCGAAACGAAGGAAAAGTATTGATATTTTTATTAGAGTATAAGTTTGAAAAATAATTCCTAACTTAAGTCTAGATTCTGAAAATGTATACCCTACAATTTGCACAATCATGCACCTTGAAACTTGGAATAGTAGAGGAGACCTTGAAATGCTCTTGTCTAAAGTCCTTAGTACGATGAAAAATAAAAAAAATACAAGTGTGAATAAAGAAAGAAAAAAAATGAACACTGGTTTTTGTGATTACTTAAGGCTGCAAAAATAGAAAAATATTTAACGAGGGTGCTTCATCACCTAGTGCCTTAGACCAACTAGTTTGGGAGTCACTGCTAAAAGCCTTAGGGATTACAAGAATAGGAATTACGCTTTATTGTGCAAACACATCTTATAATCGGTTGTTGGTACCTCAAGAAGTATTAACGATCGCATGAAGGATGTGTGAGCGAAATTCATCTAAAAATTCACCAATTAAGAAGTAATTTGGACAACGGACAAGGGTATGATTGCTTGATTTGAATTTCCAAGTGTAGGGGTGATTTATACACACACGTAGGGGTATGTGATTGGGGTTTAGATAAGAGATAGGAATGAAGAATAGAACTTGTATTTTTAGTAAAGTTGATAAAAATTTCTTAGTGGAGATGAAACCCTAGAAGGAAAACTTAAGAAAGCCCGAAAGCTAAGTAGGTCTGAAGAACATATATAATTTTAAGTTAAATGATGAGAAAGTGTGAAGAATACGGGTGGATAATTTACGAGTCGAAGATAATAGAATTCCTTGTTAGAAAACCTGATTGGAAAATAAGAGTTAATGGGCCTAATTGATAGGATTTTGTGGGTAGTATCCGCTGAAAACCCTCAGGAGACAACACTTCTCCTACTAGGGACACCTAGAGGTTTAACGGCTTGTTGCACGAGCTCAGTGCAATCGCGTTTCCCTACGAAAGTGCGGTTAGGTTTTTGTAGAGAATAATAAAAAATAATAAGTTTGCTCAAGGACGAGCAAAAGATAAGTTTGGGGGTATTTGTTCATACCATAATATTGCAGTATTATATTCCCCATTCTTATTCATTTTATAAATAAACAGGTGCTTTTGACGCATGTCTGCTACATATTACAGATTACAGGTTCTTGGATCTAAAACAGTGAAAAAGATAAAAGATGATGCAAAAGTGAGACTTTGACCAATAAACAATAAGACTCTTGATCAAGCCTATATAAGGATCAGTTCACAAAGCAAGATTCAAGACGTCGACACAAAGCGAACGGTTAAAGTTCAATACAACTATTCACTGTGAAGATCTGGAGAATTCCTAGAAGACAAATTGAGAAAAGACCTGAAGAAATAGGAAGCCCAAAAAGCCCAAATGCAGAACACAAAAATTCAGCATGAGATCTCTTCATTGGGCTGCGGAACCGCGGCCCAACCTTTGCTGGGGCCGCGGTTCCGCGGCCGTCTTCTGCCCGTGTCGGTGGAATTTTTGCAAGCGGTGCGTGAATCGGTGAATAGGTCTTTTCTTAGGGGGTATTTTTGTAAAAACAGATATGCGAGTCAATTGTAACCCTAGGGTTCCTATCCTCTATAAATAGGAACTCTAAATATTGTATTAGGGTATACCTCTTTTTTTATAAATAAAATTCAGATTCCTTTGAAGTTTTTGAGAGCATCATTCTGTAAGTTTTTTTAATTTCTGCCTTAGTTCTATAATTAATTCTACCCCTAGATAAATTATTCTTTTGCCTTAGTTTAATCTAGTGTAGAATTTCTTAAACTGCAGTAGGTAATTAATCTATTATATCTAAAAACAAAATAAAAATGATGTTTTTAATAGATCCCTTAATGAGCGAGTAATTTCCTCGCTTGTTAGGGTTAGGAATAGGGAAGAGTTTGAGAGATGAAGATCTCTCATCTCTTTCGTGCCCAATCATTTGCAATAATTAGAACTTCATGCATGCATGCATGCATGCATGATCCTCTCCCTACGGCACCCTACCCATGAGGTAACAGTGAAACCGTAGTATAAAGGACCGGACATGCATATCTTCCATGAAGGTTAGAGCAATTATTAAGAAAGGACGGATAAGGATCTAGAGGAAGAAACATCGTTTCTTCCCAATCATCCTAATCCCCTTTACTAATAATTGCTATAATTCCTAAAAAGATATACTTTAGGGCATTGAAAAAGGTGTGAAATTTAATCTTACCAAATTTTACCTAGACCTAATCCTAGCAAGTTTCTTAATTCTCATATAACTTAGTTTTTAGATTTAATTAGAAGATCCAACACCCATTGGAATTAGCTCGTAAGAACATTTAGGAAATTAACACCATCCCTATGGACCGACCCGTACTCACCGGCTAGCTGCAAAGCGACGTCGTTCTTGATTGCGGTAAATTAATTTTGATCGTAAAAATCTCTCTAAATCAACGGTCGGTACTTGATTTGACTTGCTCCGCTTCTTGCAGTGTCAGGGTTGAAGTTGTCTTGCTGATTCCATGTGATTTGGGTTGACATCAGCACCGCTGCACTGGAATATGGTACCAGGAGCGAATCATCATTTGTCATCAGGAGATTTCCCTCATTCCCAGTTTAACGACTTAGGGGCCATCTGTTCCCAGTTTAACGACTTAGAGGTCATCTGTTCCCAGTTTAAAGACTTAGGGGTCTATTGGATTGGAGTTTTGGATTTTAGGGTTAGTGTAGGCATCAGCGTTGCTAACACTGAAGCACATGTGCCAGGAGCAATTCATCATTTGCTTTTTCCTGTTAGGGAGCGGTGGCTTAGGAGACAGGTTTAGATCCCTATCACCTAAGGCTTTTCAATTTTATGAGCCGTAAGGGTCCCATAAAAGCATTTTCTCCCTACGAGTCGAAAGGATCTCGTAGGTGTACTTTCTCTTTAGGAGTCGTGGGGACTCCCAAGTGTGTTTTTCCTTTGTGAGTCATAAGGATCCCACGAAGGTGTTTTCTTACGAGTCGAGAGGATCTCGTAAGTTTGTTCTCCCGATG
This sequence comes from Agapanthus africanus, assembly GCA_030015575.1. Taxonomy (NCBI): domain Eukaryota; kingdom Viridiplantae; phylum Streptophyta; class Magnoliopsida; order Asparagales; family Amaryllidaceae; genus Agapanthus; species Agapanthus africanus. The sequence continues at coordinate 127,624,752 of CM057350.1, read as the reverse complement.
TATCGTGAGGACACATGAGTGGGTCTTCCTAAATGGAGCATAATTCCAAGGGCGGAGACTGGCCGCTGGACTGGTGACTGCGGTGGGTATGGGTATGATGAGAATTATTTCAGCCCGTGGATTGTATACGGTAGTCAATTTGGGGACTAACCGTAGGGCCGGGAGAATTTTGAGAAATTAGATTTTGGTTGGCGTCTGCATCGCTGCACTGGAATGTGATATCAGGAGCGACTCATCATTCGCCATTTGGGGATTTAGAATTTGGATCTTGCTTGGTATCAGCATTGCTGTACTGGAATAATGCCAGGAGCAACTCATCATTTTCCTTGGGAGGGCTTGGGATTTGGGTTTTTGGTCAACATCAGCACCGCTAACACTGAAGCGAAATGCCAGGAGCGACTCATCATTTGCCGTTGCCCGTTGGGGAGCGATGTCTTAGGAGACAGGTTTAGGTTCCTATCACCTAAGAATTTTCAATTTTATGAGCCGTAAGGGTCCCATAAAAGCATTTTCTCCCTACGAGTCGAGAGGATCTCGCAAGTGTATGTTCTCCTTAGGAATCGTAGGGATTCCTAAGTGTGTTGCTCCTTTGTGAGTCGTAAGGATCTCATGCAGGGGTTTTCTCCTCACAAGGTCGAGAGGATTTTGCGAGTGTATTTTATCTCTTTTCACGAGTTTGCGCCCTTTCGGGTTTTCACAAACTCGCCGGCAGTCCTGCTGTTTTTACTCATAGAGCCCTTTCGGGTTTTCATCCGTGCCCGTTTTGCTCGTGGACATACCGTTTTTTTTTCATGGGTGGGACTTTGAAAGTAGTCTCACCGGAAAGACTTGGGAGTGATAGGGGTTGTTTACGCCTGTGGATTGTATACGGTTTTACAGGATGTATGATCTAGACCGTAGGGCTGGTGTGCTCAATTCGCCTGCGACTTGGAGCATTCACGCGTAGTATTTCTTGAGATATCGGCCATTGATGGGTGGCATGGGCCTTTCTCCCTCGGCACTTATTAGTTGGTAGGATCCTCCGTCGAACACTTTCTCGATGACGTATGGTCCTTCCCAGTTTGGCTCGAACTTTCCCTTGGCATGTCGATTGGGGATGATCGGTCTTTTGAGAACCAACACCAATTCACCTTTCTTGAAAGCACGGAGACGGGTTATCTTGTCATAGGCCCGTGACATTTGGGCTCAGTATAGCTCTAGATTTTGCTGCACCGCGAGCCTCTTTTCTTCGAGGGCGTCGAGCTCTTCAAGCCGAAGGAGCACGTTTTCCTCTTCCGTCAACTCGTACTGAACGGCCAGTCTTAAGCTTAGAACTTCGACTTCGAGGGGTAGGACCGCCTCTACTCCGAAGAGCAATGAGTATCGAGTGGACTGAGTTGGAGTATGGTGCATGGTACGATATGCCCACAACGCCTCGTGAACTTTGAGATTCCAGTCTCTCTTGTTGGCTAAAGCATTTTCTTCAGGAGCTTGCATAGAGTCTTATTGAAGGCTTCGGCTAGCCTATTGGCTCTTGGATTATAGATGGAGGAATATCTCCAGTCTATCTTGTGTTGAGTAGCGAACCTTGAGACTTTGAAGCTCTTGAAAGAAGGCCCGTTGTCAGAAATTATTCTTCTTGGTTTACCGAAGCGGTATAAAATATTATGCTGGAAGAATGTCATAATATCTTTTGTCTTGACTTCTTTTAGCGGGACAGTTTCAGTCCATCTGGAGAAGTAGTCTGTTGCGGCCAGTATTAACCGGTGGCCTCTAGATGACGGAGGATCAATTGGGCCAACTATGTCGGTTCCCTGGACTTCGATGGGCCACGACGCCACCGTAGGATGCAACAGATTGGGATGCTTATGAATAAAATCACCATGGATTTGGAAGAGATGGCATTTCTTTGCATGCTCTTCGCAATCCCTTATTATGGTGGGCCAGTAATATCCAAGCCGTTTGATCTGAATCCGCATTTTGGGGCCAGACTGGTGAGCCCTACAGACGCCCGAGTGAACTTCTTTCATGACCTTTTGGGTTTCGGCCATTGACAAACACCTGAGCCAGAGTTGGTCTTATGACTTGCGGTATAGCGTGTCATTTACAAACACGTATCGGAGAGCTCTTTTCTTCAGCTGAATCCTTGCAGATTTTCCTTCGAGAAGCTTGTCGTATCGGAGGTACTCTATGAAGGGTTCTCTCCAATCGGGCTCGTCTTGGATGATCGAAGCTTCTTCGGCAGGACTGCCCTTCTGTTTCGCGCTTTCCTCTTCTTGTAGAGAGACTGGGGGTAGAATTTGCCGGTTCCTGACTGTGATCAGAATTTCGTCCATGTCAGGATTGGCCAGCTCCTTGGCTAAGCGAGCGAGTACATCAGCCTTTCCATTCAACGCTCTAGGGACTCTCATTAGTTCAATGTGAGTGAACCATTTCATGAGTTCCACCACTCGGCCCCTGTACCGAGCTAACTCGGGTTTGTATATTTTATAGTCGCCGCTTACTTAGTTGACGACAAGCTGGGAGTCACCGTAAACCCGTAGCCGAAGGATTTCCATTTCTATGGCGAGCTCCAGACCAGCTATCAGAGCTTCATACTCAACCTCGTTGTTTGTGCGAGGCTCGGTGAGAGAAAAAGAACACCGTAGGGTTCCCATCGATGGCGTGATGAACACCAATCCTATCCCTGCTTTTATCTCCAGGATGCTTGATTTACTGGAGGTCCTTATCGATGAGGCCCCATCGAAGTAGAGCTCCTAACACGGCTCATCTTCCTCGAGGTGCAGCACTTGTTCGTCGGGTAGCTCGCAATTAAGCGATGACCCCTCTGATACGGGATGGGCAGTAAGGAAGTCTGCGAGAGCTTGCCATTTTACTGTTTTCTGAGGAGTATAAACTATGTCAAACTCAATTAGCATGACAGCCCATCTTGCTATTCTGCCGGCTAGGCTTGCTTTGGTCATCAAGTGTTTGAGTGAGTCAACCTTGGAGATCAGCATAACCTGATGATCGAGCAAATAGTGCCTCAGCTTCTCCACAGCAAATATCAGGGGCAGGCATTGCTTTTCGATCGGGGAATAGTTGTGTTCCGCCCCAACTAGAGTTCGACTGAAGTAGTAGATGGCATTTTCTTTTCCCTCCTCATAGTTCTGGGCAAGGAGTGCACCGAGTGACTCATCTAGCACGGCAGTGTAAAGAATCAGTGGTTTATTTGGAATGGGAGCGGCCAGCACTGGAGGGCGCAACAAGTACTGTTTAATGCTTTCGAACGCTTCTTGACATTCGGCATCCCAGACAAAAGGAGCTCCTTTCTTCATGAGCTTTGAGAAGGGCCTACATCTCCCCGATAAATTTGAGATAAATCTTCGTATATAAGCAAACTTTCCTTGAAAAGATCTCAGCTGCGTCAGATCCTTTGGAGGGGGCATTTCCATGATGGCCTTTATCTTGGATGGGTCAACTTCGATCCCATGATGTCGGACTATAAAGCCTAGGAATTTTCCTGATGACACACCAAAAGTGCACTTTAGAGGATTCATCTTAAGATCGTATTCCTCAGTCTGTTGAGAACGGTCCTAAGATCTTGGACGTGGTCGGCCTTGGCTTTAGTCTTGACGACCAGGACATCAACATAGCATTCTATGACTTTATGGATTAGGTCATCAAAGATATTGGTCATTGCCCTTTGATATGTAGCACCTGCGTTCTTTAGTCCGAACGGCATCACTTTGTAGCAATATATTCCGATCGGGGTTCGAAATGCTGTGTGTTTCTCATCCTCAGGCGACATCTTGATCTGATTATATCCAGATGAGCCATCCATAAAGGTGAACAGCTCGTAATTTGAGGTGTCATCGACCATCATTTCCATGACCGGTAGCGGAAAGTCGTCTTTAGGACATGCCTTGTTGAGTTCCCTGAAATCGACACAAACTCGGATCTGTCCATTTTTCTTCTTCAATGGGACTATGCATGCGATCCAGTCCGCATATTTCTCTTCTCTGATGAAGCCAGCATCGATAAGTTTCTTAGTTTCCTCGATGACCTTTTCTTCTAGCACCCTTCTCATTCTTCGAGGAGCTTGTTTGACTGGCTTAGTATCAGAAGATATAGCCAGCTTATGCACGACCACTTCAGGGGAAAGTCCATGCATTTCTTTATACGTCCACGCGAAGCAGTCGACGAACTCGTGCAGCAGGGCGATTATCCGCGCTTTCATTTCCTCTGACAAGAGTGAGCTGATGTAGGTCGGTGATTGAAAACGATTTCCGGATGTGTAGTATGAAAATTGTATAGAAATCACAACCAAAAATTATTTGACCGCAATCAATAATGGTGTTGAATGTAGCGCGTTAGTAAGTGCGGATCGTCCACAGGAAAAGTGTAATCGTTCGTCTTTCGAATTAGATGAGTCGAAACTTTAAGGTAAAGAAAAGAAAACAATTCATGATTTGTAAATTGAAGTTCAAGAATTAGAAAATCTAGATCTAAGAAAACATTAAAATCAAGAAGTGATAATTTGTGATGATTTCCAACCAACAATCAAGATTCGAAGTGTAGCTCGTAGGAGTAGATCGGATCTATAGATGTGATGAGATCTAATGATTTCATGTTCTTATCCTTTAACGAAATGATACTAGATCGATGATAATTCATAGAGGTTAAGGATTTTGCGAAGAAGCTAGGGTTTCCTCGTCTTATCCTTTGTCCTTTCAATGAATCTCATTCAAATTCAAACTTCTAGTTAATCAATTGATCAATCGTCGATCCCTAGTTTCGAGTGAACACAATCAAGAGAGGATCATCTCGAAACTAGGTCATCGATTATTTGATTCACAAGAATTTACAATCGTTATAGGATTTAAGAATTGTAAAAAGATCTAAATCATCATCATTCTATTGATCGTCACAACTCCTATACGAGCGGAGTTTACTCAAACATCATAATAACAAACGCAATCACAAATTGAGATCGAATCATAATGTTGAATCAAAAGATAAGCAAGATATAGAAATTTCACCTTTATTTATCGACAAATTTCGTTACAACTCTTTTGAAATTTACAAAAAGAAGGAACTAGATCGTCGATTTCGGCTTCGCTCGGCTCCTTGAGTCGCGGATCGGCTTGGATCTCTTGCTCCGATGGAATCCAGCGTCGCTTTTTAAAGGTTGAAGGCTCTCTTGCTTGAATGGTACTCGGGATCTTGATCTTGATTTTGAATTGGAATTAGGGTTAGGGTTTCGCACAAGTCGTGTCACTCAACTTGTGGATGAAAGATGAAGAGAGAATGAAGAATTAATGAACCACCTCAACCTTAGATCTAGGCTCTCTTTTATAGACCTTAAAACCCTAGATCTAGGATTTCAAATTTGAATTTTCCCTCCAAAAGTTTGTTAGCAAGAGATTTGAATTTCCCTCCAAAAGTTTGTTAAGGAGAGCCTTCTAGATGAGCCACGTGGCATTTCTACAATGTTCTGGAATCTTGGGCCGTTATCTGAGACACGTGTAGGAAATCTGAGGAGCTGGAGCCATCAAGACGCCGCGGAACAACGGCGCAAGCGCGCTCCCGCCGCGGAACCGCGGCGTTATTGAAGCTTCAGGGTTTGGAAATTCTGGGCTTTGTTTAGGCTGTCACTTGGGCTATTTCCTGATATGTTGAATTTTATGTTTCTTTCTAGATTGCTACCAGATCTCAAAACTTGGAGTTGGTGTAATTTTGATCAGCTCTTTTCCTATTTTTGGCTCTGTTCCTCTGGAATTTCCTGCACAGACTTCGAAACAAGTGTTGCGCAATATAGGGATGATGCAATGCCATGATAAACAGTTAATTTCCTTTAAAGTGCCGGTTTTAAAGTATAACACATGCAATCTGGTATTTCAGAGATGTTTTGCTAATATGTGCAATATGAATACCGAACACTTCTAGATGAGTGCAAATGATAGGGAAATTGCTGTGTTAAAAATGCAGTATTTTCGACTGATCAAATTCCCCCAAACTTATTTTCGATCGTCTCGATCGAGCGATTTTATTAAAAAGAGAAGGAGAAAATAAAGAAAGAGAAAAACTAACTAGCACACTTTCGTAGGCAACACGATTGCACTGAGCACGTGCAACAAGCCTTTAAACCTCTAAGTGTCCCTAGTAGGAAGAGTGTTGTCTCCTGAGGGTTTTCAGCGGATTGCACCCATAAAATCCAATAATAAAAGGAAGATCATGAATATTACATTTGAAGACAAGAATTGTAAATGAAAAGCCTTGAAAATTAGGGTTTCCAACTAAGCTAGCTTTTCGGTTGTCATGAGCCCTATCTTAATGATTATGAAAAGATGTCAGAAATCACGTCCTCCCTCAATAAAACATCATCTTATTCTTCATTCCTATTTTTCTTCCAAACATCGATCATATAACCCTGCGTTTGTGTAAAGACATCCCTACACCCGGAGAATTCAATTCAAGCTATCATACTCTTGCCCATCAGCCTCAGTACTTTTTAATTAATGAATATTTAGCTGAATTTGCTCACACACTTTCATGCGACCGTTAATACTTCTTGAGGTACTAACCGACCGATTACTCATATGCTTGCTTATTTGGTGTTTTTCCTTGTCTTGCACCACCTCAGGTATAGTAGTGACTCCCAGACCAGTTGGCCTTAGGGCACTAGGTGAAGAGGCACCCTCGCTATATATTTTTTTATTGCCCTCGGTGATAACAAAACCAGTGTCCATTTTTCTTACCATTATATATATATTTTTTTATTCACTTTTTTTTATTTCCTTCATACATCGGCTTTAAGACAAGAGTATTTCAAGGTATCCTCTACTATCCCGGGTTTCAAGACGTGTGTAAGTGCGAATAGCAGCGTATCAACGTTCAAAATGTTTGGCTTCTAGAATAGGAACTATTTTTCAGACTTAGTTTTATTCTCAGATTAGTGACTTCTTTCATCTTACTAAACCTTGGGACAACAGCTCATAACTACTTATTACTAGTTCATATAAGAAAACTTCTAATTTTCTTGGTTTTCTTAAATTTTTCTAATCTCATGGATGTAATTTTTCACTATCTAATCTTTCATTATCTTATTTATGTACAAAATTATTTTTTTTATTGAATTTTTTTTAAAATTTTTATAGGTTTTCAAAAATGTTTTGTGCTTATGCAAAGTGATATGCAAATGATGCGAAAATAAGCACAAACCTCCCCCAAACTTGTTTTCAACAGTGTCCTCACTGTTGCCATCAGCTAAATCTCGAAAAACCTGTAAGCTTGGGAGGAAATTTATTAATGGGGGCAAAATATTTAAGTGAAGATCCTCCCCCAAACTTATTTTTGGCTCAAAATTTTGTAAAACTTTTCTTTTCAAGAGCCCGAAAAATGTACCCCTCCAAACTTGAGTTATGCAATGTTAACCTTTGAAAATCACATGAGGGGGTCAAAAAATCATCGGTCGATGCCAAGCTTTGCAAAGACCGAACGTTAACACCAACCATTCAAAATTTTTATCAATGCAGTGCTCTGGTTGGTGGAAGAAGAAGTGGGGAAAGGGTAAGTGGTGGAATAGAATGTGTGTGCGTCTCATTTTGGAGAGACGATGCAGTGAATGTGATGGATTACTCGCATTCTTTTTACAGTTCAGAAGAAGGGGTGGAGGATCAATTTCATTGATTGGGACATTATTCATCTCAACACCCGTGTCATTTAAAAATGCGAGTTCATCAGCGAAGATCTCCTCAAAAGTTCCATCAATACCCCGATGAATAATGTCATCACAAAGTGCGGGGTGATCATTAGACTCTAAAAGCAGTTCATAATCGGTGTTAGTTGTTGACCCGGACATCTCAGTGGAAGAGTCCGTATGTGTATGCTACATAGTTGGGTCAAACAATAACGTATGAAAAGAGTCAAGATCAGTATCAGGAGGATCATCAAATTCGCTGCTGTCGACATCCATTAAGTCGACAGAACAGACCTGAGCAGTAGGTTCGGAGGGTACACTTCCCAACTTGTAAATGTTCAGCTCAATTGACCTATTCCCGAAGGATAGGGTCATAGAACCGTTACGACAATTGATGATTGCATTGGAAGTGGCCGAAAAGGGGCGACCTAAAATCACCGGAATTTGATTCCGTGGGTTCGCTACAGGCTGTGTATCAATTACAATAAAGTCCACAGGGAATATAAATTCCCCGATTTTTATTAACACATCCTCCAGTTCACCCCTAGGTTTGGTGATGGATCGGTCAGCCATCTGGAGAGTGCAATGAGTTGGCTTCAACTCTCCGATACCTAGTTGCTCATAGACTGAGAAAGGAAGCAAGTTAACACTAGCGCCAAGATCTAGTAGAGCACGGTTGATGTGTTTTTCCCCAATAGAAATAGAAATCGTAGGATATCCAGGGTCCTTATGTTTCCTCGGTAATTGCTGGGGGAAAGCCGTGTCTACCGTCTTTGCCATGAAAATCTTCTTGGGCACTTGAGTCTTCCTCTTCCTAGTGCATAAGTTCTTAAGAGTTTTCGTATAGGACGAAACTTGTTGGATGGCATCTAGGAGAGGGATGTTGATGTTAACTTGCTTAAATATGTTCATAATCTTCTCCATATATGGACTCGATTTGTTAGCCCTTAACCAATTAGGATAAGGTGCTTTAGCAATAAGCGCTGGGTCCATCATAGGAGAAGGAAGTGTGTGTGGACCCGATCCCAGAATAGGAGTGGGGATCGTCCGTGGAGAAGTAGAAGAAATGGGCTAAGGTGGCGAGCCTTTTAGGAAACGAAGAATAGGCTCACAAGAAGGTGGTGGGGTAGAAGAACTGGGGTCAGAAGTAGAAGTGGAAGGAAAGGTCTCAGCCGGGGTGTTATTGATTGATTTATCAGTATCATCAATCTCTTCCCCAACGTGATTGTCAAGCACTCTTCCAGATCTCAACATGGTGATTGCATCCACATGATGTGAATAGCCAGGATTGGGCAAAGGTTGAGCTGGAAGTTTCCCTTTCTCTCTTACACTCATTTCGGCTTTTAGTTGTGCAATTTGTGCTTCCATCGATTTGATATTCTCATTTTGAGAGACAATGATCTTCATCACATTCTCGACGGAAGATTGCAAACTTGCCGACCCTTGGATGGATTGTTTCATGAAAGTATCCAAGGTTTGTGCTAGTGCAGAGGTATTATCTGTACCGGTCAATTGCAAAGAGTTTTCATGTGGTGCAAAAGTGTTGGCCGGATTTTGAAAGTTTTGTGATTGGTATGGGTGCTGACTCAATTGAAGTGGTGGTTGCTGTTGTAGTGGAGGGACCCTTTGGAAATTGTGTTGGGTTGGAACCGTGTTTTGAGATTGTGCTTGGTTCCAAGCAAAGTTAGGGTTATTCTTCCAACCCTGATTATATGTGGAAGAGGATGGATCGTTTCTAGGTCTTGGTTGGTAAGCAGAATTGATATGCTCGTGACCTTGAAACGGGGAATTCATTGGACATTCTTCCGTCAAATGAGTAGGATCAGAACAGCATCCACATACAGTTTTGGGGAGTGATATTTGACTTAGGGCGGCTAAAAATTTGTTTTCCATAGTCTCGATTTTCTTTTGCATAGCCGAAATGTCAGCTCTAACTCCTATGTAAATATCATTGCCATCCCTAGACGATTGACTCACACCCTCCCACTGTAAAGATTTTTCAGCGAAATCTTCTAAAAATTTCCAGGCTTCCCCATCATCTTTAGTCATGAAGTTGCCTTGACACATGGATTCAAGGGTCTGTCTTGTGTTAGGATTAATGCCCTCATAAATGATTCGGCACAGTTCCCATCTACGGATGCCGTGATATGGACATTGGACTAATAGATCCTTGAAGCGTTCAAGACATTTTGAAAATGTTTCATTTGGAAGCTGGGTGAATTGATTTATTTCGCTACGGATTCGAGCTATCTTATGATGTGGGTAGAATTTCTTAAGGAATGCTTTGACGAATTCTTCCCAATTTGAAATGGAATGTGCGGTTGTGTTATACACCCACTTCTCAGCTATATCGCACAAAGTGAATGGGAGAAGACGAAAACGCATAGCATCCACAGAAAGCTGTGAAGTACCCATCATTGCGCATACATTTTCAAATTTCGTGATAAACACGTATGCGTCCTCTGTCTCGAGATCGTGAAATTTTGGTAGAAGGTTGATGTATTGGGGTTTTATTTGAAAATTGTCCTCGTTGGCTGGTGGAATGGAAAGACAGGTGGAAAGGGGACCTCGAATATGATAGCACCTCTCTTGGAGAGAGATGCGAGGTGGATTCTGCGCACCAACGGACGGCGATAGAGTAGTGGTAAAGAAATTCGATGGAGATGGATCCATCGATGTGCGTGTGGAGGTGGGTAAAGAAAAGGTAAATGTAGAAATACCGACTTTTGGGTCGATCGGGGGAACGCGGACTAAACGGGCACTAGAATCCCGTGTCCAGCCTATCTTGCACTAAAAAGGGTTAGTACAAGTGGCAGCGTGACTTATAATTAGGGGAAATGAAGTGTTGGTGTTTGTTTTGAAAATTGATACGGATTTTTTGAAAAAATGATGCGATCACAACAAATGCAACAAGCAAAACCCTAAAATCTAGTGGTCACCTAGGTCAAAGCTCTAGACCGCTCCTAACTGCCAAAAGACAAGTCGCATGATCAATCCTCCACTACCTCTTTGTCTCTCTTGTGGCCAGGTAAGTGCCAGGTAAGTGGGAGGTTCTCCACTACGTAAGTAGTGGGCCTAATTAAGTAACCACTAGCCTTTGACACACTTGCCTTAGACACCACAAAAGAAACGCGGATAAGCAATGAATTACCCACGGCCTTCTTCTGTCCTAAGTGAGCGCGATGGTCCTTAGAGTCATTTCTAGATATTTTTTTAATTAATAAGGGTAATGCGGATGCAAGTTTGTGATTTTTGGTGCTTAGGAAGGGTAATGAACTCCCCACCTAATCTAGATTTGGTCTTTGCCCCTTAATTTCCGTATTAATATGCAAACAACCAAAAATCAAAACACGCACAATTTATTTTGCTTTTTGCGGCGCTGCGATTATTTGCAAAGAAACCTGCACAAAATGTTAATTGGAGCAGATTTGGAGAGAGATAAGAAAGTTAGAAGCTCACAAAGCAAATTTGGTACAGTGAAGAAGCAAGGCTGCCGCGGAACCGCCGCAGGAGGTCGGTCTTTGCCGCGGAATCACGGTGGGGGAAAGAGATCACTGCACATAATTTTAGGAAAATGCTTCTGTTGCTCCCTTTAGCTTTCTGGAATATTCAGAAAAAAATTTCTCCAGCTCCAATAATTCCAGATTTCCTCGCAATCAAATCACAACACGTATTAGTGTTTGCGTGAATTTTGATCTAAAAAAAAATTTGTAATGGAATAAACTTTTCAACTCAAATTTCAAAATACGAACAATTAGCGCACAATCCCCGGCAGCGGCGCCATTTGATTGAAAATGATTTCCGGATGTGTAGTTTGAAAATTGTATAGAAATCACAACCAAAAATTATTTGACAGCAATCAATAACGATGTCGAATGTAGCGCGTTAGCAAGTGCGGATCGTCCACAGGGAAAGTGTAATCGTTCGTCTTTCGAATTAGATGAGTCGAAACTTTAAGGTAAAGAAAAAAAACAATTCATGATTTGTAAATTGAAGTTCAAGAATTAGAAAAATCTAGATCTAAGAAAACATTAAATCAAGAAGTGATAATTTGTGATGATTTCCAACCAACAATCAAGATTCGAAGTGTAGCTCGTAGGAGTAGATCGGATCTATAGATGTGATGAGATCTAATGATTTCATGTTCTTATCCTTTAACGAAATGATACTAGATCGATGATAATTCATCGAGGTTAAGGATTTTGCGAAGATGCTAGGGTTTCTGTTAGTTATATGTATGCCCTAGAGGCCATTACTGTACATTGGATGTATATTGTAGTGGATGCTGGGACATATATAGGGAGGACTTTCTTGCTCGACATGATAGTATGCTATCTGGTTACCCTTTACCTTAACGTGTATGCTGATTGTCTCTCTGTTACATGTTGGTAAAGCCCTTAGGATCTGTACTTGACTACCTGGACTATGATGCAGATCATACTAGTGGGGACATGGTAGTCCATAAGTACATCCTTCAAAGTCCCTAGTCGAGGGTGTATCGAGACGGGGCATCGATATACCAGAGTAGACTAGCGTGTACCTTCTCGACCCATACAGATGGGCGATGGATGATCCCATATCCATCGGTGTTTGACATCAGAGATGATATACGGGTGCTCAGTAGAGACTGGGTACACTGGACGGACTCGCCGAGAACTCCCAGATGGTATTATACCTCACGTCAGATGGCAGTTCTCTGGTGACACTGGTACAGAGTAGTCTGTTGACCCGAGATCGTCATAGAGTCTTGTGTGGTTCCCACTGTGCTTTGATTTCCATCTTACCACGTCCAAGAGGGCGTGCAAAACGGTGGTTTTTGGGTACAGTCCCGAGTCACATGGAGGCAATGAGCGATAGGAGGGGATTCGTCTCTCCCGGTATAGGGGGTTGATGTTGCGCTGTGTTCGATTGGCTATAACAGGAAATCCCTGGCCAGGGTTGCTGAGATTTACTGGTAAGTGTTACCAGTAGTTTCTCGAACAGTTATAGACCTCATATCGACACGACTTATTGAGCTATTGGGGTCTGACGTTTACCACCCCTAGGCGAGATATGCGACATATCAGACGATCAGACCGGACTGTACGGTAGTGTTACTGGTCGGATTCACTGGAGTGTGAGCGGGCTTGCTCGTCGATCTTCAGATCGCTCAATACCCGGGTGGCCGTTACGTTTAGCAGACCGCTTGCGGCTTGTGGGTGTTTGATATGATCATCACCTGCTGCCGGCGTATTGACGAGTCTTTAGAGTCCTACACAGAGGTTTCCTGGCTCAAGCGAAACGAAATAGGAGTGCATATGAGATATGTGCGGGACCGAGAATGATACCGGTATGTGATACCGTATTTCATTCTCGCGATGAATGTATCGATTAGGTTATATGCGATATACCCTAGTTATCGAATCAAGGGTTGATTCGATAAACCGATGCATTGCATACTAGTCGGTTATATACGATATGACCGGATCGTTAAATCAAGTGTTGATTTAATGATTTGATGCATAATTATATATTTGATATATTACTTTGCATTAACTAGTATCGGTTCACTTTAAATGGATTTTCTCGCTCGGATGTGCGCATTAAATATGCGATATGATTTTGTGCACATGTTTGTATCATGTTTGATGATACATGGTTTTTGGTTAAGTGTATAGAATTAAACAAAGGTTAAGATGATGGTTAGGGTTTATTATTTGTTATTCATTTATCTTATTTAATTATCCATTTATTTATGATAAATGAATAAAAGAAAATGAAATGAAATGGTTGCTAATTTTGGATTCTAGTTGAAGCTTCTTGATCTTTTGACTAAGTGACCATTTTGTCTCTAGTTTGACCCTAACCATTCCTTTAACCATGATTAGCTCTCTACACTTTACCATGGTTCACTTATGATAAGAATGGATTATTCTTTTCATTTTAAAATAATTCTTATCATAACATTTCTTCTTCTTCTTCCTTGAACTCAAGAAGAAAAAGCTTTCTTCATCAATGGTGAATTGAGCAAACAAGTGAGAAATCCAATTCTAAAGTCTACCCACTTCCTATTTCTTCATCCTCTACCTCTTGCCAAGTAGTAGAGTGTGTTTCCTTCACAAGTTTTAGGGCTAGGTGAAGGTGGAGCTTGATTTAGCGATGCCTCGACGTAGATCATCTTCGGCATGGACATCGACGACCTAGCTTGCCCATTCTCCGACGAAGCCGACGCTTGAGCCCGGATTTGATTTGGACAGCGGAGAGGACCTCGTTGCGGAGCTATGGAGGTGGAGCACCGGATCTACAAAGGTTGTATTTCCGTATCTTGTAGTTAAGTGTTAACTAGTTAGCTTTTTCGCCTAGTTTTCTAGCAAACGATCCGTAGTCGGGTCTCTCGGCACCGTTAAAATTTTAATTTGGCATGATCGATGCCTTGTGAGAACTCATTAGGGTGCCTAGGAACCCTACAGTGGTATCAGAGCCTAGCTAGAGCCTTAGGCGAAGTCTTGACGGAATTTGAACTCCGATCGAATCAAAACCAAAACCCTAAAGTTGCTCTCTGGACGATTTTGAAAAACTGGGATTTTTCCAGATTAAAAATATTCAGAAAACTCAGTAAAATAATCTAAGAATTACTGTTTAAATTCGAGGGCTTGATTCATTAAAGGGGGCGCGGATCCGCGGCCTTACAGTAGGCTGAAGCGGCAGATCCGCGCTACTTTTGTCGTTTTGTGCATCCCTTTCTGCACAGTAATTCTTATATATTATTTCTGGTGTTTCTGGGAATTTTTAATATTTATTCAAAAGTTGAATTTTCTGGAGTTGTTTTGGGGATTCGGTGTTTCGATCGGAGTATCAGATTTTGTCTATGTGGCTTTCCGGATAATTTTTAGAATATGTTAAAAAGTTCGACCGGATATAAATACCCAATTTTTCCCCTGTCGGGAAATTTCCAAGTGTTGGATTTTTCCGAAGTTTGACGACGTTCTAAGTAGTGCAAGTAACTCGATGGACCCTCTAGAAGACAACAAACCTTAACTCGATTATGTGACCGTCTTGAACTGCCCTTTGAACCTTCGGGTTTGGGGCAGTACGGCGTGCCACATGTGAGGCGTTGGCTTGACCCTTCTACGGCTGGACCGTCGGTACTGAGGCACGAACTGAATGTTGTTAGACTTTATTTCATGTGTTGATCTGTATCGGGAAAACTTGGGTGTTCGAATGTTCAATCGGAAAGTTTAACATTTTCTAATTATCCAGAATGTGATACAATAATTGGAATTCACAAATTGTTATGAGATAACTGAATGAATGTTATAAACGTAGCAATTTAGTCTCACTTGATCGGTTGCCACAGAATTTTGATGTGATCAAAAGTCCGTCGCAATCACGTAGCGTACGCGGATACTCGCCGGGTAAACTTAATAGACAGCCTCACTCCATAGCCCCGACCAAGTGACTGTAGGAGAACCCCGTCGCCGAAAGCATCCGTTCGGGTGCTCGCGGCAGCGGTGTTCCGCCTTGGTGCACTTCGTCGACGGTATCAAGGGTGCAGCCGCCTACTGAAGTTTGCGACGAGTATTCGATCAGACTGTCGGGAATCTTGTTGAATTGCCCGACTCGATATTGAAAAGTGTTTTCGATAATGAGACTGAAATGCGGGGTTTATAATTGTTAGGCATGCGATGTCTAAGTAATTCATTTGATCAGGCATGCGATGTCTGAGATGGTTGCGGATTCAACTGTTGTAGTTTTACACTTTCTTTTCTGTGACCGTAAGTGTAATATGTGATATCGCCGGTTTCGTTGCTATATGTCAACGACAATTGGGATGCGCATATTTACTTACGTTGATGACATGTGATGTTATGTGTTGCTGGATATGTTATATTGGATCGTCGTATTTGAATAGCCGGGGTTTTTTATGTGAGATGAGTGTTTTTCATTTTCATTCATGTAAAAACTTGTATGTAATATTCTTTTATTTGGGGCGCTTCCAGGTTGCGGAAGTTGTCACCCGTTGTATATTATTTACTTTTCCGCACTAGGATAGACCCAAGGAGGAGGGCACAAGTAACCGGGTTCTGGAGTCCAGTGGGAGACCAACTCGAGGAGTCGGGTCCGGGTCTCCTAACTCCAGAATTGGTAGGGTTGCTTGCCGCTCTCGTAGGGGTCTAGGGGTGTGGGTTTGGCTATTCATCACGACCGTGGAATCCGTGTTTTATACTGGCTCGTATTGAAAACACGGACGTCCTAGTATATCCAATATTTCATATGTTTCTTCTGCTGCGATATCTGTGATGTGATCATGTGATGTTCTGTGATAGATACAGTATATAGTATATATGATATATTATATAGGCGTTACTTATGTTTTACACCCGCGCTAGCCCTGCCCCGCTCTGTCGTTAGTTACCTAACCTAACGGTGCACGAGGGGACATCGAGGCGAATGCGGATGGCATAAGTGTACGTCGTATTTATCTGTGATGTTTAGGTAATTTAAATGATGGGACTTCATTAATGTGATTAATGAAATAAAAGAAACCTAAGATGTTGTAGAATCGAATTTCAAAATAAAACAGGTAGTTACAGTTCTTGCTTTGCACAGCGGTATATGTGATATATCCTGCACCTTATTCGATGAGGAAAGGACCGAGATCCCTTCACCGGGAGTGACTCCTTTAGCAATAACTGGCAGATGCTACACACTCGGTTTGTCTTTTGATTGCTTTTAAAAGTTTTTGCTTTGCACAGTGATATATATGATATATCCCGCACCTCATTCGACGAGGAAAGGACCGACGATCCCTTCACCGGGAGTGACTCCTTTAGCAAAATTAGAAAAGCCTCAAAAACACTCCATTTTTTAAAATTCATTCGATCCTACAACGATATCAAGTTCATTACGCAATAAGTTTTCAGAAAAACCTGTCGTAGCCCTCCGTCATTTCAGATAAGTAGTAGTTAGTATTCGTGCTGCGTTTGTTGGCCTTTGTCTAGGCGCAGTGTGCGGTAGCTAACTGGTGCTTATCTGCTTATGCATATGATGCAGATTGAGTTAGGGTAGTCGTGCGACCTTGTTGGCCTTTGTCAAGGGCCGTGCGGGTGGGTTTAATTCAATCAGGAAATGACGGGTTGAACTTGACTAGCATCCTATGGTTTGTTGGCCTTTGTCAACGTCATAGGAGGTTAGGGGAAAAATATTATCGGGAATTTCAAGTGTTGAAATTTGCAATGAGATTGCATACCTTCTATGAGATAGTTGGATCCCGATACCCGCTGCGAGTAAGAGTTACTCCTGGGAGAGTTTTATACATTACAATTAGCCGATCAAGTAGGTGTCTAGAAAGGTGTTAACGAGGTTACACCTCTGGGAAAACGAGGTTTACATTAATTAGGTTCGTGCGAAAGCACGGGGGACCTCCCTCAAAGTACCGACACTGGCCTGGCTGAAAGATTGGCGAACTTGTAGTGTGTAATTAATCCCGGCTAGTCTTTCCTTTTAGGGTTTGAAGGAAGATTTGATAAAAAGCAGTGGGAGCCATCCTGATTAGATAAAATAATAACCAATCTATTCTTGCAAGAGCGCACGCTGAGTGTTTTCTTCTCTCTCTCTCCTGGTAGCGACCATATCACGCCTTAATCAAGATAATAATACGGATTATTGACCGAACCCGCTTGTTATACTGAGCTGGGGAACGTTGGTCCCGCTCCAACTTATAATTGTTATAAGACAGAGCAGGAAATTGGGGATTACCAGAATTCCCGTGCCGCCCAAACCAAGAGAGTGCATGCTGATGCATCATCTTCGGGTGTGTTCATTATACAGAGAACTGTTTCTCAATAACCTTTACGTCCTGGGTATGTGATACCAGATCAGGATCCCAGATATGTAATCTGTTACATAGGGCTACAGAAAGGTAGAGGACTGAGAACGGGTGATAAGTTTCATGAGGCAGAAAACGGGGCAAGAGTTGCAGCCAAGTCTGTTGGTCACTGTCACCCTGTATTACCAATACATTGGCTCTGAACGAATGTTATTAGATACCGAACCTGATATACAAAATCATATCAGTCTCTTTATTAGTAAAGAAATGATAAAATTTTGGATTGATGGATAATGTTTTGAACATTTCCTATATCAAAAGTTGATCGGTTCAGGCACGTTATCTAAAAGCATTGATGTTCTAAATCAAACTACAGTTCTTAGAATACGGAACACACACAAGAGGAAGAGTTCAGAAATGAACGAATCCTACTTGAGGCATTGTAGACTAGGTCAGATCAAAGTGACCCGACTAGCTAGAGTTACATATAGATGCATATTTAAATCAGTTTGAATTTACATCTTGTGAAACTCGCCAGTCATGTCACAAAGATAAGATGACCATAGCTCCGTTTACTGGAAACAGAGAAAGAGTTACTGAACTCTTGGGATGATACATGTTGATGTATCTAAGGTCCCCTGTCTACACATGCCAGGACAGGTTCTTTGTACTTCATTACATTCTCTGATAATCTCTCAAGATTCAGACATATGTTCCTGTTGAAACATGAGTCCGAGCCTTTTGAGATATTCACAGAATATAAGCGAGAAGTAGAGAACAAAAATACGGGTATAAGTATTATGTCTTTTGATGAGATCAAGGAGGAGAATACTTGAGCACGAAATTCCTGGACTATTCTAAAGGAGAATCAGATTCTCTCTCAGCATTACTCCTCCGTATACACCATAGCACGATGGTATATCGGGGCGGAGTAATCGCATCCTATTTGATATGGTGTGCTCTATGATGAGTAATACTGAGTTACCCGTTTCCTTTTTTTGGGAGTTATGCGCTTGAGAAGCTGCATACCTATTGAATAGGTTCGAATCAAATCAGTTACCTACCATTTCATATGTGATATGGAAAGGGAAGAGCCCATATCTTAAGTTGGTTAAGATTTGGGGTTGTCCGGCCTATGTCTAAAACCATAATCCGGACAAGTTCGAGGCAAGGTCTGTTATGTAGAACTGGAATAGTTCCAGCTATACAAGCTACAGCAGATGATTTGGTACAACCAAAGGATTCAGTAGATACCAACGAACCTCAGCCTCTCCGCCGATCTAGTAGGGTTCCTCACCCACCTGAGAGATACTTCGGTTTCTCTATGACAGTGGGAGCGAGGATTGCATCATGAGATGATGACCCAACTAGCTTCGAGCTGGCCATCAGGAGTAAGACTCTGTAAGAATGGCTGGATGCTTAGTGATCTGAGATGGAATCCTTATACACCAGCAAAGTATGGACTTTAGCTGCTATATCTGAAGGGTTAAATCCCCATCAGGAGCAAGTATATCTTGAGAAGATTACTTGGTGTACATGGAAAAGTTGAGACTTTCAAAGCTAGACTTGTTAAAGGTCTACATCGTTGACCAGGTATGGATGATGATGAAACCTTTTCTAAGTAGCTATGCTTAAGTCCATCCAGATCCTACTTACCACGGCTGCATACCATGACTACGATCTCTGGTGGTTGGGTGTCTTGAATGCTTTTCTAGATGATATTTTAGAAGAGAGCGTCTGTAAGTACACAGCCAGAGGGCTTCGTAAACAGTGGGAGCAGCGGAAACGTGTACAAGATGCTTTATAAGATAAAGCAGGCATTGCGGAGTTGGAACGTCTGTTTTGATGAATTAGTCAAAGAGTTTGACATCATCAAAATGGTAGATGAACCTTGTATATACAAAAAGGTAGTAGGGAGTATGGTGGTGATCCTCGTAGAGTACGTGGATGTCATGCTCTTGATAGGGAAGGAGTTTCCTATGCTACGCTCGGTCAATCTCCGCTTATCACAATGATTCTCCATATAGGATCAAAGTGATACCTCCTAAATCCTGGATTTTGGATCTATGAGATAGATCTAAATGGATGTTAGATACTCACTAGTTGTAGTGAGACAGTATCAATTGATCCTGGGGGGAATCACTGGAAGTGTTCCAGGCTGATAAAGACGACT
Organism: Agapanthus africanus; assembly: GCA_030015575.1. Classification (NCBI taxonomy): domain Eukaryota; kingdom Viridiplantae; phylum Streptophyta; class Magnoliopsida; order Asparagales; family Amaryllidaceae; genus Agapanthus; species Agapanthus africanus. The sequence continues at coordinate 127,605,111 of CM057350.1, read as the reverse complement.
GAATGTCAGTCACAGGCATTGTCTTTACCCTCAGTAAAGGGACGGTATGTTGGAAGAGTTCCAAGCTAGATACCGTGACATACTAGACGATAAAGGCTGGATACATCGCTACTTAAGATGCTACCAAAGAGGCTGTTTGGGTGTATAATGGTTCATGAGATGAACTATGTTCCTCCCATTGTGTGACAATGGAGTTGTGGCTTATGCCAAGGAACGCCGGTCCCATCAGTGATCCAGACATATTCTAAGGCAGTATCACTTGATCATGGAGATGGTTGATCTCCAGGGAGATCGAGGTTAGGAGAGTAGACTCAGAGGACAACACAGCGGATCCACTCACAAAGGCCTGTTCCCAGAGAGAGACTTTTATGGGATAATCGAGTATGAGATACTGCAACCACTGCTACAGATGGCCCTAGTACAAGTGGGAGATTGTTAGTTATATGTATGCCCTAGAGGCCATTACTGTACATTGGATGTATATTGTAGTGTATGCTGGGACATATATAGGGAGGACTTTCTTGCTCGACATGATAGTATGCTATCTGGTTACCCTTTACCTTAACGTGTATGCTGATTGTCTCTCTGTTACATGTTGGTAAAGCCCTTAGGATCTGTACTTGACTACCTGGACTATGATGCAGATCATACTAGTGGGAACATGGTAGTCCATAAGTACATCCTTCAAAGTCCCTAGTTGAGGGTGTATCGAGACGGGGCATCGATATACCAGAGTAGACTAGCGTGTACCTTCTCGACCCATACAGATGGGTGATGGATGATCCCATATCCATCGGTGTTTGACATCAGAGATGATATACGGGTGCTCAGTAGAGACTGGGTACACTGGACGGACTCGCCGAGAACTCCCAGATGGTATTATACCTCACGTCAGATGGCAGTTCTCTGGTGACACTGGTACAGAGTAGTCTGTTGACCCGAGATCGTCATAGAGTCTTGTGTGGTTCCCACTGTGCTTTGATTTCCATCTTACCACGTCCAAGAGGGCGTGCAAAATGGTGGTTTTTGTAAGTCGATGTAGTACACCCCAGTACTTGTGGGGAGGCGGAATTTTCAAAAACGATCAAGTTTAAAGAATGAACATCGACTAACCGCTTGAATCGAAGCTAAACTATAAATAACCGTACACAAAGTGTTTCTTAACTATTGTGTTTAGGGATTATACCAAATGAAACTAGTCCTTCGTCTTTACGATCTCCTTGTTCTCCTCGGCCTTCTCTAGGTAGTAGCCGATCCACCCGAGAGCAAAACTCCAAGCTACACCTCTAACTTGAGGCAACTAATCTACTTTGATTGCTAATCAAAGAAGAAAGGATGATATAGAGTGAAGGTAATGGATGTTTAAGTATAACTAATCCTTTGATCTCAACACATGAGGATTAAGGATTAGTCTCTTGAAGATGAGAGCTTGAGGAGAGAGAATGTGAGATTAGATAATGAGATGAGAGAGAGTGTATCATAATATATTATGAAGCATTCTTATTTTTAGAATAATGAATAAAAGAAATGAATAAGCATGCTTCATAAATGCAAAATGGTGATTCATTAAGCATGTGTCATTATCATTTATGGTGCAATAATGATAATGATGAATCACCTTCATGACTCACAATCTTATCCAAAGTAACCTCCTTAGTCACATCTTTTAGAAGCTTCTCGCACAATTACGAGAACGCCCCTCCGATCCGCAAAAATACGGAAAAACTTTAGACTGTAAAAATCCAATAACCGGATACCAGTAACTGGCTTAAACCAAAGCCGACTGGTAAAAACTGTCCGAAAGTCGTACGTGCGTAAACGCACGTATGCGTCCGAACCCTTTGTCGCAAAACCATGCGACCTCTATATCGTTTCGCCTGGAGTAGGAAACTCTCTGTGTGGGACTCTAGAGACTCGACTACTACGCTGGCAGTGGGTTTAACCACAGACCGCAAGCGGCACTAGCTGTACGTAACGGTCCCCAGGTAGTTGTCGATAAGAAGGTCGATGAGGAAATCCATCCGAACTCCTACTGAGTCTGATGTGACAATCTCCATACAGTCCGGTCCGTTCGTCCAAGACTATCGCATATCGGGCCTAGGGGGGCGGCAAGCGTCAGTCCCCTAATAGCGGTATAAGTCGTGTCGGAGGGAAGCCTATTACACCCTGAGAAACTACTGGAACCTACCAGTAAATCTCGCTTGCCCTGGCCAGGGACTTTGCGTAATGGCTCTCTGACACAGCACGATATCTACTCCCAATACCGGGAGGGACGAATCCTGTCTAACCGCCACTGCCTCCAAGTGCTCGGGACTGCACCCAACTGCTACCTGTTTGCACGACTCCTTTGAGCCGTGGTAGGATAGCAATCTAAGAACAGTGGGACACACTCGAGGCGAAGTAGCAGTGTCAAGTCTGCGGACTACGCTGTACTCATGTCACCTGGGAACTGCTCACTGACGACTGGTATCAAACCAACCAACAGTTCTCCGTGAGTCCTGTCCGGTGTACCCGTAACCTAACGAGCACCTGCATACTATCTTCAGTACGACGTACTGACGGCTGTGGGACAGACCATCTCCCCAACTGGGATGAGAAGCGTACACACCAGTCTACTACGGAGTATCGATGCTCTGTCTCGATAATCCAACGACCAGGGACCTGAATAAGGATGTGCTTGTAGACTACCCAGCCCCCACTAGTGTGACTGCCATCACAACGCTGGTAGACAAGCAAGATCCTAAGAGCTCTATCAATACGTACACTCACATATTAAGATAGAAAAACCAAGTAGCATACTACCATGTTTAGCAAGACTGTTATATACATGCGAATATCCCAAGCTTCCATTAAGTAATATACAAGCTAGTATGATACAGTAATGGCCTTCTAGGGCATAAACACTAACAATCTCCCACTTGCACTAGGGCCATGTACTGGCATATCGCAGACCGATGATCTCGAGTAGCCTCTCGAACTGAATCTGAGGTAGGGCCTTCGTGAATGGATCAGCAATGTTCTCTTCAGTAGCAACTCTCCGAACCTCAATCTCCTGACGATCTATGATCTCCCTGATCAGGTGATACCGCCTCAAGATGTGTCTGGACTTCTGATGGGACCTTGGTTCCTTCGCTAAAGCTATAGCTCCGTTGTTGTCGCAATACAGAGGTATTGGATCAACTATGGTAGGAACCACCTGAAGTTCTGTTAGGAACTTCTTCATCCAGACTGCTTCTTTTGCGGCATCGCAAGCAGCTATATACTCCGCTTCCATCGTCGAGTCAGCAACGGTGTCCTGCTTGGAGCTCTTCCAGCACACCGCCCCTCCATTGAGGGTAAAGACATAACCCGACATGGACTTGGAATCGTCCTTATCACTCTGGAAGCCGGAATCAGCAAAGGCCTCCAACCTGAGGTCTTTTCCGCCGTAAACCAAGAACATCTCCTTAGTCCTCCTCAGGTACTTGAGAATGTTCTTTACTGCTATCCAGTGCTTCTCCCCTGGGTCTGATTGATACCGGCTTACCACGCTCAGTGCGTAAGCTACATCTGGTCTGGTACACAACATCGCATACATTATAGAGCCTACCGCAGAAGCGTAGGGTATAATAGACATGCGTTCCCTTTCCAAATCAGTCTTGGGAGACATCTCTTTGGAGAGGGTGATTCCGTGACAAGCCGGTAGATTACCGCGCTTAGAATCTTCCATACTGAATCTTTTCAGTACAGTGTCGATATACCTGGACTGCGAAAGTCCCAACATCCTCTTGGATCTATCACGATAGATCCGGATCCCCAGAATGTACGAGGCATCACCCAGGTCTTTCATGGAGAACCTGTGTGACAAGAATCCTTTGACAGATTGTAGCATAGGAACGTCATTTCCTATCAATAGAATGTCATCCACGTATAAGACGAGGAATACGACACTTCTGGCCACAACTTTACTATATATGCACGGTTCATCTGGATTTTTGATAAAGTCATATTCTTTGACTGTTTCATCAAAACAGATGTTCCAACTCCGTGATGCCTGCTTTAGTCCATAAATGGACTTAAGCAGCTTGCATACTTTCCCGCTGCTCCCACTCTGATTGAAACCCTCTGGCTGATCCATATAGACGCTTTCTTCTAAATTTCCATTCAGAAAAGCCGTCTTTACGTCCATCTGCCATATTTCATAATCATGGAAGGCAGCAATAGCAAGAAGGACCCAAATGGATTTGAGCATAGCCACTGGAGAAAAAGTTTCGTCATAGTCCAAACCAGGTCTTTGACGAAAACCCTTTGCAACAAGTCTAGCCTTATAGGTTTCCACCTGTCCATCTACACCAATCTTTTTCTTGAAGATCCATTTGCATCCTATGGGTTTTACCCCATCTGGAGCAAAGTCCAAAGTCCATACTTTGTTGGTGTACATGGACTCCATTTCGGTCCGCATTGCATCTAGCCATCGTACCGAGTCGCCGCTCTGGATGGCCTGCTGGAAGTCAGTAGGTTCATCATCATCTATGATGCAATCCTCTCTATCCCCATCTATGAGAAAACCGTAGTATCTCTCAGGCGGATGAGACGGCCTACTACTCCTGCGGAGGGGTGCGGGAATGTTCTGTTCTTCTTGAACCTCTGGTTCTACCAAACTTTCAGTAACAGCTTGTGGTTCTGGAATTTCTTCCAGTTCTACTTCGCTCCCACTCTTCTGATTTTCTAAAAATTCAGTTTCTAAGAAGTGGGCATGACGAGAAACAAAAACCTTTTGTTCCTCTGCGTAATAGAAATAATATCCCTTGGAGTTCTTTGGATATCCCACAAGCTTACACAGTACTGAGCGTGCCTCGAGCTTGTCCACATGCTGCTTTTTTACAAAAGCTGGACACCCCCATGTCCTAAAATGTTTTAGACAGGGTTTCTTCCCACTCCACATCTGATATGGTGTGGTAGGCACAGTCTTGGTTGGAACCTGGTTCAAAAGATATGCCGCTGATTCTAGCGCATAACCCCAGAAAGATCGCGGTAACTCAGTATTACTCATCATGGATCGTACCATATCCAATAGGGTTCGATTCCGTCTCTCCGATACACCGTTATGCTGTGGAGTGTATGGAGGAGTAAGCTGAGAGAGAATTCCTTTCTCTTTTAGGTAACCTAGGAACTCGGCACTTAAGTATTCTCCACCTCGATCAGATCTTAGTGTCTTAATACTTTTGCATGTTTGGTTTTCCGCTTCACTCTTATATTCCTTGAATTTCTCAAAGGCCTCGGATTTATGCTTCATTAAGAAAACATGTCCATACCTAGAGAAATCATCTGTAAAAGTAATGAAGTAGGAAAAACCACCTCTTGCATGTGTAGACATTGGACCGCATACATCACTGTGTATGAGTCCTAAGAGCTCGTTCGCTCTTACTCCTTGTCCAGTAAATGGAGTCTTTGTCATCTTTCCTTTGAGACAAGATTGACAAGTGTCATAAGATTGATATTCGAATGTGTCCAAATATCCTTCTCTATGCAACTTAGTCAACCTTCTCTCATTGATGTGACCCAGTCTACAATGCCATAAGAAATCTTTATTTAAATCTGGAGACTTTCTTTTTAGTGTGTTCTGGACATTGAAAATTTGGAGTTGGTTTAACACATATATGCCGTTATTTAGAGTACCGGACCCAATCAAACCATGATTAAGGTGGATGTTAACAACATCTCTTACAAACGTGAAATCATAACCTTTATTTGATAACAAGGAAACTGATATGATATTACACGTTAAGCTTGGTACAAAATAACAGTTATGTAAACCAAAAAGTGTCCACTTGTCAATCCTAGGTGATAATCCCCGACGGACGTAGCTCCCACGCTAGCTCCGTTAGCAACCCTGAGGATCATATCACCTTCCTTCAGCACTCTACGGTTTCTCAGTGCCTGCAATGAATTGCAAATATGAGATCCTGATCCGGTATCCAATACCCAGGAAGTAGAGTTGATCGACAGACAATTCTCAATTACAAACACACCTGAAGTCGAAGCCACAGCTTGCTTCGGTTCCTGGTTCTTGGCGTTCCATGCCTTGCAATCCTTCTTCCAGTGCCCTTTCCTGTGACAATGGAAGCATTCATCCTGGCCCACTACCGGTGCTGCAAGCTTTTTCTTTCCCTTCTTTCCCACCTTACTAACACCTCCTCTAGGTTTGGGTGCGGCCTTCTTCTTCCTTCCTTTGGCCCTAGCCTTGGACCCGGAAGAAGATGCACCACCAACAAACATAGCGGGTGTTTCCCTTGCCTTCTGCAAGGTGCCCTCTGCACTCCTTAACATGTTCAGGAGTTCCGCAAGTTCAACTTCTTTTCCTTGAAGATTGAAGTTGAGGATAAACTGGGCGTAGGTGGGAGGAAGGGACTGGAGAATAAGGTCTGTATACAGCTCATTATCCAAAGTCGTCCCAAGGTCTGCGAGCTCTTCAATATAGCCGATCATCTGTAGGACATGTTCACCTACCGATGACCCGACAGCCAACCTCGCTCGAAACAATTTCTTAGAGGTCTCGTATCTTGCTATACGAGATTGCTCTCCATAAATTTCCTTTGTATGGAGAAATATGCCATCTAAGGACATATCCTCGTGCCTCCTCTGATGTTCATTGTTCATAGAGGAAAGCACGATGCACTTGGCTCTCGCGCAATCTAAATCCCAGGTTTTGCGGATTTCCTTATCCGTATTGCTGGATTTGGGACCAGGGACAGCAGGTGCCGTAGCGGTGAGGACGTACCCCAGTTTGTCATAGGTCAAAGCCATTTTGACATTCCGCAGCCAATCTTTATAGTTTGGCCCCGTCAGTATATTCTTTTCTAAAAGTAACTTAAGTCCAGTCATTTTCAGGGTCGCTGCAATTAGGAGAGAGAGAAGAAAACACTTTAGCATGATGCTCTTGCAAGTTTAGAGTGGTTTTTAGTTTATCTAAACTGGATGGCTCCCACTGTTTCTCGAATCCTTCCTCAAACCATAAAAGAAGAATTAGCCAGGACTATTCTCACCGTACAATACTTGCTTAACCGTTCAGCCAGGCCAGTGTCGATACTTCGAGGGAGGTTTTCCAACGCTTTCACGAAGTTCCTTAATTAAATAACCTCTTTTCTCTGGGGGCGTAACCCCGCTGACACCTTTCTGGACACCTACTAGGTTTATAGCATTGATCGTTAAGTGACGAATATCCTGATAAGTAGCATATACTCACAGTAGGATCGGGATCCAAATATCATCGTATGATAATGTTGAAGGAATCCTACCAACATTCATCAAACTCCAAATGGTATGCATCTCTTTGCAAATTTCAGTTTCTTTAGAAATTCCCGATATATGTTTTTGCCCCATGTTCTTATGATCTTGACTAAGGGCCAACAAATCATAAGTCACATGTCAAGTTCTGCCTATCATTATCCTGTTGATTTGAACCCATCCGTATATACTCTTGACTAAGGGCCAACAAAGCAATACGACTGTCCCAAACCAACTCATCTATCTATGTAACAAATGAATACCCCAGCAGCTACCAATCACTATGTCTTGACTAAGGGCCAAACAAACATAGCTTGAATACTACTGACCATTCATAAGAAATGACAGAGGGCTACGACTGGTTTTGGCGAAACCGTGAACGTAGTGAACTTGATATAACCGAAGGAACCTGATAGCTTTTAAAAGGAGTGGTTAAATCTCCGCATTTAAAAATATCTGTTTTTAAAAATAACCGAGTGGTTTCTTTTAAATTGTTCCAACGATTTAAACTTGGTTTATTTTCTTTGCATTACAGATAATGCGTCCCATCATTAACCTATCATTGCAGAAAATAACGAAAATACAACGTCCTCTTATGCCATCCGCATTCGCCACTGGGTCCCGTCATCACCCGTTAGGTTACTTAACTAACGACAGAGCGGGGGCTGGGCTAGCGCGGGTGTAAAACATAAATGATGTCTAAATAGCTATCATAAATATAGATATTTTACATTCGTCTGACGCAATGATATACATTCCAGAACACAGATAAACAATATTGGATTTGCAAGCAATCTGTATTTCTTTTGAGCCTGCAAGAAAAGACAGATTACACAGTTGTGATGAATAGCCGATACCCCACCCTCGACCCCTATGGGTACGGCAAACTACCCGCCCGGCAGTTTGTGTACCCCACCTTGGGTCAGTCCTAGGAGCAAAAACAGTAAAATGAAATAATACAACGGTGGCTACAACCGCAACCTGGAAGTGCCCCGCAAAAATAATATTACAACAAATTACATTTACAACAAATGAATTAAACAATAACCCATTGCTGAACCCCGGCTAAACACCACAACAGTCCAATACAGTTTATATGCACAAACAGATATAACCATTTCAGAAATGTGCAACCCCTTGCCAACCGACATACTAGCAGTTAGGGGAGGTTTACGAACACATTTATCAATCACAGATATAATCCAACATGCAAATACTGTACAATTTCGATCGATTAAACAATATTAATATTGCTCCAAAAACAGCTCTGTTAAACTGAAACCTGGGCAAATATTAAATATTCCAGAGAACCCCAAATACCAGAGAGGACCCACACAAGAAATACGAGTCCATGACTCGGCAACTCGGCCGCGGAACCGCGGCGGATCGGTGGGATCCGCCGCGATTCCGCGGCTCTTTAGTCGATTCATGGGCTCGAATTTCTTGGGTGTTCTTCTGGACTGTTTACAAGCTTTCTGAGATCACCTGAAAAATTTTAGGACATCATTTTAACTTCGACAGAAACTTGACAGATTTAGGGTTTTCCGGCTTTGTTTTTCCGTTCGAAATTCGTACAAATTTGCAATCAAGTTATTTAGTGTTTAGCGAGGCTCTGATACCACTGTAAGTCGATGTAGTACACCCCAGTACTTGTGGGGAGGCGGAATTTTCAAAAACGATCAAGTTTAAAGAACGAACATCGACTAACCGCTTGAATCGAAGCTAAACTATAAATAACCGTACACAAAGTGTTTCTTAACTATTGTGTTTAGGGATTATACCAAATGAAACTAGTCCTTCGTCTTTACGATCTCCTTGTTCTCCTCGGCCTTCTCTAGGTAGTAGACGATCCACCCGAGAGCAAAACTCCAAGCTACACCTCTAACTTGAGGCAACTAATCTACTTTGATTGCTAATCAAAGAAGAAAGGATGATATAGAGTGAAGGTAATGGATGTTTAAGTCTAACTAATCCTTTGATCTCAACACATGAGGATTAAGGATTAGTCTCTTAAAGATGAGAGCTTGAGGAGAGAGAATGTGAGATTAGATAATGAGATGAGAGAGAGTGTATCATAATATATTATGAAGCATTCTTATTTTTAGAATAATGAATAAAAGAAATGAATAAGCATGCTTCATAAATGCAAAATGGTGATTCATTAAGCATGTGTCATTATCATTTATGGTGCAATAATGATAATGATGAATCACCCTCATGACTCACAATCTTATCCAAAGTAACCTCCTTAGTCACATCTTCTAGAAGCTTCTCGCACAATTACGAGAACGCCCCTCCGATCCGCAAAAATACGGAAAAACTTTAGACTGTAAAAATCCAATAACCGGATACCAGTAACTGGCTTAAACCAAAGCCGACTGGTAAAAACTGTCCGAAAGTCGTACGTGCGTAAACGCACGTATGCGTCCGAACCCTTTGTCGCAAAACCATGCGACCTCTATATCGTTTCGCCTGGAGTAGGAAACTCTCTGTGTGGGACTCTAGAGACTCGACTACTACGCTGGCAGTGGGTTTAACCACAGACCGCAAGCGGCACTAGCTGTACGTAACGGTCCCCAGGTAGTTGTCGATAAGAAGGTCGATGAGGAAACCCATCCGAACTCCTACTGAGTCTGATGTGACAATCTCCATACAGTCCGGTCCGTTCGTCCAAGACTATCGCATATCGGGCCTAGGGGGGCGGCAAGCGTCAGTCCCCTAATAGCGGTATAAGTCGTGTCGGAGGGAAGCCCATTACACCCTGAGAAACTACTGGAACCTACCAGTAAATCTCGCTTGCCCTGGCCAGGGACTTTGCGTAATGGCTCTCTGACACAGCACGATATCTACTCCCAATACCGGGAGGGACGAATCCTGTCTAACCGCCACTGCCTCCAAGTGCTCGGGACTGCACCCAACTGCTACCTGTTTGCACGACTCCTTTGAGCCGTGGTAGGGTAGCAATCTAAGAACAGTGGGACACACTCGAGGCGAAGTAGCAGTGTCAAGTCTGCGGACTACGCTGTACTCATGTCACCTGGGAACTGCTCACTGACGACTGGTATCAAACCAACCAACAGTTCCCCGTGAGTCCTGTCCGGTGTACCCGTAACCTAACGAGCACCTGCATACTATCTTCAGTACGACGTACTGACGGCTGTGGGACAGACCATCTCCCCAACTGGGATGAGAAGCGTACACACCAGTCTACTACGGAGTATCGATGCTCTGTCTCGATAATCCAACGACCAGGGACCTGAATAAGGATGTGCTTGTAGACTACGCAGCCCCCACTAGTATGACTGCCATCACAACGCTGGTAGACAAGCAAGATCCTAAGAGCTCTATCAATACGTACACTCACATATTAAGATAGAAAAACCAAGTAGCATACTACCATGTTTAGCAAGACTGTTATATACATGCGAATATCCCAAGCTTCCATTAAGTAATATACAAGCTAGTATGATACAGTAATGGCCTTCTAGGGCATAAACACTAACAGTTTTTGGGTACAGTCCCGAGTCACATGGAGGCAATGAGCGATAGGAGGGGATTCGTCTCTCCCGGTATAGGGGGTTGATGTTGCGCTGTGTTCGATTGGCTATAACAGGAAATCCCTGGCCAGGGTTGCTGAGATTTACTGGTAAGTGTTACCAGTAGTTTCTCGAACAGTTATAGACCTCATATCGACACGACTTATTGAGCTATTGGGGTCTGACGTTTACCACCCCTAGGCGAGATATGCGACATATCAAACGATCAGACCGGACTGTACGGTAGTGTTACTGGTCGGATTCACTGGAGTGTGAGCGGGCTTGCTCGTCGATCTTCAGATCGCTCAATACCCGGGTGGCCGTTACGTTTAGCAGACCGCTTACGGCTTGTGGGTGTTTGATATGATCATCACCTGCTGCCGGCGTATTGACGAGTCTTTAGAATCCTACACAGAGGTTTCCTGGCTCAAGCGAAACGAAATAGGAGTGCATATGAGATATGTGCGGGACCGAGAATGATACCGGTATGTGATACCGTATTTCATTCTCGCGATGAATGTATCGATTAGGTTATATGCGATATACCCTAGTTATCGAATCAAGGGTTGATTCGATAAACCGATGCATTGCATACTAGTCGGTTATATACGATATGACCGGATCGTTAAATCAAGTGTTGATTTAATGATTTGATGCATAATTATATATTTGATATATTACTTTGCATTAACTAGTATCGGTTCACTTTAAATGGATTTTCTCGCTCGGATGTGCGCATTAAATATGCGATATGATTTTGTGCACATGTTTGTATCATGTTTGATGATACATGGTTTTTGGTTAAGTGTATAGAATTAAACAAAGGTTAAGATGATGGTTAGGGTTTATTATTTGTTATTCATTTATCTTATTTAATTATCCATTTATTTATGATAAATGAATAAAAGAAAATGAAATGAAATGGTTGCTAATTTTGGATTCTAGTTGAAGCTTCTTGATCTTTTGACTAAGTGACCATTTTGTCTCTAGTTTGACCCTAACCATTACTTTAACCATGATTAGCTCTCTACACTTTACCATGGTTCACTTATGGATAAGAATGGATTATTCTTTTCATTTTAAAATAATTCTTATCATAACATTTCTTCTTCTTCTTCCTTGAACTCAAGAAGAAAAAGCTTTCTTCATCAATGGTGAATTGAGCAAACAAGTGAGAAATCCAATTCTAAAGTCTACCCACTTCCTATTTCTTCATTCTCTACCTCTTGCCAAGTAGTAGAGTGTGTTTCCTTCACAAGTTTTAGGGCTTGGTGAAGGTGGAGCTTGATTTAGCGATGCCTCGACGTAGATCATCTTCGGCATGGACATCGACGACCTAGCTTGCCCATTCTCCGACGAAGCCGACGCTTGAGCACGGATTTGATTTGGACAGCGGAGAGGACCTCGTTGCGGAGCTATGGAGGTGGAGCACCGGATCTACAAAGGTTGTATTTCCGTATCTTGTAGTTAAGTGTTAACTAGTTAGATTTTTCGCCTAGTTTTCTAGCAAACGATCCGTAGTCGGGTCTCTCGGCACCGTTAAAATTTTAATTTGGCATGATCGATGCCTTGTGAGAACTCATTAGGGTGCCTAGGAACCCTACAGTTTCCTCGTCTTATCCTATGTCCTTTCAATGAATCTCATTCAAATTCTAGCTTCTAGTTAATCAATTGATCAATCGTCGATCCCTAGTTTCGAGTGAACACAATCAAGAGAGGATCATCCCGAAACTAGGTCATCGATCATTTGATTCACAAGAATTTACAATCGTTATAGGATTTAAGAATTGTAAAAAGATCTAAATCATCATCATTCTATTGATCGTCACAACTCCTATACGAGCGGAGTTTATTCAAACATCATAATAACAAACGCAATCACAAATTGAGATCGAATCATAATGTTGAATCAAAAGATAAGCAAGATATAGAAATTTCACCTTTATTTATCGACAAATTTCGTTACAACTCTTTTGAAATTTACAAAAGGAAGGAACTAGATCGTCGATTTCGGCTTCGCTCGGCTCCTTGAGTCGCGGATCGGCTTGGATCTCTTGCTCCGATAGAATCCGGCATCGCTTTCTAAAGGTTGAATGCTCTCTTGCTTGAATGGTACTCGGGATCTTGATCTTGATTTTGAATTGGAATTAGGGTTAGGGTTTCGCACAAGTCGTGTCACTCAACTTGTGGATGGAAGATGAAGAGAGAATGAACCACCTCAACCCTAGATCTAGGCTCTCTTTTATAGACCTCAAAATTCTAGATCTAGGATTTCAAATTTGAATTTTCCTTCCAAAAGTTTGTTAGCAAGAGATTTGAATTTCCCTCCAAAAGTTTGTTAAGGAGAGCCTTCTAGATGAGCCACGTGGCATTTCTACAATGTTCTGGAAGCTTGGGCCGTTATCTGAGGCACGTGTATGAAATCTGAAGAGCTGGAGCCATCAAGACGCCGCGGAACCGCGGCGCCAGCGCGCTCCTGCCGTGGAACCGCGGCGCAAGTGCGCTCCCTCCGCGGAACCGCGGCGCTATTGAAGCTTCACGGCTTGGAAATTCTGGGCTTTGTTTGGGCTGTCACTTGGGCTATTTCCTGATATGTTGAATTTTATGTTTCTTTCTAGATTGCTACCAGATCTCAAAACTTGGAGTTGGTGTAATCTAGAAAGAAACATAAAATTCAACATATCAGGAAATAGCCCAAGTGACAGCCCAAACAAAACCCAGAATTTCCAAGCCCTGAAGCTTCAATAACGTCGCGGTTCCGCGGTGGGAGCGCGCTTGCGCCGCGTTTTCGCAGCGTCTTGATGGCTCCAGCTCCTCAGATTTCCTACACGTGTCTCAGATAACGGCCCAAGGTTCCAGAACATTGTAGAAATGCCACGTGGCTCATCTAGAAGACTCTCCTTAACGAACTTTTGGAGGGAAATTCAAATCTCTTGTTAACAAATTTTTGGAGGGAAAATTCAAATTTGAAATCCTAGATCTAGGGTTTTGAGGTCTATAAAAGAGAGCCTAGATCTAGGGTTGAGGTGGTTCATTAATTCTTCATTCTCTCTTAATCTTCCATCCACAAGTTGAGTGACACGACTTGTGCGAAACCCTAACCCTAATTCCAATTCAAAATCAAGATCAAGATCTCGAGTACCATTTAAGCAAGAGAGCCTTCAACCTTTAGAAAGCGACGCCAGATTCCATCGGAGCAAGAGATCCAAGCCGATCCACGACCCAAGGAGCCGAGCGAAACCGAAATCGACGATCTAGTTCCTTCCTTTTGTAAATTTCAAAAGAGTTGTAACGAAATTTGTCGATAAATAAAGGTGAAATTCCTATATCTTGCTTATCTTTTGATTCAACATTATGATTCGATCTCAATTTGTGATTGCGTTTGTTATTATGATGTTTGAGTAAACTCCGCTCGTATAGGAGTTGTGACGATCAATAGAATGATGATGATTTAGATCTTTTTACAATTCTTAAATCCTATAACGATTGTAAATTCTTGTGAATCAAATGATCGATGACCTAGTTTCGGGATGATCCTCTTTTGATTGTGTTCACTCGAAACTAGGGATCGACGATTGATCAATTGATTAACTAGAAGCTAGAATTTGAATGAGATTCATTGAAAGGACAAAGGATAAGACGAGGAAACCCTAGCTTCTTCGCAAAATCCTTAACCTCTATGAATTCTCATCGATCTAGTATCAATTCGTTAATGGATAAGAATATGAAATTATTAGATCTCATCACATCTATAGATCCGATCTACTCCTACGAGCTACACTTCGAATCTTGATTGTTGGTTGGAAATCATCACAAATTACCACTTCTTGATTTTAATGCTTTCTTAGATCTAGATTTTTCTCTTTCTTGAAATGCAATTTTAAATCATGAATTGTTTTGTTTTCTTTTCCTTAAAGTTTCAATTCATCTAATTCGAAACACGAACGATTACACTTTCCCTATGGACGATCCGCACTTACTAACGCGCTACATCCGACACCGTTATTGATTACGGTCAAATAATTTTTGGTTGTGATTTCTATATAAATTTTCCATTTACACAACAAGAATTCGTATCCCCGGCAACGGTGCCGTTGATTGATCTCAAAAACTATCTAATAACCGCAATCAAGAACGGCGTCGCATGTAGCTAGCCGGTGAGTACGGGTCGGTCCACAGGGATGTTGTGAATTTCCTAATCGCTCAAACGAGTTAATTCCGATGGGTGTTCGGATTTCTTATTAATTCTAAAAACTAAATCTATCATTTATCTAGGGCAAAGAATTAAATTTAACCAGGGCAAGGAATTAAAGATCTAACTAGGGCAAGGAATGAAAAATTACCTAGGGCAAGAATTGAAATTACCTACTTACTTTACAGATGGCTCTCTCCAAACATCAACACAGGGTTGTCAAATCTGAATTCATGATATGAAAAGAGACATCGATGCTCTCCAAAAGAATTCTAAATTTTATTGATAAAAAGAGGCACAGGGAGGCATGAGAAAATACAATGATTTGGTTTCTATTTATAGGACATAGAAATCCTAGGTTATAATTGATTCGCATGTCTGCTTTTATAAAAATGCCCTCTAAAAAAAAGACCAAGTCAACTAGCCTCGCACCGCCACAAAATTTGTCGGTAATTTGTGATGATTTCCAACCAACAATCAAGATTCGAAGTGTAGCTCGTAGGAGTAGATCGGATCTATAGATGTGATGAGATCTAATGATTTCATATTCTTATCCATTAACGAATTGATACTAGATCGATGAGAATTCATAGAGGTTAAGGATTTTGCGAAGAAGCTAGGGTTTCCTCGTCTTATCCTTTGTCCTTTCAATGAATCTCATTCAAATTCTAGCTTCTAGTTAATCAATTGATCAATCGTCGATCCCTAGTTTCGAGTGAACACAATCAAGAGAGGATCATCCCGAAACTAGGTCATCGATCATTTGATTCACAAGAATTTACAATCGTTATAGGATTTAAGAATTGTAAAAGGATCTAAATCATCATCATTCTATTGATCGTCACAACTCCTATACGAGCGGAGTTTACTCAAACATCATAATAACAAACGCAATCACAAATTGAGATCGAATAATAATATTGAATCAAAAGATAAGCAAGATATAGAAATTTCACCTTTATTTATCGACAAATTTCGTTACAACTCTTTTGAAATTTACAAAAGGAAGGAACTAGATCGTCGATTTCGGCTTCGCTCGGCTCCTTGAGTCGCAGATCGGCTTGGATCTCTTGCTCCGATGGAATCCGGCGTCGCTTTCTAAAGGTTGAAGGCTCTCTTGCTTGAATGGTACTCGGGATCTTGATCTTGATTTTGAATTGGAATTAGGGTTAGGGTTTTGCACAAGTCGTGTCACTCAACTTGTGGATGGAAGATGAAGAGAGAATGAAGAATTAATGAACCACCTCAACCCTAGATCTAGGCTCTCTTTTATAGACCTCAAAACCTTAGATCTAGGATTTCAAATTTGAATTTTCCCTCCAAAAGTTTGTTAGCAAGAGATTTGAATTTCCCTCCAAAAGTTTGTTAAGGAGAGCCTTCTAGATGAGCCACGTGGCATTTTTACAATGTTCTGGAAGCTTGGGCCGTTATCTGAGACACGTGTAGGAAATCTGAGGAGCTGGAGCCATCAAGACGCCGCGGAACCACGGCGTAAGCGCGCTCCCGCTGCGGAACCGCGACGTTATTGAAGCTTCAGAGCTTGGAAATTCTGGGCTTTGTTTGGGCTGTCACTTGGGCTATTTCCTGATATGTTGAATTTTATGTTTCTTTCTAGATTGCTACCAGTTCTCAAAACTTGGAGTTGGTGTAATTTTGATCAGCTCTTTTCCCATTTTTGGCTCTGTTCCTCTGGAATTTCCTGCACAGACTTCGAAACAAGTGTTGCGCAATATAGGGATGATGCAATGCTATGATAAACATTCAATTTCCTTTAAAGTGTCGGTTTTAAAGTATAACACATGCAATCTGGTATTTCAGAGATGTTTTGCTAATATGTGCAATATGAATACCGAACAGTTCTAGATGAGTGCAAATGATAGGGAAATTGCTGTGTTAAAAATGCAGTATTTTCGACTAATCAGTCGGCCTTGGATTATCGGGCGTTCCTAAGTTATTCTCGTCTAGCTCGTCGAAGGTTGCTTGTCCGCCATTTTCGAGCTCTTGAGGAGCTTCTTCTGGCTCGGCTATCTCATCATAATCATTTGATCTTTCACTGGCTTCACCAATATGGATCATGTAGCACGCTTTGGAATCGGGTTGAATGAAGCCTGTGCCCCATCTGTCTGGAATTCGTCCATCGGTGAGTGCTCGGTCCTGGGGAAGATGCTATAGCCCTTTATAAAACTTTGCTTCGGACTCCGTTTGATATAACCGGCATCCACACTTTTTGAAATATTCTCGCATCTCGGGTGCATAGTATCTGGGATTGAGAACTGCTCTTATGTCTCTCCCATAGAGAAGGCACGCGACAGACAAATCATCCTGGTGCACAACAGGATTTGACCCATAAAACAGGATGCCCTTCTGTCCATTTTTCCTTCCGGGAACATAGAAAGTTTTCAGCAGGTCCACGGTGGAGACTGACAATGCATCGAGATCTTTGCACATCTGCTCCAGTACCCTTGTGACAGCTAGGAGCCTTTCTGCAATTTCGAAGGTCTCTCGTAGTTTCGTTTGTTGCATAAGGGTTCAATCTGCACAGCTGTTGCACGGCAGGTCCTCTTCCTCCGACTCTTCAGTGTCGCTGCCAAGATGAGGGAGAACTTTGCTGCTAGATAGGGCTTCAGTAACAGATTCTTCCGTATCGCTACCGAAACGAGGGCGAGTTTTACGGAAGGACGGACTTCCAGCGTCGGACTCATCAGTGTCGCTACCGAAACGCGGGCGCACTTGGCCGTTTTTGCTTTTGAAAGTGACAGCTGGCTCAGATTTGCTTTTGAGTCTTGGGGCCGCTGTATCCTCAGTCAGTTGTGGCTTAGCATTTTGGTGGTTCATAAAGTACCGAGAATCTTCATATTGGACTTCATGCACACCGAACGGATGGATGTCTCCGTCAATGCGTCTTTCTTCGCCATTGTTAGTATACTTCATGCATTGATGGAGAGTTGACGGAATGATACCATAATCGTGGAGCCACGGCCGTCCCAAGAGAATCTTATAAGACGTGTCAGCGTCGATCACTTATATCTTAGTTTCAGTTTGCAGATCCCCGAATTTGATTGGCAAAGCTATAGACCCCAGAACTTGCTGGAAGTTTTGATTGAAGCCTTGAATGACACTCCTTTCTCTAGACAGGTGTCGAACGTCCATTGACAAACTCTTCAGTGTCCGCAAGTTCATGATGTTCACTGAGGACCCCGGATCAATCAATATGCGATTAATCCGATCTCCGTCGCTATACCCGGTCACGTAAAGCGGCCGATTATGCTCAGCCGTTCCCAGTAGCAAGTCTTCATCCTTAAACGTGACTGCGGCGGCTTGCAAAGTGTACTGAGCTTCTTTCGTATTAATTTCTGCAAAGCGAGTCTGATACCGCTCAGGGTTTTGTAGAGCATGAATGAGAACATCTCTAAGCTCTTGAGATAGAACCAAGGCATCGAAGATGCTAAGGAGAGACGAAAGCTTTCGGAGGTGAGCCAAGACATTATAGTCTACTGGGGAAGGACTCGAATCTTCATGAGCAAGTTCTCTTCCATCTTCTTCATTAGCGACTTGTTTTTCCTTCCCTTTTAGGGCGTTGCCCTGATTTGGTGGTAGAGCCCTGCCGCTTCTAAGCTGGATTTGGTTGGCCTTTGTGGCGAGCTCCTCATCCTCTTCGGGAAAATAGAGCTCCTTCTTAGAGTCGCTGCCAAGATGGATGGCGTAGCAGGTCACTACTAGGATCTCTTCATTGGAGTCTTCTTTTAACTCCTCCAGAATTTCAGCCGCTCGTACAGGGAGGAACTCCTTCAATTGAATCAGAGTTCTTTCCTTCTGTTCATATTCTTCGAGGGAATCGATATATTTTTGAATGGTCGATCTCCCTGCAGACTCCTTATCGCGCCGAGCTGCACTTTTCTTCTTCTTGAGCTTTTTGGATTTTGAGCCTGATAGAGCTGCATTGGTAGCTGGAAAGGCAGGCTTCTTCTGCCCTTCCCATTCCGTCCTGGGCTCTTTCCGAAGTAGCTTTATCATCTTCTTCGTGTTATTAGATATGTGCGTACTCCACGGAGGCCGCGGTGAGTCCGTTTCATTTCTCAGGGCAGCGGGTTCGGCTGTCTGCTCCCAGAAGGCTTCAGCTTCTGTCTGTATAAAGTTGGTGGTTGCAACATGATTGTTCACCAACACACTTTTGGACAGCTCGATCTCTCCAACCTTGTACTGCTTCTCGACCCAGTCCTTGAAGATATAGCAATCCTCGATCGCATGGCTCAATACTCGATGGTACGGGCAATACAGGGGATTGTCGGTCATTTTTGCTTCTTGAGGTCTTTTCGACTCCAGCAATTATAGACCGTTGTTCAAGGCATCTTTAAATATCTTGCGGACCTTGTCCTTTTTAAAAGAGTAAACCTTGTTCTTTTTCTCGTCTAGGGAAGGCCCATCTTCTCCCAGCAATGGCTTTCGAGACCGGTTGGTTTTGGATTCGCCCGCTCTTCGCTTTTTTTCATTGTCAGACGCATTGAAGACATTGGTACTGCTGGAACTCCCGCTTCTATGGTTGTCGTCCCGCTTGCTTTTCCAAGTCTTGTCTCTCTGAGAGTCCAGGGTGGACTCTTGCTTCGAGCGTTCTAGCATTTGGACTTTCTTGGTTAGCTTTTGGAACGTCTTGAGGTCTGCAGTACACAAGAATGGGACCATCCAATTGCTGAGGTTCCCAAAGAGAAGGCTGACGGACTAGTCCTGCTCTAGCGCCGGTTCGCACTTGACTGTGAGATTACGCCATCGGGCGATAAAGTCGGTGTTTCTTTCATTCTTCCCCGGCTTGGTCCTCACAAGGTCGGCAATGGAGATTTTATCACTGACACTCATGAACCTTTGCCGAAACAGAGAATCCATTTTGGCAAAGGTAATGATGGACCCGTCTGGTATACTCGCGTACCAGTCAAAAGTGACACCAGTCAGGCTGTTGACAAACTGACGAAGAAGGAGTGCATCATTGCCCCCTGTATTTCCGCACAATGCCTTAAAGTGGGCGACGTGCTGATTTTCATTTCCTGTCCTGTCAAATCATCCGAACTTAGGAATGACGTAGCCGCACGGGAACTCGATCAGATCGTACTGTGTGGGATATGGCCGCCCACTACTGCCAATTTCTTTCTGAGCTTCAGCTTCGGCCACCAATGTTTTAACCTTGCTGGTGACCAAATCCATTATCCGATCTTATGTTAGCGGATAGTGCTATTTGGGGCCAAGGCATCCATAGAAGCGAAATGTGGCTGGCTTTCATGCGGCTCGACCAATCTTGGACCCAAAGGGACAGGCATCGGTCGCTTCGGATTGTCATCATCCGGCTCATGAGTAGCGACTTATGCTTTATTGGGAGGCGCTCGAGCAATTTGAGCCATAAGCTGCATCACAACGTTCGTTAGGTTGTCAATTTTTGAATAGAGCTTGGCCATCTCTTTATCTTTGCTCTTGAGCCGGTTTCGAAGCTCTTGAAGCAGCTCTTGCTCCGCGGTCCTGGGGCGGAAAGTCGGCTCTTCCTCGCTGTCCGAGCTTGACTCTGCCTGGACCAAAGGGTCCTTCTTCCCATCGTCCTCATTGAGAGGGTTTTCATCATCCAACGGAGGCGGCTGTCCTTGGGAAGCGGCAACCACATTCAAGCCAGATTGGGCTTGGGATGTGGTGGCCCCATCCTTGCTTTTGCTGCGAAGGTTGTCGCTGGGGCGCCCGCCTGCCATATAGACCGTATGGATAACATATCCAGCCGTCTTTTTATTATCGGCGACTGATTTCTCGGATCGCTGTCTTGACCCTCTTGTTTTGGTAACGGGCAGTCGACTGAAAGCGGCTGGCCTGGCCGGATTCTTGAATGGTGCTGACGCTTCCATTTTGGTTTTGCCCCGCTGTTTTCGTACGGCACAGAGCGCCTGATAGACTCTTGAAGAGACAGTGCCACATATTTTCTGTTGGGGCCAGAACACGTCTCTTTGTAGCAACGTTCGAACCGCTGTCTTCTTGATCCTGGCGGTCATGGCATTTTTCTGAACCCACTTTAGAGGTTCGAAGGAATTGCTGATTTTTACGGCCGATTCAGTCATCGTTGCAGGATGACTTTGCTCTTGGAATCTCATACGATTCCACCCGGCCGGAGCTCTGGCCCTTTTGTTGGCTCGATACCTGAGCCGCTTCTGCCTTAACTTTTCTGTTTTAACCACTCGGCAGACTTCGGCTCTTCGGGAAGATGCCGTAGACCGATTGATAGAGAGGCCAGAGGAGACGCCCGATCGGGCATTTGTTGGAGTTATCGCCTGAGCCCGCTCGCAACGTTTGATGTTGCCCTTTGTACCGGAAGTCTTGCCCTCAGCTGGAGCACCAGAGAGTCGTTCAGACACCGTCTTAAGTTTCGGTTGTAGTGCCTTGGCGATCACAACATTCGGCCTCTTACCCCTTGAGACCGGCTTGGCCACCTGTTTTACCGGGATTTCTGCCAGATGAGCGCTTCCGACATGGTAGATGATGACGGAACCAAACTGGCTAGGCAGTTCCTCCCACTGTCGACTGAGGCTTGCGGGGAGAACCACACGAGCATTGATCTTGACCACGTACGAGGTCGGGGTCGCGTTGGAATTTGAATTCGGCTTGGGAGACATTGTCGTTGAAAGTTGATTGCTGCACGGGAAAAAACATCATTTTAGTACAATACCGGCATATATGTTAAATGAGTTCGCATGAACACTTGACCCGAGATATGGGAGGAGAGAATGGTCCCACCGGGCGTGCCAGAATCTGTAGGGTGTTTTTCGTCACCCCATTGAGATAGGAATGCGCGTGTGCTTTGTTGGATATAGTGCCCTCAGAGTCAATTATTGGATCACAGGTACGTGATTGCAATGATTGAGGGAAGGACTATGCCGGTAGGACAGTCTTACTCAAGATGATAGTATACTATCTGGTTTATCTTTATCATCGTGTACTGCTTTAGGTGACCTTACAGGTCACTATTACACATTGATAGAGCCCTTAGGATTCTTGCTTGACTGCCAGCAGTATGATGGCAATCATATACGTGGGAGCTGGGGTCTATAAGTACATCCTTAAAAGGTCCCTAGTTGTGGGAGTTTTCGAGACGGGGCTTCAATACTCCAGAGTAGACTAGTGTATACAGTCGAGACCCCGATGAGGGGCGGTGTCCAGTCTCACAAACCACTGGTGTCAGTTGGTTCACCTAAGTTCTATACAGGTGCTCATTGGGTTATGAGTACACCGGACAGGACTCGCCGGGAACATGCTAGTTGGTAATATACCTGACGTCAGATAGCAGTTCCCTGGTGACATGTGTACAGGTTAGTTCATCGACCTGAGATCGTCATTTGTCTCGTGTGAGTTCCCACTGTACTTTGATTACTACCCTACCACGACTCAAAGGAGTCGTGCAAACAGGTTTTAGTTGGGTACAGTCCCGAGCCACATGGAGGCAGCGAGCGGATCTGCAGGGGTTCTTCTCTCCCGGTATTGGGGGTGAGGTCGCGCTGTGTCTAGGAGAGCCATTACACAAAGCCCTCGGCCGAGGCAGGAGATTTACTGGTAGGTATTCCAGTAGTATCTCAGAGTGTTCTGGGCTACACTCCGACACGACTTATACCGCTTTTGGGGGTCTGACTTTTACCAACCCCCTAGGCCCGCCATGCGATACTCATAGACGAACGGACCAGACTGTACGGATATTGTCACTGATAGGCTCAGTAGGGTGTCAGGATGAGTTCGCTCATCGACGAAACTTTTGGTCAATAGCTGGTAGCCCGTCATGTATGGCTAATACCTCTGACGTGCTAGTGGTTAAATCCACAGCCAAAGTATTGACGAGTCTTTAGAGTCCCCCACAGACATTTTCTCAAGTTTCGGGCGAAACGCTGTAGAGGACGTATGGAGATATGGCAGGGTTCGATTATATACGTTCGGTATTGCACGGATCATGCTCGGACGGGTAATACTAGCGGGCTTTGGTTTAAGCCGGATCCTAGTATTGTACAGTGTAGATTTTGTCTCTTTGCATTTGTATTCGGTCGGAATACAAATGCGGGTATGTATATACAGTCGCGGGGTTTTCCTGTAATTTATTACGGGATCAGTTTTCTGAAGTTGCCAGTTTGCATTCCGTTTCGGCCAGTTTTCCTTTGTTCCTTCACGGCCGGATTTTTCCGATGGAGGGGGTTATTTGAAAGTGTGCAAATTAGATATGTGGAGGGGGTTTCTTGTAAATGAGGGATTATGATAATCTAGCATCTTTTGATTCCATTCTTTTCTTCACATGGTTTGCATTAAATGTGATGGATTATGAGAGGATTTTGGATTGGATATTGATGTGATTATTTTTTCTTATTATCACCCATTTTCTTATGCTCACCCACACACTCTCTTGTGCTCACCTCCCTTGCTTTTTCCCTCCTCCAATTTGTTATGGCCGGCCACATTCATATGAGAGGGGGAGAGGTTCATTTTTGGAGTGAAAAATTATCATATCATATTATGCTTGCTACAAAATCCTAAGCTCATTTTCCATTGTTGTTTCCTCTATCAAAAAATTATTTGGTGTATTGTAGAAATACGTGCAGGGTTTTCTAGGAATTCTGTGAAAATTTGGTGCCCTAATCTTACTGTTCAGCCGCGGAACCGCGACCAAACCCATGCTCTGGCCGCGGTTCCGCAGCCACTTTGACTCCGCTCTGCACTAATTTTCTACAGTGCCTCTCTGACATGGAAATAGGGTTTTTGGTAAATTCTGTTTGGGCCCAGATTTATCTTGAGTGCTACAGTTGTGCTTGGGGCCCACTTCGGGAAATTTTGTCGATCGAAAATTTTAAACATGTTAGTTCATAGTATTTATATTATATCTGCGACCGTGAATGTCACTTGATCGGTAAATCCTGTCTAACTGCTATAGTCCTTTTAGAAGGATTTGCGAACGTGACATTCACGTTGATGTTCTGTGTTGTGCTGTGATGTTGCGGATTTGTCGTGGTGGATAGTCTGGATGCAATGGTAGTACAGTTTGGTTTTATTATGTACATTTTATATTGCGAGGCGAGCGTCCGACATGTGGACTGCCGTCACTACCTATTTGTATATTATTCTTTTGGGGCACGACCGGGCTGAGGTCGATGTACCCGTTGTATATTTTACTTTCTGTACTAGGATTACCCCGTGGAGGGGTGCACGGATAGCCGGGTTCTAGAGGGCAACGGGCCTGCATCTCATGGCTTTAAGACGGAGGGGGCTTCACTCTAGAATTGGCGGGCTATTCGCCGCACTCGTAGGGGGTACAGGTTGACCCAAGGAAGGGTGCTCAAGTTACCGGATTCCGTGAAGTGCTGGGTGGTCCATTCACATCGTTGAAGGGGGCTGCCTCGCTTCAGGTTTTGGCGGGTAACTTGCCGCGCCCTGATTGAGAAAGGTTTTGTCGATCAAAAATATTTACCGCAATCAAGAACGGCGTCGCATGAAGCTAGCCGGTGAGTACGGGTCGGTCCACTGGGATGTTGTGAATTTCCTAATCGCGCTAACGAGTTAATTCCGAAGGGTGTTCGGATTGATTATTAAATCTAAAAACTGAATTAATCTATATCTAAGTCTTGCTAGGGTTAGGTCTAGGTTAAGTTTGGAAAGTCTATAAATCTCACCGCTTTCTATACCCATATAAAGATCTAATTAGGTGTTATGGTAAATATTAATAAAAGGGATTAAGATGATTGGGAAGATTGTTCTTCCTCTAGATCCTTGTCCTTCCTTTAGAAATCTTTACCCTAACCTCCATGGAAAACCATAAAGTCCGGGCCTTTAGACTACGGTATCACCGCTACCTCGTGGGTAGAGTGCCGTAGGGAGCGGAATAAGAAGGTATGCATGGAGTTCTATGAAAATATATGAAGGGCAAGAAAGGAGATGAGAGATCTTCGTCTCTGAAACCTTCCCCAGATCTAACCCTAACAAGCGAGGAGAATACTCACTCATTAGGGAATTTAAAAACATCTATCTAGGGCAGAGAATAAAAATTACCTAGGGCAAGAATTGATATCTAAACTAGAGCAAGGAATTAAATCTACTTACAGATGTATCTCTCAAATCATCAACACAGGGTTGTCAGATCTGAATTCATGAATTGAAAAGAAACACCGATGCTCTCCAAAAGAATTCTAAAATTTATTATTAAAAGGAGGTATAAAGAAAATACAATGTTTTGGGTTCCTATTTATAAAGAATAGGAAACCCTAGGGTTACATTTTGATCCGCACGTCTGCATTTACAAGAATACCCCTAGGTTGACTAGTCAGCGCCTAAAAACATTATGGTAAAATTTTCTCCTTCTACTGGCTCAATACCGCCGTGGAACCGCGGCCGCAGCCAGGGTTTGGCCGCGGTTCCGCGGCCAAAAGGAGGAGTTGAATGTTCACTTTTCTGCTGCTGGCTCTTCTGGACTTGGGCTACTTAATTATTTAGTTCATTTCTCAAATGAAGTTCTGGTTTTCTTCCAGATCTTCCAGTGAACAATTGTGGTGAACTTTAACCGTGGCTTCGCGATCTTGGACCTTGTATTGCTTCGTACTGATCTTTTATGTAGGCTTGATTAAGATCCTTCTATTTGTTGGTCAAAGTCCACTTTTGCATCATCTTTTGATCGTTTTCACTGTTTCCGCTCCAAGAACCTGTAACCTGTAATATGTAGCAGACATGCGTCAAAAGCACCTGTTTATTTATAAAAAGAATAAGAATGGGGAATATAATAGTACAATATTTTGGTCTGAACAAATACCCCCAAACTTATCTTTTGCTCGTCCTCGAGCAAACTTATTTTTATTCACTAAAATCCTAACCACACTTTCGCAGGGAAACGCGATTGCACTGAGCACGTGCAACAAGCCGTTAAACCTCTAGGTGTCCCTAGTAGGAGGAGTGTCGTCTCCTGAGGGTTTTCGGCGGATTACACCCACAAAATCCTATCAACTCGGCCCATTGACTTTTGTTCTCCAATTAAGTTTTTTAACAAGGAATTCTATTATCTTTTGACTCGCAAATTATCCACCCACATTCTTCACACTTCCTTATTGTTTAACTTAAGATTATATATGTTATGTAGACCTACTTAGCTTTCGGCATTTCCTAAGTTTTCCTTCTAGGGTTCCATCTCCACTTAGGAATTTCTATCAACCCTACTAAAGATACAAGTTTTATTCTTCATTCCTTTCTCTCATCTAAACTCTAATCACATATCCCCACGTGTGTTTAAATATCACCCCTACACTTGGAAATTCAAATCAAGCAATCATACCCTTGTCCGTTGTCCAAAGCACTTCTTAAATGGTGAATTTTTAATTGAATTTTGCTTACACATCTTTCATGCGACCGTTAATACTTCTTGAGGTACCAACAACCGATTACAAGATATGTTTGCACTTTAAAGCGTAATTCCTAGTCTTGCAACACCCAAAGCTTTTAGCAGTGACTCCCAAACCAGTTGGTCTAAGGCACTAGGTGATGAAGCACCCTCGCTAAATATTTTTCTATTTTTACAGCCTTAAGTAATCACAAAAACCAGTGTTCATTTTTTTCTTTTCTTTATTCACTCTTTTTTTTATTTTCTTTTATTTTCTTCGTACTAAGGACTTTAGACAAGAGCATTTCAAGGTCTCTTCTACTATTCCAAGTTTCAAGGTGCGTGATTGTGCATTTTATAGGGTATACGTTTTCAGAATCTAGACTTAAGCTAGGAACTATTTTTCAAACTTATACTCTAATAAGAACATCAATACTCTTCCCTTATTTCAACTTAGCCTAAGAAGTGAACCCAAAATTTGCCTATTTCTAAATAAACTACAAAGGCATATACTTTCTACCGTTAAACTTTAAGGAATGTTATTTTTAGGGTTTTTAATTTACTAAGTCTAAGATCTAGTTGTTCCTAGCCAGTTAACCTATTTGTCAAACTCAAGTCAACTAGCCAAAATTGAATACATTGATTTTTATAATTTTTGAAAATTTTCAATTTTTATGGGTTTTCAAATAAATATGCAAATGCAAAAATATGTACAAATGAATGCGAAGGAAGAAGACGTACCGAGCATACCCCCAAACTGAAACTTGACAGTGTCCTCACTGTCATGCTAAACCAAGAGGGTCAAAATGCCGGCACTCCCCTGTTTATTTATTAATAATTTTTTTTATATTTTTATTTTTTGAATTTTTTATTTTTTTATTTTTTTATAGAAAAAGAAAACAAAAATATATATACATATATACAACAAGGTTCCCCCCCTCCCCAAAACTTAAGCTTGGCCTTACACAAGCCAAAGGTTAGCACCAACCATTCAAAAATCTTGTCGTGGTAATGGCTGAGTTGGTGAAATAATGGGGTGTAGAGGAAAGAAATGAGAAACACGCGAGACCGTGTGGAAAGAAGAATGGTAGAATATGGTCTCGGTGGGGGAGAAGAAAGGCGGAAAGGAGAAAGAAGGGTCGCGCGATCTTGAGGGTGTAAATCGAGTGAATAAATTAGCGCAATTTGTGATGACCGATGTGTTAAGAGCGATTGCGCTAACCTACCAACTCGTTGAGAAATGGGATCAAATCCCTCAAGATTTGCAAGAAAACATGGGTACGCCGAACTTGGTATAGGAGATGAAAGCGTAACGGTCACATGCACGGTCGGAACAATAGGAAGGATGGAAAGAAGTGAGTGAGGAAGGGTATCAGTTAAGGATTTAGGAGGGTGTATTGGAAAATTCGACACATCAAACGAAAATGGTTCAACCTCAATATTATCCTCAGTACTATCCTCATAATTCTCCTCAATATTTTCCTCAAAAATTTGCTCATCCATGCCAATATCATCAAAATCAAGACGCATATGAAGTTCGGGAGAAACATTTAATGACTCAGGATGATGAATTGGACATAAAATTTCAATTAAATCGACGGGTTCGTCATCCGAAATATTCCCGGCGTCTATATCCTCAATCAAGTGAAAATCAATTTTTTCTAACACCTCATCAAAAGCATGGATATTTATCGATTTAGGTTCTAGAGTGGAGGTGTAAAGATCGAAAGGATTAAGTGTGGTTTCACTCGAAAGGGGTTCTTCACAATTTGGCAAATCAAACACTACAAAGTCGCACAACTCGTTTTTATTTTGAACTTGTGAATATTTAGGACATTCGATGGAAAACTGGAGTTGTGGGCTTCAATTGGGTAAGAGTAGGTTTGATTTGGAAATCCTCTCATATTCTCATTCTGTCCAACCGCCTCCTCATACATTGAAAAATTTGGGGCTAGCGGGAAACTAGCTACCGGTTCACTGGGTTGCATAAGGGCGGCCACGGACGCTTCCACATTCCTAACCATTTTGTTTGTTGCTACGATATACGCCTCCAACGCCTCTTCCAAACTAGACTTTGGTGGTAAGGGGGTTTCGGTAAAAGATTCAAAATCGTGTGGATATGCAAAACTCCCTAATGGCTGTGTAGAATCAATGTCTAGTGAGGGTGGGAAGGTCGGGTAGGACTGGTAGGAAGTGGTTGATTGGATAGGGGTAGGGTCAACATATGGATAAAAAGGTGAATAGTCGTGTGGATCCCTAGAACTAGATGAGTGGAGAGGGGTGAAAGATCTACTGCGAGATTGAGCAATATGCTCAGCAATGGACATCGGCCTAGGAGTAACAGAAGGACTTGAAGAAGTGGTATCAACATATATAGATGGTAAAGGTTGACTCGGTTGACACAAAGTGGGTTGAAAAGTCAAACTATTTCTCCTAAACGCCTCTATTTGATCTTTCAAAGATATTTTTGGCAAGGAGGGATCGTTTTTAAATTGACCGAACAAATTAACGTACGACGCAAAATTAGGTTCGGGATACCAAAGTTCGGCTAATGATTTATTGTGTGGGGTACCCATGTTAGAAGAAGAAAGGTGACAAGAAGGAAGGTTGGGTGGTGCAAGGATTTATTTGGGGCTAAAACATTTTGCAAGTTCTATAAAATATTTGTCCTTTTTATTTTCATTTTTCATTGATCTTTTTTTTCTTTCTTTTTATTTAGAAAAATTTTTGTTGCAAAAAGATTTTAGAGAAAAGATATGCAACAGCAAAATATTTTATAGAAAAGATATGCAACAGCAAATATTACTTGCAATTGGTTATTATTTGAAGCATATCACAAGAATCTTTATTTGGAAAAAATTGTTGCAAAAAGATATTCGAGAAAAGATATGCAACAAAAAAGATTACTTGCAATCAATTTTAATTTTGAGCGGCGCCCAAAAATCCTGCACAAGACTCGTTATATGGAAGAGAATATATTTTTAAAGCACACAAAATCTTGCAGGCATTATTCAGAAAATATATTAAAATTTGCAGAGGAGAAATAACAGAGAGCTTACAATGCAAATTTCGTAGGATGATCTCACCAAAAGAGCGCGGTTCCGCGGTATAAACGCGTTATTGCCGCGTTTTCGCGGCAGTATAATCAGCACGAATCCCCAAAAAAAATTTGACGCTCTGATTCCACTAGAAGGCCGCGGTTCCGCGGCCTAAGGTGGGTTTTGGCCGCGGAATCGAGGCGTGTTGGGGGAATTGGGTCTCCCAAAAATTTTCACTGTTCTGTTATTTGATTCCCCTTCTGTTTCGATCTTCTGATTTCTGTTTCGCCTTCTGGAAATTTCCAGATCGTCTTTGTAAATCCTGCAAAATTAAAACAACAAAGTATCCCTTCCAAAAATAACAAAATATATATATTTTTATATTTTTTTGGATTTTTTTATATTTTTATGAATTTTTAAATTTTTTGATTAACCCGAAATTGCGAAAAGAAAATTCTACGCCATCCCCGGCAACGGCGCCATTTGATTTATAGTGGTGAGTATTCCCGCCTGTCACGCGGGTGACCCGGGTTCGATCCCCGGCAACGGCGCCATTTGATTGAGAAAGGTTTTGTCGATCAAAAATATTTACCGCAATCAAGAACGGCGTCGCATGAAGCTAGCCGGTGAGTACGGGTCGGTCCACAGGGATGTTGTGAATTTCCTAATCGCGCTAACGAGTTAATTCCGAAGGGTGTTCGGATTGATTATTAAATCTAAAAACTGAATTAATCTATATCTAAGTCTTGCCAGGGTTAGGTCTAGGTTAAGTTTGGAAAGTCTATAAATCTCACCGCTTTCTATACCCATATGAAGATCTAATTAGGTGTTATGGTAAATATTAATAAAAGGGATTAGGATGATTGGGAAGATTGTTCTTCCTCTAGATCCTTGTCCTTCCTTTAGAAATCTTTACCCTAACCTCCATGGAAAACCTTAAAGTCCAGGCCTTTAGACTACGGTATTACCGCTACCTCGTGGGTAGAGTGCCGTAGGGAGCGGAATAAGAAGGTATGCATAGAGTTCTATGAAAATATATGAAGGGCAAGAAAGGGGATGGGAGATCTTCGTCTCTCAAACCTTCCCCAGATCTAACCCTAACAAGCGAGGAGACTACTCACTCATTAGGGAATTTAAAAACATCTATCTAGGGCAGAGAATAAAAAATACCTAGGGCAAGAATTGAAATCTAAACTAGAGCAAGGAATTAAATCTACTTACAGATGTATCTCTCCAATCATCAACACAGGGTTGTCAGATCTGAATTCATGAACTGAAAAGAAACACCGATGCTCTCCAAAAGAATTCTAAAATTTATTATTAAAAGGAGGCATAAAGAAAATACAATGTTTTGGGTTCCTATTTATAGAGAATAGGAAACCCTAGGGTTACATTTTGATCCGCACGTCTGCATTTACAAGAATACCCCTAGGTTGACTAGTCAGCGCCTAAAAACATTATGGTAAAATTTTCTCCTTCTACTGGCTCAAGGCGTGAAAATATAGGGGTCTAGGATTTCATTGCACAGGCTATCCACATGACCATGGGAACGTCGGGTTTCAGCAGCGGCTCTATGAAACCCGGGGATCCCAGATTATCTGTATTGTTCTGTGATGCTTATTACATTTCTGTGATGTTGCATTTTATCACGCCTTGAGCGAATATTATATATTGATATATATACTAGTAGATGTTGTATATGTTTTGCATCCGCGCTAGTCCAGTCCCTGCTCTGTCGTTAGTTAAGTAACCTAACGAGTGATGACGGGACCCAGTGGCGAATGCGGATGGCATATACGTACATCATTATTTTCGTTCTTTATTGGTGTGATCAATTGATGGGACTGCATTGATTCAGATCAATGCAAGCTAAACAAACCTATTCTGATGTTGTTGGAACAATTTTCCAAAAAGCTGTTATTGCAAGGGCGTTCTCTTTTGTTTTGCACAGTGGTATTCGGTTATGAATATCCAGCACCTCAGTCGACGAGGTAAGGGCCGAGATCCCTTCACTGGGAGTGACCCCTTGGACAGAAGTTTTTGTCAGGGTAATAACTTCAATATAGCCGATTGCCTTTTGCTTTGCATCGTGGTATTCAGTTAGAATATCCTGCACCTCATTCTACGGGGAAAGAGCCGAGATCCCTTCACCGGGAGTGACCTCTTTAGCAAAGGTTTTCGCCACTATATTTTTATAAAAAGTTATGCAGTTCCTTCAACGATATCAAGTTCATTACGTTAAAGGTTTTTCGCCAAAAACCAGCCGTAGCCCTCCGTCATTTCTTACGGGTATTATTTAGTATTCGTGCTGCGTTTGTTGACTTAGTCAAGACGTAGTCTTCGGTAGCTAAATGGTGATTGTTTGTTGCATAAATGGGATTGGTTAGGACAGTCGTGCGGCCTTGTTGACCTCGTCAAGGGCACGTACTGGTGGGTTTAATGCAATCCAGAATAATGACGGGTTGAACTTGACTGGCGGTTTATGGTTTGTTGACCTAGTCAAAGTCATAAGCCGCTTGGGGTAAAAATCACATCGGGAGTTTCTAAAGAAACTGAAACTTGCCAGATATGCGCATACCTTCTGGAGTGTGATAACGTGAGTGGATTCCGTCACGTTGTCATGCGATGATAGTTGGATCCCGATTCCCACTGATGAGTTGGTTTACTCCTCGGGTGATCCCGACTAATTCTTCTTTCAGGTTTGGAGGAGAATTTGATGATACAGTGGGAGATTTCCTGATTTGATAATTTGATAACCATTCTAATCTAGGTTAGAGTGCACGCTGAGTGTTTCTTTTCTCTCTCTCTCTCTTTGGCAGCGACCATGGCCCGACCTTTGACTATGACTCAGTGACCAAGATTAACCGAACCATCTTATAACACTGGCTTTTGGATTATCAGAGTTGCATACCTCATTGCCACTCCTACTTTTACCCTTTTCTCCAGAACACCCCGTATTACTACGAACGTCCACTTCTATTGGATAAAACCATCGTATGGTTATATACGAACTCGAAGGAATTTATTCGAGGATGGTTTCCGGTTCTGGAGAAAATGGATAGGACTATTCAGTTGTCTTTTCTTTTTACCTTCTCTCAGGTTGTGGGTGCTCCTTGGATTAGGGGATAATACACCTGTTACACTTATTGGATAGTCTTCTTCTAAACCATAGGCAGGTGTCGAACGGTAGGGAATGAAGAAAACCAATTAGCCTAACAATGGTGTACAGAAGGTATTATGTAAAGACAAATAATGGGATTAGTAAGAGGGCAAAGTAAATTGCGACTGCTATTCACAACTAAACCAAGTATTTCTTCGCCAATCCTACATCACCTTTGTATTTCTCCAGAACACTCCGTATCACTACGAAGATCCACAGTTTATTGGATATTCCATCGTATGGTTATATACGAACTCGAAAGGAACTTGTTCCAGTTCGGGGATGGATTCTGGTTTAGGAGAAATAGGAATAAGGTTTTATTCAGCTGTCTTTTATCTTTACCTTCTCTCGCATTGCGAGTGCTCCTAGGATTAGGACAGTACACCCATTATGCTTATTGGATAGTCTTCTTCCAAACCATAGGATGGTGCCGAACGGTAGGGAAGTAAGAAAACCATTTGGCCTAAAGGGGTATACAGAAGGTAATGACTAAAGACATATAAAGGGATTTGGAGAGATGGCAAAGAAATATACGGTTACAGTTGTGAATCTGGATAATGGAAGAGGCATTACTAGGAATACCCGGATACCCCTACAAAACATTTCAATGTTTCAGTTTCACTGTGTATTGTTAATAGAAAACTGATTTCCCAATTAGCCCTTGCTCCAGGGTATGTATTTACCAGGTTTGACTCTCACATCTGTATGGTTTTACAGATGATGAGTGGGAGTAAGTTATTGGGAATTGGGTGATTATCCTCATTATATCGGGATTCGTTGTAATTGGTGATGTTTGAGGAAATCACCCGGGTTATTTGCCGGACGGCAAATATTTGGTTTTGAATATCCGCTGCTATGCACCAATTTCAAATTGATATATCTGTATGTCTATTTTTATAGAGTGAGATATACCTTTTTAAAATTATGTCTATGACATTTACCTATATCAGTGGATGGTTAGGTAAGGAGCATTAAAACAGCGGTGTAATTCTTCTTAACCATAAGTACAGTTTTCAACCTATGACACACAGGGATTGAGTTATTAGACTCAGGAGACTTATACAGAGTATTGTATGTTGTCCAGTGTCCATTAGGACAGAGGGATTGGTACTCATGCTGTATTCAGTTTACTTGTGACTTCTCTAGTTCTTAGACATGTGTTTCGTAGAAATGCAAGGTCTAAGTTTTGAGAAGTTATAGGTATATGAGTAAAGTAGATAACCAGGTATTGCAAGTATCAAGATTCTTCAAGGTAATCGAAGATGTAGATACTTGTGTATGGTATTCAGTTGATAGTAATGGTTTTGAGAACTTGTTTCTCTTTCAGGTTACTCATAATTGGAAGCTCTCCTAAGTTGAGTAATGCTGATCGGCCTCTCTCCATTTAGTGGACATGCACTGGAAACAGCTGCATGATTTGAATCTGGTTCCAATTAAATCAGTGCCTCTATTTCTATATTGGATATAGAATAGTTCATATCTTAACTATGTTAAGGTACGGGGAGTTGTCCGGCTTATGCTTAAAACCAGACTCTGGATAACTCAAGGCACGTTTCTGTAATGGCTGTTTGTGGGTTGACCCGGGCTATGACGAGGGTTGACTTTCTACCATCTGGAAGATCAATAGTGATATTGTTCTAGACTCGCCACAGTTTTAATAAAAATGGATTTTTTCAGAAAACAGTAGTGGGAGTATGGTAGAACTGGAAGTGATTCCAGAACCGCAAACGATTACTGAAAATTTGATAAGAACCTAAAGATTCAATCTAGTTTGACATTCCATTGGCCACTCCGCAGATATGGTGGGTAATCTCAGGCACCCGAGAGGTAGTCCGGTAGCCTCAAGGACGGTGACAGGGAGGTTCTTGTTTACCCAGACTTGCTATTGCTGTTGTTCCAGACTGTGAGACCCGGCAGGAGGATGAGTATAGCGTCGTTCTAAACTAGCTTTAGAAGTGTATGTGTATATGACTCTGCCAGAGGGTTGTCGTAGTCAGTGGGAGCAGCGGAAACATAGTGGACAAGTGGCTTATGTCTATTTATAGACTAAAGCAGATATAGCGGAGATAGATCACCTATTTCTGATGTTACAGTCAGAGGTTTGACTTCATCAGAATAGGGGATGGATCTATTAAGAAGGTAGTAGGGTGTGATGTCCTGGTATTTGGATGACATATACAGAGTAGGAAGTGAAATTCTTATACTACGGTCGGTTATACTTCGGTTGTCATACAGTGGTTTCTCCACATAGGATATGGATATTATATCAGATATTCTGGTTACTAGATCTATGGTTTTAGATCTAGATTTGGGTAGTTTCCCAATCTGGGTACTTAGACAGTATTCTAAAGATGTTTTAGAATGGACGACTCCTGGCACGGTAGTGTACCTGTAGGTGATGGAGTCACCCTCTCTAAAGGTGTCTTACAGACTAAAGGGGAGATGGATGTGCATGATTGGCAGATCACTTGCTTAGACAATTGAGTCAATCATGAGATGTCAAGTACCACACCAGATGTTGTTTTTGCAGTAGATGCAATAAGTGGATATTGATCCAATCCTGGAGAAACATTCAGGAGCAGTTTTAGAACAAAAGTGAATGTTCTAGGAATATGATAATGGCAGCCTCTTTCGGGGGACGGTTATCATTCCAGGCTTCCAAGGTGACCTGGATGACAGAGTGACTGTCAAGTGTTATAGTTTTCCTTCTGATGAGGGGCAGTATTTTGGACAGGTGGTCCAAGTGGATACTGAGGGAGGCATGGCGCAGGATACTGATTAAGTTCAGTTGACGATACAGTCTAAGAAGTTTGGATTTAGAGTTCATTTATGAACTAGGTCCCATCAGATATCCAGACATATTCTAAGACTGGTATTGCTCATTTCGGGAGATAGATTTCTCCGCGAACTTGAGATAAAGAGAGACATAGAAAGAAACATCAGGGCGGATCCACTCACTGAGGTTATTTCTCGAACGCAATAGTTTCGCAAACGGGCTTTGTAAGACTAATTAGTAGAGGAGTTGGGTGTTCGGTATCACACGGGCTGTGAGTATGTGACATCGCAATAATTAGCCTTGAGTGCAAGTGGGAGATTGTTGGATATAGTGCCCTCAGAATCAATTATTGGATCACAGGCACGTGATTGCAATGATTGAGGGAGGACCTATGCCCGTAGGACGTCTTACTCAAGATGATATTATGCTATCTGGTTTATCTTTATCATCGTGTACTGCTTTAGGTGACCTTATAGGTCACTATTACACGTTGATAGAGCCCTTAGGATTCTTGCTTGATTGCCAGCAGTATGATGGCAGTCATATACGTAGGAGCTGGGGTCTATAAGCACATCCTTAAAAGGTCCCTAGTCGTGGGAGTTTTCGAGACGGGGCTTTGATACTCCAGAGTAGACTAGTGTATACAGTCGAGACCCCGAAGAGGGGCGGTGGCCGGTCTCATAAGCCACTGGTGTCAGTTGGTTCACCTAAGATGTATACAGGTGCTCATTGGGTTATGAGTACACCGGACAAGACTCGCCGGGAACATGCTAGTTGGTATTATACCTGACGTCAGATAGCAGTTCCCTGGTGACATGTGTACAGGTTAGTTCATCGACCTGAGATCGTCATTTGTCTCGTGTGAGTTCCCACTGTACTTTGATTACTACCCTACGACGGCTCAAAGGAGTCGTTCAAATAGGTTTTAGTTGGGTACAGTCCCGAGCCACATGGAGGCAGTGAGCGGATCTGCAGGGGTTCGTCTCTCCCGGTATTGGGGGTGAGGTCGCGCTGTGTCTAGGAGAGCCATTACACAATGCTCTCGGCCGAGGCAGGAGATTTACTGGTAGGTATTCCAGTAGTATCTCATGGTGTTCTGGGCTACACTCCGACACGACTTATACCGCTTTTGGGGGTCTGATTTTTACCAACCACCTAGGCCCGTCATGTGATACTCATAGACGAACGGACCGGACTGTACGGATATTGTCACAGACAGGCTCAGTAGGGTGTCAGGATGAGTTCGCTCATCGACGTCCCTTTTGGTCAATAGCTGGTAGCCCATCACGTATGGCTAATACCTCTGACGTGCTAGTGGTTAAATCCACAACCAAAGTATTGACGAGTCTTTAGAGTCCCCCACAGACAGTTTTTCAAATTTCGGGCGAAACGCTGTAGAAGCCGTATGGAGATATGGCAGGGTTCGATCATATACGTGCGGTATTGCACGGATCATGCTCGGACGGGTAATACTAGCGGGCTTTGGTTTAAGCCGGATCCTAGTATTGTACAGTGTAGATTTTATCTCTTTGCATTTGTATTCGGTCGGAATACAAATGCGGGTATGTATATACAGTCGCGGGGTTTTCCTGTAATTTATTACGGGATCAGTTTTCTGAAGTTGCTAGTTTGCATTCCGTTTCGGCCAGTTTTCCTATGTTCCTTCACGGCCGGATTTTTCCGATGGAGGGGGTTATTTGCAAGTATGCAAATTAGATATGTGGAGGGGGTTTCTTGTAAATGAGGGATTATGATAATCTAGCATCTTTTGATTCCATTCTTTTCTTCACATGGTTTGCATTAAATGTGATGGATTATGAAAGGATTTTGGATTGGATATTGATGTGATTATTTTTCCTTGTTATCACCCATTTTCTTATGCTCACCCACACACTCTCTTGTGCTCACCTCCCTTGCTTTTTCCCTCCTCCAATTTGTTATGGCCAGCCACATTCATATGAGAGGGGGAGAGGTTCATTTTTGGAGTGAAAAATTATCATATCATGTTATGCTTGCTACAAAATCCCAAGCTCATTTTCCATTGTTGTTTCCTCCATCAAAAGGCAACTTCACAACCCCATGAGACAAACATTACTACACTTAGCCTACAGCATCCTTGGGCACGTCGACTCTCCAACTTCATGCTCGAGTTGCTTCGGTCCAGAGGTGGGAGCCCGTAAAAGAACCCGGCGATGTGGTGCCCGTTCCGACGAGGAGATGAAGACCGAATATTCCGCGAGGAGATCGGAGTGGAGGCCGAAGACCGAAGGACACGGATCGCTCGGTATAGCATTCTACCCTTTCTCTTGTTAGCTAGGTATAGGTTAATGGTTCGATTCGGGTTTTTAGGATGCCGTAGTGCCGGTTTAAAGTTAAGAAAATTTTTCGTTTCCACATTTTGGCCTCGGATAGAGGGCCGGGGCGCTACCATAGTCTTACATGGTATCAGAGCCACGCCATTAACCTAGTCTAGCTTACTCTAACGTGTTTACAAGTTCGATCGAACGGATTTTCCAAAAACCGCGTTTTCATGTCACAGTTTCTGTCGAATTTTTGCAGTGTTAAAAAAATTATTTGGTGTATTGCAGAAATACGTGCAGGGTTTTCTAGGAATTCTGTGAAAATTTGGTGCCCTAATCTTACTGTTCAGCCGCGGAACCGTGGCCAAACCCATGCTCTGGCCGCGGTTCCGCCGCCACTTTGACTCCGCTCTGCACCAATATTCTACAGTGCCTCTCTAACATGGAAACAGGGTTTTTGGTAAATTCTGTTTGGGCCCAGATTTATCTTGAGTGCTATAGTTGTGCTTGGGGCCCACTTCGGGAAATTTTGTCGATCGAAAATTTTAAACATGTTAGTTCACAGTATTTACATTATATCTGCGACCGTGAATGTCACTTGATCGGTAAATCCTGTCCAACTGCTATAGTCCTTTTAGAAGGATTTGCGAACGTGACATTCACGTTGATGTTCTGTGTTGTGCTGTGATGTTGCGGATTTGTCATGGTGGATAGCCTGGATGCAATGGTAGTACAGTTTGGTTTTATTATGTACATTTTATATTGCGGGGCGAGCGTCCGACATGTGGACTGCCGTCACTGCCTAATTGTATATTATTCTTTTGGAGCACGACCGGGCTGAGGTCGATGTACCCGTTTTATATTTTACTTTCTGTACTAGGATTACCCCACGGAGGGGTGCATGGATAGCCGGGTTCTAGAGGGCAACGGGCCCGTACGTGGGTGCTCGGGCGCTAGTGCTTTGGGCGCTAGCGGAAGGGCGCTAGCGTTTTGGGCGCTAGCGCCTCACGTGCCAGGTACGTGGGCGCTCGGGAGGCAAAAGAGACTTGGTCCCTGCAATGGGAGTTGTGCTCCCAAAAAGGAGCACTTATTATTTTGTATATATGTATATGTATGAGGAGTTAAACTCCTAAGATATTTTGAAGCTGATGAAAGGGGCTTCTCCCCTTGAGCCCCGGATCTTCCCCAAAGTGGGGTTTCTGGTGATGTGTCTCCTTCTTCTTCCTTTGTTGGCCGGATCTTGATGATCAGGAAGTATGAGATTTTAAAAATCTCTCCTTTTGAGATCTGATGGAAGATCTGAGTTCCCCTTTATAGGTTTTGTGGTGAAAAACT
This sequence comes from Agapanthus africanus, assembly GCA_030015575.1. NCBI lineage: Eukaryota > Viridiplantae > Streptophyta > Magnoliopsida > Asparagales > Amaryllidaceae > Agapanthus > Agapanthus africanus. The sequence continues at coordinate 127,566,155 of CM057350.1, read as the reverse complement.
ATTTAGTTTTATAAAAGGAAGAGTAAAACTCTTGATTTAATTCCAAAGAAAGAAGAAGGTTTTAGAACCTTGAGGAAGGAGAAGATCACAGATCTTGATGCTTTTTTAGGAGAGAGAAAAAAGTTGTTGGGATATTTTCATTATTCTTGCCTTTATAGGCTATACACTTTACATATAGCCCTTTGGGCTCTACAAAAATGGCATTTTGCTCATCCAATGGCTCATGTGCCATTTCTTTTTGCACATAAGCCATGGGCTTTACAAAAAATTGGCTTTATGCCTATTTTCTTATATTCATTCATAAAATAGAATAAAAGTAATACACCAAAATTATTTATTACAAAATTTTTATCTTGGCATGGAGGAAGGCCGGCCGCTCCTTGTTCGGGCTCGACCCGGGCACTGGCCCACTTAACCTGGGCTTGGGCCCACTTGACTTGGGGTTGACTTTGATTTTGACTTGGTCAACCGGGGTGTAAATTTCGACCCCAACAGTAGCGTACACGGATACTCGCCGGGTAACATTATTAGAAGCCACGCCCCATAACCCCGACCAAGTGACTGTAGGAGAACCCCGTCGCCAAAAGCATCCGTTCGGGTGCTTGCGGCCGCGGTGTTCCGCCTTAGTGCACTTCATCGATGGTATTGGGGGGTGCAGCCGTCTGCTAAAGTTTCCGACGAGCATTCGATCCAGTTGTCGGGAATCTTGTTAAATTGTCCGACTTGATATTGAAAAGTGTTTTTGATATTGAGACTAAAATGCGGGGTTTATAATTGTTAGGCATGTGATGTCTAAGGAATTCATTTGGTTGGGCATGAAATCCAAAGTATGTGATACGTTGGGTTTATGATGTCTAAGGTAGTTGCGGATTCCAACTGTTGTAGTTTTCACTTTCTTTTCTGCGACCGTAAGTGTAATATGTAGTGTATCGCTGGTTTCGTTGCTATATGTCAACGACAATTGTGGTACGTATATTTACTTGCGTTGATGACATGTGATGTTATGTGTTGCTGGGATATGTTATATTAGATCATCGTGTTTGAATAGCCGGGTTTTTTTTATGTGAGATGAGAGTTTTTCATTTTCATTCATGTAAAAACTTGTATGTAATATTCTTTTATTGGGGCACTTTCGGGTTGAGGAAGATGTCACCGTTGATGTATATTATTTACTTTTCCGCATTAGGATAGACCCAAGGAGGGAAGCACAAGTAACCGGGTTCTAGGGTCCAATGGGAGACCATCTCGAGGCGTCGAGACCGGGTCACCTAACTCTAGAATTGGTAGGGTTGCTTGACGCTCTCGTAGGGGTCTAGGGATGTAGGTTTGGCTATTCATCGCGACCGTGGAATCCATATTTTATACAGGCTTAATTTAAAACACAGAAATCCTAGTATATCCAATATTTCATATGTTGTTTTCTGCTGCGATATTCTGTGATGTGATCACTTGATATGATGTGATAGATACTGTTATAGTATATGTCATATATTATATAGACATTGCTTATGTTTTACACCCGCGCTAGCCCTGCCCTGCTCTGCCGTTAGTTACCTAACCTAACAGTGCATGACGGGATATCGAGGCGAATGCGGATGACATAAGCGTACGTTGTATTTATCTGTGATGCTTAGGTAACTAAAATGATGTGACTTCATTAATGAGATTAATGAAAGAAAATAAACCTAAAAGATGTTGTGGAATCGAATTTTCAAAAACAGGTAGCTCAAGTTGTTACTTTGCATAGCGGTATTCCTTGTAGAATATCCATCACCTTTTTCGATAAGGAAAGAGCCGAGATCCCTTCACCGGGAGTGACCTCTTTATCAATAACTGGCAGACGCTACAACCCTCAGTTTTGTATTTTGATTGCTTTTCTAGTTCTTGCTTTGCATAGTGGTATTGTGAATATCCTGCACCTCATTCGACGAGGAAAGAGCCCAGATCCCTTCACCGGGAGTGACCTCTTTAGCGAAACTAGCAAAAGCCTCAAAAACACTTTATTTAAATCATTTGATTCTACAACGGCATCAAGTTCATTATGCAAAAGGTTTTCTTAAAAACCTGTCATAGCCCCCCGTCATTTCAGATAAGTACTTCATAGTATTCGTGCTACGTTTGTTGGCTTTCGTCAAGGTGTAGTGTGCGGTAGCTATTTATGCTTATCTGCATAAGCATCTGATGCGATTGAGTTAGGGTAGTCGTGCGACTTTGTTGGTTTTCGTCAAGGGTCGTACGGGTGGGTTTAATTCAATCAGGAAATGTACGGGTTGAACTTGACTAGCAGCCTATGGTTTGTTGGCTTTCGTCAAGGTCATAGGATGCTAGGGGCAAAATATTATCGGGAATTTCAAGTGTTGAAATTTGCAATAAGATTGCATACCTTCTATGAGATAGTTCGATCTACCCACTGCGAGTAAGAGTTACTCATGGGAGAGTTTTACACATCATAATTAGCCGATCAAGTAGGTATCTAGAAAGGTGTTAAGGGGGTTACGCCCCAGGGAAAACGAGGTTTATTTTAATTAGGTCCGCGCGAAAGCACGGGGAACCTCCCTCAAAGTACCGACACTGGCCAGGCCGAAAGTTGGCGAACTTGTAGGGTGTAATTAATCCCGGCTAGTCTTACCTTTTAGGGTTTGAAGGAAGATTTGATAAAAACAATGGGAGCCATCCTGGTTAGATAAAATAATAACTAATCTAATCTTGTAAGAGCATACGCTGAGTGTTTTCTTCTCTCTCTCTCTCTCTCTAGGTAGCGACTATGTCACGCCTTAATCAAAATAAAAATATGGATGTATTGACCGAACCCGCTTGTTATACTGAGCTGGGGAACGTAGGTCCTGCTCCAACTTATAAATTGTTATAAGACCGAGTAGGAAATAGGGGATTACCAGGATTCCCGTGCCGCCCAAACGAAGAAAGTGCATGATGATGCATCTTCTTCGGGTGTGTTCATTACAGAGAACTATTTCTCAGTATCCTTTACGTCCTGGGTATGAGATACCGAATCAGGATCTCACATATGTAATCTGTTACATGGGCTACAGATAGGTAGAGAACTGAGAATGGGTGATAAGTTTTAAGAGTTAGAAACGGTGCAATTGTTGCAGCCAAGATGTTGACAGTTATCACCCTGTATTACCAAATACATTAATTCTGAACTAATGTTATTAGATACCGAACCTGATATACAATATCATATCAGTCTCTTTATTTAGTAAAGAAGGATATAATTTTGTAATGTTGGATAATATTTTGAACATTTCCTATATCAAGAGTTGATCGGTTCAAGCGCGTTATCTAAAAGCATATATGTTCTAAATTCAAACCACAGTTCTTAACGTACAGAATACACACAAGAGGAAGAGTTCAGAAATAAACGAATCTTTCTTGAGGCATTGTAGACTAGGTCATATCAATGCGACCCGACTAGCTAAATTACATTAAGATGCATATTTAAAATAGTTTGAATCTACATCTTGTGAAACTTGCCAGTGATGTTACAAAGATAAAATGACCATAGCTCCGTTTATTGGAAACAGAGAAAGAGTTAGCGAACTTTAGGATTGATACATGATGATGTATCTAGGTCCCCTGTCTACACATGCCAGGACTGGTTCAATGTACTTCATTATATTCACTGATGATCTCTCAAGATTCGCACATGTGTTCCTGTTGAAACACAAGTCTGAAACTTTTGAGAAATTCAAAGAATATAAGTTAGAAGTAGAGAACCAAAAAGGGTATAAGTAGTATGTCCTATGATGAGATCGGGGAGGAGAATACTTGACCACGGAATTCCTAAACTATTCTAAAGGAGAATGAGATTCTCTCTCAGCATTACTCCTCCGTATACACCACAACACGTCAGTATATCGGGGTGGAGCAATCGCACCCTATTTCCTTTTAGGAGTTATGCACTTGAGAATCTGCAAAACTATTGAATTGGGTTCTAACCAAATCAGGTGCCTATCACTCCATATGAGATATGGTATGGGAAGAGCCTATGTCTTAAGTAAGTTAAGATTTGGAGTTGTCCGGCCTATGTCTAAAAGCAAAATCCGGACAAGCTCGAGGCAAGGTCAGTTCTGCGGAAGTTTATTGGATATCTCAAGCATTAGCAATGGAGTATCTTCTACCACACCGAGGAACAAAAGGTGTTTTATTTCTCGGCATGCCACCTTTTTAGAAAAGGAATTTATTTTGGAAACAAATTTGTGGTCATGAGGTAGAACTGGAAGGCGTTCCAGCTATACAAACTACAGCTGATGATTTGATAGAACTAGAGGATTCAATAGTTCCCAATGAACCTCACCCTCTCCGCCGATCTGGTAGGGTTCCTTACCCACCTGAGAGATACTTCGGTTTTATCTATGACAGTGGGAGCAAAGATTGCATCATGAGATGATGACCCAACTAGTTTCCAGAAGGCCATCAGGAGTGGGGACTCTGTAAGAATGGCTGGATGCTAAGCGATCTGAGATGGAATCCATATACACCAACAAAATATGGACTTTGGTTGCTTTATCTGAAGGGTTAAATTCCCATCAGGAGCAAGTAAATCTTGAGAAGATTTCTTGGTGTACATGGAAAAGTTGAGACTTTCAAAACTAAGACTCATTACAAAAGGTTCTCGTCATCGACCAGGTGTGGTTTATGATGAAACCTTTTCTCCAGTAGCTATGCTTAAGTCTATCCGGATCCTACTTGCCATTGCTACATACTATGACTACGATATCTGGCGGTTGGGTGTCATGATTGCTTTTCTAAATAATGATTTATAAGAGAGCGTCTATAAGTACACAGCCAGAGGGCTTCGTAGACAGTGGGAGCAGCGGAAACGTGTGCAAGTTGCTTTATGAGTTAAAGCAGGCATCGCGGAGTTGGAACGTCTGTTTTGATGTGGTAGTCAAAGAGTTTGACTTTATCAAAATGGTAGATGAACCTTGTATATACAAAAAGGTAGTAAAGAGTATAGCGGTATTCCTCGTATTGTACGTAGATGACATACTCTAGACAGGAAAGGAGTTTCCTATGCTACGCTCGGTCAATCTCCTCCTATCACAAGGATTCTCCATATAGGATCAAGGTGATACCTCCTAAATTCTGGGTTTTGGATCTATGAGATAGATCTAAGTGGATGTTACGATTCTCACTAGGTGTAGTGAGATGGTATCAATTCGATCCTGGGGAGAATCACTGGATTGCTTCCAGGGTGGTAAGGTCGACCGAATGTCAGTCATAGGCATTGTCTTTACCCTCAGTGGAGGGACGGTATGTTGGAAGAGTTGCAAGCTAGATACTGTAGCAAACTAGACGATAAAGGCTGAATACATCACTACCAAGGATGCTACCAAAGAGGCAGTCTGGGTGTATATTAGATCATGAGATGAACTTCGTTCCTACTATTGTATGACAATGGAGTTGTGGCTTATGTCTAGGAACCCCCGTCCCATCAATGATCCAGACATATTCTGAGGCAGTATCACCTGATCATGGAGATAGTTGATCTCTAAGGAGATCGAGAATAGGAGAGTAGACACAGAGGACAACACGGCGGATCCACTCACAAAGGTTTTTTCCTAAGAGAGACTTTTATGGGATGGTTGAGTATGAGATACTTCAACCATTGCTGATTGTTGGGTATTGGATACTACAATAGATGGCCCTAGTGCAAGTGGAAGATTGTTAGTTATATGTATGCCCCAGAGGCCATTACTGTATATATGATGTATATTGTAGTGGATGCTTTGACATATATAGGGAGGACTTTCTTGCTCAACATGATAGTATGCTATCTGGTTGCTCTTTATCTTAACATGTACACTGATTGTCTCTATGCTATATGTTGATAAACCCCTTAGGATGAGTACTTGAATACCAGGACTATGATGCAGATCATACTAGTGGGGACAGAGTAGTCGGCAAGTACATACTTCAAATGTTCCTAGTCATGGGTGTATCGAGACAGGGCATCGATATACTAGTGTAGACTAGCGTATAGTTTCTCGACCCATGTTGATGGGCGATGGATGATCCCATATCCATTGGTGTTTGACATCAAAGACAGTATATGGGTGCTCAGTGGAGACTGAGTACACTGGACGGACGGGCCGAGAACTCCCAGATGGTATTATACCTCACATCAGATGGCAGTTCTTTGGTGACACTGGTACATGTTAGTCTGTAGATCCAAGATCGTCATAGAGTCTTGTGTGATTCCCACTGTGCTTTGATTTCCACCTTACCACGTTCAAGAGAACGTGCAAAACGGTGGAATTTGGGTACAGTCCCGAATCACATGGAGGCAATGAGCGATAGGAGGGGTTTTGTCTCTCCCGGTATAAGGAGTTGATGTTACGCTGTGCTCGATTGGCTCTAATAGGAAGTTCCTGGCCAGGGCTGCTTACGAGATATACTGGTAAGTGTTATCAGTAGTTTCTCGACCCGTTATGAGCCTCACATCGACACGACTTATCGAGTTACTGGGGTCTGATGTTTACCACCCCTAGACGAGATATACGACATATCAGACGAAGAGACCGGACTGTACGGTAGTGTTACTGCTTGGATTCGCAGGAGTATGAGCAGGCATGCTTGTTGAGCTTCTTATCGCTCAATACCCGGGTGGCCGTTACATTTAGCAGACCACTTGCGGCTTGTGGGTGTTTGATATGATCATCACCTACTGCCGGCGTATTGACGAGTCTTTAGAGTCCTACACATAGATTTCCTGGCTTAAGAGAAACGGAGTAGGAGCACATATGTGATATATGCGGGATCGAAATTAATACGATATGTGATACCGTATTCTATTCTCGCGATATGTGACATAGGTCGGTTATATGTGATATAGCCGGGTTATCGGATCAAGTGTTGATTCGATAAGTTGTTATATTCGATATTAGTTGGTTATATAAGATATAACCGGATTATTAAATCAAGTGTTGATTTAATGATTTAATGTATAATTATATATTTGATATATTAAATTACATTAACTAATATTAATTCACTTTATATTTCTTTTCTCACTTGATTTGTGCATATGTATATATGTGATATATATTTGTGTACATATTAATGTGTCATGTTTGATGATACATGCAACTTGGGGGTGTGTATGACTTACACCATGCTTGGTTTAATCCTAGAGTTTTTAATGGATTAAGTAATTTAAAACTAAATGATTTTGTCAAGGCATGAAGCTTGTAGAAGCTTGCATGGTTCATTGACTTAGTCCACCTGTTTTGTTTTGCATAAGATATTTATTAACCCAACCATTAAACCTAGCCATGGTTAACTCTCTACAAAGGTTAGTATATGATACTAACTCACCTTGGGTTGCCATTCTCTACTTGATTAATTTCATGAGAGTTTTCTTCATCTTCTTCCTCAAGCTCACTAGCTTCAATGGAGATGAGAAAAATGAGTGAGAAAATTATTTCTAAAGTGAGCAAAATTCCAACTTCATTATCCTCTACCACTAGCCATTTAGTTTAGGGTGTTTGCTTCACTAATTCTACAATTAGTGAAGAAGTAGCTTGGGTTAGTGTCTCTTCGACGTAGATCATTTTCGGCCTCGAAGACTTCGATGCAACCTTGTTCATTTCTTCATGGGAGCATCTCTAGAGTCCGGGAGTTCATGATCGTAGCGAAGGCACTACTACACGGAGCTTATGAAGTGAAGGACCGGTCTACAAAGGTTGTATTCATTGTTCACTTTAGTTGCAAAGTTGTTTACATTCGATTCGTCGCTTTTTCTAATATACGATTCTTTGTTAGGGTTAGCTAGAACGGCTAAAATTTTAATATGGCATGAGAGATGCCTCCCGAAACCTTGCTGTCGTGCTAGGCAACCCTGCAACTCAAACATTACGCCTTGGCACATGAGGTCCATCTCATATCAAAGGTGAATCCTCTCAAATATTTGATGTCAAGAGCCATACTAACAAGAAGGCTTGCCAAATGGGACCTCCTCCTGATGGAGTTCTCGATAAGGTATCGACCCCACAAAGTAATGAAAGGTCAGACCATTGCTGACTTTCTCGCGGAGCATCCGATACCAGCCGGCTCTCCCTTAAATTGAGAGTTGTCGGATGAACATGCGTTTGACACAATCGAAAGAGAGAAAGCAGAAAATAATCCACAATGGGAACTCTACTTCGATGGAGCATCTTCCATGAAGAGGCGAAAGCAAAACGCCCCCATAATCAATGCTGGGGTGGGCTTTATCTTCGTGACTCCGCAAGGAGAGATATTGCGTTACGCCCTCTCCATAAAAGAGCCAAGGACTAATAACGAAGCTGAATATGAAGCTTTGATAGCAGGTCTCAAGATCGCTATCGACATGGGAATCAAAGACCTCCTCATATATGGAGACTACCAGCTGATCGTTAGCCAAGTAAATGGTGACTATTGGACGTACAAGCCAGAGCTGATAAAGTATGGCGAAAGAGTGCAGCAACTGCTGACACAAATCCCCTCCCACGTCCTGAAGAGTATACCCTGTGTAGAAAACAGCAAGGCAGATGCATTGTCCAAATTGGCTAAAGAACTGGCCGATGAAGACCTCGATGACGTAAGGATCATCGTGCAAAGCCGCCATGTTCTCGCGCCAACAATTATATCTTCGGAAGACTTAGTAGAGCCATCCGAAAGAAAAGAAAAGCAGCCCTTCAAATAGAGGATGAAGAAAAGTTAAAGGATTGGAGGGAAGTCTTCATAGACTACTTCAAATCCCAACGAACGCCCAAAAATGCATCGTCTAGACATCATCTCATGAAATGAGCTCTGTCGTTCGCTGATTGAGAGAGCTTTTGTGTGCGTGCGTTTTAAAATCAAATTTAAGAATACCGCAATCAATAACGGTGTCGCTTGGTAGCTAGCCGGTTGAGTACGGGTCGGTCCACAGGGAAAACGTGTTCTTTTTTTTATGTTCTTACGAGTTAAGTCCTATTTTTGGTAGGTTTTGATTTTTATAAAAACTAAGATTGAATTTAATTAGATCCAAACCTTGCTAGGGTTAGGATTAGGTTAGTTTGGAAAGAGAATTCTACTCACTGCTTCCTTTACCCTAATTAAGAACTTAGGTGTTAGGGTAATAGTTAACAAAGGGGATTAGCACGACTAGGAAGAAACATAGTTTCTTCCTTTTGGTCCTCGTCCGTCCTTTCTTAACTCTTAGTCCCTAACCTCTATGTAAATCAACCACAACCGGTCTAACTAGGGAATCACCGCTATCTCATGGGATAGGGTGCCGTAGTGAGCGGTGTGTGTTTAATTAACATAGAGTCCTAATTTAAAGTATTATACGGGCAAGAAAGGAGTGAGAGATTTCCATCTCTCAAACCTACCCCAAACCTAACCCTAATAAGTGAGGAACTACTCACTCATTAGGGTATTAACAATGGAATTCATTTTTATATTTTATTTTAAAAACTATCTAAGTTGCAAATAATAAAAGACAAAATAAAATAGCAGATATTAAAAGAACAGATAAAAATGCAAAAATTAAATTCAGATAAAAAGTCTTACTTTATTGATGCACTCTTGACGATTACAAAGGAATTGAAATTTAATCTAGAAATTAAAAGAGGCATGCCCAAAAGAGGCTATAGGCTTTCCTATTTATAGATAGAAGAAACCCTAGGGTTTACATCTGATCCACATCTGAAATTACAAGACTACCTTAAGAAAGCCGGGTCAAAGCACCGACACCCACCGACACATGCACCAACACGTGCACAGCATGGCCGCGGATCCGCAGCGGAATGCCATGTTTGGCCGCGGATCCGCGGCCATATGGTGGGGTCTTGAGTTCATTTTCTTAGGGCTACTTCATGTTGCTTTTTTCCTTCTGTTTTCTTTACTTGGTTCTTCAGAATCTTTTCTAGTTGCTTCCAGATTTCCAACAGTGCAGAATTTGTGGACTTTTACCGTTAGCTTCGCGTTGAAGTCTTGAATCTTGTGCTGCCCTTGTACTTTGTGTATTGAACTGTTTACTGATCTTTGTTTGTTCCTCAAATCGGTAGGCGGTATCTTGCAGATTCATCTTTTTGTTGGTCGTAGTCTCACATTTATAGCGTCTTTTCACCATTTTCACTGTATTGTTCTGAGAACCTGTAATCTGCAACTATTTAGCAAACATGGATCAAAATCACCTATTTATTTGCAATATGATTAAGAATGGGGAAAATAATAATGCAAAATTCTGATATGAACAAATACCCTAAACTTATCTTTTGCTCGTCCCGAGCAAAACTATTTTTATTCTCGAAAAAATCCTAACCTCATTTTCGCAGGAAATCGCGATTGCACTGAGCTCATGCAACAAGCCGTTAAACCTCTAAGTGTCCCTAGTAAGAGGAGTGTTGTCTCCTGAGAGTTTTCAGCGGATACTACCAACAAAATCCGATCAATTTGGCTTATTGACTTTCATTCTTCAATTCAGTGTTCTAGCAAGAAATTCTATTATCAACCCGTATTTTTCATACTCACTTATCATTTAACTTAAGATCGTATATGTTCTGTAAATTTATTTAGCTTTTAGCATCTTTTGAATTTTCCTTCTAAGCTTTCATCTCAACTTAGGAATTTTTATCATCTCTACTGAAGATATAAGTCCTATTTTTCATTCTTATCTCTCATCCAAGCCCCAATCATATACCCCTACGTGTGTGTATGTATCATTTCTACACTTGGAAATTCTATTTAAGCTATCATTCTCTTTTCCATCGTCCAAAGTACTGTTAATTGGTGAATTTTAGATGAAATTGCTCATACGTCCTTCATGCGACCATTAATATTTCTTGAGGTACTAACGACCGATTACAAAATGTGTTTGCGAATTAAGGCGTAATTCCTCGTCTTGTAATATCTAAGGCTTTAGCAGTGACTCCCAAACCAGTTGTCTAAGGCACTAGGTGATAAAGCACCCTCGCTATATATTTTTATTTTACACAGCCTTAAGTAATTACGAAACCAGTGTTCATTTTTTATATATCTCTTTATTCACACTTATACTTTTATTTAATTTTTTTCTCATACTAAAGATTTTAGACAAGAGCAATTCAAGGTATTCTCTACTATCCCAAGTTTCAAGGTGCGTGTATGTGCGAGTTGTATGGTATATATTTTCAGAATTTAGACTAAAGGTTCGGAATTATTTTTCAGACTTACATTTCAATAAAAAATTCATTACTCTTCCCTTATTTTGACTTAGCCCAAGAACTGAACTTAAAATTTGCCTATTTCTAAATAAACTATAAGAACATATATTTTCTACCGTTAAACTTTAAGAAAGGTTATTTTTAGGGTTTTTAATTTACTAAATTTAGGATCTAGTTTTTCCTAGCTAGTTAACCGTCTTGTCAAACTTAAGTCAAATATGGCCAAAATTGAATTTTATTAAAAAAAATTAAAAAAAATTTCAATTTTTTATTTGATTTTATTTTTAAATTTTTTTAAATTTTTTTTATTTTTATAATTTTTTTATAAAGATGCAATGCAGAATTAAACATGCAAAGAAAAAAAGAAAAATATATACAAAAATTAAAATATGCAATGCAATGATAACTATTTACAAACCATCTCCTCCCCCAAACTTACCAAAAGTAGTGCCCTCACTGCTCAAGACCTCGCCGTCCCCTTGAACGTGAACGGGAACGCTCCTCTCGCGCCAGCAGCGTAGATACGCCATATTCAATCTCTGTCACCCGGTGATCCAAGTTGGTCACCATCCCCACCAAATTATCAATCACCCTAATGGCTCTTCTAAGAAGACGTGCATGTTCTATGGGGGTAAGCTCTTCCTCGCTCGCGGTTGAACTAGAGCTGGGTGTTCTGGCGGGTACATGTTCGGCAGGTTCTCTTCGCGACCATACATCAGTTAGGCGGGTATAGGACGTGGATACGCCCTCAATAAGAGGCCTAATGGGTATACCTCCATGTATGTAAAACTCAAATTCCTCCACAGGGAGGAAATAGCGACACAGTTGTGTCACTAACATAGGGCATGGGTAATTTGCGGCCCTTTTGCCAGCACCAATTGAATTAAGCAAAACCGTGCACATGTCAAATCTAGGGTTCCTAGTTATTAAGGTGTGCACGATATGAAGAGATGGGGTGAAAAATGTTGTGTTATGTGAACTGCCAAAAATGTTTTTTTGTGCCCAACGGCACACGATTAATACATTGGCGAAGAGGGTTCTAGCATGTATGTCCTTCCTAGGTTCCCTCGAACAGTCATTACCCATTAAGAGTAAGTAGTCTTCAAATTGAAGGGATTGGTCGTGAACAGGTAATTTAGGAATTAAGGTGACTTCATGGATGAAGTCCCTATCAATGATTATTTCCCTATCGCCCCAAAGTAATTTAATAAAACCATATTGTGTTAGGCAACTTTCCTCTATGCACTCGTAAAAATAAGTGACTAGATCTGTAAGAGCGTAGGCATTGGGATGATTGAAAATTAAAAAGTTCCTCCCTCTCCGTGCGATCTCATCACCAAAATAACTCCCGTAAATTGTGTGTGAAAAGATTTGTGAAAAATCTCGTTCTAATTGCATGTTTGGTGCCATCACAGAGAATTAAATTGCAGAATTTGTAATTTAACAGAGAAGAGTTTAGAGATCGAACCGCCTCTGAAATTTTCAGAAGGAGAAGAACCAGATAGCGGCGGATCAGCGGTCAGATGCTGCATTTGGCGGTGGTTGGGCGGCGGGATGAAGCGATCTCCTTGCTCTGACTGCTGCGGTGGCTAGGGTTTTGAGAGAGGAATACTTAGGCTTTGGTAAAAACAGTAGAAGGGTCGGCTTGTATTTATAGGGGGTATACTTTGGTTATTTGTAAAAAGGTCCTCTTAAAAAGAGGAATTTACTTGTAAATAAATTTTTTTATTTCTTATTTAATTTTTTATTAAAACTGAAAATTTACAAAAATACCCCCAAAGTTTTTTATTTTTTTTTATTTTTTTATTTTTATTTTGTTTTTATATAATTACAAGTGATACATACCCCCAAATTTGTTTGAAACAGTGTTTTGGCTAGATAATCGAAATTTAGGGGTAGATGGAGGAAGATTAGTCAATGTAAATCGGCTCTTGAAAAAACAGGAGCTCCTCCGAAGGGTCCGCAGTGAGGAACGGTTTAAGTCTATGTCCGTTTACTTTAAATAGTGAACCGTCCTCCGGGTTTTTTAGATCGACCGCACCGTGCGGATATACGGTGCGTACCAAAAATGGCTCTTTCCATCGAGATCTGAGCTTACCGGGATGGAAATGTAACCGAGTGTCGTAAAGTAAAACCTGTTGACCAGGTTTGAAAGTCTTGCGCATAAGGTGTTTATTGTGGAACACCTTCGTTTGGTTTTTAACAACTACCGCGTTCTCGTAGGCTTCATCCCGCAGCTCGTTCAATTCGTTCAACTGCAGCTTTCTATTGCTGCCCGCATCTCCTAGAGATATATTCAACTCTTTTATTGCCCAAAATGCTTTATGCTCTATTTCAACTGGAAGGTGGCAATCTTTTCTATAAACAAGCCTATATGGAGACATACCAAGATCGGTCTTATAGGCAGTTCGGAATGCCCAAAGGGCATCAATAAGTTTTGACGACCAATCTTTACGGTTTTTGGAAACCGTTTTCTCCAATATCTGTTTAATCCGCCGATTCGAAATCCCGGCTTGCCTACAAGTTTGGGGATGATAGGGCGTTGACAGCTTGTGAGTAATGGAGTATTTTCGCATTAAGGACTCGAAAGTCCTATTACAAAAGTGAGATCCATTATCGCTGATAATCGCGCGAGGAAGCCCAAACCGAGAAAAAATGTTTTCTTTGAGAAATCTTTCGACAACCTTGTTGTCATTAGTTCGGCTGGGCACAGCCTCGACCCATTTAGAAATATAATCAACAGCGAGTAGAATATACATGTTCCCAAAAGAGTTGGGAAACGGTCCCATAAAGTCTATCCCCCAAACATCAAAAATTTCAACAACCAATATTGGTTGGAGCGGCATTTCATTTCTCCTAGATCTCCGGCCCAAGTGTTGGCACCGGGAGTATGTCTTGCAGTACTCATGTGCGTCTTTAAAAAGTTGTGGCCAGTAGAAACCACACTGCAAGATCTTTTCTGCTGTCTCTTTAGGGCCAGAATACCCGCCACATGCTTGATCGTGGCAGAATGACAGCACGCTCTTAAACTCATTGTCGGGGACACACCGACGAATAATTTGGTCGGGACAGTATTTGAATAGATATGGTTCATCCCAGTAAAAATGTTTTACCTGAGATAGAAATCTAAGTCTGTCCTGATTTGACCATTCGTTTGGTATAAGTCCGGTGGCCAAATAATTTACAATATCTGCGAACCAAGGTTCGCATGACACAGTTAAGAGCTGCTCATCTGGAGAAACGTCTTTAATAGGAAATTGAAGTGTAGGCGAAGAAGGAAGTCGTGAAAGATAGTCGGCGACTACGTTTTCGGATCCTTTCTTGTCTCTAATGACAAGGTCAAACTCTTAAAGTAAGAGAATCCAACGTATCAGCCGAGATTTAGCGTCCTTCTTTGCAAAAAGATGGCGAAGAGCTGAGTGGTCAGTATAAACGATGACTGAAGAGCCGATTAAATAGGGCTTGAACTTTTCTAGTGCAAACACAACAGCTAAGAATTCTTTTTCAGTTATTGTGTAATTTAATTGGGTCTCGTTCAAGGTTCGGCTAGCATAATAAATTACATGCGGTATCTTATTTATGTGCTGTCCAAGGACAGCACCAATGGTGAAATCAGATGCATCACACGTAATTTCAAATGGATGCGTCCGGTCAGGAGATGAAAGAATGGGAGCGGAAATAAGTGAGTTTTTCAACGACTCGAACGCCTTCATACAGTTTGAGTCAAAATCAAAAGTGGTGTCCTTTACCAACAAAAGAGTCAAGGGTCTAGCTATCTTGCTAAAATCCTTGATGAACCGTCTATAGAAACCGGGATGGCCAAGGAAGGCTCGAATGTCTCGGACGCATTTGGAAGGAGGAAGATTAGAAATGACTTCAATCTTAGCTTTATCTACCTCAATGCCATTTTGCGAGATGATATGTCCTAAGACAATACCTTCTCGTACCATAAAGTGACATTTCTCCCAATTTAAAGTGAGCTTCTTATCCCTACATCGGGTAAGAACTACGTCTAAATGTAGCAAACACTCATCAAAGAAGTCGCCGAAAATGGAGAAATCATCCATAAAAAT
Source organism: Agapanthus africanus (assembly GCA_030015575.1). Taxonomy (NCBI): domain Eukaryota; kingdom Viridiplantae; phylum Streptophyta; class Magnoliopsida; order Asparagales; family Amaryllidaceae; genus Agapanthus; species Agapanthus africanus. The sequence continues at coordinate 127,550,908 of CM057350.1, read as the reverse complement.
CTCCAAGAATTTTTCCACCATGTCTGAAAAAATGCCCATCATACACCGCTGGAAAGTAGCGGGTGCATTGCATAACCCAAAGGGTATGTGACGGTAAGCAAACGTACCGAAAGGACAAGTAAATGTGGTCTTGTATTGGTCCTTTTCGGCGATGGGAACTTGATTATAGCCGGAGTAGCCATCCAAAAAGCAGTAAAATTCATGCCCAGCCAATCGTTCTAGCATTTGGTCAATAAAAGGTAATGGAAAGTGGTCTTTCCGTGTCGCGGCGTTGAGTTTTCTATAATCGATGCAAACTCGCCACCCAGTTTGGGTGCGAGTAGGTATTAACTCATTCGCCTCATTAGTTATGACCGTTATGCCCGATTTCTTTGGAACAACGTGAATGGGGCTAACCCACTGGCTATCAGAGATAGGATAAATGATATCACTATCAAGACATTTTACAATCTCCTTTTTAACAGCCTCCTTCATGATAGGGTTTAGACGTCTCTGTGGATCCCTTACTGGCTTGACATCATCCATCATATGAATATGATATTCAACTATTAGGGGACTGATCCCCTTGATGTCCACCATAGTCCAGCCAAAAACTTGCCGATTGTTTTGTAAGACCATTAAAAGGGCTTTCTCTTGCTCGGGGGCTAGAGAGGCGGAGATGATAATGGGAAGGGTCTCATTCTCACCTAAGTAATCGTATTTAAGGTGAGACGGCAATAGCTTGAGTTCGAGTTTTGGAGGCGAAACAATTGAAGGTAAAATTGGTGAAACTGTCTCAAACTCGGAGGATTCCAACAAAGGTTCAAAGCGAGTGTAAGCAACCGAGTTGGATGGTTCAGCCAACTCATCCGAAAATTTAAAGGACTCAAATTCGGGTGGTGATTCTTCAAAATTGTTCAAAAAAGTGAAACACTCGTAATCATTATCGGGTGTGAAAACTGTGTCAGATTCAAGAAGGAACGCACTATTGGCGTCAAAATTGCTGTGATCGAACAGAAATTTTTTGAGCTCACAGTCCTCCTGGGTGATCTCTTGGATTGAGCAAACATCAAGTATATTCGCATTAGGTTCGGAGGGCTGATTCCCCAACTTAAAAATGTTGAGCTCAATTGTCATGTTTCCAAAAGATGGGTTCATCGAACCATTTCGACAATTGATCACCCATTAGAAGTTGCAAGGAATGGTCGACCGAGTATCACCGGAATCTGATTCTGGGGGTTAACTACAGGCTGTGTGTCCATAACAATGAAATCAACGAGGAAAATGAAGTCCCCTACTTTAATCAACACATTCTCTAACTCATCTCTAGGATGGGTGATAGATCGGTTGGCCATTTGGAGAGTACAATGTGTGGGTTTCAGCTCTCCAACGCCTAATTATTCATATACTGAATAAGGAAGCAAATTAACTCTAGCATCAAGATCTAAAAGTGCGCGGTTGATTTTCTTATCCCCAATTGTTATTGAAATTGTAGGACAGCCATGGTCCTTTCGTTTTTGAGGTAAAGATTGGGTAAGTGTTAGTTATATGTATGCCCTAGAGGCCATTACTATACATAGGATGTATATTGTAATGGATGCTTGGACATATATAGGGAGGACTTTCTTGCTTGACATGATAGTATGCTATCTGGTTGATCTTTACCTTAACGTGTACACTGATTGTCTCCCTGTTACATGTTGGTAAAGCCCTTAGGATGTGTACTTGACTACCTGGACTATGATGCGGATCATACTAGTGGGGACATGGTAGTCCATAAGTACATCCTTCAAAGTCCCTAGTCGTGGGTGTATCGAGACGGGGCATCGATATACCAGTGTAGACTAGCGTGTACCTTCTCGACCCATACAGATGGGCGATGGATGATCCCATATCCATTGGTGTTTGACATCAGAGATGATATACGGGTGCTCCGTGGAGACTGGGTACACTGGACGGACTCGCCGAGAACTCCCAGATGGTATTATACCTTACGTCAGATGGCAGTTCTCTGGTGACACTGGTACAGAGTAGTCTGTTGACCCGAGATCGTCATAGAGTCTTGTGTGGTTCCCACTGTGCTTTGATTTCCACCTTACCACGTCCAAGAAGGCGTGCAAAACGGTGGTTTTTGGGTACAGTCCCGAATCACATGGAGGCAATGAGCGATAGGAGGGGATTCGTCTCTCCCGGTATAGGGAGTTGATGTTGCGCTGTGTTCGATTGGCTATAACCGGAAATCCCTGATCAGGGTTGCTGAGATTTACTGGTAAGTGTTACCAGTAGTTTCTCGAACTGTTATAGACCTCATATCGACACGACTTATCGAGCTATTGGGGTCTGACGTTTACCACCCCTAGGCGAGATATGCGACATATCAGACGACGAGACCGGACTGTACGGTAGTGTTACTGGTTGGATTCACTAGAGTGTGAGCGGGCTTGCTCGTGGATCTTCTGATCGCTCAATACCCGGGTGGCCGTTACGTTTAGCAGACTGCTTGCGGCTTGTGGGTGTTTGATATGATCATCATCTGCTACCGGCGTATTGACGAGTCTTTAGAGTCCTACACAGAGGTTTCCTGGCTCAAGCGAAACGAAATAGGAGCGCATATGAGATATGTGCGGGACCGAGAATAATGCATGTATGTGATACCGTATTTCATTCTCGCGATTAATGTTTCGATTGGTTGTATGCGATATAACCTAGTTGTCGAATCGAAGATCGATTCGATAAGTCGATACATTGGATACTAGTCGGTTGTGTGCGACATGACCGGATCATTGAATCAAGTGTTGATTTAATGATTTAATGCATAATTATATATTTGATATATTACTTTGCATTAACTAGTATCGGTTCACTTTTAAAGGGTTTTCTCACTTGGATTGTGTACATTGTATATGTGATATACTTTTGTACACAAGTTTGTATCATGTTTGATGATACATGCTCACTAGGGTTTGTGTGAAGATTAAACCATGGTTGTAGATTGGTTAGGGTTTTCATTTTCTTATTCATTTATTTATTTATTTATTCTTTTTGGAAAATGAAAAGCATAAAGGGAAAATGGTGGCTTTCTTTGTTTGTTATTGAAGCTTCATGAAGCTTTGAGCTTGTGACCATTTTGTCTTGATGCTTAACCCTAACCCTTCATTCTAACCATGGTTTATTCTCTACACTAAACTATGGTTGCTAAATGATAAGTATTAATTTATTTTCCTTTTTGGAAAATACTTATGATATTCTATCATCATCTTCTTCTTCTTCTTCTTCACTTGAAGAAAGCTTGCTTCAACAATGGCAACTTGAGCAAATGAGTGAGAAATCCAATTCTAAAGTGAACCCACTTCCTATTTCTTCATCCTCTACCTCTTGCCAAGTAGTAGAGTGTGTTTTCTTCACAAGTTTCATGACTTGGTGAAGTGGGAGCTTGATCTTGTGATGCCTCGACGTAGATCATCTTCGGCACGAAGCCGACGACCTTGCCCACCCATTTCTCCGATGAAGCCAACGCTAGAGCCCGGGATTTGTTTTGGACAGCAAAGGGACTTCATCGCGGAGCTATGGAGGTGGAGCACCGGATCTACAAAGGTTGTATTTCCGTTCTCTTAGTAAAGTAGTTTACTAGTTCTTTTTCGCCTAGACATCTAATTAACGATCCGTAGTCTAGGGTTTCTCGGTACCCATAATTTTTGAAATTGGCATGGTTGATGCCTTGTGAGACCTCTTGAGAGTGCTTAGGAACTCTACAGTGGTATCAGAGCCTAGTTAGAGCTTTAGGTGATGCGTAGACGAAGTTTGAAACCCGAACGAACCCGAAACCCTAACACAGACATGCTCTCTAGACTTTTTCCAAAATCTAGAGTTTTTCGATATTAAAAATATGCAGAAAAATCAGCAGGAAATTCTAAGGGTTTCTGTAAAATTCGTGTACCTAATTCCATCAATACGCCGCGGTTCCGCGGCACGGGCATGGCTCGTGCGGCGGTTCCGCGGCCGTTTTGTCTTATGTGGCATCGAATTTTGCACAGTAATTCATAATTTGCAGTGCTAGTTTTCCTGGGAATTTTTAATATTTTTTCAAGAGTTGAATTTTCTGGGTTGTTTTGGGGATTCGAATGTTCGATCGGATTATCAAATTTTGTCTGTGTGGCTTTCCGGATAATTTTTGAATATGTTAAAAAGTTCGACCGGATATAAATACCCAATCTTTCCCCTGCCGGAAAATTTCCAAGTGTTGGATTTTTCCGTGGTTTAATAACGTTCTAAGTAGTGCAAGTAACGCGATGGTCCCTCTAGAAGACAACAAACCTTAACTCGATTATGTAACCGTCTTGAACTGCCCTTTGAACCTTCGGGTTTGGGGCAGTACGGCGTGCCACATGTGAGGCGTTGGCTTGACCCTTCTACGGCTGGACCGTTGGTACTGAGGCACGAACTGAATGTTTTTAGACTTGTTTCATGTGTTGATCTGTATCGGGAAAACTTGGGTGTTTGACTGTTCGATCGGAAAGTTTAACATTTTCTATTTATCTGGAATGGGATACAATAATTGGAATTCACAAGTAGTTATGAGATAACGGAATGAATATTATAAACATAGCAGTTTAGTCTCACTTGATTGGTTGCCACGGAATTTTGATGTGATCAAAAGTCCATCGCAATCACGTAGCGTACGCGGATACTCGCCGGATAAACTTATTAGACAGCTACATCCCTTAGCCCCGACCAAGTGACTGTAGGAGAACCCCGTCGCCGAAAGCATCCGTTCGGGTGCTCGCGGCAGCGGTGTTCCGCCTTGGTGCACTTTGTCGACGGCATCGGGGGTGCAGCCGTCTACTGAAGTTTGCGACGAGCACTCGATCAGGATGTCGGGAATCTTGTTGAATTGCCCGACTTGATATTGAAAAGTGTTTTCGATTTTGAGACTAAAATGCGGGGTTTATAATTGTTAGGCATGTGATGTCTAAGGTATTCATTTGATTAGGCATGCGATGTCTATGCAGATTGCGGATTCCAACTGTTGTAGTTTTACACTTTCTTTTCTGTGACCGTAAGTGTAATATGTGATATCGCCGGTTTCGTTGCTATATGTCAACGACAATTGGGATGCGCATATTTACTTACGTTGATGACATGTGATGTTATGTGTTGCTGGATATGTTATATTGGATCGTCGTGTTTGAATAGCCGGGGGTTTTTATGTGAGATGAGTGTTTTTCATTTTCATTCATGTAAAAACTTGTATGTAATATTCTTTTATTGGGGCACTTCCAGGTTGCGGAAGATGTCACCTTTTGTATATTATTTACTTTTCCGCACTAGGATAGACCCAAGGAGGGGAGCACAAGTAACCGGGTTCTGGAGTCCAGTGGGAGACCAACTCGAGGAGTCGAGTCCGGGTCTCCTAACTCTAGAATTGGTAGGGTTGCTTGCCGCTCTCGTAGGGGTCTAGGGGTGTGGGTTTGGCTATTCATCACGACCGTGGAATCCGTATTTTATACTGGCTCGTATTGAAAACACGGACGTCCTAGTATATCCAATATTTCATATGATTCTTCTGCTGCGATATCTGTGATGTGATCATGTGATGTTCTGTGATAGATACAGTATATAGTATATATGATATATTATATAGACGTTACTTATGTTTTACACCCGCGCTAGCCCTGCCCCGCTCTGCCGTTAGTTACCTAACCTAACGGTGCACGAGGGGGCATCGAGGCGAATGCGGATGGCATAAGTGTACGTCGTATTTATCTGTGATGTTTAGGTACTTAAATGATGGGACTTCATTAATGTGATTAATGAAATAAAAAGAAACCTAAGATGTTGTAGAATCGAATTTCAAAATAAAACAGGTAGCTACAGTTCTTGCTTTGCACAGCGGTATATGTGATATATCCTGCACCTTATTCGATGAGGAAAGGACCGAGATCCCTTCACCGGGAGTGACTCCTTTAGCAATAACTGGCAGATGCTACACACTCGGTTTGTCTTTTGATTGCTTTTAAGAGTTTTTGCTTTGCACAGTGATATATATGATATATCCCGCACCTCATTCGACGAGGAAAGGACCGACGATCCCTTCACCGGGAGTGACTCCTTTAGCAAAACTAGAAAAGCCTCAAAAGAACTCCATTTCAAAATCATTTAATTCTACAAAGATATCAAGTTCATTACGTAATAGGTTTTCAGAAAAACCTGTCGTAGCCCTCCGTCATTTCAGATAAGTAGTAGTTAGTATTCGTGCTGCGTTTGTTGGCCTTTGTCAAGGCGTAGTGTGCGGTAGCTAACTGGTGCTTATCTGCTTATGCATATGATGCAGATTGGGTTAGGGTAGTCGTGCGACCTTGTTGGCCTTTATCAAGGGTCGTACGGGTGGGTTTAATTCAATCAGGAAATGACGGGTTGAACTTGACTAGCATCCTATGGTTTGTTGGCCTTTGTCAAGGCATAGGAGGTTAGGGGCAAAATTTTATCGGGAATTTCAAGTGTTGAAATTTGCAATGAGATTGCATACCTTCTATGAGATAGTTGGATCCCGATACCCGCTGCGAGTAAGAGTTACTCCTGGGAGAGTTTTATACATTACAATTAGCCGATCAAGTAGGTGTCTAGAAAGGTGTTAACGAGGTTACGCCTCTGGGAAAACGAGGTTTACATTAATTAGGTTCGTGCGAAAGCACGGGGGACCTCCCTCAAAGTACCGACACTGGCCTGGCTGAAAGATTGGCGAACTTGTAGTGTGTAATTAATCCCGGCTAGTCTTTCCTTTTAGGGTTTGAAGGAAGATTTGATAAAAAGCAGTGGGAGCCATCCTGATTAGATAAAATAATAACCAATCTATTCTTGCAAGAGCGCACGCTGAGTGTTTTCTTCTCTCTCTCTCCAGGTAGCGACCATATCACGCCTTAATCAAGATAATAATACGGAATATTGACTGAACCCACTTGTTATACTGAGCTGGGGAACGTTGGTCCCGCTCCAACTTATAATTGTTATAAGTAAGAGTAGGAAATTGGGGAATACCAGATTTCCCGTGCCGCCCAAACGAAGAGAGTGCATGCTGATGCATCATCTTCGGGTGTGTTCATTACAGAGAACTGTTTCTCAGTATCCTTTACGTCCTGGGTATGTGATACCAGATCAGGATCCCAGATATGTAATCTGTTACATAGGGCTACAGAAAGGTAGAGGACTGAGAACGGGTGATAAGTTTCATGAGGCAGAAAACGGGGCAAGAGTTGCAGCCAAGTCTGTTGGTCACTGTCACCCTGTATTACCAATACATTGATTCTGAACGAATGTTATTAGATACCGAACCTGATATACAAAATCATATCAGTCTCTTTATTAGTAAAGAAATGATAAAATTTTGTATAGTTGGATAATGTTTTGAACATTTCCTATATCAAAAGTTGATCGGATCAGGCACGTTATCTAAAAGCGTTGATGTTCTAAATCAAATTACAGTTCTTAGTATATGGAACACACACAAGAGGAAGAGTTCAGAAATGAACGAATCCTTCTTGAGGCATTGTAGACTAGGTCATATCAATGCGACCCGACTAGCTGAAGTTACATATAGATGCATATTTAAATCAGTTTGAATTTACATCTTGTGAAACTTGCCAGTCATGTCACAAAGATAAGATGACCATAGCTCAGTTTACTGGAAACAGAAAAAGAGTTAGTAAACTCTTGGACTGATACATGATGATGTATGTAAGGTCCCCTGTCTACATATACCAGGACCGGTTCTTTATACTTCATTACATTCTCTGATAATCTCTTAAGATTCAGACATATGTTCCTGTTGAAACACAAGTCTGAACCTTTTGAGATATTCACGGAATATAAGTCAGAAGTAGAGAACCAAAATACGGGTATAAGTATTATGTCCTATGATGAGATCAAGGAGGAGAATACTTGAGCACGGAATTCTTGGACTATTCTAAAGGAGAATGAGATTCTCTTTCAGAGTTACTCCTCCGTATACACCATAGCACGATGGTATATCGGGGCGGAGCAGATGCACCCTATATGATATGGTGTGCTCTATGATGAGTACTACTGAGTTTCCTATTTCCTTTTGGGAGTTATGCACTTGAGAAGCTGCATACCTATTGAATAGGGTTCAAATCAAATCAGTTGCCTACCACTTCATATTTGATATGATAAGGGAAGAGCCCATCTCTTAAGCTAGTTAAGATTTGGGGTTGTCCAGCCTATGTCTGAAAAGCAAAATCCGGACAAGCTCGAGGCAAGGTCTGTAATGTAGAACTGGAAAGGTTCCAACTATACAAAACTGCAGCTGATGATTTGATAAAACCAAAGGATTCAATAGTTACCAACGAACCTCAGCCTCTCCGCCGATCTAGTAGGGTTCCTCACCCACCTGAGAGATACTTCGGTTTCTCTATGACAGTGGGAGCGAGGATTGCATCATGAGATGATAACCCAACTAGTTTCGAGCTGGCCATCAGGAGTAGGACTCTGTAAGAATGGCTGGATGCTTAGTGATCTGAGATGGAATCCATGTACACCAACAAATTATGGACTTTGGTTGCTATATCTGAAGGGTTAAATCCCCATCAGGAGCAAGTATATCTTGAGAAGATTACTTGGTGTAGATGGAAAAGTTGAGACTTTCAAAGCTAGACTTGTTAAACCTTTTCATCATCGACCAGGCGTGGAGAATGATGAAACCTTTTTCTAAGGAGCTATGCTTACGTCCATCAAGATCCTACTTGCCACGGCTACATACCATGACTACGATATCTGGCGGTTGGGTGCCATGGCTGCTTTTCTAAATGATGGTTTAGAAGAGAAAGTCTATAAGTACACAGCCAGAGGACTTCGTAGACAGTGGCAGCAGCGGAAACGTGTACAAGATGCTTTATAGGATAAAGAAGGTATCGCGGAGTTGGAACATCTGTTTTGATGTGTTAGTCAGAGAATTTGACATCATCAAAATGGTAGATGGACCTTGTATAAACAAAAAGGGTAGTAGGGAGTATAGTAACGATCCTCGTAGAGTACGTGGATAACATGCTCTTAATAGGGAAGGAGTTTCCTATGCTACGCTCAGTCAATCTCCGTTTATCACAATGATTCTTCATATAGGATCAAAGTGATACCTCCTAAATCCTGGATTTTGGATCTATGAGATAGATCTAAATGGATGTTAGGATTCTCACTAGTTGTAGTGAGATGGTATCAATTGATCCTGGGGAGAATCACTGGAAGGGTTCCAGAGTGATAAGGACGACTGAAAGTCAGTCGCAGGCATTGTCTTTACCCTCAGCGGAGGGACGGTATATTGGAAGAGTTCCAAGATAGATACCGTGACATACTAGACGATTAAGGCTGAATACATCGCTACTTAAGATGCTACCAAAGAGGTTGTCTGGGTGTATATTAGTTCATCGATGAACTTAGTTCCTTCCATTGTGTGACAATGGAGTTGTGGCTTATGCCAAGGAACGACCGTCCCATCAGTAATCCAGACATATTCTAAGGCAGTGTCACCTGATCGTGGAGATGGTTGATCTCCAGGGGATCGAGGTTAGGAAAGCAGACTCAGAGGACAACACGGTGGATCCACTCACGAAAGGCCTATTCCCAGAGAGAGACTTTTATGGGATGGTTGAGTATGAGATACTCCAACAACTGCTATCAGATGGCCCTAGTGCAAGTGGGAGATTGTTAGTTATATGTATGCCCTAGAGGCCATTACTATACATAGGATGTATATTGTAGTGGATGCTTGGACATATATAGGGAGGACTTTCTTGCTCGACATGATAGTATGCTATCTGGTTGATCTTTACCTTAACGTGTACACTGATTGTCTCCCTGTTACATGTTGGTAAAGCCCTTAGGATGTGTACTTGACTACCTGGACTATGATGCGGATCATACTAGTGGGGACATGGTAGTCCATAAGTACATCCTTCAAAGTCCCTAGTCGTGGGTGTATCGAGACGGGGCATCGATATACCAGTGTAGACTAGCGTGTACCTTCTCGACCCATATAGATGGGCGATGGATGATCCCATATCCATTGGTGTTTGACATCAGAGATGATATACGGGTGCTCCGTGGAGACTGGGTACACTGGACGGACTCGCCGAGAACTCCCAGATGGTATTATACCTTACGTCAGATGGCAGTTCGGTGGTGACACTGGTACAGAGTAGTCTGTTGACCCGAGATCGTCATAGAGTCTTGTGTGGTTCCCACTGTGCTTTGATTTCCACCTTACCACGTCCAAGAAGGCGTGCAAAACGGTGGTTTTTGGGTACAGTCCCGAATCACATGGAAGCAATGAGCGATAAGGGGGGATTCTTCTCTCCCGGTATAGGGAGTTGATGTTGCGCTGTGTTCGATTGGCTATAACCGGAAATCCCTGGCCAGGGTTGCTGAGATTTACTGGTAAGTGTTACCAGTAGTTTCTCGAACTGTTATAGACCTCATATCGACACGACTTATCGAGCTATTGGGGTCTGACGTTTACCACCCCTAGGCGAGATATGCGACATATCAGACGACGAGACCGGACTGTACGGTAGTGTTACTGGTTGGATTCACTGGAGTGTGAGCGGGCTTGCTCGTCGATCTTCTGATCGCTCAATACCCGGCTGGCCGTTACGTTTAGCAGACCGCTTGCGGCTTGTGGGTGTTTGATATGATCATCATCTGCTACCGGCGTATTGACGAGTCTTTAGAGTCCTACACAGAGGTTTCCTGGCTCAAGCTGAACGAAATAGGAGCGCATATGAGATATGTGCGGGACCGAGAATAATGCGTGTATGTGATACCGTATTTCATTCTCGCGATTAATGTTTCGATTGGTTGTATGCGATATAACCTAGTTGTCGAATCGAAGATCGATTCGATAAGTCGATACATTGGATACTAGTCGGTTGTGTGCGACATGACCGGATCATTGAATCAAGTGTTGATTTAATGATTTAATGCATAATTATATATTTGATATATTACTTTGCATTAACTAGTATCGGTTCACTTTTAAAGGGTTTTCTCATTTGGATTGTGCACATTGTATATGTGATATACTTTTGTACACAAGTTTGTATCATGTTTGATGATACATGCTCACTAGGGTTTGTGTGAAGATTAAACCATGGTTGTAGATTGGTTAGGGTTTTCATTTTCTTATTCATTTATTTATTTATTTATTCTTTTTGGAAAATAAAAAGCATAAAGGGAAAATGGTGGCTTTCTTTGTTTGTTATTGAAGCTTCATGAAGCTTTGACCTTGTGACCATTTTGTCTTGATGCTTAACCCTAACCCTTCATTCTAACCATGGTTTATTCTCTACACTAAACTATGGCTGCTAAATGATAAGTATTGATTTATTTTCCTTTTTGGAAAATACTTATGATATTCTAACATCTTCTTCTTCTTCTTCTTCACTTGAAGAAAGCTTGCTTCAACAATGGCAACTTGAGCAAATGAGTGAGAAATCCAATTCTAAAGTGAACCCACTTCCTATTTCTTCATCCTCTACCTCTTGCCAAGTAGTAGAGTGTGTTTTCTTCACAAGTTTCATGACTTGGTGAAGTGGGAGCTTGATCTTGTGATGCCTCGACGTAGATCATCTTCGGCACGAAGCCGACGACCTTGCCCGCCCATTTCTCCGATGAAGCCAACGCTAGAGCCCGGGATTTGTTTTGGACAGCAAGGGGACTTCATCGCGGAGCTATTGAGGTGGAGCACCGGATCTACAAAGGTTGTATTTCCGTTCTCTTAGTAAAGTAGTTTACTAGTTCTTTTTCTCCTAGACATCTAATTAACGATCCGTAGTCTAGGGTTTCTCGGCACCCATAATTTTTGAAATTGGCATGGTTGATGCCTTATGAGACCTCTTGAGAGTGCCTAGGAACCCTACAATAAGAGCATCACTTACTGCACTAACCAAGAAAACTTTCTTAGGTACCTGTAATTTTCTCTTCTTGGTGCATAAGTCCTTCAAGATTTTAGCGTAAGAAGGGTCTTGTTGGATTGCATCCAAGAGAGGTATGTTAATGCTAACATGTTTAAATAACTCCACAATCTTCTCCATTTGTGGTGTTTGTTTATTGGATCTCAACCTGTTTGGAAATGGAACATTTTGAAAATTTGTTGAGTCCAATGTTTGTGGAGTAGATTGCGGAGTTGGAACAGATCCCAGTGTTGGTGTTTTTGTGGAGTGAGATGTGGATCCGTTCGAATTAGTAGAAAAAGTAGAGCCTTGTGAAGAATTAAGAACGGGCTCTGAAGAAGATGATGAAGAAGAAGAAGAAGCGGCGGCCGGGGTATCAATATTATTGCCAACATTGTTGTGCAATATCTTTCCAGATCTTAATGTGGTTACGACACTCACATTATGGTTTTGTTGTTCATGAGAAACATGTGCATTTTGTATGTGACCAGGATTTGGCAGTGGTTGAGATGGAAGTTTCCCCTTCTCTCGCTCGCTTAGAGCAGCATTCAGTTGTGTAATTTGAGCTTCAATGGTTTTGATGCTTTTCTCATGTGATGCAGTGTGTTGCACCAAAGACTGAATGGAAGACTGGATGTTGGTTGAGGATTGCGTAGATTGTTTTAAAAATGCATCCAGACTTCGTTCTAGCGAGGAAACCTTATCGTTATTTGGTTGAACAAAATTATTTTGAGGAAAAAAGTTGTTTGGTGCAAAATTGTTCATTTGATTTTGATAAGGTTGAGGTTGGAAAGGTTGCTGATATTGAGTTTGTTGAGGGGCTTGTTGTTGTGGAGGAGGCCTCTGAAAATTGTTGTTGCCTTGGAATTGTTGATTTTGATTCAAAGCAAAATTGGGGTGGTTCCTTCAACCAGGATTATAAGTTGAAGAGTATGGATTATTTCTTTGTCTCTGCTGAAAGGTAGCATTGACTTGATCTTGTCCTTGAGCAGGTGGGTTGTATGGACACTCTTCGGTCAAATGGGACGGATCCGAACAACAAGCGCATATAGTGCGAGGGGGTAAAGCGGGGACAGGACAAGGTGATGAGAATTTGCTCTCAATTGCTTCTAGTTTACGTGTAATCGCGGCCATTTCGGCTTTCATTGCAGTTGACATGTCAAGTTGATGAACACCTGCCCTAAACGAACCGGATGAAGTAGATGAAGTGGACGAAGCGGTTTGTCTAGTGCTTTCCCACTGACGTGTTTGTTCAGTAAGATCGTCGAGAAATTTCCAAGCTTCCTTGTCAGATTTAGTAAGAAAGTGACCTTAACAAATGGTTTCCAGCAACTGCTTAGTTGCTGGGTTCAGTCCTTCGTATAAAGTTTGGCAAAGTTGCCATCTCTCAATACCGTGGTGACGGCACTGAACAAGAAGGTCCTTAAATCGTTCAAAACACTTCCAAAAAGGTTCGGAAGGAAGCTGGGAAAACTGATTAATTTCATTTCTAATTCTCGCGGTCTTGTGGTGTGGGTAAAACTTTTTAAGAAAAGCCTTAACAAACTCTTCCCAACTTTCTATGGAATGCGATACTGTGCTATATAGCCACTTTTCAGCTAGGTCACATAAAGTGAAAGGAATGACACGTAGCCTTATAGCATCATCGGAAAGTTGGGTGGTCTTCATCATTGCGCAAACATTCTGGAATTTGTTAATGAAGATGTAAGCATCTTCGGATTCTAGCCCGTGAAATTTGGGCAACATATTGATGAAGTGGGGTTTAATTTCGAAGTTATCCCCATTAGCCGGTGGAAGTGAAAGACTAGTAGGAAGTGCGGTGCGGGTTAGATAGAAAAGATCCTGGAGCGCGATTCGTTGGGGCGCTTCAACAGGAGGGTGTTGTGGGTTATTCGCACCCAGTTGAGGTGGAATCAGTCCCGAAGTAGGTAAGGGGTTGTTAGGATTGAATCCCGACATCTCCTTAGAAGATGATGAATTTGAAGATGAAGGTAAAGAAATGGAGGGAATTTCGACTTCAGAGTCGAACGCGTCGTCAGTAGGAACTAACGAGACACGGACTAAACGGGCGCTAGTGTCTCTAGTCCAACCAGACATACACTAAATGAGGTGTAGTGTAGTCAAAAAGTAGAAGGTGGGGGTAAGAAAACGTCAATAGAGAAAATGTGGGTGCAAGTTTGGTGCAATGGATTTCTAGCGACAAAATGGCAAGTTTTTGTAAAAAAATTGTTTTGTGTTTTTTTTTAGAGTCTTTGCAATAGATTTTTATAAGGAACTAAGACACACTTTCAAGCAATCACGATTTAAGCATGCACAATCAAGCCTAGAGCTAGGGTCTCCTAAGTCAACTAGACTGCTCCTAACTGGTCCAAAGGGCAAGTTGTGAGATATCCCTCAAATCGCCTCTTCACCGCCAATTGTGGCCAGGTAAGCACAAGTAAAGAAAGGAGGGATCCGCTCATGAATCACTATGAGACGGGCCTTTTAAAATTACCTTTCCCACTTGTCTAGCCTAGGCACCACAAAGTTAGGTTTAGATAATCGACCGATTGCCCATAACCTTCCTTTGTCCTAATGAGCGCGACAGTCTTTATTGGCTGAGTCTAAATATTTTTTAATTAACTCGAGGGTTGATGCATATACTTTTTGTGATTTTTGGGGTCCTAGGAAGGGTAATGAAATCCCTACCCAATGAGGATTGGTGTTATAGCCCATTAAAATTCCTTTTTAAAAATTCAAAGCAGTAAACACACAAAAATCTAAAACACTTGCCAAAATTTTTTTCTCCTTTTTATTTGCGGCGCAAAGAATCCTGCACAAGATTGATTTATTGGAGAGGGGGAAGAAGTTTTGCGCAAAGAATCCTGCAGGAAAATTTTTCAGTGGAGTTCAGGGGGTTAGAGAGGAGATAAGGAATACTTACAGAGAAACCAGATTGCTGATGTCAGTAGTTGACCGCGGTTCCGCGGTCAAACCTGCAGCACTTGTGCCGCAGTTCCGCGGTGGAAGAATAGGTTCAGATCTCCAAAATCTTTCCGTTTTCTGTTGTGGCTCTCCTTTGTCTGTTCAGATCTTCTGTTTCTGGATTTGTTCACTGAGCTTGCTCCAGATCTAAATCTGTCCTTCCTTTCCTGCGCAATTCACACAAAAACCCTTCAAAAAATAACAAGATGATATTTTTTATGTTTTTATATTTTTCAGTTTTTATGATTTTTTTAAATTTTAATTAACCCAAAATTACAGAAAGAAAATAACTACCGTATTGCTCGGCAACGGCGCCATTTGATTGAGAGAGTTTTTGCGTACGTGCGTTTTAGAATCAAAGTTAAGAATACCGCAATCAATAACGGTGTCGCTTGGTAGCTAGCCGGTTGAGTACGGGTCGGTCCACAGAGAAAACGTGTTCTTTTCTTTATTTTCTTACGAGTTAAGTCCTATTTTTGGTAGGTTTTGATTTTTATAAAAACTAAGATTGAATTTAATTGGATTCAAACCTTGCTAGGGTTAGGATTAGATTAGTTTGGAAAGAGAATTCTACTCACTGCTTTCTTTGCCCTAATTAAGAACTTAGGTGTTAGGGTAATAGTTAACAAAGGGGATTAGCACGACTAGGAAGAACATAGTTTCTTCCTTTTGGTCCTTATCCGTCCTTTCTTAACTCTTAGCTCCTAACCTCTATGTAAATCAACCACAACTGGTCTAATTAGGGAATCACCGCTATCTCGTGGGATAGGGTGCCGTGGTGAGCGGTGTGTGTTTGATTAACATAGTGTCCTAATTTAAAGTATTATACGGGCAAGAAAGGAGTGAGAGATTTCCATCTCTCAAACCTACCCCAAACCTAACCCTAATAAGTGAGGAACTACTCACTCATTAGGGTATTAACAATGGAATTCATTTTTATGTTTTATTTTAAAAACTATCTAAGTTGCAAATAATAAAAGACAAAATAAAATAGCAGATATTAAAAGAACAGATAAAAATGCAAGAATTAAATTCAGATAAAAAGTCTTACTTTATTGATGCACTCTTGACGATTACAAAGGAATTGAAATTTAATCTAGAAATTAAAAGTGGCATACCCCAAAAGAGGTTTTAGGCTTTCCTATTTATAGATAGGAGAAACCCTAGGGTTTACATCTGATCCACATCTGAAATTACAAGACTACCCTAAGAAAGCCGGGTCAAAGCACCGAAACCCACCGACACATGCACCGACACGTGCACAGCACGGCCGCGGATCCGCGGCGGAATGCCATTTTTGGCCGCGGATCCGCGGCCATATGGTGGGGTCTTGAGTTCAATTTCTCAGGGCTGCTTCATGTTGCTTTTTCCTTCTGTTTTCTTTACTTGGTTCTTCAGAATCTTTTCTAGTTTCTTCCATATTTCCAACAGTGCAGAATTTGTGGATCTTTACTGTTAGCTTCGCGTTGAAATCTTGAATCTTGTGCTGCCCTTGTACTTTGTGTATTGAACTGTTTACTGATCTTCGTTTGTTCCTCAAACTGTTAGGCGGCATCTTGCAGACTCATCTTTTTGTTGGTCGTAGTCTTACATTTGTAGCGTCTTTTCACCATTTTCACTGTATTGTTCTGAGAACTTGTAATCTGCAACTATTTAGCAAACATGGATCAAAAGCACCTATTTATTTACAATATGATTAAGAATGGGGAATATAATAATGCAAAATTCAGATATGAACATTCGCCTTCGTCAATGATACTCTATTTAAGAGATCTTTCGACTGTCTGTGGCTAAGATGCCTGGGACCAGAAGAAGCGAAGAGATTCGTTCTAGAAATTCATGACGGACTCTGCGGTTCTCATCAAGATGGGCCAAAGATGAAGCTGACGATCAAAAGAATGGGTTAGTATTGGCCCACAATGATTCAGGACTGCCTCGAATATACGAAGCAGTGTCACTTGTGCCAAATCCATGGGGACTTCATCCACCAACATCCAAATCCGCTATATCTAACAGTATCTAGCTGGCCGTTCGAAATGCGGGGAACCGATATAATTGGCCCCATTGAACTGGCGTCGTCCAAAGGACATCGGTTTATATTGGCAACGACCGACTACTTCTCTAAGTGGGCAGAAGCGGTACCACTAAGGGAGGTGAAGACGGAGAATATCCTCCATTTCTTCAGGACATATCTCATCTATCGGTTCGATACTCCGAGACGAATTATTTCGGATAATGGGCCAGCTTATAAAAGCCATAAAATCAGCCACTTCGCACAACAACATAAAATAGATTAGAGATACACTTCAGTCTATAATTCTCGGGCCAACGGTCTAGCTGAAGCTTTCAACAAGACCTTGATGACGATTATAAAGAAAATGGTGTCCAGAAACAAAAGAGACTGGCACGAAAGGCTGCATGAAGCTCTCTTCCGAACAACGTTTAAAATAGCCCCGAATACAACACCATACGCGTTGGTATTCGGTACGTAAGCAGTGCTTCCCCTGGAAATAAAACTCCCTTCTCTACGAGTAGCGGTTCGATACGAGCTGACAGATGAAGAAAATGCTCATCTTCGGCTTGAGGAGCTCGACGCCCTCGACGAAACTCGTCTTATAGCACAGAAAAATCTGGAGTCTTATAAGGCAAGGTTGACACGGTCATACGAAAGACTGGCTAGGCCGAGAACATTCCGCCAAGGCGAACTCATGCAAGTCATCAAAAGACCAATGATCCCAAATCATGAAAAATGGGGAAATTTGAGCCGGACTATGAAGGCCCGTATATCCTAGACAAAGTCTACCAAAGTGGAGCCTACCTTCTCATGGATATGCATGGCGAAAGACCCTTCCGGTCAATAAACGGCCGATTCATTAAAAAATACTACGCTTGACGAGTCACGACTTAGGTCTATTATAGATGATGATGCTCATGTCTGCTCACTATCTTCCTGAGTCAGAACTTTGAGAATAGTATGCAAAGAAGCTCTGTCATCTCACACATGGCGATGAAGGACCGAGATGTCCTTAAACTAGAAATTCACCTCAAACATGGCGATAACGGACCGAGATGTCCCTAAACTAGAACCTCGCCTCAAACATGGAAAAAACGGACTGAGAAGTCCTTAAACTAAGTATGTGCCTCAAATATAACGACATAGGACCGAGAAGTCCTTGAACTAATTATCCGCCTCAAATGTGGCAACAACGAACCGAGAAGTCCCTAAACTAACAACGGACCGGAATGTCCCTAAACTAGAACCTCGCCTTAAATATGGCGACATAGGACCGAAAAGTCCCTAAACTAAAATGTTGCCTCAAACATGACGATAATGGACCGGAACGTTCCTAAACTAGCGCATCGCCCCAAATACGGCGATCCACTCTCTTGAGATCTATATTGCAGTCGAAGTCTCAATGGTGAGGGCTGCAACTCAAGACCTACCGGCTACACAACTACTCCAGCGATGAAGCCATATCCAAGTCCCACCAGCAAACAGATAGGTCACTTGCGGCGAAACTACTTTCGAGAGTTCCATCGTTAAAAAAAAGGTATGTCCACAAGTGAAATGGGCACGGATAAAAACACGAAAGGATGCCGTGAGTAAAAACAGCAGGATTACCGGCGAGTTTGTGAAAACTCGAAAGGGCGCAATCTCGTTTAAAAAACGATATGTTCACCAACAAAATGGGCACGGATGAAAACCCGAAAGAATGCCGTGAGTAAAAACAACAGGACAACCGGCGAGCTTGTGAAAACCCAGAAGGGCGCAGCCTCGTAAAAAGTAAAGTATAATTATGGGATCCTCACGTCTCGTAAGGAGAATTCCCCTTATGACACCCTCACAGCTCATAAGATTCAAAAGCCTTAAACTACAGAGATATGAACCTATTCTTAAGCCGCCACATCCCCCAAGTTGCCCTACAAGCGGTCCAATATTGACCCTTGTATACAATCCACGGGCATGAATAAATATTTCCCCACCAAGTTTCACCAACGATGAGAAATGTCCCCGTATGGTGAACGACACATGCAAGTCCTCTCGACTTATAAGGAGAAAACACTCTTGTAAGATCCTTACGACTCACAAGAGAAAATACACTTAGGAATCCCTACGATTACTAAATAGAAAGTAAACCAACGAGGTCCTCACGACTTGTAGGGAGAAATACCTTTATGAGACCCTTACGGCTCATAAAGTCAAAAAGCCTTAGTTGACAGGATCCTAACCCTATTTGCTAAGCCATCTTTGTTCAAATCAGCAAAGGCAAATGATGAGTCGCTCCTGACAATATTCCAGTTGTAACGATACTGATGCCTAAACAGGTGTCAAACTCCAAGTCCTTTCATGACAAATGATAATTCGCTCCTGTAAATATTTCAGTCGTAGCGATGCTGATGCCAAGGTTGGTATCAAATTCCAAATTCGCAATAAAAATAGTAGCGAGTAGAAAAAATGCATATAAAAACAGCCGAAATGTTTGGGCAACTCGCAATAAAAATCAGCGAACAAAAAAATATGCATATAAAAACAGCCGAAATGTTTGGGCAACTCGCAATAAAAAGCAGCGAGTAAAAATATAAAAAAATAACCGAAATGATTGGGCAATCACGACTTTCGCGATATGAAAAGCTGAAAAGATAGAGTATCGTGGCAAAAAAAAATAAAATAAAATAAAATTTCCTATGCCCTGCAAGTATGTCCATATTGACTCTTGTATACAATCTATAGGCACAAATGAAAGAAAGGGAACCATGCTTTCCCATCAGGCTCCGTCAAAGGGAGAGCCAGATCTCGACGGCAATATCTACAACCTAGAGATCAGCTCGATGTTCTTCTCATTTCGACAGGGTGCAGATGTGGCATCAACAAAGTTCCAAGGAGCCAAATCAGAACGGAGTAATGGTAAAATCCTAGCTCCAACTCGGCGTTCCTTTTTATTCCAACAAGATGCAGACGCAACGTCAACAAAAGACCCAAGGGTCGAACAAAAAAAGGAGTGATGGCAAAATCCTAACTCCAGCTCGACGTGCTTCTCAAGCTAGCAGGATGCAGACGCAATGTTAACAAAGGCTCAAAGGAGCCAAATCAAAAAGGAGTGACAGCAAAATCCTAACTCCAGCCCGACGTGCTTCTCATACCTGCAGGATGTAGATGCAACGTCATCAATGACCCAAGGGTCAAACAAAAAAGGAGCAATGGAAAAATCCCAGCTCCAGCTCGACGTTCTTTCTCGGTGCAGATGCGACGTCAACAAAGGCTCTAAGGAGCCAAATCAAAAAGGAGTGATGGCAAAATCCTAACTCTAGCTCGACGTGCTTCTCATTCCAGCAGGATGCAGACGCGACGTCAACAAAAAACCCAAGGGTCGAAACAAAAATGGAGTAATGGAAAAATCCTAAGTCCAAGTCTTAACGGTGCTTATACAACCTAGAGACTATTCCGGCGTTGCTTCTCATTCCAGCAGGATGCAGACGTAACGTCCACAATGCTCCAAGGAGCCAAAACAAAAAGGAGTGATGAAAAAATCCTAGCTCCATCTCGATGTGCTTCTCATGCCAGCAAGATGCAGACGTAACATCAATAAGGACCCAAGGGCCAAATCAAAGTGGAGCGATGGCATATTCCTAGTTCCAGATCTTGACGGCGACATCTACAGCCTAGAGATCGACTCGACGTGCTTCTCATGCCAGCAGGGTGCAGACGCAACATCATCAAAGACCCAAGGGTTAAACAAAACAAGGAGTGATGGCAAAATCCTAACTCCAGCTCAACGTGCTTCTCATGCCAGTAGGATGTAGACTCAACGTCATCAAAGACCCAAGGGTCAAACAAAAAAGGAGTAATGGCAAAATCCCAGCTCTGGCTCGACATTCCTTCTCGGTGCAGATGCGACGTCAACAAAGGCTCCAAGGAGCCAAATCAAAAAGGAGTGACGGAAAAATCCTAATTCTAGCTCGACGTGCTTCTCATGCCAGCAGGATGCATATGCAACGTCAACAAAAGACCCAAGGGTCAAAGAAAAAATAGAGTCACGGCAAAATTCTAGCTCCAAGTCTTGACGGTTCATATACAACCCAGAGACTATCTCGAAGTTTCTTCTCATTCCAGCAGGATGCAGACGCAACGTCAACAAAAGACCCAAGGATCGAAATAAAAATGGAGCCATGGCAAAATCCTAGCTCCAAGTCTTGACGGTTCATATACAACCCAGAAACTATCTCGACGTTGATTTTCATTCCAGCAGGATGCATACGCAACGTCAACAAAAGACCCAAGGGTCGAAACCAAAAATGGAGTAACGGCTAAATCCTAACTTCAAGTCTCAACAGCACATATACAACCTAGAGACCATCCCGACGTTCCTCCTCATTTCAGTAGGATGCGAATGCGGCTATCAAATGAAAATGGAGCAATGGCATATTCCTAGCTCCGGATTTCAACTACGATACATACAACATGGAGGTCCTACAAGATGTTTGCCCTACTTCAGCAAAGAATCGACGCGACATCATCAAACAAAAAGAATGAAGCAACGACATATTCTCAGCTTCAGGTCTTGAAGGCAACTCATATAAAGCCTAAAAGACTATCGGAGATCATCCCATACCAGAGCGGAGTGGTTATGACTCATCGGGGCTCCAAACTGAGCATAACCTTAAGTAAAAAGCGTTATGGCAAATTCCTAACGATTTCTCTTCTGACGGTAATATGACCTAAGGAGATTACTTGAAGACGTCTTGTCCAGCCCCCGAAGGAATCAGAGACACAACAATCGCGGGGCTACTCGAACAACGGCTTAAAGATCACATATCGAGGAATACATCAGCCAACGCGACGATACCACGGACTAAAACTCTAGTACCACAAACCTAACAGACCTCTGTCGTAAAGAATGGAGGTTATCTGCATATAACATTAGGACAAGTTTGCCTATAAACCCAAGTGAGGTAAACTAAAAACACTCCGAAATGAGTACATAAACTGGAGACTCCGAAATGAGTGAATAAACTACAAACTCCGAAATGAGTACATAAACTAGAGACTCCGAAACGAGTGAATAAACTATAAACTCCGAAACGAGTACATAAACTAGAGACTCCGAAACGAGTGAATAAACTACAAACTCCGAAACGAGTACATAAACTAGAAACTCCGAAACGAGTAAATAAACTAGAAACTCTGAAATGAGTACATAAACTACTTCATGCCAGATTAAAACATAAAGAAACAGAAGGGGGCAGCTCATGGGCCTCAGGGTTTAGAACTATATCCTTTAAGAGTTGAGATTTGGGTTAATGATGGATGACGACGCTTATGTCCGCTCGCTATCATCTCAGATCAAGATTCTAAAAGTTATGCACGATACATCAGCCCAAAACCGGTCGTATGCTATGTATTACTCTTGTAAGTCCACGTTACCCGTCCCGGTTCTTACGGGGATGCGGAAACGGTAAAAAACGATTTTTTATGGCAAGGTAACATGGACTAGAAAATAGGATCTTTGCTAAACAAAAACCTAGCAAACTAACTACAAGTTCTACCTAGTCGGTTAGAGGGTTATACCTAAGTCTTGAACTCCTTCTCTTCTTGCTCCTTAGAGTGAGTTGAATGGTTCCTCCTCGTCGCCTTCTCTTGCCGAAGAAAAATCCACCCGAGGGCCTCTACCTTGAGCTCCTATCTCAACCTAGAGGTAACTAAAGTGCTTGGCTTGCTAAACCTAGAACCCTAGAATGAGTAGAGAGGAGTTTTGGTGTTTTATCTCAAAAGCAAATGGTTCTCAACACATGAGAGATGAAAGCTTTGAGAGAGAGGAAGAGGGTGAGCTTTGGATGAGAGAGAATGAGCAAGAGAGAATGAGGATAATTATCAACCATTCTCTCATATATGTGAATTATGAATTAACAATAATAATTAAAAGAAAATTGTGATGGTTCATTTGAAATGACCATTATCATTTCACATTTAATGAATTTTGCAAGAATCAAAGAGCATCTTTCATGTGAAAAGATGATGGTCAATATGTCAACATGGGTCAACAAGTCAACCAAAGTCAAATGGTCAACAACCCTAACAATAACACAATTATCTTTAATTAATATCATTAATCATATTTCACATATTCATTAGGGTTTGGAAAAAGACAACGGTCATCAACCCTAATGAGAATCTTCTGCCTCTGCCTCTGCCTCTGTCAACTGTGCATACACACCCGCATCCATGTTCCGAAAAACACGAATACAATGAGATAAAACCAATCCCAAAACATATACTAGGATCTGGTTTAAACCAAAGCCCGCTAGTAATAACTGTCCGAACACCAAACGTGCACAAGTGAGTGGATGTGAACGAACCCCATCGCAAAACCATGCGACCTCTACTCTGTTTTGCCCAAAGGAGAATAACCCTCTGTGTGGGACTCTAAAGACTCGACACTACGCTGGCAGTGGGTTTAACCACAGGCCGCAAGCGGTACTAGCTGTACGTAACGGTCCCCAAGTAGATGCCGATAAGAAGACTGATGAGGTGAACCCATCCGAACTCCTACTGAGCCTGAATGTGACAATCTCCGTACAGTCCGGTCTGTTCGTCTAAGAATATCGCATGTCGGGCCTAGGGGGTGGTAAACGTCAATCCCCTAATAGCGGTACAAGTTGTGTCGGAGTGTAGTCCATAATACCCTGAGATAACAATGGAAATGCTACCAGTATATCTCACTTGCCATGGCCAGGGACTTTGTGTAATGGCTCTCCTAGAAACAGCGTGATATCAACCCCCAATACCGGGAGAGACGAATTCTAACCGTCACTGTCTCCAAGTGCTTTGGGACTGCACCCAACTGCTACCTGTTTGCACGACTCATTTAAGCCGTGGTAGGGTAGCAATCTAAGAACAGCGGGAACACACTCGAGGCGAAGTGACAGTGTCAAGTCTGCGGACTAAGCTGTACTCATGTCACATGGGAACTGATAACTGACGATAGGTATAGTACCAACCAACAGTTCCCGACGAGTGCTGTCCAGTGTACTCGTAACCTAACGAGCACCTGCATACTAGCTCAAGTACGACGTACTGACGGCTGTGGGACAGACCATCTCCCCTGCTGGGATGAGAAGCATATACGCTAATCTACTCCGGAGTATCGATGCCATGTCTCGATAATCCTACGACTAGGGACCTGTATAAGGATGCACTTGTAGATTACCCAGCCCCCACTAGTGTGACTGCCATCACAACGCAGGTAATCAAGCAAAGATCTTAAGGGCTCCACTAATGTGTATAGGCGATATGCTAAAAGAAACACATGCACACATTAAAGTAGAAACAAACCAAGTAGCATACTACCATTTCAAGCAAGATTGTCTATACAACTGTGAATATCCCAAGCTTCCATCAAGTAATATACAAACTAGTATGATACAGTAATGGCCTCTAGGGCATATACACTAACAATCTCCCACTTGCACTAAGGCCATGTACTGGCTTATCGAAGACATATCATCTCGATCAGCCGCTCGAACTGAGTCTGGGGTAAGGCCTTCGTGAATGGATCTGCAGTGTTATCTTCTGTAGCAACCCTCCGAAGCTCGATCTCCCGGCTGTAACGTTTCAAAATAATAAAATATTATTTTTGGGAATTTTTATAATTTAATATTATTTTAATGAATATTTTAATATTCTGGTATAATTAAATACAAATAAATGGGGAAAAATTATGGAAAATTCTAAAATAGGGTATTTTATGGAATTATGCCATTTTTAAGTTTTATGATTAGTTATGTGCTAATTTAGTGCTAATCGCGATTAAAAATCGCTAATCGGGTTTTTGGCGTTTTTGTGCAAAACATGCACATATCATTTTTCTACACTTGTGTTGCATTTTTTTACCATGGCTTTACTTTGGGTTTACTATTTGAGTAAGAAGGTTTTAGAAAAGAAAAAGAATTGATTAGAATAATGTGGTAGTAGGTGAGTGAGAGAGAGAGAGAGGTGAGGGGGTCATTTGACCATGAGACTTCTCTTCTCTCTTGATTTTCTTCATCTCTTTTCCCCTTCTCCTCCATCATCAGCTGCTGCTGCCTCTTCCCTCACTCCCTCCCCTCTTCAAGCCTCTAAAACTCTATGTTAATCACCTGAAACCACCATTCTCATTTCACAAAAAATGTGCACAAGCCCTCAAGCAACCATTTGGAAGAAAGTTTGTGAATTGGCGCTGTTGAGGATTAATGAGTCTCTATTGAGGTAATTCCTTCACAATTGTTGTATCATTTCTAGTGATTAAGCCTCTTTTAAAGTTTGATGTCGTTTCGACGAAGTTTTGTACACCTTGGACAACCCTAGAGAGGATTAGGGTAAATTTGAGTTGTAAAGTGAAATTGAGGATTGTGGTGACCTTAGAACCCTGGTGGGATGTTACTTTAGAACCAAATCTGAAGCTAAAACCCAGAATACGGATTTATGAGACGATATCGGGAAAAACAGTGAATCTGTGATCGTATTTAGGAATCTGCTATCACCCCGAGACCCCTAAAATAAAATTGAGTTGACAGTGAGATGTGCAGGCACCCTGGAACCACCACCCCAAACCCTAGCCCCCAACTCCAATTCCCGATCGCCAATTTATTCCATCTGGCCGCAATTTGCAGCCAGAGCAGGGGAAACCATCTCGTTTTTGGTGCATGACCCTATTTCCAGTAGTCTTGACCCATGGCATGTGCAATTTTTCCTGATTCCATCTAGGGTAAAATCTGGGTTGATTTTCCTATGTTGGCGCATGATTTACGACTTGTTTTAGCATGAATTTTGGTATTTGGTGATTCTTTTCTGTCGGGTGGCGTTTGGACGTCAACGACAAGTGGATATTGATCGTGTTTGCATGCGAGACGATAGGTTTTTACCTATGCGAGTAGTGTGTGCTGTTTTGGCTTTCCGATGTGATTTTCATGTGCTTTAGCGTTTGTGATATACTTGTAGGTACCCCACGTGACGTCGAGGCGTTGAAGTTAAGGATGGCGACATCGGCATCGGCACATGAGAAGCAAGGTGAGTAGATTTATATCTACGGGAAGAAGTCGGGTGGATGGCGTATAGCACCCCCGCAGTCCGTGGTGATATATACGAATACGTACACACACATATTTATTATGTGTTGTTTAGGATTATTGATGGTAATAATGGAATTATTGATGATAAGGATGTATTGGTTTAGTATAGTGCGAAACCCTAGAGTAGTGGTTGCACCCACGCATGCACGTACACATATACTTGCATACATTCTTTCATTTATCTGTGCGCATATGGAGGTGTGTATATCTACACATGCGTATGGGACTATGTGTTCATATACGGGATTTGAGGATGATACGTGGGATTGAGATAGGTCGATGATGTTTGATTGAGGCCGTGAGATTCGGCGATATGACAGAGTTTGTATTTGAGATGCGACATGATGGTTTTAGTGGGCCTTTGGGCATGTGTTTTACCCCACATTCATACTTTTATAGATGGTATCGATGGTACTAGACTTAGAGTTGTACCCTAGATTATGTGATATGATGGTAGTGATACCTGATATATAATGAGATAATGTGATATTGACCCGTACCCAGCTATTGGGATGCCGTACGACGATTTACCGTACGAGCTTTATATTGATGTTAGATCCGCACTCATGACTCGAGGATGTTATATGATATACCGTATCGTACGTGATACTATTGAGGCGAGATCACCGACTATTATATATATGTGTATATCGACTCAGATTTATGTGGTTTCCATACCCCTCCCGATTGACTTGATAGTTGGGTCCGTAGTTCGCATAGTAGGCGTTAGACTAGACCCGAGTCATACCTATTTCAAAACTAACAAATCGGGGATATTTTAAAGATAAGCAAAAGGGATTCTACGGATATTTTCAAACGACACATCTTTTCTTAAAACACCGTAGCCCTTATTTTACCAAAAACACTGATTCGTCTTATTTCAAAAGGCAAGGCTGCATGATATATTTATTGAGGCAGGTTCTTTACTGTTGCGTTGATTATTCGATTCCGCATATTCAAGCTATTTGTATTGCAACGCTTGTATTGTTGATATATTTCAGTCATGCTGCTAGGACACCAGCACCATTATCGATGATGCGTATGTTCCACGTACACTTGTTTGCTGGCTCACACACTTCATCATCGGTAATTGCCATATCACTACACTGTAGTACTGTTGCATTCAGTATATGATTCTTGCATGACATAATGATATACTTACATTTCTTTTACATGTCGCCTACATCATGCTTTCTAATGATACGCATTGAGGTATGTTGTTTCCATGATATTTCTGGATTTGGGAACCGTGGGTATTTCAAAAGAGAATATGAAACTGTTTTAAAATCCCGGTTACCCTTGATATGATATTTCAGTGCGTCCACCATGTGTTTTCTCGGTACTGAGAGTGACATGTGAAACCCGATTCGAGGAGTGGACGAGCCGATTGCGGGTACATGGTGGACCCGGTATGGTTCCCCTCGGCAAGATGATCGATGGACTTTGCCGATTGAGCCTAGAGGCGGGTGAGTACCTACCGGTGATTGGTTGGACCTGGTGGTCATCCGGAGGATACTGACCAGAGTCGATAGATGGATATGGGCGTACTGCTGGGGCCGAGGGCCGATTCCGCAGACGGAGCCCGTGGGCTGGTCCAGACTGACGGAGCCCGATATATGAGGATTTGCGTGCCGATGCTAGGCATAGTTTTCATGATGTTTTCGAGTGTCGATACTGGACACTCCGGTTCCATAATTTTTGACGTGTCGCGAGGGACACAGGTGGTTTATATTCTCATATTTCCATGCATATGCTGATGATATTTACATGCATGATGGTTATTGTCATTGGGTGACGAGTGGATGGGATCCACGTACATGCAGATACGTTGATCATACCTCATATTTATGATATGCTATTACCTGAGGCACTGGCACGAGCACTTGGCACTACACTCATGTATAGAGATTACATTGCCAGTTTATCATGCTTCAGACTTATTCATATTGAGGTTTATATATATCTGATCGTATTGACCTAGGATGGGTCATACATTCGATTTCTGCTTGTAAATATTTTCTATTCACGAGTTGGCAACTCACCCCCGTTGTGCCACAGTTCTTGCAGGTTTTTGCCGTACAGATTCCATAGCGGCATTTCTGGCACACTACTTCTATATGGGTGACTTGCTTTGGTAGGTGGGTTCTTTTGTATCAGAACCGCCATTGTATCTAGAAATTCCATCAACCAAAACTTGTATATTGTTTCATACTTAGTCACAGTGTGTATTATTTCGACCTTAGAGTCGCGCTTGTAGTATTACGGTTTTCTGGCTGTTTTGAGTTTCTTTTTGAGCTTTGATCCTCGCCCTTTGGCGTTGTATATTATTATTGCTTGTGTGGTTGTGACCGTCGATTGACGAAGAGCTAGCTCCCGCTTGGGGATGCCTTTTATCATTGCATATATATATTTCTTGTTGTACCCCGTTCGGGGCTAGTTTTTACAAAGGAAACTCTGCCGAAATTTTCAGAAAAGACTACACATTTTGAAAATGCATATTCGGCTTAGTTATTTAAAAACCTTGAAACATGTTTTCTTTACCTATTAAAAACCAGTTTTCTCTATTTATCCTTAAAATGGTTTTAGATTTCTGGGCTTTTGGCTTACTTGGATCAGATGGAGTCCTATAGACTTCATATGGTTCAAGGGCCAGTCGCGTGCTCTTTCGGGTCGTGGCAAAGTTGGTATCAGAGCGCTAGGTTGACCTTGGTTCGAGTCTAAGTTTGACTATGTGGAGCCTAGGGCGTTTATATATACGGAACTTAGGCTTGACCTTACAGAACTTAGACTTAGTCGAAGGGGTATTATACCCGAACTTTCGTCGCATAGGATGACCCTTGGTTGATGGAGTAGGTAGCTTGAGTAGATGGACGTACCGTACGTATGTTCCGCGGCATACTTATGACACGCCACTCCGTTTAAGAAACCTTAGGATGTACATTTCCTTGCACCGTATTATATTCCTTCCTATGGTCTATCCTTATCGATACTGGTTATGGTTTTGCTGCCACGATTGCACGGGCAGAGTGAGCTTCGGCTCGAGTTGCGTCAGCATAAGCTCGTCATGGACGAGGACTGACCAGGGCGTGTTTCCAGAGACATACGATTGCATATGGAGGCGTCGTCTTATTGCGCTTTCACGCCATGAGCGTTTGACAGATCGCTTTTACGAGATTTCTCGGGCGTACCGATCGGTACCAGAGGATTGAGCCATTGATAGAGGCCAGCCAGGATGTGATGACCATTGATATATCGCTTATTCATGATGATTGAGGCGCTGTTTAGCGTACGGACGAATGAGCCAGTTGTTGCTGCAAATGACGAGATATCGCCCCAGATGTTGGAGCTACTGCAGCTTGAGCATATACTTAGAGATATGATGGTGAGTCGCTAGTCACCGAGGATGAATGACTAGGACATGTGGTTCGTTCTCTTACCCCGATGCGAGGTCATCAGGTAGATTGATGCCAGCTAGAGACGACTTCACGCGGATTCGTTGAGAGTCG
This sequence comes from Agapanthus africanus, assembly GCA_030015575.1. Taxonomy (NCBI): domain Eukaryota; kingdom Viridiplantae; phylum Streptophyta; class Magnoliopsida; order Asparagales; family Amaryllidaceae; genus Agapanthus; species Agapanthus africanus. The sequence continues at coordinate 127,521,396 of CM057350.1, read as the reverse complement.
TTTGAGACGATCGAATGTCAGGAACCTATTTTCCAAGTTTAAAGTATTCGAAAAGACATGCAAGCGATTCTATGTACCCTTTAGAAGAATGAAACCCTAACTCGACATAATGACCGTGTGAAAGCCTTTGAACCTTAGGGTTTGCGGCAGTTCCGCGGCGTCATTAGTGAGGCTTGGGTTTGCCCTTCTACGGCTGGACCACCGATGTTGTGGTATGTACTCGATACTATTAAACTGTACCCAAGATGTTGAGCTCTTGGGGGATTATGAGGTTCTGACGAGGCGATCGGATAGTTCAACATCATTCAGATATCATATGATAGGACACAACGCTTGGGAGACTCCAGATACGAGCATAGCCGTTGGAGCGTAGTCCATGCAGCCACGAGTAGACGAGTCCGAATCAGTCGACATTGGAGAAAGTGGAGTAAATAGTTCGCATGAGATTTCGACGAGATGACGTTCCACTCTACTGACATCAGAGATGCGATACGCACGCGGAGGACGTGTTCGGCTAGATATCTTCTACGGAGTGATGAAGATACCGAGTTCGTGATTTCGAGTCCGTGTGAGGGACTTCGGATGGACTGTAGTCGAGGGCATTGCAGTGCGCAGATAGAGACGCGACGTCAAAATAGACGATGATACAGACAAGCGGGACAAGAAGTTCGTGCGAGATGCAGACGAGCTGTTACTACTCCCCGTTAAGATTAAAGGTCGGATATGCATACAGAGACGCTGGGATGCGACCAGCTTCCGAGTAGATGTTGTACTAAGGACGCAGATATCCAGAGAACGAGAAAAGATTATGCCAGAGTACCAGCCTCCGTACAGTTTGGCTTAGGCGAGATCAGAAGAGACCTTGAGCAGGATTCCTTCCAGTACACTGCTGCAATAAGATTTGCACCAGTAGCCAATGTGTGATATGCATTCAGAGGACCAGAGGTCGGCGCCAAAGATGTGCTGCTTTACGAGCGGTCGTGAGGATTGACCGAGAGATGACCAGAAAAGTGCCAGAACGGAATCATTCCCGTTAGCACACCTGACAGGCCGATGAGCCGATGGATTGTGAGATTGGTAATCCACAGGGAAGATAAGGACTAGAGGCAGAGGATGCCAGCCGCGAGCAAGAGGCACGTAGATATCTTGCACCGCTAACATTGGAAGTACCGGCACCTTCTCGACTTCGAAGGAGGATATACCGACGGCGGTATTTATGATTTGTGATTTTGTGATTTGATTATCATGCATCCGTCACTTTGGATTTCGGTATTTTGGGCGATCTATTTGCATGATTTAGTCTTGATGACTGAGTTCCATGATATTTGATTTTGTGCACCATGGTTGCACCTACTGGGTATTTATACCTGGCGCATAGTTTTTACTCTTGAGATATTGATTGTGATTTCATGCCTATTTTATGCCGGTGATTTGATTTACGCTTCCAGCATAGTTTTCATGCACTTTTAGTGTTTTGCTTTGATTTGTGCACGTTGATGCGCACGGTTGCGAGATTTTCCATCGCGGTACACCTGAGTTTGATTGAGCCGCATTGTATATCATCGACTTTGACCCTGATATTTATGGTTCTTGCACTCCGTACTTTTGACTAGACTTACGCATGTTCGGCGTTGCTATTGGATTTCGTGGTTTCGTGCATGTTGAGTGTGCAGGGTTTAGATTTTCATTCGTGCACGATGGATGCGCCGATTTGTATTTTTGTGCATGTTGGGCGCATGTTTTGAGATACGATTTTGGTGCACACCAGATGCACTAAATCGAGATTCTTCGTGCATGTCAGATGCACCTGAATTGGCTGTCAGGCACACACGTTGCCTATGACAGATACTTCGTGCACACCCGTTGTACCTAGATGTTGTTTTATGCACCTGTATGGCACATATATGAAATTTGATTTCCGTGCGCACCAGACGCACAGGGTGGTGTTATGTGAATTTTTGGGATTTATTCCTTTTGGAGCAGTACATTTTTATGATATTTGATATTCGTTTCGTACTGAGCAGGACTAGTCAGAGGACAGTACCTGGATATATTTTGCATGCATTGATAGTTATCGAAGGGATTTCCAAAGAGCGAGCTACAGTCTCAGCATTTATATCTACGTGTCCGATATGGCACGAAACGTTTTAAAAACAAGGAAACCCTTCTAAATTGTTTTCAAAACGGCGGAACGTACATAGTAAACAAAAGATATATACATATATGGTTATTTTCTTATGAAAGACGTCCGCCACTGTGCAGTGTTATGCGCATCGCACAGCGACTTAAAAAGATTTGGCATGCATTTACATTAGCTATTCACATGTGTAGATTGGATGTCTACATGTATAGTTCTTATTTATATCATATTGGTTTTGTATTGGATTTGACATTGTGTCTTTGCCATGACTCCGATGATTGCGGGATGCTTGACGGAGTTTTTCTTTTGAGTTATCTGCTCATTACTTATGCTCATGCATTACGCTATGATACGTTTTATGTATTGATGATTTCGGAGCCCCGACGACCGACTTAGTATCGAAATGTTTTAGTATTTTGGGGTTTAAATTTAAATTCGGGGACCGAATTTCTTTAAGCGGGGTAGATTGTAACGTTTCAAAATAATAAAATATTATTTTTAGGAATTTTTATAATTTAATATTATTTTAATGAATATTTTAATATTCTGGTATAATTAAATACAAATAAATGGGGAAAATTATGGAAAATTATAAAATAGGGTATTTTATGGAATTATGCCATTTTTAAGTTTTATAATTAGTTATGTGCTAATTTAGTGCTAATTGCGATTAAAAATCGCTAATCAGGTTTTTGGCGTTTTTGTGCAAAACATGCACATATTATTTTTCTGCATTTGTGTTGCATTTTTTTACCATGGCTTTACTTTGGGTTTACTATTTGAGTAAGAAGGTTTTAGAAAAGAAAAAGAATTGATTAGAATAATGTGGTAGTAGGTGAGTGAGAGAGAGAGAGAGGTGAGGGGGTCATTTGACCATGAGACTTCTCTTCTCTCTTCATTTTCTTCATCTCTTTTCCCCTTCTCCTCCATCATCAGCTGCTGCTGCCTCTTCCCTCACTCCTTCCCCTCTTCAAGCCTCTAAAACTCTATGTTAATCACCTGAAAACACCACTCTCATTTCACAAAAAATGTGCACAAGCCCTCAAGCAACCATTTGGACCAAGAAAGTTTGTGAATTGGCGCTGTTGAGGATTCATGAGTCTCTATTGAGGTAATTCCTTCACAATTGTTGTATCATTTCTAGTGATTAAGCCTCTTTTAAAATTTGATGTCGTTTCGATGAAGTTTTGTACACCTTGGACAACCCTAGAGAGGATTAGGGTAAATTTGAGTTGTAAAGTGAAATTGAGGATTGTGGTGACCTTAGAACCCTGGTGGGATGTTACTTTAAAACCAAACCTGAAGCTAAAACCCAGAATACGGATTTATGAGACGATATCGGGAAAAACAGTGAATCTATGATCGTATTTAGGAATCTGCTATCACCTCGAGACCCCTAAAATAAAATTGAGTTGACAGTGAGATGTGCAGGCACCCTGGAACCACCACACCAAACCCTAGCCCTCAACTCCAATTCCCGGCCGCCAATTTATTCCTTCTGGCTGCAATTTGCGGCCAGAGCAGGGGGAAACCATCTCGTATTTGGTGCATGACCCTATTTCCAGTAGTCTTGACCCATGGCATATGCAATTTTGCCTGATTCCATCTAGGGTAAAATCTGGGTTGATTTTCCTATGTTGGCGCATGATTTACGACTTGTTTTAGCATGGATTTTGGTATTTGGTGATTCGTTTCTATCGGGTGGCGTTTGGACGTCAACGACAAGTGGATATTGATCGTGTTTGCATGCGAGACGATAGGTTTTTACCTATGCGAGTAGCGTGTGCTGTTTTGGCTTTCCGATGTGATTTTCATGTGCTTTAGCGTTTGTGATATACTTGTAGGTACCCTACGTGACGTCGAGGCGTTGAAATTAAGGATGGCAACATCGGCATCGGCACATGAGAAGCAAGGTGAGTAGATTTATATCTACAGGGAGAAGTCGGGTGGATGGCGTATAGCACCCCCGCAGTCCGTGGTGATGTATACGAATACGTATACACACATATATTTATTATGTTTTGTTTAGGATTATTGATGGTAATAATGGAATTATTGATGATAAGGATGTATTGGTTTAGTATAGTGCGAAACCCTAGAGTGGTGGTTGCACCCACGCATGCACGTACACATATACTTGCATACATTCTTTCATTTATCTTTGCGCATATGGAGGTGTGTATATCTACACATGGGTATGGGACTATGTGTTCATATACGGGATTTGAGGATAATACGTGGGATTGAGATGGGTCGATGAGGTTTGATTGAGGCCGTGAGATTCGGCGATATGACAGAGTTCGTATTTGAGATGCGACATGATGGTTTTAGCGGGCCTTTAGGCATGTGTTTTACCCCGCATTCATTCTTTTATAGATGGTATCGATGGTACTAGACTTAGAGTTGTACCCTAGATTATGTGATATGATGATAGTGATACCTGATATGTGATGAGATAATGTGATATTGACCCGTACCCAGCTATTGGGATGCCGTACGACGATTTACCGTACGAGCTTTATATTGATGTTAGATCCGCACTCATGACTCGAGGATGTTATATGATATACCGTATCGTACGTGATACTATTGAGGCGAGATCACAAACTATTGTATATATATATGTGTATATCGACTCAGATTTAGATGGTTTCCATACCCCTCTCGATTGACTTAATAGTTGGGTTCGTAGTTCGCATAGTAGGCGTTAGACTAGACCCGAGTTATACCTATTTCAAAACTAACGAATCGGGGATATTTTAAAGATAGGCAAAAGGGATTCTACGGATATTTTCAAACGACGCATCTTTTCTTAAAACACCGTAGCCCTTATTTTACCAAAAAGCCTGATTCGTCTTATTTCAAAAGGCAAGGCTGCATGATATATTTATTGAGGCAGGTTCTTTACTGTTGCGTTGATTATTCGATTCCGCATATTCATGCTATTTGTATTGCATCGCTTGTATTGTTGATATATTTCAGTCATGCTGCTAGGACACCAGTACCATTATCGATGATGCGTATGTTCCACGTATACTTGTTTGTCGGCTCACACACTTCATCATCGGTAATTGCCATGTCACTATACTGTAGCACTGTTGCATTCAGTATATGATTCTTGCATGACATAATGATATGCTAATATTTCTTTTACATGTCGCCTACATCATGCTTTCGATGATACGCATTGAGGTATGTTGTTTCCATGATATTTCTGGATTTGGGAACCGTGGGTATTTCAAAAGAGAATATGAAACTGTTTTAAAAACCCGGTTACCCTTGATATGATATTTCAGTGCGTCCACCATGTATTTTCTCGGTGCTGAGAGCGACATGTGAAACCCGATTCGAGGAGTGGACGAGCCGATTGTGGGTACACGGTGGACCCGGTATGGTTCCCCTCGGCAAGATGGTCGATGGACTTTGCCGATTGAGCCTGGAGGCGGGTGAGTACCTACCGGTGATTGGTTGGACCTGGCGGTCATCCGGAGGATACCGACCAGAGTCGATAGATGGATATGGGCGTACTGCTGGGGCCAAGGGCCGATTCCGCAGACGGAGCCCGTGGGCTGGTCCGGACTGACGGAGCCCGATATATGAGGATTTACGTGCCGATGCTGGGCACAGTTTTCATGATGTTTTCGAGTGTCGATGCTGGACACTCCGGTTCCATGATTTTTGACGTGTCGTGAGGGACACAGGTGGTTTATATTCTCATATTTCCATGCATATGCTGATGATATTTACATGCATGATGGTTATTGTCATTGGGTGACGAGTGGACGGGATCCACGTACATGCAGATACGTTGATCATACCTCATATTTATGATATGCTATTACCTGAGGCACTGGCACGAGCACTTGGCACTACACTCATGTATAGAGATTACATTGCCAGTTTATCATGCTTCAGACTTATTCATATTGAGGTTTATATATATCTGATCGTATTGACCTAGGATGGGTCATACATTCGATTTCTGCTTGTAAATATTTTCTATTCACGAGTTGGCAACTCACCCCCGTTGTGCCACAGTTCTTGCAGGTTTTTGCCGTACAGATTCCATAGCGGCATTTCTGGCACACTACTTCTATATGGGTGACTTGCTTTGGTAGGTGGGTTCTTTTGTATCAGAACCGCCATTGTACATTTATTATTCATTGTATCTAGAAATTCTGTCAACCAAACCTTGTATATTGTTTCAGACTTAGACACAGTGTGTATTATTTCGACCTTAGAGTCGCGCTTGTAGTATTACGGTTTTCTGGCTGTTTTGAGTTTCTTTTTGAGCTTTGATCCTCGCCCATTGGCGTTGTAAATTATTATTGCTTGCGTGGTTGTGACCGTCGATTGACGAAGAGCTAGCTCCCGCTTGGGGATGCCTTTTATCATTGCATATATATATTTCTTGTTGTACCCCGTTCGGGGCTATTTTTTACAAAGGAAACTCTGCCGAAATTTTCAGAAAAGACTGCACATTTTGAAAATGCATATTCGGCTTAGTTATCTAAAAACCTTGACTTCAAAACATGTTTTCTTTACCTATTAAAAACCAGTTTTCTCTATTTATCCTTAAAATGGTTTTAGATTTCTGGGTTTTTGGCTTACTTGGATCAGATGGAGTCCTATAGACTTCATATGCTTCAAGGGCCAGTCACGTGCTCTTTCGGGTCTGCACCCAACTGCTACCTGTTTGCACGACTCATTTGAGCCGTGGTAGGGTAGTAATCTAAGAACAGTGGGAACACACTCGAGGCGAAGTGACGGTGTCAAGTCAGCGGACTAAGCTGTACTCATGTCACCTGCGAACTGATAACTGACGATAGGTATAGTACCAACCAATAGTTCCCGACGAGTCCTGTCCAGTGTACTCGTAACCTAACGAGCACCTGCATACTATCTCAAGTACGACGTACTGACGGCTGTGGGACAGACTGTAAGTATGCGGCAGCGCCCCGGCCGTCTAACAGACACCAAAATGCGGAACAAAACTTTTACGACTGGCGCTATCGCGTACTTTATCCCGGATCGTCCATTAAAGCTAAACTAACAAATTGTAAAGAGGGTAGAATTGTTATACCGAATGATCCGAGTCCTTCGGTCTTCAACCATCATCCCACGCTATGTTGCAGTTGATCATAACTCGCTCGATCTCCGGTCTCGTCGTCCAGGTGGCACCACGTCGACGGATCTTTAAACGGGCTCCCGCCTCTGAACCGAGGCAACTCGATCGTCAAGTTTGCTAAAAGAGACGACCAAGATGTTGTAGAGAATGAGTAGAATACTTTGTCTCGTTACGTCCATGGCTATGAACGAACGGTTAATAAAGTTGCCAATTGGAGTCGGGTAAATGGAAATTGAACTATATGAAATTTCCATACCCTAAACTATCATAATCTTTTTCTCTCAAGCAAATGAAAAAACCATAATCCTCACAATGAGGGGCCGGCCACTATATAGAAGAGGGAGGGTGAGTGTAGGAGAGGGGAGGGTGAGCATAAGGAAAAATATCAAGGATATTTATCATGAAGAAAGAATGAGTGGTATGAACACATTAAATGAATTAAGCCACCTCACTTAACACCTCACCTCACAATTAATGCAAATGATGAGTCACTAATCCTAGTCACCATTTCTAGAATCTTCTAGAACCATGACTCACCCAAAAGACGAAAGGATAAATCCGCATTTAACCGAATGTCAAATACGGCTAATAGAAAACTGGAAACTAACAACTTCCAAAAGTGATCCTGAAACGAATTTCAGGATAACCCCGTAACAGTATAAACATACCCGCATTTATATTACGATCGAATACAAATGCAACTGAGACAAAGATATTATATCTACACAATATAATACTGGGATCCGGTTTTAACCAAAGCCTACCAGTATTATCTGCCCGAAAAATGACACGTGCGAAAACGCACGTGCCTTTTCCGAACCCTGCCATAATATCATATGGCATCTACAACGTTTCGCCCGAACTTGGGAAAGTGTCTGTGGGGGACTCTAATGACTCATCAATACAATGGCACTGGGTATAACCACTAGCACGTCAGAGGTACAAGCTGTACGTAACGGTTTGCCTATGTATTGATTGGAAGGGAAGCTGACGAGCGAACTCATCTATAAACCCTACTGAGCCTGACAGTGACAATATCCGTACAGTCCGGAAAATTTGTCTATGAGTATCGCATATTAGGCCTAGGAGGTCGGTAAACGTCAGACCCCAAATAGCTGCATAAGTCGTGTCAGAGAGCAGCCCAGAACACTCTGAGATACTACTGGTATACCTACCAGTATATCTCGATTACCGTGGCCAGGGATTTCGTGTAATGGCTCTCCTAAACACAGCGCGATCTCACCCCCAATACCGGGAGAGACGAATCCCCTGCCGTTCCGCTCACTTGCCTCCAATGTGGCTCGGGACTGTACCCAAAATATACCTGTTTGCACGACTCCTTTGAGCATGGTAGGGTAGAAATCAAAGCACAGTGGGAACTCATACGAGACAAATGACGATCTCAGGTTGACAAACTAACATGTACACATGTCACCAGGGAACTGCTATCTGACGATATGTATAATACCAACTAGCATGTTCCCGGCGAGTCCTGTCCGGTGTACTCATAACCCAATGAGCACCTGTATACATCTTAGGTGAACCAACTGACACCAGTGGCTTGTGAGACCGGCCACCACCCCTCGTCGGGGTCTCGACTGTATACACTAGTCTACTCCGGAGTATCGATGCCCTGTCTCGAAACTCCTACGACTTGGGACACTTTTAAGGATGTGCTTACAGTCCCCAGCTCCCACATATATGATCGCCATTATACTGCTGGTAGTCAAGCAAGAATCCTATGGGCTCTATCAACATCTATATGATGATAAAGACAAACCAGATAGCATACTATCATCTCGAGTAAGACTGTTCTATCGGTATAGGTCCTCCTTCAATCATTGCAATCATGTACCTGCGATCCAATAATTGACTTAGAGGGCACTATATCCAACACAGACCATCTCCCCTGCTGGGATGAGAAGCGTATATGCTAGTCTACTCCAGAGTATCGATGCCCTGTCTCGATAATCCTACGACTAGGGACCTGTATAAGGATGTGCTTGTAGATTACCCAGCCCCCACTAGTGTGACTGCCATCACAATGCTGGTAATCAAGCAAAGATCCTAAGGGCTCCACTAATGTGTATAGGCGATATGCTAAAAGAAACACATGCACACATTAAAGTAGAAACAAACCAAGTAGCATACTGCCATTTCGAGCAAGATTGTCTATACAACCATGAATATCCCAAGCTTCCATCAAGTAATATACAAACTAGTATGATACAGTAATGGCCTCTAGGGTATATACACTAACAACTCTACACTACTTCACTCACGTGTATACCTCCGTGAGTAAAGTAGTAGGGGCATTTGTTTACACCAGTTTAAATTTCGTCTATAAATATGTGTGAAAGCAGGCTCATTCAAATACACGTGTGGAGGGTTAGTGCATGATACGGGCACATCAGTGGCGTTTGCGCTTAGCAAAAATCCCTAAGGGTAAAGTGCACGTGCGCACATGTATGTTGCACGTGTATTTCAACAATATGATAAGAGGAAGAAAATGTGTTAGAAATGAAGCACTCGGTGGTCAACGATAAAGGGAAAGCATTTAAATAAATATTTTATGCTACAGGATATAGATCACCAAACATGGAATTAAAAGTACAAGGGTTTACAAAATTATGAATAAAGTTTTCTAAAACCCTCTCAACCTTCTCCACCCTGTCGAAGCGGCGATCTTCGCGAGGAGTTGCTCCCCATCAGTTAGCGCCATGCCCATCGGCGAAGGCAGACATGATGGCCCGCTATGCCCGTATCTGGCTCAGCAGCTGAACAGAATGATCCCTCAGAGGCTTGGTAATCAAAAGCGCCTCATGAAAGCACTCGATCTTGTTCTCCGCTGCGTCGAGCATCGTCGGAGTCATCTCCGCTGGATGAGAGGGGATGTCAGCAAGCACGAACATGAAGATCATCCTGAGCCAAATGGAGCCGATAGGGAGAGGAGATCCTCTACGAGTCAAGATCTCGTGCAGCACCGTAACACATTGGTCATCCATGAGAGCGGGATTCACCAAGTGTGCAAAAAAGAGAGGAACAATTTCCTCAATAGGCACCTCTCATAGTTGCTGATTAGCATACAGACGATTGCAAGCCATGACTCTTCTCTATTAAAATGATTCTCTGAAAGTGAGAGAGAAGAGGAGCATTGCTTAGATTATAAAGGGAAGCATTTAAGTGTCGGCACAGAAAATATTGTGCATGGTGAAACTATTTCCAAACTCTGAAGGCAATGGAAAAGAAGGTTATTGGACTTCCCCGGGCCCATCGGACAAGGGCAGCTATGACGGTTGTGCTTGCCAACTCGGCAATCACTCACTCGTTTGACTCAGGAAAAGCAGGAAAAGAATGTGAGAAGAAACCTTCACAAATGAAGCAGCGCCTCACGTGCTCTCCACGAGAGCGCCAGCGCCAGTGCCAATCTTATAGGATTAAATCCTATAGTGGCGCCTCACGTGCTCCTCACGCGGGCGCCAATGTGAAAATCATAGAAGAGTTCATTACATAGAGTTAAACTTTTAGATAGCGCCGAACATGCTCCTTACGCGGGCGCCAATGTGCAAAGCAAAGAAAAGTTCATTAAATAGGAGTTAAACACTTAGGTGGCGCCGCACCTGCTCCTTACACGGACGCCAATGTGCAAAACATATAAGTACCCATCTTAGGAATTAAATTCTTGAAAGGCACCCAACTGCACGACACGTGAGTGCCAGCGCCAAGGTAGAATTAAATTCTACAATACTCTCCGTTAAACAGAGCCGTTGGATTAAAGATCCAACGGAGATGATAAATCATCAAAATACAGAATTAAATTCTGTTGGGAGAAAACATTTCCCAAATCTTTCTAAAATATGAAAGATACTTTCGGTTGGATCAAAAATCCAATTATAGAATAAAATTCTATTTTGAAATATATTCTCTCAATCTTTCTAAATAAGAATGATTACTCTCTGTAAAACAAAGAACCATTGGATTTTTTGTAAAACAGAGAACCATTGGATTAAAAAATCCAATGGTGATTAAAAATCACCATTTTTACAGAATAAATTCTGTACAGGGAAAAAAGTTTCCCCAATCTCGTTAAAAACAAAAATCATATTCTGTAAAAACAGAAGTCTTTGGATCAAAGATCCAAAGGTGGGTAAAATTCCTTAACTCAATTTTGAGTCCAATTAAATCAATTGCAATCTCTCAATAAGAGATTTTCTCAGAATTAAGTAATAAACTTGCCTCCAGTATATAAAGGACCCGAGACAAGTCTCAAATAGAAAAAAAAACCCATAAGCTTCTGAAAAATACAGAAAGCTTCCAAAAACAATAGAGAATTAAACCCTCAGAGAGGAAGACTTCCCCTTTAAAAGAAACCTAAGTAAAAGAAATTAAGAGATCAAAATATCTCTTTTTACCTATTTTAAGGATTTAACCATTCTAAAAGAACTTAGTTTTTTCTCTGGATCAGAGATACACAAGATAAGTCTTCCACAAGTTGATAATTTAATTCTCATCGGGAGGATCTTGTTCTTGAGAATCAAAGATTCAGAAAAGAATTAGTTCTAAAAGAAAAACAAAAGGAAAAAGGATCTATAAAAGAACTTAGTTCTTAAAGAAAAACCTGATCCTAGATCTTCAAAAAACGAAGATCTTGGTGATCATTAATGGTTAAAATGCCATTAACAGAGATTTAATATCTAAAAAAGGAAAAATAGACTAGCGCCTCACGTGCTCCTCATGTGGGCGCCCCCTTTTAACAGCGTCTAGCGCCTTACGCAAAAAGCGCGCGGGCGCCCAAAACAAAAGGCCATAGCCTCACGTGAAACACACGTAGGCGCTGAATAAAAGTGCTCAGCATTCCTTATGCAGCTGATGACAGCTAAGTGCTTAACACTAATTGGGCAGTGCCCAGCGCCGCACGTACTCCACACGTAGGCGCCATACAAAAAGTGCTGAGCACTTCATATGTAGCCAAAATGGATGAGTGGTTAGCACTTATTGTGCAACGCCCACGTCACACGTGCACCTCATGTGAACGCCAGATAAAAAGTGCTTAACACTTCACATTTAGTCAAAATGACTAAAAGTGTTCAACATTAATTAGACAACGCCCATGACTGAATGTTTCACATGACATGCATGTGAGCATCAGAGCTCAAATAAGTGCTTAGCACTTTTACATGAAAAGAAAATGGCTGAATAAACAGAGCCCAAATAAATGCTTAGCACTTTTGAATAAAAAAAGCCGAACCCAAATGCTCTTTTGCTGGATCTTAAATAAAAATGATCCTTGAAATTTTGCTAAGTTGATCTTAGTCTCAAATTAGACTAATGCATTCTTAGCAAGAACAAATTGAGCCTAAATGCTCACACATTTAAGTTGATCTTAATCTCAAACCAGATTAACGGTCCTTAAATAAACTTAAGCCCAAATCTAAAATATACGGATTTGGACTGATTCGCGCCCTACGGGCGACAACATAAACTAGTCTCCGTATACAATCCACGGGCAACCTAAACAAACAAAAACACACACGATACGAAGTGAACTGCTGGAGCAGAAGAAAGTGGTTATCATAATGTGGTAACGTAACTAACTACATGGGCTTGCGTCTGCAGGGAAGAGCGTCCCCACAATAAAAAAACCCTCCATAAAATGAGGGGGAATCTGATAAAATCTGCTACAACGGTCGCGTCTGTCCAAACCTCCGATATATGGTGCCATAAATCAACATGGTATCTTCGGAGAGGTGAACGGATAAATCCAAATATCATTTACCCCCAAATTCAGGCCAGACGTCCCAACGTCTCGATCCGGTCTTTCGGCGGTGAACATACACCTTACAAGTTCGCTAACTGTTCAACCAAGTGGGTGTTGGTACTCTGAGAGAGATTTCCCATGCTCTCGTACAGACCTAATTAAAATAAACTTCGTTTCCGCAAAGTCATAGCTCCGGTAGGGTGTTTTTCATCACCCCATTGAGATATAAATGCGCGCGCTTGTCAGGTGTATATAGATTCCCCCTGCGTAGGGTAGGCTGGGTTTATTGATTGTGGGGATCCAAATCTCCGGCAGCCGCGGACTAAGCTGTCATTAATTACCCCTCGTCTTTGGAGCGAAGGAACCTCTGATTGATGGGTAAAACTAGTCATGTGAACTCAATGTGTGGTGTGCGTATATTATGTTTTGGACGTATCAAGAGCCTTGCAGAATTTACGGGGGTCTCGCAGAGTTTATGATGTCCTCACGGAGTTTAACGGGGGATGTGTTTTGGGTGTGGAGCGTGAGGGAAAAAGAGGGGTGAGGAGCGTCCTAAGGACGCGTGGGCGCTGGGCGCCAGCGGGCCACGCGCGAGACACACGGGCGCCAGCGGGCCACATGCCCTGCATGCGGCCGTTAGGCGTCAGCGGTTCACGTGCTTGACCTATGAGTGCTGGGCGCCAACGGGTCACGCGCCCTGCACGCAGGCGCTGGGCGCTGGTGGTTCACATGCATTGTGTGTGGGCGCTGGGCGCAGTGGATCATGCACCCTGCATATGGGCGGTGGGCGTCCGCGGAAATAGGGACTTAGCCCCTGTATTGGGGTTGAACTCCCGAGTAACTTTTGGAGTTAAACTCCTGACAAAAAGGATCTTTTTGTGGAGTTAAACTCCTAAAAGATATGGATTTTTGGGGTTCAACTCCTTCGAGAATTTGGATCTTGGAGTTAAGCTTCTCAGAGATTGGTTTGGAGTTAAACTGCTAAAGAAGAGATTCTTGTTCGAAGTTAAACTCCCAAGAGATTTTCGAAGATGATGAAAGGGATCCATTTCTCTTTCTTTGAGCCCGGGATCTTCTCTTAAGGCTTGGATCTTTCCAAAGTGGTATTTTTGGAGATGGGTCTTCTTCTTCCTCCTCTTTGTTGGCTGGATCTTGGAGAAAAAGGAGTGAGACTTAAAAATCTCCCCTTTTAGAGATTTGATGGGAGATCCGAGCTCCCCTTCAAGAGTTTTATAGTGAAAAACTATTTCTTTTTGGAAAAGGAAGAGTTAAACTCTCGATTTAAATCAAAAAAAGAAGTAGGTTTAAAAGCTTGAGGAAGGAGAAGGAGGCACGGAAGCCTAATTTTTGAGGGGAATGGATTATTATTTTCATTTCATCATGATGTTTGCCTTTTATAGGCTACACAATATTACATATAGCCTCTTGGGCTTTACAAAATGGCATTTTGCCCATCCCGTGCCTCATGTGCTTTTTTTTTTTGCACATGAACCAAGGGCTTTACAAAAGTTTGGCTTTTAGCCCATTTATTTTACATTCATGCATGGAAGTTATATCGAACTTATTTATCACATAATTTCCTTTTTGGCATGGAGGAGGCCGGCCTCTTCATGTTTGAGCTCGACTTGGGCTTGGGCTCATTTGGTTTGGAGTTGACAATGATTTTGACTTGGTCAACCGGGGTGTAATTTTTTACCCCAATGGCCTCGTTAACACCTTTCTAGAAACCTAATAGGTAAGCTAATTGTGAAATGAAAAATATATCTCGAGAGTAATCCTACTCATCAGTAAAAATCAGGAGCCAACTATCCTCGCGTGATAACCTAAATGGAAGCCACTCTAGTCACCACACTCCAGAAGGTATGCACTCAATTTTGCAAGTTTCCCTTATATTTAAAACTCCCGATATGGTTTTAGCCCCGAACGGCCTATGGCCTTAACAAGGTCAATAAATCATAAGCCGCTAGTCAAGTTCAACCTGTCATTATCTTGATTACCCTAAACCCACCCGTACGACCCTTAACAAGGTCAATAAGGCCGCACAGCTATCATAATTAATCGCATTGTATGTTACAAACAAGCATTACTTAGGTACCATACACTACACCTTAACAAGGTCAACAAACGTAGCACGAATATTAAGCAATATTCGTAGGAAATGACGGAGGGCTATGGCTATTTTTTGGCGAAAAACCTTTAACGTAATGAACTTGATATCGTTGAAGGAACCGAGCAGTTTTGAAAAGGAATGGTTTAGGCTCCGTTTTTAAAATGAGTGGTTTTGAAGAAAACCAAGTAATCTATAATAACACAAATTTTTTCTTAAGAGCGAAATCCCCGTGAAGGGATCAAGGCTCTTCTCTCATCAAATAAGGTGCAGGATATTCCTAATCGAATACCTCAATGCAAAGCAAAAGAATACGACTATATTTTTTTGAAATTTTTTTCCGACAACATCATATTAGGTTTGTTTTTTCTTGTATTAATTAAAATTAATGTGGTCCCATCAATTAATTCCTATCACACCCGAAAATAACGAAAATAGAATGTTTGCATATGCCATCTGCATTTGCGACGGGGTCCAGGGACTTCACCGTAAGGTTACTTAACTTACGGAAGTGCATGGGCAGGGCTAGCACGGATGCAAAACACACACACACATACACACACACACACACACACACACACACACACACACACACACATATAGTCATCTCAGGCATGATATAATGAACATCACAGGCATGCGATAAGCAAAAATGGAATAGCGGATAATTTAGGAGCTCCGCGTTTCATTTGAGCTACAAATGAAACTCGATGTTCCCCAGTCGTGTGGATAGCCCATACAATATCGAACCAAGACCCCTACGAGCGCAGCAAGTTACCGTTAATTCCAGAAGTGAGGCAACCCGCACTCTAGGTCATGAGTGGGCCACCCGGCACTTCATGGAATCCGGTAACTTGAGCACTCCACCGTGGGTCACATAAAATCCCTACAAGTGCAATGAATAGCCTACCAATTCTAGAGTAAGGCGGTTTGAACTCACCACTGTGAAACGACTACCTAGCACACTCTAGAACCCAGCTATTCGAGCACTTCTCCGTGGGTTTATCCTAGTACAGAAATAAAATAATATACAATGGTGACATCGACCCTAACCCGGCCATGCCTCAACAAAAGAATATACAAACAGGCAGAAACAGCAGTCCACAAGTCAGACGCTCGCCCCACGATAATGAATATACAAAAGAAACAATTGTACACACAATATCGCACGAGGGGCTATCCAACACGACAATCCGTCTAAACCATCACAGAGATAAACATCACAGCAATACAAGAAAGTATGTGTAACCCTGTCTAAATGATATTACGACGTTTGAAACAATTGTACACACAATATCGCACTTCAAGGAGCAAAAAGTTTCGACTTTGAAAACTTTCCGAGTTGCCTGAATACAAAGATAACATTAAATGAAATACAGGGCAAATCAAATATAACCAAAAATCTCAATTCCCAAAACCCAAGACACTGGATGGAAACGAGGGCAAACAGAGCATACAAAACCGTCAGGAGCGGGAAAAAAGATGATTTGGGTGGTTTTTTGTCCTCTGTTCTACCTCATTTTCATTCAGTGTTAATAACATATCAAGAACACTCCTCTGCACTTATTTAAAAAAAATTTAGAGACCAAAAATATTTTGAACAGAAACTTGAGTTTTAGGGTTTTGAAAATCGGAGATTCTTCGTTTCGAAACTTAAGTATCATCTACTACTAATTTATAGTGTTTGGGTGGCTTTGATACCAAGATGATGTTCTTAGTGCTCTTGCCGCTACAACTGCGGCCATTGCGGAATGAAAAATGAAAAATTTCGAGAGATGCCAGCAACAAAAACCCTGGAATCTAAACTAAACACTTAAACTAGTTAACTGCAAAGAGTTTAACTACTCGGTAAAGAAGTTATACCTAAGGATTCGTGTCCTTCGGTCTTCTATCCACTTCTTTAGCTCTGGAATCGAGCTTGTAAGCCGGGCCACCTTGGTTGGTTGGTCAACACCATAAGCCTCTGGTCAGGACAGTTGAGAATTACTGATAGTTAGATCAGTAGTTTATCAGATGGTCTTGAGCCATATCAACACGACTTATCAGGTTAGTAGTGGTCTGACGTAAACCACTCCCTGGACCCGGTATGCGATACTCTCAGACGAACAGACCGGACTGTAGGGATATTGTCATGATTAAGCTCGGTAGGGGTTCAGATGAGTTTGCTCATCGGCCTTCTTTTCGACAGATACCTGAGTAGCCGTTACGTACAAGTAGTGCCGCTGACGTGCTTGTGGTTAAACCCACTACTAGTATACTGTCGAGTCTTTAGAGTCCCACACAAAGGGTTCCCCTGGTTCAGGCAAAATGATGTGGAGGCAATATGTTTATACGTGCAGGGCTCCGGTTAATTACGTGTACTAGTTGCGCGCAATTTGATCGGATGGATTACAATACTAGCGGGCTTAGAATTAAGTCAGTTTGTTAAATTAGATATTGATTTAATGCTAGTATTATATTAGTAGTATCATTCTATCTCTTGGGTATTCGTATTTTGATACGAATACGGGTATATATATATACAGTAGAATGTATTTTGTATTTATACAAAATACCTTCTAGAAGATAACACTTCATCATGCATTTTTCTATTTATCGAAAATAGAACATGAGGTCGAAAGATGAGATCGCTTCAAGTATGGCTTGAAGCATGGCAATTATATCTATTTTTATTCATTTGTGAATACTATTGAAGTATGGCTAGTATTTTAATAAAAAGAAAAATGCTTGATATGATTTTGAGCTAGGCATTCTTCAACTCATTCACACATTGCCATTCTGTCTCCTTTCTTGATCTCATCTTCATTCTCAACCCCAAACATTCTCATGAGTTGAGAGCCATGGAGCTTTGAGATAGAAGAAATTACTACTAATCATCTCCCCATAATCTAAACCAACTAGATTAGCAAACAAGCTAGTTTAGTTACTTTCTTTTGAAAGTAGAAACTTAAATCTAGAACCTTCGGGTGGATCATCTAGGATCGAGGAGGCTGACAACCAAACTAGATCAAGGACACTAAAAGGAGCTTAAGAAGAGGAGTTAAGATCCGAAGGACACGAACCTATCGGTATAACCCTCCTTACATAGTAGCTTGAACTCCTTTTAACTAGTTTAATATTTTGTTAGATTCTAGGCAGTTGTTTCTAACGCCAAGTTTATTGAAAAGTTAAAGCTTTTTAGTTCCGCAACGGCCGCGATTAACGGCTAGGTCTGTAGGAATCGTTACATGGTATTAGAGCCATCCAAACATTTTAACTAGTAGTAAACAATGCATAAATTTCAAAACCGAAAAATTCCGATCTTTAAAACCAACTTTTTGTTCGAAAAATTTATGGCCTTTAAATAAATTTTAAACAAGTGCAGAGGCTTACTCATGATATGATAGTGATACACAATGAAAACGAGAAAAATTGGCTAAGAAATAACCGCAAAAATTCCTCAAATCCTCGCTACCAACGGTTTTTTGGTTTCCTCTGATCCTCGTTTTCATCCAGTGTCTTGGGTTTTAAGAATTGGGATTTTTGGTATTGTTTGATTTTCCACAGATTTCACTTAGTGTTATCTTTGTATTGGGGAAATTTGGAAAGTTTTACAACTTAAAACTTTTGCATCGTTGATATCCGTAGTGTTGTGTATGTGTTTTTCAAACGTCGTCTAATTGCTATATATCATTTAGACGAGATTGCACATACTTGTTTCTGCTGCTGTGATATTTATATTTGTGATGGTTCATTCGGATTGTCGTGTTAGATACCCCCTAGTGCAATGGTAGTTGTACAATTTTGATTTATTTGTATATTCATTATTGCGGGACGAGCATCCGACATGTGAACTGCCAGCTTGTATATTCTTTTATTGGGACACAACCAGATTGAGGTTAATGTCACCGTTGTATATATTATTTCTTTACTGTAATAGGATTACCCTGTGGAGGAGTGCACGAGCAGCCGGGTTCTAGAGGGGAACATGGCCTTATCTTATGGCGTTGAGACCGGGGTGCCTTACTCTAGAATTGGCGAGCTATTTGCCGCACTCGTAGAGGGTATAGGATGACCTGCGGAGGAGTGCTCAAGTTACCGGATTCCATGAAGTGCTGGGTGGCCCATTCACATTGATTGGGGTTGCCTCGCTTCCGGGATTGATGGGTAACTTGCCGTACTCGTAGGGGTCTTAGTTCTTTATTGTACAGGCTATCCACACAACCGAGAACGTTGAGTTTCATTTATGGCTCAAATGAAATCCGGGGCTCCTAGATTATCTGCTAGTCTATTTTTCTTACCGTTTTTCTGTGATGTTGCTTATATCATGCCTGAGATGAATGGTTAAATATATATACTAGTAGATGTTGTATATGTTTTGCATCTGTGTTTGTCCTGCCCCCGCTCTGCCAATAGTTAAGTAACCTAACGGTGCATGACGGGGCCCCATGGTGAATGCGGATGGCATATACGTACAATTTATTTTCTTTCTTTTCTGGTGTGATAGGAATCAATTGATAGGAACACATTAATCCGCATTAATGCAAGATAAGAAACCTAAAAGATGTTGTTGGAACAATTTGAAAAACCACTCGGTTCTTTTCAAAACACTTGTTTAAAAGGCGGAGCTTGAACCACTCCTTTCAAAGTTATCGTTTCTACAACGATATCAAGTTCATTACGTTCAAGGTTTTCACAAAAACCAGACGTAGCCCTCCATCATTTCAAATGGGTGGCACACCGTATTCATGCTATGTTTGTCGGACTTCGTCAAGGCATAATGAATGGTAGCGGTGTGTTTCTTGTTTATAGCATAGATAGATGTATTGGTTTAGGACAGTCATACAACCTTTTTGGCCTTCGTTAAGGGCGAGTACAGGTGGGTCTAAATCAATCAGGACAATGATAGGAAGAAATTGACTAGCGTCTTATGACTTGTTGGCCTTCGTCAAGGTCAAAAAGATTGGGGCAAAAATCATATCGGGAGTCTCAAATATAAAGAAAACTTGCAGATTTAGCATATTTTCTAGAGTGTGGTGACTAGAATAGCTTCCATTTTGGTCATCACACGATGATAGTTGGATCCCGATCCCACTGATGAGTAGGATTACTCTTGGGAGATATTTTTTCACTTCGCAATTAGCTAACCTATTAGGTGTCTAGAAAGTGTTAAAGGGGCTACGCCTATGCGGAAACGAGATTTATTTTAATTAGGTCCGTGCGAGAGCACGGGTAACCTCCCTCAGAGTACAAACACACACCTAGCTGAACGGTTAGCGAACTTGTAAAGTGTAAATGATCCCGACTAATTCTCTTTTTAATGTTTGATGGAGTATTCGAGAAAACAGTAGGAGTCATCCTGGTTAGATAAGATAATAAACCAATCTAATCTTACAAAAGCATACGCTGAGTGTTTCTTTTCTCTCTCTCTGGCAGCAAACATGATGAGACTTAAACTACTACTAAAAAAAATACACTGACTGGGCCAAACTATAAAAATTGGCTGAGTAACGTCAATATTGCACTCACTTATGACAAAATGACATATGTCCTCACCAGTACTGCTCCCCCTGTGCTAGGGCCGAATTCCACAGTTGCAGACATCGAGGTCTGCAAAACGTAGGACCTGAATTGCAAAAAATCTAGATGCATTGTGCTGGCTTCAATGAATAATGAACTTCAGAAGCAGCACGAGAATATAAACATCAAATCCATTTTTCTCCATTGCAAGGATTTGTATGGAGAGCACTCTCGTATCGCAAGGTATGAAACCGTTAGTGATATATACTTTAGAGGCCATTATTATATTGTACTGGATTGTATATTACATTTTGGAAGCTTAGGATATTCACAGATATAATAACAGTCCTGCTCAACATGATAGTATGCTATCTGGTTTGAGTCTATCTTAACATGTGTATATGTTTCTTTTAACATATCGATAATATATGCTGATAGAGGCCTTAGGATCTTTGCTTGACTACCAGCGTTGTGATGGTAATCACACTAATGGGGGATGGGTAGTCTATAAGTACATCCTTAAACTTGTCCCTAGTCGTACGATTATCGAGACTGGGCATCGATACTCCAGAGTAGAATAGTGTATACGCTTCTTATCCCCGTCAGGGGAGATGGCCTGTCCCGTAGCCATTAGTATACGGCACCCAAGATAGTATATAGGTGCTTATTGGGTTATGAGTTACACTGGACGGACTCGCTGGGAACTGCTGGTTGGTATTATACCTATAGTCAGTTAGCGGTTCTCCGGTAACATGAGTACAGGTTAGTCCGTCGACTTGATATCATTATTCGTCTCGAGTGTGTTCCCACTGTACTTAGATTACTACCCTACTATGGCTTAAATGAGTCATGCAAACAGGAAGTAGTTGGGTGCAATCCCGAAGACTTGGAGGCAGTACGGGTTAAAAGAGATTCGTCTCTCCCAGTATTGAGAGTTGATATCGCGCTGTGTACAACTGGCCAATACACAAAGTCCCTGGCTAGGGCAAGTGAGATTTACTGGTAGGTACACTAGTAGTTTCTCAGGATGTATTGGGTTCCACACCAACATGACTTATTATGCTATTAAGGGTCTGACGTTTACCACCCCCTAGACTCGATATGCGATACTCTTAGACGAACAGACCGGACTGTATGGAGAATGTCACCTATAGGCTTAGTAGGGGTTTCGGACGATTTATCGTGTCGATCTTCCCTTCGACAGATATCTGGGTAGCCGTTACGTACAGCTAGTGCCACCGACATGCTTTTAGTTAAACCCACTGCCAGTATATTGTTGAGTCTTTAGAGTCCCACACGGAGGCTATCCCGGTTCAGGCGAAACGGTGTAGTTTGCGTATGGTTTTACGCACGGGTGTTAGATTGAACACATGTATTTATACACATGCTTTAATCGGACGGTTTCGTAGTACTAGCAGATTTGAAAGACATCCAGTTTCGATACTAGTATTATATTGCTCTCTTTTGGATATTTGTATTTTAACATGAATACGGCATTTATACAAATACGTGTATTTGTATAAATATGGGTATTTGTGCTTTGATACAAATACATATATTTCTTTTTAAATATGAATACGCATATTTTGTATTTTCGGTACAAATATGGTATTCGTATTTTAGTAGAAATGCGGTATACGTATTTATTATAAATACGGGTTTTAGTAAACTTGTTTATATACATGCATTTGTATTTATTTATAAGTATATGTATATGTATACTAGTGAGGTGGCTACACTCTCTCTCTCTCTCTCTCTCTCTCTCTCTCTCTCTCTTTTCTTCATCTTAAATGAGGAAGTGTGTGGGCTTGTGACTCACCCTAGTATGTCAGCCCACCCACTTTTTTGTTTTAGGTGTGAAGAGATAAGAGTGAAAGTGTGAGAGATATTTATGAGGTTAGATATTTTTCATCAAGTAGAGTTTATCTCTAGCAGCCATATTCTTCTTCTTCCTCCTCAATTTCTCCACTTGAGTTTTAAGGATTAAAAGAGAGTATCTTGTTCAAAAACTACACCAATCTAAGATCTTGTCTTAGCAAGACTTGATCTTTAATTACTTTGGACGAAGTTATCGCTTGAATCGATATCCTTGGGTGGATCGTCTTTGACACAGAAGATCGGCTTCGAGAGCTTAGGGTTTGTTTTGTTTTGTGTTTGGGCTTGTATCTTAGGAATTTTAGTGTATTGTGCTCAAGATTTTAAAGTTTTTGATTCCGCATAGCCGTAGTTGACACGGTAAGGAGCACATATACACTTACAGAAACCATAAAGAACTTATTCCAAATGAGGTTAGCTGTCAGATCACCTGTAGGAGAATACGTCTTAAAGATGATCAGTCTCATTGAAGAACTCGCAAACCTGGGATCCGTGTTAGAGAATGAGTTATACATTGACTTGATTCTACAGTCCCTTCCTCACACCTTCTCTCAGTACGTGCTGAACTTTAACATGCACGGTATGGAAGCAGATCTTCCAAAGCTCCTCAACATGTTGAAGGTAGCTGAGAACTCCTTGAAAAAGGAGAAGACACATGTTCTCGTTGTTGGGGAATCTTCTTCGTCTAAATCCAAAGCGAAAGCTAAGGGGAAGAAGAAGAAGACCCCTACCAAGCCGAAAGGAGGTGTCAAGAAGGTGCAAGGAACAAACAATTCGGGAAGAGTTAAAGCGGGAAAGGATGAATGCTACTGCTGTCACAAGAAGGGGTACTGGAAGAAGGATTGCAAGGCTTTCAAAGCCAAAGGAAAGGAAACAAAACAAGCTGATGCTTCGGCTTCAGGTGTGTTCATGATTGAAAACTGTTTTCCAGTTAACTCTACATCATGGGTACTAGATACCGATTCTGGTTCTCATATCTGTAATTCATTGCAGGCACTGAAAAACCGTAGAGTGCTGAAAGTAAGTGATATGACCCTCAGGGTTGGCAACGGAGAAAATGTAGATACTGTTGCAGTAGGAGATTATTACCTGAGTTTGACGAGTGAACATATTTTGGTGTTATATAACTATTTTTATGTACCAAGTATACTGTCTAATATTATATCGATGTCATTGTTGCCTAATGAAGGATATACTTTTGCACTTGAAAAAAATATCATGAACATTCACCTATATCAAGAACTGATTGGGTCAGGCACCCTGGATAACGGTATATACATACTCAATCAACATCAAGTTTTCAATGTCTAAAAGACACTCAAAAGAAAGGCTCTAGATTCAAACCAAGGTTTCTTATGGCATTGTAGACTTGGTCATATTAATGAAACGAACTTGACTAAGTTATATAAAGATGGATACTTAGATCCATTCGAATATATATCATATGAACTTGTCAATCATGTATCAAAGGAAAGATGACCAAATCTCCGTTCATAAGACATGGAGAAAGAGCCATTGAGCTTTTGGGACTCATACACAGTAATGTATGTGGTCCGATATCTACACATGCACGAGGATGTTACTCCTACTTCATCACTTTTACTGATGATTTCTCAAGATATGGACATATATTCTTTATGAAACATAAATCCGAGGCTTTTGAGAAATTCAAGGAGTATAAGAATGAAGTGGAGAAACAAACAGGTAAAAGTATCAAGATACTTTGATCTGATCGGGATGGAGAATACTTAAATACCAGTTTCCTTGAATGCTTGAAAGAGAATGGAATTCTCTCTCAGCTTACTCCTCCGTATACACCTCAGCATAACGGTGTATCAGAGAGAAGGAATCGCATGCTACTCGATAAGGTGTGTTCCATGATGAGTAGTGCTGAGTTACCACTTTCCTTCTGGGGTTTTGCGCTAGAATCAGCTGCATACCTATTGAATAGGGTTCCCACTAAGTCTGTGCCTAGCACTCCATATGAAATGTGGAGTGGGAAGAGACCATGTCTTAAGTATCTTAAGATATGGGGGTGTCCAGCTTTTGTCAAAATGCAGAATCCGGACAATCTCGAGGCACGATCAGTTTTATGCAAGTTTGTGAGATATCCCAAAAATTCAAGGGAATATCTTGTCTACCATACTGAAGAACAAAAGGTGTTTGTCGCTCACCACATAGTCTTTTTAGAGAACAATTTTTTTGCAAAAGAAATTAGTGGGAGCGCGGTAGAACTGGAAGAAATTCCAGAACCATAAACTACTACTGAAGACTTAGTAGAATCTTAGGTTTCAATAGAGCCAGACGAATCGACGCCACTCCGCAGGTCTAGCAGGTATTCTCATCCGCCTAAGAGATATAATGGGTTTCTCATAGATGTGGATCGAGAGGATTGCATCATCGATGATGATGAGCTAACTAGATTTCAGCAGGTTATCACGAGTAAAGACTCGGTGAAGTGGCTGGATGCTATGAGATCTGAGATGGAATCCATGTACACCAATAAAGTATGGACTTTGGAAGTTGCTCTTCCTGGGATAAAATCTATTGGATGCAAATGGATCTTCAAAAAGAAGATTGGTGCAGATGGACAGGTGGAAACCTATAAAGTTAGGCTTGTTGCAAAACGTTTTCGTCAAAGAGCAGGATTGGACTATGTTGAAACCTTTTTTTCAGTGGCCATGTTTAAATCCATTCGGATCCTGCCTGCCATTGCTGCCTTCCATGACTATGATATATGGCAGATGGACGTGAAAATCGCTTTTCTAAATGGAAATTTAGAAGAGAGCGTTTATATGGATCAACCAGAGGGTTTTCTAGACAATGGGAGCAGCGGGAAGGTGTGAAAGTTTCTTAAATCCATTTATGGATTAAAGAAAGTATCGTGGAGTTGGAACATCTGTTTTGATGAGATGGTCAAAGAATTTGACTTTATCAAAAATGTAGATGAACCGTGCATTTATAGAAAGATTGTAAGAGGAGCAGTAGTCTTCCTCGCACTATACGTGGATGACATACTCCTGATAGGGAATGACATCCCTATGCTACAATTAGTCAAGTTCTTCTTGTCACAGAAGTTCTCCATAAAAGACTTGGGTGATGCCTCTTACATTCTAGAGATTAAGATCTGTCGTGATAGGTCTAGAAGAATGTTGGGATTTTCACAGTTCAGGTACATTGACACCATACTAAAGAGATTTAGTATGGAAGATTCCAAGCGTGGTAATTTACCCGCTTTTCACGGGATCATCCTTGTTCCCTTATAAAAAAAAAAGAAAAGAAAATGAGAAGAAAGAGAGAAAAAGTGATGGGAAAATTTCCACTAATAAAACATCACGTGCCCACACGTGAGTGCCTATATAAAGATTATAGGCGCTGGATTTAAACAATTGATAGGCTGAAATAGAGCCTCACGTGTAAGCACGTGATGTCTATATACAAAGTATATAGGCGCCATATTAAAAAAAATGACAGGCCAGAAAGGCTCATGTGTCAGCACGTGATGCCCTCTTCTGACTGTTGCACATACGCAAATGAGTTTAACTCTGTGAGGTCACGTGCTATACGTGAGTGGTCTCAAATTCCTTCTGAGCCGATAGAATTGAATTCTAAATAAAGGGACAAAACCCTATTTGGAAAAAATTTCCTTGAATCTTTCTAAACAAGAAAGATTGCTTTCTGTAAAATATAGCACCGTTGGATTAAAAATCCAATGGTGATTAAAAATCACCAAGCAACAGAATAAGCTCTGTATAGGAAAATATTTCCCCAAACTTGTTAAAAACAAGAAAAATATCTTCTGTAAAACAGAAGTCCTTGGATCAAAAATCCAACGGTGGATAAAATCCCCAAATCAATTAAGATCTCTCAATGAGAGATTTCTTTAACTAAATCAACAAACTTGTCTCTACCATATAAAGGACCTAAGACTTCAAGTCTTGTACAGATAAACCCCCTCATAAGAATTGAGAAAACAAAAAAAAAGAAGAAGAGTTCTCTTTTAAGAAAAGAAACCCTAGGTAAGAAGAAAGACCTAGAGATCATTTTATCTTTTCTTCATCGCTCTAAGAGTTTAACTCTTTAAAAAAAAGAATTTAGTTCTTCCTCAGGTTGAGGTCTGCAGAAGCAGATCTCCCCACAAGTTGAGAATTTAATTCTCATCGGGGAAATTCTGTCATGCAGACTCAAAACTGAGAGGAAAGAACTAAGTCTGAAGAATTTAATTCTTCCCAAAGATATAGGAATTTAATTCATCTGATAAAACTAGGGTTTAACCCTGCAAAAGAATTTAAATCTTATAAAACAAGAGACATGAAATTCTCAAAACTAAGATCAAGATCCCTATGCACATAAAAGAAACGATTAGCGTTCAACGCTATCACAACAGATCATGTGTTCCCATGTGAGCACCTCTGAGGAACAAAAGGAACAACTGATATCGAGTCACGTGATCCCACATGATCCCCTAATAGTTCTTAGCACTTTCAAAAGAAAAGGGGGAATAAATCAAAGATAGATCCTATTTTGGGGCGCCTCACGTGATCCCACGTGACCCCCTAATAATGCTTAGCACTTTCAAAAGGAAAAGGGGAATAAATCAAAGACAATTCCCATTTTGGGGTGCCTCACGTGATCCCACGTGACCCCTTACTAGTGCTTAGCACTTTCAAAAGGAAAAGGGGAATAAATCCAAAGATAGTTCCCATTTTGGGGTGCCTCACGTGATCCCACGTGATCCCCAATAGTGCTTACCACTTATAAAAGAAAAAGGAAATAAACCCAAAGAATCAGTGCCCAATTCTTAGGCGCCTAGCGTGCCACACGTGAGCGCTCCAAATTTTAGTGTTTAACACCACTTTAGAGCCTCACGTGGGAGCACGTGAGCGCCAAGCAGATATTAGTGTTTAACACTATGAGAGACCAAGCTTAGCCCAAATTAGTCAAGTCTTCCGAGACCAAAACCCTTTTGATCACCAATCAACCGAGCCTTCCTATGCTCAGGTCTCCCTAAGTCGATCTTAGTTCCAAAGATGACTAATGATATCCTAACAGATGGTATCTAAAATGATATTCATTCTACTATGATCTCTCCCTTCAATCTGGAATTCGGTTCAAGGGTACATCTCTTCGTACCTTTGATACATATCGTTGTAATTCTTCAACGTCTTCAGAGAGGTGGTGGGTCCCGACAATCAATAGCTCTTTGGTACACTCCCAAACCCATGAGCATATCCCAATGGACCGCAATGTCCTTAAACTAGCTATGGACCATAACGTCCTTAAACTAAACCCTCATCTCAAAAAATAGTGATCTACGGACCGTAACGTCCCTAGACTAAAACGATAGAGCCCAAATGCTCTTTTGTTGGATCAAAAATGATCCCAAACCCCCGTTAAGTAGATCTTAGTCCAATATCGAACTAACGTATCCTTAACAAACATTTAAGTTGATCTTAATCTCAAACAAGGTTAACGATCCTTAAATCAAACCAAACCCAAATCTAAGAATATACGGATTTGGACCAATCCACGCCCTACGGGCGACAACATAAATTAGTCTATGTATACAATCCATGGGCAAC
The DNA here is from genome assembly GCA_030015575.1 of Agapanthus africanus. Classification (NCBI taxonomy): domain Eukaryota; kingdom Viridiplantae; phylum Streptophyta; class Magnoliopsida; order Asparagales; family Amaryllidaceae; genus Agapanthus; species Agapanthus africanus. Next base: position 127,493,307 of record CM057350.1, on the reverse strand, counting down.
CAAAAATAAAACAACACACACGATACGAAGTGATCTTCTAGAGTAGGAGAAAGTGGTTCTCGCTACGCGGTAACCAAAATAACTGCAGGGGCTTGCGCTTGCAGGGAAGAGCATCCCCACAATCAAAAACCCCTCACAAACGAGGGGGAATCTAACGAAGTCTGCTACAACGGCCACATCCGTCCAGACCTCCGATACACGGTGCCATAAATCAACTTGGCATCTTCGGAGAGGTGGACGGATAAATCCAAATAGTATCTACCCCCAAATTCAGGCATGACGACCTACACGGTTTTGTCTCTGTTTTCGGCGGTAAACAGATTCTGGCACGCCCGGTGGGTCCTTTTCATCTTTCCACTCCACACTTAGTGTGTCGTATTTTTCCGCGATCAATTAATTGCGGTATATATGTTTGTGGTTGCCCTTGGGTGATGGAATACTGAAGCCGGCATTTTGTCTCTATAAAGAATGGCGTTTTCTCCCACCCTAGCAACTCAGGCTCTGTCATATCCGGTGGAGTCAAGTATGGGCCACTTGCAACCTCAAATCTCTGTAATCCGGCTCTTCACGAAATCAACAGGCTTCTCTTTGGGTCGATGCTCCCACCTTCCACCCTCGGTGCCTCAACGCCGATGGAGGAAGCCCAGAAGAAGTCTGTCTTCCACAGGTTGGTTCTCCAAGCTGCAACTTTGCCGACAAAATCAGTCCTCAAACAACTGACACTTTCCAAGGACCAAGGTCGACGCAGGGGGCAGAATGTTAAGCTCGCAAAGGAAACAGGGGGCAGGCTCAGAAAAATCCTGAGGCTAATCAAATCACGACCGCAAGAAACGGTCAACGTCGATATCGGCATCATACAAAACGGGCAGGGGGCAGTTCTCTATATGGTCCTGTTTTAACCCCAGTGGTGAATGTAGTTATTCCAATCGGGAACAGCTTCAAACTGTTGTGAAGGGTCAGACAAAATTCTCCCACCGCAATATTGAAGAAGTCTCTGCAGCCCATGGAGATTCCACGAGAGCAGAAACCAGTTCGCTCCCTGAGACAACTTTCCTCATCTATATATAAGGTGTGGAAGCAGGTGAAGGAGATGTTAGTTATATGTATGCCCTAGAGGCCATTACTGTACATAGGATGTATATTGTAGTGGATGCTGGGACATATATAGGGAGGACTTTCTTGCTCGACATGATAGTATGCTATCTGGTTGATCTTTACCTTAACGTGTATACTGTTTGTCTCTCTGTTACATGTTGGTAAAGCCCTTAGGATGTGTGCTTGACTACCTGGACTATGATGCGGATCATACTAGTGGGGACATGGTAGTCTATAAGTACATCCTTCAAAGTCCCTAGTCGTGGGTGTATCGAGACGGGGCATCGATATACCAGAGTAGACTAGCGTATGCCTTCTCGACCTATACAGATGGGCGATGGATGATCCCATATCCATTGGTGTTTGACATCAGAGATGATATACGGGTGCTCAGTAGAGACTGGGTACACTGGACGGACTCGCTGAGAACTCCCAGATGGTATTATACCTCACGTCAGATGGCAGTTCTCTAGTGACACTGGTACAGAGTAGTCTGTTGACCCGAGATCGTCATAGAGTCTTGTGTGGTTCACACTGTGCTTTGATTTCCATCTTACCACGTCCAAGAGGGCGTGCAAAACGGTGGTTTTTGGGTACAGTCCCGAGTCACATGGAGGCAATGAGCGATAGGAGGGGATTCGTCTCTCCCGGTATAGGGAGTTGATGTTGTGCTGTGTTCGATTGGCTATAACAGGAAATCCCTGGCCAGGGTTGCTGAGATTTACTGGTAAGTGTTACCAGTAGTTTCTCGAACAGTTATAGACCTTATATCGACACGACTTATCGAGCTATTGAGGTCTGACGTTTACCACCCCTAGGCGAGATATGCGACATATCAGACGATCAGACCGGACTGTACGGTAGTGTTACTGGTTGGATTCACTGGAGTGTGAGCGGGCTTGCTCGTCGATCTTCAGATCGTTCAATACCCGGGTGGCCGTTACGTTTAGCAGACCGCTTGCGGCTTGTGGATGTTTGATATGATCATCATCTGCTGCCGGTGTATTGACGAGTCTTTAGAGTCCTACACAGAGGTTTCCTGGCTCAAGCGAAACGAAATAGGAGCGCATATGAGATATGTGCGGGACCGAGAATAATACGGTATGTGATACTGTATTCGATTCTCGCGATGTAACATTGATCGGTTATATGCGATATAGCCGGGTTATCGGATCAAGTGTTGATTCGATAAGTTGTTACTGAATATACCAGTCGGTTATGTGCGACATGACCGGATCATTGAATCAAGTGTTGATTTAGTGATTTAATGCATAATTATATATTTGATATATTACTTTGCATTAACTAGTATCGGTTCACTTTGAATGGATTTTCTCACTCGGATGTGCGCGTTATATATGTGATATGATTTTGTGCACTTGCTTGTATCGTGTTTGATGATACATGCTTTTTGGTTAAGTGTAAAGTATTAAACCTTGGTTAATGAAATGGTTAGGGTTTATTATTTGTTATTCATTAATCTTATTTAATTATCCATTTATTTTTGATAAATGAATAAAAGAAAAGAGAAAAGAATGGTGGCTAATTTTGGAGTTTAGTTGAAGCTTCATAAAACTTTGATCAAGTCAACCATTCTTATCTCATCCTTAACCCTAACCATTCCCACTAACCATGATTCATTCTCTACACTTGACTAGAGTTAATATTATGATAAGTATTGTTATTCTTTTCTTTTTTGAATTATCTTATCACAATATTCTTCTTCTTCTTCATCTTCTTTCATGAAGAAAAAGCTTTCTTCATCAATGGTGATTGATGATAAAGAGTGAGAAATCCAATTCTAAATTGAACCCACTTCCTATTTCTTCATCCTCTACCTCTTGCCAAGTAGTAGAGTGTGTTTTTTTCACAAGTTTCTTGACTTGGTGAAGTCGGAGCTTGATTTAGCGATGCCTCGACGTAGATCATCTTCGGCATGGACATCGACGACCTAGCTCGCTTATTCTCCGATGAAGTCGACGCTAGAGCCCGGATTCTTTTTGGACAGCGGAGAGGACTTCGTTGCGGAGCTATGGAGGTAGAGAACCGGATCTACAAAGGTTGTATTTCCGTATCTCTTAGTTAAGTGTTAACTAGTTAGCTTTTTCGCCTAGTTTTCTAGCAAACGATCCGTAGTCGGGTCTCTCGGCACCGTAATTTTTTGAAATTAGCATGTTCGATACCTTGTGAGACCTCACTAGTGTGCCTAGGAACCCTACAGTGGTATCAGAGACTAGCTAGAGCCTTAGGCGAAGTCCAGAGGGAATTTGAAACCCGAACGAACCCGAAACCCACACCCGAGAATGCTCTCTGTCCAGATTTTAAAATTGTGGATTTTTCAAGATTAAAAATATGCAGAAAATCAAGCAGGGTTTTCTAAGAATTACTGTAAATTTCGTGGGCCTAAGTCAACTTTTCCACCGCGGAACCGCGGCACGTGCTATGCATGACGCGGCGGTTCAGCGGTGGTTTTGTCGTTTTGCGCATTTTTCTTTTCACAATAATTCTCAGATTTCTGTGCTGATTTTCCTGGGATATTTTAATATTTATTATACAGTTGAGTTTTCAGGGGCTGTTTTGGGTTTTCATGAGTTCGATCGGATTATCAAATTTTGTCTGTGTGGCTTTCCGGATAAATTTTAGAATATGTTAAAAAGTTCGACCGGATATAAATACCCAATTTTTCCCCTGTCGGGAAATTTCCAAGTGTTGGATTTTTCCGTAGTTTAACGACTTTCTAAGTAGTGCAAGTAACTCGATGGTCCCTCTAGAAGACAACAAACCTTAACTTGATTATGTGACCGTCTTGAACTGCCCTTTGAACCTTCGGGTTTGGGGCAGTACGGCGTGCCACATGTGAGGCGTTGGCTTGACCCTTCTACGGCTGGACCGTTGGTACTGAGGCACGAACTGAATGTTGTTAGACTTATTTCATGCGTTGATCTGTATCGGGAAAATTTGGGTGTTCGATTGTTCGATCGAAAAGTTTAACATTTTCTGTTTATCTGGAATGGGGTACAATAATTGGAATTCACAATAGTTATGAGATAACTGAATGAATGTTATAAACATAGCAGTTTGGTCTCACTTGATCGGTTGCCACGGAATTTTGATGTGATCAAAAGTCCGTCGCAATCACGTAGCGTACGCGGATACTCGCCGGGTAAACTTAATAGACAGCCTCACTCCATAGCCCCGACCAAGTGACTGTAGGAGAACCCCGTCGCCGAAAGCATCCGTTCGGGTGCTCGCGGTAGCGGTGTTCCGCCTTGGTGCACTTCGTCGACGGTATCAGGGGTGCAGCCGTCTACTAAAGTTTGCGACGAGCATTCGATCAGGATGTCGGGAATCGTGTTGAATTACCCGACTTGATATTGAAAAGTGTTTTCGATAATGAGACTAAAATGCGGGGTTTATAATTGTTAGGCATGTGATGTCTAAGGAATTCATTTGGTCAGGCATGCGATGTCTGAGATGGTTGAGGATTCCAACTGTTGTAGTTTTACACTTTCTTTTCTGTGACCGTAAGTGTAATATGTGAAATCGCCGGTTTCGTTGCTATATGTCAACGAAAATTGGGATGCGCATATTTACTTACGTTGATGACATGTGATGTTATGTGTTGCTGGATATGTTATATTGGATCGTCGTGTTTGAATAGCCGGGGGTTTTTATGTGAGATGAGTGTTTTTCATTTTCATTCATGTAAAAACTTGTATGTAATATTCTTTTATTGGGGCGCTTCCAGGTTGTGGAAGTTGTCACCGTTGATGTATATTATTTACTTTTCTGCACTAGGATAGACCCAAGGAGGAGGGCACAAGTAACCGGGTTCTGGAGTCCAGTGGGAGACCAACTCGAGGAGTCGAGTCCGGGTCTCCTAACTCCAGAATTGGTAGGGTTGCTTGCCGCTCTCGTAGGGGTCTAGGGGTGTGGGTTTGGCTATTCATCGCGACCGTGGAATCCGTGTTTTATACTGGCTCGTATTGAAAACACGGACGTCCTAGTATATCCAATATTTCATATGTTCTTCTGCTGCGATATCTATGATGTGATCATGTGATGTTCTATGATAGATACAGTATATAGTATATATGATATATTATATAGACGTTACTTATGTTTTACACCCGCGCTAGCCCTGCTCTGCTCTGTCGTTAGTTACCTAACCTAACGGTGCACGAGGGGACATCGAGGCGAATGCGGATGGCATAAGTGTACATCGTATTTATCTGTGATGTTTAGGTAACTTATATGATGGGACTTCATTAATGTGATTAATGAAATAAAAGAAACCTAAGATGTTGTAGAATCGAATTTCAAAATAAAACAGGTAGCTACAGTTCTTGCTTTGCACAGCGGTATATGTGATATATCCTGCACCTTATTCGATGAGGAAAGGACCGAGATCCCTTCACCGGGAGTGACTCCTTTAGCAATAACTGGCAGATGCTACACACTTGGTTTGTCTTTTGATTGCTTTTAAGTGTTTTTGCTTTGCACAGCGATATATATGATATATCCCGCACCTCATTCGACGAGGAAAGGACCGACGATCCCTTCACCGGGAGTGACTCCTTTAGCAAAACAAGAAAAGCCTCAAAAGCACTCCATTTTAAAATCATTCGATCCTACAACGATATCATGTTCATTACGCAATAGGTTTTTAGAAAAACCTGTCGTAGCCCTCCGTCATTTCAGATAAGTACTAGTTAGTATTCGTGCTGCGGTTGTTTGGCATGCGTCAAGGCGTAGTGTACGGTAGCTAACTAGTGCTTATCTGCCAGCATATGATGCGATTGAATTAGGGTATTCGTACGGCGTTGTTTGGCATGCGTCAAGGGTCGTGCGGGTGGGTTTAATTCAATCAAGAAATGTACGGGTTGAACTTGACTAGCAGACTATGGGTTGTTTGGCATGCGTCAAGGTCATAGCGAGCTAGGGGCAAAATATTATCGGGAATTTCAAGTGTTGAAATTTGCAATGAGATTGCATACCTTCTATGAGATAGTTGGATCCCGATACTCGCTGCGAGTAAGAGTTACTCCTGGGAGAGTTTTATACATTACAATTAGCCGATCAAGTAGGTGTCTAGAAAGGTGTTAACGAGGTTACGCCTCTGGGAAAACGAGGTTTACATTAATTAGGTTCGTTCGAAAGCACGGGGGACCTCCCTCAAAGTACCGACACTGGCCTGGCTGAAAGATTGGCGAACTTGTAGTGTGTAATTAATCCCGGCTAGTCTTTCCTTTTAGGGTTTGAAGGAAGATTTGATAAAAAGCAGTGGGAGCCATCCTGATTAGATAAAATAAAAACCAATCTATTCTTGCAAGAGCGCACGCTGAGTGTTTTCTTCTCTCTCTCTCCAGGTAGCGACCATATCACGCCTTAATCAAGATAATAATACGGATTTTTGACCGAACCCGCTTGTTATACTGAGCTGGGGAACGTTGGGCCCGCTCCAACTTATAATTGTTGTAAGACAGAGCAGGAAATTGGGGAATACCAGAATTCCCGTGCCGCCCAAACGAAGAGAGTGCATACTGATGCATCATCTTCGGGTGTGTTCATTACAAAGAACTGTTTCTCTGTATCCTCTACGTCCTGGGTATGTGATACCAGATCAGGATCCCAGATATGTAATATGTTACATAGGGCTACAGAAAGGTAGAGAACTGAGAACGGGTGATAAGTTTCATGAGGCAGAAAACGGGGCAAGAGTTGCAGCCAAGTCTGTTGGTCACTGTCACCCTGTATTACCAATACATTGATTCTGAACGAATGTTATTAGATACCGAACCTGATATACAAAATCATATCAGTCTCTTTATTAGTAAAGAAATGATAAAATTTTGTATAGTTGGATAATGTTTTGAACATTTCCTATATCAAAAGTTGATCGGATCAGGCACGTTATCTAAAAGCGTTGATGTTCTAAATCAAACTACAATTCTTAGTATACGGAGCACACACAAGAGGAAGAGTTCAGAAATGAACGAATCCTTCTTGAGGTATTGTAGACTAGGTCATATCAATGTGACCCGACTAGCTAGAGTTACATAAAGATGCATATTTAAATTAGTTTGAATTTACATCTTGTGAAACTCACCAGTCATGTCACAAAGATAAGATGACCACAGCCCTGTTTATTGGAAACAGAGAAAGAGTTATGAACTCTTGGGATGATACATGTTGATGTATGTAAGGTCCCCTGTCTACACATGCCATGACTGATTCTTTATACTTCATTATATTCTCTGATAATCTCTCAAGATTCAGTCATATGTTCCTGTTGAAACATGAGTCTGAACCTTTTGAGATATTCACAGAATATAAGCGAGAAGTAGAGAACCAAAATACAGGTATAAGTATTATGTCCTTTGATGTGATCGAGGAGGAGAATACTTGAGCACGGAATTCCTGGATTATTCTAAAGGAGAATGCGATTCTCTCTCAGCATTACTCCTCCGTATACACCATAGCACGATGGTATATCGGGGCGGAGCAATAACACCCTATATGATAAGGTGTGCTCTATGATGAGTACTACTGAGTTACCTATTTCCTTTTTGGGAATTATGCACTTGAGAAGCTGCATACCTATTGAATAGGGTTCGAATCAAATCAGTTGCCTACCATTTCATATGTGATATGGAAAGGGAAGAGCCCATATCTTAAGATAGTTAAGATTTGGGGTTGTCCGGCCTATGTCTAAAAGCAAAATCCGGACAAGCTCAAGGCAAGGTCAGTTATGTAGAACTGGAAAGGTTCCAGCTATACAAACTACAACAGATGATTTGAAAGAACCAAAGGATTCAGTAGATTCCAACGAACCTCGGCCTCTCCGCCGATCTAGTAGGGTTCCTCACCCACCTGAGAGATACTTCGGTTTCTCTATGACAGTGGGAGCGAGGACTGCATCATGAGATGATGACCCAACTAGTTTCGAGCTGGCCATCAGGAGTGTGACTCTGTAAGAATGGCTGGATGCTTAGCGATCTGAGATGGAATCCTTATACACCAACAAAGTATGGACTTTGGTTGCAATATCTGAAGGGTTAAATCCCCATCAGGAGCAAGTATATCTTGAGAAGATTACTTGGTGTACATGGAAAAGTTGAGACTTTCAAAGCTAAACTTGTTAAAGGTTTACATCATTGACCAGGTGTGGATCATGATGAAACTTTTTCTAAAGATCTATGCTTAAGTCCATCCAGATCCTACTTGTCATGGCTACATACCATGACTACGATCTCTGGTGGTTGGGTGTCTTGACTGCTTTTCTAAATGATGATTTAGAAGAGTGCGTCTATAAGTACACAGCCAGAGGGCCTCGTAGACAGTGGGAGCAGCGGAAACGTGTGCAAGATGCTTTATAGGATAAAGCAGGCATCGCGGAGTTGGAACATCTGTTTTGATGGATTAGTCAAAGAAGTTGACATCATCAAAATGGTAGATGAACCTTGTATAAACAAAATGGTAGTAGGGAGTATGGTGCTGATCCTCGTAGAGTACGTGGATGACATACTCTTGATAAGAAAAGAGTTTCTTATGCTACGCTCGATCAATCTCCGTTTATCACAATGATTCTCCGTGTAGGATCAAAATGATACCTCCTAAATCCTGAGTTTTAGATCTATGAGATAGATTTAATTGGATGTTAGGATTCTCACTAGTTATAGTGAGATGATATCAATTGATCCTGGGGAGAATCGCTGGAAGTGTTCCAGGGTGATAAAGACGACTGAGTGTCAGTCGCAGGCATTGTCTTTACCCTCAGTAAAGGGACGGTATGTTGGAAGAGTTCCAAGCTAGATACCGTGACATACTAGACGATAAAGGCTGGATACATCGCTACTTAAGATGCTACCAAAGAGGCTGTTTGGGTGTATATTGGTTCATGAGATGAACTATGTTCCTCCCATTGTGTGACAATGGAGTTGTGGCTTATGCCAAGGAACGCCGGTCCCATCAGTGATCCAGACATATTCTATGGCAGTATCACTTGATCATGGAGATGGTTGATCTCCAGGGAGATCGAGGTTAGGAGAGTAGGCTCAGAGGACAACACAGCGGATCCACTCACAAAGGCCTGTTCCCAGAGAGAGACTTTTATGGGATGGTTGAGTATGAGATACTACAACCACTGCTACAGATGGCCCTAGTGCAAGTGGGAGATTGTTAGTTATATGTATGCCCTAGAGGCCATTACTGTACATAGGATGTATATTGTAGTGGATGCTGGGACATATATAGAGAGGACTTTCTTGCTCGACATGATAGTATGCTATCTGGTTGATCTTTACCTTAACGTGTATACTGTTTGTCTCTTTGTTACATGTTGGTAAAGCCCTTAGGATGTGTGCTTGACTACCTGGACTATGATGCGGATCATACTAGTGGGGACATGGTAGTCTATAAGTACATCCTTCAAAGTCCCTAGTCGTGGGTGTATCGAGACGGGGCATCGATATACCAGAGTAGACTAGCGTATGCCTTCTCGACCCATACAGATGGGCGATGGATGATCCCATATCCATTGGTGTTTGACATCAGAGATGATATACGGGTGCTCAGTAGAGACTGGGTACACTGGAAGGACTCGCTGAGAACTCCCAGATGGTATTATACCTCACGTCAGATGGCAGTTCTCTGGTGACACTGGTACAGAGTAGTCTGTTGACCCGAGATCGTCATAGAGTCTTGTGTGGTTCCCACTGTGCTTTGATTTCCATCTTACCACGTCCAAGAGGGCGTGCAAAACGGTGGTTTTTGGATACAGTCCCGAGTCACATGGAGGCAATGAGCGATAGGAGGGGATTCGTCTCTCCCGGTATAGGGGGTTGATGTTGTGCTGTGTTCGATTGGCTATAACAGGAAATCCCTGGCCAGGGTTGCTGAGATTTACTGGTAAGTGTTACCAGTAGTTTCTCGAACAGTTATAGACCTCATATCGACACGACTTATCGAGCTATTGGGGTCTGACGTTTACCACCCCTAGGCGAGATATGCGACATATCAGACGATCAGACCGGACTGTACGGTAGTGTTACTGGTTGGATTCACTGGAGTGTGAGCGGGCTTGCTCGTCGATCTTCAGATCGCTCAATACCCGGGTGGCCATTACGTTTAGCAGACCGCTTGCGGCTTGTGGATGTTTGATATGATCATCATCTGCTGCCGGCGTATTGACGAGTCTTTAGAGTCCTACACAGAGGTTTCCTGGCTCAAGCGAAACGAAATAGGAGCGCATATGAGATATGTGCGGGACCGAGAATAATACGGTATGTGATACTGTATTCGATTCTCGCGATGTAACATTGATTGGTTATATGCGATATAGCCGGGTTATCGGATCAAGTGTTGATTCGATAAGTTGTTACTGAAGATACCAGTCGGTTATGTGCGACATGACCGGATCATTGAATCAAGTGTTGATTTAGTGATTTAATGCATAATTATATATTTGATATATTACTTTGCATTAACTAGTATCGGTTCACTTTGAATGGATTTTCTCACTCGGATGTGCGCATTATATATGTGATATGATTTTGTGCACTTGCTTGTATCGTGTTTGATGATACATGCTTTTTGGTTAAGTGTAAAGTATTAAACCTTGGTTAATGAAATGGTTAGGGTTTATTATTTGTTATTCATTAATCTTATTTAATTATCCATTTATTTTTGATAAATGAATAAAAGAAAAGAGAAAAGAATGGTGGCTAATTTTGGAGTTTAGTTGAAGCTTCATGAAACTTTGATCAAGTCAACCATTCTTATCTCATCCTTAACCCTAACCATTCCCACTAACCATGATTCATTCTCTACACTTGACTAGAGTTAATATTATGATAAGTATTGTTATTCTTTTCTTTTTTGAATTATCTTATCACAATATTCTTCTTCTTCTTCATCTTCTTTCATGAAGAAAAAGCTTTCTTCATCAATGGTGATTGATGATAAAGAGTGAGAAATCCAATTCTAAATTGAACCCACTTCCTATTTCTTCATCCTCTACCTCTTGCCAAGTAGTAGAGTGTGTTTTCTTCACAAGTTTCTTGACTTGGTGAAGTCGGAGCTTGATTTAGCGATGCCTCGACGTAGATCATCTTCGGCATGGACATCGACGACCTAGCTCGCTTATTCTCCGATGAAGTCGACGCTAGAGCCCGGATTCTTTTTGGACAGCGGAGAGGACTTTGTTGCGGAGCTATGGAGGTGGAGAACCGGATCTACAAAGGTTGTATTTCCGTATCTCTTAGTTAAGTGTTAACTAGTTAGCTTTTTCGCCTAGTTTTCTAGCAAACGATCCGTAGTCGGGTCTCTCGGCACCGTAATTTTTTGAAATTGGCATGTTCGATGCCTTGTGAGACCTCACTAGTGTGCCTAGGAACCCTACAGGAGACTCATCCCAAGACGGATTCTGATACAACGGTTCCTCCTAAAACCAAAGCATCTTTTCACAAAAAAAGAGTGGCCTAATAAAGCTCAAGGGCCCGGAGCGAACTCCAAATGCCAAAACTCCAAACACCCAAGCCTGGTGGCCCAGGCTTGGGGGCATGGTAGTTCACATAGTCTATGTGGTGAATTCCAAAGACGAAGTTCGAGTTTCTACTAGTCACCGATCTCAAACTCGGTCCCTGTCAAAAGTTCAACTGCAACGTGAAAAGCTGCAGGAGATGCTTGCTCAGGCGACAGCAAACGCTAATCCATCGCCTAAGGAAAATCCCGAGGACGAACCCGAAGAAAGAGTAGAGACGGAGTCAGATATTGATTTCCTAAAGCGCGCTTTGAAAAAGAGAGATGAAGAAGCGGCAGAAATGTCCACTAAAATGAACTAGATGGCCCTTCTGATTCAGAATATGGATGGAATAATGGTTCAATCGGAACCACAGACAAATGAACCGCTGGCAGTCGGTCTTAAAGATAAGGATGACATTTCAAATCCTCTGCAAATCTCATCAATGGCTGAGGAGGAAATGATTCCTAAAAGAAAATCTGGACACATATATCGCTCAGCGAATCAAAGCTCACTACGCCAGTGAAGCTGCAAATAGATCAATCAAGACTGGTCGAACGTATCCGACGTGGTACGACCAAATACAGTACTCGCCAGAGTACACACTTCCAGCGTTCCACATGTACAAAGGAACTGGGAATCCTCGCCAGCACATTGCGCGATTTAAATCCATGTGCGGAAATATAGGAAATGACATACTACTCCTCTGACAGTTCTTCAGCGGTTTGGCGGGCATCACCTTCGTATGGTATGCAAAAATCCTAAATAATTTCGTGAAGAGATTCAACGAAATGGATATGCTCTTCTCTCAGGGATTCGCTAATGAGAACGAACATACTACCGTGACGGTGTTGGTCAACGAAAGGGTTAGACCAAATGATACTTGGGTTCAATATGTTACCCGATGGCGAAATCTCTGGTCAAATACAAGCAACGCGTCGATGAAGTTGCAGCCATGGGAATGCTCATAGCCACCCTTGACCTAAATTCAAAGGAGTCCTCGTATATGTCCCTCTTCAAGCCGACGACTTTCCAAGAACTCATGGATAAAATGGCTCGATTGGATCAAATGGGTCAAGACACTTTCTCATCCAATGATGACGAGTGAAAAGCAGAGGCAAGATAGCGTTTGTTGCCTACGCTTAACAAAATAAGCGGCTCTGAAGCAACCTGTCGCCAAAATAGTGACGGCATGGGTACTCGCTCCCCCCTGAGATATACACAGGGGGCATATTTCTCACTGGTGGAAGAATATCTATGTAGAATGGTCCTTTTTTTCTCAAAGGACATGAAGGATATTAAGGGGCCTACAAACAGGTCCTACAATCTAGTGGAATGCCCCGTTCAAAAAACAAAAACAAAAAAAAACACGGTACGTCCATAAGCAAAACGGGCACGGATGAAAACCCGAAAGGGCGCTGTGAGTAAAAACAACAGGACTGCCGGCGAGCTTATGAAACCCCGCAAGGGGGCAACCTCGTTAAAATAAATACACTTACGAGATTCTCACGACTCGTAAGGAGAATCCCCCTGTGAGACCCTCACGGCTCATAGGATTAAAAAGTCTTAAGTTACAGGGATCTGAACCTGTTCTTAAGCCGTCATATCCCCCAAATTGCCCTACAGGTGGTCCATATTGACCCTTGTATATAATCCAGGGGCACGAATAAATATTTCTTTGCCAAGTTCTATAAATGGCAAGAAATGTCCCTATATGATGAATAACACTTGTAGATCCTCTCGACATATAAGGAGAAAACCCTTTTGGAAGATCCTTATGACGTACAAGAGAAGACATCACTTAGGAATCCTGTCACACCCCGCTTCCCAGTATACGGGAAGAGGACATGACGAGGCCGCTACGTATTTACTATGAAGTAAATACGCTAAGCGTATCTAAGCAATATAAAAGTAAGCACAAGAGACAAGAGATATAAACTGAACAACAACTTTATTTACTAACATTCTTTTGTACAATGCATGAAAGGAAATACAACTGAAATAAAAGCGGTGCCTAAACAATGGCATATCAGAAATGAAAGTACTGAATGGAAAGTGTATAATGACTAGAGCTCGGGGTCTTCGCTGAAATGGTCCAAGTCTTCAGCAATGGGCTCAATCTCTGACGGGTCCAAATCACCTGACGACATTCAAAGAAGAAAGAAATAGAATGTCGTCAACGAACAGGTCGCTCGGTAAGTCCCAAAGATAAGAGGAAAGTAGAATAGACAGAATAAGAAGGTATCTTTTAAAGTTGTATTATATTGTTGTAATATTGTATCAACGCTGTTGTTTGTAGCTTGGTGCAGAAGATACCAGTGTATACGAGAGGAGTCCCACTTACACCGGGGACTTTGGTAACCCGTAGTACAAGGCTCCGTCGATAATACCACGGAACAACGGCATGAATGTAATTACATCTTAAGTGACCACCTCGTGCCACCTTTAACATATTCCGTACCAGTCTACCCATTAAACCCCGCGATGTCTTGATTATATTGTTGTATTGTATTGTAAACTGTATACATTGCATAATTGGAAGACTTTGCCGGAACCATGATATCAGTAAATGGATGTAACCGTAGAATCATGTAAATGGATGTAAACTGGAGATCATGTAAATGGAATGTATATCTATGGTTTGGTTCGGTCAAGTTGTATAGATTGATAGTTGGATTCATGGATTCATGTTGGATTGTAATATTATAGATTTTAGATTGTAGATTGTAGACTGTAGATTGTAGATTGTAGATTTTACTTGAATGATATTCAAGTCAGATTATAATGAGACTCAAACTGAGTCAGACAATTAGGAAAGTAAATTGAAGTCCTGATTGTTTTTATTAATTTGTCTACCTTAGATAGGCAAGCACCCACTTCTCTGGCTCCTTGAGGCTCAAGAGATTGGTCCCGCTTAAACCTATGTATACTAAGGTCCTTAGGGTAATTTATAGAACATGAGCGGTTTTTATGTAAAAATACTTTTATATACTTTTCAAAATACACCCCAAGTATTTATTAATCGTATTTAGAGTTGTAATGATTGTATATTTTATATTGTGATATTTCTAGTGAACATATCCTAATTTCATAAATAAAGGTATTTATTTGTAATATTGGTTTGTATGGAATTCATGGTATTTTAGTGGATAATTGATTCTTGTGATATTGTAGAAAAAGTGGAATATTTATAATACTTCAAAAATAGATATGTTTATGTTACATATACATATATTTATATGAAAATAATTTTTGTATATATCTATAATATTCTAGAAATCTCGTTTTCTTAAGATGTCGTATTCTAAATCTTTCGAGACCGAATGCTCCTTGCGGAAGTCTGAATCTCGCACTACTAAGCCCGAGGATGTGCGATAATCCGCACCATCCCGAACGGGTTCCCCAAATGGGTTGTAGCGGCGCTTTACAAAGATTTGTATAAATACTCATCATTAAGAAAAACGGTTTTATTAATTATGGTATTTAAATGAAAAAGTGTCGTTTTCCCGTATTTTATGTTCTAGGGTCTCCTAAGTCAACTAGACTGCTCTTAACTGGTCCAAAGCGACCAGTTGTGAGATACCTCAAATCACCTCTTCACCGCCAATTGTGGCCAGATAAGTACAAGTGAAGAAAGGAGGGATCCGCACACGAATCACCGTGAGACGGGCCTTTTAAAGTTACCTTTCTCACTTGTCTAGCCTAAACACCACAAAGTCAGGTTTAGATAAACGACTGAATGCCCACAACCTTATCCTATTTTCATAATAAGTGGTATTTATTTGTAAAGATGTATCAATACTAAATTTTTTAGAAATGGTTTTATTAAGTATATGGTATTTAAATGAAAATGTTTGTTTTCCCGTATTCTATGTTCTCGAGGGTATCGTGTTATGTTGCATATGAGTGTGTGAGAAGGTAGGTCGTTACCTCGTGATCTACTTAAAAGTATAGCAAGTTTAATGGAGTTAAATATAGAATTGAAACAATATGGTATTTAAGTGAAAAATACGATAAACTGAATTAGCCATCATTTTATAAAATAAAACTTGATCAATTTTGTTGATTAGTATTTAATAGTCAACATGAGAAAGTTTAAGCATAATTGTATTAACGAGAAGTGGAGTTTTATGAAGAAACCGAATTGGAAATCGGATTTGTTCCGATTCCGTCGGGTTTGTAAATCTGTATTTTTTAGAATAGAAAAGAGAGATAGAAAATGGGAACTTACGGGTTTAGGAAAACAAGAAGAGAGAGATTGATCGGAAGGAGTCGCCGGTGCGTCGCTTCGTCGCCGGGAGCTCCTAGAACGATCGCCGGAAGTTCGCCGGGAATTTCGCCGTAGCTTCGCTTCGTACTTGTTTTCAAAGTACACAAGTTTCTTGGAATTTTTTTAGAGAGTTGGATCAGAGTTTTGGGGTGAGAAGGTAGAGGGTAGGGGTGGTATTTATAGGGTTAGGCTAGGGTTAGGGTAGATGAAGGGTTTAATTGAAAAAAATATAAAAATATATAAAAATGTATTAAAAATTAGAGTAAATGGGGCTTTCTGACTTTTTTGGAACTGATCTAGGAATTTAAAGTATGCAGGGGGGTATAGGATGCTAAGAGCCATCTTTCCCAAGTTGACGACTCGGCGGTCCGGCCGAGTCCGGCGGCGGACCGGCCGACTCGGCCGATCCCGGCCGAGTCGATGGGTCGGGGGGTGGCTGGTCGGTTGGTGTGCTCACTGGTATATTTAGTTTTGTGGATGTAGTGGGGTTTTTGTGAGAAATGCACATGTAACTGTTGGTATTCTAAAAGTTTCAAAACAAAATAATATTAAAAATAATGTGGGGTATAGGATTTGAACTCTGGTGGCTTGGTTCAGCAGTGCAAGGTCTTACCAATGAGCTACAAGCTCCTTCTTGTAATTAAATAGCTAATTAATTACTTATCTTGTGCTTAGGTAATAAATACCCCTTTATGGATTTTTGAAATTTTTTTGTAAAAACCTGTATACGAAATTTAAGATTGTTACATTCTACCCTCCTAAAAAAAATTTCGTTCTCGAAATTTGTAAAAGGAAAGTGTAACAAATTAAAGGAAAGTTTGGTGTCTGGAGTACTTGTTAGTGTATAAAAATAACAAAGTGATACAAGGGTGAAAAGAAGGCTTACCAGTGTTACCTTGACCTACAGTCTCGGCTTCTACGGCTGCTAAGGTGTAAGCATGTCGTCATGGCACGTTCCTCCTAGCTGGAGGCATATTCCCCTGTACTCGAGGAATATTTCTCAGTGCCTGATGAAATTGGCGATTTGGCTGAGCAGGAAATCCACGTGTAGGTGGAGCTGGGAGTGCAGGATGAGTTGCAGGAGCCAGGATAGCTGGCTGCTGCGGGTAGTTGACGGGTGTGTGTGCTGGGTTGCGTCTATAAGGACAGTTTCCAATTCCGTGATTGGACGCGCCACAAACCAAGCATAGGACTTTTGCGCGCCTACAGTCCTTCCACAAGTTTCCTTCTCTCTTGCAATAAAAGCAAAAATCGGGTCATGGCCGATCCTTGGCTTCTTCCAGTTTTCTGAGTTCAACAGCTGGCCTTGAAGAGGCCCCTCCTGCCATTTGAGTGGCAGGGCGTTTCACTCCTGCAGATTGAGGTCTGCCCCTTGCCTTTATCACTACCTCATAACGGCGGGCAGCTTCCAGAGCATCCTCGTGAGTTGGAAATTTCCCTGTGGCTAGTGCAGCCTGGATTTCCGTGTCCAAACCTTGTTGAAATCGACGGGCTCTGATCTCATCCGTCGGTATCAGGTGTGCCGCTAATCTGTTACGGTCTTGTGTTAACTGTGTATTATGTGATATTAAAAATTTGAAATACTGTGACATATCTTACCGACTGAGCATGGTGAACTCAGCGTCATATTCATCTACTGACTTGACCCACATAGAACCTTGTTGTAGATGAATGAACTGCTGTTCCATGGCAAACCTGGCAGTCACAGGGAAGTATTTCGCGTCGAACCTATCGCGAAAAGTCTTCCATTCAATGGGCTGATCAAGATGGCTTTCTTCCGCCTTCCACCAGTTCCGTGCATTGTCCGTGAGTTGCGGCTTTGCAACTCGGACCCAAACTATTTCTGGCACTTGTACTGCTGCCAGATCATCCTCGATACTTTGAGCCCATTCCTCAGCTTCCAGTGGGCTCCCCTTTCCTGAGAACTGTTTGGAATGCAAAGCTCTGAATTGCTTCACCCCAGGTGCTTCAGCCTCGGGACGGTTCAAGAGCTGCTGCCGTCCCTCTAGGAGGCTGCGGATTGCCTCAAGCAGAACCATTTGCTCGTTGAGTAGATCAGGAACGACAGGTGTGAGTGGTAGTGGTGGAGGTGTATTGTTGACATTGGTGCTGGTGTTGTTTGGTGAATCCATAACCTTGAATGAAAAATTTAGGTTAAGACAGATTCAAAGTATATATGATTCAAAGAATAAGAAATGATGGGATTCAAGGAACATGATTGTAAAGAATATTTTAGTTGCTGGTTCTTGTGTTATATTTCTTAGGTTGTTCATGCAGAACAGAATTGCATGGCGGTGTTCCATACAACTCTGACCTGCATGGGCCACCAACAAAACCTGTCACGCCCCACTTCCCAGTATACGAGCAGAGGACGCGACGAGGCCGCTACGTATTTACTGTGAAGTAAATACGCTAAGCGTATCTGAGCAATATAAAAGTAAGCACAAGAGACAAGAGATATAAACTGAACAACAACTTTATTTATTAACATTTTTTTGTACAATGCACGAAAGGAAATACAACTGAAATAAAAGCGGTGCCTAAACAATAGCATAACAGAAATGAAAGTACTGAATGGAAAGTATACAATGACTAGAGCTCGGGGTCTTCGCTGAAATGGTCCAAGTCTTCAACAGTGGGCTCAATCTCTGACGGGTCCAAATCACCTGACGACATTCAAATAAGAAAGAAATAGAATGTCGTCAGCGAACAGGTCGTTCAGTAAGTCCCAAAGATAAGAGGAAAGAAGAATAGACAGAATAAGAAGGTATCTTTTAAAGTTGTATTATATTGTTGTAATATTATATTAACGCTGTTGTTTGTAGCTTGGTACAGAAGATGCCAGTGTATACGAGAGGAGTCTCACTTACACCGGGGACTTTGGTAACCCGTAGTACAAGGCTCCGTCGATAATACCGCGGGCATGAATGTAATTACGTCTTAAGTGACCACCTCGTGCCACCTTTAAAATATTCCGTACCAGTCTACCCCTTAAACCCCGCGATATCTTGATTGTATTGTTGTATTGTATTGTAAACTGTATACATTGTATAATTGGAAGACTTTGCCGGAACCATGATATCAGTAAATGGATGTAACCGTAGAATCATGTAAATTGATGTAAACTGGAGATCATGTAAATGGAATGTATATCCATAGTTCAGTTCGGTCAAGTTGTATAGATTGATAGTTGAATTCATGGATTTATGTTGGATTGTAATATTATAGATTTTAGATTGTAAATTGTAGACTGTAGATTGTAAATTGTAGATTTTACTTGAATCATATTCAAGTCAGATTATAATGAGACTAAAACTGAGTCAGACAATTAGCAAAGTAAATTGAAATCCTGATTGTTTTTATTAATTTGTCTACCTTAGACAGGAAAGCACCCACTTTTCCAGCTCCTTGAGGCTCAAGAGATTGGTCCCGCTTAAACCTATGTATACTAGGGTCCTTAGGGTAATTTATAGAACATGAGCGGGTTTTATGTAAAAATACTTTTATATACTTTTCAAAATACACCCCAAGTATTTATTAATCGTCTTTAGAGTTGTAATGAATGTATATTTTATATTGTGATATTTCTAGTGAACATATCCTAATTTCATAAATAAAGGTATTTATTTGTAATATTGGTTTGTATGGAATTCATGGTATTTTAGTGGATAATTGATTCTTATGATATTGTAGAAAAGGTGGAATATTTATAATACTTCAAAAATAGATATGTTTATATTACATATACATATATTTATATGAAAATAATTTTTGTATATATCTATAATATTCTAGAAATCTCGTTTTCTTAAGATGTCGTATTTTAAATGTTTCGAGACCGAATGCTCCTTGCGGAGGTCTGAATCTCGCACTACTAAGCCCGAGTATGTGCGATAATCCGCACCATCCCGAACGGGTTCCCCAAATGGGTTGTAGCGGCGCTTTGCAAAGATTTGTATAAATACTAATCATTAAGGAAAATGGTTTTATTAATTATGGTATATAAATGAAAAAGTGTCGTTTTCCCGTATTCTATATTCTAGGGTCTCCTAAGTCAACTAGACTGCTCCTAACTGGTCCAAAGCAACCAGTTGTGAGATACCTCAAATCACCTCTTCACCGCCAATTGTGGCCAGGTAAGTACAAGTGAAGAAAGGAGGGATCCGCTCACGAATCACCGTGAGACGGGCCTTTTAAAGTTACATTTCTCACTTGTCTAGCCTAGACACCACAAAGTCAGGTTTAGATAAACGAATGAATGCCCACAACCTTATCATATTTTCATAATAAGTGGTATTTATTTGTAAAGATATATCAATACTAAATCTTTTAGAAATGGTTTTATTAAGTATATAGTATTTAAATGAAAATGTTTGTTTTCCCGTATTTTAAGTTCTCGAAGGTATCGTGTTATGTTGCATATGAGTGAATGAGGAGGTAGGTCATTACCTCGTGATCTACTTAAAGGTATAGCAAGTTTAATGGAGTTAAATGTAGAATTGAAACAATGTGGTATTTAAGTGAAAAATACGATAAACTGAATTAGCCATCATTTTATGAAATGAAACTTGATCAATTTGGTTAATTAGTGCTTAATAGTCAACATGAGGGAGTTTAAGCATAATTTTATTAACGAGAAGTGGAGTTTTATGAAGAAACCGAATCGGAAATCGGATTTGTTCCGATTCCGTCGGGTTTGTAAATCCGTATTTTTTAGAATAGAAAAGAGAGATAGAAAATGGGAACTTACAGGTTTAGGAAAACAAGAAGAGAGAGATTGATCGGAAGGAGTCACCGGTGTGTCGCTTCGTCGCCGGGAGCTCCTAGAACGATCGCGGAATTTCGTCGTAGCTTCGCTTCATGCTTGTTTTCAAAGTACACAAGTTTCTTGGAATTTTTTTAGAGAGTTGGCTCAGAGTTTTAGGGTGAGAATGTAGAGGGTAGGGGTGGTATTTATAGGGTTGGGCTAGGGTTAGGGTAGATGAAGGGTTTAATTGAAAAAATGTAAAAATATATAAAAATGTATTAAAAATTAGAGTAAATGGGGCTTCTTGACTTCTCTGGAACCGATCTGGGAATTTAAAGTATGCAGGGGGGTATAGGATGCCAAGAGCCATCTTTCCCAAGTTGACGACTCGTCAGTCCGGCCGTGTCCGGCCGGCGGCGCCGGCCCGAGTCGGCCGGTCCGCCGGCCGAGTCGAGGGGTCGGGGGTGGCTGGTCAGTTGGGGTGCTTACTGGTATATTTAGTTTTGTAGGTGTAGTGGGGTTTTTTGTGAGAAATCCACGTGTAACTGTTGGTATTCTAAAAGTTTCAAAACAAAACAATATTAAAAATAATGTGGGGTATGCGATTTGAACTCTGGTGGCTTGGTTCAGCAGTGCAAGGTCTTACCAATGAGCTACAAGCTCCTTCTTGTAATTAAATAGCTAATTAATTACTTATCTTATACTCAGGCAATAAATACCCCTTTATGAATTTTTGAAAATTTTTTGTAAAAAGTTGTATAGGAAATTTAGGGTTGTTACAAATCCCCATGATTCTTAAGGAGAAAATACGCCTACGAGATCCTCATGACTCGTAGGGAGAAAACCCTTTATGAGACCCTTATGGCTCATAAAGTCAAAAGTATTAGTCGACAGGATCCTAACCCTGTCTACTAAGCCACCTTTGTCCAAATCGACAGGGGAAAATGATGATTCGCTCCTGGGACTATTCCAGTTGTAGAGATACTGATGCCTAAATTGGTATCAAATCCCGAGTCCTTTCAAGGCAAATGATGAGTTGCTCCTGACAATATCCCAGTTGTAGCAATACAGATGCCTAAACAAGTGTCAAACTCCAAAGTCAACCTCTCCGGCAAATGCCGACCCTAAAACCATCTAATGAAGAAGGGGACCTCGTTCGGCTGGGATCAGAAATGCCAAAGTGCACGGGAAGTGCACAGGACAAAATCAAGCAATACCTGCAGAATCCACCGGTACTGACTGCTCCAGTCAAGAGAAAACCCCTCATCCTGTACACAACAGCCCTTGAAGGTTCTTTAGGCACGCTATGGGCATAGGAGAACGATCAGGGAAAGGAGAGAGCTCTCTACTATTTGACTCGAGTTCTTCTGGGGGAAGAAAACAACTACTCCCCTATCGAAAAGCATTGCCTGGCATTAATCTTCACGGTAACGAAGCTCCGACATTATGCCTTGGCACATGAGGTCCATCTTATATCAAAAGCGGATCCTCTCAAATATTTGAAATCAAGAGCCATACTAACGGGAAAGCTTGCTAAATGGACCCTCCGGTTGATGGAATGCTCGATAATCTACCAACCTCTCAAGGTAGTAAAAGGCCAGGCCATCGCCGACTTTCTCGCGGAGCATCCGATACCTGCCGACTCTCCCTTGAACCATGAGTTCCCAGACGAACACGCGTTTGACGCAATCGACGGGGAGAAAGAAGGGAGTGATACCCGATGGGAACCCTTCTTCGATAGGGCATCATCTATGAAGAGGTGGAAGCAAAGCACCCCCATAATCAAAGCTGGAGTGGGCCTTATCTTCGTGACTCCGCAAGGAGGGATAATGCATTTCGCCCTCTCCTTAACAGAGCCAAGAACAAACAACGAGGCTGAATATGAAGTTTTGATAGCGGGTCTTGAGATTGTTGTCGACATGGGAATCGAAGATCACTTCATATATGGAGACTCCCAGCTAGTCGTTAACCAAGTAAATGGCAACTATCAAACGTGTAAACCAGAGTTGGTAAAATATGGCGAAAGAGTGCAGCAACTGCTGACTCAAATTCCCTCCTACATCCTAGGAAGCATACCGCGGTAGAAAATAGCAAGGCGGATGCGTTAGCCAAGCTCGCTAAAGAACTGGCCGACGAAAACCTCGATGAGTAAGGATCATTGTACAAAGCCGTCGGATTCTCGCGCCAGCAGAAATATCTCCGAAGTCGTCTGAAAGAATGGGAGTGACTGAACATGCGGTCTTCCAAATAGAGGAAGAAAAGGCTGAGGATTGGAGAGAAGTCATTATAGACTACTTCAAATCCCATCGAACGGCCGAAAACGCATCATCAAGACATCAGCTCATGAAGCGAGCTCTGTCTTTCGCCTTCGTCAATGATACTCTATATAAGAGATCGTTCGATTGTTTATGGCTAAGATGTCTGGGACCAGAAGAAGAAAGGAGAGTCGTCCAAGAAATTCATGACGGACTCTGCGGTTCTCATCTAGCCGGGCCAAAGATGAAGCTGAAGATCAAAAGAATGGGTTACTATTGGCCCACGATGATTCAGGACTTCCTCGAATATGCGAAGCAGTGTCACTCGTGCCAAATTCATGGGGACTTCATCCACCAGCATCCAAATCCTCTACACCCAACACCGGCTAGCTAGCCATTCAAAATGTGGGGAACCGATATAATTGGGCCCATCGAACCGACATCATCCAAGGGACATCGGTTCATATTGGCAATGACCGATTACTTCTCCAAGTGGGCAGAAGCAATACCGCTAAAAGAGATGAAGACGGAGAACAACCTCCATTTCTTCAGGACACATGTCATCTACCGGTTCGGCACTCCGCGACGGATCAACTCAGATAATGGGCCGGCCTACAGAAGCCATAAGATCAACCGTTTCGCACAGCAGCATAAAATAGATTGGAGATACTCTTCGGTCTATAATTCCTGAGCTAATGGTCTAGCTGAGGCTTTCAAAAAAACCTTAACTAATATCATAAAGAAAACTGTGTCCATAAACAGAAAGGACTGGCATGAGAGACTGCATGAAGCTCTCTGGGCTTATCGAAGTACGTTTAAAACAGCCACGAATACAACGCCATTCGCGTTGGTATTCGGCACGGAAGCGGTACTTTCCTTGGAATAGAGCTACCCTTCCTACGAGTAGCAGTTCGATACGAGCTGGCGGATCAAGAAAATACCCATCTTCGGCTTGAGGAGCTCGATGCCCTCGATGAAACTTGTCTCATGGCGCAGCAAAACCTGGAAGCCTACAAAGCAAGGATGACACGCTCATACGAAAGATTGACTAGGCCGAGAACACTCCGCCAAGGCGAACTCATGCTAGTCGTAAAAAGACTTATGATCACCAATCGTGCTAAACGGGAGAAATTCGATCCAAACTACGAGGGTTCGTACATCATAAAGAAGGTCTACCAAGGTGGGGCCTATTTTCTTATGGATATGCATGGCAAAAATCCCTTCCGGCCAATAAATAGCCGGTTCCTTAAAAAATACTACGCTTAACAAGTCACAGCTCAGGTTAATGATGGATGACAATGCTCGTGTCTGATTGATGTCCTCCCGAGTCCAAACTCTATAAGTAGTATCCGGAAAAACTTCGCTTCGAAGCTGCTATGGACCGAGATGTCCTTAAACTAACAATGGACCGAAATGTCCTTAAACTAACAATGGACCGCAATGTCTTTAAACTAAATACGTCGCCTCAAACACGGCGACCGTGGAATCCAGGTCCATAAGTCCCAGTGGCGAGGATTGCAACTTAAGTCCCGTTGGCTGCACAACCGCCCCGGTGGCGAAACCCCCCTAAGTGCCATTGGCAAACAGAGGAGTTAAAAAAATGCGGTACGTCCATAAGCAAAAGTGATACGGATGAAAACCCGAAAAGGCGCCGTGTGTAAAAACACCAGGGCTACCGGCGAGCTTGTAAAAACCTGAAAGGGCGCAATCTCGTAAAAAAACGGTACGTTCACAAGCGAAATGGGCACGGATGAAAACCCGAAAAGGCGTCATGAGTAAAAACAGCAGGGCTGCCGGCGAGCTTATGAAAACCCGAAAGGGCGCAATCTTGTTAAAATAGAGACACCTGCAAGGTCCTCTCAACCTTGTGAGGAGAAAACACCCATGTGAGATCCTTATGGCTCACAAAAGGGAGCAACACACTTAGGGATCCCTACGATTCCTAAGGAGAAATTACACTTACGAGATTCTCACGACTCGTAAGGAGAATTCCCCATATGAGACCCTCATGGCTTGTAGGATTCAAAAGCCTTAAGCTACAGGGATCTGAACCTGTTCTTAAGCCATCACACTCCCCAAATAGCCCTACAGGAGGTCCAATATCAACCCTTGTATACAATCTACGGGCACAAATAAACGTCTCCTCACCAAGTCCCACCAATGACGAGGAATGCCCTCATAGGGTGAATGACACTTGTAAGTCCTCTCGACTTATAAGGAGAAAACACTCTTGTAAGATCCTTACGACTTATAAGAGAACACATACTTAGAAATCCTCACGACTCGTAAGGAGAAAATACACCTACGAGATCCTCACGACTCACAGGGAGAAACACCTTTATGAGACC
Source organism: Agapanthus africanus (assembly GCA_030015575.1). Classification (NCBI taxonomy): domain Eukaryota; kingdom Viridiplantae; phylum Streptophyta; class Magnoliopsida; order Asparagales; family Amaryllidaceae; genus Agapanthus; species Agapanthus africanus. The sequence goes on along the minus strand of CM057350.1, from coordinate 127,468,070 downwards.
CTTGCGGCTCATGAAGTCAAAAGCCTTAGTCGGCAGGATCCTAACCCTGATTGCTAAGCCACCTTTGTTCGAATCAGCAAAGGCAAATGATGATTTGCTCCTGGCAACATTCCAGTGGCAGTGATGCTGATGCTTAAATTGGTATCAAATTCCAAGTCCTTTCAAGGAAAATGATGATTCGCTCCCGGCCATATTCCAGTCGCAGTGATGCTGATGCAATAAAAAACAACGAGTAAAAATATACATAGCCGAAATGATTGGGTACCATGATAAAAAGCCGAAATGATTGGGCAATCATGACTTTTGCGATATAAAAAGCTAAAATGATAGAGCATCGAGGGAAGAAATTAAAAAAAATGAATGAAACTTCTGCCCTGCAGGTGAGTCCACATCGACTCCTGTATACAATCCATGGGCACAAACAAAAAGGGAACCACATTTTCCTACCAGGCTCCATCAGAAGGAGAGCCAGGTCTCGACAGCAACATCTACAGCCTAGATATCAACAACGGCGTTTCTTTTCACTCCAACAGGATGCCGACGCGACGTCAACAAAATGGAGCCATGGCAAAGTCCCTAGTTCTAATCTCGACGGTTCACAAACAGCCTAGAGATCAACAACGGCGTTTTTTCTCACTCCAACAGGATGCAGACGCGACGTCAACAAAATGGAGCCATGGCAATGTCCCTAGTTCCAAGCCTCGACGGTTCACCAACAACCTAGAGACTACCTCGGAGCCATGGCAAAGTCCCTAGTTCCAAATTTCGACGGTTCACAGACAGCCAAGAGACAAGCTCGACAGTCGTCGCAATACTGCAGACACAATATCAACAAACGAAGCAAAGGAAGATCCCTAGCTTCAGGGCCTTGACGGCAACTCAAATGAGACCTGAAAGACTATCGGAGATCATCCCACACTAGCGCGGAGTGATCATGACTCATCGGGGCTCCCAAACTGAGCCTAATCTCAAGTAAAAAGCAGTATAGAATATCCTTAACGCTTGCTCTTTCGATGGTAATATCACCTGGATGATTACTTGAAGACGTCTTGTCCAGCCCCCGAAAGGATCAGAGACACGACAGTCGTGGGGCTACCCGAATAGCAAGATCGCATATCGAGGAATACATCGGCCAACGCGACGGTACGATGGACAAAAACCCTAGTACAACAGACCCTAACAGACTTCTATTAGCAGAGGTTAACTATGATGTTAGGACATTCTTGCGAGAACTTCTCGATTCGTCTCGACTCGTAGGGAAAATAATGTTCCTGCGAGAACTTCTCGACTCGTCTCGACTCGTAGGGAAAAAGCCTTAGGCAACGGGGATAAGGACCTGTTTCCTAAGCACTAGGGCCCTGCAATTAAGTCCAAGATGGACTATTGCATACTATTCACGGGCCACACTCTCCAAAGTCGAATATCGACAAGGAGGGGAAAAACCACTTAAGAGTCCTCTCGACCTGTAAAGGGGGAAAATTCTCTTGTGAGATCTTTATGACTCACAAGAGAAAACACACTTAGGGTTCCTCTCGACTCCTAAGGAGAAAATGCACCTGCGGGATCCTCTCGACTCGTAGGGAGAAAAGTCTTTATGAGACCCTCACGGCTCGTAAAGTTGAAAAGTCTTAGGCGACAGATCTGAACCTGTTTCTTAAGCCATTGCTGCCCTGCAAGAAAATCACGATGGACTATCTACGGACCACATCTGCCAGAATTACATACCAATATGAAATAAAATATGTCTTTTATTCATGAATTCAAGTGAATACAAGGTATACTTCATAAAAGAATCAAAATGAATACAAGACACTCTCATTCAGGAGTGAATATAAAAAAAAGGGGAAAAGAATATACAATGACAAAAAAATGCTTAAGCCGGTGGATGGTGCAGTAAGCTAATAAGTTCATCAGTCTTCCGTTGAACCTTAACTTCAAGCTCCGTTATTGCTGCAAGACAGGCTCCCGCCTGAGTCTGCTGAGTCTGGTATGTAGCAAACCGACTCTCAAGCTCCTTTTCGGTGACTTTATGGGCTTCAACCATCTCGCGGGTAAAGATAATGGCTTTGTCAAGCACCACTACCTCTATAATAGTTTCTTGAAGCACCCGCCAAATTTCATACGCGCAAGTAGACTTGGCGGTGAGCTGAGCCTGAAGATCCCCCAAAGCGTTCGAAGCTAACTCCCTCTCCGAGAAGTTCCGGTTGATCCACTTCTCGCATGACTGTAGGTTAGCGGCACACTGCTCGATCCATCCCTGCAGGCTCGCTTTCACTGTCAAAATGTCAGAGGGAAGGTGTGTGAACTCAAGACCATGTGACAATCCTCCACTCGACGACAATACTCAACCCAAACATGCACCAACGTTTCGTCATGATAAGTGGCAAGAAATAGCAGGGAAGTGTTGTCTTCGGCAGCAAATTCTTCGGCCGTCACAGAACTACGAGCGCGAAGATCTTCAATGAGAGCCGACAAGGAATGAATGCTTTGTTTCGCCATCCGCTCAGACGCACGTCGGGCATATAGGCCTGGTGGCATAGAGATTTGAGACTCTAACGGAGTCAGAGCTGGCACAACTTTCAAGATTTATGAATAGTCAGAGAGACTGGCAAATATGGAATAAACAAAACAATACTAAGGGTAAAGCTTTACTTACCCACATTCATGTAAGGGGGGTTTGAAAGATCCCCAGGCCCATCAAGGATCTCCATTTCATCATCAGCTTCTAGAACTGCAGAGGGCATATTAGCATCGTTGTAAAAATGATAATAAAATAAAGGGGTCAAAGAACATCGACCTTGCCGGGAAGAAATGACCATGCTTTGCAGGGATATCGCCTGTAGGGCAACCATATTAAGTAGACGCTGGAAGGACTTCCTGGGAGATACGTCCACGATGGAAGCCGCCAATTCCCGCAATTCTGAAGGAAAGAAGAGTTCAGATAATGGAGAAATCATTAAAATGAAATGTAGAAGATTACCTTCGATGCTCCCCCTGCCTTGAATTGGAAGGATAGCAACTTCAGCAACCTCCTCCACAACCTCAGGAACATCACCGGAGATATTTGCTGGCGTAACAGTTTCCAGTTGCAGAACAGCCGCCACTTCAGGCTCAAATAAGGGAACAGCGGCCTCAGCGGTCCTTTCTACAATCACCAGGACACCACCAGAGAGATCCACTTGATGTACGACCAGCAAGGTCGCCTCTGTGGAAAGTACAGACGCTGAAGAGATGGAGGTCACCCCCGAGAGCTCTAAGATGGGACTAACAGCTTCGACAATCTCTTCTACACCCTTCGGTGCGTTACTAGAGAAGTCTATAGGGTCCGCGGTCAATGGGGTCACCTCCGCTGGAGGAATAGACATCGAAGGAACAAGAGTTACCACCGAAAGTTCCACAACAGGAACGACGGCCGTAATGATCTCTTCTGCACCTGTCGGTGCGTCATGGGAGACATCTATAGAATCCATGGTCATGGCACGAGCTGGGCTCAGATCCTCTTTCGTTGCTGAATTCCCTGCAAAGTTTTCGCAAAGATAAGAAGATATAAAAGCGATACAAATTACTTGCCAAACGAAAGATACGGAAAACACGCATACTGATACGCTAGGGTGCTTCTAGTATGGCTTTTTAGAGCCGTTGTTCCTTCCTACGGAAATGTGCTCGGCGGGCTTCAAATGCAGATTCATGCCCACCGGTCTTCAGTGCCAGCTCATCTTCAGAAGCGGCCGAGATAGGCTGCTTGAAGGCTCTCTCTTCTTCCCTTCGTAGAGGACCCATATGTACCCTCCGTAGTGATGGGGGATCTTCGTAGAAGATAACCGGAGGGTAGGGCTTTTTTGAGATGTGCACATTCTCGGTCTCATCCTGCGAGGGCCTTAAAGCTTCACCTAATTGCACGGCTTCCTGAGCGGATGAGCCAAGGTAAATGAGACCGGCATCCGACTCCTCCATAGCTATCTGTTCGTCCTGAATGAACGGTTCAAACTCAAGCAAGGCATCCAGTAAGCCGACGACCGATCTTTTCCACCTCTTAGAGCTTGTGCTAGCACTGACCAAAGAACGCTTCCTTCCCCTCGGCGCTTTAGCGCGACGTTGACCAACCTCACTACCAGTATCCCCCTTTGGCGATACCACCGCGGATGACACCGCCATTGATGACGCCACCGCTGATGACACTACCGCTGGCACTTCATTGAAGACCTTTGCTTGAGCTCTAGTGCGCACTGGCATCCCAGCAGTGTGAGAAGTCGATTCTGTTTCTGCGGCCTTCGAGGTAAGAACCATGCCGCTATCCCTCAATGGAGGAAGAACCACTGTCCGCAGCCGCAACGAAACACCGACGGCTTAGGTCGGAGCTGAAGCTCTGCATTCGAATAGTACCCGCTTCTCCTCGGCAATGACAGGACCGACTCGATGACGATACCAACCCGTAAAAGACCCCACACACCTTGGAAGGTAGTCAGCTTCAAGGATCATGAAACAGGAGCTGGTGTTCAGCCGCATAAAATGATGGACGACGTCACAAGTGACTTCCAAAGACAGAGTGGGATCAACTAAGAACGCCACGAAAGAGACACCTTGGTTATACCCCAATTGCAGAGCAAAACGGTGTGGATTGTACCGCATAAAAAAGGCCATGTTATTCTGACGGAACACTAAGTAGCCCGGCCTAATCGAGTACAAATGCATAACTCCTTTGGGCTTTAAAGACGACGTTTCCCCTTTTAATAGATCAAAAAGCTATTGAACGGGCCCCGCAGGAGCAGAAAGTACTCGGTCACTAAACACCATCCCGCCCTCGTTTGAATACGGGTTAAGCAACACACGGAGGGCCTCCAGCTAAGTTGGATCGGGAGCAGAAGCATCCACTAACCTCATAACCCGTGGGAAGGTATAGAAGTCATAGAAATCTGGCAGCCGATGTGCTGCAAAGGCTCCCAGTACATGCATCTCGATCCACGACGTGAAGTAGTAGAGAGAGAAATTCACGACATCTATACCCGGGGTCGAAGTATTGGCCGCAACGTTTAATCCGTGGTATATGTGTGACAATACCACAATACCGATGGCCAATCGTGCCTCTTCGGCTACGCGATGAACGGGATAGAAGACGGAAGCTCTCATGAAGCGTCGATGCTTCGGAATCGCGAACCAACTGAGCGAAAGGCTGATGAGCCGACAAAGAAGGTCTCTTCATCCATGCCAGGGACCGCAATCGCATCGAAGGACACGGCCGACGAGATCGGAATATAAAGCTGCGGCAATTCTTCCTCTTTGGCCGGAAGTTTATTCAGCCCAAATCCAAAAGGGTCGTGAATGTTCGCAAACATTGGAGCCTTTTTGGATAAAGTGTCTTCACGGATGAAGCAGGCGATAAAGATCTCAAAAGTAACGCCCTGCCCTTCTGACTTCACGAACAGCTTCTCAAAAATACCCAGAGCCTTGATTAAACTGGGGTACTTATGGCGGACGGCGGTTTCGGTCGTCAGGCCGTCAAGCATAGCTGGCGCGGTGGTGAATACATACTCATCGGGAGGCAGCAACTCTTCATAATGCTCTCTCCTGATCGGCAGTCCGGAGATCTCACAGAATTCCTCCAATGAAATAGATACCTCGCGATCCCCTAACAGAAAGGTGTTAGTAAAGAGATTCCATTGGTTCAAGAAGGCTTTAACCCACCAGACGTAAGGAGCCTGGTAATGGAATAGAGACGTGTACACCACTTGATACAGCCCATCCTTCTACAACCGTGCACGGTGGGCGGAAAGAACATACCGAGCCCAGGGAAGATAGCCTACTGGGTGGTGACGGGTAAGTCCTACTTTATAGACTTGTCCCCAAGGTTGTGCTTCACCTTGACAGATGAGGCGCCCTAAGATATCTATGGCCGGCAAAGGCTGGTTGGGTATCCCAGTTGTTGACGGCTCAAGCCGGCCTCCAGGAGTCCAATTAGCCGCCTCTACCGCATAAGCGGTCTGCAGGCGCTCCATCAGCGGTATGGGGTGGAGAGGCTCTGTTGGCACCTTACAAGTGAAGCTGCGACGGCCCCAGATGATGTGACCATACCAGACTCCCCATAAGAGCAAACTAGTACAGTCCCTGTCATAAGCCCTGATCATCTCCATAGCCTCCTCATCCGACGGCAATTGCGGAAAAGCGGCGTCTGAGCGAGTAAAAGGAAAGTAGGGAAGAGAAGCCATTGTTCGTGAAAAAAAGGAAAGAAAAGTTGTTAATGAAACATATATATATATATATATATATAACAATAGAGGGAAATGACAGAAAGTTTGTTTCATGGGACCACTGATTGTAAAACTAATGGACCCTACAAAATCAATATGGCGGCTAACCAATGATGAGACAGGCCAATCATTGTAAGAATCAAAAAAAATCTCATTAAACAGACACGGGAGTTTTTAAATAAAAAAACTCTTGACATCCTCACAGAGAAAACGAGTCCTGTTAAAACACCCAACAAATTTGAATTTGTGCAAATAATGGAAAAACCCTATGAAAATATCCTTAAGAACACCAGGGAATGAAATTCCCGAAGGGCCCTCTTAATCTTCAAAGCTAAGCTCTTTGGTAAGGAATTAAATTCCTTTTAAGCTGTGGAATTAAATTCCAGGAAACCCCCATATAAGGAAACGAAAAATAAAATCACAATGCTGTGGATCCTTAAAGATCAGAGGAGGAATGCCCAAGACATCGAGGTTTACTACTCAAAGATTACATCTTTGGATATCTTTGAGATGGGTTTCAGAAGAGAGCATAGCTCTTATGGTGGATTTAAAATCCAGAAATTTTTTTAAGAAAAGGGTTTCTTTGTTGTTCAAGATCTTTACCTAAAAAAGGTTCCTTTTTTTTCTGACAGAGTTTAACTCTGAAATTTCAATGGGCAGAGAACTAAGTTCTGAAGAAGAGAATTAAATTGTCAAAGAAGACATGGAAAGAAGAAAATGAAGGAGCGGTAGCTTCCTAAACACAAGACCCTTGCATTTATAAGACGTGACGAGAGCTGTTCATCTCCCCATTCGCCTAGGCAATCCAACGGCTATAAAGGTGACAGCGTTGCACTCACGTGCAAGCCACATGAGAACAACACTATGGGGGCATTTGTTCCCTTATAAAAAAAAGAAAGAAAAGGAGAAGAAAGAGAGAAAAAGTGATGGGAAAATTTCCACTATTAAAACATTACGTGCCCACACGTGAGCGTCTATATAAAGATTATAGGCGCTGGGTTTAAACAATTGATAGGCTGAAATAGAGCATCACGTGTAAGCACGTGACGTCTATATACAAAGTATATAGGTGCCATATTAAAACAAATGACAGGCCAGAAAGGCTCACTTGTCAACACGTGATGCCCTCTTCTGACTGTTGCACATACGCAAATGAGTTTAACTCTGTGGGGACACGTGCTACACGTGAGTGGTCTCAAATGCCGTCTGAGCCGATAGAATTGAATTCTAAATAAAGGGATCAAAACCCTATTTGGAAAATATTTCTTTGAATCGTTTTAAACAAGAAAGATTGCTCTCTGTAAAACAGAGCACCGTTGGATTAAAAATCCAATGGTGATTAAAAATCACCAAGCTACAGAATAACCTCTGTATGGGAAAATATTTTCCCAAACTTGTTAAAAACAAGAAAAATATCTTCTGTAAAATAGAAGTCCTTGGATCAAAAATCCAACGGTGGATAAAATCCCCAAATCAATTAAGATCTCTCAATGAGAGATTTCTTTAACTAAATCAACAAACTTGTCTTTACTATATAAAGGACCCAAGACTTCAAGTCTTGTACGGAGAAACCCCCCATAAGATTTAAGAAAACAAAAAAAAGAAGAGGAGTTCTCTCTTAAGAAAAGAAACCCTAGGTAAGAAGAAAGACCTAGATATCATTTTATCTCTTCTTCACCGCTCCAAGAGTTTAACTCTTTTTAAAAAAAAGAATTTAGTTCTTCCTCTGGTTGAGGTCTGTAGAAGCAGATCTCCCCACAAGTTGAGAATTTAATTCTCATCGGGGAGATTCTATCATGCAGACTCAAAACCGAGAGGAAAGAACTAAGTCTGAAGAATTTAATTCTTCCCAAAGATATAGGAATTTAATTCCTCTGATAAAACTAGGGTTTAACCCTGCATAAGAATTTAATTCTTATAAAACAAGGGACATGAAATTCTCAAAACTAAGATCAAGATCCACATGCACATAAAAGAAACGATTAGCGTTCAACGCTATCACAACAGATCGCGTGTTCCCACGTGAGCACCTCTGAGGAACGAAAGGAACAACTGACATCGAGTCACGTGACCCCTTAATAGTTCTTAGCACTTTCAAAAGGAAAAAAGGAATAAATCAAAGACAATGCCCATTTTGGGGTGCCTCACGTGATCCTACGTGACCCCCTAATAGTGCTTAGCACTTCAAAAGGAAAAAGGAAATAAATCCAAAGACAGATCCCATTTTTGGGCGCCTCACGTGATCCCACGTGACTCCCAATAGTGCTTACCACTTATAAAAGAAAAAGGGAATAAACCCAAAGAATCAGTGCCCAATTCTCAGGCGCCTCACGTGCCACACGTGAGCGCTCCAAATTTTAATGTTTAACACTACTTTAGAGCCTTACGTGGGAGCACATGAGCGCCGAGCAGATATTAGTGTTTAACACCATTAGAGGCCAACCTTAGCCTAAATTAGCCAAGTCTCCCGAGGCCAAAACACTTTTGATCACCAATCAACCGAGCCCTCCTATGCTCAGGTCTCCCCAAGTCGATCTTAGTTCCAAAGATGACTAATGATCTCTTAACAGATGGTATCTAAAATGATGTTCATTCCACCATGATCTCCTCCTTCAATCTGGAATTCGGTTCAAGGGTACATCTCTCCATACCTCTGATACATGTCGTTGTAATTCTTCAACGTCTTCAGAGAGGGGGAGCGTCCCGACAACCAACAGCTCTTTGGCGCACTCCCAAACCCATGAGCATATCCCAATAGACCGCAATGTCCTTAAACTAGCTATGGACCGTAACGTCCTTAAACTAAACCCTTACTCCCAAAAAATGGTGATCTACGGACCGTAACATCCCTAAACTAAAACGATAGAGCCCAAATGCTCTTTTGTTGGATCAAAAATGATCCCAAACCCCCGTTAAGTAGATCTTAGTCCAATATCGGACTAACGTATCTTTAACAAACATTTAAGTTGATCTTAATCTCAAAAAAGGTTAACGATCCTTAAATCAAATCAAACCCAAATCTAAGAATATATGGATTTAGACTAATCCATGCCCTACGGGCGACAACATAATTTAGTCTCTGTATTCCACGGGCAACCAAAAATAAAACAACACACACGATACGAAGTGACCTTCTAGAGCAGGAGAAAGAGGTTATCGTTACGCGGTAACGTAATTAACTGCAGGGGCTTGTGCCTGTAGGGAAGAGCGTCCCCACAATCAAAAAACCCTCACAGATGAGGGGGAATCTGACGTAGTCTTCTACAACGGCCGCATCCGTCCAGACCTCTGATACACGGTGCCATAAATCAACTTGGTATCTTCGGAGAGGTGGACGGATAAATCCAAATAGCATCTGCCCCCAAATTCAAGTAAGAAGACCTACGTAGTTTCTTCTCTATTTTCGGCGGTAAACAACCCTCTCCAAAGACTGATGAAGAGAGGGCTCGAATGAGCATTATACCTTACGCTTCGGCGGTAGAAACTATAATGTATGCGATATTATGTACCAGACCAGACGTAGATTACGCACTTAGTATGGTAATTAGGTATCAGTCAAACCCAGGTGAGAAGTATTGGATAGCAGTAAAGAACATTCTCAAGTACCTGAGAAAGACTAAGGAGATGTTCTTTTACGGTAATGGGGACCTCCAGATCGAGCCTTTAAATGACTCAAGATTCCAAAGTGACAAGGATGACTCTAAATCCATCTCGAGTTATGTATTTACCCTCAATGGAGGGGTGGTGTGTTGGAAGAGTCCCAAACAGGACACCGTCGCAGACTCGACGATGAAGACTGAGTATATAGCTGCTAACGATGCAGCAAAAAAGATATCTGGATGAGAAAGTTCATTTCTGAACTACAGGTGGTTCCGTCCATTGCCAATCAAATACCATTATATTGCGATAACAATGGGACAGTAGCTTTAGCAAAAGAAACAAGGTCCCATCAGAAATCCAGACACATCTTGAAGCAGTATCACTTGATCAGGGAGATCGTGGATCGCAAAGAGATTCAGATTCAGAGAGTGGACAAAGAAGACAACACAATGGATCTATTCACGAAGGCCTGACCTCAAGCACAGTTCGAGCGGCTGTTCAAGATGTTGGGGATGCGTTATGCAAATAACTGGCCCTAGTGTATGTGGTAGATTGTAGGATATATATGCCTTAGAGACCATTATTTGTAATGGATACATGGATATGTATATATGTACAAGACAATCTTACTCGAAATGATAGTATGCTATATGGTTTTCCTTTATCTTAACATGTGCGTATGTTTTACTTGTTATTACATACTACTTATACATGTTGATAAAGCCCGTAGGATTACTTCTTGACTACCAGCGTTGTGATGGCGGTCATACTTGTGAGGGCTGGGTAGTCTATAAGCATATCCTTAAACTATCCCTAGTCGTAGGAATATCGAGACAGGGCATCGATATTCCAGAGTAGACTATTGTATACGTTTCTAGACCCCGACGATGGGCAATGGTTAGTCTTACAGCCATTGGTGTGTTTCACCTAAGATTGTATACAGGTGCTCACTGTGGATGGGTACACTGGACGGACTCACTAAGAACTGCTGGATAGTATTATACCTAGCGTCAGATGGATGTTCTCATGTAGCATGTGTACAGATAGTCTGTAGACCTGAGATCATCATTTGTCTCGTATGAGTTCCCACTGTGCTTTGATTACTACCCTACCATGGCTCAGAGGAGCCATGCAAACAGGTTTTAGTTAGGTATAGTCCCGAACCACATAGAGGCAGTGAGTGATTGTTAGGGATTCGTCTCTCCTGATATAGGGAGTCGATATAGCATCGTGTTTGGTTGGTCAAAACCATAACCCCTGGTTAGGACAGCTGAGAATTACTGATAGTTAGATCAGTAGTTTCTCGGATGGTCTTCAGCCATACCAACACGACTTATCAGGTTAGTAAGGATCTGACATAAACTACCCCTAGACCTGGTATGCGATACTCTCAGACGAACAGACCGGACTATAAGGATATTGTCACGGTTAGGCTCAGTAGGGGTTCAGATGAATTTTCTCGTTGGCCTTCTTTTCGACAGATACCTGGGTAGCCGTTACGTACAGCTAGTGCCGCTGACGTGCTTGTGGTTAAACCTACTGCCAGCATATTGTCAAGTCTTTAGAGTCCCACACATAGGGTTTCCCTGGTTGTCACGCCCCGCTTCCCAAAATACGAAAATTTCGGGATGTAACAAAACCAACCATGCTACCTATGGCTAGGAAAGATCTCTCTATAGTCACATTACGGCTGTCAATCGGATATCAAGAATAGTAAACTACTACATCTATCTATCACATATCCAATAGCCATCAGAAACGATAAGATAGCGGAAACAATAAAGATCCAAGGAATAACTAACCATGGATAAGAGCTATATCAATGAGATGGAACTCATTGCTCAGTAGTTCTGTCGACGTACTCACGTGCTAAGTCAAGTATCTGGACCATGCAAAACCCAGACGTCGGTGAATCATAAATATCATAATAATAATATATAAACAGAAAAGGATGCTTTACAAAATGATATGTGTATAAATCATAATCGCGGGTATAAAACATTGGCTAGGTGTGTCACGTGTATCTTAAAGTCTGTTCTTTTAAGTTATCTATTCTACAAGTCTTTAAAATCAATTAATATAATTCTCATCGTAACTCAACAGTATATATCCCGTTCATACCCCTACGGGACCACGACACAATATATCATATTCATACTCCCACGGGACCACGGCACAATAAACAATGGTTATTCCGTTCACGCCCGGAATCATGACAAACAATAATAATATTCTCTTGAGTTACGTTCCGGTTACATTCTTGATTTTCCCTTCTCCCCAGGTTTTGTGTTCAACTCAGGTATTAATAGAATTTCTACCTAATACCAACACAGGAACAATCGTGTACTTGTCTTGTCTAGCAAGACAACAAGTCAGGTCAATCAGGATAATAAGACAAGATTGTTGGAATCGGTAAGTTTTACAAGCAACAGGTATTAACATGATAACAAAAATAGTACAGTCTGGCAGGTTACAAACATGTCAAGGATAAAATTATCATATCATGTACAAGACCAAAATAATAGCATTAACAGGGATAACATATTCAATCTGATTAACAACTATAAAAGTGGTATTGATTAACCATGTACAAGAAAGTTCAAAAATTCAGCGTCATCCTAATTTGTTAAATAGCTTAAAAATAGCAAACGTCCTCCAAAAGGGACGTGTCATATACTAAAACAAAACTAATTCAATAAGGTTTTCATTTGTATAAGTTAAAGAATTTCATGTTGTTCCTACAAAAAGTTATGAACGTTCGAAATTGAAAGTTTACTGCTGGAATTTCCCTGGACAGTAGTTCAGATGTACTTTCATTTATAGTTTACGTTATTTACACAATTTATTTTGCAAGTGAATATTTCACAAGGTTATAGTATTTCGAGTTACCTTCGTAACAAACTAAAGAACAAGGGATCATGATTTTTTTATGATTTATAATGAATTTTATAAGGTAAGGTGTACAGTAAATTTCAGATTTGTCTATTCGCTTGGCGACGACGTTTCATGTGAAAACTATAATATTTTCAAACTATATTTTGCATAACGATATAAAATAGAGATTATAAACTAATTAATGATATATGGATTATATAGATATAAACATTATAATGATAATAATAAGAAATATTATGACGATATATATATATATAATATGTCGTAAATTGTAAACTTGCATACACTGTATATTATAAAACTGATTAACGTTAAATAACTATAGTGTATAAATTATATAGATATAGTTGTATGATGATAATAATAATAATAATAATAATAATAATAATAGTACGACAACATATAAATAAATTACGTAAAGTATAACATGTAGCAAGTTGTAAACTTGCCTCGAAACAAACGCGGTGAACGGAAGCAACACGATACTATACAAATCAACAACAGGTTTTGATGAATCGATTAAAATTGTAGGATGCGGCTGGAGTTGCATTGGCGAGAATGAGTGTGGGCTTGAAGAACGAAGAATGAGAATATATAAATTGATGAGGGAGAGATTTAGTTAGAGGAGAGAGAGAGATATATGTTATGTGGAGAGAGAGAAAAAGAGACAAAGAAAGAGAGGTTTTGTGTTTAATATAAAAATATATAGTACAGTTTAAATTAGGTTATAAATATATATTAGTTTTAATATATATAGATAATATCAAATTACAACCAATCTCCACCAAAATCTCATCAAAAATATATTTTGGAAAATAATTCACAAACATAAACTTCTCAACCATAATGCAAGAATATATTTTAAATAACTCATACCCCTAATTTAAGATTTAAAAGTGTTCTAAAAATATATCTAGATTTAGTAAATATTTGATATTATATATCTTGAGATTTAAACGTAAAAGTTAAAAGCAAAATAAGATATGGGATGGCAACCATATGATGACAGTTAATAAAATATAACTTATCCTAAACGTGTGACTACTAAAAGATATATGACGATCTAGATATATGATATATAAAGATCTAAAAATATAATGTAGGTATTATATTATATTCACATAGATACACTTTACTGGTAAATCTCAGATACAATCTTGCACTATATTGGGTTCAAAACTTGCGGGTCGGGTCGGATAACGACTACTTTAATTCGAATCATTCGCAACCCAAAAGATAAAATAAAAGAATTATAAAGCAAGACTTAAAATACCAAGTTATATTGTATAAACGTACTAGGGTGTTACATTATATCCAACTACAAAGAATTTCGTCCTCGGAATTCACGAAACAGGAAAAGACAAGAAGATAAGGATCTAATGAAAAAGATGTGGAAACTCTTGTCGAATCTCGTTTCCACGTTCCCAAGTAGATTCTCCATGCGAACGATTTCCCCATGAAACGAGTACCAGAGGGGTTACTTTATTCTTGAGAACATTTTCTTGTCGATCCACAATAGCCATCGGTTGCTCTTCATAAGTTAAATCTTCTCTCACTGTTAGTTCCAAGTGATCAAGGACGTGCGATTCATCTCGAACACACTTACGAAGTTGAGATACATGAAACACGTCATGAACACCCACCAAGGATGGTGGTAAAGCTAATCGATAAGCTACCTCTTCAACACGCTCAATGATATCGAAAGGCCTAATGAATCGAGGACTATGCTTGCCTCGACTACCAAATCGGATTACTCCCCTAGTTGGTGATATCTTCAAGAACACAAGATCACCAACAGCAAACTCCAAAGGTCTTCTTCCAGTATCAGCCTAACTTTTCTGTCGATCTTGTACCATCTTCATATGATCACGAATTAAGTTAACTTTCTCCACAGTTCGCACAATGAGTTCCGGTCACAACAATCTTCTTTCTCTAATATCGTCCCAACATACTAGCGAGCGACACTTACAACTGTACAATACTTCAAATGGAGCCATCTGTATAGTCGCCTGGAAACTGTTATTGTACGAGAACTCCACTAAATGTAAATAATCCTCCCACGAACCCTTAAAGTCTAACATGCATGCTCTCAACATATCTTCAAGATCTTGGATCGTTCTCTTAGACTGTCCATCTGTCTGAGGATGGTAGGCCGTACTAAATTTCAAGTAAGTTCCCAAACTTTCTTGTAGACTCCTCCAAAAATGTGATAGGAATCGAGTGTCATGATCAGAAACAATACTCACTGGTACTCCATGCAATCTCACAATCTCCTGCATGTACCTTTCTGCTAAAGCCCCCGTCGACTGACCAACTTGAAATGGTATGAAATGAGTTGCCTTGATCAGTCGATCAACAATCAACCAAACTGCGTTATTTTCCTTTGGACACCGTGGTAAGCCTGTCACGAAATCCATGATTATAAATTCCCACTTCCATTGGAGAATCAGAAGTGGTTGCAACAAGCCAGCTACCCTTTGATGTTCAGCCTTGACTTGCTAACACACCAAGCACCTCAACACATAACGAGCAATCTCTCTTTTCATGCCTTTCCACCAAAAGTGTTGTCGTAAATTTCTATACATCTTCGTGCCTCCTGAATGTACTGAATATGCGAAGCTATGAGCAGCTTTCATGACTTCTTCATGAACATCTCTTTTAGGCACACACAAACGACTTCCATATCTTAAAGAACCATCTTCATGAATCAATAAATCTGTGCGAAATACCGCTTTTACTTGTCCTCGCAATTTCTGCAATCTAGGATCGTGCAACTGTGCTGCCTTAATACTGTCAATCAAGAATGACTGTACTTGCAGCTGCATCAACTGTCCCGAAGAATCTGGTAGAACAAGCACTAACTCGAATCTCTGAAAATCTATTATAATCTCTTTCTGTGTAGTCAACATCCGTACCGTTGGCAACTGACTTAAAGCATCCGGTGCTACATCAACTTTCCCGGATGGTAGTTTAGATCAAGATCATAGTCAGCCATCAGCTCAAATCATCTACGCTGCCTCATGTTGAGCTCTTTCTGTGTAAACATATATTTTAGGCCCTTGTGATCAGTGAACACCTCTACCCTTTCGTCCAATAAGTAGTGTCTCCAAATCTTTAGCGCAAAAATAAATGCTGCTAGCTCCAAGTCATGAGTTGGGTAGTTCTTCTCATGAGTCTTCAATTATCTCGATGCATAAGCTACAACCTTTCCATGTTGCATCAAAACATATCCCAAGCTTTTCCCAGATGCGTCGCTTTGAATAACTAATCCTCCGGAACCATCTGGCACTGTTAAATTAGGAGTTGTTGTCAAGTTTTGCTTCAGCACTTCAAAAACGGGCGCGCACTTCTTAGTCCATATGAATGATACCTCCTTACGTGATAGCTTGGTCAATGGTTCTGCTATTCGAGCAAAGTTCTCTATAAACCTTCTATAGTATCCAGCAAGCCCAAGGAAACTTTCGATCTGCTCTACATTCTTTAGAATTGGTCAATCGTAAACAGCTGTAATCTTTTCAGGGTCAACTGCAATTCCATCTCCGGATACAACTTGACCCAAAAACTTCACTTCTTCGAACCAAAACTCGCACTTGCTCATCTTAGCGTATAATTCTCTTTGTATCAACATCTGCGGTGCGACTTTCAAGTGTTCTTCATGCTCTTCTTTGCTCCTTGAACAGACCAGAATATCATCAATGAATACTACCACGAACTGATGTAGAAAATGTGAAAAGATCCGGTTCATCAAGTCCATAAATATTGCCGGTGCGTTAGTAACTGTTGGGGTCAAAAATTACACCCTGGTTGACCAATTCAAAGTCAAAGTCAACCTCAAACTAAGTGGGCCCAAGACCAGGTCAAATGGGCCCATACTCAAGTCGAGCCCGAACATGAAGCGGCCGGCCTCCCCCATGCCAAGAAGAAAATTATGTAATAAATAAGTTTAATGTAATTTTCATGCATGAATGTAAAATAAATAGGCAAGAAGAAAAATTTTAGTAAAGCCCATGGCTCATGTGCGAAAAAAAACAAGCATATGAGGTATGGGATGGGCAAAATGCAATTTTGTAAAGCCCTATGGGCTATGTGTAAAATTGTAAGAATATATAAGGCAACATGATAATGAAATGAAGGACAATTCATTCCTCTCAAAAATTAGAGTTATGTGCCTCCTCCTTCCTCAAGGTTCTAAATCTTTTTCTCTTTTCTGAATTAAATCAAGAGTTTAACTCTTCCTATTCCAAAAAGAAATATTTTTTCACCATAAAACCCACGAAGGGGAGCTCAGATTTCCCATCAAATCTCTAAAAAGGGAGATTTTTAAGTACCCCTTTTTCTCCAAGATCCAGCCAACAGAGAGGAGGAAGAAGGAAACACATCTCCAAAAATCCCACTTTAGGGAACATCCGAGGCTTAGGAGAGGATCCAGGGCTCAAGGAAGACGAAAAGGTCCCCTTTGATCATCTCCGAAGATTTTTGGGAGTTCGACTCCATTTGTCAAAACCTTTTGGAGTTTAACACCATAAATAAAATTCTTTTGGGAGTTTAACTCCACTCAAAACCTTTTGGAGTTTAACTCCATAAATAAAATTCTCCCGGGAGTTTAACTCCACTCAAAACCCTTTTGGGAGTTTAACTCCTAATCTCGGGGCTAAGCCCCTTCTTTCTGCAGGCACCGAGCGCCCACGTGCCAGGCGCGTGAGATGCCCAGCGCCTACGCGTTCTTAGTACGCTACTCACCTCTCGTTTCCCATACACGCCACGCTCAAAACACGTCCTCCGTTAAAAAAAATTTCTAACGGGGTGCTGCCCCGCACCCCGCAAGGGGCTACTATCCCCTTGACTCCTAGCCCCTTATCCGGATAGCGGGACCCCGTAAACTCTTTGAGTCCCTTGATATATCCAGAACCCCTTAATACACACATACACATACTGCACTTTGAGTTCGCATGACTAGTTTGACCCGTCAATCGGAGGTTCCTTCGCTTCAAAGGCGAGGGGTAATTAATGGCAACTTAGTCTGCGGCTGCCGGAGATTCGGATCCCCACAACCAAAAAACCCCGGCCTACCCTAAGAAGGGGGAATCTGCAATGCGCCTAACAAGCGTGCACATTCCCATCTCAATGGGGTGATGAAAAACACCATACAGTAACTCCAAATGGCATAACTAAATACTCATAATGCCCATATCGAGTTCAGAACACTGTCCTGCAAATGACTTCTGCTTTCACCCAAACTTGGTGATACCATGATCGCAAATCCAGCTTTGAGAATACTCTCGTGCCACTGAGGTGATCAAATAATTCGCCTATGCGAGGAATTGGGTACTTATTTTTAATAGTCACCCGATTTAACTTTCAATGGTCGATGCACATCCTCTGCGTGTCATCTTTCTTCTTGACTAGAAGAACTGAAGCTCCCCTTGGTGAACCGCTGCTACGAATCTAACCCTTCTCCAGTAATTCGGTAGCTTGTTTCTTTACCTCTTCCAGTTCCACCGGTGCCATTGGATAATAAGCCTTTGAATTGACGCTGCTACAGGAATAAGATCAATCGCAAACTCCATATCTCGTTTAGACGATACACCCGAGATTTCCTTGAATACCTCCATGAATTCCCGAACAACTATCGATGCTTCATTTGTAACCTGTTCACGAACCTCACCTTTCAGCACACACACGAACAATTCCCTTCATCATGAATTTACAAGTCGGTTCTAAGACTTGTGGGTTATGAGCCAACCACGCTTCCGCTGCGCTACTCTGATAAACTGAGGTGGGTCTGTCAGAACTTCTTCAATCAAACATTTTACATCTGATCGGCCTTGAAGCGGTCTGTACCAGGTCCCGCTGGGGTTAATCTCGAACTACTGCAATCATCATATGTTCTCCTGTATTTCTCCTTGTTCTTCGAAATGCTGACGGACTGGTCACTACGGGATAAGGGGAAAGATATAACGCGGTTGTTGGATTCAAGTTTGCGATAAGGTATAAATTCGTAAGCAATGAAACCGAGAGAAACAAAGTAGTACAACGAACATAAGTCAAGAAAATGAATCGAAATAGGACTCCAGATTACCAAAATAGAGTACCGCATTATAACCATGTCGTGGTACATAGTTACAATCACATAACTCCATCCAAGTCGCCCAAATCCTACTATCAAAATCGAGAGAATAAGAGGGGAGAAACAATAAGAAATCAAGAGAATTCCAAGTTGAGATGCAATGTTATTTCCATATCGTAAAGATAAAAGAGTTTAAAGGAAAGATAAGATTCAAGAATTTGAATGACAAGACAATGATGTGGCAGGACATGTTCCTAAAATTCTGGGTCTTAAGGACAATGTATTGGGTACCATACCCAACTACAAACTGAACCAAGCCCAGCTAACCTAAAACCTATTCTCTGATACCAACAATACCTTATCATGCCCCGCTTCCCAAAATACGAAAATTTCGGGACATAACAAAGGTAGCCATGCTACCTATGGTTAGGAAAGATCCCTTCATAGTTACATTACGGCTGTCAATCGAATATCGAGAACAGTAAACTACTACATCTATCTATCGCATGTCCAATATCCACCAGAAACGATAAGATAGCGGAAATAATAAAGATCCAAGGAATAATTAACCATGAATAAGAGTTATATCAGTGAGATGGTCATCACTCCTCGGCAATCCTGTCAACGTACTCACATGCTAAGTCAAGTATCCGGGCCATGCAAAACCCAGACGTCAGTGCGTCATAAATATCATAATAATAATATATAAACAGAACAAGATGCTTTAAAAAATGATATGAGTATAAATAATAATCGCAGGTATAAAACATTGGCTATAGGTGTGTCACGTGTATCCTAAAGTCCGTGCTTCTAGATTATCTATTCTATAAGTCTTTGAAATCAATTAATGAAAAATTCATCGTACCTCAACAGTATATATCCCGTTCATACCCCCATGGGACCACGGCACAATATATCTCGTTCATACCCCACGGGACCACGGCACAATAAACAATGGTTATTCCGTTCACGCCCAGAATCATGACAAAAAATAATAATATTCTCTTGAGTTACGTTTCGGTTACATTCTTGATTTTCCCTTTTCCCCAGGTTTTGTGTTCAAGTCAGGTATTAATAGAATGTCTACCTAATTCCAACACAGGAAAAATCATGTACTGGTCTTGTCTAGAAAGATAACAAGTCAGGTCAATCAGGATAATAAGTCAAGATTGTTGGCATCGGTAAGTATTACAGGTAACAGGTATTAACATGATAACAAAAATAGTATAGTCTGGCAGGTTACAAACAAGTCAAGGATAACATTATCATATCATGTACAAGACCAAAATAATAGTATTAACAGGGATAACATATTCAATCTGATTAACAACTATAAAAGTGGTATTGATTAACCATGCACAAGAAAGTTCCGTTCAGAAATTTATATTAATCCTGATTTGTAAAATAGCTTAAAAATAGCAAACGTCCTCCAAAAGGGACGTGTCATATACCAAATTAAAGCTAATTCAATAATATTTTCATTATTATAATTCAAAATATCTCAAGTTGTTCCTACAAAAAATTATGAGCATTCGAAATTGAAAGTTTGCTGCTGGAATTTCCCTGGACAGCAGTTCAGAGGAACGTTCATTTACAGTTTATGTTATTTAAACAATTTATTTTGCAAGTGAATATTTCACAGGGTTATAGCATTCTATGTTAGCTTCGTAACGAACTAAATAATATGTGCTAATGATTTTTCTATGATTTATAATGAATTTTATAAGGTAAGGTGTATAGTAAATTTCAGATTTGTCGTATCCGCTTGGCAACGACGTTTCATATCTAAACTATAATATTTTCAAACTATATTTTGCATAACGTTATAAAATGCACATTATAAACTAATTAATGATATACGGATTATATAGATATAAATGGTATAATGATAATAATAAGAAATATTACAACGATATATATATATATATATAGTATGTCGCAAGTTGTAAACTTGCATACACTGTATATTATAAAACTGATTAACGTTAAATAACTACGGTGTATAAATTAAATAGATATAATTATATGATGATGATGATGATGATAGTACGACAACATATAAGTAAATTACATAAAACGTAGCATGTAGCAAGTTGTAAGCTTGCCACAAAACAAACGCGATGAACGAAAGCAACACGACGCTATACAAATCAACACCAAATTTTGATGGATCGGTTAAGGTTCTAAGATGCGGATGGAATTACCTCGGCGAGAATGGGTGTGGGCTTGAAGAACGAAGAAAGAGAATATATAAATTAATGAGGGAGAGATTTAGTTAGAGAAGAGAGAGAGATATGTTATGTGGAGAGAGAGAGAGAGACAGAGAAAGAGAGGTTTTGTGTTTAATATAAAAATATATAGTACAGTTTAAATTAGGTTATAAATATATATTAGTTTTAATGTATATAGATAATATCAAACTACAACCAATCTCCACCAAAATCTCATCAAAAATATATTTTGGAAAATAATTCACATACATAAACTTCTCAACTATAATGTAAGAATATATTTTAAATAACTCATACACCTAATTTAAGATTTAAAAGGATTCTAAAAATATATTTAGATTTAGTAAATATTTGATATTAGATATTTTGAGATTTAAACGTAAAAGATAAAAGTAAAATAAGATATGAGATGGCAACCATATGATGACAGTTAATAAAAGATAATTTATCTTTAACTTGTGACTACTAAAAGATATATGATAATCTAAATATATGATATATAAAAATCTAAAAATATAATGTAAGTATTATATTAGATTCACATAAATACATTTTATTAATAAATTTCAGATACAATCTTGCAGTATATTGGGTTCTAACTTGTAGGTCGGGTCAGATAACGACTACTACAATTTGAATTATTCGCAACCCAAAAGATAAAATGAAAGAATTATAAAGAATGACTTAAAATACCAAGTTATATTGTATAAACGTACTAGGGTATTACACTGGTTCAGGCGAAACGATATAGAGGCCATATATTTATACGTGCAGGGTTCCGGTTAATTACGTGTACTAGTTGCGCGGAATTTGATCGGATGGATTATAATACTAACAGGTTTAGGATTAAGCCGATTTGTTAAATCAGATATTGATTTAATAATAGTATTATATTAGTAGTATCATTATATCTCTCGGGTATTCGTATTTTGATACGAATACGGGTATGTATATACGATAGAATGTATTTTGTATTTATACAAAATACCCTTTAGAAGATGACATCTTATCATGAATTTTTATATTTATTGAAAATAGAAAATGAGATGGCTTCAAGTATGGTTTGAAGCATGGCAATTATTTCTATTTTTATTCATTTGTGAATACTGTTGAAATATGACTAGTATTTTAATAAAAAGAAAAATGCATGATATGATTTTGAGTTGGCCATTCTTCAACTCATTCACACATTACCATTCTCTCTCCTCTCTTGATCTCATCTTCATCTTCAACCCCAAACAATCTCATGAATTGAGAGCTATGGGGTTTTAAGATAGAAGAAATCACTACTAATCATCTCCACATAATCTAAACTAACTAGATTAGCAAAGTAGCTAGTTTAGTTACTTTCTTTTGAAAGTAGAAGCTTGAATCTAGAAGCTTCGGGTGGATCATTTAGGATTGAGGACGCCGACAACCAAGCTAGATCAAGAAGCCTAAAAGGAGCTTAAGAAGAGGAGTCAAGATCCGAAGGACACGAACCTATTGGTATAACCCTCCTTAAATAGTAGCTAGAACTCTTTTTAACTAGTTTAATGTTTGGATAGATTCTAGGTGGTTGTTTCTAGCGCCATGTTTATTGAAAAGTTAAAGTTTTATAGTTCCGCAACAGCCGCGGTTAGTGGCTAGGGCGCTAGGAATCGTTACATCTTATGGTGATGGCCAACCGAATACAGTGCGATATCAACTCTCTATAGCGGGAGAGACGGATCCCTAACAATCGCTCACTGCCTCCATGTGGCTTGAGACTGTATCCAACTAAAACCTGTTTACACAACTCAGTAGAGCCATGGTAGGGTAGTAATCTAAGTATAGTGGGAACTCACACGAGACAAATGACGATATCGGGTCTGAAGACTAACCTGTACTCATATTACCTGAGAACTGCTATCTGACGATAGGTCCAATACCATCTAGAAGTTATTGGTTAGTCCGTCCAGTGTACTCACCCCTTGTGAGCACCTGTACACGATCTTTGTTGCCAGACACCAATGACCGTGGGACCAATCATCGCCCCTCATCGGGGTCTAGAAATGTATACACCAGTCTACTCCGGAATATCAATTCCCAGTCTCGATACTCCTACGACCAGGGACATTTAATGATGTGCTTATAGACTACCCAGCCCCCACATGTAAGATCGCCATCACAACGCTGGTAGTCAAGCAATAATCTTATAGGATTTATCAACATATATTAGCGATACGTAATAAGAAGTAACCCACATGTAAGATCGTCATCACAACGCTGGTAGTCAAGCAATAATCTTACAGGATTTATCAATATATATTAGCGATACGTAATAAGAAGTAAAATATATACACATGTTAAGATAAAAACAAACCAAATAGTATACTATCATATCGAACAAAATTGTCATGTACATACATATATCCAAACATTCACTACACACATACAATAATAGCCTCTAAGGCATACATATCGAACAAAAAGCTAGCATGATATCTACTATATAGGGAATGGACATGGTTCCAATGTCATTGAAGCTTTTAGGTCACAGTTGGATATCCACCATTCATCATCGTTGCAAATCAAGGGAATTAATGATTGAGATTATTCATTTTCTATTTTTAAGGAATATACAAAATCATAGAAGAATTTGCAAATAATCTCAGTCATTGATTTGCTATGGTGATGAACGATGGATATCCATTTTTGACAAAATAGCTTTGAAGTTACCTTTCACCGGAGTCGCACCCATAGGGAATTGCACCCCCTTCCTCATCTTGTAACAAATACCGGTCTTTATAGATGATTTGGATTCTACCACAGTAATAGAAAATGTATCTCTCTTTCGGAAAGGAGTAACACTTTACCTGCCGATTTGAAATCCTAGCATAACCTATCTACGAGACAAAACGATGGATCCCATGATATCTAGATATTAATGCAATACAAGTAGGCCCATGTTATTTGTCTCTTAGGAGGTGTTAGTCCTAAGTCATTTGAAAATACAATTCCGGAATTTGAAAATTCGTGTTTGTCCCAAATTATTTAAAATTGGAATTTACTTAATAGTGTTGATTGAAAATAGCATTTTAGAATACGAGAATTTGGATTTTAGAATTCATTGTTCAAATTATAGTAAAAAAATGAAACAACCAATCAATTTTCAAATTATTATGAATCCCTGTGTTTTCTAAAATATCATAATATACATAATAGATCAAAATTTAAATAAACTGTCTAACCGGACATAGCCACCACTGGCTGCTGCTACCATTAACCGGACATCAACTGCCGCCGCCACCTGACGACCGCCGGCTGCCCCCACAGCCGTCGTCGAACTACCATCCCCACCAATATCGTAGGCCGATTGCTACCGCTAGCCAACCGTTGCCACCACCGGCCAACCGTCACCGTCCGTATTTGTTGCTACCATCTCTACCCCCGTCGTCATCGATCGTCACCGCCCATCGCCTGTCTTCGTCATCCCTGTTCATCAACACCATCACCATCAGCCATCGCCGACTGTCGACCGTTGCTGTCCCCGTTCGTCGCCACTATCGCCACCTCCCGCCGCCCCTTCACCGTCCCCAATCGCCACCACAATCATCGCCGACCTTCGCCCTATAGCCAATCCTGATCGTCGCCGCCTCCAACCGCAGGCCGATCTTCCTAGTCGCAGGCCGACGGTCGCCTTCACCGCCACCGGTCATCCTCCGCTATTGATCGGATTCCGTCGAACATCTGTCGATTGAGTACCGGCTAACGTCCACTATTAAATATATTCACTACTAGAAACCGTGCGTATTAGGGACGGGGCATTAGGGACCGTTTATTAATATACGGTCCCTAATAGGGTATTAGAGACCGTATAAAATATATGGTCCCAAATAAATGGTCGCCAATACTTTAGCGACCATGTATTAAGTATTAGCGACCATATAAAACGGTCGCTAATACCCCCTGCATATTTCAGCCGCGAAGGCTCTCTTTTTCTCCCCTCTTCCCAATTTTCACTCGCGGGTTCCCATTTTCCCCCTTTCTCCCCCAATTCTCCCAAATTCCTCCAAATTCCTAATTCTTCCCCAAATTTTTTTCCTAAGCTGTTGCTGCTGCTGCTGGAGCTCAAAATCACCATCCTCATTCCTAAATCCAGTCCAAGGCCATTCCACTTATTAATTTTTTCAATTAAATCAAACAATTGTGAAGTTGGGTCATGAAAATATTTGATAGGGTGTTGGGTTTTAGGATATATGAAGAATTAAAGAATGTGTTTAGTGTTGGGTTTTAGGATGAGGTATTGAAGAATGTGTTTGGTGTTGGGTTTTAGGTTTCAGGATGAGATATTGAAGAATGTGTTTGGTGTTGGGTTTTAGAATTTAAAATGGAGAAAATGGATAATTTAAAGAGTGGTTGATGGGTTTTAGGATTATGGATGTGAAAGTTGAGAATTTGAAATAGAAATTTGAAGAGTGTTTGTGTGCGAGTGTGTGTGCACGCACGCTCACGCATGTGGGTATTTGTGTGTATGTGTGAGTATGTACGCACGCGTACGTATGTGAGCGAGTATATATGTGAGTGTGTGAGCTAGTGTATGTGTGAGTGTGTGAGCGTGCATGCGCGTATGTGTGAGTATGTGAGTGTGTATATATGTGTGTGTGCGCGTGCTCGCGTATGAAATATTTCACAAATTCATCCTAATTTTTAGTTTGTATTTTGTAAATTTAATGATTCAAATTCTTGTTGTTGTGTATGATTTATTGCTGGTGGATTCATATTGTTCTCTGCTCTTTTAGCCCACGAGATAACTTTCTCTCTCCCATTCTTCCCCAAAATTTTCACGGCCCGTGAATTTGACCCCAAGATGTGATTTCCCTCTTCATTTTCCCTTAATTCTTCTAAAAAAAATCCCTTTTGTTATCTAATTTTTTTTTTGGTATTGCTGCTGCTGTTGGTGTTCAAAATCCAATCAAAGGTCAGGGTTTTTCTCCTCCAATTATTATTTTTTAAATTAAATATAGATGTTAGATTATGAATTGTGAGTTTAGGTTATGAATTGTGATGTAATTTTGATGTTAGGTTGTGAAATTGTGATGTGGATGTTAGGTTATAAATTTTTGAAATTAAATATGGATGTTAGGGTTTTTCAATTACATGTGAATATTAGGTTATGAAATTTCTAATGATGGGTTATACAAATTAAAGAATGTATAAACCCTAAGGAAACCCTAATAACAACTTATAAACCTTAATAAAAAAATTATAAATTATACCTCACTACTTGGTATTTGTGACATTTGTGATGATTGTTAAATCAATTTAGAATAAGATGGATTATAAGAAATTATTAGATGAATTTAGGGTAAGACGAATTTTAGGTAATTGATGGTATGTGTGAGTGCGTGAGAGAGTGTGTCAGGCATCGCTTCCAAAGATATGTAAACACGGCATGTGACAGAGCCAAGCATGCTACATGTGGTTAGGAATCATCCCTCCACAATCATATTAAGGCTGTCAAGCAGATACCAAGAACAGTAAAATAAATATAATCTAGCTAACACATGTCCATCTGCCACAATAAATAAATCAAGAAATAAATGTAGCGGAAACGAATCAAGATCCAATAAAACAATAGCATCTGAATCACGTCTCAATATAGGCTCAAATCAATAGGAATAAAACTGCTGAAACAAATAAACTAAGAGTCTATAAACTAAATGGTTAGCTCCTCATTGCTCGGTTTGATTACTGAAGTACTCTTGATCTTACTGTGATAAAGATAGAGGAATTGGGCCATGCAAAACCCAGACGTCTGTGCGTCATAATATCAAAATTAATAGTAGCCAGGATGGGATGATACGATTAAACAAGAATGTAAATAATAAACACAGATACAAAACAGTGAGCTATATGTAGGTGATGTGTATCTTAAAGTCTGTGCTTCTAGGTTATCTATTTTAGAAGTCTTTGAAATCAATTAAATGGAATCGTCGATGTAACTCAATAGTATCCCGTATGTGTCTGGGACCACGGTCAAGACTCTCGGGCTGAATCCGAGACATGCCGCTAAGCAGTAAACAGGTAACATGTACAAACGAATGATATCAGCAGCATCATTACCATGCCATGTACTGTATATTAACCAAAATAGATACCAAAAGTAAAACTGTAGTCAATATCGAAACATGGTAAACCCAATTAAGGCCAGGATGCACATGTATCTATCTGTAATAACCATTATGCGTGTCCATAACCATGTATGATGCAATCTAGATAACATATTGTACTGATATAGTAGTATGATAATATCATGATGTTCCGGCATGCAACTAGATATGCTATTATCGGTACGGATACAGACGGATACCATAAAACTGTAAATCTGTAATATTTGTTGAATAATAAAACACATGCACTATTCTTATTCATATAATTATCGATATAATAACATAGCATATTGCAAGTTAAACTTGCCTGATCGAATCTCATGTCGAGATACGGACGTCACGTCCGACGTCGAAATAACGTTGCGATAAAAAACTCGCGTATGCAGGACTGGACCTGGATGAGCAGTGATGTAACGTGGTGACTGGGTTAGATGAAGACGGTTATTGGGTCATCTGGATCGTCGACGACGCGCAACTCCGGCGAGCCGATCGGAGAATCAAGAAAAGAAAAGAAGGAAAGAAAGAAAGAAAAGAAGAAAGAAGAAGAAGAAGAGAGGTTGCTGGGGTGGCGAGGATAGAGGAAAGGTGGTGAGGTGACAGTGACGATGGCCGACGGCGAGGTGCTACGTCGTGGTTGGCTGTGAGTTTGTGAGGTGATCGGGGAAGGCGATGAGGGTGTGGTGATGGTGATCTGGGGTGTTGTTGCTGCTGGGAGGGCGAAGAGGTGATGATGAGAAGATGGAGGTGGCGATGATGGATGAGGTGAGCGACGACGACGAGGGATCCGGCGATGGGATATGGTTTCTTGGGTTGGCGTCGGCGAGGTGCAGGGGTGGTGCTCAAGGAGAAGAAGAGGATAGGAGGTGGAGGTGGTGGTGACGACGACGAGGGTGGTGATGGCGAGGGGGCGGCGACGGATAATAACTATAACTTCTAATTGCACAATCCGCAACCCAAGAACAATAATAAAGAAATTTACCCGCAAGATTTGAAATACCCCAAATATGTATAGTATAACAGTGCTAGGGTGTTACATTATACCCAACTACAAAATAATTTCGTCATCGAAATTCCCGGAACAAGAAAAGACAAGAAAATATGGATTTAAGAAAATAAGTGTAGAAACTTCTGTTGAATCTCGTCTTCACGTTCCCAAGTAGATTCTCCATGCGAACGATTCCCCCATGAAACGAGTACTAGTTGGATAATTTTATTCTTGATGACTTTTTTCGTCGATCCACAATAGCCAATGTTCACTCTTCATATGTTAAATCTTTCCATATTGTCGGTTCCAAGTGATCTAGGACGTGCGTCTTATCTCAAATATACTTGAGAAGTTAAGATACATGAAACACGTCATGAACACACTCTAAGGATGGTGGTAAAGCCAATCGATAAACTACCTCTCCTACACGCTCAATGATATCGAAAGGACCCACGAATCGAGAACTAAACTTGTCTCGACTACCAAACCGGATCACTCTTATGGTCGATGATATATTTTAAGAATACAAGATCACCAACTGCGAACTCCAGAAGTCTTCGTCCAGTATCAGCCCAATTTTTCTGTCAATCTTGTGCCGCCTTCATATGATTTCAAATCCTGTTAACTTTCTCCACCGTTTGCATAATAAGATCCGATCCCAATAATCTTCTTTCTCCAATATCGTCCCAACAAACAGGCGGGCGACACTTGCGACTGTATAATGCTTCGAATGGAACCATATGTATAGTCGCCTGAAAACTGTTATTATAAGAAAACTCCACCAAGTGGAAATGATCCTCCCATGAACCCTTGAAGTATAACATGCATGTTCTCAACATATCTTCAGGAGTTTGGATCGTTCTTTCGGAATGGCCATCTGTTAAAGGATGATAGGCTGTGCTAAATTTCAAGCGAGTTTCCAAACTTTCCTGTAGACTCCTCTAAAAGTGTGATAGAAATCGAGTATCACGATTGGAAACAATGCTCACGGGTACACCATGCAATCTCATAATCTCCTACATGTACCGCTCTGCCAAAGCCTCCATCGATTGACCAACTCGAAACAGTATAAAATGAGCTTCCTTGGTCAATCGATCGACAATCACCCAAACTGAATTATTGCCCTTTGGACTCCATGGTAAAATTGTCACAAAATCCATGGTTATATGTTCTCATTTCCATTGAGGAATCAGAAGTGGTTGCATCAAACCAGCTACCCTTTGATGTTCAGTCTTGACTTGCTGACACACCAAGCACTTCAATACGTAGTGAGCAATCTTCCTTTTCAGCCTCCTTCATGACTTCTTCACGAACATCTCCTTTAGCCACACATAAACGACTCCCATAATGTAACGAACCATCTTCAAGAGTTAACAAGTCCGTTTGAAGTCCCGCTTCTACTTGTTCTCGAAACTTTTGCAATCTTGGATCATGCGACTGCGCTACTTTAATGTTATCGATCAAGGATGACTGTATAATTGCATCAACTGTCTAAGAATTCGGTAGTACAATCTCCAACTCGAACCTCTGAAGATCAGCGATAATCTCCTTCTGTGCAGTCAACATCTGTATCCCTAGCAACTGACTTAGAGCATCCGGCACTACATTAACTTTTCCCAGATGGTATTTTAGATCAAGATCATAGTCAGCCATCAGCTCTAACCATCTTTGTTGCCTCATGTTGAGCTCTTTCTGTGTGAACACATATTTTAGGCTTTTGTGATCGGTAAATACTTTACCCTTTCGCCCAATAAGTAGTGTCTCCTAATCTTCAGAGCGAAAATCACTGCTGCTAGCTCCAAATCATGAGTTGAGTAGTTCTTCTCATGAGTCTTCAATTGTCTCGATGCATAAGCTATAACCTTCCCATACTGCATTAGAACGCATCCCAAGCCTTTTCC
This sequence comes from Agapanthus africanus, assembly GCA_030015575.1. Classification (NCBI taxonomy): domain Eukaryota; kingdom Viridiplantae; phylum Streptophyta; class Magnoliopsida; order Asparagales; family Amaryllidaceae; genus Agapanthus; species Agapanthus africanus. The sequence goes on along the minus strand of CM057350.1, from coordinate 127,438,012 downwards.
AGATGCTTCGCTGTGATTAACCAATCCTCCGGAACCGTCTGGCACTGTTAGAATAGGAGCGGTGGCTAATCTTTGTTTCAACACTTCAAAAGCTGATGCACATTTGTCGATCCATATGAATAGTACCTCCTTTCGAGTTAGGTTGGTCAATGGTTCTGCAATTCGAGCGAAGTTCTCCACAAACCTTCTATAGTATCCGATAAGCCCAAGAAAACTTCTGATCTTCCCTACATTTTTTGGAATTGGCCAATCGTGAACAGCATCAATCTTTTCGGGGTCAACGACAATTCCATCTCCGGATACAACATGACCCAAGAACTTCACTTCTTCGAGCCAAAACTCGCAGTTGCTCATCGTAGCATATAAATTTTCTTGTCTCAACGTCTGCAGTGCGATCCTCAAGTGTTCTGCATGCTCTTCCTTGCTTCTCAAATAGACCAGAATATTATCAGTGAACACCACTACAAACTGGTCCAGATACGATGAAAAGATTCGGTTCATCAAGCCCATAAATATTGCCGGTGTGTTAGTAACTCCAAACGGCATCACTAAGTACTCGTAATGCCCATATCGAATTCGGAATATTGTCTTGCAAATATCTTTTGATTTCACCTGAACTTGATGCCATCTGGATCGCAAATCCAACTTTGAGAATACTCTCGCGCCACTGGGTTAATCGAATAATTCACCGATGTGAGGGATTAGGTACTTGTTCTTGATAGTCACCCAGTTTAATTCTCGATAATCGATGCACATCCTCCGCGTGCCATCCTTCTTCTTGACTAAAAGAACTGGAGCTATCGAGGGTGAATTGCTGCTGCGAATCCAACCCTTCTCTAGTAATTCGGCAACTTGTTTCTTTACCTCTTCTAGTTCCACCGGCTCCATTAGATAATATGCTTATGAAATCGGTGTTGCTCCAGGAACAAGATCAATCGCAAACTCCACATCTCGTTTTGGCGGTAAACCCGAGATGTCCTCGAACACATCCATAAACTCCCGAACTGATGCCGGCACTTCCACCTTGTTTACTTCCATCGACACAAGAATGGCATTAGTTGGCCTAGCCCTAAATTCGATTGACCCGACAGATCTGCTACCTCCCAAAAATATAAACTCCGGATATCCGGAAATCTGGAAAATCACTTTATTTGCCCTACAATCAATATGAGCGTGGAAAGTGCCAAGAAAATCCATTCCCAAGACAACATCATAGCTGCCAGTATCAATCATCAAGAAATCTGCGAATAACTCACGTCCACAAATAACAATCGAGCAACCCTTGCACTCACTACTAGATATAATTTTCCCATTCCCGGTGTGTATGTCCCAGTAACTAAACATGGTCGTGTGTGGAATAGAGTGTGCACTAATAAACTTAGATGACATGAAGCAATGGGATGCACCTGAATCGAAAAATGCCAATGCGGAAAAATTATAAACAAGTAGGATACCTGAAACAATATCATCTGATGCCTTGCCCTCCTCGGCCGTCAAGGTGAAGGCCCATGCTTGATTTGGCCTCTGGGTGCTCAGCTTCTGCCCATGAATCTACTTCTGTGACGGTTTCTGAATATGGTCTCTCAATCGTAGTTTTGAAGGGCAAGCACTGATGGTATAGTCAGCCGATCCACAAACTAGACAGAGTCCAAGCCTCCTTCGACATTCCATCTGTAGGTGTCCGGGTAGATGGCAAAAGTCACAAAACTGTAACGACCCAGAATTGGCACATGACCGGCATGAGAATCACGTGAGGTCTAAAGGACCCCGTCGTAATTCAAGTAAGCCGAAGCCCAGAAATCTAAACCTTTTTCAGAAAATAGTGGAGGTACAGTTTTGAAACATGGGCATAATGAATTCAAGCTTTCTTTTAAAAGTATAAGTAATATCATATAAAAATGCAATGTTTGTATACTATCTTTGAAAATATTTTCATTCTTGAAATTTGGGCAGCACCTCCCTTGTAAATATTGATCCAAAACCACATACAAGCAATAATATAAGCATCCCCAAGCGGGAGATAGCTCTTCGCCAATTGGTAGGATCATAACCATGCACAAAACATATATATACGATGCCCCACGGTGAAAATCAATCACAGAAAGAGAATAAGTAAAGCCAAGACATCATCCAACTCAAATAAAAGACAAAATACCCATCTCGCTCTAAGTCTCAAGAATATACAAATCTGGTGTCTAGGTCTCCCAAAGATACATAGTCTGATTGATGGAGCTTTAACTAGATACAACAGAAATAAATATGTACAAGGGTGATCACGATCCAAATGTGCATCCAACCTACCAATGCAAAACACCATGAAGGAAGCTGTGTGCTGATTTGTATGAGATTTAGCGTGCTTGCGATTTTAAAAGATGAATCAAAAATATTTATAACCGCAATCAAGAACGGTGTCGCTTGGTAGCTAGCCGGTGAGTACGGGTCGGTCCACAGGGATTTTGTATATTTCCTAATTTGGTTTAACGAGTTAATTGCGATTAGTGTCGGATTGATTAAATCTAAAAACTATATTGATCTAGATCTAAATCTTGCTAGGGTTAGGTTTAGGTTAGGGTTGGAGAGTCAATATTCCTCACCGCTTTCTTTACCCAAATTAAGATCTATTAGGTGTTATGGTAATTATTAATAAAGTGGATTAGTACCATCGGGAAGAAACGGTGTTTCTTCCTCTAGGTTCTTATCCTTCCTTTCTTAATCCTTACCGTAACCTTTATGGAAGACACGCTCAACCGGTCCTTTATACTACGGTATCACCGCTACCTTGTGGGATAGGGTGCCGTAGGGAGCGGTGTGTGCATGTATGCATGGAGTCCTATAAAAACGTGTGATGGGCAAGAAAGGGATGAGAGATCTTCATCTCTCAAGCCTTCCCCAAATCTAACCCTAACAAGCGAGGAGACTACTTACTCATTAGGGAATTGAAAAACATTTCTAAATTAATTAACTAGGGCAGAGAATTAAATCTAAACTAGGGTAAGAATAGAAAATTATACTAGGGCAAGAATTGAAAACTTACTCTAATTTGATGCACTCTTCATTCTTTACAGAAATTTACAGATCTGAATTTGAGATTTACAATGAGGCACAAGAAGAGGCATAACCTAAAAGAGTTTTTAGGGCTTCTATTTATAGATTCATAGAAAACCCTAGGTTTACAATCGCCGCACGTATGCTTTTACAAAAATACCCCTAGGAAGACTATTCAACGCGCCGCCAGTCGTTCTGGAAAATTTTCACCAATACGGGTTATACCCGGCCGTGGAACCGCGGCCATAGACCAGGTTTGGCCGCGGTTCCACGGCCAAACAGTGAGCTTAGATGCTGATTTCTTCTGTTATGCTTCTGAGTGTTTTTGTCTTCCTATTTCTTTGGTTGGTTCTTCAGAATGTTTTCCATTTCTCTTCCAGATCTCCACAGTGAGTAATGTAGTGGACTTTAACCGTTCACTTTGTGTCGAAGTCTTGAACCTTGCGCTGCCTTTGTACTTGTGTGAACTTGTTCATTGATCTTCATGTCCCGCAAAATGTGGCATGATCAAGATTCCACCATTTATCGGTCGTAGTCTCACTTTTGCATCGTCTTTTGTCTTTTTCACTGTTTTTGTTCCGAGAACCTGTAATCTGTAACTAGGTAGCAGACATGGGTCAAAAGCACCTGTTTATTTGTAAAATGAATAATAATGGGGTCTAAAAGAATGCAAAATTACGGTATGAACAAATACCCCCAAACTTATCTTTTGCTCGCTCTCGAGCAAACCTATTTTTATTCTCAACAAAATCCTAACCTCACTTTCGTAGGGAAACGCGATTACACTGAGCTCGTGCAACAAGTCGTTAAATCTCTAGGTGTCCCTAGTAGGAGGAGTGTTGTCTCCTGAGGGTTTTCAGCGGATACTACCCACAAAATCTTATCAATTCGGCTTATCGACTTTTATTCTCCAATTAGGTTTTCTAACAAGAAATTCTATTATTTTCGACTTAGAAATCATCCACCCGTATTCTTCATGCTTCCTTATCATTTAACTTAAGATTATATATATTCTTGTGAATTTACTTAGCTTTTGGCATCTTTCAAGTTTTTCTTCTAGGGTTCCATCTCAACTTAGGAATTTTTATCATCTCTACTAAAGATATAAGTCCTATTCTTCATTCCTTTCTCTTATCTAAACCCCAATCACATACCCCTACGTGTGTGTGTATATCACCCCTATATTTGGAAATTCAAATCAAGCTATTATACTCTTGTCCGTTGTCCAAAGCACTTCTTAATTGGTGAATTTTTTAGATGAATTTTGCTCACACATCCTTCATGCGACCGTTAATACTTCTTGAGCTACCAACAACCGATTATAAAATGTGTTTGCATATTAAAGCGTAATTCTTAGTCTTGTAACACCTAAGGCTTTAGCAGTGACTCCCAAACCAGTTGGTCTAAGGCACTAGGTGATGAAGCACCCTCGCTAAATATTTTTCTATTTTTGCAGCCTTAAGTAATTACAAAAACCAGTGTTCATTTTTTTTCTTTATTCACACTTTTATTTTTATTTTATTCATACTAAGGACTTTAGACAAGAGCATTTCAAGGTCTCTTCTACTATTCCAAGTTTCAAGGTTCGTGTTTGTGCAATTTGTAGGGTATACATTTTCAGAATTTAGACTTAAGCTAGGAATTATTTTTCAAACTTATACTTTAATAAAAATATCAATAATTTTCCCTTGTTTTAATTTAGCCCAAGAAGTCAACTCGAAATTTGCCTCTTTCTAAATAAACTACAAAGACATATACTTTCTACCGTTAAATTTTAAGAAAGGTTATTTTTAGGGGGTTTTTTAATTTACTAAGTCTAAGATCTAGTTGTTCCTAGCTAGTTATCCTATTTGTCAAACTCAAGTCAATTAAGGCCAAAATTGAATGTTTTAATTTTTATAAATTTTTGTAATTTTTCAATTTTTATGGGTTTTAAAATAAGTATGCAAATGCAAAAATATACACATGAATGCGAAGGAAGAAAGCTTACCGAGCATACCCCCAAACTTAACCTTGACAGTGTCCTCACTGTCATGCTACACCAAGAGGGTTGAAAATGGCGGCGCTCCCCTGTTTATTTATTTATAAATTCTTTTTTTAATTTTTTATTGTTAAAAGAAAAAACAAAAAATAAATATACAACAAGGTTCCCCCCAAACTTAAGTGAGACAGTATTTCCACTGTTTAAGCGTTAAAGTTCAGAATTAGGGAGGAGAAAAATCAAACTATACAAGGCCTTACACAGACCAAAAGTTAGCACCAACCATTCAAAAATTCTATCATGATAATGGTAGGGTTGGTGAAAGAATGGAGTGTAGAGAAAGGAGTTGAGAAACACACGAGACCGTGTGGAGATAGAAGCGGTATACGGTCTCGGTGGAGAAGAAGAATGGCGGAAAAGAAAAAGAAATGTAGCACGAATTTGAGAGTGGAAATTGAGGGTGTAAATTAGCGCAATTTGTGATGACTGATGTGTTAAAAGCGATTGTGCTAATTTATCAACCCGTCAAGAAATGGGGTCAAATCTCTTAAGATTCGCAAGAAAACATAGGTACGTTGAACTTGGTAAATCATCCACTGAAAATGAAAACGCGACGGATTTTTGCGTGGTCGAAACGATAGGAAGGACGAAAGGGAGTGAGTTAGGGATAGTCTTATTCTCACCTAAGTAATCTGCCTCGAACTTGAAGGATTCCATCAATGGTTCGAAATGACTGTAAGCAACCGAGTCTGATGGTTCAACTAACTCATCTGAAAATTCAAAGGACTCAAACTCGGGCGGTGAGTCTTCAAAATCGTCCGAAAAAGTGAAGCACTCATAATCGTTATCGGCTGTGAGAACTGTGTCAGATTCAAAGAGGTACGCACTAGTGGCATCCAAACTGATGTGATCGAATAGAAATTTTTCAAGCTCACAGTCCTCCTGCGTGATCTTTTACATGGTCGGAACGATTGAAAGGAGGGAGGTGGGTGATTTAGTTAAAGGTTCAGGAGGATGAATTGGAAAATCCAACTCATCAAATAAAAATGGTTCATCCTCAATACTACCCTCAATACTATCCTCATAATTCTCCTCAAAAGTTATCCCATCCATGCAATTATCATCAAAATCAAGACGCATATGAAGTTCGGGAGAAACATTTAATGACTCGGGATGATGAATTGGAGATAAAATTTCAGTCAAATCTACGGGTTCATCATCCAAAATACTCCCTGCGTCAATATCCTCAATCAAGTGAAAATCAATTTTCTCAGACACCTCATCAAAAGCATGGATATTTATCAATTCAGGTTCTAGATTGGAGGTGTAAAGTTCAAAAGGATTGGTGATGTTTTCACTCGAAAGGGACCCTTCACATTCTGGTAAATCAAGCACTACAAAGTCGCACAACTCATTAAACGTTTTATTTTCAACTGGTGAATCATTTGGGACACTTGATTGAAAACCGGAGTTGTGGGATTCAATTGGGTATGGGTAGGTTTGATTTGGAAAGGTGTATAACTCACTTTCTCCACTCAAATTATCGATCTATCCAATTGCCGCATCATACATTGGAATTTTTGGAGCTAGTTAAAAACTAGCTACCGGTTCACTAGGTTGCATAAGGGCGGCCATGGACGCATCCACATTCCTCATCATTTGGTTTGTCGCTACTATATAAGCTTCTAACGACTGTTCCAGACTAGACATGGGTTGTGAAGGGGTTTCAGTAAAAAATTCAAAATTGTGTGGATTCTGGAAACTCCCAAATGGCTGTGTAGAATCAATGTCTAGGGAAGGTGTGAACGTCGGGTAGGACTGGTAGGAATTGAATGGTTGAACAGGAATAGGATCAACATTTGGATAAAAAGGTGAATGGACTTGTTGATCCCTAGAACTGGATGTGTGGAGAGGAGTGAAAGATCGGCTACGAGATTGTTCAATATGCTCCGCAATAGACATGGGTTTTGGAGTTACAATAGGACTTGAAAAAGGAGTATCAATGTAAGAAGGTGGTGAAGGTTGCAACGGTTGATACAAAGTGGATTGCGGAGTCCAACTGTTTCTCCTAGACGCTTCTATTCGATCTTTCAAAGAAATTTTGAGCATGGAGGGGTTGTCCGTAATTCGACCAAAACAATTCTCGTATGAAGCAAAGTTTGGTTCAGGGTACCAAAGTTCGGCAAGAGTTTTATGAGATGGGGTACCCATGATGTAAGAAAGGTGAAGAAAAAGAATGTGGGTGTGAGTAGGGTGCAATGGATTTCTTAGCGACAAAATTTGTAAGTCTTTTTTTTTGTAAAATTTTTTTCCTTTTTGTGTTTTTTTATGGAGTTTTTTGCAAAAAAAATCGATAAAAAGCTTAGACACCGTTCAATCAATCACAAATGCACAATCAAGCCTAGATCTAGGGTCACCTAGGTCAGCTAGACAGCTCCTAAATGTTCCAAAGGGTAAGAAGTAGGACCTCAAACCGCCTCTTCACCGCCAATTGTGGCCAGGTAAGCACAAGTAGAGAAAGGAAGGATCCGCTCACGAATCACCGTGAGACGGGCCTTTTAAAATTACCTTTCACTACTTGTCTAGCCTAGGCACCACAAAGTCAGGTTAGGATCAATGGTCGATGCCTACAACTATTCCTTTGTCCTATTGAGCGCAAAGTCCTTAGGGCTGAGTCTAATCTTTTTTTAATTAGATTAATAGTCAATGCAATATGCCTTATGTGATTTCTGGGGTCCTGGAAAGGGTAATGAAATCCCCACCCAATCTGATTGGTGTAAAAGCCCTTTAAAGTCCGATTAAAAATATGCAAAGCAGTAACAATCACTTGCAATCAATTTTTAGCACGGCGCAAAGAATCCTGCACAAGATCAATTATTGGAAGGGGGAGAGATTTTTTAGCACAAAGAATCCTGCAGGCAAATTTACAGAGGAGATATCAGGGGATTCAGAGGAAAAGAGAGAAAACTTACGGTGAGTTTTTTAGGTGATGACGTCACCTCCTTGCGGCGGAAGCGCGGCCAGAATGGGGTTGCGGCGACGGAAAAGCGGCGGCGGAGGCAATTCAGTTCCCAAGATTTCTTCTACTCGTCTGGTCTGATTTTTCTCTGCTTTTCAGATCTACCTTTTTCTGTTTTGCTTTCTGGATTTTTCCAGATCCGAACTTGTTCGTCGATCCTGCAAAATTCACATGAAAAATACCCTTCACAAAATAAAAGATGATAAATTTTTTTATTTATTTTATTTTTCAGTTTTTATGATTTTTTTAATTTTATATTAACCCGAGATTGCAAAAAGAAAATAACACGCCTTCCCCGGCAACGGCTCCATTTGATTGATCTCAAAGAATAATTTATAACCGCAATCAAGAACGGCGTCGCTTGGTAGCTAACCGATGAGTACGGGTCGGTCCACAGGGATTTTGTGTATTCTCTAATTGTTCTAACGAGATAATTCCGATTGGTGTCGGATTGATTAAATCTAAAAACTAAATTGATCTAGATCTAAATCTTGCTAGGGTTAGGTTTAGCTTAGGGTTGGAGAGTCAATATTCCTCACCGCTTTCTTTACCCAAATTAAGATCTATTAGGTGTTATGGTAATTATTAATAAAGTGGATTGGTACCATCGGGAAGAAACGGTGTTTCTTCCTCTAGGTTCTTGTCCTTCCTTTCTTAATCCTTACCCTAACCTCCATGGAAGACACGCTCAACTGGTCCTTTATACTACGGTATCATCACTATCTCGTGGGATAGGGTGTCGTAGGGAGCGGTGTGTGCATGTATGCATGGAGTCCTATAAAAACGTGTGATGGACAAGAAAGGGATGAGAGATCTTCATTTCTCAAGCCTTCCCCAAATATAACCCTAACAAGCGAGGAGACTACTCACTCATTAGGAAATTGAAAAACATTTCTAAATTAATTAACTAGGGCAAAGAATTAAATCTAAACTAGGGCAAGAATAGAAAATTATACTAGGGCAGATAATAAAATTAACTAGGGCAAGAATTGAAAACTTACTCTAATTTGATGCACTCTTCATTCTTTACAGAAATTTACAAATCTGAATTTGAGATTTACAATGAGGCACAAGAAGAGGCATAACCTAAAAGAGTTTTTAGGGCTTCTATTTATAGATTCATAGAAAACCCTAGGTTTACAATCGCCGCACGTATGCTTTTACAAAAATACCCATAGGAAGACTATTCAACGCGCCGCCAGTCGTTCTGGAAAATTTTCACCAATACGGGTTATACCCGGCCGCGGAACCGCGGCCATAGACCAGGTTTGGCCGCGGTTCCGCGGCCAAACAGTGAGCTTGGATGCTGATTTCTTCTGTTATGCTTCTGGATGTTTTTGTCTTCCTATTTCTTTGGTTAGATCTTCAGAATGTTTTCCATTTCTCTTCCAGATCTCCACAGTGATTAATGTAGTGGACTTTAACCGTTCGCTTTGTGTCGAAGTCTTGAACCTTGCGCTATCTTTGTACTTGTGTGAACTTGTTCATTGATCTTCATTGTCCCTCAAAATGTGGCATGATCAATATTCCACCATTTATCGGTCGTAGTCTCACTTTTGCATCGTCTTTTGTCTTTTTCACTGTTTTTGTTCCGAGAACCTGTAACCTGTAACTATGTAGCAGACATGGGTCAAAAGCACCTGTTTATTTGTAAAATGAATAAGAATGGGGTCTAAAAGAATGCAAAATTATGGTATGAACATATGCGAGCAAGCCGCTACTGATCCGAGCGGTCGATCCTGGAAGAAAATTGTGACAAAACGGGGGTGAGTTGTCAACTCGTGAGTAGAAAATATCAGCAGGTAGAAATCGAATGAACAACGATCCCTAAGTTATACTGTAACATAAAGGTAAAACTATGTGGTATCCAGGGTGATTGAGTATACATATATATACAATAATGATATCGTGCCAGTATTGGTATATGTATCAAGTAATCTGAGGCATATGCATGTATTCATATTTATATCCAACATGTGTCCATTAACGACACATCGAATCATCATGAAACCTGAGTGTCCAGCATCGACACTCGAAAATATCATAAAACCCGTGTCCAATATCGACACGTAAATCCTCATATCTCGGGCGCCGTCTCATCGGATTGGCTCTCATATCCATCTGATCTCACGATTCCGGTCGGTATCCTCCGGATATCCGCCGAGCCCAAACTATCACCGGTCAGTAATGCTCCCCTGCCGGGCTCAACGCCTTCTATACGATCTTCTTACCCCATGGTACCACACCGGGTCCACCATGTATCCACAGACGATACCTCCTCACTCCTCGAATCGGGTAACTCATAACTCAGAATCGAGAAAACTCATGTTGGACGCCAAAAATCATATCACGAGAAACCGCGTTTTTAAAATAATCATGATACTTTTAAAATATATCAGCGGTTCTTAAATCCAGAGATCTCATGAAAACAGCATCTCATATGCATGTAACCATAAAGGTCCAGTAAATGCAATGCACAGAACAGTACTGTAAATATTACAAGTGTTTTCATGTAAGTATGTCATGTAATAATTACTGAACAATGATTGCACTTTTACAGTTTAAGAGCAATACGGCGATGTAACAGTTTTACTATGTAAGTGGCATGGCATTTACCGATGATGAGTGTGTGAGACGGCAAATCTGTGTACGTGTAACATGCGCATCATCGGTAATAGTGCATGTGTTCTAGCAGACGAAGCCATATAACGATAAGTGTCGGGAACGTAGTACGTATGTTACGAGGAAATAATACAGCATAAATATGAACTGTAAAAAGGTACGTAACTACACCTGAACCATACGACTATAGTTTTAATAATACGAATCGTAGTTTTGAAAATAGGGGCTACGGTGTTTTTGAGAAAAAGACACCATTTGAAAATTCGTAGCTTCCCTTGTGGTGCCCATCTAAAAGTGCATACGATTCTTCGGTTTTGGAAACAAGTATGGTTCAAGTGTAATCCATTATCCACTAAGGTGATTAGAAGCAACGATTTTGCCAAATCAAGACAATCTATAAGTCGGCAATCCAGCCTCATAGTATCAGATGTGATATAATCATCGTACATCGTCCACGAGTCAAGAGCACGGATCAATCATCTGGTATATCTTATCGCGTACGGTAATCCATCGTACGGTGTCATCAAATCAGATTAAGGATCTATCAACCTATACATAATATCGCGTACGCTATAACTCATCGTACGTATTATAAGTCAAGGGTACGGATCTATGGTCTCGTACATCATATCATCTCTTATTCTTATTTATATGTATCTATATATATATATAATCTTACATCATATCTTGGCATATGAATATAAATATGTATATTGCCTTGCATCCTCAAGCCAACATATCGACTCATGTCATCTCGTTTCATCATATTCTCATCTCATCATATCATCGTACTTATCATTAGGGTTACCCGTAGGTACATAAGCTTAGGTTTCTCTAAATATATTCTATATATCGGTTCTTCCATTACTATGGTTGCGGGGGTGTATACACCATCCACTTGACTTTCCCCGTATATATAGATCTACTCATCTGCTATCCATGCTCTAGTCGAAGTCGATGAACTTCATGTTCTCCTCCGTCATCCCGGAAGTCCACACAAGGGTACCTACACATCAACACACATCGTAATGAGATCAAAACCAAATCCGAAAACCGATACGGCACGCGAAGTTCTCATAGGTTAGAACTTATAGCCAACGCATGCAAGAATAACCAAACAACCCTCAACGTTGACGTATGAACGTCCAACGACCGTGCCAAAACTAAAATACCAAAACCAAGTTTTCCAAAGTCGGAATCTCAATATCAGCAAAATTTAAAAACTCTCCCAGATTCTACCCTAGGTGAAATTAGGAGATTCTGCATATAGGGTAGGCCTAGATATCAGATAAGTGAACCATGGACTAAGAACCAACCCAATGCACCAAGACCAGGCTGAAAATTGCGGCCTGGGGGATTAAATCTTTGGCCAAAACGAGGAGGTGAGGGCTAAGGTTTCTAGGGTAGTCTCTGGGTGGCATGCACATCTCTATGATCGCAACTTATTTTTCAGAGCTCCCGAGTCATAGCAGATTCCTTATAATCATCACAATTCGTCAAAAACCAATGTCGGGAAAAATCTATGTTCATGTTTTGGGGCTTCTAGTCTTAAGTTTATACAGAATATCATCACTAATGGTTTGTGGTCACTAACTAAACCTCAATGCATCTCTACAACTCAAATCATCCACTAAAAATCATTCTAGAATTTCCAAGATCACTAATCTAGCTTAATCGAACTCTAAACACAACTAGGAGGTTAAGAAACTTGATAAATAGAAGGAAAGTGAAGATTTTACCTCTTGGAGCAACTGAAGAAAATTCCAAGATGGTTCAATGTGCTCAAAATCCAAACTTGAACTCACCATGGGATGTAGGATGAGATTGTGCACATTTTTTGTGAAGGAAGCCATAAGATTTGAGGTGGTTTTTGAGATGATTTGGTGGTGGTGGTAAGGTGGAGGAAGGGAAGACGGAAGGAGATGAAGGAGTTGAAGAAAATGGGTGAATGATGAAGGAATGGTTAAGGAGCCATACAACACACACTCTCTCTCCCTTTCTCATTCTCACTCTCTCTCTCTCTCTCTCTCTCTTGCCCATGCTCTCTTGTCCCCTCTCATCAAAATTTCTTTTCTTTTTCTTTTCTCCTTTTTCCTTTTAAAATCAAATACAACAACAAGGTAGAACCATGCATGCAACAAGCTAATGTGTCATGGCACATTAGTAATGGTTAGTAAAAATGGATTTGGTTTAAAACATGATTAGTAGTGCACTAATCAAGTTTAACATAAACTAGCATATAAATAATTGCATAATTATTTATAAAATGTCCAAATCCAATAAACACCTTCATAATATATAATTCATATCAATTCCCAAATATTTTCCAAAATATTGGCATATAATTATACCATTCTACGAAAACCCAAATTCATCATCGTATAGTTTTCGTGAAATTTATTATTTTAATATTTAAATTCCAAAAATAATATTTTATATTTCTGAAATGTTACAATCTTCCCCCCTTAAATAAATTCGGTCCCCGAATTAAATTTTAAACCCCCAAACATTAAAACGTTTAATCAGTCAAATTAACGAGGCTCCGAAATCATGAATACACAAATATACCACAGCGCATCGTGTACGCATGAAAGCGAATACAAAACTCAAAAATCGAAATTCCGTTGAGCATCACGCAATCCTAGGAGTTATAATGAAATTGCTAGCCTCAAAATCCACTGCTATTCTCAAATATACTAAAATCAAGATCATAATACGTATATAGTACGCATCCTTGTAAAATCACCTAAAAGCTGGATAAAAGTACATGCAAAATCTTTTCCAAATTGCCGTGTGATGTGTAACTCACGGTACTCTTGGCGGACGCTTATTTTGTAAAGAAATAAATATATGTATATATATGTTTTGCTCAAGATATACGTCCTACCCTTTTAGAAATACCCCGAATGGTTTTCCTTGTAAAAGTTCGTGTCACTCTTGGGCACGTAGGAAAGTAGTGAGACTATAGCTCCTTCTTGAAAACCCCTTGGTAAATATTGATGCATGGGAAAATACTCAGGTACTGTCCTCAAACCAGTCCTGCTCGGTTACCATATCATATGGTATATATCATAAAAATATGATGCTCGGAAAGAACTCAATCTCAATAAGTGTATCCAAATATCACGTGCGTCTGGTGCGTACGAAAATCAAAGTACAATACAATTGCCACGAATGTGCAAAGCAGCAAAACTAAGTGCAACGGGTGTGCACGAAAACATCTGTCAAGTGCAAAGGGTGTACACGATGACAACATCAAGTGCATCTAGAACGCACGGAAATCTCAATCAAGTGCAACTAACATGCACGAATAAAAATATCGATCAAGTGCATCCGGTGTGCACAAAATCACATACAGTGCGCTAAGTATGCACGAAAATCCAAATCAAGTGCGTCAAGTCTGCACAAAAATATCTGGTGCAACAGATGCATGAAAACAATATCAGGTGCACCAGGTGCCCGAAAACTCGTCAATGTCTCAAAAGCGCATAAAAACGACATCGAGTATACCAAGGTATATAAAATCATAAACGTGTGCAAATACGTGCACAAAACCCATATCAATCCACTGCAAGCACATGTGAACTTACTGTTCACCGCCGGAAGATGGACCGGGACATTAGGACGTCTAGCTTGAATTCTGGGGGCAGATGCTATTTGGATTTATCCGCCCACCTCTCCGAAGATACCAAGTTGGTTTATGGAACCATATAGCGGAGGTTTGGACAGATGCGACCATTGTAACAGATTTTATCAGATCCCCCCTCATTTTATGAGGGGTTTTTGATTGTGGGGACACTCTTCCCTGCAGGCGCAATCCCGTGCGGTTAATTACATTACCGCATTGCGATAACCACTTTCTCCTGCTCCGGAAGTTCACTTCGTATTGTGTGTGTTTTTGTTTGTTTTGGTTGCCCGTGGATTGTATACGGAGACTAGTTTATGTCGTCGCCCGTAGGACGCGGATTAGTCCAAATCCGTATATTTGAGATTTGGGTTTAGGTCAATAATTTTGCTTGACGGGGACCACGTTGGTAGCTTGGTTTTCTAACGGGGATGAATTTAGGACGCAGATTTCACATTTGTTTGTTCCATCAACTCAGGGGATATTTGGGTTTGATCTAATGATCATTAGCCATATTTGAGACTGAGATCGATTTATGAGCAGTGAGCATATGGGCTCAACAGATCATTAGATCATATATGAATAGCCCATGGATAGTATACGGTAGTCATTATAGAGACAGTCCACAGGGCAAAACATATTAGTTTAAGGACGCCACGGTCCAACATTCCCTGCTTGGGACGAATGTTAGTTTAAGAATATTTCGGTCCAATGTTCTCTGTTTGGGATGAAAATTAGTTGAAGGACATTTCGGTCCAATATTCTCATTTTGGGAACAAATGTTAGTTTAAGGACATTTCGGTCCATTATCGCCATGTTTGAGGCAAAATTTTAGTTTAGGGACATTTCGGTCAAACGTTCATCTTGCGCGCACGTGTATTTATTATATGACGGAGTGAACAATGGTGACATGGAATGCACCCAATTTAGGGTGCGGTCAGATTTGATGTGTGCACATCAATTTGGAAGTGCATCAACGTGGGATATATCATTCCCAGTCTTGATGAAATTTTACATCAAGTTGGGACGAGAAAAGAGTTGTTGGTTGTCGGAACCCACCGCCTCTCTGAAGATGTTGAGAAATTACAACGACATATATCAGAAGTGTGGAGAGATGTACCCTTGGACAAAATCCCGTATTTGAGGGAAAGATCATGATGGATCATCTAAGAATCATTAGGCTTATTTGAGACTAAGATTAACTTAGGAAGTATGGGATGAATATCATTTTGGATATCATCAATGAGAAATCACTAGTCATGTTTGAGACTAAGATCGGTTTGGAAATCACGAGCATATGGACCCACTTGATTTAAAATCAAAGAAGTTTAACTTCAGGAAACTTAGCTAATTTGGGCTAAGATTGGGTTTCTGTAACACCCAGCAGTGCTAAGCACTCGGTTTCATATAGCGCTCACGTGTATATCAAGTGAGGCACTATAATAGTGCTAAGCGCTAATCTTTTATGGCGCTCACATGTATTTCACGTGAGGCGCCGGCCTCCTGTTTTGGGCACCCACGTATGTTTCACATGAGGCGTTGAGTTCTTTTTGGAGATTTAATCTCTGTTTATATTTTTAGAGATTTTAAATCTGTGTTAATGGTATTTTGACCATTAACGATCACCAAGATCACTATTTTGAGGATCTGGGATCAAGTTGTTTAAGAACTAAGTTATTGTTTTATGAGGGAACTAAGTTTCTAGAGTATTATGAACTCCATGTTTTTCATGTTCATACTTTCAAAAGAGGTTAGACCCCTGTTAATGGTATTTTGACCATTAAGGATCACCAAGATCACTATTTTGATAATCTAGGATCGGGTTTTATAAAAAACTAAGTTCTTGATTTGAAGGAACTAAGTTCCTGGAGTATTATGAACTCCATTTTCTTTCTTTTCAATTTTGTTCTTTCTTAAATCTTTGATTCTCCATAGCAAGATCTTCCCGATGAGAATTAAATTCTCAACTTGTGCGAGACTTGTCTTGTGGATCTCAGGTCCAGAGAAAGAACTAAATTCTTTGAGAATGGTTAAACCCTTAAATATAGTATGTCAGGTAAATGAGATATTTTTCTCTCTTCTTTTTTCTTTACCTAGGGCTTTTAGGATGGAGATCTTCTTCTTTGGGAGAATTAAATTCTCTGTTGATTTTAGAGCCTTCTGTCGTTTTACAAAAACTTATGGGAGGTCTCCTTTTTTCTTTTTCTTATCAAGTCCTCCCCTTTGATTAATCTCTTTCCTCCTATTTAAAAGAGAAGAGAAAAAATCAATTTGTTGAGAAAATCTCTCATTGAGAGATCATGATTGATCAATAAAAAATGATCTTTTAGATCAATTGGTGAATTTTATTCACCGTTGGATTTTTAATCCAAAGGCTCTCTGTTTAACAGAGAAGATTTCTTGTTTGTTTAACAAGATTAAGAAATATTTTTCTAAGATAGAATTTTATTCGATCATATGAATATCTTGTTAGTTTAACAAGATTAGAATTTTATTCTATCATATGAACATCTTGTTAGTTTTAACAAGATCAGGAAGATATTTTCCTAACATAGAATTTTATTCTATCACAAGATTAGGAAGATATTTTCCTAATATAGAATTTTATTCTATCTAATAGAGAAGATCCTTCTTATTTGTTTATCAAGATTAGGAAATATTTTCCTCAGATAGAATTTTATTCTATCTTATGAATATCTTGTTAGTTTAACAAGATTAGGAAATATTTTCCTAACCATAGAATTTAATTCTATTTAACAGAGAAGATCTCTCTTATAGAATTTAATTCTATCAGATGGTTTAATTGGTGATATTTTTATCACGGTTGGATTTCTAATCCAAGATTCTCTATTAGAGAAGATCTTTCCATATTAGAAGGAAAATATTTCCCAAATAGAATTTATCATCTGATGATTTATTATCACCATTGGATTTTTGATCCAACGGCTCTGTTTAACAGAGAATATCCCAGTTTTTAGGGAAGTATCCCCATATAGAATTTAATTCTACTTGCTTTTAATTTGGGCGTCGGCGCCCACGTGTTGTGCACGTGGGCGCCACTTAAAAATTTAATTCTTATTTATGATAGGCGCTCCTGTGCTTTGCACATTGGCGCCCATGTGAGGAGCACGTGCAGCGCCACCATAGGATTAATCATACAAGATTGACGCTGGCGTTGGCGCCCTCATAAAGGGCACGTGAGGCACTGTCTCAACAAAATTTTAACAGAGCTTAGCTGTTTTATTATATTTAAATATTAGGGGAACATACGCTCCTGGTTTTGCACATTTGCGCCCACGTGAACTTCACGTGCGGCGCTACCTGAGGTGATAGTTACATGCTTTGCATGTGGGTGCATGTATTTAACACATGGAGCTTTCCTTTTATTTTTATAAGGGAATAGCAAGCTATGAACCAAATTTTTTTTGCGGGAATAAATGCCCCCCACTGCTTTGCCCACGTAAGCTTATACGTAGGTTAAGTAGCACAAAATAATGCATTACCATAGAATTGATGGCTTAGGAGACAAGTTTAGAATCCCTGTCGTCTAAGACTTTTTTATCTTCATGAGCCGTAAGGGTCTCAAGCAGGTTTTTCTCCCTATGAGTCGTGAGGATCTCATAGGTGCATATTCTCCCTAGAAATCATGAGGATTCCAAAGTGTCTTTCACCTCAGTGAATCGTAAGGATCTCACGCAGGTATTTTCTCCTTACGAGTCGAGGGGACCCACAAGTGGCTTCTTCACTTCATTGGCATGTGACTTTGACGAATGTGGCCCATGGATAGTATACAAGAGTCAGTTTGGACCTTCTTGTAGGGCAGCGATGGCTTAGGAAACAGGTTTAGATCTGTCGCGTAAGACTTTTCAATTTTATAAGCCATGAGGGTCTCATAAAGATTTTTCTCCCTATAAGTCGAGAAGATCTCGTAGGAGTATTTTCTCCTTAGAAGTCATGACGACTCCAAAGTGCGTTTTCTCTTGAGAGTCGTAAGGATCTCACAAGAGAATTTTCCCCTTACGAGTTGAAAGGACTCATAAGTGGTTTTCCCTCCTCGTCCGTATGCGATTTTGGAGAATGTAGCCCATGGATAGTATACGAGAGTCAGTTTGGACCTACTTATAGGGCCACAGTGCTTAGGAAATAGGTTGATATCCCCTTCGTCTAAGGCTTTTCAACTTTATGAGCCGTGAGGGTTTCATAAAGATGTTTTTCCTACGCATCGAGATAATTCGAGAGGATCTCGCAGGTGTATCCTAACGTGAAATATAGATAACCCCTATTCTTTATGACAGGGGTCCGTTAGGTTTGTGGTACTAGGGTTTTAGTCCATGGTACCGTCTCATTGACTGATATATTTCTCGATATGCGGTCTTTAAGTTGCTGTTCGAGTAGCCCCGCGACGGTCGTGTCTCTAATCCCTTCAGAGGCTGGACAAGACGTCTTCAAATAATCTTCTTAGGTCATATTACCGTCGGAAGAGCAAATGTTAGGAATTTTCCATAACGCTTTTTACTTGAAATTAGGCTCAATTTGGAGCCCCGATGAGTCAAAACCACTCTGCTCTGGTGTGGGATGATCTCCGATAGTCTTTTAAGCTTTATATAAGTTGTTTGACCCTTGGGTCTTTGATGATATTGCATCTGCATCCTGCTGGCATGAGAAGCACGTCAAGCTGGAGTTAGGATTTTTCCGTCACTCCTTTTATTTGTTTTGGCCCTTGGGTCTTTAATGACGCCACGTCTACACCCTGCTGGAATGAGAAGGAACGCCAAAATAGTCTCTGGGTTGTATATGAACCGTCAAGACTTGGCTCTCCCTTTGAAGGAGCCTGGTGGGAAAATATGGTTCCCATTTCATTTGTGCCCATGGATCATATACAAGAGTCAATATGGACACACTTGCAGGGCAGAGGAAATTTTATTTTATTTTATTTTTTATTGCCGCGATACTCTATCTTTTCAGCTTTTCATATCGCGAAAGTCGCGATTGCCCAATCATTTCAGATTTTTATCGGCGGTGCCCAATCATTTCGGCTATTTTTTTTATATTTTTACTCGCTGCTTTTTATTGCGAGTTGCCCAAAAATTTCAGCTGTTTTTATATGCATATTTTGCTCTATGATTTTTATTGCGGGTTGCCCCATCATTTCGACTAATTCTTATGCATTTTTTTGCTACTTGCTGCTATTTTTATTGCGAGTTTGGAATCTGATACCAACCTTGGCATCAACATCGCTACGACTGGGATATTGCCAAGAGCGAATCATCATTTGCCATGAAAGGACTTGGAGTTTAACACCTGTTTAGGCATCAGTATCGTTGCAACTGGGATATTGTCAGGAGTGAATTATCATTTGCCTTGAGAGGACTTGAAGTTTGATACCTTTTTAGGCATCAGCATTGCTACGACTGGAATATTACCAGGAGCGACTAATCATTTGCCTTTGTTGATTTGAACAAAGGTGGCTTAGCAAACAGGGTTAGGATCCTGTCGACTAAGGCTTTTTGACTTTATGAACTGTAAGGGTCTCATAAAGGTATTTCTCCCTCCGAGTCGTGAGGATCTCGTAGGTGTATTTTCTCCTTAGGAATCGTGGGGATTCTTAAGTGTGTTGCTCCTTTGTGAGTCGTACAGATCTCACGCGATTTTTTTTCTCCACATAAGGTCGAGTGGACCTTGCAAGTGCATATGAATATTTTTATTTTACAAGTTTGTGCTCTTTTCGAGTTTTCACAAACTCGCTAACAGTCCTGCTGTTTTTACTCATAGCGCCCATTCGGGTTTTTATCCATGCCCATTTTGCTTATGGAGATACCGTTTTTCTTTTTTTTTCCTTTTTCTCTCTCTTTTTTTTTAAACGAGATTGCGCCCTTTCGGGTTTTCACAAACTCGCCGGCAGTCCTGCTGTTTTTACTCACGGCGTCCTTTCAGGTTTTCATCCGTGCCCATTTTGCTTATGGACATACCTTTTTTTTTTTGCGAACGATGGAACTCTCCAAAGTAGTTTCGCTACAGGTGACCCATCTGTTTGCCGGTGGGACTTAGAGATGGCTTCATCGCTGGAGTTGCAGTGTAGCCGGCAGGACTTAAGTTGCAACCCTCGCCGTTGAGACTTCGATTGCAATATAGATCTCAAGGGAGGATGTCGCCGTATTTAGGGCGATGCGCCAAGTTTGAGACGACGCACTAGTTTAGGGATGTTTCGGTCTATTATCGCCATGTTTGAGGCGAATTTCTAGTTTAAAGACTTTTCGGTCCAACATTCCCATCTTGGGGACGAACGTTAGTTTAGGGATATTTCGGTCCATTATCGCCATGTTTGAGGCGGATTGTTAGTTTAAGGACTTCTCGGTCCACTATCGCCGTGTTTGGGGCGACGCGCCGTGTTTGAGGCAACGCACTAGTTTAGGGACGTTTCGGTCCATTATCGCCATGTTTGAGGCGACGCACTAGTTTAGGGACGTCTCGGTCCATTATCGCCGTTTTTGAGGCGACGCATCGTGTTTGAGGCGGCACACTAGTTTAGGGACGTTTCGGTCCATCATTCCCATGTTCAGGACGAAATGCTAGTTTAGGGACGTCTCGGTCTATTATCGCCATGTTTGAGGCGACGCACTGGTTTAGGGACGTTTCGGTCCATTATCGCCGTGTTTGAGACGACGCGTCGTGTTTGAGGCGACGCGCTGGTTTAGGGACGTTACGGTCCATCATTCCCATGTTCAGGACGAAATGCTAGTTTACAGACATCTCGGTCTAATATCGCCGTATTTGGGGCGACGCACTAGTTTAGAGACTTCTAGGTCCAACATCGCCGTGTTTGGGGCGACGCACTAGTTCAGAGATTTCTCGGTCCATTATCGTCATTTGGTCGAGGAGTTACATAACTCATTCCTTCCAACGCTTGCTTGCCAAGGCGCTGCTGCATGTCTTTTGAATGTATAGACACTTTACGCCTTAGGCTGTCTTCATCCTCTTGGACTGCTTATTTTACCATTGCAGCAATCGGGTTGTTTTGCGGGAAATACCGGGTATTTTAAACGGTACCTGCCCCCTGCTCATCAATGTCACTTTCCGATACTGATGGAGCATCTTCTTCATATATGAAGGAACGAGATATCACGTCATTCCTTCTGTCGAGTCTTCCTCTTCCTTGGAAGAATGGACTTGACTTGGGGGGTTTTCCCCTCATCGTCTGATTCAGAGTGGGACATGGATTTCACATCTCCCCTATGGTTTTTTGGTTCAAGTGGGATATTTCACTTAATTACAGGACCTGCTTGTAGGTCCCTTGATATCCTTTCTGTTCTTTAAGAAGAAAGGACCATTTCACGTAGAGATTCTTCCGCCAGTGAGAAATATGCCCCCTGTGTATATCTTGAGGGAAGCAAGTACCTACGCCGTCACTATTTTGGCGACGCGTTGCTTCAGAGCCGCTCATTTTTTGTTGAGCGTTGGCGACAAACGCTACCTTGACTCCACTTTTCATTCATTTTCATCGGATGATGAAAGGTATTAACCCATCTAATCTAATCGAGTCATTTTATCCATGAGCTCTTGGAAGGTCGTCAGCTTGAAGAGGGCCATAAATGGGAACACCTTTGAATTTGGGTTAAGAGTGGCAATGAACATTCCCATGGCTGCAGCTTCGTCGATGTGTTGCTCGCATTTTGACCAGAGATTTCGCCATCAGGTAACCTATTGAACCCAGGTCTCGTTCGGTCCAACTCTTTCATTGACCAACGCCGCCATGGTAGTGCGTTTATCTGCACTAGCGAATCTTTGACAAAAGAGCTTATCCATATCGTCGAAGGTTTTCATGGAATCATTTGGTAGTTCCGCATACCATTCGAACGTGATTCCCGCCAGACTACTGACGAACTGTCGGAGGAGCAGTATATCCTTTCCTCCAGTATTGCCGCACATGAATTTAAAGCACGCAATGTGCTGGTGTGGGTTTCCTGTCCCCTTGTATACATAGAACTTGAGGATCGTATATCTCGGCGGGTATTTAATTTGGTCACACCAGCCTGGATACGGTCGTCCAGTTCTGACGATTTGGCCTGCGGCTTCATTAGCTTGATGAGCTCGTATTTGTTGAGCAATATAATCATCAAGATCGGCCTTAGAGATTGTTTCCTCTTCAGCTGTTGATAAAGACGGAAGAGGGTTTGATGTTTCCCCTCTGTCATTCTCGACGATTATCGGCGGATCTTCGGCTGGAGGTTCTGGTTGGATCATCATTCCCAACATGTCTTGAAACAAGAGCGCCATCTGCTTCATGTTAGCAGCTTGTTCAGCAGCTTCTTTGTATTTTCTTTCAAGCACCCTTCGCAGGAACTCTGTATCGGTCTCCTGCTCCTGGCGTTGTTCGGCTGTTATGTCCGGGCTTTCTTTCAACCCGGTAAGTGCCACCATTTTGGTCAGCATTTCCTGGAGCTTTTGTTGTTGCTCCTGAGCTTTTGTCGTTGCTCCTGAGCTTTTGTCAATGACCGAGTTTGTGTTCGATGACCTGCGGAAGCACGGCTTTCTTCTTTCTTGGAAGCCATGTAGACCGTATGTACGATCATGCCCCCAGACTTGGGGCGTTTGGTTCCATCGCCTTTGGAATTTGCCGCCGGCGGTGGGATTTTCTCCAGCCTCGTCATTTTGTGGGAGGTTGAAGTTAAAGGAGCCATTGTAACCGGCGCCCGTGTGGAGGGAGTCCCTCGCTGTATGACAGAGGGATGGCCCTTTTCTTGCCGAGCCTTCGATTTCTTCGGTCGACGAGAATAATCTTTGTTGATTACAGAGTCCTGGACTTTCTGCCAGACCCTGTGAATTTGGGAGGAGAGCCGTTGATGGGGGCGCTCCGGCTTTGCCTACACTGTGGCTTCTGCAGGCAGGGGTGATTCTTTTAGCACCTCCGTTGGAGAGTTCTTACGTACCCTCCTTAGCAGATCAAACATGTTCCCGGTTGGAACAGCAGTGTCAACATCCACCATTGGAGCTGGTGGGGTAAGTCCAGAGGGAGAATTGCCCCCGGCTTTTCTCACTCGGCGCCAAAGACGATGTTGAGCATGTCTTGCAGACAGAACCGCCTTAGATTTGGAAGCTGCTTCTTCATACCCCCAGCTTTGCTGAGGGGCTATTGTTGGTGTTAGCCTTTTGAAGACTAACGTCCTTGGCAGGGTTTGAGGATGGCCGACCAATCTTTTAATGACCAACTTTCTGATAGGGGAAGCACTTTTGACGATTTCGCCCGTAGCAGGAGTTGGGAGGGCTATCTGTTTTTGGGTAGCCCCTTCAGGTGTCACGAGCCTTTTTGCGGGCCAATTTGGGTTCTTACCCAGCCTGTTGAAGACTGAGACGTCAGCTTTGGACAACACGTTGAGAGGGGCCGTTGTGGTCACGAGTCGATCGAAGATCGACCTCTTGGGAGCTTCTTCCTGTGGCGTTGAAGCACCGACACCCACTGGTGGGAACATGGTCCCGAAGAATAGTCCAGTAGTGGCTTGCGTTACTTGCCCCACCAGCATTGAAAAGATAGAGGTCGCGCTGAGCTCGTAGGTTACTCCTCCAGCTGGGGTGGAGCGAGTGTTGCTGTTGCAAGAAGTGCATTGGGAAGCCATCGATTTCTCTTCTTCTGCACAGGAGCAAGACACCAAATTTTAGTACCTCAGATCCAAGGGCAACCATAGAGAACCGCGATTTCATTCGTGAAAACACGACACACGAAGTGTAGAGTGGAAAATGGAAAAGGTCCTACCGGACATGCTAGAATCTGTTCACCACCGGAAGATGAACAGGGATGTTGGGACGTCTGGCCTGAATTCTGGGGGTAGATACTATTTGGATTTATCCTTCCACCTCTCCGAAGATACCAAGTTGATTTATGGCACCATATATCGGAGGTTTGGACAGATGTGACCGTTGTAGCAGACTTTATCAGATTCCCCCTCATTTTATGAGCGGTTTTTGATTGTAGGGACGCTCTTCCCTGCAGACGCAAGCTCCTGCAGTTAGTTACGTTACCGCATTGCGATAACCACTTTCTCCTGCTCCGGAAGTTCACTTCGTGTCGTGTGTGTTTTTGTTTGTTTTGGTTGCCTGTGGATTGTATACGGAGAGTGGTTTATGTCGTCGCCCGTATGGCGCGGATAAGTCCAAATCCTTATATTTGAGATTTGGGTGTAGGTCAAGAATTTTGCTTGATGGGGCCCACATTGGTAGCTTGGTTTTCCAACGGGGATGAACTTAGGATGCAGATCTCACATTTGTGAGGTCCATCGGTTCAGGGGATATTTGGGTTTGATCTAAGAATCATTAGCTATATTTGGGACTAAGATCGATTTATGAGCAGTGAGCATATGGGCTCAACTGATCATTAGATCATATATGAATAACCCATGGATATTATACGATAGTCATTATGGAGACAGTTCGCAGGACAAAACATATTAATTTAAGGACGTCGCTGTCCAACATTCCCTGTTTGGGACGAACGTTAGTTTAAGAACATTTGGGTCCAATGTTCCCTGTTTGGAATGAAAATTAGTTTAAGGATATTTCGGTCTAATATTCCCATTTTGGTAACAAATGTTAGTTTAAGGACATTTCGGTCCATTATCGCCATGTTTAAGGTGAAATTTTAGTTTACGGACATTTCGGTCCAACATTCATCTTGCGCGCACGTGTATTTGTTACATGACGGAGTGAACAATGGTGACATGGAATGCACCCAATTCGGGGTGCGGTCAGATTTGATGTGTGCACGTCAATTTGGAAGTGCATCAACGTGGGATATATCATTCCCAGTCTTGATGAAGTTTTACATCAAGTTAGGACGAGAAAAGAGTTGTTGGTTGTCGGAACCCGCCACCTCTCTGAAGATGTTGAGAATTACAATTCCCTGCCAAAAACTCTCAAAAATTTCCAAGTCCTAAGTTGTGCAAGTGGAGTTAGCAAAGGGCGAAGTTCTGACGAAGTTTCGAGAAAATTCCGGCGACGAAACGATGGCCCGACGGTTCCATAGTCTTACCATACCTCTCCTTTATTCTTGTAGATTGTAAGTCCCCTCTCCCCTCCTTTTCTACTATTCTAAAACTCTTCTTTTTCAAAACTCGTCGGAAGTGGAGTTATTTTGACTTCCGATTCGTTTTTCTTTAAAAACTCCACTTTTCTTAAACAATAAAATATCATATTCTCTCATAATGTTTAACAAACATAAATAAACATATTAGAATAAATTTCATCTCAAAATAATTCATGTTGCAAGTTCTATTTCACTTTTACAATAAAAAACCATCATGTTTACAAACGATATTATTATCCACTTTTAACCTTATTACCTTTAGAAAACTCACGACATAATGACCTAGCTCATCACAACACACATCTTTGAAATAGCGCGATGAATTTTGGGTTTCTAGATTATGGGATAATACGCTTTTACGAATAAATACCTCAAACAATTAAAAGCCGTTTTCTTTAAAAGTGTATTACTTAATTCCTTACAAATACGCATCTACAACCCGTTTTGGGGAACCCCGATCGGGATGGTGCGGGTTATCACACATCCTCAGGCCTAATAGAGCAAGATGCAGACCTCCGCAAGGAGCATTCGATCTCGATGGAATTTTAATGTAATTTTTAAGAAAAATGTGATTTCTATTTAATAAATAAATTCTAATTTTTATAAATATTAGATATATAAATATTATCAAAATATCTACTTTAAATATACTATATATATATATATTCCATATTTTCTAAATCAAAGGAATCACCATTTCATAAAACTACCATTACAATTCAATGCAATTCCAGAATTTCATTAAAATTCCATGTACAATGAAAACTAGGTTCTACTCACTAGAAAATTTCATTTTTTATAAAATATACATCTATGAAAACCCTAAAGACGATAATTAAATACTTGAGGTGTATTTTGAAAATATATCAAAACTATTTTTACATAAAAACCCCTCAAGTTATATTAAATTACAATAAGGACCCTAGTAAATATAGGTTTAAGCGGGACCAGTTCTCTTGAGCCTCAGAGAGCCGGAGAATGTGGGTGCTTTCCTATCTAAGGTAGATAATCTAACAACGGTGTTATCAACATGGTAATTGTCTTGGAAAACACACAAATCCTGCCCTCCATGTGCAGCAGTTACCGATAACATCAAAACTAATTCAGAACTTCAATTTCTTTTCAAAGTATCTAACTCAGACAGAGTCTCAATCTAATCAATCTGACTTGAATTCAATTTAAGTATAACTCCATTTCAATATGAATCCATCTATACCAGAATACAA
Organism: Agapanthus africanus; assembly: GCA_030015575.1. Classification (NCBI taxonomy): domain Eukaryota; kingdom Viridiplantae; phylum Streptophyta; class Magnoliopsida; order Asparagales; family Amaryllidaceae; genus Agapanthus; species Agapanthus africanus. Next base: position 127,411,420 of record CM057350.1, on the reverse strand, counting down.
TCCATATCAACATGACCGAACCGAACTGAACCATGGATATACTCTGTTTACATGACTATCCATTCCGTTTACAGATATCATGGTTTCGGTAAGTCTTCCATTTACTACAAGACAATACAGACAATACAATCAATATAATAAATATTACAGGGTTTATAAAGGGGTAGACTGGTACGGAACATGAAGGTGGCATGAGGTGGTCACTAAAAGACGTAATTACATCCATGACGTTGTTCCGTGGTATTTTCGACGGAGTCTTGTACTACGGGTTACCAAAGTCCATGGTATAAGTTGGACTCCTCTCGTATATGCTGGTATTTTCTGTACCAAGCTACAAACACTACGTTCATATAACAGTCAAACATTATACTAGATATACTCTCTTTTCTATCTGTCCTTCTCCTTCTTTCTTTAGTACTTACCGAGCGATTGTTTGCTGACGACATTCGTATTTCTCTTCTTCTTTGGAATGTTGTCAGGAGGGCCCGACTCTGAGGAATTCGAGACCAGCCAGGAGCTCTTGGAGCAGTTCACAGAAGTCCCTGAGCGATAGACTTTGCTTGTACATATTTTCATTTCAGTTATGCCATTGTTTAGGCAATGCATTCCAGACTTGTATTTACATTTCCAGTTGTACCTGTAAAAGAATTTTTAATAAATAAAAGTTACTTTTCAATTATATCTATTGTCATTTTTCTTGTGTACATTTACAGTATATTGCTTAGATACGCTTAGCGTGTTTACTTCGGAGTAAATACGTAACGGACCTCGCCGCGTCCCCCCCGGTACACCGGGAAGCGGGGCGTGACAAAAGAAGTTTAACTTCAGGAAACTTAGCCAATTTAGGCTAAGATTGGGTTTCTGTAACACCCAGTAGTGCTAAACACTTGGTTGCATATAGCGCTTACGTGTATATCACGTAGGGAGCTATAATAGTGCTAAGCGCTAATCTTTTATGGCGCTCACGTGTATTTCACGTGAGGTGCTGGGCACTGCCCAATCAGTGCCAAACACTCAGCCATTTTGGCTGTATCTGAAGTGCTAAGCACTTTACTCAGCGCTAATGTGTATTTCACGTAAGGCGCTGGCCTTCTATTTTAGGCGCCCACGTGTGTTTCATGTGAGGCGCTGAGTTCTTTTTGGAGATTTAATCTCTGTTTATATTTTTATAGAACTTAAATCTCTGTTAATGGTATTTTGACCATTAACGATCACCAAGATCACTATTTTGAAGATCTGGGATCTGGTTGTTTAAGAACTAAGTTCTTGTTTTATGAGGGAACTAAGTTCCTGGAGTATTATAAACTCCATGTTTTCCATGTTCATGCTTTCAAAAGAGGTTAGACCTCTGTTAATGGTATTTTGACCATTAAGCATCATCAAGATCACTATTTTGAGAATCTTGGATCTGGTTCTTTAAAGAACTAAGTTCTTGATTTGAAGGAACTAAGTTCCTGGAGTATTATGAACTCCATTTTCTTTCTTTTCAATTTTGTTCTTCCCTGAATCTTTGATTCTCCAGAACAAGATCTTCCCGATAAGAATTAAGTTCTCAACTTATGGGAGACTTGCCTTGTGGATCTCAGATTTAGAGAAAGAACTAAGTTCTTTAAGAAGGGTTAATCCCTTAGATATGGTATGTCAGGTAAAGGAGATATTTTTCTCTCTTTTTTTCCTTTACCTAGGACTTTTAGGAGGGTGGTCTTCTTCTTTGGGAGAATTAAATTCTCTGTCGATTTTAGAGCCTTCTGTCTTTTTACAGAAACTTATAGGGGTCTTCTCTTCTCTTTTCATTTATCAAGTCCTCCCCTTTGATTAATCTCTTTGCTCCTATTTATAAGAGAAGAGAAAAAATTAATTTGTTGAGAAAATCTCTCATTGAGAGATCATGATTGATCAATAAAAAATGATCTTTTAAATCAATTGGTGAATTTTATTCACCGTTGGATTTTTAATCCAAAGGCTCTCTGTTTAACAGAGAAGATTTCTTGTTTATTTAACAAATTAGGAAATATTTTTCTGATATAGAATTTTATTCAGTCATATGAATATCTTGTTAGTTTAAAAAAATTAGAATTTTATTCTATCATACGAACATCTTGATAGTTTTAACAAGATCAGGAAGATATTTTCCTAACATAGAATTTTATTCTATCACAAGATTAGGAAGATATTTTCCTAATATAGAATTTTATTCTATCTAATAGAGAAGATCCTTCTTATTTGTTTATCAAGATTAGGAAATATTTTTCTAAGATAGAATTTTATTCTATCTTATGAATATCTTGTTAGTTTGACAAGATTAGGAAATATTTTCCTAACTATAGAATTTAATTTTGTTTAACAGGGAAGATCTCTCTTATAGAATTTAATTCTATTAGATAGTTTAATTGGTGATATTTTTATCACGGTTGGATTTTAAATCCAAGATTCTCATTAGAGAAGATCTTTCCATACTAGAAGGAAAATATTTCCCAAATAGAATTTATCATTTGATGATTTATTATCACCATTGGATTTTTTATCCAACGGCTCTGTTTAACAGAGAATATCCCAGTTTTTAAGGAAGTATCCCCATATAGAATTTAATTCTGCTTGCTATTAATTTGGACACCGGTGCTCATGTGTTGTACACGTGGGCGCCACTTAAGAATTTAATTCTATTTATGATAAGCGCTCCTGTGCTTTGCATATTGGCGTCCACGTGAGGAGTGTTCCCGCCGAAATTTTTGGCCAAGGGATATTTGTTCCTGTTTACACCGGTTCAGGTTTCGTTTACAGATATGTGTGTGATCGGGCTCATTCATATACGCACGTACACATATCAGAGGAAGAACAGGAGTTAGAAAGGGAGCACTTGGTGGTCAACAACAAAAAGAAAGTATTTAATTGAACATTTTATTCTACAGGAAATAGATCACCAAATATGGGATCGAAAGTACAGGTATTCACAAAACTATGGATAAAATTATCTAACTCCCTCTCTGCCTTCTCCACCATGTCAAAGCGGCGATCTTCACGAACAGTCGCGTCCCATCGGTCAGCATAGTGCCCATCAGCGAAGGCAGACATGACGACCCGCTGAGCCCGTATCTGGCTTAGCAACTGAACAGAGTGATCCCTCAGAGCTGTGGTAATCAAAAGCGCCTGTCCTCTGCGGCGTCGAGTATTGCCGGAGTCATCTCCGCTGGATGAGGAGGGATGCCACAGAGCACGGACAAGAAAACCATCCGAAGCCAAATGGAGCAGATGGGGAGAGGAAATCCTCTACGAATCAAGAGATCATACAGCACCATATCGCATTGGTCATCCGTAAGAGCAGGGTCCACCAAGCGTGCAGCAAAACGAGGAACGATTTCCTCAATAGGCACCTCCCATGGTTGCTGGCGAGCATATGGACGATTACAAGCCATAGCTCTTCTCTGTTAAAACAATTCTCTGAAAGTGAGAGAGAAGAGAAGTATTGCTTCAAATTATAAAGAGAGACATTTAAGTCTAGGCACGTAAAATTTTGTGCATGATGGAACTGCTTCCGAGCTCTGCATTGGGAAAGAGAAGATTGACTCAGGAAAAGCAAAAAAAGAACGCAAAAAGACACCTTCAGTAAAGAGGCAGCGCCTCACGTGCAAAGCACGAGAGCACTCGCGCCAAGAGCGCCAGTGCTAAGAGTCAAAGACTCTGAGGCAGCCCCTCACGTGCAAAGCACGAGAACGCTAGCAGCACCAGCGCTAAGAGTCAAAGACTCTGAGGCAGCGCTCACGTGCAAAGCACGAGAGCGCTAGCGCCAAGTGCGCCAGCGCTAAGAGTCAAAGACTCTGAAGCAGTGCTCACGTGCAAGGCACGAGAGCACCAAGCGCTAGAACTAAATGTTCTCCACCGTTGGATCAAAAATCCAATGAAGATGATAAATAATCAAATTACCAGAATAAAATTCTGTTATGGAAATACTCCTCAGAATCTTTCTAAATAAGAAAGATTGTGCTCTGTAAATCAGAGCACCGTAGGATCAAAGGTCCAATGGTGATTAAAAATCACCAAGATACAGAGTAATCTCTGTATGGGAAAATAATTTCCCAATCTTGTTAATAACAAGAAAGATGTCTTCTGTAAAACAGAAGCCCTAGGATCAAAAATCCAATGGTAGGGAAACATCCCCAAATCAATCAGAAAAAGATTGCCTTAACTGATCCGCCTCCACTATATAAAGACCCCAAGACTTCAAGTCTTACACAGTAGAACCCCCCATAAGTTTTCAAGTTCTCAGAAAAAGAAAAGAGAAGAACTAGCTCTGAAAAAAAGAATTTCTTCAAGGTAAAAGAGAGATCAAAGCATCTCATAAAAAGAAGAAGAACTTAGTTCTTTTTCTAGATCATAGATCTATAAGACAGAAGACTTTCACAAAAAGAGATCATAGCATCTCATCATAAAAAAGGGGGAGAAGAACTTAATTCTATTTAGATCATAGATCCATAAAGACAAAGTCTTTCACAAAAAACATAAGAGGTTATAACATCTCCTATAAAAATAAGAACATCGTTCTTAGAGCCACGAGACAAAGTCTGTTATAAACGAGAACTTAATTCTCAGAGCACAAAATTGATCAAGAGCGCTCTGTACTCATTGACTGGCTCTGCGCCAAGCGCGCCACGTGCTCCTCATGTGTGCGCTATTTCACAAGGAGCGCTCTGCACTTATGGGTCGGCGTTCATCACCAAGCGCGCCACATGCTCCTCACGTGGGCGCTACTTAATAAAGAGCGCTCTGCACTCATTGGCTGGTGCTCAGCGCCAAGCGCTCCACGTGCTCCTCACATGTGCGCTATTTCACAAGAAGCGCTCTGCACTCATTAACTGGCGCTCAGCGCCAAGCGCGCCACGTGCTCCTCACGTGTGCGCTATCTCACAGGAAGCGTCTAAGCTCTCTAAGTCTGGCGCTCAGCGCCAAGCGCGCCACGTGCTCCTCACATGGGCGCTGAGGGAACATAAACTGTTCTTTAAATAAAACCCTAGAGCCATAATGAGTGCTCAACACTCAATAAAAGACAAAAAAGGTTATCAAAACCCAAACCAATGCTCAGCATTGTTAAATAAAAAAGGACTGGGCCCAAATGAATGTTCAACATTCTATTCAAAACTGAGAGGGTTGAGCCCAAGTTGATCACAAATCCTTAATTCAGATTAACTGAGCCTATGTGCTCATAATCTCTTAATTGATCTTGGTCCAAAATCTGACTATGGATCTCCCAACTAACATTGGTTCAAGGGTACATCTCTTCACACCTCTGATATGTGTCGTTGTAATTCTTCAATATCTTCAGAGAGGTGGCGGGTCCCGACAACCAGAAACCCTATAGACCGGAACGTCCTAAAACTAACAATGAACCGTAATGTCCTTAAACTAACTACGGACCGCAACGTCCTTAAACTAAACTCTATGGACTATGAGGTCTTTAAACTCATGGACTATGATGTCCTTAAACTTATGGACCGCAACGTCCCTAAACTAAACCCCCACAAACTATGACGTCTTTAAACTATGGACTATGATGTACTTAAACTCCATGGACTATGATGTCCTTAAACTTATGGACCACAACGTCCCCAAACTAAAACAATAGAGCTCAAATGCTCTTTTGTTGGATCTAAATGATCCCAAAACCCTGTTAAGTAGATCTTAGTCTAAAATTAGACTAACGTATCCTTAACTAACGTTTAAGTTGATCTTAGTCTCAAACGAGATTAACGATCCTTAAACCCAACCCAAATCCAAATCTAAGAAAATACGGATTTGGACTAATCCACGCCCTACGGACGACAACATAAATTAGTCTCCGTATACAATCCACGGGCAACCAAAAACAAAACAAACACACAAGACATGAAGTGACCATCTGGAGAAGGAGAAAGTGGTTACCGCGATGCGGTAGCGTAATTAACTTCAGGGGCTTGCGCCTGCAAGGAAGAGCGTCCCCACAATCAAAAACCCCTCACAATGAGAGGAAATCTGACGAAATCTGCTACATCGGCCGCATCCGTCTAAACCTTCGATACACGGTGCCATAAATCAACTCGGCATCTTCGGAGAGGTGAACAGATAAAACCAAATAGCATCTGCCCCCAAATTTAGGCAAGACGTTTGTCTTCACGACTTTCGGAGGTGAACAGATTATGACACGCCCAGTGGGACCTTTTCCTCTTTCCACTCCACACTTCGTGTGTCTTGTTTTTCCGCAATCAAATAATCGCGGTATATATGTTTGTGGTTGCTTTTAGGGGAGGGGATACTGAAGCCAGCATTTCGTCTCTATGAAGAATGGCGTTTGCTCCCACCTTAGCAACTCAGGCTCCGTCATATCCGATGGAGTCGAGTATGGGCCACTTGCAGCCTCAAATCTCTGCAATCCGGCTCTTCAAGAAATCAATAGGCTTCTTTTTGGGTCGATACTCCCACCTCCCACCTCAGTGCCACAACGCCGATGGAGAAATCCAAGAAGAAGTCTTCCTTCCACAGGCTGGTTCCCCAAGCTGCAACTTTGCCGACAGAATCAGTCCTCCAACAACTGGCACCTGCCAAGGACCAAGGTCGACGCAGGAGGCGGAATATTTAGGCTTTCAAAGGAAACAGGGGGTAGGCTCGGCAAAATCCTAGAGCTAATCAAATCCCGGCTGTAAGAAATGGTCAACGTCGATATCGGCATCATACAAAATGAGCTGAGGGTAGTTCTCCGCATGGTCCTGTTTCAACCCCAGTGGTGAATGTTGTTGTTCCAACTGGGAACAACTTCAAACTGTTGCGAAGGGTCAGACAAAATTCTCTACCGTAATATTGAAGAAGTCTCCGCAGCCCATGGAGATCCTACGAGAGCAGAAACAAGTTCGCTCCCTGAGACAACTTTCATCATCTATATATAAGGTATGGAAGCAGGTGAAGGGAACTCACCCCAAGATGGATCCTGATACAGCGGCTCCTCCTAAAACCAAAGCGGCTTTTCACAAAGAGAGGCTTAATAAAGCTCAAGTTCCCGAAGCAAACTCCAAAGGCCAAGACTCCAAACACCCCAAGCCGGGGGGCATGGTTGTTCACATAGTCTATGTGGTGAATTCCAAAGACGAAGTTCGAGCTTCTACTAGTCACCGACCTCAAACTCGGTCCTTGACAAAAGTTCAACTGCAACGTGAAAAGCTGCAAGAGACGCTCGCTCAGGCGGCAGCAAACGCTAATCCATCGCCTAAGGAAAACCCGAGGACTCACCCGAAGAAAGAGTAGAGAAGGAGTCGGATATTGATTTCCTAAAGCGCGCTCTGAAAAAGAAAGATGAAGAAGCGGCAGAAATGTCCACTAAAATGAACCAGATGGCCCTTCTGATTCAGAATATGGCTGGAATGATGGTTCAATCGGAACCACTGACAAATGAACCGCCGGTAGTTGGTCTTAAAGATAAGGATGGCATTTCAAATCCTCTGCAAATCTCATCAACAGCTGAGGAGGAAATGATTCCAAAAGCAAAGCTGAATGAATATGCCGCTCAACAAATCAAAACTCACTACGCCGGTGAAGCCACAAATAGATCAATCAAGACCGGTCGACTGTATCCGACATGGTACGATCAAATACAGTACCCGCCAGAGTACACACTTCCAACGTTCCACACGCACAAAGGAACTGGGAATCCTCGCCAGCACATTGCGTAATTTAAATCCATGTGCAGAAATACTGGAGGAAATGATATACTCCTCCTATGACAGTTCGTCAACTTTCTGGCGGGCATTGCCTTCGAATGGTATGCGGAACTCCCAAATGATTTCGTGAAGAGCTTCAACGAAATGGATATGCTCTTCTGTCAGGGATTCGCTAATGAGAACGAACTTACTACCGTGACGGCGCTGGTCAACGAAAGGGTTAGACCGAATGAGACTTGGGTTCAATATGTTACCCGATGGCGAAATCTCTGGTCAAATACGAGCAACGTATCGACGAAGCGGCAGCTGTGGGAATGTTCATAGACACCCTTGACCCAAATTCAATAGGCATTCTCGTATATGGCCCTCTTCAAGCCGACGACCTTCCAAGAACTCATGGATAAAATGGTTCGATTGGATCAAATGGGTCAAGACTCTTTCTCATCCGATGATGACGTGTGAAAAGCGGAGACAAGAAGGCGTTTGTTGCCTACGCTCAAAAAAAATAAGCGGCTCTAAAGCAACCTGTCGCCAAAATAGCGACGGCGTGGGTACTCGTCCCCCCGAGATATACACAGGGGGTATATTCCTTACTGGCGGAAGAATCTCTGTGTAGAATGGTCCTTTCTTCTCAAAAGGTAAGAAAGATATTAAGGGTCCTACAAGCAAGTCCTACAACCTAGTGGAATGCCCCGCTAAAAAGAAGGTATATCCACAAGCGAAATGGGCACGGATGAAAACCCGAAAGGGCGCCGTGAGTAAAAACAGTAGGATTGCCGACGAGTTTGTGAAAACCTGGAAGGGCACAATCTCGTTTAAAAAAAACGGTATGTCCACAAGCAAAATGGGCACGGATGAAAACCCGAAAGGGCGCCGTGAGTAAAAACAGCAGGACTGCCGGTGAGCTTATGAAAACTCGAAAGGGCGCAACCTCGTTAAAATAAATACACTTACGAGATCCTCATGACTCGTGAGGAGAATCCCCCCTGTGAGACCCTCACGGCTCATAAGATTCAAAAGCCTTAAGTTACAGGGATCTAGACCTATTCTTAAGCCGTTATATCTCTCAAATTGCCCTACAGGCGGTCCATATTGACCCTTGTATACAATCCAAGGGCACGAATAAATATTTCTTTGCCAAGTTCTGCAAATGGCAAGAAATTTCCACATTTGGTGAACAACACTTGTCAGTCATCTCGATTTATAAGGAGAAAACACTCTTGCAAGATCCTTACGACTTATAAGAGAGAACACCACTTAAGAGTCCTCACGACTTCTAAAGAGAACATACACCTAAGAGATCCTCACGACTCGTAGGGAGAAACACCTTTATGAGACCCTTACGGCTCATGAAGTCAAAATCCTTAGTCGACAGGATCCTAACCTTGTTTGCTAAGCCACCTTTGTTCGAATCGACAGAGGCAAATGATGATTTGCACCTGGCAACGTTCCAGTAGTAGCGATGCAGATGCTTAAATCGATAAAAAATTTCAAGTCCTTTCACGGCAAATGATGATTTGCTCCTGGCAATATTCCAGTCGCAGCGATGCTGATGCTAAGATTGGTATCAGATCCCAAGTTCCATACTCGCGGCAAAAAGTCAGCGAGCTATAAATGCATATGAAATAGCTGAAATGATAGGGCAACTTGCAACAAAATCAGCAAGTAAAAGATATGCATACAAAAATAGCCGAAATGATTAGGCAACTCGCAATAAAAAGCAACGAGTAAAAAGAAAATAGCCGAAATGATTGGGCACCACAAAAAATAGCCGAAATGATTGGGCAATCGTGACTTTCGCGATATAAAAAGCTGAAATGATAGAATATCGCGGAAAGAAATAAAAAAAATGAAATGAAACTTTTTGCCCTGCAGGTAAGTCCATACTGACTCCTGTATACAATCCATGGGAATAAACAAAAAGGGGAACCACATGTCCCAACAAACTCTGTCAAAGGGAAAGTCAGATCTTGACAGCAACATCTGCATCCCAGAAGACCAACAACAGCGTTCTTCCTCCCCTCCAGCAGGACGCAGACGCGACATCGATAAACGGAGCTACGGCAAAGTCCCCTAGTTCCAAATCTCGACGGTTCACAGACAACCTTGAGACTACCTCGGAGCCATGGCAGAGTCCCTAGTTCCAAATCTCAACGGTTCACAGACAACCTAGAGACTACCTCGGAGCCATGGCAGAGTCCCTAGTTCCAAGTCTCAACGGTAATATCTACAGCCTAGAGATCAACAACAGCGTTCTTCCTCCAGCAGGATACAGACGCAACATCCACAAACGGAGCCACGGCAAAGTCCCCTAATTCCAAATCTCGACGGTTCACAGACAACCCAGAGACAACCTCGACATTCGTCGCAATATTGCATACATAATGTCAACAAATGAAGCCAAGGAAAATCCCTCGCTTCAGAGTCTCGACGGCAACATCTACAGCCTAGATATCAACAACAACGTTCTTCCTTCAGTAGGATGCAGACGTGACATCAACAAACGGAGCCACGGCAAAGTCCCCTAATTCTAAATCTCGATGGTTCACAGACAACCTAGCGACTACCTCAGGGCCATGGCAGAGTCCCTAGTTCCGAGTATCGACGGTAACATCTACAGCCTAGAGATCAACAACAGCGTTCTTCCTCCAGCAGGATGCAAACGCGACATCAACAAACGGAGTCACGGCAAACTCCCCTAGTTCCAAACCTCGACGGTTCACAGACAACCCAGAGACAACCTCGACATTCATCGCAATATTGCAGACACAATGTCAACAAACGAAGCCAAGGAAAATCCTTCGCTTCAAGGTCTTGACGGCAACTCAAATAAGATCTGAAAAGACTATCGGAGATCATCCCACACCAGCGCGGAGTGGTCATGACTCATCGGGGCTCCCAAACTGAGCCTAACCTTAAGTAAAAAGCGACATGGAATATCCCTAATACTTGCTCTTTCGACAGTAATATGACCTAGAAGATTACTTGAAGAAGTCTTATCCAGCCCCCGAAGGGATCAGAGACACGACGGTCGCGGGGCTACTCAAACAGTAAGATTGCGTATCGAGGAATACACCAGCCAACGTGACGGTGCAACGGGTAGAAAACCCTAGTACCACAGACCCTAACGGACTTCTATCAGCAGGAGTTAACAGTGACGTTAGGAAATCCTTGCGAGAACTTTTTGATTCGTCTCGACCCGTAAGGAAATTAGAGTTCTTGCGAGAACTTCTTGATCCGTCTCGACTCGTAGGGAAAAGCCTTAGGCAATGGGGATAAGGACCTGTTTCCTAAGCACTGTGGCCCTGCAAGTCAGTCCAAGATGTACTATTGTATACTATTCATGGGCCACACTCTACAAAGTCGAATCTCGATAAGGAGGGAAACAACCACTTACGAATCCTCTCGTCTTGTAAGCGGGAAAAATTCTCTTGTGAGATCCTTACGACTCTTAAGATAAAACGCACTTAGGAATCCTTACGATTCCTAAGGAGAAAAGATACCTACGAGATCCTCACGACTCATAGGGAGAAAACCCTTTATGAGACCCTCACGGCTCATAAAGTTGAAAAGTCTTAGGCGGACTTTCTGAACCTGTTTCTTAAGCCATCGCTTCTTATCTAGATTCAGAAAAATCAGCGTCCTTGACGAGAACCTCTCGGTTCGCGTCGACCTGCAAGGAAATCAGTGTATTTGCAGGAATACCTCGATTCGTCTCAACCCCAAGGAAATCAGTGTCCTTGACAAATATCTTGATTCAGGGAAATCAATGTCCTTGACGAGAACCTCTCGATTCGCGTCGACCTGCAGGGAAATCAGTGTCTCTGCAGGAATACATCGATTCGTCTCAACCAAAGGGAAAACAGTATCCTTGACAAACCTCTCGATTCAAAGAAATCAGCGTCCTTGACGAGAATCTCTCGATTCGTATCGACCCGCAGGGAAATCAGTGTCTTTGCAAGAATCCCCTGATTCGTCTCGACCACAGGGAAATTAGTGTCCCCGTGCATGAAAAGAAAATTCTCTTATGAGATCCTTATGACTCTCAAGAGAAAACACACTTAGGAGTCCCCACGATTCCTAAAGAGAAATTACACCTACGAGATCCTCTCGACTCATAGAGAGAAAAGTCTTTATGAGACCCTCACGGCTCGTAAAATTGAAAAGTCTTAGGTGGCAGATCATAACCCTGTCTCCTAAGCCATCATTGCCCTGCAGGAAGGTCAAGATAGACTATCTATGGGCCACACTCTCCGAAGTCGAATATCGATAAGGAGGGAAACAATCACTTACGAGTCCTCTCGACTTGTAAGGGATTATGAGATCCTTACGACTCTCAAGAGAAAACGCACTTAGGAGTACTCACGACTCCTAAGGAGAAAATATGCCTACGGGATCCTTTCGACTCGTAGAGAGAAAAACCTTCTTGAAAACCTTACGGTTCATGAAGATGGAAAAAGTCTTAGGCTACAAGGACCCTAAAATTGTCTCCTAAGCCCTCAATTCTATGACCCTGCATAACTCTGCACTACTTCACCCACGTACATACCTACATGGGTAAAATAGTGGGGGGTATTTATTCCCGCCGAAATTTTCGGCCAAGGGATATTTGTTCCTGTTTACACCGGTTCAATTTTCGTTTACAGATATGTGTGTGATCGGGCTCATTCATATACGCACGTACACACATCAGAGGAAGAACAGGAGTTAGAAAGGGAGCACTTGGTGATTAACAACAAAAAGAAAGTATTTAATTGAACATTTTATTTTACAGAAAATAGATCACCAAACATGGGATCGAAAGTACAGAGATTCACAAAACTATGGATAAAATTATCTAACTCCCTCTCTGTCTTCTCCATCATGTCAAAGCGGCGATCCTCACGAACAGTTTCGTCCCATCGGTCAGCACCGTGCCCATCAGCGAAGGCAGACATGATGACCTGTTGAGCCTGTATCTGGATTAGCAACTGAACAGAGCAATCCCTCAGAGCTGTGGTAATCAAAAGCGCCTCGTGAAAGCACTCGATCTTGTTCTCTGTGTCGTCGAGCATTGCCGGAGTCATCTCCGCTGGATGAGGAGGGATGCCATCGAGCACGGACAAGAAAACCATCCGAAACCAGATGGAGCTGATGGGGAGAGGAAATCCTCTACGAATCAAGAGCTCGTGCAGCACCATATCGCATTAGTCATCCGTAAGAGCAGGGTTCACCAAGCTTGCAGAAAAACGAGGAACGATTTCCTCAATAGGCACCTCGCATGGTTACCGGCGAGCATGTGGACGATTACAAGCCATAGCTCTTCTCTGTTAAAACAATTCTCTGAAACTGAGAGAGAAGAGAAGTATTGCTTCAAATTATAAAGAGAGACATTTAAGTCTAGGCACAGAAAATTTTGTGCATGATGGAACTGTTTCAGAGCTTTGCATTGGGAAAGAGAAGTTTGACTCAGAAAAAGCAAAGAAAGAAGGCAAAAAGACACCTTCAGTAAAGAGGCAGCGCCTCACGTGCAAAGCATGAGAGCGCTCGCGCCGAGAGCGCCAGCTCTAAGAGTCAAAGACCTTGAGGCAGTGCCTCACGTGCGTAGCACGAGAGCACTAGCAGCGCCAGTGCTAAGAGTCAAAAACTCTGAGGCAGCGCTCATGTACAAAGTACGAGAGCGCTAGAGCCAAGTGCGCCAGCGCTAAGAGTCAAAGACTCTGAAGCAGCGCTCACGTGAAAGGTACGAGAGCGCCAAGCGTTAGAACTAAATGTTCTCCACCGTTGGATCAAAGATCCAACGAAGATGATAAATCATCAAATTACCAGAATAAAATTCTGTTAAGGAAATACTCCTCAGAATCTTTCCAAACAAGAAAGATTGTGCTCTGTAAATCAGAGCACCGTTGGATCAAAAATCCAATGGTGATTAAAAATCACCAAGATACAGAGTAATCTCTGTATGGGAAAATAATTTTCCAATCTTGTTAATAACAAGAAAGATGTCTTCTGTAAAACAGAAGCCCTGCGATCAAAGATCCAATGGTGGGGAAACATCCCCAAATCAATCAAAAAAAGATTGCCTTAACTGATCGGCCTCCACTATATAAAGGCCCCAAGACTTCAAGTCTTACACGGTAGAACCCCCCTATAAGTTTTCAAGTTCTCAAAAAAAGAAAAGAGAAGAACAAGCTCTGAAAAAAAGAATTTCTTCAAGGTGAAAGAGAGATCAAAGCATCTCATAAAAAGAAGAAGAACTCAGTTCTTTTTCTAGATCATGGATCTATAAGACAGAGGTCTTTCACAAAAAGAGATCATAGCATCTCATCATAAAAAAGGGGAGAAGAACTTAATTCTCTTCAGATCACAGATCCATAGAGACAAAGTCTTTTACAAAAAACATAAGAGATTGTAACATCTCCTATAAAAATAAGAAGCTTGTTCTTAGAGCCACGAAACAAAGTTTCTTATAAACGAGAACTTAATTCTCAGAGCACAAAATTGATCAAGAGCGCTCTGCACACATTGACTGGCGCTCTGCGCCAAGCGAGCCACGTGCTCCTCACGTGTGCGCTATTTCTCAAGGAGCGCTCTGCACTCATGGGTCGGCGTTCAGCGCTAAGCGCGCCACGTGCTCCTCACGTGGGCGCTACTTAATAAAGAGCGCTCTGCACTCATTGGCTGGCGCTCAGCACCAAGCGCGCCATGTGCTCCTCACGTGTGCGCTATTTCACAAGAAACGCTCTGCACTCATTGACTGGCGCTTAGCGCCAAGCGCGCCACGTGCTTCTCACGTGTGCGCTATCTCACAGGAAGCGCTTTAGCGCTCTAAGTCTGGCACTCAGCGCCAAGCGCGCCACGTGCTCCTTATGTTGGTGCTGAGGGAACATAAACTGTTCTTTAAATAAAGCCCTAGAGCCATAATGAGTGCTCAACACTCAATAAAAAACAAAAAAGGTTATCAGAACCCAAACCAATGCTCAGCATTGTTAAATAAAAAAGGACTGGGCCCAAATGAATGTTCAACATTCTATTCAAAACTGAGTGGGTTGAGCCCAAGTTGATCACAAATCCTTAATTCAGATTAACCGAGCCCATGTGCTCATAATCTCTTGATTGATCTTGGTCCAAAATCTAACTATAGATCTCCCAACCAACATTGGTTCAAGGGTACATCTCTTCACACCTATGATATATGTCGTTGTAATTCTTCAATGTCTTCAGAGTGGTGGCGGGTCCCGACAACCAGAAACCCTATGGACCAACGTCCTAAAACTAACAATGGACCGTAATGTCCTTAAACTAACTACGGACCGCAGCGTCCTTAAACTAAACTCTATGGACTATGAGATTTTTAAACTCATGGACTATGATGTCCTTAAATTTATGGACCTCAACGTCCCTAAACTAAACCCCCACAGACTATGACGTCTTTAAACTATGGACTATGATGTCCTTAAACTCCATGGACTATGATGTCCTTACACTTATGGACCGCAACGTCCTTAAACTAAAACAATAGAGCTCAAATGCTCTTTTGTTGGATCTAAATGATCCCAAAACCCTGTTAAGTAGATCTTAGTCTAAAATTAGACTAACGTATCCTTAACAAACGTTTAAGTTGATCTTAGTCTTAAACGAGATTAACGATCCTTAAACCCAACCCAAACCCAAATCTAAGAAAATACGGATTTTGACTAATCCACGCCCTACGGGTGACAACATAAATTAGTCTTCGTATACAATCCATGGGCAACCAAAAACAAAACAAACACACACGACACGAAGTGACCATATGGAGAAGGAGAAAGTGGTTACCGCGATGCGGTAGCGTAATTAACTGCAGGGGCTTGCGCCTGCAGGGAAGAGCGTCCCCATAATCAAAAAACCCTCACAATGAGGGGGAATCTGACGAAGTCTGCTACATCAGCCGCATCCGTCTAAACCTTCGATACACGGTGCCATAAATCAACTTGGCATCTTCGGAGAGGTGGACGGATAAAACCAAATAGCATCTACCTCCAAATTCAGGAAAGGCGTTTGTCTTCGCGACTTTCGGCGGTGAACAAGGAGCACGTGCAGCAGCACCATGGGATTAATCCTACAAGATTGGCGCTGGCACCCTCTTGAGGGGCACGTGAGGCGCTGCCTCGACAAAATTTTAATAGAGCTTAGCTATTTTATTATGTTTAAATATTAGGGGATCAGGCGCTCCTGTGCTTTGCACATTGGCGCCCACATGAACTTTATGTGCGGCGCTACCTGAGGTAATAGTTACATACTTTGCATGTGGGTGCATGTATTTAACACGTGGAGCTTTCCCTTTATTTTTATAAGGGAACAGCAAGCTCTGATCCAAAAAAATTTGGCGGGAACATATACCGTGTTCACAAGTCAAGTCAAGTGCATAAATCATGCACAAAATCAAAATCGACTGTATCGAAATACATATGGTCATAAATATGTGCGACAAAAGCACAAAATCGATATCAAGTGCAATGAATATGCACAAATCATAAATCCACATGATAGATGTATAAAACATAAATCAAGCACAACAATTGTGCACAAAGGAAAATATCCAGTAGGTGCAGCCACGGTGCACGAAAACATCCATCACGAAACCAAATCATCAAAACTCAAAGTCTAAACGATACAAGCGTGATGCTTGGATCACTAAAATGCAAATCGAAATAAATGATATTAAGGTACATCTCCTTCAATGTCGAAAGTGCCGGTGCACCCAAAGCTGGCAGAGCAAAAACATCCACATGCCTCCTACTCACGGTCTGGCATCCTCTGTCTCTGGGTCATTGCTTCTCTGTGGATCACCAATCCCATAATCTCTCTGCTCGACGGCCCGGTTAGGTGTAATGACGGAAACAGTTCTGCTCTGACGCTCCTCTGATCATTTCTTGGCCAATTAACATGGACACTCGTAATGTAGCACGTTACTGATGGCGACATCTGGCCTTCTGAATATGTGAGATACAAACGATCCTAGGTGCAAATCCTTGTCGCTATGGTATCCTGGAAAGAACCTGCTTTTGGTCTCTTCCGATCTCACTTATGCCGAACTGTACGAAAGTCCGCACCTTTACTAAATCCTTTTCTGTTCCGGACAGCTGTGTCCTTATCATGACTTTCCTCTGGAATTTGGCCGTATCCAACGCCTCTGCGTACGTATCAATTCTCTGGCTTCAACGGAGAAGAACGACTCATTAAAAGCTCACAGAATCTCTTATCCACTTGTCTTCATTATCGTCCACTTCGAAATCACATCTTGCTGGCTGCGTACTGCAATTCATTCTCGGCTACAACTAATTCGGAGTCTCTCACAAAGACTCGAAGTTACGAACTCGGGTATCTTCACCACTCCGTGGAAGATATCTAGCCGATTACGTTCTCGGGAACTCGTCCAAGTTATCGGAGGAATACGCTTCATTCGACCTTTCTCGATCAACTCACAACACGTCTGGGTGATGCCTTTCTACCTGCGGCTAGTCAACTTACTGATCTCGCATAGGAGCATCCCACAAACAAAGTGTCCTCTCTTGATCGATTTACTCTAGATCTGAGCAAGATCCTTCAAACTGGAATTCTTCATCTTAACTGAACCTGCGTCCACGCATCTAATTAGACGAATCATCTTAGTCACTCTATTCAAGAATGACTAACGATCCTTGTCACATCCCTGCCTATAATTTCCTGTGGCTTCAGCTTAATAAACTCTGAAGGTGACATCCCGTCAATCTCAGCAATAGCTGGGTCATCTGTTTGCACGGTAGACAACATTGCGATCTTCTGGAGTTGGTTATATGCTGACAGTCCTCACAATCTAGTAGCCTCTAACAGTAGCCCGATCACCCAATGCAGATCCCGAACACTCATCTCAACCGAGATATCCTAACACAAACAATAAATCGATACGTTCCTACGTCACCGGAAGAATATCATGGCCAGTTCTCGTCCATGATGAGCTTGCTCTGACAGTATCTCTAGCCGTAGCTCTCTATATGCTCTCATAGCCATGGTGATAAGAACCTCAAGCAAATGTCGATGAGGATGGATCATAGGAACGAATAGAAATGCGGATCTCAAGAAATGTACATCATAAGGTCACTTAAGCGAAACAGCGTATCGTAAGTATGTCGCGGAACATACACATGGTACATCACTCTACTCAAATTACCTACTCCATCAACCAAGGTCAACCTGTTGGACGAAAACTCGGGTCCAAAACCCCCTCAGTTAAGTCTAAGTTCCGTAAAGTCAAGCCTAAGTTCCGAAATATATATATCCAGACTCCGCATAGTCAAACCTAAACTCGAACCAAGCTTAAACCTAACTCTTTGATACCAACTTTGTTACGATCCAAAATTGGCATGTGACAGGGACGAGAATCACGTGAGGTCTAAAAGACCCCGCCGTAATTCAAGTAACCCGAAGTCCAAAAATCTAAACCTTTTTCGGAAAATAGTAGAGGTGCGGTTTTGAAATATCGGCGTAATGAATTCAAGCCTTCTTTTAAAAGTATAAATAATATCATATAAAAATGCAATGTTTGTATACTATCTTTGAAAACATTTTCGTCCTTGAAATTTGGGCAGCACCTCCCGTATAAATATTGATCCAAAACTATATACAAGCAATAATATAGGCATCCTCAAGTGTGAACTAGCTCTTTGCCAATTGGCGGGATCATAACCACGCACAAAGCATATATATATATATATATATATATATATATATATATATATATATATATATATATATATATATATATATATATACGATGCCCCACGGTGAAGATAAATCACAGAAAGAGAATAAGTAAAACCAAGACATCATCCAGCTCAAATAAAAGACAAAACACCCATCTCGCTCTAAGTCTCAAGAATATACAAGTCTGGTGTTTGGACCTACCAAATATACATAGTCTGATTGATGAAGTTTTAACTAAATACAACAAAAATAAATAGGTACAAGGGTGGTCACGATCCAAATGTGTATCCCACCTACCAATGCAAAACACACTGAAGCAATCTATGTGCCTGCGAGCCGCTACTGATCCGAACGGTCGATCCTGCAAGAAAACTGTGGCACAACAGGAGTGGGTTGCCAACTTGTGAGTAGAAAATATCAGCAGGTAGAAATTGAATGAACAACGATCCCTAGATCATACTTTAACATAAAGGTAAAACTATGTGGTATCCAGGGTGATCGAGTATACATATGTGTACAATGATGATAGCGTGCCAGTATCAGTATATGTATAAAGTAATCTAAGGCATATGCATGTATGCATGTGTATATCCAACGTGTGTCCATCAATGACACGTCGAATCATCATGAAACCTGAGTGTCCAGCATTGACACTCGAAAATATCATAAAACCCGTGTCCAGCATTGGCACGTAAATCCTCATATCTCGGGTGCCGTCTCATCGGATCGGCCCTCATATCCATCTGATCTTACGGCTCCGGTCAGTATCCTCCAGATATCCGCCAAGTCCAAACTATCATCGGTCGGTAGTACTCCCCTGCCGGGCTCAACACCTTTCTATACGATCTTCTTTTCCCGAGGTACCGCACCATAAACTCCCGAACTACTGCTAGCGCTTCCTCCTTGTTTACTTCCATCAACGTAAGAATGGCATTAGTCAGCCTAGCCCTAAATTCGACTGGCCCGACAGATCTGCTACCTCCCAAAAATATAAACTCCGGATGTCCGGAAATCAGGAAAATCACTTTCTTTGCCCTACAATCAATATGAGCGTGGAAAGTGCCAAGAAAATCCATTCCCAAGACAACATCATAGCTGCCAGTATCAATCACCAAGAAATCTGCGAATAACTCCAGTACGCAAATAACAATCGAGCAACCCTTGCACTCACTACTAGATATAATTTTCCCATTCCCGGTGTGTATGTCCCAGTAACTAGACAGGGACGTGTGTGGAATAAAGTGTGCACTAATCAACTTGGACGACATGAAGTAATAGGATGCACCTGAATCGAATAATGCCAATGTGGAAAAATTATAAACAAGTAGGATACCTGAAACAGCATCATCTGATGCCTTGGCCTCCTCGGCCGTCAAGGTGAAGGCCCATGCTTGATTAGGCCTCTGAGTGATCAGCTTCTGCCTATGAATCTGCTTCTGTGACAGTTTCTGAATTTCGTCTCTCAATCGTAGCTTTGAACGGCAAGTACTGATGGTATGGTCAGCTGATCCACAAACTAGACAGAGTCCAAGCCTCTTTCAACATTCCTTCTGTAGGTGTCCGGGTAGATGGCAAAAGTCACAAATCTGTAACGACCCAGAATTGGCACATGACCGTCATGAGAATCACGTGAGGTATAAAGGACCCCGCCGTAATTCAAGCAAGCCGAAGCCCAGAAATCTAAACCTTTCTCGAAAAATAGTGGAGGTGTAGTTTTGAAACATCGGCATAATGAATTCAAGCTTTCTTTTAAAAGTATAAGTAATATCATATAAAAATGCAATGTTTGTATAATTTCTTTGAAAACATTTTCGTCCTTGAAATTTAGGCAGCACCTCCCTTGTAAATATTGATCCAAACCCACATACAAGCAATAATATAGGCATCCCAAGCGGGAGCTAGCTCTTCGCCAATTGGCGGGATCATAACCACGCACAAATCATATATATATGACGCCCCACGACGAAGATCAATCACAGAAAGAGAATAAGTAAAACCAAGACATCATTGTTCGCCGCCAAAAACCGGGAAGACAGACGTCTTGCATGAATTTGGGGGCAGATGCTATTTAGTTTTATCCGTCCACCTCTCCGAAGATACCAAGTTGATTTATGACACCGTGTATCGGAGGTTTAGACGGATGTGGCCATTATAGCAGACTTCGTCAGATTCCCCCTCATTGTGAGGGATTTTTTTATTGTGGGGACGCTCTTCCCTGCAGGCGGAAGCCCCTGCGGTTAATTACGTTACCGTATCACGATAAACAATTTCTTCTGCTCTAGAAGGCCACTTAATATCGTATGTGTTTGTTTTATTTTTGGTTGCCTGCGGATTGTATACGGAGACTAATTTATGTTGTCGCCCGTAGGGCATGGATTAGTCCAAATCCGTATTTTCTTAGATTTGGGTTTGGGTTGGTTTAAGGACCGTTAGTCTTGTTTTAGACTAAGGTCAACTCAAACGTTTGTTGAGCATACGTTAGTCTAATTTTAGACTAAGATCTACTCAACAGGATTTTGGGATCATTTAGATCCAACGAAAGAGTATTTAGACTCTATCGTTTTAGTTTAGGGACATTTCGGTCCATTGGGTTTAAGGACATCGTAGTCCGTAGAGTTTAAAGACATCATAGTCTGTGGGGTTTAGTTTAGGGACGTTGCAGTCCATAAGTTTAAGGACATCATAGTCCATAGAGTTTAGTTTAGGGACGTTGCAGTCCATTGTTAGTTTTAGGATGTTGCGGTCCATGGGGTTTAAGGACATCGTAGTCCATGGAATGTCTGGTTGTTGGGACCCGCCAACTCTCTGAAGACGTTGAAGAATTACAACGACACATATCAGAGGAATGAAGAGATGTACCCTTGGTCCAATGTTGGTTGGGAGATCTGTAGTCAGGTTTGAGACTAAGACCAATTAGGGAAATTGTGAGAACATGGGCTCGGTTGGTCTGAGTTAGGGACTTGTGGCCAACTTGGGCTCAGCCCACTCAGTTTTGATTAAAGTGTTGAACACTTGTTTGGGCTCGGTCCCTTTTTGTTCAACAATGCTGAGCATTGATTTGGGTTCTGACACCCCTTTTTCTTTTTATCTTTTGCTGAGTGTTGAACACTCTTTATGGTGCTGGGGCTCTATTTACAGAGCGTTTTTTATTTTCTCAGCGCCCACGTGAGGAGCACGTGGCGCGCTTGGCGCTGAGCGCCAGACTTGGAATGCTAAGGCGCTTCTTATAAAATAGCGCCCACGTGAGGAGCACGTGGCGCGCTTGGCGCTGAGTGCCAGACTTGGAGCGCTAAAGCGCTTCTTTTAAATTGAAGCGCTAAGGCTCTTCTTTTAAATTGGAGCGCTAAGGTGCTTCTTATAAAATAGCGTCCACGTGAGGAGCACGTGGCGCGCTTGGCGCTGAGCGTCAAACTTGGAGCGCTAAAGCGCTTCTTTTAAATTGGCGCCCACGTGAGGAGCACGTGGCGCGCTTGGCGCTGAGCGCCAGATTTGGAGCGCTAAGGCGCTTCTTATAAATTGGAGTGCTAAGGCGCTTCTTTGGAAGCTTTGATCAGTTCTGTGCTCCGAGAATTAAATTCTCGATTTATAAGAGACTTTGTCTCATGGATCTAAGAACTAAGTTCTTCTCTTTTTGATGAGATGCCATGATCTCTTTTACTTTCGTGAAAGACTTTGTCTTACAGATCTGTGATCTGAAAAAGAACTAAGTTCTTCTTATGTGAGAGTTAAACTCTCAAATATCGAGGAGATATTATGATCTCACTTATTATTATTTACCTTGAAGAAAATTTCTTCTTCTTAGAGCTTGCTCTTATCTTTTTCTTTTCTGAGAACTTGAAGTTTATGGGGGGTTTCTGTGTCTTCTCTTTCTTTTTTTGGAAAGAAGGATCATTGGTCATTGGGACCCACTATCTCTCCGACGACACTGAGAGATTACAGCTCCATATATCGAAGGTGTGGAGGGATGTACCCTTTGAACCATGTCCCACTCATCAGGGGGGAAGAACAGGCAAGAGCTTAAGCTTCTTGCTGCTGAAAAGGCTTCTTTGCGTTCGCGCACGCGTTGGGCGCACGTGCGTCGCACGTGTTGGGCGCATGTGCGTCGCACGTATTGGGCGCACATGTTTGCACGTAGCGCACATGGAGCTTGCGCATATGCGCATTATGGGAGGGAAGCTATGGCCCTAACTTGGAGAACTAAGCTCCTTTGAGGATCGAATCCTCACACGTGGTGCGCACGTAGCGTGCGCATGTGCGTTGCATGTAGCGCACATAGCGCTTGCGCATATGCGCATTATGGGAGGTAGATATGGCCCTAACTTGGAGCGCTAAGCTCCTTTGAGGATTGAATCCTTGCACGTGGTGCGCACGTGCGTTGCACGTAGCGCACATGGCGCTTGCGCATATGCACATTATAGAGGGCAGCTATGACCATAAATTGGAGCACTAAGCTCCTATGGAGAACTAAGCTCCTTTGATAATTGAATTCTCTACGTGGTGCGCGCGTGGCGGGAGCACGTGCGTTGCACATAGCTCACATGGCGCTTGCGCATATGCGCATTATGGGGGGAAGCTATGGCCCTAACTTGGAGCACTAAGCTCCTTTGCACGTGTGTTGCACGTGGTGCGCACATGTGTTGCACGTGGTGTGCACGTGGCGGGCGCACGTGCGTTGCACGTAACGCACATGGTACTTACGTATATGCGCATTATGGGGACGCAGCTATGGCCCTAACTTGGAGCACTAAGCTCCTATGGAGAACTAAGCTCCTTTGAGAATTGAATTCTCTACCTTTTTCTAAGAGGTATCCCGTCTTATTTATATGGGAGTGGTAGAAAAGAGATCTCTTTTTTTCCCGATGTGGGACTAAAAATATATCCCCCATGTAGTAGAGCATTACTTAGATTACACTTGCATAGCACATTTGCTCCTAACTTATGATCCCGGATGAATTATGAGGCCCATAATATATCAAATCGAAGGATTTTTCGAGACGCTTTCGATACCATCAGAATTTGGCTGGTTCTATTTTGGGGGTTTGTCAAAATACAGCCCGGAAAATACAGTTTTGCATTTTCTTAAGCGTATCGCTGTCATTTGATACCTTAGGCTCTTTTGCGCAGAAAATTTTGGCGGGAAAAATCATCTAGCTCAAATAAAAGACAAAACACCCATCTCGCTCTAAGTCTCAAGAATATACAAGTCTGGTGTCTAGGTCTATCAAATATATATAGTCTGGTTGATGGAGCTTTAACTAGATACAACAGAAATAAATAGGTACAAGAGTGGTCATGATCCAAATATGTATCCCACCTACCAATGCAAAACACCCTGAAGCAAGTTGTGTGTGAGCGAGCCACTACTGATCCGAGCAGTCGATCCTGCAAGAAAACTGTGGCACAACGGGGGTGAGTTTCCAACTCGTGAGTAGAAAATATCAGCAAGTAGAAATCGAATGAACAACGATCCTTAAGTCATACTGTAATATAAAGGTAAAACTATGTGGTATCTAGGGTGATCGAGTATACATATGTGTACAATAATGATATCGTGCCAGTATCAGTATATGTATCAAGTAATTTGAGTCATATGCGTGTATGCATGTGTATATCCAACGTGTGTCCATCAACGACACATCGAATCATCATGAAACCTGAGTGTCCAGCATCGACACTCAAAAATATTATAAAACCCGTGTTCAGCATCGACACGTAAATCCTCATATCTCGGGTGCTGTCTTATCGGATCGGCCCTTATATCGATCTGATTTCACGACTCCGGTCGGTATCCTCCGGATATCCGCCGAGCCCAAACTATCACCGGTTGGTAATGCTCCCCTGCCGGGCTCAACGTCTTTCTATATGATCTTCTTGTCCCGGGGTACCGCACCGATTCCACCATGTACCCGCAGACGGTGCCTCCTCACTCCTCGAATCGGGTAACTCATAGCTTAGAACCGAAAAAACTCATGGTGGACGCCACAAATCACATCACGAGAAACCGCATTTTTAAAACAACTATAAGACTTTTAAAATATATCAGCGGTTCTCAAATCCAGAGATCTCATGAAAACAGCATCACATATGCATGTAACCATAAAGGTCCAGTAAATGCAATGCACATAACGGTACTGTTAAGTATTACAAGTGTTTTCATTTAAGCATGTCGTGTAATAATTACTGAACAATGATTGTACTTTTACAGTTTAAGAGCAATATGGCGATGTAACAGTTTTACTGTGTAAGTGTCATGGCAATTACCGATGATGAGTGTGTGAGCCGGCAAATCTGTGTACGTGTAACATGCGCATCATCGGTAATAGTGCATGTGTTCTAGCAGACGAAGCCATATAACGATAAGTGTCGGGAACGTAGTACGTATGTCACGAGAAAATAATACAGCATAAATATGAACGGTAAAAAAGTACGTAACTACACCTAAACCATACGTCTATAGTTATAATAATACGAATCATAGTTTTGAAAATGGGGGCTACGGTGTTTTTGAGAAAAAGATACCATTTGAAAATCCGTAGCGTCCTTTGAGGTGTCCATCTAAAAGTGCATACGATTCGTCGGTTTTGGAAACAAGTATGGTTCAAGTGTAACTCATTATCCACCAAGGTGATTAGAAGCAACGATTTTCCTAAATCAAAACAATCCATAAGTCGGCGATCTAGCCTCATAGTATTAGATGTGGTATAATCATTGTCCTCGAGTCAAGAGCACGGATCAATCATCCGGTATATCATATCGCGTACGGTAATCCATCGTACAATGTCATCAAATCAGATTAAGGATCTATCGTCCTATACATAATATCGCGTACGGTATAACTCATCGTACGTATCATAAGTCAAGGGTATAGATCTATGGTCTCGTACATCATATCATCTCTTATTCTCATTTATATGTATATATTATATATATAATCTCAAATCATATCTTGGCATATGAATATAAATATGTATACTGCCTTGCATCCTCAAGCCAACATAAACTCATGTCATCTCGTTTCATCATATTCTCATCTCATCATATCATCTCATATTTATCATTAGGTTTACCCATAGGTATATAAGCTTAGGTTTCTCTAAATATATTCTATATATCGGTTCTCCCATTACATGGTTGCAGGGGTGCTATACGCCATCCACCCGACTTCCCCCGTAGATATAGATCTACTCACCTGATATCCATGCTCTAGCCGAAGTCGATGAACTTCTTGTTCTCCTCCATCGTCCCGAAAGTCCACGCAAGGGTACCTACACATCAACACACATCATAACGAGATCAAAACCAAATCCGAAAACAGATACGGCACGCGAAGTGCTCATAGGTTAGAATCTATAACCCACGCATACAAGAACAACCAAACAACCCTCAGCGTTGATGTATGAACGTCCAACGACCGTGCCAAAACTCAAATACCAAAACCAAGTTTTCCAAACTCGGAATCTCAAATCAGCAACATGTAAAAACACTCCCAGATTCTACCCTAGGTGAAATTAGGAGATTCTGCATATAGGGTAGGCCTAAATATCAGATAAGTGAACTATGGACCAAGAACCAACCCAATGCACCAAGACCAGGCCGCAAATTGCGGCCTGGAGGATTAAATCTGCGGCCAAAATGAAGAGGTGAGGGCTCGGGTTTCTAGCGTAGTCTTTAGGTAGCCTGCACATCTCATTGTGATCGCAACTTATTTTTCAGAGCTCCCGAGTCATAGCAAATTCCTTATAATCATCACAATTCGTCAAAAACCGATGTCGGGAAAAATCTAAGTTCGTGTTTTAGGGTTTCTAGTCTCAAGTTTGTCCAAAATATCATCACTAATGGTTTGTGGTCATTAACTAAATCTCAATGCATCTCTACAACTCAAATCATCCACTAAAAATCATCCTAGAATTTCCAAGATCACTAATCTAGCTTAATCGAACTCTAAACACAACTAGGAGGTTAAGAAACTTGATAAATCAAAGGAAAGTGAAGATTTTACCTCTTGGAGCAACTGAAAAAAATTCCATGATGGTTCAATGTGCTCAAAATCCAAACTTGAACTCACCATGGGGTGTAGGATGTCGTTGTGCCCATTTTTTGTGAAGGAAGCCATGAGTTTTGAGGTGGTTTTTGAGATGATTTGGTGGTGGTAGTAAGGTGGAGGAAGGGAAGAAGGAAGAATATAAAGGAGTTGAAGAAAATGGGTGAAGGATGAAGGAATGGTTAAGGAGCCATACAACACACACACTCTCTCTCTCTCTCCCTTTCTAATTCTCACTCTCTCTCTCTTGCCTATACTCTCTTGTCCTCTCTCATCAAAATATCTTTTCATTTTCTTTTCTTTTTCTTTTCTCCTTTTTCCCTTTAAAATAAAATACAACAATAAGGTAGAACCGTGCATGCAACAAGCTAATGTGTCACGGCACATTAGCAATGGTTAGTAAAAATGGGTTTGGCTTAAAGCATGATTAGTAGTGCAGAAGTTTAACATAAACTAGCATATAAATAATTGCATAATTATTTATAAAATGTACAAATCCAATAAATACCTTCATAATATATAATTCATATCAATTCCCAAATATTTTCCAAAATATTGGTATATAATTATACCATTCTACGAAAACCCAAATTCATCCTCGTATAGTTTTCATGAAATTTATTATTTTATTATTTAAATTCCAAAAATAATATTTTATATTTCTGAAATATTACAAAATCACACTTCTTTTCTGATCGGATACAACGGGCTTCTTCATGGGTACAATGCCTCGCTTGTTTACCGGAATGCTTCTGCATACAGGAACTCGGTTTAGCATAAACGCCGGCTTCTGCACTACAAGATCTTGCTGTAGATTACCCTTTACTCTTACCGATAAACTCTGCTGCTCCCTGGCTGCCTTGAGAACTTGGGAAAAAGTGGTCAAACCTATAGATATGATGTGTCTCTGAATCTCCACATCCAAACTACGCATAAACCTCCATACCCTATTTGCCTCATTGGCAACCAAAGTCCCCGTAAATCGACTGAGCCGGGTCCACTCAGCCGCATGTGTATCAACAGATCCGCCATTCTGCTTCAAGCTAATGAACTTCTCTTCCATTTCCTCCCAAGCAAATTACAGGAAGAACTTCTCCAAGAAACTCCGTGAAAACGTTGCCTAACTGATCGGCTTGGTCAGACGGGTCTCCTCTACGAGCCACCACTCGCGAGTGTAATATACCAATTGGATGCGTACTACATCTACCCTTTTCTCATTTGGAATCTGCACGGCGATGAGCAGGTTCTCTGTATCAACTATCCACTGCTCCGCTGGCAATGGCTCCTCCAATCCTGTAAATGTGGATGTACCGATCTTTATAAAGTCCGCCACGGTGCCCTCATGCTGTACTGGCCTGGGTGCTACTGCACCCACAGACTGCTGGACTGTCCCCAGACCCTCCTGAAAAGCCTCTGCCTGCCGCTGATTCAGCTCAGTTTGTCGCTTCTGGTTTTCCAGCATACCACGTATAACTCCAAGCAATGCGACATTATTGACATGCCTCTGGTATGACCGCAAATCTCTATCCGCCATGATTCTGAACCCAAGACACTGAAGAGGATTATCAACGGTAAACAGGATTCAATAAACAAGATAATTATAGATTCAAGACTGGCAAGATAGTAATGTGGTAGGACATGTTCCTAATTCCCGGTTTCCTAGTTAATGTATTTGGTTTAATACCCAACCACAAAAGAACCAAACCCGACTAACCCTAAATCCTATGGCTCTGATACCAAACAAACCCTGTCACGCCTCGTTTCCCAAGATATGTAAACACGGCACGTGACAGAGCTAACCATACTACCTGTGGCTAGGAATCATCCCTCCACAGTCACATTAAGGCAGTCAAGCAGATACCAAGAACAGTAAAATAAATATAATCTAGCTAACACATGTCCATCTGCCATAATAAATAAATCAAGAAATAAATATAGCGGAAACAAATCAAGATCCAATAAAACAATAGCATCTGAATCACGTCCCAATATGGGCTCACATCAATAGGAATAAAACATCTGAAACAAATAAACTAAGAATCTATAAACTAAATGGCCAGCTCCTCATTGCTCGACTTGATTGCTAAAGTACTCTTAATCTGCCTGTGATAAAGGTAGAGGAACTGAGTCATACAAATCCCAAACGTCGGTGCGTCATAATATCAAAATTAATAGTAGCTAGGATGGGATGATACGATTAAACAAGAATGTAAACAATAAACACAAATACAAAACAGTGAGCTATATGTAGGTGATGTGTATCCTAAAGTATGTGCTTCTAGGTTATCTATTCTAGAAGTCTTTGAAATCAATTAAATGGAATCGTCGATGTAACTCAATAGTATCCCGTGCATGCCCGGGACCACGATCAAGACTCTCGGGCTAAATCTGAGACGTGCCGCTAAACAGTAAATAGTTAACATGTACAGATGAATGATGTCAGCAGCATCATTCCGGGGCTGGCCGAGCCCATAAAGACTGATCAGTATAAGTATCGAACTGTTGAGTTACAAGTCAGGTTTCATTATTGATTTTCCCTTTCTCCTAAGGTTATGTGTTCAAATCAGGTATTGATGACATAAATCTAATACCAACACAGGATCAAGCAGGTACAAGACTTGTCTATGTAGACAATATGTCACGTCTGTCAGGACAACAAGTGAGGATTCTTGGCATTAGCAATAAGATCCAAGTAACAAATCTGATAGTGAGTCGTGAACATGTCATGTACTGTATATTAACCAACATAGATACCAAAAGTAAAACTGTAGTCAATATCGAAACATGGTAAACCCAATTAAGGCCAGGATGCATATGTATCTATCTGTAATAACCATTATACGTGTCCATAACCATGTATGATGCAATCTAGATAACATATTGTACTGATATAGTAGTATGATGATATCATGATGTTCCGGCATGCAACTAGATTTGCTATTATCAGTATGGATACAGACGGATGCCGTAAAACTGTAAATCTGTAATATTTGTTGAATAATAAAACATATGCACTATTCTTATTTGTATAATTATCGATATAATAACATAGCATGTTTCAAGTTAAACTTGCCTGATCGAATCTCATGTCGAGATACAGATGTCACGTCCGACATCGAAATAACATTGCGATGCAAAACTCGCGTGTGCAGGACTGGACCTGGCTGAGTAGTGACGTGACGTGGTGACTGGGTTAAACGACGACAGTCATTGGGTCGTTTGGATCGTCGATGACACGCAATTCCGGCGAGTCGATCGGAGAATCAAGAAAAGAAAAGAAGAAAAGAAAGAAATAAAAGAAGAAAGAAGAAGAAGAAAAGTGGTTGCTGGGGTGGCGAGGACAAAGGAAAGGCGGCGAGGTATGGCGACGATGGCCGACGGCGAGGTGCTGCGTCGGGGTTGGCTGTGAGTTTGTGAGGTGATCGGGGAAGGTGACAATGGTGTGGTGATGGTGATTTGGGGTGTTGTTGTTGCTGGGAAGGCGAGGAGGTGATGAGGAGAAGATGGAAGTAGCGGTGATGGATGAGGTGAGCAGCGACGATGAGGGCTCCGGCGATGGGGTGTGGTTTCTTGGGTTGGCGTCGGCGAGGTGCAGGGGTGGTGCTCGGGGTGAAAAAGAGGAGAGGAGGTGGAGGTGGTGGTGACGACGAAGAGGGTGGTGAGGGTGAGGGGGCGGTGACGGATAATAACTATAACTGCTAATTGCACCATCCGCAACCCAAGAACAACAATAATAAAGAAATTTACCGCAAGATTTGAAATACCCTAAATATATATATAGTATAACAGTGCTAGGGTGTTACAGAGTGCGCGCGCACATGTGTGTTTGTGTGTATGTGTGAGTGTGTGCGTGCGCGTATGTATGTGAGTGTGTGAGCGTGTGAGCGAGTGTATGTGTGAGTGTGTGGGTGTGCGCGCGTGTATGTGTGAGTGTGTATGTGTGTGTGTGTGTGTCGGCATATAAAATATTTCATAAATATATTCATCCTAACTTCTAGTTTGTATTTTGTAAATTTAATGATCCAAAATCTTGTTGTCCATAATTTACCGTTTAGAATTTTAAATTGTAGCTTTATCTATAAATCAAATCAAAATTTATATCAAATCCTTTAATATTATTGCCTTGAGAGCCCTACTGGCCTACAATGAAATTTGATCTGCCAGGAAAGTTGAGCGAATATATTTTTATATTCTAATATGTCTTGGGGGTTAAGGGTCTTTTGGGTTGTAGCTTGCACTAGTAGAAACTGTACATATTAGAGACGGTATATTAGAGACCGTAATAATCTAAACAGTCGTGTGAAACATCCGTGCCGCATATCTGGTACGTATGTTACATCTGTTCGTATATGTAGGGTTTGCATAGCACCATGCCTAGGGTTTGTCTTGCATCAAACATGCCACAATAAAAATTTTAGGGGTGCTAAGCAAAACCATCCATGAATCGAACTAGAAATTTAGGGTAACATGACAAGTATCACATACTAATAGTAGTCTAACACTAAGAGGTGAGTAATACAACCTTTGTACACTTCCTCTTTGTGACTTCTTGGATCAATTTAGTGTTTGAACACGTTCACTTGAAACCTTCGAAGTCCACGACGATCCACCACGGAGTCCCTTGGCTCAAGCTCCTAGCTTCACTTGATCTAAATGGAAGTGGAGCAAACAACCTACACTAGTGGGCTAAACTAATATAGATTGGTGATGTAGGTTGTGATCTCGCTAAAAAACCTTTCCTTTTTATGTTTTTCACTCACTTGAAAAAGCTAGAGAGCTTGAATGAGGAAGAAGAAGGAGAATGGCTAAGCTTGAGCTCTTTTGATAAGTGTCTCAATAATAATGAGAAAAGAAAATAAATATGAGAGAGTCACGCTCACCCACAACCATGGTTATAAAATATCTAGATATTTTTATATTGAGTTAAAGAACAAATAGAAAATAGATCATGGTTAAGCCTAGGTCAAGTAAAGAAGAGTGTAGAAACCTAGCCATGATTTTATTCTCATTTTTCTTTTTCTCAATAATCAAAATATATAAATATTTCACCATGTGAGTCTTGCATTTCCATCTCCATTGTATCATCAACCTTGACACATGTATGCATGCATATGTGCATTCATATCAATATCTATACATACATACATTCATGCATACATCATAAAGAAAAGGGTTTTAACAAATGAGCTAATGGTCATTAATATTAAATCAACACTTGATTTAATAATCCAATCATATCACATA
Organism: Agapanthus africanus; assembly: GCA_030015575.1. NCBI lineage: Eukaryota > Viridiplantae > Streptophyta > Magnoliopsida > Asparagales > Amaryllidaceae > Agapanthus > Agapanthus africanus. The sequence goes on along the minus strand of CM057350.1, from coordinate 127,379,752 downwards.
CGGCCCGATCAATAGTAAACGCTAGATTAAAATGCGGTATCATATACTCGTATTTATTCAAGCTCCCGCGCATATCCTCATATGCACCACACATCGTTTCGCCTGAGCTAGGAAACCCCTCTGTGGCACTCTAAGACTCGTCAATACGCTAGCAGTAGGCAGTGATCACATCACATACCCACAAACCGTCAGCGGCACTAGTTGTACGTAACAGCTCCCAGGTATTGAGCGATCAGAAGAAAAACAAGCGAACCTGTCAAAACTCCCGTCGAGCCAACTGGCAACACTTACCGTATAGTCCGGTCTCTTCGTCAGATATGCTGTATATCAAGTCTATGGATGGTATCGTCGACCCCAATAACTCAATAAGTCATGCCGGTATATGGCCTATAACAGATCGAGAAACTACTGATAATACTTATCGGTAAATCTCATCAGCCCTGGCCAGGGACTTCCTGTTATAGCCAATCGAGTATAGCGCAACATCAACCCCCAATACCGGGAGAGACGAAACCCCTCCTATCGCTCATTGCCTCCATGTGCCTCGGGACTGTACCCAAAATCCACCTGTTTGCACGTCTTAGTAGAGTCGTGGTAGGGTGGAGATCAAAGTACAGTGGGAGGACACACAAGACTCTATGACAATCTCGAGTCTACAGACTAACATGTACCAGTGTCACCTGAGAACTGCTATCCAACGATAGATATAATACCACATAGGAGTTATCGGCGAGTCCGTTCAGTGTACCCAGTCTTCACTGAGCGCCTATATGCAATCTTTGGTATCACCACACCAATGGATATGGGATCATCCATCGCCCATCATATGGGTCAAGAAACGTAAACGCTAGTCTACTCTTGAATATCGATGCCCTGTCTCGATACACCCACGACTAGGAACATTTTAAGGATATGCTTATAAATTACACATGTCCCACTAGTATGATCTGCATCATAATCCCAGTAGTCAAGCAATTATCCTAAGGGCTTTATCAACATGTACCAAATGAGTAATATGCATGATCAAGTGAACTTGTCAAGATAAAGAACAACCAGATAGCATACTATCATGTCGAGTAAGAATGTCCTCTGAATATATATATACACATATCGATACATCCACTATCAAATAATGGCCTCTAGGGCATACATATATCCAACAATCTCCCACTTGCACTAAAGCCAATTATTGGCGTATCTCATACCCAACATCTCAAAAAGTCGCTCATGTTGCGGTTGAGGGAGGAGGGCCTTGGTGAGTGGATCCGCGGTATTATTCTTTGTATCTACTCTCCGAATCTCGATCTCGCGGCGATCAACTATCTCCCGGATCAAATGATATCGCCTCAGGATGTGTCTGGATCGCTGATGGGACCTGGGCTCTTTGGCCAATGTCATAGCCCCATTATTATCACAATACAATGGTATTGGATCAATAATGGTTGGAACTAATCCTAGCTCCGAGATGAACTTCCTCATCCTGATGGCTTCCTAGGCAGCATCATTTGCAGCAATATACTCAGCTTCCATCGTGGAGTCTGCAACGGTATCCTGTTTGGAACTCTTCCAACACGCCGCCCCTCCATTGAGGGTAAATACAAACCCTGAGATAGATTTTTTGTCATCCTTATCACTCTGGAAGCTCGAATCGGTAAAGGCCTCCATTTGGAGATCCCCGTTACCATACACCAAGAACATTTCTTTAGTCCTTCGCAAGTACTTAAGAATGTTCTTCACAGTTGTCCAGTGATTCTCCCCTGGGTTGGATTGATACCTGCTTACTACACCCAGTGTATAAGCTATATCAGGGCGAGTACATAACATCGCATACATTATAGATCCTACGGCTGAAGCGTAGGGTATAATGCTCATGCGAGCTCTCTCTTCATCAGTCTTTGGGCAAAAGTCCTTGGAGAGAGTGACTCCATGACAAGCGGGTAAGGCATCCCTCTTGGATTCTTCCATACTAAATCTCTTTAGGATGGTGTTAATGTACCTGTTTTGGGACAATCCCAACAACCTTTTAGATCTATCCCTATAGATCTTCATGCCCAATATGTACGAGGCATCACCCAGGTCCTTCATGGAGAACCTTTATGATAAGAACAGTTTGACCGATTGTAGCATAGGAACATCGTTTCCTATCAGAAGAATGTCATCCACGTACAATACGAGGAATATGACAATACTCCCTACAATCTTCTTATAAACACAAGGTTCATCTGGATTTTTGACGAAATCAAACTCTTTGATGACATCATCAAAACAGATGTTCCAACTCCGTGATGCCTACTTTAATCCATAAATGAATTTAAGCAACCTACATGCTTTCTCGCTGCTCCCACTATCAATGAAGCCCTCTGGCTGATCCGTATAAACGCATTCTTCTAAATCACCATTTAGAAAAGCAGTTTTAACGTCCATCTGCCAGATTTCATAGTTGTAGCGAGCAGCAATAGCAAGTAGGATCCGAATGGATATAAGCATGGCTACAGGAGAAAAGGTTTCGTCATAGTCCAGTCCTGGTCTTTGACGAAATCCTTTCACCACAAGTCTTGCCTTATAGGTCTCCACCTGCCCATCTACACCGATCTTTCTCTTAAAGATCCATTTGCACCCTATGGCTTTTACTCCAGAGGGCACAACTTCTAAAGTCCATACTTTATTGGTGTACATAGACTCCATTTCGGATCTCATGGCATCCAGCCACTTCACAGAGTCGCCACTCGTGATAGCTTACTGAAAACTGGTAGGGTCATCATCATCCATGATGCAATCTTCTCCATCATCATCAATGAGAAAACCGTAGTATCTCTCTGGTGGGAGAGAAGTCCTACCAGATCTACGGAGTGGCTGAGATTCATAAGATTCTGTTACAACATCAGGTTCAACTAAGTCGTCATTTGTAACTTGTGTCTCTAGAACCTCTTCTATATCTACCACATTACCATCAGTATCATTTGGAAAAATCTCATTTTCTAAAAATATGGCATGTTGAGAAAAAAAACACCTTTTGTTCCTCGTTGTGGTAGAAAAGATATCCAAATGAATGTTTTGGATATCCCACAAATATACACTTGACCGATCGTGTCTCGAGTTTGTCTGGATTCTGCTTTTTGACAAAAGACGGACAACCCCAAATCTTAACTCGTTTAAAAGATGGTCTCTTTCCATACCATATCTCATATGGAGTGGTAGACACGGTCTTGGTTGGAACTTTGTTCAACAGAAATGCTGCAGTCTCCAATGCATGCCCCCAAAGGAGAGAGGTAACTCAGCATCACTCATCATGGATCGTACCATATCCAATAGGGTACGATTCCGCCGCTCTGACACACCGTTGTGCTGTGGTGTGTAAGGGGGAGTGAGCTAAGAGAGAATCCCATTCTCTTTTAGGAAGTTCAAAAACTCTGTACTAAGATACTCTCCACATCGATCTGATCGAAGTATCTTGATGCTCATTCCTGTTTGTTTTTCTAGTTCAAGTTTGTACTCCTTGAATTTCTCGAAAGTTTCAGACTTATGCTTTAATAAAAACACATGGCTGAATCTCGAGAAATCATCAGTAAAAGTTATGAAGTAAGAAAAACCGCCTCTCGCATGTGTAGACATTGGCCCACATACATCACTATGTATGAGGCCCAAGAGCTCTGTAGCTCTTTCTCTGTGTCCAGTAAACGGAGTTTTGGTCATTTTCCCTTTGATACAAGACTGACAAATCGCATAACATTTATATTCAAAAGGATTTAAATATCCATCTTTATGAAACTTGTTTAGTCTTGTTTCGTTAATATGACTAAGTCTACAATGCCAAAGAAAAGCTTCATTTATATCTGAAAATTTTCTTTTATTTGTGTGTTTTATGTTGAAAACTGTGTTGATTTACGACATATATCCCGTTATTAAGTGTACCATAACCAATCAACTCTTGATTCAGTTTAATGTTCATAACGTTATATTGCAATACAAAATGATATCCTTCATTGTCTAACAAAAAAACGGATATTATATTACAAAGCATGCTAGGTACATAATAACATGGGTTCAAAACCAATATACAACCCGACAGCAACCCCAGGTGATACTCTCCCACTGAAACTGTATGTACATTGGAACCATTTCCAACTCGGAGAGTGTGATCATCGGTCTTCAAAACTCTGCTATTTCTCAAGCTCTGCACAGAATTGAAGATATGAGAACCCGAACCGGTATCCAATACCCAGAAAGCAGAGTTTATAGAAAAACAGTTTTCAGTCACAAACACACCTAAAGCAGAAGCATCACCATACTTATTTTTCTTGAGATCAAGGTATTCAGTACAATTTCGCTTCCAGTGCCTCGTCTTCTTGCAGTGGAAACATTCTCCTTTCCCGACTTCTCAACCTTGGATTTGTCTCTCCCTTGTGCCTTTTTTATTCCACCTCTTAGTTTGGTGGGTTTCTTCTTATTCCTTCCTTTGGCCTTGGCTTTTGGGACGGAAGAGGAAGATTGTCCAACAATCAAAGAGGGAGACTTTGACTTGAGCGTGCTCTCCGCACGTCTCAACATATTGAGAAGTTCGGATAGTAACTTCTCCATGTTATGCATGTTGAAATTCACTATGAATGGAGCAAAGGCAGGGGGAAGAGACTGTAGAACAATATCAACATATTGTTCATTCTCCATTGTCCATCCGAGGCTCTCAAGCTCTTAATAAAAGCTATCATCTTCAAAACATGATCGCCTACTGGTGTGCCAGGAGCCATCCGCATCTGAAACAACTTTCGAGATGTCTCGTATCGTAGGGTTCGAGATTGCTCCCCATACAACTCCTTTGTATGGAGAAAGATGGATTGAACATCCATCTGCTCATGCTGCTTTTGATGTATATTGTCCATCGATGCAAGCATGAGGCATTTTGCAGTGGCACAGTCAATATCCCACGTTTTGCAGATCTCCCTATCCGCAACAGAAGATTCAGGGCCTGGGCTGGGAGGGGCTGAGGCAGTGAGGACATATGATACTTTATCATATGTAAGAGCAATGTTAATGTTTCTCGGCCAGTCTTTATAGTTCGGCCCGATTAGCTTATTTTTCTCTAACAAAAGCTTACCAGTCATGGTTATCTACCATTAGGAGAGAGAAAAGAATACACTCAGCGAAAGCTCTTGTAAAGATCATATTGGTTATTATCTTATCTAATCGATGTCTCCCACTGCTTTTATCAATTTTTCCTTCAAACCTTAAAAAGAAAATTATGCAGGATTAATTATATTCTACAACTTCTCTAACCGTTCAACCAGGCCAGTGTCGGTACTTTGAGGGAGGTTCCCTGTGCTTTCGCACGGATCTAATTAAAATAAACCTCGTTTTCCCAGAGGCGTAGCCCCGTTGATATCTTTCTAGACACCTAATGGGTTAGCTAATTGTAAAGTGCAAAACTCTCATGGGAGCAACTCTTGCTCACAGTGGGATCGGGATCCTACTATCACATAGAAGGTATGCAATCTCATTACAAATTTCAACTCTTGAAACTCCCGATATGGTTTTTACCCCTAGCACTCATGACCTTGGCTATGGTCAAGTTCTACCCGTCATTTCATGATTAATTAGACCCACCCACATGACCCTTGGCTATGGTCGACATAATCATGTGACTTTCCTAATTAATCGCATCATATACTGTGTAAGAAGACATCACTTAGCTATCGTACACTATGCCTTGGCTATAGTCAACATACGTAGCACGAATACTAAGTACTCTACTTCCTAAAATGATGGAGGGCTGCGAATGGTTTTTAAGAAAACCTTTAACGCTTTGAACTTGATATTGTTGTAGAATCTAATGGTTTTAAAAGGAGTGGCTTAAGCTCCGCACTTTGAAAACTTGCTTTTTCATAAAAAGCCAAGTAGGTTTCAAATCCGATTCTACAATATCTTTTAGGTTTCTTTTTCTTTATATTAATCTCAATAATACAGTCCCATCATTTAAGTCCTTAAGCCATCACAGAAAAGAAACGAAAATAGAACATACGCTTATGTCATCCGCATTCGCCACAGTGTCCCGTTATGTACCGTTAGGTTACTTAACTAACGGTATAGCGGGGCGGGACTAGCGCGGATACAAAACATAAGCAACGTTTATTATATATCATATATATATATATATATATTACACCATTCGTCTCAGCATATAAAGTGATCACATCACATAATATCAACAGCAGAAGCACATATATGAAAATAAAGGATATACTAAGATGTCTGTATTTTGTATTTAGCCAACAATAGAAAATACAGATTCCACGGTCACGATAAATAGTCAAGCCCACATCCCTAGACTCCTACGAGAGCGACAAGTGACCCTACCAATTCTAGAGTTAGGGGACCCGGTCTCGACTCCTCGAGATGGCCTCCCACTGGACCCTAGAACCCGATCACTTGTGCTCCCCACCTTGGATCTATCCTAATGCGGAAAAGTAAACAATATACAACAATGGTGACATCATCCTCAATCTGGAAGTGCCCCAATAAAAGAATATTACATACAATGAATTTTACATGAATGAAAAGAAAAACTCTCATCTCACATAAAAATCCCGGCCATTCAATCATGACGATCCTATACATCATATCTCAGCAACATATAATATCGCATGTCATTAACGTAAGTAAGTATGCGTACCCCAATTGTCATTGATATATAGCAACGAAACCGGCGATACACCACATACCGCACTTACGGTCGCAGAAAAGAAAGTGAAAAACTATAACAATTGGAATCATCACTGCCTTTAGACATTATAAACCCGGATTATCACATATTCTGGATTTCATGCCTAACGATGCAAATCTTACATTTGGGTCTCATCTATGAAAACACCTTTTCAAAAGAAGTCGGGTAATTCAACAAAATTCCCGATTCCACCGGAGACCAAAATGTTAGATTTGCACGCAACTAATTACTTTTCACAAAACTAATTAGTGTAGATTCCAATTATTGTATCACATTCACTAAAATCTAGACGATATTAAATGTTTCGATCGAATCAACAAATACCCACATTTCCACGAGAGCTCAACACTTAAGCAAAATTAAAATACCCAAAACATGCCACAGTACCTATGGACCAATCGTAGAAGGGTCAACCCTTGTCTCACCTATAACGCCACGGAACTACGGCAAACCCTAAGGTTTGGCCGTGGTTCCATAGTCATAGAATCAAGTTAGGGTTGCGTTCTTCTAGAGGGTCCATAGAATTACTTGCATAATTTTTCGAATATTTTGTAACTTGGAAAATTCCAACTTTCAGAAAATTATCAGAAAGGGTCATAAGGCGGTGTTTGATGTTCGTTCGAACTGTTAAACGTCGTCTAGGTTACCTAAAACAATGTTAAAATTACGACTACGAAATACTCAGAATAGTCTTCACTGAAAGATAACATCACATGCAATTTTAGTAAAAACAAGCAATACCTGAAACACCAAACCCCAGAGACCAGAGCACCAAACAAAAACGAGGCGAATTGGGCATGGAAAAACCGGCCATGCCGGAAATTGTGAGCATTTCACCGGGTCAAATCTGGTGGAATGGCCTCGTTTTCGTGTGGTGTTCTTATTACATCATATGTAACATTCTGCAACTGCTTAAAAAAAATTTAGACGTTCTGAAAAATTCGACATAGAGCAGGTTTAGGGTTTCGGTTTTTTCGAAGTTATTTCGGTTTCGTAATTTATCTAATATCGTCTAAGTTACCTAGCTTGGCTCTGATACCACTGTAGGGTTTGCGTAGCACCATGCCTAGGGTTTGTCTTACATCAAACACGCCACAATAAAAATTTTAGGGGTGCTAAGCAAAACTATCCATGAATCGAACCAGAAATTTAGGGTAACATGACAAGTATTACATACTAATAGTATTCTAACACTAAGAGGTAAGTAATACAGCCTTTGTAGACCTCATCTTTGTGACTCCTTGGATCAACTTGGTGTTTGAACGTGTTCATTTGAAACCTTCGAAGTCCACGACGATCCACCACGGAGTCCCTTGGCTCAAGCTCCTAGCTTCACTTAATCTAAACGGAAGTGGAGCAAACAACCTACACTAGTGGGCTAAACTAATATAGATTGGTAATGTGGGTTTTGATCTCACTAAAAACCCTTTCATTTTTATATTCTTCACTCACTTGAAAAAGCTAGAGAGCTTGAATGAGGAAGAAGAAGAAGAATGGCTAAGCTTGAGCTCTTTTGATAATTGTCTCAATAATAATGAGAAAAGAAAATAAATATGAGAGAGTCACACTCACCCACAACCATGGTTATAAAATATCTAGATATTTTTATATTGAGTTAAAGAACAAATAGAAAATAGATCATGGTTAAGCCTAGGTCAAGTAAAGAAGAGTGTAGAAACCTAACCATGATTTTATTCCCATTTTCCTTTTTCTCAATAATCAAAATATATAAATATTTCACCATGTGAGTCTTGCATTGCCATCTCCATTGTATCATCAATCATGATACATGTATGCATGCATGTGTGCATTTATATCAGTATACATACATACATACATTCATGCATATATCATAAAGAAAAGGGTTTTAACAAATGAGCTAATGGTCATTAATATTAAATCAACACTTGATTTAATAATCCGGTCATATCACATACGGCCCGATCAATAGTAAACGCTAGATTAAAATGCGGTATCATATACTCATATTTAATCAAGCTCCTGCGCATATCCCCATATGCACCACACATCGTTTCGCCTGAGCTAGGAAACCCCTATGTGGGACTCTAAAACTCGTCAATACGCTAGCAGTAAGCAGTGATCACATCACATACCCACAAACCGTCACGGCACCAGCTGTACGTAACAGCTCCCAGGTATTGAGCAATCAGAAGAAAAACAAGCGAACCTGTCAAAACTCCCGTCGAGCCAACTGGCAACACTTACCGTACAGTCCGTCTCTTCGTCAGATATACTGCATATAGAGTCTAGGGATGGTATCGTCGACCCTAATAACTCAATAAGTCATGCCGGAATATGGCCTATAACAGATCGAGAAACTACTGATAACACTTATCAGTAAATCTCATCAACCCTGGCCAGGGACTTCCTGTTATAGCCAATCGAGCATAGCGCAACATCAACCCCCAATACCGGGAAAGACGAAACCCCTCCCATCGCTCATTGCCTCCATGTGCCTCGAGACTGTACCTAAAATCCACCTGTTTGCACGTCTTGGTAGAGCCGTGGTAGGGTGGAGATCAAACTACAGTGGGAGGATACACAAGACTCTATGACGATCTCGGGTCTACAGACTAACCTGTACCAGTGTTACCTGAGAACTTCTATCCAACGATAGATATAATACCACATAGGAGTTCTCGACGAGTCCGTTCAGTGTACCCAATCTCCACTGAGCATCCGTATACAATCTTTGGTGTCACCACTCCAATGGATATGGGATCATCTATCGCCCATCATATGGGTCAAGAGACGTATACGCAAGTCTACTCTGGAATATCGATGCCCTGTCTCGATACACCCACGACTAGGAACATTTTAAGGATATGCTTATAAACTACACATGTACCACTAGTATGATCTGCATCATAATCCCAGTAGTCAATCAAATATCCTAAGGGCTTTATCAACATGTACCAAATGAGTAATATGCATGATCAAGTGAACATGTCAAGATAAAAAACAACCAGATAGCATACTATCATGTCGAGTAAGAATGTTCTCTGAATATATATACGCATACTGATACATCCACTATCAAATAATGGCCTCTAGGGCATACATATATCCAACAGTATATATGTATATACTTGTGTGTGTCAGTATAATTTTTAAGGTAGTTTAGTGTAAAAATTCATTAAATATCTATGGGTTTATATAAATTACAGTTATACTCGATGTACCCGCTCCATCTCTATTGGTATCTTTAGGGTCTAACTTATAAGATGATTTACATCAAACAAATATTACCCTTCAAACACAAGTTCCTTTTTTTGTAATTTCAGTATCCTTCTCTCAATTGTGCCCTCAATCACAAATCTCACAATTTTAGTAAATATGGATAGAGAGTGAGACATAGGGCACAACACCCGTCGATACTCGATGACATACCTTCACCTCAATTTCAATTTGGGAATTGCCTGCCGATGTAACGCTGGCCGATAACAAGAAAAGAATCATCACGACTGGGAGCGAAAGGTCACCATCTCGAATGGGAGTGAAGTCACAATTCACTCCCAATCACTATGGTTCTTGTCTCGTTACCGGTCAGCGCAACATCGGCAGGTAATTCCCAAATTGGAATTGAGGTGAAAGTATGCCATCGATCGTCGACGGGTGTTGTACCTTACATCTCACTCTCTATCCATATTTACTAGAATCGTGAGATTTGTGATTGAGGACACAATTGAGGGAAGGATACTGAAATTACAAGAGAAAAAGAAACATGTGTTTGAAGGGTAATATTTGTTTGATGTAAACCATCTTATAAATTAGACTCATTGATATCCATATTTTACTTGAGCTTTTGTCGGCCAAGGATTGCAGCGAGGAGCAGATGCGCCAAATTTCCCAGATACTTAGAGGTCGAGCACTTATCCACTGTCCTAGACGCCATAAGCAAGACGGAAAAATACGTGCATGTAAGCACTCTTACAGTTATAGTATAGTTAATAATTTTCAATTTATCTTTTAAATATGTGCATGTAAGCAAAACCGAAAAATATCTAAAATAGTATGTGGTCGGAGAAAATGGATCACACTCTACTCTTTAAAACTAAGTTTGAGCCTAAGCCTATGAGATTTCACAAGTATATTGTTGACGTTTGAGTAAGTGTGCACGTGCATGTGATTGATATTTATAGATTACAATCAAGCGTATAAACTAGGTATCTAATTGGTAAGGAAGACTTTCAGGATACCGCTCGATACTATTTAAGGAGAAGCTTCTGATGGCGATGACAATGGCGGGAGTTAGTGAGGTATTTATATACATGTGTTAGTGTAGCTAGAGTCGGTTCGAAAATTATGATTTGAGTTCATGTATTTATTTATTTTTTTGGATTTGCAGGGTTCACAGGATTGGGTGAGCAAGGATTGCGCGCGATTTAGAGAGGTTTTTTTGGTATTGTTGGACAATGCGGATCGATACTTTTCAAGCCGAGATTCTGGTGGCGATGACAGCGGTGGAAGTTAGTGAGGTACGCATTTATATGTGTTAATTAATATAGCTAACGTTGTTTAATTTCGAAAATTATGGTTTAAGTTCATGTATTTATTAAACTTGTTTTGGATTTGCAGGGTTTGTAGGATTGCATCGGATAGGATTGCGCGTGCGATTTGGAGAGTTTTTCATATTGTTGGACATTTAGTAAGTAATGTATTATTTGTATTCAAAATAATATTGTCTGTGTTGATTTGGAGAGAGTTTCGTATTTTTCATATTATTTGAGTTGTTGAAATTGTTGAATTTATAATGGTTTGTGTCTATGGGTTTGTAATATATCATGTTTATATATTGGTTTGTGATCGAAACGCTATATTTGCGTATTATATTATGATTAAATGAATTATTATAGGGGAAAAGGTATTTTCTATAAAAAAAATTCAAAAATATATGGGTATTAGCGACCGTTCTAGCCACAGGAACGATCTCTAGAACCCATATTAGCAACCGTTCACTGATACAGAAAACAGTTTAAAGTCGTTGGTTTGTCCATGTAGTATAGCATTGGCGACCGTGACGAACGGTCGCTAATAAGTCATTAACGACCGTTTGTAGACGGACGCTAATACACATGTCAGCGATCACTCTTTTTGCGACCGTGTATTAGCAACCATTTAAAATAAGAACAGTCTCTAATACTCTTTAGAGACCGTACATTTAGTATTAGAGACCGTTTAAGACGGTCTTTAATATGTATAGTATCCGATAGTGATTGTCCTAAATTACATATGGATTTTGAAATCAAATAACTAGAATTTTGAACAGAAAAGAATTTTATCAAAACGGCATCATTTTATTTAAAAATTCTGGATTCTAAAATTATTTGGGACCAACAACCTTTTAGGATCGTGGTAGGATTTCAAACCCAGTAGATTAAGCATTTTTCTTTGAACTTCTACAATATGTCTTTTATGACTTCAATAAATGAGACATTTATCAAAGCATGATACGTTACCTATCAGCTTGAAATTCTACCACAATCTACTCAGGAGACGAGATGGACGTACAACACCTAGATATTAATGCCAAACAAGTGGATCCATGATATTTGTGTTCGCATTTTTGTACAAACAATTTGTCTCTTGGATAGAATATGGTAGGATTTCAAACCCGACAGGTAGAACATTTTCGGTAATCTTTACCGAAAATATCATATAGGTTGACCATTTTAAAAGAAACCATGTTGTGGTTTTCCTATTAGCAAAAACCAACCCGAAGTACATACTGTAAGCGACAAACATCCAGCCACTAAGTAATTATAAAATGACATTTTTACTTTTTATTTTTATTGCCCGGAATTGACATATTCATCAGAAATCACTTTGTACTTTAATAGTTTTAACGAATAACCATCTTGAAGTATGTGTATTGTTAGAAAAATACCACCTATGATACGGTGCATGCTTTGGGGTGATTTCTCGCTAACGAAAAAATCACAACTGATTTCTCGCCAACGAATAAACCGCATCGTGTTTTCTCGTAAAAAGAGAACTGATGGATTTTGATAAATACCCCTTCAATAATTCGCTGTAATAAAATTTTAACCGAATGATATTTTTGCCATAAAAGACAACCGTAGGAATAAGGTTAACGGTGGTTAAAAGAAGGATCAAAGTGCAGGCCGGTAACAAGGTTTTCCAAAACTGCCAATCATGTTTAAGTTAAAACAAAACTGCAAACTATGGATTAATCAAAATGAGATTTCACAAATTGTAGAGTCCACAGACAACAAAGTTTTTAAACCAATGTTTTGTTTAAAATATGTTTAAAATAAAACGGGTTGAAATTTTGCGAAACTCCAGCTATTTCGAAGTTAAAAAAGATTTAGAACCCTTGCAAGTTTCTAAAACCATGATTTGTCGATTTTTGTTGCCAAAAGGCACTCGGTGTAATTTTAGGGTCCAACATCAAAACCTTACTAAACCATGGTTTCGGAATCCATAATCTTATTGCCGGTAGAAAAGACATTTTAATATCTAAATAGATGACATGAGACCCGTTGTAGATACATATGCGTAAAATATTGGCATTGGATCCGTCCATATTGTGAAAAGACCTTCAAAATCGAGGTCTCGCCGCACCCCATAAAAAAGGGACCCAGTACCAAAGTGGGCCCCACTCACACGAAGGAGCCGTAATCTCTTAGGACTGTAAGGGATCTGCTGCAACGTCTATAATCATAAATAACCTTACATATGTGGTTCAGATCATTTTTAACGGATAAGATTGGGAGACTTGGTGTTTGGTGAATGAAGATTTTTAGAGAAGATCCTAGTACGGTGAAAGTGGGGGTTATGGACTGGGGGCCCAGTGGAGGGAAAACGTGGCCGCTTTTAAAACGTGCTGCCGTTTTTAATGCGGAGGGTTGGAGCAGAGCGAAGAGTCGCGTTTTTGGGTTTCGGGTAATTTGGGCACGTACAGAACTACCACAAGCTTCGAGACCCACTTTAAGGGGGAGAGTGGATTCGGCTTTGGGTGGATTTAGGCCGTAATGTACATGCTTTATGGTTTCTGTTTCAAAATTTTTATTATATATTTATTATCCTCTGTCTATTTTGGATAAATACACAAACACATCACACACAGTGTGACACAGTAAACCCATAAATTTTTCCCGAAAACGTTAATTGTGGCCATCTTCCCCCACCGAGGATTGAACCAACAACAGGGAAGGAACTGCCATACCAACAGAGCTATTATAATTATTTGATTTTGATGACGAGGGGTAGCCATCTACAAAATGGCACTTGTGTTTTAAATATTTCTCATGTTTACAATCAAAAATTTCAGATTACTAACAAAAATGGAAAAATGAATAATTATATAGCGGCAAAAAATTATATTACTTAAAACCAAATTATTTGAACTTCTACTTTCATGTAATTTAAGAATGTTAAAAGAAAAAACAAGCAAACATCTATTAAAAAAGACGATAGATCTCACATTCTAATTGGAAAAACAATCACATTATATTTGACCACGACAACATTTGTCAAGATCATAAAAGCCACTTTACACAACCGCAAAAAGAAGAAGAAAAAGAAGAGGAAAATGTTACTAAGCCTATATTTTCCTCAGCAGCTCTTAAGCAACAAGAAGCAAAAGAAAGGCTTCATGGAGTTATTTCTGTTTTGTTTATTGTTGCTATAAAGTTACTTACACTTATATTAGTGTTGCTTGGGAACACTTTGCTTGAGGATAAAACACCCAAAAACATAAGACATGCCCTTCCATGTCGCTTTTTATGGTAAAACTTTGACAAAAGAAATTTCCACACAAGTAAATTTTGTATTTATTTTTTTCATGGTGATTTGTATATATAATAAGAAAAGTGCTGCATGTAACATTATTTATTTTATCATACATAGAAATTCAACAACCAGCTATAAGAAATTTGTAAGAAATTAATGGAAAAGAAAGAAAATTTCAAACGATTTAATTGCTTCCAAAAATAGGCATACATCCCTTGAATTTTCTTTTCTTCCCATCACTTTAATCAGGACAAATATGTCATCACAGTTCACAAGCAGCCTTTATATCTGACTTTCAAACAGATGTGACCTCAATTATCATGTAAAATTATCAAACCAAAAACCAACGGCATAACATTAAAATTGTCAAACCAAGAACCATCAGAGAGAGAGAGAGAGAGCAACATAGCAACAATAAAGTCCCATTACTTGTTGATAGAACAGCATAACCACCAGAACACAAACTACATGCATGTCTGATACCATGTCCCACAATACTAGTTCTTTTCCAGATTTACACCTAGACAGATCCCTTAGATACTACCTCTTTTAAATTTAAACATGCAATGCCCACTCCTCTAGTATCCCCCGAGACCGCCGCCGGTTTGGTGCAGCATGGCGTCGATCTCATCGCCATCCTCCATCTCCAGCTGTTGCCAAAACAGTAAAACAAAAGGAGATTATTTTGAAACACTATCGAAACAGAAATCAATAAGAGCATAATAATAGGGGTTATAAACAAAATGTACTTCATCAGGGGTCTGCTCTCCACGAAGCCTGCGACCGTCAAAAAGGAAGGCAATGGAGTTGAAGTCAACAGACTGCCTGTCACAGTAGGCGTTCATCAGCTTCTTCAGCTGGGTGCTCCTCTTGATGCGGAAAAACACCTCGTTCCCGTCCTACAGCATTTTATTATATAAATTAACCACTTAAGGAGAAAAAAAATATATTATTATGAAAGGGATGTACCAAACAAATGCACATATATCTTCAACATAACACACATACACAGTACATACATTTCATTGGAGAAGAATTAAAAGCAAGTTCCTCATCAGAATATAGCAGCAAGGTTTCTCTATCTATATAGCACTGCAATGTAGTTATAGTGGCAGTCATATAAATCCAAAAGACATTTAGATTCAGATTTAGCTAAAATAAAATTTACATATAAACTTTAGCAAGTTTTAAAGGCTTCTATTTTATCAGCCATCATCACAATTCACAAGTTTATGTCATAGATGACTACTTGACTAGATGATAAATATTCACAGTTCTGAAGAAATATTAATTGTGTTCTCAATTACTCGTATCCAAAAGCCCAAAATGAAAGGGGAAAACTACATGAAAGTTGCATCATACAAATCAGATGAATGGTGTAAATAAAGCTGAATAACCTGATTTAAATAATATTAACTAACCGGAAGACCCCCACTCAGCACTCCATCAATTGCAATAACGATTTCAATATGACAACAAAATCATGTTGTAGCTACAATGGGCATCGTATGAATTTATCTAATAAAACTTTTAATCATCCATGGAACATGCATATTATCTTTTACTTTTATCCTGTACATTCCAAAATTGTTTTCTTAGTATATAAAAATGAAAGACTTTTGCAGATTAGAGTTCTTTCCTGTTAGCAGTGAGTAAACTTCGCTAAATTGAAGGAATGACATTTTATATTAAGAGCGCCAATCTTGATCCAACCAGTATCTGGCTCAAACTTAACAGGCACAAGGAAAATAAACCGGGGCGGCTCAGCCCACCTAAGCCGTTTATTATTCAGGCGATATAACATAATCAGTGTTGGGGTTATATTAATGTTATTATAGTTGTTGTTACAATATCTATACACCATAGCAGTTGGCATGGTGGATACATCTTTACAAATCCTACGGATTAGCAGGAGTGCGACTTGTAGGCACATTTATTTTTTTGGAAAGCAATAAACTCCGTACCAACAAGTATATTAAAAAAAGATTGTCCTGTGATTATTCCACTTGCTTAGTTTTATCAAGTTCAACTTTAAATCCTAGGAGTATTACTTCTTGTTGAGAATGTGGATACCATTTAGTCCCACATCAATTGTGGGATGCATATGGGTATAAGATATAAAATGGAATAAACATCGATAAGGCTTGAAATTTAGTGTTTAGATAGCACACGTTTTTGTACCCAAAAATGGGATACCAGTGTTAAAAAGATACAAACGATGCAGCAAGTTATTATTTACAGCAGATACAGTATTTGGACATTATTACGAAAACAATAGCATTGTGACTAGACCACTAGTCTAGTTGTAACATTCTTGAAATTTAAAGTCCAGATGGTTTCTCCTTTTTCTTTCAAAACATATCTATATATGTCTATAGAGGTATTCACAGCTCGGAAAGCACAAGTTTATGACCAACTTTGTACCCAAATGTGAATAGTAGAAAGGATTTCTTAATGTATTCAAAACCCCACAATCTAGTTGGGTGGAATTACAGACAACAATTAATAGAAAAGACCAAAATAAAAAAGAGCCAAGCAAAACGGTGAACTATGCGTAAAGATGGTAAAACTTATATTCTGTCTTGAATACAGTGTCCAAGGACAAGTGAGAACATCCGCCAAATGTTGGATTATAGTATGCTATCTAGTAAGGTATTCTTCCATATAATGATAATGAATTTTTCGTCCTTATTAACATGAATTAGTAGTTCATTATGCATGCATATCATGGACTACTCTACCATCGGTGACTTTAAAGTAATTAAAGTCAATGCCTCAGACAAAATTATCAAGATATCCACCGTAGGAAACTTTAAAGTAATTAAAGCCAATGCCTCAGACAACATTATCAAGATATCCACCGTAGGAAACTTAGGCACAACTGATGAGCCAGGAATCTCAAACAAACCTGACATAGGATAGTTCTTTTGTGACTACCATTCCCAACTTCAACATGATTAATAATGAAATGGATGCCTTCAGACAACCTAAACCCAAGTATCACTTGGCAAAGAAAATTGATTTGAACACCTAGACCTAATCGCATGCCAAGTTAACAAGTGCTTTAAATAAGATCCATTACAACTCCAAGACATGGTTACATACATATGACCACATTTAAAACTGTTCATCTATGGTGCGTAGAAGCAAAACAACCATACATAGCAACAGGAATACAATATATCTACGCAAGGATTTACTATATACCCGATCCGATTGTTTACAATAGATCACCTTGCCCACGTCACGTAGAAGATCTGATCTTTGCCGGCTCCAAGCAACGGCCGGAGGAAAACCACATTTTGAAAGAAAGCGAGAATCCCTCTCTTCATCACCCCGCAAGGCAGCCCAAAGTAGAAGACAATGAGAAAATGCAATGACGGCTGTCTTGATTTTCTCTCTAGAAAACTCTCTATATTATGTGCATATGTCTCTCTTTTATATGAAACCTTAGCCTTCTATATATAAATATATAGGGCACCAATTCATATGGGCGGGTATTGGACTGGATCGGGCCCGATAATTAACATAATCTCGCTCACACATTCAAATGGGTGCTGTCCATAGCTCTCTGAGCCGGTTCCCTGAATCAATTGTCTTCCTGAGAATCTCCTACTTCTCTTCCTCATTCATACCCATATATAATATGTTGGTGCGGCGTGGACCGTTGAAAACCTGTAAACGGGTAGCCTTACAGCCAGACCTGTTAGGACCGACACAAAAATCTCCTTAAAAGAAAACAACATAAAACCAAAAACTATGTTAAGCTCGCGAAATCTCATACCCCAAATCCAATCCAATCGGATATGTCTGCTCAAATACCTTCGACCCCTCACAGAAGAGTACTCGAACACCACGGTAGTTCCTCGATTCATCGCACTCTTAAACTTCGCCACCATGTCGTCAATAAGAGTTGAGCTTGTGATACAATCTGAAAACATTCCAATCTATCTTCCTTCGGAGCTGGATAGATAAATCTGTTATTCATCCGCTTTCCTGACACTTCCCCGTATGTACGGTATAATGTCATCACAGCAGAAAACAGCAGCCAAAATAGTAGACACTCATAACATTACTATCCAGACAGCCTAGTGCCTCTAAGGGTATTGACTGCCCGTCCTTATACAAATGAAGTCGTCATAAGGGCTCACACAGTTAGAAAGATGGGATTCATTCCTCAACCTCCTTATGTGCACAATCCTAGCGCATGTCGTATGGCAACGTGCTACGGTATAAAATTCTCTTCCTGAGAGCATACGCCAAAAAAGTTATACCGTACGGACCCAAATCCAATCACCCTGTGATTCATTTAACCGTCCATATCGTCCTACGATATGCTTGGGATCTCCCGACAAACTCGCACCCCGTACGACGAGTCAGATCCCTAATCCGACTATATGTAGACATGTAAACGTGGCCATGGGATAATCACTTCAGTCGCTCGACCTACAAAACATGGCAACCTCATCCTGACCTGGTCAGGACGACTCAATTAAGTGCTCCCACTGTCGCCATATCCAGTATGCAACATCACAGCCACTGCTCCAAGCAGATGATGTCTAGCACTTAGTCTCACCATCGTATGCTTCCCTAGCATAATGGGGATCCCTCGTGTGAGTAAAAGTTCTTACCTGCAGACGTATCCTTATTAAATATATATCCCGCACACTTCGTGTATCCCGCATACTTGTACTCCATACCTATAATAATCAAACAACAACTGAGTCTTTTATCCCAAACATATGGGGTAGGCTACATGAACCAACATGAGAATCACGCCGGGTCCAGTAGATGAATCCTCCGCCTCCACTCACTCATATCGAACAATATACTTTTATTGAGGCATTTGGCAACCATATCTTTTCGTATCACCTCCATTCATATTTTCTTCGATCTCCCTTTCGCCTTTTTGACATTGTCTATATCGATAGTATCCATTCGTCGAACCGGTACTTCCATAGGTCTGCGTCATACATGACTAAACCATCTTAGCCGGTTTTCCCACATCTTCTCCTCCACAGGTGCAACACCAACTTTTGCACAAATATCCCCATTTCGCACCTTATCTTTTCTAATATTACCACACATCCAACGAAGCATTCGCATCTCCGCTACGTGCATCTTCTATTAATGATGCTTCTTAGGAGCCCAGCATTCTGTACCATATAATAAGGCAGACCAAATAGCGCTCCGATAAAACTTCCCTTTCAACCTTAACGGAAAGTTACGATCGTACAAAATCCCTGATGCACTCCTTCATTTCAACCAACCAACTTGGATCCTTTGATTAATATCGCTATCGATCTCCCCATCCTTTTGGATGATGGAACCTAGATATCTAAACTGATCGTTCAGTGATATCACTTGTCCTTCCAGTGTTATACCAATGTGGTCTCGACTTCTCTGTTTGCTAAATTTGCAATGCATATATGCTGTCTTGGACCTGCTCAATCTGAACCCCCGAGATTCTAACGTTTGCCTTCATAATTCCAATTTGGCATTAACCCTTGTTTTCGTCTCATTTACTAGACAAATATCATCTGTGAATAGTATACACCAAGTACCTCATCTTGGATAGTTCTAGTAAGCTCATCTATTACGATGGTAAATAGAAATGGACTTAATGCAGATTCTTGATGTAAACCAATTGTAATCGGAAAATCACTCGTTAGGTCGCCGTAAGTTCTGACATTTGCCACTAATCTATCGTACATTTCCTTGATTATATCAATGTACTTGACGGGGACCCCCTTCTTCATCATTGTCCTCCATAATACTTATTTAGGTATCTTGTCGTATACTTTCTCTAAATCAATAAATATCATATGCAAATCTATTTTTCTCTGTCGAAAACGCTCGACAAATTGACAAAGCAAATGAATAGCCTCTGTCGTCGATCGTTCAGACATGAACCCAAACTGATTCTCTGTTATCTTAACATTTTTCCTTAGCATGTGTTCAATCACTCTTTCCCAAATCTTCATGGTGTGACACATAAATTTTATTCCACGGTAGTTTGAGCAATTTTGAATGTCACTCTTATTCTTGTAGATAGGCACAAGGGTACTTTTTCTCCACTCATTTGGTATCTTTTTTGTCTGCCAAATCTTATTAAACAAATCCGTCGGCCATTTAACACCTATTTCTCCTAAGTATCGCCAAACCTCGATAAGAATTCCATCTGGACCAACCGCTTTTCTTGATCTCATTCTCTTTAAAACCTCTTTAACCTTTGGTATTCTTATTTTACGCTTGAAATCACGGTTTATATCTTGAGATTGAATGAAAAGTTCATCCAAATTTTTAGTAAAGTTTTCATTGAACCATTTGTCAAAATAATCTCTCCACCTTTTCTTGATATTGTCATCTTGAACTAAAACCTTCTGATCTTCATGTTTGACACTTCACTGCACATAAGTCTCTGGTCTTATTTTCCCGCATCCGAGCAATCTAGTATATATCATTTTCTGCCTTTTTAGTGTCCAACTTCTCGTACAACTCCTTATAAACCTTAGTTTTAGCTTTCCGAACAACTTTTTTAACTTTCTTTTTAGCCATTTTATACTGCTCAAATCTCTCCGCATCTCTGTTTTTCTTCAAATCTTTATAAGAATCTCTTTTGATTTTAATAGCAGGCTTTATTTCTTCGTTCCACCATGATGTGTTCTTCGATGGTGGAGCACACCTCTCGACTCACCAAGTAGATCTCTAGCTACTATCTTGATACAACTGGTCATCTTGTTCCATGTTCTATCTGAATCATGTTCAGACTGTCAATCCACCTCTTGAACTACACGAGCTATAAAAGTCTTTTGGTTACCTTCTTTCAGTCGTCGCCATTTAATTCTAAGTTCCACTTTACGTCTAATCTTCCAAGATCCTCTTCTAAATTAAAAATCTAGAACTAAAAGTCTATATTGAGTTGTTACACTCTCACCTGGCACTACCTTACAGTCGATACAACAACCTCTATCTATCCTTCTCGTCAGAAAAAAGTCTATTTGACTTGCACTTGATCAGTTTCTAAAAGTGACAATGTGACTCTCTTTTCTTAAACCAAATGTTTGTTAAGATCAAGTCATAAGACATGGCAAAATCTAGAATCAAGCTACCTGCTTCATTCGTATGTGTCCAAAACCAAAATCTCCATTGATAGTATCAAACCCACTACGACTAATACCTACATGTCCATTGAGATCACCACCAATAAATAACTTCTCTCCACTAGGTATCATTTGCACCATCTCGTCTAAATCCTCTGAGAATAAACGTTTACTAGCGTCATCAAGACCTATCTCTGGTGTATAAGCACTAATAACATTAAGGATCTCCCCACCTAGAATAAACTTAACCAGTAAAATTCTATCACATTTTCTCCTAATCTCAACTACATTCTCAAGCAACCGCCTATAGATGATTACGCCTACCACATTACGATTTTTATCTCTACCCGTATACCAAAGCTTATAACCCTAAGGCTCTATGACTCTACCCTTTTCACATACCCACTTAATTTCTTGCAAACACATAATATCAACTTTTCTCCTAATCACTAATCATCACATCCACTAATTCTGTTAGTCTACCCGTAAGGAAACCTATATTATAAGAAACTAGACGGATCCTATAAAACCATTGTTTATTTGTCACTACACTCGGGGTCCAATGTAGCGTGCCGTTTCTGGACGACGACCCAGAAGCCCTTGCATACTTAACACTACACCTGGAATCCAATGTAGCGCATCGCTGAGTAGGGAACGCCCCAATGATATTCTTATTATGGTTCATGTCATAGAATGTGAAAGTTTTACGCTGGTTGTCACAAGCCTACTACAATTCTCACCCTTTCTCATCCGAACTTGGGACCGGCAACGGTGGGTTTTCTGTAATAGTCAAACATAATATAAAAATATTTATCTCGTATAATACAAAAAGAAGGCAACACACAATCAATCTCTAAAAAATATGCATTTATAAAAGTTGCCACTCATAAATAACTAATGTCAAACATAATAGAAAATCACTATATGTTTAAATACATGTACGTCACCAAGGACGTAGCCTTAAGCCTCTAGTATGTTGTACAAAGCGCTCATCGACTATTCCTTTTGTCAGTGGGTCCGCGACCATCTGATTCGTAGGGATGTACTGCAACTTGACATCATTTTCCCCTTCCTTCTTAATAAAGTGGTATCGTATCTGAATGTGCTTCGACTTCCCATGGTACTTCGGATCCTTCGAGTACGCAATTGCCGGCATGCAATCATAGTTAAGGACCACCTTGTCCTTTGCATGTGGCACTATAGTCATCCAAGAATCTTCGTAGCCAAACTGTCTCTTATGCCACTGCACTGGCCGCCACATATTCCGCCTCCATGGTGGAAAAGGAAATGCAATCCTGCTGCTTACTACATCAAGAGATGGCTCTGCCATTTAGTAAGAAGGCATATCCCGACGTGGACGCTCGCTCATCTAGATCGTCGGCCCAATTGGCATCTGTGTAGCACCGCAGGCGAGTGTCTGATCTTTCATAGCACAAAGTATAGTGGCTGTCCCATTTAGGTACTGCAAGATCCTTTTTACCCTCTTCCAATGAGCAACACCGATGTTGAACTGATAACTGCTCATTAGTCCCACTGCATAAGATATATCGAGTCTCGTACACACTATAGCATACATGAGACTCCCGATAGCGCTTCTATATGAAATATTCTGCATCTGTCTTTTCTCTGTTTCGTTCTTGAGACACTGTTCTAGACTTAGCGCATGATTCTTTCTAATTGGAGTCACAATAGGTTTGTAACCGTTCATGTCAAACCGTTCCAGGATTTTCCTAATGCAAGTCTCCTAAGAAAAACCTAGAGTCCTCTTGGAACAATCTCTCAGAATACGAATCCCGATCACGAACTGAGCATCGCCCTTGTCCTTCATCTCAAATGTGTAGGACAACCAGCTTCGAGAGGCATTTATGGTCTCCATATTGTTCCCTGCCAGCAAGATATCGTCGACATATAACGATAGGATCTCGAAACTCTTACCAGCTTGTCGTAGATAGACACAATCATTCTCATCGATCATCTCAAAACCATAACCTGGCACGATTTTATGCAATCAAAAATCCCATACCCTGGAAAACTCTTTCAAGCCATAGACAGATCTCTTCAATTTGCACACCTTGCGCTCGAGGCCTTTGGCTTTGAAACCAGTAGGCTAATCCATATAGATCTCTTTCAGTTCTCCATAGAGAAAAGTTGTCTTGACGTCCATCTAAACTAATTCAAAATCCATCTTTGCTACCAATGCCAAAACTGGGCGAATGGAAATTATTTTCACCACATGGGAAAATGTCTCATCATAGTCCACACCACTCCTCTGGGTGAACCCCTTCGCCACCAAGCGTGCCTGCAACGCTCAATTGTCCCATCCGTCTTTCGGTTGACCTTGAAAACCCATTTATTCTCAATGGTCTTGCTTTTGGCAGGAAGGTCCACCAAGTCCCAGACTTGATTCTTCCTCATGGACTCAAGCTCCTTTTCCATCGCAGTCTTCCACTCTTCCGCTGCAGGTCCTAAAAAAGCGTCCTCATAAGACTTGGATTCCATAATATCATGCGATGCAACCATGAACACTTCCCTTTCGATCTCAAAACGTCGACGAGATACTTGTCCACGGGACAATCTACAAGGCTCTTGAGATTCCGCAAATGGCTCCAAATCATATGCCGGTATCTCGCTCTCACTGTCCTCAGCCGGTAGAGGAACATATTCCTCTTCCAACTCTGGATGGTCAGTGATCTCCTCGACCTCGTACAACCCCAAATCCCTAACTACTTCACCTCTTCGCGGAAATTCCTCTTCGAGGAATTCGACATCTCGTAACTCAATCTCGGTCACAGTCCCGTCCTCATGTTCAACTAAGAACACATATCTCTTAGAGTGCTTGGAATAGTATGAAAATACACTTCTTCCCTCTAGAGCCGAGCTTCCCATACCGGTGAGAAGTGTTGTGTACATAGACGGCGCATCCCCATGGACGTAAGTGATCCAACACTGGCTTATCACTCGTCCATAACTCATAGGGTGTGGACTGAACCGATTTGGAAGGTAAACGGTTAAGAACACCATTTTGTTGCGAAATGTAAGACATTGTCAACTGTCTGACAATCCTTTTCTCTTCACACAGCTCCCTGAACTGATCCGACAGATATTCATTACCACGGTCTGTGCGCAAAACCTTAATGCTCTTGCTTAATTAGTTTTCCACCTCGCTGATATAGCGCTTGAAACAATCTAAGGTGATCCTTTATAGGACCCCTTACGTCTAGGCCTTTTGGCATTTGGCTTGGAGTCTTCAGCTGCCATAGCGGTGGATGATTGCCTCTTAGGCTAGAGAGTGTCCACGCGCTCATCTTCAAACTCAACTTTAGCCCTCACATCCTCAAACGTTTTCACGTTGTCGGAATAGGATAATAGGAGTTTGAGATCATTCCAGAAATCGAGCAGAGCCCGAATGACGACCTAAATTTGCTGCTCATCGGTAAGCTAAGAGCCGGCAAGTCCGAGATCCCTAATCATCGATGCCATCATACGAAGATAAAATTTGATGTCCTGCCCAACAGACATCTTGTACGAATCCAGCTTAATAATCAGCGCACGGATCCTCATTGACGAAACGTGCTCATAGCGGGTCTCAAAAGCCTCCCCGAGTCTCTTTGCTGTTGATACTCCTTAAATTCACCAATGAAATCGTTCCTCATCGCGGCTAGCATGATGTACCGCGCTGAACGATCCTTTTGGACCCATTTCTTGTACTCCTTTGCAGCCCTGCTATGCTGCTGAGTGAAGCCTTGCTCCGTTTCAGGAATTTCGGTTTCAATACAATTTTGCAACTCTTGCTCATTCAGTAGAAAGCGAATCTTTTGACGGCAGTCGAAGTTATCACCGTTCAGCTTATCATTTGGTGAGATCGGCAATAACTGATTTGGAAGACATCTGATGAGAAAAAATATTTATGGATGCGCTAAGACTATAGGCAAAATAATGGAGTACCGTTTTTTCCAAAAAAGAGGCTTCATCTTCAACCCGTCTTAACAAAAATAATAAATTTCACACTCCGGAAAAAGAGAAGCCTTAAGACCCCCAACAACATCCTTCAAAAGCATTAAATTTAAAATCTTATTAAAATGATTGAACAACGGAATATAGATTTCCTAGAAACGGAGATTGGGTAGTTAAATCTAGACTCCCGTCTCTTCTCGAAATCTCCAACTTGAAATTTGTTAGATTAATGCAGCATGCGTCTTTCATTTATATAGTATGTCATGCACATCACAAAATGCAACAAAACAATCTAACAAAATGCATTTTCTGATTAAACCATCCAGTTTAATTTTGTCCATTTTATTATGGTGTTTGTTTTATTCGTGAAATTAATAAGCACCATAAAAAAAACCCATTAAATCTCAAAGATTTATGTGAGAATAAATTTTGGGGAAAAATTAGTGAGCAAAAACAATTTTTTCAAAAAAAACATAACTCCCGGAGTTAATAGAAAAACCCTTAACTAACCAATAAATTTGAATTGGAAACTCCAAATATAAGGGGGAAAAACAAAATAAATCATTTTCTTAATTTTTTTAGAATTTTACGGATTTTTCTTGATTTTTCTGTATTTTTTGGTAATTTTCTAAAATTTTCTGAATATTAAAATAACTTATTTTATAAAATAAAAGGCCCATGTCTCTGCCCAGGCTTGAGCCTAGCTTGGGTCCTAAAGGCCGGGCCTGAGCCCTGCTCGGGCCGGGGTCACCCTATTTGCCAAATTTTTTAAAAAAACTGAGAAGAAAAAAATATTCATAAATGTTATTTTAGTTATATATATATATATACACACAAACCATATCTCAAAAAATTATTTTTCTGTCCATGTAAAATCCCAAAAAAAATTGGTGTTATCACCAAGATGCCAAAACAAATTCGCAAATTTCTTTTCATAAAAAATATTAGGGTTAGAGTTTTAAAAGATGCGACCTAGCCGCCATTATTGCTCATACCAAAAGAGAAAAAATCCTTTTTTCTTCACATAAATAAGATCCAATCTTTAAAAAAATAAATCTTCTCACATATTGTTTCATGGGTAACTTCACTTCAACAAATTAAAACTACACCATAAGCGTCGTAATAAATTATAGATCTAATCTATAGTGAAACAAACCAATGCAAAAAAAAAATAGATGGATTTTCGAAGATCCATCAAAACAATCACCCTAAAATATAGATCTGTCATAATATTATTAAAAATTGACCTATGTTTAGATATAAAAAAAACGCAACTTTTGAGTTGCAAATAATTTTTAAAAAATAGATCTAATTAATCTACGAACGTGGCATGTATGGCTCTAATACCAATGTTATGATGCGTTAAACAAACATACATAACAGCGGAAATACAATCTATCTACGCAAGGATTTACGATATAGTTGATTCAATTGATTACAACAGATCACCTTACCCACGTCACGTAGAAGATATGATCTTTGGCATCTCCAAGCAACGACCGGAGGAAAACCACACTTTGAAGGAAAGCGAGAATCTCCCTCTTGATCGCTCCGCAAGCCAACCCAAAATAGAAGAGGACAAGGAAAGATATAACAGCTGTCTTGGTTTTCTCTCTAAAAAACTCTATATTATATGTATATGTCTCTCTTTCATATGAAACCCTAGCCTCCTATATAGAATATATAGAGCACCCACTCATATGAGCGGGTATTGGGCCGGATCGGGTTCAATAGCTAACAAAAACCAATAAAACTAGAACAAGGTCAGGTCTGCAAACTAATTTCTCATACAGGTACACTGATCCCTTGAATGTTATCGGGCAATTCTACTTAAAAAGTCTTATCTCTCAATTTATAAGATTATTCTACATGTTTTTACAGTTCTAATCTGATAAACAAGAGGATAGCCTCAGACGAACAGAAGCAATATTTGAGTATGTCAGAACAACTTACGCCTGACTAAAAAGATCCACTAGATGTACACATTGATAACTACAAAACTTTATTTAATATAATATAGGTTATAGACCAGTTACTAATGAAACAATAAAAGGAAATTTTCATTAATTACATTATGACTATTCTTTAGCTTTCCCATCCCCCCCCCCTCAAAAAAAAAGAACAAGAAAAACAGCAATAGACTCATAACGAAAACGAATGTAAGTAAAGAGTGCATTAGTAATAATGATATATATCAACTCATTCTTATAAACAAGTACACTGACAAATTTGACTTCCTGAAATGAATGAGCACATAGAAAAGGAGGTTGCTATGGGTTTGTAAACTTATGTAATTTTAATAACATCAGGTATCATCATGAATGCAGATTGCATCGAAGAAGTCATAAAGGAAATGAGAACATAAAAGTTGTACTTACCTCTCGAATCATGCATGAAGACAAGTATTTCAGCCTAAAATTTGAAAATGAGACATAATTATGTGACAAGCCATAACGCATAAGCAAAGAAAGAAACTTTCCAATTAAAGAATAAATTGGATTTTTAGGCTATCCAGCCCAAAGCTAGACTTCTTAGCATCAAAAAGGTAGAATTGGAAAGTTAATAACATATATCCCACTTTCCCATTTCAAATCATGAATTCCACACCCCCGCTCGGAAATTATATAAATAAACAAAGAAAGATGAAATGCGACAACTCATCCCCTACGGGATACAAATTGGTAATTTTCAAAATACATACGATACTGAAAAATTTTTATATCAAAATTTTTATTAATTAAATAAAATTATATATTTTTATACATATAGATATATTAATAACGAGAAGAACATTTGAAATTCAGCTGTAACATAATATTCAGAGCCTAAAATATAAAAGCTCAAAACCAGGACATGAAAAGTCCTGATTTTACTTCCATTTCTTCTACTTATCAAAACCTAATTGCTTCTCTGTGGAAACTACTTTCTACTCATCACAAAGGATGCCATCTGCAGCTCAAATTAAAGGTGGGAAAGGGGCACCGCTGTAACCTTTGTGACTATCAATACCTTGAGAGCCCGTAGGCATGTGAGAAGAGGGAAGAGGAATAGCTTGAGCTCGAAGAGGGGGAAGGGAAGAGCTGTTGGCGTCAGAGAAGGGAAGAGATGTCTGTGGTGCTAAAAGCAAGCAGGCGATCTTCAGACTCGAAAAGGAAAGAACTTCAGTCTCGAAGCTGAGAAAAGAGAGGAGATGAGAGGATAAGAGGAGAAGAGGGAAAGAGAAGCTTGCGGCAGAGACGAAGAAAGGACAGAAGAGAAGTAGATAATCAATCTTTAGCATCAAGAAAAAGAGAAGCTTAAGAGACGGTGGCGAGAAGCTTCTGTCAGTCGATTTGCCCTAGTTTTCCAATCATATTTCCGTATGGATGCAGATCAGTCGACTGTTACCAGATCAAGCCGACCGCAACCAAAGTTAACAAGAAAAAACAAGCCTTAGACCAATTCGCGAATCAGTTGGTATCCAAACATATTCTCTCTTAATTTCGGATAAAATGACCAATTTAATACTGCAATTGCAACTCTGGTTCGCAAATCGGAACGAATCCAACTCCGATCCGCAAATGGAAATGATTACTTGGGTGATTTTGAGTGTCCGTGCTTGATAGCTCACTCCCATCCCGCCCCGCCACTGATTAACAGTAGTTACGGATATGTTGATATCTAAATATATGTTTTAATATATTTAGTTCAAAAACAGTAACTGACATACCAAGGGCATTTTCGGTTTGCAACAAAAAAAGATACAACATTTGTAACATACTAGCATGCAACAAATGTTTCAAGAGAAAAAATTGTGATGACAAAAACTCAAACTCATTGTTTGGATGATTTCAATTTTTTTCATGTAGAATTTCAAGATCCAAACCTATTTTTATGTTTGATTGAGCAAAAATCAAATTGAGATGCAACATTTGTAGCAAGTTTGGTTAGGTGGCACATGATAATAAGAGAAACCAATAATAATTACCATGTTCACAGTTCTCAAGGTTGCAAAGTTTGCCACGACCAAAATGGCTGCAAAAATTTGTTAATTTTGCAACTCCATTTCCAAATTAACTCAAATCAAACATGGGAAATAGAATGTTTTTTCCTTTTTGTAACAAATGACGCATGCAACTCAATTGTCAAGCAACCAAACAATCCCCCTATCTATAACTATTTACTTTGCAGCAGGATTATTTATAAAGGCAAAAAGAGAAATATTATTTCAACTATTTCAGAAAAGATCTCCAGATGAGATCTTCAGAAACAAATTGGTAATAAGCCATAAACCTCCTCTCAAATAGCAATGTTACTGAGAATAATTAAAAATAAGAAAGCGACTAACTAGATACTAGATCTAATCTAACTATAAAGAAGCAAATGTTCTAAAATAGCCTATACGTGAATGAGCTGTCTTAAGAACTTAAACCTTATAGACCAACCATGATCTCTGCCCTTCATAAAGGGGCAGAAAGAAAAGAAGAAGATGATGACAATAGTTCAATGTGGTTTTCATATATTTTACCTGAGACTTAACCTTGACATTTAAGTACAGTGTCCCATCAATTGGCTTCTTTGCATTTGACGGTCCTGCTCCAGACATTCTCGCCTCTTAAAACTAAGTGAAACCCTCACTTTCAAATATCTATGGTATCAAGGATTCAACAAAGAAGAATCTATGGAGAGGAAATGGCAAGAAAAATTTGTAAGGAGCCATTCCCTTTTATAGCCACATCTCAACATCAATTTTGATAAATTTTGGAGTCCGCAACGTTACCAATGAAAAGATTGGATGCAATTGAACAGCTTTGGTTTGTACAGACAGTGTAACGGAAGAGCAAGAAAGTTGACCAGGTGCAGAACTTTGTTAGGCATTTATTTCCACGTGTCATTGGTGTTGAAGGATGTCCATAAAACGGACACTTTTAAAGTGCATAGAAATAAATTACATGAATTCACGTAACATAAAAGTAACGTATACGCATGGTGGTACATAAATACCTTCAAAAGGTAATCGATTGAGATTTAAATGATGCTGAACTCCCATGGACAAAAACCAAAACTATAAACCAAACCACCTGATTTAGTTTCAAAACACTCGAATGATGAAATACAAAGGATATTCCCAAAACCGTTCAACTACATTCAATCTTTTCCTTAGTAAAACCACGGATCCAAAATTTATCAAAATTAAGTAATATATACACATAGGGGTACATAAATACCTTCAAAAGTTAATCGATTGAGATTTAAATGATGTTGAACTCCCATGGACAAAAACCAAAACTACAAACCGTAACTACCTGAGATTTAGGGGCTGTTTGATAGCTTGGAAATGGAGATTCATGCAACATTTGTTGCAAATAATCTTCATTTCCTTTGTTTAGTTAGCAACAAACTTGTGTTGGAAATGGAGATGCAAAAAGTATCAAATTCTTGCAACATTTGTTGCGCTTATTTTGATTGTAACAAATGTTGCAATTCTTTTTGTTGCTAACCAAACATGCCCTTAGTTTCATTTTGGTTGTAACAAATGTTGCAATTCTTTTTGTTGCTAACCAAACATGCCCTTAGTTTCAAACACATGTATGATGAAATACAAAGGATATTCCCAATTAGACAACTACTAATTTTAAATGTGACATCCTCACATACAAAGCAATGATCGCCAAAAGCATTCCGAAAGGGGGATGAGAACTTTGTTGCTAGAATCCAACATAACAAGTCTCATCCTAAAAGGGTATTATGAAGGGCAACAATATCGTATGCTTTTTAGTCAAAAAATATACAAGCAAAAAAGTAAGAATAAAATAAAACCAAAACTTTAGTCAAAGCATATGCAAGCGAAAGGCATAAGCATATAAGAAACCCACTGTTTAAACATTGTAAAAAAACTATGGCCGTAAGTTTTATATACTAAAGTTTCATATAGTTAGCAAAACTTAACTCCAAAAATGCTAACTTTGCCCTAATTGGCTTGAAATTGAGATAAGTAGATAACTGGATCTAAAATTCAATCTGATTAGGCCCTGTTTGGGAATGGAGTTAAGTTTTCCTAATTGTAGTTTCATAAAGTTAGCAAGACTTAACTGCAAAATGTTAACTTTGCCCTGTTTGGGGCTCATTTTGGAGTTGAGAAAACTACATTTATCTCACCTTTAGAAGTGAGAAAACTGCAGTATCTAAACACCAATCTGATCAAAGTTTTCTAAACTTCATTTTTGGAGTTTAAGGCTTTTTGAAGTTTAGATGCAGATATCTACTTATCTCAACTCCAAACCAACTAGAGCAAAGTTAGCATTTTCCTAACTTTGCCCTGTTTGGGGCTCATTTTAGAGTTGAGAAAACTACAATTATCTCACTTTTAGAAGTGAGAAAACTACAGTATCTAAACTCCAATCTAATCAAAATTTTCTAAACTCCATTTTTGAAGTTTAAAGCTGGCAAACCACAGTTTGCATCCCCTACCTCCACTTGAAAATAAACCACAATTACCCTAACTCCTAACTCCATACGCAAACAAGGCCTCAAAGTTTTCTAAAACTCCATTTTCCTAATGCATCTCTTATATTTAATGGATTTTGTATTCCTCTACCTTCACCTTCGGAAAGTTATAAATAAATTCTAGATAACAGTTAAATCCATGGACAACTGCCAAAACTGCAAACACAACTACCGGGATACCAAGATAAATTCTCCGCTAGGCGACAAGCATTTCAGATTTAGCATCTAACATCGTTCCTAAAGATAAACCACCACCAAGTGGTCCAGAACTTGGTTTCTAGAATCCAAACAAAGTAAAGCTCATACAACAAGGGTGTATGGAATCCATATTCACTAATCCAATTTATCTCCCAAGTTACTCGTACCATAATGCACCATACTTTTAGTCGAAACATACGCAAGCAACATGACTAGACGAGGATCTGGATCCTCTCCATTGCAGCATTGGTACTGACACATCCGATTCCTTTAACAGGTGTAATTCATAATCGATCGCTTATCATATAGACTCTCAATTTTCACATCAAAACTTTCACGATCATGCAGCATAATTATCAAAAATTAATTAATAAAAAAATCTAATTATGACATTAGAACACACAATCAAGTATGCAGATCTAAATCGACAGAGATCGAAGCAAAGTCGAGAGGCGATTATACCTGGCCTTTGACCTTGAGGTTGATGTGGGCCCCTTGATCGGCTGGCTTCTTGTCCTCGTCCGCTCCCGCCATCCTCACGATCTCGAGAAACCCTAACCCTATTTACTCTTCGGAATTTTGAGAAGACGAAGAGGAAGAGGAAGAGGAATTGGAGGCGAAGGCGAGTTGCGACAAAGAGGCCTTCGTCTCCTCCTCTTTTATAGCGGGATTTTAAAAATCGAATTTGATTTATAGTTCGGGTCCGCGATTCGACTCGATCGGACGGCTGTGACTGGGAGAGGGGAATGGACGGTTGGGATTCGCTGTACGATTTTGTGGACGGCATTTTCGTTCCACGTGTGTTTGAGATTTGGAGATGCGGAGGGAACGGACGGTGGAACTGCGGTGCTGCGGAGATTCGTGCTTATCTCCGGCTGCGTGTCACGTGACAGAATCTATCTGCACGTGAGCGAAGGGGAGTTGTTGGTTAAAAAAATTATTTGAATAGCTTTTGGGTAAATTTTACAAAGCTGTCGGTTCTTGGTTCTTGGAATTTGGGGAAGCCGCCATGGTTGTTATTTTTGTGCTATTTTGAAATCGCAATATATTAAAAAAACTCTCGAACCATGAGGGACATGTTGTATTCAATTTTGGTCGTTTGATCCAATAGCAGCGAATAACATCGACTAAATAATTACAACCATCCCGAATCAAAATGTGATGGCACCGTTGAACTTTAATATTGCTAATCTTTGAATAATCTTGTACATGGAGTAATTATCCAATAAACTGAGTATGGCATTCTTTCCTTTTTACTCTAGAAATCACCCTTCAAGGATGATCTTGACATTTGTAACGTTTATCCGTGCTGCCTCAAAATCCATGAAAGTTAGACAATGCTTTATAAAGTTTAACTTTTTTTTAAAATTGGTTCTTTAATTTATTCTTCCTAATAAAACGGCATAAAATGGGGTTCAAAGATGCTACCACATAACCTTTACATTGCCGGAGGACCTTTTCAAATTCTAAAGAAAAGAATCTAACATCATACCGTTTTTAAAGAAAAAGTCTTTTTCGTTTAACTGGTACATAAATCAAATCTTGGCCCTGTTGAATTTACTTGCAACGATCGCATTCCATGTTATCTTCCTGAATCGAATTTAAAACAACAACAAAAAATCCAGGTTCTTTTGATTTTCTATAAATTTCGACATGCTGCCTGATATTGATGTTCTGACGGAGGAGCCCGTTGACAGCGACATTGACGAGCGATGCGGGTAAGGAAAGCGATGCGTTGAAGTGAGGCTCGTACTTGGTTGTATGTGCTGTATTTCAACAAACAAGTATATGACACGACAAAACGGCAAAAGAAAATTGAATTCCAAAGAACATGAATTTCTATGCACACACACTTTCAGATAAATATCAGCAACAACCAAAGATATATAACTTGTACATAGACATGGCATACATGAAATCTTGTAACACATCTTAAACATAAATGCTCAACAATGCCTGTCAAGATTCAATTGTCGTACTAGAATTGGGATAAATGTTTTCTTAATATATATATATAGAGAGAGAGAGAGAATAATGGAGGAAAGATGTCATATGAGGGAATTTACTCCTATGGCGTCGAAAAAACACATCCTCCATCGTGTTTTCCGACGATCGGAATGCATCATCTTCATCGTTAGATATGGGTACACCAAATTTCATGTGATTCTACAACTTTTTCACCGTTGAATTAGTGGGTTCAAAATTAACGGTTTACCGACAATAGAACTTTTTACATTGCTAAATCAACGGTGAAAAAGTTGTAGAATCACATGAAATTTGGTGTACCCACATCTTAGATGATAACGATGAAGATGATGCATTCCGATCGTAGGAAAACACGATGGAGAGTGTGTGTTTTCGACGCCATAGGAGGAAATTCCCTCCTATGGCCTCTTTCCTCCATTATTCTCATATATATATATTAGTATTTTGCACGTGCGATGCACGTTTGTTGCTTTATCCTATTTAGAGTACAAAAAATATTTCTTGAACCCATGGATAATTATAAAACGGGAGGCTTTTGGTGTCAAATTATTTTTAATTTAATAAGTGAATAAAAAATAGTCATTTTAGTAACTTAGATCAAGAATATTCTAGAAGGTATTATAATATGTTATTTAAAATATTTAAGTAAAAGAAGGTACTTATAAGTAAATGAGAATAGAATTTGAAAAATGATAAGATTAAAATATCTTCTAGAAAGATCTTTTTTATCTTAAGTTTGAGTATAATGTAGATTGAAGTTGGAATTCAAACTACTTTCTACAAAGTTCTTTTTTCGTTTCAAGTTCTAGAAAGTTCCTTTTTTTCCAAAAAATGAAGAAGTTTAATTATTTTTGTCTTTTTCTTTGATGATGCGGAGGCTCTAAGATTTGTTTTTTTATAAATATAACAATTAATTATTTTTGTCTCTTTGTATGATGATGTGGAGGCCCTAGGAATGGAGGATTTTTCTCCTTTTTTCTTTGTTTTGTTCTTTTTTCTAAAAAGAGGGTGGCTTCTAACCAATTCCATTTGCATTATATAGTAGTGTGTGTGTGTGTGTATTAGAAGAGAGATGATATATATCGAGGGTTCTAAATATCTTTTATATATTATTTGGGAGAGAGATGACATGGAAGGTTCTAGATAAACAGTTAATTATTTTTTGGGAGGAGAGAGAGAGAAAGAAGATATGATGTGGAGGCCTTGAGAGGGGAGGATTTTTCTCCTTTTTTCCTTTTAGAAAAAAGAAGAGAGGTGGACCTCTAGCCAATAGGTATTTGCATTATATATAGAAGAAAAAATATATTGGGAGAGATAATATGGAAGTTTCTAGATAAACAATCAATTGTTTTTTAGAAGAGAGAGAGAGATGACGTGGAAGGCTTGAGAGGTGAGAGAGATGATGTGGAGGGCTTGAGAGGTGAAGATTTTTCTCATTTTTTCTATTTTTCTTGAGAAAAGAAGAAGGGTGGACCTTTAACCAAGAGTATTTGCATTATATATATATATATATATATATATATATATATATATGAGAAGAAAGATGATATATATCGAGGGTTCTAGATATCTTTTATATATTACTAGAATTTATGTACGTGCGTTGCATGTGTTAGTTTAAAAAAATTTGAAAAGGGGAGAGAGATATGGAGGGTTCTAGAGTTTTATTTACTTTTATTTTCTAAAAAAAGGGGATTGATGATGTAGAAGATTCTAGATAAACAATTAATTGTTTTTTGGGAGGAGAGAAAGAGAAAAATGATGTGGAGGGATTAAGAGGTGAGGGAGATGATGTGGAGGGCTTAAGAAGTGAGGATTTTTCTCCTTTTCTCCTTTTTTCAAGAAAAAAGGAGAAGGGTGGAGCTCTAACCATGGGTATTTGCATTATATATAGAGATTTGGGAGAGAGATGGCATGGAAGGTTCTAGATAAACAGTTAATTATTTTTTGGGAGGAGAGAGAGAGAGAAAGAAGATATGATGTGGAGTCCTTGAGAAGGGAGGATTTTTCTCGTTTTTTTTTCTTTTGGAAAAAAAAAGAGAGGTGGACCTCTAGCCAATAGGTATTTGCATTATATATAGAAGAAAAAATATATTGGGAGAGATAATATGGAAGTTTCTAGATAAACAATTAATTGTTTTTTAGAAGAGAGAGAGAGATGACGTGGAAGGCTTGAGAGGTGAGAGAGATGATGTGGAGGGCTTGAGAGGTGAAGATTTTTCTCATTTTTTCTATTTTTCTTGAAAAAAGAAGAAGGGTGGACCTTTAACCAAGAGTATTTGCATTATATATATATATTAGAAGAGAGATGATATATATCGAGGGTTCTAGATATCTTTTATATATTATTTGGAAGAGAGATGACATGGAAGGTTCTAGATAAACAGTTAATTATTTTTTGGGAGGAGAAAGAGAGAGAAGATATGATGTGGGGGCCTTGAGAGGGGAGGATTTTTCTCGATTTTTTCTTTTAGAAAAAAAAAGAGAGGTGGACCTCTAGCCAATAGGTATTTGCATTATATATAGAAGAAAAAATATATTGGGAGAGATAATATGGAAGTTTCTAGATAAACAATTAATTGTTTTTTAGAAGAGAGAGAGAGAGATGACGTGGAAGGCTTGAGAGGTGAGAGAGATGATGTGGAGGGCTTGAGAGGTAAAGATTTTTCTCATTTTTTCTATTTTTCTTGAAAAAAGAAGAAGGATGGACCTTTAACTAAGAGTATTTGCATTATATATATATATATATATATATATATATATATATATATATATATATATATATATATATGAAGAGAGATGATATATATCGAGGGTTCTAGATATCTTTTATATATTATTTGGGAGAGAGATAACATGGAAGGTTCTAGATAAACAATTAATTATTTTTTGGGAGGAGAAAGAGAGTAAGAAGATATGATGTGGAGGCCTTGAGAGGTGAGGATTTTTCTCGTTTTTTTTTTCTTTTAGAAAAAAGAAGAGAGGTGGACCTCTAGCCAATAGATATTTGCATTATATATAGAAGAAAAAATATATTGGGAGAGATAATATGGAAGTTTCTAGATAAACAATTAATTGTTTTTTAGAAGAGAGAGAGATGACGTGGAAGGCTTGAGAGGTGGGAGAGATGATGTGGAGGTCTTGAGAGGTGAAGATTTTGCTCATTTTTTCTATTTTTCTTGAAAAAAGAAGAAGGGTGGACCTTTAACCAAGAGTATTTGCATTATATATAAAGAATATATATAAACAGGTTCCAGATAAGAGAATATACATAAAATTTCCAACCTGGTTGTATTTTAGGTTTTTACAAAAGTCCAAGTGCCGGCTATATAACAAAGCCTTTGTCTCAAAATTAACGGTCGCAAAACAGGAATTAATCTTCTTTTTCCACCAATCAGCAATATAAAGTGCCATTTCGTCCGTCAAATTAGCACCACAACAACTTAATCAAAATCCAACATACCTTAGCCTATGCCTATTGCATGCCATGAAGAATGCAGACATACCATTGATGACGCTCCGTGTAGCTTGAAAAACCTAAGAGCGAATAAGACATCAGATTCTTTAGCAATAGTAACACTGAATGGCAGAAGCAAAATACAAAATTGTGTAACTAGACTAAACCTTAGAAAAGAGATCTTTCCAGAGGCCCTGCCACATTGATATATCGTGTGCACTTCTCTTCGTCTCTGACAGAACTGAAATTTGAAAAATGCTTCCAGCTACATCCCAAACATCTTTGAGCATTTCAAAAGCATTGTACAGAAAAAATTTCATGAAGTCTGCAACTGTGAAGGCATAGCGGATGGGTGCCAGAACAAAATCCAAGGTGGCACATATCACCGGATAAACTGACATAACTGTAATTTCACCATAAATTAGGAAATGCAACAACTAAAATTGTTACAAATACATTTTCGCAACTGATACGTTCGAAAAGACAGGCACGCAATGCAAGCCTATAAACTTTAGAAGGTTACAAACTTTAGACAGATGTCACTTCTGTGAGGCATGCATTCTTAGGGCCTTTGAAAATAAAGGTTACATAATTTTTTTGAAGGAAAGAATAAAAGTGGCATCTAGAAAGTTAATAGTAATTTTATACATTCTAACTATGTTGTGAACAAAAGGATGTAGCATTTTATTCTGGACACACTGTAAATATAAGTTAGCTTCAACTTCTGATGGAGTTTTCACTATGATTTAATGATTTATGCATATCACATAAAATCCAAACTCGACCAAGAGTTTGGATTAACATTTTGCGTGGTGTCGCTCAAACAATATGCATTTCGCTATTTCATACTTAACATACAAAGCAAGAAACATAAGAGATCAAAATAGGCATCAAAGAAGTCACCACACTAACAAAAGCACATGTGACCAATTTAGCTCATTATATTCTTCTTCTTTCAAGAGGTGCTTGGTAATACAGCAGAGGAGAGAGATGACAGTTGGGAGAATCATTTGAAAGGTGAACCTATCTCTTGATAAAACACGCATACACATTAACCACACAGGCTTAAGTAAAGACGGCATGCTAGAGTTTAAAAAAAATTGAAAAAAAATTAACACCATGTTAACAGTTTAATGTGCATGCCTCCACCTTACATGCATTTAATATATTTGGAGAAGTCCAATTATTTTCTCAAAACAAGACTCTGTTGTTCGTTTTAATAAGTGTGGAAGAGACAAAAAAGACTAGTAATGAAATGGAGGGAGTAAAAACGAAAAAGATAGTCTTAACATAATTAAGTTTAGATGAGGGGACTTACCTACCAGTCCAAACACACCAACAGAAAAGTTCAAACGGCCACAACACAATCTTGACAATGTCAAGAAGCGCGCTAAACATGGAGGTAAACATAAACCACACTGTGGAAAAAAGCAAATCACCAGCTTCCACACAAGCTAACCATAAAGGGGAAAAGAATTCTATAACTTCATTGAGTGGCCCACACAATGGTCCAATAATTGTCGAAACTATCGTTCTCATTGTGCATGATATCACCATGAAATATTTCAACCCTTTCTCGAGATTTTGAAGGAAGAACATTGTCCCAAGGTAGTGAATCCTTGTAGCCATATCCCATCCTTCTATCCAACCAAATAGTGGTCCGGATAAGCGAGCAACAGTCGACTTCAAGAGTGACACGTTCTTGTACAAATCATATAACCCAATGATGACCGTCACAAGAGAGATTAGTATATAGAGAGTGCTTGCTAAGTGTCACATCCATGGGCGATAAAAGTGGCAAAAGAGCGGATAGGACTGAAAAAAGATAGCCCAAGAAGGTAACCCGGCCTCAAGCAATGTCAAAAGCCTCAGATCACACATAATAACCTGCTTTAATTTCACGGGCAAAATACAGTCGCTGAATCTAAAGAGTATCAGTTTGTCAGAATAGTTAGTTGGTGGTATATCTGATTCTTCTTCCAATAAACCATAAACTTTTTTATGATCAAAATCGTACTCCTTGTCTGTTTCACCAGGAAATTCTTGAACATCTAAGAATTCATCCTCTGAATGTACTTCAGAAGGAGATGATGGTCTTTGAAACAACACCGAAGAGGAGTGAGCAGTCCATTGGTGAAAATCTAGATCAGATAGCAGCCTTAAGTTCTTCTTTAGGGATTGGGTTTCTGAGGTTTTGCCTGTAAACCAAGAAGAGATGCAGCTTGAAGCCTGGTCAGGGCTGTAGAATTCCCACTTTGTCATGGATTTCACTTCCAGAGCAAGTATGGCGTCTGTCTGCGAGCAATATAGAAACCCTCTGAACATGAAAAGTGTATTGATTACCAATATAATTTGGGAAAACTTTCATTCCATAGATTAGCTAAATTAAAACTTATGCCTACTTTATATCGATCATTGGTTTTAGATTCTGTGTTCTCATTTGTGGTCTCTTAAACATCTAAATAGCTCACAGTTACCTACTGCACTAAAGTGGTTTTCTCTATGTATTGATCTCTCTATGTAAGAATCGAGTTTCGAGATGTGGATTGCCAGTTCAGTTGGGATGCAGATTTCTGCATGTTAAGCAGAAGTCGATTTTTACTCAAAGATAGTTGTTATATATATTTACCCGTGAAGGCGCCTTTCTGGAGCGTAGATTGATAGTTGTTAAATATTTAATAATACAATGCCAATAGTGCATTTTGTTGCTTATCTGGTATTAGCATCGACCCATCTGTTTGTAATTAATAAGCATACTGAACATGAGTTTCACCAAGACTGGGACGATAGAGTTAGACCGCTGCAGATATGGGCTATGAAGCACGAAAAGTCCAAATCGCCTCACGTATCATATCAGAAACGCCTATCGGATACCGATACTCTAAGAAACTCTCGGAAACTTCAGAATCAAATTGATATTTGAAATCAAAGCCTTTCAAACATGATGCATGAGAATGCTACAATTGTTATTTTAGAATAACATGCTAAAGTGTTATAGAATATATATGGTATAATTTTGCCTTATTATTGATTGATATATTCATGCATATATATTAAAAAGTTAACATATATGTATATTTACATTTAAAAATATGATATATAAAAGGTATCCATGTAGAGTGTTTTTCGTTACCTTATTGAGACAGGAATACGTGCGGTTGTCGGGCGTATGCAAATCCTTTGCCTGGGACAGGCTGGGATTTATTAATTGTGGGGATCCAAATTTCCGGCAGCCGGGACTAAACTGTCGTTAATTACCCCTCGCTTTTAGGAGTGAGAGAACCTCCGATTAACAGGTCAAGCAGATCATGCGAACTCAATATGCAGTATGTACGTGTGTTTTGAGGATATTTTGGACGTATCGAGGGGTCTCGGTACCCAGATAGTGGGCTGGGAGTTAAGGGGCTAGCAACCCCCTTGCGGGATGTAGAGCAGCGTCCCGTTAAAAAAAATTCTAACAAGAGAAGTGTTTATTATATATTTTCTTTTTTTTTTTAAAGCAAGTGTGGGAGACAAGGAGTGAAGTGGCGTCCTCAGGACGCGTGAGCGGTATGCGGCCGCCGGTCACGTGAGCGGCACGCGGCTATAGGACGCCAACGGTCACATGAGCGGCACGAGACCGCTGGGCCAGCGGGTCACGTGCGCGGCACACAACCATTGCGCACCAGAAGGTCACATGAGTGGCACACGACCGCTGGACGCAACGAGTTACGTGAGTGGCACTTGCCCGCTAGAAACACCAGCGGAAGAGAGGCTAAGTCTCTGGACTTGAAATTGAACTTCCCAAAGGATTCTGCTTAGAGTTAAACTCTAAAACAAGATTTTTGTTCGGAGTTACACTCTTAAAAAAAGATTTTTGTTCGGAGTTACACTCCTAAAAAAAGGGGTTTTATTCGGAGTTAAACTCCAAAAATATTTTTATTTAGAAAACCAAAAGGGGTCTCTAGAAACTTCAAGATTTATATCTTGGGTGATAAAAGGGGATCTCTTTCTTCTCTTTTGATTCTTGAATCCTCCCAAAATGAGATTTTCGGAGATGGGTCTCTCTCATCCTTCTCTTTTTTTGATCTTGGAGAAGAAGGGTAATGAAATTTAAAATCTCTCTTTTTGGAGATTTGATGGGAAAGTTGAACTTCCTTTCAATAATTTTATGGTGAAAAACTATTTCTTTTTAAGAAAAGAAGAGTTAAACTCTTAATTTAATTCAAAAAGAAAAAGAAGAAGGATTAAAATCTTGAAGGAGGCACAGAACCCTAGAAAAATTGAGAGAATAGAAGTTGTTATTCATTTCTTGGTATGTTTGTCTTTTATAAGCTACACACTTTACATAGCCCCTTAGACTTTACAAAATGGCACTTGTGCCTTTT
Source organism: Agapanthus africanus (assembly GCA_030015575.1). Classification (NCBI taxonomy): domain Eukaryota; kingdom Viridiplantae; phylum Streptophyta; class Magnoliopsida; order Asparagales; family Amaryllidaceae; genus Agapanthus; species Agapanthus africanus. Next base: position 127,337,710 of record CM057350.1, on the reverse strand, counting down.
CTCATGCCATGTGCTAATTTCTTTATGCATGAGAGTCCAATCTACGCAGCTGTTACAAAATGGGTCCTCTTCTTCTGACTCTTCAATGTCGCTGTCTAAATGAGTGCAAATTTTGCTGCAGGATGAGCCTTCAATATCAGACTCGTCTGTATCACTACCGAAATGAGGACGAGTTTTACGGAAGGACGGATTTCCAACGTCGGACTCATCAATGTCACTGCTGAAACGCCGGCGTACTTGGGGGGTTTTACTTTTGAAGGTGGCGGCCGATTCAGATTTGCCTTGGGACTTTAGGCCCTCTTGTCTTTAGTCGGCTGCGGCTCAGTGTCCTAGGGGTTCACAAAGCATCGAGAATCTTCATATCGGACTTCATACATGCCAAACGGCTGTATATCTCTGTCAATGCGTCTTTCTTTGCCATTTTTGGTATATTTCATGCATTGATGGAGTGTTGACGGAACGATACCGTAATCATGAAGCCACGGCCGTCCCTTGAGAATCTTATAGGACGAGTCGGCGTCGATTACGTATTTCTTAGTTTCAGTTTGTAGATCCCTACATCTGATCAGTAGAGTTATGGACCTCGGAACTTACTGATAGTTTTGATTGAAATCTTGAATGACAATCCTTTCTTTTGACAAGTGTCGGATGTCCATTAATAAACTCTTTAGAGTACACAAGTTCATGATGTTCACTGAGGACCCCGGATCAATCAATATGCGATTAATTCGGTCTCTGTCATTGTACCCTGTCACGTAAAGCGGCCGATTATGCTCAGATGTTCCCAGTAACAGGTTTTCATCCTTAAATATGACCGCAGCTGTATGCAGAGTGTATTAGGTCTCTTTCATATTGATTTCTGTGAAACAAGCCCGGTACCGCTCGGGGTTTTGTAGAGCATGAATGAGGACATCTCTAAGATCTTTGGATAGAATCAGAGCATCATAGATGCTTAGGAGAGACAAAAGGTTCCGAAGATGAGCCAAGACATTGTACTCTACCGGAGAAGAACTCGAATCTTCATGAGCCGGCTTTCTGTCGTCTTCTTCGTTAGCGACTTGTTTTTCTTTCTCTTTTGGGGCGTTGGCCTGCTTTGGCGGTAAAGCCTTGCCGTTTCTGAGCTGAATTTGGTTGTCCTTTATGGCAAGCTCCTTATCTTCTTCGGAAAAACAGAACTCTTCTTCAGAGTCGCTGCCAAGATGGATGACATAGCAGGTCACAATTGAGACCTCATCATCAGACTCTTCTTCTAGTTCTTCCAGAATCTCGGTCGCTTTTACGGGGAAGAATTTCTTCTACTGGATAAGAGTTCTTTCCTTTTGTTTATAGTATTCGAGGGAATCGATATACCTTTAAATGGTCGATCTCCTCGCAAACTCTTTTCCGTGTTGAGACGCACTTTTCTTTTTCTCCTTCTTAAACTATTTAGATTTTGAGCCCGATCAAACCGAATTGGTAGCTGAAATGGTGGGCTCTTTCTGCCCCTCCTATTTAATTATGGGCTCTTTCTGAAACAGCTTTAACATCTTCTTCGTCTTCTTAGATATGTGTATGCTCCACTGAGGCTGCGGCGGGTCGGATTCATTTCTCGGGGCAGCCGACTCAGCCATCTGTTTCCAGAAGGCTTCAATTTATGTCTATATAAAGTTGGTGGTTGCAGCTTGAATGTTCATCAACACACTTTTGGACAGTTCGATCTCTCCGATCTTGTATTACTTCTCGACCCAATCTTTGAAAATATAGCAATTCTCGATCGCCTGGCTCACTACTATGTGGTATGGGCAATACAGAGAATTGTCGGTTATTTGCTTCGTAGGACCTCTTCGACTCCGGCAATTGCAGACCGTTGCTCAGGACATCTTTGAATATTTTGCGGACTTTGTCCTTTCTAAAAGAGTAGATCTTATTCTTTTTCTCCTCTAGGGAAGACCCTTCTAGTCCTAGCACGAACTTTCGAGATCGGTCTGATTTTGATCCGTCCGCTTTTCGCTTGTCTTTATTGTCAGACGCATTGAAGACATTGGTATTGTTGGAACTCCCGCTTTTACAATTGTCGTCCTTTCGGCTCAACCAAAGCTTGTTATTTTGAGAGTCCGGGATGGATTTTTGTTTCGAGTATTCCAACATTTGAACTCTCTTGGTTAGGTCCTGAAACGTTTTGAGGCTCGCGGTACATAGGAACGAGACCATCCAATTGCTGAGGTTCCCAATGAGGAGGCTGATGGATTGGTCTTGCTCTAGTGGCGGTTCGCACTTTACAGTGAGATTGAGCCATCGGGTAATAAAGTCCGTGTTGCTTTCATTTTTTCCCGGCTTGGTTCTCATAAGGTCAGCAATGGAGATTTTGTCGCTGACACTCGTGAATTTTTGCCGAAACATACTCCATTTAGAAAAAAGTAGTGGCGAAATCGTTTGGTATGCTCGCGTACCAGTCGAAAGCGACACCGGTTAGGCCGTTGACAAATTGACGGAGAAGAAGCGCATCATTGCCCCATGTATTTTCATATGATACTTTAAAGTGGTGCTGATTCATATTTTCTATCCCATCGAATCTTCCGAACTTAGGAATGACGTAGCCGCTGGAAAACTCAATAAGGTCATACTGTGTGGAGTACGGCCTCCCACTGCTGCCAACATCTTTCTGCGTCTTGGTTTTGGACACCAATGTTTTAACTTTGCTGGTAACAAAATCCATAATCCGATCTTGTGTTAGCGGAATACTATCATCAGGGGCCAAAATGTCCCCAGCAGTGGAATGCGGTCGGATTTCGTGTAGCTCGCCCATATTTGGACCTAAAGGGATAGACATTGGCCGTTTCGGGTCGTTATCACCCAGCTCATGAGTAGAGACTTATGTTTGATTGGAGGATGCCCGGACAACTTGAGTTGTGAGCTGCATCACGACATTCGTCAAGTCGTCAATTTTAGAGTAAAGTTTGGTCATCTCCTTGTCTTTACTTCTGAGCTGTTTTCGAAACTCTTGAAGTAGCTCCTATTCCGCGGTCCTGGGATGGAAAGTCGAATCTTCTTCACTGTCCGAACTTGATTCCACATGAATTGAAGGATCTTTCTATTTATCAGCCTCATCAAGAGAGTTTTTATTATCCCGCGGAGGACTGATCTTGGGAAAGGGCAGTCACATTCAAGTCAGATTGGACTTGGGATGTGGTGGCCCCATCCTTGCTTTTGGTGCAAAGGTTATCACTGGAATGCATGCCCGCCAGCTAGACCGTGTAGATAACATATCCGACCATTTTTTTATCATTGGCAGCTGATTTCGCGGACCGTTGTCGTAGCCCTTCCATTTCGAGAAAGGACAATCGACTAAAGACGGTTGGTCTGGCCAGGTTCTTAAGTAGCACCGATGCTTCTTTTCTGAATTTTCCCTACTGCTTTCTAACGGCATGAAGTGCTTGGTAGACTCATGACAAGAGGATATCCCGTCTTTTGTGTTGGGGCTTGGACACATCTCCTTGTAGCACAGTTCGAATAGTCGTCTTCTTGATTTTGGCGCACATAGTATTCTTCTAAACCCATTTTAAGGGTTCGAAGGAGTTGTGGATCTTCACGGTCGAGACGGTCGTCTTCACGGGATAACTCGGTTCTTGGAATTTTACAAAATCCAATTTGGCCGAAGCCCGCACCCTTTTGTTGGCTCTATACCTGAGCCGCTTCTGTCTTAACCTTTCTGTTTTGAGCGCCTGGCGGGCGGGCTTCGGCTCTTTGGGAAGCCGTTGTAGGTCTGTTGACAGAAAGTATCGAAAAGACATCTGTTCACACACTCGTCGAAAGTATCGCCTGAGCTTGCCCGCGACGTCCGGTGATCTTTTTCGTTTCGACGGCTTTGCCCATAGCTGGAGCAACAGATAGCCATTCAAATACTGACTTGCGCTTGAGTCGTGGTGCCTTTGCGATCACCACATTTGGCCTCCTACCTCTCGAGATTGGTTTAGCCACTTTCTTTGATAAAGGCTCCGCAATAGGAGCGCTGCCAGCTGGGTAGATAATGACTGAACCGAACTGGCGTAGAGGCTCCTCCCATTGCCTAATGAGACTCACCGGGAGGATCACGTGTGCATTCGTTTTGACCACATAAGTCACCGATGTTGTGTCAAAAACAAAGTTCGTCTTGGGAGACATGCTTGGTGAATTTAAGATTGCAATTGAAAACTGTCAACCTGCGTAAAGAAACATGATTTCAGTACAGACAATAAATATATATTTTGAGTTCGCATAAACGCTTGACCCGAAATATGGGAGGATAGACAAATGTACCACCAGGCGTGATAGAATCTGTAGAGTGTTTCTCGCCATCCTATTGAGATAGGAATACGCGCGCTTGTCAGGCGTATACAGATTCCCCCTGCGAGGAACAAGCTGGGGTTTATTGATTGTGGGGATCCGAATCTCCGGCAGCCACGGGCTAAGCTACCGTTAATTACCCCTCGCTCTTTGGAGCGGGGGAATCTCCGATTAACAGGTCAAGCAGAACATGCGAACTCAATGTGCAGTATGTGTGTGTTTTGAGAGTGTACTGGACATATCGGGGGTATCGCAGAGTTTACGGAGGCCCTGCTGTCCGGATAGCGTGCTGGGGGTCAAAGGGGCAAGCAGCTCCCTTTCGAAGTGCAGGGCAGCAACTTGTTAGAATTTTTTCCTAATGGGAACAGTGTTTATTATATATTTTCTTTCTTTTATTTCTTAAAAAAGTGGGGGAGACAAGGAGTGAGGGAACGTCCTCAGGATGTGTGAAGGGCATGCGGCCGCTGGACACCAACGGGTCACCTGCGAGGCACGCGACCGATGGACGCCAGCGGGTCATGTGAGCGGCACGTGCCCGCTGGAAACGCCAACGGAAGAGGGGTTAAATTCCTGAGCTTGGAGTTGAACTCCCCGAAGGATTCTGTTTAGAGTTAAACTCTAAAAAAAAGATTTTTTTTCGAAGTTACTCCTAAAAAAGATTTTTATTCGTAGTTAAACTCCTAAAAAAAATTATTCAAAGTTAAACTCCTAAAAAGGATTTTATTCGAAGTTAAACTCCTAAAATATTTTTATTTAGAAAATCAAAAGAGGTCTCTTGAAGCTTCAAGAGGTATGTCTTGAACGATGAAAGAGATCATTTTCTTCTCTTTTGAGCCTTGAATCCTCCCAAAGTGAGATTTTCGGAGATGGGTCTTTCTACTCGTCATCTTTTTTTTGGATCTTAGAGAAGAAGGGTGACAAAATTTAAAATCTTCCCTTTTAAAGATTTAATGGAAGATTTGAACTCTCCTTCAATAATTTTATGGTGAAATTTCTTTTTGAGAAAAGAAAAGTTAAACTCTTGATTTAATTCAAAAGAAAAAAGAAAAAGGTTTAAAATCTTGAAGAAAAAGAAGGCACATAACCATAGAAAGATTGAGGGAATAGAAGTTGTTATTCATTTCTTGCAAGAATGCATGGACATGCCAAAATTAATATCGAATCGGATACGAATTCGTGCCCCACACGTGCACGACACGTGTCGGACACGAAAAATCCATATCTGTGACCATATCCAGCACGAACTGATAGGGACATGGCGGAGACACGTTTGGGTTTGTTTTGTGGGTTTTGGCCCTGTAGAAATGCATACCCGCATTAGAGTTCGACCCTAATTTCTCCCAAAGGCGGAATCGAGTTCAAGACTTCGATTTCTCCCGGATCCAGGCAACTTCAATTTCAACTCGAGGCTTTAGCGACAGCGACGACATATGGAATGCCTCACAACCTCACTATAATGATATGGGATTATGCAAGAGAGACGATCGATTAAATTGCAGTTCAATGACGTCGAGGTAAGCACAAATAATTGGGACAGATTGCTGGAGAGGTCCTCAAAGGAGAGGTTGAGGACAACAAGGTTAGGAAAAGAGAAGAGTTAGTGGCGGTGGAGGAAGGTGAGAGAAGTCGGTGGAGGGAGAAGAGGAGGTTTTTAGAGGTTCATGAAGAGGGCTTGAGGAAGGAGAAGGGTCAATTATTGTTATCTGTTTCTTTCCTTTTCTTTTTCTCTTTTAATTTTTCTCTTTTGGTGTTGATAAGGGACAAACACTGAATTGATGTGACTTTAGTTACAGAGCCACTGGGTTGTTTTATGGGTTTTGACGAGAGATAGGATAGCCACTGGGCTGTTTTTTGGGTTATGACATCACTTCATACATCATCAGTGAATCCACTTGAGCTTAAATGGAGGCTTGATTTTAATGAAAGCCAAAATATTTAATGAACATCCTGGACTCTCCAGCTCATGAGGGAATGCATTGAGACCATATATATATATATATATATATATATATATATATATATATGATAATTTAAAATATTTAAAAATATGAAGTCGTGTCTCCGTATCCTATTTTTTAGGATTTTTTCCGTGTCGCATCGTATCGTGTCTGTATCCCCATATCCATATCCGTGCATCCTTGATTTTTCGTTATGTTTGCCTTTTATTGGCTACACACTTTACATACAGCCCCTTGGGCTTTACAAAATGGCACTTGTGCCTTTTCCCATACCATGTGCTAATTTTTTTTGCACATAAGTCATGAGCTTTTACAAAATTGAATTCTTGCCCATTTAGTTGCATTTATTTCCTAAAATTTACATTTATATTTAATCATTACATAATTTTGTTCCTTCATGGCTTGGACCGGCCCCTTCCATGCTTGGGCTTGGGCCTGCTTGACTTAGGGTTGACTTTTGATTTTGACTTTGAATTTGAATTTTTGGACAAAAGGGGTGTAAAATTTTACCCCAACAATCCCGTATCCTAGGTTTTTGAAAAACTGTATTTCCACATATCCGAATTGTATCGTATCAGATAGTCATATCCGTTTCCATGCTTCAAAGGATATGGAAAAGGCAGGCTACAATTCTTGCTACCAAAGCAGCAATTGTTCCTAAAATTATCTAGCGAATCAGATTATGGTTATGGCAGTACCTGGAGCTCATTTAAATAGTTAACGCCATGCACATCTTTCCACATCACTTCAAACACAATGAACCCATGAAGAGATTTGCTCAGATCCGTCACTGTCAAAAGATACTTCTCTTGCCATTTTTTAGAGTCGATAACAGGAAACCACTGATAAAACCTCTTTAATCTGGCGTCATTTGGTTCCTGACCAGCATTGTTTCCGTTTTTCATTTCATTTGAGTTTGATGTCTTATGCAGCGCCCTTGTGTTTGTGAATGGTGACATTCTGTACTGGAATCGAACGGACAAATGAGAGAGAACAGAGAACGAAAGGGTAAGAGGATAGAACAGTACTCAAGTGAGTTGCGAAGGGCAGACCTTGCTCACCATTAGCTGCCATATCCTAGCTGATCTTGAGTAATTGTTCATCATCCATGGCCGGTTATCAACAAGAATGAGCACCCTACTACTTCCGGCAGCAAAATATAAAAATGCCCCTGAAACATAGGATTGTATATCCCTGCAAATCAATTATATAGAAGGTATCATGATAATCATCGAGACATATAGTTCACATATAATATAATGTTATAGCTCCTGTTTGTTGCTTCATGTGGAAGAAATGCTCCAAGTCAGATACAATTATAACGATCTGCATTCCCTCGATACTACTATTACGAAAGGAAAATATTGAAGGAAAATATTGAAGAAAAATAATTTATTATTCTTCACGATATTGAAGAACACATTACACACCTTTAAATACAAGAGTATAGAATATCTCTCAGTATGGAAAAGAATAAAGAATAGAGGCAGAGAATAATACATAATTACATATGCATCAGAATATATTGTGCTAAATATAGCAGATATATTACTGTATTTAATATCCCCCTCAAACTCACAGTGGATAAAAAACCAAGAGTTCGAATAAGAAGTACTGAAGCTGCGATTTTGTTTGAACTGCCCACTTGGGTGAATAGAACTGACAAGATTCACAAAAGTTTCTTTGTGAGGGAGCTCGGGTGGTAGAAAGGTGGATATATACCAGTGAAAATTAGACAAGTTACATAAAACTATAGATGAAAGAGATACTAGGGCTTAGGGGTCATTAACTTAAACGACATCAGTATTGTGCTACTGAGGAAATGGTTGTGGAGAAACTACCGGATTCCACCGATCCCATGGGAAAAATTCATATGACATACATGTGGTAACCATAAAAAGAAGTCTGTATTAGGATTTCCAAAAAAAATGCAATCGGTGTTGAGATTCTGGAACAGGGCCTATCAAACTAAAATGAAATAAGTATCCTAACCTTCTGCGATTGGTTGTTTTAAGTGATCTTTGGATTGAAATTTGAGTCTATAAAAGGCTCAATCAGAAGAAACCAAAATCGCATCCCAGAACACATCGCAGAAAAATAATCCCTTTCTGTCATTTTTTCTCAGAACAAAGAACAACCAATTCACAAATTACTTTTTCCTATTAACTCCGTATATGGAGATTCTTTTTTCATTATTTTCGCTATTTCGGACTCTATAAGCTTACAAGAAATACAAACATTCTCTGTGATTCATACACATCAGAGGACTCGATAGGGCCAAGGATGAGAAAGATTATATCTTGGGAACGTTCTTGTCACAAAAACCATTGTGAGGGATGGCAATATGTTCTTAGGGAAGCGCTGGTAATTGCGTGACTTGCTTCATCAGGCCTGCCTTTTTTAACTTTTCAATTTCATTTTAGTTTTACTTATGTGATTATTTTCAACATATAAATATTCAGAAAAATTATATTTGGTTCAAACTATAGCTTAGCAATTGCCTAATTTACTACCATGACAACATTCCTTTTGTACTTTCATATTTCATTAATAATCATTAATGAAGTGTAGGGGAACCCTGCGATCCAACCCACCGTTTTACCCTCGCAATAACCTGCATTCCTTAATATATTCATGGTAATTTAAACATATTCTAGAAATTGCATGGCCAATGTTGCTTTGTAGGGAGAGATATTTGAGCTGTATATTTAGAAACTGTTGTTAGAAATGATTTTAGCTTCATGCAAACCTTAAAAGCAGGCAGAATTGTGCGGAGGAATTTACGGTCCTTATGAAATTATGATGTTCCTCCTAATACTTTGCATATGACCAAGTTGCAATTAGCTCGAGGAATAAATCTAGAAGGATATTAGATGAACCAGTAAATGTGTGCATAATCCTACAATTGTAATATGAATCATCAAATGCATCCGTTAACAACGCTTATCCAAAGCTCGTACCATGACTTAATCACATGCCAAAGCTCAACTAGTAAGTTAATATCTTTCACTAGAAAGTATTTTCTTGACTCGATACATCAGAATATCATCTAAATGAAATTATAAAACATCAAGATGAAAATTTACCCAATTTAAAAACCTGTCAAAGGATATAGTTCTGGCAGGACTTCCATTCAGACCTTGACACAATTTTTGATTCTTTTCTCAGTCCTCGTCAGCTCCAAAACCTTGAAGTACAAACAAATAAAAGGGAATGAATTCATCAAGAGAATCATCCAATAAAAAAAATCCAAATCATCACATGCTTTTGAAAATATTAGAGGAAAAAAGAAAACAGTTATTGTGTTTCATATTTTCTTAGGAGCCTGAAAGAAGGATAACTAAAAAACGCAATAATAGTCCAAAGTAAGACAAACATTTTTAAAAAAAGTCTAACTAAAGTTTCCCGAGCTAAAAACATGATAGCTAGATTAATTCTTCATATGTCGATAGTTTAAAAAGAAAATTAATCCGGCATATTAATTAAAATATATTAGCAAGAAGAAGGTTAAATACAGTCCTTACAAAAACTGAAAAATCCACAGCAGATGAGATAAAATTAAGGAATTGTTAAAACTAAAGAAGCTGCAACCCGTGGAAAATCGAGGAAAAATAAAATAAATGCAAACCGGAGCTATAGCGGTATTTTTTAATTTTTTTTATAAAATACGTTTCACACCTCATATAAAATAGCTGCTCCATTCCGAGGGATTATCAGCTGCCTCTCAAACCTAGATAAAAATATAAATTAATTCCCTAGAAGAAAGCGATTCCTAGTAAGTAGCACCCAAGAAGCTTCTTAGAAACAAAAGATAACATCAAATCATCGGCCAGTAAGCACAAAAGGCGCACACGGATGTTTCTATGAAAGGAATCAATATATTCTTCATCACGGTCAAAATATTCTTCGTGCATCATAGTATCAATTCGCCAAACTATCCTAAAAACCATTCAAACTAACGAATCCAATGCTCATGGACGACGAAAAGACCAAACCCTAATTATTTAGGTGTAATTTACCTTCCCCAAATGCCAATCCACTGTATGCCTACCAAACTAAAACTATTCCCCCAAAAAGGACTTGCATTTAAAGGCATGTTAGCATAATTAAAACAGAAACAAGAACACATTAAGTAAGATTGAGATGAATGTTTAGGGACTAAAAAATACCATCCAACGCAACAGAATCCAGTTCCTGCAGAAAAAAGTTGCAGGTTCCCACAAAACCTGCAGCAAAAATGATAACGGTTCTAATATGTTACGAAAATTATAGAGAGACATATGGTAAAAGCATCGAAAAAGAACCAATGAGCCGGGGACCCATCGAGGGCACTACCCATCTGAGACCGTCTTAGAACAACAACAACAACTCTGCCGATGAAAGCTCGTTTTCGATCTCCAAGTGCATGCAGATTTCAAACGGGAAAAAAAACCATTTTAGTAAAACTTAAACTGATGCTATAAATGTGTTTGTTACAAGGGACGAGTATTAAACCAATGCTCAACAACGATAATTATTACAATGCAACAAGCAATCTTCAGAGAAGCATATCATACATTTGTGAAAACACCACATCAATAGAATGTTTGGTGTAATTCACTCAGATTAATAAGAAGCATCACTCACTATAACATGCAAATTTTTTTCCCAATGTCTGAAAAGAATCAATAAATGAATTTACAAAAGGCAAAATTTTCATTCCAGAAATTAAAAAGATACGGAAACGAGAAAAAAGATTTTGTTTTGATGAAACATAATAATAGCTAGCAATCTGCCTATGGATTATTCATCATCATCACTGTGTTGATCGTCTATATGATACCCGTTCACTTGCACAAGCTCCACATCAAAGATTAGCGTCGCTCCCCCTGTCAATTTCCGACTCGGTTATCAGATAAACGATAACAATGGGCTTAACCGATATGAACTCAACTAAAATGTTCAAAATGTTTTTTTTTACCAGGAATATTAGGAGGAGATCCACGATCACCGTATCCGAGTTTTGGAGGTAATTTCAGCCTTCTCTTTTCGCCTAGGCACATACCAGGAATCCCTTGGTCCCATCCTATATCGAAAGACATCGTCTCAATTCCGATAGTAATAAACAATGCTTTGGACATTTGATTGAAACAATGAAAGAAGTGCAAATAGATATTAAAGCTTGTTTGTTATCACTAATGAGTGGTAATCAAACACAGTTAGGTACAGTGACATGGATCAATGAATAGTGTATTGACATGTGCCCAACCAGCATAGCAAATTTTTCCATAGGCACCGTATATTCCGCTTCCTCAGATATATTATACATTTCACTGACCATACATCCAAAACTAACCAGAAAAGCTACTTTATATGGAGCGACGAGTAGCTTCATCAACACCCATGGATTTTAGGAAAGTTGCACCCTGTTCCATATCTAGTATGTTATAATAATCAGCATAAGAAGTAAACTTCATGTGCAAAATTTATGGTCTTGGTTGGCATTCTACATTTGGAGACAAAAGATTGAATACCACACTTTTTCATGAGAAAAGTTTCTTTACGGTTTGACCAAATTGTGACGGAGGAGGACGGGAGTCATAGGGCTCATAAACGTGTTTATGTAGGTGGCAAAACAGAAACTACAATCAAGCAAATGATGCATGCAAATATAAACAAAAATAAGAGAACTTTTGCGAGCAAATATTTTTTCCCCCTCAATCATAGAAATGTAGAATAAAATGGTTTCAAAATACTTCTGTAAGCGACGAGACATAAAAAAAGGATATAACCAGATGTGTTTAGCGTTAGATACGAAATAATGTACATGTGTAAGATAAGCCATGAATAAATGACAGGAAGCGACAAATCACACACCTCTGATTACTCGACCTCGACCAAGCCTGAATTTAATCGGATTACCCCTATCGTAGCTGGAATCAAAAACCTTTCCATCTGTGAACATTCCCTGCCCGTAATGAATTTTTTTTAGTATCATATGGTCAGATATTACTCCAACGCAAAAATTCAAGGCACGCAACAAACACAAGGAAAGAGGAGATCGATCCTATTTATTAACGGGAGGGAAAGGGTTCCACACGGGTCCAACATTATGACATAAAAAAAATACCAAAACCGGGAAGTGCTAAAGGTTCCTCAAAGACAGAAATAAAATCAAATACAGATAGAACAACCATGTATATGAAATGTTGTACACAGTCCAAGGTACTAAAATTCGAAGAATAATTACTGCACAAAATGCTGACTTGTTTAGGATTGCAGCATCACTTACATCATAGTGCACTCTGATTTTGTCATTAATATGAGCTTTAATCTCGCATGTCTTCGGCTTGAACTGCAACCAACGGGATTATCTTCTTCAAATCATATTACTTCAAAGACATGCTGTTTGAATTAAAATTTATTAAGGGCTAGAATGTCTGATAAGAGTCGGAAATAATAACATACAACTAATCGGTAAATTTTAAAACACCTTAGAATGGCATAGAATATCAGGTACATATAAGCAGACCATACATCAGTCACAGTCATCTAAGAATTTTCTCATCATAAATGGTGTCCTCTATGAAGTGAAGATCCAAAACTATTGAGTTAAACCTTTTTTAAAAAAAAAAATCCCACCCCGATTTAAAAAAAAAACGAAAACGGCAAAGAGAACGGTTAATTGTAATATTTATACAATCAAACCAACTTTCTATAGAATAATGAACCTTTCAGGGGGAAATATTAATGTAAAGCTTAATTCTTCGGAAGTTGCAGAAATCATGTCCGGTATCATGTGGATTCGGAAAGGCCGTGGCTTTATTTATGCCTACGAGTCGAATGTAACTCATGACAGCTAAACCATCAATGTTTCCCTTGCTCAGACATCTTCATGTGGTGAATTATAAGTGTTTCAAATAAATAAATAAAGTGTGTCATTGTAACTAGGCGATAAATTTGTGCATCCGACCAAACTTCTTGGAACGAAAGCAATTTTCAAATTATGTATGTCAGAATTTAGACATGTTTTAGATTATTTTCCATTTCTACGACATGCGTTATCAATGGTTGGTTTCCATTTTGACAATCTAATCAATGATTTACAATCACTTATATAGATTTTGAAACATACAAATAAAGAAAGCTAGAGCGATGAACATGCAATCCTACAACAATTTACATAGAATTTGAAACATAATCCAAACCACTGAATAACAGAAATAAATATATGAAGAGAGATTATAACCTTCACGCCGATCTGGAGCTCCGATACGTCACCCGAATTCTTGGCAGAAACTTGAAAAGAAAAGAGGGGTGGGGATCAGTCTTTAACCAAAGGTTAATTCTTTAAGCAATCAAAACATTTCTACAGAAGAATCAAAGGATTTGGTGTGAAATTAGAGAGAGTACCAGTGAAGATCAATGCAGTTGCAAATACAATGCAAGTTTGCAACTTTGTCAAGGCCATTGCCATCTCTCTCTCTCTCTCTCTCTCTCTCGCATAAAAAGGAGGGGTTTTGCGAAATGATTGCTTTGTTTGAGATTTGCATTTGGATCAACTCATTTATTTTCTCAACCTTTTTCGCTCAACTATTCTAAATTTGGCATGTATACAGATTCAATAACAAAGTGCTCATGGAAGGGGATTTCATTTTCACCCTCATTTGTTCCTGTTTTTGGGGGAAACACTTTTGACCAAATCAGTTTTATTTCTTTCCTCCTCTCGATTTAAGAGAAAGAGACTAAATCCGTTTCCTTCCACAAGGAGGGGAAAAAAAGATTTAAATCCCATGGATTTTAAACCAGCATTGAAATTTCAGAACTCTCTCTCTCTCAAACTTACATGGAGAATAGAGAAAAGGGGGAAAATTCAGGGGGAAGGGGGGATGCTCCAATCGGTTGGTGGTGAGTAGCTCATTCACAAGACTAATTTATTCCACCGTTATGAGGAGATGGACCTAAATAAAAAATTTATCCAATCCCATCACGAGTAAAATTGTCACAAAACCCAGGTAGGCTTTTCACTGACAAAGAACCCCGGCCCAAAGCGTTGGTCAAAAACCTCCCGAAAAGGTTTTCGGTTGTCAAAAAACCCTTGCATGAGGTATACATATAGTTGCCTTCTATATCTAGTTATTATGTGATATCTATGCAACCGCCTGCGATATGTATGGCCTATTTAGATATAGCATGCAACTTTACAGCATGAAAATTTTCCAGAGGGTTTTGACTACTGCTTTAAGGCCAGGGTTTTTTTGAGCGGGAAAACCAGCAAGGATTTTTTAGACAATTTAATCTTTTTTTAAGCCCCTCCTATTATTTTTGGCACTGCACACAACACACCTACTGCACACATCACGATTATTAATTAGGGATATATGGCAATGGCATATGAAATGAGGGGGTGATTGGGAAATAGCTAAGTTTCGGGGAAATATATGGCAAAAAACGCTACTGTTAAGCAATTTTCCTAAAATTTCGAAAAATATACTGTTTCTATGTGATATATCAAGAAGTTTCGTTGCCGAACACCCATCGGATATCGCTGACCGCATTGATCGTCCTATGCCAGCCTTCGTTGCTCACAACGGTACATCTCAGAATCGTGTAGATTTCTTGTAATCTTCTACTCCTTTGAAAACAATAGCTTAAGGTATTTTAATGTAATAAGAAAATTAGGTTTAGCTGGACAACAAGGTTTCCGAAAATCCTGGTTAAAACGAAACTATATGCAAACCGTTGTTTGGTAAAAATGGAGTATCAAAAAGTTTAGGTCCGTTTAAAATTGGGGTTTAAAAAAAAGAGCGGCTTAATACTTTGTGAAACTATAGTCTTATCGGAGTTTAAAAAGGGGTCCCGAGCCCGTGCAACTTTTAGAAACCGCGGTTTGATAAACTCTATCTTGCTTACCAAATGAGTTTCGGATACAAATTTTGGAATATTTTTTATTTCTTACTGCTAACATCAAAACCAACCAGTCATGAGTTTTTCTTCAGGTTGGAAAATCTCTTGTTGAGCTTTCTAGATAAATCCCAATTTAACAAAAAAGAAATTTAATATTTATTTTAATATTATTGTGCTTTATGTATGGTTATTGGATTACACCTTAAGTTGGATTTGTAGGAAAAGGTTCAAATTCCTGTGGATGTATTTGCCTTAGGATTGACTTTGTTGGAGGTAATATATGTAATAATCCTACGTTCCAATGAAAAATTGAGATTCTCATTTAGATGAAAAATATTGCCAGGAACATAAGATTACCATGGTGATCAGATGATCGCATTTCATGGGAATTATATTCCCTCCGAAACAGGTCTCTATCCTGAATTACCATGAAGCATTCTCATCTAACACAAAATTTGCCATGGCTGCCGCCACCGGCCTACCCCGCAGCCCAACACCACTAGCCGGCCGCAACCGGTTAACCATCCGTTGCCGGTTTGCCGTCGTCCCGCAGCAGCCGGCCGGTCGTTCCCCGTTGGTTGGCCACCACCCGCCACCATTGGCCGGTCGGCCGCCCACCAGCCGCCAGTTGGCCGCTGCCCCGTCGCTCGCTGCCGGTTAGTCATCCGGCAGCCGCCGGTCAACCGTCCGTTTTCCGTCCGTCGACGGTTGCACATACATGTATTACTGAAGATGATTGAGATACACTGTTAATGCAAAATTCCTTGAAATTAAATTTTCGGTCATCACACTCCCGTTAATATGAGGATTTTCAGTAATCTTTTATTTCATGTACCAAGTGCAACCTTAGTAAATTGAGCGCATGCCTTCACAAGGCTTTGTCCAGGACAAAGACAAGGTCATGGGTTAATTACATGCAAGTGATGTTACCAAACAGTTATCACCTAGAATACTTATTTGGAGAGAATGCAGCAAGGCAGAGCTATATGGGCACGTACATTTCTTTGATTTTTCCTACTCTAAAACAAAGGCACTTTGTTGTTTAGATTATAATTCTAGAGCTCAAGGATAACTAATTTGAAACCTTCTTTCAACAATTTTACCCATGCTTAACTTTTAGTTCGTTTGGTAATGTTCTTGTTCCTGTTGATTTTGATACAAATTCCATGGGCCCAAGGGAAGCCCAATGAAAGGCCATCAGGTTTGCTAGGAGGTATGATTTATCTCTAGGTTTTTTATTTCATAGTACTAGAATGACCAAGTCTTCTGTCGAATCTATATCCGTTAATTAATTCCTAGGGTTTTAATTATACCACAAAAAGGTGCTTGCGGCCAAGTTTAAAGCCAACAGAGAAGTTTTCTGGTTGCGGCAATTAGGCCGAGGGCGAGGGAGAGGGAGAGTTGGGGAGGGAGGGGGGGGGGAGAGAGAGATTTGAATTGGACAATGATTGTTTTGGTGCAATCTTTACTCCAGTGGAAGTTCTCGTCGCGAAGGCAGGATTAGGTGCAACTTTGTACCGAACTTGGATACGTCGTTGTGTTCTAAAGTTGTTGGTGTGATTTTCTAATTGTTTGTATTGTGTTGCGATAACCGTCAGATATATCTTTTTCATTGTCTTAGTTTGCACACGATTCTTTTTATTTCTGATACGCCGTATCGCTTGTTCGCTATCGGCTTGCGTGATCGTTTGAAGTTCACCACGCCATGTTATAGCATATCGGGGTACAACAAGTAGTATCAGAGCATTAGGCTCGGTGATTTGAAAATCTTGGGAAGATAACGACTACAAGCAAAAAGATAGAGAAATTCGATGCTCGTAATAACTTTAGTTTATGGAAGTTGAAGATGATTGTAGTTTTGAAAAAACATAGCATTCATAAGATAGTTTTCACGAGAGATAAGATGCCTAAAGTGATCACATATATTGAGTTGGAGATAATGGAGGATAAAACGCATAGTTCGTTGCACCTTTATCAAGCCGACGAGATGCTTTACGAGATCAACCAAAAGCCCACAGTAGCAGCTATTTGGAATAGGCTGGAGTCCCTCTACAATAAGAAGTCTCTTACAAACCGTTTTTATCTCAAGTAGAGGTTGTACACCTTGAGTATGAAGGAAGAGACTTCAGTTAAAGACCACAACAACGAGCTCAATCAGATTGTGATAGACTTACGAAATATAAATGCGAAGATTGACGATGAAAATTAAGTGATGGTTTTATTGTGCTTTTTGACTACCGGGTTCGGCCAGTTTGTCAAATCTATGGTGTATAGCCGGGACAAGTTGTTTTTGGAAAATGTCAAGACAGGTTTGCACAGTAAGGCATCGAGGGAAAAGATGGTTGGTGACACAGGAAGTTTGGGCGACGCGATGTTCATTAGAGGCCGCTTAGTGAAGCGGCCAGATGATGGTTCCAAGGAGTCGAGAAGCCCAGTGAAAGACAAGTACAGACATTGCAAAGAAAGAGGACAATGAAAGATGGAATGTCCGAAGTTAAAAGAGAAAGGAAAGCATATTTCTTCCAGCACTGCAGTCGTAGAAGAGGATTCAGATCAGTGCAGTGATGATTCAGTTCTATCGGTATATGCCACTTCAGACGTACATGATTCTTGGATGGTGGATTCGGGGAAATTGTTCCATGTGACTCTGCATCGGAATTGGTTTGCCACATATCGTTCAGTTGTTGGAGGCTTGGTCTTCATGCGGAACAATACGCAGAGCAAAATTGTTTGGGTGGGCACACTTTGAATTTGGATGTATGATGGGATAGTTCGGACGATGACAGGTGTCGGGCACATGCCAGATTTGAGGAGAATCTTGGTCTCTTTGGGGGCTTTAAGCGGGTCCGGCCACATGAGTGTGGACGACAGAGATTTCATAAGGATTTCCAAGGGTGCTCTTATTGTCGTAAAGGTGAAGAGGATGGGGAATCTATATTTTCTTCTGGGACAGACAGTTGTAGGATATGCTGTTAAAGTTTCTACTAGTTCAGGCAGTTTAGATTCAGTCGGGATGTGGTGTTAACGATTGGGTCATATGAATCAGACGAGTTTGGAGGTGCCTCGGAAGAGATAGTTATGTGGAGGTGGAGAGTTTGGCAGGATTGATTTCAGTGTGGATTATGGGAAGAAGTTATAGGTGGTTACGACACCGGATTGTTCTCGAGGTAGAGCCAGACATGGTGTTTCCTTCATGGACAACTTCTCGAGAAAGTTGTCGGTGTACGTTCTCAAACCCGAGGGCAAGAATTATCAGAAGTTCAGAACGGTCGTGTTGGATTTGCAGCTCGGGAAGTGCGTGGTTTTTTTCGGTCCGATTTTGGCGGAGGGTGCCTTTCACAGGAGTTCACAAGATTGTGCCGGATGGAGAGGATTGTGTATCAGTACACCACGTTAGGAGATCCTCGGTCAGATGGTATTGCAGAGTGGATGGTTCGGACAGTTGGAAAGAACATAACTTTACGGCTTAAGGCTGGGTTTCAGAAGGTGTTTCGGGCTGGAGCCCTATCTAGTGCCGAGAATCTCATCAATCGGTCACCATCAACGATGGTAGATATGGAAATTCCTAAGGAGGTATGGACTGGAGGCGCTATAGATTACTCAGGGTTTCGTGGAATTCGATGCATCGAGGGGCCGAGGGTCGAGAGATGTTCTCTTGTCGGCATTAGAGGCAGAGCAAAAGGATACAGATCGTGGTGTTCTGGACCCAGCGTGGAGTAATCAGTCAAGTGACATTTATTGAGTCTGCGATACTTCGAAGAAGACAAACTCAGTTAGATGGTGAACGAAGAACAAGTATGCCGCCAAGAGAGGTGGAGTTCGAAGTCTTAGTCCAGGTTATGAGAGATAATGTAATCAATACTCCGATTCAGGTGGAGAGTCCAGTAAAGCAAGTGGTGCAGAGGTAATAGTTTGGCGCACATGAGTGGTTAGGGGTGAGTTTCCAAGACAAGAGCATCGGGAGTTCGATAGAAAGACTGTATATTTGATTCGTGGCATGGATAGTGTTATGAATGGGGAGTTGCGTCAGTTGCAACAGTGTATTGAGCATGTTCTAGTTCGGTATGGGCGTAGGGTGCTTTTCGTCACCCCATTGAGATGGGAATACGCGTCGCTTGTCAGGCGTATACAGATTCCTCCTGCCTAAGGTAGACATGGGTTTATTAATTGTAGGGATCAGAATCTCCGACAGCCGCGGATTAAGTTGCCGTTAATTACTCCTCACTTTTGGAGCATAGGAACCTCCGATTGACGGGTCAACTAGTCATGCGAACTCAGTGTGCAGTGTGCGTGTGTTGTGTTTTGAAAGTGGATATATCGGGGGCCTCGCAGAGTTTACGGGGGTCCCGCTATCCGGATAGCGGGCTGGGGGTCAAGAGGGCTAGCATTGCGGGGTGCGGAGTAGCGCCCCGTTAGAAAAATTTTCCTAACGGGGGACATGTTTCTGGTGTGGAGTGCACAGAAAATGAGGGGTGAGGAGCGTCTTAAAGACGTGTGTATGGTATGTGGGCGCCGGGCGCCCGCGGGTCACGTGTCTGGCGTGGGCGCTTGGTATTGGAAATAGTGCCCTCAGAGTCAATTATTGGATCACAGGCACGTGATTGCAATGATTGAGGGAGGACCTATACCGTTAGAACAGTCTTACTCAAGATGATAGTATGCTATCTGGTTTATCTTTATCATCTTGTACTGCTTTAGGTGACCTTACAGGTCACTATTGCGCATTGATAGAGCCCTTAGGATTCTTGCTTGATGGCCAGCAGTATGATGGAGATCATATACGTGGGAGCTGGGGTCTATAAGCACATCCTTAAAAGGTCCCTAGTCATGGGAGTTTTCGAGACAAGGCATCGATACTCCAGAGTAGACTAGTGTATACAGTCGAGACCCCGACGAGGGGCGGTGGCCGGTCTCACAAGCCACTGGTGTCAGTTGGTTCACCTAAGATGTATACAGGTGCTCATTGGGTTATGAGTACACCGGACAGGACTCGCCGGGAACATGCTAGTTGGTCTTATACCAGACGTCAGATAGCAGTTCCCTGGTGACATGTGTACATGTTAGTTCATCGACCTGAGATCGTCATTTGTCTCGTGTGAGTTCCCACTGTACTTTGATTACTACCCTACCACGCTCAAAGGAGACGTGCAAACAGGTTTTAGTTGGGTACAGTCCCGAGCCATATGGAGGCAGTGAGCGGATCTTCAGGGGTTCGTCTCTCCCGGTATTGGGGGTGAGGTCGCGCTGTGTCTAGGAGAGCCATTACACGAACTCCTTGGCCAAGGCAGGAGATTTACTGGTAGGTATTCCAGTAGTATTTCAGGGTGTTCTGGGCTACACTCCGACACGACTTGTACCGCTTTTGGGGGTCTGACTTTTACCAACCTCCTAGGCCCGCCATGCGATGCTCATAGACGAACGGACCGGACTGTACGGATATTGTCACTGACAGGCTCAGTAGGGTGTCAGGATGAGTTCGCTCATCGACGTCCCTTTTGGTCAATACCTGGTGGCTCGTCACGTATGGCTAATACCTCTGACGTGCTTGTGGTTAAATCCACAGCCAAAGTGTTGACGAGTCTTTAGAGTCCCCCACAGACCGTTTTCTCAAGTTTCGGGCGAAACGCTGTAGAAGCCGTATAGAGATATGGCAGGGTTCGATCATGTACGTGCGGTATTGCACGGATCATGATCGGACGGATAATACTAGCGGGCTTTGGTTTAAGCCGGATCCTAGTATTGTTGTCACGCCCCGCTTCCCAGTGTACGGCGAAGGGGACACGGCGAGATCCGCTACGTATGTACTCAGAAGTACATACGCTAAGCGTAGCTAAGCAATATAGAGTAAATACACAAGAGACAAGAGTATAAAAAGAACATCAACTTTTATTTATTAACATTCTTTTTACAATACATGAAAAGGAAATACCACTGAAATAAAGATGCCTAAACAGTGGCATATCAGGAAATGAAAAAGTACTGAAAAGAAAAGTGTACAATGATACTACAGTGCAGGGTCCTCAGTAAACTGCTCCAAGTCTTCTTGTGATAGCTCAACTTCTGCCAGGTCCAAGTCACCTGACGACATTCAAAGAAGAGAGAAACAGAATATCGTCAGCGAACAGATCGCTCGGTAAGTCCCAAAGGTAAGAGGGAAGTAGAGAAGACAGAATGAGAAGATACATTTTAAAGTGTAAACTACTGTTGTAATGTTATGTTAACGCTGTTATTTGTAGCTTGGTACAGAAGGATGCCAGTGTATACGAGGGGGTCTCTATATGCTAGAGACCAGGGCAAACGGAAAGTACAAGGAACCGTTAAGCCACAGTACAACAGCAACGGAATATAGGTTAGGTGTCTTAATCTGACCACCTCGTGCCACCTTTAACACCTTCCGTACCAATCTACCCCTTAAACCCCATAGTGTTTTAACAGTATTGTTGTATTGTATTGTGTAGGTTGGGTGACTAACCAAAACCATGATATCAGTAAATAGGTTGTAACTGCATAATCAGGTAAATGGAATAACAGGATAATGGATGTATATCCATGGTTTGATTCAGTCAAGTTATATAAAATGTTAACTGGATTCTGGGATTCATGTATTCATATTGAGTTGGAATATTAAAGAATATAGATTGACTTGAATCATATTTAAGTCAGAAATAGTCAGACTCAAACCCGAGTCAGACTAAAAGAAAGGTAATTGTTAGGGTCCTTATTGTAATTTATAAAACTTGAGGGGTTTTTATGTAAAAAGTACTTTTGTATAGTTTTCAAGATACACCTCAAGTATTTATTATTCGTCTTTATAGTTATAATGAGTGTAGATTTTATTTGTGTTATTCTAGTGAATATATCCTAATAAAAGTATTAATTTATAATATTGATTTATTTAAAATTCATGGTATTTTAATGTAACTTTTAATCTTGTAATTTTAGAAAAAAATGGAAACTTTATCTTATAATAAAAAAGGTGTTTAAATGATAATTATATATATATATATATATATATTAATACAAGAATAATTTTAAATAAATATTTTATTTTCCAAAATCTTATTTTTCTTAAATGTCGTATTTTAAACCTTTCGAGACCGAATGCTCCTTGCGGAGGTCTGAATCTCGCACTACTAGCCCGCGGGTGCACGATGAACCGTACTATCCCTAACGGGTTCCCCAAAGGTGGGTTGTAGTGGCGCTTTGCAAAGATTTAATAAATACTATTTATTTAGAAAACGGTTTTATAAAGATAAGGTATTTATTTGTAAAAGGATGTAAATTTCCGTATTTTAGTTTCTAGGGTTTCCTAAGCCATCTAGCCTATTTCTAAGGGTCTAAACGACAAGTCATTAGAAGCCTCAAATCGCCTCTTCACCGCCAATTGTGGCCAGGTAAGTACAAGTGAGGAGGGAGGGATCCGCTCACGAATCGTGAGGCGGGCCTTTTAAAGTTACCCAAGCACACTTGCCTAGCCTAGACACCACAAAGTCAGTTTAGATAAACGATCGATGTCCATGATATATCGTATTTTCTTTTAAAAGATTTTATTTTAGAATTGTGTACAACTTAAAGCTTTCAGAAAAGGTTTATAAAGAAAATGGTATTTTAATGTATGTCTTGTATTTTCGTATTCTAAGTTTTGATGATATCAATTAGGGTCGTATTTGTGTGTGTGTGGAGGTAGGTCATTACCTCGTGACATATTTTAAGGTATTGTGAAGTTTAGGGGTTAAACATGATATATTAAACATGAGGGTATTTAAGTGAAAGAATACGGTATTTGCAAAAGTTATCATTTCATATGTGAAAACTCATTCAAATTGATTTTTACAAGTTTAGTGGTCAAGATGAACATATTTAGGAATGAGGGAATTGATTAGAAGAAGAAAAATAAACTTTATGGTATTATTGTGAAAAGAACACGATATTACAAGAAAGCTATCATTTCATGTGAGAAACTTTGTCCAAATTGATTTTTATGTGATTAATAGTCATCATGAATATGTTTAGGTGTTATGGAATTGGTGACAAGTGAAATTTTGTAGAAAAACCGAATCGGAAATCGGTTTGTTCCGATTTCCGTCGGGTTTCATAATTCCGTATTTTGAGAAGTAGAAAAGAGAGAAGAATGGGACTTACGGGTTTCAAACTCTTCTAAAGAGTATAGAGGAACAAGGGAAATGGTCGAGGCTTTGTTTCGTCGCCGGTTGCTTCAAAGAACGTCACCGAAAATCCGTCAGCGCTTCGCCGTGAACACACTTTTCTTGTGGAAATTTCAAGAGAGTAAATCTAAGGTTTTGGGATGAGAGGGTAGAGGGTAGGGGTCTATTTATAGGGTAGCTAGGGTAGGGTAGGTGAAAGGTTTTCTTTATTTAAAAAAAATTGAAAAATTAAAGAAAAATCATTAAAAATTTGTATTAAATAGGATGTATTTATCATTTAAAAACCGATCAATTAAATTAGAGTAAACAGGGGAGATGGGAAGACGAAAAGGCAAACTTTTCATGTTGGCGACTCGGCCGTTCGGCCGAGTCCGGCCAGCCGGCCGGTCGGCTGACTCGGCCGAGTCCGGCGGCCAAATCGAAGAGGGTCTTCTGGTGGGGCTTTTGGCATACTCCGATTTTAGGTTTCAGTTCATCATTTGAGAGATATGGCCTGCAGACTGTTGGGCTTCCAAGAATTTTAAAAGAAAAATAATCTAAAAATAATGTGGGATATGGGATTCGAACTCTGGTGGCTTGGTTCAGCAGTGCAAGGTATTACCAATGAGCTACAAGCTCCTTCTTGTAATTATTGTAGGAAAGTAGATACTTAAAATGATATCAGCAACATTAAATACTCCAAGTATACTTCAAATTTAAATCAAATTTATGTATAACAAAATTGGAGTTGTTACAATCTACCCTTCTTACAAAAATTTCGTCCTCGAAATTTACAACTTTTATTTGAGGACTAGTTTACAAAAAGATGAGGATATCTTGCACGCATTTTATCTTCCCTTTCCCACATGGATTCTCCTGGAGTGTCTTTCCTCTACATTATCCGGACCAAGTTAACTTCCTTGTTCCGAAGTGTCTTCACTTTCCTGTCCAGAATTTCCACAGGTTGTTGCTCACAAGACAAGTCGGGCTGTATAGTGAGCTCAGAATGATCAAGTACATGGCTGGGGTCACTCACATACTTTCTGAGTTGGGATATGTGGACCACATTATGCACTCCTTCCAATGAGGGTGGAAGCGCTAAACGGTACGCCACTTCACCGACTCGTTCGAGTATGTCGAACGGTCCAATGTATCTCGGACTTAGCTTACCCCGTCTTCTAAATCGAATCACTCTGCGGTTCGGAGATATCTTCAAGAATACATGATCTCCTGGCTGGAACTCCAAGTGTCGTCTCTTTGCATCAGCCCAGTGTTTCTGTCTATCTTGGGCTATGCGCATTCTTTCCCTGATAGTACGAACCACATCAACGGTCGCTACTATCATATCTGGTCCAAGAAGTTCCCTATCTCCGATATCGTCCCAACTTAATGGCGATCGACACTTCCTTCCATACAATGCTGCAAAAGGTGCCATTCCTATGCTTGCTTGGTAGCTGTTGTTGTACGCGAACTCCATAAGATGCAGGTGATCTTCCCACGATCCTTTGAAGTCGAGCATACATGCTCTGAGCATATCCTCCAAGATCTGAATAGTTCGTTCCGACTGACCATCTGTTTGTGGATGATAAGCCGTGCTGAAGTTCAGACTTATTCCCAAGCTAGCTTGCAGACTCTGCCAAAATTGTGATCGGAACCTGGTGTCACGATCGGAGACAATGCAGACCGGTACTCCATGAAATCTCACAATTTCCTGTATGAGTTCATGGGTATGCAGATCGGAGACTATTTATTTTTGAAAAAAGAAGGGTTAAACTCTCGATTTGATTTAAAAGAAAAGAAGAAGGTTTAGAACCTTGAGGAAGTAGGAGGAGGTACAAACCCTAGTTTTTTTTTTTGAGAGAAAAGGTTATTATTGATTTTTTCATCATGTTGCCTTTATAGGCTACACATTTTACATATAGCCCCTTGGGTTTTGCCAAATGGCACTTATGCCATCCCATACTTTATGCGCTCATCTCTTTTTGCACATAAGCCATGGGGTTTATAAAATTTTGGTTTTTTGCTTATTTTACATACATTTATCTTTATGCATATATAAAAAAAAGAATTACATTAAACCAATTTATGGGTTCATTCTTTTTGTCATGGGGCCGATCTCTTTGATCTGTGCTTGGATCCACTTGGCTTAGGGTTGACTTTGATTTTGACTTGGTCAACCGGGGTGTAATTTTTGACCCCAACAAAGTGCCCCCCATCAATACATGCACACCACATATATGGGCCGTGTGCATGAAATTGATGGATCTTCTTTCGCGTGGAGGTTGACTTGATTTGGCTCCTGTTTTGACGACTTGGAGGTCGATGTTGCCCTTTTCGCGACGTGGACAGTCGGTGCTGCCATTTTAGCGACTTGGACGGTCGGTGCTACCCTTTTTTGCAACTTTGACGGTCAGTGCTGCCCTTTTAGCGACTTGGACGGTCGGTGCTGCGCTTTTTGCGATTTGGACGGTCGGTGCTGCCCTTTTAGTGACTTGGACGGTCGGTGCTGCCTTTTTTGCGACTTGGACGGTCGGTGCTGCCATTTTAGCGACTTGGACGGTCGGTGCTGCCTTTTTGCTACTTGGACGGTCGGTGCCGCCCTTTTAGCGACTTGGACGGTCGGTGCTTGGTCCGCTTCTTGCGATGTCGGGATTTGATTTGACTTGCTCCGCTTTCTATGGTGTCAGGATTTGATTTGACTTGCTCCGCTTTCTTCGATGTCGGAATTTGATTTGACTTGCTCCGATTTCTGCGGTGTCGGGGTTGAAGTTGACTTGCTCCGTTTTATACGGTGTCAGGGTTGATTTGTTTGATTTGATTTATTTCAGGAGTTCACTATCCGTCCAGCGGGACCTTTGAGCTTAGAAATGCTACCGGGTGGGACATTAATTTGATTTGTTTGATTTCTGTCTTGTTTGGCGGGACTTTTGAATTTGAGAGGAACTTGGAACTTGGATTTTTTTTGGCATCCGCATTGCTGCTCTGGAATAATGCCAGGAGCAACTCATCATTTACCCCGAGAGGGCTTGGGATTTGGCTTTTGGGTCGGCATCAGCATTGCTGCATTGGAATAATGTCAGTAGCAACTCATCATCTGCCTTGGGAGGAATTAGGATTTGGTTTTTGGGTCAGTATCAGCACCGCTAACACTTAAGAAATGCCAGGAGCGACTCATCATTTGCCTTTAGGAAGACCTGGGATTTGGGTTGTCATCAGCACCGCTAACACTGAAGCAATGCCAGGAGCAACTCATCATTTGTCGTTGCCCGTTGGGGAGCGAGGGCTCAGGAGACAGGTTTAGATCCCTATCGCCTAAGGCTTTTTAATTTTATGAGCCGTAAGGGTCTCATAAAAGCATTTTCTCTCTCAGAGTCGAGAGGATCTCGCAGGTGTATGTTCTCCTTAGGAATCATGAGGATTCTTAAGTGTGTTGTTCCTTTGTGAGTCATAAGGATCTCACGCAGGGATTTGAGAGGACTTTGCGAGTTTATTTTATCTCTTTTCACGAGTTTGCCCCATTTTGGGTTTTCACAAACTCGCCGGCAGTCCTGCTGTTTTTACTCACGGAGCCCTTTCGGGTTTTCATCCGTGCCCGTTTTGGTTGTAGACATACCTTTTTTTTGTCGCTGGTGGGACTTTTAAAGTAGTCTCGCCGGCAGAACTTGGGAGAGATAGAAGTCGTTTACGCCCGTGGATTATATACGGTTTTACAGTATGTATGATCCAAACCGTAGGGCCGGTGTGCTCAATTCGCCTGCAACTTGGAGCATTCACGTGTAGTATTCTTAAGATATCGGCCATTGATGGGTGGCATGGGCCTTTCTCC
This sequence comes from Agapanthus africanus, assembly GCA_030015575.1. Classification (NCBI taxonomy): domain Eukaryota; kingdom Viridiplantae; phylum Streptophyta; class Magnoliopsida; order Asparagales; family Amaryllidaceae; genus Agapanthus; species Agapanthus africanus. Next base: position 127,310,594 of record CM057350.1, on the reverse strand, counting down.
CTCGGCATTTATCAGCTGGTAGGATCATCCATCAAATACTTTCTCGATGGCGTATGGTCCTTCCCAGTTTAGCTCGAATTTTCCCTTGGGATGTCGATTGGGGATGATTGGTCTTTTGAGGACCAACACCAATTCGCCTTTCTTGAAAGCGCGGAGACGAGTCATCTTGTCATAGGCCCGTGACATTTAAGCTCGGTATAGCTCCAGATTTTTCTATACTGCAAGCCTATTTTCTTCGAGGGTATCGAGCTCTTCGAGCTGAAGGAGCACGTTTTCTTCCTTCGTCATTCTTGCTGAGCGGCCATTCTTAAGCATGGAATTTCGACTTCGAGGGGGAGGATCGCCTCCACTCCGAAGAGTAATGAATATGCAGTGGACTGAGTTAGAGTACGATGCATGGTATGATATGCCCACAACGCCCCGTGAAATTTGAGATTCCAGTCTCTCTTGTTGGCTGAAGCATTTTTCCTCAGGAGCTTGCAAAGAGTCTTATTGAAGGCTTCAGCTAGCCCATTGGCTCTTAGATTATAGATGGAGGAATATTTTCAGTCTATCTTGTACTGAGTAGCGAAGCTTGAGACTTTGATTCTCTTGAAAGAAGGCCCGTTGTCAGAAATGATTCTTCTTGGTGTACCGAAGCGGTATAAAATATTATACTGGAAGAATGTCAGAATATCTTCTGTCTTGACTTCTTTTAGCGGGACAGCTTCAGCCCATCTGGAGAAGTAGTCTGTTGCAGCCAATATGAACCGCTGGCCTTTGGATGACGGAGGATCAATTGGGCTAACTAAGTCGGTGCCCCAAACTTCGAAGGGCCATGACGCCACCGTAGGATGCAGCGGATTGGGATGCTTATAAATGAAGTCATCGTGAATTTGGCAGAGATGACACCTCTTCTCATGCTCTTCGCAATCCCTTATCATGGTAGGCCAGTAATACCCAAGCCGTTTAATTTGAAGCCGCATTTTGGGGCCAGATTGGTGAGCTCCGCAGACGCCTGAGTGAACTTCTTTCATGACTTTTTGGGCTTCGGCCGATGACAGGCACCTGAGCCAGAGTTGGTCATATGATCTGCGGTATAGCGATTATTTACAAACACGTATCGGATAGCTCTCTTCTTCAGCTGAATCCTCGAAGATTTTTCTTTGGGCAGCTTGCCGTATCGGAGATACTCGATGAAGGGTTCTCTCCATTCGGGCTCGTCTTGAATGATCGAAGCTTCTTCGGCAGGATTGTTCTCTTGTTCTACGCTTTCTTCTTCAAGCAAAGTGACTGGAGGCAGAATTTTCCGGTTTCTGACTGTGATTAGAATTTCGTCCATGTCAGGATCAGCTAGCTCTTTAGCTAGGCGAGCGAGTACGTCGGCTTTTCCGTTCAACGCCCTAGGTGTTAATGATGTATGCCTTAGAGGCCATTAATGTATCATACTGGTTTGTATATTACTTAATGGAAGTTTGGGTTATTCATAGTTGTATTGACAGTCTTGCTCAAAATGGTAGTATGCTACTTGGTTTGTTTCTACTTCAATATGTGCATGTGTTTCTTTTAGCATATCGCTTATACATATTAGTAGAGCCCTTAGGATCTTTGCTTGATTACCAGCGTTGTGATGGCAGTCACACTAGTGATGGCTGGGTAATCTACAAGCACATCTTTATATAGGTCCCTAGTCATAGGATTATCAAGACGGGGCATCGATACTCCGGATTAGACTATTGTATACGCTTCTCATCCCAGCAGAGGAGATGGTCTGTCCCACAGCCATTAGTACATCATACTAGAGATAGTATGCATGTGCTCATTAGGTTATGAGTACACTGGACAGGACTCGTCGGGAACTGTTGGTGGGTATTATACCTATTGTCGGGCACCAGTTCCCAGGTGACATGAGTACAGCTTAGTCCGTCGACTTGACACTGCTATTTCGCCTCGAGCGTGTTCCCACTGTACTTTGATTACTACCCTACCACGGCTCAAAGGAGTTGTGCAAACAGGTAGTAATTGGGTGCAATCCCAAAGCACTTGGAGGCAGTGGCGGTTAGATAAGATTCGTCTCTCCCGGTATTGGGGGTTGATATCGCGCTGTGTTTGGGGAGCCATTACACAAAGTCTCTGACCAGAGCAAGCGAGATTTATTGGTAGGTATTCCAGTAGTTTCTCAAGGTGTTCTGGGCTACACTCCAACACGATTTATTGCGCTCTTAGGGGTATGAAGTTTACCGCCCCTAGGCCCGATATGCGATACTCTTAGACGAACAGACCGGACTGTACGGAGATTGTCACATGCAGGCTCAGCAGGAGTTCGGATGGATTTTCTCATTGGCCTTCTTATCGACAGATACCTGGATAGCCGTTATGTGCAGCTAGTACCTCTTGCGGCTTGTGGTTAAACCCATTGTCGGCGTACTGTCGAGTCTTTAGAATCCCACACAGGGGGTTTTCCTGCATCGGGCAAAAGATGTAGAGGTCGTATGGTTTTACGATAGGGCTTCAAACACTTACGTGCACTTGTGTGCGTATGATGTTCGAGCGGATGATACTAGTGGGTTTTGGTTTAAGGCGGATCCTAGTATTGTACTGATGGATTTGTTTCATCTCTTTGTATTCGTATTCTTAGGAATGCGGATGCGGGTATGTATATACGGATGAGGGGCATTCTCGTAATTAGTTCGGGAAAGCTTCTAGAAGGGAACACCTATTAGGGTTTTGATTCTTTTATGGATTAAACAATATGGGTGGAGGAATGAGGTGGAATTGAGCATTGAATCTAGCATGGCTACTAGATGACTCACTCACTTGACAAAGTAGATTTTTGTGAAGCATATGAGATATTTTGGGGTAAGATATTTAACTCCAAAATATCATATTTGCTTCATCTTTTTATCTAAGGGCAGCCAAGTATTCATTTTATGCTCACAAGTTCATTCTCATTTTCTCAAGTCTTCTTCTTTTCTCATATAATTCTAATTGTCTCATGAGTTGAGAAACCTAGGATTCCAAGAGACAAACCACTCCATCTTCTTTCTCTACATCACCTAGGCCATCTAGTTTGGCAAGCTAGCTGCCCTAGTTACCTCGGATTTGAGGTTGGAGCTCGGACTATAGACTCTCGGCTGGATCGTCTTTGACTCGAGAAAGCCGACGAGGAAGCTTCGATCCGTTTCGATCCTCGGAGCCTACGATGACGAGGAGGACAACGAGAAGACCCGAAGGACATGATACTACGAGGTATAACATTCATCCGAGTAGTTAAACCTCAAGTAGTATGCTAGTTAGGGTTTATGATCGATCTATGGTTCTAGTCAGTGTTGCGAAGCCCGTAAAAATCATTTTTTTGCAATTTCCGCCTCCCCGCGAACATGTGGGGTGCGCGACATTGACTTACACTAGGGACTCTCATTAGTTCAATGCGGGTGAACTGTTTCATAAGCTCCGCCACCCGGCTTCTATATCGAGCTAACTCGGATTTGTATATCTTATAGTCGCCGCTTACTTGGTTGATAACAAGCTGGGAATCACCGTAGACTCGTAGCTGAAGGATTTCCATTTCTATGGCAATCTCCAGACCAGCTATCAGAGCTTCGTACTCAGCCTCGTTGTTTGCGCGAGACTCGGTGAGAGCAAAAGAACGTCATAGGGTTCCCATCGATGGCGTGATGAACACCAATCCTATCCCTGCTTTTATCTGCGGGATACTAGATTTGCTGGAGGTCCTAATTGATGAGGCTCCGTCGAAATAGAGCTCCCAACATGGATCATCATCCTCGAGGTGAAGCACTTGTTTGTCTGGTAACTCGCAATTGAGCGGTGACCCTTCTGGTATGGGATGAGCCGCAAGGAAGTCGGCGAGAGCTTGCCCTTTTACTACTTTCTGAAGAGTATAGATTATGTTAAATCAAGCAGCATGACAGCCCATCTGCCATTCTACCGGTTAGGCTTTCTTTGGTCATTAAGTGTTTGAGCGGGTCGAACTTGGAGATTAGCATAACCCGATGAGCAAGCAGATAGTGCCTCAGCTCTTCACAGTGAATATCAGAGCCAGTCATTGCTTTTCGATCGGGGAATAGTTGTGTTCCGCCTCGACTAAAGTTTGACTGAGGTAGTAGAAGGCATTCTCTTTTCCCTCCTCGTTGTTCTGGGCAAGGAGTGCACCGAGTGACTCATCTAGCGCGGCAGTATAGAGAATCAACGGTTTATTTAGAATAGGGCAGCAAGCACTGGAGGGTGCAACAGGTACTGTTTGATACTTTTGAACGCTTCTTGACATTCGGCATCCCAGAAAAAAGGAGCTCCTTTCTTCATGAGCTTCTAGAAGGGCCTACATCTCCCTGATAAATTTGAGATAAACCTTCGTATATAAGCAAGCTTGCCTTGAAAAGATCTTAGGTGCGTCAGATTCTTCGGAGGGGTCATCTCCATGATGGCCTTTATCTTGGATGGGTCAACTTCGATCCCTCGATGTCGGACTATGAAGCCCAGGAATTTCCCCGATGACACGCCAAAAGCACACTTCAGAGGATTCATCTTCAGATCATATTCCCTCAGTCAGGTGAGAACGGTCCTAAAATGTTGGATGTGATCTGCCTTGGCTTTAGTCTTGACGACCAGATCTTCAACATAACATTCGACGACTTTATGGATTAGGTCATCAAAGATATTGGTCATTACCCTTTGATATGTAGCACCTGCATTCTTCAGTCCGAACGGCATCACTTTGTAACAGTATATACCGATCGGGGTTCGAAATACTGTATGCCTCTCATCCTCAGGCAACATTTTTATCACATTGTACCCAGACGAACCGTCCATGAAGGTGAACAACTCGTAATTTGAGGTGTCATCGACTATCATTTCCATGACCGGAAGCGGGAAATCATCTTTAGGGCATGCCTTGTTAAGGTCCCTGAAATCGACACAAACCCGGATCTGCCCATTTTTCTTCTTTACCGGGACAATGCATGCGATCCAGTCTGCGTATTTCTCTTCCCTGATGAAGCCAGCATCGATAAGTTTCTTAGTTTCCTCGATGACCTTTTCTTCCATCTCCCTTCTCATTCTTCGAGGAGCTTGTTTGACAGGCTTGGCATCAGGAGATATAGCCATCTTATGCACGGCCACTTCAGGGGAGAGGCCATGCATTTCTTTGTACGTCCACACGAAGCAGTCGGCGAACTCATGCAGCAGGGCAATTATCTGCTCTTTTATTTTCTCTGACAAGAGTGAGCTGATGTAGGTCAGCCTTGGATTATCAGGCGTTCCCAAATAGATCTCGGTTAGCTCATCGAAGGTTGCTTGTCCGCCATCTTCGAGCTCTTGAGGAGCTTCTTCTAGCTCGGTTATCTTGTCGTCATCATTTGACTTTTCGCCGGCTTCACCAACATGGATCATGTAGCATGCCTTGGAATCAGGCTGGATGAAACCAATGCCCCGTCTATCTGGAATTCGTCCATCGATGAGTGCTCGGACCTGAGGCGGATGCCATAGCCCTTCATAAGGCTTTGCTTCGGACTCCGTTTGATATAACCGTCTTCCGCACCTTTTGAAATATTCCCGCATCTTGGGCGCATAGTATCTGGGATTAAGGACGGCTCTTATGCCTCTCTCATAGGGAAGGCACACGACAGACAAATCATCCGGGTGCACAACAGGATTTGACCCATAAAACAGGATGCCCTTCTCTCCACTTTTCCTTCCGGGAACGTAGAAAGTTTTCAGCTGGTCCACGGTGGAGACTGACAATGTATCTAGCTCTTTGCACATCTGCTCCGGCACCCTTGTGACGGCTAGGGACCCTTCTGTAACTTCGAAGGTCTCTCGTTGCTTTGCTTGTTGTGTGGGGGCCCAATCTGTATAGCTGTTGCAAGGCAGGTTTTCCTCCTCCGACTCTTCAGTGTCGTTGCCTAAACGAGGGCAAATTTTGCTGTCAGATAGGCCTTCGATATCAGACTCGTCCGTATCGCTACCAAAATGAGGGCGGTTTTTATGGACGGACGGACTTACAGCATCGGACTCATCAGTGTCACTGCCGAAATGTGGACACACTTGGGGATTTTTGCTTTTGAAAGTGACAGCTAGCTCAGACTTGCTTTTGAGTTTCAGGGTCGTTCTGTCTTTGGTCAGCTGTGGCTAAGCACTTTGGAGGTTCATAAAGTACCGAGAATCTTCATATCGGACTTCATGCACACCGAACGACTGGATATCTCCGTCAATGCGTCTTTCTTCGCCATTTTTAATATACTTCATGTATTAATGGAGAGTTGACGGAACGATGCTATAATCGTGGAGCCACGGCCGTCCTAAAAGAATTTTATAAGACGTGTCAGCGTCGATCACGTATATCTTAGCTTTGGTTTGCAGATCCCCAAATTTGATTGGCAGAGCTATAGACCCTAGAACTTGCCGGCAGTTTGATTGAAGCCTTGAATGACAATCCTTTCCCTTGACATGTGTCGGACGTCCATTGACAAACTCTTCAGAGTCCGCAAGTTCATGATATTCACTGAGGATCCCGGATCAATCAATATGCGATTAATCCGATCTCCGTCGCTGTACCTTCTCACGTAAAGCGGCCGGTTATGCTCAGTTGTTCCCAGTAGCAGGTCTTCGTCCTTAAACATGACTGCGTCCGTATGCAGGGTGTACTGGGCTTCTTTCATATTAATTTCCGCAAAGCGAGCCTGTTACCACTCGGGGTTTTGTAGAGCATGAATGAGAATATCTCTGAGATCCTTGGAAAGGACCAGAGCATCATAGATGCATAAGAGAGACGAAAGCTTCTGGAGATAAACCAGGACATTATAGTCTACTGGGGAAGGACTCGAATCTTCATGAGCAAGTCCTCTGCCATCTTCTTCATTAGTGACTTGTTTTTCCTTCCCTTTTGGTGTGTTGCCCTGATTTGACGGTAGAGCCCTGCCGCTTCTAAGCTGGATTTGGTTAGCCTTTGTGGCAAGCTTCTCGTCCTCTTCAGGAAAATATAGCTCTTTCTCAGAGTCGCTACCAAGGTGGACGACTTAGCAGGTCACTATTGGGATCTCTTCATTGGAGTCTTCTTCTAGCTCCTCCAGAATCTCAACCGCTTCTGCAGGAAAGAACTCTTTCAATTGAATTAGAGTCATTTCCTTATGTTCATAGTGTTCGAGGGAATCGATATATCTTTGAATGGTCGATCTCCTTATAGACTCTTTTTCGCGTCGAGCTGCACTTTTCTTCTTTTTGAGCTTTTTGGATTTTGAGCCTGACGGAGCTGAATTGGCAGCTGGAATGGTAGGCTTCTTCTGCCTTTCCCATTCCGTTCTGGGCTCTTTCCGAAGTAGCTTTAGCATATTCTTCATCTTATTAGATATGTGTGTATTCTACGGAGGCTGCGGTGAGTCGGTTTCATTTCTCAGGGCAGCGGGTTCAACTGTCTGCTCTTAGAAGGTTTCAGCTTCTGTCTGTATAAAGTTAGTGGTTGCAACTTGATTGTTCACCAATATACTCTTGGACAGCTCGATCTCTCCAGCCTTATACTGCTTCTCGACCCAGTCTTTGAAGATATAACAATTCTCGATCGCATGGCTCACTACTCGGTGGTACGGGAAATACAGGGGATTGTCTGTCATTTTTGCTTCGTGGGTGTCACGACCCGAAGGTACGGAACGTGACTGGCACTTAAATTACGAAACGTCTAGAGGCATAACGTAATCTAAGTAAGCTAAAGCCCAGAAATCTAAACCATTTTTAAATGAAAAGAGTGAAGGAAAACTTATTTTAAAGCAACGTCATATTTTCCCGAAAATTTCGGCAGAGTCTCCTTCAAAAATACAGGCCCCCAAACGGGTACAACATATGAAATACATAAATAATGAATAAGGGCATCCCCAAACGGGAGCTAGCTCTTCGCCAATTGGCGGAAACAACCACGCAAGCAATATAATATAAAACGCCAAAGGGCGAGGATCACTACTCAGAAAGGAATCCAACATCCTCAAGAAAAACAAAGAAGACCAATAATAATACAAGCGTGTGACTCTAAGGTCAAAAGAATATACAACTGGTCTTCTAAGCCTACCAAATAATACAAGTCTGGTTGATGGAGTTTACTAGATACAACTGAAATAAATAATGTACGACGGTGGTCACGATACGAGTGAACCCACCTACCAAAGCAATCATCCGGAAGAAAGCAGTGTGCCAGCAAGCCGCAATGAAACCTGTACGGCCAAACCTACAAGAAACTGTGGCACAACGGGGGTGAGTTGCCAGCCCGTGAGTAGAAAACATCACCGAGAAGAAATCTCATGTACGACTCTCTTCTAGGTTATACAATACTATACTAAGTACTACAGTAAGGGTAATAGTATATTATAAGTGTGATATCAAAGTACTTATGTCTGTGTCAAGAATAATAATATATCGATGCATGACATGTAATAATGCACCATCCAACGTGTGTCCAGCAATAACACACAAATCATGATAAAACCCGAGTGCCCAGCATCTGTTAGTGTATATGCCCTAGAGGCCATTACTGTATCATACTAGTTTGTATATTACTTAATGGAAGTTTGGGATATTCACAGTTGTATAGACAATCTTGCTCAAAATGGTAGTATGCTACTTGGTTTGTTTCTACTTTAATATGTGCATGTGTTTCTTTTAGTATATCGCTTATACATATTAGTGGAGCCCTTAGGATCTTTTCTTGATTACCAGCGTTGTGATGGCAGTCACACTAGTGGGGGCTGGGTAATCTACAAGCACATCCTTATACAGGTCCCTAGTCGTAGGATTATCGAGACGGGGCATCGATACTCCGGAGTAGACTAGCGTATGCGCTTCTCATCCCAGCAGGGGAGATGGTCTGTCCCACAGCCATTAGTACGTCGTACTGGAGATAGTATGCGGGTGCTCGTTAGGTTACGAGTACACTGGACAGGACTCGCTGGGAACTGTTGGTTGGTACTATACCTATCATCAGATAATAGTTCCCAGGTGACAGGAGTACAGCTAAGTCCGTCGACTTAACACTGATACTTCGCCCGAGTGTGTTCCCACTGTACTTTGATTACTACCCTACCACGGCTCAAAGGAGTCGTGCAAACAGGTAGTAGTTGGGTGCAGTCCCGAAGCACTTGGAGGCAGTAGCGGTTAGATAGGATTCGTCCCTCCCGGTATTGGGGGTTGATATCGCGCTGTGTCTAGGAGAGCCATTACACAAAGTCCCTGGCTAGGGCAAGCGAGATTTGCTGGTAGTGTTTCCAGTAGTTTCTCAGGGTATTCTGGGCTACACTCCGGCACGACTTGTAATGCTATTAGGGGTCTGACGTTTACCGCCCCTAGGCCCGACATGCGATACTCATAGACGAACAGACCGGACTGTACGGAGATTGTCACATTCAGGCTCAGTAGGAGTTCGGATGGGTTCACCTCATCGGTTTTCTTATCGGTATCTACCTGGGGACCGTTACGTACAGCTAGTACCGCTTGCGGCCTGTGGTTAAACCCACTGCCAGCGTAGTGTCGAGTCTGTAGAGTCCCACACAGAAGGTTGTTCGCCTTTGGGCAAAACAGAGTAGAGGTCGCATGGTTTTGCGACAGGGTTCGTTCACATGCGCGCACTTGTGCACGTTTGGTGTCCGGGAAGTTTTTACTAGCGGGTTTTGGTTTAAACCAGATCCTAGTATTTGTTTTGGGATTGGTTTTGTCTCATTGTATTCGTGTTCCTCAGGAACACGGATGCGGATGTGTATGAACAGTTGACAGAGGCAGATGAATCTCATTAGGATTTTTGACGTTGACTTTTTCTAAACCCTAATGAGAATGAGAAATATGATTAATAATATTAATTAAGGATAATTATGGCATAGTTAGGTTTTGGTTGACCATTTGACTCTTGTTGACCATTTGACAATGATCATTTCTTTTGCAAGATACTTCTTGATTCTTGCAAATTGCATTAAATGTGAAATGATAATGGTCATTTCAACTAACCATCACAATTTTCTTTAGTTATTATTATTATTATTATTATTATTCTCATATGAGAGCATGGTTGTATTATTCTTGCTCATTCTCTTTTGCTCTTTCTCTCTCATGCTAAGCTCTCCCTCTTCCTCTCTCAAATCTCTCTTCTTTCATGTGTTGAAAACCATGAGCTTTGTGAGATAAAACCATCAAGACATCTCTTTACTCATTCTAGGATTTTTAGTTTAGCAAGCCAAGCACTCTAGTTACCTCTTGGTTGAGGTAGGAGCTCAAGGTAGAGGCCTTCGGATGGATCTTTCTTCGGCAAAGAGAAGACGACGAGGAGGAGCCGTCTACACCACTCCAAGGAGCTAGCAATAAGGAGGACCACAACAAGAAGAGAAGGAGTTCAAGAACTAAGTATAACCATCTAACCTTGTAGCTAAAACTTTTAGTTAGCTTTGTTAGTTTTTGTTTAGCAAAGATCCTCCATTTTTAGTCCATGTTGCCTTGTGTTAAAAATCCGTTTTTTATCTATTCCACATCCTCATAAACACTGGGGTGGGTAACGTGGACTTACAGTGGTATCAGAGCCTCGCTAAACAACAACTAACATGTTAACAAAGTGTTTAGAACTTCGATCCAGAAAAAATCGCAAAATCCATCAAAAATCTTGTATTTTCTGTCGATTTTTAAAACAGGCCTAAAAATATTTTAAGTGACATGAAAAATACAAGCAGGCTTTTTTGAGAAATCTGTAGAAATTTGGGTGCCTGAGTCGCTCAGAAGACCACGGATCCGCGGCCGATCCAAGCGATCCGCCGCGGATCCACGGCCGAGTCAACTCGGCTGCGCACCAAATTTCTTCTAGGGTTCTCTGTGTTGGTTTTGTGATTTTTAAGATGATTTGTTTCTGCCCAGATTCTTCAGAGAACAGTATTGTATTTGGGATAGTTTCAAATTGGAATATTGATCGAAATTCTATAAACTTTATATAATTGGTTATATCTGTAATGTGATATATGTAGTGAACGTCGACTAATCGCTATACGTCGATTAGTGGGAGTTGTGCATATCTGTGATCTGTGATGTTGGATTGTGTATATGAACTTGTTGGATTGTCGCGGATGAATAGCCGGGGTTTGTGAGATGAGAGTTTCTTTATCTTTCATTTGATGAATTGATATAATATTATTTTTATGGCCGCGCATCCGGGTTGAGGTTGTAGCCTCCACTGTATATTATTTCTTTTACTGTTTTTGCTCCTAGGATAGACCCAAGGAGGGGTGCACAAACTACCGGGTACTTTGAAGTGCCGAGTGGCCTACTCACGTTGTTGAGGGAGGTTGCTTCACTTCGGGTACTTAGCGGGTAGTTTGCCGCACCCGTAGGGGTCTAGGGTGGGGTTTGGCTATTCATCGCGACCGTGTAATCCGTCTTACATTGCAGGCTCGAACGAAACGCGGATTCCTAGCATATCCAATGTGTTCATTTGTGTTCTGGAATGGCTATCATTGCATCTGACGAATGTATATATCTATATATGATATCTAGTAGGCGTTGCTTATGTTTTGCATCCGCGCTAGTCCAGCCCCCGCTCTGTCGTTAGTTAAGTAACCTAACGGGTGATGACGGGCCCAGTGGCGAATGCGGATGGCATAAGCGTACGTCATATTTTCGTTGTTTTCTGCAATGGTAGGATTAATTGATGGGACGCATTAAATTAATGCAAAGAAAAACAAACCAAAGTTAAATCGTTGGAACAATTTCAAAACCACTCGGTTTTTTCAAAAACAGAAAACTTTTAAAACGTGGAGCTTAAGCCACTCCTTTTAAAAGCTATCAGGTTCCTTCGATTATATCAAGTTCACTACGTTCACGGTTTTGCCAAAACCATTCGTATCCCTCCGTCATTTCATATGAATATTCAATAGTATTCAAGCTATGTTTGTTGACCTTCGTCAAGGCATAGTGATTGGTAGCTGTTGGGGTTCATATGTAGCATAGATATATGCGTTGGTTTGGGACAGTCGTATTACCTTGTTGACCTTCGTCAAGGGTATATACGGGTGGGTTCAAATTAACCTGGACAATGATGGGTAGAACTTGACATGTAACTTATGATTTGTTGACCTTGGTCAAGGTCATAAGAGCATGGGGCAAAAATCCACATCGGGAGTTTCTAAAGAAACTGAAATTTGCTAGTGCTGCATACCATTTGGAGTTTGATAATGTTGGTAGTATTCCTTCAGCATTATCTCACAATGATATTTGGATCCCGATCCTACTGTGAGTATCCGCTACTCCTCGGGAAACTTTTCACTTAACGATCAATTCTATAAACCAAGTAGGTGTCTAGAAAGGTGTTAGCGGGGCTACGCCCACAGGGAAAAGAGGTTATTTAATTAAGGAACTTCGCAAAAGCGTCGTAAAACCTCCCTCGAAGTACCGACACTGTTTTGGCTGAACGATTAAGCAAGTATTGTACGGTGAGACCAATCCCGACTAATTCTTCTTTTATGGTTTGAGGAAGGATTCGAGAAATAGTGGGAGCCATCCTGTTTAGATAAACTAAAAACCAATCTAAATTTGCAAGAGCATCATGCTAAGTGTTTTTTTCTCTCTCTCTTAATTGCAGCGACCCAGTGACCAGACATAGATTACATCTAGATAATAAAATGACTGAATCTGACTGTTATGACTTGCAAAGGTCTATCCAAATGTCCATTACCCATGACAAGCTGGGACACCTCTTAACTATGTAGGGTTCCTAGGCACTCTAATGAGGTCTCATAAGGCATCAACCATGCCAATTTCAAATTTTACAAGTGCCGAGAAACCCTAATACGGATCGTTAACTAGAATTTTAGGCGAAAGATGCAACTAGTTAACAACTTAACTAAGTGAACGGAAATACAACCTTTGTAGATCCGGTTCTCCACCTCCATAGCTCCGTGATGAAGTCCCCTCGCTGTACAAATCGCATCCCGGACTCTAGCATCGGCTTCATCAGAGAAATGGGCGGGCTTGGTCGTCGGCTTCGATGCCGAAGATGATCTACGTCGAGGCATCACTAGATCAAGCTCCCACTTCACCAAGTCATGAAACTTGTGAAGAGAACACCCTATACTACTTGGCAAGAGGTAGAGGATGAAGAAATAGGAAGTGGGTTCACTTTAGAATTGTATTTCTCACTCTTTTCATCAAATCACCATTGATGGAAGCTAGTTTTTCTTCTTGAAGAAGAAGAAGAAGAAGAGGATAATATTATGATAAGTTATTTTCAAATAGAAAAGAAAATCAATACTTATCATAATACAACCATGGTCAAGTGTAAAGAATGAACTAGGGTTAAGTGGAGTGGTTAGGGTTAAGCATGAGACAAAATGGTCACTTAGTCAAAGCTTCATGAAGCTTCAAGATGCAAACAAAGAAAGCCACCATTTTCTCTTTATGCCATTTATTTTCCAAAAAAAAAAAGAATAAATAAATAAATGAATAAGAAAACAAAACCCTAACCATTCATATAACCATGGTTTAATCTTTACACAAACCCAAGTAAACATGTATCATCAAACATGATACAAACTTGTGCACAAAAAATATATCACATATACAACGTGCACAATCAAGTGAGAAAAACCATTTAAAGTGAAACAATACTAGTTAATGCAAAGTAATATATCAAATATATAATTATGCATTAAATCATTAAATCAACACTTGATTTAACGATCCGGTCATATCACATATAACCGACTAATATCAAATGTATCGGCTTATCGAATCAATCCTTGATTCGATAACTAGGTTATATCGCATACAACCTTTCGATACATTCATCGCGAGAATGAAATACGGTATCACATACACGCATTATTCTCGGTCCCGCACATATCTCATATGCGCTCCTATTTCATTTCGCTTGAGCCAGGAAACCTCTGTGTATGACTCTAAAGACTCGTCAATACGCCGGCAGCAGGTGATGATCATATCAAACACCCACAAGCCGCAAGCGGTCTGCTAAACGTAACGGCCACCCGGGTATTGAGCGATCAGAAGATCGACGAGCAAGCCCGCTCACACTCCTGTGAATCCAACCAGTAACACTTACCGTACAGTCCGGTCTCGTCGTCTGATATGTCGCATATCTCGCCTAGGGGTGGTGAACGTCAGACCCCAATTGCTCGATAAGTCGTGTCGATATGAGGTCTATAACAGTTCAAGAAACTACTGGTAACACTTACCAGTAAATCTCAGCAACCCTGGTCAGGGATTTCCGGTTATAGCCAATCGAACACAGCGCAACATCAACCCCATATACCGGGAGAGACGAATCCCCTCCTATCGCTCATTGCCTCCATGTGACTCGGGACTGTACCCAAAAACCACCGTTTTGCACGCCCTCTTGGACGTGGTAAGGTGGAAATCAAAGCACAGTGGGAACCACACAAGACTCTATGACGATCTCGGGTCAACAGACTACTCTGTACCAGTGTCACCAGAGAACTGCCATCTGACGTAAGGTATAATACCATCCGCGAGTTCTCGGCGAGTCCGTCCAGTGTACCCAGTCTCCACTGAGCACCCGTATATCATCTCCGATGTCAAACATCAATGGATATGGGATCATCCATCGCCCATCTGTATGGGTCGAGAAGGTATACGCTAGTCTACTCTGGTATATCGATGCCTCGTCTCGATATACCCACGACTAGGGACTTTGAAGGATGTACTTATGGACTACCATGTCCCCACTAGTATGATCCGCATCATAGTCCAGGTAGTCAAGTACATATCCTAAGGACTTTACCAACATGTAACAGAGAGACAATTAGTGTACACGTTAAGGTAAAGATCAACCAGATAGTATACCATCATGTCGAGCAAGAAAGTCCTCCCTATATATGTCCCAGCATCCACTGCAATATACATCCAATGTATAGTAATGGCCTCTAGGGCATACATATAACTAACAATCTCCCTCTTGCACTAGGGCCATCTGATTGCAGTGGTTGTAGTATCTCATACTCAACCATCCCATAAAAGTCTCTCTCTGGGAAAAGGCCTTTGTGAGTGGATCCGCCGTGTTGTCCTCTGAGTCAACTCTCCTTACCTCGATCCCCTGGAGATCAACCATCTCCATGATCATGTGACACTTGCCTTAGAATATGTCTGGATCACTGATGGGACGGACGTTCCTTGGCATAAGCCACAACTCCATTGTCACACAATGGAAGGAACTAAGTTCATCTCATGAACTAATATACACCCAGACAAGCTCTTTGGTAGCATCTTAAGTAGCGATGTATCCAGCCTTTATCGTCTAGTATGCCACGGTGTCTAGCTTGGAACTCTTCCAACATACCGTCCTTTTACTGAGGGTAAAGACAATGCTTGCGACTGACTTTCAGTCGTCCTTATCACCCTGGAACCCTTCCAGTGATTCTCCCCAGGATCGGTTGATACCATCTCACTACAACTAGTGAGAATCCTAACATCCAATTAGATTTATCTCATAGATCCAAAACCCAGGATTTAGGAGGTATCACTTTGATCCTATATGGAGAATCATTGTGATAAGCGGAGATTGACCGAGCGTAGTATAGGAAACTCCTTTCTTATCAAGAGTATGTCATCCACGTACTCTACGAGGATCATCACCATACTCCCTACTACCTTTTTGTTTATACAAGGTTCATCTACCATTTTGATGATATCAAACTCTTTGACTAACACATCAAAACAGATGTTCCAACTCCGCGATACCTGCTTTATCCTATAAAGCATCTTGTACACGTTTCCGCTGCTCCCACTGTCTACGAAGCCCTCTGGCTGTGTACTTATAGACGTTCTCTTCTAAAACATCATTTAGAAAAGCAGTCATGGCACTCAACCGCCAGATATCGTAGTCATGGTATGTAGCCGTGGCAAGTAGGATCTGGATGGACTTAAGCATAGCCACTTGAAAAGGTTTCATCATAATCCACGCCTGGTTGATGACGAAAAGCTTTAACAAGTCTAGCTTTGAAAGTCTCAACTTTTCCATCTACACCAAGTAATCTTCTCAAGATATACTTGCTCCTGATGGGGATTTAACCCTTCAGATATAGCAGCCAAAGTCCATACTTTGTTGGTGTATATGGATTCCATCTCAGATCGCTAAGCATCCAGCCATTCTTACAGAGTCCCTACTCTCGATGGCCTGCTCGAAACTAGTTGGGTCATCATCTCATGATGCAATCCTCGCTCCCACTGTCATAGAGAAGCAGAAGTATCTCTCAGGCGGGTGAGGAACCTTACTAGATCAGCGGAGAGGCTGAGGTTCGTTGGTAACTATTCAATCCTTTGGTTCTTTCAAATCATCAGCTGTAGTTTGTATAGCTGGAACATTTCCAGTTCTACATAACAGACCTTGCCTCGAGCCTGTCCGGATTTTGCTTTTAGACATAGGCCGGACAACCCCAAATCTTAACTAGCTTAAGACATAGGCTCTTCCCATATCATATCAAATATGAAGTGGTAGGCAACTGATTTGATATGAACCCTATTCAATAGGTATGCAGCTTCTCAAGTGCATAACTCCCAAAAAGGAAATAGGTAACTCAGTAGTACTCATCATAGAGCACACCATATCGAATAGGGTGCAATTGCTCCGTCCCGATATACCATCGTGCTATGGTGTATACGGAGGAGTAATGCTGAGAGAGAATCTCATTCTCCTTTAGAAAAGTCAATAGAATTTGGTGCTCAAGTATTCTCCTCCTTGATCTCATCAAAGGACATAATACTTATACCCGTATTGGTTCTCTACTTCTAACTTATATTCTGTGAATATCTCAAAAGGTTCTGACTTGTGTTTCAACAGGAACATATGTCTGAATCACAAGAGATCATCAGAGAATTTAATGAAGTATATAGAACCGGTCTTGGCAAGTGTAGATAGGGGACCTACATACATCAACATGTATCATCCCAAGAGTTCACAAACTCTTTCTCTGTTTCAAGTAAACGGAGCTATGGTCATCTTATCTCTGTGACATGACTGGCAAGTTTCACAAGATGTAAATTCAAACTGATTTAAATATGCATCTAAAATGTAACTTCAGCCAGTCGGATCGCATTGATATGACCTAGTCTATAATGCCTCAAGAAGGATTCGTTCATTTCTGAACTCTTCCTCTTGTGTGTGTTCCGTATACTAAAGAACTGTAGTTTGATTTAGAACATCAATGCTTTTAGATAACGTGCCTGAACCGATCAACTTTTGATATAGGAAATGTTCAAAACATTATCCATCAATACAAAATTATATCCTTTCTTTACTAGTAAAGAGACTGATATGATTTTTTATATCAGGTTCGGTATCTAATAACATTTGTTCAGAATCAATGTACTGGTCATACAGGGCGACAGTGACCAACAGACTTGGCTGCAACACTTGCCCCGTTTTCTGCCTCATGAAACTTATCACCCGTTCTCAGTTCTTTACCTATCTGTAGCCCATGTAACATATTACATATGCGGGATCCTGATCCGGTATCATATACCCAGGACGTAAAGGACACTGAGAAACTGTTCTATATAATGAACACACCCGAAGATGATGCATCAGCATGCACTTACTTCGTTTGGGCGGCACGGGAATTCTGGTAATCCCCAATTTCCTGCTCTGTCTTATAACAATTATAAGTTGGAGCGGGACCAACGTTCCCCAGCTCGGTATAACAAGCGGGTTCAGTCAATATTCCGTATTATTATCTTGATTAAGGCGAGAGAGAGAGAAGAAAACACTCAGCGTGCGCTCTTTCAAGAATAGATTGGTTATTATGTTATCTAATCAGGATGGCTCCCACTGCTTTTTATCAAATCTTCCTTCAAACCCTAAAAGGAAAGACTAGCCGGGATTAATTACACACTACAAGTTCGCCAATCTTTCAGCCAGGCCAGTGTCGGTACTTTGAGGGAGGTCCCCCGTGCTTTCGCATGAACCTAATTAATGTAAACCTCGTTTTCCCAGAGGCGTAATCTCGTTAACACCTTTCTAGACACCTACTTGATCGGCTAATTGTAATGTGTAAAACTCTCCCAGGAGTAACTCTTACTCGCAGCGGGTATCGGGATCCAACTATCTCATAGAAGGTATGCAATCTCATTGCAAATTTCAACACTTGAAATTCCCGATAATTTTGCCCCTAGCGTCCTATGACCTTGACAAAGGCCAACAAACCATAGGATGCTAGTCAAGTTCAACCCGTCATTTCCTGATTGAATTAAACCCACCCGCACGGCCCTTGACAAAGGCCAACAAGGTCGCACGACTACCCTAATCCAATCTGCATCATATGCATAAGCAGATAAGCACCAGTCAGCTACCGCACACTACGCCTTGACAAAGGCCAACAAACGTAGCACGAATATTAACTACTACTTATCTGAAATGACGGAGGGCTACGACAGGTTTTTCTGAAAACCTATTGCCTAACGAACTTGATATCGTTGTAGGATCGAATGATTTTGAAATGGAGTGTTTTTGAGGCTTTTCTAGTTTTGCTAAAGGGTTCACTCCCGGTGAAGGGATCGTCGGCCCTTTCCTCATCGAATGAGGTGCGGGATATATCATATATATCACTGTGCAAAGCAAAAACTTCTTAAAAGCAATCAAAAGACAAACCGAGTGTGTAGCATCTGCCAGTTATTGCTAAAGGAGTCACTCCCGGTGAAGGGATCTCGGTCCTTTCCTCATCGAATAAGGTGCAGGATATATCATATATACCTCTGTGCAAAGCAAGAACTGTAGCTACCTGTTTTATTTTTGAAATTCGATTCTACAACATCTTAGGTTTCTTTTCTTTCATTAATCACATTAATGAAGTCCCATCATTTAAGTACCTAAACATCACAGATAAATACGACGTACACTTATGCCATCCGCATTCGCCTCGATGTCCCCTCGTGCACCGTTAGGTTAGGTAACTAACGGCAGAGCGGGGCAGGGCTAGCGCGGGTGTAAAACATAAGTAACGCCTATATAATATATCATATATACTATATAAAGTATCCATCACAGAACATATCACATGATCACATCACAGATATCGCAGCAGAAGAATCATATGAAATATTGGATATACTAGGACGTCCGTGTTTTCAATACGAGCCAGTATAAAACACGGATTCCACGGTCGCGATGAATAGCCAAACCCACACCCCTAGACCCCTACGAGAGCGGCAAGCAACCCTACCAATTCTAGAGTTAGGAGACCCGGACTCGACTCCTCGAGTTGGTCTCCCACTGGATTCCAGAACCCGGTTACTTATGCTCCCCTCCTTGGGTCTATCCTAGTGCGGAAAAGTAAATAATATACAAAGGGTGACGTCTTCCGCAACCTGGAAGTGTCCCAATAAAAGAATATTACATACAAGTTTTTACATGAATGAAAATGAAAAACACTCATCTCACATAAAAACCCCCGGCTATTCAAACACGACGATCCAATATAACATATCCAGCAACACATAACATCACATGTCATCAACGTAAGTAAACATGCGTATCCCAATTGTCGTTGACATATAGCAACGAAACCGGCGATATCACATATTACACTTACGGTCACAGAAAAGAAAGTGTAAAACTACAACAGTTGGAATCCGCAACCTCCATAGACATCGCATGCCTAATCAAATGAATTA
This sequence comes from Agapanthus africanus, assembly GCA_030015575.1. Classification (NCBI taxonomy): domain Eukaryota; kingdom Viridiplantae; phylum Streptophyta; class Magnoliopsida; order Asparagales; family Amaryllidaceae; genus Agapanthus; species Agapanthus africanus. The sequence goes on along the minus strand of CM057350.1, from coordinate 127,290,950 downwards.
CTTAGACATCGTATGCCTAACAATTATAAACCCCGCATTTTAGTCTCATTATTGAAAACACTTTTCAATATCAAGTCGGGCAATTCAACAGGATTCCCGACATTCTGATCGAATACTCGTCGCAAACTTCAATAGACGGCTGCACCCCCGATGCCTCCGACGAAGTGCACCAAGGCGGAACACCGCTGCCGCGAGCACCCGAACAGATGCTTTCGGCGACGGAGTTCTCCTACAGTCACTTGGTCGGGGCTATGGAGTGAGGCTGTCTATTAAGTTTACCCGGCGAGTATCCGCGTACGCTACGTGATTGCGACGGACTTTTGATCGCATCAAAATTCCGTGGCAACCGATCAAGTGAGACTAAATTGCTAGATTTATAACATTCATTCAGTTATCTCATAACTTCTTGTGAATTCTAATTATTGTATCCCATTCCAGATAAATAGAAAATGTTAAACTTTCCGATTGAACATTCAAACACCCAAGTTTTCCCGAAACAGCTCAACACATGAAACAAGTTTAAAAACATCCAGTTCATGCCTCAGTACCAACGGTCCAGCCGTAGAAGGGTCAAGCCAACGCCTAACATATGGCACGCCGTACTGCCCCAAACCCGAAGGTTCAAAGGGCAGTTCAAGACGGTCACATAATCGAGTTAAAGTTTGTTGTCTTCTAGAGGGACCATCGCGTTACTTGCACTACTTAGAACGTTATTAAACCACAGAAAGATCCAACACTTGGAAATTTCCCGACAGGGGAAAAGTTGGGTATTTATATCCGGTCGAACTTTTTAACATATTCCAAATATCCAGAAAACACATAGACAAAGTTTGAAATTACCGATCGAATCATCGAGGCTCTAAAACAACCCAGAAAACTCAACACTTGAGTGCAAATTAAAAATTCCCAGAAAACTCAGCACTTGGAAAAAAGAATTACTGTGTAAAAACTACAGGCAACTCCCTTCATTTGGCCGCGGAACCGCCGCAGAAGCCATGCTTCTGCCGCGGTTCCGCCGCACTATAAACATATCATGGGTTAATTTTTGCATCGTAATTCTTAGAATTCCCTGCTGAATTTTTTAAGCATTTTTAATCTGGAAAAATCCCAGATTTTGAAAAAAGCCCAGAGAGCAAATTGTTTTAGGGTTTCGATGTTCATTCGGGTTTCAAACGTCGTCTACACTTCGCCTAAGGCTCTAGCTAAGCTCTGATACCACTGTAGGGTTCCTAGGCACTCTAATGAGGTCTCACAAGGCATCAACCATGCCAATTTCAAATTTTACAAGTGCCGAGAAACCCTAATACGGATCGCTAACTAGAATTTTAGGCGAAAGATGCAACTAGTTAACAACTTAACTAAGTGAACGGAAATACAACCTTTGTAGATCTGGTTCTCCACCTCCATAGCTCCGTGATGAAGTCCCCTCGCTGTACAAATCGCATCCCGGACTCTAGCATCGGCTTCATCGGAGAAATGGGCGGGCTTGGTCGTCGGCTTCGATGCCGAAGATGATCTACGTCGAGGCATCACTAGATCAAGCTCCCACTTCACCAAGTCATGAAACTTGTGAAGAGAACACCCTATACTACTTGGCAAGAGGTAGAGGATGAAGAAATAGAAAGTGGGTTCACTTTAGAATTGTATTTCTCACTCTTTTCATCAAATCACCATTGATGGAAGCTAGTTTTTCTTCTTGAAGAAGAAGAAGAAGAAGAGGATAATATTACGATAAGTTATTTTCAAATAGAAAAGAAAATCGATACTTATCATAATACAACCATGGTCAAGTGTAGAGAATGAACTAGGGTTAAGTGGAATGGTTAGGGTTAAGCATGAGACAAAATGGTCACTTAGTCAAAGCTTCATGAAGCTTCAAGATGCAAACAAAGAAAGCCACCATTTTCTCTTTATGCCATTTATTTTCCAAAAAAAAAAAAGAATAAATAAATAAATGAATAAGAAAACAAAACCCTAACCATTCATATAACCATGGTTTAATCTTTACACAAACCCAAGTAAACATGTATCATCAAACATGATACAAACTTGTGCACAAAAAATATATCACATATACAATGTGCACAATCAAGTGAGAAAAACCATTTAAAGTGAACCAATACTAGTTAATGCAAAGTAATATATCAAATATATAATTATGCATTAAATCATTAAATCAACACTTGATTTAACGATCCGGTCATATCACATATAACCGACTAATATCAAATGTATCGGCTTATCGAATCAATCCTTGATTCGATAACTAGGTTATATCGCATACAACCTTTCGATACATTCATCGCGAGAATGAAATACGGTATCACATACACGCATTATTCTCGGTCCCGCACATATCTCATATGCGCTCCTATTTCATTTCGCTTGAGCCAGGAAACCTCTGTGTAGGACTCTAAAGACTCGTCAATACGCCGGCAGCAGGTGATGATCATATCAAACACCCACAAGCCGCAAGCGGTCTGCTAAACGTAACGGCCACCCGGGTATTGAGCGATCAGAAGATCGACGAGCAAGCCCGCTCACACTCCTGTGAATCCAACCAGTAACACTTACCGTACAGTCCGGTCTCGTCGTCTGATATGTCGCATATCTCGCCTAGGGGTGGTGAACGTCAGACCCCAATAGCTCGATAAGTCGTGTCGATATGAGGTCTATAACAGTTCGAGAAACTACTGGTAACACTTACCAGTAAATCTCAGCAACGCTGGCCAGGGATTTCCGGTTATAGCCAATCGAACACAGCGCAACATCAACCCCCTATACCGGGAGAGACGAATCCCCTCCTATCGCTCATTGCCTCCATGTGACTCGGGACTGTACCCAAAAACCACCGTTTTGCACGCCCTCTTGGATGTGGTAAGGTGGAAATCAAAGCACAGTAGGAACCACACAAGACTCTATGACGATCTCGGGTCAACAGACTACTCTGTACCAGTGTCACCAGAGAACTGCCATCTGACGTAAGGTATAATACCATCTGGGAGTTCTCGGCGAGTCCGTCCAGTGTACCCAGTCTCCACTGAGCACCCGTATATCATCTACGATGTCAAACATCAATGGATATGGGATCATCCATCGCCCATCTGTATGGGTCGAGAAGGTATACGCTAGTCTACTCTGGTATATCGATGCCTCGTCTCGATATACCCACGACTAGGGACTTTGAAGGATGTACTTATGGACTACCATGTCCCCACTAGTATGATCCGCATCATAGTCCAGGTAGTCAAGTACATATCCTAAGGGCTTTACCAACATGTAACAGAAAGACAATTAGTGTACACGTTAAGGTAAAGATCAACCAGATAGCATACTATCATGTCGAGCAAGAAAGTCCTCCCTATATATGTCCCAGCATCCACTGCAATATACATCCAATGTACAGTAATGACCTCTAGGGCATACATATAACTAACAAACTAATCAAACCCCTGCCGTCTCAGGACCAGTTTCCCCTGTCACGGATATTGATATCCGTAAGACATCGGAAAAGGACTGTGCGAATGCCAAGTGCCTCGTGTTGGCCTCAGTTGATGGTGTATACCAGAGGCAGCACGAGAAGATGGACTTAGTTTCTATCTTCCTCCATAACAAAGATTTATATAGAGAGCAATCTCGTATCGTAAGATATGAGACCTCGAACGAATTGCTTCAAGCGAGGTTGGCTTTCGGGTCATCTATAGGGGACAACGTCCTTATAAAGACTAGCTATTTTGATCAGCTCACGGACCTGAAGACCACGTTGAAGAACAGGTCAAGTACTGACTTGATTCTACAGTCTCTGTCCTCTACTTATACCCTGAAGGAAACCAGGGAAGAATAAGGAAAGGGAAGGGCAAAAGATTCGGGACTGGATGTAGTAAAGGAGGGACGTTCCTATTGTTACGGGAATGAACATTGGCAGAAGGATTGCAGGGATAGCAAAGCCAGTAGCCAGGATTCGAAGCATGTTGTGGTTTCGGCTTTGGGTGTGTTTGTAGTAGAAAACTGTATGTCAATTAACCCTACTTCCTAGGTACTGGATACCGGATCAGGATCTCACATCTGTAATTCATTACAGGCTTTGAGAAACCGTAGAGTTATCAGGATAGGTGATATGACTCTCAGGGTTGCCAATGGAATGAGCGTGGATGCTGAATCCGTAGGGGAATATCACCTTGGATTGACAAGTGGGCAGATATTGATTCTGCGTAACTGTTTCTATGTACCTAGTATGGCTTGTAACATCATATTTGTATCCTTACTTTCTAAGGAAGGATATGATTTTACTTTTGTAAGCGATGTGGTCCACATCCACCTAAATCAAGTTCTGATTGGATCAGGTACATTAGAAAACGGAATATACGTATTGAATCAAGCTCAGGTTTTCAGTGTCCAGAACACACTTAAAAGAACGTCTCCGGAAACAAATCAGGCTTTCTTATGGCATTGTAGACTGGGTCACATTAATGAGATACGGTTAACAAAGTTACATAAAGAGAGATACTTGAATCCGTTCGAGTATCAGTCTTATGCCACTTGTGAATCTTGTCTCATGGGAAAGATGACAAAGACTCCGTTCACTGGACACGGAGTAAGAGCGAGCGAGCTCTTGGGACTCATACACAGTGACGTGTGTGGTCCAATGTCTACACATGCGCGAAGTGATTATTCATATTTCATTACTTTTACGGATGATTTCTCTTGGTATGGACATGTCTTCCTGATGAAGCATAAATCCAAGGCCTTTGAGAAATTTCGGGAATACAAGAATGAAGTTGAAAAACAAACAGGCAAAAGTATCAAGACACTGAGATCTGATCGAGGTGGTGAATACTTGAGTGCCGAGTTTCTGGGCTACTTAAAAGAGAATGGAATTCTCTCTCAACTTACTCCTCCATACACACCACAACACAACGGTGTATCGGAAAGACGGAATCGAACTCTATTGGATATGGTTCATTCCATGATGAGTAAGGCTGAGTTACCGCGATCTTTCTGAGGTTATGCACTAGAAACAACTGCATATCTTTTGAACAAGGTTCCAACCAAGACTGTGCCCACCACTCCATATCAGATGTGGAGTGGGAAGAAACCCTGTCTTAAGTATTTTAAGACATGGGGAAGTCCATCTTTTGTAAAGAAGCAGCATGCGGACAAGCTCGATGCATGCTCAGTACTTTGTAAGTTTGTGGGATACCCCAAGAACTCCAGGGGGTATCTTTTCTATTCCGCAGAGGATCAAAAGGTTTTTGTTTCTCAGCATGCCCACTTCTTGGAAACTGAATTTTTAGAAAATCAGATAAGTGGGAGCGCAATAGAACTGGAAGAAAAAAAACCACAAGCTATTACTGAAAGCTTGGTAGAACCAGAAGTTTTAGGAGAACCGGACATCCCAGCGCCACTCCGCAGGAGTAGTAGGCAGTCTCATCCGCCCGAGAGATACTACGGTTTTCTCATAGACGGGGATCGAGAGGATTGCGTCATTGAATATAATGAGCCTACTAGCTTCCAGCAAGCCATTCAGAGCGGTGACTCAGTAAAATGGCTGGATGCAATGCGGACCGAGATGGAGTCCATGTACACCAACAAAGTTTGGACTTTGGACATTGCTCCAGAAGGGTAAAACCCGTAGGCTGCAAATGGATCTTCAGAAAGAATATTGGTGTAGATGGGCAGGTTGAAACCTATAAAGCTAGACTTGTTGCAAAGGGTTTTCGCCAAAGACCTGGTTTGGACTATGACGAAACCTTTTCTCTAGTGGCTATGCTCAAATCTATTTGGATCCTTCTTGCCATTGCTGCCTTCCATGATTATGAGATCTGGCAGATGGACGTAAAGACGGCTTTTATAAATGGAAATTTGGAAGAGTACGTCTATATGGATCAGCCGGAGGGTTTCATTCAGAGTGGGAGCAGCGGTAAAGTGTGCAAGTTGCTTAAGTCCATTTATGGACTGAAGCAAGCATCGCGGAGCTGGAACATCTGCTTTGAAGATACTGTCAAAGAATTCGACTTTATCAAAAATCTGGATGAACCATACATTTATAGTAAGATTGTAGGGAGAACTGTGGTATTCCTCGTCTTGTACGTGGATGACATTCTCCTAATAGGAAATGACATTCCTATGCTACAGTCAGTCAAAGGATTCTTGTCACAGAAGCTCTCCATGAAGGACCTGGGCAATGCCAACTACATTCTGGGGATCCAGATCTATCGTGATAGATCTAAGAGGATGTTGGGACTTTCGCAGTCCAGGTACATCGACACCATACTTAAACGATTCAGTACGGAAGATTCAAAGCGCGGTAATCTACCGGCTTGTCACGGAATCACCCTCTCCAAAGAGATGTCTCCCAAGACTGATTTAGAAAGGGCTCGCATGTCATCTATACCCTACGCATCTGTGGTAGGCTCTATAATATATGCGATATTGTGTACCAGACCAGATGTAGCATATGCATTAAGCGTTGTAAGCCGGTATCAGTAGGACCCAGGGGAGAAACGCTGGATAGCAGTAAAGAACATTCTCAAGTACCTGAGAAGGACTAAGGAGATGTTCTTGGTGTATGGCGGAAAAGACCTCCAGATCGAGGCCTTTGCTGACTCCAGCTTCCAGAGTGACAAGGATGACTCCAAGTCCATGTCGGGTTATGTCTTTACCCTCAATGGAGGGGCGGTTTGCTGGAAGAGCTCCAAGCAGGAAACCGTTGCTGACTCAACTATGGAAGCGGAGTACATAATTTCTTGCGATGCCGCAAAGGAAGCTGTCTAGATGAAGAAGTTTCTCACGGAGCTTCAGGTGGTTCCTACCATTGTTGATCCAATACCACTGTATTGTGATAACAACGGCACTATAGCTTTAGCGAAAGAACCCAGGTCCCATCAGAAGTCCAGACACATTTTAAGGCGGTATCATTTGATCAGGGAGATCGTAGATCGCCGGGAGATCGAGGTGAAGAGAGTAGATTCGGAGAATAACACTGCAGATCCGTTCACGAAGGCCATACCCCAGACTCAGTTCGAGCGGCTGATCGAGATGATAGGTCTTCGATACGCCAGTACATGGCCTTAGTGCAAGTGGGAGATTGTTAGTGTATATGCCATAGAGGCCATTACTGTATCATACTAGTTTGTATATTATTTAATGGAAGCTTGGGATATTGACGGTTGTATAGACAATCTTGCTCAAAATGATAGTATGCTACTTGGTTTGTTTCTACTTTAATATGTGCATATGTTTCTTTTAGCATATTGCTTATACATATTAGTGGAGCCCTTAGGATCTTTGCTTGATTACCAGCTGTTTCCTGATTAAAAATCAGGAATTACTTCAATAAGGCATCACGTGTTCACACGTGACCAATGGTCACGTGGTGACACGTGATGGTTAAAATCTCACTAAAACAAAAACGGAAAACAAAAGGCTGAAAGATGACCCAATTTGAGGTCACGTGCTCACACGTGACTAAGGGTCACGTGCCAGCACGTGACAGGCTTTGAAAAACTCACAGTTTAATAGAATTTAATTCTAAGAGTCAGGAATTACCTCAGTGAGATATCACGTGCTCACACGTGACCAATGGTCACGTGTTGACACGTGACCAATGGTCACGTATTGACACGTGACATTTAAAACAGGAATAAAATAACAAATGGCTGAAGGAATTACCTCAATGAGGTGTCACGTGCTCACACGTGACCAACGGTCACGTGTTGACACGTGACGGTTACAATTGAAGCGTACGTAAACGCTGAGGAAAGGACTCAATTGGTGGTCACGTGCTTACACGTGACCAAGGGTCACGTGCCAGTACGTGACTGGCTTCGAAAGCCTTACGGTTAATAGAATTAAATTCTAAAAGATTCTAAATCTTTCCAAATGGAAAAGGATTATGGGGACCGTTGGATTAAAGATCCAAGGGTGATTAAAAATCACCAATTTATGGAAAAAATCTTAGACAAGGAAATATTTCCCCTGAATCTCACCGAAAATAACAAACGGAATATCTTGGATTTAAAATCCAACGGTGAATAAAATTCACTGAATGATCTAAACGATCATATTAATTATGAAAACAAACAAAATCTTTCAATAAAAGATTTACTGAACAAATTGATTCTTTTACTTCTCCTATAAATAGGAGCTAAGAGAATTTGGATAGAGAGTTTTTTTGGAATCTTGAAACTTCAGAGAGAAAAGAGAGGAGAATTTAATTCTCTACAAAGAAAAACCCTAGGTAAGAGAAGAGAGGGGATCAAAACTTCAATAAAGAGAATTTAATTCTCAATCTAAGAGTTTAACTCTTCTATAAAAAAGAACTTAGTTCTTTCTCTGGTTGAAGATCTGCAAAGTGCACCTCTCCCCATAAGTTGAGAATTTAATTCTTATCGGGTTGAGATCCTGCCATGCAGATCTAAAACTTAGAGGAGGAATTGAGTTTAGAGAATTCAATTCTCTCAAAACTATAGGAATTTAATTCCTCCAAGATAAAATTAGGGTTTAACCCTATATGAGAATCCAATTCTCCAAAATTATAGGAATTTAATTCCTCCAAGATGGACAGAACTAGGGTTTAACCCTAATTGAGAATTTAATTCTCTCAAGCTCACAGGAATTTAATTCCTCTTAAAATGAAATTAGGGTTTCATCCTGTGCCAGAACTTAATTCTTTACATATATGGGAATTTTATTCCCACAGAAGGAAAATTAGGGTTTAACCCTATCTAAGAATATAATTCTTCCAAAGAAAATAGGGAATTTAATTCCTCCAAAGTTATAGCTAGGGTTTAACCCTATGAAGAATTTAATTCTTAAAAAGATAAAAAAATCTTCGAACAGGCAAAAAACCAGGGCCACGTGTCCCCACGTGACCCCTGTAAAGCTCCACAGAAAAGAACTCAGAGGCAACGCCTCACGTGCTCCACGTGACCCCTGAAGCACAGAAAGAAAAAAAAGAAAAGAAACAGAAGCTCTGGGCGCTCTCACATGTTACCATGTGACCCCTTGGCAAATCAGCGCACAAATCCCCGTCACGTGTCAGCACGTGATGCTCCAAAATCAAATATAGAAAGTATTCAACACTTTTTTGCAGAACAGAATAAGGGGAATCTGATCTCACCCTTGGGCGCTCTCACGTGTCCACACGTGACCCCTCTTTCTTCAGTGTTTGACACTAATTCGAGATCTTTATTCCCAGTGTTTAACACTAATTTGAAAATCCTATTTGTAGTGTTTAACACTGATTATTTTCTGATGTTTGACACCAAATCGAAAACTATATTTCCAGTGTTTAACACCGATTGTTCTTTTAGTGTTTAACACTAGTTTGAGAATTCTGTCTTTAGTGTTTTACACTTTTTTTATTTGGTGTTTATCACTACTTCTAGCCAAATTGGCTGATCTTTCAGAGGCAAAGCCTCCCCTTCAATTGAACCTCAAAATTAAATAACTGTCACGACCCGAAAGTACGAAAAATGACCGGCACTTAAACTACGAACGTCTCGAGGCGTACGTAATCTAAGTAAACCGAAAACCCAGAAATCCAAACCAAGAAAAGATGTAGAGTGCAGGAAAAACCAACTTAAAGCAAGTAGTTTCAATAGCATAAGCCGAAATTATGCGGTTTTTTTAAAAACATCAAAAATTTCCTGAAAATTTCGGCAGAGTCTCCCTTGTAAAAACTGGCTCCCAAACGGGATACAACATGAATAGTATACGAAATCAATACAAAGGCATCCCCAAGAGGGAGCTAGCTCTTCGTCAAACGACGGTCACAACCACACAAGCAATATAATATACAACGCCAACGGCGAGGATCAAAATTCAAAAGGGAACTCAAAACCACACGAAAACTACAGAAATATAACGCACGGCTCTAAGGTCGAAGGAATAACATTACTAGTCTCTATCTCAAAATAAATACATGTTTGGTTGATGGAACATCTATATACAACAGAATAATGATATACAAGATATAATGATGGGTGCGATACAAATAAACCCACCTACTAGCAAGTCACCCGGAAATGGAAAGAGTGCCAGCAAGCCGTAATGAAACCTGTATGGCGAAACCTGCAAGAACTGTGGCACAACGGGGGTGAGTTGCCAACTCGTGAGTAGAAAAACATCTACGCACAGAAATCGCATAAATAACGCAACCTAGATCAATGATCATAATATATCCTCAAATAAAACCAGCAGTCTATAACAATGACTAGGGTAAATATCTAACCAGAGTATAATCTTATGTGCCCGTGTCAGTGCCTCAGGTAGCAATATATCATATGAATGAGGTATGAATGCATGGAACAGAATGCATGTACTGACGAAAACTGCTTTCATAATTCAGTGAGATTTCTGTATTTTAAAAGTGAGGTACCATAAATGAAATCAGCATAAAACAGTGCCCAGCATCGACACAAAACAAGTGTCCAAATATCTCGATATCTCTGTATCACAATCACTGTACCTCAATATCTCAAATCACAATATCTAGGGCGCCGTCAATCCAGACCGGCCCCTACCATCCATCTCAAGACCACGACGGTATCCTCCGGATATCCGACGCGTCGGGTAATATCACCGGTCGGTAGTGCTCCCCTGCCGGGCTCAACGTCAACAACACATTCCTCTTGCCCCGGGGTACCGCACCGGGCCCACCATGTACTCGAAACGGTTCCTCCACTCCTCGAATCGGGTCTCGAAATCCATCAGCAAACTCATGGTGGACGACTCATACATCATGGGAAAACCGCACTTTTTATTTTAAAAAAGAGAAAAGGTTTATTTATGTTTTTGCGGTTTTCCTCCAAATCCAAGAAATCTCATGAAATCCGAATCCAAGTCATCAATAGCATGTAAACAGTGAATATAGGCATGAGAATCCATGAATGCGACACAATAGTGAATAATAACATGCATGAAGTAGTAGGCAATAACTACAATGTCTAACTAGCATATAAGGCAAGTACACTAATATCATGTCTAAACTATTAGCTAACAACCTATGTCAAATGAAATAGTATTTTCTAAAGTGTTCGTGACATGGCAATTACCGATGAAGATGTGTGTGAGCCGGCAAGTAAGTGTACGTGGTACATACGCGTCATCGGTAATGGTGCTGGTGTCCTAACAGCATGATATTAATAATGCAATAAGAAATTATAATATAAGTATGCGATGCGGAGCGAACAGTAAAAATGAGCGGGAGCTGAATACTAGACGCAACTATAACTAATCTGCACTAATCTAATATAAGTCCTACAAATGGTGCCTTTTGAAATAACACGAATCATGGGGTTTTGAAAGTAGGGGCTACGGTGTTTTTATGAAAAGATACGTCTTTTGAAATATCCGTAGGATCCCTTGACATGTCTTTTAAATTACCCACGATTCGTTAATTTTGAAATAAGTAGGAGTCTAATCTAGTCTAACAACTACACTAAACTATACGGCTGAACTAACAGGTAAGGAAACCGCCTAACATCTGAATCGATATATATATAAACATATATATATATATATATATTAGTCGGTGATCCCGTCTCGATAATATCACATCCGATACCATATCTATAATCAGATATTCCCAAGTCAAGAGTGGGGATCTATCATCAATATATAGCTCGTACGTAAATCCGTCGTACGGCATCCCCACATCTGGGTACGGGTCAATATCACATTCATCACACTATTCATCTGGTATCCCTTTTATCAAAGATCATAATCCGGGTACGGATCTATGTCTAGTACAATACTGATACCACCTACGTATGCATGCACGTGTGTGAAACACTACGTCAAGGACCCGCTACAACGTCATGTCGTATCTCAAATACGAACCCTGCTATATCACCGATCTCACGGCCTCAAATCAAATCTCATCGACTCATCATAAATCCCAAGTACTATCCTCAAATCCGTATGTGAACACATAGTCCCATACCCATGTGAACACATAACTATGTATTCCTGAATAAGCACAAATGAAAGAAGAAAGTATGCAAGTATGGGTGGGTGTGTGCATACGTGGTGCGACCACTACTCTAGGGGTTCGCGACACTAAATATCCAAGATCACCAAATATCCATATTATCATCAATGCACTCAAAAAATATATAAATAATATATATATGTGTGTATACGTATTCGTATACATCACCACGAACTGCGGCGGTGGTATACGCCATCCACCCGACTTCTCCCCGTAGATATAAATCTACTCACCTGGTCCTCGCTCGCCGGTGCCGACGTCGCCATGCGCTTGCTTGTCGTCTCAAAGTCCACATAGGGTACCTACATATCATAACGCACCGTATCGCATTAAAATCCGACTCATGGCCAAAACGACGGACGAATCCCACATAGGTCAAAACCTATGGTTGCCTTCACAAATCGACCCAAAAACTCTCGACGTCGGCGTACAAACGCCAAACCATCGAGAAAGCTCCCAACACACTCATTTGTACAATTACAAGCACTAATTATAATATAAAATAGCTTAAAATTCACAAAAACCCCAATTTCACTTAAAAAGTCATTTTTCCGAAAATCTAGCAAGCACAATTCGCCGTTTTTGTACAAAACATGATGTTTAAACAAATCTAGTGTCCATAATACTTATTAAATATCTTAAATAAGTCATAAAAACAATTTCCATAATTTAATCTCATTAAATTCCATTAACCCCAAAATTCTAGTTTACAATTTTACCCAATTTTAACACTTTTAAAGCAACAATATATAATTCAACAACTAGACTAGGTTTCGCACAACCTAAGGTGTTAAAATACTCATTAACATGCCAAAGACATGATGAAAGCCTTACCATATTTTAATTCTCAATTTAACACAATATTTACAAAAACTAGTTTGCAATATATATACTTATCACAAATTTAAATTAACAAAAATGCAACTAGCAACTAGATTTGATTTTAGTAAGCAATTATATGTTAATCTACCCATCACAATCCTAATCAAATGCTCAAACCCTAATCTTCATTCAAAACCATACACTTGAAATTTCAAACTTCAATTCAAAACCCTTTTTCTTTCTTAAACACCTAATTAAACACTTAATTAACTTAGATTAAGCAACTAGATAACAAATTTAGCAAAAGCATGAGATTATACCTCCCATGAGATCAAGCTCAAGATCTAGCCTCCTAAAATGCCATTTTGATCCCTAGATCCGTGCTAGAATGGCTAATGAGAAATGGGTAGGAGTTGGATTTTGATTTGGATTTTTGCTTGATTTTTAGTGGATTTTTCTTTGGATTTTTTTTGATGGAACAAAGAGAGGAGAAGAGGAAAAAGGGGCTGTTGGGGGGTTGCTGGTTTCAGCCAGAAGTGTGGGGGGTTGGGTGAGGGAGGAGAGAGAGTGAGGTGGAGAAAATTAGTTCAAGTCAAAGTCAACTCAAATTATATCATTTTCTACTCTTTTCTTTTCTTTTCTTTTGACAAAAGAAGTGATTGGAGAGAGGGAGAGGGGGAGGGCTGTCATGGTGGGGCCGGCCATATAGGGAGGGGGGAGAGAGGGTGAGGTGTGGGTGTTGTTCATATCAGAAAATTGCATTCTAATACCGTTCATTCATTATCTAATTGTTGTATTTATCGGTATTATTGACCAGTGTCTGCTCAGTATTACAGATTACAGGTATCCATGACAAAATACTGGAAATGCATCCAACAGCGCGGATATATCACTTGAGGGAAGACACTGCGACCAGAAACGCTAACCGACCGATACTTCAGGAGTTCCTTTATGCAACAAGTTGTGTACACATTTTTTTCTAAATGGTCCAACACAACAAGTGTGTACACAAGACTTTTAAGCACATGTGGATATGATTTTATATGCAATCAAGGATATGATTTTATATGCAATCAAGGATATGATTTTATATGAAATCAAGAATATGATTTTATATGCAATCAAGGATATGATTCTATATGCAATCAAGGATATGATTTTATATGCAATCATCAAGGATATGATTCTATATGCAATCAAGGATATGATTTTATATGCAATCATCAAGGATATGATGTTATATGAAATCAAGGATATGATTTTATATGCATATGATATTATATGCATTCAAGACTTAAAAGCATGTGTTCAAATCAAAGGCAATCAAACAAATCAGCATGAGCCATAATGGGGCAGATATGAATATTTCTTTCTGAGCCTATAAATAGAGACCAGAGGGAAGAGGAAAGGGTAGATTTTTCTTTAGTTCTATCTTAGAATTCTTGTAATTTTTCTTTTCATTCTTGAGCTCTTGCCCCTTTGTCTTGACCTTGCAACTTCTCATTTAGAACTTGCAAGCTTAAGGCTTAGATTCTTGACTTTAAGATCTCTTGTAACAAGTTTGTTCTTCAATAAAAGTTCGTATTTTTATTACATGTCTTGTTCCACTTTACATGATTTCAATTGTGAAATTCATGCCTTGCTTTGATCTTGCAACCTCTTAAGTGAGCTTGCAACCTTAAAGCTTGGTATTTGGATCTCACACGTTGCCGGGGATTGAACACTGGGAGATAAAACGCTTGAACTCATCGGTTCTCTTTTCCTCTTTATTTCATTGCATGTTTTTATGTATCTTCTCTTTTCTTTCTTGTTAATTTGTAAATATGTGTGAGTAATCTTTTCACTTGTTAAGGGTGTAATATGTTAGATCGTATTCGAAGATTTTCTTTGTCCAAACTTTAAAACCTAAAACTTGCCTATTGAAACTTCGTGCAAATCACCTGCAACTCCGCTCACTAGGCATCCTATTCTACCCCGATAGTGATGATTCCTAATCATGACCGGATTCCGTGGTTTGCCGAAGGCTAAAATCAAGAGATAACAACGGAAGGACAAGGGACAAGGAAAACGGATTTAGCGAAATACCGCAAATACCGTATTTCAAGTTCCCTAATCCACGTTGTTACTTATTGCTTTAGTATCAATACCAAGTCGGGGCTATAAGGAATTGGCAAACATCACCTTCATACAATCTAACTTATTACTACCCTTAACAAGCCCTTTTTATTCATATCTTTGTTACGACAATTAGTTAACCAACAAATCAAAACACGGAATTAACTCGTTAAAACAAGCAATAAGAAACTTACCATCTCCCTGCGGACGACCCGTATTCATCGCGGCTCGCTACAAGCGACACCGTTTTGATTGCGGTAATTTCAGAATTCTTTTTAAACACGACACAGTTAAAGCGTGACAATCAAATGGCGCCGTTGCCGGGGAGACGGTAACGCTTTTTATACTTGTAGTTTCGGGTTAAATTTGTGCATATTCTGTATAAAACTAACTTCTAACACATTCAAACAAATAACCATTCTTTTTGAAACCAACCACAAACACAAATAAAATTCTTTTCTTCTCTGGATTTGAATTCTGCTAACACTCTGATTTTCTTAATTATTTGTGTTCAGAATTGTGGTTGTTAATATTGCTTTTTGGCTCAAATATCCGTATTTTTCCAACATATGCAGATTTGACGGATTTTGAGCAGCGATCATACGGAACAAAGGGGCATTTTCAAGTGCAAAGGAGGGTGAACACTCAGTGCCAAAGATCCGGGTAGTTAGACCCGCGCAAGCGAACCATTCGACCACTCGGAGGCAATATCAACACGAGTTTCTGAAACTCGTGCTTTTTGGTACGTATTTTTCTAAACTTCCCCTCTCAAACCCGACGCTCCAATATTCTTGTCTTTGCAGGATTCTTAGCAAAAATCGCCGCAAAAAGCCAAAAAAAAAAAAAACTAACCGTATTTGTTGCAGCGCCGCATTAAAAGTAAAAAGCGATAACTGATTGCTTGAAAACAAAACTTGGTTGAATTTTGCGCATTGCATCATTTAATACGGACTTAAGGGGCTCTAACACCAATCCAGATTGGGTGGGGATTTCATCACCCTTCCCAGGACCCCAAAAATCACTAAAGCATATGCATTGTCCATTGTAAATTAAAAAATACTAGACTTCAGCCCTAAGGACTTCGCGCTCATTAGGAGAAGATAAACCGTGTTTAGAACCTCGCTTAACGGTATATTGTTTACGGGGTGTCTAGGAAAGTGTTAAAGGCGCAACCGCCGAAAGAGAAAGGGTTACTTAATTAAGGAACTTCGCGAAAGCGTTGGACAACCTCCCCTTATCTCTGCACTTACCTGGCCTTGTGATCAGTGTATTTTTAAGCCCGTTTCTCGACACTGTTTAACTTCGACAATCAAGTTCAGGAGCAGGTCTAGTAGACCTAGGTTACCCTAGATCTAGGTGTGATTGTGCATATCTTGTTTGTGATTGCTTAAGCCGTATATCTGTACATATTTCTGTAAATCTCCTTCTAAAAAAAAAAAAAGGAAAAATCAAAAACTTTTATAAAAAAAAACTTGCCCTTTGTCGCCAAATCCATTTTTCACCCATCACCCATCGCCTTTCTCCATTGACGTTTTCTTACCCTCACCTTCTCCGCTTTGACTATACTAAACTCGTTTAGTGTATGTCCGCTTGGACTCGGGACACTAGCGCCCGTCTAGTCCGCGTTACGTTAGTAGCTACCGACTACGCGATCGACTCCGAAGTCGATACTCCTTCCACTCCTCTTTCACCCCTACCTTTGCCGGCCAACTCCGACGTTGACCGGAATTCTGTTCATACTTCTTCACCTTCACCTTCGCTTTCACCAACCTCTTCTTCCGCGATGTCGGGATTCAATCCGAACATCTCTTTGACCACCCCTGGATTGGCTCCACCTCCTACGGAGACCAATATCCCACCACCTCCGCCTGTTGTAGCGCCGCAGCGAATCGCGCTCCAGGATCGTTTCTACCCCATCCGTTCTGCACTTCCCACCTGCCTTTCTCTTCCTCCGGCCAATGGGGACAACTTTGAAATTAAGCCCCATTTCATCAACATGCTTCCACGTTTTCATGGGCTTGAATCTGAAGATGCCTATATCTTCATCAACAAATTTCAAAACGTCTGTGCCATGATGAAAACCACCCAGCTATCGGACGATGCTATACGTCTACGGGTCATTCCGTTCACTCTATGCGATCTCGCTGAAAAATGGCTGTATAGCACCGCTTCCCATTCCATAACCAGTTGGGATGAGTTTGTTAAAGCGTTTCTCAAAAAGTTTTATCCAAATCACAAAACTGCAAGGATTCGCAATGAAATCAATCAATTCTCCCAGCTTCCTTCTGAACCCTTCTGGAAGTGCTTTGACCGGTACAAAGACCTTCTTGTTCAGTGTCCTCACCACGGTATAGAAAAATGGCAACTTTGCCAAACCTTATACGAGGGCCTGAACCCAGCAACGAAGCAGTTGTTGGAAACCATCTGTCAGGGCCACTTCCTATCCAAATCTGACGAGGAAGCATGGCAATTCTTTGACGACCTTGCGGAGCAAACGCTACAGTGGGAGAGCACGAGACCGACGACTTCTTCTTCTTCTACCTCCACTTCTACCGGTCAGTCTAGGGTAGGAATTCATCAACTTGACGTCTCTATTGCAATGAAAGCTGAAATGGCTGCAATAACTAGAAAGCTTGAAGCGATAGAGAGCAAATTTTCTTCTCCTGCTCCTAGCCCTGTTCTTCCACTTCGTACCATCTGCGCTTGTTGTTCCGATCCCTCTCATTTAACCGAAGAGTGTCCTTACAATTCTCCATCTCAAGGACAGGATCAGGTTAATGCTGCATTTCAGCAAAGACCAAGGAATGATCCGTACTCTTCCACGTACAATCCCGGTTGGAAGAACCACCCCAATTTCGCCTGGAATCAGAATCAGAATCAATTCCAAGGCAACCACTTCCAAAGGCCCCCTCCACCGCAACAACAAGCGCAACAACAAACTCAACATCAATATCAGCAGCCCTTCCAACCCCAGCCTTTCCAAAACCAGACGAACAACTTTCCACCCAACAACTCTTTTCCACCAAACAACTTTGTTCCGTCAAACAACGATAAGGTTTCCTCGCTCGAGCGAAGTCTGGAGGCGTTTGTTAAACAATCGACTCAATCTACCGCCAACATCCAGTCTTCGATTCAATCTTTAGTGCAACACACTGCCGCACACGGGCAAAGCATCAAGACCATCGAGGTCCAGATTGCACAGCTGAACGCGGCCTTAAGCGAGCGAGAGAAGAAGAAGCTCCCGTCCCAGCCACTTCCAAATCCCGGTCACCCACATAATGCACATGTTGCTCTTGAACAACAAAACCATAATGTGAGTGCCGTGACTACACTGAGATCGGGGAGGATGCTGCAAAACAACATTGGCACACGGATCAACGATGACACCCCGGCCGCTTCTTCTTCTTCTTCTTCTTCTTCATCTTCTGAGCCTATTCTCCGTTCTTCACAAGGCTCTCCTTCCTCTTCTTCTATGAACGGACCCACTTCTCACTTCACGAAAACACCTATTCTGGGATCCGGTCCAACTCCACAATCTCCTCCTCCAGCATTAGACTCAACCAATTTTCAAAATGTTCCATTTCCAAACCGGTTGAGATCTAATAAACAAAATCCTCAAATGGAGAAGATTCTGGAGTTATTTAAGCAAGTTAACATTAACATTCCTCTTTTAGATGCTGTCCAACAAGTCCCGTCTTACGCGAAAATCTTAAAGGACTTGTGCACGAAAAAGAGGAAATCTCAGGTACCCAAGAAAGTTTTCTTGGCTAGTGCTGTGAGTGATGCCCTTACCCAATCTTTACCACAAAAACGGAAGGACCCTGGCTGTCCTACGATTTCAATTACCATTGGGGATAAGAACATCAACCGCGCACTATTAGATCTTGGTGCCAGTGTTAACTTGCGTCCGTATTCAGTATACGAGTAATTAGGCGTCGGAGAGCTGAAACCCACGCACTGCACTCTCTAAATGGCCGACCGATCGATCACCCATCCTAGGGGTGAGCTAGAGGATGTGTTGATAAGAGTCGGGGACTTCATATTCCCCGTTGACTTCATTGTATTAGATACACAGCCTGTAGCTAACCCCCGGAATCAAATTCCGGTGATACTCGGTCGCCCATTTCTCGCAACCTTAAATGCTGTGATCAATTGTCGCAATGGTTCGATGAACCTCTCTTTTGGAAATATGACGATTGAACTCAACATTTTTAGGTTGGGGAATCAGCCCGCCGAACCTAATGCTCATATACTGGACGTCTGCTCGATCCAGGAGATCACCCCGGAAGAGTGTGAATTCGAGGAGTTTCTGTTTGAACGCGATAACCTTGACGCCACTAGTGCGTTTCTCTTCGAACCTGCTGCTGCTTCCGCGCCCGACTACGACTACGAGTGTTTTACGTTCTCACACGATCTTAGCCGCTCACAACCCGAGTTTGAATCTTTTGACTTTCCGGATGAGTTACCTGAACCATCCAACTCGGTAGCTTACGCTCGTTTTGAACCTTTGATGGAATCCTTTGAGTTCGAGACCTTTTCTCCAATCCAGCCTTCAATCATTTCACCTCCAATTCTCGAACTCAAGCCTTTGCCATCTCACTTTAAGTACGCTTACTTAGGTGAGAACGAGACCCTCCCGGTTATCATTTCGGCTTCTCTTGCTCCCGAGCAAGAGAAAGCCCTTCTTTCGGTCTTACACGGCAATAGGCAAGCTTTTGGCTGGTCCATGGCGGACATCAAGGGGATTAGTCCCCTGATCGTTGAGCATCATATTCATCTGATGGATGATGCCAAACCAGCCCGGGATCCACAAAGACGTCTCAATCCAGTCATGAAGGAGGCTGTGAAGAAGGAGATCGTCAAATGTCTGGATAGTGGTATCATTTACCCTATCTCCGATAGCCAGTGGGTTAGCCCCATTTATGTTGTCCCCAAGAAGTCGGGCATCACGGTCATAACCAACGAGGCGAACGAGTTAATCCCTACTCGCACCCAAACTGGGTGGCGAGTATGCATTGATTACCGAAAACTCAACGCCGCAACGCGGAAAGACCACTTTCCGCTACCTTTTATTGACCAGATGCTCGAACGATTGGCCGGACATGAGTACTATTGCTTTCTTGATGGCTACTCTGGCTATAATCAAATTCCCATCGCAGAAAAAGACCAGGACAAGACTACTTTCACTTGTCCTTTCGGCACGTTTGCATATCGTCGCATGCCCTTTGGGTTATGCAATGCGCCCGCTACCTTCCAGCGGTGTATGATGGGAATATTCTCAGACATGGTGGAGAAATTCTTGGAGATCTTCATGGATGACTTCTCCATCTTTGGCGATTCCTTTGACGAGTGTCTGCTGCATCTCGACGCTGTCCTTACCAGATGTAAGGACAAGAATCTCACTTTGAACTGGGAGAAATGCCACTTCATGGTGCGCGAAGGTATTGTCTTAGGACATATCATCTCGCAGAAAGGCATTGAGGTAGACAAAGCAAAGATTGAGGTCATTTCCAATCTTCCTCCTCCCCGATGCGTCCGAGATATCCGAGCCTTCCTTGGCCACGCCGGTTTCTATAGACGGTTTATCAAGGACTTTAGCAAGATTGCTAGGCCCTTGACTCTTCTACTGGCCAAGGACACGCCATTCGACTTCAGCCCGAGCTGTGTGGCTGCTTTTGAATCATTGAAACACTCACTCACTTCTGCTCCCGTTCTCTCTTCCCCTGACTGGACGCACCCATTCGAGATTATGTGCGATGCATCCGACTCTGCCATCGGTGCTGTCCTTGGACAACACATCAACAAGATGCCGCACGTAATCTATTACGCTAGCCGAACCCTGAACGACGCCCAACTCAATTATACAACAACTGAGAAGGAATTCTTGGCTGTTGTATTTGCTTTAGAGAAGTTCAGGCCCTACCTCATCGGCTCTCCAGTCATTGTTTACACTGATCATTCTGCTCTGCGCCATCTTTTTGCGAAGAAAGATGCCAAATCTCGGCTTATACGTTGGATCCTCTTTCTTCAAGAGTTTGACCTTGTCATTAAGGACAAACGAGGATGTGAAAACGTCGTTGCCGACCATCTCTCACGACTTCCTTCTTCGCCGTCGCTTCAAATCCCGATCAATGACGTTTTCCCGGATGAACAACTCTTGACAATATCTCGCGAAGCTTGGTTCGCAGATATTGTGAACTATTTGGCCACAGGGTTACTACCAACCGAATGGTCAAGTCAGGACAGACTTCGCTTTTTATCCCAAGTAAAACATTTTTAATGGGACGAACCCTATCTGTTCAAGTACTGTCCTGACCAGATTATTCGTAGGTGTGTCCCTGATGAGGAATTCAAGAGTGTGCTGTCATTTTGCCACGATCAAGCGTGTGGCGGGCATTTTGGCCCCAGAAAGACAGCTGAGAAGATCTTGCAATGTGGTTTCTACTGGCCACAACTCTTCAAAGACGCTCATGACTATTGCAAGACTTGCTCCCGGTGCCAACATATGGGCCGGATATCCCGGAGAAACGAGATGCCGCTCCAACCAATCTTGGTTGTGGAGATTTTCGACGTGTGGGGGATAGATTTCATGGGGCCGTTTCCCAGCTCTTTCGGGAACTTGTACATCCTTCTAGCTGTTGATTACGTCTCTAAGTGGGTCGAGGCTGTGCCCAGCCGGACTAACGACAACAAGGTTGTCGTTAGGTTCATTAAAGAAAACATTTTCTCCCGTTTTGGGCACCCCCGAGCGATCATTAGCGACAATGGAAGTCATTTCTGCAATAAGACTTTCGAGGCCTTAATGCGGAAGTATTCCATTAATCATAAGCTATCCACGCCCTATCACCCCCAAACCTGTGGTCAAGCCGAAGTCTCAAATCGGCAGATCAAGCAGATACTGGAGAAGACGGTTTCCAAGAACCGTAAGGATTGGTCGCTGAAACTAACTGATGCCCTTTGGGCTTTTCGCACTGCTTATAAGACCGACCTTGGAATGTCTCCCTATCGGCTTGTATACGGAAAAGCTTGCCACCTCCCTGTCGAAATAGAGCATCGCGCATTTTGGGCGATAAAAGAGCTGAATCTATCTCTCGAAGATGCGAGCAGCCATCGGAAGCTGCAACTGAACGAACTGAGCGAGCTTAGGGATGAGGCTTACGATAACGCGGTTGTCGTTAAGAATAGAACGAAGGTGTTTCACGATAAACACCTTTTGCGCAAAACCTTCGTACCTGGTCAGCAGGTACTGCTTTACGACACCAGACTTCATTTCCATCCAGGAAAGCTCCGATCTCGCTGGAAAGGGCCGTATTTTGTGCGGAATGTGTATCCGCAGGGCGCTGTGGATTTGGAAAATCCAAAGGACGGTTCATTTTTCAAAGTGAACGGACACCGACTAAAACCGTACCTTAGCGCCGAACCAACAGAGGAGCTCCTATTCTTACAGGAGCCGGTTTACCCTGCCTGATCTTCCTCTGCCCACCTCCAAACTTCGGTTATCCAGCCAAGAACAGTGGACACTGTTCCAAATAAGTTTGGGGGTATGTATAAAGCCTTTTGTATATATTTGTGAATATTCTTTTCCATTCTTTTTCTTTTTCTTTTCTTTACAAACAAAAACAAATAAAAATTGTGTATCGCTAACCGACAATTTTTGACCCTTCAAATGATCTCTTCATGCAATGACAGTGAGGACACTGTTCAGTTTAAGTTTGGGGGTACGCTCGGTACGCATTTCTTACCTTCGCATTCATATGTATATTTTGCATCTGCATATTAAAATCCATAAAATCCATAAAAATCTGAAAATTTTCTAAAAACATAAAAACTTTTCTGTCAAGTTAGCTAGTGGGAGGACTCTGATTCAACATTTCGACGGTTTTGTTTGATAAAATAAGAATAACTAAATCTTATGTTTAGATTTTGAAAACCTGAAAAATAACTCTCCTTTGAAGTTAACTATAGCTGATATACGTCTTTACATCACACTACAAGTGTCGTGAGTTTTTGGGAATTAGATGATAAGTCTTTTATGTCGAAAAACTTTTAAATGGATCAATGATTTTCTGAGGATCAAATAGGTTTGTTCTGAAATAAGTAGTGTCAAGAATAGTTTATGAAGTAAAGCGAATATGAAGGAATGTTATTGATGCCGTAATTGGAACTAAGTCTGAAAAATAACCCATCTGAAACTTGATTGGAATGATTACACACCAAACCCACTAAACACGTCTTTTATCCAAAAAATAATTGAACTGCCGGTTATATCTCCGTTCGTATTAAATCATCTGATTTTCACGCCAAACTGTCTTTTGTTTTTGGACCTGGGTAACTTGAGTAATTAAGTCCGCCGGGGTGTTTCTACACCTAATGCCCTAAAACCAACTGGTGCGGGTGCATTGGTCCAAAGCTCGCTAAGAAGCCTAGAAAGTCCAGATTAAAACAAAGTCAAGCAAGTGTTCTCTCCGAGTTAAAATTCCTAACGGTTCTTTGTGTGAGAATAATCTTGATAAAAGACAGGCTTTTTTAAAAAAATTTAGCGGAGATATGAAGGTTTTATTCTATGATAAAGACTATTGCACGATTCACAGAGGTGTGTATGAAATGAAAACAAGGAAAGGGTGGAGTGAAAAATAAGACCTAGTTTCCTGTTAAGGAAGATAGAAATTCTGAAGTTGAAACTTTTTACTGGAAAACGAAGCTTGAAAAAAAATTGCTTAACTCTTTATAAAACTTATGTGATCCTTTTAAAAATTTTATCCGGGCTTAATTGTGTGATATGATGACTTTATTCGACCTTTCGGGAACTTAACGACACTATTTGCACTGCACGTGAAGACATATAAAAGCTGTAGTTAAACAAGAAGCGAGGTGTGAAAAATAAAGGGTCGATAGTCTAGACCTAGGATAATAGAATTGTTATTTTCTGAAACAAAACTTTAGGGTTTGAATCTTAGTTATTTTACAAAACTAGCTTGACCGGATTTTGTGGGTAGTATCCGCTGAAAACCCTCAGGAGACAACACTCCTCCTACTAGGGACACCTAAAGGTTTAACGGTTTGTTGCACTTGCTCAGTGCAATCGCGTTCCCTGCGAAAGTGAGATTAGGAAATCTTTTGTGAATAAATTGGTTTTGCTCGGGACGAGCAATAGATAAGTTTGGGGATATTTGTTCATATCAGAAAATTGCATTCTAATACCGTTCATTCATTATCTAATTGTTGTATTTATCGGTATTATTGACCAGTGTCTGCTCAGTATTACAGATTACAGGTATCCATGACAAAATACTGGAAATGCATCCAACAGCGCGGATATATCACTTGAGGGAAGACACTGCGACCAGAAACGCTAACCGACCGATACTTCAGGAGTTCCTTTATGCAACAAGTTGTGTACACATTTTTTTATAAATGGTCCAACACAACAAGTGCGTACACAAGACTTTTAAGCACATGTGGATATGATTTTATATGCAATCAAGGATATGATTTTATATGCAATCAAGGATATGATTTTATATGAAATCAAGAATATGATTTTATATGCAATCAAGGATATGATTCTATATGCAATCAAGGATATGATTTTATATGCAATCATCAAGGATATGATTCTATATGCAATCAAGGATATGATTTTATATGCAATCATCAAGGATATGATTTTATATGAAATCAAGGATATGATTTTATATGCATATGATATTATATGCATTCAAGACTTAAAAGCATGTGTTCAAATCAAAGGCAATCAAACAAATCAGCATGAGCCATAATGGGGCAGATATGAATATTTCTTTCTGAGCCTATAAATAGAGACCAGAGGGAAGAGGAAAGGGTAGCTTTTTCTTTAGTTCTATCTTAGAATTCTTGTAATTTTTCTTTTCATTCTTGAGCTCTTGCCCCTTTGTCTTGACCTTGCAACTTCTCATTTAGAACTTGCAAGCTTAAGGCTTAGATTCTTGACTTCAAGATCTCTTGTAACAAGTCTGTTCTTCAATAAAAGTTCGTATTTTTATTACATGTCTTGTTCCACTTTACATGATTTCAATTGTGAAATTCATGCCTTGCTTTGATCTTGCAACCTCTTAAGTGAGCTTGCAACCTTAAAGCTTGGTATTTGGATCTCACACGTTGCCGGGGATTGAACACTGGGAGATAAAACGCTTGAACTCATCGGTTCTCTTTTCCTCTTTATTTCATTGCATGTTTTTATGTATCTTCTCTTTTCTTTCTTGTTAATTTGTAAATATGTGTGAGTAATCTTTTCACTTGTTAAGGGTGTAATATGTTAGATCGTATTCGAAGATTTTCTTTGTCCAAACTTTAAAACCTAAAACTTGCCTATTGAAACTTCGTGCAAATCACCCGCAACTCCGCTCACTAGGCATCCTATCCTACCCCGATAGTGATGATTCCTAATCATGACCGGATTGCCCGTGGTTTGCCGAAGGCTAAAATCAAGAGATAACAACGGAAGGACAAGGGGCAAGGAAAACGGATTTAGCGAAATACCGCAAATACCGTATTTCAAGTTCCCTAATCCACGTTGTTACCTATTGCTTTAGTATCAATACCAAGTCGGGGCTATAAGGAATTGGCAAACATCACCTTCATACAATCTAACTTATTACTACCCTTAACAAGCCATTTTTATTCATATCTTTGTTACGACAATTAGTTAACCAACAAATCAAAACACGGAATTAACTCGTTAAAACAAGCAATAAGAAACTTACCATCTCCCTGCGGACGACCCGTATTCATCGCGGCTCGCTACAAGCGACACCGTTTTGATTGCGGTAATTTCAGAATTATTTTTAAACACGACACAGTTAAAGCGTGACAATCAGGTGTGTGGGTTAGGAAAAAGATAAATGCTAAACCCCAATTCCCATTAACACTAATTTCACCGAAAAAAGGCCTTTTTCTTCGATATTTTCTAAACCGTTTTAGCAAACGATTTCATTTCAAAAACCACATGATAAAATTTTATTTAATGTTTTATGATGCACAAAATTTGTTTCAACTCATTCCAATTTGTAATTTTCCCTAATTAAATGTATTAGTGACGGCTTAAAATAATAATAAAATAATTTTTTTCAGAAAATTTGAAATTTCACCAGTGGCTCAATAAACACTAAATACTAGCAATTACATAGCTAGAATATGTATATTTAATTTTTATAATAAGATATTTGCATTTTGACTTTTTACAGAAAACCACTTTATTTTACCGTTTTTTCGAAATTTCACCGAAACGATTTTCAAAACGTTACAATCTTCCCCCCTTAAAGAAATTCGGTCCCCGAATTTAAATTAAAACCCCCCCAAATACTAAAATATCTAAGCAAAACCATCAAGTCGTCGGGGCTCCGAAATCATAAATACATAAAACAAATCGTAGCGCAGCGCATGCGCGTGAAAAATAAGCATATAACTAAAATCAAAACTCCATCCAGCATCCCGCAATCATCGGAGTCATGGTGAAGACACAATGTCCAAATCCAAAATGAAAATCAGTATGATATAACTCGAAACTATACATGTAAATATCGAATATATATATGTAAGTATCTGAAGGAAATGCATGCCAAATCTCTTTAATTCGCTGTGCAACGCGTATAACACTGCACAGTGGCGGACGTCTATCATAAGAAAATACCTATATACATATATACCTTCGTTTGAAATGTACGTTCCGCCGTTTTGGAACAATTTAGAAGGGTCTCCTTGTTTTAAACATTTCGTGTCGTATCAGACACGTAGGTAAATACTGAGGCTATAGCTCGCCTTTTTTGGAAATCCCTTCAATAACTATCAATGCATGCAAAATATTTTCAGGTACTGTCTTCTGACTAGTCCTGCTCAGTACGAAAACACATAGCAATATCATAAAAACGTACTGCTCTATAAGAAAAAAATCAATCGCAAAATACGCGTATAAATACTACGTGCGTCTGGTGCGCACGGAAATCAAAATCCAAATATGTGCCATACATATGCACAGAAACAACATCTAAGTGCATCAGGTGTGCACGAAACATCTGTCGTAGGCAACATGTGTGCCTGACAGCAAAATCAGGTGCATCTGACATGCACGAAAAATCTCGATTTAGTGAATCTGGTGTGCACCAAAATCACACTTCAAAACATGCGCCCAACATGCACGAAAATCCAAATCAGGTGCATCCATCGTGCACGAAATCATGAAATCCAATATCAAGTGCCGAACATGCGCAAAATCAAATCAGGGGCACAAGGTGCACAAAACAAATATCGAACATCACCATCGAAATCAAAGTCCAGTGCATCTAAGTGCACAAAAGGCGTATCACTGTACTGCAAGCATATATAAACTATACAGAGTGCAGGAACCAAATCGTGTGCGTGCATACGCACAAAATCAACTCAAATGTCTAAAACCGTAAAATCACAAACATGTGAAACCCAAGCACGAAAACGATATCAAGTGCAACACTGTGCAAAGATCATAAATCCTCAATCATCAAAATCAAATCATGCGAATAAATCACCCAAAACATTGAAATCAATAATGGCGGAATAGTATCGCTCAAGTGCATCCTCTAAGAATCTCGGGCCAACTGTCGCGGTCACTAGTGGGACGTCTCGTCGATGATCATGTACTCTGGCCTGCTGGTGTGCGTAACAATGACCACTCCTGGGTCAAGGTCTTCACTGGGAATTACCAATCTCTCGGTCCATCGGCTCATCGGCCTTGTCAGGTGTGCTAACGGGGATGATCCCGTTCTGGCACGCCACTTGTCACCTCCCGGTCAATCATCGCGACTACTCGTAAGACAGCATATCACTGGCATCGGCCTCTGGCTCTCTGAATGTACGTGACACATCTGATCCTGGGTGCAAGTATCATTGCAGCAGTGTCCTGGAAGGAATCCTGCTCACGGTCTCTTCCATGTCTCGCCTTTGCCAACTGTCCGGAAGTCATCGTCCTTTCCTATATATGCATCTTGCTCCGGAACGGCTGCATACCCATCGCGACTCCTTCTTGAAGGTATATCCAGTACTCTGCCTCGGCATGCGTATCGCATCTCTGATGTCGGCGGAGTGGAACGTCGTCTTATCCAGATCTTGTACGGACCTCTTTACTCCATTTTCTCCAATGTCGACTGCTTCGGAATCATCTCATCATGGCTACATGGACTGAGCTCCAACGGCTATCCTCGTATCGAGAGTCTCCCAAGAAATGCATCTCACCACCTAGCATCCGAATTAAGTCGAGCCATCCAACCGAGTCGTCAAAACCTCATAATCCCCTAAGAGCTCAACCTCTTGGGCACAGTTTAATAGTATCGAGTACATACCACAGCATCGGCGGTCCAGCCGTAGAAGGGCAAACCCAAGCCTCACTAATGGCGCCGTAGAACTGCCGCAAACCCGAAGGTTCAAAGGCTTTCACACGGTCATTAAGTCGAGTTAGGGTTTCATTCTTCTAGAGGGACCAAGAATTGCCTGCATGTCTTTCCGACTACTTTAAACTTGGAATAATAGGTTTCTGACATTCGATCGTCTCTGTCGACTCTCAACGTCTCCGCGTGAAGTCGTCTCCAGCTGGAATCAATCTATCTGATGACCTCGCATCGGGGTAGGCGAACGATCCACATGTCCTAGTCATTCATCCTCGATGACTAGCGACCTTCTAGCATCTATTAGTACAACTCGTCCCGCAATAGCTCCAACATATTGGGCGATATCTCGTCACTCGCAGCAACAACTACCTCACTCGTCTGCACGCTGAACAGTGCCTCAATCATCCTGAGTAAGCAATACACCAACGGTCATCAAAATCTGGCTGGCCTCTATCATTGGCTTAATCTTCTAGTGTCGATCAGCACATTCGAGTAACCTCATAAAGGCGATCCGCCAAACGCTCGTGGGGCGGAAACACAGTAAAAAGACACATCTCCGCAATCGTGTGTCGCCGGAATCATGCCCTGGTCAGTCATCGTTCTTGACGAGCTCATGCTGACCGCAACTCTAGCCGTAGCTCTCCCTGCCCGTAATCGTGGTAGCAAAACCATAACTGGTACTGATGAGGCTAGATCGGAATGAATATAATACTGATCAAAGAAATGTACATCCTACGGCTTCTTAAGTGGAGTAGCGTATCGTAAATATGCCGCGGAACATACCCACGGTACGTCACTCTACTTTAGTCACCTATTCCATCAACCAAGGGTCATCCTACGCTCCGAAGGTAAAACCTAACGCTCTGATACCAACTTTGTCACGACCCGAAAGTACGGAAAATGACCGGCACTTAAACTACGAACGTCTCGAGGCGTACGTAATCTAAGTAAACCGAAAACCCAGAAATCCAAACCAAGAAAAGATGTAGAGTGCAGGAAAAACCAACTTAAAGCAAGTAGTTTCAATAGCATAAGCCGAAATTATGCGGTTTTTTTAAAAACATCAAAAATTTCCTGAAAATTTCGGCAGAGTTTCCCTTGTAAAAACTGGCTCCCAAACGGGATACAACATGAATAGTATACGAAATCAATACAAAGGCATCCCCAAGCGGGAGCTAGCTCTTCGTCAAACGACGGTCACAACCACACAAGCAATATAATATACAACGCCAACGGCGAGGATCAAAATTCAAAAGGGAACTCAAAACCACACGAAAATACATGTGTGGGTTAGGAAAAAGATAAATGCTAAACCCCAATTCCCATTAACACTAATTTCATCGAAAAAGGCCTTTTTCTTCGATATTTTCTAAACCGTTTTAGCAAACGATTTCATTTCAAAAACCACATGATAAAATTTTATATAATGTTTTATGATGCACAAAATTTGTTTCAACTCATTCCAATTTGTAATTTTCCCTAATTAAATATATTAGTGACGGCTTAAAATAATAATAAAATAATTTTTTTCAGAAAATTTGAAATTTCACCAGTGGATCAATAAACACCAAATACTAGCAATTACATAGATAGAATATGTATATTTAATTTTTATAATAAGATATTTGCATTTTGACTTTTTACAGAAAACCCCCTTATTTTACCGTTTTTTCGAAATTTCACCGAAACGATTTTCAAAACGTTACAATAACATCCAGAGCTACAATAGAAATGTTATCAAGTTCCTCAAAACTCTTATGGACTGGAACCAGACAAATGTCAAACAGTCCAACTAAGGGCCAGACTTGATTGGACTTAGCCCAAGTTGGCCATAAGTTCTTAATCCAGACTTAACTGAGCCAATGGGCTCACAATATAATTAATTGGTCTTGGTTCCAAATTGGGCTACAGATTATTTAATCTACCTTGGTTCAAGGGTACATCTCTTCACTCCTTTGATATTTGTCGTTGTAATTCCTCAACGTCTTCAAAGAGGTGACGGGTCCCAACAACCATACATTTTACGGACTGTGGGGTCCTTAAACTCATGGACTATGATGTCCCTAATCTTGACCGGGATGTCTTAAAACTAACAACGGACTATGATGTCCTTAACCTTGACCGGGATGTCTTAAAACTAACAACGGACTATGATGTCCTTAACCTTGACCGGGATGTCTTAAAACTAACAACGGACTATGATGTCCTCAATCTTGACCGTGATGTCTTAAAACTAACGCCGGACTGTGGAGTCCTTAAACCCATGGACTATGATGTCCTTAACCTTGACCGCAATGTCTTAAAACTAACATTGGACCGCAATGTCCTTAAACTACCTACCGACCGCAATGTCACTAAACTAAACAATTGGGCCCCCAATTGCTCTCTTGTCGGATCTAAACGGTCCCGTTAAGTTGATCTTAGTATAAAATTGGACTAACGTATTCTTAACTAACGTTTAAGTTGATGTTAGCCTCAAATAAGGCTAACGTATCCTTAAACACAAACCCCCCAAACCCAAATCTAAGAAAAATACGGATTTGGACTAGTCCACGCCCTACGGGCGACAACATAACTTAGTCTCCGTATACAATCCACGAGCAACCAAACACAAAAAAAACACCCGCGACACGAAGTGATCATCTGGAGAAGGAGAAAGTTGTTACCGCGATGCGGTAGCGTAATTAACTGCAGGGGCTTGCGCCTGCAGGGAAGAGCGTCCCCACAATCAAAAACCCCTCAAACGAGGGGGAATCTGACGAAGTCTGCTACATCGGCCGCATCCGTTTGAACCTTCAATACACGATGCGATAAATCAACTTGGCATTTTCGAAGAGGTGGACGGATAGCACCTATTAGTATCTGCCCCGAATTTCAGGCAAGACATCCCTGTCGCGCCGTCTTTCGGAGGGGAACAGATTCTGGCACGCCCGGTGGGACCTTTTCCTCTTTCCACTCCACACTTCGTGTGTCGTATTCGCGAACGAATCATGGTCTATTAATGGTTGCCCCTGGGTTTCGAGGTACTAAGAGTTGGCGTTTTGCTTGCTGCAGAAAGCAAAGGATCAATGGCCGGCACCTGCTCAAAGTGTTCCACATGCTACTGCAATCTACGCTCCGCCTCGACTGGGGGCATAACCTACGGGCCCCAAGCGGCCTCTTTGTTCACGATGCCCGTGGAGCAGATTACTCAAGCCACCACAGGGCTGTTTTTCGGGACCATGCTCCCGCCAGCGAGCTTCACCATCCCTGTACCCGTATCGGAAGCTTCAAAGAAGTCGGTCTTCGATTGGCTTGCTACTACCATGACCCCTCTCAACGGGTCGTCCAATTCCAACCCCTTGGTCTTCACCAAGCTGAACTCGAGCTCCAAAGGGCCTACCAAGAAGCCCATAATACCTGAAGTAGCCATCCCAAAGAAGATTGCCATCCATGCTCCTGAAGTCGTCGAGGCAGCTTCTCCTGCCAGAGGATCGGTCTTCGCAAGACTGACTGCTCCCATTCCCGCTCCCGCTCAGAAATCTGTCTTTGACCGGTTGGACACGGCTTCTCAATGGACGTCAGTCTTCAAGAGGCTGACACCGGCAACAGCCCTTCACCTGAACAGAGGGCAAGACAAAGCCGTCGTTGAACCAATCCCAACAACTCGTCACGCTCGACGTCGCCACTGGCACCGGATAAGGAAGGCTGGGGGCAACTCCCCCTCTGGGCTAGCTCCACCAGCTCCAACGGTGGAAATTAATGCTGTTGTTCCAACCGGGAACAGCTTTGAGCCGCTGAACAGGGTACGCAGAAATTTGCCAATTACGGTGCTCAAAAGATCTCCTCCACCGGTAGAGACCATCGTAGAAACAAAGCCGGAGCAGTCCCCTCGACGGCTATCTTCCAAAGTCTACAAAATTTGGCAACGAGTCCGAGAATCGGTGATTGATCCGAATTTCTCCCACCAGCATAAGAAGTCGAAGGTCCGACAGGAAGAAAACCGTCCTGTTAAGCCACGGAAAATGACGGCTACCTGGGTGCCCACAGCAACGGCCCCTCAACTTCGATGGCCCACAAGAGAAGAAGGCCGGAGAAAGTCTCCACGCCTGCGGCAAATGTCAAAGGCAGTAAGCCTAAACGCCCTAAGTCTAGGGGCGTGGTGGTACATACCGTCTACATGGCGTCCGGGAAAGAGGATAGCCGTATATCCACAGGTCATCGACCACTTACGCGATCAGTGACTAAGGCTCAAGAGCAGCAGCAGAAGCTCCCAGAGATGATGACCGCGATGGCCACACTCACCGGGCCAAAAGAAAGCCCAGAAGCATCCTTGGACCAGCGACAGGAGCAAGAAACCGATGCCGAATTCCTTCGCAGGATACTTGAAAAGAATGACAGAGAGGCTGCGGAACAAGCAGCCAATATAAAACGAATGGCCCTTCTGTTCCAGGACATGGTGGGTATGATGATCCAGCCGGATCCTCCAGCCGAAGACCCTCCGATTATCCTTAAAGATGATAGAGGAGAAACGTCAAATCCACCTCTGGCTCTTTCAACAGCCAAAGAAGAAACGATCTTTAAAGCTGCCCTGGATAACCACATAGCCTAGCAGATACGAGTTCACCAGGCAACTGAGGCAGCCGACCAAGTTGTCAAAACGGGGCGACCATATCCGAGCTGGTATGATCAAATCAAATACCCGCCGGGCTACACGATCCCAAAATTCCATGTCTACAAGGGGACAGGCAACCCCCATCAACATGTTGCCCAGTTCAGGGCTCTTTGCGGCAACACCGGCGGCGATGATAAGCTCTTACTCCATCAATTCATCGGCAGCTTATCGGAGACGGAGTTTAAATGGTACTCCGAGCTTCCAAATGACTCTGTCAAAACTTTCGCAGAGATGGCGTTGCTATTCACTCAGCGATTCGCGAGCGCCAGCGAACGCACCCCGATAACAGCTTTGATTAATGCAAGGATGAAGCCTGGCGAAACTTGGGTCCAATATGCAATCCGATAGCGAAACCTATGGTCGAAGTGCGAGCAGCGCATCGAAGAAGCACCAGCGGTGGGCATGTTCGTGGGCACTCTAGATCCTCATGCAACTATTTCACAGTTCATGATGTTCTTTAAGCCGACCACGTTCCAGGCCTTAATCGACAAGCTAGCCCAAATGGATCAAATGGGTCACAGACCGTCTCCCCCGAAGCCGGAACCTCGAAATGACAAGGGTAAAGGGAAGGCGACCTTCGTTGTGAACACTCAACAGTAATCCAGTGCCCCAAAACTAGCGGATCAACTGGAGGAGAGACGACGCTATTACAATGAAAAAAATGAAGTGTCCTTACTCATTCCCATGGGACAAGACGAAGAGGCTGTTCGAGCTGGCTATGCGCAACAGGCTTATCAGTTTGCCGAATCCTAGGCGACCGCCGCAACCCAGCGAAGTGAATAACCCCAATTACTGCCCTTACCATTAAATGGTAAGTCACCCGATTGAGGATTGCTTCGTCTTTAAGGGATGGATCGAAGATCAGTACCTACAAGGCAAGTTTGCGCTGTCCGAGAAGTGGAATGTAAACCCACCACGGCCACACACTCCGAAGAACACGGACACACCGGGGGCAACGTGCTCTTTTGTTGAAGAAGCCCCATGGGAGGTCTTGCTTTCATCCAAAACCAAAAGGATGCTGGATGATCTCCAAACATGCCCGGCGATCAGGTGGAAGAACCCGCTGAAACCCCAGATCATCGAAGGGATGCTGAAGCCACGCCCAGCTCCAAAGATCGGTGGTGGGGGCCCAAGCACTCATACCCAGCTGTCGAAATCTTCGAAAAAGAAGAAAAGATCCAAAATGCCCGTGAAGCCTGATGACAAGCGCACGGACTTGCAGAAACAGATCGACGCGCTGGAAGAGTATAATCAGAAGGCGCGGACTCCCATCACGCTCCAAGAGTTCCTCAGCCACGTCCTTAAGGACGAAGATGATGGGGAAGACTCGTCAGATGGATCTGAGGATTACGTAGCAAGCTGCCATGTGATCTTTCATTCATCGCTAGACAATGAAGAAGCTCCCTATACAAAGAAACTGGGGGCAGAGCCTGAGCCGGAACTTTTATGGCCGTCAGACGAGATGATCGACGCCTTCCTGAATGAGATTCGTCTGAAAAGTAAAGCCGATCGGGAGCATGAGATGGCCATATTGGAAGGAGCCAAACGCCGGCGACTAGACAAAAGAGTTGAGGCACTCCCGCCAAATCAAAAGACATCCGTTGAGAATAAAAACAAATTCAAGATGAGGAAAATGTTTGCTAAAGCCATATCAATGGGAATGAAGCTACCACCCTCGGAAGAAAACACTCTCGGTGGAGCAGAAATGCATCCTAATTACTGCTCATATCATCGAAAGATTTCGCACCCCACCGAGGAGTGCGACACTTTTAAAAGATGGTGGAAGGGATATGTTGCTCACCGGCAATATTTTAAACGGATGAAACGCAAAACTCGTCGGGAGCAGAGAAGTACGACCGAGGAGCACAAAAAAACTACCGGTAACTGTCGCACGGTCAACGCCGGAGGATCACAGGTTCTCACCTTCAGGAGCGACTCTGATGAGGAAATGGCTCTTAGCCCTCTCTTTAGAGAGTCCACCTCGGGGAAAGAAGGAGAACCAGAGGCCCGCGAAAACATTCAGCTGCGCAATCGCACGCTTCCAGAAAAGAATCTCGGACCCACAACTAGAAAAGATAAGGGAAAGGAAAAGGTCGCTGAGGATATCGCCTTAGATGACCAAGTCATGAAAGAGCTGACTGCCAAGGACCCGTCCAAGAAGAGTAAGGTGGACTACAATGTCCTAGCACACCTGAGGAAGCTACCCTCTCAGCTCAGCATTCTCGACGCCCTCTTATTATCAAAAGAAGCGAAAGATTCATTAATCAAGACGCTATAAGAGCCCGAGCAATTCCAAGCCTTCCTCGCCGAAGAAAAGATGAAGGGTGAACCGGAAGAAGTGCACACAGCCGATGTCACGTTCGGTGATGAAGACCTTCTCCTTGGGACATGCGACCACAACCGTCCCCTATATGTCTCCGGATACTGCCACGATATCAAGATAGGCAAAATCCTGGTTGATAGTGGATCCTCCGTCAATCTCCTTAATGTACGGGTGTTGAAGGAAATCTGCATGAGCATTCAGCACCTCGCTCGTGATAAAATTACCATCTCCGGTTTTGACTCCCAGTCATCACGGACTCTCGGATCTGTAATACTAACATTACGCTTCGGACTACTCATCACGGATATTAAGTTTCACGTCATTGACGCCAAGACCTGCTACAATGCTTTGCTCGGTCGTCCCTGGTTACACGAGTACAACATCATCCTTTCTACACAACATCAGTGTATGAAGTATTTCAAGGATGGTCTTGAGTATACCGTAACAGGTGAGCTAAACCCATTCTCCGTGAATGAAGTCCGCAAGTGCGAAGATGCAAAATACTTTTTGCCAGATTTCGAGGACACAGAGAGATGTCGCAAACCGGAGAACAAAGCCGTCGCCACCATTCCTGTCTTCGGGAGTGACACCGAAGAAGAAGAAGAGATAGTTTACTCTGGGCCGTCTCGACGCAACAACCCGGGACCGTCCGCCCCCATATTGATCTTCGGAAGCGACTCGGAAGATGAGGTTAATGCTGTGTTCTCCAGCCGGCCGTCAATACCGACATTCCCTGGTGATAATCAGAGTTTGCAAATTACCATGATTCCGCGGGAGCACTACAAAGATCTCGACGCACTTGAAGCTTACAGTGTGCAAGACCTGCAGACATTTTACGTCCCTCCCAGGCGAAAAGGTGAAAAGGCGATCCTATTCTATCGGTCCACCGAAATAAGAGTGGAGAAAGAAATCTGGCACGGCGTGGATTCTACACTTGACAGGCTCCAACCCATCCGTTTGCCCAGATATTACACGAACGGACTGAAAAGGCTATTGAAACGCCAAGGAGTACCTTTCAAACAGACTATTCGACAAGCTCGGTTCTACAACAGGATTTGGGATGTCCCTGGGACTCAGCGCAAGTTGCCCAACGGGAGAATAGAAATGCTCGGACTTGGATATATGAAATCCGGTAAACGGGAACGAGTCCATGGTAGCTACGTTATATATAACCTCGATGAAGAAGAGGACGCCCTGTCAGAAAATGCCGACCCCGCACCAAAACAAGATCCTCCCATCAAAATGCCGAGTCCGTCATTTGAAGAATGAATGAACAAGCTTATCAGGGAAGCGGTTCAGAAAGTTCGAGACGACCATAACCGCGAAATGGCCATCAATGAGAAAGCCAGGACGCAACGCCTTCTTCAACAGGCTGCGAAAGATGAAAATGCTCCTCCCTGTCAACCTGTTGCGCAAAAGGCCCGACGCAGAGGCAGAAACAAGTCAAAGAGCAGAAAAGGTGTCCGACAGCGATAAAGCGGGACTAAGAAGTTACACTGTCGGGAATCAACCGGTCCGGATTTGTCCCTTATGAGGAAGATGAGTCGAGCATACTCTTTTCCTCAAGACAAGACAAAGAAGATACTTGATCTCGCTTTAAAACATCAAATGATTACACTTCCGGAGTCCAAACACCCTGAGCAAGCCAACGAGGTCTCTCATCCAGATTATTGCTCTTATCACCGAGCAATAGGACACCCTCTCGAAGACTGCTTCACCTTCAAGAATTAGGTCGAAGATCAGTATCAGCTCGGCAAGTTTGCTCTATCCGACGGTTGGAGGATAACTCTGCCACAAAAGCATAAACCCAAAGCCACGAGGGTAGACCCAGATCTACATCGGTCTTGGAAGCGAGCTCGTACTTGTCATATGATAACATCATCAAAAGAAGAACCTGAGAATATGCATGACCTCCCCTGGTGCTTCGAAAACAATGATGACAAGGTGATCTCAGAGTTTCCACCGGCGCCAAAAGAGCTGGAAGATGGACTACACACCACTGCAGATAACCTCAAGAAAATTGATTTGGGGACAACAAGTGACCCGCAACCGACATTCGTCAGTAAGCTATTGTCTGAAGAGAGGGTGGCTGCGTTAAAAGACATGCTTATGCAGCATAAAGATTGCTTCGCATGGAACTATTCCGAGATGCCAGGATTAGACCCAGAGATTGTTGTCCACAAACTGGCCATATCCCCAGACGTCAAGCCAGTCAAACAGGCGCCGAGAAGAATGCGGCTCGAGCTTGAGATGAGCATCAACGCCGAGGTTAAGAAACTAATCGACTCTGGCTTCATCCAAGAGGTTCAGTACCCTGATTGGATCGCCAACATCGTCCCGGTAATGAAGAAAAATGGGACAGTGCGCATATGCGTGGACTTCTGGGATCTAAATAAAGCTTGCCCGAAGGACGACTTCCCAGTACCGGTCACCGAGCTGATGATAGATAACACATCCACTCATGAAGTTTTCTCCTTCATGGACGGCTCATCAGGATATAATCAGATAAAGATGCATCCCGAGGACCAGAAGCACACAGCGTTCCGAACCCCTTTGGGTATATTCTGCTATAAGGTGATGCCCTTCGGTCTAAAGAACGCCGGTGCCACCTATCAGAGGGCCATGACGAAGATCTTCGATGACCTTATACATGAAATCGTCGAATGCTATATCGACGACCTCGTGGTCAAAAGAAAATCATACGAGGAACATCTCGAGCATCTGAAGATCGTATTTCAACGCCTTCGGCAATATAATTTGAAGATGAACCTTCTCAAATGCGCATTCGGAGTTTCTTCAGGCAAATTCCTAGGATTCATTGTCCAGCACCGAGGTATCGAGATAGATCCGTCAAAAATCAAAGCGATCATGGAAATGCCCCCACCAAGGACTCTCAAACAATTGCGGTCTCTCCAAGGGAAGCTTGCATATATCCGGCGATTTATAGCTAATCTCTCTGGCAAGTGCCGTACTTATGGTCATCTGATGAAGAAGGGAACCCCGTTCGTCTGGGATCACAAATGCCAAGGCGTGCTGGACAAGATTAAGCAGTATCTATAGAACCCGCCAGTGCTGGCCGCTCCGGTCAAGGGAAAACCTCTCATTCTGTATACAACCGCCCTTGAAGGTTCCTTAGGCGCATTATAGGCATAGGAGAACAACCAAGGGAAGGAGAGAGTGCTCTACTATTTGAGTTGAGTTCTACTGGGGGCAGAAAGCAATTATTCTCCCATCGAAAAACACTGCCTGGCGTTGATCTTCGTGATAACGAAACTCCGGCACAATGCATTGGCACATGAAGTCCGTCTCATATTGAGGGTAGACCCTCTTAAATATTTGGTGTCAAAGGCTATACTGACAGGTCGGCTCGCTAAATGGGCCCTGCTTTTGATAGAGTTCTCAATAACTTATCAGCCTCTTAAGGCAGTGAAAGGCCAAGCCATCGCAGTCTTCCTCGCTGAGCATCCAATACCTGCCGATTCTCCTTTGAATTGCGAGCTGCCAGAAGAACATGCGTTTGATGCGATCGACGGTGGTAATGCCCGATGGGAACTTTACTTTGATGGAGCGTCCTCCATGAAGAAGCGCAAACAGAACACCCCTGTAATCAAATCAGGGGTAGGCCTTATCTTCGTGACCCCACAAGGAGGGATAATGCATTTCGCCTTCTCCTTGACAGAGCCGAGGACGAACAATGAAGCTGAATACGAAGCTTTGATAGCAGGCCTCAAGATCGCCATCGACATGGGAATTGAAAACCTCCTCATATACGGAGACTCCCAACTGATCGTTAGTCAAGTAAACGGCGACTACCAGACGTGCAAGCCAGAGCTGGTGAAGTATGGCGAGAGAGTACAGCGACCGCTTACTCAAATTCCCTCCTACATGCTGGAAAGCATACCGCGTGCAGAAAATGGCAAGGCGGACGCGTTAGCCAAGCTCGCTAAAGAACTGGCTGATGAGAACCTCGATGACGTCAGAATCGTGGTACAAAGCCGTCGGGTCCTCGCACCGGCAGAAATATCTCCGAAATCATCTGAGGAAAAGGAAGCGATTGAACAGACGGCCCTACAAGTAAAAGACCAAGAGAAGGTTGAAGATTGGAGAGAAGTCTTTATAGACTACTTCAAATCCCGTCGAACGCCTGAAGATGCGCCCTCAAAACATCACTCACGAAGCGAGCCCTATCTTTCTCCTTCGTTAATGATATTTTGTACAAGAGCTCGTTTGATTCTCTGTGGTTGAGATGCCTGGGACCTGAAGAAGCAAAAAGAGTCGTCCAAGAAGTTCACGACGGACTTTGCGGTTCTCACCAAGCGGGCCCGAAGATGAAATTGAAGATTAAACGGATGGGCTACTACTGGCCCACGATGATCCGAGACTGCCTCGAGTATGCGAAGCAATGCCACTCGTGCCAGATTCATGTGGACTTTATCCATCAGCATCCAAATCCACTGCATCCAATGGTGGCTAGCTAGCCATTCGAAATGTGGGGAACTGACATAATCGGCCCCATCGAACCGGCAACATCCAGAGGACATCGTTTCATCTTGGCGACGACTGACTACTTTTTCAAATGGGCAGAAGCGGTACCGCTGAGGGAAGTGAAGACGGAGAATATCCTCCATTTCTTCAAGACGCACGTCATTTATCGGTTCGGGACTCCGCGACGGATCATATCTGATAACGGGCCAGCCTACAGAAGCCACAAGATTAGCCGCTTCGCACAACAGCACAATATAGACTGGAGATACTCCTCAATGTATAATCCCCGAGCTAACGGTCTAGCTGAGGCTTTCAACAAAACCTTAACAAAGATCGTGAAGAAGACGGTGTCCGGAAATAAGAAGGACTAACACGATAGGCTGCAAAAAGCTCTCTGGGCGTATCGAACTACGTTCAAGGCAGCCACGAACACAACGCCATACGTGTTGGTATTCAGTACAGAAGCAGTACTCCCCCTCGAAATAGAATTACCCTCTCTACGAGTGGCAGTCCACTACGAGCTGACGGACGAAGAAAAAGCTCACCTTCGGCTTGAGGAGCTTGATGCCCTTGATGAAACCCGGCTCATAGCGCAACAAAATCTAGAGGCTTATAAAGCAAAGATGACACGCTCATATGAAAGATTGACCAGGCCGAGGACATTCCGCCAGGGCGAACTCGTGCTAGTGGTCAAAAGACCTATGATCCCCAATCGCGCCAAGCGGGGAAAATTCGAGCCGAACTATGAAGGCCCGTACATCATAGACAAGGTCTACCAGGGTGGAGCCTATCGACCCATGGATATGCACGGTCAAAGACCTTTCAGGACAATAAACGGTTGCTTCCTAAAGAAATACTACGCTTAATGAGTCACAACCTAGGTCAATGATAGATGACGACGACTATGTCCGCTCGCTATCTTCCTAAGCCCAAGCTCTATAAGCAGTAGCCGGCCTTCTTCAACAACGGACCGAAACGTCCTTAAACTAATGACGGACCACTACGTCCTAAAACTAGCTGTTGACTGAGATGTCGATAAACTACGGTGGATTGCAACATCCCAAAGCCGACAAAAAAAAAGAGAATAAAAAAAAAATAAAAAAAAATAAAAACGGTATGTCCATAAGCAAAATGGGCACGGATGAAAACCGGAAAGGGCTCCGTGAGTAAAAACAGCAGGGCTACTGGCGAGTGCTTGTGAAAACCCGAAAGGGCGCGACCTCGTTATATGAAAAGAATAAAAAAAAAAGAATAAAAAAAAACGGTATGTCCATAAGCAAAATGGGCACGGATGAAAACCCGAAAGGGATCCGTGAGTAAAAACAGCAGAGCTGCCGGCGAGTGTTTGTGAAAACCCGAAAGGGCGCAACCTCGTTAATAGACACTTACAGGGTCCTCTCGATCTTGTGAGGAGAAACCACCTGCGTGAGATCCTTACGACTCACAAAGGAGAAACACACTTAGGAGTCCTCATGATTCCTAAGGAGAAATTACACTTGCGAGATCCTCTCGACTCGTAAGGAGAACTCTTTATGGGACCCTCACGGCTC
Organism: Agapanthus africanus; assembly: GCA_030015575.1. Classification (NCBI taxonomy): domain Eukaryota; kingdom Viridiplantae; phylum Streptophyta; class Magnoliopsida; order Asparagales; family Amaryllidaceae; genus Agapanthus; species Agapanthus africanus. Next base: position 127,249,612 of record CM057350.1, on the reverse strand, counting down.
ATAAGATTTGAAAGTCTTAAGTTACTGAAACCTGAACCTGTTCTTAAGCAACCCCCACAACCTTCGATATTGCCCTACAAGTGGCTCAATACTGACCCTTGTATACAATCCACGGGCGCGAATAAATATTTCCCTAACCATGTCCCATTCGTGACTAGGGATATGTCCATATGCTGAACAACCCTTGTAAGCCCTCTCGACTTATAAGGAGAAAACCCTTTTGTAAGATCCTTACGACTTACAGGGGAACACGCACTTAGGAATCCTCACGATTCCCAAGAAGAAAACACACCTACGAGATCCTCACGACTTGTAGGGAGAAATACCTTTGTGAGACCCTTACGGCTCATGAAGTCAAAAGCCTTAGTCGACAGGATCCTAACCCTGTTTACTAAGCCACCTTTGTTCGACGTCGACCGACGCAAATGATGATTCACTCCTGGCAATATCCCAGTTGTAGTGGTGCTGATGCCAAAATCGATGTCTAATCCCAAGCTCGCAAGTGAAAAGCCTACAAGCCATACATGCATACGAAACAGCCGAAATGATGGGGCAACTTGCAGACAAAATCAGCAGGTAAAAATGTATGCATGAAAAATAGCCGAAACGATTGGGCAACTCGCAATAAAAAGCAACGAAGATTCCATAAAATAAATAGCCAAAATGATTGGGCACCGCGAAAAATAGCCGAAATGATGGGGCAATCGCGACCTTCGCGATATAAAAGCTGAAATGATAGAGCATCGCGGAAAAAGAAATAAAATAAAAATGAAATTTATGCCCTACAGGTGATGTTACATCAATCCCTGTATACAATCCATAGGTGCAAACGAAGAAGGAATCATACTCTTCCCGCCGGGTTTCATCAGAAGAAGAAGCCAAATCTCGACGGGCCACAAATAACCTAGAGATCGTCTCAACATTCATCTCATTGCAGCAAATACAATCTCGAGCAAAGCGGAACAGCGGCAACTCCCAGTTCCATGATTCGGCGGTGTACAGATCACTGAGAGTCAAATCCCAACTCCGTGAAATGCGGATACAATCAACAAAATTCCTGATCACGTGGAACGCGGATAACGTCACTCTTTGACCCCGTGGAAAACGTCCAGAGCGGAGCCTGGTCCTCGCAGAGCACAGCAGTGAACCCGTGGGAAGCATCCAGAGCAAAATTCCTGGTCACATGGAACGCGGATAACGTCACTCTTTGACCCCGTCAAAACATCCAGAGCGAATCCTGGTCCTCGCAGAGCACGGCAGTGAACCCGTGTGAAGTATCCAGAGCGGAGCCTAGTCCTCGTCGAACACGGCAGTGAACCCGTGTGAAGCATCAAGTGCAAAATTCCTGGTCACGTGGAACGCGGATAACGTCACTCTTTGACCCTGTGGAAAACATCCAGAGAGGATCCTGGTCCTCGCAGAGCACGGCAGTGAACCCGTATGAAGCATCCAAAGCGGAGCCTGGTCCTCGCAGAGCACGGCAGTGAACCCGTGGGAAGCATCCAAAGCAAAATTTCTGGTCACGTGTGTACCCCTCTAAAATACGCGCAAGACGGACGTCTTGCCTGAGATTCGGGGCAGATGCTAATAGGTGCTATTCGTCCACCTCTCCGAAGATGCCAAGTTGATTTATGGCACCGTGTATCAGAGGTTTGAACGGATGCGGCCGATGTAGCAGACTTCGTCAGATTCCCCCTCGCTTGAGGGGTTTTTGATTGTGGGGATGCTCTTCCGTGCAGGCGAAAGCCCCTGCAGTTAATTACGCTACCGTATCGCGGTAACAACTTTCTCCTTCTCCAGAATTTCACTTCGTGTCGTGGGTGTTTGTTTTGTTTGTGGTTTCCCGTAGATCGTATACGGAGACTAATTTATGTCGTCGCCCGTAGGACGTAGATTAATCCAAATAATTATTTTCTTAAATTTGGGTTTGGGGTTTTGGTTTAAGGATACGTTAGCCATATTTGAGGCTAAGATCAACTTAAACGTTTATTAAGGATACGTTAGTCCAATTTGAGACTAAGATCAACTTACCAAGATCGTTTAGATCCGACAAAAGAGCATTTGGGCTCTATTGTTCTAGTTTAGGGACATAGTGGTCCATTGAATGTATGGCCATCGGGACCAATCACCTCTCTGACGACGTTGAAGGATTACAACGACAGATGTCAGAGGAGTTCAGAGATGTACCCTTGAACCAAATTTGGTTGGGAGATCTATAGTCCAATTTGGGACTAAAGTCTGTTTGAGGGTTTAAAGATACGTTATCCATATTTGAGGCTAAGATCAACTTAAACGTTTGTTAAGAATATGTTAGTCCAATTTGAGACTAAGATCAACTTAACCGGATCGTTTAGATCCGACAAAAGAGCATTTGGGCTCTATTGTTCCAGTTTAGGGACATAGTAGTCCATTGCCAATTTAGAGACATGGTGGCCCATTGCCAGTTTAGGGACATGGTGGTCCAATATCAGTTTAAGGACATAGTGGTCCAATCAACAGTTTAAAGACATAGTGGTCCATAACATGTATGGCTGTCGGGACCCATCACCTCTCTGAAGACGTTGAAGGATTACAACGACAAATATCAGAGGAGTTCAGAGATGTACCCTTGAACCAATGTGTTGGTTGAAAGAGCAAATGTGCTCAGTTCAAGATGATTTGAGGACTTATGGCCAGTTTGGGCTAAGTCAATTATGTTTGAAATATTGGCCCTCTGGGCCATTAGACATTTGTCTGGGTTCAGCCCCTCATCATTCAGTAGTGCTAAACAGAGGTTTGGGGGCTCTGACAACATTTTGTCTTCGATTTCCTCAATTTTGAGATTCATTTAGGAGGGACTTTTGCCTCTGGAAGATTAACCAATTTGGTTAAAACTAGTGTTAAACATTGGAGACAGAACTCTCAAATTAGTGTTAAACACTAAAAGATAATCAGTGTTAAACACTGGAAATAAAGCTCTCGAAATAGTGTTTAAACACTAAGAAAAGGGGGTCACGTGGGGACACGTGAGGGCGCCCAAAGGTGGGGCCAGATCTCCTCACTTTGTTCTGCAAATAAGTGTTAAACACTTTTTATTTTATTTTCGAGCATCACGTGCTGGCACGTGATGGAGATCCGTGCGCCAATTGTTAAAGCATCTGCTGAGGGGTCACATGGTATCACGTGAGAGCGCCCAAAGCCTTCATTTCCTTTGCTTTTCCTTTCTGTGTTTTGTAGGTCACGTGGGAGCACGTGAGGCATTGCCTCAGAACTTTCCTCCTTCTCATTTCTGGGGATCTCTTCAGGGGTTACGTGGGGACACGTGACCGTAATTCTTTTGCATGCATGAAGATCTCTTTATCTTTAAGAATTAAATTCTCTGTAGGGTTAAACCCTAATTTTGTTTTGGAGGAATTAAATTCCTATATATGTAAAGGAATTAAATTCTTATATAGGGTTAAACCCTAGTTCTGTCTTGGAGGAACTAAATTCCTATTATTTTGGGAGAATTAAATTCTCATATAGGGTTAAACCCTACTTTTGTTTTGGAAGAATTAAATTCTCTAAACTCAATTCCCCCTCTAAGTTTTAGATCTGCATGGCAGGATCTCGACCCGATGAGAATTAAATTCTCAATTTATGAGGAGATGTGCTCTGTGCAGACCCTCAACAAGAGGAAGAACTAAGTTCATTTTTGTATAAGAGTTAAACTCTTGGATTGAGAATTAAATTCCCTTTATTGAAGTTTTGATCCTTTTTCCCTTTCTCACCTAGGATTTTCTTTGTTGAGAATTAAATTCTCTTTTCTTTTTTGCTCCCTTGAGAATTAAATTCTCCTATCTCTGTTCTTCTCTCCAAAAAGGTCCATCCCTCTTTTCTCTTCTTGGCTCCTATTTATAGGAGAAAGAAAAGAATCAATTTGTTCAATGAATCTTTCATTGAAAGATTTTAATTGATTTCATGATTAATATGATCCTTTAGATCATTCAGTGAATTTTTATTCACCGTTGGATTTTAAATCCAAAGATATTCTGTTTGTTATTTCTGGTGAGATTTTCAGGGAAATCTTTCCTTGTCTAAGATTTTTCCATAAATTGTTGATTCTTAATTACCCTTGGATCTTTAATCCAACGGTCCCCATAATCCTTTTCCATTTGGAAAGATTTAGAACCTTTTAGAATTTTAATTCTATTAACTGTGAGACTTTCGGAGCCAGTCACGTGCTGACACGTGACCCTTGGTCACGTGTGAGCACGTGACCCCCAATTGAGTCCTTTTCTCAGCGTTTATTTACGCTTCAGTTTCAACCATCACGTGTCAACACGTGACCATTGGTCACGTGTGAGCACGTGATACCCCATTGAGGTATTTACTTCAGCCATTTGTTTTTATTTCTGTTTTAACTATCACGTGTCAACACGTGACCATTGGTCACGTGTGAACACGTGACACCTCATTGAGGTAATTCCTGATTTTTAATCAGGGAACAGTGCATAGCATATTTGCTCATAACTTTTGATCCCAGATGAATTATGAAGCCCAGAATATATCAAATCGAAGGGTTTTTCGAGATGCTTCCAATACCATCAGAATTTAATAGTTCCTCCTTCGGGAGTTTATCAAAATATAGGCCGGAAGATACTGGTTTGCATTTCCTTAAGCGTATCGCTGCCATTTGATACCTTGGGCTCTTTTGCGCAGAAATTTTCGGCGGGAACAAATGCCCCCCACTACTTAGCCCACGTAAGTATATACGTGGGTGAAGTAGTGCAGAGTTATGCAGAGCGTATGACCAGTTTCGGGTTGGTATATAACTTTCAGAATCTTGATCTGAGAAGATAACGAGCGGACACAAGCGTCGTCGTTTATCGTTGACTCAAATCTCGACTCTTAAGAGATATAGTTCCAAACTCTCAACTCCATGAGCCGCACCCTTCTATTTCTTTATGTCTTACTCTGGCGTGAAGTAGTTTATACGCTCATGAGTAAGTTCTCTTTTTCAGTGGCATGTAGCTTTGGCAAGTGTGGCTCATAGATTATCCATCTTAACCTCTTTGTAGGGCAGTGATGGCTTAGGAGACAGGGTTAGGATCTGCCATCTAAGACTTTTCAACTTTATGAGCCGTGAGGGTCTCATAAAGACTTTTCTCCCTACGAGTCGAGAGCATCTCGTAGGTGTCTTTTCTCCTTAGGAACCGTGAGGATTCCTAAGTGCGTTTTCTCTTATAAGTCGTAAGGATCCTAGAAGAGAATTTTTCCCCCTTACGAGTCGAGAGGACCCGTAAGCGGTTGTTTCTCTCTTTGTCGATATTCGACTTTGGAGAGTGAGACCCATGGGTAGTATGCAAGAGACCGTTTTGGGCCGACTTGCAGGATCCCAGTGCTTAGGAAACAGGTTTTTTAATCCCCGCTGCCTAAGGCTTTTCCTCGCGAGTCGAGACGAATCGAGCAATTCTCGCAAAGACATCAATTTCCTTACGAGTCGAGACGAATCGAGCAGTTCTCGCAAGCATATCCTAAAGTCACAGTTAACCTCTGCTCTTTACGACAGTAATCCGTTAGGGTCTGTGGTACTTAGGGTTTTGGCCGTCGCACCATCGCATCAGCTGATATATTCCTTGATTGGCAATCGTGCTGTTCGAGTAGCCCTGCGACTGCCGTGTCTCTGATCCCTTCGGGGGCTGAACAAGACGTCTTCAAGAAATCCTCCTTGGCAGTTTGACCGTCGGAAGAGCAAGCGTTAGGAATTTTGCCATGCCGCTTTTTACTTGAGGTTAGGCTCATTTTAGAAAACCCCGATGAGTCATAACCACTCCGCGCTGGTGTGGGATGATCTCCGATAGTCTTTCAGGCTTTATATGACTTGCCGTTAAGACCCTGAAGCTAGGAATTTGGCCTTTGCTTCGTTTGCTGGCATCGCATCTGCTGTATCTAGACGAATGTCGCGGTTGTCTCTAAGTTGCTGGTGAACCGTCGAGATTTGGAACTAAGGATTTTGCCGTGGCTCCTTTTGATGATGTTGCGTCTGCTGTGTCGAGATGAACGTCGAGGTGGTAACCGCTCTGCACTGTGGCGAGATGATCTCCAATTGTCTTTCAGGCTTTATATGACTTGCCGTTAAGACCCTGAAGCTAGGAATTTGGCCTTCGCTTCGTTTGCTGGCATCGCGTCTGCTGTATCGAGACGAATGTCGCGGTTGTCTCTAGGTTGCTGGTGAACCGTCGAGGTTTGGAACCAGGGATTTTGCCGTGACTCCTTTTGGTGATGTTGCGTCTGCTGTGTCGAAATGAACGTCGAGGTGGTGACCGCTCTGCACTGTGGCGAGATGATCTCCAATTGTCTTTCAGGCTTTATATGACTTGCTGTTAAGACCCTGAAACTAGTAATTTGGCCTTCGCTTCATTTGCTGGCATCGTGTCTGCTGTATCGAGACGAATGTCGCGGTGGTGACCACTCCGCAATGGTGCGAGATGATCTCCGAATGTCTTTCAGGCTTTATATGACTTGCCGTCAAGACCCTAAAGCTAGGAATTTGGCCTTTTGCTTCATTTGCTTTGGCGCGTTCAAATCCTGCTGGGGGAAGAACGCTGGGGTGACATTTCATCTGCTGTATCGAGACGATCATCGAGGTGGTGACCACTCCGCTCTGGTGCGAGATGATCTCCGATTGTTTTTCAGGCTTTATATGACTTGCCGTCAAGACACTGAAGCTAGGAATTTGGCCTTCGCTTCGTTTGCTTTATCACGTCCGAATCCTGTTGGAGGAGGAACGCTGTCGTGACATCTCGTCTGTTGTATTGAGACGAACGTCGAGGTGGTGACCACTCCGCGCTGGTGCGAGATGATCTCCGATGGTCTTTCAGGTTTTATATGAGTTACCGTCAAGACTCTGAAGCTAGGAATTTGGCCTTCGCTTCGTTTGTTTTGTCATGTCCGAATCCTGTTGGAGGAAGGACACTGTTGTTGACATTGTGTCTACTGTATCGAGACGAATGTTGAAGTGAAGCTGGGATTTTTCCATCACTCCACTTTGTTTCGACCATGGGGTCTTTTGTTGACGTCGCATCTGCATCCTGCTGGACTACGAAGGAATGCCATTATTGACATTTCGTCTGCTGTATCGAGACGAATGCTGAGATGGAACTGGGATTTTGCCATGGCTCCGTTTGATGGTGTAACATCTGTGTCATGCTGGAATGAGGAGGCCCATCGTTGTTGGTATCCAGGCTGCAGATGTGGCCATTGAGATTTGAAACTAGGGACTTTGCCATGGCTCCGTTTCGTTGCGACTCTGAGGTCAGTTGTTGACATCACGTCTGCATCTGGTTGGAGGGACGAAGAACGCCGGTGTTGATCTCTAAGTTGTCGATGTTGACGTCGAGACCCTGGAGCTAGGGATCTTCCTTTGCTTCGTTTGTTGACATTGTGCCTGTAATATTGCGACAAATGTCGAGGTTGTCTCTAGGTTGTCTATGAACCGTCGAGATTTGGTTTTGCTTTCTAATGAAGCCTGTTGGGAAGGTATGGTTCCCTCTTTGTTTGTACCCCTGGATTGTATACATGGATCGATGTGATCTCACCTGTAGGGCAAAAAATTTCATTCTTTCATCATTCATTTTCATTTTTTTTATTCTTTCCGCGACACTCTATCATTTCAGCTTTTTATATCGCGAATATCGCGATTGCCCAATCATTTCGGCTATTTTTCGCGGTACCCAATCATTTCGGCTATTTATTTTATTTTTACTCGCTGCTTTTTATTGTGAGTTGCCCAATCATTTCGGCTATTTTTGTATAGATATATTTTTACTTGCTGATTTTGTTGCAAGTTACCCCATCATTTCGGCTATTTCATATGCATTTTTTTTTGGCTCGCTGATTTTTTCTCATGAGTATAGGATTTGGGATCTGATGCTCATCTTAGCATCAGCATCGCTGCGACTGGAATATTGCCAGGAGCAAATCATCATTTGCCATAAAAGGGCCTGGAATTTGATACCGATTTAGGCATCAGCATCGCTACAACTAGGATATTTCCAGGAGCGAATCATCATTTGCCATTGTCGATGTCGAACAAAGGTGGCTTAGCAAACAGGGTTAGGATCCCGTCGACTAAGGCTTTTGACTTCATGAGCCGTAAGGGTCTCATAAAGGTACTTCTCCCTACGAGTCGTGAGGATCTCGTTGGTGCATTTTCTCCTTAGGAATCGTGAGGATTCCTAAGTGTGTGTTCTCTTATAAGTCGTAAGGATCTTAAAAGAGTGTTTTCTCATTGCAAGTCGAGAGGACCTACAAGTGTTTGTTCACCGTGTGAGCATATCCCTAGTCGCTCGTGGGACTCTGTTAGGGAAATGTTCATTCGCGCCCGTGGATTGTATACAAGGGTCAATACTGAACCGCTTGTAGGGCAATATCGAAGGTTGTGGGAGTTGCTTAAGAACAGGTTCAGGTCTCTGTAACTTAAGACTTTCAAATCTTGTAAATCCCCGTTCCCCATCTATAAAATTTCCCTGTATTTTCCTAGTTTCCGATTGCTTCCTGATTTTCCTCGTGAATTTTGTAGGCAATTGGTTGCTTGAGTTTCAATATTTAGATTAATCTAAACCCCAAAACCAAAATTTAATAAAAAAACACCAGAATATTTTTCCAAGCCCAACAAAGAAAATAAAATATTAACATAAAATTTTTTTAAAAAACCCAGCCCATAACATATTTCTCCCCTACAAAAATAAATCATTTTTCCCTCTTTAAAATTAAAACCCAGCCCTTAGCCGGCCCAGCAATTTAAAATGGGAATTTATATAATTAAAGACTCCGGCCCGACACCAATCCCTCAGCCCATGGAATTCCTATCAAAATTAATTTATTTAAAACTTTTCCCCAGCCCAGCCCGTCTCCAAGCCCAACTCCCTTCTGAACCCAACCCGACCCGCTGCGCCCCTTCATCTTCCCCCAACGGCTACTTCCTTTCCCGCTCACTCGATCCACTATCTTCGCCGCACCTCGCGCCTACACCCACGCCTTGCCGTTTCCCCACGTCGCGCACCCCTCGCGAGCCCCTCAAACTTCACGACTCCCTCTCACTCTCCAACTCTAACTCCCCTCATCCCTCACAGTCTCTCAAACTCCTCTTCTCTCTCTCTCGAAAACCACTCCCGCAGCCCACTGCCAACTTCATCACTCGCCCCACCGCCGATGGCGACGACTACAACCCCTCACCCTCCTCCCTCGCTCACTCCTCTCCACCAACAGAGCTCCCTACGCTATCCCCTTCACTTTCAGCCGCCACCAAACTCACCTGCACCCGAGATCCACCCGACCACCGGCACCTACGACACCGGCGAGCCCCACTGCACCTGAAACCCCCTCGTCGACCTTCTCCATCCTCAGCATCGTCACTCCAAAAGACCCACACCCGAGCTCTCTCCTTCTTTCCAAAACCCCAAAACCCCCCACACACAACCCAACACCCACTGCCGCCCATCTCCGGAGCGACACCGCCGACCGTCGTCGACCCCAGCGCACTCACAGAGATCCACAGCACCACTCTCCGCCCCCGGTGATCGCGAGATATCTCTGGAAAACTCCAACGACGAAACCCGAACGCGAGCCGAAGCCGTGAATCCAAACCGTGCCGGTTCGTCGCACGTTCGTGACGCTACTGCTGCCGTGCACCCCCGAAACATTTCCAGGCAAGTATTTTACTTTCTACATGCTAATATATTCGTGTTACAAACTTAAATCGTATAGATTACAAATTTACAATTTCCGGTAGATTATGTGACATACCTGTTCGATGCATGTTCCCAATGAAAATATTCATCCAAATTGACGAAATTGGAATGTCTATATTGGCCCATGTAGTGACGAATATCTTGTATAAATCTCACTGGAAAATACGACTGTTAGTGACTAAAATGAATACCCCCAAATATACCCGTAAAACTAGAAATTTCCCGTATCTGAAAATGGTTAAAATCACCGTAAATTACGCCCATATTTAAATGATGCGTTCGAGGGCTTAAATCGAAGCCGACTCGACAAACTTTAACCCCACGCAAGTTTCTAATGGTTGCTGTACTGGAATTGTGACGATATTTGGATCGGAGTGCGACTCTGAACTGCAGTCCAGAGCGACTCTGATTACTGTTTACGGTTCCGTAATGTGTACCACTTGGTTTCCTGAACTCGTATGTTGCGGAACTCTACATCTTATTAAAGGTGAATCTGTTAGATAAATAACATAAGTGGTTTCATTCCGTTTCATCGTCGTTTGCTATTTAATTTGTAAATTAAGAGGGCAGGACGTATAACAGTCCAGAACAGATTCAGTAGTGACAAACTAGTGTTAAACAGTGTGTAACTTTTGACGTACAGATGCAATTGAGAATCCATCTATTAAGTTGAATACCCTATTGAAAACCCTAGATTTCATTCAACTGTAGCGTTGCTAAATTCTGAACCCAACTGGGTGAAATTCGTGTCGCGAAACGGACGTTCAGTTCAGAAACTGAATTTCCAGCCGCGGGCACTTAAAATGAAACGGCTGTAACTTTAATACCGGGAACCCGATTGAACTGGAACTAATTTTGATGAATTTCTGACAGAGTGTACTATTTATCGTATTTGTATCATTTCGTTGAATTCTAAACATGTGAATTAATACAAATTTTTTAAACTGATGACGTGCATATTGGTTCATAACATCATGGCTTGTTAATGGCATACACACACATATCGTACCCCATTTGCCATATACATAGTGTTAGTGCGTGTTAGTGCTCAGTGGAAATTGCATTGTCGTGCGTGAATGATATTGGTTTAGGAGTGTCGAGTACACCAATGGAAAGCGAATGATTCCTGACAGTGATTGATACAGCGAACAGTGATAAAACCGTGCCATTGGTATATTTGTACACGACTAAATCAAAATCATAAATAGTGTATACCTGGGGAAGAAGGGGAAATCGAAGTGGAAAGAGAATCGTATTTAGCAGGATCGTGTTTTAGAGTATGATCATTCGAGCAGTGATATATATATTAGGTAGGATCTAGCGATCCGGCTGACAGGGTTATGTCCCGGGCATGTGGGCCGTTATCTCGGGTATGTACGATACTCCTTTTAAACATGATCCTCCTTTCCACTATACGATTTCAAACATGACTTAGAGACCGATAGGGACACAGATCATACTTTGCATCATTTAATGATATAGTGATTACCCGCATTTTCTTTCACTGCTATTACCTCATTTACCTGTTTCACATCATTATAATAATATTGCTATTTCGTCGCTCTGACGACCTGAGTATGCATGCTCAGATTCCGTGGAAGAATCAGCGCAGGAGACGGATTTATCTTTCGAGCTGACAGAGATCTAGTCCGGAGTACTTCTCTTTCTTTTCTGCTTTCCATAAAAGTGATTGTGTAATTGAACTTGGTTAGTAATTCTTCATGTTTATTTGTAATTTGTGAACAATGGATTTTAATGTAATAATTTAGTGATGTAATTCCTTTACTGCTGTGCTTTATTTACTGATTACCATGTAATGCTAGAAGCCGAAGTGTGACTACGGCGGGATTATTCCTTGACCGTAGGAGCATGGTTGGCCTAGTCATCCCTCGTTTTCCGTATTTTGGGAAGTGGGGCGTGACATGGTTTAGTTGGTATCAGAGCCAGGTTTAGTAACAAGGGATAACATTAACTATACCGTGTTACATTATTTTTCGTTTCACTATTCCTGATTTTCATCCTTGAATCTGATCTTATCCTTTTGAATCTTCCATTGATATGACGTCCCCGAACGACCCCTCCTCGGACTCCAGCTCTCAGGACCGCACGGAAAGAATACTTAGTGCACTGACCTCTCTCGCGGAAGCTCAGGAGAGGAAGACAGACTTACTCGCTGAGGGACTCAGGGCGATTACCGCCGCAGGAGGACCTTCCTCACTCGTTACTGCCCCCGAGGGCGCTACCCCACCAGCTTATCATGCTAGGGCTGGTACCGTATCAGACTTCCGACGGTTGCATCCAGCTGCCTTCACAGGGCTAGCTAAACCCCTTGAGACCGAGCAATGGTTAGTGAACAAGGAGAACTTACTGACAGCCGCCAGAGTTCCAGATGAAGATAGGGTGGACGTGATAAAGATCCAATTGGAAGATGAAGCCCGTACTTGGTGGTCAGTGGAAGAAAGCAGGTTGGACAGGCCGATTGAGTGGGGCAAATTCAAAGAATGCTTTCTAGATCATTATTTCCCTTCCACCGCCAAGGCAGAGATGGAGGAAAGATTTATTCTATTGAAACAGAATGGACGTCCAGTGGACGTATATGCGGCAGAGTTCAATCGTCTGAGCCGTTTTGCTCCATACATGGTCGCCTCAGAGGCCACCAGGGCCAGACGCTTCTTGCAGGGGCTTGATTTCGAGTTGCAGCAGTTGATTGCATCACTGGATTTGCAGACTTTCGCACAAGTACTCAACGCGGCGAGAGTTCAGGAGCAATTGATCAACAAGTTCAGGAAGCCCCCAGTCGTTCTAGCACGTACCCATGCACCTTCTCGAGGAGCCATACCGGTTCACAGGCCTGGAATGACACAAATGAAGCGTCCGTTCATGCCACAGCATCGCCCCAGAGACAGAACGTGGTTTGCGGCTACTGTGGTAGAGATGTGCATACCCAGAAGGACTGTCGTCGTACCAAGGGACAGTGCTTGATTTGCGGATCCAATCAGCACAGGATTAGCGGTTGCCCTGAGCAAGCAGAGTTACAGGGAGGTTCTGGACCGCCGCAGCAGAGGCCACAGGAGCAGAGGCAACCCTTTACAGGTCGCGGTCAGGGACGGGCTTTCACCTTGACCGCCGAGCAGGCAGAGGCGTCAGGAGACATTGTTACAGGTACTCTACTTGTATATTCCTTACCAGCTAGAGTACTATTTGATTCTGGAGCATCGCACTGTTTCTTGTCTGAGCATTTCACTGATACACACTCCATACCATATGAACCACTAACCAAGGGATGGGAGATACATACGGGTAATGGCATTATAATATCTAGTTGAGAATGTAGATCATGTCCGGTTGTAGTGTGTGGCAGGGAATTCTATGCGAATTTCCTTCTGATTGGGACAGGCAGTTATGACGCAATTCTCGGGATGGATTGGATGAGTACCTTCCATGCAGTTATCGATTGCCGTGCAAGGAATGTGATCTTCCGCATTCCCAATCACCCGGAGTTTATTTTCGAGGGCGGAAGCGAATCTTTGGAGCCAGCCAAGTACAGAGCCAAACCCAAAGAGCTGACAGCTATGGAGATTGATGAGAGCCCAGCCCCAGAAATTGTTCGGGACTTTCTGGACGTATTTCCTGAAGATCTACCAGGTCTACCACCTCCTCGCATCTTGTAGTTCTCGATCGATTTGACTCCAGGTACGGCCCCAATATCCAAGGCCCCATACAGAATGGCACCAGTTGAGTTGGCGGAGTTGAAGAAGCAAATTGAAGAGCTTTTGGAGAAGGGATTTATTCGGCCGATCGCTTCACCGTGGGGTGCACCAGTTCTGTTAGTAAAGAAGAAGGATGGATCGCTGCGAATGTGTATAGATTATCGGGAGCTGAACAATGTCACAATAAAGAACAAGTACCCGATCCCACGCATCGACGACTTATTCGATCAGTTAAGTGGGGCCAAGGTATTCTCGAAGTTGGACCTCCGTTCTGGATATCACCAAATCAGAGTAGCAGCTGAGGATGTATGCAAGATGGCTTCAGGACCCGATACGGACATTACGAGTTCCTTGTGATGCCGTTCGGTGTTACCAATGCCCCAGCAATATTCATGGACTTGATGAACAGGGTGTTTGCAAAGTACTTGGACACGTTTGTCGTTGTGTTTATCGACGACATACTTGTCTACTCGAAGACCCGGGAGGAGCATACTGAACATTTGCGCACGGTTCTACAAATTCTTCGGGTAGAGAAGCTGTATGCGAAGCTAAGCAAGTGTGAATTTTGGCTCGACAAGGTTCAGTTCTTGGGACACATTGTCTCGGGCGAAGGCATCTCAGTGGACCCGGCAAAGATAGAATCTGTCAGAGATTGGCCAACGCCGAAGTCAGTGGCCGAGATCAGGAGTTTTCTGGGATTGGCAGGTTATTATCGGAGATTATTCCAAGACTTCTCAAGAATCGCTGAACCATTGACGAGGCTGACACGGAAGGATGCACCGTTTGCGTGGACAGAGGAGTGCACTCAGGCATTTGACACGCTGAAGCAGAGGTTAACCACGGCGCCTATTCTTACAGTACCAGATGATTCCGGTGGTTTGGTGATACACAGTGATGCTTCAGGGAAGGGATTAGGCTGTGTTCTGATGCAGCACGGCCGAGTGGTTGCTTACGCCTCTCGACAACTGAGAAATCATGAGAAGAACTATCCTACGCATGACTTGGAGTTAGCTGCAGTAGTCTTTGCGTTGAAGATTTGGAGACACTACCTATTGGGCGAGAAAGTGGAGGTGTACACGGATCATAAAAGTTTGAAGTACGTCTTCACTCAGAAGGAACTAAACATGAGGTAGCGCCGATGGCTAGAGCTGATGGCAGATTATGACTTGGACCTTCAGTATCACCCGGGGAAGGTGAATGTTGTACCAGATGCGCTCAGTCGCAAGCCAGCGGTCATGATGTTGACCGGTCAGAGGAGCATTATTGAGGACTTCCAGAGACTCGAGCTTGAAGTCGTTACACCGGGCGCACTCAGTCAACTTTGGCAACTACAGGTGCAGTCTTCTCTGGTGGATCGCATCAAGGCTGCACAAGCAGATGATCCCCGATTGCAAAATTTCAGAGCGCAGGTAGAAGTCGGGCTAAGAACGGACTTGATCATACATGAAGATGGCTCTTTGAGATTCGGTAGCAGACTCTGCGTACCCAAGGGAGACGTCCGAGAAGAAGAACTGGTTGAAGCGCATAGTTCAGCTTATTCTGTACATCCGGGGGGTACGAAGATGTATCGGGATCTAAAGCAGCACTTTTGATGGAACGGAATGAAGCGGGAAGTTGCGAGGTTCGTATCCAGGTGCTTGGTATGCCAGCAGGTGAAGGCGGAGCATCAGAGGACAGCGGGATTGTTACAACCACTGCCGATACCAGAATGGAAGTGAGAGCACATTACCATGGATTTCGTGACGGCCTTACCACGGAGCCCTAGGGGCAATAACGCCATTTGGGTTATCGTCGATCGCCTCACGAAAGCTGCACACTTCATACCATTCCGAGTGGGACAGTCAACAAAGTCACTGGCAGAGAGATATATGCAGGAGATTGTACAACTTCATGGTATTCCAGTCAGTATTGTGTCAGACCGGGACACCAGATTCTTGTCGCACTTTTGGAGGAGCTTACAGGAGAGCTTGGGTACCCGCCTCAAATTCAGCACAGCTTATCACCCGCAGACGGATGGACAATCCGAGCGTACGATTCAGACGCTCGAGGATATGTTGAGAGCCTGTATGTTAGACTTTCAGGGTTTCTGGGAGGACCATCTGCATCTAGTCGAGTTTTCTTATAACAATAGTTATCAGGCTAGCATTCAGATGGCTCCTTTTGAAGCACTTTACGGGTGGAAGTGTCGATCCCCAGTGTGTTGAGATGATGTGGGAGAACGAAGATTACTGGGCCCCGAACTTATTGTTCAGACAGTCGACAAGGTCCAAATGATCAGGCAGCGTATTAAGACGGCTCAGGATCGACAGAAGAGTTGGGCAGATACCAGCAGGAGGGCACTAGAATTTGAAGTTGGAGATCACGTGTTCCTGAAGATTTCCCATACCCGTGGAGTTATCAGGTTCGGAGGTCGGGGAAAGCTCAGTCCCCGTTTTATCGGACCTTTTGAGGTGCTAGAGCGAGTAGGAGAGGTGGCTTACCGACTTGCCTTGCCTCCATCGCTAGCTGGTGTGCACAATACCTTCCACGTGTCACAGTTGCGGCGTTATGTTCGGGATGAGAGCCATGTCCTGGACTACTCAGAGCTAGTGTTGGGTACCGATCTATCATACGAGGAACATCCCACTACCATCCTCGACCGCAGAGAGAAAGTGCTGAAGAATAAGGTCATTCCGTTAGTCCGAGTATCTTGGGGCGGTCGTTCACCAGGAGAATCCACCTGGGAGCGGGAGGAAGATATCCGTGCTCGTTATCCACATCTCTTCGCTTAGTACATTGTTTCTTGTATCCTTGTTAAATTTCGAGGATGAAATTTTTGTAAGGGGGGTATGATGTAAATCCCCGTTCCCCATCTATAAAATTTCCCTGTATTTTCCTAGTTTCCGATTGCTTCCTGATTTTCCTCGTGAATTTTGTTGGCAATTGGTTGCTTGAGTTTCAATATTTAGATTAATCTAAAACCCAAAACCAAAATTTAAAAAAAACACCAAAATATTTTTCCAAGCCCAACAAATAAAATAAAATATTAACATTAAATTTTTAAAAAAAAACCCATCCCATAACATATTTCTCCCCTACAAAAATAAATCATTTTTCCCTCTTTAAAATTAAAACCCAGCCCTTAGCCGGCCCAGCAATTTAAAAAGGGAATTTATATAATTAAAGACTCCGGCCCAGCACCAATCTCTCAGCCCATGGAATTCCTATCAAAATTAATTTATTAAAAACTTTTCCCCAGCCCAGCCCGTCTCCAAGCCCAACTCCCTTCTGAACCCGACCCGACCCGTTTCGCCCCTTCATCTTCCCCCAACGGCTACTTCCTTTCCCGCTCACTCGATCCACTATCTTCGCCGCACCTCGCGCCCACGCCCACGCCCACACCTTGCCGTTTCCCCACGTCGCGCACCCCTCGCGAGCCCCTCAAACTTCACGACTCCCTCTCACTCTCCAACTCTAACTCCCCTCATCCCTCACAGTCTCTCAAACTCCTCTTCTCTCTCTCTCGAAAACCACTCCCGCAGCCCACTGCCAACTTCATCACTCGCCCCACCGCCGACGGCGACGACTACAACCCCTCACCCTCCTCCCTCGCTCACTTCTCTCCACCAACAGAGCTCCCTACACTACCCCCTTCACTTTCAGCCGCCACCAAACTCACCTGCACCCGAGATCCACCCGACCATCGGCACCCACGACACCGGCGAGCCCCACTGCACCTGAAACCCCCTCGTCGACCTTCTCCATCCTCAGCATCGTCACTCCAAAAGACCCACACCCGAGCTCTCTCCTTCTTTCCAAAACCCTAAAACCCCCACACACAACCCAACACCCACTGCCGTCCATTGCCGGAGCGACACCGCCGACCGTCGTCGATCCCAGCGCACTCGCAGAGATCCACAGCACCACTCTTCGCCCCCGGTGATCGCGAGACATCTCCGGAAAACTCCAACGACGAAACCCGAACGCGAGCCGAAGCCGTGAATCCAAACCGTGCTGATTCGTCGCACGTTCGTGACTCTACTGCTGCCGTGCACCCCCGAAACATTTCCAGGCAAGTATTTTACTTGCTACATGCTAATATATTCGTGTTACAAACTTAAATCGTATAGATTACAAATTTACAATTTCCGGTAGATTATGTGACATACCTGTTCGAGGCATGTTACCAATGAAAATATTCATCTAAATTGACGGAATTGGAATGTCTGTTGGCCCATGTAGTGACAAATATCTTGTATAAATCTCACTGGAAAATACGACTGTTAGTGACTAAAATGAATACCCCCAAATATACCTGTAAAACTAGAAATTTCCCGTATCTGAAAATGGTTAAAATCACCGTAAATTACGCACATATTGAAATGATGCGTTCGAGGGCTTAAATCAAAGAAGAGTCGACGAACTTTAACCCCATGCAAGTTTCTAATGGTTTCTATACTGGAATTGTGACGATATTTGGATCGGAGTGCGACTCTGGACTGCAGTCCAGAGCGACTCTGATTACTGTTTACGGTTCCGTAATGTGTACCACTTGGTTTCCTGAACTCGTATGTTGCGGAACACTGCATCTTATTAAAGGTGAATCTGTTAGATAAATATCATAAGTGGTTTCATTCCGTTTCATCATCGTTTGCTATTTAATTTGTAAATTAAGAGGGCAGGACGTATAACAGTCCAGAACAGATTCAGTAGTGACAAACTAGTGTTAAACAGTGTGTAACTTTTGACGTACAGACGCGATTGAGAATTCGTCTATTGAGTTGAATACCCTATTGAAAACCCTAGATTTCATTCAACTGTAGCGTCACTAAATTCTGAACCCAACTGGGTGAAATTCGTGTCGCGAAATGGACGTTCAGTTCAGAAACTGAATTTCCAGCCGCGGGCACTTAAAATGAAACGGCTGTAACTTTAATACCGGAAACCCGATTGAACTGGAACTAATTTTGATGAATTTATGACAGAGTGTACTATTTATCGTATTTGTATCATTTCGTTGAATTCTAAACATGTGAATTAATACAAATTTTGTAAACTGATGACGTGCATATTGGTTCATAACATCATGGCTTGTTAATAGCATACACACACATATCGTACCCCATTTGCCATATACATAGTGTTAGTGCGTGTTAGTGCTCAGTGGACATTGCATTATCGTGTGTGAATGATATTGGTTTAGGAGTGTCGAGTACATCAATGGAAAGTGAATGATTCGTGACAGTGATTGATACAGCGAACAGTGATAAAACCGTGCCATTGGTATATTTATACACGACTAAATAAAAATCATAAATAGTGTATACCTGGGGAAGAAGGAGAAATCGAAGTGGAAAGAGAATCGTATTTAGCGGGACCGTGTTTTAGAGGATGATCATTCGAGCAGTGATATATATATTAGGTAGGATCTAGCGATCCGGCTGACAGGGTTATGTACCGGGCATGTGGGTCGTTGTCTCGGGTATGTACGAGACTCCTGTTAAACATGATCCTCCTTTCCACTATACGATTTCAAACATGACTTAGAGACCGATAAGGACACAGATCATACTTTGCATCATTTAATGATATAGTGATTACCCGCATTTTCTTTCACTGCTATTACCTCATTTACCTGTTTCACATCATTATAATAATATTGCTATTTCGTCGCTCTGACGACCTGAGTATGCATGCTCAGATTCCGTGGAAGAATCAGCGCAGGAGACGGATTTATCTTTCGAGCTGACGGAGATCTAGTCCGGAGTACTTCTCTTTCTTTTCTGCTTTCCATAAAAGTGATCGTGTAATTGAACTTGGTTAGTAATTCTTCATGTTTATTTGTAATTTGTGAACAATGGATTTTAATGTAATAATTTAGTGATATAATTCCTTTACTGCTGTGCTTTATTTACTGATTACCATGTAATGCTAGAAGCCGAAGTGTGACTACGGCGGGATTATTCCTTGACCGTAGGAGCATGGCTGGCCTAGTCATCCCTCGTTTTCCGTATTTTGGGAAGCGGGGCATGACGAATCTTATGAGCCATGAGGGTCCCATAAGAGAGTTCTCCTTACGAGTCGTGAGAATCTCGCAAGTGTAATTTCTCCTTAGGAATCGTGATGATCCCTAAGTGTGTTGCTTCCCTGTGAGTCGTAAGGATCTCACACGGGTGGTTTCTCCTTACAAGGTTGAGAGGACGTTGTAAGTGTCTTTTAACGAGATTGCGCCCTTTCAAGTTTTCACAAATACTCACCCATAGTCCTGCTGTTTTTACTCACGGAGCCCTTTCGGGTTTACATCCATGCCCCTTTTGCTTATGGACATACCGTTCTTTTTCAATATTTTTTTTATTCTTTTTTCTTTTTTCTAACGAGGTTGCGCCCTTTCGGGTTTTCACGAACACTCGCCGATAGCCCTGCTGTTTTTACTCACGGAGCCCTTTCGGATTTTCATCCATGCCCATTTTGCTTATGAACATACCATTTTTTTTTACCACGTTAGCCTGAGAATGCTGCGGTAGTAGTTTAAAGACGTTTCGGTCATTTGCAAGTTTTAGGACATTGTGGTCCATTATTAGTTTAACGACGTTTCGGTCTATTATCCAGTTTTAGGACATAGTGGTCCATTTTTAGTTTAACAACGTTTCGGTCTATGGGGCTTTCCCTATGAATGAGCATGATGCCCCCGGCATATCCATCTTTCTCGGAGCTTGTGGCTGTGGCGGGCTCACCTTCCAGTTTTCGGACAGCGCAAACTTGCCCTGTTGGTGTTGGTCTTCAACCCAGTTTTTGAAGACGTAGCAGTTTTCGATCGGATGGCCCAATACTTAGTGGTAAGGGCAATAATTAGAATTGTTGACATCATTCAGTTGTAGCTGGTGTTTCGGCTCCGGTAGAGTGATAAGCCTGTTGCGCACTGCTAGTTCGAACAGCCTCTTTGTTTCATCCTGGGGAAATGAGTAAGGTCGTTTCAACTTTTCATAGAGGAGTTGTCGCTTGTTGCTTTGGCGAAAACCGGTCTAGGGCCACTCGGTTGTTGTTGAGCGTTGGCGACGAAGGCCGTTTTTTCCTTCCCTTTATCCTTTTTGTTAAATCCGTTGTTTGCGGGTCCGAGATTCTTTCCGGGTATCGTGCAATTGCATGGCTGAATGTTCTCGCAACTCCTCAATTCTTTCGTTTTAGAGATGGATTCCTTGAAGAGAGGGCCGAGGGCTACTTTTTCGTCGGAGTCGCTCCCGAAGGTGAGAACTCGCGGTCTCTCGGGATCAACCCTATGACAATTGCCAGCAATTCTTTTATGCTCATCTGTCGTATTTTTCCGATGTCTACGAGCTTCACGCTTTGTCCTGTTGAAGTGTTGCCTGTGAGCGACATACCCTTTCCACCAACACTTAAAGGAGTCGCAGTCTTCAGTAGGATGTGCGATCTTCTGATGATATAAGCAGAAGTTAGGATGCACGTCCGCTTCATCAAGATGTATACCACCAGGAGAATTTTCTCTGAAAGAAGGCGGCCTCATCCCCATTGATATGGCTTTGGCGAATCGTTTCCTTGTCTTGATCCTGCTTTCATTTGCGGCGGATGTACTTTGATATGGTGGGAGTGTTTCGACCCTTTTGTCCAGTCGCCGGCGTTTGGCCTTTTCAAATATGGCCATCTCGCGCTCCCGATCAGCTTTACTTTTTAGACGAATCCCATCTAGAAAAGCGTCGATCATTTCGTCCGACGGCCACATGAATTCCGGCTCAGGCTCTGCCCCCAGTTTCTCAGTGCAAGGAGTTTTTTCATCGTCCGTAAATGAGTGGGAGATCACGTGACAAGTTGCCCCCGGTGCGTACGTCTTCTTTGGAGTGTGCGGCTGTGGTGGGTTTACTTTCCACTTTTCAGACAGCGCGAACTTTCCTTGTAGGTACTGATTCTCGATCCACCCCTTAAAGACGAAACAATCCTTGATCGGGTGACTTACCGTTTGGTGGTAAGGGAAATAATCGGGATCGTTGATATCGCCTGGTTGCAACGGACGTTTTGGACTCGGCAGATTGATGAGTCTGTTGTGCACTGCCAGTTCGAACAGTTTCCTTGTTTTATTCTGAGGAAACGAGTAAGGACGTCCCAGTCTCTCCTCGAGGGATGAGCGTGGTCGCACATTGTTTTGGCGAACAACCGGCTTTAAGTGGCTCGGCTGTTGTTGAGTATTGGCGACGACAATCGCTTTACCTTTCCCCTTTTCATTTCGAGAGTCCGGTTTTGGAGGAAACGGTCCATGGCCCATCTGGTCCATTTGGGCTAATTTGTCGATCAAGGCCTGGAAGGTGGTCGGCCTGAAGAACATCATGAATTGGGAGATGGTCGCTTGCGGATCAAGAGTGCCCACGAACATGCCTACCGCAGGTTCTTCTTCGATACGTTGTTCGTATTTCGACCACAGATTCCGCCATCGTGTTGCGTATTGAACCCACGTTTCGCCTGGCCTTATCCTGGCGTTGATCAATGCCATGATCGGGGTGCGTTCGCTAGCACTCGCGAATCTTTGTGTAAACAGTAGCTCCATCTCCGCAAATGTTTTGACAGAGTCATTAGGTAGCTCCGAATACCATTCAAAGGCCGTCTCCGATAAGCTGTCGACGAATTGGCGAAGCAACAGTTTGTCGTCGCCTCCCGTGTTGCCGCATAAGGCCCTGAATTGAGCGACATGCTGATGTGGATTCCCCGTCCCTTTATATACATGGAACTTAGGGATCGTATATCCCGGAGGGTAACTGATTTGGTCGTATCAGCCCGGATAGGGTCGTCCGGTTCTAACAATTTGCCCAGCCGCTTCACTCGCCTGATGAGCTCGTATTTGCTGAGCTATATAGTCGTCCAGGGCGGGCTTGGAGATAGTTTCCTTTTTAGCTGTTGAAAGAGCCGGAGGTGGATTTGATGTTTCTCCTCTGTTGTTTTCGAGGATAATCGGAGGATCTTCAGCTGGAGGATCCGGCTGTAACATCATTCCTACCATGTATTGGAAGAGGAGCGCTATTTGCTTTATGTTAGCCGCTTGCTCTGCGGCTTCTCTGTCCTTCTTTTCGAGGACTCTGCGTAAGAAGTCAGCATCAGTTTCTTGTTCGTGACGCTGCTCTGATGATGCCTCCGGGCTTTCTTTTGGCCCGGTGAGTGCAGCCATTGCAGTCATCATCTCCTGAAGCTTCTATTGCTGCTCCTGGGTTTTTATCACGGATCGGGTGAGCGGTCGGTGACCCATCGAAGCGCGGCCATCCTCTTTCCCGGATGCCATATAGACAGTGTGCACCACCATACCCCCAGACTTGGGGCGTTTGTGATCAGCGCTTTTACGGTTCGCCATGTTCACAGGGGCTTTTCGCGGTCTCCTTTTCTTTTGAGTGATTGATGTTGAGGGAGCCGTTGCAGTGGGCACCCAGGTGGCCGTCATCTTTTGTGGCTTAACAGGACGTCTTACTTCTTGTTGGACCTTCAGCTTCTTGTGCTGGCGGGAGGAATTTGGATCGATCACCGAGTCTCGGACCTGCCGCCAGACTTTGTAGATCTTGGAGGACAACCGCTGCGGGGACCGTTTTGGCTTTGCTTCCGTAGCCTTCTCCAGTGGAGGAGGAGTCCTTCTCAGTATAGCGGTAGGAGAATTCCTACGCACCTTATTCAACAGCTCAAAGCTGTTCCCGGTTGGAACAGCAGCATTAATTTCCGCCATCGGGGCTGGTGGAGTTAGCCCAGAAAGGGAGTTGCCCCCGGCCTTCCTCACTCGGCGCCAATGACGACGTCGAGCATGTCGCGCTGATGGAATTGTTTCAGCTATAAGGGTGACTTCGTCATGCCCCCTGCTTTGAGGAGAGACTGTTATTGGTGCTAGCCTATCGAAGACTGACACCTATTGAGAAGCAATGTCTAATCTGTCAAAGACAGACCTCTGGGCAGGGGAAGCAGCTTTGAGGACCTCGCCTGGAGCTGCAACCGGAATGGACAGCCTTGTAAAAACTGACTTCTTGGAAGGAGGAGCCTTCCCAATGATTTCATCCGCTTGAGCCAAGATGGCTATCCGCTTTGGGATGGCAGCTTCGGGTATCGCGGGATTGTAAACGTTCTGGCCCAGTCTGTTGAAAACTGAGGCATTGAAGTTGGGCGACCCGTTGAGAGGGGTCGCGGCAGTGGTAAGTCGATCAAAGACCGGCTTCTTTGGAGCTTCTTGCGACGTCATTGGGGCATTGAAGCTCATCGGTGGGAGCATGGTCCCGAAGAATAGTCCAGCGGTGGCTTGAGTTACCTACTCTACTGGCATCTTGAAAAGGGAGGCCGCTTGGGGCCCATAAGTCACTCCTCCAGTAAGGACGGAGCGAAAGTTGCAGTTGCAGGTGGTGCAGTTTGAAGCCATTGATCTTCTGTTTTCTGCACGGAGCAAGACACCAAATCTTAGTACCTCGAATCCACAGGCAACCACAGCAAACCGCGATTCGTTCGCGAACACGACACACGAAGTGTGGAGTGGAAAGAGGAAGAGGTCCCACTGGGCGTGCCAGAATCTGTTCCCCTCCGAAAGACGCGCAAGACGAACGTCTTGCCTGAGATTCGGGGCAGATGCTAATAGGTGCTATCCGTCCACCTCTCCGAAGATGCCAAGTTGATTTATGGCACCGTGTATCGGAGGTTTGAACGGATGCGGCCGATGTAGCAGACTTCGTCAGATTCCCCCTCGCTTGAGGGTATTTTGATTGTGGGGACGCTCTTCCCTGCAGGCGCAAGCCCCTACAGTTACGCTACCGCATCGTGGTAACAACTTTCTCCTTCTCCAGAATTTTACTTCGTGTCGTGGGTGTTTGTTTTGTTTGTGGTTGCCTGTGGATCGTATACGGAGATTAATTTATGTCGTCGCCCGTAGGACGTGGATTAGTCCAAATAATTATTTTCTTAGATTTGGGTTTGGGGTTTTGGTTTAAGGATACGTTAGCCATATTTGAGGCTAAGATCAACTTAAACGTTTGTTAAGGATACGTTAGTCCAATTTGAGACTAAGATCAACTTACCATGATCGTTTATATCCGACAAAAGAGCATTTGGGCTCTATTGTTCCAATTTAGGGACATAGTGGTCCATTGAATGTATGGCCGTCGGGACCCATCACCTCTCTGACGACGTTAAAGGATTACAACGACAGATGTCAGAGGAGTTCAGAGATGTACCCTTGAACCAAATTTGGTTGGGAGATCTATAGTCCAATTTGGGACTAAAGTCTGTTTGAGGGTTTAAAGATACGTTAGCCATATTTGAGGCTAAGATCAACTTAAACGTTTGTTAAGGATACGTTAGTCCAATTTGAGACTAAGATCAACTTAACCGGATCGTTTAGATCCGACAAAAGAGCATTTGAGCTCTATTGTTCCAGTTTAGGGACATAGTGGTCTGTTGCCAATTTAGGGACATGGTGGTCCATTGCCAGTTTAGGGACATGGTGGTCCAATATCAGTTTAAGGACATAGTGGTCCAATACCAGTTTAAAGACATAGTGGTCCATAACATGTATGGCTGTCGGGACCCATCACCTCTCTGAAGACGTTGAAGGATTACAACGACAAATATCAGAGGAGTTCAGAGATGTACCCTTAAACCAATGAGTTGGTTGAAAGAGCAGATGTGCTCAGTTCAAGATGATTTGAGGACTTATGGCCAGTTTGGGCTAAGTCAATTATGTTTGAAATATTGGCCCTCTGGGCCATTAGACATTTGTCTGGGTTCAGCCCCTCATCATTCAGTAGTGCTAAACAGAGGTTTCGGGGCTCTGACAACATTTTGTCTTCGATTTCGTCAATTTTGAGATTCATTTGGAGGAGGGACTTTTGCTTCTGGAAGATTAACCAATTTGGTTAAAACTAGTGTTAAACACTAGATAACAACAGTGTTAAACATTGGAGACAGAACTAGTGTTAAAACTAGTGTTAAACACTAAAAGATAATCAGTGTTAAACACTAAAAGATAATCAGTGTTAAACAATGGAAATAAAGCTCCCGAATTAGTGTTTAAACACTAAAGAAAAGGGGGTCACGTGGGGACACGTGAGGGCGCCCAAAGGTGGGGCCAGATCTCCTCACTTTGTTCTGCAAATAAATGTTAAACACTTTTTATTTTATTTTCGAGCATCACGTGCTGGCACGTGATGGAGATCTGTGCGCCAATTGTTAAAGCATCTGCTGAGGGGTCACGTGGTATCACGTGAGAGCGCCCAAAGCCTTCATTTCCTTTGCTTTTCCTTTCTGTGTTTTGTAGGTCACGTGGGAGTACGTGAGGCGTTGCCTAAGAACTTTCCTCCTTCTCATTTCTGGGGATCTTTTCAAGGGTGACGTGGGGACACGTGACCGTAATTCTTTTGCATGCATGAAGATCTCTTTATCTTTAAGAATTAAAT
Source organism: Agapanthus africanus (assembly GCA_030015575.1). Taxonomy (NCBI): domain Eukaryota; kingdom Viridiplantae; phylum Streptophyta; class Magnoliopsida; order Asparagales; family Amaryllidaceae; genus Agapanthus; species Agapanthus africanus. The sequence continues at coordinate 127,223,794 of CM057350.1, read as the reverse complement.
TCTCTGTAGGGTTAAACCCTAATTTTGTTTTGGAGGAATTAAATTCCTATATATGTAAAAGAATTAAATTCTTATATAGGGTTAAACCCTAGTTCTGTCTTAAAAGAATTAAATTCCTATTATTTTGGGAGAATTAAATTCTCATATAGGGTTAAACCCTAATTTTGTTTTGGGAGAATTAAATTCTCTAAACTCAATTCCCCCTCTAAGTTTTAGATCTGCATGGCAGGATCTCGACCCGATGAGAATTAAATTCTCAATTTATGGGGAGATGTGCTCTGTGCAGACCCTCAACAAGAGGAAGAACTAAGTTCTTTTTTGTATAAGAGTTAAACTCTTGGATTGAGAATTAAATTCTCTTTATTGAAGTTTTGATCATTTTTCCCTTTCTCACCTAGGGTTTTCTTTGTTGAGAATTAAATTCTCCTTTCTTTTTTTCTCTCTTGAGAATTAAATTCTCCTCCCTCTGTTTTTCTCTCCAAAAAGGTCCATCCCTCTTTTCTCTTCTTGGCTCCTATTTAAAGGAGAAAGAAAAGAATCAATTTGTTCAATGAATCTTTCATTGAAAGATTTTAATTGATTTCATGATTAATATGATCTTTTAGATCATTCAGTGAATTTTTATTCACCGTTGGATTTTAAATCCAAAGATATTCTGTTTGTTATTTCTGGTGAGATTTTCAAGGAAATCTTTCCTTGTCTAAGATCTTTCCATAAATTGGTGATTTTTAATTACCCTTGGATCTTTAATCCAACGGTCCCCATAATCCTTTTCCAATTAGAAATATTTAGAAGCTTTTAGAATTTTAATTCTATTAACTGTGAGGCTTTCGGAGCCAGTCACATGCTGACACGTGACCCTTGGTCATGTGTGAGCACGTGACCCCCAATTGAGTCCTTTTCTCAGCGTTTATTTACGCTTCAGTTTCAACCATCACGTGTCAACACGTGACCATTGGTCACGTGTGAGCACGTGATACCCCATTGAGGTATTTCCTTCAGCCATTTGTTTTTATTTCTGTTTTAACTATCACGTGTCAACACGTGACCATTGGTCACGTGTGAGCACGTGACACCTCATTGAGGTAATTCCTGATTTTTAATCAGGGAACAGTGCATAGCATATTTGCTCATAACTTTTGATTCCGGATGAATTATGAAGACCATAATATATCAAATCGAAGGGTTTTTCGAGATGCTTCCAATACCATCAGAATTTAATAGTTCCTCCTTCAGGAGTTTATCAAAATACAGGCCGGAAGATACTGGTTCGCATTTCCTTAAGCGTATCGCTGCCATTTGATACCTTGGGCTCTTTTGCGCAGAAATTTTCGGCGGGAACAACGTGGAACGCGGATATCGTCACTCTTTGACCCCGTGAAAAACGTCCAGAGTGGAGCCTGATCCCCGCAGAGCACGGCAGTGAACCCGTGGGAAGCATCCGGAGCAAAATTCCTGGTCACGTAGAACGCGGATAACGTCACTCTTTGACCCCGTAGAAAACGTCTAGAGCGGATCCTGGTCCTCGCAAAGCACGGCAGTGAACCCGTGTGAAACATCCAGAGTGGATCCTAGTCCTCGCCGAACACGGCAGTGAACCCGTGTGAAGCATCTAGTGCAAAATTCCTGGTCACGTGGAACGCGGATAACGTCACTCTTTGACCCTGTGGAAAACGTCCAGAGCGAATCCTGGTCCTCGCAGAGCACGGCAGTGAACCCATGTAAAGCATCCAGAGCGGAGCCTGGTCCTCGCCGAATACGGCAGTGAACCCGTAGGAAGCATCTAGAGCAAAATTCCTGGTCACGTGGAACGCGGATAACGTCACTCTTTGACCCCATGGAAAACGTCCAGAGCGGATCCTGGTCCTCGCAGAGCACGGCAGTGAACCCGTGTGAAGTATCCAGAGCGGAGCCTGGTCCTCGCCGAACACGGCAGTGAACCCGTGGGAAGCATCCAGAGCAAAATTCCTGGTCACGTGGAACGCGGATAACGTCACTCTTTGACCCCGTGGAAAATGTCCAGAGCGGAGCCTGGTCCTCGCAGAGCACGGCAGTGAACCCGCGTGAAGCATCCAGAGCAAACATCGGACTGTGGAGTCCTTAAAATCCACGGACTATGATGTCCTTAACCTCGACCGTAATGTCTTAAAACTAACAATCAACCATAATGATTCTAGACTGATTTTAGCTTGGTTCAAGTGTACATCTCTTCACTCATTTGATATTTGTCGTTTTAATTCCTCAACGTCTTCAAAGAGGTGACGGGTCCCAGTAACCACACATTTCGTGGACTGTGGAGTCCTTAAATCCACGGACTATGATGTCCTTAACCTTGACCGTGATGTCTTAAAACTAACATTGGACTATGGAGACCTTAAATCCACGGACTATGATGTCCTTAACCTTGACCGTGATGTCTTAAAACTAACATTGGACTGTGGAGTCCTTAAACCCACGGACTATGATGTCCTTAACCTCGACCGTAATGTCTTAAAACTAGAAACGGAAGGTGGAGTCCTTAAACCTACGGACTATGATGTCCTTAATCTCGACTGCGATGTCTTTAAACTACGGTACCCTGGAAAACATCCAAAGCAACCCCTGACCCCGTGAAATACGGATAGGGGCAACCGTACCCAGCACTTGCGGATCCTCACGACCCGTAAGGAAGAAAACTCTCTTGTGAGATCCTTACGACTCTCACGGGAAAACCCGCTTAAGAATCCTCACGATTCTTAAGGAGAACTTATGCCTATGGGATCCTCTCGACCTGTAGGAAGAAAAACTCTTTATGAGACCCTCACGGCTCATAAAGCTCAAAAGTCTTAGGAGGCAGATCTTAACCCTGAATCCTAAGCCATCGCTGCCCTGCAAGGAGACCAAGATAAATGGTCCGCAGAACACATTCAATAAAAAGAGACATACTATTGAGAAGAAAAATATGTCTTTTATTCATAAACCAAAATGGATACAAAGTACAATTCATGAAAAAACAAAAAAATATATACTCTTATTCAGGAGTATGTACAAGAAGAAAAAAAAAAGATACAAGTCTTCAGGACGGCGGGCGATTTAGCAGCTTGGTCAGCTCATCCTTTTTCCGCTGGGCTTCGCCTTCATGGTTCAATATCGCCAGAAGACGGGCTTCCGCCTGAGCCTGCTGGGCCTGATACGAGGCAAGCCGGCCTTTGAGCTCTTTCTCGGTAGCCTTGTGGGCCTCAACCCTTTCGCGAGTGAACACGACAGCTTTATCGAGGGCCACCACCTCTTTGATAGACTCTTGAAGTACTCGCCAGAGTTCATACGCTTTGTTGGCTTTGGCTGTAAGGTTGGCTTGGAGCTCGTGCAGCGTCTTAGAGGCCAACTCCCTCTCCGAGAATTTGCGGCCGAGCCTCTTCTCGTACGACACCATGTTCGCCGCGCACCGCTCTATCAGCCCCCACAAGCCCGCTTTCATAGCCGCAGCCTCTGAAATATGACATGTACGCTCAAGACCGTATAAACAAGCCTCTATTCGACGGCAATAGTTGATCTAAAGCACGCGCACATCACCTAGTATGGGAAGCAACAAGAAAAATTTCCGATGTATCTCCTATCGAGCATGCATTCGCAACTATATGAATATTCGAAAAGAAATGATACCCGAAGCTCTGATGTGTACGCAACATAATGATAGTGTTCGCAATTAAAGAAAGTTCTCTTGGGAAAAATATGAAGCTCATTTACGCAAGCAAGACGCACATACGAGTACCCGACATACACGAAGGTTCAACATAAAGCATGCGAAAACTAATGATAAAAAGAGTACACTGATCTGAATATACTACGCTAGCGGGAAAAGGTCACCAAACAAAGGATTGGTAGCACAAGGGTTAACAAAACAAAAAACAAAATTCTCCATCTCTCTCTCTGCTTTCTCTAACACATCAAAGCGACGGTTCTCGCGAGGAGTCGCTCCCCATCGATTAGTGCCATGTTCGTCCGCAAAAGTAGACATAATAGCCCGCCGAGCTCTTATTTGGTTCAGCAGGTGAACTGAGCGATCTTTCAAAGCCTGAGTAATCAAGCACGCTTCGTGAAAACACTCGAGCTTTTCTTCAGCCGCGTCAAGCATCGCCAAGGTCATCTCCGCCGGGTGAGGAGGGATGTCGGTAAGCACGGCAGCAAGAATCATCCGGAGCCAGAAGGAGCCTATTGGGAGGGGGGATCCCCTACGGATCGAGAGTTCATATGTCGCTGAGTCGCATTCGTCATCGGTAAGGAGGCGATCCACCAATCGTGCAGCAAAGCGAGGGATCATCTCCTCGATAGGTAATTCCCATGGCTGTCGACGAGCATGGGGGCGGTTGCAGGCCATGGCACTCAGTTGTTTTCTCAAAATAAATCAGACCAAAGTGAGAATAGATTTCTCTGTGAAGAAAAAAATAGGCTATGGCATCAGGATTATAAAGAGGAGCATTAAATGCTACGCACGGAGAATATTGCATGGTGGAACTATTTCCAAGGCCCAAAAAGGGGAAGGCGTTGGAAATCAAGAAAAGGGAACTATTTCCAAGGCTCCTTTTCTGCATCTAATGCCGTGCATAGAAATATGGCATCGAAAATTAAACAGCCCCGTCAAAGGGGCCCCACGTGCGGAGCACGTGAGCACCACGCTTGATGTATACTGAAAAGTGAAATAGTGCCTCACACTCTAAACACATCAGCAGCAACAATAGCGAAAATGACAAAATCCCACAAAAAAAAGAGAGGCATGCAAACACAGAAGGGCACAATAAAACTTATCACTCATACTTTAAAAGTTCATACAAAATAAGAAGAAACGATTACAACGGCAAGACCTCAGACGCGGGGCATGGATTGAGAAACTCAAACGTGACTTTGTCCAAGATCTTCCAGGCATTTTGAACCATTCTAATATGTTTTCTCTCGCGATCACAAGCATCGGGGTCCTCACGAATGTCATCCACCCTCCGATAGGCAGCAAGTATGGCCGACTGCTGAAAATCCTGGAGCTAGAGATCAATGAGGTTGTCCCGCCTTCTCTTCGAGATTAGGCTCATCAGATACACCGAATGTACCTTATCTTCAGCGGCGTCCAATGCCCTGAGCGGTACGCCAGTGCAAAAGAGAGGGAGCGCCTCCTAGATCGCCAGCACGATGAGTCTCAGAAGAGAAGAACGACGAGGGAGTAGCCGACCGTTGTACTCGTCGAAGCGGCTCATGATCTCAGCACACTGAGCGTTGGTGAACTCCTGGTTCTGACTACGGCCCAGTGCACGAATATTTCCGTAAGAAATGATTTCGTCAAGATCATACATATGGGCATCCATAATACCTGAAATAACGATCACGAAAATTCATTACAAACTTCTTCTTCTCGGATGTGAAAGAAACAACTCAGGACAAGGAAAACCCAAGAAGTCCTCTGAGAAGAACTGAGTTCTTCATAGGAATTAAATTCCTTGTTAAAAAGGAGGGAATTAAATTCCCAGAGACACTCTTCAGAATCCAAGTTTTTTTTAGATGGAATTAAATTCCATGGAAAAGACAACCGATACCATCATCTCCCTAAAAATTAGAGAAACCCTAAGGGATCTACTGTTTGAAGATTAAATGGTTTTCTGTTTGAAGAAAAATGAGTTCTTGTTGAAAAGGGGAAAACCCCTTGGTTTGGATTTAAAATCCAGAGAGTTGTATGTGTATGAAAGTGCTTCGATCGGTCAAAGATCACTACCTGAAGAGATGGGTCTTCCCTGAACAGAGTTAAACTCTGAAGATTTTGGAGCAGAGAACTAAGCTCTGGAAAACAAGAATTAAATTATCAAAAGAAAAGTTTGCAAGGAAGAAGATGAGCAAAGTGGAAGCGCTTCTGAAAAGACATTGGCATTTATAGGATGTGATGGAAACGCTTCATCTCCTCGATTCCCCAGACGGATCCATCGGTCACAAAAGTGACAGCGTTGCACTCACGTGCAGACACGTGAGAGCAATGCTGTGGGGGCATTTGTTTCCTGATTAAAAATCAGGAATTACTTCAATGAGGCATCACGTGTTCACACGTGACCAATGGTCGCGTGGTGACATGTGATGGTTAAAATCTCACTAAAACAAAAACGGAAAACAAAAGGCTGAAATATGACCCAATTTGAGGTCACGTGTTCATACGTGACTAAGGGTCACGTGCCAGCACGTGACATGCTTTGAAAAACTCACAGTTTAATAGAATTTAATTCTAAGTGTCGGGAATTACCTCAGTGAGATATCATGTGCTCACACGTGACCAATGGTCACGTGTTGACACGTGACATTTAAAACAGGAATAAAATAACAAATGGCTGAAAGAATTACCTCAATGAGGTGTCACGTGCTCAAACGTGACCAACGGTCACGTGTTGACACGTGACGGTTACAATTGAAGCGTATGTAAATGCTGAGGAAAGAACTCAATTGGTGGTCACGTGCTCACACGTGACCAAGGGTCACGTGCCAGCACGTGACTGGCTTTGAAAGCCTTACGGTTAATAGAATTAAATTCTAAAAGATTCTAAATCTTTCCAAATGGAAAAGGATTATGGGGACCGTTGGATTAAAGATCCAAGGGTGATTAAAAATCACCAATTTATGGAAAAAATCTTAGACAAGGAAAGATTTCCCCTGAATCTCACCGAAAATAACAAACGGAATATCTTGGATTTAAAATCCAACGGTGAATAAAATTCACTGAATGATCTAAAGGATCATATTAATTATGAAAGCAAACAAAATTTTTCAATAAAAGATTTACTGAACAAATTGATTATTTTCCTTCTCCTATAAATAGGAGCCAAAAGAATTTGGATAGAGAGTTTTTTTGGAATCTTGAAACTTCAGAGAGAAAAGAGAGGAGAATTTAATTCTCTACAAAGAAAAACCCTAGGTAAGAAAAGAGAGGGGATCAAAACTTCAATAAAGAGAATTTAATTCTCAATCTAAGAGTTTAACTCTTCTAATAAAAAAGAACTTAGTTCTTTCTCTGGTTGAAAATCTGCAAAGTGCACCTCTCCCCATAGGTTGAGAATTTAATTCTCATCGGGTCGAGATCCAGCCATGCAGATCTAAAAGTTAGAGGAGGAATTGAGTTTAGAGAATTCAATTCTCCCAAAGCTATAGGAATTTAATTCCTCCAAGAGAAAATTAGGGTTTAACCCTATATGAGAATCCAATTCTCCAAAATTATAGGAATTTAATTCCTCCAAGATGGACAGAACTAGGGTTTAACCCTAGTTGAGAATTTAATTCTCTCAAGCTCACGGGAATTTAATTCCTCTTAGAATGAAATTAGGGTTTCATCCTGTGCCAGAACTTGATTCTTTACGTATATGGGAATTTTATTCCCACAGAAGGAAAATTAGGGTTTAACCCTATCTAAGAATATAATTCTTCCAAAGAAAATAGGGAATTTAATTCCTCCAAAATTATAGCTAGGGTTTAACCCTATGAAGAATTTAATTCTTAAAAAGATAAAAAGATCTACGAATAGGCAAAAAACCAGGGCCACGTGTCCCCACGTGACCCCTGTAAAGATCCACAGAAAAGAACTCAGAGGCAACGCCTCACGTGCTCCACGTGACCCCTGAAGCACAGAAAGAAAAAACAAAAGAAACAGATGCTCTGGCCGCTCTCACGTGTTACCACGTGACCCCTTGGCAAATCAGCGCACAAATCCCCGTCACGTTTCAGCACGTGATACTCCAAAATCAAATATAGAAAGTATTCAACACTTTTTTGCAGAACAGAATAAGGGGAATCTGATCTCACCCTTGGGCGCTCTCACGTGTCCACACGTGACCCCTCTTTCTTCAGTGTTTGACACTAATTCGAGATCTTTATTCCCAGTGTTTAACACTAATTTGAAAATCCTATTTGTAGTGTTTAACACTGATTATTTTCTGGTGTTTGACACCAAATCGAAAACTATATTTCCTGTGTTTAACACTGATTGTTCTTTTAGTGTTTAACACTAGTTTGAGAATTCTGTTTTTAGTGTTTTACACTTTTGTTATTTGGTGTTTATCACTACTTCTAGCCAAATTGGCTGATCTTTCAGAGGCAAAGCCTCCCCTTCAATTGAACCTCAAAATTGAATAACATCCAGAGCTACAACAGAAATGTTATCAAGTTCCTCAAAACTCTTATGGACTGGAACCAGACAAATGTCAAACAATCCAACAAAGGGCCAGACTTGATTGGACTTAGCCCAAGTTGGCCATAAGTCCTCAATCCAGACTTAACTGAGCCAATGGGCTCACAATATAATTAATTGGTCTTGGTTCCAAATTGGGCTACAGATCATTTAATCTACCTTGGTTCAAGGGTACATCTCTTCACTCCTTTGATATTTGTCGTTGTAATTCCTCAACGTCTTCAAAGAGGTGACGGGTCCCAACAACCATACATTTCACGGACTGTAGGGTCCTTAAACTCATGGACTATGATGTCCCTAACCTTGACCGGGATGTCTTAAAACTAACAACGGACTATGATGTCCTTAACCTTGACCGGGATGTCTTAAAACTAACAACGGACTATGATATCCTTAACCTTGACCGTGATGTCTTAAAACTTACGCCGGACTGTGGAGTCCTTAAACCCATGGACTATGATGTCCTTAACCTTGACCGCAATGTCTTAAAACTAACATTGGACCGCAATGTCCTTAAACTACCTACCGACCGCAATGTCACTAAACTAAACAATAGGGCCCTCAATTGCTCTCTTGTCGGATCTAAACGATCCCATTAAGTTGATCTTAGTCTAAAATTGGACTAACGTATCCTTAACTAACGTTTAAGTTGATCTTAGCCTCAAATAAGGCTAACGTATCCTTAAACACAACCCCCCCAAACCCAAATCTAAGAAAGATACGGATTTGGACTAGTCCACGCCCTACGGGCGACAACATAACTTAGTCTCCGTATACAATCCACGGGCAACCAAACACAAAACAAACACCCGCGACACGAAGTGATCATCTGGAGAAGGAGAAAGTTGTTACCTCGATGCGGTAGCGTAATTAACTGCAGGGGCTTGCGCCTGCATGGAAGAGCGTCCCCACAATCAAAAACTCCTCAAACGAGGGGGAATCTGACGAAGTCTGCTACATCGGCCGCATCCGTTTGAACCTTCGATACACGATGCCATAAATCAACTTGGCATTTTCGAAGAGGTGGACGGATAGCACCTATTAGCATCTGCCCGGAATTTCAGGCAAGACGTCCCTGTCGCGCCGTCTTTCGGAGGGGAACACCAGTGTTGTGATGGCAGTCACACTAGTGGAGGCTGGGTAATCTACAAGCACATCCTTATACAGGTCCCTAGTCATAGGATTATCGAGACGGGGCATCGATACTCCGGAGTAGACTAGCGTATGTGCTTCTTTTCCCAGCACGGGAGATGGTCTGTCCCACAGCCATTAGTACGTCGTACTGGAGATAGTATGCGGGTGCTCGTTAGGTTACGAGTACACTGGACAGGACTCGCTGAGAACTGTTGGTTGGTACTATACCTATCGTCAGATAACAGTTCCCAGGTGACAGGAGTACAGCTTAGTCCGTCGACTTGACACTGCTACTTCGTCTCGAGTGTGTTCCCACTGTACTTTGATTACTACTCTACCACGGCTCAAAGGAGTCGTGCAAACAGATAGTAGTTGGGTGCAGTCCCGAAGCACTTGGAGGCAGTAGAGGTTAGATAGGATTCGTCTCTCCCGGTATTGGGGGTTTATATCGCGCTGTGTCTAGAAGAGCCATTACACAAAGTCCCTGGCCAGGGCAAGCGAGATTTGCTGGTAGTGTTTCCAGTAGTTTTTCAGGGTGTTCTGGGCTACACTCCGGCACGACTTGTACCACTATTAGGGGTCTGACGTTTACCGTCCCTCTAGGCCCGACATGCGATACTCATAGACGAACAGACCGGACTGTACGGAGATTGTCACATTCAGGCTCAGTAGGAGTTCGGATGGGTTCACCTCATCGGTCTTCTTATCGGCATCTACCTGGGGACCGTTACGTACAGCTAGTACCGCTTGCGGCCTATAGTTAAATACACTGCCAGCGTAGTGTCGAGTCTTTAGAGTCCCACACAGAGAGTTGTTTGCCTTTGGGCAAAACAGAGTAGAGGTCGCATGGTTTTGCGACAGGGTTCGTTCACATACGCGCACTTGTGCACGTTTGGTGTCCGGGCAGTTTTTACTAGCGGGCTTTGGTTTAAGCCAGATCCTAGTATTTGTTTTGGGATTGGTTTTGTCTCATTGTATTCGTGTTCCTCAGGAACACGGATGCGGGTGTGTATGCACAGTTGACAGAGGCAGAGGAATCTCATTAGGGTTTTTGACAGTTAACTTTTTCTAAACCCTAATGAGAATGAGAAATATGATTAATAATATTAATTAAGGATAATTGTGCCATGGTTAGGTTTTGATTGACCATTTGACTTTGGTTGACCATTTGACTCTTGTTGACCATTTGACCATGATCATTTCTTTTGCAACATACTTCTTGATTCTTGCAAATTGCATTAAATGTGAAATGATAATGATCATTTCAACTAACCATCACAATTTTCTTTAGTTATTATTATTATTATTATTATTCTCATATGAGAGCATGGTTGTGTTATTCTTGCTCATTCTCTCTTGCTCTTTCTCTCTCATGCTAAGATCTCCCTCTTCCTCTCTCAAAGCTCTCTTCTTTCATGTGTTGAAAACCATGAGGTTTGTGAGATAAAACCATCAAGACATCTCTCTACTCATTCTAGGGTTCTTAGTTTAGCAAGCCAAGCACTCTAGTTACCTCTTGGTTGAGGTAGGAGCTCAAGGTAGAGACCTTCGGGTGGATCTTTCTTCGGCAAAGAGAAGACGATGAGGAGGAGCCGTCTACACCACTCCAAGGAGCTAGCAACAAGGAGGACCACAACAAGAAGAGAAGGAGTTCAAGAACTAGGTATAACCATCTAACCTTGTAGCTAAAACTTTTAGTTAGCTTTGTTAGTTTTTGTTTAGCAAAGATCCTCCATTTTTAGTCCATGTTGCCTTGTGCTAAAAATCCGTTTTTTACCTATTCCGCCTCCCCGTAAGCACCGGGGTGGGTAACGTGGACTTACAGCATCGGCACTCAAAACATCTCGAAATCCGTGTCCGACAGCGACATATAATGCTCAAATCTCAGGCTCCGTCAGTCCGGATCGGCCCATGGGCTCCGTCGGTTCGGATCGGCCCATATATCCATCTCTTTCATAACTCCGAACGGTATCCTCCGGATTTCCGTCGAGTTTCTATACAATCACCGGTAGGTAGTGCTCCCCTGCCAGGCTCATCGTCATCCCCACAAAATCACTCTCGTCCCGGGGTACTTCACCGGGTCCACCATGTACCCGCAGGAGGTTCATCCTCCTCCTCGAATCGGGTCTCGAAAACCAACTCAGAACCGAGAAAACATCATGGTGGACGCTACTCATCATATCAAAGAAAACCGCATCTTTCTCTTTTAAAATAATTATAAGTTTATAAACATTCACATGTGGTTTCCCAAATCCAGAAATCTCATGAAAGATCCGAAATCTTAAAATCACGAGTATGTGAACAGTGAATATCGGCATAAAGCTCCACGATATTGCATATCAGAATGAATGTATAAATGCATGAATTATCCAAGTAAGAAATGCAATATCTGAACCAGCATATGAAAGCAAGCGTACTAATACTATGTTGAAAATACCAGCTAGCAACTTATGCCAATGAAGTAATGTTTTCTAATGTGTACGTGACATGAAAATTACCGATGATGATGTGTGTAAGCCGGCGAGCGAGTATACGTGGAGCATACGCATCGTCGGTAATGGTGCCGGTGTCCTGACAACAGGGGTTCATAATAACTAAGAAAGCGCATTTATAAGCATGCGATGCGATGAGAACAACATGAATATACGGAAAATGGTGTAGTAACCGCAACATTGAAGAATATACCTATCCATATACGATTCATACAGCTTTTGGTGTTTGAAATAGCACAAATCGTGATTTTAGAAAAAAAAAGGGGCTACGGGGTCCTTGAGAAAATATACGTCTTTTGAAAAATCCGTAGTATCTCTCGGCCTGTCTTTAAAAATACTTATGATTCGTTAGTTTTGAAAATAAGTATGACTCGAGCCCAGTGTAAAGGGTAAAGAAAATCCTCCTAAGGTCCGAGTCGATATATCTAGTAGTTGGCGATCCCGCCTCAATAGTGTCACGTACGGTAAAATATATAGTACGACATTCTCGAGTCAAGAGTGCGGATCAATCATCATATCTATATCTCGTACGGTAAAATCTATCGTACGGCATCCCAAAATCTAGGTACGGGTCAAATATCACATATACCTCATTATCCATATAGTATCATTATCGATAAATCAAGAATTAGGGGTGCCGTTCTAAAATCTAGTACATTCCCACATCATCAAACATATATCTTCGTGTATATGAAAACACATCGCCCAACGATCCGCTATAATATCATGTCGTATCATATCACGACTCAATCACATATCACAACTCACGGCATCATGCCCGACGTATCGGCTTATCTCCAAGTATCATATACTGGGCTCATCATCCGTGTATACGTATATGTATGTATGTATGTATATATACACACACACACACACCCCAACGTATCTATCTATCTATCTACACACACACACACACACACACACACACACACACACACACACACACACATACATACATACATATAAACATATACACCCAAATCAACCACGTGTGTGCATGTGTGTGCGTGTCAACCTTTACTCTAGGGTTTCGTAACTAAGAAACTAAACTAAAAACACTTCCTTCCAATTACACTAAATCCAACCCATGGTCTCCTAAAGCTTTTCTTGCTAAGTGTTCATATCACGCAATAACACATATGTATATATATATATATATCATAACACATCATATCCTACGAAATTGCGGGGGTGCTATACGCCATCCACCCGAATTCCCCCGTAGATATATATCTACTCACCTGGACGTCTCGACTAATCTGATCCGATTTCAGCTCTGTCATTTCCGCGCCACATCCGACGCCACTACACCCAATCCTAGAAACGTACACAAGAAAATAATAGAATAAATATATATATAGTCGTGGACACAACAATACAAGTCAATCACGCGCACGCACTTGGTGTACAAAACACGCTCGCGGCAACACCACAAATCACTACTAGGGTCGCAATACGAGAAAACCACTAATCCTAGTACCCACTCATACCAATTGCACATTCACAATACTCTAAATATTATAGGAAATAGGTTGTATAACATCAAAATCTCAAACTTAGTTCAAACGATTAAATCCAAAAACCTAGTAAGCGACCCATTACCTTTTTAGCACAAATCTAAATGTTTTAACAATTTTAGTGGCCACAATGATCACTTAATAGCTTAATTAAACCACACAAATCTTTACTAAAATTTTATCCCACCAATTTATATTACTCATAAAAACCTAGTTTGCAAAGTAGCTTAATTAGAACAATTTACAAGTTACAATTAGTAATTTAACAACTAGATTACATTTTGCATTCCTTAAGATGCTAAATTACCCATTGTAATCATAAACAAATGATCAAAACCCTAACTTTATCCAAACCCTTCTCTTGAGATTTTCAACTTTTAATTAAACCCATAATCAAACACCTAATTAGACTAAATTTAAGTAATTAATCGACAATTAATCAATGGGTTAGGATTTATACCTCAATATTTTGTAGATCTAACTTGAAAATCTTGGCCTCCAAAATGGCTTCTCTTGCTCCAAGATCCTTGCTAGTTTGGCAAAAGGAAAAATGGGTAGAGGTTTAAATAGGAATTAGTGAGGTTTTTGTTGATTTTTAATGGAATTTTATGGATTTTTTGTGGTGAAAAGAAGGGAAGAAACATGGAAAGGGGGCTGCTGGAAATAGGGAAGGGGCCAGGCCAAGTGTGAGGGGGAGAAAGAGAGTGAGGTGAGTGAAGTGTGTGGATGTTTGTGAAGTCAACAAATACCCCATACCTCATTGTTTATTCATTTCTTTTTAATTTCATTTCAATTTAAACTTGAAGCGTGGTGTGTGGGTGTGGGGGACAGCCATGGGGCTTGGCCAGAATTAGAGTGAGGAGAGAGAGTGAGGTGTGGATTGTGTGTGGATATTTCCAAGTAAAGAAAACCCATAACTCAAGTCACAAGCCATACCTCACTTCTATTTAATTTATTTTCACAACTTAAGTCTTCTTCTTTTATATTTTCTAAAACCATCTTGACAACTTCTTTTTATTTCAAAAATAACATGTTACATCTTGGTTTAATGTGTCATGATGCACAAAACTTGTATTAACCCCTTTCAATTTGTAATTATCTCTAATTAAATGTATTGGTGAAAGCTTAAAAATAATATTTAAAACAATTAATTAGGAAAAATATTTAAGTATACTAGAAATTTATAAGTAGCCAATTGAATACCAAATACTAGCAATTTCATAGCTAGAATAGGTATATTTAAGTTTATGTGGAAAAATAATTATTTACTGGTTTTTACGGAAAACACCAGTTATTTTACCGATTATCGGAAATTTCACCTAAACGATTTTTCAGAACGTTACAGTGGGGTCTCTTCGACTCCAACAATTGTAGACCATTGTTCAAGGCATCTTTAAATATCATGCGGATCTTGTCTCTTCTGAAAGAGTAAACCTTGTTCTTTTTCTCATCTAGGGAAGGCCCTTCTCCTCCCAGCAATGGCTTTCGAGACCGGTTGGTTTTGGAATCGCCTGCCTTTCGCTTGTCTTCATTGTCGGACACATTGAAGACATTGGTACTGCTGGAATTCCCGCTTCTACGGTTGTCGTCCCTCTTGCTCTTACAAGTCTTGTCTCTCTGAGAGTCTGGGGTAGACTCTTGTTTCGAGCGTTCCAGCATTTGGACTTTTTTTATCAGCACCTGAAATGTCTTGAGGCCTGCTGTACACAAGATTATGACCATCCAATTGTTGAGGTTCCCTAGGCTGACGGACTGATCCTGCTCCAGCGGCGATTCTCACTTGACCGTGAGATTACGCCATCAGGCGATAAAGTCGGTGTTGCTTTCATTATTCCCCGGCTTGGTCCTCACAAGGTCAGCAATGGAGATTTTATCACTGACACTCATGAACCTTTGCCGAAACAGAGACTCCATTTGAGCAAAGGTAATGACGGACCCGTCTGGTATACTCGCGTACCGATCAAAAGCGACACCGGTCAGGCTGTTGACAAACTGACGAAGAAGGAATGCATCATTGCCCTCTGTATTTCCGCACGATGCTTTAAAGTGGGCGACGCGCTGATTTTTGTTTCCCGTCCCGTCAAATCTTCCGAACTTAGGAATGACGTAGCCGCTCGGGAACTCGATCAGATCGTACTGTGCGGGATATAGCCGCCCACTACTGCCGATTTCTTTCTGAGCTTCGGCTTCGGCTACCAATGTTCTAACCTTGCTGGTGACCAAATCAATTATCCAATCTTGTGTTAGCGGGATAGTGCTGTTTGGGGACAAGGCATCCCCAGAAGCGGAATGTGGCTGGCTTTCGTGTGGCTCACCCAATCTTAGACCCAAGGGGACATACATCGGTTGCTTTGGGTTGCCATCGCCCGGCTCATGAGTAAAGACATGTGCCTGATTGGAGGGCGCTCGAGCAATTTGAGCCATGAGCTGCCTCACAACATTCGTCAGGTCATCGATTTTGGAGTAAAGCTTAGCCATTTCTTTATCTTTGCTCCTGAGCTGTTTTCGAAGCTCTTGAAGCAACTCTTGCTCTGCGGTTCTGGGCGGAAAGTCGGCTCTTCCTCGCTGTCCGAGCTTGACTCTACATGGACTGAGGGGTCTATCTGCCTATCGGCCTCATCGAGAGGGTTTTCCTCATCCAATGCAGGCGGTTGATCTTGGCAAGCGGCAACCACATTCAAGCCAGATTGGGCTTGAGATGTGGTGGCCCCATCCTTACTTTTGCTGCGCAAGTTGTCGCTGGGACGCGCGCCCGCCATATAGACCGTATGAATAACATATCCCACTGTCTTTTTATTACCGGCGGCTGATTTCACGGATCGTTGTCATGGCCCTCCTGTTTCGGTAATGGGCAATCGATTGAAAGCGGGTGGCCTGACCGGGTTCATGAATAGTGATGGGCTTCTTTTCTGGGTTTGCCCCGCTGCTTTCGCGCGGCACAGAGCTCTTGATAGACACTTGAAGAGATGGTGTCATGCTTTCTCTGACGGGGCTGGGACACGTCTCTTTGCAACATCGTTCGGACTGTCGTATTCTTAATTCTGGCGGTCATGGCGTTTTTCTGAACCCACTTCAGAGGTTCGAAAGAATTGCTGACTTTTACGGTCGACTCAGTCGTCGTCGCAGGATGCCTCTGCTCTTGGAATCTCACAAGATTCCACTTGGACGGAGTCCTGGCCCTCTTGTTGGCTCGATACCTGAGTCGCTTCAGTCTCAGCTTTTCTGTTTTGAGCACTTGGCTGGTTACAGCTCTTACGGAAGCCGCCGTAGACCGGGCGATGGAGAGCTTTGGAGATACGCCTGATAGTGCACTTGTTGGAGTCGTCTGAGCTTGCTGGAGATGCTTTGTGGCTCCATTGGTGTTGACGGCCTTACCCCCAGTCGGGACAACGGAGAGCCGTTCGAACATAGATTTGCATTTGGGGTGGGATGCTTTGGCGATCACAACATTCGGCCTCCTGCCCCTTGAGGTCGGTTTGGCTGCTTGGTTTGTCGAGACCTCCGCCAGATGAGCGCTTCCAATAAGGTAGATGATGACAGAACCAAATTGACGGGGTGGCTCCTCCTATTGCCGGCTGAGACTGGCAGGGAGAACCATGTGGGCATTGATCTTGACTACGTACGAGATCGGGGTCGCGTCGGAAGCTAAATTCATCTTAGGAGATATCGTCGTTGAAAGTTGATTGCTGCATGGAAAGAAAACTACTTCAGTACTAACATCGGTATATATGCTAAATGAGTTCGCATGAACACTTGACCAGAGATAAGGGAGGAGAGAAAAGTCCCACCGGGCGTGCCAGAATCTGTAGGGTGTTTTTCGTCACCCCATTGAGATGGGAATACGCGTCGCTTGTCAGGCGTATACAGATTCCCCTACCTAAGGTAGACTGGGGTTTATTAATTGTGGGGATCTGAATCTCGGGCAGCCGTGGACTAAGCTGTCGTTAATTACCCCACACATTTGGAGCGAAGGAACCTCCGATTGACGGGTCAACTAGTCATGCGAACTCAGTGTGCAGTGTGCGTGTGTTGTGTTTTGAAAGGGAGTTTTGGATATATCGGGGGCCTCGCAGAGTTTACGGGGGTCCCGCCACTCGGATAGCGGGCTGGGGGTCAAAGGGGCTAGCAGCCCCCTTGCGGGGTTCGGAGCAGCTCCCCGTTAGAAAAATTTCCTAACGGGGGACGTGTTTCTGGTGTGGAAGGCATGGAAAATGAGGGGTGGGGAGCGTCTTAAAGACGTGTGCATGGCACGTGGGCGCTGGACGCCCGCGGGTCACATTCCTGGCGCATGGGCGCTGGGCCCCCGCGGGTCACGTGAGCTGCACGCGACCGCTGGGCGCCAGCGGGTCACGTGAGCTGCACGCTACCACTGGGCGCTTAGCGCCCGCGGGTTGCGTGAGGCGCACGTGGGCGCTTAGCCCCCGTGGGTCACGTGCCCTGCACACGACCGCTGGGCCCCCGCAGGTCACATGCACGGCATACGACCGTTGGAAACACCAGCGGGAAAAGGGGGCTTTGGAGTTAGGAGTTGAACTCCCAATGGGGCCTTGGAGTTGAACTCCTAACATGGATTATATATAGATTTAGAGTTAAACTGCTAAAAAGGGGGTTGATTTATGGAGTTAAACTCCAACAGATCTTGATTGGAGTTAAACTCTTAGAAATTTTTGGATCTTATTTTGAGCCTTAGATCCTCCTGGAATGGGATTTTTGGAGATGGATATCCTTCTTCTTCCTCTCTATTGGCTGGATTTTTGGGGGAAAGGGGGAGGTGAGACTTCAAATCTCCCCTTTTAGGGATTTGATGGCAGATCCGAGCTCCCCTTCAACGGTTTTATGGTGAAAAACTATTTAGTTTTGAAAAAGGAAGGGTTAAACTCTTGATTTAATTCAAAAGAAAAGAAGAAGGTTTAGAACCTTGAGGAAGGAGGAGGAGGTACAAATCCTAGTTTTTTTTAGAGAGAGAAAAAGTTATTATTGATTTTTTCATCATGTTGTCTTTATAGGCTACACATTTTATATATAGCCCCTTGGGCTTTACCAAATGGCACTTATGCCACCCCATGCCTTATGTGCTTATCTCTTTTTGCACATAAATCACGGGGTTTACAAAATTTTGGCTTTTTCCTTATTTTACATACATTTATCTCTATGCATATATAAAAAAAAAAGAATTACGTTAAACCAATTTATGGCTTCATTCTTTTTGTCATGGGGACGGTCCTTTTGACCTGGGCTTGGGCCCACTTGGCTTGAGGTTGACTTTGATTTTTACTTAGTCAACCAGGATGTAATTTTTTACCCCAACAATGGGATGGAGAAGACTCGACCCATGTCTTCTCACATAAAGGTGCACTTCAGGCTTTCGGTAATGTTATCACCAGGGTTAGATGCAGACATAGATCACGTGTATTTAGTGTCATATGCGAGTGCAGAGCTTGTTGTAGGATGAATGGGGCCGAGTATTGCATTGGTGGTTGGAGTATTCAGCAGATACTTGACTATTTCGAGCAGAGAGTATTGGCAGGTTTTTGCGATGGATCATAAAATACTTGAGAGATGGTGAAGGGTTCGGATCATCATTTAGTAGAGGCAGTGTTGATGTTTGCATTATGGTGATAGCGGCAGATTGAAGTCGACGACAGGGTATATGTTGGACACGGATGCGGTGCCAGAGAAATCGACACTTCAGCCAATTATCGGGCAATCAACAACAGAGGAAAAATTGTTAACTGTCTTGGAGGCGGTTAAGGGTTTTATGTATATGTGGATAATGTTGGGTTTGGGAATTCCAGAAAAGGTGAGAGTGTTCTTCTTGGAGGATGAGAAGAAGGTTGTGTTGATACGCCAAACTCGACCAAATCGGGTTGTTTTTCATACTATATGGAAGTATAGAAAACTGAGTGATTTCTGGCTTTTTAAAATTGTTTTGAGTGTCAAAATCCCAATTTCTGAGAAACCGAATGAAAAACCTATTTTAGATATTTTAATGGAATTTTATCAAATATTCTAGGGTATTTTTATGAAAAATCCAAGGAACACTTCACTATGCGTTGGGCGAGCACATGCATGGAGAACTATTGCTATTTTAAAACTTTAAATAAGATTTTTAAACGATTTAAAATGCTTCGAGAAGCAAAATTCTTTGTATAGTTCATCATGCATGTCCTTATCCAACGCATGTTGAGTTGGAACAATATTTTACTGTTTTTAAAACAATAAAATTGTTGAAATTCGATAAAAACAAATTTTTAAAAGCTGGAGCTCACCATGCGTTGGGTTACAACACGCATGGAGAACTACAACAATAAATCTGAACAATAAAATGGTTTATTGATTTTAAAACGAATTTTAAAAGCTATAGTTCACCAGGTGTTTGGTGACTGCCGGGATCAAAAATTACACCTCGGTTGACCTAATCAAAGTCAAAGTCAACCCCAAGTAAACGGCCCCAAGCCCAGGCCAAGTGGGCCCATGCCCAAGTCAAGCCCGAACATGAAGCGCCCCCCTCCCATGCCAAGAAGAAAATTATGTAATAAATAAGTTTGATAGAATTTTCATGCATGAATGTAAAATAAATGGGTATCAAGCTAAATTTTTGTAAAGCCCATGGCTCATGGGCAAAAAAAATGAGCACATGTGTCACGCCCTGCTTTCCGGTGTACGGACAAGGGGACGTGGCAGGTCACGCGACGTATTTACTCAGAAGTAAACACGCTAAGCGTAAATAAGCAATATGATGTAAATGTATACAAGAAAGACAATATGTAAATGAACAGCAATTTTTATTTATTAAACATTTCTTTACAATACAACTGAAAATGTAAATATAAGAATGGAAAGTAATGCCTAAACAATGGCATGAACTGAAAGAAAAGTGAGTACAAGTGAAGTCTAGTGGTTGTGCTGCTCAGTGGTCTGCTCCAATTGCTCCTGGCTGGTCTCGAACTCCTCAGAGTCGGGTCCTCTTGACAACATTCCAAAGAAAGAATAGAAATATGAATGTCCTTAGCGAACAATCGCTCGGTAAGTCCCAAAGAGAGATAGAAATAGAATAAACAGATAAGAGAATGTAACTGGTATAATATTTGATTGTTATGCTAGCGTGGTTGTTTGTACCTTGGTACAGAATATGCCAATGTATACGAGAGGAGTCCAACTTACACCGTGGACTATAGTAACCCGTAGTACTAGGCTCCGTCGATAAAACCACGGAATAACGGCAATGGATGTATAGTTACGTCTTTTAATGACCATCTCGTGCCACTTTTAACACATTCCGTGCCAGTCTACCCCTTTAAAACCCCGCAATGTATTTTGTATTGATATATATTATTTTGTTTAATAAATGTACGACTTGCCGAAACCATGATATCAGTAATTCATGTAAATGGAAAAGGATATAGACGGATAGTCATGTAGACTATTCAAATGTATATCCATGGTTCGGTCAAATCATTTTCATGTTGATATAGATTATATCTGGTATAAATGGATTCATGTTGAATTGGAGTTATACTTGAATCATATTCAAGGATAGATTGTATTCGGATTATTTTCAGATTAGACTGGGACTCAGATTGAGTCAAACTCTTTAAACATAATTGAAGTTCTGAATTGGTTTTGATATTATCGGTAACTGCTGCATATGGACGGTAGGATTTGTGTTTTCTTCCAAGACAATTACCGTATTGGTAACACCGTTTTTAGGTTGTCTACCTTAGATAGGCAAGCACCCTAATTCTCCAGCTCCCTGAGGCTCAAAAGAACTGGTCCCGCTTAAACCTATATTTACTAGGGTCCTTAATGTAATTTAATATAACTTGAGGGGGTTTTAAGAAAAATAATTTTGATATATTTTCAAAATACACCTCAAGTATTTAATTATCGTCTTTAGGGTTATCATAAATGTAATTTTTTTATAAAATGAAATATTCTAGTGGATTTAAACCTAACTTGAATAGTACATGGTATTTTCATATAATTTGACTTGTATTGATTCTTGATGGTATTTTCATGAACTTTTGGGATTCTTTTCTTTTGATGAGAAAACATAGAATATATTATATTTTTAAAATAGATATTTTGATAATATATACATATATATATTTATTTATTAAAAAAATAGAATTTATTTATTAAATAGAAATCACGTTTTTCTTAAAATTGTAATACAAATTCCATCGAGATCGTATGTTCCGTAAGGAGGTCTGCATCTCACCATACTAGTCTGATGGATATGCGATAATCCGCACCAAACAAATCGAATTCCCCAAAATGGGTTGTAAGGATTTAATCGTATGGAATTTAAATAAGACAATTTAAAGAATACGGTTTTGTAATAGCTTAGGGTATTTTATTGTAAACTTGTAATTATCCCATAAACTAAACTTCCAAAAGCCATCGTGCTATATCAAGAATGAGTGTTGTGATGAGATAGGTCATTATCTCGTGAGTTTTCTAAAGGTAAAACAAAGAAATATGATGAAATATGTAGAATGTAAAATTTATGGTATTTAATCGTAAAAATGTGATAAAAGTTGCATAACATATTATTTTGAGATGAAACTTGTTCTAAAATGTTTGGTTATGATTGTTAAACAATATATAAAGAATTGGTAGGTTTGTTATTAAGAAAATTTAGGTTTAAAGAAAAAAGAATCGGAAATCGGAATAACTCCGCTTCCGACGAGTTTTGAAATGAGAGTGTTTTAGATTAGAATGAGAGGAGGGAGATAGGACTTACTGATTTGGAGAAGAGAGGGGAGGTAGAGGAAACTTTCGAAGGCGTCATGTGGTCGCGTCGTCGCCCGATTTGTCCCGAATTGTCGCCGGAACTTTGACCTTGGCTAACTCACTTGTACAACGTTTGGACTTAGGAATTTTAGAGAGTTTTGGCGAAGGATTTCTGAATGATGAGGGCTATGATGTAGGGTGGTATTTATAGGAGAAATTAAGGTTTAGGGTATTGAAATGAGAATTAAAAATGCATTAAAATTTGGTTTTAAGGCTCATTTTAATTCTCTGAAAATGTGTAGCGAAATCAAACAGACTAGGGTTAGTAGAGGAAGTCCAAGGGATGCTAGGGTTAAAGAATTGAAGCTATTGGGACGGGGGGGACCGGCGGCGCCGGCCCCAAGCACGATCTCGCCGGCCAATTTTGGGGTGAGGGTGCTTGGATTGCTGCCACGTGTCAGGGTCTGTATAAATATCATTTTTCACATGTTTGATTTTTCAGTGACTTTTCACTTTACGTGTAGTGCACATGCAAACTTTTAAGCTTCTAAAAGTTTAAAAGAAAAAACAATAAAAATATTATGTCGCCGTGGGGTTTTGAACACAAGGGCTATGTCACAGCAGAACAAGATTTTACCAATAAGCTACAAGTTGTTTCTTACTGTTCAAAAGCAATTTAAATTTATAACTTGTGCTCAGGCTAAGGTATTCCTTTCTGTACTTTATAAAAAAAAAATTGTACAAAAGTTTAGGGTTGTTACAACATGAGGCATGGGATGGGCAAAAATGTCATTTTGTAAAGCCCAAGAGGCTATATGTAAATTTGTAGGCCTATATAAGACAACATGATAATGGAAAAAAAGAATTCATTCCCCTCAAAATGTAGGGTTTATGTGCCTCCAACTCCTTATTCAAGGTTCTAAATCTTTTTCTCTTTTTTGAATTAAATCAAGAGTTTAACTCTCCTTTTTCCAAAAAGAAATAGGTTTTCACCATAAAACCCTTGAAGGGGAACCCAGATCTCCCATTAAATCTCTAAAAAGGGAAATTTTTAAGTCTCACCCCCGCTCTCCCCTTTCTTCAAGATCCAGCCAACAGAGAGGAGGAAGAAGGAGTCTCGTCTCTAAAAATCACACTTTGGGAAAATCTAAGGCTCAAGAAAAAACCCAGAGCTCAATGAAGAAGAAAAGGGTCCTCTTTCATCATCTCCGAAAATCTCTCAGAATTTAACTTCACAAAAAATATATAAAATAATAAATCCCTTTCTCTAGAAGTTTAACTCCAAAAGTCAACCGGGACGTACAACCCCCGGTGCAGGGACTAAGCACCTTGTCTTTTTTTTAAGAGTTTAACTCCAAAAGTCAATTGGGAGTACAACTCCCAGTAGAGGCTAAGCCTTTTTTTCCCGCTGGCACCTAGCGCCCGCGTGCTGGGCACGTGAGGCGCTGGCGTCCACGCGTCCTTTGGACGCTATTCATCCTTTATATATATATACATGCCACAACACTTTCCCCGTTAGAAAAATTTCTAAAACACCCTGCACCGTGTAAGGAAGCTGCTCGTCCCCTTGACCCCCGACCCGCTATCCATGTAGCGGGACCCCCGTAAACTCTGCGAGGTCCCCGATATATCCAAACCCCTCAAAACACACATACACACACTACACATTGAGTTTACATGACCAGTTTGACCCGTCAATCGGAGATTCACTCGTTTCAAAGGCGAGGGGTAATTAACGATAACTTAGTCCGCGGCTGCTGAAGATTTGGATCCCCACAATCAATAAACCCCCGCTTACCCTAGATAAGGGGAATCCGTAGTACACCTGACAAGCGACGCGTATTCCCATCTTAATGGGATGACGAAAAACCCCCTACAGTGACATAACACATGAAGAACTACAACAATAAATCCAAACAATTTAAAGATTTTCTTGTTTTAAAATCTGATTTTCAAAAGCAGTAGTTCACTATGCGTGTTGTAACCACACATATGAAGATCTGTTGCTCCATTTTCAGCTTTTTCTCAACAATTTTCAACGAGAATCTCATTCTTTCTCTCCATGCGTGTTGGGACCTAACACATCATGACCTATACGATCGTAACAGCCCAAAATAACCAGTTCTTCAGTTATTTAGGAATTTTAGAAAATAAGAGGGGTTGGAAAGATTTTAAAAACCTAACAATACTCACCGTTAGCCTGCTAACAAAGTGATGAAAAATACCAGATAATTCTTTTTTTGGCCTGTTGAGTGACTTTTTAATGCAACTTAAATGTAAAAGGCTTTTAAGTAAATATAAAGCATGGAGCAAAGTATCAAAGGGTCCATAATAAAAAGTTACCATGTTAAACTAAAAGTCCATTGGATGTATTTGCAACAAACTTTTGCTATAGTTGTACTATTTATTTTGGATTCTATGAAATTTATTACAAAAAATGCTATATTTTGTGTTTAATGAAATTTAGCTTTATAATAACACTTCTAATATTGTGTTCGTGTATTCTTCTTGAACATTTAATATCATTTTTTTGCTATCCACAAAACTTTAAAAAAAATCATGACCCCCACTCATGGTGTCTCAACCCCACGCCCCACGCCCACCCCGCAAGCCCCCACCCCCCCCCCCCCCCCCGCACCCCCAACACACAAATATTATAGAAGATAGGATTTATTTAAATTTTTTGGGTTTAAGGGTAGGGTTAGATTAATTTCATGCCTGACCCCACCCAATAATACTACTAACTTAGATTTGAAAATTTATGCTCAACTTCCTAGAAAATTCTTTATTAATATTACTATATGTTTGGATACCCTATTCCATTAGAGAGCCTGTTTGGTTCATAGATTTTGTAGGATTCTTGAGATTTTGGATTTGGGAATCCTTGAATCCACAAACTTTGTGTTTGCTTAGCTTGAATTACAAACATGGATTTGTATGGATTATGTGGTGAAGCCCACAAAAAAAAAATGAATTTCAAAATCCTTCAAAATTGATAGGATTTTTGAGGATTCTCACTATTTGGTATCCCCGCTTATACTTTAATTATTAAAATACTCTCCATCTCTTTATATTTCTATTTAATCCTCAAATCCAAATCCCATTTATTTTTTTCTAACCAAACAAGAATTATAAAGATTTACAAATCCAATACAAAAAATTTAATACCAACCAAATACAAAATTAACTAATCCAGACTTTTTTAATTAAACTATTTAGGAATCCAAATTTCACAATGCAGCAACCAAACAAGCCCTTAGAGAAAATAACCTATATTACTTTTTCCATTGAAAAGGACCAACCAAGAAATTAATGGTTGGGAAAATTCTCTATAAAGAAAGCCAACAGAAAACGACCCAAAAATCTACTTAATCCACTGAATTCTAAAAATTGATAAAAATTCCAAATTTTATAATCCAAAAACTCTCATTTAAAATGACTCTATTTTTGGATTATAAAAATTGGATTCTATGAAATTTACTATAAAAAGTTCCTCTATTTTTATCCACACCATCCAAACATACATTATGCTCCCAAAATTCATTGAAATTTTTTTTTGGAATGCACACACATTTCAAAATATTTTAATCCTAACATGAAATATTTTAGATCATATGAAGTTTAACCCCAGCTTATCCAAACACGTGGAATATTTTAGATCATTTTAGAAAAGGATTCGAGTAGCTTGGGGTATAGTCCGTAACTTAATTTGTGTTCTTTAAATCATGTATTCAGGAGCTTCTTACATGGTTCCTGCGGCATCAAAAAATCATGTCTAAATACTTGACTACTTGAAATTTTCTATTTTCTTTAGAATTATTATGGGGCATCTTTCTAGACAGTTAAAATAATTGCATAAAAACTCTACATGTCTTCTGGTTGTTATTATTTTTTATTTGGCAAAAAAAACAAAAAAAAACACACACAATCTGCTTGATTTTGATTTATGCTTGAAAATAAAGAAATAGAAAAAGAAAAAAAAGAAATAAACCGGCAATAAACAAATAGAAATTGCAGTTCAGATCCAAAGCATTACATCAACCAATGGATCAAATTGACATGCCAGATCTAGAACAAAATGGAAATGAAACCTAATCAACCGCCGAAGCCATAGAGGGTCCTGCCCTGGCGCTTGAGGGCGTAGACGACGTCCATGGCCGTCACAGTCTTCCTCCTGGCGTGCTCGGTGTAGGTGACGGCGTCGCGGATGACGTTCTCGAGGAAGATCTTGAGAACGCCGCGGGTCTCCTCGTAGATGAGGCCGCTGATTCGCTTCACTCCCCCGCGGCGAGCGAGGCGGCGGATGGCGGGCTTGGTGATCCCCTGGATGTTGTCCCTCAGCACCTTCCTGTGCCGCTTCGCACCGCCCTTCCCCAACCCCTTCCCTCCCTTCCCTCGCCCTGACATCGCTCCGATTTGATTTGATTTGATTAAGAGACTTGAGAGAAGAATTAGGGTACTATTAGGGTTTGTGGGGTTTGATGGAGAGACGAGGAAGAAGCTGGCGATTTTATAGAGCGAGAAATGAGGGGTTTTCGGCTTTCTTTTCTTTCTCTTTTGAGCGTGGTCGAAATTTTGGCGCTTGGAAATTGTGAAAAGAAGTACGATCCGCGGCTGAATGAATCGGTGCGGTTGGATTAACAATCGACGGTTTGGAATCGAGTTACTGTGTTGGTGCGGATCGATGACCTGGCAGTGATAGGGTTTTGCTTGATTAGTCTCCCAGGACTCGCAGAAATCATCCACCACCTCCAAGTCTATCAAGCTTGTTATGCCTTGAACCATTTAAAATCTGCCATGTCCTAATAGATATTAACCCAGTAAAATAAATCATACAAAAAACAAAACTCCTAAAATAAAAAATAAACCCTCTCCAGCTACTCGTCCATCACCGCTCTCTCCGACCCTTCCCTTGCCATCGCCAACAACAGTCTTAATCTCCTACCATACCCTACTCCTTTCTCGATTCCACCTCCGATTGCATACTTCGATGGCCAAGTCCGGCTCTAACTTCGGCAGCAGCTCAGATTCCGATCATTGAGATTCCTAAGTTGACAAATCCTTGCAGTGGATCGTTGACGTCGCCTTCAGTTGTCGATGTCGATTTTCAACTCCGGCTCCAATTGCAAGGCAGGTTACGATAGCGAAGAGATTGCCAGAGTCGAAAACTTCATGATGGTCGGCCGTTGTGATTGCGGCGAGAAACAAACATGATCGGAGATGCAACAATCCTAAAATCCATGTCTTGTTGTATTTTCCCTCTTTAATAAAGTATCGTTTTTCTTTGGAATACTGGATAAATTTATTTCTTGATGAATTTGTTTAAGACTAGTACCTCATTAGTTAAGTCAATGTATTGATGTACTACAGTCTATGTGTTTGAAACCTAGCATCCCCTTTTCTTTTTGTTTTATTTTCTTTTTATCTTTTTCAAGACCCGGAATTCACGTGTGGTTTACAAATGACCAAAACCCAAATTTCAAAACCCAGGCAATGTTGCAAACCCACAAGTTGGCACGAACCAGAAGGCCGAAACTCGAGCCCAAAGCTCGAGCTTCTGTCGTCCTACACTGCCTTGAGCCGTCCCCGACGGCAGTGTAGGGCCTACTCGTGTTCAGTTTTTAAGCATGAGTTGTTTTGCACGTGGGCATTTACTTTTTAAAATTCAAAACGTTCAAATTCGATTCAGAAACACCAGCCTTTGATTTTGTCACGACCCAGAGATGACACATGAGCGGCATTTGAATCACGTGAAATTTATAGGACCACATCGTAACCCCGGCCTTTAATTTTGTTACGACCCGAAAATGACACATGAGCGGCACTTGAATTGCGTAAAGTTTATAGAACCCCACCGTAACCCAAGTAAACCGAAAACCAGAAATCTAAATATTTTTAAAGCAAATAGCGGAGGTGGAGTTTGGAAAAGGGGTATAGATGAAATCAAGTTCTGCGTTTCAAGTATAAGTAAAGTTTATAGAAATATAAGTGGATTGTATACTAAAATTTGAAAATATTTTCGTCATTTGAAATTTGAGCAGCATCTCCTTTATAAATTTTGATCAAAACCAGTACATAAACAATATATATCACACACATCCCCAATCGGGAGCAAACTCATCGCCAAATGGCGGAAATACAACCACGCAACATGTATACGACGCCCAAGGCAAATATCAATCATAGAAAAGAAATAAAAGAAATCCAAAATATCATCAGCTCAAATATAAAGAATATATACAAGTCTCTTCTCTAAGTCGAAAGAATATATAAACTGGTTTCTAAGTCCATAAATATATATAGAATGGTTGATGGAGCTTTTAATTAGATACAATGAATATAAAATATTCAAGCGGTGGTTACGATCTGCAGTGTAACCCATCTACCAAGCAATCACCCGAAGAAGAACTGTGCCAGCAAGCCGCTACTAATCCGAGCGGTCAGTCCTTGATTGGTTCGAAAGATTGTTTGTTTGTAGTTAACCGCAATCAGAACGGTGTCGCGTGTAGCTAGACCGAGATGAGTACGGGTCGTCCTCTGGGAAACATGGAACCTTTTACTTTTACTTTAGATGTGTTGAGAAAGAGATGAGGGATAAAGAATTTTTATAGAATGGTTTCTAAATCTACGTTAAACAAAAATGTAAAATATAGATCTAGATTATTTTAGAGATGTAGATAATATAATAAGAGGGCTTGTAGGGTTCGTTAGGATTTAGTAGTTATGGACGATTAATTAAAAATTACCCTTTTTATCCATTAATAGATTTAGAACTAGAACAACGGTGATGCGTGTAGATTAGGGTTTCTGGAGGGAAAAGGAATCCCACTTTTAACCCTTATCTCGATACGGAACTCCGTTCATATCTAGCCTTTACCAAAACAATTATTAATCTAATCTCTAATCGCGGTCGGAACTAGCAAAGAATTGCTAGCGCGCCCGATTAGGATGTTAATGATTCCTTTGATAAAGTTCCTAAACTTTATAAGACTTAAAAAGGGTTTAGTTATTTTCATCATCCATTAGTCTACCTTAATCCTACGAACCCTAACAAGCGGAGAATTACTCGCGCATGTTGGGAGAAGAAGATGAAAAGACAGAGAGGGAAAACATAATGTAAAATGCAAAAACAATTAAATAAAATAACTACCTCTATTAATCAACTTGAACAAACTACACTTTAATCCGTAGAAAATGATTACAAACTAGTTGATAGATCGGTCTGCCATTTGATTGGTTCGAAAGATTGTTTGTTTGTAGTTAACCGCAATCAGAACAGTGTCGCGTATAGCTAGACCGAGATGAGTACGGGTCGTCCTCTGGGAAATGTGGAACCTTTTACTTTTACTTTAGATGTGTTGAGAAAGAGAGAAGGGATAAAGAATTTTTATAGAATGGTTTTTAGATCTACGTTAAATAAGAATGTAAAATATAGATCTATTTGTGTTGAATTCTAAGAATGCGAAAACAAATATGCATGCTCGGCTGGACACGGGATCCTAGTGCCCGTCTTGTCCGCGTTCCTGCTATCGACGCCGAAATCGGTACTTCTTCATCTTCTTTTCCCCCACCACACACCGCGGGAATACTCACCACTATACTACAACGACCGAGATGGACGGCACTCCATCAGAATATAACACCACGCTGCCACCGCCCGTAGGTGCGCAGAATCCACCGCGCATCTCTCTCCAAGAGAGATGCTATCCTATTCGTGGTCCTCTTCCCACTTGCCTATCTCTTCCACCACCTAACGGGGATAATTTCGAAATTAAACCCCACAACATCAATTTGCTGCCCAAATTTCACGGGCTTGAGTCGGAAGACGCGTACATTTTCATCACCAAATTCGAAAACGTATGCGCAATGATGGGTACTTCACAATTGACTTTAGATACTATGCGCTTACGTCTTCTCCCATTCACACTGTGCGACTTCGCAGAAAAATGGCTTTATAATACTGCCGCACACTCTATCACTAATTGGGATGAATTCGTCATAGCATTTCTTAAGAAGTTTTACCCAAATCATAAGACTGCCCACATTAGGAGCGAGATCAACCAGTTCACCCAGCTTCCCAATGAACCATTTTGGAAGTGCTTTGAACGTTTCAAAGATCTGCTTGTCCAATGCCCCCATCACGGAATACAAAGATGGGATTTATGTCGGATTATATATGAGGGCATTAATCCAGCGACAAAGCAGATGCTTGAAACAATGTGTCAATGCAATTTCATGTATAAAGATGACGGTGAAGCATGGAAATATCTGGAAGATCTCGTAAAAAGCACTTTGCAGTGGGAAAGCGTAAGACCACCTTCAACTAAGGGAGGTATTCACCAGCTCGATATTTCTATTGCAGTAAAAGCCGAAATGGCAGCGATACAGAAGAAACTCGACGCTATCGAAAACAAGTTCTCATCTTTCTCCCTAAATCAGGTCACGCTTCCTAAGACCATCTGTGGTTGCTGTTCGGATCCTTCACACTTAACGGAAGAATGTCCTATGAATGCATCGTTTCAAGCTAATGCTGCTTTTCAGCAGCGACCTAGAAACGACCCTTATTCTTCCACATACAATCAAGGATGGAGGAATCATCCTAACTTTGCTTGGAATCAAAACCAACAAAGCAATTATCAAAGACCTCCTCCACAGCAACCACAACCACAGAATCAGCCCCCCTTTCAGTCACAGAATTTCCAAAATCCGGCCAACATTTCTACACCATAAGTGGCCGGTACTGACAACTCACTTGCACAAACTTTGGATATGTTCATGAAACAATCCATGCAATTTTCGGCTGAGATGAGGTCTTCTATTGATACCCTAACGAAAAACTCCGCCTCCCATGGTGAGGGTATTAAATCAATAGAAAACCAAATTGCACAGTTAAACGCCGCAATAAGTGCGAGAGATAAAGGGAAACTCCCATCTCAACCCATACCTAATACTGGCCACTCACAAAGTTATAATGTGAGTGTTGTTACCACGTTGAGATCGGAAAAAGTGCTGAATAACCGAGTGGGTGAGCAATGTGATATTAGTGACACCAGTGATACCCCGGCTTCTTCTTCTTCCCCTAATTTGTCTAGTCTCTCACCTTCACCCGAGCCTATTCTCCGTTTTCCCCAAGGCTCGAACCCTTTGCCCATTTCGCCAAATCTATCTAAATCGATTCCCACTCCAGTTTTGGGATCGAATCCGTCCCCACAATCCTCTCCAATGTTGGACCAAACCCTTATTGATAAAGCACCTTATCCAAACAGGCTAAGGGGCAACAGACCAAGTCCACAAATGGAGAAGATTGTGGAAATTTTTAAGCAAGTTAACATAAACATTCCTCTCCTAGATGCTATTCAACAAGTTCCGTCATATGCGAAAATCTTAAAGGACTTGTGCACTAGGAAGAGAAAAGTTCAAGTACCTAAAAAAGTTTTTCTTGCGAGTAATGTGAGCACTGCTTTTACGCAACAACTACCCAAGAAACGAAAAGACCCCGGAAGTTCCGTGCAACTTGATTTGCTTGCTAAATTCTGCATAACAACTTGGAAAATTCTGCACAACAATCTCAAATAATATTTAGTAGATTTAGTTCTACTAGGATTTGGTCAATGAATTTATTTGCATACATTTTTCTACCAAATACTAATTAAAATATATTAACACATGGAAAATGGTGTTTTTACACATAAACCCTCATATGTATAATATATTATAATAAAGTCTTTTTTTTTAATATGAAAATGGTAGGAAAAATGTAATACAAATGTGCAGTTTTATCGACTGAACAAATACCCCCAAACTTATCTTTGATCGTCCCGAACAAACTAGTTTATTTAATAGGAGAAAAAAGAAAGGAGAAAACTAAGCACACTTTCGTAGGCAGACACGATTGCACTGAGCACGTGCAACAAACCGTTAAACCTCTAGGTGTCCCTAGTAGGAGGAGTGTTGTCTCCTGAGGGTTTTCAGCGGATTACACCCACAAAATCCTATAACAAAAGAGAGATGGTGAAATTTACATATAAAGATAAGAACCATAAAAGAAAGTCTTTGAAAATAAGAGTTTCCAACTATACTAGCTTTTCAGTTGTTATGAGCCCTATCTTAATAGTCATGAAAAAATGTTAGAAATCACATCATCCCTCAATAAAACATCGTCTTTATTCTTCATTCCTACCTTTCGTCCAAACATCGATCATATAACCCTACGTGTGTGTAATAGACATCCCTACACTCGGAGAATTCAATTCAAACTATCATACTCTTGTCCATCTGCCGCGGTACTTTTTAATTTGATGAATATTTAGATTTGCTCACACATTTTCATGCGACCGTTAATACTTCTTGAGGTACTAACCGACCGATTACTCATGTGCTTACTGATTCCGTGATAATATTTTCCTCGTCTTGTACCACCTAAGGCTTAGCAGTGACTCCCAGACTAGTTGGCCTTAGGGCACTAGGTGAAGAGGCACCCTTGCTATATTTTTTTATTGCTGCCTTGGCGATAACAAAACCAGTGTTCATTTTTTTCTTTTCACCATTTTTATATTTTCTTCATTTTTTTTTCATTTCCTTCATACTTTGGCTTTTAGACAAGAGCATTTCAAGGTATCCTCTACTATCCCGAGTTTCAAGATGTGTGTAAGTGCATATAGTAGGGTATCAACATTCAAATATTTGGCTTCCAGAATAGAAACTATTTTTCATACTTATTTTTATCCTCAGATTAGTGACTTCCTTCATCTTACTAACCCTTGGGACAACAGCTCATAACTACTTATTACCAGTAAGTTTAAGAAAACTTCTAATTTTCTTGGTTTTCTTAAACTATTCCTATCTTTTGGATGTAATTTTTCACTTTCTACTCTTTTGTTATAAAAGAATATTTTTGAAATTTTTGAAAATATTGTGCTTATGCAAAATATGATGCAAATTGATGTGTAAATAAGCACAAACCTGTGCAGTTTTATCAACTGAACAGTCCTGCAAGAAAACTATGGCACAACGGGGGTGAGTTGCCAACTCGTGAGTAGAAAATATCATCAGATGAAAATTGAATGCATAACAATCTACCTAGGTCATATTGTAAAAATAATATCACATAGTATGGTATCGAAGATGATCGTGTATATATATGTATATAAATATATTATCGTGCATGTATCAATACATGGTAACATGTCATCCATAGCATGTATATATATGTATCATCCGATGAGTGTCCATCAACGACACTCGAAATCGTCACCCTGAGTGTCCAGCATTGACACTCAAAATCATCATAAATTTCGTGTCCAGTATCGACACGTAAATCCCCATATCTCAGACGCCATCTCATCGGATCAGCCCTTATATCTTAGGCACCGTCTCATCAGATCGGTCATCATATCCATCTATCTCATATCACTCAGGTCAGTATCCTCCGGATATCCGCCGAGTCTCATACTGTCCCAGGTAGGTTGTGTTCCCAGCTAGGCTCAACGCCTTTCTATATGATCTTCTTGCCCCTGGGTATCGTACCGGGTCCACCATGTAACCGCAGACGGTGACTCCTCACTCTTTGAATCAGGTAATAATCATAACTCAGAACCGAGAAATCTCATGATGGACATCGAAATATCATATTAAGAGAAAACCGCATTTTTTAAAACATCTACAGTTTATAAAATCATATCTGCGGTTTTTCAAATTCAGAAATCTCATGAAAACAAACTTTCATAAGAGTATAGCAAGCCTCACCGACGCAGGTCATGGACGCCCCTGGTAATAATAGAATAATATTTACAGGCACAGAACAATACTGTAATGCATGGAAGGTGTGTTCATATAAGCGTGTCGTATAACAATGTAATGAAAGTGCAATATCTGAAACAGTACGTGGTACTGGGTACTAAACAGTAGTCTATACGTGTACATGGCATGACAATTACCGATGATATGCGTGTGAGCATACGAGTATGTGTACGTGCAATATGTAAGTCATCGGTAATGGTGCGTGTGTCTTAGCAACAAAGTCACGTAAGTTAAAGGTATAAACATATTATGTATTGTAAATGATCGAAGCGCGAGCGTATGCAGAAATAAGAAATCGAAATGCGAGCATAAGCGGAATAAAGAAATCGTAACATGAACAAGTATATAAATATCTAACTACGTATGAGCCATACAGTTATAGTTTAAAATAGTACGAGACGTTGTTTTAGAAATAGGGGGCTACAATGTTTCTGAAAAAGATACCATTTGAAAATTCGTAGCGTACTCTTGAAGTATCATTTTAAAGGTACGTAACGATACGCTAGTTTTGAAAGTATGGCTCTAAATATTTCATAATATTTACTTTAATGATTTTAAACAAGACACCTCGAATCGAAATAAAATTCGACGATCCATCCTCATCATATCACGTATAGAATATCCATCGTATGACATCATCCAATCAATATGGTACGGATTTATAAACGCGTACATCATCTCATCTCATATCATAACATATTATATTGCCTCATATCATCGTATCGTATCATATCGATTCATATCATCATAACGTAATTATCCTTATATATATATATATATATATATATATATATATATATATATAGCTCAACGACTAAAAAAATAGAACTAAGGATATATTTTTGTCACGACCCAAAATTTGGCACATGACCAGCACTTGAACCACGTAACGTCAACAGGCGTAATGCAATTTAAGTAAGCCGAAAACCCAGAAATCTAAACCATCAAAGTAGTAAGTGATAAAAACATTGCTAAAAACATTTGGAAATTCAAGTAAAAATCTTTAAAGTTTAAATTTATTTTCTTAAAAATTTCGGCAGCACCTTCTTTGTAAAAACTAGCCCCGAAACGGGTACAGCATAAAATATAAGTAAAGCAACACATGATATAAATAAAGCATCTCCAAACGGGAGCAAATCACGCCCAAAGGTGGAAACAGCCACCGCAAGCATATATACGACGCCGTAGCGAAGAAATGGACAATATAAGTGAAAACGACATAAAAGATAAAACTGCATAATAAAAGCCGGCTCATACGAGCTCGACACCCAGAGCCACAAAAGAATATACAATATCGTTCTCACAACTCATCTCTAAGTCAATACATGAAATGGTAGATAGAGAGTACTAGATACAATAAGATGTACAATGAATATAAACGGATAACCGCAAAACCCACCTATAGCAAAACGGCTCACAGTCAACTGTAGCGGTATCCGCTGCAAAAAGATACAATGAGAAGCCCTACCGCGACTACTCTGAGGGTCAACCTGCAAAACACTGTGGCACAACGAGGGTGAGTTGCCAACTCGTGAATAGTAAGTAACATCATACAGGTAATCGCATGTATGCACGTACTGCGATACTCTATCACATGCAATCCGATAGTATCAATATACTAATATGGATATGCAACAGTCATGAAAGATACTCTATCAGGTGCTACAAATACATGAAGTAATGCATATCAATGAATGCTGAGTATGGGATAAAACATGTCATCATCAATGAATCATCATCGTGGAAAAACCGTGTCCATCAACGACACCTTAAATCCCAATACCTCAGGCGCCGTCACTCTGAACGACCCTCATATCTGTAAATCTCATGGAACCTGAGTGCCCAACATCGGCACTCGAAAACATCATGAAATACCCGTGTCCAGCATCGACACGCAAATCCACATATATCGGGCTCCGTCAGTCCGGATCGGCCCACGGGCTCCGTCAGTCCGGATCGGTCCATATCCATCTCTCGACTCCGGTCGGTATCCTTCGGATAACCGCCAGGTCCAACCAATCACCGGTAGGTAATGCTCACTTGCCAGGCCCACCGCCTAACTATACAAGTCTTCTTTCCCCGGGGTACCTCACCGGGTCCACCATGTACCCACAGACGGTGCCTACCGCTCCTCGAATCGGATATACTCACACAAGCTCTCAGAACCGAGAAAACTCATAGTGGACGCATCGAAATATCATAACAAGAGAAACCGGGTTTTCAAAACAATGCATGTTTTCTTGAAAATATCCCCACGGTTCTCAAATCCATCAATCACATGAAATCCATATCTCGATGCGTAAATCCATGAAATATGATGTATGCAACATAAAATAGTAATATGAGCATATCTAGGGAAACCCGCTCTTTTAAATGAATCTGGATTTTAAACATATCATGCGGTTCCCAAATTCTCCGAAATCCAATGCAACATCACATATGAGCATATATGTAGTCATAACAAGGTATGTATGTACGCAAGTATGTATGTACGCATGATGCAATTCTTATGCGCAATAGAACAAGAATCATGTCTAATGATAAGGTAAGCTAAGCAATGTATTATCCATGGCAATTCTATAGTGTGAGTGTCATGGCAATTACTAACAGTGTGTGTGTGCCATACAGTTTAGTGCTCGTGCAAACATGAACCGTTAGTAACAGTGTTGTGTCTCATTAATACTACGTCCATATGCAACAGGAAATGGGGTATGCAACAATGGTACACATGCACAATCAATGTATATATATACATATATATATATATATACTTATAACCAATAGTCGTATTATTGAATCTAGCTCCGACGCATAACGCTATACGGGCGATTCCCCCGTAGATGTTAAATCTACTCACCGGTGATCTCGAGCTAAGTAAATCCGACCACCTGCTTCCCTTTCTTCGCAGCGTCCGAAGTCCCCGCACTTGCCCTTAAAAACACACAAACATTGCAAGCGCGCTTAGAAATCGACCCATAATACGTACAATTATGTTTAAATCGACGCACCGACTCCAACATCCTCTAAAGTGTTCGCTTAGAGGTTAACGTGTGTGGTGACACTCTAAAACAACACCAAGTACAGCAATATCGCGAAGCACAGAAACTGAGTCGGACACCGTGTCGGATATCGTAACGCGTGATCAGTCGAAAATATTGTATTTTTAACACGTCAATTGCCCTATCATTTGCACTCATCTAGAAGTGTTCGGTTTGCATATTGCACATATTAGCAAAACAGTCGTAAAATACCAGATTACCTGTGTTGTATACTAAAATCGGCACTTTAAGGGAAATTGTGTGTTTATCATGGCATTGCATCATCCTTGTATTGCGCAACACTTGTTTCGAAGTCTGTGCAGGAAATTCCAGGAGAAAGGCCAAATTTGTCAAAGTGCCGATCAAAATTACGCCAACTCAAGGATTTGAGATCTGGTAGTAATTTAGAAGGAATTGTGAGATTCAATATATCATAAAAATACCAAGATGTCATCAGAAAGCAACAGCTGAAGAATGAAGCTCTATGGCAGCTAAATGGCCGCGGATCCGCGGCCTAAGGAGGCATGTGCCGCGGATCCGCGGTGGGTATGCCACGTCACCAGAAATTCTTTGCTCCATTATTCTCCACTCAGTTCCTACACCTCAGAAAGCCACTGCAATTTCCAGAACACTCCAGAACTTTCTGCCAGATTAGCAAAAGCCCTTGATCAAAGCTAAACACTCCAAGCTTCAAAAGCAAGCTTCTTTCTTAACTACCTTAGAGCCTAGAAGCTTCTCCCTAACCTCCAAGCTTATGAAAGAAGCTAAGCCTAACTAACTACCTTTAGAAGCTTCTACCTAACTACCTAGCTTACAAGGGAAGCTAAACTAAACCTAACTTCTAAAGGAAGCCAAAGCTAGTGAAGGCTATAAAAGGAACCCTAGGCTTCACTTGAGAAGGTAGTTGATTCTATCTTCATCTTCCACCCACAAGTTGAGTGACACAACTTGTGCCTCAAACCCTAATCCAAACTCCAAAGCCAAATTCAAGATCCCGAGTACCAAATCAAGCGAGAAGCCTTCAACCTTTTAGGAGCGGAGCCGATCTTCAATCGAGCAAGTGATTTAAGCCGATCCGCGACTCAAGGAGACGAGCGAAGCCAAATCGACGATCGAGTTATTTCTTCTTGTAGTTCTTGAGCGATTTTTAACGGAATTGTTGATAAATAAAAGGCGAAATTCTTTAATCTTGCTTTCTTTAAATTCTTGCATCATGATTCGATCTCAATTTGTGATTGTGGTTCTTATTGTGATGTTTGAGTAAAACTCCGCTCGTAAAGGAGTCGAGACGATCAATAGAATGATGATGTAACAAATCTTGAAACAATTCTTAAGTCCTACGAGTTTGTAAACCCTAGCAAATTGAAGAATCGACGACCTAGTTTCGATGCGATACTTTCTTGATTGTGATCGCTCGAAATTAGGGATCCATGATCGATTCTTGAATTTACTAGAGGCTAGAATGCGAATGATATCGACGAAGGAACAAGGGATATATGATGAAACCCTAGTTTCACAAGAAATCCCTAATTCTCGTTGATCATCATCGATCTAGTATCAATTCATCGATGGATAAGAATTTGTAATCGCTAGATTTCATTACATCTATAGATCCGATCTATTCCTACGAGCCTCACTTCGATTCTTGATATTTAATTTGGAAATCATCACAAATTCTCAATTCTTGATTTTATTGTTTCTTGATTTAGACTGGATTTTACTAATTCTTGAACTTCAATTCTTTAAATCATGAATTGTTTCTTTTCTTTTCTTTAAATTTTTGATTCATCTAATTCGAAACACGAACGATTACACTTTTCCTGTGGACGATCCGCACTTACTAACACGCTACAATTGACACCGTTATTGATTACGGTCAAATAATTTTTGGTTGTGATTTCTACATATTTTCTACATACACACCGAGAATTCGTTTCAATCAAATGGCGCCGTTGTCGGGGATAGTGCGCTAATTCGTTTGTTTTTGAAATTTGAGTTGAAAAGTTTATTCCATCTATATTTTTAGATCAAAATTCGCGCAAACTCTAAACGTGTTGTTGTGATTTGTTGCGAGGAAATCTGGAATTTGTGGAGCTGTGGAAATTTTTTTCAGAGCATTCCAGAGAGCTGTGTAAGTGAACAGGAGCCTGCTGTGAAAATTTTGTACAGTGTACTTCTTCACCTGCGGCGGATCCGCGGCATTAGGCGACTCCCGTGGCGGAAACGCGGCCATCCTAGGGCTACAGTGTACAAAATTTCTCAGGTGACTCCTGTACTTTCTTATCTCTTCCCTCATCTGCTCTAATTAACAATTTGTTGCAGGTTTCTTTGCAAATAAATCGCAGCGCCGCAAAAGCAAATAAAAAATTGTGCGTGTTTTTGGTTTTTTGGTTGTTTGCATATTAATACGGAAATTAAGGGGGCACGGCCAAATCCAGATTAGGTGGGGAGTTCATTACCCTTCCTAAGCCCCAAAAATCACAAACTTGCATCCGCATTTACCCTCATTAACTAAAAAAGATCTAGAGATGACTCTAAGGACCGTCGCGCTCACTTAGGACAAGAGAAGGCCGTGGGTAATTCATTGCTTATCCGCGTTTCTTTTGTGGTGTCTAAGGCAAGTGTGTCTAAGGCTAGTGGTTATTAATTAGGCCCACTACTTACGTAGTGGAGTACCTTCCCACTTACCTGGCACTTATCTGGCCACAGGGGAGATAAAGAGGCAGTGGAGGATTGATCCTGCGACTTGTCTTTTGGCAGTTAGGAGCGGTCTAAAGCCTTGACCTAGGTGACCACTAGACTTAGGGTTGCTTGTTGCATTTGTTGTGATTTGCATCATTTTTTCAAAAATCCGTATATTTTTCAATACAAACACCAATCATTCATTCATTTCCCCTAATTATATTCACGCCGCCACTTGTACTAAACCCTTTTAGTGCAAGATAGGCTGGATACGGGATTCTAGTGCCCGTTTAGTCCGCGTTCCCCTATCGACCCTAAAGTCGGTATTTCTACATTTACCTTTTCTTTACCCACCACCACACCCACATCGATGGATCCGTCTCCATCGAATTTCTTTACCACTACTCTGCCGCTGTCCGTTGGTGCGCAGAATCCATCCCGCATCTCTCTCCAAGAGAGGTGCTATCCTACACGAGGTCCTCTTTCGACCCGTCTCTTCATTCCACCGGCCAACGGGGACAATTTTGAAATAAAACCCCAATACATCAACCTTCTACCAAAATTTCACGGTCTCGAGTCTGAAGACGCATATGCCTTTATCACCAAATTTGAAAATGTATGCGTAATGATGGGTACTTCACAGCTTTCTATGGATGCTATGCGTCTTCGTCTTCTCCCATTTACCTTGTACGATATAGCCGAGAAGTGGCTATACAATACTACCGCATATTCCATTTCAAACTGGGAAGAATTCGTTGCAGCATTCCTTAAGAAATTCTACCCACATCATAAGACAGCTCGAGTCCGTAGCGAAATAAATCAATTCTCCCAGCTTCCAAATGAAACATTTTCAAAATGTCTTGAACGCTTCAAGGATCTGTTAGTCCAATGTCCACATCACGGAATCCTTAGATGGGAACTGTGCCGAATCATTTATGAGGGCATTAATCCTAACACAAGACAGACCCTTGAATCCATGTGTCAAGGCAACTTCATGACCAAAGATGATGGGGAAGCCTGGAAATTTCTAGAAGATTTCGCTGAAAAATCTTTACAGTGGGAGAGTTAATCATGTAGGGGTGGCAATAACCAATCGGATGTTTCCATAGGAGTTAGAGCTGAAATTTCAGCTATAAATAAGAAACTCGAGACTATGGAAAACAAATTTTTAGCTGCCGCCCTCAACCAAATGTCACTCTCTAAAACTGTATGTGGATGTTGTTCTGATCCATCACATCTCACGGAAGAATGTCCATTGAATTCTTCGTTTCAAGGTCACGAGCATACCAATGCTGCTTTTCAAAGACCTAGAAACGATCCATTTTCTTCCGCTTATAATCAGGGTGGGAGGAATCACCCTAATTTTGCTTGGAACTAATCACAATCTCAAAACACGGTTCCAAACCAAAACAATTTCCAAAGGGTCCTTCCACCACAACAGCAACCACCTCAATTGAGTCAGCACCCCTACCAATCACAAAACTTCCAAAATCCGGCCAACACTTTTGCACCACATGAAAACTCTTTGCAATTGACCGGTACAGATAATACCTCTGCACTAGCACAAACCTTGGATACTTTCATGAAACAATCCATCCAAGGGACGACAAAAATGCAATCTTCCTTCGATAATGTGATGAAGATCATTGTCTCTCAAAATGAGAGTATTAAATCGATGGAAGAACAAATTGCACAACTTAAAGCCGAAATGAGTGCAAGAAAGAAAGGGAAACTTCCAGCTCAACCTTTACCCAATCCTGGCTATTCACATCATGTGAATGCAATCACCACGTTGAGATCTGGAAGAGTGCTTGACAATCATGTTGGGGAAGAGATTGATGACATTGAAAAATCTATCG
Source organism: Agapanthus africanus (assembly GCA_030015575.1). Lineage (NCBI taxonomy): Eukaryota > Viridiplantae > Streptophyta > Magnoliopsida > Asparagales > Amaryllidaceae > Agapanthus > Agapanthus africanus. The sequence goes on along the minus strand of CM057350.1, from coordinate 127,182,352 downwards.
ATGATACCCCGGCTGAGACCTTTCCTCACACACACACTTCTAATTCTGACCCTAGTTCTTCTACCCCACCACCTTCTTTCGAGCCTATTCTCTGTTTTCCCAAAGGCTTGACACCTCAGCAAACCTCTTCTAGTCTACCACAGACGATCCCAACTTCTATTTTGGGATCGGTTCCAAACACATTTTCTTCTCCTATGATGGACCCAGCGCTTATTGCTAAAGTACCTTATCCTAATCGGTTAAGGGCTAACAAATCGAGTCCACATATGGAGAAGATTATGGACATGTTTAAGCAAGTTAACATCAACATCCCTCTCCTAGATGCTATCCAACAAGTTCCGTCCTATGCGAAAACACTTAAGAACTTGTGCACTAGAAAGAGAAAGACTCATGTGCCCAGAAGATATTCATGGCAAAGATTGTAGATACGGTTTTCCCCCAACAATTACCGAGGAAACGTAAGGACCCTGGCTGTCCTACTATTTCTATTTCTATTGGGGAAAAACACATCAACCGTGCTCTACTAGACCTTGGCGCTAGTGTTAACTTGCTTCCATACTCGGTTTACGAGCAACTAGGTATCAGAGTGTTAAAGCCCTCAAGCATAACTCTCCAGATGGCTGACCGATCAATCACCAAAACTAAGGGTGAACTGGAGGATGTGTTGATAAAAATCGGGGAATTCGTATTCCCTGTGGACTTTATAGTACTTGATACACAGCCTGTAGCAAACCCACGGAATCAAATTCCGGTGATTTTAGGTCGTCCCTTTTTGGCCACTTCCAATGCTATCATCAACTGTCGTAATGGCTTTATGACCCTATCCTTCGGGAATAGGTCAATTGAGTTGAACATTTACAAGTTGGGAAGTGTACCCTCCGAACCTACTGCTCAGGTCTGTTCTGTCGACTTAATGGATGTCGACAGCAGCGAATTTGATGATCCTCATGATACTGATCTTGACTCTTTTCATATGTTGTTGTTTGACCCAACTATGTATCATACGGACTCTTCCACCAAGTTGTCCGGGTCAACAACTAACACTGATTATGAACTGTTTCTGGAGTCTGAAGATCACCCCGCACTTTGTGATGACATTATTCTTCGGGGTATTGATGAAACTTTTGAGGATATCTTCGCTGAAGAACTCGCATTTTTGATTGATACGGGTGTTGAGATGAATCATCTCCAAAACAAAGAATTGAACCTCCATCCCTTCTTCTGGACTGTAAAAAGAATGCGAGCAATCCATCACATTCACTGTATCGTCTCTCCAAAATGAGACGCACACACATTCTATTCCACCACTTACCCTTTCCCCACTTCTTCTTCCACCAACCTGAGCACTACATTGATAAAATTTTCGAATGGTTGGTGTTAACTTTCGGTCTTTGCAAAGCTTGGCATCGACCACTGATTTTTGACCCCCTCATGTGATTTTCAAAGATTAACATGGCTTAACTCAAGTTTGGGGGGTTATATTTTCTGGCTCTTGAAAATAAAATTTTTACACAAAAAAATGAGCCAAAAATAAGTTTGGGGGAGGATCTTCACTTAAATATTTTGCCCCCATTAATAAATTTCCTCCCAAGCTTACAGCTTTTTATAGACATAGCGGATGGCAACAGTGAGGACACTGTTGAAAATAAGTTTGGGGGAGGTTTGTGCTTATTTACGCATCATTTGCATATCACTTTGTATAAGCACAAAACATTTTTGAAAACCTATAAAAATAAAAAAAAATTCAAAAGAATTTTTTTTTTGTACATAAATAAGATAATAAAAGATTAGATAGTGAAAAAAATTACATCCAAAAGATTGGAAAAATTTAAGAAAACCAAGAAAATTAGAAGTTTTCTTATATGAACTAGTAATAAGTAATTATGAGCCGTTGTCCCAAGGATTAGTAAGATGAAAGAAGTCACTAATTTGAGGATAAAAATAAGTCTGAAAAATAGTTCCTATTCTGGAAGCCAAACATTTTGAACGTGGACACCCTACTATACGCACTTACACACGTCTTGAAGCTCGGGATAGTAGAGGATATCTTGAAATGCTCTTATCTGAAAGCCAAAGTATGAAGGAACTAAAAAAAAAATGAATGAATAAAATATAAAATGGTGAGAAAAATGAACACTAGTTTTGTTATCGCCAAGGCAGCAATAAAAAATATAGCGAGGGTGCCTCTTCACCTAGTGCCCTAAGGCCAACCGGTCTGGGAGTCACTGTTAAGCCTTAGGTGGTGCAAGACGAGGAAAATACACCTAATAAGCAAACACATGAGTAATCGGTCGGTTAGTACCTCAAGAAGTATTAACGGTCGCATAAAAGTGTGTGAGCAAATTCAGCTAAATATTCATTAATTAAAAAGTACTGAGGCAGATGGACAAGAGTATGATAGCTTGAATTGAATTCTCCGGGTGTAGGGATGTTCTTTACACACACGTAGAGGTATATGATCGTTGTTTGGAAGAAAGACAGGAATGAAGAATAAGACGATGTTTTATTGAGGGGTTATGTGATTTCTAATATCTTTTCATGACTATTAAGATAGGGCTCATGACAACTGAAAAGCTAGCATAGTTGAAAACCCTAATTTTCAAAGTCTTTCTTTTACAATTCTTATCTTTATATATAATATTCACGGTCTTCCTTTTATTATTGGATTTTGTGGGTGCAATCCGCTGAAAACCCTCAGGAGACAACACTCCTCATACTAGGGACACCTAGAGGTTTAAAGGTTTGTTGCACATGCTCAGTGCAATCGTGTTGCCTACGAAAGTGTGCTAGTTAGTTTTTCTCTTTCTTTATTTTCTCCTTCTTTTTTTAATAAAACAATTCGCTTGAGACGACCGAAAATAAGTTTGGGGGAATTTGATCAGTCGAAAATATTGTATTTTTAACACGTCAATTTCCCTATCATTTGCACTCATCTAGAAGTGTTCGGTTTGCATATTGCACATATTAGCAAAACAGTCGTAAAATACCAGATTACCTGTGTTGCATACTAAAACCGACACCTTAAGGGAAATTGTGTGTTTATCATGGCATTGCATCATCCTTGTATTGCGCAACACTTGTTTCGAAGTCTGTGCAGGAAATTCCAGGAGAAAGGCCAAATTTGTCAAAGTGCTGATCAAAATTACGCCAACTCAAGGACTTGAGATCTGGTAGTAATTTAGAAGGAATTGTGAGATTCAATATATCATAAAAATACCAAGATGTCATCAGAAAGCAACAGCTGAAGAATGAAGCTCTATGGCAGCTAAATGGCCGCGGATCCGCGGCCTAAGGAGGCATGCGCCGCGGATCCGCGGTGGGTATGCCACGTCACCAGAAATTCTTTGCTCCATTATTCTCCACTCAGTTCCTACACCTCAAAAAGCCACTGCAATTTTCAGAACACTCCAGAACTTTCTGCTAGATCAGCAAAAGCCCTTGATCAAAGCTAAACACTCCAAGCTTCTCCCTTAACTACCTTAGAGCCTAGAAGCTTCTCCCTAACCTCCAAGCTTATGAAAGAAGCTAAGCCTAACTAACTACCTTTAGAAGCTTCTACCTAACTACCTAGCTTACAAGGAAAGCTAAACTAAACCTAGCTTCTAAAGGAAGCCAAAGCTAGTGAAGGCTATAAAAGGAACCCTAGGCTTCACTTGAGAAGGTTGTTGATTCTATCTTCATCTTCCACCCACAAGTTAAGTGACACAACTTGTGCCTCAAACCCTAATCCAAACTCCAAAACCAAATTCAAGATCCCGAGTACCAAATCAAGCGAGAAGCCTTCAACCTTTTAGGAGCGGAGCCGATTTTCAATCGAGCAAGTGATCCAAGCCGATCCGCGACTCAAGGAGACGAGCGAAGCCAAATCGACGATCGAGTTATTTCCTCTTGTAGTTCTTGAGCGATTTGTAACGGAATTGTTGATAAATAAAAGGCGAAATTCTTTAATCTTGCTTTCTTTAAATTCTTGCATCATGATTCGATCTCAATTTGTGATTGTGGTTCTTGTTGTGATATTTGAGTAAAACTCCGCTCGTAAAGGAGTCGAGACGATCAATAGAATGATGATGTAACAAATCTTGAAACAATTCTTAAGTCCTACGAGTTTGTAAACCCTAGCAAATTGAAAAATCGACGACCTAGTTTCGATGCGATGCTTTCTTGATTGTGATCGCTCGAAATTAGGGATCCACGATCAATTCTTGAATTTACTAGAGGCTAGAATGTGAATGATATCGACGAAGGAACAAGGGATATATGATGAAACCCTAGTTTCACAAGAAATCCCTAATTCTCGTTGATCATCATCGATCTAGTATCAATTCATCGATGGATAAGAATATGTAATCGCTAGATTTCATCATATCTATAGATCCGATCGATTCCTACGAGCCTCACTTCGATTCTTGATATTTGATTTGGAAATCATCACAAATTCTCAATTCTTGATTTTATTGTTTCTTGATTTAGACTGGATTTTACTAATTCTTGAACTTCAATTCTTTAAATCATGAATTGTTTCTTTTCTTTTCTTTAAATTTTCGATTCATCTAATTCGAAACACGAACGATTACACTTTCGCTGTGGACGATCCGCACTTACTAACGCGCTACAATCGACACCGTTATTGATTGCGGTCAAATAATTTTTGGTTGTGATTTCTACATATTTTCTATATACACACCGAGAATTCGTTTCAATCAACGCGCGTCGTCGAAACACTAAAAACTAGATAATCGATCCCAGATTTTACCTATTGTCAAAATATCAAAATCTAGCAGTGCCAAACACCCTAAAACCACTGCAGACAGCTACCCACAAAAACACAACTCTCCAGTCCCCCTAACGGCCGAGCTCGCCGGAAAAAGCTCAAGTCTCGCTGGCCAAAACTGGTCAGGTGGGGTTCATTCTTCTGGTGTACACTCAGGGCACCTAGTACAACACTTACACACTGCTAGTTTTTCCAGTAAGGACTCGGGGTCACAGCAGATCACAGACACCCTATAATGACACTAAAATACAATATCGTGCACAAAACTATATCCTTATCGTTCTAAACTGAAACTAATAAGCAAAACAATAATTTAACAACCTAAATAACAGTTAGGAGCTATTACCAATCCACACTTGCTCCAAAACCCTAGCTTTCCATGCTCCAAGTGATTCTAGTGGCTTGATCTTAGCTTGTGAGGGGTTTAAGTGAAGTTTAGTGGAGATTTGGTGTGGGTTTGTGAGGGTTGGGTTAGGGTTTCAGTTGAGGGATGAGGTGAAGAAAAATATAAGAATGAGAGTTGTGAATGAGAGTGAGGGAGTGTATGTGTGAGGGTGTATGTGTGTGTGAGGGTGAGGGAATGAGGGGTGAGTTTAGCCATGCCCCTCTCTCTCTTCATTTAATGCATGGCATGCTTGCCATGCCTCATGATGCCCTATCTCTATCTCTTCCTCCCCTTAAGTCAACAATTCAAACCATTATTTTAAAACTAAATAATTTAAATAAACACATATTACAACTTAATGAAATGGGATTAGATGTCATGGCTACTTAAGTAAGGTTAGCCCCCTAATTAACCCTAGGTTAACATGCACAAGTGTGTGCAAGCCCGAAATAAATATTAATAAAATATTAATTAATTTTTTATAAAATATTTGAAAACTATTTTGGTAAACTTTTTACTAAAAACCCATACTATTGCTTAATTACCACTAATCGCATTCTAAGGTGTTACAATCTTCCCCCTTAAACAAATTCGTCCCCGAATTAAAAAATCTTACTATGCGTACCTTCAAAGAGATGAGGAAATTTCTTTCGTATCTCGCTCTCGGCCTCCCAAATGACCTCTTCACCATTCGGGCTACGCCAAAGAACTTTCGCAGATGGCAAGACCTTTGATCGAAGTTTCTTCACCTGCCGATCCAATATAACTACCGGCTGCTCGGTAAACGAAAGATCGCGCTCTAACTGAACGGTCTGGTGCTGAATCATGTGAGAAGGATCATAAAGGTATTTGCGAAGCATCGATACATGGAATACGGGATAAACATCCGGAAAACTGGGTGGAAGTGCCAAACGATATGCAACAGTACCAACTTGCTCAAGGATCTCAAAAGGACCTACAAATTTGGGACTAAGCTTCCATTTCTTCCCAAATCTCATCACGCCCTTCATCGGAGAAATCCGTAGGAATACATGATCCCCCACTGCGAACTCGAGCCTGCGACGACGACGGTCGGCATAAGACTTCTATCTGCACTGGGCTGCTCTCATCCTATCCTGAACTAATTGGATCTTCTCCGTAGTCTCTTGAACAAGCTGGGGTCCCAAAATCCTGCTCTCGCTGAGCTTGGTCCAACAGACTGGCGATTGACATTTCCTACCATATAAAGCCTCAAAATGTGCCATCTGAATCACCTCCTGATAACTGTTATTGTAGGAGAACTCTATCAATGGTAAGTGACGATCCCAACTGCCACCAAAATCAAACATGCACGCACGAAGCATATCCTCCAGAGTCTGTATAGTCCACTCTGACTGACCATCGGTCTGCGGATGGAAAATGGTGCTAAAGCTCAAACGGGTACCCAAGGCTTCCTGAAGGTTCTGCCAAAGACGGCTAGTGAACTGGGTGCCCCTATCGGATACAATGCATGTGGGAACGCCGTGCAAACACACAATCTCATCAATGTACAACTGAGCATACTGAGCATAACCGAAAGTGGTCTTCACTGGAAGGAAGTGAGCCGCTTTCGTCAACCGGTCAACAATCACCCAAATGGAGTCATACCCTCGACTAGATCTGGATAGACCCACAACGAAGTCCATGGAAATCTGTTACCATTTCCACTCCGGAACGGGTAAAGGCTGCAATTCTCATGCCCGTCTCTGATGCTCAGCCTTGACTTGCTGACAAGTCAGGCACCTCGAAACGAAATTCGAAACATCACTCTTCATCCCTGGCCACCAGTAGATATCTCTCAAGTCACGGTACATCTTGGTGGAATCTGGGTGAACACTAAAAGTTGACTGATGTGCCTGCTATAGTACCTCACGTCTTAACCCATCGGTATCAGGTACACACAAACAAGTCCCAAAACGTAGCACACCCTGGTCGTCAATTGAGAACTCCGAATCTCTATCCTGGCGTTGAGGCGTACCCTTCAAACAAATTGCTCAAAAAGCTCAGTTCAAAAACAGGATCTGGAACGTCCCCGGAACTCAGCGAAAATTGCCCAACGGGAGAATGGAAACGATCGGGCTTGGATATGCTCAACCCAAGAAACGGGAACGATTCCATGGTTGCTATGTCATACATGACTTCGATGAAGAAGGAGATGCTCTGTTAGAAGACGCCAACCTTGAACCAAAACGAGGTCCTGCCGTGAAAATGCCAAGTCCGTCGTTTGAAGAACAGATGGACAAACTAATAAGGGAAGCGGGTCAAAAGGTCCGGGATGACCACAGCCGCGAAATGGCCATTTATGAGAAACCCAGGACGCAGCGCCTCCTTCAGCAGGCTGCGGAAAATGACGATGCTCTTCGATGCCAACCCGTCATACAAAAGACCTGACGTAAAGGCAAAAATAAACCAAAGAACGGAAAAAACGTTCGACGGCGGCAAAGCGGGTCCAAGAAGCCACGCGATCGAGAATCAAGTATCCGGGATTCGTCTCTTATAAAGAAGATGGGTCGAGCATATTCTTTTCCCCAAAACAAGACAAGGAAGATATTCGATTTTGTCATGAAATATCAGATGATTACCCTCCCGGAGTCCAAGCACCCCGAGCAAGCAGACGAGGTCACTCACCTGGATTATTGCTCCTATCACCAAGCGACAGGACATCCTCTCGAAGACTGCTTCACTTTCAAAGACTAGGTAGAAGACCAGTATCAGCAAGGCAGGTTCGCTCTATCCAGCGTTTGGAGGGTAACCCCGCCACAGAAACATAAACCGAAAGCCACGTATGCAGCGAGAGTAGAGCCGGATCAACATCGGTCTTGGAAGCGATTTTGTACCTATCATGCGATAACGCTGTCAGGAGAAGAAGTACGCAAGGATATGGTTGACCTCCCCTGGTGCTTCGAAAACAAGGATGATGAAGTGATCTCAGAGTTCCCACCGGCACCAAAAGAGCTGGAAGATGGGATACATACTACTGCAGATAACCTCAGAAAAATCGACTTGGTGACGGCAAATGACCCACGGCCGACGTTCGTCAGTGAGCTGTTGTCTGAAGAAAAGGTGGCTACGCTCAAAGATGTTCTCATGAAATATAAAGACTGTTTCGCATGGAACTATTCCGAGATGCCAGGATTAGATCCAGAAATAGCCGTCCACAAATTGGTGATTTCTCCGGATGTTAAGCCAATCAAACAAGCACCGAGAAGAATGCGGCTCAAACTTGAAATGAGCATCAACGCCGAGGTCAAGAAGCTAATTGACTCCGGCTTCATCCAAGAAGTTCAATACCCTGACTGGATCGCCAACATCGTCCCAGTGATGAAGAAAAATAGGACGGTGCGTATTTGCGTGGACTTTCGGGACCTCAACAAAGCATACCTGAAGGATGATTTTCCTATACCAGTTACCGAGCCGATGATAGACAACACGTCCACTCATGAAGTCTTCTCCTTCATGGACGGCTCATCGGGGTACAATCAAATAAAGATGCATCCCAAAGACCAGAAGCATACCGCTTTCCGAACCCCTTTGGGCATATTCTGCTACAAAGTGATGCCTTTCGGTCTGAAGAACGTCGGCACTACCTATCAGAGGGCCATGACGAAGATTTTCGATGACCTCATACATGAAGTTGTCAAATGCTATATCGACGACCTTGTAGTGAAAAGCAAATCGCACGAGGAGTATTGGGAGCATTTAAAATTAGTGTTCCAACGTTTTCGGAAATACAACTTGAAGATGAACCCTCTGAAATGCGCGTTCAGAGTCTCCTCAGGAAAATTCCTAGGATTCATCGTACGACATCGAGGCATCGAAATAGACCCGTCAAAGATTAAGGCGATCATGGAAATGCCTCCGCCAAGAACTCTCAAGTAACTGCGGTCTCTCCAAGGGAAGCTTGCGTATATCCGGCGATTCATAGCCAATCTCTCCGGCAAATGCCGCCCTTACGGTCATCTAATGAAGAAGGGAACTCCGTTCGTCTGGGATCGCAAATGTCAAAGCGCACTGGATGCAATCAAGCAATACCTGCAGAATCCGCTGGTGCTGATGTCAAGGGAAAGCTCCTCATCCTATACACGACAGCCCTTGAAGATTCCTTAGGCGCGCTATAGGCACAAGAAAACGATCAAGGGAAGGAGAGAGCCCTCTACTATTTGAGTCGAGTTCTCCTGGGGGCAGAAAATAACTACTCCTCTATCGAAAAACACTGCCTGGCGTTAATCTTTGCGATAACGAAGCTCCGGCACTATGCGTTGGCGCATGAGGTCCATCTCATATCAAAGGTGGATCCTCTCAAGTATTTGATGTCAAAAACCATTCTAACGGGACGGCTATCTAAATGGGCCCTACTCTTAATGGAATTCTAGGTGACATACCGACCTCTCAATGCAGTGAAAGGTCAGGCCATCGCCGACTTCCTCGCTGAGCATCCAATACCGGCCGACTTTACGCTTGACAGGCTCCAGCTCATCCGTCTGCCCAGATACTACACAGAAAAATTAAAAAGGCTGTTGAGGCGCCAAAGCGTACCCTTCAAACAGACCGCTCGACAAGCTCAGTTCTACAACAGGATCTGGAACGTCCCCGGAACTCAGCGAAAATTGCCCAATGGGAGAATGGAAACGATCGGGCTTGGATATGTTCAATCTAAGAAACGGAAGCGATTCCATGGCTGCTACGTTATACATGACTTTGATGAAGAAGGAGATGCTCTGTTAGAAGACGCTAACCCTGAACCAAAATGAGGTCCCGCCATGAAAGTGCCAAGTCCGTCGTTCGAAGAACAGATGGACAAGCTAATAAGGGAAGCGGATCAAAAGGTCTGGGATGACCATAGCCATGAAATGGCCATTTACGAGAAGGCCATAACTCGGCGTCTCCTTCAGCAAGCTACGGAAAATGACGATACCTTTCATCGCCAGCCCGTCATGCGAAAGACTCGACGTGGTTGCAAAAACAAACTGAAGAACAAAAAAACGTTCGGCAACAGCAAAGAGGGTCCAAGAAGCCACGCAATCGAGAATTGGGCAGTCTAGACCCGTCTCTTATAAAGAAGATGGGTCGAGCATATTCTTTCCCCAAGACAATACAAGGAAGATATTCGATCTTGTCATAAAATATCAGATGATGACACTCCCGGAATCCAAACACCCCGAGCAAGCAGGCGAGGTCCATCACCCGGATTATTGCTCCTATCATCGAGCGATAGGACATCCTCTCGAAAACTGTTTCATATTTAAAGACTGGGTAGAAGACCAGTATCGGAAAGGCAGGTTCGTTTTATCCAGCAGTTGGAGGGTAACCCCACCACAGAAGCATGAACCAAAAGCCACGTATGCAGCGAGAGTAAAGCCGGATCAGCATCGGTCTTGGAAGCGATCTCGTACCTGTCATGCGATAACGCTGTCAGGAGAAGGAGTACGCGAGGATATGGTTGACCTCCCCTAGTGCTTCAAAAACGAGGATGATGAAGTGATCTCAGAGTTTCCATCGGCACCAAAAGAGCTGGAAGATGGGATACATACTACTGCAGATAACCTCAGAAAAATCGACTTGGGGACGGCAAACGACCCACGGCCAACGTTCGTCAGTGAGCTGTTGTCTGAAGAAAAGGTGGCTACGCTCAAAGATGTGCTCATGAAATATAAAGACTGTTTCGCATGGAACTATTCCGAGATGCCAGGATTAGATCCAGAAATAGCCATCCACAAATTGGCGATTTCTTCGGACGTTAAGACAATCAAACAAGCACCGAGAAGAATGTGCCTCGAACTTGAAATGAGCATCAACGCCGAGGTCAAGAAGCTAATTGACTCCGGCTTCATCCAAGAAGTTCAATACCCTGACTGGTCGCCAATATCGTCCCAGTGATGAAGAAAAATGGGACGGTGCACATTTGCGTGGACTTTTGGGAGCTCAACAAAGTATGCCCGAAGGATGATTTTCTTGTAACAGTTACCGAGCTGATGATAGACAACATGCCCACTCATGAAGTCTTCTCCTTCATGGACGGCTCATCGGGGTACAATCAAATAAAGATGCATCCCGAAGACCAGAAGCATACCACTTTCCGAACCCCTTTGGGCATATTCTGCTACAAATTGTGCCTTTCGGTCTGAAGAACGCTGACGTTACCTATCAGAAGGCCACGACGAAGATTTTCGATGACCTCATACATGATGTTGTCGAATGCTATATCGACGACCTTGTATTGAAAAGCAAATCGCACGAGGAGCATTGGGAGCATCTAAAAATAGTGTTCCAACGTCTTCGGAAATACAACTTGAAGATGAACCCTATGAAATGCGCGTTCGGAGTCTCCTCAGGCAAATTCCTAGGATTCATCGTACAGCATCGAGGCATCTAAATAAACCCGTCAAAGATCAAGGCGATCATGGAAATGCCTCCGCCAAGAACTCTCAAGCAATTGCGGTCTCTCCAAGGGAAGCTTGCATATATCCGGCGATTCATAGCCAATCTCTTCGGCAAATGCCGCCCTTACGGTCATCTAATGAAGAAGGGAACTCCGTTCGTTTGGGATCGCAAATGCCAAAGCGCAGTGGACAAAATCAAGCAATACCCACAGAATCCGCCGGTGCTGATCGCTCTGGTCAATGGAAAGCCCCTCATCCTATACACGACAGCCCTTGAAAATTCCTTAGGCGCGCTATGGGCACAAGAAAACGATCAAGGGAAGGAGGGAGCCATCTACTATTTGAGTCGAGTTCTTCTGGGGGCAGAAAAAAACTACTCCCCTATCGAAAAACACTGCCTGGCGTTAATCTTTGCGATAACGAAGCTCCGGCACTATGCGTTGGCACATGAGGTCCATCCCATATCAAAGGTGGATCCACTCAAGTATTTGATGTCAAAAGCCATTCTAACGGGACGGCTAGCTAAATGGGCCCTACTCTTAATGGAATTCTCGGTGACATACCGACCTCTCAAGGCAGTGAAAGGCCAGGCCATCGCCGACTTCCTCGCTGAGCATCCAATACCTGCCGACTCTCCCTTGAACTGCGAATTGCCAGACGAGCACGCGTTTGACACGATCGACGGGAAGAAAGGAGGGAGTGATACCCGATGGAACTCTACTTCGATGGAGCATCTTCTATGAAGAAACGCAAGCACAACTCCCCCATAATCAAATCTGGGGTAGGTCTTATCTTCGTGACTCTACAAGGAGGGATAATGCGCTTTTCTTTTTTCCTTAACAGAGCCAAGGATGAACAATGAAGCCGAATATGAAGCTTTGATAGCAGGTCTTGAGATCGCTGTCGACATGGGAATTGAAACCCTCCTCATATACGGAGACTCCCAACTGGTCGTTAGATAAGTGAACGGCAACTATCAGACGTGCAAACTGGAGTTGGTAAAGTAGGGCGAGAGAGTACAACAATTGCTGACTCAAATCCCTGCCTACGCCCTGGGAAGCATACCGCACGCAGAAAATAGAAAGGCGGATGCATTAGCCAAGCTCACTAAAGAACTGGCCGATGAGAACCTCGATGACGTAAGGATCGTTGTACAAAGCCGTCGGGTTCTTGCACCGGCAGAAATATCTCCGGAGTCGTCCAAAAAAAAGGCAGCAACCAAGCAAACGTCCTTACAAATAAAAGACTAGGAAAGGGTTGAGGATTGGAGAGAAGTCTTTATAAACTACTTCAAATCCCGTCGAACACCTAAAAATGCGTCCTTAAGACATCAGCTCATGAAACGAGCTCTGTCCTTCGCCTTCGTCAATGATACGCTGTATAAGAGATCATTCGACTGCCTATGGCTAAGATGCTTGGGACCTGAAGAAGCAAGGAGAGTCGTTCAAGAAACTCACGACGGACTCTGTGGTTCTCACCAAGCCGGGCCGAAGATGAAGCCGAAGATCAAAAGGATGGGCTACTATTGGTCCACGATGATTCAGAACATCTCGAATACGTGAAGCAGTGCCACTCGTGCCAGATTTACGGGGACTTTATCCATCAGCATCCAAATCCGTTACACCCGACGGTGGCTAGCTGGCCGTTCGAAATGTGGGGAACCGACATAATCGGACCCATTGAACCAGCATCGTCCAGAGGGCATCGGTTCATACTGGAAACAACCGATTACTTCTCCAAATGGGCAGAAGCAATACCGTTAAGAGAAGTGAAGACGGAGAATATCCTCCATTTCTTCAAGACACACGTCATCTATCGGTTCGGCACTCCGCGACGGATTATCTCCGATAACGGGATGGCCTATAGAAGTCATAAAATCAGCCGCTTCACGCAGCAACATAATATAGACTGGATATGCTTTTCGGTCTATAATACCCGAGCTAACGATCTGGCTGAGGCTTTCAATAAGACCTTGATGAAGATCGTGAAAAAGACGGTGTCCAAAAATAAAAAAGACTGGCATAAGAGACTGCATGAAGCTCTCTGGGCGTATCGGACTACGTTCAAAACGGCCACAAACACACGCTGTATGCATTGATATTCGGCACTGAAGCAGTACTCCTCTTGGAGATAGAGCTACCCTCTCTACGAGTGGCGGTCCATTACGAGCTAACAGACGAGAGAATGCTTATCTTCGCCTGGAAAAGCTCGATGCCCTCGACAAAAGCTGGCTCATGGCGCAGCAAAACTTGGAAGCCTACAAAGCAAAAATGACACGTTCATACGAGAGATTGACTAGGCCGAGAACATTCCGCCAAGGCGAACTCATGCTAGTGGTCAAAAGACCTATAATCCCCAATCGTGCCAAACGGGGGAAGTTCGAGTCAAATTACGAGGGCCCGTACATCATAGACAAAGTCTACCAGGGTCGGGCTTACTTGCTCATGGATATGCATGGCGAAAGACCCTTCAGGCCGATAAATGGTCGGCTCCTAAAGAAATACTACGCCTGACGAGTTACGGCCTAGGTTAATGATAGACGCCTATGTCCGCTCGCTATCTTCCCAAGCCCAAACTCTATAAGTAGTATCCATGTGATGGACCGAGATGTCCTAAAACTAACAACAGACCGTGATGTCCTTAAACTAACAACGGACCGAGATGTCCTAAAACTAACAACGGACCGAGATGTCCTAAACTAACAATGGACCGAAATGTCCCTAAAACTAACGACTGACCGAGACGTCTATAAACTACTACGGACCGCAGCATCCCAAGGCTGACACAAAAGATAAAGCGGTACATCCATAAGCAATATGGGCACGGATGAAAACCTGAAAGGGCTCCGTAAGTAAAAACAGCAGGACTACCAGCGAGTTTGTGAAAACTCGAAAGGGCTCAATCTCTTTAAAAGACACTTGCAAGGTCCTCTCGACCCTGTAAGGAGAAAATATCTGCGTGAGATCCTTACGACTCACAAGGGAGCAACACACTTAGGGATCCCCACGATTCCTAAGGAGAAAATACACTTACGAGATCCTCACGACTCTTAAGGAGAACCCTCTTATGAGACCCCCACGGCTCATAAGATTCAAAATCCTTGAGCTACAGGGATCTAAACCTGTTCTTAAGCCATCACAATCCCCAGGTTGCCCTACAAGCGGTTCAATATTGACCCTTATATACAATCCACGGGCACAAATAAACGTTTCCCCAACAGAATCCCACCACTGACGAGGGATATTTTCATATGGCGAACGACACTTGTAAGTCCTCTCGACTTATAAGGAGAAAACACTCTTGTAAGATCCTTACGACTTATAAGAGAACACACACTTAGGAATCCTCACGATTCTTAAGGAGAAAACGCACCTACGAGATCCTCACGACTCGTAGGGAGAAATACCTTTATGAGACCCTTACGGCTCGTAAAGTCAAAAAGCCTTAGTCAACAGGATCCTAACCCTGTTTGCTAAGCCACCTTTGTTCGACATCGACAGAGGAAAATGATGATTCGCTCCTGGCAATATCCCAGTTGTAGCGATGCTGATGTCTAAATCGGTATCAAATCCCAAACTCGCAGCGAAAAGTCAGCAAGCCACAAATGTATATGAAATAGCCGAAATGATGGGGCAACTTGCAACAAAATCAGCAAGTAAAAATATATGTATACAAAATAGCCGAAATGATTGGGCACCGCAAAAAATAGCCAAAATGATTGGGCACCGCGAAAAATAGCCGAAATGATTGGGCAATCGCGACTTTCGCGATACAAAAAGCTGAAATGATAGAACATCGCGGAAAGAAAACAAAAAAAATACATATGAAATAAAACTTTTGCTCTATATGTGAGATCACATCGATCCCTGTATACAATCCAGGGGCACAAACAAAGAGGGAACCATATCATCCCACTAGGCTCCATCAGAAAGAGATCCAAGTCTCGACGGCCACATCTACAGCCTGGAGACCCACAATAGCGTTCTTCCTCATTCCAGCAGGGTTCGGACGCGACAGTCAATCACGGAGCCACAGCAGAGTCCCTAGTTCAAAGTCTCGACAACCACATCTATAGCCTGGAGACCCACAACAGCATTCCTCCTCATTCCAGCAGGATTCGGACGTGACAATCAACCATGGAGCCACGGCAGAGTCCCTAGTTCTAAGTCTCGACGGCCACATCTACAGCCTGGAGACTCACAACAGCGTTCCTCCTCATTCCAGCAGGATTCGGACGCGACAATCAATCTCGGAACCATGGCAAAGTCCCTAGTTCCAAAACTCGACGGTTCACAGACAACCTCGAGACCACATCGACATTTGTCTCATTACAGCAGACGCAACGTCAGCAAAGCGGAGCCGTGGCAAAGTTCCCAGTTCCAGGACTCGGCGGTGCACAGACAACCGAGAGTCAACCCCTGGCCCCATATGGCCAAAGTCAATCCTGACCCCATATGGCTAAAGTCAACCCTGACCCCATATGGCTAAAGTCAACCCCTGGCCCCGTATGGCCAAAGTCAATCCTGACCCTATGGCTAAAGTCAACCCCTGGCCCCGTATGGCCAAAGTCAATCCTGACCCTATATGGCTAAAATCAACCCCTGACCTTGTATGGCCAAAGTCAATCCTGACCCTATATGGCTAAAGTCAACTCCTGACCCCGTATGACCAAAGTCAATCCCGACTCCATATGGCTAAAGTTAACCCCAGACCCCGTATGGCTAAATTCAATCCTAACCCCATATGGCTAAAGTCAACCCCTGACCCCGTATGGCTAAAGTTAATACTGACCCCATATAACTAAAGTTAACCCCTGACCCCGTATGGCCAAAGTCAATCATGGCCCCATATGGCTAAAGTCAACCCCTGACCCCGTGGAACACGGCTAAAGTCAATCCCGGCCCCGTGGAAAACGGCCAAAGTCAACCCTCGACCTCCCCATCAAAGCAATGCTTTGACTTGGGAGTAGGTCAACTCATCAATCACTTACGAGTCCTCTCGAATTGTAAGGAAGAAAATTCTCTTGTGACATCCTTACGACTCTCAAGAGAAAAACACACTTAGGAATCCTCACGATTCCTAAGGAGAAAATACACCTACAAGATCCTCTCGACTCGTAGGGAGAAAAGTCTTTATGAGACCCCTACGGCTCATAAAGTTGAAAAGTCTTAGGCAGCAGACCTGAACCTGCTTCCTAAGCCATCGCTAACCTACAAGGAAGCTAAGATGAAATGTTCTTTATTATTTACAAGCCACACTTGCCAGAGTAATATACCAACAACACAACAAAGAGAAAAAGCGACAGTGGGAGATAAGAAAAATGTGTCTTTATTCATGAGTTCAATTGAGTACAATATACATCATATAAAAGAATAAAAAATGAATAAAGGCATGTTATTCAAGGATCATAAATGTTCAATCTATGCAAAAACAGCTACTGAGAAGGAGACGTCTTCAATAAATCAGCTAGCTGCTTGCGCACACCTCTCAACTCCTTCTTTTGATCGGCCGCCGCGGCCAGCTCCGCTTCAACTCGAACCCGTTGCTGCAAGCACGATGAAACCTTCTCATCGATTTCCCGTTGGGCAGTTTCGCGACTCTGCGTAACCCGCTCAATGAAGTCAAGCTTCCGCCTCAATGCCAACCCGTCCGAAATGCATTGCTGCAAATTGTCAAAGACGGTCCTCAGTTGCGCGGCATTCGCTTCAACTTGGGCGCGCAGCCGGGCAGATTCACCCGAAGCCTCCTCGCATTCCTTCCGCCTCAAGGTCGCTTCTTGTTCAAAATGGCGGAGGAAGGACACACTCTGCTCAACCCATGCAGCCCGCTGGGAGTTCAAAGCCAACATTTCCGGAGCAGGACGCCTGAGCTCAATCTTATACAGACAAGCCTTGATCTTCCTGCAGTGGTTAACCCAATTCTCAACGATGCCTTCGTTATGGAAGTTCACAAGCGTCGCCAACATTGGATTAACCTCGGCAGCAAAATCTGCAGCGAATGTAGGGGCCTCCGCGTCAAGCTCCTCGACGTATTCGCTCAACATACGCAGGCTGGTCATAGCGCCTTTTGAAGATGGACGTCTAGAAAAGGGCTCTGCCGGCATTATGATGCGAGACTCAAACGGGGCAGGAATTGGTGCAATTGCTGCAAAACGAATTATGATCAGATGTCGGCTCAAGAAATAAAGAAAATACACGAACAATGGAGTCTATTATACCGGCTGCAACAGGGGGCAGAGCTGGGAGTGCTGGTGGCGCGACGATGCCCTCGTCCCCTCCTTCAATTTGTAAGGCTACAAGTAATACAAAGAAGGATTAGCAATTACACGACTACCTGTAGAAGAAAGGAAAAGACATCGTTTAAAAAAAGGGGGCTATACTCACCCGCACCGGTAGGTAAAACGACTTCCGACTGGAAGGAGAAGTGCGGGTTCAGCACTTGATACAGATGATCAAAAAGAACTCCTACGAGATTATAATGATACATGGTCAGTACACGAAAGATGCTGTCCCCGATTTAAATTAATCGCAAACCCATACCTTCTAATATTTGAGAAGATATAAGAGGAGACGAAGGGGCAGCGACCGTCAGAGCAACAGCTGGCGGTGCTTCTTCAAGTGTCACACACCTACATTCGAAAGGAACAAAAAGTCATCAGAAGGGATTGCAAAACGAAATGAATGCAGCGACCCAAGACCTACCAGACAGGTCATCAGCCAAAACGGTGACGGAAGCATCACCAAGCGTCACGACTTCTTCGATCTCATTCGGGGGGATGGTTTCGCCGCCCGTGGCTTCGTCCCCTGATTCCACAAGAGCCGTCGTGACACTCGCAATGCCAGGCGATGGCAGGGAACCGCGGGTGGTAAGAGCGGCAATTGGAGCAATCCCGGACTCCTGAGAAAGAGCAGCCGCTTCAGGTTCGGTGGTTGCCGTCATCTCACCTGCCACCTCCTTACCAGGACTTGGCCCTGCAGGGTAGGATATATGAGAATTTGAGGATCAAACTTTGACAAAAGGACCCAGTGTTACGTTACCTTGGGACGGCTTTTCAATTGCTTCCTGAGCCGCGTGTACCGCCTATATATGAGCGGTAGACAGGGTGGCCGGAGCACCCTCTGAAGAAGCAGGGACAGGGGAAGCAGCGCTCGAGCCTGCACCTACAGCCAAGGCAGCGTTACGTTCTCTTGCTGCCTACCTCCTGCGCTTCCTTTCTGCTTGGGCTGTGAGAGCTGATCTTCTTAAGACCTCCGCCAAAGAGACGTCATCGTCCGAGCCAGGAGCTACCTCTGGAGCCGTTATGGCGTCCGTCATCGGCTGTTTAAGCAAAGCTTCTTTTGGCAATACTGGGGAAGCTGGGACTTCGGTAGCTGGTCCTAGAAGCGTTGCAACACCATCTTGCATGATCGGCACTGCACTTGGGATAACCTGAGTCGAGGTAGTCCCTGTAATAAGAAAAAAGAAAAAGGGGGTCAGACTACTCATGAAGAAAAAGGGAATGAGAACACAATGAGCCAAAACATACCAATGCCCAAGGAAGCGCGAAGCCTTTCCTCCTCTTCAAAAGTCTTGAGAGAAGCCGCGATAGGCCCTTCGGTGGAGGCGCCTGTTGAAAAAGAAGGGTCAGTCAAAGCATGATAATAAAAAATGTGTGATGTGACCACGCAATGATGTGACCACGCAAAGATATGGCTGAAGCATACCTGAATGTGCAAGGGTGATCAGTCCCGCTTTGTTGCTAGCTAATTGCTCGGAAGCTGCAATAGTAGCCTTGAGGTCAGTATCATCCGATGCCATGAATAAGACTTCGTTGGTCCCGTATTCGCTCAAGCCCTCGCTGTAAGGAGCATGGGGCTCTTGGCCAAATGCAACGTCCGCAGAAAGTATAGACTTCTTCTTCTTCTGATGAGCACCGGTAGCCGATAACACAAGCTTGCGCTTAGTGGGCAACTTTGGGCGACGAGTCCCAATTTCTGTACCCACACCTGATTCGGGAGACGTGGCAGCTACCGCTTTTTCAGGCACAGGGGTAGGAGCAGCTCAAGGGAGGACGGACAATGGTCCGTCGCTTCAAAGGAACGTTTGGATTACCAGCCGGGGCGGTACCCTTGCGATCAAGCAACAGTCGCTTCTCCTCCTTGATAACAGCACCTATCGCATGTTGATACCACGTCATGTATACATTTAGGGCTTTCGGAACACAAATCGGCTTACTAATGAAGAAATTGGACCCTGTGTTTAGGCGCATGAAGTGGTGCAAAGCGCTCCGGATGCCCTCTTCAGTATTAACCGGTTCTGCCAAGAAGGTCTCGAGCAGGATGCCCTGATTATAACTTGATTGCTGGGCAAAACGGTGGGGGTTATATCTCATGAACAAAGCCGATTCGTTCTGCCTGAACACCAAGTAGCCCGGCCTGATCGAGTACAAATGGAGAATCTCCCGAGCTTTCAATGTAGAAGCCCCGTCCTTAAAGGTGTCCCGCAGCGGCTGCACTGTCTTAGCGGACTCCTTACCGATGGTCATGACCTTATCAACAAAGGTCATGCCGTCCTCGACTGTACACGGGCGAAGAATCACACCCTGAGCATCTCGCTGACTTGGCTCCATAATGGAAGCATCGACCAGCCGCATGATCCGTGGAAAATTACAAGTTTCATAGAAATGGGTCCGCTTGTGCATTCCAAAAGCACCTAGCATATGCAGCTCAAGCCATGAAGTAAAATAATGTATCGGGAAGTTCACGGGCTGCACCCCCGGTTAAGTAGTGTCGGCCGCCAAGCTAAGGCCGTCATACAAATGAGCCAGCCCGGCAATCCCAATAGCAACCTGTCTCCCTTCAACCATCCGATGAGCTGGGTAGAAGCCAGTCGGCCTCATGTAGCGAGGGTGCATGGGAAGCGCGAACCAGCTTAACCACAAACCGAGGAACCCTAGAAAGAATACTTCTTCATCGATGTCCTGAGCGGCGATTTCTGAAAAGGGGACGACCGCGACGTTTGGAAGGAAGAAACTCTTTTGATCGACTTTCGCTATCGGCCGGCTATCCAAGCCAAAACCGAAAGGATCATCAAGTTTGGCAAACCTTTCACCTTGTTGCGATAAAGCTTCTGGGTGGAGAAAACGGGCGATGAAGTCCGCAAAGCTAACCCCATGGCTTCCAGATTCAAGAAATAGGCCCTCGTAAATGTTTAGCACCTTGATCAAGCTAGGGAATCGGTGCTGAATGGCATTCTCTGGGGTTATACCCGTCATCACTAGTCGGGTAGCGAAAATATACTCGTCAGAGGGCAAGATCTCCTCATAATGCTCCCCTTTGACAGGAAGGCCGGAGATATCCACAAACTCCTCCAAAGAGATGGAAACTTCCCGATCTAGCATAAGGAAAGTGTGAGTTGGAACGTTCCATTGTTCCAAAAAAGCTTTGACCCACCATGCTGGAGGTATGGAATACTGGAACAGAGAAGCATAGATCGCGGGGTACAACCCGAGCCTCAGCAGCTCTGACTTCTTTGCCAAGAAGATGTATCAGGCCCACTGTAGATATCCAGCTGAGTGACAAGGAGTCAAGCCTATGTTGTAAGGCTGTCCCTAAGGGCGTGACTCACCTTGACATATACGTCGCCCCAAGATATCCAACGCCATTGGAGGCTGTACGGGTATCGCAGCCAAAGAAGGCTGAAGGAGACCATCTGAAGTCCAATTAACCTCCTCCACAGTGTAGTTCACTAAGGGTGGGTCGGCGTAAGAGATAGCTGAAATGGGCTCCGAGGGTGTCGTGCAAGAAAAGCTCCGTCGGCCCCTGATAATTTGATTATACCATGTTCCCCATAAATGGAGATTCTTCCGCTCTGGGTCATGATCCTTGATCAGTGCAAAAACTTCTCGGTCTACTGGCACTTCGGGGAATACGCCTTCCGAACGGACAAAGGGAAACGAAGTATCGAAAGATATGGTACCTGCGTGAAAGAGAACAAAGTTAGCCGTCAATGCTACAAGTCAAGTTCGGTACTTGGTACTTTAAGTCCGTACCACACTGCAATGCAGTAAAAAGGGGCCAAAAGAGACCCATATAATCTAGATGACAGTTCATCATTAATAAAACAGTCTCATCATTTGATGAGACTGTCATTAAATGAGGAAATCCTCAAAGGATTCTCATTTAATGAGAACTCTTCGAACCAAGGAGTAAATCTCCCATTGAAAGCAGCGCTCTACAACAGAGTGACATCTGTCAGCTCTGATGATGAATGGAATAAAATTCCTCAAAAATATCCTGAAGAGCCATGCTCTGTAAGAATGATGGAATAACCCATCAGAAAACTTAAAGTAAAGTTTTTAATGAATTAAAATTCCGAGATTTTCAAGATCTATGAACAAACTCTAAGAGTTTTCATGAAAGATTAGTAAATCTATATGATTTGAAAAGAGCAAAGCTCTGTTAATGGGTTAAGAAACCCTAAGAAAGATCTAAGATCTAACAAGAGCAAAGCTCTGTTGAGAAACCCTAAAAAGGTTTTCTTGAAGATCTATGATCAAAGTGAAGCAAAAGCTCTGTTAATGGGTGAAATCCTAGATTATTAACTAATCCCTTCAAAGATTTAATCTTTACCTAAATTATTGACAGAGTTCTGTCCCTAAGAAAATTCTTAAGACGAAGAGCTATGCTCTGAAGGAGAAATAATTCTCAAAAAACAAGGAAGGAGATGAACAGAAGTCATCTTAAGGGCCAAGGGTCCTAATTATAGGCACTGAGAGCCGTTTCAACTTCTAAGTTGATCTAATGGTGGAGATGCTGCCACCGCTGCACTCACGTGTGAGCTACGTGAGCGCAACGGTGGGAGGGCATTTGTTTCCCCCAATCAGAGCAAAACTCTGTTCAAATTTTCAAAATTTGAAATGAGCAGCGCTTCATAAGAGCGCCAGCGCTCTGAAGCAGCGCTCACGTGCAAAGCACGAATGCGCTAGCGCCAAGAGCGCCAGAGCTCTGAAGCAGCGCTCACGTGCAAAACACGAGTGCACTAGCGCCAGGAGCGCCAGAGCTCTGAAGCAGCGCTCACGTGCAAAGCACGAGTGCGCTAGCGCTGGAACTAAATATTCCCCACCGTAAGATCAAAAATCCAATAAAGATGATAAATCATCAATTGACCGTAATAAAATTCTGTTAAGGAAAGATTCCTCAAAATCTTTCCAAACAAAAGATTGTGCTCTGTAAATCAGAGCACCGTTGGATCAATGATCCAAAGGTGATTAAAAATCACCAAAATACAAAATAAATTCTGTATGGGAAAAGATTTTCCAATCTTGTTAAAAACAAGAAAATTTCCTTCTGTAAATCAGAAGCCCTTGGATCAAAAATCCAACAATGGGAAAATCTCCAAATCAATTAGAGAAAAGATCTCCTTAACCGATTGAACAAATCAGCCTTCACTATATAAAGGCCCCAAGACTTCAAGTCTCAAAGAGAGAGAGAGAGAGAGAGAGAGAGAGAAAATAGAGGAACCCCCCTAGAAAAAACTTTGAGAAATTCAAAGACAAAGAGCAAGCTTTCAGAAGAAGAAAATTCTCTTCAAGGTAAAAAGAACAGAAAGACGAAATCGTCTCATATAAAAAGAAGAATTTACTTCTTTTTATAAGATCATAGATCTATAAGACCAAGGTTTTTCACAAAGAGATCAAAGTATCTCATCATAAAAATAAAGAGAAAGAACTTAATCTTCTTCAGATCATAGATCTATAAGACAAATTGTCTTTCACAAAAGAGATTATAATATCTCTTTATGAAGGGGGGAATAATTCAATTCTCTTAAGATTATAGATCCATAAAGGCGGAGCCTTTCATCAAAAATATAAGAGATTGAAATATCCCCTATAAAAAAAAAATAAGAACTTTGTTCTTAGATCCATGAGACAAAGTCTCTTATAAGAAAGAGAGTTTAATTCTCAGGGCGCAAAGCTGCCTAAAAAGAGCCCTAGCGCTCAAATCAAAAGAAGCACTTCAGCGCTCCAAAACTAACGCATAGCCTTGCAGAGCCTTAGTGCTCCAAAATTCACAAGAAGCGCTCTGTACTCATTGTCTGGCGCACCACGCCAAGTGTGCCACGTGCTCTCCATGTGTGTGCTACTTAAACAGAAGCGCTATGCGCTCATTATCTGGCGCACCACGCCAAGCGCGCCATGTGCTCCTCACGTGTGCGCTACTTAACAGAAGCGCTCCGTGCTCATTGTCTGGCGCACCGTGCCAAGCGCGCCACGTGCTCTCTATGTGTGCGCTACTTAAACAGAAGCGCTTTGCGCTCTTTCAACTGGCGCTCAGCGCCAAGCGCACCACGTGCTCCTCACGTGTGCGCTAAAAGAACATAAATTGTTTTATAAATAAAGCCCAGAGCCATAATGAATGCTCAACATCCAATAAAAGACAAGAAAATTGTCAGAGCCCGAACCGATGCTCAGCATTGTTAAATGTTCAATGTTTTAACTAAATGGGCCGAGCCCAAAGTGGCCACAGAACCCTATCTCAGATTAATCGAGCCCATATGCTCATAAATCTTTGATCTTAGTCTTAAATTGGACTACAGATCTTCCAATCAACATTGGTTCAAGGGTACATCTCTTCACTCCTCTGATATTTGTCGTTGTAATCCTTCAACGTCTTCAGAGAGGTGACGGGTCCCGACAACCAGACATCCCATGGACTGTGGGGTCCTTAAACCCACGGACTATGATGTCCTTAACCTTGGACTGTGGGGTCCTTAAACCCATGGACTATGATGTCCTTAACCTCGGACTGTGGGGTCCTTAAACCCATGGACTATGGTGTTCTTGAAACTTTACAGACTATGACGTCTTTAAACTACGGACTGTGGGGTCCTTAAACTCATGGACTATGATGTCCTTCAACCTTTGGACTGCAAAGTCCCTAAACTAAAACAATAGAGCCCAAATGCTCTTTTGTTGGATCTAAACGATCCCGTTAAGTTGATCTTAGTCTGAAATTAGACTAACGTATCCTTAACAAATGTTTAAGTTGATCTTAGTCTCAAATAAGACTAACGTATCCTTAAACCCAGCCCCAAACCCAAATCTAACAAAATACGGATTTGGACTAATCCACACCCTACGGGCGACAACATAAATTAGTCTTCGTATACAATCCACGGGCAACCAAAAACAAAACAAACAACCACGACACGAAGTGACCATCTGGAGAAGGAGAAAGTGGTTACCGCGATGCGGTAGCGTAATTAACTGCAGGGGCTTGCGCCTGCAGGGAAGAGCATCCCCATAATCAAAAACCCCTCAACGAGGGGGAATCTGAAGAAGTCTGCCATATCAGCCGCATCCATTTAAGTCTTCGATATATGGTGTCATAAATCAACTTGGCATCTTCGGAGAGGTGGACGGGTAGCACCAAATAGCATCTGCCCTTGAAATTCAGGTCGGACGTCCCAACGTCCCGATCGCGTCTTTCGGCAGAAAACAATCCATGAGTTTAAGGACCCCATAGTCCATAAAATTTAAGGACATCTTAGTCCAGTTT
This sequence comes from Agapanthus africanus, assembly GCA_030015575.1. NCBI lineage: Eukaryota > Viridiplantae > Streptophyta > Magnoliopsida > Asparagales > Amaryllidaceae > Agapanthus > Agapanthus africanus. The sequence goes on along the minus strand of CM057350.1, from coordinate 127,157,260 downwards.
AAAGACGTCATAGTCTGTTTGGTTTTGGTTCAACCGTTTGGGGATGTACCAAAAGTTATTGGTTATTGGGACCCTCCACCTCTCTGAAGACGTTGAAGAATTACAACGACATGTATCAGAGGTGTGAAGAGATGTACCCTTGAACCAATGTTGATTGAAAGGCTCTGGGAATTACTTTGAATGTCATATGGGATGATCAATTTTGGAAGACATGAGTATTGTTGGGGTTCAGTTTCCGGGGATCTTGCCTCTTGAAGACTTAGCTAATTTGGTCTAAGATTAGCTCGAATATAGTGTTAAACATTAGAGTACATTCGGCGCTCACGTGCTCCTACGTGAGACGCTTAAAATAATGTTAAACACTAAAACTGAAGCGCTCACGTAGGGTCACGTGAGGCGCCTGAAGATTGGGCCTTACTTCTTTTATTTTACTCTCAGAATATACATATAAGTGTTAAACACTTGACCTTTATAACCATCACGTGTGGGCACGTGATGGGTATCCATGCGTTGGATATTAAAGTATTTGTCAGGGGTCACGTGGGAGCATGTGATACATCCTTTAGGCGAGCATTGCCTTTGGGTAGAATCCTCTTTTTTTATGAGTGTTTGACAATTGCTAGGGGTCACGTGGGAACACGTGAGACGCCCAAAAAGTGAAACTGCCTTGGCTTTACTCCCTTTTTATTTTGAGAAGCTTGTTCAAGGGTCACGTGGGAGCACGTGAGATGCCAGAAAGTGAAATGCCCCGGATTTATTCTCCTTTTATTTTGGGAAGTTAATTCAAGGGTCACGTGGGGGCACGTGAGATGCCAGAAAGTGAAATACCTCGGCTTTACTCCTTTTTTATTTTGGGAAGCTTATTCAAGGGTCACGTGGGAGCACGTGACCTAAACTTATTCATTCTCTTTTGATCATTGAGGGGGCTCACGTGGACACACGTGATCATATTGGGTACTGATCTCTTTTACGCGCATGGAGAGTTAAATCTCTTGTTTAAGAATTAAATTCTTTTATAGGGTTAAACCCCAGTTTTATTTAGAGGAATTAAATTCCTCTGTGTTTGAAAGAATTAAATTCTTTAAACCCAATTCTCTCTCTAAGTTTTGGATCTGCATGGCAGAATCTCCCCGATGAGAATTAAATTCTAAACTTATGGGGAGATCTGCTTCTGCAGATCTTCAACCAGAGGAAGAACTGAGTTCTTATTTAGAAGAGTTAAACTCTTGGTTTGAGAATTAAATTCTCTTTTGTTTTGTGGGAGTTTATAGAATGATCTCCTTCCTTCTCTTATCTAGAGTTTCTTTCTTCTCTGAAGAGATCTTCTTCTCTATTTCTCTCTGTTGTAATCTCTCTTCTCTTTTTTTTTTGTATTCCCCTTCTCTCTTTTCTTCTTGGCTCCTATTTATAGGAGAAAGAAAAGAATCAGTTTGTTCAGCCAATCTCTCATTGAGAGATTTTGATTAATTTTATAACCAAAATGATCTTTTAGATCACTCGGTGAATTTTATTCACCATTGGATTTTTAATCCAAAAGATATTTTATTTGTTGTTCCTGGTAAATTTTAGGAAAATATTTCCTTATATAGAAACTTTCTATAAATTGGTGATTTTTAATCACCATTGGATTTTTAATCCAACGGTGCTCCCTTTTACAGAGTGCAATCTTTTTTGTTTGGAAAGATCTAAGGAAATATTTTTCCAATTAGGGTTTTTGATTCCTTTTAATTAGAATTTAATTCTATTAGTTCAGAGGGTTCAAGAGTCTATCACGTGTTAGCACGTGACCTTACCAAGTAAGCATTTAATTAGAATTTAATTCTATTGGTTTGAGGGTTCAAAAACCCATCACGTGTTGGCACGTGACCCCACTGATAAAGTATTTAATTAGAATTTAATTCTATTAGTTCAGAGGGTTCAGGAACCCATCATGTGTTGGCAGTGATCCCACTGATTAAACATTTAATTAGAATTTAATTTTATTAGTTCAGAGGGCTCAGGAACCCATCACGTATTGGCACGTGACCCTACTGATTAAGCATTTCCAATTGTTTATTTCATTCAGCGCCTATAGGCTTTGCCTGTAAAAGGTCGCGTGCCTGGACGTGAGATCCGGTCGCGTGCCTGGACGTGAGATGCCCCCTTTGGGGGTTTTCCTTGCTGCTTTATTTGTATTTTATTCAGTTCCCATAAGGGAACAAATGCTTTTAATTCCTTTTAATTAGAATTCAATTCTATTAATTCGGTGGGTTCAGGAGCCCATCACGTGTGGGCACGTGACTTAATCAATTAGGCATTCAGGCGTAGATAGAATCTACCCATAAAAAGGTCACGTGTTTGCACGTGAGGCCCGGTCACGTGTGGGCACGTGATGCCCCATTTGGGGATTTTCCTTGCTGCTTTATTTGTATTTTATTTAGTTCGAGGGAACAACTGCATTGGACGCCTGCGCATCCTGATGAGTTAAAGCAAATACCTATGCCTGCCCTCTACCGCAACTGGTTGTTCTCCGCCTCTGGCACCCCGTCCTCTCTGAACAAACCCTCCACGACCACGACCTCTCTAAACATAAGTTTGACGCGGAGCAACAATAGGCGCAAAAGGCAACGCTCTCTGAGGTGGAGAAGGTGGTAAGGTAACCTGTGGAACCGCTGCCTCCCTCCGGCGTATCTCAGTACAATCTCTGATGTGGTGATGGGGACTGCCACACCCAAAACATCTAGGCGACGACTGCTGATCCTGTGGGTATAAATTATATGTCTGGCCCCGTCTCACACTCCGGCTACCCGCACGGCCTATAGCGAATCCACCACGGCCTCTACCAAACTGCCTCTGCGCTGGTAAATCAGTATGGACCCTTTTCGGTTCCAGAATGACCGACGTCTTAGAAAGACGCTCCTCAACTAGTAGGGCCGCGTCCACTGCGGCTGCATATGTGTTACAATGCTGGGCATTGATAGCGAGGAACAACTGGGTAAGCAAGCCTCGAACAAACCTCTTGATTCGCATTTTCTCAGTATCTACCAAATATGGAGCATACACAGATAGCTTGGTAAACTGCCATCATACTCTGCCACCGTCATACCTGGAGTCTGGCGTAACGACTCGAATCTACACGCTCGAGCATCCCTGATGCTCTGCGGAAGAAAACGGGCAAGAAACACCGTCACGAACTCAGCCCAGGTCATAGGAGAAAGACCTGTGGCTCTGCCCCTCTCTAAAGACTTGCAACACTTCTGGGCAAGTCCTTCCAGACGAAAACTCGCGAACTCTACCCATCTCGCGTCAGAGCATCTCAGCGAACGACATATCCTGGCCATCCGATCGATAAATGACTATGGATCCTCAGCTGTATCAGTGCCTGTGAAAACCGGAGGCTTCAGCCTCATGAACTCAGATAACGATACGGTGATCACCTCTGTAGTTGCAGATACAACTTCCTGAGCAGTAGGTACCATCGCGGTCCCCGTAACAGGTGGGACAACTTCCTGTCGCTGCGCTCGACTAGCCTCAACTAGTGATCCCATCATCTGGCGCAAATCCTGCATACCGGCCTCTAGCCTAGTAATACAATCGAGCGAAGGTGGATCAACCTGGTCCTGAACAACGGGCGTACCGCCCTGGTCAGTCCTCGTCTCCGACGAGCCAACTCTGACCTCGGCCCTCGCGGCCGCTCTCTGCACCCTCGCAGTCTTCGTCGGCATAATGGCTGGAAATGAAAATAGAATTCGATAAGAACATAGAAATCGAATCGCAAGGATGTATATAATCACGGAAGGAATTTCAGCCAACAAGTCCTAAGGTCACTTAGGCGGAGTACCGTGTCGTAAGTATGTCGCGGAACATACACACGCTACGTCACTCTGCTTAAGCTACCTACTCCATCATACCAAGGTCATCCTATACTCCGAAAGGTAAAACCTAGGGTTCTGATACCAACTTTGTCACGACCCAAAATTTGGCACGTGACCGGCACTTAAACCACGTAACGTCAACAGGCGTAACGCAATTTAAGTAAACTGAAAACCCAGAAATCTAAACCATCAAACTAGTAAGTGATAAAAACATTGCTAAAAACATTTGGAAATTCAAGTAAAAATCTTTAAAGTTTAAATTTATTTTCTTAAAAATTTCGGCAGCACATCCTTTGTAAAAACTGGCCCCGAAACGGGTACAGCATAAGATATAAATAAAGCATCCCCAAACGGGAGAAAATCATGCCCAAAGGCAGAAACAACCACCGCAAGCATATATACGACGCCGTAGCGAAGAAATGGACAATATAAGTGAAAAACAACATAAAAGATATAATAAAAGCCGGCTCACACGAGCTCGACACCCAGATTCACAAAAGAATATACAATATCGTCCTCACAACTCGTCTCTAAGTCAATACATGAAATGGTAGATGGAGAATACTAGATACAATTGTTTCCCCAATCAGAGCAAAGCTCTATTCAAATTCCAAGATTTGAATTGAAGCAACGCTTCAGATTTTGCGCGCTGCGCGCCACGTGTCAAAAGCAGACACGCCAGCGCCAGGAGCGATGCGCCGTAGGCAGCGCACTCCAATCAGAGCAAAGCTCTGCTCCAAAATTCAAAATTTAAATTGAAGCAACGCTTCAGATCCCGTTCGCTGCGCGCTGCGCGCCATATATCAAAAGCAGACACGCCAGCGCCAGGAGTGTTGCGCCCTAGGCAGCGCACCCCAATCAGAGCAAAGCTCTGCTCCAAAATTCAAAATTTAAAGCAACGCTTCAGATCCAGCGCTATGCGCTGTGCGCCACGTGTCAAACACAGGCGCGCTAGCGCAATTGCGCTGCGCTCTGCGCTGCGTGCCATGTGTCAAACACGGATGCGCTAGTGCAGTTGCCCTGCGCTCTGCGCTGCATACCACGTGTCAAACACGGGCGCGCTAGCACAGTTGCGCTGCGCTACGCGCCACGTGTCGAGCATAGGTGCGCTAGCGCAAGGTGCTCCAGCGCTGGAATTAAAATTTCCCCACCGTCAGATCAAAAGATTTATTAATAATAAATTATTAATTAATCAGAACTAAAATTCTGTTATGGAAAGATCTTTCCAATTTTGTTAAAAATAAGAAGATTATCTTCTGTAAAACAAAAGCCTTAGGATCAAAGATCCAACGGTGGGAAATATTCCCAAATCAATCAGAGAAAGATCTCTTAAAACTGATTTAACAAATCATTTGGCCTTATATAAAGGACCCTAGACTTCAAGTTTAAAACACACACACACACAGAAACAGAGAGAATACAAGAAAGAGAGAGAAAAACCCTCTGCAAAAGAAGAGCAAACTCTTGGAAAAAAGAAGATCATTTCTTCATATTCAAGGTAAAAGAACTATGTTCTTGAACAACAAAGACGAATCCATCTCGTAAAAAGAAGAATCATATTCTAAAAAGATCATAGATCTAAAAATGATCAAGGTCTTTAATAAAAACCAAAAGATCAAAAGATCTAATCATAAAGAAAATAATAATAAAAGAAGTTTTTTACTTCATTGACAGATCTTTGATCTATAAAGGCAGAGCCTTTATAAAAACAAGAACTTTTGTTCTTTGATCTTGAGGCAAAGCCTCCTTTGAAGAACATAAATCCGTTCTTTGATCTTAAACTGGCAATTGACCGCAATGTCTCTAAACTGGCAATTGACCGCAATGTCTCTAAACTAAACAATGGAGTCTAAATCCTCTTTTGTTGGATCTAAACGATCCCGTTAAGTTGATCTTAGTCTAAAAAATTAGACTGACGTATCCTTAACATACGTTTAAGTTGATCTTAGTCTCAAATAAGACTAACGTATCCTTAAACCCAAACCAAAACCCAAATCTAAGAAGATACGGATTTGGACTAATCCACGCCCTACGAGCGACAACATAAATTAGTCTCCGTATACAATCCACGGGCAACCAAAAGCAAAACAAACACCCACGACATGAAGTGACCATCTGAAGAAGGAGAAAATTGTTACTGCGATGCGGTAGCATAATTAACTGCAGGGGCTTGCGCCTGCAGGGAAGAGCATACCCACAATCAAAAACCCCTCAAACGAGGGGGAATCTGACGAAGTCTGCTATATCGGCCGCATCCGTTTAAACCTTCGATACATGGTGCCATAAATCAACTTGGCATCTTCGGAGAGGTAGACAGATAGCACCAATTAGCATCTGCCCCGAAATTCAGGCAAGACGTCCGCCGCGTCTCTGCCGCGTCTTTCGGCGGTGAATAGATTCTGGCACGCCTGGTGGGACCTTTTGCTCTTTCCACTCCACACTTCGTGTGTCGTGTTCATGAACGAATCGCGGTTTGTTATGGTTGCCTTTGGATTCGAGGTACTTAGATTTGGTGTCTTGCTCCGTGCAGAAAACAGAAGACCAATGGCTTCAAACTGCACTAACTGCAACTGCAACTCTCACTCCGTCCCGTCCGGAGGAGTGACTTATGGGCCCCAAGCGGCCTCCATCTTCGCTATACCGGTGGAACAGGTGACTCAGGCCACTATTGGGCTATTCTTCGGGACCATGATCTCACCAATGAGCTTCAACGCCCCATTACCGTCGCAAGAAGCTCCGAAAAAGTCGGTCTTTGATTGGTTTACAACTACCGCGGCCCCTCTCAACGGGTCGCCCAAATTCAGTGCCTCAGTTTTCAACAGACTGGGCCAAAGCTCAAGTGGGCCCGTGAAAAAGCCCGTAATACCTGAAGCGGCCATCCTGAAGCGGATAGCCATTCCTGCTCCTGAAGTCGTCAAGGCAGCTTCTCCTGCTAAAGGGCCGGTCTTCACAAGACTGGCCGTTTCAGCTACTACTCCACGCGAAGTCACGAAGGCTACTTCCCCTGTTCGAAAGTCGGCCTTCGCAAGACTGACTATCCCCTCTCAACGGACGTCAGTCTTCGACCGGCTAGCACCAATAACAGCTTCTCCTCAAAGCAGGGGGCATGAGGAAGCTCATCCAACAGCGGAGGTAATCCCGGCCGCACGACATGCTCGACGTCGCTACTGGTGCTAAGTGAGGAAAGCTGGGGGCAATTCCCCTTCCGGATTGACTCCGCCAGCTTCAATGGTAGAAGTCGACGCTGCTGTTCCAACTGGGAACAGCTTTGAACTACTTAACAGGGTACGCAGGAATTCGCCAACTGCTGTGCTGAAAAGATCTCCTCTACCAATGGAGAACACTACAAAGGCGAAGTTTGAACAGCCCCCTCAGCGGCTGTCCTCTAAAATTTACAAGGTCTGGCGACAGGTCCAAGACTCCGTGATTGATCAAGACTACTCCCGCCGACCGAAGAAGATGAAAGTTCGGCAAGAGAAGGACCACCCTATCGTACAACAGAAGGTGTCACCTACTTGGGTTCCCGCTGCTACGGACCCCTCAACTTCGACCGCCCACAAAAGGAGAAGGCCGGAGAAAATCCCCGTGTCTGTGACAAATGTCAAGGGCACTAAGACTAAACGCCCTAAGTCTGGGGGCATGGTGGTACATATCGTCTATATGGCATCCGGAAAAGAGGATAGCCGTATCTCCATAGGTCATCGACCGCTTACGCGATCCGTGACAAAAGTCCAAGAGCAGCAACAGAAGCTTCAAGAAATGATAACAGCTATGGACGCACTTACGGGACCGAAAACAAGCCTGGAAACATCCGCGGAGTAACGCCATGAGCAAGAAACTGATGCTGAATTCCTTCGGAGAATACTTGAGAAGAAGGACAAAGAGGCTGAGAAACAAGCGGCCAATATAAAGCAAATGGCCCTTCTATTCCAGGACATGGTGGGCATGATGATCCAGCCGGATCCCCCAGCCGAAGATCCTCGAGTGATAATTGAAGATGACAGAGGAGAAATATCGAATCTACCTCCGGCTCTTTCAGCAGCCAAAGAGGAAACCATCCCAAAAGCCACACCCGATGATTATATAGCTCAGCAAATACGAGCTCACCGAGCGAACGAAACGGCTGGCCAAGTTGTCAAGACTGGACGACCCTATCTGGGCTGGTATGACTAAATAAGTTACCCGCCGGGATATACAATCCCTAAGTTCCATGTATATAAAGGGACGGGGAATCCACATCAGCATGTCACTCAATTCAGGGCCTTATGCGGCAACACTGGAGGCGACGACAAATTGCTACTTCGCCAATTCGTCGGCAGCTTGTCGGAGACAGCGTTCGAATGGTACTCTGAACTTCCGAACGACTCCGTCAAGACTTTTGCAGAAATGGAGCTGTTATTCACCCAGCGATTCGCAAGTGCTAGTGAACGCACCCCAATAGTGGCGTTGATCAATGCCAGGGTGAAGCCGGGCGAAACGTGGGTTCAGTACGCAATCCGATGGCGGAATTTGTGGTCGAAGTGCGAACAACGCATCGAAGAAGCACCAGCGGTGGGCATGTTCGTGGGCACTCTAGACCCTCATGCAACTATTTCACAGTTCATGATGTTCTTCAAACCAACTACGTTCCAAGCTTTAATCGACAAGCTGGCCCAGATGGACCAGATGGGTCACAGACCGTCTCCTCCAAAGCCAGACTCCCGCAACGAAAAGGGCAAAGGAAAAGCAACCTTCGTCGCCAACGCTCGACAACAACCGAGTGGCCCGAAAGCGGTTGTTCGCCAAAGCAACAAGCGGCAATCCCTCGATGAGAAGCTGAGACGTCCTTACTCGTTTCCCCTGAGATAAAACAGGGAGACTATTCTGTAGGGTGTTTTTAGTCACCCCATTGAGATGGGAATACGCGCGCGCTTGTCAGGCGTACTACAGATTCCCCCTGCCTAGGGTAGGTGGGGGTTTATTGATTGTGGGGATCCGAATCTCCGGCAGCCGCGGACTAAGTTGCCGTTAATTACCCCACGCCTTTGGGGAGAGGGAACCTTCGATTAACGGGTTAAACTGGTCATGCGAACTCAATGTGCAGTGTACGCGTGTGGTGTTTTGGAGGGGGGTTTGGATATATCGGGAGCCACGCAGAGTTTTTACGGGGGTCCCGCTACCCGGATAGCAGGCTGGAGGTCAAGGGGGCTAGCAGCCCCCTTGCGGGGTGCGAGGCAGCGCCCCGGCCCAAAAGTTTTTGGAGGGGGACAGTGTTGTGGTGTGTGTATGTATCTGTTCATATATATACATTTATACATATATAAAAAAGGGAAAAAACGCCTAAAGGACGCGTGGAGTCAGCGCCTTGAGCGCTGTGCGCTTAGGTGCTGTGCGCTTAGGCACTAACGCGCCACGTGTCGGCATATGGGCGCTTTGCGCTTGAGCACTGGGCGCTTGAGTGCAAGCGTGCCACGTGTCGGCACGTGGGCGCTTGAGCGCAGGTGGGCCACGTGTCGGCACGTGGGCGCTTTGCACTTGAGCGCAGGACGCTGGAGCGCCAGGCGCTCGAGCGCTAGCGCGCCACGTGTCAGCACGTGGGCGCTTTGCGCTTGAGCGCTGGGCGCTTGAGCGCCACGCGCTCGAGGGCTAGCGCGCCACGTGTCAGCACATGGGCGCTTTGCGCTTGAGCGCTGGGCGCTCGAGCACTAGCGCGCCACGTGTCGGCACGTGGGCGCTTGGCGCTCGAGCGCCACGTGTCGGCACGTGGGCGCTTGGCGCTTGAGCGCTTGGGCGCTGGCGAGAAAAAGAGGCTTTTAGCCCCTGAAGTTCTCGAAAGAGAAATTAGGGTGGAGTGAATACTCCTAAGCTATTTTGAAGCTAAAGAAGGGCTTCTCCCTTTGAGCCCTAGTTCTTCCCCAAAGTGGGGTTTCTGGAGATGGGTCTCTTTCTTCCTCCTCTGTTGGCAGGATCTTAAAGATAAGAGATGCGAGATGTTAAAAATCTTTTCTTTTTGAGATCTAATGGAAGATTTGAGTTCCCCTTTATGGGTTTTGTGGTGAAAAACTATTTAGTTTTATAAAATGAAGAGTAAAACTCTTGATCTAATTCAAAAGAAAGAAGCAGGTTTTAGAACCTTGAGGAAGGAGAAAGATCTCAGATCTAAAAATTTTTTTGGAGAGAGAAAAAAGTTGGGATATTTTCATTATTCTTGCCTTTATAGGCTATACACTTTACACATAGCCCATTGGGCTTCACAAAATGGCATTTTTCTTATCTCATGGCTCATGTGCCATTTCTTTTTGCACATAAGCCATGGGCTTTACAAAAATTTGGCTTTATGCCTATTTTTCTTACATTTATCCATAAAATAAAATAAAAGAAATACAACAAAATTATTTATTACAAAATTTTTATCTTGGCATGGGGGAGGCCGGCCGCTTCATGTTCAGGCTCTACCGGGGCATGGGCCCACTGGATCTGGGCTTGGGCCCACTTGGCTTGGGGTTGACTTTGATTTTGACTTGGTCAACCGGGGTGTAAATTTTTACCCCAACAAATTGCCCCCCATCAATAAATGCACGCCACATATATGGGTCGTGTTTATGAAATTGATGGATTTTCTTTCATGTGGAGGCGACTTGATTTGGTTCCCGCTTTCGGGAAGCTGGCACTGCCCTTTTTACAACATGGACAGTCGATGCTGCTCTTTTTGCGACTTGGACGGTCGGAGATGCCATTTTAGCGACGTGGACGGTCGATGCTGCCATTTTAGTGACGTGGACGGTCGATTCTGCCATTTTTGCGACTTAGACGATCGATGCTGCCATTTTAGCGACGTGGACGGTCGGTGCTGCCCTTTTTGCGACTTGGATGGTCGATGCTGCCATTTTAATGACGTGGACGGTCGGTTCTGCCATTTTAGCCACGTGGACGGTCGGTGCTGCCCTTTTTGCGACTTGGACGGTCGGTTCTGCCATTTTAGCAACGTGGACGGTCGGTTCTGCCCTTTTTGCGACTTGGACGGTCGATGCTGCCATTTTAGCGACGTGGACAGTCGGTGCTGCCCTTTTTGCGACTTGGACGGTCGATGCTGCCATTTTAGCGACGTGGACGGTCGGTGCTGCCCTTTTTGCGACTTGGACGGTCGGTTCTGGATTTGACTTGCCCCGCTTCTTGCGGCGTCAGGGATGAAGTTGACTTGTTTCCGAGGTGGAATTTGATTCTGCCAGGGAGGTCATTGGTTGTTTTGTTGACTTGATGTGATTTTGGTTGACATCAGCATCGCTATGCTGGAATATGGTACCAGGAGCGAATCATCATTTGTCATGACAGGATTTGGGGATTTTGGTTTTGGTTTGGCATCAGCATCGCTACACTGGAATATGGTACCAGGAGAGAATCATCATTTGCCGCGAGGGGATTTCCCCCGTTCCCAGTTTAACGACTTAGGGATCATCTGTTCCCAGTTTAACGACTTAGAGGTCATCTTTTCCCAGTTTAAAGACTTAGGGGTCTATTGGATTGGAGTTTGGAATTTTGGGGTTAGGGTAGGCATCATCGTTGCTAACACTGAAGTATATGTGTCAGGAGCAATTCATCATTTGCCTTTTCCTGGTGGGAAGCGGTGGCTTAGGAAACAGGTCTAGGTCCCTATCACCTAAGGGCTTACAATTTTATGAGCCGTGAGGGTCTCATAAAAGCATTTTCTCCCTACGAGTCGAAAGGATCTCGTAGGTGCACTTTCTCCTTAGGAGTCGTGAGGACTCCTAAGTGTGTTTTTCCTTTATGAGTCGTAAGGATCCTACAAAGGTTCGTTCTCCACATGTATCGTGAGGACACATGAGTGGGTCTTCTCAATGGAGCATAATTCCAAAGGCGGAGACCAGCCGCATAACCGGTGATTGCAGTGGGGCATGAGTGTGATGAGAATTATTTGAGCCCGTGGATTGTATACGGTAGTCAATTTGGGGACTAACCGTAGGGCTGGGAGAATTTTGAGAAATTAGATTTTGGTTGGCGTCTGCATCGCTACACTGGAATATGGTACCAGGAGTGACTAATCATTCGCCGTTTGGGGACTTGGAATTTGGATCTTGTTTGGCATCAGCATTGCTGCATTGGAACAATGCCAGGAGCAACTCATCATTTGCCTCGGGAGGACTTGGGATTTGGATTTTCGGTCGGCATCAGCACCGCTAACACTGAAGCGAAATGCCAGGAGTGACTCATCATTTGCCTCGGGAGGACTTGGGATTTGGGTTTTCGGTCGGCATCAGCACCGCTAACACTGAAGCGAAATGCCAGGAGCGACTCATCATTTGCCGTTGCCCGTTAGAGAACGATGGCTTAGGAGACAGGTTTGGGTCCCTATCATCTAAGGCTTTTCAATTTTATGAGCCGTAAGGGTCCCATAAAAGCATTTTCTCCCTACGAGTCGAGAGGATCTCGCAGGTGTATGTTCTCCTTAGGAATCGTGAGGATTCCTAAGTGTGTTGCTCCTTTATGAGTCGTTAGGATCTCATGCAGGGATTTTCTCCTCACAAGGTCGAGAGGACTTTGCGAGTGTATTTCATTTCTTTTCATGAGTCTGCACCCTTTCGGGTTTTCATAAACTCGCCGGTAGTCTTGCTGTTTTTACTCACGGAGCCCTTTCGGATTTTCATCCGTGCCCGTTTTGCTTGTGGACATACCGTTTTTTTTTGCCGCTGGTGGGACTTTAAAAGTAGTCTCGCCGGCAGGATTTGAGAGAGATAGGGGTCGTTTATGCCCGTGGATTATATACGGTTTTGCAAGATGTATGATCCAGACCGTAGGGACGGTGTGCTCAGTTCGCCTGTGACTTGGAGCATTCACGCGTGGTATTTCTTGAGATATCGGCCATTAATGGGTGGCATGGGCCTTTCTCCCTCGGCACTTTTTAGTTGGTAGGATCCTCCGTCAAACACTTTTTCGATGACGTATGGTCCTTCCCAGTTTGGCTCAAATTTTCCCTTGGCATGTCGATTGGGGATGATCGGTCTTTTGAGGACCAATACCAATTCTCCTTTCTTGAAAGCGCGGAGACGGGTTATCTTGTTATAGGCCCGTGACATTTGGACTCGGTATAGCTCCAGGTTTTGCTGCACCGCGAGCCTCTTTTCTTCGAGTGCGTCAAGCTCTTCAAGCCGAAAGAATACGTTTTCCTCTTCCGTCAACTCGTATTGGATGGCCATTCTTAAACTTGGAACCTCGATTTCGAGGGGGAGGATCGCCTCCACTCCGAAGAGCAATGAGTATGGAGTGGACTGAGTTGGAGTACGGTGCGTGGTACGATATGCCCACAACGCCTCGTGAAGCTTGAGATTCCAGTCTCTCTTGTTGGCTGAAGCATTTTTCCTCAGGAGCTTGCATAGAGTCTTATTGAAGGGTTCGGCTAGCCCATTGGCTCTTGGATTATAGATGGAGGAATATCTCCAGTCTATCTTGTGCTGAGTAGCGAACCTTGAGACATTGAAGCTCTTGAAAGAAGGCCCGTTGTCAGAAATGATTCTTCTTGGTGTACCGAAGCGGTATAGAATATTATGCTGGAAGAATGTCAGAATATCTTTTGTCTTGACTTCTTTTAGCGGGACAGCTTCAGCCCATCTGGAGAAGTAGTCTGTCACGGCCAGTATGAACCGGTGGCCTTTGGACGATGGAGGATCAATTGGGCCAACAATGTCGGTGCCCCAGACTTCGAAAGGCCACGACGCCACCGTAGGATGCAATGGATTGGGATGCTTGTGAATGAAATCACCATGGATTTTGCAGATCTGACATTTCTTTTCATGCTCTCCGCAATCCCGTATCATGGTGGGCCAGTAATACCCAAGCCGTTTGATTTGAAGTCGCATCTTGGGCCCAGATTGGTGAGCACCGCAAACGCCCGAGTGAACATCTTTCATGACCTTTTGGGCTTCGGCCAATGACAGACACCTGAGCCAGAGTTGGTCATATGACCTGTGGTATAACGTGTCATTTACAAACACGTATCGGAGAGCTCTTTTCTTCAGCTGAATTCTCGCAGATTTTTCTTCGGGTAGCTTGTCGTATCGGAAGTACTCTATGAAGGGTTCTCTCCAATCGGGCTCGTCTTGGATGATCGAAGCTTCTTTGACATGACTGCTCTTCTGTTCCGCGCTTTCTTCTTCTCGTAGAGAGACTGGGGGTAGAATTTGCCGGCTCCTGACTGTGATCAGAATTTCGTCCATGTCAGGATCAACCAGCTCCTTGGCTAGGCGAGCGAGTATGTCGGCTTTTCCGTTCAATGCTCTGGGGATTCTCATTAGTTCAATGTGAGCGAACCGTTTCATGAGTTCCACCACCCGGCTTCTGTACCGAGCTAACTCGGGTTTGTATATCTTATAGTCGCCGCTTACTTGGCTGACGACAAGCTGGGAGTCACCGTAAACCCGTAGCCGAAGGATTTCCATTTCTATGGCGAGCTCCAAACCAGCTATCAGAGCTTCATACTCAGCTTCATTGTTTGTCCGAGGCTCGGTGAGAGCGAAAGAACGCCGTAGGGTTCCCATTGATGGCGTGATGAACACCAATCCTATCCCCGCTTTTACCTCCGGGACGCTTGATTTGCCGGAGCTCCTTATTGATGAGGCCCCATCGAAGTAGAGCTCCTAACATGGCTCATCTTCCTCGAGGTGCAGCACTTGTTCGTCGGGTAACTCACAATTTAGCGGCGACCCTTCTGGTATGGGATGAGCAGCGAGAAAGTCTGCAAGAGCTTGCCCTTTTACTGCTTTCTGAGGAGTATAAACTATGTCAAACTCAAGTAGCATAACAGCCCATCTTGCCATTCTGCCGGCTAGGCTTGCTCTGGTCATCAAGTGTTTGAGCGGGTCGACCTTGGAGATCAGCATAACCCGATGAGCGAGTAGATAGTGCCTCAGCTTCTTCACAGCAAATATCAGAGCCAGGCATTGATTTTCGATTGGGGAATAGTTGTATTCCGCCCCGAATAGAGTTCGACTGAGGTAGTAGAGGGCATTTTCTTTTCCCTCCTCGTTATTCTGGGCAAGGAGCGCACCGAGTGACTCATCTAGCACGGCATTGTAGAGAATCAGCGGTTTATTTGGAATGGGGGCGGCCAACACTGGAGGGTGCAACAAGTATTGTTTGATGCTTTCGAACGCTGCTTGACATTCGGCATCTCAGATAAAAGGAGATCCTTTCTTCATAAGCTTTGGGAAGGGCCTACACCTTCCTGATAAATTTGAGATAAAGCTCTATATATAAGCAAGCTTGCCTTGAAAAGATCTTAGCCGCGTCAGACTCTTCGGAGAGGGCATCTCCATGATGGCCTTTATCTTTGATGGGTCAACTTCGATCCCTCGATGCCGGACTATAAAACCCAGGAATTTTTCCGATGACACGCCAAAAGCGCATTTCAGAGGATTCATCTTCAGATCGTATTCCTGTTAGTGTATATGCCCTAGAGGCCATTACTGTATCATACTAGTATGTATATTACTTGATGGAAGCTTGGGATATTCACAGTTGTATATACAATCTTGCTCGAAATGGTAGTATGCTACTTGGTTTGTCTCTGCTTTAATATGTGCATGTGTTTCTTTCAGCATATCGCTTATATACATATTAGTAGAGCCCTTAGGATCTTTGCTTGATTACCAGCGTTGTGATAGCGCTCACACTCGTGGGGGCTGGGTAATCCATAAGCACATCCTTATACAGGTCCCTAGTCGTTGGACTATTGAGACAGGGCATCGATACTCCGGAGTAGACTAGCGTATGCGCTTCTCATCCCATCGTGGGAGACGGTCTGTCCCACAGCCGTCAGTACGTCGTACTTGAGATAGTATGCGGGTGCTCGTTAGGTTACGAGTACACTGGACAGGACTCGTCGGGAACTGTTGGTTGGTATTATACCTATCGTCAGTTATCAGTTCCCAGGTGACATGAGTACAGCTTAGTCCGCTGACTTGACACTGTCACTTCGCCTCGAGTGTGTTCCTACTGTACTTTGATTACTACCCTACCACGGCTCAAAGGAGTCGTGCAAACAGGTAGTAGTTGGGTGCGGTCCCGAAGCACTTGGAGGCAGTGACGGTTAGACAAGATTCTTCTCTCCCGGTATTGGGGGTTGACATCACGCGGTGTTTAGGAGAGCCATTACACGAGTAGTCCCTGGCCAGGGCAATCGAGATATACTGGTAGGTTTCCAGTATTATCTCAGGGTGTTCTGGGCTACACTCCGACACGACTTGTACCGCTATTAGGGGACTGACGTTCACCGCCCCCCTAGGCCCGCCATGCGATGTATCAGACGAACATACCGGACTGTACGGAGACTGTCACATACAGGCTCAGTAGGAGTTCAGATGGGGTCACCTCGTCAGTCTTCTTATCGGCATCTACCTGGGGACCGTTACGTACAGCTAGTGCCGCTTGCGGTCTGTGGTTAAACCCACTGCCAGCGTAGTGTCGAGTCTTTAGAGTCCCACACAGAGAGCTATTCGCCTTTAGGCAAAATGAGTAGAGGTCGCATGGTTTTGCGATAGGGTTCGTTCACATCCGCGCACTTGTGCACGTTTGCTGTCCGGACAGCTTATACTAGCGGGCTTTGGTTTAAGCCAGATCCTAGTATATGATTTGGGATTGGTTTTATCTCTTTGTATTCGTGTTCCTCGGATCACGAATGCGGGTGCGTATGCACAGTTGATTGAGACAGAGGAAGAGGACTTTGATTAGGGTTAATGACCATTGTCATTTTATTAACCCTAATGCTTATGTGTGTATTATAATTAATTGATATTAGCTATATATATTTGTGCATGGTTAGGGTTGTTGACATTTTGACCATACTTGACTTGTTGACCTTAGTTGACATGTTGACCATCATCATTCCATATAAAAGATGCTCTTTGATCCTTGCAATTTTCATTTAATGTGAAATGATAATGGTCAAGTCTTGATTAACCATGACAATTATCTAGCGAATTATCTATTTTTATAATTCACACATATATGTGAGAATGGCTTATTATTCTCTCATTCTATCATATACTTTCTCTCTCTTGCTCTTCCTCTTCCTCAAGCTCTCCCCTCTCATGTGTTGAGAAACACTTGAGCTTGAGAGAAAACCTCTTCTAGATAATCTCTACTCTCATCTAGGGTTCTAGGATTATCACTTCTAGCACCTTAGTTACTTCTAGCTTGAAGTTGAACCCAAAGGTTGAGGCTTTCGTGTGGATCCTTCTTCGACTCGAGAAGGCGACAAGGCGAACTCTTTCTTACACTCCAAGGAGCAAGGAGAGAAGGACATAAAGCCCTAGGTATAACCATTCTTCCTTGTGACTAATTTCTAGTTAGCTTTTAGCTAGTTTTGTTTAGTAAAGATCCCGACTTTGTCTAGTCCATGTTGCTTAGAGTAGTAAAAATCCGATTTTTATTCCGTTTTCTGCCTTCCCGCAAGCACCGGGGTGGGCAACGTGGACTTACAGTGGTATCAGAGCCTAACTAAACATAAACTAGCTAGGTAGTAAAGTGTATGGAAGTTTGATCGGAAAAATCGCAAAACCAAAACATGAAAACCCTAACTTTCTGTTGAAATTTTTTCTGCTCTAAAAATAAAAAATCATACGTCAAAAATCATCTCAGGGTTTTTATAAGAAACTCACCAAACCCGGTCCAGTGAATCGTTCAAAGCGCCGCGGTTCCGCGGCAATAGCAAGCTATTGCCGCGCAACCGCGGCCGAGTTGACTCGGTTCTGGACCGAGTTTGGTGCAGTGTTATTCTGACTTGGTTTTGGGATTTTTAAGACATTTTATTTGTGCCCAGATTTTCCAGAAAATAAATTTGTATTTGGGGGCCTATAAATCCGTATTTTTTGATCGAACTTCACTACACTTTGACTAATGGGTTATATCTGTGATGTTTATATGTATTGAACGTCGGCTAATCGCTATACGTCGATTAGTGGGGGTTATACATATCTGTGATCTGTGTTTGATGATGGTATGTGTATATGAATGCGTTGGATTGTCGCGGGTGAATAGCCGGGGGTTTTGTGAGACGAGAGCTTTCTTTTCTTTCAATTCTTGTAACATGTAAATTAATGTAATATTATTTGTATGGCCGCACAACCGGGTCGGGGTTGTAGCCGTCATTGTATAATTCTTTTTACTGTTTTTGCTCCTAGGATAGACCCATGGAGGGGGTGCACAAACTACCGGGTATCTCGAAGTGCCGAGTGGCCTACTCACGGTGTTGAGGGAGGTTGCTTCGCTTCGGGTACTTGGCGGGTAGTTTGCCGCACCCGTAGGGGTCTTGGGTGGGGTATTTGGCTATTCACCGCGACCATGTAATCCGCTTTTCGTTGCAGGCTCGAACGGATTGCGGATTCCTAGTATATCCAATGTATTCATCTGTGATCTGTAATGTCTATCATTGCTATATATTTATATACTATAACTATTTAGGCGTTGCTTATGTTTTACGGCCGCGCTAGCCCAGCCCCCGCTCTGTCGTTAGTTAAGTAACCTAACGGGTGATGACGGGGCCTCGTGGTGAATGCGAATGGCATAAGCGTACGTCATATTTTGGTTGTTTTCTGCAATGGTAAGATTAAATGATGGGACGCATTAAAAGAACTAATGCAAGAAAATAAACCAAGTAAAAGTCGATTGGAACACTTTGAAAACCACTCGGTTCTTTTCAAAACTAAACTTTTAAACGCGGAGCTTGAACCACTCCTTTTAAAAGCTATCTCGTTCCATCGATTATATCAAGTTCACTACGTTCACGGTTTCGCCAAAACCATTCGTAGCCCTCCATCATTTCAGTTAAATGTTCGGTAGTATTCAAGCTATGTATTTTGACCTCACGCCAAGGCATAGTGATTGGTAGCTGCCGGATATTTATCTGTTGCATAGATAGAATGCGTTGGTTTGAGACAGTCGTACTGCCATTTTGGCCTACGTCAAGGGTTGGTACGGGTGGGTTCAAATTAACCGGGATAATGATGGGAAGAACTTGACATATGACTTATGACATTTTGACCTCACACCAAGGTCATAAGAGCATGGGGCAAAAATCCACATCAGGAGTTTCATAAGTACTGAAACTTGCTAGCGCTGCATACCATTTGGAGTGTGATGATTCTGGTAGGATTCCTTCGGTTTTATCACGCGATGATATTTGGATCCCGATCCTACTGTGAGTATATGCTACTCCTCGGGAAAACTCTCACTTAACGATCAATGCTATAAACCTAGTAGGTATCTAGAAAGGTGTTAGCGGGGCTACGCCCACAGGGAAAAGAGGTTACTTAATTAAGGAACTTCGCGAAAGCGTTGGAAAACCTCCCTCGAAGTACCGACACTGGCCTGGCTGAACGGTTAAGCAAGTATTGTACGGTGAGATTGATCCCGACTAATTCTTTCTTTATGGTTTGAGAAGGGATTCGAGAGACAGTGGGAGCCATCCTGTTTAGACAAACTAAAAACCACTCTAAATTTGCAAGTGCATCATGCTAAAGTGTTTCTTTTCTCTCTCTTAATTGCAGCGACCATTTAAGATGACTGGACTTAAGTTATTACTAGATAAAAACATACTGACAGGGCCAAACTACAAAGATTGGCTCAGGAATGTCAAGATGGCAATCACTTACGACAAGTTGGGGTATCTCCTTACCACCAAAGCTCCCCCTGTCCCAGGTCCCAAAACCAGTGTCGCGGATAGGGAAATCCGTAAGACCTGGGAAATAGATTGCGCGAAGGCCAAATGCCTCGTACTTGCCTCGATGGACAACGAACATCAGAGGAGGCACGAGAATATGGACCTAGAGTCTATATTTCTTCATACAAAAGAACTGTATGGAGAGCAGTCTCGTATCGCCAGATACGAAGTGTCGAAGAAGTTGTTTTCGGCAAGGTTGGCCGTCGGATCATCGGTAGCGGAACACGTGGTTAAGATGATTGGCTACATAGAGGAGCTCACGGAACTTGGGACCACGTTGGTGAATGAGCTCTATACGGACTTGATTCTCCAGTCCCTTCCTTCCACTTATGCCCAGTTCATCCTGAACTTCAACTTACAGGAAAAGGAAGTTGAACTTTCAGAGCTCCTCAACATGCTGAGGAGTGCAGAGGGCACCCTACAGAAAGGTAGGGAGACATCCACTTTGTTTGTAGGAGGATCTTCCTCTTCTAGGTCCAGGGCGAAAGCCAAGGGCAAGAAGAAGAAAGCCCCCGCCAAACCAAGAGGCGGTGTCAGTAAAGTGGATACGAAGGGAAAAGGAAAGGCAAAAGCAACAAAGGTAGCGAGGAAGCTTGTGGGGAAAGAAGAGTGCTTTTACTGTCACAAAAGTGGACACTGGAAACAGGATTGCAAGGCTTGGAAGGCCAGAACCCAGGATCTGAAGCAAGTTGCGGCTTCAGCTTCAGGTGTGTATGTTATTGAAAACTGTCTATCAATAAACTCTACATCCTGGGTATTGGATACCGGATCAGGATCTCATATCTGTAATTCTTTGCAGGCATTGAGAAAGCGTAGAGTTTTGAAGGCAGGTGACATGACCCTCAGAGTTGCAAATGGAGCTAGCATGGATGCTGAGGTCGTGGGGGACTATCACCTGAGATTGTCAGATGGACACTTTTTGGTTTTGCGTAGTTGTTATTTTGTACCAAATGCAACCTGTAATATCATTTCTGTATCTTTATTATCTAAAGAAGGTTATGAATTTGCATTTGTAAGTAATGTAGTGAACATTCACCTTAATCAAGTTTTGATTGGGTCAGGTACATTAAACAACGGTATATACGTATTAAACCAACCACAGATTTTCAATGTCCAGAATACACACAAAAGAAAGTCTCCAGAAATCAATAAAACTTTCTTATGGCATTGTAGACTGGGTCACATCAATGAGAGAAGGTTGACTAAGTTACATGCAGAAGGATATTTGGATCTGTTCGAATATCAATCGTATGCAACTTGTCAATCCTATCTCAAAGGAAAGATGACAAAGACTCCGTTCACTGGACATGGAGTAAGAGCGAGCGAGCTCTTAGGACTCATACACAGCGACGTGTGCGGTCCAATGTCTATACATGCACGAAGCGGTTATTCTTACTTCATTACTTTTACGGATGATTTTTCAAGATTCGGACATGTCTTCTTAATGAAGCATAAATCCGAAGCTTTTGAGAAATTCCAGGAATACAAGAATGAAGTAGAAAAACAAACAGGCAAAAGTATCAAGACACTAAAATCTGATCGAGGTGGAGAATACTTGAGTGCCGAGTTCCTGGGTTACTTAAAAGAGAATGGAATTCTCTCTCAGCTTACTCCTCCATACACTCCGCAACATAACGGTGTATCGGAAAGACGGAACCGAACCCTATTGGATATGGTACGGTCCATGATGAGTAACGCTGAGTTACCGCGATCGTTCTGGGGATATGCGCTAGAATCAGCTGCATACCTTTTGAACCGAGTTCCCACTAAGACTGTGCCTACCACACCATATGAGTTATGGAGTGGGAAGAAACCCTATCTTCAATACCTGAAGATTTGGGGATGTCCAGCTTATGTCAAAAAGCAGCATGCGGACAAACTAGAGGCACGCTCAGTACTGTGCAAGTTTGTGGGATACCCAAAGAACTCCAGGGGGTATCTTTTCTTTTACGCAGAGGAACAAAAAGTCCTTGTTTCTCGTAATGCCCATTTTCTGGAACATCAGTTCTTAGAAAAAGAAATAAGTGGGAGCGCAATAGAACTGGAAGAAATTCCAGAACTACAAGCTATTACTAAAAGCTTAGTAGAACCAGAGGGTTCGAAAGATCAGGACATTCCCACGCCACTCCACAGGAGTAGTAGGAAGTCTCATCCGCCCGAGAGATACTACGGTTTTCTCATTGACGGGGATAGAGAGGATTGCATCATAGATTGTGATGAGCCTACTAGCTTCCAGCAAGCCATTCAGAGTGTTGATTCGGTAAAATGGCTGGATGCAATGCGGGCCGAAATGGAGTCCATGTACACCAACAAAGTATGGACGTTGGACATTGCTCCAGATGGGGTAAAACCCGTAGGATGCAAGTGGATCTTCAAAAGGAAGATTGGTGTAGATGGACAGGTTGAGACCTATAAAGCTAGACTGGTTGCAAAGGGTTTTCGTCAGAGACCTGGTTTGGACTATGACGAAACCTTTTCTCCAGTGGCTATGCTGAAATCCATTCGGATCCTTCTTGCCATTGCTGCCTTTCACGATTATGAGATTTGGCAGATGGACGTAAAGACCGCTTTTCTAAATGGAAATTTAGAGGAGTGTGTCTATATGGACCAGCCAGAGGGTTTCATTCAGAGTGGGAGCAGCGGAAAGGTGTGCAAGTTGCTAAAGTCCATTTATGGACTAAAGCAGGCATCGCGGAGTTGGAACATCTGTTTTGATGAGACGGTCAAGGAATTTGGCTTTATCAAAAATCCAGATGAACCATGCATCTATTGTAGATTTGTAGCGAGAACTGTAGTATTCCTCGTTTTATACGTGGATGACATTCTCTTAATAGGAAATGACATTCCTATGCTACAATCTGTCAAGGGGTTCTTGTCACACAGATTCTCCATGAAAGACCTGGGTGATGCCTCATACATTCTGGGGATCCGGATCTACCGTAACAGATCCAAGAGGATTTTAGGACTCTCACAGTCCAGGTACATCGACACCATACTGAAAAGATTCAGTATGGAAGATTCCAAGCGCGGTAATCTACCGGCTTGTCACGGGATCACCCTCTCCAAAGAGATGTTTCCCAAGACTGATTTGGAGAGGGATCGCATGTCTATTATACCCTACGCTTCTGCGGTAAGCTCTATAATGTATGCGATATTGTGTACCAGACCAGATGTGGCTTATGCACTGAGTGTGGTAAGCAGGTATCAGTCAAACCCTGGGGAGAAACATTGGATAGCAGTAAAGAACATTCTCAAGTACCTGAGAAGGACTAAGGAGATGTTCTTGGTGTATGGTGGAAAAGACCTCCAGATTGAGGCCTTTGCTGACTCCAGCTTCTAGAGTGACAAGGATGATTCCAAGTCCATGTCGGGTTTTGTCTTTACCCTCAATGGAGGGGCGGTGTGTTGGAAGAGCTCCAAACAGGAAACCGTTGCTGACTCGACTATGAAAGCGGAATACATCGCTGCATCTGATGCCGCAAAAGAAGCCGTCTGGATGAGGAAGTTCTTGAAAGAACTTCAGGTGGTTCCGTCCATTGTTGATCCAATACCTCTGTATTGCGACAACAACGGGGCTATAGCTTTAGTGAAGGAACCCAGGTCCCATCAGAAATCCAGACACATCTTGAGGCAGTATCACCTGATCAGGGAGATCGTGGATCGCCAGGAGATCGAGGTTCGGAGGGTTGCTTCAGAAGATAACACTGCAGATCCATTCACGAAGGCCTTACTCCAGACTCAGTTCGAGCGGCTGATCGAGATGATAGGTCTTCGATACGCCAGTACATGGCCTTAGTGCAAGTGGGAGATTGTTAGTGTATATGCCCTAGAGGCCATTACTGTATCATACTAGTATGTATATTACTTGATGGAAGCTTGGGATATTCACAGTTGTATATACAATCTTGCTCAAAATGGTAGTATGCTACTTGGTTTGTCTCTGCTTTAATATGTGCATGTGTTTCTTTCAGCATATCGCTTATATACATATTAGTAGAGCCCTTAGGATCTTTGCTTGATTACCAGCGTTGTGATGGCGCTCACACTCGTGGGGGCTGGGTAATCCATAAGCACATCCTTATACAAGTCCCTAGTCGTTGGACTATCTAGACAGGGCATCGATACTCCGGAGTAGACTAGCGTATGCGCTTCTCATCCCAGCATGGGAGACGGTCTGTCCCACAGCCGTCAGTACGTCGTACTTGAGATAGTATGCGGGTGCTCGTTAGGTTAAGAGTATACTGGACAGGACTCGTCGGGAACTGTTGGTTGGTATTATACCTATCGTCAGTTATCAGTTTCTAGGTGACATGAGTACAGCTTAGTCTGCTGACTTGACACTGTCACTTCGCCTCGAGTGTGTTCCCACTGTACTTTGATTACTACCCTACTACGGCTCAAAGGAGTCGTGCAAACAGGTAGTAGTTGAATGCAATCCCGAAGCACTTAGAGGCAGTGACGGTTAGATAGGATTCGTGTCTCCCGGTATTGGAGGTTGACATCGCGCTGTGTCTAGGAGAGCCATTACACGAGTAGTCTCTGGCCAGGGCAAGCGAGATATACTGGTAGGTTTCCAGTGTTATCTCAGGGTGTTCTGGGCTACACTCCGACACGACTTGTACCACTATTAGGGGACTGAGGTTCACCGCCCCCTTAGGCCCGCCATGCGATGTATCAGACGAACAGACCGGACTGTATGGAGACTGTCACATACAGGCTCAGTACGAGTTCAGATGGGGTCACCTCGTCAGTCTTCTTATCGGCATCTACCTGGGGACCGTTACGTACAGCTAGTGCCGCTTGCGGTCTGTGGTTAAACCCACTGCCAGCGTAGTGTCGAGTCTTTAGAGTCCCACACAGAGAGCTATTCGCCTTTAGGCAAAATGAGTAGAGGTCGCATGGTTTTGCGATAGGGTTCGTTCACATCCGCGCACTTGTGCACGTTTGCTGTCCGGACAGTTTATACTAGCGGGCTTTGGTTTAAGCCAGATCCTAGTATATGATTTGGGATTGGTTTTATCTCTTTGTATTCTTGTTCCTCGGATCACGAATGCGGGTGCGTATGCACAGTTGATTGAGACAGAGGAAGAGGACTTTGATTAGGGTTAATGACCATTGTCATTTTATTAACCCTAATGCTTATGTGTGTATTATAATTAATTGATATTAGCTATATATATTTGTGCATGGTTAGGGTTGTTGACATTTTGACCATACTTGACTTGTTGACCTTAGTTGACATGTTGACCATCATCATTCCATATAAAAGATGCTCTTTGATCCTTGCAATTTTCATTTAATGTGAAATGATAATGGTCAAGTCTTGATTAACCATGACAATTATCTAGCTAATTATCTATTTTTATAATTCACACATATATGTGAGAATGGCTTATTATTCTCTCATTCTATCATATACTTTCTCTCTCTTGCTCTTCCTCTTCCTCAAGCTCTCCCCTCTCATGTGTTGAGAAACACTTGAGCTTGAGAGAAAACCTCTTCTAGATAATCTCTACTCTCATCTAGGGTTCTAGGATTAGCACTTCTAGCACCTTAGTTACTTCTAGCTTGAAGTTGAAGCCAAAGGTTGAGGCTTTCGTGTGGATCCTTCTTCGACTCGAGAAGGCGACAAGGCGATCTCTTTCTTACACTCCAAGGAGCAAGGAGAGAAGGACATAAAGCCCTAGGTATAACCATTCTTCCTTGTGACTAATTTCTAGTTAGCTTTTAGCTAGTTTTGTTTAGTAAAGATCCCGACTTTGTCTAGTCCGTATTTCCTAGAGTAGTAAAAATCCGATTTTTATTCCGTTTTCCGCCTCCCCGCAAGCACCGAGGTGGGCAACGTGGACTTACAATTCCCTCAGTCTGGTGAGAACGGTCCTAAGATCTTGGATATGATCGGCCTTGGTTTTAGTCTTGACGACCAGATCATCAACATAACATTCGACGACTTTATGAATTAGGTCATCAAAGATATTGGTCATTGCCCTTTGGTACGTAGCATCTGCATTCTTCAGTCCGAACGGCATCACCTTGTAGCAGTATATTCTGATCGGGGTTCGGAATGCTGTGTGCTTCTCATCCTCAGGCGACATTTTGATCTGATTATACCCAGATGAGCCATCCATAAAGGTGAACAGTTCGTAATTTGAGGTGTTATCGACCATCATTTCTATGACCGGTAGTGGGAAGTCGTCTTTAGGACATGCCTTGTTAAGGTCCCTGAAATCGACACAAACTCGGATCTGCCCATTTTTCTTCTTCACTGGGACTATGCATGCGATCCAGTCCGCATATTTCTCTTCCCTAATGAAGCCGGCATCGATGAGCTTCTTGGTTTCCTCGATGACCTTTTCTTCTAGTTCCTTTCTCATTCTTCGAGGAGCTTGTTTGACTGGCTTAGCATCAGGAGATATAGCCAGCTTATGCACGACCACTTCAAGGGAAAGTCCAGGCATTTCTTTATACGTCCACGCGAAGCAGTCGACAAACTCGTGCAGCAGGGCGATTATCTGCGCTTTCATTTCCTCCGACAAAAGTGAGCTGATGTAGGTCGGCCTTGGATCATCGGGCGTTCCTAAGTCAATCTCGGTTAGCTCGTCAAAGGTTGCTTGTCCGCCATCTTCGAGCTCTTGAGGAGCTTCTTCGGGCTCGGTTAGCTCGTCTTCATCTTTGACTCTTCGCTGGCTTCCCCAATATGGGTCATGTAGCATGCCTTAGAATCAGGCTGGATGAAACCTATGTCCCGCCTATCTGGAATTCGTCCATCGATAAGTGCTCGGACCTGAGGTGGATGCCATAGCCCTTCGTAAAACTTTGCTTCAGACTCCGTTTGATATAACCGGTATCCGCACTTTTTGTAGTATTCCCGCATTTCGGGCGCATAGTATCTGGGATTGAGGACGGCCCTTATGCCTCTTTCGTATGGAAGGCATGCGACAGACAAATCGTTTGGGTGCACAACGGGGTTTGACCTATAAAACAGGATGCCCTTCTGTCCACTTTTCCTCCCGGGAACGTAGAAAGTTTTCAGCTAGTCCACGGTGGAGACTGACAACGCATCGAGCTCTTTCAACATCTGCTCTGGTACCCTTGTGACGGCTAGGGACCCTTCTGCAATTTCAAAGGTCTCTCATAGTTTTGCTTGTTGCATGGCGGTCCAATCTGCACCGCTGTTGCACGGCAGGTCCTCTTCCTCCGACTCTTCAGTGTCGCTGCCAAGATGATGGCGGAAATTGCTGCTAGATGGGCCTTCAGTATCGGATTCGTCCGTATCGCTACCGAAACGAGGGCGAGTTTTACGGAAGGACGGACTTCCAGCGTCGGACTCATCAGTGTCACTACCGAAACGCGGGCGCACTTGGGCATTTTTGCTTTTGAAAGTGACAGCCAGCTCAGATTTGCTTTTGTGTCTTGGGGCCGCTCTATCCTCAATCAGTTGTGGCTTAGCATTTTGGTGGTTCATAAAGTACCGAGAATCTTCATATCGGACTTCATGCAGACCGAACGGCTGGATGTCTCCGTCAATGCGTCTTTCTTCGCCATTTTTAGTATACTTCATGCATTGATGGAGAGTTGATGGAATGATGCCGTAATCGTGGAGCCATGGCCGTCCCAAGAGAATCTTATAAGACGTGTCGGCGTCGATCACGTATATCTTAGCTTCAGTTTGCAGATCCCCGAATTTGATTGGCAAAGTTATAGACCCCAGAACTTGCTGGCAGTTTTGATTGAAGCCTTGAATGACAATCCTTTACCTTGACAGGTGTCGGACGTCCATTGACAAACTCTTCAGTGTCCGCAAGTTCATGATGTTCACTGAGGATCCCGGATCAATCAATATGCGATTAATTCAATCTCCGTCGCTGTACCCAGTCACGTAAAGCGGCCGATTATGCTCAGCCGTTCCTAGTAGCAAGTCTTCATCCTTAAACGTAACAGCGGCGGCATGCAAAGCGTACTAGGATTCTTTCATATTAATTTCCGCAAAGTGAGCCTGATACCGCTCGGGGTTTTGTAGAGCGTGAATGAGAACATCTCTAAGCTCCTTAGATAGGACCAAGGCGTCGTAGATGCTCAGGAGAGACGGAAGCTTCCGGAGATGAGCCAAAACATTATAGTCCACCGAGGAAGGACTTATGTTTTCATCAGCCGGTTCTCTGCCATCTTCCTCATTAGCCACCTGCTTTTCCTTCCCTTTTAGGGCGTTGCCCTGATTTGGCGGTAGAGCCCTGCCGCTTCTGAGCTGGATTTGATTGGCCTTTGTGGCGAGCTCCTCGTCCTCTTCGGGAAAACAGAGCTCCTCCTCAGAGTCGCTGCCAAGATGGATGGCGTAGCAGGTCACTACTGGGATCTCTTTATTGGAGTCTTCTTCTAACTCCCCCAGAATTTCAGCCGCTTGTACAGGGAAGAACTCCTTCAATTGAATTAGAGTCCTTTCCTTCTGTTTATAGTCTTTGAGGGAATCAACATATTTTTGAATGGTCGATCTCCCTGCAGACACTTTTTTGCGCCGAGCTGCACTTTTCTTCTTCTTGAGCTTTTTGGATTTTGAGCCTGATGGAGCCGCATTGGCAGCTGGACTGGTAGGCTTCTTCTGTCCTTCCCATTCCGTCCTGGGCTCTTTCTGAAGCAGCTTTAGCATCTTCTTCATCTTATTAGATATGTGCTTACTCCAAGGAGGCTGTGGTGAGTCGGTCTCATTTCTCAGGGCAGCGGGTTCGGCTGTCTGCTCTCAGAAGGCTTCAGCTTTTGTCTGTATAAAGTTGGTGGTTGCAACTTGATTGTTCACCAACACACTTTTGGACAGCTCGATCTCTCCAGTCTTGTACTGCTTCTTGACCCAGTCCTTGAAGATATAGCAATCCTCGATCGCATGGCTCACTACTTGGTGGTATGGGCAATACAGGGGATTGTCGGTCATTTTTGCTTCTTGGGGTCTTTTCGACTCCGGCAATTGTAGGCCGTTGTTCAAGGCATCTTTAAATATCTTGCGGACCTTGTCCCTTCTGAAAGAGTAAACCTTGTTCTTCTTCTCCTCTAGGGAAGGCCCATCTCCTCCCAGCAATGGCTTTCGAGACCGGTTGGTTTTGGATTTGCCTGCCCTTCGCTTTTCTTCATTGTCGGACGCATTGAAGACATTGGTACTGCTGTAACTCCCGCTTCTACGACTGTCGTCCCGCTTTCTTTTCCAAGTTTTGTCTCTCTGAGAGTCCAGCGAGGACTCTTGCTTCGAGCGTTCTAGCATTTGGACTTTCTTGGTTAGCTCCTGAAATGTCTTGAGGCCCGCTGTACACAAGAATGGGACCATCCAATTGCTGAGGTTCCCAATGAGAAGGCTGACGGACTGGTCCTGCTCCAGCGGTGGTTCGCACTTGACCGTGAGATTACGCTATTGAGCGATAAAGTCGGTGTTGCTTTCATTCATCCCCGGCTTGGTCCTCACAAGGTCGGCAATGGAGATTTTATCACTGACGCTCATGAACCTTTGCCGAAACAGAGACTCCATTTGGGCAAAGGTAATGACGGACCCGTCTGGTATACTCGCGTACCAGTCGAAGGCGACACCGGTCAGGCTGTTGACAAACTGACGAAGAAGGAGCCCATCATTGCCCCCTGTATTTCCGCACGATGCTTTGAAGTGGGCGACGTGCTGATTTGCATTCCCCGTTCCGTTAAATCTTCCGAACTTAGGAATGACGTAGCCGCTCGGGAACTCGATCAGATCGTACTGTGCGGGATATGGCCGCCCACTACTGCCAATTTCTTTCTGAGCTTCAGCTTCAGCCACCAATGTTTTAACTTTGCTGGTGACCAAATCCATTATCCGATCTTGTGTTAGCGGGATAGTGCCATCTGGGGCCAAGGCATCCCCAGAAGCGGAATGTGGCCAGCTTTCGTGCGGCTCGACCAGTCTTGGACCTAAAGGAACATGCATTGGCTGCTTCGGATTGTCATCACCCGGCTGATTAGTAGCGACTTGTGCTTGATTGGGAGGTGCTCGAGCAATTTGAGCCGTAATCTGCATCACAACGTTTGTTAGGTCGTCAATTTTCGAATAGAGCTTGGCCATCTCTTTATCCTTGCTCCTGAGCTGTTTTCGAAGCTCTTGAAGCAGCTCTTGCTCCGCGGTCCTGGGGCGGAAAGTCGGCTCTTCCTCGCTGTCGGAGCTTGACTCTGCATGGACCGAGAGGTCTTTCTGCCTATCATCCTCATCGAGAGGGTTTTCTTCATCCAGTGGAAGCGGCTTCTTGGGCAGCGGCGACCACATTCAAGCCAGATTGGGCTTGGGATGTGGTGGCCCCATCCTTGCTTTTGCTGCGAAGGTTGTCGCTAGGGCGCCCGCCCGCCATATAGACCGTATGGATAATATATCCAACCGTCTTTTTATTATCGGCGGCTGATTTCACAGATCGCTGCCTTAACCCCCATGTTTCAGTAGCGGGCAGTCGATTGAAGGAAGATGGCCTGGCCGGATTCTTGAATGGTGCTGGCGCTTCTTTTCTGGATGTACCCCGCTGCTTTCGTGCGGCACAGAGCGCCTGATAGACCCTTGAAGAGACAGTGCCATACTTTTTCTGTTGGGGCCGGGACATGTCTCTTTGTAGCGACGTTCGGACCGCTGTCTTCTTGATTCGGGCGGTCATGGCATTTTTCTGAACCCACTTCAGAGGTTCGAAAGAATTGTTGATCTTTACGGCCGACTCAGCCGTCGTCACAGAGTAATCCTGCTCTTGGAACTTCACAAGATTCCACTTGGCCGAAGCCCTGGCCCTCTTGTTGGCTCGATACCTGAGCCGCTTCTGCCTTAATTTTTCTGTTCTAAGCACCTGGCAGACTTTGGCTCTTTGGGAAGACGCCGCAGACCGGGCGATGGAGGGCTTTGGAGATACGCTCAATTGTGCATTTGTTGGAGTCATCGCCTGAGCTCGTCCGCGACATTTGATGTTGCCCTTTGTACCGAAAGTCTTTCCCCCAGTTGGAGCACCAGAGAGTCGTTCAGACACTGTCTTAAGTTTCGATTGTGGTGCCTTAGCGATCACAACGTTCGGCCTCTTGCCCCTTGAGACCGGCTTGGCCACCTGTTTTGCCGGGATTTCTGCCAGATGAGCGCTTCCGGCAGGGTAGATGATGACGGAGCCAAACTGGCGGGACAGTTCCTCCCACTGTCGACTGAGGCTTGCGGGGAGAACCACACGAGCATTGACCTTGACCACGTACGGGATCGGGGTCGTGTTGGAAGCTGAATTCGTCTTGGGAGACATTGTCGTCGAAAGTTGATTGCTGCACGGAAAAAAACATCATTTCAGTATAGGCAATCGATATGTATATTGATTGAGTTCGCATGAACATTTAACCCGAAATATGGGAGGAGAGAAAGGTCCCACCGGGCGTGCCAGAAGCTGTAGGGTGTTTTTAGTCACCCCATTGAGATGGGAATACGCGCGCGCTTGTCAGGCATACTACAGATTCCCCCTGTCTAGGGTAGGCGGGGGTTTATTGATTGTGGGGATCCGAATCTTCGGCAGCCACGGACTAAGTTGCCGTTAATTACCCCTCGCCTTTGGGGTGAGGGAACCTCCGATTAACGGGTTAAATTGGTCATGTGAACTCAATGTGCAGTGTACGTGTGTGTTGTTTTGGAGGGGGTTTGGATATATCGGGAGCCACGCAGAGTTTTTACGGGGGTGCCGCTACCCGGATAGCGGGTTGGGGGTCAAGGGGGCTAGCAGCCCCCTTACGGGGTGTGGGGCAGCTCCCCGGCCTAAATTTTTTTTGGAGGGGAACAGTGTTGTGGAGTGTGTGTGTATCTGTACATATATATACATGTATACATATATAAAAAAAGGGAAAAAACGCCCAAAGGACGCGTGGGGTCAGCACCTTGAGCGCTGTGCGCTTAGGCGCAGGCGCGCCACGTGTCGGCACGTGGGCGCTTTGCGCTTGAGCGCTGGGCGCTGGAGCGCAGGCGCGCCACGTGTCGGCACGTGGGCGCTTTGCGCTTGAGCGCAGGGCGCTCGCGCCACGTGTCGGCACGTGGGCGCTTTGCGCTCGAGTACTGGACACTAGCGCTAGCGCGCCACGTGTCGGCACGTGGGCGCTTGGCGCTTGGGCGCTTGGCGCTTGAGCGCTGGGCGCCGGCGAGAAAAAGAGGCTTTTAGCCCCAGAAGTTCTCTAAAGAGAAATTAGGGTGGAGTGAAAACTCCTAAGCAGTTTTGAAGCTGATGAAGGGCTTCTCCCTTTGAGCCCTAGTTCTTCCCCAAAGTGGGGTTTCTGGAGATGGGTCTCCTTCTTCCTCCTCTGTTGGCAGGATCTTAAAGATCAAGAGACGTGAGATGTTAAAAATCTTTTCTTTTTGAGATCTAATGGAAGATCTGAGTTCCCCTTAATGGGTTTTGTGGTGAAAAACTATTTAGTTTTATAAAATGAAGAGTAAAACTCTTGATCAATTCAAAAGAAAGAAGAAAGTTTTAGAACCTTGAGGAAGGAGAAAGATCTCAGATTTAAAAATTTTTTTGGAGAGAGAAAAAAGTTGTTGGGATATTTTCATTATCCTTGCCTTTATAGGCTATACACTTTACACATAGCCCATTGGGCTTCACAAAATGGCATTTTGCCTATCCCATGGCTCATGTGCCATTTCTTTTTGCACATAAGCCACGGGCTTTACAAAAATTTGGCTTTATGCCTATTTTTCTTACATTTATCTATAAAATAAAATAAAAGAAATACAACAAAATTATTTATTACAAAATTTTTATCTTGGCATGGGGGAGGCCGGCCGCTTCATGTTCAGGTTCTACCCGGGCATGGGCCCACTTGGTTTGGGGTTGACTTTGATTTTGATTTGGTCAACCGGGGTGTAAATTTTTACCCCAACATGTTCGAACTGGCAATGCGCAATGGGCTCATTACTCTACCAGAGTCGAGACACCCACTGCAACCGAACGACGTCGATAATCCTAATTACTGCCCCTACCATCGAGTATTGGGCCATCCCCTCGAAGATTGCTACGTCTTCAAAAATTGGGTTGAAGACCAATACCAGTAAGGCAAATTCGCGTTGTCTGAAAATTGGAAGGTGAACCCGCCACAACCACATGCTCCGAAAAAGATGGACATGCCGGGGGCATCGTGCTCATTCATAGAGAAAGCCCCATGGATCGAAAAGTCTGTAAACTAGAAATTCACCTCAAATACGGCAACGATGGACCGCAATGTCCTAAAACTTGCAAATGACCGAAATGTCGTTAAACTACTACCAACCCGCGGCATCCTCAGGCTGACGTGGTAAAAAAAAACGGTATGTCCATAAGCAAAATGGGCACGGATGAAAACCCTTAAGGGCTCCGTGAGTAAAAACAGCAGGGCTACCGGCGAGTTTTGTGAAAACCCGAAAGGGCGCAATCTCGTTAAAAGACACTAGCAAGGTCCTCTCGACTTTGTAAGGAGAAACCGCCTGCGTGAGAACCTTACGACTCACAAGGGAGCAACACACTTAGGGATCCCCACGATCCTTAGGGAGAAATTACACTTGCGAGATCCTCACGACTCGTAAGGAGAACCCTCTTATGAGACCCTCATGGCTCATAAGATTCAAAAGCCTTAAGTTACAGGGATCTGAATTTGTTCTGAAGCAGTCATACTGCCCGATTTTTCCCTACAAGCAGCTCAATATTGACCCTTGTATACAATCCATAGGCGCGAATAAACATTTCCCTAACAAAGTCCCATCCGCGACTAGGGATATGTTTGCACGGTGAACAACCCTTGTGAGTCCTCTCGAATTATAAGGAGAAAACACTCTTGTAAGATCTTTACGACTTATAAGAGAATATACACTTAAGAGCCCTCATGATTCCTAAGGAGAAAACGCACCTACGAGATCCTCACGACTCGTAGGGAGAAATACCTTCATGGGACCCTTACGGCTCATGAAGTCAAAAGCCTTAGCCGATAGGATTCTAACCCTGATCGCTAACCCACCTTTGTTCGACATCGACAGAGGCAAATGATGATTCGCTCCTGCAATATCCCAGTTGTAGCGATGCTGATGCCTAAATCGGTACCAGGTCCTAAATCCCATACTCGCAATAAAAGCCGGCGAGCCACACATGCATGCAAAATAGCCGAAATGATGGGAAAACTTGCAAACAAAATCAGCAAGTAAAAATATATGCATGCAAAATAGCCGAAATGATTGGGTAACTCGCAATAAAAAGCAGCGAGTAAAAATAAAATAAATAGCCGAAATGATTGGACACCGCAAAAAATAGCCGAAATGATTGGGCAATCACGACATTCGTGATGTAAAAGCTGAAATGATAGAGCATCGCGGAAAGACATAAAGAAAAATGAAATTTATGCCCTACAGGCGATTCACATCAATCCCTGTATACAATCCAGGGGCACAAACAAAGAAGGAAGCACACCTTCCCTCCTCAGGCTCCATCAGAAAGAGAGCCAAGTCTCGACGGTTACATCTGCATCCCAGAAGACCAACAACAACGTTCCTCCTTATGCCAGCAAGGCACGGAAGCGACACAACGAAACGGAGCCATGGCTTAGTCCATAGTTCCAAACCTCGATGGTTCACAGACAACCTAGAGATCATCTCGACACTCGTTTCGTTGCACCAGGTGCAATGTCAACAACGACGTTCCTTCGCAGTCCAATAGGATGCAGATGCAACATCACCAAACGGAGCTACGGCTTAGTCCCTAGTTCCAAACCTCGATGGTTCACAGACAACCTAGAGATCATCTCGACACTCATCTCGTTACACCAGGTGCAATGTCAACAACCGGTGTTCCTTCGCAGTCCACCAGGATGCAGATGCAATGTCAACAAAAGACCCCATGGTCGAAACAAAGTGGAGTGACGGCAAAATCCAAGCTCCACTCATCTCGATACAACAGACGAGATGTCACCACAGCTTTCTTCCTCCAGCAGGATTCAGACGCGACAATCAAACAACGGAACCACGGCAAAATCCCTAGTTCCAAACCTCGATGGTTCACCAGCAACCTAGAGACAACCGCAACATTCGTCTCGATACAGCAGACGCAATGCCAGCAAACGAAGCAAAGGCCAAATTCCTAGCTTCAGGGTCTTGACGGCAACTCATATAAAACTGGAAAGACCATTGGAGATCATCTCACACTAGCATGAAGTGATCACCACCCCGACGTTCGTCTCGACACAATAGACGAGTTGTCACTACAGCGTCCTTCCTCCAACAGGATTCGGACATGCCAAAGCAAACGAAGTGAAGGCCAAATTCCTAGCTTCAGGGTCTTGACGATAACCCATATAAAACCTGAAAGACTATCAGAGATCATCCCACACCAGCGCGGAATGATCACCACCTCGATGTTCATCTCAACACAGCAGACGAGATGTCACCACAGCATTCTTCTTTCAGCAGGATTCAGACGCGATAATCAAACAACGGAGCCACAACAAAATCCCTAGTTCCAAACCTCGACGGTTCACCAGCAACCTAGAGACAACTGCGGCATTCGTCTCAATATAGCAGACGCAATGCCAGTAAATGAAGCGAAGGCCAAATTCCTAGCTTCAGGGTCTTGACGACAACTCATATAAAACCGGAAAGACCATCGGAGATCATTTCACACCAGCATGGAGTGATCACCACCTCAACGTTCGTCTCGATACAATAGACGAGATGTCACTACAGCGTTCTTCCTCCAGCAGGATTCAGACGCGACAATCAAACAACGGAGCCACGGCAAAATCCCTAGTTCCAAACCTTGACGGTTCACCAGCAACCTAGAGACAACCGCGACATTCGTCTTGATACAACAGACGCAATGCCAGCAAACGAAGCGAATGTCAAATTCCTAGCTTCAGGGTCTTGACGGCAACTCATATAAAACCGGAAAGACCATCGGAAATCATCTCACACCAGCATGGAGTGATCACCACCTCGACGTTCGTCTCGACACAACAGACGAGATGTCACTATAGCGTTCTTCCTCCAGCAGGATTCAGACGCGATAATCAAACAACGGAGCCACGGCAAAATCCCTAGTTCCAAATCTCGACGGTTCACTAGCAACCTAGAGACAACCGCGACATTTGTCTGGATACAGCAGACGCAATGCCAACAAACGAAGTGAAGGCCAAATTCCTAGCTTCAGGGTCTTGACGGCAACTCATATAAAACTTAAAAGACTATCGGAGATCATCCCACACCAGCGCAGAGTGGTTATAACTCATCGGGGCTCTCTAAAATGAGCCTAACCTCAAGTAAAAAGCGGCATAGCAAAATTCCTAACGCTTGCTCTTCCGACGGTCAAACTGCTTAGGAGGATTGCTTGAAGACGTCTTGTCCAGCCCCCGAAGGGGTCAGAGACACGACAGTCGCAAGGCTACTCGAACAGCAAGATCTCCTATCGAGGAATACATTAGCCAACGCGACGGTACGACGGACAAAACCCTAGTACCACAGACCCTAACAGACCTTTGTCGTAAAGAGCAGAGGTTAACTGTAGCTTTAGGATATTCTTGCGAGAAATGCTCGATTCGTCTCGACTCGCGAGGAAATTAGTGTCTTTGCGAGAACTTCTTGATTCGTCTCGACTCGTGAGGAAAAGCCTTAGGCAATGGGGATAAGAACCGGTTTCCTAAGCACTGGAGCCCTGCAAGTCGATCCAAAATGAACTCTTGCATATTATTCACGGGTCACACTCTCCAAAGTCGAATCTCGACAAGAAGGGAAACAACCGCTTACGGGTCCTCTCGACCCGTAAGAAGGAAAATTCTCTTATAAGTTCCTTACGACTTATAAGGGAAAACGCACTTAGGAATCCTCACGATTCCTAAGGAGAAAATACACCTACGGGATCCTCTCGACTCGTAGGAAGAAAGTCTTTATGAGACCCTCACGGCTCATAAAATTGAAAAGTCTTAGGTGACAGATCCTAACCCTGTTTCCTAAGCCATCACCATTCTACAAAGAATCCAAGATTGATGGCTATATACTATCTACAGATCGCACTTGCTAAAATCACACGGCAACAACACAACAAGGAGAAGGAAGCGACAGAAAGAACATCTGATTTGCATTTAATTAAGCGTTCGAGGCATACCCATTCATGTATGTGCAAAAGATTCAGTACACAAAATAAGACACGCTGAAATGAGAAATTTGCCATTCATACTTCAAAAAAGGGGATTCTTACAATTATGAAAGCAATAAACGAAAACATCATCAAGATGATTACAATGGCAAAACCTCGGATCCAGGGCATGGATTGAGGATTCGAAAGTAAGGCCGTCTAGAGTTTTTCTGGCCTTTCTGACCATTCTCGTGTGCATCCTCTCGCGCTCACGCGTGTCAAGATCTTCGGCAATGCCCCCCACCCTTTGATAAGAAGCAATTATTGTCGTCTGTTGAAAAATTTGATGCAAAATGTCAATGAGGCTATCTCGCCGTTTCTTCGAGATCAGCCCCGACAGGTACACTGAATGCACATTGTCTTCGGCATCATCCAACGCATTAAGCGGCATGGCCTCGTGAAACCCCATAAGTGCTCTCCAAATTGCTCCCAGTACGACTTTCAAGAGAGCAGAATGGCGAGAAAGCAACCAACCAACGCGTGCATACAAACGACCCATAATCTCCGCACACCGGGCATCTGTAAACTCTTGGTTTTGGTGACGGCCCTGTATGCGGATATCCTCATAAGAAATGAACTCGTTCAGACTGTATAAATGAACAGCCATTGTGCCTGAAAAAAACATTATTAGAAGATTAGCAACGAGGAAAAACAGACACAGGGAGTTAAACTCATCGAGAGCAATGCTTTGCAGACAGGAGTGACACCTGTCAAAATCAGTTATGAGGAGAATTTAAAGAAATTCCCTGAGAACGCTGAGAGCCTTGCTCTAAGAAGATGATATAACCCATCAAAAATAAAATTTCATTTTTGATCTTCAAGATCCATGAACAAACTCTTAAGAGTTCTTCTATATGATTTGAAAGGAGCAAAGCTCCATTAATGAATTAAGAAATCATAAATAAAAACCTCTTAGAGGGCAAAGCTCTATTAATGGAACCCTAAAAGGGTTCTCTTTAGATCAAAGATCTATGAAGAGCAAAGCTCTGTTAATGGGTAAAATCCTAGTTTATTAAAAGTTTTTAAACTTTACCTAAATTTTGACAGAGTTTTACTCTTGAAAAATTCTTAAATTGAAGAGCAATACTCTTAATAAGAGAAAATTCTCAAGAAAGAAGATGGAAATCATCTAAGGGACCAAAGGTCCTATTTATAGGCATTCAGAGCTGTTTCAACTTCCAAAAAGTTGATCCAACCACCGCTGCACTCACGCTTGGGCTACGTAAGTGCAACGGTGGGGGGCATTTGTTTCCCCAATCAGAGCAAAACTCTGTTCAAATTCCAAGATTTGAATTGAAGCAACACTTCAGATTCTGCGTGCTGCGCGCCACGTGTCAAAAGCAGACACGCCAGCGCCAGGAGCGCTGCACCCTAGGCAGCACACCCCAATCAGAGCAAAGCTCTGCTCCAAAATTCAAAATTTAAATTGAAGCAATGCTTCAGATCCCGTTCACCGCGCGCTGCGTGCCACGTGTCAAAAGCAGACACGCCAGCGCCAGGAGCGCTGCGCCATAGGCAGCGCACCCCAATCAGAGCAAAGCTCTGCTCCAAAATTCAAAATTTAAAGCAACGCTTCAGATCCAGCGCTCTGCGCTGTGCACCACGTGTCAAACACAGGTGCGCTAGTGCAGTTGCGCTGCGCTCTGCGCTGCGTGCCACGTGTCAAACACGGGCGCGCTAGCACAGTTGCGCTGCGCTCTGCGCTGCACGCCACGTGTCGAGCGTAGGTACGCTAGCGCAAGGTGCGCCATCGCTGGAATTGAAATTTCCCCACCGTCAGATCAAAAGATCTAATAATAATAAATTATTAATTAATCAGAACTAAAATTCTGTTATGGAAAGATCTTTCCAATCTTGTTAAAAACAAGAAAATTATCTTCTATAAAACAGAAGCCTTAGGACCAAAGATCCAACGGTGGGAAATATTCCCAAATCATGTAAGTGCACGGCGGCGCCCCGGCCGTCAATCCGAGGCCAAAATGCGGAAACGATAATTTACTTTAACTTTTGAACCGGCACCACCGCGCACAAAAATCCCGGATCGGGCCATTAATCTAATCCTAGCTAACAAGAGAAGGGGTAGAGAGATATACCGAGCGATCCGTGTCCTTCAGTCTTCTCGTCGTCGTCCCGATCTCCCCGCGGAATCTCCGGTCTTCATCTCCTCGTCGGAAGGGCACCACATCGCCGGGTTCTTTTACGGGCTCCCACCTCGGGACCGAGGCAACTCGGGCACGAAGTTGGCAAGCCAACGTGCCCAAGGATGCTGTAGGTTAACTGTAGAACTTATGTCTCATGGGGTTGTAGAAGTTGCCATGGTATTAGTGGAGAAGGAGATGTAGTGAACTTTTTGTGATGGCTCATGAATTTTTAGTAAGCAAAGGAGATAAAAACCCCACCCAAAAATTGGGACAGCCCCCATCATGTTGTGGCCGGCCATATGAGGTGAAGGGAGAGGGAAAAAGTCCAAAGGGGTGTGTGTATCAATAATGCAAGAGAGAGTGTGATAATGAGAGGAAATGATCACAAACCAAATCCAACACTCCATCAACCTTATCATAACCCAAAAGTCAAGCAATGATGATGCCCAATCATGAAGCAAGAAGTCAATGCATAGTGGAACCATCATGACACTACAACATGCAAATAACACCGTCCACAAATCAAATTTGCATGCTCGCAAATAAGCCCTCCTCCACCAACTTTCAGCCAAGGAAAGAAACAAAGAAAAATGGCCGAAACGGAATGCAAACTGGCAACTTCAAAAAAACAGATCCCGTAATAAAATTACAGGAAACCCCGCTACTGTATATACATACCCGCATTTGTATTCCGACCGAATACAAATGCAATGAGACAAAATCTACACTGTACAATACTAGGATCCGGCTTAAACCAAAGCCCGCTAGTATTATCCGTCCGATCATGATCCGTGCAATACCGCACGTATCTGATCGAACCCTGCCATATCTCCATACGGCCTCTACAGCGTTTCGCCCGAAACTTGAGAAAACGGTCTGTGGGGGACTCTAAAGACTCGTCAATACTTTGGTTGTGGATTTAACCACTAGCACGTCAGAGGTATTAGCCATACGTAACGGGCTACCAGGTATTGACCAAAAGGGACGTCGATGAGCGAACTCATCCTGACACCCTACTGAGCCTGTCAGTGACAATATCCGTACAGTCCGGTCCGTTCGTCTATGAGCATCGCATAGCGGGCCTAGGGGGTTGGTAAAAGTCAAACCCCCAAAAGCGGTACAAGTCGTGTCGGAGTATAGCCCAGAATGCCCTGAGATACTACTGGAATACCTACCGGTAAATCTCCTGTCTTGGCCAAGGACTTCGTGTAAGGGCTCTCCTAAACACAGCGCGATCTCACCCCCAATACCGGGAGAGACGAACCCCTGCAGATCCGCTCACTGCCTCTATGTGGCTCGGGACTGTACCCAACTAAAACCTGTTTTCACCTCTCCTTTTAGCGTGGTAGGGTAGTAATCAAAGTACAGTAGGAACTCACACGAGATAAATGACGATCTCAGGTCGATGAACTTACCTGTACACATGTCACCAGGGAACTGCTATCTGACGTCAGGTATAAGACCAACTAGCATGTTCCCGGCGAGTCCTGTCCGGTGTACTCATAACCCAATGAGCACCTGTATACATCTTAGGTGAACCAACTGACACCAGTGGCTTGTGAGACCGGCCACCGCCCCTCGTCGGGGTCTCGACTGTATACACTAGTCTACTCTGGAGTATCGATGCCCTGTCTCGAAACTCCCTCGACTAGGGACCTTTTAAGGATGTGCTTATAGACCCCAGCTCCCACATATATGTTCGCCCTCATACTGCTGGCAGTCAAGCAAGAATCCTAGAGGCTCTATCAACGCGCAATAGTGACCTGTAAGGTCACCTAAAGCAGTACACGATGATAAAGATAAACCAGATAGCATACTATCATCTTGAGTAAGATGGTCCTACTGGGACAGGTCCTCCCTCAATCATTGCAATCATGTGCCTGTGATCCAATAATTGACTCTGAGGGCACTATCTCCAACAATCTCCCACTTGCGCTCAAGGCTAATTATTGCGATATCGCATACTCACAGCCCGTGTGATACCGAACACCCAACTCCTCTACTAATTAGTCTCACAAAACCTGTTTGCGAAACTATTGCGTTCGAGGAATAGCCTCAGTGAGTGGATCCGCCTTGATGTTTCTTTCTATGTCTCTCTATATCTCAAGTTCGCGGAGAAACCCATCTCCCGAAACGAGCAATACCTGTCTTAGAATATGTCTGGATGTCTGATGGGACCTAACTCATAAATGAACTCCAAATCCAAACTTCTTAGACTGTATCGTCAACTGAACTTAATCAGTATCCTGCGTCAGGCCTCCCTCAGTATCCTCTTGGACCACCTGTCCAAAATACTGCCCCTCGTCAGAAGGAAAACTATAACTCTGACAACATCTCTGTCGTCCAGGTCACCTTGGAAGCCTGGAATCATAACTGTCTCCTGAATGAGGCTGTTGTTATCATATCCCTACAACATCCACTTATGCTCTAAAACTGCTTCCGATTGTTTCTCCAGGATTGGATTAATATCAACTTATTGCATCTCGTGCAAAAAACTACGTCTGGCATGGTACTTGACATCTCATGATTGACTCAATTGCCTAAGCAAGTGATCTGCCAATCATGCACATCCCTCTCCCCTTTAGTCTGTAAGACACATTTAGAGAGGGTGACTCCATCACCTGCAGGTACACTACCGTGCCTGGAGTCGTCCATTCTAAAACACCCTCAGAATGCTGTCTAAGTATCCTGATTGGGAAACTACCCAAATCTAGATCTAAAACCATAGATCCAGTAACCAGAATGTCTTGATATTATATCCAAGTCCCATGTGGAGAAACCACTGTGTGACCACCAAAGTATAACCGATCATAGTATAGGAACATCATAGTATAGGAACATCACTTCCTACTCTGTGTATGTCATCCAAATACCAGGACATTACACCCTACTACCTTCTTAACAGATCCATCCCCTATTCTGATGAAGTCAAACCTATGGCTGTCACATCAGAAATAGATGATCTATCTCCGCTATATCTGCTTTAGTCTATAAATAGACATAAGCCACTTGTCCACCAATGCTTCCGCTGCTCCTACTCACTACGACAACCCTCTGGCATAGTCATATAGACGTACACTTCTAAAGCTAGTTTAGAACGATGCTATACTCATCCTCCTGCCGTGTCTCACAGTCTGGAACAACAGCAATGGCAAGTCTGGGTAAACAAGAACCTCCCTGTCACCGTCCTTGAGGCTACCGGAGTACCCCTCGGGTGCCTGAGGTTACCCACCGTATCTGCGGAGAGGCCAATGGAATGTCAAACCAGATTGAATCTTTAGGTTCTTATCAAATTTTCAGTAATCGTCTGCGGTTCTGGAATCACTTCTAGTTCTACCATACTCCTACTACTGTTTTCTGAGAAAATCCATTTTTGTTAAAACTGTGGCGAGTCAAGAACAATATCACTATTGATCTTCCAGATGGTAGAAAGTCAACTCTAGTCATAGCCTGGGTCAACCCACAAACAGCCATTACAAAAACGTGCCTTGAGTTATCCAGAGTTTGGTTTTAAGCATAAGCCGGACAACTCCCCATACTTTAACATCGTTAAAATACGAACTGTTCTATATCCAATATAGGACCAGAGGCACTGATTTAATTGAACCAGATTCAAATCATGCAGCTGTCTCCAGCGCATGTCAACTAAATGGAAGGAGGCCGATCAGCGTTACTCAACTTAGGAATGCTTCCAATTATGAGTAACCTGAAAGAGAAGCAAGTTCTCTTAATCATTACTATCAACTAAATACCACACACAAGTATCTACATCTTCGATCACCTTGAAGAATCCTGATACTTGCAATTCTTGGTTCTCTACTTTAT
The DNA here is from genome assembly GCA_030015575.1 of Agapanthus africanus. Lineage (NCBI taxonomy): Eukaryota > Viridiplantae > Streptophyta > Magnoliopsida > Asparagales > Amaryllidaceae > Agapanthus > Agapanthus africanus. The sequence goes on along the minus strand of CM057350.1, from coordinate 127,114,587 downwards.
TCATATACCTATAACTTCTCAAAATTCGGACCTTGCGTTTCTACGAAACACTTATCTAAGAACTAGAGAAGTCATAAGTAAACCGAATATAGTACGAGGACCAACCCCTCTGTCCTAATGGACACTGGACAACATACAATACTCTGTATAAGTCCCTTGAGTCTGATAACTCAATCCCTGTGTGTCGTAGGTTGAAAACTGTACTTATGGTTAAGAAGAATTACACCGCTGTTCAATGCTCCTTACCTAACCATCCACTGATATAGGTAAATGTCATAGACATAATTTCAAAAAGGTGTATCTCACTCTATGAAAATAGACGTACAGATATATCAATTTGAAATTGGTGCATAACAGCGAATATTCAAAACCAAATATTTGTCGTCCGGCAAACAACCCAGGCGATTTCCTCAAATATCACCAATTACAACGAATTCCGATATAATGAGGATGGTCACCTAATTCCCAATAACTTGCTCCTACTCATCATCTGTAAAATCATACAGATGTGAGATTCATACCTGGTAAATACATACCCTGGAGCAAGTGTCTAATTGGGAAATCAGTTTTCCTTTAGCAGTACACAGTGAAACTGAAATATTGAAATGTTTCGTAGGGGTATCCTGGTATTCCTAATAATGGCTCTTCCATTATCCAGATTTACAACTGTAACCGTATATTTCTATGCCATATCTCCACATCCCTTCATATATCTTTAGTCATTACCTTCTACACACCCCTTTAGGCCAAATGGTTTTCTTCCTTCCCTACCGTTCGGCACCAGCCTATGGTTTGGAAGAAGACTATCCAATAAGCATAATGGGTGTACTGTCCTAATCCTAGGAGCACTCGCAACGCGAGAGAAGGTGAAGATAAAAGACACCTGAATAAACCTTATTCCTATTTCTCCTGAACCAGAATCCATCCCCGAACTGGAACAAGTTCCTTTCGAGTTCGTATATAACCATACGATGGAGTATCCAATAAACTGTGGATCTTCGTAGTGATACGGAGTGCCCTAGAGAAATACAAAGGTGAAGTGGAAGTGGTAATGAAATACTTGGTTTGGTTGTGAATAGCAGTCGCAATTTACTTTGCCATCCTTCTAATCCCTTTCTTTGTCTTAACTTAATACCTTCTGTACACCGTTTAGGCTAATTGGTTTTCTTCATTCCCTACCGGTCGGCACCTGCCTATGGTTTGGAAGAAAACTATCCAATTTGCGTAATAGGTGTACTGTCCTAATCCAAGGAGCACTCGCAACTTGAGAGAAGGTAAAAGGAAAAGACAACTGAATAGTCCTATTCGTTTTCTCCAGAACCGGAAACCATCCTCGAATAAATTCCTTCGAGTTCGTATATAACCATACGATGGTTTTGTCCAATGGAAGTGGACGTTCGTAGAAATACGGGGTGTCTTGGAGAAAAGGGTAAAAGTAAGAGTGGCAATGAGGTTTGCAACTCTGACAATCCAAAAGCCAGTGTTTAAGAAGGTTCGGTTAATCTTGGTTACTGAGTCATAGTCTAGGGTCGGGTCAATGGTCGCTGCCAAAGAGAGAGAGAAAAGAAACACTCAGCGTGCACTCTAACCTAGATCAGAATGGTTACCAATTTATCTAATCAGGAAACCTCCCACTGTAACGTCAAATTCTTCCCCAAACCTGAAAGAAGAATTAGTCGGGATCACCCGAGGAGTAAACCAACTCATCAGTGGGAATCGGGATCCAACTATCATCGCATGATAACGTGACGGAATCCACTCACGTTATCACACTCCAGAAGGTATGCGCATATCTGGCAAGTTTCAGTTTCTTTAGAAACTCCCGATGTGATTTTTACCCCATGCTCTTATGACCTTGGCGTGAGATCAAAATATCATAAGTCACATGTCAAGTTCTACCCATCATTATCCAGGTTAATTTGAACCCACCCGTACATACCCTTGACGTAGGCCAAAATAGTAGTACGACTGTCCCAAACTAACGCATTCTATCTATGCAACAGAAAGGTAACAAGCAGCTACCATTCACTATGCCTTGACGAAGGTCAACAAACATAGCATGAATATTACGTGCTACCCGTCTGAAACGACGGAGGGCTACGAATGGTTTTTGGCGAAAAACCTTTAACGTAATGAACTTGATATCGTTGAAGGAACTGGATAGCTTTTATAAAATATAGTGACGAAAACCTCTGCTAAAGAGGTCACTCCCGGTGAAGGGATCTCGGCTCTTTCCCTGTAGAATGAGGTGCAGGATATTCCAACTGAATACCACGATGCAAAGCAAAAGTAAACGACTATAGTGAAGTTATTGCCCTGATGCAAACTTCTGTCCAAGGGGTCACTCCCGGTGAAGGGATCTCGGCCCTTGCCTCGTCGACTGAGGTGCTGGATATTCATAACCGAATACCACTGTGCAAAACAAAAGAGAACGCCCTTGCAATAACAGCTTTTTGAAAAATGTTCCAACAATATCAGAATAGGTTTGTTTAACTTGCATTGATCCGAATCAATGCAGTCCCATCAATTGATCACACCAATAAAGAACGAAAATAATGATGTACGTATATGCCATCCGTATTCGCCACTGGGTCCCGTCATTACCCGTTAGGTTAGTTAACTAACGACAGAGCGGGGACTGGACTAGCGCGGATACAAAACATATACAACATCTACTAGTATATATATAAATATATAATATTCGCTCAAGGCGTGATAAAATGCAACATCACAGAAATGTAATAAGCATCACAGAACAATACAGATATCTGGGATCCCCGGGTTTCATAGAGCCGCTACTGAAACCCGACGTTCCCCTGGTCGTGTGGATAGCCTGTGCAATGAAATCCTAGACCCCTACGGGCGCGGCAAGTTACCCGCCAAAACCTGAAGCGAGGAAGCCCCCTTCAACAACGTGAATGGACTACCCAGCACTTCACGGAATCCGGTAACTTGGGCACCCCTCCTTGGGTCAACCTGTACCCCCTACGAGTGCGGCGAGTAGCCCGCCAATTCTAGAGTGAAGCCCCCTCCGTCTCAACGCCATGAGATGCGGGCCCGTTGCCCTCTAGAACCCGTCTATCCGTGCACTCCACCGCGGGGTAATCCTAGTACAGAAAGTAAAATATACATACAACGGGTACATCGACCTCAGCCCGGTCGTGCCCCAAAAGAATAATATACAAACAGGCAGCGACGGCAGTCAACATGTCAGACGCTCGCCCCACAATATCAAATGTACATAAAAAACAAAACTGTACTAATATTGCATCCAGGCTATCCCCCACGACCAATCCGCAACATCACAGCACAACACAGAACATCAACGTGAATGTCACGTTCGCAAATCCGTCTAAAAGGGCTATAACAGTTAGACATGATTTACCGATCAAATGACATTCACGGTCGCAGATATAATGTAAATACTGTGAACTAACATGTTTAAAATTTTCAATCGATCAAATTTACCGAAGTGGGCCCCAAGTACTACTGTAGCACTCAAAGAAAATCTGGGCCCAAACAGAATATACCAAAACCCCCATTTCAAAGTCCAGGACCCTCTGTAAACAATTGGCAGAGTGATCACATATTCCTGCGGCGGAACCGCGGCTAGAAGTGGGATTTGGCCGCGGTTCCGCGGCCTGTATAAAGTGTCACAGCACCATTTTTTGACAGATGTCTTAAAACTCCCTGCATGTCTTTCTGCAACATATTGAAAAAAATTTTGAGCCAAAAATAATTCGACAGAAAACTGATGCACTGAAATCGCGGTTTTGGGATTTTTGTTCGATCGAAAATGTAAACACGTTAGACCAAGCTAGACTAGCTTAATGGCGTGGCTCTGATACCAATGTAAGTGCACGGCGGTGCCCCGGCCGTCAATCCGAGGCCAAAATGCGGAAACGATAATTTACTTTAACTTTTGAACCGGCACCACCGCGCACAAAAATCCTGGATCGGGCCATTAATCTAATCCTAGCTAACAAGAGAAGGGGTAGAGAGATATACCGAGCGATTCGTGTCTTTCGGTCTTCTCGTCGTCGTCCCGATCTCCCCGCGGAATCTCCGGTCTTCATCTCCTCATCGGAAATGCACCACATCACCGGGTTCTTTTACGGGCTCCCACCTCTGGACCGAGGCAACTCGAGCACGAAGTTGGCAAGTGGACGTGCCCAAGGATGCTGTAGGGTAACTGTAGAACTTATGTCTCATGGGGTTGTAGAAGTTGCCATGGTATTAGTGGAGAAGGAGATGTAGTGAACTTTTGTGATGGCTTATGAATTTTTAGCAAGCAAAGAAGATAAAAACCCCACCCAAAAATTGGGACATCCCCTATCATGTTGTGGCTGGCCATATGAGGTGAAGGGAGAGGGAAAAAGTCCAAAGGGGTGTGTGTATCAATAACGCAAGAGAGAGTGTGATAATGAGAAGAAATGATCACAAACTAAATCCAACACCCCATCAACCTTATCATAACCCAAAAGTCAAGCAATGATGATGCCCAATCATGAAGCAAGAAGTCAATGCATGGTGGAACCATCATGACACTACAACATGCAAATAACACCCTCCACAAATCAAATTTGCATGCTCGCAAATAAGCCCTCCTCCACCAACTTTCAGCCAAGGAAAGAAACAAAGGAAAATGGCCGAAACGGAATGCAAACTGGTAACTTCAAAAAAAACAGATCGTGTAATAAAATTACAGGAAACCCCGCTACTGTATATACATACCCGCATTTGTATTCCGACCGAATACAAATGCAATGAGACAAAATCTACACTTTATAATACTAGGATCCGGCTTAAACCAAAGCCCGCTAGTATTATCCGTCCGATCATGATCCGTGCAATACCGCACGTATCTGATCGAACCCTGCCATATCTCCATACGGCCTCTACAGCGTTTCGCCCGAAACTTGAGAAAACGGTCTGTGGGGGACTCTAAAGACTCGTCAATACTTTGGTTGTGGATTTAACCACTAGCACGTCAGAGGTATTAGCCATACGTAACGGGCTACCAGGTATTGACCAAAAGGGACGTCGATGAGCGAACTCATCCTGACACCCTACTGAGCCTGTCAGTGATAATATCCGTACAGTCCGGTCCGTTCGTCTATGAGCATCCCATGGCGGGCCTAGGGGGTTGGTAAAAGTCAAACCCCCAAAAGCGGTACAAGTCGTGTCGGAGTGTAGCCCAGAACACCCTGAGATACTACTGGAATACCTACCGGTAAATCTCCTGTCTTGGCCAAGGACTTCATGTAAGGGCTCTCCTAGACACAGCGCGATCTCACCCCCAATACCGGGAGAGACGAACCCCTGCAGATCCGCTCATTGCCTCTATGTGGCTCGGGACTGTACCCAACTAAAACCTGTTTGCACCTCTCCTTTGAGCGTGGTAGGGTAGTAATCAAAGTACAGTGGGAACTCACACGAGATAAATGACGATCTCAGGTCGATGAACTAACCTGTACACATGTCACCAGGGAACTGCTATCTAACGTCAGGTATAAGACCAACTAGCATGTTCCCGGCGAGTCCTGTCTGGTGTACTTATAACCCAATGAGCACCTGTATACATCTTAGGTGAACCAACTGACACCAGTGGCTTGTGAGACCGGCCACCGCCCCTCGTCGGGGTCTCGACTGTATACATTAGTCTACTCTGGAGTATCGATGCCCTGTCTCGAAACTCCCTCGACTAAGGACCTTTTAAGGATGTGCTTATAGACCCCAGCTCCTACGTATATGATCGTCCTCATACTGCTGGCAGTCAAGCAAGAATCCTAGGGGCTCTATCAACGCGCAATAGTGACCTGTAAGGTCACCTAAAGCAGTACACGATGATAAAGATAAACCAGATAGCATACTATCATCTTGAGTAAGACTGTCCTACCGGGACTGGTCCTTCCTCAATCATTGCAATCGCGTGCCTGTGATCCAATAATTGACTCTGAGGGCACTATCTCCAACAAATCAATCAGAGAAAAATCTCTTAAAACTGATTTAACAAATCATTTGGCCCTATATAAAGGACCCTAGACTTCAAGTCTAAAATATACACACACACAGAAACAGAGAGAATACAAGAAAGAGAGAAAAACCCTCTGCAAAAGAAAAGCTGACTCTTGGAAAAAAGAAGATCATTTCTTCATATTCAAGGTAAAAGAACTATGTTCTTGAATAACAGAGACGAATCCATCTCGTAAAAAGAAGAATCATCTTCTAAAAAGATCATAAATCTAAAAAAGACCAAGGTCTTTAATAAAAAGAAAAAGATCAAAAGATCTAATCATAAAGAAAATAATAATAAAAGAAGTATTTTACTTCATTGACAGATCTTTGATCTATTAAGGCAGAGCCTTTATAAAAACAAGAACTTTTGTTCTTTGATCTTGAGGCAAAGCCTCCTTTGAAGAACATAAATCTGTTCTTTGATCTTAAAATTGATCAAAAAGCGCTTTGCGCTATTAAAAAGTGCCTTGCACTCATAAACTGTGCCCTTGCGCTCTTTGGACCGGCGCTCAGCGCCAAAACATGCCACGTGTCAACCATAGACACGATCTGCGCTTTGCGCTCCTGAAACAGCGCACTGCGCTCATGGGCTGGCGCTCAGCGCCAAGCGCGCCACGTGTCACTCACTGGCGCACCCACAAACTAGCGCAGCGCGTTCATAAATTAAAAGCGCAATGCGCTAACAAACTAGCGCTTAGCGCTAAGCGCAACACGTGTCCTCCTCGTGTGCGCTATCCAACAGAAGCACAATGCGCTCTTTCCTTGGCGCAAAGCGCCTGACGCGCCACGTGGCGCACTGTCAGAACATACTTTGTTCTGATAAATGCTATGCATTCAATACAAGACAAAAATGTCAGAGCCCAATACTTAGCATTATTAAAAGGGCCAAGCCTAAATAAAGGCTCAATAGCCAGAACAGTAAAATGTTCAACTCATATCAACTGAGCCCATATACTCATAAACCTTTAAACAGACTTTAGTCCCAAATTGGACTATAGATCTCCCAACCAACATTGGTTCAAGGGTACATCTCTGAACTCCTCTGATATTTGTCATTGTCATCCTTCAACGTCTTTAGAGAGATGACGGGTCCCGACAGCCAAACATTCCACAGACTATGATGTCTTTAAACTGGACTGTGGGTCCTTAAATCCATGGACTATGATGTCCTTAACCTTGACTGTAAGGTCTTTAAACTCACGGACTATGATATCCTTAACCTCGACCGTGATGTCTTTAAACTAACATTGGACCACCATGTCCCTAAACTGGAAATTGACCGCAATGTCCCTAAACTAAACAATAGAGTCTACATGCTCTTTTGTTGGATCTAAACGATCCCGTTAAGTTGATCTTAGTCTAAAAAATTAGACCGACGTATCCTTAACATACGTTTAAGTTGATCTTAGTCTCAAATAAGACTAACATATTCTTAAACCCAAACCAAAACCCAAATCTAAGAAGATACGGATTTGGACTAATCCACGCCCTACGGGCGACAACATAAATTAGTCTCCGTATACAATCCACGGGCAACCAAAAGCAAAACAAACACCCACGACACGAAGTGACCATCTGGAGAAAGAGAAAATTGTTACCGCGACGCAGTAGCGTAATTAACTGCAGGGGCTTGCGCCTGCAGGGAAGAGCGTCCCCACAATCAAAAACCCCTCAAACGAGGGGGAATCTGACGAAGTCTGCTACATCGGCCGCATCCGTTTAAACCTTCGATACATGGTGCCATAAATCAACTAGGCATCTTCGGAGAGGTGGACGGATAGCACCAATTAGCATCTGCCCCGAAATTCAGGCAAGACATCCGCCGCGTCTCTGCCGCGTCTTTCGGCGGTGAACAACAATAAGGTGCACAATGAATATAAACGGATAACCGTAAAACCCACCTAAAGCAAAACGGCTCACAGTCAACCGTAGCGGTATCCGCTGCAAAAAGATACAATGAGAAGCCCTGCCGCGACTACTCTGAGGGTTAACCTGCAAAACACTGTGGCACAACACGGGGTGAGTTGCCAACTCGTGAATAGTAAATAACATCATACAGGTAATTTGGGGTGGTATAAGTGGGAGGCGGAGGTTGAGAAAGATGAGGAAGATGAAGAAGAAGAGGAAATGAGATGAAGGGAGAAAATGGCTAAGGCTACCATACCCCCCTCTCTCTCACTCTCTATCATGCCCATGCCTATTATAATATTAGTAAACATGCTTTCTTTTCTTTTTAAAACCATTATAAAAGCACAAAAGAAAATATCAAATCTCTTTAAACATGTCATGCACACTAAACATGGTTAACAAAATAAAACTAGGTTGCGAACAAATAGGAAAACACAAATTAAGTTTAACATTAAACTAATATGGATATATTTATATACTAGTTTATAAAAAGCCCAAATCAAATAAATGCTCTCATAAATAATAATTCTTTTTAATTCCCAATTATTTTTAAACAATATAGGTATATAATTATACCATTCTACTAAAACTCAATTCCATACTCGTATAATATTCGTAAGATTCATTATTTTATTATTAAAATTCTAAAATAATATTTTCCGTTTTCTGAAATGTTACAATTTCCCCTTTAAATAAATTCGGTCCCCGAATTTAAATTTAAAACCCCAAATCTTAAAACATTTCAGTAAATCAAATCAAATCAATGGGGCTCTGAAATTACGGACAAGCAAAAAATGTCATAGCGCAACGCGTGCACATGAAACAAGTGCAAAACTCAACAATCGAAACTTCCGACAAGTATTATGCGAATCATATAAGTTATGATGAAACATGTAAGTTGTGAAATCTACTGTTTAAATCAAGTACAATATAATTAAGAATACAATACATATATAGTACACATCCTTATAAAATTATTTAAGTAACTGAAAAATGTATGTATGGATAATCCTTTTCAAATCGCCGTACGATGAGTATATTACGGCACAAGTAGCGGACGTTCATTCGTGAAGATATATATATATATATATATATATATATATATATATATACGTTTGCTTAAAATATATGTCCCGCCTTTTGAAAATATCTTAAAAGGGTTTTGTCTTTGTAAAATCTTGTGTCGCTCACTAACACGTAGGAAAATAATGAGACTATAGTTCCTTTGAAAATCTCTTCTGTAAATATTGATATATGCAAAAACATTCAAGTACTGTCTCTCAGACCAGTCCAGCTCTGCTACTATATAACATAATATATCATAAACGCGATGCTAAAAAAGAAATCAACATCAACCGGTGTGCATGAAAACCAACTCACGTGCGACGGGTGCGTACGGAAATCGAAGTCAAAACCGAGTGCAATGAATGTGCAAGAAAACGAAAACCGAGTGCAACGGGTGTGCACGAAAGCATCCGTTGAGTGCATCGGGTGTGCATGACAACAACTTCAAATGTATCTAGAGTGCACGAAAATCTTAATCAAGTGCAATTGATGTGCACGGAAATCGTCAAGTGCATCAAAGATGCACAAAACCATATCAAGTGCGCCGAGTGTGTGCGAAAATCTAAATCAAGTGTATCAGATCTGCACAAAAGTATCTAGTGCAATATGGTGCACGAAAATCAATATCAAGTGCAACTAGGTGCATGAAAACATAAATCTAGTGCAACTGGCGTACACGGAAACCATATCAATACATCGAAAGCGCATGTAAACAACATCAAGTGCATAAGAAAAATATCCATCAGGTGCAGCCACGGTGCACGAAAATATCAATCATGAAACTCAATCATCAAAACATTAAGAAAAAACAAATGACATTGTACAACTCTTTCAATGTCGAAAGTTGCCTGAGCACCCGGAGCTGGCAGAGCGAGAATTTTTACTTGCTTTCTACCCACGGTCTAGCATCCTCTGTCTCTAGGTCCTTATTCTCTCTATGGATCACCAATTCCATGACTTCTCGGCTCGACAACCCAGTTAGGAGTAGCGACGGAAACAGTCCCGCTCTGACGCCTCTCTGAACATCCCCTGGCCAAGTAATCTGGCCACCTGCAATGTAGCACGTCAATGATGGTGGCCTCTGGTCCTCTGAGTGTGTGCTATACAATCGATCCTCGGTTCAAATCTCTATCGCTATAGTATCCTGGAAAGAACTCGTCACGGCTTTTACCGATCTCATTTCTGCCGAACTGCCCGGAAGTCGGCACTTTTTAATTAATCCGCTTCTGTTCCGAGGCAATTGTAATCTCATCATAAATTTTTTTGGAAATGCGGTCGTATCTAACGCCTCTGCGTATGTATCAAATCTTTGGCAACAATGGATAGAAACGACTCTTTGAGGCCTCGCACGAATCTCTCAATCCACTTTTCTTCAATATCGACCAAATCGGATTCATATCTTGATAGCTGCGTCGACTGCAATTCATATTCGGCTACGGTCATATCCAGAGTCTCTCACAAAGACTCGAAGCTATGAACTCAGGCATATCCAACACTCGGTGGAAGAAATCTGGCAAAATTCGCCCTTGAGAACTCGTACATTCCATTGGAGGAATATGCACTGCTCGTCCTCTTTCGATCGACTCACGCTATGTCTGAATAAGACCTTTCGAACTGAAGCTAGCCAACTCACTGATCTCACATCGGAGCATCCCAATGAACAAAATATCCTAATCATCCTATCTAGGAATGATTAAGGATCATCTGTCACATCCCTGACTGTAAACTCATATGGCTTCAGCTTCATGAACTCTGGAAGTGACATCTCGTCAATCCCAGCAACAGCTGGTATATCTGTCTGCATGGTAGACAACACAATGATCTCCAGAGTAGGTTGTACGTCAACAGTCCTCCCAATTTGGCTGGCCTCAAGCAATGGTCCGACCGTCCGGTGCAGATCCATAACACTCGTCTCAAACGAGAAATCCTATCATAAATAGAATAAACAATCTATTATTGTGCCACTGGGATAACACCCTGGTTAGTCCTAGTCCCTAACGAGCTCGCTCTGACCGCATCTCTAGCCGTAGCCCTCTCGGCTCGCATTGTCATGGTGACAGGAACCGCAACAAATATAGATGAGGATAGATCACAAGAACGAATAGAATAACGGATCTCAAGATATGTACATCCTAAAGTTACTTAAGCGGAGTATCGTATCGTAAGTATGCCGTGAAACATAGGCACAGTACATTACTTTACTTGAGTTACGTACTCCATCAATCAAGGTCAACCTATGTAAAGAAAGTTCGGGCCTATTACTCCCTCAGTCAAGTCTAAGTTCTGTAAGGTGAAGCCTCGGTTCCAAAATATACGCCTTAGACTCTTGATCAGTCATATTTATTGCATATTTGTATGGATATTTTCCCTATTATTATTAGTTGCTAAAAGGTGTTATTTGTAAATTAAGAACATATGTGGGTTTATTTGTAAAAACATTATTGTTATATGTTTCTTAATTTATAATTAATATAACTGGGAAATATATGCATATCATATTTAAATAAATATTCATGAGATTATTTATTATTAAAATATGCATATCATATTAAATATTCTTAACCAATATTCTTAACATATCATATTAATTAATTGGTTGGAATAATATCTCAAATAAAACAAATGCTGCTAACAATGTAATATGAGATATTGTGCAGATATTATAATAAGATTAGCTCAGATCTGAACTATAAGTAGGAGATCCACAGCAAATCGATTCACCATACCAAATTTGCCGAATATTAGGAGCAAATTGAAGAATCTCACAATGGCAGAGACTAAGAGCAATATTTTCAGAATATTTTTATCAGAAGGATCTCCAAAAATAGAGAGAAGAAGCCACGAGAAATCCAGAAGCTCAATTCCACCAAGGGGCGGCGGATCCGCGGTCAAAGAGGGCTTGGGGCGGCGAAACCGCGGTCTTATGGTGGCCGTAGGATGTGAAACTTCAGGGGCTTGATCGTCTTTATACATACTTCAACATGACGTCTAAGGTTTCACATTTCAAAGCCTATATAAAGGACCGAGAGCAATCTATCTAAAATTATATCGAACTATCTATCAAACTATCGACTGATCTACCAACCAAGCAGTCTAGAGAAAACTAGGGTTTTGTAATTTGGTTTTTCAGTGAGCAACTTTGTAATGCAATAGTAAATCAATAAAAGATAGTTCTTTCTTTTAATTTTGTTGCATTTACTTTCCGCGTCACTTTCCGTATTAATTACTTTCTACACTTTTAATTTTAATTATGGGTTCCGTTTTCTTCCACCTTTCTTCCACTTCGCTTATATCCATGAGCGAGTAAATTCTTACTTGTTAGGGTTTGTAAGATAGGGTAGAATAATGGATGAACAATATCTCTTAAATTCTTTTTAAAATTTTAATTTTTATAAATTTTAGCAAAATGAATATTAACCCTCTTATCGGGTGCGCTATCAATTCATGATAGTCACGACCACGATTTGAAATTCGTTAATAATCGTTTTGTTAAGGGCTTCAGACTAATAGGGATCAATGGAAGAACAAGGGTCAGTAGAGGGAAACCCTAGTTCCATACAAGAACCCTAATCCACATTCACTGCTATTTCTCTAGTATTAAATAATTAAAAGATAAAAATAATATTTTTTTTAATTTCATCCATTAACTACTAAATCCTATAAACCCTACAAGCTATTCTATTATAAACTTTTTAAAACTTTTTAATAAACGATAACAATCCCACCTTTCTTCTATAAACTCGTCTAAAGTAAGAAAAGTAGTTCACCGTTTCTCTGTGGACGACCCGTACTCACTATCGGCTAGCTATCGTGACACCGTTATTGATTGCGGTAATTTACAACACAGCATAGACACACTTTTCACGGCAATCAAATGGCGCCGTTGCCGGGGAAACGGTCGTAATATTTTTCTTGTTATTCGGGTTGATTTCTTATAAAAACTAAATATAATAAAAATAAAAAGGAGAACCAAAACCGCATTTTGTATTTTTAACGATTTTTGTGCGAGTTTTGCGAGAAATCTAGAGCACTTGGAGCGAACCAACGGAGATTCAGAGATTGTTAAATAGGAGCAGAGAAGTATTGGAGTATAGTGCCAAATTTTGAAGGAGAGACTCCATCATACGGTGGCGGAATCGCAGCCCAAGCAAGCTTTTGGCGGCAGAAGCGCGACCATAGTGGGGAGTTAAGCCCCCAAAATTTTTTGGTATTATCCTATAGTTTTCGTCTCTCCTCTAAAACTCCAATAAATTGTTTTTACCTGCAAGATTCTTTGCAAACAGTGCAGCTAAAAAAATCTTTTTGCGTGTTTTTGAATTCGGTTTGTTTTGCATATTTAAAGCGGACATTAAGGGGCGAGAAACCCAAATTCAGATTAGGTGGGGATTTCATCACTCTTTCTAGGCCCTGCAAATCAAAAAAGAGCATACTATCATTCTATATTAATAAAAAATATCTAGACCAAGCCTCTAAGAACATTCGCGCTCAGTTAGGACAAAGGAGGATCGTGGGTAATATATTGCTTATCCACATTTTTTCTTTTGGTGTCTAAGGCAAGTGTGATGAAGGAAAGTGGTTTACTTAATTAGGCCTGCTATTTCGGAGATTCGTATAGCGGATACCTCTTACTTACCTGGCTGCAAAATTGATAAGGAGGTGATAGAGGATTGATCCTAGGTCTTGTTCTTTGGAAGTCTAGGAGCGGTCTAGTGATTTGACCTAGATGACCCTAGCTTTAGGGACTGATTGTGCATTTTGTGATTGGTTGAGTCAAGATTTGCATCCGTCGCTTTTTTAAAGCAAACTCTTTTTAAAATCGTTCTCACACATTATCACACGCTACTACATGCACTAAACCCGCTTAGTGTATGATCGGATGGACATGGGATTCTAGTACCCGTCTAGTCCGCGTTTTTGCTGTCGACTCCGAAGTCGATACTGCTTCACCTTCTTTTCTTTTCATTCTCTTATGATGGGTAACCCAAACTAACCAACTCTGCAATCTTTGCTACACAAAACCAGATATTTCTTTATATCTTTATTGCTTTGGTAGAAATTCCGACCCCACCATTTCTTTAAGGGATGGGATAGAACGCTCTAAAAAGAATAGTTGAACACCTCACTCAATTTCTTATCAACCGCGTCAAAATTCAGCACCTTCTTATGTTGATAATCCTTTTAAGACTAGTGAGAAAACCTCTAAATCGTTGTCCATTGCTGAGCATATTACGAAGGCCTGTAGCCAAAGTTTCATACCTTTCACTGCTCCAAAACCGTTGGAAAAACAATTAAAATTATTTCCATATGAAAATATCGAAACTCCTTTTGAGGTGAATATGGCAACTTTTATACCCATGACCATTGCTAAGCAAATTGCAAAAACCAGTCGCCAACAATTCAACAAATCTCAATCTTCTATATATCACAGTGTTAATCCTAATCCTATTTATGAAAATTGGATACAACCTTCTAACTGTTATCAACGGTACCAAACTTTCACACCCTCTCATACTGATACTTCTCTTGAGGCTAATGTGGCAATTCGTAAACCCATTTCTATTGCGGAACACATTGAACTCGTCCATAGCCAACAATTAAACTCATTCCAACTATACTCAAATTTTGCACTTTATCTAGACAGTGCTTCTGAACATCAATTAGGAAGTTTCATGGTTCAAAGAGAATCCTTCATTGATCACAAACCATATCTAGTCTTGAAGTCGAGTTGGAATTGAGCAGTGAGAAAGAGCCAGGGATCCCTCAAAGTCAAACCAGAACCAATTCTTTTGATCTCGACACCTTCCATCCTGAACCCCAACTGAATGTATTTGATGATCAACCGCTTAATAATCTAATTGATGAGGTGCCCGAGAATAACATGTTTGACTTTTCCAATCATAAGTATGAAAGAGAGCCTTACACCATTCCAAATTAAACCGATTCTCATCCGACTAAACTTGACATTTCAAACCTTCTAATTCCATCAAGTGAACCTAGTGATTCATCGATTGAGAATAATATAATTGATGAATTTTTAAAGAACTATTCGTTTGATTTGACTGAAGGCGCTTGTGAGATCGGTGATAAGAATATTTTTAAATATGAACTCGCTATGTTAGATGAGTTGGATTTCCCGACTTATCATATCCCTTCCATTGAATGTGAACATCTTCCTGTGCATTTAACCGATCCTATTCTTACCACCAACCTATCCGATATACAAAATGATATTTAGCCTTCATCTCCTATATCTGGTTCAACAATGCTCGACACCCAAGTTCATTTACCTATTTCATTATCCGCTTTCTTTGGTTTTTCTCATCCTTTTTCAATTCCATCGAGAATTGATGAACCACACTCCGATATTTCGAGTTCTATGATTCTTGAAAGACCACCCGAGTTAGACTCTTTTGAGAATAAGGGAGACGATCTTTTCGAGTCTCCTACCTCCATAATTTCTAACGAATCGAGTGTTTTGAATCCTGGTGCGCAACACATTGACCTTAAAACTTTCAACCGACCTAGTGAATATGCCTATTCTACTAACATGGATATCGATTCCTTTCTTTCTGATGAGATCATCATTAGGAACATCGATGAAAGTTTCAAAAATATTTTTGTCGAAAAACTCGCGTTTCTTGAAGACTTGGATGCTGTGATGAATCAACCTCCACCGGAAATTTATGCACCTCTGTTTGAGTCCGAAGAAGTTGAACCGCCACCCCTTCTTCTTACCACATACAAGAATACAACTATTCCACTCATTCCTTATCTTTCAAATTATCGTTTTTCTTCACCATCACTTTTTCGTCTCCACCAACTGAGACGTAAATCTTTTCGAATACACCTCTTATCTACCCCCCACTTCATATCTTATCGTTACTCTCATTTCTGTTTTTTCTACTCGAGATATAATACAACCTTTATTCTTATACAGTCTCGAGTCTTCTTCATGTCTATCCGTTACACTATCTTTCACCAACCATGGTGTTACCTAGACAAAATATTTGAATGGTCGGTGTTGGTTTTTGGGCTTTGTAAAGCCTTATATATACTAATGTGATTTTCTCCTCTCTTCCTTTGAACTTCAAATGATTAAATAATGGAAACATTATTTTAATTAAGTTTGGGGGAAAGAAAAATATTTTTTTGGCTCTTGAATGAAAGGAAATTTTCGCACGATGGTGAGCCAAGAACAAGTTTAGGGGAGATCATTCACTCTTAACCACTTTTTTATACCTTCTTATTGAACTATTCCTCATAGTCCTCAGGTTTTGAGCTTAGAGAACGACATCAGTGAGGACACTGCTGCAAACAAGTTTGGGGGGATGGTTTGTATGGATGGTTTATATATATCTACGCATCATATGTAAATATTGCATTGCATAATAAACTTTTTTTTTAGAAAATAAAAGTTAGAAAGTGAAAAATACATATGAAAGATAGGAAGAGATTTAAGGAATACAAGAAAATTAGATGTTTTAAAACGAAGCTAGTAATACGTAGTCATGAGATGTCCCAAGGGTTAGTAAGATGAAGAAATCACTAGTCCGCGGATAGAAATAAATCTGAAAAATAGTTCCTATTCTTGAGTCCAAACTTCTGAACGTTGATACCCTGCTACATGCACTTGCACACATCTTGAAACTTGGGATAGTAGAGGATACCTTGAAATACTCTTTGTCTAAAAGCCTTAGTATGAAGAAAAAATATAAATTAACAAAATATTAATGACACATAAAAGAAATGGTGAAGAAAAATGAACACTGGTTTTGTAATTATTTAAGGTAGCATAATAAAAAACATAGCGAGGGTGCCTTATCACCTAGTGCCTTAGACCAACTGATTTGGAAGTCACTGCTGCCTAAAATGTTGCAAGACTAGGATATTACTAATTACGTTTTAATAAGTGGGCACATTTGGTAATCGGTTAGTTAGTATCTCAAGAAATAATAACGGTCGTATGAAGAATGTGTGAGCAAATCCATTTAAAACATCATCGATTAAAAAATACTAAGGAATATGGACAAAGGGTATGACGTGTTGAATTGAATTCTCCAAGTGTAGGGATGTCTTTTACACACACGTAGCGGTATATGATAGATATTTGGAGGAAAGGTAGGGAGGAAGACTAAAGATTATGTTTTATTGAGAGATGTTGTGATTTCTGACTTCTTTTCAAGACCATTAAGATAAGGCTCATGACAACTAAAAAGCTTGTGTAGTTTGAAACTCTTATTTTTAAGTTTTTCTTTTCTATGTTCCTTATCTTTGCATATAATTTTCGTCTTCTTTCCTTTATTTTCTAAAATTTTAGGATTTTGTAGGTGTAATCCGTTGAAAACCCTCAGAAAACAACATTCCTACTACTATGAATACCTAGAGGTTTAACGGCTTGTTGCACGAGCTAAGTGCAATCGTGTTGCCTACGAAAGTGTGTTAGGTTTTTCTTTTTCTTTTAATAATAAATAGTTTGCTCGGGACGATCAAAAGATAAGTTTGGGGGTATTTGATCAGTCATATTTATTGCACATTGTATAGATATTTTCCCTATTATTATTAGTTACTAAAAGGTGTTATTTGTAAATTAAGAACATATGTGGATTTATTTGTAAAAACATTATTGTTATATGTTTCTTAGTTTATAATTAATATAATTAGGAAATATATGCATATCATATTTAAATAAAATATTCATGAGATTATTTATTATTAAAATATGCATATCATATCAAATATTCTTAACCAATATTCTTAAGATATCATATCAAGTAATTGGTTGGAATAATATCTCAAATAAAACAAATACTACTAACAATATGATTTGAGATATTGTGCATGTATTATAATAAGATTAGCTCAGGTCTGAACTATAAGTAGGAGATCCACATCAAATCGATTCACCAAACCAAATCTGTTGAATATTAAGAGCAAATTGAAGAATCTCGCAGTGGCAGAGACTAAGAGCAATATTTTCAGAATATTTTTATCAGAAGGATCTCCAAATATCGAGATAAAAAGCCACGAGAAATCCGGAAGCTCAATCCCACCGGGGCCGGCGGATCCACGGTCAAAGAGGGCTTCGGGTGGCGGAAGCACGGTCTTATGGTGGCCGTAGGATGTGAAACTTCAGGGGCTTGACCGTCTTTATATATATTTCAACATGACGTCTAGGGTTTCACATTTCAGAGCCTATATAAAGGACCGAGTGCTATCTATCTAAAAATATATCGAACTATCCATCGAAATATCGACTGATCTACCAACCAAGCAGTCTAGAGAAAACTAGCGTTTTGTAATTTGGTTTTTTCTGCGAGCAACTTTGTAATGCAATAGTAAATCAATAAAAGCTAGTTCTTTCTTTAATTTTGTTACATTTACTTTCTGCATTTACTTTCCGCATTACTTTCCGCAATTATATTCCGCAATTACTTTCTGCACTTTTAATTTTAATTCTGGTTCCGTTTTCTTGCACCTATCTTTTACTTCGCTAATATCCATGAGCATGTAAATTCTTGCTTGCTTCGCTAATATCCATAAGAAAACTTGGTTTGAATCTGGAGTTTTTCTGTCACGCCCCGCTTCCCAGTAGGTAGAAATGGTGATGTGGTAAAGCCCGCGACGTATTTATTATGAGAAGGTTATTTCTCGAAATAAATACGCTAAGCGTCTATAAGCAACATAAAGTAACAAGAACAAACAAAAAAATGAAATCCAACTCTGATTTATTACATTCATGATTCATAGTAGACAAAATATCTGAATACAAGATATTTAACATGATAAGCCTTAACAAGGAGGCATACATAAATAAGGTGAAATGAAATGAAAAGCTGAATGAAACTATACGTCTGTTTGTGATGCGAACTGGTTGTACTCCTTTTCGACCACTTCTATCTTCTCTGTCTCAATGTCACCTGACGAACATTCCAAGAATAGAAAGAAAGATGGGTGGAATGCCCGTCAGCGAACTAACGCTCGGTAAGTCACCAAAAGGATGGTGTGATGTATATAAATGAAATGCTAGGTGTAATGTGATATATGGTATAACATGGATATAAATCATGAACATATAAACAAGTATAGTAGCGTGCATGATAATATGTATGTCAACTATATCAGTATGGTAAACAAGTATAACATGGCCGTGGAGTGTAAGTATAATGAATATGAAGTGAATGTAAGTGTCCTAAAAGGTCTCTAAAATGGTAAATGTAACTAATGCGAGTTTAAGTGTGAATGTTAACCAATCTCAAGAGTATTCTCGAACCCAAGGCTATCGTCCAAGGGCAAGGAATTACGAGCCCAAAATAGCGGGACTTCAATTGTTATTGAAGTATTCCAAACCCAACAGGCTATCATCCAGGGGCTTAGAAACACGGGCCCTTATTAGTGAATTCATGATTTGTTCACAATAACATGATTTGTACCGTTTCAGCCCGGTACCATAGCAACATGATTTGTATTAATGAGACTCATGAGATTCCGTTGGATTCATACTCAAACTACCCCAACACCTCGTGTATATAAATCTATGATTAATGTTATGAGTCTTGATCGAATCCATGAATACAAAAGGTGATGTATGGTATCAAGTTTTCAAGATTGAGTTCATGTAGTCATGTCAAGTGCAAGTAATGCCAATTGTATTTATGGTTCAATATCAAGTTAGTTCAAGTGTACATGCTGGGTTCAAGTATTCATGATTGAGCCGTGTCAAGATCAAGTCAATTCTAACATGTAATTATTTAATCACAAGTCATATAAATAAAAATAAATAAGCAATTACAAAACATGATATGAGATACGTATACAAGTAACGTCCAAAACAATGTTGTAAATATGTGATATGTTCGACTAGTTAATCAAGTCGTTTAAAGTCAGAATATAAACGAAAACATAGACTTAAGTGTTATGCACACGTGAGTTCCGGTCTCGCCTAAATACGACTATCGGTTTTGGAGATATACTCGTTTTCGTATCGTCGAGCAAAACAGATCAGAATCTGTTCAGCATCGTCACACATTTTTAAAACGCAGTTTGAGTTAATTTCTATCGGGTTTCAGGTTACAAAAATTATTAGAAAATTGTAGAACTTTTGATTTACTTATCCAAAACACCAATATTTGCGTGATTTGGATTTCTAAAGATCTTGTTATGATCGTTCTAACATCAGCGTTTAAAACAGAAATTCAAATTTCTGGATAGCAACTATATATTGTATTGCAAAGACTATATTGGGTTATTTCATGCATTTATAAGTAATATAGTATACAAAAAATTATAGTTCTATCAATTGTTCATCTACACATCTAAATTTTGTCACAAACGGACATCGGCTGTTCGAGTTATTTCCAATTTAAAAACAGTGTGCGAATGAGGACAGATTCTGTCCAGATTCATCGCTTAATATTGTAATTCAGTTTTCTATATTTTACGTCGGTTTTCAATAAAAACTTAAAACCATGAAAATCTAGATTATTCGATGTAGATATCCAAAACTTCTGATTTTGCTCAATTTGGACATCGTTATACCAGGTTATGTGTCTTAGAAGTTGACCGATAACTCCAGTTTTCTGTTTTACGAACAGTGAATAAAAACGATATAATTCCTAAATCGTTAAGCAATTCGATCTGAAATTTTTACAGCATGTAGAAAATAATATATTCTATCATATGTAAATTTTCTGAAATTTTCAGAAGTAAAAATAAATTTCTAAAAATTATTTTAAAAGTAAAGGTATTGATATGTCATATGTGAGAAATGAGAAAACCATGGAATTTATTCGTAACTTCATATTTTACAAAATTTAAATAAAGTAATTTAAAATACAACAACAAACGATGCAATCCTAATTGGTCACTATGAAATCTTAACATATGGATTGAGAGTAATGAAAAAAACTTTACAAATTATATATTTGTGTATATTTGTGTGTGTTCATTATTTATATCTGTATTCATTTAATTAATTATTTAGGAATTATGATACGACAAGGGAAGTTTTTCATGGCAATATGATAAGAAAAAGATAGAGAGAAGGAGATGGAGGGAGGGAAAGAGAGAAGGGACTTACATACACAAGCCGATATTGTCACCAGGCTTGTCTATCCGCCGATAGCCTCGCGTTTCTAACGAGACTTCCTTGAGAATTTCTTCATGTTCTTCTTCGGGGAATTTAGATGAAGAGGGATATGTGAAATGATAGAAAGGTGTGATAATGAAAAAAAGACGAGTGAGATATAAAAAAGGTTTATGGCCACCATAATTCTAATAAATTATGGTTCATAACCATTCTAATTATTTTGGGACTTAAAAGGAAGATGAAATGAAAGGTCTCATTTGTAGGTTATGAGAAGAATAAAAATTGATAAAAAATAATTGCAAGAATGGAGATTTGAACATGTGACTTACGGAATAACAATTCAAGGACTTAACCAATGAGCTGCAAGGTTGTTCATCCACATATTTAATTAGAATTAAATATATGTTGTTACTTGAAAAGAAAGTGGGCATTTTGGCTCATAGTTTTATAAAAGAAAAATGAAAATGAGATTAGATTTGGGTTATGGGCTGAGTTAGGTATTGCGTTTAATTTGAAATAGGTTAAGATTTAGTTTAAAGAAATGGGTTTGGGAAAAATAGATAGAATAATAAAATAATATATTTAATAGAAAACAAAATTTACGGAAAAATACTACGAATAAATAAATATAATATTTTACTAAAGAAAGAAAACACGAAGGAATAGTAATACTAGGGTCGTTACACTTTCTTCTGAAGGTGTTTTGGATATTGAAAACTTGATGTTGATCGAGTACGTATGTGCCGTTTTTCGGTGTGCCAGACCCAATCAATTCTTGATTCAGGTGAATATTCATAACATTTGTTTCCATTGCAAAATTATATCCTTCATTAGACAATAAAGATACTGATATATTATTACAAAGCATACTAAGAATACAAAAACGGCTATACAACACCAAAATCTGCCCACTAGTCAACCCCAGGTGATAATCGCCTACAACAACAACATCAACGTGTGCTCCGTTGCCAACCCTGAGGGTCATATCACCTGCCTTCAGTACTCTACGGTTTCTCAGAGCCTGCAAAGAATTACAGATGTGAGAACCTGAACTGGTATCTAATACTCATGATGTAGAGTTCACTGAAAAACAGTTTTCGATTACAAACACACCTGAAGCAGAAGCATTAGCTTACTTCGTGTCATTGTCCTTGGCTTTGAAAACCTTGTAATACTTCTTCCAGTTCCCCTTCTTGCGACAGTAGTAGCACTCATCCTTATCGGCTTTTACTCTCCCCGATTTGTTCGTTCCCTGCACCTTTTTGACACCTCCTTTTGGCTTGGTGGTGATCATTTTCTTCTTCCTCTTAGCTTTCACTTTGGATTTAGAAGAAGATGATTGGCCAACAATAAGACAGGTGTCTTCTCCTTTTTCAAGGAGCTCTCCGCTACCCTCGACATGTTGAGGAGCTTTGGAAGATTGGCTTCCATATCGTGCATGTTGAAGTTCAGCACGAACTGAGGGATGGTGTGGGGAAGGAACTGCAGAATCAAGTCAATGTATAACTCGTTTTCCAGCACGCATCCTAGGTTTGCGAGTTCCTCAATGAAACTGATCATCTTTAGGACGTGCTCTCCTACAGGTGATCCTGGAGCTAACCTCATATGGAATAATTTCCTTGAGGTCTCGTATCTTGCGATACGAGAGTGCTCTCCATACAATTCCTTACAATTGAGAAAAATGGATTTGATATCCATATCCTCGTTCTGCTTCTGGAGTTCATTATTCATGGACGCCAGCATGATGTACTTAGCTTTGTCGCAATCCAGATCCCAAGTTTTGCTGACCTCTTTGTCCGCAACTGAGGAATCTGGTCCTGGGACAGGGGGAGCAGTACTGGTGAGGATGTATACCACTTTGTCATAAGTAAGTGCAATGTTGACGTTCCTCGGCCAATCTTTATAGTTTGGCCCAGTCAGTGTATTTTTTTCAAGTAATAGTTTGAGTCCCGTCATGGCTGCTGCCAGAGAGAGGAAAAAAATACTCAGCGTATGCTCTTGCAAGATTAGATTGGTTTATTATCTTATCTAATCAGGATGGCTCCCACTGTTTTTTTGAATTCTCCATCAAACCTTAAATGAAGAACTAGTCGGGATTAATCGCACGTCACAATATTTGCTTAACCTTTCGGCCAGGTTAGTGTCGGTACTTCGAGAGAGGTTTTCCAACGCTTTCGCGAAGTTCCTTAATTATGTAACCTCTTTTCCCTTGAGGCGTAGCCCCGCTAACACCGCTTTAGACACCTACTTGGTTTATAGTATTGATTGTTAAGTGAAATAATCTCCCAAGAGTAATCTTACTCATTAGTGAGATCGGGATCCAACTATCATTGTGTGATGACCTAGATGGAAGCCACTCTAGTCACCACACTCCAGAAGGTATGCTAAATCTGCAAGTTTCCTTTATGTTTGAAACTCCCGATGTGATTTTTTCCCCAAGCTCTTATGATCTTGACGAAGGCCAACAAATCATAAGATGTAAGTCAAGTTCTTCCCGTCGTTGTCCTGATTAATTTAGACCCATCCGTACTCGCCCTTGATGAAGGCCAACAAGGCTGTACGACTAACCTAAACTAATGCATCTATCTATGCTACAAACAAGCAATACACCGCTACTATTCACTATGCCTTGACGAAGGCCAACAAACATAGCATGAATACGATGTGTAACTCATTTGAAACGACGGAGGGCTACGGCTGGTTTTTGGCAAAAAACCTTGAACATAATGAACTTGACATAGTTGAAGGAACGATAGCTTTGAAAATGAGTGGTTCAAACTCCGCTTTTTAAACGAGTGTTTTGAAAAGAACCGAGTAGGTTTTTCAAAATGTTCCAACAACATCTTTTAGGTTTATTTCCTTGCATTAATTAATATTAATGCGGTCTCATCAATTAACCTTATCATTGCAGAAAAGAAACGAAAATAGAACATACGCTTATGCCATCCGCATTCGTCATGGGGCCCCGTCATATACCGTTGGGTTACTTAACTAACGACATAGCGGGGCTGGACTAGCGCGGGTGCAAAACATAAGCAACGTTTATTATATATATATATATTCGTCTCACGCAATAATAACCATTCCAGATCACAGAATCACAGATGAATATATTGGATATACTAGGATTTCCGTGTTTCGTTTATGCCAATAACGAAAGACGGATTCTACGGTCGCGATGAATAGCCAAACCCCACCGTAGACCCCTATGGGTGCGGAAAACTACCCGCCAAATTCCCGAAGTGAAGCAACTTAGGCCACTCGGCACTTCAAGAACCCGGTAGTTTGTGCACCCACCTTGGGTCTATCCTAGGAGCAAAAATAGTAAATGAAATAATATAACGGTGGCTACAACCTCAATCCGGATGTGCCCCGCAAAAATAATATTACATCAATTTATAAATTACATGAATGAAAGAAAAGAAAACACTCTTCGCACATCCCCCGGCTATTAATTCATGACGATCCAATACTCCATATACACAAACCACAATCACAATCACATAAATGTGCAACCCCCACTAATCGACATATAGCAATTAGCGGACGTTTCGAAACACATTTATAAACTGAAAGTGCACAAACGATGTTAAATTTTCGACTTCGAGACACTCTGAATTGCCCTTACTCAAATATAACAGAATATGAATATTTGGCAAAATCAAACAACACCCTAAATCCTAAAACCAAGAGATTAGAACACCACCAAAACACGAAGGCAAAACATCATTTTTTCACCGGCCAAGTCGGGAAAAATGGAGTTTTGGCCAGCAATGGTTAAGTTGTTTTGCCTCGTTTTTACATGGTGCTCTAGTTACATCACAAGTAGTCTTCTGCAGGTGTTTAAAATTTTTTTAGAAGACTTTAAAAATTTCCATAAACTTGGTTTTAGATTTTAACATTTCGGAGTCGTTTCGGTTTCGAAACTTTATACATCGTCAAAAATAGCTAGCTAGGGTTTAAGTTGGCTCTGATACCATGTAAGTCAGTCAACGCAGCGGAAACTGGCCATGGCGCACATAGGTCCCTCAGCAGCTACTTTTTAAGTAATCCCCTCGCGACGGACTACAACCCGCCGGAGCATATAACCGCACGGGGCACCCTGGAGGTAAGAGCCTGCGCTTCACCACTATTGTCACCACAGTGAGAACCCTCCATGGGTCGGCATCCTTGCCTAGTAGCTCCGATACCATGTAAATCAATGTAGCACACCCCATATGGTAAGTGGGGAGGCGGAATTTGCAAACAATGATTTTTAAATCAACAACATTGACCTAAATACCCGGATCATTTCATAAACCCTAACTAGCTAAACTAAGGAGGGTTCTAATCTACTATGAAGAGATTTATACCTTCCCGATCAAGTCCTTCGGGTCTTGATTGTCCTACTTTGTCCTCTCCTTGGCACCTAGGTGGCTTCACGCGAACTTGGTCGTCGGTCTTCTCTACGTCAAAAAAGATCCACCCGATAGCCTCTAATCCAAGCTTCAACCTCAACTAAGAAGTAACTAAGGAGTGTACTTTGCTAGAATAGACTATTAAGTAAATGTAGAGAATGATCTATGGAGTATTTTGTCTCAAAGCTCTATGGATAACAGCACATGTGAAGGGTTAGAGCTTGAGGAAGAAGGAGGAAACTTTTTGGAGAGAGAGTGAGCTTAAGAAAATAAGCAAGGTCTTGTGATAATAATAGAATGGCTAAGTGTCACGACCCGCAGGATACGGAACGTGACTGGCACTTAAGTTACGAAACGTCTTAAGGTGTTCATAATTAAGTAAGCCAAAGCCCAGAAAACAAAACCTGATTTGGAAATAGAGTGAAGGAAAAACAAATTTTAATGCAAGCGATAATCCATTAAGTCACATCAAGCCTTTTAAAAGCAACATCCGTTTTCCAAAATTCCGGCAAGATCTTCTTTGTAAAACGGGCCCCCAAACGGGTACAAAACAGGAGTATAAATGTATAATATGAAATATGGCATCCCCGAGCGGGAGCTAGCTCTTCGCCTCAAGGCGGTCACAAATCCCACGCAATGTAAAATAACAATGGGCATAAGTAAGCATGAAAAGCACAAGTAAAATAACTTGTCGACTCAAGTGAGCTCGACCCCAAATACAACATAAAATCCACAAGTCTCACAGCCTCGTCTCTAGGTCAATATACAATAATCCAAATAACAGGTGCAGCTGATACAGTAGATGGAGTACTCTAGATACAATGAATATATAAGGTGGTACAAAATGATAACAACCCACCTACGAGCAAAAGCCTCGAGTCCAGGCAAGAAGGGTAAAAGTGGCAAGTGCGTCCGCCGCTACTGTGCTGACGGAGCGGACCTGCAGAAAAGCTGTGGCACAACGGGGGTGAGTTGCCAGCTCGTGAGTAATAAATAACATCTATAGAGGCTATCGCATGTATGCACACAAGTATCCTAGCATCTATAAAACAGATATGGCATGGTATACTAGCAGGTATGTATGCAGCATGAATTGACTTGTGATCTTAATAGGTAAGCATAAGAATCATTCTTTCATTTTGAAACTCTTTTTTTAAATTCTAGAATAATATCCATAAAATCAACAAGAATCCATGTCCAGCAACGACACCTCGAAACCGTCTCAAATCTCATAAGTCCATATCATAGTATCTCTGGTCTCAGCCGTCCGGCTGACCCATCTCAAATATCAATATCTCATCATCTCGCGGCCACGGTCAGTATCCTCTGGATATCCGCCGTGCCAAAAGAAGTCACCGGTAGGTAATCCATCCCCTGCCAGGCTTAACGCCATCATCTGCGATCTTCTCGCCCCGGGTACCTCACCGGGCCCACCATGAACCCAAGACGGTTCATCGAACTCCTCGCAACGGGTCTCGAAAACCATAGCAAACTCATGGTGGACGACACTTTTACATCACTGGAAAACCGCAACTTTTCATATTTTAAAAGATAATAAGTTTGTAAATCTTGCGGCTTTCCCCCAAAATCCAGAAATATCATAAAATCTCAAGAAACCATCATGGGTGCATATGTCAATGATAATGAATGCATATGGTATCAATGTTCAAGTTGCAATGTATGATTATGAACAAATGATGTAATGAGGTACATGCATGTGGATAGCAATTTTACAATTTCATTTTAAGGATTTAATGCATTAGCACAGGTTATAAGCATCAATTGATAACATGTTTCAGATTATAAGTTATCTAGTATTGTGACATGGCAATTACCTGGGCGTATGTGTACGCATGAATAGTGCTCGTGCTGCATGTAAAAACCCTGATAATGGTGCGTGTGTCCTACAGAATGAGTTCTCATATGTAGGTAAAACATATAGATCCTGAACATAGCAATTATCATGCAAATATTATAATTTCTGACATCACTGGCAATCTTTTACTTTACTAAATCTATCGGGCGACTTGCGCCATCCATACGATTGTCCTCCGTAGATGTTACATCTATTCACCCGTGATCTCACGCTAGGTGTGTCCGACCACCTGCTTTCCTTTCTGCGCGGCGCTCGAAGTCCCCGCCTGCGAACCTAGAATTTACACAAGACAACACATAAGTTTAGATATTCTAAAAACGCGATATTAAAACCAAACGAGAAACTCGCGTCGTGAACTAAACTCGCGCGTGTACGTAACGTGAGTGCATATGCCAAAACCCAACACGACACGCTGTGGCACACAGCGATACGCTGTGATTCACAGCAACCCAACTCGACACGTATCGTATGTGTCGTGCAAGTCTCGCTACGCTAAATATAGGTAACAGGTTCTAGATTCTACCTGGAGCAAAAACAAGGAAAATAAACAAGACCAAACCCTTAACCATACCTACAGACACCTACCCAACAAAACTCAAGGCATTTAACCAAGATTTGGCCGGCGGCATGGGGGATCATACCGGCCCAATTCCGGTGACAGGGGTCTGGGCTTCTACCCTAACATCCTAACACCATATACAGCCTAATGTACATGTTTGCTAGCTAAAATAACTACCCTAGATACAGCAGATTCTACGTATCCTAAAGTCTCGTTTTAAAAACGCTTAAAGCACTAAGTTTGCAAAGATAGGGTGTTTTGTGAAATTAGGTGGAATTATAAGGGTCAAGTGATACCAACAGCAAATACTGAAGCTAAGCTAACCTTAAAAACCCTAATCTATCCTACTCACCAACTAAACCACCAAAACTCGCCAAAAGTCTACAAAAACACAAGGAAGCTCACCAATTCCCCCAGATTTTACCAACAACAGAACCTCAGAAACCAAACAATACCAAGACACAGGTAAAACCCTATAGACACTACTGGACAGAACCCCCAAGCCCAACTCACCAAGATGGCCGGCGACGCCGGAAAATGAGGGGAGGTCGCCGGTTTTTGTAAGAGGAAAACCGGCCCCAAGCCTACACACTACTCTAAAGGCCCTGCACAACATTCTGAAGTTGTTTGCTAAAGTAGAAAGGGATCCAGGTTGTAGCAGATCTCAGTTATCCTAAAAGTCTATCTAAAAAGCTAAGTTACACCAAGTAGCAAAGATCTGGTATTTTAACGAAATCTGGGACAATTCCAAGGTTAACTGGCCTTAACAGCACCTAGTAAGGCTATACTAACCATCACAACCATCACTTTGCCAAAACTCATCTAAATTACCCAAAACTAGCACTAAAACATATAATAAATACTAAACTAAACTAAATAACCAAAACCTAGCAAGCAAGAAGTCAAGTTAAGAAATTATACCTCTAAGGATCCTAGGATGTAGGAGAAAAGAAGAAGAAGAAGATGGTGTGGTTGCTGCTGCTGCTGAGCTGCTGCTGAAGTTGCTGCTGCTGATGCTTGCTGTTGCTGCTACTATAGTTGCTGTTGCGGATGCTTGCTGTTGCTGCTACTGAAGTTGTTGTTGTTGTTGTGGCTGGTGTTGCTGTGCTATGGTGTTGATGTTGTAGCTGCTGCTGTTCTTGCTGCTATTGCTGCTTCAGATGAGGCTGCTGCTGTTGTTTTTAAGGATGTTGCTGCTGCTGATGTTGTTGTTGCTTGTTGCAGCTGCTGTTGTGGCTGATGATGGTATGTGTGTGTGAGAGTGAGAGGGAAAGATGTGAGTGAGAGGGAGTCTGAGAGATAAGCAAAAGATTTGAAAATACCCATGAGAGCCACCTCTCTCTCTCTCTCTCTCACACATTAAATGCTTGCATGCTCAAGCCATCATAACTTTTCTCTCTCACCTACCTAATAGTCAACCCCTACTACTAATTTAAATTTTAAAACTAAAACCCATAATTAAACACAATTAACTTAACCAAAAGGGTTAGGCCACCATGGTTGTCTAAACATGGTTTAACCCTAGGCTTAACCCGAGTTAACATGCACAAGTGTGTGCAGTCCAGATAAAATTCTAATAAAATATTCATAAAATTAGATAATTTATTAGAAACCCGTTTTGGTAAACTTTTTACCAAAAACCCCACATTAACACACAATTACCACTAACACAACTCAGGTGTTACAATCTTCCCCCCTTAAGAAAATTCGTCCCCGAATTTAAAATATATAGCTACGCGTACCTTCAAAGAGGTGAGGGAATTTCTTCTGCATCTCACCCTCGGCCTCCCAAGTGATCTCCTCACTATTCGGGCTACGCCAAAGAACCTTCACAGACGGCAGGACCTTCGGTCGAAATTTCTTCACCTGCCGATCCAATATCTCTACTGGCTGCACGGTGAACGAAAGGTCGCGCTCAAGCTGAACGGTCTGATGCTGAATCATATGGGAAGGGTCATGAAGATATCTGCGTAGCATCGAAACGTGGAAGACGGGGTGAACATCTGAAAAGCTGGATGGAAGAGCCAAACGATATGCAACTGCGCCGACACGCTCGAGGATCTCGAAGGGACCCACAAATCTGGGGCTAAGCTTTCCCTTTCACCTAAATCTCAACACGCCCTTCATCGGAGAGACCCTCAGAAAGACATGATCGCCAACTGCGAATTCTAATCTGTGACGGTGCCTGTCTGCATACGATTTCTTCCTGCTCTGAGCTGCTCTCATCCGATCTCGAATCAATTGTACTTTCTCGGTCGTCTCCTGTACGATCTGCGGCCCCAAAATACTGCTCTCGCTAAGCTCGGTCTAACAGACGGGCGATCTACATCTCCTCCCATACAAGGCCTCGATAGGTGCCATCTGAACAGTATCCTTGAAGCTGTTGTTGTAGGAGAACTCCACTAACGGTAAATGATGATCCCAGCTACCACCAAAGTCCAAAACGCAAGCTCTGAGCATGTCCTCGAGAGTCTGAATAGTCCGCTCTGACTGGCCGTCGGTCTGCGGATGAAATGCCGTGCTGAAACTCAAACGGGTGCCCATTGCCTCCTAAAGTCTCTGCCATAGTCGGCTGGTAAACTGGGTGCCTCGGTCTGACACGATACAAGTCGGTACGCCATGCAACCGCACGATCTCGTCGATGTAAATCTGGGCATATTGAGCAAAACTGAAAGTGGTCTTCACTGGCAGGAAGTGAGCCGCTTTCGTCAATCGATTCACGATCACCCAAATGGAGTTGTACCCTCTCCTGGTCCTGGATAGACCCACAACGAAGTCCATAGAAATCTGCTCCCATTTCCATTCCGGAATGGGCAAAGGCTGCAACTCTCCTGCTGGCCTCTGGTGCTCGGCCTTGACTTGCTGACAAGTCAGGCATCTCGATACAAAGTCTGTGATGTCCTTCTTCATCCCGTCCCACCAATATACCTCTCTCAAATTGCGGTACATCTTGGTGGAACCCGGATGAACGCTGTATGTAGATCTATGCGCCTCCTCAAGAATCTCACGCCGCAGTCCTTCAGAATCTGGTACGCACAGTCGAGTCCCAAATCGCAGTACTCCCTGATCATTGATCACGAACTCGGAATCTCTGCCCTGCCTAATCTACTCCATGATCTCTGAAAGACGGTCATCACTGGGCTGTGCCTCTTGAATACGGTCAAGTAACTACGGACGTGCACGAACATGCGCAAGCTGTCCCCCTGTCGGAGTGAACTCGAACTCAACTCGGCTGTCGCATAAAATCTGTCAATCTGCTGACGACTGCCTCTGTACGGTGCTCAAACAAGATAGACTACCCCCGGGCCTCCTACTCAAAGCATCAGCCACTATATTGGCCTTGCCCGGCTGATACAAGATCTCGCAATCGTAGTCCTTCACCAGCTCCATCCAACGGCGTTGTCTCAGATTCAGGTCTCGCTGCTGAAATATATACTTTAAGCTCTTATGATCAGTGAATATCTGGCACGACTCACCGTATAGGTAATGTCGCCAGATCTTAAGGGCAAAAACCACTGCAGCCATCTCCAAATCGTGAGTGGGGAAGTTCTGTTCATGTTTCTTCAACTGCCGTGAAGCATACGCGATCACCCTATCATGCTTCATCAATACGCATCCTAGCCCCACTCGTGAAGCGTCACAATAAACCACGAATCCGCCTGATCCTGAAGGCAAAAATAACACCGGTGCCGTAGTCAAACAACTCCGTAGCTGCTGAAAACTGTGCTCGCACTCCTCCGTCCAAACGAAAGGAACTCCCTTCCGGGTCAATCCGGTCAAAGGTGCAGCAATACGGGAGAAATCCTGTATAAATCGCCTGTAGTAGCCAGCCAGGCCTAGGAAACTGCGGATCTCAGTAACTGATGTCGGTCTGGGCCACTGCTGAACGGCCTCGATCTTCTTCGGGTCCACACATATGCCATCCCTCGTAATCACGTGGCCCAAGAAACCAACACTGTCCAGCCAAAACGCACACTTGGAGAATTTCGCGAACAGCCGGTGCTCCCTCAAAGTCTGTAATGTGATCCGCAAGTGCTGCTCATACTCCTCTCGGCTCCGGGAATATACCAAAATATCATCAATGAACACGATGATGAACAAGTCAAGATACGGCCTGAATATGCGGTTCATCAAATCCATGAATGTTGCTGGGGCGTTGGTGAGTCCGAACGACATCACCAAAAATTCATAGTGGCCGTAGTGCATACGGAAAGCTATCTTCGGTATATCCTCCCGTCGAACTCGCAGCTGATGGTATCCTGATCGCAAGTCGATCCTCGAAAAATATCCTGCCCCCTGAAGCTGGTCAAACAAATCATCAATGCGTGGCAAAGGATATCGGTTTCGCACGGTAACTTTGTTCAGCTGGCGATAGTCGTTACACAAACGCAGACTGCCGTCTTTCTTCTTGACGAACAGGACAGGAGCACCCCATGGAGAAACGCTAGGTCGAATAAGTCCCTTATCCAATAAATCCTGCAACCGATCCTTCAGCTCTCTACGCTCCGCCGGGGCCATCCGATAAGGCGGTATAGAAATAGGCCTCGAGCCGGGAATCAAGTCAATGCAGAACTCAACATTGCGCTCAGGCGGTAGTCCTGGCAGCTCGTCAGGGAAAACATCAGGGAACTCACTAACAACCGGGACCTGGTCCAACGGAACCTCTGCAGCTCGAGTATCACAAACATAAGCTAAGAATCCCTGACATCCCTTTCGTAGTAGCTGACCGGCGCGAAAAGACGAAATCAAGCTGGGAAGGGTGACACTGCGGTCTCCCTGAATAACAAGGATTGGCTCTCCCGGAAATCTAAATCTGACTGCCTTCTCACGGCAGTCCACTGAAGCATAACAAGTGGCTAGCCAATCCATGCCCAGAAGCACATCAAAGTCCAACGTATCGAGGAGAATCAAATCTACCCATGAATCCCTCACCCCGATACGAACGGAACACAAACGAAACACGAAACGAGCGACAAACGACTCGCCCACCGGAGTAATAACCATAAGCGGCTGATCTAACGACGACAACTCATGGCCCAACATCGGTACAAAGTGTGTAGAGACATACGAATGTATGGAACCTGGGTCGAATAATACCCGTGCGTCGAAAGAACAAACTGGCAAGGTACCTGTCACAACGGCGTTGGATGCTTGCGCATCCTGCGGTGTCAAAGTAAATACTCGGGCCTGTCCTCCACCAATAGCGGGCTGACCTCGGCCTCGGCCTCTGCCTCCTCGTCCTCTCTGGATAGGACCGCCGCGTCCACGGCCTCTGCGTGCACCTAACTGGCGTGGAGCATCGCCTGTGGCAGGAACTAGAGCTCTCTGAGGAGGAGGTGGTGATGGTGGTAGGGTCACATGTGGAACTGTCGCCGCTCCTTGTCGTCTCACCGGACAGTCTCTGACACGATGGTGCGGACTCCCGCACCCAAAACATCCTGGCAATGCCTGCTGTCCCTATGGATATGAACCATACAGCTGACCTCGTCCAACCCCTCTACCGACACCATCTCTCGGAAAGGATCTGGCATGATGCCTCTGATCTGGCATACCAGTACGAATCCTCTTCGGCCTAGAAACGGTCGAAGTCGCTGAAATACGTGCCTCCATCCGTAATGCCGTATCCATAGCAGCTGAATAAGTGTCGAAGTGCTGGGCGCCGATGGCAAGAAATAGCTGGGCGTTAAGTCCGTGTACGAACCTCTTCACTCTTTTCTCTTCGGTATCCACCAAATACGGAGCGTATCTGGACAACTGCATGAACTGGACGTCATACTCAGACACCGTCATCCCCGGAGTCTTGATCAAAGCCTCAAAACTACGAGCCCTAGCGTCACGAACGCTCTCTGGAAGGAAGCGAGCCAGAAATACTGCAGTGAACTCGGCCCAAGTCATAGGAGGTAGACCTGCAGCTCGACCTCTCTCGACGGACTTAAACTACGTCTGCGCAAGGCCCTTTAAACGGAAACTCACCAGCTCCACCCATCGATCGTCAGAACATCTGAGCAAACGGCAAATCCTGGCTAATCTGTCAAGGAATGTCTGTGGATCCTCCGCCGCATCGGTGCCGGTGAATACTGGAGGTCTCAGCCTCATGAAATCCTGCAGCGATACTGGGATGGCCACGGTAGTAGTGGTAGGAGCAACTGTCTGGGCAGCAGGTACCATGGTCGTCTGTGATGTGGTAGGTACGTCCTCCGATCTCGGCGCACGACTAGCCTCCACTAAGGATCCCACCATCTGTTGTAGCTCCTGCATACCTCCCATCATCTGTTGTAGCTCCGCCATACCAGACTCAAGCCTATCCATGCGGCCTGGGGAAGACGGATCAGTCTGTCCCTGAGGCATAGGTATACCACCCTGCTCGGTCCTCGTCTCGGATGAGCCTGCTCGAATCTCATCTCGGGCGGCAGCCCTCTGCGCTCTCGTAGCCTTCGGCGGCATAGTGGCTGTTACAACAACAGGATAATAAGAATAGTGCAATAGAATCATATGATACACGGAATTGAAGAAGGAATTTCAAGCAAGTATATCCTAAAGTCACCTAAGCGGAGTACCGTATCGCGAGTATGCCGCGGACATACGCACGCTACGTTACCTTGCTTAAGTCACTTACTCCATCTACTAAGGGTCATCCTACACTCAGAAAGGTAAAACCTATCGCTCTGATACCAACTTTGTCACGTTCCGTACCCTGCGGGTCGTGACACTAAGTCTCTCCAATCATTTAAGCCTTGATTATTTTAGAAGCAAAATAATCAACCATGCTTGAATAGTGCAACCAAATGAATAAAATAAAGCCCAAGCGATGCTATCAACCATACCACAAATATCTCCAAATACCACCTCATTAATCCATTTCAAAAAATGGATAAATCCAATAATGAGGTGTCTCCTTCTAGAAGCATATCTTGCGAAATTACAAGAATGTCCTCACCGTATATACATACTCGTATTCGTATTCGTATTCCGAAAAATACGAATACATCGAGACGAAAATAATCCAACAATATAATACTAGGATCCGGCTTAAACCAAAGCCCACCGGTACTATCCGTCTGAACATCATCCGTGTAGCCAGCACACGTATGAGATCGAAACCCTGCTGTAATACTATACGGTCTCTACATCTTTTCGTCTGAACTAGGGAAAACCTCTGTGTGGGACTCTAAAAACTCGACAGTAAAATGGCAGTGGGGTTAACCACAAGTCCGTCAGCGACACTAGCTGTACGTAACGACCACCCAGGCACGTGTCGAAAAGAAGGCCGACGAGCGAACTCATCCGAACCCCTACTGAGCCTGTCCGTGACAATCTTCGTGCAGTCCGGTCTGTTCATATGAGAGTATTGCATGTAAGGTCTAAGGGGGTGGAAAACGTCAGACCCTTAAAAACCAGACAAGTCGTGTCAGTGTGGCTCAAGACCATCCGAGAATCTACTGGTTTAGCTACCAGTAATTCTCAATCCGCCATGGCCAGGGACTTATGGTGTTGACCAACCGATCACAGCGTGACATCGACTCCCTATACCGGGAGAGACGAATCCCCAACAGTCGCTTACTGCCTCTATGTGGCTCGGGACTATACCCAACTAAAATCTGTTTGCACGACTCAGTAGAGCCGTGGTAGGGTAGTAATCAAAACACAGTGGGAACTCACACGAGACAAATGACGACCTCAGGTCGACAGACTACCTGCACTCATGTCACCAGAGAACTGCTATCTGACGCTAGGTATAATATCATCTAGTCAGTCCCCGTTGAGTCATGTCTGGTGTACTCACACCTAGTGAGCACCTGTATACAATCTTAAGTGCACCTCACTAATGGTTGCGGGACCAATCCATCGCCCCTCGTCAGGGTCTAGATATGTATACACTAGTCTATTCTGGAATAACGATGCTCGGTCTCGATACTCCTACGACTAGGGACATTTTAAGGATGTGCCTATCGACTACCCAGCTCCCATAAGTATGATTGTCATCACAACGCTGATAGTCAGGCAAAAGATCTTACGGGCTTTATCAACATGTATACAAGATATGAAATACAAAGTAAAACACATCACATGTTAAGACAAACTACTATCATATCGAGCAAAATTGTCCTGTACATACATATCCCTAACATCTTATACAATGAAGGCCTCTAGGGCATACATATCCAACGAAATATAACTATAGTTTCAGAGATCCAAATCATGCAAACTTAAGTTGTTTAGATAACTAGATTGAAAGACCTAAATTTTCCTAGTTCAACTCGAGACCTGAAAACTGACAGAAGTTATCACAAATTGCGTTGTTAAAATGTATATCGGTGCTGGACAGATTTTGACCTACTCTGTGCAACGATATCAAAATGCGTCTATCTCCTAAATCAGTAGTCGGAATTAGACGAAACTTGAACCCATGTCTGCATAACACTTGGGATTACGTTTCTTGATTTATTTCTGAATTCGTATGAGTTGAGTAATCACCAGTTTCCAGCACTTAGTCAAAATATTGTTTCTGGTTTATACTTGTATATTTCACTCTTATTATTTCATGTTTTTTGACTTCTTCATTTTTACATCACGTGATTAGATATATTGCATGCCTGATATGAACTTGATTCGAACTGTGAATACGTAATGACATGAATTTGACATGAACTTGCAACACCCCAACGTATTCATGGATTCATGGAGGACTTGTGTCAACTTTATAACTGAACATACGCGGAGGAAAATGGGTAGTTTGGTAATGAACGTATGCCGTGGCATGAGAGTCCAATAAAAATCAATAATCTAAACCTTGTGTGCCGTTGTTCCGTGGGTTTGACGGAGCTTAACTCTGCGTGTTGTTGGTTCGTGGGTTTGACGGACTACTCTTGTATATATGCATACCTTCATTATTATACTACAACAAAACACGTAACCGTAGAACTGTCATACTTTTATAGTCTGCCATGTTTAACTGTCATATCATGCTTTTCCATTGCATTATGTTTTTTTTTAATCTATTATAGATTTGTCATTTATTACTTTTTACAATTATACTTTAAATCGTGGACTTACCGAGCGTAAGATCGCTGACGGACATTCCATTGTTTCTTTTTTCTTTTAGGAATGTTTGTCAAGTGACTTAAGGATAAGAGAAGAGATGAGCTGATAGATGAAGATTATTCGCAGATGTCATCGCAGGCTGATTACCAATCGCCGCCGGTCCTTATACATGTCTACCTACTTATTGTTAGATATGTATGCCCTATAAGTCTTCATTGTATAGGATGCTAGGGATATGTATGTACAGGACAATCTTGCTCGATATGATAGTATGATATTTGGTTTATTTTTATCTTAACATGTGATGTGTTTTACTTAGTATTTCATATCTTGTATACATGTTGATAAAGCCCGTAGGATCCTTGCTTGACTACCGGCGTTGTGATAGCATTCCTACTTGTGGGAGTTGGGTAGTCGATAAGCACATCCTTAAAATTTTCCTAGTCGTGAGAGTATCGAGTCTGGGCATTGATACTCTAAAGTAAACTAGTGTATACATATCTAGACCCTGACGAAGGGCGATGGATTGGTCCCGCAGCCATTAGTGTGGTGCACCTAAAATTGTATACATGTGCTTACTGGGGGTGAGTACATTGGATGGACTCGCCGATAACTGGCTAGATGGTATTATATCTGGCGTCAGATAGCAGTTCTCTGGTGACATGAGTGCAGATAGTCTGTCGACCTGAGGTCGTCATTTGTCTCGTGTAAGTTCCCACTATGCTTTGATTACTACCCTACTATGGCTCTACTGAGTCGTGCAAACAGAATTTAGTTGGGTAAAGTCCCGAGCCACATGGAGGCAGTGAGCGACTGTTGGGGATTCGTCTCTCCCGGTATAGGGAGTTGATGTCGCGCTGTGTTCGGTTGGCCAACACCATAAGTCCCTGGCCAGGGCGGATTAAGAATTACTGGACCAGTATATTCTCGGTTGGTCTTAAGCCACACCGGCCTAACTTGTCAGGTTATTAGGGGTCTGACATTTTCCACCCCTCAGACCCGGCATGTGATACTCTCAAACGAACAGACCGGACTACACGGAGATTGTCACGGACAGGTTCAATAGGGGTTCGGATGAGTTCGTTCGTCGGCCTTCCTTTCGACAGGTACGTGGGTATCCGTTACGTACAGCTAGTGCCACCGACGGACTTGTGGTTAAATCCACTGCCAGCGTACTGTCGAGTCTTTAGATTCCCATACAGAGGGTTTCCCTGATTCAGGCGAAAGGATGTAGAGGCCGTATGGTTTTACTGCAGGGTTCCGATCATATACGTATACTAGCTGCACGGATATTGTTCGGACGGATAATACTAGTGGGTTTAGGATTAAGCCGCATTCTAGTATTATATTATTGGATTATTTTCATCTCTTTGTATTCGTATTTTTTGCAGTACGAATACGGGTATGTATATACGGTGAGGGCATTCTTGTTATTTTACAAGAGATGCTTCTAGAAGGGGACACCTCATTATTAGATTTATCTATTTTTGGAAAAGATTAATATAGTGGAAAATGGAGATATTTGCGGCATGGTTGAAGCATGGCTAATTCATTTGACTTTACTATTCAAGCATGGTTGTTAATTTTCTATTGAAAATATTGCATGCTTGATTATTGTGAATGACTTAGCCATTCCTCACTTGCCTCTACACTCTTTGCTCATTTGGTTTTGCTCATTCTCTCTCCATTTTGCTCTCCTCCTTCCTCAAACCCTAACCCTCACATGTGTTGTGAATCCTAGGGTTCCTTGAGATAAAATAGTCTAATTAATATTCTACATCTCTAAAGCTATCTAGATTAACAAACTAGGTACCTTAGTTACCTCATTC
Organism: Agapanthus africanus; assembly: GCA_030015575.1. Classification (NCBI taxonomy): domain Eukaryota; kingdom Viridiplantae; phylum Streptophyta; class Magnoliopsida; order Asparagales; family Amaryllidaceae; genus Agapanthus; species Agapanthus africanus. The sequence continues at coordinate 127,075,808 of CM057350.1, read as the reverse complement.
TTGAGGTTTAAGCTTGAACCATAGACTCTCGGGTGGATCGTCTTCGACACGAGGAGGGCGATGACCGAGTTTGATCTGAACCATCTAGGAGATCAAGAAGAGGAGAAGAAGGCCCGACGGATTAGAACACAAAGGTATAAATCACTTCATAGTAGATTAGAACCTTTGTTTGTTTTTCTAGCTAGGGCTTATAGTCGATCTTGGAAGTTTAGTCGATGTTGCTTGTTTTAAAATTGATTTTTGTAAATTCCGCCTCTCTATAAACCCTGTGGATTGTGATATATCGAATTACATGGTATCAGAACCACTCCATAAGCCTTAGATAGCTTGTAGCGACGTTTAAAATCCGCCGTTTTTGTCGCGCACGAACTGCCGACAAAAACGGTCCTAAACATGTTGTTTTAAGATGTTTGCACACCCTGCGGGCTCACGGTTTGAACCGAGAATCCACAGGGTGGTGCATGGACACCCCGGGGATACCTTGGGGGACCCAAGTCCAGGCCCACCCCCTAATACCACCACAAGGTGGCCTTAGGGGGTGGTGATCCAAGAGCACCCCAAAAGGGTGCTCTCGGGTCTGCCTCCCTTAGGGGCCACCTCATGGTGGCCCCCGGGGGTAGGTACCCTCCCGAGGCCCCTGGACTGACAGTTAATTTTTTCCTCTCGCCTCCACGAAGGTTCAGACGGGTTTCGAGTTCGTTTCGACTCCCAGATTGGCTTACAAAAAAAATTTTGGTGATTTTGGTGGACAATTTTTCAAGTCTTAGAAAATTAGTTTCGTTCACTAATTGTGCTCGGATTTTATAATATCATGGATTTCTTTACTTGCTTTATGATGTGTATATGTGTTCTTAAATATCTTCTAATCGCTATATGTCAATTAGAAGGGGTTGCACATATCTTGTGATATTTGGATGCGAATAGTTTCATGGATCGTCGTGTGAATGGCTCAGTATGAATCTAGATGTGAGATGTGAGTGGATTTTTTGTAATTCATGTAATAATTCTTGTATATTCTTTTATTGAGGAGCACTCGGGTTGAGAATGTAGTCACCGGCTGTTTATTACTTTTCTTTTCCGCATCTAGGATTGACCCACGGAGGAGTACACAAGCTACAGGGTTCTAGAATTCAGCGGGTGGCCATCTCGAGGAGTCAAGACCGGGGTCACCCAATTCTAGGATTGGCAGGTAGCTTGCCGCACTCATAGGGGTCTAGGATGATTCACACTCGGCTATTCACACGACCGTGGAGGACTATGTTTCATAGGTGGCTCGTTGAAATGCAAATGTTCCTAGTTGATCTATTTTTCCATTCTCTGTGATGATTATATCTGCCTATGTTGATTATCATGCCTGTGATGGATATGTGTGTGTGTGTGTGTGTGTGTGTAAATAAATGTTGTATATGTTTTGCATCCGCACTAGTCCAGCCCCCGCTCTGCCATTAGTTAAGTAACCTAACGATGCATGACGGGGCCATGTGGTGAATGCAGGTGGAATATACGTACATTCTATTTTCGTTCTTTTTGTGGTGTGATAAGGTTAATTGATGGGACCGGATTAATCTCACTTAATGCAAAGTAATAAATCTAAAATCTGACATTGTTGGAATAATTGCAAAACCACTCGGTTTTCTTCAAAAACAACTTTTAAAAGCGGAGCTTAAACTAATCCTTTTCAAAAGCTATTCGGTTCCTTTGACTATATCAAGTTCATTACGTTAACGGTTTTCGCCAAAACTAGTCGTTGTCTTCCATCATTTCAAATAAGTATCGACTAGTATTCATGCTATGTATTTTGATCTTCGATAAGGCATAGTGTTTGATAGCTAGTGGGTGCTTATCTGTAGTATAGATAGATGCATTAATCTAAGACATACGTACAACTGTTTTGACCTTCGTCAAGGGCTTGTACAAATGGGTCTAGATTAATCTAGACAATGACGGTGTTTACCGTTGAAAACAGAGACGAACTGGGATAGACCGTCTTGCTAGAATTTGGGGGTAAATGCTATTTGGATTTGTCCGTCCACTTCTCCAAAGATACCAAGTTGATTTATGGCACCATATATCGGAGCTTTGGACAGATGCGACCGTTGTAGCAGATTTTATCAGAGCCCCCTCATTTTATGAGGGTTTTTTGATTATGGGGACGCTCTTCCCTGCAGGCGCAAGCCCCTGTAGTTAATTACGTTACCGCATTGCGATAACCACTTTTTCCCGCTGCGGAAGTTCACTTCGTGTCGTGTGTATGTTTGTTTTGGTTGCCCGTGGATTGTATATGGAGACTAGTTTATGTCATCGCCCGCAGAGCGTGGATCAGTCCAAATCCATATATTTTAAATTTAGGCTTAGCTTTATTTAAGGACCGTTAATCTGATTTGAGATCAAGATCAACTTAAACGTGTGAGCATTTGGGCTTAATTTGTTCTTGCTAAGGATGCGTTAGTCTAATTTGAGACTAAGATCAACTTAGCAAAATTTCAAGGATCATTTTTATTTAAGATCCAGCACAAGAGCATTTGGGCTCAGCTGCAAGAAAATCTCAGAGATTTAGCCAATTTGAGCTAAGTCTTTTTAGTCTTTTTTTTATTCAAAAGTACTAAGCACTCATTTGGGCTCTATTTGTTCAGCCATTTTCTTTTCATGTAAAAGTGCTAAGCACTTATTTGAGCTCTAGCGCTCACATTCATGTCATGTGAAGCATTAAGTCATAGGCGCCTCCCGATGAGTGTTGAACACTTTAGTCGTTTTGACTAATCATGAAGTGCTAAGCACTTTTTATGGCATCCACGTGAGGTGCACGTGCGGCGCTGGGCACTGCCCAATTAGTGCTAAGCACTCAGCCATTTTGGCTGCATATGAAGTGCTAAGCACTTTTTGTATGGCGCCCACGTGAGAGCATATGCGGCGCTGGGCGCTGCCCAATCAGTGCTAAGCACTTAGTTGTCTTCGACTGCATAGGAAGTGCTGAGCACTTTTATTCAGCGCCCACGTGTGTTTCACGTGAGGCGCCGGCCTTCTGTTTTGGGTGCCCGTGTGTTTTCACGTGAGGCGCTAGGTGCTGTTAAAAGGGGCGCTCACGTGAGAAGCACGTGAGGCGCTAGTCTTTTTTTCCTTTTTCAGAGATTAAATCTCTGTTAATGGCATTTTGACCATTAATGATCACCAAGATCTTCGTTTTTGAAGATCTGGGATCAGGTTTTTTTTAAGAACTAAGTTCTTTTATATGTTCTTTTTCCTTTTGTTTTGCTTTTTGTCCTAATTCTTTTCTGAATTTTTGATTCTCAATAACAAGATCCTCCCAATGAGAATTAAATTCTCACTTGTGGGAGACTTATCTTGTGGATTCCTGATCCAGAGAAAGAACTAAGTTCTTTGAGAAGGGTTAAGCCCTTAAAATAGGTAAAAAGAGATATTTTGATCTCTGAATTTCTTTTACCTAGGTTTCTTTTGAAAGGGAAGTCTTCCTCTCCGAGGGTTGAATTCTCTATTTTTTTTGGAAGCGTTCTGTATTTTTCAGACGCTTATAGGGGGATTTTTCTATGTGAGACTTGAAGTCTCGGGTCTTTTATATAGTGGAGGCAAGTTTGTTACTTAATTCTGAGAAAATCTCTCATTGAGAGATTCCAATTGATTTAATTGGACTCAAAATTGAGTTGGGGAATTTTACTCAACATTGGATCTTTGATCCAAGGACTTCTGTTTTTACAGAATATGATTTTTGTCTTTAACGAGATTGAGAAAATATTTTTCTCTGTATAGAATTTATTCTGTAAAAATGGTGATTTTTAATCACCATTGGATATTTTAATCCAATGGTTCTCGGTTTTACAGAGAGCAGTCTTTCTTATTGTAACAACTCCAATTTTAGTGTACAAAGATTTATTTAAAAATTGATATATACTTGGAGTAATTACATTTCTGTGAGTACCATAAATACTTGTTTTTCTTTCTAATAACAAGAAGGAGCTTGTAGCTCATTGGTAATACCTTGCACTGCTGAACCAACCCACCAGAGTTCAAATCCCATCCCCCACATTATTTTTAATATTGTTTTATTTTGAATTTTTTAGAATACCAAGAGTCTACATATGCATAACTCGTAAAAACCCTACTAAACTAATAAAACAAACTATGCCAGGGGGTTAGTGAATCGACGGGGAGTTCTCTGGGCATCGGACTTGGCAAGGATCGGCCGAGTCCGCCGGCGACTCGGCCGACTCAGGCCGGCCCCGCCGGTCGGACTCGGCCGGACCGCCGAGTCCCCAAAATGAAATTTGTGCCTCTTCACATTCCCTGTACACCTCCATAGTTTAATTACTTAGACCAGCACCAGAGACCCTTTAAAACCCTAATTACTCTATTTTAATACATTTTATTACAATTTAATACATTTTTTCTTTACAACCCTTCACCTAACCCTAACCCTAGCCTTACCCTATAAATACAACCCCTAGACACATCCCCTCACTCCAAAATTCTGATAAAAAACTCTCAAGAAAACTATAGAGAATTTGTGTGCAATTTAAGTTAGCAAAAGGTGAAAGCTTCGGCGATATTCCGACGACGACCCTAAGAGCTCTCGGCGATGAAACGACGCACCGGCGCCTCTTACCGTTCCCTATTCCTCTCTTCTAATCTCTAAACCTTTAAGTCCCACCTCCTTTTCTCCTTTGCTACTCTATAAACATCTTTTAATAAAACCTGACAGAATCCGAGTCAAACCGATTTCCGATTCGGTTTCTTTCTAAAAATCCCACTTTTCTTAAACACAACCCTATTAAACCATTACATGTTGACTATTAATCATTAACAAACATGTTGAACAAGTTTCATGACAATCTATATCATTTTGTAACTTTTATCGCTCTTTTTCAGTAAAATACCATGTAGTTTCATTTTGACATTAAATCATCACAATCTTGCTATACCTTTAAGTTAGATCACGAGGTAATGACCTACCTCCTCACAACACTCATATGAAACATAGCATAATACTTTTTGGGAATAAAGAATACGGAAAACGAACCTTTACATATAAATACCCTTTACTAATAAAACCATTTTTACAAGATTTAGTATTTTTAAACAAATCTTTGCAAAGCACCGCTATAACCGATTTTGGAAAACCCGACTGGGATGGTGCGGATTATCGCACGTCCTTGGGCTTAGTAGTGCGAGATGCAGACTCCCGCAAGGGGCATTCGGTCTCGAACGATTTACAAAATACAAAATCTTAAGAAAATGAGATTTCTAAAAATATAATATATATTAAAAAAACTATTTATATATATATGTATAATTAAAATATTTATTTGTGATAATATAAATATTCCAACTTTTTCTAAAATCACAAGAGTCACTTTGCATTAAAATACCATGAATTCCATACTAAGTACAATATTACAATTTAATACCCTATATTATGAAATTAGGTTAATTTCACTAGAAACATCACATATATTAAATCTACATTTATTACAACTCTAAAAACGATAATTAAACACTTGGGGTGTATTTTGAAAGTTATACAAAAGTATTTTTACATAAAACCCCTCAAGTTCTATAAATTACCCTAAGGACCCTAGTAAACATAGGTTTAAACGGTACCAGTCTCTTGAGCCTCAGGGAGCCGGAGATATGGGTTGCCTATCTAAGGTAGACAACTTAACAACGGTGTTATCAACACGGTAATCGTCTTTGAAAAAGACACAAATCCTGCCGCTCATGTGCAACGGTTACCGATAACATCAAAACAATCAGGACTTCAATTTCTTTTATAATTATTCTGACTCGGACTGAATCTCATTAATAATCTGACTTGAATATGATTCAAGTACAATCTACAATCTACAATCCAACTTGAATCGTTGAATACATATATTCAAACTATTTAATCTGTATTGACCGAACCGAACCATGGATATACTTCCATTTACATGATTCTCCAGTTACATCCATTTACTGATATCATGGTTTCGGCAAGTCATCCAATTATACAATCTATATTACAAGACAATACAAGTTGCAATACAATACAACAATACAATCAAGACACTACGGGGTTTAAGGGGTAGATTGGTACGGAAGGTGTTTGAAATGGCACGAGACCGTAAGATTTAAAACACCTAACCTGAATCATTTTGCTGTTGTGTCGTGGCATAACGGTTCCTTATACTTCCTTTTGCCCTAGTCTCTAGCATATAGAGACTCCTCTCGTATACACTGGCATCTTTCTATACCAAGCTACAAACAACAACGTTAATCAAATAATACAACTTTAAAAGCTACCTTCTCTTTCTGCCTATTCTATTTCTTCCTTATCTTTAGGACTTACCGAGCGATTTGTTCGCTAACGACATTCTCTTTCTTCTTCTTTGAATGTCGTCAGATGATTTGGATCTTCCGGAGATCGAGCCTACCAGCAAGGACTTGGACCAGCTTTCCTACGATCCAGAGCTATAACTTTATTGTACACATTTTTATTTCAGTACTTTTCATTTCTGTTATGCCACTGTTTGGGCATTGCTTTTCTTCAGATGTATTTACTTTTTCATGCATTGTACAAAAAGAATGTTAATAAATAAAGTTGTTGTTCAATTATATCTTTTGTCTCTTGTGCATTTCTCTTATATTGCTTAGATACGCTTAGCGTATTTACTTCAGAGTAAATATGTAGCGGCCTTGTCGCGTCCTCTACCCGTACACTGGGAAGCGGGGCATGACAGGTTTTGTTTGTGGCCCGTGCAGGTCAGAGTTGTATTTTACCCTACCATGCAATTCTGTTCTACGTGAACAAACCTAAGCAATATAACACAAGAACCAGTAACTAAAACATTCTTTACAATTCATACTTCTTGAATCTTATCATTTCATATACTTTGAATCTGTCCTAACCCAAATTTTTCGTCAAGGTTATGGATTCCCCAAACAACACCAGCACCAACTTCAACAACACTCCACCACCACTACCGATCACACCTGCCGTCCCTGCTCCTCTCAACGAGCAAACGGTTCTTCTTGAGGCAATCCGCAGCCTCCTCGAGGGACAACGGCAGCAGACAGCTCTTTTAATGAACTGTCCCGAGGCAGAAGCATCTGGGGTGAAGCAATTCAGGGCTTTGCACCCATAAATAGTTCTCAGGAAAAGAGAGCCTACTGGATGCTGAGGAATGGGCTCAGAGTATCGAAGATGATCTGGCAGCGGCACAAGTGCCAGAAGTAGCTTGGGTTCGTGTTGCAAAATTACAGTTCACGGACAATGCACGGAACTGGTGGAAGGAGGAAGAAAGCCGTCTTGAACAACCCATCGAATGGAAGACTTTCCACGACATGTTTGACGCAAAGTACTTCCCTGAGACTGCCAGGTTCGACATGGAACAGCAGTTCATCCATCTGCAACAAGGTTCAATGTGGACCAAGTCAGTAGATGAATATGACGCTGAGTTCACCATGCTTAGTCGGTAAGATATGTCTCAGTAATTCGAATTGTTCAATATATCACATATTCCAAAGCTAACACAAAATTTTAAATAGATTTGCGGCACACCTAATACCGACGGATGAGATTAGGGCCCGTCGATTTCAACAAGGATTGGATTCGCAAATCCAGGCTGCACTGGCCACATGAGATTTTTTCCGACTCACGAATCGGCTCTGAAAGCTGCCCGCCGTTATGAGGCAGTGGTAAAGGCAAGGGGCGGACCTTAGTTTACAGGAGTTAAACGCCCTATCAACCAGATGGCAGGAGGAGCCTCGTCAAGGCCACCTTTTATGCCAAGGCGACCCGGAGTACCGAACAACCGTCCCAGCTCAGCCTTTTGTACCTACTGCAAGAGAACTGGACATATGATGCAAGACTGCCGGCGAGCCAACCGTCTTTGCTTATTCTGCGGCTCAGCTACTCATGGAATTGAGTCTTGTCCCAAAAGACAAAATCCATATGTTGCACCCAGGCCAGCAATCACATACCCATAGCGCCCAGCCATCCGAGCATCTGCCCCAAGACTTGCACTACCTGCTCCACCACCTAGAGGACCACAAGATGCACCTCCTCCTTGTCAGTTCCATCAAGCTCAAAGGAACGTTCCGAGGAATGCTTCTCAGGCCAGGAGGAATGTACCACGGCGCCAGGCTTTCACGATGACAGTGGAAGAAGCTGAGGCCACTGGCCAAGTTATCACTGGTAACCCTTTCTTCTCAAACCTTTCTTTCAGTCTTGCTACTTATCTACATACTTTTCCCTATACCTAAACATATCCCACATACCTTAGGTACAATCTTAGTAGCCTCACTACCTGCACCAGCATTGTTCGATACTGGAGCATCTCACTGCTTTATGTCGCAATGGTTCGTCCGAACCCATGCGATTCCAGTCACACCGCTTGTATCTAGCTGGAATGTCAGTTCAGGAAATGGCGTTCTGAAGGCAACAATGGGATACAGCTTGTGTCCAGTAGTCTGCAGCAGAGAATTTTATGCTGATTTCAAAGTGCTGGACATACCGAACTTCGATGTGGTTCTAGGTATGGATTGGCTAGGAACCTTTTATACTACCATCGATTGTCGTCAAAGGAGGGTAGTATTCGAGATTCCAGACCATCCAGTCTTCTATTTCAAAAGCGGAGACCGTACCCTGGAGCCAAGTACAAACAAGGCGAAGCCAAAGAAGGCAGTAATTGCAGCAACTCAAGCAGAGGAAGAATCAAGGCCAGATGTGGTTCGAGAGTTCGAAGATGTATTTCCTGACGATATCTCAGGTTTGCCTCCCGATCGAGCTTGTTCCCCTCCGAAAGACGCGGCGAAGACGTGGTGGACGTCTCCCCTGAAATTCGGGGCAGATGCTAATTGGTGCTATCCATCCACCTCTCCGAAGATGCCAAGTTGATTTATGGCACCATGTATCGAAGGTTTAAACGGATGCGGCCGATGTAGCAGACTTCATCAGATTCCCTCTCGTTTGAGGGGTTTTTTGATTGTGGGGACGCTCTTCCCTGCAGGTGCAAGCCCCTGTAGTTAATTACGCTACAGCATCGCGGTAACAACTTTCTCCTTCTCCATATGGTCACTTCGTGTCGTGGGTGTTTGTTTTGTGTTTGGTTGCCCGTGGATTGTATACGGAGACTAAGTTATGTTGTCGCCTGTAGGGCGTGGACTAGTCCAAATCCGTATCTTTCTTAGATTTGGGTTTGGGGGTTTGGGTTTAAGGATACGTTAGCCTCATTTGAGACTAAGATCAACTTAAACGTTTGTTAAGCATACGTTAGTCTAATTTTAGACTAAGATCAACTTAACGGGATCGTTTAGATCCGACAAGAGAGCAATTGGGCTCTGTTGTTTAGTTTAGTGACATTGCGGTCGATAATTAGTTTAAGGACATTACGGTCCATTGTTAGTTTAAGGACATCTCGGTCCAATGTTAGTTTAAAGATATCGCGATCGAGGTTAAGGACATCATAGTCCGTGGGTTTAGAGACTCCACAGTCCAATGTTAGTTTTAAGACATCACGGTCGAGATTAAGGACATCATAGTCCATGAGTTTAAGGACCTCACAGTCCGATGTTAGTTTTAAGACATCACGGTTGAGATTAAGGACATCATAGTCCATGAGTTTAAGGGCCCCTCAGTCCGATTTTATTTTAAGACATCACGGTCGAGGTTAAGGACATCATAGTCCATGAGTTTAAGGACCCCACAGTCCGATGTTAGTTTTAAGACATCACGGTCGAGGTTAAGGACATCATAGTCCATGAGTTTAAGGACCCCACAGTCCGATATTAGTTTTAAGACATCACGGTCGAGGTTAGGGACATCATAGTCCATGAGTTTAAGGACCCCACAGTCCAGTTTAAAGACGTCATAGTCTGTGAAATGTATGGTTGTCGGGACCCGTCACCTCTTTGAAGACGTTGAGGAATTACAACGACGAATATCAAAGGAGTGAAGAGATGTACCCTTGAACCAAGGTGAGTTGGTTGAAAGAGCAGATGTGCTCAATTGGAGATAAGTTGAGGACTTATGGCCAGAATTGGGCTAAGTCCAATTAAACAAATGTTTAACATTTTATTTTTGTTCTGGTTATTAAGCCTTTGTTTGGGCTCGACCTTTTTAATAATGCTAGGCATTGGGCTTTGACATTTTTGTCTTATAGCATTTATCAGAGCAGAGTGTGTTCTGACAACGCGCCACGTGGCGCGTTAGACGCTTTACGCCAATTAAGGAGCGCATTGCGCTAGCGCACACGACGGTGACACGTGTCGCGCTTAGCGCTAAGCGCTGATTCATTAGCGCATTGCACTTTCCATTTATGAGCGCTTTGCGCTAGTCTGTTGGCGCGCCAGCGAGCGACACGTGGCGCGCTTGGCACTGAGCGCCATTCTATGAGCGCAGCACTCTGTTTTAAAAGCGCAAAGCGCAAGTGGTGTCTATGGTTGACATGTGGCACGTTTTGGCGCTGAGCGCCGATCCAAGGAGCGCAAAAGCGCAGTTCATGAGTGCAAGGCACTTTTCAATAGCGCAAAGCGCATTTGATCAATTTTAAGATCAAAGAACAAATTTATGTTCTTCAAAAGAGGCCTTTTCCTCAAGATCTAAGAACAAAAGTTCTTGTTTTTATAAAAGGCTCTGTTTTTATAGATCAAAAGATCTGTGAATGAAGTAAAATACTTCTTTTTGTCTTTTTATGATCAGATCTTTTTGACCTTTTCTTTTTAATCAAAGACCTTGGTCTTTTTTAGATCTATGATCTTTTTAGAAGATGATTCTTCTTCTGTTGTTCAAGAATTAATTCTTTATCTTGAAGAAATGATCTTTTTTTGCTAAAGGCTTGCCTTTCTTTTTCTTTGAGTTTTCTCAAAGTTTGCAGAGGGTTTTTCTCTTTCTTTTTCTATCTCTCAGACTTGAAGTCTTGGGGCCTTTATATAAGGCCAATTGATTTGTTAAATCAGTTTAAGAGATCTTTCTCTGATTGATTTGGGAATATTTCCCACCGTTGGATCTTTGATCCTAGGGCTTCTGCTTTACAGAAGATAATCTTATTTTAATAAGATTGAAAAATCTTTCAATAACAGAATTTTAGTTCTGATTAATTAATAATTTGTTATTAGTAGATCTTTTGATCTGACGGTGGGGAATTTTTAATCCCAGCGCTGGCGCACCTACGTTCGACACGTGGCGCGCAGCGCAGAGCGCAGCGCAACTGTGCTAGAGCACCCGTGTTTGACACGTGGCACGCAGCGCAACGCAACTGTGCTAGCGCTCCCGTGTTTGATACGTGGCACGCAGCGCAAAGCGCAGTGCAACTGCACTAGCGCACCCATGTTTGACACGTAGCGCACAGCGCAGAGCGCTGGATCTGAAGCGTTGCTTCAACTTAAATTTTGAATTTTAAAGCAGAGCTTTGCTCTGATTGGGGGTGCGCTGCCTAGGGCGCAGCGCGCCTGGTGCTAGCGCGTCTACGCTTGACACATGGCATGCAGCGCACGGGATCTGAAGCGTTGCTTCGATTTTTGAATTTTGAAATTCAAAACAGAGCTTTGCTCTGATTGGGGGAAACAAATGCCCCCCACCATTGCGCTCAGTGGCGCACACGTGAGTGCAGCGGTGGCAACATCTGAGCCATTGGATCAACTCAGAAGTTGAAGAGGCGGTTCAGTGCCTATAAATAGGACCTTTGGTCTTCAGATGATTATCATCTTCTTCTTAAGAATTTTTTTTCAGAGCCTTGCTCTTCTGTTCAAGAACTTTCAAGAGTTAGAACTCTACCAAACTTAGGTAAAATTAAAATTAAATTATTTTTTAATAAATTAGGGTTTTTACCCATTAATAGAGCCTTGCTCTTCATAGATCTTTGATCTAAAGAAAACCCTTTTAGGGTTTCATTAATAGAGCCTTACTCTCATGAACCCATAGATCTAAAGAAATCTCTCTTGGGGTTTCTTAGCCCATGAATCAGAGCTCTGCTCTTTTGATAATATGTAGATCTTTTGATCTTTTGATGAAGAACCCTTAAGAGTTTTTTCATGGATCTTGAAGATCCCAGAATTTTTAATTCTCAAGAATTAATTTTAATTTATCTTTGATGGATTTTCCATCATCATTACAGAGCCAGGCTCTTTAAGGAATTTTATTCCCTCATGACCAGAGTTTGACAAGTGTCACTCTGTTGCAGAGCTTTGCTCTCAAAGGGAGATTTTCTCCTTTTTCCAAGGGATTTCTCATTCAATGAGAATATTCTTTGAGGATTTTCTCATTAATTGACAGTCTCATCCAATGATGAGACTGTCTTATTAATTGATGCATTGTCATCTGGATTTTGTGGGTCCCCCTTTGGTCCCCTTTCCACTGCATTGCAGTGTGGTACAAATTTTAAAGTGCCGAGTGTCGGGATTTTAAAATTAAATTATAGTACTGACGATCGAATTTTGTTCTTTCTCGCAAGCGACATGTCTTCCGATCTCTCTTTCCCGTTTTTCCGTTCAGAGGGAGGATTCCCTGAGGCGCCTGTGGACCGGGAGGTTCTCGCGCTTATCAGAGACTATGACCGGGAACACAAAAACCTTCACTTATGGGGTAGGTGGTACGACCAGATAATCAGAGGTCGTCGAAGCTTCTCTTGTGCGACGCCGTCAGAGCCGATCTCGTCGATCTCGTATGCAGATGTACCCTCGGTGAACTATGCCGTGGAGGTCGTTAATTGGACTTCGGAGGGTCTTCTTCAACCTTCGATTGCCGCCATACCCATGCAGCTGCCGACAACTTTGGATACTTTGGGGCGGCGCATATGCCAGGGCGAGTCACGCCCTTGGGGACAACCTTACAACATCGGGTTGACTCACCGACATTCGGCCGGGTATTTGCAGTGGGCCAGGTACATTCTATCGGCGAAGAAAACGCCCTTGCTGAAGCTCGGCCTATATCCCGCGGTTTACGCTTCATTGTTCCAATATTCTGCTCCTCCGACATGGTGGAATAAGGCGTTCTTGGAGTAATGGAACATCCCAACCCATACCTTTCTTCTACTGGACAGAGAAGTCTCCATCTCCTTACAAGAATTTGCTGAGATTTCCGGTCTGCCGGTTAGGGGGGAGCACTATGAGGAGCTGCTTCTTCCAGATGAATATGTTTTTGCCACCAAGCCGGTGGTGATGGGCCTAACGCCGAAGAACGCCATCCAGCACCAGTTTCCCAGCTTGATCAAGGTGCTAAACATGTACGAGAGCCTCTTCTTGGAATCCGGAGGCCGGGGGGTCAGTTTCGCGGAATTTGTTGCCCGATTTCTTCGTCCGGAGATTTTATCATAACGGGGCGAAAAATTTGCCAAGCTCGACGATCCCTTCGGTTTCGGCTTGGACCGTCGACCAGTATTGGAAGATGATCAGAAGGGCTTTTATCTTCCCGATGCTGCGATCATTCCTCTGTCAGAAATCGCCGCTCCGGGCATTGACGAGGAGACTTTCTTTCTCGGGTTTCTAGGGTTATGGCTGTGTTGGTTCGCGCTCCCCCTGCACCCTCGCTATATGAGGCCGTCTGTCTTCTACCCAGCACATCGAATGGTGGCTGGCATACAAGTGGCCATCCGGATCGCCGGGCTGGCCCACCTGTACCATGGTCTTAGCGTGGCGGCGGATACAACTGAACCGGGGGTGCAAGCTGCCAACTTCCCGATGCATTACTTTACTTCGTGGATGGAAATGCACGTGCTCGGGGTGTTTGGTATTCATAAAAGACCCTCGTTTTTCGAGAAGTGCAAATTTCCCAGAATTATACGGCTGGTTGACGCTTCCATCGTGAATCCGTCTCAGCGGGAGGCTAGGGAGTTGCTTCTTCGTCCGCGCACGGTCGGAGCCGGTATGTCTTTTACGGACAAAGTCCTGACGATTGGCCAGGAAACTTCCAAGACGGTGCTGGCACTGCGCGACACCTTTAAGGACGGGGCCTCCGTGTTGAAAGCCCGGGAGATTCTATACCCATACTCCATCAGGCCGGGCTTTCTCGTATTCAGGCAAAATGATGCGGCGCTTTTCATGAGATACAACCCCCATCATTTTGCCCAGCAGCTAAGTTATAACCAGGGGGTCCCCCTGGAGGCGTTTTTGGAAGAACCTGGTGCCACCAGAGAGGGAATACGGAGTGCACTGCATCACTTTATGCGCTTGAATACGGGCTCCCACTTCTTCATTAGCGAGCTGAGTTGCATCCCGAGGGCCCTTAACGTGTACGAGGCTTGGTATCAGCACGCGATGGGTGCTGTCATCAGGGAAGAGAGGCGGTTGCTGCTCGATCGCAAGAGTGCGCCCCCTGCCAGCGATCGCAACATCCCTTTGAAGCGACGGATCGCTGTCCGTCCTCCGCTAAGAGAGGCTGCTGCAGCTGAGCCTCCACGTGTGCTGAGCCCCACGCGTGGATTGCCCCGTGATCCTGTGGATGTGCTATCGGTGCCCTGTGCTCCCGTGGAGATGGTAAACGTAGCTTCACCCGAATCTGGCATGGGCTCGGATATCGGGACTCGCCGTCCCAAGGTGGCCACTAAGCGCAAGCTGGTGTTGGCTGTGACCGGAGCTCGCTCTCAGAAGAAAAAAAAGTCGCACTTTTCTCATAACGTGGTACTTGGCCAGGAGCCTCATGCTCCTTATAGTGAGGGCTTGAGTGAGTATGGGACAAATGAGGGCTTATTCTTGCCGCCAGATGATACTGATCTGGTGGCTGCCATTGCAGCTTCCGAGCGATTGGCAAGACGCAAAGAGGCGTTGGCTAACCTCGCGCGATCAGGTAATTATTAGTTGCATTTTTTTTGCCATTGCATCATACCTCTATCATTGTTTTTTGACTAATGCTTTTCCTTCTTTAATAGGCATTTCTACCGAAGAAACTCTCGCTGCTTCTCTCAAGACTTTTGAGGAAGAGGAACGACTTCGAGCATCCATAGGCTTTGGTACATTTCGGTTCGCCATGTTTTTGCATCCGTTTCTTATGAGTAATCTGACTCTTTCTTTGTCTTATCGCAGGGATCACAATGCCTATCCCGCAAGCTGATGCGGAAATTCACCCCGGGCCAGCTACCGAAGCCCCGGCCTCTTCGGCACTGCCGCGAGAGGCCTTACTTAAAAAGAAGATGACGGAAGACTTGACGGCTCCAGAGGTAACCCTGAATGCGGACGACGACGTCCTGTTGAAGGAGGCTTCTAAAAGGTCTGTTTTGACGGCTCGGGAAGAAAGGAAGCGCCTGAGGCGCGCAGCAAGGGAGCGTAGTGCTGCTTTAGCTGCGGGAGCAGGTTCGAGTGCCGTTACCCCTGCTGCTACTCCTTCGGAGGAGTTTCCTGTTGCCTTGTCTACTACTCACAGACGAGCGGCACGTGTGGCTCGGGAAGCGAACGGTAAATCAACTCCAGGTAATGTGCCTTGAGGCTCCGTTGTCAAAGTTTTAAACTATCAGTTCTCATATATCTTATCTTTGCAGGGCCGAGTCTTCCCGAAGAAGTGGCGGCGATCGCTGAGCCTGAGAGAGCGGTGGAGGAGGTAGCTATTATTTCCGAATCCGGGGTGGTGGCAGATGATGTGGTCGCAATTTTCGAGCTCGAGGTAGTGGCCGACGAGACGGCTACCACGGCCGAGCCTGGAGCAGCGGTGGATGAGACGGCTGCAATTACTGAGCCTGAGGTGGGGTTGAGCGAAACGGGTGCAATTGCTGGGTTTGATGTGGTCACTCTTTCTCAAGAGTCGGGCACCGCCACGATCGTCGCTCTTCCTGCCTACGGTTCTTTATCGTCTCCTGGCGTCGCAAGCGTGACGACGGCTCTCATGGAGTCAGGGGACGAGGCGACGGGAGGTGAGGCCACCCTAATGGAGGAGGGAGACGCCGTTGTTGAATCAAGCGACGCCCTCGTCACGGCTCCGGCTGGCGAATCTTCAGGTAGATTTTAGGTTACCGCCCTTCTTTTGATTCTGCAATCTTTCCTAACAAGGTTTATCTTGTTTCTAATGCAGGTGCGGCTAGTGCCGAAGTCGATCTACTCGAGACAGCGCCGTCAGTTACCGCCCTGACGGTGACCACCTCTCTACCCTTTCTCATACCGTCACAGATGCTGGAAGGTATAGATTTGTGGCCCATTAGTCTTATCTCTCGGCTGTGTAATTCATGTACTAACGTTGTGTCATCGCGTTTTTGCAGGAGTCCTTTTTGACCACCTGTACCAGGTGCTACATCCTCACTTTTCCTTCCCGTCGGAGATTGCTTCATCCAGTGGCGCTGGTGAATACAGCTTTCAATTAATGCTCTTTCTTTTACCGATAATGAAATTATTTCTCATTCTTCTTTGCTTTGATTGCAGTGCTACAGATTGAAGGAGGAGATAAGAGATCAATTGCGCCACCGGTCCTCCCGGCTTTGCCACCTGCTGCAGCTGGTATACTAAATTCCGTTGTTCGTGAATCTCTTATATTTCTAGATCCGTCATCTAATTGTGATTTGTTTTGTAGCGGTCGCTTCGACTCCGGACTCTTTCGAATCTTTCATTATGATGCCGGCAGGCCCCTTCTCCAGACGTTCATCCTCAAAGGGTGCTGTGACGAGTCTGCGCATGTTGAGCGAATACGTCGAGGAGCTTGACGCGGAAGCTCCTGTTAGTTATATGTATGCCCTAGAGGCCATTACTGTACATATGATGTATATTGTAGTAGATACTTGGACATATATAGGGAGGACTTTATTGCTCGACATGATAGTACGCTATCTGGTTGCTCTTTATCTTAACATGTACTCTGATTTTCTCTATGTTACATGTTGATAAAGCCCTTAGGATTGTACTCGACTACCGGGACTATGATGAGATCATACTAGTGGGGCCACGGTAGTCGACGAGTACATTCTATAACTGTTCCTAGTCGAGGGTGTATCGAGACAGGGCATCGATATACCAGAGTAGACTAGCGTATACGCATCTTGACCCATATGATGGGCGATGGATGATCCCATATCAATCAGTGTTTGACATCAAGGATGGTGTACGGGTGCTCAGTGGAGACTGGGTACACTGGACGGACTCGCCGAGAACTCCCAGATGGTATTATACCCCACGTCAGATGGCAGTTCTCTGGTGACACTGGTACAGGTTAGTCTGTAGACCCGAGATCGTCATAGAGTCTTGTGTGATTCATACTGTGCTTTGATTTCCATCATACCACGTCCAAGAGGGCATGCAAAAAGGTGGCTTTTGGGTACAGTCCCGAATCACATGAAGGCAATGAGCAATAGGAAGGGATTCGTCTCTCCCGGTATAGGGAGTTGATGTTGCTCTGTGTTCGATTGGCTATAACTGGAAATCCCTGGCCAAGGTTGCTGAGATTTACTGGTAAGTGTTATCAGTAGTTTCTCGAACTGTTATAGACCTCATATCGACACGACTTATCAAGCTACTGGGGTCTGACGTTTACCACCCCTAGACGAGATATGCGACATATAAGACGGAGAGACCGGACTGTACGGGAGTGTTACTGATTGGAATCGCAGGAGAATGTACAGGCTTGCTTGTTGATCTTCTGATCGATCAATACCTGGATGGCTGTTACATTTAGCTGACCGCTTGCAGCTTGCGGGTGTTTGATATGATCATCACCTACTGCCGGCGTATTGACGATTCTTTAGAGTCCTACACAGAGGTTTCTTGACTCAGGCAAAACGGACTAGGAGCACATATATGATATGTGCGGGACCGAGAACAATACGTGTATGTGATACCGTATTAGATTCTCGCGATATGAGATATCGGCCGGGTATATGTGATATAGCCGGGTCATCGGATCAAGTGTTGATTCGATGAACTATACAGATTATATTAGTCGGTTATTTGTGAAATAGCCGGATTATCGGATCAAGTGTTGATTCGATAATTTAATGTATAATTATATATTTGATATATTAAATTACATTAACCGATATAAGCTCACTAAAAGATTCTTTTTCTCACTCGGGTAATACATTGATATATATATGCGATATATGTTAATTGTATTATTTTATTTTGTTATAATTAATATTGTATATGTGATATATAATATTGTAACATGTTATAATTACTAATGCAACATGATTAGTGGAGATTAAACAAGATTAAGGTTTGATTTGGGTTAGCTCATTCTTGAAGCTTCTAGAAGCTTTTCTTTTTGTCATGAGCTAAGATATTTTGTTGATATTTTCTGACCCAACCCAAACCCTTAACCTTAGTAAAGTCTCTACAATGGTTAGCCTCTTCATCTTTAACCATGGTTGCATAAGTAATTATCACCACAATTCATTATTTATCACAAAAGGATTACTATTCTTCTTCTTCTTCCTTGAGCTTTGAGAAAACTTTCTAGGTTTTCTTTATGTGATGATTTAGTGTGAGAAATAGAAAATAAATGAGAGCATAAATCCTACTTCATCATCCTAATATATCCTAGCCATTTAGATTAGGGTGTTCACTTCATTTAGTGAGTGAGAGCTTGTGTTAAAGAAACTTCAAGGTAGATCATCTTAGTTATCGAAGATCGGAAGCAAGCTTGTATCTTTCTCTTCGTGGAGCCTCTCTAGAGTCCGGGAATATGATGATCGCAGTGAAGGGACCTCAACATGGAGCTTTAGAAGTGAAGTACCGGACTACAAAGGTTGTAATCCCAAACTCTTAGTGTTAAAGTATTTAACATGCTTTGTTTCGCCTAATCTCTAGTTTAAAAATCTTGGTTAGGGTTGTTCGGCACGTCTAAATTTTAAATCGGGCATGGTTGATGCCTTATAGACCCTTGTGAGAGTGCCTAGTAACCCTACAGTGGTATCAGAGCCAAGCTAGAGCTTTAGGCGAAGTTTAAAGTCCGATCGAACTCCGAATACCCGTAAAACCCTAGTTTCTGGATATTTTCTAAAAATGTGATTTTTTCTGCATTAAAAATACTCAAAAAAAATCAGTAGGGAATTCTAAGGATTTATGTGAAAAACGAGTCATTAATACGCTTAAAACGCCGCGGAACCGCGGCAGGACCATGCCTTGCGCGGCGGTTTCGCGGCGCTAAGTGCGATTATGGTGTTCTTTTTCATAGTAACTTCCGTATGAATTTCCTGATGCTTCTGGGAATTTTTCATTATATTCAAGTGTTGTGTTTTCTGGGATGTATTGGGGACTCGTTGATTCGATCGGATAATTTAACTTCATTTAATTTTTTCCGGGTGATTTTAGAACGTGTTAAAAAGTTCGGATAGATATCAATAACTCATTTTTTCCCCTGTCGGAAAATTTTCAAAAGTTGAATTTTTTCTTGAGTTTGAAACTTCCGGAAAATCATGCAAGTAACTCGGTGGACCCTCCAGAAGACAACAAACCTTAACTCGATTATGTGACCGTCTGAACCGCCTCTAAAGCTTAGGGTTTGTGGCAGTATGGCGTTGCCACATGTGAGGCGTTGGCTTGACCCTTCTACAGCTGGACCATTGGTACTGTAGCATGTGATGGATGTTTTTAAACTAATTTCAAGTGTTGAGAACTATTTGGGAAAACTTGGGTGTTTTTTTATTCGATCGGAAACTTTAACACTGTCTATTTATCTGGAATGTGAGACAATATTTAGAATCCATAAGTAGTTATGAGATAACTAATTTGAATGTTATAAATCTAGCAGTTTAGTCTCATTTGATCGGTTGCCACGGGATTTTGATGCGATCAAAAGTCCGTCGCAGTCACGTAGCATACGCGGATACTCGCCGGGTAATCTTAATAGATAGCCATGCCCCATAGCCCCGACCAAGTGACTGTAGGAGAACCCCGTCGCCAAAAGCATCCGTTCGGGTGCTCGCGGCAGCGGTGTTCCGCCTTAGTGCACTTCGTCGACGGCGTCCGGGGGTGCAGCCGTCTACTAAAGTTTGCGACGAGCATTCGATCAGGATGTCGGGAATCTTGTTGAATTGCCTGACTTGACATTGAAAAGAGTTTTCGATATTGAGACTAAAATGCGGGGTTTATAATTGTTAGGCATGAGACGTCTAAATAATTCATTTGGTTAGGCATGCGATATCTAAGGAGGTTGCGGATTCCAACTGTTGTAGTTTTACACTTTCTTTTCTGTGACCGTAAGCGTAGTATGTGGTGTATCGCCGGCTTCGTTGCTATACATCAACGACAATCGGGATACGCATGCTTGCTTACGTTGATGATATGAGATGTTATGTGTTGCTGTGATATGTTATATTGGATCGTCGTGTTCTGAATAGCCGGGGTTTTTATGTGAGATGAGAGTTTTTCTTTTTCATTCATGTAAAATTCATTGTATGTAATATTCTTTTATTGGGGCACTTCCGGGCTGAGGATGATGTCACCATTGTATATTATTTACTTTTCCGCATTAGGTAAACCCAAGGCGGGGAGCACAAGTAACCGGGTTCTAGGGTCCAGAGGGAGACCATCTCGAGGAGTCGAGACCGAGTCTCCTCACCCTAGAATTGGCAGTGTTGCTTGCCGCTCTCGTAGGGGTCTAGGGATGTGGGTTTGGCTATTCAACGCGACCGTGGAATCCGTGTTTTATACAGGCTCGTATTAAAACACGGGCATCCTAGTATATCCAATATTTCATATATGTTCTTCTGCTGCAATGTTCTGTAATGAGATCATATTACTGCATGAGACGAATGTTTATATTATATATATGAGATATATGTTATATTGCAGATTTCGTTTCAAATGTGATGCTTGTGAAGCATAATAAAATGGGACTTCATTAATGAGATTAATGAAACTAAAAGAAACCTAAAGATGTTGTAGAAACTTGTTTAAAAACTGGTAGCTCTAGTTCTTACTTTGCATAACGGTGTTCCTTGTAGAACATCCAACACCTTATTCGATAAAGAAAGAGCCAAGATCCCTTCACCGGGAGTGACCTCTTTAGTGAAACTAGCAGATGCTACAAACTCGGTTTGCCTTTTGATTGTCTCTATAGTTTTTGCTTTGCATAGTGATATTTGTGAAATATCCTGCACCTTATTCGATGAGGAAAGAGCCGACGATCCCTTCACCGGGAGTGACCTCTTTAGCAAAACTAGAAAAGGCCTCAAAAACATTCCTATTAAAATCACTCGATTCTACAATGATATCAAGTTCATTACGCAAAGGGTTTTCTTACAAACCTGTCATAGCCCTCCATCATTTCAGATAAGTACTACTTAGTATTCGTACTGCGGTAGTTTGGCATGCGTCAAGGCGTAGTGTACGGTAGCTAACTAGTGCTTATCTGCTAGCATACAATGCGATTGGATTAGGGTATTCGTACGACGTTGTTTGGCATGCGTCAAGGGTCATGCGGGTGGGTTTAATTCAATCAGGAATGTACGGGTTGAACTTGACTAGCGGACTATGGGTTGTTTGGCATGCGTCAAGGTCATAGCATGCTAGGGGTAAAATATTATTGGGAATTTCAAGTGTTGAAATTTGCAATGAGATTGCATACCTTCTATGAGATAGTTGGATCCCGATACCCGCTGCGAGTAAGAGTTACTCCTGGGAGAGTTTTACACATTACAATTAGCCGATCACGTAGGTGTCTAGAAAGGTGTCAACGGGGTTATGCCCCTGGGAAAACGAGGTTTACTTTAATTAGGTCTGAGCGAAAGCACGGGGAACCTCCCTCAAAGTACCGGTGCTGGCCTGGCTGAAAAATTGGCGAACTTGTAGCGTGTAATTAATCCCGGCCAGTCTTTCGTTTTATGGTTTGAAGGAAGATTTGATTAAAACAGTGGGAGACATCCTGATTAGATAAATTGATAACCAATCTAATCTTGTAAAAGCGCACGCTGAGTGTTTTCTTCTCTCTCTCCTGGTTATGACTATTTCACGCCTTAATCAAGATAATAATACGGATGTATTTAACCGAACCCGCTTGTTATACTGCGCTAGGGAACGTTGGTCCCGCTCCAACTTATAATTGTTATAAGACAGAGCAGGAAATAGGGGATTACCAGAATTCCCGTGCCACCCAAACGAAGAAAGTGCATGCTGATGCATCATCTTCGGATGTGTTCATTACACAGAACTGTTTCTCAATATCCTTTACGTCCTGGGTATTTGATACCGGATCAGGATCCCACGTATGTAATTTGTTACATGGGCTACAGATAGGTAGAGAACTGAGAACGGGTGATAAATTTCATGAGATAGAAACGGTGCAAGTGTTGCAGCCAAGTCTGTTGGTAGTCATCACCCTGTATTAACAAATACATTGATTCTGAACGAATGTTATTAGATACCGAACCTGATATACAACATCATATCAGTCTCTTTATTAGTAAAGAAGGATATAATTTTGTATTGATGGATAATGTTTTGAACATTTCCTATATCAAGAGTTGATCGGTTCAGGCACGTTATCTAAAAGTATTGACGTTCTAAATCAAACCACAGTTCTTAACATACAGAACACACACAAGAGGAAGAGTTCAGAAATGAACGAATCCTACTTGAGGTATTGTAGACTAGGTCATATCAATGCGACCCGACTAGCTGAAGTTACATAAAGATGCATATTTAAATTAGTTTGAATTTACATCTTGTGAAACTTGCCGGATATGTCACAGAGATAAGATGACCACAGCTCCGTTTATTGGAAACAGAGAAAGAGTTAGTGAACTCTTGGGATTGATACATGCTGATGTATGAAAGCCCCCTGTCTACACATGCCAGGACCGGTTCTTTGTACTTCATTACATTCACTAATTATCTCTCAAGATTCAGACATATGTTCCTGTTGAAACACAAGTCCAAAACTTTTGAGATAATCACAGAATATAAGTTAGAAGTAGAGAACAAAAAACTGGGTATAAGTATTATGTCCTTTGATGAGATCAAGGAGGAGAATACTTGAGTACGGGATTCCTGGACTATTCTAAAGGAGAATGAGATTCTCTCTCAGCATTACTCCTCCGTATACACCACACCACCTCGGTGTATCGGGGCGGAGCAATCGCACCCTATTTGATATGGTGCGCTCTATGATGAGTACTACTGAGTTTCCTATTTCCTTTTGGGAGTTATGCACTTGAGAAGCTGCATACCTATTGAATAGGTTTCCAATCAAATCAGTTGCCTACCACTTCATATGTGATGTGGAATGGAAAGAGCCCATATCTTAAGTATGTTAAGATTTGGGGTAGTCCAGCCTATGTCTAAAAGCATAATCCGGACAAGCTCGATGCAAAATCAGTTCTGTAGAAGTTTGTTAGATATCCCAAGCATACGCAAGGGAATATCTTCTACCTAACCGAGGAACAAAAGATATTTTGTTTCTCAACATGCCACCTTTGTGAAAGGGAATTTCTTGTGGAAAAATTAGTAGTCATGAGGTAGAACTGGAAAGAGTTCCAGCTATACAAACTGCAGCTGATGATTTGGTAGAACCGAAGGATTCAATAGTTTCCAACGAACCTCAGCCTCTCCGCCGATCTGGTAGAGTTCCTCATCCACCTGAGAGATACTTCGGTTTCTCTATGACAATGGGAGCGAGGATTGCATCATGAGATGATGACCCAACTAGTTTCGAGCAGGCCATCAGGAGTGGGACTCTATAAGAATGGCTGGATGCTTAGCAATCTGAGATGGAATCCTTATACACCAACAAAGTATGGACTTTGGTTGGTTTATCTGAAGGGTTAAATCCCCATCAGGAGCAAGTATATCTTGAGAAGATTACTTGGTGTACAAGGAAAAGTTGAGACTTTCAAAGCTATGGTTAAGTCTATCCAGATCCTACTTGCCACGGCTACATACCATGACTACGATATCTGGCGGTTGGGTGTCATGACTGCTTTTCTAAATGTTGATTTGGAAGAAAGCGTCTATAAGTACACAGCCAGAGGGCTTCGTAGACAGTGGGAGCAGCGGAAATGTGAGCAAGATGTTTTCTGTGATAAATCAGGCATCGCGGAGTTGGAACGTCTGTTTTGATGTGGTAGTCAAAGAGTTTGACTTCATCAAAATGGTAGATGAACCTTGTATATACAAAAAGGTAGTAGGGAGTATGGTGGTGATCCTCGTAGAGTACATGGATGACATACTCTTGATAGGAAATGAGTTTCCTATGCTACGCTCGGTCAATCTCCGCTTATCACAAGGATTCTCCATATAAGATCAAAGTGATACCTCCTGAATCCTGGGTTTTGGATCTATGAGATAGATCTAATTAGATGTTAGGACACTCACTAGTTGTAGTGAGATGGTATCAATCGATCCTGGGGAAAATCACTGGAAAGGTTCCAGGGTGATAAGGACGACTGAATGTCAGTCACAGGCATTGTCTTTACCCTCTGTGGAGGGACGATATGTTAGAAGAGTTCCAAGCTACATACCGTGACTTACTAGACGATTAAAAGCAAGATACATCGTTACCAAGGATGCTACCAAAGAGGCAGTCTGGATATATATATAAGTTCATGAGATGAACTTCGTTCCTGCCATTGTGTGACAATGGAGTTATGGCTTATGCCAAGGAACCCCCGTCCCATCAGAGATCCATATATAATTCTTAGGCAGTATCACCTGATCATGGAGATGGTTGATCTCCAGGGAGATCGAGGTTAGGAGAGTAGACACAACGGACAACAGCGCGGATCCACTCACAAAGGCCTATTTCCCAGTAGAGACTTTTTATGGGATAGTTGAGTATGAGATACTTCAACCACAGCTGATTGTTGGGTATGCGATACCACAACAGATGGTCCTAGTGCAAGTAGGAGATTGTTAGTTATATGTATGCCCTAGAGGCCATTACTGTACATATGATGTATATTGTAGTGGATACTTGGACATATATAGGGAGGACTTTATTTCTCGACATGATAGTACGCTATCTGGTTGCTCTTTATCTTAACATGTACTCTGATTGTCTCTATGTTACATGTTGATAAAGCCCTTAGGATTGTACTCGACTACCGGGACTATGATGAGATCATACTAGTGGGGCCACGGTAGTCGACGAGTACATCCTATAACTGTTCCTAGTCGAGGGTGTATCGAGACAGGGCATCGATACACCAGAGTAGACTAGCGTATACGCATCTTGACCCATATGATGGGCGATGGATGATCCCATATCCATCGGTGTTTGACATCGAGGATGGTGTACGGGTGCTCAGTGGAGACTGGGTACACTGGACGGACTCGCCGAGAACTCCCAGATGGTATTATACCCCACGTCAAATGGTAGTTCTCTGGTGACACTGGTACAGGTTAGTCTGTAGACCCGAGATCGTCATAGAGTCTTGTGTGATTCCTACTGTGCTTTGATTTCCATCATACCACGTTCAAGAGGGCGTGCAAAAAGGTGGCTTTTGGGTACAGTCCCGAATTACATGGAGGCAATGAGTGATAGGAGGGGATTTGTCTCTCCCGGTATAGGGAGTTGATGTTGCGCTGTGTTTGATTGGCTATAACTGGAAATCCCTGGCCAGGGTTGCTGAGATTTACTAGTAAGTGTTATCAGTAGTTTCTCGAACTGTTATAGACCTCATATCGACATGACTTATCAAGCTACTGGGGTCTGACGTTTACCACCCTAGGCGAGATATGCGACATATCAGACGGAGAGACCGGACTGTACGGGAGTGTTACTGATTGGATTCGCAGGAGAATGTACAGGCTTGCTTGTTAATCTTCTGATCGCTCAATACCTGGGTGGCTGTTACGTTTAGCTGACCGCTTGCAGCTTGTGGGTGTTTGATATGATCATCACCTACTGCCGGCGTATTGACGATTCTTTAGAGTCCTACACAGAGGTTTCTTGACTCAGGCAAAACGGACTAGGAGAACATATATGATATGTGCGGGACCGAGAACAATACGTGTATGTGATGCCATATTAGATTCTCGCGATATGAGATATCGGCCGGCATATGTGATATAGCCGGGTCATCGGATCAAGTGTTGATTCGATGAACTGATACAGATTATATTAGTCGGTTATTTGTGAAATAGCCGGATTATCGGATCAAGTGTTGATTCGATAATTTAATGTATAATTATATATTTGATATATTAAATTACATTAACTATTCTTTTTCTCACTCGGGTAATACATTGATATATATATGCGATATATGTTAATTGTATTATTTTATTTTGTTACAATAAATATTGTATATGTGATATATAATATTGTAACATGTTATAATTACTAATGCAACATGATTAGTTAAGATTAAACAAGATTAGGGTTTGATTTGGGTTAGCTCATTCTTGAAGCTTCTAGAAGCTTTTCTTTTTGTCATGAGCTAAGATATTTTGTTGATATTTTCTAACCCAACCCAAACCCTTAACCCTAGTAAAGTCTCTACAATGGTTAGCCTCTTCATCTTTAACCATGGTTGCATAAGTAATTATCACCACAATTCATTATTCATCACAAAAAGATTACTATTCTTCTTCTTCTTCCTTGAGCTTTGAGAAAGCTTTCTAGGTTTTCTTTATGTGATGATAGTGTGAGAAATAGAAAATAAATGAGAGCATAAATCATACTTTATCATCCTAATCTATCCTAGCCATTTCGATTAGGGTGTTCACTTCATTTAGTGAGTGAGAGCTTGTGTTAAAGAAACTTCAATGTAGATCATCTTAGTTATCGAAGATCGGAAGCAAGCTTGCATCTTTCTCTTCGTGGAGCCTCTCTAGAGTTCGGGAACATGATGATCGCAGCGAAGGGACCTCAACACGGAGCTTTAGAAGTGAAGGACCGGACTACAAAGGTTGTAATCCCAAACTCTTAGTGTTAAAGTGTTTAACATGCTTTATTTCGCCTAATCTCTAGTTTAAAGATCTTGGTTAGGGTTGTTCGGCACGTATAAATTTTAAATCGGGCATGGTTGATGCCTGATAGACCCTTGTGAGAGTGCCTAGTGACCCTACAGCTCCTACATCTGCCGTAGATTTCGCTGCCGAGGTCAATCCGATGCTGACGACGCTTGTAAATTTCCATAATGAAGGCGTCGTCGAGTTTTGGGTTAGTCACTGCAGGAAGATCGAGGCCTGTCTGCATCAGCTTGAACTTATGCGTCTTGCCCCTGAGACTCAGGCTTTGAACTCCCAGCGGGCCGCATGGGTCGAGCAGAGTGTGTCCTTCCTTCGCCATTTCGATCAAGAAGCGACCTTGAGGCGGAAGGAATGCGAGGAGGCTTCCGCTGAATTTGTCCAGCTGCGTGCCCAGGTCGAAGCGAACGTCGCACAACTGAGAGCTGTCTTTGACACTTTGCAGCAATGTATCTCGGACGGGCTTGTATTGAGACGGAAGCTCGACTTTATCAAGCGGGTTACGCAGAGTCGCGAAGCTGCCCAACGGGAAATTGATGAGAAGATTTCATCATGCTTGCAGCAAAGGACTCAAATCGAAGCGGAGCTAGCCGCGGCGGCTTGATTGGTAGAGTTTCTGCGTGCTTAGTTAATTACTGCAATCAAGACGGTTTCGCTTGTAGCTAGCCGGTTGAGTATGGGTCGTCCGCAGGGAGATGTGAATCTTTTTCTATGTGCTTTAACGAGTTAAGTCCAAATGTCCAGGTTTGTTTTGAGATTAACTATGTGCTAAAATGATATGTAAAGAGAGCTTGTTAGGGTTAGGATTAGGTTAGTTTGAGTTAGGAATCGCTCACTTATTTCGTTGTCACTCTTAATATCGGTGTTACGGTAATCGGCAACAACGGGGATTAGCACGACTAGGAAGGAACTTGCGAGTATAAGCTAGGCTTTCCAACGCTTAAGTTCTTCCTTTTGGTGCTTGTCCGTCCGTTCTTGGCTCTTAGCCTTAACCTCCGGTTAATTCAACCACAACCGGTCTCACTAAGGAATCACCGCTATCATATAGGATAGGGTGCCGTAGGGAGCGGATTGTGGTTCAATTAACGGGAGTCCGAATTAAGATGTTGGGCAAGGAAAGAGTGAGAGAGATTTCCTTCTCTCAAACTTTTCTTATCCTACCCTAACAAGTATGAAAACTACTCACCCATTACAAGAAAAAGGAAAATAAAACAAGGGAGGAAGATAGAAAGAAAGAGGTTAGAAAATTACAACTAGCTATTTGCGACCTCACCTTGGCAAGGATCAAGTTTAAGCATCATTGTTGTTAAGGATAAAGAAAAAGAGAACAAGAAAGAAACAAACAACAAATAACAACAACTAGATTAGCAAATGAAAAATACAAGCAATTATAATTAACAAAATAACAAGACAAGCAAGGTAACAAAAAGAACTCCATTATTCATTCTTCACTCACAAAAGCTCTCTACAAGTTTTTAATGGAGAAGAGATGAGAAGAGGAAGAAGAACAACAACATGTATTCTAAAATCTAAATACAAGAATAAGCACCCTTCACTTGGCATTGTTCTGGGCTATTTATAGGAAGCAAACTGAAAATCTAGGGCAACAATCTGTCCCTACATGAAATGCCAAAACTACCCCTGAAAATTCTCCTTCTGCCGAGTCAATACCGCCGCGGTTCCGCGGCATAAGCGCACTTATGCCGCGGAACCGCGGCCATTAAGTGGAATTAGCTCCTCGTTTTTTGTGGTTTTTCCTGGTTTTCTATGTCCTTAAGTCTGGTATATGTTTTTTCTCAGAAGCTCTTCATAATTTTTCCAGAATTTCAGCAGATCAAAAGGTGATTTGATGTGGATCTTTTGCCATGATTTTTCTTGAGCTCCGCGTAGACATGTTGGATCTTGTGTTGACATTGTGCTTTGTGCATGAAAGTGACATTGATTTGCCATTTTGTCCCTTAAACTGGTGTGCGGCAACATACGGATAGAGAGCGGAGACCCGTGTTTTATCTGTGGTTGGCAGTAATCCGGAATTTGTCGTGCTTTTCCATGAATTTCATTATTTAGAGCTGAGAAGCTGTATCCTGCAATTAACTAGCAAACACGGCTCAAGAGTTCCTACCGATAAGCAATGTGATAAAAATTGGGGGGTATAAAAATGCAAAAATCTGATATGAACACGGCTGACCATGAGAAGGCACTGAAATTTCCAACCTCTCAAATAACCCACAATTAAACACCTAACAACTTTAATTAAGCAACTAATCCACAATCAAACCATGGGACAAAGAGTTATACCTCAAAGATCATGAGATCCCACATGCAACATGTCTCCAAAATACCAACTTATCACCAAGATCCACAATAGTATAGCCAAGGAATAATGGGTAGTGAGTAGATTTTGATTTTGTTTTGAATTTGTAGGGATTTGATGCATTTTGATGAATTTTTTGTGATGAAATGAGAGGAGAAAAAATGGGGGCAGCAAGAGGGAGGGGTTTCGGCCAGAATTTTTGAGGGAGGAGGAGAGAGAGTGAGGTGGGGGTGTTGGTAAGGTCAAAGGAGCCATATCTCAAGTCAACACTTAAACATCTTTTCCTTTTTCTTTTTTTTTTCCTTTTCTTTTCTTAGTTTCCTTTGACTTTTAAGTGAGGAGATGAGTGGGGGGCTGCTGAATTCAGCCCTAATAGGGGAGAGGGTGAGGGTGTGTGTGTGTGTATGAGGAATATTAAGCTACATGCAACCATACCCCAATTCTATTTAGCTATATTTCACCATTTAAGCCCTTTTTCTTCGATATTTTCTAAACCGTTTTAGCAAACCATTTCATTTCAAAAACCACATGGTAAAATTTTGTTTAATGTGATATGATGCACAAAATTTGTTTCAACTCATTCCAATTTGTAATTTTCCCTAATTAAATGTATTAGTGGCGGCTTAAAATAATATTAAAATAATTAATTTCGGAAAAATTTTCAGAAAATTTGAAATTTCACCAGTGGCTCAATAAACATCAAATACTAGCAATTATGTAGCTAGAATATGTATATTTAATTTTATAATAAAGATATTTATATTTTGACTTTTTACAGAAAACCCCCTCATTTTACCGATTTTCCGAAATTTCATCGAAACTATTTTCAAAACTTTACAATCTTCCCCGCTTAAAGAAATTCGGTCCCCGAATTTAAATTAAAACTCTCCCCCCAAATACTAAAACCTCTAAGCCAAAACCATCAAGTCGTCGGGGCTCCGAAATCGTAAATACATAAAACAAATCGTAGCGCAGCGCATGCGCATGAAAAATGAGCATATAACTCAAAATCAAAACTCCGTCAAGCATCCCGCAATCATCGGAGTCATGGTAAAGACACAAATGTCAAATCCAATACAAAACCAATATGATATAACTCGAAATTATACACGTAAATATCAAATCTATATATGTAAATATCTGAAGGGAATGCATACCAAATCTCTTAAAGTCGCTATGCAATGCGCATAACACTGCACAGTGGCGGACGTCTATCATAAGAAAATAATCATATACATATATACCTTTTGTTTGAACTGTACGTTCCGCCATTTTGAAAACAATTTAGAAGAGTTTCTTTGTTTTAAATGTTTCGTGTCATATCAGACACATAGATAAATACCGAGACTATAGCTCGCTTTTGGAATTCCCTTCGATAGCTATCAATGTATGCAAAATACATTCAGGTACTGTCCTCTGACTAGTCCTGCTCAGTACGAAAACACATAGCAAATATCATAAAAACGTACTGCTCTATAAGAAATCAATCCTAAAATACGCATATGAATACTCTGTGCGTCCGGTGCGCACGGAAATCAAAATCCATGAATGTGCCCTACATGTGCACAGAATTAACATCAAGGTGCAACGGTGGTGCACACAACATCGGTCATAGGCAACGTGTGCGCCTGACTGCAAGGACAGGTGCGTTTGACACGCACGAAGAATCTCGATTTAGTGCATCTGGTGCGCACCGAAATCGCTTCTCAAAACATGCGCTCAACATGCACGAAAATCAAAAACCAGGTGCATCCATTATGCACGAAATCATGAAATCCAATATCAAGCGCCGAACATGTGCAAAATCAAATCAGGTACACAAGGTGCACAAAACAAATATCGAGTATCACAATCGAAATCGAAGTCTAGTGCATCTAAGAGCACAAAATGCGTATCACTGCACTGCAAGCATATGTGAACTATACCGAGTGCAAAAACCAAATCATATGCGTACATACGCACAAATCAACTCAACTGTATGAAATCCATATAATCACAAACATGAGAAACCAAGGCACGAAAACGATATCAAGTGCAACAACCGTGCAAAATCGTAAATACTCAACAGGTGCAACCATGGTCCATGAAGACAAATATCATGAAACTCAATCATCAAAATCAATCATGCGAATAGATCGCCCAAAATACGCAAAATCAAGTATGGCGGAATAGTCCCGCTCAAACACATCCTCCAAGAATTTCTGGCCAACTGCCGTGGTCACTCATACCATGTCACATCGACGATCCTGAACTCTGGCCTGCCGGTGTGCATAACATGACCACTCCTGGGTCTAAGTCTTCTCATAATTTATTCCAGAAAGGTCCTGTCGAGGTCTCTCCCAAATCTCGTCTCTGCCGAACTGTCCGGAAGTCATCGTCCCTTACTAGATCTGTTCTCATCCCGGAACGGCTGCATACTCATCCCGACTCCTTCTGGAAGGTATATCCAAGTACAATGCCTCGGCATGCGTATCGCATCTCTGACGTCGGAGGAGTGGAACGCCATCTCATCGAGATCTCGTACGAACCTCTTACTCCATTTTCTCTAATGTCGACTGCTTCGGACTCGTCTCGTCGTGGCTGCATGGACTGAGCTCCAACGGCTATTCTCGTATCTGGAATCTCCCAAGAAACGCATCTCACCACCTAGCATCCAAATGAAGTCGAACCATCCGATCGATTCGTCAAAACCTCATAATCCCCCAAGAGCTCAATATCTTGGGTACAGTATAATAGTATCGAGTACATACCACAGCATCGATGGTCCAGCCGTAGAAGGGCAAATCCAAGCCTCACTAATAGCGCCGCGGAACCGCCGCAAACCCTAAGGTTCAAAGGCTTTCACACGGTCATTATGTCTAGTTAGGGTTTCATTCTTCTAGAGGGACCATAGAATTTCCTACATGTCTTTGTGAATACTTTAAACTTGGAATAATAGGTTTCTGACACTCGATCGTCTCTGTCGACTCTCAACGTCTCCGCGTGAAGTCGTCTCTAGCTGGAATCAATCTATCTGATGATCTCGCATCGGGGTAGTGAACAAACCACATGCCCTAGTCATTCATCCTCGATGACTAGCGACCTTCTATCATCTCTTAGTACAACTCGTACTGCGAAAGCTCCAACATCTGGGGCGATATCTCGTCGTTCGCAGCAACAACTGGCTCATTCGTTTGCACGCTGAACAGTGCCTCAATCGTCATGAATAAGCCACACGTCAACGGTCATCAAAATCTAGCTGGCCTCTATCAGTGGCTCAACCCTCTAGTGCAAATCGGCACGTCCGAGTAATCTCATATAGCAATGCATCAAACGCTCGTGGTGCGAAATCACAATAAAAAGACACATCTCTGCAATCGTGTGTCGCCGGAATCACGCCCTGGTCAGTCCTCGTTCGTAACGAGCTCGTGCTGACCGCAACTCTAGCCGTAGCTCTCCCTGCCCGTAATCGTGGCAGCAAAACCATAACTGATACCGATGAGGCTAAATCAGGAATGAATATAATACAGAACAAAGAAATGTACATCCTAAGGCTTCTTAAGTGGAGTAGAGTATCGTAAGTATGCCACGGAACATACCCACGGTACGTCACTCTACTTTAGTCACCTATTCCATCAACCAAGGGTCATCCTACGCTCCGAAGGTAAAACCTAACGCTTTGATACCAACTTTGTCACGTCCCGAAAGTACGGAACATGACCGGCACCTAAACTACGAACGTCTCGAGGCGTACGTAATCTAAGTAAGCCGAGAACCCAGATATCCAAACCAAGAAAAGTAGTAGAGTGAAGGAAAACCAACTTAAAACAAGTAGTTTTAATAGCATAAGCCGAATTATGCGTTTTTGTTTAAAAACATCAAGTATTTTCTGAAAATTTCGGCAGAGTCTCCTTTGTAAATACTGGCCCCCAAACGGGATACAACATGAATAGTATACGAAATCAATAAAAAGGCATCCCCAAGCGGGAGCTAGCTTTTCGTCAATCGACGGTCACAACCACACAAGCAATATAATATACAACGCCAAGGGCGAGGATCAATACTCAAAAGGAAACTCAAAACCACAAGAAATAAAACGCGCGACTCTAAAGTCAAAATAATAACATCACTGGTCTCTATCTCAAAAATAAATACATGTTTGGTTGATGGAATTTACTAGATACAACTGAATAATATTATACAAGGTAATATAATGGGTACGATACCAATAAACCCACCTACTAGCAAGTCACTCGAACGAAACTGTGCCCGCAAAGCCGTAATGAAACCTGTACGGCAAACCTGCAAGAAACTGGGGCACAACGGGGGTGAGTTGCCAACTCGTGAATAGAAAAACATTTACGAACAGAAGTCGCATGAACAACGCAATCCTAGGTCATATGATCATAATATATCCTCAAATATAACCAGCAGTCTATAACGATGACTAGGGTAAATATCTAACCCAAGTGTAATCCCATATGCCCGTGTCAGTGCCTCAAGTAGCAATATATCATATGGATGATGTATGAATGCATGAAACAGAATGCATGTACTGAAGAAAACTGCTTTCATAAATTAGTGAGATTTCTGTATTTTTAAAATGAGGTATCATAATGAAATCAGCATAAAAAAGTGCCTAGCATCAGCACAAAACGTAATCCCAATATCTCGATATCTCTGTATCACAGTCTCTGTACCTCAATATCTCGAAATCTCAATGTCTCAATCACAATGACTTGGGCGCCGTCAGTCCAGGCCGGCCCCTACCATCCATCTCATGACCACGACGGTATCCTCCGGATATCCGACGCGTCGGGTAAAATCACCGGTCGGTCGTGCTCCCCTGCACAGGCTCAACGTCAACAACACGATCTTCTTGCCCCGGGGTACCGTACCGGGCCTACCATGTACCCGAAACGGTTCATCCATCTCCTCGAATCGGGTCTCGAAATCCATCAGCAAACTCATGGTGGACGACTCATACATCATGAGAAAACCGCACTTTTTATTTAAAAGAGAGGAAAGAAGCTTATACAAGTTTTGCGGTTTTTCCCCCAAATCCAGAAAATCTCATAGAAATCCGAATCCAAATCATCAATAGCATATAAACCCATGAATATAGGCATGAGAATCCATGAATACGGCATAACAATGAATAGCAGTATGCATGAAATAGCAAGTAATAACTACAATGTCTAAACTAGCATATAAGGCAAGTACACTAATATCATGTCAAACTACTAACTAACAAGCTAAGTCAAGCAATAATATTTTCTAAGGTGTACGTGACATGGCAATTACCGATGAAGATGTGTGTGAGCCGGCAAGTAAGTGTACGTGGTACATACGCATCATCGGTAATGGTGCTGGCGTCCTAACAGCATAATATCAACAGTGCAATATGAAATAGCAATGTAAGTATGCGATGCGGAGCGAGCAACCAAAATGTGCGGGAGCTAAATATTAAACAATGGTGCCATTTGAAATAACATGAATCGTGGGGTTTTGAAAATAGGGGCCACGGTGGTTTTAAGAAAGGATACGTCTTTTGAAATATCCATAGATCCCTTGACCTGTCTTTTAAAATATCCACGATCCGCTAGTTTTGAAATAGGTAGGAGTCTAATCTAATCTAACAACTACACTAAACTATACGGCTGAACTAACAAGCTGAACTACAGGTAAGGAAACCGCCTATCATCTGAGTCGATACATATACATACCTGTATATGTATAGTCGGTGATCCCGCCTCAATAATATCATATCCGATACCATATCTATAATCAGACATCCCAAGTCAAGAGTGCGGATCAATCATCAATATATAGCTCGTACGTAAATGCGTCGTACGGCATCCCCAAATCGGGGTACGGGTCAATATCACATTCATCATATTATTCATCTGGTATCCTCTTTATCAAATATCATGATCGGGATACTGATCTACGTCTAGTACAATACTGATACCGCCTAAGTATGCATGCACGTGTGTGAAACACTACGTCAAGGACCCGCTACAACGTCATGTCGTATCTCAAATACAAACCCTGCCATATCACCGATCTCACGGCCTCAAATCAAATCTCATCGACTCATCTTAAATCCCAAGTACTATCCTCATTATCCATGCATGTGTATATGAATGTATATATGCATAGTCCCATACCCACGCATATATACATATATACACATCCCCATCTACGCACAAGAAAGTAATGTATGCAAGTCTATGTGTGCGTATGTGGGTATAACAACTACTCTAGGGTTTCGCAACTAACCCAAAGGTAATCCATGAACACATAAACATATCATGAATAAACATTCACGTATCATAAAACACCTATATAAACATATATATATGAACTATACTACGGACTGTGGGGGTGCTATACGCCATCCACCCGACTTCTCCCCGTAGATATAAATCTACTCACCTGGTCCTCGCTCGCCGGTGCCGATGTCGCCACGCGCTTACTTGTCGTCTCGAAGTCCACATGGGTTACCTACATATCATAACGCACTGTATCGCATTAAAACCAAATTCGAAATCGAAACGGCATACGAAAATCAAATCGGCACGCGTATCACGCATAGGTCAAAACATATCGCCTACGCATGCAAGAATAGTCAAACCAACCCTCGATGTCGATGTACAAACGTCAAACCATCGAGAAAAACCCAAACACACTCATTTGCACATTCACGAACACTAATTATAATATAAAATGGGTTAAAATTCACAAAAACCCCAAACTCACTTTAAAAGCCATTTTTCCGAAAATCTAGCAAGCAATATTACCCGTTTTAGTACAAAACTCGACGTTTAAACAAATCTAGTGGCCATAATACATATTAAATATCTTAAATAAGTCATAAAAACAATTTCCATAATTTAATCCCAATAAATTTCATTAACCCTAAAATTCTAGTTTACAATATACCCAAATTTTAACAATTTATAGCAAAAATGCACAAACAACAATTTAGCTTGGATTTTCATAAACTAAAAGCATTAAACCACTCAATATAATATTTATAATGACATGAAAACTTAATTATATTTTAATCTAAGCATTTGATAATTTTTCAAAAACTCTAGTTAGCAAACTAGCTTAATTAGGGCATTTATAAGAAATGGTTGTAATAAACAACTAGATTAGCTTTCAACAAGGCTTAAGATGTTAATCCACATCACATATCCATGCACAATTGATCACAACCCAATTCTACAACAAAACCCTAACTCAATCAAAATCCTCACTAGAAATTTCCAACCTCTCAAATAACCCACAATTAAACACCTAACAACTTTAATTAAGCAACTAATCCACAATCAAAACATGGGACAAAGAGTTATACCTCAAAAATCATGAGATCCCACATGCACCATGTCTCCAAAATGCCAATTTATCACCAAGATCCACAATAGTATAGCCAAGGAATAATGGGCAGTGAGTAGATTTTGATTTTGCTTTGAATTTGTAGGGATTTGAAGCATTTTGATGAATTTTTTGTGATGAAATGAGAGGAGAAAAAATGGGGGCAGCAAGAGGGAGTGGTTTCGGCCAGAATTTTTGAGGGAGGAGGAGAGAGAGTGAGGTGGGGGTGTTGGTAAGGTCAAAGGAGCCATATCTCAAGTCAACACTTAAACATCTTTTCCTTTTTCTTTTCTTTTTTTCCTTTTCTTTTCTTGGTTTCCTTTGACTTTTAAGTGAGGAGATGAGTGGGGGGCTGCTGAATTCAGCCCTAATTGGGGAGAGGGTGAGGGGGTGTGTGTGTGTGTGTATGAGGAATATTAAGCTACATGCAACCATACCCCAATTCTATTTAGCTATATTTCACCATTTAAGCCCTTTTTCTTCGATATTTTCTAAACCGTTTTGGCAAACCATTTCATTTCAAAAACCACATGATAAAATTTTGTTTAATGTGATATGTTGCACAAAATTTGTTTCAACTCATTCCAATTTGTAATTTTCCCTAATTAAATGTATTAGTCACGGCTTAAAATAATATTAAAATAATTAATTTCGGAAAAATTTTCAGAAAATTTGAAATTTCACCAGTGGCTCAATAAACATCAAATACTAGCAATTATATAGCTAGAATATGTATATTTAATTTTATAATAAAGATATTTGTATTTTGACTTTTTACAGAAAACCCCCTCATTTTACCGATTTTCCGAAATTTCACCGAAACGATTTTCAAAACGTTACAATTACTTTTTTCAGAACAAACCTATTTGATCCTCAGAAAATCATTTATCCATTTAAAAGTTTTTAGACATAATACACTTGTCATCTAATTTCCAAAACTCACGACGCGTGTAGTGTGATGTAAAGACGTATATCAGCTATAGTTAACTTCAAAGGAGAGTTATCTTTCAGGTTTTCAAAATCTAAAAATAGGATTTAGTTATTCTTATCTTATCAAACAAAACCATCGAAATGTTGAATCTGAGTTCTCCCACTAGCTAACTTGACAGAAAAGTTTTTATGTTTTTAGAAAATTTTCTGATTTTTATGGATTTTATGGATTTTAGTATGCAGATGCAAAATATACGTATGAATGCAAAGTTTAGAAATGCGTACCGAGCGTACCCCCAAACTTAAACTGGGCAGTGTCCTCATTGTCATTGCATGAAGAGATCACTGAAGGGTCAAAATTGTCGGTTAGATATACAAATTTTTTTTTTGTTTTTAGAGAAAAGAAAAATAGTAAAAATGGAAAAGAATATTCACAAATATATACAAAAAGGTATATACATACCCCCAAACTTATTTGGAACAGTGTCCACTGTTCTTGGTTGGATAACCGAAGTTTGGTGGTAGGCAGAGGAAGATTATGCAGGGTAAACCGGCTCCTGTAAGACCAGGAGCTCCTCTGTTGGTTCGGCGCTAAGGTACGGTTTAAGTCGGTGTCCGTTTACTTTGAAAAATGAACCGTCCTTTGGATTCTCCAAATCCACAGCGCCATGCGGATACACATTCCGCACAAAATACGGCCCTTTCCAGCGAGATCTGAGCTTTCCTGGATGGAAGTGTAGCCGGGTGTCGTAAAGCAGTACCTGTTGACCAGGTACGAAAGTTTTGCGCAAAAGGTGTTTATCGTGAAACACCTTCGTTCGGTTCTTAACGACAACCGTGTTGTCGTAAGCCTCATCCCTAAGCTCGTTCAATTCATTCAACTGCAGCTTCCGATGGCTGCCCGCATCTTCGAGAGACGGATTCAGCTCCTTTATCGTCCAAAATGCGCAATGCTCTATTTCCACAGGGAGGTGGCAAGCCTTTCCGTACACAAGCCGATAAGGAGACATGCCAAGATCGGTCTTATAAGCAGTTCGAAATGCCCAAAGGGCATCAGTGAGTTTCAACGACCAATCCTTACGATTCTTGGAAACCGTCTTCTCCAGTATTTGCTTGATTTTCCGATTTGAAACTTCGGCCTGCCCACAGGTTTGGGGGTGGTAAGGCGTAGATAGCTTATGATTAATGGAATATTTCCGCATTAAGGCCTCGAAAGTCTTATTGCAGAAATGAGTTCCATTGTCGCTAATGATCGCTCGGGGGTGCCCAAAACGGGAGAAAACGTTTTCTTTAAGAAACCTAACGACAATCTTGTTGTCGTTAGTCTGGCTAGGCACAGCCTCGACCCACATAGAGACGTAATCAACAGCGAGAAGGATGTACAAGTTCCCGAAAGAGCTGGGAAACGGCCCCATGAAATCTATCCCCCAAACGTCAAAAATCTCCACAACCAAGATTGGTTGGAGCGGCATCTCGTTCCTCCGGGATATCCGGCCCAAGTGTTGGCACCGGGAGCAAGTCTTGCAGTAGTCATGAGCGTCTTTGAAGGGTTGTGGCCAGTAGAAACCACACTGCAAGATCTTCTTAGCTGTCTTTCTAGGGCCAAAATGCCCGCCACATGCTTGGTCGTGGCAAAATGACAGCACACTCTTGAATTCATCATCAGGGATACACCGACGAATAATCTGGTCAGGACAGTATTTGAACAGATAGGGTTCGTCCCAGTAAAAGTGTTTTACTTGGGATAAGAATCGAAGTCTGTCCTGACTTGACCATTCAGTCGGTAGTAACCCTGTGGCCAAATAGTTCACAATATCTGCGAACCAGGGTTCGCGAGATACTGTCAAGAGTTGTTCATCCGGGAAAACGTCGTTGATCGGAATTTGAAACGACGGCGAAGAAGGAAGTCATGAGAGATGGTCGGTGACTACTTTTTCACATCCTCTTTTGTCCTTGATGACAAGGTCAAACTCTTGAAGAAAGAGGATCCAACATATTAGCCGGGATTTTGCATCTTTCTTCGCAAAAAGATGGCGCAGAGCAGAATGGTCTGTGTAGACAATGACTGGAGAGCCGATGAGGTAGGGCCTGAACTTTTCTAAAGCAAATACAACAGCTAAGAATTCCTTCTCAGTTGTTGTATAATTAAGTTGGGTGTCGTTCAGGGTTCGGCTAGCATAATAGATCACGTGCGGCATCTTGTTGATGTGTTGTCCAAGGACAGCACCAATGGCAAAGTCGGATGCATTGCACATAATCTCAAATGGGTGCGTCCAGTCAGGTGAAGAAAGAACGGGAGCAGAAGTGAGTGAGCTTTTTAATGACTCGAACGCAGTCACACAGCTCGAGTTGAAGTTGAATGGTGTGTCCTTGGCCAGTAGAAGAGTCAAGGGCCTAGCAATCTTGCTAAAGTCCTTGATGAACCGTCTATAGAAACCGGCATGGCCAAGGAAGGCTCAGATGTCTCTGACGCATCTGGGAGGAAGGAGATTGGAAATGACCTCAATCTTCGCTTTGTCAACCTCTATGCCATTTTGCGAAATGATATGTCCTAAGACAATACCTTCGCGCACCATGAAGTGGCACTTCTCCCAATTCAAAGTGAGGTTCTTGTCCTTACATCGAGTAAGGACAGCGTCGAGATGCAGCAAACACTCATTAAAGGAATCGCCGAAGATGGAGAAATCGTCCATGAAGATCTCCAGGAATTTTTCCACCATGTCTGAGAAGATTCCCATCATACACCGCTGGAAGGTAGCGGGCGCATTGCATAACCCAAAGGGCATGCGACGATATGCGAACGTGCCGAAAGGACAAGTGAATGTGGTCTTGTCTTGGTCTTTTTCGGCGATGGGAATCTGATTATAGCCGGAGTAGCCATCAAGAAAGTAGTAGTACTCGTGTCCGGCCAATCGTTCAAGCATTTGGTCAATGAAAGGTAGCGGAAAGTGGTCCTTCCGCGTTGCGGCGTTGAGTTTTCTGTAATCGATGCATACTCGCCACCCAGTTTGGGTGCGAGTAGGGATTAACTCGTTCGCCTCGTTAGTGATGACCGTTATGCCTGATTTCTTAAGGGCAACGTGAATGGGGCTAACCCACTAGCTATCAGAGATAGGGTAAATGATACCACTATCCAGACACTTTACGATTTCCTTTTTCACAGCCTCTTTCATGACTGGGTTGAGTCGCCTTTGTGGATCCCTGGCTGGTTTGGCATCATCCATCAGATGAATGTGATGTTCAACGATCAGGGGACTAATCCCCTTGATGTCCGCCATGGACCAGCCAAAAGCTTGCCTATTGCTGTGCAAGACCGCAAGAAGGGTTTTCTCTTGCTCTGGAGCTAGAGAAGCCGAGATGATAACAGAGAGGGTCTCGTTCTCACCCAAGTAAGCGTACTTAAGGTAAGACGGCAAAGGCTTGAGTTCGAGCGTTGGAGGTGAAACGATTGAAGGCAAGATTGGTGAAAAGGTCTCGAACTCAAAGGATTCCAGCAAAGGTTCAAAACGAGTGTAAGCGACCGAGTTGGATGGTTCAGGTAACTCATCCGGAAATTCGAAGGATTCAAACTCGGGTGGTGAGTGGCTAAGATCGTTCGAGAAAGTGAAACACTCGTAGTCATTGTCGGGCGCAGAAACAGCAGCAGGTTCGAAGGGGAACGCACTAGTGGCGTTAAGGTTATCGTGATCGAACAAAAACTCCTCGAATTCACACTCTTCTAGGGTGATCTCCTGGATTGAGCAAACGTCTAGTATATTAGCATTAGGTTCGGAGGGCTGATTCCCCAACCTAAAAATGTTGAGTTCAATTGTCATATTTCCAAAAGATAGGTTCATCGAACCATTTCGACAATTGATCACAGCATTTGAGGTTGCAAGGAATGGGCGACCGAGTATCACCGGAATTTGATTCTGGGGGTTAGCTACAGGCTGTGTGTCCAAAACAATGAAGTCAACGGGGAATATGAAGTCCCCGACCTTGATTAACACATCTTCTAGCTCACCCCTAAGATGGATGATTGATCGGTCGGCCATTTGGAGAGTACAGTATGTGGGTTTCAGCTCTCCTACACCTAATTGCTCATATACTGAGTACGGAAGCAGGTTAACACTGGCACCAAGATCTAATAGTGCGCGGTTGATGTTCTTATCCCCAATGGTAATAGAAATCGTAGGACAGCCAGGGTCCTTCCGTTTTTGAGGTAAAGATTGGGTAAGAGCATCACTCACGGCACTAGCCAAGAAAACTTTCTTGGGTACCTAAGATTTCCTCTTTTTTGTGCACAAGTCCTTTAAGATTTTCGCGTAGGACGGGACTTGTTGGACAGCATCTAAAAGGGGAATGTTGATGTTAACCTGCTTAAACAACTCCAGAATCTTCTCCATTTGTGGATTTTGTTTATTGGACCTCAACCGGTTTGGAAATGGAACGTTTTTAAAATTGGTTGAGTCCAATACTTGTGGAGGAGATTGTGGAGTTGGAACGGATCCCAGAGCTGGTGTTTTCGTGGAGTGAGAAGTGGGTCCGTTCAGAGCAGAAGAAGAAGAAGAAGAAGAACCTTTTGAAGAATGAAGAATAGGCTCAGAAGATGAGGAAGGAGAAGAAGAAGAAGAAGAAGAAGCGACCGGGGTGTCATTATCCTCAATTGTTGTGCCGATGTTGTTGTGTAGCATCCTTCCCGATCTCAATATAGTCACGGCACTCACATTATGGTTCTATTGTTCAAGAGCAACATGTACATTATGTGGGTGACCGGGATTTGGGAGTGGTTGAGATGGAAGCTTCCCCTTTTCTCGCTCGCTTAACACCGCATTCAGCTGTGCAATCTGGGCTTCGATGGTCTTGATGCTTTGCCCGTGTGCAGCAGTGTGTTGCACCAAAGACTGAATAGACGACTGGATGTTGGCGGTGGATTGTGTCGATTGTTTAACGAACGCCTCTAGACTTCGTTCTAGCGAGGAAACCTTATCGTTGTTTGACGGAACAAAGTTGTTTTGCGGAAAAGAATTGTTGGGTGCAAAGTTGTTTGTCTGATTTTGAAAAGGTTGGGGTTGGAAGGGCTGCTGAAACTGATGTTGAGTTTGTTGTTGCGCTTGTTGTTGCGGAGGAGGGGGCCTCTGGAAATTGTTGCCTTGGAATTGATGCTGATTCTGATTCCAGGCGAAATTGGGGTAGTTCCTCCAACCGGGATTGTAGGTGGAAGAGTATGGATTATTTCTTGGTCTTTGCTGAAATGCAGCATTAACCTGATCCTGTCCTTGAGATGGTGGATTGTAAGGACACTCTTCGGTTAAGTAAGAAGGATCGGAACAACAAGCACAAATGGTACGAAGGGGAAGAACAGGGGCAGGAGCAGGAGATGAAAATTTGCTCTCTATCGCTTCAAGTTTTCTCTTTATTGCAGCCATTTCAGCTTTCATTGCAATAGAGACATCGAGTTGGTGAATTCCTACCCTAGACTGACCAGTAGAAGTGGAGGAAGAAGAAGAAGAAGTTGGTCTGGTGCTCTCCCATTGAAGAGTTTGTTCCGCAAGGTCGTCGAAGAATTGCCACGCTTCCTCGTCAGATTTCGATAGGAAGTGGCCCTGACAAATGGTTTCCAACAACTGCTTGGTTGCTGGGTTCAGGCCCTCGTATAAGATTTGGCAAAGTTGCCATTTCTCAATACCGTGGTGAGGGCACTGAATAAGAACGTCTTTATACCGGTCAAAGCACTTCCAAAAGGGTTCAGTAGGAAGCTGAGAGAATTGGTTGATTTCGTTACGGATCCTTGCGGTTTTATGATTCGGATAGAATTTCTTGAGAAACGCTTTCACAAACTCGTCCCAACTGGTTATGGAGTGGGAAGCAGTGCTATACAGCCACTTTTCAGCAAGATCGCATAAAGTGAACGGAATGACCCGTAACCGTATAGCATCGTCCGACAACTGGGTCGTTTTCATCATAGCACAAACATTTTGAAACTTGTTGATGAAGATATAGGCATCTTCAGATTCAAGCCCATGAAATTTCGGAAGCATGTAAATGAAGTGGGGCTTAATTTCAAAATTATCCCCATTGGCCGGTGGAAGAGAAAGACAGGTGGGGAGTGCAGAGCGGATGGGATAGAAGCGATCCTGGAGCGCGATTCGCTGTGGCGCTACGACAGGCGGTGGTGGTGGGTTATTCGCATCCATAGGAGGTCGAATCAATCCCGGGGGAGTTGTAAGGATGTTTGGATTAAATCCTGACATCGCGGAAGAAGAGGTTGGTGATGGTGAAGATGTATGAACAGAATTCCGGTCAACGTCGGAGTTGGCCGGCAAAGGTAAGGGTGAAAGAGGCGTGGACGGAGTCTCGACGTCTGAGTCGATCGCGTAGTCGGTAGCGACTAACGTAACGCGGACTAGGCAGGCGCTAGTGTCCCGAGTCCAAGCGGACATACACTAAACGAGTTTAGTATAGTCAAAACGGAGAAGGTGAGGGTAAGAAAATGTCAATGGAGAAATACGATGGGTGGTGGGTGAAAAAATGGGATTTTGGCGACAAAGGGCAAATTTTTATAAAAGTTTTTGGTTTTGTCTTTTTTTTTTAGAAAGCACTTTACAGAAATATGTACGGACTTACGGCTTCAAACAATCACAAACAACATATGCACAATCACACCTAGATCTAGGGTCACCTAGGTCAGTTAGACAGCTCCTAACTGTTCCAAAAGGCTATAAATAGGACCTCAAACCGCATCTTCTCCGCCAATTGCGGCCAGGTAAGTGCCAGGTAAGTGGGAGGCTCCCCACTACGTAAGTAGTGGTCCTAATTAAGTAACCACTTGCCTTGGACACACTTGCCTAGACACCGCAAAGTCAGGATAGGATAAACGGCCGATGCCTGTAACTAGTCCTCTGTCCTATTGAGCGCGAAGTCCTTAGGGCTGAGTCTAGTATTTTTTTAATTAAACAA
This sequence comes from Agapanthus africanus, assembly GCA_030015575.1. Taxonomy (NCBI): domain Eukaryota; kingdom Viridiplantae; phylum Streptophyta; class Magnoliopsida; order Asparagales; family Amaryllidaceae; genus Agapanthus; species Agapanthus africanus. Next base: position 127,031,452 of record CM057350.1, on the reverse strand, counting down.
TGGTCAATGCATATGCTTTTTATGATTTCTGGGGTCCTGGGAAGGAACTTGCGAGTATAAGATAGGCTTTCCAACGCTTAAGTTCTTCCTTTTGGTGCTTGTCCGTCCGTTCTTGGCTCTTAGCCTTAACCTCCGGGATCTTTTGCCATGATTTTTCTTGAGCTCCGCGTAGATATGTTGGATCTTGTGTTGACATTGTGCTTTGTGCATGAAAGTGACATTGATTTGCCATTTTGTCCTTTAAACTGGTGTGCGGCAACATACGGATAGAGAGCGGAGACCCGTGTTTTATCTGTGGTTGGCAGTAATCCGGAATTTGTCGTGCTTTTGCATGAATTTCATTGTTTAGAGCTGAGAACCTGTATCCTGTAATTAACTAGCAAACACGGCTTAAGAGTTCCTACCGATAAGCAATGTGATAAAAATTGGGCGGTATAAAAATGCAAAAATCTGATATGAACACGGCTGACCATGAGAAGGCACTGAAAGAAGTACAAAAGCAGCTTACGAACCTGTTGAAAACGCTTCCTTCTCAGTACCTGCCTTTATATCAATCATACACTTATAATCTCTGAATAATATGTATCTATTTTTTTCCTTTATATGATGTATCTTGTATTCAATTGAGTTCATGAATAAAGACATTCTTTTTATTATACTGTTGCTTTCTTTCTCCTTGCTATGTTGTTGCCATATGATTTTAGCAAGTGCGGTCGGTATATAGTATATAGCTGTCAATCTTGGATTCTTTATAGAGTGGTGATGGCTTAAAAAACAGGGTTAGGATCTGTTACCTAAGACTTTTCAACTTTATGAGCCGTGAGGGTCTTATAAAGAATTTTCTTCCTACCGGTCGAGAGGATCCCATAGGTGTAATTTCTCCTTAAGAATCGTGAGGATTCCTAAGTGTGTTTTCTCTTGAAAGTCGTAAGGATCTCATAAGAGATTTTGCTCCCTTACGAGTCATGAGGACCCGCAAGTGATGGGTGAAGTTTCCCTTATCCGCATTTCACAGAGTCAGGGATTGCTCTGGTTGTTTTCTGGTATACCGTAGTTTAAACACATCGCGGTCGAGGTTAAGGACATCATAGTCCGTGGATTTAAGGACTCCACAGTCCGCTGTTAGTTTTAAGACATCACGGTCGAGGTTAAGGACATCATAGTCCATGAGTTTAAGGACCTTACAGTCCAATGTTAGTTTTAAGACATCACGGTCGAGATTAAGGACATCATAGTCCATAGGTTTAAGGATCTCACAGTCCGGTATTAGTTTTAAGACATCACGGTCGAGGTTAAGGACATCATAGTCTAAGAGTTTAGGGTCCTCACAGTCCGATATTAGTTTTAAGACATCACGGTCGAGGTTAAGGACATCATAGTCCATGAGTTTAAGGACCTCACAGTCCGGTATTTGCTCTGGATGCTTCCCACGGGTTCACTGCCGTGTTCGGCGAGGACCAAGCTCCACTCTGGATGCTTCACACGGGTTCACTGCCGTGCTCTGCGAGGACCAGGATCCGCTCTGGACGTTTTCCACAGGGTCAGAAGTGACATAATCCGTGTTCCACGTAGCCAGGAATTTTGCCCTGGATGCTTCCCACGGGTTCACTGCCGTGTTCGGCGAGGACCAGGCTCCGCTCTGGATGCTTCACATGGGTTCACTTCCGTGCTCTGCGAGGACCAGGATCCACTCTGGATGTTTTCCACGGGGTCAGAAGTGATATAATCCGCATTCCACGTAGCCAGGAATTTTGCTCTAGATGCTTCCCACGGGTTCACTGCCGTGTTCGGCGAGGACTAGGCTCCGCTCTGGATGCTTCACACGGGTTCACTGCCGTGCTCTGCGAGGACCAGGATCCGCTCTGGACGTTTTCCACGGGGTCAGAAGTGACATAATCCGCATTCCACGTAGCCAGGAATTTTGCTCTAGATGCTTCCCACGGGTTCACTGCCGTGTTCAGCGAGGACAAGGCTCCGCTCTGGATGCTTCACACGAGTTCACTGTCGTGCTCTTGAAAGGACAAGGATCCGCTCTGGACGTTTTCCATAGGGTCAGAAGTGACATGATCTGCGTTCCACGTAGCCAGGAATTTTGCTCTGGATGATTCTCACGGGTTCACTGCCGTGTTCGACGAGGACCAGGATCCGCTCTGGATGCTTTACACGGGTTCACTGCCATGCTCTGTGAGGACCAGGATCCGCTCTGGACGTTTTCCACGGGGTCAGAAGTGACATAATCCGCGTTCCACATAGCCAGGAATTTTGCTCTAGATGCTTCCCATGGGTTCACTGCCGTGTTCGGCGAGGACTAGGCTCCGCTGTGGATGCTTCACACGGGTTCACTGCCGTGCTCTGTGAGGACTAGGATCCGCTCTGGACGTTTTCCATGGGGTCAGAAGTGACATGATCCGCGTTCCACGTAGCCAAGAATTTTGCTCTGGATGTTTCTCACGGGTTCACTGCCGTGTTCGGTGAGGACCAGGCTCCGCTCTAGATACTTCACACGGGTTCACTGCCGTGCTCTGCGAAGACCAGGATCCGCTCTGGACGTTTTCCACGGGGTCAGAACTGACATAATCCGCGTTCCACGTAGCCAGGAATTTTGCTCTGGATGCTTCACACGGGTTCACTGCTGTGCTCGGCGAGGACCAGGCTCCGCTCTGGATGCTTCACACGGGTTCACTGCCGTGCTCTGCGAGGACCAGGATCCGCTCTGGACGTTTTCCACGGGGTCAGAAGTGACATAATCCGCGTTCCACGTAGCCAGGAATTTTGCTCTAGATGCTTCCCACGGGTTCACTGCCGTGTTCGGCGAGGACTAGGCTCCGCTCTGGATGCTTCACACGGGTTCACTGCCGTGCTCTGCGAGGACCAGAATCCGCTCTGGACGTTTTCCACGGGGTCAGAAAGGACATAATCCGCGTTCCACGTAGCCAGGAATTTTGCTCTAGATGCTTCCCACGGGTTCACTGCCGTGTTCGGTGAGGACAAGGCTCCGCTCTGGATACTTCACATGAGTTCACTGCCGTGCTCTTGCGAGGACCAGGATCCACTCTGGACGTTTTCCACAGGGTCAGAAGTGACATGATCCGCGTTCCACGTAGCCAGGAATTTTGCTCTAGATGCTTCTCACGGGTTCACTGCCGTGTTCGGCGAGGACCAGGATACTCTCTGGATGCTTTAAACGGGTTCACTATCATGCTCTGCGAGGACCAGGATCCGCTCTGGACGTTTTCTACGGGGTCAGAAGTGACATAATCCGCGTTCCACATAACCAGGAATTTTGCTCTAGATGCTTCCCACGGGTTCACTGCCGTGTTCGGCGAGGACTAGGCTCCGCTGTGGATGCTTCACACGGGTTCACTGCCGTGCTCTGTGAGAACCAGGATCCGCTCTGGACTGTTTCCCCCAATCAGAGCAAAGCTCTGTTGAAATTCAAAATTCAAATTTTGAAGCAACGCTTCAAATCTTGGGCGCAACGCGCCACGTGTCAGGCGCTGATATTTCAGCGCAGCGCCCAAGAAGGCGCGCCCAATCAGAGCAAAGCTCTATTAAAAAACAAAAGGAAGCAACGCTTCAGTTGCGCAAGCACTGCGCTGCGCTAGCATAGTTGCGCTGCGCGTGACACGTGTCAGCGCAGATGCGCTAGCGCAGTTGCGCTGCGCCTTGCGCTGCGCGACACGTGTCAGCGCAGATGCGCTAGCGCAGTTGCGCTGCGCTGTGCGCTGCGCGACACGTGTCAGCGCAGATGCGCTAGCGCAGTTGCGCAGCGCTGTGCGCTGCTTGACACGTGTCACGCGCTGGGGCATTTGCGCAAAACAGAATTAAGATTTTAAAGAAATCTTTCAGTTCTTATTAAAACAAGAAGATTTTCTTCTGTAAAACAGAAGCCCTTGGATCAAAGATCCAACGGTGGGGAAAATTCCCCAAATCACTCAGAGAAAGATCTCGTTAACAAATTCAACAAACTTATGGGCACTATATAAAGACCCCTAGACCTCAAATCAAAGGCATGAACATTCTTTGAGAAATTAAACAGAGAGAACTCTGAGGAAATTCCAAGAAAAAAAAAGAAAGGTAAAAGACCTTATAGATAGAAGAATTTCTTCTGATAGATCATTGATCCAAAAATAAGATCAATGATCTTTAATAAAAAACAAAATAAAAACAGTGCTTTGCACTTTTTATGAACCTCTGGTTCCTAAAATAAGAAAAAGCTTGTTTTTCTTTGATCTAAATTAGATCAAGAAATCAAATAGTGCTTTGCACTTGCTCTATGAACCATTGGTTCTTGAATCTAAAAGATTCTCAAATTATAGTGCCTTGCACTTGCAAACTGCGCTGTTGCGCTCTTGGGTTGGTACAAGCCACCAGAGAGCGCCACGTGTCAGCATCTGAACTACTTGCGCTATGCGCTTTAAGATAGAGCTTTGCTCTCTGAAATTGGCGTAACTCACCAGAGCGCGCCACGTGTCAGCAGCGCAAGCGTAGCGCACCAGCGCAGCGCACTGCGCTTGCATGACACGTGTCATCACCACAAGCGCTTGCGCTCAGTGATTGGCGCGAAGCGCCTGACAAATGCAATGCATTTCTTTTGTTAAAGGGTCAGGCCCAAATCAAAAAGGCCTAGTAGGCTTAAATAAATTGCAAAGCAATAAAAGGGCAGAGCCCAAGTAAATTGATACTCTGCATCATTTATAAATAGGCAGAGCCCAAAACAAATTGATGCTCTGCATCCTTTATGGGTAGAGCCCAACCCAAAATCGAAAATAATGCAATGCATTATTTAAAAATGGGCTAAGCCCTAGTACAGGCCAAAAAACAAATAAAAGTGTTGAACATTTTTCAACTGGACTTAGCCCAACCATGGCCGTAAGTCCTCAAATTAAATTGACTGAGCAAAATTGCTCTCCTAAATCAATTTACCTCCAGTTCAAGGGTACATCTCCGAACTCCTCTGACACCTATCGTTGTAATCCTTCAACGACGTCAGAGAGGTGACGGGTCCCGACGACCACACATCAATACGGACTGCGGGGTCCTTAAACTCGTGGACCGAAACGTCCCTAAACTAATATCGGACCGAGACATCCCTAAACTAATATCGAACTGAGACGTCCTTAAACTAATATTGGACCGAGACGTCCTTAAACTAACATCGGACCGAGACGTCCTTAAACTAACATCGGACCGAGACGTCCTTAAACTAATATTGGACCGAGACGTCGTTAAACTAATATCGGACCGAAACGTCCTTAAACTAATAATGGACCGCCACGTCCCTAAACTGGCGATGGACCACCACGTCCTTAAACTGGAACATGGACCACTACGTCCCTAAACTGGAACAATAGAGCCTCAAAATGCTCTTTTGCCGGATCTAAATGGTCCCGTTTAAGTTGATCTTAGCCCCAAACACGGCTAACGTATCCTTAAACATTCAAGTGTACTATAAAACTCCAAATCGACTTTGGTTCAAGGGTACATCTCTGAACTCCTCTGACACCTATCGTTGTAATCTTTCAACGACGTCAGAGAGGTGACGAGTCCTGACGGCCATATAATAAATGGATCACCACGTTAAGTTGATCTTAGTCTCAAACAGGACTAACGTATCCTTAACGAACGTTTAAGTTGATCTTAGCCTCAATACGTCTAACGTATCCTTAAACTAAAAACACCAAACCCAAATCTAAGTAAATACGGATTTGGACTAATCCACGTCCTACGGGCGACGGTATTACTCAGTCTCCGTATACAATCGACGGGCAACCACAAACAAAACAAAAACACACGACACGAAGTGAAATTCTGGAGAAGGAGAAAGTGGCTACCGCGATGCGGTAGCGTAATTAACTGCAGGGGCTTGCGCCTGCAGGGAAGAGTGTCCCCACAATCAAAAACCCCTCAAGCGAGGGGGAATCTGATGAAGTCTGCTACATCGGCCGCATCCGTCTATACCTCCGATACATGGTGTCATAAATCAACTTGGCATCTTCGGAGAGGTGGACGGATAAAACCATATAGCATCTGCCCCGAATCTCAGGCTAGACGTCCTCGCGTCGCGGCCGCCATTCGGAGGGGAACAGATTCTGGCACGCCCTGTGGGACCTTATCCTCTTTCCAATCCACACTTCGTGTGTCGTCTTCGCGAACGAATCGCGGTTTGTTAACGGTTGCCTTTGGATTTCAAGTTACTAAGATTTGGTCTTTTGCCTGGCGCAGAACTCAAGCATCAATGGCCTCTAACTGCACCAGCTGCTCGAAGTGCCACTGCAACGGACGCTCCACCTCACCTGGAGGTGTAGCATATGGGCCCCAAGCGGCCTCCTTCCTCGCTCTGCCGGTAGAACAGGTGACCCAGGCCACCACCGGCCTGTTTTTCGGGACCATGATCCCACCCGCAAGCTTCTCTATGCTAATGCTTACACCAGAAGCGAACAAGAAGTCGTTCTTCGACCGGCTCACTACTACGATGGCCCCTGTCAACGAGTCATCCACTACCAAACCAACAGCCTCCGCCTTCGCCAGGATGGATCAGAACTACGAGGGGCCCGCTAGGAAGCCCATGAACTCTAAGGTGGCTGTCCCAAGAAAGGCTATAGCCGCTGCTCCAGAAGTCGTCAAGGCAGCTTCCCTTGTCAAAGAGTCAGTCTTTTCAAGACTGACTATTCCTGCCCCTGCCCCTGCTCGAGGATCTGTCTTCGACAGGTTGGATATCACCCCTCAAAGGACAACCTCAGTCTTTAAGAGGTTAACACCAGCAGCGCCTCAACTGGACAAGGGGCAAAAAGAAGACGTCTCTATCTCCGAGCCAGTCCCAACGGCTCGTCATGCTCGACGTCGCCATTGGCGGCGAGTAAGGAAGACAGGGGGCAACTCCCCCTCAGGGCTAACTCCACCTGCTCCGGTGGTGGAGGTCAACGCTGCTGTTCCAACTGGGAACAGCTTTGAACTGCTGAGGAGGGTATGTAAGAACTCTCCAACCGCTACATTGAAAAGATCTCCTCCGCCCGCGGAGAGAGTTCCGGAAACACAGCAAGAACAGCCCCCTCAACGGCTGTCCTAAAAAATATACAAGGTTTGGCGGAGGGTTCAAGACTCCGTGATTGACCCAGGTTATTCTCGTCAACAGAAGAAGGCGAAGGTGCAAAAAGAAAAGGATCGTCCTATTAAACAGCAGAGGACAACAATCACCAGGGTGCCCACTGCAACGGCCCCCTCCACATCAACGGCCCACAAAAGAAGAAGGCCGGAGAAAACCCCCGCGCCCACGGCAAATGCCAAAGGTGGTGAGCCTAAACGCCCTAAGTCCGGGGGCATGATAGTTCATACAGTTTATATGACATCGGGAAAGGGGGATAGCCGCGCATCCACGGGTCATAGACCGCTTACACGGTCAGTGACCAAGGCTCAGGAGAAACAGCAAAAGCTCCAGGAGATGATGACCATGATGGCCGCACTCACTGGGCCAAAAGAAACCCCTGAAACGTCCTCAGATGAACGTCAGGAACAAGAAACTGACGCCGAATTCCTTCGTCGTATACTGAAGAAGAAGGATAAAGAAGCTACGGAACAGGCAGCCAGCATAAAGAAAATGGCCTTTCTGTTCCAGGACATGGTGGGCATGATGATTCAACAGGATCCACCTACTGAAGATCCCCCGATCATCCTTGAAGATGATAGGGGAGAAACGTCGAATCCTCCTCCGGCTCTGTCAACAGCCAAGGAGGAGGCAATCTCCAAAGCCGACCTGGACGAATATATAGCTCAGCAGATCCGGGTTCATCAAGAGACTGAAGCAGCGGGTCAGGTGGTAAAAACGGGGCGGCCGTATCCGGGCTGGTACGACCAGATCAAGTACCCGCCAGGTTATATGATACCAAAATTCCATGTGTATAAGGGGACTGGCAATCCTCACCAGCATGTCGCCCAGTTCAGGGTGCTTTGCGGCAACACTGGCGGTGATGATAAATTGTTGCTCCGCCAGTTCGTTGGTAGCTTGTCAGATACGGCGTTCGAGTGGTATTCCGAGCTCCCAAATGACTCTGTCAAGACCTTTGCTGAAATGGAACTGCTATTTACCCAACGTTTTGCGAGTGCTAGCGAGCGTACCCCGATAACGGCATTGCTTAATGCCAGGGTAAAGCCGGGCGAGACATGGGTCCAATATGCTATACGGTAGCGTAATTTATAGTCAAAATGCGAGCAACGCATTGAAGAAGCTCCTTCAGTGGGTATGTTTGTGGGAACCCTCGATCCGCAAGCAACCATCTCACAATTTATGATGTTCTTCAAGCCGACCACCTTCCAGGCACTAATCGACAAGCTGGCGAAAATGGATCAAATGGGCCATAAACCTCCTCTTCCAAAGCCGGACTCCCGAAATGAGAAAGGAAAAGGAAAAGCGATCGTTGTCGCCAATGCTCAACAGCAACCGAACATCTCGAAGCCGGTCGTTCGTCAAAATAATATGCGCCCGTACTAGCCCTTGAGGAGAGGATGGGACGTTCTTACTCGTTTCCCCGGGATAAAACGAGAATGTTATTCGAGCTGGCGTTGCGCAACCGACTCATAAATCTGCCGGATCCAAAACGCCCTTCGCAACCAAGTGATGTCAATGAGCCCAACTACTGTCCTTATTATCGAGTACTGGGTCATCCGATCGAGAATTGCTACGTCTTCAAAAATTGGCTTGAAGACCAGTGCCGACAGGGCAAGTTTGCATTGTCTGACAAATGGAAGGTGAATCCACCGCAGCCCCACACCTCTAAGGGAATGAATACGCCGGGGGAAACATGCTCTATCTTTGAAGAAGCTCCTTGGGAGGTAGAGATATTAGCCGAGACAAAGAGGATGCTAAATGATCTTCAATTTTGCCCAACAATCAAGTGGAAGAACCCGTTGGAGCCGCAGATCATTGAAGTGGTGTTGAAGCCTCGTCCAACTCAAAAGATCGATGGAGGTGGCCCAAGCATTCACAACCAGCCGTCGAAATCTTCAAAGAAGAAGAAAAAGAAGTCAAAGAAACCCGTGAAGCCTGGCGACAAGCGCACGGACTTGCAAAAACAAATTGACGCGCTGGAGGAATACAACCAGAAGGCACAGACTCCCATTACACTCCAAGAGTTCCTCAACCACGTCTTTCAAGAGGAAGGTGAGGGAGAAAGTTCGTCGGATGAATCTGAGGAATACGTGGCGAGCTGTCATATGATTTCTCATTCGCTCACGAACAATGAGGAGACTCCTTGTACTGAAACGCTGGGGGCAGATCCTGAACCAAAAATTCTAGAGCCATCGGATGAAGTAATCGATACATTCCTCAATGAAGCTCTCTTAAAAAGCAAAGATGATCGGGAGCGCGAGGAGGTTATATTCGAAAGGGCCAAACGCCAGCGCCTTGACGAAAGAATTGAGATACTCCTGCTGGAGCAAAGTACATCCACTGTGGATAAAATCAAATTCAAGATGAGGAAGAGGTTTGCTAAAGCCGTGTCAATGGGTATGAAGCTACCATCCTCTGAAGGAAGCGTTACTGATGAAGCGGAAATGCACCCCTCCTATTGCTTGTATCATCGGAAGATTTCGCATCCCACTGAGGAGTGCGAAGCTTTCGATAGATGGTGGAAAGGATATATTGCTCACCGACAATAGGTTAAGCGGGAGAAGCGCAAGACTCGCCGGGAGCAAAACAGTGCGACCGAAGGGATTAATAGAACTACCGGCAATTGTCGCATGGTCAACGCCGGAGGATCACAAGTACTCACATTCGGGAGCGATTCTGATGAGGAGTTGGAGCTTGGCCCCCTCTTTAAAGAGCCCACTTTGGGAAAAGAAGAAGAGCCGAAGATTTGTGAAAATATCCGGCTGCGTAATCGCACGTTGCCCGAAAAGAATCTCGGACCCCCAAACAAAAGAGACAAAGGGAAAGAAAAGGTCCCTGAGGAGATCGCCTTGGATGACCAAGTCACGGAAGAACTAACTGCCAAAGACCCGCCAAAAAAGAATAAGGTGGATTACAACGTCTTAGCGCATCTGAGGAAGCTACCCTCACAACTCAGCATTCTTGACGCCCTTTTACTATCAAAGGAGGCGAGAGATTCGTTAATTAAAGCACTACAGGACCCGGAGCAGTTCCAAGCTTTCCTGGCCGAAGAAAAGATGAAGGATGAGTTGGAAGAAGTGCACACGGCCGATGTCACTTTTGGCGATGAAGACCTTCTCCTTGGGATGTGTGAACACAATGGCCCCCTCTATGTCTCAGGATACTGCCATGATATAAAGATAGGCAAAATCCTGATCGATAATGGATCGTCTGTTAATCTCCATAACGTACGGGTGTTGAAGGAAATCTGCATGAGCGTCCAACACCTTGCTCGGGACAAGATCACCATCTCCGGGTTTGACTCCTAATCATCAAAGACTCTTGGATCTGTGATACTAACGCTACGCTTCGGGCTGCTTGTCACGGATATTAAAATCCACGTCATAGATGCCAGGACATGCTACAACGCTCTGCTCGGCCGACCATGGTTACATGAGTATAACATCATCCCTTCTACACAGCATCAGTGTATGAAATATTTTAGGGATGGTCTCGAGTATACCGTGACAGGAGAACTGAATCCGTTTTCCATGAACGAAGTTCGCAAATATGAAGATGCCAAATACTTCTTGCCGAATTTCGAAGACACGGAAAGGTGTCGCAAGCCGGAGAATAAAACTAACGCTACCATCCCTGTCTTCGGCAGTGATACTGAAGAGGAAGAGGAGATAGTTTATTCGGGTCCTCCCCAATACACCAAGCCGGGACTATCCGCTCTTACGTTGATCTTTGGTAGTGATTCGGAGGATGAAGTCCATGCTGTATTCTCTGCTCGATCTTCAATACGAGCTTCCGCTGACGAAGAGCAAAGTCTACAAGTCGCTATGGTGCCGCTTAAACATTATAAAGAACTGGATGCGCTTGATACCGACAGTGTAGAGGAGCTGCAGACGTTCTATATCCCTCCCAGGCGAGAAGGAGAGAAGGCAATTCTATTCTACCGCTCTGAAGAAAACAAAGTAGAGAGAGAAATCTGGCACGGTGCAGATCCTACGCTGGACAGGGTTCAACCCATCCGTCTACCCAGATATTATACAGAAGGCTTGAAGAGGCTATTGAAGCGCCAAGGGATACCCTTCAAACAGACCGTTAGAAAGGCCAAATTCTATGACAGGGTCTGGAACGTCCCCGGAACTCAGCATAAGCTGCCTAGTGGGAGGATGGAGACGATCGGGCTCGGATACATTCGCTCCAAGAAATGAGAGATGCTCCGCGACTGTTACGTCATGCATGACTTCAATGAAGAAGCAGATGCTCAATGGGAGGACACTAATCCTGAACCAGTAAAAGTTCCTGATGCAAAAGTGCCCAGTCCGTCGTTTGAAGAACAAATGGACAGGCTTATAAGGGAAGCTGGCCAAAAAATCCGAGATGATCACAATCGTGAAATGGAAATCTACGAGAAAACCAAAAAGCAACGCCTCCTTCAACAGGCCGTCAAAGATGAGAGTGCCACTCCCTGTCAACCTGTTATAAAAAAGGCTCAACGCAGGGGCAGAAATAAGTCGAAAGGCCAAAAAAGCGCTCAACAGCAACAAAGCACGGCTAAGAAGCCATGCAAACGGGAGTCGAGCGTTATTGATATATCTCTCATGAAGAAAATGGGTCGAGCGTACTCGTTTCCTCGGGACAAGATGAAGAAGATACTTGATCTTGCTCTAAAACATCAAATACTTACATCGCCGGAGCCCAAAAACCCCGAACAAGCAGGCGAAGTCTCCAACCTAAATTATTGCTCTTACCATCGAGTAATAGGGCACCCTCTCGAAGACTGCTTCACCTTTAAGAATTGGGTTGAAGATCAGTACCAACTCGGCAAGTTCGCTCTGTCTGACAACTGGAGGGTAACGCCGCCACAGAAGCACGAACCCAAAGCCACGAGAACAGAACCAACCCCACATTGGGATTGGAAGCAGATTCGTACTTGTCACATGATAACAATATTAAAAGAAGATCCCGAGAACATGGACAACCTTCCCTGGTGCTTCGGAAACAGCAATGATGAGGTGATCGCAGAATTTCCGCCAGCTCCGAAAGAACTGGAAGATGGAATCCATACCACGGCGGATAACCTCAAGAAAATTGAGTTGGGGATGGCAAGTGACCCACGGCCGACGTTCGTCAGTGAGCTGCTATATGAAAAAAGGGCGGCTGCGTTAAAAGACGTCCTTATACAGCACAAAGATTGCTTCGCATGGAAATATTCCGAAATGCCGGGACTAGATCCAGAAATTGCTGTGCATAAATTGGCGATATCCCCGAACGTGAAGCCAGTTAAACAAGCGCCGAGGAGAATGCGGCTCGAGCTTGAGATGAGCATCAACGCTGAGGTCAAGAAGCTGATCGACTCTGGCTTCATCCAGAAAGTTCAATATCCTGACTGGATCGCCAATATCGTCCCGGTAATGAAGAAAAATGGGACAGTGCGCATATGCGTGGATTTTCGGGATCTCAATAAAGCCTGCCCGAAGGACGATTTTCCAGTACCAGTCACCAAACTGATGATAGACAACACGTCCACTCATGAGGTTTTCTCCTTCATGGACGGCTCATCAGGGTATAATCAAATAAAAATGCTCCCCGAAGACCAGAAGTACACCGCTTTTCGGACTCCTTTGGGAATATTCTGTTATAAAGTAATGCCCTTCGGATTAAAGAACGCCGGTGCCACCTACCAGAGGGCCATGACGAAGATCTTCGATGACCTCATACACGAAATCGTCGAATGCTATATTGATGATCTCGTGGTTAAAAGCAAATCATACGAGGAACATCTCGAGCACCTAAAAACTGTATTTCAACACCTTCGGCAATACAACTTGAAGATGAACCCTCTCAAGTGTGCATTCGGAGTTTCCTCGGGCAAATTCCTGAGATTCATCGTCCGACACCGAGGTATTGAGATAGATCCATCAAAGATCAAGGCGATCATGGAAATACCTCCGCCAAGGACTCTTAAACAGCTGCGATCTCTCCAAGGGAAGCTCGCATATATACGGCAATTTATAGCCAACCTTTCGGGCAAGTGTTGTCCTTACAGTCACCTGATGAAGAAAGGAACACCATTCGTTTGGGATCAAAAATGCCAGGGCGCGCTGGACGAGATTAAACAGTACCTGCAGAACCCGCCAGTGTTGGCTGCTCCGGTTAAGGGAAAGCCTCTCATTCTCTATACAACCGCCCTCAAAGGTTCTTTAGGCGCATTATGGGCGCAGGAGAATGATCAGGGGAAAGAAAGAGCACTCTACTATTTAAGTCGAGTACTGCTGGGGGCAGAGAGCAACTACTCTCCCATTGAAAAACACTGCCTGGCGTTGATCTTTGCTATAACAAAGCTCAGGCACTATGCATTAGCACATGAGGTCCGTCTCATTTCGAAGGTGGACCCTCTTAAATACTTAATGTCAAAAGCCATATTAACGGGACGACTCGCTAAATGGGCTCTGCTCTTGATGGAGTTCTCGATAACCTATCAACCTCTCAAAGCAGTGAAAGGCCAGGCCATCGCCGACTTCCTCGCTGAGCATCCAATACCAGCCGATTCTCCTTTGAATTGCGATCTTCCAGACGAACATGCGTTTGATGCGATCGACAGTGGTGATACCCGATGGGAGCTTTATTTCGACGAAGCATCCTCCATGAAGAAGCGCAAGCAAAGTACCCCTATAATCAAATCGGGGGTAGGCCTCATCTTCGTGACTCCACAAAGAGGGATAATGCGCTTCGCTTTCTCCTTAACAGAGCCGAGGAAAAATAATGAAGCCGAATACGAAGCTTTGATAGCAGGCCTCGAGATCGCCATTGACATGGGAATTGAAAACCTCCTCATATACGGAGATTCTCAACTGGTCGTTAGTCAAGTAAACGGCGACTACCAAACGTGCAAACCGGAGTTGGTGAAGTACGGTGAAAAGGTGCAACAATTGTTGACCCAAATTCCCTCCTATACTTTGGAAAGCATACCGCACACGGAAAACAGCAAAGCAGACGCGTTGGCCAAGCTTGCTAAAGAGCTGGCTGACGAGAACCTCGATGACATAAGAATCATGGTACAAAGCCGTCGGGTGCTTGCCCCAGCAGAAATATCTCCGGAATCATCCGAAGAGAAGGGAGCGACTGAACAGACGACCTTACAAATAAAAGAACGAGAAAAGGCTGAGGACTGGAGGGAAGTCTTCATAGACTACTTTAAGTCCCATCGAATGCCCGAAGATGCGTCCACAAGACATCAGCTCATGAAACGAGCTCTGTCTTTCACCTTCGTCAACGATACTCTGTACAAGAGGTCGTTTGATTCTCTGTGGCTGAGATGCTTAGGACCGGATGAAGCAGAAAGAGTCGTTCAGGAAGTCTATGATGGAATCTATGGTTCTCACCAAGCGGGCCCGAAGATGAAGTTGAAGATCAAACGGATGGGCTACTACTGGCCCACGATGATTCAGGATTGCCTCGAATATGCGAAGCAATGCCACTCATGCCAAATCCATGGGGACTTTATCCACCAACATCCAAATCCATTACATCCAACAGTGGCTAGCTGGCCATTCGAAATGTGGGAGACTGACATAGTCGGCCCCATCGAACCAGTATCGACTAGAGGACATCGTTTCATCCTGGCGACGACTGATTACTTCTCCAAATGGGCAGAAGCAGTACCGCTGAGAGAAGTGAAGACGGAGAATATCCTCCATTTCTTCAAAACGCACGTCATTTACCGGTTTGGAACCCCGCGACGGATCATCTCCGACAACGGGCCAGCTTATAGAAGCCACAAAATCAGTCGGTTCGCACAACAACATAATATAGACTGGAGATATTCCTCAGTTTATAATCCGCGAGCTAATGGTCTAGCCGAGGCCTTCAACAATACCTTGACGAAGATCATGAAGAAGACGGTGTCCCGAAATAAGAAAGACTGGCACAAGAGACTGCAAGAGGCTCTTTGGGCATATCGAACTACCTTCAAGATGGCCACGAACACAACGCCATACGCGTTGGTATTCGGTACGGAAGCAGTACTCCCCCTCGAGATAGAGCTACCCTCTCTGCGAGTAGCAGTCCACTACGAGCTGACGAAGAAAACGCTCACCTTCGGCTTGAGGAGCTTGATGCCCTTGAAGAAACACGGCTCATAGCGCAACAAAATCTAGAAGCTTATAAAGCAAAGATGACGCGCTCATATGAAAGATTGACCCGACCGAGGACATTCCGCCAAGGCGAACTCGTGCTAGTGGTCAAAAGGCCTATGATCCCCAATCGCGCCAAGCGGGGAAAATTCGAGCCGAACTATGAAGGCCCGTACATCATAGATAAGGTCTACCAGGGTGGGGCTTATCTACTCATGGACATGCACGGTGAAAGGCCTTATAGGCCAATAAATGGTCTATTCCTAAAGAAATACTACGCTTAATGAGCCATAGCCTAGGTCAATGATAGATGACAACGACTATGTCCACTCGCTATCTTCCTAAGCTCAAGCTTTATAAGCAATAGCCAGCCTTCTTCATGACGGACCGAAACGTCCTTAAGCTAATGACAGACCGAAACGTCTTTAAACTACTACCGCAGCATCCTTAGGCTGACAAGATGAATAAAAAAAAGGAGAGAGAAGAGAAAAAGAAAATAATAATAAAAAAAATGAATGATAAAAAAAAAACGATATGTCCATAAGCAAAAAGGGCACGGATGAAAACCCGAAAAGGCTCCGTGAGTAAAAACAGCAGGGCTACCGGCGAGTGTTCGTGAAAACCCGAAAGGGCGCGACCTCGTAAAAAAAAAGAAGAAGAAAATAAAAAGAATAAAAAAAACGGTATGTCCATAAGCAAAATGGGCGCGGATGAAAACCCGAAAGGGCTCCGTGAGTAAAAACAGCAGGACTACCGGCGAGTGTTTGTGAAAACCCGAAAGGGCGCAACCTCGTTAAAAGACACTTATAGGGTCCTCTCGACCTTGTAAGGAGAAACCACCCACGTGAGATCCTTACGACTCACAAGGGAGCAACACACTTAGGGATCCCCACGATTCCTAAGGAGAAAATACACTTGCGAGATCCTCATGACTCGTAAGGAGAACTCTCTTATGAGACCCTCACGGCTCATAAGATTTGAAAGTCTTAAGTTACAGAGACCTAAACCTGTGCTTTAAGCAACCCCCACAACTTCCGATATTGCCCTACAAGTGGCTCAATACTGGCCCTTATATATAATCCACGGGCGCGAATAAACATTTCCCTAATCAAGTCCCATCCGAGACTAGGGATATGTTCATATGGTGAACAACCCTTGTAAATCCTCTCGACTTACAAGGAGAAAATCCTCTTGTAAGATCCTTACGACTTACAGAGGAACAAACACTTAGGAATCCTCACGATTCCTAAGGAGAAAATACACCTACAAGATCCTCACGACTTGTAGGGAGAAATAACTTTGTGAGACCTTTACGGCTCACGAAGTCAAAAGCCTTAGTCGACAGGACCCTAACCCTGGTCGCTAAGCCACCTTTGGTCAACATCGGCAGAGGCAAATGATGATTCGCTCCTGGTAATATCCCAGTTGTAGCGGTGCTGATGCCGAAATCGGTGTCCAATTTCAGGTTTACGGCGAAAAGCCAATAGGCTGTACATGCATATGAAATAGCCGAAATGATGTGGCAACATGCAATAAAAAGCAGCAAGTAAAAATGTATGCATGAAAAATAGCCGAAATGATGGGGCAACTCGCAATAAAAGCAGTGAGTAAAAACAAAATAAACAGCCGAAATGATTGGGCACCGCGAGAAATAGCCGAAATGATTGGGCAATCGCGACCTTCGCGATATAAAAGCTGAAATGATAGAGCATCGTGGAAATAAAACAAAAAAATGATGATAAAACTTTTGCCCTATAGTTAAGATCACATCGATCCCTGTATACAATCCAAGGGCGCAAACAAAGAGGGAATCATACTTTCCCAACAGGCTCCGCCAGAAAACGAAGCCAAACCTCGACGGTTCATCTCAACTCCGAAGGAACCAATATCTTTGGCAAATACCTCAACTCAGGGAAACAAACAATCCTTGATGAGAGCCTCCTGATCCGCGTCGACTCGCAGAGCAACCAGTGCCTCCGTGGGAAATTCTCGACTCGTTTCAACACCAGGGAAACAAATAATCCTTGGCAAATACCCCAACTCAGGGAAACAAACAATCCTTGATGAGAGCCTCCTGATCCGCGTCGACTCGCAGAGCAACCAGTGCCTCCGTAGGAAATTCTTGACTCGTTTCAATACCAGGGAAATAAATAATCCTTGGTGCTAGGGAAACAAATAATCCTTAGCAAATACCTCAACTCAGGGAAACAAACAATCCTTGATGAGAGCCTCCTGATTCGCGTCGACTCGCAGAGCAACCAGTGCCTCCGTGGGAAATTCTTGATTCGTTTCAACACCAGGGAAACAAATAATCCTTGGCGCTAGGGAAACAAATAATCCTTAGCAAATACCTCAACTCAGGGAAACAAACAATCCTTGATGAGAGCCTCCTGATCCGCGTCGACTGGCAGAGCAACCAGTGCCTCCGTGGGAAATTCTTGACTCGTTTCAACACCAGGGAAACAAATAATCCTTGGCAAATACCTCAACTCAGGGAAACAAACAATCCTTGATGAGAGCCTCCTGATCTGCGTCGACTCGCAGAGCAACCAGTGTCTCCGTGGGAAATTCTCGACTCGTTTCAACACCAGGGAAACAAATAATCCTTGGCAAATACCTCAACTCAGGGAAACAAACAATCCTTGATGAGAGCCTCCTGATGCGCGTCGACTCGCAGAGCAACCAGTGTCTCCGTAGGAAATTCTCGACTCGTTTCAACACCAGGGAAACAAATAATCCTTGGCAAATACCTCAACTCAGGGAAACAAACAATCCTTGACGAGAGCCTCCTGATGCGCGTCGACTCGCAGAGCAACCAGTGTCTCCGTGGGAAATTCTCGACTCGTTTCAACACCAGGGAAACAAATAATCCTTGGCAAATACCTCAACTCAGGGAAACAAACAATCCTTGACGAGAGCCTCCTGATGCGCGTCGACTCGCAGAGCAACCAGTGTCTCCGTGGGAAATTCTCGACTCGTTTCAACTCAGGGAAATAAACAATCCTTGACGAGAGCCTCCTGATCCGCGTCGGCTCGTAGAGAAACCAGTGTCTCCATGGGAAAATTCCGATTCGTCTCAACTTGCAAGATGAAGCCTCAGGCAGCAGGGACTAAAAAACTTGCTTCCTGAACAATGCGACCCTGCAAGTCGATCCAAAACGGTCTCTTGCATACTATTCACGGGTCTCACTCTCTAAAGTCGAGTTTCGACAAGGAGGGAAACAACCGCTTACGGGTCCTCTCGACTCGTAAGAGGGGAAAATTCTCTTATAGGATCCTTACGACTTATAAGAGAAAACACACTTAGGAATCCTCACGATTCCTAAGGAGAAAACCCACCTACGAGATCCTCTCGATCCGTAGGGAGAAAAGTCTCTGTGAGACCCTCACAGCTCATAGAGTTGAAAAGTCTTAGGCGGCAGATCTGAACCTGCGGCCTAAGCCATCGTTATCTCGTGAAGAAATCAAGGTGCTTACTTTATTATCTGCTAATTGTGACAGCATGCTGATAATAAGAAAAGAAAAAGCAAAGAAATAGCATAAGACATTACAAAAAAATGTGTATCTTTTATTCATAAACTTGATTGAGTACAGGATACATTGTGCTAAAGAATAAAAAATATATATATACATTTTTTATTTACAAGTACAAACGATACAAAGAGGGATAGCTACTGAGGAGGAAGTGTCTTTAACAAATCCGCAAGCCGTTCTCGCACTTCCTTCAGCGCCTCCTCCTGAGTGGCTGCCGCGGCCACCTCCGCTTCCACCTGGGCCCGCTGCTGTAAAAAAGATGAAAGTTGCTCCTCGGCCGCCTTCTGGGCTGCCTCCTGGCTGGGTGCATCCCGCTCGACAACGTCAAGCTGTTGCCTCAATGATAACCCTTCGGAAAGATATTGCAGAAGGCCCTCAAAGATAACCTTCAGCCGTGCAGCATTGGCCTCTACCCGAGCATGCAGTTGGGCAGACTTGCTCGAAGTCTCACCGCGCTCCTTACGCCTTGAAATGACTTCTTGTTCGAGATGGCGGAAGTAAGAAACGCTCTGCTCAATCCACGCTGCTCTTTGATTACTGGCGGCTAAGGTCTCAGAAGCGGGACGCATCGACTCCAGCTGATGCAGGCGGGCCTCGATCTCCCTGCAATGGTTAACCCAAGATGCGATGATGCCCTCGTCATGAAAGTTCACGAGTATCACCAGCATCGGGTTAACCGCCGTAGCGAAGTCTGCAGCAGATGTAGGAGTTTCAACGTCGAGTTCCTCGACGTAGTCACTCAACATGCGCAGACTATTCGCGGCGCCTTTCGAAGATAGACGCCTCAGATAAGGACCCGCCGGCATTGTAATGCGAGGCTCGAAGGGCGCCGAGACTGGAACGACAGCTGAAAAGAAACAAGATGTGATCAGATAACAGTACAGAAAATGTCACGCCCCGCTTCCCAGAGTACGCAAGATTTGGGCACGTGACATAGCCAACCATGCTACCTGTGGGTAGGAAGTATCCATCCACAGTCACATTACGGTTGTAAAGATATCCAGAACAAGATAAAAAGCTAATCTAATACATGTCCAAATCCATAATAACAAGAATCAATAAACAATAAGTGCGGAAGCTAATGATCCAATACAATGAATAAACAGTATGTCCCATAATGCGGGCTCACATCCGGAAATGAAATGACATAAATAAACTAAACTCTAAAGAACTCACAGTTCAGCCTGCTGGCTGAAGTACTCCTGCTCAGTCGACGACAAAGGTACGGAATCTGGGCCATGCAAAACCCAGACGTCAGCGCGTCATGATATCAAGTATATAGCATAAACATGGTAATAAACAATGCAAGCATGAACATGAATAAAGTAGTAATAAGAAGTAACAAGCAGGGTAATGTGCAAAGGTGACTAAACTGTCCTATCAGGTTTTCTACTCTATAGTCTTTGAAACCAATTGATGAATCGTCGATGTAACTCAATAGTATCCCGTGCGTGCCCGGGACCACGGTCATGATCCTCGGGGCTGAGTCCGAGACGTGCCGCTAAGCAGTAAAAGGTAGTAGGATAGACGAGTGATGTCAGCATCATCACTCCCGGACCGGCCAAGCCCGTAAGACTGATCAGAACAATGTATCGAACTGTTGAGTTACAAGTCGGTTTCACCTTTGATTTCCCCATACCCCCAAACTATGTATGTCAAGTCAGGTATTCAGTAGTCAAGGACTAATGCCAACGCAAGGTCAAGTAACAGTAGGTCTGTCTGGATCGACAGCAGGAATGGTTAGGTTTGTCGGCATTAGGCATGAGATCAGGTAACAGGTCAGGTTACTTTCCACAGATAGAGTCGATATGTACAGGGTGTTGTGTCCGGTGTGTCAGTACATGTGTCAGGTGTATCAAGATCGGTCAATAAGTAATGCAATCAGGTATATGATGATAACAGGTATAGTAACGAATAATGAACAACAACAGGAACAGTAACTAACAATATTATTCTATGTGAACACAGTGATGTTTGTATTTTCATATTAATCGGTTCACGCACCTTTGGGGTGCAAAAGCCACAAGGTGAAGCGATATCGATAACATACGTAATGGAGTTGCGTGAATTTAAACTAAGCATAATAATAGTTACAAGGATGATCTAGCAATTTAGGCAATGATGTGCCAAATTGGTTAATTAGTTAAAGTGTGGATTAATAGCATACCGATTAACTACAAGTAACTACTACAATGGTTTAACATTACGGATGATTGTAATTGTCACCAAGTCGTGTGATTATAACAGATAACATGATTATTAAGTTTGTAGCATGTTAAAGCAAGTATTCGGATACTTGCCTCGGCGGTTCCGCAAACCGAAACACGGATGCGATGTCGGCAGAAACTGCGATATGGAAGCACGGGCCACGGATCGAGTCCCAACAGAGGTCAACGGGATCACACGGACCAGGGGACTTCGCTGGAGCGTCGGGTTCGTCAGACGGCGCGGTCGGATTCCGGCAAAATGTCAAAAATAACGGAGTTAGCGACAAAACTACGCATTCACGATACGGACCAGCGGGGGGTGTTGTACCAAAAGGAAGGAGAAGGAAACACTTACAGAGAGATGTACCAGGTGACCCCGGCGAGCTCGACGGCGCTGGAACGCCGGCGAAGCGACGGCAGCGGCTGCAGCGAGGGTTGAAAGCTTCGGGGTGCGCGGAAAAGTGTGCTGCGGCGAGCTGGAGGAGAGGGGTCGGCTCTGGTGGTCGTGGGAGAGAGGGAGGTGGTCGGAGGTGGTGTCGACGGGGTCGCCGGCACGTTTCTCCGGCGAACAGCGGGGGTAGGCGAAGGATGAAGGCTAGGGTTCACTGTTCCGGCGAGGGGAGGAGGGAACGACGACGAGGTCTCGACGAGGGGTGTGAGAGGGAGTCGTGGGAGGCGTCGACGGTCGGAGGCGACGTCGACGGCGACGTCTGCGAGGGTGGAGGCGAGGTCAGAGTTGGGTGCAGGCACGGGTGTTGTCGGGAGAACAGGAGGAAGAGGGTAGGTGGGTGCGGTGGAGGTCGTGGTGGTGAGGGCGGCGACGGCGAGGTCTCGAGGAGGCCGGCGGTGGGATCGCGAGGCTAGGGTTAGGGTTTGCGTGGGGTTTCTCGTGGTCGCGTGGGGATGAAGGCGGCTGCTGCATGCGATTAATAATATAGAGGAGAGAGAGAGAGATTGGAGATAGAGAGAGAAAGAGATTGAGAGAGATTTGTGAGGATGAGAGAGAGAGACTGAGGGAAAGAGAGCGGGGCCCACGAGAAGGCAATCCCCCCCTCGCGATTGGCTGAGGGTTATAAAGGAAAATCAAATTTAGAGATTTGAGGAGATTAAAACAGTTGAGGAATATATATACGTATATATATATATATATAGTTTTATAAATTAAATTGAAACGGGCCCTTTTTGGTGCGAAACGAAACATTTCCAAATCGCGCCCGGGTTACGCCCAAATGTTCCAAATTCAAATTATAGGATTTTAAGCGGGTTCCAAATTTTGAAAAGAGGTGTTTAATGGTTAAAATGCATGCCCCCAAGTCGGACACTTGCACGCGCGCGTAGTCGCCCAAACTTGCCCGTTTAGCCAAACGGAACGGAATCTCGACACGCGGACGCTACCACGCGACTAGTGGCGACGAGTAGGCCAACATGGACATCTTAAATTTCATTTTCGGAGTTAAAAATTGTTATGTGCTAAAATGACTTAACCGGGTAAAATTTAGCAATAAACACCAGAAAATCAGGAAAATTGGAATGAGCAATAAATAACCCTCAACTAGTAATATACATAGCATTATTGGACTCGGGTGTTACAGAAAATAAAGAGGGGGGAGTTATCAATATGATAGTCGCCGTACCAGCTGAGACAGGTGGCAAGGCCGGAAGGGCCGGTGGCGCAGCCGATCTTTTATCCCCTCCTTCAATCTGTAGCACTGCAGTCGAGATGAGAAAAAAGGTTAGAAGTAATTCCATCAACGAAAAAGAAAGATATCAATGGGAAAACATACTCACCAGCGCCACCAGAGGAAGAAGCGAGTTCAGATGGGAAGGAGAAGTGTGGGAGCAACACCTGATAAAGATGGTCAAAAAGCACTCCTGAAAGGCACGACAGTATGACTTTAGTACACAAATTATACGTCTGAAAGATAAGATTAATAAGTTGCAAACACATACCTTCCAACATCTTCGATGGTATGAGAGAGGGCTGAGAGGTGATCACCACCAAGGCACTGGTTGAAGGCGCTCCCTTAAGCAATGGCGCATCGGCATTGGCTGCACCTGCGTTACGAACAAATGTGAACTTGTCAGAAAAGATTATAAGATAAAGAGGACAGTAACTTGGGATTTACCTGATGAGCTGCCGGCCGAAATGGAGGCGACTCCCTCCTCCATCGACATGAGGCCACCGCCCGTGGCCTCATCGCCCGACTCGATGGGGACCGTCGTCGTGCTCACGCGGCCAGGAGACGGCAGAAGATCGTAGGCGGGGAGGGCAATGATTGGAGCATTGCCGGACTCTTGGGAGAGAGCGGCTAACTCTTCCCCAAGAGTCGTACCCATCTCACCCGCTACTTCTGCGGGCTCCGCGGTCTCCATCGGCTCATCCGCCGTCACCACGAGGTCGCCGGCCTCGAGCGCCTCGTCCGCCACCACCCCGGGCTCAGTTGTAATGATCATTTCATCTGCCGCCGCTTCAGGCTCGGCATCAATGACCTTCTCGGCTGCAGACCCCTCAACCTCCATCTCAGGATCCGAAGCCTCAACAACGTTGCCCACCGTCGGCTCAGGTTCGGCAGGTGCCGCCTCTTCTGTTTCCTTAGGTTCAACGGTCTCCGCCTCTCCCTCGGTCGGACTTGGCCCTGCAAAATAAAATATATAAGAACCGATGGCATTATAATTCTTACAACAAAATTCTGAGAGAAATATTACCTGAAGTAGATTTATCATTTGCACTCCGAACTGCGCGCGCCACTTGTCTGCGAGCAGTGGATAGGGCGACAGGGGCCTCTTCGGAGGGAGTATCAGCACGAGGGACGGTGCTGGGGCCCGCTCCCATGGCCAAAGCAGCCCGGCGTGCCTTCGCTTCGCGCCTTGACCGTTTCCTCTCCTCCCAAGCTGTCGCGATGGATCTCTTCGACACTTCCTTCAAGGCGTCGTGTCCTCGTTCAGAGATGCCTCCAGAGCCTTTAAGGCATCTCTTATCGGCTCTTCAAGACGGACCTCCTGCGGTAGCCCCGAGGAAGCCAGAACATCGGCAGCTGGCAGAGCAGTTGCGTCACTTGGCGGGAACGGCATTGAGGTTTCTGTCATAAAAAGGGAAAGGTTAAATTGACCATAACACAAAGAAAACGAAAGCTTGATGAATTGAAACTTACTAAGGCCTAAAGACGCTCTGAGACGTTCCTCCTCTTGGAAAGTCTCGAGAGAAGCGGCAATGGCTTCTTCATCAATGATGCATGTTGGAAGAAAAGAAGGAAAAACGTTAGTCAAAGGCAATGAGGAGGATATGATACAATAAAGAAAATGCGACTAGTAGTTACCTGATTGCGCAAGCTTAGCTAGCCACGCGTCACGCTTTGCCAACCACGCTGAAGTTTCGAGAGCGGCCTCCAAGTCTGTATCATCCGGAGGCGGCATGACTAATCCCTCGTTAGTCCCATATTCGCTCAAGCCCTCGGCATAGGGAGTGTAGGGTTCCTGACCGAACGCGACATCTGCAGCGAAGAGCGACTTCTTTTTCTTCTGCCCTCCGACCCTAGGTGCACGTGGGATCGACTTACGCTTAGCAGCCACTTTGGGATGGCGAGTCCCGATGTCTGCACCCACGCCAGACTCCGGCGAGACTACAACCACTGTCTCCACTGGAGCACAGGGCGCTGGAGGTGCATCTGTAATATCAGGGAGCGGCAATCCGTGCGGAGGACTTTGCGCACGCAATGGCCCGGCTCTAACATCTTTTAGAGGAGCAACTACCGGAGTCCTAGGCACCAAAGGAGCGTTACGGTCGGTGCCGGGAGGTGCACCTTTACGGTCGACCAACACTCGCCTCTCTTCCTTTATAACGGCCCCCGTCACATGATTGTACCACTCTTTATATACATTAAGGAGTCGTGGAGCGCAGGTCGGCGCACTGATAAAAAATGAGAACCCGTGTTCAGGCGCATGAAGTGATGCAACGCGTTCTCCATCCCTTCTTCATTGGCAGCAGGTTCCAGTAGGAAAGCTTCCAAGGGTACCCCTTGATCGTAGCCCAGTTGTTGGGCGAAACGATGCGGGTTATATCTCATGAAAATTGCAGCACCGTTCTGCCTGAAGACCAGGAAGCTCGGTCTAATAGAATACAAGTGGAGGGTCTCCCGGGCCGTCAAAACTGAAGCTCCATCCTTAAAGGAGTCTTGTAATGGCCACACCGCAGTGGTGGACGCTTTTCCAATGGTCAATACCTTGTTAATAAAGGACATCCCGGCTCCAACGGTGTGAGGGCGAAGGAGTAAACCCCTGGCGTTCCGTGGTGATGGGGTCACAATTGATGCGCCGATCAGCTGTATAATACGAGGAAAACCACACTTGTCGAAGAACGAGGGCCTTTTATGCATGTCGAAGACACCCGCCGTGTGTAGTTCGAGCCACGATATGAAGTAGTGCATCGGGAAGACCACGTGCAGTACCCCAGGTTCATTGGCATCCGCTGCTCGACTGAGGCCATGATATAGGTGTGCCAATCCGGCGATCCCAACGGCCACCTTTACCCCGATGGCCATCCGGTGGGCTGGGTAAAAAACAGAGGGCCGCATACGGTGAGAGTGCATTGGGATCGCAAACCAACTCAGCCACAACCCGAGAAAACCTAAGAAAAAGGCCTCCCCGTCCATCCCGTGGGCCGCAATTTCTGCAAAAGACATAGTCGGGAAGTCCGGAAGAAAAAAACCCTTTTGGTCTATCTCCTTCTCCGGCAGGTTGTCCACACCTAGGCCGAAAGGGTCATCCAGGGTAGCGAACTTAGCAGCTTCTGATGAGAGGATGCTTGGGCGAAGAAACCGAGCGATGAAATCCTTAAAGTTAACTCCTCGACTCCCATGTTCGACGAAAAGCTACTCATAGATGTTCAACACTTTAATCAAGCTTGGAAATTGGTGTTGAACAGCATTCTCCGGCGTGAGCCCCCTTACCACCGGCTTAGCACCGAAGATATACTCGTCTGTCGGGAACAACTCCTCATAGTGTTCCCCTATAACCGGTAAACCGGATACCTCCGTAAACTCTTCCAGAGAGATTGACACTTCCCGATCCATGGCGAGGAAAGTGTGGGTAGGAATGTTCCACTGCTCCAGGAAGGCCTTGAACCACCAGGTGGGGAGCGTGGGATATTGGAACAGAGAGATGTACACCGCGGTGTACAATCCTAACCTTATCAACTGTGACTTCTTCGTCGACAGGATGTACCGGGCCCACGGTAGATAACTGATCGGGTGGCGGGGGATCAGACCAATGTTATATGATTGCCCCCAGGGTCGCGCCTCGCCCTGACAAATACGACGTCCTAGGATATCCAAAACCATAGGACGCTGGACCGGAATCGCATCTATGGCGGGATGAAGAAAGCCCTTCGAGGTCCAATCAACCAGCTCCACGACATACTGCACCGAGGGTGGGGTGGCGTAATGAATCGCCGTGATGGGTTCTGAAGGTACGGCGCACGTGAAGCTCCGTCGATCCATGATAATCTGGTTATACCACGACCCCCAAAGGTGGAGACTCTTATATTCCGGGTCGTGGTCCTTAATCATAGCCAAGACGTCACGGTCCAAGGGCGCTTCGGGAAATCCCTCCTCTGAACGAACAAACGGGAACGAGGTGTCGAGAGACATGATCGCTGCAAATGAACAGAAATTAGCCGTTAGTGCTGCAATCCCAACGTTTGGCGTTTAAAAATTTTTCAATTAACTGAATTTAAAAATTAATTAAATTAAAATTAATCACACCATACTGCAGTGCAGTGAGTAGGGGACCAAATGGGGACCTACAAAATCTGGATGAAAATGCCTCATTTAATAAGATAGCCTCATCATTGAGTGAGACTGTTAGTTAAAGAAAAGATCCCTAAGAGAATATTCTCATCAGTGGGGAATACCTAGAGACAAGGAGAAAATCTCCTCTTTCAGAGCAAAGCTCTGTCACAAAATGACACTTGTCAAAATTCTGGTCTCAAAGGAATAAAATTCCTTAAAAGAGCATAGCTCTATGGTAATAATGGAAAGGTCCATCAGAAAAAAATTTACACTTAAAAGAAATAAAATTTTTGGAATCTTGAAAAATCCATGAAAAACTTATGAAAAATTCTTCATTTTTCAGATCTAAAAGATTTACAGTTGATTCAAGAGCAAAGCTCTGTTCATGGGTTAGAACCCATGAACAAGATCTCTGCAGATCTATAAGTTTTTGAGAGCAAACCTCTGTTTATGAAACCTCGATGGGGATCACTTTAGATCAACAGATCTGTGAGAGCAAAGCTCTTTGGTTAAGATTAATTTAATTTAAATTAATTTGATTTAAATTAATTTTTACCTAAAGTTTCTAACTTTGGGAATGAGCAAAACTCTGAAGTTCTTAAGAAAGAGCAAAGTTCTGTTGAAATCAAAAATCTTGAAACGGTGAAGATTTCCTAAGGGCCATAGGTCCTATTTATAAGGCGCTTGCGCCCCTTCAGCTCACCCGTTGATCTAACGGTCAGAAGCTTGCCACCGCTGCACTCACGTGCGCGCCACGTGAGCGCAACGGTGGGGGGGCATTTGTTTCCCCCAATCAGAGCAAAGCTCTGTCGAAATTCAAAATTCAAATTTTGAAGCAACGCTTCAAATCTTGGGCGCAACGCGCCACGTGTCAGGCGCTGATACTTCAGCGCAGCGCCCAAGAAGGCGCGCCCAATCAGACCAAAGCTCTATTAAAAAAAAAGGAAGCAACGCTTCAATTGCGCAAGCACTGCGCTGCGCTAGCACAGTTGCACTGCGCGACCGTGTCAGCGCAGATGCGCTAGCGCAGTGGCGCTGCGCCTTGCGCTGCGCGACACGTGTCAGCCAGATGCGCTAGCGCAGTGGCGCTGCGCTGTGCGCTGCTTGGCACGTGTCACGCGCTGGGGCATTTGCGCCAAACAGAATTAAGATTTTAAAGAAATCTTTCAGTTCTTGTTAAAACAAGAAGATTTTCTTCTGTAAAACAGAAGCCCTTAGATCAAAGATCCAACGGTGGGGAAAATTCCCCAAATCACTCAGACAAAGATCTCGTTAACAAATTCAACAAACTTATGGGCACTATATAAAGACCCCTAGACCTCAAATCAAAGGCATGAACATTCTTTGAGAAATTAAACAGAGAGAACTCTGAGGAAATTCCAAGAAAAAAAAAAAGAAAGGTAAAAGACCTTATAGATAGAAGAATTTCTTCTGATAGATCATTGATCCAAAAACAAGATCAATGATCTTTAATAAAAAACAAAAGAAAAACAGTGCTTTGCACTTTTTATGAACCTTTGGTTCCTAAAATAAGAAAAAGCTTGTTTTTCTTTGATCTAAATTAGATCAAGAAATCAAATAGTGCTTTGCACTTCCTCTATGAACCATTGGTTCTTGAATCTACAAGATTCTCAAATTATAGTGCCTTGCACTTGCAAACTGCGCTGTTGCGCTCTTGGGTTGGCACAAGCCACCAGAGAGCGCCACGTTTCAGCATCTGAACTACTTGCGCTATGCGCTTTAAGATTGAGCTTTGCTCTCTGTAATTGGCGCAACTCACCAGAGCGCGCCACGTGTCAGCAGTGCAAGCGTAGCGCACCAGCGCAGCGCACTGCGCTTGCATGACACGTGTCATCACCACAAGCGCTTGCGCTCAGTGATTGGCGCGAAGCGCCTGACAAATGCAATGCATTTCTTTTGTTAAAGGGCCAGGCCTAAATCAAAAAGGCCTAGTAGGCTTAAATAAATTGCAAAGCAATAAAAGGGCAGAGCCCAAGTAAATTGATGCTCTGCATCATTTATAAATGGACAGAGCCCAAAACAAATTGATGCTCTGCATCCTTTATGGGCAGAGCATAACCCAAAATCGAAAATAATGCAATGCATTATTTAAAAATGGGCCAAGCCCTAATACAGGCCAAAAAACAAATAAAAGTGTTGAACATTTTTCAACTGGACTTAGCCCAATCATGGCCGTAAGTCCTCAAATTAAATTGACTGAGCAAAATTGCTCTCCTAAATCAATTTACCTCCGGTTCAAGGGTACATCTCCGAACTCCTCTGATACCTATCGTTGTAATCCTTCAACGACGTCAGAAAGGTGACGGGTCCCGACGACCACACATCAATACGGACTGCGGGGTCCTTAAACTCATGGACCGAAACGTCCCTAAACTAATATCGGACCGAAACGTCCCTAAACTAATATCGGACCGAGACGTCCTTAAACTAATATCGGACCGAGACGTCCTTAAACTAATATTGGACCGAGACGTCCTTAAACTAATATCGGACCGAGACGTCCTTAAACTAATAATGGACCACCACGTCCCTAAACTGGCGATGGACCACCACATCCCTAAACTGGAACATGGACCACTACGTCCCTAAACTGGAACAATAGAGCCTCCAAATGTTCTTTTGCCGGATCTAAATGGTCCCGTTTAAGTTGATCTTAGCCCCAAACACGGCTAACGTATCCTTAAACATTCAAGTGTACTATAAAACTCCAAATCGACTTTGGTTCAAGGGTACATCTCTTAACTCCTCTGACACCTATCGTTGTAATCCTTCAACGACGTTAGAGAGGTGACGAGTCCTGACGGCCATATAATAAATGGATCACCACGTTAAGTTGATCTTAGTCTCAAACAGGACTAACGTATCCTTAACGAACGTTTAAGTTGATCTTAGCCTCAATACGGCTAACGTATCCTTAAACTAAAAACACCAAACCCAAATCTAAGTAAATACGGATTTAGACTAATCCACGTCCTACGGGCGACGGTATTACTCAGTCTCCGTATACAATCCACAGGCAACCACAAACAAAATAAACACACACGACACGAAGTGAAATTCTGGAGAAGGAGAAAGTGGCTGTTGCGACGCGGTAGCGTAATTAACTGCAGGGGCTTGCACCTGCAGGGAAGAGTGTCCCCACAATCAAAAACCCCTCAAGCGAGGGGGAATCTGATGAAGTCTGCTACATCGACCGCATCCGTCTAAACCTCCGATACACGGTGTCATAAATCAACTTGGTATTTTCGGAGAAGTGGACGGATAAAACCATATAGCATCTGCCCCGAATCTCAGGCTAGACATCCTTGCGTCGCGGCCGCCATTCGGAGGGGAACATGGACATTTTCCACGGGGTCAGAAGTGACATGATCCGCGTTCCACGTAGCCAAGAATTTTGCTCTGGATGCTTCTTACGGGTTCACTGCCGTGTTCGGCGAGGACCAGGCTCCGCTCTAGATATTTCACACGGGTTCACTGCCGTGCTCTGCGAGGACCAGGATCCGCTCTGGACGTTTTCCACGGGGTCAGAACTGACATAATCCACGTTCCACGTAGCCAGGAATTTTGCTCCGGATGCTTCACACGGGTTCACTGCCGTGTTCGGCGAGGACCAAGCTCCGCTCTGGATGCTTCACACGGGTTCACTGCCATGCTCTGCGAGGACCAGGATCCGCTCTGGACGTTTTCCACAGGGTCAGAAGTGACATAATCCGCGTTCCACATAGCCAGGAATTTTGCTCTAGATGCTTCCCACGGGTTCACTGCCGTGTTCGGCGAGGACCAGGCTCTGCTCTGGATGCTTCCCACGGGTTCACTGCCGTGCTCTGCGAGGACCAGGATCCGCTCTGGACGTTTTCCACAGGGTCAGAAGTGACATAATTCGCGTTCCACGTAGCCAGGAATTTTTGACTCTATCCGCATTTCACGGATTCGGGGTTTGACTATCAGTCATCTGTGCACTGCCGAGTCGTGGAACTGGGGGTTGCCGCTGTTCTGCTTTGCTTGATATTGTGTCTGCTGCAATGAGACGAATGCTGAGATGATCTCCAGGTTATCTGTGAACCATTGAGATTTGGCTTCTTCTTCTGGGGAGGGAATGTGTGGTTCCTTCTTTGTTTGCGCCTCTGGATCGTATACAGTGATTACTGTGACATCACCTTTAGGGCATAAATTTCATTTTTATTTTTATTCTATTTCTTTCCGCGATGCTCTATCATTTCAGCTTTTATATCGCGAAGGTCACGACTGCCCAATCATTTCGGCTATTTTTCACGGTGCCCAATCATTTCAGTTATTTATTTTATTTTTACTCGCTATTTTTTATTGCGAGTTGCCCAATCATTTCGGCTATTTTGCATGCATACATTTTTGCTTGCTGATTTTGTTGCAAGTTGCCCCATCATTTCGGCTATTTCGTATGCATGTGTGGCCCGTAAGCTTTTTGCTGCATGCTTGGGATTAGACACCGATTTCGGCATCAGCACCGCTACAACTGGGATATTGCCAGGAGCGAATCATCATTTGCCTCTGTCGATATCGAACAAAGGTGGCTTAGCGAACAGGGTTAGAATCCTATCGACTAAGGCTTTTGACTTCATGAGCCATAAGGGTCTCATAAAGGTATTTCTCCCTGCGAGTCGTGAGGATCTCGTAGGTGCGTTTTCTCCTTACGAATCGTGAGGACTCCTAAGTGTATGGCTTCTCGTAAGTCGTAAGGACCTTACAAGAGAGTTTTCTCCTTATAAGTCGAGAGGACTCACAAGGGTTGTTCACCATGCGAACATATCCCTAGTCACGGGTGGGACTTTGTTAGGGAAATGTTTATTCGCGCCTATGGATTGTATACAAGGGTCAGCATTGAGCCGCTTGTAGGGCACTAGTGGAGGTTGTGGGGGCTGCTTAAGAACAGGTTCAGATCCCTGTAACTTAAGACTTTCAAATCTTATGAGCCGTGAGGGTCCCATAAGAGGGTTCTCCTTACGAGTCGTGAGGATCTCGCAAGTGTAATTTCTCCTTAAAAATCGTGAGGATCCCTAAGTGTGTTGCTCCTTTGTGAGTCATAAGGATCTCACGCAGGTGGTTTCTCCTTACAAAGTCGAGAGGACCTTACAAGTGTCTTTTAACGAGATTGCGCCCTTTCGGGTTTTCACAAAACTCGTCGGTAGCCCTGCTGTTTTTACTCACGGAGCCCTTTCGGGTTTTCATCCGTGCCCATTTTGCTTATGGACATACCGTTTTTTCTTCTTCTTTTTATTCTAACGAGGTTGCGCCCTCTCGGGTTTTCACAAGACTCGCCAGTAGCCCTGCTGTTTTTACTCACGGAGCCCTTTCGGGTTTTCATCCGTGCCCATTTTGCTTATGGACGTACCATTTTCTTTTTCTTTTCTCTTCTTTTTTTTTATTCTTTTTTTTGTACCAGCTTTGGGACGCTGCAATCCATCGTAGCTTATCGACCTCTCGGTCAACGGCTAGTTTTAGGACGTAGTGGTTCATTGCTAGTTTAAAGACGTTTCGGTCCGTTGTTAGTTTAAGGACGTTTCGGTTCGTTGTTAGTTTAAGGACGTTTCGGTCCGTTGTTAAGGAAGCCGGCTACTACCTATAGAGTTTGGGCTTAGGAAGATAGCGAGCGGACATAGTCATCGTCATCTGTCATTGACCTAGGCCGTGACTCGTCAGGCGTAGTATTTCTTCAGGAAGCGGCCATTTATTGGCCTGAAGGGCCTTTCGCCATGCATGTCCATGAGTAGATAGGCTCCACCCTGGTAGACCTTGTCTATGATGTACGGGCCTTCATAGTTTGGCTCGAATTTCCCCCGCTTGGCGCGATTGGGGATCATAGGTCTTTTGACCACTAGCACGAGTTCGCCTTGGCGGAATGTCCTCGGCCTAATCAATCTTTTATATGAGCGTGTCATCTTTGCTTTATAAGCCTCTAGATTTTGTTGCGCTATGAGCCGGGTTTCGTCAAGGGCGTCGAGCTCCTCAAGCCGAAGGTGGGCATTCACTTCGTCCGTAGATCATAATGCACTGCCACTCATAAAGAGGGTAACTATATCTCGAGGAGGAGCATTGCTTCTGTACCGAATACCAATGCGTATGGCGTTGTGTTCATGGCCGTTTTGAACGTAGTTCGATATGCCCAGAGAGCTTCATGCAGTCTCTCGTACCAGTCTTTCTTATTTCGTGACACCGTTTTTTTCACAATCTTCGTCAATGTCTTGTTAAAAGCCTCGGTCAGACCGTTAGCTCGGGGATTATAGTCTGAAGAGTATCTCCAGTCTTTGTTATGTTGTTGTGCGAAGCGGCTTATCCTGTGGCTTCTATAGGCTGGCCCATTATCGGAGTTAATCCGTCGCGGAGTTCCAAACCGATAAATGACGCGTGTCCTGAAGAAATGGAGGATATTCTCCGTCTTCACTTCCCTCAGCGGTACTGCTTCTGCCCATTTAGAGAAGTAATCAGTTGTCGCCAAAATGAATCGATGTCCTCTGGACGATGCTGGTTCGATGGGGCCGATTATGTCAGTTCCCCACATTTCGAACGGCCAGCTAGCTACCGTCGGATATAGTGGATTCGGAAGCTGATGGAAAAAGTCCCCATGGATCTGGCACGAGTGGCATTGCTTTGCATATTCAAGGCAGTCCTGGATCATCGTGGGCCAGTAGTAGCCCATCCTTTTAATCTTCAGTTTCATCTTCAGCCCGGCTTGGTGAGAACCGCAGAGTCCGTCGTGAGTTTCTTGAATGACTCTCTTTGCCTCTTCAGGTCCCAGGCATCTTAACCATAGAGAATCAAATGACCTCTTGTACAGAGTATCATTGACGAAGGCGAAAGATAGGGCTCGCTTCATGAGCTGATGTTTTGAGGACGCATCTTCAGGCGTTCGACGGGATTTGAAGTAGTCTATAAAGACTTCTCTCCAATCCTCAACCTTTTTCTGGTCTTTTATTTGCAGGGCCGTTTGCTCGGTCGCTTCCTTTTCCTCGGACGACTCCGGGGATATTTCTGCCGGTGCAAGAACCCGACGGCTTTGTACCACAATTCTTACGTCATCGAGGTTCTCATCGGCCAATTATTTAGCAAGCTTAGCTAATGCATCGGATTTGCTATTTTCTGCACGCGGTATGCTTTCCAAGGTGTAGGAAGGTATTTGGGTCAGCAGTTGCTGTACCCTCTCGCCGTACTTCACCAGTTCTGGTTTGCACGTTTGATAGTCGTCGTTTACTTGACTAAC
Organism: Agapanthus africanus; assembly: GCA_030015575.1. Lineage (NCBI taxonomy): Eukaryota > Viridiplantae > Streptophyta > Magnoliopsida > Asparagales > Amaryllidaceae > Agapanthus > Agapanthus africanus. Next base: position 126,997,439 of record CM057350.1, on the reverse strand, counting down.
GACTAGTTGAGAGTCTCCGTATATGAGCAGATTCTCAATCCCCATGTCGATGGCGATCTCGAGACCTGCTATCAAAGCTTCATACTCGGCTTCGTTATTCGTCCTCGGCTCTGTTAAGGAGAAAGCAAAACGTATTATCCCCCTTTGTGGAGTTACAAAGATGAGGCCTACCCCTGATTTGATTATAGGGGTGCTTTGCTTGCGCTTCTTCATGGAAGATGCTCCATCAAAATAAAGTTCCCATCGGGTGCCATTACCGCCGATCGTGTCAAACGCATGCCTATCTGGCAGTTCGCAATTCAAAGGAGAATCGGCAGGTATTGGATGCTCAGCGAGGAAGTCGGCGATGGCCTGGCCTTTCACTGCCTTAAGAGGCCGATAAGTTATCGAGAATTCCATCAAGAGTAGGGCCCATCTAGCGAGATGCCCCGTTAATATGGCTTTTGACATTAAATATTTGAGAGGATCCACCGTCGATATGAGATGGACCTCATGCGCCAACGCATAGTGTCTGAGCTTCGTTACCGCGAAGATCAACGCTAGGCAATGTTTTTCGATGGGGGAGTAGTTGCTTTCTGCCACCAGGAGAACTCGACTCAGATGGTAGAGAGCTCTTTCTTTCCCTTGGTCATTTTCTTGTGCCCATAGCGCACCTAAAGAACCTTCAAGGGCGGTTGTATACAGAATGAGAGGCTTTCCCTTGACCGGAGCAGCCAGCACTGGCGGGTTCTGCAGATACTGCTCGATTTCATCCAGTGCGCCTTGGCATTTGTGATCCCAGATGAACGGGGTCCCTTTCTTCATCAAGTGACTGTACGGACGGCACTTGCCAGAGAGATTGGCTATAAATCGCCAGATATACGCGGGCTTCCCTTGGAGAGACCGCAATTGCTTGAGAGTCCTTGGCGGGGGCATCTCAATAATTGCTTTAATCTTCGACGGATCTATCTCGATGCCTCAATGTCGGACGACGAATCCTAGGAATTTGCCCGAGGAAACACCGAACGCACATTTGAGAGGGTTCATCTTCAAGTTGTATAGCCGGAGGCGTTGAAACACGATCTTCAAATGCTCTAGATGTTCCTCGTATGATTTGCTTTTCACCACAAGGTCGTCGATATAGCATTCGACGATTTCATGTATGAGGTCGTCGAAGATCTTCGTCATGGCCCTCTGATAGGTGGCGCCGGCGTTCTTTAGACCGAAGGGCATCACCTTGTAGCAGAATATACCCAAAGGGGTCCGAAAAGCATTGTGCTTCTGGTCTTCGGGATGCATTTTTATCTGATTGTATCCTGACGAGCCGTCCATAAAGAAGAAAACCTCGTGGGTGGACGTATTGTCAATCATTAGCTCGGTGACCGGTACTGGGAAGTCGTCCTTCGGGCAAGCTTTATTGAGATCCCGAAAATCCACACATATGCGTACCGTCCCATTTTTCTTCATCACTGGAATGATATTGGCGATCCAATCAGGATATTGAACCTCTTGGATGAAACCAGAGTCGATTAGCTTCTTGATCTCGGCGTTGATGCTCATCTCGAGCTCGAGCCGCATTCTTCTCGGTGCTTGTTTGATTGGCTTGACGTCCAGGGATATGGCCAATTTGTGGACAGCAATCTCTGGATCTAGTCCTGGCATCTCGGAATAGTTCCATGCGAAGCAATCTTTATGCTGCATAAGCATGTCTTTTAGTGTAGCTACCCTTTCTTCAGACAGCAACTCGCTAACGAACGTCGGTCGTGGATCACTTGTCATCCCCAAGTCAATTTCCTTGAGCTCATCTGCAGTGGTATGTATTCCATCTTCCAGCTCTTTTGGTGCCGGTGGAAACTCTGAGATCACCTCGTCATCGTTGTTTTCGAAGCACTAGGGAAGGTCATCCATATCTTCGGGCTCTTCTTTTGATAGCGTTATCACGTGGCAGGTACGAGCTCGCTTCCAAGACCGATATTGATCTGGTTCTACCCTCGTGGATTTGGGTTCATGCTTCTGCGGTGGGGTTACCCTCCAGTTGCTGGATAGAGCGAATCTGCCCTGTCGATATTGATCTTCAACCCAGTTCTTGAAGGTGAAGCAGTCTTCGAGAGGATGTCTTATTGCCCTATGATAGGAGCAATAGTCCGAATGAGAGACTTCGCCAACTTGCTCGGGGTGCTTGGACTCCGGGAGTATAATCAGTTGATATCTTATGGCGTGATCGAGTATCTTCCGTGTTTTGTTCTGAGAAAAAGAATATGCTCGACTCATATTCTTTATAAGAGACGAATCTGGATTACTCGATTCCCGATCGCGTGGCTTCTTGGTCCCGCTTTGTCGCTCTTGAATGCCTTTCCCGTTCTTTGGTTTGTTTCTGCCTCTGCATTGTGCCTTTTGTACAACGGGTTGACAGGAATGAGCAATTTCATCTTTCGCAGCCTGTTGAAGAAGGCGTTGCGTCCTAGCTTTCTAGTAGATGGCTATTTCGCGATTGTGGCTGTCTTGAACCTTTTGACTCGCTTCCCTTATAAGCTTGTCCATTTGTTCTTCAAACGACGGACTGGGCATTTTTACGTCGGGAGCTGTTTCTGGTTCAGGGTTAGCATTCTCCCAAAAAGCATCTCCCTCTTCATCAAAGTCATGTATGACGTAGCAGTCGTGGAGTAGCTCCTGTTTCTTGGATTGAACATACCCAAGTCCGGTCGTTTCCATTCTTCCGTTGGGCAATTTCCGCTGAGTTCCAGGAACGTTCCAGATTCTGTTATAGAACCGTGCTTGTCACGCAGTTTGCTTAAGGGGTACACCTTGGCATCTCAAGAGTCTCCTTACCCCGTCTGTGTAATATCTGGGCAAATAGATGGGCTGGAACCTGTCGAGTGTGGAATCCGCGCCTTGCCAGATTTCCCTCTCCACTTTAGTTTCCCCGGATCGGTAGAATAGGATCGCCTTTTCACCTTCTCGCCTGGGAGGGACATAGAACGTCTGCATCTCTTCCATACTGTAGGTATCATGCGTGTCTAGTTCTTTATGATGTTTGGGCGGAACCATGGCAATTTGCAAACTTTGCTCTTCATCAGCGAATGTTTGTATTGAAGGACGAGCAAAGAATATGGCATGGACTTCATCTTCCGAGTCGCTGCCAAAGATCAACATAGGAGCGGACGGTCCCGGCTTGTTGTACTGGGCTGGCCCAGAATAAACTATCTCTTCCTGTTCCTCAGTCTCACTCCCAAAGACCGGAATGGTGGTGATAGTTTTGTTCTCCGGTTTGTGACATCTTTCTGTGTCCTCAAAATCTGGTAAGAAGTATTTTGCATCTTCGTACTTTCGGACTTCGTTCATGGAGAATGGGTTCAACTCTCCCGTCACAGTGTACTCGAGGCCATCTTTAAAATACTTCATACACTGGTGCTGTATAGAAGGAATAATGTTGTACTCATGTAACCAAGGCCTGCCGAGCAAAGCATTGTAGCATGTCTTGGCATCGATGACGTGAAATTTAATATCTGTGACGAGTAGTCCGAAGTGCAGCGTCAGTATCACCGACCTGAGGGTCCGTGATGATTGGGAGTCAAAACCGGAGATGATGATTTTATCACGAGCGAGGTGCTGAATGCTCATGCAGATTTCCTTCAACACTCGCACGTTGAGGAGATTGACGGAGGACCCATTGTCGACCAGGATCTTGCCTATCTTGATATCGTGACAATATCCGGAGACATATAGGGGACGGTTGTGCTCGCACATCCCAAGGAGGAGATCTTCATCGCCGAAGGTAATATCGGCTGTGTGTACTTCTTCCAGTTCGTACTTCATCTTTTCTTTGGGGAGAAAAGCTTGGAATTGCTTTGGCTCTTGTAGCTCCTTGATCAATGACTCCCTTGCTTCTTTTGATAGTAAAAGAGCGTCGAGAATGCTAAGCTGCGAGGGTAACTTCCTCAAGTGTGCCAGAATGTTATAGTCCTCCTTACTTTTCTTTGGCGGGTCTTTGGCTATCAGCTTTTCAACGGCTTGGTCATCAAGGATGATATCCTCAAGGACCTTTTCTTTTCCCTTATCTTTCCTATTCGCGGGCCCGAGATTCTTTTCGGGTAACGTACGATTGCGCAGCTGGATATTTTCACAGGTCTTCGACTTTTCCTCTTTCCCCGAGGTGGATTCTTTGAATAGAGGGCCAAGAGCCATCTCTTCATCGGAGTCGCTCCCGAACGTGAGAACTTGCGATCCTCCGGCGCTGATCGTGCGACAGTCGCCGGTAATTCTTCCAAGCTCCTCGGTCGTATTTCTTCGCTCCCAACGAGTTTTGCGTTTCATCCGTTTGAAATGCTCCCGGTGAACGACATACCCTTGCCACCATCTTTTAAAAGCGTCGCACTCTTCGGTGGGGTGCGAAATCTTTCGATGATATGAGCAGTAGCTAGGATGTGTTTCTGCTTCACCGAGAATGTTTCCTTCGGAAGGTGGTAGCTTCATTCCCATCGATATGGCTTTAGCAAACCTTTTCTTCGTCTTAAACTTGTTTTTATCCGCGACAGATGTCCCTTGATTCGGCGGGAGTGTCTCGACTCTTTCGTCCAGTCGCTGGCGTTTAGCCTTTTCAAATATGGCCATCTCACGCTCCCGATCAGCTTTACTTTTCAGGAGAGCTTCATTTAGGAATGCGTCGATCATTTCGTCTGATGGCCCTGGAAGTTCCGGTTTAGGACCTGTCCCCAGTCTTTTGGTGTAAGGGGCTTCTTCATCGTCTGTCGACAAATGAGATATCACATGGCAACTTGCCACGTAATCTTCTGATTCATCCAACGAGTCTTCTCCATCATCTCCATCTTCAAGGACGTGGTCGAGAAACTCTTGGAGTGTGATTGGAGTTCGCGCCTTCTGGTTATACTCTTCCAGCGCGTCGATCTGTTTCTGCAGGTCCGTGCGCTTGTCGCCAGACTTCATGGGCTTTCTGGATTTCTTCTTCTTCTTCGAAGATTTCGACGGATGGGTGTGCGAGCTTTGGCTTTCACTACCAATCTTTGGAGTTGGGCGCAGCTTCAGCATTCCTTCGACGATCTGGGGTTCCAGCAGATTCTTCCACCTGATCGCCGGATATGTCTGGAGATCATTCAGCATCCTTTTGGTTTTGGCCGAAAGAGCCACCTCCCATGGAGCTTCCTCAACAAAAGAGCACGTTGTCCCCGGTGTGTCCGTCTTCTTAGGAGTGTGCGGTTGTGGTGGGTTTACTTTCCACTTCTCAGACAGTGCAAACTTGAATTGTAGGTACTGATCCTCGATCCATCCCTTAAAGATGAAGTAATCTTCGATCGGATGGCTTACCGTTTGTTGGTAAGGGCAATAATTGGTATTATTCACTTCGCCGGGTTGCGATGGTCGCCTTGGATTTGGCAAATTGATAAGCCTGTTGCGTACCGCTAGTTCGAACAGCCTCTTCGTTTTATCCCGCGGGAAAGAGTAGGGGCGCTTCATTTTCTCATTATAATACCGCTGTCTGTCTTCCAGTTGATCCGCTAGCTTTGGGGCACTGGGCTGCTGTTGGGTGTTCGCAACGAAGATCGCCTTCCCTTTACCCTTTTTGTTCCACGGCTCCAGCTTCGGGGGAGACGGTCTGTGACCCATTTGATCCATCTGGGCTAGTTTGTCGATTAAAGCCTGGAATGTGGTCGGTTTGAAAAACATCATGAACTGTGAAATAGTTGCATGAGGGTCTAGGGTGCCCATGAACATGCCCACCGCTGGTGCTTCTTCGATGCGCGGTTCGCACTTCGACCACAGGTTCCGCCATCGGATTGCGTATTGAACCCACGTCTCGCCCGGCTTCACCCTGGCATTGATCAATGCTGTTATTGGGGTGCGTTCGCTAGCACTTGCGAATCGCTGGGTGAACAACAACTCCATTTCCGTGAAAATTTTGACGGAGTCGTTTGGAAGTTCAGAGTACCACTCGAACGCCCTCTCCGATAAGCTCCCAACGAATTGGCGGAGCAAGAGCTTATCATTGCCACCAGTATTGCCACAGAGGGCCCTGAACTGAGCAACATGTTGATGGGGATTGCCCGTCCCCTTGTACACATGGAATTTCGGGATCGTGTAGCCTGACGGGTACTTTATCTGATCATACTAGCCTGGATACGGTCGCCCAGTTCTAATAATCTGCCCTGCCGCTTCATTTGCCTGATGAACTCTTATCTGCTGAGCGATATAGTCATCCAGGGCGGACTAGGAAATTGTTTCCTCCTTGGCTGCTGAAAGAGCCGGCAGAGGGTTTGATGTTTCTCCTCTATCATCTTCGATTATTACTGGAGGATCTTCGGCTGGGGGATCCGGCTAGATCATCATGCCCACCATATCTTGGAATAGAAGGGCCATTTGCTTTATATTGGTCGCTTGCTCCGCGGCCTCTTTGTCCTTCTTTTCAAGCATTCTCCGAAGGAACTCGGCATCAGTTTCCTGCTCGTGGCGTTGTTCTGAGGATGCCTCTGGGCTTGCTTTCGGTCCTGTGAGCGCGGCCATCGCAGTCATCATCTCCTGAAGCTTCTGCTGCTGCTCTTGGGCTTTTGTCACGGATCGCGTAAGCGGTCGATGACCTATGGAGATACGGCTATCCTCTTTTCCGGATGCCATATAGACGGTATGCACCACCATGCCCCCAGACTTGGGGCGTTGAGGCTCAGTGCCCTTGACATTTGTCGCAGGCATAGAGATTTTCTCCGGCCTTCTCCTCTTATGGGCGGTCGAAGTTGAGGGGGCCGTTGCAGTGGGCACCCAGGTAGCCATCGTCTTTTGTGGCTTAACAGGAAGGTTTTCTTCCTGTCGGACCTTTAGCTTCTTCTGCTAGCGGGAGAAATTTGGATCAATCACCGAGTCTTAGACTTGACGCCAGACCTTGTAGATTTTAGAGGATAGCCGTTGAAGGGACTGTTCCAGCTTTACTTCTGTGACAGTCTCCACTGGCGGCGAAGACCTTTTCAGCACGGCGGTAGGAGAATTCCTGCGCACCATATTCAGCAATTCAAAGTTGTTCCCAGTTGGAACAGCAGCATTAATTTCCACCGTTGGAGCTGGTGGAGTTAGCCCAGAAGGGGATTACCCCCAGCCTTTCTTACTCGGCGCAAGTGGTGACGTCGAGCATGCCGAGCCGTTAGTGTTGGTTCGGTAATGGCTTTGTCTTGCCCCCCGTTCAGGTGAGGGGTCGCTGGTGCCAGCCTCTTGAAGACTGACGTCTTTTGAGCAGTGGTATCCAATCTGTCAAAGACAGACCTTCGAGCAGGAACGGGAGCCGGAATAGTCAGTCTTGTAAAGACCGACTCTTTGGCAGGAGAAGCCGCCTTGACGACTTCAGGAACAGAGATGGCTATCTTTTTTGGGATGGCCATTTCAGGTATCATGGGCTTCTTGGCAGGCCCATCGGAGTTCAGGCTCAGTCTGGTGAAGACCGAGGAATTGGAATTGGACGACCCGTTAAGAGGGGCCGTGGTAGTAGCAAGTCGATCGAAGACCGACTTCTTGGGAGCTTCCGGTGTGGTCATAGGAATGGTGAAGCTCGCTGGCGGGAGCATGGTCCCGAAAAACAATCCTGTGGTGGCTTGGGTGACCTGTTCCACTGGCATCGTGAATAAAGAAGCCGCTTGGAGCCCATAAGCCACACCTCCAGGTGAGGCAGAGCGTAGGTTGCAGCTGCATGTGGAACACTTTGAGCAGGTGAACGCCATTGATCCTTTGCTTTCTGCACCAAGCAAAACGCCAAATCTTAGTACCTCGAAACCCAAGGGCAACCATTAGCAAACCGCGATTGGTTCGCGAACACGACACACGAATGTTGAGTGGAAAGAGGAAAAGATCCCACCAGGCAAGCCAGAATCTGTTCCCCTCCGAAAGACGCGGCGGAGACGCGGTGGACGTCTCGCCTGAAATTCGGGGCAGATGCTAATTGGTGCTATCCATCCATCCACCTCTCCGAAGATGCCAAGTTGATTTATGGCACCATCTATCGTAGGTTTAAACGGATGCGACCGATGTAGCAAACTTCGTCAGATTCCCCCTCATTTGAGGTGTTTTTTGATTGTGGGGATGCTCTTCCCTGCAGGCGCAAGCCCCTGCATTTAATTATGCTACCACATCGCGGTAACAACTTTCTCCTTCTCCATATGGCCACTTCGTGTCGTAGGTGTTTATTTTGTGTTTGGTTGCCCGTGGATTGTATACGGAGACTAAGTTATGTTGTCGCCCGTAGGGCGTGGACTAGTCCAAATCTGTATCTTTCTTAGATTTGGGTTTGGGGGTTTGGGTTTAAGGATACGTTAGCCTCATTTGAGACTAAGATCAACTTAAACGTTTGTTAAGGATACGTTAGTCTAATTTTAGACTAAGATCAACTTAACGGGATCGTTTAGATCCGACAAGAGAGCAATTGGGCTCTGTTGTTTAGTTTAGTGGCATTGCGGTCGATAATTAGTTTAAGTACATTACGGTCCATTGTTAGTTTAAGGACATCTCGGTCCAATGTTAGTTTAAAGACATCGCGGTCGAGGTTAAGGACATCATAGTCCGTGGGTTTAGGGACTCCACAGTCCAATGTTAGTTTTAAGACATCACGGTCGAGGTTAAGGACATCATAGTCCATGAGTTTAAGGACCTCACAGTCCGATATTAGTTTTAAGACATCACGGTCGAGGTTAAGGACATTATAGTCCATGAGTTTAAGGGCCCCACAGTCGATGTTAGTTTTAAGACATCACGGTCGAGGTTAAGGACATCATAGTCCATGAGTTTAAGGACCTCACAGTCCGATGTTAGTTTTAAGACATCACGGTCGAGGTTAAGGACATCATATTCCATGAGTTTAAGGACCCCACAGTCCAGTTTAAAGACGTCATAGTCTGTGAAATGTGTGGTTGTCGGGACCCGTCACCTCTTTGAAGACGTTGAGGAATTACAATGACGAATATCAAAGGAGTGAAGAGATGTACCCTTGAACTAAGGTGAGTTGGTTGAAACAGCAGATGTACTCAATTGGAGATAAGTTGAGGACTTATGGCCAGAATTGGGCTAAGTCCAATTAAAAAAATGTTTAACATTTTATTTTTGTTCTGACTATTAAGCCTTTGTTTGGGCTCGGCCCTTTTAATAATGCTAGGCATTGGGCTCTGACATTTTTGTCTTATAGCATTTATCAGAGCAGAGTGTGTTCTGACAATGCACCACATGGCGCGTCAGGCGATTTGCGCCAATTAAGGAGCGCATTGCACTAGCGCACACGAAGGTGACACGTGTCGCGCTTAGCGCTAAGCGCTGATTCATTAGCGTATTGCGCTTTCCATTTATGAGCGCTTTGCGCTAGTCTGTTGGCGTGCCAGCGAGTGACACGTGGCGCGCTTGGCGCTGAGCGCTATTCTATGAGCTCAGCGCTCTGTTTTAAAAGCGCAAAGCGCAAGTGGTGTCTATAGTTAACACGTGGCACGTTTTGGCGCTGAGTGCCGATCCAAGGAGCGCAAAAGCGTAGTTCATGAGTGCAAGGCACTTTTCAATAGCGCAAAGCGTATTTGATCAATTTTAAGATCAAAGAACAAATTTATGTTCTTCAAAGGAGGCTTTTTCCTCAAGATCCAAGAACAAAAGTTCTTGTTTTTATAAAAGGCTCTGCTTTTATAGATCAAAAGATCTGTGAATGAAGTAAAATACTTCTTTTAGTCTTTTTATGATCAGATCTTTTTGACCTTTTCTTTTTAATCAAAGACCTTGGTCTTTTTTAGATCTATGATCTTTTTAGAAGATGTTTCTTCTTCTGTTGTTCAAAAATTAATTCTTTACCTTGAAAAAATGATCTTCTTTTGCTAAAGGCTTGCTTTTCTTTTTCTTTGAGTTTTCTCAAAATTTGCAGAGGGTTTTTTCTCTTTCTTTTTCTATCTCTCAAACTTGAAGTCTTGGGGCCTTTATATAGGGCCAATTGATTTGTTAAATCAGTTTAAGAGATCTTTCTCTGATTGATTTGGGAATATTTCCCACCGCTGGATCTTTGATCTCAGGGCTTCTGCTTTGCAGAAGATAATTTTCTTGTTTTAATAAGATTGGAAAATATTTCCATAACAGAATTTTAGTTCTGATTAATTAATAATTTGTTATTAGTAGATCTTTTGATCTGACGGTAGGGAATTTTTAATCCCAGCGCTGGCGCACCTTGCGCTGGCGCACCTACGTTCGACACGTGGCGCGCAGCGCAGAGCGCAGTGCAACTGCGCTAGCGCACCCGTGTTTGACATGTGGCACGCAGCGCAGAGCGCAGTGCAACTGCACTAGCGCACCCGTGTTTGACACGTAGCGCACAGCGCAGAACGCTGGATCTGAAGCGTTGCTTCAACTTAAATTTTGAATTTTAAAGCAGAGATTTGCTCTGTTTGGGGGTGCGCTGCCTAGGGTGCAGCGCGCCTGGTGCTAGCGCGTCTGCGCTTGACATGTGGCACGCAGCGTGCAGCGCACGGGATCTGAAGTGTTGCTTCGATTTTTGAATTTTGAAATTCAAAACAGAGCTTTGCTCTGATTGGGGGAAACAGAGCTCTTGAATTCAGTATTGATTTAGTACCAGGAGAACAACCAGTGATCAAAGAACCTTATCGATTAAGTTCGGAAGGTTTGAAGGAAGTCCGAAACAGTTGGACAAATTATTGGCGAAAGGATGGATTCGTCCCAGCACTTCAAGTTGGGGATCACCAGTACTGCTTGTGAAGAAGAAGGAAGGTTCATACAGAATGTGTATTGATTACAGAGCCTTGAACGAAGTCACGATAAAGAACAAGTATCCGCTAACGCAAATCGACGATTTATTCGATCAACTAAGTGAATCTTGTGTTTTCTCTAAACTAGATTTTCGTTCAGGTTATCATCAGGTGAAGGTCAAGGAAGCTGATATTCACAAAACGGCGTTCAGAACTCGTTATGGTCATTATGAATTTCTTGTGATGCCATTTGGAGTGACCAACACACTAGCAATTTTCATGAACCTGATGAACCAAGTGTTCTGGGAGTATTTAGACAGGTTTGTTGTCATCTTCATCGACGACGTCGTGGTTTATTCCAAGAGTCGGAAAGAACATGCCGAGCACCTACGAATTGTCCTGGAAACTCTACGACAACATCAACTCTATGCCAGTACAGCAAGTGAGAATTTTGGTTAAAGAAAGTTGGTTTTCTTGGGCATATCGTATCAGGTGAAGGAATCTCTGTGGATCCAGCGAAAGTTTCATCAGTAAGCGATGGCCGACACCAAAGTCAGTGAAGGACATTCGGAGTTTCTTGGGTTTAGCTGGATATTACAGAAGGTTCATTGAAGGCTTTTCAAAGATAGAAACACCCCTGACAGAGCTCACACGTAAAGATGAAGAATATGTGTGGTCAGAAGTATGCGAACAAGCTTTCGTAGAACTCAAGTTGAGGTTGACAACAGCACCTATTCTCGTTATCAGGACCAGTCTGGAGGGTTCGAAGTGCACTGTGATGCATCCGGTAAGGGATTAGGATGTGTTCTACATCAGCACGGTAAGGTTGTGGCTTATGCTTCAAGACAGCTGAAGACTCATGAGCGCAATTATCCAACGCATGATTTGGAGTTGGCAGCCGTCATCTTTGCTCTCAATATTTGGCGCCATTATCTTCTTGGTGAACGAGTGAACATATACACAGATCATAGAGCCTGAAATATGTGTTTACTCAGAAGGAGTTGAATATGCGGCAGAGACGATGGTTAGAACTCATGGTAGACTTTGATATCAACTTGCAATATCACCCAGGGAAGGTGAATGTGGTTCCAGATGCTCTTAGTCGCCAACCATTAGCAATGCGTCTCACCGCTCAGTGGAAGCTACAAAAGGACTTGCATCAGATGGAGATTGAAGTAGTCATGTCAGATAATGCTTCAAGTTTGATGAATTTACAAGTTCAATCTACCATTTTCAATCAGATCAAAGCAGCTCAAGCAAGTGATGCTAAATTGCAAAAGATCAGAGAACGAGTGGAGAATGGACTCAGAACAGATTTCAGCATCTATGAAGATGGATCTTTGAGATACGGCAGCAGATTACGTGTACCAAAAGGTCCTGTTCGGGAAGAGTTAATGAAAGAAGCTCACAGCTCTCCCTACTCAGTACACCCTGGAGGTACAAAGATGTACAAAGATCTACGTCAGAATTACTGGTGGCATGGAATGAAGCGTGAAGTAGCCAGAAGCGTCGCAAAATGCTTGGTGTGTCAGCAAGTAAAGGCTGAACATCACAGGACAACTGGATTACTTCAACCGTTACCAATCCCAGAATGGAAGTGGCAACACATCACGATGGATATTGTGACAGCTCTTTCTCGCAGCACAAAGGGTAACAATGCGATAAGGGTCATTGTGGATCGACTCACAAAGTCGGCTCATTTCATCCCATTTCGAGTTGGCCAAGCAACTGAGACATTAGCAAAGAAGTACATGGAGGTAATAATCTACTTAAGATTTAAACTCTTTAAGTATGTATTATCTTTGATACCCATGAACTCATACAAGAAATTGTGAGGGTTCATGGAGTACCGGTTTGCATTATCTCCGATCGTGACCCAGGTTCAGATCGCAATTTTGGCAGAGTCTACAAGCAAGCTTGAGAACAACCCTGAACTTCAGCACAGCTTATCATCCACAAACAGATGGTCAGTCTGAGCGAACTATTCAGATCTTGGAGGATATGCTCAGAGCATGTATGTTAGACGTCAAAGGATCGTGGGAAGATCACCTACATCTTGTGAAGTTTTCGTACAACAACAGCTACCAAGCAAGCATAGGAATGGCACCTTTTACAGCACTGTATGGAAGGAAGTGTCGATCACCATTAAGTTGGGACAATATCGGAGATAGGGAACTTCTTGGACCTGAGATGATAGTAGCGACTGTCGATGTAGTTCTTACTATCAAGGAAAGAATGCGCATAGCCCAAGATCGACAGAAGCACTGGGTTGATGCAAAGCGACGTCACTTGGAGTTCCAGCCAGGAGATCACGTATTCTTAAAGATATCTCCGAGCCGCGGAATGATCCGATTTGGAAGATGGGGTAAGCTAAGTCCAAGGTACATTGGACCGTTCGACATACTCGAACGGGTCGGTGAAGTGGCATACCATTTAGCACTTCCACCTTCATTGGAAGGAGTGCATAATGTGTTCCACATATCCCACCTCAGAAGGTATGTGAGTGACCCCAGCCATGTACTTGATCATTCCGAGCTCATTATACAGCCCGACTTATCTTGTGAGCAGCAACCTGTTGAGATACTGGACAGGAAAGTGAAGTCACTTCGGAACAAGGAAGTCAATTTGGTCCGAGTGATGTGGAGAAAAGACACTCCAGGAGAATCAACTTAGGAAAAAGAAGATGAGATGCATGCAAGATATCCTCACCTCTTTGTAAACTAGTCCTTAAAATAAAAGTTGTAAATTTCGAGGACGAAATTTTTGTAAGGAGGGTAGACTGTAACAACTCCAATTTTAGTGTACAAAGATTTATTTAAAAGTTGATGTATACTTGGAGTAATTACATTTCTGTGAGTACCATAAATACTGGTTTTGCTTTTTAATAACAAGAAGGAGCTTGTAGCTCATTGGTAATACCTTGCACTGCTGAACCAACCCACCAGAGTTCAAATCCCATCCCCCCACATTATTTTTAATATTGTTTTATTTCGAATTTTTTAGAATACCAAGAGTCTACACGTGCATAACTCGTAAAAACCCCACTATACTAATAAAACAAACTGTGCCAGGGGGTTAGTGAAGCGACGGGGAGTTCTCTGGGCACCGGACTCGGCCAGGATCGGCCGAGTCGGCCGGCGGCTCGGCCGACTTGGGCCGGCGCCGCCGGCCGGACTCGGCCGGACCGCCGAGTCCCCAAAATGAAATTTGTGCCTCTTCACATTCCCTGTACACCTGCATAGTTTAATTACTTAGACCAGTACCAGAGACCCTTTAAAACCCTAATTACTCTATTTTAATACATTTTATTACAATTTAATACATTTTTTCTTTACAACCCTTCACCTAACCCTAACCCTAGCCTTACCCTATAAATACAACCCCTAGACACATCCCCTCACTCCAAAATTCTGATCAAAAACTCTCAAGAAAACTATATAGAATTTGTGTGCAATTTAAGCTAGCAAAAGGCGAAAGCTTCGGCGATATTCCGAAGAGCTCCCGGCGACGAAACGATGCACCGGTGCCTCCTACCGTTCCCTCTTCCTCTCTTCTGATCTCTAAACCCGTAAGTCCCACCTCCCTCTCTCCTTTGCTACTCTAAAAACATCTTTTAATAAAACCCGACGGAATCAGAGTCAAACCGATTTCCGATTCGGTTTCTTTCTAAAAATCCCACTTTTCTTAAACACAACCCTATTAAACCATTACATGTTGATTATTAATCATTAACAAATATGTTGAACAAGTTTCATGACAATCTATATCATTTTGTAACTTTTATCGCACTTTTCAGTAAAATACCATGTAGTTTCATTTTGACATTAAATCATCACAATCTTGCTATACCTTTAAGTTAGATCACGAGATAATGACCTACCTCCTCACAATGCTATTATGAAACATAGCACAATACTTTTTGGGATCATAGAATACGGAAAACGAACCTTTACATATAAATACCCTTTACTAATAAAACCATTTTTACAAGATTTAGTATTTTTAAACAAATCTTTGCAAAGCGCCGCTACAACCCATTTTGGGGAACCCGACTGAGATGGTGCGGATTATTGCACGTCCCTGGGCTTAGTAGTGCGAGATGCAGACCCCCGCAAAGGGCATTCGGTCTCGAAAGGTTTACAAAATACAAAATCTTAAGAAAATGAGATTTCTAGAAATATAATATATATTAAAAAAACCTATTTTTATATATGTGTATAATTAAAATATCTATTTGTGATAATATAAATATTCCAACTTTTTCTAAAATCATAAGAGTCACTTTACATTAAAATATCATGAATTCCATACTAAGTACAATATTACAATTTAATACCCTATATTATGAAATTAGGTTAATTTCACTAGAAACATCACATATATAAAATCCACATTTATTACAACTCTAACGGTGATAATTAAACACTTGGGGTGTATTTTGAAAGTTATACAAAAGTATTTTTACATAAAACCCCTCAAGTTCTATAAATTACCCTAAGGACCCTAGTAAACATAGGTTTAAGCAGGACCAGTCTCTTGAGCCTCAGGGAGCCGGAGATATGGGTGTTTTTCTATCTAAGGTAGACAACTTAACAACGGTGTTATCAACACGGTAATCGTCTTTGAAAAAGACACAAATCCTGCCGCCCAAGTGCAGCGATTATCGATAACATCAAAACAATCAGGACTTCAATTTTTTATATAATTATTCCGACTCAGACTGAGTCTCATTAATAATCTGACTTGAATATGATTCAAGTACAATCTACATCTACAATCCAACATGAATCGTTGAATACATATATTCAAACTATTTAATCTGTATTGACCGAACCGAACCATGGATATACTTCCATTTACATGATTCTCCAGTTACATCCATTTACTGATATCATGGTTTCGGCAAGTCATCCAATTATACAATCTATATTACAAGACAATACAAGTTGCAATACAATACAACAATACAATCAAGACACTACGGGGTTTAATGGGTAGATTGGTACGGAAGGTGTTAGAAGTGACACGAGACTGTAAGATTTAAGACACCTAACATGAATCCTTTTGCTGTTGTATCGTGGCATAACAGTTCCTTGTACTTCCTTTTGCCCTAGTCTCTAGCATATAGAGACTCCTCTCGTATACACTGGTATCCTTCTGTACCAAGGTACAAACAACAGCGTTAATCAAATAATACAACATTAAAAGCTACATTCTCTTTCTGTCTATTCTATTTCTCCCTTATCTTTGGGACTTACCGAGCAATTTGTTCGCTGACGACATTCTCTTTCTTCTTTTTTGAATGTCGTCAGGTGATTTGGATCTTCCGGAGATCGAGCCTACCAGCAAGGACTTGGACCAGCTTTCCTACGACCCAGAGCTATAGCTTTATTGTGCACATTTTTATTTCAGTACTTTTCATTTCTGTTATACCACTGTTTAGGCATTGTTTTCCTTCAGATGTATTTACTTTTCCATACATTGTACAAAAAGAATGTTAATAAATAAAGTCGCTGTTCAATTATATCTTTTGTCTCATATGCATTTCTCTTATATTGCTTAGCTACGCTTAGCGTATTTACTTCAGAGTAAATACGTAGCGGCCTCATCGCATTCTCTGCCTGTACACTGGGAAGCGGGGCGTGACACTTATTTAGAAAAATTGAGGGAATATATTCCAAAATAGGATTTTATTCTATAATTGGATATTTGATCCAACCGAAAGTATCTTTCTTATTTTAGAAAGATTTGAGAAATGTTTTCTCCCAACAGAATTTAATTCTGTATTTTGATAATTTATCATCTCCGTTGGATTTTTGATCCAACGGCTCTGTTTAACATAGAGTATTGTAGAATTTAATTCTACCTGGGCACTGATGCTTACGTGTCGTGCACGTAGGCGCCACTTAAGAATTTAATTTCTAAGATGGGTACTCCTGTGCTTTGCACACTGGCGCCCGCGTGAGGAGCACGCGCGGTGCCATCTAAGAGTTTAACTCTTATGTAATGAACTCTTTTGTGCTTTACACATTGGCGCCCGCGTGAGGAGCACGTGAGGCGCCACCATAGGATATAATCCTATAAGATTGGCTCTGGCGCTGGCGCCTTCGTGGAGAGCACGTGAGGCGTTGCCTCATTAAATTCGACAGCACTTTGTTCTTTAATTAGGTTAAAATATTGGATAAACAGACGGGTTTGTTCACCTCCGAAAGACGCGGCGAAGACGCGGCGGACGTCTTGCCTGAATTTCGGGACAGATGCTAATTGGTGCTATCCATCCACCTCTCTGAAGATGCCAAGTTGATTTATGGCACCATGTATCGAAGGTTTAAACGGATGCGGCCGATGTAGCAGATTTCGTCAGATTCCCCCTCGTTTGAGGGGTTTTTGATTGTGGGGATGCTCTTCCCTGCAGGCGCAAGCCCCTGCAGTTAATTACGCTACCGCATCGCGGTAACAACTTTCTCCTTCTCCAGATGGTCACTTCGTGTCGTAGGTGTTTTGTTTTGTTTGTGGTTGCCCGTGGATTGTATACGGAGACTAAGTTATGTTGTCGCCCGTAGGGCGTAGACTAGTCCAAATCCGTATCTTTCTTAGATTTGGGTTTGGGGGTTTGTGTTTAAGGATACATTAGCCTCGTTTGAGACTAAGATCAACTTAAACATTTTGTTAAGGATACGTTGGTCTAATTTTAGACTAAGATCGACTTAACGGGATCATTTAGATACAACAAGAGAGCAATTGGGCTCTATTGTTTAGTTTAGTGACATTGCGGTCGATAATTAGTTTAAGGACATTTCGGTCCATTGGTAGTTTAAGGACATCTCGGTCCAATGTTAGTTTTAAGACGTCGCGGTCGAGGTTAAGGACATCATAGTCCATAGGTTTAAGGACCCCACAGTCCAATGTTAGTTTAAATACATCACGGTCGAGATTAAGGACATCATAGTCCGTGAGTTTAAAGACCTCACAGTCAAGGTTAAGGACATCATAGTCCATGGGTTTAAGGACCCCACAGTCCAATGTTAGTTTAAAGACATCACGGTCAAGGTTAAGGACATCATATTCCATGAGCTTAAGGACCCCACAGACCGATGTTAGTTTTAAGACATCACGGTCGAGGTTAAGGACATCATAGTCCATGAGTTTAAGGACATCACAGTCCGATGTTAGTTTTAAGATATCACGGTCGAGGTTAAAGACATCATAGTCCATGAGTTTAAGGACCTCACAGTCCGATGTTAGTTTTACGACATCACGGTCGAGGTTAAGGACATCATAGTCCATGAGTTTAAGGACCCCACAGTCCGTGAAATGTGTGGTTGTCGGGACCCGTCACCTCTTTGAAGATGTTGAGGAATTACAACGACGAATATCAAAGGAGTGAAGAGATGTACCCTTGAACCATGGTGGATTACGTGAACTGTAGTCCAGTTTGGAACTAAGATCAATTAATTATATTATGAGCACATTGGCTCAGTTGAGTCTGAATTGAGGACTTATGGCCAACTTGGGCTAAGTCCAATTAAGTTTGGAATGTTGGCCCTCTGTTGGACCATTAGACATTTGTCTGGTTTCGGCCCACATTATTTAGCAATGCTAAACAAGAGTTTGAGGGCTTTTATAACATTTTTATCTCTGATTTCCTCAATTTTGAGATTCAGTTGAAGGGGAGACTTTTGCCTCAGGGAAATTAGCCAATTTGGCTAAAAGTAGTGTTAAACACTAAAGAACAACAGTGTTAAACACTGGAGACAGAACCCTCAAATTAATGTTAAACACTTAAAAGGCAATCAGTGTTAAACACTGGAAATATAGAATCCCAAATTAGTGTTAAACACTTGAAAATAACAGTGTTAAACACTGGAAATAGGGTTTTCAAATTAGTGTTAAACATTAAAAGATAATCAGTGTTAAACACTGGGAATAAAGCTTTCAAATTAGTGTTAAACACTAAAGAAAAAGGGGTCACGTGTGGACACGTGAGGGCGTCCAAAGGTGGGGCCAGATCCCTTTTTACTTCGCTCTGCAATTAAATGTTAAACACTTTTTTTTTATATTTTTTGAGCATCACGTGTTGACACGTGATGGGGATTTATGCACTGATCATTAAAGCACTTGCTAAGGGGTCACGTGGGGGCACGTGAGGTGCCCAAAGCTTCTATTTCTTGTGCTTTTTCTTTCTGTGTTTCGGGGGTCACATGCGAGCACGTGAGGCATTGCCTCAGAGCCGATTCCTTCTTATTTTTGTGGACCTTTTCAGGGGTCACGTGGGGACACGTGACCTTGATTCTTTGCATGCTTGAAGGTCTTTTAAATCCCTTTATCTTTAAGAATTAAATTCTCTGTAGGGTCAAACCCTAATTATGATTCTGGAGGAATTAAATTCCTATTATGAAAGAATTAAATTCTTATTTAGGGTTAAACCCTAATTTCATTTTAGGAGGAATTAAATTCCTGTTAATCAGGAGAATTAAATTCTCAATTAGGCTTAGACCCTGTTTTTTGTCCATCTTGAAAGAATTAAATTCCTATAATTGTAGGAGAATTAAATTCTCATATAGGGTTAAACCCTAATTTGTTATGAAGGAATTAAATTCCTGTGAGTTTTGGGAGAATTAAATTCTCAGATAGGGTTGAACCCTAATTTCATTTTGGAGAAATTAAATTCTTATTAATCAGAAGAATTAAATTCTCTGAACTCAATCCTCCCTCTAAGTCTTGGATCTGCATGGCAAAATCTCAACCCGATGAGAATTAAATTCTCAACCTATGGGGAGATTTGCTTCTGCAGATCTTTGACTAGAGGAAGAACTAAGTTCTTTTTGCAGAAGAGTTAGACTCTTGAATTTTGAGAATTAAATTCTCTGTTTTTGAAGTTTTGATCCCCTTTCTTTTTTCTCACCTAGGGTTTTCTTTGTTGAGAATTAAATTCTCCTTTCTTTTCTCTCTGAATTTTCGAGATGCCAAAATTCTATATATTTGTTCTCCTCTTGGCTTCTATTTATAGGAGAAGGAAAAGAATCAATTTGTTTAATAAATCTTTCATTGAAAGATTTTGTCTGTTTTTATAATTAATATGATCCTTTAGATCATTCAGTGAATTTTATTCACCGTTGGATTCTCAATCCAAAAATATTCTGTTTGTTATTTCGGTGAGATTTGGGGAGATCTTTCCTTATTTGGGATTTTTCCATAAATTGGTGATTTTTAATCACCCTTGGATTTTTAATCCAACGGTTCCCTCTAACCTTTTCCGTTTGGAAAGATTTAGAAACTTTTAGAATTTAATTCTATTAAAATGTAAGGCTTTTAAAGCCAGTCACGTGCTGACACGTGACCCTTGGTCACGTGTGAGCACGTGACCCCCAATTGAGTCCAGTTCTCAGCGCTTATTTACGCTGCTGTTTTGACCATCACGTGTCAACACATGACCATTGGTCACGTGTGAGCACGTGATACCTTATTGAAGTTTTTCTCGATTTTTAATCAGGGAACAAATGCCCCCACAGCGTTGCTCTCACGTGTCTGCACGTGAGTACAACGTTGTAACTTTTGTGACCGTTGGATCCATCTAGGGAATCGGGAAGATGAAGCGTTTCCATCACATCCTATAAAGGCAGGGGTCTCTTCAGAAGTGCCTCCACTCTTTCATCTTCTTCCTTGCAAACTTTTTTCTTTCTGAGAATTTAATTCTCGTTCTCAGAGCTTAGTTTTCTGTTCCAAAAATTTTCCAGAGTTTAACTCTGTTGAAAGATTCCTTTTCCTCAGGTAATAATCTTGAACGAATGAAGAACTTTCACAGAAATCTCCAGTGGATTTTAAATCCATACCAAGGGTTTTCCCTTTTAACAAGAACCCATTTTTCTTTAAGTTCTTTAACAAGAACAGAAAACCATTTAACCTTCAAATAGTAGATCTCTTAGGCTTTCTCTAATCTTTAGGGATCGGTGGTGGTGTTTGTCTTTTCCATGGAATTTAATTCCATCCCAAAAAAGCTTTGGCTCTTGGAAAAAAGAATTTCTGGGAATTTAATTCCCTTTTCAAAAAGGAATTTAATTCCTATGAAGAACTCAGTTCTTCCCAGGGGACTTCTTGGGTTTTCTTGCCCTGAGTTGTCTTCTTCACAGCCAAGAAGAAGAAGTTTGCAGTGTTGCTTTCTGGGAATTTAATTCCCTTGATTCTGTTTGACTTGTCACAGAGTCCCAGATGGATTTCTCTTAGGGGAATGTGTAGGGTCATTTGAAATCCATTGTTTATTTAATAAGAATCTTCCGTTTGTCTCATTATAATTGTTTTGCCTCATGATTAGCCAGCCGCCATCTTGATTTTGTGGGACCCATGTGTTTTGTAACCAACGGTCCTATAAGATGAGTCCCCTGTCGCTTTCTTCTATGGTCTTTATATATATATATATATATATATATATATATATATATATATATATAATCATATATATATACGACTGTTGGCCTCGCTTTAACGGTTTCCCTTTATTTCATTTCAGGTACAATGACGTCTGTTCCGTATTTCCCTTTCACTCGCTCGGAAGCCGCTTTTCCCCAGCAGCCATCCGACGAGGAAGTGATGGCGATGATCAGGGCTCACAACCCAAATCATACCAACTTACTTTTGTGGGGGACCTGGTACAGTCACATCATCCGGGGGCGCCGGAGTTTCATTTGCAAAGTACCGACGGAGCCCACCTTTCCGTTTCTGCCGATGGATCCTCCAAGGAAGTCTTTGTCGTGGAGATGCCGAATTGGACCCCGATGGGACGGCTCGAGCCTTCGACGACTGGTATCCCGAACCATCCGATCCCAGCCATAGACATTCTGGGACGCCGCATTTGCCAGGGCGAGGCCCAGCCATGGGGGAAAATCTACAAAATAGGGCTCACCCCTCGACACCCCACGGGCTATCTCCTTTGGGCTCGATACATCCGGTTCGCCCATCGTGCGCGACTGCAGAAGGTTGGGCTTTATCAGGCGATATATGCGTCGCTCTTCCACTACCAATCCCCGCACGTCTGGTGGGTCAAGGCGTTCTTGAACCAGTGGAATCTCCCCACCAACACTTTTCTCCTAGGGGACCACGAAGTTTCGATCTCCTTGGAAGAATTTTAGGAGATCTCGGGGCTGCCGATCAGGGGAACACTTTATGAAGAGTTACTGCCTCCCGACGAGTACGTCTTTGTGACTGAGCCCGCAATGCACGACGGCTTGTCTACCGAGAACGCCGTCCGCCACAAGCGTCCGAGTTTGATCAAGGCCCTGGGCATCTTTGACAAACTGTTCACAAAATCTGAGGAGCAGGGCGTCACTTTTAAGAGCTTCGACGCTTGCTTCCTTCGCGAGGATGTCCTGTCGAAGACGGCTCCGAAGTTTGCGAAGATCAATGACCCCTTTGGGTTTGGTTTGAACAGGCGACCGACTAAGGAATCAGATTTACCGCAGTACTATATTCCTATCATGTCGGCGGTGACTTTTGAATCGATTGCAGCTCCCGGTATGGACGAGGAGACATTCTTTGTGGGTTTTATCAGCGTCTGGCTCAGCTGGTTCGTCATCCCCATGCATCGCCGCTTCATGAGAGTTTCGGTGATCTATCCGGCTCATCGTATCGCTGAGGGGACATGGTTAGCCGTAGGCATTCCTGCGCTAGCGCATCTCAATCATGGGTTGGGTGCCACGGCTAATACTTCGACTCCCGGCGTGGACGTAGTAAACTCTCTCCATTACTTCACGTCTTGGATCGAAATGCACGTGTTGGGGGCCTTTGCTGTGCACCAGCGACCCATATTTTACGATGCCTATACTTTCCCGCGACTCATGCGGTTAGTGGATGCTTCTGCCCCTGACCCGACTCAATTTAGGGCCATTCGTATGTTGATGCTCCTTACGCTTCCTCGGGCGGATTGGTATTCGTTGATCGGGTTCTATCTGCCCCTTCAGGTCCAGTTCAACAACTCTGCGACCTGTCGAAAGATGATGTGCCTTCTTTGAAGCCCCAGGAGGCCACGCACTTGTACACAATCAGACCAGGTTACCTGGTATTTCGTCAGAACAGTGCGGCTCTTTTCATGCGGTATAATCCGCATCGCTTCGCCCGGCAGCTTGGATATGACCAGGGCGTTCCTTTCGAGGCTTTTATAGTCGCGCCGGTCCCTTCACCTAAAGCTGTTCGTGATGCTGCTCATCATTTCGTGAGGCTGAATACTGGTTCCCGCTTCATAATCCCTGAAGCTGACCATATTCCCCGATGCGTGGGGTCCTTTACGGGCTGGTACCTTCATCGGGTCAGCCCGATTATTGCTGAGGAGAAAAAGGTGCTTCTTGGATATGGTACTCCTGCTCAGGTTCAGGCCACGGGAGTTCCGCTACGACCGCGCGCACCGGTCCGCTTTCCCCTGAGGGATACCAGTGTTGCGCTTATTCCGGGGGAGTTGGGGGTGGACCTCACCCCCACAGTTGGTATGCCATTGGGTACCCGGTCACGGGCTAACCGGGCTCCGGTAGCAGTACCACCACCCGTGGCGTCGACAATGGCCATGTCATCCTCGATCGCAGCGCCAAGAGAGGGTGATGAGAATGAGGGTGTTGAAGGTGAAGTGGGTCGGCGTCGCGCCAAGGCTCCACGGGGGAGGAAACGGTCGTCCTCGGCAGTCGGTTCTAGATCCAAGCGGTGGAGGAGAGTGGTTACCAACTTGCTCGACTCTTTAATAGAGTCTGAGCCCATTCTTCAGGACGAACCATTGGCCCTGCAAGAATCATACGCTGGCTTACTTTTTCCAAGCTCCACTGCCGAAGAAGCCGCACAATTGGCTGAGGCCATAAGACGTTCACAGGACGAGTCGGAGAACGTAAGGATTCCGAAGAAGCCCTACCCAGCCGTCATTTTTATGAAAACCCTCCGTGGATCTGGCGGCGATTCATCGGTCCTCTGGAGGAGTGGGGCGAAAGGGCCCTTAAACAGGCTGCTTCGGAGGATGCTGCGGACGCGCTTTCACTGTGGACCGGCGGCCACGAGTCTACCCTCGGACCTCGGCGAGCACACCTCCTTGAGAAGGAGCGTCAGCTTGAGCAAGCTATACTGCAAGCTTCCTTGCGCATCGGTATGTTCCTGTATTTCTTCGTAATACGTCATATTGTCTGCACGCATATACATGTATTTTTATCCTTGTGTAAACTGTGCAGAGACTTCAGCGATGGCGAAGGCTTCAGGCCGTATTCTGGCCGTAGAGCCTGCTGATACCCCTAGTGAAACACTGCTCGGTGTGGAGGGGGTTGATGAAACTGTCCCTATCGCGATAGAGCCTCCTGCGGTGGTTCCTGCGCCCGAAGCTCTTGCTCCCTCAGGAGAGGCACCTTTGGTGGTTGCCGTTCCAATGGGTCTACCTGAGGGCGGCCCAGAGGCTAGGATGGAAGTAGTCAAGGCTATCCTCCTTCCGTTGGAGCCCGCAGCGGCAGCCGCTGCTCCTTCCTCAGAGGCCGTTACACCAGCCCGCGTCCCTGATATTATGCCCGAGGTTGTGGCGGAGGCCGTTGAAGCTGCTGTCCCTCCAGCTCAGAATGGGAGGAGCGTCGAAGTTAACCTTCTATATTTTAAGTTAGTAATCTTTCCGTTATCTGAACTCTTTTGTCTTTTCAGAATTGCACGGATTGGCGGCTTCTATCACCGACCTGTCTCCCAGGCAGTCTTTTCAACGCCTGTTGGAGCTGGCTGCTCCACAAGCGATATCTCCTCAGCGCATTGTCCTCTCTTCTGGGCAAGGTTAGTGTTGTCCGCCTTTTTTTCACAGCATTATCATTATTTCATAAAATGACATTGATGTCTTTTACAGTTCTGGAAGCCGACGACGAGGTTGAGGTTCTTGAAGGGCTAGGGGAGTCTTCAGCTCCTTCTTGCATAACTGTGGGTAAGTAAAGTCCCAACATTGTTCCTTTTGTTCTTGATTTACAAGTTTCACTGACTGTTTATAAATCTGAACAGCCTTGCCAGTTCTCACCGCGCTGGAGTCGCGTATCACTATGCCACCCGGCCCCTATGCTCTGCGAGCCTCGGAATGTTTGGCCAAGTTAAGCCTCGCATCTCTATCATCTTTGATCGAGGAGCTTCGTGCTGGCAGCGTAATTACGGCTGAAGCATTTTCTGCCGAAGCTAACGGCTCCCTTCCCTTTCTTGCCACCTATCATAGCGAAGTGGTGGTGCAAGTCTGGGTTGAGTTCTGCCGGCAGGTGGAGGCTTGCTTGCATGTGTTCGAGTGTACCTGCCTTTCTTCGGAGGCTGTGGCTGTGAAGGCGGGCTTGCGGGGTCTGATAGAGCGATGCGCGGCGAACATGGTGTTGTGCGAGAAGAGGCTCAGCCGCAAATTCTCGGAGAGGGAGCTGGCCTCTAAAGCGCTGAACGAGCTCCAAGCCAACCTTACAGCCAAAACCAACAAAGCGTATAAACTCTGGCGAGTACTTCAAGAGGCCATCAAGGAGGTGGTGGCCATCGATAAAGCCGAGGTGTTCACTCGTGAAAGGGTTGAGGCTCACAAGGCTACTGAAAAAAAGCTCGAAGGCCAGCTTGCCTCATATCAGGCCCAGCAGGCTCAGGCGGAGGCCCATCTTTTGGCGATATTGAACCATGAAGGCGAGGCCCAGCGAAAGAGGGATGAGCTGACCAATCTGCTAAATCGCCCGCCGGCTTGAAGACTTGTAGATGTATATTTTTGTTCTTTCTTTGTACATACTCCTAAATAAGAGTATATATTTTTTTTGCTTCTCTCGCGAATTGTACTTTGTATTCATTTTGGTTCATGAGTAAAGACATATTTTCCTTCTCAATGATGTGTCCCTTGTTATTGAATGTATTTCTGTGGATAGTCTATCTCGGTTTCTTTGCAGGACAATGATGGCTTAGGATTCAGGGTTAAGATCTGCCTCCTAAGACTTTTCAACTTTATGAGCCATGAGGGTCTCATAAAGAATTTTCTCCCTACCGGTCGAGAGGATCCCGTAGGTGTAATTTCTCCTTAAGAATCGTGAGAATTCCTAAATGTGTTTTCTCTTGAATGTCGTAAGGATCTCACAAGAGAATTTGCTCCCTTACGAGTCGTGAGGACCCGCAAGTGATGGATGAAGTTGCCCTTATCCGCATTTCACGGAGTCAGGGGTTGCTCTGGATGCTTCCCACGGGTTCACTGCCATGTTCTGCGAGGACCAGGCTCCGCTCTGGACGTTTCCCACTGGGTCAGAGTTGACATTATCCGCGTTCCACGTGATCAGGAATTTTGCTCTAGATGCTTCCCACGGGTTCACTGCCGTGTTCGGCGAGGACTAGGCTCCGCTCTGGATGCTTCACACGGGTTCATTGCTGTGCTCTACGAGGACCAGGATCTGCTCTGGACGTTTCCCACGGGGTCAGGGTTGACATAATCCGTGCTCTACGTAGCCAGGAATTTTGCCCTGGATGCTTCCCACGGGTTCACTGCCGTGTTCGGCGAGGACCAGGCTCCGCTCTGGATGCTTCACATGGGGTCATTGCCGTGCTCTGCGAGGACCAGGATCTGCTCTGGACGTTTTCCACGGGGTCAGGAGTGACATAATCCGCGTTCCATGTAGCCAGGAATTTTGCTCTAGATGCTTCCCACGGGTTCACTGCCATGTTCGGCGAGGACTAGGCTCCGCTCTGGATGCTTCACACGGGGTCATTGCCGTACTCTGCGAGGACCAGGATCCGCTCTGGACGTTTTCCATGGGGTCAGGAGTGACATAATCCGCGTTCCACGTAGCCAGGAATTTTTGCTCTGGATGCTTCCCACGGGTTCAATGCCGTGTTCGGCGAGGACCAGGCTCCGTTCTGGATGCTTCACATGGGGTCATTGTCGTACTCTACGAGGACCAAGATCCGCTCTAGACGTTTTCCACGGGGTCAGGAGTGACATAATCCGTGTTCCACATAGCCAGGAATTTTTTCTCTGGATGCTTCCCACGGGTTCACTGCCATGTTCGGCGAGGGCCAGGCTCCGCTCTGGATGCTTCACACGGGGTCATTGCCGTGCTCTGCGAGGAACAGGATCCGCTCTGGACGTTTTCCACGGGGTCAGGAGTGACATAATCCGCATTCCACGTAGCCAGGAAGGGTTGACTTTATCCGCATTTCACGGAGTCGGGGTTTGACTCTCGGTCATTTGTGCACCGCCGAGTCACGGAACTGGGAGTTGCCACTATTCCACTTTGCTTGATGTTGTGTCTGTTGTAATGAGATGAATGTTGAGATGATCTCCAGTCTATCTGTTAACCGTTAAGATTTGGCTTCTTCTTCTGATGAAACCTAGGGAGGAAAGGTGTGATTCTCTCTTTGTTTGCGTCCCTGAATTGTGTACAGGGATTGATGTGATATCACATGTAGGGCAAAAAGTTTCATTCTTTCATTCATTTAATTTTTTTATTTCTTTCCGCGATGCTCTATCATTTCAACTTTTATATCGCGAAGGTCGTGATTGCCCAATCATTTCGGCTATTTTTCGTGGTGCCTAATCATTTCGGCTATTTGTTTCATTTTTACTCGCTGCTTTTTATTACGAGTTGCCCAATCATTTCGGCTATTTTGCATGCATACACTTTTACTTGCTGATTTTGTTTGCAAGTTGCCCCATCATTTCGGCTATTTCGTATGCATGTGTGGCTCGCTGGCTTTTCACTTGCAAGCTTGGAATTAGATATCGATTTTCGGCATCAGCACCGCTACAACTGGGATATTGCCGGGAGCGAATCATCATTTTCCTCTGTCGATGTCGGACAAAGGTGGCTTAGTAAATAGGGTTAAGATCCTGTCGACTAAGGCTTTTGACTTCATGAGCCGTAAGGGTTTCATAAAAGTATTTCTCCCTACAAGTCGTGAGGATCTCGTAGGTGCGTTTTCTCCTTAGGAGTCGTGAGGATTCCTGAGTGTATGGTCACTTATAAGTCGTAAGGATCTTACAAAAGTGTTTTCTTCTTATAAGTCGAGAGAACTTACAAGGGTTGTTCTCCGTATAGACATATCCCTAGTCACGGATGGGACTTTGTTAGGGAAATGTTTATTCGTGCCCGTGGATTGTATACAAGGGTCAGCATTGAGCCGCTTGTAGGGCAGTATTGAAGGTTGTGGAGGGGCTGCTTAAGAACAGGTTCAAATCCTTGTAGCTTAAGACTTTTGAATCTTATGAGCCGTGAGGGTCCCATAAGAGAGTTCTCCTTACGAGTCGTGAGGATCTCGCAAGTGTAATTTCTCCTTAGGAATCGTGGGGATCCCTAAGTGTGTTGTTCCCTTGTGAGTCGTAAGGATCTCACGCAGGTGGTTTCTCCTTACAAAATCAAGAGGACCTTGAAAGTGTCTTTTAACGAGATTGCGCCCTTTCGGGTTTTCACAAAACTCGCCGGTAGCCCTGCTGTTTTTACTCACGGAGCCCTTTCGGGTTTTCATCCGTGCCCATTTTGCTTATGGACATACCGTTTTTTCTTTTTTCTTTTTTTTTTATTCTACCGAGGTTGCGCCCTTTCGGGTTTTCACAACACTCGTCGGTAGCCCTGCTGTTTTTACCCATGGAGCCCTTTCGGGTTTTCATCCGTGCCCATTTTGCTTATGGACATACCGTTTTCTTTTTTCTCTTTTTTTTATTCTTTTTTTGTATCAGCTTTGGGATGCTGCAATCCACCGTAGTTTATCGACATCTCGGTCTACGGCTAGTTTTAGGACATAGTGGTCCGTTGTTAGTTTAAAGACGTTTCGGTCCATTATTAGTTTAAGGACGTTTCGGTCCGTTGTTAGTTTAAGGACGTTCCGATCCGCTGTTAGTTTTAAGGACGTTTCGGTCCGTTGTTAGTTTAAGGACATTTCGGTCCCTTATTAGTTTTAGGACATTTCGGTCCGCTGTTAGTTTAAGGACGTTTCGGTCCGTTGTTAGCTTAAGGACATATCGGTCCCATAAGCCGGCTACTACTGATAGAGTTTGGGCTTAGGAAGATAGCGAGCGGACATAGTCGTCGTCGTCTATCATTGACCTAGGCCGTGACTCGTCAGGCGTAGTATTTCTTCAGGAAGCGACCATTTATTGGTCTGAAGGGTCTTTCGCCATGCATGTCCATGAGTAGATAGGCTCCACCCTGGTAGACCTTGTCTATGATATAAGGGCCTTCATAGTTTGGCTCGAATTTCCCCCGCTTGGCGCGATTAGGGATCATAGGTCTTTTGACTACTAGAATGAGTTCGCCTTGGCGGAATGTCCTCGGCCTAGTCAATCTTTCATATGAGCGCGTCATCTTTGCTTTATAAGCTTCCAGATTTTGTTGTGCTATGAGCCGGGTTTCATCAAGGGCATCGAGCTCCTCAAGCCGAAGGTGAGCATTCTCTTCGTCCGTTAGCTCGTAATGGACTGCCACTCGTAGAGAGGGTAGCTCTATCTCGAGGGGGAGTACCGCCTCTGTACCGAATACCAACGCGTACGGCGTTGTGTTCGTGGCTGTTTTGAACGTAGTTCGATACGCCCAGAGAGCTTCATGCAGTCTCTCATGCCAGTCTTTCTTGTTTCGGGACACCGTCTTTTTCACTATCTTCGTCAAGGTCTTGTTAAACGCCTCGGCTAGACCATTAGCTCGGGGATTATAAACTGATGAGTATCTCCAGTCTATATTGTGTTGTTGTGCGAAGCGGCTGATCTTGTGGCTTCTGTAGGCTGGCCCGTTATCGGAGATAATCCGTCACGGAGTTCCAAACCGATAAGTGACATGTGTCTTGAAGAAATGGAGGATATTCTCCGTCTTCACCTCCCTCAGCGGTACTGCTTCCGCCTATTTGGAGAAGTAATCAGTTGTCGCCAAAATGAATCGATGTCCTCTGGATGATGCTGACTCGATGGGGCCGATTATGTCAGTTCCCCATATTTCGAACGGCCAGCTAGCCACTGTTGGATGTAGTGGATTTGGATGCTGATGGATGAAGTCCCCATAAATCTGGCATGAGTGGCATTGTTTTGCATACTCGAGGCAGTCTTGGATCATCGTGGGCCAGTAATAAACCATCTGTTTGATCTTCAGCTTCATCTTTGGGCCAGCTTGGTGAGAACCGCAGAGTCCATCGTGAGTTTCGTGGACGACTCTTCTTGGTTCTTCAGGTCCCAGGCACCTTAGGCATAGAGAATCAAATGATCTCTTATACAGAGTATCATTGACAAAAGCAAAAGACAGAGCTCGTTTTATGAGCTGGTGTTTTGAGGACGCATCTTTAGGCGTTCGACGGGATTTGAAGTAGTCTATAAAGACTTCCCTCCAATCCTCAACCTTTTCTTGGACTTTTACTTGCAGGGTCGTTTTTTCGGTCGCTCCCTTTTCTTCGGATGACTCCGGAGATATTTCTGCCGGTGTGAGGACTCGACGGCTTTGCACAACGATCCTCACGTCATCGAGGTTCTCATCGGCCAGTTCTTTAGCAAGCTTGGTTAATGCATCCGCTTTGCTATTCTTCGCACGCGGTATGTTTTCCAAGGCGTAGGAAGGTATTTGGGTCAGCAGTTGCTCTACCCTTTCACCGTACTTCACCAGTTTTGGTTTGCACGTTTGATAGTCGTCGTTTACTTGACTAACAACCAGTTAGGAGTCTCCGTATATGAGGAGGTTTTCAATTCCCATGTCGATGGCGATCTCGAGACCTGCTATCAAAACTTCATACTCGGCTTCATTGTTTGTCCTCGGCTCTGTTAAGGAGAAGGCAAAGCACATTATCCCTCCTTGTGGAGTCACGAAGATGAGGCCTACCCCTGATTTGATTATGGGGGTGTTTTGTTTGTGCTTCTTCATGGAGTATACTCCATCGAAATAAATTTCCCATCGGGTGCCATCACCGTCGATCGTGTCAAACGCATGTTCGTCTGGCAGTTCGCAATTCAAAGGAGAATCGGCAGGTATCGGATGCTCAGCAAGGAAGTCAGCGATGGCCTGGCCTTTCACTGCCTTAAGAGGTTAATAAGTTATCGAGAACTCAATCAAGAGCAAGGCCCATTTAGCGAGTCGTCCCGTCAATATGGCCTTTGATATCAAATACTTGAGAGGATCCACCTTCGATATGAGACGGACTTTATGCGCCAACGCATAGTGCCTGAGCTTCGTTATCGCGAAGATTAATACCAGGCAGTGTTTTTCGATGGGAGAGTAATTGCTTTCTGCCCCCAGCGGAACTCGACTCAAATAATAGAGGGCTCTCTCCTTCTCTTGGTCGTTCTCTTGTACCCATAATGCGCCTAAGGAATCTTCAAGGGCTGTTGTATAAAGAATGAGAGGTTTTCCCTTGACCGGAGCGGCCATTACTGGCGGATTCTGCAGGTATTGCTTGATTTCGTCCAGTGTGCTTTGGCATTTGTGATCCCAGACGAAAGAGGTTCCCTTCTTCATTAGGTGACTGTAGGGGTGGCACTTGTCTGAAAGATTGGCTATAAATCGCCGGATATACGCGAGCTTTCCTTGGAGAGATCGCAACTGCTTGAGAGTCCTTGGTGGGGGCATCTCCATAATTGCCTTGATCTTTGACGGATCTATCTCAATGCCTCGGTGTCGGACGACGAAGCCTAGGAATTTGCCCGAGGAAACTCCGAACGCGCATTTCAGAGGGTTCATCTCCAAGTTGTATTGCCGAAGGCGTTGAAACACGATTCTCAGATGTTCTAAATGTTCCTCATATGATTTGATTTTCACCACGAGGTCGTCGATATAGCATTCGACAATTTCATATATAAGGTCATCGAAGATCTTCGTCATGGCCCTCTAATAGGTGGCACTGGCATTCTTCAGACCAAAGGGCATCACCTTGTAGCAGAATATACCCAAAGGGGTCCGGAAAGCGGTGTGCTTCTGGTCCTCGGGATGCATCTTTATCTGATTATATCCTGACGATCCGTCCATGAAGGAGAAGACTTCGTGGGTGGATGTATTGTCTATCATCAACTCGGTGACCGGTACTGAGAAGTCGTCTTTCGGGCAGGCTTTATTGAGATCCCGGAAATCCACACATATGCGTATTGTCCCATTTTTCTTCATCACCGGGACAATGTTGGCGATCCAGTCAGGATACTGCACCTCTTGGATGAAGCCAGAGTCGATTAGCTTCTTGATCTCAGCGTTGATGCTCATCTCAAGCTCGAGCCGCATTCTTCTCGGTGCTTGTTTGATTGGCTTGACGTCTGGGGATATTGCTAATTTGTGGACAGCAATCTATGGATCTAGTCCTGGCATCTCGGAATAGTTCCACACGAAGCAATCCTTATGCTACATAAGCATGTCTTTTAGTGTAGCTATCCTTTCTTCAGACAGCAACTCACTGATGAATGTCGGCCGCGGGTCGCTTGTCGTCCCCAAATCAATTTTCTTGAGATCATCTGCAGTAGTATGTATTCCATCCTCCACCTCTTTTGGCGCCGGTGGAAATTCTGAGATTACCTCGTCATCATCGTTTTCGAAACACCAAGGGAGGTCATCCATATCCTCGGGCTCTTCTTTTGATAGTGTTATCATATAACAAGTACGAGCTCGCTTCCAGGACCGATGTTGATCTGGTTCTACTCTCGCTGTATGCGCGGCTTTTGGTTTGTGTTTCTGTGGCGGATTTATCCTCCAACTGCTGGATAGAGCGAACTTGCCGAGCTGATATTGGTCTTCGACCCAGTTCTTGAAGGTGAAACAGTCTTCAATAGGATATCCTATTGCCCTATGATAGGAGCAATAGTCTGGGTGAGAGATCTCGTTAACTTGATCGGGGTGCTTGGACTCTGGAAGTGTAATCATTTGATGTCTTATGGCAAGATCAAGTATTTTCTTTGTCTTATCTTGGGCAAAAGAGTATGCTCGACCCATCTTCTTTATAAGAGATGAATCTTGGTTGCTCGGTTCTTGATCGCGTGGCTTCTTGGACTCGCTTTGTCGCTGTTGAATGCCTTTCCCGTTCTTTGATTTGTTTCTGCCTCTGCGTCGGGCCTTTTGTATAACGGGCTGATAGGGAGGAGCATTTTCGTTTTTCACAGCCTACTGAAGGAGACGTTGCGTCCTGGCTTTCTCGTAGATGGACATTTCGCGATTATGGTCGTCTCGAACTTTTTGACTCGCTTATAAGCTTGTCCATTTGTTCTTCAAATGACGGACTGGGCATTTTCACGTTGGGAGCTCTTTCTGGTTCAGGGTTAGCATCTTCCCACAGAGTATCTCCCTCCTCATAAGGGTCATGTATGACGTAGCAGTCGCGGAGTAGCTCCCGTTTCTTGGATTGAACATACCCAAGCCCGGTCGTTTCCATTCTCCCGTTGGGCAACTTTTGTTGGGTTCCAGGAACGTTCCAGATCCTGTTATAGAACCGTGCTTGTCGCGCAGTTTGCTTAAGGGGTACACCTTGGCGGCTTAACAGCCTTTTTAGTCCATTCTTATAATATCTGGGCAAACGGATGGGCTGGAGCCTGTCGAGAGTAGAACCCACGCCGTGCCAGATTTCTTTCTCCACTTTAGTTTCCCGGATCGGTAGAATAGGATCGCCTTTTCACCTTCTCGCCTAGGAGGGACATAGAATGTCTGCAGCTCTTCCACATTGTACGTATCAAGCGCGCCTAGTTCTTTATGATGCTTAGGCGAAACCATGGCAATTTGCAAATATTGATCTTCACCAGCGATGGTTTGTATTGACGGCCTAGCGGAGAATACGGTGTGGTCCTCATCTTCCGAGTCGCTGCCGAAGATAAGCATAGGAGCGGACGGTCCCAGCTTGTTATACTGGGGTGACCCTGAATAAACTATCTCTTCCTCCTCCTCGGTATCACTCCCGAAAACCGAGATGGTGGTGATAGCTTTGTTCTCCGGTTTACGACATCTCTCTGTGTCTTCAAAGTCTGGCAAGAAGTATTTTGCATCTTCGTACTTGCGGACTTCGTTCACGGAGAATGGGTTTAACTCTCCTGTCACAGTATACTCGAGACCATCCTTGAAGTATTTCATACACTGATGTTGTGTAGAAGAGATGATGTTGTACTCGTGTAACCAAGGCCGGCCGAGCAAAGCGTTATAGCAAGTCTTGGCGTCAATGACGTGAAACTTAATATCCGTGATGAGCAACCCAAAGCGTAATGTCAATATCATGGAGCCGAGAGTCCGTGATGACTGAGAGTCAAAACCGGAGATGGTGATTTTGTCACGAGCGAGATGCTGGACGCTCATGCAGATTTCCTTCAACACTCGCATGTTGAGGAGATTGACGGAAGACCCATTGTCGACCAGGATTTTTCCTATCTTGATATCGTGATAGTATCCTGAGACATAGAGGGGACGATTGTGCTCGCACGTCCCGAGGAGGAGATCTCCATCGCCGAAGGTGATATCGGCTGTGTGTACTTCTTCTAGCTCCTCCTTCATTCTTTCTTCGGCGAGGAAAGCTTGGAATTGCTCTGGCTCTTGTAGCGCCTTGATCAATGAATCTCTTGCTTCTTTTGATAGCAAAAGAGCGTCGAGAATGCTGAGTTGCGAGGGTAACTTCCTCAAGTGCGCCAGAACGTTGTAGTCCACCTTACTTTTTCTTGGCGGGTCCTTGGCGGTCAGCTCTTTCATGACTTGGTCATCTAGGGCGATATCCTCAGAGACCTTTTCTTTTCCCTTATCCTTTCTATTCGTGGGTCCGAGATTCTTTTCTGGAAGAGTACGGTTGCGCAGCTGAATATTCTCGCAGGTCTTTGGCTCTTCCTCTTTCCCCGAAGTGGACTCTTTAAAGAGAGGGTCAAGAGTCAATTCTTCGTCAAAGTCGCTCCCGAAGGTGAGAACCTGTGGTCCCCTGGCGTTAACTGTGCGACAGTTGCCGGTGGTTCTTTTATGTTCCTCAGTCGTATTTCTCTGCCCCCGACGAGTTTTGCGTTTCATCCGCTTAAAATGTTGCCGGTGAGCAACATATCCCTGCCACCATCTTTTAAAAGCGTCGCATTCTTCAGTGGAGTGCGAAATCTTTCGATGATATGAACAGTAGCTAGGATGGATCTCTGCTTCACCGACAGTGTTTCCTTCGGAGGGTGGTAGCTTCATTCCCATCGATATGGCTTTAGCAAACCTTTTCCTCGTCTTGAACTTGTCTTTATTCATGACGGATGTCCCTTGATTCGGCGGGAGTGTCTCGACTCTTTCGTCCAGTCGCCGACGTTTGGCCTTTTCAAATATGGCCATCTCACGCTCCCGATCAGCTTTACTTTTCAGATGAATTTCATTTAGGAAGGCGTCGATCATTCCGTCTGACGACCATAGAAGTTCTGGCTCGGGACCTGCCCCCAGTTTCTCTGTGTGAGGAGCTTCTTCATCATTCATCGATGAGTGAGAGATCACATGGCA
The DNA here is from genome assembly GCA_030015575.1 of Agapanthus africanus. Taxonomy (NCBI): domain Eukaryota; kingdom Viridiplantae; phylum Streptophyta; class Magnoliopsida; order Asparagales; family Amaryllidaceae; genus Agapanthus; species Agapanthus africanus. The sequence continues at coordinate 126,962,380 of CM057350.1, read as the reverse complement.
ACTTGCTACGTAATTCTCAGATCCATCCGATGAATCTTCTCCATCATCTTCGTCCTGAAGGACGTGACCGAGGAACTCTTGGAGCGTGATTAGAGTCCGCGCCTTCTGGTTATACTCTTCAAGCGCGTCGATCTGTTTCTGCAGGTCCGTGCGCTTGTCGCCAGGCTTCACGGGCTCTTTGGATTTCTTCTTCTTTTTCGAAGATTTGGACGGCTGAGTGTGAACACTTTGGCTATCACCACTGATTCTTGGAGTCGGGCGCAGCTTCAGCATTCCTTCGATGATCTGGGGTTCCAGCGGATTCTTCCACCTGATAGCCGGGCATGTCTGGAGATCATTCAGCATCCTTTTGGTTTTGGTCAAAAGAGCCACCCCCCATGGAGCTTCTTCAACAAAAGAGCACGTTGCCCCCGGTGTATCCGTTTTCTTAGGAGTGTGCGGTTGTGGTGGGTTTACTTTCCACTTCTCAGACAGCGCAAACTTGCCTTGTAGGTACTGATCCTCAACCCATCCCTTAAAGATGAAGCAATCTTCGATTGGATGGCTCACTGTTTGGTGGTAAGGGCAATAATTGGGATTATTCGCTTCGCCGGGTTGCAATGGTCGCCTTGGATTCGGCAGATTGATAAGCCTGTTGCGCATCGCCAGCTCGAATAGTCTCTTCGTTTTATCCCGTGGGAACGAGTAAGGACGCTTCATTTTCTTATTATGATAGCGCCGTCTCTCTTCCAGTTGATCCGCTAGCTTTGGGTCACTAGGCTGTTGTTGGGTATTCGCAACGAAGGTCGTCTTCCCTTTACCTTTTTCGTTTCGCGGCTCTGGCTTCGGAGGAGACGGTCTATGACCCATCTGATCCATCAGGACTAGCTTGTCGATTAAAGCCTGGAATGTAGTCGGTTTGAAGAACATCATGAACTGTGAAATAGTTGTATGAGGGTCTAGGGTGCCCATGAACATACCCACCGCTGGTGCTTCTTCAATGCGCTGTTCGCATTTCGACCATAAATTCCGCCATCGGATTGCATATTGAACCCACGTCTCGCCCGGCTTCACCCTGGCATTGATCAATGCCGTTATTGGGGTGCGTTCACCGGCACTTGCGAACCGCTGGGTGAATAATAACTCCATTTTTGCAAAAGTCTTGATGGAGTCGTTTGGAAGTTCGGAGTACCACTCAAACGCCGTCTCCGATAAGCTGCCAACGAATTGGCGGAGCAAAAGCTTATCATCGCCACCAGTGTTGCCACAGAGAGCCCTGAACTGAGCAACATGTTGATGGGGATTGCCTGTCCTCTTGTACACATAGAACTTCAGGATCGTGTAGCCTGGCGGGTACTTTATTTGATTATACCAGCCTGGATACGGTCGCCCAGTTCTAACAATTTGCCCAGCCGCTTCATTTGCCTGGTGAACTCTTATCTGCTGAGCGATATAATCATCCAGGGCGGACTTGGAAATAGTTTCCTCTTTGGCTGCTGAAAGAGCCGGAGGTGGATTTGATATTTCTCCTCTATCATCTTCAATTATTACTGGAGGATCTTCGGCTGGGGGATCTGGCTGGATCATCATACCCACCATATCTTGGAATAGAAGGGCCATTTGCTTTATATTGGCCGCTTGTTCCGCGGCCTCTTTGTCCTTCTTTTCAAGTATTCTCCGAAGGAATTCAGCATCAGTCTCCTCCTCACGGCGCTGCTCCGTGGATGTTTCCGGGCTTTCTTTTGGCCCGGTGAGTGCGGCCATTGCTGTCATCATTTCCTGAAGCTTCTGCTGCTGCTTTTGAATCTTAGTCACTGATCGCGTAAGCGGTCGATGACCTGTGGAGATACGGCTATCCTCTTTTCCGGATGCCATATAGACGGTATACACCACCATGCCCCCAGACTTAGGGTGTTTGGGCTCAGTGCCTTTGACATTTGTCGCAGGCATGGGGATTTTCTCCGGCCTTCTCCTCTTATGAGCGGTCAAAGTTGAGGGGGCCATTGCAGTGGGCATCCAAGTAGCCGTCGTCTTTTGTGGCTTAACAGGACGGTTTTCTTCCTGTCGGACCTTCAACTTCTTCTGCCGGCGGGAGAAATTTGGATCAATCACTGAGTCTTGGACTTGACGCCAGACCTTGTAGATTTTAGAGGATAGCCGTTGAGGGGACCGCTCTGGCTTTATTTCTGTAGTAGTCTCCGCCGGTGGAGGAGATCTTTTCAGTACGGCGGTAGGCGAGTTCCTGCGCACCTTATTCAGCAGCTCAAAACTGTTCCCGGTTGGAGCAGCAGCATTAATTTCCACTGTTGGAGCTGGTGGAGTTAGCCCAGAGGGGGAGTTGCCCCCGGCCTTCCTTACTCGGCGCCAGTGGCGACGTCAAGCGTGTCGAGCTGTTGGGGTTGGTTCGGCGAAAGGGACGGCTTTGTCTTGCCCCCTGTCCAAATGAGGCGACGCTGGTGCCAGCCTCTTGAAGACTGATGTCCGTTGAGAAGCCGTATCCAAACGGTCAAAAACAGACTTCTGAGCGGGAGCGGGAGTGGGAGCAGTCAGTTTTGTAAAGACCGATCCTTTGGCAGGAGAAGCCGCCTTAACGACTTCAGGAGGCAGGATGGGTATCTTCTTTGGGATGGCCACTTCAGGTACCATGGGCTTCTCGGCAGGCCCATCGGAGTTCAGGCTCAGTCGGGCGAAGACCGAGGAGTTGGAGCTGGAGCTGGACGACCCGTTGAGAGGAGCCATGGTAGTAGCAAATCGATCGAAGACCGACTTCTTGGGAGCTTCCGGTGCTGGCATAGGAACGGTGAAGCTCGCTGGTGGGAGCATGGTCCCGAAAAACAATCCTATGGTGGCTTAGGTAACTTGTTCCACCGGCATCGTGAACAGGGACGCCGCTTGAGGTCCGTAAGCTATGCCTCCAGATGAGGCAGAACGTGGGTTGCAGTTGCAGTTGGAACACTTTGAGCAGGTGAACACCATTGATCCTTTGCTTTCTGCACCAAACAAAACGCTAAATCTTAGTACCTTGAAACCCAATGGCAACCATTAGTAAACCGCGATCCGTTCGCGAACATGACACAAGAAGTGTGGAGTGGAAAGAGGAAAAGACCCACCGGGCGTGCCAGAATCTGTTCCCCTCCGAAAGACGCGGCGGAGACGCGGCGGACGTCTTGCCTGAATTTCGGGGCAGATGCTAATTGGTGCTATCCATTCACCTCTCCGAAGATGCCAAGTTGATTTATGGCACCATGTATCGAAGGTTTAAACGGATGCGCCCGATGTAGCAGACTTCGTCAAATTCCCCCTTGTTTAAGGGGTTTTTGATTGTAGGGACGCTTTTCCCTGCAGGCGCAAGCCCCTACAGTTAATTATGCTACCGCATCGCGGTAACAACTTTCTCCTTCTCCAGATGGTCACTTCGTGTCGTGGGTGTTTTGTTTTGTTTGTGGTTGCTCGTGGATTGTATACGGAGACTAAGTTATGTTGTCGCCGATAGGGCGTGGACTAGTCCAAATCCGTATCTTTCTTAGATTTGGGTTTGGGGGTTTGGGTTTAAGGATACGCTAGCCTCGTTTGAGACTAAAATCAACTTAAACATTTGTTAAGGATACGTTAGTCTAATTTTAGACTGAGATCGACTTAACGGGATCGTTTAGATCCAACAAGAGAGCAATTGTGCTCTATTGTTTAGTTTAGTGACATTACGGTCGATAATTAGTTTAAGGACATTTCGGTCCATTGGTAGTTTAAGGACATCTCGGTCCAATGTTAGTTTTAAAACGTCGCGATCGAGGTTAAAGACATCATAGTCCATGGGTTTAAGGACCCCACAGTCCAATATTAGTTTAAAGACATCACGGTCGAGGTTAAGGACATCATAGTCCGTGAGTTTAAAGACCTCACAATCAAGGTTAAGGACATCATAGTCCATGGGTGTAAGGACCCCACAGTCCAATGTTAATTTAAAGACATCACGGTCAAGGTTAAGGACATCATAGTCCATGAGCTTAAGGACCCCATAGTCCGATGTTAGTTTTAAGACATCACGGTCGAGGTTAAGGACATCATAGTCCATGAGTTTAAGGACCTCACAGTCCGATGTTAGTTTTAAGACATCACGGTCAAGGTTAAGGACATCATAGTCCATGAGTTTAAGGACCTCACAGTCCGATGTTAGTTTTAAGACATCACGATCGAGGTTAAGGACATCATAGTCCATGAGTTTAAGGACCCCACAGTCCGTGAAATGTGTGGTTGTCGGGACCCGTCACCTCTTTGAAGACGTTGAGGAATTATAACGACGAATATCAAAGGAGTGAAGAGATGTACCCTTGAACCAAGGTGGATTAAGTGATCTGTAGTCCAGTTTGGAACTAAGATCAATTAATTATATTATGAGCACATTGGCTCAGTTGAGTCTGAATTGAGGACTTATGGCCAACTTGGGCTAAGTCCAATTAAGTTTGGAATGTTGGCCCTCTGTTGGACCATTAGACATTTGTCTGGTTTCAGCCCACATTATTTAGCAATGCTAAACAAGAGTTTGAGGGCTTTTATAACATTTTTATCTCTGATTTCCTCAATTTTGAGATTCAGTTGAAGGGGAGACTTTTGCCTCAGGGAAATTAGCCAATTTGGCTAAAAGTAGTGTTAAACACTAAAGAACAACAGTGTTAAACACTGGAGACAGAACCCTCAAATTAGTGTTAAACACTTAAAAGGCAATCAGTGTTAAACACTGGAAATATAGAATCCCAAATTAGTGTTAAACACTTGAAAATAACAGTGTTATACACTGGAAATAGGGTTTTCAAATTAGCGTTAAACATTAAAAGATAATCAGTGTTAAACACTGGGAATAAAGCTCTCATATTAGTGTTAAACACTAAAGAAAAAGGGGTCACGTGTGGACACGTGAGGGCGTCCAAAGGTGGGGCCAGATCCCTTTTTACTTCGCTCTGCAATTAAGTGTTAAACACTTTTTTATATATATATTTTTTAGCATCACGTGTTGACACGTGGTGGGGATTTATGCACTGATCATTAAAGTACTTGCTAAGGGGTCACGTGGGGGCACGTGAGAGCGCCCAAAACTTCTATTTCTTGTGCTTTTTCTTTCTGTGTTTCGGATGTCACGTGGGAGCACGTGAGGCATTGCCTCAGAGCCGATTCCTTCTTATTTTTGTGGACCTTTTCAGTGGTCGCGTGGGGATACGTGATCTTGATTCTTTGCATGCTTGAAGGTCTTTTAAATCCCTTTATCTTTAAGAATTAAATTCTCTGTAGGGTCAAAACCTAATTATGATTCTGGAGGAATTAAATTCCTATTATGAAAGAATTAAATTCTTATGTAGCGTTAAACCCTAATTTCATTTTAGGAGGAATTAAATTCCTGTTAATTAGGAGAATTAAATTCTCAATTAGGGTTAGACCCTGTTTTTTGTCCATCTTGAAGGAATTAAATTCCTATAATTGTAGGAGAATTAAATTCTCATATAGGGTTAAACCCTAATTTGTTATGAAGGAATTAAATTCCTGTGAGTTTTGGGAGAATTAAATTCTCAGATAGGGACCCCTAATTTCATTTTGGAGGAATTAAATTCCTATTAATCAGGAGAATTAAATTCTCTGAACTCAATCCTCCCTCTAAGTCTTGGATCTGCATGGCAAAATCTCAACCCGATGAGAATTAAATTCTCAACCTATGGGGAGATTTGCTTCTGCAGATCTTCGACTAGAGGAAGAACTAAGTTCTTTTTGCAGAAGAGTTAGACTCTTGAATTTTGAGAATTAAATTCTCTGTTTTTGAAGTTTTGATCCCCTTTCTTTTTTCTCACCTAGGGTTTTCTTTGTTGAGAATTAAATTCTCCTTTCTTTTCTCTCTGAATTTTCGAGATGCCAAAATTCTATATATTTGTTCTCCTCTTGGCTCCTATTTATAGAAGAATAAAAAGAATCAATTTGTTTAATAAATCTTTCATTGAAAGATTTTGTCTGTTTTTATAATTAATATGATCCTTTAGATCATTCAGTGCATTTTATTCATCGTTGGATTCTCAATCCAAAGATATTCTGTTTGTTATTTCGGTGAGATTTGGGGAGATCTTTCCTTGTTTGGGATTTTTCCATAAATTAGTGATTTTTAATCACCCTTGGATTTTTAATCCAATGGTTCCCTCTAACCTTTTCCGTTTGGAAAGATTTAGAAACTTTTAGAATTTAATTCTATTAAACTGTAAGGCTTTTAAAACCAGTCACGTGCTGACACGTGACCCTTGGTCACGTGTGAGCATGTGACCCCCAATTGAGTCCAGTTCTCAGTGCTTATTTACGCTGCTGTTTTGACCATCACGTGTCAACACGTGACCATTGGTCACGTGTGAGCACTTGATACCTTATTGAATTTTTTCCCGATTTTTAATCAGGGAACAGGGTTGAACTTGACTTACGACTTATGATTTTTGGACCTTCGTCAGGGTTATAAGCGCTCGGGGCAAAAATTGCATCGGGAGTTTCAAACATAGAGGAAACTTGCTAGTGTTGCATACCTTCTAGGTTGTGGTATTTTTGGTAGACTTCCTTCAAAATTATCACATAATAAAAGTTGGGTCCTGATCCTACTGTGAGTATCCGCTTTTCGGGAGAATTTTTCACTTTGCAATTAGCTAATCAAGTAGGTGTCTAGAAAGATATTAACGGGGCTACGCTTCTGGAAAAACGAGGTTACTTAATTAGGGTCGTGCGAAAGCACGGGAAACCTCCCTCCGAAGTACCAACACAGGCCGACCGAAAGATAAGCGAACTTGCAGAGTGCAATTAATCCTGACTAATTTTTCTTTTAGGGTTTGAAGAAGAATTCGAGAAAACAGTGGAAGCTATCCTGTTTAGATAAACTAATAACCAATTTAAACTTGAAAGAGCATATGCTGAGTGTTTCTTTTCTCTCTCTCCTAATTGCAGCGACCATGACGGGACTTGAGCTAATACTAGATAAAAATAAACTCGCTGCGGCAAATTATAAAGACTGGCCGAGGAATGTCCATATGGCCCTTACATATGAGAAGGTCATATACGTCCTCATGGCGAAAGCTCCCCTGTTCCCGGTCCAGAATCCTCAGTCGCGGACATTGAAGTCCGTAAGACCTGGGATCTTGATTTTGCAAAAGTCAAGTGTCTCGTGCTGGCCTCCATGGATAATGAATATCTAAAGCGGCACGAGAAGATGGTCATTGCTTCCATCTTCCTCCATACCAAAGATTTATATGGAGAGCAATCTCGTATCACAAGATATGAGACCTCAAAGAAATTGTTTTAAGCGAGATTGACTATCAGATCATCTGTTGGGGACCACGTCCTAAAGATGATTTCTCTCATAGAAAAGCTCGCGGACCTAGGAACTACGTTGGAGAATGAGTTGTACATCGACTTGGTTCTACAGTCCCTTCCCTCCACCTATGCCCAATTCATATTGAACTTCAATATGCAAAAACTGGAAGTTTCACTTCCTGAGCTCCTCAACATGCCGAGGGTGGCAGAGGGCACCTTGAAGAAAACCAAGGAAACACCCACTCTGTTTATTGGGGAATCTTCTTCTGCTAGATCCAAGGCTAAGGCCAAGGGGAAAAAGAAGAAGGCCCCCACAAAACTGAGGGGAGGTGTGCAGAAGGTGCAAAGAAAGGGAAAGGAAAGGAATGTGGGGTAGCCAAAAAGGAAGAATGTTTCTATTGTCAGAAGAAAGGATGTTGGAAGAAGGACTGTCGGGCTTTGAAAACCAAGAATCAGGACACGAAGCAAGTTGTGGATTCGGTTTCAGGTGTGTTCATGATTGAAAACTATTTCTCTATTAACTCTACTTCCTGGGTATTGGATACCGGATTAGGATCTCACATCTGTAATTCTTTGCAGGCGCTGAGAAGCCGTAGAGTTTTGAGCAAAGGTGATATGACCCTCAAGGTTGGTAACGGAACCAGTGTGGATGCTGTTGCAGTAGGAGAATATTACCTAGGATTGGCGAGTGGACATATTTTGTTATTGCATAGCTGCTTTTGTGTACCTAATATGATGTGTAATATTATATCTGTATCTTTGTTATCTAATGAAGGATATAATTTTGCACTTGAAAGCAATGTCATAAACATTCACCTAAATCATGAAATGGTTGGGTTGAGTACACTTAATAACGGAATATACATTCTCAATCAATATCAAGTTTTCAACGTCTAAAACACATTAAAAAGAAAGACTTCAGAATCAAACCAAGCTTTCTTATGGTATTGTAGACTTAGTCATATTAATGAAACACGGTTGACCAAGTTACATAAAGATGGATACTTAGATCCGTTTGAGTATCAATCATATGCAACTTGTCAATCATGTATCATAGGAAAAATGATAAAAACTCCGTTTACTGGATACGGAGAAAGAGCTACTAAGCTCCTGGGACTTATACATAGCGACGTGTGTGGGCCAATGTCTATGCATGCAAGAAGTGGCTATTCCTACTTCATTACTTTCACCGACAATTTTTCAAGGTATGGACATGTATTCTTGATGAAATATAAATCCGAGACCTTTGAGAAATTCCAAGATTATAAGAATGAAGTGGAAAAGCAAACCAGAAAAGTATCAAGATGCTCCGATCTGATCGGGGTGGTGAATACTTAAGTGCCGAGTTCCTGAAATTTCTAAAAGAGAATGGAATTTTCTCTCAGCTTCCTCTTCCATACACACCGCAACACAACAGTGTATCAGAAAGACGGAATCACACCTTACTTGATATGGTGCGTTCCATGATGAGTTATGCTGAGTTGTCGCCCTCTTTATGGGGTTATGCATTAGAATCTGCTGCATACCTATTGAATAAGGTTCCAACTAAGTTTGTGTCTACCACTCCATATGAAATGTGGAGTGGGAAGAAATCCTGTCTTAAGTATCTTAAGGTATGGGGATGTCCTGCTTTTATCAAAAAGGTTCATCCGGACAAACTCGGGGCACATTCAGTATTGTGTAAGTTTGTGGGATACCCCAAGAATTCTAGGGGTTATTATTTCTATTACGCTGAGGAACAAAAGGTCTTTGTTTCTCATCATTCCCGCTTCATGGAAACTCAATTTCTTGAAAAGGAGATAAGTGGGAGCGCAATAAAGCTGGAAGAAATTCCAGAATCACAAACTATTACTGAAAACTTAATAGAACCTGAGATTTCAATGGAACCGGACGTACCTGTGCCACTTCGCAGATCTAGTAGGCAGTCTCATCCGCCCGAGAGATACTACCGTTTTCTCGTAGACGGGGATCGAGAGGATTGCATCATCGATGATGATGAGCCAACTAGTTTTTAACAAGCCATCACGAGTAGAGACTCGGTGAAGTGGTTGGATGCTATGCGATCCGAGATGGAATCCATGTACACAAACCAAGTATGGACTTTGGATTTTTCTCCTACTAGGGTAAAACCCATAGGATGCAAATGGATCTTCAAAAAGAAGTTTGGTGTAGATGGTCAGGTAGAAACCTACAAAGCTAGACTTGTTACTAAAGGTTTTCGTCAAAGACTGGGATTGGACTATGACGAAACTTTTTCACCAGTGGCTATGCTTAAATCCATTCGGATCCTACTTGCCATTGCTGCCTTCTATGACTATGACATCTGGCGGATGGATATTAAAACCGCTTTTCTAAATGGAAGTTTAGAAGTGTGTGTTTACATGGATCAACCAGAAGCTTTCATAGACAGTGGGAGCAGCGAAAAGGTGTGCAAGTTGCTTAAATCTATTTATGGATTAAAGCAGAACATCTGCTTTAATGAGACGGTCAAGGAATTTGACTTTATTAAAAATGTAGATGAACCTTGTATTTATAAGAAAATTGTAGGGAGAACTGTGGTATTTCTCGTTTTATACGTGGATGACATTCTCCTGATAGGAAATGATATTCCTATGCTACAATCGGCCAAGCTGTTCTTGTCACAGAAGTTCTCTTTGAAAGACCTGGGTGATGCCTCGTACATTCTAGGGATTAAGATCTATCGTAACAGATCTAAAAGAATGTTGGGACTTTCACAGTCGAGATACATAGACACCGTACTAAAGAGATTTAGTATGGAAGGTTCTAAGCGCGGTAATTTACCCCTTGTCATGGAATCACCCTCTCCAAAGTGATATCTCCCAAGACTGATGAGGAGAGGGCTCACATAAGCATAGTACCCTACGCTTCGGCAGTGGGGTCGATAATGTATGCAATGTTATGTACCAGACCAGATATAGCTTACACACTTAGCGTGATAAGCAGGTATCAGTCCAACCCAGGTGAGAAATATTGGATAGCAATAAAGAACATTCTTAAGTTCTTGAGAAGGACTAAGGAGATGTTTTTGGTGTACGGTAATGGGGACCTCCAGATCGAGACTTTTACCGACTCTAGCTTCCAAAGTGACAAAGATGACTCTAAATCTGTCTCAGTTTATGTGTTTACCCTCAACGGAGGGGCGGTCTGTTGGAAGAGTTCCAAACAAGACACCATAGCAGAGTTGACGATGGAGGCTCAGTACATTGCTACAAACGATGCAGCAAAAGAAGCGGTCTGGATGAGGAAGTTCATTTCTGAACTTCAGGTGGTTCCATCCATTGCTAATCCAGTACCTTTGTATTGCGATAACAATGGAGCCATGGCTTTGGCAAAGAAACCACGGTCCCATCAGAAATCCAGACATATCTTGAGGCGGTATCACCTGATCTGGGAGATCGTGGATCATCAGGAGATCGAGGTGTGGAGAGTAGATACAAAGGACAACACGACAGATCATTCACCAAGGCCATCTCTCAAGTCCAGTTCGAGAGACTGTTCGAGATGTTGGGTATGCGGTACGCCAGCTGTCACGCCCCGCTTCCCAATAGACGGAAACGGTGATGTGGCAGACCGCAACGTATTTACTAAGAAATAAATATGTTAAGCATAATTAAGCAATATATAAAAATGAATAAGAATGGCAAGAGTAATAAAATAAACAGTAACTTTATTTACATTCATCTTTACATACAACTGTTTGAAAATAAAAGATACAATGAGTAAAGCAGTGCCTAAATAATGGCATACAAAATGAAAGTGCATGTGAACTAGTAGTTAGGCTGAGTGGTGAGCTCGTCCAAGTCCTCCTGGCTAGGCTCAATCTCCTGATAGTCCGGTCCTCCTGACGAACATTCCAAAGAAAGAAATAGAAAGGAATGTCGTCAGCGAACCAACACTCGGTAAGTCCCAAAAGAAGAAAGAGAAGATAATCTATAAAGTGAAATGAACAGGTACAGTATATGACTGATTACTGGTATATGATAGTTATTATAACGTGGTTGTTTGTAGCTTGATAAAGAAGTTATTCATGTATACGAGAGGAGTCCATCTTACCCCGTGGACTATGGTAACTTGTAGTACAAAGCCCCGTTATAACCCACGGGACAACGGTACGTGAATTCATGTAGGTGTCTTTTAAGTAATCTCTCGTGCCACGATATACGTTCCATATCAATCTACCCTTTTATCCCGCGTATTGTATTGTATAGATTTTGTTTACAAGTCTTGCCGAAACCATGGATACAAAATGTTCAAGTATTCATGTTCAGAATGTAATCAAGTATTCAAGTAGTCAAGTCAAGTTATAACCATGGTTCGGTCAAGTCAAGTCAAGTATACATGTTTGATATTGATGTTTGGATTTGAGTATTCATATTCATGATTAAGTATTCATATTTGATTTTGGATTCAGATTTGAATTGGACTCAGACTAAGTCAGACACTTGTACTGATTTAACTCCGGAATTCTTAGGTTCGGGAGTCATCGGTAACTACTGCACATGGACGACATGATTTGTGTCTTTTTCCAAGACAATTACCATTGATAACTCTTTTAAGTTGTCTATCTTAAATAGGCAAGCACTCACTTTCTCCAGCTCCCTGGGGCTCAAGAGAATTGATCCCGCTTAAACCTATGTTTAGTAAAGTCCTTAAAATATTGTTTTTATATAACTCGAGGGGGTTTTATGAAAAATATTTTAACATAGTTAAAAAGTAAAGCTCAAGGGTGTTTAGTATTACTTAAGATTTTCATGAGCATGGATTTTAAGTATTGTGGTATTTTAATGATAAATACTTAGCTTTGGAAAGTTCATGGTATTTAATTGAAAAACTTATCTTTTTGGTATCTTGATGGTATTTTATTTTCATTTGTTTATCTTTCATTTTTAGCAAAATATAGGTTTATTATATTTTGAAAATATGGATTTATAAGTTTATATAAATTTTTAAAGAAAAATAATTTTATTTTATCTAGAAGATTCGTATTTCTTTAAAACGTATTTAAATCCTTTCGAAATCGAATGCTCCATGAGGAGGTCTGCATCTCGCTCTACTATCCCAAGAATGTGCGATAATCTACACCATCCATTAACGGGTCCCCTAAAGAGGATTGTAGATGCATAATCGCAAAGGATATGAAATACCGCTTTAAAAGAAATCCGGTTTTAAAGTGGTTGGTATTTTATTGTAAAGTTTTCTTCGTAACAAATATTCATACAAAAGATGTATCGTGCTATGGAACCAAGTGTGCGTGTGGCGTAGATTGTTACCCCGTGAAGTTTTCCTAAAGGTATTGTTAAGCAATTTTGTCGAAAATATGCGATAACAAAATTCAAGGTATTTTAGTGAAAAAGTTCAATTAAGATTGTTTTACATGAGATTCTTGATTAAAAATTTATTCTAAACATTGGTACTAATATTATGAGGAAGTGGTAAAATTGGTTTGACCAAATAATAAACAAAAATGGATTTATAGGTTTTAGAAAAGATGATATTGGTAATAACTCCACTTTTACCGATTTTGTTTAAAAAAAGAAATTCAATGAAGAGAAAGGAAGTTTGGGAGGGACTTACGGTTTAGAAAGCTTAGGAAGAGAGTGAGGAAAAGGAAGAGGGTCTTCGTGGCGTCACGGGGGCTCTGAAATTGGTTTCGATCTTCGCCGGAACCAACTTGCTCGCTAACTCCACTTTACTCCACTTGCACTAGGAACTTTTTAGAGAGTTTTGGCTAGAATTTTCAGAATGGTGTTGAGCCAAAGTGTAGGGTGGTATTTATAGTGGAAAATTAGGGTTTGGAAATTAAAATTGTGGATTAAAAAGCATTAAAATTGTGTTTAATTGTGAAATGAAGGGTCTCTGTTTGATTGCAAGGAAATCAAACAGTGCAGAGGGGTTAGGGGTAGCTGAAGAGGTGTGTGTGCAGAGCATGGGCTTCATTGGCCTCATCATAGCCGTCCCCGCCGGTCCAAACCCCCTCCGCCGGTCGATCTAGGGCTTTAGGTCTCGAGATTCGTGCTGCGTGGATTATTCAGAGTTTACTCCATTTTCCACATGTTTGATTTTTCTGAATTTTTCATTTTCCCTGTGTATTGCACGTGCAATCTTTTGAACTTCCAAAAAGTTAAAAAATCAGAAAAAATAATTATGTCTATGTGAATCGAACACAGGGGCTACGTCACAGTAGTGCAAAGGCTTTACCAGTGAGTTACAAGTTGTTTCTTGCTGTTATTTCACAAAAGTGACTTATAACTCAAACTCAGGCTGTAAAACTCATTTCTTGTATATTAACAGAAAATTTTCGTACAAAGATTTTAGAGTCGTTACACCTGCAACTGGCTCTAGTGCAGACGTTGGGTACTTAATACGCCAATTACAGGACTTAGTGCAAGTGGGAGATTGTTGGATATGTATGCCCTAAAGGCCTTCATTGTATAGAATGTTAGGGATATGTATGTACAGGACAATCTTACTCGATATGATAATATGCTATTTGGTTTGTCTCTATCCTAACATGTGATGTGTTTTACTTAGTATTTCATATTTTGTATACATGTTGATAAAGAACGTAGGATCCTTTCTTAACTACCAGCGTTGTGAAGGCAATCATACTTGTGGGAGCTGGGTAGCCGATAAGCACATCCTTAAAATATCCCTAGTCGTGGGAGTATTAAGACTGCACATCGATACTCTAAAGCAGACTAGTGTATACAAATCTAGACCCTGACGAGGGGTGATGGATTGGTCCCGCGGCCATTGGTGTGGTGCACCTAAGATTGTATACAGGTGCTCACTGGGGATGAGTACACTGGACGGACTCACTGAGAGCTGGCTAGATGGTATTATACCTAGCATCAAATAGCAGTTCTCTGGTGACATGAGTGCAGATAGTCTGTCGACTTGAGGTCATCATTTGTCTCGTGTGAGTTCCCACTGTGCTTTGATTACTAACCTACTACGGCACTACTGAGTCGTGCAAACAGGTTTTAGTTGGGTACAGTCCTGAGCCATATGGAGGCAGTGAGCGACTGTTGGGGATTCGTCTCTCCCGGTATAGGGAGTCGATGTCATGCTGTGTTCAGTTGGACAACACCATAAGTTTTTGTCCAGGGCGGATTTAGAATTACTAGTAGTTGGACCAGTAGATTCTCGGATGGTCTTAAGCCATACCGGCATGACATGTCAGGTTATTAGGGGTTTGACGTTTTCCACCCCCTAGACCCGGCATGTGATACTCTCATACGAACAGACCGGACTGCACGGAGATTGTCACGGATAGGCTCAGTAGGGATTCAGATGAGTTCGCTCGTTGGCCTTCCTTTCGACAGATACCTGGATAGCCGTTACGTACAACCAGTGTCACTGACGGACTTGTGGTTAAACCCACCGCCAGCGTACCGTCGAGTCTTTAGAGTCCCACAAAGAGGGTTTCCCTGGTTCAGGTGAAACGATGTGGAGGCCGTATGGTTTTACGTGCAGGGTTCCGATCATATACGTGTACTAGCTGCACGGATGTTGTTCGGACGGATAATACTAGTGGGCTTAGGATTAAACCGCATTCTAGTATTATATTATTGGATTATTTTCATCTTTTTGTATTCGTATTTTTTGTAGTACGAGTGCGGGTATGTATATACGGTGAGGGCATTCTTGTAATTTTACAAAAGATGCTTCTAGAAAGGGACGTCATTATTGGATTTATCTATTTTAGGAAAATAGATTAATGAGGTGGAAAATGGAGATATCTGTGGCATGGCTAATTCATTTTTTTATTTCGTTTGACTTTACTATTCTAGCATGCTTGTTAATTTTCTATTGAAAATATTGCATACTTGATTATTGTGAATGACTTAGCCATTTCTTACTTGCCTCTACACTCTTTGCTCGTTTAGTTTTGCTCATTCGCTCTCCATTTTGCTTTTCTCCTTCTTCCTCAAACCCTAACCCTCACATGTGTTGTGAATCCTTAGCTTCCTTGATATAAAATAGTCTAATTAACATTCTACATCTCCTAAGCTACATAGATTAGCAAACTAGGTACCTTAGTTACCTCATTCTTGAGCTTGAAGCTTGAACTATAGACTTTCGGGTGGATCGTCTTCGACACGAGGAGGCCGACATCCAAATCGTCTAGGAGCTCCAGAAGAGGAGAATAAGACCCAAAGGATTAGAACATAAATGTATAAATCAGTTCATAGTAAATTAAAACCTTTGTTTGTTTTTCTAGCTAGGGCTTATGGTCGATCTTGGAAATTTAGTCGATGTTACTTGTTTTGAAATTGTTTTTTGTAAATTCCACCTCTCTACAAATCCTGTGGAGTGTGCGACATCGACTTACACTTGTTAAGGCTGATGTTATTTCTTTTCAGTTGTATCGTTTTTTATTCAGACTTGTGTCAGTTTGCTTTGAATACTGTGGATTTGAAATATAATAAATATAGTTGGATTTATTCTCTTACTAAATTCTTATTATTTTAGACCTATTTATTTTAACGCTTTACGTATCCATCTCGAAAAAGATGCTTTCTCGGTATTAATACGCCACAGACCTCGTCACGTGCCTGCCACTGTCTTTTGAGAAGCGAGCCGTGACAAGAAGTAATTTGATCATAATGAAGACTAGCGACTAGCAAGGAGCCCGTGCATTTGCACGGGCCCGAGAAAAATACTGGAGAGACTCCCGAGAAAAATACTGGAAAGACTCCCTTATGTTATTTTTCATTATGTACGATGAATTTAAATAATTCATTTTAAAAAGAAAGTTGCATGATATAAAAGCTTATGATAATTAAATGTGGAATAATTTATAACAATTAAATGATGATAATATGCTAGAATCTATATTAATACCGAGTTTGATTAAAAATAATTAATATGAAAATGTATCTAAAGCAATAATTGATCACCTATATATTTATTGGTTGCATTTTATTTGGTTGAGAGGTTGATCTTTAGAATTAAGTCGATTCTGTCATGTTTGATTTAATTTAAAAACTGCATAAAATATAGACAAAAATAATCGTAAGGCCGACTACAACCTCGTGAATATGGTCACATGACTACAACCTCGTGAAAAGTGTAAAACTAATTTTCCAATATTTTTGACTATATGCAGATGACATAGATCTACATAAAAAGGGCCACATGCAAATTTCTTAAAATATAGAGGTAGAAGCAAACTATTTTCATCGTCATTCACTGAAAGGATGAGGCCTGATGGAGGTCTTTTTCGGGTCTCCGTCAGATGTTGTCTTCCGTCGATCTCCCGGTGGATTTTGGAGGTGATCTCCTGTTGCGTGTGGGTCTCAATGGGTTTTGAGGAGATTGGCGGTTTGAGGAGTTTATGCCGAGTACCTGCAAGGAAGTCCCGGGGTGGTTTGGTACCACCGAGGACCCTCCGACGATCAAGTTAGCACAAGATCCGAGCAGAGTAACGGCTAAGTGGGGTGAAAAAAGCTTACTTGACCCCTCTGTGATGGGGGGTTTATATAATGGCGGTAGCACGCAGCAGCAGGCGCAGGAATCTCGCCGGCAGTTACGCTCCCGACGTCACGCCCGCGTAATGAGCGGATCGCCCGTTAATAGGGATCGTGATGGCGTGGAACGTGGGATGTTGCTGGCGAAGAATCTGCGCATGGCGAGATTTGCGGAGCGTCGGTTACGCTTATGAGTGATGGAGTTGGTCGGTCGGAGGGGCCGAGGAAGATGGCCTCGGCAGGGGAGCTCGGGAACGAGCGGGAGGGCCGAGGAGTCTTGGTCCTGTGGCATCTTGGGGCGAGCTGAGAGGCCGAGGTGGCCAATTTGTAGGGGGGCTCTGAGGAGAGCCAGTTTGTGCTTGCAGGTCGGGTATAGGGGTGGCATGGTCGGCCCCTGTAGGCCCTTTCTTCTGAGTTCTGGGACACGTCATCTGCCACGCGTCCTGATCTTGGAGATCACCAATATAGAGTATCATCATTAGCCCCCCACTCTTGTCCCGACCAGCTAGCGGATCGGGTCAGGAGTGGACTACCGGGCCGCCCAGGGTGAGCTCCCTCCTAAGGTTTCATCGAGACGTGTACCCGGGCTGTCGGCTGTCTTTTCGGCCAGCGAATCAGGGCGAGATCTCTGCATTTAAGGAAGATGCGCCGGTTCGTGCATCCTGCCACTGAAGCGATGGTTCATGTGTCAAGCGTCGGTTGGCCGACGTGACATGTGCAGACCTGCGGCGTCTGATGGGATGCGGCCCAGAGTGGGAACGACAAGTGGATCGATCAGGGCCGCTGGGCGTGAGGAGGCGTTTTGGCGGGAGATGAAGGGCGCCGTTCGACGAGGGTGATTGCAGTGATAAATAGGGGTGGGGCCCACTCCGGGGCCTCTACTCCTTCGTATTTTCTCGCTATAAGTCCCGGTTGCTCGACGCTCGTCTTCTTTCTTCTGCTTTCGTTCTCCGAGGATCCCTCTCCTCCAGGTTAGATGTCTTCTTTCATGGAATATGTAGATGTTGAAGGAGTATGTTCTAGGGACACTTTAATTGAGCCTGAGTCTTCTCGGGGAGTAGGGATCGGACCCGCTTCTCGGGATCGTGCAGAGGGGGCAACCCCAGGGAGGAGGCGGTAGATGCTGCCCCCGGCGCCTCGTGTTGGGTGAGGCATAAGGAAGAGCTTGCCAATGCTCGGGCTCGCTTCCACACACACCCACGTTATACGCTTCGTCTGGCCAAGGAGGGAGGGAGGGCAGACCAAGTATGGGGTAGGGAGATCGCCCTGTACTTGGAAGCTTTTTAGGATGGAATGCGCCTGCCCTTCTCTTCCGAAGTTGTCGAAACGCTGAACTTCTTTGGGCTAGCCCCTGGCCAGTTAGTGCCGAACTCGTGGAGGATTCTCCTCGGGTTCCTAGTCCGCCTGAAGTTACAGGCAGTTCCCTTCTGCCTCTCCATCCTTGATTCTTCTCTCGTTTTCAAAAATCATCCTGGGGGTCGAGCGGGCGACCCGAGGTGGGTCTACCTCTCTTTCAGAAAGCGACAGGGGGCGCCGTCGGGACAGGGGTTGTAGCCCTGCCTTCCTCCATTCATGACTGGAAGAAGAAGTTTTTCTTCGTCACGCCGCCCGAGGGTGAAGACCGGCCCGTGCCCACCAGGTGGTCGAGGGAAAAATGGTTGCCGGGGAACCAGTCCAATGACCCCGCCGCGGTGAGAGTGGCATCGTGGGAGCCCGTCCCCCGATTCGACGTGCTGCTGTCTGAGAGGGTCCTGAGTTGGGCCGGGCTCAGCCCCGTTGAGTTCGTCCGTAAGTTAGGCTTGCTTTTTGGCTTGTATATTTCTTGTGTCGCTGACTTCTTTGCATTTGGTTTTGTGCAGGACCCATGGATATGGATGAGCTCCGAGCCTCCATGCGTCAGCCGAGGAAGGTCACGAAGGCTGAGGGCGCCAGCTCTTCTCGTTTGAAGCCTGCCCCGGCTCCTTCTCCTCCGGTGGCCGCGTCCCGTGAGCATTCGGGGTCGGGTCCCGCCTCGGGGCCTGGCAAAGCGCCGGACCGGAAGCGGGCTCGAATTCTGGAAGATCCGGTCTCGGAGGAGGAGATCGGCTCCCCATCGGAGCCGCTTAAGAGGGGTTCCCGGAGGTCTTTGCGGGGCCCGCCCTCGCCGATCATGGTGGAGGAGGGGGGCCTCCAGTTTGCGGTGCCCTTGGGGCTATCCTTCACGGATAGCCTGCTGCATGAAATAGAGACGTCAGCAGGAGCAGGGTCCCAGGGGACCTTCAGGGCCCAGATGGTGTCCATCGTCCAGGAGTCCGTGCAGGTAAGTGCTCGGCTGTTTGAGAAATTTGGTGTTTCCTTCGTCTCCCTGACCTCTTTCTTATTTTTCAGGTCCTCCAGCACGTTGCCCTTGCCTTACGCATGGAGGCCGAGGTGATAGCCCCGGCGATGGAGGCCGCGGACCAGTTTGCCTTGCTGGAAGAGAGCTCCTAGCGGGAGCTGGAGGCGGCGATGGCGAGGGTTGCCGCCCTTGTTTCCCCAATCAGAGAAAAGCTCTGTTTGAATTTCAAAATTCAAAAGGTGAAGCAACGCTTCAGATCCCTTGCGCTGCGCGCAGAGCGCCATGTGTCAAAAGCAGACACGCCAGCGCAAGCAGCGCTGTGCCCAAGGCAGCGCATCCCCAATCAGAGCAAGGCTCTGTTTAAAAATTCAAATTAAAGGAAGCAACGTTTCAGATAACTTTCGCTCTGCACTGCGTGCCACGTGTCAAACAGTGGTGCGTTAGCGCAGTCGCGCTGCGCTCTGCGCTGCGCGACACGTGTCAAGCGCATGCGCGCTAGCGCAGTTGCGCTGCGCTCTGCGCTGCGCGACACATGTCAAGCGCAGGTGTGCAGGCGCGCTAGCGCCAACTGTGCCAGCACTGGAGTTTAAATAATAAATTATTAATTAATTAAAATTAAAATTCTAGAAAGATCTTTCCAATCTTATTAAAAATAAGAAGATTATCTTCTGTAAAACAGAGGCCTTAGGATCAAAAATTCAACGGTGGGGAAATATCCCCAGATCAATCAGAGAAAGATCTCTGTAACTAACCTAACAAACCAATTGGCCCTATATAAAGGCCCCTAGACTCCAAGTCTCACACACATACACACCACAGAAAAGAATGAACCCTCTGAAAAATTTGAAAGGCAAGGCTTTGAAGAAAGAAGATCATCTTCTTCATCTTTGAAGGTAAAAGAATTTGATTCTTGAAGAAGAGAGATAAAAACATCTCATTAAAAAAAGAATTTCTTCTAAAAAGATCAAAGATCTAAGAACAAGATCAAGATTTTCAATATAAAAAAGAGAAAAGATCATAAAGATCCAATCACAAAAGATTAAAAAAGTAATTTACTTCATCCCAAGATCTTTTGATCTATATAAAGGCACAGCCTTTTGATGAACCATTGGTTCTTGAATCTTGAGGTAGAACCTCTTTAGAACAAGAAGAACCTGTTTCTTTGATCTTAATTGGATCAAGATACGCTCTGCGCTGTTTGACAGTGCCTTGCACTTTTGAAATGCGCCTTTGCGCTCCTTGGACTGGCGCACTGCACCAGAACGCGCCACGTGTCAACCACAGAATGATCTGCACTTTGCGCTTCTAAATATAGCGCACTACGCTCTTAGATTGGCACATAGCACCAGGGCGCGCCACGTGTCCGCGGTGCACTAGCGCAGCGCACTGCACTAGCAGACTTGCGCTTAGCAAAGCGTGACACGTGTCACCTCCACATGCGTTAGCGCCTTGCGCTCTTTAATTGGCGCAAAGCGCCTGACAAGCCACGTGGCGCACTGTCAGACCACTAAAATTCTATGCATTATTAAAAAGCCCAATGCTATGCATTGTTTAAAAAGGGCAGAGCCCAAGCAAAGGCCTAACAGGCTAAAGATAAATAAAATGTTGAACATTTTCAACTGGACTTAGCCCAATTCTGGCCATAAGTCCTCAATATAAATTGAACTGGGCACAACTGCTCTCCCAATCAATTTACACCCGGTTCGAGGGTACATCTCTTTACTCCTCTGATATTTGTCGTTGTAATCCTTCAACGTTTTCAGAGAGGTGACGGGTCCCGACAGCCATACATTCCACGGATTACAATGGACCACCATGTCCTTAAACTGGAAATCGACCGAAATGTCCCTAAACTAAACAATAGAGTCTAAATGCTCTTTTATTGGATCTAAATGATCCTGTTAAGTTGATCTTAGTCTGGAAATTCGACTAACATGTCCTTAACAAACGTTTAAATTGATCTTAGCCTCAAATAAGGCTAACGGATCCTTAAACCGAAACCCCAAACCCAAATCTAAGAAAATACGGATTTGGACTAATCCACGTCCTACGGGCGACAGCACAAATTAGTCTCCGTATACAATCCACGGGCAACCGAATACAAAACAAACACCTATGACACGAAGTGACCATCTGGAGAAGGAGAAAGTTGTTACAGCGATGCGGTAGCGTAATTAACTGCAGGGGCTTGCGCCTGCAGGGAAGAGCGTCTCCACAATCAAAAACCCCTCGAATGAGGGGGAATCTGACGAAGTCTGCTACATCGGCCGCATCCATTTAAACCTTCGATACATGGTGCCATAAATCAACTTGGCATCTTCGGAGAGGTGGACGGATAGCACATATTAGCATCTGCCCCGAATTTCAGGCAAGACATCCGCCGCGTCTTCGTCGCGTCCTTCGGAGGGGAACAGATTCTGGCACGCCCGGTGGGACCTCTTCCTCTTTCCACTCCACACTTCGTGTGTCGTGTTCA
Organism: Agapanthus africanus; assembly: GCA_030015575.1. NCBI lineage: Eukaryota > Viridiplantae > Streptophyta > Magnoliopsida > Asparagales > Amaryllidaceae > Agapanthus > Agapanthus africanus. The sequence goes on along the minus strand of CM057350.1, from coordinate 126,940,791 downwards.
CGAACGAATCGCGGTTTGCTGTGGTTGCTTGTGGATTCGAGGTACTTAGATTTGGTGTCTTGCTCCGTGCAGAAAACAGAAGATCGATGGCTTCAAATTGCACTAACTGCAACTGCAACTCTCAGTCCGTCCTTGCTGGAGGAGTAACTTACGGGCCCCAAGCGGCCTCCCTTTTCAAGATGCCAGTGGAGCAGGTAACTCAAGCCACCACTGGACTATTCTTCGGGACCATACTCCCACCCATGAGCTTCAACGCCCATATACCGTCACAAGAAGCTCCCAAGAAGTCGGTATTCGATCGGCTTGCTACTACTGCGGCCCCTCTCAACAGGTCGCCCAACTCCACTACCTCGGTTTTTAACAGACTAGGCCAGAGCTCCAACGGGCCCATGAAGAAGCCTGCAATACCGGAAGGCGTTATCCCGAAGCGGATAGCCATCCCTGCTCCCAGAATCGCCAAGGCGGTTTCTCCTGCCAAAGGGTCGGTCTTCACAAGACTGACTATTTATGCTCCCGTTCCAGGCGAAATCACCAAGGTTGCTTCCCCCACTCGGAAGTCTGCTTTTGATAGTTTGGTCGTCCCCATTCAACGGACGTCGGTCTTTAAAAGGCTGATACTAGCGAATTCTGACCAACACATGGGCATGAGGAGGTCACCCCTACGGCTAAACCAACTCCAATCGCACGACATGCTCGCCGTCGTCACTGGCGCCGGGTAAGGAAGGCTGGGGGCAACTCCCCCTCTGGGCTAACTCTGCCGGCTCCGATGGTGGAAGTCAATGCTGCTGTTCCGACTAGGAAAAGTTTTGAACCGCTAAGAAGGGTGCGCAAAAACTCGCCAGCTGCCGTATTGGAAAAATCTCCTCCATCTGTGAATAATGCCCCAAAGGTGAAGCTGGAGCAGCCCCTCAACGGATGTCCTCTAAAATTTACAAGGTCTGGCGTCAAGTCCAAGACTCCGTAATGGATCAAGACTGTCTCCGCCGACAGAAAAAGATGAAGGTTCGGCAGGAGAAGGACTACTCTGTCAAGCCAGAAAAAGCAACAGCTACTTGAGTGCCCACTACAACGGCCCCCTCAACTTCGACCGCCCACAAAAGAAGGGGGTCGGAGAAGATCCTTGCGTCTTTGGCAAATCGCAAAGACACTGAATCTAAATGCCCCAAGTCTGGGGGCATGGTGGTGCACACTGTCTATATGACATCCGGGAAAGAGGATAGCCGCGTTTCGATGGGTCACCGACCGCTCACCCGATCCGTGACAAAAGCCCAGAAGAAACAGCAGAAGCTTCAAGAGATGCTGACTACAATGGCTGCACTTACCGGGCCAAAAGAAAGCCCGGAGGCATCATCAGAACAGCTTCGCAAACAAGAAACTGATGCTGACTTCCTACGCAGGGTCCTCGAAAAGAAAGATAGAGAAGCAGCAAAACAAGCTGCCAACATAAAACAAATGGCGCTTCTCTTCCAAGACATGGTAGGAATGATGTTACAGCCGGACCCTCCAGCTGAAGACCCTCCGATCATTATTGAAGACGATAGAGGGGAGACACCTAATCCTCCTCCGGCTCATTCAGCGGCCAAGGAGGAAACCATTTCCAAAGCTGCACTAGACGACTATATAGCTCAGCAGATATGAGTTCATCAGGCGAATGAAGGGGCTGGGCAAAATGTTAGAACCGGACGACCCTATCCGGGCTGGTATGACCAAATCAGTTACCCGCCGGGATATACGATCCCTAAATTCCATGTGTACAAGGGGACAGGGAATCCACATCAGCATGTCGCTCAATTCAGAGCCTTATGCGGCAACACTGGAGGCGACGAAAAACTGTTGCTTCGCCAATTCGTCGGCAGCTTAGCAGAAACGGCCTTTGAATGGTATTCGGAGCTACCTAACGACTCTGTCAAAACATTTGCGGAGATGGAGCTATTGTTTACACAAAGATTCGCGAGTGCTAGTGAACGCACCCTGATAACAGCACTGATTAATGCCAGGGTGAAGCCAGGCGAGACGTGGGTTCAATATGCAATACGATGGCGAAACTTATGGTTGAAGTGCGAACAACGCATCGAAGAATCACCTGCAGTAGGCATGTTCGTGGGCACTCTTGATCCGCAAGCGACCATCTCGCAATTCATGATGTTCTTCAAGCCAACTACTTTTCAGGCCTTGATCGACAAACTGACCCAAATGGATCAGATGGGTCACAGACCATCTCCTCCAAAGCCAGACTCTCGAAATGAGAAAGGAAAAGGGAAAGCGATCGTCATCGCCAATACTCAACAACAGCCGAGCAACTCAAAGCCGGTTGTTCGCCAAAACAACGTGCGTCCACGCCCATCCCTCGAGGAGAGACTGGGACGTCCTTACTCGTTTCCTTAGGATAAAACGAGGAGACTGTTCAAGCTGGTAGTGCGCAACAGACTCATCAATCTGCCGAGTCCAAAACGTCCGTTGCAGCCAGGCGATGTCAACGATCTTAATTACTGCCCTTACCACCAAGCGGTAAGCCATCCAATCGAAGATTGCTTCGTCTTTAAGGGATGGATCGAGGATCAGTACCAACAAGGCAAGTTCGCGTTATCCAAAAACTGGAAGGTGAACCCGCCACAGCCTCACACTCCTAAGAAGATAAACACACCGGGGGAAACGTGCTCTTTTGTTGAGGAAGCTCCATGTGAAGTGGCCCTTTCGACCAAAACCAAAAAGATGCTAAATGATCGCCAGACATGCCCGGCGATCAGATGGAAGAACCCGTTGGAACCTAAGATCATCAAGGGGATGCTGAAGCCGCGCCCAACTCCAAATATTGGTGGTGATAGCCAAAGCGTCCACACCTAGCCGTCGAAATTTTCGGAAAAAAAGAAGAAATCCAAGAAGCCCGTGAAGCCTGACGACAAGCGCACGGACCTACAAAAGCAGATTGACGCGCTGGAAGAGTATAACCAGAAAGCGCGGACTCCAATCATGCTCCAAGAATTCCTCAGCCATGTTCTTGAGGACGGAGATGATGGAGAAGAATCGTCGGACGAATCTGAGGATTACGTAGCAAGTTGCCATGTGATCTCTCATTCATCGCTAGACAATGAAGAGGCTCCTTGCACAAAGAAACTGGGGGCAGAGCCTGAATCGGAACTTCTGGGGCCGTCAGATGAAATGATCGACGCATTCCTAAACGAAGCTCTCCTGAGAAGTAAAGCCGATCGGGAGCGTGAGATGGCCATATTTGAAAAGGCCAAGCGCCGGCGACTAGACAAAAGGGTCGAAACACTACCATTAGATCAAAGTACATCCGCTGCAAATGAAAGCAGGATCAAGATAAGGAAACGATTCGCCAAAGCCATATCAATGGGGATGAGGCTGCCCTCTTTCAGAGAAAATTCTCCTGGTGGTATACATCTTGATGAAGCGGACATGCATCCTAACTTCTGCTTATATCATCATAAGATCACACATCCTACTGAAGACTGCAACTCCTTTAAGTGTTGGTGGCAAGAATATGTCGCTCACAGGCAACACTTCAACAGGACAAAGCGTGAAGCTCGTAGACAGCAGAAAAGTGCGACAGATGAGCGTATAATAGTAGCCGGCAATTGTCATAGGGTTGATCCCGGGGGATCGCGAGTTCTCACTTTCGGGGGTGACTCCGATGAAAAAGTAGCCCTCGGCCCTCTCTTCAAGGAATCCATCTCTGAAACGAAAGAATGGAGGAGTTGCGAGAACATTCAGCCGTGCAATTGCACGCTACCCGGAAAGAATCCCGGACCCGCAAACAAGGGATCGAACAAAAAGGATAAAGGGAAGGAAAAAATGGCCTTCGTCACCAACGCTCAACAACAATCGAGTGACCCTAGACCGGTTGTTCGCCGAAGCAACAAGCGGAAACCCCTCTATGAAAAGTTGAAACGTCCTTACTCATTTCCCCGGGATGAAATAAGGACACTGTTCAAACTAGCGGTGCGCAACATGCTTATCACTCTACCGGAGCTGAAACACCAGCTACAACTGAATGAGGTCAACAATCCTAATTACTGCCCTTACCACCAAGTATTGGGCCATCCGATCGAAAACTGCTACGTCTTCAAAAACTGGGTTGAAGACCAATACCAACAGGGCAATTTTGCGTTGTCCGAAAACTGGAAGGTAAGCCCGCCACAGCCTCATGCTCTTAAAAAGGTGAACACGCCGGGGGCATCATGCTCAGTCATAGGGAAAGCCCCATAGACCGAGAAGTCAGTAAACTAGAGATTCGCCTTAAATACGGCGACGGCGGACCGAAACGTCCTTAAACTAACAGTGGACCGAAATGTCCCTAAACTAACGACGGACCACTATGTCCTTAAGCTAGCCGTTGACCGAGACGTTGATAAACTATGATTGCAGCGTCCCAAAGCTGATAAAAAAATAAATGAATAAAAAAACGGTATGTCCATAAGCAAAATGGGCACGGATGAAAACCCGAAAGGGCTTCGTGAGTAAAAACAGCAGGGCTACCGGTGAGTGTTCGTGAAAACCCGAAAGGGCGCAACCTCGTTAGAAAAAAAGAGAGAAAAAAGAGAGAATAAGAAAAAAGAAAACGGTATGCCCATAAGCAAAATGGGCACGGATGAAAACCCGAAAGGGCTTCTTGAGTAAAAACAGCAGGGCTACCGGCGGGTGTTTGTGAAAACTCGAAAGGGCGCAACCTCGTTAAAAGACACTTACAGGGTCCTCTCGACCTTGTAAGGAGAAACCACCTGCGTGAGATCCTTACGACTCACAAGGGAGCAACACACTTAGGGATCCTCATGATTCCTAAGGAGAAATTGCACTTGCGAGATCCTCACGACTCGTAAGGAGAATTCTCTTATGGGACCCTCACAGCTCATAAGATTTGAAAGTCTTAAGTTACAGAGACCTGAACCTGTTCTTAAGCAACCCCCACAACTTCCAATAATGCCCTACAAGAGGCTCAAGCTGACCCTTGTATACAATCCACGGGCGCGAATAAACATTTCTCTAACCGAGTCCCATCCGTGACTAGGGATATGTCCGCACGATGAACAACCCTTGTGAGTCCTCTCTACTTATAAGGAGAAAACTCTCTTGTAAGATCCTTACGACTTACAAAGAGCCATACACTTAGGAATCCTCACGATTCCTAAGGAGAAAATACACCTACGAGATCCTCACGACTTGTAGGGAGAAATACCTTTGTGAGACCCTTACGGCTCATAAAGTCAAAAGCCTTAGTCGACAAGATCCTAACCCTGTTCGCTAAGCCACTTTTGTCTGACATCGACAGGGGCAAATGATGATTCGCTCCTGGAAACATCCCAGTTGTAGCGGTGCTGATGCCGAAATCGGTGTCTAATCCCAAACTTGCGGCGAAAATCCAGCAAGTCACACATGCATACAAAATAGCCGAAATGATGGGGCAACTTGCGACAAAATCAGCAAGTAAAAGAGATATGCATGCAAAATAGCCGAAATGATTGGGCAACTCGGAATAAAAAATAGCGAGTAAAAATAAAAATAAATAGACGAAATGATTGGGCACCGCGAAAGATAGCCGAAATGATTGGGCAATCGCGACCTTCGCGATGTTAAAGCTGAAATGATAGAGCATCGCGGAAAGAAATAAAAAAATGAAATTTATGCCCTACAGGTGAGGTCACATCGATCCCTGCATACAATCCAGGGGCACAAACAAAAAGGGGAACCATACCTTCCCACCAGGCTCCATCCAAAAGAGAGCCAAGTCTCGACGGTTCACAGACAATCTAGAGACCACCTCGACATTCGTCTCGTTATAGCAGACGCAACGTCAAAATAAAGCGGAGTGACGGCAAAATCCCAACTCCACCTCGACATCTGTCTCAATACAGCTGACGCAATGTCAACAACGGTGTTCCTTCGCAGTCCAGCAGGATATGGATGCAACGTCAACGAAAGACCCCATGGTCAGCAAAGCGGAGTAATGGTAAAATCCCGGCTCCACCTCAACATTTGTCTCGCTACACCAGACGCAATGTCAACAATGGCGTTCCTTTGCAGTCCAGCAGGATGCAGATGCAGCGTCAACAAAAGACCATATGGCCAAAACAAAGCGGAGTGACGGCAAAATCCTAGCTCCACCTCGACGCTCGTCTCGATACAATAGACGAGATGTCAATACAGCGTTCTTTCTCCAGCAGGATTCGGAAACGACAAAACAAACGAAGCAAAGGCCAAATTCCTAGTTTCAGAGTCTTGATGGCAACTCATATAAAGCCTGAAAGACAATCAGAGATCATCTCGCACCAGCGCGGAGTGGTCACCACCTTGACGTTCATTTCGATACAGCAGACGAGATATCAATACAGCGTTCTTTCTCCAGCAGGATTTGGACGCGCCAAAGCAAACGAAGCGAAGGCCAAATTCCTAGTTTCAGGGTCTTGACGGTAACTTATATAAAACCTGAAAGACTACCGGGGATCATCCCACATAGAATGGTCACCACCTCTATGTTCGTCTCGATACAGCAGACGAGATGTCACCACAGCGCTCTTCCTCCAGCAGGACTCAGATGCGACAATCAAACAATGGAGCCACGGCAAAATCCCTAGTTCCAAACCTCGACGGTTCATCAGCAACCTAGAGACAATCGCGACATTCATCTCGATATAGCAGACGCAATGCCCACAAAGTGAAGCAAAGGCCAAATTCTAGCTTCAGGGTCTTGACGGCAACTCATATAAAACCTGAAAGACTATCGGAGATCATCCCACACCAGCGCGAAGTGGTTATGACTCATCGGGCTCTCCAAAATGAGCCTGGCCTCAAGTAAAAAGCGGCATGGCAAAATTCCTAACGCTTGCTCTTCCAACGGTCAAACTGCCTAGGAGGATTGCTTGAAGACGTCTTGTCCAGCCCCCGAAAGGATCAGAGACACGACAGTCGCAAGGCTACTCGAACAGCAAGGTTGCCTATCGAGAAATACATCAGCCGACGCGACGGTACGATGGACAAAACCCTAGTACCACAGATCCTAACGGACCTCTGTCGTAAAGAGCAGAGGTTAACTGTGACGTTAGGACATCCTTGCGAGAACTTCTCGATTCGTCTCAACTCGTAGGGAAAAGCCTTAGGCAATGGGGATAAAAACCTGTTTCCTAAGCACTGGGGCCCTGCAAGTTGGTCCAAAACGGACTCTTGCATACTATTCACGGGTCACACTCTCCAAGGTCGAATCTCGACAAGGAGGGAAACAACTACTTACAGGTCCTCTCGACTCGTAAGAGGGAAAATTCTCTTGTAAGATCCTTACGACTCTCAAGAGAAAACACACTTAGGAATCCTCACGATTCCTAAGGAGAAAACACACCTACAAGATCCTCTCGACCCGTAGGGAGAAAATACTTTATGAGACCCTCACGGCTCATGAAGTTGAAAAGTCTTATGTGACAGACCTTAACCCTGTTTTCTAAGCCCTCGCCACTCTACCAAAAAGCATAAGATTGACAGTTATATACTATCTATGGATCGCACTTGCTAAAATCGCATGGCAAACAACACAGCAAGAAAGAAGAAAGCAGAAAAATGACACAAGACATTATGAAGAATGTATATCTTTTATTCATGAATTCGATTGAGTACAAGATACATTGTGTTAAAGAATAAAAGAAACAAATACATTTTATTTACAATTACAAATGATACAAAATGATTCATGGAGAAGGAAGCGTCTTAAGTAGGCCCATCAATTGCTCTCGCACTTCCTTCAGTGCCTTCTCATGATCGGATGTCGCGGCCAACTCCGCTTCCACCTAGGCCTGCTGCTGCAAATAGGATGAAAGTTGTTCTTCAACGGCTCGCTGAGCTTCTTCACGACCTTGGGCATCACGCTCAACGGCATCGAGCTTCTGCTTTAATATTAACCCGTCGGAGATACTTTGCAGAAGGCCCTCGAAGATAACTTTCACCCGGGCAGCATTCGCGTCGACCTCAGCGCGCAGTCGAGCAGACTCGCTTGAGGTTTCTCTGCATTCCCTCCGCTTTTAAGCCATTTCTTGTTCAAGATGGCGGAAATAAGAAGCGCTCTGCTCAATCCATGCCCCCCGTTGAGTGCTCACGGCCAAAATCTCGGGGGCAGGACGCATAAGCTCCAAGTGATGCAGGCGGGCCTCGATGTCCCTGCAGTGATTAACCCAAGACTCGACAACGCCTTCATTATGAAAATTTACAAGCGTCGCCAGCATCGGATTAACCTCCGCAGCGAAATCTGCGGCGGATGTAGGAGCTTCTGCATCAAGCTCCTCGACGCATCCGCTCAGCATACTCAAACTCATCGCAGTACCCTTTGAGGATGGACGCCTGGAGAATGAGCCTGCCGGCATCATAATGCGGGACTCGAAAGGAACCGGAACCGGAGTGATAGCTGCAAAACAAATCACAATCAGATGACAGACCTAAAAATATAGGAGACTCATGAACAATGGAGTTTACTATACCAGCTGCAGCAGGCAGCAAAGCCGGGAGGACCGGTGGCGCAACCGATCTCTTATCTCCTCCTTCGATCTGTAGCACTGCAATCAGGGCAAGGAAGAATCAGAGACAACTTCATTATTGGAAAAAGAAAGAGCATTAATTGAAAACTATACTCACCAGCGCCACTAGATGAAGCAAGCTCCGACGGGAAGGAGAAGTGTGGATGCAGCACCCGGTATAGGTGATCAAAAAGCACTCCTGCAAAGACGCAATAGTACAACATCAGTACATAAATTATGCAGCCAAAATAAGACTGATGGGTCGCAAATCCATACCTTCCAGCATCTGCAATGGTACGAAGGAGGGTAGAGAGGTGGCCACCGTCAGGGCGGTAACTGACGGTGCTCCCTCGAGTAAAGGGGCATCAGCACTAGCCGCACCTGCGTTAGAAACAAGATAAGCCCTGTCAGGAAGGATTGTAGAATAAAAAGAAGGACGGTAACCCAAAATTTACCTGATGAGTCGCCAGCCGAAACGGCGGCGTCTCCCTCCTCCATTGGCATGGGTTCACCTTCCGTTGCCTTATCGCCAGACTCTACGGGAGCCGTCGTCGTGCTCGCAAGGCCAGGAGACGGCGAAGGACCATAAGCAGGGAGAGCGATGATCGGGACGGTGCCCGACTCTTGAGAAAGAGCGGCTGTCTCGTCCTCAGCGATCATGCCCGTTTCGCCCGCTACCCCCTCGGGCTCGGCGGTCGCAGCCGTCTCGTCCACCACTGCCATGGGATCACCGGTCGCAGCCGCTCTATCCGCTGCTGCCTCAAGCTCGGTCGTAGCAACCGTCTCATCTGCCGCCACCTCGCGCTCAGTAGTGGTGGCTGTCTCGGGCATAGTAGTCGTGACTGTCTCGTCAGCCACTAGCTCAGGCCCGGCTACTACGGCTACACTGCCTACCGTCGCTTCGGGATCAGCTGCTACCTTCTCTACCGTCCCCTCAGGCTCGACGGTCGCCGCCGCTCCTTCAGTAGGACTCGGCCCTGCAGGACAAGATGTATGAGAACTGATAGTTGTACAACTTTTGCAACAAAGCCTCGAAAAGCACATTACCTGAGGTGGATTGACCGTTGGCTTCCCGAGCTGCACGCGCCGCCCGTCTATGAGCAGTAGACAAGGCGACCGGGGGCTCCTCTGAGGGAGTAGCAGCGGGAGTAACGGCGCTTGAGCCCGCTCCCACGGCCAAAGCAGCACTACGCTCCTTCGCTGCGCGCCTCAAGCACTTCCTCTCCTCCCGGGCCATCACGACGGACCTCTTGGATGCCTCCTTCAGCAAGGCATCGTCGTCCACGTTCAGAGTTGCCTCCAGAGCCTTCAAGGCATCCATCATCGGCTTTTTAAGTAGAGACTCTCGCGGCAACCCGAAGAGGTCGGGACTTCAGTAGCTGGCCCGGGGATAATTCCTGTGTCGGCTCGCAAGGCAGGTCTTGTGGTCCCTGCAATGAGACAAAGAAAAGGTTAGATTGGCCATAAAAAAGGAAAATAAAGACTCGATGAGCCGAGACGCACCAACGCCCGATAGAGCGCGTTTCCTTTCTTCCTCCTCGAAGGTTTTGAGGGAAGCAGCGATGGCTTCTTCAGTAGAAATGCCTGTTTAAAAAGGAAAAGCGTTAGTCAAAGACAATGATAAAAGTACGATGAAATGACGAAGAATACAACTAGTGATTACCTGATTGCGCGAGTTTAGCCAACCACGTGTCGAGCCTTGCCGATCGCTCAGAAGCCGCGATGGCGGCCGCCAGATCGGTGTCTTCTGGCTCTACGAAGAAACCCTCGTTGCTTCCGTACTCACTTAAGCCTTCGGTAAGAGGGGCCTGAGGCTCTAAGCCGAGCACGGCATCAAGAGAAAGAACAGAATTCTTCTTCCTCTTCTGTGCGCGGACCCCGGTCGCACCCAAAATCAACTTGCGCTTCGTGGGCACCTTAGGACGGTGGGTCCCGATGTCCGAGCCCATGCCGAATTCAGGAGAAACCACATTCACCGTCTCCACCGGAGCACGGGGCGCTGGGGGCACGTCTACGGTATCACGGGGCAATCCGCGCGGGGGGCTTAGCACACGCGGAGGCTCATCTCCAGCATCTCCTCTTAGTGGAGGAACGACAAGGGTCCTTGGCCTTAGGGGCCTTGCGATCGCTGGCGAGGGGCGCAACCTTGCGGTCAATCAGCAGCCGCTTCTCTTTCCGGATAACAGCACCCATCGCGTGCTGATACCAAGCCCCGTACACGTTGAGGGCCCTTGGAATGCAATTTGGCTCACTAATGAAGAAGTGGGAGCCCGTGTTCAGCCGCATAAAATGATGTAGTGCACTCCGTATCCCCTCCCTGGTGGCCGCAGGCTCTTTCGAAAACGCCTCCAGTAGGACCCCCTGGTTATAGCTTAGTTGTTGGGCAAACCGATGGGGGTTGTACCTCATAAAAAGCGCCATATCATTCTGCCTGAACACCAGGAAGCCCGGCCGGATAGAGTATAAGTGAAGAATCTCCCAGGCTTTCAATACGGAGGCCCCGTCCTTGAAGTTATCACGCAACGCTAATACCGCCTTGGAGGTCTCCGGGCCGATGGTCATCACCTTGTCCGTGAAAGAAATGCCCACTCCGGCCGTGCGCGAACGAAGAAGCAACCCCCTAGCCTCTCGCGGAGGTAGATTCACAATAGAAGCGCCGACCAGCCGCATGACTCTCGGAAGTCTGCACTTCTCGTAGAACGAGGGCCTCTTGTGAATACCAAAAACCCCGAGCACATGCATTTCCATCCATGAAGTAAAATAGTGCATTGGGAAATTGGCGGGTTGCACCCCCGGTTCATTTGCGTCCGCCGCCACGCTGAGTCTATGGTACAGATGGGCCAACCCGGCGATTCCAATCGACAACTGTATACCAGCCACCATCCAATGCGCTGGGTAGAAGACGGACGACCTCATGTAGCGCGGGTGCATGGGGAGCGCGAACCAGCACAGCCATAACCCCAGAAACCCGAGAAAGAAGGTCTCCTCGTCGATGCCCGGGGCGGCGATTTCCGATAAGGGCATGATCGCAGCATCGGGAAGGTAGAAACCCTTTTGGTCGCCCTCCAGTGCTGGTCGACGATCTAAGCCAAAGCCGAAGGGGTCGTCAAGCTTGGCGAACTTTTCACTCCACTGCGATAGAATCTCCGGTCGAAGAAAGCGGGCGATGAAGTCGGCGAAACTAACTCCCCAGCCTCCCGACTCCAAGTAGAGACTTTCATACATATTCAGCACCTTTACCAGACTCGGGAACTGGTGCTGAATAGCATTTTCCGGCGTTAGGCCTATTACCAGCGGCTTGGTGGCGAAGACATATTCATCAGGAGGAAGTAGCTCTTCATAATGCTCCCCCCTCACCGGCAAACCGAAAATCTCAGCAAATTCTTCCAGGGGGATGGAGACTTCCCTGTCCGTCAGAAGAAAGGTATGGGTGGGGATGTTCCATTGTTCCATGAATGCCTTAACCCACCAAGTCGGAGGAGCAGGGTACTCGAACAATGAGGCGTAGACTGTGGGGTACAGACCAATCTTCAGCAAATGCGTCTTCTTCGCTGACAAGATGTACCTGGCCCACTGCAAATACCCGGCCGATTGTCGAGGGGTCAATCCAATGTTATAGGGTTATCCCCAAGGGCGCGCCTCACCCTGGCATATGCGCCGCCCCAGAATATCCACGGCTGCCGGCGGCTGCACGGGAATGGCAGCAATCGAAGGCTGAAGAAGATCCTCCGAATTCCAATTTACTACCTCCACAGCATAGTTCACCGGGGGTACATCTGCAGATGGGATCGATGAGATCGGCTCTGACGGCGTCGCACAAGAGAAGCTTCGGCGACCCTTGATAATCTCGCTGTACCATCTACCCCACAGGTGAAGGTTCTTATACTCCGGGTCGAAATCCTTAATAAGAGCAAGAACCTCCCGGTCCACTGGCGCCTCAGGAAATCCTCCCTCTGAGCGGAAGAGACGGGAATGAAAGATCAGCAGACATGTTGCCTGCAAGAAAAAGCGAAATTCAGTTATCAGTAACATAACTTAATTTTAAAAATTCCAACGCTTGGTACTTTAAATTCATACCACACTGCAACGCAGTGGAGAGGGGACCAAAGGGGGACCCACAAAATCCAGATGACAATGCATCAGTTAATAAGACAGCCTCATCATTGGATGAGACTGTCAATTAATGAGGAGATCCTCAAAAGAATATTCTCATTAAATGAGAAATCCCTTGAGACAAGGAGAAAATCTCCCTTTTCAGAGCAAACCTCTGTCACAGAGTGACACTTATCAAACTCTGGTCACAAGGGAATAAAATTCCTTAAAGAGCCTAGCTCTGTAATAATGATGGAAAAATCCATCAAAGGAAAAGTTAATTCCTGAAAATCAAAGTTCTGGGATCTTAAAGATCCATGAAAAACTCTTAAGAGTTCATCATCAAAAGATCAAAAGACCTATATTCTGTCAATGAGCAAAGCTCTGTTCATGGGTTAAGAAACCCTGAAACAAATTTTTGAGAGCAAAGCTCTGTTTGTGAAACCCCAAAGGGGATTTATTTAGATCAAAAGATCTATAAGAGCAAGGCTCTATTAATTGAAGTTGATTTAATTAAGTTTAAATTTTTACCTAAAATTTTCTAGGGTTCTAACTCTGAAGTTCTTGAAAACAAGAGCATGGCTCTGAAAATAAAATTCTTGAAGATGATAATCATCTGCTGAGGACCAAGGGTCCTATTTATAGACGCTCAAGCGCCTCTTCAACTCCTGAATCGATCCAATGGATCAGATGTTGCCACCGCTGCACTCACGTGTGCGCCACGTGAGCGCAGCGGTGGGGGGCATTTGTTTCCCCAATCAGAGCAAAGCTCTGTTTGAATTTCAAATTTCAAAGGTGAAGCAATGCTTCAGATCCCTTGCGCTACGCGCAGAGCGCCACATGTCAAAAGCAGACACGCCAGCGTAAAGAGCACTGCGCCCAAGGCAGCGCACCCCCAATCAGAGCAAGGCTCTGTTTTAAAATTCAAATTAAAGGAAGCAACGCTTCAGAAAACTTGCACTCTGCGCTACGCGACACGTGTCAAGCGCAGGCACGCTAGCGCAGTTGCGCTGCGCGATACGTGTCAAGCGCAGGCGCGCTAGCGCCAACTGCACCAGCACTGGAGTTTAAATAATAAATTATTAATTAATTAGAATTAAAATTCTAGAAAGATCTTTCCAATCTTATTAAAAATAGGAAGATTGTCTTCTGTAAAACAGAGGCCTTAGGATCAAAGATCCAACGGTGGGGAAATATCCCCAGATCAATCAGAGAAAGATCTCTGTAACTAACCTAACAAACCAATTGGCCCTATATAAAGGCCCCTAGACTCCAAGTCTCACACACATACACACCATAGAAAAGAGAGAACCTTCTGAAAAATTTGAAAGGCAAGCCTTTGAAGAAAGAAGATCATCTTCTTCATCTTTGAAGGTAAAAGAATTTGATTCTTGAAGAAGAGAGATAAAAACATCTCATTAAAAGAAGAATTTCTTCTAAAAAGATCAAAGATCTAAGAACAAGATCAAGATCTTCAATATAAAAAAGAAAAAAGATCATAAAGATCCAATCACAAAAGATTAAAAAAGTACTTTACTTCATCCCTAGATCTTTTGATCTATATAAAGGCGCAGCCTTTTGATGAACCATTGGTTCTTGAATCTTGAGGTAGAACCTCTTTAGAACAAGAAGAACCTGTTTCTTTGATCTTAATTGGATCAAGATGCGCTCTGCGCTATTGGACAGTGCCTTACACTTTTGAAATGCGCCTTTGCGCTCCTTGGACTAGCGCACTGCACCAGAACACGCCACGTGTCAACCACAGAATGATCTGCGCTTTGCGCTTCTAAATATAGCGCACTGCGCTCTTGGATTGGCGCATAGCACCAGGGCGCGCCACGTGTCCGCAGCGCACTGCGCTAGCAGACTTGCGCTTGCAGAGCGTGACACGTGTCACCTCCACATGCGCTAGCGCCTTGCGCTCTTTAATTGGCACAAAGCGCCTGACAAGCCACGTGGCGCACTGTCAGACCACTAAAATGCTATGCATTATAAAAAGCCCAATGCTATGCATTGTTTAAAAAGAGCTAGAGCCCAAGCAAAGGCCTAACAGGCCAAAGATAAATAAAATGTTGAACATTTTCAACTGGACTTAGCCCAATTCTGGCCATAAGTCCTCAATATAAATTGAACTGAGCACAACTGCTCTCCCAATCAATTTACACCCGGTCGAGGGTACATCTCTTTACTCGTCTGATATTTGTCGTTGTAATCCTTCAACGTCTTCAGAGAGGTGACGGGTCCCGACAGCCATACATTCCACGGATTACAATGGACCACCATGTCCTTAAACTGGAAATTGACCGAAATGTCCCTAAACAAAACAATAGAGACTAAAGGCTCTTTTGTTTGATCTAAATGATCCTGTTAAGTTGATCTTAGTCTGGAAATTCGACTAACGTATCCTTAACAAACGTTTAAGTTGATCTTAACCTCAAATAAGGCTAACGGATCCTTAAACCGAAACCCCAAACCCAAATCTAAGAAAATACGGATTTGGACTAATCCACGTCCTACGGGCGGCAGCACAAATTAGTCTCCGTATACAATCCACGGGCAACCGAACACAAAACAAACACCCATGACACGAAGTGACCATCTGGAGAAGGAGAAAGTTGTTACCGCGATGCGGTAGCGTAATTAACTGCAGGGGCTTGCGCCCGTAGGGAAGAGCGTCCCCACAATCAAAAAACCCCTCGAATGAGGGGGAATCTGACGAAATCTGCTATATCGGCCGCATCCGTTTAAACCTTCGATACATGGTGCCAATAAATCAACTTGGCATCTTTGGAGAGATGGACGGATAGCACCTATTAGCATCTGCCCCGAATTTCAGGCAAGACGTTCGCCGCGTCTTCGTCGCATCCTTCGGAGGAGAACAGCCCTGGAGGGCCAGGTGGAGGCCGGGAAACGGGAGGTTGCCCGGCACCACGAGGCCGCCGTGGCTGCTGAGGTCAAGCTTAAGGACGCTCAGGCGCTCGCCGGCAACCTAAAGAAGACGGTAAGGACCCTCCGGAAGGAGCTGGGGGTAGCGGTCAAGGCTGCGGAGCAGGCCGACCTCTCGGCGGCGAAGGCGATGGAGGGCTATAAGAAGTCGAAGGATTTCTACAATGACTTGGCCGTGGCCACCACCCGCATCTGGCACGAGCCTCTCGACGCCGTTAAGGCCCGGATGCCGGAGTTCGCCGATGAAGAGCTCCGGGCCGAATACCCCCCTCACGGACGCCGATGAGCAGGGGGGAAGAGATTCCTGACGAGGAGTTGGCCGAGGACCCTGCTCGACTTGTAGTAGATATCGAGGACCCCGAGGTCGTGCCTGGCCCCGAGACCTAAAGCCCTCGTCTTCCTCTTCCTTTTATTTTGCCGCTTCTGGATTTTTTGTAAGTTGTAAGCCTCCGGGCAGTCTGTAAGGCTAGGGAGACCAAAATACCCTTTGTAAAGACTTCGCTTTTTGGTAGTAAAACCTTTTTTATTTCATCAGTTTGCACTTTATCTTTTGTTTGTGAAGAATGCTTGTAAAATATCTTTGCTTGCACTGTTGGGCTTCCATGTCAGGTAGGCTATCTATCTAGCGATCGTTCGTCGAGTTTAATCGATCACTTTCCAAGTGTGCCAAGCGCTGCTGAGAAGGAGGCATCTCCATGGCCCCGAAGTCGAGAGGGGATCGCTCAGACTTGGATAGACCTGATGTCCCTTGTTGGGGCCTCGAATCCGCTGCATGTGATGGGCAGAGGGATGTCCGTCGTAGTTGTGCCGAGCATGAATGGGCTCAGAGGCCTCGTTACGAGGGCTACATGCCCGAAGCGTCTGTTGGGCAGGAGGACGCCTACTGGGTATGACCGAGCAGGGAAGCTGCTCGGTTGCCTCTTGGCGAGGGCTTTTATCTTTAGGTTGGAGGGGCCGTTGGAGACCTGCTAAGGATAACCGGGCAGTGAAGCTGCACGGTTGTCTCTTGACGAGGGCTTCGATCCCTGGCGTTGCGAGTAGGGAAGCTACTGGCCGGGGATAGCCGAGCAGGGTAGCCGCTCGGCTGCCTCTAAGGAGGACTTCGATCCTCAGAGTTGGAGGGGCTGTAATGAAGCCCACTAAGGATGACCGGGCAGTGAAGCTGCGCAGTTGCCTCTTGGCGAGGGTTTTGATCTCTGGCGTCGTGGGTAGGCAACTACCAGCCTGGGATGACCGAGCGGGGTAGCCGTCCGGAGGCCTCTTGCGAGGGCTTTGATCCCTGGCATCATGGGTAGGGAGCTACCAGCCGGAAATGATCGAGCAATGGTCGGGCTCGGTTGGCTCTTGCGAAGGCTTTTGATCCTTCGGGACGGGGACTGAGCAGGGTTACTGCCCAGTGCCTCTTGGCGAGGACTTTGATCCCTGTCGGTTGTGGTAGGAAGCTACCAGCCTGGGGACAGCCGAGCAAGGGTCTAGCTCGACCGCCTCAAAGGAGGACTTTGGTCCTTAGCGTGGGAGGGGCTGTAAGAAGCCTACCAAGGACCCTTGGCCGAGCAGGGTTACTGCCCGGTGCCTTTTGGAGAGGGCTTTTGTCCTGAAGGATAGCCGAGCGAGGGTCGGGCTCGACTGCCTCTGGGAGGGCTTTTGATCCCTGCCGGTCGTGGTAGGAAGCTACCAGCCGGGGATAGCCGAGCAGGATAGCCGCTGGGCTGCCTCTAAGGAGGACTTTGATCACTTAGCGTTGGAGAGGCCGTAGGAGGCCTGCTAAGGATAACCGGGCAGTGAAGTTGCACGGTTGCCTCTTGTCGAGGGCTTTGATCCCTGGCGTTGCGAGTGGGGAAGCCACTGGCTGGGATAGCCGAGCAAGGTATCTGCTCGGCTGCCTCTAAGGAGGACTTTGATCCTTAGCATTGGAGAGGCCGTAGGAGGCCTGCTAAGGATAACCGGACAGTGAAGCTGCGCGGTTGCCTCTTTGGCGAAGGCTTTGATCCCTGGCGTTGTGAGTGGGGAAGCCACTGCCGGGGATAGCCGAGCAGGGTAGATGCTCGGCTGCCTCTAAGGAGGACTTTGATCCTTAGCGTTAGAGAGGCCGTAGGAGGCCTGCTAAGGGTAACTGGGCAGTGAAGTTGCGCGGTTGCCTCTTGGCGAGGGCTTTGATCCCTGGTGTTGCGAGTGGGGAAGCCACTGGTCGGGGATAGCCAAGAAGGGTAGCTGCTCGGCTGTCTTTAAGGAGGACTTTGATTCTTAGCGTTGGAGAGGCCGTAGGAGGCCTGCTAAGGATAATCGGGCAGTGAAGCTGTGCGGTTGCCTCATGACGAGGGATTTGATCCGCGGCGTTGCGTATAGGGATGCTACCGGCCAGGGTATTCCGAGCATGATAGATGCTTGGCCGATTCTTCATGACGTTTCGCCCGACCATCCAGTTGCAGGTATGGAGGACAGGGATGGTCGCGGCGACAGTGCGCGTAGCATGCGCATTGAATGTGTGGGGAGGCGAAGCGTCAGAGTCATGTCGTTTCGATTCCTCCAGAGAAGGCTCAATGATTGCCGCGTTGCAGCGACCTTTTAGGTGAAAACGGGCGACTGTTGAGTCCCGTTTGGGCGCGGTGGGCTATATAAAGCTGATGGAGCGCTGGTCCTTCTTTTCTTCGTAAACAGATCGTCGAGAATGGAAGACTTCCCCTTTACCATCCCCGATATCATCTACTTCGAAGACGTATACCTCTATGACCAGAACTGCACCGAGGACACGGTGCAGTTAGTCTACAGGAACATCGAAGACCACTTCGGCGGCTGCTCCCCCGGCGCTCCCCCTGCTGCAGCTCCTGATGTACTCCATTTGGAGGGTGTCGCAGGGGCTTTACAACCCCTTATCCGAGCAGCTCTACGACGAGGCCATCGGCAAGCTGCGGTCTTTGAGGCGCTTCGGCCTGATCTCCGTGAGTCGGCTGGCTCACTTGGAGATGCTCGTCCGTGAGTGCTACGAACTAAGGCTTGAGGTCAACGCACGTGGGGGGAATCGAGGGCTGAGGTTGGATCTCGCGAGGCCTCGGCTGGCGGAGATCTTTACTGAGTACATGAGCAGTGCTCTCTGCACTCCCTTCCCCTGCTACTGTAATTTTCTTTTTCTTTTTGTATGTATGGCTGAGGAGCCCATAATACCTTTTTTGAATAAATGAGACCTTTCCTTCTTTTTCGCAATGTTTCATTGATCTTTATTAAATTTACAATAAACCCTAGGAAGAGTTTACATTGCCCTAAAAAAAGTACATGCTAATAGATGACCTTATTAGCGTGGCCCGAGCTCCCCGGAGGCTTGTTGGTCTCCGTGCTCGGCACCAGGTACGGGGCACCTTGGGCTTCGGACTGGTCATCTGCCGAAACGAGCATGATCTGGCCAATGGTCAGCTCGGCGGGAGGGGGACGCTGCTCTGCTCGCGATCGCTCTGCCGCTTATCCCTCAAGTAGGCGGCGAGGTGCCCCAATCGGATGAGCTCCTCAATGTAGTCCTGGAGTTGCTTATAATTCTCCGTGGCGTGGCCCAGCGTCCGGTGGAAGGCGCAGTAGGGGCCCCGGGTTCGCTTCGAGTCCTGACGCGGGATTGGAGGGAACTTGAAGAACCCCTCGCCCTGGGCCTCCTCTAGTAACACTGCGAGGGAGACGTTGAGGGGGTATACTCCTGGAACTTCGGGTGGTAGGGCTGCTGACGCTCTGGCTTCTCTTCCCGAGCCCTCTTCTTCTGATCGGACCGTTCGGCTCGAGGGAGGTTCGCGTTCACCTCGGACTCAAGCTGGATCTCGCGCTCGGTCTACGCCTTGACCTCGGCCATGGTCTTAGGCTGCGCCAACGCAAAGGAGCGCAACCACTCCTTGTGCCTAACACCAGATCTAAGAGCCGTGATGACGGTCTCGTCCCGGTGCTCGGGGACCTTCGAGGAGGATGTTATAGAAGTGGGTGACGTAAGCTTTGAACGTCTTTTTATCCCGGCTCTTAATTGTGAAGAGGTAGTCGACCGTGCGCTTCTGCCGACGGTTCCCGACGAAGTGGCCGAGGAAATGAGTAGCCAGCTCGTCGAAGGTCGAGATTGAGCGAGGCTCGAGTCCTCGGAACCAGTTCCGACCGGAGCGGATGAGGGTGGCCGGGAAGGCCCTGCACTGGGCGGCGGCGGAATGGTCATGGAAACTCATCCCCGCGGTGAAAGCATCCAAATGGTCTTTCAGGTCGGTTTTCCCGTCGAACAGAGAGACCTTCGAGGGCTTGTTGCGCAAGGAGACGTGGACAGCGAGCAGTTTCTCAGTAAACGGCTTGGTGAGTTAGTCAGCGGCGTACTTAGCCCCGTCGACTGAGAGGTGACCTTCTCGGCGCATGCCCTCGATCTTCTTTTCTAGGGCGTCGAGTCGGCCGTGGTACCCCGAGAATTCGGTGCCTTGTGATCCTTAGCTTCTGCTGTGGGAGATCTGCGTCTGGGCGTGGCCCCAGTTCCTCTCGATGAGGTTCCTCAGATCCCCGGGCGAGGTGGCCTTCAAGCCGTCGTGGCAAGCCCCCTCTGTGCGGCCCCGTCGAGGGAGGGGGTGTCGATCAAGCCTGGGGACAGACGAGGTGACCAACATCTCCTCAGGGGCTAAAGGTCGCGAGGAGGCTCGAGGTGAGGCGCTCGGGCGGTGGATCTTGGTGTGAAGTTGTGGGGCGCCCAACGGGCCTCAGGGAGTATCGGCCCGTGAGATCTGTGGCCAAGCATAGCCTGCAGGTGGTCAGCCGTGCCGATGAGGGCAGAGCCTTCTGGAGGTGGAGGAGCGGCGATCTGGGGCCCTGGCCCAGCCGTTTGGACGCGGACGAGCGCCTCTACGTGGGACTGTAGCCGATCTATTCGGCTGGCGAGGGCGCCGGAGGAGGTTCATCCGCGCCTCCGGTGAGGGGGAGACGGCAGATGGTACCTGGATCTTCAGGGTGATCGCTTGCCATGTGGATGGAGATCGGAAGGCCAACTTTGTTTTTTGTGGAGTTTAGTTTCCCACAGACGGCGCCAACTGATGGAGGTCCTTTTTCGGTCTCCGTCAGATGTTGTCTTCCATCGATCTCCCGGTGGATTTTGAAGGTGATCTCCTGTTGCGTGTGGGTCTCAATGGGTTTTGAGGAGATTGGCGGTTTGAGGAGTTTGCGCCGAGTACCTGCAAGGAAGTCCGGGGTGATTTGGTACCACCGAGGACCCTCCGACGATCAAGTTAGCACAAGATCCGAGCAGAGTAACGGCTAAGTGGGGTGAAAAAAGCTTACTTGACCCCTCTGTGATGGGGTTTATATAGTGGCGGCAACACGCAGCAGCAGGCGTGAGAATCTCGCCGGCAGTTACGCTCCCGACGTCACGCCCGCGTAATGAGCAGATCACCCGTTAATGGGGATCGTGATGGTGTGGAACGTGGGATGTTGTTGGCGGAGAATCTGCGCATGGCGAGATTTGCGGAGCGTCGGTTACGCTTGTGAGTGGTGGAGTTGGTCGGTCGGAGGGGCCGAGAAAGATGGCCCTCGGCAGGGGAGCTCGGGAACGAGCGGGAGGGCCGAGGAGTCTTGGTCCTGTGGCAGCTTGGGGCGAGCTGAGAGGCCGAGGTGGCCAATTTGCAGGGGGCTCTGAGGAGAGCCAGTTTGTGCTTGCAGGTCGGGTATAGGGGTGGCCTGATCGGCCCCTGTGGGCCTCTTCTTTTGAGTTCTGGGACACGTCATCTGCCACGCGTCCTGATCTTGGAGATCGCCAATATAGAGCATCATCATGGCCGAATGAAAATTTCATTAAAAAGATAACATGGAGACTAAATTTCTTAAGAAAATAATAATAAAAAAAGGCTTGATTCTGGCTCCCAATACAGTTTTATACAATATATATACATATATAATATTATAACAACAACAACAACATAACGATTGCCTAGAGATCTATTGAAATTTGATTGTAATTGAATTGTGGAATTTGTATGAAATAATTTTCTTGTTAGAATTTGTGTATGACATTTTAGCAATTGTGATCTTGAAGATTTTCAGACAGACGAAGTGGGTGGATGAGGGTTGTGAATCTTGCCGAAAATCATATGGGATTATGTTTAATTTTGTGATTTCCTTGGGATTTGGTCTGGGTCGGAGTTGATAAGCGAAGGTGGAGATGGATCCTCTGTCGGATTCAATGTTGCTAATCGAAGTCGGAATTGCAGTCAAAGTAAGATCGTTGGCGACAGCGTCGAGAGAAAGGGTCGGTGTGGAAGGTTGGCGGCGAAGGGTTCGTCAAAGGGCATTGGGAAAGTGGCTGGAGAGGGGGATTTTTTAATTTTTAATTTTAGGAATTTTCTTTTTTTTTATTTATGTAAATGGGTTAATATTTGATGCCTCATGGCATATTTTAAATGGTTCGAGGTACAACCAGTTTGGTAGCTTGAAGGTAATACTTTCTCTAGGTACCAACTGCTCTTATCCCAAACTTGTAATTTGCACGTGCAAGATCAAACAGGTCCCAACATGTCCTAAAGCTTGGCCACATTCCTTCGCTCGCCATTGTAGCCGTGATAAAATTTTACAGAGATTACAAGGGTGTAATTAACTATAGTTCTTGCCGTCTTCGAGTGGTAGTGATGATGCTCAATATCGGTGATCTCCCAAATTATGGCACGTGGCTGGTGACGTGTCCCAGAGCATGCAAGGAAAGGCCTATAGTGGCCGGCCAGACCACTCCCATGCCCATCCTATGAACAAAGCTGGCTCACCTCCGACCCCCAGCACGATTGGCCTCCTCGGCCTCACAGCTTGTCCCCAGGGCTACCACAGAACCAAGATATCTCGGCTCTCCTGCTCGTCCGTGGGCTCTCCCGCCGAGGTCATCTTCCTCGGTCTCATCGACCGACCGACGGCACCGCTCACAGGCGCAACTGCCATCCCGTGAATCTCGCCATGCGCGAGATGTCCGCCGGCTACATCCTACGTTCCACGCCATCACGATCCCCATTAACAAGCCTGTCTCGCCATTAATGGGAGATCCCGCTCATCACGCGGGCGTGACGTCGGGAGCATAATGGCCGGCGTGATTCTCGCACCTACCCTACCTGCTGCCACCGCTATATAAACCCATTCTTCAGACTGTTCAAGTAAGCCATTTTTACTCCACTACGCCGTTACTCTGCTCGGATTTCCTCGCTAACTTGACCGTCGGAGGGTCCTCGGCGGTATAACCACCTCGAGACTTCCTTGCAGGTAGCTCGGCTCAACCAACCTCAAACCCATTAAGATCCACATGCTTCAAGAGCCTGCCTCCAGATCCAATCTCAGCCATTCGTCGCCGCCATCAGCAGATCAACGGAAGGCAACATCTTGGCGCGATCCGGGTCGCGTCAGCTGGCGCCGTCTGTGGGAACACCTTGATTCCACAAAAATAAAAGTTGATCTTCCGATCTCAGTCGAATGGCGAGCGACCATCACGACGATCCAAGCACTAGCCGCTGCCTCCCCTTCAACGGAGGCACGGACGAACCACCTCCGCCGAATGCCTTCAGCGCCCTTGCCGGTCGAATAAATCGACTCATGTCCTTCGTCGAGGCACTCATCTGTGTCCAAAAAGCAGGGCAAGACCCCCAGGTCGCCGCACCCCCGCCTCGGGACTGGGACCCCTACCGAGAGAGAGAGAGAGGACTCCGTTCGCGTCGGCGCTGCCGGCCACCGCCTCCCTACCTCCCACGGCCGCAGATCTCCTAGGCCAATACATTCTGAGACCCACTGGGCGCTCCACAGTTCCACGCCGAAGTCCGTCGCCAGAGCACCTCACCCCAAGATCCTTCACGCACTTGTCCCTCCCGAGAAGATGTCGGGCAGCTCGCCTGTTACCAGGCATGACCGACACCCCTTCCCTCGACGGGGTTGCGCAGACGGGACTTGCCACGGCGGCTCGAAGACTACCTTGCCGGGGGATTTAAGGAACCTTATTGAGAGGAACCGGGGCCGCAGCCAGATGCAGGCCTCCAACAGCAGAGGCCAAGGATCAGAATGCGCCGAATCATCGGGGTACCATGGCCGACTCGACGCCCTCGAGAAGAAGATCGAGGGTATGCATCGGGAAGGTCGCCGCTCAAGCGACGGGGCTAGATACGCCGCCGACTCGCTCACCAAACCATTCACCGAGGAGCTGCTCGCCGTACACGTCTCCTCTCGCAACAAGCCCCCGAAGGTCTCCCTCTTCGACGGCAAATCTGACCCGAAGGACCACTTGGATGCATTCACCTCGGGAATGAGCTTCCAAGACAACTCCGATGTCGCCCAGTGCCAAGCCTTCCCGACCACTCTCATCCGATCAAGACGAGACTGGTTCCGAGGACTCGAGCAGCGCTTGATCTCAACTTTCGATGAGCTGGTCACCCAATTCCTCGTCCACTTCGTCAGGAACAGGCGGCAAAAATGCATAGTTGACCATCTCTTCACGATCAAGAGCAGGGACAAGGAGACGTTCAAAGCATACGTCACCCGCTTCTACAATGCCCTTCTCGAGGTCCCAGAGCACCGGGACGAGACGGTCATCATGACACTGAGGTCTGGTCTTAGGTACAAGGAGTGGTTACGCTCCTTTGCATTGGCGCAACCTGAGACTATGGCCGAGGTAAAGGCCTGGACCGAGCGCGAGGTTCAGCTCGAATCCGAGGTGAACGCAAATCTCCCCCGGGCAAGGGCAAGAGAAGAGAGAAAGGGACCTGAGCGGTCAAAGCCCTATCTCCAGAAGTTTCAGGAGTACACCCTGCTCAACGTCTCCCAGACAGTGCTACTAGAAAAGACCAAGGGCTAGGGGTTCTTCAAGCTTCCCTCGATCTCGCGCATGGCC
Organism: Agapanthus africanus; assembly: GCA_030015575.1. Classification (NCBI taxonomy): domain Eukaryota; kingdom Viridiplantae; phylum Streptophyta; class Magnoliopsida; order Asparagales; family Amaryllidaceae; genus Agapanthus; species Agapanthus africanus. Next base: position 126,916,401 of record CM057350.1, on the reverse strand, counting down.
TCAAAGCGAACCCGGAGCCCCTACTGTGGCTTCCACAGGTCGCTAGGCCACTCCACGGAGAGCTGTAAGCAGCTCCGAGACTATATCGAGGAGCTCATCCGTTCGGGGCACCTCACAGCGTACCTGAGTGACAAGCGGCAAGTTGACCGCGAGCAGGAGCAGCGTCCCCCTCCCGCCGAGCTGACCATAGGCCAGATCATGGTAGTGTCAACGGAGGATACGTCTGGTACCCCCGAAGCTCGGTACCTTATGCCGAGCATAGATACCAACAGACGTCCGGGGGGGCTCAAGCCGCACAAATAAGAACATCTACTAGCGTGTATTTTTCTTTTCAGAGCAATGTACATCTTTCTTGAGATCTTTTGTTTAGATAATAAAGAGATCGATAAAGCATTGCAGGAAAGAAAAAGAATCTTATTCATTCAAAAGGTACTGTAGGCTCCTCAACCGTACACGCCAAAAAAAAAAGAGTTACAACAGCGGGGGAATGGGGTGCAGAGAGCACTGCTCATGGTACTCTGAGCATATTTCCTCCAGCCGAGCCCTCGCGGCGTCTAACCGCTGCCTCCGACTCCCCCCGTGAGCATCGGCGTCGAGCCTCAACTGGTAGCACTCAAGGATGAGTGCCTCCGAGCGGTTTAGCCGGCTCGCAGAGATCAGGCCAAAATGCCTCAGAGACCTTAGCTTGCCAACGGCCTCGTCTTTCGTCAGCTTGGATAAGGGGTTATAGAGTCCCGGCGACGCCCTCCAGATGGAGTACATCAACAACTGAAGTAGGGAAGAGCGCCGGGGGAGCAATCGGCCGAAATGATCCTCGATCCGGCCTATCACCAACCGCACCGTGTCATCAGTGCAGTACTGGTCGTAGAGGTACACATCCTCGAAGTTTACGATATCGGGGATGGTGAAAGGGAAATCCTCCATTCTGGTGTTTCGGATGTGAGAGAAGGAGTAATCAACACTACCTCCGTTATATAGCCCACAACGCCTGGGAGTCCAACAGTCGCCCGTTTTCACCCGCAACATAGACGCCATGCGGCAAACGTCGCGCCTCCCCATGCGAAACCGAAATGACACTACTCCAGCGCTTCGCCTTCACCACGCCCTCGTGACACGTGTCTCCCGCGACTGTCCCACTCCTCGGTACTCACCTTTGGAAGGTCGGACAGAACCTCGCTAAGAGGCAACCGAGCAGCTTCACTGCTCGGTCCTTCCTCATAGAGCTAAGCCCTCACTAAGAGGCAGCCGAGCGGTTACCTTGCTCGGCTATCCCTGGCTGGTAGCTTCCCTACCCCCACAACGTCAGGGATCTAAGCCCCCACTAAGAGGCAGCCGAGCGGCTACCCTGCCCGGCTATCCCTGGCTGGTAGCTTCCCTACCCCACAACGCTAGGGATCTAAGCCCTCACTAAGAAGCAGCCGAGCAGCTACCCTACCCGGCTATCCCTGGCTGGTAGCTTCCCTACCCCAAACACCAGGGATCTAAGCCCTCACTAAGAGGCTGCCGAGCAACTACCCTACCCGGCTATCCCTGGCTGGTAACTTCCCTACCCCAAACGCCAAGGATCTAAGCCCTCACTAAGAGGCCGCCGAGCGGCTACCCAGCTCGGCTATCCCTAGCTGGTAACTTCCCTACCCCACAACGCCAGGGATCTAAGCCCTCGCTAAGAGGCACCGGTCAGCAACCCTGCTCGGCCATCTTTAAGGATCAAAAGCCCTAATCAAGCGGCACCGGGCAGTAACCCTGCTCGGCCTATCCTTAGTAGGCCACTTACGGCCCCTCCCACGCTAAGGATCAAAAGCCCTCGCAAGAGGCAGTCGGGCCCGACCTTGCCCGGCTATCCCTGGATGGTAGCTCCCTACCCCAACATACCAGGGATCAAAGCCCTCACCAAGAGGCATCGGGCAGCAACCCTGCCCGGACCATCCTTAAGGATCCAAAATCCTCGCCAAGAGGCACCGAGCAGTAACCCTGTTCGGCCAATCCTTAGTAGGCCACTTACGGCCCCTCCCGCGCTAAGGATCAAAAGCCCTCGCAAGAGGCAGCCGGGCCCGACCTTGCCCGGCTATCCCTGGCTGGTAGCTTCCCTACCCCAACATGCCAGGGATCTAAGACCTCGCCAAGAGGCACCGGGCAGTAACCCTGCTCGGCCTATCCTTAGTAGGCCACTTACGGCCCTCCTGCGCTAAGGATCGAAAGCCCTCGCAGAGGCAACCGGGCCCACTATTGCTCGGTTATCCCATGCTGGTAACTACTTTCCCAACACACCAGGGATCAAAGCCCTCGCCAAGAGGCAACCGAGCATCTTCACTGTCGGTCCATCCCTGGCAGACCTTATACGGCCCTTACAACACCAGGGATCGAAGCCCTCGTCTAAAGGCACCGAGCAGCTACCCTGCTCGGTCCATCCTTAGCAGGCATTGCGCGGCCCATCCCGCACTAAGGTACATGACCTCACCAAGAGGCATCCGGGCTATCTACGTCTGCGCGATATCCACCTCGACTTCGGGGCCATGGAGATACCGTCTTCCCGCCGGTCTTTGCAAACATGGCAAGTGAACAGATTCAACTCGACGCGAAATCGCTAGACGAAGAAACAAAACAACACAAAGGCAGTACTGTGCAAATACAAGTGTTTACCGATAGAGGAAAATACGACCACAACCACTACTGCAAAAAGTCTTTATTCATAAAAAAAAGTCTTTACAAGGGTATTGCGAGCTCCCCAGCCATATCAAATTACCCGAAGGCTTACAAAAAGAGAGGAGGATAAGCCAAAAAATCCAGGGCACAAGCCCAGCCTAAAGCTCGCCTCCCTCATCACCATCGGCCAGAGGCACGACCACTGAAAGTGGGACCCGAGCACGGAGCTCACCATCGGCAAGCTCCGGACACTGCTCCTTGACAGCATCAAGAGCTTTGTTCCAAGAAATGGCGGAGGCCTCACCACGGTCGACGTAAAACTGGTCCGACCCCTTATAATTAGTCACCGCCTTTCTAGCTCGGATCTCGGCAACCTCTGCCGCCTGAAGCGCCACCTCGGCATCCCGTCTGCTGGCATCCCTCGCCCTCTTCATGGCTACGAAGCGATCGACCAGTTCCACCAACTTCGCCTCGATGACTCGGTAGGACTCACTCAGGCGGTGGTAGGACTCCCGGCATTTTGAAACGGCGAGCTCCGCGGCAGCCGACCGGGCTTCGAGGACGTCCATCCTTTCCCTCTCCAGACGCAACTCAAGTCACAGATCCTCGGCCTCCGAAGAAGACTCTTCTGCTGATCTCGCAGCATGAATATCCCCCTCGGCTTCCATGCGAGTAACGAGGGCGCAGTGCAGAAGGACCTGGCGAAAAACGGCAGAGAAACTTAGGGACGCCCGAACTAAGGAGAGGGCGCTCGAAATGACACATGAGGGAATACGTACCCGAACCGCCTCCTGGGCAATGGCCGCCATTTGAGCCCTCAGGGTCCCCCACGGCATTTGGCCCCCCGGCCGACTCCTCCATACCAGCAAGAAGGCTGGCAGCAACGGAAAGCCCCGACGGGACCGCGAAATAGACGTCCCCCTCCTGCACGGGGATCCTCCGGAACCTCCGTCGGCGGCATGCGAGAGACCGTCCTCTTCTTCTTAAGAGGAACTCCGTCTTCGTCCTCTCCCGCATTGTCACGCCCTGCTTTCCAAAAAAGGAGAAGGATGACGTGGCATGGTCCGCAACCTAACTGTATTGAAGGTGGTCTATTCAATACAGTTATGTTAAGCGTATGAATATTTAACATACAGGATGTGTATCAAAACAAAAATCATAAAAGCGAAAGGCATTTATTTTTGTTAAACAAACTTTATTACATCCCAAAAGAAAGAGTAAAATAAACTAAGTAGTTTAATTACATCGAGAAGAAACAAAAGCCCTAAACATGTGGGCAACAACAAAAATTAAATCTAGCTAATCTTCCGTCGTCAAGTCTGCATAACCATCATTAGTTGGCTCCACTCCTTGATCCTCGCCATAATTCTCATTCTCATCTGACGGACATTCTAAAGTTAGAGGAAGAAAAGGAAAGTCCGTCAGCGAGTTATACTCGGGTAGGATTGCCTCATAAGGAAGTAAAGGTGTAGAAATAGACATGTGTGTGTAAATATAATGAATATGATGTACATGGGTATAAAGGTATGAGGTTATATACAAATTAGATATGTTGACAGAGGTATATGTGAATATGAGTAGGTTGTGTGAGGTATATGTTTGATAAAAATTCAAGTCAAGTCAAATGGATATTCAGTCTAAGAGTTAGATCAGGTTAAACAAGGTGTGTATGGATGGAATTGACTGGGGAACATACTCGTATCCTTGAGGTATCCCATGACTAGCTAGAAGCAATATGAGCTGGTGCTCGTGCCTGGGGTGGCAATCAATGCGGTAGCGCGAACATCCCCGAAAGTGTCCCATGACTACTATGGAGTTTTGTCTAGCGTGAATATCACTCAAGTGCACAGGTATTTCCATCATTCAGTTCCATAAAAAACAAGTCTAAACTGGTAAAATATCCACATCCAAGATACTGAATAACTCATGTCTTATAAAGAAAGATAGATAAGATAACATGTAGGTATGGCACATGATGTGAGTTTAGTGTTGAGTATCAATAGGTATTGTAAACGTTTTAGTTTGTCAAACAAGGGTTCGGATACTCGCGATTATTCCGTTGTGGCTACAGAACAACAACTGGGGAAGTGAAATGTACCGTTTCACTTCCCGGGATCATGATCGAGTAGTAGGGGAATCCGAGTTCCGAATCTTCTTGCCTAATCATACTACTCATCCCTGTGGTTCAGTATAAAGATTTTGACAAATTAGAGTTAGTGTGTATACCTCTAGGCATGGAATTTCCACATTATATGTTACCACATATTGGATCATTCGCCTTCAAGTAGGGTTAGTATTCGCCCGAATATCGGTTAGTAGTCGTCCACACATTGGACTGGTCACCCTGCCTGCAGGGATCTTCATATATAGGTATTCCATACCTAGGTCCGCGCATTCTAACCCTAACCGTATCATATGTCATGCATGTCATAAACTTGTAATCAAGAAATTGATCCCATTTAATATGGCCTTCCACAACCGCTCATTTTGTCTTGTTATCTTTTAAAGTTTGTAATGTACTTCGCATCACCTTATAGAACATTTAATTAATAAAGGATAATAGTGTTTAATTATATTTATTTATTTATAAGAAAACCATGATATTTGGAATATTTATCGTTTTGGAAACCCATAATATTTTACTAAGAAAATATCATTTTAATAAAAGGTTATGGTATTTATTTGAAAATTATCTTTTAATAAAGTTTTAGATATCCTTTTGGAATATCATTTATAAGGATTATGTTTTTTTATTGAAAATAGCCTTTTAGTAAAGGTCAAGGTATTTAAATGAAATTATCTCTTTTTAGGATGGATTGAGGTATTTTACTGTAAATAATAACTTTATGAAATTATAGTGTTTTAAGTTTGAGGTAACGTTTTTAGAAAATACATTCGTGTTGGCAACCGCTGCACATGGACGGCAGGATTTGTGTCCTTTTCAAGGACGATTGCCTATCAATCACGAGGTACTCGCGTAAAACATTACCCTATTAGGGTAACTCATTAAACTTTAGTTAATATTCTAAGAAGAATTAATATAAAAATATCCTTTCGAGTGAAAGGGCTAAGTTGGAAAAACCAGATGCCGTTATTTAAATTTAGTATTATCCCCTTTCAACAAGTGAAAGGATATAACAACATTATAGTAGTTGAAGAAAAAGCGTAAGTAAAAATATATATCTATATCGTATCTAAAATAATTATTCCAAATGTCTTAACTCATGTGGATATTTTAAACAAATATAACCTTTTAACAAAACGAGGGTATTTTTGTGGAAGAAACCTATTTCGAGATCACAAAAGTAGCATGGGTGGATATGGGTATGTAAGTGGTGAATTAATACTCGTGGGTTATAACTTTAAGCCTGTCACATTCCATGTTGTATGAAGGTGCAATATTTTTTAACATATAGTAGTGATTAAGGAAACCATTTTAATCATGGGTTAAGATTATCATCATTAAGGGGTACAAAAGTATAGGCATGCAAGAATATTGTAACATAATTTTAATATGGGGTTGATGATTAGAAGTTGGAATTAAGGTTATTGAAAAAAAAGAAGAAGGCGACATATGAGTGGAGAGAAACGGATCCTACCTTTGATTAGAGTTGGATGTAGATGGGTTGAAAACGTAGACTTGTACAAAATCCTCAATAGCTCCATGCTCAGATTTTTCCTTGCTGATTGGATGGAGCCGTAGCGTCGGCGGCGTCGATACGAAGGCGTGTGTATTTTTTTCAGATTTTTTAGAGTTCTGAGGTGTGAGAAATCAATGTTTGAATTTATAGGGTTTTATTACCAGCCATAAAATCCAAAATTTTTGTTAAAATTCCCCAAAAATCCGCGCCGCCCAATGATTGCAGAATCATCAGTTGATGATTGTCGCCGCCGCCTCTTCACCTCAGCCATTGGATCATGATCCAACGGGCGAGATCGCGCCGCTGCCGTCTCTGTCACGCGTCATGCGTGTGGGGATCACGCGTTTTCGCGTAGTCCCCACCACGTGGGCGCCGACGGATGACTCTGGGCCGTTGGATCATGTATCCAACGGTCCAGGATCAAGGGGATTTAAATATTTTTTTTAAATAAAAATAATAAACTGTTTATTATTTAAAAATTGAATTTGGTTTTAAAAAAATTGTTAATAATAGTTAAAATTACGGGAAAATTATGGAAAAATCTTAGAAAATATATTTTATTGTTATCTTTAGTATAAAAATAATTTTGGGCTAAAACTATGTAATATATCCATTCCTATGGTGTTAGCTAGTTATTATAATTATTTAAAATCTAGTTTATTCTTTAAAATATTTTTAATTATGAATTAATTATTTTAATTGATAACAAAAATATGTAGATTATTTTAATGCATTATAAAATTTTATTAAAACATTTTAAGCCTATAAAAACAATAAATAGATTTTAGAAAATTCCTTTAATCATATTCAATGCTTTGAAAATTATTAACATTACTTTAAAAATTATTCTTCTATAAAAGAAACACGTAAATAATTATTTGATAGTAGAAATTTAAATAAAATATATTTTATTAGGTATTAGAAAACACGGTCGTTACAATCTACCCTTCTTAAAATAAATTCGTCCTCGAAATTTCAGAAGGTAGGTCAAGGAAAGAAAAAAATCACCAAGAAGGGTTTATCGTGGTTAAAAATTTTGGGTCTCGCTCTCTCGTCCCATTTCCTCACTTTTGTGTATGTCTGTCTAATAATTCTTTCTTCATATAGCTCTAGCCAGCTGGATTATCTTGTCGCTCAAGATTTCATCCTTCTAGTATTCCGACCGGTTGCTGCTCGTAGGTTATGCTAACCTTTTCGTGATCTCGGAACAATCAAAAGTATAGCTAGGGTTGCCAACATACCCTCCAAGGAAAGTAGCAAGAGTAGGCTATACACAAACCCACCGTCTCCTTCTAAGATGTTAAACAGCCGATGAGTCGTGGGCTGAGTTTTCCGCGCTCTCTTCATTGTATCACCATCTCCACTTTTTCTACAATTATCTCAATCTTTTAAATTCTCCATCTTCAGGATCGCCCCAACCGATCGGCACTTCTCCTATATAAAACTTGACCCCTCTCATCCGCTTCATGTATTTCGACCATCCGTGTCTACACGTTCTTCTTATAGTAGTGTCTCTATATCTTCAAGATGAACATCAGAATCGCCAGTTCTAGATCTGGACAGGATGGTTGCGTCCACAAGTATTTAGTTTTCTTGACTCATATGCAACTACATCGCCACGCTGATATATCACACCACCAAGTCCCTTCTCTGAAAATCATAGTTGATGCTTAAAACTTCTGGATTTGCTACGAATGGCAAGAATGGTTGTGATAGTTACGATCTACCCTACTTAGAATAATTTCATATTTAAAATTTTCAAAGGAGTAGCCATTACGGGGCACGGAAATCAGTAACGCTGTCAGGAATCTTCTTTGCTGCATGTGTCGCTCCCGAGAGTTGGTGTATCACTTGATGCATGGAAAGTCTCTGAAGGGTTTAGGTATAAGGAATCGGAAAATGTAAAATCAGTAGTTGCTTTCGGGTAGAAAAGTTTGGAAGTTGAAGGAAGGATGTGAATTGATGGAAAACATGAGAGCTATAACATAAAGGCAACTGGTCGAAATTACGGAAACTAGAGGAATTATGGTGAGTTTAACTAAGATTTGCATCGAAAGATAAATGAGTATGGTATCAAAGAAAGGTTGAAAAAGAAAAGAGTACGTCTGCTGTCTTGCCACGCGGCATCAGACTTCTCGGCTGTCATGGTGAAGGTCTGGCGTTTGGGTCCATTCCTTTGCGCTTGCTGAAAAACACGCTCCTGTAATGGCAAGGGTGGTCCCTTTGGTGATGCCCCTTGACCGGTTGGTTTAGTGTCGGAAAGTGGCCGGTTTCCCTGTGTTGGTGCCCCATAATTAGTCGGCTTGTTGACGGGGCCTAATTGTCTCCCTCTCTGAGGACAATCCCCAATAGTATGATCCGGAGACCTACAAACTATGCAAAGTTTATTCAAAATGCGACAGTCTCTCATGAAGTGTCCGGCTCTACCACAATGATTGCATGTGACTGCTGGTTTCCTGAAAGTAGCTGGTCCTGCTGGTCTCTTGGGTTGTTGCCTCCCGTGGAATCTGGAAGATGATCCCCCAAGCATTTGATTGGCTAGTCGCTTAATGCCAGACAGTCGATCATCCTTCCTTATACGTCTCTGAAGATCTTCGAAGTTTCGTGCCGCCTATAAGATGTCATCATAAGTTGATAAGGTGGCAGAAGACATGGAGGACTGCTTCTTCAGGTCCAATCCTTGTCGGAATCTCTTAGCATAAAGTTCTGGGGTTGCTACCAGATGATGTGCGAACCGACCTAACCTTGCGAACTCCGAAGCGTACTCGTCCACCGACTTATCCCACATGCTCCCTTATTGGAGTTGTATAAACTCTCTTTCGATGTCTAGGTGTGTCACGGCTGGAAAGTACTGGGTATCAAAACGTTGTTTGAACGTTTCCCAGTCGATGGGTTCCTTCAATCTACTTTCCTCTGCCTCCCACCATATTCTGGCATTATCCGTAAGTTGTAGTTTGGTAATGTTAACCCATGCGTCCTTCGGAATTTGAGCGGCACTGAGATCATTGAATGTTCCCTTGAGCCATTCTTCAGCTTCTAAAGGAGTTTCCTTCCCCGAAAAAGTCTCAGGGTGGAGTGATCCGAACTGCTTCACTCCCGCCGAACCTTGAGAAACTGGGGTTAGTGTCTTACTTCAAATCTCTGCTTGCTGCTGCCTACTTTCTCGTAGCTCCTGATGAAGGGCAACTATCTGCTGCTGCTGTTGCTCCAGTAGTCCTTGCATCATTTGTAGCATAGCTACTTGCTAAGCAGCAGCTTCATTGACTCCATTTCCCTTTCGGTTGTGCTTATGGTGTCGTCCGGCCATTGATGATCTGAATCAGAATAGGTTAGGTTACAAACGGCTGAGGTGAGACAAGATAATAACTTGCATGGAAGAATAACAATTAATGCAAGAGAGAGACTAATAAGAAGAGCAAGAGACACAAGAGAGATTTTTGCTCGAAACTAAGATTTTATTATCCGACTTCAATATGGAGAGTACAACCGAAAAGTAAGTACATGCCCCCACTGTTATACATCGTTTTATTCGGTCAAAGAAAAAGGAAAGGTCTTATTAATCTCAATCATAGGAGTTCAACAAGTTGTGATAGGCCCTCGCACTAAGAAAGGTACGGCCATTCCCTCGGTGCCTTGCGGGGGCAACTGCCTGAGTTTCTTCGGCCTCGAGTTCCTCCTCACTCGAAGCTTCGTCTTTCGACTCATCCTCGGCAGGAGCCTCGCTCTCTGATTGCCCCTCTATAGGGTCTTGTTCTTTTGAAGGAGCCTCCTCATCTGTATCATATTCCATAAGATTCTCTTCCACCGCAGGAGCTTCTTTTTCTGGCCCCTCCTCTATATGCTCCTCTTCCATAGGATCTTCTTCTTCATCTTCGGAGTCATTGGCCATCATAGGCTCAGGAGTTGCAGCATCGACTTCTTCGTTTTCCGAGTCGCTGTCGGAAATAACCGCCTAAGAGTCTATGACTTCGTCGTCTGAATCTCCAGATGTAGCTTCAAAAGTAATATCGGACATGTCATCCTCGTCGGAAAGATTTGCCACAATGTGAAAGGAAGGTCATGGTCAGGGTACAGAATGTCAAGGAAGGGACAAGAGACATAGGAAAATTATGAAATCGGTATAAATGGATGAAATTCACAAATATAATAAGTAAGTTAACGGTTTCATTTTAGTACACAAGAGGACCTGCATGGGCCACCACTAAAACCTATCATGCCCCACTTCCCAAAAAAAGGAGAAGGATGACGTGGTATGGTCCGCAACCTAACTGTATTGAAGGTGGTCTATTCAATACAGTTGCGTTAAGCGTATGAATATTTAACATGCAGGATGTGTATCAAAACAAAAATAATAAAAGCGAAAGGCATTTATTTTTGTTAACTAAACTTTATTACATCCCAAAAGAAAGAGTAAAATAAACTAAGTAGTTTAATTACATCAAGAAGAAACAAAAGCCCTAAACATGTGGGCAACCACAAAAATTAAATCTAGCTAATCTTCCGTCGTCAAGTCTGCATAACCTTCATTAGTTGGCTCATCCTCGCCATAATTATCATTCTCATCTGACGAACATTCCAAAGATAGAGGAAGAAAAGGAAAGTCCGTCAGCGAGTTATACTTGGGTAGGATTGCCTCATAAGAAAGTAAAGGTATAGAAACAGACATGTGTGTGTAAATATAATGAATATGATGTACATGGGTATAAAGGTATGAGGTTATATACAAATTAGATATGTTGACAGAGGTATATGTGAATATGAGTAGGTTGTGTGAGGTATATGTTTGATAAAAGTTCAAGTCAAGTCAAACGGATATTCAGTCTAAGAGTTAGATCGGGTTCAACAAGGTGTGTATGGATGGAATTGACTGGTGAACATACTCGTATCCTTGAGGTATCTCATGACCAGCTGGAAGCAGTATGAGCTGGTGCCCGTGCCTGGGGTGGCAATCAATGCGGTAGCGTGAACATTCCCGAAAGTGTCCCATGACTACTATGGAGTTTTGTCTAGCGTGAATATCACTCAAGTGCACAGGTATTTCCACCATTCAGTTTCATAAGAAAACAACAAGTCTAAACTGGTAAAATATCCACATCCAAAATACTGAATAACTCGTGTTTCATAAAGAAAGGTAGATAAGATAACAGGTAGGTATGGCACATGATGTGAGTTTAGTGTTGAGTATCAATATCTATTGTAAACATTTTAGTTTGCCAAATAAAGGTTCGGATACTCGCGATTATTCCGTTGTGGCCACGGAACAACAACTGGGGAAGTGAAATGTACCGTTTCACTTTCCGGGATTATGATCGAGTAGTAGGGGAATCCGAGTTCTGAATCTGCTTGTCTAATCAAACTACCCATTCCCGTGGTTCAGTATAAAGGTTTTGACGAATTAGAGTTAGTGCGTATACCTCTAGGCATGGAATTTCCACATTGTATGTCATCCACATATTGGATCATTCGCCCTCAAGTAGGGTTAGGATTCGCCCGAATATGGGTTAGTAGTCGTCCACTCATTGGACTGGTCACCCTGCCTGCAGAGATCTTCATATATAAGTATTCCATAGCTAGGTCCGCGCATTCTAACCCTAACCGTATCATGTGTCATGTATGTCATAAATTTGTAATCAAGAAGTTGATCCTATTTAATATGGCCTTCCGCAACCGCTCGTTTTGTCTTGTTATCTTTTAAAGTTTGTAATGTACTTCGCATCACCTTATAGAATATTTAGTTAATAAAGGATAATAGTGTTTAATTATATTTATTTATTTATAAGAAAATAATGATATTTGGAATATTTATCGTTTTGGAAACCCATAATATTTTACCGAGAAAATATCCTTTTAATAAAAGATTATGGTATTTATTTGAGAATTATCTTTTAATAAAGTTTTAGATATCCTTTTGGAAAATATCATTTATAAGGGTTATGTTCTTTATTGAAAATAGCCTTTTAGTAAAGGTCAAGGTATTTAAATGAAACCATCTCTTTTTAGGATGGATTGAGGTATTTTATTGTAAATAATAATTTTATGAAATTATAGTCTTTTAAGTTTGAGGTAACGTTTTAAGAAAATACGTTCGTGTTGGCAACCGCTGCACATGGACGGCAGGATTTGTGTCCTTTTCAAGAACGATTGCCTATCAATCACGAGGTACTCGCGTAAAACATTACTCTATTAGGGTAACTCATTAAACTTTAGTTAATATTCTAAGAAGAATTAATATAAAAATATCCTTTCAGGTGAAAGGGCTAAGTTTGAAAAACCAGATGCCGTTATTTAAATTTAGTATTATCCCCTTTCAACAGGTGAAGGGATATAACAAAATTATAGTAGTTGAAGAAAAAGCATAAGTAAAAATATATATCTATATCGTATCTAAAATAATTATTCCAAATGTCTTAACTCATATGGATATTTTAAACAAATATAACCTTTTAACAAAACGAGGGTATTTTTATGGAAGAAATCTATTTCGAGATCACAAAAGTAACATGGGTGGGTATGGGTATGTAAGTGGTGAATTAATACTCGTAGGTTATAATTTTAAGCCTGTCACATTCCATGTTGTATGAAGGTGCAATATTTTTTGACATATAGAAGTGATTAGGGAAACCATTTTAATCATGGGTTAAGATTATCATCATTAAGGGGTACAAAAGTATAGGCATGCAAGAATATAATAACATAATTTTAATATGGGGTTGATGATTAGAAGTTAAAATTAAGGTTATTGAAGAAAAAGAAGAAGGCGACAGATGAGTGGAGAGAGGCGAATCCTACCTTTGATTAGAGTTGGATATAGATGGGTTGAAAATGTAGACTTGTACAAACTCCTCAATAGCTCCGCGCTCAGATTTTTCCTTGGTGATTGGGTGGAGACGTAGTATCGGCGTTGTCGATACGAAGGCGTGTGTATTTTTTTCAGAAATTTTGGAGTTCTGAGGTGTGAGAAATCAATATTTGAAGTGCCTATTTATAGGGTTTTATTACCAGCCATAAAATCCAAAATTTCTGTTAAAATTCCCCAAAATCCGCGCCGCCCAATGATTGCAGAATCATCAGTTGATGATTGTCGCCGCCGCCTCTTCACCTCAGCCGTTGGATCATGATCCAACGGGCGAGATCGCGCCGCCAAGCGCCGCCGCCGCCTCTGTCACGCTCCACGCATCGCGCGTGTGGGGATCACGCGTTTTCGCGTGGTCCCCACCACGTGGGCGCCGACGGATGGTTCTGGGCCATTGGATCTTGTATCCAACGGTCCAGGATCAAGGGGATTTAAATATTTTTTAAAATAAAAATAATAAACTATTTATTATTTAAAAATTAAATTTGGTTTTAAAAAAATTGTTTGAAATAGTTAAAAATACGGGAAAATTATGGAAAAATTTCAGAAAATATATTTTATTGTAATCTTTAGCATAAAAATAATTTTGGGCTAAAACTAAGTAATATATCCATTCCTACGGTGTTAGCTAGTTATTATAATCATTTAAAATCTAGTTTATTCTTTAAAATATTTTTAATTACGAATTAATTATTTTAATTGATAACAAAAATATGTAGATTATTTTAATGCATTATAAAATTTTATTAAAATACTTTAAGCCTATAAAAACAATAAATAGATTTTAGAAAATTACTTTAATCATATTCAATACTTTGAAAATTATTAACATTATTTTAAAAATTATTCTTCTATAAAAAAAACACGTAAATAATTATTTGATAGTAGAAATTTAAATAAAATATATATTTTATTAGGTATTAGAAAACACGGTCGTTACACGCGTGCCTCGTCTGGGGCTCGAGGACCCGTTGAAGCCTTCGGCCGCCGCCGGAACAATCGTCAGAGGCTCGTGACGGGGCAAATGACCCCGCTTTCGGAGGCACATCTGGGGCAGGCCGCGGGTCAGCCGGAGGAAGGGCCGCACCGCCGGCCCCCTTTCGGGACTGAGCTCCGAAGGCACCAAGAGTCGCGGATCGAACCATTGGTCCTGCCAAAAGGAGAACGCCGAGCTTACGAGTTCAAGGGCGAGGAAGATATGAAGAGAGATGGGCCCTGAAGAGGACTCCACCTTTATTTATAGCCACCAACGTCCTCATCCAACGGCGACGGTCAGCTTCCACCAAAAACAACTCTTTGCATTCAACGGCCATGATCGCTCCACCTGCTGCACGCACAATGGCCGGATCCCATCAGACGCCAGAAGTCTGCAGCCCGTCACATCAGCCACCCGTCGCCCAATACGTGGGTTGTCGCTTCAGGAAAGTACGCACGATCTGGCGCACCCTCTTTAATGCAAAAGATCTCATCCCGATTCGCTGGCATCATCTAGAAGATACAACGGATTACCCCGGGGACACGCCCGACGATATCTTCGAAAAGGAGCTCACCTCGGATGACCCGGGAGACCACTCTCGACCCGACCCATCTGCTGGACGGGACGAGAGTAGGGGGCTAATGATGATGCTCAATATCGGTGATCGTCCAGATCATGACACGTGGCTGGTGACGTGTCCCAAAGCATGCAAGGAAGGGCCTACAGTGGCCGGCCAGACCACTCCCACGCCCGTCCTACGAACAAATCTGGTTCGCCTCCGACCCCCAGCACGATTGGCCTCCTCGGCCTCACAGCTTGTCCCTGGGCTACCGCAGAACCAAGATATCTCGGCTCTCCCGCTCGTCCGCGGGCTCTCCCGCCGAGATCATCTTCCTCGGTCTCATCGATCGACCAATGGCACCGCTCACAGGCGCAACTGTCATCCCGCGAATCTCGCCATGCGCGAGATGTCCACCGGCCACATCCTAGGTTCCACGTCATCACGATCCCCATTAACGAGCCTGTCTCGCCATTAATGGAAGATCCCGCTCATCACGCGGGCATGACGTCGGGAGCGTAACGACCGACGTGATTCTCGCGCCTGCCCTATCTGCTGTCACCGCTATATAAACCCCTTCTTCAGACGGTTCAAGTAAGCCATTTTTACTCCATTAAGCCGTTACCCTGCTCAGATTTTCTCGCTCACTTGACCGTCGGAAAGTCCTCGGCGGTACAACCACCTCGAGACTTCTTTGCAGGTAGCTCGGCTCAACCAACCTTAAACCCATTGAGATCCAAACGCTTCAGGAGCTGCCTCCAGATCCAATCTCAGTCATCCGTCGCCGCCATCAGCTGATCAACGGAAGGCAACATCTTGACGCGATCCGGGTCGTGTCCGGTAGTGACGACCAGATATTTACGCTCGTTTCCAGGACATGCATCGCGTGATATGTAAATAAGAGGTCTCGGATTCAAATCCACCGTCGAGGGGCTTTGCAACCTCTCTTGGAACAGGTCCCAACATGTTCTCATAACATCTTAGCCCACGAAGTAAGGCCCAGCTTATTCTAGTTCCATCTTCGACACAAATTTTTTTTTAGAAGAGTCTAGAGTCATAAAAGAGAGGAGATGGGGTCCCTTGTCAGAGCCTTGACAGCTGTCTCCGCTCTCCCTGCTGCTATTGCTGTAGCCACTCTCTCTTCTTCTTCTTCGTCCTCCTCCTTCTCCTCTAATTCGCGATTCCCAACGAAACCCTATTCCCTCGTCTTCGATTCCCTTCGCTCCTCGTCGGCGCTCAACTCCTTTGAGGCTGTAAGGAACTCAATCCGCCCTCGGGCCGCGCTCTTCATGGGTTATACCGCCACCGATCAGAAACCCTTGGCTCAGGTTTATTTTCTTTATCTTTTTCTTTTTCTTTTTGGGTCTTGTTTCCGAGCTCTTTTGCTTGAAAAATTTTGCTGATTGTGATTTCTTGTTGTTGCTGCTTGCAGCAAAATGGGACCCTGCCGGAGCTCATGGTATGTTTTCTAATTTCTATTTGAAATTTTCTACCTATTGGGTTCCTTTTGTTACTTTGGGTAATGTTAAAATTTACAATTAGAATGATTTAAAAAAAGCCTTAAAATGGATAGTGCGAGAAGCATAAGTATAAATGATCAGGTCAATTTTGCAAAAGTGTGCACTTTAGAGGAATCCCCTTGCTATTTGGTTTTGATAGTAATAAGGAACCTCCAATTTTACAGTCAACAAATAGGATCTGGAATTCTGTCAGAATTCATCGGGAGGCTAGTCCCCTCATGATGGAAGTCGTTTTCGGGTCTCCTTCAGATGTTGTCTGCCGTCGATCTCCCGCTGGATTTTGGAGGTGATCTCCTGTTGCGTGTGGGTCTCAATGGGTTTTGAGGACAGTGGTGATTTGAGGAGTTTAGCGCCGAGTACCTGCAAAGATGTCCCGCGGTGGTTTGGTACCACCGAGGACCCTCCGAGGATCAAGTTAGCACGAGATCCGAGCAGAGTAACGGCTAAGTGGAATAAAAAATCCTTACTTGACCCTTCTATGATGGGGGTTTATATAGCGGCGGCAGCACACAGCAGCAGGCGCGAGAATCTCGCCGGCAGTTACGCTCCCGACGTCACGCTCGCGTAAAGAGCGGATCGCCCATTAACGGGAATCGCGATGGCGTGGAACGTGGGACGTTGCTGGCGGAGAATCTGCGCATGGCGAGATTTGCGGAGCGGCGGTTACGCCTGTGAGTGGCGGAGTTGGTCGGAGGACCGAGGGAGATGGCCTCGGCTGGGGAGCTCGGGGACGACCGAGAGGGCCGAGGAGTCTTGGTCCTCTGGCGGCTCGGGGCGAGCTGAGAGGCCGAGGAGACCAATTTCCAGGGGGTTCCGAGGCGAGCCAGCTTGTGCTTGCAGGTCGGGTACACGGGTGGCCTGGTCGGCCCCTGTGGGCCCTTTCTTCTGAGTTCTTTGACACGTCATCTGCCACGTGTCCTGATCTTAGAGATCGCCAATATTGAGCATCATCATTAGCCCTCCACTCTTGTCCCGACCAGCTAGCGGGTCGGGTCAGGAGTGGACTGCCGGGCCGTCCGGGATGAGCTCCCTCCTAAGGTTTCGTTGGGACGCGTCCCCGGGCTGTCATCTGTCTTTTCTGCCAGCGAATCAGAGCGAGATCTCTGCATTTAAGGAAGGTGCGCCGGTTCGTGCATCCTGCCACTGAAGCGACGGTCCACGTGTCAAGCGTCGGTTGGCCGACGCGACGTGTGCATACCTGCGACGCCTGATCGGGTGCGGTCCAGTGTGGGAACGACAAGTGGAGCAATCGGAGCCATTGGACGTGAGGAGGCGTTTTGGCGGGAGATGAAGGGCACCGTTGGATGAGGTTGTTTGCGGTGATAAGTAGAGATGGGGCCCACTCCAGGGCCCCTACTCTTTCATATTTCCTTCTTCGAAGCCTTGGCTGCTCGGCATTCTTCTCCTTCCTTCTGCTTTCGTTTCCCGAGGATCCATCTTCTTCAGGTTAGATATCTTCTTTCGAGGAATCCGTAAGTGTCGTAGGAGTAGGTCCTAGGGACCCTTTAGTTGAGCCTGAGTCTTCTCATAGAGTAGGGATCGGACCCTCTTCTCGGGATCGTGCGGCGGGGGCAGCCTCCAGGGAGGAGGCGGTAGATGCTGCCCCCGGTGCCTCGTGTTGGGTGAGGCATGAGGACGAGCTCGCCAATGCTCGGGCTCGCTTCCACATCCCCTCACGTTATACGCTTCGTCTGGCCAAAGAGGGAGAGAGTGCAGACCAAGTACGGGGTAGGGAGATCGCCCTGTACTTGGAAGCTTTTTGGGGTGGAATGCGCCTGCCCCTCTCCCGAGGTCGTCGAAGCGCTGAACTTCTTCGGGTTAGCCCCTGGCCAGTTAGTGCCGAACTTATGGAGGATTCTTCTCGGGTTCCTGATCCGCCTGAAGTTACAGGCGGTTCCTTTCAGCCTCTCCCTCCTTGATTCCTCCCTCGTTTTCAAAAATCATCCTGGGGGTCGAGCGGGCGACCCGAGGTGGGTCCACCTCTTTTTTAGAAAGCGGCAGGGGGCGCCGCCGGGACAGGGGTTGTGGCTCCGCCTTCATCCATTCACGACTGGAAGTTCTTCGTTTTCCCTCCCGAGGGTGAGGACTGGCCCGTGCCTACCAAGTGGTCGAGGGAAAAATGCTTGTCGGGAAACCAGTCCAATGACCCCGCCGCGGTGAGAGGCGTCGTGGGAGCCCATCCCTCGATTCGACGTGCTGCTGTCTGAGAGGGTCCTGAGTTGGGCCGGGCTCAGCCCCGTTGAGTTCGTCGGTAAGTTAGGCTTGCTTTTTGGCTTGCATATTGCTTGTATCGCTGATTTCTTTGCATTTGGTTTTGTGCAGGACCCATGGATATGGACGAGCTCAAAGCCTTCATGCGCCAGCCGAGGAGGGTCACGAAGGCTGGGGGCGCCGGCTCTTCTCGTGCGAAGCTTGCCCCGGCTCCCTCTCCTCCGGTGGTCGCGTCCCGTGAGCGTTCGGGGGCGGATCCCGCCCCGGGGCCTAGCAGAGTGTCGGGCCGGAAGCGGGCTCGGATTCTGGAAGACCCGCCTCGGAGGAGATCGTCTCTCCATCGGAGCCGCTTAAGAGGGGTTCCCGGGGCCGTCCTCGCCGATCATGGTGGAGGAAGGAGGCCTTCAGTTCGCGGTGCCTTCAGGGCTGTCCGTTGCGGATAGCCTGCTTCATGAGAGAGAAATCGGCGGGGGTAGGGTTCGTGGGGGGAACTTCAGGGCCCAGATGGCGTCCATCGCCCAGGAGTCCGTGCATGTAAGTGTTTGGTTTTTTTCTCTGAGATTCGGTGCCTCCTTCGTCTTCTGATCTCTTTCCTATCTTTCAGGTTCTCTAGCACATTGCCCTCGCCCTACGCATGGAGGCCGAGGTGATAGCCCCGGCGATGAAGGTTGCGGGCCAGCTCGCCTCGCTGGAAGAGAGCTCCAAGCGGGAGCTGGAGGCGGTGATGGCGAGGGTTGCCTCCCTAGAGGGCGAGGTGGAGGCTGAGAAACGGGAGGTTGCTCGGTACCGTGAGGCCGCCGTGGCTGCCGAGGCCAAGCTTGAGGACGCTCAGGTGCTCGTCGGCAACCTGAAGAAGACGGTGAAGACCCTCCGGAAGGAGCTGGGGGCAGCGGCCGAGTCGGGGAAGTCGTCCGACCTGAGAGCGGCGAAGTTGGCCGACCTCTCGGCGGTAAAGGCGGTGGAGGGCTACAAGAAGTCGAAGGACTTCTATGATGATCTGGCCGTGACCACAACCCTCATCTGGCATGAGGCCCTCGACGCTGTTAAGGCCCGGATGCCGGAGTTCGCCGACGAAGAGCTCTGGGCCGAATACTCCCTCGCGGACGCCGAGGAGCAGGGGAAAGAGATTCCTGACGAGGAAGTCGCCGAGAAGCCTGCTCGTCCCGTGGTGGATGTCGAGGACCCCGAGGCCTAAAGCCCCTATCTTCGTCCTTCTTTTATTTTGTTGCTTTTGGAATTTTTGCAAGCCTCCGGGCAGTTTGTAAGGCTGGGGAGCCCAAAATACCCTTTGTAAAAACTTTGCCTTTGGTAATATAACATTTTTCCTTGGTTTCATCGGTTTGCACTTTATCTTCTGTTCGTGAAGAATGCTCGTAAAATATCTTTGTTTGCACTGTTGGGCTTCCATGTCAGGTCGGCTATTTGTCTAGCGGTCGTTCGTCGAGTTAATTTCGATCGCTTGCCCAGCGTGCCAAGCGCCGCTGAGAAGGAGGCGTCTTTATAGCCCTGAAGTCGAGGGGGGATCGCTCATACTTGGATAGACCTGGTGCCCCTTGTTGGGGCCTCGGATCCCCTGCATGTGATGGGCAAAGGGCTGTCCGCCATATTTGTGCCGAGCATGAATGTGAAGCTGTTCGGTTGCCCCTTGGCGAGGGCTTCTGATTTCTGGCGTTGCGAGCAACGACCACTAGCCGGGGATGGTCGAGCGAGGGCCGGGTTCGACTGCCTCTGGGAGGACTTTGGGTCCTTAGCGTTGGAAGGGCTGTAAGAAGCCCACTAAGGATGACCGGGCAGTGAAGCTGCGCGGTTGCCTCTTGGCAAGGGCTTTGATCTCTGGCGCCGTGGGTAGGGAACCACCAGCAAGGGATGACCGAGCGAGGTAGCCGCTTGGATGCCTCTTGCGAGGGCTTTGATCCCTGGCATCATGGGTAGGGAGCTACCAGCCGGAGATAGCCGAGCAGGGGAGCTGCTGAGCCGTCTCTAAGGAGGATTTTAACCCTTAGTGTTGGAGGGGCTGTAAGAAGCCCACTAAGGATGATCGGGCAGTGAAGCTGCGCGGTTGCCTCTTGGCGAGGGCTTTGATCTCTGGCGTTGTGGGTAGGCGACTACCAGCCTGGGATGACCGAGCGGGGTAGCCGCTCGGATGCCTCTTGCGAGGGTTTCGATCCCTGGCGTTATAGGTAGGGAGCTACTAGCCGGAGATGACCGAGCAGGGCAGCTGCTCGGTTGCCTCTTGCGAGGGCTTTGATCCTTCAGGACGGGGACCGAACAGGGTTACTGCCCAGTGCCTCTTGGCGAGGACTTTGATCCCTGTCGGTTGTGGTAGGAAGCTACCAGCTGGGGATAGCCGAGCAAGGACTCGACTGGCTCTGGGAGGACTTTGGTCCTTAGCACGGGAGGGGCTGTAAGAAGCCTATCAAGGGCCCTTGGCCGGGCGGGGTTACCGCCCGGTGCCTCTTTGCGAGGGCTTTTGTCCTGAAGGATAGCTGAGTGAGGGATCCTCGGGCTTGACTGCCTCTGGGAGGGCTTTTGATCCCCGTCGGTCGTGGTAGGAAGCTGCCAGCCGGGGATAGCCGAGCAGGGTAGCTGCTGAGCTGCCTCTAAGGAGGACTTGGACCCTTAGCGTTGGAGGGGCCGTATGAGGCCTGCTAAGGATATCCGGATAGTGAAGCTGCGCGGTTGCCTCTTGGCGAGGGCTTTGATCCCTGGCGTTGCGAGTAAGGAAGCTACCAGTCAGGGATAACCGAGCAGGGAAGCCGCTCGGCTGCCTCTACGGAGGACTTGGACCCTTAGCATTGGAGGGGCCGTATGAGGCCTGTTAAGGATATCCGAGCAATGAAGCTGCGTGGTTGCCCCTTGGCAAGGGCTTTGATCCCTGGCTTTGCGAGTGGGGAAGCTACCGGCCAGGGATAACCGAGCAGGGTAGCTGCTCAGCTAATTCTTCATGAGGTTTCGCCTGCCCGTCCAGTTGCAGGTATGGGGAACAGGAACGGTCGCGGCGAACGTGCGCGTAGCATGCGCATTGAATGTAGGGGGAGGCGAAGTGCCAGGGTCGCATCGTTCCGATTCCGCCGGAGAAGGCTCGATGATCGCCGCGTGGCAGCGACTTCTTGGACGAGAGCGGACGACCGTTGAGTTCCGTTGGGGCGCAGTGGGCTATATAAGGCTGAAGGAGCACCGGTCCTTCCTTTCCTCGCAAACAGATCGTTGAGAATGCAGGACTTCCCCTTTACCATCCCTGAAATCATCCATTTCGAAGACGTATACTTCTATGACCAGAACTGCATCGAGGACATGGTGCAGTTGGTCTATGGGAGCATCGAAGACCATTTCGGTCGGTTGCTCCCCCGGCGCTCCTCCTTGCTGCAGCTGCTGATGTACTCCATCTGGAGAGCGTCGCCGAGGCTTTACAACCCCTTGTCCGAGCAGCTCTACGACGAGACCGTGGGCAAGCTGCGGTCCCTTAGGCGCCTCGGCCCGATCTCCGCGATCGGCTGGCTCGCTTGGTGGCGCTCGTCCGCGAGTGCTACAAACTGAGGCTCGGGGTCAACGCGCGCTGGGGGAATCGAGGGCTGAGGTTGGATCTCGCGAGGCCTCGGCTGGCGGAGATCTTCACCGAGTACCATGAGCAGTGTTCTCTGCACCCCCTTCCTCCACTGTTGTAATTTTTTTTTTCTTTTTGTATGTATGGCTGAGGAGTCTATAATACCTTTTTTGGAATAAATGAGATTTTTCCTTCTTTTTCGCAATGTTTTATTGATCTTTATTAAATTAACAACAGACCCTAGAAAGAGTTTACATTGCCCTAAAAGAAAAGCACATGCTAATAGATGACCTTATTAGCATGGCCCGAGCTTCCCGGAGGCTTGTTGGTCTCCGTGCTCGGCACCGGGTATGGGGCTCCCTAAGCGCCGGGCCGGTCGTCTGCCGAAACGAGCATGATCTGGCCGATGGTCAGCTCGGCAGGAGGGGGACGCTGCTCCTGCTCTTGGTCGGCCTTCCGTTTGTCCCTCAAGTAGGCGGCGAGGTGCCCCAATCGGATGAGCTCTTCGATGTAGTCCCGGAGTTGCTTACAATCCTCCGTGGCGTAGCCCAGCGTCTGGTGGAAGGCGCAGTAAGGGCCCCGGGTTCGCTTCGAGGCCTGACGCGGGATTGGGGGGAACTTGAAGAACCCTTCGTCCTGGGCCTCCTCTAGCAATACTGCGAGGGAGACGTTGAGCGGGGTGTACTCCTGGAACTTCGGATGATAGGGCTGCTGACGCTCCGGCCTTTCTTCCCGAGCCTTCTTCTTCTTGTCGGACCGTTCTGCTCGGGGGAGGTTCGCGTTCACCACGGACTCCAGCTGAACCTCGCGCTCGGTCCACGCCTTGACCTCGGCCATGGTCTTAGGCTGTGCCAACGCAAAGGAGCGCAACCACTCCTTGTGCCTAAGACCAGATCTGAGCGCCGTGATGACGGTCTCGTCCCGGTGCTCGGGGACCTCGAGAAGGGCATTGTAGAAGCGGGTGATGTAAGCCTTGAACGTCTCCTTGTCCCCGCTCTTTATTATGAAGAGGTAGTCGACCGTGCGCTTCTGCCGACGTTTCTCAACGAAGTGGCTGAGGAACTGAGTAGCCAGCTCGTCAAAGGTCGAGATTGAGAGAGGCTCGAGTTCTCGGAACCAGTCCCGACCAGAGCGGATGAGGGTAGCTGGGAAGGCCCTGCACTGGGCGGTGTCGGAATGGTCCTGGAAGCTCATCCCCGGGGTGAAAGCATCTAAATGGTCCTTCGGGTCGGTTTTCCCGTCGAACAGAGAGACCTTCGGGGGCTTGTTGCGCGAGGAGACGTGGACGGCGAGTAGTCTCTCGGTAAACGGTTTGGTGAGCGAGTCGGCGGTGTAATTAGCCCCGTCGCCCGAGAGGTGACCTTCTCGGCGCATGCTCTCGATCTTCTTTTCGAGGGCGTCGAGTCGGCCGTGGTACCCTGAGGATTCGGCACCTTGTGATCCCTGGCCTCTGCTGTGGGAGACCTGCGTCTGGGCGCGGCCCCGGTTCCTCTCGATAAGGTTCCTCAGATCCCCGGGTGAGGTGGCCCTTGAGCCGTCGTGGCGAGCTCCTTCTGTGCGACCCCGTCGGGGGAGGGAGTGTCGATCATGCCGGTGGACAGGCGAGGTGACCGACATCTCCTCAGGGGGTAAGAGTCGCGAGGAGGCTCGAGTCGAGGCGAGGCGCTCTGGCGGCGGATCTCGGTGTAGAGCCGTGGGGCGTCCAGCGGGCCTCGAGGAGTATTGGCCCGTGAGATCTGTGGCCAGGGGTCGTACCCTGCCGGTGGTCGGCCGTGCCGACAAGGGAAGAGCCTTCTGGAGGCGGAGGAGCGGCGATCTGGGGCCCTGGCCCGGCCGTTTGAACGTGGACGAGTGCCTCCACGAGGGACTGTAGCCGATCTATTCGGCTGGCGAGGGCGTTGATGATGGTCGCCGGAGAGGTTCATCCGCGCCTCCGGTGAGGGGGAGGCGATGGCTGGTACCAGGATCTTCAGGGTGGTCTCTTGCCATGTGGATGGAGATCGGAAGGCCAACTTTGTTTTTTGTGGAGTTTCCGTTTCCCACAGACGGTGCCATCTGATGGAAGTCCTTTTCGGGTCTCCTTCAGATGTTGTCTTCCTTCGATCTCTCGGTGGATTTTGGAGGTGATCTCCTGTTGCGTGTGGGTCTCAATAGGTTTTGAGGAGGGTGGTGATTGAGGAGTTTAGCGCCGAGTACCTGCAAAGAAGTCCCTGGTTGTGTTGGTAACACCGAGGACCCTCCGACGATCAAGTTAGCACGAGATCCGAGCAGAGTAACGGCTAAGTGGAATAAAAAAATGCTTACTTGACCCCTCTGTGATGGGGGTTTATATAGCGGCGGTAGCATACAGTAGCAGGCACGAGAATCTCGCCGGCAGTTACGCTCCCGACGTCACGCCCGCGTAAAGAGCGGATCACCCATTAATGGGGATCGCGATGGCGTGGAACGTGGGACGTTGCTGGCGGAGAATCTGCGCATGGCGAGATTTACGGAGCGGCAATTACGCCTGTGAGTGGCGGAATTGGTCGTAGGACCAAGGAAGATGGCGTCGGCCGGGGAACTCGGGGACGACCGAGAGGGCCGAGGAGTCTTGGTCCTATGGCGGCTTGGGGCGAGCTGAGAGGCCGAGGAGACCAATTTCCAGGGGGCTCCGAGGCGAGCCAGCTTGTGCTTGCAGGTCGGGTACACGGGTGGCCTGGTCGGCCCCTGTGGGCCCTTTCTTCTGAGTTCTGGGACACGTCATCTGCCTCGTGTCCTGATCTTGAAGATCGCCAATACTGAGCATCATCACCTCAAAATTTCCAATCTCAATGGTTGTTTGTTGTCATGTGGCTCATGCCCTGAGACTGGCGCTACCCGTTGGCTGCATTCCCCTGGCCCCAGAGGACCATAAGATGTAGCCTACCTGTAAAATTCACAAGATGTCCACAACAAAATATATATACTAAACTCGATAACTTAAATAAACCAATTGATATGTTTGCTATCTCGCAAATTTATTCCTTAGTTATTATATGAAGCAAACTAATTCTAAATCCTCCAGAGATTATATATTTCACAAATTTATTACAACCCATGTCTAAGACTAATAGTTTATACACATACTCATAATACGACAAAACTAGCACTCCAACATACGACCTCTAGTCCATTTATCACTCTACTCAGAAAAGTTGTTAAAATCGGGATGAGTAAACACGATTCAACAAGTATTAGGTGCATATGGGACAACATAAGCAACATCAACAATATATGAATAGATGTATGAACAAATAATCATAATTCTAAGAGCATGATATAGATGTGAGAACCAACATATATAAGTATAACAAATAATACATGGACCAAAGGAATGAAAATTATGCAATATTTTAATCTACGGGCTCTCATTAGTGTATCGTCCGGCTTATAATAGAAAATCCTCGGAGACTACAACAATGGCCTATAGCAGCACATCTATGGACCCTAGCCCACGGAATACCGGCATAGCTAACATCATTTCGTAAATAATAATTTGCTTAACTTTCATGTTTTTTAAATTTTAGGTAATTGTAAAATGGAATAATCTCATAATCATGCAATTGCACGAAGGCAACAATTCGATAATCATAACATGTCCAAGATACGTCATAATTAAAATATTAATGGACCATATATATCGAGCATCAATTGTTAAATTGAATATATAATGTTGGGTTTATTTAGGATATATTACGAGTTAAAAAGCACAAACATGAATTATAAATTGTAAAATATGAACCTAATATTTACAGCTACTGCTGTCAATCCGCTACTCAAGCAATACCAAAATTGACTTCAATAAGTTTCAATCGATCCTATAAACAAATGGTACAATAACTATAAATATAACCTTATAATATTCTCAAGAAAATCCACATACTATAAGTCAAATATCCAAATTCAAAATTATTTTCAAAGCCCTCTCATTACACTTCAAATAGCTTATATATATTCACTGCAATGTGTTTATTGAATAATGAGTGAAGGAAATGGTTAAATTATAATAAAAAGGGACCTATGTATATTTTCATTAAATGAGATCTAGTTGGGTGTTGGGTTATATATATGATTGGTAAATAATAATTACAAAAGTGTTGAGGGTCCTATAAATTTTGAAAACAAAGATATATGAATACTATGAGTTATAGGTCGCATGCTAATATGAGCAAAACTCAGAGTCTCGAAGACCTATCAGATTTCCAATTATATAAGACTTGCTATGATCGTTTCTTAAATTGATGTTATAGATCGGATAGGATCAGATTGGATCGAATACGAATACATTCTGTAACAACAACAACAACTGAGCCTTTTATCCCAAGCATATGGGGTAGGCTACATGAACCAACATGAGAATCACGCCGGGTCCAGCACATGAATCCTCTGTCTCCACTCACTTCTATCGAACAATATACTTTCATTGAGTCCTTTGGCAACCATATCGTTTCGTATCACCTCCATCCATGTTTTCTTCGGTCTCCCTTTTGCCCTTTTGCCATTGCCCATATCGAGAGTATCTATTCGTCGAATCGGTGCTTCCATAGGTCTGCGTCGCACATGACCAAACCATCTTAGCCGGTTTTCCCGCATCTTCTCCTCCACAGGTGCTACACCAACTTTTGCACGAATATCCTCATTTCGCACCTTATCTTTTCTAGTGTTACCGCACATCCAACGAAGCATGCGCATCTCCGCTACGTGCATCTTCTGTGTATGATGCTTCTTAAGAGCCCAGCATTCTGTACCATATAATAAGGCAGGCCGAATAGCGCTCCGATAAAACTTCCCTTTCAATTTTAACGGAAAGTTACGATCACACAAAATCCCTGTTGCACTCCTCCATTTCAACCAACTAGCTTGGATCCTTTGATTAACATCACTATCGATCTCTCCATTCTTTTAGATGATGGAACCTAGATATCTAAACTGGTCGCTCGATGATATCTCTTGCCCTTCCAATGTTATACCAATATGGTTTTGACTTCTCTGGCTACTAAATTTGCAGTGCATATATGCTGTCTTGGACCTGCTCAATCTGAATCCCCGAGATTCCAATGTTTGCCTCCATAATTCCAATTTGGCATTAACCCCTGCTTTCGTCTCATTTACTAGAACAATATCATCAGCGAATAGCATACACCAAGGTACCTCATCTTGGATAGTTCTAGTAAGCTCATCCATCACGATGGTAAACAGGAATGGATGATGGTAAACAGGAATGGACTTAATGCAGATCCTTGATATAAACCAATAGTGATCGGAAAATCACTCGTTAAGCCGCCGCAAGTTCTGACATTTGCCACTACTCCATCGTACATATCCTTGATTATGTCAATATACTTGACGGGGACCCCCTTCTTCATCATTGTCCCCCATAATACCTCTCTAGGTACCTTGTCGTACGCTTTTTCTAAATCAATAAATATCATATGCAAATCTCTTCTCCTCTCTCGAAAACGCTCGACAAGTTGACGAAGCAAATGAATAGCCTCTGTCGTCGATCGTCCAGGCATGAACCCAAACTGGTTCTCTGTTATCTTAATATCCTTCCTTAGCCTGTGTTCAATCACTCTCTCCCAAAGTTTCATGGTGTGACACATCAGTTTTATTCCACGGTAGTTTGAGCAACTTTGAATGTCACCCTTGTTCTTGTAGATAGGTACAAGGATACTTTTCCTCCATTCATTTGGCATCTTTTTTGTCTGCCAAATCTTATTAAACAGATCTGTCAGCCATTTAACGCCTATTTCTCTAAAGCATCTCCAAATCTCGATAGGAATCCCGTCAGGACCAACCGCTTTTCTTAAACTCATTCTGTTCAAAGCTTCTTTAACCTCAGGAAGTCTTATTTTACGCATGAAATCACGGTTTATATCTTGTGATTGAATGACAAGTCCATCCAAATTCTTAGTAAAGCTCTCATTGAACAATTTGTCAAAATAATCTCTCCATCTTTCCTTGATATCCTCGTCTCGAACTAAAACCTTCTGATTTTTATTTTTGACACATTTCACCGCACATAAGTCTCTAGTCTTCTTTTCCCGCATCCGAGCAATCCGGTATATATCATTTGCAGCCTCTTTAGTGTCTAATTTCTCGTACACCTCCTTGTAGACCTTAGATTTAGCTTCCCGAACAGCTTTCTTAACCTCCTTTTTAGCCATTTTGTACTTCTCAAATCTTTCCATATCTCTACTTTTCTTCAAATCTTTATAAGAATCCCTTTTAATTTTAATAGCAGCCTTTACATCTTCATTCAACCATGATATGCACCTCTCGACTCACCAAGTAGGTCTCTAGCTACCTTCTTGATACAACTAGCCATTTTGTTCCATGTTTTGTCTGGATCATCTTCTGACTGCCAATCCGCTTCTTGTACTACACGATCTATAAAAGCCTTTTGGTTACCTTCTTTCAATCGCCACCATTTAATTTTAGGCTCTACCTTACGTCTAATCTTCCTAGGTTCTCTTCTAAATCGAAAATCTAGAACTAAAAGCCTATGTTGAGTGATTACACTCTCACCTGGCACTACCTTACAGTTGATACAACAACCTCTATCTATTCTTCTCGTCAGAAAAAAGTCTATTTGACTAGCACTTGATCCGCTCCTAAAAGTGAGAAGGTGGGACTCTCTTTTCCTAAACCAGGTGTTTGATAAGATCAAGTCATAAGATAAAGCAAAATCTAGAATCGAGTCACCTGCTTCATTTCTTTGTCCGAAACCGAAACCTCCATGGATAGTATCAAACCCACTACGACTAGTACCTACATGTCCATTAAGATCACCACCAATAAATAACTTCTCTCCATTAGGTATACTTTGCACCACCTCGTCTAAATCCTCCCAGAATAGACGCTTACTAGCGTCATTAAGACCTATCTGTGGTGCATAAGCACTAATAACATTAAGGATCTCTCCACCTAGAATAAGCTTAACCAGTAAAATTCTATCACCTTTTCTCCTAATCTCAACTACATCCTCAAGCAACCGTCTATCTATGATTATGCCTACCCCATTACGATTTTTATCTCTACCCGTATACCAAAGCTTATAACCCCAAGGCTCTATGACTCTACTTTTTTCACCTACCCACTTAGTTTCTTGCAAACACATAATACCAACTCTCCTCCTAATCATCATCATCAACAACAACAACTGAGCCTTTTATCCCAAGCATATGGGGTAGGCTACATGAACCAACATGAGAATCATGCCGGGTCCAGCACATGAATCCTCTGTCTCCACTCACTTCTATCGAACAATATACTTTCATTGAGTCCTTTGGCAACCATATCGTTTCGTATCACCTCCATCCATGTTTTCTTCGGTCTCTCTTTTGCCCTTTTGCCATTGCCCATATCGAGAGTATCTATTCGTCGAACCGGTGCTTGCCATAATACCAACTCTCCTCCTAATCATCACCTCCACTAATTTTATTAGTATACCCGTAAGGGAACCTATATTCCAGGAAGCTAGACGGATTCTATGAAACCCTTGCTTATTTGTCACTACACCCGGGGTCCGATGTAGCGCGCCGTCTCTGGACGACGACCCTTGCTTATTTGTCACTATACCCGGGGTCCGATGTAACGCGCCGTCTCTGGACGACGACCCTTGCTTATTTGTCACTACACCCGGGGTCCGATGTAGCGCGCCGCATATGGACGACGACCTAGAAGCCCTTGCATACTTAACACTACACCCGGGATCCGATGTAGCGCGTCGCTGAGTAGGGGACGCCCCAACGATATTCTTATTATGGTTCATGTCATAGAATGTGACAAAGTTTTACGTTGGCTGTCACAAGCCTACCACAACCCTCACCCTTTCTCATTATGTAACTTTACCCAATAAGATTATCATAATATAATAAGGATTGAGCTCAGTATGAATAATTAACCTGATCATTTATCCAAACCCTTTTCTAATTGGAAGAATCGGGTATAATAAGAATTAACCCGACCGACCCGACTCCAAATCATATTTTAGTATCTCATATCATTTGCTTCTTCTTTCTTATACACACGGCACAAGAGAAAGAAACCCGCAAATCTTAATAATCGTTTCAATTGCCAAACTTGGGCCATCGATAGACGCCGACGCCGACCCCTTTATTCGGTTCGGATTTCGACTCTCTCTAGAAAATATACTCTAAAATAAGCATAAATAAAGGATTTTTACTTTGGTTCGAAGTTTTACAAAAGGCCCGAGCTATTTTACCTTGAAAATCAAGCTCTTTTCTCCTCGAATTTTTTTATGGTCTCTTATCTCTTTCTCGTTCATTTTTTTTATGGGGAAGAATAGGTCACGGTAAATTTTATAATCCTTAGGTTTTTAATTTGCTTTAATTGCGAACTTGCAACAAACAATGTTCAAAAAACACTAGACGATAGGGCACAGCTTAGCGCCTAGCGCCTAGACGGCCACCTAGGCACCACTTGGCAGTTTTAGTATTTTAAGTTAAATCTGTTTGGGGTGGAGAAAAAAAGATTTTCTAGCGAGGAAAATGATAGGTTTGGGGATTTAATTGGGTTTGATTTGCATATTTTATGTTAAAGGAGACAACATACCCTCTG
Source organism: Agapanthus africanus (assembly GCA_030015575.1). Lineage (NCBI taxonomy): Eukaryota > Viridiplantae > Streptophyta > Magnoliopsida > Asparagales > Amaryllidaceae > Agapanthus > Agapanthus africanus. The sequence continues at coordinate 126,885,853 of CM057350.1, read as the reverse complement.
ACCATTTGCCATAAAAAAGTCAAATGATTAAGCTAGTTCTACAGCTTAGGCGAGCTCTTAGGCAGGTTAGACTACCTAATCCATGCTTAAGCGGGCATATAGGCGGCCCACACCTGCGCAAGCATAAAAACGCCTTAATTCAATCGCTTAAATGTGAAGCGGTCTTGTGATGCTTCTAATTAAGCATCTATCTAGACCGCTCTCAACAATATTGGTTACGAAATCTTTTGATCATCCCCAATTTAAGTCCAATTCGGACATTTTATTGCCCTCTAATTCAGAATTTGAACTTGAATATATATCACTAATATTAATTTCGAAAATTAAATAATTAAAGTTGGGTATTACAGTTGCCAAGAATTGCTCAAGTTTTAGGTTTCTAGCAGATCATCCCATGAAAAATGTAGGGCACTACCCTCAGACAAGAGTGCTTAAAATGTGTTATTGGGTGACTTCGTGAAGAAAACATTCTTAATTTTAACTTCTCATTTCCTGCAGACAGAATTTATGGTGGATATGAAATGTGAAGGCTGTGTCTCAGCAGTAAAGGATAGTTTTCTGAAGCTTGATGGTAAGCAATTATTTCCGTAACATTGCGACCGGATCCTTGCTGCAGTCTCTGGGCTTATTTACTTTTTAGTTTATATTGTTGATTCCACTGTGATGGTGCGTTCTTCTATATCTACAGGAGTTAAAAGTGTTGACGTGAATTTAAGCAATCAAGTTGTACGGGTTCTGGGGTCCCTCCCAGTGAAGACCATGGCAGAGGCTCTGGAGCAGACGGGCCGAAAAGCTCGACTGATTGGCCAAGGAAACCCAAATGGTTGGTAATTGAACTTCTTAGAATGCTCCATGCTTACTAAAGTTTTCCACTGTATAAAGAGTGATTTTATTATCATTTAAAAAATGCTAACTATCTCCATTTTCTGGTTTCACTGATGGTTTCACAAATGCCTGCATTCTATATGTGTAGCCAAGCGCGCAAACACATACGGAAACACTTTATTCTGCAAGATGATTGTCTTTACCAATTCACTATTTTATTTTAATCTAGTTGTGTTGGTTGCGGGTCATGTTTTTCCAAATTTACAGTTTTAGACTGTTTCTTTGGTTTAAGTGAAAGTCGGAGTATTAGAGAAGGATGCCTTAACTATATTTGCTGTCAATGTTTTTTCCTTGTCCATAATACTTACCAGCATCCTTATTTCATTGAGGTTATGCTTGCTTTCCTATGTAGTTGTAATAGATGTTCTCATTTGTACTGAAAATAGATGCTGTTTGTTTTCTCTAAATTCAATTGTTTTATCGATAACCATGTAAGGAGAATAGTTTTAGATTGTAATCATGATGTTGATTTTTATCTTCATTTCTTGCTTAGAGCATAATTGGCTGTTCGCTCTACCATAGCTAATGGAACTATTGTATCTGGAACTATACTATGTGGATTAAAAAAAGGTTTTCAATCATCATTAGTTCATTACTATTATGCTTCTAAGTGACACCCCTTGTTTCTAGTTGGCCTTTTGGATATCCCATTTTTGATATTTTATTATATTTCCATGGTTTGAAATATCTTGATCGATATTTTATAACTTTCTCGGTGACTATGAAATCTTAAATTTTCTATCATGCTTATTAGAAAAATTATACGCTTAGCTGAACTTTCCAAAAAAAAATTAAGTTCAAGACATTGACCATTTTCTTAAACTGATGAAATTTATATGATGTTCTAATGAGTAATTTATATTTATCGCAAATGCAGCATTACTATGCATGTGAATTAAATTTTAAATGGACAAATTGGAATGCTAAATTAGTAAATTTGTTAATTGACTTGAATTTGATTAACTTCAATTGCACATAATATTTAAACTAATTGTTTGACATTTACCCATTGTGTTCAGTTTTTAAATATGTCAACTGAAATTAGTTTTAACATTTGTATTATGTTTATAAATATCCCGTTGTTAACTTTTGATGCAATTTGCGTGTTCTATGTTAAGTCAATTGAATGCCAATGTAGTTATATTTAATGTAAGACTCTTAGTTGTTTTTATTTGGTACGATATTTGATTTTGTTTATCTATTTTGGTTTGTTTGCTAATTCATACATTTGTTGTATTCTTTCTGTCCTATATGTTTTTATTATTTTACATGGTATGGGTTTTTTCTTAGTTGTCTTGATACTAGTATTTAATGAATTACCACATCAGTTTTTCAAATATTTCTAGTTATTATAATTATTTGAAACTACAAAAGTGAAAGTAATCATCTTATTATGGATTTTTTTTGGGCCAAGTGATTCCGTGTGCTGACTTAGTCTTCCTAAAAAATAAACACCCAAACTTATGGAGATACTGCTTATATTGTACGAGTGTTTATTCATTGATCACAAACTCTAGCAATGAGACCTTCGTTAATTTTCTTCCTTCAAGTCCTGAACACAGTAGGAGCAGCTGCAGCAGCAGCACTAACTCATTACCAAATCCAGTGCAGCAACATGTCAATCCCCTAGCCTTTCAATTTATTAATTTAAGGTATAAGGTGTACCATTGGTTGACCGTCGGCTCTGGTCCAGTATCCGAAGGTAGCAACCAGAATCAGTCTATATCGGATCAATATCGGCTCATGCAGCACCGGTATTCGCTGATATGAGATGATAATCAATCTAAAATGAATATTGGGGTTTTTGCCTTGGGATGCTCAATAGATCAGATATCATCTGACATTTCAACCCATAATATTTTCGTCAACTTTTTCAATGATCATGCCACTTGAGGTCCTTAACTAACATTTTTTCCCTACTAATCTCATAGTTATAAACCATTGGTAACATATTCCATTAGTTAGTGGTATCAACTGCTAACATGACATTGATACACATAGCCAACCACATGGATCTACGCCGTCCGATATGTCATAGAACATAACAACATGTCCCTTTGATCGCTGGATCCCATGATAGGAAGTTGAATATAGTTTATATCATTTGGTCATTGTTAATGGCATAACGGACTGACCTGAATATGTCCTCAAGCATGTTCTTGCAATGATTTTTATTAGATTTAGTCATTTTATGTTCAAGTAGTAATATGTTTATTTCTAATATGTATTTATACATTAGGAGATCTTTGGCGACCATTTCATTTTGTTACAGGACACCAATATGCCTACTTCTGCTTTAACATTTATATTATACTAGTCTAGTAGATAGATCACTATAGACTACATTGACTTTGCAAATTTATCAATGTTTATATATCTGCATCCTTAGGCTGCCCGCCATTTACTTCAAGTTCAAACTTATAGCCAGGTCACCATTATCTGACATGAGCCACCATAAATCTAATATTTGTACTTTAAAACCTTGAATATATATGTGCTTTGTGTATATACTGTATACTATTTGAAACACATTAATGTTGAAGTTTTGGGATGGCTTTTAAACTAGATTCCATGTTTATTTGGTGAGGGATATACTTTAGAATCCCCTGTTATGGTTATGCTTGCGTCTTTTTACATCAATCGAAAAAATCAGAAGATGCTCTTTGTGATTTAAATCATAAGATGCTCTTTGTGATTTACATCATAAGATTCTCTTTGTGATTTAAAAATTGATATTTTATGCTGAATGGATACTTCATAGCATCGTTTGAAGTGATTGGAACACCGACGGTATGTTTGGTATCGGTAAATCAGGCAATACCGATCAGTACACCGATATTCTATATCATATTGATATATGTAATGTTATTTTATTACAAATGTACATGTAATAAGGGTACTTTATGTATATTAATAGGGTTAAAGTATATTTTTAATATATATAATATATTAAATGTTTTGTTATATAGGTATACCGCCTACCGATCATGGATCTGTTCTTCAAACATTCGTAAAATATATCGTCATTATTAGATAAGATTTAAGTACCATGTATACTTGTCAGATCCCTGTCGGATGCTCTCTTTCCATATCCTAAAGTTCATAATGGATTCTAGAATAATACCATCTCTTACATAAATTGCTTCTTTATTAGTAAATGTTAATTGTTGTTTGAGCAACTTAATAAAATAACTTATAAACTTGTTATATAGATTTGGCTGTTGCATTTTAGTTTACATGTGTGTGTGTGTAAGAATAATGGAGGAAAGGTGCCATAGGAGGGAATTTCCTCCTATGGCCTCGAAAAAATATATCCTCCCAGCATTTTTTTCGACGATCGGTATTCATCATCTTCATCTTCATCATCGAAGATGTGTACACACCAAATTTTATATGATTCTATCACTTTTTCACTGTTGATTTAGCGGGTGCAAAATTAACGGTATACCGACAATAGAACTTTTTTACATTGCTAATTCAACGGTGAAAAAGTAGTAAAATCATATGAAATTTGGTGTATCCACATCTTAGATGATGATGATGAAGATAGGTGCCGATCGCCGAATAAAATGTTGGATGATTGATTTTTTTCGATGCCATAGGAGGAAATTCCCTTCTATGGCCCCTTTCCTCCATTTCTCTCTCTCTCTCTCTCTCTCACACACACACACACACACACACAACAACAACAACAACAACTGGGGTAGACCTAAATGAACATAGATGGAGGCAGTTAAAAATGATATATTATCGTCAATTTGACCTTGGAGATGGCCCTTGACGGTTGACATAGTAAAATAGAAGAAACGGATTCATATAGCTGGCCCCCAAAATTTGAGATATATGCTTCTTGTTGTTGTTGGCATACCCACATGCTTATACCCTGTCATGCGGTATATATCAATGCGGGATACAGTAAAATTACTAAAATAATTTTTTCTTGAAGCAATCCTTCTGTGATCCTTTCCATCCAATGATTTGCATATGTATGTGTTCCTACCCTTATATATCTCTGAGGCAGTCTATACTTCTTATTCGATGTATAATTATAAATATAAGCTGAGCTTGTTGTTTTCCATGTCTTGAGAGTTGAACTAATTGACTCCTTTTATCTTGTAGACTTTCTAGTTTCTGCAGCTGTTGCCGAGTTCAAAGGTCCAGTTATATTTGGTGTTGTACGCTTAGCTCAAGTTAACATGGAGTTAGCAAGAATTGAAGCAAGCTTTAGCGGCTTGTCTCCTGGTAAACATGGTTGGGCTATAAATGAGTTTGGTGACTTGACTAGAGGAGCAGAAAGCACCGGAAAGGTTTATAATCCGGAAAACATATCTTCTGAAAAGGTAAAAAACGTATACTCCAGTGCAAATTATTACTTAGTTTGGCTTCTCTGAATTGTTATCAAGCTGGGATTTATTGTTACTGCTGGATGCATTACTATCATTTTATTTTCTTTTTAAAAATAAAATTGGAATATTCAAGTCATTACCCATCTGCTTGAGATATTTATCTGCAATTTCTTTGATGTCTGTTCTTTTCCTAGGTTTTTAATTTTTTTTTTTTTTGAGTAAAACAGTCACTGTAACATTTTCATTCCTTTTCTTTCTGGTATGGTGATGAAAATATAGACTGTGGCCAGCTTTCAAAGCCTAAGGTGTCCTTGTCCAATGGAAAGTACTATTTTTCTCTTTTTTTTAGTCAATTGATTCAGGAATTGCAGCTACTAAAGTCATGAAGATGTGATTTCCTTATAGTTAGGCCTTACTAAAGCTGGACGAGATCATAATTTAACTTTACTACCTATGTTAGGCATGGTTAATATTTAGTGGTCATCTCTGTTTGAGCGATTTATTTTCCCCATGTTTTTTCAGGCTCTTAAACATGACAACGCTTCCTGGTTAAAGCTGGAGCCCGCTAGTTAGTCATTGATCTAAGTCTGTAAAAAGACTATTATTGTGCATGTAAACAGACCTTTAGGCGAAATCGATCACAAGTTTTGCAGATTAAACTGTTCAGCAGAAAATATAAAAGGCAGATTTTCGTTTTCTTTTCTAGCGAGCCTTTGCAAATTATCGGTTATTTTTAGTTCATGAGACTGGGCTTTGCATCCCCAGCTCCGGTCAAAAGAAGGAAAGAAAAATTGAAGAAATATTATTTCATGACAGAATTTTTCTTTTTCCTTGATTAGATCCAGTGAATCCTCTATATTTCAGTTGTCTGTTTTCAGTTATTCTTGTCATACAATTTAGACATCCGCGTTCTCTCTTGGTTCATCTCCTAACCGGTGCTTATTTTAATCCTTGAATTTATTTACAGCCACTGGGCGACCTGGGAACATTGGAAGCTCTTGAGACCGGCGAAGCCCAATTCTCGGGTACTAAACCGATGCTCAAAGTTGCAGATCTCATTGGTCGCTCCATTGTGGTTTATGAGACCGAAGATAAATCTGATTCTGGTGTTGCAGCTGCAGTCATAGCTAGAAGTGCAGGTGTTGGTGAGAACCACAAAAAGATCTGCACCTGTGATGGTGTCACCATATGGGAGTCTAGTTAGCTTTTCGCATTCAGCTCTGCAGTACTTGATAGCGAGGAATTTATAATATGGTAACGGTACTTGATGAAAATAAAACTTGTATAACCTTTTTGTTCAGGTGTGTGAAATAGAGAGAGAGAAAAGATCAGGGGAATGTAAATGGGTAGATTGGATTAATTCCTATCCTCCTTTTTAAATAGGCAATGCCATTTTGGCTATCACATCTCCATTTAGCGTCAAATTATATATAATAAACCTGTGTACAGTACGAGCATTCTAATACTTCTCGACTGGAGCATGTATGTCATATATGTCCAGTTTGTTATAAATATAATGCACTCTATTCCTTCCTAAAGGTTTTGTGAATAAATCTGCTAACTGATGAGCAGATTGAACATAGTAAGTGAGGTTTTAAATGTCGTTGAATATCGGATATTGGAAACGTATCGAAAAAATACTTAATATAGCAGATATCATCAATATATCGAGAGACATCGTCAATATATCGGGAGATATCGTCATATCGGGTGATATATCGGTTTTATTGTATCGGCAGGGGTTCCAAAACGATATATCTCGACCGATATGACCAAAATTTGATTCCCTGATAGTAAGTGTTGATGATCCTATCTTCAACCTTTTCTCTCACAAAATGACAATTAATCTTGATATGTTTCGTTCGCTCATAGAATGCAGAATTAGAGGTGATATAGATTGCAGCCTTGTTATCACAATATAACTGCATAGAAGAAGTGGGTTTAAAATCAAGCTTTTCAAACAGAAACTAGATCCATATAAGCTCATACGTAGTATTCGCTATGGTTCGGTACTTTGACTCAGCACTGGAACGACACTACGTTTTGCTTTTAACTCTTTTAGGAGACCAAGTTACCTTTTACAAATACGCAATATCCTGTAGTAGATCTGCGATCAGATGGAGACCCAGTTCAATCTGCATCAGTGAATCCTGCCATTCGAGAATGTTTATGATCTGAATACAGTAGACTCTTCCCTAGAGCATTCTTCAAATATCGAAGTATCCAAATCACCGCATCTCAATGAGCAATTTGAGAATCGGCCATGAATTGGCTCACAACGCTAACATGATATGCAATAACGGGTCGAGTGATGGTGAGATAATTTTGCTTACCGACCAATTGTCGGCATCTTTCGGGATCTTCAAACAAATCACCTTATCTTGGATGCAGCTTAGTATTAGGATCCATTGGAGCTTCTATGGATCTGCATCCTAACATCCCAGTTTTAGTCAGCATATCAAGCGCATACTTTCGCTGTGAGATATATATATACCATCTTTCGATCGAGCAACCTCGATACCCAAGAAATATTTACGACTTCCAAGATCTTTAGTTTGAAACTTTGTTTGAAGGTGATGCTTAAGCTATGCAATACCAGCCATGAAAATATTCCTAGAGGGGTGTTGAATAGGAATATGCTACTAATATACTCAAATTAAAAATTCTAAACTATACTTGCAAATATACACCACAATTGAATAGCTAAGTAAATGATGAATCAATAAATATAAGTGGCTAAACTAATCATAATTGTGCACAATAAGCAATCATGCAAAGAACAATCACAAGAATGAGCAATTAGAGCATACAGGGAACAAGCATGCAAATTCTATTTATGAATATAAAGCAAGTGCAAGAAAGAGATAGAAATTGCAAATGCAAACACGCAAGGTTTTAGAGAGGTTCGGGAGAGCCGCTAGTCCTCTTTCTTTAGGCGCACGGGCCAGTTCTACTAAATACGTCTCCACTGAGGCAACACGTTGCGCACACGTAACTGACACAACACGTCTCTACCGAGACTACACGTTGCGCACCCGCAACCTTCCAACACGTCACTCGACACACGAGCGCCTCTTCTCTCAATACAATCACACGTCCTCACACTTTAGTACTTCTTCTCTCGACAAGCTTCTGTTTTTACAAAAGACGTTCCTCTCTTACAATGTCAGTTTTGCATTAAAGATTCCAAACATAAAGAAAGAAGAGATTACAATTGAAGCATAATACTCTTGATAGAGTTTCTCTCAAGCTCACTTCTAATACTCTACAAAATATAGATAATCAATTTGAGCTCTTGTCACGTCTCGCTTCCCAATAGACGGAAATGGTGACGTGACAAGCTCACGGTATATTTATCCAGAGAAGACCATTCCCTAAATAAATATACTAAGCGTATTGAAACAATAATACACAATACAAGAATAAATTGAGACTGTAAATTTTTTTCAACAAATATCTTTATTTACATTCAAATTCCAATATTTACAAATACAAGAGTTTATGCTGGAAAGTAAATACAATAAAGAAAATGCCTAAAAAAGTGGCTGGAGAAAAAAATGAGGCTGAGCTAGCCCTGAGTAGCGATCTAGTGGTAGTCCTTCTCTGTAGCTTCAACCTCCTCCATCTCGACCGTATTTGACGAACATTCCAAGAGAAGAAAAGCGGGTGGAATGGCCGTCAGCGAACTAGCGCTCGGTAAGTCCCAAAAATAGGTAAGTAAAAAAAATGACAAGAGTAGAATATATATATGACAAATAAGAGTATATGATCATGGGTAAGTATATACAATAGGTCTCTAAGTGGTCATTATGTTAACGTTAAGTTTCAAAAGTGAATGTCAACGCGGCTGTAGAAGTATTCACGAGCTCAAGAGTGAGATTCCAGGAGCAAGGAAACACAGGCTCATTTCATGTGTTAGTATCGGGGCTTGTAACGACCGTGTTTTCTAATAAAATATCTTTTATTTAATTTTCTAGAATCAAGTGGTTATTTACGTATTTCGTTGAGAGAAGAATATTTTTAAAGTGGTGTTATTAATATTCAAAGCAATGAAAAATAATTAAAGGAAATTTAAAAAAAAATCTATTTAAATTTTTCTAGGCTTAAAATGTCTTAATAAAATTTTACAATGCCTTAAAATAATTTATGTATTTTTAGTATCGATTAAAATAATTATTTCGTAATTAAAATATTTCCAAGAAGAAAATAGATAATTATAAAACTAACAAATATCATATATATGGAAATATTACTTAGTTTTAGCCCAAAATTATTTTTATACTAAAGATAACAATAAAATATATTTTCTAAAATTTTTTCATAATTTTCCCGTATTTAAAACCATTTTTAACAATTTTTTAACCAAATTCAATTTTAAAAATAAATCCGAGTATTTTTATTTTAAAAAAATAATAATATTAAATCTCCTTAACCTGGACCGTTGGATGCAAAGATCCAACGGACCAGAGCCTACCGGCGGTGCCCACGTGGTGGGGACCATGCGAAAACGCGTGATCCCCACAACACAGACGTGTGGCGCGTGGCGGCAGCGCGACGGCTCGATATCGGCGGTTGGATCTTGATCCAACGGCTGAGGTGAAAAGGCATTGGCGGCAATCATTCGGGAATCATCAGCTGATGATTTTGCAATCATTTCGGCGCTGATTTTTGAGGGTTTTAATGGATTTCTTGGATTTTATGGTTGGTGAAAAAACCCTATAAATAGATATCTTCAAACATTGATTTCAAACATCTCAGAACTCCAAAAATTCTGAAAAAATACCCATGCCTTCGTATCGACGACACCGACGCTGCGGTTCCACCCAAGCATCAAGAAAAAATCCAAGCGCGGATCTATTGGGGATTTAGTACGAGCCAATTGTTTTCCCCAATCAGAGCAAAGCACTGTTCAAATTTTGAAATTTGAAATGAAGCAGCGCTTCATAAAAGCGCTGGCACTAAGAGTCAAAGATTCTGAGGCAGCGCTCACGTGAAGCACGAGAGCGCTAGCGCCAAGAGTGCGCCAGCGCTAAGAGTCAAAAACTCTGAAGCAGCGCTCACGTGTAAGGCACGAGAGCGCCAAGCGCTAGAACTAAATGTTCTCCACCGTTGGATCAAAGATCCAACGAAGATGATAAATTATCAAATTACCAGAATAAAATTCTGTTAAGGAAATACCCCTCAGAATCTTTCCAAACAAGAAAAATTGTGGTCTGTAAATCAGAGCACCGTTGGATCAAAAGATCCAATGGTGATTAAAAATCACCAAGATATAGAAAAATCTCTGATGGAAAATAATTTCCCAATCTTGTTAAGTAACAAGAAAGATGTCTTCTGTAAAACAGAACCTTAGGATCAAAGATCCAACGGTGGGAAACATCCCCAAGTCAATTAGAGGAAAGATTTTCTTAACCGATTCAACAAATCAGTCTCCACTATATAAAGGACCCAAGACTTCAAGTCTTGCACAGAGGAACCCCCCACAAACTTTGAGAAGTTTCAAAGAGAAGAGCAAGCTCTCGGAAGAAGAAATTTTCTTTAAGGTAAATAAAAGAAGAGAGATCATAATATCTCCTGAATTTTTAAGAGTTTAACTCTCACATCATAAGAACCCAGTTCTTTATGTAGATCACAGATCCATAAGACTAGGTTTTTCATAAAAAAACAAGAGATCATAGCATCTCATCAGAAGGAGAAGAACTTAGTTCTAATATCCATGAGACAAAATCTCTTATAAACCGAGAATTTAATTCTCAGAGCACAGAAATGATCAGAGCTACCTAAAAAGAGCCTTAGCGCTCCAACTAAAAAGAAGCGTCTCAACGTTCCAAGTCTGGCGCTCAGCGCCTAGTGCTCCGAGCGCTATGTTATAAAAAGAGGCTTAGCACTCCAAATTAAAAGGAAGCGCCTCAGCGTTCCAAGTCTGGCGCTCAGCGCCCAACGCACCAAACACTATTTCATAAGAAGCGCTTTAGTGCTCCAAATTTGGCGCTCAGCGCACCGCGTGCTCCTCACGTGTGCGCTATTTCATAGGAAGCACTTCAGCGCTCCAAACCCGGCGCTCAGCGCCAAGCGCACCACGTGCTCCTCACGTGGGCGCTGAAAGAACACAAAGTGTTCTTTAAATAAAAGTCTCAATGCCATAAAAAATGTTCAACACTCAGCAAAAGACAAAAAGAGAAAGGGTGTCAGAACCCAAGTCAATGCTCAACATTGTTAAATAAAAAGGGACTGAGCCCAAATGAATGTTCAACATTCTATTCAAAACTGAGTGGGTTGAGCCCAAGTTGGTCATAAATCCTTAATTCAGATTAACTGAGCCCATGTGCTCATAATCTCTTAATTGATCTTGGTCCAAAACCTGACTATGGATCTCCCAACCAACATTGGTTCAATGGTACATATCTTCACACCTCTGATATGTGCCGTTGTAATTCTTCAACGTCTTCAGAGAGATGGCGGGTCCCGACAACTAGAAACCCAATGGACCGCAACGTCCTAAAACTAACAATGGACCGTAATGTTTTTAAACTAACTACGGACCGCAACGTTCCTAAACTAAACTCTATGGACTATGAGGTCCTTAAACTCATGGACTATGATGTCCTTAAACCCAATGGACCGTAATGTCCCTAACTAAACCCCCATAGACTATGACGTTTTTAAACTATGGACTATGATGTCCTTAAACTCCATGGACTATGATGTCCTTAAACTTATGGACCGCAATGTCCCTAAACAAACACAACAGAGCCCACATGCATTTTTGTTGGATCTAAATGATCTCAAAATCATGTTGAGTAGATCTTAGTCTAAAATTAGACTAACGTATCCTCAACAAACGTTTGAGTTGACCTTAGTCTAAAACAAGACTAACGGTCTTTAAACCAACCCAAACCCAAATCTAAGAAAATACGGATTTGGACTAATCCACGCCCTACGGGCGACAACATAAATTAGTCTCCGTACATAATCCACGGGAAACCAAAAAACAAAACAAACACACACGACACGAAGTGACCATCTGGAGAAGTAGAAAGTGGTTACCGCGATGCAGCAGTGTAATTAACTATAGGGGCTTGCGCTTGCAGGGAATAGCGTCCCCACAATCAAAAACCCTTCACAATGAGGGGGAATCTGACGAGGTCTGCTACAACGGCCGCATATATCCAAACTTCCGATACACGGTACCATAAATCAACTTGGCATTTTCGGAGAGGTGGACGGATAAAACCAAATAGCATCTGCTCCCAAAATTCAGGCTAGATGTCTCAACGTCTCAGTTGCGTCTTTCGGTGGTGAACAGATTCTGGCACGCCCGGTGGGTCCCTTTTCCTCTTTCCACTCCACATTTCGTGTGTTGTGTTTCGCGAACGAATCGAGGTTTAATATGGTTGCCCCTAAATTCGAGGTACTAAGATTTGGTGACTTGCTCCCGTGCAGAAAAAATGGCTTCCAACTGCACCAGCTGCAACAACAACTCCCACTCCGTCCTAGCTGGAGGAATCACCTTTGGGCCTCAAGCGGCCTCCATTTTCGCAATGCTAGTGGTGTTGGAGATAGTGCCCTCATAGTCAATTATTGGATCGCAGGTACGTGATTGCAATGATGGCGGAGGACCTATACCGGTAGGACAGTCTTACTCGAGATGATAGTATGCTATCTGGTTTGCCTTTATCAGTCGTGTACATGTTCAGGTGACTGATTACATGTTACACTTTGATAGAGCCCTTAGGATCTTGCTTTACTACCAACTGTGTGACGGCGATCATATGAGAGTTGGGTAGTTTATATGCATATCCTTAAATGTGGTCCCTAGTCGTGGGAGTTTCGAGACAGGGCATCGATACTCCGGAGTAGACTAGTGTATACAGTTGAGACCCCGACGAGGGGCGGTGGCCGGTCTCACAAGCCACTGATGTCAGTTGGATCACCTAAGATGTATACAGGTGCTCATTGGGTTATGAGTACACCGGACATGACTCGCCGGGAATCTACTAGTTGGTATTATACATATCGTCAGATAGCAGTTCCCTGGTGACATGTGTACAGGTTAGTTCATCGACCTGAGGTCGTCATTTGTCTCGTGTGAGTTCCCACTGTGCTTTGATTTCTACCTTACCATGGCTCAAAGGAGTCGTGCAAACAGGTAGTTTTTGGGTACAATCCCGAGCCACATGGAGGCACGTGAGCGGATCGGCAGGGGATTCGTCTCTCCTGGTATTGGGGGCGAGATCGTGCTGTGTCTAGGAGAGCCATTACACAAAGCCCACGGCCGTGGCAGGAGATTTACTGGTAGGTACTCCAGTAGTATCTCAGGGTGTTATTGGGTTACACTCCGACACGACCTATACTGCTATTGGGGGTCTGACGTTACTAGCCCCCTAGGCAGATATGCGATACTCATAGACGAACGGACCGGACTGTATATACATTGTCACTGTTAGGCTCAGTAGGGTTTCCGGATGAGTTCGCTCATCGGCATCCCTTGAGGTCAGTCCATAGGCAGCCGTTATGCATAGCTAGTGCCGCTGACGGTTTGTGGTTAAACCCACTGCCAGGGTACTGACGAGTCATTAGAGTCCCCCCACAGACAGTTTCCCAAGTTCGGGCGAAACGTTGTAGAGGCCGTATGGTTTTATGGCAGGGTTCGGAAAATGCACGTGCGTTTACGCACGTGTCAGATTTCGGGCAGATGATACTGGTCGGCTTTGGTTTAAGCCGGATCCGAGTATTATATTGAGTAGATATAATATCTTTGTCTCAGTTGCATTTGTATTCGGTCGTAATACAAATGCGGGTATATTTATACAGTTACGGGGTTATCCTGAAATTCGTTTCGGGATCACTTTTGGAAGTTGCCAGTTTCCAGTTTTCTATCAGCCGTCTTTTAACATTCGGTTAAAGACGGATTTATCTTTTCTTGAGATGAGTGTGGAAGGTTCTAGAAGTTTCTAGAAGAGGTGGCTAGGTTGAATGGTGTTGAGTTTTCATTGGTTGCTTTCTTTGTGTTCACACTTTGTGTTCACACTAGATATTTGTTTGTGTTCACACATGATATTTTCTTATGGTCACCCACCCTCTCTTACACTCACCCTCCTCCTCCCTATATATGGCCGGCCCCTTCCCCCTCTCTCACACTCTCTCACTTGGGTTTTCATTTGGTAAAAAGATTATGATAGATTTTGGGGTGTATGGAATTTCAGCTCATTTTCATTCCATCACCCGATTCCCATGGCAACTTCATTAACCGATCGTCCACGGCTTTGGACGAAGTGAGACAAAGTCTTCTACTCATTCTCTACATCATTCTTGGTCGTCTCTTTTAGCAAACTTGACGACCGAGTTGCCTCGAGTCAGAGGCGGGAGCCCGTTTAAAGAATCGTTGACGTGGTGCCACCTGGACGAGCAGATCGGAGATCGACGAGATCAGAGCAGCCGCAACGGAGCATGGGATGATGGTTAAAGAACGAAGGACTCGGATCGTTCGGTATAACCTTTCGACACTCTTTACAATTTGTTAGTTTAGCAATAATGGCAGATCCGGGTTAAAGTATACGATAGCGCCAGTTAAAAGTTTTTTTGTTCCGCATTTGGCGTCTGTAGACGGCCGGGGCGCTAACGTAGACTTACAGTGGTATTAGAGCCTCACCATTTTGCTTTACTAACTTGTGCTAACGCGTTTAAAATATCGATCGAACCGGATATCAAAAACCGCATTTTTCAAGTTCACAGTTTCTGTAGATTTTAAATGATGTCCTAAAATTATTCTACATATCACAGAAAGTTGTGCAGGGTTTTAGAAGCACACCGACCAAATTTGACCACGTGATTCCACCAAACTGCCGCGGAATCGCGGCCAAACCCATGGTTTGGCCGCGCATCCGCGGCCGTTCTATTGAATCAGTGCACCAAATTTGCACAGTGTCTTCTCTGTTGGAATTTGGGGTTTTTGGTATATATCTTTTGGGCCCAGATTTTGTTACTGTTCAACAGATGTTCGTGGGGCCCACTTCGTGATATTTAGTCGATCGAAATTTAAACATGTTAGTTTACAGTGCTTACATTATATCTCCGATCGGGAATGTCATTTGATCGGTAAACCGCGTCTGATTGCTATAGTTCTTTTAGACGGGTTTGCGAACGTGACATTCGCGATGATGTTCTGTGTTGTGCTGTGATGTTGCGGATTTGTCGTGGTGGATAGCAGTGTGCAATGATAGTGCAGTTTGGATTTATTTGTACATTTGATATTGCGGGGCGAGCGTCCAACATGTGGACTGCCGTCACTGCCTGTTGTATAATATTCTTTTGGGGCACGACCAGGTTGCGGTCGATGTACCTGTTGTACTATTTTTCATTACTATACTAGGTTTTGCCCCGCGACGGAGTGCACGGATAGCCGGGTTCTGAGGGGCAACGGGTCCGCATCTCATGGCTTTGAGAGGCAGAGGGACCTCACTCTAGAATTGGCAGACTATTCGCCGCACTCGTAGGGGGTACAGTTGACCCAAGGAGGGGTGCCCAAGATTACCGGATTCCGTGAAGTGCTGGGTGGTCCATTCACTTTGCTGTAAGGGGCTGCCTCGCTTCAGGTTTTGGCGGGTAACTTGCCGCACCCGTAGGGGTCTAGGTTTCATTGCACAGGCTATCCACACGACCAGGGGAACGTCGGGTTTCAGCAGCGGCTCTGTGAAACTCGGGGATCCCAGATTTTCTGTATTGTTCTGTGATATTTATTACTTTTCTGTAATGTTGCATATTATCACGCCTGGAGCGATTATTGTATATTGGTTTATATACTATTAGATGTTGTATATGTTTTACACCCGCGCTAGTTCAGTCCCCGCTCTGTCCTTAGTTAAGTAACCTAACGGGTGATGACGAGACCCAGTGACGAATGCGGATGGCATATACGTACATTTTATTTTCGTTCTTTTCTGGTGTGATTGATTGATGGGACTGCGTTGATTCTGATCAATGCAAAGTAAAACAAACCTATTTGGCAGTTGTTGGAACAATTTAAAAAGTGTTATTACAAAGATGTTTCCTTTTGTTATGCATAGCGGTATTCAGTGGAATATCCTGCACCTCATTCGACGGGGCAAGGGTCGATATCCCTTCACCGGGACTGACCCCTTGGGCAGAAGTTTGCGTCAGGATAATAACTTCACTATAGTCGATTACAAGTTGCTTTGCATCGTGGTATTCAGTGGAATATCCTGCACCTCATTCCACGAGGAAAGAGCCGAGATCCCTTCACCGGGAATGACCTCTTTAGCAAAAGGTTTTCGCTACTATATTTTAAAAAGCTATCAGGTTCCTTCAGCGATATCAAGTTCACTACGTTAAAGGTTTTTTCGCCAAAAACCAGCCGTAGCCCTCCGCCACTTCTTTTGGGTATTCAGTAGTATTCAAGCTATGCATTTTAGCCAAAGTTAAGGCATAGTGTTTGGTAGCTACTGGGTATTCAATTGTTGCATAGATAGATGAGTTGGTTTGGGACAGTCGTTCTGCCGATTGGCCAAAGTCAGGGGCATGTGCGGGTGGGTTCAAATTGACAAGATAGTGACGGGTAGAACTTGGCATGTGACTTATGACATTTTGACCAAAGCCAAGGTTATAAGAGCATGGGGCAAAAATCTTATCGGGAGTTTCTAAAGAAACTGAAACTTGCCAAGTATGCGCATACCTTCTGGAGTATGAGTAACGTGGATGCATTCCATCACGTTATCATGCGATGAGAGTTGGATCCCGATTCCCACTGATGAGTTGGTTTACTCTTCGGGTGATGCCGATTGATTCTTCTTTCAGGTTTGGAGGAGAATTTGACAGGACAGTGGGAGGTTTCCGGATTAGATAAAGTGATAACCATTCTGATCTAGGTCAGAGTGCACACAGAGTGTTCTTTTCTCTCTCTCTTTGGTAGCGACCTTTGACCAACCCTAGACTATGACTCAGTGACCAAGTTGACCGAACCTTCTTAAAATACTGGCTTTTGGATTGTCCAAGTTGCATAAGTCATTGCCACTCCTTCTTCTACCCTTTGAATTTCTCAGAACACCCGTATTACTACGGACATCCACTTCCATTGGATAGATCCATCGTATGGTTATATACGAACTCGGAGGGATTTCTTCGAGGATGGATCAAGGTTCAGGAGAAATAGAATTGGTTTATTCAGTTGTCTTTTATTATCACCTTCTCTCAGGTTGCGAGGGCTCCTTGGTTTATGAGAGTACACCTATTACGCTTATTGGATAGTCTTATTCCAAACCATAGGCTGGTGCCGAAAGGTAGGGAATGAAGAAAACCAATTAGCCTAAGTAGGGTGTGCAGAAGGTAATATGTAAAGACAAAATAAAGGGATTAGAAAGAGGGCAAAGTAAATTGCGACTGTTATCATTCACGACCAAAACCGCGTACTTCATCGCCACTCCTATTTCACCTTTGAAAGAATAAGGTATTATTCATTTGTCTTTTATCATCACCTTCTCTCAAGATGTGAGTACTCCTTGGTTTAGGAGGGTACACCTATTATGCTTACTGGATAGTCTTCTTCCAAACCATAGGCTGGTGCCGAACGATAGGGAAGGAAGAAAACCATTTAGCCTAACGAAGGTGTACAGAAGGTAACGACTAAAGACAAATAAAGGGATTTGGAGAGATGGCAATGAAATATACGGTTAAAGTCATGGATTGGATTATGGAAGAGGCATTACTAGAAATACCAGGATACCCCTACGAAACATTTTCATGTTTCAGTGCATTGTTAAAAGAAAACTGTTTTCCCGATTAGATACTTACTCCAAGGGTATGTATTTACCAGGTTTCATTCTCATATCTGTATGGTTTTACAGATGATGAGTGAGAGTAAGTTATTGGGAATTAGGTAATTATCCTCATTATATCGGAATTCGTTGTAATTGGTGATATTTGAGGAAATCGCCAGGGTACAGTTTTCAACCTACGAAGCACAGGTTTTGAGTTATTCAACTCAGCGGACTTATACAGAGTATTGTATATTGTCCAGTGTCCATCAGGACAAAGGGGTAGGTCCTCGTACTTTGTTCTATTTACTTATGACTTCTCTAGTTTTTAGACAAGTGTTTCGTAGAAATACAAGGTCTAAGTTTTGAGAAGTTGTGGGTATAAGAATAAGTAGAGAACCAGGTGTCACAAGTATCGGGATTCTTCAAAGAGATCGAAGATGTAGATTCTTGTGATTGGTATTCAGATGATAGTAATGGCTTTGAGAAACTTGTTTCTCTTTCAGGTTACTCATAATTGGATGGATTCCTAAGTTGAGTAATGCTGATTAGTCTCTTTCCATTAAGTTGATATACACTGGAGACAGCTGCACGATTGAATATGGTTCCAATTAAATAAGTGCCAATGTTTCTATATTGGATATAGAATAGTTCGTACCTTAAAAGATGTTCAGGTACGAGGAGTTGTCCAGCTTATGCTTAAAACCAGACACTGGATAACTCAGGGCACGTTTCTGTAATGGCTGTTTGTGGGTTGACCCTAGCTATGACGAGGGTTGATATTCTACCATTTGGAAGATCAATAGTGATATTGTTCTTGACTCGCCACAGTTTTAGTAAAATGGATTTTTTCAAAAAACAGTAGTGGGAGTATGGTAGAACTGGAAGTGATTCCAGAACCGCGAACGATTACGGAAAATTTAATAGGACCTATATATTCAATCAGGTTTGACATTCCATTAGCCACTCCGCAGATATGGTGGGTAACCTCAGACACCCGAGAGGTACTTCGGTAGCCTCAAGGACGGTGACAGGGAGGTTCTTATCTACCCAGACTTGACACTACTGTTGTTCCAGACTATGAGACCAGGCAGGAGGATAAGTATAGCATCGTTCTGAACTAGCTTTAGAAGTGCACGTGTATATTATTCTGGCAGAGGGTTGTCGTAGTCAGTGGGAGCAGCGGAAGCATAGTGGGCAAGTAGCTTATGTCTATTTATAGACTAGAGCAGTTATAGCGGAGATAGATCATCTAATTTTGATGTGACAGTCATTGATTTGACTTCATCAGAATAGGAGATGGATCTGTTAAGAAGGTAGTAGGGTGTGATGTCATGGTATCTGGATGACATACACAGAGTAGGAAGTAAAATTCCTATACTACGATCGGTTGTACTGTGGTCGTCACACAGTTGTTTCTCCAGACAGGATATGGATATAATATTTGACATTCTGGTTTCTGGATCTATGGTTTTAGATCTAGAATTGGGTAGTTTCCCAATGTGGGTACTTTGACAGATATTCTAATGGTTTTTAGAATAGTTGACTCCTAACATGGTGGTGTACCTGCAGGTGATGGAGTCACCCTCTCTAAAGGTGTCGTATAGACTAAAGGGGAGATGACTGTGCATGATTGGCAGATCACTTGCTTAGGCAATTGAGTCAATCGTGAGGTGTCAAGTACCACACCAGATGTTGTTTTTGCACTAGATGCGATAAGTTTGTATTAATCCAATCCTGGAGAGACATAAGGAAGCAGTTTTAGAACATAAGTGGATGTTCTACGGATTTGATGACGGCAGCCTCCTTCGAGAGACGATTATCATTCCAGGCTTCAAAAGTGACGTGGATGACAGAGTGATTGTCAGAGTTTTAGTTTTCCCTCTGACGAGGGACAGTATTATGGACAGGTGGTCCAAGAGGATACTGTGGGTGGCATGGTGCCGGATACTGATTAGGTTCAGTGATCGATACAGTCTAAGAAGTTTGGATTTGGAGTTCATTTATGAACTAGGTCCCATCAGATATCCAGACATATTCTAAGACAGGTATTACTCAATTCGGGAGATGGTTTTCTCCGCGAACTTGAGATTAAGAGAGATATAGAAAGAAACATCTAGGCGGATCCACTCACTGAGGCTATTTCTCGAACACAATAGTTTTACAAACGGGCTTTGTGAAACTGATTAGTAGAGGAGTTGGATGTTCGGTTTCACACGGGCCGTGAGTAGTCAACATCGCAATAATTAGCCTTGAGTGCAAGTGGAAGATTGTTGGAGATAGTGCCCTCATAGTCAATTATTGGATCGCAGGTACGTGATTGCAATGATGGCGGAGGACCTATACCGGTAGGACAGTCTTACTCGAGATGATAGTATGCTATCTGGTTTGCCTTTATCAGTCGTGTACATGTTCAGGTGACTGATTACATGTTACACTTTGATAGAGCCCTTAGGATCTTGCTTTACTACCAACTGTGTGACGGCGATCATATACGTGAGAGTTGGGTAGTTTATATGCATATCCTTAAATGTGGTCCCTAGTCGTGGGAGTTTCGAGACAGGGCATCGATACTCCGGAGTAGACTAGTGTATACAGTCGAGACCCCGACGAGGGGCGGTGGCCGGTCTCACAAGCCACTGGTGTCAGTTGGATCACCTAAGATGTATACAGGTGCTCATTGGGTTATGAGTACACCGGACAGGACTCGCCGGGAATCTGCTAGTTGGTATTATACATATCGTCAGATAGCAGTTCCCTGGTGACATGTGTACAGATTAGTTCATCGACCTGAGGTCGTCATTTGTCTCGTGTGAGTTCCCACTGTGCTTTGATTTCTACCCTACCACGGCTCAAAAGAGTCGTGCAAACAGGTAGTTTTTGGGTACAGTCCCGAGCCACATGGAGGCATGTGAGCGGATCGGCAGGGGATTCGTCTCTCCCGGTATTGGGGGCGAGATCATGCTGTGTCTAGGAGAGCCATTACACAAAGCCCACGGCCGTGGCAGGAGATTTACTGGTAGGTACTCCAGTAGTATCTCAGGGTGTTATTGGGCTACACTCCGACACGACTTATACTGCTATTGGGGATCTGACGTTACTAGCCCCCTAGGCAGATATGCGATACTCATAGACGAACGGACCGGACTGTATATACATTGTCACTGTTAGGCTCAGTAGGGTTTCCGGATGAGTTCGCTCATCGGCATCCCTTGAGGTCAGTCCATAGGCAGCCGTTATGCATAGCTAGTGCCGCTGACGGTTTGTGGTTAAACCCACTGCCAGGGTACTGACGAGTCATTAGAGTCCCCCCACAGACAGTTTCCCAAGTTCGGGCGAAACGTTGTAGAGGCCGTATGGTTTTATGGCAGGGTTCGGAAAATGCACGTGCGTTTACGCACGTGTCAGATTTCGGGCAGATGATACTGGTCGGCTTTGGTTTAAGCCGGATCCGAGTATTATATTGAGTAGATATAATATCTTTGTCTCAGTTGCATTTGTATTCGGTCGTAATACAAATACGGGTATATTTATACAGTTACGGGGTTATCCTGAAATTCGTTTCGGGATCACTTTTGGAAGTTGCCAGTTTCCAGTTTTCTATCAGCCGTCTTTTAACATTCGGTTAAAGACGGATTTATCTTTTCTTGAGATGAGTGTGGAAGGTTCTAGAAGTTTCTAGAAGAGGTGACTAGGTTGAATGGTGTTGAGTTTTCATTGGTTGCTTTCTTTGTGTTCACACTTTGTGTTCACACTAGATATTTGTTTGTGTTCACACATGATATTTTCTTATGGTCACCCTCCTTCTCCTACACTCACCCTCCTCCTCCCTATATATGGCCGGCCCCTTCCCCCTCTCTCACACTCTCTCACTTGGGTTTTCATTTGGTAAAAAGATTATGATAGATTTTGGGGTGTATGGAATTTCAGCTCATTTTCATTCCATCACCCGATTCCCATGGCAACTTCATTAACCGATCGTCCACGGCTTTGGACGAAGTGAGACAAAGTCTTCTACTCATTCTCTACATCATTCTTGGTCGTCTCTTTTAGCAAACTTGACGACCGAGTTGCCTCGAATCAGAGGCGGGAGCCCGTTTAAAGAATCGTTGACGTGGTGCCACCTGGACGAGCAGATCGGAGATCGACGAGATCGGAGCAGCCGCAACGGAGTGTGGGATGATGGTTAAAGAACGAAGGACTCGGATCGTTCGGTATAACCTTTCTACACTCTTTACAATTTGTTAGTTTAGCAATAATGGCAGATCCGAGTTAAAGTATACGATAGCGCCAGTTAAAAGTTTTTTTGTTCCGCATTTGGCGTTTGTAGACGGCCGGGGCGCTAACGTAGACTTACAAATGGAACAGGTGAAGCAAGCCACCACTGGGCTGTTTTTTGGGACCATGCTCCCACCAATAAGCTTCAACGCCCCATTGCTGTAGCAAGAAACTCTAAAGAAGTCGGTCTTTGATCGGCTTGCGACTACCGTGGCCCCTCTCAACGGGTCGCCCAAATTCAACGCCTCAATTTTTAACAGACTGGGCCAAAATCCCAATGGGCCCGTGAAGAAGCCCGCGATACCTGAGGGGGTTATCCCGAAACGGATAGTCATCCCTGTTCCAGTAAATGAAGTCATCAGAGAGACTTCTCCTGCTAAGGGATCAGTCTTCACAAGACTGACCATTCCGACTCCCGCTTTGGGCGAAGTCACCAAGACTACTTTCCCTGCTCAAAAGTCAGTCTTCGATAGGTTGGGTGTTTCTTCTTAGCGGACATCAGTCTTCAAGAGGTTGACACTGGCAGCAACCCTCCACCAGAGCAGGGGGCATGATGAAGCCACCCCCATAGCTGAGCCAATAACGTCTGCAAGGCATGCTCGACATCGTCACTGGCACCGAGTGAGAAAAGCTGGGGGCAGTTCCCCCTCCGGATTGACTCCACCGGCTCAGATGGTGGAAATTGACGCTGCTGTTCCAACTGGGAACAGTTTTGAACGACTTAGGAGGGTGCGCAGAAACTCTCCGACCGCCGTGCTAAAAAGATCTTCTCCGCTTGTGGAGAACGTTATAAAGGCGAAGCTAGAGCAGCCCCCTCAGCGGCTGTCCTCCAAAATCCATAGGGTCTGACGAAGGGTTCAAGACTCTATGATTAACCAAGACTACTCTCGCCAACCAAAGAAAATGAAGGTTCGGCAAGAGAAGGACCACCCTGTCATTCCACAGAAGGTGTCATCTACTTGGGTGCCCGCTGCAACGGCCCCCTCAACTTCGACTGCCCACAAAAGAAGAAGGCCGGAGAAAATCCCCGTGCCCGCGACAAAGCTCAAAGGCACTGAATCCAAACGCCCTAAGTCTTGGGGCATGGTGGTGCACACCATTTACATGACTTCCGAAAAAGAGGATAGCCGTATCTTCACGGGCCATCGACCACTCACCCGATCAGTAACAAAAGCTCAGGAGCAACAACAACAAAATCTCCAAGAGATACTAACGAAGATGGCCGCTCACTTGGCCAAAAGAAAGCCCAGAAACATCGTCGGGGCAGCGTCAAGAACAAAAAACAGATGCCAAATTCCTCCGAAGAATACTCGAGAGGAAAGACAAAGAGGCCGCGGAACAAGCGGCCAACATAAAACAAATGACGCTTTTATTCCAAGATATGGTCGGGATGGTGATACAGCCGGATCCTCTAGCTGAAGACCCTCCGATTATCCTTGAAGACGATAGAAGGGAGACATCAAACCCTCTTCCCTCTTGTTCAACAGCCAAAGAGGAGACAATCTCGAAAGCTGCGCTCGATGATTATATAGCTCAACAGATACGAGCTCATCAAGCGAACGAAGCCGCTGGCCAAGCCGTCAAGACTGGACGACCCTATCCGGATTGGTACGACCAAATAAACTACCCGCCGGGATACACGATCCCTAAATTCCATGTATATAAGAGGAAGGGAATCCACACCAGCACGTTGCTCAATTCAGAGCATTGTGCGGTAATACTGGGGGTGACGACAAATTGCTGCTTTGCCAGTTTGTGGGCAGCTTGTTGGAGACTGCATTTGAATGGTACTCTGAGCTCCCGAATGACTCTGTCAAGACATTTGCCGAAATGGAGCTACTGTTTACACAAAGGTTCGCAAGTGCCAGCGAACGTACCCCGATCATGGCGTTGATCAATGCCAGGGTGAAGCCAAGCGAAACATGGGTTCAGTATGTGATCTGGTGGCGGAACCTATTGTCGAAATGCGAGCAACACATCGAAGAAGCTCCTGCAGTAGGCATGTTTGTGGGTACCCTCGATCCGCAGGCGACCATATCTCAATTCATGATGTTTTTCAAGCCAACTACCTTTCAGGCCTTGATTGACAAGCTGGCCTAAATGGATCAGATGGGCCATAGACCGTCTTCCTCGAAAATGGAGTCTCGAAACGAAAAGGGGAAAGAGAAAGCGAACTTCATCGCCAATGCTCAGCAACAGCCCAATGGTCCAAAACCAGCTGATCGCCAAAACGATAGATAACGATTCTTCAACGAGAAACTAAAACGCCCTTATTCGTTTCCCCGGGATAAAATGAGGAGACTATTCGAACTGGCGGTGCATAACAGGCTCATCAATCTGCCAGATCCAAGACGTCCACTGCAGCCGGCCGACGCCAACAATCCTAATTACTGCCTCTACCACCGAGCAGTAGGTCATCCAATTGAAAATTGTTTCGTCTTTAAACGCTGGATTGAGGACCAATACCAACAGGGTAAATTCGCACTGTCCGAGAATTGGAAGGTAAGCCCGCCACAACCACACGCTCCGAAAAAGATGGACACGCCGGAGGCATCATGCTCATTTATAGAAGAAGCTCCATGGGAAGTTGTTCTTTCGACAAAAACGAAAAGAATGCTGAAAGATCTCCAAGCGTGTCCGGAAGTTAGATGGAAGAGCCCTCTGGAGTCTGAGATTATTGAGGGGATGCTGAAGCCGTGCCCAATGCTGAAAATTGGTGAAGGGGGACAAAACATTCAAGCCAAGCTTTCAAAATCTTTAAAGAAAAAGAAGAAGGCCAAGAAGCCCATCCAACCCGGAGACTGCCGTACAGGTCTGCAAAAATACATCAATACACTGAAAGAATATAACCAGAAGGCATGGACCCTAATCACGTTGGATGAATTCTTTAAACATGTTCTTGAGACTGGAGCCGATGACACTGATGAAGGAGACAATTCTTCAGAGGAGCCCGAGGATCATGTGGCAAGCTGCCACATGACCTTTCACTCATCAATAAATGGTAAAGAAGCTCCTCATACAGAGAAACTGAGGGCAGATCCAGAACCGGAATCAAAATCTCGGGAGCCATCGGACGAATTGATTGACAGACTGCTGAGTGAAGCTCTTCAGAAAAGCAAAATCTGACCGAGAGCGTGAAACGACCATATATGAAAGGGCCAAGCGTCGGCGTCACGTTGAAGAAGCTTCGGTATTGAGAAGCCATAGAGTACCCCAATCGGATAAAAGCACTTCTGCCGCCAGCAAAAGCAGGTTTAAGACAAGGAAGCAATTCGTTAAAGCCTTGTCGATGGGAATGAAGTTGCCACCTTTTGAAGAAGACCCTTCAGAAAATACGTTCCCTGACGAACTAGATGCATATCCAAACTACTGCTTATACCATCGGAGGATCACACCCTATCGAGGAATGCATAGCTGTAACACCATAGTTCATTTATATCAGTTCTATTTTGGGTATTTCTTTATTTTTGGCTACTTTTTGATTTATTGTGTTTTGGGTGCGAATAGTGTAATTGGTATCTGTATTTGCATCCGACCCGACCCGCATGCTGGAGACCCGTCTTGATTGCTGTTTGTGATTTATCCCTGCTAGTTATGAGGATTCGTGCACTTTCATGTTGTTTATTTTGCATACTCTCATTATATTTAGCATTTGCATTTTTAACATTTAAAGTCACATAAAATATTTTAAAAATACATTGCATGGCTTGCATGATACCCTAACCCTGTCATAGCATCCTGTTCAGTGAAACAGACGTGTTTGGATGGCTACGTGCACGTACGTGCATCCGTTCTTGGGGGTATGCATTTTCGTTATCCGGATATCCAAATTTAATTTTTGTCGACATGTATATTTTTCGTATTTTGAAACTGAATTTTTAGACCCGATCTGGGCATATTTTGGAGTAAATTTGTATTTACCAGAATATCATATTTTATTAACAATATATTTTTAACTGTTAACATATAATACGATTTGAAATTTAAATAACGAAAAGATTTTTAAAAATTAAAATCCTATCTACACAACAAATCTCTCTCTCCTCTCGCACTCTTTCTCTCTCCTCTCTGCCTCTCTCTCTCTCTCACTGACATTCTCTCTCTTTCTCTCTGCATATCTCTATCTCTCTCTCAGCGCATCTCTCTCTTTCTTTCTCTCTCTCTCTCTCTCCCCCTTTTATCTCTCCTCTCACGATCACTGTACATTTCTCGAGTCCCGTCACCGCCCTCTCGCTTACACTCACATCCCTTCTTCTAATTCTCTTCTTCTTTTATTTAAACCCTACCTCGCCATGAGAACCCTCTCAAACCCTAAACCTAACTCTGCCGCCTCCTCAAACATCAACCCGAGCCTCCATTCTCTCCTTCTCGTCATCTTCTCTCCTTTTCTCCCAAAGCTCCATGAACCCTGCACCAACCGAGCATCACCTGCACACTATCATCGCCTGAGCCTCACCTGCACATCGCCGTCGACAGATCACCGTCGTCGACGACTCCCTCGCTTCATCTTTGACCCCAGAACACCAAACTCCAGTGAGCATCTCCTCTCTTCTTCTTCTTCTTCTTTTCTTTTTCTTGATTCTTGATCTTATCTTAGCCTTCGCCGGAGCCGTGCTCGCCACTGCAGATCCAAGCGATCCAGTGAGTGTCCCTTGCTTGCGTGATTACCCTCTTGCCTTGCCTGGACATGTCCCGCGTGCCGTGTGTGCGTTGCGACGATTTACCGACGTCGGACGTGCCGTACGCATCCATCGTGTGTTCCGATCGAGGCAAGTTGATCTTGCTACATGCTATGATATATTTTACAACCATATTAATAATTATATTACACGTTTAGTGTATTGTGCATCCCTGTTACCATTTTACTGTTTTACGACGTCCGTGTGCATCCATATCGTTATTTACATATCAAGTCGCATGCTAATCCATCTTGCTACATGCTAGGCATATTATTATGCATCCATATGAGTAAAATGTTACACGTTTATCACATTATACATCCATACTAAAGTTTTACCGTTTTCGGATACCCGTATGCATCCATATCATTTAATATACATGTAGCTGCATCTACAGATCATATTAGCTCATATTATTAATACATTAGTACCCCATGTAGATAATGTGCGTCCCATTTAGTCTTGAAACTATAGTTGTAACCCCTGATAGTTAGTTATGCATCCATGTCTATTTGTGTATCCATACCATTAATTCTGCATACCTAGTTGCACCCCATATTACATTAACTCATATTATTAATACGTTAGTACCCCATGCTTAATATTATGCATCCTGCTTAGTCATGGTGTAACCCCTGGTACATATTTGTGCACCCATGCTTTTATCGTACATCCGTATTCTACCCTGATTCAATACTACTATATTTTACTGTTGGGCACCCACTTGATACATGTACACTATCTGACATGACCTGATATATCATTACTTGACTGGATACCCGATCCTATTTCTAATGCCGACAATCCTGACATGTTGTCCCGATGGACATCCTGTTGTCTGTATAGACAAACCTGTACCCGCTTGATCCTGTGTTGGCATTAGCTCCAGATTTATCAATACCTGACTTGAACACATAACTTGGGGTATGGGGAAATCAATGATGAAACCTGACTTGTAAATCGACAGTTCGATACTTATACTGATCAGTTTTACGGACTAGGCCAGCCTCGGGATGATGCTGCTAACATCGTTTGTCTGTACATGTTACCTGTTTACTGCATAGCGGCACGTCTCGGATTCAGCCCGAGAGTCTTGACCGTGGTCCCGGGCATGCACGGGATACTATTGAGTTACATCGACGATTCATTAAATTGATTTCACAAACTTGAGAGTAGTTAACCCGGTAGCACGGTTTAGTTTCATCGCTGCACTTCACATATACTGTTACACTTCACTGTACTTCATCCCTGCTCACTTATTACATTCATGTTACTATTTTATAACTCATGCTTGCATATCTTGTTACCCCCTGATTGTATTATTGTTAATATTATGGCGTACTGACGTCTGGGTTCTGCATGGCCCAGATCCTTTACCCCTGACGCTGGCCGAGCAGGAGTACTTCAGCCGACAGGCCGAGCAGTGAGGACCTGTTAGTATTCTAGTTTAGTTTCCTTTCAGCAATTTTTTTATTTCCTGATGTGAGCCCGTATTTGGGACGTTTCTTCCAGATTGTTATTGTTTTGGATTTATTGCTTCCGCATATTATTTCTTGACTCTTTTTCTGGCATATGGACATGTACTAGTTAGTCTATTTCATTTCTACTGTTCTTGATATCTCTAGATGGCTGTAATATGACCGTGGAGGGATGTTTCCTAGCCACAGGTAGCATGGCTGGCTCTGTCACGTGCCGATTTTAGCGCACTCTGGGAAGCGTGGCGTGACAGAGTTTGTTTGGTATCAGAGCGATAGGATTTAGGTTAATCGGGTTTGATTCTTTTGTAGTTGGGTATTGGACCCAATACACGAATCGGAAAATCCGTAACTAGAAACATGTCCTGCCACATTGTTATTGTGATTCTTGAATCATATCTTTCTGTTGACTCTTGTCTTGACGATATGCAAACAACTTTCCATCTCAGCTTGAAACCTGTTGGTTCCCTATTGTTTCTCCATGATCCTTTGATTCTAATACTAGGATTTGAGCAACTTGAGTGGAGTTATGTGATTGTAACTATGTACCATGGCATGGTTACAATGCGGTACTCTATTTAAGTAACTTGGAGTTATAGTCTTATTTCATATCCTTGATTTATGGTCATTATTCATCACAAGTTTTGAATCGTGTTTATCATACTAATCCTCTTCGGTGTCTTGGTTGCAGGAACATGGCAGATAGGAATCTGTGATCGTACCAGAGGCGTGTTGATGACGCCGCATTACTTGGAGTAATTCATGGGATGCTGGAGAACCAGAGGTGGCAAGCCGAGCAGCACCAGCGGCAAGCCGATGCTTTTCAGGAAGGTTTGCGAACCGTCCAGCAGTCCGTGAACAATGTTGCGGCCAAACCAGTTGAGCGTGTGGATACCATGGCGGATTTCAGGAGAGTTGGTCCGTCCATTTTCACTGGTTTGGAGGAGCCATTGCCAGCGGAGTAGTGACTAGTCGATACGGAGAATCTGCTCGTTGCAGCACAAATTCCAGAGGATAAAAGAGTGGATGTTGTACGCATCCAATTGGTGGACAATGCCCATGAATGGTGGCATGTGGAAGAGACCCGTTTGCCCAAGCCGATCAGTTGGGCTACTTTCTCGCAGAGTTTCTTGGAGAAGTTCTTTCCGCAGACTGCACGGGAAGAAATGGAAGAAAAGTTTATCAGTCTGAAGAAGAATGGCGGATCCGTGGATGCGCATGTGGCTAAGTGGACACGGCTCAGTCGATTCGCTGGACCTTTGGTGGCCAAAGAAGCTGATAGGGCATGAAGGTTTATGCGCAGTTTGGACGTGGAAATCTAGAGGCACATTATATCTCTGGGATTGACCACTTTCTCTCTCAGGTTCTTAAAGCAGCCAGAGAGGAGAAGAGTTTATCATTGAAGACAGACGGTACGCAGCAGCAGGCAGTTGTGGTGCGAAAACCGGCGTTGCGCTGAACTGAGCGCCTATACGTAGAGGAATTCCGGTGAACCGACGTGGCGTAGTACCGATGAAGAAGCCCGTCGTTGATCAGAGAAAGAGCATGATTTGTGATTACTACCATTTACCCGGACATGTGCAGAGGGGGCGTCGAAGGATACGGGGACTTTGTTTAGTTTGTGGATCAGCGGATCATACTATAAATGCTTGTCCGTCGAAGCTTCGTTTGAAGGATGATGTTCAGAAGCCACTGCAGAGGTAGTTTCAGGGGAAGAAGCAGTTAACTTAGGGACCCAATCAAGCTCGAGCCTTTACCCTGACAGCTGAAGAGGCCAAGGTTTCAGACGAAGTGGTTTCAGGTATCCTACTTGTTCATGATTTTCCCTCATTAGCATTATTCGATTCTGGTGCATCCCATTGTTTTATGTCGTCCAAGTTTATTGCTACACACTCGATTTCTTGCACGACCCTGTCTAGTTGTTGGGACATACACACCGGGAATGGGAAGATCATAGCTAGTAGTGAGTGTCAGGATTGTTCAGTTGTTTTTTGCGGACGGGAGTTATTTGCAGATTTCTTGGTGATCGATACCGACAGTTATGAAGTTGTCTTGGGAATGGACTTTCTTGGCATTTTCCACGCTCATATTGATTGTAGGGCAAAGAAAGTGATTTTCCAGATTCCCGGACATCCGGAGTTTGTTTTTGCTGGAGGTAGCAGTTCTGTCGGGTCAGTCGAGTTTAGGGCTAGGCCGACAAACAATGTTCTTTCGTTTATGGAAGTTGATAAGGAGAAAACACCAGCTGTAGTTCGAGAGTTCATGGACGTGTTCGAGCACATCTCGGGTTTACCGCCAAAACGAGATATGGAGTTCACGATCGATTTTGTTCCTGGTGCAGCGCCAATCTCGAAGGCGTACTATCCAATGGCACCAGTGGAGTTGGAAGAAGTCAAGAAACATGTTACTGAATTGCTGGAGAAGGGTTGGATTCGCAGCAGTAATTCACCTTGGGGTGCTCCAGTCCTTCTAGTAAAGAAGAAGGATGGCACAAAGAAGATGTGCATCGATTATTGAGAGTTAAACCGGGTGACTATTAAGAACAAGTACCCGATCCCTCGCATCGGCGAATTATTCGAGTAACTCAGTGGCGCGAGGGTATTCTTGAAGCTGGATTTGCGATCCGGATATCATCAGGTCCGAGTTAAATCAGATGATATTTGCAAGACTGCGTTCCGAACTCAGTACGGACATTACGAGTATTTAGTAATGACATTCGGAGTCACGAATGCACCAGCGATATTTATGGACTTGATGAACCGAATCTTTTCACTGTTCTTGGACCAGTTTATAGTGGTGTTCATCGATGATATTCTGGTCTACTCGAGGAGCCTTGAAGAGTATGCAGAACACTTGAAGATCGCACTGCAGACATTGAGGCAGGAAAGATTATATGCGAAGATGAGCAAGTACGAGTTTTGGCTTGAAGAAGTGAAATTTTTGGGGCATGTCGTATCCGGAGATGGAATCGCCGTTGACCCTAAAAAAATTGCAGCAGTTCAAGATTGGCCGATTCCGAAGAACGTAGCAGAGATCGGAAGTTTTCTTGGACTTGCCGGATATTACAGAAGGTTCATGGAGAATTTTGCTCGCTTAGCTGAGCCTTTGACCAAGCTTACGCATAAGGAGGTACCATTCGTATGGACGGAAAGGTGTGTGTCAGTTTTTGAGGCGTTGAAGCAGAGATTGATAACCTCTCCTATTTTGACCGTACCAGAAGGTTCCGGAGGATTGGTGATTTACAGCGACGCGTCTGGGAAGGGTTTAGGATGTGTTTTGATGCAGTATGGGAAAGTTATAACTTACGCATCGAGACAGTTGAAGAACCATGAGAAGAATTAGCCAACTCATGATTTGGAGCTTGCAGCAGTGATTTTCGCTCTGAAGATTTGGAGACACTACTTATTGGGAGAAAGGGTCAAAGTATTCACCGATCACAAAAGCCTAAAGTATGTGTTCTCGCAGAAAGATCTTAACTGAGGCAGCGTAGATGGTTGGAGCTGATGGCTGACTATGATCTTGATCTCAAGTACCATCCGGGGAAAGTATGCGCTTAGTCGGTTGCCAGCAAGTACAGTTGATGCAGTTGAAAGTACAGTCCTCATTGATTGAGAGTATTAAAGCAGCACAGTCACAAGACCCAAGATTGCAGAAGTTTCGAGAACAGGTTGAAGCGGGACTTCGAACGGACTTGTTGGTTCATAAGATGGTTTGTTGCGTTATGGTAGCCGTTTGTGTGTGCCGAAGGGAGACATTCTCGAAGAAGTGATGAAGGAGGCACACAGTTCCGCATATTCCGTACGTCCAGGAGGCACGAAGATGTACCGTGATCTACGATAACATTTCTGGTGGGAAGGTATAAAAAGGGAGATCGCTCGCTTTGTAGCGAAGTGCTTGGTGTATCAGCAAGTCAAGGCTGAACATCAAAGGGTAGCTGGTTTATTGCAACCACTTCTGATTCCTCAATGGAAGTGGGAATATATAACCATGGATTTCGTGACAGCTTTACCGCGGTGTTCAAAGGGCAACAATGCAGTTTGGGTGATTGTCGATCGATTGACCAAGGAAGCTCATTTCATACCATTTCAAGTTGGT
This sequence comes from Agapanthus africanus, assembly GCA_030015575.1. Lineage (NCBI taxonomy): Eukaryota > Viridiplantae > Streptophyta > Magnoliopsida > Asparagales > Amaryllidaceae > Agapanthus > Agapanthus africanus. The sequence continues at coordinate 126,853,325 of CM057350.1, read as the reverse complement.
CAATCAACGGATGCGTTGGCAGAACGGTACATGCAGGAGATTGTAAGATTGCATGGAGTATCTGTGAGCATCGTTTTCGACCATGACACCCGATTCTTATCGCACTTCTAGAGGAGCTTACAGGAAAGTTTAGGGACGTGATTGAAGTTCAGCACTGCTTATCATCCTCAGACAGATGGCCAGTCGGAGAGAACGACCCAAACTCTTGAAGATATGTTGAGAGCTTGCATATTAGATTTCAAGGGTTCGTGGAAGGATCATCTACACTTGGTGGAGTTTTCGTATAATAATTTCTTCCATGCGACTATTCGGATGGCTCCATTCGAAGTATTGTATGGTCGCAAGTGTCGTTCACACCGTTTGTTGGGACGATGTTGGAGAACGAAGATTGTTGGGACCGGATCTTATCATGCAAGCCGTGGAGAAAGTCAATACGATCTGGAATCACATGAAGGCAGCATAAGATCGGCAGAAGAGTTGGGCCGATACATCGAGAAGACCTCTAGAGTTCGCTGTTGGTGATCTGGTATTCTTGAAGATATCATCGACTAGAGGAGTGATTCGTTTTGGGAGTCGAGGTAAACTTAGTTCTCGATTTGTGGGGCCTTTCGAGATTTTAGAGCGTGTTGGAGAAGTGGCTCATCGATTGGCTTTACCACAATCTTTGGCGAATGTTCATGACATGTTTTATGTATCTCAACTCCGTAAGTATGTTCGAGATGAAACACACGTGCTAAATCATTCGGAGCTGCCTGTAAGGGAGGATTTAACTTTTTAGGAACGACCGATGTCGATTGTTGATCGAAGAGAAAAGGTCCTTAAGAACAACGTTATCCCTCTTGTACTTGTTTCATGGGGGAATCGCTCGCATGGAGAATCGACTTGGGAACGAGAAGACAAGATTCGACATAAGTTTCCAGATTTCTTCTTGTAGATTCATGATTGTTTATCTTTTCTTGTTCCGGGAATTTCGAGGACGAAATTCTTTTGTAGTTGGGTATAATGTTACACCTTAGTTCATTTATATCAGTTCTATTTTGGGTATTTATTTATTTATGGCTACTTCTTGATTTATTGTGTTTTTGGTGCGAATAGTGTAATTGGTATCTGTATTTACATCCGACCCGACCCGCTTGCTGGAGACCCGTCTTAATTTCTGTTTGTGATTTATCCCTGCTAGTTATGAGGATCCGCGCACTTTCATATTGTTTATTTTGCATACTCTCATTATATCTAGCATTTACATTTTTAACATTTAAAATCACATAAAATGTTTTGAAAATACATTGCATAACCTGCATGATACCCCTAACCCTGTCGTAGCATTCGCGCATCTTGTTCTCATCCCGTTCAGTGAAACGGACTTGTTTGGATGGCTATGTGCACGTACGTGCATCCGTTCTTGGGGGTATGCATTTTCGTTACCCGGATATCCAAATTTAGTTTTGGTCGACATGTATATTTTTCGTATTTTGAAACTGAATTTTTAGACCCGACCTAGGCATATTTTGGAGTAAGTTTGTATTTACCAGAATATCATATTTTATTAACAATATATTTTTAACTGGTAACATATAATACGATTTAAAATTTAAATAACGAAAAGATTTTTAAAAATTAAAATCCTAACTAAACAACAAATCTCTCTCTCCTCTCGCACTCTTTCTCTCTCCTTCTCTCCGCCTCTCTCTCTCTCTCTCACTGACATTCTCTCTCTTTCTCTCTGCATATATCTCTCTCTCTCTCTCAGCGTATCTCTCTCTCTCTCTTTCTCTCTCTCTCTTTCTCCCCTTTATCTCTCCTCTCGCGATCACTGTACTTTCCTCGAGTCCCGTCACCGCCCTCTCGCTTACACTCACCTCCCTTCTTCTAATTCTCTTCTTTTTCTTCTTTTATTTAAACCCTACCTCGCCACGAGAACCCACTCAAACCCTAAACCTAACTCCGCCTCCTCCTCAAACATCAACCCGAGCCTCCATTCTTTCCTTCTCCTTCTCGTCATCCTCTCTCCTCTTCTCCCAAAGCTCCACGAACCCTGCACCAACCGAGCCTCACCTGCACACCATCATCACCTGAGCCTCGCCTGCATATCGCCGTCGACAGATCACCGTCGTCGACGACTCCCTCGCTTCACTTTTGACCCCAGAACACCAAACTCCAGTGAGCATCTCCTCTCTTCTTCTTCTTCTTCTTCTTCTTCTTTTTCTTGATTCTTGATCTTTTCCCAGCCTTCGCCGGAGCCGTGCTCGCCGCTGCCGATCCAAGCGATCCAGTGAACGTCCCTTGCTTGCGTGATTACCCTCTTGCCTTGCCTGGACCTGTCCCACGTGCCGTGTGTGCGTTGCGACGATTTACCGACGTCGGACGTGCCGTGTGTGCGTTGCGACGATTTACCGACGTCGGACGTGCCGTATGCATCCATCGTGTGTTCCGATCGAGGCAAGTTGATCATGCTACATGCTATGATATATTTTACGACCATATTAATAATTATATTACACGTTTAGTGTATTGTGCATCCCCTGTTACCATTTTACTGTTTTACGACGTCCGTGTGCATCCATATCGTTATTTACATATCAAGTCGCATGCTAATTCATCTTTCTACATGCTGGGTATATTATTATGCATCCATATGAGTAAAATGTTACACGCTTATCACATTATACATCCATACTAAAGTTTTACCGTTTTTGGATACCCGTATGCATCCATATCATTTAATATACATGTAGCTGCATCTACAGATCATATTAGCTCATATTATTAATACATTAGTACCCCATGCTAGATAATGTGCATCCTATTTAGTCTTGAAACTATAGTTGTAACCCCTGATAGTTAGTTATGCATCCATGTCTATTTGTGTATCCATACCATTAATTCTACTTACCTAGTTGCACCCCATATTACATTAACTCATATTATTAATACGTTAGTACCCCATGCTTGATATTGTGCATCCTGCTTAGTCATGGTGTAACCCCGGGTAGATATTTGTGCACCCATGCTTTTATCGTACATCCGTATTCTACCCTGATTCAATACTGCTACATTTTACTGTTGGGCACCCACTTGATACATGCACACTACCTGACATGACCTGATATATCATTACTTGACTTGATACCTGATCCTGTTTCTAATGCCGACAATCCTGACATGTCCCGATGGACATATCCTGTTGTCTGTATAGATAAACCTGTACCCGCTTGATCCTGTGTTGGCATTAGCTCCAGATTTATCAATACCTGACTTGAACACATAACTTGGGGGTATGGGGAAATCAATGATGAAACCTGACTTGTAAATCGACAGTTCGATGCTTATACTGATCAGTTTTACGGGTTAGGCCAGCCCCGGGATGCTGCTGCTAACATCATTCGTCTGTACATGTTACCTGTTTACTACCTAGCGGCACGTCTCGGATTCAGCCTGAGAGTCTTGACCGTTGTCCTGGGTATGCACGGGATACTATTGAGTTACATCGACGATTCATTAAATTGATTTCACAAACTTGAGAGTAGTTAACCCGGTAGCACGGTTTAGTTTTATCGCTGCACTTTACATATACTGTTACATTTCACTGTACTTTATCCCTGCTCACTTATTACATTCATGTTACTATTTTATAACTCATGCCTGCATATCTTGTTACCCCCTGATTGTATTATTGTTAATATTATGACGCACTGACGTCTGGGTTCTGCATGGCCCAGATCCTTTACCCTCGACGCAGGCCGAGCAGGAGTACTTCAGCCGACAGGCCGAGCAGTGAGGACCTGTTAGTATTCTAGTTTAGTTTCCTTTCAGCAATTTTTTTATTTCCTGATGTGAGCCCGTATTTAGGACGTACCTTCTAGATTGTTATTGTTTTGGATTTATTGCTTCCGCATATTATTTCTTGACTCTTTTTGTGGCATATGGACATGTACTAGTTAGTCTATTTCATTTCTACTGTTCTTGATATCTCTAGACGGCCGTAATGTGACTGTGGAGGGATGTTTCCTAGCCACAGGTAGTATGGTTGGTTCTGTCACATGCCGATTTTAGCGCACTCTGAGAAGCGGGGCGTGACAATAGCCTTTAAAAATTGGTGGTAGGTTACGTTGCTCATCGACAGCATTTCAAGTGGATGAAGCGCAAAACTCATCGAGAGCAGAGAAGCACGATAGATGAGCGCAAAAGAACCGCCGGCAACTGTCACACGGTTAATTCAGGGGGATCGCAAGTTCTCACATTCGGGAGCGATTCTGATGATGAAATAGTCCTCAGCCCTCTCTTCAAGAAATCCACCTCCGAAACAGCAGAAATGAAGACCTGTGACAACATTCAGATGCGTAATCGCACGTTACCCGAAAAGAATCTCGGACCCACAAACAAGGGATCGAACAAAAAAGATAAGGGGAAAGAAAAAGTCCCTGAAGATATCGCCCTCAATGACCGAGTCGTCGAACAGCTTGCAGCCAAGGACCCACCCAAGAAAAACAAGGTGGATTACAACGTTCTGGCACACCTGAGGAAGATACTCTCACAGCTGAGCATTCTCGATATCCTTCTGCTATCTAAAGAAGCGGGAGATTCTCTGATTAAGGCATTACAAGAGCCCGAGCAGTTTCAAGCTTTCCTTGCCGAAGAAAAGACGAAGGGCGAACTGGAGGAAGTGCACACTGCTGACGTCACTTTCGGTGATGAAGATCTCCTCCTTGGAACATGCGAGCATAACCGTCCCCTCTATGTCTCTGGATATTGCCATGATATCAAGATAGGGAAGATCTTAGTTGATAACGGGTCCTCTGTCAACCTACTCAATGTAAGAGTGTTGAAAGAGATTTGCATGAGCGTTCAGCATCTCGCTCGGGACAAAATCACCATCTCCGGTTTCGACTCCCAGTCGTCACAGACGCTCGGGTCCGTAATACTGAAATTACGCTTCCGGTTGCTTGTCACTGACATCAAATTCCACGTTATTGACGCCAAGACTTGCTACAATGCTTTGCTCGGCAGGCCTTGGTTACACGAGTATAATATCATCCCTTCTACACAGCATCAGTGTATGAAGTACTTCAAAGACGGGCTTGAATACACAGTGACGGGTGAACTGAACCCATTCTCCGTAAACGAAGTCCGAAAATATGAAGATGCTAAGTACTTCTTACCAGACTTCGAAGACACTGAAAGATGCCATAAACCAGAGGACAAGCAAAAAGCTATTACCACTATTCCAGTCTTCGGGAGTGATACCGAGGAGGAAGAAGAGACAGTCTATTTGGGGCCGCTCCAATACAACAAGTCCGGACTGTCTACCCTTATGTTGATCTTCGGCAGCGACTCTGAAGATGAGTTCAATGCAGCATTTTCTGTTCGACCATCCATACAAGCCGTGCCAGGTGACGAACGGAGTTTGCAAATCGCTATGGTTCCGCAGCAGCACTACAGAGAGCTTGATGCGCTTGAGACATATAGTGTGCAAGAGTTACAGACGTTCTGCGTCCCTCCCAGGCAAAGAGGTGAAAAGGCGATCCTCTTTTATCGATCCACGGAAACCAAAGTGGAGAAAGAAATCTGGCATGGAGCCGATTCTACACTTGACAGGCTCTAGCCTATCCGTCTGCCCAGATACTACACAGAAAGATTAAAAAGGCTGTTGAGGCGGCAATGCGTACCCTTCAAACAGACTGCTCGACAAGCTCAGTTCTACAACAGGATCTGGAACGTCCCTGGCATTCAGCGAAAATTACCCAACGGAAAAATGGAAGCAATTGGGCTTGGATATTTTCAGTCCAAGAACATGAGCAGTTCCATGGCTGCTGCGTTATACGTGACTTCGATGAAAAAGGAGACGCTCTGTTAGAAAACGCTGCAGTTGAACCAAAACGAGATCCGGCCGTAAAAATGCCAAGTCCGTCGTTTGAAGAACAGATGGACAACCTAATAAGGGAAGCGGGTCAAAAGGTCCGAGATGACCACAACCGTGAAATGACCATTTACGAGAAAGCCAAGACGCACGTCTCCTTCAGCAGGCTACGGAGAATGACGATGCCCTTCGTCGCCAGCCCCTCATAAAGAAGACCCGACGCGAAGGCAAAAACAAACTAAAGAACGGAAAAAGCATTCGATAGCGCCAAAGCGGGTTCAAGAAGCCACGCGATCGAGAATCGAGCAGCTGAGATCCGTCTCTCATAAAGAAGATGGGTCGATCATATTCTTTTTCCCATGACAAGACAAGGAAGATATTTGATCTTGTCATGAAACATCAAATGATCATGCTCCCGGAATCTAAACACCCCGATCAAGCAAACGAGGTTCATCATCCGGACTATTGCTCCTATCACCGAGCGATAGGACATCCTCTCGAAGACCGCTTCACATTCAAAAAATGGGTAAAAGACCAGCATCAGCAAGGCATGTTCGCTCTATCCAGCAGTTGGAGGGTAACCCCACCACAGAAGCATGTACCGAAAGCCACGTATATAGCGAGAGTAGAATCGAATCAATATCGGTCTTGGAAGCAATCTCGCACCTGTCATGTGATAACGGTGTCGGAAGAAGGAGAGCACGATAATGTGGATGACCTCTCCTGGTGCTTCGAAAATAGGGATGAAGATGAGTTAATCTCAGAATTTCCACCGGCGTCAAAAGAGATGGAAGAAGGAATACATACTATTGCGGACAACCTAAAGAAGGTCGACTTGGGAATGACAAACAACCCGAGGCCTACATTCGTCAGTGAGCTGCTGTCCGAAGAACAGGTAGCTACGCTAAAAGACATCCTCATGCAGTATAAAGACTGCTTCGCGTGGAACTACTCCGAGATGCCGAGACTAGATCCAGAAATTTTCTGTGCACAAACTGGCGATATCCCCATACATCAAGCCAGTCAAACAAGCGCCGAGGAGAATGCGGCTCGAACTTGAAATGAGTATCAACGCGGAGGTCAAGAAGCTGATTGACTCGGGTTTCATCCAAGAAGTTCAGTACCTTGACTAGATTGCCAACATCGTCCCAGTGATGAAGAAAAATGGGACGGTGTGCATCTGCGTGGACTTTCGGGATCTCAACAAAGCTTGCCCGAAGGATGATTTTCCCGTACCGGTTACTGAGCCGATGATAGATAAACGTCCACTCACGGAGTCTTCTCCTTCATGGACGGCTCATCAGGGTACAATCAAATAAAGATGCATCCTGAAGACTAGAAGCATACCGCTTTCCGGACCCCGCTGGGCATATTCTGCTACAAAGTGATACCTTTCAGTCTGAAGAACGCTGGCGCCACTTATCAGAGGGCCATGACGAATATTTTCGATGACCTCATACATGAAATCGTCGAATGCTATATCGACGACCTCGTAGTGAAAAGTAAATTGTACGAGGAGCATTAGGAGCATCTGAAGATCGTGTTTCAGCGTCTTCGGAAATACAACCTGAAGATGAACCCTCTGAAATGCGCGTTCGGGGTTTCCTCGGGCAAATTCCTAGGATTCATCGTACGACACCGGGGCATTGAGATAGACCCGTCGAAAATCAAGGCGATCATGGAAATGCCTCCACCAAGAACTCTCAAGCAACTACGGTCTCTCAAAAGAAAGCTCGCATATATCCGACAATTCATAGCTAACCTCTCCGGCAAATGCCGCCCCTACAGCCATCTAATGAAGAAGGGGACCCCGTTCGTCTGGGATCGTAAATGCCAAAGCGCACTGGACGAAATCAAGCAATACTTGCAGAATCTGCCAGTACTGGCCGCTCCGGTCAAGGGAAAACCACTCATCCTGTACACAACAGCCCTTGAAGGTTCTTTAGGCGTGATATGGATACAGGAGAATGACCAAGGGAAAGAGAGAGCCCTCTACTATTTCAGTCGAGTTCTCCTGGGGCAGAAAACAACAATTGCCCCCTATCAAAAAACACTGCCTGACGCTAATCTTCGCGATAACGAAGCTTCGGTACTATGCATTGGTGCATGAGGTCCACCTCATATCAAAAGTGGATCTTCTCAAATATTTGATGTCAAGAGCCATATTAACGGGACGGCTCTCTAAATGAGCCCTTCTCTTGATGGAGTTCTCGATAACATATTGACCCCTCAAGGCAATAAAAGGATAGGCCATCGCCGACTTCCTCACCGAGAATCCGATACCTGCCGATTCACCCCTGAATTGTGAATTGCCAGACGAGCACGCGTTTGACACGATCGATGGTGAGAAAAGAGAGAGTGACACTCGATGGGAACTCTACTTCGACGGGGCATCTTCCATGAAGAAGAAAGTACAGCGCCCCATAATCAAATCTGGGGAAGGCCTCATCTTCGTGACTCCACAAGGAGGGATAATGCGCTTTGCCTTTTTCTTAATGTTGGGGTAAAAATTTACAACCCGGTTGACCGAGTCAAAGTCAAGGTCAACCCCCAAGCTAGGTGGGCCCAAGCCCAGGTCAAGCGGGCCCATGCCCAAGTCGAGCCCGCAGCCAGCCTCTCCATACCAACAACAAAATCATGTAATAAATAATTTTTATGTAATTGTTTATGCATGAATGTAAACAAAATGGGCATAAAGCCAATATTTTGTAAACCCATGGCTTATGTGCAAAAATGAAATGGAACATGAGCCATGGGATGGCTAAGATGCCATTTTTGTAAAGCCCAAGGGGCTATATGTAAATATGTAAGCCTATATAAGGCAACATGATGATGAATAAAATAACACTTTTCATTCTCACAAAAAAAAAACCTAGGGTTTGTATCTCTTTCCCTTCTCTGAAGGTCCCAAACCTTCTTCTTTCTTTTGAATTAAATCAAGAGTTTTACTCTTCCTTTTCAAAAACAAAATAGTTTTTCACCACGAAACCCACAAAGGGGAACTTGGATCTGCCATCAGTTCTCAAAAAGGAGAGATTTTGAGATCTCACATCTCTTGATCTTCAAGATCCAGCTAACAGAGGAGGAAGAAGAAGAACCCATTTTCTCAACCAAAATATATTTTCTTTTTCAGGAGTTTAACTCCAATATTTTCTCTTCCGGGAGTTTCTAGGGCTAAAAGCCCTCTTTTCCTCGCCGGCGCGCTAGCGCTCGAGCGCAAAGCGCCCACGTGCCGACGCGTGGCGCGTTTGCGCTCCAGCGCACTGCGCGCGAGCGCAAAGCGTCCACGTGCCGACACGTGGCGCGCGCCCTTGCGCTCCAGCGCACTGCGCCCGAGCGCAAAGCGCCCACGTGCCGACACGTGGCGCGCGTGCTTGCGCTCCAGCGCAGTGCGCTTGAGCGCAAAGCGCCCACGTGCCGACACGTGGCGCGCTTGCGCTCAAGTGCACTGCGCCCGAGCGCAAAGCGCCCACGTGCCGACACGTGGCGCGCGCGCTTGCGCTCCGGCGCACTGCGCCCGAGCGCAAAGCGCCCACGTGCCGACACGTGGCGCGCTTGCGCTCCGGCGCACTGCGCCCGAGCGCAAAGCGCCCACGTGCCGACACGTGGCGCGCTTGCGCTCAAGCGCCCAGCGCTCAAGCGCAGAGCGCCCACGTGCCGACACGTGGCACTCTAGCGCCTGAGCGCACAACACCTAGGCGCACAGCGCCCAAGGTGCTGCCCCCCCACATCCTTTGGATGTCTTTTCCCCTCTTTCTTTTCTATACATACATATATACATATATACATATATATATATATATGTATACATATTTGCACACACACGTGCTCCACGACACTGTCCCTGTTAGAAAAAAATTTCTAACGGGGCGCTGCCCCGCACCCCGCAAGGGGGCTGCTAGCCCCCTTGACCCCCAGCCCGCTATCCGGGTAGCGGGACCCCCGTAAAAACTCTACGTGGCTCCCGATATATCCCAAACCTCCCTTTCAAAACACAACACGCGTACACCGCACATTGAGTTCACATGATCAGTTTAACCCGTTAATCGGAGGTTCCCTCGCCCCAAAGGCGAGGGGTAATTAACGACAGCTTAGTCCGCAGCTGCCGGAGATTCGGATCCCCACAATCATTAAACCCCCGCCTACCCTAGGCAGGGGGAATCTGTAGTACGCCTGACAAGCGCGCGCGTATTCCCATCTCAATGGGGTGACGAAAAACACCCTACACTTAACAGAGCTGAGGACAAACAATGAAGCCGAATATGAAGCTTTGATAGCAGGTATTGAGATCGCCGTCGACATGGGAATCGAAAACCACCTCATATATGGAGACTCCCAGCTGATCGTTAGTCAAGTAAATGGTGGCTATCAAACTTGCAAACCAGAGTTGGTGAAGTACGGTGAGTGAGTGCAATAATTGCTGACTCAAATCCTTTCCTATGTTCTGGAAAGTATACCGCGTGCGGAAAAAAGCAAGGCGGATGCGTTAGCCAAACTCGCTAAAGAACTGGCTGATGAGAACCTTGATGACGTATGGATCGTTGTGCAAAGTCGTCGGGTCCTGGCACCAACGAAAATATCTCCGGAGTCTCCTGGAGAAAAGGAAGCGACCCAGCAAACAGCCTTCCAAATAGAAGACCAGGAAAAGGCTAAGGATTGGAGAGAAGTCTTTATAGATTACTTCAAATCCTGTCGAACACCTGAAGATGCGTCCTCAAGACATCAGCTCATGAAACGAGCTCTGTCTTTTGCCTTCATCAATGATACTCTATATAAGAGATCACTTGACTCTCTGTGGCTAAGATGCCTGGGACCGGAAGATGCAAGAAGAGTCGTCCAAGAAACTCACGACGGACTCTGCGGTTCTCATCAAGCTGGGCCAAAGATGAAGCTGAAGATCAAAAAAATGGGCTACTATTGGCCTACGATTATTCAAGATTGCCTCAAATACGCGAAACAATGCCACTCGTGCCAAATTCACGGGGACTTCATCCACCAGCATCCAAACCCGTTGCACCCAACAGTGGCTAGTTGGTCGTTCGAGATGTGGGGAACCGACATAACTGGGCCCATAGAACCAGCATCGTCCAAAGGACATCGGTTTATATTGGCGACAACGGATTGCTTCTCCAAATGTGCAGAAGCAGTACTGCTAAGAGAAGTGAAGACGGAGAATATTCTCCATTTCTTCAAGACACACGTCATCTATCGGTTCGGCACTCCACGACGGATTATCTCTAATAACGAGCCGGCCTACAGAAGTCACAAAATTAGCCGCTTCGCACATCAGCATAATATAGACTGGAGATACTCTTCGGTCTATAATACCCGAGCTAACGGTCTAGCTGAGGCTTTCAACAAAACCTTGACAATGGTCATAAAGAAGACGGTGTCCAAAAATAGGAAGGACTGGCATGAGAGACTGCATGAAGCTCTCTGGGCTTACCGCACCACGTTCAAAACGGCCACAAACACAATGCCATATGCGTTGGTATTCGGCACAGAAGCAGTACTCCCCTTGGAGATAGAGCTACACTCTCTACGAGTGGCGGTTCATCACGAGCTAACATACGAAGAGAACGCCCGTCTTCGGATGAGGAGCTCGACGCCCTCGATGAAACACGTCTCATGGCGCATCAAAACCTAGAAGCTTACAAAGCAAGGATGACGCGCTCGTACGAAAGATTGACTAGGCCGAGAACATTTCGCCAAGACGAACTTGTCCTAGTGGTCAAGAGGCCTATGATCCCCAATTTTGCCAAACGGGGTAAATTCGAGCCGAACTGTGAAGGCCCGTACATCATAGAGAAGGTCTACCAAAGTAGGGCATAGCTACTCATGGATATGCATGGCGAAAGACCCTTCAGGCCAATAAACGGTCGGTTTCTAAAAAAATACTATGCCTGGCGAGTCACGGCCTAGGTCAACGACAGATGACGATGCTTATGTCCGCTCGGTACCTTCCCAAGCCCAAACTCCATAAGTAGTATCCAGCGAAACCTTGCCTCAAAATCGCGACGGACCGAAATGTCCCTAAACTAATGATGGACTGAAACGTCCTTAAAACTAATGACGGACCGAAACGTCCCTAAACTAATGATGGACCGAAATGTCCTAAAACTAACTACGGACCGAAACGTCCTTAAACTACTACGAACCGCAGCATCCTTAGGTTAACGCGGCAAAAATAAAAAAAGTGGTTACCGCGATGCGGATTTTAGGGACGTTGCGGTCCATAAAGTTTAAGGACATCAATAGACTATGATGTCCTTAAACTCCATGGACTATGATGTCCCTAAAATTATGGACCGCAACGTCCCTAAACTAAATCCCACAGACTATGATGTCTTTAAACTTTATGAACTATGACGTCCTTAAACTTATAGACCGCAATGTCCCTAAACTAAAACGATAGAGTCCAAGTACTCTTTCGTTAGATCTAAATGATCCCAAAATTCTGTTGAGTAGATCTTAGTCTAAAAATTAGACTAACGTATTTTCAACAAACATTTGAGTTGACCTTAGTCTAAAACAAGACTACCGGTCCTTAAACTAATCCAAACCCAAATCTAAGAAAATACGGATTTGGACTAATCCACGCCCTACGAGCAACAACATAAATTAGTCTCCATATACAATCCACGGGCAACCAAAAATAAAATAAACACACACGACACGAAATGACCATCTGGAGAAGGAAAAAGTGTTTACCGCGATGCGGTACATAATTAACTGCAGGGGCTTGCGCTTGCAGGGAAGAGCGTCTCCGCAATAAAAACCCCCTCATAATGAGGGGGAATATGACGAAATCTGCTACAACGGCCGCATCTGTCCAAACCTCCGATACACGGTGCCATAAATCAACTTGGCATCTTCGGAGAGATGGACGGATAAAACTAAATAGCATCTGCCCCCAAAATTTAGGCTAGACGTCTCAACGTCCTGGTCGCGTCTTTCGGCGGTGAACACTTACGTTTCGACGCATCTACATCCAACTCTAACCAAAGGTAGGATCCGCCTCTCTCCACACATCTGTCGCCTTCCTTCTTTCAATGATCTTAGTTTCAACTTCCAATCATCAACCTCATATTAAAATGACGTTAGAAATATTTCTGCATGCTTATTTTTGGTACCTCTTAACGAAAATAATATTAACCCATGTTTAAAATGTCTTCTTTAATCACTCCTCTATGCAAAAATATTGCACCCTCATACTACCTGGAATGCGATTCGCTTAATGTTATAACCCTCGGAGTATCAATTCACCCATTACACACCCACACTTACCCATACTACCAATATGATCTCGATATAGGTTACTTACACAAAATACCCTCGTTTTATTAAAATGTTGTATTTGTTTAAAATATCCATATGAGATAAGATATTTGGAATAAATGTTTTAGATACGATATATATATTTTACTTACACTTTATCCACCAACTACTTTAGTTTTGTCAAACCCCCTTACCTTTTGAAAGGGGATAACACTAAATCTAAATAACGACATATGGTTTTTCCAACTTAGCCCCTTTCACTCGAAAGGATATTTTTATATTAATTCTTTTTAGAATGTTAACTAAAGTTTAATGAGTTACCCTAATAGGGGAATATTATACCTGAATCACCCCGTGGTTACTAGACAGTCGTCCTTGAAAAGGACACAAATCCTGCCGCCCATGTGCAGTGGTTGTCAACGCGGAGTCATTCTTATAGAATAACACCTCTAATAGATTATCCTAATAATAGGGTAATATTTTACGTAAGTACCTCGTGGTTGATAGGTAATCGTTCCTGGAAAGGACACAAATCCTGTCGTTCATGTGCAGCGGTTGCCAACATGAACGTATTTTCTAAAACGTTACCTCAAACTTAAAACATTATAATTTCATAAAATTATTATGTACAATAAAAGACATTAATCCATCCTAAAAAGAGACAATTTCATTTAAATACTTTGACCTTTACTAAAAGGCTATTTTCAACAAAGACCATAACCTTTATAAATGATATTTTCCAAAAGAATATTTAAAACCTTATTAAAAGATAATTTTCAAATAAATACCATAACCTTTTATTAAAAGGATATTTTCTCAGTAAAATATTATGGGTTTCCAAAATGATAAATATTCCAAATATCATGGTTTTCTTATAAACAATAAATGTAATTAAAAAACTATTATCTTTTATTAACTAAGTGTTCTATAAGATGATACGAAGTACCTTACAAACTTAAGAAGATAACTAGATAAAATGAGTGGTTGTGCAAGGCCATATTAAATGAGATCAACTTCTTAATTACAAGTTTATGGCATACATGACACATGATACGGTTAGGGTTAGAATGCTCGGACCTAGGTATGGAATACTTATATATGAGGATCCCTGCAGGCAGGGTGAACAGTCCAATGTGTGGACGACTACTAACCCGATATTCGGGTGAATACTAACCCTATTTGAGGGCGAATGATCCAATATGTGGATGACATACAATGTGGAAATTCCATGTCTAGATATATACGCACTAACTCTAATTCGTCAAAACCTTTACACTGAATAACGGGGATGGGTAGTTTGATTAGGCAAGGAGATGCGGAACTCGGATTCCCCTACTACTCGATCATGATCCCGGGAAGTGAAACGGTACATTTTGCTTCCCCAGTTGTTGTTCCGTGGCCACAACGGAATAATCGCGAATATCCGGAGTCTTATTTAACAAACTAATACGAACCTTTACATTCACTTATACTTCCTACCACATACCTTCATACAACATACAATATATTCATGTTCACGTATACCCCCTTTCAACACGTCTTAATTTTGTGCATTTCATACCTTTACACCCCTTACTTCATGTCGGCATGCATACATCATGCACATGTTCGTTTCTATGCTTTTACCTCCTTATGAGGCAATCCTACCCGAGTATAACTCGCTGACGAACTTTCTTTTTTCCCCTTTTTGGAATGTCCGATAGATGAAAATGAGTTTTATGATGAGGATCTAGGTGTGGAGCCGACTAACGAAGATTATGCAGAGTTGACGTTGGAGGATTAACTAGTTTTCTTTATCGCCCACCTGTTTAGGGCTTTGTTTCTTTTTGATGTAATTAAACAATTTAATTTACTTTACTCTTTCCTTTGGAATGTAATAAAGTTTGGTTAATGGAAATAAATACCTTTCGCTTTTATTGTTTTATTTTGGTACACACCCTGCATACTATAGATATTCTTACGCTTAACGTAACTGTATTGAATAGACCACCTTCAATACAGTTAGGTTGTGGACCGTGCCATGTCACTCTTCACCTTCTTTTGGGAAGTGGGGCGTGACAGGTTTTAGTGGTGGCCCATGCAGGTCCAGTCTTATGTACTAAAATGAAACTGTTAACTGATTTATTATATTTGTGAATCTCATCTACTTGTATCAATTACATAAAGTTTTCCTATTTCTCGTCCTTTCCTTGACATTTTGTATTCTGACCATGACCATCCTTTTCAGGTTATGGCAAATCTTCCGGATGAGGACAACATGTCAGACATCACCTTTGAAGCTACGCTTGGATATTCGGACGACGAAGTAATAAGTCCCCAAATAAATATCCCCAAGGACGATATGGAAGATGGAGAAGGAGAACCCCCAGTAGAAGAGGAAAATCCCGTTGAGGAAGAGGAATCCAAGGAGGAGGAAGAACCTGAAGAGGAAGTCCCTGCTGAAGAGGAAGATCCCGTTGAGGAAGAGGAAGATCTCATTGAGGTAGAGGAGGAAGAGACCAAGGAGGAGGCCCCCGCCAAGGAGGAAATTCCGGTGGAAGAGGAAGAACCAAGAGAATACGGGCCGCACATGTGGTTTATTAGGAAAACACTCTATATTCGGGGACATGCTTATCGATGTGTTCGCAGTACCCCTCCGCAACTCTATCGTCGGGATGTACCAGGCTCTCCCTTCTTTTACTGTTTTTCAAGAAAGGTCAACAAAACCGAGCCAATAACGCGCAGTTCCCGCCCTATAATTGATGGACAATTAGCATCTGTTTAGTTCTTAGTTCCTTAGTGAACCGAATAAGCTATGTATAGAAGTAGGACCCTATTTAATAATTCCTTGTATTCCCGTTAGCATTATTAATAAAATCATGATTTCAACAATTGTACTCTTGTGTCTCTCGTTTTTATTATTCCTTACTAGTTCTCCGCTGGCATAAATTGTTACTTCTCCTGCAAATTACTATCCTATGTCCTTCGCCGCCTGGTTGTACCCTAACCTCTTCTAATTCAGATCTCCATGGCTGGACGACACCATCACCGCAATCGAAGAGGAAATGGAGTCAATGAAGCCATTGCCCAACTAGCAGCGATGCTACAAATGATGCAAGGACTACTGGAGCAACAGCTGCAACAGACTTCTGCCCTTCATCAAGAGCTGCGTGAAAGTAGGCAGTTGTAGGGTGTTTTTCGTAACCCCATTGAGATGGGAATACGCGCACGCTTGTCAGGCGTACTATAGATTCCCCCTGCCTAGGGTAGGCCGGGGTTTATTGATTGTGGGGATCCGAATCTCCGGCAGCCGCGGACTAAGCTGCCGTTAATTACCCCTCGCCTTTGGGACGAAGGAATCTCCGATTAACGGGTTCAACTGGTCATGCGAACTCAATGTGCAGTGTACGTGTGTGTTGTTTTGGAAGGGGGTTTGGATATATCGGGAGCCATGCAGAGTTTTTACGGGGGTCCCGCTACCCGGATAGCGGGCTGGGGGTCAAGGGGGCTAGCAGCCCCCTTGCGGGATGCGGGGCAGCGCCCCAGCCCAAATTTTTTTGGGAGGGAGAGTGTTGTAGAGTATGTGTATTTGTACATATGTATACATATGTATATATATACATGTATATATATAAAGGGAGGAAAATACATCCAAAGGATGGGTGGGGCCAGTGCTTTGAGCACAAGAGCGCAAGCGCGCCATGTGTCGGCACGTGGGCCCTTTGCGCTTGAGCGCTGGGCGCTGGAGCGCAAGCGCGCCACGTGTCGGCACGTGGGCGCTTTACGCTTGAGCGTAGGGCGCTGGAGCGCAAGCGCGCCACGTGTCGGCACGTGGGCGCTGGGTGCTGGAGCGCCAGCGCACCACGTGTCGGCACGTGGGCGCTTGGCGCTTGAGCGCTTGGGCGCCGGCGAGGAAAAAGGGGCTTTTAGTCGCAGAACCAGAAGCAATGCTTCAGAAAGGAAATATTTATTATATATCCCCAAAGTGGGGTTTCTGGAGATGGGTCTCCTTCTTCTTCCTTTGTTTGGCCGGATCTTGAAGATCAAGAGATGTGAGATTTTAAAGATCTCTTCTTTTTAAGATCTAATGAAAGATCTGAGTTCCCCTTTATGGGTTTGTGGTGAAAAACTATTTAGTTTTGGAAAAGGAAGAGTAAAACTCTTGATTTAATTCAAAAGAAAGAAGAATGTTTGAAACCTTCAGAAAGAGGAAAGAGGTACAAACCCTAGGTTTTTGAGAGAATGAAAAGGTATATCTTTATTCATCATCATGTTGCCTTTTATAGGCTTACATATTTACATATAGCTCCTTGGGCTTCACAAAATGGCATTTTTGCCTATCCCATGGCTTATGTGCCATTTCATTTTTGCACATAAGCCATGGGCTTACAAAATATTGGCTTTATGCCCATTTTGCATACATTCATGTATAAAAAATTACATAAAAATTATTTATTACATGATTTTGTTGTTGGCATGGGGAGGCTGGCCGCGGGCTCGACTTGGGCATGGGCCCGCTTGACCTGGGCTTGGGCCCACCTAGCTTGGGGGTTGACCTTGACTTTGACTCGGTCAACCGAGGTGCAAATTTTTACCCCAACAAATTGCCCCCCATCAATAAATGTACACCGCACATTTGAGTTGTGTGCATGAAATTGATGGATCTTGAAGCTGGACTTCGAGGTGGAACATCATTCCGGGGGCGGAGCATCATCCCGGGGAGCATGATTCCCGAGAATCGGAACATCATTCTGATTCACGGAGCATAATTCCAAGGTCGGAGTATCCCTCGGGGAGCATGATTCCCGGGGATCGGCGAATCATTCCGATTTGCGGAACATAATTCCAAGGTCGGAGCATCATTCCGAAGAGTCGAAGCATAATTCCGAAGAGTAGAGGCATGATTCCAAGAATCGGAGCATCATTCCGGAGAGCGGAGCATGATTTCAGGGATCAGAGCATCATTCCGATGAGCGGAGCATGATTCCAGGGTTCGGAGCATCATTCCGAAGAGCGGAGCATGATTTCAGAGATCGGAGCATCATTCCGAAGAGCGGTGCATGATTCCAGGGGATCGGAGCATCATTCCGATGAGCGGAGCATGATTCCAGGGATCGGAGCATCATTCCGAAGAGCGACAGACATTCTGACTGAAGCATGATTTCGATGCAGAGGTAGATTCCTAGGCGAAGTATAATACCGACAAGGAAGGCAAATATTCCGAGGCGAAGCATTGATTTCGACACGGGGTATATTCTGAGATGGAGCATGATTCCGGCGCAGAGCTTGTTGGCTGACTTGATTCCGAGACGAAGCATAATTTCGATAGGGAAGGCAAGTACACCGAGGCGAAGCATCATTTCGACACGGGGTGCATTCTGAGCCGAAGCATAATTCCGACGCAGAGCTTGCTGGTTGACTTGATTCCGAGGCGGAGCATAATTCCGACGAGGAGGACGTTGGTTGATTCCGAGCCGAAGCATAATTCCGACAGGGAAGGCAGGTATACCGAGGCGAAGCATCATTTCGATACGGGGTGCATTTTGAGACGAAACATAATTCCGACGCAGAGCTTGCTGGTTGACTTGATTCTGAGGCGAAGTATAATTCCGACGAGGAGGTCGTTTGTTGATTCTGAGCCGAAGCATAATTCCGACAGGGAAGGCAGATACACCGAGGCGAAGCATGATTTCGATACGGGGTGCACACTCTGAGACGAAGCATGATTCCGACACAGAGCTTGTTAGTTGATTTGATTCCGAGGCGGAGCATAATTCCGATAGGGAAGGTAGATATCCCGAGGCGAAGCATGATTTCGACACGGGGTAAATTCTGGGACGGAGCATGATTCCGCCGTAGAGGTTGTTGGTTTGATTTGATTTGGGTTGACATCAGCATCGCTACACTGGAATATGGTACCAGGAGAGAATCATCATTTGTCATGAGAGGATTTGGGAATTGTTTTTTTTTTTGTTTGGCATCAGCATCGCTACACTGGAATATGGTACCATGAGCGAATCATCATTTGCGTTTGCTTATTAGGAAGCGATGGCTAAGGAGACAGGTTTTAGGTCCCTATCACCTAAGACTTTTCAATTTTGTGAGTCGTAAGGGTCTCACAAAGCATTTTCTCCCTACGGGTCGTAAGGATCCCTTAAGTGTATTTTCTCCTTAGCAGTCGTGGGGACTCCTAAGTGTATTACTCCTTTGTGAGTCGTAAGGATCTCACGCGGGAATTTTCTCCTCACAAAGTCGAGAGGACTTTGCGAGTGCATTTCATCTCTTTTTCACGAGTTTGCGCCCTTTCGGGCTTTCACAAACTCGCCGGCAGTCCTGCTGTTTTTACTCATGGAGCCCTTTCGGGTATTCATCCGTGCCCATTTTGCTTGTGGACATACCTTCCTTTTTTTTCTTCTTCTCTTTTTTTCTTCTTCTTCTTTTTTTGAATCTTCCCTGCCGGTGGGACTTTGAATGTGGTCTCGCCGGTAGGACTTGGGGGAGATTGGGATCGTTTTACGCCCGTGGATTATATACGGTTTTGCAGGATGTATGATCCAGACCGTAGGGCCGAAAAAATTTTGGGACTTTATTGGCGTCTGCATCGCTGCACTGGAATATGGTACCAGGAGCAACTCATCATTCGCCGTTGGGGTATGAGATTTGGAATTTGGTTGGCGTCTGCATCGCCGCACTGGAATATGGTACAAGGAGCGACTCATCATTCGCCGTTGGGGGATGGGATTTGGAATTTGGTTGGCGTCTGCATCGCTGCACTGGAATATGGTACCAGGAGCGACTCATCATTCGCCGTTGGGGTATAGAATTTGGAATTTGGTTGGCGTCTGCATCGCTGCACTGGAATATAGTACCAGGAGCGACTCATCATTCGCCGTTGGGGTATGGGATTTAGAATTTGGTTGGCGTCCGCATCGCTGCACTGGAATATGGTACCAGGAGCAACTCATCATTCGCCGTTTTGGATTTGATGAGCGATGGCTTAGGAGACAGGTTTAGATCCCTATCGCCTAAGGCTTTTCAATTTTGTGGGCCGTGAGGGTCCTATAAAAGCATTTTCTCCCTGCGAGTCGTAAGGATCTTGCAGGTGTATTTTCTCCTTAGGAGTCGTGGGGACTCCTAAGTGTGTTTTTCCTTCGTGAGTCGTAAGGATCCCACAAAGGTTTGTTCTCCCCATGTATCGTGAGGATACATGAGTGGGTCTTCTCAATGGAGCATAATTCCAAAGGCGGAGACCAGCCGCGTAACTGGTGATTGCGGTGGGGCATGGTTATGATGAGAATTATTTGAGCCCGTGGATCATATACGGTAGTCAATTTGGGGACTGGCCGTAAGGCTGGGAGAATTTTGGAAATTTGAATTTTTGTTGGCGTCTGCATCGCTGCACTGGAATATGGTACAAGGAGCGACTCATCATTCGCCTTTGTTTTGTTTGTTTTTTTGTTTTGTTTTGTTTTTGTCTTACCGCGATTGCTCTATCATTTCAGCTTTTATTATCGCGAAAATCGTGATTACCCTATCATTTCGGCTATTTATTCGCGGTTGCCTCCATCATTTCGGCTTTATTTTCATTTTTATTTTCACTCGCTGATTTTTATTGCGAGTTGCCCCATCATTTCGGCTTTTCTTTATTTTTCTTTTATTTACACATTTTTTGTTTATTTACATTTTTTTACATTCCCAGTTTAATTACTTAGAGGTCGATTATTCCCAGTTTAGTGACATGGTGGTCAATTGTTCCCAGTTTAATGACGTGGTGGTCGACTGTTTTCAGAGAAAGGCAGATGTCTGAGAGAATGAGTTTTACGAAGAATTTCGGTCTCCGTTTGTATGAGATTGGCGGTCGCAGCTGGACTGTTTGTTAACGCGCCTTTAAACAGTTCTATCTCTCCTGCCTTGTATTTCTTTTGGACCCAATCTTTGAAGACAAAGCAGTCCTCAATGGCATGACCTATCACTCTGTGATAGGGGCAGTATTTGGGGTCGTCAATCATATTTGCTTCCTACGGTCTTTTTGACTCTGGCAGTTGTAGACCGTTCCTCAGGGCGTCTTTGAATATTTTACGGATTTTGTCCCTTCTGAAGGAATAGACCTTATCCAGCTTCTCTTTCAGTGGAGACTCTCCTCCCCCTCCGAACATTGGCTTTCGAAGCCGGTTGGCATTAGGCCCGCTCAACCCTTGCTTATTTCGGTTGGTCGAGGCGTTGAAAGATTCAGAATCGTCGGAATTTCCGTCTTTGCGATTATCGTCCTTTTGGTTTCTCCAGGACCTATTGTTATTTTGGGAATCCGAGGAGGACTCTTGCTTTGAGCGCTCCAGCATTTGAACTTTCCTGGTCAGCTCTTGGAATGTTTTGAGACCCACGGTGGATAGAAACGGGGACATCCAATTGTTGAGATTTTCGACAAGGAGACTGACAGATTGGTCCTGCTCTATCGGCGGTTCACATTTGACGGAGAGATTGCGCCATCGGGCTATAAAATCCATGTTGCTTTCGTTGTTCTTGGGCTTGGTCCTTACGAGCT
This sequence comes from Agapanthus africanus, assembly GCA_030015575.1. Classification (NCBI taxonomy): domain Eukaryota; kingdom Viridiplantae; phylum Streptophyta; class Magnoliopsida; order Asparagales; family Amaryllidaceae; genus Agapanthus; species Agapanthus africanus. The sequence continues at coordinate 126,831,669 of CM057350.1, read as the reverse complement.
CGGCAATGGTGATCTTATCGCTGACGCTCATGAACCTTTGTCGAAACAAAGATTCTATTTGGACGAAAGTAGTAACGGAGCCATCCGGTATGCTCGCGTACCAGTCGAAAGCAATATCGGTCAAGCTATTAACGAACTGGCAGAGGAGAAGCGTATCATTGCCCCCAGTATTCCCGCATGAGGCTTTGAAGTGGGCGATGTGCTGATTCGCATTTCCCGTCCTATCGAATCTTCTGAATTTGGGGATGACATAGCCGCTAGGAAATTCTACCAGATCATACTGAGCAGGATATGGTCTCCCACTACTGATATCTTTTTGCGCTTCGGCTTCGGCCACCAATGTTTTGACTTTGCTGGAAACCAAATCCATGATTTGATCTTGAGTTAGCGGGCTACTGTCATCGGCAGCCAAGAAATTTCCCGAGATAGGATGCGACTGATTTTCATGCGGTCCGCCCACTTTTGGATTTGAGGGAACGGGCGTCGGCTGTCTCGGGACACCGTTTCCCGGTTCATGAGCTAAGCCCTGCGCTTGATTGGACGGCTGAGAGGCAAGTTGGGCCGTAAGCCGTAAGACGACATTTGTCAAGTCGTCGATCTTTGAGTAGAGCTTGGCCATCTCCTTGTCTTTGCTTCTGAGCTGTTTTCGGAGCTCTTGGAAGAGTTGCTGCTCTGCGGTCTTAGGACGGAAAGTTGGCTCATCTTCGTTTTCCGAGCCTGACTCCTCATGAACTGAGGGCTCTCTCTGCCTATCAGCATCACTAGGAGGATTTTCATCACCCTCCGGAGGACGCTGGTCTTGAGAAGTGAAAGCTATATTCACACCAGGTTGGATTTGAGATGTGGTGGCCCCATCCTTGGTTTTGCTGCGAAGGTTGTCGCTGGGACACGTGCCCACCATGTAGACGGTGTGGATAATACATTCAGCCATCTCCTCATCTTTAGCGGGGTAACCCTGTTCCTCGAACCTCATGAGGTTCAGCTTAGCAGGAGCCCTAGCCCTTTTGTTGGTTCTATATCTGAGACTTTTCTGCCTTAGCTTCTCAATTTTGAAGGCTTGGCGGGCACCCGTTATTCGGGAAGCCATTGTGAGTCGATTAGCGGGGAGCTTAGAGAAGACACCCGATCGAGCAGTTGTTAGGGGCACCGCCGGACCTTGCTCAAGATGCGTTGTAGATTTGTTGGTGTTGATGGCCTTGCCCCCAGTTGGGGCCAAGGAAAGTCGTTCAGACACCGACTTTCGTTTGGGTAGTGGTGCCCTCGAGATCACCACATTTGGCCTCTTGCCTTTCGAGGCCGGTTTGTCTGTTACCGGAGCTTGAGGAGCTGGAATGGCGTTGGCTGGCACGAACAGAATAGAGCCGAACTGTAGCAGCGGCTCCTTCCACTGTCGCCCAAGACTGGCCGGGAGGATCGTCCTGCAGTCTATCTTCATCGTGTAAGAAATAGGAGCCGAGTTCATCTTTGGAGACATTGTTGAGAAGTGATTGCTTGAAAACTTGCATGAAAGGGCATTATTTCAGTATAAATATAGCCATGTATATTGACTGAGTTCGCATGAACGTTTAACCCAAAATACGGGAGGAGAGATAGGTCCCACCGGGCGTGCCAGGATCTGTAGGGTGTTTTTCGTAACCCCATTGAGATGGGAATACGCGCGTGCTTGTCAGGCGTACTACAGATTCCCCCTGCCTAGGGTAGGCCAGGATTTATTGATTGTGGGGATCCGAATCTCCGGCAGCCGCGGACTAAGCTGCCGTTAATTACCCCTCGCCTTTGGGGCGAAGGAACCTCCGATTAACGGGTTCAACTGGTCATGCGAACTCAATGTGCAGTGTACGTGTGTGTTGTTTTGGAAGGAGGTTTGGATATATCGGGAGCCACGCAGAGTTTTCACGGGAGTCCTGCTATCCGGATAGCGGGTTGTGGGGGTCAAGGGGGCTAGCAGCCCCCTTGCAGGGTGCGGGGCAGCGCCCCGGCCCAAAATTTTTTGGGAGGGAGAGTGTTGTAGAGTATGTGTATGTGTACATATGTATACATATGTATATATATACATGTATATATATATATATATATATAAAGGGGGGAAAAGACATCCAAAGGATGCGTGAGGCCAGCGCTTTGAGCGCAAGAGTGCTAGCGCGCCACGTGTCGGCACGTGGGCACTTTGCGCTTGAGCGCAGGGCGCTGGAGCGCAAGCGCGCCACATGGGTGCTTTGCGCTAGAGCGCAGGGCGCTGGAGCGCCAGCGCGCCACGTGTCGGCACGTGGGAGCTTGGCACTTGAGCGCTTGGGCGCCGGCGAGGAAAAATGGGCTTTTAGTCCTAGAACCAGAAGCTATGCTTCAGAAAGGAAATATTTATTATATATATATATGTGTGTGTGTGTATATGGAGTTAAACTCCTAGGATGTTTTGAAGCTGATGAAGGGCTTCTCCCCTTGAGCCCTATTTCTTCCCCAAAGTGGGGTTTCTGGAGATGGGTCTCCTTCTTCTTCCTTTGTTTGGCCGGATCTTGAAGATCAAGAGATGTGAGATTTTAAAGATCTCTTCTTTTTAAGATCTAATGAAAGATCTGAGTTCCCCTTTATGGGTTTGTGGTGAAAAACTATTTAGTTTTGGAAAAGGAAGAGAAACTCTTTGATTTAATTCAAAAGAAAGAAGAAGGTTTGAAACCTTCAGAAAGGGGAAAGAGGTACAAACCCTAGGTTTTTGAGAGAATGAAAAAGTATATCTTTATTCATCATCATGTTGCCTTTTATAGGCTTACATATTTACATATAGCCCCTTTGGCTTCACAAAATGGCATTTTTGCCTATCCCATGGCTCATATGCCATTTTATTTTTGCACATAAGCTATGGGCTTACAAAATATTGGCTTTATGCCCATTTTGCATACATTCATGTATAAAAAATTACATAAAAATTATTTATTACATGATTTTGTTGTTCGCATGAGGAGGCTGGCCGTGGGCTCGACTTGGGCATGGGCTCGTTTGACCTGGGCTTAGGCCCACCTAGCTTGGGGGTAGACCTTGACTTTGACTCGGTCAATCGGGATGCAAATTTTTACCCCAACAGCAGCAACAACCAAAAATTTTAAAACAGGCACTGGCCCCAGTTCCTCAAGGCTCGGCGGGAGTGAAACAGTTCAGATCACTCAACCCTAAGACTTTTTCAGGGAAGGAAACTCCCTTAGAAGCTGAGGAATGACTCAAGGAACAGTCAACGATTTCGGTGCCACCCAAATTCCGAAGGACGCGTGGGTGAACATTGCCAAACTACAACTCATGGATAATGCCCGAATATGGTGGTAGGCCGAGGAAAGTATACTGAAAGAGCCTGTCGACTGGGAAACATTCAAACAACGATTCGATACTCAATACTTCCCCGTCGTAGCACACCTAAAAATGGAAAGGGAGTTTATATAGTTCCAACAAAGGAGCATGTGGGATAAGTCGGTGGACGAGTACGCTTCGGAGTTCGCAAGATTAAGTCGGTTCGCGCATCACCTGGTGGCAACCTCGGAACTATATGCTAAAAGATCCCGACAGGGGTTGGATATGAAGACGCGGTCCTCCATGTCTTCTGCTACCTTATAAACTTATGATGAAATCTTAGAGGCAGCACGGAACTTCGAAGACCTTCACAGACGCATAAGGAAGGATGGCCGACTGTCTGGCATTAATTGACCGGCCAATCAAATTATTGAGGGATCATCTTCCAGATTCAACGGGAGGCAACAACCCAAGAGACCAGCAGGACCAGCTACTTTCAGGAAACCAGCAGTCATATGCAACCATCGCGGTAGAGCCGGACACTACATGAGGGACTGTCGCATTTTGAACAAACTCTGCATAGTCTGTGGGTCTCTGGATCATGCTATAGGGGATTGTCCATAGAGAAGACGACCACTACTCCCTGACAACGAACTAGCCAATCTTGGAGCGCCTCAACAGGGAGCCCGGCCACCTCCCGCTAATAAGCCAATCGGGCACGGACCGCCAGCTAGAGGACCACCCCTACCCCATCAGAAGCGAGTATTCCAGCAAGCTCAGCGCAACAGCCCGAAGCGTCAGGCCTTTACTATGACCGCAGAAAAGGCTGAAGCAACGGGGAAAGTTATTACATGTATCGCTATTTTGACAGTCATGCTTCCAATTTCACCCTCATCGTGCATGCATACCTTGTTAGGCTCATCACTAATTTTTCCACATATAATATATGTATCTTACTTTTAGCCTCTATACCTGCACTCACACTTTTTGACTCTGGTGCGTCGCATAGCTTCATGGCATAAAAGTTTGTGACCGCCAGCTCCATTCCAGTAACACCTCTCATCACTGAGTGGAATGTCAGCATGGGAAACAGTGTGATCAAGTCTACTACGGGATATGATCTGTGCCCTGTGGTAATCTTCGGACGAGATTTCTATGCTAACTTTATGGTGATAGATATGCTAAAATTCGACGTGGTCTTGGGTATGGACAGGTTGAGTACTTTTTACGCTACTGATTGATCTGTTTTTTTTAAAGAAGTGTTTGTAGAAATAACCGCAATCAATAACGGTCTCGCGTATAGCTAGATCGAGATGAGTACGGGTCGTCCTCAGGGATATGTGGAATATTTTAATTTTTCTTTAGACGTGTTGATTAGGAAAAGGAAGAAGGATAGATAATAGTGAAGAATAGTTATAGAATCTAGATCTACGTTAAACACGGATGTAGAATATAGATCTAGTTTAAAGATGGATATAGATTTTATATCAGAAGAGGGCTTGTAGGGTTCGTTAAGATTTAGTAGTCATGGATGATTAATTAAAAATTACTCCTTTTATCCTTTAATAAATTTAAAACTAGATCGACAGAGATGCATGTAGATTAGGGTTTTTGGAGGGAATAAGGTTCCCACTCTTAACCCTTATCTTTACATGGATCTCCGTTCATGTCTAGCCTTTACCAAAACAATTGTTAATCTAATCTCAAATCGTGGTCGTGACTATCAATGAATTGATAGCGCGCCCGATTAGGATCTTAACTATTCTTTTGATAAAATTTATAAACTTTACAGGACGTAAAAGGAGTTAAAGGATTTTTTCATCTATTGATCTATCTTAATCCTACGAACCCTATCTAGCGGATAATTACTCGCGCATGATGGAGATAAAAGAATGGATAGAGATCATGGTGTAAATAAAGAAAATAAAATGCAATAAGAATAAAACAACTACCTTTATTAATCAACTTGATCAATTACACTTTGTTCCTTTAGAAAGTGATTACAAAACCCTAGTTTGCTTCACAATCTCTTCTTAAAGAGGTAGATAAACAGCTGATGATCAACCTGGATTCTTGAGTCGTCTTGGACTTCGTGATCTCATCGGTTTGATGATTTCTAAGTTTAGCACTCGGTCCTTTATATAGCCCCAAAGCCAGAAACTAATGATCCCCAAAATAGGGTTAGTTGTAGCAAATCCAACCTGAAAATTCTAACTCTTGACTCGGTGAATCAGCCGTGGATCCACCGCATATTTCATGGTTTGGCCGCGGATCCGCGGCCGTTTGGTGGGATCTTGGCTGCAAATTTCTGGGGCTTTATTCTTGTGACACATGGAGATTTAGCTAATGTCTGGAACTTGAAAATATTTCCTGAGTCTCTGCCAGTATTGATTCTTCGATTTTATCTAACTTTATCGGCAGATTTCTGATTCCCGATATCTCAACATCTCGACCTCCTGACCTGAACTAAACCTTGCACAATATCTCAATGAATAATGTTAGTAATATTTGGTATTTTTGAGATATTATCCTAACCATTTGATACGATATTATATTTTAAGAATATTGGTTAAGGATATTTGATATGATATGCATATTTAAATTATCAAAATATTATATAAATATTATATGCATAAATTTTCCTTCATAATATTAATTATAATATATAAACATATGAAAATAGATATTTTGCAGATAAACCCTCATATGTTTCATATTTATAATAAACACCTTTAAATATCGAAGAAAAGTAAGGAAAATGTTATATCAAATATGCAATATTTTCGACCGAACAAATACCCCCAAACTTAACTTTGATCGTCCCGAGCAAACTATTTATTCAAGAGATGGAGAAAAAGAAAAAGAAAAACCTAAGTAGCACACTTTCGTAGGCAACACGATTGCACTGAACACGTGCAATAAGCCGTTAAACTTCTAGGTGTCCCTAGTAGGAGGAGTGTTGTCTCCTGAAGGTTTTCAGCGGATTACACCCACAAAATCCTATAATAAAAGAAAGATGGTGAAAGTTACATATAAAAATAATAACTATAAAAGAAATAACTTGAAAAGAAGAGTTTCCAACTATACCAGCTTTTCAGTTGCTATGAGCCCTATCTTAATGGTCGTGAAAAAATGTTAGAAATCACATCATCTCTCAATAAAACTTCGTTTTTAGTCTTCTTCCCTATCTTTCTTCCAAACATTGATCATATATTACGTGTGTGTAAAATATATCTCTACACTTAGAGAATTCAATTCAAGCTATCATACTCTTGTCCATCTTCCAAAATACTTTATAGTTGGTGAATATTTTCGATAAAATTGCTCACACATTCTTCATGCGACCGTTAATATTTCTTGAGGTACTAACCAACCGATTACAAAATGTGCTCGCGTATTTAAGCATAATTTTCTCGTCTTGCAACACCTAAGGCTTAGCAGCGGCTCTCAAACTAGTTGGTCTAAGGCACTAGATGATAAAGCACCATCACTATATTTTTTATGCTGCCTTGGTAATTACAAAATCCAGTGTTCATTTTTTTCTCCCCCACTTATATATATATATATATATATATATTTCTTCATACTAAGTCTTTTAGACAAGAGCATTTCAAGGTATCCTCTACTATCTCAGGTTTCAAGATGTGTGCAAGTGCGTATAGTAGGGTATCAACATTCAGACGTTTGGCCTCAAGAATAAGGACTATTTTTCAGACTTATTTTTTTCCTCAGATTAGTAATTTCCTTCATCTTACTAACCCTTGGGACAACGGCTCATAACTACTTATTACTAGTTTTGTTTAAGAAAACAACTATCTTTCTTGCTTTTCTTAAACTTTCCTATCTTTCATATGTAATTTTTCACTTTCTACTCTTTTATTATCAAAAAAAAAAATTGTATAATGCCAAGTGCCAAAAGATAATTTAGTGAATACAAACCTTCCCCCAAACCTGTTTTCAGCAGTGTCCTCACTGATATCATCTTTGAATGCATAGATCTGTAGACTTGGGGAGAGAAATTAAAAGGGGTAAAATAATAGTCAAATGAAAACTACCCCCAAACTTGTACTTTGGCACGCACAGATATTCAGTTAAGTCTTTTTTCACTCACCTCTATTCTTAAAATGAGAAAATGTTACCGAAACATGGAGGTGAGGCAGAGGAAATTCAGTTATGATAAAGCGGCTCCTGTAAAAACAGGAGCTCCTCCGCTGGGTCAGCAGAAAAATACGGTTTCAATCTATGCCTATTTACTATAAAAATTGAACCGTTTTAATATTTTCAACTTCAACTGCCCCGTGCGGATATACATACCGCACCACAAAAGGTCCTTTCCAACGAGATTTTAGCTTATCCGGATGAAGATGGAGACGGGAATCGTAAAGAAGGACTTATTGTCCCGGTGTGAAGGTTTTTCTTTAAAGGTTTTTATCGTGGAACACTTTAGTCCGGTTCTTTACTATAACCGCATTATCGTAAGCTTCATCGCGGAGTTCACTTAGCTCATTTAATTGCAGCTTCCGATAGCTGCAGGCTTGATCAAAATCGAAGTTAAGCTCTTTAATAGCCCACATTATTTTGTGTTCGATCTCGACAGGAAGGTGGCAAGCCTTTCCAAACACAAGGCGGTATGGAGACATACCAAGTTCGGTCTTATAAGCGGTACGAAATACCCAAAGAGCATTCGCCAATTTGGTTGACCAATCCTTACGGTTTTTAGAAACCGTCTTCTCTAAAATTTGCTTGATCTGCCTATTGGAAATCTCAGCTTGCCCGCTCGTTTGGGGATGGTAGGGCGTAGAAAGTTTGTGGTTGATTGAATATTTCCGCATCAAAGTCTCGAAAGACCGATTATAGAAATGCTTCCCGTTGGCGCTAATTATAGCGCGAGGGTGCCCAAATCGCGAAAAGATATTTTGTGTAAGGAACTTAATAAAAACCTTGTTGTCATTAGTGCGATACGGTATTACTTCCACCAATTTTGAGACATAATCAACCGCTAACAAGATATATAAATTCCCAAAAGAGTTAGGAAAATGGCCCATAAAACCAATACCCCAAACATCGAATATCTCCACAACCAATATAGGTTGGAGTAGCATTTCATTTCTTCGTGAAATCCGACCCATGTGTTGACACCGATGACAAGTTTTGCAATGATCATAAGCATCTTTAAATAATGTTGGCCAATAAAAACCACATTGCAAAACTTTTTCCGCCGTTTTACGTGGACCAAAATGACCGCCACATGCCTGATCATGACAAAAGGACAATACACTCTTGAATTTATCGTTAGGGACACATCTGCGAATGATTTGATCGGAACAATACTTAAATAAATAAGGTTCATCCCAGTAAAAGTGTTTTACTTAGGATAGAAATCGAAGATTGTCTTGTTTCGACCAATCGCTAGGAATAAGTCCCGTCACTAGATAATTCATAATATCCATGAACCAAGTTTCGCAGGATACGGTCAAGAGCTGTTCATCAGGGAATGAGTTATTTATTAGCACGGTCAACGTTGGTAGAATTGATGCGTGAAAAATGGTCGGCTACAACGTTTTCACATCCACCCTTGTCTCGTATGACAAAATCAAATTCTTGTAATAACAGGATCTAACGTATTGGTCTGGCCTTAGTATCCTTCTTCTATAAAAGGTGTTGTAGGACGGGGTGATCAGTGTAAACCACTATTGGCAAGCCAATCAAGTGGGGCCTGAATTTTTCTAATGCAAATACAACTGCCAAGAGTTCTTTCTCGATAGTTGTGTAATTAATTTGTGCATCGTTCAAGGTCCTACTTGCATAGTAAATTACATGTGGCATCTTATCAATGTGATGTCCTAAGACTGCACCAATAGCAAAATCTGATGCATCACATATAAGCTCGAACGGGTGGTTCCAATCCGGAGATGATAGAACGGGGGCTGTAGTGAGAGATCTTTTAAGCGATTCAAAAGCAGCTTCACAATCTGAATCGAAGTGAATTGTTGTATCCTTGGCCAAGAGAAGAGTTAAGGGTCTAGCAATTTTGCTAAAGTCTTTAATGAATCTCCTATAAAATCCTGCATGACCAAGAAAAGATCGTATATTTTTGACGCATTTGTGAAGAGAAAGGTTATGGATGACATCAATTTTAGCTCTATCAACCAAAATGCCTTTTCGTGAAATGATATGTCTAAGGACAATACCTTCTTGGACCATGAAATGACATTTTTCCCAATTCAAACTTAAGTTCTTATCCTTACAGCGGGTAAGAACCGCGTCAAGATGACGTAGGCATTCCTCAAAGGAGTCCCCAAATATGGAGAAATCGTCCATAAATATCTCCAGAAAATTCTCAACCATGTCTGAGAATATCCCATCATACATCGCTGAACTGTAGCGGGAGCGTTGCATAACCCAAAGAGCATGCGTCTATAAGCAAAAGTACCGAAAGGACAAGTAAATGTTGTTTTATCTTGATCATTTTCGGCGATGGGGACCTGGTTATAGCCAGAGTATCCGTCCAAGAAACAATAGTATTCATGTCCAGTTAATCGTTCTAACATCTGGTCAATGAAAGGTGGAGGGAAGTGATCTTCCATCGTTGCGGCATTGAGTTTTCTGTAATCAATACATACGCGTCATCCAGTTTGGGTGCGTGTTTGGATCAACTCATTAGCCTCATTAGTTATGACCGTAATACCAGACTTTTTAGGGACCGCATGAATAGGACTTACCCATTGGTTATCAGATATTGGGTAAATTATACCACTATCTAGACACTTGACGATTTCTTTCTTTACTGTCTCCTTCATAACGTGATTTAACCGTCTTTGTGGGTCTCGGGTTGGTTTGGCTTCATCCATCAGATGTATATAATGTTTAACAATTAAAAGACTAATCCCTTTGAAGTCAGCCATTGTCCAATCAAATGCTTGCCGATTTGATCTCAATACCACCAAAAGGTGTGTTCTCTTGTTCTAAAACTAGAAAAGCATATATGATCATGGGCAAAGACCCATTCTCTCCTAAATATGCATATTTAAGATGAGAAGGTAGCGGTTTGTGTCGGCGGAGAGACGATAGAAGGTGGGGTAAGGGAATGATACTCGGACTCCCTAAGAGGTTCATAACTTGCGTAGGATATTGACTCGGAAAGCGCTACTGACTTTTGCAACAAGTCAACGGGTTCAAACTCGGGGATGAACTCATCGAAGATATTCTCACTATAATAATTTGCCAGATCAAACAATGTCGTAGTAGTGTTGTCGAGATGATCATAGCAAAGTACTTCAGCTTCCCAGCTGTTGGAAGCTATCTCGTTGATAGAACAGACATCGATTAAATGAGCAGAAGGTTCAGATGGTTGACTTCCTAGCTTATAAATATTAAGCTCAATTGTCATCTTCCTGAAGGATAAGTTCATAGAACCGTTACGATAATTAATGACAGCGTTGGAAGTTGCTAGGAAAGGTTGACCGAGTATCACCGGGATTTGGTTGCGTGGGTTCGCCACAGGCTGTGTATCTAAAACAATAAAGTCCACGGGGAATATGAATTCCCCGACTTTGATTAACACATCCTCAAGCTCACCCCTATGTTGGGCGATAGATCGGTCTGCCATCTTGAGAGTGCAGTGGGCACGTTTCAACTCTTCTATTCCTAACTGCTCATAGACGGAATATGAAGCAAGTTAACACTACCGCCGAGGTCAAGTAGAGGACGATTGATGCTTTTACCCCCAATAGTTATAGATATTGTAGGATAACCGGGGTCTGTTCAGTTAATAAAACTGCACATTTAATATGACAGTTTCCCTACTATTTCTATATTAGAAAATGTGTTTATTATAATATATGATACATATGAGGGTTTATCTGTAAAAATACTATTTTCATGTGTTTATATATTATAATTAACATTTGGTAGGAAAATGTATGCATAAATACCATTGACCAAATCTTAATGGTGAAATTAATATCTCAATAAAACAAACTCTACTAATATTATTTGTTGAGTTGTTGTGCAGAATTTTCAGGGCTAAAATCAAGGGAATCAAAATTGTTAATGTAAACCTGCCTAATTAAGAAAGCAAACTAAGAAATCGAGTCTGACAGTAACTACAAGAAGATTTTCAGTTTCCAGATATTCAAAAGATCACCATATATCACCAGAAGAGCCCATAAGAAGATTGAGCCCAAGATTCTCCTACTTGGCCGTGGATCTGCGGCCAAACCCACCTTTTAGCCGCGGATCCGCCGCGGTTTTGACAAGTTAGGAGTTGGGATTTTTCTGTTTGGATCTTAACTACTAGTTTCCAATTTAGGCATCTAGGGTTCTGGCTTTGGGACTATAAATAAGGACCGAGAGCCTCTTGGAAAAATTATCAAGCTGAAGAGATCACGAAGTCTAAGACGGCTCACGCATCCTGGCTGATCATTAACGGTTCATCTACCTCCTTAGAAGAGATCGAGAAGCAAACTAGTATTTGTAATCATTTTCTAAGGAAACAAAGTGTAAATGAGTTTTGTTGATTAATAAAGGTAGTTCTTTTTCTTATTCTATTTCTTTGTAGTTTTAATATGAATTCTCTCTCCATCTCTTCTTCTCCTAACACGCGCGAGTAATTCTCCGCTTGTTAAGGTTCATAAGATTAGGGTAGGTTAATGGATGATGAAAATCCTTAAACTCTTTTTAAGTCCTATAAATTTTATAAACTTTATCAAAAGAATCATTAATATCCTAATTGGGCGCGCTACCAATTTATTGTTAGTCTCGACCGCGATTAGAGATTAGATTAATGATTGTTTTGGTAAAGGCTAGATATGAACGGAGTTCCATGTCGAGATAGGGGTTAAGAGTGGGAACCCCTTTTCCTCCAGAAACCCTAATATACATGCATCACTGTCGTTCTAGTTTTAAATCTATTAAAGGATAAAAAGGGTAATTTTTAATTAATCACCCATAACTACTAAATCCTAATGAACTCTACAAGCCCCCTTTTCATATAAACTTACCTCCGTAGTTAATCTAAATTTATATTTTGCATTAGTGTTTAACGTAGATCTAGATCCTACAACCATTCTTAATATTCTTTATCCCTCCTCTCTTTTTTCAACACGTCTAAAGTAAGAATAAAAGATTCAACGTTTCCCAGAGGACGACCCGTACTCATCTTGGTCTAGCTACACGCGACACCGTTATTGATTGCGGTTAATTACTATACACTACTCTAAAACAGATCAATCAAATGGCGCCGTTGCCGGGGATACGTGCGTAATTTTTTATTCTTACTATTTGTGTTGAATTCTTATTCGATTCATATCATAAACAAAACAAAACTGCAAATTATATATTTAACGATTGTCGTGTGAATTTTGCGAGGGGATCTGGAGTCACAGAATTGAGGAAACAGAAAGACAGAGACATTCATCAAAATCCAGAGAAGTGCAGGAGGCCACGTAGAAAAATTCATTATCTGATCCCTCTACTCCGCGGCGGAAGCGCGGTGAAAGGAGCCTTTTGGCGGCGGAAGCGCGGCGGGAGAGGAGAATTAGGGTTCCAAACTTCTCTGGTATATTTCCTATATATTTCTCTCTCCTCTGAAATCCAATAAAATATCTTTTCTGTAAGATTCTTTGCAAAATATCGCCGCTCAAAAATCTTTTTGCAAAGTTTTGTGATTGGTTTGTTTTGCATATTTTAATACGGACTTTAAGGGGCAAAGACCAAATCCAGATTAGGTGGGGATTTCATCGCCCTTCCTAAGCCCCACAAATCACATACCGAGCATCTGCATCAACCCTACATTAATTTAAAAGAATATCTAGACAAAACTCTAAGGACTGTCGCGCTCAATAAGGACAGCTGAAGGTCGTGGGTAATCTAGCGCTTATCCGCATTACTTTTGTGGTGTTTAGGCAAGTGTTTCTAAGGAAAGTGGTTATTTAATTAGGCCCACTACTTACGTAGTGGATACCTCCCACTTACCTGGCACTTACCTGGCCACAAGAGTAGGAAAGAGGTGGTAGAGGATTGATCCTGCGGCTTGTCCTTTAGAAGTTTAGGAGCGGTCTAGAGACTTGACATAGGTAACCTTAGTTCTAGGGTTGTTTGTGCATTTTTGTGTGATTTGTCTTAAGTCCACTTTTTCAAAACAAACCAATTTTAAATAAAACACACGCTGCCACTTGCGCTAAACCCGCTTAGTGCATGCTCGGCTGGACACGGGATTCTAGCGCCCGTCTTGTCCGCGTTCCTGCTATCGACTTCGAAGTCGGTGCGTCTTCATCTTCTTTTTCCCCACCACCCACCACGACCGAGATGGACGGCGCTCCATCAAATTATAACACCACACTGCCACCTCCCGTAGGTGAGCAGAATCCACCGTGCATCTCTCTCCAAGAAAGATGCTATCCTATCCGTGGTCCCCTTCCTACTTATTTATTTATTCCACCAACCAACGGGGATAATTTTGAAATTAAACCCCACCACATCAATCTGTTGCCCAAATTTCACGGGCTTGAGTCTGAAGACGCGTACGTTTTCATCACTAAATTCGAAAACGTATGCGCAATGATGGGTACTTCACAACTGACTGTGGATGCTATGCGCTTGCGTCTTTTCCCATTCACTCTGTGCGACTTGGCAGAAAAATGGCTTTATAATACTGTCGCACACTCTATCACTAATTGGGATGAATTCGTAATAGCATTTCTTAAGAAGTTTTACCCAAACCATAAGACCGCCCGTGGTAGGAGCGAGATCAACCATTTTACCCAGCTTCTCAACGAACCATTTTGGAAGTGCTTTGAACGTTTCAAGAATCTGCTTGTCCAATATCCTCATCATGGAATCAATAGATGGGATTTGTGCCGAATTATACGTGAGGGCATTAATCCAGCGACAAAGCAGATGCTTGAAATAAATTGTCAATGCAATTTCATGTCTAAAGATGACGGTGAAGCTTGGAAATATCTGGAAGACCTCGCTGAAAACACTTTGCAGTGGGAAAGCGTAAGACCACCTTTATCTAGGGGAGGTATTCATCAGCTCAATATTTCTATCGCATTAAAAGCCGAAATGGCAGCGATGCAGAAGAAACTCGACGCTATTGAGAAAAAATTCTCGTCAGTCTCCCTAAATCAGGTCACGCTTCCCAAGACCGTATGTGGTTGCTGTTCAGATCCTGAGTGGAATGTCAGCATGGGAAACAGTGTGATTAAGTCTATTACGGGATACGATCTGTGCCCTGTGGTAATCTGCGGACGAGATTTCTATGCCAACTTTATGGTGATAGATATGCCAAATTTCAACGTGGTCTTGGGTATGGACAGGTTAAGTACTTTTTACGCTACTGATTGATCTGTTTTTTTTAAAGAAGTGTTTGTAGAAATAACCGCAATCAATAATGGTCTCGCGTGTAGTTAGATCGAGATGAGTACGGGTCGTCCTCAGGGATATGTGGAATATTTTAATCTTTCTTTAGACGTGTTGATTAGTGTAACATTTCAAAAAAAAATAATAAAATATTATTTTTGGGAATTTTTATAATTTAATATTATTTTATTGAATATTTTAATATTTTGGTATAATTAAATACAGATAAATGGGAAAAATTTTGGAAAAATTATGGAAAATTCCAAAATAGGTTATTTTATGGAATTATGTCATTTTAAAGTTTTTATGATCATTTATATGTTAATTTAGTGCTAATCGCGATTAAAAATCGCCAATCGGTTTTTTAGTATTTTTGTGCAAGACATGCACATATCATTTTTCTTACACTTGTGCATTTCTACCATGTTGTTTTGTGTTTACTATTCTTGAGAGAAGGTTGTGGAGAATTAGAAAAGAAAAAGAAAAAAAGGAAAAGGAAAAGAGAAGGGGACATAGCATTAATGAGGCATGGTGCATTTTTGACTTGGATTTTTCTCTCCCTCTCATTTTCTTCATCTCTCTCCCTCTTCATTTTTCCTTCAGCTGCTGCCTCTCCCTCTTCTCCCTCCCCCCTTCAAGCCCCAAATCATCTCAAAAACATCACCAAAACCCTACCCCCATTTCATTAAAAGTGTGCACAAGCTCAAGACCTACACATCGGACCAAGAAAGCAAGGATTTTGGCCACTAGGGGCAACTCAAGAAACTTCTTGAGTTGCCAAATGAGATACTTACTGAGCCATTAGCTTAGTTTTAGCATTACATATACCCCTTTGCAAGTTTAGAATCGATATCGGGTGATTTTGTGGATTTTGGAGAAACCTAGTTAGGGTTTGAGGGAATTGTGAGTTGTGGTGAGCAATTGAGCTTAGTAGAGGTTATACAAACATCCTAGTGCATGAATTGAGACCCAAACCTGAGGCTTGAAACCCGGAACACGGATTTAGAAACCGATATCGGAAAATGTGTGAAATCTGTGAAGGTTATATGAGGTCTGCCATCAACCCGAGACTCTAAAAATTATTTTGGTTGGACAGTGAGATGTGCAAGCACCCAGGATGCTACCACCAAGACCCTAGCCCCTACCTCTTATTCCCGGCCGCAAATTTATCCATTCTGGCCTCAATTTGCGGCCAGACCATGGTGGATTTGCCTCGTTTTGGTTTTGGTGCCCCTTTACCAGTAGTTTAGACCCCTGGCATGTATAGATTTGTCTAATTTAACTTAGGGCAAAATCTGGAGCCTATTTCCTTAATTACTGTTTTGGATTCGTGTTTCCGTATTCCGTATTCCGTATTTTTAATTCTGAATTTGTGTATTGCGTTTTACCTCGAATACTTGGCATTTATACGACGATATCGAGAATTGATTGATGGTTTTGAAAGCGTAGTCCATAGGTTCTAACCTATAGACCTTGGCGTATCGTTTTGGGTTTCGTATGCCGTTTTTAGTTTTGAATTGGTTTTAATACGCATTTGCGATACGTTGATGTGTAGGTACCTTATGAAGACTTCGGAATGACAAGCAAGCGCGTGGCGACGTCGACAAATGAAGACGCAAAGTGAGTAGATTATATCTACGGGGGAAGTCGGGTGGATGGCGTATAGCACCCCCGCAGTCCGAAGTTGGTATATTATATGTATATATGATAGTATAGTGTCGTGGATTATTTGAGATGTGTTAGATGTGATATGGTTAGAAGTAAACTAGAATAGTTCCTAGTTACGAACCCTAGAATAGTTTTACACCCACACGCACACACATGCATATTGCTATACTTATACTATGATGATGATGGATAGTGGATGACTCTGGAGATGAGTCGATGAGTTTGGGCATTGTGCCGTGAGATCGGTGATGTGATGCGATTCGTATTTGGGATACGACATGCGATCTCTAGCGGGCCTTTGGACATGTGTTTACACACGCAGTTATATCGATGGTATCAGTTGTACTAGACTTAGATCAGTACCCCGGATTATGTGATATGATGATAAGGATACCAGATAATTGATGAGATAATGTGATATTGACCCGTACCCAGCTATTGGGATGCCGTACGACGATTTACCGTACGAGCTATATATTGATGATTGATCCGTACTCATGACCCGAGGATGTCAGATGATATACGGTATCGTATGCGATACTATTGAGGCGGGATCACCGACTCTTATATTTATATTTATATATATCGACTCAGATTTAGGTGGTTTCCATACCCCTCCTAATTGACTTGGTAGTTAGATCTGTAGTTGGCATAGTAGATGTTAGACTAGACCGAGTCATACCTATTTCAAAACCAACGAATCGGGAATATCTTAAAGACAAGTAAAGGGATTCTACGGGTATTTTCAAAAGACGCAGCTATTCTTAAAAACACCATAGCCCTTATTTTATTAAGAACCCCGATTCGTCTTATTTCAAGTGGCATAACTGCATGACATACACATATTGATTTAGATTCTTCGCTGTTGTGTTGATTATTCGATTTCCGCATTATCATGCTATTCGCATCGCGTTGCATGCGTAAATGTGTTCATTGCTATATTATCATCATGCTGTTAGGACACCAGCACCATTATCGATGATGCATATGTTCCACGCACACTTGCTCACCGGCTCACACACTTCATCATCGATAATTGCTATGTCACTATACAGTAGAACTATTGCATCAGGATATGACCCTTGCATGTGCATACTATTATTCCATGTTGCATGATATACTGTTATACTTGCATTTCCTTTATATGTCGCATACATCGTGCTTTCTGATTATGCGCATTGAGATTTCGTTTCCATGATATTTTTGGATTTGGGGAACCGTGGGTATTTCAAGAGATTATGTAAATGCTTTAAAACCCGGTTACCCTTGATATGATATTTCAGCTTCCACCATGAGTTTTATCGGTTCTAATATATATATATATATATATATATATATATATATATATATATATATATACCCCTACGAGGAGGCGTCGAGGCCGTAGAGGGTACATGGTGGGGCCCGGAGCACCCCGGGGCAAGAAAGGGATGTCGATGTGCTATGAGCCAATGAGTCCGGCTGGGGAACCATACTGTCCGGTGATATTACCTTTTACTCCGCGGTTATCTTGAGGATACCGACCGGAGTTTTGTACGTATGGATACGTCGGAAATTCGAGGGTCGAAGCCGGGCACTCGGGTTTTTCAAGATAGCGTATGAAACGTACCTATCAGGGCTGATCCGGACTGACGGAGCCCGATAGATGAGGATTTACGTGCCGATGCTAGGCACAGGTTTCATGATGTTTTCGGGTGTCGATGCTAGGCACTCAGGTTCCATGATTTGATTAGATCCTCATATTTACATGCATGATGCTTATTGTCATTGGGTGACAGGTGGACGGGATCCACATATATACAGATATTGATCACATACAGACTTTTATTACATTGATCATACTTCATTTGTATATATAACAGGGTATGAGGGCGCTGTTATATATACCCTTACACCAATATTAGTGGAATGGGACGCTAATATATGTGTATTGATATCCATTTCGATACTTCATCATATTTACTTCATGCAGACAAACCTTACATTTATGACATGTTATTATCTGAGGCACTGGCACGAGTACTTGGCACTATATACATGTATAGATGTTACATTGCCACCTTATCATGCTTCAGATTTACTCTTTGAGGTTTATATATATATCTGATCGTATTGACCTAGGATTATGTCAAGCATTCAATTTCTGCTTGTAGATATTTTCTATTCATGAGTTGGCAACTCACCCCCGTTGTGCCACAGTTCCTGCAGGTTTTGCCGTACAGGTTCCATAGCGGTATTTTTGACACACTGCTTCCTTTGCGGGTGAATTGCTTTTGGTAGGTGGGTTCTTTTGCATCAGAACCACCATTGTACATGTATCATTCATTGTATCCAGAAATTCCATCAACCAAAACTTGTATATTGTTTCAGACTTAGACACTAGTGATGTATTATTTCGACCTTAGAGTCGCGCGTAGTAATATTACGGTTTTCATGCTTATTTGAGTTTCTTTTTGAGTTTTGATCCTCGCCATTCGGCGTTGTATATTATATTGTTTGCGTGGTTGTGACCGTCGATTGATGAAGAGCTAGCTCCTGCTTGGAGATGCCTTTTATCATTGCTTATATATTATTCTTGTTGTACCCCGTTCGGGGCCAGTTTTTACAAAGGGAACTCTGCCAAAATTTTTAGAAAAGACCATACATTTTAAAAATGCATATTCGGCTTAGTTATTTAAAAACCTTGCTTTTTAAATATGTTTTCTTTACTTCAAAAAAAACTCTTTGTACCTTCATTTATTATTTAAAATTGTTTTAGATTTCTGGGTTTTTGGCTTACTTGGATTAGATGGAGTCCTATAGACTTCATATGATTTAAGGGCCAGTCACGTGCTCTTTTGGGTCATGACAATTAGGAAGAGGAAGAAGGATAGATAATAGTGAAGAATAGTTATAGAATCTAGATCTACGTTAATCACGAATGTAGAATATAGATCTAGTTTAAAGACGGATGCAGATTTTATATCAGAAGAGGGCTTGTAGGGTTCGTTAAGATTTAGTAGTCATGGATAATTAATTAAAAATTACTCATTTTATCCTTTAATAGATTTAAAACTAGATCGACAGAGATGCATGTAGATTAGGGTTTTTGGAGGGAATAAGGTTCCCACTCTTAACCCTTATCTTTACATGGATCTCCGTTCATGTCTAGCCTTTACCAAAACAATTGTTAATCTAATCTTAAATTGTGGTCGTGACTATCAATGAATTGATAGCGCGTCCGATTAGGATCTTAACTATTCTTTTGATAAAGTTTATAAACTTTATAGGACGTAAAAAGAGTTAAAGGATTTTTTCATCTATTGATCTACCCTAATCCTACGAACCCTATCTAGCGGATAATTACTCGCGCATGATGGAGATAAAAGAATGGATAAAGATCATGGTGTAAATAAAGAAAATAAAATGCAATAAGAATAAAATAACTACCTTTATTAATCAACTTGATCAATTACACTTTGTTCCTTTAGAAAGTGATTACAAAA
This sequence comes from Agapanthus africanus, assembly GCA_030015575.1. Taxonomy (NCBI): domain Eukaryota; kingdom Viridiplantae; phylum Streptophyta; class Magnoliopsida; order Asparagales; family Amaryllidaceae; genus Agapanthus; species Agapanthus africanus. The sequence goes on along the minus strand of CM057350.1, from coordinate 126,811,876 downwards.
CCCTAATTTGCTTCTCGATCTCTTCTTAAAGAGGTAGATGAGCAGCTGATGATCAACCTGGATTCTTAAGTCGTCTTGGACTTCGTGATCTCGTTGGTTTGATGATTTCTAGGTTTAGCACTCGGTCCTTTATATAGCCCCAAAGCCAGAAACTAAAGATCCCCAGAATAAGGGTTAGTTGTAGCAAATCCAACCTGAAAATCCTAACTCCTGACTCGGTGAATCAGCCGTGGATCCGCCGTATATTTCATGGTTTGGCCACGGATACGCGGCTGTTTGGTGGGATCTTGGCTGCAAATTTCTGGGGCTTTATTCTTGTGACACATGGAGATTTAGATAATGTCTGGAACTTGAAAATATTTTCTGAGTCTCTGCGAGTATTGATTCTTCGATTTTATCTGACTTCATCGGCAGATTTTTGATTCCCAATATCTCAACATCCCGATCTCCTGACCTGAACTAAACTTTGCACAATATCACAATGAATAATATTAGTAATATTTGGTATTTTTTAGATATTATCCTAACCATTTGATACGATATTATATTTTAAGAATATTGGTTAAGGATATTTGATATGATATGCATATTTAAATTATCAAAATATTATATAAATATTATATGCATACATTTTCCTTCATAATATTAATTATAATATATAAACATATGAAAATAGATATTTTGCAGATAAACTCTCATATGTTTCATATTTATAATAAACACCTTTAAATATCTATGTAAAGTAAGGAAAATGTTATATCAAATATGCGGTATTTTCGACTGAACAGCTACCATCGACTGTCGTCAAAGGAGGGTAGTATTTGAGATCCCTGACCACCCAATGTTCATATTCGAGAGTGGAAGTAAGTCCTTAGACCCAGCAACTTGCCGAGCTGTACCGAGAACGGAAGAGATGTTGTACACCGTACAAGGGGAGGAGAGTATGCCGATGGTTGTACGAGATTTTGAAGACGTGTTTGCAGATGTGTCGGGTTTACCACCGGATCGGGCGATCGAGTTCACCATAGACTTGATGCTAGGGACTCAACCTATGTTGAAGACACCGTACCGAATGGGGCCAGCAGAATTGAAGGAGCTTCGGACGCAAGTTGAGGAGCACCTCGATAAAGGATTTATTCGACCAAGCTCGTCACCTTAGGGTGTCTCGGTTCTTTTGGTACCTAAGAAAGATAGGACTAAGCGGATGTGCATCGACTACCGGGAATTAAATAAAGTAACAATCAAGAATAAGTATCCTTTGCCGCGGATAGATGATCTGTTCGATCAGCTGGAGGGATCTCGAGTGTTCTCCAAGTTGGATTTGCGAACAAGCTATCATAAACTCAAGGTGAAAGCATCTGACATATCCAAGACGGCTTTCAGGACTCGGTATGGGCATTATGAATTCCTAGTGATGCCCTTTGGAGTAACCAATGCACCCGCGGTCTTTATGAATTTGATGAATCAAGTGTTTTACGAATACATAGACAAGTTTGTCGTTATCTTCATCGACGATATTCTGGTGTATTCAAAGAATCAGGAAGAACACGCGGAATAATTACGTGTGGTGCTCGAAACCTTGCGACAACACCAACTTTATGCAAAGCTCAGCAAATGCGAGTTTTGGTTAGAACAGGTAGCGTTCTGGGATATGTGGTGTTAGGTGAAGGGATTTCATTGGATCCGGCCAAGATTTTCGCAGTTCAGACATGGCCGATACCAAGAACTGTTATCGAGATCAGGAGCTTCTTAGGACTTGCCGGATATTACCGTCGTTTCATCAAGAACTTCTCCAAGATTGCGGAGCCACTGACTACTTTGACCCGGAAGGATGTGCCGTACGTATGGTCCGAGGGTTGCGAGGAAGCATTCGCAGAGTTGAAGACTCGTTTAACATCTGCACCCATTCTTACAATTTCCGACAGGACTAGAGGGTTCGGCATACATTGCGACGCCTCGGGAAAAGGCTTGGGATGTGTTTTGCACCAACATGGTACGGTAGTGGATTATGCGTCAAGATAATTAAAGGTGCATGAACGAAACTACCCAATGCACGATTTAGAGCTCGTCGCAGTTGTCTTCGCACTCAAGATTTGGAGGCACTATTTATTGGGTGAGAGGGTAGATATTTACATCGATCATAAGAGCTTGAAGTGTATTTTCACCCAGAAAGAGCTCAATATGAGGGAGAGGAGATGGCTAGAATTAATGGCAGATTTCGACATAAATTTACAGTATCATCCGGGGAAGGTGAATGTAGTCCTGGACGCCTTGAGTAGCTAACTAATTATTTCGAGTCTGACTACTCATTGGAGGAATCGTCAAGATCTCAATGAACTAGAGACCGAGATGATAATGCCCGGAATGCTTACATCCTTCTTGAATCTGCAAATTAACTCCACATTAGTCGAACGGATCAAGACAGCTCAAACGGAGGACCCTAGGTTGCGAAGGATCAGAGAACAAGTGGACGCGAATCTGCGGGCGGACTTCAACATCCACGAAGATGGTTCTTTGAGATATAGGAGCAGAGTCTGCGTGCCTAAGAGGAAGATGAGAAAGGAATTATTAAAAGAAGCACATACTTCTCCATACTCTGTTCATCCGGGAGGAACAAAGATGTACAAGGACCTCAGACAAAACTATTGGTGGCATGAGATGAAGCGGGAGATAGCCAAGAGTGTGTCCAAATGTCTTGTTTGCCAACAACTAAAGGCCGAACACCACAGGACGACAGGTCTATTACAGCCCTTACCGATACCCGAATGGAAATGGCAAAACATTACAATGGATTTTGTGACTGCACTCCCTCACAGCTCCAATGGAAACGATGCAGTATGGGTGATAGTAGACCGACTCACCAAGTTGGCACATTTCATTCCTTTTCGAGTTGGTCAATCAACCGAAAGTCTTGTAAAAAGGTATATGGAGGAGATTGTCAGATTGCATGGAGTGCCAATTTGCATTGTTTTCGACCGAGATACGCGTTTCAGATCTCAATTTTGGCAAAGCCTACAAGAGAGTCCGGGCACGAATCTGAGTTTCAGTACCGCCTACCATCCTAAAGCCGATGGCCAATCAGAAAGGGTTATTCAAATTCTCGAAGACATACTCCGGGCCTGTATGTTGGATTTTAAAGGATCTTGGGAAGATCACCTACACTTGGTAGAGTTTGCTTACAACAATAGCTACCAGTCTAGTATTGGCATGGCACCCTTCACCGCTTTGTATGGACGAAAGTGTAGATCACCGTTAAGTTGGGACGATATTGGGGATCGAGAACTTTTGGTCCTCGAGATGATTGTCGAGACAGTGGAGGTGATAAGAACAATCAGGAAACAATTACACATGACATAAGATCGGCATAAGCATTGGGTTGATACAGAGAGAAGGCCTTTAGAGTTCCAATCGGGAGAACACATGTTTCTGAAGATTTCTCCTAACCAGGGAGTGATACGTTTTGGGAGACGCGGAAAACTCAGCCCATGGTTCATAAGTCCTTTCGATATCCTCGAACGAGTTGGAGAGATTGCGTATCGCCTAGCCTTGCCCCCTTCTCTGGAAGGCGTACACAACGTTTTCCATATCTCGCAATTGAGGAGATATGTCAGGGACCCTGGTCACGTTTCGGATCATTTTGAAATCACTGTAGGGACTGATCTAACCTATGAACAACAGCCGGTAGAGATCCTAGACCGGAAGGAAAATACCTTGAGAGAGAAGACGATCAAATTGATTAGGGTCATGTGGAGGAAGGACTCTCCCGGCGAGTCCACATTGGAAAGAGAAGACGAGATGAGAGAACGATATCCTCACCTATTTGAATTTTCCACTATGTAAAATGTTTTCTCTCTCCATTTGACCTACCTTCTGAAATTTCGGGGACGAAATTATTCTAAGAAGGGTAGATTGTAACGACCGTGTTTTCTAATAAAATATTTTTTATTTACTTTTCTGGAATCAAGTGGTTATTTACGTATTTCGTTGATAGAAGAATATTTTTAAAGCGGTGTTAGTAATATTCAAAGCATTAAAAAATAATTAAAGGAAATTCCAAAAAAAAAATCTATTTATATTTTTCTCGGCTTAAAATGTCTTAATATAATTTTATGATGCCTTAAAATAATTTACGTATTTTTACTATCGATTAAAATACTTATTTCGTAATTAAAATATTTCCAAGAAGAAAATAGATAATTATAATAATTAATAAATATCATATATATGGAAATATTGCTTAGTTTTAGCCCAAAATTATTTTTATACTAAAGATAACAATAAAATATATTTTCTGAATTTTTTTCATAATTTTCCCGTATTTTAAACCATTTTTAACAAATTTTTTTAAACTAAATTCAATTTTTAAAATAAATAGCCGAGTGTGTATATATATATATATATATATATATACCCTTAACCTGGACCGTTGGATGCAATGTTCCAACGGCCCATAGCCTGCCGACGACGCCCACGTGGTGGGGACCACGCGAAAACGCATGATCCCCACAACGCAGCAGCAACGCGGTGGCGCGATCTCGGCCGTTGGATCTTGATCCAATGGCGGAGGTGAAGAGGCGGCTGCGGCAATCATTCGAGAATTATCAGCTGATGATTCTGCAATCATTTCGGTGCGGATTTTTGAGGATTTTAACGTATTTCTTGGATTTTATGGTTGGTGAAAAAACCCTATAAATAGATACCTTCAAACATTGATTTCTCACACCTCAGAACTCCAAAAATTCTGAAAAAAATACCCACGCCTTCGTATCGACGACGCCGACGCTGCGGTTCCACCCAAGCATCAAGGAAAAATCTGACCGCGTAGTTATTAAGGATTTAGTACGAGCCTATGTTTCGACTCATCTACATCCAACTCTAACAAAGGTAGGGTCCGCGTCTCTCCACTCATCTGTCGCCTTCCTTCTTTCAATGATCTTAGTTTCAACTTCCAATCATCAACCTCATATTAAAATGACGTTAAAAATATTTCTTCATGCCTATTTTCGGTACCTCTTAATGAAAATAATATTAACCCATGTTTAAAATGGCTTCTTTAATTACTCCTCTATGCAAAAATATTACCCCCTCATACTACCTGGAATGTGATACGCTTAATGTTATAACCCACGGAGTATCAATTCACCCCTTACATACCTACACTTACTCGTACTACCAATATGATCTCGAAATAGATTACTTCCACAAAATACCCTCGTTTTATTAAAATGTTGTATTTGTTTAAAATATCCATATGAGATAAGATATTTGGAATAAATGTTTTAGATACGATATATATATTTTACTTACACTTTATCTACCAACTACTTTAGTTTTGTTAAACTCCCTTACCTTTTGAAAGGGGATAATACTAAATCTAAATAACGGCATATGCTTTTTCCAACTTAGCCCCTTTCACTCGAAAGGATATTTTTATATTAATTCTTCTTAGAATGTTAACTAAAATTTAATGGGTTACCCTAATAGGGGAATGTTTTACCTGAATCACCATGTGGTTACTAGACAATCGTCCTTGAAAAGAACACAAATCCTGCCGCTCATGTGCAGCGGTTGTCAACGCGGAGTCGTTTTTGCAGAATAACACCTCTAATAGATTACCCTAATAATAGGATAATGTTTTACGTAAGTACCTCGTGGTTGATAGGCAATCATCCCTGAAAAGGACACAAATCCTGCCGTACATTGCATCGCTTGCTAACACGAATGTATTTTCTAAAACGTTACCAAAAACTTAAAATACTATAATTTCATAAAATTATTATTTACAATAAAATACCTCAATCCATCCTAAAAATAGATAATTTCATTTAAATACCATGACCTTTACTAAAAGGCTATTTTCAACAAAGACCATAACCCTTATAAATGATATTTTCCAAAAGAATATCTAAAACCTTATTAAAAGATACTTTTCAAATAAATACCATAACCTTTTATTAAAAGGATATTTTCTCAGTAAAATATTATGGGTTTCCAAAATGATAAATATTCCAAATATCATGATTTTCTTATAAACAATAAATGTAATTAAACACTATTATCCTTTATTAACTAAGTGTTCTATAAGATGATACGAAATACCTTACAAACTTAAGAAGATAACAAGCTAAAATGAGTGGTTGTTGTTTACCCCAATCAGAGCAAAGCTCTGCTCAAATTCCAAGGCAGGAAACGAAGCAACGCTTCTGTTTCCCCCAATCAGAGCAAATCTCTGTTTTGAAAACTAAAGTGAAAATTAAAATTAAAAATAAATGAAGCAACGCTTTAGATCCCCTGCGCTGCGCGCAGAACGCCACGTGTCAAAATCAGGCACGCCAGCGCAGGGAGCGCAGCGCCCAAGGCAGCGCACTCAATCAGAGCAAGGCTCTATAAAGGAAGCAATGCTTCAGCTGACTTGCGCTCTGCGCTGCGCGACACGTGACAGCGCAGTTGTGCTAGCGTAGTTGCGCTGCGCTCTGCGCTGCGTGACACGTGTCAGTGCAGTTGCGCTGCGCTCTGCGCTGCGCGACACGTGTCAAGCACAGATGCGTTTGCGCCAAATAGAATTAAAATTCCAGTAAGATCTTTCTGTTCTTGTTAAAACAAGAAAATTGTCTTCTGTAAAACAGAAGCCCTTTGATCAAAGATCCAACGGTGGGGAAAAATCCCCAAATCACTCAGAGAATGATCTCTTTAACAAATTTAACAAATTAATGGGCACTATATAAAGGCCCCTAGACCCCAATTCAAAACACAACAGAAACAGAGAGAAAAACACAGAACTCCTCTAAAGAATTTTGAGAAGAATTCAGAAAGGAAAAAAAAGGTAAAACCTTTATAAAAAGAAGAATTTCTTCTGAATAGATCATTGATTTAAGAACAAGATCAAAGATCTTCAATAAAAAACATAATAATAACAAAGGCATTGCCTTTTTTTATGAACCATTGGTTCTGGAATCTTAAAGATTCTTTTCTTGAATCCAAAATTGGATCAAGATATTAAAACAGTGCCTTGCACTTGCAGAATTTGCACTGTTGCGCTCCTGAGTTGGCGCAAGCCACAAAAGGGCGCCACGTGTCAGCTCCAAGAATAACTTGCGCTATGCGCTTTTAAGATAGAGCATTGCTCTCTGAAATTGGCGCAACTCACCAGAGCGCGCCACGTGTCAGCTGCGCAACAACGCAGCGCACTGCGCTTGCGCTCACCAGAGCGTGACACGTGTCACCTCCACGTGCGCTTGCGCTCAATAATTGGCGCAAAGCGCCTGACAGGCCACATGGCCACTGTCAGTTTGATTAATGCACTGCATTATTTACAGAAGGGCAAAGCCCAATTAAAAAGGGCCTAACAGGCCTAATAAAATGCAATGCATTATTTTAAAAAGGGCAGAGCCCAAACAAAAACAAATGCTCTGCATTATAAAGGGAACAAAGCCCAATTCAAATAGGCCTTACAGGCCAAAATAAAATGCAGTGCAAAGATAAATAAAATGTTGAACGTTCTCAACCGGACTTAGCCCAATTCTGGCCATAAATCCTCAAATTAAATTGACTGAGCACGGCTGCTCTCTTAAATCAATTTACACTTGGTTCAAGGGTACATTTCTGAACTCCTATGACACTTGTCGTTGTAATCCTTCAATGTCGTCAGAGAGGTGATGGGTCCCGACGGCCATACATGCAATGGACCGTAATGTCCTTAAACTACCTATGGACCACTATGTCCCTAAACTGGAACAATAGAGCCAATTGCTCTATTGTCGGATCCAAACGATCCTGTTAAGTTGATCTTAGTCTGGACATTAGGCTAACGTATTCTTAACAAACGTTTAAGTTGATCTTAGCCTCATACATGGCTAACGTGTCCTTAAACTAATATCCGTTCCCAAAATGGGAATGCTGGACCACTGTGTCCCTAAACTGGAACAATAGAGCCAATCGCTCTCTTGTAGGATCCAAACGGTCCCGTTAAGTTGATCTTAGCCTGGAGATTAGGCTAACGTATCCTTAACAAACGTTTAAGTTGATCTTAGTCTCTAATATGGTTGATGTATCCTTAAACCTTCAAACAGACTTTAGTCCCAAATTGGACTATAGATCCCCCAATCAACTTTGGTTCAAGGGACATCTCTGAACTCCTCTGACACCTGTCGTTGTAATCCTTCAACGTCGTCAGAGAGGTGACGGGTCCCGACGGCCATATGTTAAATGGACCACTACGTCCCTAAACTGGAACAATAGAGCCCAAATGCTCTTTTGTCGAATCTAAACGATCCCGTTAAGTTGATCTTAGTCTCAAACCGGACTAACGTATCCTTAACGAACGTTTGAGTTGATCTTAGCCTCAAACACGGATAACGTATCCTCAAACCAAAACCCCAAACCCAAATCTAAAAAAACACGGATTTGGATTAATCCACGTCTTACGGGCGACGAGAATAAATTAGTCTCCGTATACAATCCACGGGCAACCACAAACAAAACAAACACACACGACATGAAGTGAAATTCTGGAGAAGGAGAAAGTTGTTACCGCGATGCAGTAGCGTAATTAACTACGGGGACTTGCGCCTGCAGGGAAGAGCGTCCCCACAATAAAAAACCCCTCAAGCGAGGGGGAATCTGACGAAGTCTGTTACATCGCCTGCATCCGTCTAAACCTGCGATGCACGGTGCCATAAATCAACTTGGCATCTTCGGAGAGGTGGACGGATAAAACCAAATAGCATCTGCCCTGAATCTCAGGCAAGACGTCCCTACGTCGTCTCGGCCGTCTTTCGGAGGGGAACAGATTCTGGCACGCCTGGTAGGATCTTTTCCTCTTTCCACTCCACACTTCGTGTGTCGTGTTCGCGAACCAATCGCGGTTTGTTAATGGTTGCCTGTGGATTCGAGGTACTTAGATTTGGTGTCTTACCCCGTGCAGAAAACAGAAGAGCGATGTCTTCAAACTGCACTAACTGCAACTGTAATTCTCGCTCCGTCTCGTCCGGAGGAGTGACTTACGGGCCCCAAGCGGTCTCCCTTTTCAAGATGCTAGTGGAGCAGGTAACTCAAGCCACCACTGGACTATTCTTCGGGACCATACTCCCACCCATGAGCTTCAACGCCCTTGTACCGTCACAAGAAACTCCCAAAAAGTCGGTATTCGATCGGCTTGCTACTACTATGGCCCCTCTCAACGGGTCGCCCAACTCCATTGCCTCAGTTTTTAACAGACTAGGCCAGAGCTCCAACGGGCCCATGAAGAAGCTTGCAATACCAGAAGGCGTTATCCCGAAGCGGATATCCATCCCTGCTTCCAAAATCGTCAAGGCGGTTTCTCCTGCCAAAGGGTCGGTCTTCACAGGACTGACTATTTCTGTTCCTTTTCCAGGCGAAATCACCAAGGTTGCTTCCTCTACTCGGAAGTTTGCTTTTGATAGGTTGACCGTCCCCATTCAACGGACGTCGGTCTTTAAAAGGCTGATACCAGCGAATTCTGACCAACACAGGGGGCATGAGGAGGTCACCCTTATAGCTGAAACAACTCCATCCGCATGACACGCTCGACGTCGCCACTGGCGCCGAGTGAGCAAGGCTGGGGACAACTCCCCCTCTGGGATAACTCCACCAGCTCCGATGGTGGGGATCGATGCTGCTGTTCCAACCGAGAACAGCTTTGAACTGCTCAACAAGGTGCGCAGAAACTCTCCTACTGCAGTGCTGAAGAGAACTCCTTCACCTGTGGAGAATGCTCCAGAGAAGAAGCTGGAGTAGCCCCCTCAACGGCTGTCTTCTAAAATTTACAAGGTCTGGCGTTAAGTCCAAGACTCCGTAATGGATCAAGACTATCTCCTCCGACAGAAAAAGATGAAGGTTCGGCAGGACAAGGACTACTCTGTCAAGCCAGAAAAAGTAACAGCTGGCTGGGTGCCCACTGCAACGGCTCCCTCAACGCCAATCACTCAAAAGAAAAGGAGGCCGCAAAAAGCCCCTGTGAATATGGCGAACCGTAAAAGCGCTGAAGCCAAACGCCCTAAGTCTGGGGGCATAGTGGTGCATACTGTTCATATGGCATCTGGGAAAGAGGATAGCCGCGCTTCGATGGGTCACCGACCGCTCACCCGATCCGTGACAAAATCCCAGGAGCAGCAACAGAAGCTTCAGGAAATACTGACGCAAATGGCTGCACTCACCGGGCCAAAAGAAAGCCCGGAGGCATCATCAGAGCAGCGTCACGAACAAGAAACTGATGCTGACTTCTTACGCAGAGTCCTTGAAAAGAAGGACAGAGAAGTCGCAGAACAAGCGGCTAACATATAACAAATGGCGCTCCTCTTCCAAGATATGGTAGGGATGATGTTACAGCCGGACCCTCCAGCTGATGACCCTCCAATCATTGTTGGGGACGATGGAGGGGAAACCTCTAATCCTCCTCCGGCCCTTTCAGCAGCAAAGGAGGAAACCATTTCCAAAGCCGCACTGGATGACTATATAGCTCGGCAAATACGAGCTCATCAGGCGAGTGAAGCGGCCAGCCAAGTTGTCAAAACTGGACGACCGTACCCGAGCTGGTATGACCAAATCAGTTACCCGCCGGGATATACCATCCCTAAGTTCCATGTATATAAAGGGACAGGGAATCCACATCAGCATGTCGCTCAATTCAGGGCCTTATGCGGCAATACTGGAAGCGATGACAAATTGTTGCTTCGCCAATTCGTCGGCAGCTTAGCAGAAATAGCCTTTGAATGGTATTCGGAGCTACCTAACGACTCTGTCAAAATATTTACGGAGATGGAGCTACTGTTTACACAAAGATTCGCGAGTGCTAGTGGACGCACCCCGATAACAGCACCGATCAATGCCAGGATAAGGCCAGGCGAAACGTGGGTCCAATATGCAACACGATGGCGGAACCTATGGTCGAAATGCGAACAACTCATCGAAGAAGCACCTGCGGTAGGCATGTTCGTAGGTACTCTTGATCCGCAAGCGACCATCTCACATTCATGATGTTCTTCAGGCCGACCACCTTCCAGGCCTTGATTGACAAATTAGCCCAAATGTACCAGATGGGCCATGGACCCTCTCCTCCAAAACCGGACTCTCGAAATGAGAAGGGGAAAAGAAAAGCGATCGTCATCGCCAATGCTCAACAACAGCTAAGCAACTTGAAGCCGGTTGCCCGTCGAAACAATATGCGTCCACGCGTATCCCTCGAGGAGAGGCTAGGACGTCCTTACTCCTTTCCTCAAAATAAAACGAGAAGACTGTTCGAGCTGGCACTGCGCAACAGGCTCATCAATCTGCCAGATCCAAGACGCCCGTTGCAGCCAATCGACGTCAATGATCCCAATTACTGTCCCTACCACCGAGTGTTGGGTCATCCGATTGAGGATTGCTATGTCTTCAAAAACTGGATTGAAGACCAATACCTACAGGGCAAGTTCGTCATCTCCGAAAACTGGAAGGTGAACCCGCCACAACCGCACGCTCCGAGAAAGATAGACACGCCAGGGGCATCATGCTCAGTCATAGAGAAATCCCTATAGACCGAAAAGTCAGTAAACTAGAGATTCGCCTCAAATACGGCAACGGCGGACCGAAACGTCCTTAAACTAATAACGGACTGCAATGCCCTAAAACTTGCAGTTGACCGAAACATCGTTAAACTACTACCAACCCGCGGCATCCCCAGTCTGACGTGGTGTTTTAAAAAAAACAAAAAAAACAAAAAACGGTATGTCCATAAGCAAAGTGGGCACGGATGAAAACCCGAAAGGGCTCCGTGAGTAAAAACAGCAGGACTACCGACGAGTGTTTGTGAAAACCTGAAAGGGCGCAACCTCGTTAGAAAAATAAAAAGAATAAAAGAAAAAAAAGAAGAAAGACGGTATGTCCATAAGCAAAATAGGCACGGATGAAAACCCGAAAGGGCTCCGTGAGTAAAAACAGCAGAGCTACCGGCGAGTGTTTGTGAAAACCCGAAAGGGCGCAACTTCGTTAAAAGACACTTACAGGGTCCTCTCGACCTTGTAAGGAGAAACCACCCGCATGAGATCCTTACGACTCACAAGGGAGCAACACACTTAGGGATCCCCACGATTCCTAAGCAGAAAATACATCTGCGAGATCCTCACGACTCGTAAAGAGAACTCTTTTATGGGACCCCCATGGCTCATAAGATTTGAAAGTCTTAAGTTACAGAGACCTAAATCTGTGCTTAAGAAACCCCCACAGCCTTTGATATTGCCCTACAAGCGGCTCAATACTGACCCTTGTATACAATCCACGGGCGCGAATAAACATTTCCCTAATCAAGTCCCACCCGTGACTGGGGATATGTCCATACGGTGAACAACCCTTGTAAGTCCTCTCGACTTATAAGGAGAAAACCTTTTTGTAAGATCCTTATGACTTACAGGGGAACATACACTTAGGAATCCTCACGATCCCTAAGGAGAAAACACACCTACGAGATCCTCACGACTTGTAGGGAGAAATACCTTTGTGAGACCCTTACGGCTCATGAAGTCAAAAGCCTTAGTCGATGGGATCCTAACCTTGTTCGCTAAGTCACCTTTGTTCAACATCGACAAGGCAAATGATGATTCGCTCCTGGCAATATCCCAGTTGTAGCGATGCTGATGCCTAAACTGGTATCAAATTCCAAGTCCTTTCATGGCAAATGATGATTCGCTCCTAGCAATATTCCAGTTGTAGCGATGCTGATGTTGAGATTGGCACCAGATTCCAAGGTCCACACTCGCGAAAAAAAATAGCGAGCCATACATGCATGCAAAATAGCCAAAATGATGGGGCAACTTGCAATAAAAAGCAGCAAGTAAAAATGTATGCATGCCAAATAGCCGAAATGATTGGGCGACTCGCAATAAAAAGCAGCGAGTAAAAATAAAATAAATAGGCGAAATGATTGGGCACCGCGAAAAATAGCCGAAATGATTGGGCAATTGCGATCTTCGCGATATAAAAAGCTGAAATGATAGAGCGTCGCGGAAAGAATAAAAAAAATGAATGATGAAAGAATGAAACTTTTTGCCCTACAGGTGAGATCACATCGATCCCTGTATACAATCCAGGGGCACAAACAAAGAAGGAAACATACCTTCCCAACGGGCTCCACCAGAAAGCGAAGCCAAATCTCGACGGTTCATAGACAACCTAGAGACAACCCCGACATTTGTCGCAATATTGCAGACATGATGTCAACAAATGGAGCAAAAGAAGATCCTTAGCTTCAGGGTCTCGACGTCGATATCGACAACTTAGAGATCGCTAACGGCGTTTCTCCTCACTCCAATCAGATGTAGACATGACGTTAACAACCGACCTCAGAGTCATAATGAAACGGAGCCACGGCATATTCCCTAGTTCCAAATCTTAACGGCAATATCTACAGCCTAAAGAATCAACAAAGGCGTTCCTTCGCAGTCCAGCAAGATGCAGATACAACGTCAACAAAAGACCCCATGGTCAAACAAGCGGAGTAACGGCAAAATCCCAGCTCCACCTCGGTATTCGTCTCGATACTGCAGATGAAATGTCACCACAGCGTTCTTCCCCCGGCAGGATTCGGACACGCCAAAGCAAACGAAGCAAAGGCCAAATTCCTAGCTTCAAGGTCTTAACGGCAAGTTATATAAAGCCTGAAAGACAACCAAAGATCATTTCACACCAGTGCGGAATGGTTACCACCTCGACGTTTGTCTTGATACAGCAGACGAGATGTCTACTCAGCGTTCTTCCTCCAACAGGATTCAGACGCGACCATCAAACAGCGAAGCCACGGCAAAGTCCCTAGTTCCAAACCTCGACGGTTCACCAGCAACCTAGAGACAACCGCTGCATTTGTCTCGATACAGCAGACGCGATGCCAGCAAACGAAGCAAAGGCCAAATTCCTAACTTCAGGGTCATAACGGCAAGTCATATAAAGCCTGAAAGACAACCGGAGATCATTTCACACCAGTGCGGAATGGTTACCACCTCGACATTCGTCTTGATACAGCAGACGAGATGTCACCTCAGCGTTCTTCCTCCAACAGGATTCAAATGCGACCATCAAACAGCGGAGCCACGGCAAATTCCCTAGTTCCAAACCTCGACGGTTCACCGACAACCTAGAGACAACCGCGACATTCGTCTCGATATAGATGACGCAATGCCAGCAAATGAAGCGAAGGCCAAATTCCTAGCTTCAAGGTCTTAACGGCAAGTCATATAAAGCTTGAAAGACAATCGGAGATCGTCTCACACTAGTGCGGAATGGTCACCACCTCGACGTTCGTCTCAACACAGCAGACGCAACATCATCAAACAGCGGAGCCACGGCAAAGTCTCTAGTTCCAAACCTCTACGGTTCACCAACAACTTAGAGACAACCGCGACATTCGTCTCGATATAGAGGACGCAATGCCAGCAAATGAAGCAAATGCCAAATTCCTAGCTTCAGGGTCTTGACGGCAAGTCATATAAAGCCTGAAAGACTATCGGAGATCATCCCCACACCAACGCGGAGTGGTTATGACTCATCGGGGCTCTCCAAAATGAGCCTAACCTCAAGTAAAATGTAACATGGAATATCCCTACATTTGCTCTTTCGACGGTAATACTACCTGGAAGATTACTTGAAGACGTCTTGTCTAGCCCCCGAAGGGATCAGAGAGACGACAATCGCAAGGCTACTCGAACAACAAGATTGCATATCGAGGAATATATCAGCCAACGCGACGGTATGACGGCCAAAACCCTAAGTACCACAGACCCTAACGGATTACTGTCGTAAAGAGCAGAGGTTAACTGTGACGTTAGGACATGCTTGCGAGAAATGCTCGATACGTCTAGACTCGTGAGGAAATTGATGTCTTTGCGAGAACTGCTCGATTCGTCTCGACTCGTGAGGAAAAGCCTTAGGCAGCGGGGATAAAAAAAAACCTGTTTCCTAAGCACTGGGATCCTGCAAGTCGGCCCAAAACGGTCTCTTGCATACTATCCACGGGTCTCACTCTCCAAAGTCGAATCTCGACAAGGAGGGAAGCAACCGCTTACGAGTCCTCTCGACTCGTACGAGGGAAAGATTCTCTTATAGGATCCTTACGACTTATAAGAGAAAACGCACTTAGGAATCCTCACGATTCCTAAGGAGAAAATATACCTATGAGATCCTCTCGATCCGTAGGGAGAAAAGTCTCTATGAGACCCTCACGGCTCATGGAGTTGAAAAGTCTTAGGCAGCAGATTTGAACCTGCTTCCTAAGCCATCACTACGCCCCAAGATGTTCAAGACAGAGTGCTATATATCGCTTACAGGCTATGCTTATTTAAAGAATGTGCCAGTAACAAAGCAGAAAATAAAAGGAAGGAGGCAAAAGAGTTGTCATTCATACTTGGAAAGTTTTTACATCAATAAAGACAATAAACAAAGACATTATCCAAATGATTATAATGACAGAACCTCAAATCCAGGACATGGATTGAGGAACTCAAAAGTAACCTTGTCCAAGACTTTCCAAGCCTGGAGAACCATCCTAGTGTGCTTCCTTTCGCGAGCACGAGCGTCGGGATCCCCACTGATGTCCTCCTCCTTCCGATATGCAGCAAGTATTGCAGACTGTTGAAAAGTTTGGTGCAGAAGATCGATAAGGTTATCTCGCCTCCTCTTTGAGATTAGGCTCATCAGATACACCGAGTGCACCTTATCCTCGGCAGCATCTAATGCCCCAAGTGGCACACCAGTACAGAATAGAGGAAGCGCTTCCCAAATTGCTCCCACAATAAGCTTCAGGAGAGGGGAGCACCGAGGAAGCAATTGACCGTTGTATGCGTCGAAGCGACTCATGATCTCGGCACACTCGGCATTAGTAAATTCTCGATTTTGGAAACGGCCGAGTCGGCGGATGTCCCCGTAGGAGATAATCTCGTCGAGGTCGTACATGTGGGCGTCCATCACTCGTATAAAAGAAGATCGACAAAAATCAGCAACTCTTAAGAGTTCTGCTATATGATTTAAAAGGAGCAAAGCTCCATTAATGAATCAAGAAGTTATAAATGAAATCTTTCAGAGAGCAGAACTCTATTGATGGAATCCTAACGGGGTTCTCTTTAGTTCTCTTTAGATTATTTTAGAGCAAAGCTCTTCTAAGTGAAACCCTAAATGGGTTTTCTTTAGATCAGGGATCTAGTGAGAGCAAGGCTCTGTTAATGAAAATTAATTTAATTTAATTAAAATTTTTACCAAAAAAGTGTTTTCTAAAGAAATTCTAACTCTTGGGGTTCTTGAAGGCAAGAGCAAGGCTCTGAAGTTTTGAAAGTAAAAATCTTAAAAGATGATGATCATCTGTGGAGGACCAAAGGTCCTATTTATAGGCATCAAATGCCCTTCAACTTTCAAGAGTTGCCGTGACGGTTGAAATTCTGCCACCGCTGCGCTCACGTTTGGAGGGATACGTAAGCGCAACGGTGGGGGGGCATTTGTTTACCCCAATCAGAGCAAAGCTCTGCTCAAATTCCAAGGCGGGAAACGAAGCAACGCTTCTGTTTTCCCCAATCAGAGCAAAGCTCTGTTTTGAAAACTAAAGTGAAAATTAAAATTAAAAATAAATGAAGCAATGCTTCAGATCCTCTGCGCTGCGCGCAGAACGCCACGTGTCAAAATCAGGCACTCCAGCGCA
Source organism: Agapanthus africanus (assembly GCA_030015575.1). Lineage (NCBI taxonomy): Eukaryota > Viridiplantae > Streptophyta > Magnoliopsida > Asparagales > Amaryllidaceae > Agapanthus > Agapanthus africanus. The sequence goes on along the minus strand of CM057350.1, from coordinate 126,795,204 downwards.
GGGAGCGCAGCGCCCAAGGCAGCACACTCAATCAGAGTAAGGCTCTATAAAGGAAGCAACGCTTCAGCTGACTTGCGCTCTGCGCTGCGCGACACGTGGCAGCGCAGTTGCGCTAGCGCAGTTGCGCTAGCGCAGTTGCGCTGCTCTCTGCACTGCGCGACACGTGGCAGCGCAGTTGCGCTGCGCTCTGCGCTGCGCGACACGTGTCAAGCACAGATGCGTTTGCGCCAAACAGAATTAAAATTCCAGTAAGATCTTTCTGTTCTTGTTAAAACAAGAAGATTGTCTTCTGTAAAACAAAAACCCTTGGATCAAAGATCCAACGGTGGGGAAAAAATCCCCAAATCACTCAGAGAATGCTCTCTTTAATAAATTTAATAAATTAATGGGCACTATATAAAGGCCCCTAGACCCCAATTCAAAACACAACAGAAACAGAGAGAAAAACAAAGAACTCCTCTAAAGAATTTTGAGAAGAATTCAGAAAGGAAAAAGAAGATAAAACTTTTATAAAAAGAAGAATTTCTTCTGAATAGATCATTGATCTAAGAACAAGATCAAAGATCTTCAATTAAAAACATAATAATAACAAAGGCATTGCCTTTTTTATGAACCATTGGTTCTGGAATCTTAAAGATTCTTTTCTTGAATCCAAAATTGGATCAAGATATTAAAACAGTGCCTTGCACTTGCAGAATATGCACTGTTGCGCTCCTGAGTTGGTGCAAACCACCAGAGAGCGCCACGTGTCAGCTTCAAGAATAACTTGCGCTATGCGCTTTTAAGATAGAGCATTGCTCTCTGAAATTGGCGCAACTCACCAGAGCGCGCCACGTGTCAGCTGCGCAACAGCGCAGCGCACTGCGCTTGCGCTCACCAGAGCGTGACACGTGTCACCTCCACGTGCGCTTGCGCTCAATAATTGGCGCAAAGCGCCTGACAAGCCACGTGGCCACTGTCAGTTTGATTAATGCACTGCATTATTTACAGAAGGGCCAAGCCCAATTAAAAAGGGCCTAACAGGCCTAATAAAATCCAATGCATTATTTTAAAAAGGGCAGAGCCCAAACAAAAACAAATGCTCTGCATTATAAAGGGAACAGAGCCCAATTCAAATAGACCTTACAGGCCAAAATAAATGCAGTGCAAAGGTAAATAAAATGTTGAACGTTCTCAACCGGACTTAGCCCAATTCTGGCCGTAAATTCTCAAATTAAATTGACTGAGCATGGCTGCTCTCTTAAATCAATTTACACCTGGTTCAAGGGTGCATCTCTGAACTCCTATGATACCTGTCGTTGTAATCCTTCAACGTCGTTAGAGAGGTGATGGGTCCCGACGGCCATACATGCAATGGACCGCAATGTCCTTAAACTACCTATGGACCACTATGTCCCTAAACTGGAACAATAGAGCCAATTGCTCTCTTGTCGGATCCAAACGATCCCGTTAAGTTGATCTTAGTCTGGAGATTAGGCTAACGTATTCTTAACAAACGTTTAAGTTGATCTTAGCCTCAAACATGGCTAACGTGTCCTTAAACTAATATCCGTCCCCAAAATGGGAATGTTGGACCACTATGTCCCTAAACTGGAACAATAGAGCCAATCGCTCTCTTGTAGGATCCAAACGGTCCTGTTAAGTTGATATTAGCCTGGAGATTAGGCTAACGTATCCTTAACAAACGTTTAAGTTGATCTTAGCCTCTAATATGGCTGATGTATCCTTAAACCTTCAAACAGACTTTAGTCCCAAATTGGACTATAGATCCCCCAATCAACTTTGGTTCAAGGGTACATCTCTGAACTCCTCTGACACGTGTCGTTATAATCCTTCAACGTCGTCAGAGAGGTGATTGGTCCCGATGGCCATATGTTAAATGGACTACTACGTCCCTAAACTGGAACAATAGAGCCCAAATGCTCTTTTGTCGAATCTAAACGATCCCGTTAAGTTGATCTTAGTCTCAAACCGGACTAACGTATCCTTAACGAACGTTTGAGTTGATCTTAGCCTCAAACACGGCTAACGTATCCTCAAACCAAAACCCCAAACCCAAATCTAAAAAAACACGGATTTGGACTAATCCACGTTTTACGGGCGACGAGAATAAATTAGTCTCCATATACAATCCACGGGCAACCACAAACAAAACAAACACACACGACATGAAGTGAAATTCTGGAGAAGGAGAAAGTTGTTACCGCGATGCGGTAGCGTAATTAACTGCAGGGGCTTGCGCCTGGAGGGAAGAGCGTCCCCACAATCAAAAACCCCTCAAGCGAGGGGGAATCTGACGAAGTCTGCTACATCGGCCGCATCCGTCTAAACCTCCGATGCACGGTGCCATAAATCAACTTGTCATCTTCGGAGAGGTGGACGGATAAAACCAAATAGCATCTGCCCCGAATCTCAGGTAAGACGTCCCTACGTCGTCTCGGCCGTCTTTCGGAGGGGAACAGTTGTGGAAGACCATATTAAATGAGATCAACTTCTTGATTACAAGTTTTTGACATACATGACATATGATACGGTTAGAGTTAGAATGCGCGGACCTAGGCATGGAATACTTATATATGAGGAACCTTGCAGGCAGGGTGAACAGTCCAATGTGTGGACGACTACTAACCCGATATTTGGGCGAATACTAACCCTATTTGAGGGCGAATGATCCAATATGTGGATGACATATAATGTGGAAATTCCATGCCTAGATGTATATGCACTAACTCTAATTCGTCAAAACCTTTATACTGAATAACGGGGATGAGCAGTTTTATTAGGCATGGAGATACGGAACTCGGATTTCCCTACTACTCGATCATGATCCCGGGAAGTGAAACGGTACAATTCACTTCCCCAGTTGTTGTTCCGTGGCCACAACGGAATAATCGCGAGTATCCGGAGCCTTGTTTAACAAACTAATACGAACCTTTACCTTCACTTATACTTCCTACCACATACCTTCATACAACATACAACATACTCATGTTCATGTATACCCCCTTTCAACACGTCTTAATTTTGTGCATTTCATACCTTTACACTCTTTTACTTCATGTTGTCATGCATACATCATACTCTTATACATATGTTCATTTCTATGCTCTTACTTCCTTATGAGGCAATCCTACCCGAGTATAACTCGCTGACGGACTTTCCTTTTTCCCTTTTTTGGAATGCCCGTTAGATGAGAATGAGTTTTATGATGAGGATCAAGGTGTGGAGCCGACTAACGAAGATTATGCAGAATTGACGTCGGAGGATTAACTAGTTTTTTTTGTCGCCCACCTGTTTAGGGTTTTGCTTCTTTTTGATGTAATTAAACAATTTAGTTTACCTTACTCTTTCCTTTGGAATGTAATAAAGTTTGGTTAATGGAAATAAATGTCTTTCGCTTTTATTGTTTTATTTTGGTACACACCTTGCATACTATAGATATTCTTACACTTAACGTAAGTGTATTGAATAGACCAACTTCAATACAGTTAGGTTGCGGACCGTGCCACGTCACTCTTCACCTTCTTTTGTGAAGTGGGGGCGTGACAGGGCTCTACGCTGTGGATGAATCAACCCGATTAATATTCGAGTAAAATAAAAAATAGGTTAATACGGGACTTCTGAACCTCTATTGGATTCACACAAGAAACTATCCCGAACACCCCGTGTATAATATATTATAACCAGTTAATATACTTATTTGATTTGATTGATTGACATGTCTTGATCGAAACCCTAGGTTGCAAAAGGTGTAGATTGTATTTGAGTGAGTCGAGTAATGTGCGAGTCATGACAATTGCAATCTGGATTCGAGTCAAGTTGGTTTGAGTAGATTGGACTCGAGTACATATTCGAGTTTAAATTATAGTTCAAGTTTGTATTTGAGTTCGAGTTCGAGTTCAAGTTTAGATTTGAGTTCATGTCTTTTCATGTGAATTGATGTAAATTGTTAGACTCTTATGTTCAGGAGAAATTTGCAACTGCTGCACATGGACGGCAGGATTTGTGTCTTTTTCCAAGACAATTGCCTTTGATAACTCCGTTAAGTTGTCTAACCTGAATAGGCAATCACTCACTTTCTTCGGCTCAATAGGGCTCAAGAGAATTGATCCACTTAAACCTATACTTATCTAAAGTCCTTAAAATATTGTTTGCATATCTCGAGGGGGTTTTATGAAAAATACTTTAATATAGTTTGAAAATAAACCTCGAGGGTGATTTATAACATTTAGGTTTTTTCATGAACATGTATTTGTTGGGGTCAAAATTTGCACCCCAGTTGATCGGGTCAAATTCAAGGTCAACCTTAAGTAAGCGGGCCCAAGCCCAAGCAAGTGGGCCCATGCCAAGTCGAGCCCCGCGGCCGGTCTCCCCCATGCCGAAATAAAAAAATCATGTAATAAATAATTTTGATGTAATTTTTATGCATGAATGTAAGAAAATACGCATAAAACCAAATTTTGTAAAGCCCATGGCTTATGTGCAAAAGAAATGAGTACATGAGATATGGGATGAGCTAAATGCCATTTTGTAAAGCCCAATGGGCTATATGTAATTTTGCAAGCCTATAAAAGGCAACATGATAATGAAATAAGAAGGAAAGACTTTTCATTCTCTAAAAACTATAGGGTTTTTGTGCCTCCTTCTCCTTCCTCAAGGTTCTAAAACTTCTTCCCTATTTGAATTAAATTAAGAGTTTTACTATTCTTTTTCCAAAAATAAATAGTTTTTCACCACAAAACCCACAAAGGGGAGCTCAGATCTTCCATTAGATCTCAAATGGGAAGATTTTTAAATCTCACCCCCTCTTGTTCTCTAAGATCCGGCCGACAGAAGAGGAGGAAAGAGACCCATCTCCAGAGATCCCATTTTGGGAAAGTTCCAAGGCTCAGGGGAGAAGAAAGGGCCCCCCTTGAGCATTTACAAAGATTTCTTGGAGTTTAACTCCACAAATCAAAGTTTCTGGGAGTTTAACTCCAAAAGAATAAATTGACAATAATAATATATCTTTTTTTAAAGGAGTTTAACTCCCAAAAGTCAATTGGAGTACAACTCCAAGTACGGGGGGCTGAGCCCCCCTTTTTTACTTTCCGCTAGTGCCTTACGCCCAGCGTCCGAGTGCCGCGCACGTGAGGCGCCTTGCGCCCACCGTCCGCGTGCCGCGCACGTGAGGCGCTGGCGCCTTCTCCCACTCATCATTTAGATGCCTTTCCTTTATATATATATATATATATATATGTATATATATACACACACACACACACACATACACACACACTCCACAACACTGTCTTCGTTAGAAAAAATTTCTAACAGGGCGCTGCCCCGTACCCCGTAAGGGGGCTGCTAGCCCCTTTGACCCCCAGCCCGCTATCCGGGTAATGGGGCCCCCGTAAAAACTCTGCGGGGCCTCCGATATATCCAAAACCCCTTCAAAACACAACACTGCATATTGAGTTCGTATGACCTGTTTGACCCGTCAATAGGAGGTTCTCTCGCTCCAAGGCGAGGGGTAATTAACGGCAGCTTAGTCCGCGGCTGCCGGAGATTCGGATCCCCATAATCAATAAACCCCAGCCTACCCTAGACATGGGGAATCTGTAATGCGCCTGACAAGCGCGTGCATATTCGCATATCAATTAGGTGACGAAAAACACCCTACAGATTCTGGCACGTCCGGTGGGACCTTATCTCTCCTCTCATATTTCGGGTTAAACGTTCATGCGAACTCAATCAATATACATATCGATTGCATGTACTGAAATTATGCTTGTTTGTGCAGGTTAACAATTTCTAATTGCAATCTCTGGACGCAACAAAATGTCTCCAAAGACCAGCTCAGTTCTCGACATAGCTCCCATCTCTTACACGATGAAGATGGGGCCAGTCTCGGGCGACAGTGGGAGGAGCCACCGCTACCATTTGGCTCTATTCTGTTCGTGCCAGCTAATGCTGTCCCTGCTCTTCAAGCTCCGGTAACCGACAAACCAGCCTCGAAAGGAAAGAGGACAAATGTGGTGATCTCGAAGGCACCCCAACCTAAACGCGAGTTGGCGTTCAAACGGATCTCTATGGCCCTAAATGGAGGCAAAGCCGTCAGAACAAAAGAAGTTGCCACACGTCGCAGGCAAGCCCAGGCGATACCTTCGACGGACACGCGGGCGGACGTCTTCTCAAGCCTCCCCATCACTCAGCCTATGGCGGATTCCCAAAGAGCAGAAGCCTGCCAAGCGCTCAAGGCAGAGAAGCTGAGGCAGAAGCGGCTCAGATACAGAGCCAACAAAAGGGCTAGGGCTTCGGCCATATTAAAATTTATGAATTTCTAAAGCTCGGACCGCTCCGAGAAACCAGCTGCCAGTGATGAAAGGATGGCTGAATGTGTTATCCACACCGTTTACATGGTGGGCACGCGTCCCAAATACAAGCTTCGCAGCAAAAGCAAGGATGGGGCTACCGCATCCCAAATCCAATCTGGTGTGAATATGGCTGCCACATTCCCAGACGACCCTCCTCTGGAAGGTAATGAAGACCCTTCCAGTGAGGCTGATAAGCAGAGAGAGCCCTCAGTTCATGAGGAGTCGAGCTCGGGAAGCGAAGATGAGCCAACTTCCCATCCTATGACCGCAGAGAAGCAACTTCTCCAGGAGCTCCGAAAGCAGCTCAAAAACAAAGACAAGGAGATGGCCAAGCTCTACTAAAAAATTGACGACTTGACAAACGTCGTCTTACAGTTCATGACCCAACTTGCCTCTCAGCCGCCCAATCAAGCGCAGGGCTCTGCTCATGAACCGGGAAACGGTGTCCCGAGACAGCCGACGCCTATTCCCTCAAATCCAACTGTGGGCGGACCGCATGAAAGTCAGTCGCATCCTATCTCGGGAAATGTCTTGTCTACCGATGACAGTAGCCAACTAACTCAAGATCAAATCATGGATTTGGTTACCAAAAAAGTCAAAACATTGGTAGCCGAAGCCGAAGCACAAAAAGATGTTAGCAGTAGTGGGGGACCATATCCTGCTCAGTATGATCTGGTAGAGTTTCCTAGCGGCTATGTCATCCCGAAATTCGGAAGATTCGATGGGACGGGAAATGCAAATCAGCATATCACCCACTTTAAAGCCTCATGCGGGAATACTAGGAACAATGATGTGTTTCTCCTCCGCCAGTTCATTAATAGCTTGGCCGATATTGCTTTCGACTGGTACGCGAGCATACCGGATGGCTCCGTCACAACTTTCGTCCAAATAGAGTCTCTGTTTCGGTAGAGGTTCATAAGCGTCAGCGATAAGATCACCGTTGCCGATCTCGTAAGGACCAAGCCAAAGAACAACGAAATCAACGCGGATTTTATAACCCGATGGCGCAATCTCTCCATCAAATGTGAGCCGCCGATAGAGCAAGACCAATCTGTCAGTCTCCTCATTGGAAATCTCAACAATTGGATGGCCCCATTTCTATGCACAGCGGGTCTCAAAACATTCCAAGAGCTGACTAGGAAAGTTCAGATGTTAGAGCACTCAAAGCAGGCATTCTCCTCTGATTCCCAAAATAACAATAGGTCCTGGAGAAACCATAAGGACGATAATCGCAAAGGTGGAAATTCCGACGATTCTGAATTTTTCAACACCTCGGCTAACCAAAATAAGAAAGGGATGAGCGGGCCTAATGCTAACCGGTCTCGGAAGCCAGTGTTCGGAGAGGGAGGAGAAGCTCCACTGAAAAAGAAGCTGGATAAGGTTTATTCCTTCAGAAAGGACAAAGTCCGTACAATATTCAAAGATGTCCTTGTTAGTGTATATGCCCTAGAGGCCATTACTGTATCATACTGGTTTGTATATTACTTAATGGAAGCTTGGGATATTCACCTTGTATATACAATCTTGCTCAAAATGATAGTATGCTACTTGGTTTGTTTCTACTTCAATGTGTACATGTGTTTATTTTGCGATATCACCTATACGCATTAGTGGAGCCCTTAGGATCTTTGCTTGATTACCAGCGTTGTGATGGCAGTCACACTAGTGGGGGCTGGGTAATCTATAAGCACATCCTTATGTAGGTCCCTAGTCGCAGGACCATCGAGACAGGGCATCGATACTCCGGAGTAGACTAGCGCATGCGCTTCTCATCTCAGTGTGGGAGACGGTCTGTCCCACAGCCGTCAGTACGTCGTACTTGAGATAGTATGCGGGTGCTCGTTAGGTTACGAGTACACTAGACAGGACTCGTCGGGAACTGACTAGTTGGTTTTTATACCTATCGTCAGTTATCAGTTCCCAGGTGACATGAGTACAGCTTAGTCCACTGACTTGACACTGGCACTTCGCCTCGAGTGTGTTCCCACTGTATTTTGACTACTACCCTACCACGGCTCAAAGGAGTCGTGCAAACCGGTGGTAGTTGGGTGCAGTCCCGAAGCACTTGGAGGCAGTGCCGGTTAGACAGGATTCGTCTCTCCCGGTATTGGGGGTTGACATCGCGCTGTGTCTAGGAGAGCCATTACACGAGTAGTCCCTGGCCAGGGCAAGCGAGATATACTGGTAGGCTTCCAGTATTATCTCAGGGTGTTTTGGGCTTCACTCCGACACGACTTATACCGCTATTTGGGGACTGACGTTTACCGCCCCCTAGGCCCGACATGCGATGTATCAGACGAACAGACCGGACTGTACGGAGAATGTCACATTCAGACTCAGTAGGAGTTCAGATGGGTTTTACCTCGTCAGTCTTCTTATCGGCATCTACCTGGGGACCGTTACGCACAGCTAGTGCCGCTTGCGATCTGTGGTTAAACCCACTGCCAGCGTAGTGTCGAGTCTTTAGAGTCCCACACGGAGGGCTATTCGCCTCTGGGCAAAACTGAGTAGAGGTCGCATGGTTTTGCGACAGGGTTCGTTCACATCCGCGCACTTGTGCACGTTTGGAGTCCGGACGGTTTATACTAGCAGACTCTGGTTTGAGCCAGATACTGGTATATGTTTTGGGGTTGCTTTTACCTCTCAGTATTCTTGTTCCTCGGAACGAGAATGCAGGTGTGTATGCACAGTTGTTTGAGGCGGAGGAAGAGGACTTTCATTAGGGTTTCGGAACGGGTGCGTATGCACAGTTGACAGTCGTCTTTTTCCAAACCCTAATGGATTTATGAAATGTCAATTAATAATAGTAATTAAATGAAATTGTGTCATGGTTGATTTTGTTGACTTGTTGACCATGGTTGACTTGTTGACCATGGTTGAATGTTTGACCATCATCATTGCTTTGCAAGGATACTCCTTGATTCTAGCTTACATTCATTTAACGAAGTGATGATAGTGGTCATTCCAAATACAACCATCAACTATTTCATTTTGAATTATTATTATTAATTAGATATATCTTTTTCCTTTTTGTTATGGTTGCAAAAGGAAAATGAGCTCATTCTATCATATTGATTCTCTCTCCTCACTTCATCTTCTTCTTCCTCAAGCTCAAGGAGAATCCTTCTCATGTGTTGAGAATCCCTCTCCTTGAAAGAAAAACACCCCAAAGATACACTCTACTCTCTCTAGGGTTCAAGGTTTAGCAAGCCGGAGATCCTTGTTCACTCTAAGTTCGAGAAAGAGCCCGAAGGTTGAACCCTCAGGTGGATCCATCTTTGACGGAAGAAGGCTATGAGGAAAGAACCATCAACCTCTACAAGGTTTCAAGAAGAAGGAGTTCAAGTTAGGTATAACCACTTTGCCGAGTAGTTAACTCTCCTTTGCATGTTTGCTAGTTTAGTTTAGTAACGATCCCGACCTTGTTTAGTCCATGTTGCTCCTTGCGACAAAATTTGATTGTTATACCGTTTCCGCCTTCCCGCAAGAACCGGGGATGGCAACGTGGACTTACAGTGGTATCAGAGCCTAACTAAACTTAAACTAGCTTTGTAGTAAAGTGTATGGAAGTTCGATCGAGAAAAATCGCAAAACCGGAAAAACAAAAACCCTAAGTTTCTGTTGAAATTTTTTGTGCTCTAAATGTAAAAAGTTTTACTTCTAAAATCGGCTCAGGGTTTTGTGAGAACACCCACCAAAAACGATCCCATGATTCCTCCAAAGCGCCGCGGTTCCGCGGCAATAGGTAGGGTTTTGCCGCGGAACCGCCGCCGTTTGGGCTCATCATGTGATTGGGTTTTGTGCAGTGTTCTTATAGTAGGGTTTTGGGATTTTTCAGATGGTTTATTCGTGCCTAGATTTTCCAGAAAAGAAATTTGTTTTTGGGGGCCTATAAATCCGTATTTTTGTCGAACTTCACTGCACTTTGACTACAATGGTTATATCTGTGATGTTTGTATGTATTGAACGTCGGCTAATCGCTATATGACGATTAGTCGGGGTTATACATCTCTGTGATCTGTGTTTGATGATGGTTTGTGTATATGAATGCGTTGGACTGTCGCGGGTGAATAGCCGGGGTGGATGTGAGATGAGTGTTTTCTTTTCTTTCATTCATGTAAAATGTAAATTGATGTAATATTATTATTTGTATGGCCGCACAACCGGGTCGGGGTTGTAGCCGTCATTGTATAATTCTTTTTACTGTTTTTGCTCCTAGGATAGACCCATGGAGGGGTGCACAAACTACCGGGTACTTGGCGGGTAGTTTGCCGCACCCGTAGGGGTCTTGGGTGGGGTTTTGGCTATTCACCACGACCGTGTAATCCGCTTTTCATTGCAGGCTCGAAAGGATTGCGGATTCCTAGTATATCCAATGTATTCATCTGTGATCTGTAATGTCTATCATTGCTTTATATTTAGGCGCTGCTTATGTTTTACAGCCGCGCTAGCCCAGCCCCCGCTCTGTCGTTAGTTAAGTAACCTAACGGGTGATGACGGGGCCCCGTGGCGAATGCATATGGCATAAGCGTACGTCATATTTTGGTTGTTTTCTGCAATGGTAGGATTAAATGATGGGACGAATTAAAAGAACTAATGCAAGAATATCACGCATTAAAAGAACTAATGCAAGATAATAAACCAAGCTAAAGTCGTTGGAACACTTTCGAAAAACCACTCGGTTCTTTTCAAAACTAACTTTTAAATGCGGAGCTTGAGCCACTCCTTCTAAAATCTATCTCGTTCCATCGATTATATCAAGTTCACTACGTTCACGGTTTTACCAAAACCATTCGTAGCCCTCCGTCGTTTCACATAAATAGTCAATAGTATTCAAGCTATGTATTTTGGCTAAAGTCAAGGCATAGTGATTGGTAGCTATTGGGTATTCATGTGTAGCATAGATAGATGCGTTGATTTGGGACAGTCGTACTGCCATTTTGGCCAAAGTCAAGGGTAGGTACGGATGGATCCAAATTAACCTGGATAGTGACGGGTAGAACTTGACATGTGACTTATGATATTTTGGCCAAAGTCAAGGTCATAAGAGCATGGGGCAAAAATCCACATCGGGAGTTTCATAAGTACTGAAACTTGCTAGATTTGCATACCATTTGGAGTGTGACGATTATGGTAGGATTCCTTCATTTTCGTCACGCGATGATATTTGGATCCCGATCCTACTGTGAGTATATGCTACTCCTCGGGAAATTTCTCACTAAACGATCAATGCTATAAACCTAGTAGGTGTCCAGAAAGGTGTTAGCGGGGCTACGCCCCCAGGGAAAAGAGGTTCTTAAATTAAGGAACTTCGCGAAAGCGTTGGAAAACCTCCCTCGAAGTACCGACACTGGCCTGGCTGAACGGTTAAGCAAGTATTGTGCGGTGGGATTGATCCTGGCTGATTCTTCCTTTATGGTTTGAGGAGGGATTCGAGAGACAGTGGGAGCCATCCTGTTTAGACAAATTAAAAACCATTCTAAACTTGCAAGAGTATCGTGCTGAGTGTTTCTTCTCTCTCTCCTAATTGTAGCGACCAAATCGACATGACTGGACTTAAGTTACTGCTAGATAAAAACATACTGACAGGGCCAAACTACAAAGATTGGCTCAGGAATGTCAAAATGGCAATCACTTACGACAAGCTGGGGTATCTTCTTACCAACAAAGCTCCCCCCGTCCCAGGTCTCACTTCCAGCGTCGCGGATAAGGAAATCCGTAAGACTTGGGAGATTGATTGCGCGAAGGCCAAGTGCCTCGTGCTTGCCTCTATGGACAACGAACACCAGAGGAGGCACGAGAATATGGACCTGGAATCCATATTTCTTCATACAAAAGAACTGTATGGAGAGCAGTCTCGTATCGCAAGATACGAAGTGTCGAAGAAGTTATTTTCGGCAAAGTTGGCCGTCGGATCATCGGTAGCGGACCACGTGCTTAAGATGATTGGCTACATTGAGGAGCTCGCAGAACTTGGGACCACGTTGGAGAGTGAGCTCTATACGGACTTAGTTCTCCAGTCCCTTCCTTCCACTTACGCCCAGTTCATACTGAATTTCAACTTGCAAGAAAAGGAAGTTGAACTTTCAGAACTCCTCAATATGCTGAGGAGCGCAGAGGGCACCCTACAGAAAGGTAGGGAAACACCCACTTTGTTTGTAAGAGGATCTTCTTCTTCTAGGTCCAAGGCGAGAGCCAAGGGAAAGAAGAAGAAAGCCCCCGCCAAACCAAGGGGCGGTGTTAGTAAAGTGGAAAAGAAGGGAAAAGAAAAAGCAACAAAGTTAGCGGGGAAACTGGTGGGTAAAGAGGAATGCTTCTATTGTCATAAGAGTGGACACTGGAAGAAGGATTGCAGGGCTTGGAAAGCCAGGACACAGGAACTGAAGCAGGTTGCGGCTTCAGCTTCAGGTGTGTATGTTATTGAAAACTGTCTTTCAATAAACTCTACTTCCTGGGTATTGGATACCGGATCAGGATCTCATATCTGTAATTCTTTGCAGGCATTGAGAAATCGTAGGGTTTTGAAGGCAGGTGACATGACCCTCAGAGTTGCAAACGGAGCTAGCATGGATGCTAAAGCCGTGGGGGACTATCACCTGGGAATGTCAGATGGACATGTTTTGGTTTTGCGTAATTGCTTTTTTGTACCCAACGCAACTTGTAATATCATTTCTGTATCTTTGGTTTCTAAAGAAGGTTATGAATTTGCGTTTGTAAGAAATGTTGTAAACATTCACCTTAATCAAGTTCTGATTGGGTCAGGTACACTGAGCAATGGTATATACGTATTAAACCAACCACAGATTTTCAATGTCCAGAATACACACAAAAGAAAGTCTCCAGATATCAATCAGACTTTCTTATGGCATTGTAGACTGGGTCACATCAATGAGAGAAGGTTGACTAAGTTACATACAGAAGGATATTTGGATCCGTTCGAATATCAATCGTATGCCACTTGTCAATCCTGTCTCAAAGGAAAGATGACAAAGACTCCGTTCACTGGACACGGAGTAAGAGCAAGCGAGCTCTTGGGACTCGTACACAGCGACGTGTGCGGTCCAATGTCTACACATGCGCGAAGCGGTTATTCTTACTTCATTATTTTTACGGATGACTTTTCAAGATACGGTTATGTCTTCTTAATGAATCATAAGTCCGAAGCTTTTGAAAAGTCCAGGAATATAAGAATGAAGTAGAAAAACAAACCGGCAAAAGTATCAAGATTCTAAGATCGGATCGAGGTGGAGAATACTTAAGTGCCGAGTTCCTGAATTACTTAAAAGAGAATGGAATTCTCTCTCAGCTTACTCCTCCATACACTCCGCAACATAACGGTGTATCGGAGAGACGGAACCGCACCCTATTGGATATGGTACGGTCCATGATGAGTAATGCTGAGTTACCGCGATCATTCTGGGGGTATGCGCTAGAATCAGCTGCATACCTTTTGAACAGAGTTCCCACTAAGACTGTGCCTACCACACCATATGAGATGTGGTGTGGGAAGAGGCCCCATCTTAATCACATTAAAGCATGGGGATGTCCAGCTTTTGTCAAAAAGCAGCATGCGGACAAGCTCGAGGCACGCTCAGTACAGTGCAAGTTTGTGGGATATCCAAAGAACTCCAAGGGATATTTCTTCTACTGCGATGAGGAACAAAAAGTTCTTGTTTCTCGTCATGCTCATTTTCTGGAATACCAGTTCTTAGAAAAGGAAATTAGTGGGAGCACAGTAGAACTGGAAGAAATTCCAGAACCACGGACTATTACTGAAAGTTTAGTGGAACCAGAAGGTTCAAAAGAACAGGACATTCCTACGCCGCTCCGCAGGAGTAGTAGGCAGTCTCATCCACCCGAGAGATACTACGGTTTTCTCATAGACGGGGATAGAGAGGATTGCATCATAGATTATGATGAGCCTACTAGCTTCCAGCAGGCCGTTCAGAGCGTTGACTCGGTAAAATGGCTGGATGCAATGCGGACCGAAATGGAGTCCATGTACACCAACAAAGTATGGACGTTGGACATTGCTCCAGACGGGGTAAAACCCATAGGATGCAAGTGGATCTTCAAAAGGAAGATTGGTGTAGATGGACAGGTTGAGACCTATAAAGCTAGACTTGTAGCTAAGGGTTTCCGTCAAAGACCTGGTTTGGACTATGACGAAACCTTTTCTCCAGTGGCTATGCTGAAATCCATTCGGATCCTTCTTGCCATTGCTGCCTTCCACGATTATGAGATTTGGCAGATGGACGTAAAAACCGCTTTTCTAAATGGAAATTTAGAGGAGTGTGTCTATATGGATCAGCCAGAGGGTTTCATTCAGAGTGGGAGCAGCGGAAAGGTGTGCAAGTTGCTTAAGTCCATCTATGCACTAAAGCAGGCATCGCGGAGTTGGAACATCTGTTTTGATGAGACGGTCAAGGAATTTGGCTTTATCAAAAATCCAGATGAACCATGCATCTATTGTAGATTTGTAGCGTGAACTGTAGTATTCTTCGTTTTATACGTAGATGACATTCTCTTAATAGGAAATGACATTCCTATGCTGCAATCTGTCAAGGGATTCTTGTCACACAGGTTCTCCATGAAAGACCTGGGTGATGCCTCATACATCCTGGAGATCCGGATCCATCGTGATAGATCCAAGAGGATATTAGGACTTTCACAGTCCAGGTACATCGACACCGTACTGAAAAGATTCAGTATGGAAGATTCCAAGCGCGGTAACCTACCGGCTTGTCACGGGATCACCCTCTCTAAAGAGATGTCTCCCAAGACTGATTTGGAGAGGGATCGCATGTCTATTATACCCTACGCTTCTGCGGTAGGCTCTATAATGTATGCGATGTTGTGTACCAGACCGGATGTAGTTTATGCACTGAGTGTGGTAAGCCGGTATCAGTCAAACCCTGGGGAGAAGCACTGGATAGCGGTAAAGAACATTCTCAAGTACCTGAGAAGGACTAAGGAGATGTTCTTGGTGTATGGCGGAAAAGACCTCCAGATCGAGGCCTTTGCTGACTCCAGCTTCCAGAGTGACAAGGATGATTCCAAGTCCATGTCGGGTTTTGTCTTTACCCTCAATGGAGGGGCGGTGTGTTGGAAGAGTTCCAAACAGGAAACCGTTGCAGACTCGACGATAGAAGCGGAATATATCGCTGCATCTGATGCCGCAAAAGAAGCAGTCTGGATGAGGAAGTTCTTGAAAGAACTTCAGGTGGTTCCGTCCATTGTTGATCCAATACCTCTGTATTGCGACAACAACGGGGCTATAGCTTTAGCAAAGGAACCCAGGTCCCATCAGAGATCCAGATACATCTTGAGGCGGTATCACCTGATCAGAGAGATCGTGGATCGCAAAGAGATCGAGGTTCGGAGAGTTGCTTCAGAAGAAAACACTGCAGATCCATTCACCAAGGCCCTGCCCCAGACTCAGTTCGAGCGGCTGATCGAGATGATAGGTCTTCGATACGCCAGTACATGGCCTTAGTGCAAGTGGGAGATTGTTAGTGTATATGCCCTAGAGGCCATTACTGTATCATACTGGTTTGAATATTACTTAATGGAAGCTTGGGATATTCACCTTGTATATACAATCTTGCTCAAAATGGTAGTATGCTACTTGGTTTGTTTCTACTTCAATGTGTACATGTGTTTATTTTGCGATATCACCTATACGTATTAGTGGAGCCCTTAGGATCTTTGCTTGATTACCAGCGTTGTGATGGCAGTCACACTAGTGGGGGCTGGGTAATCTATAAGCACATCCTTATGTAGGTCCCTAGTCGCAGGACTATCGAGACAGGGCATCGATACTCCGGAGTAGACTAGCGCATGCGCTTCTCATCTCAGTGTGGGAGACGGTCTGTCCCACAGCCGTCAGTACGTCGTACTTGAGATAGTATGCGGGTGCTCGTTAGGTTACGAGTACACTGGACAGGACTCGTCGGGAACTGACTAGTTGGTTTTTATACCTATCGTCAGTTATCAGTTCCCAGGTGACATGAGTACAGCTTAGTCCGCTGACTTGACACTGGCACTTCGCCTCGAGTGTGTTCCCACTGTATTTTTACTACTACCCTACCACGGCTCAAAGGAGTCGTGCAAACCGGTGGTAGTTGGGTGCAGTCCCGAAGCACTTGGAGGCAGTGCCGGTTAGACAGGATTCGTCTCTCCCGGTATTGGGGGTTGACATCGCGCTGTGTCTAGGAGAGCCATTACACGAGTAGTCCCTGGCCAGGGCAAGCGAGATATACTGGTAGGCTTCCAGTGTTATCTCAGGGTGTTTTGGACTTCACTCTGACACGACTTGTACCGCTATTTGGGGACTGACGTTTACCGCCCCCTAGGCCCGACATGCGATGTATCAGACGAACAGACCGGACTGTACGGAGAATGTCACATTCAGACTCAGTAGGAGTTCAGATGGGTTTTACCTCGTCAGTCTTCTTATCAGCATCTACCTGGGGACTGTTACGCACAGCTAGTGCCACTTGCGATCTGTGGTTAAACCCACTGCCAGCGTAGTGTCGAGTCTTTAGAGTCCCACACGGAGGGCTATTCTCCTCTGGGCAAAACTGAGTAGAGGTCGCATGGTTTTGCGACAGGGTTCGTTCTCATCCGCGCACTTGTACACGTTTGGAGTCCGGACGGTTTATACTAGCAGACTCTGGTTTGAGCCAGATACTGGTATATGTTTTGGGGTTGCTTTTATCTCTCAGTATTCTTGTTCTTCGGAACGAGAATGCAGGTGTGTATGCACAGTTGTTTGAGGCGGAGGAAGAGGACTTTCATTAGGGTTTCGGAACGGGTGCGTATGCACAGTTGACAGTCATCTTTTTCCAAACCCTAATGGATTTATGAAATGTCAATTAATAATAGTAATTAAATGAAATTGTGTCATGGTTGATTTTGTTGACTTGTTGACCATGGTTGACTTGTTGACCATGGTTGAATGTTTGACCATCATTATTGTTTTGCAAGGATACTCCTTGATTCTAGCTTACATTCATTTAATGAAGTGATGATAGTGGTCATTCCAAATACAACCATCAACTATTTCATTTTGAATTATTATTATTAATTAGATATATCTTTTTCCTTTTTATTATGGTTGCAAAAGAAAAATGAGCTCATTCTATCATATTGATTCTCTCTCCTCACTTCATCTTCTTCTTCCTCAAGCTCAAGGAGAATCCTTCTCATGTGTTGAGAATCCCTCTCCTTGAAAGAAAAACACCCCAAAGATACACTCTACTCTTTCTAGAGTTCAAGGTTTAGCAAGCCGGAGATCCTTGTTCACTCTAAGTTCGAGAAAGAGCCCGAAGGTTGAACCCTCAGGTGGATCCATCTTTGACGGAAGAAGGCTACGAGGAAAGAACCATCAACCTCTACAAGGTTTCAAGAAGAAGGAGTTCAAGTTAGGTATAACCACTTTGCCGAGTAGTTAACTCTCCTTTGCATGTTTGCTAGTTTAGTTTAGTAACGATCCCGACCTTGTTTAGTCCATGTTGCTCCTTGCGACAAAATTTGATTGTTATACCGTTTCCGCCTTCCCGCAAGAACCGGGGATGGCAACGTGGACTTACAGTCCTAAGAAACGGTCTACAATTGCCAGAATCAAAAAGACCGCAAGAAGCGAATATGACCGACGACCCTAAATACTGCCCCTATCACAGAGTGATAGGTCATGCCATTGTGGACTGCTTCGTCTTCAAAGATTGGGTCGAAAAGCAATACAAGGCAGGAAAGATAGAACTGTCTAAATGCGTGTTAACAAATAGTCAAGTTGCGACCGCCAATTTCATACAAACGAAGACCGAAGTTCTTCGGGAACCTGATTCTCTCAGACATTTGCCTTTCTCTGAAAATAGCTGACCACCACGTCTTTAAACTGGGAGCGATTGACCATCACGTCGTTAAACTGGTAACAGCTGACCACTACGTCGTTAAACTGGGAACAATCGACCTCTAAGTCGTTAAGCTGGGGATGTAAAAATGTGTAAATAAAACAAAAATAAAAAAAATTAAAAATTAAAAAGGCGAAATGATGGAGCAACCGCGAATAAATAGCCGAAATGATAGGGCAATCGCAACCTTTGCGATAAGAAAAGCTGAAATGATAGAGCACTCGCGGTAAAATTTTTTTAAAAAGTAATTAAAAAAAAACTCCAAAGGCGAATGATGATTCGCTCCTGGTACCATATTCCAGTGCAGTGATGCAGACGCCAACAAAAATCCAAATCCGCAGATGGCGAATGATGAGTCGCTCCTGATCCCATATTCCAGTGCAGTGATGCAGACGCCAAAAAAAATTTGAATGTCCCAATGACGAATGATGAGTCGCTCCTGGTACCATATTCCAGTGCAGCAATGCAGATGCCAACCAAAATCCAATTTCCCAAAATTCTCCCAGCCCTACGGGTGGTCCCCAAATTGACTACCGTATACAATCCACGGGCTCAAATAATTCTCATCACACCCATGCCCCACCGCAGTCACCAGTCCAGCGGCCGGTCTCCGCCCTTGGAATTATGCTCCATTTGAGAAGACCCATTCATGTGACCTCACGATACATGAGGAGAACAAACTTACGAGATCCTCTCGACTCGTAAGAAAACACTTTCGTGGGATCCTTACGACTCACAAAGGAAAAACACACTTGGGAGTCCTCACGACTCCTAAGGAGAATACACCTACGGGATCCTTTCGACTCGTAGGGAGAAAATACTTTTATGGGACCCTTACGGCTCATAAAATTGAAAAGCCTTAGGTGATAGGGACCTAAACCTGTCGCCTAATCCATCGCTTCTCAACAGGAAAAGGCAAATGATGAATTGCTCCTTGCACCTGTGCTTCAGTGTCAGCAACGCTGATGCCGACCCCAACCCCAAAATTCCAATCCAATAGACCCCTAAGTCTTTAAACTGGAAACAGATGACCTCTAAGTCGTTAAACTTGAAACATAAGACCCCTAAGTCTTTAAACTGGGAACAAATGACCTCTAAGTCGTTAAACTGGAAACAGATGACCCCTAAGTCGTTAAACTGGAAACAGATGACCCCTAAGTCGTTAAACTGGGAACGAGGGAAATCTCCTCATGGCAAATGATGATTCGCTCCTGGTACTATATTCCAGTGAAGCGATGCTGATGCTAAACCAAAACCAAAACCCCCAAATCCACTCATGGCAAATGATGATTCGCTCCTGGTACTATATTCCAGTGTAGCGATGCTGATGTCAACCCAAATCAAACCAAACCAACAACCTCTGCAGTGGAATCATGCTTCGTTTCAGAGTGTACCCCGTGTCGAAATCATGCTTCGCCTCGGAGTATCCACCTTCCCTATCGGAATTATGCTTCGCCTGGGAATCATCCTATACATCAAAACCAGTGACACTCCGTCCTGGAATCAAGTCAATCAGTGACCTCTTCGTCGGAATTATGCTCCGTCCTGGAATCAAGTCAACAAGCGATCTCCTCGTAGGAATCATGCTCCGCCCTGGAATCAAGTCAACAAGCGACCTCCTCGTCAGAATCATGCTCCGACCTGGAATCAAGTCAACTAGTGACCTCCTCGTTGGAATTATGCTCCGTCCTGGAATTAAGTCAACCAACGACCTCCCTGTCGGAATTATGCTTCGACTCGGAATTAAGTCAACCAACGACCTCCCCGTCGGAATTAAGCTCCGCCTCGGAAACAAGTCGACTAACAAGCTCTGCGTCGAAATCATGCTTCGCCTCAGAGTATCTGCTTTCCCTGTTGGAATTATGCTTCGCCTGGGAATCAACCTCTACATTGAAATTATGCTTCGGTCAGAATGTCTGCCGTCCGTCGGAATTATACTCCGACCCCTTTGGAATCATGCCCCGCTCATCGGAATCATACTCCGATCCCTGGAATCATGCTTCGCTCTTCGGAATCATGCTCCGATCCCTGGAATCATGCCTCTACTCTTCGGAATTATGCTCCGATCCTCGAAATTATGATCCGACTCTTCGGAATGATACTCCGACCCTGGAATTATACTCCGCAAATCGGAATGATGCTCCGATCCCCAGGAATCATGCTCCCCGAGGGATGCTCCGCCCCCGGAATGATGTTCCACCTCGAAATCCAGCATCAAGATCCGTCAATTTCATGCACACAACTCATATGAACGGTGTGCATTTATTGATTGGGGGGGGGGGGAAATTTGTTGGGGTCAAAATTTGCACCCCGGTTGACCGGGTCAAAGTCAAGGTCAACCCTAAGTAAGCGGGCCCAAGCCCAAGCAAGTGGGCCCATGCCAAGTCGAGCCCCGCGGCCGGCCTCCCCCATGCCGAAATAAAAAAAAATCATGTAATAAATAATTTTGATGTAATTTTTTATGCATGAATTTAAGAAAATGGGCATAAAGCCAAATTTTTGTAAAGCCCATGGCTTATGTGCAAAACAAATGAACGCGTGAGACATGGGATGGGCTAAATGCCATTTTGTAAAGCCCAAGGGGCTATATGTAATTTTGCAAGCCTATAAAAGGCAACATGATAATGAAATAAGAAGGAAAGACTTTTCATTCTCTAAAAACTCTAGGGTTTTTGTGCCTCCTTCTCCTTACTCAAGATTCTAAAACCTTCTTCCCCTTTTGAATTAAATCAAGAGTTTTACTCTTCTTTTTCCAAAAATAAATATTTTTTCACCACAAAACCCATAAAGGGGAGCTCAGATCTTCCATTAGATCTCAAAAGCGGAGATTTTTAAATCTCACCCCCTCTCGTTCTCCAAGGTCCATTCGACAGAAGAGGAGGAAGGAGACCCATCTAGAGATCCCATTTTGGGAAAGATCCAAGGCTCAGGGGAGAAGAAAGGGGCCCCCTTGAGCATTTACAAAGATTTCTCGGAGTTTAACTCCACAAATCAAAGTTTCTGGGAGTTTAACTCTATAAGAATAAATTGACAATAATAATACATCTTTTTTTAAAGGAGTTTAACTCCCAAAAGTCAATTGGAGTACAACTCCCAGTACGGGGGCTGCGCCCCCCCTTTTTACTTTCTTCTGGTACCTTGCGCCCAGCGCCTTGCGTCCACCGCCCGCGTGCCGCGCACGTGAGGCGCTGGCGCCTTCTCCCACGCATCTTTTGGATGCCTTTCCTTTTTTTTTTATATATATGTACACATACACACACACACACACAATCCACAACACTGTCTCCGTTAGAAAAAATTTCTAACGGGGAGCTGCCCCGCACCCCGTAAGGGGGCTACTAACCCCCTTAACCCCAGCCCGCTATTCGGATAGTGGAACCCCCGTAAAAACTCTGCGGGGCCCCGATATATCCAAAACCCCTTCAAAACACAACACTACACATTGAGTTCGCATGACCTGTTTGACCCGTCAATCGGAGGTTCTCTCGCTCCAAGGTGAGGGGTAATTAACGGCAGCTTAGTCCGCGGCTGCTGGAGATTCGGATCCCGACAATCAATAAACCCTTGCCTACCCTAGGCAGGGGGAATTTGTAATGCGCCTGACAAGCGCACGCGTATTCCCATCTCAATGGGGTGACGAAAAACACTCTACAGTATTTTAATTGTTGTGGTGTTTTGGTGATAAAACCTAGTTTTTTTTGAAAGTTTGTGGTATTTTTATGAAAACTAGTTCTTTTGGAAACTTGGTGGTATTTTATTAACAAATTCTAATCTTTTATTTTTAAAAATATAGTTTCTTAATTTGTTTTTGTTTAAAATACGGATTTCATAAAAAATAGTTTTTTATTAGAAACGCAACGTTTCTTAAAAAAACCGTATTTTTATTCTTTTCGAGACCGAATACTCCGTGAGGAGTTCTGCATATCGCTCTACTGTCCTAAGAATATGCGATAATCCGCACCATCCATTAGCGGGTCCCTTAATGAGGGTTGTAGAGGCACAATTGCCAAGGATTTCGAAATACCGATTTAAATAAACCCGTTTTGAAACGGTGTGGTATTTTAATGAAAAAATTCTTTTACTTTGAATTACCCATATGCTTAGAATACCGTGCTATGAAACCATAGTGTGCGTGTGGCGTAGGTGATTATCCCGTGAAGGTTCTAGGGTTTGGGTATACTAGATATCGAAGAGTGGTTACACTAAAGTTCATGGTATTTTAATGAAAAAGTTCCTTATATATTTGTTTCATATGAAAATTTGTTACAACTAAAAACTAATTGATGTGAAAAAAATTAGGATTGGTATAGCATATTAGTTTGATCTCGTTTGCTTATCACATGGCTTACAAATATTTTTAAAAAAAACTATATCGGAGTGGTTACACTAAAGTTCACTCCTCTTTTATCGGTTTGTTTTAAAAAGTTATTTGAGATAGAAAGAGAGGGGGATGAAGGGACTTACAGTTTTGAGAAGGTTAAGAAGAGGTTGAAGAAGCTCTCATGGGTCATGGTTTCGTCGGAGATGCTCCAGTCGTCGAATTTGGCTCGCTACTCCACTTGAAGAGCTTTACTCCACTTGGCACTTAGAAAGTTTTGAGAGAACTTTTACTAGAATTTCAGAATGGAGAAAAGGTAGGGCATGGGGTGGTATTTATAGTGAAGAATTAGGGTTTGGGAATTAAAATTTTAGATTAAAATGCATTAAAAAGATATTAAATGGTGAAATGAAGGGTCTCTATTTGATTGCAGGGAAATCAAACAGTGCATAAAAGTTAAGGGGAGTCGAACGGGTGTGTGTGCAAAGCACGGAGCCAATTGGAGCATTCTGGACCGCCGAGGCCGGCCTATATAGGAGAATGGGCGGTCGGATTTGAGGCGATCGCCTCGAGATTCGTGCCACATGGGTTTTTAGATGTGTACACTTCATTGCGGCTGTTTAATTTTTTTGAAACTTTTTATTTCTCCATGTATTGCACGTGCAACACTTGGGCTTCCAAAAATTAAAAAAGAAAAATCAGAAAAAATAATTGTGTTTGATGGGAATCGAACACACAGGCTACGTCACAGCAGTGTAGAGGCTTTACCGGTGAGCTACAAGTTGTTTCTTGCTTTTAATAAACAAATCTAATTTATACCTCTTATACAGGCTGTAATACCCTTTTCTATACAATAATAAGAAATTTCTGTACAGTAATTTGAGAGTTGTTACATTCGATCCTCCTTATAAAAATTTCGTCATCGAAATTTACAATTATAGGTAAGAGTATCGTGTACGCATATCCTATTTTCTTTCCCAAGTTGATTCTCCTGGAAAATCCTTTCTCCACATCACTCGGACCAAGTTTATTTCTTTATTCTGTAATGTCTTCACCTTTCGGTCCAGGATCTCAACTGGTTGTTGCTCGCAGGTTAAGTCAGTTTGTACTGTGAGCTCTGAGTGATCAAGTATGTGACTGGGGTCGCTCACATATCGTCGTAGTTGGGATATGTAGAACATATTGTGCACTCCTTCTAATGAGGGTGGTAGTGCTAAACGGTATGCCACTTTTCTATCTTATTCGAGTATATCAAACGGTCCTATGTATCTTGGACTTAACTTACCCCTCTTGCCAAAACGCATCACTCCTCTGTTTGGAGAGATCTTCAAGAATACATGTTCTCCGGGTTGAAACTCTAGGTGTCGACGCTTTCCATCTGTCTAATGTTTCTGTCGGTCTTGGGTTATGCACATCCTTTCCCTGATCATGCGACCACGTCCACAGTTGCTATGGTCATCTCTGGTCCAAGGAGTTCACGATCTCCAATATCGTCCCAACTCAGCGGGGAACGACATTTCCGTCCGTAGATTGCTGTGAATGGTGCCATCCCAATGCTTGCCTGATGGCTGTTGTTGTATGAAAACTCAACAAGGTGTAAGTGATCTTCCCACGAACCTCCAAAATCTAACATACAGGCTCTTAACATGTCTTGGAGAATCTGAATTGTTCGCTCGGACTGTCCGTCTGTTTGTGGATGATACGCCGTGCTGAAATTCAGACTTATTTCCAAGCTAGCTTGCAGACTCTGCCAAAATTGTGATCGGAATCTTGTATCACTGTCATGCCCCGCTTCCTGGTGTATGGATAAGGAGACGTAACGAGTCACGCGACGTATTTACTCAGAAATAAACACGTTAAGCATAAATAAGCAATATAATATAAATGTACAGAAGAATAACATGAGATGTAAATGAACAACAAATTTTTATTTATTAAACATTCTTTACAATACAACTGGAAAGTAAATACAACGCGAAAAGCAATACCTAAACAATGGCATGAACTGAAAGTAAAGGTATATACAAGTGACTAAAACTCTGGGTCTTCTTCGAACTGCTCCAAGTCTTCTGAGCTGGGCTCGATCTCCAAAGAGTCAGGTCCTCCTGACAACATTCCAAAGAAAGAATAAAAAAGGAATGTCGTCAGCGAACAATCGCTCGGTAAGTCCCAAAGAGAGATAGAAATAGACTGATCAGGTAAAGAGAATATATCTGGTATAATGTATGATTATTATGTTAGCGCGGTTGTTTGTACCTTGGTACAGAATGTGCCAGTGTATACAAGAGGAGTCCACTTGCCCCGTGGACTATGGTATATGGAGTACAAGGTCCCTTCAAAATCCACAGGACAACGACAACGAATATTCATCGTAGGTGTAATATAGTGACCGCCATCGTGCTACTTTTAACACATTCCGTACCAGTCTACCCCTTTAAAAACCCCGTAATGCATATTGTGTTGTTTATGGATGATTTGCAGATATAAGACTTGCCAAAACCATGATATCAATTGCTCATGTAAACGGATAAGGATGTAAACGGATAGTCATGTTATCAAGTCAATGTATATCCATGGTTCGGTCAGTTCAAGTCATGTTGATATAGATTGTATTCTGGTATATATGGATTCATGTTGTATTGGAGTTATATTTGGATTGTATTCATGTATGGATTGTATTCCGATTAGACTGAAACTCTGTCTGAGTCGGATGCTTAAACAGAATTGGATTCCTGAATTAGGTTTTGGAGTTATCGGTAACTGCTGCACATGGACGGCAGGATTTATGACTTTTTCCAAGTCAATTACCACTGATAACCCTGTTTTAGTTTTCTACCTTAAATAGGCAAGCACCCACTTTCTCCGGCTCCCTGAGGCTCAAGAGAATTGGTCCCGCTTAAACCTATATTTACTAGGGTCATTATTGTAAATTAATAAAAATGAGGGGGGTTTATGAAAAATAGTTTAGTATGCTTTCAAAATAATCCTCAAATATTTATTTATCGTATTTAGGGTTTTCATGGATGTAATTTTTAAATATGAAGTATTCTATTGAATATAAACCTAGATTGAATAGTATATGGTATTTTAGTGCAAATTGGAATTGTATGGATTTGTGATGGTAGATTCATGAAATTTGTGATTCCTTTTTTTAGAAAACATAGAGTTTATTATATGTATTTAAAATAGATAATTTGATAATATTATAAATAATTATAGAAAAATAAATTTATTTATTAAATAGAAATCACGTTTTCTTAAAAATTGTAATAAAAATTCCATTGAGATCAGATGCTCCGTGAGGAGGTCTGCATCTCGCTCTACTAGTACCGAGGATGTGCGAGAACCCGCACCATCCAAATCGGGTTTCCCAAAATAGGTTGTAGAGGCTTAATTGCAAGGAATTTAATTTAAGACAATCTTAAAGAATACGGTTTTATTAGTATAAGGTATTTTATTGTATAATTGTATTTATCCCAAAATATTGTAAAGAGGCAATCGTGCTATATCATGATGAGTGTTGTGATGAGGCATGTCATTACCTTGTGAGTTTTCTAAAGGTAATATGAGCAAATATAATGAAATAATGTCGTAGGTAAACTTCGTGGTATCTAAACGAAAAAGTGAAATAAAAATTGTATAACATTGTATTTCGAATTGAAACTTGTTCTAAATGTTGTTTTATGGTTGCTAAACAATATATAAAGAAATGGTTAAATTGTAATTAAGAAAAGTTGGGTTTTAAACAATTTTAGAATCGGAAGTCGGAATAACTCCACTTCCGACGAGTTTTGAAAAAAGATCTTTTTAGAATAGGAAGAGAGAAGATGAGAGGGAACTTACTGGTTGAGAAGAAAGAGGGGAGGTATAAGAATGTTTCGAAAGCATCGTGGAGTCGCGGTGTCGCCGGATTTGTCCTGAGTCGTCGCCGGAAGATGACCTTAGGAACTCCACTTGTACACCTTATTTGACTTGGAAAATTTTGAGGGTTTTGATGATAGATTTCAGAATAGAGAGGGCTAGGGTATGATGTGGTATTTATAGGATAGAATTAGGGTTTAGGGAATTAAAATGAGAATTAAAAACGCATTAAATATTGAATTAAAAGCTCATTTTTAATTCTCTGTTAATGTGCAGGAAAAACAAACAGAACTAGGGTAGTGGGGGGAGGCCAAGGGTTTTAGGGTAAAAAATTAGAAGCATTACATATGGGGGGACCAGTGACGTCAGTCCAGAGAGGAATCTCGTCGGCCATTTCAAGGGGCGGGGTACTTGGATTGGGGCCACGTGTCAGTGTCGCTTTATATATCTCAGTGCACATATTTGATTTTGAGACTTTTCATTTTTACGTGTGTTGCACGTGTAACCTTTTGGGCTTCCAAAAAGTTTAAAAGGAAAATCAGCAAAAATAATATGTGGCTGAGGGGATTTGAACACAGTGGCTACGTCACAGCAGTGCAAGGCTTTACCAATAAGCTACAAGTGCTTTCTTGCCGTTCTAAAACAAATTAAATACTTATAGCATACTCTGGGTTGCAAATACTCCATTTAATACTTTAACTTTAAACAAATTTTGTAGATTGTAAACACAGTCATTACATTCTACCCTTCTTACAAAAATTTAGTCATCGAAATTTACAATTATTTAAGGACCAATTTACAAACAAGTAAGGGTATCTTGCACACATGGCGTCTTCTCTTTCCCATGTTGATTCTCCTGGTGAGTTTTTCCTCCACATCACTCGAACCAAGTTTACTTCTTTGTTTCTAAGTGACTTTACCTCTCTGTCCAGGATTTTAACGGGTTGTTGCTCACAAGATAGATCCGTCTATACAGTGATCTCGGAGTGATCAAGAATGTGACTGGGGTCACTCATATACCTTCAGAGTTGGGATATGTGGAACGCATTGTGCACTCCTTCCAATGAGGGTGGAAGTGCCAAGCGATATGCCACTTTTCCGACTTGTTCGAGTATGTCGAACGGTCCAATGTACCTCGGACTTAGCTTACCCCTTTTTCCAGAGCGAATCACTCTACGGTTTGGAGAGATCTTTAGAAAGACATGATCTCCCGGTTGGAACTCCAAGTGACGACACTTTGCATCAGCCCAGTGCTTCTGTCGGTCTTGGGCTATGCGCATTCGTTCCCTGATAGTGCGAACTATATCTACATTTGCCACTATCATCTCAGATCCAAGGAGTTCCCTATCTCCGATGTCGTCCCAATTTAATGGTGAACGACACTTCCTTCTATAAAGCGCTGCAAACGGTGCCATTTCAATACTCGCTTGGTAGCTGTTGTTGTTTGAAAACTCCATAAGATGTAGGCGATCTTCCCATGATCCTCCGAAGTCTAGCATACAAGATCTAAGCATATCTTCAAGGATCTAAATTGTTCGCTCAGACTGACCATCTGTTTGTGGATGATAAGCTGTGCTAAAGTTCAGACTTGTTCCCAAGCTAGCTTGCAGACTCTGCCAAAACTGCGATCGAAATCTGGTGTCACGATCGGAGATAATGCAAACCGGTACTCCATGTAATCTCACGATCTCATGCATGAGTTCATGGGTATCAGAGATAGTACACATTGAAGAGTTAAATCTTACTTGAATTCAAACTTACCTCCATGTACTTTTTTGCTAGTGTCTCGATAGATTGGCCAACTCGAAAGGGAATAAAATGAGCCGATTTCGTGAGTCGATCCACAATAACCCATACCACATCGTTACCTTTTGTGCTGTGAGGAAGAGCAGTCACAAAATCCATGGTAATGCGTTGCCA
The DNA here is from genome assembly GCA_030015575.1 of Agapanthus africanus. NCBI lineage: Eukaryota > Viridiplantae > Streptophyta > Magnoliopsida > Asparagales > Amaryllidaceae > Agapanthus > Agapanthus africanus. The sequence continues at coordinate 126,766,834 of CM057350.1, read as the reverse complement.
TTTCCATTCTAGGATAGGTAACGGTTGAAGTAAAGCAGCAGTCCTGTGGTGTTCAGCTTTCACTTGCTGACACACCAAGCATTTGGCTACGCTTATGGCTACTTCACGATTCATTCCATGCCACCAGTAATGTTGCCGTAGATCTTTGTACATCTTTGTACCACTAGGGTGTACTGAGTATGGGGAGCTGTGAGCTTCTTTCATCAACTCTTCCCGAACAGGACCTTGTGGTACACACAATCTGCTTCTGTATCTCAAAGATCCGTCTTCATGGATGATGAAGTTTGTTCGAAATCCACTTTCTACTTGTTCTCTGATCTTTTGCAACTTGGCATCACTTGCTTGAGCTGCTTTGATTTGATTGACAATTGTAGACTGAACTTGTAAGTTCATCAAACTTGAAGCATTACCTGGTATGATCACTTCTATCTCTATCTGATGCAAATCTTGCTGTAGCTTCCACTGTGGGGTGAGATTCATTGATAGTGGTTAGCAACTAAGTGCATAAGGTACTACATTCATCTTCCTTGGATGACTGTAGGGTTCCTAGGCACTCTCAAGAGGTCTCACAAGGCATCAACCATGCCAATTTCAAATTTTACGGGTGCCGAGAAACCCTAATACGGATCGTTAACTAGATATTTAGGCGACAAAAGCAACTAGTTAACAAATTAACTAAGTGAACGGAAATATAACCTTTGTAGATCCGTTTCTCCACCTCCATAGCTCCATGATGAAGTCCTCTCCGCTGTCCAAATCGAACCATGACTCTAGCATCGGCTTCAACGGAGAAAAAGCGGGCTAGGTCATCGACGACGATGCCGAAGATGATCTACGTCGAGGCATCACTAGATCAAGCTCCACCTTCACCAAGCCATGAAAACTTATGAAGGAAACACCCTATACTACTTGGCAAGAGGTAGAGGATGAAGAAATAGGAAATGGGTTCACTTTAGAATTGGATTTCTCACTCATTTCATCAAGTTGCCATTGATGAAGTCTAGCTTTTCTTTTTTTTAAGAAGAAGAAGAAGAAGATGATATTATGATAAGTATTTTTGAATAATTGAAAAAGAATTATTCTTATCATAACTTGAACCATGGTTTGATGTAGAGAGTTAACTCAAGTTAGATGAATGGTTAGGGTTTGAAGAAGAAGACAAAAAGGTTACATGAGTCAAAGTTGCATGAAGCTTCAAGAAGCTTCATGTAAGAAAGCAACCTTTTTATTTTCTTTTCACTTTTTCTTTTAATCCAAATTAAAAGAAAAATGAATGAATAAATGAATAAAAACCCTAACCATTTACTTAACCATGGTTTAACTCTTTACACAAACCCTAGCAATCATGTATCATCAAACATAATACAATCAAGTGCACAAAAATATATCACATATACAATGTGCACACCCGAGTGAGAAAATCCATTTAAAGTGAACCAATACCAGTTAATGCAAAGTAATATATCAAATATATAATTATGCATTAAATCATCAAATCAACACTTGATTTAACGATCCGGTCATATCGCATATAACCGACTAATATTCAATGTATCGGCTTATCGAATCAATCCTTGATTCGATAACTAGGTTATATCGCATACAACCATTCGATACATTCATCGCGAGAATGAAATACGGTATCACATACACGCATTATTCTCGGTCCCGCACATATCTCATATGCGCTCCTATTTCGTTTCGCTTGAGCCAGGAAACCTCTGTGTAGGACTCTAAAGACTCGTCAATACTCCGGCAGCAGGTGATGATCATATCAAACACCCACAAGCCGCAAGCGGTCTGCTAAACGTAACGGCCACCCGGGTATTCAGCGATCAGAAGATCGATGAGCAAGCCCGCTCATACTCCTGTGAATCCAACCAGTAACACTTACTGTACAGTCCGGTCTGATCGTCTGATATGTCGCATATCTCGCCTAGGGGTGGTAAACGTCAGACCCCAATAGCTCGATAAGTCGTGTCGGTATGAGGTCTATAACAATTCGAGAAACTACTGGTAACACTTACCAGTAAATCTCAGCAACCCTGTCCAGGGATTTCCGGTTATAGCCAATCGAACACAGCGCAACATCAACTCCCTATACCGGGAGAGACGAATCCCCTCCTATCGCTCATTGCCTCCATGTGACTCGGGACTGTACCCAAAAACCACCGTTTTGCACGCCCTCTTGGACGTGGTAAGATGGAAATCAAAGCACAGTGGGAACCACACAAGACTCTATGACGATCTCGGGTCAACAGACTACTCTGTACCAGTGTCACCAGAGAACTGCCATCTGACGTAAGGTATAATACCATCTGGGAGTTCTCGGCGAGTCCGTCCAGTGTACCCAGTCTCCACTGAGCACCCGTATATCATCTCTGATGTCAAACACCAATGGATATGGGATCATCTATCGCCCATCTGTATGGGTCGAGAAGGTATACGCTAGTCTACTCTGGTATATCGATGCCCCGTCTCGATACACCCACGACTAGGGACCTTGAAGGATGTACTTATGGACTACCATGTCCCCACTGGTATGATCCGCATCATAGTCCAGGTAGTCAAGTACACATCCTAAGGGCTTTACCAACATGTAACAGAGAGACAAGAAGTATACACGTTAAGGTAAAGTTCAACCAGATAGCATACTATCATGTCGAGCAAGAAAGTCCTCCCTACATATGTCCCAGCATCCACTACAATATACATCCAATGTACAGTAATGGCCTCTAGGGAATACATATAACTAACAATCTCCCACTTGCACTAGGGCCATCTGATAGCAGTGGTTGTAGTATCTCATACTCAACCATCCCATAATAATCTCTCTCTGGGAACAGGCCTTTGTGAGTGGATCCGCTGTGTTTTCCTCTGAGTCTACTCTCCAAATCTCGATCAGCCTGGAGATCAACCATCTCCATGATCAGGTGACACTGCCTTAGAATATGTCTGGATCACTGATGGGACCGGCGTTCCTTTGCATAAGCCACAACTCCATTGTCACACAATGGGAGGAACGAAGTTCATCTCATGAACCAATATACACCCAAACATTCTCTTTTGTAGCATCTTGAATAGCGATGTATTCTGCCTTTATCGTCTAGTATGCCACGGTATTTAGCTTGGAACTCTTCCAACATACCGTCCCTTTACTGAGGGTAAAGACAATGCCTGTGACTGACATTCAGTCGTTATTATCACCCTGGAACCCTTCCAGTGATTCTCCCCAGAATCAATTGATACCATCTCACTACAACTAGTGAGAATCCTAACATCCAATTAGATCTATCTCATAGATCCAAAACCCAGGATTTAGGAGGTATCACTTCGATCCTTTATGGAGAATCATTGTGATAAGCGGAGATTGACCGAGCGTAGCATAGGAAACTCCTTTCCTATCAGGAGCAGGTCATCCACGTACTCTACGAGGATCGTTACTATAATCCCTACTACCTTTTTATTTATACAAGGTTCATCTACCATTTTGATGATGTCAAATTCTTTGACTAATCCATCAAAACAGATGTTCCAACTCCGCGATGCCTGCTTTATCACATAAACCATCTTGCACACGTTTCCGCTGCTCCCACTGTCTACGAAGCCCTCTGGCTGTGTACTTATAGACGCTCTCTTCTAAATCATTATTTAGAAAAGTAGTCATGGCACTCAACCGCCAGATATCGTAGTCATGGTATGTAGCCGTGGCAAGTAGGATCTGGATGGACTTAAGCATAGCCACTTGAAAAGGTTTCATCATAATCCACGCCTGGTCGATGGCGAAAAGCTTTAACAAGTCTAGCTTTGAAAGTCTCAACTTTTCCATCTACACCAAGTAATCTTCTCAAGATATACTTGCTCCTGATGGGGATTTAACCCTTCAGATATAGCAACCAAAGTCCATACTTTGTTGGTGTACATGGATTCCATCTCAGATCGCTAACCAGCCATTCTTACAGAGTCCCTACTCTTGATAGCCAGCTCGAAACTAGTTGGGTCATCATCTCATGATGCAATCCTCGCTCCCACTGTCATAGAGTAACCGAAGTATCTCTGAGGTGGGTGAGGAACCTTACTAGATCGGCAGAGAGGCTGAGGTTCGTTGGTAACTATTGAATCCTTTGGTTCTTTCAAATCATCTGCTGTTGTTTGTATAGCTGGAACCTTTCCAGTTGTACATAACAGACCTTGTCTCGAGCTTGTCCAGATTATGCTTTTAGACATAGCCCGGACAACCCCCAAATCTTAACCAACTTAAGATATGGGCTCTTCCCTTTCCATATCACATATGAAGCGGTAGGCAACTGATTTGATTGGAACCCTATTCAATAGGTATGCAGTTTCTCAAGTGCATAACTCCCAAAAAGGAAATAGGAAACTCAGTAGTACTCATCATAGAGCACACCATATCACATAGGGTGCTATTGCTCCGCCCCGATATACCATCGTGCTATGGTGTATACGGAGGAGTAATGCTGAGAGAGAATCTCATTCTCCTTTAGAATAATCCAGGAATTCCGTGCTCAAGTATTCTCCTCCTCGATCTCATCAAAGGACATAATACTTATACCCGTGTTTTGGTTTTCTACTTCTAAATCATATTCTGTGAATATCTCAAAAGGTTCGGACTTGTGTTTCAACAGGAACATATGTCTGAATCTTGAGAGATTATCAGAGAATGTAACGAAGTACAAAGAACCAGTCCTGGCATATGTAGACATGGGACCTTACATACATCATCATGTATCATCCCTAGAGTTCACTAACTTTTTCTCTGTTTTCAATAAACAGAGCTGGTGTTATTATATCTTTGTGACATGACTGGCAAGTTTCACAAGATGTAGATTCAAACTGATTTAAATATGCATCTTCATGTAACTTCAGCTAGTCGGGTCGCATTGATATGACCTTGTCTACAATGCCTCAAGAAGGATTCGTTCAGTTCTGAACTCTTCCTCTTGTGTGTGTTCAGTATACTAAAGAACTGTAGTTTTATTTAGAACATCAATGCTTTAGATAACGTGCCTGAACCTATCAACTTTTGATATAGGAAATGTTCAAAACATTATCCAATTATACAAAATTTTATCATTTCTTTACTAATAAAGAGATAGATATGATTTTGTATATCAGGTTCGGTATCTAATAACATTCGTTCAGAATCAATGTATTTGGAATACAGGGTGACAGTGACCAACAGACTTGGCTGCAACACTTGCCCCGTTTTATGCCTCATGAAACTTATCATCCGTTCTCAGTTCTCTACCCTTTTGTAGCCTTATGTAACAGATTACATATCTGGGATCCTGATCCGGTATCATATACCCAGGATTCAGAGGATACTGAGAAATAGTTCTTTGTAATTAACACACCCGAAGATGATGCATCAGCATGCACTCTCTTCGTTTGGGCGGCACGGGAATTCTGGTAATCCCCAATTTCCTGCTCTGTCTTATAACAATTATAAGTTGGAGCGGGACCAACGTTCCCCAGCTCAGTATAACAAGCGGGTTCGGTCAAATATCCGTATTATTATCTTGATTAAGGCGTGACATGGTCGCTACCAGGAGAGAGAGAGAAGAAAACACTCAGCGTGCGCTCTTGCAAGAATAGATTGGTTATTATTTTATCTAATCAGGATGGCTCCCATTGCTTTTTATCAAATCTTCCTTCAAACCCTAAAAGGAAAGACTAGCCGGGATTAATTACACACTGCAAGTTCGCCAATCTTTCAGCCAGGCCAGTGTCGGTACTTTGAGGGAGGTCCCCCGTGCTTTCGCACGAACCTAATTAATGTAAACCTCATTTTCCCAGAGGCGTAACCCCGTTGACACCTTTCTAGACACCTACTTGATCGGCTAATTGTAATGTGTAAAACTCTCCCAGGAGTAACTCTTACTCGCAGCGGGTATCGGGATCCAACTATCTCATAGAAGGTATGCAATCTCATTGCAAATTTCAACACTTGAAATTCCCGATAATATTTTGCCCCTAGTGTTCTATGACCTTGATGAATGCCAAACAACCCATAGTCCACTAGTCAAGTTCAACCCGTACATTTCTTGATTGAATTAAACCCACCCGCACGACCCTTGACGAATGCCAAACAACGCCGTACGAATACCCTAATCCAATCGCATCATATGCTCAAGCAGATAAATACTAGTTAGCTACCGTACACTACGCCATGACGAATGCCAAACTACCACAGCACGAATACTAACTAGTACATATCTGAAATGACGGAGGGCTACGACAGGTTTTTCTGAAAACCTATTGCGTAATGAACTTGATATCGTTGTAGAATCAAATGATTTTAAAATGGAGTGCTTTTGAGGCTTTTCTAGTTTTGCTAAAGGAGTCACTCCCGGTGAAGGGATCGTCGGCCCTTTCCTCTTCGAATGAGGTGCGGGATATATCATATATATCACTGTGCAAAACATAAACTCTTAAAAGCAATCAAAAGTCAAACCGAGTGTGTAGCATCTGCCAGTTATTGCTAAAGGAGTCACTCCCGGTGAAGGGATCTCGGTCCTTTCCTCATCGAATAAGGTGCAGGATATATCACATATACCTCTGTGCAAAGCAAGAACTGTAGCTACCCTTTTTATTTTGAAATTCGATTCTACAACATCTTAGGTTTCTTTTCTTTCATTAATCACATTAATGAAGTCCCATCATTTAAATACCTAAACATCACAGATAAATACGACGAACACTTATGGCATCCGCATTCGCCTCGATGTCCCCTCGTGCACCGTTAGGTTAGGTAACTAACGGCAGAGCGGGGCAGGGCTAGCGCGGGTGAAAAACATAAGTAACGCCTATATAATATATCATATATACTATATAAAGTATCCATCACAGAACATATCACATGATCACATCACAGATATCGCAGCAGAAGAATCATATGAAATATTGGATATACTAGGACGTCCGTGTTTTCAATACGAGCCAGTATAAAACACGGATTCCACGGTCGTGATGAATAGCCAAACCCACACCCCTAGACCCCTACGAGAGCGGCAAGCAACCCTACCAATTCTAGAGTTAGGAGACCCGGACTCGACTCCTCGAGTTGGTCTCCCACTGGACTCCAGAACCCGGTTACTTCCTTGGGTCTATCCTAGTGCGGAAAAGTAAATAATATACAAAGGGTGACATCTTCCGCAACCTGGAAGTGCCCCAATAAAAGAATATTACATACAAGTTTTTACATGAATGAAAAAGAAAACACTCATCTCACATAAAAAAACCCCGGCCATTCAAACACGACGATCCAATATAACATACCCAGCAACACATAACATCACATGTCATCAACGTAAGTAAATATATCCATCCCAATTGTCGTTGACATATAGCAACGAAACCGGAGATATCACATATTACACTTACGGTCACAGAAAAGAAAGTGTAAAACTACAACAGTTGGAATCCGCAACCTCTTTAGACATCGCATGCCTAATCAAATGAAATACTTAGACATCGCATGCCTAACAATTATAAACCCCGCATTTTAGTCTCAAAATCGAAAACACTTTTCAATATCAAGTCGGGCAATTCAACAAGATTCCCGACACCCTGATCGAATGCTCGTCGCAAACTTCAGTAGACGGCCGCACCCCCGATGCCGTCGACGAAGTGCACCAAGGCGGAACACCGCTGCCGCGAGCACCCGAACGGATGCTTTCGGCGATGGGGTTCTCCTACAGTCACTTGGTCGGGACTATGGGGCGAGGCTGTCTATTAAGTTTACCCGGCGAGTATCCGCGTACGCTACGTGATTGCGACGGACTTTTGATCACATCAAAATTCCGTGGCAACCGATCAAGTGAGACTAAACCGCTATGTTTATAACATTCATTCAGTTATCACATAACTACTTGTGAATTCCAATTATTGTATCACATTCCAGATAAATAGAAAATGTTAAACTTTCCGATCGAGCAATCGAATAACCAAGTTTTCCCGAAACAGATCATCACATGAAATAAGTTCAAAAACATTCACTTCGTGCCTCAGTAGCAACGGTCCAGCCGTAGAAGGGTCAAGCCAACGCCTCACATGTGGCACGCCGTACTACCCCAAACCCTAAGGTTCAAAGGGCAGTTCAAGACGGTCACATAATCGAGTTAAGGTTTGTTGTCTTCTAGAGGGACCATCGCGTTACTTGCACTACTTAGAACATCTTTAAACCACGGAAAAATCCAACACTTGGAAATTTCCCGACAGGGGAAAAAATGGGTATTTATATCCGGTCGAACTTTTTAACATATTCTAAAAATACCCGGAAAGCCACATAGACAAAGTTTGATAATCCGATCGAACAATCGAATCCCCAAAACAACCCCAGAATATTCAACTCTTGAATATATATTAAAATTATCCAGAAAACACAGGAGTTAAATACAAACATTACTGTGCAGAATGGGGTCAAAGAGTCAACAATATGGCCGCGGAACCGCCGGTAAACGTGGGATAGGGCCGCGGTTCCGCGGCGTTATGACGGAGTTAGGACTCCGTTTTGCACAGTAATTCATCAAAAACCCTGCTTATTTTTCTGCATATTTTTAATCTGGAAAATTCCACAGTTTACAAAAATGTACAGAAAGGGGTTTGAATTAGGGTTTCGTGTTTCGTTCGGGTTTCAAACTTCGTCTACGCATCGCCTAAGGCTCTAGCTAGGCTCTGATACCACTGTAGGGTTCTTAGGCACTCTCAAGAGGTCTCACAAGGCATCAACCATGCCAATTTCAAATTTTACGGGTGCTGAGAAACCCTAATACGGATCGTTAACTAGATATTTAGGCGACAAAAGCAACTAGTTAACAAATTAACTAAGTGAACGGAAATATAACCTTTGTAGATCCGTTTCTCCGCCTCCATAGCTCCATGATGAAGTCCTCTCCGCTGTCCAAATCGAACCATGACTCTAGCATCGGCTTCAACGGAGAAAAAGCGGGCTAGGTCATCGACGACGATACCGAAGATGATCTACGTCGAGGCATCACTAGATCAAGCTCCACCTTCACCAAGCCATGAAAACTTGTGAAGGAAACACCCTATACTACTTGGCAAGAGGTAGAGGATGAAGAAATAGGAAATGGGTTCACTTTAGAATTGGATTTCTCACTCATTTCATCAAGTTGCCATTGATGAAGTCTAGCTTTTCTTCTTTTTAAGAAGAAGAAGAAGAAGATGATATTATGATAAGTATTTTTGAATAATTGAAAAAGAATTATTCTTATCATAACTTGAATCATGGTTTGATGTAGAGAGTTAACTCAAGTTAGATGAATGGTTAGGGTTTGAAGAAGAAGACAAAAAGGTTACATGAGTCAAAGTTGCATGAAGCTTCAAGAAGCTTCATGTAAGAAAGCAACCTTTTTATTTTCTTTTCACTTTTTCTTTTAATCCAAATTAAAAGATAAATGAATGAATAAATGAATAAAAACCCTAACCATTTACTTAACCATGGTTTAACTCTTTACACAAACCCTAGCAATCATGTATCATCAAACATAATACAATCAAGTGCACAAAAATATATCACATATACAATGTGCACATCCGAGTGAGAAAATCCATTTAAAGTGAACCAATACTAGTTAATGCAAAGTAATATATCAAATATATAATTATGCATTAAATCATCAAATCAACACTTGATTTAACGATCCGGTCATATCGCATATAACCGACTAATATTCAATGTATCGGCTTATCGAATCAATCCTTGATTCGATAACTAGGTTATATCGCATACAACCATTCGATACATTCATCGCGAGAATGAAATACGGTATCACATACACGCATTATTCTCGGTCCCGCACATATCTCATATGCGCTCCTATTTCGTTTCGCTTGAGTCAGGAAACCTCTGTGTAGGACTTTAAAGACTCGTCAATACGCCGGCAGCAGGTGATGATCATATCAAACACCCACAAGCCGCAAGCGGTCTGCTAAACGTAACGGCCACCCGGGTATTCAGCGATCAGAAGATCGATGAGCAAGCCCGCTCATACTCCTGTGAATCCAACCAGTAACACTTACCGTACAGTCCGGTCTGATCGTCTGATATGTCGCATATCTCGCCTAGGGGTGGTAAACGTCAGACCCCAATAGCTCGATAAGTCGTGTCGATATGAGGTCTATAACAATTCGAGAAACTACTGGTAACACTTACCAGTAAATCTCAGCAACCCTGGCCAGGGATTTCCGGTTATAGCCAATCGAACACAGCGCAACATCAACTCCCTATACCGGGAGAGACGAATCCCCTCCTATCGCTCATTGCCTCCATGTGACTCGGGACTGTACCCAAAAACCACCGTTTTGCACGCCCTCTTGGACGTGGTAAGATGGAAATCAAAGCACAGTGGGAACCACACAAGACTCTATGACGATCTCGGGTCAACAGACTACTCTGTACCAGTGTCACCAGAGAACTGCCATCTGACGTAAGGTATAATACCATCTGGGAGTTCTCGGCGAGTCCGTCCAGTGTACCCAGTCTCCACTGAGCACCCTTATATCATCTCTGATGTCAAACACCAATGGATATGGGATCATCCATCGCCCATCTGTATGGGTCGAGAAGGTATACGCTAGTCTACTTTGGTATATCGATGCCCCGTCTCGATACACCCACGACTAGGGACCTTGAAGGATGTACTTATGGACTACCATGTCCCTACTGGTATGATCCGCATCATAGTCCAGGTAGTCAAGTACACATCCTAAGGGCTTTACCAACATGTAACAGAGAGACAAGAAGTATACACGTTAAGGTAAAGTTCAACCAGATAGCATACTATCATGTCGAGTAAGAAAGTCCTCCCTACATATGTCCCAGCATCCACTACAATATACATCCAATGTACAATAATGGCCTCTAGGGCATACATATAACTAACAGTAGGTTGATGTCGAAGTCCGCCATAAGTTCTAACCATCTTCTCTGCTACATATTCAACTCTTTCTGAGTAAACACATACTTCAGACTTTTGTGGTCTGTGTAGATATCTACCCATTCTCCAAGAAGATAATGACGCAAAATCTTGAGTGCAAAGATAACGGCTGCCAACTCCAGATCATGTGTCGGATAGTTGCGCTCATGAACTTTCAGCTGTCTTGATGCATAAGCTACAACTTTACCGTGCAGGTGTAGAACACATCCTAATCCCTTACCGGATGCATCACAATGCACTACAAAACCTCCAGATTGGTCCGGTATTACAAGAATAGGCGCTGTTGTCAATCTTGACTTGAGTTCTACGAAAGCTTGTTCGCATGCTTCTGACCACACAAATTCTTCATCTATATGTATGAGCTTGGTCAGGGGTGTTGCAATTTTCGAAAATCCTTCAATAAATCTTCGGCAGTATCCCGCCAATCCCAAGAAATTTTGAATGTCCTTCACTGTCTTTGGTGTCGGCCATTCGTTTACTGCTGATATTTTAGCTGGATTCGCAGAGATTCCTTTTACCTGAAACGATATGTTCGAGAAATCCGACATGTTCTAGCCAAAACCCACACTTGCTGTACTTGGCATAGAGTTGATGTTGTCGCAAAGTCTCCAGGACAATTCGTAAATGTTCAGCATGCTCTTTCCGATTCTTTGAATATACCAGAACGTCGTCGATGAATATGACAACGAACCTGGCTAGGTACTCTCCGGAAACTTGATTCATCAGGTTCATAAATATGGCTGGTGCATTGGTCACTCCAAATGGCATCACGAGAAACTCATAATGTCCATAGTGAGTCCTGGATACCGTCTTCGGAATATCAGACTCTTTGACCTTCACCAGATGATAACCTGAACGATGATCTAACTTTGAGAAAACGCAAGACCCACTTTGTTGATCGAACAGATCGTCGATTCGCGGTTGTGGATACTTGTTTTTTTTATCGTGACTTCGTTCAAAGCTCTATAATTAATGCACATTCTGTATGAACCTTCCTTCTTCTTCGCAAGCAACACTTGTGATCTCCAACTCGAAGTACTGGGACGAATCCATCCTTTCTGCAGAAGTTCGTGCAGCTGAGTACAGACCTCCTTCAAACCTTCTGGACTTAATCGGTATGGTGCTTTGATCACCGGTTGTGCTCCAGGTACTAAATCAATTCCAAATTCAATAGCTCGATCTGGAGGAAAACCTAATATGTCTTCAGGAAGTACATCATCGAATTCTCGAACTACTTCTGGCTTATCTTCTCCTGCCTTTAGAGTTGCAATCACTTCCTTATTCGGTTTTGCCTTGCATGTGCTAGGCTCCAGGGTACGGTATCCACTTTTGAAATAAAAGACCGGATGATCTGGTATCTAAAACATTACCCTCCTTTGATGGCAGTCGATGGTAGCGTAGAAAGTTCCCAACCAGCCCATACCCAAAACTATATCGAAGTTCGGTATGTCCGGCACCTTGAAGTCAGCATAAAATTCTCTGCTGCAGATGACCACTGGACACAGGTTGTATCTCATTGTTTCCTTTAGAACGCTATTCCCTGAACTGACATTCCATCTGGATTCGAGTGGCGTGACTGGAATCGCATGAGTTCGGACGAACCGTTGCGACATGAAGCAATGAGTCCAGTATCGAAGAGTTCTAGTGCAGGAAGTGAGGCTACTAAGATTGTACCTAAGTTGTATGGAATATGGCTTAGGAAAAGATATTTGATATGTATAAGGATTGAAAGAAAGCTTGAAAGAATAGATTTACCAGTGATGACTTGGCCAGTGGCTTCAGCTTCTTCCACAGTCATTGTGAAAGCCTGTCTCCTAGGTACGTTCCTCCTTGCTGGAGGAGAATTCCTCTGTCCATTCCTCTAATTTTGAGGTAGGTTCTTGTTTCCCCCAATCAGAGAAAATCTCTATTTGAAATTTAAATTTCAAAATGAAGCAACGCTTCAGATGCAACGCCAAGTGCGCTGCGCCCTAAGTATCACACCACGTGTAAGACACGGATGCGCTAGCGCTAGGTGCGCTGCACTCTAAGCAGCGCACCACGTGTAAGACACGGATGCGCTTGCGTTAGGTGCGCTGCGCTCTAAGCAGCCACCACGTGTAAGACGTGTAAGACATGGATGCGCTAGCGCTAAGTGCGTTGCGCTCTGAGCAGCGCACCATGTGTAAGACACGGGTGCGCTAGCGCTAGGTGCGCTGCGCTCGAAGCAACACACCACGTGCAAAGCACGGGTGCGCTAGCGCTGGAACTAAAAGCTCCTCACCATTAGATCAAAAATCTAATAATAATGATAAATCATTAATTAATCAGAATTAAATTCTGTTAAGGAAAGACTCCTCAAAATTTTTCCAAATAACAACATTGTGCTCTGTAAATCAGAACACCGTTGGATCAATGATCCAATGGTAAATAAAAATTACCAAAAGACAGAATAGATTATGTATGGAAAGATTTATCAATCTTGTTAAAAATAAGAAGATTGCCTTCTGTAACACAGAAGCCCTAGGATCAGAGATCCAATGGTGGGGAAATATCCCCAAATCAATAAGAGAAACATCTTTTTAACTGATTCAACAAATCAGCTTGCCCTATATAAAGGCCCCAAGACTTCAAGTCTTACAGAGAACCCCCCCCATAAACTTTGAGAAACTCAAAGTTAAAGAGCAAGCTCTTACAAGAAGATTTTTCTTCAAGGTAAAAATGATAATGATGAGCATAGAGATGAAATCATCTCATAAAAAGAAGAATTCATTTCTTTAAACAGATCATAGATCTACAAGACAAAAAGTCTTTCACAAAGAGATCAAAAGATCTCATCAGAAAATAAAAGAAGAACATAATTCTTCTCACAGATCATGGATCTATAAAGGCAAAGCCTTTCATCAACATAAGAGATTGGAAATATCTCCTGCAAAACTAAGAACTGTTGTTCTTAGATCTTGAGACAAAGTCTCTTTTAAAAGAACATAATTTTTTTTTCCAGATCATAAAATTGATCAGATGCGCTTTGCGCTCTTGAACTGCGCTTCTGCGCTCTCTGGACCGGCGCTCAGCGCCAAATATGCCACGTGTCAATCACGTATGCGCCAATTAACAACTTGCACTTTGCGCTTCTGAAATAGCGCACTGTGCTCATGGGCTGGCGCTCAGCGCCAAGCGCACTACGTGTCACTCACGTGTGCGCCATTAAACTGAAAGCGCAATGCGCTCATGGACTAGTGCTCAGCGCTCATAAAATGGCATCATGCGCTCATCATCTGGCGCCTAGCGCTGAGCGTGACACGTGTCCCTTACATGTGCGCTAATTGGCAGAAGCGCACTGTGCTCTTTGACTGGCGCGAAGCGCCAAGCGCACCACGTGTTGCGCTGACAGAACATAAATTGTTCTTTAATAAGCTAGAGCTCTGATGAATGCTCAGCATTCAATACAAGACAAAAAAATTGTCAAGATATAATGCTCAGCATTGTTAAAAGGGCCAAGCTCAAATAAAGGCTCAACAGCCCAGAATAAAAATGTTAAACATTTATTGGACTTAGCCCAAAATTGGCCATAAGTTCTCAACTCATATTAATTGAGCCCATCTGCTCATAAATATTTTAACAGATCTTAGCCCCAAATTTGACTACAGATCTTTCAACCAACTCACGTCGGTTCGAGGGTACATCTCTTTACTCCTCTGATATTTGTCGTTGTAATCCTTCAACGTCTTCAGAGAGGTGACGGGTCCCGACAACCAAACATTCCACGGACTATGATGTCCTTAACCTTGACTGTGAGGTCTTTAAACTCACGAATTATGATGTCCTTAACCTTGACTGTGAGGTCTTTAAACTCACGGACTATGATGTCCTTGACCTTGACTGTGATGTCTTTAAACTCACGGACTATGATGTCCTTAACCTTAGGCCGAGATGTCCTTAAACTAACATTGGACCGAGATGTCCTTAAAACATTGGACCGAGATGTCCTTTAACTAACATTGGACCATAATGTCATTAAACTAATCGAACGCAATGTCCCTAAACTAAACAATAGAGCCCAACTGCTCTCTTGTTGGATCTAAACGATCTTGTTAAGTTGATCTTAGTCTAAAATTAGACTAACGTATCCTTAACAAACGTTTAAGTTGATCTTAGTCTCAAATGTGACTAACGCATCCTTAAACCCAACCCCAAACCCAAATCTAAGGAGATACGGATTTGGACTAATCCACGCCGTAAGGGAGACAACATAAATTAGTCCTCGTATACAATCCACGGGCAACCAAAAACAAAACAAACACACACGACACGAAGTGACCATCTGGAGAAGGAGAAAGTGGTTACCACGATGCGGTAGCGTAATTAACTGTAGAGGCTTGCGCCTGCAGGGAAGAGCGTCCCCATAATCAGAAACCCCTCACAATGAGGGGGAACCTGACGATGTCTGCTACAATGGACGTATCCATTTAAACCTTCGATACAGGGTGTCATAAATCAACTTGGCCCAAACTGGGTCAAAATTGAGGAAATCAAAGACAAAATGTTGTCAGAGCCTCCAAACCTCTGTTTAGTATTGCTAAATAATGTGGGTTTGAACCCAGACAAATGTCTAATGGCCAAAAGGGCCAATATTTCAAACATAATTAGACTTAGCCCAAACTGGCCATAAGTCCTCAAATCATCTTGAGCTGAGCACATCTGCTCTTTCAACCAACTCATTGGTTCAAGGGTACATCTCTGAGCTCCTCTGATATTTGTCGTTGTAATCCTTCAATGTCTTCAGAGAGGTGATGGGTCCCGACAGCCATACATTTTATTGGACCACCATGTCCCTAAACTGGCGATGGACCACCATGTCCCTAAACTGGTGATGGACCACCATGTCCCTAAACTGGCGATGGACCACCATGTCCCTAAACTGGAACAATAGAGCCCAAATGCTCTTTTGTCGGATCTAAACGATCCCGTTTAAGTTGATCTCAGCCTCAAATATGGCTAACGTATCCTCAAACCTTCAAACAGACTTTAGTCCCAAATTGGACTATGGATCCCCCAACCAACATTGGTTCAAGGGTACATCTCTGAACTCCTCTGACATCTGTCGTTGTAATACTTCAACGTCGTCAGAGAGGTGATGGGTCCCGACGGCCATACATTAAATGGACCCCTATGTCCCTAAACTGGAATAATCGAGCCCTCAAACGCTCTTTTGTCGGATCTAAACGATCCCGTTAAGTTGATCTTAGTCTCAAACTGGGCTAACGTATCCTTAACAAACGTTTAAGTTGATCTTAGCCTCAAATATGGCTAACGTATCCTTAAACCAAAACCTCAAACCCAAATCTAAGAAAATACGGATTTGGACTAATCCACGTCCTACGGGCGACGACATAAATTAGTCTCCATATACAATCCACGGGCAACCACAAACAAAACAAACACCCATGACACGAAGTGAAATTCTGGAGAAGGAGAAAGTTGTTACCGCGATGCGGTAGCGTAATTAACTGCAGGGGCTTGCACCTGCAGGGAAGAGCGTTCCCACAATCAAAAACCCCTCAAGCGAGGGGGAATCTGACGAAGTCTGCTATATCGGCCGCATCCGTTCAAACCTTCGATACACGGTGCCATAAATCAACTTGGCATCTTCGGAGAGGTGGACGGATAGCACCTATTAGCATCTGCCCCGAATCTCAGGCAAGACGTCCATGTCTTGGCCGCCGTTCGGAGGGGAACAACGCTTCTCTTCCAAGGCATGGTCGGGATGATGATACAACCAGATCCTCCGGCTGAAGACCCTCCGATTGTCCTGGAAGATGACAAAGGGGAGACATCGAACCCTCCTCCGGCTCTTTCTGCAGCCAAGGAGGAGACCATCTCCAAGGCCACTTTGGATGATTATATTGCTCAGCAAATACGAGTTCACCAAGAAAATGAAGAGGCTGGGCAGATCGTTAAGACTGGACGACCCTATCCCGGCTGGTATGACCAAATAAGGTACCCGTCGGGATATACGATCCCTAATTCCATGTATATAAAGGGACGGGAAATCCACATCAGCATGTCATTCAATTCAGAGCCTTGTGCGGCAACACCGGGGGTGACGATAAACTTCTGCTCCGCCAGTTTGTTGGTAGCTTGTCGGAGACGGCCTTCGAGTGGTATTCTGAACTTCCTAACGACTCTGTCAAAACATTTGCAGAGATGGAGCTGCTGTTTACACAGAGATTCACAAGCGCTAGCGAGCGCACCCCAATCACAGCGTTGATCAATGCCAGGGTAAAACCAGGGAAAACATGGGTTCAGTATGTGATACAGTGGCGGAATCTATGGTCAAAATG
The DNA here is from genome assembly GCA_030015575.1 of Agapanthus africanus. NCBI lineage: Eukaryota > Viridiplantae > Streptophyta > Magnoliopsida > Asparagales > Amaryllidaceae > Agapanthus > Agapanthus africanus. The sequence continues at coordinate 126,749,529 of CM057350.1, read as the reverse complement.
CGAGCAGCCATCGAAGAAGCGCCTGCGGTTGGCATGTTCGTGGGTACTCTCGACCCTCAAGCGACCATTTCTCAATTCATGATGTTCTTCAAGCCAACTACTTTCCAAGCCTTGATCGACAAGCTGGCCTAAATGGATCAGATGGGTCATAGATCATCTCCTCCAAAGACGGACCCTCAAAATGAAAAAGGGAAAGGAAAAGCAACTTTCGTCGCTAATACTCAACAACAGCCGAGCAACTTAAAACCGGTTGTTCGCCAAAACAACATGCGTCCACGCCCATCCCTCGAGGAGAGACTAGGACGTCCTTACTCGTTTTCCCAGGATAAAACGAGGAGATTGTTCGCGCTGGAAGTGCGTAACAGACTCATCAATCTGCCGGATCCAAAACGTCCGTTGCAGCCAAGCGATGTCAACAATCCTAATTACTGCCCTTACCACCAAGCAATAAGCCATCCAATCGAAGATTGCTTCATCTTCAAAGGCTGGATTGAGGACCAATACCAACAAGGCAAGTTTGCATTATCCGAAAACTGGAAGGTGAACCCGCCACAATCTCATGCCCCTAAAAATGTGGACATGCCGGGGGCATCGTGCTCATTCATAGAGAAAGCCCCATGGACCGAAAAGTCCGTAAACTAGAAATTCGCCCCAAATATGGCAACGGCGGACCGAAATGTGCTAAAACTAACAACGGACCGAAACGTCCTTAAACTAACGATGGACCGCTATGTCCTAAAACTGGCCTCGGACCGAAATGTCCTTAAACCAATGATGGACCACTATATCCTAAAACTAGCTGTTGACCGAGACGTTGATAAACTACTGTAGACTGCAGCATCCCAAGGCTGACACGAAAAAAAAGAATAAAAAAAAGAAAAAGAAAACGGTATGTCCATAAGCAAAATGTGCACGGATGAAAACCCGAAAGGGCTCCGTGAGTAAAAACAGTAGGGCTACCGGTGAGTTTTGTGAAAACCCGAAAGTGCGCAATCTCATTAAAAAGACACTTGCAAGGTCCTCTCGACCTTGTGACGAGAAACCACCTGTGTGGGATCCTTACGACTCACAAGGGAGCAACATACTTAGGGATCCCTACGATTCCTAAGGAGAAATTACACTTACGAGATCCTCACGACTCGTAAGGAGAACCCTCTTATGAGACCCTCACGGCTCATAAGATTCAAAAGTCTTAAGCTACAAGGATCTGAACCTATTCTTAAGCGGCCACCACAACCTCCAATGCTGCCCTACAAGCGGCTCAATGCTGACCCTTGTATACAATCCACGGGCGCGAATAAAGATTTTCCTAACAAAGTCCCATCCGTGACCAGGGATATGTTTGTATAGTGAACCCCCTTATAAGCCTTCTCGACTTATAAGGAGAAATCACTCCTGTAAGATCCTTACGACTTATAAGAGACCACACACTTAGGAATCCTCACGATACCTAAGGAGAAAACGCACCTACAAGATCCTCACGACTTGTAGGGAGAAATAATTTTATGAGACCCTTTCGGCTCATGAAGTCAAAAGCCTTAGTCGAGAGGATCTTAACCCTGTTTGCTAAGCCACCTTTGTTCGACATCGACATAGGCAAATGATGATTCGCTCCTACCAATATCCCAGTTGCAGCAGTGCTGATGCCGAAATCAGTGTCTAATTTCAAGCTTGCAGCAAAAATCCAGCGAGCCACACATGCATGCAAAATAGCCGAAATGATGGGGCAATTTGCAACAAAATTAGCAAGTAAAAATGTATGCATACAAAAATAGCCGAAATGATTGGGCAACTCACAATAAAAAGCAACGAGTAAAAATAAAACAAATAGCCGAAATGATTGGGCACCGTGAAAAATAGCCGAAATGATTGGGCAATCACGACCTTCACGATATAAAAAGCTGAAATGATAAAGCATTGCGTAAAGAAAATATATAAAATGAAACTTTTGCCCTACAGATGAGATCACATCGATCCCTGTATACAATCCAAGGGAACAAACAAAGAGGGAACCATACCTTCCCCCCAAGCTCCATCAGAAAAAGAAGCCAAGTCTCGACGGTTCATAGACAGCCTGGAGATCATCTCAGCATTCGTCTCGTTACGCCAGACACAATGTCAACAACGGCGTTCCTTCACAGTCCGGCTGGATGCAGATGCAACGTCAACGAAAGACCTCACGGTCGAAACAAAGCGAAGTGATGGGAAAATCTCAGCACCACCTCAACGTTTGTTTCGATACAGCAGACGAGATGTCACTACAACGTCCTTCCTCCAACAGGATTCGGACACGCCAAAGCAAACGAAGCGAAGGCCAAATTCCTAGCTTTAGGGTCTTGACGGTAACTTATATAAAACCTGAAAGACTACCGGAGATCATCCCGCATGGAATGATCACCACCTCGACGTTCGTCTCGATACAGCAGACAAGATGTCACTACAACGTCCTTCCTTCAATAGGATTCGGACATGCCAAAGCAAACGAAGCGAAGGCCAAATTCCTAGTTTCAGGGTCTTAACGGTAATTTATATAAAACCTGAAAGACTACCGAAGATCATCCCGCATGGAGTGATCACCACCTCGACGTTCGTCTCGATACAGAAGACGAGATGTCACTCAGCGTCCTTCCTTCAACAGGATTCGGACACGCCAAAGCAAACGAAGCGAAGGCCAAATTCCTAGTTTCAGGGTCTTGACGGCAACTCATATAAAACCTGAAAGACTACCGCAGATCATCCCGCATGTAGTGGTCACCACCTCGACGTTCATCTCGATACAGCAGACGAGATGTCACTACAGCGTCCTTCCTTCAACAGGATTCGGACATACCAAAGCAAACGAAGCGAAGGCCAAATTCCTAGCTTCAGGGTCTTGACGGCAACTCATATAAAACCTGAAAGACTACCGGAGATCATCCCGCATGGAATGGTCACCACCTCGACGTTTGTCTTGATACATCAGACGAGATGTCACCACAGCATTCTTCCTCCAACAGGATTCGGACACGCCAAAGCAAACGAAGCGAAGGCCAAATTCCTAGCTTCAGGGTCTTGACGGCAACTCATATAAAACCTGAAATACTATCAGAGATCATCACACACCAGCGCAGAGTGGTCACCACCATGACATTCGTCTTGATACAGCAGACGAGATATCATCGCAGCGCTCTTCCTCCAGCAACATTCAGACGCGGCAATCAAACAACGGAACCACGGCAAAATCCCTAGTTCCAAACCTCGACGGTTCATCAACAACCTAGAGACAACCACGACATTCGTCTCGATACAGCAGACACAATGCCAGCAAACGAAGCAAAGGCCAAATTCCTCGCTTCAGGGTCTTGACGGCAACTCAAATAAAACCTGAAAGACTATCGGAGATCATCCCACACTAGCACGAAGTGGTTATGACTCATCGGGGCTCCCCAAAATGAGCCTAACCTCAAGTAAAAAGCGGCATGGAAAAATTCCTAACGCTTGCTCTTCCGACGGTCAAACTGCCTAGGAGGATTGCTTGAAGACGTCTTGTCCAGCCCCCGAAGGGATTAGAGACACGACAGTCGCAAGGCTCCTCGAACAGCAAGATTGCCTATCGAGGAATACATCAGCTAATGCGACGGTATGACGGACAAAACCCTAGTACCACAGACCTTAACGGACCCCTGTCGCAAAGAACAGAGGTTAACTGTGACGTTAGGACATCCTTGCGAGAACTTCTTGATTCGTCTCGACTCGTAGGGAAAAGCTTTAGGCAGTGGGATATAAAAAAAACTGTTTCCTAGGCACTGGGGCCCTGCAAGTTGGTCCAAAATGGACTCTTGCATACTATTCACGGGCCACACTCTCCAAAGTCGAATCTCGACAAGGAGGGAAACAACCATTTACGAGTCCTTTCGACTTGTAAGAGGGAAAATTCTCTTGTGAGATCCTTACGACTTATAAGAGAAAAACACACTTAGGAATTCTCATGATTCCTAAGGAGAAAATACACCTACAGGATCCTCTCGACTCGTAGGGAGAAAAGTCTTTATGAGATCCTTATGGCTTGTAATACCCAGAACCTGTTGTATGTCTATATCCGTATTTTTCTTTTACACCTATATCCGTACTTCTTTTAGCCTATAAATTTCATCTATAATAAGTTATTGTTTTAAACAACCAATCTATTATAGTACTTCCCCTCTCAGACCCTAATGTCAATTTCTCTTGTTCCTGTCACATTAGCATAAACCTCAGTTCTTGGCATCCGTCTCTTTTTACATTGTATTTAAACTTAAAACCCAAATTTTTCCCATCTTAAAATACCAGCCTAGCAGCTTTTTCCCGGCCCTTTTTCCATTCTTTTCCCTCTAATTTTAACTCCATTTTCAGTCCTTGGCTCGCTTCTCTTTCCCCAAATTATTTCTTTCCTTTTTTATTTTTGGCCCGGCCTGTTTCTTATTTTTCCCTTTAAATCTTTTCCCAGCCTGGCCCGTTTCCCAAATTTCCTTTTTATTCATTTATTTTTCCAGCCCTTTCCTCAGCCCAATTGGTTTTAATCCTTTAATTAAATCTTAAGCCGGCCCGTTCCTTTACTAAGCCATTCAAAATTCTTTTAAATAAATCCTTTCATATGTTTTAGCCCCGGCCCGTTTCAATCTCTTCCCAAATTAATTTCCTTTATTTTTCTCGGCCCAGAAGCCCGCTCCTGTTCATCTCCCTCACCTCAACGGCTCTTTCCTTCTTTCGCGCGCGCGACCCGCTTCCTCCGCCCACGCCCACGTCCCAGCGCACGTTTCCCCACGACTCGCTCCCCAACGCTCGCACTTCCAACCTCTCCCGACCCCCTCGGGCTCGCCATCACTCTCTTCTCGTTCTCCCATCCTCAACTGGAGACTCCACCACCACCTACAACTCTCCTGCAACCGTTTTCTCTCCGTCGACGATCCATCGCCGACGAGTCTCTACCAGCCTTGCCGACGAGCTCCCTACTGCCTGAGCATCACCCCTTCACCATCACCTGAGCTCGAGACGGCCCCTGCACACCCAGCTCCAACTCCCGCACCCACGACGCCGGCAAGTTCTCCGCTGCACCGTCGTCGACCACTTCTCTCTCCTCATCTTCTCACCACCGACGCCTCCTCCTGCTCCCAATCCCTCTGTTTCTCTTTCTCTCTCTCTCTCATTCCTCTCTCTCTTTCTCACTCAGCTCTCTATCTCTCCCTCTCTCACTGCCCTCTCTTCCCCTGCATCTCTCTCTCTGTGTGTTTCCTCTCTCTAACTCACAGCTCTCTCTTTCTCCCCCTGCTTCCCTCTCTCTTCTCACTCTCACTCTCACAGTCTTCTCTCTCTCACTGCTTCCCTTTTCTCTCTCCCTCTGTTTCTCACTCTCTCTCTCCTCCTCACTGTCTCTCTCTCTGTCTTTCGCTCTCTCACTCTCTAAACTACTCTCTCTCTCTCTAAATCTTCCTTCCTCTGTTCCTCTAAAGATCTTTTGCTCCGTTTCAGCACCTCTATCCCCTCACACAAAAATAAGGAATAACCCGAAGCAGTGCGAAGAATGATGTGCGGAGATTGACTGGAGTGTGTGCAACTACCTGATTCCAAAAACGAACCTGTACTGCGTTCGTGACGCAATCGTGCCATTGCCGCCGCCGTGAATCGCCTAGACGCCTCCAGGCAAGTTCTTTACTTGCTTACATACTATTTTACCTAAGTTAAAATCTTAGATTACTTAAATTATCATGTTATAGTGTTAAATCGATTAGACGTTAAAACTGTTCGGTGTGTGTTCCCAATGAAATTTCTTATCAAATTTGGCGGAACTGGATATATTTCATTGGCCCTTGTAGGCATGGTTAACGTGTGCAAATTTCGCTGGAAAATTCGATCGTTAATGACCAAAACGACTACCCCCAAGTTTAATCGTAAAACTGAAATTTTATTGCACCCGAAAACCGTTAAATTCACCATAAATCATATATATACTATAATAGTGCGTTCGAGGGCCCAAATCGAAGCCGACTCGATGAAATTTAACCCTATACTAGTTTCCAGACATTCCTGTACTTAAATTGTGATGATATTCGTATCGGAGTACGACTCTGGACTGCAGTCCAGAGCTACTCCAATTATTGGTTGCTGTACCGTATTGGATACCACAGGATTTCCTTAACTCGTAGATTGCGGAACTCCGCTGTTTATTATAGATAAATCTGTTAGCTAGACAACACAATTGGTTTCATTCTGTTTCGTTACCGTATGATATTTAATCTGTAATTTAATAGATCGGGACACATCACAGTCCCAGCAGAATCAGAATTGACATATTAATATTAAACAGATTATAACTCCTAACGTACAGACGCGATTGAAGATCCGTTTGTTGAGTTGAAACCTTTACTGAAAACCCTAGAATTCATCCAACTGTAGCGTTGCTAAAATCTGATCCCAACTGGGATTAAAATGCGTCGCGAAATGGATTTCTGATTCTGAAACCGGATTTCCAGCTGCGAGCGCTTAAAATGAAATGGTTATAATTAGCAATCCTGGAACCCGATTGGATTGAAACCAAATTTGATGGATAGATAACTGAACATACTAATTACTATCTGTTTATCATTTCGCTAAATTATATACGTACATTTCATGATAAATCGTGCAAGTGATAGAATGCCATTCTTATGACACCTAAATCATGCTTCATATAATGTTTACGTATCATGTCATACCTATATCATTGTAGTGATAACCTAGTGATATCATGCATTCACCCAGTGTTAGATTCTAGTGATGATTGTGGCAAGTACGTCAGTGTTCGTGTATCCGTGATTAAGTGAAAGTGATACGTACTTGTACACAATCAGTGACCTATTATTCTATTGCATTGTCGACGTCTGTGAGATGCGTGCACGTGTGACTATAAGTGGAATGGGACATTTATGGAAGCGTTGCACGGGTGTCACAGATAAGACACCAGACACTGCCATTTATCTTAGGTATTAGTCGGGATGTGCTTGATGGAGGTCCTGCCTCCAGTTCTCGCACAGACTTGTCACGGATCGATTAGTATTTAGGATGATGGTTAGCGTTTGATGTAGACCACGGGATGTGGGGTAGTTTAAGTGTGAGTTCAATAGAATCTCGGGAGTCCCATGCCGGTTTATATATTTAGGGAGTTATATGGAGTTTTACAGGGTATGTGATATATACACCGTGATATTCTCGTTACATGTTGGGCCCGTGGTCCCTTGCCCTTGGGTTCTACCCTTGGGTGGAGGACACTCACGAGTGGTTGACTCTCACACTTGGACTGACGATAGGCTTAGTGACCTGTACAGTGAGACTTAGAGACTGATAGGGATACTGGCATTTTTATTCCTTATATACTGTGTGGCATACGTGACATATCGTTATACTGATTTACTGTTCCGCTGTATTGATTACTGCACATTCATATTCATGCTGTCATTGATTTACTGTTGTTCATATCTATTACCACTGTTAGAACTGTCACTTGATTTTATATATATTATATTGCTATTGTGTCGCTCTGACGACCTGAGTATGCATGCTCAGTGTGAGGAGAAGATTTAGCTTGGATCAGAACTAGACGTGCATCACAGACTTCTTGACTTGCTACTCCGAGTTACTTTCGTTTGTTCCACTTCAGGTTAGTTTATATTATTGTTCCTTTCAGTTACTGCATTTCTCATTACCTGCGCATCATTTACTGTTTACCATGACAAACTAGAAGCCGAAGTTTTACTACGGCAGGATATTTCCTTGACCGTAGGAGCATGGCTGGCCTTGTCTACCCCTCGTATTCCGTATTTTGGGAAGCGGGGCGTGACATGGATCATGAAGTTGAAAAGCCTTAGGCAGCAGATCTGAACCTGCTTCCTAAGCCATCCCTACCTCTCGAAGAATTGAAAACGGAATGCTCTCTCTATCATCTGCAGGCTACGCTTACTAAAGTGACATGCCGATAACAAAGAAAAGAAGAAAGCAAGAAATGACACAAGATAGTACGAAAAAATGTATTTTTTATTCATAAATTCAATTGAGTACAATTTACATCATATGAAAGGATAATGAAAAAGGGGGGATACATTTTATTCAAAAGTTACAAATGGTGCAAAAATAACTATTGGGAGGGAAGCGTCTTCAATTGACCAATTAACCGCTCGCGCACTTCCCTCAGCACCTTTTCTTGGTCAGCTGCCATGGCCAACTCTACTTCAACCTGAGATCGTTGCTGCAGATAAGATGAAAGTTGCTCGTCAACGACCCGCTGAGCCACCTCACGACCTTGTGCATCTCGTTCAATAAGGTTGAGTTTCTGCCTCAGCGTTAACCCGTCAGAAATACACTGTAGAAGGCTTTCAAAGATGACTTTCAGCTGTGCAGCATTTGCATCAACTTGAGCATGCAAATGAGCAGATTCGATTAAAGTCTCCTCGCGCTCCTTACGCCTCAAAGCCGCTTTTTGTTCAAGATAGCGGAAGTAAGGGGTGCTCTTCTCGACCCATGCAGCCCGCTGAGAGTTCACAGCTAAGACCCCGGGGGCAGGACGTCTAAACTTAAGCTCATGCAGACAGGCTTCGATTTTCCTGCAATGATTAACCCAGGACTCCACGACGCCTTCATTATGAAATTGTACGAGCGTCGCCAGCATGGGATTAACCTCAGCAACGAAATCTGCAGCAAGGGCAGGAGTCTCCGCATCAAGCTCCTCGAGATGATCGGTCAACGTGCGCAGGCTATTCACAGCACCTTTGGAAGAGGAGCGTCGAGAGAAGGGGCCTGTGGGCATTATGACTTGAGACTCAAACGGAGCTGAAGTCGGTGTCACAGCTACAAAGCAAACCACAGTCAGATAATAGTTCAAGAAATAAAGGAAGTTCATGAACAACGGAGTTTACTATACCTGCTGTAGCAAGTGGCAAGACTGGTGGTACCGGTGGTGCAGCTACTTTTTCGTCTCCTCCTTCGATCTGTAGGGCTGCAATTAAAACAAAGAAGAATTAGAAACGATTTGACTACCCGTCAAAGAAAAGAAGAGACGATAGCTAAAGGCTGCACTCACCAGCTCCGCTAGAAGAGGCAATCTCTAACTGAAAGGAGAAGTGTGGGTGTAGTACCTGATACAGGTGATCAAAAAGGACTCCTGCAAGGATGTAGTAATACAATATCAGTACATGAAATATACTGTCTGCAATGAAACTGATGAGTCACAAATCCACACCTTCCAGCATTTGAGAGGGTACGAGAGAAGGTAAGGGGGCAGTCACCGTCAAAGCGGTAACTGGTGGCACTTCCTTGGGTGGCACAACATCAACGCCCACTGCAGCTGCATTCGAAACAAAAGTACTGTCAGAAAGGTCGAAAAGGGATTGTAGAATAAAATAGAAAGCAATAACTGAAATTTACCTGGTAAGTCGCCAGTCGAGACCGCAACAAGGGCATCACTGGATGCAGCGACTGCCTCACCCTCCTCCAACAAAATGGTTTCGCCTCCCGTCGCCTCATCCCCTGACTCTACGAGAGCCGTCGTAATGCTCGCGACGCCAGGAGATGGCAGAGAACCGCAGGCGGAAAGAATGACGATTGGAGTAGTGCCCGACTCTTGAGAAGGAGCGGCTACCTCGGGCTCGGCGATTGTAGCCATCTCACCTACCGCTACCTCGGGCTCGGTGATTGTAGCCGTCTCACCTATCACTATCTCAGGCTCGGTGGTTGCCGCCACGACACCCACCACCTTCTCAGAAAGACTCGGCCCTGCAAGATAGGATATATGAGAACCTGAAAATTAAAACTTTGACAAAAGGACCCAATGTCACGTTACCTTGAGTCGTTTTTCTGATTGCTTCTTGAGCAGCATGTGCTGCCTGTCTGTGGGCGGTGGACAAGGCAGCCGAAATATCCTCTGAAGGAGTAGGGGCAGGGGTAGCAGCGCTCGAACCTACATCCGCGGCCAAGGCGGCACTACGCTCCCTTGCCGCGCGCATTCTATGCTTCCTTTCCGCTCAGGCCGTGAGAGCGGATCTTCTAGAAGCCTCCATCAATAGGACGTCATTGTTCGCGCCAAGGGTTACCTCTGGAGCCGTTATGGCATCCGTCATCGGTCGTTTGAGTAAGGCCACTTTCGACAGTGCTGAGGAGGCCGGGACTTCGATGGCTGGCCCTGGAAGCATCTCTGCATCACCTTGCGGGATTGGCATTGTAGTCCCTGTGATAAGATTAGGAGGGGGTCAGATTGTCCATAAGAAAGGAGAATGAAGACGCAATGAGCCGAGATATACCAAATCCTAGCGAAGTGCGAATCTTCTCCTCCTTCTCGAAAGTCTTGAGGGAAGCTGCTAGAGCCTCTTCAGTGGAAATGCCTGTTAAAGAAGGAAAAGTGTCAGTCAAAATATGATAATAAAAATATAATGCAATGACAGAAGGTACGACTAATGTTTACTTGATTGTGCGAGGATGGCCAGTCCCGCTTTGTGGCTTGCCGATCGCACAGAAGCTGTAATAGCTGCTTCCAGATCAGTATCGTCCGGCGCTATGAATAGACCCTCATTGGTCCCGTATTCGCCCAAGCCCTCACTATAAGGAGCATGAGGCTCCTGACCAAATACAACGTCGGCAGAGAGGATCGATTTCTTCTTCCTCTTCTGCGAGCGAGCTCCGGTCGCCGCAAGCACAAGTTTACATTTATCGGGCACCTTAGGGCGACGAGTCCCGATATTTGAACCCACGCCAGAATCGGGGGAAGCTACAGTCACCGTTTCTACAGGAGCCCGGGGTATTGGTAGCTCGGGCCTGTCATGTGGGACTTCGATCACCGCAGCTTCTCTTAAGGGAGGTAGGACAATGGTCCGTCGCTTCAGAGGGACGTTTCGATCACCAGCAGGGGGTGCACCTTTACGACCGAGCAGCAATCACGTCTCCTCGTTGATGACGGCGCCCATTGAATGCTGATACCACGCCACGTACACATTAAGGGCTTTTGGGACCCAGCTCGGTTCGCTGATAAAGAAGTTGGACCCTGTGTTCAAGCGCATGAAATGATGCAGCGCGCTCCGCATTCCCTCTTCGGTAGCAGCAGGTTCTGCCAAGAAAGCTTCAAGTGGGACGCCCTGATTGTAACTCAGCTGCTGGGCAAAACGATGAGGGTTGTATATCATAAATAATGCCACATCATTTTTCCTGAATACGAGAAAGCCAGGCCTAATGGAGTACAGATGAAGAATCTCTCGAGCTTTCAACACAAAGGCCCCGTCTTTAAAGATATCTTGCAATGGCAGCACCGCTTTTGAGGTTTCCTGGCCGACGGTCAAGACTTTGTCGGTAAAAGACATACCATCTCCAACCGTGCGCGAATGAAGAAGCAAGCCCCTAGCTTTCCGCGGTGACGGACTCACGATGGACGTCAACCAGCCGCATTATCCGAGGGAACCTGCATCTGTCGTAAAAAGGTCTTTTGTGGATACCGGAAACCCCAAGCACGTGCAGCTCTATCCATGAAATGAAGTAATGCATTGGGAAGTTGGCAGGATGCACCCCTGGTTCAGTGGTATCCGCTGCTAAGCTGAGGTCGTGATATAGATGGGCTAACCCGGTGATCCCGATGGCCACTTGTATTCCGGCAACCATGCGATGCGTAGGGTAGAAGACAGATGGCCTCATGTAACGAGGGTGCATAGGAAGCGCGAACCAGCTTAACCATAAACTAAGGAACCCGAGAAAGAATGCTTCCTCATCAATGCCCGGAGCGGCGATTTCTGACAGGGGGAATCGGGAAGAAATAAATCCTTTTGATCGGCTTCTAATATTGGCCGACGGTCCAAGCCAAAACTGAAAAGATCATCAAGTTTAGCAAACTTTTCACCTTGTCGCGACAAAATTTCTGCGTGAAGAAAACGGGCAATGAAGTCCGCAAAGCTGACCCACCAGCCTCCGGATTCAAGAAAGAGGCTCTCATACATGTTCAACACCTTTATCAGACTTGGGAACTGGTGCCGAATGGCGTTCTCTGGGGTAAGACCCATTACCACTGATTTGGTGTCCAAAACATACTCATCCGGAGGAAACAGCTCCTCATAGTGCTCCCCCCTAACTGGTAAACCAGAAACCTCGGCAAATTCCTCCAAGGAAATGTAGACCTCTCTGTCCAATTGGAGGAAGGTATGGGTCGGAATGTTCCACTGTTCTAAAAACTCCTTGATCCACCATGTGGGAGGTGCAGAAGATCGCAGGGTATAAGCCAAGGTTCAGCAGCTGCGATTTCTTTGCCGATATGATATATCGGGCTCACTGGAAGTATCCGACCGAATGACGGAGAGTTAGTCCGATATTGTAGGGTTGTCCCCAAGGGCGCGACTCGTCCTGACATATGCGCCGCCCTAGGGTATCCAAAGCCACCGGCGGCTACACGGGTACTGCGGCAATAGAAGGCCGAAGAAGACCTTCTGAAGTCCAATTTACCTTTTCTACCATATAATTGATCGGGGGTGCATCTGCATAAGGGATTGCAGAGATAGGCTCCGATGGTGTCGCACAAGAAAAGCTTCCGCGGCCTCTGATAATTTGATCATACCATCTACCCCATAGATGAAGATTCTTGTATTCTGGGTCATGGTCTTTGATCAGCACAAGAACCTCTCGGTCTACGGGCGCCTCAGGAAATCTGCCTTCTGAGCGGATGAACGGAAAAGAAGTGTCGAAAGACATGTCGCCTGCGCGAAAAGGGACAAAAATCAACTGTCAGTGCTATAATTTAATTTAAATTTTGACACTTGGTACTTTAGAATTTGTACCACACTGCAATGCAGTGGAAAGGGGACCAAAGGGGGACCCACAAAATCTAGATGATAGTTCATCATTAATAAAACAGCCTCATCATTTGATGAGACTGTTGATTAAGTGAGGAAATCCTCAAAAGAAATCCTCATTAAATGAGAAATCTCTCGGGCAGAGGAGTAAATCTCCCTTTGAGAGCAATGCTCTGTGGCAGAGTGACACTTGTCAAACTCTGATCATGAAGGAATAAAAATTCCTTAATAGCCTTGCTCTGGAAAAAATGATGATGAAAGAATCCATCAGAAAAATTAAAATCAATTTTTTATGAATTAAAAATTCTGAGGTCTTCAAGATCTATGAACAAACTCTAAGAGTTCTTTATGAGTAATGCTCTGTTCATGGGTTAAGAAACCCTAAAAGAAGATCTCTTTAGATCTATGGTTTCGAAAGAGCAAAGCTCTATTAATGAAACCCTAAAAAAGGTTTCCTTTAGATCAAAGATCTATGAAGAGCAAGGCTCTATTAATGGGTAAAACCTTAGATCATTAAAAAAAAATTACCTAAATTTTGACAGAGTTTTGACACTTGAAAATTTCTTAAAATGAAAAGCTATGCTCTATGGGAGAATAAAAATTCTCAGAAAACAAGAGGAAGATGAACAGAATCATCTAAAGGACCAAAGGTCCAATTTATAGGCATTGAAATGCCTTTCCAACTTCTGAGTTGATCCAAGGGCGCAGATGCTGCTACCGTTGCACTCATATGTGGGCCACGTGAGCGCAACGGTGGGGGGGGGGCATTTGTTTCCCCAAACAGAGCAAAGCTCTATTTGAAATTTAAATTTCAAAATGAAGCAACGCTTCAGATGCAGTGCCAAGTGCGTTGCGCCCTAAGCAGCGCACCACGTGTAAGACACGGATGCGCTAGCGCTAGGTGCGCTGCGCTCTAAGTAGCACACCACGTGTAAGACATGGATGCGCTAGCGCTAGGTGCGCTGCGCTCTGAGCAGCGCACCACGTGTAAAGCACGGGTGCGCTAGCGCTGGAACTAAAAGCTCCTCACCGTTAGATCAAAGATCTAATAATAATGATATATCATTAATTAATCAGAATTAAATTCTGTTAAGGAAAGATTCCTCAAAATCTTTCCAAATAACAACATTGTGCTCTGTAAATCAGAGCACCGTTGGATCAATGATCTAATGGTAAATAAAAATTACCAAAAGACAGAATAAATTCTGTATGGAAAGATTTATCAATCTTGTTAAAAACAAGAAGATTGCCTTCTGTAACACAGAAGCCCTAGGATCAGAGATCCAATGGTGGGAAAACATCCCCAAATCAATCAGAGAAAGATCTCTTTAACTGATTCAACAAATCAGCTTGCCCTATATAAAGGCCCCAAGACTTCAAGTCTTACAGAGAAACCCCCCCCTAAACTTTGAGAAACTCAAAGATAAAGAGCAACTCTTGCAAGAAGATTTTTCTTCAAGGTAAAAATGATAATGATGAGCATAGAGATGAAATCATCTTATAAAAAGAAAAATTAATTTCTTTAAACAGATCATAAATCTACAAGACAAAAAGTCTTTCACAAAGAGATCAAAAGATCTCATCATAAAATAAAAGAAGAACATAATTCTTTTCACAGATTATGGATCTATAAAGGCAAAGCCTTTCATCAACATAAGAGATTGGAAATATCTCCTGCAAAAATAAGAACTGTTGTTCTTAGATCTTGAGACAAAGTCTCTTTTAAAAGAACATAAATTTGTTTTCCAGATCATAAAATTGATCAGATGCGCTTTGCGCTCTTGAACTGCGCTTTGCGCTCTTGAACTGCGCTTCTACGCTCTCTGGACTGGCGCTCAGCGCCAAATGCACCACGTGTCAATCACGTATGCGCCAATTAACAACTTGCGCTTTGCGCTTCTGAAATAGCGCACTGCGCTCATGGGCTGGCGCTCAGCGCCAAGCGCACCACGTGTCACTCACGTGTGCACTATTAAACTGAAAGCTCAATGCGCTCATGGACTAGCGCTCAACGCTCATAAACTAGCATCATGCGCTCATCATCTGGCGCCTGGTGCTGAGTGCGACACGTGTCCTTTACATATGCTCTAATTGGCAGAAACGCACTGCGCTCTTTGACTGGCGCAAAGCGCCTAGCGCGCCACGTGTTGCGCTGACAGAACATAAATTGTTCTTTAATAAGCTAGAGCTCTGATGAATGCTCAGCATTCAATACAAATCAAAAAAAATTTCAAGATATAATGCTCAGCATTGTTAAAAGAACCAAGCCCAAATAAAGGCTCAACAGCCCAGAATAAAAATGTTAAACATTTATTGGACTTAGCCCAAGATTGGCTATAAGTCCTCAATTCATATTAATTGAGCCCATATGTTCATAAATATTTTAACAGATCTTAGCCCCAAATTGGACTACAGATCTTTCAACCAACTCACGTCGGTTCGAAGGTACATCTCTTTACTCCTCTTATATTTGTCGTTGTAATCCTTCAACGTCTTCAGAGAGGTGACGGGTCCTGACAATCAAACATTCCATGGACTATGATGTCCTTAACCTTGACTGTGAGGTCTTTAAACTCACAGACTATGATGTCCTTAACCTTGACTGTGATGTCTTTAAACTCACGGACTATGATGTCTTTAAGCTTGACTGTGATGTCTTTAAACTCACGGACTATGATGTCCTTAACCTTGGACCGAGATGTCCTTAAACTAACATTGGGCTGAGATGTCCTTAAACTAACATTGGACCGTAATGTCCTTAAACTAATCGACCGCAATGTTCCTAAACTAAACAATAGAGCTCAATTACTCTCTTGTTGGATCTAAACGATCTTGTTAAGTTAATCTTAGTCTAAAATTAGACTAACGTATCCTTAACAAACGTTTAAGTTGATCTTAGTCTCAAATGAGACTAATGCATTCTTAAACCCAACCCCAAACCCAAATCTAAGAAGATACGGATTTGGACTAATCCACGCCCTACGGGAGACAACATAAATTAGTCCCCGTATACAATCCACGGGCAACCAAAAACAAAACAAACACATACGACACGAAGTGACCATCTAGAGAAAGAGAAAGTGGTTACCGTGATGCGGTAGCGTAATTAACTGCAGGGGCTTGCGCCTGCAGGGAAGAGCGTCCCCACAATCAAAAACTCCTCACAATGAGGGGGAATCTGACGAAGTCTGCTACAATGGCCGCATCCGTTTAAACCTTCGATACATGGTGTCATAAATCAACTTGGCATCTTCGGAGAGGTGGACGGATAAAACCAAATAGTATCTGCCCCCAAATTCAGGCAAGAAGTTTGTCTTCCCGTCTTTCGGCGGAGAACAGTTCTTTTGTGCTTGATGGAACCGATGAGGAGGCTGTGCAGTAGGTCAATAAGGATGTGGAGCTGGGAGAGCAAGACGTGGTGCAGGTGCCTGGATAGCTGGCCACTGCGGATAGGTGATTGCTGGTCTGGGTGCACTATTCTGATTGAATCTGTGAGGACAAGACCCAATATCATGTGTGGATAAGCCACAGACTAAGCATAGGTGATTAGCACGCCTGCAATCCTTCGCCAGGTGTCCATTTCTTTTGCAGTAGAAACAAAAGTCTGGACTGGTCCGGTTGAATGGTACTCCCGGTCTCCTGGGTACAAACGGTGGCCTGGAAGAGGCTCCTCCTGCTATCTGAGTAGTAGGGCGCTTCATACCGGCAGATTGAGGTATGCCCTTCTTCTTCACTACTTCCTCGTATCGACAGCCAGCCTTCAGAGATAAGTTGTGGGTTAGAAAATCCTCTGTAGCTAGAGCAGTTTAGATTTTCTGGTCCAACCCTTGCTGAAATCTTCTGGCCCTGATCTCAGAAGTCGGTATGAGATGTGTCGCGAACTTGCTCAACATGGTGAATTCAGCGTCATACTCATCCACAGATTTGGTCCACATCGAACCTTTTTTGCAAGTGGATGAATTGCTGCTCCATGTCGAATTGGGCAGTCTTAGGGAAATATTTCGCGTTGAACATCTCACGAAAAATCCTCCATTCGATCGGCTGTGCAAGACGATTTTCTTCCGCCTTCCACCATACTCGGGCGTCATCGGTAAGTTGCAACTTCGCAACCCTTACCCAAGCAATGTCTAGCACTTGTGCGGCTGCCAGATCTTCTTCGATCGACTGAACCCATTCTTCAGCTTCTAAGGGGCTCTCTTTCCCAGAAAATTGCTTCGAATGCAGTGCCTGGAATTACTTCACTCCAGGTGCTTCCGCTTTAGACGGTTCATGAGTATAGCAGTCTGCTGCTGCTGTCCCTCCAAGAGGCTCTTTATTGCCTCGAGCAGTACCGTCTGCTCGTTGATCGGAGCTACAACGGTAGGCGTAAGTGGTAGAGGAGGTGGTGTGGTGTTGCCATTGGTGTTCGTGCTCGTATTATTCAGGGAATCCATAACCTTGAAAGAGAAATAGGGTTAGGATAGAATTCAAGGAATAGAAAATGTAAAGAATATTTTTGTTGCTGATTCTTGTGATATATTGCTTAGGTTTCCATGCAGAACTGATCTGCATGGGCCACCAACAAAACCTGTCACGCCCCGCTTTCCGGTGTACGGATAAGGAGACGCGACGAGGCACACAACGTATTTACTCAGAAGTAAACACGTTAAGCGTAAATAGGCAATATAATATTAATGTACAGAAGAATGACATGAGACTTTTTATTTATTAAACATTTTTTACAATACAACTGGAAAGTAAATACAATGCGGAAAGCAATGCCTAAACAATGGCATGAACTGAAAGTAAAGGTATATACAAGTGACTAAAACTCTGGGTCTTCTACGAACTGCTCCAAGTCTTCTAAGCTGGGCTCGATCTCCAAAGAGTCAAGTCCTCCTAACATTATTTCAAAGAAAGAATAAAAAAGGAATGTCGTCAGCGAACAATCGCTCGGTAAGTCCCAAAGAGAGATAGAAATAGATTGAACAGATAAAGAGAATATATCCGATATAATATATGATTATTATATTAACGCGGTTGTTTGTAGCTTGGTATAGAATGTGCCAGTGTATACGAGAGGAGTCCAACTTACTCCGTGGACTATGGTATATGGAGTACAAGGTCCCTTCAAAACCCACGAGACAACGGCAACGGATGTTAAGGTTAGGTGTATTATAGTGACCGTCATCGCGCCACTTTTAACACGTTCCGTACCAGTCTACCCTTTAAAACCCCCGTAATGCATATTGTGTTGTTTATAGATGATTTGCAGATATAAGACCTGCCGAAACCATGATATCAATTGCTCATGTAAACGGATAAGGATGTAAACAAATAGTCATGTAATCAAGTCAACGTATATCCATGGTTCAGTCAGTTCAAGTCATGTTGATATAGATTGTATTCTGGTATATACGGATTCATGTTGTATTGGAGTTATATTTGGATTGTATTCATGTATGGATTGTATTCTGATTAAACCGAGACTCTGTCTGAGTCAGACGCTTAAACAGAATTAGATTCCGGAATTAGGTTTTAGAGTTATCGGTAACTACTGCACATGGACGGCGGAATTTATGACTTTTTCCAAGCCAATTACCATTGATAACCCCGTTTTAGTTTTCTACCTTAAATAGGCAAGCACCTACTTTCTCCAGCTCCCTGAGGCTCAAGAGAATTGGTCTCGCTTAAACCTATATTTACTAGGGTCCTTATTGTAAATTAATAAACTTGAGCGGGTTTTATGAAAAATAGTTTAGTATACTTTCAAAATAATCCTCAAGTATTTATTTATCGTATTTAGGATTTTCATGGATGTAATTTTTAAATGTGAAGTATTCTAGTGAATATAAACCTAGATTGAATAGTATATGGTATTTTAGTGCAAATTGGAATTGTATGGATTTATGATGGTAGATTTATGAAATTTGTGATTCCTTTGTTTAGAAAACATGGAGTTTATTATATGTATTTAAAATATATAATTTGATAATATTATAAAGAATTATAGAAAAATAAATTTATTTATTAAATAGAAATCGCGTTTTCTTAAAAATTATAATAAAAATTCCATCGAGATCGGATGCTCCGTGAGAAGATCTGCATCTTGCTCTACTAGTACCGAGGATATGCGAGAACTCGCACCATCCAAATCGGGTTCCCCAAAATAGGTTGTAGAGGCTTAATTGCAAGGAATTTAATTTAAAACAATCTTAAAGAATACGGTTTTATTAGTTTAAGGTATTTTATTGTAAAATTGTATTTATCCCAAAATATTGTAAAGAGGAAATCGTGCTATGTTATGATGAGTGTTGTGATGAGGTAGGTCATTACCTCGTGAGTTTTCTAAAAGTAATATGAGAAAATATAATGAAATAATGTCGTAGGTAAATTTTGTGGTATTTAAACGAAAAAGTGAAATAAAAGTTGTATAACATTGTATTTTGAATTGAAACTTGTTCTAAATGTTGTTTTATGGTTGTTAACCATTATATAAAGAAATGGTTAAATTGTTGTTAAGAAAAGTTTGGTTTTAAACAATTTTAGAATCGGAAGTCGGAATAACTCCACTTCCGACGAGTTTTGAAAAGAGATCTTTCTAGAATAGGAAGAGAGAAGTGGAGAGGGAACTTACTGGTTGAGAAGAGAGAGGGGAGGTATAGGAATGTTTCGAAAGCGTCGTGGAGTCGCGATGTCGCCGGATTTGTCCCAAGTCGTCGCCGGAAGATGACCTTGGGCTAACTCCACTTGTACACCTTATTTGGCTTGGGAAATTTTGAGGGTTTTGATGATAGTTTCAGAATAAAGAAGGCTATGGTGTAATATAGTATTTATAGGATAGAATTAGGGTTTAGGGAATTAAAATGAGAATTAAAAATGCATTAAACATTGGATTAAAAGCTCAATGTTAATTCTCTGTTAATGTGCAGGAAAAACAAACAGAATTAGGGTAGTGGGGGAGGCTAAGGGTTTTAGGGTAAAAAATTGGAAGCATTACATACGGGGTGGACCGGGGTCGCCGGCCCAGAGAGGAATCACGCCGGCCATTTCAAGGGGCAGGGTACTTGGATTGGGGCCATGTGTCAGTGTCGCTTCATATATCTCAGCTCACATGTTTAATTTCAGAGACTTTTCATTTTTACGTGTGTTGCACATGTAACCTTTTGGGCTTCTAAAATGTTTAAAAGAAAAATCAGCAAATATAATATGTGGCTGACTGGATTTGAACACAGGGGCTACGTCACAGCAATGCAAGGCTTTACCAATGAGCTACAAGTTCTTTCTTACTGTTCTAAAATAAATTAAATACTTATAGAATACTCAGGGTTGCAAATACTCCATTTGGTACTTTAACTTTAAACTAATTTTGTACATTATACGGGACTCCTGAAGCTTCGTTGGATTCACACAAGAAACTATCCCAAACACCCCGTGTATAATATATTATAACCGGTTAATATACTTATTTGATTTGATTGATTGATTGACATGTCTTGATCGAAAGCCTAGATTGCAAAAGGTGTAGATTGTATTCGAGTGAGTCGAGTAATGTGCGAGTCATGACAATTGCAATCTGGATTCGAGTCAAGTTGGTTTGAGTAGATTGGATTCGAGTACATATTCGAGTTTAGATTAGAGTTCGAGTTTGTATTCGAGTTGGAGTTCAAGTTTATATTTGAGTTTGGATTTGAGTTCATGTCTTTTCATGTGAATTGATGTAAATTGTTAAACTCTTATGTTCAGGAGAAATCGGCAACTGCTGCACATGGACGGCTGGATTTGTGTCTTTTTCCAAGACAATTGGCATTGATAACTCCGTTAAGTTGTCTAATCTGAATAGGCAAGCACTCACTTTCTTCGGCTCCCTGGGGCTCAAGAGAATTGATCCCGCTTAAATCTATATTTATCTAAAGTCCTTAAAATATTGTTTGCATATCTCGAGGGGGTTTTATGAAAAATACTTTAATATAGTTTGAAAATAAATCTCGAGGGTGATTTATAACATTTAGGTTTTTTCATGAACATGTATTTTAATTGTGTCAGTGATATATGCCTTAGAGGCCATTATTATATCATACTGGTTTGTATATTACTTAGTGGAAACTTGGGATATTCACAGTTGTATTGACAGTCTTGTTCAAAATGGTAGTATGCTACTTGGTTTGTTTTTATCTTAATATGTGCATATGTTTATTTTTTCATACTGCTTATACATATTGGTGTATCCATTAGGATCTTTGCTTGATTACCAGCGTTGTGATGACAGTCATACTAGTGGGGGCTGGGTAGTCTACAAGCACATCCTTATACAGGTCCCTAGTCGTAGGATTATCGAGATGGGGTATCGATACTCCGGAGTAGACTAGTGTATACGCTTCTCATCCCAGCAAGGGAGATGGTCTGTCCCACAGCCATTAGTACGTCGTACTGGAGATAGTATGCAGGTGTTCATTAGGTTATGAGTACACTGGACAGAACTCATCGGGAACTGCTGGTGGGTATTATACTTATCGTCGGGTAGCAGTTCCCAGGTGACATGAGTACAGCTTAGTCCGTCGACTTGACACTGCTACTTCGCCTCGAGTGTTTTCCCACTGTACTTTGATTACTACCCTACCACGGCTTAAAGGAGTCATGCAAACAGGTAGTAGTTGGGTGCAGTCCCGAAGCACTTGGAGGCAGTGGCGGCTAGATAGGATTCTTCTCTCCCGGTATTGGGGGTTGATATCGCGTTGTGTTCGGAGAGCCATTACACAAAGTCCCTGGGCAGGGCAAGCGAGATTGACTGGTAGGTGTTCCAGTAGTTTCTCAGGGTATTTTGGGCTACACTCCGACATGACTTATTGCGCTATTAGGGGTCTGACGATTACTGCCCCTAGGCCCGATATGCGATACTCTTAGATGAACATACCGAACTGTATGGAGATTGTCACATTCAGGCTCAGTAGGAGTTCGGATGGGTTTGCTCATCGGCCTTCTTATCGACAGATACCTGGGTAGCTGTTACGTGCAGCTAGTACCGCTTGCGGCTTATGGTTAAACCCACTACCAGCGTACTGTCGAGTCTTTAGAGTCCCACATAGAGAGTTTTCCTGCATCGGGCAAAAGATGTAGAGGCCGTATGGTTTACGGCAGGGTTTCGATCACGTACGTGCACTTATGCGTGTATGATGTTCGGGCGGATAATACTAGTGGGTTTTGGTTTAAGCCCGCTCCTATTATTATATTGATGGATCAGTTTCGTTTCTTTGTATTCGTGTTTCTCGGAACACGGATGCGGGTATGTATATACGGATAGAGGGGCATTCTTGTAATTACTCAAGATTGCTTACAGAAGAAGACACCTCATTAGGGTTTTGATTATTTATATGATTAAAACAATTATGGGGTGGAGGAAATATATTGTTATATTGATATATGATAATTTAAGCATGGCTACTTGGTTTGACTATTTGACTTGGTTTGACTATTTGACTTAGATATTTTGTGAGATGTTTTTAGCACTAGATATTTTGGGTGAGATATTTTCTTTTCACATGCTTATGGTCATATCAAGAGAGCCATCATAATTATCATTTGTGAAAATACTTTCTCTTTCCTCAAGTTCCATCTTCTTCTTCCTCTCAATCCTTAAGGTCTCATGAGTTGAGTAAATTAGGGTTCCAAGAGACAAATAAATCCATCTCCATTCTCTACATCATCTAGGCCATCTAGTTTAGCAAGCTAGTTACCTTATTTACTTCAGATTTGAGGTAGGAGCTCGGACTATAGACTCTCGGGTGGATCGTCTTTGATTTGAGGAAGCCGACGAGGAAGCTACGATCCGGATCGATCCTCGGAGCCTACGATGACAAGGAGGACAGCGGAGAAGACCCGAAGGACTTGTATCTTTAGGTATAACATTCTTTTCGAGTAGTTAAACCTCAAGTAGTTTGCTAGCTATGGTTTATGTTCGATCCTTGGTTCTAGTCGGTGTTGCGAAGCCCGTAAAAATCATTTTTGCCATTTCCTCCTCCCAGCGAACACGTGGGGTGCGCGACATCGACTTATAAATTGTTGTGGTGTTTTGGTGATAAAACCTAGCTTTTTTTTGAAAGTTTATGGTATTTTTATGAAAACTAGTTTTTTTGGAAACTTGGTGGTATTTTATTAACAAATTCTAATCTTTCATTTTTAAAAATATAGTTTCTTAATTTGTTTTTATTGAAAATACGGATTTCATAATTTTATATAATTTTTCCAAAAATTAGTTTTTTATTAGAAAAGCAGCATTTCTTAAAAAAACCGTATTTTTATTCCTTTCGAAACTGAATACTCCGTGAGGAGTTCTGCATCTCACTCTACTGTCCCAAAGATGTGCGATAATCCACACCATTCATTAGCGGGTCCCGTAACAAGGGTTGTAGAGGCGTAATTGTCAAGGATTTCGAAATACTGATTTAAAAAAACCCGTTTTGAAACGGTGTGGTATTTTAATGAAAAGGTTCTTTTACTTTGAATTACCCATATACTTAGAATACCGTGCTATGAAACCATAGTGTGCATGTGGGGTAGGTCATTACCCCGTGAAGGTTATAGGGTTTGGGTATACCAGATATCGAAAAGTGGTTACACCAAAGTTCATGGTATTTTAATGAAAAAAGTTCCCTTTTATGTTTGTTTCATATGAAAATTTGTTACAACTAAAAACTAATTGATGTGAATAAGTTTAGGAGTAGTGTAGCATGTTAGTTTGATCTCTCTTACTTATCACATGGCTTACAAATGTTTACAAAAACTATATCGGCGATAACTCTTCTTTTGTCGGTTTGTTTTAAAAAGTTATTTAAGATAGAAAGAGAGAGGGATGAAGAGACTTACAATTTTGAGAAGGTTAAAAAGAGGTTGAAGAAGCTCTTGTGGGTCGTGGTTTCGTCAGAGATGCTCTGGTCGTCGTGTTTGGCTCGCTACTCTACTTGAAGGGCTTAGCTCCACTTGGCACTTAGAAAGTTTTGAGAGAATTTTTGCTAGAATTTCAGAATGGTGAAGAGTTAAGGCATGGGGTGGTATTTATAGTGAAGAATTAGGGTTTGAGAATTAAAATTTTGGATTAAAATACATTAAAAAGATATTAAATGGTGAAAAGAAGGGTCTCTGTTTGATTGCAGGGAAATCAAACAGTGCAGAGGAGTTAAGAAGAGTCAAAGGGTTGTGTGTGCAAAGCACGGAGCCAATTGGAGCATTCTGGACCGTCAGCGCCGGCCTATATGGGAGAATGGGTGGTCGGATTTGAGGCAATCGCCTTGAAATTCGTGCCACACGGGTTTTGGGGTGTGTACGCTCCATTGCGCCTGTTTGATTTTTCTGAAACATTTCATTTCTCCGTGTATTGCACGTGTAACTCTTGGGCTTCCAAAAATTAAAAAAGAAAAATCAGAAAAAATAATTGTGTCTGATGGGAATCGAATACACAGTCTACGTCACAGCAGTGCAGAGGCTTTACCAGTGATCTACAAGTTATTTCTTGCTTTTGTTAAACAAATCTAACTTATAACCCTTACACAAGCTGTAATACCCTTTTTTGTACAATAACAAGAAATTTCTGTCCAGTGATTTCAGAGTCGTTATAGCTCTTGATTGTGTGTGAGAGTGAAATAAGATAAGCAAATGAAAACTCAATACAACTCTCCCAAGAGATGGGATTTTTCGTTTCAATATAACTCAAGAATAAGCAAGTGAAAATCTGTGAGCGAATGGTGCCAAAAATCAAAAGTAAAAGTCTATTTATAGCCCTAAAGAAAAACTAGCCGTTTTAAGTCAAAATCAACATTCAACAGCATTGATAGACGTCTGAGGCAAGTTTGGGGAGACGTCTGTCGCTAAAGACAAAAGACCCCAATGGCTATATAACAGCTATATTTTGAAAACTTTTCTAAAGCAGAAGTCTGTTTAATATATCTACAGACGTCTGAAGTTCTTGTCGACAGATGTCTGTAGTAAATTTTGAGAGACGTCTGAAGCACAAAACAATTTCTAACCCGAGACTTTTGATTTTGGAAGAAAACTCTTAAGCAGAGGTTTGGAGTTCAAGCATGCAAACGTCTGAAATTCAAAAATGTCATTTTGAAAACCTTCATCAGACGTCTGGTCCATTGACCTTCAGACGTCTATCTCATCTCAATTTCGAAAACATATTTGATATATCAGATATCAACAGTGCACAGACGTCTGATCTTTAATGAGGCAGACGTCTGGCGAGAAAAAAAAAGATAATTGGATTTTCTGAAAAATGAAAACTTTGAAACCATAAAACCCAAAGTTTATACAATGTAAAACGTTTGTGCTTGCGTGCATGAGTTTTCAAGAGCTACTAAATGATATATCCATAGTCCATAGAGTACTTACATAGATTTCTATGTCGATGTCGTATTTCTTCGAAAACTTAAATCTTTGACATTTCGACACGAGCTGTTGAATTTTGGCGAATCGCTTGATTTTCAATTGATCTTCAACTTGAATTCTATTGATTTTCACCATTCAATTCACGAGCGTCTTGGAATCGATATTTAATCTTCAAAAGAACTTTGCTTCGACTTCGACCTTTGACACTTCAAACTCAAACATCGGTTTCTTGCTTCTTGGTTATTCGTAACTTGAACTCTTGAATCTTTTGTATCTTGGATAGTTAGTTTCACGAAGCTTGAACATGAAATTTGGGAAGTTTTCGTCCGTATTCTCCAACATCCATTAGATATTCCATTTAACCTCAATTTTTCTCCATCCTTTTTTATACGCTTGTGTCGTGAGATGTCCTGAAATCCAATCTCAAAACAACCAAGCACATCATATACGGCTGTAGAGTGTTTTTCGTCACCCCATTGAATGTGAATGCTTGTGAAGCATATTACAGATTTTCCCTGCCTAGGGTAGGCCGAGATTTATTGATTGTGGGGATCCGAATCTCCGGCAGCCGCAGTCTAAGCTGCCATTAATTACCCCTTGCCTTTGGAGTGAGGGAACTTCCGATTGAAGGGTCAAACTGGTCATGCGAACTCAATGTGCTGTGTGCGTATGTGTGTGTCTTGAGGGGTTTTGGGTGTATCGGGAGTCTCACAGAGTTTACGGGGGTCCTGCTACCCTGATAGCGGGCTGGGGGTCAAGAGGGCTAGCAGTCCCTTTGCGGGGTGCTTGGCAACGCCCCGTTAGAATTTTTTTCTAACACGAGAGGTATTTTTAGTGGTGAACGTTTGAAAAAAAAGAGGGGTGAGGAGCATCCTCAGGACGCGTGAAACAACACGTAATCGGTGGGCGCCACCAGGTCACGTTCCAGGCGTGTGGGCGCTGGGCGTCAGAAGGTTACATGCGTAGCGCGTGGACGCCAGAAGGGTCACGCGCGTGATACACGACCGCTGGGCACCAGTGGATCACGTGCGTGGCGCATAGGCGCCAGCGGGTCACATGCCAGTGCGTGGGCGCCAGAAGGGTCACGCGCGCGGCGCGTATGCGTTGGGCGCCAGCGGGTCATGTGCGCTGCGCGTGGCCGCTGGGCACCAGCGAGTCACGTGCGCGGCACGCAACCGCTGGAAACAGCGAAAGAAGGGGCTTAACACTTGGTTGGGAGTTGAAATCCCACGGGCTCTTGGAGTTAAACTCCCAAGAAGCTTGGATTTGGAGTTAAACTACTTTGAGGATTTGGATCTTGGAGTTGAACTCAAATATTGATTTGGAGTTAAACTCTTAAAGTATTTAGATCTTGGATGGTGAGATGAGCTCTCTTTTCGTCCTCTTCGAGCCTTGGACTTCCCTAAGATGGGTTGTTCTGAGATGGGTTCCTTCTTCTTCATTTCTTTTTGTTGGATCTTGGAGAAAAGGGGAGTTGAAATTAAAAGTCTCCCTTTTAGAGATTTGATGGGAGATCTAAGCTTCCTTTCGAAGGTTCTATGGTGAAAAACTATTCTTTTTTGGGAAAAGAAAAGTTAAACTCTTGATTTAATTCAAAAAAAAAGGAAGAAGATTTAGAACCTCGAGGAAGGATAAGGAGCACAAAACTCAAATTTTTGAGAGGAATGAATATTTTTTATTTCATCATAATGTTGCCTTATATCGGATTATAAGTTTGTACATAGCCGCTTGGCCTTTACAAAATGGCATTTTTCTCTTCCCTTGCCCATGTGCTTATTTCTTTTTGCACATGAGCTATGGGCTTTACAAAAATTTGGTTGTTTGCCCATTTATTTTACATTCATGTATGAAAATTATATCAAACTTATTTATTACGTAATTTTCTTCTTGGCATGGGAGAGGCCGGCCACTTCATGCTCGGGCTCGACTTGGGCATATGCCTACTTGGCTTGGGGTTGGCTTTGACTTTGACTTGGTCAACCGGGTGTAATTTTTGACCCCAACAAAGTGCCCCCATCAATAAATGCACACTGCGTGTATGTGTCATGTGCATGAAATTGATGGACCTTATTCCGTAGGAAGTTTGATTTTGAGGTGGAGCATTATTCCGGTGTCGGAGCATCATTCTGACGAGCATAATTCCAGGGTCGGAGTATTATTCTGAGGAGCGGAGCATGATTTTAGGAGTATAATTTCAGGGTTGGAGCATCATTCCGAAGAGCGGAGTATAATTCCATGGGGAGGATATATTCTGAGACGAAACATAGTTTCGATGCAGGGTTCCGGGACGAAGCATAATTTAGACACAGGACAGCCTGAGATGAAACGTAATTCCGGAATAGGGCAGATATTCTGACCGAAGCATGGTTCCGATGCAGAGGTTAATTCCCAGGCGAAATATAATTCCGACATGGAAGGCAGATATTCTGAAGCGAAGCATGATTTCGACACGGGGTACATTCTGAGACGAAACATAACTCCGACTAAGAGGTTGCTTCCAAGTCAAAGCATAATTCCGACAGGGAAGGCAGATACTCCGAGGCGAAGTATGATTTCGACACGGGGTACATTCTGAGACGAAGTATGATTCCAACGTAGAGGTAGATATTCTGAACAAAGCATAGTTCCGATGCAGAAGTTGTTGGTTAACTTGATTCCGAGACGGAGCATGATTTCGGTGGGGAGGTCGTTGGTTGACTTGATTTGGTTCCCGTTTTAACGACGTGGATGTCAATACTGCCCCTTTTGCGACTTGGACGATCGGTGCTACCATTTTTGCGACTTAGACGGTCGGTGCTTCCATTTTAGAGACTTGGACGGTCGATGCTGCCCTTTTTGCGTCTTGGACGGTCGGTGCTGCCATTTTAGTGACGTGGACGGTCGGTGTTGCCCTTTTTGTGACGTGGACGGTCGATGCTGCCCTTTTTGTGATGTGGTCGGTCGATACTTAATTTGACTTGCTCCACTTTCTACGGAGTCGGGGTTAAAATTGACTTGCTCCGCTTCTTGCGGTGTCCGAATTTGATTTGACTTGCTCCACTTTCTGCGGTGTCAGGGTTAAAGTTGACTTTCTCCGCTTCTTGCGGTGTCGGGGTTGAAGTTGACTTGCTCCGCTTCTTGCGGTATCGGGATTTGATTTGACTTACTCCGCTTTCTGCGGTGTCGGGATTGAAGTTGACTTGCTCCGCTTTTTGCGGTGTCAGGATTGATTTGTTTCCAAGGTGGAGCTTGATTCCACCGATGATGTGATTGGTTGACTTGTTTGATTTGATTTATTTTGGGAGTTCCCTACTCATCGAGCGGGACTTGATCTTAGAAGTGCTGCCGGGTGGGACGTTGATTTGATCTATTTGATTTCTGTCTTGTTTGGCGGGACTTTTGAATTTAAGAGGAACTTGGAATTTGGATTTTGTTTAGCATCAGTATTGCTGTACTGGAATAATACCAAGAGCAACTCATCATTTGCCCCGGGAGGACTTGGGATTTGGTCTTTGGGTCGGCATCATCACCGCTAACACAGAAGCGTAGTGCCAAGAGAGACTCATCATTTGCCTTTGCCTGTTGGGGAGTGATGGCTTAGGAGATAGGTTTAGGTCCCTATCACCTAAGGCTTTTTAATTTTATGAGCCATAAGGGTCCCATAAAAGCATTTTCTCCCTATGAGTCGAAAGGATCTTGTATGTGTATTTTCTCCTTAGGAGTCGCGGGGGCCCACAAGTGTGTTTTTCCCTTATGACTCGTAAGGATCCTACGAAAGTGTTTTCTTACTAGTCGAGAGGATCTCGTAAGTCTTGTTCTCCTCATGTATCATAAGGACACATGAGTGCGTCTTCCTAAATGGAGCATAATTCCAAGGGCGGAGACCGGCCGCGAGACTGGTGATTGCGGTGAGACATGGGTTTGATGAGGATTATTTGAGCCTATGGATTGCATACGGTAGTCAATTTGGGGACTGGCTGTAAGGCTGGGAGAATTTGGGAAATTTGGAATTTTGTTGGCGTCTACATCCCTAACACTGGAATGGTACCAGGAGCGACTCATCATTCACCGTTGGGATATTCGAGGATTTGAAATTTTGTTGGCGTCTGCAGTGCTAATACTGAAATATGGTTTCAGGAGCGATTCATCATTCGCCTTTGAAGGAGTTTGAAATATTGATTTGTATGCAGGTTTTTTTTACCGCGATCGCTCTACTATTTCAGATTTTCTTAACGCGAAGGTCACGATTGCCCTATTATTTTGGTTATTTATTCGCGGTTGCCCCATCATCTTGGCTTTTTATTTTTACTTTTACTGGTTAATTTTTTTGCGAGCCGCCCCATCATTTCGGCTATTTATTTATTTATTTAAACATTCTTTTTTTACATTCTCAGTTTAATGACTTAGGGGTCGATTGTTCCCAGTTTAACGACATGGCGGTCAACTGTTCTTAGTTGAACGACATGGCGGTCAACGTTGGAGCCTGAGCTTGGTTCTGCAGGAACCACGGACTCCTTTGGCTTAATTGCCTTAGCGGGCTATTCATCATCTAGACCGAGCTGGTGTTGGGTAGCAACAACCACATCATTTTCATGGCTATGAAGCGTAAGAGGACTTGTTCTTCTGGGTTCCACCATGTAGACCGTATGGGTTGTATACCCATCTACCGCTTCTTTATTAGTAATTTTGCTCGTTGAGCTTTTGGCTTGTTTCCTTGGTCCTCTCCTTAAAGAGAAGGGCAGACGACTGAGAGTAGTAGGTTTCCGAAGGGATTCGGTCTCTGTCTGTATGAAATTGGCGGTCGCAAATTGATTATTTGCTAATACGCATTTAGACAGTTCTATCTCTCCTTCCTTGTATTGCTTTTCGACCTAATCTTTAAAAACAAATCATTCTTCAATAGCATGACCTATCACTCTGTGATAGGAGCAATATTTGGGGTCACCAGTCATATTCGCTTCTTACGGTCTCTTTGATTCTGGCAATTGCAGACCGTTTCTTAGGGCGTTTTTGAATATTTTACGGATTTTTCCCCTTCTGAAGGAATAGATCTTATCCAGTTTCACTTTCAGTGGAGATTCTCCTTCCTCTCCCAACATTGGTTTCCGAGACTGGTTGGTATTAGGACTGCTCATCTCTCACTTATTTCGGTTAGCCGAAGTGTTAAAAGATTCAGTATCGTCGGAATTTCCGCCTTTGCGATTATCGTCCTTTCGGTTTCTCCAGGATTTATTGTTATTTTGGGAATCAGAAAAAGATTCCTGCTTTGAGCACTCCAACATTTGAACTTTCTTGGTTAGTTCTTGGAACGTCTTGAGACCCCCAGTGCATAGAAAAGGATTCATCCAGGTGTCGAGATTTCCGATGAGGAGATTGACGGATTGGTCTTTGTTCCAACGGTGGCTCATATTTGATGGAGAGATTACGCCATCAGATTATAAAATCCGTGCTGCTTTCGTTGTTCTTTGGCTTGGTCCTCACGAGGTCGATAATGGTGATCTTATCGCTAACACTCATAAACCTTTGCCGAAACAGAGATTCCATTTTGATGAAAATAGTAACGGAGCTATCCGGTATGCTTACGTACCAGTCAGAAGTGACATCGATTAAGCTGTTAACGAACCGGTGGAGGAGAAGCGCATCATTGCATCCAGTATTCCCGCATGAGGCTTTAAAGTAGGTGATGTGTTGATTCGCATTTTCCGTCCTATCAAATCTTCCGAATTTTGGAAGATTCGATAGGACGGAAAATGCGAATCAACACATCACCTACTTTAAATTCGGAAGATTCGATAGGACGGAAAATGCGAATCAACACATCACCTACTTTAAAGCCTCATGCGGGAATGCTGGAAGCAATGACAACATAGCCACTAGGAAACTCTACCAGATCATACCGGGCGGGATATGGTCTCCCGCTACTGCGGACATCTTTTTGTGCTTCGGTTCCGGCTACCAATATTTTGACTTTGTTGCTGACCAAATCCATGATTTGATCTTACGTTAGCGGGTTGCTGTCATCGGTAGTTATGGCATTTTCCGAGATAGGATGCGGCCGACTTTCATGCGGCTCGCCCACCTTTGAATTTGAAGGAATAGGCGTCGACTGCCTTGGGGCACCGTTTCCCGGTTCATGAGCAGAGCCCTGCGCTTGATTGGGCGGCTGAGAGGCAATTTGGGCCATGAGCTGTAAGACGACGTTTGTCAAGTCGTTAATCTTTGAGTAGAGTTTAGCCATCTCCTTGTCTTTGTTTCTGAGCTGCTTCTAGAGCTCTTGGAGAAGTTGCTGCTCTGCGGTCTTGGGATGGAAAATTGGCTCCTCTTCGCTTTCCGAGCCCGACTCCTAATGAACCGAGGGGTCCTTCTGCTTATCAGCCTCACCAAGGGGGTTTTCATTATCCTGCGGAGGAGGCTGATCTTGGAAAGTGGCGACCACATTCAAGCTAGCTTGGGCTTGAGATGTGGTGGCCCCGTCCTTGCTCTTGCTATGCGTGTCGGCCATATAGACAGTGTGGATCACATATCCAGCCATCTCTTTATCTTTGGCGGCTGATTTCTCGGACAGTCATCGTGGCCCTTCCGCTTCGGGAAAGGACAATCGACTAAAGACGGTCTTCCTGGTCAGGTTGTCGGGTGGCGCCGGTACAACTTTTTTGGCTCTGCCCCGCTATTTTCGCGTGAAACGAAGTGCTTGGTAGACTTCTGAAGAGTTGGTGTCATGCCTTTTTTGCTAGAGCATGGGCACTTCTTTTGTAGCACATTTTGAACTATGGCTTTCTTAATCTTGGCAGACATCGCATTCTTCTGGACCCACTTTAAGGGTTCGAAAGAATTGTGGGTTTTCACTGCTGACACGGCTGTGGTCGCGAAGCAATCCGGGCTTTGGAACTTCTTAAAATTCAACTTGGACGGGGCCCTGGCCCTTTTGTTGGTTTTATATTTGAGTCGCTTCTGTCTCGGCCTCTCTTTTTTGAGTGCCTGTCAGGCTTTTGCTCTTTAGGAAGCCGCCGTAGGTCAGCTGGAAGAGAGCCTAGAAAAAACATCCGGTCGTGCATTCGTCGAAGGCACCGCCTGAGCTTGCCCGTGACGTCTGGTGACTTCTTTTGTTTTGACGGCTTTTCCCCCAACCAGGGCCAAGGAAAGTCATTCAAACACCGACTTGTGTTTGGGTTGTGGTGCCCTCGAGATCACCACATTTGGCTTCCTGCCTTTTGAGGCCGGTCTGTTTGTGACCAGGACTTGAGGAGCTGGGATGACGTTAGATGGAATGAACAGAATAGAGCCAATTAGTAGTAGTAGGTCCTCCCACTGTCGCCCAAGACTGGCCGGGAGGATCGTCCTGGCGTCCATTTTCATCATGTAGGAGATGCGAATTGTGTTGAGAGCTGAGCTTGTCCTTAGAGACATTTTTGCTGCACCCGAAAATTGCAATTGGAAATTGTTAACCTGCACAAAGAAGCATGATTTCAGTACAGACAGTCAATGTATATGTTGATTGAGTTAGCATGAACATTTAACCCGAAATATGGGAGGAGAGAAAAGGTCCCACCGGTCATGCCAGAATCTTTAGAGTGTTTTTCGTCATCCTATTGAGATGGAAATGCGTGCGCTTGTAAGGCGTATTACATATTCCCCCTGTCCAGGGTAAGCCGGGGTTTATTGATTATGGGGATTCGAATCTCCTGCAGCCGCGGACTAAACTGCCGTTAATTACTCCTTGCCTTTTGAGCGAGGGAACCTCCGATTGACGTGTCAAACTGGTCATGCAAACTGAATGTGCAGTGTGCGTATATGTTTGTCTTGAGAGGTTTTGGGTATATTGGAGGCCTCGCAGAGTTTACGGGGGTCTCGCTACCCGGATAGTGGGTTGGAGGTCAAGGGGTCTGGCAGCCCCCTTACGGGGTGCTGGGCAGCGTCCCGTTAGAAATTTTTTTCCAACAGGGAGATATTTTTAGTGGGGAACATTTGAAAAAAAGAGGGATGGGGAGGGTCCTAAGGACACGTGAGATAACACGTGACCGCTGGGCGCCAGCGGGTCATGTGCCAGGCGCTTGGGCGCTGAGCGCTAGCAGATCACGTACATGGCCCGTAGGCGCTAGAAGGGTCATGTGCGCGTCATGCGACCGCTGGACGCTAGTGTGTCATGCTCGCGGCGCGTGGGCGTTGAGCGCCAGAAGGGTCACGCGTGCGACACGTGACTGCTGGGCGCCAGCAGGTCACGTGCGCGGCACGCGACCGCTGAAAACACCAGCGGAAAAAGGGGCTTAGCCCCTAGGCTGGGAGTTGAACCCCTAAGGGCTCTTGTAGTTAAACGACCAAGAGGCTTGTATTTGGAGTAAACTCTTTTGAGAATTTGGATCTTGGAGTTGGACTTTTCAAAGATTGATTTGGAGTTAAACTCCTAAAAGATTTAGATCTTGGATGGTGAAATGAGCTCTATTTTCGTCCTTTTCGTGCCTTTGACTTCCCTAAAATGGGTTCTTCTGAGATGGGTTCCTTCTTCCTCCTCTCTTTTTGTTGGATCTTGGAGAAATAGGGCGTTGAAATTTAAAGTATCCTTTTTAGAAATTTGATGGAAGATCCGAGCTTCCCTTCGAGGGTTTTATAGTAAAAAACTATTGCATTTTAGGAAAAGAAGAGTTAAATACTTGATTTAATTCAAAATAAAGAAAAATGTTTAGAACCTTAAGGAAGGAGAAGGAGACACATAACCCTATTTTTTTTAGGGGAATGAATATTTTTTTATTTTATCATAATGTTGCCTTATATAAGGCTTACAAGTTTACACATAACCGCTTGGGCTTTACAAAATGGCATTTTACCCTTCCCATGCCCATATGCTTATTTCGTTTTGCACATGAACCACGGACTTTATAAAAATTTGGTTTTTTGTCCATTTGTTTTACATTCATGCATGAAAATTATATCAAACTTATTTATTACGTAATTTTCTTCTTGGCATGAGGGAGGCCGGCCGCTTCATGTTTGGACTCAACTTGGGTATGGGCCCACTTGGGCTTGGACCCACTTGGCTTGGGGTTGACTTTGATTTTGACTTGGTCAACCGGGGTGTAATTTTTGACCCAAACAACAGTGTTATGAGATAAGCAAGATAATAAACATAGTATATGAAAATTCATTATCTCGATATCACAAAGCTATGAATAGTATATCAATATCAAGATATTAATCAAGAGCAAAGCATGAGATATTGAAATACTATATATGTATACACGTTATATGAAAAGCAATATATGGAACACATGTATACATATACGTATTTACGATGTCAAACAAGTAGACAAGATCACAAAATATGACATCATAAAACCTATTTATAATTTGAACATCGAAACAATGAAAAGTAATAGTATTTCAATATCCAAGTATATAAAAAGGTAAAGCTTGAGATATTGAAATACTATTCGACATATACATGCTATATGATATGCAAGCTAACAAATACGTGCATACAAGTTTAGTGTTGGTAAAAAAAGGCAAGATAAAACACGTGATACTAAACACCTATTCATGTTTTGAATCATGTCATCAAAACCATAAAATCATCAGTCATCAAGCCACATCATTGCAATAATCACTATGTCATCAACATATGTCATCAAAAGAATGTGAAGACCATTGGTGTTATTACGGTAGAACACCGAATGATCATGAGCACACCGTCTGAGGTCAAACGAAATAACTACCTCAGTAAACTTCCCAAATCATGCTCGAGGAGAATGTTTCAAGCCATACAATGAATTCTTCAAGCGATAAACTAGACTAACCCCCCCGAGCTACAAAACCAGATGGTTGCTCCATATAGACCTCTTCTACCAAAGAACCATGAAGGAACACATTCTTCACATCAAGCTGATATAACGACCAATGATAAGTAGCCGCAAGAGACATAACTAGACGAACGGAGGTCATCTTGGCCACATGAGAAAAAGTCTCATCATAATCAATCCCATAAGTCTGTGATTATCCTTTAGCAACCAAACATGCCTTCAAGCAGGAAAGGTTCCTATTAGGATGAAGCTTCACAGTATAGACCCAGCGACACCCTACCGCCTTCTTCTCAGTTGGAGGCGGAACCAAATCCCAAGTCAGATTCTGTTCTAGGATGAGCATCTTATCAATCATAGCATCAATTCACCATTTATGAGATGAAGTATCGGAGAGGGACTTCGGTAAAGCATGAGAGTCGAAAGAGGAGAGAAACACCCGATATACCGTAGATAAATGAGAAGTTGCTACATGAGATATTGGGTGAGAAGTACAGTTTTGGGTGCCTTTTCGTAAGACAATAGGGAGATCAATATCAGCCTCCGTTGGCGCTTGCGACTCTGAGAGATTAACAGCAGGAGGCTGAGGTTCAGAAACCGTATGGACTTGATGGGCATACACCGTTGTAATCGGTGGTGTGGGGCCTAATAATGGGGAATCAGGGGTGGAAAGTAGGTCAATGGAAACAGTATAAATGACCTCCAACAGCTCGGGGGGTTGGGGTGGAGAATCAACTGACTCAGAAGGGGTGCTCTCATGTGACATGAGATATGAGATATCTAAAGGAAAGTCACTGTCCATATCTACAGGAGTATGAAATGTGTGCTTTCATTTTCCTTGCCCTTATGACACCCCAGGCCCAAGCCTAACCACCCAAACCCAAGCCAAACCTCTCTCTCTCTCTCTCTCTCTCTCACTGTTTCTCCTTCTTCTTTCTTTTTGAATTTCATCCCTCAATCTCAACCGAAAATTCTCAATAACACCAATTTAATTCTCTCTTAAATTCCCTTTAATCCTCTTAATTCCCCTTGCTCTCTGTTAATGGACAGAGCTCTCTTTTTCTTGCTAAATTCTCACCATACTCTTTCTCTCTCTCTCTAAAGAAGCTCCAAACCTCTCTCCCCCTCCCTCTAACTCCCTTCACCACCTATGACCTCCCAGTTCCTCCACCTTCTCTCTCCTAACTGCAAGCAACCACCGCCGCACCACCAAGCCTCCACGAGCCAAACTCCATCTTCTTCTTCTTCTTCTCCCTCCATTAAAACACCAAACTCCAACACCCCCGCCATTGAGGCCGCCGCCGCAACCACCTCTCTCGCCGACGCCTCTGCCTACTGCACCGACCCCACGCCATCGCATCATCACCGTTGCCGTGGTACCACCACCATGCCTATCGTCGTGGCCAAGCTGTGCCCTCTGTCGCTACTATTGTCTGTGCCCAAGCTATGTTCACGAGCGCCGACCACGTCACCACCAGCCTTCTCACAGTCGCCTAGATCCCCTCTACTCATCGCCGTCGAGCTCCGCTACTGTTAAACCTAAATTGATGCCACCGTCGAGCTCTGACATTTCATTGAACACCAGGAATCGTTGCAAACGCTGCTGTTCCGGTCGCCGTCGTCGCCATCCAAACCATCGCTACTATCGCTGAAGCTGGCACCGTCGTCAACGCAATCTCCGTCGCAACGTCAGCGCACGTCCATCGTAATCTGTATCGCGTTCGAGCCATGCTCGCTGTTCACACCATAATATTGTATTATTATATTCCCCATTCTTATTCGTTTTTATAAATAAACAGGTGCTTTTGATGCATATCTGCTACATATTACAGGTTACAGGTTCTTGGAGCGAAAGCAGTGAAAAAGATGAAAGATAACGCAAAAGTGAGACTTTGACCAATAATCAGAGGATCTTGATCAAGCCTACACAGAGATCATTACAAAACAGCGCAAGGTTCAGGACTTCGTCACGAAGCAACAATAAAAGTCCGCTACAATGTTCACTAGAGACCTGGAGAATACCTAGAAGCCCAATTGAAAAAGGACATATATAAACAGGAACCAAGAGTCAACAGAAGACAGCACCAGAAGACCCAGAGCCCAAATCCCTAATTTGGCCGCGGAACCGCGGCCAAACCCAGGCTGGGACCGCGGTTCCGCGGCCATATAATGCACTTGTTGGTGCAGGAAAGTGGTGGCGGTGCGTCGGTGCTTTGGTTGGGATTTTTCGGGGATATATCTGTAATAGCACATGCGCGAGAATTTGTAACCCTAATTTTCCTATTTCCTTATAAATATGTAATCAAAAGATTGTATTAAGGATGCCTCTTTTCAATAAATAAAATTCAGATTCTTTTGAAGATTTAAGAGCATCAAATCTGTAAGTTCATCCTTTTATTTTCTGCTTTAGTTGATAATTAAATTCTTGCAATAGATTAAGTCATTCTTTGCCCTAGCTTTAGAATTAAATTCTTGCCTTAGATTAATTAATCTTTTGCCCTAGTTTAATCTAGTGTAAAATCCTTTAACCTGCAGTAGATAATTAATCCATTAGATCTAAAAAAAATACACATAATAAAAATGCTGTTTTTAATAGATCCCCTAATGAGTGAGTAATTTTCTCGCTTGTTAGGGTTAGGAATAAGGGAGGGATTGAGAGATGAAGATCTCTCATCTCTTTCGTGCCCAATCAAATATAGAAATTAGAACTTCATTCCTGCATGCATGATCCGCTCCCTACGGCATCCTACCCACGAGGTAACGGTGAAACCGTAGTATAAAGGACCGGACATGCATGACTTCCATGAAGATTAAAGCAATTATTAGGAAAGGACGGACAAGGATCTAGAGGAAGAAACTTCGTTTCTTCCCAATCATCCTAATCCCCTTTACTAATAATTGCTATAACTTCTAAAAAGATTTAATTTAGGGCATTGAAAGAGGTGTGACATTCAATCTTATCAAACTCCACCTTAAACCTAATCCTAGCAAGTTTCTAATCATCGTACAACTTAGTTTTTAGATTCAATTAAAAGACCAAACACCCATTGGAATCAGCTCGTAAGAACACTTAGGAAAATTACACATCCCTGTGGACCGACCCGTATTCACCGGCTAGCTTCATGCGACGCCGTTCTTGATTGAGGTAAAATATTTTTGATCGTTAAAATCCTACACCAATCAAATGGCGCCGTTGCCGGGGATGGCGTAAAATTTCCTTTTTGTAATTTCGGGTTGATATAAATTTTAAAAATCATAAAAATATGAAAATATAAAAAGTACAAAAATTTCTATCATTTATTTTTATTGTTTGAAGGGTTATCGTTTGAATCTTGCAGGAACAGCGAAGAGTCTCGGATCTGGAAATTTATAGAAGGTGAAACAGAAAAAGATACATCAAAACAGAGAAGGATTGAAAACACAGAACAACAGAAGAATTTCGGAGAGCTGAAGCTTTCATCATACTGCGGAACCGCGGCATTACAGCCTGCCAGATCGCGGAAACGCGGTCGCCACGTGGCAGAATCGCGAAAATTTTGCATGGTTTGTTCCCTCCTTCTCCCCTCTGCAACCTCTAATATATCTTTTTGCAAAATTTTCTGCAGGATTTCTTTGCGCTAAAAATCTTCTTCCCCCTTCTCAATAACAAAGTTTCTGCAGGTTTCTTTGCGCCGCGCTACAAATAATTAATTGCAAGTGAATTTACTGTTTTGCATGTTTTAATCTGACTTTAAGGGGCTATTGACCAAACTCAGATTGGGTGGGGATTTCATTACCCTTCCCAGGACCCCAGAAATCACTTTAAAGCATTTGCATTGACCACTCTTAAATTAAAAAATATTAGACTCAGCCCTAAGGACGTCGCGCTCACTAGGACAGAGGACTAGTATAGGCATCAGCCGTTTATCCTAACCTGACTTTGCGGTGTCTACGCAAGTGTGTCAAAGGCTAGTGGTTTTTAATTATTCCCACTACTGTGGTTCTTTCCCACTTACCTGGCACTTACCTGGCCACAATTGGCGGTGAAGAGGCGGTTTGAGGTCCTATCTCTAGCCCTTTGGAACAATTAGGAGCTGTCTAGCTGACCTAGGTGACCCTAGATCTAGGCCTGATTGTGCATGTGTGGTTGATCGCATTTGTGTCACAAGTTCCTTTTTAAAAATCTTTTGCAAAAATCTCAAATAAAAGAAAAAAGAAAAATCTTTTTCAAAACTTGCAACTTGTCTCTAAAGAAATCTTGCACCTCACTTACACCACTTCCTCTCATTGACGTTATCTTACCTCCACATTCTGTCTTTCATTTTTTTGACTACACTACCCCTTTAGTGTATGTCACTTTGGACTAGGGACACTGACGCCCGATTAGTCCGTGTTTCGTTGGTACCGACCGATGAACCTTTCGACACCGAAGTCGAAGTTCCGTCCACTTTCTTACCTCCACCTTCAAATTCTTCTTCCGAAGGCATGTCGGGATATAATCCTAACAATACCTTACCGACGGGAATGATTCGGCCTCCGTTAGGTGCGAATAACCTGAATCAACCGCCTGTTGAAGCGCCCGCACGAGTCGCGCTCCAGGATCTCTTCTACCTCGTCCGCACCTCTTTACCTACCTGTCTTTCACCCCCACTGGCAAATGGGGACAATTTTGAAATAAAACCACATTTCATCAATATGCTGCCAAAATTTCATGGTTTGGAATCAGAAGATGCATATATTTTTATTAATAAATTCCAAAACGTTTACGCTATGATGAAAACGACCCAATTAACTGATGATGCTATAAGGCTAAGGATCATTCCTTTCACCTTATGTGACTTAGCCGAGAAGTGGCTATACAGCACAGCATCATATTCTATTAGAAATTGGGACGAGTTTGTGAAAGCCTTTCTTAAAAAGTTCTATCCTCATCACAAAACTGCTAGAATCCGTAATGAGATTATACAATTTTCACAGCTTCCTTCCGAACCATTTTGGAAGTGTTTTGAGAGATTTAAAGACCTACTCGTTCAATGCCCTCATCATGGGATCGAAAGTTGGCAACTCTGCCAAACATTATACGAGGGATTGAACTCGCAACGAAGCAGTTGCTAGAAACCATCTGTCAAGGTCACTTTCTCTCCAAATCTAGTGAGGAAGCATGGCAGTTTCTTGAGGATCTTAGTGAACAAACAATTCAGTGGGAGAGCACCAAGACCACATCATCTTCTTCTAGTGGTCAATCTAGGGCAGGCATACATCAAGTAGAGATGTCGATTGCTATAAAGGCCGAGATGGCCGCTCTTACGAAAAAGCTAGAAGCGATTGAGACCAAAATCTCGTCGCCTTCTCCTGCCCCTGTTATGCCTCCACGAACTGTTTGTGCCTGTTGTGCGGATCCATCACATCTCACCGAAGAGTGTCCTTACAATGCTTCTAATCAAGGACAGGATCAAGTCAATGCTGCATTTCAGCAACGACAGAGAAACGATCCATACTCTTCGACATACAATCCGGGGTGGAGGAGTCACCCAAATTTCGCTTGGAACCAAAACCAACAATTCTAAGGAAATAAAAATTTTAAAAGGCCTCCTCCTCCACAACAACAACAAGCACCCCCACAAACTCAATTTCAACAGCAACCTTTTCAATAGCAACCTTACCCTAATCAAGTGAACAATTTTGTGCCTAACATTTCTTACCCGCCAAACAATTTTGTTCAACCTAATAATGACAAGGTTACTTCGCTCGAAAGAAGTCTAGATGCGTTCCTAAAGCAATCTACACAATCTACAGCAAGATTGGAGACTTCTATTCAATCTTTGGTGCAAAACAGTGCCTCACACGATCAAAGCATCAAATCTATTGAGGCACAAATTGCACAACTCAATGCAGCTTTGAGCGAGCGCGAAAAAGGAAAGCTCCCATCTCAACCACTTCCCAATCCCGGTCACGCACATGCTGCATATCAACAGCAGAATCATAACGTAAATGCTGTGACCACGTTGAGATCGGGAAAAGTGTTGCAAAACAATATGGGTATTAACAATGACACCCCTGCTGGTGGCCTTTCTTCATCTTCTTCACCTTCTTCTTCTACTTCTTCTTCACTAGAGCCTATTCTCCATCCTTCACACGGCTCTACTTCTTCTAGCTCGAACGGACCCACTTATCACAATACGAACACATCTACACGGGGTTCCGTTCCAACTCAACAATCTGATCCGCAAAAATTGGACTTAACAACCTTTCAAAATGTTCCTTTTCCAAATCGGTTGAGATCCAATAAACCAACTCCACAAATGGAGAAGATTGTTGAGCTGTTCAAATAGGTTAGCATAAATATCCCTCTTTTGGATGCAATCCAACAAGTTCCTTCATATGAAAAAATCTTAAAGGACTTATGCACCAAAAAGAGGAAGTCACAAGTACCAAAGAAAGTTTTTGTGGCTAGTGCTATTAGCGATGCTTTTGTCAATTCTTTACCCCAAAAGCAAAAGGACCCCGGTTGTCCTACCATTTCGATAACAATTGGGGACAAGAACATCAATAGAGCACTATTAGATCTTGGTGCTAGTGTCAATTTGCTACCTTATTCTATGTACGAGCAATTAGGCGTTGGAGAGCTTAAGCCCACTCACTGTACTCTCTAAATGGCCGACCGATCAATCACCCATCCTAGGGGAGAGTTGGGGGATGTGTTAATTAGAGTAGGGGATTTCATTTTCCCCGTTGACTTTATTGTTATGGATACACAATCTGTCTCTAACCCCCGGAATCAAATTCCGGTGATACTTGGTCGACCATTCCTTGCGACCTCCAACGCAGTGATCAATTGTCGTAATGGTTCAATGAATCTATCTTTTGGCAATATGACAATTGAGCTCAATATTTTCAAGTTGGGGAGTCAGCCTGCCGAGCCTAATGCTAACGTACTTGATGTTTGCTCGATCAATGAGATCGCGGAGGAGGACCGTGAGTTCGAAATTTTTTTGTTCGATCACAGCAATGTTAACGCCACTAGTGCGTTCCTCCTAGAATCCGATACAGCTTTCACGGCGGACAACGATTATGAGTGTTTTACCTTTGTTGACGATTTTGAAGACTCATCACCTGAGTTGGAGTCTTTTGCTTTTTCGGATGAGTTAGTTGAACCATCCGACTCGGTTGCGTACACTCGATTTGAACCTTTGATGGAATCCTTCGAGTTTGAAACAGTTACTCCATTGTTACCCTCTATTGTTTCACCTCCTAAACTCAAATTAAAGCCTTTGCCGTCGCACCTAAAATATGCTTATCTAGGTGATAATGAGACCTTACCCGTTATCATATCGGCCTCTCTAGCTCTTGAGCAAGAGAATGCCCTTTTAATGGTCTTAGAAAATAATCAGCAAGCTTTTGGCTGGTCTATGGAGGACATCAAGGGGATTAGTCTCCTCATAGTTGAACATCATATACACTTGATGGATGATGCCAAGCCAGCAAAGGATCCACAAAGACGCCTCAACCCCATTATGAAAGAGGCTGTTAAGAAGGAGATTGTTAAATGTCTTGATAGTGGTATCATTTACCCTATCTCGGATAGCCAATGGGTTAGCCCAATTCATGTTGTGCCAAAGAAATCAGGCATCACGGTCATTACCAACGAGGCAAATGAGTTAATTCCTACTCGCACCCAAACTGGGTGGCGAGTTTGCATCGACTATAGAAAACTCAATGCTGCGACAAGGAAAGACCACTTTCCTTTACCTTTCATTGACCAAATGCTTGAACGATTGGCGGGGCACGGGTTTTACTGCTTTTTAGATGGCTATTCCGTTATAACCAAGTCCCCATAGCCAAAGAGGATCAAGACAAGACCACATTTACTTGTCCCTTTGGCACCTTTGCTTATCGTCGCATGCCCTTTGGGTTATGCAATGCACCCGCTACATTTCAGCGGTGTATGATGGGGATCTTTTCAGACATGGTTGAAAAGTTCTTGGAGATCTTTATGGATGATTTCTTCATTTTTGGTGACTCCTTCGACGAGTGTTTACGACATCTTGACGCTATTCTTACCCGCTGTAGGGATAAGAACCTAACTTTGAATTGGGAGAAGTGCCATTTTATGGTACGAGAGGGCATTGTCTTAGAACATGTCATCTCGCAAAACGGCATAGAGGTTGATAGAGCCAAACTTGAAGTCATCTCTAATCTTCCTCCTCCTAAATGCGTCAAAGACATCCGAGCTTTCCTTGGCCATGCTGGATTTTATATACGGTTCATCAAGGATTTTAGCAAGATTGCTAGACCCTTGACTCTCTTATTGGCCAAGGACACAACATTGATTTCGACTCAACTTGCATGGAAGCATTCGAGTCTTTGAAACACTCTCTCATTTCTGCGCCCATTCTTTCATCTCCAGACTGGACGCATCCTTTCGAAATCATGTGCGACGCATCAGATTTTGCCATTGGTGTTGTTCTTGGACAGCACATTAATAAGATGCCGCATGTGATTTACTACGCTAGCCGAACACTAAATGAGGCCCAACTAAACTACACAACAACAGAAAAAGAGTTTTTTGCGGTTGTGTTTGCACTTGAAAAATTTCGGCCTTATTTAATCGGCTCTCCAGTCATTATGTATACTGATCATTCAGCTCTTCGCCACCTTTTTGCGAAGAAGGATGCTAAGTCGAGGATAATACGTTGGATCCTTTTGCTACAAGAGTTTGACCTTGTCATAAGGGACAAAAAAGGATGTGAAAACGTAGTAGCCGATCACCTTTCACGACTTCCTTCTTCGCCTACACTTGAACTTCCTATCACTGATGCTTTTCCCGATGAGCAACTCTTGATCGTTTCTTATGAACCATGGTTCGCTGATATAGTAAACTACTTAGCCACCGGCTTGATACCTAAAGATTGGTCGAAACAGGATAAACTTCGATTCTTGTCCTAAGCAAAGCATTTTTACTGGGATGAACCTTATCTTTTTAAATACTGTTCCGACCAAATCATTCGTCGGTGTGTACCGGAAAATGAGGTTAAGAGTGTGCTGTCTTTTTGCCACGATCAAGCATGTGGCGGGCACTTTGGCCCAAAGAAGACAGCCGAGAAAGTTTTGCAGTGTGGTTTCTATTGGCCACGACTCTTCAAGGATGCATATGAATACTGCAAGACTTGCTCCCGGTGCCAACACTTGGGCCGGATATCGCGGAGAAATGAAATGCCGCTCCAACCAATTTTGGTTGTGGATGTTTTTGATGTTTGGAGAATAGACTTTATGGGACCGTTTCCAAATTCTTTTGGGAATGTCTATATTCTCTT
This sequence comes from Agapanthus africanus, assembly GCA_030015575.1. Taxonomy (NCBI): domain Eukaryota; kingdom Viridiplantae; phylum Streptophyta; class Magnoliopsida; order Asparagales; family Amaryllidaceae; genus Agapanthus; species Agapanthus africanus. The sequence goes on along the minus strand of CM057350.1, from coordinate 126,705,300 downwards.
GGCTGTTGACTATGTTTCCAAGTGGGTCGAGGCTGTGCCTAGCCGAACGAATGACAACAAGGTTGTCGTTCGCTTTCTTAAAGAACACATCTTTTCTCTATTTGGGCACCCTCGCGCGATAATAAGTGATAATGGTTCTCACTTTTGCAATAGGACTTTCGAGTCCTTAATGCGCAAATATTCTATAACCCACAAGTTGTCAACGCCATACCATCCCCAAACATGTAGGCAAGCCGAGGTTTCAAATCGGCAAATCAAGCAAATCTTGGAGAAAACGGTGTTTAAAAACCGTAAAGATTGGTCCCTCAAATTGATCGATGCACTATGGGCTTTCCGTACTGCATACAAGACCGATTTGGGTATGTCTCCATACCGGCTTGTTTACGGGAAGGCTTGCCACCTCCCAGTAGAGATTGAGAATAAGGCATTTTGGGCTATCAAAAAGTTGAATTTATCTTTAGGAGATGCGGGCAGCAACCGAAAGCTGCAATTAAATAAACTAGAAGAGCCGAGGGATGAGGCGTATGATAATGCTGTAATTGTTAAGAACCGAACTAAGGTGTTCCACGATAAACACCTTTTGCGAAAAACTTTTGAACCTGGTCAACAGGTTTTACTCTATGACACTCGGTTACATTACCACCCCGGCAAGCTCCGTTCTAGATGGAAAGGGCCATATGTTGTTCGCACAGTTTATCCGCACGGTGCAGTCGATCTTGAAAATTCTGAGGACGGTACTTTATTCAAAGTTAATGGACATCGATTGAAACTGTTCCTCACAGCGGACCATTCGGAGGAGCTCCTGTTTTTGCAGGAGCCGATTTACACTGATTGATTTTCCTCCACTTTCACCCCCGAATTTCCAATCAATTTTCTAAAACTTTATTTCAAATAAGTTTGTGGGTGTGTATCATTTGTAAATGTGTTAATAAACAGGAGAGTGCTGACATTTTGACCCTCTTGGTCTAGCATGACAGTGAGGACACTGTCAAGTTTAAGTTTGGGGGTACGCTCGGTACGTCTTTTTCCTTCGCATTCATTTGTACATATTTTTGCATTTGCATAATTATTTTAAAACCCATAAAAATTGAAAAATTTCAAAAATTATAAAAATTAATGTATTCAATTTTGGCAGTATTGATTTGAGTTTGACAAATAGGTTAACTGGCTACGAATAACTAGATCTTAGACTTTGTAAATTGAAAACCCTAAAAATAATCTTCTTTAAAGATTAACGGTAGAAAGTATATGTATTTGCAGTTTATTTAGAACTAGGCAAATTTTGAGTTCACTTTTTGGGCTAAGTTGAAATAAAGGAAAAATATTGATATTCTTATTAGAGTATAACTTTGAAAAATAATTCCTAGCTTAAGTCTAGATTCTGAAAATGTATACCCTACAAATTACACAATCACGCACCTTGAAACTTGGAATAGTAGAAGAGACCATGAAATACTCTTGTCTAAAGTCCTTAGTACGAAGAAAATAAAAAAAATGTGAATAAAGAAAAAAATGAACACTGGTCTTTGTGATTACTTAAGGCTGCAAAAATAGAAAAAATTTAGCGAGGGTGCTTCATCAGCTAGTGCCTTAGACCAACTGGTTTGGGAGTCACTGCTAAAAGCCTTGGGTGTTGCAAGACTAGGAATTACGCTTTAAAGTGCAAACATATCTTGTAATCGGTTGTTGGTATCTCAAGAAGTATTAACAGTCGCATGAAGGATGTGTAAGCAAAAATTCATTTTAAATATTCACCCGTTAATTAGTGCTTTGGACAACGGACAAGGGTATGATTGCTTGATTTGAATTTCCAAGTGTAGGGGTAATATATACACACACGTGGGGATATATGATTAGAGTTGAGATAAGAGAAAGGAATGAAGAATAGAACTTGTATCTTTAGTAGAGTTGATAGAAAAATTCCTAAGTGGAGATGGAACCTTAGAAGGAAAACTTAAGAAATGCCGAAAGCTGAGTGATTCTATAGAACATATATAATCTTAAGTTAAATAATGAGGAAGTGTGAAGAATATGGGTGGATAAATTACGAGTCGATGATAATAGAATTCCTTGTTAGAAAACCTAAGTGGAGAATAAAAGTCAATGGACCAAATTGATAGGATTTTGTGGGTAGTATCCGCTGAAAACCCTCAAGAGACAACACTCCTCCTACTAGGGGCACCTAGAGGTTTAACGGCTTGTTGCACGTGCTCAGTGCAATCGCGTTTCCCTGTGAAAGTGCGGTTAGGTTTTTTGTAGAGAATAAAAAATAAGTTTTCTCGAGGACGAGCAAAAGATAAGTTTGGGGGTATTTGTTCACACCATAATATTGTATTATTATATTCCCCATTCTTATTCGTTTTTATAAATAAACAGGTGCTTTTGACGCATGTATGCTACATATTACAGGTTACAGGTTCTTGGAGCGAAAGCAGTGAAAAAGATGAAAGATAACGCAAAAGTGAGACTTTGACCAATAATCAGAGGATCTTGATCAAGCCTACACAGAGATCATTACAAAACAGCGCAAGGTTCAGGACTTCGTCATGAAGCAACGATAAAAGTCCACTACAATGTTCACTAGAGACCTAGAGAATACCTAGAAGCCCAATTGAAAAAGGACATATATAAACAGGAACCAAGAGTCAACAGAAGACAGCACCAGAAGACCCAGAGCCCAAATCCCTAATTTGGCCGCGGAACCGCGGCCAAACCCAGGCTGGGACCGCGGTTCCGCGGCCATATAATGCACTTGTTGGTGCAGGAAAATGGTGGCGGTGCGTCGGTGCTTTGGTTGGGATTTTTCGGGGGTATATCTGTAATAGCACATGCGCGAGAATTTGTAACCCTAATTTTCCTATTTCCTTATAAATATGTAATCAAAAGATTGTATTAAGGATGCCTCTTTTCAATAAATAAAATTCAGATTCTTTTGAAGATTTAAGAGCATCAAATCTGTAAGTTCAACCTTTTATTTTCTGCTTTAGTTGATAATTAAATTCTTGCAATAGATTAAGTCATTCTTTGCCCTAGCTTTAGAATTAAATTCTTGCCTTAGATTAATTAATCTTTTGCCCTAGTTTAATCTAGTGTAAAATCCTTTAACCTGCAGTAGATAATTAATCCATTAGATCTAAAAAAAAATACACATAATAAAAATGATGTTTTTAATAGATCCCCTAATGAGCGAGTAATTTCCTCGCTTGTTAGGGTTAGGAATAAGGGAGGGATTGAGAGATGAAGATCTCTCATCTCTTTCGTGCCCAATCAAATATAGAAATTAGAACTTCATGCATGCATGCATGATCCGCTCCCTACGGCACCCTACCCACGAGATAACGGTGAAACCGTAGTATAAAAGACCGGACATGCATGACTTCCATGAAGGTTAAAGCAATTATTAGGAAAGGACGGACAAGAATCTAGAAGAAGAAACTTCGTTTCTTCCCAATCATCCTAATCCCCTTTACTAATAATTGCTATAACTTCTAAAAAGATTTAATTTAGGGCATTGAAAGAGGTGTGACATTCAATCTTATCAAACTCCACCTTAAACCTAATCCTAGCAAGTTTCTAATCATCGTACAACTTAGTTTTTAGATTCAATTAAAAGACCAAACACCCATTGGAATTAGCATGTAAGAACACTTAGGAAAATTACACATCCCTGTGGACCGACCCGTATTCACCGGCTAGCTTCATGCGACGCCGTTCTTGATTGCGGTAAAATATTTTTGATCGTTAAAATCCTACACCAATCACTCGCGTCGCATCGTATCGTGTGTGGAGAGAATACTCTGCACATCTGTCACTTTTATATCAGTTACAAGTGAAATCTCATCACTTGTTTAAATTATGCTATATATATATATATATGTGATTATAATAATTAGTTGATAATTGGTGATGATAAGTATGTGTGTATGTATATTATATATGTGTGTGTGTATGTACACACACATATATGTGTGTGTCCATATATATATATATATATATATATATATATGTGGGGGGGGTCTCTCTCTCTATATATATATAGGAAGAGAGAGAGAGTGTGTGTTTGATATGAATCATTTAAATCAAAACCTAGTTAAAAGTCCCCCATTTTTGTTATCCATAGATAGATGTGTTCGCTGTTAATAAGTAATGCACAGAATTTGAGCTCATGATATTGAAGTTTAGTTTATGAAATGATGCCCCAAGTGGCGATGACCAAACCTGAAAATTACTGTACATGTCGTCTCGTAAAATTCATAGTAAATTCAATATAAATCCTTTTGCGTCATTCTTGGTCTCGTATTAAATCTGACTGGACAATCTATAAACTCATGTTACTTTTTACTGAATATTGCCATCTTACAATAATGAAAATTGGAGAAAAATACGGCTCTGGACTGCAGTCTAGAGCAGTACTTTCTGTCGATGACTGAATTGAAACATACATATATATATTTTTACAACTCTGATAATATGCGGAGACCCATATCTTTGCGTAGATAATCGAGTTATCTAACTATTGTTACTAGTTTCATTAAAATTCATTGTTGTTTGATATTTTAAAGGCATTTTAAATTGTCGACATGTCCTGCTGTTTTCTTCGGTGACAACTTATATGTATTTACCTTAAACAGAACATAATTCTCTGTATACAATGGTTATTACTGATCCGTCTATTGTGTTAGAAATTCAATTGATAAATCTAAATATTATTGAACTGTAGCGGCCCTTAATTCTTAATATAGCTCATATCAAACCGCGCTTGAAGTTGGACTTCCAGTACTGAAACTGAAATTCCAGCAGCATACATCTGTTATAAAATGAACATAACTTTCTAACCAGAATGCCTATTGAGATGAAACTAATTTTACTGGTTAGATAAACGTTGTTTCCCCCAATCAGAGCAAAGCTCTATTCAAATTCTAAGGCGGGAAATGAAGCAACGCTTCTGTTTCTCCCAATCAGAGCAAAGCTCTGTTTTAAAAAATTCAAAAAAATTGAAGCAATGCTTCAGATTTCTTGTGCTGCGCGCAGCGCGCTACGTGTCAAAAGCTGATACGCCAGCGCTGCGCCCAAGACAGCGCACCTAATCAGAGCAAGGCTCTCTCTTTTAAAATAAAAAATAAAGGAAGAAACGCTTCAGATGATTTGCGCTCTGCGCTGCGCGACACGTGTCAGCGCAGTTGCGCTGCGCTCTGCGCTGCACGACACGTGTCAGCGCAGTTGCGCTAGCGCAGTTGCGCTATGCTCTGTGCTGCGCGACACATATCAGCACAGTTGCGCTGCGCTCTGCGCTGCGCGACACGTGTCAAGCACAGGTGCGCTTGCGCCAACTGTGCCAGAATTTAAACAATAAAATCTTAGAAAGATCTTTCTAATTCAATTGATAAATCTAAATATTATTGAACTGTAGAGGCCCTTAATTCTTAATATAGTTCATATCAAACCGCGCTTGAAGTTGGACTTCCAGTACTGAAACTGAAATTCCAGCAGCATACATCTGTTTTAAAATGAACATAACTTTCTAACCAGAATGCCTATTGAGATGAAACCAATTTTACTGGTTAGATAAACATTGTTTCCCCCAATCAGAGCAAAGCTCTATTCAAATTCCAAGGCGGGAAATGAAGCAACGCTTCTGTTTCTCCCAATCAGAGCAAAGCTCTGTTTTAAAAAATTCAAAAAAATTGAAGCAATGTTTCAGATTTCTTGCGCTGCGCGCAGCGACCTACGTGTCAAAAGCTGATATGCCAGCGCTGCGTCCAAGACAGCGCACCCAATCAGAGCAAGGCTCTCTATTTTAAAATAAAAAATAAAGGAAGAAACGCTTCAGATAATTTGCGCTCTGCGCTGCGCAACACGTGTCAGCGCAGTTGCGCTATGCTCTGTGCTGCGCGACACATATCAGCACAGTTGCGCTAGCGCAGTTGCGCTGCGCTCTGTGCTGCGCGACACGTGTCAAGCACAGGTGCGCTTGCGCCAACTGTGCCAGAATTTAAACAATAAAATCTTAGAAAGATCTTTCTAATCTTGTTAAAACAAGAAGATTATCTTCTGTAAAATAGGAGCCCTAGGATCAAAGATCCAGCGGTGGGGAACATCCCTAAATCAATCAGAGAAAGATCTCTTTAACCGATTTAACAAATCAATTGGCACTATATAAATGCCCCTAGACTCCAAGTCTAAAACATGCAGAGATAGAAATACAGAGAGCTCTTTGTTCCCCTCCGAATGGCGACCAAGACATGGACGTCTTGCCTGAGATTCGGGGCAAATGCTATTTGGTTTTATCCGTCCACCTCTCCGAAGATGCCAAGTTGATTTATGGCACCATGTATCGGAGGTTTAGACGGATGCGGCCGATGTAGCAGACTTCGTCAGATTCCCCCTCGCTTGAGGGGTTTTTGATTGTGGGGATACTCTTCCTTGCAGGCGCAAGCCCCTGCAGTTAATTACGCTACCGCATCGCCGTAACAACTTTCTCCTTCTCTAAATGTTCACTTCGTGTCGTGGGTGTTTTTTTTGTTTGTGGTTGCCCGTGGATTGTATACGGAGACTAATTTATGTCGTCACTCGTAGGACGTGGATTAGTCCAAATCTGTATTTTCTTATATTTGGGTTTGTGGTTTTGGTTTAAGGATACGTTAGCCATATTTGAGGCTAAGATCAACTTAAACGTTTGTTAAGGATACGTTTGTCCAATTTGAGACTAAGATCAACTTAACTGGATCGTTTAGATCTAACAAAAGAGCGTTTGGGCTCTATTGTTCCAGTTTAGGGACATAGTGGTCGATTTCCAGTTTAGGGACATGGTGGTCCATCATTCCCGTTTTAGGGACGAATGTTGGTTTAAGGACGCATTAGTCCATGAGTTTAAGGACCCCACAGTCCGTATTGTTGGTTTAAGGACGCATTAGTCCATGAGTTTAAGGACCCCACAGTCCGTATTGTTGGTTTAAGGACGCATTAGTCCATGAGTTTAAGGACCCCACAGTCCGTATTGATGTGTGATTGTCGGGACCCGTTACCTCTCTGACGACGTTGAAGGATTACAACGACAAATATAAGAGGAGTTCGGAGATGTACCCTTGAACCGGGTGTAAATTGATTCGAGAGAGCATTTGTGTTCAGTTCAATTTAATTTGAGGACTTACGGCCATGATTGGGTTAAGTCCAGTTGAAAATGTTCAACATTTTATTTATGTTTGACCTGTTAGGCCTTTGTTTGGGCTCTGCCCTCTTTTAAAATAATGCAAAGCATTTTATTTTGGTATGTTTAGACTTTTATCTTTTAATTGGGCTCTGCCCCTTTTAATAGTGCACAGCACTTTTGTTTGGTCTGATAGACCTTTTTTATTGGGCTCTGTCCTTGATAATGCATTGCATTAAATGCTCTGACAGCGCCCCACGTGGCTTGTCAGGCGCTTTGCGCCAATTAAGAAGCGCAAGACGCAAACTCATGTGATGGTGACACGTGTCACGCTCTGGTGAACGCAAGCGCAGTGCGCCGCGCCATTGCGCTGCGCTAGTGCGCTGGTGACACGTGGCGTGCTCTGGTGAGTTGCGCCAATCCAAGAGCGCAATGCTCATTTTTGTAAAGCGCAAGGCGCAGTTTGTTCTGGGGCTGACACGTGGTGCTCTCTGGTGGCTTGCGCCAACCCAAGAGCGCAACAGTGCAAATTTTATAAGTGCAGGGCACTGTTTAATCTCTTGATCAAATTTATATCAAAGAAAATAAGTTTTTTCTTGTTTCAAGAGGTTTTACCTCATGATTAAAGAACCAATGGTTCATCAAAAGGTTGTGCCTTTATATGTAGATCAAAAGATCTATTAAAGAAGTATATTACTTCTTTTTTTATTTTTATTATTTGATCTTTTCTTTTATTTAAGATCTTGATCTTGTTCTTAGATCGTTGATCTTTTCAGAAGAAATTCTTCTTTTCAAAAGTTTACCTTTTTCTTTTTCTGAGTTCTTTCTCAAAGTTTTCAGAAGATTTCTGTGAGTTCTCTCTGTGTGTCAATGTGTTTTAGACTTGGAGTCTAGGGGCCTTTATATAGTGCCAATTAGTTTGTTAAATCAGTTAGAGAGATCTTTCTCTGAGTGGTTTAGGGATTTTCCCCACCGTTGGATCTTTGATCCAATGGCTTCTGTTTTACAGAAGAGAATCTTATTGTTTTAATAAGATCAGAAAGATCTTTCTGGAATTTTAATTCTGTTTTAGTGCTGGCTGCGCTGACACGTGTCGCGCGGCGCAGAGCGCAGCGCAACTGCGCTGACACGTGTCGCGTAGCGCAGAGCGCAAGTTGCCTGAAGCGTTGCTTCCTTTATTTTTTATTTTAAAAAGAGCCTTGCTCTGATTGGGTGCGCTGCCTTGGGCGCAGCGCTGGTGTGTCAGCTTTTGACACGTGACGCGTTGCACGCAGCGCAAGGAATCTGAAGCGTTGCTTCAATTTTTGAATTTTTGAAATTCAAACAGAGTTTTACTCCGATTGGGGGAAACAAATGCCCCCCCACCGTTGCAGCGGTGGAAAGATCCCAACCGTCGGATCAACTCAGGAGTTGAAGGGGCACAAGCGCCTATAAATAGGACCCTTGGTCCTCAACAGATGATTATCATCTTCAAGATTTTTACTTTCAGAACTTCAGAGCCTTGCTCTTGCTTTCAAGAACTCCAAGAGTTAGAACTTTTTTTGAAAAAACTTTTAGGTAAAAATTAATCTTAAATTAAATTAATTTTAATTAATAGAGCCTTGCTCTCATAGATCTTTTGATCTAAAGAAAACCCCTTTGGGGTTTTACCAACAGAGCCTTGCTCTCAAGAATTTGTTTCAGGGTTTCTCAATCCATGAACAGAGCTTTGCTCTTTGGCAAAACATAGATCTTTTGATCTAAAAAATGTAGAACTTTTAAGAGTTTTCATGGATCTTTAAGATCCCCAAAAAAAATTTAATTTTTAATATTTTAAGAATTAATTTTCCTTTGATGGATATTTCCATCATTATCACAGAGCTAAGCTCTTTTAATCTTTTGAGGAATTTTATTCCCTTGAAACCAGAGTTTGACGAGTGTCACTCTGTGACAGAGCTTTGCTCTGAAAGAGGAGATTTTCTCCTTATCTTTAGGGATTTCACATTTAATGAGAGTATTCTTTTGGGGATCTACTCATTAATTGACAGTCCCATCCAATGATAGGGCTGTCTTATTAACCGATGCATTGTCATCTATATTTTGTGGGTACCCCTTTAGTCCCTTGCCTACTGCATTGCAGTATGGTATAAATTTTAAAATGCAAAGCGTTGGAATTATAACACTGACGGCTGATTTCTGTCCCTTCGCAGGAAACATGTCTGCTGACCTGTCATCCCCGTTTGTTCGCTCAGAGGAAGGATTCCCTGAGGCGCCAGTGGACCGGGAAGTTCTCGCTCTGATTAAGGATCATGACCCAGAGCATAAGAGCCTTCACCTATGGGGTAGGTGGTACAGTGAAATCATCAAGGGTCGCCGAAGCTTCGGTTGCACGATGCCGTCAGAGCCTATCTCGTCGATCCCCTATGCGGATGAACCCCGGGTGAAGTATGCCGTGGAGGTCGTGAACTAGAATTCGGAGGATCTTCTCCGGCCTTCGATTGGCACCATTCCCGTGCAGCCGCCGCCGGCCGTGGACATTTTGGGGCAGCGCATATGTCAGGGTGAGGCACGCCCTTGGGGACAACCTTACAATATTGGATTGACCCCTCGACAACCGGCCGGATACTTACAATGGGCTAGGTATATCCTATCAACGAAGAGGACGCATCTGATGAAGATTGGTTTGTACTCCGCAATCTAAGTCTCCTTGTTCGAGTACCCCGTTCCTCCGACGTGGTGGGTTAAGGCATTCATAGAACAATGGAACATCCCCACCCACACCTTCCTTCTATCGGACAGGGAAGTCTCCATCTCCCTAGAAGAGTTCGCTGAGATCTCGGTGTAGGGTGTTTTTCGTCACCCTATTGAGATGGGAATACACGTACGCTTTTCAGGCGTACTACAGATTCCCCCTGCCTAGGGTAGGCCGGGGTTTAATGATTGTGGGGATCCAAATCTCCGGCAGCCATGGACAAAACTGCCGTTAATTACCCCTCGCCTTTGGAGCGAGGGAACCTCCGATTGACGGGTTAAACTGGTCATGTGAACTCGATGTGCAGTGTACGTGTGTTGTGTTTTGAAAGGGGGGTTTGGATATATCGGGAGCCACGCAGAGTTTTTACGGGGGTCCCGCTACCCGGATAGCGGGCTGGGGGTTAAGGGGGCTAGCAGCCCCCTTGCGGGGTGCGGGGCAGCGCCCCGTCAGAAATTTTTTTCTAACAGGGACAGTGTCGTGGAGTATGTGTATGTGTACATATGTATACATATGTATATATATACATGTATATACAAATAAAGGGGGAAAAAGACATCTAAAGGATGCGTGGGGCCAGCGCCTAGGCGCTTGAGCGCAAGCGCGCCACGTGTCGGCATGTGGGCGCTTTGCGCTCGAGCGCTGGGGGTTGGAGCGCAAGCGCGCCACGTGTCGGCACGTGGGAGCTTTGCGCTCGAGTGCTAGCGCGCCAGCAAGGAAAAGGGGGGCTTTTAGCCCCGGTAATTCTCTAAAGAGAAAATAGGGTGGAGTTTAAACTCCTAAGATGCTTTGGGTTAATGAAGGGGGTTTTTCTTCTTCCTCTTCTGTTGGCTGGATCTTGAAAATCAAGAGATATGGGATTTTTAAAAATCTCTCCTTTTTGAGATCTAGTGACAGATCCAAGTTCCCCTTTGTGGAAAAACTATTTTGTTTTATAAAATGAACAGTAAAACTCTTGATTTAATTCAAAAGAAAGAAGAAGATTTTTGGAACCTTGAAGAAGGAGAAAAGATCTCAGATCTAAATTTTTTGGAGAGAGAAAAGTTGTGAGATATTTTCATTATCTTTGCCTTTATAGGCTTTACACTTTACACATAGTCCCTTGGGCTTCACAAAATGGCATTTTGCCTATCCCATGGCTTATGTGCCATTTCTTTTTGCACATAAGCCATGGGCTTTACAAAAGATTGGCTTTATGCCTATTTTTCTTACATTTATCCATAAAATAAAATAAAAGAAATGCAACAAAATTATTTATTACAAAATTTTTATCTTGGCATGGGGGGAGGCCGGTCGCTTCATGTTCGGGCTCGACCCGCGCATGGGCCCACTGGATCTGGGCTTGGGCCCACTTGGCTTGGGGTTGACTTTGATTTTGACTTGGTCAACCGGGGTGTAAATTTTTACCCCAACAAATTTCCCCCAATCAATAAATGCACACCACATATGTAGGTCGTGTGCATGAAATTGATGGATCTTCTTTCACGTGGAGGCGACTTGATTCGGTTCCCACCTTTTGGGAAGCTGGTACTGCCCTTTTTATGACATGGACGGTCGATGCGGCCCTTTTTGCGACTTGGACGGTCGGTTCTGCCCTTTTTGCGACTTGGACGGTCGGTGCTGCCCTTTTAGCGACGTGGACGGTCGGTGCTGCCCTTTTAGCGACGTGGACGGTCGGTTCTACCCTTTTTGCGACTTGGACGGTCGGTTCTGCCCTTTTAGCGACGTGGACGGTCGGTTCTGCCCTTTTTGCGACTTGGACGGTCGGTGCTGCCCTTTTAGCGACGTGGACGGTCGGTACTTCCCTTTTTGCGCCTTGGATGGTCGGTGCTGCTCTTTTTGCGCCTTGGACGGTCGGTGCTGCCCTTTTAGCGACGTGGACGGTCGGTTCTGCCCCTTTTGCGACTTGGACGGTCGATGCTGCCCTTTTAGCAACGTGGACGGTCGATGCTGCCCTTTTTGTGACTTGGACGGTCGGTTTTGCCCTTTTTGCGACTTGGACGGTCGGTTCTGCCCTTTTTGCGACGTGGACGGTCGGTACTGCCCTTTTAGCGACGTGGACGGTCGGTACTGCTCTTTTTGCGACTTGGACGGTCGGTGCTGCCCTTTTAGCGACGTGGACGGTCGGTTCTGCCCTTTTTGCGACTTGGACGGTCGGTGCTGCCCTTTTAGCGACGTGGACGGTCGGTTCTGCCCTTTTTGCGACTTGGACGGTCGGTGCTGGATTTGACTTGCTCCGCTTCTTGCGGTGTCAGGGATGAAGTTGACTTGTTTCCGAGGTGGAATTTGATTCTGCCAGGGAGGTCATTGGTTGTTTTGCTGACTTGATGTGATTTTGGTTGACATCAGCATCGCTACACTAAAATATGGTACCAGGAGCGAATCATCATTTGTCATGACAGGATTTGGGGATTTTGGTTTTGGTTTGGCATCAGCATCGCTGCACTGGAATATGGTACCAGGAGCGAATCATCATCTGCCATGAGGAGATTTCCCTCGTTCCCAGTTTAACGACTTAGGGGTCATCTGTTCCTAGTTTAACGACTTAGGGGTCATCTGTCCCTAGTTTAAAGACTTAGGGGTCTATTGGATTGGAGTTTGGGATTTTGGGGTTAGGGTAGGCATCAGTGTTGCTGACACTGAAGCACACGTGCCAAGAGCAATTCATCATTTGCCTATTCCTGTTGGGGGAGCGATGGCTTAGGAGACAGGTTTAGGTCCCTATCACCTAAGGCTTTTAAATTTTATGGGCCGGGAGGGTCCCATAAAAGCATTTTCTCCTTACGAGTCGTAAGGATCCCGTAGGTGTATTTTCTCCTTAGGAGTCGTGAGGACTCCTAAGTGTGTTTTTCCTTTATGAGTCGTAAGGATCCCACAAAGGTTTGTTCTCCTCATGTATCGTGAGGACACATGAGTGGGTCTTCTCAATGGAGCATAATTCCAAAGGCGAAGACCAGCCGCGTAACTGGTAATTGTGGTGGGGGCATGGGTATGACGAGAATCATTTGAGCCCATGGATTGTATACGGTAGTCAACTTGGGGACCAACCGTAGGGCTGGGAGAATTTTGAGAAATTGGATTTTGGTTGGCGTCTGCATCGCTGCACTGGAATGTGGTACCAGGAGCAACTCATCATTCGCCATTTGGGGACTTGGAATTTGGATCTTGTTTGGCATCAGCATTGCTGCACTGGAATAATGCCATGAGCAACTCATCATTTGTCTTGGGAGGACTTGGGATTTGGGTTTTTGGTCGACATCAGCACCGCTAACACTGAAGCGAAATGCCAGGAGCGACTCATCATTTGCCGTTGCCCGTTGGGGAATGATGGCTTAGGAGACAGGTTTGGGTCCCTATCACCTAAGGCTTTTCAATTTTATGGGCCGTGAGGGTCCCATAAAAGCATTTTCTCCCTACGAGTCGTAAGGATCCCGCAGGTGTATTTTCTCCTTAGGAATCGTGAGGATTCCTAAGTGTGTTGCTCCTTTGTGAGTCGTAAGGATCTCACGCAGGGGTTTTCTCCTCACAAGGTCGAGAGGACTTTGCGAGTGTATTTCATCTCTTTTCACGAGTTTGCGCCCTTTCGGGTTTTCACAGACTCGCCGGTAGTCCTACTGTTTTTACTCATGGAGCTCTTTCGGGTTTTCATCCATGCCCGTTTTGCTTGTGGACATACCGTTTATTTTTTTATTTCTTTTATTTTTTTCTTCCTCTTTTTCTCTTTTTTTTTTGCCGCTGGTGGGACTTTAAAAGTAGTCTCACCGGCAGGATTTAGGAGAGATAGGGGTCATTTACGCCCGTGGATTGTATACGGTTTTGCAGGATGTATGATCCAGACCGTAGGGCTGATGTGCTCAATTCGCCTGCGACTTGGAGCATTCACGTGTAGTATTTCTTGAGATATCGGCCATTGATGGGTGGCATGGGCCTTTCTCCCTCGGTACTTATTAGTTGGTAGGATCCTCCGTCGAACACTTTCTCGATGACGTATGGTCCTTCCCAGTTTGGCTCGAATTTTCCCTTGGCATGTCGATTGGAGATGATCGGTCTTTTGAGGACCAACACCAATTCACCTTTCTTGAACGCGCGGAGACGGGTTATCTTGTCATAGGCCTATGACATTTGGGCTCGGTATAGCTCTAGATTTTGCTGCACCGCGAGCCTCTTTTCTTCGAGGGCATCGAGCTCTTCAAGCCGAAGGAGAACGTTTTCCTCCTCCGTCAACTCGTGCTGAACGACCATTCTTAAGCTTGGAACTTCGACTTCGAGGGGGAGGACCGCCTCCACTCCGAAGAGCAATGAGTATGGAGTGGACTGAGTTGGAGTACGGTGCATGGTACGATATGCCCACAACGCCTCGTGATGTTTGAGATTCCAGTCTCTCTTGTTGGCTGAAGCATTTTTCCTCAGGAGCTTGCATAGAGTCTTATTGAAGGCTTCGGCTAGCCCATTGGCTCTTAGATTATAGATAGAGAAATATCTCCTGTCTATCTTGTGCTGAGTAGCGAACCTTGAGACATTGAAGCTCTTGAAAGAGGGCCCGTTGTCAGAAATGATTCTTCTTGGTGTACCGAAGTGGTATAGAATATTATGCTGGAAGAATGTCAGAATATCTTTTGTCTTGACTTCTTTTACCGGGACAGCTTCAGCCCATCTGGAGAAGTAATTTGTCACGGCCAGTATGAACCGGTGGCCTTTAGATGACGGAGGATCAATTGGGCCAACAATGTCGGTGCCCCAGACTTCGAAGGGCCACGACGCCACCGTAGGATGCAACGGATTGGGATGCTTTTGAATGAAATCACCATGGATTTGGCAGATCTGACATTTCTTTGCATGTTCTCCGCAATCCCTATCATGGTGGGCCAGTAATACCCAAGCCGTTTGATTTGAAGTCGCATCTTGGGGCCAGATTGGTGAGTACCGCAAACGCCCGAGTGAACATCTTTCATGACCTTTTGGGCTTCGGCCAATGGCAGACACCTGAGCCAGAGTTGGTCATATGACCCACGGTATAACGTGTCATTTACAAACTCGTATCGGAGAGCTCTTTTCTTCAGCTGAATTCTCGCAGATTTTTCTTCGGGCAGCTTGTCGTATCGGAAGTACTCTATGAAGGGTTCACTCCAATCGGGCTTGTCTTAGATGATTGAAGCTTCTTCGGTAGGACTGCTCTTCTGTTCCGCACTTTTCTCTTCTCATAGAGAAGCTGGGGGTAGAATTTGCCGGCTCCTGACTGTGATCAGAATTTTGTCCATGCCAGGATCAGCCAGCTCCTTGGCTAAGCGAGCGAGTATGTCGGCTTTTCCGTTCAACGCTCTGGGGATTCTCATTAGTTCAATGTGAGTGAACCGTTTCATGAGTTCCACCACCCGGCCTCTGTACCAAGCTAACTCGGGTTTGTATATCTTATAGTCGCCGCTTACTTGGTTGACGACAAGCTGGGAGTCACCGTAAACCCGTAGTCGAAGGATTTCCATTTCTATGGCGAGTTCCAAACCAGCTATCAGAGCTTCATACTCAGCTTCATTGTTTGTCCGAGGCTCGGTGAGAGCAAAAGAACACCGTAGGGTTCCCATTGACGGCGTGATGAGCACCAATCCTATCCCCGCTTTTACCTCCGGGATGCTTGATCTGCCGGAGCTCCTTATTGATGAGGCCCCATCGAAGTAGAGCTCCCAACATGGCTCATCTTCCTCGAGGTGCAGCACTTGTTCGTCGGGTAACTCACAATTTAGCGGCGACCCTTCTGGTATAGGATGAGCAGCGAGAAAGTCTGCAAGAGCTTGCCCTTTTACTGCTTTCTGAGGGGTATAAACTATGTCAAACTCAAGTAGCATGACAGCCCATCTTGCCATTCTGCCGGCTAGGTTTGCTTTGGTTATCAAGTGTTTGAGCGGGTCGACCTTGGAGATCAGCATAACCCGATGAGCAAGCAAATAGTGCCTCATCTTCTTCACAGCAAATATTAGAGCCAGGCATTGCTTTTCGATTGGGGAGTAGTTGTGTTCTGCCCCGACTAGAGTTCGACTGAGGTAGTAGAGGGCATTTTCTTTTCCCTCCTCGTTATTCTGGGCAAGGAGCGTATCGAGTGACTCATCTAGCGTGGCAGTGTAGAGAATCAGCGGTTTATTTGGAATGGGAGCGGCCAGCATTGGAGGGTGCAACAAGTATTGTTTGATGCTTTCGAACGCTGCTTGACATTCGGCATCCCAGATAAAAGGAGCTCCTTTCTTCATGAGCTTTGAGAAGGGCCCACACCTTCCCGATAAATTTGAGATAAACCTCCGTATATAAGCAAGCTTGCCTTGAAAAGATCTTAGCTGCGTCAGACTCTTCGGAGGGGGCATCTCCATGATGGCCTTTATCTTTGATGGGTCAACTTCGATCCCTCGATGTCGGACTATGAAGCCCAGGAATTTTCCCGATGACACGCTAAAAGCGCACTTCAGAGGATTCATCTTCAGATCATATTCCCTCAATCTGGTGAGAACGGTCCTAAGATCTTGGATATGATCGGCCTTGGTTTTAGTCTTGACGACTATATCATCAACATAACATTCGACGACTTTATGGATTAGGTCATCAAAGATATTGGTCATTACCCTTTGATATGTAGCACCTGCGTTCTTCAGTCCGAACGGCATTACCTTGTAGCAATATATTCCGATCGGGGTTCGAAATGCTGTGTGTTTCTCATCCTCAGGCGACATCTTGATCTGATTATATCCAGACGAGCCATCCATAAAGGTGAACAGTTCGTAATTTGAGGTGTCATCAACCATCATTTCCATAACCGGTAGCGGGAAGTCGTCTTTAGGACATGCCTTGTTGAGGTCCCTGAAATCGATACAAACGCGGATCTGCCCATTTTTCTTCTTCACTGGGACTATGCATGCGATCCAGTCCGTATATTTCTCTTCCCTGATGAAGCCGGCATCGATGAGTTTCTTGGTTTCCTCGATGACCTTTTCTTCCAACTCCCTTCTCATTCTTCGAGGAGCTTGTTTGACTGGCTTAGCATCAGGAGATATAGCCAGCTTATGCACGGCTACTTCAGGGGAAAGGCCAGGCATTTCTTTGTACGTCCACGCGAAGCAGTCGACGAACTCATGCAGCAGGGAAATTATCTGCTCTTTCATTTCCTCCGACAAGAGTGAGCTGATGTAGGTCGGTCTTGGATTATCGGGCGTTCTTAATTCAATCTCGGTTAGGTCATCAAAGGTTGCTTGTCCTCCATCTTCGAGCTCTTGCGGAGCTTCTTCTGGCTCGGCTATTTCGTCATCATCATTTGATCTTTCGCCGGCCTCACCAACATGGATCATGTAGTATGCTTTGGAATCAGGTTGAACGTAGCCTATGCCCTGTTTATCTGGAATTCGTCCATCGATGAGTGCTCGGACCTGGGGTGGATGCCATAGCCCTTCGTAAAACTTTGCTTCGGACTCCGTTTGATATAACCAGCATCCGCACTTTTTAAAGTATTCCTGCATCTCGGGCATATAGTATCTGGGATTGAGGACGGCTCTTATGCCTCTCTCATAGGGAAGGCACGCGATAGAAAGATCGTCCAAGTGCACAACGGGGGTTGACCCGTAAAACAGGATGCCCTTCTGTCCATTTTTCCTCCCGGGGACGTAGAAAGTTTTCAGCTGGTCCACGGTGGAGACTGACAACGCATCGAGTTCTTTGCACATCTGCTCCGGCACCCTTGTGACGTCTAGGGACCCTTCTGCAATTTCGAGGGTCTCTCGTAGTTTCGCTTTTTGCATGGGGGTCCAATCTGCACCGCTGTTGCACGACAGGTCCTCTTCCTCTGACTCTTCAGTGTCGCTGCCAAGATGAGGGCGGACTTTACTGCTAGATGGGGCTTCAGTGACAGATTCATCCGTATCGCTACCGAAATGAGGGCGAGTTTTACGGAAGGACGGACTTCTAGCGTCGGACTCATCAGTGTCGCTACCGAAATGCGGGCGCACTTGGGCATTTTTGCTTTTGAAAGTGACAGCCGGCACAGATTTGCTTTTGAGTCTTGGGGTCGGTCTATCCTCAGTCAGTTGTGGCTTAGCATTTTGGTGGTTCATAAAGTACCGAGAATCTTCATATCGGACTTCATGCACACCGAACGGTTGGATGTCTCCGTCAATGCGTCTTTCTTCGCCATTTTTAGTATACTTCATGCATTGATGGAGAGTTGACAGAATGATGCCGTAATCGTGGAGCCACGGCCGCCCTAAGAGAATCTTAAAAGACGTGTCGGCGTCGATCACGTATATCTTAGCTTCAGTTTGCAGATCCCCGAATTTGATTGGCAGAGCTATGGACCCCAGAACTTGCTGGCAATTTTGGTTGAAGCCTTGAATGACAATCCTTTCTTTTGACAGGTGTCGGACGTCCATTGACAAACTCTTCACCGTTCGCAAGTTCATGATGTTCACTGAAGACCCCGGATCAATCAATATGCGATTAATCCGATCTCCGTCGCTGTACCCGGTCATGTAAAGCGGCCGATTATGCTCGGCCATTCCCAGTAGCAAGTCTTCATCCTTAAATGTGACTGCGGCGGCATGCAAAGCGTGCTGGGCTTCTTTCATATTAATTTCCGCAAAGTGAGCCTGATACCGCTCGGGGTTTTGTAGAGCGCGAATGAGAACATCTCTAAGCTCTTTAGATAGGACCAAG
This sequence comes from Agapanthus africanus, assembly GCA_030015575.1. Lineage (NCBI taxonomy): Eukaryota > Viridiplantae > Streptophyta > Magnoliopsida > Asparagales > Amaryllidaceae > Agapanthus > Agapanthus africanus. The sequence continues at coordinate 126,686,740 of CM057350.1, read as the reverse complement.
GCGTCGTAGATGCTCAGGAGAGACGGAAGCTTCCGGAGATGTGCCAAGACATTATAGTCCACCGAGGAAGGACTTATGTTTTCATCAGCCGGTTCTCTGCCATCTTCTTCATTAGCGACTTGTTTTTCCTTCCCATTTGGGGCGTTACCCTGATTTGGCGGTAGAGCCCTGCCGCTTTTGAGCTGGATTTGATTGGCCGTTGTGGTGAGCTCCTCGTCCTCTTCGGGAAAACAGAGCTCCTCTTCCGAGTCGCTGCCAAGATGGATGGCGTAGCGCTACACTACTAGGATCTCTTCATTAGAGTCTTCTTCTAACTCCTCCAGAATTTCAGCCGCTTGTACAGGGAATAACTCCTTCAGTTGAATCAATGCTCTTTCCTTTTGTTCATATTCTTCGAGGGAATCGATATATTTTTGAATGGTCGATCTCCCTGCAGACACTTTTTCGCGCCGAGCTGCACTTATTTTCTTCTTGAGCTTCTTGGATTTTGAGCCTGATGGAGCCGCATTGGCAGCTGAACTGGTAGGCTTCTTCTGTCCTTCCCATTCCATCCTGGGTTCTTTCTGAAGCAGCTTTAGCATCTTCTTCATCTTATTAGATATGTGCGTACTCCACGGAGGCCACGATGGGTCAGTTTCATTTGTCAGGGCAGCGGGTTCAGCTGTCTGCTCCCAGAAGGCTTCAACTTCTGTTTGTATAAAGTTGGCGGTTGCAACTTGATTGTTCACCAACACGCTTTTGGACAGCTCGATCTCTCCAGCCTTGTACTGCTTCTCGACCCAGTCCTTGAAGATATAGCAATCCTCGATCACATGGCTCACTACTCGGTGGTACAAGCAATACAGGGGATTGTCGGTCATTTTTTCTTCTTGGGGTCTTTTCGACTACGGCAATTGTAGACCGTTGTTCAAGGCATCTTTAAATATCTTACGGACCTTGTCCCTTCTGAAAGAGTAAACCTTGTTCTTCTTCTTCTCTAGGGAAGGCCTATCTTCTCCCAGCAATGGCTTTCGAGACCGGTTGGTTTTGGATTCGCCCGCCCTTCGCTTTTCTTCATTGTCGGACGCATTGAAGACATTGGTACTGCTGGAACTCTCACATCTACGGCTGTCGTCCCGCTTGCTTTTCCAAGTTTTGTCTCTCTGAGAGTCCGGCAGGGACTCTTGCTTCGAGCGTTCCAGCATTTGGACTTTCTTGGTTAGCTCTTGAAACGTCTTAAGGCCTGCTGTACACAAGAATGGGACCATCCAATTGCTGAGGTTCCCAATGAGAAGGCCGACGGACTGGTCCTGCTCCAGCGGCGGTTCGCACTTGACCGTGAGATTACGCCATCGGGCAATAAAGTCGGTGTTGCTTTCATTCTTCCCCGGCTTGGTCCTCACAAGGTCGGCAATGGAGATTTTATCACTGACACTCATGAACCTTTGCCGAAACAGAGACTCCATTTGGGCAAAGGTAATGACGGACCCGTCTGGTATACTCGCGTACCAGTCGAAGGCGACACCGGTCAGGCTATTGACAAACTGACGAAGAAGGAGTGCGTCATTGCCCCCTGTATTTCCACACGAGGCTTTGAAGTGGGCGACGTGCTGATTTGCATTCCCCGTTCCATCGAACCTTCCGAATTTAGGAATAACGTAGCCGCTCGGGAACTCGATCACATCGTAGTGTGCAGGATACGGCCGCCCACTACTGCCAATTTCTTTCTGAGCTTCAGCTTCGGCCACCAATGTTTTAACTTTGCTGGTGACCAAATCCATTATCCGATCTTGTGTTAGCGGGATAGTGCTATCTGGGGCCAAGGCATCCCCAGAAGCGGAATGCTGCTCGCTTTCGTGCGGCTCGACCATTCTTGGACCCAAAGAATCAGGCAATGGCTGCTTCGGATTATCATCACCCGGCTGATTAGTAGCGACTTGTGCTTGATTAGGAGGCGCTCGAGCAATTTGAGCCGTAAGATGCATCACAACGTTCGTTAAGTCGTCAATCTTCAAATAGAGCTTGGCCATCTCTTTATCCTTGCTCCTGAGCTGTTTTCGAAGTTCTTGGAGTAGCTCTTACTCCGCGGTCCTGGGGCGGAAGGTCGGCTCTTCCTCGCTCTCTGAGCTTGACTCTGCCTGGACCGAAGGGTCCTTCTGCCTATCGTCCTCATCAAGAGGGTTTTCATCATCCAGCAGAGGCTGCTGTTCTTAGGAAGCGGCAACCACATTCAAGCCAGATTGGACTTGAGATGTGGTGGCCCCATCCTTGCTTTTGCTGCGAAGGTTGTCGCTGGGACGCCCGCCCGCCATATAGACCGTATGGATGATATATCCAGCCGTCTTTTTATTATCGGCGGCTGATTTCACGGATCGTTGTCTTGGCCCTCCTGTTTCGGTAGCGGGCAGTCGATTGAAGGAGGATGGCCTGGCCGGATTCTTGAATGGTGCTGGCGCTTCTTTTCTGGATTTTCCCCGCTGCTTTCGTGCGGCACAGAGCGCCCGATAGACTCTTGAAGAGACAGTGTCATACCTTTTCTGTTGGGGCTGGGACATGTCTCTTTGTAGCATTGTTCGGACCGCTGTCTTCTTGATTCTGGCGGTGATGGCATTTTTCTGAACCCACTTCAGAGGCTCGAAGGAATTGCTGATTCTCACGTCCGACTCAGCCGTCGTCGCGGGGCGACCTTGCACTTGGAACTTCACAAAATTCCATTTGGCTGAAGTCCTGGCCCTCTTGTTGGCTCGATACCTGAGCCGCTTCTGCCTTAACTTTTCTGTTCTAAGCACCTGACAGACTTCGGCTCTTTGGGAAGACGCCGTAGACCGGGCGATGGAGGATTTTGGAGATACGATCGATTGTGCACTTGTTGGAGTCATCGCCTGAGCTCGTCCGCAACATTTGATGTTGCCCTTCGTACCGGAAGTCTTGCCCCCAGCTGGAGCGCCAGAGAGCCGTTCAGACACCATTTTAAGTTTCGTTTGTGGTGCCTTGGCGATCACAACATTCGGCCTCTTGCCCCTTGAGACCGGCTTGGCCGCCTGCTTTGCTCGGATTTCTGCCAGATGAGCGCTTCCGGCAGGGTAGATGATGACGGAGCCAAACTGGCGGGGCGGTTCCTCCCACTGTCGACTGAGGCTTGCGGGGAGAACCATACGAGCATTGACCTTGACCACGTACGGGATCGAGGTCGCGTTGGAAGCCGAATTCATCTTGGGAGACATTGCTGAAAGGCGATTGCTTGAAAACCTGCATGAAAGAGCATTATTTTAGTATAAATATAGACATGTAAATTGATTGAGTTCACATGAACGTTTAACCCGAAATATGGGAGGAGAGATTGGTCCCACCGGGCGTGCCAGAATCTGTAGGGTGTTTTTCGTCACCCTATTGAGATGGAAATACGCCCACGCTTGTCAGGCGTACTACAGATTCCCCCTGCCTAGGGTAGGCCGGGGTTTAATGATTGTGGGGATCCGAATCTCCGGCAGCCGTGGACTAAACTGTCGTTAATTACCCCTCGCCTTTGGAGCGAGGGAACCTCCGATTGACGGGTTAAACTGGTCATGCGAACTCGATGTGCAGTGTACGTGTGTTGTGTTTTGAAGGGGTTTTTGGATATATCGGGAGCCACGCAGAGTTTTTACGGGAGTCCCGCTACCCGGATAGCGGGCTGAGGGTCAAGGGGGCTAGCAGCCCCCTTGCGGGGTGCGGGGCAGCGCCCCGTCAGAAATTTTTTTCTAACAGGGACAGTGTCATGGAGTATGTGTATGTGTACATATGTATACATATGTATATATATACATGTATATATAAATAAAAGGGGAAAAAGACATCCAAAGGATGCGTGGGGCCAGCGCCTAGGCGCTTGAGCGCAAGCGCACCACGTGTCGGCACGTGGGCGCTTTGCGCTCGGGCGCTGGGTGCTGGAGCGCAAGCGTGCCACGTGTCGGCACGTGGACGCTTTGCGCTCGGGCACTGGGCACTTGAGCACAAGCGCGCCACGTGTCAGCACGTGGGCGCTTTGCGCTCGAACGTAGAGTGCTGTAGCGCAAGCGCGCCACGTGTCGGCACGTGGGCGCTTTGCGCTCGGGCGCAGGGCGCCGGAGCGCAAGCGCGCCACGTGTCGGCACGTGGGCGCTTTGCGCTCGAGCGCTAGCGCGCCGGCGAGGAAAAGGGGGGCTTTTAGCCCCGGAAATTCTCTAAAGAGAAAATAGGGTGGAGTTTAAACTCTTAAGATACTTTGGGTTAATGAAGGGGGTTCTTCTTCTTCCTCTTCTGTTGGCTGGATCTTGAAAATCAAGAGATATTGGATTTTTAAAAATCTCTCCTTTTTGAGATCTAGTGACAGATCCAAGTTCCCCTTTGTGGGTTTTGTGGTGAAAAACTCTTTTGTTTTATAAAATAAACAGTAAAACTCTTGATTTAATTCAAAAGAAAGAAGAAGATTTTTGGAACCTTGAAAAAGGAGAAAAGATCTCAGATCTAAATTTTTTGGAGAGAGAAAAGTTGTGAGATATTTTCATTATCTTTGCCTTTATAGGCTATACACTTTACACATAGCCCCTTGGGCTTCACAAAATGGCATTTTGCCTATCCCATGGCTCATGTGCCATTTCTTTTTGCACATAAGCCATGGGCTTTACAAAAATTTGGTTTTATGCCTATTTTTCTTACATTTATCCATAAAATAAAATAACAGAAATGCAACAAAATTATTTATTACAAAATTTTTATCTTGGCATGGGGGGAGGCCGGCCGCTTCATGTTCGGGCTCGACCCGGGCATGGGCCCACTGGATCTGGGCTTGGGCCCACTTGGCTTGGGGTTGACTTTGATTTTGACTTGGTCAACCGGGGTGTAAATTTTTACCCCAATACTCGGGTTTGCCTGTGAGGGGGGAGCATTACGAGGAGCTGCTTCCTCCTGACGAGTACGTCTTTGCCACCAAGCCGCTGGTATTTGATTTGACGCCGGAGAATGCTATTCAGCACCAGTTTCCGAGTCTGGTGAAGGTGCTGAATATATATGAAGGTCTCTATCTGGAATCAGGAGTCCGGAAAGTCAGTTTCGCAGATTTTATCGCCCGCTTCCTTCGACCGAAAATTTTAGCGCAGCGGAGTGAAAAGTTCGCCAAGCTCGACGACCCTTTCGGCTTCGGCTTAGATCGTCGACCAGTATCGGAAGACGATCAAAAGGATTTCTATCTCCCTGATGCCTCCATCATGCCCTTATCAGAAATCGCCGTCCCGGGCATTGATGATGAGACCTTCTTTTTGGGGTTTCTGGGATTGTGGCTGTCCTGGTTCGCGCTCCCCATGCACCCGCGATACATGAGGCCATCCGTTTTCTACCCAGCGCATCGGATGGTGGCTGGCCTACAGTTGTCGATCGGAATGGCCGGGTTGGCCCACCTATACCATGGACTCAGTGTGGCGGCGGACGCAAATGAGCCTAGGGTGCAACCTGCCAATTTCCCGATGCACTATTTCACTTCATGGATGGAAATGCATGTGCTCGGGGTATTCGGCATTCACAAGAGCCCCTCGTTTTTCAAGAAGTGCAGACTCCCCAGAGTCATGCGGCTGATCGGCGCCTCGATTGTGAACCCACCTCCACGAGAGGCTAGGGGGTTGCTCCTTCGTCCACACCTGGTCGGAGCGAGGATTTCTTTTACGGACAAAGTCGTGACCATCTGCTCGGAGACCTCTAAAGTAGTGTTGGCACTGCGTGATGGTTTTAAGGACGGGGCTTCTGTATTGAAAGCTCGGGAGATTCTTCACCTCTACTCCATCCGGCCGGGCTTCCTGGTATTCAAGCAAAACGACATGGTGCTCTTCATGAGGTACAACCCCCATCGGTTCGCCCAACAATCAAGCTACAACCAGGGGATCCCGCTGGAGGCGTTTTTGGAAGAGCCCGCGGCCACCAAGGAGGGGATACGGAATGCGCTGCACCATTTTAAGTGGCTGAATACGGGCTCCCACTTCTTCATCAGCGAGCCGAGCTGCGTCCCATGGGTACTTAACGTGTACGTGGCTTGGTATGGGCACGCCATGGGTTCAGTCATCCGTGAAGAGAAGCGCATTTTGGTCGACCGCAAGGGTGCTCCTCCCGACAGCGACCGCAAGGCTCCCCTGAAGCCAAGGACCCCGGTCATTCCTCCGTTGAAAGATGCCGGAGCTGGACCACCGCGCGTGCTTAGCCCTTCGCGCGGATTGCCGCCTCGTGATACCGGGGATGTGCCCCCAGCGCCCCGTGCTCCAGCGAATGTAGTTTCGCCCGAGTCCGGAGTGGGCGTCGACATTGGGACCCGCCGCCCTAAGGTGCCCGCAAAGCGTAAGATGATTTTGGCGGCGACCGGGGCCCGCGCGCAAAAGAGGAAGAAGAAGTCCGTTCTTTCTCTGGATGCCGTCCTCAGCTTAGAACCTCAGGCCCCTCTCACCGAAGGCTTAATCGAATATAGGAGCAACGGGGGTTTCTTAGTAAAGCCAGAAGACACCGACTTGGCGGCCGCCATTGAGGCTTCTGAGCGATCGGCAAAGCTCGAAGCGTGGTTGGCTAAACTTGCTGAGTCAGGTAATTAGTGGTTGCACTCTTTGTCATTTCATTGTACCTTTATTATTGTCTTTGACTAATGCTTTTTCTCCTTTTTTTTAACAGGCGTCGCCACTGAAGAGGCTATCGCTGCTTCCCTCCAAACTTTCCAGGAGGAGGAAAGGAAACGCGCTCTATCGGGCGTTGGTATGTCTCGGCTCACCGAGTTTTTTTTCTATTCTCCTTTTTATTGCCCATCTAATCTTTTCTTTGTCTCTTTGCAGGGGCCGTGCAAGCCGATGCGGGAACTCTTCTCGGGACAGCTACTGAAGTCCCGGCCTCTTCGGGGCAGCCGCGAGAGACCCGACTTGAAAAGCCGATGAGGGATGCCTTGAAGGCTCTGGAGGCAACTCTAAACGCGGACGATGATGCCTCGATGAAGGAAGCTTTGAAGAGGTCCGTCGTGACGGCCCGGGAGGAGAGGAAGCGCTTGAGGCGCGAGGCGAAGGAGCGCAGAGCTGCTTTGGCCGTGGGAGCGGGCCCAAGCACCGTTATTCCAGTTGCTTCTCCTTCCGAGGAGCCCCCGGTCGCCTTGTCTACCGCTCATAGACAGGTGGCGCATGCGGTTCGGGAGGCCAACGATCGATCCACCTCAGGTAATGTGTCTTTCGAGACTTTGCTGTAAGAATTGTAAACCTATCAATTCTTATACATCTTTTTCTGCAGGGCCAAGTCCAACTGAAGGAGCGGCGGAAACCGTCGAGCCTAAGGGGACAGTAGAGGAGGTACTGGCTGAGCCCGAGCCGATGGAGGGTGACGTCACCGGGGTTGCTGGACCCAAGGTAGTAGCTGATGAAACAGTCATGCCTACTGCGCCCGAGACGGTCGCTACTGCCGAGCGCGAGGGAGCGGTAAATGAGATGGCTACTATAACCGAGCCTGGGGCAGCAGTAGATGGAGCGCCTGAGATCAACGACCCTATGGCAACGGTAGACGAGATGGCCGCGTCCGCTGAGCTCGAGGGAGTAGCGGATGAAACGGCCGTGATTGCTGAAGATGAGCGGGCCGCTCTTTCCCAAGAGTCGGGCACCGTTCCGATCATTGCCCTCCCAGCCTTCGGTCCCTCACCGTCTCCTGGCCTTGCGAGCACAATGACGGCTCCCGTAGAGTCTGGCGATGAGGCGTCGGGAGGAGGTCTCATATCGATGGAGGGAGACGCCACCGCTTCGGCCGGATCATCATCAGGTAAATTTTGGTTACCTATCCTTCTTTTTAGATCTTGCAATCCTTCCTGACAGGTTTATCTTTGTTTTTAACGCAGGTGCGGCCAGTGCTGATGCCCCTTTGCTCGAGGGAGCGCCGTCAGTTACTGCTTTAACGGTGGCTACCTCTCTACCTTCTCTCGCGCCATCGCCAATGTTGGAAGGTACGGATTTGTGACCCATTAGTTTTATCTTTCGGCCGCATAATTTATGTACTAGTGTCGTACTATTGCGTCTTTGCAAGAGTGCTTGTTGATCACCTCTACCAGGTCCTGCACCCACACTTTTTCTTCCCGTCAGAGCTTGCTTCCTCCAGCGGCGCTGGTGCGTATGATTTTCAATTAATACCCTTCCCTTTTTAGTAATGGAATTATTTCTGATTCTTCCTCACCCTGATTGCAGTACTACAAATCGAAGGAGGAGACGTAAGATAGGTCGCGCCACCGGCCCTCCCGGCTTTGCTTCCTGCTGCAGCTGGTATAGTAAACTCTCCCATTGATGACTCTCTCATATTTTTTAAAACCGTCATCTGATCGTGTTCTGTTTTTCAGCTATCGTTCCGACTCCGGCCCCCTTCGAGCCTTACATCATAATGTCGTCCGGCCCTTTCTTGAGACGTCCATCTTCAAAGGGTGCTGCGATGAGTTTGGGAATGCTGAGCGGATACGTCGAAGAGTTTGACGCGGACGCTCCCCATCTGCTGCAGATTTTGCTGCGGAGGTTAATCCGATGCTGGCGACGCTTGTAAATTTTCATAATGAAGGCATCGTCAAGTCTTGGGTTAATCACTGTAGGGAGATCGAGGCCCGCCTACATCAGCTGGAGTCTATGCGTCTTGCCCCTGAGATCTTGGCCGCGAGCACTCAACGGGCGGCATGGATCGAGCAAAGCACTTCTTACTTCTGCCATTTGGAACAAGAAGCAGCTTTAAGGCTGAGGGAATGCTAAGAGTCCTCAAGCGAGACTGCTCGCCTGCGTACTGAAGTCGATGCGAACGCTGCCCGGGTGAAGGCTATCTTCGAAGGCCTTCTGTAAAGTATTTCTGATGGGCTAGCACGGAAGCGGAAGCTCGATGCCGCTGAGCGTGATGCCCAAGGTCGCAACGCAGCTCAGCAAGCAGTTGAGGAGCAGCATTCATCCTTCCTGCAGCAGCGGGCTCAAGTGGAAGCAGAACTGGCGGTGGCAGCCGATCAGGAGAAGGCATTAAAGGAAGTGCGCGAGCAATTGATGGGGCTATTTAAGACGCTTCCTTCTCCTTGAACATTTTGTACCATTGGCAATTGTAAATAAAATGTATTTGCTTCTTTTATTCTTTAACACAATGTATCTTGTACTCAATCAAATTTATGAATAAAAGATATACATTCTTTGTAATGTCTTGTGTCATTTCTCTGCTTTCTTCTTTCTTTTATTATCAGCATGTTACTTTAGCAAACATGGTCGACAGATGATAGAACGAGCATCCTGTCCTGGTTTCTTCAAGAGGTAATGATGGCTTAGGAGGCAGGTTCAGATCTGTTGCCTAAGACTTTTCAACTCTATGAGCCGTGAGGGTCTCATAGAGAATTTTCTCCCTACGTATCGAGAGGATCTCGTAGGTATATTTTCTCCTTAGGAATCGTGAGGATTCCTCAGTGTGTTCTCTCTTGAGAGTCGTAAGGATCTCACAAGAGAATTTACTCCCTTACGAGTCATGAGGACTCGCAAGTGATGGGTGAAGTTGCCCTTATCCGCCTTTCATGGGGTCAGGGGTTTGACTCTCGGTCATTGATGTACTGTCGAGTCATGGAACTGGGAAATTCGCCATGGCTCCGCTTTATTGGCATCGTATATTCCTATAGAGACACTGATTTCTCTCGGGATCGGCGCGAATTGAGATGCTCTTGTCAAGGACGCTGACTTCCCTGAATCGAGGAGGTTGCCAAGGACGCTGATTTCCTCGGCGTTGAGACGAGTCGAAGTATTCCTGCAAAGACGTTGATTTCTTTGCGGGTCGACGCGAATCGAGATGCTCTCGTCAAGGACGCTGGTTTCCCTGAATCGAGGAGGTTGCCAAGGACACTGATTTCCCTGGGGTTGAGACGAGTCGAGGTATTCCTGCAAAGACACTGATTTCTCTGCGGGTCGACGCGAATCGAGGTGCTCTCGTCAAGGACACCGGTTTCCCTGAATCGAGGTATTTGCCAAGGACACTTGATTCCCTGGGGTCGAGACGAGTCGAGGTACTCCTGCAAAGACAATGATTTCTCTGCGGGTCGACGCAGATCGAGATGCTCTCGTCAAGGACACTGGTTTCCCTGAATCGAGGAGGTTGCCAAGGACACTGATTTCCCTGGGGTTGAGACGAGTCGAGGTATTCCTGCAAAGACACTGATTTCCCTGCGGGTCGACGCGAATTGAGGTGCTCTCGTAAAGGACACTGGTTTCCCTGAATCGAGGAGGTTGCCAAGGACACTGATTTCCCTGGGGTTGAGACGAGTCGAGGTACTCCTGTAAAGACACTGGTTTCTCTGCGGGTCGACGCGAATCGAGGTGCTTTCGTCAAGGACACTGGTTTCCCTGAATCAAGGAGGTTGCCCAATGTCACGCCCTGCTTCCCAGAGTACGCTAAGATGGGCACGTGACATAGCCAACCATGCTACCTGTGGATAGGAAAAATCCCTCTACAGTCACATTACAGCTGTAGAGATATCAAGAACAGGAAAGTAAACTAAACTATCTAGTACATGTCCATGAGCCAGAATGAATGAGTCAAGAAATAATGATATGCGGAAGCAAAAGATACAATAAATGAAACACCTGGAAAGTAAAACTACATACCGACAGGAACTTCACCGCTCGGTCTAACAGCGGTAATCTTCCTGATCAGTCTGCAACAAAGGTAGAAGGATCTGGGCCGTGCAAAACCCAGACGTCAGCGCGTCATAGCATCAAGCAACAATATAAACAGGGTAGTAAGACATGCAAGTATAATCATAAATAGTAAAGCAGGTGTACAGCAATCTAAATCAGGGCAGTGAAAGGTAGCGTGCAGTGAGTAAACTAAACTGGTCTGTGGGTTATCTACTCTCAAGTCTTTGAAATCAATTTGATGAATCATCGATGTAACTCAATAGTATCCCGTGCGTGCCCGGGACCACGGTCAAGATTCTCGGGCTGAATCCGAGACGTGCCGCTAGGCAGTAAAAGGTAGCATGTACAGATGAGTGATGTCAGCATCATCACTCCGGGGCTGGCCTAGCCCGTAAGACTGATCAGAACAGGTATCGAACTGTCGAGTTACAAGTCAGGTTTCATCATTCATTTCCCCATACCCCCAAGTTATAAGTTTTCAAGTCAGGTATTTAAGTAATCAAGAACTAATGCCAACACAGGAGCAGATAGGTGCAGGTTAGTCTGGATAGACAATAGGAATGGTCCGTAAGGACTACATGTCAGGTTTGTTGGCATTAGACACAAGATCAGGTAACAGGTCAAGCCATGGTACATCTGGTCAAGTCGAGTAGTGTACGGTACCATATCGGGTCAAGTAATATATGTGTAGCAAGTCATGTCAGGGTGTAAAAGATATCATGTGGGTGCTTATAATCAACTAACATAATCATGATTATAACTAAACAAGTATGGGTACTAATAGCACAATAAACTGGAATATGCAAGATGATATGCACACAGGTATCGGCTAACTATAAGGATGTATGGTTATCGATTAGGGTTAGAGTTATAGCTTCACATAAATGAAGATGGAATACTACAATCTCATTAACAGGTATTAAATGGCCTAGGGGTGCAATCATATATATAAAACAGGTTAGATGCACACGGGTGTCCAATGGGGTAAAACTGTACAAGGGCACCATAGATCATGCAGACAATTATTATGTGATTTGAAATATAAGTGTGGTTACGCTTATAGCTTCCAACCAAATAGGGTGCAATTCGTTAAACATGGGGTGTCAATATTACAGTGTTATATATTTAGGTGATCTATGGATACAATTATATATATTCTAAATGGAATGGATGCAACGGGTATCCAAAGTTATAGAACTATAAAATGGTAACATGGGATGTACCACTAAGCAATACGTGATGTAAATACTGGTATGGATGCAGTATAACGTAATCTAATATGCAACAAGATAAGTTTCCATGTTCTAGATCTAAAATAATACAAACGGATGCAAACGGAACACCGAAATCTTATAAAATGATGCATGGGGTACTATATTTAAACTAAAGGTATTTTATATATTAAAATAGGTATAAAATGATTTAAATAGCATGTAGCAAGATTAACTTGCCTGGACGGATCAAGAACGGGAATACGGAACGTCTCACGTTGGCGGAAAACGTCGCGATGCGTGCACGGTACACGGAACGGATCCAAACCACGCACAGTGTGATCATACGGGTCAGGTACGCTCTCTGGGTCATCGGGATCGTCGAGTCTGTTAGTGTATATGCCCTAGAGGCCATTACTGTATCATACTAGTTTGTATATTACTTGATAGAAGCATGGGATATTCACAGTTGTATAGACAATCTTGCTCAAAATGGTAGTATGCTACTTGGTTTGTTTCTACTTCAATGTGTGTACATGTGTTTCTTTTAGCATATCGCCTATACACATTAGTGGAGCCCTTAGGATCTTTGCTTGATTACCAGCATTGTGATGGCAGTCACACCAGTGGGGGCTGGGTAATCTACAAGCACATCCTTATACAGGTCCCTAGTCGTAGGATTATCGAGACAGGGCATCGATACTCCGGAGTAGACTAGCGTATGCACTTCTCATCCCAGCAGGGAGATGGTCTGTCCCACAGCCATCAGTACGTCGTACTGGAGATAGTATGCGGGTGCTCATTAGGTTACGAGTACACTGGACAGGACTCGTCGGGAACTGTTGGTTGGTACTATACCTATCGTCAGTTATCAGTTCCCAGGTGGCATGAGTACAGCTTAGTCCGCTGACTTGAAACCGTCACTTCGCCTCGAGTGTATTCCCACTGTACTTAGATTACTACCCTACCATGTCTCAAAGGAGTCATGCAAACAGATAGTAGTTGGGTGCAGTCCCGAAGCACTTGGAGGCAGTGACGGTTAGACAGGATTCGTCTCTTCCGGTATTGGGGGTTGATATCGCGCTGTTTCTAGGAGAGACATCACACAAGTAGTCCCTGGCCAGGGCAAGCGAGATATACTGGTAGGTTTCCAGTGTTATCTCAGGGTGTTCTGGGCTACACTCCGATACGATTTGTACCACTATTAGGGGACTGACGTTTACCACCCCCCTAGGCCCGCCATGTAATATTCTCAAACGAACGGACCGGACTGTATGGAGATTGTCACATGCAGGCTCAGTAGGAGTTCGGATGGGTTTACCTCATCGGCCTTCTTATCGACATCTACCTGGGGACCGTTACGTACAGCTAGTGCCGCTTGCGGTCTGTGGTTAACCCCCCGGCAGCGTAGTGTCGAGTCTTTAGAGTCCCACACAGAGAGTTTTCCTGCACTGAGCGAAACGTGTAGAGGCCATATGGTTTTACGGTAGGGCTACGATCACTTACGTGCACTTGTGTGCGTATGATGTTCGGGCAGGCAATACTAGTGGGCTTTGGTTTAAGCCGGATCCTAGTATTACGCGGATGGATTTGTTTTGTCTTCTATGCATTCGCATTCTACAGAATGTGGATGCGGGTGTGTATGCACAGTTTTGAGGAGCGTAGAAGGAGGTGGTGCCTCATTAGGGTTTTGACAGTTGATTCGGTCAAAACCATTCTGAGGCGGGCTCATTAGAGTTTTGGCAGTTGGTTCGGTCAAAACCATTATGAGCCGGGGACATTATTTACTAATCTTTTTAGTGATAATTATGTGATGGCTAATTGCTTTGACCATTTGACCATACTTGACTTTGTTGACCATTTGACCAAAGTTGACTTGGACCTTCATGAGAGGTCTAGAGTTTTCTTTGGTTTTCTTTTTATTTTTGGATATGAAAATGGTCAAGTCAATTGTTGCCATCAACTTTATCTTGAAAAGATTAGTCATGATGATGTTGGTGTATTATTGCAACCATGGTTGTTTTTTCTTTAGTTGATTAATTCATTTCTCTTTTCTCATTCTCTCTCTTGAGAAGAAAAAGAAAAAGCTTCATGGCTGCTAGCTTCATCTTCCTCCTCTTGAAAATTTCCTTTGATCTCATGTGTTGAGAGAAAAGGGATCCTAGTTGACAAAAACATCTATCTATCTCTTCTACACAACCTAGGACATCAAGACTAGCGATCTTGTTGCCCTAGTTGCCTCGGCTCGAGGTGGAGCTCGGAGCACAACTCTCGGGTGGACCGTCTTCGACTCAAGAAGGCCGCGGAAGTGATCAAGATCCGGATCGATCCTTGGAGCTCAGATAGACGAGCAGGACAGCGGAGAGAAGACCCGAAGGACCGGTATCATGAGGTATAATCTCTATGGCATAGTAGATAGAAGCTCAAGTAGTTTGCTAGTTTGTAGTTTAGCAAAGATCCTTCTTTTAGTCCATGTTACCTTTGCGCCAAAAATTCGATTTCACCGTTTCTGCCTTCCCGTAAGAACTGGGGTGAGCAATGTGGTCTAACAGTGTATATGATGTTTCTGCCCAGAATTTCCAGAGAACAAATTTGAGTTTGGGGTGGTTACAAATCCGTATTTTGATCGAAATTCCGTACACTTTGGCCAATGGATTTTATCTGTGATGTGATATATGTATTGAACGTCTGCTAATCGCTATACGTCGATTAGTGGGGGTTATATATATCTGTGATCTGTAATGTTGATGGTTTGTTTATATGAACTCGTTGGATTGTGCGGATGAATAGCCGGGGAATGTGAGATGAGAGTATTCTTTTTCTTTCATTCAATGTAAAATTTGTAATTGATGTAATATTATTTTATGGCCGCACATCCGGGATGAGGTTGTAGCCGCCATTGTATAATTTCTTTTACTGTTTTTGCTCCTAGGATAGACCCAAGGTGGGGTGCACAAACTACCGGGTATCTCGAAGTGCCGAGTGGCCTACTCATGTTGTTGAGGGAGGTTGCTTCGCTTCGGGTACTTGGCGGGTAGTTTGCCGCACCCGTAGGGGTCTAAGGTGGGGTTTGACTATTCATCGCGACCGTGTAATCCGCTTTTCGTTGCAGGCTCGAACGAATCGCGGATTCCTAGTATATCCAAAGTGTTCATCTGTGATTTGGAATGGCTATCATTGCATCTGACGAATGTATATATCTATATATGATATCTATTTAGGTGTTGCTTATGTTTTGCATCCGCGCTAGTCCAGCCCCCGCTCTGTCGTTAGTTAAGTAACCTAACGGGTGATGACGGGGCCCCGTGGCGAATGCGGATGGCATAAGCGTACGTCATATTTTCGTTGTTTTCTGCAATGGTAGGATTAAATGATGGGACGCATTAAATTAATGCAAGAAAATAAACCAAAGTAAAGTCGTTGGAACACTTTCAAAACCACTCGGTTCTTTTCAAAAACCAACTTTTAAATGCGGAGCTTGAACCACTCCTTTTAAAAGTTATCTCGTTCCTTCGATTATATCAAGTTCACTACGTTCACGGTTTCGCCAAAACCATTCGTAGCCCTCCGTCATTTCATATGAATATTCAATAGTATTCAAGCTATGTTTGTTGACCTTCGTCAAGACATAGTGATTGGTAGCTGTTGGGTGTTCATATGTAGCATAGATAGATGCGTTGGTTTGGGACAGTCGTATTACCTTGTTGACCTTCGTCAAGGGTATATACGGGTGGGTTCAAATTAACCTGGACAATGACGGATAGAACTTGACATGTGACTTATGATTTGTTGACCTTCGTTAAGGTCATAAGAGCATGGGGCAAAAATCCACATCGGGAGTTTCTAAAAAAACCGGAACTTGCTAGTACTGCATACCATTTGGAGTGTGATGATTCTGGTAGGATTCCTTCAGTTTTATCACACGATGATATTTGGATCCCGATCCTACTGTGAGTATATGCTACTCCTCGGGAACTTTCTCACTTAACGATCAATACTATAAACCAAGTAGGTGTCTAGAAAGGTGTTAGCGGGGCTACGCCCACAGGGAAAAGAGGTTACTTAATTAAGGAACTTCGCGAAAGCGTTGGAAAACCTCCCTCGAAGTACCGACACTGGCCTGGCTGAACGGTTAAGCAAGTATTGTACGGTGAGATTAATCCCGACTAATTCTTCCTTGTTGGTTTGAGGAGGGATTCGAGAGACAGTGGGAGCCATCCTGTTTAGATAAATTAAAAACCAATCTAAACTTGTAAGAGTATCATGCTGAGTGTTTTCTTCTCTCTCTCTTAATTGCAGCGACCCAGTGACCACACATAGGTTACATCTAGATAATAAAATGACTGAATCTGACTGTTATGATTGGCAAAGGTCTGTCCAGATGTCCATTGCCCATGACAAGCTGGGACACCTCTTAATTAATCCAACCCTTGCCGTCTCAGGACCAGTTTCCCTTGTCACGGATATTGATATCCGTAAGACATCGGGAAAGGACTGTACGAAAGCCAAGTGTCTCGTGTTAGCCTCAGTTGATGGTACATACCAGAGGCAGCACGAGAAGATGGACTTAGTTTCTATCTTCCTCCATAACAAAGATTTATATGGAGAGCAATCTCGTATCGCAAGATATGAGACCTCGAACGAATTGCTTCCAACGAGATTGGCTATCGGGTCATCTGTAGGGAGCAACGTCCTTACAGAGACCAGCTATTTTGTGCTCACAGACCTGAAGACCACGTTGAAGAACGGGTCAGATGCTGACTTGATTCTACAGTCTCTACCTTCTACCCTGAAGGAAACTAGGGAAGTAGAAGGAAAGGGAAGGGCAAAAGTTTCGGGACTGGATGTAGTAAAAGATGGACGTTCCTATTGTTACGGGAATGAACATTGGCAGAAGGATTGCAGGGCTAGCAAAGCCAGTAGCCAGGATTCGAAGCATGTTGTGGTTTCGGCTTCGGATGTATTTGTAATAGAGAACTGTATGTCAGTTAACCCTACTTCCTGGGTATTGGATACCGGATCTGGATCTCACATCTGTAATTCGTTACAGGCTTTGAGAAACCGTAGGGTTATCAAGATAGGTGATATGACTCTCAGGGTTGCTAACGGAATGAGCATGTACGCTGAATCCGTAGGGGAATATCATCATGGACTGACAACTGGGCAGATATTGATTCTGCATAACTGTTTTTATGTACCAGGTGCGACTTGTAATATCATATCTGTATCCTTACTTTCTAAGGAAGGATATGATTTTACTTTTGTAAGCGATGTGGTCCACATCCACCTAAATCAAGTTCTGATTGGGTCAGGTACATTAGAAAACGGGATATACGTATTGAATCAAGCTCAGATCTTCAGTGTCCAGAACACACTTAAAAGAAAGTCTCCGAAAACAAATCAGGCTTTCTTATGGCATTGTAGACTGGGTCACATTAATGAGACACGGTTAACAAAGTTACATAAAGAGGGATACTTGAATCCATTCGAGTATCAGTCTTATGCAACTTGTGAATCTTGTCTCATGGGAAAGATGACAAAGACTCCGTTCATTGGACAAGGAGAAAGAGCAAGCGAGCTCTTGGGACTCATACACAGTGACGTGTGTGGTCCAATGTCTACACATGCGCGAAGTGGTTATTCATACTTCATTACTTCCACAGATGATTTCTCTAGGTTTGGACATGTCTTCCTAATGAAGCACAAATCCGAGGCCTTTGAGAAATTTCAGGAATACAAGAATGAAGTTCAAAAATAAACAGGCAAAAGTATCAAGACACTGAGATCTGATCGAGGTGGTGAATACTTGAGTGCCGAGTTTCGGGACTACTTAAAAGAGAATGGAATTCTCCCTCAGCTTACTCCTCCATACACACCACAACACAACGGTGTATAGGAAAGGCGGAATCGAAACCTATTGGATATGGTTCGTTCCATGATGAGTAAGGCTGAGTTGCCGCGATCTTTCTGGGGTTATGCACTAGAAACAGCTGCATATCTCTTAAACAAGGCTCCAACCAAGACTATGCCTACCACCCCATATCAGATGTGGAGTGGGAAGAAACCCTGTCTTAAGTATCTTAAGACATGAGGATGTCCAGCTTTTGTAAAGAAGCAGCATGTGGACAAGCTCGAGGCACGTTCAGTACTGTGTAAGTTTGTGGGATACCCAAAGAACTCCAGGGGGTATCTTTTCTATTCCGCAGAGGAACAAAAGGTTTTTGTTTCTCAGCATGCCCACTTCTTGGAAACTGAATTTTTAGAAAATCAGATAAGTGGGAGCACAATAAAACTGGAAGAAATTCCAGAACCACAAGCTATTACTGAAAGCTTGGAAGAACCAGAAGTTTCAAGAGAACCGGACATCCCAACGCCACTCCGCAGGAGTAGTAGGCAGTCTCATCCACCCGAGAGATACTACGGTTTTCTCATAGACGGGGATAGAGAGGATTGCACCATTGACTATGGTGAGCCTACTAGCTTTCAGCAAGCCATTCAGAGCGGTGACTCGGTAAAATGGCTAGATGCAATGCGGACCGAGATGGAGTCCATGGACACCAACAAAATTTGGACTTTGGACTTTGCTCCAGAAGGGGTAAAACCCGTAGGCTGCAAATGGATCTTCAGAAAGAAGATTGGTGTAGATGGGCAGGTTGAAACCTATAAAGCTAGACTTGTTGCAAAGGGTTTTCGTCAAAGACCTGGTTTGGACTATGACGAGACCTTTTCTCCAGTGGCTATGCTCAAATCCATTCGGATCCTTCTTGCCATTGCTGCCTTCCACGATTATGAAATCTGGCAGATGGACGTAAAGACGGCTTTCCTAAATGGAAATTTAGAAGAGTGTGTCTATATGGATCAGCCGGAGGGATTCATTCAGAGTGGGAGCAGTGGTAAAGTGTGCAAGTTGCTCAAGTCCATCTATGGACTGAAGCAGGCATCGCGGAGTTGGAACATCTGCTTTGATGATACTGTCAAAGAATTCGACTTTATCAAAAACCCAGATGAACCATGCATTTACAGTAAGATTGTAGAGAGAACTGTGGTGTTCCTCGTCTTGTACGTGGATGACATTCTCCTAATAGGAAATGATATTCCTATGCTACAGTCAGTCAAAGGATTCTTGTCACAGAGGTTCTCCATGAAGGACCTGGGCGATCCCAACTACATTCTGGGGATCCAGATCTATCGTGATAGATCTGAGAGGATGTTGGGACTTTCACAGTCCAGGTACATCGACACCATACTGAAAAGATTCAGTATGGAAGATTCCAAGCGCGGTAATTTACCGGCTTGTCACGGGATCACCCTCTCAAAAGAGATGTCTCCCAAGACTAATTTGGAAAGGGATCGCATGTCTATTATACCCTACGCTTCTGCGGTAGGCTCTATAATGTATGCGATGTTATGTACCAGACCAGATGTAGCATACGCATTGAGCGTTGTAAGCCGGTATCAGTCGGACCCAGGGGAGAAACACTGGATAGCAGTAAAGAACATTCTCAAGTACCTGAGAAGGACTAAGGAGATGTTCTTGGTGTATGGCGGAAAAGACCTCCAGATCGAGGCCTTTGCTGACTCCAGCTTCCAGAGTGACAAGGATGACTCCAAGTCCATGTCGGGTTATGTCTTTACCCTCAATGGAGGGGCGGTTTGCTGGAAGAGTTACAAGCAGGAAACCGTTGCTGACTCAACTATGGAAGCGGAGTACATAGCTGCTTGCGATGCCGTAAAGAAAGCTGTCTGGATGAAGAAGTTCCTCACGGAGCTTCAGGTGGTTCCTACCATTGTTGATCCAATACCGCTGTATTGTGACAACAACGGTGCTATAGCTTTAGCGAAATAACCCAGGTCCCATCAGAAGTCCAGGCACATTTTGAGGCGGTACCACCTGATCAGGGAGATCATTGATCGCCGGGAGATCGAGGTGAAGAGTATAGATTCGGAGAATAACACTGCAGATCCACTCACGAAGGCCCTACCTCAGACTCAGTTCGAGCGGCTGATCGAGATGATAGGTCTTCGATACGCCAGTACATGGCCTTAGTGCAAGTGGGAGATTGTTATTGTATATGCCCTAGAGGCCATTACTGTATCATACTAGTTTGTATATTACTTGATGGAAGCTTGGGATATTCACAGTTGTATAGAAAATCTTGCTCAAAATGGTAGTATGTTACTTGGTTTGTTTCTACTTCAATGTGTGTACATGTGTTTCTTTTAGCATATCGCCTATACACATTAGTGGAGCCCTTAGGATCTTTGCTTGATTACCAGCGTTGTGATGGCAGTCACACCAGTGGGGGCTGGGTAATCTACAAGCACATCCTTATACAGGTCCCTAGTCGTAGGATTATCGAGACAGGGCATCGATACTCCGGAGTAGACTAGCGTATGCGCTTCTCATCCCAGCAGGGGAGATGGTCTGTCCCACAGCCATCAGTACGTCGTACTGGAGATAGTATGCGGGTGCTCGTTAGGTTACGAGTACACTGGACAGGACTCGTCGGGAACTGTTGGTTGGTACTATACCTATCATCAGTTATCAATTCCCAGGTGGCATGAGTACAGCTTAGTCCGCTGACTTGACACCGTCACTTCGCCTCGAGTGTGTTCCCACTGTACTTAGATTACTACCCTACCACGGCTCAAAGGAGTCGTGCAAACAGGTAGTAGTTGGGTGCAGTCCCGAAGCACTTGGAGGCAGTGACGGTTAGACAGGATTCGTCTCTCCCGGTATTGGGGGTTGATATCGCGCTGTGTCTAGGAGAGCCATTACATAAGTTGTCCCTGGCCAGGGCAAGCGAGATATATTGGTAGGTTTCCAGTGTTATCTCAGGGTGTTCTGGGCTACACTCCGACACGACTTGTACCGCTATTAGAGGACTGACGTTTACCACCCCCTAGGCCCGCCATGCGATATTCTCAGACGAACGGACCGGACTGTACGGAGATTGTCACATGCAGGCTCAGTAAGAGTTCGGATGGGTTTACCTCATCGGCCTTCTTATCGACATCTACCTGGGGACCGTTACGTACAGCTAGTGCCGCTTGCGGTCTGTTGTTAAACCCACTGCCAGCGTAGTGTCGAGTCTTTAGAGTCCCACACAGAGAGTTTCCCTGCACTGAGCGAAACGTGTAGAGGCCGTATAGTTTTACGGCAGGGCTACGATCACTTACGTGCACTTGTGTGCGTTTGCTGTTCGGCCAGGCAATACTAGTGGGCTTTGGTTTAAGCCGGATCCTAGTATTGCGCGGATGGATTTGTTGTCTTCTGTGCATTCGCATTCTACATAATGCGGATGCGGGTGTGTATGCACAGTTTTGAGGAGCGTAGAAGGAGGTGGTGCCTCATTAAGGTTTTGACAATTGATTCGATCAAAACCATTCTGAGGCGGGCTCATTAGGGTTTTGGCAGTTGGTTCGGTCAAAACCATTATGAGCCGGGGACATTATTTGCTAATCTTTTTAGTGATAATTATGTGATGGCTAATTGCTTTGACCATTTGTCCATACTTGACTTTGTTGACCATTTGACCAAAGTTGACTTGGACCTTCATGAGAGGTCTAGAGTTTTCTTTGGTTTTCTTTTTATTTTTGGATATGAAAATGGTCAAGTCAATTGTTGCCATCAACTTTATCTTGAAAAGATTAGTCATGATGATGTTGGTGTATTATTGCAACCATGGTGGTTTTTTCTTTAGTTGATTAATTCATTTCTCTTTTCTTATTCTCTCTCTTGAGAAGAAAAAGAAAAAGCTCCATGGTTGCTAGCTTCATCTTCCTCCTCTTGAAAATTTCCTTTGATCTCATGTGTTGAGAGAAAAAGGATCCTAGTTGACAAAAACATCCATCTATCTCTTCTACACAACCTAGGACATCAAGACTAGCGATCTTGTTGCCCTAGTTGCCTCGGCTCGAGGTGGAGCTCGGAGCACAACTCTCGGGTGGATCGTCTTCGACCCAAGAAGGCCGCGGAAGTGATCAAGATCCGGATCGATCCTCGGAGCTCAGATGGACGAGCAGGACAGCGGAGAGAAGACCCGAAGGACCGGTATCGTGAGGTATAATCTCTATGGCATAGTAGATAGAAGCTCAAGTAGTTTGCTAGTTTGTAGTTTAGCAAAGATCCTTCTTTTAGTCCATGTTGCCTTTGCGCCAAAAATTCGATTTCGCCGTTTCCGCCTCCCCATAAGAACCGGGGTGAGCAACGTGGACTTATAGAGTCGTCACAGCTCCGGCGATCAACAGTGGCTTAAAGATTTTACAGAAAAGAGATAAAATTCGAGAAAGAAGAATAGAAGGAAGAAGAATAAAGAGGGGGGAGACCGAGAGAAAAACGGCTCACTGCGGTTGCACTGATAACGGGAGACGAGATGTTGGCGATGTCGGGGTCACCGGAGGTGAGCTGCCGGCGAGGGTGCAGGGTGCATGCTAGGTTCTGGTGTGTGGGGGTGATAAGAAAGAAGAAGAAGAGAAGAGAGAGAGAAGGAGAGAATGAAGGGGAAGAGAAGAGGAAAATGGGTGGTGACAGTGAGGCTGTGGGATCGCCGGCGACGAAGTGTGCATGGATGAGAGGAGGTCGGGTGTGCAGGGGTGAGAGGAAATCGGGTGTGCCGGGTTTTGGAGAGAGGTGTGTACGAGGTTGAGGAGAAGAGAAGAAGAAGGAGATGACAGAGATGAGGAGAGAAGGAGTTGCTGGCGATGACGATGTGATCGGCGGCGATGGAGGTGAGGATGGCGGTGATGGGTTCTGGCTGCAGTGGGGTTCTGTGAGGTGCGGGCTAGGGGAAAGAAGAAAGAAGAAGAAGATGGCGACGACGACGTGGAGGAGGAGATGGGATGGAGGTGGTGACGAGATCGAGGAAAGGTCGAGGAAGCAAGCGGCGGCTAGGGTTCTCGTGGGGCGCTCGGGCTTTTGAAGAAGAGAAGAAGAAGAAGGGATAGAGGGAGGTAACGGTAGGGGAAGCAGCGGTGACGGGACCAACGCCTACAGTGAGAGGAGAGAGAGAGATGCGAGAAGAGAGAGATAGGGAGAGAGCAAGAGGAGAGAGAGAGGGAGGAGAAAGAAAATTGGACGCTAGCGGGGGTGAGAGGAGAAGAGAGAGAGAGAAGAAGAAGAAAGAGAGAGAGAAGAAAGAGAGCGCTCGTGGGGCCCAGGGACGAGGAATAAAGGGTTTTGATTGGGTGAGGGAAAAACTGTTAGGGAAATTAAAAAATATTCATTGGGTAAACAAATATCATCTCGCTGGCCAAAAGATTTACTGGGATTATAAAAGGTAATCTCGTTGGTTTAGAAGAATATAATAGGCTGTTAATATTTTCAGCTGATTTTAAAAGATTTTAAAATAAATAGTATTTGGCGGGATACAAAATATTTCAGAATTGCGCCCGGGTCGGGTCCAAAAATTTGAATTTGAAATATGAAAATTATTGGCAAACTCCAAAAATTAAAATGAAGGATTTTGTAATAGAAAAGCATACCCCCAAGTACGGACGCACGTACATGCGCGTAACCGTCCAAACGCGTCCGGTTCATTGAACGGGACGAGAACACGATGCAAGGACGCTACCACAGGGTTAGGGGTATCAATCAAGCCAAGTCATGTATTTTAATAAATATTTACAGTGATTAAAAGTTATATGTTAAAACATGTGATGCCAGAAGAAATGCCGATATGCAGTTTATACTAGATGCACGTGTCTAAGCAACGAGTCAGGGTAAACTATAAATATAAATCAAACAAGTTCAAGTAAGCGGGTCAGGTCGAATGCAATGCACCAAGTAACTACTATTCGACCCAAACACGATAAATCAAGAATAAACCATAGATAAGTGAATACGAAAACTGGAATTGGTATAAATGAACTCGGGTGTTACACCCAAGGACACTGATTTCCCTGGGGTTGAAACGAGTCGAGGTACTCCTGCAAAGACACTGGTTTCTCTGCGGGTCGACGCGAATCGAGGTGCTCTCGTCAAGGACACTGGTTTCCCTGAATCGAGGAGGTTGCCCAAGGACACTGATTTCCCTGGGGTTGAGACGAGTCGAGGTATTCCTGCAAAGACGCTGATTTCTCTGCGGGTCGACGCGAATCGAGGTGCTCTCGTCAAGGACACTGGTTTTCCTGAATCGAGGTATTTGCCAAGGACACTGATTTCCCTGGGGTCGAGACGATCTCTGGTGGTCTCTCAGGCTTTATATAAGTTACCATCAAGACCCTGAAGTTAGGAATTTAGCCTTCGCTTCGCTTGTTGTGGTGTGTCCGAATCCTGTTGGAGGAGGGACGTTGTAGTGACATTTCGTCTGTTGTATAGAGACGAACGTCGAAGTTATGATCACTCCACGCTGGGGTGAGATGATCTTCGATTGTCTTCGGGCTTTATATGAGTTGTCGTCAAGACCTGGCTCCGTCTTCTGATGGAGCATGGGGAGGAATGATGTGTTTCCTTCTTTGTTTGTGCCCCTCGATTGTATACAGGGATTGCTGTGATATCGCCTGTAGTGCAAAAGTTTCATTCATTTTTTCATATTATTATTTTATTTCCGCGATGCTTTATCATTTCAGCTTTTATATCGCGAAGTTCACGATTGCCCAATCATTTCGGCTATTTTTCGCGGTGCCCAATCATTCGGCTATTTATTTTGTTTTTACTCACTGCTTTTTATTGCGAGTTGCCCAATCATTTTGGCTATTTATTTTATTTTTTCTCGCTGCTTTTTATTGCGAGTTGCCCCATCCTTTCGGCTATTTATTTTATTTTCACTCACTGCTTTTTATTGCGAGTGTAGAGCTTGGAATCTGGTGCCAATCTCAGCATCAGCATCGCTACAACTGGAATATTGCCAGGAGCGAATCATCATTTGCCATGAAAGGGCTTGGAATTTGATACAGGTTTAGGCATCAGCATCGCTACCACTGGGATATTGCCAGGAGCGAATCATCATTTTCCTCTGTCGATGTCAAACAAAGGTGGCTTAGCGAACAGGGTTAGGATCCTGTCGACTAAGGCTTTTGACTTCATGAGCCGTAAGGGTCTCACAAAGGTATTTCTCCCTACAAGTCATGAGGATCTCATAGGTGTGTTTTCTCCTTAGGGATCGTGAGGATTCCTAAGTGTATATTCCCCTGTAAGTCGTAAGGATCTTACAAAAGGGTTTTCTCCTTATAAGTCGAGAGGACTTACAAGGGTTGTTCACCGTATGGACATATCCCATTCATGGGTAGGACTTGGTTAGGGAAATGTTTATTCGCGCCCGTGGATTGTATACAAGGGTCAGTATTGAGCCGCTTGTAGGGCACTATCGAAGGTTGTGGGGGTTTCTTAAGAACAGGTTCAGGTCTCCGTAACTTAAGAATTTCAAATCATATGAGCCGTGAGGGTCCCATAAGAGAGTTCTCCTTACGAGTTGTGAGGATCTTGCAAGTGTAATTTCTCCTTAGGAATCGTGAGGATCCCTAAGTGTGTTGCTTCCCTGTGAGTCGTAAGGATCTCACGCGGGTGGTTTCTCCTTACAAGGTCGAGAGGACCCTGCAAGTGTCTTTTAACGAGGTTGTGCCCTTTCGGGTTTTCACAAACACTCGCCGGTAGCCTTGCTGTTTTTACTCACGGAGCCCTTTCAGGTTTTCATCCGTGCCCATTTCGCTTATGGAAATAACGTCTCTTTTTTTTTATTCTTTTTTATTCTTTTTTCTAACGAGGTCGCGCCCTTACGGGTTTTCACGAACACTCGCCGGTAGCCCTGCTGTTTTTACTCACGGAGCCCTTTCGGGTTTTCATCCGTGCCCATTTCGCTTATGGACATACCGTTTTTTTATTCTTTTTATTTATCTCATCAGCCTGAGGATGCTGTGGTAGTAGTTTAAAGACGTTTCGGTCGTCAGCTAGTTTTAGGACGTAGTGGTCCATCATTAGTTTAAGGACGTTTCGGTCCATCATTGAAGAAGGCCAGCTACTACTTATAAAGTTTTGAGCTTAGGAAGATAGCGAGCGGACATAGTCGTCGTCATCTATCATTGACCTAGGCTGTGACTCATTAAGCTTAGTATTTCTTTAGGAAGAAACCGTTTATTAGCCTGAAAGGCCTTTCACCGTGCATATCCATGAGTAGATAGGCTCCACCCTGGTAGACCTTGTCTATGATGTACGGGCCTTCATAGTTCGGCTTGAATTTTCCCCGCTTGGCGCGATTGGGGATCATAGGTCTTTTAACTACTAGCACGAGTTCACCTTGGCGGAATATCCTCGGCCTGGTCAATTTTTCATATGAGCGCGTCATCTTTGCTTTATAAGCCTCCAGATTTTGTTGCGCTATGAGCCGGGTTTCATCAAGGGCATCATGCTCCTCAAGCCGAAGGTGAGCATTTTCTTCGTCCGTCAGCTCGTAGTGGACTGCCACTCGTAGAGAGGGTAACTCTATTTCGAGGGGGAGTACTGCTTCTGTACCGAATACCAATGCGTATGGCGTTGTGTTCGTGGCTGTCTTGAACGTAGTTCGATATGCCCAGAGAGCTTCTTGCAGTCTCTCGTGCCAGTCTTTCTTATTTCGGGATACCGTCTTCTTCACGATCTTCGTCAAGGTCTTGTTGAAAGCCTCAGCTAGTGAGGAATATCTCCAGTCTATATTGTGTTGTTGCGCGAAGCGGCTGATCTTGTGGCTTCTGTAGGCTGGCCCGTTATCGGAGATGATCCGTCGCGGAGTTCCAAATCGATAAATGACGTGCGTCTTGAAGAAATGGAGGATATTCTCCGTCTTCACTTCCCTCAGCGGTACTGCTTCTGCCCATTTGGAAAAGTAGTCAGTCGTCGCCAAAATGAATCGATGTCCCCTGGACGATGCTGGTTCGATGGGGCCGATTACGTCAGTTCCCCACATTTCGAACGGCCGGCTTGCCACTGTTGGATGTAGAGGATTTGGGTGCTGATGGATAAAATCCCCATGAATCTGGCATGAGTGGCATTGCTTCGCATACTCTCGTTGGCCAATAGTAGTCCATCCGTTTAATTTTCAACTTCATCTTCGGGCATGCTTGGTGAGAACCGCAGAGTCCGTCGTGAACTTCCTGAATGACTCTTTTCGCTTCGTCAGGTCCCAGACATCTCAGCCACATAGAATCAAACGATCTCTTGTACAGAGTATCATTAACGAAGGCGAAAGATAGAGCTCGTTTCATGAGCTGATGTCTTGAGGACGCATCTTCAGGCGTTCGACTGGATTTGAAGTAGTCTATAAAGACTTCTCTCCAATCTTCAGCCTTTCCCTGATGTTTTATTTGCATAGCCGCTTGCTCAGTCGCTCCCTTTTCTTCGGATGATTCCAGAGATATTTCTGCGGGGCAAGCACCCGACGGCTTTGTACCATGATTCTCACGTCATCGAGGTTTTCATCGGCCAGTTCTTTAGTGAGCTTGGCTAACGCGTCCGCCTTGCTATTTTCTGCACGCGGTATGTTTTCCAAAGTGCAGGAAGGAATTTGGGTCAACAGCTGTTGCACCTTTTCGCCGTACTTCATCAACTCTGGTTTGCACGTTTAGTAGTCGCCATTTACTTGGCTAACGACCAGTTGGGAGTCTCCGTATATAAGGAGGTTTTCAATTCCCATGTCGATGGCGATCTCGAGGCCTGCTATCAAAGCTTCGTATTCGGCTTCATTGTTCGTCCTCGGCTCTGTTAAGGAGAAAGCAAAGCGCATTATCCCTCCTTGTGGAGTTACGAAGATGAGGCCCACCCCCGATTTGATTATAAAGGTGCTTTGTTTGCGCTTCTTCATGGAAGACGCTCCATCAAAATAGAGTTCCCATCGGGTATCACTACCATCGATCGCATCAAACACATGTTCGTCTGGCAGTTCGCAATTCAGAGGGGAATCGGCCGGTATCGGATGCTCAGCGAGGAAGTCGGCGATGGCCTGACCTTTTACTACCTTAAGAGGCTGATAGGTTATCGAAAACTCCATTAAGAGCAAGGCCCATTTAGCGAGTCTCCCTGTCAATATGGCTTTCGACATTAAATATTTAAGGGGGTCCACCTTCGAAATGAGACGGACTTCATGCGCCAACGCATAGTGCCTGAGCTTTGTTATCGCGAAGATCAACGCTAGGCAGTGTTTTTCGATGGGGGAGTAGTTGCTTTCTGCCCCCAGGAGAACTCTACTTAAGTAATAAAGAGCTCTTTCTTTCCCTTGGTCGTTCTCTTATGCCCATAATGCGCCTGAGGAACCTTCGAGGGCGGTTGTATAAAGAATGAGTGGCTTTCCCTTGACCAGAGCAGCCAACACTGGCGGATTCTGCAGGTATTGCTTGATCTCGTCCAGAGCGCTCTGGCATTTGTGATCTCAAATGAAAGGGATTCCCTTCTTCATCAGGTGACTGTAAAGGCGGCACTTGCCTGAAAGACTGGCTATAAATCGCCGGATGTACGCGAGCTTCTTTTGGAGAGACCGCAATTGCTTGAGAGTCCTTGGCGGAGGCATTTCCATGATCGCCTTGATTTTTGACGGATCTATCTCGATACCTCGGTGTCAGACAATGAATCCTAGGAATTTGCCTGAAGAAACTCCGAATGCGCACTTGAGAGGGTTCATCTTCAAGTTGTATTGTCGAAGGCGTTGAAATACAGTCTTCAGATGCTTTAAATGCTCCTCGTATGATTTGCTCTTAACCACGAGGTCGTCGATATAGCATTCGACGATTTCATGTATAAGGTCATCGAAGATCTTTGTCATGGCCCTTTGATAGGTGGCACCGGCGTTCTTTAGACCGAAAGGCATCACCTTGTAGCAGAATATACCCAAAGGGGTCCGGAAAGCGGTATGCTTCTGGTCTTCGGGATGCATCTTTATCTGATTATATCCTGATGAGCCGTCCATGAAGGAGAAAACCTCGTGAGTGGACGTGTTATCTATCATCAGCTCAGTGACTGGCACTGGGAAATCGTCCTTCGGGCAGGCTTTATTCAGATCCCAAAAGTCTATACATATGCGCACTGTCCCATTTTTCTTCATCACCGGGACGATGTTGGCGATCCAATCGGGATACTGAACTTCTTGGATAAACCCAGAGTCGATCAGCTTCTTGACCTCGGCGTTAATGCTCATCTCAAGTTCGAGCCGCATTCTTCTCGATGCTTGTTTGATTGGTTTAACGTCCGGGGATATCGCTAATTTATGCACAGCAATTTCTGGATCTAGTCCCGGCATTTCGGAATAGTTCCACGTGAAGTAATCTCTATACTGCATAAGCACGTCTTTTAATGAAGCAACCCTTTCTTCAGACAACAGTTCACTAACGAACGTCGGTCGCGGGTCGTTTGCCGTCCCCAACTCAATTTTCTTGAGGTCATCCGCAGTGGTGTGTATTCCATCTTCCAGCTCTTTCGGCGCTGGTGGAAATTCTGAGATCACCTCGTTATCGCTGTTTTTGAAGCACCAGGGAAGGTCATCCATATTCTCGGGCTCTTCTTTTGATATTGTTATCATATGACAAGTACGAGCTCGCTTCCAAGACCTATGTGGATCTGGTTCTACCCTCATGGCCTTGGGTTCATGCTTCTGTGGCGGCGTTACCCTCCAGCTGTCAGATAGAGCGAACTTGCCGAGCTGATACTGATCTTCGACCGAATTCTTGAAAGTGAAGCAATCTTTGAGAGGGTGTCCTATTACCCTGTGATAAGAGCAATAGTTCGGGTGTGAGACATCGCCTGCTTGTTCGGGGTGCTTGGACTCCGGAAGTGTAAGCATTTGGTGCTTTATGGCTAGGTCAAGTATCTTCTTTGTCTTGTCTTGAGGAAAAGAGTATGCTCGACCCATCTTTTTCATAAGGGATAAATCCGGACCGCTCGATTCCCGACTGCGTGGCTTCTTGGTCCCACTTTGTCGTTGTTGAACACTTTTTCCGCTTTTCGACTTGTTTCTGCCTCTGCATCGGGCCTTTTTTACAACAGGCTGACAGGGAGCGGCATTTTCGTCTTTCACAGCCTGTTGAAGGAGGCGTTGCGTCCTGGCTTTCTCGTAGATGGCCATTTCGCGGTTGAGGTCGTCTCGAACTTTTTGACCAGCTTCCCTTATAAGTTTGTTCATTTGTTCTTCGAACGAAGGACTGGGCATTTTTGCATCGGGGACTTTTTCTGGCTCAGGATTAGCATCTTCCCATTGAGCATCTCCTTCTTCATTGAAGTCATGCACAACATAGCAGTCGCGGAGTAGCTCCTGTTTCTTGGACCGAACATATCCAAGCCCGATTGCTTCCATTCTCCCGTTAGGCAATTTGCGCCGAGTTCCGGGAACATTCCAGATCCTATCATAAAACTTAGCTTTTCGAGCGGTCTGTTTATGGGGTACACCTTGGAACTTTAACAGCCTTTTCAACCCTTCTGTATAATACCTAGGCAGAAAGATGGGCTGAAGCCTGTCAAGCGTATGGTCCGCACCGTGCCAGATTTCTTTTTCTACTCTGGTTTCCCCGGAGCGGTAGAATAGAATCGCCTTTTCACCTTTTCGTCTGTGAGGGACATAGAACGTCTGTAGCTCTTCTACGATGTAGGTATCAAGCACGTCAAGCTCTTTATGATGTTTAAGAGGAACCATGGCGACTTGCAGACTTTGCTCTTCATCAGCGAAAGTTTGTATTGAAGGCCGAGTAGAGAATATAGCATGGACTTCATCTTCCGAATCGCTGCCAAAGATCAACAGAGGGCGGACGGTCCCGGCTTGTTGTGTTGGGGTGGCCTGGAATAGACTATCTCTTCGTCCTCCTCGGTATCGCTCCCGAAGACAGGGATTGTGGCGTTAGCTTTGTTTTCTGGCTTGTGACACCTTTCCGTGTCTTCGAAATCCGGTAAGAAGTATTTTGCATCTTCATATTTGCGGACTTCGTTCACGGAATGGGTTCAACTCTCCTGTTACGGTATACTCAAGACCATCCTTAAAATATTTCATCCACTGATGCTGTGTAAAAGGGATGATGTTGTACTCGTGTAACCAGGGTCGGCCGAGTAAAGCATTATAGCATGTCTTGGCATCTATGACATGGAATTTAATGTCCGTGACGAGTAGCCCAAAGCATAACGTCAGTATCACAGACCCGAGAGTCCGTGATGATTGAGAGTCGAACCCAGAGATGGTGATCTTGTCCCGAGCGAGGTGCTGGACGCTCATGCAGATTTCCTTCAATACCCGTACATTGAGGAGATTGACGGAGGACCCATTGTCAACCAAGATTTTGCCTATCTTTATATCATGGCAGTATCCTGAGACATAGAGGGGCCGATTGTGTTCGCATGTCCCAAGGAGGAGGTCTTCATCACCGAAAGTGACATCGGCTGTGTGCACTTCTTCCAGCTCGTCCTTCATCTTTTCTTCGGCGAGAAAATCTTGGAATTGCTCTGGCTCCTATAGCGCTTTGATCAATGAATCCCTTGCTTCTTTTGATAGTTAGAGGGCATCGAGAATACTGAGTTGCGAGGGTAACTTCCTCAAGTGTGACAGAACGTTGTAGTCCATCTTATTTTTCTTTGGCGGGCCCTTGGCGGTTAGCTCTTCTATGGCTTGGTCATCTAGGGCGATATCCTCAGAGACCTTATCTTTTCCCTTATCTTTTTTATTTGAGGGTCCGAGATTCTTTTCGAGTAGCGTACGATTATGCAGCCGGATATTTTCGCAGGCCTTCGGCTCTTCCTCTTTTCCCGAGGTGGACTCTTTAAAGAGAGGGCTAAGCTCCATTTCCTCGTCAGAGTCACTCCCGAATGTAAGAATTTGCGCTTCCCCAGCGTTAACCATGCGACAATCGTCGGTAGTTCTTCTAGGCTCCTCGGTCGTACTTTTCCGCTCCCGACGAGTTTTGCGCTTCTCCCGCTTAAAATGTTGCCGGTGAACAACATATCCCTGCCACCATCTATTGAAAGCTTTGCACTCTTCGGTAGGGTGCGAAATCTTTCGATGATATAAACAGTAGGAAGGGTGCATTTCTGCTTTGCCGGCAATGTTTCCTTCAGAGGGTGGTAGCTTCATCCCCATTGATATGGCTCTAGCAAACCTTTTCCTCGTCTTGAATTTGTTTTTATCCGCAACGGACGTCTTTTGATTTGACGGGAGTGTCTCAACTCTTTCGTCTAGTCACCGGCGCTTGGCCCTTTCAAATATGACCGTCTCGCGTTCCTGATCAGCTTTACTTTTCAAAAGTGCTTCGCTGAGGAATGCGTCAATTGTTTCATCTGATGGCCTCAGAAGTTCCGGTTTAGGATCTGCCCCCAGCTTCTCAGTGCAAGGAGTTTTCTCATCGTCTGTAAACGAGTAGGAGATCATATAACAACTCGCCACGTAACCCTCAGATTCATCCGATGAGCTTTCTCCATCATCTTCTTCCTGAAAGACGTAGCTGAGGAACTCTTGGAGCATGATGGGAGTCCGTGCCTTCTGATTATACTCCTCTAGCGCGTCAATCTGTTTCTGTAAGTCCGTGCGCTTGTCGCCAGGCTTCACGGGCTTTTTGGATTTCTTCTTCTTCTTCTTTGAAGATTTCGACGGCTGGGTACGAGTGCTTGGGCCATCACCACCGATCTTTGGAATTGGGCACGGCTTTAGCATCCCTTCGATGATCTCAGGCTCCAACGGGTTCTTCCACCTGATCACCGGGCATGCCTTGAGATCATTCAGCATCCTCTTTGTTTTGGCTGATAGCACAACCTCCCACGGAGCTTCTTCAACAAGAGAGCACGTTGCCCCTGGCGTATTCACACTTTTCGGGGTATGAGGTTGCGGCGGGTTCACCTTCCATCTTTCGGACAACGCGAACTTGCCCTGATGGTATTGGTCTTCAATCCAGTTTTTGAAGACGTAGCAATCCTCGATCGGATGACCCAATACTCGGTGATAGGGACAGTAATTGGGATCATTGACGTCGTTTGGCTGCAACGGGCGTCTTGAATCCGGCAGATTGATAAGTCTGTTGCGCAATGCCAGCTCGAACAGTCTTCTCGTTTTATCTTGAGGAAACGAGTAAGGACGTCCTAGCATCTTCTCGAGGGGTACACGTGGACGCATATTGTTTTGACGGACAACCGGCTTCAAGTTGCTCGGTTGTTGTTGAGCATTAGCGACGACAATCGCTTTTCCTTTCCCCTTCTCATTTCGAGAGTCCAGCTCTGGAGGAGACGGCCTATGGCCCATTTGGTCCATTTAAGCTAGCTTGTCGATCAAGGCCTGGAACGTGGTTGGTTTAAAGAACATCATGAACCGTGAAATAGTTGCATGAGGATCTAAGGTGCCCACGAACATGCCCACTGCTGGCGCTTCTTCGATGCGCTGTTCGCACTTCGACCACAAGTTCCACCATCGGATTGCATATTGAACCCAAGTCTCGCCCGGCTTTACTCTCGCATTAATCAAAGCTGTTATTGGAGTATGCTCGCTGGCGCTTGCAAAACGCTGGGTAAACAACAACTCCATTTCAGCGAAGGTCTTGACGGAGTCATTCAGAAGTTCGGAGTACCACTCAAATGCCGTCTCCGATAAGCTACCGACGAACTGGTGAAGCAACAATTTATTATCACCGCCGGTATTACCACAAAGAGCCCTGAACTGGGCAACATGTTGATGGGGATTGCCAGTCCCCTTGTAGACATGACATTTTAGGATCGTGTAGCCCGGCGGGTACTTGATCTGATCATACCAGCTCGGATATGGTCATCCCGTTTTGACAACTTGCCCGGCTGCCTCAGTTGCCTGGTGAACGCATATCTGCTGAGCTATATATTCATCCAGGTCAGCTTTGGAAATTGCTCCTCCTTGGCTGCTGACAGAGCCGGTGGAGGTTTCGGCGTTTCTCCTCTGTCATCTTCAAGAACGATCGGAGGATCTTCAGCTGGAGGATCTTGCTGGATCATCATACCCATCATGTCCTGGAACAGAAGGGCCATTCGTTTTATATTGGCTGCTTGCTCTGCAGCCTCTTTGTCCTTCTTTTCTAGTATCCTACGAAGGAATTCGGCGTCAGTTTATTGCTCCTGGCGCTGATCCGAGGATGCTTCTGGGCTTTCTTTTGGCCCAGTGAGTGCGGCCATCGCGGTCATCATTTCCTGGAGCTTATGCTGCTGTTCCTGAGCTTTAGTCACCGATCGCGTAAGTGGTCTATGACCTGTGGATATACGGCTGTCCTCTTTCCCAGACGCCATGTAGACGGTGTGTACCATAATGCCCCCAGACTTAGAGCGTTTGGGCTCACTACCTTTGACATTCGCCGCAGGCATGGGGATTTTCTCTGGCCTTCTTCTCTTATGGGCCGTCGAAGTTGAGGGGACCGTTGCTTTGGGCACCCAGATAGTCGTCGTCTTTCGTTGCTTGACAGGGGGATTTTCTTCCTGCCGGACTTTCGACTTCTTATGTTGATGAGAGAAATTTGGATCAATCACTGATTCTCGGACCTGTCGCCAAGTCTTGTAGATCCTGGAGGATGGCCGTTGAGGAGACTACTCCGGCTTTTCTGGTTCTGCTTCCCCGATGGTCTCTACCGGTGGAAGAGATCTTTTGAGCACCGCAGTTGGCGAATTTCTGCGTACCCTGTTCAGCTGCTCAAAGCTGTTCCCAGTTAGAACAGCAGCATTAACTTCCACCGTTGGAGCTGGTGGAGTTAGCCCAGAAGGGGAGTTGCCCCCAGTCTTCCTTATCCGGTGCCAGTGGCGACGTCGGGCGTGACGGGTTGTTGGGATGGTTTCAGCGACGGTTTGTCTTGCCCCCTATTCTGGGGAGGGGCTGCTGCCGGTGTCAGCCTCTTGAAGACTGACGTTCGTTGAGAAGCTACGTCCAACCGGTCAAAAACAAATTTCTGAGCGGGAGCGGGAACGGGAGCAGTCAGTCTCGTGAAGACCGACCCTCTGGGAGGAGAAGCCGCCTTGACGACTTCAGGGGCGGCTATCTTTTTTTGGATGGCCACTTCAGGTATTATGGGCTTCTTGGTAGGCCCATCGGAGTTCAGGCTTAGTCTAGTGAAGACCGAGGAGTTGGAATTGGACGACCCGTTGAGAGAGGCCTTGATGGTAGTGAGCCGATCGAAGACCGACTTCTTTTGCGCTTCCTTCGGCAGCGGGACATTAATGTTCACTGGCGGGAGCATGGTCCCAAAGAACAGACCGGTGGTAGCCTGAGTTACTTGTTCCACAGGCATAGTGAACAGAGAGGCGGCCTGCGGTCCATAGGCCACACCTCCAGGTAAGGTGGAGCGTCGGTTGCAGTTGCATTTGGAGCAGTTTGAGCAGTTGGACGCCATTGCTGTTCGATTTCTGCGCCAAGCAAGAGACCAAATCTTAGTAACTTGAAACCCGAGGGCAACCATTAACAAACCGTGATTCATTCACGAAGACGAAACACGAAGTGTGGAGTGGAAAGAGGAAGAGGTCCCACCGGGCGTGCCAGAATCTGTTCCCCTCCGAACGGCGGCCAAGACATGGACGTCTTGCCTGAGATTCGGGGCAGAAGCTATTTGGTTTTATCCGTCCACCTCTCCGAATAAGCCAAGTTGATTTATGGCACCATGTATCGGAGGTTTAGACGGATGCGGCTGATGTAGCAGATTTCGTCAGATTCCACCTCGCTTGAGGGGTTTTTGATTGTGGGGACGCTCTTCCCTGCAGGCGCAAGCCCCTGCAGTTAATTACGCTACCGCATCGCGGTAACAACTTTCTCCTTCTCTAGATGTTCACTTCGTGTCGTGGGTGTTTGTTTTGTTTGTGGTTGCCAGTGGATTGTATACGGAGACTAATTTATGTCATCGCCCGTAGGATGTGGATTAGTCCAAATCCGTATTTTCTTAGATTTGGGTTTGGGGTTTTGGTTTAAGGATACGTTAGCCATATTTGAGGCTAAGATCAACTTAAACGTTTGTTAAGGATACGTTAGTCCAATTTGAGACTAAGATCAACTTAACTGGATCGTTTAGATCCAACGAAAGAGCGTTTGGGCTCTATTGTTCCAGTTTAGGGACATAGTGGTCGATTTCCAGTTTAGGGACATGGTGGTCCATCATTCCCGTTTTAGGGACGAATGTTGGTTTAAGGACGCATCAGTCCATGAGTTTAAAGACCCCACAGTCCGTATTGTTGGTTTGAGGATGCGTTAGTCCATGAGTTTAAGGACCCCACAGTCCGTATTGATGTGTGGTTATCGGGACCCGTCATCTCTCTGACGACGTTGAAGGATTACAACGACAAATATCAGAGGAGTTGGAGATGTACCCTTGAACCGGGTGTAAATTGATTCGAGAGAGCATTTGTGCTCAGTTCAATTTAATTTGAGGACTTACGGCCATGATTGGGTTAAGTCCAGTTGAAAATGTTCAACATTTTATTTATGTTTGGCCTGTTAGGCCTTTGTTTGGGCTCTGCCCTCTTTTAAAATAATGCAAAGCATTTTATTTTGGTCTGTTTAGACTTTTTTTCTTTTAATTGGGCTCTGCCCCTTTTAATAGTGCACAGCACTTTTGTTTGGTCTAATAGACCTTTTTTTATTGGGCTCTGCCCTTGATAATGCATTGCATTAAATACTCTGACAGCGCCCCACGTGGCTTGTCAGGCGCTTTGCGCCAATTGAGGAGCGCAAGGCGCAAACTCATGTGATGGTGACACATGTAACGCTCTGGTGAGCGCAAGCGCAGTGTGCTGCGCCATTGCGCTGCGCTAGTGCGCTGCTGACACGTGGCGCGCTCTGGTGAGTTGCGCCAATCCAAGAACGCAATGCTCATTTTTGTAAAGCGCAAGGCGCAGTTTGTTCTGGGCCTGACACGTGGCGCTCTCTGGTGGCTTGCGCCAACCCAAGAGCGCAACAGTGCAAATTTTACAAGTGCAGGGCACTGTTTAATCTCTTGATCAAATTTATATCAAAGAAAATAAGTTTTTTCTTGTTTCAAGAGGTTTTACCTCATGATTAAAGAACCAATGGTTCATCAAAAGGCTGTGCCTTTATATGTAGATCAAAAGATCTAATAAGGAAGTATATTACTTCTTTTTTTATTCTTATTATTTGATCTTTACTTTTATTTAAGATCTTAATCTTGTTCTTAGATCGTTGATCTTTTCAGAAGAAATTCTTCTTTTCAAAGGTTTACCTTTTTCTTTTTCTGAGTTCTTTCTCAAAGTTTTCAGAAGATTTCTGTGAGTTCTCTCTGTGTGTCAATGTGTTTTAGACTTGGAGTCTAGGGGCCTTTATATAGTGCCAATTGGTTTGTTAAATCAGTTAGAGAGACCTTTCTCTGAGTGATTTAGGGATTTTTCCCCACCGTTGGATTTTTGATCAAAGGGCTTCTGTTTTACAGAAGAGAATCTTATTGTTTTAATAAGATTAGAAAGATCTTTCTGGAATTTTAATTCTGTTTTAGTGCTGGCTGCGCTGACACGTGTCGCACAGCGCAGAGCGCAGCACAACTGCGCTGACACGTGTCGCACAGCGCAGAGCGCAAGTTCCCTGAAGCGTTGCTTCCTTTATTTTTTATTTTAAAAAGAGGCTTGCTCTGATTGGGTGCGCTGCCTTGGGCGCAGCACTGGCGTGTCAGCTTTTGAAACGTGGCGCGTTGCGCACAGCGCAAGCAATCTGAAGCGTTGCTTCAATTTTTGAATTTTTGAAATTCAAACAGAGCTTTGCTCCAATTGGGGGAAACACTCTTCTAAAAACTTTGAGAAGAATTCAGAGAGAAAGAATTCAGAGATCAATGATCTAAGAACAAGATCAAGATCTTTAATAAAAAATAATAATAAAGAAGTAATCTACTTCATGACTAGAATCTTTGATCTATATAAATGCATTGCCTTTTGATGAACCACTGGTTCTTGAAATTTGAGGTAGAACCTCTCTGGGACAAGAAAAAATTGTTTTCTTTGATCTAAATTTCATCAAGATATTAAACAGTGCCTTGCACTTTTGAAATCTGCACTGTTGCGCTCCATGGATTGGCGCAAGCCACCAGAGAGCGCAACGTGTCAATCACAGAACAACTGCGTCTTGCGCTTCTAAAAACAGAGCACTGCTCTCTTGGTTTGGCACAAGTCACCAGAGCGCGCCACATGGCAGCAGCGCACTAGCGCGGCGCAGCGCATTGCGCTAACAGATTTGCGCTCACCAGCGCGTGACACGTGTCACCTCCACATGAATTTGCGCCTCGCGCTCCTCAATTGGCGCAAAGCGCCTGACAAGCCGCGTGGGGCGCTGTCAGAGTATTTAATGCAATGCATTATCAAGGGTAGAGCCCAATTAAAAGGTCTATCAGACCAAATAAAATGCAATGCATTATTAAAAAAAAGGGCAGAGCCCTATTAAAAGGTCTATCAGACCAAAAAAAAATGCAGTGCATTATTAAATAGGGCAAAGCCCTAGTAAAGGCCTAATAGGCCAAATGCAAATAAAATATTGAACATTTTCAACTGGACTTAACCCAATTCTGGCCATAAGTCCTCAAATTAAATTGAACTGAGCACAATTGCTCTCTCAAATCAATTTACACCCGGTTCAAGGATACATCTCCAAACTCCTCTGATATTTGTCGTTGTAATCCTTCAACGTCGTCAGAGAGGTGACGGGTCCAGACAACCATACATCGATACGGACTGTGGGGTCCTTAAACTCATGGACTAATGCGTCCTTAAACCAATATTCGTCCCCAAAATGGGAACGATTGACCACCATGTCCCTAAACTGGCAATGGACCACCATGTCTCTAAACTGGCAACGGACCACCATATCCCTAAACTGGTAATACGGACTGTGGGGTCCTTAAACTCATGGACTAATGCGTCCTTAAACTAATATTCGTCCCCAATATGGGAATGATGGACCACCAAGTCCTTAAACTTGTTAGATTTACCTAGCACCTTATGAAGGGCTTGGAAGCATCACATGTACCAAAGATTAAAGTTTTAGGGTGCTAAGTGAACACACAAAGAATCATTCCTAGAAAATTAGGGTTTCAAAAACAACACATCATCTCAAGTAAGAAAAGCTAGGGTTTTGAGAGTACAACCTTTGTAGCTCCCTACGCTAGACTCCTCGGCTACTTGGGGTTTGGAAAAGGTCCGCTTGAACTCCTCTAGGTCCATGATGATCCACCCGGAGTCCGCTTTGTCCAAGCTTGCAACTTCACTTGATCAAGAGAAAGAAATGAAGCTAACACTCTAAACAAGTGGGCAAGACTTGTGTAGAATGATGTTATGGTGGCTTTTCTCACTTCAAAAACCTAACTTGATGAGTATTTTGCTCACTACAAAAGTCTAGAGAGCAAAAGAAGAAGGAGGAAGAAGATGATGGCCTATTTGAACAAGAGTGAAAAGATAATCTCATATCAAGAAAATGGAAAATATATGTATATATATTTTTCACCCTTCATCTCAAACCATGGTTATATCATATGGATATTATTTCACTTGAGTTAAAACCTAAAAGAAAAGATTAACACTTGGGTAAAAGGTAGGTGAGCATGGTTAGTTGAAGGAAGAGTGTAGAAACCATGTATTAATCTTTATCTTTTGTTTTGTTTTAAAACAAATGCAAATATATATATATCCATATATATAAATATAGTGTGTGATTCTTATATTGCCATCATTTTCTATGTATATCCAACCATGAAGGATGATGTATGTATGTATATGTGCATGCACATCCATATGTGCATGCACATCCATATGTACATGCACATCCATATGTGCATGAATCATGAAAGAATGCATACATGCATGCATACATCAAAAATATAAGAAAGGATTTCTAATGAGAAACTA
Organism: Agapanthus africanus; assembly: GCA_030015575.1. Lineage (NCBI taxonomy): Eukaryota > Viridiplantae > Streptophyta > Magnoliopsida > Asparagales > Amaryllidaceae > Agapanthus > Agapanthus africanus. The sequence goes on along the minus strand of CM057350.1, from coordinate 126,647,141 downwards.
ATGGTTAAATGATAAATCAACACTTGATTTATCAATCCGGCCATATCACATACGACCCAACCAAAAGCAAGCCGCCCGATTAATATACGGTATCTCATACGCGCATTTTAACCGGGTCCATGCGCATATCGCATACGCGCACCACAACGTTTCGCCTGAACTAGGTAACTCCTTTGTGGGACTCTAAGACTCGTCAATACGCCGGCAGTGGGTGATGATCATATCAAGCACCCCCAAGCCGCAAGCGGTCAGCTAAACGTAACAGCCACCCGGGTATTGAACGATCAGAAGATCAGCAAGCAAGCCCGCTCCAACTCCTGTAAAATCCTGCCGGTAACACTTCGCGTACAGTCTGGTCTCCTCGTCTGATATGTCGCATATCAAGTCTAGGGGTGGTAAACGTCAGACCCCAATAACCGATAAGTCGTGCCGATGTGAGGCTCATAACGGGTCGAGAAACTACTGGTAACACTTACCAACAAATCTCAGAATCAGCCCTGGCCAGGGACTTCCCTGTTACGGCCAATCGAGCACAGCGCAACATCAACCCCCAATACCGGGAGAGACGAAACCCCTCCTATCCCTCATCGCTTCCATGTGACTCAGGACTGTACCCAAAAACCACCGTTTTGCATGCCCTCATGGACGTGGTAAGGTGGAAATCAAAGCACAGTAGTAATCACACAAGACTCTATGACGATCTCGGGTCTACAGACTAACCTGCACAAGTGTCATCAGAGAACTGCCATCTGACGTGAGGTATAATACCATCTGGGAGTTCTCGGCGAGTCCGTCCAGTGTACCCAGTCTCCACTGAGCACCCGTATACCATCTCTGATGTCAAACACCAATGGATATAGGATCATCCATCGTCCATCTCATGGGTCGAGAAGCGTATACGCTAGTCTACACTGGTATATCGATACCCCGTCTCGATACACCCACGACTAGGGACCTTGAAGGATGTACTTATGGACTACCATGTCCCGACTAGTATGATCTGCATCATAGTCCAGGTAGTCAAGTACACATCCTAAGGGCTTTACCAACATGTAATAGAGAGACAAGAAGTAAAGGACCCCACTTGGGCTTTACCAACATGCATCATAGTCCAGGTAGTCAAGTACACATCCTAAGGGCTTTACCTCCATCGTCGAGTCTGCCACGGTTTCCTGCTTGGAACTCTTCCAGCTAACCGCCCCTCTGTAAAGGGTAAAGACAAATCCCGACTGCGACTTAGAGTCGTCCTTATCACTCTGGAAGCTCGAATCTGTAAAGGGCTCCACTTGGAGTTCTCCGTTACCATACACCAAGAGCATCTCTTTAGTCCTTCGTAAGTACTTGAGAATGCCCTTCACAGCTGTCCAGTGACTCTCTCCAGGATCAGCTTGATACCTACTCACTATACTTAGTGAGTATACTATATCGGGTCTGGTACATAGTATCGCGTACATGATAGAGCTTACAGCCGAAGCATAGGGTATCCCTTGCATGCGAGCTCTCTCCAAATCAGTCTTGGGAGACATCTCTTTGGAGAGAGTGACACCAGAGATCATGGGTAAGTTCCCACGCTTGGATTCTTCCATACTAAACCTCTTTAGTATGGTGTCAATGTACCTGGATTGGGACAATCCCAAAATCCGTTTAGATCTATCTCTATAGATCTTAATCCCCAATATGCAGGAGGCATCACCAAGATCTTTCATTGAGAATCTTTGTGATAAGAAGAGCTTGACTGATTGCAGCATAGGAATGTCATTTCCTATCAAGAGTATGTCGTCCACGTACAATACGAGGAAGACAATCTTACTCTCTGCCACCTTCTTGTAGATACAAGGTTCATCTACGTTTTTGACGAAATCAAACTCTTTGATAACGACGTCAAAGCAGATGTTCAAACTCCGCGATGCTTGCTTTAATCCATAAATAGATTTAAGCAGCTTGCACACCTTTCCGCTGCTCCCACTATCTACGAAGCCCTCTGGCTGAGTCATGTACACGCACTCTTCTAAATCACCGTTTAGAAAGGCGGTCTTAACATCCATTTGCCAGATTTCGTAATCATGATATGCAGCGATGGCAAGCATGATCCGGATGGATTTAAGCATAGCCACTGGAGAAAAGGTTTCGTCATAGTCCACACCTGGTCTTTGATGAAAACCCTTTGCAACAAGTCTAGCTTTGAAAGTCTCCACTTTCCCATCTACACCAAATTTTTTCTTGAAGATCCACTTGCTCCCAATGGGTTTTACCCCTTCAGGAGCATCTTCCAAAGTCCACACTTTGTTGGTGTACATGGATTCCATCTCGGACCGCATTGCATCCAGCCATTTCACTGAGTCCCCACTCGTGATGGCCTGCTCGAAGCTAGTTGGGTCATCATCCTCCATGATGCAATCCTCGCTCCCACCATCCATGAGAAAACCGTAGTATCTCTCAGGTTGGCGAGGAACCCTACTAGATTGGCGGAGAGGCTGAGGTTCGTTGGGAGCTACTGAATCCTCTGGTTCCACCAAATCTTCAGTTGCGGTTTGTATATCTGGAACCTCTTCCAGCTCCACCACTTTGCCTCTAATTTCTTTTACAAGAAATTCCTTTTCTAAAAAGGTGGCATGTTGAGCAACAAACACCTTTTTTTCCTCACTGTGGTAGAAAAAATACCCATATGAGTTCTTTGGATATCCCACAAACTTGCAAAGAACTGACCGTGCCTCGAGTTTGTCTGGATTTTGTCTTTTGACATAGGCCGGACAACCCCATATCTTAACTCGTTTAAGATATGGCCTCTTTCCACTCTATATCTCATATGGTGTGGTAGGTACAGATTTAGATGGAACTTGATTCAATAGGTATGCTGCTGTCTCCAGCGCATATCCCCAGAAGGAAATAGGTGACTCAGCTGTGCTCATCATAGAGCGCACCATATCTAATAGGGTGCGGTTCCTCCGTTCCGATACACCGTTGTGCTGTGGTGTATATGGAGGAGTTAGCTGAGAGAGAATCCCATTCTCTTTTAGGAAGTCCAGGAATTCAATGCTCAGGTATTCACCTCCTCGATCAGTTCGTAGGATTTTAATACTTTTTCCGGTTTGGTTCGACTTCTTGTTTATATTCTCTAAATTTCTCAAAAGCTTCTGATTTGTGTTTCATCAAGAACACATATCCGAATCTAGAGAGATCGTCAGTGAATGTAATGAAGTACGAAGAACCATCCCTGGCATGTGTAGACATGGGACCGCATACATCACTATGTATCAGTCCTAAGAGTTCGGAAACTCTTTCTCCGTGTCCCGTAAACGGAGTCTTGGTCATCTTGCCTTTGAGACATGACTGGCAAGTGTCATAAGATGAAAATTCGAATGGTTTCAAATATCCATCCTTATGCAACTTAGCTAGCCGTGTCTATTTATATGACCGAGTCTACAATGCCACAAGAAGGATTCGTTCAGTTCTGAACTCTTCCTCTTGTATGTGTTTGTTATGCTCAGAACTGTTGATTGATTTAGAACATAAATGCCATTGCACAATGTGCCTGATCCAACCAACTTTTGGTTAAGGAAAATGTTCATAACATTATCCTGTAATACAAAATTATATCCTTCTTTACTCAACAAAGAAACTTATATAATGTTGCATATCAGGTTCGGCATGTAATAGCATTCATTCAGAATCAATGTATTACCAGTTGGTAATACAAGGTGATATTCCTCGACGGTCTTAGCTGCAACAATTGCACCATTTCTAACTCTTATGTCTTTATCACTTTCTCCAAGTTCTCTACCTTTTCTAAGCCCATGTAACTGATTACATATATGGGATCTTGACCCGGTATGTAATACCCAGGACGTAGGGCAAATGGAGAAACAGTTCTCTGTAACGAACACACCCGAAGAAAATGCATCAACATGTACTTTCTTCATTCGGGTGGCATGGGAATCCTGGTATTCCCCTATATCCTGTTCAGTCCTATAACTCTTATAAGAAAGAACGGAACCAACGTTCCCCAGCACAGTATAACATGCGGGTTCGGTCAATACATCCATATTATTATCTTGATTAAGGCATGACATGGTCGCTACCTGGAGAGAGAGAGAAGAAAACACTTTAGCGTATGCTCTTGCAAGATCAGATTGGTTATTATTTTATCTAATCAGGATGGCTCCCACTGTTTTTTATCAAATCTTCCTTCAAATCTTAAAAGGAAAGACTAGCCGGGATTAATTACACCTTACAATTTCGCCAATCTTTCAGCCAGGCCAGTGTCGGTACTTTGAGGGAGGTTCCCCATGCTTTCGCACGGACCTAATTAAAGTAAACCTCATTTTCCCAGAGGCGTAACCCCGTTGACACCTTTCTAGACACCTACTTGATCGGCTAATTGTCCTGTATAAAACTCTCCCAGGAGTAACAATTACTCGCAGTGGGTATCAGGATCCAACTATCTCATAGAAGGTATGCAATCTCATTGCAAATTTCAACACTTGAAACTCCCGATAATGTTTTGCCCCAAGCATCTCATGACCTTGACGGAGGTCAACAAACCACAGGGTGTAAGTCAAGTTCAACCCGTCATTTCTTGATTGAATCAAACCCACCCGCACGACCCTTGACGGAGGTCAACAAGATCGTACGACTACCCTAATCCAATCTGCATCATATGCAAAAGCAGATAAATACTAGTTAGCTACCGCACACTACGCCTTGACGGAGGTCAACAAACGTAGCACGAATACTAAGTAGGACTTATCTGAAATGACGGAGGGCTACGACAGGTTTTTCTGAAAACCTATTGCGTAATGAACTTGATATCGTTGTAGAATCATGTGAATTTTGAAATGGAGTGATTTTGAGGCTTTTATTAGTTTTGCTAAAGAGGTCACTCCCGGTGAAGGGATCTCGGCTCTTTCCTCATCGAATAAGATGCGGGATATATCATATATATCACTGTGCAAAGCAAAACTCCAAAAGTAATCAAAAACCAAACCGAGTTTTGTAGCATCTGCCAGTTTTGCTAAAGAGGTCACTCCCGGTGAAGGAATCTCGGCTCTTTCACCATCGAATAAGGTGCAGGGTATATCATATATACCGCTATACAAAGCAAGACTGTAGCTACCCTTTTATTTGAAAATTTGATTCTACAACATCTTTTAGGTTTCTTTTCTTTCATTAATCACATTAATGAAGTCCCATCATTTAAGTCACCTAAACATCATAGATAAATACGACGTACACTTATGCCATCCGCATTCGCCTCGATGTCCCCTCATGCACCGTTAGGTTAGGTAACTAACGACAGAGCAGGGCAGGGCTAGTGCGGGTGTAAAACATAAGTAACGTCTATATAATATATCATATATACTATATACTGTATCCATCACAACATATTAAATGATCACATCACAGATATCGCAGCAGAAACATAGATATAATGTGGGATATACTAGGACGTCCGTATTTAGTATTTAGCCAACAATAAAAAATACGGATTCCATAGTCGCGATGAATAGCCAAGCCCACACCCTGGACCCTTACGAGAGCGGCAAGCGACCCTACCAATTCTGGAGTTTAGGAGACCCAGTCTCGACTCCTCGAGATGGCCTCCCACTGAACCCCAGAACCCAGTCACTTGTGCTCCCCTCCTTGGGTCCATCCTAATGCGGAAAAGTAAATAATATACAACACTAGTGACATCAATCTCAACCCGGAAGTGCCCCAAATAAAAGAATATTACATTACATTTGAATATACATGAATGAAAATATAAAACTCTCATCTCACATAAAACCCCCCGGCTATTCAACTGCGACAATCCTGCACATCATATCTCAGCAACACATAATATCTCATATCATCAACGTAAGTAAGTATGCGTACCCCGATTGTCGTTGATGTATAGCAACGAAACCGGCGATATCGACATACTACACTTACGGTCACAGAAAAGAAAGTATAAAACTGCAATATCTGGAATCCACATTCTCTTTAGACATCGTAAATGCGAAATATCACATACTTCGTATTTCATGTCTAGCTATATGAATTCCACACATTGCATCACATTCCAGATAAATAGACAGTATTAAAGTTTTCGAACGAATGATCAAATACCCAAAATTCCCTAAAGCTCAACACTTGAGCGGAGTTCAAAAACCCGGAGTGTGACACAGTAGTAGCGGTCCAGCCGTAGAAGGGTCAAGCCAACGCCTCACATGTGGAACGCCGTACTGCCCCAAACCCAAAGGTTCAAAAGGCAATTCAAGACGGTCACATAGTCGAGTTAAGGTTTGTTGTCTTCTAGAGGGTCCACAACAAAACTTGCACAAATTTCCGAAAGATTTAAAACCCGTGAAAAAGTGAGTAAATGATACTCGTTCGAACAATTCAATACTTTCTAAATTACCCTTGAAAAAAAAAGCACGAAATGAAAATTTCGATCGAATCGTAGAATCCAAAACAAACTCCAGAACTTACAACACTAGATTCAAATTAAAAATACCCAAAAATATATTCAAGCAGTTATAAGCATTACTGTATAAAAATAACAAAATATAGCCTCTGTACTGCCGCGGAACCGCGGCCCAAGCAAGCTTTGGCCGCGGTTCCGCGGTGGAAGTAACTGTTCATGGGCTCGTTTTTTACAGTTGTGCTTATATTTACCTGCTGAATTTTTTAAGGATTTTTAATTCTGAAAAATGACAGATTTTAAAAAATGTCCTGAGAGTGCTAAAAAACCGTATTTTTCGGTTCGATCGGAGTTTCAACTTCGTTAAAGTGTCGCCTAATGTTCTAGGTCGGCTCTGATACCAGTGTTAGGTTTACCTAGCACCTTATGAAGGGTTTAGAAGCATCACATGTACCAAAGATTAAAGTTTTAGGGTGCTAAGTGAACACACAAAGAATCATTCCTAGAAAATTAGGGTTTCAAAAAACAACACATCATCTCAAGTAAGAAAAGCTAGGGTTTTGAGAGTACAACCTTTGTAGCTCCCTACGCTAGACTCCTCGGCTACTTGGGGTTTGGAAAAGGTCCGCTTGAACTCCTCTAGGTCCACGATGATCCACCCGGAGTCCGCTTTGTCCAAGCTTGCAACTTCACTTGATCAAGAGAAAGAAATGAAGCTAACACTCTAAACAAGTGGGCAAGACTTGTGTAGAATGATGTTGTGGTGGCTTTTCTCACTTCAAAAATCTAACTTGATGAGTATTTTGCTCACTACAAAAGTCTAGAGAGCAAAAGAAGAAGGAGGAAGAAGATGATGGCCTATTTGAACAAGAGTGAAAAGATAATCTCATATCAAGAAAATGGAAAATATATGTATATATATTTTTCACCCTTCATCTCAAACCATAGTTATATCATATGGATATTATTTCACTTGAGTTAAAACCTAAAAGAAAAGATTAACACATGGTTACAAGGTAGGTAAGCATGGTTAGTTGAAGGAAGAGTGTAGAAACCATGTATTAATCTTTATCTTTTGTTTTGTTTTAAAGCAAATGCAAATATATATATATCCATATATATAAACATAGTGTGTGATTCTTATATTGCCATCATTTTCTATGTATATCCAACCATGAAGGATGATGTATGCATGTATGTGTGCATGCACATCCATATGTGCATGAATCATGAAAGAATGCATACATGCATGCATACATCAAAAATATAAGAAAGGATTTCTAGTGAGAAACTAATGGTTAAATGATAAATCAACACTTGATTTATCAATCCGGCCATATCACATACGACCCAACCAAAAGCAAGCCGCCCGATTAATATACGGTATCTCATACGCGCATTTTAACCGGGTCCATGCGCATATCGCATACGCGCACCACCACGTTTCGCCTGGACTAGGTAACTCCTTTGTGGGACTCTAAGACTCGTCAATACGCCGGCAGTGGATGATGATCATATCAAGCACCCCTAAGCCGCAAGCGGTCAGCTAAACGTAACGGCCACCAGGGTATTGAACGATCAGAAGATCAGCAAGCAAGCCCGCTCCAACTCTTGTAAAAGCCTGCCGGTAACACTTCGCGTACAGTCTGGTCTCCTCGTCTGATATGTCGCATATCAAGTCTAGGGGTGGTAAACGTCAGACCCCAATAACCGATAATTCGTGCCGATGTGAGGCTCATAACGGGTCGAGAAACTACTGGTAACACTTACCAGCAAATCTCAGAATCATCCCTGGCCAGGGACTTCCCTGTTACGGCCAATCGAGCACAGCGCAACATCAACCCCCAATACCGGGAGAGACGAAACCCCTCCTATCCCTCATCGCTTCCATGTGACTCAGGACTGTACCCAAAAACCACCGTTTTGCACGCCCTCATGGACGTGGTAAGGTGGAAATCAAAGCACAGTAGGAATCACACAAGACTCTATGACGATCTCGGGTCTACAGACTAACCTGCACAAGTGTCACCAGAGAACTGCCATCTGACGTGAGGTATAATACCATCTGGAAGTTCTCGGCGAGTCCGTCCAGTGTACCCAGTCTCCACTGAGCACCCGTATACCATCTCTGATGTCAAACACCAATGGATATGGGATCATCCATCACCCATCTCATGGGTCGAGAAGCGTATACGCTAGTCTACACTGGTATATCGATACCCCGTCTCGATACACCCACGACTAGGGACCTTGAAGGATGTACTTATGGACTACCATGTCCCCACTAGTATGATCCGCATCATAGTCCAGGTAGTCAAGTACACATCCTAAGGGCTTTACCAACATGTAACTATAAGACGGTATAAAGAGACAAGTATACATGTTAAGATAAAGAGCAACCAGATAGCAAACTATCATATCGAGTAAGAAAGTCATCTCTATATATGTCCAAGCATCCAATATAATATACATCATCTGTACAATACTGGCCTCTAGGGCATACATACAACTAATAAAACTAGCGATGGACCGCTATGTCCCTAAACTGGAACAATAGAGCCCAAATGCTTTTTTGTCGGATCTAAACGATCCCGTTAAGTTGATCTTAGTCTTAAATTAGACTAATGTATCCTTAACAAACGTTTAAGTTGATCTTAGCCTCAAATATGGCTAACGTATCCTTAAACAAAAACCCCAAACCCAAATCTAAGAAAATATGGATTTGGACTAATCTACGTCCTACGGGCGACGACATAAATTAGTCTCCGTATACAATCCACGGGCAACCACAAACAAAACAAACACCCACGACATGAAGTGAAATTCTGGAGAAGGAGAAAGTTGTTACCGCGATGCGGTAGCGTAATTATCTGCAGGGGCTTGCGCCTGCAGGGAAGAGCGTCCCCATAATCAAAAACCCCTCGAATGAGGGGGAATCTGACGAAGTCTGCTAAATCGGCCGCATCCGTCTAAACCTCCGATACATGGTGCCATAAATCAACTTGGCATCTTCGGAGAGGTGGACGGATAAAACCAAATAGCATCTGTCCCGAATCTCAGGCAAGACATCTCTCTGTCGTCGCGCCGCCATTCGGAGGGGAACAGATTCTGGCACGCCCGGTGGGACCTCTTCCTCTTTCCACTCCACACTTCGTGTGTCGTGTTCGCGAATTAATCGCGGTTTGCTGTGGTTGCCTGTGGATTCGAGGTGCTAAGATTTGGTGTCTTACTCCGTGCAGAAAACAGAAGATCAATGGCTTCAAACTGCACTACCTGCAACTACAACTCTCGCTCCGTCCCTACTGGAGGAGTGACTTACGGGCCCTAAGCGGCCTCTTTTTTCAAGATTCCAGTGGGGCAGGTAACTCAAGCCACCACTAGACTATTCTTCGGGACCATGATCCCACCAACAAGCTTCAGCGCTCCTGTACCGTCGCAAGAAGCTCCGAAGAAGTCGGTCTTTGATCGGCTTACAACTACTGTGGCCCCTCTCAACGGGTCGCCCAAGTCCATTGCCTCAGTTTTTAACAGACTGGGCCGAAGCTCAGATGGGCCCGTGAATAAGCCCACAATTCCTGAAGAGGTTATCCCAAAACGGATAGCCATTCATACTCTTGAAGTCCCCAAGGCGGCTTCTCCTGCTAAGGGGTTGGTCTTCATAAGACTGGCCATTTCAGCTCCTACTCCACGTGAAGTCATGAAGGCTGTTTCCCCTGTTCGAAAGTCGGCCTTCGCAAGACTGACTATCCCTTCTCAACGGACGTCAGTCTTCGACAGGCTAGCACCAATAACAGTCTCTCCTCAAAGCAGGGGGCATGAAGAAGCTTATCCAACAACAGAGGTGATCTCATCCGCACGACATGCTCGACGTCGCCACTGGCGCCGAGTGAGGAAAGCTGGGGGCAATTCCTCTTCTGGACTGACTCCGCCAGCTCCAACGGTGGAAGTTGATGCTGCTGTTCCAACTGGAAACTGCTTTGAACTACTTAACAAGGTGCGCAGGAATTCGTCAACTGCTGTGCTGAAAAGATCCCCTCCACCTATGGAGAAATCCCCAAAGGCGAAGCTGGAGCAGCCCCCTCAACGGTTATCCTCCAAAATTTACAAAGTATGGCGTCGGGCCCAGGAGTCAGTGATCGATCAAGACTATCCCCGCCGGCAGAAGAAGCTGAAGGCCTGACAGGAAAAAAACAATCCTGTTAAGTCACAGAAAATGACGGCTACTTAGGTACCCACTACAGCGGTCCCCTCAACTTCGACAGCTCAAAAAAGAAGGAGGTCAGAGAAGATCCCTGTGTCTTTGGCAAATCGCGAAGATACTGAATCTAAACACCCCAAGTCTGGGGGCATGGTGGTGCGCACCGTTTATATGACTTCCGGAAAGGAGGAAAGCCGTGCTGCGACGGGTCACCGACCGCTCACTCGATCCGTGACCAAAGCCCAGGAGCAACAACAGAAGGTTCAGCTTAATTTTAACTGCAATGGCCGCACTTACCGGGCCAAAAGAAAGTTCAGAGGCATCATCAGAGCAGCGTCATGAACAAGAAACTGACGCTGACTTCCTACGCAGAGTCCTCGAAAAGAAGGACAGAGAAGCAGCAGAACAAGCAGCTAATATAAAACAAATGGCGCTCCTCTTCCCAGATATGATAAGGATGATGTTACAGTTGGACCCTCCAGCTGAAGACCCTCCGATCATTGTTGGAGATGATAGAGGGGAGACATCTAATCCGCCTCTGGCTCATTCAACAGGAAAGGAGGAAACCATTTCCAAAGCTGCACTGGATGACTATATAGCTCAGCAAATACGAGCTCACCAGGCAAATGAAGCGGCTCACTGCTCCCCAAAGTATTCAAGACGGGATGTTCTATATCACCTACAGACTACGCTTACTTGAGGAATATGCCAATAACAAAGCAGAAAATAAAAGGAAAGAGGCAAAAGATTTTTCATTCATACTCGGAAAATTCTTACATCAATAAGGACAATAAACGAAAGCAGCATTATTGAAATGTTTACAATGGCAAAACCTCAGATCCAGGACATGGATTGAGGAACTCGAAAATGACCTTGTCCAAGACTTTCCAAACCTGACGGACCATCCTATTGTGCTTTCTTTCGCGAGTACAAGCGTCGGGATCCCCACTGATGTCCTCCACCCTCCGATAAGCAGCACGTATGGCGGACTGTTGAAAGGCCTGGTGCAAGAGATTGACAAGATTGTCTCGCCTTCTCTTCGAGATTAGGTTCATCAGGTACACTGAGTGCACCTTATCCTCGGCGGCATCTAACGCCCTAAGCGGCACGCCGGTAAAGAATAGGGGAAGCGCTTCCCAAATTACTCCCACAATAAGCTTCAGGAGTGGGGAGCGTCGAGGAAGAAGTTGACCGTTATAAGCATCGAAGCGACTCATAATTTCGGCACACTCGGCGTTTGTGAGTTCCCGGTTTTGAGAACGGCCGAGTCGGCGAATGTCTCCATAAGAGATGATCTCATTAAGGTCATACATGTGGGCGTCCATTATTCCTGTAAATGAAAATCAACAAAATTAGCAGACGGGCTGATTAAGTAAGATGATATAATTCATCAAGAAATAAAATGCCATCTTTAACCTCCAAGATCCATGAAAAACTCTTAAAAGTTCTTCTATATGATTTGGAAGGAGCAAAGCTCCATTAATGAATTAAGAAAACACAAGAAAAAACCCTTTAGAGAGCAGAGCTCTACTAATAGAACCCTAATAGGGTTCTCTTTAGTCCCCTTTAGATCCCTTTAGACCTGTAGAGCAAAGCTCTGCTGGTGAAACCCTAAATGGGTTTTCTTTAGATCAGGGATCTATTGAGAGAAAGGCTCTTAAAATTGATTTAATTTAATCTAATTTAATTTTTACCTAAAAATTCTTCAGAGTTTCAACTCTTAAAAATGCCTGAACAAAAGAGCAAGGCTCTGAATAAAAATTCTTAAGAAGGGATGAAAATCATCTAAGGGACCGAAGGTCCTATTTATAGGCATTGAGAGCCGTTTCAACTTCCAAAAAATGGCGCGACGGTTGGAATTCTGCCACTGCTGCGCTCACGAGCCACGTAAGTGCAATGGTGGGGGGAATTTGTTTCCCCCAATCAGAGCAAAGCTCTGTTCAAATTCCAAGACGGGAAATGAAGCAACGCTTCTGTTTCCCCCAATCAGAGCAAAGCTCTGTTTTAAAAAATTCAAAAAATTGAAGCAACGCTTCAGATTCCTTGCGCTGCGCGCAGCGCGCCACGTGTCAAAAGCTGACACGCCAGCGCTGTGCCCAAGACAGCGCACCCAATCAGAGCAAGGCTCTCTGTTTTAAAATAAAAAATAAAGGAAGAAACGCTTCAGATGATTTGCGCTCTGCGCTGCGCGACACGTGTCAGCGCAGTTGCGCTACCGCAGTTGCGCTGCGCTCTGCGCTGCGCGACACGTGTCAGCGCAGTTGCGTTGCGCTGCGCTCTGCGCTGCGCGACACGTGTCAAGCGCAGGTGCGCTTGCGCCAACTGTGCCAGAATTTAAACAATAAAATCTTAGAAAGATCTTTCTAATCTTGTTAAAACAAGAAGATTATCTTCTGTAAAACAGGATCCCTAGGATCAAAGATCCAGCGGTGGGGAAACATCCTTAAATCAATCAGAGAAAGATCTTTTTAACTGATTTAACAAATCAATTGGCACTATATAAAGGCCCCTAGACTCCACGTTTAAAACATACAGAGATAGAAATACAGAGAGCTCTTCTAAAAACTTTGAGAAGAATTCAGAGAGAAAGAAAAAAGGTAAAACCTTTGGAAAAAAGAAGAATTTCTGCTAAAAAGATCAATGATCTAAGAACAAGATCAAGATCTTTAATAAAAAATAATAATAAAGAAGTAATCTACTTCATGACTAGATCTTTTGATCTATATAAAGGCATTGCCTTTTGATGAACCGGTGGTTCTTGAAATTTGAGGTAGAACCTCTCTGGAACAAGAAAAACTTGTTTTGTTTGATCTAAATTTGATCAAGATATTAAACAGTGCCTTGCACTTTTGAAATCCGCACTGTTGCGCTCCTTGGATTGGCGCAAGCCACCAGAGAGCGCCACGTGTCAATCACAGAACAACTGCACCTTGCGCTTCTAAAAACAGAGCGCTGCTCTCTTGGTTTGGCGCAAGCCACTGAGCGCGCCACGTGGCAGCAGCGCACTGGCGCAGCGCACTGCACTAACAGACTTGCGCTCACCAACGCGTGACACGTGTCACCTCCACATGAATTTAGGCCTTGCGCTCCTCAATTAGCGCAAAGCACCTAACAAGCCGCGTGGGGCACTGTCAGAACATTTAATGCTGTGCATTATTAAGGGCAGAGCCCAATTAAAAGGTCTATCAGACCAAATAAAAATGCAATGCATTATTAAAAAAAAGGGCAGAGCCTAATTAAAAGGTCTATCAGACCAAATAAAAAATGCAGTGCATTATTAAAAAGGGCAGAGCCCTAGTAAAGGCCTAATAGGCCAAATGCAAATAAAATGTTGAACATTTTCAACTGGACTTAACCCAATTCTAGCCATAAGTCCTCAAATTAAATTGAACTGAGCATAATTGCTCTCTCAAATCAATTTACACCTGGTTCAAGAGTACATCTCCGAACTCCTCTGATATTTGTCGTTGTAATCCTTCAACGTCGTCAGAGAGGTGACGGGTTCCCACAACCATACATCGATACGGACTGCGCGGTCCTTAAACTCATGGATTAATGCGTACTTAAACCAATATTCGTCCCCAAAATGAGAACGATGGACCACCATGTCCCTAAACTGGCAATGGACTACCATGTCCCTAAACTGGCAATGGACCACCATGTCCCTAAACTGGTAATACGGACTGTGGGGTCCTTAAACTCATGGACTAATGCGTCCTTAAACTAATATTCGTCCCCAAAACGGGAATGATGGACCACCAAGTCCTTAAACTGGCGATGGACCGCTATGTCCTTAAACTGGAACAATAGAGCCCAAATGCTCTTTTGTCGGATCTAAACGATCCCGTTAAGTTGATCTTAGTCTCAAATTAGACTAATGTATCCTTAACAAACGTTTAAGTTGATCTTAGCCTCAAATATGGCTAACGGATCCTTAAACCAAAACCCCAAATCCAAATCTAAGAAAATACGGATTTGGACTAATCCACGTCCTACGGGCGACGACACAAATTAGTCTCCGTATACAATCCACGGGCAACCACAAACAAAACAAACACCCACGACACGAAGTGAAATTCTGGAGAAGGAGAAAGTTGTTATTGCGATGCGGTAGCGTAATTAACTGCAGGGGCTTGCGCCTGCAGGGAAGAGCGTCCCCACAATCAAAAACCCCTCGAATGAGGGGGAATCTGATGAAGTCTGCTAAATCGGCCGCATCCGTCTAAACCTCCGATACACGGTGCCATAAATCAACTTGGCATCTTCGGAGAGGTGGACGGATAAAACCAAATAGCATCTGCCCCGAATCTCAGGCAAGACGTCTCTCTGTCGTCGCGCCGCCATTCGGAGGGGAACAAACGTGTCTAATTTTTATGACTTTTATATTTTTTTTACTCGATTCTGCATGTATGATTTATAATTAAATTTTCAACTGAATGTCTTTGGCTGTCCTTATTTAGTTGTAGTTCATTTACTGCATTTTTACCATGTCACGTCATTGCTTTGCACATATCGATTACTGACTATTTATTCTAATACCTAGTGATTGTATTGTATTGTCGAGTGATTAGTGTTATCGATTGAATTGTGATGAGTACGTCAGTGAAAGAGATTAAAAGCCAGCCTGATATAAGTGAAAGCGTGATTGAGCAGTGAAAGTAATACATATTTGTACACGACCAATCTGATACATGTACATATAATATAACCTAGGGAAAATGGGGAAATCGAGACGGAATCAAACTCGTATTTAGCAAGGTTTAGCGATTTAGAGGATGATCATTCGATATTAGCGATATATATATAGTTTGCCCAGCGGCAGGGCTGCAGGGTTATATCCCGGGTACAGTTTCGACCGTAGTCTCAGGTATGCATGGGACCCTTGTTAAACACGAGAACACGTTCCACCATTCAATTTTAAATGATATAAAGGCTGATAGATTAGTGACATGTATATTACCTTATACTATTTTCATGAGTTACCTGTTATACTGCTTACATGTTTATGTTATATTACTTTCTCGCGTTGCCGTTATATAGTTTCTAGTTCATGTTTATGGTCCTTGCAACATACGATATATTGTTATATTACCATATCGCGTCGCCCTGACGACTAAAGTATGTATGCTCAGAAAAGAAGTGGAATCGGCCCAGATCAGGACCTATCTTAGTTCGAGGAGATTATAGAGCTCTAGACCAGCGACGTCGGCTTTATCGTTCCTTTGTTATCATTTGGTTAGTTGTTTCCCCAATCGCTTAAACCATTGTATCCATTGCACTCTGATTCATTTAGAAGTAATAAATTTAGTGACTGCATTTCTCATTATCTGTGTTGTGTTTACTGTTTACCATATAATGCTAGAAACCGAAGTGTGACTACGGCGGGATTATTTCTTGACCGTAGGAGTATGACTGGTCTAGTCACCCCTCGTATTCCGTATTTTGGGAAGTGGGGCATGATGTGATTTTATTAATATTAGAGCATCAGGTTTAAAATGAGATTATAGTTCCATGTAGAGATCCCTTGATTTATACCCTGTTATATTGCCCTTCACTTTCATATAATTCTTGTTGCATCATCACTCAAGGTCATATCCCGTTGCTTTACCTTCCTTTGGTTATCAACTCTATATCATATCTTGATCCTTGTATCTTATCGTCTGCAAATTTTTGTTTCGGGACCTTGACTTTCCGTGACACATATTCCATCTCCACTCTCCCGGGTCAGACCGCCGAGATTTTGGATGTACTGCAGGCGGAAGCCCATTGGTGGATAAACGATCACTTGGCCGAGGGATTAAGGAATCAACAAGTTCGAGCGCCAGGAAGAGTCCCCGATCGTGGGGGAATCTTTATTAGTAGAAGAGGAGTGCAAATGAAGCCTTCTTCTGACCTATCGCAGCGTAAGGCGATATTCTGCAACTATTGTGTCATACTTAGAAGCATTGCTGCCTAGCGAATGGGCAGTGTTTTATCTGTGGGTCTGGTGATCATCAGGCTAACAGTTGCCCCAGGGGATCGTAGATCCGAAGACTATTTAGTGCACCCGTACTACATCGGAAGGCAAATACTTGTAATTACTGCAAGAAGCCGTGGCACCTTCAGAAGGTCGTATGGCCAAAGGACAGTGCTTGATTTGCGAATCTGGCGAACTTCGGATCAATGGTTTCCTTCAGAGGTCCGAGATACAAGGAGAATCCGGACAACAACGGTAGTCGTTCGGCACTCCAGGTCAGAAGGGTTCATCTCTGGTATTTCAGCAGCAATTCTTTGAGCAGAGAAAAGCATTTACTGGCTATGATCAAAGACAAGATTCCACCCAGACGGCCGAACAGGCATAGACCGCTGAAGATGCCGTCGCAGGTACTGCATTAGTATCTTAAATTTCTGAAATTGCACATTTTGAATCCAGTACGTTGCACTGCTTTAAATCCACGACGTCATTCTACACTCTGATCTAAGAAGACTCACTATACTTAGATCCCCAACTTAGTTGACACTATGGTTTAGCACCGCACCCCTGGCTCCCTTTTCTCGATTAGATCGTATCTTACCGCATGCCCTTGTTGGAAATTGTCAAACCCTAATACCCTTATTGACTTATATCATTACCTGATTTTCATCCTTTATCATCATTCTTGACAACCCAATTTCCATATACATTTTCTCTATTCGAGTGCTTGCTCGCAGCGTCGATCTTCGAGATTGTTTACCGCAATCCATGCTCTAGATAATCTACTATAAATTACCATATTATTTTTCTATTACTGTAAGAAAATAATGGAGGAAATGTGCCATAGAAGGGAATTTCCTCCTATTGTATCGAAAAAATACACCCTCTATGATTTTATTTGACGACCGGCATCCATCATCTTCATCTTTATCATCTAAGATATTGATACACCAAATTTTATTTGATTCCAACACTTTTCATCGTTGATTTAATGGGTGTAAAATTAACGATTTACCGACAATAAAACTTGTCACGCCCCGCTTCCCAAAATACGGAATACGAGGGGTTGACAAGGCCAGCCATTCTCCTACGGTCGAGATAATATCTCTCCGTAGTCACACTTCGGCTTCTAGCTTTACATGGTAATCAGTAAACAATGCACAGGTAATGAGAAATGCAGTAACTGAAACAAAACAAATACAAAGAACTAACCTGATGGAGATCAAAAGAGTATAGCTCTGGATAGCTGATCAAGATGTCCGCGATATACGTCTGGTCCTGGTCCAAGCTAGACCCACTTCTCACTCTGAGCATGCATACTCAGGTCGTCAGAGCGACGCGATAGCAATATATATATAAGTGCAAGTGGTAACTTGTACAGTAATAATGAATATATAACAGTAAATCAAGATAGTAAAGATAAGAACATGAAGTAGCCAATGCGGGTGTCTAAAAGAGCAGGTGAACCGTAAAGCAGTAAAATAGTATGTCGGGTGTGTCGATTCAGTAAGCAATGCATGTCAATGTCACTATCTCTATCAGTCTCTAAGTCTCACTGTACAGGTCACTAAACCTATCGTCAGTCCAAGTGTGAGAGTCAACCACTCGTGAGTATCCCCCACCCATAGGTAGGACCCAAGGGCAAGGGAACACGGGCCAAAATCGCTCGCTAATAATCAGTGATAACCCTGTATATCTCCATAAGTGCCGGCATGGGACTCCCGAGAATCTGTTGAACTCACACTCAAACTATCCCGCACCCCGTGGTATACATCAAACGCCAATCATAAACTCAAATACCAGCCGGTCCATGACGAGTCTACGCGAGAACTGAAGACAGGGTCTCCATCAAGCATGTCTCGACTGATACCAAAGCTAAATGGACAGTGTTTGGTGCCTTACCTGTGACACCCATAAAAATGCTTCCATAATTGTTCCATACCAATTATAGTCACACTTATACACGTCCCACAGACGTCGACAATGCAATAAATCAATAGGGTACACTGATTGTGTACAAGTACGTGTCACTTCCACTTATCCATTCATACTTAAACACTAACGTACTTGCCACAATCAAACACTAAAACCTAACATTGGGTAATGCACATGATCACTAGGTTACTAATACAATAACATATATGTAATGTGATGAGAAATACGGTAGTACCAAGGCACGGTTAAGATGTCATAAGTCGGTGTCGTACCACTTGCATAATTTATCATAAATCATACATGCCAAATTTAGCGAAACAATAAAAAAGGGGGTAAGCAGTATGTCTAATTATATATCCATAAAAATTAGTTTCACGTTAATCGGGTTTCAGGATCACTAGATATGGCCATTTCATTTTAAGCGTTCACTGCTGGAAATCCGGTTTCAGAATCGGAAGTCCGTTTCGTAACGCATTTTAATCCCAGTTGAGATCAGAAGTTAGCGATACTAAAGTTGAATGAAATTTAGGGTTTTCAATAAGGTTTCTAACGCACCAGACGGATCCTCAATCGCGTCTCTACATCAGAAGTTATGCACTGTTCAACACTAGGGTATCAGTTCTGGTTCTGTTTGGGACTGCTATACATCCCGATCTTTTAAATTGCAGTTTAAATAGTAAACAATGATGAAAAGGGGTGAAATCACTTGAGTTATTTAGCTAACAGATTTATCTTCAATAAAGTGTAGGGTTATGTAACATACAGATTCAGGCAACAAGGTAGTAAACATTACGAGACAGATAACAACACCAGAGCTGCTCTGGACTGCAGTCCAGAGCCGCTCTCCGAACTAATTCTCGTCATAATTTCAGTACAGAAACAATTTAGAACTTGTACAGGGTTACATTTCATCGAGTTGGATTCAATTTGAGCCCTCGAACGCATCATTTCAATATGTATACAATTAATTGTGATTTAAACAAGTTTCAGGTGCGGAAAATTCCCAGTTTTTACGAGTGTAATTAGGGGTGTTCGTTTGAGTCAGTAACAATCGTATTTTTCAGTGAAATTCCTACACAAGGTTCACTGCTAGACGGGCCAGAAAATGCAATCGAGTTCCGTCAAATTAAGGAAAGGTTTTCATTTGGATCTTGCATCGAAGTTGTTTAAGTTTTCATGAATCGCAAATAGGGAATTAATACGGTTTGATTTGTAACGGAAATAATCTAGCATGTAGCAAGTAGGGTACTTTTCTGGAGACGTTTTGGCGATGCACGACAGCTGCAATGGCATGAACGCGCGACGAACGGCGCAGCTAGGGTTCGCGGCCTCGGCTCGCGTTTCGGGTTCGACGTCGGAGTTGTCCGGGGTGACTCGTGTTCGCTGGAAGCGGAGTGGGATGCTCTGTCGATCTCCTGGGATGTGCTGGGCTCGACGATGTCGGCGGTGGTTGCTCTGGCGATGTGCACAGTGGGGGTAGAGATGTGGGTTTTGGAGAAAGAGGGGGGCAGTGGGGCTCGGGTTTGGAAGAGATGGTGATGCTGCTGGGGTGAAGAGATGTCGACTGAGGCGGTCCAGGCGCAGTGGAGGCTCGCCGTCGTCGAGGGTGCAGGGGTGGTCGAGCTCGGGTGTGCAGTGTGGGGGAAAGGTGGCTGGAGAAGGTGAGGAGAGGGCTCCGTTGATGGAGAGGAGAGAGCGAGGGAGTCGACGAAGTGGTTGTAGTGGTCGTCCTCGTCGTCGTTATCGGCATCGTCGTCGGTGCAGGGACTCGAGGGGTGCTGTGGGTTTCGTTGGAGAGAGAAAGTTTGAGAGCGAGAGTGAGGGGGAGAGAGGAGAAAGGGGAGGTGAGGGTTTCATGAGCTCGGGGCACGCATCGTGGGAACGTGGGTGACGAAGGCGAGGCGTCGGCGACGTGAGGTCGAGCGCGGGGACGTGGGGGAAACGTGGGTTGTGAAGGAAATAGTGAGCGGGGAAAGTTACAGAAGAGAGGAAGAAGGAAAGGGAGTGGGGCAGGTCGGGTATGGAGGGGGCGTGGACATGGGCCGGGTTGAGGGAAATCACTTCGTTTAATTTATTTTTTTCTTGGGCTGGGCTTGGGGAAAACGGCTGATTTTTATTTTAAAAATTGGTTTAAAATTTTTGTTGGGCTAAAGAGTTTATTTGATCGGCTTTGGTATGGTTTTAATCCTTTATGGTAATTTCTTGGGCTCAATTTTCTTGGGTTTGGCTTTGAAATAGGAAATAGGGAAAAGGGAAGAGAAGTGAGTAAAAAGGATTTTAGTTTAAATTAGGGATTGGGTTTTAAACTAACTCAAATAATTTTGAATATAAATAAACAACTTTATAAGCAACAATTTATATAAATACGGATATTGGCGCGCAAAAGAACCGGGTATTACATCATACTACCCTTACAAAAATTTCGTCCTCGAAATTTAAGAGAAACAATAAGCTATAAAATAATAAGTGAAAAGTTACCACATCGAACACTAACACATAGCGATTTACCTAAAATAGGTAGGTAATGATTGAAGGTCTATAAATGTATAAAACTAACGCAACAAAGGGCAGGTCTAAGCAAGTACAAGGCAGACTCAATCATAAGGGTAAACTACATGTATAAGAGAATAAAAATAGCAATAACAACCAATAATATTCGAGGCGTGCTAGATAAAATTGAAACCCTAAATATATATATATATACATACATATACCTGAGAAATAGCGCAGCTAAAATAATAAGCATGAGGCAGAACCATTTATAATAGCAACTATAAGCACAATACCCAGGGAAACAAAATAACAATAATAAAAATAGTGAAGGATTTGTCGACAAAATATTTTTAGGATAAATATATCGATCAACAATTTGAAAATAACTTAGAAAACCCACATACTGAAAATAAGAGATATGAAACAAAATAATATGCGCGATATATGTTTGCGCTATTGAAAATGTGAAAAATAGTAAAGCATTTAAAACGGGTAAAACGAAAGTAGTTAATAACACGCAATTTTTTTCGATAAATACAAAATAATGAAAACTAATATTTTTGAAAGACGATGTCACTGAATGTAATTATGATAATAGGAGATAGCACAAAACGTATATGGGCTAGCTGGGGCAGGGATTGCAATGAAGTATGGCCCACTCAAAAGGTCGGACTGTAGTACTTCAACTGAATGTCGATGAGACAGGGGTCGGGTCAGCACAGGGTGTAAGGGTGAACAGTAATGAACCTCAGGAGGGGAAGGAATGTATGTTAAGGAAAACGGTCGATACATCATGCGAATCAAAAATCCGAAGGGTTAGCAAACTCGAAAATTTTACTATCAATTTCTCCTCCAGAAGGATCTCAACCAAGGTGCATACGAAGGATGAAGGGTGGCCCATTCAAAAGATCGGGGTGCGGTACTTTTTAATCTAAGCGAGGGTCAAACAGCACAAGGCGCAGGGGTGGACAGTCAGGGATCTCAGGAGGAAAAATAAATATATAGGGGAAACAGTCAAGCGTCATGCGAACCAAAAGATCAAAAGACTAGCGAACTCAGCAAATTTATTTCATTCCAGAAAATTTTAAACAAGGCATTCTCGAAAAGTAAAAGATAGCCTTAACTATACATAGATTTTATTTGGTCAGAGAAGACGAAAGCTAAATCACGTCAGTCGCGGTTGTGGAGGTTCAGCAGGTTACGATAGGCTCGCGTGCTCAGATGGGCGCGTCCATTCTCATATCGCCTCGCAGGGATTGCCACTGGAGGTTCTTCTGCCATGGGGTCTTCTTCTTCTGGTTCTTCTTCCTCGGCGGGAGCTTCTTCATCGAGGTCTGATTTTACGTGATCCTCTTCTGCTGGATCTTCCTCCATGGGATTTTCTTCCACTGGATTTCCTTCTATCGGGTCCTCCTCGGGAACTTCCTCGAGATCTTCCTTTATCGGGTTCTCTTTGGGGTCCTCCTCATCGTCGTCAGAGTCGCTGATTACGTTGACTTCTGGGGCTACGAATCCCTCACCCTCGGAATCGCTATTTCCGAAAATAACCTGTGGGTCGTTAATCTCGTCATCTGATCTTACCAGCATGTAGTCCGAGGAAACTCACGACCGTGTGTCCTCATCTAGAGGCGGCGCTTCTCCAAAGTGGGTCATAACCTGAAAAGAGGGGGTCATGACTAGGCAGTGGGACACATTAAGAAGATATCCAAGGATACGATGGCACAGGGAGGATATGCTGGAGGCAAGGACGGAAAAATTAAAATGTAAAAATGCTGATGCAATGATTAGTATAAGGAAGGTAAGTGACAAGGGGACGTTACATACATCACAACTCAGAATTTCATTACATTTCAACTAAAGTTCAACAGATATAAGATCTTAAACGAAAGGAAAATATTTACAAAGGAGTGACAATATTTTTATTGAAAGCAGAAAATGCGATAACTCTTCTTGGATTCCTAGACCGCTGCAATCTCGTCACGCGAGTTGAATCCTGCGCTGGGTCCGTACTATTTCTCGAAGCTCGAACTACGAAATAACCATCACTTAGCAGAAGTGGAGAGCGTGGACGAAACGCCTCCATGTAGCTCCTTCCTTTTTGGGCAACCATTGATAAGGTGTTCACTGGATCCGCAAATCAGGCATTTCCCTTTGGCGCGGCGACAATCCTTCTGAAGGTGTCCTGGCTTCTTGCAGTACCCACAACATTGGGTCTTCTGCTGCTTCTGTCACGGGGGAACAAGTGGGCACTTCATCCTCACCTCTTTTCCCCGTCTAACAGGGATCCCATTATGATTGGAGACTTCCGCTGGTGCCTGAGTCATCTGCCTTCTCAGTCCTTCAGCTAACAGGTCATTTGTTCGCTCATGTGCTTCCTTCAGACTTTGCAATACATTCAAAATCTCTACGGTCTGATTCTGGTGAGTGGAGATAGAGGGGGAGTCGTTGGAAGACATGATCCTGAAACAACCAATTTAGGACGACATAAGATACAGGGAAAAATCAGAACAAGATATAAAATTGACAATGAAAAAAGAATATCGGGTGAGGTGAAACTCATTCAAACGGGAAAACAAATGTAGAACTTCAAGTTACCCAATAGAGTACAGTATTGTAGCTATGCTGCAGTTCATAATTACAACCACGTAACTCTACTAAGTCACTCAAAACTCTAACAAATGGAGTCAAAATATGGCATGACAAATAATAAAGATTCAAGTCAAAGATAACACGTCACAATCTGGACTGAAAGAGCGACTTAAATTGTCAAGCTCTACTCGGAAACTGCAATTCCAATCATAGCAAAACCCGGCTTTGATACTAAAAAAACCATGTCACGTCCCGCTTCCCAAAATACGGAATACGAGGGGTTGACAAGGCCAGCCATGCTCCTACGGTCGAGGTAATATCTCTTCGTAGTCACACTTCGGCTTCTAGCTTTACATGGTAATCAGTAAACAATGCACAGGTAATGAGAAATGCAGTAACTGAAACAAAACAAATACAAAGAACTAACCTGATGGAGATCAAAGGAGTATAGCTCTGGATAGCTGATCAAGATGTCCGCGATGTACGTCTGGTCCTGGTCCAAGCTAGACCCACTTCTCACTCTGAGCATGCATACTCAGGTCGTCAGAGCGACGTGATAGCAATATATATATATATAGGTGCAAGTGGTAACTCGTACAATAATAATGAATATATAACAGTAAATCAAGATAGTAACGATAAGAACATGAAGTAGCCAATGCGGGTGTCTAAAAGAGCAGGTGAACCGTAAAGCAGTAAAATAGTATGTCGGGTGTGTCGATTCAGTAAGCAATGCATGTCAATGTCACTATCCCTATCAGTCTCTAAGTCTCACTGTATAGGTCACTAAGTCTATCGTCAGTCCAAGTGTGAGAGTCAACCACTCGTGAGTATCCCCCATCCAAGGGTAGGACCCAAGGGCAAGGGAACACGCGCTAATAATCAGTGATAACCCTGTATATCTGCATATGTGCCGGCATGGGACTCCCGAGAATCTGTTGAACTCACACTCAAACTACCCTGCACCCCGTGGTCTACATCAAACGCCAACCATAAACTCAAATACCAGCCGGTCCATGACGAGTCTACACGAGAACTGAAGACAGGGTCTCTATCAAGCATGTCTCGACTGATACCTAAGCTAAATGGACAGTGTTTGGTGTCTTAACTGTGACACCCATACAAATGCTTCCATAATTGTCCCATACCAATTATAGTCACACTTATACACGTCCCACAGACGTCGACAATGCAATAAATCAATAGGGTCCACTGATTGTGTACAAGTACGTGTCACTTCCACTTATCCATTTATGCTTAAACACTAACGTACTTGCCACAATCAAACAATAAAACCTAACACTGGGTAATGTACATGATCACTAGGTTACCAATGCAATAACATATATGTAATGTGATGAGAAATACGGTAGTTCAGGCACGGTTATGATGTCATAAGTCGGTGTCCTACCACTTGCATAATTTATCATAAATCATACATGCCAAATTTAGCGAAACAATAAAAAGGGGATAAGCAGTATGTCTAATTATCTATCCATAAAAATTAGTTTCACGTTAATCGGGTTTCAGGATCACTAGATATGGCCATTTCATTTTAAGCGTTCACTGCTGGAAATCCGGTTTCAGAATCGGAAGTCCGTTTTGTAACGCATTTTAATCCCAGATGGGATCAGAAGTTAGCTATTCTACAGTTGAATGAAATTTAGGGTTTTCAATAAGGTTTTTAACGCACCAGACGGATCCTCAATCTCATCTCTACGTCAGAAGTTATGCACTGTTCAACACTAGGGTATCCGTTATGGTTCTGTTTGGGACTGCTATACGTCCCGATCTTTTAAATTACAGTTTAAATAGTAAACGACGATGAAAAGGGGTGAAATTACTTGCGTTATTTAGCTAACAGATTGATATTCAATAAAGTGTAGGGTTCTGCAACATAAAGATTCAGGCAACAAGGTAGTAAACATTACGAGACAGAAAACAACAACCAGAGCTGCTCTGGACTGCGGTCCAGAGCCGCTCTCCGAACTAATTCTCATCATAATTTCAGTACAGAAACAATTGAGAACTTATAAAAGGTTACAGGTCGTCGAGTCGGCTTCGATTTGAGCCCTCGAACTCATCATTTCAATATGTATACAATTAATTGTGATTTAAACAAGTTTCAGGTGCGGGAAATTCCCAGTTTTTACTAGTGTAATTGGGGGTGTTCGTTTGAGTCAGCAACAATCGTATTTTTCAGTGAAATTCCTGCACAAGGTTTATTGCCAGATGGGCCGAAAAATGCGATCGAGTTCTGTCAAATTAAGGAAAGGTTTTCATTTGGATCTTACATCGAACACTTATATTGTTTATGTTTTCATGAATCGCAAATAGGGAATTAATACGGTTTGATTTGTAACGGAAATAATCTAGCATGTAGCAAATAGGGTACTTGCCTGGAGATATTTTGGCGATGCACGGCAGCGGCAACGGCACGAACGCGCTATGAACGGCGCGGCTAGGGTTTCTCGGTCTCGGCTCACGTTTCGGGTTCGACGTCGGAGTTGTCCGGGGTGACTCGTGTTCGCTGGAAGCGGAGTGAGATGCTCTGTCGATCTCCTGGGATGTGCTGGGGTCGACGAGTTCGGCGGTGGTCGCTCCGGAGATGTGCACGGTGGGGGTAGAGATGTGGGTTTTGGAGAGAGAGAGGGGGCAGTGGGGCTCGGGTTTGGAAGAGATGGTGATGCTGCTGGGGTGAAGAGGTGTCGACTGAGGCGGTCCAGGCGCAGTGGAGGCTCGCCGGCATCGAGGGTGCAGGGGTGGTCGAGCTCGGGTGTGCAGTGTGGGGGAAAGGTAGCTGGAGAAGGTGAGGAGAGGGCTCCGTTGATGGAGAGGAGAGAGCGAGGGAGTCGACAAGGTGGTTGTAGTGGTCGTCCTCGTCGGCATCGTCGGCGGTGCAGGGACTCGAGGGATGCTGTGGGTTTCCTTGGAGAGAGAAAGTTTGAGGGGGAGAGTGAGGGGGAGAGAGGAGAAATGGGAGACGAGGCTTTCATGAGCTCGGGGCGTGCATTGTGGGAACGTGGGCGACGAAGGCGAGGCGTCGGCGATGTGAGGTCGAGCGTGGGGACGTGGGGGAAACGTGGGTTGTGAAGGAAATAGTGAGCGGGAAAAGTTTACAGAAGAGAGGAAGAAGGAAAGGGAGTGGGGCGGGTCGGGTATGGAGGGGGCACGGGCATGGGCCGGGTTGAGGGAAATCACTTCGTTTAATTTATTTTGTTCTTGGGCTGGGCTTGGGGAAAACGACTGATTTTTACTTTAAAAATTGGTTTTAAATTTTTGCTGGGATGAGGAATTAATTTGTTCGGCTTTAGTATGGTTTTAATCCTTTGGGGTAATTTCTTGGGCTCAATTTTCTTGGGTTTGGCTTTGAAATAGGAAATAGGGAAAAGGGAAGAGAAGTGAGTAAAAACAATTTTAGTTTAAATTAGGGATTGGGTTTTAAACTAACTCAAATAATTTTAAATATAAATAAACAACTTTGTAAGCAACAATTTATATAAATATGGATATTGGCGCGCAAAAGAACCGGGTATTACAAAACTTTTTACATTGCTAATTCAACGGTGAAAAAGTGGTGGAATCACAAGAAATTTGGTGTATCCACATATTAGATGACAAAGATTATGATGATGGGCGCCGATCGTCGAAAAAATGGTAGAGAGTTTAGTTTTTTGACGCCATTTGACGAAAAAGCCTTCTAGGGCCTCTTTTCTATATTATTCTCTTACTGTAATTATATTTAGTGACGTTGTTATCCTAAATTTAGCTCTCTCTATTTTGTATTCAGTTATGTTTCTCATTTGTGTGTTATTAAGTAATTTTGTTTTACTTGTTTTAAATACTCTACTATTTTCCAATTTTTCAACCGTTCTAATTTACACTGTATATTTTTTCTAGTGAAATTTTTTCCTACTGATGTTTTTTCCTATATTATCGTCCTTTTAATATGTAGTTCTATTCCTAATGCTTTTTATTTTAATTTTCTCTGCTTTTAACTACAGAATGTCACTTCAAGTTATTTACTACTCTATGTTTTCTTTAACTTTTTATTGCTTATATATTGTTATCATTCGTATTCACTTTATTTATTAGTGTTCTTTTTTGTAACTCTCAAAATCTATACTTATTAGCGGTTTGGTTTTTTCGTTAATTTAAGTTTCATCTTGATTTTATACATAGTATTATCATTCCTTTTATTTTTATTTATGCTAACCTTTTCACCATTTTTCGTATTTACGTTTATTTACTTATAAATGCGCTTTACCCGATTTAGTATTTTTCTATTTACTGTGATACTATTATTGTTATTCTGCCTGGTAGCACCTGTTTATTTATTTTATACTTATATCATCACTATTTCAATGTTACCATTATTTATGTTCTATTTTATTTTCTCCGCATTTTGTTTATATAGTTCAGTCCTTGTTTGCTGTTATCTGGTTTGACTACCAGCTCACTTATTTTCGTTTTATTTTCTTATACGCTTTTATCTCTTGAGTATTCTCAAACTGTTTTCTGTAGTTACTTGATTTGTAGATTTACTAAAGTAAATTTGGTTCTTTAAAGCTTATTAACCGTTCATTCACTATTGTCCGTTATTGTTAGTCTATTTCATTATACTTATATATATAACTTTTTTCGGCACTATGGTTTATTTACTAACATTTAATTTTTCTTGTTGCCGGTCGCATGACTTTTATAGTTTACTGTTTATTTTAAATTTCGAGAATGAAATTTTCTTTAGGGAGGGTATGATATAATATCCAGTTTTTCCTTGTAATTATTCGTATTTATTTTAACAAATATTTTTCCAGATAATTTTCCATTTTTCTTTTCCTAAAAAAAATCTTTCCTACTCTCCTATTTATTTTCTAATTCCTAATTCCTACATATCCTAACCTAACCCAAAACCCCAAACAGCCCGGCCCATTCCCCATGTCTTCCTCTCTTTTCCTTCTTTCTTTATTTATCATTTTCCTCCTTGCCCTTATGACTTCCCAGGCGCAAGCCCAACCACCCAAACCCAAGCCTAACCTCTTTTTCACTTTCTCTCTCCCCCTCTCTCTTTTTCACAGTTTCTTCTTCTTTCTTTTTGAATTTCATCCCTCAATCTCAACCGAAAATTCTCAATAACACCAATTTAATTCCCTCTTAAATTCTCTTTAATGCTCTTAATCCCCATTATCTCTATTAATGGACAAAGCTCTCTCTTTCTCTCTAAATTCTCACCATACTCTCTCTCTCTCACACACACACACAAAGCTCCAAACCTCTCTCCCCCTCTAACTCCCTTCACCGCTGACGACCTCCCAGTTCCTCCACCCCCTCTCTCTTCACTTCAAGCAACCACCACCACACCACCAAGCCCCCACGAGCCAAACTCCATCTTCTTCTTCTCCCTCCACTAAACACCCGAACTCCAACACCCCGTCTTCGAGGCCGCCGCCGCAACTACCTTTTCGCCGACACCACTGCCCACTGCGCCGACACCACTGCCCACTGCACCGACCCCATACCATCGCATCATAGCCGCTGCCATGGTGCCATCACCATGCCTATCGTCGTGGCCAAGCCATGCCCCCCGTTGCTGCCATCGTCCGTGCCCAAGCCGTGCTCACCAGCGCCGACCACGTCATTGCCAGCCTCCTCGCAGTTGCCTAGCTCCCCTCTACTCACCGCCGTTGAGCTCTGCCATTGTTGAACCCAAATCGATGCCACCGTCGAGCCCCGACATTTCATCGAACACTTGCAATCGTCTCAAACGCTGCTGTTCCAATCGCCGTCATCGCTGTCCAAGCTGTTGCCACTGTCACTGAAGCCGTCACTGAAGCCGTCACTGTCGTCAACGCAGTCTCCATCGCAATGTCAGCCCACGTCCGTCGCAGCCCGTATCACGTTCGATCCATGCCCCCGACACGGCATCTCATATGTCGAGACGTATACTCTGCACATCCGTCTTTTCTATATCAATGACTTAAGGCAAGTGAAATACCATCACTTGCTTAAATCATGCTATATATGATTATAATAATTAGTTGATAATTGGTGATGATAAGTGTGTGTGTGTGTATATATGTGTGTGTGTGTTTTGGAGTTAAAATTTGTACACCGTTGCTAAACTCAAAAATCAAAATCAAGTTTAATGTCAGAACCAAAATTAAAGTCAAAATCCAAGTGGGCTCATACTCAAGCCCGAGTCCAAGTCAAGCCCAAGCATGAAAAGGGAGACGGCCAAAGAAATGAAAAAAAGGGAAACTAAATGTAATTTTTGTTTTTTTATAAGCAATAAACCAAATTTGGTAAAAACCTATGGTGTTAAAGTGTAAAGATGTAAGCCTATAAAAGACCCCCTCATGATGATTTGATAACAAATCATAATCTTGATTTCCTGAAAATAAATCTTGAGTTTTGAGGCGCTCTTTATTGCGCAAGTCTCTTTCTTGTTCCTCCTTTCTTTTTTTCAATTAAATCCAAGTGCGCACGTCAGGATGTCTCAAAAAGGGGAAAAGATCCCCTTTTGATCTTCAAAATTCAAAGTCTTTATGTTTTTGGACTGTTGCTTTATTAGGTTTCGACCCTACTTGCACCGTGCTAGGTGCGCACCGCGTTAGTTGTGCATTTGGTTAGGTACGCACCCCATTGGGTGTATATCGAGCCAAGTGCACACCGATCCAGATGTGCACCTCGCTAGATGCGCGCTTTCCATAAGTGCGCATCTTACTGGATCTTTTGGCCCATTCGGGACCCTTTGTCCCTTTTCACTCTCTTGCAGCTATCTAGCACCTTGCTAGGTGCGTATCTCGGAGAATGCGCACTTTGTCGGGTGCGCACCTCGCTGGGAGCGCGTCTCGGCAGGTGTGCACTTGTCACGTGCGCATCTTGCCACGTGTTCACTTTACTTAGTGCGTATTAGCACATATACATTCATCATTTCTCCCGTTAGAAAAATTTCTAATAAGGCAGTGCCCGCACTCCGCAAATGGGCTGTTATCCCCCTTGACTCCCAACCCACTATACGGATAGCGGGACCCCCCATAAAACACTCTGCGAGGCCTCCGATATGCCCGAAGCACCCTCAAACTTGTTTCCAAATACAACACGCACATATTGCATATTGAGTTCGCATGATCTATTTGACTTTTTAATCGGAGGTTCCATCACTCTAAAAGAGAGATAATTAACGGCAATTTAGTTCGCGGTTGCCGAAAATTTAGATCTCCATAATCAATAAACCCATGCTTACTCCAGACAGGAGAGATCTTTAATATGCCGGTAAGTCGATGTCACACACTTCATAAGGTTTGTAGAGAGGCAGAATTTACAAAAAACAATTTTAAGCAAACAACATCGACTAATCTCCAAGAACCATCATAAGCCTTAACTAGCAAAACTGCATAGGATTCTAATCTACTGTGAAAGTGATTATACCTATGTGATTCAAGTCCTTCGGGTCTTCTTATCCTCTTCTTGAGCTCCTTGTCCGTCGGGATCGAGCTTGGTCGGCGGCCTCCTGGTGTCGAAGACGATCCACTCGAGAGTTTTTAGTTCAAGCTCTAACATCAAAAGTGAGGAAACTAAAGCACCTCGTTTGCTAATCTAAGTGGTTTAATAGATGTAGAGAATGTTTATTGGATTAGTTTATCTCATTAACCCTAGATTTCTCAACTCATTAGAAGGTCAGGGTTTGAGGAAAAAGAAGAGAGCAAAGGAGGAAAGAGAATGGCAAGTGAAGAATGAATAAAAATAAGAAGCCATGCTTCAACCATGCTTTAGTAACACCCCATCCCTCCACCTCATTATCTATTTAAACAAATAGATTTAACACAAATGAGGTGTCTTCTTCTAGAAGCATTCTAGTGTAATTACAAGAATACCCCCCACCATATATACATACCCGCATTCGTACTACGAATACAAAGAGATAAAAATAATCCAATAATATAATACTAGAATTCGGCTTAATCCCTAGCCCGCTAGTATTATCCGTCCGTACAAAAATTTGTGTAGCTAGTACACGTATATGATCGAAGCCCTGCACGTAAAACCATATAACCTCTACATTGTTTTGCCTGAACCAGGGAAACCCTCTGTGTGAGACTCTAAAGACTCGACAGTACGATGGCAGTGAGTTTAACCACAAGCACGTCAGTGACACTAGTTGTACGTAATGGCTATCTAGGTAGTTGTCGAAAAGAAAGCCGATGAGCAAACTCATCGGAACTCCTACTGAGCCTATCCGTGACAATTTTCGTGCAGTTCGGTTTGTTCGTCTGAGAGTATCGCATACCGGGTCTAGCGAGTGGAAAACGTCAGACCCCTAATAACCTGAAAAGTCGTGCCGATGTGGCTCAAGACCATCCGAGAATCTACTGATCTGACTATCAGTAATTCTCATTCTACCCTGGCTAAGGACTTATGGTGTTAGCCAACCGAACATAGCGTGATATCGACTCCCTATACCGGGAGAAACAAATCCCTGACAATCGCTCACTGCCTCCATGTGACTCAGGACTGTATCCAACTAAAACCTATTTGCACGACTCAGTAGAGCCTTGGTAGAGTAGTAATCAAAGCACAGTGGGAACTTACACGAGACAAATGACGACCTCAGGTCAATAGACTATCTATACTCATGTCACCAGAGAACTACTATCCGACGATAAATATAATACCTTCTAGCCAGTTCTTGGTGAGTCCGTCCATTGTACCCATCCCCAGTGAGCATATGTATACAATCTTAGGTGCATAACACCAATGGCTGTGGGACCAACCATCGCCCCTCGTCAGGGTCTAGAAATGTATACACTAGTCTACTCTAGAGTATCGATATCCAGTCTTGATACTTCCACGACTAGGGGCATTTAAGGATGTGCTTATCGACTACCCAGCTTCCGCAAGTATGATTGCAATCATAACGCTGATAGTCAAGCAATGATCCTACAGACTTTAACAACATGTATAAGCGATATGAAATAACAAGTAAAACATATACACATGTTAAGATAAAAGCAAACCAAATAACATAATATCATATTGATCAAGATTGTCCTGTACATACATATCCCGAGCATCCTATACAATGAAGGCCTTTAGGGCATACATATCCAACAATCTTTCACTTGCACTAAGGCCTGTTATAGGTGTATCGAGTACCCAACATCTGCACTAGGGCCAATTGTTGGCGTATCGCATACCCGACATCTCAAACAGTCTCTCGAACTGGACTTGAGGGATGGTCTTGATGAATGGATCTGCCGTGTTGTCCTTTCTATCTACTCTCCGCATCTCGATCTCCCGACGATCCACGAACTCCTTGATCAGTTGATACCACCTTAAGATATGTCTAGATTTCTGATGGGACCGTGGGTTTTTTGTCAAAACCATGGCTCCATTGTTACTGCAATACAAAAGTGGAATCAGCAATGGATGGAACCACCTGAAGTTCAGAAACGAACTTCCTCTTCCAGATTGCCTCTTTTGCGGCATCGTCAGCAGTGATGTACTCAGCCTCCATTGTCGAGTCTGCTACGGTGTCCTGTTTGGAGCTCTTCCAACAGACCGTCCTTCCGTTGAGGGTAAACACATAACCCGAGACGGATTTAGAGTCATCTTTGTCACTTTGGAAGCCAGAGTCGGTAAAAGTCTCGATCTGAAGGTCCCCATTACCGTACACTAAGAACATCTCTTTAGTCCTTCTCAGGTACTTATTTGCGATGGCTCCCGCTGGTCCTCAAAATCCCCTATTGGAAGAATGTTTTTTACCGCTGTCTAATACTTCTTACCTGGGTTGGACTGATACTTGCTTACGACGCTCAGTACGTAAACTACATCTGGTCCGGTACATAATATCGTATACATTATCAACGCCACCGCCGAAGTATAGGGTACAATGCTCATGCGAGCCCTCTCCTCATCAGTCTTTGGAGATATCTCTTTGGAGAGGGTAGTTCCGTGACAAGCGGATAAATTACCGCGCTTGGAATCTTCCATACTAAAGCTCTTCAGTACGGTGTCTATGTACCTCGACTGTGAAAGTCCTAATATTCTTTGAGATATGTTATGATAGATCTTAATCCCCAGAATGTACAAGGTATCACCCAGGTCTTTCATAGAGAATTCTGTGACAAGAACAGCTTGACCGATTGTAGCATAGGAATATCATTTCCTATCAGGAAAATGTCATCTACATATAAAACGAGGAATACCACAGTTTTCCCTACAATCTTCTTATAAATATAAGGTTCATCTACATTTTTGATAAAGTCAAATTTCTTGACCATCTCATCAAAGCAGATGTTCTAACTCCGCGATACCAGCTTTAATCCATAAATGAATTTAAGCAACCTGCACACCTTTCCGCTGCTCCTACTGTCTATGAAACCTTTTAATTGATCCATGTAAATACACTCTTCTAAACATCCATTTAGATAAGCGGTTTTAACATCCATCTGCCAGATGCCATAGTCATGAAAGACAGCAATGACAAGTAGGATCTGAATGGATTTAAGCATAGCCACCGGTGAAAAGTTTCGTCATAGTCCAAACCTAGTTTTTGACAAAAACCTTTAGCAACAAGTCTAGTTTTGTTGGTTTCTACCTGTCCATCTACATCAATCTTCTTTTTGAAGATCCATTTGCATCCAACGGGTTTTACCCCAAGAGGAGCAGCATCCAAAGTCCATACTTTATTGGTGTACTTGGATTCCATCTCAGATCGCATATCATCCAGCCACTTCACTGAGTCTCTACTCGTGATGGCTTGCTGAAAACTAGTAGGCTCATCATCATCGATGATGCAATCCTATTGATCCCCGTCTACGAGAAAACCGTAGTATCTCTCGGACGGATGAGACTACCTACTAGATCTGTGGAGTAGTGTAGGTACGTCTGGTTCTATTGAAACTTCAGGTTCTGCTAAGTCTTCAGTAATAATTTGTGGTTCTGGAATTTTTTCCAGCACTATTGCGCTCCTACTAATTTCTTTTTCAAGAAATTGAGTTTCCATAAAGTGGGCATGATGAGAAACAAAAATCTTTTGTTCCTTAGCGTAATACAAATAATACCCCTTTGAATTCTTGCGGTATCCCACAAACTTACACAATACCAAGCGTGCCTCGAGCTTGTCCGGATGAATCTTTTTGACAAAACTAGGACACCCCCATATCTTAAGATATTTAAGACATGATTTCTTTCCACTCCACATTTCATATGGAGTGGTAGATACAGACTTAGTTGGAACTTTATTCAATAGGTATGCAGCAGATTCTAGTGCATAACCCCAGAAAGTTGGCGGCAACTCAGCATTACTCATCATGGAACACATTATATCTAGCAATGTGCGATTCTGTCTTTCTGACCGTTGTGTTGTGGTGTGTATGGAGGAGTAAGCCGAGAGAGAATTCCATTTTCTTCTAAATATTCCAGAAACTCAGCACTTAAGTATTCACTATCCCGATTAGATCGGAGCATCTTGATACTTTTGCCAGTTTGCTTTTCCACTTCATTCTTATACTCTTGGAATTTCTCAAAGGTCTCGGATTTATATTTTATCAAGAATACATGTCCATATCTTGAGAAATTATTGTTAAAAGTGATGAAGTAGGAATAATCACTTCTTGCATGTGTAGACATTGGTCCACACACGTCG
The DNA here is from genome assembly GCA_030015575.1 of Agapanthus africanus. Taxonomy (NCBI): domain Eukaryota; kingdom Viridiplantae; phylum Streptophyta; class Magnoliopsida; order Asparagales; family Amaryllidaceae; genus Agapanthus; species Agapanthus africanus. The sequence goes on along the minus strand of CM057350.1, from coordinate 126,611,920 downwards.
CTGTGTATGAATCCCAGGAGCTCAGTGGCACTTTTTCCATATCCAGTGAACGGAGTTTTGATCATCTTTCCTTTGATAAATAATTGATAAGTTGCATATAATTGATATTCAAATGGCTCTAAATATCCATTTTTATGTAACTTAATCAATCGCGTTTCATTGATATGACTAAGTCTGCAATACCATAAGAAAACTTGATTTGATTCTGGAGTCTTTCTTTTTAGCGTGTTTTGGACGTTAAAAACTTGATATTGATTGAGAATGTATATTCCATTATTCAGTGTACCCGACCGAATCATGTCAAGATTTAGGTGAATGTTTATGACATTGCTTTCAAGTACAAAATTATATTCTTCATTAGATAACAAAAATATAAATATAATATTACACATCATTCTGGATACACAAAAGCAGTTATGTAACAACAAAATATGTCCACTCGTCAATCCAAGGTGATATTCTCCTACTGCAACAGTATCCACACTGGTTCCGTTGTTAACCTTAAGTCTCATATCACATTTCCTCAAAACTCTATTGCTTCTCAACGCCTGCAAAGAATTACAGATATGAGATTCTGATCCAGTATCCAATATCCAAGAAGTGGAGTTAATAGAGAAACGGTTTTCAATCATGAACACACCTGAAGTCAAAACCACAACTTACTTCGTGTCCTAATTCTTGGTTTTTAAAGCCCGACAATTCTTCTTCCAATGTCTCTTCTTATGATAGTAGAAACATTCTTCCTTTGTGGCTGATCCCCCAATCTTTCCCTTTCCCTGCACCTTCTGCACACCTCCTTTTGGTTTGGTGGGGGACTTCTTCTTCTTCCCTTTGATCTTAGTCTTGGATTTAGCGGAAGAAGATTCCCTAACAAACATAGCGAGTGTTTCCTTAGATTTCTTCAAGGTGTCTTCTGCCACTCTTAACATGTTGAGGAGCTCAGAAAGTGTAACTTCTATCTTTTGCATATTGAAGTTCTATACGAATTGGGCATAGGTGGAGGGAAGGGACTGTAGAATTAAGTCGGTATACAACTCATTCTCCAACGTAGTTCCCAGGTCTGCGAGCTCTTCAATGTGGGTAATTATCTTCAGGACGTGGTCCCCAACAAATGATCCGACAGCCAATCTTGCTTGAAATAATTTCTTTAAGGTCTCGTATCTTGCGATATGAGATTGCTCTCCATATAAGTTTTTGGTATGGAGGAAGATGAAAGCAAGGTCTATCTTCTCGTGTTGCCTTTGATGTTCATTATTCATGGAGGCCAGCATGAGACACTTGGCTTTCGTGCAATCCAGATCCCAAGTCTTACGAACCTCAATGTCCGTGACCGAGGATTTTGGACCTGGAACCGGAGGGCTTTAGCCGTCAGGATGTACGCAATCTTATCATAAGTAAGAGTCATGTAGACGTTCCTCAGCCAGTCTTTATAATTTGGCCCGGTCATTTTGTTTTTATCTAGTATAAGCTTAAGTCCCGTCATGGTCGCTACAATTAGGAGAGAGAGAAAAGAAACACTTAGCCTACGCTCTTACAAATCTAGATTGGTTATTAGTTTATATGAACAGGATGACTCCCATTGTTTTCTCGAACTCTCCTTCAAACCCTAAAAGAAGAATTAGTCAGGATTAATCGCACCCTATAAGTTCGCTTATCTTTCGGCCAGGCCGGTGTTGGTATTTGGAGGGAGGTCCCCCATGCTTTCGCACGGACCCAATTAAATAACCCTGGTTTTCCAGAGGCATAACTCCGTCAACACCTTTCTAGACACCTACTTGATTAGCTAATTGCAAAGTGAAAAATTCTCCCGAAGAGTAGCTGATACTTATAGTAGGGTCAGGACCCAACTATCATTGTATGATAATTTTGAAGGAAACCTACCAAAACTACCACACTCTAGAAGGTATGCAACACTAGAAAGTTTCTTGTTTGAAACTCCCATAGTGGTTTTTGCCTCGAGAGCTTATAACCTTGACGGAAGTCAAGACATCATAAGTTGCAAGTCAAGTTCAGCCCATCATTATCCAGATTAATCTAGACCCATTAGCATAATCCTTTGACGAAGGTCAAAACAGCTGTACGCATGTCCTACATTAATGCATCTATCTATACTACAGATAAGCACCCACTAGCTACCAAACACTATGCCTTGGCAAAAGTCAAAACATATAGCATGAATACTAGTTGATACCTATCTAAAATGATGGAGGGCTACGGTTGGTTCTGGAAAAAACTGTGAACGTAATGAACTTGATATAGCTGAAGGAACCGAATAGTTTTTGAAAATGAGTGGTTTAAACTCCACTTTAAAAAATTGTTTTTAAAGAAAACTGAGTGGTTTTGCAATTGTTCCAACGATGTCAAAATTTAGGTTTATTTCTTTGCATTAATTAAAATTAATGAGGTCCCATCAATTAACCTTATTATATCAGAAAAGAAACGAAAATAGAATATACGTATAACATTCGTCATGGGCCCCCGTCATGCATCGTTAGATTACTTAACTAACGGCAGAGCGGGGGCTGGACTAGTGCGGATACAAAACATATACAAAATTTATTTATACATATATACATATATATTTATTTATTTATATCCATCACAGGTATTATAAGCAACACAGGCAGATATAAGCATCACAAAGAATGGAAAAATAGATCAACTAGGAACATTTGCATTTTATTGAGTCACCTATGAAACTAAGTCCTCCACGGTCATGTGAATAATCCTAGACCCCTATGAGTGCGGCAAGTTACTTGCCAATTCTAGAATTGGGTGACCCGGGTCTCGACTCCTCGAGATGGCCACCCACTGAATCTTAGAACCTGGTAGATTGTGTGCACTCTTCCATAGGTCAAATCTAGATGTGGAAATGAAAAATAATATACAGCCGGTGACTACATCCCAAATTCGGATGTGTCTTAATAAAAGAATATACATGAATTATTACATGAATTACAAAAAAATCCATTCACATCACACATCTAAATTCACACGGCCCATTCACATGACGATCCATTAAACCATTCGCAACTGAACATCACAAGATATGTTCAATCCCTTCTAATCGACATATAATGATTAGAAGACGTTTAATAACACATATAAGTATCACAAAAGCAAGTAAAGAAAACCACGACGATAGAATTCCGCACACAATTAGCGAACGAAACCAATTTTCCAAGTCTTGAAAAAACTATCAACTGAAGTCCCCAAAAAATTTGTTTTAAGCCAATCCGAGATTCGAAACGAACTCGAAACCTGTCCGAATCTTCATGGAGGCAAAGTGTATAAAATTAAATATCGACTCGAAGGCCTAGAAGGGGTACCCACTTTCAGGGGCCACCACAAGGTGGCCCCCAAGAGAAGGTAGACCCGAGAGCTTCCAAGTAGGGTGCTCTCGGGTCACCACCCCCCAAGGCTACCTTGTGGTGGTATTGGGGGGTGGGCCCGACCTTCAATCCCTTTAGGGTATCCTCTGGGTGCCCATGCTTCACCTCGTGGATTCTTGGTTCAAACCATGAGCCCGCGGGGTGTGCAAACATCTCAAAACATCAATTTTAGGGACTGTTTTTGTCGGCAGTTCGTGCGCGAAAAAACGGCGGATTTCTAACATCTTTACGAGCTATCTAAGGCTTATGGAGTGTCTTTGATACCATGAAAGTCGATTTTTCACACTCCACAAGGTTTGTAGAGAGGCGGAATTTACAAGAAAACAATTTTAAGCAAGCAAAATCGACTAATCTCCAAGAACTACCATAAGCCTTAACTAGCAAAACTACATAGGATTCTAATCTACTATGAAAGTGATTATACCTATGTGATTCAAGTCCTTTGGCTCTTCTTATCCTTTTCTTAAGCTCCTCGTCCGTCGGGATCAAGCTTGATTGTCGGCCTTTTAGTGTCGAAGACGATCCACCCGAGAGTTTATAGTTCAAGCTCTAACATCAAAAGTAAGGTAACTAAAGCACCTAGTTTGCTAATCTAAGTGGTTTAGTAGATGTAGAGAATATTTATTGGATTAGTTTATCTCATTAAACCTAGATTTCTCAACTCATTAGAGGGTTAGGGCTTGAGGAAGAAGAAGAGAGCAAACGAGGAAAGAGAATGGCAAGTGAAGAATGAATAAAAATAAGAAGCCATGCTTCAACCATGCTTTAATAACACTTTATTCCTCCATCTCATTATCTATTTAAATAAATAGATTTGACACAAATGAGGTGTCTTCTTATAGAAGTATTCTAGTGTAATTACAAGAATACCCCCAACCATATATACATACCCGTATTCGTACTACAAACACCTAGAGATAAATATAATCCAATAATATAATACTAGAATGCGGATTAATCCTAAGCCCACCAGTATTATCCGTCCGAACAAAAATTCGTTTAGCTATTACACATATATGATCGAAACCCTGCACGCAAAACCATACGGCCTCTACATCGTTTCGCCTGAACCAGGAAAACCCTTTGTGTGGGACTCTAAAGACTCGACAGTATGCTGGCTGTGGGTTTAACCACAAGCACGTCAGTGACACTAGTTGTAAGTAACGGCTACCCATGTACTTGTCGAAAAGAAGGTCGACGAGCAAACTCATCTGAATTCTTACTGAGCCTATCTGTGACAATTTCCGTATAGTTCGGTTTGTTCGTTTGAGAGTATCGCATGCCAGGTCTAGGGGGTGGAAAACGTCTGACCCCTAATAACCTGAAAAGTCATGCCGATGTGGCTCAAGACCATCCGAGAATCTACTGATCTAACTATCGGTAATTCTCATTCTGCCCTGGCCAAGGACTTATGGTGTTGGCCAACCGAACACAGCGTGACATCGACTCCCTATACCGGAAGAAACGAATTCCTGACAATCGCTCACTGCCTCCATGTAGCTCAGGACTGTATCCAACTAAAACCTGTTTGCATGACTCAGTAGAGCCGTGATAGAGTAGTAATCAAAGCACAGTAGGAACTCACATGAAACAAATGACGACCTCAGGTCGACAGACTATCTGTACTCATATCACAAAAGAACTGCTATCTGACGATAAATATAATACCATCTAGCCAGTTCTCGGTAAGTCCGTCTAGTGTACTCACCCCCAGTGAGCACATGTATACAATCTTAGATGCATCACACCAATGGCTGCGGGACTAACCGTCGCCCTTCGTCATGGTCTAGAAATGTATACACTAGTCTACTCTAGAGTATCGATGCCCAGTCTCGATACTCCCACGACTAGGGACATTTAAGGATGTGCTTATCGACTATCCAGCTCTCACAAGTATGATTGCCATCATAACGTTGGTAGTCAAGCAATGATCCTACAAGATTTATCAACATGTATAAGCGATATGAAATAACAAGTAAAACATATACACATGTTAAGATAAAGGCAAACAAAATAGCATACTATCATATTGAGCAAGATTGTCTTGTACATATATATCCCTAACATCCTATACAATGAAGGCCTATAGGGCATATATATCCAACAATGCCTGACAAGCGACGTGCATACCTATCTCAATAGGGTGACGAAAAACACTCTACAAAATTTGTCACGCCCTGTGGGAATAGTTTTTCCTTTCATATTTCGGGTTAAACTTTCATGCGAACTCAATCAATATATATATCGATCGCATGTACTAAAATTATGCTACTTTGTGCAGGACAACAGCTTTTCAACCGCAATTTTTAAATTCAGCAAGAATGTCTCCAAGAACCAGTTCGATATCTGAGGCAACACCGATCCCATACGTGGTCAAGATCAATGCTTGCGTGGTTCTCCCCGCAAGTATCAGCCAACAATGGGAGGAATCGCCCTGCCAATTTGGTTCTGTCATCATCTACCCCGCTGGAAGTGCTCATTTGGTAGAGACCCCAGCAAACCAGGTGGCCAAACCTACCTCAAGGGGCAGGAGAACGGACGTTGTGATCACCAAGGCCCACAACCTAAATGTAAGATGGTGTACGGACGACTCTTTAGTGCTCCATCTGGAGACAAGACTGCTGGAACAATGGAATTCATCAAATATCGTGGGCCAGCTCAGGCGATACCTCTGACAAGTGCACGGTCAGATATGCTTTCAAGGCTTTCCACCACTAGGCCTACGGCAGCTTCCTGAAGAGCAGAAGCCCGCCATGTGCTCAAGGCGGAAAAGCTAAGGCAGAAACAACTCAGATATAGAGCCAATAAAAAGGGCAGGGCTCCGGCCAAGTTAAATTTTATGAAGTTCGAAAGCCCAGCCTGCTTTGCGACTATAGCCGTGTCAGCCGTGAAAATTCGTAATTCTTTTGAATCTTTCAAGTGGGTCTAGAAGAATACGATGCCCGCCAAGATCAAGAAGACCGCAATTCAAGCTGTGCTACAAAAAGATGTGTCCAAACCCCAGTATAAAAGACGTGACACCCTTTCTTCGGAAGTCTACCAAGCACTTCGTGCTACGTGAAAGTAGTTGGGGAAGGCTAGAAATGAAGCGCTAGCATCACCCGAGAATTAGGCTAGGCAAACCGTCTTCGGTCGATTGTCCGTTCCTGAAGTAGAAGGGCTACGACCGCGGTCCACGAAGTCAGCTGCTAATAATAAAAAATGGCTGGATATGCGGTCCACACTGTCTACATGGCAGGCACACGCAACAAAAATAAGGATGGGGCTAACACATCCCAAGCCCGACCTGGCTTGAATGTGACTGCCACTTTTCAAGACCAGCTTCCTCCGGAAAACAATGAAAACCCTCTCGATGTTCAAGCAATTGATGGAGCTTTCTTCTTTTCTATAGAAAGTACTTCTTCCGCTCTTGTATTTTTTATTCTTGCTTTTGAACATCATCTTTGCAATTGTTCTTGAACATATTGTCACCTCATTGTCAATATCTCCGGTGCTACCATCTTCAGAGTAAGAATTATCACTTGCACATTTTAACATTACGCCGTGTTATTTTGTTGCTGGTGCATGAGCTTGTTCTTCATTTTCCTGATTTTGAAGAGTAAGTTCTGTTGTTTTTAACCTGCCAGTCAATTCTTCAAAAGACATATTTTTAGATCCATAGTGATACTAATAGGTTGAATGATGGAATTTCACTATTTAGGAAAATATTCAAGCAAACGTTGATTCCTCAGACTCATCGGAATAATAACACCCAGAATATGCAATTCATTTATAATAGTTTTAAGTTTAGTAACACATGCATCAAGATTATTATCAGGATCTATTTTAAAATGTTCCAAGTCATCGGTAAGCAAATGAACTCTATTCTCCTTAACTTGAGAGCTGCCCTAATGATTAACTTCTAAAATTTCCCACATTTTCATAACAGTCTTTAAATGCATAATTTTATGAAATTCTACTCTTGAGATACAGCAAATAATGGCACTAATAGCTCGAGCATTTAAATTGGCCAATTCAAGTTCAGTAATGCTCCATTCAGTGTGAGGTTTTTAATAGGTTATCCCATTAATAATCTTAGATGGAAATTTGTGTCCATCTTCGATCATTCCCCACACTCTCCAATATAGGTTTTTCAATATGGGTAATCGGTATTATCAAAATAAAGTGGGCTAAAAGTAGACCTACATTCATGAAACCCGGTTGCATATCCGGAAGTGGTTGTGTGAGTCATATGGTTGGTCTTGAATCGTTACTCTTTGCGTGTTAATCCAATATCAAGAGCCCAAACTCGGATACCAAATGAAAGTGCGCTAATAACCTTAGAGGAGCGTGTGTGTGTGTGTGTGTGAATAGGGTTTGAATAAAAAAATCTCGACTTAAAAAACTTATAGCAATATATATATAAATATATATATGAGCAATTTAAGCACGGTTAAAATAATAACAATGATAATGAATTTAGCACATATATAATTGCAATAGAGATAAAGTAAAGAGTCTAGAATGCAAAATCAAACACAGTAGAATTAGAATGGTTCGGTACCCTTTGCCTAGTCCACTACCTAAGACCCTGCCTTTAGGAGTTTTCCCTTTCACTATAATCTTTCTTTTACCGGGCGGAGAAACCCTTACACTTTTCTGCTTCTTCCCACAAAACGCATGACCTCTTACAGGTAGACAATGTTTTCTCTCTTGAACAAGATGAGAGATTTATTGTAGCACAAAAACTTTACAATCTTTCTATAGGGATGAACGACTATTGATCTTGAGACCGAATACAATTTTTAGATATGAATGTGTTTTGCATAAGCCAGGTTCAAGTAATGAGAGTAAAACCATAGTATTTATGGATAAATTGTAAATCAATTTGAAAGTGATCTTGCTCAAAACATTAGTCATATTCCTTATTAGAAATTAACGGCTATATTATTTGAAAACTTGCCAGAATCTTGAAGGTGCCAGGAATGTTTTCTAACGGTCGAGTCTTGGCACTTTGTTGTTAGCCAAAATCAGGAGCCAAGAATTTAGCACGTGGCTAAATGCGTTGACCTATAAATATGCAATGAATGACCTATAAATATGCAATGAATGATAAATGTTGCCATGGTAGTAAAATAATTTTATTGACCATACACAAAATAATCAGCCACTAAAAGATCTTGCTGACATGCAGCTAATTGTAAGACCATTTGGGCTAAAAGATATAAGGACTTGCATGAAATAATACTGTGTATGTATGAATGTGATAGTATATAATATTTAGCTCTTTGAACAATATATCTTATCTTGAAACTAATTCAAGCATTTAAATGACTTGTAAAAATGAGTTTAGGTTTAAACTATTATGTTAACATATGATGCAATATAAAAATTAAATATGTAGGTTCCCAAGCTTTTTAGATTCTAACCCTTTTACATTATAGTCCTTCAAAGAATATGAAAATAAAAACAAAATGTATCTAAGCATACCAATGTAATATGAGCATGACAAATAAGTATAGGATGGCCGTGTAGTGTAACTATAGTGAGCATGTAACAAGTAAAAGTGTTGAACATGTAATGAATAACAATGTATCGTAAAGAGATCACTAAAAAGACAAACTATTCTAACAACAGTTAAAATATGAATGTCAATCAATCTCAAGATTATTCTCGAATTCAAGAGTAGGGCCCCAAGAGTAAAGAATCACGAGCCTGAATCAAGATATGTTAGTAACATGACTTCAACCGTCGTTGAAGTATTCCAAACCCAAGAATAGGGCCCCAGAGGCTTGGAAATACGGGCTCTCATGATAGATTACATATGTTAGTAAACATGATTCATGAACTAAAAGGACTCCTGAGATTCCGTTGGATCCACATTTAAACTATCTTAACAACCCGTGTATCTAATTTTATAGTTAAAGTTGTAAGTCTTGCCTGAATCTATGAATACATAAGAAGAGTACAAGTTCAAGTTGCAAGTCGGGTTTCAGTATTCATGTCATGTTCATGTATTCATGTCAAGTGTTCATGTCAAATCATTATATATTTATGGTTCGGGTCAAGTCTAATCAAGCATGAAGATTTAGTACAAGTTATATCAAGTGGTCATATAAACATGTCAAGTATTCATATAGTCATGTCAAGTGTTAAAGTATTCTGGTCAAGTTGTATTTGAGTCGGGTTGAACTAACTCTATTTGACTAGGGAGATTAGGCAAGTGGAACCACTCATTGTCTCTGGCTTCCCAAGGTTCAAGAAAGAATATGCCACTTCAACCCATCCATTACCTAAATATCTTGAAAATAGTTGTTTTATAGATTCTAGGTATCTATGTGAAAAGATGTAATTAGAACTTCATGGTATTTATGTAAAATAAGCTATTATATTCTCAACTTCATGGTATTTATGTAAAATAAGCTATTATATTATCAAGGGGTTTTATGTAAAATATTATATTTAAAAATCTCGAGAATATTATTTTAAAAAAATCCACCGTTGCCGGTCCCAAGTCCAGATGAGAAAGGGTGAGGGTTGTGGTAGGCTTGTGACAGCCAACGTAAAACTTTGTCACGTTCTCTGACATGAACCATAATAAGAATATCGTTGGGGCGTCCCCTACTCAGCGACGCGCTATATCGGATCTCGGGTGTAGTGTTAAGTATGCAAGGGCTTCTAGGTCGTCGTCCAGATGCGGCGTGCTACATCGGACCCCGGGTGTAGTGACAAATAAGCAAGGGTCGTCGTCCAGAGACGGCGCGCTACATCGGACCCCGGGTGTAGTGACAAATAAGCAAGGGTCGTCGTCCAGAAACGGCGCGCTACATCGGACCCCGGGTGTAGTGACAAATAAGCAAGGGTTTCATAGGATCCGTCTAGCTTCCTGGAACATAGGTTCCCTTACGGGTAGACTAATAGAATTAGTGGAGGAGATGATTAGGAGGAGAGTTGGTATTATGTGTTTGCAAGAAACTAAGTGGGTAGGTGAAAAGAGTAGAGTCATAGAGCCTTGGGGTTATAAGTTTTGGTATACGGGTAGAGATAAAAATCGTAATGGGGTAGGCATAATCATAGATAGACGGTTGCTTGAGGATGTAGTTGAGATTAGGAGAAAAGGTGATAGAATTTTACTGGTTAAGCTTATTCTAGGTAGAGAGATCCTTAATGTTATTAGTGCTTATGCACCACAGATAGGTCTTGATGACGCTAGTAAGCGTCTATTCTGGGAGGATTTAGACGAGGTGGTGCAAAGTATACCTAGTGGAGAGAAGTTATTTATTGGTGGTGATCTTAATGGACATGTAGGTACTAGTCGTAGTGGGTTTGATACTATCCATGGAGGTTTCGGTTTCGGACAAAGGAATGAAGCAGGTGACTCGATTCTAGATTTTGCTTTATCTTATAACTTGATCTTAGCAAACACCTGGTTTAGGAAAAGAGAGTCTCACCTTATCACTTTTAGGAGCGGATCAAGTGCTAGTCAAATAGACATTTTCTGACGAGAAGAATAGATAGAGGTTGTTGTATCGACTGTAAGGTAGTGCCAGGTGAGAGTGTAACCACTCAACATAGGCTTTTAGTTCTAGATTTTCGATTTAGAAGAGAACCTAGGAAGATTAGACGTAAGGTAGAGCCTAAAATTAAATGGTGGCGATTGAAAGAAGGGAACCAAAAGGCTTTTATAGATCGTGTAGTACAAGAAGCGGATTGGCAGTCAGAAGATGATCCAGACAAAATATGGAACAAAATGGCTAGTTGTATCAAGAAGGTAGCTAGAGACCTACTTGGTGAGTCTAGAGGTGGTGCTCCACCGTCTAAGGACATATCCCGGTAGAATGAAGATGTAAAGGCTGCTATTAAAATTAAAAGGGATTCTTATAAAGATTTGAAGAAAAGTAGAGATATGGAAAGATTTGAGAAGTACAGAATGGCTAAAAGGGAGGTTAAGAAAGCTGTTCGGGAAGCTAAATCTAAGGTCTACAAGGAGGTGTACGAGAAATTAGACACTAAAGAGGCTGCAAATGATATATACCGGATTGCTCGGATGCGGGAAAGGAAGACTAGAGACTTATGTGCGGTGAAATGTGTCAAAAATGAAAATCAGAAGGTTTTAGTTCGAGACGAGGATATCAAGGAAAGATGGAGAGATTATTTTGACAAATTGTTCAATGAGAGCTTTACTAAGAATTTGGATGGACTTGTCATTCAATCTCAAGATATAAACCGTGATTTCATGCGTAAAATAAGACTTCCTGAGGTTAAAGAAGCTTTGAACAGAATGAGTTTAAGAAAAGCGGTTGGTCCTGACGGGATTCCTATCGAGATTTGGAGATGCTTAGGAGAAATAGGCGTTAAATGGATGACAGATCTGTTTAATAAGATTTGGCAGACAAAAAAGATACCAAATGAATGGAGGAAAAGTATCCTTGTACCTATCTACAAGAACAAGGGTGACATTCAAAGTTGCTCAAACTACCGTGGAATAAAACTGATGTGTCACACCATGAAACTTTGGGAGAGAGTGATTGAACACAGGCTAAGGAAGGATATTAAGATAACAGAGAACCAGTTTGGGTTCATGCCTGGACGATCGACGACAGAGGCTATTCATTTGCTTCGTCAACTTGTCGAGCGTTTTCGAGAGAGGAGAAGAGATTTGCATATGATATTTATTGATTTAGAAAAAGCGTACGACAAGGTACCTAGAGAGGTATTATGGGGGACAATGATGAAGAAGGGGGTCCCCGTCAAGTATATTGACATAATCAAGGATATGTACGATGGAGTAGTGGAAAATGTCAGAACTTGCGGCGGCTTAACGAGTGATTTTTCGATCACTATTGGTTTACATCAAGGATCTGCATTAAGTCCATTCATGTTTAGCATCGTGATGGATGAGCTTACTAGAACTATCCAAGATGAGGTACCTTGGTGTATGCTATTCGCTGATGATATTGTTCTAGTAAATGAGACGAAAGCAAGGGTTAATGCCAAATTGGAATTATGGAGGCAAACATTGGAATCTCGGGGATTCAGATTGAGCAGGTCCAAGACAGCATATATGCACTGCAAATTTAGTAGCCAGAGAAGTCAAAACCATATTGGTATAACATTGGAAGGGCAAGAGATATCACCGAGCGACCAGTTTAGATATCTAGGTTCCATCATCCAAAAGAATGGAGAGATCGATAGTGATGGAGGAGTGCAACAGGGATTTTGTGTGATCGTAACTTTCCGTTAAAATTGAAAGCGAAGTTTTATCGGAGCGCTATTCGGCCTGCCTTATTATATGGTACAGAATGCTGGGCTCCTAAGAAGCATCATACACAGAAGATGCACGTAGCGGAGATGCGCATGCTTCGTTGGATGTGCGGTAACACTAGAAAAGATAAGGTGCGAAATGAGGATATTCGTGCAAAAGTTGGTGTAGCACCTGTGGAGGAGAAGAAGCGGGAAAACTGGCTAAGATAGTTTGGTCATGTGCGACACAGACCTATGGAAACACCGGTTCGACGAATAGATACTCTCGATATGGACAATGGCAAAAGGGCAAAAGGGAGACCGAAGAAAACATGGATGGAGGTGATACGAAACGATATGGTTGCCAAAGGACTCAATGAAAGTATATTGTTCGATAGAAGTGAGTGGAGACAGAGGATTCATGTGCTGGACCCGGCGTGATTCTCATGTTGGTTCATGTAGCCTACCCATATGCTTGGGATAAAAGGCTCAGTTGTTGTTGTTGTTGTTGTTGTTGTTGTTGAGAGTGTTTTGATAAAAAGTATACTTTTGATAAATTAGGATATTTTAGTGAAAAACTTTAGGGTATTTTAGTAAAAACTAACATTTCAAGAGTTAAGGATAGTTTCTTGTAAAATCTAATTTGAAAGCTTGTTTCCTTTAAACTAATTATAATTAATGTTACTAAACCAATTAATTTAATTATCATCTTTTCTTTTATTTTAATTTTATAGGAATTGTTTTAATTTTCTAAGACCACCTTTTCCTTTCGAGACTGCGCGCCGTGAAGAGTTCTGCGTCTCACTCCACTAGACCCAAGACGTTCTTTAATTAGTACCACCTGTAATAGGGTTTCCCTAAAGAGAGTTGTTAAGACGAAATTGCAAAGGAAAGATAAGGTTAAATACTATTTTTAAAGACTTTAAGGGTATTTTAGTGTAAAGATAAATCTTAGGAATATTACTAAGAATATGTGAGTGTTTCATGATTCAAATGTGTTAATGTGCAGGGTCATTACTCCGTGCACTATATATCACAAAACTAGTATCGAAATGATCGTGGTATTTCACCGCTACTTGCTTTCTTCACATATCAACACTACTCTTAACTAACGCACTGTATCACATTATATGCATATTAAAATAGTTAAAAGTATACATATACTCATATTACAACACTATACTAAGCGGTAAATATGATGAGAATGCTCTTAATAGATACTGAACCATTAAATGCATCAAACTAATAATTCACACCAACTGAAAAATAAATTCTAATATATTGCATTAAACCATTATATTTCCTACTATTTTACTGTGTAAGAGTATTTGACTTACGTCTCCCAACCTTATGAATTAAAACCCCCATATTGTTACTGTTGTTCATTTTTTATTCTTTACTAATCTAAAAAAATTGCTTACTGCACCACCTCTGTTATTATACACTAAGTTTAACACTTACTATATATTAAAATAAACAACTGCAACTTGAAAAATAACTACCGAGAGTTAACATTTCTTTGTTTATATCATTAGTAAAGAGGAATCTATCGAGAGTGAGTCTAGCATGGAAGAGGTGAAGTGAGAGCGAGTGAGCAAAATATGGGGACTTACCTATGGTTAGAACGATGAAAACGACGGAAGTTTTTATTGAGGCATTTTGTCGAACTCCTCCAGCGCAGATTTGAAACGTTGATGGAATGGAGATCCGGAGGCACGGAAATGATCATGTTGCTCACGCGGTCTCGAGCTGATGATGCTCGATACTGCTGATTCCCCAAATCATGACACGTGGAAGATGACGTGTCCCAGAGCTTACAAGAAAGGATCAAGAACGGTACGTTGGAAGCATACCTCGGACCTCCGACCCGAGGATGTTCCCGACCTTCGGTGGCCTTTCAGACCACTCCTGTGCCCGCCTTATAAACAACCGTCGGCTCGCCTCCGAGCCTTCCCACACGCTGAGTTCCCTCAGCCCCCCAGCTCGCATCCGAGCTATCACAGAACCAAGCTCGCTTGGCCTCCAGCTCGTTCCCGAGCCTCCCGCCGAGTTTAGCTTCCTCGGTCTCATCGGCCGACCCACAACACTGATCACAGGCGTCTCTGCCACGGCTCCGTGAATCTCGCCAGACGTGAGATATCCGCCTCCCGCGATCCCGCGTTCCACGCCACCGCGTTCCCCCATTAACGAGTATATCTCGTCATTAATGGGGAATCCCGCCTCTCACGCGGGCGTAACGGATGGCGTGAATCTTACCCCCGTCTGCCTATGGCTGCCACTATATAAGCCCCTCTCTCAGACGACTCAGGTAAACCAACTTGACCCCAATAGGCCGCTACTCTACCAAAATACCTTGATTAACTTGATCGTCGGAGGGTCCTCGGTGGCACAACCACCCCGGGACTTTCTTGCAGGTAGCTCGGCCCTAACCACATCAAGCCCATTGAGATCCACATGCATCAAGGGGAAACCTCCCAACACAATCTCAGCCATCCGTCAGCGTTTGCTGTAGATCAACGAAAGGTAACATCTGAAGGAGATCCAGAGATCCATCAGTTGGCGCCGTCTGTGGGAAACTAGTTCCACTCAACGAAAGTTCACCTTCCGATCTCAACTTTATGGCGTGCAATCACTGCGACGATCCAAACACTAGCCGCCGCCTTCCCCACAATGGAGGCGCGGATGGATCCTCTCCTCCCTTGAACGCCATTCACATCCTATCTGCTCGGATAGATCGGCTCACGTCCGTCGTGGATGCGCTCGTCTGTTTCCAAACGGCCGGGCAAAATCCCCAGGTCGCCACTCCCCCACCTCGGGACCGGGACCCCTATAGAGGGAGAGAAGACGCTGCCCACTTCGGTACGACCGAGCACCGCCTTGCTGTCTCAGGCGGCCGCAGATCCCTCGGACTAACCAATTCAATGTCTCGCTTGGCGCCATACAGCTTAACATCGATGTCTCTCGCCAGGGCACCCCGCCCTAAGGCCCATCGCGCCCCTGTCCCTCCCGAGGAGGTGTCGGTCAGCTCGTCTACACCCAAGCATGGCCGGCACCCCCTCCCTTGACGGGGTCGCCCGGACGGGACTCACCTCGGTAGCTCGAAGACAACCTCGCCAGGGGACCTAAGGAACCCCATCGAACGGAACTGAAGCCGCGGTCAGGCGCAGGTCGCCAGCAGCAAAGGCCATAAATAAGAGTATGCCGAATTGTCGGGATACCACGGCTGACTAGACGCCCTCGAAAAGAAGATCGAAGGCATGCATCAGGAAAATCGTCCTTCAAGCGACGGGGCTAAATATGCCGCCGACTCGCTCATGAAGCCCTTCACTAAAGAGCTTCTCGCCGTCCACGTCTCCTCCCGGAGCAAGCCCCCGAAGGTCTCCCTCTTTGACGGGAAGTCCGACCCGAAAGACCATTTGGACGCGTTCACAGCCGGGATGAGTTTCCAGGACAATTCCGACGTCGCGCGATGCCGCGCTTTCCCCGCCACTCTCATCCGCTCTGGACGAGACCGGTTCCGAGGATTCACACCACACTCAATCTCTACCTTCGACGAGCTGGCCACTCAGTTTCTCGGTCATTTCATCGGGAACAGACGGCAGAAGCGAATCGTTGATCATCTCTTCACCATAAAGAGCGGGGACAAAGAATCCTTCAAAGGATACGTCACCCGCTTCTACAACGCCTTCCTTAAGGTCCCAGAGCATCGGGACAAGACGGTCATTATGGCCCTTAGGTCGGGTCTTAGGCATAAGGAGTGGCTATGCTCCTTTGCATTAGTGCAACCTAAGACCATGGCCGAAGTGAAGGTCTGAACCGAACGTGAGGTCCAGCTTGAGTCCGAGGTGAATGCCAACCTACCTTGGACAGAGCAAGCCGATCAGAAGAAAACGGCCAGGGAGGAGAAAAAAAGATTGAGCGGCCAAAGCCCTACTCCCCGAAGTTTCAGGAGTACACCTCGCTCAACGTATCCCAGACAGAGCTGTTGGAAGAAGCAAAGGGCGAGAGATTCTTCAAACTCCCCCCGGTCGACCATAAGGCGGCCAAACGGACACGGGGCCCCTACTGCGCTTTCCATAGGTCGCAGGGACACCCCACCGAGAACTGCAAACAGCTCCGAGACTACATCAAGGAGCTAATCCGCTCAGGTCACCTGGCAAAGTACCTACGAGACATACGTCAGACAGATCGGATGCAGGTCGATCAAATTGATGACGCAGAGCTGACGATCGGACAAATCATGGTCATCACTGACTGACCTAAGTCCGAGCAATATGGACACCTGCCGATCTCGGTCCCTCAATATAGGAGAATCTAAACTAAATTACATAAATTGTATTTTGTTTAAAAATAAAGTTTCTTGCTTCTCTACAATCTGAATTGCGTCCTTTTGCTTCAATGCTGAAACTCCGTGCATGATCGACGAATGTCTTCTGCCCATCCTTGGCTGGTAATCTCTTACCCCACAATACCAAGGATCAAAGCCCTCATGAAGAAGCTACCAAGAATCTTCCCTGCTCGGTCCATCCTTAGCAGGCAACTCCTTGCCCTCCCGTGCTAAGGATTAAAGCCCTCATAAAGAGGTCACCGAGCAGCTTCCCTGCTCGGTCCATCCTTGGCTGGTAATCTCTTACCCCATGATGCCAAGGATCAAAGCCCTCACCAAGAGGCTACCGAGCAGCAACCCTGCTCGGTCCATCCTTGGCCGGTAATCTCTTACCCAACGACGCCAAGGATCAAAGCCCTATTCAAAAGGCAACCGAGCAACAACCCTGCTCAGTCCATCCTTGGCTAGTAATCTCTTACCCAACGACGCCAAGGATCAAAGCCTTCATTAAGAGGCCACCGAGCAGCTATCCTGCTCGATCAATCCTTAGCTGGTAATCTCTTATCCCTTGACGCCAAGGATCAAAGCCCTCATCAAGAGGCCATCGAGCAGCTATCCTGCTCGATCAATCCTTAGCTGGTAATCTCTTATCCCATGACGCCAAGGATCAAAGCCCTCATCAAGAGGCCACCGATTAGCTTCCCTGCTCGGTCCATCCTTAGCAGGCAACTCCTTGCCCTCCCACGCTAAGGATCAAATCCCTCATCAAGAGGCTACCGAGCAGCTATCCTGCTCGGTCCATCCTTAGCAGGCAACTCCTTGCCATCCCGCGCTAAGGATCAAAGCCCTCATCAAAAACCCACAGAGCAGCTACCCTGCTCGGTCCATCCATAGATGTTAGTTCACTATCCACTGACGCCAAGGATCAAAGCCCTCATCAAGAGTCAACCGAGCAGCAACCCTGCTCCGTCCATCTTTGGTTCGTAATCTCTTACCCCACGACGCCAAGGATCAAAGCCCTCATTAAGAGGCTACCGAGAAGCAACCATGCTCGGTCCATCCTTAGCTGGTAATCTCTTACCCTACGACGCTAAGGATCAAAGCCCTCATCAAGAGGCCACCGAGCAGTTTCCTTGCTCGGTCCATCCTTGGCTGGTGATCTCTTAACCAACGACGCCAAAGATCGAAGCCCTCGCCAAGAGGCCGCCGAGCAGCTACCCTGCTCGGTCCATCCTTAGAAGGCAACTCCTTGCCCTCCCGAGCTAAGGATCGAAGCCTTCATCAAGAGGCTACCGAGAAGCTTCCCTGCTCGGTCCATCCTTGGTTTGTAATCTTCTACCCCACGACGCTAGGGATCAAAGCCCTCATCAAGAGGCTACCGAGCAGCTACCCTGCTTGGTCCATCCTTGGCTGGTCTCTTACCCGACGATGCCAAGGATCAAAACCCTCATCAATAGGCAACCGAGCAGCAACCCTGCTCGGTCCATCCTTGGCTGGTAATCTCTTACCCCACAACGCTCAGGATCAAAGCCCTCATCAAGAGGTCACCGAGCAGCAACCCTGCCCGGTCCATCCTTGCCTGGTAATCTCTTACCCCACGACGCCAAGGATCAAAGCTCTCATCAAGAGGCTACCGAGCAGCTACCCTGCTCGGTCCATCCTTGGCTGGTAATCTCTTACCCCACGACGCCAAGGATTAAAACCCTTATCAAGAGGCCACCGAGCAGCAACCCTGCCCGGTCCATCCTTGGCTGGTAATCTCTTACCCCACGATGCCAAGGATCAAAGTTCTCATCAAGAGGCCACCGAGCAGCTTCCTTGCTCGGTCCATCCTTGGCCGGTAATCTTTTACCCCACGACACCAAGGATCTAAGCCCTCATCAAGAGGCCACCGAGCAGCCACCCTTCTCGATCCATCTTTGGCTGGTAACCCTACGACGCCAAGGATCCAAGCCCTCATCAAGAGGCCACCGAGTAGCCACCCTGCTCGGTCCATCCTTGGCTGGTAATCTCTTACCCCACGACGCCAAGGATCAAAACCCTCGTTAAGAGACCACCGAGCAGCTTCCCTGCTCAGTCCATCCTTGGCTGGTAATCTCTTACCCCACGACGCCAAGGATCAAAGCCTTCATCAAAAGGCCATTGAGCAGCTTCCCTGCTCGGTCCATCCTTAGCAGGCAACTCTTTGCCCTCCCGCGCTAAGGATCCAAGTCCTCATCTAGAGGCCATCGAGTAACTTCCATGCTCAATCCATCCTCAGAAGGTGACTTCCTACACATTTTTTGCTAAGCGATCCCCACCTCGACTTCGGGGCCATGGAGATACCGACCTTACACCGGTCTTTGTGTACTTGGCAAATGGTTGAATTCAACTCGACGGGCGATCGCTAGATGAAAAACTGATCTCCGACCTAACGCATCATGAGAGCAGTACCGCGCAATAAAATTTTTACCACAAACAAAGGGAAAATATGTACGTGAAGAACACTGCAAAAAGATTTCATTCACAAAGTCGGAAGTCTTTACAAGGGTATTATGGGCTCCCCAGCCTTACAAAAACGCCTTCCAAATTTAGCGATAAAGAAAATAAGGAGGCGAGGAGATTCAGGCCTCGGGGCTGGGGAGAACCTTGACGAGCTCCGCATCTACCACCATGACCGGGGTGGCATCTTGAAGGTCGGCGTCCACCGCAGGAGCCTCGGCGCTTGGAGCCGGGGCGACCGACTTCTCCCGAACGCTCCTACCAGGGGCCTCTCCCCCGCCAGCGCTTCCGGGGGCATTCCCCTGCGCCTCACCCCCGAGGGGGTACTCGCCTCGGAGCTCGACGTTAGGAAATTCCGGCATCACGGCCTTGACGGCGTCGAGGGCCTCATGCCAGACGAGGGCAGCGACTTCAGCGAGGTCGACGTAGTACTGGTCCGACTTCTTGTAGCTCTCCACCGCCGTCGACGCTCGAAGGTCGGCACGCCTCACTCCTTCCTTCACCGCCTCATTATCCCTCTGGAGGGTGTTTGCCCTCTTCTTCAGGGTGGCGACAAGCATCCTGGAATCTTCCAACTTAGCCTTAGCGGCTCGGACGGCCTCTCGGCAGCTGACGATCTCTCAATCCCTGGCCGTCACCCAGTCTTTGAGGGCGGCAAACCTTTCCATCGCCGCTTGCAGCTCCAGCCTGGAGCTCTTCTCCCTTGAAGAGAGCTCACCCGCGGCCTGCATCGCCGGGGCAATTTCCTCGTCCTCCATGTTGACGACGAGGGCGCAGTGCTGGAGGACCTGAAGAAAACAAAGGAGGGTCAGAAAGAGAAAGGGCACCCAATCTTGCGAACAAAAAAGTACCGAATGAAGACCCGAGTGTGGTACGAACACTGACCTGCACGACCTCTTGGGCTATGGCCGCCATTTGAGCTCGGAGGGTCCCCCGAGAGATCCTGCCCCCGGCCAACCTTTCCATCTCTGAGAGCAGGCTGTCGGCGATGGAAAGCCCCGAGGGCACCTCGAAGCGAAGCTCCCCTTCATCCACGATGATTGGGGAAGCCGGAGAACGGGGCACTGTTCTGTGGTACCTCTTGAGGAGAGACGCAGGAGAACCAGTCTCGCCTCCCACCTCCAAAGCCCGGGGCTCCTGCTCCCGAGCACATTTTCGGCTCGGTGCATGGCTTGACTCCAGGGCCCAAGGCACGCTTGAGCGCCTAGCAGGAGCGACTACCAGTGGAGCTGGAGTCGACGACGGGCGAGAGGGACCGGCACCTCCGGCCTTCTTCCCCTTCTTCTGTTCGACCATGGCCGCCTAAAATTTAGCCATGTCCATGGGTCCAGCATAAGACGAAAATACAAAGAAGAAGTTAGCAATGCTTGGAAAAGTGGAAAAATACCCAAGTCTAAACAGGTCGCCTAAAAACTCCCAACTTACCCCCAGGTTGAGCGGGGCTGAGCCCAGCCCAAATAAGGGCCTGCTCGGACAACAGCACATCGGCCCAGGGAAGGGGCTCCCACTCCGACACTACCACTGCATCGGGATCATTCGCCCGCCTCAGCTGCGGGCAGTCAGCCTTGTGCCACTGGACGGGCATAGGCCAATCCTCACCCTCGGGTGGCCCAATAAACAAAAACTTCTTCTTCCATTCATGGATGGAAGAAGGTATTATGACGACCCCCGACCCAGTAGCAACTCCCCGACGCTTTCTAAAAGAAATGTATACCCAGCTCGGTTCATCCTTTCGAGTGCCGGGATGATTTTTGTAGCAGAGAGAGGAAAGTAGAAGGCTCAGATTGAAAGGGATCGCCTATAATTTCAACCGGACCAGGAACCCAAGGAGAATCCTTCAAAAGTTCGGCACTAACTGGCCCGGGGCTAACTGAAAACAATTCAACGCCGCACTCACCTTGGGGGAGAAGGGCAGACGCATTTCGGCCCAAAAGGCTTCCAGGTACAAGACAATCTCCTTACCTTGTACCTAGTCTGCCCTCTCCCCCTCCCCGGCCAGACGAAGCGAGTAGCCGGGAGGGATATGGAAGCGAGCCTATATGGAGGCGAGCTCCTACGCATGACTCAGTATGGAAGACACATCACGGACGCCCCTGACCTGCGCTCTGGGGACCGCCCCCGTCGCATGACCCCGGGGAGCATGACTAACCTTAACTTCCCGGGGGACTCCAACTCAGACGAGGAAGAGGAAGAAGCAGAAGAGGAAGCTATACAAGACTCCCTAGACTCTACCCGGACTATTTCTACAGATTTCTCGGTAGAAGACATCTAACCTGATCAAAGGGATGGGTCCTCTGAAGAGAAAACACAAGGATCCTGACCTAAAGGGAAGAGCGACGAGCTAACACGTGAAGCGACGAGGAACCCGACCTAAGGAGAAGAGCACCGAGCTAACACGCGAAGGGACGAGGAAATTATGATGAGGTATGGACCCTGAAGAGGATCCCACCTCTATTTATAGCAGCCGGCGTACACATCCTGCGGCTCCAATCGTCTCCCGCCAAAACAACACTTCGCATTCAACGGCCATCAGCGCTCCACCCATCCCACGTGCATTGGACGCGTTCCATCGGGCATAATAACACCAGCGGCCCGTCGCATCAGCTAACCAGCGTCAGACACGTGGGCTGGCGCTTTGACGAACGTACGCACGAATCGACGCCTCCTCTTTAATGTGAGATCTCTCCCCTGATCCGTTGACGTTATCAAGAAAATACAACTAATTGCCCGGGAATACGCACCGACGATATCTTGAAATAAAAGCTTACCCCGGGTGACCGGTCAGACCACTCTCGACCCGACCCATGAATGGGTCAAGACGAGAGTGGGGTGCTAATGATGATGCTCGATACCGCTGATTCCCCAAATCATGACGCGTGGCAGATGACGTGTCCCATAGCTTACAAGAAAGGATCAAGAACGGTACATTGGAAGCATACCCTGGGCCTCCGACCCGAGGATGTTCCTGACCTTCGGTGGCCTTCTAGACCACTCCTGTGCTAGCCTTACAAACAACCGTCGGCTCGCCTCCGAGACTTCCCACACGCTGAGTTCCCTCAGCCCCCCATCTTGCCTCCGAGCTATCATAGAACCAAGCTCGCTCGGCCTCCCGCTCATTCCCGAGCCTCCCGCCGAGCTTAGCTTCCTCGGTCTCATCGGCCGACCCACATCACTGATCACAGGCGTCTCCGCCACGGCTCCGCGAATCTCGCCAGACGTGAGATATCCGCCGCCTACGATCCCGCGTACCACGCCACCGCGTTCGTCCATTAACGAGCATACCTCATCATTAATGGGGAATCCCGCCTTTCACGCGGGCATAACTCCAGGGGCGTAACGGCCGGCATGAATCTCGCGCTCGCCTGCACATGGCTGCTACTATATAAACCCCTCTCTCAGATGACTCAGGTAAGCCAACTTGACCCCAATAGGCCGCTACTCTGCCAAAATATCTCGACTAACTTGATCGTTGGAGGGTCCTCGGTGGCACAACCACCCTGGGACTTCCTTGCAGGTAGCTCAGCCCCAACCACATCGAGCCCATTGAGATCCACACGCATTAAGGGGAAACCTCCCAACTCAATCTCAGCCATCCATCAGCGCTCGCTGCAGATCAACGGAAGGTAACATCTGAAGGAGATCCAGAGATCCATCACGGGCCTAGCTATGGGGCCTTGTTTTGCAGCTCATGGTCGTGTCAAAAAAGGCCGTCGATGATCGAGGTTTGATAGTGTTGTGTTGTTGTTGCGGCTGATGCTGCTATCGTTGTTGACGATGGCGACAGGTTCGACGATGCAAGGTCTCGGGTTTGATGGGTTTAGGAGGTGAGGATAGAGGGGTTCAGGGGTAAACCATGGCGGATGAAGGGACCGGCTATGATTTGGAGGAATTGGGTTAGATGAGAGAGTGATATATATATATATATATATATATATATATATATATAATATATATGAAAGAAAAGAAGGAGGGGAATTGATGAGAATTGATGAGAGAGAGTGATGGGGTCAGTGTTAATGGAGGAAGGGGAAGAGGTAAAGGAGGTGAGGAGGCATCAGTTTTGCAATAGAAAAGGAAGAGGAAAAGAAAACGAAAAGGAAAAAAGAACAGAAATTAGAAGAAGAAGAAGCAGTGGGCTGAAGGGAGGAAAAGAAAAGTAGTTTTGGGCTTGGGTTTGGATTTTGTTTTGTTTTGGCTTTAAATTAAATGAGCGTGGGATGTTGGGTTGGGTTTGGGTTTTATAATAAAAAATAAAAGATTTTTAGATGAGTGAATAAATAGATAAGTAATTAATTAATAGAAACGGACTTTTGGGCTTAGGAAAATAATAGAAAAAATAGATGGAATTAAATAAAATAATATATTTAATAGAATATAAAATAATATACTAAATAGAAAATAGAATATACGGAAAATACAAAACAAATAAATACCGTATTTTTATTGAAGAGAAATAATACAAAGGTATATAAATTTTGAGACCGTTACATAAATGCCGAAAAGTTTGGGCAATTTCAAGAAACCACCAATAATTAAGATTCAAAATTATGAGAAACTATCATGCCGAGGAATCTAAAAAAGTTTCATATTCTAAAATTAAATTTTTTGCAATTTTAGTTTACAATTCATAATTTTTTGTTGTAATTTATTTTTGTTTTCATAGAAAAATGTTAGAACGGTGAAGGACATAACGGTCCAGCTATTTAAGTCCAAAACAATAGTTCTTGATATTTATTTTTTATTAGTTCAAGGTACTTTAAATGTAATTCAGTGTTTAGTATATAATTTATTTTATATTACCGAATTAAAAAACTAAATCTGATTGTGTTATGCAGAAGCAGACCCAACAGAATAAGGAGAATTAAAAGTTGTCGAAGAGGGGTCGAGCTACTAACATGAGTGGCTCGAAGAACATAACTCGTGCCACGGAGGCAGCGGTAAATTATAATATATTTATTTTGATGTAATGCAATATGAAAAGTTATATTATATATGTGTGTTTTTGTTGAATTGCATAGAGCTCGGATAGTGGTGGAAGGTGGTATATCGAGCGTATTGTAGGAGTATCTGAGTGTCCACGCTACATCGATAGATCCGGCCACGGGCACGATTAGATATCCCGACACTGCTATAAAGGATTATAACGTAAGTGTAAATATTCATTCTAATTCGAATGAAATTCTGTTTTGATAAGTTTAAATTTAAACTTTTTATTTACATTTGAATACTTTACATGGGTGTAGGCGCGGGTGGTGGAGTAGGCGAGCTTATTAGAGGTTGATTTCAGCTGAAAGACCAATCAGGCAATACCGACCCTTATCCTAGACGCCGTAAACGGAGGGCATCGCAGTGGCTATGAGAGAGGCCAGGGACTTAGTCCCAGTAGAGCCCATCTGAGGTTGTCCTCCACTCCGGCGGTTACTTCTCCTATCCCCCGCGAGCAAGGTCTGAAGAAGGAGATAGCCATATTGAAGTCCAATTACGTGGAGTTGTTGATACATATGTTACTTCTGTTTTTTTATACGTATATCTTGATAGTTCTAATCTATATAGTACGGATTCGAATATGGATACAAGTAGGATTCGCGGATTCGCAAGAATCCGATATTGATACGAATCTGACACGATCAATAACACATCATTTCAATTCGCAAGACTTGATTTCCAGACTTAGAATTTCACAACAAGACATATAAATTAAATCTAGTATACCGTTCCTTTTTCTTTTATTACACAAACTTAAAAACTTTACAACTTTGTAACGACCCTAAAATCTTTATATCTTCATATTATCTTTCTACTGTGTTTCTTTGTTTTTCGGTATCTTCGTATATTTCTCTCTATTAAATATATTATTTTATCTCTCCATCTATTTTCTCCATTCTATAATCTTTCAAAACCAACACCTAGATCCCTTACCAAAACAGTTCCATTTGATCTTTTCCTTTTCTCTTTCCTAAGCTTGTTTCCTTTTCGAGCTACGCCATATATTTAATTCTTGTTAAATATGTATAAGAAATAACTTGTAGCTCACTGGTTAAGCCCCTACACTGCTGTCTTACAGCCCACGTGTTCGAATCCTTGCATCCCAATTATTTTTATATTATTTTTCTTTTGTTGTTTCGAAGCCCAATAGTCTCTACGAGCGTTGCACGGAGTTTTAGGAATATATGACGAAAAAATATATGTTTGTAGACTAGTTGAACTAACTCGAGACCATCACCCGAAACCCGACCCCTACCTACCTAACCCAGCCGACTCGGAAGGCCAAATACCAGGTTTGGTCGGCCCATCCTGCTCCAAATTTGCACAGCCCGTACACGTGTGACCCTTTGACTCCCTACAGCTCATTTTTATATTTTAAAACATCCCCACTCAACCAGAGAGCTGACAACCCTTCATCCATTCAATTAAATCTCTTTTAATACACTTAATTTCTCTTTTTAATCATACCTCCCTTCTCCATCTCCTATAAATTCATGGATGCATCAAAACATTCATTCCTCAAAATTATACTGAAATTCTTCTCCCAAAACCCTTTGAAGTTCTCCAAGCCTTCCTCTCTTTTATTTGCTCCGATAGTCGCCGAAAAAACGTTGAAACTCTGTTCAAGAACCACCGTGGCTACAATCTATCGTAGCCGATCATCCCATAGCTTCTCCTCATCATCATCAGCATCGCCGCCACCCAACACAATTGCCATCGTAGACACTGCAACAAAAACGCACTAAACCTTCTTCCGTGTACTCGAAGTATACCGTTGTTGTTAGACCAATTCACACCGCGTGTAAATCTCCCCTCCCTCTCTTTCTTCTCCTTTTGAATCCACTCCTTACTTTTGCGCTGAAATCAAGCTACATAAATAAATTCCCTTGCTTAAATAGAAATCCTTTCATCTCTAGTATCTCATTGTCGTCATATCAATTTCATAAAAATAAAACTCATCAATGAATCTTTTTTTTGACATATTGACTACACATCTAACAAAAGTTCCATGAACCGCCTCACAAACATCTAGCTATAAAATGTAACCTACAATTTATACTATTTTCATGAAAGGCTTTTATATGTATTCGTTTCATATAACTTCTACCTTACATGTTTTAATATGAATTTTAGAATTTGTTTAACATATTGTAGATGATACCATACGGGGTAATGACCTACCCTACACATGCACACTTTTATATCATAGCACCTTACATATTCGTAGTAATATTTCTAAAGATTTAAACTTGCAATAAAATACCCTTAAGCTTTTAATAAACAATAAAAGAGGCAAATCAATCAAATCGGGTTTATATGTTTTAAATCAAATTATATTTAGTCTAAAGGAAACAAAGATTCAAACTTTAACTTTTATAAACTACTACTAATTTTCTAAATTAGATTTTCTAATAAAATACCTTAACTTTCTAAAAGATAGGATTTTATGCTATAATACCCTAAACTTCTACAAGATAAGATTTGTCACTAAAATACCATAAAAATATAAAGTATATTTTTATTAAACATTTTCAATATTTCAATTAACATACCTTTACCAAAACACTCTCGAGATTTATTTTTAAAATTTAGTATTTTACATAAAACCCTTCGAGAAATTAAATGACTTATTTTATATAAATACCATGAAATTTCAAAATGTTGTCTTTTCAAATAAATACCTTAGAATTTCTAAGATTAGTATTTAGGAAATGGATGGTTTAAGTGACCTATTCTCTTTTGAGCCTTGAGGAGCCGAAGACAATCAGTGATTCATTTGCCTAGCTATTTGAAGAAATCAATTTGTAACGTCTCAAAATATAATTGGTTTTAAAACTTGTTTTGTAACCTGAACCATGAATATGTAATGACTTGACATGGACACTTGACATGTATAGTTGAACTTGACACGAATACTTGAACTCGGCTTGGAACTTGAACCTGAACTTAACTTAAACTCAAACTTGACTTGAATCTAAACTTGATTTAAACTTGAACTTGGACTTTGTTGGATATGTATGCTCTAAAGGCCTGTATTGTATAGGATGCTAGGGATATGTATGCACAGGACAATCTTACCCTGTTGTATAGTATACTATTTGAGTTGACTTTATCCGAACATGTGTATTTGTTTTTCATACTGCTTTATATTGCTTATACACATTGATAAAGACTCGTTACAATAGTATACTATTTTGGTTTGCCTTTATCTTAATATGTGCATATGTTATATTCGATATCATATATGGCTGATACATGTTGATTAAGCATGTAGGATTTTGCTTGAGTACCAGCGTTATGATGGTGATCATACTTGTGGGGGCTGGATAGCTCATAAGCACATCCTCAAATGTCCCAAGTCGAAAGAGTATCGAGACTAGGCATCGATATTCTAGAGTAGACTTATGACATTTTTAGACTCTGACGAGGGGTGGTGGTTAGCCCCACAGCCATTGATGTGATCATCTAAAATTGTATACATGTGCTTACTGGGGGTGAGTACACTGGACGGACCTGTCGAGAACCTTTAGATGGTATTATACCTATCGTTAGATAGCGGTGCTTAGGTGGCATGAGTACAGGTTAGTCTTTAGACCTGAGATCGTCATTTGTCTCATGTGAGTTCCCACTGTACTTAGATCACTACCCTATGATGGCTCTACTGAGTCGTGCAAACAGGTTTTGGTTAGGTACAGTCCCGAACCACATGGAGGCAGTGAGCGATTGTCAGGGATTCGTCTCTCCCAGTATTGGGAGTCGATATCGCACTGTGTCTGGTTGGCCTGAACTATAAGACCTTGGCCAAGGCAGTTGAGATTTACTGATGGTTAGATTAGTAGTTTCTCGATTGGTCCTAAGCCACATCGACACGACTTATCGAGTCATTATTTTGATACGAATACAGGTACATATATACGGTAGAGTGTATTCCGTATTTATACGGAAAATATTCTAGAAGGATGACACTTCATTTCCTTGTTTTCTTTTTCTTTTCTAGAAAATAGAAATGAGGTGGAGAGGTGATATGGCATGAGAATGGTGTGAAGCATGGTTGGGGTAGACAAATGAATTTATAATTCATTTGTTTACACTATTCAAGTAAGGTTGGTTTTTATTATTGCAAAATATTTTTGACAAAACCATGCTAGCATTATTGTTTTTGAGATGAGATTTTTCATTTCACCATTCTCTTTCTCTCTCCTTTCTAGATCTCGTTCTTCCTCTTCATCCTACACTATCATGAGTTGATAATTAAAGGTGAAGAGAGGTAGAAAAAAATACTAGAACAACACACTACATCACTAGACACTCTAAATTAGCAACCTAGAGCCTTTAGTTGCTCCACTGGATTTTTAGCGTAGAGCTAGAGTCATGAACCACATCTCTCAGATGGATCATCTTCGACGGAGGAAGACCGGTGATCAAGCTCAATCACGGAGACCCCATGGAGCTAAGGAAGAGGGTAGACTGAAGGACATGAATCTTTTGGTATAACCCTCTTTACAGAGTAGCTAAAACTCTTCTTGCTTACTTGTTTAATGTTTGGTTATATTCTAGGTAGTTGTTTCTAGCGCCAAGTTTTTAAAAGTTAAAGTTTTTCGTTCCGCAACGGCCGCGGTTAGCGGCCAGGGCGCTAGGAAATACAACATGCTATCAGAACCATCCAAACATTATAAACCAGTAGTAGACGATGTTTTAGTTTCAAAACCGAAAAATTCTGATTTTCAAAACCAACTCTCTGTTCAAAAATTTTATGGTCTCTGAAATATTTTTAAAGAAGTGCAGAGGCTTGCTCTTGATATGATAGTGACACATGATGAAAACGAGAATGTTTGGCTAAGAAAAAACCACCCAAATCCCCTGAAACCCTGATTCTGGATGTCTACTGTTTACATGTAGTCCTCGTTTTTGTCCAGTGTCTTTGGT
This sequence comes from Agapanthus africanus, assembly GCA_030015575.1. Classification (NCBI taxonomy): domain Eukaryota; kingdom Viridiplantae; phylum Streptophyta; class Magnoliopsida; order Asparagales; family Amaryllidaceae; genus Agapanthus; species Agapanthus africanus. Next base: position 126,582,586 of record CM057350.1, on the reverse strand, counting down.
TTTAAGAATTGGGATTTTTGGTCTTGTTTGTTTTGCTCCAGATTTCACTTAGTGTTATCTTTGAATTGGGGTAACTTGGAAAGTTTTAAAACTCGAAACTTTTGCATCGTTGATTTCTGTAATGTTGTGTATGTGTTTTCAAATGTCTTCTAATTGCTATATGTCATTTAGACGGGGTTGCACATACTTGCTTCTGCTGCCGTGATATTTATCTCTGTGATGGTTTATTCGGATTATCGAGTTGGATAGCCCCTAGTGTAATGTTTGTTGTACATTTTTGATTCATTTGTATATTCATTATTGCGGGGCGAGCGTCCGACATGTGGACTGTCGTTTTTGCTAGTTTGTATATTCTTTTATTTGGGCATGACCGGGTTGAGGTCGATATCACCATTGTATATATATTTCTTTTATGTAATAGGATTACCCTGCGGAGGAATGCTCGAATAGCCGGGTTCTAGAGGGCAACGGGCCTCCATCTCATGGCGTTGAGACTTGGGGGCCTTACTCTATAATTGGCAGGCTATTCGCCGCACTCGTAGGAGGTATAGGATGACCCACGGAGGAATGCTCAAGTTGCCTGATTCCATGAAGTGCTGGGTGGCCTATTCACTTTGTTGATTAGGGTTGCCTTGCTTCTGGGATTGGCGGGTAATTTGTCGCACTTGTAGGGGTCTTGGTTCTACATTGCACAGGCTATCTACACGACTGGGGAACATCGAGTTTCATTTGCGGCTCAGATGAATCCCGGGGCTCCAAGATTATCCGCTATTCCATTTTGATTATCGCTATTCTGCGATGTTGCTTATATCATGCATAGGACGAATGGTTATATATATACATACTAGTAGATATTGTATATGTTTTGCATCCGCGCTAGTCCTGCCCCCGCTCTACTGTTAGTTAAGTAACCTAATAGTGCATGACGGGACCCCGTGGCGAATGCGGATGGCATATACGTACATTGTATTTTCGTTCTTTTCTGGTGTGATAGGAATTAATTGATGGGATTGTATTAATTTTGATTAATGCAAGAAAAATAAACCTAAAAGATGTTGTCAGAATAAATTTCGAAAAACTATAGTCCTATTCTTTCGCTTTGCATAGCGGTATTCGGTCATGAATATCCCGCACTTCATTCGAAGAGGCAAGAGCCTAAATCCCTTCACGGGGAGTGATCTCTTGAGCAAAAGTTTATATTACTTTAGATTACTCGGTTTTCTTCAAAACCACTAGTTTTCGAAAGCAGAGCCTAAACCACTCCTGTTCAAAATTACTCGGTTCCTTCAACAATATCAAGTTCATTACGTTAAAGGGGTTTTCGCCAAAAACCTAGCTGTAACCCTCCATCATTTCAGATGGGCAACATCTAGTATTCGTGCTATATTTGTTGGCATGTGTCAATACATAGTGAATGGTAGCCGAGAGATATTTATCTGTCGCATGGATATGCGATTGATCGAGACAGTCAAACAGCTTTGTTGGCAAGAGTCAAGAGTTTGTGCGGGTGGATTCGAGTTAATCTAAGATAATGACAGGTTGAACTTGACTAGCGGCCTATGACTTGTTGGCAAGCGTCAAGGTTATAAGTCGTTAGGGGTAAAAACCACATCGGAAGTTTCAAATATATAGGAAACTTTCTAGTATTGCATACCTTCTAGAGTGTGGTAACTAGAGTGGTTTCCATCTAGGTTATCACGCAATGATAGTTGGGTCCCGATCCCACTGATGAGTAGGATTACTTTTGAGAGATATTTTTCACTTTATAATTAGTTAATCTATTAGGTGTCTAGAAAGGTGTTAACGGGGCTATGCTTCTACAGATACGAGGTTTATTTTAATTAGGTTCGTACGAGAGCACGGGAAACCTCCCTCGGAGTACCAACACCCACTTGTCTGAACATTTAGCGACTTGTAAGGTGCGAATGATTCCGACTAGTTTTCCTTTTAAGGTTTGAAGGAAAATTCAAGGAAACAGTAGGAGACATCCTGATTAGATAAACTAATAACCAATCTAATTTTTCAAGAGTGCACGCTGAGTGTTTCTTTTTTCTCTCTCTCTCTCTCCAGGTAGCAACCATGTCACTTCCTAATCAAGATAATTAAATGATTGACTTGAACGAACCGGCTTATTACACCGGACTGGTGATTGATCTGTTTAAAAGAATATTGTAAAGTAAAGTAACCGTAATCAAGACGGTGTCGGTAATAACTAGCCGCGATGAGTACGGGTCGTCCGCAGGGAAACGTGAACATTTTTCTTGTTTTAGACGAGTTGATAGAAGATGGGCGATTTTTTGTCATTACGGATATACTACGGATGTAGAATTTATGAAGAAGAGGCTTGCAGGGTTCATAAGACTTAGTAGTAATGGATGAATAATTAAAACCGACTCCTTTTATCTTTTAATAGTTTAAAACAAGATCGATAGTGATGAATGTAGATTAGGGTTCTTTTGGAAGAAATTAGGATTTCCCCACTCTTAACCTTTGTCCCTGCATTGATCTCTATTCATGTCTAGCTTTTAACAAAACAAGTGTTAATCTAATCTCAAATCGTGGTCGAGATTATCAATAAATTGGTAGCGTGCCCGATAAGGACGTTAACATTTATTTTGCTAAAGTTTATAAACTTTAAAATGTATAAAAGAAGTTAAAATATTTTATCATCCATTGATCTACTCTAGCCTACGAATCCTAGCAAGCTAAGAATTACTCACGCATGGTTGGAGAAAAAAGGATGAAGATGAGATCATAATGTAAGATGTAGAAATTAAGTGCAGAAAGTAAGATGCAAAGAGAATTAAAGCTAAAAATCTACCTTTTATTAATCAACTATATCATATACAACTCCTTTTAAAGTAGAGTACAAGAACCCTAGTTTTTGCTCTCGATCTCTATCTTGTTGGAAGTAGATGAGCAGCTGATGGTCAACTCGGACGCGTGGATTGTCTTGGATCTCTTGATCTCTTCGGTTGATGATTTTAAATGTGAAGCTCTTGGTCCTTTAAATAGTCACAGAAACTAGAAACCTTAGTTACCAGATGTGATCATATGCTGTTACAATCACATCTACCAAATCTCTTATCTTACGGCCATAATAATGCCGCGGATCCACCGCAAATAATGCGTTTGGCCGTTAAACCACGGCGGTTTAGTGGGATCAGGTCATGGGATTTTCTGTGGTCTCTGGTGCTGATATTTGTAGATCTCTTCGATGTCTGGATTTTCGAAATCAACCCTCTGAGTCTCTGTCGTTGCTAGATCTTATATTTTTCCTCAATATTTCGGCAGATTTGATTCCGACATCTCGAATCTTTTGATTTCCAGATCTGAGCTAATATCTGCACAATATCTCAAGTCATAGTGTTAGTAATATTTGTTATTATTTTGAGATAGTATCCTCACCATTTGTATGATACAATATTTTAAGAATATTGATTAGAATTATTTGATATAATATGCATATTTTAACTACTAATATTTTATATAAATATTATATGCATGTATTTTCCCTCAATATATTAATTATAATATAGAAACATATGATAATAAAAATTTTACACATAAACTCTCATATGTTCTATAATTACAATAAACACCTTTTAGAACTTAACAATAGTGGGGAAAATAATCATTCAAATGTGCAATATTTTCGACTAATCAAATACCCCCAAACTTAATTTTGATCATCCCGAGCAAACTAGTTATTAAGAAGAAGAAAAGAACAAGAAAAACCTATCATACTTTCGTAGGCAACACGATTGCACTGAGCACATACAGCATGCCTTTAACCCTCTAGGTCTCCCTAGTAGGAGGAGTGTTGTCTCCTGAGGGTTTTCAGTGGATTACACCCACAAAATCCCATAATAAAAGAAAGATGATGAAAATTACATACAAAGATAAGAAGATAAAAAATAAGGAACTTGAAAAGAAGCGTTCCAAACTATACCATCTTTTCAGTAGTCATGAGCCTTATCTTAATAGTCATGAAAAGATATCAGAAATCACACCATCGCTCAATAAAATATCTCCTTTAGTTTTCTTCCTTACCTTTCTTCCAAACATCGATCATATATCCCTATGTGTGTGTAAAAAATATCCCTACATTTAGAAAATTCAATTCAAGCTATCATACTCTTGTTCATCTTCCTTAGTAATTTTTAGTCGGTGAATATTTCAGATGGAATTACTCACACATTCTTCATGCGACCGTTAATACTTCTTGAGGTACTAACGGACTGATTTCTCTCACTCATTTAAGCGTATTTAGCAATATTCTCGTCTTGCAACACCTAAACCTTAGCAGTGGCTTCCAAACTAGTTGGTCTAAGGCACTAGGTGATAAAGCACCCTTGCTATATTTTTTTATGCCGCTTTAAGTAATTACAAAACCAGTGTTCATTTTTCTTCACCATTTTTCATTTTTTTCATTTATATATATATATATATATATATTGTTTATTTATATTCCTTCATACTAAGGCTTTTAGACAAGAGCATTTCAAGGTATTCTCTACTATCCTAAGTTTCAAGATGTGTCTAAGTGCATATAGTAGGGTATCAACGTTAAGATGTTTGGACTCAAGAATAGGGACTATTTTTCAGACTCAAATTTATCCTCGGATTAGTGATTCCCTTCATCTTACTAACCCTTGGGACAACAGCTCATGACTACTTATTAGTAGCTTCATTATAAAACATCTAATTTTCTTGCTTTTCTTAAACTTTTCCAATCTTTCGTATATATTTTTCACCTTCTAACTTTCATTATCAAAATTTTTTTGTGCTTTTATATAGTATAATGCAAAAAAATGATGCGTGAATAAGCATAAATCTCCCCAAATCTATTTGCAGCAGTGTCCTCACTGATGTCATCTGTTAAGCTTAAAAACCTGTAGGCTTGGGAGGAAAAGTTAGTAAAGGGGACAAAAATTAATGATAGTGTAAACCTTCCCTAAACTTATTTTTGGCTGACAATTTTGTAAAAAAATATTTTCTTTCAAGAGCCAAAATAGCCCCCTAAAACTTGAGTAAAACAGTATTAAGCATTTAAAATTATAAGAGGGGGGTAAGGTTATTGGTTTATGCAAAACTTTACAAAGACCAAAAGTCAACACCAACCATTCGAATATTTTATTAATGTAACACCATGGTTGGTGGAAAATTATAGATGTGAAGAAGTGGGGAGATAGAAGGCAGAATAGATTGGGTTTACGTCTCGGTTGGTAGAGATGAAACGGTGATGGTGCACTACTCGCATTCTCGTTCTTGATAAAAAGAAAGGGTGGCGGTTCAACTTCTTTGGGTAGAGGTTGATTCATCACAACTCCCATATCTTCTAGGAATGCGAGTTCTTTGGTAAAAATGTCTTCAAAACTTTCATCTATATTCCGAATGATAATCTCAAAGGAAAGGAAGTTATGAACTCGGATAGCTCGACTAAATCATTCGACAAGTCAAAGGGTTCGGACATAGGTGTGGACTTGTCGAAAAAATGGTCTTCATGTGTATAATTAGCTGTATAAAACAATAACGCATTAGTGGCATCGAGATCAGTATCGTGAAGCTTCTTAAATTCGCAACTGTAGGAAGCTGTCTTGTCAACAGAACATACATGAACATAAGGTTCGGAGGGTTGACTTCCTAGCTTGTAGATGTTAAGCTCAATTGTCATCTCCCAAAGGATAGGTTCATTGAACCGTTATGGCAATTTATTACAGCATTGGAAGTTACTAGAAAGGTTGACCTAGAATCACCGGGATTTGGTTCCGTGGGTTTGCCACAGGCTGTGTATCTAAAACAATAAAGTCCACAGGTAATATAAATTCCCCGACTATGATTAACACGTCCTCAAGCTCACTTCTAGGTTGGGTGATAGATCGATCGGCCATTTGAAGAGTGCAATGTGCAGGTTTCAACTCTTCTATATCTAACTGCTCGTAGACAGAATACGAGAGAAAGTTAACACTAGCACCTAGATCGAGTAGAGCATGATTGATGCTTTTACCCCTAATAGTTATCGATATTGTAGAACAACCGGGGTCCTTACATTTCTTAGGCAATTGTTGGGTAAAATCTGTGCTCACATTACTCGTTAAGAACACCTTTTTAGGTACTTGAGTTTTCCTCTTCCTAGTGCACAAGTTTATAAGGATTTTCGCATAAGATGTAACTTGTTGAATAGCATCTAGGACAGGAATATTTATGTTACTTTCTTAAACATTTCCACAATCTTCTCCATTTGTGCATTAGGTTTGTTGGCCCTCAACCTGTTTGGAAAAGGAGCTTTATCAATAAGGATTGGGTCCAACATTGGAGGAGAAGTTTGTGGGGATGGAATAGATCCCAGAATTGGAGTTGGGATCATTTTAGGTTGACTCAAGGAAGTGGGCTGAGGGTTTGAGCCTAGGGAAGAACGGAGAATAGGCTCGGACGAAGAGGGTGGACTAGACGAATTAGGGTTAGAAGAAGTAGCCGGGGTTTTATTTGATTCAATGTCATCAACGTGTTCTCTGACATGATTGTTCAGCACTCTTCCAGATCTCAACATGGTTATGGCACTTACATTATGACTTTATGAGTGGCCAAAATTCGGTAGAGGTTGAGAAGGAAGTTTCCCTTTTTCTTTCTCACTCATCGCGGCATTTAACTGTGCAAGTTGTATTTCTATCGATTTTATCCTTTCACCGTGGGAAGCGGTGTGCTACACTAATGTTTGGATAGAAGATGTTAAATTAGCCGTCGTTTGTATAAAATGTTTAATAAACGTTTCCAAGCTTCGTTCGAGTGCAGAGGATTTTTTGGTACCGGTCATTGGGAAAGAACTATTATAAGGTGCAAAATTGTTGGCCGGATTTTGAAAAGATTGCGGTTGAAAGGGATGCTGACTTTGTTGTGGTGGTTGCTGTTGCTGTGGAGGAGTCTTTTGATAGTTATTTTAGCTTGGGAACTGGTTTTGAGTTTGAGTTTGGTTTTGGTTCCAAGCAAAATTAGGATGATTCCTCTATCCCTGATTGTATGTGGAAGAATAAGGATCGTTTCTAGGTCGTTGCTGAGATGCAGCATTAGTTTGTTCTTGACCTTGAAACGGAGAATTCAAAGAACATTCTTCCATTAAGTGTGATGGGTCAGAACAACAACCACACATGGTTTTTGGGAGCATAACTTGGTTTAGGGAGGCTGATGAGAATTTGTATTCTATAGCTTCGAGATTCTTTTGCATCGCGGCCATTTCGGATTTCACTGCGATGAAAACATCGAGCTGATGAATACCTGCCCTAGATGAAGTTGGTCTAACGCTTTCCCACTGTAAGGTTTGTTCGGCGAGATATTTCAGGAATTGCCAAGCTTCGCCATCGTCTTTTGACATGAAATGGCATTGATAAATTGGTTTCAAGCATCTGTTTCGTGGCAGGATTAACACCCTCATATATAATTTGGCAAAGTTGCAATCTATCAATTCCGTGATGGGGCATTGTAGAAGAAGATCCTTAAACCACTCAAAGCATTTTCAGAATGGTTCGTTGGGAAGTTGGGTAAACTGGTTAATCTCGCTTCGAACACGGGCGGTTTTGTGATTGGATAAAATTTCTTAAGAAATGCTATAACGAATTCGTCCCATTTGGCGATAGAATGTGCGGCAATGCTATAAAGGCATTTTTCTGCTAGGTCGCAAAAGGTAAAAGAGAGAAGACGTAATCGCATAGTATCCCTTGAAAGTTGGGTTATGCCCATCATTGCACATACGTTTTCGAATTTGGTGATAAAAACGTATGCGTCTTCGGATTCAAGCCCGTCAAATTTGGGCAACAAGTTGATGAAGTGGGGTTTAATTTCGAAATTATCCCCATTGGCTGGTGGAAGAGACAGACAAGTAGGAATGGGTCCACGCACAGGGTAGCATCATTCTTGAAGAGAGATGCGCGGTGGATTCTGCGCACCTACGGGTGGTGGCAGGGTGTTGTTGTGAAAATCTGATGGAGAACCGTCCATCTCGGTCGATATGGTGGGTGGATGTGGAATAGAAGATGAAGAAGTACCGACTTTGGAGTCGATAGCAAAGACGCGGACAAGACGAGCACTAGAATCCCGTGTCCAGCCGATCATGCACTAAGTGGGTTTAGCGCACGTGGCAGAGTGTGTGAGAACGATTTAAAAAGGTTTGTTCTGAAAAAAGTCAGACTTGAGACTTGACTCAACAAATCACAAAATGCACAATCAACCCTAGAACTAAGGTCACCTAGGTCAAGTCACTAGACCGCTCCTAGACTTCCAAAGGACAAGTCGCAGGATCAATCCTCTACCGCCTCTTTATTACTCTTGTGGCCAGGTAAGTGCCAGGTAAGTGGGAGGTATCCGATATACGATCATTGAAAATAGCGGGCCTTATTAAGTAACCACTTTCCTTAGTCATACTTTCCCAGACACCACAAGAGAAATGCGGATAAACGATAGATTACCCATGACCCTCCTCTGTCCTAATTGAGCGCAACGGTCCTTAGAGGCTTGGTCTAGATATTTTTTAATTAATGTAGGCTGAAAGTATGCTCGTTTTGTGATTTGTGGGGTTTAGGAAAGGTGATGAAATTCCCACCTAATTTGGATTTGGGTTATTGCCCCTTAATGTCCGGTTAATTTATGAACAAAGAAACCGATATCAAAATACGCAAAAAGATTTTTTGAGCGGCGATATTTGCAAAGAATCCTGCAGGAAAAGATTAGCTTAGTGGAGCTTAGAGGAGAGAGAAAGAAAACCAGAGGATTTGGGGCTGCAACTCTTCCAACTTGCCCCAGTTCCACCGCACTCTGGCATGTTCTTTTGTTAATTTTTTTTGTGCACCCCTATACTCCTCTGTTGTTTGATAATAGCCTTTGAATCTCTATTTCCTCGCTTCAGTTAGTCCAGATTCCCTTGAAAAAACTCGCACAATAATCGTTAAATACACAAGATACGGTTTTGATTTTTTTTATTTTTATGGTTTCCTGATTTAAGAATTCAACCCGAATAGCAAAAAAAAATTACGACCATTTTCCCGGCAACGGCGCCATTTGATTGATATGTTTAAAAGATTGTTGTAAATTAAAGTAACCGCAATCAAGACGGTGTCGCTAATAGCTAGCCGCAATGAATACGAGTCATCCGCAGGGAAACGTGAAACTTTTTCTTGCTTTAGACGAGTTGATAGAAGATGGGTGATTGTTTGTCATTACAGATATACTATGGATATAGAATTTATGAAGAAGAGGCTTGTAGGGTTCATAAGACTTAGTAGTAATGGATGAATAATTAAAAATGACTTCTTTTATCTTTTAATAGTTTAAAACTAGATCGATAGTGCTGAGTGTAGATTGGGGTTCTTTTGGAAGAAACTAGGGTTTCCCTACTCTTAACCTTTGTCCTTGCATTGATCTCTATTCATGTCTAGCCTTTAACAAAACAAGTGTTAATCTAATTTCAAATCGTTGTCGAGATTATCAATAAATTGGTAGCGTGTCCGATAAGGATGTTAACATTTATTTTGCTAAAGTTTATAAACTTTAAAATGTATAAAAGAAGTTAAAATATTTTATCATCTATTGATCTACTCTAGCCTACGAACCCTAGCATGGTAGGAATTACTCATGTATGGTTGGAGAAGAAAGGATGAAGAATGGGATCATAATGTAAGATGCAGAAATTAAGTGCAGAAAGTAAGATGCAAAGAGAATTAAAGCTAAAAATCTACCATTTATTAATCAACTATATCATGTACAAATCCTTTTAAAGTAGAGTACAAGAACCCTAGTTTTTGCTCTCGATCTCTAATTTGTTGGAAGTAGATGAACAGCTGATGATCAACTCGGATGCGCGGATCATCTTGGATTTCTTGATCTCTTCGGTTGATGATTTTAGATATGAAGCTCTCGGTCTTTTAAATAGTCAAAGAAACTAGAAACTTTAGTTACCAGATGTGATCATATGCTGTTACGATCACATCTACCAAATCTCTCATCCTACGGCCATGATAATGCCACGGATCCGCCGCAAATAACGCGTTTGGCCTCTAAACCGCTGCGGTTTAGTGGGATCAGGTCATGGGATTTTCTGTGGTCTCTGGTGTTGACATTTTGTAGATCTCTTCGATGTCTGGATTTTGGAAATCTTACTCTGAGTCTCTTCCGTTGCTAGATCTTATATTTTCCCTCAATATTTCGGCAGATTCGATTCCGACATCTCGGATCTTTTGATCTCCAGATCTGAGCTAATATCTGCAGAATATCTCAAGTCATGGTGTTAGTAATATTTGTTATTATTTTGAGATATTATCCTAACCATTTGTATGATACAATATTTTAAGAATATTGATTAGCATTATTTGATATAATATGCATATTTTAATTACTAATATTATATATAAATTTTATATGCATGTATTTTCCCTCAATATGTTAATTATAATGTAGAAACATATGATAATAAACTTTTTACACATAAACCCTCATATGTTCTATAATTACAATAAACACCTTTTAGAATTTAACAATAGTGTGGAAAATAATCATTCAAATATGCAATATTTTCGACTAATCAACTGGGAAATGTCGGTTTGGCTCTAACTTGTGACAACTATCACGAGTATGTGCAAGGGAAAGAGGACTATAAAGACTTCCATATGATCCAAATGAAGGAGAAGCATTCTAATGCATCTTCTTCGGGTGTGTTGTTTATTGAGAATTGTTTCTCAGTTTGCTCTACTTCTTAGGTACTAGATACCGGTTCAGGATCTCACATATGTAATTTATTACAGGGATTAAAGAAAAGTAGACCACTGGGAAAGGGTGATGTGTCCCTTACGGTAGGGAACAGAGCACAAGTTGATACTACTGTTGTCGGAGAATATCACCTGGTGTTGCCAAATGGCAATGCTATGATTTTGAACAATTGTTACTATGTACCTTCCATACTTTGCAACATCATATCAGTCTCTTTACTTGATAAAAATGGATATAACTTTGTTCTAGATAGAAATATCATGAACATTTACCTTAATCAAGTATTGGTTGCAGAAGGTATATTTTGTAATGGTATTTATGTTCTTAATCAAAACACAGTCTTCAATATACAAAACACACGCAAGAGGAAGAGTTCAGATACGAACGAAACCTACTTATGGTATTGTAGACTTAGTCATATCAATGAGAAAAGACTAGCCAAGTTGCATAAGGATGGATTTCTGAATTCATTCCAATTTTCATCTTATGAAACTTGCCAGTCCTGTCTCAAAGGAAAAATGACCAAAAATCCGTTTACGGGACACGGAGAAAGAGAAACATGGCTCTTGGGACTCATACACAGCGATGTATGTGGTCCAATATCTATACATGCAAGGGGTGGATTCTCGTACTTCATTACATTCACTGATGATCTCTCTAGATTCGGATATGTATATCTTTTGAAATACAAATCTGAAACTTTTGAAAAATTCAAAGAATACATAAATGAAGTAGCGAACCAGAGCAGCAAAAGTATAAAGATCCTCCGATCAGATAGAGGAGGGGATTACTTAAGCACGAAATTCCTTGACTACTTAAAAGAGAATGGAATTCTCTCTCAGCTTACTCCTCCGTATACACCACAGCACAATGGTGTATCAAAGTGGAGGAATCGCACCTTTTTGGATATGGTCTGCTCCATGATGAGCAATGCTGAGTTGCCTCATTCATTTTCGAGATATGCACTTGAATCGCTGCATATGCATTAAATAGGGTTCTTACCAAATCTGTGCCTACCACTCTACATGAAATGTGGGAGGGGAAGAGACCATTATTGGATATGTATGCCCTAAAGGCCTTCATTGTATAGGATGCTAGGGATATGTATGTACATCACAATATTTCTCGATATGATATTATACTATCTGCTTTGTCTTTATCTTAACATGTGATGTATTTTACACAGTATTTCATATTTTGTATACATGTTGATAAAGCTCGTAGGATCCTTGCTTGAATACCAGCGTTGTGATGAAAATTATAATTGTGGGAGCTGGATAGTCGATAAGCACATCCTTAAAGTGTCCTTAGGCGTACGAGTATCGAGACTGGGCATCGATACTTTAGAGTAGACTAGTGTATACATATTTAGACCCTGATGAGGGGCAATGGATTGGTACCATAGCCATTGGTGAGGTGCACCTAAGATTGTATACAGGTGCTCACTTGGGATGAGTACACCGGACGGACTCGCCGAGGATTGGCTAGATGGTATTATACCTAGCGTCAGATAGCAGTTCTCTGGTGACATGAGTGCGGATAGTCTGTAGACCTGAGGTCGTCATTTATCTCGTGTGAGTTCCCATTGTGCTTTGATTACTACTCTACCATAGCTTTACCGAGTTGTGCAAACAGGTTTTAGTTGGGTACAATCCCGAGCCACATAGATGCAGTGAGCGATTGTTATGGATTCGTCTTTCCCGGTATAGGGAGTCGATATCGCGCTGTGATCGGTTGGTCAACACCATAAGTCCCTGGCCAGGGCGGATTGAGAATTACTGGTAGTTGGACCAGTATATTCTCGGATGGTCTTGAGCCACACCGACATGAGTTGTCAGGTTATTAGGGGTCTGACGTTTTCCACCCTCTAAACCCGGCATGTGATACTCTCGGACGAACAGACCGGACTGCACGGAGATTGTCACGGACAGGCTCAGTAGGGGTTCGGATGAGTTCGCTCGTCGACCTTCTTTTCGATATGTACCTGGGTAGCCGTTACATACAGCTAGTACCACTGAAGGACTTATGGTTAAACCCACTGCCAGAATACTGTCGAGTCTTTAGAGTCCCACACAGAGGGTTTCTCTGGTTCAGACGAAACGATGTAGAGGCTGTATGGTTTTACGGCAGGGTTCCGATCATATACGTGTATTGGCTACACGGATGTTGTTCAGAAGGATAAAACTAGTGCGCTTTGTTTTAAGCCGGATTCTAGTATTATATTAGTGGATTATTATTATCTCATTGTATTCGTATTTTTTACAGTACGAATACGGGTATATATATACGGTGAGGGCATTCTTGTAATTTCACAAGACATACTTCTAGAAGGGGACACTTCATTATTTGGATTTATATATTTTGCAAATAGATTAATGAGATGGAAAATGGAGATATTTGTGACATGGTTGAAGCATGGCTAAGTCATTTGTTTATTGCATTTGACTCTACTATTCAAGCATGGTTGCTTATTTTCTATTGGAAATAATGCATGCTTGATTGTTATACTTAGCCATTCTTCATTTGCCTCTTACAACCTTAGCTCATTTGCTTTTTCTCTTTCTCTCTTCATTTTCTCTTCTTTCCTTCTTCCTCAAACCCTAATCCCGACATATGTTGTGAATTCTAGGGTTCTTGATATAAAATACTCTAATCATCTCTCTACATCTCCTAAGTTGTCTAGATTAGCAAACTAGACATCTTATTTACCTCACCCTTGAGGTTGAAGCTTGAACCATAGACTCTCGGGTAGACCATCTTCGATACGAGGAGACCGATGACCGAGTTCGATTCAAGCCATTTAGGAGCAAAGAAGAGAAGAAGAAAATTCAAGCCATTTAGGAGCTAAGAAGAGGAGAAGAAGTCCCGAAGGACTTGAACAAGGAGGTATAATCTCTCTCCGAGTAGTTAGAACCTCTTTGTAGTTGTTTAGCTAGTTATGGTTTCCGATAGATCCTTGGTTGATTGGTCGATGTTGCGAAGTCTCTTAAAAGAAAAAAAATCATTTTTTTTGTGTATTCTTCCTCCCCGCGGACACGCGTGGTGCGCGACATCGACTTACACTGGTATCAGAGCCACTTAAACCTTAACTAGCTAGTTAGCAAGTAGTTAGAATTTCGATCGACGGAAAAATACCCAAAATCAAATTTTCATGTCTAGCTTGCTGTCGTTTTTCAAAACTGTTCAAAAAATTATTTCAGTGGCCTTAAAAATACATGTAGGCTTTTATAAGAATAAGGAAAAAATTCGAGCTAGTAATCCACCAAGACGACCGCGGAACCGTGACCAAACGCATAGTTTAGCCGCGGATCCACGGCCGAGTCATGACCGATTCGCTCGTATTTTTTCTAGGGTTCTTAATCTTGGAAATATGATTTATGGCATATTTGGTGTCTACCCAGAATTGTTTGTGTACTGGTTTGTACATAGGATAGACACGGAAAATATTTCGATCGAAATTCTAAGTTACTTGGCTAATCTGGGTTTTTCTGTGTTTGTATATGTGTTACTAAACGTCTGCTAATTGCTATATGTCGATTAGTGGGGGTTGCACACATCTTTATTTTGATGATGGTTTGTGTATATGGAGTATTGGATCGTCGTGAATGAATAGCCGGGAGATGTGAGAAGAGTGTTTTCTTTTCTTTCATTCATATATATTTGTAAATTGATGTAATATTATTTTTGCAGGGCACATCCGGATTGAGGTTGTAGTTACCGTTGTATTATTTCATTTACTTTTTCTTGCACCTAGGATAGACCCAAGATGGGGTGCATAAACTACCGGGTTCTTGAAGTACCGAGTGATCTACTCATTTTATTAAGGGAGGTTGCTTCACTTTGGGAATTTGGTGGGTAGTTTGCCGCATCCATAGGGGTCTAGGGTGGGGTTTGACTATTCATCATGACCGTGGAATCCGTGTTTCGTTATAGGCTAAAACGAAACACGGAAATCCTAATATATCCAATATATTCATCTGTGTTTCTGTGATCTGGAATGCTTATTATTGCATGAGATGAATAGCTATATATATATATATTAATTATATATAATAAACGTTGCTTATATTTTGCACCCGTGCTAGTCCAGCCCCCGCTCTGCCATTAGTTAAGTAACCAAATGGTGTATGACGGGGCCCCGTGGCGAATGCGGATGACATAAGCGTACGTTCTATTTTCGTTTCTTTTTTGCAATGATAAGGTTAATTGACGAGACCGCATTAATATTGATTAATGCAAAGGAATAAACCTAAAATCTGACATTGTTGGAATAATTACAAGACCACTCAGTTTTCTTCAAAAAATATTTTTTAAAAGCGGAGCTTAAACCACTCATTTTTCAAAAGCTATCCGGTTCCTTCGACTATGTCAAGTTCATTACGTTAACGATTTTCGCCAAATCCAGCCATAGCCCTCCGTCATTTCAGATAGATATCTACTAGTATTCATGTTATGTGGTTTGACCTTCGCCAATGTATAGTGTTTGGTAGCTAGTGGGTGCTTATCTGTAGTATAGATAGATGCATTAATCTAGGATAGGCGTACAGCTGTTTTAGCCTTCGTCAACGGCTTGTACGAATGGGTCTAGATTAATCTAGATAATGACGGGTTGAACTTGACTTGCGACTTATGATGTTTTGACCTTCGTCAAGGTTATAAGCGCTCGGGGCAAAAATCACATCGGGAGTTTCAAACATAAAGGAAACTTGCTAGTATTACATACCTTCTGGAGTGTGGTGTTTTTGGTAGTCTTCCTTCAAAATCATCACACAATGATAGTTGGGTCTTGATCCTACTGTGAGTATCCGCTACTCTTCGGGAGATTTTTTCACTTAATAATCAATGCTATAAACCATGCAGGTGCCTAGAACGGTGTTAGTGGGACTATGCATCCAGGGAAAAGAGGTTCTGTAATTAAGGAACTTTGCGAAAACGTTGGAAAACCTCCCTCGATGTACTGACACTAGCCTGGTCAAAAGGTTAAGCAAGAATTGTGAGGTGCGATTAATCCTGACTAATTCTTCTTTCAGGGTTTGAAGAAGAATTCGAGAAAACAGTGGGAGCCATATTGTTTAGATAAACTAATAACCAATCTAAATTTGCAAGAGCATATGCTGTGTGTTTCTTTTCTCTCTCTCCTAATTGCAGTGACCATGATGGGACTTAAGCTAATATTAAATAAAAATAAACTCGCTGGGCCAAACTATAAAGACTGGCTGAGGAATATATATATGGCCTTTACATATGATAAGGTCGCATACGTCCTCACGGCAAAAGCTCCTCCTGTTCCCGGTCCAGAATCCTCGGTCGCGGACACCGAGGTCCGTAAGACCTGGGATCTTGATTGTGCGAAAGCCAAGTGTCTCATGCTGGCCTCCATGGATAATGAACATTAGAGGCGGTATGAGAAGATGGACCTTGCTTCTATCTTCCTCCATACCAAAGATTTATATGGAGAGCAATCTCGTATCGCAAGATATGAGATCTCGAAGAAATTGTTTCAAACGAGGTTGGCTATCGGATCATCTATTAGGGACCACGTCCTAAAGATGATTTCTCTCATAGAAGAGCTCGCGGACCTGGGAACTACGTTGGAGAACAAGTTGTACATTGACTTGATTCTACAGTCCCTTCCCTCCACCTATGCCCAGTTTATATTGAATTTCAATATGCAAAGTATTGAAGTTTCACTTCCTGAGCTTCTCAACATGTTAAGGATGGCAGAGGGCACCTTAGAGAAAACCAAGGAAACACCCGCTCTATTTATTGAGAGATCTTCTTCTGCTAAATCCAAGGCTAAGGCCAAGGGGAAGAAAAAGAAGGCCCCCACCAAACCGATGGGAGGTGTGCAGAAGGTGCAGGGAAAGGGAAATGAAAAGATAGGGGGTAGCTACAAAAGAAGAATACTTCTATTGTCGGAAAAAGTGACATTGGTAGAAGGACTGCAGGGCCCTAAAGGCCAGAAATTAGGACACGAAGCAAGTTATGGTTTCGGCTTCAGGTGTGTTCATGATTGAGAACTGTTTCTCTATAAACTCTACTTCCTGAGTATTGGATACCGGATCAGGATCTCACAACTGTAATTTATTGCAGGCGCTGAGAAGCCGTAGAGTTTTGAGGAAAGGTGATATGACCATCAGGATTGGCAACGGAGCCAGTGTGGATGTTGTTGCAGTAGGAGAATATCACCTAGGATTGATGAGTGGACTGTAACATTTCGAAAAATATAAAATATTATTTTTGAAATTTAATACTAAAATAATATATTTCGTGAAAACAATTCGATTTGCGAATAGAGATTTTTCGTAAAATGGTATAAGTATATACCAATATTTGAAAATTTATCGGAGATTAAAATGATTTAATTATTTTAATGATATTTATCATATTTTTGGTCAAATCCGTATTTTTACGTTTTTGCAACATGTCATGTGCATGTGTGCATGTGTGTGTTTGTGAGTTAGTTGTAGGGTGTTTTTCATCACCCCATTGAGATGGAAATACGCGCGTGCTTGTCAGGCGCATTACAGATTCCCCCTGCCTAGGGTAGGCGGGGTTTATTGATTGTGGGGATCCGAATCTCCGGCAGCCGCGGGCTAAGCTGCCGTTAATTACCCCTCGCATTTGGAGCGAGAGAACCTCCGATTGACGGGTTAAACTGGTCATGCGAACTCAATATGTAGTGTTGTGTTTTGAAGGGGTTTTGGATATATCGGGGGCCCCGCAGAGTTTTCACGGGGGTCCCGCTACCCGGATAGCGGGCTGGGGGTTAAGGAGGCTAGCAGCCCCCTTACGGGGTGTGGAGTAGCGCCCCGTTAGAATTTTTTTTTTCTAACAGGGGACAGTGTTGTAGAGTATGTGTGTGTGTGTGTATGTATGTGTGTGTATGTGTGTGTGTGTATCGAGAAAGGGAAAGAGCATCCAAAGGATGCATGGGGGCTAGTGCCTTACGTGCATGGCACGCAGGCGCAGGGCGCTAGCGCCTCACGTGCCTGGCACGTGGGCGCTAGCGCTCTGGGTGCTAGGCGCCGGCGTTCTGGGCGCTGGGCCCTGGGCGCTGGGCGGCACCTCACGTGCTCGCTGGGCGCACCACGTGCTCGGCGCGTGGGCGCCAGCGCTCTGGGCGTCAATCAGAGAGGGGACTCCTGCACTAAGAGTTGTACTCCCGATTTGACCCTTGGACTTAAACTCTTAAAAAGTTTAGAAATGATCAAAGGGGGGCTGCTTTGTTTCTTTCTTTGGCTTTGGATCTTCTCAAGATGGGATTTTTGGAGATGGGTCTCCTCCTTCCTCCTTTGTTGGTCGGATCTTAAAGAACAAGAAGTATGCGATTTTAAAAATCTCTTATTTTTGAGATCTGATGGGAGATCTGAGTTTCCCTTTGTGGGTTTTGTGGTGAAAAACTATTTAGTTTTGGAGAAGGAAGAATAAAACTCTTGATTTAATTCAAAAAATTGAAGAAGGTTTAGAACCTTGAGGAAGGAGAAGGAGGCACAAAAACCCTAGATTTTTTAGAGAATGAAAAGTCCTTTTCTTTTATTCATCATCATGTTGCCTTATATAGGCTTACACATTTACACATAGCCCCTTGGGCTTTGCAAAATGGCATTTTCCTATCCCATGGCTCATGTGCCATTTCTTTTTGCACATAAGCCATGGGCTTTACAAAAATTTGGCTTTATGCCCATTTTGTTTACATTCATACATAAAAAATTACATCAAAATTATTTATTACACGATTTTATTTTGGTATGGCGGAGGGCTGACCGCTTCATGTTCGGACTCGACCTGGGTATGGGCCCACTTGGCTTGGGGTTGACTTTGACTTTGACTTGGTCAACCGGGGTGCAATTTTCGACTTCAACATTAGTGAGAAGAGAAAAGGAAATGAAAAGAAAAGAAAGAAAAGCAAAGGAAAACAAAGAAAAGGAAATGAGAAGAGTGTGAATGGAATATAAATTGATGCCTTAAGATATTTTATGAAGAAAACAAAATAGATATTTGTTGTGAGAGAGTGAGTGTAGGAGAGGGTGAGCATAAGAGAGAGAGAGAGAGAGAGAGAGAGCCTTGGCTGCTCTATTTCCTTCACTTCTCCATTATTTCCTTCATCTTCATCATCTTCATCACTCCCTCACTACCTCCATGCCTCATCTCCAAATATTTCTCAACACCTCATGCCCCTTTCATTAAAAATATGCACAACCTCATTGTAAACCCTTGGAACCAATCATGTTTGGATTTTGAAGACTTGGGCAACTCAAGAAAGTTCTTTGATTTCTATTAAGGTAATCCTTTCACTTTAGTTTAGACTTTGTGCATAATATCGTATCTTTTAGTTAGAAATTGAGTTAATTAGGTTTTTGATTTTAGAAAATTGCAAGTTGCTGTTTAGTGGCCATTTGAGGTGTAATGAGTGTTTACAAGACCTTAGAGATTGATTTAAAGGCCTGGAAATGAGTTTAGAACCCGATACACGAAGTTAGAATTGTTCCATGTCGGTTTTGTGAAACCTTAAGGCCTATAGAGAATCTGGGATGACCTGGGAAGTTTATGAGAAAAACTAGCAACTCCAGAGACCTAGTTAGATCAATAGGAGACCACCCTAAGAAGATGGACCCAAACGGAGCACCCCGGGCCGAGCTCGCCGGATTTATGGGCAATGTGGCCGGCCAAGTTGTGGTATTTGGTGCCTAGGTTTGGTCTGTAGCTCAGTTACCCCATATACAACACCCTATACTTGCTAGTTTAATCTCATTTTACCTGAGAGAGAATCTGGGAGCTGTTGTAAGTGGTTTTGGTTATATTTTCCGTATTTTGGAATTCTTGGTTTTAGAATTTTATATTGTATTGGGTCGTTGAATGTTTGTACGTCAACGACGAGGGTTGTTTAGTTGGTTCTGCATGCGTAGGGTATAGGTTCTAACCTATAGGCAATCCATGTGCCGTATCGGTTTTCGGATATTGATTTTGTTTGCATTTCGATGGTGTATTGATTGTAGGTACTTCGCGTGGACTTCCGAGACGATGAAGTACATCGACTTCAGCTAAGCGAGGAGTTTAGCAGGTGAGTAGATTATATCAACGGGGGAAGTCGGGTGGATGGTGTATAGCACCCCCGCAAACATTGATACAGAAAATCGTTTGATAATTATATTTTGATAAATGATATGCGATAGACATGATTATAGGATTTAGTAATGATAATATGATAGAAGTTGACACTAATGAACATATTGACATATGAGAATATGAAATGGGGAGTGAATCATGATAGGTACGAATTGAAAAAGAACAAGTATGAGTTGATAATGGTATGAGGTGTGTTCGAGATCGATAAACACGACACGAGATTGAGATAGAGGTGTTGTGAAATTACTAAGATATGAAGTTTATACAATGTGATGTGAGAAATTAATGTGATGAACGAGTATACGATGTGATATGATGAATTAGTGTGATATGTCGTTATATGGATGCGAGTCGATATGAGATAGTTGATACCTTTGTCGGTCCCACGATGTAAGATTGATACAGATGTGACCTGGGATATAGGTATATAGATATATAATGTTGCGAATCTTGAGTGATATGCCGTACGATTGATTATACCGTACGTGATGTTGTGAGGCTGGATGCCGATTGATAGATTCACTGACTCGGATATATTGTAGACCCGTATACTTTGTAGCATTTCGCTTACGACGTACTTATACTACGTTCACGATATTCGTATTGCATTGCATATACCTGTGCTAGTACACCTACACCATTATCGATGATACGTATATTACACTTACACAGATTGGCCGGCTCACACACCTTCATCATCGATAATTGCTATGTCACTTACACAGTAGATTTGCTACATCATGCTATGATATATTGCTATGCTCACATCATTATGCCATGTTGCATGATATACTTGCTATGTTCACATCATTACGATATGTTGCATGATATGCGGATATGCTCATATTTCGGTTATATGTTGGTATAGATCATGCTTTACGATTATACGCATTGAGATACTGTTTTTATGAGATTCTGGATTTGAGAACCGTGGTTATGTTTCAAAAGGAAGTATGTATTGTTTTAAAAACCCGGTTTCTCTTGATATGATATTTCAGTGCGTCCACCATATGTTTTCTCGGTTCTGAGATTGGTTTGTGAAACCCGATTCAAGGAGCGGTAGGCACAGTCTGCGGGTACATGGTGAACCCGGTGAGGTATCCCAGCGCAAGAAGACTTGTATTGTTAGGCGGTGACCTGGCAGAGGAGCACTACCTACCGATGATTGTATAGAGCTCGGCGGATATCTGGAGGATACCGACCGTAGTCGAGAGATGGATATGGGCCGATTCGTACTGCCGGAGCCCGAGGGACGATCCGGACAGACGGTGCCCATGGGCCGATCCAGAATGAGGGAGCCCGAGATATGAGGATTTATGTGTTGATGTTGGACACGGGTTTCTGGATGTTTCGAGTGTTGATGTGGGACATCAGGTTCCATGATTTTGATGTGTTATTGCTGGACACACGTTGATTTGTATCCTCATATTTACATGCATATGCTTTCATGATATTTATATGCATGATATTGTTGTGTCATTGGTGAACACGTGGATGAGATCCATATGCATATAGGCATTGATTATATGGTTGGATGATATCCACATGCTGATAGGCATTGTTTATGTTGTTGGCATATATGCAGATACGGTCACCCTAGATATCATAGTATTACCTTTATGATATAGTTGACCTAGGAATCATTGTTTATTTCAATTTCTACCTGATGATGTTTTCTACTCACGAGTTGGCAACTCACCCCCGTTGTGCCACAGTTTTTGCAGGTTGACCGCATGGATCAGTAGCGGTATCGCTGGCACATAACTGCATTCGGGTGATTTGCTTTGGTAGTTGGTACATGTTGGATCGTGCCACTCTTGTATTATTATTCCTATTGTATCTAGTCAACTCCATCAATCAGAAACTAGTGTTTGTATAAGTAGTGAGACTTAGCAAGACTTGTAGTTGCGAGACTTAAGCGATGGGTTATATGTTCACTTGGTGGGTTTGATGTCTTGCTTTACATTATTTCTTGTGTTGATCTTCGCCGTGGGGCGTCGTATACTTATATTCTGTCTTGCGTGGTTGTGACTCCGCCGATTAGCAAAGAGCTAGCGCTCTCTTGGGGATGCCTTTTATATTATCATGGATATGTTGTTTTGGATCAAAATATACAAGGGAGGTGCTGCCCAAATTTTCAAAGGACGAAACATGTTTTTCAACGAGTAAAATCCTCTCCTATTTTCTTAAAAAGGTTTAGATTTCTGGGTTTCGGCTTATTTAATTTATGTTGCGCCTTTAGACGTTGCGTGATTTAAGTGCCTGCCACGAACCAAATTCGGGTCGTGACAAGGTTGGTATCAGAGCGCTAGGTTTAATCTTGGTTCGAGTCTAGGTTTGACTATGTGGAGTCTACAGCGTATATATATTTCAAAACCTAGGCTTGACTTTACGGAACTTAGACTTGAACAGGGGGGTATTAGACCCAAACTTTCGTTACATAGGCTGACCCTGATTGATGGAGTAGGTAGCTTGAGTAGAGTGACATACCGTACGTATGTTCCGTGGCATATTAACAATATGATACTCCACTTAAGTAACCTTAGGATCTACATATCTTGAGATTGTGATTCTCTTCGTTCCCTTGATTATACATCCATATGAGATTCTTGATTCTATTCGTTTCCATGATCATACCCTCACTGATTCCGTTCCTCCTTATGATCATGTATTCATTCTGGATCTGTTGATTCTTTTCATTCGTTTGATCTATTTTTGTCGATACTTGATTGATGTTCCTGTCACCATAGTTTGAGCACAGATTGAGCTGCTACTAGTGATGTAGTCAGGGCAAGCTCGTCGTGGACGAGGACCGACCATCGTGTTTTCTGGTGACATGGGAACATATCGATTTAGTGTTTGTATTGTGACCTCTCGTTTGAGGTGAGTGTACGGTTTTGTACCGGATGATCGGGCCACTGATAGAGGCTGCCAGTTGTGAGAGGACTGTTGATGTACAGCTTACCTCAGGGATTGTGATATCGTCTACCGTGCAGACAGATCACCCAGCTGTTGCTGAGATTGATGAGATGTCGCTTCCAGAGCTTACGAGCTGAGATCGCTGGAGCTTTCAGGCAGAGATGCGACAGGTGATAGCTAGTCTATCTTGAGTTAAGAGACGAAAGTGAATCATCAGATTTGATGCGCGGACATAGGCCCAGTTGAGTTGAAGATTTCCAGTGTGGAGAATCTTACTCAGATCTAGAGTAGATCGATCCAGAGATGACGTTGTTCGTTGGATGATCCGATAGGAGATCAGTAAGTGGACCAGCTTCAGATAGAGGACCTCACCCAGATGCGTTGTGAGTTGATCGATAGCGGATGAATAAAGTATATACCTTCGATGGTTGGGACGAGTTCCCGAGGACGTGTTCGGCTAAAGATCTTCTATAGGGTGATGAAGACACCGAGTTCGTGATTTCGAGTCCGTGTGAGATATTCCGGATTGACTGTAACCAAGAACATTTGTAGTACACAGATAGCATGACGTGATGTCGAAGTGGGTGATAATAAAGATGAGTGGAACAAGAGGTTCGTGCGAGATGTTAACGAGCTGTTGTTACTCCCCGTTGAGATTAGAGATCGGATATGTATACAGAGGTGTTGGGATACGGCCAGTTCCCGAGAAAATGCTGTGCTTAGAACGCAGATATCCAGAAAACGAGAAGAGATTATGCAAGAGTACCAGCCTCCGTGTAGTTCGGCATAGGCGAGATCGGAAGAGACCTTGAGCAGGTTCCTTCCTGGACACTCTGCTGCAATAAGATTTGCACCGAGGATTAGTTGTGTCATGTGTATTCAGAGGGCCAGAGGCCGATACCAGTGACGTACTGCTTTACGTGTGATCATACTAATTGGCCGAGAGATGACCAGAGGAGTGCCAAAGCGGAAATTGTTTCCGTTAGCACATCTGACCGGGCCGACGAGCCGATGGATTGCGAGATTGGTAATCCGCAGAGAAATGAGGACCCAGAGACAGAGGATGCCAGACCGTGAGCAGGAGGCAAGCGGATGTTCTTGCTCTGCCAGTTTTGGGCGCACCGACATTTTTTCGATATTGTAAGAGGTGTACCTCAACGTCATTTGTTGCGATTTGCGGTTGTGATCCAAGAATCACTCTTATATCACTTGGATTTGAGTTTTGACGATTGAGTTTCATGATATTGTTTTCATGCACCATGGATGCATCTACTGGGTATTTACATTTTGTGCATGGTTATTACACTTGAGATATGCTTTATACACCGTTGTGTTGGTTTATGATTTGTGCATATTTATTGCACTTGATATCGGTTTTGTGCCTTGGCTGCACGTGTTTATGATTTCGTGGATTTCAAATGGTTGATTTGATTTTGTGCATGTGGTACGCACTCAATTTGATTTCTACACTCGGTATAGCTCACATATGCTTGCAGTGCATTGATACGTGTTTTGTGCATGCAGCTGCACATGTTTATGATTTTTATATACCTTGGTACACTCGGTGTAGTTTTCATACGCATTTGAGTTAGTGATGAGTTTCCATGCATTTGTTGCACTAGATTGGTATTTCGTGCACTGGATACACCCGATTTGTATTTTGTGCATTTGTTGCACCAGATTCGTATTTCGTGCATTTGTTGCACTAGATTTGCATTTTTTGCGTTTGCTACACCAGGTAGATATTTCATGCATTGGTTGCACTAGATTTATACTCCGTACATTGGTTGCATCCGATTTATATCTTTGAACTTTTGTTTTACCAGATTTGTGTTTTTGTGCGCGTGTGTACTTGATGTTCGTTTTCGTGCATGCAACTACACTAGATGTTTTAAACGAACCTGACGCGCTTGGGTTGGATTTTTGCGTGTATTAGGCGCTTGGTATTGGAATTCGCGCATGTCGGATGCACTTGAGTAAGATTTTATTCGTGCATGTCGGATGCACTTGATTTAGCTTTCATTTGTGCATGACTGATGCACATGATTTGGATTTTCGCGCATGTTGGGTGCATGATATGAGATATGATTTGTGCACACCAGATGCACTCGATTAGGATTTTCATTCATGCATGCTAGTTGCACTGGATTGAGATTTTCGTGCACTATAGATGCACTAGATGTTGTTGTCGTGCACATCCGTTGCACTGGACAGATGCTTTCGTGCACACCCGTTGCAGTTAGTTTTGCTTTTGTGCACATTCGTAGCACTTGTATTGGATTTGGTTTTTATGCGCACCAGACGTACGTGATTATTGGATACGCTTTTTGGAGCTGATTTTTCTCTTGAGCACTTTACTTTCATGATGGGCACTATATTATGTAGTAGCCGAACATGACTGATCTGAGGACAGTGCCTAAGTACTTTGCATGCATAAAAATTTTACCAAGAGGTTTTCAAAAAGGATCCATAGTCTCACTATTTCCTACGTGTCCGCGAGTGATACAAAATTTTACAAGGAAAACCTTTTGGGATATTTTAAAAGGGCGGAACGTATATCTTGGCAAAACATATATGAACATACATTTATTACTTCATAAATGAGCGTTCATCACTTGTGCCGTGAGTTACGCATCACATGGCGATTCAGAAAAGATTTTTGCATATGTTTTATTCAGTTTTAAGAGCTTTTCCAAGGATGCGTACTATACCCGTATTATAATATTTGACTAGTGCATATGGGATTTCGGTAGTGGATTTAGAGACCTGTTTCTCCATTTTAACTCCGATGATTGTGTGATTCTTGACGGGGTTCGATATTGAGTTTCATACTCGTTGGCAGGCGCACGCAATTCGCTGTGTTATTTCTGTATCTTCCGTGATTTCGGAGCCCCGTTGATTTGAGCCGATTATTGAAATGTTTTAGTACTTGGGGATTTAGATTTAAATTCGGAGACCGAATTTATTTAAGGTGGGAAGATTGTAACATTTCGGAAAATATAAAATATTATTTTTGGAATTTAATATTAAAATAATATATTTCGCGAAAACTATTCAATTTGCGAATAGGGATTTTTCGTAAAATGGTATAAGTATGTACCGATATTTGGAAATTTATCAGAGATTAAAATGATCTAGTTATTTTAATGATATTTATCAGATTTTTGGTCCAATCCGTATATTTACGTTTTTGCAACATGTCATATGCATGTGTGCATGTGTGTGTTTGTAAGTTAGTGAGAAGAGAAAAGGAAATGAAAAGAAAAGAAAGAAAAGCAAAGGAAAACAAAGAAAAGGAAATGAGAAGAATGTGCATGGAATATAAATTGATGCCTTGCGATATTTTATGAAGAAAACAAAATAGATATTTGTTGTGAGAGAGTGAGTGTAGGAGAGGGTGAGCATAAGAGAGAGAGAGCCTTGGCTGCCCTATTTCCTTCACTTTTCCATTATTTCCTTAATCTTCATCATCTTCATCACTCCCTCACTACCTCCATGCCTCATCTCCAAATATTTCTCAAAATCTCATGCCCCTTTCATTAAAAACATGCACAACCTCATTGTAAACCCTTGGAACCAATCAAGTTTGGATTTTGAAGACTTGGGCAACTCGAGAAAGTTCTTTGTTTTCTATTAAGGTAATCCTTTCACTTTAGTTTACAGTTTGTGCTTAATATCGTATCTTTTAGTTAGAAATTGAGTTAATTAGGTTTTTGATTTTAGAAAATTGCAAGTTGCTTTCTAGTGGCCATTTGAGCTTTAGTGAGTGTTTATAAGACCTTAGAGATTGATTTAGAGGCCTGGAAATGAGTTTAGAACCCGATACACGAAGTTAGAATTGTTCCGTGTCGGTTTTGTGAAACCTTAAGGCCTATAGGGAATCTGGGATGACCTGGGAAGTTTATGAGAAAAACTAGCAACTCCAGAGACCTAGTTAGACCAATAGGAGACCACCCTGAGATAACGGACCCAAATGGAGCACTCCGGGCCGAGCTCGCCGGATTTATGGGCAATGTGACCGGCCAAGTTGTGGTATTTGGTGCCTAGGTTTGGTCTGTAGCTCAGTTACCCCATATACAACACCCTATACTTGCTAGTTTAATCCTATTTTACCTGAGAGAGAATCTGGGAGCTGTTGTGAGTGGTTTTGGTTATGTTTTCCGTATTTTGGAATTCTTGGTTTTAGTATTTGATATTGTATTGGGTCGTTGGATGTTTGTACGTCAACGACGAGGGTTGTTTAGTTGGTTTTGCATGTGTAGGCTATAGGTTCTAACCTATAGGCAATCCGTATGCCGTATCGGTTTTCGGATATTGATTGTATTTGCATTTCGATGGTGTATTGATTGTAGGTACTTTGCGTAGACTTCCAAGACGACGAAGCACATCGACTTCAGCTAAGCGAGGAGTTTAACAGGTGAGTAGATTATCTCTAACGGGGAAGTCGGGTGGATGGCGTATAGCACCCTCGCAAATATTGATATGGAAGATCGTTTGATAATTATATTTTGATAAATGATATGCGACGGACATGATTATAGGATTTTGTAACGATAATATGACAGAAGTTGACACTAATGAACATATTGACATATGAGAATATGAAATGAGGAGTGAATCATGATAGGTACGAATTGAAAGAGAACAAGTATGAGTTGATAATGGTATGAGGTGTGTTCGAGATCGATAAACACGACAAGAGATTGAGATAGAGGTGTTGTGAAATTAATAAGATATGAAGTTTATACAATATGATGAACGAGTATACGATGTGATATGATGACTTAGTGTAATATGTCGTTATATGGATGCGAGTCGATATGCGATAGTTGATTCCTTTGTCGGTCCCACGATATGAGATTGATACGGATGTGACCTGAGATATAAGTATATATATATATATATATATATATATATAATGTTGTGAATCTTGAGTGATATGCCGTACGATGGATTATACCATACGTGATGTTATGAGGCTGGATGCCGATTGATAGATTCACCGACTCGGATATATTGTAGACCCGTATACTTTGTAGCGTTTCGCTTACGATGTACTTTATGCTACGTTCACGATATTCGCATTGCATTGCATATACCTGTGCTAATACACTTACACCATTATCGATGATGCGTATGTTACACTTACACAGATTGGCCTGCTCACACACCTTCATCATCAATAATTGCTATGTCACTTACACAGAAGAATTGCTACATCATGCTATGATATATTGCTATGCTCTCATCACTATGCCATGTTGCATTATATACTTGCTATGTTCACATTATTATGATATGTTGCATGATATGCGGATATGCTCATATTTCGGTTATATGTTGGTATACATCATGCTTTACGATTATACGCATTGAGATGCTGTTTTTTTTATGAGATTCTGGATTTGAGAACCGTCGTTATGTTTCAAAAGGAAGTATGTATTGTTTTAAAAACCCGGTTTCTGTTGATATGATATTTCAGTGCGTCCACCATGTATTTTTTCGGTTCTAAGATTGGTATGTGAAACCCGATTCGAGGAGAGGTAGGCACCATCTGCGGGTACATGGTGGACCCGGTGAGATACCCCGGGGCAAGAAGACTCGTATTGTTAGGCGGTGAGCCTGGCAGGGGAGCACTACCTACCGGTAATTGTATAGAGCTCGGCGGATATTTGGAGGATACCGACCGGAGTCAAGAGATGGATATGGGCCGATTCGTACTGCC
Organism: Agapanthus africanus; assembly: GCA_030015575.1. Lineage (NCBI taxonomy): Eukaryota > Viridiplantae > Streptophyta > Magnoliopsida > Asparagales > Amaryllidaceae > Agapanthus > Agapanthus africanus. The sequence continues at coordinate 126,554,058 of CM057350.1, read as the reverse complement.
GGAGCCTGAGGGCCGATCTGGACAGACGATGCCCATGGGCTGATCTGGACTTACGGAGCCCAAGACATGAGGATTTACGTGTCGATATTAGACACGGGTTTCATGATGTTTCGAGTGTTAATATGGGACACTAAGGTTCCATGATTTTGATGTGTCGTTGCTAGACACACGTTGATTTATATTCTCATATTTACATGCATATGCTTTCATAATATTTATATGCATAATATTGTTGTGTCATTGGTGGACACATGGATGAGATTCACATGCATATATGCGTTGATTATATGGTTGGATGATATCCATATGCTGATAGGCATTGTTTATGTTGTTGGCACATATGCAGTTACGGTCACCCTAGATATCATAGTATTACCTTTATGATATAGTTGACCTAGAAATCGTTGTTTATTTCGATTTCTACCTGATGATGTTTTCTACTCACGAGTTGGCAACTCACCCCCGTTGTGCCACAGTTTTTGCAGGTTGACCGCATGGATCAGTAGTGGTATCGCTGGCACACAGCTGCATTCGGGTGATTTGCTTTGGTAGGTGGTACATGTTGGATCGTGTCACTCTTGTATTATTATTCCTATTGTATCTAGTCAACTCCATCAATCAGAAACTAGTGTTTGTATAAGTAGTGAGACTTAGCAAGACTTGTAGTTGCGAGACTTGAGCGATGGGTTATATGTTCACTTGGTGGGTTTGATGTCTTGTTTTACATTATTTCTTGTGTTGATCTTTGTCGTGGGGCGTCGTATACTTATATTTTGTCTTGCGTGGTTGTGACTCCGCCGATTGGCGAAGTGCTAGCTCCCACTTGGGGATGCCTTTTATATTATCATGGATATGTGTTTTTGGATCAAAATATACAAGGGAGATGCTGCCCAAATTTTAAAGGACGAAACATGTTTTTCAACGAGTAAAATCCTCTTCTATTTTCTTTAAAAGGTTTAGATTTCTGGGTTTCGGCTTACTTAATTTATGTTGCACCTTTAGACGTTGCGTGATTTAAGTGCCGGTCACGAACTAAATTCGGGTCGTGACTTGGACATATTTTGTTATTACGTAACTGTTTTTGTGTACCCAATATGGTGTGTAATATTATATCTGTATCTTTGTTATCAAATAAAGGATATAATTTTGCACTTGTAAGTAATGTCATAAACATTCACCTAAATCATGAAATGGTTGGGTCGGGTACACTGAATAACGGAATATACATTCTCAATCAACATCAAGTTTTCAACGTCCAAAACACACTAAAAAGAAAGGCTTCAGAATTAAACCAAGCTTTCTTATGGTATTGTAGACTTGGTTATATCAATGAAACATGACTGACTAAGTTATATAAAGAAGGCTACTTAGATCCGTTTGAGTATCAATCATATGTAACTTGTCAATCATGTATCTGAGGAAAGATGACCAAAATTTCATTCACTGGACACGGAGAAAGAGCTACTGAGCTCCTGGGACTCACACACAGCGACGTGTGTGGGCCAATGTCTACATATGCAAGAAGTGGCTATTCCTACTTCATTACTTTCACAGATGATTTCTCAAGGTATGGACATGTATTCTTAATGAAACATAAATCCGAGGCCTTTGAGAAATTCAAAGGGTATAAGAATGAAGCGAAAAAGAAAACCGGCAAAAGTATCAAGATGTTCCGATCAGATCGGTATAGTGAATACTTAAGGGCAGAGTTCCTGGAATATCTAAAAGAGAATGGAATTCTCTCTCAGCTTACTCTTCCATACACACCACAACACAACGGTATCAGAAAGACTGAATCGCACCTTACTTGATTTAGCGCGTTCCATGATGAGTAATGCTGAGTTGCCGCCCTCCTTATGGGATTATGCACTAGAAGCTGCTGCATACCTATTGAATAAGGTTCCAACTAAGTTTGTGCCTACCACTCCATATGAAATGTGGAGTGGGAAGAAACCCTGTCTTAAGTATCTAAAGTTATGGGGTTGTCTTGCCTTTGTCAAAAAGGTTCATCCGGACAAGCTCGAGGTATGTTCAGTATTGTGTAAGTTTATGGGATACCCTAAGAATTTTAAGGGGTATTATTTCTATCGTGCTAAGGAACAAAAGGTCTTTGTTTCTCATCATGCCCGCTTCATGGAAACTCAATTTCTTGGAAGAGAGATAAGTGGGGCGCAATAGAGCTGGAAGAAATTCCAGAACTACAACTATTACAGAAAACTTAGTAGAACATGAGATTTCAATGAAATCGGACGTACCTATGCCACTCCACAGATCTAGTAGGCAGTCTCATCCGCCCGAGAGATACTACGGTTTTCTCATAGACGGAGATCGAGAGGATTGCATCATCGATGATGATGAGCCGACTAGTTTTCAGTAAGCTATCACGAGTAAAGACTCGGTGAAGTGGCTGCATGCTATGCGATCCGAGATGGAATCCATGTACACAAACCAAGTATGGACTTTGGATTTTTCTCCTACTGGGGTAAAACCCGTAGGATGCAAATGGATCTTCAAAAAGAAGATTGGTGTAGTGGTCAGGTAGAATCCTACAAAGCTAGACTTGTTGCTAAAGGTTTTCATCAAAGACCAAGATTGGACTATGATGAAATTTTTTCACCAGTGGCTATGCTTCAATCCATTCAGATTCTACTTGCCATTGCTGCCTTCCATGACTATGACATCTGGCAGATATATGTTAAAACCGCTTTTCTAATGGAAGTTTAAAAGAGCGCGTTTATATGGATCAACCAGAGGGTTTCGTAGACAGTGGGAGAAGCGAAAAGGTGTGCAAGTTGCTTAAACCCATTTATGGACTAAAACAGGCATTGCGGAGTTGGAACATCTGTTTTGATGAGACTGTCAGGGAATTTGAGTTTATCAAAAATGTAGATGAACCTTGTATTTATAAAAAGATTGCAGGGAGAACTGTAGTATTCCTCGTTTTATATGTTGATGACATTCTCCTGATAGAAAATGATATTCCTATGCTACAATTGGCCAAGCTGTTCTTGTCACAGAAGTTCTCTATGAAAGACCTGGGAGATGCCTCGTAGATTCTGGGGATTAAGATCTATCATGACAGATCTAAAAGAATGTTGGGACTTCCACAGTCGAAATACATTGACACCGTACTAAAGAGATTTAGTATGGAAGATTCTAAGCGCGGTAATTTACCCTCTTGTCATGAAATCATCCTCTCCAAAGAGATGTCTCCCAAGACTAATGAGGAGAGGGCTCACATGAGCATAGTACCCCATGATTCTGTTGTAGGGTCGATAATGTATGCGATGTAATGTACCAGACCAGATATAGCTTACGCACTTAGCGTGGTAAGCAGGTATCAGTCCAACCCAGGCGAGAAACATTGGATAGCAGTAAAGAACATTCTTAAGTACCTGAGAAGGACTAAGGAGATGTTCTTGGTGTACGGTAATGGGGACCTCCAGATCAAGGTTTTTACCAACTCTGGCTTCCAAAGTGATAAGGATGACTCTAAATCTGTCTTGGGTTATGTGTTTACCCTCAATGGAGGGCGGTCTGTTGGAAAAGTTCCAAATAGGACACCGTAGCAGACTCGACGATGGAGCCTGAGTACATCGCTGCTTATGATGCCGCAAAAAAGGTAGTCTGGATGAGGAAGTTCGTTTCTGAACTTCAGGTGGTTCCATCCATTGCTAATCCAATACCTTTGTATTGTGAAAACAACGAAGCATGGCTTTAGCAAAGGAACCACTGTCCCATCAAAAATCCAGACATACCTTAAGGCGGTATCACCTGATCAGGGAGATCGTTGATCGCCAGGAGATCGAGATGAGGAGAGTAGATACAAAAGACAACATGGCAGATCCATTCACCAAGGCCATTCCTCAAGTCCAGTTCGAGAGACTGTTCGAGATGTTGGGTATGCGGTACGCCAGCAACTGGCTCTAGTGCATACGTTGGGTACTTAATACGCCAATTACAGGCCTTAGTGAAAGTGGGAGATTGTTTGGATATGTATGCCCTAGAGGCCTTCATTGTATAGGATCCTAGGGATATGTATGTACAGGATAATCTTGCTCGATATGATAGTTTGCTATCTGGTTTGTCTTTATCTTAATATGTGATGTGTTTTACTTAGTATTTCATATCTTGTATACACGTAGATAAAGCCTGTAGGATCTTTGCTTGACTACCAGCGTTGTGATGGCAATCATACTTGTGAGAGTTGGGTAGTCGATAAGCACATCCTTAAAGTGTCCCTAGTCGTGGGAGTATCGAGACTGGGCATCGATACTCCAGAGTAGACTAGTGTATACATATCTAGACCCTGACGAGGAGCGATGGATTGGTCCCACAGCCATTGGTGAGGTGCACTTAAGATTGTATACAGGTGCTCACTGGGGGTGAGTACACCGGACGGACTCGCCGAGGACTGGCTAGATGGTATTATACCTAGCGTCAGATAGCAGTTCTCTGGTGACATGAGTGCAGATAATCTGTAGACATGAGGTCGTCATTTGTCTCGTGTGAGTTCCCACAATGCTTTGATTACTACCCTACCATGACTCTACTGAATCGTGCAAATAGGTTTTAGTTGGGTACAGTACCGAGCCACATGGAGGCAGTGAGCGACTGTTGGAGATTCCTCTCTCCTGGTATAGGTAGTCGATGTCGCACTGTGGTCAGTTGGTCAACACCATAAGTCCCTGGCCAGGACAGATTGAGATTACTGGTAGTTGGACCAGTAGATTCTCGGATGGTCTTGAGCCACACCGACATGACTTGTCAGATTATTAGGGGTCTGACGTTTTCCACCCCCTAGACCCGGCATGCGATACTCTCAGACAAACAGACCGGACTGCACATAGATTGTCATAAACAGGCTCAGTAGGGGTTTGGATGAATTCTCTCATCGGCCTTCTTTTCGACATGTACCTGGGTAGCCGTTACGTACAGCTAGTGCTACTGACGGACTTGTGGTTTTTAAAAACCGGGATATACGATGATGTTCCTTCTTCTCCAACTTCTTATCCACCCCTCCCTCCGGTATCAGCTGCCTGACCTTTATTGTTCGTTCGCTCCTGACTAAACCCACTGCCAGTATACTGTCGAGTCTTTAGAGTCCCACAAAGAGGGTTTCCTTGGTTCAGGTGAAACGATGTAGAGACCGTATGGTTTTACGGCAGGGTTCCGATCATATACGTGTATTGGCTACACGGATGTTGTTTGGACAGATAATACTAGTGCGCTTTGTTTTAAACCCGATTCTAGTATTATATTATTAGATTATTATTATCTCATTGTACTCGTCTTTTTTATAGTACGAATACGGGTATGTATATACGGTGAGAGCATTCTTGTAATTTCACAAGACATGCTTCTAGAAGGGGACACCTCATTATTTGGATTTATCTATTTTGCAAATAGATTAATGATATTGAAAATAGAGATATTTGTCGCATGGTTGAAGCATGGCTAAGTCATTTGTTTATTGCATTTGACTTCACTATTCAAGAATGGTTTCTTATTTTCTACTGGAAATAATGCATGCTTGATTATTTTACTTAGCCATTCTTCATTTGCCTCTCACAACCTTAGCTCATTTGCTTTTTCTCTTTCTGTCTTCATTTTCTCTTCTCTCCTTTTTCCTCAAACCCTAACCCTCACATGCGTTGTGAATCCTAGGGTTCTTGAGATAAAATACTCTAATCATCTCTCTACATCTTCTAAGTTGTCTAGATTAGCAAACTAGACATCTTAGTTACCTCACTCTTGAGGTTGAAACTTGAACCATAGACTCTTGGGTGAATCATCTTCGACATGAGGAGATCCACGGCCAAGTTCGATTCAAGCCATCTAGGAGCAAAGAAGAGGAGAAGAAGATTCAAGCCATCTAGGAGCTAAGAAGAGGAGAAGAAGATCTGAAGGACTTGAACAAGGAGGTATAATCTCTTACCGAGTAGTTAGAACCTATTTGTAGTTGTTTAGCTAGTTATGGTTTCCGATAGATCCTTGGTTGTTTGGTCGATGTTGCTGTTGGGTATAGTGCCCTCGAGGAAATTATTGTAATCGCAGGCAGGTGATTATGATGATTAAGGGATGACCTATACGGGTAGAACAATCTTACTCAAAATGATAGTATGCTATCTGGTTTGCCTTTATCATCATGTACATGTATTATGTGGTATTACAGATCACTATTACATGTTGGTAATGAAAGTGAACGCTAGCACCCCACTGTGTTTTACAAGCATCAAGCATGCCATTTTTAAATTTTTCGGGGTGCTAACTAACACTAACCTAGATCGTTAACTAGATGATTAAGGTTTTATGTTTGATAACATGAGAAACTAGAGAGAAGGAAAAGATGTTATACCCTATAGATCAAGTCCTTCTCTTCTTTAGCTCCATGTAGTAGTCCATGCGACTCCACCTAGCTCTACTTCAAGTTGGATCGAGGATGCTCCGATGACCATCGCGCCGAAGATGATCCACCCGAAGCTCAGTAGTTCAAGTTATCTTTTCACTAAACTATTTGGTTAAGGCAACACACTACACTTGAGTGCTAGTCAAGTGTAGGATGGTGAAGTAGGGGTTTTGGAAGCTCACTAGGGATCTCACAAGCTCAATGATTCACATCATATGTGAGGGTTTTGAGCTTGGAGGTGAGATGAAGAAAGTGTAGAGATCAAGAGAGGAAAAGCTCAAGAAATGACTAAGGCATCCAAACTCAAGAAGAGTGAAGAATGAATGAGAGAGTAAACTCAAATGGCTCACTCTCTCCTCACTTATTCAAGCATGGAATAAAAATGCAATAAGAAATTGCAACCATGCTTGAATAGTGAGTCAAGAGTAATATACAAATAATAAAACCCATGCCTTACCCATTCCATAAATATCTCCACAATTTACACCTCATTTTCTATTTTCTAAAAATAAAAAAACATGCCATGCTTCATATAATAATAAATATATTTATATATATCAAATATACATCAAATTATTAATCAACACTTGATTTAATAATCCGGTTATCATATATGACCGACTAATATCATTTATCCGTTTATCACATTATCAAATCAACACTTTATTCGATAATCTGGTTATATAACATATAACCTAACCGATAACAGATAACTGCTAGATTACAATACGGTATCACATACTCGTATTTAATCAGGCCCACGCACATATTAACATATGTGCCCTACTACATTTCGCTTGAACCAGGAAATTTCTGTGTGGGACTTTAAAGACTCGTCAATACGCCAGCAGTAGGTGATGATCACATCAGTCACCTACAAGCCGTCAGCGGTACTAGATGGACGTAACGGCTACCCGGGTATTGAGCGATATGAAGATCAACAAGCAAGCTCATCCATACTCTCCATGAAGCATATCAGTAACACTACCGTGCAGTCTGGTCTCTTCGTTTGATATGTCATATATCATGTCTGGGGATGGTAAACGTCAGACCCCAGTAACGTGATAAGTCATGCCGATATCTGGCCTATAATGGTTTGAGAAACTACTGATAACTCTTATCAGTAAATCTCAGCAACAGCTCTGGCCAGGGACTTCCAGTTATAGCTAATTGAGTATAGCGCAACATCAACCCCCAATACCGGGAGAGACGAAACACCTCCTATCGCTCATTGCCTCCATGCGACTCAGGACTGTACCCAAAATCCTCCTATTTGTACGTCTTCGTTGAGCGTGGTAAGGAGGAAATCAAAGCACAGTAGGAGCCACACAAGACTCTATGACGATCTTGGGTCTACAGACCAACCCGCACCAGTGTCACCAGAGGACTGCTATCTGACGATATGTATACTACCAACTAGGATTCCTCGGTGAGTCCTGTTTGGTGTACCCATTCTCCAATGAGCACCTGTGTATAATCTTTCATGTCACACATCAATGGTTGTAGGATCAACCATCGCCCTCTAAAGGACAAGAAACGTACACACTAGTCTGCACTGGAATATCGATGCCCTAGTCTCGATATTCCCTCGACTAGGAACGGATTAAAGGATGTACTTATGGGCCACCCTGGCCCCACCAGTATGATCTCATCATAATCCTGGTAGTTAAGAACATATCCTAAGGGCTTTATCAACATGTGAGAGCAAGACAGTAAAGAATACCAGTCAACATGTTAAGATAAAGATAACCAGATAGCATACTATCATGTCGAGCAAGAAAGTCCTTTATATATATATGTCTAAGCATCCACTATAATATACATCACATGTACAATAATGGCCTCTAGGGCATAAATATTCCTAACAGATAAAGCCCATAGGATTCTTGCTTGACTATCAGCATTATGATGGCGATCATATACGTGGGAGCTGGGTGGTCTATAAGCACATCCTTAAATGTCCCTAGACGAGGGAGTATTGAGACTGGACATCGATACTCCGGATTAGACTATTGTATACTTATCGAAACCCCGACGAGGGGCGGTGGCCGGTCTCACAAGCCATTGGTACCTAAGATAGTATACAGGTGCTCATTAGGTTATGAGTACACTGGACGGACTCGTTGGGAACATACTAGTTGGTATTATACCTATTTTCAGATAGCAGTTTCCAGATGACATGTGTACAGGTTAGTCCGTCGACCTGAGATCGTCATTTGTCTTGTGTGAGTTCCCACTGTGCTTTGATTACTACCCTACCATGGCTCAAAGGAGTCATGCAAACAATTTTTAGTTGGGTACAGTCCTGAGCCACATGGAGGCAGTGAGCGGATCGTCAGGGATTCGTCTCTCTTGGTATTGGGGGTTGATGTTGCGTAGTGCACGGGTGGCCATCACCAGAAATCCTTGGCCAAGGTAGTCGAGAATTACTGATTTGGATCAGTAGTTTCTCAGTTGGTGATGGGCTTCATACCGACACGAAATATCGCGTTATTAGGGTTCTGACTTTATCCACACCCCTAGACTCGATATGCGATACTCTTAGACGAACAGACCGGACTGTACGGATATTGTCACGGACATGCTAAGTAGGGGTTTGGACGAGTTTGCTCGTCGGCCTTATTTTCGTTCAATACCTAGGTAGCCGTTACGTACAGCTAGTGCCGCTGACGTGCTTATGGTTAAACCCACTGCCAGCGTATTGACGAGTCTTTAGAGTCCCACACAGCGGGTTTCCCTGCTTCGGGCGAAACGATGTAGAGGCCGTATAGTTTACGGCAGGGTTCAATCATATACGTGCACTTGTGCACGTATCATGATTCGGACAGATAATACTAGTGGGTTTTGGTTTAAATCGGATTCTAGTATTATATTATTGGATTATTTTCGTCTCTTTGTATTCGTATTCTTCGGAATACGGATGCGGGTATATATATACGGATGAGAGGTATTCTTATAATTTATTACAAGTTGCTTCTAAAAGATTACACCTCATTTTAGTTTTAATCGTTTTTGATAAATGGTTAAATAAGGTTTTGCTTGGCTTTAAATGAAGCATGGCTTTATAGTGATTCATGGGCACTATTCTAGCATGCTTGATATTATTAGTGTTGTGAGATATTTTGAGAGGTTTGATGATTCATTTTTCTTGAGCTTCACAACACTTATCCATTTTCCATGGTTGCTACACTCTCATCTCCTCCAAGCTTTTTCTTCTACCTCCACCCTTCAAGTCTCATATGTTGAGAAAGATAGGGTGTTTGGAGGCAAATTATTCCATCATTAGATTCTACATTCTCTAGACTATAGCGAACTAGATACCCTAGTTAAGCGAACTAGATACCCTAGTTACCTCGGCTATGAGGTTGGAGCTCGAACTACAAATTCTCAGTTGGATCATCTTCGATGGAGAGAGACCAGTGATCAAACTTGATCATGGAGGCCTCTAGGAGCTTGGGATGATGGTTAAAGACCGAAGGACACAGATCATTCGGTATAACCTTTCTAAACTCCTCTTTAGTTTACTAGCTTAAGGTTTATGGTCGATCCGTATTATGGGGTTGTTCTAGCGCCAGTTTTATAAAAATTTTGTTCCGCATTCGGTCACGGTAGATGGCCAGGGCACTGGCATAACCCAATATGGTATCAAAGCCAACCCATAAATCCTTTACTAGCTAGTTTGCATAAGGTTAAAATGTCGATCGACTCTATTTTCCGAATCGTAATTCCATGTTGCCATGTTTGCTGTCGATTTCAAAACTTGTTCAAAATTTTTTTCCGAGCATCTTAAAAATATGTGCAGGAAAAACTAGAGCTAAGAAAAAAATTTGGGCACCTAACTCCAAATATCCACCGCGGAACCTAAACAAAATAGCACATTTTGCTGCTGAACCGCCGCTCTTTTTGGGCTACAGTGCCCTAAATTTTTTCTGGGGCTCTAGTTCATGGAAATATGATTTTTGTGATATATGGTTTTGGCTCAGATTTGTTTATGTGCTGGATTTGCATTTTGCGCAAATTTGGGAAAGTTTAATCGATCGAAATTTTAAATGTGTGTTTATCAGTGCATACATTACTATCTGTGACCATGAATATCATTAGAGCGGTATAACCCATCTAACAGCTATATGTTCTTTTAGACGGGTTTGCGAACATGACATTCACGTTGATGTTTTGTGTTGTGCTGAGGTTGTGGTTGGATTGTCGTGGTGGAGAGCCAGTGGTGCAATGATAGTTGTATAGTTCAGATTCATTTGTACATTTGATATTGCGAGGCGAGCGTCTGACATGTGGACTGCCGTCTCTGCCGGTTTGTATATTATTTGTCTGGGGCATGACCGGGTTGAGGTCAATGTCACCATTGTATATATACTTCTCTTTTCTGTACTAGGATTACCCCGCGGTAGAGTGCACGAATAGCCGGGTTCTAGAGGGCAACGGGCCCGCATCTCATAGCATTGAGACGGAGGGGGTCTCACTCTAGAATCGGTGGGCTATTCTCCACACTCGTAGGGGGTACAGGTCGACCCACGAAGGGGTGCTCAAGTTACCGGATTCCGTGAAGTGATGGGTGGCCCATTCACATTGTTGATTGGGGTTGCCTCACTTCTGGGATTGGCGGGTAACTTGCCGCGCTCGTAGGGGTCCATGCTTACATTGCACAGGCTATCCACACGACCAGGGGAACGTCGGGTTTTCATTTGCGGGTCAAAGGAAACCCGGGGCTCCTACATTATCCGTGATTCTGTGATGCTTATCGCTTTTCTGTGATGTTGCTTATATCATGTCTGGGATGAATGTTATATATATTTATATATATACTAGTAGATGTTGTATATGTTTTGCACCCGCACTAGTCTAGGCCCCGCTCTGCCGTTAGTTAAGTAATCTAACGGTGCATGACGCAGCCCCGTGGCGAATGCGGATGGCATATACGTACATTGTATTTTCGTTCTTTTCTGGTGTGATATGGATTAATTGATGGGACTGCATTAATTCTGATTAATGCAAGGAAAAAAAACCTATATGATGTTGGAACCAAGTTTTTAAAAACTGACATTACAGATGTTTCCTTTTGCTTTGCATAGTGGTATTCGGTTATGAATATCCAGCACCTCATTCGACGAGGCAAGAGCCGAGATCCTTTCACAGGGAGTGATTTCTTGAGCAAAAGTTTGCGTCAGTTTAATAACTTCATTATAGTCAATTCTTTTGCTTTGCATCTAGTATTCAGTTAGAATATCCTACACCTCATTCGATGAGGAAAGAGCCGAGATTCCTTTACAGGGAGTGACCTCTTTAGCAAAAGTTTGCACCACTATATATTTGTAAAACCACTTTGTTCCTTCAACGATATCAAGTTCATACGTTAAAGGGTTTTTCGCCAAAAACCAGCTGTAGACCTTTGTCATTTCCTATGAGTAGTACTTAGTATTCGTCCTGTGTTTGTTGACTCTGTCAAGGCGTAGTGTGTGGTAGCTAAGTGGTGCCTGTTTGTATCATACGATGCGATTAGTTAGGACAGTGCAGCCTTGTTGACGTCGTTAAGGGCTCGTGTGGGTGGGTTTAATGCAATCAAGATAATAACGGGTTAAACTTGACTAGGACTCTTTGATTTGTTTACTCCGTAAAGATCACTAGGGTCCTAGGGGTAAAAACCACATCGGGAGTTTCAAACGTACAAGAAACTTGCCAGGCATGCGTATACCTTCTGGAGTATGGTGACTTGAGTAGCTTCCATCAAGTTATCATGCGATGATTGTTGGATCCCGATTCCCACTGATGAGTAGGTGTTACTCCTCGTGTGATTTTAGATGATCCCGACTAATTCTCCTTTTAGGGTTTGAAGGAGAATTCAAGGAAACAGTGGGAGCCATCCTAATTAGATAAAGTGATTAACCAATCTAATTAAGGTTAGAGTGCACTCTGAGTGTTTCTTTTCTCTCTCTTTGGATGCGACCATGGCCTGACCCTAAACTAAAACTCATGAATCAAGTTAACCGAACCTTCTTAAAACACTTTAGCTTTTGGATTGTCATGGAGTCGCATATATCATTGCCAATCCTACATCCCTTTTGCATTTCTCCAGAACACTTCGTATCACTATGAAAATCTATATTGCTTGGATATTTCATTGTATAGTTATATACGAACTCGAAGAAACTTGTTCCAGTTCGAGGATGGATTTTGGTTCTGGAGAAATTGAATAGAATTATTCGGTTGCCTTTTCCCTTTACCTTCTCTCAGGTTGTGAGAGCTCCTAAGATTACGAGAGTATACATATTACACTTATTGGATAATCTTCTTCCAAACCATATGCAGGTGCCGAAAAGTAGGGAAGGAAGAAAACCAATTAGCCTAAGTGTGGTGTATAGAAGGTAATAAGTAAAAACATATAAAGCGATTAGATTAAGAGCAAAGGAAATTGCGACTGCTATCATTCACGACGAAACAGCGTATATCCCTGCCACTCTTATATCACCTTTGTATTTTCTCTGGAACACTCCGTATTACTATGAAGATCCATATTACTTGGGTATACCATCGTATAGTTACATATGAACTCGAAGGAACTTGTTCCAGTTCGAGAATGGTTTCTGGTTCGGGAGAAATTGAATAGAATTATTCAGTTGTCTTTTCCCTTTACCTTCTCTCAGGTTGCGAGAGCTTCAAGTATTAGGAGAGTATATCTATTGCGCTTATTGGATATTCTTCTTCCAAACCTTAGGCTGGTGTCGAAGGGTAGGGAAGGAAGAAAATCAATTATCCTAAGTGTGGTGTACAAAAAGTAATAAGTAAAGACATATAAATGGATTGGAGTGAGGGAAAGGATATTCACGGTTACTGTCATGAATCTGGATAGTGGAAGAGACACTACTAGGTATACCCTCTTAACCCTTCGAAACATTTTCATGTTTCAGTTTGAACGTGCGATGTTAATTGAAAACTGTTTTCCTAATTAGATTCTAACTCCAGGGTATGTATTTACCAGACTTGATTCTCACATCTGTATGGTATTACAGATGGTGAGTGGGAGTAAGATATTGGGAATTGGGTGATTAGATCCTCATCATATCAGAATTCTTTATAATTGGTGATATTTGAGGAAATCACCTGGGTTTTGCCTGACGGCAAATATTTGGTTTTGACTATTCGTTGTTATGCACCAATTTCAAAATGATATATCTGTACATTTATTTTATAAAGTGCGATATAACTTTTTGAAATTATGTCTACGACATTTACCTATATCAGTTGATGGCTAGGTAAGGTGCATTTAACAACGGTGTAATTCTTCTTAACTATAGTACAGTTTTCAACCTACATCGCACAGGATTTGAGTTATTAAACTCAGTGGACTTATACAAAGTATTATATGTTGTCCGATATCCGTTAGGACAAAGGGGTTGGTACTCGTACTATATTCTGTTTACTCATGATTTCTCTAGTTCTAGTCAAGTATTTCGTTGAATACAAAGTCCAGATATTAAGAAGATATAGGTATAAGAATAAAGTAGAGAACCATATATTGCAAGTATCAGGATTCTTTAAGGTGATCGAATATGTAGATACTTGTGTTAGGTATTCCGTTGTAAGTAAAAGTTGTGAGAACTTGCTTCTCTTTCAGGTTACTCATAGGTGGATACATTCCTTGATGAGTAATATTGTATGGCCTTCTTTCATTTGGTTGATATGCATTGGAAACAGCTGCATGATTTTTGAATCTGGTTCCAATTAAATTAGTTCCTTTGTTTCTATATTGGATATAGAATGGATTCATATCTTAACGATGTTAAGGTATATGGAGTTGTCTGTCTGATACTTAAAACCAGAATCTAGATAAACTCTAGGCACGTTTCAGTAATGGCAGTTTGTGGGTTATCCCGGGCTTCGACGAGGGTTAATTTTCTACCATCTGGAAGATCAATAGTTATATTGTTCTTAACTCGCCACAGTTTTAGTAAAATGGATTTTTTTCAGAAAATATTAGTGGGAGTATGGTAGAATTGGAAGTGATTCCAGAACCACAAATAATTACTGAAAATTTAATAGAACCTAAGGATTCAAATGGTTTCGACAATCCATTATCCACTCCGCAGATTTGGTGGGTAACGTCAGGCACCCGAGAGGTACTTCGGTCTCCTCAAAGACGGTGACATGGAGGTTTTTGATTACCCAAAACTTGACACTACTGCTATTCTAGACTATGAATTCTGGCAGGAGGATGAGTATAACGTCGTTCTAAATTAGTTTTAGAAGTGCACGTGTATATGACTCTGCCAGAGGGTTGTTGTAGTCAGCGGAAGTATAGTGGGCAGGTAGTGTTCAGACCATAATATTGCATTTATCATTCCCCTATTCTTATCCTTTTTATAAATAAACAGGTACTCTTGACGCACGTTTGTTGCATATTACAGGATACAGGTTTCTGGAGCAAATACAGTGAAAAAGACACAAAACAACAGAAAAAGGGACTTTTGACCAACAAGTAGACGGATCCTAGTCAAGCCTAGTCGAAGAACAGTGCAAGGTCCAAAAAGTCAAGTGAACGGCTAAAAGATCGCTACAAGTGTTCACTGAAACATCTGGAGAAGAACCAGAAGCCCAAAAGAGAAAATAAGTGAAGAAACAGAAGCCCAAAGAGCCACTGAACCAAGCCCAAAACGTACAGAGCCCAATTCCCTAGTTTGGCCGCGGATCCGCGGCCAAACCCAGCCTGGCGCCGCTGATCCGCGGCCATACAAGGCCCGTGTCGGTGCATATTTTATAAGTCGGCGCGTCGGTGCAGATGTTAGGATTTTACGTGGGCAAATCTGTAATTTTGCATGTGCGAGAGTCTGTAGCCCTAGGTTTCCTATTTTCCTATAAATTGTAATTTTAGATCTGTAAAACCCTATGCCTCTTTTCAATCAATAAAATTCAGAATTTCTGAGATAAAAATTCAGATCTATTCTTCTTGTTTGGAGGGAGCCGTCAACCTAGTAAGTATTTTATTTATGTTTCTTTTAATTATAATGTCTTCTCATCCCCTAATGAGCGAGTAGTCTTCTCGCTTGTTAGGGTTAGCCTTAGGGAAAGGGTTGAGAGATGAGATCTCTCACCCCTTTCAATGTCACTTTAACCTAATGAATTAGAACTCCACGCATACGCGCACATCCGCTCCCTACGGCATCCTACCCATCGAGGTAACGATGAACCGTAGTATAAAGGGCCGGTTGCGCGCGTTTTCCGTGGGGGTTAGGGTGATTACCAAAAAAGGAAGGATACGAATCTAGAGGAAGAAACATCTTCCCAAAAGATTCGTATCCACTTTATTGATAATTAACTTAACACCTAATAGATCTAAAAAAAAGATGGCATTGAAAGCGGTGATGAAAAACATTAATCTCCAAAACTTCCCCTAAGCCTAACTCTAGCAAGATTTTTAATTAGATAAATTAGATTTAGTTTTTATAGATTTTCATAAACCAACCCAAAACGACAAATAGAATCAACTCGTTAAAACACAATAAAGGAATTTACCCGTCTCTGTGGATCGACCCGCACTCACCGGCTAGCTGCGAAGCGACGCCGTTTCTGATTGCGGTAAATACAAGTTTTGACATCAATCAAATGGCGCTGTTGCCGGGGACGGCGTAATATTTCTTTTTGTGAATTTTCGGGTTGATATAAATTTAAAAAAAAAATTATAAAAATCTGAAAATATAAAAATATAAAAATTATCAATTTTGATCTGTTTGAAGGGTTTATTTTTGAATCTTGCAGGAATAGCGAAGATCTGAAATTTTACAGAGCGCAAATCAGAAAGTTACATATAAGAACAGAGAGGAACTATCAGTACAGAGCAACACAATTTTTTCCAGTGGCTGAACCCACCCCCTGACCGCGCTTCCGCCGCATAAACAGGGTTCCCGCCGCGGATCCGCGCTCTGGCTGCCACGTCAGCGCATCAGATTTGCACTGTTTGTTCTCTTTTCCTCCTCTCTGCAACCTACAATATATCTCTCTGTAAAAATTTTTCTGCAGGAATTCTTTGCGTAAAGAGTCTTTCTCCCCCTTCTAAATAACAGATTTTCTGCCGATTTCTTTGCGCCGCGCTAAAATTGAATGCAAGTGAAATTTTATTTGTTTTGCATAATTTAACCGGACTCTAAGGGGCTATTTGACCAAACTTAGATTGGGTGGGGATTTCATCACCCTTCCCAGGACCCCAGAAAACACCTAAAGCATTTTGCATCGACCACAATTAATTAAAAAAGATTAGACTCAGACCTAAGGACAGCGAGCTAAATAGGAAAAGGACTAGGGTAGGCATCAGCCGTTTATCCTAACCGACATTGCGGTGTCTAGGCTAGTGGTTATTAATTAGGCCCACTGTAGTGGTGGTTCCTTCCCACTTACCTGGCCGTACTTGTCCGTGAAGAGGCGGTTTGAGGTCCTATCTCTAGCCCTAGTTAGGAGCTGTCTAGCAGACCTAGGCGACCCTAGATCTAGGCCTGATTGTGCATGTGTGGTTGACACATTGATGTCACGAGTCCCTTTCCTAAAACCTCTTTGCAAAACCTTCACATAAATAAAAGAAAAAGAAAAAGAAAAAAATCTTTTAAAAACTTGCAACTTGCCACTAAAGAAAACTTGCAAACTCACTTCCACCACTTCTTCTCACTGACGTTATCTTACCCCCACATTCTGTTTTTCTTTTTTTTTCTGACTGCACTACCCTTTAGTGTATATCATTTTGGACTAGGGATACTAACGCCCGATTAGTCCGTGTTTCGTTGGTACCGACCAACGAACCCTTCGGCGAACCCTTCGTCGAAATTCCCTCCATTTCCTTACCTCCACCTTTAAATTCTTCTTTCGAAGGTATGTCGGGATTCAACCCCAACGATACCTTACCGACGGGAATGATTCCACCTCCACCAGGTGCGAATAACCCGAATCTTCTGCCTGTTGTAGCACCCGCACGAGTCGCGCTCCAGGATCTCTTCTACCCCGTCCGCACTTCTCTACCTACATGTCTTTCACCCCCACCGGCGAATGGGGATAATTTTGAAATAAAACCACAGTTCATCAATATGCTGCCTAAGTTTCATGGTTTGGAATCCGAAGATGCATATATTTTCATTAATAAATTCCAAAACGTTTGCGCCATGATGAAGACAACCTAATTAAGTGATGACGCAATAAGGCTAAGGGTCATTTCTTTTACCTTATGTGACCTAGTCGAGAAGTGGCTATACAGCACCGCATCATATTCCATTAGAAATTGGGATGAGTTTGTGAGAGCTTTTCTGAAAAAGTTCTATCCTCACCACAAAACTGCTAGAATCCGAAACGAGATTATACAATTTTCACAGCTTCCTTCCGAACCATTTTGGAAGTGCTTCGAGAGATTTAAAGACCTACTCGTTCAATGTCCTCATCATGGGATAGAAAATTGGCAACTTTGCCAAACATTATACGAGGGATTGAACGCAGCAACGAAGAAGTTGCTAGAAACAGTATGTCAAGGTCATTTTCTCTCCAAGTCTAGCGACGAAGCTTGGCAGTTTCTTGAGGACCTAAGTGAGCAAACAATTCAGTGGGAGAGTACCAAGACCACATCATCTTCTTCAGTTGGTCAATCTAGGGCAGGCATACATCAAATAGATATGTCGATTGCTATGAAGGCCGAGATGGCCTCACTTATGAAAAAGCTAGAAGCCATTGAGACCAAAATCTCATCGTCTTCTCCTGCCCCTACTCTACCCACACGAACTGTTTGTGCTTGTTGTTTGAACCCGTCGCACCTAACCGAAGAGTGTCCTTATAATGCACCCATTCAAGGACAGGATCAAGTCAATGCTGCATTTCAGCAACGACAAAGAAATGATCCGTACTTTTCGACATACAATCAGGGGTGGAGGAGTCACCCAAATCAACAGTTCCAAGGGAATAATAATTTTCAAAGAGCTCCTCCACAACAACAACAAGCACCCTCACAAACTCAAAACCAGCAACCTTTCCAACAACAACCTTATACAAATCAAACGAACAACTTAGTTCAACCAAATGATGATAAGGTTAGCTCGCTCGAGAAGAGTCTAGAAGCATTTCTCAAGCAATCTACAGAATCCGCAGCAAGATTTGAAAGTTATGTTCAATCTTTAATGAATAACAATGCCTCACACGATCAAAGTATCAAATCTATTGAGGCACAAATTGCACAATTAACTGCTGCGTTGAGCGAGAGAGAAAAGGGAAAGCTTCCATCTCAACCATTGCCTAATCCCGGTCACGCACAAAACGCATATCATAATCACAATGTAAATGCGGTGACCACGTTGAGATCCGGAAGAGAGTTGCAAAATAATGTGGAAACTAGTGATGACATCCCCGCCGGTGGTTCTTCTTCTTCTTCCCCTTCTTCATTTTCTTCACTTCCTTCTTCACCTTTTTCTTTAGAGCCTATTCTCCACCCTTCACATGGCTCTACTTCTTCTAGCTCTAACGGACCCATTTCTCACAACACGAACACATCTACACCGGGATCCGTTCCTAATCCACAGTCTGCTCCACAAACATTTGACTCAACTAATTTTCAAAATGCACCATTTCCAAACAGGTTGAGTCCTAATAAACCAAATACACAAGTGGAAAAGATTGTGGAGATATTTAAGCAGGTTAGCATAAATATACCTCTCTTGGATGCTATCCAACAAGTCCCTTCATATGCGAAAATCTTAAAGGGCTTGTGCACCTCGAAGAGAAAGGCATCTCAAGTACCCAAGAAAGTGCTAGTGGCTAGTGCAGTGAGCAATGCTATTAACCACCATCAAACCTTACCCCAAAAACGAAAGGACCCCGGCTGTCCTACTATTTCAATCACAATTGGGGATAAGAAAATTAATCGAGCACTTTTAGATCTTGGGTCTAGTGTTAACCTGATTCCTTACTCCGTGTACGAACAATTAGGGGTTGGAGAGTTGAAACCCACTCGTTGCACTCTCCAAATGGCTGATCGATCAATCACCTATCCAAGGGGTCAACTAGAGGATGTGTTGATCAAAGTCGGGGAATTCATATTCCCCGTTGATTTTATCGTCATGGATACACAACCTGTTGCTAACCCAAGAAACCAAATTCCGGTGATTCTTGGTCGACCATTTTTGGCCACTTCCAATGCCGTGATAAATTGTCGCAATGGCTCCATGACTCTATCCTTCGGGAAGAGGTCTAGTGAGTTCAATATTTATAAGATGGGAAGTCTGCCCCCCGTGCCTAAAACTAGTACACGAGAAGTTTGCTCTATTCACGAAATCACGCAGGAGGACTACGAGCTTGAAAGATTTCTATTTGATGAAAACAGTTTTGATGCCACTAGTGCGTCCCTCCTTGAGCCTACTACCGTTGACACAACCGAGGTTGATTATGAATGTTTCACTTTTTTGGATGATGACGACTCACAGCCCGAATATGAGTCGTTTGAATTTTTGGATGAGTCAGTCGAACATTCCGAATCGGTTGTTTGCAGTGATTTCGAACCTGTGTTGGAGTCCTTTGAGTTCGAGGTAGATTCCGCAATGATTCTTTCGCCTCAGAAATTCGAACTCACGTCCTTACCGCCTCACCTTAAATATGCTTACATAGGTGAGAATAAGACTTTTCCCATTATCATATCAGCCTCTCTAGCCTTCGAGCAAGAGAACGCTATTTTAAAAGTCTTACAAGATAGGCGGCAAGTTTTCAGTTGTACTATGGCGGACATCGAGAAGATCAGTTCCCTCATATTTGAATATCATACATTGAAGGATGATGCCATGCCAATAGAGGACCCACAGGAATATCTTGGGGGTATTGTGGTGAGTCAACCTCCTCCCTTAGAAGTTGAAATACCACCATTTCTTTTAATAAGGTACGAGAATGCTAACACTCCACTGATTGCTGATCATTTACATTCTCATTTCGATGCATCACCATCACCTGTATATTCACCTCCACACCTCCCATACCACTACTTCTATCTTTCCCAATTCTTTGCGAATCGCTACAATTTATTCTTCCACCAACCAATACTCTTTACTGATAAATTTTTCAACTGGTTGGTGTTGACTTTTGGTCTAGGCAAAGTTTGGCAGTAATGTCTAACATAGTTTAAATGAAGTTTGGGGGAGGGCCTTTTTGTATATATTTTTGTTTTTCTTAACAATAAAAAAAATTGTAAATAAATAAATAGGGGAGTGCCGGTATTTTGACCCTCTTGGTTTAGCATGACAGTGAGGACACTGTCAAGTTCAAGTTTGGGGGTATGCTCGGTACGTCTTCTTCCTTCGCATTCATTTATACATATTTTTGCATTTGCATACTTATTTGAAAACCCATAAAAATTTGAAAAATTTCAAAAATTATAAAAATAATTGTATTCAATTTTGGCTAATTGACTTGAGTTTGACTAATAGGTTAACTGGTTAGGAACAACTAGATCTTAGACTTAGTAAATTAAAAACCCTAAAAATAACATTTCTTAAAGTTTAACGGTAGAAAGTATATGCCTTGTAGTTTATTTAGAAATAGGCAAATTTTGGGTTCACTTCTTGGGCTAAGTCGAAACAAGGGAAGAGTATTGATGTTCTTATTAGAGTATAAGTTTGAAAAATAGTTCCTAACTTAAGTCTAGATTCTGAAAACGTATACCCTACAATTTGCACAATCACGCACCTTGAAACTTGGAATAGTAGAAGAGACCTTGAAATGCTCTTGTCTAAAGTCCTTAGTACAATGAAAATAAAAAGAAAAAAAAAGTGAATAAAGAAAAAAAATGGACACTGGTTTTTGTGATTATTTAAGGGTATAAAAATAGAAAAATATTTAGCGAGGGTGCTTCATCACCTAGTGCCTTAGACCAACTGGTTTGGGAGTCACTGCTAAAGCCTTGGGTGTTGCAAAGACTATGAAGTACGCTTTAAAGTGCAAGCGCATTTTGTAATCGGTCGTTGGTACCTCAAGAAGTATTAACGGTCGCATGAAGGATGTGTAAGCAAATTTCATTTACTAATTAGTACTTTGGACAACGGACAAGGGGTTGATTGCTTAATTTGAATTTCCAAGTGTAGGGGTGACTTATACACACACGTAGGGGTATGTGATTGGTGTTTAGATGAGAGAAAGGAGTGAAGAATAGAACTTGTATCTTTAATAGAGTTGATAGAAATTCCTGAGTGGAGATGTAACCCTAGAAGGAAAACTTAGGAGATGCCGAAAGCTAAGTAGGTCTACATAACATATATAATCTTAAGTTAAATAATGAGGAAGTGTGAAGAATGTGGGTGGATAATTTGCGAGTAAAAAGATAATAGAATTCCTTGTTAGAAAACCTAATTGGAGAACAAAAGTCAATGGGCAGAGTTGATAGGATTTTGTGGGTGTAATCCGCTGAAAACCCTCAGGAGACAACACTCCTCCTACTAGGGACACCTAGAGATTTAACGGCTTGTTGCACGTGCTCAGTGCAATCGCGTTTCCCTGCGAAAGTGCGGTTAGGATTTTAGAGAATAAAATAATAAGTTTGCTCGAGGACGAGCAAAAGGTAAGTTTGGGGGTATTTGTTCAGACCATAATATTGCATTTATCATTCCCCTATTCTTATCCTTTTTATAAATAAACAGGTAATCTTGACGCACGTTTGTTGCATATTACAGGATACAGGTTTCTGGAGCAAATACAGTGAAAAAGACACAAAACAACAGAAAAAGGGACTTTTGACCAACAAGTAGACGGATCCTAGTCAAGCCTAGTCGAAGAACAGTGCAAGGTCCAAAAAGTCAAGTGAACGGCTAAAAGATCGCTACAAGTGTTCACTGAAACATCTGGAGAAGAACCAGAAGCCCAAAAGAGAAAATAAGTGAAGAAACAGAAGCCCAAAGAGCCACTGAACCAAGCCCAAAACGTACAGAGCCCAATTCCCTAGTTTGGCCGCGGATCCGCGGCCAAACCCAGCCTGGCGCCGCTGATCCGCGGCCATACAAGGCCCGTGTCGGTGCATATTTTATAAGTCGGCGCGTCGGTGCAGATGTTAGGATTTTACGTGGGCAAATCTGTAATTTTGCATGTGCGAGAGTCTGTAGCCCTAGGTTTCCTATTTTCCTATAAATTGTAATTTTAGATCTGTAAAACCCTATGCCTCTTTTCAATCAATAAAATTCAGAATTTCTGAGATAAAAATTCAGATCTGTTCTTCTTGTTTGGAGGGAGCCGTCAACCTAGTAAGTATTTTATTTATGTTTCTTTTAATTATAATGTCTTCTCATCCCCTAATGAGCGAGTAGTCTTCTCGCTTGTTAGGGTTAGCCTTAGGGAAAGGGTTGAGAGATGAGATCTCTCACCCCTTTCAATGCCACTTTAACCTAATGAATTAGAACTCCACGCATACGCGCACATCCGCTCCCTACGGCATCCTACCCATCGAGGTAACGATGAACCGTAGTATAAAGGGCCGGTTGCGCGCGTTTTCCATGGGGGTTAGGGTGATTACCAAAAAAGGAAGGATACGAATCTAGAGGAAGAAACATCTTCCCAAAAGATTCGTATCCACTTTATTGATAATTAACTTAACACCTAATAGATCTAAAAAAAAGATGGCATTGAAAGCGGTGATGAAAAACATTAATCTCCAAAACTTCCCCTAAGCCTAACCCTAGCAAGATTTTTAATTAGATAAATTAGATTTAGTTTTTATAGATTTTCATAAACCAACCCAAAACGACAAATAGAATCAACTCGTTAAAACACAATAAAGGAATTTACCCGTCTCTGTGGATCGACCCGCACTCACCGGCTAGCTGCGAAGCGACGCCGTTTCTGATTGCGGTAAATACAAGTTTTGACATCAATCAGGTAGCTTATGTCAATTTAACTAAAGCAGGTATAGCGGAGATAGACCATCTAGTTTTGATGTGACAGTCATAGAGTTTGACTTCGTCAGAATAACAAATGGATTTAGTAAGAAGGTAGTAGGGAGTGATGTCCTGGTATTTGGATGGTATGCTCTTGATAGAAAGTGATTTTCCTATACTACGATCGGTTATACTGTGGTTGTCATAAGGATTTTCTCCACATAGGATCTAGATAAAATATCAGGGTTCTGATGACTAGATCTAGATTTGGGAAGTGTCCCAATTCGGGTACTTGATACTATTCTAAAGTGTTTTAGAATGGACGACTCCTGGCGTGGTAGTATACCCGCAGGTGATGGATTCACCCTCTCTAAGGAGATGTCTTCTAGAATGACGAGGAGAGGGATTTGCATGATTGGCATATCACTTGCTCAGGCAATTGAGTCAATCATGAGATGTCAAGTACAACACCAGATATTGCTTTTGCACTGGCTGCAATAAGCGTATATATATATATATATATATATATATATATATATATATATATTAATCCAATCCTGAAGAAATATTGGGAAGCCGTTATGAACATTAGTGGATATTCTTGGTATATGGTAACAGCAGCCTCCTTCATGAGGCGATTATCATTTCAAGCTTCCAAGATCACCTCGATGACAGAATGACTGTCAAAGTTATATTTTTCTCTCTTTTGAGGGGCAGTATGTTGGATAGGTGGTCTAAGCGGATACTGTGAATGGCATGGCACAGGATACTGATTAAATGCTGCAGGAGGTATTGCTCATTTCGGGAGATAGTCTTTCTCCGCGAAGTTGAGATAAAGAGAGATAAAGATAGAAACATTAGAGCGGATCCACTCACTGAGGCTATTTCTCGAACGCAATAGTTTCACAAACGGGCTTTGCGAGACTGATTAGTAGAGAAGTTGGGTGTTCGGTATCACACGGGCTGTGAGTATGCGACACCGCAATAATTAGCCTTAAGTGCAAGTTGGAGATTGTTGGCTATAGTTTCCTCGAGGAAATTATTGTAATTGCAGGCAGGTGATTATGATGATTGAGGGAGGACCTATACGGGTAGAACAGTCTTACTCAAAATAATATTATGCTATCTGGTTTGCCTTTATCATCATGTACATGCATTATGTGGTATTACAGATCACTATTACATGCTGATAAAGCTCATAGGATTCTTGCTTGACTGCTAGCATTATGATGGCGATCATATACGTGGGAGCTGGGTGGTCTATAAGCACATCCTTAAATGTCCCTAGTCGAGAGAGTATCGAGACTGGGCATCGATACTCCAGAGTAGACTATTGTATACTTATCGAGACCACGACGAGGGGCGGTGGCCGGTCTCGCAAGTCATCGGTGTCAGTCAGTTACCTAAGATAGTATACAGGTGCTTAATGGGTTATGAGTATACCGGACGGACTCGCCGGGAATATGCTAGTTGGTATTATACCTATTGCCAGATAGCAGTTTTCAGGTGACATGTGTATAGGTTAGTCTGTCGAACTGAGATCGTCATTTATCTCGTATGAGTTCCCACTGTGCTTTGATTACTGCCCTACCACGGCTCAAAGGAGTCGTACAAACAGGTTTTAGTTGGGTACAGTCCCGAGCCACATGGAGCCAGTGAGTGGATCGTCGGGGACTCGTCTCTCCTGGTATTGGGGGTTGATGTCACGTGATCACCAGAAATCCTTGGCCAAGCTAGTTGACAATTACTGATTTGGATTAGTAGTTTCTCAGTTGGTGATGGGCTTCATACCGACACGAAATATCACGTTATTAGGGGCCTGACTTTATCCACCCCCTAGACTCGATATGCGATACTCTTAGACGAACGGACCGGACTGTACGTATATTGTCACAGACAGGCTCAGTAGGGGTTTGGATGAGTTTGCTCATCGTCCTTCCTTTCGCTCAATACCTGGGTAGCCGTTACGTACAGTTAGTGCCGCTGACGTGCTTGTGGTTAAACCTACTGCCAGTGTATTGACGAGTCTTTAGAGTCCCACACAGAGGGTTTCCCTGCTTCGGGCGAAACGATGTAGATGCCGTATGGTTTTACAGCAGGGTTCAATCATATACGTGCACTTTTGCACGTATCATGATTCGGACGGATAATACTAGTGGGCTTTAGTTTAAGCCGGATTCTAGTGTTATATTATTGGATTATTTTCATCTCTTTGTATTCGTATTCTTCGGAATACAGATGCAGGTATGTATATACGGATGAGGGGTATTCTTGTAATTTATTACAAGTTGCTTCTAGAAGATAACACCTCATTTTAGTTTTAATCATTTTTGATAAATTGTTAAATGAGGTGTTGCTTGGCTTTAAATGAAGCATGGCTTTGTGGTTACTCATGGGGTGACTTATAGGCACTATTCTAGCATGCTTGATATTATTTGTGTTGTGAGATATTTTGAGAGGTTTGATGATTCATCTTTCTTGAGTTTCACAACACTTAGCCATTTTTCTATAGTTGCTACACTCTCATCTCCTCCAAGCTTCATCTTCTACCTCTACCCTTCAAGTCTCATGTGTTGAGAAAGTTAGGGTGTTTGGAGACAAATTGATCCATCATTAGATTCTACATACTCTAGGCTATCTAGTTTAGCGAACTAGGTGACCCAGTTATCTTGGTTACGAGGTTGGAGCTCGAACTACAAATTCTCAGGTGGATCATCTTCGATGGAGGGAGACCGGCGATCAAGCTTGATCATGGAGGCCTCTAAGAGCTTGGGATGATGGTTAAAGACCGAAGGACACGGATCATTTGGTATAATCTTTCTAAACTCCTCTTTAATTTGCTAGCTTAGGGTTTATGGTCGGTCCATATTATGGGGTTGTTCTAGCGCCAGTTTTATAAAAATTTTGTTCCGCATTCGGTTACGGTAGATGGCCAGGGCACTGGTATAACCCAACACTTGCAAAGTCTCTTAAAAGAAAAAAAATCATTTTTTGTGTATTCCGCCTCCCTGCAAACCCGCGGGGTGCGCGACATCGACTTACAACCATACCTTAATATTATTAAGATATGAGGATGTCCTGCTTATATAAAAAAGCAGAATCCGGACAAGCTCGAAGCACAGTCAGTTTTATGTAGGTTAATGGGATATCCTAAACATTCGCAAGGATATCCGTTCTACCACACCGAGAAACAAAAGGTGTTTGTTGCTCGCCGCGCCATATTTTTAGAGAAGGAATTTCTTGCAAATGAAATTAGTGGGAGCATGGTAGAACTGGATGAAATATCGGAGTGACAATCTGAAACTGAGGAATTGGTTGAACCAGAGAATTCAATAATCCCGGACGAACCCCAGCCACTCCACAGATCTAGTAGGATTTCTCATCCGCCCGAGAGATACTATGGTTTTTTCATAGACGGGGATTGAGAATATTGCATCTTAGTAGAAGATGATCCTACTTATTTTAAGCAGGCCATTACCAGTAGGGGCTCTATAAAACAGCTGGATGCTATGCCATCCAAAATGGAGTCCATGTACACCAACAAATTTTGGACTTTGGATGTTGCTCCACATAGGGTAAAACCTGTTGGATGCAAGTGGATCTTCAAAAAGAAGATTGGTGTAGATGAACAGGTGGAAACCTATAAGGCTAGACTTGTTGCAAAGGGTTTTTGTCAAAAACCAGGTGTGGATTATGACGAAACCTTTTCTCCAGTGGCTATGCTCAAAGCCATTTGGATCATACTTTCTATTGCTGCCTTCCATGACTATAAAATCTGGCAGATTAACGTAAAAACAACTTTTCTAAATGAAAGTTTGGAAGAGTATGTTTATATGGATCAGCCGGAGGGATTCATAGACAGTGGGAGAAGCGGGAAGGTGTACAAGTTACTTAAATCCATTTATGGATTAAAGCAGGCGTCGCGGAGCCGGAACATATGTTTTGATGAAACAGTCAAAGAATTTGACTTCATCGAAAACGAAGATGGGCTATGTATCTACAAGTAGATTGTAGGGAGAATTGCCATATTCTTAGTCTTGTACGTGGATGACATTCTCTTGATAGGAAATGACATTCCTATGCTGCAATCGGTCAAGATGTTCTTGTTACAAAAGTTCTCCATGAAAAACCTGGATGATACCTCCTACATTCTGGAAATTAAGATCTATAGAGATAGACCCAAGAGATTGTTAGGACTTTCACAGTTCAGGTGCATAGATACCATACTGAAAAGATTTGGTATGGAATATTCCAAGCACGGTAATATACCCGCTTTGCATGGAATCACCCTCTCCAAAGAGATGTCTCTCAAGATTGATGAAGAGAGGGCTCGCATGAGCATTATACCCTACGCTTCGGTGGTAGGATATATAATATATGCGATGGTATGTACCAGACCAGTTGTAGCTTACGTGCTTAGCATGGTTAGCCGGTATCAGTCGAACCCAGGTGAGAATCATTGGACAACTTTAAAGAATATTCTTAACTACATGAGAAGGACTAAGGAAATGTTCTTGGTTTATGGTAATGGAGACCTCCAGGTCAAGTCCTTTACCGACTCAAGCTTCCAAAGTGACAAGGATGACAACAAGACTATCTCGGGTTTTGTGTTTACCCTCAATGGAGCGGCGGTCTGTTGGAAGAATTCCAAACAGGACACCGTCGTAGACTCGACGATGGAGGCTGAATACATTGTTGCCAACGATACTGCAAAAGAAGCCGTTTGGATGAAAAAGTTCATTACTGAATTTGAGGTGGTTCCGTCCATTGTTAATCTAATACCTTTGTATTGCGATAATAATGGGGCTATAGCTTTAGCAAAGGAACCACGGTCCTATCAGAAATCCAGACACATCTTGAGGCGGTATCACTTGATCAGAGAGATCGTAGATCGCCGAGAGATCATGGTCTGGTGAGTAGATACGAAAGACAACATGGCGGATCTATTTACCAAGGCCTTCTCTCAAATGCAGTTCGAACGACTTTTTGAGATATTGGGTATGTGATATGCCAACAACTGACCCTAGAGCAGACATTGGGTATTCGGTACGCCAATTACTGGACTTAATACAATTGGGAGATTGTTGGATATGTATGCCCTAGAGGCCTGTATTGTATAGGATGCTAAGGATATGCATATACAGAACAATCTTACTCAGTTGTCTAGTATACTATTTGAGTTGTCTTAATCTGAACTTGTGTATTTGTTTTTCTTATTGCTTTATATTGCCTATATACATTGATAAAACTCGTTATAGTAGTATACTATTTTGATTTGTCTTTATCTTAACATGCGCATATATTATACTCGATATCACATATGGCTGATACATGTTGATAAAGCCCATAGGATTTTTCTTGACTACCAGCGTTATGATGGAAATCATACTTGTATGGGCTGGATAGTCTATAGGCACATCCTTAAATGTCCCAAGTCGAAGGAGTATCGAGACTGGGCATCGATATTCCAGAGTAGACTTGTGTATATGTTTCTAGAGCCCGGCGAGGGGCAGTGGTTAGTCCCACAACCATTGGTATGATCACCTAAGATTGTATACAGGTGCTCACTGAGGGTGAGTACACTGGACGGACTCACCGAGAACCTCTAGATGGTATTATACCTATCGTCAGATAGTAATTCTCAGATGACATGCATACAGGTTAGTCTTTAGACCTGAGATCGTCATTTGTCTCGTGTGAGTTCCAACTGTACTTAGATCACTATCCTATCACGGCTCTACTGAGTCGTGCAAATATGTTTTGGTTGGATACAGTCCCGAACCATAGGGAAGCAGTGAGCGATTGTCAGGGATTCGTTTCTCCCAGTATTAGGAGTCGATCACACTGTGTCCGGTTGGACAGAACCATAAGACCTTGGCCAAGGCAGTTGAGATTTACTGATGGTTAGATCAGTAGTTTCTCGGATCGGTCCTGAGCCACATCGACATGACTTATCGAGTCAGTAGGGGTCTGACGTTTACCACCTCTCTTAGACCTAGTATGCGATACTCTTAGACGAAGAGGCCGGACTGTACGTGGATTGTCACAGATTTTCTTAGTAGGGGTTCCGATGAGCTCGCTCGTCGACCTTCCTTTTCGACAGGTACCCGGGTACCCGTTACGTACAGCTAGTACCGCTGACGTTCTTGTGGTTATGGATTTATCCAATAACTAACTGCCGGCATACTGTCGAGTCTTTAGAGTTCCACACAGAGGTTTATCCTGGTTCAGGCGAAATGATATAGTAGCCATAGTTTGATACGTGTAAGGTTTCGATCAAATGATAGTACTAGCTACCCGGACTTTTGATCAGACGGTTGGTAATACTAATAGGTTTAGGATTAAGCCGGATTATTAAATCAGGTATTGATTTAATAATTTACATATACATATTTCGATATGTATATTCTAGTATTATATTCTTTGTATCATTCTACCTTTTAGGTATTCATATTTTGATACGAATACAGGTATGTAGATATGGTAGAGTATATTCCGTATTTATACGGAAAACATTTTAGAAGCAGAACACCTCATTTCCTTATTTTTTTCTTTTCTAGAAAATAGAAATGAGGTGAAGGGTTGAGATGGCATGAGAATGGTGTGAGGCATGATTTAATAGGGTAAACAAATGAATTTATAATTCATTTGTCTACACTATTCAAGTATGGTTGGTTTTTATTATTGCAAAATATTTTTGACAAAACCATGCTAGCATTATTGTTTTTGAGATGAGATTTTTCATTTCACTATTCTCTTTCTCTCTCCATTCTAGAGCTCCTTCTTTCTCTTCATCCTACACTCTCATGAGTTGAGAATCAAAGGTGGAGAGAGATAGAAAAAATACTAGAACAACACACCACATCACTAGACACTCTAGATTAGCAACCTAGTGCCTTTAGTTGCTCCACTAGATTTTTAGTGTGAAGTTAGAACCATGAACCATATCTCTCAGATGGATCATCTTCGACAAAGGAAGACCGGAGATCAAGCATGATCATGGAAACCCCGTGAATCTAAGGAAGAGGGTAGAAGACCGAAAAACATGAATCTTTTGGTATAACTCTCTTTACAGAGTAGCTAGAACTCCTCTTGCTTACTAGTTTAATGTTTGGTTATATTCTAGATAGTTGTTTCTAGCGCCAAGTTTTTAAAAGTTAAAGTTTTTTGTTCCGCAACGGCCGTGGTTAGCAGCCAGGGCGCTAAGAAATGCAACAAACTTGATTTGACCCGAACTATGAATATAACTTAGCTTGAATGCTTGAACACTTGAACTTGAATACTCGAACTCAACTTGAATTTGAATTACACTCTTTCTTTATATTAATGGATTTCGGGAAAGACTTGTAACTAAATCTATAAATTAACATACGCAGGGATAAGGGGTAGTTTGGTAAAGAAAGTATGTCGTGGCATAAGAGTTAACTAAAAATCACCTTTTGAATATCTTGTACTGTTGTCCCGTGGGTTTGACGGGGCCTTATACTTCTTGTGTTGTGGGTTTGAGAGTTTGATGGACCATTCTGGTATACACGCATATCTTCTTTATGGAACTACAAATAACCATGTCAGAATAAAATAACCATGTTTATACATAGACATATTCAGGTTTAATTGATACCTTTACCTGATGCTTTTACATTTTATCTTATTTTCTACTTATATGCTTTTCTTTATCACATGTATTCCTATCCTTTTTGGAGACTAACCGAGCGCTAGTTCGCCGACGACATTTCATCTATCTCTATATTTACTTAGAATAATCATCAGGTGACTTGGGAACTGAGGAGATCGAGCTGAGTCAGAAGGACTACTCTAAGCTTGAAGCATATACTGTCAACTAGATTTCTTCAGCTTTTTACTTTCCAAGTATGCTACTTGTTTAGGATTTTTCATTGTATCATGTTTTAAGTTATCTTGTATCCAAGAGTATGTGGAAATGTTGAATGTAAATAAAGTTGCTGTTTATCTCCTGTTAATTCTTATTACATTGCTTATATTACGCTTATCGTTTTTATTCCGGGAAACGACCTTCTCGAAATGAATATATTGTGGGCCTTGTCAAGTGCAGTTATCGTCCTTCTAGAAGCGGGGTGTGGCATGTTTTATTGGTGGCTCATGCAGGTTAGTTTTGCGCAGACATCATAAGCAATGTATCACAAGAATTATGAAATTCAACAACTTTTACATTCTTTGCATTTCCAGTTCTTTTGAATCTCATCCAAATCCTTGAATCCATCTTGAACTTCAATTTCGACTTCCTTGGATATAACCTCTTGACTTTTGATTCCTAAAATTTAGTCCACTCCTTTCCACTTGCAACTATTCGAAACTGTTTTTCGTCCTTGAACCATTCTTGTTAACTTCAGACTCTTTATGCTATCCTTGATTGTCATCAAAGGAAGCTAGTATTCAAGATTCCCAATCATCGACTGATGGAGCACGACGACGAAACACGACTGTATTATCATAACCCTTTTCCTTGCTCTGTTATAATGTCCTTCTTAAGTAATTTCGATTACAAAATTATTTTTAAGGAGGGTAAAATGTAACAACCCAAAAATCTCTATACCTTCATATTATCTTTCTAATGTATTTCTTTGTTTTTTGTATGTTCGTTTATTTTCCTCTCTATTAAATATATTATTTTATCTCTCCATCTATTTTCCCTATTCTATAATCTTTCAAAACCAATACCTAGGCCCCTCACCAAAACTGTTCAATTTGATCTCTTCCTTTTCTTTTCCTAAGCCCGTTTCCTTTTCAAGTTACGTCATATATTTAATTCTTATTAAATATTCGCAAGAAACAACTTGTAGCTCACTGATTAAGCCTCTACAATACTGTTCTATAGCCCACGTGTTTGAATCCTTGCATCCCAATTACTTTTATATTATTTTCTTTTGTCGTTTTGGAGCCCAAGAGTTTCCATGAACATTTCACGGAATACTAGAAATTTGTGACGAAAAAGATTTATGTTTGTAGACTAGTTGAGCTGGCCTAAGACCGTCACTCGAGACCCAACCCTTACCCACCTAACCCAGCCGACCCAGGAGGCCAAATACCAGGTTTGGTCGGCCCATTCTACTCCAAATGTGCACAGCCCATGCACGTGTGACCTTTTGAGACCATACAGCTTGTTTTTATATTTTAAAACACTCTCACTCAACTAGAGAGCTGACAACCCTTCATCTACCCAATTAAATTTCTTTTAATCCACTTAATATCTTTTTTTAATTCATCATACCTCCCTTCTCTATTTCCTATAAATTCATCCCCTCAGAATTATACTGAAATTATCCTCCCAAAATCCATTGAAGTTCTCCAAGCCTTCCTCTCTTTTATTTGCTCCGATAGTCGTCTAAAGAACATTGAAACTCCATTCAAGAACCACTGAGACTACAACATAGCTTGGCTGAGCATTCCTTAGCTTCTCCTTATCATCATCAGCGTTGCCGCCACCTAACATAATCGTCATCGTAGATACCGCAACAACAACGTACCACACCTTCTTCTCTGCACTTGAAGCGTACCCAAGTTCTTAGTAACGGTGAATTGGTTGTTAGACCAATCCACACCATGAGTAAGTCTCCTCTCTCTCTCTTTCTTCTCCTTTTGAATCCACCCCTCACTTTTATTGGGTTCCGCAGCACCGCCACTGGGTTTCGGGAGGCATCGACCATGTCGTTTTCAAAAAATTAGCGCGCTAAAGAACCCTAATCTAGAATCTTAATTAGAGAATTAGATGAAACTAGTATGTAAACACATTTACATTTAAGTGAACAAGGAATACAACCTTTGTAGACCGGTCCATCACTTCAATAGCTCCATGTAGTAGTCCCTTCGCTCCAAGTAGCGAACTCCCAGACTCTTGAAAGGCTCCACAAGATGAAAGGAACAAGCTTGCTTGAAGTCTTCGAGGCCGAAGATGATCTACGTCGAGAAGACACTAACTCAAGCTACCTCTTCACTAACTGTGAAGCAAACAACCTAAACTAAATGGCTAATCTAGTGTAGGTTGATGAAGTATGAATTTTGCCCACTTTAGAAGTATTTTTCTCATCCATTTTCTTCACTTCCCAAAAGCTAGAGAGCTTGAGGAAGGAGATGAAGAAAAGCAATCATGGGAAAAGTCTAAGTGTAGAATGGCAACCATGGGTAACTTAATATCATATACTAACTCATGTAGAGACTAAACCATGGCTAACAATAATGGTTAGGTTAATAAATATCAAGAGTGAGACAAAATTAGTGGACCAAGTCAAAGGTTAGCACTAAGCTTCTCCAAGCTTCTAACCCTGACTAATTTCCAACTAATTTTCTTTTACTCTTAATAAATAAAACCTCACATTATCATAAACATGGTGTAAGTCACATACACTCATGTTGCATGTAGCAACAAGCATGACACAATAATATATATCACATATATATTAAGTGTACACACAAGTGAGAAAAAGAAATGCTTAAGTGAGTAATATTAGTTAATGTAAATTAATATATCAAATATATACTTATACATTAAATTATTAAATCAACACTTGATTCAATAATCCGGCTATATCACATATAACCGGCTAATATCATATGTATCATCTTATCGAATTAACACTTGATCCGATAACCTGGCTATATCACATATAACCGACCATATCACATATCGCGAGAATAGAATGCGGTATCACATACACGCATTAATCTCGATCTCGCACATATCACATATGTGCTCCTACTTCTTTTTTCTTGAGCCAGGAAACCTCTGTATAGGACTCTAAAGACTCGTCTATACACCGGCAGTAGGTGGTGATCATATCAGTCACCCACAAGCCGTCAGCGGTACTAGCTGGATGTAACGACTACCCGGGTATTGAGCGATCAGATGGTAAACAAGCAAGCCTGCTCATACTCCTGCGAATCCAATAAGTAACACTACCGTACAGTCCGGTCTCTTCGTCAGATATGTCGCATATCTCAGCCTGGGGGTAGTAAACGTCAGACCCCAATAGCCTGATAAGTCATGCCGATTTGAAGCCCATAACGATTCGAGAAACTACTGATAACACTTACCAGTAAATCTCAACAACCCTGGCCAGGGATTTCCTGTTATGGCCAATCGAGCATAGCGCAACATCAACCCCCAATACCGGGAGAGATGAAATCCTCTCTTATCGCTCATTGCCTCCATGTGACTCGGGACTGTACCCAAAAAACACCGTTTTGCACGATCTCTTGAACGTGGTAAGGTGGAATAAAGCACAGTGCGGATCATACAAGACTCTATGACGATCTCGGGTCGACAGACTAATCTCTACCAGTGTCACCAGAGAACTACTATCTGATGTGAGGTATAATGCCATCTAGGAGTTCTCGGTGAGTCCGTCCAGTGTACCCAGTCTCCACTGAGCACCCGTATACCATCTCTGATGTCAAACACCAATAGATGTGGGATCATCCATCGTCTATCATATGGGTCAAGAAGCATATACGCTAGTCTACTCTGGAATATTGATGCCTCGTCTCGATACTCCCATGACTAGGAACATTTGAAGGATGTACTTACCGACTACCTCTGCCCCACTAGTATGATCTGCATCATAATCCTGACAGTCAAGTACTCATCCTAATGACTTTATCAACATATAATAGAGAGACAATAAGTGTATATATTAAGATAAAGAGCAACCAGATAGCATACTATCATGTCGAGCAAGAAAGTCCTCCCTATATATGTTTAAGCATCCACTATAATATACATCACATGTATAATAATGGCCTCTAGGGCATACATATAACTAACAATCTCCCACTTGCACTAAGGCCATTTGTTGTAGTATCTCATACTCAGCGTCCCATAAAAGTCTCTCTCGAGAAAAGCCTCTGTGAGTGGATCCGCGGTGTTATCCTTCATGCCAACTCTCCTTACCTCGATCCCTTAGAGATCAACCATCTCCCTGATCGGGTGATACTGTCCTCAGAATATGTCCGGATCGCTGATGGGACCGGGGTTCCTAAGCCAAAGCCACAACTCCATTATTGTCATAATAAAGTTATTGGACGCTCATTGGTAGGAACCTTGTTCATCTCATGAACAAGAAATGTCCAGATAGCCACTTTGGAAGCATCGTTGGTAGCGATGTGTTTAGCCTTTATCGTCTAGATTGCCACGGTATCTAGCTTGGAACTCTTCCAACATACCGTCCCTCCACCGAGGGTAAAGACAAAGCCTGAGACTGACTTTCAGTCGACCTTATCACTCTGGGAGCACGAATTGATAAAGGACTCCCACTGGAGTTCACCGTTATCAAACACCAAGAACCTTTCTTTAGTGCTTCTCAAGTACTTAAGAATGTCCTTCACAGTTGTCCAGTGATTTTCCCAAGATCCGATTGATTCCTGATCACTACACCTAGTGAGTTAGCTACATCTAGTTTGGTACATAACATCGCATATATGATAGAGCCTACTGCCGAAGCATAGGGTATCCCTTGCATGCGAGCTCTCTCCAAATCAGTCTTGGAAGACATCTTTTTGGAGAGAGTGATTCCTGAGTAAGTGGGCGAACCACCATGCTTAGAATCATCCATACTAAACCCCTTTAGTATGGTGTTAATGTACCTGGATTTGGGACACTCCCAACATCTACTTAGATATATCTCTATAGATCATAATCCTTAAGATGTAGTAGGTATCATCCAGATCTTTCATGGAGAATCCTCATGATAAGAGGAGCTCGACCGAGTGTAGCATAAGAAACCATTTCCTATCAAGAGTATGTCATTTACGTACAATGCGTGGAAGACAACCTTACTCTTTACAACCTTCTTGTATATACAAGGTTCATCTACCTTTTTGATGAAGTCAAAAAATTTGACTGCCACATCAAAACAGATGTTCCAACTCCGCGATGCCTACTTTAATCCTGATGGACTTAAGTATAGTCACTGGAGAAAATGTTTCATCATAAACCACACCTGGTTATTGATGAAAACCTTTTACTAGAAATCTAGCTTTGAAAGTCTCAACTTTTCCATTTACACCAAGAATCTTCTCAAGATCCTTTTGCTCTCGATGGATTTTACCCTTTCAGGTGCAACATTCAAAGTCATACTTTATTGGTGTACATGGATTCCATCTTTGATTTCATAGCATCCAGCAATTTCACAGAGTCCCTACTCGTGATGGCCTGCCTGAACCTAATTGGGTCATCATCTACCATAATGCAATCCTCGCTCCCCACCGTCACCGAGCAAACCGTAGTATCTCTTAGGTGGATGAGGAACCCTACCAGATTCGCGGAGAGGCTGAGGTTCATTGGAGACTATTGAATCCTTTGGTTTTGCTAAATCATCAGCTGTTTGTTTGTCCAGCTGGAACTTCTTCCAGTTCTACCTCATGACCACTAATTTCTTTATAAGAAATTCCTTTTCTAAAAAGGTGGCATGCTGAGAAACAAAACACATTTTTCTCCTTAGTGTGGTAGAAGATATTCTCTCGCAAATGTTTGGGATATCTAACAAACTTATACAGAACTGACCTTACCTCGAGCTTTGTCCAGATTTTGTTTTTCAACATAGGCCAGACAACCCCATATCTTAACTCGTTTAAGACATGGTCTCTTCCCATTCCATATCTCATATGGAGTGGTAGGCACTGATTTGGATGGAACCCCATTCAATAGGTATTCAGCTTCTCAAGTGCATAACACCAAAAGGAAAACAGGCAACTCAGCAATACTTATCATAGAGCGCGTCATATCTCATAGGGTGCGATACCTCCGCCCCGATACACCGCTGTGCTGTGGTGTATACGAAGGAGTAAGTAAGAGAGAATCTCATTCTCTGTTTGATAATCCAGGAACTCCGTGCTCAAGTATTCTCCTCCTCGATCACATCAAAGGACTTAATACTTCTACTCGTCTGGTTCTCAACTTCAAGCTTATATTCCTTGAATTTCTCAAAAGTTTTAGACTCGTGTTTCAATAGGAACACATGTCCGAATCTTGAGAGATCGTCGATGAATGTAATGAAGTACAAAGAATCAACCCTGTCATTTGTAGACATAGGACCGTATACATCACCATGTATCAGTCCCTAGAGTTCAGTAACTCTTTCTTTGTTTCCAGTAAACGGAGTATTGGTCATTTTACCTTTGAGACAAGACTGGCAAGTATTATAGAATGAAAATTCGAACGGATTCAAATATTCATCCTTATGTAACTTAGTTAGTCGTGTCGCATTGATATGACCTAGTCTACAATGCCACAAGAAGGATTCGTTCATTTCTGAACTACTCCTCTTATGTGTGTTCTATATACATTGAACTGTGGTTTGATTTAGAACATATATGCTATTATATAATGTGCATGATCCAATCAACTCTTGATTAAGGAAAATGTTCACAATATTATCCTGCAATACAAAATTATATCCTTCTCTAATTTAATAAAGAAACTGATGTAATGTTGTATATCAGGTTCGGCATGTAATAACATTTGTTCAGAATCAATGTATTTACCATTTGGTAATACAAGGTGATATTTGCCAACTACTTTGGCTGCAAAAATTGCATTATTCTCTACACTAGAGAACGATCACCTATTCTCAGTTCTCTACCTTTCTGTCGCCCACGTAACAAATTACATATGTGGGATCCTGATCCGATATCTCATATCTAGGACATAGAAGATACTGAGAAACAGTTCTCGATAACGAACACACCCGAAGAATATGCATCAACATGCTCATTCCTCGATTGGGTCGCGTAGGAATCCGGATATTCCCCTATTTCCTGCTCGGACTTATAAAAATTACAAGATAGAGCGGAACCAACGTTCCCCGGCTCAGTATAATAAGCAGGTTCGGTCAATGCATCCATATTATTATCTTGATTAAGGCATGTCACGGTCGCTACCAGGAAAGAGAGAGAGAGAGAGAAGAAAACGCTCAGCGTATGCTCTTGTAAGATCAGATTGGTTATTATTTTATCTACTCAGGATGGCTCCTACTGTTTTTATCAAATCTTCTTTCAAAGCCTAAAAGGTAAGACTAGTCGGGATTAATTACACCCTACATGTTCGCCAATCTTTCGGCCAGGCCAGTGTCGGTACTTTGAGGGAGGTTCCCCATGCTTTCGCACGGACCTGATTAAAATAAACCTCGTTTTTCCAGGGGCGTAACCCCGTTAACACGTTTCTGGACACCTACTTTGATCGGCTAATTGTAATGTGTAAAATTTTCCCAGGAGTAACTCTTACAGTGGGTATCGGGATCCAACTATCTCATAGAAGGTATGCAATCTCATTGCAAATTTCAACACTTGAAATTCCCGATAATATTTTGCCCCTAACCTCCTATGACCTTGACAAAGGCCCATAAAGCATAGGATGCCAGTCAAGTTCAACCTGTACATTTCATGATTGAATTAAACCCACCTGCATGACTCTTGACAAAGGCCAATAAAGTCGCATGACTACCCTAATCCAATCGCATCACATGCTCAAGCAGATAAGTACTAATCAGCTACCGCACACTACGCCTTGACAAAGGCCAACAAACGCATCACGAATACTAAATAGTCCTTATCTGAAATGACGGAGGGCTAAGACATGTTTTTAAGAAAATCTTTTGCGTAATGAACTTGATATCGATGTAGAATCGAGTGATTTTGAAAAGGAGTGTTTTTGAGGCTTTTACTAGTTTTGCTAAAGAGGTCACTCCTGGTGAAGGGATCTCAGCTCTTTCCTCATCGAATGAGGTGCTGGATATTTCATAAATACCACTATGCAAAGCATGAACTAAAAAAGCAATCAAAAACAAAACTGAGTGGGTTGTAGCATCTGCCAGTTTTACTAAAGAGGTCACTCCCGGTGAAGAGATCTCGGCTCTTTCCTTATCGAATAAGGTGCTGGATATTCTATAAGGAATACCGCTATGCAAATCAAGAACTAGAGCTACCAGTTTTTAAAACAAGATTCTACAATATCTTTAGGTTTCTTTTATTTCATTAATCATGGGACTTCCGTACACATCACATGCCTAACAATTATAAATCCCGCATTTTAGTCTCGATATTGAAAACACTTTTCAATAACCAGTCGGGTAATTCAACAAGATTCCCGACAACCTGATCGAATGCTCGTCGGAAACTTTAGTAGACGGCCGCACCCCCGATGCCTTCAACGAAGTGCACATAGGCGGAACACCACGGCCGTGAGCAACCGGACGGATGCTTTTGGCAACGGGGTTCTCCTACAGTCACTTGGTAGGGGCTATGAGACGTGGCTATCTAGTAAGGTGACCCGGCGAGTATCCACGTACGCTACGTGATTGTGACGGACTTTTGATCCACATCAAAATTCCATGGCAACCGATCAAATGAGACTGAATTTGTCACGCCCCGCTTCCCAAAATACGGAAAAACGAGGGATGACTAGGCCAGTCATGCTCCTACGGTCAAAGAATAATCCCGCCGTAGTCACACTTCGGCTTCTAGCATTACATGGTAATCAACAAACACAGCACAGCAGTAAAGGAAATACATCACTAAATTATTACATTAAAGTTCATTGTTCACAATTTACAAATAAACAAGAAAAGAATTACTAACCAAGTTCAAGTACAAGATCTCTTTATGGGAAGCAGAAAAGAAGAAAAAGGAACTCCGTACTAGATCTCTGCTAGCTCGAAAGGTAAATCCGACTCCTGCGCTGGTTCTTCCTCGAGGTCTGAGCATGCACACTCAGGTCGTCAGAGCGACGTAATAGCAATTTTTATATTAATGACATGAAACATGCAAATACGATAATAATAGTGAAAGTAAAATGCTGATAATCGCTATGTCACTAAATGATGCAAAGTATGATCTGTGTCCCTATCAGTCTCTAGGTCATGTTTGAAATCGTATAGTGGAAAGGAGGATCATGTTTAACAGGCGTTTCGTACATACCCGAGATAACTGCCCACACGCCCGGGACATAACCCTGTCAACCAGATCGCTAGATCCTACCTAATATATATAAGAATCACTGTTCGAATGACCATCCTCTAAAACACGGTCCCGCTAAATACGATACTCTTTCCACTTCGATTTTCCTTTTTTTCCCCAGGTTTACACTATTGATGATTATGAATTAGTCATGTACAAGTATGCACCAATAGCACGGTTTTGTCACTGCTCACTGTATTAATCACTGTCACGAATCATTTACTTTTCCATTGGCGTACTTGACACTCCTAAACCAATATCATTCGCGCACGATAATGCAATGTCCATTGAATAATAACGCGCACTATCACTATGTATATGATAGTTGGGTAAGGTATATACATTTATGCAGTTAACAAGTCATGTATGATATGAACTATTATGCACGCCATAAGCTTACAAAAATTGCAGTAATTCATATGTTCAGAATTCAGTGAAACGTTACAAATACGGTAACAAGTACACTCTGTCAGAAGTTCAGAAATTTTTTTTTCAGTACAATCGGATTTCTGGTATTCAAGTTACAGCCGTTTCAATTTAAGTGCTCGCTGCAGGAAATTCAGTTTCTAAACTGAACGTCCGTTTCGCAGCACAATTTTCACCTAGTTGGGATCAGAATTTAGCAACGCTACAGTTGAATAAAATTTAGGTTTTTCAATATGGTTTTCAACGTAATAGACGGATTCTCAATCGGGTCTCTATGTCAGAAGTTATGCACTGTTCAACACTAGGGTATCGGTTCTGTTTCTGTTTGGGACTGCTATGCCTCCTGATCTTTTAAATTGCAGTTTAAATAGTAAACGGAAATATAAAGGGGTGAAATCACTTGCGTTATTTATCTAACAGATTTATCTTCAATAAAATGCAGGGTTCCGCAACAAAAAAGTTCAGGCAGCGAAGGGGTAAGCATTATGAGAGATAAAACAACAACCAGAGCTGCTCTGGACTGCAGTCCAGAGCCGCTCTCCGAACCAATTATCATCATAATTTCTGTATAGAAACAATTAAGAACTTGGATAGGGTTACAGTTAGTCGAGTCGGATTCGATTTGAGCCCTTGAACGCATCATTTCAATATGTACACAATTAATTGTGATTTAAACAAGTTTCAGGTGCGGGAATTTCTCAGTTTTTACGGGTATAATTGGGGGTGGTCGTTTAAGTCAGTAACAAACATATTTTTCAGTAAAATTTCTACACAGTGTTTATTATCACACGGGCTAGCATATACAATCGAGTTCCGTCAATTTAAATGAAGGTTTTCATTTGGATCATCCATCAAACACTTATGTCTTATAAATTTCACGAATTATAAACACGGAATTAATGGTATTTTGGTTTGTAACGGAAATAATCTAGCATGTAGCAAGTAGGGTACTTGCCTAGAGACGCTTTGGTGACACACGGCAGCGGCAACGGCACGAATGCGTGACGAACAGCACTATTTGGATTCACGGCCTCGGCTCGCGTTTCGGTTTCGTCGTCGGAGTTGTCCGGGGAACGACTCGCGATCACCGGCGGCGGAGTGTGGTGGTGCGGATCTCCAAGGGCGTGCTGGGGTCGGTGATGGTCGGCGGTGTCGCTCCGGCGATGGGCATCAGCGGGTGTTTGGATAAAGGCAGTGGGTTTGGAGAGAGAGATAGAAATAGTAGGGCTCGGGTTTGGAGTGATGGTGATGATGCTGAGGATGTAGGGTGTCGACGAGGTGGTTCAGGTGTAGTGGGGGCTCGCCGGCGTCGAGGTGCAGGTGGTGGGCGAGATGGGTGTCGAGGGTCAGCGGTTGAAGAGAGTGGGTGTTGAGGTGAAGGTGAGGGCTTTAGGAGGAGGCTAGGGTGCTCGGTGATGAAGGAGGAGGTCGGAGGAGGTTCGTTGTCGTCGGGGGTGAGCGGGTGATGGCAGTGGGTTTTTCTAAGGTAAGAGGGGAGTGAGCACGAGAGTGATTGAAAGTGGGTAGCGAGAGAGAGAGGTAGAGAGACGAGAAGGGGTTGCGCTTGAGGAGCTCGCGAGGCGTGCGGTCGTGGACGTCGGGCGCGGAGGCGTGGGCGACGTGGGTTCGTGACATGGGTAGCGCAGGAATTCGAGCGGGAAAGCAACGTAGGGAAGAAGGAGTAAAATGAAGCGGGTTAGGTCGGGTCGTGCGGGTATTAGGGTAAGGAGTGTGGGAAGCTGGGCTGGGCCAGCAGGGGAAAAGTTTTAATTAATCTTTTAATTTTTTTTTTGGTTTGGGCTGTGGGATGGATGCTTGGGCCGGCGGTTTTTGGGTTGGCTTGGGTTAAGGTTTTAATTAATATATTTAGTTTTAAATTTTTAGTTGGGCTGGGGATGTAGAAACGGGCTTTGAGGATTTATTTAAATAAATACTAAGTCTTAATCAAACAATTTCACACAAAAAAAATACAGGGAAAAAAATAGGAAAATAATCGCGGGACTTGGAAAAATTTAGA
Source organism: Agapanthus africanus (assembly GCA_030015575.1). Lineage (NCBI taxonomy): Eukaryota > Viridiplantae > Streptophyta > Magnoliopsida > Asparagales > Amaryllidaceae > Agapanthus > Agapanthus africanus. Next base: position 126,511,349 of record CM057350.1, on the reverse strand, counting down.
AAGATTCCATTGATGGGAATGGGGATTTACATCATACCCCCCTTACAAAAAAATTTCGTCCTCGAAATTTAACAAGGATACGATGAAAAAAGTACTAAACAAAGAGATGTGGAAAACATGCACGGATATCTTCCTCCCGCTCCCAGGTATATTCTCCTAGGGAACGACCGCCCTAAGACACTCGGACTAACGAAATGACCTTGTTCTTCAGCATTTTCTCTCTGCGGTCGAGGATGGTGGTGGGCTGCTCCTCGTTTGATAGATCGGTACCTAAAACCAACTCCGAATAGTCCAGAACGTGGCTCTAATCCCGAACATAACGCCGCAACTGTGACACATGGAAGGTATTGTGCACACCAGCTAGCGATAGAGGCAAGGCGAGTCGATAGGCCACCTCTCCTACTCGCTCTAGCACCTCAAAAGGTCCGATGAAACGGGGACTGAGCTTTCCCCGACCTCCGAACCTGATAACTCCACGGGTAGGGAAAATCTTCAGAAACACGTGATCTCCGACTTCAAATTCTAGTGCCCTCCTGCTGGTATCTGCCCAACTCTTCTGTCGATCCTGAACCGTCTTAATACGCTGCCTGATCATTTGGACCTTGTCGACTGTCTGAACAATGAGCTCGGGACCCAGTAATCTTCTCTCTCCCACATCATCCCAACACGCTGGGGATCGACACTTGCGCCCGTAAAGTGCTTCGAAAGGAGCCATCTGGATGCTAGCCTGATAACTGTTGTTATAAGAGAACTCGACTAGATGCAAATGATCTTCCCAGGAACCTTGAAAGTTTAACATACAGGCTCTCAACATATCCTCGAGCGTCTGAATCGTACACTCGGATTGTCCATCCGTCTGCGGGTGATAAGCTGTACTAAACTTGAGGCGGGTACCCAAACTCTCCTGTAAGCTCCTCCAGAAGTGCGAAACGAATCTAATGTCTCGATCTGACACAATGCTGACTGGAACACCATGAAGTCGCACTATCTCCTGCATATATCTCTCTGCCAGTGACTCTGTCGACTATCCCACTCGGAATGGTAAGAAGTGTGCAACTTTCATGAGGCGGTCGACGATAACCCAAATGGCATTATTGCCCCTAGGGCTCCGCGGTAAGGTCGTCATGAAATCCATAGTAATATGCTCCCACTTCCATTCTGGTATTGGCAGCGGTTGTAACAATCTTGCTGTTCTCTGATGTTCCGCCTTCACCTGCTGGCATACCAAGCACCTGGATACGAACCGCGCAACTTCTCACTTCATCCGGTTCCACCAAAAATGCTGCTATAGATCTCTATACATCATTGTACCTTCCGGATGCACAGAATAAGCTGAGCTATGTACCTCAGCCAGTACCTCTTCTCGAACATCTCCCTTGGGTACGCAGAGTCTGCTACCGAATCTCAGAGAACCGTCTTCATGTATGATTAAGTCCGTTCTCAGCCCGACTTCCACTTGCACTCTAAACTTTTGCAATCGAGGATCATCCGCTTGTGCAGTCTTGATGCGATCCACAAGGGAAGACTGCACCTGTAGTTGCCAAAATTGACTGAGTGCGCTTGGTGTAACGACTTCAAGCTCGAGTCTCTGAAAGTCCTCAATAATGCTCCTCTGACTGGTCAACATCATGACCGCTGGCTTGCGACTGAGCGCATCTGGTACAACATTTACTTTCCCCGGGTGATACTGAAGGTCCAAGTCGTAATCCGCCATCAGTTCTAGCCATCGGCGCTGCCTCATGTTTAGTTCTTTCTGAGTGAAGACGTACTTCAAACTTTTATGATCAGTGTACACCTCCACCTTCTCACCCAATAGATAGTGCCTCCAAATCTTCAACGCAAAAACCACTGCAGCTAACTCCAAATCATGCGTAGGGTAGTTCCTCTCGTAATTCCTCAACTGTCGAGAGGCGTAAGCAACCACTCGGCCGTGCTGCATCAGAACACAGCCTAATCCCTTTCCTGAGGCATCACTATGTATCACCAAACCACTGGAATAGTCTGGTACGGTAAGAATAGGCGCCGTGGTTAACTTCTGCTTCATTGTGTGAAATGCCTGTGTACACTCCTCTGTCTACGCAAACGGTACATCTTTCCGTGTCAACCTCGTCAACGGTTCAGCGATTCTTGAGAAGTCTTGGACGGACCTCTGATAATATCCTGCCAATCCCAGAAAGCTTCTGATCTCGGTCACTGACTTCGGCGTTGGCCAATCTCTGATAGATTCTATCTTTGCCGGGTCTACTGAGATGCCTTCGCCCGAAACAATGTGTCCTAAGAACTGAACCTTGTCGATCCAGAATTCACACTTGCTTAATTTCGCATACAGCTTCTCTTCCCGAAGAATTTGTAGAACCGTGCGCAAATGCTCAACATGATCCTCCCGGGTCTTCGAGTAGACAAGTATGTCGTCGATAAATACAATGACAAACGTGTCCAAGTACTTAGCAAACACCCTGTTCATCAAGTCCATGAATATCGCCGGAGCATTAGTAACACCGAACGGCATCACAAGGAACTCATAATGTCGGTATCGGGTCCTGAAAGCCGTCTTGCATATATCCTCGGCAGCTACTCTGATTTGATGATATCCCGAACGGAGATCCAACTTCGAAAATACCTTGGCCCCACTTAACTGATCGAATAAGTCATCGATGCATGGGATTGGGTACTTGTTCTTTATTATGACTTTGTTCAGCTCCCGATAATTTATACACATCCGCAGTGATCCATCCTTCTTCTTCACTAACAGAACTGGTGCACCCCACGGTGAAACGCTCGGCCAGATAAATCCCTTCTCCAGGAGTTCTTCAATTTGCTTCTTCAATTCTGCCAACTCAACCGGTGCCATTCTGTACGGGGCCTTGGAAACTAGTGCTGTACCTGGAGTCAAATCGATCGAGAACTCCAAGACGCGTGGAGGTGGTAGACATGGTAAATCTTTAGGAAACACGTCCAGAAAGTCCCGAACAATCTCTGGGGCTGCGCTCTCATCAATCTCTATAGCTGTCAGCTCTTTTGGCTTGGCTTTATACTTGGCTGGCTCCAAAGATTCGCTCCCGCCTTCGAAAATAAACTCCGGGTGATTGGGAATGCGGAAGATCACGTTCCTTGCTCGGCAATCAATAACTGCATAGAAGGTACTCATCCAATCCATCCCGAGAATTGCATCATAACTGCCTGTCCCGATCAAAAGGAAATTCGCATAGAATTTCCTGCCACGCACTACAACCGGACATGATCTACATTCTCGACTAGATATTATAACGCCATTACCCGTATGTATCTCCCAGCCTTTGGTTAGTGGTTCATGTGGTAGGGAGTGTATATCAACGAAATGCTTAGATATGAAACAGTGCGATGCTCCAGAATCAAATAGTACTCTAGTTGGCAAAGAATGTACGAGTAGAGTACTTGTAATAACTTCCCCCGAAGCCTCTGCCTGCTCGGCGGTCAAGGTGAAAGCCCGTCCCTAACCGCGACCTGTGTAGGGTTGCCTCTGCTCCTGTGTCCTCTGCTGCTGTGGTCCAGAACCTTCCTATAACTCTGCTCGCTCGGGACAACCGCTAATCCTGTGCTGACTGGATCCGCAAATCAAGAACTGTCCCTTGGCACGGTGACAGTCCTTCTGGGTATGCCTATCTCTATTGCAGTAGCCGCAAACTACGTTCTTTCTTTGGGGGCGATGCCGGGGTACGAATGGGCGCTTCATCTGAGTCGTTCCAGGCCTGTGAACCGGTATGGCTCCTCGAGAGGGTGCGTGGGTGCGTGCTGGAACGACTGGGGGCTTCCTGAACTTGTTGATCAATTTCTCCTGAATTCTCGCCGCGTTGAGTACTTGTGCAAAAGTATGCAACTCCAGTGACGCGATCAACTGCTGCAGCTCGAAATCAAGTCCCTGCAAGAAGCGTCTGGCCCTGGTAGCCTCTGAAGCGACCATGTACGGAGCAAATTGGCTCAGACGGTTGAACTCTGCCGCATATACGTCCACGGGGCGGCCATCCTGCTTCAGTAGAATGAATCTTTCTTCCATCTCTGTCTTGGCGGTGGAAGGGAAATAGTGGTCCAAGAAGCACTCCTTGAATTTACTCCATTCGATTGGCCTCTCTAGCCTGCTCTCTTCAACTGTCCACCAAGTACGGGCTTCATCTTCTAACTGAATCTTTATCACATTCACCTTGTCTTCATCTGGTAGCCTGGCGGCTGTCAGCAAGTTCTCCATATTAACTAACCATTGCTCGGCCTCAAGTGGCTCGGCTAGCCCAGTAAATGCAGCTGGATGCAACCTTCGGAAATCTGACACGGTGCCAGCCTTGGCAGAGTAAGTTGGTGGAGTAGTGCCCTCGGGGGCGGTAATGAATGCGGAGGGTCCCCCTGCAGCGGTAATAGCCCTGAGTCCCTCGGCGAGAAAGTCCGTCTTCCTCTCCTGAGCTTCTGCGAGAGAGGTCAGTGCATTAAGTATTCTTTTCATGCGATCCTGAGAACTTGAGTCCGAGGAGTGGTCGTTCGGGGACGTCATATCGCTGGAAGATTCAAAAGGATATGATTAGATTTAAGGATGAAAATCAGGAATAGTGAAGCGAAAATAATGCAATACAGAGTAGTTAATGTTATCCCTTGTTACTAAACACGGCTCTGATACCAACAAAACCATGTCACGCCCCGCTTCCCAAAATACGGAAAAACGAGAGATGACTAGGACAGCCATGCTCCTACGGTCAAGGAATAATCCCGCTATAGTCACACTTCGGCTTCTAGCATTACATGGTAATCAGTAAACAAAGCACAGCAGTAAAGGAAATACATCACTAAATTATTACATTAAAGTTCATTGTTCACAATTTACAAATAAATAAGAAAAAAAATTACTAACCAAGTTCAAGTACAAGATCTCTTATGAAAAGCAGAAAAGAAGAAAAAGATACTCCAGACTAGATCTCCGCTAGCTCGAAAGGTAAATCCGACTCTTACGCTGCTTCTTTTTCGAGGTCTGAGCATGCACACTCAGGTCGTCAGATCGACATAATAGCAATTTTTATATTAATGACACGAAACATGCAAATACGATAATAACAGTGAAAGTAAAATGCTGATAATCGCTATGTCACTAAATGATGCAAAGTATGATCTGTGTCCCTATCAGTCTCTAGGTCATGTTTGAAATCGTATAGTGGAAAGGAGGATCATATTTAACAGGAATCTCGTACATATCCGAGACAACGGCCCACACGCCCGGGACATAACCCTGTCAGCCGGATCGCTAGATCCTACTTAATATATATAAGAATCATTGTTCGAATGATCATCCTCTAAAACACGGTCCCACTAAATACGATGCTCTTTCCACTTCGATTTCCCCTTTTTCACCAGGTTTACACTATTGATGATTATGATTTAGTCGTGTACAAGTATGCACCAATAGCACGGTTTTGTCACTGTTCACTGTATTAATCACTGTCACGAATCATTCACTTTTCCATTGGCGTACTTGACACTCCTAAACCAATACCATTCACGCATGATAATGCAATGTCCACTGAATAATAACGCGCACTATCACTATGTATATGGCAGTTGGGTAAGGTATGTACATTTATGCAGTTAACAAGTCATGTATGATATAAACTATTATGCAGGCCATAAGCTTACAAAAATTGCAGTAATTCATATGTTCAGAATTCAGTGAAACGTTACAAATACGGTAACAAGTAAACTCTGTTAGAAGTTTAGCAAAATTTGTTTCAGTACAATCGGATTTCTGGTATTCAAGTTACAGCCGTTTCAATTTAAGTGCTCGCTGCAGGAAATTCAGTTTCTGAACTGAACGTCCGTTTCACAGCACAATTTTCACCCAGTTGTGATCAGAATTTAGTGACGCTACAGTTGAATGAAATTTAGAGTTTTCAATAGGGTTTTTAACTCAATAGACGGATTCTCAATCACATCTCTATGTCAGAAATTATGCACTGTTCAACACTAGGGTATCGGTTCTATTTCTGTTTGGGACTGCTATGCGTCCTGATCTTTTAAATTGCAGTTTAAATAGTAAACGACGATATAAAGGGGTGAAATCACTTGCGTTATTTAGCTAACAGACTGATCTTCAATAAAACGCAGGGTTACACAACAAACAAGTTCAGGCAGCGAAGGGGTAAGCATTATGAGAGATAAAACAACAACCAGAGCTGCTCTGGACTGCAGTCCAGAGCCACTCTCCGAACCAATTCTTGTCATAATTTCAGTACAGAAACAATTAAGAACTTACATAAAGTTACAGATCATCGAGTTGGCTTCGATTTGAGCCCTTGAACGCATCATTTCAATATGTACACAATTAATTGTGATTTAAACAAGTTTCAGGTGCGGGAATTTCTCAGTTTTTACGGGTATAATTGGGGGTGATTGTTTAAGTCAGTAACAAACATATTTTTCAGTCAAATTTCTACACAGTGTTCATTATCACATGGGCCAGCATATACAATCGGGTTCCGTCAATTTAAATGAAGGTTTTCATTTGGATCTTGCATCAAACACTTATGTCTTATAAATTTCACGAATTATAAACACGGAATTAATGGTATTTTGGTTTCAAACGGAAATAATCTAGCATGTAGCAAGTAGGGTACTTGCCTAGAGACGCTTTGGTGACGCACGGCAGCGGCAATGGCACGAACGCGTGACGAACGGCATGGTTTGGATTCACGACCTCGGCTCGCGTTTCGGTTTCGTCGTCGGAGTTGTCCAGGGAATGACTCGCGATCACCGGAGGCGGAGTGTGGTGTTACGGATCTCCAAGGGTGTGCTGGGGTCGATGATGGTCGGCGGTGTCGCTCCAGCGATGGGCAGCAGCGGGTGTTTGGATAAAGGAAGTGTGTTTGGAGAGAGAGAGAGATAGTGGGGCTCGGGTTTGGTGTGATGGTGATGATGCTGAGGATGTAGGGGTGTCGACGAGGTAGTTCAGGTGCAGTGGGGGCTCGCCGACGTCGAGGTGCAGGTGGTGGCCGAGATGGGTGTCGAGGGTCAGCGGTTGAAGAGAGTGGGTGTTGAGGTGAAGGTGAGGGGTTTAGGAGGAGGCTAGGGTGCTCGGTGATGAAGGAGGAGGTCGGAGGAGGTTCGTCGTCGTCGTCGGGGGTGAGCGGGTGATGGCAGTGGGTTTTTCTGAGGTAAGAGGGGAGTGAGCACGAGAGTGGTTGAAAGTGAGTAGCGAGGGAGAAAGGTAGAGAGACGAGAAGGGGTTGCGCTTGAGGAGCTCGCGAGGCGTGCAGTCGTGGGCGACGGGCGCGGAGGCGTGGGCGACGTGGGTTCGTGACATGGGTAGCGCAGGAATTCGAGCGGGAAAGCAACGTGGGGAAGAAGGAGTAAAATGAAGCGGGTCGGGTCGGGTCGGGTCGTACGGGTATTAGGGTAAGGAGTGTGGGAAGCTGGGTTGGGCCGGCAGGGGAAAAGTTTTCATTAATCTTTTAATTTTTTTTTTGGTTTGGGCTGTGGGATGGATGCTTGGGCCGGCGGTTTTTGGGTTTGCTTGGGTTAAGGTTTTAATTAATATATTTAGTTTTAAATTTTCAGTTGGGCTGGGGATGTAGAAACGGGCTTTGGGGATTTATTTAAATAAATACTAAGTCTTAATCAAACAATTTCACACAAAAAAAATACAGGGAATAAAATAGGAAAATAATCGGGGGACTTGGAAAAATTTAGAAAGATTCCATTGATGGAAACGGGGATTTTCCACATTTCAAGAGAGCTCAACACTTGAGCGGAGTTAAAAAATACTCAGAACATGCCACAACACCTATGGACCAACCGTAGAAGGGCTAACCCTTGCCTCACCTAGGCGCCGTGGAACTACCACAACCCTTAAGGTTTGGTGGCGGTTCCGGCGGTCATAAAATCGAGTTTGGGCTTCGTTCTTCTAGAAGGTCCATAGAAAACACCTGCATGATTTTCTGAAGATTTTAAAATTGGAAAAATCCAACTCTTGGAAAATTTCCAGCGAGAGAGAAAAATGGGTATTTGATATTTGTTCGAACTTTTTAACGTCGTCAAGATTACCCGAAACGATGCTAGAATTATGACTACAAAACACTCCGAATTGCCTTTACACAAAGATAACATCACATGCAATCTCAGTAAAAACAAGCAACACCTGAAACACCAAAACCCAGAGACTGGAACACCACCCAAAATTGAAGCCCAAATTCATTAAAAAATCTGGCCAGGCCGGTCAAAAACATCATCTCGCCGGGTCAAATCCGGCAAAGGGGTTTCAATTTTCTGTGGTGCTCATGTTACATCTCATGTAACATTCTGCAGTTGCTTAAAAAAAATTTAGAAACTCTGAAAATTTCGACAGAAACTAGGTTTTTGTTTCGAGTGTTTTGGAGTTGTTTCGGTTTCGTAATTTTACAAATATCGTCTAATTCTCTAGCATGGCTCTGATATCACTGTTGGGTTCCGCAGCACCGCCACTGGGTTTCGGGAGGTATCGACCATGCCGTTTTCAAAAAATTGGCACGCTAAAGAACCCTAACCGAGAATGTTAACTAGAGAATTAGACGAAACTAGTATGTAAACACCTTTACATCTAAGTGAACAAGAAATACAACCTTTGTAGACCGGTCCTTCACTTCAATAGCTCCATGTAGTAGTCCCTTCGCTCCAAGTAGTGAACTCCCGGACTCTTGAAAGGCTCCACAAGATGAAAGAAACAAGCTTTCTTGAAGTCTTCGAGGCCGAAGATGATCTACGTCGAGGAGAAACTAACTCAAGCTACCTCTTCACTAATTGTGAAGTAAATAATCTAAACTAAATGGCTAATCTAGTGAAGGTTGATGAAGTAAGAATTTTGCTCACTTTAGAAATATTTTTCTCACTTATTTTCTTCACTTCCCAAAAGCTAGAGAGCTTGAGGAAGGAGATGAAGAAAAGCAGCCATGGAAAAAGTCTAAGTGTAGAGTGGCAACCATGGGTGAGTTAATATCATATACTAATTCATGTAGAGACTAAACCATGGCTAACAATAAAAGAGGTAAATCAATGAAATCGGGTTTATATGTTTTAAATCAAATTATATTTAGTCTAAAGGAAACAAAGATTCAAACTTTAACTTTTATAAACTACTACTAATTTTCTAAATTAGATTTTCTAATAAAATACCTTAACTTTCTAAAAGATAGGATTTTACGCTATAATACCCTAAACTTCTACAAGATAAGATTTGTCACTAAAATACCATAAAAATCTAAAGTACATTTTTATTAAACATTCTCAATATTTCAATTAACATATCTTTACCAAAACACCCTTGAGGTTTATTTTTAAAATATAGTATTTTACATAAAACCCCTCGAGAAATTAAATGGCTTATTTTTTATAAATACCATGAAGTTTCAAAATGTCGTCTTTTCGAATAAATACCTTAGAATTTCTAAGACTAGTATTTAGAAAACTGATGGTTTAAGTGACTTATTCTCTCTTGAGCCTCGGAGAGCCGGAGACAATCGGTGATTCACTTGCCTAGTTATTTGAACAAATCAATTCATACCGTCTCAAAATATAATTGGTTTTAAAACTTGTTTTGTAACATGAACCATAAATATGTAATGACGACATGAACACTTGACATTTATACTTGAACGTGACACGAATACTTGAACTCAATTTGAAACTTGAACCTGAACTTGACTTAAACTCGAACTTGACTTTAACCTAAACTTGACTTGAACCTAAACTTGACTTGAACCTGAACTGGACTAGAACTTAAACTCAACTTGAACTTGAACTTGGACTTGAAATGACCCGAATCATGTATACGACTTGGCTTGAACGCTTGAACACTTGAACATGAATACTCGAACTCGACTTGAATTTGAATTGCACTCTCTCCGTGTATTCATAGATTTCGAGCAAGACTTGTAACTAAATCTATAAATTAACATACGTGAGGGTAAGGGGTAGTTTAGTAAAGAAAGTATGTCATGGCATGAGAGTTAACTAAAAATCACCTTTTGAATATCATGTACCGTTGTCCCGTGAGTTTGACAGGGCTATGTACTTCTTGTGCTGTGGGTTCGTGAGTTTGATGGACCACTCTGGTATACACGCATACCTTCCTTATCGAACTATAAATAACCACATTAGAATAAAATAACCATGTTTATACATAGACGTACTCAGGTTTAATTTATACCTTTAGCTGATCGCTATTACATTTTATCTCATTTTCTACTTATACGCATTTCTTTATCACATTGTATTCCTATCCGTTTTGGAGACTTACCGAGCGCTAGTTCGCTGATGACATTCCATACACCTCTTTGTTTTCTTGGAATGTTCGTCAGGTAACTTGGAAACCGAGGAGATCGAGCCGGGTCTGGAGGACTATTCTCAGCTTGAACTACAGACCGACTATTAGATTTCTTCATCCTTTTACTTTCCAAGTATGCCACTTGTTTAGGCATTTTCATTGTATCGTGTTTTAAGTTATCTTATATCCAAGACTATGTGGAAATGTTGAATGTAAATAAATTTGATACTGAATTTTAAATTCTCCTGTTAATTCTTGTTACATTGCTTATATTACGCTTAGTGTTTTTATTCCGGGAAATGACCTTCTCGAAATAAATACGTCGTGGGCATCATCACGTGCTATTATCGTCCATCGGGAAGCGGGGCGTGACACCTACTTTATGATATCTCTTCTTATTGACGGACCGAAATCACCAGGAAACAATATCTATGTCTACCTGCAACCTCTGATCGAATAGTTAAAATCCTAATTCATTGATGGTATGGAGATTTACGATGCAAACACATATACAAGCTTCATGATGCGTGCGACTTTAATGTGGACAATTAATAACTTTTCTGCATATGGAATGCTATCAGGTTGGTCCGTACATGATTACAAAGCATACCCTTTCTGCCAACAAGATACAACATCGAGACGGTTGAATTTTAGCAAAAAGATTTCTTTTTGCGGTCATCGGCGTTTCTTGTCACTAGACCATCCTTACAGATTTTACGGTGTTCACTTTGATGGTAATCATGATCTTCGTGGGCCTTCAGCCCTATTATCCGGAGAAGACGTGATTGCTCAGTGGAATGGTTATAATAACATGACATTCAGGATAGATCCGGCAAGACATGACACTCCACCCGGCTGAAACAAGTTAAGCATTTTTAAGAACTACCGTACTGGCTAACAAATTTAATGCGTCATTGTCTGGACATCATGCACATTGAGAAGGGAGTATCTGAGTACGTACTTAACTTACTTTTTTGTAAAGTTGGAAAATCGAAAGACAACCTCCGTGCTCAGATGGATTTTCAGGATTGGGAAACTAGAGATGATTTGCATGCTAAACTGATAGCGGGTAAACCAGACAAGTTTTTACTTCCCAATACCGCGTATTATATGTCACAAGCAGAGAAGAAAAGTTTTCTGTAGGTGTTACATGATTTGAAAGTTCTCACAGGTTTCTCAGGACCATTTAATAAGAAAATAAAGATTATGAAAGGAAAGATTGATGAACTAAAAAGTCATTATCTCCATATTATTATATAGCACCTTCTCCTATTATCCCTCAGGAATTCACTTCCTGAATCGGTTGGTCTAGTAATCAATGCACTTTGCTACTTCTTTAGGGAATTGTGCGCTAAAATCATCGAGATTGTGGCGATGGAGACGCTAGAAAATGAGATTCTATTGATACTGTGCAAGCTTGAGAGGATTTTCCCACCGACGTTCTTCGATATCATAATACACCTGACGGTTCATCTTCCAACCGAGGCTAAGCTTGCCGGAGCAGTACAATATCGATGAATTTATCTCGTCGAAAGGTACCTTGAATTTTTCGGTTAACGCAATCAATATATTTTTTCTATAATATATGTTTGTATTTATTTATTTAACATAAGTTTATTTAGGTACCTTTTGACTCTAAAAAATTATATACGCGATAGAAATCAACCAGAGGAATCTATTATGGAAGATTATCTCCTAGATGAAGCAACCATATTTTGTTCCCGCTATCTGAACGAAGAAATCGAGATGAAGCTTAACAGGGCTCGTAGAATTCAGGACAGACCATATGGTTAAGCATATTACAAGAGAATGGAATCCATATTTATTAACAAGATATGTCGACTTATCCTCCTCAACAGCGTATGTTTTGATGAAGTTAGAGCGTAAGTCTATTTTGTATTAATTGTTCTTTATATATATATATATATATATATATATAATATTAACGTCAAAATTTAATGTTGAGAATAGAATTCATAAGAATGAAGTACGTGGCGGGTATCCTAATTAGAACCCTGATCGATTGGAAAAATATCATTAGCACAATTTTTGTGACTGGTTTGCACGTCATGTATGATATTCGAATCTCATGTTTTTGCCACTAGTCTTAATCTAAACTTATATCATTATGTAATTGCCATATAATTTATTTCGTCAGATTCAAGATCCAAACATATTTGTATCATTAGAGAAAGACTTGAGATGTCTAGGTCAGTTTCCCAGCATAGAGGTTGCATACTACAAAGGGTTCGGTGTTCTTGGATACAAATTTGAAATTAAGGACATAGAATAATCTCGAACCACCCAGAATAGTGGGATTGCGGCCATTGGCTCAGATGGTGTGATTTATTATGAGTACTTAGATTGCATACTTGGTATCCAATATCCCAGATGAGCAAAACCACTTTATATATTTCAGTGTATTTGGTATGATACATGAACCGGAACTGAAAGGTAGAGAGACGACCTCATGACTTGGAAAGATGAATATGGATTGACTAGTGTAAACACACGTTGATTTTGCTTTGAGAACCGACCGTTTATATTTCCGCAACAAGGATTTCAAGTATACTACTCAAAGTGCTTGAAGCATTCGGGATGGAGTGATGTATGCCGATGGAAGCCCACGGATATTTATGATGTCCCAGAATTCGAGGATCACATAGATAATAGTAATGAGGAAAAAGTGTAACGACTCTGAAATCCCTGTACAAATTAACTTGTTTACTGTATTGAAAGCGTATTTTCAGTCTAATTAGGAGTTATAAATTAATATTGTTCAATAAAAGTAAGAAGAAACTTGTAGCTCACTGGTAAAGCCTCTACAGTGCTGTGACATAGCCTATGTGTTCGAATCCCATCAGTCCCAATCATTTTTAATATTTTTTTAACTTTCCAGAAGCCTAAGAGTTGCTCGTGCAATATACGGAGAATCGAAAAGTTTCAGAAAAATCAAACTGGAGAAATACAGAGTTTATACACAGGGCACAAGCTCAGATTGCCTTCTTCTTCCGTCGATAGCAAGCACATGGCCTCTTCTGGGTCGCCAGATCCCCACTACCGTCGGTTGGAATAGCCCTAAATTTCTCCGTGCTTCGCCCGTGCGTCCCTCTGACCCCCTCTACCTCATTTTCCTTTTTGTTTTCTTTGAAATTAAACAGAGGACGGTAACCTTTCATTTCTTCATTAAACATCTTTTTAATACAAAATTTATCACAATTCTTTACACCACCTTAAACCTAATTTCACCTATAAATACCATCCTATTCCTTAGCTCTTTCCCATTCTGAAATCTAAAGAAAAAATTCTCTAAATTTTTTTCCGTACAAGTGGAGTTAAGCAAGCCAAGAGGAGTAGCGATTTAATTTCGACGACCGGAGCGACTAATCGACGGTTCCACGTATCCACAAGACCCTTTCCTTCTTCCTCTCTTTTCCTAGCGCAAAAACAAATAAGTCATTTCTTTCTCTCTTTCGTTTCATCTCAAATCGTTTCTTGAAAACAATATCGATAAAAAAGTAGAGTTAGCTTACTCACACTCTCCTTACAATATTTTTACTATCATCATCATGCTACATAGACCACAAATAATTTGTAACCATAACTTTAAAATAATATTCATATAATTAACTTTGCACATGTTTAGAATTTCTCGTTAAATAGAACATATATCAAATTTTACACAAAACTACCATGAACTTTACAGATGGTATTGTCCGCTCAGGACGAAACCGCACGGTTTTGCCCTTTAAAGCGAATCGGACCCGACCAAGGGCCACTTCCCATAAGGTCACCCATCCCAAGACATTCCTGGCCCGAGCACGCTTAACTATGGAGTTCTCAAGCTCCTGTAGTGTCGATTCACTTAAAATGTGCCTATGTAATCAAGGGCGGCATCATTACATTTATAATGCAGTTCGGTCCTCTTTCGGAATATGTTCCGAAGATTCTCCATTATTCTATAGTGGGTCCAACGGACTCAAGAGGTGGCCCCCACTCTCTAGGCGTGGCAGTTTGTTCTGTGAGCAAGAACCGGGTCCCGACATTCTCCCCGCCTTTAAACAGTGGTTCGTTCTAGAACCACAGACCTACTACTGAGGGACCTGTATGGGCCACCATAAATGTAACGCCCCACGCCCCAGTACAGATGGTATTGTCCGCTCTGGCCGAAACCGCACGGTTTTGCCCTTTAAAGCGAACCGGACCCGACCAGAGGCCACTTCCCAGAAGGTCACCCATTCCAAGACTTCTCTGGCCTAAGCACGCTTAACTACAGAGTTTTCAAACTCCTGTAGTGTTGATTCAATTAAAAGGCGCCTTTGTAATTGAGGGTGGTATCATTACATTTATAATGCAGTTCGGTCCTCTTTCGGAATGTCTTCCGAAAATTCTCCATTGTTCTACAGTGGGTCCCACGGACTCAAGGGGTATCCCCCACGGATTCAAGAGGTGGCCCCCGCCCTCTTGTCATGTCAATTGGCATGACATTTTGTTCTGTATGACACTTTGTTCCATGAGCAAGAACCGGGTCCCGACAGATATCATGACCTATACCTATAGAAAATTCATGGGGTAACGACCTACCCCATCACATACACTTTGGTTTCATTGCATGATATTTTAGATCACAAGTTTTTATCCGAAATGAAACAATTTACATTAAAATACCCTCACCTTTAAAAAATTGCTTTTTATCGATATTTTTAAATTCTTTGCAATTGCGTCTCTACAACCCTTTTAGAAGAACCCATTTACAGATGGTGTAGGTTATTGCATGTCCTTGGAATAGTAGAGTGAGATATAGAACTCCTCACGGAGCATTCAGTCTGGAAAGGAATAAAAATACGAATTTATAGAAAACGATTTATTTTCTTAAACAAATTAAACTTTGAAAAATTATATAAAAGTATGAATCCGTATTTTCAATAAAAACAAATTGGAAAAAACTATATTTTTAAATGAAAGATTAAAATTTTAACGAAAATACCATCAAATTTCCAAAAGTAGTAGTTTTCATAAAAAAATACCATAAACTTTTAAAAGTTAAGTTTTATCACTAAAATACCACTAAAACTAAAATATATTGTTATAAAAACTCTTAATAATATAAATCACCTTCGAGATTTATTTTTAAACAATATTAACGTATTTTTCATAAAACCCACTCGAGAAATGCAAACAATGTAAACGAACAAGAATAAATTTTTAAGGACCCTAGACTCATATAGGTTTAAACGGTATCATTTCTTTTAAGCCCCAGAGAGCCGGAGAAAGTGAGTACTTGCCTATTCAGGATAGACAACACTGCAAAAAATAACGGAGTTATCAAATGGCAATTGTCTTGAAAATACCCACAAATACTGCCGTCCATATGCAGCAGTTGTCCGATTATTCACGAACTTAAGAATTTCAACAGTTAAATCTATTCACAAGAAATGTTTATAACTCGAATACAAACTCGAATCCAAGCTTGAAATTAAACTCGAGCTCTAATCCAACTCGAACCCAAGCTTGAACACTGACATGAACTCAATCTACTCGAACTAACTTGACTCGACTCAGGATTGCAACTGTCATGACTCGCATTCTATTTGACTTACTGGATTTCATTTTTCAAAATTTTCAATCTATGGTTTCGATCAATGCATGTTATAATTGACCAAGCAAATCAAATATGGATATCAAACAGTTATAATATATATTACTCGTGTGTATGGGATAGTTTCAGGTGTGAATCCAACGGAACTTCAAGAGTCCCGTATTAACCTACTTGAATTCTGTTTACTCGAATCTCAGTCGGGTCGACTCCTCCACAGGTTAGAGTCCCTATGCTAACACATGAAATGGGCCCGTGTTTCCTTTCTCCTGGAGCCCCACTCTTGAGCTCGTGAATAGTTCTACGATTGTGTTGACATTCATACTTGAAACTTAACGTTAACATAGTGACAATATAGAGACCTATAGTGCATATAACCATGTTCCTTTACATATACTCTTGCTCGACATATACATTACTTATGACCATTCTATAATTGTCACTTTCAGTTTCACTCTATCTTTGGAACTTACCGAGCTCTGGTTTGTTGATGGGCATTCCACCCATTTTTGTTTTTCTTGGAATGTTTGTCGGATGCTGCGGAGACTGAGAAAGTGGACGCCCAAGAGTAGGATTATGACCAGATAGCTACTCAGGATTAGCTTAGCTTCCTTTTTCAGTTTATGTATGCTACCTGTTTCGGCATTTCTATTTTTGCACTTACTTTCAGTTGAACTCATGTATTTGTAAATATTTCAAGTTTGAATATAAATAAAGATATTTGTTGAAAAGTTTACAGTCTCCATTTTTTCTTGTATTATGTATTATTGCCTTGATACGCTTAGTGTATTTTTTTAGGGAATGACCTTCTCTGGATAAATATGTCGCGGGCTTGCACGTCACCGTATCGTCTACTGGGAAGCGGAACATGACATGTTTTATTGGTGGCCCATGCAGCTCTGTTCTGCATGAAGTCGTAAACAATATACCACAAGAATTAATAAATTCAACAAACATTTACATCCTTTGCATTTCAAATTCCTTAAATCTATCCTAACCTATCTTTTATATTTAGGTGATGGACTCTCCGAATAATTCCAGCACCAACATCAATGGCAACGCTCCACCGTCTACACTACCACCACCACCTACCATTTTAGTGCCTATCAATGAGCAAATGGTACTTCTTGAGGCTATCAAGAGCCTATTGGAAGGACGGAGGGAGCAGACAACCTTCATGCACCAAGAACTTGCTCGCCCTGAGGCGGAGGCACCCGGAGTTAAGCAGTTTCGGGCACTGCAGCCAAGAAACTTTTCGGGTAAAGAGATCCCGGTTGAAGCGGAGGAACGAGCTCAAGCGATTGCGGATGATTGTTACTCCCCACTTCCCGGTGTACGGGGAGGGGATACGGCGAGGTCCGCTACGTATTTACTCCGAAGTAAACACGCTAAGCATTTCTAAGCAATATAAAGTAAAATGTAAACAAGAGATATGGATATAATGAACAACAACTTTATTTATTAAACATTCTTTTATAGGTATAGCTGAAAATGTAAATACAAGGATAGAAAGCAATGCCTAAACAATGGCATGAACTGAAAAAAGATACGTACAAGTGACTATAGCTCGGGGTATTCAGTGTACTGCTCATGGGTCTGCTCCAAGTGCTCCTGGCTGGTCTCGAACTCTTTAGAATCGAGTCCTCCTGACAAAATTCCAATGAAGAAGAGAAATAGGAATGCCGTCAGCGAACAATCGCTCGGTAAGTCCCAAAGAAAGAAGGAGAAGAATATACAGAGAAGAGAGTATATCTAGTATAATGTTTGATTGTTATGTTAACGTAGTGTTTGTAGGTTGGTACAGAATATGACAGTGTATACGAGAAGAGTCCAACTTACACCGTGGACTTTGGTAATCCGTAGTACAAGGCTCCATCAAAAATACCACGGAACAACGACATGGATGTAATTACGTATTTTAGTGACCATTTCGTGCCACTTTTAACATGTTCCGTACCAGTCTACCCCTTTATAAACCCCGTAATATCTTATGTATTGATTGTATTAATTGTATCGTATTGTCTTGTAGTAATGGAAGACTTGCCGAAACCATGATATCAGTAAACAAAATGGATATAAATGGATAATCATGTAAACAGAGTATATCCATGGTTCGGTTCGGTCATGTTCATGTTGATATGGATTGTATTCCGGCATTCATGGATTCTTGTTGTATTGCAGTTATATTTGAATTGAATTTAAGTCAGATTGTATTCAGATTTGATCATGACTCGAACCGAGTCAGACTTTTAAACAGAATTTGAAGTCCTGATTGTTTTGGAGTTATCGGTAACTGCTGCAGATGGACGGCAGAATTTGTGTTTTTTTCCAAGACAATTACCGTATGATAACACCGTTGTTAGATTGTATATCTTAGATAGGCAAGCACCCACTTTCTCTGGCTCCCTGAGGCTCAAGAGAATTGGTCCCGCTTAAACCTATATTTACTAGGATCCTTATTGTAAATTGATATAATTTGAGGGGGTTTGATGTAAAAATAGTTTTGATATATTTTGAAAATACACCTCAAGTATTTAATTATCGTTTTTAGGGTTTTTATAGATGTATATTTTATAAAAGTGAAATTTTCTAGTGAGTAGAACCTAGTTTTCATTGTATATGGTACTTTAATGAAATATTAGGATTTGTATTGAATTGTAATGGTAGTTTCATGAAATTATGATTCCTTTGATTTAGAAAACATGGAATATTTATATAATATATTTAAAATAGATATTTTGATAATAGTTATAAATATATAAATATATATATATATATATATTTAATAACATAGTTTTTATTTATTTTGTAGAAATCTCATTTTCTTAAAAATTGCATCAAAAATTCTATTGAGATCGAATGCTCCTTGTGGAGGTCTGCATATCGCTCTACTTTACCCGAGGATGTGCGATAACCCGCACCATTCCGATCGGGGTTCCCCAAAATGGGATGTAGAGACACAATTGCAAAGAATTAATTAACACGTTTTTAAAGAAAACGGTTTTGTAAGTTTAGGGTATTTAAATGTAATGTTGTATTTTGTCCCAAAAGAATGATTTACAAACCATCATGCTATGTCAAGGATGAGTGTTGTGATGGGATAGGTCATTACCTCGTGAGTTTTCTAAAGGTAATACAAGAAATATGTTGAATTATGTCAAAAATAAAGTATATGGTATTTAATCATAAAAATGCGATAAAAGTTGTATAATACTTATTTTGAGATGAAACTTGTTCTAATGTGTTTTTTATGATTTCTAAACAATATATTAAAAATTGGTAGGTTTGTTATTAAGAATGAGTTGGATTTTTAAAGAAAAGAGAATCAGAAGTCGGAATAAATCCACTTCCGACGAGTTTTGAAAAGAGAAATTTTTAGAATAGCAAAAGAGAAGGGAAGATAGGATTTATAAGCTATAAAGAAAGAGGGGAGGTATGGAAAAAATTTGGAACCGTCGGGGCGTCGTTTCGTCGCCGGAATCTCCTCGAAACTTTGTCGGAACTTCGCCCTTTGCTAACTCAACTTGCACAACTTAGGACTTGGAAAATTTATGGAGTTTTTATAATGAAATTCTGAATGAGGAGGGGTGAAATGGAGTGTGGTATTTATAGGGAAAATTAGGGTTTAGGGTAATGAATTTGAGAATTAAAATGTACATTAAAATTTGGTTTAATGCTAATTTTTAATTCTCTGTTTATTTTTAATAAAAAAAAAAATAGTACAGGGGTTAAGAGGGGAGGCCAAGGGAATAGGGTTAGCAAGTTGAAGCATTACCTACGGAGGGGGGCCGACGACGCCGGGCCAAGGAGTGATCTCGCCGGTCCAATCCCGTCGACTAGGACTTGGATCTCCTCCACGTGTCAATGTCTGTATGAATAGTGTTTTGCACATGTTTGTTTTCTGTGTGACTTTTCATTTTACGTGTAGTGCATATGAAAACTGTTAAGCTTCTATAAGATTAAAAGAAAAAACAATTAAAAATAATATGTGGCTGATGGGATTCAAACACAGGGGCTACGTCACAGCAGTGCAAGGTTTTACCAATAAGCTACAAGTGCTTTCTTGTAGTTCAAAAGCAAATCAAATTTATAACTTGTGCTCAGGCATAGATACTCATTTCCGTATTTTGGAAAATTTGTAAAGAAGGTTTAGGGTTGTTATATTCTAACCTCCTTATAAAAATTTCTTCCTCGAAATTTGTAGAAAGAAAGTGTAACAAATTCAAGAAAAGTTTGGTGATAGAACTATTAATAGTGCATAAAAAATATTTGGAAGAACGAAAGAAAGCAAAACTTTTGGTAAAATTGAAAAAGATGTGAGGGAATTACCAGGGTTACCTTGGTCTACAGTCTCGTCTTCTACGGCTACTAAAGTGAAAGCCTGACGCCGGGGTACATTCTTCCTAACTAGAGGCACATTCTTCTGTCCTTGGGGAATGTTCCTCTGCCCTCGAAGCATATTCCTCAGTGCCTGATGGAATTGGAGATTAGGCTAAGCAGGAGGTCCACGTTGAGGTGGAGCTGGAAGAGCAAGACGAGATGTAGGAGCCTGGATAGCTGGCCGCTGATAAGTGTTGTGAGTTGGAATTGTGTTGCGTCTATAAGGACATGTTCCAATTCCATGATTGGATGTGCCACAAACTAAGCACAGGCCTTTTGCACGCTTATAGTTCCAAAGGTGTCCATCTCTCTTGCAGTAGAAGCAAAAATCTTGACTTGGCTGGTTATTTGTTTCTTCCGGTCTCCTGGGTTCAAACGGTGGTCTTGAAGAGGCTCCTCCTGCCATCTGAGGGGCAGGGCACTTCACACCGGCAGATTGAGGTATACCTTTCTTCTTCACCACTGCCTCATATCGACGGGCAGCTTTCAAAGCCAGGTCGTGGGTTGGGAAATCCCCTGTAGCTAAGGCAGCTTGGATCTCCGGATCTAACCCTTGCTGAAATCGTCTAGACCTGATCTCGGCAGTCGGTATCATGTGTGCCGCGAACTTGTTGCGGTCTTATGTTAGCTGTGTAGTATGTGATATTTGAAAATCGAATATTGAGACATATCTTACCTACCGAGCATGGTAAACTCAGCATCATATTCATCCACGGATTTAGTCCACATCGAACCCTGTTTTAGATGGATAAATTGCTGCTCCATGTCAAATCGGGCAATCTCTAGGAAGTACTTCGCGTCGAACATGTCGCGAAAAGTCCTCCATTCGATAGGTTGGGAAAGACGGCTTTCTTCCGCCTTCCACCAAACTCGAGCGTTGTCAGTGAGTTGCAGCTTTATAACTTGAACCCAAGCGATCTCTGGCATGTAAGTCCATGTCACGCACCCCACGAACTTGCGGGGAGGCGGAATATATGAAAAACGATTATCAAAGCTTCGTAACACGGACTAGAGCGCATGAATCGTTATCTAAACCATTGCTAACTATCTACTAGAGATTTAACTACTCGGATACGAAGTTATGCCTCACGTTACTTGTCCTTCGGGTCTTCATCGCGGTCCTCCACTCCTCGTAGGCTCTTTAGAACATCGGCACCTCAACGGCCTCCTCGAATCAAAGACGATCCACCCGAAAGCTCCTACGCCAAGCCTAATCTCAAACTTGAGATAACTAGGTTGCTTAAAGTGCTAATCTAAGCTACCTAGGGGATATAGAGTGAGGTTATGGATGTATTAGTCTAGCTAACCCTTGATCTCAACACATGAGAGGTTAGGGTTAGGGTTTGAAGAGAGAGTGAGCTTGAGGAGAGAGAAGGTGAAGATGAGAATGAAATGAGATAATGATGTTATCATAATATATATGAAGCATTATTATTTATCCAAAAATCAAATAATAGAATTAACAACCATGCTTCATAAATATCTATGAGTGATTCATCTCCATGAGTCATTAAGCATTTATGATGCATTAATGACTTGGATGAATCACACAAATGAGTCACTAATCTCATTTAATGCAATGCCACCTTAACCCCTTAGTCACCACTCTTCTAGAAGCTTCCCGACAAATTATGAGAACCCCCCTCCAATCCGTGAAAACATGGAAAAACTTTAGACTGTATAAATCCAGTAACCCGATACTAGAATCTGGCTTAAACCAAAGCCGACTAGTAAAAACTGTCCGAAAAAGTCGTACGTGTGTAAACACACGTATGCGTCGGAACCCTTGTCGTAAAACCATACGACCTCTATATCGTTTCGCCTGGAGCAGGGAAACTCTCTGTGTGGAACTCTAAAGACTCGACACTATGCTGGCAGTGGGTTTAACCACAGACCGCAAGCGGCACTAGCTGTACGTAACGGTCCCCAGGTAGATGTCGATAAGAAGGCCGATGAGGAAAATCATCCGAACTCCCACTGAGCCTGATGTGACAATCTCCGTACAGTCCGGTCTGTTCGTCTAAGACTATCGCATATCAAGCCTAGGGGGCGGCAAGCGTCAGTCCCCTAATAGCTGTATAAGTCGTGTCGGAGCGAAGCCCATTACACCCTGAGAAGCTACTGGAACCTACCAGTATATCTCGCTTTCCCTGGCCAGGGACTTTGCGTAATGGATCTCTGACACAGCGCAATATCATCTCCCAATACCGGGAGAGACGAATCCTATCTAACCACTACTGCCTCCAAGTGCTCGGGACTGCACCCAACTGCTACCTGTTTGCACGACTCCTTTGAGCCATGGTAGGGTAGCAATCTAAGAACAGTGGGACACACTCGAGGCGAAGTAGCAGTGTCAAGTCTGTGGACTATGCTGTACTCATGTCATCTGGGAACTGTTAACTGACGACGGGTATAATACCAACCAACAGTTCCCCTGCGAGTCCTGTCCGGTGTACCCGTAACCTAACGAGCACCTGTATACTATCTCCAGTACGACGTACTGATGGCTATGGGACAGACCATCTCCCTAACTGGGATGAGAAGCGTACACACTTAGTCTACTCCGGAATATCGATGTCCTATCTCGATAATCCAACGATCAGGGACCTGTATAGGATGTTGCTTACAGACTACCCAGCCCTCACTAGTGTGACTGCCATCACAACACTGGTAATCAAGTAAAGATCCTATGGGCTCTACTAATATGTATAAGTGATACGTTACAAGAAACATATGCACATATTAAAGTAGACACAAACCAAGTAGCATACTACCATTTTTAGCAAGACTGTATATACAACTGTGAATATCCCAAGCTTCCATTAAATAATATACAATCTAGTATGATACAATAATGGCCCCTAGGGCATATACACTAACAATCTCCCACTTGCACTAGGGCCATGAGCTGGCATATCGTAGACCTATCATCTCGAATAGCCTCTCGAACTGCGTCTGAGGAAGGGCCTTTGTGAATGGATCAGCAATGTTATTCTCCGTCTCTACTCTCTTCACCTCGATCTCCCGGCAATCTACGATCTCCCTGATCAGGTGATAACGCCTTAAGATGTGTCTGGACTTCTGATGGGACCTGGGTTCCTTCGCTAAAGCTATAGCGCCATTGTTGTCACAATACAGATGTATTGGACCAACACTGAAAGGAACCACCTGAAGTTCTGTGAGGAACTTCTTCATCCAGACAGCTTCTTTTGCGGCATCGCAAGCAGCTATGTACTCCGCTTCTATTGTTGAGTCAGCAACGGTCTCCTGCTTGGAACTCTTCCAACAGACCGCCCCTCCATTGAGGGTAAAGACATAACCCGACATGGACTTGGAGTCATCTTTGTCACTCTGGAAGCCGGAGTCGGCAAAGGCCTCCATCTGGAGGTCTTTTTTGCCATACACCAAGAACATCTCCTTAGTCCTTCTCAGGTACTTGAGAATGTTCTTTACTGCTATCCAGTGCTTCTCCCCTGGGTTTGCTTGATACCGGCTTACTACGCTCAATGCGTATGCTACATCTGGTCTGGTACATAACATCGCATACATTATAGAGCCTACCGTAGAAGCGTAGGGTATAATCGACATGCGATCCCTTTCCAAATCAGTCTTGGGAGACATCTCTTTGGAGAGGGTGATTCCGTGACAAGCCGGTAGGTTACCGCGCTTAGAATCATCCATACTAAATCTCTTCACTATGGTGTCTATGTACCTGGACTGCGAAAGTCCCAACATCCTCTTTGATCTATCACGATAGATCCGGATTCCCAGAATGTAGGTGGCATCACCCAGGTCTTTCATGGAGAATTTATGTGACAAGAATCTTTTGACTGACTGTAACATAGGAATATCATTTCCTATTAGGAGAATTCCATCCACGTATAAGACGAGGAATACTACAGCTCTCCCTGCAATCTTACTGTATATGCAAGGTTCATATGGATTTTTGATAAAGTCGAATTCTTTGACAGCATCATCAAAACAGATGTTCCAACTCCGCGATGCCTGTTTTAGTCCATAAATGGACTTAAGCAGCTTGCATACTTTACCGCTGCTCCCACTCTGAATGAATCCCTCTGGCTGATCCATATAGACGCTCTCTTCCAAATTACCATTTAGAAAAGCCGTCTTTACGTCCATCTGCCAGATTTCATAATCGTGGAAGGCAGCAATAGCAAGAAGGAACCGAATAGATTTAAGCATAGCCACTGGAGAAAATGTTTCATCATAGTCCAAACCAGGTCTTTGACGGAAACCCTTTGCAACAAGTCTAGCCTTATAGGTTTCAACCTGTCTATCTACACCAATCTTCTTTTTGAAGATCCATTTGCATCCTACGGGTTTTACCCCATCTGGAGCGATATCCAAAGTCCATACTTTGTTAGTGTACATGGACTCCATTTCGGTCTGCATTGCATCCAGCCATTTTATTGAGTCACCGCTCTGAATGGCTTGCTGGAAGCTAGTAGGCTCATCATAGTCAATGGTGCAATCCTCTCTATCCCCGTCTATAAGAAAACCGTAGTAACTCTCGGGCAGATGAGATTGCCTACTACTCCTGCGGAGTGGCGTCGGGATGTCCTGTTCTTCTTGAACTTCTGGTTCTACCATACTTTCAGTAGTAGTTTGTGGTTCTGGAATTTCTTCCAGTTCTATTGCACTCCCACTCTTCTGATTTTCCAAAAATTCAGTTTCCAAGAAGCAGGCATGACGAGAAACAAAAACCTTTTGTTCTTCTGCGTAATAGAAATAATAACCCTTGGAGTTCTTTGGATATCCCACAAACTTACACTTTACTGAGCGTGCCTCGAGCTTGTCCGCATGCTGCTTTTTTACAAAAGCTGGACATCCCCATGCCTTAAAATGTTTTAGACAGGGTTTCTTCCCACTCCACATCTGATATGGTGTGGTAGGCACAGTTTTAGTAGGAACTTGGTTCAAAAGATATGCAGCTGATTCTAGTGTATATCCCCAGAATGATCGTGGTAACTCAGAGTTACTCATCATGGAACGAACCATATCTAATAGGGTTCGATTCCTCCTTTCCGATACACCGTTATGTTGTGGCGTGTATGGAGGAGTAAGCTGAGAGAGAATTCTATTCTTTTTTAAGTAACTCAGGAACTCGGCGCTTAAGTATTCACCACCTCGATCAGATCTCAGTGTCTTTATACTCTTGCCTTTTTATTTTTCCACTTCATTCTTGTATTCTTGGAATTTCTCAAAAGCCTCGGATTTATGCTTCATTAAGAAGACATATCCATACCTAGAGAAATCATCTGTAAAAGTAATGAAGTAGGAATAACCACCTCGCGCATGTGTAGACATTGGACCGCACACGTCACTGTGTACGAGTCCCAAAAGCTCGCTTGCTCTTACTCCGTGTCCAGTGAACAGAGTCTTTGTCATCTTTCCCATGAGACAAGATTCACAAGTAGCATAAGATTGATATTCAAACGGATTCAAATATCCTTCTCTATGTAACTTAGTCAACCTTCTCTCATTGATGTGACCTAGTCTACAGTGCCATAAGAAAGCCTAATTTATATCTGGAGACTTTCTTTTAAGTGTGTTCTGGACACTGAAAATCTGAGCTTGATTTAATACGTATATTCCGTTTTGTAATGTACCTGACCCAATCAGAACTTGATTTAGGTGGATGTGAACCACATCACTTACAAAAGTAAAATCATATCCTTCCTTAGAAAGTAAGGATACAGATATGATATTACAAGTTGTTCCTGGTACGTAAAAACAGTTACGCAGAATCAATATCTGCCCAGTTGTCAGTCCAAGATGATATTTCCCTACGGTTCAGTGTCCATGCTCATTCCGTTAGCAACCGTGAGGGTCATATCACCTATCCCGATAACCCTACGGTTTCTCAGAGCCTGTAATGAATTACAGATGTGAGATCCTGACCCGGTATCCAATACCCAGGAAGTAGGGTTAACTGACATACAGTTCTCTATTACAAACACACTTGAGGCTGAAGCCACAATATACTTCGTATCCTGGCTACTGGCTTCTAAAGCCCTGCAATCATTCTGCCAATGTTCATTCCTGTAACAATAAGAACGTCCCTGTTTTACTATATCTAGTCCCGAAACTTTTGCCTTTCTCTTTCCTTCTCTTTCCCTGGTTTCCTTCAGGGTAAGAGACAGAGACTGTAGAATCAAGTCAGTATTTGACTTATTTCCCAACGCGGTCTCCAGGTCCTGGAGCTCATCAATATAGCTAGTCATTGTAAGGACGTTGTCCCCTACAGATGACCCGTCAGCCATCCTCGCTTGAATTAATTCGTTCGAGGTTTCATATCTAGTGATATGAGATTGCTCTCCATATAAATCTTTATTATGGAGAAAGATGGAAACTAAGTCCATCTTCTCGTGCTGCTTCTGGTATACACCATCAACTGAAGCTAACACGAGGCACTTAGCTTTCGCTTTATCTTTTTCCCTTGTCTGACGGATATCCATATCCGTGACAGTGGAAACTGGACCTGGGACGACGGGATCTTGAGTAGTAATAAGGTGGTCCAGCTTGTTATAGCCAATGGACATCTGGACAGACCTTTGCCAGTCATATAAGTCAGATTCAGTCAATTTATTATCTAGATGTAATCTAGGTGTGGTCACAAGGTCGCTGCAATTAAGAGAGAGAAAAGAAAACATTTTAGCATGATACTGTTGCAAGTTTAGATTGGTTTTAAGTTTATCTAAACAGGATGGCTCGCACTGTTTCTCGAATCCTTCCTCAAACCATAAAAGAAGAATTAGTCAGGACAATTCTCACCATACAATACTTGCTTAACCGTTCAGCCAGGCCAGTGTCGATACTTCGAGGGAGGTTTTCCAACGCTTTCGCGAAGTTCCTTAATTAAATAACCTCTTTTCTCTGGGGGTGTAGCCCCGCTGACACCTTTCCAAGTACCTACTTAGTTTATAGCATTGATCGTTAAGTGACGAATCTCCTGATAAGTAACTTGTACTCACAGCAGGATCGATATCCAAAATATTATCGTATGATAATGTTGAAGGAATCCTACCAACATTCATCAAACTCCAAAATGGTATGCATCTCTCTGCAAATTTCAGTTTCTTTAGAAATTCCCGATGTGGATTTTTGCCCCATACTCTTATGACCTTGACTAAGGGCCAACAAATCATAAGTCACATGTCAAGTTCTACACGTCATTGTCCAGGTTAATTTGAACCCACCTGTACATACTCTTGACTAAGGGCCAACAAAGTAATACGACTATCCCAAACCAACGCATCTATCTATGCAACAAATGAATACTCCAGCAGCTACCAAACACTATGCCTTGACTAAGGGCCAACAAACATAGCTTGAATACTACTGACCATCCATAAGAAATGACGGAGGGCTACGAATGGTTTTGGCAAAACCATGAACGTAGTGAACTTGATATAATCGAAGGAACCTGATACTTTTAGAAAGGAGTGGTTAAAGCTCCGTAATTTAAAAATTCTGATTTTTAAAATAACCGAGTGGTTTCTTTTAAATTTGTTCCAACGATTAAACTTTGGTTTATTTTCTTTGCATTATTATAATGCGTCCCATCATTAATCTTATCGTTGCAGAAAACAACGAAAATACCACGTCCTCTTATGCCATCCGCATTCGCCACTGGGTCCCGTCATCACCCGTTAGGTTACTTAACTAACGACAGAGCGGGGCTGGGCTAGCGTGGGTGTAAAACATAAGTGACGTCTAATAGCTATCATATATAGATATTGTACATTCTTCAGACGCAATAATAAGCATTCCAGATCACAGATGAACTTTATTGGATATACTAGTAATCCGCATTTGCTTTGAGCCTGCAATAAAAGACAGATTACACAGTTGTGATGAATAGCCATTACCCCACCCCAGACCCCTACGGGTACGGCAAACTACCCGCCAAGTACCCGAAGTGAAGCGGTCTCCCTCAACAACGTGAGTAGGCCACTAAACACATCAACGTACCCGGTAGTTTGTGTACCCCACCTTGGGTCTATCCTAGGAGCTAAAACAGTAAAAAGAAATAATAATACAACGGTGGCTACAACCGCAACCTGGATGTGCCCCGCAAAAGAATATTACATTAAATTACATTTACATTGAATGAATGAATATTAAACACATCTCAAACCCCGGCTAATCATCTCAACAGTCCAACACAGTTCATATACACAAACAGTAAACATTTCAGAAATGTGCAACCCCCTGCCAACCGACATACTAGCAGTTAGGGGAGGTTTACGAACACATTAAATATTATAGATAAAAACCCAATTAGCAAATATCTTAGAATATCGATCGACTTCCCTTTTCTGTGTCTATCCCAAAAGCAAACCTGCACTGAAGTAACCTGGATAGAAAAAGAACATACAGGAAAACAAAAAACCAGAAATTATGAATTACTGTGAAACTCCGAGTCAACTCGGCGTTGACTCGGCGGCGGATCCGTGGCATAAGCACTCTATTGCCGCGGATCCGCGGCCGTTTTGTCGAGTTACTGGCTCGTATTTTTCCAGTATTCATTAATTTCCCTGCTGTGAATTTTAAGGTATGTCAAATAATTTTTCAGACACTTTTAAAATAAACAGAAACTTAGGATTTCCGGGGTTTCGTTTTTGCGTTTTCCGTCGATCGAACTTCTAACTAGTTGCTAACAAGCTAGTAATGGTTTAGTTGGCTCTGATACCACTGTAAGTCCATGTCACGCACCCCACGAACTTGCGGGGAGGCGGAATATATGAAAAACGATTATCAAAGCTTCGTACCACGGACTTGAGCGCATGAATCGTTATTTAAACCATTGCTAACTATCTACTAGAGGTTTAACTACTCGGATACGAAGTTATACCTCACGTTACTTGTCCTTCGGTTCTTCATCGTAGTCCTCCACTCCTCGTAGGCTCCTTGGAACATCGGCACCTCAACGGCCTCCTCGAATCAAAGACGATCCACCCGAAAGCTCTTACGCCAAGCTTAATCTCAAACTTGAGATAATTAGGTTGCTTAAAGTGCTAATCTAAGCTTCCTAGGGGATATAGAGTGAGGTTATGGATGTATTAGTCTAGCTAACCCTTGATCTCAACACATGAGAGGTTAGGGTTAGGGTTTGAAGAGAGAGTGAGCTTGAGGAGAGAGAAGGTGAAGATGAGAATGAAATGAGATAATGATGTTATCATAATATATGTGAAGTATTATTATTTATCCAAAAATAAAATAATAGAATTAACAACCATGCTTTATAAATATCTATGAGTGATTCATCTCCATGAGTCATTAAGCATTTATGATGCATTAATGACTTGGATGAATCACACAAATGAGTCACTAATCTCATTTAATGCAATGCCACCTTAACCCCTTAGTCACCACTCTTCTAGAAGCTTCCCGATAAATTATGAGAACGCCCCTCCAATCCGTGAAAACACGGAAAAACTTTAGACTGTAAAAATCCAGTAACCCGATACGAGAATCTGGCTTAAACCAAAGCCGACTAGTTAAAAATGTCCGAAAAAGTCGTACGTGCGTAAACACACGTATGCGTCCGAACCCTTGTCGTAAAACCATACGACCTCTATATCGTTTCGCCTGGAGCATGGAAACTCTCTGTGTGGGACTCTAAAGACTCGACACTACGCTGGCAGTGGGTTTAACCACAGACCGCAAGCGGCACTAGCTGTACGTAACGGTCCCCAGGTAGATGTCGATAAGAAGGCCGATGAGGAAAATCATCCGAACTCCCACTGAGCCTGATGTGACAATCTCCGTACAGTCCGTTCTGTTCGTCTAAGACTATCGCATATCAAGCCTAGGGGGCGGCAAGCGTCAGTCCCCTAATAGCTGTATAAGTCGTGTCGGAGCGAAGCCCATTACACCCTGAGAAGCTACTGGAACCTACCAGTATATCTCGCTTGCCCTGGCCAGGGACTTTGCGTAATGGCTCTCTGACACAGCGCGATATCATCTCCCAATACCGGGAGAGACGAATCCTATCTAACCACTACTGCCTCCAAGTGCTCGGGACTGCACCCAATTGCTACCTGTTTGCACGACTCCTTTGAGCCGTGGTAGGGTATCAATCTAAGAACAACGGGACACACTCGAGGCGAAATAGCAGTGTCAAGTCTGCGGACTATGCTGTACTCATGTCATCTGGGAACTGTTAACTGACGACGGGTATAATATCAACCAACAATTCCCCTGCGAGTCCTGTCCGGTGTACCCGTAACCTAACGAGCACATGTATACTATCTCCAGCACGACATACTGATGGCTATGGGACAGACCATCTCCCCAACTGGGATGAGAAGCGTACACACTTAGTCTACTCCGGAATATCGATGCCCTATCTCGATAATCCAATGACCAGGGACCTGTATAGGATGTTGCTTACAGACTACCTAGCCCCCACTAGTGTGACTGACATCACAACGCTGGTAATCAAGCAAACATCCTATGGGCTCTACTAATATGTATAAGTGATACGTTACAAGAAACATATGCACATATTAAAGTAGACACAAACCAAGTAGCATACTACCATTTTTAGCAAGACTGTATATACAACTGTGAATATCCCAAGCTTCCATTAAGTAATATACAATCTAGTATGATACAATAATGGCCCCTAGGCATATACACTAACATGGCACTTGTGCCGCTGCCAGGTCATCCTCAATACTTTGAGCCCATTCTTCCGCTTCCAAAGGGATATCTTTTCCTAAAAAATGTTTTGGGTGCAATGCCCGGAATTGCTTCACTCCGGGCGCTTCTGCTTCTAGACGGTTCAGTAATATAGCAGTCTGCTGCTGTTGTCCTTCCAGGAGGCTTCGGATTACCTCAAGCAGTACCGTCTACTCATTGATCAGAGCACCAACGGTAGGCGTAAGCGGTAGAGGTGGTAGTGTGTTGTTGAAGTTGGTGCTGGTGTTGTTTGGAGAATCCATAACCTTGAAAGAAAAATAGGGTTAGGACAGATTCAAAGCATATGAAATTGTAAGATTCAAGGAATATGAATTGTAAAGACCGTTTTTAGTTGCTGATTCTTGTATTATATTGCTTAGGACTTCATACAGAATTGACCCGCATGTCCATGCAGAACTGACCTGCATGGGCCGCCAACAAAACCTTTCACGCCCTGCTTCCCGGCGTACGGGGAGGGGACGCGGCGATGCCCGCTACGTATTTACTCCGAAATAAACACGCTAAGCGTTTCTAAGCAGTATAAAGTAAAATGTACACAAGAGACATGAATATAATGAACATCAACTTTATTTATTAAACATTCTTTTACAGGTACAGCTGGAAATGTAAACACAAGGATGGAAAGCAATGCCTAAACAATGGTATGAACTGAAAAGAAAATATGTACAAGTGACTATAGCTCGAGGTCTTCAGTGTACAGCTTAGAGGTCTGCTCCAAGTGCTCTTGGCTGGTCTCGAACTCTTCAGAGTTGGGTCCTTCTGACAACATTCTAAAGAAGAAGAGAAATAGGAATGTCGTCAGCGAACAATCGCTCGGTAAGTCCCAAAGAAAGAAGGAGAAGAATATACAGAGAAGAGAGTATATCTAGAATAATATTTGATTGCTATGTTAACGTAGTGTTTGTAGCTTGGTACAGAATATGCCAGTGTATACGAGAGGAGTCCAACTTACACCGTGGACTCTGGTAACCCGTAGTACAAGGCTCCGTCGAAAATACTACGGAACAATGGCATAATTGTAATTACGTCTTTTAGTGACCACCC
Organism: Agapanthus africanus; assembly: GCA_030015575.1. Taxonomy (NCBI): domain Eukaryota; kingdom Viridiplantae; phylum Streptophyta; class Magnoliopsida; order Asparagales; family Amaryllidaceae; genus Agapanthus; species Agapanthus africanus. The sequence goes on along the minus strand of CM057350.1, from coordinate 126,479,292 downwards.
CATACTACCTTTAACATGTTCCGTACCAATCTACCTCTTTATAAACCCCATAATATCATGCACCGCTTCCCAAAGTACGCTAAGATGGGCACGCGACATAGCCAATCATGCTACCTGTGGATAGGAAATATCCTTCCACAGTCACATTACGGCTGTAGATATCAAGAACAATAATAAACTATCTAACACATGTCCATAAGCCAGAATAAAACGAGTCAAGAATAAAAATAATGCGGAAGCAAAAGATCCAATACAAGAATAACTGGAATGTATGTCCCATAATGCGGGCTCACATCAGGAATGAAAATACTGAAAATAAAAGAACTGACTACTAACGAGTCCTCACTACTCAGCCTGCTAACTGAAGTACTCCTGCTCGGACTGCAGCAAAGGTAAGGAATCTGGGCCATGCAAAACCCAGACGTCAGCGCTTCATAACATCAAGCAATAATATATAAACAGGGTAGCAAGACATGCAAATATGATCATAAATGGTAAAGTAGGTGTAACAGCAATATAAATCAGGGCAGTGAAAGGTAGTGTGCAGTGAGTAATCTAAACCGGTCTATTGGGTTAACTACTCTTAAGTCTTTGAAATCAATTTGATGAATCATCGATGTAACTCAATAGTATCCCGTGCATGCCCGGGATCACGGTCTATGACTCTTGGGCTGAATCCGAGACGTGTCGCAAGGCAGTAAAGGGTGGTAGGTAATGACGAGTGATGTCAGCAACATCACCCCGGGCTGGCCTAGCCCGTAAGACTGATCATAAAAGGAATAGAACTGTCGAGTTACAGGTCAGGTTTCATCATTGATTTCCCCATACCCCCAAGTTATATGTGCTTAAGTCAGGTATTAAATAATCTGGAGCTAATGCCAAAACAGGATCAAGCAGGTACAGGTTTGTCTGGATAGACAACAGGAAATGTCCGTAAGGAAAACAGGTCAGGTTTATTGGCATTAGTCACAAGATCAGGTAACAGGTAAAGCCATGGTACATCAGGTCAAGTCAGGTAGTATATAGGTATCATGTCATGTCGAGAGGTGCACGGTACCATGTCGTGTCAAGTAGTAGGTGTAATAAGTCATGTCAGGGGTGCAAAAAATGTCATGTGGGTGCTCATAATCAACTAACATAAGCATGGGTATACAAAACAAGCATGGGGTACTAATGGAACAATAAAATAGAACATTGTAATGTGATATGCAATCAGGTACAGATTAAGGCATATAGATACACAGTTATGATTAGGGTTAAAGTTAAAGTTCCAACACTAATTAAACTACAATTTATCAAATGTGGAATGTTAATATTTCAATGTTATACATTCAAGTGATGTATAGATGCAATAACATGTATATTAGACGAGATGGATGCAAACGGGTGTTTGAACAGTTATAAACTATTTAAAGGGTACTATGGGCTATGTAAATAATTATTATGTGATTTAAATATGGATATGGGTCCTATGTATAGTAAACTAAAATGCAACAGGGTATGTCTCAATTTCTGAATCTAAAATGATATAATGGAATATCGAATGTTAAAATGTAACATGAGACATTAGATTAAATCTATAGGTTTCACATGTGATCAAATAAGTATAAAATATTATGAATAGCATGTAGCAAGTTTCACTTGCCTAGACGAATCGCGATACGGTATACGGAACGTCACACGTCGGCGGGAAAAGTCGCGACGCGCGCACGGTACACGGAACGAATCCAAACAACGCACAAGGTGAATACACGGGTCAGGTATGATCGCTGGGTTGTCGGGATTGTCGACGTCGTCACGGCTCTGACGATCTACAGAGGTATTAAATAAAAAAACAGAAAAGTAAAAAAAATAAAAGAAAAAGAATAGAAAGAAGAAGAAGAGAAGAATGAGGGAGAAGGGTTGCTCACTGGGGTTGGGAGAAGGCTAGGATGTGGTTGCAACCGTGGGAGGTCGTCGGCAAGGGATCGCCGGCGAGAACGACGACAAGGCAAAAAGGGTTCTTGGTTGCAGGGAATGGCTCCGGTGCTAGGGTTTCTGTGCAGGGGGAGTTCTGGTATAGGTGTTGGGTTGATGTAGGGGAGTTTGGAGAGAGGAGAAGAATGAGGAGGCGACGGCGAGGGGTCGTCGGCGACGGGATGAGGTGATGGTGAAGGGTTCTCGGGGGTTCTTGTGGGTGCAGTGGGCTCGGGAAAAGGAAGGAGGAAAAGAAAGAAGGAGGAAGGAGATGAGACGAGGCTCGGTTGAGGTTGAGGAGGTGATAGAGTAGTGGAGTTTAGGGTTAGGGTTTGAGGAAGGCGATAGGTTAAAGGAGAAGGGAGCTGCGGGGTTTTAAAAAGGAAGAAGAAAATATAGGGATGCTGAGAAGGGAGGTGAGCGTAGCGGGGAGGAGGTTACGCGACTCGAGGAACGCACAGTAAACGCGAGATGAGAGAGAGAGAGGCGCGAGAGGAAAGAGAAAGGAGAGAGAGGGAGTTGCGCTGGGGAGAGAGAGAAAAGGAGAAAGAGAAAGATTTTGAGGGGAGAGAGAGAGGAGTGTGGGGCCCGGCGTCAGAATAAAAGGATTTTATTGGCTCAGAAGAAAAGAGAGAGATGGGGAAAGAGTTGGAAAAATTTAAAAAGATTTTAATTGGTAAAAAAATATTTTTGTTGGCTGTAAAAGAAATCTTTAGGCTGTTATATATATATATATATATATATATATATATATATATATATATATATATATATATTAAACGAATTTAAAGAAATTTAAAATAATTAGAATTTTGGCGGGATACAAAATATTTCAAAATGCGCCCGGTCGGGTCCAAAATTTTGGATTTGAAATACGAAAATTTTATGCAACCTCCAAAACTTAGAATGAAAGATTAGGTAATGAAAATGCGTACCCCCAAGAACTGACGCACGTACGTGCGTGTAGCTGTCCAAACATGTCTGTTTCACTGAAAAGGACGAGAACACGATGCGCGGATGCTACCACGGGGTTAGAGGTATCATGCAGGCTATGAAATGCAATTTTAATTTATTTTACGCGACCTAAAATGTTATATGTAAAATACGCGATACTAGGTGAATGTTAATATGCAGTTTATACTAGATGCACGTTTCTATGCAACAAGCTAGGGTACTCTATAATTATGAATCAACAGGTTCAAACAAGCGGGTCAGGTCGAATGTAATGTAAAAGTAAACTACCCTTCGCATCCAAACATGATAAATCAATAAAATACCACAGACAAACAAATACAGAAACAGAAATTGGTATAACTGAACTCGGTTGTTACATTATACCCAACTACAAAAAGAATTTCGTCATCGAAATTCCAAGAACAAGAAAGGATAAACAAACAACAAACTACAAGAATAGATTGGGAAACTTCTGTCGGATTTCATCTTCTCGTTCCCAAGTTGACTCTCCATGTGATCGATTACCCCAAGAAACAAGTACAAGAGGGATAACTTTGTTCTTAAGAACCTTTTCTCTTCGATCCACAATCGACATCGGTCGCTCCTCAAAAGTCAAGTCTTCTCGTACAGTCAGCTCCGAATGATCCAACACATGTGTTTCATCTCGAACATATTTACGGAGTTGAGATACATGAAACACGTCATGAACATTCGCCAAGGATTGCGGCAACACCAATCGATACGTTACCTCACCAACACGCTCCAAAATCTCAAAAGGTCCGACGAATCGAGGACTGAGCTTTCCTCGACTTCCGAAACGAATCACCCCTCTAGTCGGTGATATCTTCAAGAATACCAAGTCATCCACGGTGAACTCTAGAGGTCTTCTTGACGTATCTGCCCAACTCTTCTGTCGGTCTTGTTCTGCTTTCATATGATTCCGGATAGTGTTAACCTTCTCAACTGTTTGCACTACCAAATCTGGTCCCAACAATCTTTGTTCACCAACATCGTCCCAACAAAAAGGTGAGCGACACTTGCGACAATATAAAGCTTCGAATGGAGCCATCTGAATAGTCGCCTGGAAACTGTTGTTGTAAGAAAACTCCACCAAAAGTAGATGATCCTCCCATGAACCCTTGAAGTCTAACATGCAAGCTCTCAACATGTCTTCAAGAGTTTGGATTGTTCTCTCCGACTGATCATCTGTCTGAGGATGATAAGCTGTGCTAAACTTCAAACGAGTCCCTAAACTTTCCTGTAAACTCCTCCAAAAGTGTGATAAGAAACGAGAGTCACGGTCGGACACGATGCTCACTGGTACACCATGCAATCTTACAATCTCTTGCATGTACCGTTCTGCCAAAACTTCTGTTGATTGACCCACTCGAAATGGTATGAAATGAGCTGCCTTGGTCAATCGATCAACAATCACCCAAACTGCATTGTTGCCTTTTGGACTCCGCGGTAGAGCTGTCACAAAATCCATGGTTATATGTTCCCACTTCCACTGAGGAATCGGAAGTGGTTACAATAAACCAGCAACCCTTTGATGTTCAGCCTTAACTTACTGACACACCAAGCACTTTGCTACAAAACGGGCAATCTCCTATTTCATGCCATCCTACCAGAATTGCTGTCGTATATCTCGGTATATCTTCGTGCCTCCTGGATGTACGGAATATGCTGAACTGTGCACCTCCTTCATAAGCTCTTCGCGAATATCTCCCTTTGGCACACACAAACGGCTACCATATCTTAACGAACCATCTTCATGGATCAATAAGTCTGTTCGAAGTCCAGCTTCAACCTGTTCTCGAAACTTCCGCAATCTTGGGTCCTGCAATTGCGCTGCTTTAATATTCTCAATCAACGACGACTGTACTTGCAGCTGCATCAACTGTCCCGAAGAATGCAGTAGCACGATCTCCAAATCAAATCTTCGAAAGTCTTCAATAAGTTCCTTCTGTGCAGTCAACATCTGAATTGCTGGCAACCGACTAAGTGCATCCGGTACAACATTAACTTTCCATGGATGGTACTTAAGATCAAGATCGTAGTCAGCCATCAGCTCCAACCATCTACGCTGCCTCATATTAAGCTCCTTCTGTGTGAACACATACTTCAAGTTTTTATGATCGGTGAAAACCTCGACCCTTTCGCCCAAAAGGTAGTGTCTCCAAATCTTCAAAGCGAAATCACAGCTGCAAGCTCCAAGTCATGAGTTGGGCAATTCTCTCATGGGTCTTCAACTGTCTCGATGCCTACGCTATAACCTTCCCATGCTGCATCAAAACACATCCCAATCCTTTCCCAGATGCGTCGCTGTGAATCACCAATCCTCCGGAACTGTCTGGCACGGTCAGAATAGGAGCGGTTATCAATCTCTGCTTCAACGCCTCAAAAGCTGACGCACACTTATCCGTCCACACAATGATACCTCCTTGCGCGTAAGCTTGGTCAACGGCTCCGCCAAACGAGAAAAGTTCTCCACGAACCTTCTGTAATACCCGGCGAGTCCAAGAAAGCTTTTTATCTCCGCAACATTCTTCGGAATCGGCCAATCTCGAACTGCTGCAATCTTTTCGGGATCAACGGTGATTCCATCGCCAGACACAACATACCCCAAAAACTTTACTTCTTCCAGCCAAAACTCGCACTTGCTCATCTTTGCATATAATTTTTCTTGTCTCAATGTCTGCAGTGCGATCTTCAAATGTTCTGCATGCTCTTCAATACTCTTCGAGTAGACCAGAATACCATCAAAGAACACCACTATAAACTGGTCCAAGAATGGTGAAAAGATTCGGTTCATCAAGTCCATAAATATCGCCGGTGCATTCGTTACTCCGAAGGGCATCACTAAGTACTCGTAATGTCCATACCGAGTTCGGAACGTTGTCTTGCAAATATCTTCTGTTTTAACTCAGACCTGATGATATCCGGATCGCAAATCCAGCTTCGTGAATACCCTCGCGCCACTAAGCTGCTCAAATAATTTTCCAATGCGAGGGATCGGGTACTTGTTCTTAATAGTCACCCGGTTTAATTCTCGATAATCGATGCACATTCTCCTTGTGCCATTCTTCTTCTTGAATAGAAGAACTGGAGCTCCCCAAGGCGAGTTACTGCTTCGAATCCAACCTTTCTCAAGTAATTCAGTAACTTTCTTCTTAACTTCTTCCAACTCCACTGGTGCCGTTGGATAGTACGCTTTAGAAACTGACGCTGCACCAGGAACAAGATCAATTGCGAACTCCACATCTCGCTTCGGCGGTAAACCTGATATGTCTTCGAACACGTCCATGAAATCTCGAACAACAGCTAGCGCTTCATCTTTATCAACCTCCAACAATGAAAGAACACTAGTTGTTGGCCTAGCCCTAAACTCGACTGGCCCGACAGAACCGCTTCCTCCAGTAAAGATAAACTCGGGATGTCCGGGAATCTGAAAAATTACTTTCTTTACCCTACAATCAATGTGAGCATGGAAAATGCCGAGAAAATCCATTTCCAAGACGGCTTCATAGCTGCCTGTATCAATCACCAAGAAATCTGCAAAAAGCTCCCGTCCGCAAACAACAACTGCACAATCCTTACATTCTCTACTAGATATGATCTTCACATTCCCAGTGTGTTATGTCCCAGAAACTAGACAGGGTCGTGCAAGTAATCGAGTGTGTAGCAATAAACTTGGACGACATAAAACAATGGGATGCACCAGAATCAAATAACGCTAATGCGGGAAAACCATGAACAAGTAGAATACCTGAAACAACTTCTCCTAAAGCCTTGGCTTCCTCAGCCATCAGGGTAAATGCTCGAGCTTGATTGGGTCCCTGAGTCAGCTGTTTCTGTCCCTGAAACGGTTTCTGCGGTGGCTTCTGAACATCATCCTTCGTGCGAAGCTTCGACGGACAAGTGCTGATAGTATGATCCGCCGATCCACAAACCAAACAGAGTCCCTGTTTCTTTCGACATTCCCTTTGCACGTGCCCAGGTAAATGGCAGTAGTCACAAATCACTGTCCTCCTCTGATCGATAACAACAGGCTTCTTCATCGGTGTTACGCCACGCCGGTTCACTGGAATACCTCTGCGTCCATGTGCTCGGTTTGGTGCAAATGCCGGCTTCCGTACTATAGCTGCTGGCTGATGTGTACTTCCAGTCTTCATAGATAGGCTCTGCTGCTCTTGAGCCGCTGTAAGTACTTATGAGAAAGTGGTTAAACTCAGGGAGACAATCTGCCTCTGGATGTACACATCCAAACTGCGCATGAACCTCCTTGCCCTATCAGCATCGTTGGTAACCAAAGGTCCAACGAATCTACTGAGCCGCGTCCACTCAGCTGCATGTACATCTATAGGTGCGCCGTTCTGCTTCAAACTGACAAACTTTTCTTCCATTTCCTCCCGTGCAGTCCGCGGGACCAACTTCTCCAGGAAACTCTTTGAAAAATTCACCCAACTGATCGGCTTGGGCAAGCGGGTCTCTTCCATAAGCCACCATTCACGGGCGTAATCCACCAACTGGATGCGTACCACATCCACTCTCTTATCTTCTGGGATCTGTGCCGCAATGAGTAAATTCTCCGTGTCAACCAACCACTGCTCCGCCGGCAACGGCTCCTCCAAGCCAGTAAAGACAGACGGACCCAGTCTCCTGAAATCCGCCACGGTACCCACACGATCTACTGATCTGGCCACAACATTGTTCACGGACTGCTGAACGGTCCGCAAACCTTCCTGAAAAGATTCAGCTTGCTGCTGGATTAGCTCAGTCTGTCGCTTTTAGTTCTCCAACATCCCACGTATTACTCCTAGCATAGCAGCTTCGTCAACACGCCTTTGGTACGTTTTCAGATTCTTGTCTGCCATGTTCCTGAAATCAAAGCACCAAAAGGATTAGCATGACAACAGATTCCAATTATAGATCAAGGATATGAATCAAGGCTAGAACTCCAAGTTACTTAAATAGAGTACCGCATTGTAACCATGCCGCGGTATCATAGCTACAATCACATAACTCTACCCAAGTCGCATAAGTTCTACAGATAAACAAGGAACCAGGTTTTCGAGTTGATATGCAAAGGAGGATTACACATCGTAAAAGTAGAATCAGGAGGAGGTTAAGATTCAAGAATGGTAAGACGGTAAGGTGGCAGGACATGTTTCCTAATCACAAGTATTCTGATTCGTGTATTGGGTCCAATACCCAACTACAAAAGAATCAAACCCGATTAACCTATAACCTATGGCTCTGATACCAAAAGAACCATGTCATGCCCCGCTTCCCAGAGTACGGTAAGATGGGCACGTGACATAGCCAACCATGCTACCTGTGGATAGGAAATATCCTTCCACAGTCACATTACGGCTGTAGAGATATCAAGAACAATAATAAACTATCTAACACATGTCTATAAGCCAGAATAAAACAAGTCAAGAATAAAAATAATGCGGAAGCAAAAGATCCAATACAAGAATAACTGGAATGTATGTCCCATAATGCGGGCTCACATCAGGAATGAAAATACTGAAAATAAAAGAACTAACTACTAACTGTTAGAGTATATGCCCTAGAGGCCATTACTGTATCATACTAGTTTGTATATTACTTAATGGAAGCTTGGGATATTCACCTTGTATATACAATCTTGCTCAAAATAGTAGTATGCTACTTGGTTTATTTCTACTTCAATGTGTACATGTGTTTATTTTAGTATATCGCCTATACACATTAGTGGAGCCCTTAGGATCTTTGCTTGATTACCAGCGTTGTGATGGCAGTCACACTAGTGGGGCTGGGTAATCTATAAGCACATCCTTATGCAGGTCCCTGGTCGCAGGACTATCGAGACAGGGCATCGATACTCCGGAGTAGACTAGCGCATGCGCTTCTCATCCCAGTGTGGGAGACGGTCTGTCCCACAGCCGTCGATACGTCGTACTTGAGATAGTATGCGTGTGCTCGTTGGGTTACGAGTACACTGGACAGGACTCGTCGGGAACTGACTAGTTGGTATTATGCCTATCGTCAGTTATCAGTTCCCAGGTGACATGAGTACAGCTTAGTCCGCTGACTTGACACTGTCACTTCGCCTCGAGTGTGTTCCCACTGTACTTTGATTACTACCCTACCACGGCTCAAAAGAGTCGTGCAAACAGGTGGTAGTTGGGTGCAGTCCCGAAGCACTTGGAGGCAGTGACGGTTAGACAGGATTCGTCTCTCCCGGTATTGGGGGTTGACATCGCGCTGTGTCTAGGAGAGCCATTACACGAGTAGTCCCTGGCCAGGGCAATCGAGATATACTGGTAGGCTTCCAGTGTTATCTCAGGGTGTTTTGGGCTTCACTCCGACAGGACTTGTACCGCTATTAGGGGACTGACGTTTACCGCCCCCTAGGCCCCCCATGCGATGTATCAGACGAACAGACCGGACTGTACGGAGATTGTCACATTCAGGCTCAGTAGGAGTTCAGATGGGTTTCGCCTCGTCAGTCTTCTTGTCGGCATCTACCTGGGGACCGTTACGCACAGCTAGTGCCGCTTGCGGTCTGTGGTTAAACCCACTGCCAGCGTAGTGTCGAGTCTTTAGAGTCCCACACAGAAAGCTATTCGCCTTTAGGCAAAAGAGTAGAGGTCGCATGGTTTTGCGACAGGTCGCATGGTTTTGCGACAGGGTTCGGTCACATCCGTGCACTTGTGCACGTACAGTGTCCGGACAGTTCACACTAGCGGGCTTTGGTTTAAGCCAGATCCTAGTGTACCTTTTGGGATTGGTTTTATCCAGTTTGCATTCGTGTTCCTCGGAACGCGGATGCGGGTGTGTATGCACAGTTGACGGAGAGACAGAGGCAGAGGATTCTCATTAGGGTTGTTGACCGTTGACAGTTGACTATTGACTTTTTGCTCAATCCTAATGAGAATATGATATGTGATTAACCATTATATTAATTAAGTGTTATGGTGACATGGTTGTTGAGGGATTGACTTTGTTGACTTGTTGACTTTTGTTGACTTGTTGACTTTGTTGACCGGTTGACTAGGCTTGACTAGTTGACCATCATGATAACTATAGCTATCATTTCATGGCAAAGACTTTTGCTTGCTTGCTCTTTTGTGCAAAATGAGTGCATGAAATGATATGGCTATGGTTGCTTAAACCATCACGTAATACTTGATTGATATGAGGTGTTATGATTGTTTTGGATTATAAGAGCCAAATGAGAAAAGTCTTCTCTCATTCTTTCATGCTCATTCTCTCTCTTGTTCTTGAGCTCTCATCTCCTCCTCTTGCTCTCCCTCTCTTGACTCTATGGTTCACTTGTCTCATGAGTTGAGAACCAAGAACCATAGATAAAATCACATACAAACTCTTCTCTACTCACTCTAGTTCACAAGGTTTAGCAAACCGAGTGAACTAGTTTCTTCAAAGTTCGAAGAAGGAGCCAAAGGTTGAAGCTTTCAGGTGGATCTATCTTCGGCGCAAGGAGACGACGGGGAGAAGCCGATTCGGACGACCATCGAAGCTTGAAGACGAAGGAGTTCGAGAAAAAGAAAGGTATAACCCCCTAACCGAGTAGTTAGCAACTCGTAGTTAGGTTGTTAGTTAGATGTTTAACAAAGATCCGGGCTTTAAGTCCATGTTACCACCTCTATGAAAATCGTTTTTTACCAAATTCCGCATGCCCGAAAGTACCGGAAGAGGTAGCATGGACTTACAGTGGTATCAGAGCCTAGTTAAACTCTATCTAACATGTTAGCAAAGTAGCTAGAAGATCGATCAAAGAAAAAGTCCCGAAATGAACCCTGATTTCATACTTGCTGTCGATTTTTTATGTTCTGTAAAAATAATAAATCATGCATCAAAAATCGACTCAGGGTTTTTAGAGTGCACTGTAGAAAGATGGTCCCCTGATCTCATCATTGCGCCGCGGAAACGCGGCAATAGCTTGCTATTGCCGCGGTTCCGCGGCCGTCTTGGCTCCTCTCTGGTTGTTCTTTGCTACAGTGTGCTTATGGGGGTATTTTAGGAATTTTGGTATATGTATTTTCAGCCCAGATTTTCCAGAACGAAAATTTTATTTTTGGGGTCCTAAAAATCCGTATTTTTGATCGAACTTCTAAAAGACTTTAGCTGACGGGTTTTTCTGTAATGTGATATTTGTATTGAACGTCTGCTAATCGCTATATGTCGATTAGTGGGGGTTATACAAATCTGTGATCTGTAATGTTGCTGAAATGTGTATATGAATATGTTGGATTGTCGCGGGTGAATAGCCGGGGGTTGTGAGACGAGAGTTTTTCTTTTCTTTCAATTCATGTAAATTTGTAAATTGATGTAATAATTATTTGTATGGCCGCACAACCGGATCGAGGTTGTAGCCGTCATTGTATAATTTCTTTTTACTGTTTTTGCTCCTAGGATAGACCCATGGAGGGGGTGTACAAACTACCGGGTATGCCGAAGTGCCGAGTGGCCTACTCACGGTGTTGAGGGAGGTTGCTCCACTTCGGGTACTTGGCGGGTAATTTGCCGCACCCGTAGGGGTCTTGGGTGGGGTATTGGCTATTCACCGCGACCGTGTAATCTATTTTTCGTTACAGGCTCGTACGAATTGCGGATTCCTAGTATATCCAATGTATTCATCTGTGATCTGAAATGGCTATCATTGCAATATATCTATATATGATATTATTTAGGCGTTGCTTATGTTTTACAGCCGCGCTAGCCCAGCCCCCGCTCTGTCGTTAGTTAAGTAACCTAACGGGTAATGACGGGGCCCCGTGGCGAATGCGAATGGCATAAGCGTACGCCATATTTTGGTTGTTTTCTGCAATGGTAGGATTAAATGATGGGACGCATTAAAAGAACTAATGCAAGAATATCACGCATTAAAAGAACTAATGCAAGAAAATAAACCAAGTTAAAATCGTTGGAACACTTTCGGAAAACCACTCGGTTCTTTTCAAAACTAACTTTTAAATGCGGAGCTTGAGCCACTCCTTTTAAAAGCTATCTCGTTCCATCGATTATATCAAGTTCACTACGTTCACGGTTTTGCCAAAACCATTCGTAGCCCTCCGTCGTTTCACATGAATAGTCAATAGTATTCAAGCTGTGTATGTTGGCCAAAGTCAAGGCATAGTGATTGGTAGCTATTGGGTATTCATGTGTAGCATAGATAGATGCGTTGGTTTGGGACAGTCGTACTGCCATTTTGGCCAAAGTCAAGGGTAGGTGCGAATGGATCCAAATTAACCTGGATAATGACGGATAGAACTTGACATGTGACTTATGATATTTTGGCCAAAGTCAAGGTCATAAGAGCATGGGGCAAAAATCCACATCGGGAGTTTCATAAGTACTGAAACTTGCTAGATTTGCATACCACTTGGAGTGTGATGATTCTGGCAGGATTCCTTCAGTTTCGTCACGCGATGATATTTGGATCCCGATCCTACTGTGAGTATATGCTACTCCTCGGGAAATTTCTCACTAAACGATCAATGCTATAAACCTAGTAGGTGCCTAGAAAGGTGTTAGCGGGGCTACGCCCCCAGGGAAAAGAGGTTCTTGAATTAAGGAACTTCGCGAAAGCGTTGGAAAACCTCCCTCGAAGTATCGACACTGGCCTGGCTGAACGGTTAAGCAAGTATTGTGCGGTGGGATTGATCCCGACTAATTCTTCCTTTTTGGTTTGAAGAGGGATTCGAGAAACAGTGGGAGCCATCCTGTTTAGACAAACTAAAACCACTCTAAACTTGCAAGAGCATCATGCTGAGTGTTTCTTCTCTCTCTCCTAATTGCAGCGACCAATCGACATGACTGGACTTAAGTTACTTCTAGATAAAAACATACTGACAGGGCCAAACTACAAAGATTGGCTCAGGAATGTCAAAATGGCAATCACTTACGACAAGCTGGGGTATCTTCTTACCACCAAAGCTCCCCCTGTCCCTGGTCCCTGGTCCCACTTCCAGCGTCGCGGATAAGGAAATCCGTAAGACTTGGGAGATTGATAGCGCGAAGGCCAAGTGCCTCGTACTTGCCTCTATGGACAATGAACATCAGAGGAGGCACGAGAATATGGACTTGGAATCCATATTTCTTCATACAAAAGAACTGTATGGAGAGCAATCTCGTATCGCAAGATACGAAGCGTCGAAAAAGTTATTTTCGGCAAGGATGGCCGTCGGATCATCAGAAGCAGAACACGTGCTTAAGATGATCGGCTACATTGAGGAGCTCGCGGACCTAGGGACCACATTGGAGAGTGAGCTCTATACGGACTTAGTTCTCCAGTCCCTTCCTTCCACTTACGCCCAGTTTATACTGAACTTCAACTTACAAGAAAAAGAAGTTGAACTTTCAGAGCTCCTCAACATGCTGAGGAGCGCAGAGGGCACCCTACAGAAAGGTAGAGAAACATCCACTTTGTTTGTAGGAGGATCATCTTCTTCTAGGTCCAAGGCGAAAGCCAAGGGAAAGAAGAAGAAAGCCCCCGCCAAACCAAGAGGCGGTGTTAGTAAAGTGGATACGAAGGGAAAAGCTAAAGCAACAAAGAAAGCGGGGAAGCTTGTGGATAAGGAAGAATGCTTCTATTGTCATAAGAAAGGACACTGGAAGAATGATTGCAGGGCCTGGAAGGCCAGAACACAGGAATTGAAGCAGGTTGCAGCTTCAGCTTCAGGTGTGTATGTTATTGAAAACTGTCTTTCAATAAACTCTACTTCATGGGTATTGGATACCGGATCAGGATCTCATATCTGTAATTCTTTGCAGGCGTTGAAAAACCGTAGTGTTTTGAAAGCAGGTGACATGACCCTCAGAGTTGCGAACGGAACTAGCATGGATGCTAAAGCCGTGGGGGACTATCACCTGGGAATGTCAGATGGACATGTTTTGGTTTTGCGTAATTGCTTTTTTGTACCCAACGCAACTTGTAATATCATTTCTGTATCTTTGGTTTCTAAAGAAGGTTATGAATTTGCGTTTGTAAGCAATGTTGTAAACATTCACCTTAATCAAGTTCTGATTGGGTCAGGTACATTGAGCAATGGTATATACGTATTAAACCAACCACAGATTTTCAATGTCCAGAATACACACAAAAGAAAGTCTCCGGAAATAAATCAGACTTTCTTATGGCATTGTAGACTGGGTCACATCAATGAGAGAAGGTTGACAAAGTTACATACAGAAGGATATTTGAATACGTTCGAATATCAATCGTATGCCACTTGTCAATCCTGTCTCAAAGGAAAGATGACAAAGTCTCCGTTCACTGGACACGGAGTAAGAGCGAGCGAGCTCTTGGGACTCGTACACAGCGACGTGTGCGGTCCAATGTCTACACATGTGCGAAGCGGTTTTTCTTACTTCATTACTTTTACGGATGACTTTTCAAGGTATGGTTATGTCTTCTTAATGAAACATAAGTCCGAAGCCTTTGGAAAATTCCAGGAATATAAGAATGAAGTAGAAAAACAAACCGGCAAAAGTATCAAGATTCTATGATCGGATCGAGGTGGTGAATACTTGAGTGCCGAGTTCCTGGACTATTTAAAAGATAATGGAATTCTCTCTCAGCTTACTCCTCCATACACTCCACAACATAACGGTGTATCGGAGAGACGGAACCGCACCCTATTGGATATGGTACGGTCCATGATGAGTAACGCTGAGTTACCGCGATCATTCTGGGGGTATGCGCTAGAATCAGCTGCGTACCTTTTGAACCGAGTTCCCACTAAGACTGTGCCTACCACACCATATGAGATGTGGTATGGGAAAAGGCCCCATCTTAATCACATTAAGACATGGGGAAGTCCAGCTTTTGTCAAAAAGCAGCATGCGGACAAGCTCGAGGCACGCTCAGTACAGTGCAAGTTTGTGGGATATCCAAAGAACTCTAAGGGATATTTCTTCTAGTGCGAAGAAGAACAAAAAGTTATTGTTTTTCGTCATGCCCACTTTCTAGAACACCAGTTCTTAGAAAAGGAAATTAGTGGGAGCACAGTAGAACTGGAAGAAATTCCAGAACCACAGACTATTACTGAAAGTTTAGTGGAACCAGAGGGTTCAAAAGAACAGGACATTCCTACGCCGCTCCGCAGGAGTAGTAGGCAGTCTCATCCGCCCGAGAGATACTACGGTTTTCTCATAGACGGGGATAGAGAGGATTGCATCATAGATTATGATGAGCCTACTAGCTTCCAGCAGGCCGTTCAGAGCGTTGACTCGGTAAAATGGCTGGATGCAATGCGGACCGAAATGGAGTCCATGTACACCAACAAAGTATGGACGTTGGACATTGCTCCAGACGGGGTAAAACCCGTAGGATGCAAGTGGATCTTCAAAAGGAAGATTGGTGTAGATGGACAGGTTGAGACCTATAAAGCTAGACTTGTGGCAAAGGGTTTTCGTCAAAGATCTAGTTTGGACTATGACGAAACCTTTTCTCCAGTGGCTATGCTGAAATCCATTCGGATCCTTCTTGCCATTGCTGCCTTTCACGATTATGAGATTTGGCAGATGGACGTAAAGACAGCTTTTCTAAATGAAAATTTAGAGGAGTGTGTCTATATGGACCAGCCAGAGGGTTTCATTCAGAGTGGGAGCAGCGGAAAGGTGTGCAAGTTGCTTAAGTCCATCTATGGACTAAAGCAAGCATCGCGGAGTTGGAACATCTGTTTTGATGAGACGGTCAAGAAATTTGGCTTTATCAAAAATCCAGATGAACCATGCATCTATAGTAGATTTGTAGCGAGAACTGTAGTATTCCTCGTTTTATACGTGGATGATATTCTCTTAATAGGAAATGACATTCCTATACTACAATCTGTCAAGGGGTTCTTGTCGCACAGGTTCTCCATGAAAGACCTGGGTGATGCCTCATACATCCTGGGGATCCGGATCCATCGTGATAGATCCAAGAGGATATTAGGACTTTCACAGTCCAGGTACATCGACACCATACTGAAAAGATTCAGTATGGAAGATTCCAAGCGCGGTAACCTACCGGCTTGTCACGGGATCACCCTCTCTAAAGAGATGTCTCCCAAGACTGATTTGGAGAGGGGTCGCATGTCTATTATACCCTACGCTTCTGCGGTAGGCTCTATAATGTATGCGATGTTGTGTACCAGACCGGATGTAGCTTATGCACTGAGTGTGGTAAGCCGGTATCAGTCAAACCCTGGGGAGAAACACTGGATAGCAGTAAAGAACATTCTCAAGTACCTCAGAAGGACTAAGGAGATGTTCTTGGTGTATGGCGGAAAAGACCTCCAGATCGAGGCCTTTGCTGACTCCAGCTTCCAGAGTGACAAGGATGATTCCAAGTCCATGTCGGGTTTTGTCTTTACCCTCAATGGAGGGGCGGTGTGTTGGAAGAGTTCCAAACAGGAAACCGTTGCAGACTTGACGATGGAAGCGGAATACATCGCTGCATCTGATGCAGCAAAAGAAGCTGTCTGGATGAGGAAATTCTTGAAAGAGCTTCAGGTGGTTCCGTTCATTGTTGATCCAATACCTCTGTATTGCGACAACAACAGGGCTATAGCTTTAGCGAAGGAACCCAGGTCCCATCACCTGATCAGGGAGATCGTGGATCGCCAGGAGATCAAGGTTCGGAGAGTCGCTTCAGAAGATAACACTACAGATCCATTCACCAAGGCCTTGCCCCAGACTCAGTTCGAGCGGCTGATCGAGATGATAGGTCTTCGATACGCCAGTACATGGCCTTAGTGCAAGTGGGAGATTGTTAGTGTATATGCCCTAGAGGCTATTACTGTATCATACTAGTTTGTATATTACTTAATGGAAGCTTGGGATATTCACCTTGTATATACAATCTTGCTCAAAATAGTAGTATGCTACTTGGTTTGTTTCTACTTCAATGTGTACATGTGTTTATTTTAGTATATCGCCTATACACATTAGTGGAGCCCTTAGGATCTTTGCTTGATTACCAGCGTTGTGATGGCAGTCACACTAGTGGGGCTGGGTAATCTATAAGCACATCCTTATGCAGGTCCCTGGTCGCAGGACTATCGAGACAGGGCATCGATACTCCGGAGAAGACTAGCGCATGCGCTTCTCATCCCAGTGTGGGAGACGGTCTGTCCCACAGCCGTCGGTACGTTGTACTTGAGATAGTATGCGGGTGCTCGTTGGGTTACGAGTACACTGGACAGGACTCGTCGGGAACTGACTAGTTGGTATTATGCCTATCGTCAGTTATCAGTTCCCAGGTGACATGAGTACAGCTTAGTCCGCTGACTTGACACTGTCACTTCGCCTCGAGTGTGTTCCCACTGTACTTTGATTACTACCCTACCACGGCTCAAAGGAGTCGTGCAAACAGGTGGTAGTTGGGTGCAGTCCTGAAGCACTTGGAGGCAGTGACGGTTAGACAGGATTCGTCTCTCCCGGTATTGGGGGTTGACATCGCGCTGTGTCTAGGAGAGCCATTACACGAGTAGTCCCTGGCCAGGGCAATCAAGATATACTGGTAGGCTTCCAGTGTTATCTCAGGGTGTTTTAGGCTTCACTCCGACACGACTTGTACCGCTATTAGGGGACTGACGTTTACCGCCCCCTAGGCCCACCATGCGATGTATCAGACGAACAGACCGGACTGTACGGAGATTGTCACATTCAGGCTCAGTAGGAGTTCAGATGGGTTTCGCCTCGTCAGTCTTCTTGTCGGCCTCTACCTGGGGACCGTTACGCACAGCTAGTGCCACTTGCGGTCTGTGGTTAAACCCACTGCCAGCGTAGTGTCGAGTCTTTAGAGTCCCACACAGAAAGCTATTCGCCTTTAGGCAAAAGAATAGAGGTCGCATGGTTTTGCGACAGGTCGCATGGTTTTGCGACAGGGTTCGGTCACATCCGTGCACTTGTGCACGTACAGTGTCCGGACAGTTCACACTAGCGGGTTTTGGTTTAAGCCAGATCCTAGTGTACCTTTTGGGATTGGTTTTATCCAGTTTGCATTCGTGTTCCTCGGAACGCGGATGCGGGTGTGTATGCACAGTTGACGGAGAGACAGAGGCAGAGGATTCTCATTAGGGTTGTTGACCGTTGACAGTTGACTATTGACTTTTTGCTCAACCCTAATGAGAATATGATATGTGATTAACCATTATATTAATTAAGTGTTATGGTGACATTGTTGTTGAGGGATTGACTTTGTTGACTTGTTGACTTTTGTTGACTTGTTGACTTTGTTGACCGGTTGACTAGGCTTGACTAGTTGACTATCATGATAACTATAGCTATCATTTCATGGCAAAGACTTTTGCTTGCTTGCTCTTTTGTGCAAAATGAGTGCATGAAATGATATGGCTATGGTTGCTTAAACCATCACATAATACTTGATTGATATGAGGTGTTATGATTGTTTTGGATTATGAGAGCCAAATGAGAAAAGTCTTCTCTCATTCTTTCATGCTCATTCTCTCTCTTGTTTTTGAGCTCTCATCTCCTCCTCTTGCTCTCCCTCTCTTGACTCTATGGTTCACTTGTCTCATGAGTTGAGAACCAAGAACCATAGATAAAATCCCATACAAACTCTTCTCTACTCACTCTAGTTCACAAGGTTTAGCAAACCGAGTGAACTAGTTTCTTCAAAGTTCGAAGAAAGAGCCAAAGGTTGAAGCTTTCAGGTGGATCTATCCTCGGCGCAAGGAGACGACGGAGAGAAGCCGATTCGGACGACCATCGAAGCTTGAAGATGAAGGAGTTCGAGAAAAAGAAAGGTATAACCCCCTAACCGAGTAGTTAGCAACTCGTAGTTAGGTTGTTAGTTAGATATTTAACAAAGATCCGGGCTTTAAGTCCATGTTACCACCTCTATGAAAATCGTTTTTTACCAAATTCCGCATGCCCGAAAGTACCGGGAGAGGTAGCATGGACTTACACTAACGAATCCTCACTGCTCAGCCTGCTGACTGAAGTACTCATGCTCGGACTGCAGCAAAGGTACGGAATCTGGGTCATGCAAAATCTAGACATCAGCGCGTCATAACATCAAGCAATAATATATAAACAGGGCAGAAAGACATGCAAGTATGATCATAATGGTAAAGCAGGTGTAACAGCAATATAAATCAGGGCAGTGAAAGGTAGTGTGCAGTGAGTAATCTAAACTGGTCTATTGGGTTAACTACTCTCAAGTCTTTGAAATCAATTTGATGAATCATCGATGTAACTCAATAGTATCCCGTGCGTGCCCGGGATCACGGTCTATGACTCTCGGGCTGAATCCGAGACGTGCCGCAAGGCAGTACAGGGTGGTAGGTAATGACGAGTGATGTCAGCAGCATCACCCCGGGCTGGCCTAGCCTGTAAGACTGACCAGAAAAGGTATAGAACTGTCGAGTTACAAGTCAGGTTTCATCATTGATTTCCCCATACCGCCAAATTATATGTGCTCAAGTCAGATATTAAATAATCTGGAGCTAATACCAACACAGAATCAGGCAGGTACAGGTTTGTCTGGATAGACAATAGGAAATGTCCATAAGGACAACAGTTCTGGTTTGTTGGCATTAGTTACAAGATCAGGTAACAGGTAAAGCCATGGTATATCAGGTCAAGTCAGGTAGTATATAGGTATCATGTCATGTCGAGAGGTGCACGGTACCATGTCGTGTCAAGTAGTACGTGTAACAAGTCATGTCAGGGGTGCACAAAATGTCATGTGGGTGCTCATAATCAACTAACATAAGCATGGATATACAAAACAAGCATGGGGTACTAATGGAACAATAAAATGGAACATTGTAATGTGATATGCAATCAGGTACAGATTAAGGCATATAGATGCACAGTTATGATTAGGGCTAAAGTTAAAGTTCTAATACTAATTAAACTACAATTTATCAAATGTGGAATGTTAATATTTCAATGTTATACATTCAAGTGATCTATGGATGCAATAACATGTATACTAGACGAGATGGATGCAAACGGGTGTTTGAACAGTTATAAACTATTTAAAGGGTACTATGGGCTATGTAAATAATTATTATGTGATTTAAATATAGATGTGGGTCCTATGTATAGTAAACTAAAATGCAACAGGGTATGTCTCAATTTCTGAATCTAAAATGATATAATGGAACATCGAATGTTAAAATGGAACATGAGACATTAGATTAAATCTATAGGTTTCACATGTAATCAAATAAGTATAAAATATTATGAATAGCATGTAGCAAGTTTCACTTGCCTAAATGGATCGCGATACGGTATACGGAACGTCACACGTCGGCGGGAAAAGTCGCGACGCGCGCACGGTATACGGAACGAATCCAAACAACGCACAAAGTGAATACACGGGTCAGGTATGCTCGCTGGGTTGTCAGGATTGTCGACGTCGTCACGGCTCCGATGATCTACAGAGGTATTAAATAAAAAAAACAGAAAAGGAAAAAAATAGAAGAAAAAGAATAGAAAGAAGAAGAAGAGAAGAATGAGGGAGAAGGGTTGCTCACTGGGGTTGGGAGAAGGCTAGGATGTGGTTGCAAAGGTGGGAGGTCGTCGGCAAGGGATCTCCGGTGAGAACGACGGCAAGGCAACAAGGGTTCTTGGTTGCAGGGAATGGCTCGGGTGCTAGGGTTTCTGTGCAGGGGGAGTTCTGGTATAGGTGTTCGGTTGGTGTAGGGGAGTTTGGAGAGAGGAGAAGAATGAGGAGGCGACGGCGAAGGGCTATCGGCGACGGGATGAGGTGGTGGTGAAGGGTTCTCGGGGATTCTTGTGGGTGCAGTGAGCTCGGGAAAAGGAAGGAGGAAAAGAAAGAAGGAGGAAGGAGATGAGACAAGGCTCGGTTGAGGTTGAGGAGGTGATGGAGTAGTGGAGTTTAGTATTAGGGTTTGAGGAAGGCGGTGGGTTAAAGGAGAAGGGAGCTGCGGGGTTTTAAAAAGGAAGAAGAAAATATAGGGATGCTGAGAAGAGAGGTGAGCGTAGCGGGGAAGCGGTGACGCGACTCGAGGAACGCACAGTAGACGCGACTCAAGGAACGCACAGTAAACGCGAGATGAGAGAGAGAGAGACGCGAGAGGAGAGAGAAAGGAGAGAGAGAGAGTTGCGCTGGGGAAAGAGAGAAAAGGAGAAAGAGAAAGATTTTGAGGGGAAAGAGAGAGGCGTGTGGGGCCCGGCGTCAGAATAAAAGGATTTGATTGGCTCAGAAGAAAAGAGAAAGATGGGGAAAGAGTTGGAAAAATTTAATAAGATTTTAATTGTTAAAAAATATTTTTGTTGGCTGTAAAAGAAATCTTTAGGCTGTTATATATATATATATATATATATATATATATATATATATATATATTAAACGAATTTAAAGAAATTTAAAATAATTAGAATTTTGGCGGGATACAAAATATTTCAAAATGCGCCTGGGTCGGGTCCAAAATTTTGGATTTGAAATACGAAAATTTTATGCAACCTCCAAAACTTAGAGTGAAAGATTAGGTAACGAAAATACGTACCCCAAGAACTGACGCATGTACGTGCGTGTAGCTGTCCAAACACGTCCGTTTCACTGAACGGGACGAGAACACGATGCGTGGACGCTACCATGGGGTTAGGGGTATCATACAGGCTATGAAATGCAATTTTAATTTATTTTATGCGATCTAAAATATTATATGTAAAATACGCGATGCTAGGTGAATGTTAATATGCAGTTTATACTAGATGCACGTTTCTATGCAACAAGTTAGGGTACTCTATAACTATGAATCAACAGGTTCAAACAAGCGGGTCGGATCGAATGTAATGTAAAAGTAAACTACCCTTCGCATCCAAACATGATAAATCAATAAAATACCACAGACAAACAAATACGGAAACAGAAATTGGTATAACTGAACTCGGTTGTTACACATAATATCTTATGTATTGATTATATTGATTGTACTGTATTGTCTTGTAGTAATGGAAGACTTGCCGAAACCATGATATCAGTAAACGTAATGGATATAAATGGATATTCATGTAAACAGAGTATGTCCATTGTTCGGTTCGGTCATGTTCATGTTGATATGGATTGTATTCTAGCATTCATGGATTCATGTTGTATTGCAGTTATACTTGAATTGAATTCAAGTCAGATTGTATTCAGATTTGATCATGACTCGAACCGAGTCAGACTTTTAAACAGAATTTGAAGTCCTGATTGTTTTGAAGTTATCGGTAACTGCTGCACATGAACTACAGAATTTGTGTTTTTTCCAAGACAATTACCGTATAATAACACCGTTGTTAGATTGTCTATCTTAGATAGGCAAGCACCCACTTTCTCCGGCTCCCCGAGGCTCAAGAGAATTGGTCCCGCTTAAACCTATATTTACTAGGGTCCTTATTGTAAATTGATATAATTTGAGGGGGCTTTATGTAAAAATAGTTTTGATATATTTTCAAAATACACCTCAGGTATTTAATTATCGTCTATAGGGTTTTCATAGATGTATACTTTATAAAAGTGAAATTTTCTAGTGAGTAGAACCTAGTTTTCATTATATATGGTACTTTAATGAAATATTGGGATTTATATTGAATTGTAATGATAGTTTCATGAAATTGTGATTCCTTTGATTTAGAAAACATAGAATATTTATATAATATATTTAAAATAGATATTTTGATAATAGTTATAAATATTTATATATTTAATAAAATAATTTTTATTTATTTTGTAGAAATCTCATTTTCTTAAAAATTGCATCAAAAATTCCATTGAGATCGAATGCTCCTTGCGAAGGTCTGCATCTTGCTATACTAGACCCGAGGAAGTACGATAACCTGCATCATCCCAATCGGGGTTCCCCAAAATGGGTTGTAGAGGTACAATTGCAAGGAATTAATTAACACACTTTTTAAAGAAATTGGTTTTGTAAGTTTAGGGTATTTAAATGTAATGTCGTATTTTGTCCCAAAAGAATATTTTACAAACCATCGTGCTATATCAAAGATGAGTGTTGTGATGAGATAGGTCATTACCTCGTGAGTTTTCTAAAGGTAATACAAGAAATATGTTGGAATTATGTCGAAAATAAAGTATATGGTATTTAACCGTAAAAATACGATAAAAGTTGTATAATACATTATTTTGAAATGAAACCTATTCTAATGTGTTTGTTTATGATTTCTAAACAATATATTTAAAATTGGTAGGTTTTTTATTAAGAAAGAGTTGGATTTTTAAAGAAAAGCGAATCGGAAGTCGGAATAACTCCGCTTCCGACGAGTTTTGAAAAGAGAAATTTTTAGAATAGCAAAAAAGAAAGGAAGATGGGACTTACAAGCTATAAAGAAAGATGTGAGGTAGGGAAAGATTTTGGAACCATCGGGATGTTGTTTCGACGCCGGGCCAAGGAGTGATCTTGCCGGTCCAATCCCATCGGCTAGGGCTTGGATCCCCGTCGCATGTCATGGTATGTATGAATAGTGTTTTGCACATGTTTTTTTCTGTGTGACTTTTCATTTTACGTGTAGTGTACGTGCAAACTGTTGGGCTTCTAAAAGATTAAAAGAAAAGACAATTAAAAATAATATATGGCTGATGGGATTCGAACACTGGGGCTACGTCACAGCAGTGCAAGGTTTTACCAATGAGCTACAAGTGCTTTCTTTTTATTCAAAAGCAAATCAAATTTATAACTTGTGCTCAGGCTTAGGTACCCTTTTCCGTATTTTGGAAAAATTTGTATAGAAGGTTTAGGGTTGTTACAATGATCTAGCAGCGGCTCAAGTGCTAGATATAGCTTGGGTATAAGTTGCTAAGTTGCAATTGATGGATAATGCCAGAGTATGGTGGAAGGCAGAGGAGAGCCGTCTCGAACAACCAATAGAATGGAAAACCTTCCGAGACCTCTTCGATGCGAAGTACTTTCCGGAGACTACCCGTTTTGATATGGAGCAGCAATTCATCTATCTACAGTAAGGCTCGATATAGGTCATGTCTGTGGATGAATATGATGCTAAGTTTACCATGCTCGGCTGGTAAGCTATAGTCTCAAATTAAATTTTTCTATCTTACTTAAACACTGTTAACACAAGGTCGTTGTAGGGTGTTTTTCGTCATCCCATTGAGATGGGAATATGCGTCTCTTGTCAGGCGTACTACTGATTCCCCCTGCCTAGGGTAGCCTGGGGTTTATTGATTATGGGGATCCGAATCTCCGGCAGCCACGGACTAAGCTGCCATTAATTACCCCTCACCTTTGGAGCAAAGGAACCTCCGATTGATGGGTCAAACTGGTAATACGAACTCAAAGTGCAGTGTGCGTGTGTTGTGTTTTGAGGGGTCTTGGGTATATCGGGGGCCTCGCAGAATTTACGGAGGTCCTGCTACCCGGATAGAGGGCTGGGGTCATGGAGGCTAGCAGCCCCCTTACGGTGTACGGGACAGCGCCCTGTTAGAAAATTTTTCTAACGGGGAAAGTGTTGTGGAGTGTATATATAAAAAAAGGTGAATAGCATCCAAAGGACGCATAGACGCCTGTTCCTCACATGCCCAGCATGCGGGAGCTGGGCTGTAGGCGCCGGTGCCACACGTGCCCGGCACGTGGGCGTTGGGTGTTGGGCGCTAGCTCCACATGCGCCCGGCACGTGGGGGCTGGGCGCCTGCGGAAAAAGGGGCTTAGCCCCTATACTGGGAGTTGTACTCCCGATTGACTTTTGGAGTTAAGCTCCTAAGAGAAGGACAAAGGGGCTTAGCCCCTATACTGGAATTTGTACTCCCAATTGACTTTTGGAGTTAAACACCTAAAAGGAAAGTCTAAGGGGCTTAGTCCTTGCACTGGGAGTTGTACTCCCAATTGACTTTTGGAGTTAAACTCCTAAAAAGAAAGATTTTTTTTCCGGAGTTAAACTCCCAAGAGATTTTCAGAAATGATGAAAGGGGGCCCCTTTCTTCTCTCTTGAGCCCTAGATCTTCTTTTGAGCCTTGGATCTTCCTAAAGTGGGGATTTTTGGAGATGGGTCTCCTTCTTCCTCCTCTCTGTTGGCTGGATCATGGAGAAAAAGGGTGTGAGACTTAAAAATCACCTATTTTGGGGATTTGATGGAAGATCCGAGCTCCACTTCAAGGGTTTTATGGTGAAAAACTGTTTCTTTTTGGAAAAAGAAGAGTTAAACTCTTGATTTAATTCAAGAAAAGCGAAGAAGATTTAGAACCTTGAGGAAAGAGAAGGAGGCACAGAACCCTAGACTTTTTTGAGAGAATGAAAAAATTTCTCCTTGATTTTTTCATCTTGTTTGCCTTTATAGGCTACACACTTTACATATAACCCCTTGAGTTTTGCCAAATGGCACTTGTGCCACCCCATGTCTTATGTGCTTATCTCTTTTTGCACATAAGCCATGGGGTTTACAAAATTTTGGTTTTTTTGCCTATTTTACATACGTTTATTTATGTATAAAAAAGAATTAAATTAAACCAATTTATGGCTTCATTCTTTTTGTCATGGGGCCGGTCCCTTCCATGCTGGGCCTTGATCTGGGCTTGGGCCCACTTGGCTTGGGGCTGACTTTAATTTTGACTTGGTCATCCGGGGTGTAATTTTTTATCCCAACAAAGTGCCCCCATCAATAAATGCACACCGTGCGTGTGGGTTGTGTGCATAAAATTGATGGATCTTGTTCTATATGGAACTTGATTTGGTTTGGTTCCTTTTTAACGATGTGAAGGGTTGATGTTGCCGTTTTAGCAACTTGGACGGTCGGTGCTACCATTTTAGCGACTTGGACGGTCGGTGCTGCCATTTTAGCGACTTGGACGGTCTTGGTGCTGCCATTTTAGCGACTTGGACGGTCGGTGCAGCCCTTTTTGTGACTTGGACAGTCGGTGCTGCCATTTTTGCGACTTGGATGCTCGGTGCTACCATTTTAGCGACTTGGACGGTCGGTGCTTCCCTTTTTGCAACTTGGACGGTCGGTGCTGCCCTTTGTACGACTTGGATGGTCGGTGCTGCCCATTTTGCGACTTGAAAGGGTCGGTGCTGCCGTTTTTGCGACTTGGACGGTCGGTGCTGCCCTTTTTGCGACTTGGACGGTTAGTGCTTCCCTTTTAGCGATGTGGACGGTCGGTGCCTTGCTCCGCTTCTTGCGGTGTCGGGGTTCAAGTTGACTTGCTCTGCTTTCTGCGGTGTCAGGGTTGATTTGTTTGATTTGATTTATTTTGGGAGTTCTCTACCCATCCAGCAGGACATTTGAGCTTTGAAGAATTACCGGGTGGGACATTAATTTGATCTGTTTTATTTCTACCTTATTTTGCGGGACTTTTGAATATGAGAGGAACTTGGAATTTGGATTTTGTTTGGCATCTACATTGCTGCTCTGGAATAATGCCAGGAGCAACTCATCATTTGCCTTTGGGAAGACTTGGGATTTGGTTTTTTGGGTCGGCATCAACACCGCTAACACTGAAGCATAGTGTCAGGAGCGACTCATCATTTGCCTTTGGGAAGACTTGGGATTTGGGTTTTTTAGGTCGGCATCAGTATTGCTGCACTGGAATAATACCAGGAGCAACTCATCATTTTCCCCGGGAGTACTTCGGATTTGGTTTTTAGGTCGGCATCAGCACTGCTAACACTAAAGCGTAGTGCCAGGAGTGACTCATCATTTGCCTTTGGGAAGACTTGGGATTTAAGTTTTGGGTCGGCATCAACACTGCTAACACTGAAGCAATGCTAGGAGCGACTCATCATTTGCCGTTGGGAAAACTTGGGATTTAGGTTTTAGGTCGGCATCAGCACCGCTAACACTGAAGCAATGCCAGGAGCGACTCATCATTTTCCATTGCCCGTTGGGGAGCAATGGCTTAGGAGACATGTTTAGATCTCTATCACCTAAGGCTTTTCAATTTTATGAGCCGTAAGGGTCTCATAAAAGCATTTTCTCCCTACAAGTCGACAGGATCTCGCAGGTGTATTTCTCCCTAGGAATCGTAGGGATTCCTAAGTGTGTTGCTCTTTTATGAGTCATAAGGATCTCACACGGGGATTTTCTCCTCACAAGGTCAAGAGGACGTTGCGAGTGAATTTCATCTTTTTCAAAAATTTGCGCCCTTTCGGGTTTTAAAAAACTCGCCAGCAGTCCTGCTGTTTTTACTTACGGAGCCCTTTCGGATTTTCATCCGTGCCTGTTTTGCTTATGGATATACCCCTTTTTTTACATTGGCAGATCTTCATCGCTGGTGGGACTTTAAATATAGTCTCGCCGGTTGGAGTTAGGAGAGATAGGGGTCGTTTATACCCGTGGATTGTATACGGTTTTACAGGATATGATCCAGACCGTAGGGCCGGTGTGCTCAATTCGCCTGCGACTTGGAGCATTCACGCGTAGTATTTCTTGAGATATCGGCCATTGATGGGTGGCATAGGACTTTCTCCCTCGGTATTTATCATCTGGTAGGATCCTCCATCAAACATTTTCTCGATGACGTATGGTCCTTCCCAGTTTTGCTCGAATTTTCCCTTGGCATGTCGATTGGGGATGATCGGTCTTTTGAGGACCAACACCAACTCGCCTTTCTTAAAAGCGCGGAGACGGGTCATCTTCTCATAGGCCCATGACATTTGGGCTCAGTACAGCTTCAGATTTTGCTGCACTGCGAGCCTCTTGTCCTCGAGCACATCGAGCTTTTCGAGGCGACGGAGGACATTTTCCCCTTCCGTCAAACCATGTTGGACACTCATTCTGAGGCTTGGAACTTCGACTTCAAGTGGGAGGATTGCTTCCACTCCGAAGAGTAGTGGGTATGGAGTGGACTGAGTTGGAGTATGATGTGTGGTACGATATGCCCACAACGCCTCATGGAGCTTGAGATTGCAGTCTCTCTTGTTGGCTGAGGCATTTTTCCTCAGGAGCTTGCATAGAGTTCTATTGAAGGTTTCGACTAGCCCATTGGCTCTTAGATTATAGATGGAGGAATATCTCCGGTCTATCTTGTGTTGAGTAGTGAACCATAAGACTTTGACGCTCTTGAAAGAAGGCCCGTTGTCAGATATGATTCTTCTCGGTGTACCGAAGCGGTATAGAATATTATGCCGGAAGAACGTCAGAATATCTTCCGTCTTGATTTCTTTTAGCGGAACAGCTTCAACCCATCAGGAGAAGTAGTCAGTTGCAGCTAATATGAATCGGTGGCCTTTGGATGACGGAGGATCAATTGGACCAGCTATGTCGGTGCCCCAAACTTCGAAGGGCCATCGCGCCACTGTAGGATGCAGTAGATTGGGATGTATGAATGAAGTCACTGTGAATTTGGCAGAGATGACACCTCTTCGCATGCTCTTCACAATATCTTATCATGGTAGGCCAGTAATACGCAAGCCGTTTGATTTGAAGCCGCATTTTGGGGCCGGATTGGTGAACTCCGCAGACACCTGAGTGAACTTCTTTCATGACTTTTTGGGCTTCGACCGAGGACAGACATCTAAGCCAGAGTTGGTCATATGATCTGCGGTATAACGTATTATTTACAAACACGTATCGAAGAGCTCTCTTCTTCTGCTGAATCTTCACAGATTTTCCTTCGGGCAGTTTTTCTTATCGGAGGTACTCTATGAAGAGTTCTCCCCAATCGGGCTCATCTTGGATGATCAGAGATTCTTCGGCAGAATTATTCTCTTGTTCTACGCTTCCTTCTTCATTCAAAGAGACCGAAGGTAGAATTTGCCGACTTCTGAATGTTATCAGATATTCATCCATATCGGGATCAGCTAGCTTCTTGGCTAAGCGAGCGAGTACGTCAGCTTTTCCATTCAACGCTCTAAGAACTCTCATCAGTTCAATGTGGGTGAACTATTTCATAAGCTCCACCACCCGCTTCTGTATCGAGCTAACTCGGGTTTGTATATCTTATAGTCGCTGCTTACTTGGTTGACGACAAGCTGTGAATCACCGTAGACTTGTAGCTGAAGGATTTCCATTTCTATGGCGAGCTCCAGACCAGCTATCAGAGCCTCGTATTCAGCCTCGTTGTTTGTGCGAGGCTTGGTGAGAGCAAAATAACGTCGTAGGGTTCACATCGATGGCGTGATGAACACCAATCCTATCCCTGCTTTTATCTGTGGGACGCTTGATTTGCTGGAGGTCATAATTGATGAGGCTCCGTCGAAATAGAGCTCCCAACATGGCTCATCATCCTCGAGATGCAGCACTTGTTCGTCGGGTAACTCGCAATTGAGCGGTGACCCTTCTGGTATGGGATGAGCAACAAGAAAGTCGGCGAGGGCTTGCCCTTTTACTGCTTTCTAAGGAGTATAGATTATGTCAAATTCAAGCAGCATGACAGCCCATTTTGCCATTCTACCGGCTAGGCTTGCTTTGGTCATTGAGTGTTTGAGCGGGTCGACCTTGGAGATCAGCATAACCCAATGGGCGAGAAAATAGTGTCTTATCTTTTTCATGGAAAATATCAGGGCCAGGCACTGCTTTTCAATCGAGGAATAGTTATGTTCCGTCCCGACTAATGTTCGACTGAGCTAGTAGAGAGCATTCTCTTTTCTCTCCTCATTGTTCTGGGTGAGGAGTGCACCGAGTGAATTATCTAGTGCGGCAGCATAGAGGATCAACGGTTTATTTAGAATAGGAGCAGCAAGCACTGAAGGGTGCAGCTGGTACTGTTTGATATTTTCGAACGCTTCTTGACATTCGGCATCCCATACGAAAGGAGCTCCTTTCTTCATGAGCTTCGAGAAGGGCCTGCATCTTCCTGATAGGTTCAAGATGAACCTTCATATGTAAGCGAGCTTACCTTGAAAGGATCTTAGCTGCGTTAGATTCATCGGAGGAGGCATCTCTATGATGGCCTTTACCTTCAATGGGTCGACTTCGATCCCCCGATGTCGGACTATGAAGCCTAAGAATTTTCCTGATGACACGCCCAAAGCACACTTTAGAGGATTCATCTTCAAATCGTATTCCCTCAGTATGGTGAAAACGGTTCTGAGATCTTGGATGTGATCGGCCTTGGATTTAGTCTTGATAACCAAATCATCAACATAACATTCGACAACTTTATGGATTAGGTCATCAAAGATATTGGTCATTTCCCTTTGATATATAGCACCTGCGTTCTTTAATCAGAATGTCATCACCTTATAGCAGTATATCCCGATCGAGGTTCAAAATGCTGTGTGTTTCTCATCCTCGGGCGACATCTTGATTTGATTATATCCAGACGAGACATCTATGAAAGTAAACAGCTCGTAATTTGAGGTATCATCGACCATCATTTCCATGACCGGAAGCGGGAAATCGTCTTTAGGGCATGCCTTATTGAGATCCCTGAAATCGACGCAAACTCGTATCTTCCTGTTCTTCTTTTTCACTGGGACAATGCACGCGATCCAGTCCGCCTATTTCTCTTCTCTGATGAAGCCGGTATCGATGAGTTTCTTGGTTTTCTCTATGACCTTTTCTTCCAGTTCCCTTCTCATTCTTCAAGGAACTTGTTTGACCGGCTTAGTATCAGGAGATATAGCCAGCTTATGCATGGACACTTCAGAGGAAAGGCCATGTATTTCTTTGTACGTCCACGCGAAGCAGTCGGCGAACTCATGCAACAGGGCGACTATCTGCTCTTTCAATTCCTCTGACAAAAGCGAGCTGATGTAGGTCGGCCTTGGATTATTAGGCATTCCTAAATCGACCTCGGTTAGCTCATCGAAGGTTGCTTGTCTGCTATCTTCGAGCTCTCGAGGAGCTTCTTATGGCTCAGCTATCTCGTCGTCATTATTTGACCTTTCGCTGGCTTCACCAACATGGATCATGTATCATGCTTTGGAATCAGGTTGACTGAAACCTATGCCCCGTTTATCTGGAATTCGTCCATCGATGAGTGCTCGGATCTGAGGCGGATTCCACAGCCCCTCATAAAACTTCGCTTCAGATTCCATTTGATATAACTGTTGGATATAATTCCCTCAGAGTCAATTATTGGATCACAGGCACGTGATTGCAATGATTGAAGGAGGACCTATGCCGGTAGGATAGTCTTACTCAAGATGATAGTATGCTATCTGGTTTATCTTTATCATCGAGTACTGCTTTAGATGACATTACTGATCACTATTGCACGTTGATAGAGCCCCTAGGATTCTTGCTTGACTGCCAGCGGTATGATAGCGATCATATACGTGGGAGCTGGGGTCTATAAGCACATCCTTAAAAGGTCCCTAGTCGTGGGAGTTTCGAGACAGGGCATCGATACTCCAGAGTAGACTAGTGTATACAGTCGAGACCCCGACGAGGGGCGGTGGCTGGTCTCACAATCCACTGGTGTCAGTTGGTTCACCCAAGATGTATACAGGTGCTCATTGGGTTATGAGTACACCGGACAGGACTCGCCGGGAACATGATAGTTGGTATTATACCTAGCGTCAGATAGCAGTTCCCTGGTGACATGTGTACAGGTTAGTTCATCAATCTGAGATCGTAATTTGTCTCGTGTGAGTTCCCACTGTAGTTTGATTACTACCCTACCACGGCTCAAAGGAGTCGTGCAAACAGGTTTTAGTTGGGTACAACCCCGAGCCACATGGAGGCAGTAAGCGAATCGGCAGGGGTTCGTCTCTCCCGGTATTGGGGGTGAGGTCGCGCTGTATTTAGGAGAGCCAGTACACGAAGTCCTTAGCCAAGGCAGGGGATTTACTGGTAGGTATTCCAGTAGTATCTCAGGGTATTCTGGGCTACACTCCGACACGACTTGTACCGCTTTTGGGGGGTCTGACTTTTACCAACCCCTTAGGCCCGCCATGCGATGCTCATAGACGAACGGACCGGACTGTACGGATATTATCACTGACAGGCTCAGTAGGGTGTCAGGATGAGTTCGCTCATCGACGTCCCTTTTGGTCAATACCTGGTAGCCCGTTACGTATGGCTAATACCTCTGACGTGCTAGTGGTTAAATCCACAGCCAAAGTATTGACGAGTCTTTAGAGTCCCCCACAGACAGTTTCTCAAGTTTCGGGCGAAAAGTTGTAGAGGCCGTATGGATATATGGCAGGGTTCGATCTTATACGTGCGGTATTGCACGGATCATGATTGGACGGATAATACTAGCGGGCTTTGATTTAAGCCGGATCCTAGTATTGTACAGTATAGATTTTGTCTCATTGCATTTATATTCGGTCGGAATACAAATGCGGGTATGTATATACGGTCGCGGGGTTTTCCTGTAATTTATTACGGGATCAGTTTTTTGAAGTTACCAGTTTACATTCCGTTTCGGCCAGTTTTCCTTTGTTCCTTCATGGCCGAATTTTTCCGATGGAGGGGCTTATTTGCAAATGTGCAAATTAGAAAAGTGGAGGGTGTTATTTTTTATATGAGGCATCATGATGGTTCTAGCATCATTAGATTCTTTTTGCATCTTTTCCATTGCTTTATGGTGATGGGATTTGATTAGGAAATGAAAGGATTTTGTTGTGACTAAATTTCTTAATTATCATCACATTTTCCTTACACTCACCCTATGTCTTCTCTTGTGCTCACCCCTTGTATTTTTTCCTCTTAATATATTTGGCCGGCCACTAGAGAGGGGAGTGAGATTTTTAGGTGAGGGATTTTTGATCTCATATTCATTCCTTGCAAGAAAAATGAAAGCTCCATTTTTCCAAAGTTCATTTTTCCTCTTCCCTCCTTCAATGGAAACTTCAACAACCTCTTGAGACAAATGATTCTACACTTAGTCTACAGCATTCTTGGACACGTCGGCTTGCCAACTTCGTGTCCGAGTTGCCTCAGTCCAGAGATGGGAGCCCGTAAAAAGACTCGGTGGTGTGGTGCCCTTTCCGACGAGGAGATGAAGACCGGAGATTCCGCGAGGAGATCGGGATGGAGGCCGAAGACCGAAGGACACGGATCGCTCGGTATAGCTTTCTACCATTTCTCTTGTTTGCTAGTGGTAGGTTAATGGTCCGATCCGGATTTAAAGTACGCGGTAGCGCCGGTTTTCTAGTTTTGAAAAAGTTTTGTTTCCTCATTTCGGCCTCGGAATGACGGCCGGGGCGCTGCCTTGCACTTACAATAACCAGCACCCGCACTTTTTAAAATATTCCCACATCTCGGGCGCATAATATCTGGGATTGAGGACGGCTCTTATGCCTCCCTCATAGGGAAGGCAAGCGACAGACAAATCGTCCGGGTGCACGACAGGATTTGACCCATAAAACAGAATGCCCTTCTGTCCACTTTTCCTTCCGGGAATGTAGAAAGTTTGCAGTTGGTTTACGGTAGAGACCGACAAAGCATATGATTCCTTGCACATCTGTTCCGGCACCCTTATGATAGCTAGGGATCCTTCTGTAATCTCGAAGGTTTTTCTTAGCTTCACTTTTTGCATGAGGGCCTAATCCGCATAGCTATTGCGAGACGAGTCCTCTTCCCCCGGCTCTTCCGTGTCGTTGCTAAGATGAGAGCATATTTTGCTGCTAGATAGGCCTTCGGTATTAGAGTCATCCGTATCGCTACCAAAACGAGGGCGAGTTTTACGGAAGGATGGACTTCCAGCGTCGTACTCATCAGTGTCACTACCGAAATACGGGCGCACTTAGGAGTTTTTTCTTTTGAAAGTGACAGCCGGCTCAGATTTGCTTTTGGGTTTCGGGGCTGCTGCATCCTCGGTCAGTTTTGGCTTAGCATTTTAGGGGTTCACAAAGTGCCGAGAATCTTCATATCGCACTTCGTGCATACCGAACGGCTGGATATCTCTGTCAATGTGTCTTTCTTCACCATTTTTAGTATACTTCATGCATTGATGGAGAGTTGATGGAACGATGTCGTTATCGTGGAGCCACGGCCATCCCAAGAGAATTTTATAAGACGTATCAGCGTCGATCATGTATATCTTAGCTTCAGTTTGCAGATCCCAAAATTTGATTGGCAGAGTTATAGACCCCAGAACTTGCTGGCAGTTTTGATTGAAGTCTTGAATGACAATCCTTTCCCTTGATAGGTGTCGGATGTCCATTGACAAACTCTTCAGAGTCCACAAGTTCATGATGTTCACTGAGGATCCTGGATCAATCAATATGCGATTAATCCGATCTCCATCACTGTACCCGGTCACGTAAAGCAGCCAGTTATGCTCAGCTGTTCCCATTAGCAGGTCTTTGTCCTTAAACATGACTGCGGCGGTATGCAGAGTGTACTGTGCTTCTTTCAAATTAATTTCCACCAAGCGAGCCTAGTACCACTCAGGGTTTTATAGAGTGTGAATGAGAAAATCTCTAAGTTCTTTAGATAGGACTAAGGCTTCATAGAGGCTCCGGAGAAATGGAAGCTTACGGAGATGGGCCAAGACATTATAGTCCACTGAGGAAGGACTCGAGTTTTCATGAGTAAGCACTCCGCCATCTTCTTCGTTAGCGACTTGTTTTTCTTTTCCTTTTGGGGCGTTGCCTTGATTTGGCGGTAGAGCCATGCCGCTTCTGAGCCGGATTTAGTTGGCCTTAGTGGCGAACTCCTTGTCCTCTTCGGGAAAACATAACTCTTCCTCGGAGTCGCTACCAAGGTGGATGACATAGCATGTCACTATAGGGACCTCGTCATTGGAGTCTTCTTCTAGCTCCTCCAGAATCTTAGTCGCTCCTACGGGGAAGAACTCCTTCAATTGAATTAAAGTTCTTTCCTTTTTTTCACAGTCTTCAAAAGAATTGATATATTTTTGAATGGTCGATCTCTCTGCAGACACTTTTTTGCATCGAGCCGCACTTTTCTTTTTCTTGAGCTTTTTGGACTTTGGTCCTGATTGAGCCGAATTGGCAGCTGGAACGGTGGACTCCTTCTGCCCCTCCCATTCTATTCTGGGCTCTTTCTGAAGTAGCTTTAGCATCTTCTGTGTCTTATTAGAGATGTGCATACTCCACGGAGGCTGCGGCGAGTCGGATTCATTTCTCGGGGCAGTGGATTCAATCGTTTGCTCCAAAAAGGCTTCAGCTTCTATCTGTATAAAGTTGGTGGTCGTATCTTGATTGTTCACCGACACACTCTTGGACAACTCGATCTCCCCAGTCTTGTACTGCTTCTCGACCCAGTCTTTGAAAATATAGCAATCCTCGATCGCATTGGCTCACTACTCGTTGGTACGGGCAATATAAAGGATTGTCGGTCATTTTGGCTTCGTGAGGTCTTTTCGATTCTGGCAATTGTAGACCGCTGTTTAAGGCATCTTTGAATATCTTGCGGACCTTGTCCCTTCTGAAAGAGTAAACCTTGTTCTTTTTCTCTTCTGGGGAAGGCCCTTCTCCTCCCATCACTGGCTTCGAGACCGGTTGGTTTTGGATTCGCTTGCCTTTCGCTTTTCTTCATTGTCGGACGCATTAAAGACATTAGTATTGCTGGAATTCCCGTTTCGACGGTTGTCGTCCCTCTTGCTCTTCCAAGTCTAGTCTCTCTAAGAGTTCGGGGTAGACTCTTGCTTTGAGCGTTTCAGCATTTGGACTTTCTTGGTCAGCTCCTGAAACATCTTGAGGCCTGCTGTACACAAGAATGATACTGTCCAATTATTGAGGTTCCTAATGAGGAGGCTGACATACTGGTCCTGCTCTAGCAGCGGTTCGCACTTGACAGTAAGATTGCGCCATCGGGCAATAAAGTCTGTGTTGCTTTCGTTTTTCCCTGGCTTGGTTCTCATGAGGTCAGCAATGGAGATTTTGTCACTAACACTCATGAATCTTTGCCGAAACAGAGACTCCATTTGGGCAAAAGTAGTGATGGACCCGTCTGGCATACTTGCGTACCAGTCGAAAGCGACACCAATCAGGTTGTTGACAAACTGACGAAGAAAGAGCGCATCATTGCCCCCAGTATTTCCGCACGACGCTTTAAAGCGGGCGACATGTTGATTTGCATTCCCCGTACCATCAAATCTTCCGATCTTAGGAATGATGTAGCCACTGGGGAACTCGATCAGATCGTACTGTGCGGGATATGGCCGCCTACTACTGTCAGCTTCTTTCTGAGCCTCGGCTTCAGCCAATAATGTTTTGACTTTGCTGGTGACCAAATCCATTATCCAATCTTGTGTTAGCGGGATGGTTCTATTTGGGGCCAAGGCGTCCCCAGAAGCAGAATGTGGTCGGCTTTCATGCGGCTCGCCCAATCTTGGATCCAAGGGGACAGGCATTGGTTGCTTCGGATTGTTATCACCCGGCTCATGAGTAGAGACTTGTGCTTGATTGGGAGGCACCCGAGCAATTTGAGCCATGAGCTGCATTACAACATTCGTTAGGTCATCAATTTTGGAATAAAGTTTGGCCATCTCTTTATCTTTACTCCTAAGCTGTTTTCGAAGCTCTTGAAGTAGCTCTTGCTCTGCAGTCCTGGGGCGGAAAGTCGTCTCTTCCTCGCTGTCCGAGCTTGATCCACATAGATTGAGTGGCCTTTCTGCCTATCGGCCTCATCAAGAGGATTTTCATCATCCGACGGAGGCAGCCGATCTTGGGAAGCGGCAACCACATTCAAGCCAGATTGGGCTTGGGATGTGGTGGCCCCATCCTTTCTTTTGCTGCGCAAGTTGTCGCTGGGATGGGAGCCCACCATATAGACCATATGGATTACAAATCATGCTGACCTTTCATTATTGACAGCTGATTTCGTGGACCACTGTCGTGGCCCTCTCTGTTTCGGTAACGGACAATTGATTGGAGATGGCTGGCCTGACCGGATTCTTGAGTGATGCTGGCTCTTCTTTTCTGGATTTACCCCGCTGCTTTCGCGCGGCACAGAGTGCTTGATAGACTCTTGAAGAGACAGTGTCATGCTTTCTCCATTGGGGCAGGGACACGTCTCCTTGTAGCATCATTCGGACTGCTGTTTTCTTGATTTTGGTGGTCATGGTATTTTTCTGAACCCACTTCAGAAGTTCGAAGGAGCTGCTGACTTTTACGGCCGACTCAGCCGTCGTCACTGTCACGACCCAAGTTAGGCACATGACCGGCACTTAGACTACGTAACGTCAACGGCGTAACGCAATTTAAGTAAGCCGAAAACCCATCAATCTAAACCATTACAAGAAGTAAAAGATAGAAACGTTTGGAAATCTCAAGCAAACCTTAAAGCTTAAGTTTGTTTTCATAAAAATTTCGGCAGCACCTCCTTTGTAAAAACTAGCCCCGAAACGGGTACAAACATAAGATATAAGTATAGCACCCCCAAACGGGAGCAAATCTCGCCCAAAGGCGGAAACAACCAACACAAGAAGATATATGACGCCGCGGCGAAGGAACAACATAAAAGAGGTAATCAACATAAAACAAAGGCCGGCTCACACGAGCATGACACCCAGAGTCATAAGAATATACAACATCGATCCTCATAACTCATCTCTAAGTCAATATATGAAGGTGGTTGTTGGAGAGTACTAGATAAAAAGATATACAATGAACATCATCGGATAAACGCAACCCACCTATAGCAAAAGGCCTCACAGCCAACCGTAGCGGTATCCGCAAAAGTAGAGATAATAAGGCGCCCTGCCACGACTACTCTGAGGGTCAGACCTGCAAAACACTGTGGCACAACGGGGGTGAGTTGCCAACTCGTGAATAGTAAATAACATCATACTGTAATCGCAAGTATGCACGAACAGCGATAAATCTATCACATGCAATCTGATAGCATAAGTATGGCAATATGGATATGCAACAATCATGATCATGGTACACCACCAGTGTACTACATCTACATGGATCAAATGCATATCAAATAAATCCTAAATGTGGGATAAATAATAAACCTCATGCACAAATCATCAGCATGGAAAAACCCTGGTGTCCATCAACGACACCCCAAAATCCCAAAATCCTCAGGCACCGTCACTCGGATCGGCCCTCATATCCTTACATCTCATGGAA
Source organism: Agapanthus africanus (assembly GCA_030015575.1). NCBI lineage: Eukaryota > Viridiplantae > Streptophyta > Magnoliopsida > Asparagales > Amaryllidaceae > Agapanthus > Agapanthus africanus. Next base: position 126,441,490 of record CM057350.1, on the reverse strand, counting down.
CCTGAGTGTCCAACATTGACACTCGAGACATCATGAAATACTCATGTCCAGCATCGACACGTAAATCCTCATATCATGGGCTCCGTCTGCCCGGTTCGGCCCGCGGGCTCCGGCAGTACGAATCAGCCCATATCCATCTCATGACTCCGTTCGATATCCTCCAGATAACCGTTGAGTCCGAAACTATCACCGGTAGGTAGTAGTCCCTCCGCCGGGCTCACCGCATAACAATACGAGTCTTCTTACCCCGGGATACCTCACCGGGTCCACCATGTACCCGAAGATGGTGCCTACCTCTTCTCAAATCGGGTATCTAACATAAGTCTCAGAACCGAGAAAAATCATGGTGGACGAACTGAATATCATATACAGAGAAACTGGGTTTTCAAAACAATACATGATTTCCTTTGAAATATAACCACAGTTCTCAAAATCCAAAATCTCATGAAAACTGCATCTCAATGCGTAATATCATAAAGCATGATGTATGCAACAAGAACAGTAATATGATCATATCAAGGGAAAACTGCTATTTAAATGCATCAAGTTATTAAATATATCATGTGGTTCCTAATTCTCCAAAATCCAACGCAACATCATATAAGGGTAAACATGTAGCTATAGCAAGGTATATGTGTAAGCATGTAGGTATGCATGCAACTATATTTCATATGCGCAATCGCATAAGAATCAATGCCTCAATGTCACTAATCAATACAATATCATATATTTATATGTGTTGTGCGTATCATGGAAATTGCCGACAGTGTGTGTAGCATACAATTAGTGCTCGTGCAATATGAACTGTCAATAATAGTGCAGTGTCCGAAGGGGTACAAATCCAGGCATAACAAGTAATAATATGCAATGAAGTTCATGCACCATCTCTATATGTGCATATAAACATGCGGCTAATATCATATCATATCTATCCCTGACGCTTAACGCCATACGGGCGATTTCCCCGTAGATGTTAAATCTACTCACCGACGATCTCGAGCTAGGTAAATCCAATCACCTGCTTCCCTTTCTTCGCAGCGTTCGAAGTCCCCGCCTGCGATCCTATTAACATAAAACATAATAAGTGCAAATCTCAGAAATCGACCAATATCACATGCAAACTACGTTTGACCGTCGCACCAACTCCAATCCAACTCTCAAGTGTCTGTCTAGTGGCTAACGTGCGTAGCGACATCCTAAAACCAACCCAAGTGCAGCAGCTACACAAGAACACGAACCGTGTCGGATAACGTAACGTGCATAGTCGTAACACTAGAAACTACCCAAGTGATCCCATATTTTGTATACTGTCAAAACATAAAAATATAGCAGTACGAAACACTTCTAAACAACTGCAGACAGCTACCTACAAATTACAAGCCCCAACTCCCCTAAACACCCGAGCTCGCTGGATTTCCTCATGTTCTCGCCGGCCAAAACCGCCTAGGTTGGGCTCGTACTTCAGGTATATACTCAGGGTCACTAGTACATCACTACTATATTGCTAGATTTTCCAGTATAAACTCAGGGTCACAACAGATCATAGAGACTCCATAATAACACTAAAAATACGATATGTGCACAAAACTATACTTTTAGTGTCCTAAACTACAACTAAAAGGCAACACAACAATATAAACACCTAATTAACAGTTAGAGGTCATTACCTAGCCACTCTTGCTCAAAAATCCAATCTTTCCAAGCTCCAAGTCAACCTAGTGGCTAAATCAAGACTTGTGAAGTGTTTTCATGGTGTTTAATAAAGTTTTGCAAGGTTTGGTGATGAATTAGTGAGGGTTTCAGTTGAGAGTTAAGGAGATGAAGAAATAATTGAGAAAGAGATATGAATGAGAGATTAATTGAGATAAGTATGAGAGGGTGAGTGTAGGGTGAGTTTTAGACTTACACTTACTCTCTCCCTCCCTTCATCAATACGAGCATTAATGCCCTCCATGACTCACCTAGCCACCTCTCCTCAATCCAAAACAAGAAGATAACTCTTCACAACAATACTATGTGTAAGGTTAACATGGCAAGAATTATCATAGGGTGCCATGGCTACTTAACAAGATTAACACTAACTAACGCTCACATTAACATGCATAAGTATGTGCAAACCCAAACAAATAATAATAAAATATTGATTAAACCTTATAAAATGCGAGAAAACTATTTTGGTAATCCTTTAGTTAACGCATTAACGCTTAATTAACACTAATCGCATTCTAAGGTGTTACAGTCACGGGGTAACCCTGCTCTTGGAACCTCACAAGACTCCACTTGGCCGGAGTCCTGGTCCTCTTGTTGGCTCGATACCTGAGCCGCTTCTGTCTCAGCCTTTCTTTTCTGAGCACTTGGCAGGCTTCAGCCCTTCGGGAAGACGCCGTGGACCGATTGATAGAGAGTCCAGAGAAAATGCCCAGTCGTACGATTGTCAAGGGCACCATCTGATCTTGCTAGAGATGCTTTGTGGCTCCATTGGTGTTGATGGCCTTCCCCCTGTCGGAACAGCGGAGAGCCGTTCGATTACAGATTTGCATTTGGGGTGGGATGCTTTGGCAACCACAACGTTCGGCCTCCTTCCCATTGAGGTCAGTTTGGCTACTTAGTTTGCCGTGACCTCTGCCGAATGAGCGCTTCCGGCAGGGTAGATTATGACGGAACCAAATTGACGGGGTGGCTCCTCCATTGCCGGCTGAGATTTGCAGGGAGAACCACGCAGGCATTGATCTTGACTACGTACTGGATCGGGATCACACCAGAAGCCGAAGGCATTATCGTTGAAAGTTGATTGCTGCACGAAAAAGTATTATTTCGGTACAAACATCGATATATATGTTAAATAAGTTCACATGAACGCTTGACCCGAGTGTTGGAGATAGTGCCCTCAGAGTCAATTATTGGATCACAGGCACGTGATTGCAATGATTGAGGGAGGACCTATCCCGGTCGGACAGTCTTACTCGAGATGATAGTCTGCTATCTGGTTTACCTTTATCATCGTGTACTGCTTTAGGTGACCTTACAGGTCGCTATTACACGTTGGTAGAGCCCCTAGGATTCTTGCTTGACCACCAGCAGTATGAGGGCGATCATATAAGTGGGAGCTGGGGGTCTATAAGCACATCCTTAAAAGGTCCCTAGTCGTGGGAGATTCGAGACAGGGCATCGTTTCTCCGGAGTAGACTAGTGTATACAGTCGAGACCCCGACGAGGGGCGGTGGCCGGTCTCACAAGCCATTGGTGTCAGTTAGATCACCTAAGATGTATACAGGTGCTCATTGGGTTATGAGTACACCGGACAGGACTCGCCGGGAACATGCTAGTTGGTCATATACCAGACGTCAGATGGCAGTTCCCTGGTGACATGTGTACAGGTTAGTTCATCGACCTGGGGATCTTCATTTGTCTCGTGTGAGTTCCCACTGTACTTTGATTACTACCCTACCACGCTCAAAGGAGACGTGCAAACAGGTTTTAGTTGGGTACAGTCCCGAGCCACATGGAGGCAGTGAGCGTATCTTCAGGGGTTCGTCTCTCCCGGTATTGGGGGTGAGGTCGCGCTATGTCTAGGAGAGCCATTACACGAAGCCCTCGGCCGAGGCAGGAGATTTACAGGTAGGTATTCCAGTAGTATCTCACGGTGTTCTGGGCTACGCTCCGACACGACTTGTACCGCTTTTGGGGGTCTGACTTTTACCAACCCCCTAGGCCCGCCATGCGATGCTCATAGACGAACGGACCGGACTGTACGGATATTGTCACTGACAGGCTCAGTAGGGTGTCTGGCTGAGTTCGCTCACAGACGTCCCTTTTGGTTAATACCTGGTAGCCCGTTACGTATTGGCTTATACCTCTGACGTGCTAGTGGTTAAATCCACAACCAGGGTGTTGACGAGTCTTTAGAGTCCCCCACATTCAGTTACTCAAGCTTTCGGGCGAAAAGCTGTAGAGGCCGTATGGAGATATGGCAAGGTCCGATCAGATACGTGTGGTATTTCACGGATCAGGATCGGACAGTTTGTACTAGAGGCCTATGGATATATGGCAGGGTTCGATCAGATACGTGCGGTATTGCACGAATCAGGATCGGACGGATATTACTAGCCGGCTTTGGTTTAAGCCGGATCCTAGTATAGTACAGTGTAGATTTGTCTCATTACATTTGTATTTCGATCGGAATACAAATGCGGGTGTGTATACACAGTATCGGGGTTTTCCTGTAATTTATTACGGGACCAGTTTTCTGGAGTTGCCAGTTTGCTTTCCGTTTCGGCCATTTTCATTTGTATCCTTCTTTGGCCAAAGATTGGTGCAGGAGGGCTTATTTGCATTTGTGCAAATAAGCTTTTATGGAGGGGGTCTTTGCATTTTCTTGTGTCATGATGGTTGCACCATCCCTTGACCATTTGACTTCTTCTTCTTTCATGATGGCTTGACTTTTGAAGCCATCATGGTTGTTGATGGTTGGTGGAGTGTGGGTTTGTTTTTGTGATCATGTTCCTTCATGATTTCATTTTGATTCCCTCTTGCATTATTGATCAAGCCACTCACTCCCTCATTGCTCTCACTCTCATTCTCTCCATGGCATGGGCCGGCCATTCCCTTAGGGGATTTTGATTGATTCATTTTTTTGGGGTGGCATTTTTTGTTCTCATGGTGCTAAGAAAAATGCTATCTAGTTCATCAAAAATATCCTTTCTTTCCTCCACCAAAAATGGCACCTCCACTACCCAAAAATTGAGACACAAGTTCTACACCATATTCTACAGTAAACCTTGGGCACGTCGACTAGCCAGCTTCGTGCCCGAGTTGCCTCAGCATTGAGGTAGGAGCCCGTAAAAGATGTAGGCGATGTGGTGCACTTCCGGCGACGAGGTGGAGACAGGACATTCCGCGGGAGATCGGGACAACGACGAGAAGACCGGAGGACTCGGATCACTCGGTATATCTCTATTCCCCTTCTTGTAGTTAGCTAGGACTAGTTAATGGTTCGATCCGGGTTTTAGTGCGCGGTGGTGCCGGTTTGCTAGTTTGCAAAACTAAAGTTTATCACCGCTTCCGCATTTGGCCGTCGGATTGACGGCCGGGGCGCCGCCGTGCACTTACAGTGGTATCAGAGCCTCACCATTAACTTAGTCTAGCTTTGTTTAATGTGTTTACATTTCCGATCGACCAAAATCCCAAAAACCGTATTTTCCTACACATCAGTTTTCTGTCGAAATTTTCTGGTCTCGAAATTTTTTTCAGGTTGTAGAAAAGTGATGTACTGGAAGTTCTAAGAGTTCTGTAGAAATTCGACACAGTGAGTCGACTATAGGAGCGCGGAATCGCGGCCAAACCCCCCTTTAGGCCGCGGTTCCGCCGCACTATAGTGTGATCACTGCGTCAAATTTCTGCAGTTACTTTCTGGGTTCATTGTAGGGTTTTTGGAATATTAATTTTGGGCCCAGAATTTCTTGATGTGCTACAGTAGTACTTGGGGCCCACTTGTTAAAATTTGATCGATCAGATATTTTAAACACATTATTTCACAGTGTTTACATTATATCTACGACCGTGAATGTCACTCGATCGGTAAATCCTGTCTAACTGCTATATCCCGGTTAGACGGATTTGCGAACGTGACATTCACGTTGATGTTCTGTGTATTGCTGTGATGTTGCGGATCGGTCGTGGGGATAGCCTGGATGCAATGCTAGTACAGTTGTGGTTGTATTATGTACATTTGATATTGCGGGGCGAGCGTCCGACATGTGGACTGCCGTCACTGCCTGATTGTATTATTTTTTTGGGGCACGACCAGGTTGCGGTCGATGTACCCGGTGTATGTATATTTTACTTTCTGTACTAGGATTGCCCTGCGGAGGGGTGCACGGATAGCCGGGTTCTAGAGGGCAACAAGCCCGCATCTCATGGCATTGAGACGGAGGGGGCTTCACTCTAGGATTGGCGGGATATTCGCCGCACTCGTAGGGGGTACAGGTTGACCCAGGAGGGGTGCCCAAGTTACCGGATTCCGTGAAGTGCTGGGTGGTCCATTCACGTTGCTGAAGGGGGCTGCCTCGCTTCAGGTTTTGGCGGGTAACTTGCCGCGCCCGTAGGGGTCTAGAATTTCATTGCACAGGCTATCCACACGACCAGGGGAACGTCGGGTTTCAGCGGCTCTGTGAAACCCGGGGATCCCAGATATCTGTATTGTTCTGTGATGCTGTACATTTCTGTGATGTTGCATTTTATCACGTCTTGAGCGAAATATAATATATTGGTATATATATTAGTAGATGTTGTATATGTTTTGCATCCGCGCTAGTCCAGTCCCCGCTCTGTCGTTAGTTAGCTAACCTAACGGGTAATGATGGGACCCAGTGGCGAATGCGGATGGCATATACGTACGTCAGTATATTTTCGTTCTTTGTGGTGTGATCAATTGATGGGACTGCATTGATTCGGATCAATGCAAGTTAAAAACAAACCTAATCTGATGTTTTTGGAACACTTTTCAAAAAGCTGTTATTGCAAGGACGTTCACTTTTGTTTTGCATCGTGGTATTCAGTTGGAATATCCTGCTCCTCAGTCGACAAGGCAAGGGCCGAGATCCCTTCACCGGGAGTGACCCCTTGGACAAAAGTTTGCGGCAGGGCAATAACTTCACTATAGCCGATTACTTTTGCTTTGCATCGTGGTATTCAGTTGGAATATCCTGCACCTCATTCTACGGGGAAAGAGCCGAGATCCCTTCACCGGGAGTGACCTCTTTAGCAACGGTCTTCGTCACTATATTTTCAAAAAGCTATCCGGTTCCTTCAACGATATCAAGTTCACTACGTTAAAGGTTTTCGCCAGAAACCATTCGTAGCCCTCCGTCGTTTCATATGGATGGTCAATAGTATTCAAGCTGTGTATGTTGGCCAAAGTCAAGGCACAGTGATTGGTAGCTATTGGGGTATTCATATGCAGCATAGATAGATGCGTTGGTTTGGGACAGTCGTACTGCCATTTTGGCCAAAGTCAAGGGTAGGTACGGGTGGATTCAAATTAACTTGGAGAATGACGGGTAGAACTTGACATGTGACTTATGATATGTTGGCCAAAGTCAAGGTCATAAGAGCATGGGGCAAAAATCACATCGGGAGTTTCAAAAGAACTGAAACTTGCCAGATATGCGCATACCTTCTGGAGTGTGATACCGTGAGCGGATTCCGTCACGTTATCATGCGGTGATAGTTGGATCCCGATTCCCACTGATGAGTTAGTTTACTCCTCGGGTGATCCCGACTAATTCTTCTTTTGGGTTTGGAGAAGAATTTGACGGTACAGTGGGAGGTTTCCAGATTAGATGAATTGGTAACCATTCTGATCTAGGTTAGAGTGCACGCTGAGTGTTTCTTTTCTCTCTCTCTTTGGCAGGGACCATTGACCCGATCCTAAGACTATGACTCAGTGACCAAAATTAACTGAACCTTCTTAACACAGGCTTTTGGATTGTCAGAGTTGCACACCTCATTGCCACTCTTACTTTTACCCTTTGTTCCAGGACACCCCGTATTACTACGAACGTCCATTTCCATTGGACAAAACCATCGTATGGTTATATACGAACTCGAAGGGATTTATTCGAGGATGGTTTCCGGTTCTGGAGAAAACGGATAGGACTATTCAGTTGTCTTTTCCTTTTACCTTCTTTCAGGTTGTGAGTACTCCTTGGTTTAGGAGATAGTACACCTATTACGCAATTTGGATAGTCTTCTTCCGAACCTTAGGCTGGTGCCGAATGGTAGGGAATGAGGAAAACCAATTAGCCTAAACGGTGTACAGAAGGTATTAAGTTAAGACAAAGCAAGGGATTAGTAAGAGGGCAAAGTAAATTGCGACTGATATTCACGACCAAACCAGGTATTTCATTACCACTCCCACTTCACCTTTGTATTTCTCCAGGACACTCCGTATCACTACGAAGATCCACAGTTTATTGGATATTCCATCGTATCGTTATATACGAACTCGAAAGGAACGTGTTCCAGTTCGGGGATGGATTCTGGTTCAGGAGAAATAGGAATAAGGTTTATTCAGGTGTCTTTTATCCTCACCTTCTCTCGCATTGTGAGTGCTCATAGGATTAGGACAGTACACCCATTATGCTTATTGGATAGTCTTCTTCCAAACCATAGGCTGGTGCCGAACGGTAGGGAAGGAAGAAAACCATTTGGCCTAAGGGGTGTGCAGAAGGTAATGACTAAAGACATATAAAGGGATTTGGAGAGGTGGCAAAGAATTACACGGTTACAGTTGTGAATCTGGAAGAGGCATTACTAGGAATACCGGGATACCCCATCGAAACATTTCAATGTTTCAGTTTCACTGTGACCTGTTTAAAAAAAACTGATTTCCCAATTAAGACATTTGCTCCAGGGTATGTATTTACCAGGTATGATTCTCACATCTGTATGGTTTTACAGATGATGAGTGGGAGTAAATTATTGGGAATTAGGTGATCATCCTCATTATATCGGGATTCGTTGTAATCGGTGATATTTGAGGAAGTCACCTGGGTTGTTTGCCAGTCGGCAAGTATTTGGTTTTGAATATCCGCTGTCATGCACCAATTTCAAATTGATATATCTGTACGTCTATTTTCATAGAGTGAGATATGCATTTTTGAAATTATGTCTATGACATTTACCTATATCAGTGGATGGTTAGGTAAGGAGCATTAAACAGCGGTGTAATTCTTCATAACCATAAGTACAGTTTTCAACCTACGACACACAGTGAATGAGTTATCAGACTCAAGGGACTTATACAGAGTATTGTATGTTGTCCAGGGTCCATCAGGACAGAGGGGTTGGTCCTCGTACTATATTCGGTTTACTTATGACTTCTCTAGTTTTTAGACAGGTGTTTCGTAGGAAACACACGGTCCGAATTTTGAGAAGTTATAGGTATTTGAATAGAGTAGAGAACCAGGTGTAGCGAGTATCGGGATTCTTCAAAGTGATCGAAAATGTAGATACTTGTCAATGGTATTCAGTTGATAGTAGTGATTAAGAGAACTTGCTTCTCTTTCGGGTTACTCATAATTGGAAGTATTCCTAAGTTGAGTAACGCTGATCGGCCTCCTTCCATTTAGTTGACATGCACTGGGGACAGCTGCATGATTTGAATCTGGTTCAATTAAATCAGTGCCTCTGGTTCTATATTGGATATAGAACAGTTCATATCTTAACGATGTTAAGGTACGGGGAGTTGTCCGGTTTATGATTAAAACCAGACACTGGACAATTCAAGGCACGTTTCTGTAATGGCTGTTTGTGGGTTGACCCAGGCTATGACGAGGGTTGATTTTCTACCATGTGGAAGATCAATAGTGATATTGTTCTGGACTCGCCACAGTTTTAATAAAAATGGATTTTTTCAGAAAACAGTAGTGGGAGTATGGTAGAACTGGAAGTGATTCCAGAACCACAAACGATTACTGAAGATTTGATAGGAACCTAAAGATTCAATCTGGTTTGACATTCCATTGGCCACTTCGCAGATAAAGTGGGTAACCTCAGGCACCCGAGAGGTACTTCGGTATGCTCAAGGACGGTGACAGGGAAGTTCTTGTTTACCCACACTTGCCATTGCTGTTGTTCCAGGCTGTGAGACCCGGCAGGAGGATGAGTATAGCGTCGTTCTGAACTAGCTTTAGAAGTGTACGTCTATATGACTCTGCCAGAGGGTTGTCGTAGTCAGTGGGAGCAGCGGAAGCATTGGTGGACAGGTGGCTTATGTCTATTTATAGACTAAAGCAGATATAGCGGAGATAGATCATCCATTTCTGATGTGACAGTCATAGGCTTGACTTCATCAGAATAGGGGATGGATCTGTTAATAAGGTAGTAGGGTGTGATGTCATGGTATTTGGATGACATACACAGAGTAGGAAAAGAAACTCCTATACTACGATCGGTTATACTTTGGTCGTCACACAGTGGTTTCTCCACATTGGACTTGGACATTATATCAGACATACTGGTTACTAGATCTATGGTTTTAGATCTAGATTTGGGTGGTTTCCCAATCAGGGTACTTAAACAGCATTCTAAGAGTATTTAGAATGGACGACTCCTGGCACGGTAGTGTACCTGCAGGTGATGGAGTCACCCTCTCTAAAGCTGTCTTACAGACTAAAAGGGAGAGGGATGTGCATGATTGGCAGATCACTTACTTAGGCAATTGAGTCAATCATGAGATGTCAAGTACCACACCAGATGTTGTTCTTGCACTAGGTGCAATAAGTTGACATTAATCCAATCCTGGAGAAACAGTCGGAAGCAGTTTTAGAACATAAGTGAATGTTCTAGGGATATGATAGCGACAGCCTCATTCGGGAGACAGTTATCATTCCAGGCTTCCAAGGTGACCTGGACGACAAGGAGGTTGTCAGAGTTATAGTTTTCCTTCTGACGAGGGGCAGTATTTTGGACAGGTGGTCCAAGGCAATACTGAGGGAGGCATGGTGCAGGATACTGATTAAGTTCAGTTGACGATACTGTCTAAGATGTTTGGATTTGGAGTTCATTTATGAGCTAAGTCCCATCAGACATCCAGGCACATTCTAAGACAGGTATTGCTCATTTCGGGAGATGGTTTTCTCCGCGAACATGAGATATAGAGAGACATAGAAAGAAACATCAAAGCGGATCCACTCACTGAGGCTATTCCTCGAACGCAATAGTTTCCCAAACAGGCTTTGTGAGACTGACTAGTAGAGGAGTTGGGTGTTCGGTATCACACGGGCTGTGAGTATGCGACATCGCAATAATTAGCCTTGAGTGCAAGTGGGAGATTGTTGGAGATAGTGCCTTCAGAGTCAATTATTGGATCACAGGCACGTGATTGCAATGATTGAGAGAGGACCTATCCCGGTCGGACAGTCTTACTCGAGATGATAGTCTGCTATCTGGTTTACCTTTATCATCGTGTACTGCTTTAGGTGACCTTACAGGTCGCTATTACACGTTGGTAGAGCCCCTAGGATTCTTGCTTGACCATCAGCAGTATGAGGGCGATCATATAAGTGGGAGCTGGGGGTCTATAAGCACATCCTTAAAAGGTCCCTAGTCGTGGGAGATTCGAGACAGGGCATCGTTTCTCCAGAGTAGACTAGTGTATACAATCGAGACCCCGACGAGGGGCGGTGGCCGGTCTCACAAGCCATTGGTGTCAGTTAGATCACCTAAGATGTATACAGGTGCTCATTGGGTTATGAGTACACCGGACAGGACTCGCCGGGAACATGCTAGTTGGTCATATACCAGACGTCAGATGGCAATTCCCTGGTGACATGTGTACAGGTTAGTTCATCGACCTGGGGATCGTCATTTGTTTCGTGTGAGTTCCCACTGTACTTTGATTACTACCCTACCACGCTCAAAGGAGACGTGCAAACAGGTTTTAGTTGGGTACAGTCCCGAGCCACATGGAGGCAGTGAGCGTATCTTCAGGGGTTCGTCTCTCCCGGTATTGGGGGTGAGGTCGCGCTGTGTCTAGGAGAGCCATAACACGAAGCCCTCGGCCGAGGCAGGAGATTTACTGGTAGGTATTCCAGTAGTATCTCAGGGTGTTCTGGGCTACGCTCCGACACGACTTGTACCGCTTTTGGGGGTCTGACTTTTACCAACCCCCTAGGCCCGCCATGCGATGCTCATAGACGAACGGACCGGACTGTACGGATATTGTCACTGACAGGCTCAGTAGGGTGTCTGGCTGAGTTCGCTCACAGACGTCCCTTTTGGTTAATACCTGGTAGCCCGTTACGTATTGGCTTATACCTCTGACGTGCTAGTGGTTAAATCCACAACCAGGGTGTTAACGAGTCTTTAGAGTCCCCCACATTCAGTTACTCAAGCTTTCGGGCGAAAAGCTATAGAGGCCGTATGGAGATATGGCAAGGTCCGATCAGATACGTGCGGTATTGCACGGATCAGGATCGGACAGTTTGTACTAGAGGCTGTATGGATATATGGCAGGGTTCGATCAGATACGTGCGGTATTGCACGGATCAGGATCGGACGGATATTACTAGCCGGCTTTGGTTTAAGCCGGATCCTAGTATAGTACAGTGTACATTTGTCTCATTACATTTGTATTTCGGTCGGAATACAAATGCGGGTGTGTATACACAGTATCGGGGTTTTCCTGTAATTTATTACGGGACCAGTTTTCTGGAGTTGCCAGTTTGCTTTCCGTTTCGGCCATTTTCATTTGTATCCTTCTTTGGCCGAAGATTGGTGGAGGAGGGCTTATTTGCATTTGTGCAAATAAGCTTTTGTGGAGGGGGTCTTTGCATTTTCTTGTGTCATGATGGTTGCACCATCCCTTGACCATTTGACTTCTTCTTCTTTCATGATGGCTTGACTTTTGAAGCCATCATGGTTGTTGATGGTTGGTGGAGTGTGGGTTTGTTTTTGTGATCATGTTCCTTCATGATTTCATTTTGATTCCCTCTTGCATTATTGATCAAGCCACTCACTCCCGCATTGCTCTCACTCTCATTCTCTCCATGGCATGGGCCGGCCATTCCCTTAGGGGATTTTGATTGATTCATTTTTTTGGGGTGGCATTTTTTGTTCTCATGGTGCTAAGAAAAATGCTCTCTAGTTCATCAAAAATATCCTTTCTTTCCTCCACCAAAAATGGCACCTCCACTACCCCAAAATTGAGACACGAGTTCTACACCATATTCTACAGTAAACCTTGGGTACATCGACTAGCCAGCTTCGTGCCCGAGTTGCCTCAGCATTGAGGTGGGAGCCCGTAAAAGATGTAGGCGATGTGGTGCACTTCCGGCGACGAGGTGGAGACAGGACATTCCGCGGGAGATCGGGACGACGACGAGAAGACCGGAGGACTCGGATCACTTGGTATATCTCTATTCCCCTTCTTGTAGTTAGCTAGGACTAGTTAATGGTTCGATCCGGGTTTTAGTGCGCGGTGGTGCCGGTTTGCTAGTTTGCAAAACTAAAGTTTATCACCGCTTCCGCATTTGGCCGTCGGATTGACGGCCGGGGCGCCGCCGTGCACTTACACCGAGTATGGGAGGAGAGAAAGGTCCCACCAGGCGTGCCAGAATCTGTACGGTGTTTTCCATCACCCCATTGATATGGGAATCCGCGTCGCTTGTCAGGCGTACTACAAATTCCCCCTGCCTAGGGTAGGCTGGGGTTTATTGATTGCGGGGATCCGAATCTCCAGCAGCCGCAGACTAAGCTGCCGTTAATTATCCCTCTCCTTTGGAGCGAAGGAACCTCTGATTGACGCGTCAAACTAGTCATGTGAACTCAATGTGCAGTGTGTGTGTTGTGTTTTGAGAGGTCTTGGGTATATCAGGGGCCTTGCATAGTTTATGGGGGTCCCGCTACCCGGATAGCGGGCTGGGGGTCAAGGGGGCTAGCAGCCCCCTTATGGGGTACGGGGCAGTGCCCCGTTAGAAAATTTTTTCTAACGGGGAAAGTGTTGTGGAGTGTATATATAAAAAAGGTGAATAGCATCCAAAGGACGCATAAGTGCCAGGACGCATAAGTGCCAGCGCCTCACGGGCCCAGCACGCGGGCGCTGAGCGCCAGTGCCACACGTGCCCGACACATAGGCACTGGGTGATAGGCACCAGCGCCACACGCGTTCGGCATGTAGGCGCTGGGCGCTAGCGCCTCACACGCTCAGCACGTAGGCGCTGGGCAGAAAAAGGGGCTTAGCCCATGTACTGGGAGTATTACTCCCAATTGACTTTTGGAATTAAACTCCTAAGAGAAGGACAAAGGGGCTTAGCCCCTACACTGGAAGTTGTACTCCCAATTGACTTTTGAAGTTAAACGCCTAAAAAGAAAGACTAAGGGGCTTAGTCCCTGTACTAGGAGTTATAATCCCAATTGACTTTTGGAGTTAAACTCCTAAAAAGAAAGATTTTTTCCGGAGTTAAAATCCCAAGAGATTTTCGGAGATGATGAAAGGGGACCCTTTTCTTCTCTCTTGAGCCCTAGATCTTCTCTTGAGCCTTGGATCTTCATAAAGTGGGGTTTTTAGAGATGGGTCTCCTTCTTCCTCCTCTCTGTTGGCTGGATCTTAGAGAAAAAGTGGATGAGACTTAAAAATCACCCCATTTGGGGATTTGATGGAAGATCGGAGCTCCACTTCAAGGGTTTTATGGTGAAAAACTGTTTCTTTTTGGAAAAAAAGAGTTAAACTCTTGATTTAATTCAAGAAAAGAGAAGAAAGTTTAGAACCTTGAGGAGGAGAAGGAGGCATAGAACCCTAGGCTTTTTTGAGAGAATGAAAAAAGTTATCCTTGATTTTTCATCATGTTTGCCTTTATAGGCTACACACTTTACATAAAACCCCTTGACCTTTGCCAAACGCCACTTGTGCCACCCCATGCCTTATGTGCTTATCTATTTTTGCACATAAGCCATGAGGTTTACAAAATTTTGGCTTTTTGCCCATTTTATATACATTTATTTATATATAAAAAAAGAATTACATTAAACCAATTTATGGCTTCATTCTTTTTATCATGGGGCCGGTCCCTTCCATGCTCGGTCTTGATCTGGGTTTGGGCCTACTTAGCTTGGGGTTGACTTTGATTTTGACTTGGTCATCCGGGGAATAATTTTTGACCCCAACAGTCGTAACAGGTTCGCTGCGCACTTCATTACCACTGCTGAGATTTGGGCATGATGATTCTAGCAGGGGTTAGACCCTGAAATCCAAGCTACACTCACTACAGGGGATTTCCCAACCTTTGCTTTGAAGGCTGCCTGGCGCTATGAAGAAGTTGTGAAGATGAAGAGCAGGTCGGCCAGTGTGAAACGCCGTTTGCACTAGATCACAAGAGGGGCATCTTCCAGGCCGGCTTTCAACGGACCATCTCGGAGGCCAGAAGGTTCATTCGCCAACAGCAAGCCAGACTTTTGCAACTATTACAAAAGAACAGGGCATTTAGTGAAGAACCGTCGTAGGGCGAACAACTTGTGCTTGATTTGTAGGTTTTCTACCCACACTATCGGAGCATGCCTTAGAACCGAGGGACCAATAACCCTCCCGCTAGATAGGCGATTCAAGCTCCTCCTACCCGGTTAGCTCTACCAGCTCCAGCTCCCTTCACCCAGACCACTCAACCTCAACGCCGAGTGTTTAATCAGGCATAGAGGAACGTGCTACGACGCTAGGCATTCACTATGTCAGTCGAAGAGGCCGAAGCTACGGGTCAGGTTATCACTGGTAAATCTCTTCTTTCTTTCCATTCAAGTTATTTCAATTCCTAGCCATCTATATTTATACTTAAACCTATCCCACACGACTTAGGTACAATCTTAGTAGCCACCATATCTACACTCGCGCTCTTCGACTCCGGGGTATCGCATTGCTTCATGTCGCAACAGTTTGTAAGAACTCATGCGATCCCAGTTAAGCCGCTCGTATCCAGCTGGAATGTCAGTTCGGGGAACGTCGTTCTAAAAGCAACCTTGGGATACGATCTGTGTTCAGTAGTTATCTGTAGTAGAGAATTCTATGCGGACTTCAAGGTGATGGACATACCGAATTTCGACGTAGTCTTAGGAATGGACTGGTTGGGAACTTTCTTCGCTACCATCGATTGTCGCCAAAAGAGGGTAGTGTTTGAAATACCATATCACCCAGTGTTCTATTTCAAAAGCGGAGATTGGACCTTGGAGCCTAGCATCTACCGAGAAAAACCAAAGAAGGCAAAGATTGCAGCGTTGCAAGAGGAAGGATCGAAACCAGAGATTGTTAGAGAGTTCGAGGATGTATTCCCAGAAGACATAACAGGTTTGCCTCCCGATCGAGCTCTAGAGTTTGGCATTAATTTACAACCCGGTGCACAACTTGTAATAAAAGCTCTATACCGATCAAGTCCGGAAGGATTGAAGGAGATCCATATTCAGTTAGATAAACTCCTAAAGAAATGTTGGATCAAACCCAATACTTCAAGTTGGGGATCTCTGGTGCTCCGAGTAAGGAAGAAGCAACTTACCTACCGAATGTGCGTGGATTATCGAGCACTGAACGAAGTAACGATTAAGAACAAGTATATGCTACCTCTCATCAATGACCTTTTCGATCAGTTAAATGAATCTTATGTATTCTCAAAATTAGATTTTCGTTCAGGATATCATCAGGGAAAAGTCAACAAGTCCGACATTCCGAAGACGTCGTTTAGGACTCGTTATGGTCATTATGAATATCTCGTAATGCCATTTGGAGTGACCAATGCACCATCCATTTTTATGAATCTGATGAATCAAGTTTTCTGAGAGTACTTAGACAGGTTTGTTGTTATCTTCATCGATGACATCCTGGTGTATTCAAAGAATCGGGAAGAGCACGTCGAACACTTACGCATTGTCCTGGAGACACTCCGACATCATCAGCTCTATGCCAAATACAGTAGGCGTGAATTTTGGCTAGACCAAGTCTTCTCGGATACATCGTTTCAGGTGAATGAATCTCTGTGGATCCAGCTAAGGTGTCAGCTATCAGCAAATGGCCGACACAAAAAATGGTGAAAGCTATAAGAAGCTTCTTAGGCTTAGCAGTATATGCTTCATCGAAGGATTTTCAAATATCGCAGCACCTCTGACCAAGCTAACATGTAAATATGAAGCATTCTTGTGGTCAAAAGCATGTGAGAAGGCTTTCGCAGACTCAAGTCGAGATTAACCTCTGCACCTATTCTCGTAATACCGGATCGATCTGGCAGATTCGATTTACATTATGATGTGTCTGGTAAGAGATTAGGATGTGTTCTGTATCAGCATGGAAAGGTTGTGGCTTTTGTATCAAGACAGTTAAAGGTTCATGAGCGCAACTATCCAACATATGACTTGAAATTGGCATCCGTGGTTTTCGCACTCAAGATTTGGTTTCACTATCTTTTGGGAAAGCGAGTAGATATATACACCGACCATAAGTGTCTGAAATATGTATTTACTCAGAAAGAACTCAACATACGGCATAGAAGATGGCTAGAGTTCATGTCAGACTTCGACATCAACCTACAATATTACCCTGGAAAGATGAATGTAGTTCTCGATGCATAGTGGCCAGCCATTAGCAATAAACCTCACCGCCTAGTGGAGACTACAGCAAGAACTGCATGAATTGGAGATTGAAGTAATTGTGCCAGGTAACGCCTCATCTTTGACGAACTTACAAGTCCAGTCCACTCTTGTCAATCAGATTAAGGTAGCTCAAGAAAATGATGCCAAGTTACAAAAGATCTAAGAAAAAGTATAAAGTGATCTTCGAACTGACTTATCATCCACGAAGATGGATCCTTACGGTATGAGAGCCGTTTATGCGTGCCAGTCGGCACTGTTCGAGAAAAGTTGATGAAAGAAGCTCACAACTCTCCATATTCTGTACACCTCGGCGACACGAAGATGTACAAGGATCTACGACAACATTACTAGTGGCATGGAATGAAGCAAAAAGTCATAAGGAGCGCAGCAAATTGCTTAATATGCCAGCAAGTGAAGGCTGAATATCACAAAACTGCTGGTCTACTTCAGCCGTTACCAATCCCAGAATGGAAATGGCAGCACATTACCGTGGACTTTGTGACTGCTCCCCCTTATAATAAGAAGGGTAACGACGCAGTTTGGGTTATTGTGGATCGACTCACTAAATCAGCTCACTTTATCCCATTCTAAGTTGGCCTATCAACCGAGACGTTGGTAAGAAAGTACATGGAGGTGAGTAAAAATCTAAAATGAGATTTAAACCTTCAAGATGTACTATACTTGTCTTGAAACCCATAAACTCATGCAGGAGATCGTAAGATTTCATGGGGTACTTGTCTGCATCATCTCTGATCGAGATATGAAATTCCAATCTCAGTTTTGACAGAGTCTTCAAGCTAGCCTGGGAACAAGTTTGAATTTCAGCACGGCGTATCATCCCTAAACAGATGGACGGTCCGAGCAAACAATTTAAATCCTAGAAGATATGCTGAGAGCTTGGATGCTAGACTTCGAAGGTTCGTGGGAAGATCACCTATACCTTGTGGAGTTTTCTTATAACAACAGCTAACAAGCAAGTATTGGGATGGCACCTTTTGCAGTACTCTATGGACGTAAGTGTCATTCTCCGCTGAGATAGGGACGACGTTTGAGATCATGAACTCCTTGGACCATAGATTATCAAGGCAACTGTGGATGTAGTTCGCACGATCAGGGAAAAGATGCGCGTAGCTCAGGACCGACAGAAATATTGGGCAGATGCAAAGCGTCGGCACTTAGAGTTCCAACCCGAAGGGCATGTGTTTCTAAAGATCTCTCCGAACAGAGGAGTGATACGTTTTGGCTAGAGGGTTAAACTCGGTTCAAGGTACATCAGACCGTTCGGCATACTTGAACGAGTTAGAGAAGTGACATACCGCTTGGCACTACTACTCTCATTGGAAGGAGTGTACAACGTATTCCACATATCACAGCTATGACGATATGTGAGTGACCCCAGCCACATACTTGACCACTCAGAGCTCATAGTACAGATCGATCTAACCTGCGAGCAACAACTAGTCATGATTTTAGATCGAAAGGTGAAGACTTTACGGAACAAGGAGGTGAACTTGGTCCGAGTAATATGGAGAAAGGATTCACCAGGAGAATCAACATAGGAATGAGAAAACGATTTGCGTGCACGATACCCTCACCTTTTTGAAAATTAGTCTCTATGTAAATTTCAGGGATGAAATTTTTATAAGGAGGGTAGAATGTAACGACTCTGAAATCTCTGTACAAATTAACATGTTTAATGTATAGAAAGAGTATTTTCAGCCTGATTAAGAGTTATAAGTTAATATTGTTCAATAAAATCAAGAAACAACTTGTAGCTCATTCGTAAAACCTCTACACTGTTGTGACATAGCCTGTGTGTTCGAATCCCATCAGTCCTAATTATTTTAAATATTTTTTTAACTTTTCAGAACCCCAAGAGTTACACGTGCAATACACAGAGAATCAAAAAATTTCATAAAAATCAAATTGGGGAAATACGGAGTTTATTACAATTTATATACAGGGCATGAGTTTCGAGGCACATGGCCTCTTCTGGGCCGCCAGATCCCCACCATCGGCGGTTGGAATAGCTCCAAATTTCTCTGTACTTTGCCCATGCCTCCCTCTGACTCTCCTCTATCCCATTTTCCTATTTGTTTTCTTTGAAATTAAACAGAGGACAGCAACCTTTCATTTCTCCATTAAACATCTTTTTAATATACAATTTATCACAATTCTTTACACCACCTTAACTCTAATTTCACCTATAAATACCATCCCATTCCTTATCTCTCTCCCATTCTGAAATCCAAACAAAAAGACAAAAAATTCTCCAAAATTTTCTTTGTACAAGTGGAGTTAAGCAAGACAAGAGGAGTAGCGATTCAATTTCGATGACCGAAGCAACTAATCGACAGTTCTATGTATCCACAAGGCCCTCTCCTTCTTCCTCTCTTTTCCTAGCACAAAAGCAAGTAAGTCCTCTCTTTCTCTCTTCCGTTTAATCTGAAATCGTTTCTTGAAAACAATATCGATAAAAAAAATGGAGTTAGCTAATCACACTCTCCTTACAATATTTCTACTATCATTATCATACTACATAGATCACAAATAACTTGTAACCATAACCTTAAAATAATGTTCATATAATTAACTTTGCATAAGTTTAGAATTGCTCGTTAAATAGAACGTATATCGAATTTTACACGAAACTACCATGAACTTTATCTATACCCTCTCATCAATATCATGACCTATACCTATAGAAAATTCATGGGGTAATGACCTACCCATCATATACACTTTGGTTTTATAGCACGATATTTAATATTACAAGGTTTTATCCGAAATAAAACAATTTACAATAAAATACCCTTACCTTTAAAAAATGCTTTTTATCGATATTTTTAAATCCTTTACAATTGCGCCTCTACAACCCTTTTAGGGGAACCCATTTACGGATGATGCGGCTTATCGCACGTTCTTGGGATAGTAGAGTGAGATCAAGAACTCCTTACGGAGTATTCGATCTCGAAAGGAATAAAAATATGAATTTAAAGAAAACGATTTATTTTCTTAAATTAAACTTTGAAAAATCATATAAAAGTATGAATCCGTATTTTCAATGAAAACAAATTAGGAAAAGCTATATTTTTAAATGAAAGATTAAAATTTTAATAAAAATACCATCAAATTTCCAAAAATAGTAGTTATCATAAAAACACCATAAACTTTTAAAAACTAGATTTTATCACTAAAATACCACTAAAACTAAAAAATATTGTTATAAAAACTCTTAATAATATAAATCACCCTTGAGATTTTTTTAAAAACAATATTAAAGTATTTTTCATAAAAATCCCTCGAGAAATGCAAATAATATAAACAAACTAAAATAAATTTTTAAGGATGCTAGACTAATATAGGTTTAAGCGGTATTATTTCTCTTAAGCCCTAAGAAGTCGGAGAAAGTGAGTGCTTGCCTATTCAGGACAGACAATACTGCAAAAATTAATGGAGTTATCAAATGGCAATTGTCTTGGAAAAATATACAAATCCTGCCATCCATGTGCCGCAGTTATCCGATTACTCCCGAACCTAAGAATTGCAGCAGTTAAATACATTCACAAGAAATGTCTATAATTCGAATACAAACTTGAATTTAAACTCAAACTCGAATCTAAACTCGAACTCTAATCCAACTCGAACCCAAGCTTGAACACTAACACGAACTCAATCTACTCGAACTAACATGACTCGACCTAGGATTGCAACTGTCATGACTCGCATTCTATTTGACTTACTCGACTTCATTTTTCAATTTTTGCAATCTATGGTTTCGATCAAGGCATGTTATAATTGACAAATCAAATCAAATAAGGACATCTAACAGTTATAATATATATTACTCGGGGTGTATGGGATAATTTCATGTGCGAATCCAACGAAACTTCAAGAGTCCCGTATTAACCTACTTGAATTCTATTTAATCAAATCTCAGTCTGGTCGACTCCTCCACAGCTTGGAGTTCCGATAACACATGAAATAGGTCCGTGTGTCCTTACTTCTGGAGCCCCACTCTTGAGCTCGCAAATACTATTATAGTTATGTTGACATTCACACTTGGAACTTAATGTTAATATAGTAACCATATAAAGATCTATAGTGCATGTAACCATGTTCCTTTACATATACTCTTACTTGACATATACATTACTTATGACTATTCTATAATTGTCACTTTCACCTTTACTCTATCTTTCGGACTTATCGAGCGTTAATTCGCTGACGGGCATTCCATCCATTTTTGTATTTTTTGGAATGTTCGTCAGATGCTGTGGAGAATGAGGAAGTGGACGCCCAAGAGGAGGATTACGACTAGATAGCTACTCAGGATTAGCTTAGCTTCCTTTTTCAGTTTATATATCCCACATGTTTCGTCATTTCTATTTTTTCACTTACTTTAAGTTGAACTCATGTATTTATAAATATTTCAAGTTTGAATGTAAATAAAGATATTTGTTGAAAGATTTTACAATCTGCATTTATTCTTGTATCATGTGTTATTGTTTCAATACGCTTAGTATATTTATTTAGGAAAAGATCTTCTCTGGATAAATATGCCGCGGGCTTGCCACATCACCGTTACCGTCTACTGGGAAGTGGAGCATGACAAGAAGAAGAGAGAAGACTAAGAAGGCTCCAACCGTCTATTTCCGTAGAAGGGTTATTTTTGAATGAGCGTGAAGTTGCGTGGGCTAGGAATGATATTGATGATCAAATCTATGTAGATATTCCCATGACGTCTAATGCATCTATGAAACGAAAAAGATAATCATTAATATTATATTATGAGTTTACATTTTCTATGACCTATACATGTACTTGTTTTAAAAAGAAGTTCCTACAATATCAGTTTAGGTTTATTTTCAATGCATTAATCATATTAACGCGGTCCTATCATTTAGATAATAACACTTATTATCTAGCATCCTGCCATACCAGAAAAACATGATAGGAAAATGAAAATAGAGTGTTTTATATGTTGTTCGTATTCGCCACGAGGTATCGGGTCTTCACCGTAAGGTTACTTAACTTACGGCAGGCGGACGCAGGGCTAGCGCGAATGTAAAGCATATAGAAACACTTATTTATTTATATATATCAACATATACATCACACGCAGGTTATAAAAATAATAATATCTTACCCCTACGGTTACCACTGTAGGGACAAATTTATGCTCCTACGAGTTCCGCCGTAAGAGCAAAATATCAGTTTTTATTATATTTTGCCCCTACGGGGGAACCCATAGGGGCATAAATTTTCCTGTACGGTGCTAACCGTAGGGACAAACATTTTTTAAAAATTTAAGAAAATACCTACTCTGTTTTTTGTCCGCTCTGTACACAATAATATATCACACTCTATATCATATACCTAAATACAAAAATATATATCAATAACATCCCATGTATAATATATAACAAAATAAACAAATACAATCAAAAATCACTTCAGGATCATAATCATCATATACAACAACCGATATCCAAAATATAAAACATGTCGCATAATACAAACATGCTACAAAATTATAAAAAATATTTTTAAAAAATCACTGCTGGCTCGGTCCAGGTGCTCCATCTCCAAGTATCTGGTACATCTACTCCTCATTGTAGCCCAGTGATTGTTATGAAAAACTGTGTCTTTGTATTTCCTAATTACCGCAATCAACAACGGTGTCGCAATAGCTAACTGATAGTAAGTACGGGTTGTCCACAGGGAAATGGTGAATTACTTATCTTGTTTTATACGAGTTAATAAAGAATGGTAGGATTTTTATCGTTTTATATTAAAGAGATTTGAAATTTTTATAAGAGAAAGGCTTGTAGGGTTTATCAGATTGAGTAGTTAATGGATGGAGTTTTAAAAATAATTCTTTTTATCTTTTAATTATTTAATACTATAGAAATAGCGATGAATGTGGATTAGGGTTCTTGGAGAGATTAGGATTTCCCTCTACTAACCCTTGTCCTCCCATTGACCTCTATTTATCTTAAGCCCTCAACAAAGCGAGTATTAACGAATCTCTAATCGTGGTCGTAACTATCATGGATTGATAGCACGTCCGAATAAGAGGGTTAACACTCCTTTTGCTAAAATTTTAAAAAATTAAAACTTAAAGAAGTTAAGGGATTTTTTTCTTCCATTAAACTATCCCATCCTACAAACCCTAAGAAGCAAGAATTTACTCGCTCATGAGGATAAACGAAGTAAATAAGGAAAGATAGAAGATTAATGAACGCATAAGAAATAACAAAAATAAAAGTGCGGAAAGTAAATACAGAAAATAAATGCGGAAAGTAATGAGACAAGATCTATCTTTTATTGAATAAACAATTGCATTACAGAATTTGATTGCTGAAAAACTAAACTACAAACCCTAGTTTGCTCGATAGATCTAGATTGCTCGATCAGTGGATGATAACCCTAATTGCTCTCGGTCCTTTTTATAGGCTCTAGAACTTGAAACCCTAGACGTCATCTTAAAGTTTGTGAAAAGACAATCAAGCGCCTAAAAATTCACATCCAACGGCCACGAATTAACCGCGCTTCCGCCTTCCTTTGCCTCATTTAACCGCGGTTCCGCCGCCTGTTGATATGATCTCATCCCCAGATTTCTCGTGTTATCTTCTCATGATGTTAGGAGATTTTTCTGATAAAAATATTTTGAAAATATTTTGAAAATATCGCTTTCTCTTTGCAGTTGCGAGATTCTTCAAATTGCTCCTAACATTAAGTCGATTTGGTTTGCTAATTCGATTTGATTTGATCTCCTCAATCCTTTTTGCAGTTTTGAACTGATTTGTTATTTTAAACGTGCACAATATCTCAAATCAAATCATTAGGAGTATTTGGTTTATTTGAGATAATATTCCAACCACTTTTAATTAAATTGCTTAATGGATATGATATGATATCTTAATTATAATGGTTAAGAATATTCGATATGATATACATATTTTCATAATTAAGAATCATATGGATATTTCATTTAAATATGATATGCATATATTCCCCCAATTTTATTAATTATAAATTAAGAAATATATAACAAAATCTTTTTACACATAAACCCACATATGTTATTAAATTACAGATAACACCTTTTAGTAATTAATAATAGTAGGGAAAATGACTATACAAATATGCAATAAATATGACTAATCACCTTGGAGCTTCAAATGCTCCAGAAATGATGTTGCAGTAGTATTGGAGCAGCTGGAGCTGAAGTAGCTGGAGCTAGAGCAAAAGCACATGAAAGAGTGGCCTGTGGAGCTGTCGGCGGTATACCGAAAACCGGACCAGGACGAACGGAAGAATGAATATTTTCACTCCCCATCCCCCAGTACAGATGGTATTGTGCGCTCTGGTCAAACCCGCACGGTTTTGTCCTTTGGAGCGAACCGGACTCGAGAAGGGGCCGCTTCCCAGGAGTTCACCCATCCTAGGATTTTCCTAGCCCAAGCATGCATAATTATGGAGCTCTTCAAACTCCGAAGTGCCTGTTCGTCCAAAAGGCGCCTCTTTAATTGAGGGTGATATCATTACATTTATAATACAGTTCGGTCCTATTTCAGAATGTGGTTCAGGGACCTGATCCCATTTTTCTTAAGCGGTTCCACACTCAGATCAGCATGTGTCCGCAATAGAACACACTGAGTGATGACAGAGCAAATCACCATGATGTTCGAAGACCGCATTGCTCTAGGGTATTACATCCCCCCACCTACGAACAATGGTTAGTTCTCAAACCACAAATCTACTACTGAGGGACCAGCATGGGCCACCATAAAACGTCACACCCCATGCCCTATTACCGAAGGTATTGTCCGCTCTGACCGAAACCGTACGGTTTTATCCTTTGGAGCGAACCAGACTCGAGAAGAGGCCACTTCCTAGGAGGTCACCCATCCTAGGATTTCTTTAGCCGGAGCACGCTTAACTACAGAGTTCTTCAAACTCCGAAGTGCTGGTTCGTCCAAAAGACGCCTCCATAATTGAGGGTGACATCATTACATTTATAATCCAGTTCGGTCATGTTCTTGCCAAAAAAATTTGGCTCAGAGCTTGCTGTTCCCTTATAAAAATAAAATGAAAGCTCCACGTGTTAAATACATGCACCCACATGCAAAGCATGTAACTATCACCTCAGGTAGCACCGCACGTGAAGTTCATGTGAGCGCCAATGTGCAAAGAACAGGAGCGCCTGTTCTCCTAATATTTAAACATAATAAAAGAGCTAAGCTCTGTTAAACTTTTGTTGAGCCAGCGCCTCACGTGCCCCTCACGAGGACGCCAGTGCCAGTGCCAATCTTGTAGGATTAAATCCTATGATAGCGCCGCATGTGCTCCTCACGTAGGTGCCAATATGCAAAGCACAGGAGCGTCTATCATAAATAAGAATTAAATTCTTAAGTAGCGCCCACGTGCACAACACATGAGCGCTGGCGCCCAAATTAAAAGCAAGTAGAATTAAATTCTACATAAGGATACTTCCCTAAAAACTGGGATATTCTCTGTTAAATAGAGCCGTTGGATCAAAGATCCAATGGTGATAATAAATCATCAGATGATAAATTTTATTTGGAAAATATTTTCCTTCTAATATGGAAAGATCACTCTAATAAAGAATCTTGGATTTAAAATCCAACTGTAATAAAAATATCACCAATTAAACCATCTGATAGAATTAAATTGTAACATTTCATAAAATATGAAATATTATTTTTGGAATTTAATATTAAAATAATATTTTTCCCGAAAACTGCCCGATTTACGAAATTGGGGTTTTCGAAAAAGGGTATAAATATATACCAATAATTATGAAATAAATAGAAATTAAAATGATTTATTCACTTAAAAATATAATTAAAGGATTTGGCATTTTTTAAATTTATTAAATGCAGTTTTGATAAAAACCCGATTAGTGCACTGCTAATCGCGATTAAGCCAAATCCGCGTTTTTACAGCTTCCATGGTTAGTGCACCATGACATATTTCATTTTGTTACATGTTTCATTTCATTTGGGCTTTATATTAGGGTTTATTGGTGGAGAGAAAAGAAAAATAAAATGTCAAAGTCAAAGGGGACATAATAATGGGGTAGGTATACTAGTGAGAGAGAGAGTGTGTGTGTGTGTGTGTGAATTATAGTGAGAGAGGGAGGGGGTTGCTGCCCTTTTGATTACCCCATCTTCTTTTTTCATCTTTCTCTTCATCTCCTCAACCCCACAACCCTCCCTTTCCATCCCTAGATCCATCTCCTAACAATCCCCAAAACCCTACACACCCTTCACAAAAATTAATCCCCTCTTCAACCTCTACACATAGGACCAAGAAATTTCAGTTTTCGATGATCTTGGGGATTCATGGGTGATATATGAGGTAATCCCTTCACCAATTGGGTAGTTTTCATTTGCTTTAGTATTCATGTGTGTTTAGAAGTGAAATTGCGAAGGTTAGTGGACATTGGGGAAACCCTGGAAAAGGGTTGAGTGTTTGTTGAAATTGGTGATGTGTAGTGGCTGCCTACAAGCCTTAGTGGTGTTTTATTGACCTAGAGCGAGCGATGAAACCCAAAATATGGATTTGGGATTTGAGTTCATGTCGATTTGTGAGAATAGTGATGGTATTTTAGGATCTGGAGTGACCCGGGTGACCTGAAAATTTTTCTGAGATCACAGAGGGATGTGCAAGTGATACGGAGCATACTCTACAGACCCGAGACCAAACCCTAACACCTGGGCCGCAAATTTAATCCCCTGGGCCATAATTTGCGGCCTGGGCACTTCATTTTTGGTTCCTGCTTCGTCTGTAGCTCCTATGTCGGTAAAATGGACCCTCCATATATGCAAAATTGACCAATTTGTCTTAGGGTAAAATCTGGGACCATTTCCATGAGTTGGTGCATGGTTTTACGACTTCATTTTAACTTGATTTTGATATTTGATATTGTGTTTCCGTCGTGTGGCGTTTTTACGTCAACGACCAGGGTTTTGGTCGTGTGTTGCACGCAAAACCATAGGTTTTGACTTACGAGCGAAACGTGTACCGTTTTAGTTTTCCGCCTTGATTTTAATACATATTGCTATGGTTTATTCTTGTAGGTACCTTCACGTAGATTCTGAGGCGACAGAGCGTGGCGTCATCGACTTCGGAAAGCAAGAAGCAAGGTGAGTGGATCTATATCCACGGGGGAAGTCGGATGGATAGCGTATAGCACCCCCGCAATGTATTGAGGAAAACTGATTATAGAATATGGTTAGGAAACCTAGATTATGAAACTAGGGTTATATTAAAGATAGCTATGAAACCATATTAGAAACTAGAGGATAGTTAGAAGTGATATGTTACGAATATCATAGGATGGCGTTTAGCGATATTGCCGTTTAGGGTACTGTAGGACTAGATAGTCGATGTAGATGCGTCATCCGAACCATATCTTTTTCTAAACTGAAGAGTCGTATGTATCTTTTAATATATACCTCGAGGGATGTTATAGATTTTCAAATGATATCTTTTTCTTAAAAACACCATAACCCCTATTTTCAAAACTACGATTCGCTTCTTTAAAAATCTGATTGTATGGTTCGGGCGTGTATGTTAGATTAGATACTTATACTTA
Organism: Agapanthus africanus; assembly: GCA_030015575.1. NCBI lineage: Eukaryota > Viridiplantae > Streptophyta > Magnoliopsida > Asparagales > Amaryllidaceae > Agapanthus > Agapanthus africanus. The sequence goes on along the minus strand of CM057350.1, from coordinate 126,413,733 downwards.
GTAGAGATAGAATGTTTATGTAAATTCGATTTGACGTGAGATATAAATGCGATGAAAGAATATAAGACGGATATGATGATATGATGATATGTTGGTATACGGATGCGAGTCGATCGAGATGATTTGAACCCTGCCGGTCCCCAGATATGAGATTATTGCGGATGTGACCTAGGACATAGGTACCTATATATATATACATTTATAAAATGTTGTGAATCATGGATGATAGGCTGTATGTAATATTAGACCGTACCCTCTTTGGTCGTATAGGATGATAGGATCCCTATTAGCTTAATGCCGCCATACGATGATTTTCCGTGCGTGACGAGTTGATTTGATGATTGATCCTTACCCTTGACAAGAGGACGCCGTACGATGGATTATAACGTACGTGATGCTGTGAGGCTAGATGCTGACTAATAGATTCACCGACTCGATCATGTTAGATACGTATACCCGTCAGCATTTGGATATGATTTACCCTATGCTGCATTCATATTATTTCCATTGCATTGCTTATACCTGTGCTAGTACACTTGCACCATTATCGATGACGCGTATGTCACGCGTACACAGTTTATAGGCTCACACACTTCATCATCGATAATTGCCATGTCACTACACAGTAGGTTTGCTGCATCATGATATGACTCTTCGCATAACCTGCTTGCACATATACATTGATACATTCATACTTGCAGATATACACATTTGTATATCCATATTCGTGCACATATACATTGATACATTCATACTTGAGGATATACACATTTGTATATCCATATTCGTGCACATATACATTGATACATTCATACTTGCGGATATACACATTTGTATATCCATATTTGTGCACACATACATGGTACATCTATACTTGCGCATATTCATATTGTACCTATATAGATAACTGGTTTTATTGGGAAATTGGGAACCAAAAGTTATATTTTAAAAACTGGAATCATTTTAAAAGAGCGGTTTTCCCCTTAATATGTCATATCACTATTCCATATTGCATAATACACGGATATGCTCGCATTTCTTTTTATATGTCGCATACATCATGCTCTATTATTTTACGCAATGAGATATGTTGTTTTTATGAGATTTCTGGATTTGAGAACCGTGGATATTTCAAATGAGATTATGTGTTGTTTTAAAAACCCGGTTTCTCTTGATATGATATTTCAGTGCGTCCACCATGTGTTTTCTCGGTTCTGAGAGCGACATGTGAAACCCGATTCGAGGAGGCGGATGAGGCCGATTGCGGATACATGGTGAACCCCGGGGCGAGAACGGATCGCTGTGTAATAGACGGTGAGCCTGGCAGAGGGACTACTACCTACCGGTGATAATATTTGGGCTCGGCGGATATCCGGAGGATACCGACCAGAGTCGAGAGATGATATGGGCCGATCCGGACTGACGGAACCCGTGGGCCGATCCGGACTGACGGAGTCCGAGATATGAGGATTTACATGCCGATGCTGGGCACGGTTTTCATGATGTTTTTGAGTGTCGATGCTAGGCACTCAGGTTCCATGATTTTGATGTGTCGGTAGGGACACCGTTGATATATATCCTCATACTTTCATGCACACTCCCTTATGATATTTACGTGTATACAGACATTGATTTTGGGTGGACGAGATCCACATGCATACATACCTTGATTATGGTTGGACGAGATCTATATACATGCATTGATTATTACTGTTGGATGTTATCCGCATGCATATAGGTATTGACCACCTTGTTGGCACATATACAGACCCGGTCACCCTAGATATTATAGTATTACCTTTATGATATAGTTGACCTAGGAGTCGTTGTTTATTCGATTTCTATCTGTTGATATTTTTCTACTCACGAGTTGGCAACTCACCCCCATTGTGCCACAGTTCTTGCAGGTTGACCGCTTGGATCAGTAGCGGCTTCGTTGGCACACAGTTACATTCGGGTGTTTTGCTTTGGTAGGTGGGACACTTGTATCTTTCCCACCCTTGTATCTTTATTTCATTATTGTATCTAGTTAACTCCATCAATCAAAAGTTGTTAATTGTATAAGTGATGAGACTTAGTGAGACTTGTAGTTGCGAGATTTGAGCGAGGGGTTTTATATTCACTTTTGGGGTTATATCTTGCTCATTTCTTTATCTTTTTGTGGTGAACTTCGCCGTTGGGCGTCGTAACTTGTTTATGCCGTATTGCGTGGTTGTGATCCGCCGTTTGGCGTCGAGCTAGCTCCCGCTTGGGAATGCCATTATCATTTTTATGTATTTGTGGTTTTGGATCAAAATATACAAAGGAGGTGCTGCCAAATTTTTTCAAAAAGACGAAACATGTTTTCAAACTAGGAAATTTCATTTGCATCATTCATGTTTCTTTTCTATGCATTAAGAAAACTTGATTTCATTATACCTTTATTTCAAAACCTCACCTCCTTTATTTTTCATAAAAGGTTTAGATTTCTGGGTTTCGGTTGAATTCCATTATGCCTTTAGACGTTACGTGATTCAAGTGCTGGTCACGAGCTAATATTTCGGGTCGTGACAAAGTTGGTATCAGAGCGCTAGGTTTAACCTTGTTTCGAGTCTATATTTGACTATGCGGAGTCTAGGGCGGGTATGTATTTCGGAATCTAGGCTTGACCTTACGGAACTTAGACTTGAACGTGGGGTATTAGACCCGAACTTTCGTTTCATAGGCTGATCCTGATTGATGGAGTAGGTAGCTTGAGTAGAGTGACGTACCGTACGTATGTTCCACGACATATTTACGATACGATACTCCACTTAAGAAACCTTAGGATGTACATATTTTTGAGATCAGTGATTCTCTTCGTATCCATGATTATACATCCATTTGAGATCCTTGATTCTACTTGTTTTCATGATCATACCTTCATCGATGCTGTTCCTTCTTATGATCATGTATCCATTCTAGATCTGTCGTTTTCTTTCTTGCCGTTGATCTGCTCTCTTCGATACTCGATTGAGATTCCTGTCACCATAGTTTGAGCGCAGTTTGAGCTGCTGCTAGTGTTGCGGTCAAGACGAGCTCGTTTGATAAGAGGGTCGACCATTGTGTTTTCTGGTGACATGAGAACGTCTCGAGTTAGTATTTTGTTGTGTCCTCTTTTGGAGGCGAGTGCTTAGTTTTATATTGGATGATCGGGCTATTGTTAGAGCTGCCAGTTGTGAGAGGACTGTTGATATACAACATACCTCGGAGATTTTGATATCGCCTACCATGCAGACAGATGACCCAGCTGTTGCTGAGATTGATAGGATATCGCTTCCGGAGCTTACGAGCTGAGATCGCTGGAGCTTCCAGGCAGATATGAGACAGATGATAGCTAGTCTACCCCGATTTGAAAGACGAAGATGATTCGTCAGATTGACGCGCCGACGCAGGCCCAGTTGAGTTGAAGATTTCCAGTGTGGAGAGAATCTTACTCAGACCTAGAGTAGACCGATCCAGAGATGACCGCCGATGTATCGCCTTTCCTGAAGGATTGAGGCATTGTTTAGCGTGCGAACGAAGGGTATTCGCATGTCGCCTAGGCGAAATTAAAAAGTTCGAACGAGTGTCAGAAACCCATTTTTCCTAAGTTTAAAGTGTTCGGAGGAACATGCAGGTAATTCTGTGGACCCTCTAGAAGAATGAAACCCTAACTCGACACGATGACCATGGAACCGCTTTGAACCTTAGGGTTTGTGGTAGTTTAGCGGTGCCATCATTGAGGCTTGGGTTTGCCCTTCTACGGCTGGTCCAGAGGTTCTGTGGTATGTACCAGATATTTTTAGACTGCGCTTAGGTGAGCCTTCGGGAATTTTTGGGACCTTGATGACTCGATCGGAAAGTTTGACGTCGTCCGGATATCATGTGATAAGAGATCAGCCAGCTGACCAGGTTTGGATGGAGGACCTCACTCAGATGCGTTGTGAATGATCGAGGACGGACGAGTATTGAGTATTCCTCCGATGGTTGGGTCGAGTTCCCGAGGACATTTCGGCCAGACATCTTCTATAGAGTGATGAAGATACCGAGTCCGTGACTTCGAGTCCGTGCGAGAAACTTTGGATTGACCGTGGCCGAGAACAGTTGCAGTGCGCAGATAGCACGGTGTGATGTCATGGTGGACGATGATACAGACAAGTGGAACCAAAGTTTCGTGCGAGACGCTGACGAACTGTTATTACTTCCCGTCAAGACTAGAGACCTGATATGCTTACAGAGGCATTGGGATACGGCCAGTTTCTGAGGAATTGTGTGCGGAACGCGCAGATGTCTAAAAAACGAGAAAAGATTATGTGAGAGTACCGGCCTCTGTACAGTTCGGTATAGGCGAGATCGGAAGAGACTTTGAGCAGGATTCCTTCCAGGACACTGCTACAATAAGATTTGCACCCAGGATCAGAGGTGTCACGTGTATTCAGAGGACCAGAGGCCGACACCAGTAACGTGCTGCCTTACGAGTGGTCGTGATGATTGACCAAGAGATGACCAGAGAAGTGCCAGAACGAAATCGTCCCCGTTAGCACACCTGACAGGGCCGATGAGCCGATAGATTGCGAGATTGGTAATCTGCAGAGAAGATAAAGACCCAGAGACCGAGGATGCCAGCCCGTGAGCAGGAGGCAAGCGGATGTTCTTGTTCTGCCAGTTTCTAGGCGCACCGATTTATTTCTCGACATTGTAGGAGGTGTACCTCGATGTCCTTTGTTGCGATTTGTGTTTGTGATCTGAGTATCACGCTTATATCTCTTGGATTTGAGTTTTGATGACGGGTTTCCTGATACTGATTTCGTGCACCATGGCTGCACCTACCGAGTGTTTATATTTTGCGCATAGTTATTGCACCTGATATATATTTTATACACCGTTATGTTGATTTGCGATTTGTGCATATCTATTACACTTGAGATTTGGTTTTGTGCCTTGGCTGCACATGTTTATGATTACATAGATTTCATATGGTTGATTTGATTTTGTGCGTGTGGTACGCACTCGATTTGATTTTTGCACTCGGTATAGCTTATATGTGCTTGTAGTGCATTGATATGCGTTTTGTGCACGCAGTTGCACACGTTTATGATTTTATACACCTTGGTACACTCGGTGTTACTGTTTACGCATTTGAGTTATGTATTTGTATTTCATGCACTTTAGATGCACCCGACATTGTTGTCGTGCACACCCGTTGCACTGAACAGATGTTTTTATGCACACCCGTTGCACTTAGTTTTGCTTGTGCGTATTATAGCACCTGTAATTGGATTTGATTTCCATGCGCACCAGATACATGTGATTATTGGATACGCCTTTTGAGGCTGATTTTGCTTTTGAGCACTTTGTTTTCATGTTAGGCACTATATTGTGTAGTAGCCAAATAGGACTGATCCGAGGACAGTACCTGAGTACTCTGCATGAATTAAAAAGATTACCAAAGGATTTTCAAGAGGAGCTATAGTCTCGCTATTTTCCTAAGTGTCCGTGAGCGACACGAACATTTATAAAAGAAAACCTTTTGGGAATATTTCGAAAAGGACGGAACATGTATTTAAGAAAACATATATGGACATATATTATTATTTTAAAAATGGGTGTCCGTCGGTTATGTCGTGAGTTACGCATTCCCACGGCGATTTAGAAAAGATTTTGCATGTATTTTATTCAAATTTTGGAGTTTTCAAGGATGCGTATTATACACGTATTATAGTATTTGACTAGTGTATATTGGATTTCAGTAGTGGATTTCGAGATCTGCATCTCTATTGTAACTCCGAGAATATGCGTGCAAATCCGATGATTTGCGTAACGCTTGACGGAGTTCGATTTTGAGTTTTTACTCGTTTTTATGCGCACTTGGTGCGTTGTGTTATTTCTGCGTTTTCCATGATTTCGGAGCCCCGTTGTTTTGAGCCGATTATTGAAATGTTTTAGATTTTGGGGGTTTAAATTTAAATTCGGGGACCGAATTTAATTAAGGGGGGAATACTGTAACATTTCATAAAATATGAAATATTATTTTTGGAATTTAATATTAAAATAATATTTTCTTGAAAACTGCCCGATTTGCGAAATTGGGGTTTTCGAAAAAGAGTATAAATATATACTAATAATTATGAAATAAATAGAAATTAAAATTATTTATTCATTTAAATATATAATTAAAGGATTTGGCATTTTAAAAATTTATTATATGCAGTTTTGATAAAAACCTGATTAGAGTGCACTGCTAATCGCGATTAAGCCAAATCCGCATTTTTACAGCTTCCATGGTTAGTGCACCATGACATATTTTATTTTGTTACATGTTTCATTTCATTTGGGCTTTATATTAGAGTTTATTGGTGGAGAGAAAAGAAAAAGAAAAAGGAAAAGTTAAAGAGGACATAATGATGGGGTAGGTATACTAGTGAGAGTGAGAGAGTGTGTGTGTGTGTGTGAATTATAGTGAGAGAGGGACGGGGGGTGTTGCCCTTTTGATTACCCCATCTTCTTTTTTCATCTCCCTCTTCATCTCCTCAACCCCACAACCCTCCACTTCCATCCCTAGATCCATCTCCTAACAATCCCCAAAACCCTACACACCCTTCACAAAAATTAATCCCCTCTTCAACCTCTACACATGGGACCAAGAAATATCAGTTTTCGATGATCATGGGGATTCATGGGTGCTATATGAGGTAATACCTTCACCAATTGTGTAGTTTTCATTTTCTTTAGTATTCATGTGTGTTTAGAAGTGAAATTGCGAAGGTTAGTGGACATTGGGGAAACCCTAGAAAATGGTTGAGCGTTTGTTGAAATTGGTGATGTGTAGTGGCTGCCTACAAGCCTTAGTGGTGTTTTCCTGACCTGAAGCGGGGGATGAAACCCAAAATATGGATTTGGGATTTGAGTTCATGTCGATTTGTGAGAATAGTGATGGTATTTTAGGATCTGGAGTAACCCGGGTGACCTGAAAATTTTTCTGAGATCACAGAGGGATGTGCAGGTGATACGGAGCATACCCTAGAGACCCGAGACCAAACCCTAACACCTGGGCCGCAAATTTAATCCCCTGGGACACAATTTGCAGCCTGGGCACTTCATTTTTGGTTCCTGCTTCGTCTGTAGCTCCTATGTCAGTAAAATGGACCCTCCATATATGCAAAATTGACCAATTTGGCTTAGGGTAAAATCTGGGACCATTTCCATGGGTTGGTGCATGGTTTACGACTTCGTTTTGACTTGATTTTGATATTTGATATTTTGTTTCCGTCGCGTGGCGTTTGTACGTCAACGACCAGGGTTTTGGTCGTGTGTTGCACGCAAAGCCATAGGTTTTGACTTATGAGCGAAACGTGTACCGTTTTAGTTTTCCGCCTTGATTTTAATACGTATTGCGATGGTTTATTCTTGTAGGTACCTTCACGTGGATTCCGAGGTGATGGAGCGCGGCGTCATCGACTTCGGAAAGCAAGAAGCAAGGTGAGTGGATCTATATCCACGGGGGAAGTCGGGTGGATGGCGTATAGCACCCCCGCAATGTACTGATGGAAAACTGATTATAGAATATGGTTAGGAAACCTAGATTAGGAACCTAGGGTTATATTGAAGATAGCTATGAAACCATATTAGAAACTAGAGGATGGTTAGAAGTGATATGTTACGAATATCATAGGATGGCATTTAGCGATATTGCCGTTTAGGGTACTGTAGGACTAGATAGTCGATGTAGATGCGTCATCCGAACCATACCTTTTTCTAAACTGAAGAGTCGTATGTATCTTTTAATATATACCTCGAGAGATGTTACGGATTTTCAAATGATATCTTTTTCTTAAAATCACCGTAACCCTATTTTCAAAACTACGATTCGCTTCTTTAAAAATCTGATTGTATGGTTCGGGTGTGTATGTTAGATTAGATACTTATACTTAGTAGAGATAGAATGTTTATGTAAATTCGATTTGACGTGTGATATAAATGCGATGAAAGAATATAAGACGGATATGATGATATGATGATATGTAGGTATACGGATGCGAGTCGATCGAGATGATTTGTAGCCTGCCGGGCCCCAGATATGAGATTATTGCGGATGTGACCTGGGATATAGGTACCTAGATATATATACATTTGTAGAATGTTGTGAATCATGGATGATAGGCCGTATGTGATATTAGGCCGTCCCCTCTTTGGTCATATAGGATGATAGGATCCCTATTAGCTTAATGCCGCCGTACGATGATTTTCTGTGCGTGACGAGTTGATTTGATGATTGATCCTTACCCTTAACTAGAGGACGTCGTACGATGGATTATACCGTATGTGATGCTGTAAGGCTAGATGCCGACTAATAGATTCACCGACTCGATCATGTTAGATACGTATACCCGTCAGCATTTGCATATGATTTACCATATGCTGCATTCATATTATTTCCATTGCATTGCTTATACATGTGCTAGTACACTTGCACCATTATCGATGATGCGTATGTTACACGTACACAGTTTATAGGCTCACACACTTCATCATCGATAATTGCCATGTCACTACACAGTAGGTTTGCTGCATCATGATATGACTCTTCGCATAACCTGCTTGCACATATACATTGATACATTCATACTTGCGGATATACACATTTGTATATCCATATTCGTGCACATATACATTGATACATTCATACTTGCGGATATACACATTTGTATATCCATATTCGTGCACATATACATTGATACATTCATACTTGCGGATATACACATTTGTATATCCATATTTGTGCACACATACATGGTACATCTATACTTGCGCATATTCATATTGTACCTATATAGATAACTGGTTTTATTGGGAAATTGGGAACCGCAAGTTATATTTTAAAAACTAGAATCATTTTTAAAAGAGCGGTTTTCCCCTTAATATGTCATATCACTATTCCATATTGCATAATACACGGATAAGCTCGCATTTCTTTTTATATGTCGCATATATCATACTCTATTATTTTACGCATTGAGATATGCTGTTTTTATGAGATTTCTGGATTTGAGAACTGTGGATATTTCAAATGAGATTATGTGTTGTTTTAAAAACCCGGTTTCTCTTGATATGATATTTCAGTGCGTCCACCATATGTTTTCTCGGTTCAGAGAGCGACATGTGAAACTCGATTCGAGGAGGCGGATGAGGCCGATTGCAGGTACATGGTGAACCCGGTATGGTACCCCAGGACGAGAACGGATCGCTGTGTAGTAGACGGTGAGCCTGGCAGAGGGACTACTACCTACCGGTGATTGTATTTAGGCTCAGCGGATATCCGGAGATACCGACCGGAGTCGAGAGATGATATAGGCCGATCCGGACTGACGGAGCCCGTGGGCCGATCCGGACTGACGGAGCCCGAGATATGAGGATTTACATGCCGATGCTGGGCACGTTTTTCATGATGTTTTCGAGTGTCGATGCTAAGCACTCAGGTTCCATGATTTTGATGTGTCGGGAGGGACACCGTTGATATATATCCTCATACTTTCATGCACACTCCCTTATGATATTTACGTGCATACAGACATTGATTTTGGGTGGACAAGATCCACATGCATACATACCTTGATTATGGTTGGACGAGATCCATATACATGCATTGATTATTACTGTTGGATGTTATCCGCATGCATATAGGTATTGACCACCTTGTTGGCATATATACAGACCCGATCACCCTAGATATCATAGTATTACCTTTATGATATAGTTGACCTAGGAGTCGTTGTTTATTCGATTTCTATCTGTTGATATTTTTCTACTCACGAGTTGGCAACTCACCCCTGTTGTGCCACAGTTCTTGCAGGTTGACCGTTTGGATCAGTAGCGGCTTCGCTGGCACACAGTTACATTTAGGTGTTTTGCTTTGGTAGGTGGGACACTTGTATCTTTCCCACCCTTGTATCTTTATTTCATTATTGTATCTAGTTAACTCCATCAATCAAAAGTTGTAAATTTTATAAGTGATGAGACTTAGTGAGACTTGTAGTTGCGAGATTTGAGCGAGGGGTTTTATATTCACTTTTGGGGTTATATCTTGCTCATTTCTTTATCTTTTTGTGGTGAACTTCGCCGTTGGGCGTCGTATACTTGTTTATGCTGTATTGTGTGGTTGTGATCCCCCGTTTAGTGAAGAGCTAGCTCCCGCTTGGGATGCCATTATCATTATTATGTATTTGTGGTTTTGGATTAAAATATACAAAGGAGGTGCTGCCATAATTTTTCAAAAAGACGAAACATGTTTTCAAACTAGGAAATTTCATTTGCATCATTCATGTTTCTTTTCTATGCATTAAGAAAACTTGATTTCATTATACCTTTATTTCAAAAGCTCACCTCCTTTATTTTTCATAAAAGGTTTAGATTTCTGGGTTTCAGCTTACTTGAATTCCGTTACGCCTTTTGACTTTGCGTGATTCAAATGCTGGTCACGAGCTAATATTTCGGGTCATGACGTAAATTCTATAAGAGAGATCTTCTCTGTTAAACAGAATTAAATTCTATGGTTAGGAAAATATTTCTTAATCTTGTTAAACTAACAAGATATTCAGATGATAGAATAAAATTCTATCTTAGAAAAATATTTCCTAATCTTGATAAACTAATAAGAAGAATCTTCTCTATTAGATAGAATAAAATTCTATGTTAGAAAAATATCTTCCTGATCTTATTAAAACTAACAAGATATTCATATGATAAAATAAAATTCTAATCTTGTTAAACTAACAAGATATTCATATGATAGAATAAAATTCTATCTTAGGAAAATATTTCCTAATCTTGTTAAACAAACAAGAAATCCTCTCTGTTAAACAGAGAGCTTTTGGATTAAAAATCCAACGGTGAATAAAACCAATTAATCAAAAAGATCATTTTTGATTAATCAATTATGATCTCTCAATGAAAGATTTTCTCAACAAATTGGTTTTTCTCTTCTCCTATAAATAAGAGCAAAGAGATTAATCAAAAAGGATAGGAGGAGAAAAGAGACCCTCCATAAGCTTCTGTAAAAATACAGAATGATCTCAAAACAACAGAGAATTTAATTCTCTTAAAGAAGAAGATCTCCATTCTAAAAGCCCTAGGTAAAGAAAAAAGAAGAGATCAAAATATCTCTTTTACCTAACATACCATTTCTAAGGGTTTAACCCTTTTAAAAGAACTTAGTTTTTTTTCTGGATCTGGGATCCACAAGACAAGTCTCGCACAAGTTGAGAATTTAATTCTCATCGGGAAGATCTGGGAAGATCTTGTTCTTGAGAATCAAACATTCATAGGGTAACATGGATACAAGAACGTGGAGAAAATGGAGTCCATAATACTCCAGGAACTTAGTTTCTCCAAATTAAGAACTTAGTTCTTTAAAGAACCCGATCCAAAATCCTCAAAATAGTGATCTTAGTGGTCCTTAATGGTCAAAACACCATTAAAAGAGATTTAACCTCTCTGAAAACATGAACATGGAAAATATGGAGTTCATAATACTCCAGGAACTTAGTTCCTTTAAATCAAGAACTTAGTTCTTAAAGAACGTGATCCCAGATTCTCAAAATAATGATCTTAGTGATCGTTAATGGTCAAAATGCCATTAACAGAGATTTAAGTTCTCTAAAAATATCAACAGAGATTAAATCTCCAAAAGAACTCAGCGCCTCACGTGAAAATCACGTGAGCGCTCAAGGCCAAGTTATATAGCGCCTCACGTGAAATACACGTGAGCGCCACAAAATTTAGTGCTTAGCACTATTGGAGCGCTTCACGTGATATACACGTGAGCGCTATAAGCAGCAGAGTGCTTAGCACTGCTGGGTGTTACAGAAACCCAATCTTAGCCTAAATTGGCTAAGCTTATATTCATGATATCCAAATTGATCTTAGTCTCAAACATGACTGATGATCTCTCATTGATGATATCCAAAATGATATTCATCCCATATCTCCTAAGGTAATCTTAGCTCAAATAAGGCTAATAATTCTTAGATGATCCACCATAATCTTTTCCCTCAAATACAGGATTTGGTTCAAAGGTACATCTCTCCACGCCTCTGATATATGTCGTTGTAATTCCTCAACGTTTTCAGAGAGGTGGTGGGTCCCGACAACCAACAATTCTTTTCTCGTCCCAACTTGATGTAAAACTTCATTAAGACTGAGAATGATATATCCCACGTTGATGCACTTCTAAATTGACGTGCACACCTCAAATCGGATCGCACTCCAGATTATGTGCATTCCATATCGCCATCTTTCACTCCGCCACGTAACAAATACACGTGCGCGCAAGTTGAATGTTGGACCTAAATTTCCTTAAACTAACTTTCGTCCCCAAAATTGGAATGATGGACCGAAATGTTCTTAAACTAATCTTCACCCCAAACACGGCGATAATGGCCCGAATTTCCTTAAACTAATCTTCATCCCAAACAGGGAACATTGGACCGAAATGTCCTTAAACTAACATTCGTCCCAAACAGAGAATGTTGGACCGCGACGTCCTTAAACCAATATGTTTTTCCCTGCGGACTGTCTGCATAATGACTACCGTATACTTTCCATGGGCTATTCATATATGATCTAATGATCAGTTGAGCCTATATGCTCACTGCTCATAAATTGATCTTAGTCTCAAATATGGCCAATGATTCTTAGATCAAACCCAAATATCCCCTGAACCGATGGACCTCACAAATGTGAGATCTGCGTCCTAAGTTCATTCCCGTTGGCAAACCAAGCTATCAATGTGTGACCCATCAAGCAAAATTCTTGACCTAAACCCAAATCTCAAATATACGGATTTGGACTAATCCGTGCCCTATGGGCGACGACATAAACTAGTCTCCGTATACAATCCACGGGCAACCAAAACAAACAAAAACACACACGATACGAAGTGAACTTCCGAAGCAGGAGAAAGCAGTTATCGCAATACGGTAACGTAATTAACTGCAGGGGCTTACGCCTGCAGGGAAGAGCGCCTCTACAATCAAAAACCCCTCATAAAATGAGGGAGAATCTGATAAAGTCTGCTACAACGACCGTATCCGTCCAAACCTCCGATATACGGTGCCATAAATCAACTTGGTATCTTCGGAGAGGTGGACGGATAAATACAAATAGCATTTGCCCCCAAATTCAGGAAAGACGATCCATCCTAGTTCGTCTCCATTTCCGGCGGTAAACAGATTCTGGCACGCCCGGTGGGACCTTTTCCTCTTTCCACTCCACACTTCATGTGTCGTGTTTTTCCGCGATCAAATAATCGCGGTATATATGTTTATAGTTGTCCTTGAGTGATGAGATACTGAAGCTCGGCATTTCGTCTCTATGCAGAATAGCGTTTGCTTCTACCCACAGCAACTCAGACTCTGTCACATCTAGTGGAGTCAAATATAGGCCACTTGCAGCTTCAAAGCTCTGCAATCTGGCGTTTCAAGAAATCAATGGGCTTCTCTTTGGGTCTATGCTCCCACCTCCTATCCTCGGTACCTCAACGCCGAAGGAGGAATCCCAGAAGAAGTCTGTCTTCCACAGGCTGGCTCCTCAAGCTTCTGTTTTGCTGATGGAATCGGTCTCCAAACAACTGATACCTTCCAAAGGCCATGGTCGACGCAGGGGGAAGAATACTCAAGCTCTTGAAGAAAACAGGGGGCAAGCTCAGCAAAATCCTGAGGTTAATCAAATTTCGGCCGTAAGAAATGGTCGACGTCGATATCGGCGTCGTACAAAACAAGCTGGGGGCAGTTTTCCATCAGCGTTGACTCTACCTGCTTTAACTCTGATGATGAATGCTGCTGTTCCAACCGGGAATAGCTTCGAACTCCTGCGAAGGGTCAGACAAAATTCTCCCACCGTGGTATTGAAGAAATATCTGCAGCCCGTGGAAATCCAACAAGAGCAGAAATCAGTTCGCTCCCTAAAAGAACATTCCTCATCAATATATAAGGTGTGGAAGCAGGTGAAAGACTCAGTCGCCAACCGCGGCACTTCCCCTAAATGTCAGCCAAATTCTAACAAATCCCCTTTCAAATACAAGGGGACTCATCCCAAGACAGTTCCTGATATAACGGTTCCTCCCATAGCCAAAGCGGCTTCTCACAGAAAAGAGATGCCTAATAAAATCCAAATGCCCGAGGCAAACTCCAAGGGTCAAGATTCCAGATGCCCCAAGCCTGGGGGCATGGTAGTTCACACAGTCTATGTGGTGAACTCTAAAGATGAAGTTCGAGCTTCTACTAGTCACCGACCTCAAACTCGGTCCCTGATAAAAGTTCAACTGCAACATGAAAAGCTACAGGAGATGTTTTCTTAGGCGACAGCAATCGCTAATCCATTGCCTAAGGAAAAACCACCTAGTTCTCCAAGCGCCACGAGAGTTGGATCGTCCGTGACTGTCGGGAAAGAGTTGCGTAACCTTCCCAGGAACAGAAAATCCTGAGGATGCACCTGAAGAAAGAGTAAGGAAGGAGTCATATATTGATTTCCTAAAGCACGCTCTCAAAAAGAGAGATGAAGAAGCGACAGAAATGTCCGTTAAATGAACCAGATGGCCCTTCTGATCCAGAATATGGCTGGAATGATGGTCCAATCGGAACCACTAGCAGATGAACCACCGATAGTCGCTCTTAAAGAATAGGGTGATATTTCAAATTCTCTGCAAGTCTCATCAACGGCCGAAGAGGAAATGATTCCAAAAGCAAAACTGGGCGAAAATATCGCTCAGCAAATCAAAGCTCACTATGTCAGTGAAGCTGCAAATAGGTCAATCAAGATTGGTCGACCATATCTGGCATGGTATGATCAAATACAGTACCTGCCAGAGTACACACTTCCAACGTTCCACATATACAAAGGAACTGGGAATCCTCGCCAGCACATTGCCCGATTTAAATCGATGGGCGGCAACACTGGAGGGAATGACATACTGCTCCTCCGATAGTTTGTCAGCCGTCTGGCGGGTATTGCCTTCGAATGGTATGCGAAACTCCTAAATGATTCCATGAAGAACTTCGACGAGATGAATATGCTCTTTTGTCAAAGATTCGCTAGTGAGAATGAACACACTACTGTGGCGGCGTTGGTCAACGAAAAGGTTGGACTGAATAAAATCTGGGTTCAATATGATACCCGATGGCGAAATCTCTGGTCAAAATGCGAGCAACGCATTGACGAGACTGCAGCCGTGGGAATGTTCATAGCCACCTTTGACCCAAATTCAAAGGTGTTCAATCTATGGCCTTCTTCAAGCTGACGACCTTCTAAGAGCTCATAGATAAAATGACTCGATTGGATCAGATGGGTCAAGACCCTTCATCATCCGATGAAGATGAATGAAAAGCAGAGGCAAGGTGGTGTTTGTCGCCAACGCTCAACAAAAAATGAGCGGTTCTGAAGCAACCTGTCGCCAAAATAGTGACGGCGTGGGTACTTGCTCCCCCCGAGATATATACAGGGCGTATTTTTCACTGGCGAAAGAATCTCTACGTGGGATGGTTCTTTCTTCTCAAAAAAAAAAAGAAAGGATATCAAGGGACCTACAAATGGGTCCTGCAATCAAGTGAAATATCCCACTTGAACCAAAAAAACATAGGAGGGATGTGAAATCCATGTCCCACTCCGACTCAGACAATGAGGGGAAAACCCCCCAAGTCAAGTTCATTCTTCCAGGGAAGAAGAAGACTCAGCAGAAGGAATGACATAATATCCCGTTTCTTCATATATGAAGAAGATGCTCCATCAGTCTTGGAAAGCGGCATTGATGAACATGGGGCAGGTGCCGTGTAAAATACCCGGTACTTCCCGAAAAACAACCCGATGGGCACGATGATAGATGAAGCAGTCCAAAAAGGTGAAGATAGTCTGAGGCGTGAAGTGTTTATGCAAACAAAAGACAGGCAGCAGCGCCTCAGCAAACAAGAGTTAGAAGGGATGGGTTATGCAACTCTTCGACCGAATGATAAAATGGATCGAAACATCCCTAAACTAATTCGTTCCCCGAAGAAACGGGAATGTTAGACCGAAACGTCCTTAAACTAACAACGGACCGAAACGTCCTTAAACTAATATTCGTCCCAAATATGGGAATGTTGGACCGAAACGTTTTTAAACTAATATTCGTCCCCAAAATGGGAATGCTAGACTGAAAAGCCCTTAAACTAAAAATCCGTATCAAACATGGCGATAATAGACCGGAACGTCCGTAAACTAGCGTGTCGCCTCAAATACGGTGATATGCTCTCTTGAGATTTATATTGCAATCGAAGTCCAAATGGCGAAAGTTGCAACTCAAGTCCTACCAGCTACATAGCTACTCCAGTGGTGAAACCACCGCTAAGTCCCATCGGTAAATAGATGGGTCACTTGCGACGAAACTACTTTTGAGAGTTTCAACATTAAAAAAAGGTACGTCCAAACGAAATGGGCATGGATGAAAACCCGAAAGGGCGCCGTGAGTAAAAACAGTAGGACTGCCGGCGAGTTTGTAAAACCCCGAAAAGGCGTAATCTCGTTTAAAAAAATGAAAAAAGAAAAACGGTATGTCCATAAGAAAAATGGGCACGAATGAAAACCCGAATGGGCGCCATGAGTAAAAACAGCAGGACTGCTGGCGAGTTTGTGAAAACCCGGAAAGGGCGCAAACTCGTAAAATAAAAAAATTCATGTGCACTTGCAAGGTCCTCTCGATATTGTGAGGAGTGTAAAAACCTGCGTGATATCCGTACGACTCACAAAGGAGAAACACACTTAGGAATCTCCACGATTCTAAAGGAGAAAGTACACCTACGAGATCCTCACGACTCGTAGGGAGAAATACCTTTATGAGACCCTTACGGCTCATAAAGTCAAAAAGCCTTAGTCGACAAGATCTTAATCCTGTTTTCTAAACCATCTTTTTTCAAATCAATAAAGGCAAATAATGAGTCACTCCTGGAAATATTCCAATCGTAGCGACGCTGATGCCTAAAAAGGTATCAAACTTTAAGTCCTCTCAAGGCAAATGATGATTCGCTCCTGGTAATATCCCAGTTGCAGCGATACTGATGCCTAAACAAATGTCAAACTCCAGGTCATTTCAAGGCAAATAATGATTCGCTCCTGGCAATATCCCAGTCGTAGCGATGATGATGCCAAGGTTGGTATCAGATTCCAAACTTGCAATAAAAACAGCAGCGAGTAGCAAAAAAAATGCATATGAAATAGCCGAAATGATGGGGCAACTCGCAATAAAAATCAGCGAGCAAAAATATTCATATAAAAACAGCTGAAATGTTTGGGCAACTCGCAATAAAAAGCAGGGAGTAAAAGTATAAAAAAAATAGCCGAAATGATTGGGCAATCGCGACTTTCGCGATATGAAATCGCGGCAATAAAAAATAAAATAAAATAAAATTTCCTCTGCCCTGCAAGTATGTCCATATTGACTCTTGTATATGATCCATGGGCACAAATGAAAAAAGAACCATGTTTTCCCACCAGGATCCGTCAAAGGGAGAGCCAAGTCCTGATGGTTCATATACAACCCAGAGACTATCTCGACGTTCCTTCTCATTCTAGCAGGGTGTAGACGCAACGTCATCAAAGACCCAATGTTAAACAAAAACAGAGTAATGGCAAAAATCCTAGCTCCAACTCGGCGTTCTTTCTTACTCCAGCAGGATGCAGACGCAACGTCACCAAAGACCTAAGGGTCAAACAAAAATGGAGTAATGGCAAAATCCTAGCTCCAACTCGATGTTCCTTCTCATTCCAGCAGGATGCAGATGCAACGTCAACAAAAAAACCCAAGGGCCAAAACAAAAAAAGGAGTGATGGCAAAATCCTAACTTCAGCTCGACGTGCTTCTCATGTCAGCAGAATGCAGACGCAACGTCAACAAAGGCTCTAAGGAGCCAAATCAAAAAGGAGTGCTGGTAAAATCCTAACTCCAGCTCGACGTGCTTCTCATGCCAGCAGGATGTTGATGCAACGTCATCAAAGACCAAAGAGTCAAACAAAAAAGGAGTGATGGAAAAATCTTAACTCCAGCTCGACTACTTCTCATGCCAGCAGGATGTAAACGCAACGTCAACAAAGGCTCCAAGGAGCCAAATCAAAAAGGATTGACGGAAAATTCCTAACTCCAGCTCGACGTGCTTCTCATGCTTGCAGGATATAGACGCAACGTCATTAAAGACCCAAGGGTCAAACAAAAAAGGAGTAATGGCAAAATCCCAGCTCCAGCTCGACATTCCTTCTCGGTGCAGATGCGATGTCAACAAAGGCTCCAAGGAGCCAAATCAAAAAGAAGTGACGGCAAAATCCTAACTCCATCTCGACGTGCTTCTCATGCCAGCAGCATGTAGATGCAACATCAACAAAGGCTCCAAGGAGCTAAATCAAAAAGGAGTGACGGCAAACTCCTAACTCCAGCTCGACGTGCTTCTCTTGCCAGCAGGATGTAGATGCAACGTCATCAAAGACCAGAGGGTCAAACAAAAAAGAAGTAATGGAAAAATCCCAGCTCCAGCTCAACGTTCCTTCTCGGTGCAGATGTGACGTCAACAAAGGCTCCAAGGAGCCAAATCAAAAAGGAGTGACGGAAAAATCCTAACTCCAGCTCGACGTGCTTCTCATGCCAGCAGGATGTAGATGCAACGTCAACAAAGACTCCAAGGAGCCAAATCAAAAAGGAGTGATGGCAAAATCTTAACTCCAGCTCGATATGCTTCTCATGCCAGCAGGATGTAGACACAACGTTATCAAAGACCAAAGGGTTAAACAAAAAAGGAGTAATGGCAAAATCCTAGCTCCAGCTCGACGTTACTTCTCGGTGCAGATGCGACGTCAACAAAATCTCCAATGAGCCAAATCAAAAAGGAGTAACGACAAAATCCTAACTCCAGCTCGACGTGCTTCTAATGCCAGCAGGATGCAGACACAACGTCAACAAAGGCTCCAAGGATCCAAATCAAAAAGGAGTGACGGAAAAATCCTAATTCCAACTCGACGTGCTTCTCATGCCCGCAGGATATAGACGCAACGTCATCAAAGACCCAAGGGTCAAACAAAAAAGAAGTAATGGTAAAATCCCAGCTCCAGCTCGACGTTCCTTCTCGGTGCAGATGCGACGTCAACAAAGGCTCCTAGAAGCCAAATAAAAAAGGAGTGATGGCAAAATCCTAACTCTAGCTTGACGTGCTTCTCATGCCAGCAGGATGCAGACGCAACGTCAACAAAAGCTCCAAGGAGCCAAATCAAAAAGGAGTGATGAAAAAATCCTAACTCTAGCTCGACGTGCTTTTCATGCCAGCAGGATGTAGACGCAACGTCATTAAAGACCCAAGGGTCAAACAAAAAAGGAGTAATGGCAAAATCCCATCTCCAGCTCGACGTTCCTTCCCGGTGCAGATGCGATGTCAAAAAAGGCTCCAAGGAGTCGAATCAAAAAAGGAGTGACGGCAAAATCCTAACTCTAGCTCGATGTGCTTCTCAAGCCAGCAGGATGTAGATGAAACGTCAACAAAGGCTCCAAGGAGCCAAATAAAAAAAGAGTGACGGCAAAATTCTAACTCCAGCTCAACGTGCTTCTCATGCCAGCAAGATGTAGACGCAACGTCATCAATGGCCCAAGGGTCAAATAAAAACGGAGTAATGGCAAAAATCTTAGCTCCAACTCAGCGTTCCTTCTTATTCCAGCAGGATGCAGACGCAACGTCATCAAAGTCCCAAAGGTCAAAAAAAATGGAGTAATGGCAAAATCCAAGATCCAACTCGGCGTTCCTTCTCATTCCAGCAGGATGCAGACGCAACGTCAACAAAAAACCCAAGGGCCAAAACAAAAAATGGAGTGATGGAAAATTCCTAATTTCAGCTCGACGTGCTTCACATGCCAGCAGGATGCAGACGCAACGTCCAAAAGGAGTGACGGCAAAATCCTAATTCCAGCTCGACGTGCTTCTCATGCTAGCAGGATGCAAACACAACATCATCAAAGACCCAAGGGTCAAACAAAAATGGAGTGATGGAAAAATCTTAACTCCAGCTTGACGTACTTCTCATGCCAGCAGGATGAAGACGCAATGTCAACAAAGTCTCTAATGAGCCAAATCAAAATGGAGTGACAGAAAATTCTAACTCCAGCTCGATGCGCTTCTCATGCTAGCAGGATATAGACACAACGTCATCAAAGACCCAAGGGTCAAACAAAAAAGGAGTAATGGCAAAATCTCAGCTCCAGCTCGACGTTCCTTCTTAGTGCAAATGCGACATCAACAAAGGCTCCAAGAAGCCAAATCAAAAAGGAGTGATGGCAAAATCATAACTCCAGCTCGACATGCTTCTCATGCCAGAAGGATGCAGATACAACGTCAACAAAAGCTCCAAGGAGCCAAATCAAAAAGGAGTGACGGCAAAATCCTAACTCTAGCTCAACGTGCTTTTCATGCCAGCAGGATGTAGACGCAATGTCATCAAAGAGCCAATGGTCAAACAAAAAAGGAGTAATGGAAAAATCCCAGCTCCAGCTCGACGTTCCTTTTCGGTGCAGATACGACGTCAACAAAGGCTCCAAAGAGCCAAATCAAAAAGGAGTGACGGAAAAATCCTAACTCCAGATCGACATGCTTCTCATGCCAGCAGGATGTAGATGCAATGTCAACAAAGGCTCTAAGGAGCCAAATCAAAAGGGAGTGACAGCAAAATCCTAACTCCAGCTCGACGTGCTTCTCATGCCAGCAAGATGTAGATTCAACGTCATCAAAGACCCAAGGGTCAAACAAAAAAGGAGTAATGGCAAAATCCCAGCTCCAGCTCGACGTTCCTTCTCGGTGCAGATGCGATGTTAACAAAGGCTCCAAGGAGCCAAATCAAAAGGGAGTGACGGCAAAATCCTAACGCCAGCTCGACGTGCTTCTCATGCCAGCAGGATGTAGACGCAACGTCAACAAAAGCTCCAAAGAGACAAATCAAAAAGGAGTGACGGCAAAATCCTAACTCCAGCTCGACGTACTTCTCATGCCAGCAGGATGTAGACGCAATGTCATCAAAGACCCAAAGGTCAAAAAAAAAAGGAGTAATGGAAAAATCCCAGCTCCAGCTCAATGTTCCTTCTCGGTGCAGATGCGACGTCAACAAAGGCTCCAAGGAGCCAAATCAAAAAGGAGTGACGGCAAAATCCTAACTCCAGCTCGACGTGCTTCTCATGCCAGCAGGATGCAGATGCAACGTCAACAAAAGACCCAAGGGTCAAAGCAAAAATGGAGTCACGGCAAAATCCTAGCTTCAAGTCTTGACGGTTCATATACAACCCAAAGACTATCTCGACGTTCCCCCTCATTTCAGCAGGATGCGGACGCAACTATCAAATGAAATTGGAGCAATGGCATATTCCAAGCTCCAGACCTCAATTGCAAACATACAGCATAGAGGTCCTACAGATGTCTACCCTATTTCAACAAAGAAACGGCACAACATCGTCAAAGCAAAAAATGAAGCGACGGCATAATCCCAGCTTCGGGTCTCGACGACAACTCATATAAAGCCTAAAAGACTATCGGAGATCATCCCTCACCAGAGCGGAATAGTTATGACTCATCGGGGCTCCAAATTGATCCTAATCTCAAGTAAAAAGCGTCATAGCAAATTCCTAACACTTGCTCTTCTAATGGTAATATAACCTAAGGAGATTACTTGAAGACGTCTTGTCTAGCCTCCGAATGGATCAGAGACACGACAGTCGTGGGGCGATGGCATATTCCTAGCTCCGGACTTCAATTGCAATACATATAGTATAGAGGTCCTACAGATGTCTACCCTACTTCAGCAAAGAAATGGCACGACATCGTCAAAACAAAAATGAAGCGACGGTATATTCCCAGCTTCGGGTCTCGACGGCAACTCATATAAAGCCTAAAAGACTATCGGAGATCATCCCACACCAGAGCGGAGTGGTAATGACTCATCGGGGCTCCAAATTGAGCCTAACATCAAGTAAAAACCATCATGGAAAATTCCTAATGCTTGCTCTTCCAATAGGTAATATGACCTAAGAAGATTACTTGAAGATGTCTTGTCCAGCCTCAGAAGGGATCAGAGACACGACAGTCGCAGGGCTCGAACAACGGCTTAAAGACTGCATATCGAGAAATACATCAGTCAATGCGACGGTACCACGAACTAAAACCCTAGTACACAAACCTAACGGGCCCCTGTTGTAAAGAATAAAGGTTATCTATATTTTACGTTAGGATACACCTGCGAGATCCTCTCGACCCATTTCGACTCGTAGGGAAAAACATCTTTATGAAACCCTCACGGCTCATGAAGGTAAAAAGCCTTAGATGATGGGGATATAAACCTATTTTCATAAGCACTGTGGCCCTACAAGTAGGTCCAAACTTACTCTTATATAGTATCCATGGGCTATATTCTCTAAAGTCGCATACCGATGAGGAGGAAAAAACACTTGCAAGTTCTCTCGACTCGTAAGGGGAAAATTCACTTGTGAGATCTTTACGACTCTCAAGAGAAAACACACGTAGGAGCCCCCACTACTCTTAAGGAGAAAATACACCTACAAGATCCTCTCGACTCGTAGGAAGAAACATATTTATGAGACCCTCACGGCTCATAAAATTGAAAAGCCTTAGGCGGCAGATCTAAACCTGTTTCCTAAGCCATCGCTTCCCTACAAGAAAGTCTAAACTGACTCTTGTATACTATCCATATGCCACGTTCTCCAAAGTCGCATACCGATGAGGAGGAAAAACCACTTGTGAGTCATCTTGACTCGTAAGGAGAAAATTCACTTGTGAGATCCTTACGACTCTCAAAAGAAAACACACTTAGGAGCCCTCACGACTCCTAAGGAGAAAATACATCTACGAGATCCTCACGACTCATAGGGAGAAATATCTTTATGATACCCTCACGGCTCATAAAGTTGAAAAGCCTTAGACAATAGATCTAAACCTGTTTCCTAAGCCATCGCTGCCCTACAAATGTTAGTTATATGTATGCCCTAGAGGCCATTACTGTACATGCGATGTATATTATAGTGGATGGTTGGACATATATAGGGAGGACTTTCTTGCTTGACATGATAGTATGCTATCTAGTTCCTCTTTATCTTAAGATATACAATTATTATCTCTCTATTATATATTGATAAAGCCCTTAGGATGAGTACTTGACTATCAGGATTATGATGCGGATCATACTAGTGGGGCAGTGGTAGTCGGTAAGTACATCCTTAGATTGTTCCTAGTCATGGGAGTATCGAGACAGGGCATCGATATTCCAGAGTAGACTAGCGTATACGCTTCTCGACCCATATGATGGGCGATGGATGATCCCATATCCATTGGTGTTTGACATCAGAGAAGGTATATGAGTGCTCAGTGGAGACTGGGTACACTGGACGGACTCGCCGAGAACTCCTAGATGGTATTATACCTATCGTCAGATAGCAGTTCTCTGGTGACACTGGTACAGGTTAGTCTGTCGACCCAAGATCGTCATAGAGTCTTGTGTCATTCCTACTGTGCTTTGATTTCCACCTTACCACGGTCAAGAGATCGTGCAAAACGGTGGTTTTTGGGTACAGTCCCGAGTCACATGGAGGCAATGAGCGATAGGAGGGGATTCGTCTCTCCCAGTATTGGGAGTTGATGTTGCGCTATACTCGATTGGCCATAATATGAAATCCCTGGTCAGGGTTGTTGAGATCTACTGGTAAGTATTATTAGTAGTTTCTTGAACCGTTATGGACCTTGCATCGGCATGACTTATCAGGCTATTGGGGTCTGAAGTTATACCGCCCCCAGGTTGTGATATGCGTAATATCTGATGAAGAGACCGAACTGTACGATAGTGTTACTGATTGTATTCGCAGGAGTATGAGCAGGCTTGTTTGTTGATCTTCTGATCGCTTAATACCCGGGTGGCCGTTACGTTTAGCAGACCGCTTGCGGCTTGTGGGTGTTTGATATGATCATCACCTACTGCCGGCGTATTGACGTGTCTTTAGAGTCCTACACAGAGGTTTCTTGATTCATGCAAAACGAAGTAGGAGCACATATGTGATATGTGCGGGACCTATATTAATGCGCGTATGTTATACCGCATTTTATTCTCACGATATGTGATATTGGTCGGTTATATGTGATATAGTCGGGTTATCGAATCAAGTGTTAATTCGATAGGATGATTCATATGATATTAGTCGGTTGTATGTGATATAGCTGGATTATTAAATCAAGTGTTTATTTGATAATTTAATGTATAATTATATATTTGATATGTTAACTTACATTAACTAATATTTGCTCACTAAGTATTCTTTTTCTCACTTGTGTGCATGTAGTATATATGTGATATATATTAATGTACATTTTAATGTGTCATGCTTGATGATACATGATTCATGGGTGTATGAGACTTACACCATGCTTGATATAATGTAGGGTTTATATTTATCTAAGTAATTCAAAATTGGATGGAAATGAGTCATGGCTACAAGCTTGTAGAAGCTTATAGAAACATTGACCAAGTCCACCATTTTTGTTTCATTTGTAGATATTTATTAACCCAACCATTATACTAACCATAATCAAGTCTCTACAATGGTTAGTGTATGACACTAACTCACCCATGGTTCACATTCTCACCTCATGAGTTCATTCTCTCATTCTTCTTCACTTGAGCTTCTTCTTCCTCATGAAAAGCTTTCTAGCTTTTGAAAATTGTGAGAAAATATTGTGAGAAAAACAAATCTAAAGTGAGCCTATTTCCAACTTCATCATTCTCTATTATTAGCCATTTAGTTTAGGGTGTTTGCTTCACTAAACCCTAATTTAGTGAAGTGGCAGCATGAGCTTGAGTCTCCTCGACGTAGATCATCTTCGGCCTTGAAGACTTCGAGCAAGTTTGCATCTTTCACCTTGTGGATCATCTCAAGAGTTCGGGAGATCATTACTCGCAGCGAAGGGACTTCTACACGGAGCAATTGAAGTGAAGAACCGGTCTACAAATGTTGTATTCCGCATTCACTTGGTTGTAAAGTTGTTTACATATCGTTTTGTTTAAAACTCTAGTAAGATTCTAGGGTTTGGGTTGTTTAGAACGGCAAATTTTTGAAAACGGTATGGACGATGCCTCCAGAAATCTTGCTGCCGCGCTAAGTAACCCCTACAGTGGTATCAGAGCCAAGCTAGAGATTTAAACGATGTTTGTTAGATTACGAAACTGAAACTGCTCCGAAACTTGAAACACGAAATCCAGTTTCTGTCGAATTTAAAAAGGCATCTAAATTTTTTTTAAACAACTGCAGAATGTTGTATGAGATATAACATGAACACTGTGAAAATTTGAGGCAATTCTACCTCAACTTGGCCGGCCACATGCCCTCTAAAACCGGTGTGCTCAGTTTTTCCAAGGAGTTTTGGGTTCAAATTTTCACGGTGTTCCAATCTCTGGGTTTTGGTGTTTCAGGTGTTGTTTGTTTTTGCTAAATTTGCATGTGATGTTAACTTTCTGCAAAGGCAACTCAGAATGTTTCGTAATCGTAATTCTAACATGTATTCGGGTTATTTAGACGATGTTAAAAAGTTTGAACGGATATCAATAACCCATATTTTCCCCGCTGGAAATTTTCCAAGTGTTGGATTTTTTCCGAGTTTAAAATCTTCAGAAAATCATGCAAGCGATTCTGTGGACCCTCTAGAAGAACAATACCCAAACTCGACTTTTTGGATCGCGGAACCGTGGTAATACCCTAGGATTTGCCGCAGTTCTGTGGCGACATGAGTGAGGCATGGATCGGCCCTTCTACGGATGGTTCATAGGAGCTGTGACAGTTTCTGGATACTTTTTGAACTCCGCTCAAGTGTTGAGCTTGTCGGGAAAGTTTGGGTGTTTGATTATTCGATCAAAAAGTTTAATTTCGTCTAGCTATCTGTGATTGTGATACAATATTTGGAATCCATAAATAGTTATGAGAGAACTAGTTTGAATTTTATAAATCTAGCAGTTTAGTCTCATTTGATCGGTTGCCACGGGATTTTGATTTTGATCAAAAGTCCGTCGCAATTACGTAGTGTACGCGGATACTTGCCGGGTAACCTTACTAGATAGTCATGCCCCATAGCCACAACCAAGTGACTGTAGGAGAACCCCGTCGCCAAAAGCATCCGTTCGGGTGCTCGCGGCTGCAGTGTTCCACCTTAGTGCACTTCGTCGACGGCATCGGGGGTGCGGCCGTCTACTAAAGTTTCCGACGAGCATTCGATCAAGTTATTGGGAATCTTGTTGAATTACCCGACAGGTTATTTAAAAGTGTTTTCAATATCGAGACTAAAATGCGGGGTTTATAATTGTTAGGCATGTGATGTCTAAGAAATTCATTTAGTTGGGCATGAAATCCAAAATATATAATACATTGGGTTTATGATGTCTAAGGTGGTTGCGGATTCCAACTGTTGTAGTTTTTCACTTTCTTTTCTGTGACCGTAAGTGTAATATGTGGTGTATCGCCGACTTCAGTGCTATACGTCAACAAAAATTGGGATACGCATATTTACTTACGTTGATGACATGTGATGTTATGTGTTGCTGTGATATGTTATATTAGATCGTCGTGTTTTGAATAGCCGGGGGTTTTTATGTGAGATGAGAGTTTTTTTTATTTTCATTCATGTAAAGCTTGTATGTAATATTCTTTTATTGGGGCACTTCCGGGTTGAGGATGATATCACCATTGATGTATATTATTTACTTTTCTGCATTAGGATAGACCCAAGGAGGAGAACACAAGTAACCGGGTTTTAGGGTCCGGTGGGAGACCATCTCGAGGAGTCGAGACCGGGTCTCCTAACTCTAGAATTGGTAGGGTTGCTTGCCACTCTCGTAGGGGTCTAGGGATGTGGGTTTTGCTATTCATCGCAACCGTGGAATCCGTGTTTTATACCGGCTTGATCTAATTCACGAAATTCCTAGTATATCCAATATTTCATATGTGTTCTTCTGCTGCTGATATTTTGTGATGTGATCACTCGATATGTTCTTAGACGAATGCCTATATTATATATATGATATATAATAACTATTGCTGCTTTTGTTTCTTATGTGATACTTGGGAAGCATAATTTGATGGGACTTCATTAATGAGATTAATGAAAGTAAAAGAAACCTAAAGATGTTGTAGAAACTTGTTTAAAACTGGTAGCTCTAGTTCTTGCTTTGTATAGCGGTATTCATTTTAGAATATCCAGCACCTTATTCAATAAGGAAAGAGTTGACGATCCCTTCACCGGGAGTGACCACTTTAGCGAAACTAGAAGATGCTACAACCCACTCGGTTTGTCTTTTGATTGCTTCTATAGTTTTTGCTTTGCATAGTGGTATTTGTGAAATATCCTGTACCTTATTCAATAAGGAAAGAGCCGAGATCCCTTCACCGGGAGTAACCTCTTTAGCAAAACTAGTAAAAGCCTAAAAAATACTCCTTTTCAAAATCACTCGATTCTACAACGATATCAAGTTCATTATACAAAAGGTTTTCAAAAAAACCTGTCGTAGCCCTCCGTCATTTCAGATAAGTAGTATTTAGTATTCGTGTTGCGTTTGTTGACCTTGTCAAGGCGTAGTGTGCGGTAGCTGATTAGTGCTTATCTGCTAGCATATGATGCGATTGGATTAGGATAGTCGTGCGGCTTTGTTGACCTTGTCAAGGGTCATGCGGGTGGATTTAATTCAATCAGGAAATGACGGGTTGAACTTGACTTGTTGTCTATGCTTTGTTGACCTTGTCAAGGTCATAGATCGCTTGGGACAAAATATTATCGGGAATTTCAAGTGTTAAAATTTGCAATGAGATTTCATACCTTCTATAAGATAGTTGGATCCCGATACCCAGTGAGAGTAAGAGTTACTCCTGGGGGAGTTTTACACATTACAATTAGCCGATCAAGTAGGTGTCTAGAAAGGTGTTAGCGGGGTTACGCCTCTGAGAAAACGAGGTTTATTTTAATCAGGTCCGTGTGAAAGCACGAGAACCTCCCTCAAAGTACCGACACTGGCCTGGCTGAAAGATTGGCGAACTTGTAGGGTGTAATTAATCCCGGCTAGTCTTACCTTTTAGGGTTTGAAGGAACATTTGATAAAAAAAACAGTGGGAGCCATCCTGATTAGATAAAATAATAACCAATCTGATCTTGCAAGAAGCGCACGCAGAGTGTTTTCTTCTCTCTCTCTCTCCTGGTAGCGACCATGTCACGCCTTAATCAAGATAATAATATGGATGCATTGACCGAACCTGCTTATTATACTGTGCTAGGGAACGTTAGTTCCACTTTATCTTATAACTGTTATAAATCCGAGTAGGAAATAGGGGAATATCCGGATTCCCATGCCACCCAATTGAAGAAAGTGCATGTTGATGCATATTCCTCGGGTGTGTTCATTACCAAGAACTGTTTCTCAGTGTCCTCTAGGTCCTAGGTATGAGATACCGGATTAGGATCCCACATATGTAATCTGTTACATGGGCTACAGACAGGTAGAGAACTGAGAATGGGTGATATATCTCTAAGTGTACAGAATGGTGCAAGTGTTACAGCCAAATCAATTGGCATATATCACCTTGTATTAATACATTGATTCTGAACGAATGTTATTACATACCGAACCTGATATACAACATTATATCGGTTTCTTTAATGAGTTAAAGAAGGATATAATTCTGTATAGGAGGATAATGTTATGAACATTTTCCTTAATCAAGAGTTGATTGGATCAGACACGTTATGAAATGGCATACACGTTCTAAATCAAACTACAGTTCAAAGTATATAGAACACACACAAGATGAGTGGTTCAGAAATGAACGAATCCTTCTTGTGGCGTTGTAGACTAGGTCATTACAATGCAACACGACCAGCTAAGTTACATAAGGATGAATATAAGAATCTGTTCAAATTTTCATCTTATGCTGCTTGCCAGTCTTGTCTCAAAAGTAAAATGACCAATACTCCGTTTAATTGAAACAGAGAAAGAGTTACTGAACTCTTGGGACGAATACATAATGATGTATACGGTCCTATGTCTACAAATGCCAGGGCTGGTTCTTTGTACTTCATTATATTCACTGATCTTCTCTCAGGATTCGGACATATGTTCCTATTGAAATACAAGTCTGAAACTTTTGAGAAATTCAAGGAATATAAGCTTGAAGTTAAGAACCAGATGGGTAGAAGTGTTAAAGTCCTCCGATATGATCGATGAGGCGAATACTTGCGCATGGAGTTCCTGGAGTTTCTAAAAGGAGAATGTGATTCTCTCTCAGCTTACTCCTTCGAATACACCACAGCACAACGGTGTATCGGGACGGAGGTATCGCACCCTATGAGATATGGTGCGCTCTA
The DNA here is from genome assembly GCA_030015575.1 of Agapanthus africanus. NCBI lineage: Eukaryota > Viridiplantae > Streptophyta > Magnoliopsida > Asparagales > Amaryllidaceae > Agapanthus > Agapanthus africanus. Next base: position 126,384,295 of record CM057350.1, on the reverse strand, counting down.
TGATGTGTACTGCTAAGTTACCTGTTTTCTTTTGGGTGTTATGCACTTGAGAAGTTATATACCTATTGAATAGGGTTCCATCCAAATCAGGGCCTACCACTACATATGAGATATGGAATGGGAAGAGACCATGTCTTAAATGAGTTAAGATATGGGGTTGTCCGGCCTATGTTGAAAGGCAGAATCCGAACAAGCTCGAGGCAAGGTCAGTTCTGTATAAGTTTGTTGGATATCCCAAACATTAAGGGAATATCTTCTACCACTCTGAGGAGCAAAAGGTGTTTTGTTTCTCAGCATGCCACCTTTTTAAGAAAAGGAATTTCTTGTGAAGAAATTTATGGTCATGAGGTTGAACTGGAAGGAGTTCCAGCTAGACAAACTACAGCTGATGATTTGGTGAAACCAAAAGATTCAGTAGTCTCCAACGAACCTCAGCCTCCCCGCAAATCTGGTAGGGTTCCTCATCCATTTGAGAGATACTACGGTCTTCTCGGTGACAGTGGGAGTGAGGATTGCATTATGGTAGATGATGGCCCAACTAGGTTCAGGCAGGCCATCACGAGTGGCGACCCTGTAAAATGGCTGGATGCTATGCGATCAAAGATGGAAACCATGTGCACCAACAAAGTATGACTTTGAATGTTGCACCTGAAGGGGTAAAACCCATTAGGAGCAAATAGATCTTGAGAAGATTCTTGGTGTAAATGGAAAAGTTGTGACTTTCAAAGCTATGCTTAAGTCCATCAGGATCAATGCGCGCATCGCGGAGTTGGAACATCTGTTTTGATGTGGCAGTCAAAGAGTTTGACTTCATCAAAAAGGTAGATGAACTTTGTATATACAAGAAGGTTGTAGAGAGTAAGGTTGTCTTCCACGTATTGTACGTAGATGACATACTCTTGATAGGAAATGGTTTCCTATGCTACACTCGGTCAAGCTCCTCTTATCACGAGGATTCTCCATGGAAGATCTGGATGATACCTACTACATCTTGTGGATTACGATCTATAGTGATAGATCTAAGTGGATGTTGGGAGTGTCCAAAATCCAGGTACATGAACACCATACTAAAGGGTTTAGTATGGAAGATTCTAAGCGTGGTGGTTCTTCCACTTACTCAGGAATCACTCTCTCCAAAAAGATGTCTTCCAAGACTGATTTGGAGAGAGCTCATCTGCAAGGTATACCCTATGCTTCGGCAGTATGCTCTATCATGTATGCAATGTTATGTACTAGACCAAATGTAGATGAATCACTAGGTGTAGTGATCAGGAATCAATCAGATCTTGGGAGGACAGCTGTGGAGGACATTCTTAAGTACTTGAGAAGCACTAAAAGAAAGTTCTTGGTTCCAGCTTCCAGAGTGATAAGTTCGACTGAGAGTCGGTCACAGACATTATCTTTACCCTCAGTGGAGGGATGGTATGTTGGAAGAGTTCCAAACTAGATACCGAGACATACTAGACGATAAAGGCTAAATACATTGCTGCCAACGATACTACTAAAGTGGTTGTCTAGACATTTATTGTTCATGAGATGAACAAGGTTCCTACTATTGAGCGTCCAATAACTGTTATTTTTACAACAATGGAGTTATGGCTTTGACTTAGGAACGCAGGTCCCATCAGTGTTCCAGACATATTCTGAGGCAAGTATCACCTGATCAGGGAGATGGTCGATCTCTAGGGGATCGAGGTTAAGAGAGTTGACATGAAGGATAACACAGCGGATCCACTCACAAAGACCTTACCCTAGAGAGACTTCTATGGGACGTTGAGTATGAGATACTGCAACAAATGGCCTTATTGCAAGTGGGAGATTGTTAGTTATATGTATGCCCTAGAGGCCATTACTGTACATGCGATATATATTGTAGTGGATGCTTGGACATATATAGGGAGGACTTTCTTTCTCGACATGATAGTATGCTATCTGGTTCCTCTTTATCTTAACATGTACACTTATTGTCTCTCTATTACATGTTGATAAAGCCCTTAGGATGAGTACTTGACTACCAGGATTATGATGCGGATCATACTAGTGGGGCAGCGGTAGTCAATAAGTACATCCTTAAATTGTTCCTAGTCGTGGGAGTATCGAGACAGGGCATCGATACTCCAGAATAGACTAGCGTATACGCTTCTCGACCTATATGATGGGTGGTGGATTATCCGATATCCATTGGTGTTTGACATCAGAGAAGGTATTCGAGTGCTCAGTGGAGACTGGGTACACTGGACGGACTCACCGAGAACTCCTAGATGGTATTATACCTATCGTCAGATAGCAGTACTCTGGTGACACTGGTACAGGTTAGTCTGTCGACCTAAGATCGTCATAGAGTCTTGTGTCATTCCTACTGTGCTTTGATTTCCACCTTACCACGGTCAAGAGATCGTGCAAAACGGTGGTTTTTGGGTACAGTCCAGAGTCACATGGAGGCAATGAGCGATAGGAGGGGATTCGTCTCTCCCGGTATTGGGAGTTGATGTTGACCTATGCTCGATTGGCCATAACATGAAATCCCTGGCCAGGGTTGTTGAGATCAACTGGTAAGTGTTATTAGTAGTTTCTTGAACCGTTATGGACCTTGCATCGGCATGACTTATCAGGCTATTGCGATCTGAAGTTATACCACCCCCAGGCTGTGATATGCGACATATCTGACGAAGAGATCGGACTATACGGTAGTGTTACTGATTGGATTCACAGGAGTATGAGCAGGCTTGCTTGTTGATCTTCTGATCACTCAATACCCGGGTGGCCGATACGTTTAGCAGACCGCTTGCGGCTTGTGGGTGTTTGATATGATCATCACCTACTGCCGGCGTATTGACGTGTCTTTAGAATCCTACACAGAGGTTTCCTGATTCATGCGAAACGAAGTAGGAGCACATATGTGATATGTGTGGGACCTATATTAATGCGCGTCTGTGATACCGCATTTTATTCTCACGATATATGATATCGGTCGGTTAAATGTGATATAGCCGGGTTATCAGATCAAGTGTTGATTCGATAAAATGATTTATATAATATTAGTCGGTTGTATGTGATATAGCCGGATTATTAAATCAAGTGTTGATTTGATAATTTAATGTATAATTACATATTTGATATATTAACTTACATTAACTAATATTTGCTCACTAAGTATTCTTTTTCTCACTTGTGTGCATATAGTATATATGTGATATATATTAATGTACATTTTAATGTGTCATGCTTGATGATACATGATTCATGGGTGTATGAGACTTACACCATACTTAATATAATGTAGGGTTTATATTTATCTAAGTAATTCAAAATTGGATGGAAATGAGTCATGGCTACAAGCTTGTAGAAGCTTGTAGAAACACTGACCAAGTCCACCATTTTTGTTTCACTTGTAGATATTTATTAACCCAACCATTATACTAACTATAGTCAAGTCTTTATAAGGGTTAGTGTATGACACTAACCCACCCATGGTTCACATTCTCACCTCATGAATTCATTCTCTCATTCTTCTTCACTTGAGCTTCTTGTTCCTCATGAAAATCTTTCTAACTTTTGAAAATAGTGAGAAAATATTGTGAGAATAATAAATCTAAAGTGGCCCATTTCCTGCTTCATCATCCTCTACTATTAGCCATTTAGTTTAGGGTGTTTGCTTCACTAAACCCTAATTTAGTGAAGAGGCAGCATGAGCTTGAGTCTTCTCGATGTAGATCATTTTCGGCCTTGAAGACTTCGAGCAAGTTTGCATCTTTCACCTTGTGGATCATCTCAAGAGTCCGGGAGATCATTACTCGCAGCGAAAGGACTTCTACGCGGAGCATTTGAAGTGAAGGACCGGTCTATAAAGGTTGTATTCCGTATTCACTTGGTTGTAAAGTTGTTTACATATCATTTCGTTTAAAACTCTAGTTAAGATTCAAGGGTTTGGGTTGTTTAGAACGGAAAATTTTTGAAAACGGCATAGACGATGCCTCCCGAAACATTGCTACCACGCTAAGTAACCTACAACAAGAAGGTCCAAACCGACCCTTGTATACTATCTACGGGCCACATTCGTCAAAGTTACATGCCAATGAAGTGAAGAAGCCACTCGCGGGTCCCCTCGACTCGTAAGCAGAAAATACCTGCGTGAGTTCCTTACAACTCACTAAGGTGAAAGACACTCAGGAATCCTCACCATTTCTAGGGAGAATATGCTCGTGAGCGCTCAAGGCTAAGTTATATAGCGCCTCACGTGAAATACATGTGTGCGCCACAAAAGATAGTGCTTAGAAATATTGGAGCATCTTACGTGATATACACGTGAGCGCTATATGCAGCTGAGTGCTTAGCACTGCTGGGTGTTACAGAAACCCAATCTTAGCCCAAATTGGCTAAGCTTATATTCATGATATCCAAACTGATATCCAAACTGATCTTAGTCTCAAACATGACTAATGATCTCTCATTGATGATATCCAAAATGATATTCATCCCATATCTTCTAAGGTAATCTTAGTCTCAAATAAGGCTAATGATTCTTAGATGATCCACCATAATCTTTTCACTCAAATACAAGATTTGGTTCAAGGGTACATCTCTCCAGACCTCTGATATATGTCGTTGTAATTCCTCAACGTCTTCAAAGAGGTGGCGGGTCCCGACAACCAACAACTTTTTTCTCGTCCCAACTTGATGTAAAACTTCATCAAGACTGGGAATGATATATCCCACATTGATTCACTTCCAAATTGACGTGCACACCTCAAATCGGATCGCGCTCCAAATTAAATTCATTCCATGTCACCATCATTTACTCCGCCATATAGCGCCTCACGTGAAATACACGTGTGCGCAAGTTGAATGTTGGACCGAAATATCCTTAAACTAACATTCGTCCTCAAAATAGGAACGATAGACCGAAATATCCTTAAACTAATCTTCACCCCCAAACATGGCGATAATGGACCGAAATGTCCTTAAACTAATCTTCATCCCAAACAGGGAACATTGGACCGAAATGTCCTTAAACTAACATTCGTCCCAAACACGAAATGTTGAACCGCGACGTCTTTAAACCAATATGTTTTGCCCTGTAGACTGTCTCCATAATGACTACCGTATACTATCCATAGGCTATTCATATATGATCTAATGATCAATTGAGCCCATATGCTCCTGCTCATAAATTGATTTTAGTCTCAAATATGGCTAATGATCCTTAGATCAAACCCAAATATCCCCTGAACCGATGGACCAAACAAATGTGAGATCTGCGTCCTAAGTTCATTCCTGTTGGCAAACCAAGCTACCAACATGAGCCACGTCAAGAAAAATCTTGACCTAAACCCAAATCTCAAATATACGGATTTAGACTAATCCGCACCCTACGGGCGACGACATAAACTAGTCTCCGTATACAATCCATGGGCAATCAAAACAAACAAAAACACACACGACACGAAGTGAACTTCCGGAGCAGGAGAAAGTGGTTATCGAAATACGGTAACGTAATTAACTACAGGGGCTTGTGCCTGCAGGGAAGAGCGTCCCCACAATCAAAAATCCCTCATAAAATGAGGGGGAATCTAATAAAGTCTGCTACAACGGCCGCATCCGTCCAAACCTCCGATATTCAGTGCCATAAATCAACTTGGTACTTTCGAAAAGGTGGACGGATAAATCCAAATAGTATCTGCCCCCAAATTCAGGCAAGACGATCCAACCCTGTTAGTCTCCGTTTCCGGCGGTAAACAGGTCCTCTTTCAGAACATGCTTCAGGGACTTGATCCTATTGTTCTAAAGCGTCTCCACACTCAGATCACCATGTGTTCGCAAAAGACCACATTGAGTGTAGACAGAGAAGATCACCATGATATCCGAAGACCGCATTTCTCTTGGGTATTATAGTAGGACTGATCCATAGCCAACAACGGCGATAGATTATAAATCATCATTACAATAGACCATATGCTGTAATTACCACCCTTATAGTTGAATGGGCAAAAACCATCATTATCCAGTCCAAGCCTGATATTGCGAGGATCACTGCTGAATATTTGGTGCTACCTATCGAAATCCTTCCATACCGATGAATCTATTGGACGACTTATTCTTCCATTTTCGCTTGGAGGAGAAAGGTGATGCTAAATCATTGTCTCCGCTGTGTTTTTACACATGAATATCCTCTGCAGCTTATGTGTTATGAGAAAGTATCGTGCTACCTTGACAGGTATATCTGGCTTCTTATATGATACTTTCGACTTTTACATGTTCTCTCCGCAGGTGGGACATTCTTCAAATATGAATTTTCTTTCAAGTACAGTACACAATCTTTGAGACATGCATGAATCTTCTCACAGTTCAGACCCAAATTAGACATCATCTTTTGGGTTTCGTATCAGCTCTCAGGCACGTTATTTCCCGAGGGTATAGAATCTTTCAAGAACTTGAGAAGCATAGTGAATGGCTTGTTGCTCCATTTATTTAGGCACTTAATCTGGAAAATATGGAAAAACCATGATAGTGTGGAATACTTTGCATTCTCATAAATTGGTCTTCTAGCATCATTCGTGTACTTCTCATACTTATTTTCATGCTATCCTTGACCTAAAGGAAGGTCTTCTTCAGTAGGATTACTATCACTGAGAGCAGCCTCTACCATATCCTCCATTTCCTCTCCAAAAAAATAGTTATCTTCATCTTTTTTCACCGCAATACCGTCTTCTTCTTCTTACTCGTGATATAACCAAGTTGTATAAAATTTGGTAAGACCTTGTTTAACGATGTGAAGCTCTACCTCCCCTATCATCCGGTACATCTTATTCCCACAAATGTTGCACGGACAAAGGATCTTCCCCAATACAACCTTATGATGTTTGCGTGCAAATTCGATAAAAGTAACAATTCCTGCAACAGACTTAGGGTCCGTGCGTTGTTGTCGTTTCACATGCATCCAGTCCTTAATTTTGATGTACTCATAGGCCATGTTAGACTGTATAACACACACACACACACACACACACACACACACACATATCGTTAACAGATCCTAAAAGTAAATGCGCGCGCATGTGTGTATAAGATTATCTCTTTTAAGTATAAGTTGTTCATGTAATTTAAACCCAATTACATGTCACTATATTGTTATACCTATTCATCCTTCTTCATTGATAATAAACCAGATAAAGTATAAAATTTAAGGATATTTTAGTTCTTAACAATATCACACAGTTTAAGATATTCAGGGACTATTCTTGACGGTTATGAAGATTATCAGGGACCAAGAGCAGATGCTCATACCTCATGAGTTGGGTTCTTCTTCCAAAAAAGATGCTGATGATATTAACGGTTTTATATTGGATGTTGAGGGTAACAGCTGTCGGGGGTAAGACTTCTATCACATTAAGAATGTTTAGAGAAGCACCCATTCGCTTGTGCTATCGTCCGTTTCAAGAAAATTTCGGCAGAACCTCCTGCTGTTCTCCGAGTACACTGTAATAAAATAGATAATCATTCCAATGCTATGAAACAATATTGAAATGAACATCTAATCTATCTTTGTATATGGAGAATTAGCGGAAAGGTATCGACGAAATAACTCGAAATGAATGAAAACACAAGTGAATCCAGGAGTTTGCTTTGTACATTCCTAACTTATCCACAATACACAAATTTATCTGTTATCATACGATTAAATCTTCTCACCACATAGACTACACGACGGTTGTTAGCACTGAAAGATACCGTCCGATTTTTAACAACCTTCGTATAGTTTTATGTCACGACAAATATCAAACGTATGTTAACTAATAGACAGAGACTACGGCGTATAATTTAGTTTAATAAATTATCTAAATTTCAATTTATGATTTCGCTTAGTTGTAGAGTTGTTAGTGTGTATGTGCTTTGATTGAATTAGTTTTATCGTGTCATAATAAGTTTAAAGATACCGCAATCAAGACAACGTCACGTATAGCTAGCTGTGATAAGTACGGGTCGTCCGCAAGGAGAAGGTACGTTTTCGATTCTTGTTCTCACAAGTTAAGTCAAAAGTCAGAAAAGTTCGTTTCTAACCTAAGTGTTGTATATATGTTCAAAAGCAAGCTTGTTGGGAATAGAGTTAGGTTAGTTTAAGTTAGGAAAATTCATACTTATTCCTTTGTGCCTCACTTTGACCAATGATGCTAGGGTAATCGACAACAACGTGGATTAGGGTGCCTGAGTACGGTATTTATGATTGTGCGTGAAATCCGACTTATTGACCCTTGTCCTTCTATTCTTATCTCTTAATTCTCACCTCCGGTCAAACTAAACGCAGCCAGTCATGATTAAGAATCACCGCTACCATGGTAGCGTAGGGTGCATAACGGAGCGCTTGCATGAGGTTTGGACAGAGTTCAATTAGCAAGATATCGGACAAAGGAAAAGTGAAGAAAAACCCACATCAAATACAACCCTTCTCATTCCCTGACAAGAAGAATTACTCACAAACCATTACAAAGGTGAAAAGAAAACACAAAGGAGAAGACATCAAAGAAAACATTATAAGTAAGTAAAGAACATCAAAGGAAATTGCAAGTAAGTAAAAAGATACTAGGAACCAAGGTGTATGAATGAAAGCTTCATTAAAGTTCATATCCAAGATACAAGTTGTGAGTTCAATGACCAAAACCTAAACTTATAAGCTCAATGAAGAAGTTGCAAGATCAGGAGAAGGTAAAGAACTTAAATTTAACTAACTACTATGTATAAAGAACTAGAACAAAATTACAAAATGTAGAATGAAAATGGTATATAGTGTAGGCTAAAAGTAGTATCCAAAGCTTGCTCTCTGTTCTGGTATTTATATGCACTTCATCAACAAAAACAAACAATAAAATTGAGATGATATTGTTGGGTTTCGGTGCCCGTGCCGTGGAAACCGCGGCCGAGGTGGAAGCAAAAGCAAAAATTTTAGCGAACATCGAACACCCGTAAAACCTAAGATTCGATCCATAGACCTAAACTAGCTAACTAAGAGTGCAATGGTTGAGAAAATACAATCTTTGTCATGTGTCCACCCAATTGTGGAAGACCCCTTCAAGCTCGTAGCCGTTGAGATCGTGCTTGAGAATCGACCACCCTTACCGAAGATGATCCACCCCAGGAAAACCGAAGGAGGCTCTAACCGATGATCCAAGCTCGCTAGATTTGGATGATCGGTGATATAGGAATACTTCACCAAAAATTTCTTTCTAGAATCTATGCTAAAAATTGAGAGCAAGAAGAAGAAGGAGAAGAAAATGAGAAAGCAACCATGAAGAATGCTCAAGTGAAAAAACATCAAGTGTAGAAAAATGAGAATGGCTTGCATTTATCAACCTTGCATCAATAGTTTACCCAAATGAATTTTCCAATATAAAATCCACAAGCCATACCTCTCTACATGTTAAGAACCATGCTTCATAACTCCTCACTTTCCACCTCATTTCTATTTAATTTTCTAAAAAGAAAATCAAATATGAGGTGTTCTTCAAGAAGCATTCGCGTATAAATACGGAATACTTCACCCGGTATATGTATAACTACATATACGCGTATCCGTATAAAAATACGGATAGCACCAAAGAGAGAAAATAAATAGTGAACAATAATGCTAAAATATATGTATCAAAATACATACACAAATTATTAAATCAAAACCTGATTTAATAATCCAGCTTAATCCTAAGCCGGCTAGTATTATCAACCGCCCATTAAAGTCTGTGTATTCCGTACACGCATTTAATCGGACCCCTGCATGTACCAACGTACGGATCTTACATCTGTCACCTGAATCAGGAAAACCTTATCTGTGGGGACTCTAAAGACTCGGCAATACGCCGGCAGTGGGTTTAACCACAAGCACATCAGCGGTACTAGCAGTACGTAATAGCTACCCAGATACTTGTTGAAAAGGGGGTCGACAATCAAGTGCGTTCTTACCCTACTGAGCCTGAATGTGACAATTTCCGTACAGTCCGGTCTCTTCGTCAAAGAGTATCGCATTTCGGGTCTAGGGGTGGATAACATCAGACCCTTACTAACCCGATAAGTCGTGTCTGAGTCAAGCTCATCACCAATAGAGGTACTACTGATCAACTATCAATAAATCTTATCCACCGTGGCCATGGATTTCTAGTGATAGCCAACTGAACACAGTGCAACATCAACTCCTAATCCCAAGAGAGACGAATCCCTGACAGTCCACCACTGCCTCCATGTGGCTCAGGACTGTACCCAACTAAAACATGTTTGCACGACTCCTTTGAGCCGTGGTAGGGTAGTAATCAAAGTACAGTAGGAACTCACACGAGACAAATGACAACTTCAGGTCAAAAGACTAACCTGTACTCATGCCACCTGAGAACTTCCATCTGACGATAGATATAATACCATTTAGAAGTTCTTGGCGAGTCCGTCCAGTGTACTCACCTCCAGTGACTACCTGTATACTATTTTAGGTGACACAACACCAATGGCTTGTGAGACCGGCCACCGCTCTTCGTCGGGGTCTAGAACAATATACACCAGTCTACTCCGGAATATCGATGCTCAGTCTCGATACTCCCACGAGTAGGAACATTTAAGGATGTGCTTATGGACAACCCAGCTCTCCCATAAATGATCGCCATCATAATGTTGGTTCCTACGAGCTTCATCAACGATGAAGACAAACCAGATAGTATACCATCATCTCAAGAAAGACTGTTATACCCGTATATGTCCTCTCTCAATTATCATAATCGCCTACCTGCGATCACAATAATTGCCTTGAGGGCACTATATCCAACAATCTCCCACTTGCACTTAAGGCCAATTATTGCGATATCACGTATCCACAGTTCTTGTGCTACCGAATGCCCAACTTCTCTACTAATCAGTTTCGCAAACCATATTTGTGAAACTTAATTTATTCGAGAAATAACCTCGGTGAGTGGATCCGCTACAATGTTCCAACTCCATCTCTCTATAGCTCAACTTTGCGGAGATTAACAATCTCCCAAACTGAGCGATACTCCGCCTCAAGAATTTGTCTGGATACCTAATGGGACCAAGTTCATCAATGAACAACTCCATCCAATAAACTTCTTGGGTTGTATCCTCTTTTGGGTTATAACCAGCTGTCACGTCCCGAAAAGTACGGAAGATGACCGACACTTAAATTACGGACGTCTCGAGGCGTACGTAATCCATAGAAATACAACACGCGACTCTAAGGTCGAAAGAATAAACATCACTGGTCTCTATCTCTGAAATAAATACATGTTTGGTTGATGGAACTTCTAGATACAACAGAATAATAATATACAAGGTATAATGATGGGTACGATACAAGTAAACCCACCTACTAGCAAGTCACCCGAAAAAGAAGCAGCGTCAGCAAAGCCGTAATGAAACCTGTACGGCAAAACCTGCAAGAAACTGTGGCACAACGGGGGTGAGTTGCCAACTCGTGAGTAGAAAACATCTACGAACAGAAATCGCATGAGCAATGCAATCCTAAGTCATACGATCATAATATATCCTCAAATATATAATCTGCAGCCTATAACAATGGCTAGGGTATACCTCTAAACAACGGTAATACCAAATGCTCGTGTCAGTGCCTCAGATAGCAATATATCATATGGATGAGGTATGAATGCATGAAAACAGAATACATGTAAATGAAGAAACTGCTTTCATAATTTAGTGAGATTTCTGTATTTTCAAAATGAGGTATCATAAATGAAATCAGCATAAATAGTGTCTAGCATCGACACAAAACATAAATCCCAATATCTCAATATCTCAGGCTCCGGCTATCCGGACTGGCCTGTATCATCAAATCTCAGTATCTCAAAATCTCTGTGTGTCAATCTCACTATCTAGGGCGCCGTCAGTCCGGACCGGCCCCTACCATCAATCTCAAGACCACGACGGTATCCTCCGGATATCCGACGCGTCGGGTAAAATCACCGGTAGGTAGTCCTCCCCTGCCAGGCTCATCGTCTACTACTCGAACTTCTTCCCCCGGGGTACCTTACCGGGCCCACCATGTATCCGAAACGGTCCATCCAACTCCTCGAATCGGGTCTCGAAATCCATCAGCAAACTCATGGTGGACGACTCATACATCATGGGAAAACCGCACTTTTCATTTAAAAAGAGAGAGAAAAGAAGTTTATAAATGTTTTTCCGATTTTCCCCCAAATCCAGGAAATCTCATGAAAATCCGAATCCAATCCTCAATAGCATGTAAACAGTGAATATAGGCATAAAAATCCATGAATGCGGCATAACAGTGAATAATAACATGCATGAAGTAGCAAGTAATAACTACAATGTCTAAACTAGCATATAAGGCAAGTACACTAATATCATGTCTAAACTATTAGCTAACAAACTATATCAATGAAATAGTATTTTCTAAAGTGTTCGTGACATGGCAATTACCGATGAAGATATGTGTGAACCGGGAAGTAAGTGTACGTGGTACATACGCGTCATCGGTAATGGTGCTGGTGTCCTAGCAGTATGATATCAATAACGGTATATGAATCACAAAATAAGTATGCGATGCGGAGCAAACAGCAATAATGTGCGGGAGCTGAATACTAAACACAATGATAACTAATCTGCATTTAACAAAATATGAGTTCCACAGTGGTGCCATTTGAAATAACACGAATCGTGGGGTTTTGAAAATAAGGGCTACGATATTTTTAAGAAAAGATACGTCTTTTGAAATATTCATAGAATCCCTTGACCTGTCTTTTAAAACACCCACGATCCTTTAGTTTTAAAATAGGTAGGAATCTAACCTAGTCTAACAACTACACTAAACTATACGGCTGAACTAACAAGCTAACTGAAGGTAAGCAAACCGCCTAACATCTGAGTCGATACATACATACATACATACATTTATATATATATATATATATATATATATATTATATATATATATATTAGTCGGTGATCCCGCCTCGATAATATCACATCCGATACCATATCTATAATCGGATATTCCCAAGTCAAGAGTGCGGATCAAACATCAATATATAGCTCGTACGTAAATCCGTCGTACGGCATCCCAAATCTGGGTACGGGTCAATATCACATTCATCATACTATTCATCCGGTATCCTCTTTATCAAATATCATGATCGGGGTACTGATCTACGTCTAGTACAATACTGATACCATCCATGAAATGCATGCGGGTGTATGAAAACACCACGCCTAGAGAACCCGCTAAAATATCATGTCCTATCTCAAATACGGACCACATCATATCACCGATCTCACGACCTCAAGTCCAATCTCATTAACTCATCTCCAAATATCATACAATATCCTCAACATTCATACATGTGTATATGAATGTATATATGCATAGTCCCATACCCATGCATATATACATATATACACATTCCCATATACGCACAAGAAGATGATATATGCAAGTGTATATGTGTGCGTGTATGCAAATCCTTACTCTAGGTTTCGTGACTAAGAAATCCGCTAAAGTCTTTTCTTCAATTTTCGCTAACCCTAAACCTATAGGCTCCTAAGGCTTCTCTTATTCGGTGTTCATATCTCCTATTAACATATAAAAGTATATTGTTACCGCATCACCTCATTCCTCATAATTTTGCGGGGGTGCTATACGCTATCCACCCGACTTCTCCCCGTAGATATAAATCTACTCACCTGGTCCTCGCTTGCCGGTGCCGACGTCGCCACGCGCTTGCTTGTCGTCTCGAAGTCCACATGGGATACCTACATATCATAACGCACCGTATCACATTAAAATCCGACTCATGACCAAAACGACACACGAATCCTACATAGGTCAAAACCTATGTTTTGCTTCCACAAATCAACCCAAAAACCCTCGACATCGGCGTACAAACGTCGATTGATCAAGAAAACACCAAACATACCAATCATGGTTTCAAAACTCACTAACTGCAAAAGAAATAGGGTTTAATTCGTCAAAACCATAAAATTAAACCAACCGTTTTGTTTTCCAAAAACCTAGTTAGCACAAATTCCCATTTCGGTTAAAAACTTGATGTTTTAACCAATCTACCAATTTTAACGATTCAAATGGCCAAAATGCTCATTAAATAACATAATTAGGTCATAAAAATCACTTTCATAAATTAAACTCATCAATTTGTATAAATTCCAAATTCCTAGTTTGCAAAAATACCGATTTCAACTCTTTTTAAAGTAAAATTCACAATTTTACAATTAAGCTTGGTTTTGCATATACTAAAATATTAAACCACAATTTATAATGTTAATAATGCCATGAAAAACTTAATTAGATTTTAATCTCAATTATATATGTATTTCATTAAAACCTAGTTAGCAAAATTTATGAAATTGGACAAATTTTGAAGCAATAATTAGTAAACTAACTACTAGCTTAAATTCTCCAAAACTTAATATGTTAAACTACCCATTACAACAAAAAAAAACAAGTGATACAACACTCACTTGAATTCCAAAATTCCCTCTTGAAATCTTAAACTTGCAATCAAACCCATATTACGAACTAATTATGTCTTGATTTAAAGTATTTAACATCACATTAAGAAAAAGGGTTAGAGTTATACCCTCACAAACCATGAGATTTAGCATGTAACATGACCTCCAAAATGCAAACTTTTCACCAAGATCCATGCTTGATAGGATAAGGGAAAATGGGTAGGAGTTGGATTTGAGTTTTAGCTTGAATTTTTGTGGAATTTTGGAGATTTTTGATGGGTTTTTGATGAGGAAATGAGAGGGGAAATTGGGGGGGATGCACATGAGAGGATCGGCCAGATCTTAGAGGGGGAGGAGAGAGAGTGAGGTGAGGAAATAGCATGTGAGGAAAGTCCAAAGTCAACACAAAAGTCAAAGCCCATACTCACTTACCTATTTTCTTCCATTCCTTTGTTTTCTTTTTGCAAAAACAAGTGGGGAAATGAGGGGGGCAACTTGGGGCTGCTGATTTGGGGAAAGAAGAGAGGGTGTGCGTGAGTGTGGGTGAGGGAAAAAAGATAAATTTTATACCCCAATATCTAATTAACTTATTTTCACCATTTAAGCCTTTTTCTTCGATATTTTCTAAAACCGTTTGGCGGCTTCATTTCATTTCAAAAACAACATGTTAAAATTTTGGTTAATGTGTTATGATGCACAAAATTTGTTTCAACCCATTCCAATTTGTAATTTTCCCTAATTAAATGTATTGTGACGGCTTAAAATAATATTAAAATAATTAATTTCGGAAAAAATTTCAGAAAATTAGAAATTTTACCAGTGGCTCAATAAACACCAAATACTAACAATTACATAGCTAGAATATGTATATTTAATTTTATAATAAAGATATTTGTATTTTGACTTTTTACAGAAAACCCCTTTATTTTACCAATTTTTCCGAAATTTCACTGAAACGATTTTCAAAACGTTACACCAGCATCCTGCACCATGATTACCTCAGTATATCTATTGGAATACCATCCAATATACTGATCCTCAGAAATGGCTAAACTCAAAACTCTGACAGCATCTCTGTCATCCAGGTCACCTTGGAAGCATGAATGGATAACCGCCTTCTAAAGGAGGCTGTCATTATCTTATACCAAGAACATCCTCTTATGTTCTTTACTGCTTCTCTTTGTTTCTCTAGGATTGGATTAATATATGCTTCTTGTAGCTAGTGCAAAAGCAATATCTGGTGTTGTACAAGTCATTGCATGATTGACTCAATTGCCTAAGCAAATGATATGTCATTCATGTTAGCCTCTCTCTTTATCAGTTTAGAAGACATCCCTTTTAGAGAGGGTGGCTCCATTATCTGCGAGTACACCACCACACCAGGAGTCGTCCATTCTAAAATAATTTTAGAATGTTGTCTAGATACCCGATTGGGAAACTTCCCAAATTTAGATCTAAAACCAGAATCCCTGATATATTATCCATCTGGTTTTGTACAAGACATTGCATGATTGATTCAATTGCCTAAGAAAATGATATGGCATTCATATTAGTCCTTCTCTTCATCAATCTAGAATACATCTCTTTAGAGAGGGTGACTCCATCATCTGCGAGTACACTACCACACCAGGAGTCGTCCATTCTAAAATACTTTTAGAATGTTGTCTAAGTACCCGATTTTGGGAAACATCCCAAATCTAGATCTAGTCACCAGAATTCCTCATATACTATCCATATCCAATATAGAGAAAACACTATGTGACGACCAAAGTTTGACCGATTGTAGTATAGCACCATCACTTCCTATCTGGATTATGTCATCCAAATTTAGGACAGTACTCCTTATATCCTTCTTACTAGGTTCATCTTTTATTTTGATGAAGTCAATCACCTTGACTGTCACATCAAAACAGATGATCTGTCTCCTCTATCCATGCTTCAGTCTACGAATAGACATAAGCAACATGCACACCTTCCGCTGTTCCTACTGACTACGATAACCCTCTGGTAGAGTTATATACACGTACACTTCCAAATTCTATTTGGAAAGATGTTATAGTCACCCACTTGCCAGATATCATAGCCATGACTGCATCAGCGCCAAATCATATTAATATGGATTTCAGCGTAGACACTGAAGTAAAAGTCACATCACAATCCACAACGGGTATTTGATGAAAACTCTTTACAACAAGTCTAGCCTTATTAGGTTAGTACCTTTGCACCTGCATAGATCTCGAAAGATCTACTTGCTTTTAATGGGATTCACCCCATCAGGAGCACCCAGCAAAGTCCAAAATCCATGACTTCCTGAAGTACGTGGAGTCCATCTTGGGTATGAAATATCTGGTCACCTGAAAGTTACCACTTTCTATGACCTGTTGATAATAAGTAGAGGGAATAGTAGTGCCAAGTCATATCCATATGGACTTCAGCATAGACATTGAAGTAAAAGTCTCATCACAATCCACAATGGGTATTTGATGAAAACTCTTTACCATAAGTTCAGCCTTATTAGGTTAACACTTTACCACCTGCACAGATCTCGAAAGATCTAGTTGCTCCTAATAGGTTTTACCCCTTTAGGAGCACCCAGCAAAGTTCAAAATCCATAATTTGCTGAAGTGCATGGAGTCCATCTTGGATATGAAGCATCTGGTTACTTAGAAGTCACCACTTCTTATGACCTGCTGACAATTAGTAGGACCATCATCACCATGATGCCGACCTCCCTGTCACCGTCTACGAGAAAATCGAAGTATCTCTCGGGTGTCTGAGGCCACCTACTAAAATCTGCAGAGTGGCTAACGGTTTGTCAAGTCCAAACGAATCCTCAGGTTTTACTAAATTTTTGGTAACCAATTGCGGTTCTGGAATCACTTTCAATTCTACCATACTCCCACTAGTTTCTTTTGCAAAAAGATCCTTTCATAAAATGGTAACGAGTCAAGAACAATGTAACTATTGATCTTGAAAATGGTAGAAACAAAATCCCAACGAATGCTTGGGATAATCCACAAACCGCCATTACCAAAGCGTGCCTCGAGTTTGTCCGCATTCTGCTTTTAAACATAAACCAGATAACTCCATATCTTAACAATCTTAAGATATGCAACCAATCTATATCCAAGGCACTAATTTAGATGGAACCAGATTCAAATGTCATGCAGCTGTTTCCAGTGCATATTACCTAATAGAAAAGGGTCAATACAACATTACTTATCATGGAGCGCGTCCACAGATAAGTAACCTGTGAGAGAATCAAGTTCTCGATACTATGATGGAATACCTAACATAAGTATCTACATCCTCGATCACCTCGATGAATCCCGATACTTCCAACATATAGTTCTATACTTTATTCTTATACCTATAAACCTTTCAAGATCTTTGGACCTTGCATTACAACGAATGCATGTCTAAAACCAGAGAACTCATAGATAAATCTGAATGAAGTAAGAGTACCAACCCCTTGTCCCGAAGGACACTGGACAACATTCATTTTCATGTATAAGTCCCAAGAGTATACCAACTCAAATTCTGTGTTTTGTAAATTGAAAACTGTATCTTGGTTAAGAATGTCTTACACCGTTATTTAATGCACTTTACTTTATCCTTCACTGATGAAGGTAAATGTTTGCAACACAATTTTCAAAATGTATATCTCACTTTATAAAATAAAGGTACAAATATTTCATTTTAAAATTTGGTGCATAACAACGGTTATTCGAAACCAAATATTTGCCGTTAGGCAAAAGGCCAGGCGATTTAATCCAATATCACAAATTACAACGAATTCCGATATTGAGGATCAAATCACCCATTTCCCAACACTCTACTCCTTCTCAACATCTGTAACACCGTATAGATGTGAGATCCAAATCTGGTAAATACATATTCTGGAGTCAAAATTAATTGGGAAAATAGTTCTCTTTTACATGTACACAGAAAAACTGAATCATGAAAATGTTTCATAGGGGATGGTCAGGTATTCCTAGTAATGCCTTTTCCATTATCCAAATTTATGACGGTGGTCGCAATTTCTTTTGCTCTCACTTTAATCCCTTTATATGTCTCTATATCTTACCTTCTGCACACCGTCCTTAGGTTAATTGATTTTGTTCCTTCCCTACCTTTCGGCACCAGCCTGAGGTTTGGAAAAAGACTATCCAATAAGCGTAATAGGTATACTCTCCTAATACAAAGAGTTCTCATAAATGAGAGAAGGTTAAGGGAAGAGACAACTGAATAATCTTATTCAATTTCTCCCGATCCTATGGCCATTTTCGACTGAAGTAACTTCTTCGAGTTCGTATGTAACTATACGATGGTCATTCCAAGCAATATGGATTATCATAGTGATACGACATGTTCTGAAAAAATGCAAAAAGTAAAGTAGGAGTGGCAGGGATATATGTGACTTTGTCGCGAATCATGACAATCCAAAGCCAAAGGGTGTAAAAAGGTTCGGTCAAATTGGTTCATGAGTTCTTCAGGTAAGTCATGGGTCATTGTACCAAAGAGAGAGAGAAAAGAAATACTAAGCGTGCACTTTATCAAGATTAGATTGGTTTTCACTTTATCTAATCAGGATGGCTCCCACTATTTCCTCGAATTCTCCTTCAAATCCTAAAAGGAGGACTAGTCGAGATCGTTTACACTTTACAAATTCGCTAACCATTCAGCCAGGCCAGTATTGGTACTCTGAGGGGGGGCCCCCGTGCTTTCGCACGGACCCAATTAATAACCTCGTTTCCGCAGAGGCGTAACCTCGTTAACACTTTCTAGACACCTAATACGTTAGCTAATTGTGAAGTGAAAAATCTCCCGAGGAATAATACATACTCATCAGTGGGAATCGGGACCTAACTATCATTGTGTGATAACTTTGACGGAAGCCGACTAAAATTACCACACTCCAGAAGGTATGCGCAAATGAGGCAAGTTTCCCGTATGTTTGAAACTCTCGATATGGTTTTTGCCCTAAGCTACTTATGACCTTGGCAAATGTCAACAAATCATAAGTTACAAGTCAAGCTCAACCCGTCATTATCCTGGATTACATTAGACCCACCCGTACGACCTTTGGCAAAGGTCAACAAAGTCATACGACTGTCCTAACTAATCGCATTACCATGCAGCAGAAAAGTATTACAGAGCTACCGAACACTACGCTTCGGCAAAAGTCGATAAACGTAGCAAGAATACTATGCAATACTAATTTGAAATGACAGAGGGCTACAACTAGTTTTTGGCGAAAAACCTTTAACGTAATGAATTTGATATCGTTGAAGGAACTCGGGTGGTTTTGAAATGAAGTGGTTTAAGCTCCGCTTTTTAAAACTAGTAACATAGTCTTTTGCTTAAGAGCGAACTCCTAATGAAGGGATCAGGGCTCTTCCCTCATAGAATGAGGTGCGGGATATTCCTAACCGAATACCTCTATGCAAAGCAAAAGAATACAACCATGAGTTTTGAAGAAAACTGAGTAGTTTTAAAATTTGTTCCGAAAAAATCATTTAGGTTTATTTTCCTTACATTATTCAGATAATGCGTTCGCATCATTTTTTATTTCCAAGCCACAAAAGAAACAACCAAAATAACATGCTATTTATATGCCATCTGCATTCGCTACAGAACCCCGTCATGCACCGTTAGGTTACTTAACTAAAGGCAGAGCGGGGGCAGAACTAGCGCGGATGCAAAACATATAGAAGCATCTAGTAACTATATATATATATATATATATATATATCAACATCACATGCAGATAATAGTCATCACAGGCAGATAAAAATCATCACAAGCATGTGAACAACCATATGGACTAGCGGATAATCTAGGAGCCCCGCATTTCATTTAAGCCATAAATAAGACGTGACGTTTTCCGGTCGTATGGATAGCTGGTGCGATGAAGATCCTAGACCCCTACGAGTGCGAAAAGTTACCTGCCAATCCCCGAAGTGAGGCAACCCTAATCAACAAAGTGAATGGGCCACCCAGCACTTCACGGAATCCGGTAACTTGAGCACCCCTCCGTGGGTCAACCTATACCCCCTACGAGTGCAGCGAATAGCCCATCAATTCTAGAGTAAGCCTCCCCAGTCTCAACGCCATGAGATGCGGGCCCGTTGCTCTTTACAACCCGACTATTCGAGCACTCCTCCACGGGGTAATCCTAGTACAGAAAAGAAAATATATATACAACGGTGACACCGACCTCAACCCGGTCGTGCCCTAATAAAAGAATATACATAACTTGCAGTAACGGCAGTCCACATGTAGGACGATCGCCCTGCAATAATCAATATACAAATGAATCTGAACTGTACATCGAACATTACACACAAGGCTATCCATCACAACAATCCATCCATAACATCTGTGCAACACAGACATCAACGTGAATATCATGTCCGTAAACCCGTCTGATTATACATATAGCAACCAGTCGGATTGTACCGTGGTATAATATTCACGGTCGCAGAAACTAACAAATGCACCGAAAGCCATGAATTCAAAATTTTGATCGATTAAAACTTTCCGCATTGGCCCCAAGTACAAACCAGTACTCAAACAAATCTGGGCCAAAACCACACATTCCAAAAATCTCTTTTCCATATTATAGAGCACTACAAAAAATTTGGGGTACAACAGCCAAGACTTGACCGCGGGGCTCTGGCCATATGGCACTTTATGTGGTTCCGCGGTCGAGTTTTGGACTCATGTGCTCAAAATTCTTTGTTGTCTCTATTTATTCCTGCACGTAATTTTAATGTAACCAAAACAATTTTTTGAACAACTTTAAAATTCGAACATCAAGCACGTAATCGGAAATGCGATTCGGAAAATTTCATCGATCGAGACTCTAAATAGGTGCAAACTAGCTAGTTAAGGTTTATGGAGTGGCTCTGATACGATACTGGGTTTTGGTGCCCATGCCGCGGAAACCGCGGCCGAGGTGGAATCGAAAACAAAAAATTTAGCGAACACCGAACACCCGTAAAACCCAAGATTTGATCCATAGACCTATACTAGCTAACTAAGAGTGTAATGGTTAGAAAATACAACCTTTGTCGCGTATCCACCCAATTGTGGAGGACCCCTCCAAGCTCATAGCCGCCGGGATCGCGCTTGAGAATCGACCACCCTTACCAAAGACGATCCACCCGAGAGAAATCGGAGGAGACTCTAACCGATGATCCAAGCTCGCTGGGTTTGGATGGTCGGTGATGTAGAAATACTTCATTAAAAATCTCTCTGGAATCTATGCTAAAAATGAGAGCAAGAAGGAGAAGGAGAAGAAAATGAGGAAGCAACCATAAAGCATGCTCAAGTGAAAAAACATCAAGTGTAGAAAAATGAGAATGGCTTGCATTTATCAACCATACATCAATAGTGCACCCAAATGAATTTTCCAATATAAAATCCCTAAGCCATACCTCTCTACATGCTAAGAACCATGCTTCATAACTCCTCACTTTCCACCTCATTTCTATTTAATTTTCTAAAAAGAAAATCAAATATGAGGTGTCCTTCTTCAAGAAGCATTCCCGTATAAATACGAAATACTTCTCCCGGTATATGTATCGCTACATATACGTGTATCCGTATAAAAATACGGATAACACCAAAAAGAGAAAATGAATAGAGAACAATAATACTAATATATATGTATCAAAATACATACACAAATTATTAAATCAAAACCCGATTTAATAATCCGACTTAATCCTTAGCCGGCTAGTATTATAAACCGCCCGATTAAAGTCCGTATAACCTGTAACGTATTTAATCGGACCCCTGCACGTACCAACATATAGCTCCTACATCTATCGCCTGAACCGGGAAAATCCTCTGTGTGGGACTCTAAAAACTTGACAATACGCTGGCAGTGGGTTTAACCACAAACACATCAGCGGTCCTAGCTGTACGTAACGGCTACCCAGGTACTTGTCAAAAGCAGGGTCGACAATCAAGTGCGTCCTTACTCTACTGAGCCTGAATGTGACAATCTCCGTACAGTTTGGTCTCTTCGTCAAAGAGTATCGCATATCGGGTCTAGGGGGTGGATAACGTCAGACCCCTACTAACCCGATAAGTCGTGTCTGAGTCAAGCTCATCACCAATAGAGATACTACTGATCAACTATCTGTAAAGCTCGTCCACCGTGGCCATGGATTTCCGGTGATAGCCAACTGAACACAACGCGACATCGACTCCTAGTACCAGGAGAGACGAATCCCTGACAGTCAACCACTGCCTCCATGTAGCTCGGGATTGTACCCAACTAAAACCTGTTTACATGACTCCTTTGAGCTGTGGTAGGGTAGTAATCAAAGTACAGTGGGAACTCGATTGCACCGAGCCCATGTAGAAAGAGTGTTGTCTCCTGCGGGTTTTCAGCAGATTACACCCAGAAAATCCCGTCAAGCTAGTTTCGTGAAATCATGGTCGATTCTAATCCTAGGGTTCAGTATCCAAACTAGAAATTCTATTACCCTAAGTTAGAAATATTGAACTGTTATTTTTCACAGCTCACTTCTTATTTAACTTAAGATCCTATACATCTTTACGTGTGTGTGAAAATAGTGTCGTTTCATTTCAAAAACTTCGATTAGAGTCATACTGTCATGAAATACATATCGGATAAAACTTCAAAAGGATCGGGCGGGTTTGTAAAGAGTTAAGATTTTCTCAAGTTGTGTTCTCCATCTTGGTTTCAAATTCAGAATTTCTATCATTTAACAGAAAACTAAGTTTTATTCTTCACTCCACCTTTTACTTGTTTTTGTTCATACACACCTTTGTGAACGTGCAATAGAATTTATCAGCAAATAAAACCTTCATATCACCATTAAAAGTATTTTTATAAAAACTCGTTTTTAGTCAAGATTTTTCTCACACAAAGAACCGTGAGAAATTTTAACTCGGAGAGAATACTTGACTTTGTTTTAAAATAGAATTTCTAGGTTTCTTAGCAAGTTTTAGGCTAATGCACCCAAACCAGTTGGTTTTAGGGCATTAGGTGTAAAAACACCCCAACGGACTTAATTGCCAAAGTCATCTAGGCCCTAAAACAAAAGGACTCATTTTGACGTAAAAATCATAACAGTTCAATGCGAACGGAGATATAACCAGTTGTTCATTTATTTTCAAGATAAAAGATGTGTTTGTGTAGATCAGGCGTGTAATTACTCTAATCAAGTTTCAGATGGGTTATTTTTCAGACATAACTTTCATTAAAACTTCAATAATATCCTTTCATATCCACTTCACTTTATAAACTATTCTTGATATTACTTATCTCAGAAAAACCTGTTAGTTCCTAAAGAAGTTTATCAATTTAAATAAGTTTTAAGAGTTATCAAACTTGTCATCTAATTTTCAAAATTCACGACACGTGTGGTGTGATGCAAAGACGTATATTAGTTATGGTTAAACTCAAAGGAGAATTATCTTTCGGATTTTTAGTATCTAAAAATAAGATTCAGTTGTTCCTATCTTATCAAACTAAACCGTAGATATTTTGAATCTATGTTTTCCCACTAGCTAACTTGACGACAAAGTTTTCTGTTTTGGAAATTTTTCTGATTTTTGTGGGGTTTTCAAATATATATGCAAATGCAGAATTTGCAAATGAATGCAAGGAAAGAGAGCTTACTAAGAACACCCCAAACTTAAACTTGGCAGTTTCCTCACTGTCATGCCATATATAGAGGGTCAAAATTGTTGAGGGGTCAAAACTTTTCGATTCCTTTTTTTTAACACAAGAAAAAGCAAACAAAATATATATATACAAAAAAAGATCCCCTCAAATTTAAGTGAAACAGTGTTTCCGCTGTTAAGCATTGAAGTTCAAATTTAAGGGGAAGGGTGTTAGTGATATGTATGCCCTAGAGGCCATTATTATATGATATAAAGGATGCTTAGACATATATATGGAGGAATTTCTTGCTCGACATGATAATATGCTATCTGGATGCTTTTATCTTAACATGTTCACTGGTATTATTATACTGTCTCTCATATACATGTTGATAAATCCCTTACGGTGTAAGCTTAACTACCAGGACTATGATATGGATCATACTACTGGGACCTGGGTAGTCCACAAGCACATCCTTTAATTATTCCTGGTCGAGGGTATATCGAGACAGGGCATCGATACACCAGAGTAGACTAGTGTTTACGTTTCTTGACCGTGTATGGGGGTGATGGTTGATCCCATAGCCATTGGTGTTTGACATCAAAGATTGTACACAGGTACTCATTAGAGCATGGATACACCGAACAGGACTCGCCGAGAACTCCTACATGGTACTATACCTATCGTCAGATAGCGGTTCTCTGATGACACTGGTACATGTTAGTCTGTAGACCAGAGATCGTCATAGAGTCTTGTGTGGTTCCCACTGTGCTTTTATTTCCTTCCTACCACAGATCAAAGGAGTCGTGCAAACAGGTGGATTTTGGGTACAGTCTCGAGTCACATAGAGGCAATAAGCGATAAGAGGGGTTTCGTCTCTCCCGGTATAGAGAGTTGATGTTGCGCTATGCTCGATTGGGTATAACAAGAAGTCCCTGGCCATGTCTGTTGATAAGATTTACTGGTAAGTGTTATCAGTAGTTTCTCGTACCGTTATAGGCCTTACATCGGCATGACTTATCAAGTTATTAGGGTCTGACGATTCTACCCCCAGACTCGATATGCGACATATCAGACGAAGAGACCGGACTATACGGTAAGTGTTACCTATAGGCTTCATTGGAATTTGGACAAGCTTGCTTATTGATCTTCTATTCGCTCAATACCTGGGTAGCCGTTACGTCCAAGTAGTACTGCCGACGCTTGTTGGTGACTGATGTGATCGTCACCTACTGCTGGCGTTTTGATGAGTCTTTAGAGTCCCACATAGAAGTTTCTTGGTTCAAGCGAAACGAAGTAGGGCACATATACTGATATGTGCGGGGGCCTGATTAAATACCAGTATGAGATACCGTATTGTAATCTGGCGGCTATTTGTTATCAATTAGGTTATATATGATATAACCGGATTATTGAATCAAGTGTTGATTTGATAATGTGATATACAGATAAATAATATTTTTCGGTTATACGTGATATAACCGGATTATTAAATCAAGTGTTGATTTAATAATATGATATATATTTATATTTGATACAATTGTATATTGAATAATATTATAGCTCACTAATTATTCTTCATAATATATATATATATATGAAGCATGGCATATATTTTATTTTTAGAAAATAAAAAAATGAGGTGGAAATAGGGAGACTTTTGTTGTGGAGAGGTGAAGCATGGCTTTAGTTTATTTTACATTCATTTGCTTGCACTATTGAAGCATGGCTACAATTTTTAGGTGTTAAAAATTGTATGCTTCAATAATGGGTGAGCTATGTGAGCCATGCTTGATCATTCTACACTTCATACATGACTTAGTTCATTCTTCATTTTTTTTGAGAGCTCATGTGATGAGTTGCTCTCTAGCTCTCTCCATCTTCTTCACCTCCACCGCTAAGCTTAATCCCTCACATGAGTTGTGAACTCTTGAGCTTGTGAGAGCCCTAGTGAGCAAACAACACTCCTACTTCACCATGCTACCCTAGATTAGCGCTTTGGTGTAGTGTGTTTACTTCACTAAAGAGTTTAGTGAAGAGGTAGCTTGGATTGGCGGACTTCGGGTGGATCATATCTTCGGCACGAAGGTCATCGAAGGAAGTTCGTTCAACCTTCAAGTGGAGTTGTGTGGACTACAACCCGAAACTTTAGAAGAGAAGGACATGGTCTACAAAGGTTGTAGCCATCCATCTCTTAGTGTAAAGTTTATGATATCAAGATAAACCATAATCATCTAGTTTAAGATATTGGTTAGTGTAGATTAGCACCCCGAAATTTTAAAAAACGGCATACTATATGCTATTAAAACCCAGTGGTGGTGCTAACATACACTTTCAAAGGGAACATCATCAATCTATACAAGGCCTTACACAAACTAAATATTAACACCAACCAAACAAAAACTTTATTATGATTTGCCCAGGGTTGGTGAAAGAATGCGTAGAGAAAAGAAATGAAGAATATGCGAGACTTTGGATGGATGAAAGTGGTATATGGTCCCGGTAGATGAGAATATGAACGGAAAGGAGAAAAGGATAGAGCACAAACTTGAGATTGAAAATTGACTGAATAAATTAGTACAGTCTGTAATGATCGAAGTGTAAAAATGGATTGTACTAATTGTCAATACTTTGAGAAATAGGGTCAAATATCTCAAGATTCGCAAGAAAACACGGGCCAACCAAACTTAGTAAACTAGATGCAGGAAAGTCGTCTTGCAATTTGGAAACGATGGAAAAGATGGAGGGAAGTGATTGAGGAATGGTATCGGTTAAGTGTTCAAAAGGATGTTCACAGTCAAAGGAAGGGACATAATAAATAGGAAAATTCGACGCATCCAATAAAACTAGTTCATCCTTAAAGATGTCCTCAAAATTACGCTCAGCCTTGCATTCATTCAAATTATTATCAGTAATATCCATAAGCAAATGAGGTTCGGGAAAAACAGTTAAAGGTTCGGGGTTATACCCACACGGATCTGAAGGAAAGTATTGAATTGGTAAGAAAAACTCATCCAAAACTATGGGTTCATCATCAAAGTTATCCCCAATATCGATATCCTCAATCAAATCAAACATAAAAATCTAAGACACCTCATCAAAATCATGGTTTTCAATCGGTTATTTTTCTAGATTGGAGATGTAGAGGTCAAAAAGAGAGGTATGGGTTTCACCTGATAGGGTCCCTTCACAATCGGGAAAATCAAACACAATGCAGTCGCACAACTCATCAAACATGCTATCTTCAATTGGTGAATCATTCGATTTTCCCGATAGACTTTCAGAATCGAAGATGTGGTGGTCTATTAGAAATGGGTAGGTTTGACTTTGAAGGGTGCACTGCTCACTTTCACTACTCAAATTATCAATTTGTCCTATCGACACATCATACAATGTAAAATCTTGAGTTAGTTGGGAACTAGTCGATAATTAGTAAGGTTGTATGAGTGTGGCCATGGATGCATTCAATTCCCTTATCTGTCGGCATGAAACTACCCGAAATTCTTCTAATGTTCTTTCAAGACTAGACATGGGTTGTGAAGGGGTTTCAATAAAAGATTCGATACGTGAAATTACCAAATTGATGTTCATAGGCAATGTCTAGTGAGGGTGTGAAAGTTAGGCAGGATTGATAGGAATTGAATGAATGCGTACAATGGATAGGATTAGGATAAATATCTTGATAGGAAGATGGTTGGAATTGTTGTCCTAAAAAAATCGGAGTGGTGAAAGACGTGAAAGATCGGCTACGGGATTATGCAATGCATTCAGCAATGGACATTGGTTTAAGAGTCGCCATATTACTCTTAGAAGCGGTATCAACATAAAAAGATGTGAAAGTTTGAAACAGTTGATATGATGTGGATTATGGTGTCCAAGTAGTGTTTCTAGAAGCGTCTATCCGATCTTTCAAAGAAATTTTAGGTATGGGTGGATCGTTTGAAGTTCTACCAAAACAAAAAATATATGAAGAAATATCTGGTTGAGGGTATCAAAGTTCGGCAGGAGTTGGTCGATATGGAGTACCCATGATATGAAAAGTGAAAGAAGAGGGATGAAAAAGGCGGTAAAGGTTTTTTTTGTTAGTTATTAACAAAAGAATGAAATAAAATTATACACACAAAAAGGTAAAAACAAAAACAACCACGACATAAATACCAAACACCTAATCGGTCTAGGATTCACCTAGGTCAATTAGACCTGCTCCAGAACTTGATTGTCGAAGTAAAACTGTGCCGAGAAACGGTCTCAAGATATACTGATCACGAGACCAGGTAAATACAGAGATAAGGGGAGGTTTTTCCAACGCTTTCGTGAAATTCCTTAATTAGAATAACCCTTTCTCTTTTGGCGGTTGCGCCGTGAACACTTAATTTTCTAGACACCCCGTGAACGATATAACGTTAAGCGGAGTTTTAAATACAGTTAAGTTCATCTAATGAGCGTGAAGTCTTTAAACGCTTAAATTCTAATTTCTTTTAAAATTTTTGCAGGTAAACGTTATGCTTAATTTCGTGATTTGTGGGCCACAGAAAAAGTGATGAAATCCTTTACCGTATGTTGTGGGGTTCACTTGCCCTTAAATCCGTATTAATGGATGCAATACGCAAATCAATAAAAAGTTGTTCAAAACATCATGCAATCGTTTTTTTAAGTTTAAGCGCGGCGCTGCAACAAATACGGATTAGTCGATTTTGCTTTTGGCGGCGAACTTGCAAAGAATCCTGCAAAGGCAGAATGTTAGACATGTCGGATTTGAGAAAGAATGTGAGAGAAAATACGTACCGATACTTTATCGGCTTAAGAAACCCCCGTTGAATTGGATCCGAGAGTGCTTAGATGTTCGCTTGCGCAGGTTAAACTATCTGGATCTTTGGCACTGTACTTTACTATCGTCTTGGACTTGAATGTACACTTTGCTCCACACGATCACTGCTCGCAACTCCGTAAAATCTGAAAATGTCAAAAAATGGATATTTAGTGCGAAAAAGCGATATATGCAACCAAACTCCTGCGCACACACAATTATGAAATTAAAACTATAAAAATGGATCAATAATAGAACAAGAGAGGATACGACAAAAAATTGGAGCAAACAGAGAAGAATGGACCGCCAATAGCTGTTTTTAGGATTAAATTTGCAGTTTGCTTTTGGAATTGGTGCTCCAAATTTCTATTGTGTTATCCCTATTCTACTAATGTCCTAATTTTATACTTTAGATTTTCCAATTAATCCCAGTGATAGCAGATCAAAATAACAGAGAGCAAAAAGCTAAAACAGTTAGATTTTTGTTTTGGTTTTTGAAGAAAAAATCGATTTTTGTTTCGTTTTTCTGGAAGTTAGTTAGTGTTATAAACAAGATATACACAAATTAACCCGAGATCACAAGAATAAAATCGTTACTGTCTCTCCAGTAACGGCGCCATTTGATTGAATGAATTTTGCGCGTTCTTTGAGTTTTAAGGTACCTCAATCAACACGGCGTCGTGTGTAGCTAGCCATGATGAGTATGGGTCGTCCGTAGAGAAATGGTGCATTTTCGGTTCTTGTTCTCACGAGTTAAGTCAAAAGTCGGAAAAGTCAGTTTCTAACCTAAGTGTTGTATATATGTTCAAAAGCGAGCTTGTTAGGGATAGAGTTAGGTTAGTTTAAGTTAGGAAAATTCATACGTATTCCTTTGTGCCTCATGTTGACCAATGATGCTAGGGTAATCGGTAACAACGTGGATTAGGGTGCCTAACTACGGTATTTCCGATTGTGCGTGGAATCCGACTTATTGACTATCGCCTCCTAACTCTTGCCTCCGGCCAAACCAAACTCAACCGGCTACGACTAGGAATCACCGCTACCATAGTAGGGTAGGATGCCTAACGGAGCGCTTGTGTGAGGTTAGGACAGAGTTCAATTAGCAAGATATCAGGCAAAGAAAAAGTGAAGAAAAACCTACATCAAACGCAACCCTTCTCCTTCCCTAACAAGAAGAACTACTCACAAACCATTACAAAAGTGAAAAGAAAACACAAGAAAGAAGACATCAAAGAAAACATTATAAGTAAGTAAAGAAGATCAAAGGAAATTGCAAGTAACTAAAAAGATATCAGGAACCAAGGTGCATGAATGAAAACTTCATTAAAATTCAAATCCAAGATACAAGCTATGAGTTCAATAACCAAAAGCTAAACTTGCAAGCTTAATGAAGAGGGTGCAAGATCATGAGAAGGCAAAAAACTCAAAGTTAACTACTATGTACAAAGAACTAGAACAAAATTACAAAATGTAGAATAAAAATGGTATGTAGTGTAGGGTAAAAGTGGTATCCGAAGATTGCTCTCTGTTCTGATATTTATAGGCACTTCATAAAAAAATAATAAAATTGAGATGATTTGACAATTTGGAGTGCCCAGAAGAAAATTGAAAGCAAGAGGAGCAAGTGAGACCGCCGAAAGTGGGAAAATTGAATATTCCGACGGTCGATTAGCGACCGGTGGGTCCCGTCTTCTTGTGGTGATTTCTTGATCTCTCCACCATCTCTCTGGTATTGTTTGAATATCTCTCTGGTATTATTTGAATCTGTAGATTTGGAGGGAAATTGTTGTTAGTTATATGTATGCCCTAGAGGCCATTACTATACATAGGATGTATATTGTAGTGGGTGCTTGGACATATATAGGGAAGACTTTCTTGCTCGACATGATAGTATGCTATCTGGTTGATCTTTACTTTAACGTGTACACTGATTGTCTCTCTGTTACATGTTGGTAAAGCCCTTAGGATGTGTACTTGACTACATGGACTATGATGCGGATCATACTAGTGGGGACATGGTAGTCCATAAGTACATCCTTCAAGGTCCCTAGTCGTGGGTATATCGAGATGGGGCATCGATATACCAGAGTAGACTAGCGTATACCTTCTCGACCCATACAGATGGGCGATGGATGATCCCATATCCATTGGTGTTTGACATCAGAGATGATATACGGGTGCTCAGTGGAGACTGGGTACACTGGACGGACTCGCCGAGAACTCCCAGATGGTATTATACCTTACGTCAGATGGCAGTTCTCTGGTGACACTGGTACAGAGTAGTCTGTTGACCCGAGATCGTCATAGAGTCTTGTGTGGTTCCCACTGTGCTTTGATTTCCACCTTACCACGTCCAAGAGGGCATGCAAAACGGTGGTTTTTGGGTACAGTCCCGAGTCACATGGAGGCAATGAGCGATAGGAGGGGATTCGTCTCTCCCGGTATAGGGGGTTGATGTTGCGCTGTGTTCGATTGGCTATAACCGGAAATCCCTGGCCAGGGTTGCTGAGATTTACTGGTAATTGTTACCAGTAGTTTCTCGAACTGTTATAGACCTCATATCGACACGACTTATCGAGCTGTTGGGGTCTGACGTTTACCACCCCTAGGCGAGATATGCGACATATCAGACGACGAGACCGGACTGTACAGTACGTGTTACTGGTTGGATTCACAGGAGTGTGAGCGGGCTTGCTCGTCGATCTTCTGATCGCTCAATACCTGGGTGGCCGTTACGTTTAGCAGACCGCTTGCGGCTTGTGGGTGTTTGATATGATCATCACCTGCTGCCGGCGTATTGACGAGTCTTTAGAGTCCTACACAGAGGTTTCCTGGCTCAAGCGAAACGAAATAGGAGCGCATATGAGATATGTGCCGGACCGAGAATAATGCGTGTATGTGATACCGTATTCTATTCTCGCGATGAATGTATCGATATGGTTGTATGCGATATAACCTAGTTATCGAATCAAGGATTGATTCGATAAGCCGATACATTGAATATTAGTCGGTTATATGCGATATGACCGGATCGTTAAATCAAGTGTTGATTTAATGATTTAATGCTTAATTATATATTTGATATATTACTTTGCATTAACTAGTATTGGTTCATTTTAAATGGATTTTCTCACTTGATGTGCAAGTTGTATATGTGATATACTTTTGTGCACATGTTTGTATCATGTTTGATGATACATGCTCATTTGGTTAAGTGTAAAGAATTAAACCATGGTTAAGTTGATGATTAGGGTTTTGCTTATTCATTTATTTATTTGTTTATTCATTTTTGATAGATAAACATGAATGGTGGCTTTGTTTTTTTTTAGTTGAAGATTCATGAAGCTTTGACTTAGTCACCATTCTTGTCTCAGGCTTAACCCTAACCATTTGAACTAACCCTAGTTCATTCTCTACACTTAACTATGGTTGAGAATATGATAAGAATGAATTCTTTTTCAATTATTCTTTAATACTTATCATATTATCATCATCTTCTTCTTCTTCTACTTCAAGAAGAAGCTTGCCTCCATTAATGGCAACTAGTGAAAAAGAGTGAGAAAACCAATTCTAAAGTGAACCCAACTCCTATTTCTTCATCCTCTACCTCTTGCCAAGTAGTATAGGGTGTTTTCTTCACAAGTTTCATGACTTGGTGAAGTGGGAGCTTGATCTTGTGATGCTTCGACGTAGATCATCTTCGGCATCGTAGTCGATGACCTAGCCCGCCCATTTCTCCAATGAAGCCGACGCTAGAGCCCGGAATTCAATTTGGACAGCAAGTAGACTTCATCATGGAGCTATGGAGGTGGAGGACCGGATCTACAAAGGTTGTATTTCCGTTCACTTAGTTAAGTTGTTAACTAGTTGCATGTTTCGCCTAAAATTCTAGTTAACAATCCGTATTAGAGTTTCCTGGCACTTGTAAAATTTGAAATTGGCATGGTTGATGCCTTGTGAGACCTCATTAGTGTGCCTAGGAACCCTACAGTGGTATCAGAGCCTAGCTAGAGCCTTTGGCGATGCGTAGACGAAATTTGAAACCCGAACGAACCCGAAACCCTAAAATTTCACGTTCTCTGGACTTTTTTCAAAAACTGGGTTTTTTCCAGATTAAAAATGCTTAAAAATTCAGCAGGGAATTATAAGAATTACGGTGAAAAATTTGACCAATGATATCTCAAACATGCGGCGGAACCGCGGCAGAAGCATAGCTTCTGCGGCGGTTCCGCGGCCCTCTGGTGACGTCAGCCCTCCACATTTGCACAGTAATTCCTCTTTAATAGTGCTGAGTTTTATAGGAAATTTTAATATTTATTCAAGAGTTGAATTTTCTGGGGTTGTTTTGGAGCCTCGTAGATTCGATCGGATTATCAAATTTTGTCTATGTGTTTTTCCGGATAATTTTCGAATATGTTAAAAAGTTCAACCGGATATAAATACCCAACATTTCCCCTGCCAAAAATTTCCAAGTGTTGGATTTTTCTGTGGTTTAAAGACGTTCTTGTAGGGTTCCTAGGCACCCTAATGAGGTCTCACAAGTCATCAACCATGCCAATTTCAAATTTAAACGGTGCCGAGAAACCCTAGAACGGATCGTTGGCTAGATTTCTAGGCGAAAATGAAACTAGTTAACAACTTAACTAAAGTTTAAACGGAAATACAACCTTTGTAGATCCGGTGCTC
This sequence comes from Agapanthus africanus, assembly GCA_030015575.1. Taxonomy (NCBI): domain Eukaryota; kingdom Viridiplantae; phylum Streptophyta; class Magnoliopsida; order Asparagales; family Amaryllidaceae; genus Agapanthus; species Agapanthus africanus. The sequence continues at coordinate 126,350,666 of CM057350.1, read as the reverse complement.
CACCTCCATAGCTCCGCAACGAAGTCCCCTCGCTGTCCAAATGAATTCTCGGGCTCTAGCGTCGGCTTCGTCGGAGAAATGGCGAGCTAGGTCGTCGATGTCCATGTCGAAGATGATCTACGTCGAGACATCGCTAGATCAAGCTCCACCTTCACCAAGCCATGAAAACTTGTGAAGGAAACACACTCTACTACTTGGCAAGAGGTAGAGGATGAAGAAATAGGAAGTGGGTAGACTTTAGAATTGGATTTCTCACTCATTTTCATCAATCACCATTGATGAAGAAAGGTTTTCTTCAATGTCAAGATGAAGAAGAAGAAGAAAGAATTATCATAAGTTATTTAGAATAGAAAAGAATATGATACTTATCATAATTCTAACTATGGTTATGTGTAGAGAATTGACCAAGGTTAAATCAATGGTTAGGGTTAAGGATGAGATAAGAATGGTGGACTAGGTCAAAGCATCATGAAGCTTCAACTAAACAATAAATAAAGCCACCATTCTTTTCTCTTTTCCATTTATTTTCCAAAATATATAAACAAATAAATAAATGAATAAATAAGTAATGGAAAAATAAAACCCTAATTATATGTTTAACCATAGTTTAATTCTTTACACTTAACCAAGTAAACATGTATCATCAAACATGATACAATCATGTGTACAAAAGTATATCACATATACAATGTGCACAAACCGAGTGAGAAAATCCATTTAAAGTGAACCAATACTAGTTAACGCAAAGTAATATATCAAATACATAATTATGCATTAAATAATTAAATCAACACTTGATTTAACGATCCGGTCATATCGCATATAACCGACTAGTATCCAATGTATCGGCTTATCGAATCAACCCTCGATTCGATAACTAGGTTATATCGCATATAACCATTCGACACATTCATCGCGAGAATGAAATACGGTATCACATACACGCATTATTCTCGGTCCCGCACATATCTCATATGCGCTCCTATTTCGTTTCGCTTGAGCCAGGAAACCTCTGTGTAGGACTCTAAAGACTCGTCAATACGCCGGCAGCAAATGATGATCATATCAAACATCCACAAGCCGCAAGCGGTCTGCTAAACGTAACGGCCACCCGGGTATTGAGCGATCAGAAGATCGACGAGCAAGCCCGCTCACACTCCAGTGAATCCAACCAGTAACACTACCGTACAGTCCGGTCTGATCGTCTGATATGTCGCATATCTCGCCTAGGGGTGGTTAACGTCAGACCCCAATAGCTCGATAAGTCGTGTCGATATGAGGTCTATAACAATTCGAGAAACTACTGGTAACACTTACCAGTAAATCTCAGCAACCCTGGCCAGGGATTTCCTGTTATAGCCAATCGAACACGGCGCAACATCAACTCCCTATACCGGGAGAGACGAATCCCCTCCTATCGCTCATTGCCTCCATGTGATTCGGGACTGTACCCAAAAACCACCGTTTTGCACGCTCTCTTGGACGTGGTAAGATGGAAATCAAAGCACAGTGGGAACCACACAAGACTCTATGACGATCTCGGGTCAACAGACTACTCTGTACCAGTGTCACCAGAGAACTGCCATCTGACGTAAGGTATAATACCATCTGGGAGTTCTCGGCGAGTCCGTCCAGTGTACCCAGTCTCTACTGAGCACCCGTATATCATCTCTGATGTCAAACACCAATGGATATGGGATCATCCATCGCCCATCTGTATGGGTCGAGAAGGTATACGCTAGTCTACTCTGGTATATCGATGCCCTGTCTCGATACACCCACGACTAGGGACTTTGAAGGATGTACTTATGGACTACCATGTCCCCACTAGTATGATCCGCATCATAGTCCAGGTAGTTAAGCACACATCCTAAGGGCTTTACCAACATGTAACAGAGAGACAATCAGTATACACGTTAAGGTAAAGTTCAACCAGATAGCATACTATCATGTCGAGCAAGAAAGTCCTCCCTATATATGTCCCAGCATCCACTACAATATACATCCTATGTACAGTAATGGCCTCTAGGGCATACATATAACTAACAGTTCTGAGTAGTGCAAGTAACGCGATGGTCCCTCTAGAAGACAACAAACCTTAACTCGATTATGTGACCGTCTTGAACTGCCCTTTGAGCCTTCGGGTTTGGGGCAGTACGGCGTGCCACATGTGAGGCGTTGGCTTGACCCTTCTACGGCTGGACCGTTGGTACTGAGGCACGAAGTGAATGTTTTTGAACTTATTTCATATGATGAGCTGTTTCGGGAAAACTTGGGTGTTCGTTTGTTCGATCGGAAAGTTTAGCATTTTCTATTTATCCGGAATGTAATACAATAATTGGAATTCACAAGTAGTTATGAGATAACTGAATGAATGTTATAAACATAGCAGTTTAGTCTCACTTGATTGGTTGCCACGGAATTTTGATGCGATCAAAAGTCCGTCGCAATCACGTAGTGTACGCGGATACTCGCCGGGTAAACTTAATAGACAGCCTCACTCCATAGTCCCGACCAAGTGACTGTAGGAGAACCCCGTCGCCGAAAGCGTCCGTTCGGGTGCTCGCGGCAGCGGTGTTCCGCCTTGGTGCACTTCGTCGACGGTATCGGGGGTGCGGCCGCCTACTAAAGTTTGCGACGAGTATTCGATCAGGATGTCGGGAATCCTGTTGAATTGCCCGACTTGATATTGAAAAGTGTTTTCGATTTTGAGACTAAAATGCGGGGTTTATAATTGTTAGGCATGTGATGTCTAAGGTATTCATTTGATTAGGCATGCGATGTCTATGCAGATTGCGGATTCCAACTGTTGTAGTTTTACACTTTCTTTTCTGTGACCGTAAGTGTAATATGTGATATCGCCGGTTTCGTTGCTATATGTCAACGACAATTGGGATGCGCATATTTACTTACGTTGATGACATGTGATGTTATGTGTTGCTGGATATGTTATATTGGATCATCGTGTTTAAATAGCCGGGGGTTTTTATGTGAGATGAGTGTTTTTCATTTTCATTCATGTAAAAACTTGTATGTAATATTCTTTTATTGGGGCACTTCCAAGTTGCGGAAGATGTCACCCTTTGTATATTATTTACTTTTCCGCACTAGGATAGACCCAAGGAGGGGAGCACAAGTAACCGGGTTCTGGAGTCCAGTGGGAGACCAACTCGAGGAGTCGAGTCCGGGTCTCCTAACTCTAGAATTGGTAGGGTTGCTTGCCACTCTCGTAGGGGTCTAGAGGTATGGGTTTGGCTATTCATCACGACCGTGGAATCCGTGTTTTATACTGGCTCGTATTGAAAACACGGACGTCCTAGTATATCCAATATTTCATATGATTCTTCTGCTGCGATATCTGTGATGTGATCATGTGATGTTCTGTGATAGATACTGTATATAGTATATATGATATATTATATAGATGTTACTTATGTTTTACACCCGCGCTAGCCCTGCCCCGCTCTGCCGTTAGTTACCTAACCTAACGGTGCATGAGGGGACATCGAGGCGAATGCGGATGGCATAAGTGTACATCGTATTTATCTGTGATGTTTAGGTACTTAAATGATGGGACTTCATTAATGTGATTAATGAAATAAAAGAAACCTAAAGATGTTGTAGAATCGAATTTCAAAAATAAAACAGGTAGCTACAGTTCTTGCTTTGCACAGCGGTATATATGATATATCCTGCACCTTATTCGATGAGGAAAGGACCGAGATCCCTTCACCGGGAGTGACTCCTTTAGCAATAACTGGCAGATGCTACACACTCGGTTTGTCTTATGATTGCTTTTAAGAGTTTTGCTTTGCACAGTGATATATATGATATATCCCGCACCTCATTCGAAGAGGAAAGGACCGACGATCCCTTCACCGGGAGCGACTCCTTTAGCAAAACTAGAAAAGCCTCAAAAACACTCCATTTTAAAATCATTTGATTCTACAACGATATCAAGTTCATTACGCAATAGGTTTTCAGAAAAACCTGTCGTAGCCCTCCGTCATTTCAGATAAGTAGTAGTTAGTATTCGTGCTACGTTTGTTGGCCTTTGTCAAGGCGTAGTGTGCGGTAGCTGACTGGTGCTTATCTGCTTATGCATATGATGCAGATTGGATTAGGGTAGTCGTGCGACCTTGTTGGCCTTTGTCAAGGGCCGTGCGGGTGGGTTTAATTCAATCAGGAAATGACGGGTTGAACTTGACTAGCATCCTATGGTTTGTTGGCCTTTGTCAAGGTCATAGGAGGTTAGGGGAAAAATATTATCGGGAATTTCAAGTGTTGAAATTTGCAATGAGATTGCATACCTTCTATGAGATAGTTGGATCCCGATACCCGCTGTGAGTAAGAGTTACTCCTGGGAGAGTTTTACACATTACAATTAGCCGATCAAGTAGGTGTCTAGAAAGGTGTTAACGAGGTTACGCCTCTGGGAAAACGAGGTTTATATTAATTAGGTTCGTGCGAAAGCACGGGGGACCTCCCTCAAAGTACTGACACTGGCCTGGCTGAAAGATTGGCGAACTTGTAGTGTGTAATTAATCCCGGCTAGTCTTTCCTTTTAGGGTTTGAAGGAAGATTTGATAAAATCAGTGGGAGCCATCCTGATTAGATAAAATAATAACCAGTCTGATCTTGCAAGAGCATACGCAGAGTGTTTTCTTCTCTCTCTCTCCTGGTAGCGACCATGTCACGCATTAATCAAGATAATAAAACGGATATATTGACCGAACCCGCTTGTTATAATGAGCTGGGGAACGTTGGTCCCGCTCCAACTTATAATTGTTATAAGACAGAGCAGGAAATTGGGGATTACCAGAATTCCCGTGCCGCCCAAACGAAGAGAGTGCATGCTGATGCATCATCTTCGGGTGTGTTCGTTACAAAGAACTGTTTCTCTGTATCCTCTACGTCCTGGGTATATGATACCAGATCAGGATCCCAGATATGTAATCTGTTACATAGGGCTACAGCTAGGTAGAGAACTGAGAACGGGTGATAAGTCTCATGAGGCAGAAAACGGGGCAAGTGTTGCAGCCAAGTCTGTTGGTCACTGTCACCCTGTATTACCAATACATTGATTCTGAACGAATGTTATTAGATACCGAACCTGATATACAAAATCATATATGTCTCTTTATTAGTAAAGAAACGATAAAATTTTGTATTGTTGGATAATGTTTTGAACATTTCCTATATCAAAAGTTGATCGAATCAGGCACGTTATCTAAAAGCATTGATGTTCTAAATCAAACTACAGTTCTTAGTATACAGAACACACACAAGAGGAAGTGTTCAGAACTGAATGAATCCTTCTTGAGGTATTGTAGACTAGGTCATATCAATGCGACCAGACTAGCTGAAGTTACATATAGATGCATATTTAAATCAGTTTAAATTTACATCTTGTGAAACTTGCCAGTCATGTCACAAAGATATAATGACACCAGCTCTGTTTATTGGAAACAGAGAAAGAGTTAGTGAACTCTTGGGATGATACATGTTGATGTATGTAAGGTCCCCTGTCTACACATGCCAAGACCGGTTCCTTGTACTTCATTACATTCTCTGATAATCTCTTTAGATTCAGACATATGTTCTTATTGAAACACAAGTCCGAACCTTTTGAGATATTCACAGAATATAAGTTAGAAGTAGAGAACCAAAACAGGTATAAGTAATATGTCCTTTGATGTGATCAAGGAGGAGAATACTTGAGCACGGAATTCCTGGACTTTTCTAAAGGAGAATGAGATTCTCTCTCAGCATTACTCCTCCGTATACACCATAGCACGATGGTATATCGGGGCGGAGCAATCACACCCTATGTGATAAGGTGTGCTCTATGATGAGTACTACTGAGTTACCTGTTTCCTTTTTGAGAGTTATGCGCTTGAGAAGCTGCATACCTATTGAATAGGGTTCGAATCAAATCAGTTGCCTACCACTTCATATGTGATATGGAATGGAAAGAGCCCATCTCTTAAGCTAGTTAAGATTTGGGGTTGTCCGGCCTATCTCTAAAAGCAAAATCGGGACAAGCTCGAGGCAAGATCTGTTATGTAGAACTAGAAATGTTCCAGCTATACAAACTGCAGCTGATGATTTGATAAAACCAAAGGATTCAATAGTTACCAATGAATCTCATCCTCTCCGCCGATCTAGTAGGGTTCCTCACCCACCTGAGAGATACTACGGTTACTCTATGACAGTGGGAGCGAGGATTGCATCATAAGATGATGACCCAACTAGCTTCGAACAGGCCATCGAGAGTAGGGACTCTGTAAGAATGGCTGGATGCTTAGTGATCTGAGATGGAATCCTTATACACCAACAAAGTATGGACTTTGGTTGCTATATCTGAAGGGTTAAATCCCCATCAGGAGCAAGTATATCTTGAGAAGATTACTTGGTGTAGATGGAAAAGTTGAGACTTTCAAAGCTAGACTTGTTAAAGCTTTTCGTCATCGACCAGGCATGGATAATGATGAAACCTTTTCAAGTGGCTATGCTTAAGTCCATCCAGATCCTACTTGCCACGGCTACATACCATGACTACGAAATCTGGCGGTTGGGTGCCATGACTGCTTTTCTAAATGATGTTTTAGAAAAGAACGTCTATAAGTACACAGCCAGAGGGCTTCGTAGACAGTGGGAGCAGCGGAAACGTGTACAAAATGCTTTATAGGATAAAGCAGGTATCGCGGAGTTGGAACATCTGTTTTGATGTGTTAGTCAAAGAGTTTGATATCATCAAAATGGTAGATGAACCTTGTATAAACAAAAAGGTAGTAGGGAGTATGGTGATAATCCTCGTAGAGTACGTGGATGACATACTCTTGATAAGAAAGGTGTTTCTTATGCTATGCTCGGTCAATCTCCGCTCATCACAATGATTCTCCATATAGGATCAAAGTGATACCTCCTAAATCCTGGGTTTTTGATCTATGAGATAGATCTAATTGGATGTTAGGATTCTCACTAGTTGTAGTGAGATGGTATCAATCGATCCTGGGGAGAATCACTGGAAGGGTTCCAGGGTGACAAGGACGACTGAAAGTCAATCACAGGCATTGTCTTTACCCTCAGTAAAGGGACGGTATGTTGGAAGGGTTCCAAGCTAGATACCGTGGCATACTAGACGATAAAGGCTCGATACATCGCTACTTAAGATGCTACCAAAGAGGCAGTCTGGATGTATATTTGTTCATGAGATGAACTTAGTTCCTCCCATTGTGTGACAATGGAGTTGTGGCTTAAGCCAAGGAACGTTCGTCCCATCAGTGATCCAGACATATTCTAAGGCAGTATCACCTAATCATGGAGATAGTTGATCTCCAGGGTGATCGAGGTCAGGAGAGTAGACTCAGAGGACAACACGGCGGATCCACTCACAAAGGCCTTTTCCCAGAGAGAGACTTTTATGGGATGGTTGAGTATGAGATACTACAACCACTGCTATCAGATGGCCCTAGTGCAAGTGGGAGATTGTTAGTTATATGTATGCCCTAGAGGCCATTACTAGGATGTATATTGTAGTGGGTGCTTGGACATATATAGGGAGGACTTTCTTGCTCGACATGATAGTATGCTATCTGGTTCATCTTTACTTTAACGTGTACACTAATTGTCTCTCTGTTACATGTTAGTAAAGCCCTTAGGATGTGTACTTGACTACATGGACTATGATGCGGATCATACTAGTAGGGACATGGTAGTCCATAAGTACATCCTTCAAGGTCCCTAGTCGTGGGTATATCGAGACGGGGCATCGATATACCAGAGTAGACTAGCGTATACCTTCTTGACCCATACAAATGGGCGATTGATGATCCCATATCCATTGGTGTTTGACATCAGAGATGATATACGGGTGCTCAGTGGAGACTGGGTACACTGGACGGACTCGCCGAGAACTCCCAGATGGTATTATACTTTACGTCAGATGGCAGTTCTCTGGTGACACTGGTACAGAGTAGTCTGTTGACCCGAGATCGTCATAGAGTCTTGTGTGGTTCCCACTGTGCTTTGATTTCCACCTTACCACGTCCAAGAGGGCGTGCAAAACGGTGGTTTTTGGGTACAGTCCCGAGTCACATGGAGGCAATGAGCGATAGGAGGGGATTCGTCTCTCCCGGTATAGGGGGTTGATGTTGCGCTGTGTTCGATTGGCTATAACCGAAAATCCCTGGCCAGGGTTGCTGAGATTTACTGGTAAGTGTTACCAGTAGTTTCTTGAACTGTTATAGACCTCATATCGACACGACTTATCGAGCTGTTGGGGTCTGACGTTTACCACCCCTAGGCGAGATATGCGACATATCAGACGACGAGACCGGACTGTACGGTAAGTGTTACTGGTTGGATTCACAGGAGTGTGAGCGGGCTTGCTCGTCGATCTTCTGATCGCTCAATACCCGGGTGGCCGTTACGTTTAGCAGACCGCTTGCGGCTTGTGGGTGTTTGATATGATCATCACCTGCTGCCGGCGTATTGACGAGTCTTTAGAGTCCTACACAGAGGTTTCCTGGCTCAAGCGAAACGAAATAGGAGCGCATATGAGATATGTGCCGGACCGAGAATAATGCGTGTATGTGATACCGTATTCTATTCTCGCGATGAATGTATCGATATGGTTGTATGCGATATAACCTAGTTATCGAATCAAGGATTGATTCGATAAGCCGATACATTGAATATTAGTCGGTTATATGCGATATGACCGGATCGTTAAATCAAGTGTTGATTTAATGATTTAATGCATAATTATATATTTGATATATTACTTTGCATTAACTAGTATTGGTTCATTTTAAATGGATTTTCTCACTTGATGTGCAAGTTGTATATGTGATATACTTTTGTGCACATGTTTGTATCATGTTTGATGATACATACTCATTTGGTTAAGTGTAAAGAATTAAACCATGGTTAAGTTGATGATTAGGTTTTTGCTTATTCATTTATTTATTTGTTTATTCATTTTTGATAGATAAACATGAATGGTGGCTTTGTTTTTTTTTAGTTGAAGATTCATGAAGCTTTGACTTAGTCACCATTCTTGTCTCATGCTTAACCCTAACCATTTGAACGAACCCTAGTTCATTCTCTACACTTAACTATGGTTGAGAATATGATAAGAATGAATTCTTTTTCAATTATTCTTTAATACTTATCATATTATCATCATCTTCTTCTTCTTCTACTTCAAGAAGAAGCTTGCCTCCATTAATGGCAACTAGTGAAAAAGAGTGAGAAAACCAATTCTAAAGTGAACTCACCTCCTATTTCTTCATCCTCTATCTCTTGCCAAGTAGTATAGGGTGTTTTCTTCACAAGTTTCATGACTTGGTGAAGTGGGAGCTTGATCTTGTGATGCTTCGACGTAGATCATCTTCGGCATCGTAGTCGATGACCTAGCCCGCCCATTTCTCCGATGAAACCGACGCTAGAGCCCGGAATTCAATTTGGACAGCAAGTAGACTTCATCATGGAGCTATGGAGGTGGAGGACCGGATCTACAAAGGTTGTATTTCCGTTCACTTAGTTAAGTTGTTAACTAGTTGCATGTTTCGCCTAAAATTCTAGTTAACGATCCGTATTAGGGTTTCCCGGCACTTGTAAAATTTGAAATTGGCATGGTTGATGCCTTGTGAGACCTCATTAGTGTGCCTAGGAACCATACAATTGTCTAGCTTTAAACGTATCACATCACAACTTTATCTCTTCACTCATCATTCATACCCACTTGCACAATACACTTGCCCACTTGCATCAAGCTGTCCCATGAGCGAAAATATATGTTCACACTTGTACAACTTGCATCATGTTGGACCATCTTGGATAAAAAAGTTGTACACACATGTATATTGCAAAAACTCTTGAATATTGATATGTTTTCTGTTCCGGTTGCAGTGTTAGCTTATAAATGTCGTATCCATGAATTTTGAGTATGTTTCCAGTATTTTGTCATGAATACCTGTATCCTGTACTTATTGAGCATACATGGATTAATAGTACTGATATATCACAAAAATGATAATGAATGAGCGGTATTAAAATACTGTTTTTCGTGATGAAAATGCTTCAGGAGATGAACATGACGTAAAGTAAAGCAATTAAAATTTAAAAGTAAAGGAAATTAAAAATATAACAAGTATTATTGTTGTATGTTAGATCTAACTTATAGAAATATCAGAAAATCCTTGAGTCGTAAGCTAAATTGGTGTCACTGACTGCAAGCTGTAAATAAAGTTAAGAGGTAGAGGTCTAGTCAAAATTTGTAAAGACTGCAACTTCAAACAACGAATTACTCCTATATAAGAGACTCTAGTTCATGCATTTTACAATTTAGTAACAGTTTACAATCTACGATAAACTTTAAGGACCATCCAGGATATCAATACAGAAACTCAAAACATGTGGACAAAATTAAATCAAGCTTTTTTCATCATATTTGATCCTGAAAATATATATGAACTAAATATTAGAGTAATGAAACATATGGAGAGAACTGTAAAATAATGGAAAATCTTAGTTTAATTCAAGCATGCATACTAAAACTAGAGGACAATCATAGCATAAAAGACAAATTTGTCAACTCGATTAAAAAAGAAAACATTCTCAAAATTTCATACCCTCAAAATTTGAGAATAAATCTCAAAACTAAAGGCTTAACCTTTAAATTGGTAAAAACTACAAAGATTCGTAATAATCCATAATGATCTTTGAATTCCATTTAAAATCATGAATTAAACCTTTAAGACTCATAATATATCCATAACGATCTAACCATTCCACTTAAAAATTCATGATCTTAACATTTAAAGCAGCAAAACCCAACCAATCATGATACATACATAATATATACAAATTTTAATTAAAAATCATGAATTCAACGTTTAAAGTGGAACCTATGATGAAAAATCCGAAGGTACACAAAATCCAAACCCTAACCCTGAATTTCTCATCTTTATCCTTTTCTTTCCACTTTCCTTAAACAAATTACTTTCACAAAATCCATTCGATTGAATTTCTACCAAACTCATTTTATAGGGTTTTTATGTTAAAATCCCCAATCATCTAATTTCCACCAATCTCACTATCTAAGGTTTCATGAAAACCCATCCAAATTTAAATATCATCAACTAATTAAAATTATCATTACAATACTAATTAATTTAAACATATAAAAATAACAAATATTTTTAAAAAAAATTACCTCACACTATAGAAATTAGGGGAGGGGCACGGCAGAATTGTGGAGAAGGAGATGGGGGCTCACGATGATAGTGGGGATGGTGGGGCCGACGACGATGATGCAGTGGTGGTGATGAAGAAGATGATGGCGGTGGGTGATGGTTGTGTGTGATGGACGGGAAGGCCTGCGCTCGAAGGAGGAGGTTGCAACGGAGATAACGGCTTCAAGGAGGAGGAGGAAGAGGAGGGGGTCGGCGATGGATTCAAGGGAGGTTGCGATGGCAACGGATTCGAAAGGGCATGGGGAGGAGAAGGAAGAGGAAGGATTTTGGGTTGAGGAGTAGGCCGATTGTCATCGGATGAGGATAGGGAGGAGGAGGGATTTTGGGTTTTTTTTATTTTTTCGTCGTCGGATCGAGATGGGGATTTGGGAAAAGATAGGGTTTTTTCTATTTTATTTTATTTTTTAAAAACTCCAACATCTCCCCTACGGTTTCCACAGTAGGGTTTCTCTGCCGGCGCTGTAGGGGGAACCACAAAAGTTAACTTTTTCTGTAAACTTGCCCCTACGGTTTTTCCCACCCGAAGGAACAAGCTATCTTTGTACTAGTGCATGGATCTCTCATACCAAATGATGAGAGCCCAACTAATCAAGATGTTTCAAGAATTCAATCAAGAATTCAGAAACAGAGGAAAATGGATAGAATTAGGACTGGATATTAGAATGTGAAGTAAAAGAAAAGTAGAAAAGATATACAATTAGTAAAAGAGAGAATTCATTTTTCATTCAACATCATAATCCTCTCTATTACACATTCATATCTATTTATAGATTTCGAGTTACCTATCTTCTGACAAACTTCTTAACAAACTAAGATTCTCAACTAACTATTTTCTAACAAACTCAATCCAATCCTTCTGACAGATTGGTACCTAACATTGTTTTATTTTCTGTTGCATGCTAATTAAGAACCGTGTAACTATCTATAGTTACCCTACTACGTAAAAATGAGATAAAATTTTGGTAGTACTATTTTTGGTAGTCCCTATTATACATACACTCATTTTTATAGTCCACTATTTGTATTAAATATATAGTAAATCTTGTCATAATAGATTTAGTAAAAATAAAATGAAATTAGAGAAATGAATTATGAGGGCAGTTATAACATGATATTTTGAATTTGAAAAGGCCAATTAACTCAAGCCTATTAACAAATGGCTATTAATTAATTACTATAACCAAGAAATATTCATATACATGTGTTTCACTTGTTGTGTTAAATCCAGTAGGGATATAAGAGTGATATTATTGAATTAATTAAGTGATAGAGGAATTAATTGGCATGAAAATTTGTAAAGTCTGGAGTTGTACTCAGGAAACCTACAAGCCTGGAATCCTGCTATTTGCAAGACATAGGTTCTCTTACCTTTGGAGAAAAGGTTTTATTTTATTGATGTCTCAATATATTTGATATAATGTATATATACAAGTGAATGGAAAGATCTAGAATACAAGGGGGGGAAATCTAGAATACACGGGCTATATAAAGCATTTCTTAATACCCTCCCTTAAACTCAAGGCGAATCAAATACCTAGAGTTTGGATAGGAAGCACTGCTGTTGAGCAGAAAAAAAATATTTAGCGAGGGTGCTTTATCACCTAGTGCCTTAGACCAACTAGTTTGGGAATCACTGCTAAAGCCTTAGGTGTTACAAGACTATGAATTACGCTTTAATGTACAAGCACATTTTGTAATCGGTCGTTGGTATCTCAAGAAGTATTAACGGTCGCATGAAGAATGTGTGAGCAATTTCATCTAAAAATTCAACAATTGAAAAGTACTTTGGACGATGGACAAGAGTATAATAGCTTAATTTGAATTTCCAAGTGTAGGGATGATATATACACTCACGTAGGGGTATGTGATTGGGGTTTAGGTAAGAGATAGGAATGAAAAAATGACTTATATATTTAGTAAAGATGATAAAAATTCCTATGTTGAGATGGACCCTAGAAGGAAAACTCAAAAGATACTAAAAACTAAGTAAATCTACAAAACATATATAATCTTAAATTAAATGATAAGGAAGCGTGAAAAATACGGGTTGATAATGTCTGAGTTGAAGATAATAGAGTTTCTTATAGAAAACCCAATTAGAGAATAAAAGTCAATAGGCCGAATTGATAGGATTTTATGGGTAGTATCAGCTGAAAACCCTCAGAAGACAACACTCCTCCTACTAGGGACACCTAGAGGTTTAACAGCTTGTTGCACGAGCTCAGTGCAATCGCGTTTCCCTGCGAAAGTGAGGCTGGGTCTTTTTCGAGAATAAAACTAGTTTTGCTTGAGGACGAGCAAAAGATAAGTTTGGGGGTATTTGTTCATATCATAATTTTGCATTATTATATTCCCCATTCTTATTCATTTTACAAATAAACAGGTGCTTTTGATCCATGTCTGCTAAATAGTTGCAGATTACAGGTTCTCGGAACAAAAACAGTGAAAATGATGAAAAGACGATACAAAAGTGAAACTACGACCAACAAATGAAAGAATCTTGATCATGCCTACAATTTGAAGAATAAACGAAGATCAATGGACAATTTCACAAAGCACAAAGGCAGCGCAAGGTTCAAGACTTCGACACGAAGCAAAGGGTAAAAGTCCAAGACATTAAGCACTGCGGAAATCTGGAAGAAAACTAGAAGACAATCTGAGAAACCAAGTGAATAAACAAGAAGCCAAATGCAACCAGAAGAAGCCCAGAAAATCCAACCAAAGAAGCCCACAACATGGCCGCAGAACCACGGCCAAACATGCCTTCTGGCCGCGGATCCGCGGCCATGGTGAACACGTGTCGGTGCATTTTCTAACGGTATGATGGTGCGTTGACTAGGTTTCTTAGGGGTAAATTTGTAAATGCAGATCTGTATCGAATGTAACCCTAAGGTTTCTATGATCTATAAATAGAAACCCTAAACCTCTTTTTGAGGTATGCCTCTTTTTATTCATCTATTTCAGAATTTTAATTCGTTGTAAATGTTTGAAGAGAGCATCAAATAAAGTAAGTTTTTTTATGCCCTAGTTAATTTCTTTTTTGTCGCAGTTTAGTAATTTTATTATCTGCCCTAATTAATTAGTTTAGCACTTTTAATTATTTACCGTAGATAAAAAATGTTTCTTTTAATCAATTCCCTAATGAGTGAGTAGTTCCTCACTTGTTAGGGTTAGGAATAGGAGAGGTTTGAGAGACGAAAATCTCTCACCCCTTTCTTGCCCATCACATATTTTTATAGGACTCCATGCATGCATATACACACCGCTCACTACGGCACCCTATCCCACGAGGTAGCGGTGATACCGTAGTTTAAAAGACCGGTTGTGTATGTTTTCCATGGAGGTTAGGGTAAGAATTAAGAAAGGACGGACAAGAACCTAAAGGAAGAAACCTAGTTTCTTCCCGATGGTACTAATCCACTTTATTAATTATTACCATAACACCTAAATAGATCTAAATTAGGGCATTGAAAGCAGTGAGAAATACCAATTTCCAAACTTAACTTAAACCTAACCCTAGCAAGGTTTTAATCCGAGTCTAAATCAACTTAGGTTTTAGTGATAATCAATCCAACACCATTTGGAATTAACTCGTTAGAACAAATTGAGAATACACAAAATCCCTATAGACCGATCCATACTCACTAGCTAGCTACCAAGCGACGCCGTTCTTGATTGCGGTTAACAATTCTTTGATCACAAAAATCTCACACAAAAATCAAATGGCGCCTTTGCCGGGGATAGCGTAGTATTTTCTTTTTGCAATTTCGGGTTAATATAAAATCATAAAAATCATAAAAACTGAAAAAATTAAAAAATATAAAAAATTTATCATCTTGTTATTTTTTGAAGGGTATTCCGTTTGAATTGTGCAGGATCGACGAACGAATTCAGATCTGGAAAAATCGACAGAGCAAAACAGAAAACAGCAGATCTGAACAACAGAGGAAAATCAGAACAAAGGAGCAGAAGAAACCTCGGGAGCCGAACCACGGAGTCCACCGCGTTTCCGCCGCAGAAGCAGCAGTTTGACCGCGCATCCGCGGTTCCTTGGTGATGTCAGCGCGTGGAATCTCCTCTGTAAGCTTCCTCTTCTTCTCTGTAACCCTCTGATATCTCCTCTGTAAAAATTTCCTGCAGGAATCTTTGCGCAAAAACTTCTACCCTTCTCCAATAATTTGATCTCGTGCAGGATTCTTTGCGCCGCAATAAAAAAATTGTTTGCAACTATTTGATTGTGTTTACTGCATTGCATATCTAAATTGACTTTAAGGAGCTTGAACACCAATCCAGATTGGGTGGGGATTTCATTACCCTTCTCAGGACCCCAAAAATCATATAAAGCATATTGCATTGACCATCAAGTTAATTAAAAAAGATTAGACTCAGACCTAAGGACTTCGCGCTCAATAGGACAAAGGAATAGTTGTAGACATCGACCGTTGATCTAAACCTGACTTTGTGGTGCCTAGGCTAGACAGGTGGGGAAAGGTAACTTTAACAGGCCCGTCTCACGGTGATTCGTGAGCGGATCCCTCCTTTCTCTACTTGTGCTTACCTGGCCACAATTGGCGGTGAAGAGGCGGTTTGAGGTCCTCACATCTTGCCCTTTGGAACAGTTAGGAGCAGTCTAGCTGACCCTAGATCTAGGCTTGATTGTGCATTTGTGATTGATTGAAAATGTGTCTAAGCCTTTTATTGAAAATCTTTTTTGCAAAAAGCTCCTTATAAAAAGAACACAAAAAGGAAAAAATTTTACAAAAACATGCCACTTGTCGCTAAGAAATCCGTTGCACCGCACTTACACCCACTTTCCTCTCATTGACGTTTTCTTATCCCCACCTTCTGTTTTTCACCTTTTTGACTACACTACCTCTTTAGTGTATGTCCGGTTGGACTAGGGACACTAGTGCCCGATTAGTCCGTGTCTCGTTGGTGCCGACTGACGACGCTTTCGACTCCGAAGTCGAAATTCCTTCAACTTCCTTACCTTCACCTTCACATTCTTCGTCTTTTAAGGAGATGTCGGGATTTAATCCTAACAACCCCTTACCCGCGGGACTGATTCCACCTTCGCTAGGTGCGAATAACCCACCACACCCACCTGTTGAAATGCCCCAACGAATCGCGCTTCAGGATCTTTTCTACCCTATCCGCACCGCCTTACCTACTTGTCTTTCACTTCAACCGGCAAATGAGGATAATTTTGAGATCAAACCCCACTTCATCAACATATTGCCAAAATTTCATGGACTGGAATCCAAAGATGCCTATATCTTTATAAAAAAATTCCAAAATGTTTGCGCAATGATGAAGACAACACAACTTTCAGATGATGCTATAAGGCTACGTGTCATTCCTTTCACCTTATGTGACCTAGCCGAGAAATGGTTGTATAGCACAGTATCACACTCGATTAAAAATTGGGAAGAGTTTGTTAAAGCTTTTCTTAAAAAGTTTTATCCACATCACAAGACCGCGAGAATTCGAAATGAGATTATTCAATTTTCCCAGCTTCCTTCCGAACCTTTTTGGAAATGTTTTGAAAGATTTAAAGACCTACTTGTTCAATGCCCTCACCATGGTATCGAGAATTGGCAACTTTGCCAAACTTTATACGAAGGATTGAACCCAGCAACTAAGCAGTTGTTGGAAACCATTTGTCAAGATCACTTTCTAACAAAATCAAGCGAGGAAGCTTGGCAGTTTCTCGACGATCTTGCAAAACAAACACTTCAGTGGGAGAGCACTAAGACCACCTCATCTTCTTCAACAGGTCAGTCTAGGGCAGGCATACATCAATTAGATATGTCGACTGCAATGAAGGCCAAAATGGCCGCACTTACGAAAAAGCTAGAAGCAATTGAGACCAAAATCTCATCGCCTTCTCCTGCCCTGCTTTGCCTCCACGAACTGTTTGTGCTTGTTGTTCGGATCCATCCCACCTTACTGAAGAGTGTTCTTATAATCCACCTATTCAAGGACAAGATCAAGTCAATGCTGCCTTTCAGCAAAGACAAAGAAATGATCCATACTCTTCGACTCATAATCCTGGTTGGAGGAGCCACCCAAATTTTGCTTGGAATCAAAATCAACAATTCCAAGGAAACAACAACTTTCAAATGCCTCCTCCTCCACAATAACAAGCACCTCAACAAACTCAATACCAGCAACCTTTCCAACCACAACCTTACCCAAACCAAATGAAAATTTTTGTACCGAACAACTCTTATCCTCAAAACAATTTTGTTCAGCCGAATAATGATAAGGTTTCCTCGATAGAACAAAGTCTAGATGCGTTTTTAAAACAATCTACACAATCCGCAGCAAGATTGGAGACTTCCATTCAATTTTTGGTGCAAAACAGTGCTTCACATGATCAAAGCATCAAATCAATTGAGGCCCAAATTGCAAAACTGAATGCTGCGTTGAGCGAGCGAGAAAAGGGAAAGCTTCCATCTCAACCATTGCCAAATCCCGGTCACACACACAACGCACATGTTGTTTATGAACAATAAAATCATAATGTAAATGCTGTGACCACGTTGAGATCTGAAAGAGTGTTGCACAATAATGTGGGTAATAGTGATAACACCCCTGCTGGTGCTTCTTCTTCTTCTTCATCATCTTCTTCTCCTTCTTCATCTCCATCTTCGTTAGAGCCTATTCTTCATTCTTCACAAGGCTCTACTTCTTCTACTTCTAACGGACCCACATCTCACTTTCACGAACACACCCACACTGGGATCCGTTTCAACTCCACAATCTACTCCACAAACATTGGACACAACAGATTTTCAAAATGTTCCGTTTCCAAACAGGTTGAGATCCAATAAACCAACTCCCCAAATGGAGAAAATTATGGAGTTATTCAAACGGGTTAGCATAAACATACCTCTCTTGGATGCAATCCAACAAGTCCCTTCTTACACGAAAATCTTAAAGGGCTTATGCACCACGAAGAGAAAGTCTCAGATACCTAAGAAAGTGCTCGTAGCTAGTACCGTGAGCAATGCTATTACCCAACCTCAATCCTTGCCCCAAAAATGGAAAGACCCTAGCTGTCCTACAATGTCAATAACAATTGGGGATAAGAACATCAATCGAGCACTTTTAGATCTTGGTTCCAGTGTTAACCTGCTTCCCTAGTCCGTGTATGAGCAATTAGGTGTTGGAGAGTTGAAACCCACTCATTGTACTCTCCAAATGGCTGATCGATCCATCACCCATCCTATGGGTGAGTTAGAGGATGTGTTGATCAAAGTAGGGGACTTCATATTCCCCGTTTATTTCATTGTTATGGACACACAGCCTGTGGCTAACCCACGGAACCAAATTCCGGTGATCCTCGGTCGACCATTTTTGGCCACTTGTAATGCTATAATCAATTATCGCAATGGCTCTATGACTCTATCCTTCGGGAAGATGTCAAGTGAGTTCAATATTACAAGATAGGAAGTCTGCCGTCCATGCCTAAAGCTAGTATACGTGATGTTTGCTCGATCCATGAAATCACGCAGGAGGACTGTGAGCTTGAAAAATTTCTGTTCGATAACAGCAGTTTTGACGCCACTAGTGCGTCCCTCTTTGAATCTGACACAGTTTGCACAACCGATAGCGATTACGAATGTTTCACTTTTTCGGACGATTTTGAAGACTCACCGCCCAAGTTTGAGTCCTTTGAATTTTCGGATGAGTTAGTTGAACCATTCGATTCAGTTGCTTACAGTAATTTCGAACCATTGATGGAATCTTTCGAGTTCGAGACAGTTTCACCAATTTTACCTTCAATTGTTTCACCTCCAAAACTCAAACTCAAGTTGTTGCCGACTCATCTTAAATACGCTCACTTAGGTGAGAATGAGACCATTCCTATTATCATCTCGGCATCTCTAGCTCTCGAGAAAGAGAAAGCCACGTTATTGGTCTTACAAAACAACTGGCAAGCTTTTCGCTGGACTATGGTGGACATCGAGGAGATCAGTCCCCTCATAATTGAACATCATATGATGGATGATGCCAATCCAGTAATGGATCCACAGAGACACCTCGAGGATTTTGTGGTTAATCAACCTCCACCTATAGAAGTTGAACCACCACCTTTTATTCTAATAAAATACAAGAATGCCAATATTCCACTCATAAATGATCATTCTCGTTTTTATTTATCATCACCTTTTATCTCCTCACATCCACATTCACGCAAACACTTTCCATATCACCACTTATCTTTTCCCCACTACTTCTTGGATCATTATAACGTGTTCTTCTACCGATTTATACGTTACACAGATAAATTCTTCAAATGGTTGGTGTTGATTTTTGGTCTTTGCAAAGCTTGGCATTGACTTGTAAAATTGTTTAACTCAAGTTTGGGGGTATAATTTGGCTTTCAAAAATAACATTAAAAAAAAGATAAAAATTGAAAATAAAAAAATATTAAAAAAAATTTGGGCATTTTTGTAAATTTTCAGAAAATAAAATAAAATAATATTGTTATTTGCAAATAATTTTCTCTTTTTAGAGGGGTTTATTTGCAAATATCTCTAACTCTTCCCCTATATAAAGACCCCGACCCCTTTCTCTGATCACAAACCCTAAATTCATCTTCTAAAAAACCTTAGCCGCCGCCTCTTGAAAGTCTGCATCGAGATCCCTCTGCGCCGCCACGATTCCGCCGCCGAAGTCGCCTTCCCGCCGCGCTGCCGTCGCAGCCCTGTGTCTTCACCCCCTGAATTTTTCAGGGGAGGTACGATCTCTCAAAACACTTTCTGTTTTTCAATTTTCTAGATCAGTAATTACCTGATGGCACACAGCATGCAACTTGAACGAGACTTTTTGCAAATTTTTTCACACGAGGTGTACGGTAGTTATTTTGCGAACGAGATAGAGCGTAGGGGTTGGAACTATTTGATATATAATCACCCTAATGCTTATGGACTGCCAGAATTAGTCACTCGTTTTTACGAGTGTATGGAAGATGGGTTTCTCACCCTATTCGGCTTTATTAAATTGCAATGAGGTGATAGGGAAATTATCATTGATAGGGATATCATACACGAAATCACACTAATCCCTCGCATACCCGCATATGACCAACCTTTACAATTTGAGGATTACATGCCCTTGATGGGCAACGATTGCTCAAGGGAGCCGCGGAAGGGGATCCAAGCAAGAACCCTTTTCGCAAATGTTTTAACTGTGTGCCGGAAGGCACAAAATAATATTTTCGGTAGCTCCTACAACACAACATTTTTTACACCCTCATTGCATATTGTGCATACCCTCATGACAAGAAACCCCCGTTTCGACATGTGCACAGTGTTGCTAAACTCTATAGGTGCGGGCAAACAAGCCGCAAATTACCCGTGCCCCATGTTTGTTACACAACTCTGTCGATATTTCCTCCCCGTGGAGGAGTTCCAATTTTACATGCTTGGAGGCATACCTGTCCGGCCTCTTATTGAGGGCGTTTCTACGTCCTATTCACGATTGACAGATGTATGGTCGAGGACTGAACCGGCGGAGCACGTGCCCGCCCGCACACCTAGCTCTAGCTCGACCACGAGCAAAGGAGAAATGGCCCCTCTAGAACATGCACATTTGATGCGGAGAGCTGTTAGGGGCATAGAGGAGTTGAGGGAAACATCGAGGGCGCATGACCGGCGGTTGACTGAGGTTGAGCAGGGGATTCGCACCCTGCTGGGTAGGGCTGAGCGTTCACGTTCACGCTCGAGGGCACGACGTGGGGCCGAGTAGTGAGGGCACTGCTTGTGATAAGTTTGGGGGAGTCCGTGGTTGTACATAGTTATCTTTTGCATTGCATATTTCTTTTAAATTTTTGTATATATTTTTTCTTTTTCTTTTTGCATGTTTAAATTCTGCATTGCATCCTTATATAAAAATCATAAAAATTTAAAAATTTAAAAATATTTAAAAAATAGAAAAATAAAAAACAGAAAAATTTGAAAAATTATAAAAATTAAAACATTCAATTTTGGCCATAATTGACTTGAGTTTGACAAAAAGGTTAACTAGCTAGGAACAACTAGATCTTAGACTTAGTAAATTAAAAACCCTAAAAATAACCTTTCTTAAAATTTAACGGTAGAAAGTATATGTCTTTGTAGTTTATTTAGAAATAGGCAAATTTTGAGTTCACTTCTTGGACTAAGTTAAAACAAAGGAAAAGTATTGATATCTTTATTAAAATATAAGTCTGAAAAATAATTCATAAGCTTAAGTCTAAATTCTGAAAATATATACCCTACAAATTGCACAAACACGAACCTTGAAACTTGGAATAGTAGAAGAGACCTTGAAATGCTCTTGTCTAAAGTCCTTAGTACGAAGAAAAATAAAATAAAAATACAAGTGTGAATAAAGAGATAAAAAAATTAACACTGGTTTTTGTAATTACTTAAGGCTGCATAAATAGAAAAAAATATTTAGCGAGGGTGCTTTATCACCTAGTGCCTTAGACCAACTAGTTTGGGAGTCACTGCTAAAGCCTTAGGTGTTACAAGACTAGGAATTACGGTTTAATGGGCAAACACATTTTGTAATCAGTCATTGGTACCTCAAGAAGTATTAACGGTCGCATGAAGAATGTGTGAGCAATTTCATTTAAAAATTCACCAATTGAAAAGTACATTGGACGATGGATAAGAGTATAATAGCTTGATTTGAATTTCCAAGTGTAGGGGTGATATATACACTCACGTAGGGGTATGTGATTGTGGTTTAGGTAAGAGATAGGAATGAAAAATAGGAATTATATGTTTAGTAGAGATGATAAAAATTCCTAAGTTGAGATGGACCCTAGAAGGAAAACTCAAAAGATGCTAAAAGCTAAGTAAATCTACAAAACATATATAATCTTAAGTTAAATGAAAAGGAAGCGTGAAAAATACGGGTTGATAATGTCTGAGTTGAAGATAATAGAGTTTCTTGTTAGAAAACTCAATTGGAGAATAAAAGTCAATAGGCCGAATTGATAGGATTTTGTGGGTAGTATCCACTGAAAACCCTCAGGAGACAACACTCCTCCTACTAGGGACATCTAGAGGTTTAACGGCTTGTTGCACGAGCTAAGTGCAATCGCGTTTCCCTACGAAAGTGAGGCTGGGTATTTTTCGAGAATAAAACTGGTTTTGCTTGAGGACGAGCAAAAGATAAGTTTGGGGGTATTTGTTCATATCATAATTTTGCATTATTATATTCCCCATTCTTATTCATTTTACAAATAAACAGGTGCTTTTGATCCATGTCTGCTGCATAGTTGCAGGTTACAGGTTCTCGGAACAAAAACAGTGAAAATGATGAAAAGACGATACAAAAGTGAGACTACGACCAACAAATGAAAGAATCTTGATCATGCCTACAATTTGAAGAATAAACGAAGATCAATGGACAATTTCACAAAGCACAAAGGCAGCGCAAGGTTCAAGATATCGACACGAAGCAAAGGGTAAAAGTCCATGACATTAGGCACTGCGGAAATCTGGAAGAAAACTAGAAGACAATCTGAGAAACCAAGTGAATAAACAAGAAGCCAAATGCAACCAGAAGAAGCCCAGAAAAATCCAACCAAAGAAGCCCACAACATGGCCGCGGAACCGCGGCCAAACATGCCTTCTGGCCGCGGATCCGTGGCCATGGTGAACACGTGTCGGTGCATTTTCTAACGGTGTGGCGGTGTGTTGACTAGGTTTCTTAGGGGTAAATTTGTAAATGCAGATCTGTATCGAATATAACCCTAGGCTTTCTATGATCTATAAATAGAAACCCTAAACCTCTTTTTGAGGTATGCCTCTTTTTATTCATCTATTTCAGAATTTTAATTCGTTGTAAATGTTTGAAGAGAGCATCAAATAAAGTAAGTTTTTTTATGCCCTAGTTAATTTCTTTTTTGTCGTAGTTTAGTAATTTATTATCTGCCCTAGTTAATTAGTTTAGCACTTTTAATTATTTGCCGTAGATAAAATATGTTTCTTTTAATCAATTCCCTAATGAGTGAGTAGTTCCTCATTTGTTAGGGTTAGGAATAGGAGAGGTTTGAGAGACGAAAATCTCTCACCCCTTTCTTGCCCATCACATATTTTTATAGGACTCCATGCATACATACACACACCGCTCACTACGACACCCTATCCCACGAGGTAGCGATGATACCGTAGTTTAAAAGACCGGTTGTGTATGTTTTCCATGGAGGTTAGGGTAAGAATTAAGAAAGGACGGACAAGAACCTAGAGGAAGAAACCTAGTTTCTTCCCGATGGTACTAATCCACTTTATTAATTATTACCATAACACCTAAATAGATTTAAATTAGGGCATTGAAAGCGGTGAGAAATACCAATTTCCAAACTTAATCTAAACCTAACCCTAGCAAGGTTTTAATTCTAGTCTAAATCAACTTAGTTTTTAGTGATAATCAATCCAACACCATTTGGAATTAACTCGTTAGAACAAATTGAGAATACACAAAATCCCTGTGGACCGACCCGTACTCAACGGCTAGCTACCAAGCGACGCCGTTCTTGATTGCGGTTAACAATTCTTTGATCACAAAAATCTCACACAAAAATCACCAAACGCCCCTATATTTTGGAACTACGTCTATGAATCCCATGCTTAAATTATTTTTCTTTGTATTAAAATCACCTCATCATAAAACATTTCATGAAACAAAACTTGTGAATTTAACTTGCTAATCAAGTCCTTGAAATCGTCTCATATCAAGTATTTCTATAACATATAGCTAATATTTTTAGGATTCTTTTCATGATAGGTTTATTCACATATACAAGTTTCATGTAATTTCTACTTTAACAAGAATTGGTTGATATTGTTAATTATAATTTTAGTGATGGTGCACGGGGTAATGACCTACTCCATACACGCACACTTTTGTATCATAGCACCCTCACATATTCATAGTAATATTTCTAAAAATTTAGCTTTGCATTATAATACCCTTGAGTTATAAAAATGGAATTTAACCGATAATCCATTTTCCTTTGCGTGTTTTGCCTCACAACACTCTTTACGGGAACCCTGTTGTGATGGTGCGGATTATCATACATCTTAGGTTTAGTGAGTAAGATGCAGAGATCTTCATCACGGAGCGCGGTCTCGAAAGGAAAAATACGGTTTTTAAAACAAAACTAAAATCATTTCAAGAATATTTAGATAATGAAACAATTTAATATGTAACTTAAAAGAAAACAAATTTGAAATTTTGATTTTAAATAAAATACTCCTAAATTAAAAAGGTTAATTTTCTATTAAAATACCTTAAGTTTTCCAAAAGATAGATTTTTCAAGAAAATATCCTTAACCTTTAAAAGGCTAGGTTTTTATTAAAATACCCTAAAGTTATGTTTTTCACTAAAATACCCTAGTTTACCAAAAGCATATTTTATTAAAACACCTCGAAATTCTAAATAATATTTTTATCAAAACACTCTCGAGATTTTAAATTATATTATTTTACATAAAACCCCTCGAGAATATGATGGCTTATTTCACATAGTACCTTAGAATTTCTAAAACTAGTATTTAGAAAATAGATGGATTTAAGTGACCTATTTTCTCTTGAGCCTCAAGGAGCTGGAGAAAATGTGTGGCGCTTGTCTATCTTCTTAACTTAAACAAAGTCAAACCAGACCGTCTCAAAATGTATGAATTGGTTTTAATACTTGACTTGTAACCTGAATCACTTTTACTATCATATTAGTTCTTTGTCATTAACCACATGCTTGAATCACTTGATTAAACCTATTACACTCTATATTTGACTTGACATGAACCATAAATACGACTTGACTTGAACAGTTGAACTTGACTTGAATACTCGAACTCGACTTGAACTTGAATTGTACTCTTTTTGTATTCATGGATTTTGGGCAAGACTTGTAACTAAATCTATAAATTAAAATACACGGGGATAAAAGGAAGTTTGGTAAAAAATCTATGTCGTGGTACGAGAGTCTACTAAAAATAACCTAACTTGAATATCGTGTACCGTTGTCCCATGGGGTTTGTCGGAGCCTTGTACTAAACGTGTCGTGGGTTCGTGAGGTTTGAAAGACCACTCTCGTATACACGCATACCTTCATTATAGAACTACAAATAGCCACGTTAGAATAGAATAACCATTTTTATACATAGACATGCTCATATTTAATTGATACCTATACTTCAATGCTATTACAGTAGAATTCATATTCGGTTTATATGCATACCCTTTATCACTTTCCTATTCATATCATTTTTGGGGACTTACCGAGCGCTAGTTCGTTGATGATATTCCACCATGTCTTTTGTTTTCTTAGGATATTCGTCAGGTGATCTGGAAACTGAGGAGATCGAACCGAGTCAGGAGGATTACGCTCAGTTTGAAGTACAGACCGACTACTAGTTTCTTTAGCTTTTATTTGTTCAAGTATGCCACTTGTTTAGGCATTAATTTTCTTTGCACCTTGTTTAAGTTATCTTGTATCCGTCCAAAACTATGTGGAAATGTTGAATGTAAATAAAGTTGTTATTGAAATTTTATTCTCTTATTAATTCTTGATATGCTGTTATATTGCTTATAAATTCTTAGCGTATATATCACGGGACATGACATTCTCGTAATAAATACGTCGCGGGCCTCATCATGTATCGTTACCGTTTTTTGGGAAGCGGGGCGTGGCATGTTTTATTGGTGGTCCATACAAGTCAGTTCTGCATGAATTTCATAAGCAATGTATCACAAGAAATATGAAATTCAACAACATTTACATTCGTCGCATTTCAAATTTCTTTGAATCTCATCATATCCTTAAATACATCTTGAACTTCACTTTTGAATTCCTTGAATTTAACCTTTCGACTTAGTTTACCCCTTCTACTTGTATCTTATAGGCCTATTAGCTCAGCTGGTTGGAGCATCGACCGATGGAGCTTGAAGATGATATTATCCTTAAGTTTTTTCGTGTTTGTTGCAACATACTCTTTGAGAGAATTTCGCAGACGAAATTCTTTTAAGGAGGATAGATTGTAACGACTGTGTTCTTGAATTTTATCCTCTTGAATCCCTTCTTGTTTTCCCGATGATCGTGTCTCGACGCAACGGAAACGGATGCGTAAATTTTTCATCTTCATCTCGATTTTTCTCGCAATCATCTTGTTTCCTTACTCGGTTGCTATATCTTTCTCATGTAAATTTCGAGGAAGAAATTTTTCTAAGGAGGATAGGATATAACGAATTTCATGTACCAATCCTTCTGTTTTGATTAATAAAAGATATTGTTTTTTGTTCTGATTTCGAGTTATAAGTAATTCTTATAAAATAAATGCAAAAAAAACTTCTAGCCCACTAGTTAAGTCCTTCCCCTGCTGTCCCATGAACCGCATGTTCAAATCCTTGCATCCTAAATTATTTTATTTAATTTCTTTTTGATGTTTTTGAATCCTGAAACTTTCACGGGCGATTCATAAAGTTACGGAACGTTGTAGAAGAAAAATATATATGAATTTGGACTAATTACACTGACACGAACCCTGGACACGAGAACCGAGGCCAGACTCCAATTTAAAGCGGACCTGGGCGGGTCTGGACGCCCCACTTTCACCAAACGGGATCTGCTCGAGTGTGTATCCTTTTGACCCCCCCTGCTCCTTTTCACCGATCGAAACTCTTAATTCAATTCTGAAACATTCCAGACCCTTGAACTCTCCATTTAACTCTTTTTTATTCTCTTTTTAATTCACCCTACCCCATTCATCCTCCTATATAATCTAGGTTGTCCTAACTTTCTCCCGCTCTAAGATTTTCTGAAAATTACTTTCAAAGATTATTCTTTCAAAAATCCTAGAAGCTAAGTCTATCAAGAGAGGTCAAGTTCCCTCAAGCTCGTTCAGTGCGTCATCAATCTCAAAGCTACTTCTTTCTCATTCCTTCACATCAATAAACGAATAAGTCTTCCTTCCTCCTCTTCTTCTCCCCTTAAATCAAATCTCTAGCTATGTCGCTAGACACCCCTATGTTTTAGAACTACGTCCATGAATCCCATGTATAAATTATTTTCTTTGTATCAAAATCACCTCATCATAAAACATTTCATGAAACAAAACTTGTGAATTTAACTTATTAATCAAGTCCTTGGAATCGTCTCATATCAAGTATTTCTATAACATATAACCAATATTTTTAGTATTTTTTTCATGATAGCTTTATTCATATATACAAGTTTCATGTAACTTCTACATTAATAAGAATTAGTTGATATTGTTAAATATATTTTTAATGATAGCGCATGGGGTGATGACCAACCCCACACATGCACACTTTTGTATCATAGCACCTTCACAAATTTGTAGTAATATTTCTAAAAATTTGGCTTTGCATTATAATACCTTTGAGTTATAAAAATGTTATTTAACCAATAATCTTTTTTTCTTTGTGTGTTTTGCATCACAACTCTCTTTAGGGGAACCCTTTTGTGATGATGCGGATTATCGTGCATCTTGATTTTAGTGAGTGAGATGCGGAGCTTTTCATGGCGGCCTCGAAAGGAAAAATACGGTTTTTAAAACAAACTAAAATCATTTCAATGATATTTAGATAATGAAATAATTTAATATGTAACTTAAAAGAAAACAAATTTTAAAATTTAATTTTAAATAAATACCTCTAAATTGAAAAGGTTAATTTTCTATTAAAATACCATGAGTTTTCCAAAAGATGGATTTTGTCAAAAAAAATACCCTTAACTTTTAAAAAGCTAGGTTTTTACTAAAATACCTTAAAGTTATGTTTTTTACTAAAATGCCCTAGTTTACCAAAAGCATATTTTATTAAAACACCTCGACATTCTAAATAATATTTCTATCAAAACATTCTCGAGAGTTTAAATTATATTATTTAACATAAAGCCCCTCGAGAATATAATGGCTTATTTCATATAATACCTTAGAATTTCTAAAACCAGTATTTAGGAAACATATGGGTTTAAGTGATCTATTTTCTTTTGAGCCTCGGGGACCCGGAGAAAATGTGTGACATTTGCTTATCTTCTTAACTTAAACAAAGTCAAACCAGACCGTCTCAAAATATAAGAAATTGGTTTTAATACTTGACTTGTAGCTTGAATCACTTTTACTATCATATTATTCTTATGTCATGAACCATATGCTTGAATCACTTGATTAAACCTTTTACACTCTAGACATGACTTATCCTGAACCATGAATACGACTTAGCTTGAACGCTTGAGCTTGACTTGAATACTCAAACTCGACTTGAACATGAATTGTACTCACTTTGTATTCATGGATTTCGGGAAAGACTGTAATTAAATATATATATTAAAACCCATGGGGATAAGGGGTAGTTTGGTAAAGAATGTATGCCGCGGCATGAGAGTCCACTAAAAATCACCTAACTTGAATATCGTGTGTCGTTGTCCTGTGAGGTTTGACGGAGCCTTATACTAAACGTGTCGTGGGTTCGTGGCGTTTGACGGACCACTCTCGTATACACACATACCTACATTATCGAATTATAAACAACCACGTTAGAATAGAATAACCATGTTTATATATAGACATGCTCAGGTTTAATTAATACCTATACTTGACTACTATTACAGTAGAATTCATAATCGGTTTATATGCATATCCTTTATCACTTTCCCATTCATATCATTTTTGGTGAGTTGCCGAGCGTTAGTTTGCTGACGACATTCCACTCTATCTTTTGTTCCTTTGGGATGCTCATTAGATGATCTGGAAACTAAGGGGATTGAGCAAAGTCAAAAGGATTATGCTCAGCTTGAAGCACAGACCGACTGATAGTTTCTTCGGCTTTTATTTTTTCAAGTATGCCACATATTTAGGTATTTTCTTTGCACCTTGTTTTAAGTTATCTTGTATCCGTCCAAAACTATGTGGAAATATTGAATGTAAATAAAGTTGTTGAAATTTTATTCTTTTATTAATTATGGGTATGCTGTTATAATGATTATAAACGTTTAGCGTGTTTATCGCGGGAAATGGTCTTCTCGAAATAAATACGTCGCAGGGCTCATCACGTGCCGTTACCATCTTTTGGGAAGTGGGGCGTGACATAGTGGTAAATGAAGGCGATGTGGGCTGAGTAAGGCATGGTAGAAAACCATCAACGTATCCCCATAGTGCAAAAACACGAAAATTATACTGCATGGTTAACGTTCAAGCCATATAATTTTCAACTCCGGTGACTTGAATGCCGGTTGCTGGAAAGTTATATAAACCCTGTTTGTTCATTTTTTTTCCTTTCAAAAAAAGAGGCGTGTTGGTGCGAGGTATGAGGGTGCAACAATGGGGGTAACAGCTAGGCGATCGGCGGCTAGGATGATCGAGGCAAGGGAGAGGCGATCGGCAGTTAGGGCGATCAAGGCAAGGTGATTAGGCTCGATATCGGTGACTCTCCAGATGCTGACACATTGCAGATGGCTTGTCCCAGAACTTACAAGAAAGGATCAAGAGCTTCAGCTGGGATCACGCCTCGGGCCTCCGGCCCGAGGGGTCTCCCGACCTTTGGTGACCTTCCAGACCACCCCTCCCGGCTCACCTCCGAGCTATCACAATACCAAGATACCTCATCCTCCCGCTCGTGCCCGAGCCTCCCGCCGAGTTCATCTTTCTCGGTCTCACCGACCGACCCACAGCGCTGATCACAAGCGCCTCCGCCATGGCTCCACAAATCTCGCCATGCGCGAGATATTCGTTGCCCATGATCCTGCGTTCCACGCCATCACGATCCCCCATTAACGAGCCTGTCTCATCATTAATATGGGATCCCGCCTATCACGCGGGCGTGGCGCCAGGGGCATAACGGCCTGTGTGAATCCCGCGCATGCCTGCCCATTGTTGCTGCTATATAAACCCCTCTCTCAGATGATTCAGGTAAGCCATTTTTACTCTAATAGATCGTTACTCTGCCAAAATATCCTATCTAACTTGATCGTCGGAGGGTCATTGGTAGCACATCCACCCCGGGACTTCTTTGCAGGTAGCTCGGCCTCAACCACACCAAACCCATTGAGATCCACACGCTTCAGGAGTCAACCCTCCAACTCAATCTCATCCATCCATCAACGCTCGTAGTAGATCAACGGAAGAGAACATCTGAAGGAGATCCAGAGATCCATCAGTTGGTGCCGTCTGTGGGAATCCTAGTTCCACTCAACTAAAGTTCACCTTACAACCTCAACTTCATGGCGAGGGATCACCGCGATGATCCAAGCGCAAGCCACCGCCTCTCCACAACGGAGGCACGGACAAATCTCCCCCCCTCCCGAACGCCATTAACACCCTAGCCGCTCGGATAGATCAGCTCGTGTCCGTCGTAGATGCCTTCGTCCGTGTACAAACGGCCGGAAAAGCTCCCCAGGTCGCTGTTCCTCCACCTCGGGAATGAGACCCCTACAGAGGGAGAGAAGACTCTGCCCGCGTCGGCACTACCGATCACCGCCTCGCTGTCTCCGGCGACCACAAATCCCCAGGGCCAATATATTCAATAACCCACTGGGCGCCTCATAGTTCAACGCCGAGATCCTTCGCCAGAGCACCTCGCCCCAAGCCCTATCGTGCCCATGTCTCTCCTTAGGAGGTATCGGTCAGCTCGCCTGCATCCAGGCATGACCGGCACCCCCTCCCTCGACGGGGTCGCACAGACGGGACTCGCCACGACAGCTCAAAGACGACCTCGCCGGGAGACCTAAGGAACCTCATCGAATGGAACTGGGGTCATAGCCAAGCTCAGGTCTCCGGCAGTAGAGGCCAAAAATCAGTGTGTGCTGAATCTTCGGGATACCACGGCCGACTCGACGCCCTCAAGAAGAAGATCGAAGGCATGCATCGGGATAATCATCTTTTGAGTGACGGGGCTAAATATGCCGCCGACTCGCTCACGAAGCCCTTCACTAAAGAGCTGCTCGCCGTCTAGGTCTCCTCCCGGAACAAACCCCCGAAGGTTCCCCTCTTCGATAGGAAGTCCGACCCGAAGGACCATTTGGACGCGTTCACGGCCGGGATGAGTTTCCAGGACTGTTCTAACGAAGCTCAATGCCGCGCTTTCCCTGCAACTCTCATTCGATCCAGACGAGACTGGTTCCGAGAACTCACGCACGCTCGATCTTTTCCTTCGATGATCTGGCCACCCAATTCCTCGGCCACTTCGTTGGGAACAGACGGCAGAAGCGAACCGTCGACCATCTCTTCACCTTAAAGAGCGGGGACAAAGAGTCTTTCAAAGGGTATGTTACCCTCTTCTACAATGCCCTCCTCGAGGTCCCAGAACACCGGGACGAGACGGTCATTACGGTCCTCAAGTCAAGTCTCAAGCACAAGGAGTGGTTACATTCCATTGCATTAGCGCAACCTAAGACCATGGCCGAGGTAAAGGCCTGGACCGAACAAGAGATCCAGCTCGAGTCCGAGGTGAACGCAAATCTCCCCCGGACAGAGGAAACTGATCATAAGAAAAGGGCCCGAGAAGAGAAGAAGAAAATTGAGCGGCCAAAGCCCTACTCCCCGAAGTTTCAGGAGTACACCCCGCTCAACGTCTCCCAGATGGTACTGTTGGAGGAGGCTAAGGGCGAAAGGTTCTTCAAACTCCCCCAAGTCTCGAATAGGGTGATGAATCGCACCAGAGGCTCCTACTGCGGCTTCCACAGGTCACAGGGCCACTCTACAGAGAACTGCAAGCAGCTCCAAGACTACATCGAGGAGCTAATCCGATCAGGGCACCTGGCAACGTACTTGCGGGACAAACAGCAAGCTGACCGTGAGCAAGAGCAACGTTCACCTCCTGGTGAACTAACAATTGGCTAAATCATGGTCATGTCAACGGGGGGTACGGCGAATACTTACGAGGCTCAGCACCCTCACCGATCGAAGGGACTGACGGCCACCCGAGGAAGAAGGCCAGGGCAGCCGAGCCAATCGTTTTTAATGACGATGACCTCCACGGTATATCCCTGCCCCAAAACAACCCGCTGGTGATCACAGCTTGGATCCACCGCTATGAGGTGCAGAGGATGCTGGTCGACTCTGGAAGCTCGGCAACCATTCTATTTTATGACCGCTTCCTGCTTATGAGACTCACCCCGTCGGACCTAAGATCGACCACCCACGTCCTGTCAGGGTTCACTAACTACTCCATCCCGGCGGAAGGGGTAATCACTCTCCAATTTAACATCATGGAGGCCGGTCGTACGCGCACCGTGCCTGTGGAATTCATCGTAGAGAGAATCCCGTCGGCCTACAACATCCTCCTCGATCGCCCTACACCGAACTCCTTCATATCCCAGATATCGACCTTCCACCTGGCGATGAAATTCCTACTCGACCAAGGCGGGGAAGGTCGGGCCTACGGAGACCAACGGACTGCAAAGGTTTGCTTCACCGCAACATCTTCGTCTGAGCGGCCAAACAACGATGTTGAGGGCGAGGGTGACATCAGGGGTTCTCTGGACACTCGAGACGAGCAAAAAGAGGTCCGAGGGACCCCGGTGGAGCCACTGACAGAGGTCCCCTTCATGGAAGGGGATAACGAACGAACCGTTCAGATCAGGTCATTCTGACAGGGAATCAGTGAGACGACTGGTTCACTTCCTCAGAAATAACACTTACGTGTTCGCCTAGGCACCTGCCAACATGCCGGGGATCAACCCCAAAATCATATTTCACAAGCTCAGGGTAGACCCTACGGCCCGACCCGTGCGGCAAAAAAAGCGAAGCTTCGCCCCGATCAAACAAAAAGCGATCGAGGACGAGGTAGACAGGCTTCTTACCGCCAACTTCATTCGGAATGTGCCTTACTTCGAATGGTTGGCAAACGTGGTCATGGTCAAAAAGTCAAGCAGGAATTGGCGCATGTGCGTCGACTTCACCGACCTCAACAAGGCCTGCCCGAAAGACAACTATCCCCTCCCTCGGATAGATCAGCTCGTTGACAGCTCGGCAGGGCACGAGCTACTAAGCTTCATGGATGCCTTCTCCGGCTACAATCAAATCCGTATGAATCCGGAAAATGAGGATCACCGCATTCACAACGGACCGGGGGGTATAATGCTACAAGGTGATGCCCTTCGGCCTCAAAAATGCCGGAGCAACATACCAACGCTTGGTCAATCGCATATTCAAGCCGCAGATCGGTAGGAACATGGAAGTATACGTCAACGACATGCTCATCAAATCGTTCTCATCGAAAAAACACGCCGAGGATCTGGACGAGGCCTTCGACCTCCTCCGCAAATACTAGATGAAACCGAACCTCGCCAAGTGTGCATTCGGGGTCACCGGTGGAAAGTTCCTCGGTTTCATGGTCACCCACCGTGGAATCGAAGCTAACCCAGAGAAGATCAGCGCCATCCTTAACATGGCCATGCCCAAGACTAACGTCGAGATCATGCGTCTGACAGGGCGGGTAGCCGCTCTGAGTCATTTCATGCCAAGGTCTGGGGAGAAGTGCCTCCTGTTCTTCAAAGCTCTTAGGAAGATACCGAGGTTCAAATGGTCGGAGGAGTGCCAGACCGCCTTCGAACAATTAAAGAAGCACTTCGTGATTCCCCCGCTGCTCACCCAGCCAGTTGAAGGAGATGAGCTATCGCTGTATCTAGCGATGTCCGACCAAGCTGCAGGCTCGGTGCTCGTCCGAGAGGTCGAGATAGCCTAGAAGCCGGTATACTATGTGAGCCACGTCTTCAAGGACGCGGAAACGAAGTACCCGGCCATAGAAGATCGTCTTGGCACTCGTCGTGGCATCGAGGAAACTAAGGCACTATTTCCAGGCACACACCATCCTCGTTCTTACCGAGCGGCCTTTGGGAGCCATCCTCACTTCCCTCGAGTCTTCCGGACATTTGGAGAAATGGAGATGTGAGTTGTCCCAGTTCGAAGCAATATACCACCCGAGGCAAGCTATCAAGGCACAGACCATGGCCGATTTTATCGTCGAGTGCACCATCCCCAGCAAGGAGCCGGAGTCAATGCCGGCCCCAGCAGCTCAACACTCGGTCGATGGGAAGCCCGACTCCGTCCCTGATTGGATCCTTTACATCAACGGATCCTCGACTGAGGAAGGATATGGTGCCGGCCTCATCATTCAGGGCCCGAGCGAGGCAGAAATGGAGTATTCTCTGAGGCTCGGGTTCAAGGCCTCGAATAATGCAGCGGAATACTAGGCCTTGTTGGCCGGACTACGCATAGCCTTCGGACTGGGGCTGAAAACGATTCGGATCCACAGCGACTCTGCCCTACTCGTGGACCAAGTGACCGGCCGATTTGAGGCGCGGGAACCTCTGATGGTAAAGTATCTTGCTGAGGTAAGAATATTGCGAAAGGATTTCCACGAAGTCCAAGTGGAGCAAATCCCCAGACAGCTAAACGTCCAGGCCGACGCCTTGAGCAAGCTGGCTTCATCTTATACGACCAACAACAAGAGGAACATCCTCTTCGAGGTCTTACCATGACCCAGTGTGGAAAACGGGGCAACGCCACTCCAAGTATACGCAGCCCGGGAAGAATACCGGAATCAGAGAAAGCCCCTTGTGGAATTCCTGATGGAAGGTACGCTCCCAGAAGATCGGGGAGAAGCCCGCCGTCTTCGAGCCAAACCTCATCACTTCTTCTGGAGCAATGGGAACCTCTACAAGAACTCCTTCACTCAGCCCCTTCTCTGGTGCGTCGACCCTCACGAAGCCGACTACGTCCTCCGTGAGATCCACGAAAGGGTCGGCGACGCAAATCAAAGGGCCCGCACCTTAATCCAGAAGGCATTGCTCCAGGGGTACTGCTGGCCAACAATTCATCAGGATGCCCAGAAGCTCGTCAGGAGATGCAAAAGCTGCCAACTCCACGGAAGCATAACTCGCCTTCCGGCTACCGAGCTAACCGCCCTAACCTCTCCATGACCGTTTGCCCAGTGGGGAATGGACATGATATGCCAGTTCCCTACCGGTACGGGTGGACACAAATACATCCTCGACGCAGTGGACTACTTCATGAAGTGGATCGAGGCCATTCCGACCAGGAAAATAGACGGCACCACAATTATCAAGTTCCTGCAGAACAACGTGATACTCCAGTTCGGCATCTCGAGGTGTATCATCGCCGACAACGGGACGAATTTCGACAACGGAAAAGTTAAGGAATTCTGCAGCGAATATCATATCCTCATGAAGTTTGCCACGGTCGCTCATCCCCAATGCAACGGGAAAGCCGAGGTCGCTAATCGGGATGTCCTCCGAGGTCTTCGGACACGCCTAGAAGGACACCAAGGCAGTTGGGTCGAGGAATTGCCCCAGGTCTTATGGGCCCTACGCACATCGAAGAAAACCCCCACCGGGGAGACCCTTTTCAGCCTATGCTACGGTACCGAGGCAATGGTCCCAGCGAAGATCGGGCTCCCCAGTCACCAGGTCGAGCATTTCGACGACCCTCTAAACTAACCTGGACATCTTGTTAGAGAAGCGGGACCGGACTCAGATCAGAGACACCGCCTATCAACAACAAACTGCCCGCTACTGCAATGCGCGAGTCAAGCGTCGCTTCTTCAAGGCCGGGGATTTAGTCCTAAGGCAGAACGAGTTCGTCGATCAAGGAAAGCTGCATAAGTTTTCCCTAAAATGGGACGGTCCTTTCCTCATCTTCGAGGTACTGCCCAGTGGAGTCTACCACTTGCAAAACGCGGAAGGACGCAAGTTTCTACGGCCTTACAACGCTGAAAAGCTCAAGCTGTACCAGTGAAAAGAATATCTACGAATGTGTATTTCTTCTTTCACAAAAACAATGTAAATATTTCTAAAGTTCTTTCTGTTTAAATAATAAGAAGGGGACATAGAACATTGCAAAAAGAAGAGTTTCATTCATCCAAAAGGTATTAGGGGCTCCTCAGCCTTACAGGAAAATAAAAAGAAACATTTACAGCATAGGAGGAACAGGATCGAGGAAGTATTCCTGGTGATACTCAGAGTGGATCCCCGCTAGCCAGGCCCTAGCCTTTGCTGCCTGCTCCCGCCGACGCTGCACACGAACCCGGGACACTACGGAAGCATCTGGCACTTCGTCCTCTGCTCCTTGGCTCACGATGTACCTCTGTTTGAAGCACTCCAAAATGAGCGCCAAGGATCGGTCAAGCCAGGCCTTCGAGATAAGGCCAAACAAGAAGATTGAGCGTACCTTGTTGAGCACCTCGTCCAGCAACTCCTCAGAGAGAGGGTTGTGCAACCCTAGGGACCTCCTCCAAATTGCGTACATCAACAACTGTAGGAAGGACGACCGCTGAGGGAGAAGCCGGCCGAAGTGACCCTCGAGACGCTGAACCACTCTCTGGTATCCACCCTCGGCTAGGGATTGGTCATACACGGAAACGCCGTTGAAGGTAATGATCTCTTCGATCGAGTACATGTGCCCAGTCATCTCATAAAGGGATGCCGAAGAAGTTGTTGTCTCCTCTATTTATAACCTCAAATAAAATCCTTGAGGACCCAGATTTGCGTGCGCATGGGCGCGAATCCTGGGATCCGTCAAGATTACTCCAATGACGCGCCCCCATGTGGCAGAACTGACGTGACTTCCCTAAACCTTATGCCTCCCCTAAGCTTTACTGACATGTGCAGCGTGCGATGGTCACTCCTCCCAATGCTCACGGACCAACGGAGGTTAGACTGAACTTCGCGGATCCACCGAGTAGCTATCCTGCTCGGTCCATCCTTAGCATGCCACTACATGGGTTCTTTGGCAAAGCAATGTAAATTCTTCTAAGTTCTTTTTATTTAAGCAAACAAGAAGGACAGAACAGTCGAGCATTGCAGAAAAGAATTTTATTGATTCAAAAGGTATTGTAGGCTCCTCAACCTTACATTACATAAAAAAACAAAAAAAAAGATTACAGCAGCAGGGGGAGGGGGTGCAGTAAACATTGCTCGTGGTACTCCGAGGATATTTTCGCCAGCTAATCCCTCGCCGCCTCGGACCTCTGTCTCTGATGCCGTCCCGCGAATGTCGGCATGATGCTTCAATTGGTAGCACTCGAGGACGAGTGCCACCGAGTGATCTCGCCGACCCGTCGAGATCAGGCCGAAGCGGTACAAAGACTTCAGCTTACCAACCGCCTCGTCCTTCAGCTGCTCAGACAATGAGCTGTGCAGCCTCGGCGACGCCCTACAGATTGAGTACATCAACAGCTGGAGCAGAGGTGAGTGTCGGGGAAGCAGTCAGCCGAAATGATCCTCAATACGACCTATCACTAACTGCACCGTATCCTCGATGCAATATTGGTCATACAGGTAGACTTCATCGAAATTTATGATCTCGGGGATGGTGAAAAGAAAAGTGTCCATTCTTACGTTTTAGGGATGGTGAAAGGAAAAGTGTCCATTCTTACGTTTTAGGGATGGTGAAAGGAAAAGTGTCCATTCTTACGTTTTAGGGATGGAGAAAGGAGAGCTCAACAAGCCCTCCGTTTTATAGCCCCACAGCGCCCTCAAGAATCCAACAGTCGCTCGTTCCTTCCAATGTCGTGCCGCCACGTGGCGGATATCTCGCCTCTTTCGGCAAACCGAAATCGGAATGACGCGGCTCTTACGCTTCGCCTCCCCCCATGCGTCCGTGACACGATTCACCCGCGACGGTCGCTCTTCCCAATGCTCATGCCATGAACCAGGGTGGGTCGGACGAAACCTCACAGGGCCGAGCAGCTACCCTGCTCGGTCCTTCCTTGGCTGGTAATCTCTTACCCGACGAAGCCAAGGATCTAAGCTCTCACCAAGAGGAAACCAGGCAGCGACCCTGCTCAGTTATCCCTGACTGGTAGTTCCCTACCCACCAACGCCAGGGATCAAAGCCCTCACCTAGAGTCAACCGGGAAGCAACCCTGCTCGGTCCATCCTTAGCAGGCTTCCCTATGCCCTCCCGCACTAAGGATCTAAGCCCTCGCCGAGAGGCAACTGGGCAACGACCCTGCTCAGTTATCCCTGGCTGGTAGTTCCCTTCCCACCGATGCCAGGGATCAAAGCCCTCACCAAGAGGCAACCGGGAAGAAACCCTGCTCGGTCCATCCTTAGCAAGCCTCCCTATGCCATCCCACGCTAAGGATCAAAGCCCTAACCAAGAGGCAACCAGGCAGTGACCCTGCTCGGTTATCCCTGGCTGGTAGTTCCCCACCCACCGACGCCAGGGATCAAGCCCTCACCAAGAGGAAACCGAGTAGCAACCCAGCTCGGTCCATCCTTAGCAGGCCTCCCTATGCCCTCCCGCGCTAAGGATCAAAGCCCTCACCCAGAAGCAACCGGGCAGCGACCCTGCTCGGTTATCCCTGGCTGGTAATTCCTTACACACTGACGCCAGGGATCAAATCCCTCACCAAGAGGCAACCGGGCAGCAACCTTACTTAGTCCATCCTTAGCAGGCCTCCCTATGCCCTCCCATGCTAAGGATCAAAGCCCTCATCAAGAGGCAACCGAGCAGCTACCCTACTCGGTCCATCCTTGGTTGGTAATTTCTTACCCCACGACGCCAAGGATCGAAGCCCCCACCAAGAGGCCACGGAGCGGCTGCCCTGCTCGGTCTATCCTTGGCTGGTAATTTCTTACCCCATGATGCCAAAGGTCAAATCCCTCACCAAGAGGCCATCGAGCAACTACCCTGCTCGGTCCATCCTTGGCTGGTAATTCCCTACCCACCGACGCCAAGAATCAAAGCCATCATCAAGAGGCCACCGAACAGCTGCCCTACTCAGTCCATCCACGTCTAAAAGATCTCCACCTCGACCTTGGGGCCATGGAGATACCGACCTTTCATCGGTCTTTGCACACTTGGCAAATGGTCCACTTCAACTCTCAACTCGACGTGCAATCGCTAGACGAAAAACCAACCTAACATGGAAGCAGTACTGCGCAAATAAAAATGTTTTACCACAAACAAAAGAACACTGCAAAATGGATTTTCTATTCATAAATCAGAAGTCTTTACAAAGGTATTATGGGTTTCCCAGCCTTACAAAAACGCCCGAAGGCTTACAAAGTTTTAGCGCAAAAAGAAGAGGAGACGAGGAAGCTCAAGCCTCAGGGCCGGGGAGACCCTCAATGAGCCGCGCGTCCACTGCGACCACCGGGGCGGCATCTTTAGGGTCGGCACCCACAGCGGGAACCTCAGTGCCGGTAGCCGGGGCGACCGACTTATCCCCCACGCTCCTACCGGGGGCCTCTTCTCCTGCAGTGTTTCCAAGGACATTCCCCTGCGCCTCATCCACGTGAGGGTACTCACCCCAGAGCTCGCCGTCAGGGAACTCCAGCATCACGGCCTTGACGGCGTCTAGAGCGTCGTGCCAAACGACGGTGGCGGCTCTAGCAAGGTCGTTGTAGAACTGGTCTGACTCCTTTTAGCTCTCCACCGCCTTCGACGCCAGAAGCTTGGCCTTTGATGCCCGATGCTCAGCACGCCTCGCCCCCTCCTTCGCTGCCTCATTCTCCTTCCAGAGAGTGCTCACCGTCTTATTCAGGGTGGCGACGAGCACCAGGGAGTCTTCCAACTAGGCCTTGGCGGCTCGGACGGCCTCTCGGCACCTAGCGATCTCCCAATTCCTGGCCGCCACCCGGTCTTCAAGGGCGGCGACCCTCTCCATCGCCGCCTCCAGCTCCAGCCTTGAGCTATCCTCCCGTGAGGAGAGCTCACCCGCGGCCCGCATATCCGGGGCTATCTCCTCGTCCTCCATGTTGACGACAAAGGCAACGTGCTGGAAGACCTGAAGAAAAGAAAGAGGGTTAAAAATAAGAGGGAGACACCTAATCACGTGAACAAAAATGCTGAATGAAGAACCAAGTGGGGTGCGAACACTAATCTGCACGGCCTCTTGGGCTATGGCCGCCATTTGGGCCCGGAGGGTTCCTCGAGGGATTCTGCCCCCGGCCGACCTTTCCATCTCCGAGAGTAGGTTGTCGGCGATGAAAAGCCCCGAGGGCACCTCGAAGCGAAGCTCTCCATCATCCACGAGGATCGGGAAAACCGAGGAGCGGGGCGCCGTCCTATGAAACCTCTTGAGGAGCGACGCGGGAAAACCGGTCTCACCCCCACCTCTGAAGCGCGCTTTCGGCTCGGCGCATGACTAGTCTCGGGGGCCCGGGGCGCGCTTGGGCGCCTGGATGGAGCAGCCGCCGGTGGAGCCGGAGCCGACGATGGACGAGAAGGGCCAGCACCTCCGGCCTTCTTCCCCTTTTTCGTGTCAACCAGGTCCGCCCGAAATTTGCCTAGGTCCATGGGTCCTGCATAGGACAAAAATACAAGGAGTCAGCAATACCAGAAAAAAATGAAAGAATGCACAAGCCTAAACGGGTCGCCTGAAATCTCCCAACTTACCCGCATACTGGCGGGGCTGAGCCCGGCCTAACTGTGGGCCCGCTCAGACAGCGGCACATCAGCCTAAGGGAGGGGCTCCCACTTCGACACCGCCACCATGTCGAGATCATTCGATCGACTCACCCGCGGACAGCTGGCCCCTTTCCATTGGGTGGGCACGGGCTAATCCTCATCCTCGGGTGGTGGAACAAACAAAAACTTCTTCTTCCATTTGTGAATGGAACAAGGTACTACGACGATCCCCGACCCGGCAGCATCTCCCCGTTGTTTTCTAAAAGAGACGTATACCCAGCTCGGCTCACCCCTATGAGAGCCAGGGTGGTTTTTGTAGTAAAGAAAAGAAACGAGAAGGCTCAGGCTGAAAGAGATCAAACTCAACTTCAACCGGATCAGGAACCCAAGAAGGATCCTCTAGGAGTTCGGAACTAACTGGCCTGGGGATAACCCAAAACAATTCAACGCCACACTCACCTCGGGGGAGAAGGGCAGACGCATCCTGGCCCAAAAGGCTTTCAGGTACAAGGCAATCTCCTTACCTCGTACCTGGTCTGCCCTCTCCCCCTCCTTGGCCAGACGAAGCAAATAGCCGGGAGGAATGAGGAAATGAGTCCAGATGTTGGCGAGCTCATCCGCATGACTCAGCGTGGATGGCACACCAAGAACACCCGTGACCTGCGCTCTAGAGACCGCCCCCGTCGCATGACCCCGGAGAGCATTACTAACCCTAACTTCCCGGGGAACTTCGATCAGAGGAGGAAGAGGAAGATGTGGAAGAGGAAGCTTCAGAAGACTCCGTAGACTCTACCCGGACTACATCTACAGATTTCTCGGAAGAAGACATCTAATCTAATCAAAGGGAAGTGTCCTCGGGAGATCAAACGTAAGGAATCCGACCTGAGGAGAAGAGCGCCGAGCTAACACGACCAGGGACGAGGGAATTATGAAAAGGTATGAGCCCTGATGGGGATCCTACCTCTATTTATAGCTGCCGGCGTACGCATCCTACGGCTCCAATCGCCTCCCGCCAAAACAACATTTCGCAACTAACGGTTGACAATGTTCCACTTGTCGCCCTCACATTGGGCGCGTCCCATCGGGCGCGGGAACGCCTGTTGCATGTCTCGCCAGCTAACCAGCACCAGACACGTGGGCTGTCACTTCGACAAACGTACACACGATCCGGCACTTCCCCTTTAATGCGAGATCTCTCCCCTGATCCGCTGACGTCATCAAGAGAATACTACTCTTTGCCTAGGAATGCACGCCGACAATATCTTCGAGTGAGAGCTCACCCCGGGTGATCGGCCAGACCACTCTCGACCCGACCCAGGAACGGGTCGAGACAAGAGTGGGGGGCTAATGATGAGGCTCGATATCGGTGAATCTCCATATGCTGACATGTTGCATATGACGTGTCCCAGAACCTACAAGAAAGGATCAAGAGCTTCAGCTGGGTTCACGTCTCAGGCCTCCGGCCCGAGGAGTCTCCAGACCTTCGGTGGCCTTCCAGACCACCCCCTGGCTCGTCTTCGAGCTATCACAGAACCAAGATGCCTCGGCCTCCCGCCCGTGCCCGAGCCTCCCGCCGAGCCCATCTTCCTCGGTCTCACAGACCGACCCACAGCGCTGATCACAAGCGTTTCCGCCATGGCTCCGCGAATCTCTCCATGCACGAGATATCCACCGCCCATGATCCCGCGTTCCAGGCCATCACGATCCCCCATTAACGAGCATGTCTCGTCATTAATGCGGGATCCCTCCTATCACGCGGGCATGACGCCAGGGGCGTAACGACCGGCATGAATCTCGCGCCCTCCTGCCCATTGCTGCCGCTATATAAACCCCTCTCTCAAACGATTCAGGTAAGCCATTTTTACTCCAATAGGCCGTTACTCTGCCAAAATACCCCGTCTAACTTGATCGTCGGAGGATCCTCGGTAGAACAACCATCCCGGGACTTCTTTGTAGGTAGCTCGGCCTCAACCACACCAAATCCATTGAGATCCACACGCTTCAGGAGTCAACCCTCCAACTTAATCTCAGCCATCCATCAACGCTCGCAGTAGATCAACGGAAGAGAATATCTGAAGGAGATCCAGAGATCCATCACAAGGGCAAGGAGATCGGCGAGGCGATCAGTGCGGAGATCGTAGGAGGAGGAGGCAAGGTCATAGATCTTGATGGCGGCGGAGGAGGCAAGGTTAACGTCCAAGCCGTTGTGATCGAGGGACTAGATTGGAGGAGGAGGCAAGGTCGTAGATCTTGATGGCGGTGGCGGCTCCTGAGGCGGCGGAGGGGCCAGCGGCAGCGGGGGACTTGATGGGGGAGGAAGATGGAAAATTAGGGTTATGGATTTGTAATTATGTAATTATGGCTATGATCCATACTACTTTTGGAGAAAAGGTTTTATTTTATTGATGTCTCAATATATTTGATATACCGTTATATATACAAGTCAATGGAGGGATCTAGAATGGAGGGATCTAGAATACTCCGGGAAAAATCTAGAATACACGGGCTATATACAGTATATCTTAATATGCCCCATGTTAGAAGAAGTTTATGAAACATGCAATGCATTGGTAATGGCCTTTAATATAAATGTTTTGTTTGTGCATGTAGATGGTTTTGTGTTGAATCAGGAAATTCCTCAAATCATCCCGTTATATTAATCCATGGCTTTCCATCTCAGGTAAGGACCTTCCATTAACTTTAAATGGTTTTTTTATTCAGAGGAAGTATAACGGTATTAACATCATTTTGGAAGCTACAATTTTTTGTTATATGTGGATACTGTGTATTTGTGTGATAAGCATGCATCATGTAGTATTCTGCCTTATAATTTTTTTCTTCAAAAGGAGGTAGAACTGTAGCAGCTACCAGTATCAATTTATACAATCTTGGTTGGTAAAACTGTATATAAATGAGAAGCTAGCCTGATATCAATCAGACAATGCCATCCCATA
Source organism: Agapanthus africanus (assembly GCA_030015575.1). Taxonomy (NCBI): domain Eukaryota; kingdom Viridiplantae; phylum Streptophyta; class Magnoliopsida; order Asparagales; family Amaryllidaceae; genus Agapanthus; species Agapanthus africanus. The sequence goes on along the minus strand of CM057350.1, from coordinate 126,307,043 downwards.
AGTGGCATCCATATTCCGATCTATTAAGTTCTGGATATACCGAGACAAAGCTACCAGTATCAATTTAAACAAGGAGAGTAACTGTTCAATGCAGAAGAGTTGAAGAAATTTTCAGCAGAAATAGATATGTAAGTTGTGCGATATCGTGGAACATGTCTCAAAAAATCATTACGGTTCCCCTTTATTTTTGAGGGAAAAAAAAGGTAAAAGATGAAGGAAACTAGGTCGTTTCTGCTTCAAGAAAGCAGATAACAAGATGGTGGAAAGCTGCTTCAAATGTAAGCTGTCTTTAGGCGTGTCATGTTTTCAATTAACTATGGCTTCTGAGAAATAGGTCTCTTTTTATTTATGAAAATCGATTTTCTGCCCACAGCATTTATATCTTGAGTGTTGATGATGCTCGATATCGGTGATCTCCCAGATCATGACACGTGGCAGATAACGTGTCCCGAAGTTTGCAAGAAAGGAGCTACAGTGGCCGACCAGACCACTCCTATGCACGTCCTACAAGCAACCGTTGGCTCGTTTCCGAGCCCCCTGCACAACTGGCCCCCTTGGCCCTCTCAGCTCGCCTCCAGGCTATAGCAGAACCAAGATACCTCGGCCTCCCGCTCGTCCCCGAGCCGTCCGCCGAGATTATATTCCTCGGCCACATCGACCGACCGACGGCACCAACCGCAGGCGCAACCGCCTCACCTCCGCGAATCTTGCCATGCACGAGCTATCCGCCGGCCACATCCCGCATTCCACGCCATCACGATCCCCCATTAACGAACCTGTCTCACTATTAATAGGGGATCCTGCCCATCGCGCGGGCGTGACGTCGGGAGTGTAACGGTGGGCGTGACGTCGGGAGTGTAACGGCCGGCGTGATTCTCGCGCTCGCCTGCCTACTGCCACCACTATATAAACCCCTCTTTGAGACAGTTCAAGCAAGTCTTTTCTCTCCCACTAGGCCGTTACTCTGCTCGAATATCCGGTCTAACTTTATCGTCGGAGGATCCTCGGTGGTATAACCACCCCGGGACTTCCTTGCAGGTAGCTTGGCCTCAACAACCTCAAACCCATTGAGATCCACACGCTTCAGGAGTCAACCTCCAACCTAATCTCAGCCGTCCATCATTTCCAACAGAAGATCTATGGAAGGTAACATCTTGACATGATCCAAGTCGCGTCAGCTGGCGCCGTCTGTGAGAACTCTTGATTCCACTAAAATAAAAGTTCATCTTCCGATCTCAACTCAATGACCAGCGATCACCGTGACGATCCAAGCGCTCGCCGCCGCCTCCAACACAACGGAGGCACGGACGAATCTCCTCTCCCGAACTCCATCAACGCCCTAGCCGTCCGGATAGATCGACTCGTGTCTATGGTGGATGCGCTCGTCCGTGTCCAAACGGCAGGACAAGCTCCCTAGGTCGCCGCTCCCACCTCGGGATCGAGACCCCTACAGAGGGAAAGACCCCTACAATGATGACTCTGCTCGCATCGGCACTGCCGACCACCGCCTCGCTGCCTCCTACGGCCGCAGACCTCCCGAGACGACATATTCTATAACCCGCTGGGCCCCCCACAGTTCAACACCGAGGTCCGTCGTCAGAGCACCTCGCTCAGAGCCCCTGCGCGTCCCTGTCCCTCCCGAGGAGATGTCGGTCAACTCGCCTGCTCCGAGGCATGACCGACACCCCCTCCTTCGACGGGGTCGCGCAGACGGGACTCGTCACGACAGCTCAAAGACTACCTCGCCAGGCGACCTAAGGAACCTCATCGAAAGGAACCGGGGCCTGATTGAGAATCTTTTGCGTGTGTGCGTTTTAAAATCAAAATTAAGAATATACCGCAATCAATAACGGTGTCGCTTGGTAGCTAACCGGTTGAGTACGGGTCGATCCACAGGAAAAACGTGTTCTTTCTTTATGTTCTTACGAGTTAAGTCATATTTTTGATAGGTTTTGATTTTTATAAAAACTAAGATTGAATTTAATTTGATTTGAAGCCTTGTTAGGGTTAGGATTAGGTTAGTTTAGAAAAATAACTCTACTCACTGTTTCCTTTGCCTTAATTAAGAATATAGGTGTTAGGGTAATAGTCAACAAAGGGGATTAGCACGATTAGAAAGAAACTTCGTTTCTTCCTTTTGGTCCTTGTCCGTCCTTTCTTAACTCTTAGACCTAACCTCTATATATGTCACGCCCCGCTTCCCAGTGTACGGCGAAGTGGACGCGACTGGTCCGCTACGTATGTACTCAGAAGTAAATACGCTAAGCGTATCTAAGCAATATAAAAGTAATCATAAGAGATAAGAGATATAAAAATAACAGCAACTTTATTTATTAACATTCTTTTGTACAATACATGGAAAGGAAAATACAACTGAAATAAAGATGCCTAAACAGTGGCATAACAGGAAAAGGAAAGTACTGAAAAGAAAAGTGTACAATGAAATTATACTGCTGGGTCTTCGGCAAATTGCTCCAAGTCTTCTTGGGTTGGTTCAACTTCTGCCGGGTCCAGGTCACCTGACGACATTCAAAGAAGAGAGAAACAGAATGTCGTCAGCGAACAGATCGCTCGGTAAGTCCCAAAGGTAAGAGGGAAGTAGAGAAAACAGAATAAGAAGAAACATTTTTAAAGTGTAAACTATTGTTGTAATGTTATGTTAACGCTGTTATTTGTAGCTTGGTACAGAAGAATGCCAGTGTATACGAGGGGAGTCTCACTTGCCAGAGACTAGGGCACGTGTAGTACAAGGAACCGTTATGTCACGGTACAACAGCAATAGGATTCAGGTTAGGTGTATTAATCTGACCACCTCGTGCCACCTTTAACACCTTCCGTACCAATCTACCCCTTAAACCCCGTGATGTCTTGTTTGTATTGTTCTCTTGTAAAATTGTATTGATTGTAAGATTGATTAACTGACTGACCGAAACCATGATATCAGGAAACGGTTATAACCGTAGAGTCATGTAAATGGAATACTGGGAAACATGTAGAAGGAATATCTATGGTTCGGTTCAGTCAAGTTATATAGATTGTTAACTGGATTCAGGGATTCATGTATTCATCTTGAGTTGGAATATGAAAGAATATAGATTGACTTGAATCATATTCAAGTCAGAAATAGTCAGACTCTAACCCGAGTCAGACAATCAGGAATGTGAATCGAAGTCTTATAATTGCTAGGGTCTTTAGGGTAATTTATAAAACTTGAGGGGGTTTTATGTAAAAATACTTTTGTATAGTTTTCAAAATACAACTCAAGTATTTAATTATCGTCTTTATGTACATACAACAATTTAATGATCGAGATAAATATGTATACATATTCGAATAGCATGAAATGAGTCAAGTATATTATTCGAGTAACTACCATAAACAATGCTGTAAAGAAATATTATGTACGACTAATTAATCAAGTTGAACGAATGCGGAATATAAATAGAAATATGGCTCTAAATGTTTTGCATGTGTGAGTTCCAGTTTCACCTAAATACGACTACCGGTTTGAGAGATATATACGTTTTCGTATCGTCGCGCAAAACAGATCAGAATCTATTCGGCACCGTCACATATTTTTAAAATGCGGTTTGAGTTAATTTCTATCGGGTTTCAGGTTACGAAGATTATTAGAAAATTGTAGGTATTTTGAAGTACTTATCCAAAACACCAAGATTCATACGATTTGGATTTCTGAAGCTCTAGTTATGATCATTTTAATATCAGCGTTTAAAATAGAAATTCAGATTTCTGGACAGCAACTATATATTGTATTGCAAAGCCTATAACAGCTTGTTTCATGCATTCCTAAGTAATATAATATAAATAAAATTATATTTCTATCAATGGTGCATCTACACATCTAAATTTTGTCACAAACGTACATCGGGTGTTCGAGTTATGTCCAATTTAAAAACGGTGTGCGAATCGGAACAGATTCTGTCCAGATCCGTCACTTAATATTGTAGCACGGTTTTCTTTATCTTAGATGGGTTTTCAGTAAAACTATAAAACTAAGAAAATCTAGATCATTCGATTTAGATATCAAAAACACCTGATTTTACTCAATTTGGATACCGGTATACCAAGTTATATGTCCTAGAAGTTGACCGATAACTGCAGTTTTCTGTTTTACGATCAGTGAATAAATACGATGTAATTCCTAAACCGTTTTGCGGATCGATCTAAAATTTTTACAGCGTGTACAAAATAATATATTCTATCATATGTAAATCTCATGAAATTTTCAGAATTAAAAATTAACTTATAATAATTATTTTAAAACTAAAGGTATTGATATGTCATATGTGAGAAATGAGAAAACCATGGTATTTATTCGTAACTTCATTTTTTTTTTTACAAACTTTAAATAAAGTGATTTAAAATAAAACAACAAACATGCACTCCTAATTGGACACTATGAAATGTTAACATGTGAATTGAGAGTAATGAAAAAGACTTTACAAACTATATATGTGTGTATGTTTGTGTGTTCATTATTTATATATGTATCTATTTAATTAATTATTTAGGATCTATGATATGTTAAGAGAAATTTTTCATGGCAATATAAAATAAGAGAAATATAAAGAGAAAAAGAAAGAGATGGAGGGAAGGAAAGAGAGAAGGGATTTACATGCACAAGCCGGTATTGTCACCGGGCTTGTCTATCCGCCGATAGCCTCGCATTACTAGCTAGACCTTCTTGAAGACTTCTTCATGTTCTTCTTCTTGGACTCTAGATGAAGAGGGAGAAGTGAGAGATAAAAAATGTGAGGAAGGAAAAGATAGAGGAGAACAAATAAAGATGGTGTAATGGTGAATAATAATATATGCATTTAACATGAGAATTAAAAGAGAAATGAAAGGCCACCATTCATTTTGGAAATGAAAGGTCTCATTTGTAGGTTATGAGAAGAATAAAAAAATGATAAAAAATAATTACAAGAATGAGGATTTGAACATGTGACTTATAGAATAACAATGCAAAGACTTAGCAAATGAGCTATAAGGTTGTTCATGCACATATTTAATTAGAATTAAATATATCATGTTGCTTAAAAAGAAAATGGGCTTTTTAGATGGGCTGTAGAGAATAAGAATAATGGATTTGGGTTAAATATTTATGAAAGGAAAAATAAGAATGAGAAGTTAAAAACTTAAATATGAGAAAAAGAATTTGTACCTACAAAAAAATACATAATAGATTGAGGAATAAAATAATAATAAATTTAATAGAAAAAGGAAAATACCAAGTACAAATAAATACGGTATATTATTGAAGAGGGATAACACAAATGTATAAAGATTTTGGGGTCATTACAATATAAATCAACCACAACCGGTCTAACTAGAGAATCACCGCTATCTCGTAGGATAGGGTGCCGTAGTGAGCGGTGTGTGTTTGATTCAAATAGAGTCCTAATTAAAATGTTATATGGGCAAGAAAGGAGTGAGAGATTTTCATCTCTCAAACCTACCCAATCCTAACCCTAACAAGTGAGGAATTACTCACTCATTAGGAAAGTTGCGAAAAAATTCATTTTTATAATTTTTGTTTTAATAACCTAATTAACTTGCAGATAAATAAGACAGATAATAAAATTGCAGAAATTAAATTCGAATGGAAAATTGCAAGATAAAAAAAACTTACTTTATTGACACTTCTTGACGATTACAATGGAATGAAAATTTAATTTAGAAAAATAAAAAGAGGTATGCTCCAAAAGTGGTTGTAGGCTTTCCTATTTATAGATGGGAGAAACCCTAGGTTTTACATCTGATCCATACATGAAATTACAAGACTACCCTAGAAAAGCCGGGTCAAAGAACCGACACCCATCGACACGTGCACCGACACGTGCACTGCACGGCCGCGGAACCGCGGCAGAATGCCATGTTTGGCCGCGGATCCGCGGCCATATTGGGGGTTCTCTATCTCAACTTTTCAGGGTTGCTTTATGTTTCTATTTGCTTCTGTTTTCTTCACTTGGTTCTTCAGAATCTTTTCTACTTTCTTCCAGATTTCCAACAGTGCAGAATTTGTGGAATTTTACCGTAAGCTTCGCGTTGAAGTCTTGAATCTTGTGCTGCCCTTGTGCTTTGTGCAATTGAATTGTTCATTGATCTTTGTTTGTTCCTTATACTGGTAGGCGGCATCATACAGTTTCATCTATTTGTTGGTCGTAGTCTCACATTTGTAGCGTCTTTTTATAAATTTCACTGTATCGTTTTGAGAACTTGTAACCTGTAACTATTTAGCAGACATGGATCAAAAGCACCTATTTATTTGTAATATGATTAAGAATGGGGAATATGATAATGCAAAATTCTGATAAAAACAAATACCCCCAAACTTATCTTTTGCTCGTCCTGAGCAAAACTATTTTTATTCTCGAAAAAAACTAACCTCACTTTCGCAGGGAATCGCGATTGCACTGAGCTCGTGCAACAAGCCGTTAAACCTCTAGGTGTCCCTAGTAGGAGGAGTGTTGTCTCCTGAGGGTTTTCAGCGGATACTACCCACAAAATCCGATCAATTTGGATGTTGACTTTCATTCTTCAATTTGGTGTTCTAGCAAGAAATTCTATTATTTTTAACTTAGAAATTATCAACCCATATTTTTCACTCTCACTTATTATTTAACTTAAGATTTTATATGTTCTGTAAATTTATTTAGCTTTCAGTATCTTTTGAATTTTCCTTCTAAGGTTCCATCTCAACTTAGGAATTTTTATCATCTCTACTGAGAATATAAGCCCTATCTTTCATTCCTATCTCTCATCAAAACCCCAATCATATACCCCTACGTGTGTGTATGTATCACCCATACACTTGGACAATTCAAGGTATCATACTCTTGTCCATCGTCCAAAGTACTTTTAGTTATTGAATTTTAGATGAAATTGCTCACATATCCTTCATGCGACTGTTAATACTTCTTGAGGTACTAACAACCGATTATAAAATATGTTCGCGCATTTAGGTGTAATTCCTCGTCTTGTAATACCTAAGGCTTTAGCAGTGACTTCCAAACCAGTTGGTCTAAACCACTAGGTGATAAAGCACCCTCGTTATATATTTTTATTTTACGCAGCCTTAAATAATTATAAAACCAGTGTTCATTTTTTTTATATCTCTTTATTCACACTTATACTTTTATTTAATTTTTTTTTCTCATACTAAGGATTTTAGACAAGAGCATTTCAAGGTATCCTCTATTATCCCAAGTTTCAAGGTGCGTGTACGTGCGAGTTGTAGGGTATATATTTTCAGAATTTAGACTTAAGTTTCAGAATTATTTTTCAGATTTACACTTCAATAAAAAATTCAATACTCTTCCCTTATTTTGACTTAGCCCAAGAACTGAACTCAAAATTTACCTATTTCTAGATAAATTATAAGAACATATATTTTCTACCGTTAAACTTTAAGAAAGGTTATTTTTAGGGTTTTTAATTTACTAAGTTTAGGATCTAGTTTTTCCTAACTAGTTAACCGTCTTATAAAACTTAAGTCAAATATGCCCAAGTTGAAAATAAATTTTCTTTTTAGTTTTTTCAATTTTTTATTTGATTTTTCTTTTATATTTTTTTTATTTTCATTTTTTTAATTTTTATAATTTTTTATAAAGATGCAATGCAGAATTAAACATGCAAAGAAAGAAAAGAAAAAATATGTACAAAAATTTAAAATATGCAATGCAATGATAACTATTTACAAACCACCTCCTCCCCCAAACTTACCAAAAGCAGTGCCCTCACTGCTCATGACCTCGTCGTCCCCTCGAACGTGAACGGGAACGTTCCTCTCTCGCCGGCAGTGTGCACACGCCGTGCTCAATCTCTGTCACACGGTGATCCAAGTTGATCACCAATCCTACCAATCTGTCTATCCCCCTAGTGGCTTTCCTCAGTAAACATGCATGTTCTGCGGGTGTAAGCTCTTCCTCGCTTGCGGTCGAGCTGGAGCTGGGTGTTCTGGCGGGTACCTTTTCGGCCGATTCAGTTTGCGACCATACATCATTCAAGCGGGTAGAGGACGTGGATACGCCCTCAATAAGAGGCCTAATGGGGATACCTCCATGCATGTAAAACTCAAATTTCTCCACAGGGAAGAAATAGCGACACAGTTGTGTCACTAACATAGGGCATGGGTAATTGGCAGCCCTTTTGCCAGCACCAATTGAATTAAGTAATACTGTGCAATATCATATCTGGGGTTCTTAGTCATTAAAGTGTGCACGATATGAAGAGAGGGTATGAAAAAGGTAGTATTGTGCGGATTACCAAAAATGTTATTTTGTGCCCAATGGCACACAGTCAGTACGTTTGCAAAGAGGGGTCTAGCTTGGATGCCCTTACGTGGCTCCCTCGAACAGTCAGTACCCATCAAGGGTAGATAATCCTCGAATTGGAGGGGTTGTTCATGTGTAGGTAGTCTAGGTATTAAGGTAACATCATAAATGAAGTCCCTATCAATAATGATTTCCCTATCACCCTAAATAAGCCTAATATATCCGTGTTGTGAAAGGCATCCGTCTTCCATGCATTCATAAAATCGTATGACGAGATCTGGAAGCGCGAAGGCGTTCGGATGGTTAAACAGTAAAAAATTCCACCCTCGCCTCCGGATCTCTTCACCGAAATAGCTACCGTAAATTGTGTGTGCAAATATTTGTGAAAAGTCCCTCTCAAATTGTAGAGTTGGTGCCATCACAGAGAATGAAAAATGTAGAATTTATAACTTAACAGAGAAGAGTTTAGAGATCGAACCATCTCTGAATATTTCAGAGGGAGACGACACCAGGGAGCGGCGGTTGCGTGACCAAAAGCGGCCTACAGCGGCGGAAACGCGGCAGCACAGGGAGATCGCAGTGCAGAACTTTGAGCGGCGGCTAGGGTTCTCTGAGAGGAATTCGTAGGGTTTGATAAAAACAGAGAGGGGTCGGGTTCTATTTATAGGGGGAATGTTTTGGTTATTTGCAAAAAGCCCCTCTTAAAAAGAGGAATTTATTTGTAAATAAAATTTTTATTTTTATTTTTTTTTTCTTTTTATTATTACTGAAAATTTACCAAAAATACCCAAAAAAAATATTTTATTTTTAATTTTTTTTTATTTTTATATGATTACAAGTTGTACATACCCCCAAATTTATTTGAAACAGTGTTTTGGCTGGATAATCGAAATTTAGGGGTAGATGGAGGAAGATCAGTCAATATAAATCAGCTCCTGCAAAAACAGGAGCTCCTCCGAAGGGTCCGCGGTGAGGAACGGTTTAAGTCTATATCTGTTCACTTTAAATAGTGAACCGTCCTCCGGATTTTCTAGATCAACTGCACCGTGAGGATATACGGTGCGTACCAAAAATGGCCCTTTCTATCGAGATCTGAGCTTGCCGGGATGGAAATGTAACCGAGTGTCGTAAAGTAAAACCTGTTGACCAGGCTTGAAAGTTTTGCGCATAAGGTGTTTATCGTGGAACACCTTTGTTCGGTTTTTAACAACTACTGCGTTCTCGTAAGCTTCATCCCAAAACTCGCTCAATTCATTCAACTGCAGCTTTCTATTGCTGCCCGCATCTCCAAGAGACAAATTCAACTCTTTTATTGCCCAAAATGCTCTATGCTTAATTTCAACTGGAAGGTGGCAAGCCTTTCCGTAAACAAGCCTATATAGAGACATGCCAAGATCGGTCTTATAGGCAGTTCGAGATACTCAAAGGGCATCAATAAGTTTTGACGACCAATCTTTACGGTTTTTGGAAACCATTTTCTCCAATATCTGTTTAATTCGCCGATTTGAAATCTCGGCTTGCCCACAAGTTTGGGGATGATAGGGCGTTGATAGATTGTGAGTAATGGAATATTTCCGCATTAAGGACTCGAAAGTCCTATTACAAAAATGAGATCTATTATCGCTGATAATTGCGCGGGGGTGCCCGAACCGAGAAAAAATGTTTTCTTTGAGGAATCTAACAACCTTGTTGTCATTAGTTCGTCTGGGCACAGCCTCGACCTATTTTGAAAAATAGTCAACAGCGAGGAGAATATACACGTTCCCAAAAGAATTGGAAAACGGTCCCATAAAATCTATCCCCCAAACATCAAAAATTTCAACAACCAAAATTGGTTAGAGCGGCATTTCATTTCTCCTAGATATCCGGCCCAAGTGTTGGCACCGGGAGCATGTCTTGCAGTAATCATATGCGTCTTTAAAAAGTTGTGGCCAGTAGAAGCCACACTGCAAGATCTTTTCTGTTGTCTTTTTGGGGCCAAAATGCCCGCCACACGCTTGATCGTGGCAGAATGACAGCACGGTCTTAAACTCATTGTCGGGGACACACCGACGAATAATTTGGTCGGGACAGTATTTGAATAGATACGGTTCATCCCAGTAAAAATGTTTTACCTGGGATAGAAATCTGAGTCTGTCCTGATTCGACCATTCGTTTGGTATAAGTCCAGTAGCCAAATAATTTACAATATCTGCGAACCAAGGTTCGCATGACACAGTCAAGAGCTGCTCATCTGGAAAAACGTTTTTAATAGGAATTTGAAGTGTAGGCGAAGAAGTGAGACGTAGAAGATGGTCGGCGACTACGTTTTCACATCCTTTCTTGTCTCTGATGACAAGGCCAAACTCTTGTAGTAAGAGGATTCAACGTATCAGCCGAGATTTAGCGTCCTTCTTTGCGAAAAGATGGCGAAGAGCTGAGTGGTCAGTGTAAACGATAACTGGTGAGCCGATTAAATAGGGCCTGAATTTTTCTAATGCAAATAAAATAGCTAAGAATTCCTTATTAGTTGTTGTGTAATTTAATTGGGCCTCGTTCAAGGTTCGGCTAGCATAATAAATTACATGTGGCGTCTTATTGATGTGCTGTCCAAGGACAACACCAACGGCGAAATCAGATGCATCGCACATAATCTCAAATGGATGCGTCCAGTCAGGAGATGAAGAATGGGAGCGGAAGTAAGTGGGTTTTTCAATGACTCGAACGCCTTCATACAGCTTGAACCGAAATCAAATGTGGTGTCCTTGGCCAACAAAAGAGTCAAGGGTCTAGCTATCTTGCTAAAATCCTTGATGAACCGTCTATAGAAACCGGCATGGCCAAGGAAGGCTCGAATGTATCGGACGCATTTGGGAGGGGGTAGATTGGAAATGACTTCTATCTTAGCTTTATCTACATCAATGCCATTTTGCGAGATAATATGTCCTAAGACAATACCTTCTCGTACCATAAAGTGGCATTTCTCCCAATTTAAAATAAGGTTCTTATCCCTACACCGGGTAAGAACTGCGTCTAAATGTAGCAAACACTCATTAAAGGAGTCGCCGAAAATGGAGAAATCATCCATAAAAATCCCCAAGAATTTTTCCACCGTGTCTGAGAAAATACCCATCATACACCGCTGGAAAGTAGCGGGTGCATTGCATAACCCAAAGGGCATACGACGGTAAGCAAACATACCGAAAGGACAAGTGAATGTGGTCTTGTCTTGGTCCTTTTCGGCGATGGGAACTTGATTATAGCCGGAGTAGCCATCCAAAAAGCAGTAAAATTCATGCCCAGCCAACCGTTCTAGCATTTAGTCAATAAAAGGTAATGGAAAGTGGTCTTTCCGTGTCGCGGCGTTGAGTTTTCTATAATCGATGCATACTCGCCACCCAGTTTGGGTGCGAGTAGGTATTAACTCATTCGCCTCATTAGCTATGACCGTTATGCCCGATTTCCTTGGGACAACGTGAATGGGGCTAACCCACTGGCTATTAGAGATAGGGTAAATGATACCACTATCAAGACATTTTACAATCTCCTTTTTAACAGCCTCTTTCATTATAGGATTTAGTCGTCTCTGTAGATCCCTTGCTGGCTTGGCATCATCCATCATATGAATATGATGTTCAACTATTAGGGGACTAATCCCCTTGATGTCCGGTATAGTCCAGCCAAAAGCTTGCCGATTATTTTGTAAGACCATTAAAAGGGCTTTCTCTTACTCGGGGGATAGAGAAGCGGAGATGATAACAGGAAGGATCTCATTCTCACCTAAGTAAGCGTATTTAAGCTGAGATGGCAATAGCTTGAGTTTGAGTATTGGAGGCGAAACAATTGAAGGTAAAATCGGTGAAACTGTCTTAAACTCGAAGGATTCCAACAGAGGTTCAAAGCGAGTGTAAGCAACCAAGTCGGATGGTTCAGTTAACTCATCCGAAAATTCAAAGGATTCAAACTCGGATGGCGATTCTTCAAAATCGTTTGAGAAAGTGAAACACCCGTAATCATTATCGGGTGTGAAAGCAGTATCAGAATCGAGGAGGAACGCACTAGTGGCGTCAAAATTGCTGTGATCGAACAGAAATTTTTCAAGCTCACGGTCCTCCTGAGTGATCTCTTGGATCGAGAAAACATCAAGTATATTAGTATTAGGTTCGGAGGGCTGATTCCCTAACTTAAAAATGTTGAGCTCAATTGTCATGTTTCCAAAAGATAGGTTCATCGAACCATTTCGATAATTGATCACCGCATTAGAAGTTGCAAGGAATGGTCGACCGAGTATCACCGGAATTTGACTTCGGGGGTTAGCTACAGGCTGTGTGTCCATAACAATGAAATCAACGGGGAAAATGAAGTCCCCTACTTTGATCAACACATCCTCTAACTCACCCCTAGGATGGGTGATAGATCGGTCAGCCATTTGGAGAGTATAATGTGTGGGTTTCAGCTCTCCAACGCCTAATTGTTCATATACTGAATAAGGAAGAAAATTAACACTGACACCAAGATCTAAAAATGCACGGTTGATATTCTTATTCCCAATAGTTATTGAAATTGTAGGACAGCTAGGGTCCTTGCATTTTTGAGGTAAAAGTTGGGTAAGAGCATCACTTACTGCACTAGCCAAGAAAACTTTCTTGGGTACCTGTGATTTCCTCTTCTTGGTGCATAAGTCCTTCAAGATTTTAGCGTAAGAAGGGACTTGTTGGATTGCATCCAAGAGAGGTATGTTTATGCTAACATGTTTAAATAATTCCACAATCTTCTCCATTTGCAGAGTTTGTTTATTGGATCTCAACCTGTTTGGAAATGGAACATTTTGAAAATTTGTTGAGTCCAATGTTTGTGGAGTAGATTGCGGAGTTAGAACGGATCCCAGTGTTGGTGTTTTCGTGGAGTGAGATGTGGGTCCATTCGGAGCAGTAGAAGAAGTAGAGCCTTGTGAAGAATGAAGAACAGGCTCTGAAGAAGATGAAGAAGAAGAAGCGGCGGTCGGGGTGTCATTATTAGTGCCAACGTTGTTTTGCAATACCTTTCCAGATCTCAATGTAGTCGCGGCACTCACATTATGATTTTGTTGTTCATGAGTACATGTGCATTTTGTGTGTGACCAGGATTTGGCAATGGTTGAGATAGAAGCTTCCCCTTCTCTCGCTCGCTTAGAGCAGCATACAGTTGTGCAATTTGGGCTTCAATGGTTTTGATGCTTTGCTCACGTGATGCAGTGTGTTGCACCAAAGACTGAATGGAAGACTGGATATTGGCTGAGGATTGAGTAGATTGTTTAAAAACGCATCCAGATTTTATTCTAGCGAGAAAACCTTATCGTTATTTGGCTGAACAAAATTGTTTTGAGGAAAAGAGTTTTTTGGTGCAAAATTGTTCATTTGATTTTGGTAAGGTTGGGGTTGGAAAGGTTGTTGATATTGAGTTTGTTGAGAAGCTTGTTGTTGTGGAGGAGGCCTTTGAAAATTGTTATTGCCTTGGAATTGTTTTTGATTTTGATTCCAAGCAAAATTGGGGTGGTTCCTCCAACCAGGATTATAAATTGAAGAGTATGGATCATTTCTTTGTCTCTGCTGAAAGGCAGCATTAACTTGATCTTGTCCTTGAGCAAGTGGGTTGTAAGGACACTCTTCAGTCAAATGGGATGGATCCGAACAACAAGCGCATATAGTGCAAGGGGGTAAAGCGGGGGCAGGAGAAGGCGATGAGAATTTGCTCTCATTTGCTTCTAGTTTACATGTAATCACAGCCATTTCGGCTTTCATTGCAATTGACATGTCAAGTTGGTGAACACCTGCTCTAGACGGACCGGATGAAGTAGACGGACCGGATGAAGTAGATGAAGTGGATGAAGCGGTCTGTCTAGTGCTTTCCCACTGAAGCGTCTGTTCAGCAAGATTGTCGAGAAATTGCCAAGCTTCCTCGTCAGAATTTGTAAGAAACTGACCTTGACAGATGGTTTCCAGCAACTGCTTAGTTGCTGGGTTCAGTCCTTCGTATAAAGTTTGGCAAAGTTGCCATCTCTTAATACCGTGGTGAGGGCACTGAACAAGAAGGTCCTTAAATCGTTCAAAACACTTCCAAAAAGGTTCGGAAGGAAGCTGGGAAAATTAGTTAATTTTATTACGAATTCTCGCGGTCTTGTGATGTGGGTAAAACTTTTTAAGAAAAGCCTTAACAAACTCTTCCCAACTTTTTATGGAATGCGATCCTGTACTATATAGACACTTTTCAGCTAGGTCACATAAAGTGAAGGGAATGACTCGTAGCCTTATAGCATCATCAGAAAGTTGGGTCGTCTTCATCATTGCACAAACATTCTGGAATTTGTTAATGAAGATATAGGCATCTTCAGATTCCAGCCCGTGAAATTTTGGCAACATATTGATGAAGTGGGGCTTAATTTCGAAGTTATCCCCATTAGCCGGTAGAAGTGAAAGACAAGTAGGAAGTGCGGTGCGGGTTGGATAGAAAAGATCCTGGAGCGCGATTCGTTGGGGCGCTTCAACGGGAGGGTATTGTGGGTTATTCGCACCCAGTTGAGGTGGAATCATCCCGAAGTAGGTAAAGGGTTGTTAGGATTGAATCCTGACATCTCCTTAGAAGATGATGAATTTGAAAATGAAGGTAAAGAAGTGGAGGGAATTCGACTTCGGAGTCGAACGCGTCGTCAGTAGGAACTAACGTGACACGGACTAAACGGGCTCTAGTGTCCCTAATCTAACAGAACATACACTAAATGAGGTGTAGTGTAGTCAAACGTAGAATGTGAGGGTAAGAAAACGTCAATGGAGAAAATGTTAGTGAAAGTTGGGTGCAATGGATTTCAAGCGATAAATGGCAAGTTTTTGTAAAAATTTTGTTTTGTAGTTTTTTTAGTTTTTTTTATATAAAGAGTTTTGCAAAAGATTTTATACGGAACTACGACACACTTTCAAGCAATCACAATTTAAGCATGCACAATCAAGCTTAGAGCAAGGGTCTCTTAAGTCAACTAGACTGCTCCTAACTGGTCCAAAAGGCAAGTTGTGAGATATCCCTCAAATCGCCTCTTCATCGCCAATTATGGCCAGGTAAGCACAAATGAAGAAAGGAAGGATCCGCTCATGAATCACCGTGAGACGGGCCTTTTAAAATTACCGTTCTCACTTGTCTAGCCTGGACACCACAAAGTCAAGTTTAGATAAACGACCGATTGCCCACAACCTTGCCCTGTCCTAATGAGCGCGACAGTTCTTAATTGGCTGAGTCTAGATATTTTTTAATTAACTCGAGGGTGATGCATATGCTTTTTGTGATTTCTGGGGTCTTAGGAAGGGTAATGAAATCCCCACCCAATCTGAATTGGTGTTATAGCCCCTTAATTTCCGTTTTAAATATGCAAAGCAATAATCACACAAAAATCTAAAACACTTGCCAAAAAATTTTATTTTTATTTGCGGCGCAAAGAATCCTGCAAAAAATTGATTTATTGGAAAGGGAGAAGAAGTTTTGCGCAAAGAACCCTGCAGGAAAATTTTTCAGTGGACTACAGAGGGTAGAAGATAGGACAAAAATACTTACAGAGAAATTTTCAAGTGCTGACGTCAGCAGTTGACCGCGGTTCCGCGGTCAAACCCTTGAATCGGCCGCGGTTCCGCGGTGGGTCAGTTAGATCAGGCCGTCAAAACTTTTCTGTTTTCTATTGTGGTTCTCCTCTGTTTGTTCAGATCCTCTATTTGCTGATTTGTTCACTGGGTATGCTCCAGATCTGAATCAGTCCGTCTTCCGTTCCTATCAGAATTTTGCATTATTATATTCTCCATTCTTAATCATATTACAAATAAATAGGTGTTTTTGATCCATGTCTGCTAAATGGTTGCAGGTTACAGGTTCTTAGAACAATTCAGTGAAATTCATAGAAAGATGTTACAAAGGTGAGACTACAACCAACAATAAATGAATCCATATGATACCGCCTAACAGTTCAAGGAACAAATGAAGATCAGCAAACAGTTCAATTGCACAAAGCACAAAGGCAGTACAAGATTCAAGACTTCAACGCGAAGGTTACGGTAAAAGTCCACAAATTCTGCACTGTTGGAAATCTGGAAGAGAATTGAAGAGATTCTAGGAGACCAAGTGAAGAAAACAGAAGATAAAAGCAACTTGAAGAAACCCTAAAGAATTGGGCCCATGAGCCCACCAAATAGCCGCGGATCCACGGCCAAACAGGCTATTCTGCCGCGGTTCTGTGGCCGTGCAATGCATGTGTCGGTGGGGTGTCGGTGTTTTGACTCAGTCTTTGGGGTTGTTTTGTAATTTCATGTATGGATCAGAATGTAAACCTAGAGTTTTTCCTATCTATAAATAAGAAGGCTCAAAACCAAATAAGGTATGCCTCTTCTAGGGTGTCTCTTTTGAGATGCCTCTTTTTAAATTCTAGATTAAATTTTAATTTCCTTGTAATCGTCAAGAGGTCATCAATAAAGGTATTTTTTTATCGTGCATTCTTTTATCTGAATTTAATTCCTGAATTTTTATCTGTCTTTTATTATCTGCAACTTAGATAGTCTTTTAAAATTATGAAAATGAATCTTATCATAACTTCCCTAATGAGTGAGTAATTCCTTACTTGTTAGGGTTAGGATTAGGAAGATTTGAGAGAAGTAAATCTCTCTCTCTCCCCTTTCTTTGCCCATATAATTTTTATAATAGGACTCTATTTAAATTAACCACACACCGCTCACTACGGCACCATATCCTACAAGATAGAGGTGATTCCCTAGTTAGACAGGTTGTGGTTGATTTAAATAGAGGTTGGGGCTAAGAGTTAAAAAAGGACGGACAGGGACCAAAAGGAAGAAACTAAGTTTCTTCCTAGTCGTGCTAATCGCCTTTGTTGACTATTAGCCTAACACCTATATTCTTCATTAGGGCATTGAAAGCAGTGGGTAGAATCTCTTTTCCAAACTAACCTAATCCTAACCCTAGCAAGACTTTTAATCAATTTAATCTCATTCTTAGATCGTAAAACAAAACCCGACTTGATCGGATTAACTCGTTAGAACATAAAGAAAATGAATCTATCTCCCTGTGGACCAACCCGTACTCAACCGGCTAGCTACCATGCGACACCGTTATTGATTGCGGTATTCTATTCTTTGATTTAAAAACGCACGCGAAGCATCGAACAATCAAATGGCGCCGTTGCCGGGAAGATAGTAGTCTCTTTCTTTGTGTAATTTCGGGTTTAAAAAATAAAAAAATAAATAAAAATTTAAAAATTATAAAAATTGAAAAAATTTAAAACAAAAAAAATAAAACAAAATAAAATAATTCATCTTGTTCTTTTTGAGTGGTATTGTGTGAACTGCGCAGGAAAAGAAGATGGACTGATTCAGATCTGAAAAAAGCCAGTGAACAAATCAACAAACAGAAGATCTGAACAGACAGAGGAGAATCACAACAGACAACAGAAAAATTTTGAAGATCCAAACCAACTTAACCACCGCAGAACCGCGGCAGATTCAAGCGTTTGACCGCGGAACCGCGGTGAACTGCTGACGTCAGCACCCCAAAATTTTCTGTAAGTATTTTTGTCCCCTCTCCTACCATGAGCTCCACTAAAAATTTTTGCTGCAGGGTTCTTTGTGCAAAATCTTTCTCCCTCTCCAATAAATTGTTTTTGTGCAGGATTCTTTGCGCTGTCAAATAAAAAAAAATTTGCAAGTGTTTTTGGTGAGTTAACTGTTTTGCATAATTAATATGGACTTTTAAGGGGCTACAACACCAATCCAGATTGGGTGGGGATTTCATTACCCTTTCTAAGACCCCAAAAATCACAAAAAGCATATGCATCAACTCTCGAGTTAATTAAAAAATATTTAGACTCGGCCAAATAAGGACTGTCGCGCTCATTAGGACAGAGAAAGGTTGTAGGCAATCGGTCGTTTATCTAAAGCTGACTTTGTGGTGCCTAGGCTGGATAAATTGGAAAGGTAATTTTAAAAGGTTCATCTCACGGTGATTCATGAGTGGATCCCTCCTTCTTTACTTGTGCTTACCTGGCCACAATTGGCGGTGAAGAGGCGATTTGAGGGATATCTCACAACTTGTCGCTTTGGAACAGTTAGGAGCAGTCCAGTTGACTTAGGAGACCCTAGCTCTAGGTTTGATTGTGCATGTTCAAATTGTGGTTATTTGAAATTTTGTTGTAGTTCCGTACAAATTTTTGCAAAACTCTTTCTAAAAAAACACTTTCAAAAATTTCAAAACTCCAAAAACAAACAATTTTTTTTAAAAAAAATTTAAAAAAAATTTTTAAAAAAAATTTAAACATTAAAAAATAAAAAAAATTATCACATTCTTTTTCTTCTCCTTTCTCTAATCACATCATAGGTACCCCACCTCGTAAAACTCTTGCCGAAATTTGGTACCCTCAACCAGACATTACTTCCTACGCTCATTATTTTGATCGAATTTCGGACAACCCCTCCATACCCAAAATTTCTTTGAAAAATCGAATAGACGCATCTAGGGCATCCAGTTGGACTCCGCAATCCATCTTGTATCAACCATTTCAACCTTCACCACCTTCTTACGTTGATACTACTTTTTCGAGTCCTGTTGTAACACCAAAACCCATGTCTATTGCTGAACATATTGAACAATCTCGGAACCGATCTTTCACTCTTTTCAACACTTTCAGTTCTTGGGATCAACAATTTCATTCACCTTTTTATCCAAATGTTGATCCTAATACTGTCCAACCATTCAATTCCTATCCATCCCACCCAACTGTTGCACCTTCCCTAGACATTGCTTCTACACAGCCATTTGGGAGTTTCCAGTATCCAAACAACTTTGAATCTTTTACTGAAACCCCTTGACAACCCATATCTAGTCTGGAACAGTCGTTGGAAGATTTTTTGGTAGCGTCAAGACAACAGATGATGGATTTGAATGCGTCCATGGCCGTCCTTATACAACCTAGTGGCTCGGTAGCTAGTTTCCAACTAGCTCCAAATTTTCCAATATATGATGAGGCGGTTGGACAGATTGAAAATTTGAGTGGTGAGAGTGAGCTGTACATCCTTCCAAATCAAATCTACCCATCCCCAATTGAATCCCACAATTCTGGTTTTGAATGTCTATCAAGTGTTCCAAATGATCCACCAGTTGAAGATAAAACGTTTAATGAGTTGTGCGATTTTGTAGTGTTTGATTTGCCTGATTGTGAAGGGTCCCTTTCGAGTGAAACCATCACCAATACTTTTACTCTCTACACCTCCACTCCAAAACCCGAATTGATAAATATCCATGCTTTTGATAAGGTGTCTAAAAAAATTTATTTTCACTTGATTGAGGATATCGACGCTAGGAATATTTTGGATGATGAACCCATAGATTTGACTGAATTTTTCTCTCCAATCCATCATCCTGAGTCATTAAATGTTTCTCCCGAACCCCATATGCGTCTAGATTTTGATGATAAATGCATGGATGAGATAACTTTTGAGGATAATTTTGAGGATAGTATTGAGGATGAACCAGTTTTGCTTGATGAGTCGGATTTTCCAATTCATCATGTCCCTTCCACTGACTGTGTACACCCTCCTGAATCTTTAACCGATACCCTTCCTCAATCACTTCCCTCCATCCTCGTTCCGACCTTGCAAGAAACCGTTACACTTTCATTTTCAATGTCTGGTTTACCAAGTTTGACGTACCCATGTTTTCTCACGAATCTTGAGGGATTTGACCTCATTTCTCAGTGGGTTGATAGATTAGCACAATCGCTTTTTACACATCGGTCATTATAAATTGTGTTAATTTATACACTCCATTTCCACCTTCAAGTTCGTGTTCCACTGCTTTCTCCCACTTTCTCCCACTTTCTCTGGTTCTTCTTCTAATCTTCCTTTATTGATAGCGAGTATTAACGAATCACAATCCGATAATTCAAGTTTGATCATTTTAGAAAGCCAACTTGATTTGGATACTTTTGAAAATGAGGTAGATGAGTTTTTCGAGTCTCCTACCTCCATAATTTTTGACAAATCAAGTATGATAAATTCTGGCACAAAACTTACTGACAGCAAAATGTTCAATTACATCGATGAGAGTTTTGAAGAATTTTTTGCTGACGAACTCGCATTCCTAAATGACATGGATTTTGTGATTAATCAAGCTCCACCTGAAGAAGTCGAACCACCAACATTTCTTTTTCCCTTCCGCCATTCTCCTCCTCCACCAAGACCGTATACCGCTCCTATCTCCATACGGTCTCGTGTGTTTCTCATTTCTTTTCTCTACACTCTATTTATTCACCAACCACACCATTATAATGATAAAATTTTTGAATGGTTGGTGCTAACCTTTGGCCTGTGTAAGGCCTTGTATAGCTTGATACTGTGTTTTTCTCCTCCCTAACTCTGAATTTTAATGCTTCAACAGTGGAATCACTATTTCACTTAAGTTTGTGGGGGACCTTTTTGTATATATATTTTGTTTTCTTTTTCTGTTAATAATAATAAAAAATAGATAAAAAAACAAAAAAACAAACAGGGGAGTGCCGACAATTTTGACCCTCTTGGTGTAGCCTGACAGTGAGGACACTGCCAAGTTTAAGTTTGGGGGTGTGCTCGGTAAGATTTCTTCCTTCGCATTCATATATATATTTTTGCATTTGCATACTTATTTTAAAACCCATAAAAATTGAAAAATTTTATATAAAAAAAATCAATTTTGGCCATATTTGACTTACGTTTGACAAGACGGTTAACTAGCTAGGAAAAACTAGATCCTAAACTTAGTAAATTAAAAACCCTAAAAATAACCTTTCTTAAAGTTTAATTATAGAAAATATATGTCCTTATAATTTATTTAGAAATAGGCAAATTTTGAGTTCAGTTGTTGGGCTAAGTCAAAATAAGGGAAGAGTATTGAAATTTTTATTGAAGTGTAAGTCTGAAAAACAACGCCGAACCTTTAGTCTAAATTATGAAAATATATACCCTACAACTCGCACATATACGCACCTTGAAACTTAGGATATTAGAGGATACCTTGAAATTGTCTAAAATCCTTAGTATGAGAAAAAAAAGTAAAGTATATGTTTGAAATAAGAGATATAAAAAAATGAACACTGGTTTTGTGATTACTTAAGGCTGCGTAAAATAAACAAAAAATATAGTGAGGGCGCTTTATCACCTAGTGCCTTAGACCAACTGGTTTGGGAGTCACTGCTAAGCCTTAGGTATTACAAGACGAGAAATTACGCCTTAATGCGCGAACACATTTTGTAATCAGTCGTTAGTATCTCAAGAAGTATTAACGGTCGCATGAAGGATGTGTAAGCAATTTTATTTAAAATTCACCAACTAAAAGTACTTTGGACGATGGACAAGGGTATGATAGCTTGAATTGAATTTCCAAGTGTAGGGGTGATACATACATACACGTAGGGGTATATGATTGGGGTTTGGATGAGAGATAGGAATGAAAGATAGGGCTTACACCTTCAGTAGAGATGATAAAAATTCCTAAGTTGAAATGGAACTTTTGAAGGAAAATTCAAAAGATGCTAAAAACTAAATAAATTTACAAAACATATACGATCTTAAGTTAAATGATAAGTGAGTGTGAAAAATACGAGTTGATGATTTCTGAGTTGAAGATAATAGAATTTCTTGCTAGAACACCGAATTGAAGAATGAAAGTCAATAGGCCAAATTGATCAGATTTTATGGGTAGCCACTGAAAACCCTCAGAAGACAACACTCCTCCTACTAGGGACACCTAGAGGTTTAACGGCTTGTTGCATGAGCTTAGTGCAATCGTGATTCCCTGCGAAAGTAAGGTTAGGATTTTCGAGAATAAAATTGGTTTTGCTCGGGACGAGCAAAAGATAAGTTTGGAGGTATTTGTTCATATTAGAATTTTGCATTATTATATTCTCCATTCTTAATCATATTACAAATAAATAGGTGCTTTTGATCCATGTCTGCTAAACAATTGCAGGTTACAGGTTCTTAGAACAATTCAGTGAAAGTGAGACTACAACCAACAATAGATGAATCCATATGATGTCGCCTAACATTTCAAGGAACAAATGAAGATCAGCAAACAATTCAATTGCACAAAACATAAGGGCAGCACAAGATTCAAGACTTCAACGTGAAGCTTACGGTAAAAGTCCACAAATTCTGCATTGTTGGAAATCTGGAAGAGAATTGAAGAGATTCTGAGAGACCAAGTGAAGAAAACAGAAGATAAAAGCAACTTGAAGAAAGCCTAAAGAATTGGGCCCATGAACCCACCAAATGGCCGCGGATCCGCGGCCAAACAGGCTATTCTGCCGCGGTTCCGTGGCCGTGCAATGCACGTGTCGGTGGGGTGTCGGTGCTTTGACTCAGTCTTTGGGGTTGTTTTGTAATTTCATGTATGGATCAGAATGTAAACCTAGGGTTTTTCTTATTTATAAATAGGAGGGCTCAAAGCCAAATAAGATGTGCATCTTCTAGGGTGCCTCTTTTGAGATGCTTCCTTTTAAATTCTAGATTAAATTTTAATTTCCTTGTAATCATCAAGAGGTCATCAATAAAGGTATTTTTCTTATCGTGCATCTTTTATCTGAATTTAATTCCTGAATTTTTATCTATCTTTTATTATCTACAACTTAGATAGTCATTTAAAATTATAAAAATGAATCTTATCATAACTTCCCTAATGAGTGAGTAATTCCTCACTTGTTAGGGTTAGGATTGGGAAGCTTTGACAGAAGTAAATCTCTCTCTCTCCTTTCTTTGCCCATATAATTTTTATAATAGGACTCTATTTAAATTAACCACACACCGCTCACTACGGCACCCTATCCTACAAGATAGCGGTGATTCCCTAGTTAGACCGGTTGTGGTTGATTTAAATAGAGGTTAGGGCTAAGAGTTGAGAAAGGACGGATAAGGACCAAAAGGAAGAAACTAAGTTTCTTCCTAGTCGTGCTAATCCCTTTTGTTGACTATTACCCTAACACATATATTCTTCATTAGGGCATTGAAAGCAGTGGGTAGAATCCCTTTTCCAAACTAACCTAATCCTAACCCTAGCAAGACTTTTAATCAATTTAATCTCATTCTTAGATCGTAAAACAAAACCCGATTTGATCGGATTAATTCGTTAGAACATAAAGAAAAGGAATCCATCTCCCTGTGGACCGACCCGTACTCAACCGGCTAGCTACCAAGCGACACCTTTATTGATTGCGGTATTCTATTCTTTGATTTAAAAACGAACGCGAAGCATTGAACAATCACCACCCAATTCCTCTGCCACTTCATCGGGAACAGGAGGCAGAAACGGAAAGTTGACCATCTCTTCACAATCAAGAGCGGGAACAAAGAGACATTCAAAGTGTATGTCATCCGCTTCTACAATGCCCTTCTCGAGGTCCCAGAACATCAGGACGAGACGGTCATTACAGCACTTAGGTCTGGTTTTAGGCACAAGGAGTGGTTACGCTCCTTTACATTAGCGCAACCTAAGACCATGGCCGAGGTAAAGGCCTGGACCGAGCGTGAGGTCCAGCTCGAATCCGAGGTGAACGCAAATCTCCCCCGGGCAGATCAAGCCGACCAAAAGAAAAGGGCGAGGGAAGAGAAAAGGGGACTTGAGCGGCCAAAACCCTACTCCCCGAAGTTTCAGGAGTACACCCCACTCAACGTCTCCTAGACAGTACAGCTAGAGGAGGCTAAGGGCAAGGGGTTCTTCAAGCTCCCCCCGATCTTGCGAATGGCCTCAAAGCGAACCCGGGGCCCCTACTGCGGTTTCCACAGGTCGCTAGGCCACTCCACGGAGAGCTGTAAGCAGCTCCGAGACTATATCGAGGAGCTCATCCGTTCGTGACACCTCGCAGCGTACTTACAGGACAAGCGGCAAGCTGACCGCGAGCAGGAGCAGCGTCCTCCTCCCGGCGAGTTGACAATCGGCCAAATCATGGTCGTGTCAGCGGAGGGTACGTCAGGTAACCTACGAAGCTCATCACCCCACGCTGGTCGTAGAGGCCAACAGACATCCGAGGAGCTCAAGCTGCACCAATAAAAAGAGCATCTACTAGCGTGTACTTCTTTTTACTAAGGCAATGCAAACTTTTCTCAAGATCTTTTTGTTTATTTAATAAAGAGATCGATAAAACATTGCAAAAAGAAGAGTTCTGTTTATTCCAAAGGGTACTATGGGCTCCTCAGTCGTACATCAAAAAAGGAAAATTACAATAGCGGGGGAAGGGGTTGCAGAGAACATTGCTCGTGGTACTCCAAGGATATTTCCACCAGCCGAGCCCTCGCAGCCTCGGTCCTCTGCCTATGGGGCCGCCCGCGAATGTAGGCACCCTTCCTCAATTGGTAGCACTCAAGTATGAGTGCCACTGAGCGATCCCGCCGCCCCGCGGAAATCGGGCCGAAACGCCGTAGAGAACTTAGCTTACCAACCGCCTCGTCCCTCAGCTGTTCGGACAAGGGGTTGTAGAGCCCCGGCGACGCCCTCCAAATGGAGTATATCAACAGCTGGGGCAGGAGCGAGCGCCGGGGTAGCAGTCGGCCGAATTGATTAACGATGCGGCCTATCACTAACTGCACCGTGTCCTCGGTGCAGTGCTGATCGTTGAGGTACACATCCTCGAAGCTCATGAAGTCGGGGATGGTAAAGGGGAAGTCCTCCATTCTTGCATTTTGGATATGAAGGAAGGGATGATCAACGCTCCCTCCGTTTTATAGCACACAACGCCCCCGGAGTCCAACAGTCGCTCGTCTCAACCGTACCGCCACACGGCAGATATTGAGCATTTCCCGGCGAAGTCGAAAGGACGCGGCTCCGGCGCCTCGCCTCCCCCACGCGTTCATAACACGTGCCATCCTCGGCTGCCCCTCTTCCCGATGCTCACACCAGGAAGGTCAGACAGAACCTCACGAATCAACCGAGCAGCTTCCCTGCTCGGCCCGTCCTTAGCAGGCCTCTTACAGCCCCTCCTGCGCTAAGGATCAAAGCCCTCGCCAAGAGGCAGCCGAGCAGCTTTCCTGCTCGGCTATCCCTGGCTGGTAGTTCCCTACCCCACAACGTCAGGGATCTAAGCCCTCACCAAGAGACAACTGAGCAGCTTCACTGCTCGATCCATCCTTAGCAGGCCTCGTACGGCCCCTCCCGCGCTAAGGATGAAAGCCCTCACTAAGAGGCAGCCCAGCGGCTACCCTGCTCGGCTATCCTCGACTGGTAGTTCCTTACCTCACAACGCCAGGGATCTAAGCTCTCACTAAAGGCAGCCGAGCAGCTTCTCTGCTCGACTATCCCTGGCTAGTAGTTCCCTACCCCCACAACGCCAGGGATCTAAGCCCTCGCCAAGAGGCACCGGACAGTAACCCTGCTCGGCCCACCCTTAAGGGTCAAAGCCCTCGCCAAGAGGCACCGCGCAGTAACCCTGCTCGGCCCGTCCTTAGTAGGCCTTTTACGGCCCTTCCCGCGCTAAGGATCAAAGCCCTCGCCAAGAAGCACCGGGCAGCAACCCTGCTCTGCCCATCCTTAAGGATCAAAGCCTTCTCCAAGAGGCACCGGGCATCAACCCTGCTCGGCCCATCCTTAGTAGGCCCCTTACCCCCTCCCGCTCTAAGGATCAAAGCCCTCACCAAGAGGCAACCGGGCCCACCCTTGCTCGGTTATCCCTGGCTGGTAATTCCCTACCCCACAACGCCAGGGATCAAAGCCCTCACCAAAAGGCAACCAAGCAGCTACCCTGCTCGGTCCATCCTTAGCAGGCCTCGCACAGCCCTTCCCGCGCTAAGGATCAAGCCCTCGCCAAGAGGCGACCGGGCTTGCCCTTGCTCGGTTATGCCTGGCTGGTAGTTCCCTACTCCACAACGCCAGCGATCTAAGCCCTCACCAAGAGGCAATCGAGCAGCGAGCCTACTCGGTCCTTCCTTATCATACCCCTCTGTGCCTCCCACGCTAAGGAACAAAGCCCTCACCAAGAGGAATCTAGGCTATCTACGTCTGAGCGATCTCCACCCCGACTTCGGGGCCATGAAGATACCGACCTTTCACCGGTGTTTGCACACTTAGCCAATGGTCGAATTCAACCCGACGTATGATCGCCAGAAGAAGAACCGACCTGACATGAAAGCTGAGACCGTGCAAATATGAATGTTCTCAACAAGCAAAAGGAAAAACTACGCTGAACACCGCAAAAATACTTCAGTCAAAAGTGTTTACAAAGGTAGTATTGGCCCTCCGGCCTTACAAAAGCACCCGGAAGCTTACATGATTCCCAAAGCAACAAAAAATATATACAAAAAGATCAGTAGCTTTAGGCCTCAGGGCCGGGGGAAACATCAAGGAGCACCGCGTCCACCACGACCGGGGCTGCGTCTTGAGGGTCTGCGCCCATCGCAGGAACCTCAGCGCCGCCCCCGCAGGGGGACTTCTCCCCGGCAGCGCTTCCAGGGGCATCCCCCTGCGCATCATCCCCGCGAGGATACTCATCCCGGAGCTCTTCATCGGGGAACTCGGGCATCCGAGCCTTAACGGCGTCGAAGGCATCGTGCCAGATGAGGGTAGAGACCGCGGCTAGGTCGGCGTAGAAATGGTCCGACTTCTTATAGTTCTCTACCGCCTTCGACGCTCTGGGCTCGGCTCGCTTCATCCCTTCTATCGCCGCCTCCAACTCCTTCCGGAGGGAGCTCGCCGACTTCTTCAAGGTGCTGATGAGCACCTTGGAGTCCTGAAGCTTGGCCTCGGCGGCCCGGGCAGCCTCACGGTACCTGGCAATCTCCTGCTTCCCGGCCACCACCTCCTACTTCCCGGCCCCCAACTCCTCCTCAAGGACAACAACCCTCGCCATCGCCTTCTCCAACTCCAACTTTGAGCTCTCCTCCAGCGAGAAGAACTCTTCCGCGGCTCACATCGCCGGGGCAATCTCATCGTCCTTCGTTTGGACGATAAGGGCGACGTGCTGGAGGACTTGAAGAAATCAGAGAAGTGTCAGCAGGAAGGGGGAGGCACCAAATCTCACGAATAACGAGACGCTGAGTGGAAAACCAAGTGAAGGGCGAGCTCTAACCTGCACGGCCTCTTGGGCGATGGCCGCCATTTGCGCCCTGAGAGTACCCCCAGGGACTTTGCCCCCGGCTGACCTCTCCATCTCTACTAGCAAGCTGTCAGCTACGGAGAGCCCCGAGGGCACCTCAAAGCGGAGATCCTCCTTGTCCACTAGGATCGGGGAGGCCGAGGTGCGCGGGACTGTCCGGTGAAACCTCTTGAAAGACGGTGCCGGGGAGCCGGTCTCTATATCCAAAGCCCGGGCATATCGTTCCCGAACTCGCTTTTGGCTCGGCGCCTGGGTGGGCTCCGCGGCACGCGCCGCACTCGAACGCCTAGGTAAAGAGGCTGCCGGGGGAGACGGGGCCGATGTCGGACAGGAAGAGCTGGCACCCCCAGCCCTCGATCCCTTCTTCTGCTCGTGCATAGCCGCTTGAAGTTTGCTCAGCTCTATCGGTTCTGCACAAGACAAGGTACAATGGAGTCAGCAACACAAGTAGAAATGAAAATAAGCGCAAGCCTAACATATCGCTTGTAAAATCCTAACTTACCGGCGAACTGGGCGGGACTGAGCCCAGCCCAACTAAGGACCCGCTCAGAAAGCAGCACGTCGGCCCGGGGAATGGGTTCCTACTCCGCCACTTTCACCGCGTTGGGATCGATGGACTAACTCTCCCGCTGGCACCTATCCATAGACCACTGAGTGGGCACGGGCCAGTCCTCACCTTCTGGCGGCCCAACAAAGAAAAACTTTTTTTCCAATCGTGGATGGAAGAAGGTAAGACAACGACTCCCGACTCAGCAGCACTTCCCCGTTGTTTCCTAAAGGAGATGTAAACCCACCTCGGCTCGTCCGCGCGAGTGCCGGGGTGACCTTTGTAGCAGAGAGAAGAGGCAAGGGTAGCCAGCCTGAAAAGGATCGACTGCAACTTCAAACGGACCAGGAACCCAAGAAGAATCCTCCAGGAGTTCGACACTAGCTGGCCCGGGGCTAACCCAAAATGATTCAGCGCTCTAACAACCTCGGGAGAGAAGGGCAGGCGCATTCCGGCCTAAAAGGCTTCCAGGTACAGAGCAATCTCCCTGCCTCGCACCTAATCTGCCTTCTCCCCTTCCTCGGCCAAACGCAGCGTATGGCCGGGAGGAATATGAAAACGAGTCCGAACGGTGGCGAGCTCATCCTCATACCTCACCGTAGACGACACGCCAGGTGCATCCGCGACCTCCGCTCGGGGGACCACCGCCGTCGCGCGACCCCAGGAAGAGGATCCGACCCTAACTCCACGAGAGGACTCCGACTCCGAAGAAGAAGAAGAAGAAGAATAGGAAGAATCTACAGAGGACTCCCTAGACTCTACCCGAACTACATCTACAGACTCTTCAGAAGAAGACATCTTACCTGATAGAGCGGATGAGCCCTCGGAAGAGAAAACGCAGAAATCCTGACCTAAAAAGGAGAGTGTCGAGCTTACAAGACCAAGGACGAGGAAAATTACGATGAAGTATGGGCCCTGAGGAGGACCTGCCTCAATTTATAACTGCCAGCGTACACATCAAGCGGCGACAATAATCTCCCGCCAAAACGACCCATCACATTCGACGGCCACCATCGCTCCACCTGTCGCACACGCATTTGTGGCACCCCATCGGACGCAGGAAGCCCTCGCCAGTCACGTCAACCAACCGGTGCCAAACACGTGGGCCGTCTCTTCGGCAAACGTATGTATGATCCGGCGCTTCCTCTTTAATGCAAGATCTGACCTCTGACTCCCTGGCATCACCCAGAAAATACAGCTGATCGTCCGGAAATGCGCCCTTGCAATATCTTTGAAAGGGAGCTCACCTCGGGTAACCTGGCAGACCACTCTCGACCCGACCCGTGAGTGGGTCGGGATGAGAGTAGGCGGCTAATGATGATGCTCGATATCGGTGATCTCCCAGATCATGATGCGTGGCAGATGACGTGTTCCGAAGCTTGCAAGAAAGGGCGTACAGTGGCTGACCAGACCGCTCCTATGCCTGTCCTACAAACAACCGTTGGCTCGTCTCCGAGCCCCCCTGCACAACTGGCCCCCTCGGCCCTCTCAGCTCGCTTCCGGCCTATAGCAGAACCAAGATACCTTAGCTCCCCGCTCGTCACCGAGCCGTCCGCCGAGCTTATATTCCTCGGTCCTATCGACCGACCAACGGCACCAACCGCATGCGCATCCGCTTCACCTCCGCGAATTTTGCCATAGGCGAGATATCCGCCGTCCACATCCCGTGTTCCACGCCATCACGATTCCCCATTAACGAGCCTGCCTCGTCATTAATAGGGGATCCCGCCCATCATGCGGGTGTGACGTCGGGAGCGTAACGGCCGGCGTGATTCTCGCGCCCGCCTGCCTGCTGCCACCACTATATAAACCCCTCTTTCAGACGGTTCAAGTAAGTCTTTTCTCTCCCACTAGGCCGTTACTCTGCTCGAATATCCGGTCTAACTTGATTGTCGGAGGGCTCTCGGTGGTACAACCATCCCGGGACATCCTTGCAGGTAGCTTGGCCTCAACAACCTCAAACCCATTGATATCCACACATTTCAGGAGTCAACCTCCAACCTAATCTCAGCCATCCATCGTTGCCAATAGAAGATCTACGGAAGGTAACATCTTGACGTGATCCGAGTCGCGTCAAGTCTAGACCACAGATTCTATAAGGAGATGGGGACACATAGTGTTTGGTTCAAACTCAATTGTTGCATATCAGTGTGATAAGCTCTAGTTCTGTTCTCTTCAAGCATTGGGTGGTTGGGCTATTTTCAGTCTAAACACTCACTAGTTTAATTGGCTTTTCAATTATCTTGAGACATTGATCAATGCCGGTTAGTGCAGCTAGTGCAGCTACGTTGAGGGAATCAGATGCATACCATCAATCTAATGGGGCAATCACTATATATCTTGCTCTAAACTTCTAATTGTGTTGAATGGGATCCTTTTGTGATATTGGAAAGAAATTTAATTTATTTTATAAAAATAATTTCTATGTTTCATACACAAAGAGAAATCATGGTAACAAGAATTTTTTAGCTCTTTCGCCATTTATAGATGTGCTTGAATTCTTGTTGAAATTGTAATTCTAAGTTTCTCCATTATTTAGTTGGACTAGAGCAGTAAAATACCTGACAGACATTAAAGAACAATACCGGTGTAAGATGTCTTACACTATGTGCATTTTACTTCCATGATACTTATCTTCACCAAACTCTTACGGTGTAGTTAGGACTTTGTGTTCCTCTGGAAAAGACAACAGACTTTCTAACATGGATAACACTTTTTTGAATGAGAGGTCTGTGCATAATTCTAATGTCTTGCAAATATATCTCCCTTGCTTGAGCAATTACAGTAGTAATTTATGCTATATATAACTCTGCAACTCATGATTTATTTTAGAGTGATTTTCATAGATGTTAAATATGGTTTCGAATAATTCAATGCCTTTAGGAATGCTCACCATATCTTAAAGTGTCACTGCTGATTTCATCGCCGATGGCCTTCATAGATCAAGGTGTGAGGTTGTCACCTTTGTTACAGTAAAATCTGGATTCTTGTTTACCATCATAATCGAGTAAATGTTAATTGTTTTGGCTTTATAAACTAGTTGCTTGTCTGTGGCAAATCACTAAACCTTGGCTGCATTCACCTAAAATCCTGTGGACTTACCATCTGTTTTTAATGCATGACAACCTCACCTGAACGGAGGTTAGTCTTCTATCTTATTGGTTCTTAGTTTGTTTTTCAGTTATCGGTGTTATCACTAAGTTGATAGCTATCCATGTTAATATTACTTAAGCCCCGGTTAAGTGCGAGAATTTCCTAGACAAAGCGGTATATATATTGTTTGGTATCTTATACCTTGAAACATCTAATCTTCCTGACTATTTCAAATTATTGGAAAAGCTTACTATTCTAAATATATTAGATTGAGACTAGTGTTCAATCATTTTCAGAATGAGGAAAGCATTTATCTACTTCACCAGTCAGTTAATCATATTCAATATATTATTTCTTTTGGTGAATCCTTGTCGCTTCCTAGAGATTTCAACTTTGTCTCGATACAGATCTTGACTTATGCTACCTATATTTCCCACACCCCCAAATTTCTCTGGTGCCTACATATGTATGTGTATGTATACATATGTGTATGTATACATATGTATACATACACATATACACATGTACACACACACACACACATATAGTACTCCAGGTTGCATTATCACAATTCTTTCTTGCATATCGATCACCTTTTTCCGTGTGCATTGTGCACCATAGAACTGGTTGAAGAAGAATGCTTTTGTATCTCCCTTGCAAATTTCCTTCTCTTTTAATAGTAAATGTTTAATGTTGTACCCTTGTTTCAAGATTTTGTAGAGCTGCATGGTTAGTATTTACTGGTTAGTAGTTCAGTATCTTATGTTTCTCTGGCTTCCCTACCTTTTTTGTTTATAGATTGCACATTTTTGGGCCATGAATAGTTAAATTGTATCGAAAAGGTTATCACACTGTGGTTCCATTTCTTACCTTCTATTCATTGGCATTCTTATGCTATTTAAGATATTTAAGAGACTGCTCCCAGATATATCAGGGTATGTTTGTACATGTCTTGGGAAAAGGTTATACTATGCAATAAAAGATAATATAAAATAATATAAAACGTGCCAAGAGATTTCATTATATTGACAACTTTGATGCATATACATTTCTTTACAATTCTAAACTTATGCAAAGAGAATGGAAAGAAATATTACTTTGAAAAAATGAGAGAGGGTGTTTAATATGGAGGTTGATATTATTTTTAAAGTCTAAGTGGACACTTCCATTTTATGGGACCCAAACTTAACCAAATAGAGTAAATGTTGGATCCTCTGTGTGGGACCCTTCAACACCTTGGAACTATTATACGATATTTCTATTTGGGGTATTTCAAATCTTGCGACAGATTTCTGATTATTATTGTTTTTGGGTGCGGATAGTGCATTTGGTAACTGTGGTTATTATCCGACCCGACCCACATGTTTGAAATCTATCATGGTTCTAAATTACGTCATATATTTACTAGTATAGAGAATCCATCCATGTACATCTAGATTATATATATATATATATATATATATATATATATATATATATATATATATATATATATCCACATATCTTTTAATAATACAAAATAAAATCAAATAACATATTTTCATATCTAGCTTTGTATGTCATCGTACCCCATATCATATGGTTGTCATCCCATATATTATTTTGCTTTTATCTTTTACGTTTAAATCTCAAAATATCTAATATCAAACATTAACTAAATGTAGACATGTTTTTAGAATCCTTTTAAATCATAAATTAGGGGTATGAGTTATTTAAAATATATTTTTTCATTATGGTTGAAAAGTTTACATATGTGAATTATTTTCTAAAATATATTTTTGATGAGATTTTGGTGGAGATTGGTTGTAGTTTGATATTATCTATATATATTAAAACTAATATATATTTATAACCTAATTTAAACTATACTATATATATATTTATATTAAACACAAAAAAAAAAACCTCTCTCTCTCCATATAATATATCCCCCCCTCATCAATTTATATATTCTCCTTCTTCGTTCTTCAAGCCCACACTCATTCTCGCCGACGCAACTCCAGCCGCATCCTAGAAACTTAACTGAGCCATCAAAACTTTGTGTTAATTTGTATAGCGCCATGTTGCTTCCGCTCATCGCGTTTGTTTCGAGGCAAGTTTACAACTTGCTACATACTATATTTTATGTAATTTACTTGTATATTGTCGTACTATTATTATCATCATCATATAGCTATATCTATATAATTTATACACCGTAGTTATTTAACGTTAATCCGTTTTATAATATACAATATATGCAAGTTTACAACTTACGACATGCTATATATATATATATATATATATATATATATATATATATGAGAATAATGGAGAAAAGATGCCATAGGAGGGAATTCCCTCCTATGGCGTCGAAAAAATACCCCCTCCACCAATTTTTCCGACGATCGGCCCCCATCATCTTCATCGTCATCATTTAAGATGTGGGTACACCAAATTTCATGTGATTCTATAACTTTTTCACCGTTGATTTAGCAATGTAAAAAGTTCTATTGTCGGTAAACCGTTAATTTTGAACCCACTAAATCAACGGTGAAAAAGTTGTGGAATCACATGAAATTTGGTGTACGCACATCTTAGATGATAAAGATGATGATGATGGGTGCCGATCGTCGGAAAAAATGGTGGAGATGGTATTTTTTTCACGCCATAGGAAGAAATCCCCTCCTATGGCCTCTTTCCTCCATTAATCTCTCTCTCTCTCTCTCTCTATATATATATATATATATATATATATATATATATATATCGTCGTAATATTTCTTATTATTATCATTAATCAGTTTATAATCTGTATTTTATAACGTTATACAAAATATAATTTGAAAATATTATAATTTACACATGAAACGTCGTCGCAAAGCGGATACGACAAATCTGAAATTTATTGTACACCTTACCTTATAAAATTCATTATAAATCATAAAAAAATCATTAGCATACGTTCTTTAGTTTGTTACGAAGTTAACTCAGAATACTATAACACTGTGAAATATTTACTTACAAAATAAATTGTCTAAATAACGAAAACTTTAAATGAAAGTACCACTGAACTGCTGTCCAGGGAAATTCCAGCAGCAAACTTTCAATTTCGAACGTTCATAACTTTTTGTAGGAACAAGCTGAGATATTTTAACTTATAAAAATAAAAGCCTTATTGAATTAAATTTGCTTTGGTATATGACACGTCATTTTTGGAGAAAGTTTGTTATTTTTAAACTATTTTACAAATCAGAGTGACGCTGAATTTCTGAACGGAACTTTCTTGTGCATGGTTAATCAATACCACTTTTATAGTTATTAATCAGATTGAATATGTTATCCCTGTTAATGTTATTATATCAATATCTATTTAATAAATATCAGTGCATGTGTTTTAATATTCAGCAAATATTACTGATTTACAGTTTTATAGTATTCGTCTGTATCCGTACTGATAATAGTTTATCTAGTTGCATACTGGAACGTCGCAATGTTATCATACTACTATATTAGTTCAATATGCTATCTATTTTACATCATACTTGGTAATGGATATATAAAGGTTATCACAGATAGATACATATGCATCCATGCATTAACCGTGTTCCGATATTCGTTACAGTTTCACATTTGGGTATCTATTGATATATATACATCACATGATATGTTCACAACACACTACTTGACCTGTTATTTGGATCTTATTACTAATGCCAACAATCCTGATATGATATCCTCACGGACGTGACCTGTTATCTGCATAGACGAAAACTTGTACCTGCTTGATCATGTGTTGGCATTAGATATATCTTGGCAATACCTGACTTGAACACAAACCTGGAGGTAAAGGGGAAATCAAGAATGTATCCAAAGCGTAACTCAAAAGGCTATTATTATATATTTGCTGTTTTTCCGGGCGTTACGGAATATCCTGTTTGCCGTTTTTCCGGGCGTTACGAAATATCCTGTTTGCCGTTTTTCCGGGCGTTATAGAATATCCTGTTTGCCGTGGTCTCGTAGGGAATGAACGGGGCATAGACTGATGGGTTACGATGAGAATTATATTAATTGATTTCGAAGACTTTAGATTAGATAACCTAGAAGCCGGTTTTAGGTTACACATTACATACACACAATTACCTCACTGTTTATATTTATATTGTGATTTATATTCATGTTTACATATCTTCTTACATCTTGGTTATTATTGTTATTTTGGTATTATGACGTACTGACGTCTGGGTTTTGCATGGCCCAGCTCCTCAATCTCTATCGTAGGCTGAACAGGAGTACTTTAGCCGTCAAGCCGAGCAGTAAGGAATTGAGTTTAGTGATGTTTAGTTTAGTTATTTTCCGCAGCTTTTATTTCTTGATGTGAGCCCGTATTAGGACATATTTTTCAGATGTTGTTTATTGATATTAATTCATTTCCGCTTATATATTTTCTTGACTCTTCTTTTTTTCTATGGCAAATGGACATGTACTAGCAGGTTTTATATAGTTTACTTTTCTTGATATCCTATAGACAGCCGTAATATGACTGTGGAGGGATAATTCCTATCCACAAGTAGCATGGTTGGTTCTGTCATGTGCCGTAATTTGCGCACTCTGGGAAGCGGGGCATGAGAGGGTTTGTTTGGTATCAGAGCCATTGGATTCGGGTTTGGTTCTTTTGTAGTTGGGTATTGAACCCAATACACTAACCAGGAAACCAGAATTTTAGGAACATGTCCTGCCACATTATTGTCTTGTCATTCGAATTCTTAAATCTTATCCTTCTCTTAAACTCTTTTATCTCAATGATTTGGAAATGACTTTGCATCTCGGCTTGGAATCCTTTTGATTCTTTATTGTTTCTCCCATCTTATTCTCTCAATTCTGTTAGTAGGATTTGGGCGACTTGAATGGAGTTATGTAGTTGTAACTATATACCGCGGTTTGGTTACAATGCGGTACTCTATTTAAGTAACCTGGAGTCCTATTTTGATTTATTTTCTTGACTTATGGTCGTTGTATTAACTTGTTTTCTCTCGGCGTCATTGCTTACGAGTTTATGTCTTATCGTGAGTTTGAATCTAGCAACCAGGTTATATATTTCCTCGCGTCCCATAAGAACCAATTCGTTTACGTTTCGAAGAATAAGGAGAAACACAAGAGAAGTTTTTGATGATTGCAGTTGTTAGGAATATGTATTCCCTAGAAGCCATTATTGTATATGTGATGTATATTATAGTGGATGCTTGGACATATATATAGATGACTTTCTTGCTCGACATGATAGTATGCTATCTGGTTACTATTTATCTTAACATGTTGACTGGTGTTCTTTACCGTCTTGCTCTCACATGTTGATAAAGCCCTTAGGATATGTACTTGACTACCAGGATTATGATGAGATCATACTAGTGGGGCCAGGGTGATCCACAAGTACATCCTTTAATCAGTTCCTAGTCGTGGAAATATCGAGACCAGGGCATCGATATTCCAGTGTAGACTAGTGTGTATGTTTCTTGTCCCTTAGAGGGTGATGGTTGATCCCACAACCATTGGTGTGTGACATCAAAGATTGTACACATGTGCTCATTGGAGAATGGGTATACCGAACATGACTCGCTGAGGACTCCTATGTGGTAGTATACCTATCGTCAGATGGCAGTTCTCTGGTGACACTGGTACAGGTTAGTCTGTAGACCTGATATCGTCATAGAGTCTTGTATGGCTCCCACTGATTTCCTCCCTACCACGGCTCAAAGGAGTCGTGCAAACAGGTGGATTGTGGGTACAGTCCCGAGTCATATGGAGGCAATAAGCGATAGGAAGGGTTTCGTCTCTCCCGGTATTGGGGGTTGGTATTGCGCTATGCTTGATTGGCTATAACTGGAAGTCCCTGGCCAGGGCTGCTGCTGAGGTTTACTGATAAGAGTTATCAGTAGTTTCTCAAACCGTTATAGGCCAGACATCGGCATGACTTATCACATTACTGGGGCTTGACATTTATCACCCCTAGACATGATATGTGACATATCAGACGAAGAGACCGGACTGTACGGTAGTGTTAGTGACAAGCTTCATGGAGAGTATGGATGAGCTTGCTTGTTGATCTTCATATCGCTTAATACCCGGATAGTCGTTACGTCCAGCTAGTACCGCTGACAGCTTGTAGGTGATTGATGTGATCATCACCTACTGCTGGCGTATTGACGAGTCTTTAGATTCCCACACAGAAGTTTCCTGGTTCGAGCGAAACGAAATATGGCACATATATTGATATGTGTGTAGGCCTGATTAAATATGAGTATGTGATACCGTATTATAATCTGGCAGTTATCTAATGTCGGTCAGGTTATATGTGATATAACCGGATTATCGAATCAAGTGTTGATTTGATAATGTGATATTCAAATTAATGATATTAATCGGTTATATGTGATATAACCGGATTATTAGATCAAGTGTTGATTTAATAATATGATATATATTATATAAGATATAATTATATCTTAACTAATATCATTAGCTCACTAATTGCTTTATATATATATATATATTTGATATATATAAATATATATATATTATTATTATATGAAGTATGGCATGTTTTTCTATTTTTAGAAAATAGAAAAATGAGGTGTAAATTGTGGAGATATTTGTGGAATGGGCAAGGCATGGGTTTTATTATTTGTATATTCAAGTATGGTTGCAATTTAGAATTGCAATTTTATTCCATACTTGAATGAGTGAAGAGAGAGAGCCATTTTGAGTTTACTCTCATCATTTTCATTCTAATGCCTAAGCCATTTTTCTTGAGCTCTTGCTTCCTCTTGATCTCTACAATTTTCTTCACCTCACTTCCAAGTTCAAACCCTCACATGTGATGTGAATCATTGAACTTGTGAAAACCCTAGTGAGCAAAATAAACCCCTACTTCATCATCTCACATTAGATTAGCAATTTGATGTGTAGTGTTGCCTTCACTAATGAGATTAGTGAAGGGTTAGGTTGAGCTAGTGGACTTCGGATGGATCGTCTTTGGCGCGAAGATCATGAAGGAGATTCGTTCAACTCGAAGAGGAGCCTACTAGAGTCACGTGGACTTCAAACCGGAGCTACTGAAGAGAAGGACTCGAACTACAAAGGTTGTATGCTCTTTTCTTCTCTTTAGTTCATCACCTCACAAAGGCAAACCTTAATAATCTAGTAAAGATGTTGTTAGTCTAGCTTAACACCTAATAAAAATTAAAATTTAGTATGCTTGATGCCTCTAGAACCTCATGCTAGTGTTAATGTCGACTTCCATGGTATCAGAGCTACTAGGCATTGGATGTCGACCTATGGGGGGTTCTCACTGTGTGACAGTGTGGCGAAGCATAGGCTCTTACCCCCAGGGTGTCTCGAGACCGGAAGGTGTTCCAGCAGGTTGTAGTCCTCATGAGGGGGCATGCGTAAATTAGCTGCTGAGGGACCTGTAGGTGCCACGACGACCCCATTGGATGGGGTGGCTGCCTGACTTTCATGGTATCAGAGCTACTAGGCATTGGATGTTTACCTATGGGGGGTTCTCACTGTGTGACAGTGTAGCGAAGCATAGGCTCTTACCCCCAGGGTGTCCCGAGACCGGAAGGTGTTCCGGCAGGTTGTAGTCCTCGCGAGGGGGCATGCATAAAAAGTAGCTGCTGAGGGACCTGTAGGTGCCACGGCGACCCCATTGGATGGGGTTGCTGCCTGACTTTCATGGTATCAGAGCCAAGCTAGAACATTAGGGTAACTTGTAGCGACGTTAGAAATCCGTTGTTTTTGTCACGCAAAAACTGCCGTTAAAACAGTTTCAAAAATGATGATTTGATTTTTTTGCACACCCCGCGGGCTCACGGTTTGAACCGAGAAGCCGCGGGGTAGAGCGTGTGCACCCCGGGGACACCCCGGGAGGGACCAGAGGCCGAAACCACACCCTAAGACCACCATAAGGTGGCCTTGGGGTTAGTGACCCGAGAGCACCCCAACTGGGTGCTCTCGGGTCTGCCTACCCTAGGAAGCTACTTCGTGGTGGCCCCCAGGGGTGGGTACCCCCCCTCGAGACCCCCCATTCGATAGTTAATTTTTTGATCTTCACCCTCGCGAAGATTCGGGTAGGTTTCGAGTTCGTTTCGACTCCCGAATTGGCTTAAAACGATCAGTTTTAGAACTTTAGCTCACTGGATTTTTCGTGTCTTGGAAAAATTAGTTAAGTTTGCTAATTGCGTGAGAAATTCTAATGGCGCGGTTACTTTACAAGCTTTGTGATGTGTGTGATACAATTATTAGAATCTGGATTAATTAGTTTTATGAAAACTAGTTAGTATATTGTAAACCTAGTCGTTTAGTCTCAATTGATCGATTGCCACGAAGTTTTGATTCGGATCAAAACTCCGTCGCAATTGCGTATTGTACGCGATTACTAAGTCGGGAATCTTGTTGAATTATCCGACAACCAATTGAAAAGAGTTTTCAATTTGAGACTAAAATACAAGTTTTATAAGTTAGGCATGAAATCCGAAATATGAGATATTCCGGGTTTATGATGTCTAGGGATATTGCGGCTTCTAATTATTGTAGTTTTTCAATTTCTTTTCTGCGACCGTAAGTGTAATATGTGGGGTATCCCAATCTCGTTGCTATATGTCAACAAGTTTTAGAGATACACATATTTGCTTACGTTGATGATATGTGATATCATGTGTTGTTGTTGATATGATTTATTGGATCGTCGTGAAAGAATAGCCGGGGGTTTTATGTGAGATGAGGGTTTTTATTTTCATTGATGTAAAATCTTTATGTAATATTCTTTTATTGGGGCACTTCCGGATTGAGGATGATGTCACCACTGTTGTATATTATTTATTTTTCCGTATTAGGATAGACCCAAGGTGGGGAGCACAAGTAACCGGGTTCTAGAGTCCAGTGGGAGACCATCTAAAGGAGTTGACACCGGATCTCCTAACTCTAGAATTGGCAGGGTTACTTGCCGCTCTCATAGGGGTCTGGGATGTGGGTTGGCTATTCATCACGACTATGGAATCCGTGTTTTACATTATTGGCTAAATTTAAAACACTGACATCATAGTATATCCAATATTTCATATGTTTCTTCTGCTGCTTGATTTTGTGATGTTGATCATATAACCGTGTGAGACGAATGTAATATTATATATATGATATATAATAAGCGCTGCTTATGTTTTGCACCCGCGCTAGTCCAGCCCCCGCTCTGTTGGTAGTTAAGTAACCTAACGGTGCATGACGGGACCCCGTGGCGAATGCAGATGCCATAAGCGTACGTTCTATTTTCGTTTCATTTTTCTGTAATGTTTAGGAAACATTAATTGATGGGACTTCATTAATGAGATTAATGAAAAGAAAGAAACCAAAAGATGTTGTAGAATTAAATTTTCAAAAAGGGTAGCTCTAGTTTTTGCTTTGCATAATGGTATTCCTTAATGAATATCCAGCACTTCATTCGATGAGGAAAGAGCCGAGATCCCTTCATCGGGAGTGACCTCTTTAGCGAAACTAGCAAATGCTATAACCCACTCAGTTTTCTCTTTTGACTGCTTCTCTAGTTCTTGCTTTGCATGGTGGTATTCATGAATATCCAGCACCTCATTCGATGAGGAAAGAGCCGAGATACCTTCACCAGGAGTGACCTCTTTAGCGAAACTAGCAAAAACCTCAAAAACGCTCCTTTTCAAAATCATTAGATTCTACGACGATATCAAGTTCATTACGCTCATGGTTTTCTTAAAAACTTGCGTAGCCCTCCGTCATTTCAGATAGGTACTATTTAGTATTCGTGCTGCGTTTGTTGACCTCCGTCAAGGCGTAGTGTGCGGTAGCTGATTAGTGCTTATCGGCCGCATGTGATGCAATTGGATTAGGGTAGTCGTACGGCCTTGTTGACCTCCATCAAGGGTCGTGCGGGTGGGTTTAATTCAGTCAAGAAATGAACGGGTTGAACTTGACTAGCAGCCTATGCTTTGTTGACCTCCGTCAAGGTCATAGGAAGCTAGGGGTAAAAACCATTATCGGGAATTTCAAGTGTTGAAATTTGCAATGAGATTGCATACCTTCTATATGATAGTTGGATCTCGATACCCACTGTGAGTAAGAGTTACTCCTGGGAGAGTTTTGTACTTTACAATTAGCCGATCAAGTAGGTGTCTAGAAAGGTGTTAACGAGGTTATGCCTCTAGGAAATCGAGGTTTATTCTAATTAAGTCCATGCGAAAACACGGGGAACCTCCCTCGGAGTACTGATACCTGCCTGGCCGAATGATTGGCGAACCTGTACGGTGTAATTAATCCCGGCTAATCTTACCTTTTAGGGTTTGAAGGAAGATTTGATAAAAACAGTGGGAGCCATCCTGATTAGATAAGATAATAACCAATCTAATCTTGCAAAGAGCGCATGCTAATGCTTTCCTTCTCTCTCTCTCTCCAGGCAACAACCAATGTCACACCTTAATCAAGATAATAAAATGGATATATTGACCGAACCCTCCTTTTATACAGGGCTAGGGAACGTTGGTCCCGCTCTATCTTATGACTGTCATAAGTCTGAGCAAGGGATAGGGGAATATCAGGATTCCTGTGCCACCCGTGCAAAGAAACATCATGTTGATGCATCTTCTTCGGGTGTGTTCGTTACCGAGAACTGTTTCTCAGTTTGTTCTAGGTCCTGGGTATTGGATACCGAATCAGGATCCCATGTATGTAATTTGTAACATGGGCTAAAGAAAGGTATAGAACTGGGAAAGGGTGATAAATCCCTAACAGTAGGGAATGGTGAAATTGTTGCAGCCAAGGCGATTGGTGATTATCACCTTATATTACCAACTGGTAATACATTGATTCTGAACGACTGTTACTACGTACCAAAGATGATGTGCAACATTATATCAGTTTCTTTGTTAACTAAAGAAGGATATAATCTCATATTAGAGGATAATGTTATGAACATTTTCCAGAATCAAGTGTTGATTGGATCTGGTACGTTATGTAATGGTATATACGTTCTTAATCAAAATACAATTCTTAACATACAGAACACAAACAAGAGGAAAAGTTCAGAAATGAACGAAGCCTTCTTGTGGCACTGTAGACTAGGTCATATCAATGCGACAAGACTGGTTAAGTTGCATAGAGATGGATATATGAATCCGTTCGAATTTTCATCTTATGAAACTTGTCAGTCATGTCTCAAAGGCAAGATGACCAAAACTCCGTTTACTGGACACGGAGAAAGAGCTACTGAACTCTTGGGACTGATACATAGTAATGTATGCGGTCCTATGTCTACACATGCCAAGAATGGTTTTTCGTACTTTATTACATTCACCGATGATCTCTCAAGATTTGGACATGTGTTCTTGTTGAAACACAAGTCTGAAGTTTTTGAGAAATTCAAGGAATATAAGTGCGAAGTTGAAAAACAGACGGGCAAAAGTATTAAAATCCAACGATCTGATCGGGGAAGTGAATACTTGAGCGGGGAATTCCGAGACAATTTAAAAGAGAATAGGATTCTCTCTCAGCTTACTCTTTCGTATACACCATAGCACAACAGTGTATCGGAGAGGAGAAATCGCACCCTATTAGATATGGTACGCTCTATGATGAGTACTGCTGAGTTACCTATTTTCTTTTGGGGATATGCCCTTGAGACAACTGCATACTTATTGAATAGAGTTTCGACCAAATCTGTGCCTACCACTCCATATGAGATATGGAATGGGAAGAGACCATGTCTTAATTTCATTAAGATATGGGGTTGTCCGGCCTATGTCAAAAAGCAAAATCCGGATAAGCTCGAGCCAAGGTCAGTTCTGTGCAAGTTTGTAAGATATCCCAAATATTCGCGAGGGCATATCTTCTACCAAAGTGAGGAACAAAATGTATTTGTTGTTCAACATGCCACCTTTTTGGAAAAGGAATTTCTTGTAAAAGAAATTAGTGGTAATAAGGTAGAACTGGAAGAAGTTCCAGCAGCACAGACTACAACTGACGATTTGTGGAACCGAAGGATCCAATAGTACCTAACGAACCCCAGCCACTCCGCAGATCTAGTAGGGTTTCTCACCCACCTGAGAGATACTACGGTTTTCTCATAGACAGTGGGAGCGGGGATTGCATCATGGAAGATGATGACCCTACTAGTTTCGAGCAGGCCATCACAAGTGGGGACTCTATGAAATGGCTGGATGATATGCGATCCGAGATAGAATCTATGTACACCAACAAAGTATGGACTTTGGATGTTGCTCCTGAAGGGGTAAAACCCATTGGGAGCAAGTAGATCTTCAAAAAGAAGATTGGTGTAGATGGAAAAGTTGAGACTTTCAAACCTAGACTTGTATGAGTTATTTAAAATATATTCTTGCATTATGGTTGAAAACTTTACATATGTAAATTATTTTCCAAAATATATTTTTGATGAGATTTTGGTGGAGATTGGTTGTAGTTTGATATTATCTATATACATTAAAACTAATATATATTTATAACCTAATTTAAACTATACTATATATATTTATATTAAACACAAAAAAAAAGCCTCTCTCTCTCCACATAACATATCTCTCCCTCATCAATTTATATATTCTCCTTTTTTGTTCTTCAATCCCACATCCATTCCCATCGACGCAACTCCAGTCGCATCCTAGAAGCTTAACCGAGCCATCAAAACTTAGTGTTGATTTGTATAGTGTCATGTTGCTTCCGTGCATCACATTTGTTTCGAGGCAAGTTTACAACTTGCTATATGCTATACTTTATGTAATTTACTTATATGTTGTCGTACTATTATCATCATCATCATCATCATCATCATCATCATCATCATCATACAACTATATCTATATAATTTATACACATTAGTTATTTAACGTTAATCAGTTTTATAATATACAATGTATGCAAGTTTACAACTTGCGACATGCTATAATTATATATATATATATATATATCATCTTAATATTTCTTATTATTATCATTAATTAGTTTATAATCTGCATTTTATAACGTTATACAATATAGTTTGAAAATATTATAGTTTACACATCAAAAGTCGTCGTAAAGCAGATACGACAAATCTGAAATTTACTGTACACCTTACCTTATAAAATTCATTATAAATCATAGAAAAATCATTAGCATATGTTCTTTAGTTCTTTACGAAGCTAACTCAGAATAATATAACTCTGTGAAATATTTACTTACAAATAAATTGTTTAAATAATGAAAACTTTAAATGAATGTACCTCTGAAC
This sequence comes from Agapanthus africanus, assembly GCA_030015575.1. Lineage (NCBI taxonomy): Eukaryota > Viridiplantae > Streptophyta > Magnoliopsida > Asparagales > Amaryllidaceae > Agapanthus > Agapanthus africanus. Next base: position 126,262,716 of record CM057350.1, on the reverse strand, counting down.
TGCTGTCCAGGGAAATTCCAGCAGCAAACTTTCAATTTCGAACGTTAATAACTTTTTGTAAGAAAAACATGAGATACTTTAACTTATAAAAATGAAAACCTTATTGAATTAGCTTTATTTTGGTATATGACACGTTCTTTTTTGAGGACGTTCGTTATTTTTAAGCTATTTTGCAAATCAGCATGACGCTGAATTTCTTAACGGAACATTCTTCTGCATGATTAATCAATACCACTTTTATAGTTATTAATCGGATTGAATATGTTATCCCTATTAATGTTATTATATCAATATCTATTTAACAAATATTAGTGATTGTGTTTTAATATTCAGCAAATATTACCGATTTACAGTTTTATAGTATCCGTACCGATAATAGCTTATCTAGTTGCATGTCGGAACGTCACAACGTTATCATACTACTATATTAGTTCAATATACTATCTAATTTGTATCATATTTGGTAATGGATATATAAAGATTATCACAGATAGATACATGTGCATCCGTGCATTAACCGTATTCCGATATGCGTTACAGTTTCACATTTGGGTATCTATTGATACATATGCATCGCATGACATGTTCACGACACACTACTTGACCTGTTATTTGGATCTTGTTACTAATGCCAACAATCCTGACATGTTGTCTGACGGATGTAACCTGTTGTCTGCATAGACGAAAACCTGTACCTGCTTGATCCTGTATTGGCATTAGATCTATCTTGGCAATACCTGACTTGAACACAAATCTGGGGGTAAAGGGGAAATCAAGAATGTATCCAAAGCGTAACTCAAAAGGCTATTATTACATGTTTGCCATTTTTTCGGGCGTTACGGAATATCCTGTTTGCCGTTTTTCCGGGCGTTGCGGAATAATCCTGTTGCCATGGTCCCGTGGGGAATGAATGGGACATAGACTGATGGGTTACGATGAGAATTATATTAATTGATTTCGAAGACTTTAGATTAGATAACTTAGAAGCCAGTTTTAGGTTACACATCACATACACACACTTACCTCACTGTTTATATTTATGTTGTGATTTATATTCATATTTACATATCTTGTTACATCCTCGTTATTACTACTATTTTGGTATTATGACGCACTGACGTCTGGGTTTTACATGGCCCAGTTTCTCTATCTCTATCGCTGGTTAAACATGAGTACTTTAGCCGTCAAGCCGAGCAGTGAAGAATTGAGTTTAGTGATGTTTAGTTTAGTTATTTTCTGCAGCTTTTATTTCTTGATGTGAGCCCGTATTGGGACGTATTTTTTAGATGTTGTATATTGATATTAATTCGTTTCCTCTTTTATATTTTCTTGACTCTTCGTTTTTAACTGTGGTAAATGAACATGTACTAGGTAGTTTTATATATTTTACTGTTCTTGATATCCTATAGACAGCCGTAATGTGACTGTAGAAGGATGATTCCTATCCACAGGTAGCATGGTTGGCTCTGTCACATGCCGTAGTTTGCACACTCTGGGAAGCGGGATGTGACAGACCCAAACCATATTTATATAGGATGTGGATATCTTTCGAAGAGATATCCGATGAAGGAGAACATGCGGACGTCTTTTGAGATACCTGATGTGCGTGTAACTTTGAAGAGATACCCGACTTGTGAGTATCTATGTGAGAAATACCCGACTTACGGGTATCTTGTTGGGAAATACCCGACTTGCGGATATCTAGTTGAGAGTACACAATTTGCGAAAATCTATTGGGAGATACCTGACAAGCTGGTGGGATCGGTCTAGGAGTTCCCGACCGCGGAAAATTATTTGGGGTTCTCGACCGTACTTATTATAAAGACGGGTACTTCATTTGAGATACCCAAAATTGCTCATGTTAGTTTGGTTTGGCCATGCCTAAATTGGGTGAACATAATTATACATGTTATCATTACTACAATAATCACTTGCCTCTAAAGATTTAGCCGTAGGGAAAAACCACTGTCCTTGCAGATATATCCGTAGGGACATAAAATTCCTCCGTAGGTCCAAAGGCCGCATGTGCAAATCTTCACCCTGAACATGCCCCTACGGAGTAATAATTGCCCCTACGCCTTAATCTGTAGGGACATTTATCCCTACGGATTATTCCGTAGGGACATAATCTTTTTTTAATTTATCTGTTTATAAAATAAAATACGTGCCCCTATGGATTTATCCATAGGGCCTGATAAATGCACCTACGGATTAATCCGTAGGGGCAAGTTTTGCCCATGTTACTGAGTGCATAAGGACAAAAAATCAGATATTCTAATATTTGTCCCTACAGAGAAATGTGTAGGGGCAAAACTTGCCCATACGGATTAATTCGTAGGTGCAACAGTTGCCCCTGCGGATTAATTCGTAGGGACATTATATTACTTTTTTTTTAAAGGGGGCTTCCTGTTTTTTTCCCGCCCTGTGCACAATAATATATATATCATATAGCTAAATACAGAAATATTCATAATCAACATCTCACGTATAATATATAAAAAAAATAAACAAACAGAATACAAAATCAATCTAAAATCATCATGAACATATAAACAACCACCAATATTGTCCAAAATATATACAATATGTATTAGATAAGTACATACATCCTCAAAAATATAAATAAAGCTACCCTAGCTCTGTCCAGCTCCTCCACCTCTGATAATCGCCGTAATCTGGTGCATCTGCTCCTCGGTGCAACCCTTAGTCGTCAAAAACTCGACTAATGAAGGAGCGGACTGTGCGGGGGTATGAGCGAGCTGTGGAGCTGTAGGAGTGGTTTGCGCAACCGCAGCCGAGATAGTGGCTTGCGGAACCGCAGCCGAAGGAGATGCATGTGGAGCTGCAGCCGAAGTAGTCTGCCGAATCTCTAAAATTTTGTGTGTGTAATAAACGAGTAAGAATGGTGTATTAGATTTTAATCGAATTCGTATCATTATTAGATTATTGCGAAACCATGAATTTATATATGCTTTTTTGAGATTCCACACGTTCTGTTGAAATTCATATGTTATGTATGAGAATTTATACATCTTGAAATTCCACACATTCAGGGCTATGCTATTATACCCCAATCTAAGAATACTTAGGGACTTAGTCTTAGTTTGGGTATCTAGTTTGGAAAACCGTAGTTTATTTTAAGTGGGGGTAGAAATGATGCTTACTCTAACTTGTAAGCATGTATCTCTGCTTAATTGTTTAGTTTTGATTGGATGCTTAGTTTTGGAGTTATATAATTTACAAAGAAATGTTTTCTTCTCAAGTTTTGAATTTGGATAATCATAACTTTTTAAACTCCAAAATGAATAATGATGTGGCATGGTCATAATTATAGAGTTCGGTTTAATTATATAGTTTTATGTAAGTATGATTAATCAAAGCTAAGTCTACAACCAAATAAGCTCAGGCTACTAATATTGCATATGTTACTATCTATAATGTGATATAATATTTTACTATTAAGTAATATACGTACCAACGTCTCCTTCAACTCCTCGACGGTGGTCTTCAAGACGGCAACATCATGCTCCAGACATCGCTTATGGGGGGTAGGGGAATTAACCGCCAGAGTGGAGATCAACTTCATATGGACCCTGCTAGGACCCATGTAAGGTTCCTAAGCACGACAGCAAGGTTTCGGGTGGCATCGTCCATCCCAAATTAAAATTTTGCCATTCTAAAAGAACCCTAACCAAGGATGTTTAACTAGAGAATCATACGAAAACTAAATGTAAACAACTTTACATCTAAGTGAGTAGGGATTACAACCATTGTAGTCTGTTCCTTCACTTCTATAGCTCCTTGTAGTGGTCCCTTCGCTGCGATCATCGAACTCCCAGACTCTTGAGTGGCTCCATAAGGTGAATGATGCATGCTTTCTTGATGTCTTCAAAATCCAAGATGATCCACGTCGAGGAAACACGGACTTAAGCTATCACTTCACTAATATGGAATTAGTGAATCTAACACCCTAAAGTATATGGCTAGTATAGAAGAGGATGACGAAGTAGGAATTTTGCTCACTTTAGAATTTTATTTCTCATTATTTTTCTTTATCTCCTCAAAACCTAGAATGAAGCTTGAAGGAGATGAAGGAGATGATGAATGAAAAGAGAATGAGAGTGAGGTTAGAAATGCAACCATGGTGAGTATATGTCATGGCTAACCCATGTAGAGAATAAACCATGGCTAATTGATTAGGGTTAAGTTAATAAATATCTTAGGTAAAACAAAACAAGTGGATTTAGTCAATGGTTCTACAAGCTTCTTCCAAGCTCAACCATGACTAATTCCAAGTTTATTTGAATTACTTAATATAAATAAAAACCTAACCATTATCATATAGCATGGTATGATTCTCATACACCCAAGTTGCATGTATCACCTAGCATGTCATAATATTATATATCACATATATAATTTGTGAACAAAACAAAACAATACATTAAACATATATCACATATATGTTAAATGTATCAAAAGTGAGAAAAAGAATTACTTAAGTGAGCATATATTAGTTAATGTAATTTAATATATCAAATATATTAAATTATTAAATCAACACTTGATTTAATAATCCGGCTATATCATATATAACCGACTAATATAATATGTATCATTTCATCGAATTAACACTTGATCCGATGACCCGGCTATATCACATATAATCTGTCGATATCACAAATCGCGAGAATAGAATACGGTATCACATACGCGTATCAATCTCGGTCACGCACATATCACATATGTGCTCCTACTCCGTTTCTCCTGAGCCAGGAAATCTCTGTGTAGGACTCTAAAGACTCGTCAATACACCGGCAGTAGGTAGTGATCATATCAGTCACCCACAAGCCGTCAACGGTCAGCTAAACGTAATGGTCACCCGGGTATTGAGCGATTAGAAGATCAACAAGCAAGCCTGCTCACACTCCTATGAATCCAATCGGTAACACTACCGTACAGTCCGGTCTCTTCGTCTGATATATCGCATATCCAGTCTAGGGGTGGTTAACGTCAGACCCCAGTAACCGATAGGTTGTGTCGATGTGAGGCTCATAACGGGTCGAGAAACTACCGATAACACTTACCAGTAGATCTCCATATCAGCCCTGGCCAAGGACTTCCTGTTATAGCCAATCGAGCACAGCGCAACATTAACCCCCAATATCGGGAGAGATGAAACCCCTCCTATCGCTCATTACCTCCATATGTTTCGGGACTGTACCCAAAAGCCACCGTTTTGCACGTTCTCTTGAACGTGGTAAGGTGGAAATCAAAGCACAGTAGGAATCACACAAGACTCTATGACGATCTCAGGTCTACAGACTAACCTGTACCAGTGTCACCAGAGAACTGCTATCTGACGATATGTATAATACCAACTAGGAGTTCTCGGCGAGTCCGTTCAGTGTACCCAGTCTCCACTGAGCACCCGTACACCATCTTTGATGTCAAACACCAATGAATTTGGGATCATCCATCGCCCATCATATGGGTCAATATGCGTATACGCTAGTCTATTCTCGAGTATCGATGCCCTGTCTCGATACACCCTCGACTAGGACCAATTATAGGATGTACTTATGGACTACCCTTGGCCCTACTAGTATGATCTCCATCATAATCCTGGCAGTCAAAAACACATCCTAAGGGCTTTATCAACATGTGAGAGCAAGACAGTATCACAATACTAATCTACATGTTAAGACAAAGAGCAACCAGATAGCATACTATCATGTCAAGCAAGAAAGTCCTCTCTATATATATCCAAGCATCCACTATAATATACATCACATGTACAATAATGGCCTCTAGGGCATACATATAACTAACAACCCAGTCCTCGGCCTCTCTCCCAACCTCCATGGTGTCCTCCGTGTGCGGCGTCTAGGACTGGGGTCAGTAGCATCAGATCAGTCTGTCCACTAAAATCGATCCCTGATGGCTTCGCCTGCTGCACCACCCACTCCTACACCCATATTAACCATTAAAATATAAGTATATCATTTAAATTTGAACTTATCAAAACAAAAAATTTATTTGAATTAAAATAAATATTAACATTTACGCAATACTCCTGGGTAGCGGTGTCGGGGAATCGAAGCTCGCCCGTGGTAGGATCTGTCGAGATGCCGTGGACGACAAGATATGCGGTCAACACGCTCAGTGTACCACCCTACGCCAGGGTCTGAGCTCTTTGCAATTCGCCAAAAATTTACATATATTATAAAATAACTCTTAATATTGCATTATATCAAAATAGATCTATTGTAATTTACCGATACTTCCATGGCATGAGTAATGTTTCTCAAGCCACATGTGTAAGTGGGGCGACCCCTCTTCGCCGACTTCCTATTCTCCTTCTTTTGATCGATATGTTTCTGCACAAAACAATCAGATTTAGTTTTCTAATTAAGCAACACAAAAAAATAAATTATATACTAAACAATGAATTACATTTAAATTACAAACCTGTTTGCGCTCAGAGTCATAATATTGGCACAAGAGAGGCCATGTATTTACGTCAACTCTGGCAAAGGCCGGAGAATGTATGAAAGCCGCTCTCTCCACCTTAGGGGTCGCTAGCCACTCCAAATAGCAATCGATCTTCAGCTCATTCCTATTATACCGGACCTTAGATTGCAGGTTCTTCATGACGCCCAGGTAAAGAGCGTGAAGATCGAGCACTCTGTCAAGATGATCAGGGTCGGGTACAGGCTGAATGTCGTAATCCAACTGTAAATACAAGAAAATAATGTATTTAAATTATAAGTGTTAAATAATAATAAATTTATTTGATAAGTAAAATGAAAATATATATTAATCTCAGAAGAGGGCAAATGAGCGCCAGTGCTGATCATCCCACTCAACGTGAAGTGGATACTTTTTTTGGATGCGGCTCTCATCCCCCATATGCCGGCCGAACCTATTGGCATAATCGCCAGTATAACGATAATCGGGGGTAAAGAAGAGGGATAATGGTGTCTCCCCTAGCTCTATGGGGCCTCAGTCTATGGGACTGATTTGGCCCTCGAGTCCCCCTCTCGGGATGGGGCTGCCTTGAATCTACAAGAAATATCAAGACAAGCAATATTAAGACAAAACGTTATTTAGAAATCAAGGATTAACTAAAATTGAAGTGCGATATATACCTCCGGCGACAGCAGCACGAGCCTAGGCCCGGGTAGCAGCACAAGCGGGACGATAGTTTCTCCGGTGAAGAACAGCCGGTGACCCGGACGTGGACGCATCCCCTCTAACTAGAAAATAAACATTGACGATAAAATTACATTAATTTTATGGTTATTCTTAGAGGATATGTAAAATGAATAAATATTTTATATTTAAGAATACTAACCTGCAGACTAAACGGAGGGTACAGAAATGGCGGGAGTAGCCTCTGCGCTAGAAGTGGATGCACCACCTATAATTAGACAATTAAAAATAGATTATATAAGTAATTGCAACAAGAATGTGTATATGTATAATATAACATTCTAAATCAATATGCATACAATATAAGATATATAAACATACCCGCAGGTACGGTGGTGGCCTCTGCCTGGGATGTGGAGGCACCACCAATAGCTAAACAATCAAAAATTGATTATCTAAGTAAGAGCAAAAAGAATGTGTGTATATTTATGATATAACATTCTAAATCAATATGCATACACTATAGGATATATAAACATACCTGCAGGTGCGGTAGTGGCCTCTGCCTCTAATGTGGACGCACCACCTACATCTAGACAATTAAACATTGACTATATAAGTAATTTTAAAATAAATATGCGTGTATGTCTATAATATTAAATTAAAAATGAATATGTGTGCAATATACCTGGAGGTGTAGCAAAGTCTATACGAAAGGAGTCATCCGAAGGGGATATGGATCGGGGTGCAAGACCAGCCCTCTGGAGCTCCCTGCGTAGCTCCTAAGACGACAGAACCGCTTTGCCTCTGCCTTGGCTGGTGCTCCTGCCGCCCCTCGCTGTTGTTTCCTCCTATCAGAGCAAAGCTCTGTTCAAAATTTCAAAATTTCAAATGAAGCAGCGCTTCATAGCAGCGCCAGCGCTGAGAGAGTCAAAGACTCTGAAGCAGCACTCAAAGTATATGAGCGCTAGCGCTAAGAGCGCTGCACTCTAAGCAGCACACTACGCGTAAAGCACGTAAGCACTAGCGCTAAGTGCGCTGCACTCTAAGCAGCACACCACGTGCAAAGCACGGGAGCACTAGCGCTGGAACTTAACGTTCCCAACCGTTGGATCAAAGACCCAACGAACATGATTAAAAATCAGTAATCAGAATAAAATTCTATTAAGGAAAGATTCCTCAAAATCTTTCCAAACAAAAACATTGTGCTCTGTAAATCAGAGCACCGTTGGATCAATGATCCAAAGGTGATTAAAAATCACCAAAATTACAGAATAAATTCTTTATGAGGAATAGAAACAAGAAGATTGCCCTCTGTAAATCAGAAGCCCTTGGATCAAAGATCCAACGATGGGAAAATCCCCAAATCAATTGGAGAAAAGATCTCCTTAACCGATTGAACAAATCAGCTCGCCCTATATAAAGGCCCCAAGACTTCAAATCTTATAGAGAAAAACATATAGAAAAACATATAGAGGAACCCCCCCGGATAAACTTTGAAAAATCTCAGAAAGAAGAGCCAAGCTCTCGGTAGAAGAAGAACATTTTCTTCAAGGTAAAAATAAACAGAGAGATGAAATTATCTCATATTAGAAAAAAGAATTCACTTCTTTCTTTAAGATCATGGATCTATAAGACCAAGGTCTTTCATAAAGGATCTCATCATAAATAATTAGAAGAAGAATATAATTCTTCTCACAGATCATAAATCTATAAGACAAATTGTCTTTCAGATATCATGAACATCTCATTATAAAGGGGGGGAGAATAAGTCAATTCTCTTAGGATCACAGATCCATAAAGGCAAAGCCTTTCACCAAAATAAGAGATTGAAATATCTCCTATAAAATACAAGAACTTTGTTCTTTGAACCATGAGACAAAGTCTCTTATAAGATTGAGAATTTAATTCTCGGGACGCAAACTGATCTAAGTTGCATAAAAGAAGAGCCTTAGCGCTACTAATTTAAAAGAGCTTCAGCGCTCCACATCTAACGCAAAGCGCTGCAGAGCCTTGGTGCTCTTAATTTTAAAGAGCCTTAGCGCTCCAAATATAGCGCAATGCGCTTATTGACTGGCGCTCAGCTCCAAGCGCGCCACGTGCTCATCACGTGTGCGCTACTTAACAAGAGTGCCTTAGCGCTCCACATCTAGCGCAAAGCGCTGCAGAGCCTTAACGCTCCAAATATAACGCACCACGCTCATTGACTGCGCTCAGCGCCAAACGCGCCACGTTCTCCTCACGTGTGTGCTACTTAACAGGAGAGCCTCAGCACTCCACATCTAGCGCAAAGCACTGCAGACCCTTAGCGCTCTAAATATAGCGCACTGTGCTCATTGACTGGCGTTAGCGCCAAGCGCGCCACATGTTTCTCACGTGTGCGCTGATAGAACATAAACTGTTCTTTAAAATAAAGCCCAGAGCTATGATGAATGCTCAGCGTTCAATAAAGACAAAAATATTGTCAAAACTCAAATCAATGTTCAGCATTGTCAAATGTTTAACATTTTAACTGAGTGGGCCGAGCCAAAGTTGGCCATAAACCCCTCATTCAGATTAATTGAGCCCATATACTCATAAATCTCAGATCTTAGTCCCAATTGGACTACAGATCTCCCAACCTAAATTGATTCAAGGGTACATCTCTTCACTCCTCTGATATTTGTCGTTGTAATCGTTTAACGTCTTCAAAGAGGTGACGGGTCCCGACAACCAAACGTTCCATGGATTGTGGGGTCTTTAAACCCATGGACTATGATGTCCTTAACCTCGGACTGTGGGGTCCTTAAACCCATGGACTATGATGTTCTTAACCTCGGACTGTGGGGTCCTTAAACCCATAGACTATGATGTCCTTAACCTCGGACTGTGGGGTCCTTAAACCCATGGACTCGGACTGTGGGGTCCTTAAACCCATGAAACCTTAGACTGTGGGGTCCTTAAACCCATGGACTATGATGTCCTTAACCTTGGACCGTAATGTCCTTAAACTAATGGACCGCAATGTCCCTAAACTAAATAATAGAGCCCAAATGCTCTTTTGTTAGATCTAAATGATCCCGTTAAGTAGATCTTAGTCTAAAATTAGACTAACGTATCCTCAACAAACGTTTAAGTTGATCTTTGTCTAAAAATGAGACTGACGTATCCTTAAACCCAACCCCAAACCCAAATCTAAGAAGATACGGATTTGGACTAATCCACGCCCTGCGGGCGACAACATAAATTAGTCTCCGTATATAATCCACAGGCAACCAAAAACAAAACAAACACCCATGACATGAAGTGACCATGTGGAGAAGGAGAAAGCGGTTACTGCGATGCGGTAGCGTAATTAACTGCAAGGGCTTGCGCCTGCAGGGAAGAGCGTCCCCAGAATAAAAAACCCCTCAATGAGGAGGAATCTGATGAAGTCTACTACATCGGCCGCATCCAGCCAAACCTTCGATACACTGTGTCATAAATCAACTTGGCATCTTCGGAGAAGTAGATGGATAGCACCAAATAGCATCTGCCCTCGAAATTCAGGCAAGACGGACCTACGCGGTCACGTCTCTGTGTTCGGCGGAGAACAGATTATGGCATGCCCGGTGGGACCTTTTCCTCTTTCCATTCTACACTTCATGTGTCGTGTTCGCGAACGAATCGCGGTTTGATATGGTTGCCCTTGGGTTCGAGGTACTAAGATTTGGTTTTGCTCCCGTGCAGAAAAAAGAACATCAATGGCCTCTAATTGTTCCAGCTACAACAACAACTCTCATTCCATCCTATCCGGAGGAGTGACTTATGGGCCCCAAGCGGCCTCCCTTTTCACAATGCCGGTGGAAAAGGTGACCCAAGCCACCACTAGGCTTTTCTTCGGGACCATGATCCCACCCATGAGCTTCAACACTCCAGTGCCGTCTCAGGAAGCTCCAAAGAAGCCGGTCTTTGATCGGATTACCACTACCACGGCCCCTCTTAACGGATCGCCCAAACCAAGCGCCTCAGTGTTCAGCAGACTGGGCCAGAGCTCAAATGGGCCTGTGAAGAATCCTACAATTCCTGAAGAGGTTATCCCGAAGCGGATAGCATTCCTGCTCCTGAAGTCGTCAAGGCAGCTTCTCCTTCCAAGGGGTCGGTCTTCACAAGACCGGCCATTACAACTCCCCATCCAAGCGAAATCGCTAAGTCTGCTTTCCCTGCTCGGATGTCTGCCTTCCACAGGATGACCATCCTTTCTCAACGAACGTCAGTCTTCAAGAGGCTAATTCCGACAGCACTTGACCAGAACGGAAAGATTGAAGTCACCCCTACAGTTGAGCCAATACCGTCTGTAAGGCATGCTCAACATCGCCACTGGCGCCGAGTGAGGAAGGCTGGGGGCAGCTCCCCTTTCGGACTCACCCCACCAGCTCCAATGGTAGGAGTTGATGTTGTTGTTCCAACTGGGAACAGCTTTGAACTACTTAACAGGGTGAGCAGGAATTCGCCAACTGCCGTGTTAAAAAAGTCTCATCCGCCTGTTGAAAAGATCACAAATTCGAAACTGGAGCAGCCCCCTCAGCAGCTGTCCTCCAAAATTTACAAAGTCTGGCGTCAAGTCCAAGACTCGGTGATAGATCAAGACTATCTCGGCCGACAGGAAAAGATGAAGGTTCGGCGAGAAGAGGACCACCCTGTCAAGCCACAGAAGGCGACAGCTGCTTGGGTGCCCACTGCAACGGCCCCTTCAACTTCGACCGCCTACAAGAGGAGAAAGCTGGAGAAAATCCCGGAGTCTACAACGAATCGCAAGACTACTGAACCCAAACGCCCTAAGTCTGGGGGCATGGTAGTGCATATCGTATATGGCATCTAGAAAAGAGGATAGCCGTATCTCCACAGGTCATCGACCGCTTACGTGATCAGTGACTAAGGCCCAAGAGAAACAACAGAAGCTCCAGGAAATGCTAACGCAAATGGCCGTACTCACAGGGCCAAAAGAAAGCCTGGAAACGTCATCAGAGCAACGTCAAGAACAAGAAACTGATGCTAAGTTCCTTCGCAGAATCCTCGAAAAGAAGGACAAAGAGGCAGCGGAGCAAGCTGCCAACATAAAACGAATGGCGTTCCTATTCCAAGACATGGTCGCGATGATGTTACAGCTGGAGCCTCCAGCTGAAGATCCTCCGATTATCCTCGAAGACAACCAAGCGGAGACGTCAAACCCTCTTCCGACTTGTTCAGCAGCCAAAGAGGAGACTATCTCAAAAGCTGCCGTGGATGATTACATCACTCAGCAGATACGAGTTCATCAAGCGAATGAAGCAGCTGGGCAAATTGTTAAGACTGGACGACCCTATCCGGGTTGGTACAACCAGATAAAGTACCCACCGGGATACACGATCCCCAAATTCCACATATATAAGGGAACGGGAAACCCGCACCAACATGTTGCTCAATTTAGAGTCTTGTGCGGCAATACTGGAGGTGATGATAAAATACTGCTCCGCCAGTTTGTTAGCAGCTTGTCAGAGACGGCATTTGAGTGGTATTCCGAGCTCCCGAATGACTCCGTTAAGACGTTTGCAGAAATGGAGTTGCTCATTACATTGAGGTTCGCAAGCGCTAGCGAACGCAGCCCAATCACTGCATTAATCAATGCTGTAGGGTTCCTAGGCACACTTGTGAAGGTTCATAAAGCATCAAACATGCCCGAATAAAATTTTACATGTGCCGAACAACCCAAAGACAGGATCTTTGCTAGATTATTAGGGTTTAGCATGCAAGATAACATCTTTAAAGCTAAGTGTGAGGGATTACAACCTTTGTAGTCCGCTCGTTCGCTTCACAAGCTCCGAGTAGAAGTCCCTTCGCCGCGATCCACGATCTCCCGGACTCAAGAGAGGCTCCACGACTCGAACGATCCATGCTAGCTTGAAGTGTTCCGATTCTCCGATGATCTACGTCGAAATTGCTATAACCCAAGCTTCCTCACTCTAAAGAGATGAACACCCTAATCTAATGGGCTAGATTAGATGAGGATGATGGAGTAGTATTTATGCTTTCTTTTTAATTCACTTTCTCACAATAAATCATCACAAAAGGAATTTCTAGTGAGCTTTTTCTCAAACTCAAGAGAGAAGAAGAAGAAGAAAATGAAGAGAATAATCCTTTTGTGATGAATAGTAGATAAATGTATATGATTGATTATGGAACCATGGTTAAGGATGAGAGGCTAAAAGTTTGTAGAGAATAAACTAGGGTTTGGGTTTGGTTAGGTTAAGGATAAGTATCAACCATAATATCTTAACCAAGACAAAATAGAATCCTTCTAGAATGAACAAGAAGGAGCTAACCCTAATCAAACCCTAATCCCTTTTTATCATCCTTAAACATGTTTCATAATATATCATTACATGTCACAATAATATATATCACATATATATTATATATTTACAACAAAAGAAAATAATACAATTAACATATATCGCATATATATCAATGTATTAATCCGGTGAGAAAATGAAATAATAAAGCGAGCCAATATTAGATAATGTAATACAATATATCATATATATCATTATACATTAAATCATCGAATCAACACTTGATCCGACGATCCGGCTATATCGAATATAACCGACTAATATATCATGTACCGATTCATCGAATCAATACTTGATCCGATGTCCTGATTCATATCTAAATATCGCGAGAATATAATACGGTATCTCATATCGCATTTGTTGGAGATAGTGCCCTCAGAGTCAATTATTAGGTCACAGGTACGTGATTGTAATGATTGAGGGAGGACCTATCCCAGTAGGACAGTCTTGCTCGAGATGATAGTATGCTATCTGGTTTACCTTTATCATCGTGTACTGCTTTAGGTGACATGACACGTCGCTATTACATGTTGATAGAGCCCCTAGGATTTTTGCTTGACCACCAGCAGTATGAGGGCGATCATATAAGTGGGAGCTGGGGGTCTATAAGCTTATCCTTAAAAGGTCCCTAGTCGTGGGAGTTTCGAGACTGGGCATCGATACTCCATTAGTAGACTAGTGTATACAGTCGAGACCCCGACGAGGGGCGGTGGCCGGTCTCACAAGCCACTGGTGTCAGTTGGATCACCTAAGATGTATACAGGTGCTCATTGGGTTATGAGTACACCGGACAGGACTCGCCGGGAACATGCTAGTTGGTCATATACCAGACGTCAGATGGCAGTTCCCTGGTGACATGTGTGCAGGTTAGTTCATCGACCTGGGGATCGTCATTTGTCTCGTGTGAGTTCCCACTGTACTTTGATTACTACCCTACCACGGCTCAAAGGAGTCGTGCAAACAGGTTTTAGTTGGGTACAGTCCCGAGCCACATGGAGGCAGTGAGCGTATCTTCAGGGGTTCGTCTCTCCCGGTATTGGGGGTGAGGTCGTGCTGTGTCTAGGAGAGCCATTACACAAAGTCCTTGGCCAAGGCAAGGAGATTTACTGGTAGGTATTCCAGTAGTATCTCAGGGTGTTCTGGGCTACACTCCGACACGACTTGTACCGCTTTTGGGGGTCTGACTTTTACCAACCCCCTAGGCCCGCCATGCGATACTCATAGACGAACGGACCGGACTGCACGGATATTGTCACTGACAGGCTCAGTTGGGTGTCGGGGTGAGCTTCCTCATCGACGTCCCATTTGGTCAGTACCTGGTAGCCCGTCACGTATTGGCTTATACCTCTGACGTGCTAGTGGTTAAATCCACAGCCATAGTATTGACGAGTCTTTAGAGTCCACCACATTTACAGTTACTCAAGCTTTCGGGCGAAAGGTTGTAGAGGCCGTATGGAGATATGGCAAGGTCCGATCAGATACGTGCGGTATTACACGGATCAGGATCGGACAGTTTGTACTATAGGCCGTATGGTTATATGGCAGGGTTCGATCAGATACGTGCGGTATTGCACGGATCAGGATCGAACAGATATTACTATCCGGTTTTGGTATAAGCCGGATTCTAGTATAGTACAGTGTAGATTTTGTCTCATTGCATTTGTATTTCGGTCGGAATACAAATGCGGGTGTGTATGCACAGTATCGGGGTTTTCCTGTAATTTATTACGGGACCAGTTTTCTGGAGTTGCCAGTTTGCTTTCCGTTTCGGCCAATTTCCATTGTTCCGTTCATTGGCCGAAGATTGGTGGAGGAGGGCTTATTTGCATTGTTGCAAATAGGCATTTGTGGAGGGGGTCTTTGCATCTTTGTTTTATCATGATAGCCTCTCATTGACCTTGACTTCTAGCATCATGATTGCTTGACTTTTAGTGATCATCATGGTTGTTGATGATGAGTTTGGTGATGATGGTTGGATGAGTGTTGGTTTTGCTTGTGATCATTGCTTGATATCATAACCATTCCTTTCTTTCTCTTTTTGATTATGGTTGTGGTTTTTGATCTTTTGATATATCATATCACTCCCTCACTCCATGTTTTTTCTCCTGACCTCTCATGGCCGGCCAAACATAGTAGGGGCTGTCCCAAATTTTTGTGGGGAGGTTTTGGCTCATTTCATGTTGCAAAAATCCCACAAGTTCAATCCACAAACCCCCAAGTTCTATCCCTCCACAAATGGCAACTCCACAACCCCAAAAATGAGACTTCTTCTACTACACATTCTACAGCGATTCTTGGGCACGTCGAGTAGCCGGCTTCGTGCCCGAGTTGCCTCGGCATTGAGGTGGGAGCCCGTAAACAAAGTTGGCGATGTGGTGCACTTCCGGCGACGAGGAGGAGACGGGACTTTTCCGCAGGAGATCGGGAGCATGATGAGAAGACCGGAGGACTTGGATCGTCGGTATATCTCTATTCCCATTCTTGTAGATAGCCTAGACTAGTTAATGGTTCGATCCGGAGTTTAGTGCGCGGTGGTGCCGGTTTGCAAAGTCCGCAAAAATTTAAGTTTACCACCGTTTCCGCATTCCGGCGTCGGATTGACGGCCGGGGCGCCGCCGTGCACTTACAGTGGTATCAGAGCCTCGCCATTAACTTCGTCTAGCTTTCGTTTGATGTGTTTTGCTTTTCCGATCGACCAAAATTCCAAAATCTATGTTTTTGTGCACATCAGTTTTCTGTTAAGATTTTTTGGTGTCCAAAAATTTTTCAGGTGGTCTCAGAATGATGTGCAGGAAATTCTAAGCATACTGGAAAAATTCGACACTGTGATCTCTCCTCATGAGCGCGGAACCGCGGCCTCACCTCTATATTGGGCCGCGGATCCGCCGCAGTGTGGAGAGGTCAGTGGGCCATCTTTTTCCAGTGGGCTTCAGGGTAGTAATTAGGGGTTTTGGAATATTAAAATTGGGCCAATTATTTCTGTGACTGCTACAGTATTCTTTGTGGGCCCACTTGTTATTTTTTTTTGGTCAATCGGAAAATCTTAAACACATTTTTCACAGTATTTACATTATATCTGCGACCGTGAATGTCACTCGATCGGTAAATCCTGTCTAACTGCTATAGCCCGGTTAGACGGATTTGCGAACGTGACTTTCACGTTGATGTTCTATGTATTTGCTGTGTTGTTGCGGATCGGTCGTGGGGGATAGCCTGGATGCAATGCTAGTACAGTTCTGTTGTATTATGTACATTTGATATTGCGGGGCGAGCGTCCGACATGTGGACTGCCGTCACTGCCTGTTTGTATTATTATTTTGGGGCACGACCTGGTTGCGGTCGATGTACCCGTTGTATGTATATTTTACTTTCTGTACTAGGTTGCCCCGCGGAGGGGTGCACGGATAGCCGGGTTCTGGAGGGCAACAAGCCCGCATCTCATGGCATTGAGACGGAGGGGGCTTCACTCTAGGATTGGCGGGCTATTCGCCACACTCGTAGGGGGTACAGGTTGACCCAGGAGGGGTGCCCAAGTTACCGGATTCCGTGAAGTGCTGGGTGGTCCATTCACGGCGCTGAAGGGGGCTGCCTCGCTTCAGGTTTTGGCGGGTAACTTGCCGCACCCGTAGGGGTCTAGGATTTCATTGCACAGGCTATCCACACGACCAGGGGAACGTCGGGTTTCAGTAGTGGCTCTGTGAAACCCGGGGATCCCAGATATCTGTATTGTTTCTGTGATGCTGTTCATTCTCTGTGATGTTGCATTTTATTCACGCCTTGAGCGAATATAATATATTGGTATATATATTAGTAGATGTTGTATATGTTTTGCATCCGCGCTAGTCCAGTCCCCGCTCTGTCGTTAGTAAGCTAACCTAACGGGTAATGACGGAACCCAGTGGCGAATGCGGATGGCATATACGTACATCAGTATATTTTCGTTCTTTTTGGTGTGATCAATTGATGGGACTGCATTGATTCGGATCAATGCAAAGTTAAAAACAAACCTAATCTGATGTTGTTGGAACACTTTTCAAAAAGCTGTTATTGCAAGGACGTTCACTTTTGTTTTGCATCGAGGTATTCATTGGAATATCCTGCTCCTCAGTCGACGAGGCAAGGGCCGAGATCCCTTCACCGGGAGTGACCCCTTGGACAAAAAGTTTGCGTCAGGGCATTAACTTCACTATAGCCGATTACTTTTGCTTTGCACCGTGGTATTCATTTGGAATATCCTGCACCCCATTCTACGGGGAAAGAGCCGAGATCCCTTCACCGGGAATGACCTCTTTAGCAACGGTTTTCGTCACTATATTTTCAAAAAGCTATCAGTTCCTTCAACGATATCAAGTTCTTTACGTTAAAGGTTTTCGCCAGAAACCATTCGTAGCCCTCCGTCGTTTCAGACGGGTAGCACGTAGTATTCATGCTATGTTTGTTGACCTTCGTCAAGGCATAGTGTATGGTAGCTGCTTGTTACCTTTCTGCTGCATAGATAGATGTGTTGGTTTGGGACAGTCGTATAGCCTTGTTGACCTTCGTCAAGGGCTTGTACGGGTGGATTCAAATTAACCTGGATAATGACGGGTAGAACTTGACATGTGACTTATGATTTGTTGACCTTCGCCAAGGTCATAAGAGCATGGGGCAGAAATCACATCGGGAGTTTCAAAAGTACTGAAACTTGCCAGATATGCGCATACCTTCTGGAGTGTGACACCGTGAGCGGATTCCGTCACGTTGTCATGCGATGAGAGTTGGATCCCGATTCCCACTGATGAGTTAGTTTACTCCTCGGGTAACCCCGACTAATTCTTCTTTCAGGTTTGGAGGAGAATTTGAGGTACAGTGGGAGGATTCCAGATTAGATAAATTGGTGACCATTCTGATCTAGGTTAGAGTGCACGCTGAGTGTTTCTTTTCTCTCTCTCTTTGGCAGCGACCTTTGACCCGACCCTAAGACTTTGACTCAGTGACCAAGTTGACCGAACCTTCTTAAACACTGGCTTTTGGATTGTCAGAGTTGCAGACCTCATTGCCACTCCTACTTTTACCCTTTTCTCTAGGACACCCCGTATTACTACGAACGTCCACTTCCATTGGACAAAACCATCGTATGGTTAGATACGAACTCGAAAGAATTTATTCGAGGATGGTTTCCGGTTCTGGAGAAAACGGATAGGATTATTCAGTTGTCTTTTCCTTTTACCTTCTCTCAGGTTACGAGTACTCCTTGGTTTAGGGGTAGTACACCTATTACGCAAATTGGATTGTCTTCTTCCAAACCTTAGGCTGGTGCCGACCGGTAGGGAATGAAGAAAACCAATTAGCATAACGATGGTGTGCAGAAGGTATTAAGTTCAGACAAAGCAAGGGATTAGTAAGAGGGCAAAGTAAATTGCAACAGATATTCACGACCAAACCAAATATTTCGTTACCACTCCCACATCACCTTTGTATTTCTCCAGGACACTCCGTATCACTACGAAGATCCACAGTTTAATTGGATATTCCATCGTATGGTTATATACGAACTCGAATGGAACTTGTTCCAGTTCGGGGATGGATTCTGGTCCAGGAGAAATAGGAATAAGATTTATTCAGGTGTCTTTTATCTTCACCCTCTCTCATTGCGAGTGTTCCTAGGATTGGGACAGTACACCCATTATGCTTATTGGATAGTCTTCCTCCAAACCATAGGCTGGTGCCGAACGGTAGGGAAGGAAGAAAACCATTTGGCCTAAAAGGGTGTGCAGAAGGTAAAGACTAAAGACATATGAAGGGATTTGGAGAGGTGGCAAAGAACTATACGGTTACAGTCGTGAATCTGGAAGAGGCATTACTAGGAATACCAGGATACCCCATCGAAACATTTCAATGTTTCAGTTTCACTGTGTACTGTTAATAGAAAACTGATTTCCCGATTAGATACTTACTCCAGGGTATGTATTTACCAGATACGATTCTCACATCTGTATGGTTTTACAGATGATGAGTGGGAGTAAGTTATTGGGAATTGGGTGATTATCCTCATTATATCGGGATTCGTTGTAATCGGTGATATTTGAGGAAATCACCTGGGTTGTTTGCCGGTCGGCAAATATTTGGTTTTGAATATCCGCTGTTATGCACCAATTTCAAATTGATATATCTGTACGTCTATTTTCATAGAGTGAGATATACCTTTTGATATTATGTCGATGACATTTACCTATATCAGTGGATGGTTAGGTAAGGAGCATTAAACAGCGGTGTAATTCTTCTTAACCACAAGTACAGTTTTCAACCTACGACACACAGTGAATGAGTTATCAGGCTCAAGGGACTTATACAGAGTATTGTATGTTGTCCAGTGTCCATTAGGACAGAGGGGTTGGTCCTCGTACTATATTCGGTTTACTTATGACTTCTCTAGTTTTTAGACAAGTGTTTCGTGGAAACACAGGGTCCGAATTTTGAGAAGTTATAGGTATTTGAATAGAGTAGAGAACCAGGTGTAGCAAGTATCGGGATTCTTCAAAGAGATCGAAGATGTAGATACTTGTGTATGGTGTTCAGTTGATAGTAATGATTAAGAGAACTTGCTTCTTTTTCAGGTTACTCATAATTGGAAATGCTTCCTAAGTTGAGTAACGCTGATCGGCCTCCTTCCATTTAGTTGACATGCGCTGGGGACAGCTGCATGATTTGAATCTGGTTCAATTAAATCAGTGCCTCTGTTTCTATATTGGATATAGAACAGTTCATATCTTAACGATGTTAAGGTACGGGGAGTTGTCCGGTTTATGATTAAAACCAGACACTGGATAACTCAAGGCACGCTTCTGTAATGGCTGTTTGTGGGTTGACCCAGGCTATGACGCGGGTTGACTTTCTACCATCTGGATGAACAATAGCGATATTGTTCTAGACTCGCCACAGTTTTAATAAAAATGGATTTTTTCAGAAAACAGTAGTGGGAGTATGGTAGAACTGGAAGTGATTCCAGAACCACAAACGATTACTGAAGATTTGATGAGGAACCTAAAGATTCAATCTGGATTGACATTCCATTGGCCACTCCGCAGATAAGGTGGGTAACTTCAGGCACCCGAGAGGTACTACGGTAGCTTCAAGGACGGTGACAAGGAAGTTCTTGTTTACCCAAAATTGCCATTGCTGTTGTTCCAGGTTACGAGACCCGGCGGGAGGATGAGTATAGCGTCGTTCTAAACCAGTTTTAGAAGTGTACGTCTATATGACTCTGCCAGAGGGTTGTCGTAGTCAGTGGGAGCAGCGGAAGCATTGGTGGACAGGTAGCTTATGTCTATTTATAGACTAAAGCAGATGTAGCGGAGATAGATCATCTATTTCTGACGTGACAGTCATAGGTTTGACTTCATCAGAATAGGGGATGGATCTGTTGAGAAGGTAGTAGGGTGTGATGTCCTGGTATCTGGATGACATACACAGAATAGGAAAGGAAACTCCTATACTACAATCGGTTATACTTTGGTCGTCACACAGTTGTTTCTCCACAAAGGAAATGGATTTTATATCAGACATACTGGTTACTAGATCTATGGTCTTAGATCTAGATTTGGGTGGTTTCCCAATCAGGGTACTTGACAGCGTTCTAAGAGTATTTAGGATGGACGACTCCTGGCACGGTAGTGTACCTGCAGGTAATGGAGTCACCCTCTCCAAAGGTGTCTTACAGACTAAAGGGGAGAGGGACGGGCATGATTGGCAGATCACTTGCTCAGGCAATTGAGTCAATCGTGAGATGTCAAGTACCACACCAGATGTTGTTCTTGCACTAGATGCAATAAGTTGACATTAATCCAATCCTGGAGAAACAGTCGGAAGCAGTTTTAGAACATAAGTGGATGTTCTAGGGAGATGATAACGACAGCCTCATTCAGGAGACAGTTATCATTCCAGGCTTCCAAGGTGACATGGACGACAAGAAGGTTGTCAGAGTTATAGTTTTCCTTCTGATGAGGGGCAGTATTTTGGACAGGTGGTCCAAGGCAATACAAAGGGAGGCATGGCGCGCTGGACACTGATTAAGTTCAGTTGTCAATACAGTCTAAGAAGTTTGGATTTGGAGTTCATTTATGAGCTACGTCCCATCAGACATCCAGACATATTCTAAGACTGATATTGCTCTTTTCGGGAGATGGGTTTCTCCGCGAACTTGAGATATAGAGAGACATAGAAAGAAACAACTAAGCGGATCCACTCACTGAGGCTATTCCTCGAACGCAATAGTTCCGCAAACGAGCTTTGTGAGACTGACTAGTAGAGGAGTTGGATGTTCGGTATCACACGGGCTGTGAGTATGCGACATCGCAATAATTAGCCTTGAGTGCAAGTGGGAGATTGTTGGAGATAGTGCCCTCAGAGTCAATTATTAGGTCACAGGTACGTGATTGTAATGATTGAGGGAGGACCTATCCCAGTAGGACAGTCTTGCTCGAGATGATAGTATGCTATCTGGTTTACCTTTATCATCGTGTACTGCTTTAGGTGACATGACACGTCGCTATTACATGTTGATAGAGCCCCTAGGATTTTTGCTTGACCACCAGCAGTATGAGGGCGATCATATAAGTGGGAGCTGGGGGTCTATAAGCTTATCCTTAAAAGGTCCCTAGTCGTGGGAGTTTCGAGACTGGGCATCGATACTCCATTAGTAGACTAGTGTATACAGTCGAGACCCCGACGAGGGGCGGTGGCCGGTCTCACAAGCCACTGGTGTCAGTTGGATCACCTAAGATGTATACAGGTGCTCATTGGGTTATGAGTACACCGGACAGGACTCGCCGGGAACATGCTAGTTGGTCATATACCAGACGTCAGATGGCAGTTCCCTGGTGACATGTGTGCAGGTTAGTTCATCGACCTGGGGATCGTCATTTGTCTCGTGTGAGTTCCCACTGTACTTTGATTACTACCCTACCACGGCTCAAAGGAGTCGTGCAAACAGGTTTTAGTTGGGTACAGTCCCGAGCCACATGGAGGCAGTGAGCGTATCTTCAGGGGTTCGTCTCTCCCGGTATTGGGGGTGAGGTCGTGCTGTGTCTAGGAGAGCCATTACACAAAGTCCTTGGCCAAGGCAAGGAGATTTACTGGTAGGTATTCCAGTAGTATCTCAGGGTGTTCTGGGCTACACTCCGACACGACTTGTACCGCTTTTGGGGGTCTGACTTTTACCAACCCCCTAGGCCCGCCATGCGATACTCATAGACGAACGGACCGGACTGCACGGATATTGTCACTGACAGGCTCAGTTGGGTGTCGGGGTGAGCTTCCTCATCGACGTCCCATTTGGTCAGTACCTGGTAGCCCGTCACGTATTGGCTTATACCTCTGACGTGCTAGTGGTTAAATCCACAGCCATAGTATTGACGAGTCTTTAGAGTCCACCACATTTACAGTTACTCAAGCTTTCGGGCGAAAGGTTGTAGAGGCCGTATGGAGATATGGCAAGGTCCGATCAGATACGTGCGGTATTGCACGGATCAGGATCGGACAGTTTGTACTATAGGCCGTATGGTTATATGGCAGGGTTCGATCAGATACGTGCGGTATTGCACGGATCAGGATCGAACAGATATTACTATCCGGTTTTGGTATAAGCCGGATTCTAGTATAGTACAGTGTAGATTTTGTCTCATTGCATTTGTATTTCGGTCGGAATACAAATGCGGGTGTGTATGCACAGTATCGGGGTTTTCCTGTAATTTATTACGGGACCAGTTTTCTGGAGTTGCCAGTTTGCTTTCCGTTTCGGCCAATTTCCATTGTTCCGTTCATTGGCCGAAGATTGGTGGAGGAGGGCTTATTTGCATTGTTGCAAATAGGCATTTGTGGAGGGGATCTTTGCATCTTTGTTTTATCATGATAGCCTCTCATTGACCTTGACTTCTAGCTTCATGATTGCTTGACTTTTAGTGATCATCATGGTTGTTGATGATGAGTTTGGTGATGATGGTTGGATGAGTGTTGGTTTTGCTTGTGATCATTGCTTGATATCATAACCATTCCTTTCTTTCTCTTTTTGATTATGGTTGTGGTTTTTGATCTTTTGATATATCATATCACTCCCTCACTCCATGTTTTTTCTCCTGACCTCTCATGGCCGGCCAAACATAGTAGGGGCTGTCCCAAATTTTTGTGGGGAGGTTTTGGCTCATTTCATGTTGCAAAAATCCCACAAGTTCAATCCACAAACCCCCAAGTACTATCCCTCCACAAATGGCAACTCCACAACCCCAAAAATGAGACTTCTTCTACTACACATTCTACAGCGATTCTTGGGCACGTCGAGTAGCCGGCTTCGTGCCCGAGTTGCCTCGGCATTGAGGTGGGAGCCCGTAAACAAAGTTGGCGATGTGGTGCACTTCCGGCGACGAGAAGGAGACGGGACTTTTCCGCAGGAGATCGGGAGCATGACGAGAAGACCGGAGGACTTGGATCGTCGGTATATCTCTATTCCCATTCTTGTAGATAGCCTAGACTAGTTAATGGTTCGATCCGGAGTTTAGTGCGCGGTGGTGCCGGTTTGCAAAGTCCGCAAAAATTTAAGTTTACCACCGTTTCCGCATTCCGGCGTCGGATTGACGGCCGGGGCGCCGCCGTGCACTTACAGCATTATCCTCGGTCCTGCACATATCACATATGTGCCTCTACTCCATTTTGCCTGAGCCAAGAAACCTCTGTGTAGGACTCTAAAGAATCGTCAATACGCCGGTAGCAGGTGATGATCATATCAAACACCCACAAGCTGCAAGCGGTCAGCTAAACGTAACAGCCACCCAGGTATTGAGCGATCAGAAGATCAACAAGCTAGCCTGTCCATTCTCCTGTGAATCCAATCAGTAACACTCCCGTACAGTCTGGTCTGTTCGTCTGATATGTCGCACATCAAGTCTAGGGGTGGTATACGTCAGACTCCAGTAACCGATAAATCGTGTCGATGTGAGGCTCATAACAGGTCGAGAAACTTACCAGTAACACTTACCGGTATATCTCTATATCAGCCCTGGCCAGGGACTTCCAGTTATAACCAATCGAACACAGCACAACATCAACTCCCTATACCGGGAGAGACGAATCCCCTCCTATCGCTCATTGCCTCCATGTGATTCGGGACTGTACCCAAAAGCCACCGTTTTGCACGCCCTCTTGGACGTGGTAAGGTGGAAATCAAAGCACAGTGGGAATCACACAAGACTCTATGAAGATCTCGGGTCTACAGACTACCCTGTACCAGTGTCACCGGAGAACTGCCATCTGACGTGTGGTATATCACCATCTGAGAGTTCTCGGCGAGTCCGTCCAGTGTACCCAGTCTCCACTGAGCACCCGTACACCATCTCTGATGTCAAACATCGATGGATATGGGATCATCCATCGCCCATCATATGGGTCAAGATGCGTATACGCTACTCTACTCTGGTGTATCGATGCCCCGTCTCGATATACCCCCGACTAGGAACATTTATAGGATGTACTTATCGACTACCGTGGCCCCACTAGTATGATCTCATCATAATCCCAGTAGTCGAGTACAGATCCTAAGGGCTTTATCAACATGTGAGAGAAAAACAGTAAACCAATACAAGTCAACATGTTAAGATAAAGTGAAACCAAATAGCATACTATCATGACGAGCAAGAAAGTCATCTCTGTATATATCCAAGCATCCATCATAATATACATCATATGTACAACAATGGCTTCTAGGGCATATACATAACTAACAATCTCCCACTTGCACTAAGGCCAGCTGCTATAGTATCTCATACCTAGCATCCCGAATAATCTCTCAAACTGTATCTGGGGAATGGTCTTCGTGAGTGGATCCGCAGTGTTGTCCTTCGTATCTACTCTCCTGACCTCGATCTCCCGGCGATCAACTATCTCCCTGATCAGGTGATACCGCCTCAGAATATGTCTGGACTTCTGATGGGATCTGGGTTCCTTGGCCAAAGCCACAGCTCCATTGTTATCGCAATACACAGGTATTGGATGTTCAATGGATGGAACCACACCAAGTTCACTAATGAACTTCTTCATCCAGACAGCCTCTTTGGCAGCATCGTTGGCAGCGATATATTCAGCCTCCATCGTCGAGTCTGCAACGGTATCCTGTTTGGAACTCTTCCAACATACCGCCCCTCCATTGAGGGTAAAGACAAATCCCGAGTGCAACTTAGAGTCGTCCTTATCACTTTGGAAGCTGGAATCGGTAAAGGACTCCACCCGGAGTTCTCCGTTACCATACACTAAGAACATGTCTCTAGTCCTTCGTAAGTACTTGAGAATGATCTTCACAGCCGTCCAGTGACTCTCTCCAGGATCTGCTTGATACCGACTCACTACACTTAGTGAGTATGCTACATCGGGTCTGGTACATAGCATCACATACATGATAGAGCCTACTGCCGAAGCATAGGGTATCCCTTGCATGCGAGCTCTCTCCAAATCAGTCTTGGGAGATATCTCTTTGGAGAGAGTGAGTCCAGAGATCATGGGTTGGTTCCCACGCTTGGATTCTTCCATACTAAACCTCTTTAGTATGGTGTCAATGTACTTGGATTGGGACAATCCCAGTATCCTTTTGGATCTATCTCTATAGATCCTAATCCCCAATATACAGGAGGCATCACCTAGATCTTTCATTGAGAATCTTTGTGATAAGAAGAGCTTGACTGATTGCAGCATAGGAATATCATTTCCTATCAAGAGTATGTCATCCACGTACAATACGAGGAAGACAACCTTACTCTCTGCTACCTTCTTATAGATACAAGGTTCATCTATGTTTTTGATGAAGTCAAACTCTTTGACTACTACATCAAAACAGATGTTCCAACTCCGCGATGCTTGCTTCAACCCATAAATGGATTTAAGAAGCTTGCACACCTTTCCGCCGCTTCCACTATCTACGAAGCCCTCTGGCTGAGTCATGTACACGCACTCTTCTAAATCACCATTTAGAAAGGCGGTCTTAACATCCATTTGCCAGATTTCGTAGTCATGGTATGCAGCAATGGCAAGTAAGATCCGGATGGGCTTAAGCATAGCTACTGGAGAAAAGGTTTCGTCATAATCCACACCTGGTCGTTGACGAAAACCCTTTGCTACAAGTCTAGCTTTGAAAGTCTCGACTTTTCCATCTACACCAAATTTCCTTTTAAAATCCACTTGCTCCCAATGGGTTTTACCCCTTCAGGAGCATTTTCCAAAATCCATACTTTATTGGTGTATATGGATTCCATCTCAGATCGCATTGCATCCAGCCATTTCACAGAGTCACCACTCGTGATGGCCTGCTCGAAACTAGTCGGGTCATCATCTTCCATGATGCAATCCTCGCTTCCACCATCAATGAGAAAACCGTAGTATCTCTCAGGCGGATGAGAAACCCTGCTAGATCGGCGGAGAGGCTGGGGTTCGTCGGGTACTACTGAATCCTCTGGTTCCACTAAATCTTCAGTTGTAGTTTGTGTTGCTGGAACCTCTTCCAGCTCTACCTCATCGCCACTAATTTCTTTTGTAAGAAATTCCTTTTCTAAAAAGGTGGCATGATGAGCAACAAACACCTTTTGTTGTTCACTTTGGTAGAATAGATATCCATACGAATTGCTTGGATATCCTACAAACTTACAAAGAACTGATCGTGCCTCGAGTTTGTCCGGATTTTGCTTTTTAACATAAGCCGGACAACCCCATATCTTAACTCTTTTAAGAGATGGTCTCTTCCCATTCCATATCTCATATGGAGTGGTAGGCACAGATTTAGTTGGAACTCTATTCAGTAGGTATATAGCTGTCTCCAGCGCATACCCCCAGAAGGAAATAGGTAACTCAGCTGTACTCATCATAGAGCGCACCATATCTAATAGGGTGCGATTCCTTCGCTCCGACACACCGTTGTGTTGTGGTGTATAAGGAGGAGTAAGCTGAGAGAGAATCCCATTCTCTTTTAGATAATCTAGGAACTCATTTCTTAAGTATTCACCTCCTCGATCAGATCGAAGAATCTTAATACTTTTGCCCGTTTGATTCTCTACTTCGTTCTTATATTCTCTGAATTTCTCAAAAGCTTCAGACTTGTGTTTCATCAGGAACACATATCCGAATCTTGAGAGATCGTCATTGAATGTAATGAAATAGGAAGAACCGTTCCTGGCATGT
The DNA here is from genome assembly GCA_030015575.1 of Agapanthus africanus. NCBI lineage: Eukaryota > Viridiplantae > Streptophyta > Magnoliopsida > Asparagales > Amaryllidaceae > Agapanthus > Agapanthus africanus. Next base: position 126,235,021 of record CM057350.1, on the reverse strand, counting down.
GTAGACATGGGACCGCATACATCACTATGTACCAGTCCTAAGAGTTCGGTAACTCTTTCTCCGTGTCCACTAAACGGAGCTTTGGTCATTTTTCCTTTGAGACATGAATGGCAAGTATCATAAGATGATAATTCGAACGGATTCAAATAACCATCCTTATGTAACTTAGCCAGTCGTGTCGCATTGATATGACCAAGTCTACAATGCCACAAGTAGGATTCGTTCATTTCTGAACTTTTCCTCTTGTGCGTGTTTTGTATATTGAGGACTGTATTCTGATTTAGAATGAATATGCCATTATGTAACGAGCCTGATGCAATCAACTTTTGATCTAGGAATATGTTCATAACATTATCCTTTACTACAAAATTATATCCTTCTTTACTTAATAAAAAAACTGATATAATGTTGCACATCATGTTCGGTATATAATAGCACTCATTTAGAATCAGTGTATTACGACTTGGCAATACTAGGTGATATTCGCCAACTGCTTTGGCTGCAATACTTGCACCGTTCCCTACTTGAACGGAATGATCACATTTTCCCAGTTCTCTACCTTTTCGTAGCCCATGTAACAATTTACATATGTGGGATCCTGATCCGGTGTCCAATACCCAGGACGTAGGGTGAACTGAGAAACAGTTCTCAATAACTAACACACTTGAAGAAGATGCATCAACATACATGTTCTTTTGGGCGGCGTGAGAATCCAGATATTCTTCTATTCCCTGTTCAGTCTTATAACTCTTATAAGAAAGAACGGGTCCAATGTCCCCTGCTCAGTATAATAAGCGGGTTCAGTCAATACATCCATATTATTATCTTGATTATGGCCTGACATGGTCGCTACCTGGAGAGCGAGAGAAGAAAATACTTTAGCGTATGCTCTTGCAAGATTAGATTGGTTATTATCTTATCTAATCAGGATGTCTTCCACTGTTTTTATCAAATCTACCTTCAAACCTTAAAAGGTAAGATTAGCCGGGATTAATTACACCCTACAATTTCGTCAATCTTTCAGCCAGATCAGTGTCGGTACTTGAGGGAGGTTCCCCGTGCTTTCGCACGGACCTAATTAAAGTAAACCTCATTTTTCCAGAGGCGTAACCCCGTTAACACTTTTCTAGACACCTACTTGATCGGCTAATTGTCCTGTGTAAAACTCTCCTAGGAGTAACACTTACTCGCAGTGGGTATCGGGATCCAACTATCTCATAGGAGGTATGCAATCTCATTGCAAATTTCAACACTTGAAATTCCCGATAATATTTTGCCCCTAGCAACTTATGACCTTGGCTAAGGTCAACAAATCATAAATGCTAGTCAAGTTCAACCCGTCATTTCCTGATTGAATTAAACCCACCCGTACGACCCTTGGCTAAGGTCAACAAAGTCGCACGACTACCCTAACTCAATCACATCTCATGTTTTAGCAGATAAATACTAATTAGCTACCGTACACTACGCCTTGGCTAAGGTCAACAAACGCAGCACGAATACTAACTAGTGTCTATCTGAAAAGACGGAGGGCTACGCAGGTTTTTCAGAAAACCATGAGCGTAATGAACTTGATATCGTTGTAGAATCATGTGAAAATTTGAAATGGAGTGTTTTTTAGGCTTTCATTAATTTTGCTAAAGAGGTCACTCCCGGTGAAGGGATCTCGGCTCTTTCCTCATCGAATAAGGTGCAGGACATATCATATATATCACTGTGCAAAGCAAAACTCTAAAAGCAATCAAAAGACAAACCGAGTTTTGTAGCATCTGCCAGTTTCGCTAAAGAGGTCACTCCCGGTGAAGGGATCTCGGCTCTTTTCTCATCGAATAAGGTGCAGGGTATATCATATATACCACTATGCAAAGCAAAACTGTACCTACCCTTTTTATAAAGTTTTGATTCTACAACATCTTTTAGGTTTCTTTTCTTTTTATTAATCTCATTAATAAAAAATCCCATCAGCTTATGCTTCCTAAGCATCACAGATAAATACGACGTACACTTATGCCATCCGCATTCGCCTCGATGTCCCCTCGTGCACCGTTAGGTTAGGTAACTAACGACAGAGCAGGGCAGGGCTAGTGCGGGTGTAAAACATATGTAACGTCTATATAATATATCATATATACTATATACTGTATCCATCACAACATATCAAATGATTACATCACAGATATCGCAGCAGAAACATAGATATAATGTGGGATATACTAGGACGTCCGTATTTAGTATTTAGCCAACAATAGAAAATACGGATTCCACAGTCGCGATGAATAGCCAAGCCCACACCCTGGACCCCTACGAGAGCGGCAAGCGACCCTACCGATTCTGGAGTTTAGGAGACCCGGTCTCGACTCCTCGAGATGGCCTCCCACTGAACCCCAGAACCCGGTCACCTGTGCTCCCCTCCTTGGGTCCATCCTAATGCGGAAAAGTAAATAATATACAACACTGGTGGCATCAACCTCAACCTGGAAGTGCCCCAAATAAAATAATATTACATTATATTTGAATTTACATGAATGAAAATATAAAACTCTCATCTCATATAAAACCCCCGGCTATTCAATCGCGACAATCCTGCACATCATATCTCAGCAACACATAATATCTCATATCATCAACGTAAGTAAGTATGCATACACCGATCGTCGTCGATGTATAGCAACGACAACCGGCAATACAACTACATACTACACTTACGGTCACAGAAAAGAAATTGTAAAACTACAATATTTGGAATCCACAATCACTTTAGACATCGTAAATCCGAAATATTACATACTTCGCATTTCATGCTTAACACAATGAATTCCACATATTGTATCACATTCCAGATAAATAGACAGTATTAAACTTTTCAAACAGATAATCAAATACCCAAAATTTCCTAAATTGCTCAACACTTGAGCGGAGTTCAAATAATCCGGAATGTGTCACAGTAGTAGCGGTCCAGCCGTAGAAGGGTCAAGCCAACGCCTCACATGTGGCACGCCGTACTGCCCCAAACCCGAAGGTTCAAAAGGCAGTTCAAGACGGTCACATAATCGAGTTAAGGTTTGTTGTCTTCTAGAGGGTCCACCACAAAACTTGCACGCATTTCCGAAAGATTCAAACTCGAGAAAAGATTCAACACTTGAAAATTTTTCGTGTCGGGAAAAAGTGAGTTAATGATATCCGTTCGAACTTTTTAACAGTTTCTAAATATCCGGAAAAACAATAACGAGTTTAAAATTCCCGATCGAATTGACGATTACAAAATAAACCCCAGAATACTCAACACTTGAGTCAGATTAAAAATACCCATAAAATAGTAACCACAGAGACAAGAATTACTGTGCAAAATTCCGTACCTAATACCCTTACACTACCGCGGAACCGCCGCCAAAGGTGGGTAATTGCTGCGGTTCCGCGGCCAAGTTGAGGAATTGGGAGCAAATTTTATTTTCCTGCTGAATTTTTTAGGTATTTTTAATTCAGAAAAATCCCAGATTTTGAAAAAAATCCAGAGAGGGGGTTAACTTTGTCGGTTCGGGTTCGATCGGAGTTTTAACTTCGTAAACACGTCGCCTAATGCTCTAGCTAGGCTCTGATACCACTGTAGGGTTCCTAGGCACACTTGTGAAGGTTCATAAAGCATCAAACATGCCCGAATAAAATTTTACATGTGCCGAACAACCCAAAGACGGGATCTTTGCTAGATTATTAGGGTTTAGCATGCAAGATAACATCTTTAAAGCTAAGTGTGAGGGATTACAACCTTTGTAGTCCACTCCTTCGCTTCACAAGCTCCGAGTAGAAGTCCCTTCGCCGCGATCCACGATCTGCCGGACTCAAGAGAGGCTCCACGACTCGAACGATCCATGCTAGCTTAAAGTGTTCCGATTCTCCGATGATCTACGTCGAAGTTGCTATAACCCAAGCTTACTCACTCTAAAGAGATGAACACCCTAATCTAATGGGCTAGATTAGATGAGGATGATGGTGTAGTATTTATGCTTTTTTTTTAATTCACTTTCTCACAATAAATCATCACAAAAGGAATTTCTAGTGAGCTTTTTCTCAAACTCAAGAGAGAAGAAGATGAAGAAAATGAAGAGAATAATCCTTTTGTGATGAATAATAGATAAATGTATATGATTGATTATGGAACCATGGTCAAGGATGAGAGGCTAAAAGTTTGTAGAGAATAAACTAGAGTTAGGGTTTGGTTAGGTTAAGGATAAGTATCAACCATAATATCTTAACTAAGACAAAATAGAATCCTTCTAGAATGAACAAGAAGGAGCTAACCCTAATCAAACCTTAATCCCTTTTTATCATCCTTAAACATGTTTCATAATATATCATTACATGTCACAATAATATATATCACATATATATTATATATTTGCAACAAAAGAAAATAATACAATTAACATATATCGCATATATATCAATGTATTAATCCGGTGAGAAAATGAAATAATAAAGCGAGCCAATATTAGATAATGTAATACAATATATCATATATATCATTATACATTAAATCATCGAATCAACACTTGATCCGACGATCCGGCTATATCGAATATAACCGACTAATATATCATGTACCGATTCATCAAATCAACACTTGATCCGATGTCCCGATTCATATCTAAATATCGCGAGAATATAATACGGTATCTCATATCGCATTATCCTCGGTCCTGCACATATCACATATGTGCCTCTACTCCATTTTGCCTGAGCCAAGAAACCTCTGTGTAGGACTCTAAAGAATCGTCAATATGCCGGTAGCAGGTGATGATCATATCAAACACCCACAAGCTGCAAGCGGTCAGCTAAACGTAACAGCCACCCAGGTATTGAGCGATCAGAAGATCAACAAGCTAGCATGTCCGTTCTCCTGTGAATCCAATCAGTAACACTCCCGTACAGTCCGGTCTGTTCGTCTGATATGTCGCATATCAAGTCTATAGGTGGTATACGTCAGACCCCAGTAACCGATAAGTCGTGTCGATGTGAGGCTCATAACAGGTCGAGAAACTACTAGTAACACTTACCAGTAACACTTACCAGTATATCTCTATATCAGCCCTGGCCAGGGACTTCCAGTTATAACCAATCGAACACAGCACAACATCAACTCCCTATACCGGGAGAGATGAATCCCCTCCTATCGCTCATTGCATCCATGTGATTCGAGACTGTACCCAAAAGCCACCGTTTTGCACGCCCTCTTGGACGTGGTAAGGTGGAAATCAAAGCACAGTGGGAATCACACAAAACTCTATGACGATCTCGGGTCTACAGACTACCCTGTACCAGTGTCACCGGAGAACTGCCATCTAACGTGTGGTATATCACCATCTGGGAGTTCTCGGCGAGTCCGTCCAGTGTACCCAGTCTCCACTGAGCACCCGTACACCATCTCTGATGTTAAACATCGATGGATATGGGATCATCCATCGCCCATCATATGGGTCAAGATGCGTATACGCTAGTCTACTCTGGTGTATCGATGCCCCGTCTCGATATACCCCCGACTAGGAACATTTATAGGATGTACTCATCCACTACCGTGGCCCCACTAGTATGATCTCATCATAATCCCAGTAGTCGAGTACAGATCCTAAGGGCTTTATCAACATGTGAGAGAAAGACAGCAAACCAATACAAGTCAACATGTTAAGATAAAGTGAAACCAAATAGCATACTATCATGACGAGCAAGAAAGTCCTCTATATATATATATATCCAAGCATCCATCATAATATACATCATATGTACAACAATGGCCTCTAGGGCATATACATAACTAACAAATGCCAGGGTGAAGCCAGGCGAAACTTGGGTCTAGTACGAGATACGGTGACAGAATCTATGGTCGAAGTGCGAACAACACATCGAAGAGGCTCCTGCGGTAGGCATGTTCATGGGTACTCTCGACCATCAGGCGACCATTTCCCAATTCATGATGTTCTTCAAGCCAACTACTTTCCAGGCCTTGATTGACAAACTGACCCAAATGGAACAGATGGGTCACAGACCCTCTCCTTCGAAGCTGGAATCTCGAAATGAAAAAAGGAAAGGGAAAGCGACCTTCGTCGCCAATGCTCAACAGCAGCCCAGTGGTCTGAAACTAACTGATCGCCAAGACGAGAAACGATGATTCTTTAATGAGAAAATGAAGCGTCCTTATTCGTTTCCCCGGGATAAAACGAGGAGATTGTTTGAACTGACGGTGCGCAACAGGCTCATCAACTTGCCGGATCCAAAACGCCCATTGCAACCCGGTGAGGCTAATAATCCCAATTATTGCCCCTATCACCAAGCGATAGGCCACCCAATCGAGGATTGCTTCGTCTTTAAAGGCTGGATTGAAGACCAATACCAACAGGGCAAATTCGCACTGTCCTAGAATAGGAAAGTAAGCCCGCCTCAACCACACGCTCTTAAAAGGGGGGACACACTGGGGGCATCGTGCTCTTTTGTCGAAGAAGCTCCATGGGAGGTCGTTCTTTCAGCCAAAATGAAAAGAATGTTGAAGGATCTCTAAGCATGCCCGGCAATCAAATGGAAAAGTCCGCTGGAACTCGAAGTCATCAAGGGAATGCTGAAGCCGCGCCCAACTCCAAAAATTGGTGGTGATAGTCAAAGTGCCCACACCCAGCCGTCAAAGTCTTCGAAAAAGAAGAAAAAGCCCAAAAAGCCCGTGAAGCCTGATGACAAGCGCACGGACCTGCAAAAACATATTGACGCGCTGGAAGGATATAACCAGAAGGCGCGGACCCCAGTCACACTCCAAGAATTTCTCAGCCACGTCTTTGAGGACGGAGATGATGACAATGGAGAAGACTCATCGAATGAACCTGAGGATTATATGGCAAGATGCCATGTGATCTCTCACTCGTTAATAAACAGTGAAGAAGCTCTGGATGCAGAGAAACTAGGGGCAGATCCTGAGCCGGAACTTCTAGGACCATCAGACGAAATGATTGACGCATTCCTGAACGAAGCTCTTCTAAAAAGCAAAGCTGATCGAGAGCGCGAGATGGCCATATTTGAAAAGGTCAAATGCCGGCGACTGGATGAAAGGGTTGAAACACCCCCACCAGATCAAAGTACATCCACCACAAATAAAATCAAGTCCAAGACAAGGAAAAGGTTCGCCAAAGCCATATCGATGGGAATGAAGCTGCCACCTTCCGAAGGAAACATTTTTGATGAGACATACCTTAATGAAGAGGATGTGCATTGCAATTACTGTTTATATCATCAAAGTATTGCGCACCCTACCGAAGAGTGCAACGCCTTTAAAAATTGGTGGCAAGGGTATGTCGCTCACAGGCAACATTTTAAGAGGATGAAGCGTGAAGCTCGTCGACAGCGTAAAAATGCGACAGACGAACGTGGAAGAGCTGCCGGTAACTGTCACGTGGTTGATAGCAGGGGATCGCAAGTTCTCACCTTCGGGAGTGATTCTGAAGAAGAAATGGCTCTTGGCCCTCTCTTCAAAGAATCCACCTCAGGAAAAGAAGAAGAACCGAAGAGCTGCGAGAACATTCAGCTGTGCAATCGCACGCTACCCGAAAAGGATCTCGAACCCGCAAACAAGGGATCGAACAAAAAGGATAAGGGGAAAGAAAAGGTCCCTGAGGATATCACCCTCGATGATCGACTCGTCGAAGAGCTGGCAGCTAAGGACCCGCTAAAGAAAAACAAGGTGGATTACAACGTTCTGGCACACCTGAGGAAGCTACCCTCATAGCTAAGCATTCTCGATACCCTTCTGCTATCTAAAGAGGTGAGAGATTCCCTGATCAAGGAACTACAAGAGCCCGAACAGTTCCAGGCTCTCCTCGCCGAAGAAAAGATGAAGGACGAGCTGGAAGAAGTGCACATGGCCGATATCACCTTCGGCGATGAAGACCTCCTCCTCGGGACGTGCGAGCATAACCATCCCTTTTATGTCTCCGGATACTGTCATGATATCAAGATAGGCAAAATCCTGGTTGACAATGGGTCCTCCGTCAACCTCCTCAATGGAAGAGTGTTAAAGGAAATCTGCATGAGCGTTCAACACCTCGCTCGGGATAAGATCACTATTTCTGGATTTGACTCCCAGTCATCAAGGACGCTCGGGTCTGTGATACTGACGTTACACTTTGGGTTACTCGTCACGGACATTAAATTTCATGTCATTGACGCCAAGACATGCTACAATGCTTTGCTCGGCAGGCCTTGGTTACACGAGTATAACATCATCCCTTCTACACAGTATCAGTGTATGAAGTATTTCAAGGATGGTCTCAAGTATACCGTGACAGGGGAGTTGAACCCATTCTCCGTGAACGAAGTCCGCAAATACGAGGATGCAAGGTACTTTCTGTCAGACTTTGAAGATACGGAAAGGTGCCATAAACCGAAGAACAAGGCTATCACCACTATTCCGGTCTTCGGGAGCGACACCGAGGAGGAGGAGGAGATAGTTTATTCAGGGCTACCCCAACGCAACGAGCCGGGATAGTCCACCCCTATTCTGGTCTTTGGCAGCGACTCGGAAGATGAGGTCAATGCCGTATTTTCTGTTCGGCCATCAATACAAGCCTTCGCTGACGATGATCGGAGTTTGCAATTCGCCATGGTTCCGCAAGAGCATTACAAAGAGCTCGATGCACTTGATACCTACAGTGTGCAAGAACTGCAGACGTTTTACGTCCCTCCCAGGCGAAAAGATGAAAAGGCGATCCTCTTTTATCAATCCACAAAAACCAAAGTGGATAAAGAAATCTGGCATAGCGCCGATTCTACGCTTGACAAGCTCCAACCCATCCGTCTGCCCAGATACTATATAGAAGGATTAAAAAGGCTGTTGAGGCGCCAGGGCGTACCCTTCAAACAGACTGCTCGAAAAGTTAAGTTCTATGACAGGATCTGGAATGTCCCCAGAACTCAACGAAAATTTCCCAACGGGAGAATGGAAACGATCGGGCTTGGATATGTTCAATCTAAGAAACTGGAGCGATTCCATGGCTGCTATGCCATACATGACTTCGATGAAGAAGGAGATGCTCTAGTAGAAGACGCTAACCCTGAACCAAAACGAGGTCCCGCCGTGAAAATGCCAAGACCTTCGTTCGAAGAACAGATGGACAAGCTAATGAGGGAAGCGGGTCAAAAGGTCCGGGATGATCATAGCCGCGAAATGGCCATCTACGAGAAGGCCAGGACGCAACGCCTTCTTCAGTAGGTTGCAGAAAATAGCGATACCCTTCGTCGTCATCCTATCACACAGAAGACCCGACGCAGAGGTAAAAACAAGCTAAAGAATGGAAAAGACGTGCGACAGTGGCAAAGCGGGTCCAAGAATCCACGCGATCGAGAATGGAGCAGCAGAGATCCGTCTCTTATGAAGAAGATGGGTCGAGCATATTCTTTTCCCCAAGATAAGACAAGGAAGATATTTAATCTTGTCATAAAACATTAGATGATGACACTCCTAGAATCTAAACACCCCGAGCAAGCAGGCGAGGTCTCTCACCCAGACTATTGCTCCTATCATCGAGCGATAGGACATCCTCTCGAAGAATGCTTTACATTCAAAGACTGGGTAGAAGACTAGTATCAGTAAGGAAAGTTTGCTTTATCCAGCAGTTGGAGGGTAACCCCACCATAAAATCATGAACCGAAAGCCACGTATGCAGCGAGAGTAGAACCAGACCAATATTGGTCTTGGAAGCGATCACGTACTTGTTACGTGATAACGCTGTCAGAAGAAGAACCCGAGAATATGGATGACCTCCCCTGGTGCTTCGAAAACGATGATGACAAGGTGATCTCAGAGTTCCTACCGGTACCAAAAGAGCTGGAAGATGGGATACATACTACTGCAGATAACCTCAAGAAAATTGACTTGGGGACAGCAAGTGACCCGCGGCCGACGTTCGTCAATGAGCTGTTGTCTGAAGAAAGGGTGGCTACGCTCAAAGACGTGCTCGTGCAGTATAAAGACTGTTTCGCATGGAACTACTCTGAGATGCCGGGACTAGATCCAGAGATTGCTGTGCACAGATTGGCGATATCTCCGGATATCAAGCCAGTCAAACAAGCACTGAGAAGAATGAGGCTCAAACTTAAGATGGGCATCAACACCGAGGTCAAGAAGCTAATCGACTCCGGCTTCATCCAAGAGGTTCAATACCCTGACTGGATTGCCAACATTGTCCCAGTGATGAAGAAAAATGGGACAGTGTGCATATGCGTGGACTTTCAGGATCTCAACAAAGCTTGCCCGAAGGACGATTTTCCTGTACCGGTCACCGAGCTGATGATAGATAACATGTCCACTCACGAAGTGTTCTCCTTCATGGATGGATCATCATGGTACAATCGGATAAAGATGCATCCTGAAGACCAGAAGCATACCGCTTTCCGGACTCCTCTGGGCATATTCTCCTATAAGGTGATGCCTTTCGGTCTAAAGAACGTCGGTGCCAACTATCAGAGGGCTATAACGAAGATTTTCGATGACCTCATTCATGAAATCGTCGAATGCTATATTGACGACCTCGTAGTTAAAAGAAAATCATACGAGGAACATTTAGAGCATCTGAAGATCGTGTTTCAGCGCCTTCGGAAATACAACTTGAAAATGAACCCTCTCAAATGCGCGTTCGGAGTTTCCTCGGGCAAGTTCCTAGGATTTGTCGTCCGACACCGAGGCATCGAGATAGACCCGTCAAAGATCAAGGCGATTATGGAAATGCCCGCCCCACGAACTTTGAAGCAACTGTGATCTCTCCAAGGAAAGCTCGCGTATATCCGGCGATTTATAACCAATCTCTCCGGCAAGTGCCGTCCTTACAGTCACCTAATGAAGAAGGAAACCCCGTTCTTCTGGGATCGCAAATGCCAAAGCGCACTGGACGAAATCAAGCAATACCTGCAGAATCCGCCAGTACTGGCCGCTCCCGCTAAAGGAAAACCTCTCGTCCTGTACACAACAGCCCTCGAAGGTTCCTTAGGCGCGCTGTGGTCACAAGAGAACGACCAAGGGAAGGAGAGAGCCCTCTACTACTTAAGTCGAGTTCTTCTGAGGGCAGAAAATAATTACTCCCCCATCGAAAAACACTGCCTGGCATTGATCTTCGCAATAACGAAACTCAGGCACTATGCGTTGGCACATGAGGTCCATCTCATATCAAAGATGGATCCTCTCAAATATTTGATGTCAAAGGCCATATTAACGGGACGGCTCGCTAAATGGGCCCTCTTCTTAATGGAATTCTCGATAACATACTGACCCCACAAGGCGGTTGTTAGTTATATGTATGCCCTAGAGGCCATTACTGTACATAGGATGCATATTGTAGTGGATGCTGGGACATATATAGATAGGACTTTCTTGCTCGACATGATAGTATGCTATTTGGTTGCTCTTTATCTTAACATGTATACTTTCAGTCTCTCTGTTACATGTTGATAAAGCCCTTAGGCTGTATACTTGACTTCCAGGACTATGATGTAGATCATACTAGTGGGGCCTGGGTAGTCAATGAGTACATCCTTCATTGTTCCTAGTCGTGGGAATATCGAGACGGGGCATCGATATTCCAGAGTAGACTAGCGTATATCTTCTCGACCCATGTGATGGGCGATGGATGATCCCATATCCATTGGTGTTTGACATCGGAGATGGTATGCGGGTGCTCGGTGGAGACTGGGTACACTGAACGAACTCGCCGAGAACTCCTAGATGGTATTATACCTCACGTCAGATGACAGTTCTCTGGTGACACTGGTACAGCTTAGTCTGTTGACCCGAGATCGTCATAGAGTCTTGTGTGTCTCCCATTGTGCTTTGATTTCCACCCTACCATGGCTCTACTGAGTTGTGCAAACAGATGGTTTTTGGGTACAGTCCCGATTCACATGGAGGCAATGAGCGATAGGAGGGGATTCGTCTCTCCCGGTATTGGGGGTTGATGTTGCGCTATGCTCGACTGACCATAACTGGAAATCCCTGGCCAGGGATGCAGTGATTTACTGGTAAGAGTTATCAGTAGTTTCACGCTTGTTATGGACCTTACATCGGCATGACTTATCGAGCTACTGGGGTCTGACGTTTACCACCCCTAGGCGAGATATGCGACATATCAGACGAACAGACCGGACTGTACGGTAAGTGTTGCTGGTTGGATTCACAGGAGTGTGAGCGGGCTTGCTCGTTGATCTTCTGATCGCTCAATACCCAGGTGTCCGTTACGTTTAGCAGACCGCTTGCGGCTTGTAGGTGTTTGATATGATCATCACCTGCTGCCGGCGTATTGACGAGTCTTTAGAGTCCTACACAGAGGTTTCCTGGCTCAAGCGAAACGAAATAGGAGCGCATATGAGATATGTGCGGGACCGATAATAAAACCAGTATGTGATACTGTATTCTATTCTCGCAATTTGTATCATCAGACGGTTATATGAGATATAGCCGGGTTACCGAATCAAGTGTTGATTCGATACATTGATACACTAGATATTAGTCGGTTATATGCAATATGACCGGATCATTAAATCAAGTGTTGATTTAATGATTTAATGTATAATATATTTGATAAATTACTTTACATTAACTAGTATTTGTTCACTTAAGATGTTTTTCTCACTTGATTGTGCACATTGTATATATGATATATGTTTGTGCACTAGTTTATATCATGTTTGATGATACATGCAAACTTGGGTGTGTGCTTGCTTTAAACCGTGTTTAGGTTAATGGTTAGGGTTTTCACTTATTTATTTATTTTATTTATTCATTTTGGCAAAAACAAATATGGTGGCTTGCTTTGTTTTACTCTTGAAGCTTCATGAAGCTTTGAAAGTCTTACCATTTTGTTTTATCCCTTAACCCTAACCATTTATCTAAACCCTAGTTTATTCTCTACATAAGTTACACTCATCCATGGTTGCTAAATAATAACTTCACTTGATTTTCTAATATCATATAATTCATTCTTTTCTTTCTTCTTCTTCTTCTTCAAGAAGAAAGAAAACCTTTTCTTGAAAATTCCAAGTGATGAAATCCAAGTGAGAAATCCAAATCCAAAGTGAACCCACTTCCTATTTCTTCATCCTCTACCACTTTCCATGTAGTAGAGTGTGTTATCTTCATAAGTTTTATGACCAAGTGAAGATGGAGCTTGAGTTTGAGTGGCCTCGACGTAGATCATCTTCGGCATCGAAGTCAATGACCTAGCCCGATCATTTCTCCGATGAAACAGACAAGAGAGTCTGGGATTCCGATGATCGCAGTGGAGGGACGTCAACACGGAGCTAGAGAGGTGGAGGACCGGATCTACAAAGGTTGTAGTCACTTTCACTTTATAGCAAAGTAGTTTGCTTGCATGTTTCGCCTTACCTCTAGTTAACGATCTAGTATAGGGTTCTTTGGCACATGGAAAAATTTGATTTTGGCATGGTTGATCACTTGTAGAACCTCATTAGTGTGCCTAGGAACCCTACAGTGGTATCAGAGCCTAGCTAGAGTTTTAGGCGAAGTGTAGGCGATGTTAGAAGTCCGATCGAACCCGAAACCCTAATTCAAGACCCTTCTCTGTACAATTTTTCAAAACTGTGATTTTTGTGAATTAAAAATATGCAGAAAAATCAGCAGGCTTTTATAAAAAATACTGTGCAACACGTGAGCCTGAGTCGACTAAAGCGCCGCGGAACCGCAGCACGAGCATTGCTCGTGCGGCGGTTCCGCGGCCATATAGTATCATTATTTTGTGAATTTTGCACAGTAATTTCTTTCTTTAGTTGCTGAGATTTCTAGGAATTTTTAAATTATACTCAAGAGTTGAGTTTTCTGAGTTATATTGGGAGTTCGTTGTTTCGATTGAAAGTTTAACTTCGTCTATGTGTTTTTCTGGGTATTTTAGAACTTGTTGAATAGTTCGACCGGATATAAATACCCAATTTTTCCCCTGTCGGGAAATTTCTAAATGTTGGATTTTTCCATGGTTTAAAGACGTTCTAAGTAGTGCAAGTAACGCGATGGACCCTCTAGAAGACAACAAACCTTAACTCGATTATGTGACCGTCTTGAACTGCCCTTTGAACCTTAGGGTTTGGGGCAGTACGGCGTGCCACATGTGAGGCGTTGGCTTGACCCTTCTACGGCTGGACCGTTGCTACTGTGGCATGAAGTGGATGTTTTTAAACTTATTTCATGTGTTGAGCTGTTTCGGGAAAACTTGGGTGTTTGATTGTTCGATCGGAAAGTTTAACATTTTCTATTTATCCGGAATGTGATACAATATTTGGAATTCACAAGTAGTTATGAGATAACTAATATGAATGTTATAAACATAGCAGTTTAGCCTCACTTGATTGGTTGCCACGGGATTTTGATGTGATCAAAAGTCCGTCGCAATCACGTTGATTACATGGATACTCGCCGGTAAACTTAATAGACAGCTACACCCCATAGCCCCAACCAAGTGACTGTAGGAGAACCCCGTCGCCAAAAAGCATCCGTTCGGATGCTCACGGCAGCGGTGTTCCGCCTTAGTGCACTTCGTCGACGGTATCGGGGGTGCGGCTGTCCACTAAAGTTTGCGACGAGCATTCGTTATGGATGTCGGGAATCTTGTTGAATTACCCGACTTTATATTGAAAAGTGTTTTCGATATCGAGACTAAAATGCGGGGTTTATAATTGTTAGGCATGCGATGTCTAAGGAATTCATTTGATTAGGCATGCGATGTCTAAAGAGGTTGCGGATTCCAACTGTTGTAGTTTTATACTTTCTTTTCTGTGACCGTAAGTGTAATATGTGATATCGCCGGTTTCGTTGCTATATGTCAACGACAATTGGGATGGACATATTTACTTACGTTGATGACATGTGATGTTATGTGTTGCTGGATATGTTATATTGGATCGTCGTGTTTGAATGGCCGGGTTTTTTTTATGTGAGATGAGTGTTTTTCATTTTCATTCATGTAAAGACTTGTATGTAATATTCTTTTATTGGGGCACTTCCAGGTTGTGGAAGATGTCACCGTTGATGT
Organism: Agapanthus africanus; assembly: GCA_030015575.1. Lineage (NCBI taxonomy): Eukaryota > Viridiplantae > Streptophyta > Magnoliopsida > Asparagales > Amaryllidaceae > Agapanthus > Agapanthus africanus. Next base: position 126,219,962 of record CM057350.1, on the reverse strand, counting down.
ATATTATTTACTTTTCCGCATTAGGATAGACCCAAGGAGGGGAGCACAAGTAACCGGGTTCTAGGGTCCAGTGGAAGACCATCTCGAGGAGTCGAGTCCGGATCTCCTAACCCTAGAATTGGTAGGGTTTCTTGCCGCTCTCGTAGGGGTCTAGGGGTGTAGGATTGGCTATTCATCACGACCGTGGAATCCGTGTTTTATTCAGGCTCAAAATAAAACACGGACGCCCTAGTATATCCGATATTTCATATGATATTTTCTGCTGCGTTATCTGTGATGTGATCATGTGATTTGTTCAGATACATATTGTATATAGTATATATGATATATTATATAGACGTTGCTTATGTTTTACACCCGCGCTAGCCCTGCCTCGCTCTGGCGTTAGTTACCTAACCTAACGGTGCAGACGGGACATCGAGGCAAATGCGGATGGCATAAGCGTACGTTATATTTATTTGTGATGCTTATGTGGACTTAAATGATGGGACATTCATTAATGAGATTGATGAAAGAAAATAAACCTAAAAGATGTTGTGGAATCGAATTTCAAAAATAAAACAGGTAGCTACAGTTCTTGCTTTGCACAGCGGTATATATGATATATCCTGCACCTTATTCGATGAGGAAAGGGCCAACGATCCCTTCACCGGGAGTGACCCCTTTAGCAATAACTGGCAGATGCTACAACCCTCGGTTTGTCTTTTGACTGCTTCTATAGTTTTTGCTTTGCACATCGGTATATGTGATATATCCTGCACCTTATTCGATGAGGAAAGGGCCGACGATCCCTTCACCGGGAGTGACCCCTTTAGCAAAACTAGAAAAGCCTCAAAAACACTCCATTTAAAACCCATTTGATTCCGCAACGAGATCAAGTTCAAAGCGTTAAAGGTTTTTCTTAAAAACCATCCGCAACCCTCCGTCATTTTAGGAAGTAGAGTACTTAGTATTCGTGCTGTGTTTGTTGACCTTAGTTAAGGCACAGTGTACGGTAGCTAAGTGATGTCTTCCTACACCGCATATGATGCGATTAGTTAGGACAGTCGCGTGACTTTGTTGACCTTAGTTAAGGGTCATGTGGGTGGGTCTAATTAATCACGAAATGACGGGTAGAACTTGACTAGTGCTTATGATTTGTTGACCATAGTTAAGGTCATAAGTGCTAGGGGTAAAAACCATTATCGGGAGTTTCAAGTGTTGAAATTTGCAATGAGATTTCATACCTTCTATATGATAGTTGGATCCCGATACCCACTGCGAGTAATTATTACTCTTGGGAGAGTTTTGCACTTTGCAATTAGCCGATCAAGTAGGTGTCTAGAAAGGTGTCAACGGGGTTACGCCCCTGGGAAAACGAGGTTTATTTTAATTAGGTCCGTGCGAAAGCACGGGGAACCTCCCTCAAACTACCGACACTGGCCTGGCTGAAAGATTGGCGAACTTGTAGAGTGTAATTAATCCCGGCTAGTCTTTCCTTTTAGGGTTTGAAGGAAGATTTGATAAAAACAGTGGGAGCCATCCTGATTAGATAAAATAAATAACCAATCTAATCTTGCAAGAGCGCACGCAGAGTGTTTTCTTCTCTCTCTCTCCAGGTAGCGACCATATCACGCCTTAATCAAGATAATAATATGGATGAATTGACCGAACCCGCTTGTTATACTGAGCTGGGGAACGTTGGTCCCGCTCCAACTTATAATTGTTATAAGACCGAGCAGGAATTAGGGGAATACCAGGATTCCCATGCCGCCCAAACAAAGAGAGTGCATGAGATGCATCATCTTCGGGTGTGTTCATTATAAAGGACTGTTTCTCAATATCCTCTACGTCCTAGGTATTAGATACCGGATCAGGATCCCGCATATGTAATCCGTTATATGGGCTACAGAAAGGTAGAGAACTGAGAACGGGTGATAAGTTTCATGAGACAGAAAACGGTGCAAGTGTTGCAGCCAAGTCTGTTGGTCATTGTCACCCTGTATTACCAATACATTGATTCTGAACAAATGCTATTAGATACCGAACCTGATATACAAAATCATATCAATCTCTTTATTTATTAAAGAAGGATATAATTTTGTATTGTTGAATATTGTTTTGAACATTTCAAAAGTTGATCGGTTCAGGCACGTTATCTAAAAGCATTGACGTTCTAAATTAAACTACAGTTCCTAATATACGGAACACACACAATAGGAAGTGTTTAGAAATGAACGAATCCTTCTTGAGGCATTGTAGACTAGGTCATATCAATGCGACCCGACTGGCTGAAGTTACAGATAGATGCATGTTTAAATTAGTTTGAATTTACATCTTATGAAACTTGCCAGTCATGTCACAAAGATTAGATGACCATAGCTCTGTTTATTGGAAACAGAGAAAGAGTTAGTGAACTCTTGGGACTGTTGCATGATGATGTATGTAAGGTCCCCTGTCTACACATGCCAGGACCGGTTCTTTGTATTTCATTACATTCTCTGATGATCTCTCAAGACTCAGTCATATGTTCCTGTTGAAATATAAGTCTGAAACTTTTGAGATAATCACCGAATATAAGTTAGAAGTAGAGAGCCAATTAAAGGTATAAGTATTATGTCCTATGATGAGATCAGGGAGGAGAATACTTGTGCATGGAATTCTTGGACTATTCTGAAGGAGAATGAGATTCTCTCTCGGTGTTACTCCTCTGAATACACCACAGCACAACGATGTATCGGGGCGGAGCAATCGCACCGTATTAGATATGGTGTGCTCTATGATGAGTACTACTGAGTTACCTATTTCCTTTTGGGGTTTTGCCCTTGAGAAGCTGCATACCTATTGAATTGGGTTTGAATCAAATCAGTGCCTACCACTCCATATAAGATAAGGTATGGGAAAAACCTATCTCTTAAGTAAGTTAAGATTTGGGAATGTCCGGCCTATGTCAAAAGCAAAATCCGGACAAGATCGAGACAAGGTCAGTTCTGTAGAACTGGAAAGGTTCCAGCTATACAAACTGCAGCTGATTTGACAGGACCAAAGGATTCTATAGTCCCCGACGAACCTCGGCCTCTCCGCCGAACTAGCAGGGTTCCTCACCTGCCTGAGAGATACTTCGGTTTCTCGATGACAGTGGGAGTGAGGAATGCATCATGAGATGATGACCCAACTAGTTTCGAGCAGGCCATCAAGAGTGGGGACTCTGTAAGAATGGCTGGATGCTTAGTGATCTGAGATGGAATCCTTATACACCAACAAAGTATGGACTTTGGTTGCTATATCTGAAGGGTTAAATCCCTATCAGGAGCAAGTATATCTTGAGAAGATTACTTGATGAAGATGGAAAAGTTGAGACTTTCAAACCTAGACTTGTTAAAGGTTTTCGTCATTGACCAGGCGTGGATAATGATGAAACCTTTTCCAGGGATGATACTTAAGTCCATCCAGATCCTATTTACCATTGCTACATACCATGACTACGATATCTGGTGGTTGGGTGTCATGACTATTTTTCTAAATACTGATTTAGAAAAGAACGTCTATAAGTACACAGCCAGAGGACTTCGTAAACAGTAGGAGCAGCGGAAACGTCTGCAAGTTGCTTTACAGAATAAAGCAGGCATCGCGGAGTTGGAACATCTGTTTTGATGAGGTATTCAAAGAGTTTGACCTCATCAAAATGGTAGATGAACCTTGTACATACAAAAGGGTAGTAGAGAGTAAGGTGGTCGTCCTCGTATTGTACGTGGACAACATACTCTTGATAGGAAAAGAGTTTCCTATACTACACACGGTCAATCTCCTCTTATCACAAGGATTCTCCAAATAGGATAAAGTTGATACCTCCTAAATCCTGGGATTTGGGTCTATGAGATAGATCTAAATAGATGTTAGGATTCTCACTAGCTGTAGTAAGATAGTATCAATTGATCCTGGGGAGAATCACTGGAAAAGTTCCAGGGTGATAAGGACGACTGAATGTCAATCGCAGGCATTGTCTTTACCCTCAGTAGAGGGACGGTATGTTGGAAGAGTTCCAAGCTAGATACCGTGGCAAACTAGATGATAAAGGCTGGTAATATCGCTATTAAAAATACTACCAAAGAGGCAGTTTGGGTGTATATTGGTTCATGAGATGAACTAGGTTCCTACCATTGTGTGACAATGGAAGTGTGGCTTTGGCCTAGGAACCCCGATCCCATCAGTGACCCAGACATATTCTGAGGCAGCATCACCTGATCATAGAGATAATTGATCTCCAAGGTGATCGAGGTTAGGAGAGTAGACTCAGAGGACAACACGACGGATCCACTCACAAAGGCTTTTTCCCAGAGAGAGACTTATATGGGATGGTTGAATATGTGATACTGCAACCACTGCTACAGATGGCCCTAGTGCAAGTGGGAGATTGTTAGTTATATGTATCCCTAGAGGCCATTACTGTACATAGGATGTATATTGTAGTGGATGCTGGGACATATATAGGTAGGACTTTCTTGCTCGACATGATAGTATGCTATCTGGTTGCTCTTTATCTTAACATGTATACTTTCAGTCTCTCTGTTACATGTTGATAAAGCCCTCAGGATGTGTACTCGACTTCCAGGACTATGATATAGATCAAACTAGTGGGGCCTGGGTAGTCAATGAGTACATCCTTCATTGTTCCTAGTCGTGGGAATATCGAGACGGGGCATCGATATTCCAGAGTAGACTAGCGTATATCTTCTCGACCCATGTGATGGGCGTGGATGATCCCATATCCATTGGTGTTTGACATCGGAGATGGTATGCGGGTGCTCATTGGAGACTAGGTACACTGAACGGACTCGCCGAGAACTCCCAGATGGTATTATACCTCACGTCAGATGGCAGTTCTTTGGTGACACTGGTACAGCTTAGTCTGTTGACCCGAGATCGTCATAGAGTCCTGTGTGTCTCCCACTGTGCTTTGATTTCCACCCTACCACGGCTCTACTGAGTTGTGCAAACAAGTGGTTTTTGGGTACAGTCCCGATTCACATGGAGGCAATGAGCGATAGAAGGGGATTCGTCTCTCCCGGTATTAGGGGTTGATGTTGCGCTATGCTCGACTGGCTATAACTGGAAATCCCTAGCCAGGTTTGCAGTGATTTACTGGTAAGAGTTATCAGTAGTTTCACGCTTCTTATGGACCTTACATTGGCATGACTTATCGAGCTACTAGGGTCTGACGTTTAGCACCCCTAGGCGAGATATGCGACATATCAGACGAACAGACCGGACTGTACGGTAAGTGTTGCTGGTTGGATTCACAGGAGTGTGAGCGGGCTTGCTCGTTGATCTTCTGATCGCTCAATACCCGGGTGGCCGTTACGTTTAGCAGATCGCTTGCGGCTTGTAGGTGTTTGATATGATCATCACCTGCTGCCGGCGTATTGACGAGTCTTTAAAGTCCTACACAGAGGTTTCCTGGCTCAAGCGAAACGAAATAGGAGCGCATATGAGATATGTGCGGGACCGATAATAAAACCAGTATGTGATACTGTATTCTATTCTCGCGATTTGTATCATCAGACGTTTATATGAGATATAGCCGGGTTACCGAATCAAGTGTTGATTCGATACATTGATACACTAGATATTAGTCGGTTATATGCAATATGACCGGATCATTAAATCAAGTGTTGATTTAATGATTTAATGTATAATTATATATTTGATATATTACTTTACATTAACTAGTATTTGTTCACTTAAGATGTTTTTCTCACTTGATTGTGCACATTGTATATATGATATATGTTTGTGCACTAGTTTGTATTATGTTTGATGATACATGCAAACTTGGGTGTGTGTTTGATTTAAACCATGTTTAAGTTAATAGTTAGGGTTTTTACTTATTTATTTATTTTATTTATTCATTTTGGCAAAAACAAATATGGTGGCTTGCTTTGTTTTACTCTTGAAGCTTCATGAAGCTTTGAAAGTCTTACCATTTTGTTTTATCCCTTAACCCTAACCATTTATCTAAACCATAGTTTATTCTCTACATAAGTTACACTTACCCATGGTTGCTAAATAATAACTTCACTTGATTTTCTAATATCATATAATTCATTCTTTTCTTTCTTCTTCTTCTTCTTCAAGAAGAAAGAAAACCTTTTCTTGAAAATTCCAAGTGATGAAATCCAAGTGAGAAATCCAAATCCAAAGTAAACCCACTTCCTATTTCTTCATCCTCTACCACTTGCCATGTAGTAGAGTGTGTTATCTTCACAAGTTTTATGACCAAGTGAAGATGGAGCTTGAGTTTGAGTGGCCTCGACGTAGATCATCTTCGGCATCGAAGTCAATGACCTAGCCCGATTATTTCTCCGATGAAACCGACAAGAGAGTCCGGGATTCCGATGGTCGCAGCGGAGGGACGTCAACACGGAGCTAGAGAGGTGGAGGACCGGATCTACAAAGGTTGTAGTCACTTTCACTTTATAGCAAAGTAGTTTGCTTGTATGTTTCACCTTAGCTCTAGTTAACGATCTAGTATAGGGTTCTTTGGCACATGGAAAAATTTGATTTTGGCATGGTTGATCACTTGTAGAACCTCATTAGTGTGCCTAGGAACCCTACAGCGGTAAAAAGCCAGGCTATCGTCGACTTCCTCGCTGAGCATCCAATACCTGCCGATTCTCCTTTGAACTGTGAATTGCCCGACGAGCACACATTTGGCACGATCAACGGGGAGAGAAGAGAGAATGATACACGGTGGGAACTCTACTTCGACGGTGAATCTTCTATGAAGAAGCGAAAGCACAACTCCCCTATAATCAAATCTGGGGTAGGCCTCATCTGCGTGACTCCACAAGGAGGGATAATGCGCTTTGCCTTCTCCTTAACGGAACGAAGGACAAACAATGAAGCTGAATATGAAGTTTTGATAGCAAGTCTTGAGATCGCTGTCGACATGGGAATTGAAAACCTCATCATATACGGAGACTCCTAACTGGTCGTTAGCCAAGTAAACGGCGATTATCAGACGTGCAAACCGGAGTTGGTAAAATACGGTGAAAGGGTACAGCAATTGCTGACTCAAATCCCTGCCTATGCCCTGGAAAGCATACCGCGCGCAGAAAATAGCAAGGTAAATGCATTAGCCAAGCTCGCTAAAGAACTGGACGATGAGAACCTCGATGACGTGGGGATCGTTGTGCAAAGTCGTCGTGTTCTTGCACCGGCAGAAATATCTCCAGAGTCGTCCGAAGAAAAGGGAACGACAGAGCAAGCAAACCTACAAGTAAAAGATCAGGAAAAGGCTATGGATTGGAGAGAAGTCTTTATAGACTATTTCAAATCCCGTCGAACACCTGAAGACGCGTCCTCAAGACATCAGCTTATGAAACGAGCTCTATCCTTCGCCTTTGTCAATGATACTCTGTATAAAAGATCATTCGACTCCCTGTGGCTAAGATGCCTTGGACCTGAAGAGGCAAAAAGAGTCGTCCAAGAAACTCATGACGGACTCTGCAGTTCTCACCAAGCTGGGCCAAAGATGAAGCTGAAGATCAAAAGGATGGGCTACTATTGGCCCACAATGATCCAAGACTGCTTCGAATACGCGAAGCAGTGCCACTCATGCCAAATTCACGGGGACTTTGTCCACCAGCATCCAAATCCACTACATCCAACAGTGGCTAGCTGGCCGTTCGAAATTTGGGGAAGCGACATAATCGGGCCCATCGAAGCAGCATCGTCCAGAGGACCTCGGTTTATACTTGCAACAACTGATTACTTCTCTAAGTGGGCAGAAGCAGTACCACTAAGAGAAGTGAAGACGGATAATATCCTCCATTTCTTTAAGACACACGTCATTTATCAGTTCGGCACTCCGCGACGGATTATCTCCGATAACGGGCCAGCCTATAGAAGCTACAAGATCATCCGCTTCGCACAACAGCACAACATAGACTAGACATAGCTAATGGTCTAGCTGAGGCTTTAAACAAGACCTTGACGAAGATCGTGAAAAAGACGGTGTCCAAAAATAAAAAGGACTGGCACGAGAGACTGCATAAAGCTCTCTGGGCGTATCGAACTATGTTCAAAACGGCCACAAACACAACACCGTATGCATTAGTATTCGGCACTGAAGCGGTACTCCCCATGGAGATAGAGTTACCCTCCCTACGAGTGGCGGTTCATTATGAGCTAACAGACGAAGACAATGCTCATCTTCGGCTTGAGGAGCTTGACGCCCTTGATGAAACCCGGCTCATGGCGCAACAAAACCTGGAGGCTTATAAAGCAAAGATGACGTGCTCATACGAAAGATTGACTAGGCCGAGAACATTCCGCCAAGGCGAACTCGTGCTAGTGGTCAAAAGACCTATGATCCCCAATCGTGCCAAACGGGGAAAATTCAAGCCGAACTATGAAGGCCCGTACATCAGAGACAAAGTTTACCAGGGTGGAGCCTATCTACTCATGGACATGCATGGTGAAAGACCTTTCAGGCCAATAAACGGTCGCTTCCTAAAATAATACTATGCCTGATGAGTCACGGCCTAGGTCAACTATAGATGACGACGCCTATGTCCACTCGCTATCTTCCTAAGCCCAAACTCTGTAAGTAGTAGCCAGCAAACGGACCGAAACATCCCTAAACTAACAACGGACCGCAATGTCCTAAAACTTGCAACGGACCGAAACGTCCTTAAACTAACGATGGACCACTATGTCTAAAACTGGCTGTTGACCGAGACGTCTATAAATTACTACTGACCATAGCATCTCAAGGCTGACAACGCAAAAAAAAAAAGGTATGTCCATAAGCGAGATGGGCACGGATGAAAACCCAAAAGGGCTCCATGAGTAAAAACAGCAGGGCTACCGGCGAGTTTTGTGAAAACCTGAAAAGGCACAATCTCGTTAAAAGACACTTGCAAGGTCCTCTCGACCCTATAAGGAGAAAATACCTGCATGAGATCCTTACGACTCACAAGAGAGCAACACACTTAGGGATCCCCACGATTCCTAAGGAGAAATTACACTTACGAGATCCTCACAACTCGTAAGGAGAATTCCCCTTTGAGACCCTCACGGCTCACAGGGTTCAAAAGCCCTAAGCTACAGGGATCTGAACCTGTTCTTAATCCATCACAATCTCCAATACTGCCTTACAAGCGGTTCAATGCTGACCCTTGTATACAATCCACGGGCACGAATAAACATTTTCCTAACAAAGTCCCACCAGAGACTGGGGATATGCTCGCACGGTGAACAGCCCTTGTAAGTCCTCTCGACTTATAAGGAGAAAATACCCTTGTAAGATCCTTACGACTTATAAGAGACCATACACTTAAAACTCCTTACGATTCTTAAGGAGAAAACGCACTTACGAGATCCTCACGACTCGTAGGGAGAAATACCTTCATGAGACCCTTACGGCTCATGAAGTTAAAAGCCTTAGTCAATAGGATCCTAACCCTGTTTGCTAAGCCACCTTTGTTCGAACCGACAAAAGTAAATGATGATTCGCTCCTGGCAATATCCCATTTGTAGCGATGCTGATGCCTAAATCGGTATCAAATCCCAAACTCGCAGCAAGGCAAATGCATCTGAAATAGCCGAAATGATTGGGCAACTTGCAACAAAATCAGCAAGTAAAAATAAATGCATGCAAAATAGCCGAAATGGTTGGGCAACTCGCAATGAAAAGCAGCGAGTAAATAAAACAAATAGCCGAAATGATTGGGCACCGCGAAAAATAGCCGAAATGATTGGGCAATCGTGACTTTCATGATATAAAGCTGAAATGATAGAGTATCGTGGAAAGAAAAATGTATAAAATGAAGCTTTTTGCTCTACAGGTGAGATCACATCGATCCCTGTATACAATCCAGGGGCACAAACAAAGAGGGAACCCTACCTTCCCACCAGGCTCCATCAGAAAGAAAGCCAAGTCTTGACGGTTCACAGACAGCCTAGAGATCACCAACAACGTTCCTCCTCATTCCAGCAGGATTCAGACGCGACAATCAACCTTGGAGCCATGGCAAAGTCCCTGTTCCAAATCTCGACGGTTCACAGACAGCCTAGAGATCACTAACAGTATTCCTCCTCATTCCAGCAGGATTCAGACGCGACAATCAACCTTGGAGCCATGGCAAAGTCCCTATTCCAAACCTCGACGGTTCACAGACAACCGAGAGAGCAAATCCTGGTCCCGAAGAACACGGCTAATGTCAATCCTGACCCGTGGGAAATGCCCAGAGCAAATCCTGGTCCCGAAGAACACGGCTAATGTCAATCCTGACCCTGTGGGAAGCGCCCAGATCACCTCCTGGTCCCGTAGAACACGGCTAATGTCAATCCTGACCCTGTGGGAAACGCCCAGAGCAAATCCTGGTCCTGTAGAACACGGCTAATGTCAATCCTGGCCCCGTAGGAAATGCCCAGAGCAAATCCTGGTCCTGTAGAACACGGCTAATGTCAATCCTGACCCATGGGAAGCGCCCAGAGCAAATCCTGGTCCCGTAGAACACGGCTAATGTCAATCCTGACCAATGGAAAGCGCCCAGAGCAAATCCTGGTCTCGAAGAACACGGCTAATGTCAATCCTGACCCCGTGGGAAGCGCCCAGACCAAATTCTGGTCCCGTATAACACGGCTAATGTCAATCCTGACCCCGTGAGAAACGCCCAGAGCACCTCCTGGTTCCGTAGAACATGGCTAATGTCAATCTTGACTCCGTGGGAAATGCCCAGAGCAAATCTTGACTCCATGAAATGCGGATAAGGTCGACCCCCTGACCCCGTGAAATGCGGATAAGGTCAACCCCCTGACTCCGTGAAATGCGGATAAAGTCAACCCATGACCCCATGAAATGCGGATAAAGGAAACCCCCTGACTCCATGAAATGCGGATAAAGTCAACCCCTGACCCCGTGAAATGCGGATAAGGTCAACCCCTGACTCCGTGAAATACAGATAAAGTCAACCCCCTGACCCCATAAAATGCGGATAAGGTCAACCCCTGACCCCGTGAAATGCGGATAAAGTCAACCCTTGACTCCGTGAAATGCGGATAAAATCAACCCTCGACTTCCCCGTCAAAGCAATTCTTTGATTCGGGAGCAAGTCAACTCATCAATCACTTACGAGTCCTCTCGACTTGTAAGGAGAAAATTCTCTTGTGGGATCCTTACGACTCTTAAGAGAAAATGCACTTAGGAATCCTCACGATTCCTAAGAAGAAAATATACATACGGGATCCTCTCGACCTGTAGGGAGAAAATTCTTAATGAGACCCTCACGGCTCATAAAGTTGAAAAGTCTTAGGTGACAGATCCTAACCCTGTCTCCTAAGCCATCATTGCCTCGCAGAAAGGTTAAGGTAGATTTTCTACAGGCCACACTCTCCGACAAGAAAGGAAACAATCACTTACGAGTCCTCTCGACTTGTTAGGAGAAAATTCTCTTGGGAGATCCTTACGACTCTCAAGAGAAAACACACTTAGGAATTCTCACGATTCCTAAGAAGAAAACACACCTACGGGATCCTCTCGACCTGTAGGGAGAAAAGTCTTTATGAGACCCTCACGGCTCATAAAATTGAAAAGTCTTAGGCAGCAGACCTGAACCTGTTTCCTAAGCCATTGTTACCCTGCAAAGAGTCCAAGATGGACTGTCACTTACTATCTACAGGCCACACTTGCTAAAATCACATGGCAACAACACGGCAAAGAGAAGAAAGCGACAGTAAAGAGAGCATTTGATTCGCATCCAGTTAAGCGTTCAAAACGTACGCATGCATGCATGTGCGAAAAGGTTTAATGCATAAAATAAACACATGGAAATGGAAAAGCTTGCCATTCATACTTCAAAAAATTCTTACATTGATAAAAATAGTAAACAAAAGCATCATTAAAATGTTTACAACGGCAAGACATCAAATCCAAGACATGGATTAAGAAATTCAAAAGTAAGGCTATCTAAAATGTTTCTGGCCTCTCTGACCATTCTTGTATGCTTCCTCTCACACTCGCAAGCGTCAGGATCTTCACTGATGTCCTCTGCCCTTCGATAGGCAGCAATTATCACTGCCTGCTGGAAAGCTTGATACAGGATATCAACAAGGTTGTCTCTTATTTTCTTTGAGATTAAGCCCATCAAATACACTGAGTGCACCTTATCTTCGGCGTCGTCCAATGCATTAAGCGGCATGCCGGCATAGAATAGAGGAAGTGCCCCCCAGATCGCTCCCACAATAAGCCTCAAGAGAGAGGAACGACGAGAAAGCAGGTGACCATTGTATGCATCAAAGCGACCCATAATTTCAGCACACTGGGCGTTTGTGAATTCCTGGTTTTGAGAATGGACGACTGCGCGAATATCTCCGTAAGAAATAATTTCGGCGAGATCATATATATGAGCGTCCATAACGTCTGAAAAAGAAAATCGGCGGGAGTTAGCGGACAGACTGATCAAAACACGGGGATTCGGACAACTCTTGATATCCGCATGAAGAAAACAAGTACCAATTAAAACACCCAACAAATTCAAATTTGTGCAGTTAAGGGGAGATCCTAAAAAGGATTCTTATTTAATAAGAGACTCCTCGAGTCAAGGAGCTAAACTCCTCGAGAGCAATGCTCTGCAGACAAGAGTGACACTTGTCAAAATCGATTATGAGGGGAATAAAATTCCCCCCAAAAATTCTAAAGAGCAATGCTCTGTAAGGAAGATGAAACAATCCATCAAGAAACCCTAAGAAGCAAAGCTTTTATAGAGTAAAAATTCCGAGATCTTCAAGATCTCTGAACAAACTCTAAGAGTTTTTCAGTAACAAATCTATATAATTTGAGAAGAGCAAAGTTCTGTTAATGGGTTAAGAAACCCTAAGAAAGATCTCTTTAGAACTATGATTTCAAGAGAGCAAAGCTCGGTTAATAAAACCCTAAAAAATGTTTTCTTTAGATCGAAGATCTATGAAGAGCAAAGCTCTGTTAATGGGTGAAACCCTAGATTCTTAACTAATCCTTTAAAAGATTTAATCTTTACCTAAATTTTGACAGAGTTCTGTCCTTAAAAGAAGTTCTTAAGACAAAGAGCTATGCTCTGAAGGAAAATAAAAATTCTTAGAAAACAAGAAAAAAGATGAACAGAAATCATCTCAAGGGCCAAAGGTCTTATTTATAGGCGCTGAGAGCTGTTTCAACTTCTGAGTTGATCCAATGACAGATATGCTGCCACCGCTGCACTCACGTATAGGCCATGTAAGCGCAACGGTAGGGGGCATTTGTTTCCCCCAATCAGAGCAAAGCTCTATTCAAAATTTCAAATTTTGAAATGAAGCAGCGCCAGCGCTGAGAGAGTAAAAAACTCTGAAGCAGCACTCACGTGCACAGCACATGAGCGCTAGCGCTAAGAGCGCTGCACTCTAAGCAGCGCACTACGTGCAAAGTATGTAAGCGCTAGCGCTAAGAGCGCTGCACTCTAAGCAGCGTGCTACGTGCAAAGTATGTAAGCGCTAGCGCTAAGAGCGCTGCACTCTAAGCAGCGCGCTACGTGCAAAGCACGTAAGCCCTAGCGCTAAGTGCGCTGCACTCTAAGTAGTGCACCACGTGCAAAGCACGGGAGCGCTAGCGCTGGAACTAAACGTTCCCAACCGTTGGATCAAAGACCCAACGAACATGATTAAAAATCATTAATCGGAATAAAATTTTGTTAAGGAAAGATTCCTCAAAATCTTTCCAAACAAAAATATTGTGCTCTGTAAATCGGAACACCGTTGGATCATTGATCCAAAGGTGATTAAAAATCACCAAAATTACAGAATAAATTCTGTATGGGGAAAAATTTCCCAATCTTGTTAAAAACAAGAAGATTGCTTTCTGTAAATCAGAAGCCCTTGGATCAAAGATCCAACAATGGGAAAATCCCCAAATCAATTGGAGAAAATATCTCCTTAACCGATTGAACAAATCAGCTCGCCCTATATAAAGGCTCCAAGACTTCAAGTCTCATAGAGAAAAACATATAGAAAAACATATAGAGGACCCCCCCATAAACTTTGAAAAATCTCAGATAAAAGAGCCAAGCTCTCGGTAGAAAAAGAAGATTTTCTTCAAGGTAAAAATAAACAGAGAGATGAAATTATCTCATATTAAAAAGAAGAATTCACTTCTTTCTTTAAGATCATGGATCTATAAGACCAAGGTCTTTCACAAAGAAATCAAAGGATCTCATCATAAAAAATAAGAAGAAGAATATAATTCTTCTCACAGATCATAGATCTATAAGAGAAATTGTCTTTCAGATATCATGAACATCTCATTATAAAAGGGAGGGAGAATAAGTCAATTCTCTTAGAATCACAGATCCATAAAGGTAAAGCCTTTCACCAAAATAAGAGATTGAAAAATCTTCTATAAAATACAAGAACTTTGTTCTTTGAACCATGAGACAAAGTCTCTTATAAGATTGAGAATTTAATTCTCGAGACGCAAACCGATCTAAGTTGCATAAAAGAAGAGCCTTAGCGCTCCTAATTTAAAAGAGCTTCAGCGCTCCACATCTAGCGCAAAGCGCTGCAGAGCCTTGGTGCTCTTAATTTTAAAGAGCCTTAGCGCTCCAAATATAGCGCAATGCGCTCATTGACTGGTGCTCAGCGCCAAGCACGCCACTGCTCCTCACGTGTGCGCCACTTAACAGGAGCGCCTCAGCGCTCCACATCTAGCGCAAAGCGCTGCAGAGCCTTAGCGCTCCAAATATAGCGCACTGCGCTCATTGACTGTGCTCAGCGCCAAACGTTCCATGTGCTCCTCACGTGTGCGCTACTTAACAGGAACACCTCAGCGCTCCACATCTAGCGCAAAGTGCTGCAGAGCCTTAGCGCTCCAAATATAGCGCACTGCGCTCATTGACTGGTACTAGCGCCAAGCACTCCATGTGTTTTTCACGTGTGCGCTGATAGAACATAAACTGTTCTTTAAAATAAAGCCCAGAGCTATGATGAATGCTCGGCGTTCAATAAAAGACAAAAATATTGTCAGAACTCAAATAATGCTCAGCATTGTCAAATGTTTAACATTTTAAC
Source organism: Agapanthus africanus (assembly GCA_030015575.1). Taxonomy (NCBI): domain Eukaryota; kingdom Viridiplantae; phylum Streptophyta; class Magnoliopsida; order Asparagales; family Amaryllidaceae; genus Agapanthus; species Agapanthus africanus. The sequence goes on along the minus strand of CM057350.1, from coordinate 126,204,902 downwards.
TGAGTGGGCCGAGCCCAAGTTGGCCATAAATCTCTCATTCAGATTAATTGAGCCCATATGCTCATAAATCTCAGATCTTAGTCCCAATTGGACTACAGATCTCCCAACCTAAATTGGTTCAAGGGTACATCTCTTCACTCCTCTCATATTTGTCGTTGTAATTCTTCAATGTCTTCAGAGAGGTGACGGGTCCCAACAACCAGAATTTCCATGGACTGTGGGGTCCTTAAACCCATGGAACCTTGGATTGTGGGGTCCTTAAACCCATAGACTATGATGTCCTTAACCTTGGACCGTAATGTCCTTAAACTAATATACCGCAATGTCCCTAAACTAAACAATAGAGCCCAAATGCTCTTTTGTTGGATCTAAATGATCCTGTTGAGTAGATCTTAGTCTAAAATTAGACTGACGTATCCTCAAAAAACGTTTAAGTTGATCTTAGTCTCAAATAAGACTAACGTATCCTTAAACCCAACCACAAACCCAAATCTAAGAAGATACGAATTTGGACTAATCCACGCCCTACGGGCGACAACATAAATTAGTCTCCGTATACAATCCACGGGCAACCAAAAACAAAACAAACACCCACGACACGAAGTGACCATATGGAGAAGGAGAAAGTGGTTACCGCGATGCAGTAGCGTAATTAACTGCAGGGGCTTGCGCCTGCAGGGAAGAGCGTCCCCACAATCAAAAACCCCTCAACGAGGAGAAATCTGACGAAGTCTGCTATATCGGCCGCATCCATCCAAACCTTCGATACACGGTGTCATAAATCAACTTGGCATCTTCGGAGAGGTGGATGGATAGCACCAAATAACATCTACCCTCGAAATTCGGGCAAGACAGACCTACGCGGTCGCGTCTCTGTGTTCGGCAAAGAACAGCTGCTCCGGGTGTCACCATCAAACCTAAATAAGAGTAAAATCATTACATATGCATGCAATATATGTATAGATTGTAGAAATATGAAGTAATAATATAACATTATTGATAACCATTTTCGTTTCATAGGCGCATTAGATATATCTACTTGGATTTCATCATCTATATCATTTCTAACCCACATAACTTCACGATTAGCTGAAGACAACCCGTCTTTTGAAAACAGACGGTAGAAGCACTCTAAGTCTTCTCTCATCTTCATTCTCATCGCTGTCCTCCATACGATTCTCGAATTCTGGGACATCATAAACATCCCTAGGTTTCCAACGGCATATGACACTCCATCCCGGATGCTTCAACACCACTGTGAGTAGTATACTTGAAACACTTGTTGCGTAAAGATAAATGGATCGTTCTGACCATAAAATCGAAGTGTGTTCACACTAGTCAGTCTATATTCATCTTTCCAAGTCCCGAGATTGTTTCTCAACTTATCCATATCAGTTCGTGTATCGTACCAAATACACTGAAATGTATAAAACAGTTCTGATCGTCCGGGATATTGGATGTCAAGTATGCAATTTAAGTATCCATAATAAATCACACCATCCGATCCTACGGTTGCAATCCCACTATTCTGCATGTTTCAAGATATTTCTATGTCCTTAACTTCAAATTTGTATCCATGAATACCGTATCCTTTATAATATGCAACCTCTATTCTAGGAAACTGAGCTCAACATCTTGAATCTCTCTCTAATGATGCAAATAAGTTCGGATCATGGATCTGACAAAACAAATTTTACGGCAAATATATAACGATATAAGTTTAGGTTAAGACTGGTAGCAATAACATGTTATTCGAACAACTTACATGATCTGCAACCCAATCGCAAAAATCATGCTGATGATATTTTTCCAATCGTTATCATTCCAATCAGGATGCCCCTCACGTACCTCATCAATATGAATTATGTTCTCAACAATAAATTATGACATTAATATTATATCATTTCTTACACACACAAACACAAATATAACAATTAATCCAAAAAAACCCACTCTCTAATTTCTTCAAGACATACACTATTTAGGAGAATAAACCATATGGCCCGTCCTGAATTCTCCGAGGCCGGTTAACCTTCGTCTCAATGTTCACGTTCAGATAGCGGGAACAAAATGTGGTTACTTCATCTAGAAAATAAGCTTGCATGATAGAACTCTCTGGTCGGTTTTTATTACGTATATACTTTTTTAGAGTGTAGAAACACCTAAAGAAAAATATGTTAAATAAATAAATACGGGTATATAGGACAATAATAATTTTACAAAATGCGTGAAACGAAAAATTCGACGTGCCTTTCGACAGGATACATCCATCGATATTGTACTATTCCGGCAAACTTAGCCTCGGTAGCAAGATGAACCGTCAGGTGTATTATGATATCAAAGAACGACGGCGGGAAAATACGCTCAAGCTTGTAAAGTATCAATGAAATAGAATTTTCTAGATTCTCCAGCGTTACAACATCCAAGGTTTTAGCGCACAATTCTCTAAAATAGCAACAAAAGTCATTGATTGTTAGACCAACCGATTCGGGAAGCGAAGTCTTGAGGGCTAATGGGAGAAGGTGCTCTATAATAACATGGTGATCATAACTTTTCAGCCGTTCGATCTTGCCTTTCATAATTTTTATCTTCTTTCTAAATGATCCTGAGAAATATGTGGGAACTTTCAAATCATGCAACACCTGCAGGAACCTTTTCTTCTCTGGTTGTAACATATGATACGTTGCATTGGGAAGTATAAACTTGCCTGATTTACCCGCTATCGGTTTAGGATGCAATTCACATCTAATTTCTCAGTCCTGAAAATCCATCCAAGCACGGAGGTTGTCTTTCGATTTTCCGTCTTTACAAAGAAACAAGTTAAGTTCATGCTCGGATACTCCTGTCTCTGTGTGCATGACGTCCAGACAATGACGCACTAAATTTGTTGACCAGTACGGAAGCTCGTAGAAAATGCTTAACTTGTTCCAGTATGGTGGTTTGACTTATTTTGCCGGATCTATCCATGTTTCCTGATTTAAAATCAGGAAAGTTTACGAAGAAGGCATCACGTGCTAGCACGTGACCAGCAGTCACGTGTTGGCACGCGACATTTGAAAGCAGCGGACTCATTCTCTGATTAAATCAAGAAAAAGGCTCCAGACGAGGGTCACGTGCTCACACGTGAACAGGGGTCACGTGGTGGCACGTGACGGCTAAGCAGCGGCCAGAAGACAGAGCGCAAAAAAGAAGAAGAAAGCTCATTCCAGGGGGTCACGTGCTTACACGTGACCAAGGGTCACGTGGCCACACGTGACCGGCTTTCAAAGCCTATCTATTTAACAGAATTAAATTCTGAACAGCATTCAAATCTTTCCAAAGGAAAATGATTACTTAGAACCGATTGGACTAAAAATTTAAAGGTGATTAAATATCATCTATTTGTGGAAAAATCCTGAACTTGGAAAGATTTCCCCTTAAAATCTAACCGAAATAACAAAGGAAAATCTCTGGATTTAAAATCCAATGGTGAATAGAATTCACCTAATAATCCAAAGGACCAGATGAATGATGAATGCAATCAAATCTCTCAATGAAAGATTCACCAAAACTAATTGATTCTGCTTCTTCTCCTATAAATAGGAGCCAAGAGAGACAGAAAAAGATATACAGAAAAAGAGAGATAGAAAAAGAGAAATATAGAGCCTTGAGACTCTGGAAGAATTTGATCTTCTGCAGAAGAAAATCCTAGGTAAGAAAGGGAAGGCCCTTAAAAGAGAATTTAATTCTCAAAAAAGTTTAACTCTGATATTAAAAAGAAGAACTTAGTTCTCTCTTTAGTAGAGGATCTGCAAAGTGCGCATCTCCCCATGAATTGAGAATTTAATTCTCATTGGGTTGAGATCCTGCCATGCAGATCTAAAGCATAGAGAGGGAATGGAAATTTGAGAATTTAATTCTCACAGAATTATAGGAATTTAATTCCTTTGAGATAAAATTAGGGTTTAACCCTATGTTATAGGAATTTAATTCCTTCAGAATGAACAGAATCAGGGTTTAACCCTAATTAAGAACTTAGTTCTGTTAAAATAACAGGAATTTAATTCCCTTAAGAAAGAAGAAATTAGGGTTTCACCCTATAACAGAATCTCATTGCTCAGAATATAAATTAGGGTTTAACCCTATTTAAGAATAATTCTCTAAAAGAGAATGGGAATATAATTCCTCTAAAGCTTTTATTAGGGTTTAACCCTATGATAAAATTCAGTTCTTCACATATATGAGGAATTTAATTCCTACAGAAAAATCAGAATTCAACTCTATCAGAGAATATAATTCTTCAGAAGAAAATGGGGATTTAATGAAGAATTTAATCAGAAATTGCAAAGAGGCAGGGTCACGTGCTACCACGTGACCCCTGGAAAGATCCACAGGGAAGGGCTTTTGAGGCAATACCTCACGTGACCCACGTGACCCTTGGCAGAAGGTTTAACGCACAAACACTTAAATGCCCATCACGTGACAGCACGTGATGCTCCAAAGTATTCAATATTCTCAGCAGAACAAATAAGGGGAGGGCGCCCTCACGTGCTACCACGTAACCCCTCTTGCCTTAGTGTTTAACACTAAATTGGAACCTCTGAATCCAGTGTTTAACACTGTTTTGCCTTAGTGTTCAACACTGATCGAAGAGCCTTTCTTGCAGTGTTTAACACTGAATTTCTTAGTGTTTAACACTAAATTAAATCTCTGTTAACAGAGTTTAACATTAATTTTCTTAGTGTTCGACACTAAATTAAAATCTCTGTCACCAGTGTTTAACACTGATTATTTTAGTGTTTGACACTAATTTGAGATCTCTGTTGCTAGTGTTCGACACTGATTTGTTTTAGTGTTTAATACTAATTTGAACCTCCTGTTGCTGGTGTTTAACACCAACTGTCTTTTCGTGTTAAAACACTAACTTGTTCCCGGTGTTCAACACTGCTGATCTTTAGTGTTTAACACTAACTTTAGCCCAATTGGCTAAATGGCCAGAGGCAAAGCCTCTCCTTCAATGGACCAATAGGAAGCCAATATTCCAAACATGATTGGACTTAGCCCAAGATGGCCATAAGTCCTCAATTCAAACTTAACTGGGCTGATGGGCTCATAACATAATTAATTGGTCCTGGTCCCAAGCTGGACCAAAGACTGTTTAATCTACCTTGGTTTAAGGGTACATCTCTTCACTCCTTTGATACTTGGCGTTGTAATCCCTCGACATCTTCAAAGAGGTGACGGGTCCCGATGACCACACATTGATACGGACTGTGGGGTCCTTAAACTCATGGACTATGAGGTCCTTAACCTTGACCGGAATGTCTTAAAACTAACAACGGACTATGACGTCCTTAACCTTGACCGAGATGTCTTAAAACTAACAACGGACTGTGGGGTCCTTAAACCCATGGACTATGACGTCCTTAACCTTGACCGAGATGTCTTAAAACTAACCTTGGACTGTGGAGTCCTTAAATCCATGGACTATGAGGTCCTTAACCTTGACCGCAACGTCTTAAAACTAACATTGGACCGCAATGTCCTTAAACTACCTGCGGACCGCAATGTCCTTAAACTACCTATTGACCGCAACGTCACTAAACTAAACAACAGGGCTCCCTTAATGGCTCTATTGTTGGATCTAAACGATCCCGTTAAGTCGATCTTAGTCTAAAAACTAGACTAACGTGTCCTTAACAAACGTTTAAGTCGATCTTAGTCTCCAATGAGGCTAACGTATCCTTAAACCCAAACCCCCAAACCCAAATCTAAGATAATACGGATTTGGACTAGTCCACGCCCTACGGGCGACGACATAACTCAGTCTCCGTATACAATCCACGGGCAACCAAACACAAAATAAACACAGACGACACGAAGTGACCATCTGGAGAAGGAGAAAGTGGTTACCGCAGTGCGGTAGCGTAATTAACTGCAGAGGCTTGCGCCTGCAGGGAAGAGCGTCCCCACAATCAAAAAAACCCCTCAAGCGAGGGGGAATCTGACGAAGTCTGCTACATCGGACGCATCCGTTTAAACCTTCGATACACGGTGCCATAAATCAACTTGGCATTTTCGGAGAGGTAGACGGATAGCACCAATTAGCATCTGCCCCGAATCTCAGGCAAGACGTACGCCGTCGAGCCGTCTTTCGGAGGGAAACAGATTCTGGCACGCCCGGTGGGACCTTTTCCTCTTTCCACTCCACACTTCGTGTGTCGTGTTCGCGAACCAAACACGGTTTGCTAATAGTTGCCCTGGGGTTTCAAGGTACTAAGATTCGGCGTCTTGCTTATTGCAGAAAGCAAAGAATCGATGGCTTCCACTTGTGCGACATGCTCGGACTGCTATTGCAACCAACGCTCTGCCTCGCCAGGAGGTATAGCCTATAGACCCCAAGCTGCTTCGCTATTCACAATGCCCGTGGAACAAGTCACTCGAGCCACCACAGGATTGTTTTTTGGGACCATGCTCCCGCCAACAAGCTTCACCGCTCCTGTGCTGACAACGGAAGCTCCCAAGAAGTCGTTCTTTGATCGACTTGCCCCTGCTGCGGCCCCTCTCAACGGGTCGCCCAACACCAGCGCCTCGGTCTTCTCCAGACTAGGCCAGAGCTCCTGTGAAACCGCAATGGGGCCTGCAATCCTAGAGAAGGCCGCTCCTGAGAAAATAACCAGTCCTGCTCCTGAAGTCATCAAGGCGGCTTCCCCTGCCAAAAAGTCGGTCTTTACAAGATTGACTGTTCCAGCTCCCGCTCCTGCTATCCAAAGGACATCAGTCTTTAACAGGCTGACACCAGCAGTGACCCCCCACATACACAGGGGACAAGACGAGGCTATCGCCATCACCGAGCCGATGCCATCAGCACGATACGCTCGACGTCGTTACTGGCACCGAGTGAGAAAGGCCGGAGGTAACTCCCCTTCTGGGCTAACTCCTCCAGCCCCGACGACAGAAGTTAATGCTGCTGTTCCAACTGGGAACAGCTTTGAGATGCTAAATAAGGTGTGTAGGAATTCTCCTACCGCGGTGCTAAAGAGGTCTCCCCCTCCGCTGAAAAGGGCTATAGAAGTGAAGCCAGAACAGCCCTAATCTCCTCAACGGCTGTCCTCCCGAATCTATAAAGTCTGGCGGCAGACCCGAGACTCGATGATCGATCTAAATTTCTCCCGCCAGCACAAGAAGCTGAAAATCCAACAGGAAGTCAGTCGCCAGGCTAAGCCATGAAAACCTGTCTGGGTGCCCACCTCAACGACCCCTTCAATTTCCACTGCTCATAAAAAGAGGAAGCCAGAGAAGATCCCCCAGCCTGCAATGAGAGCTAAAGGCACTAAGCCCAGACGCCCTAAGTCTGGGGGCATGATGGTCCATACCGTATACATGGCGTCAGGAAAGGAAGACAGCCGTGCGTCTACAGGTCATAGACCGCTTACACGGTCAGTGACCAAGACGCAGGAGCAGTAACAGAAGCTCCAAGAGATGATGAATGCTATGGCCGCACTTACCGGGCCAAAAGAAAACCCAGAAACGTCTTCGGATGAACGCCAGGAGGAAGAAACCGACGCCGAATTCCTTCGCCGGATATTGGAGAAGAAGGACAAAGAGGCTGCTGAACAAGCAGCCAACATACAGCGTATGGGCCTTCTCTTTCAAGATATGATAGGGATGATGATACAACAAGATTCTCCGGCTGAAGAGCCCCCGATCGTCCTCGGAGACGATAGGGGAGAGACATCAAATCCCCCGCCGGCTTTGTCAACGGCTAAAGAGGATACAATCTCTAAAACTGATTTGGACGAGTACATAGCCCAGCAAATACGGGTTCATCATGCGACTGAAGCAGCCGGCCAGGTCGTAAAAACGGGGCGGCCATATCCAAGCTGGTACGACCAAATCAAGTACCCGCCGGGTTACACAATTCCCAAGTTCCATGTTTATAAGGGAACGGCCAATCCTCACCAGCATGTTGCCCAGTTCAGGGCACTCTGCGGCAACACCGGCGGTGATGACAAGCTTTTACTTCGCCAGTTTGTTGGAAGTTTATCAGATACGGCGTTCGAATGGTACTCTGAGCTCCCGAACGACTCTATCAAGACCTTCGCAGAGATGGAATTGTTGTTTACCCAACGCTTCGCGAGTGCCAGCGAGCGTACCCCGATAACGGCATTAAACAATGCCAGGGGAAAGCCGGGCGAAACATGGGTCTAATATGCTATACGGTGGCGTAATTTATGGTCAAAATGCGAGCAGCGTATAGAAGAAGCTCCTGCAGTGGGAATGTTTGTAGGAACTCTAGACCCTCATGCAACTATCTCCCAGTTCATGATGTTCTTTAAGCCGACCACGTTTCAGGCTTTGATCGACAAGTTGGCCCAGATGGACCAGATGGATCACAGACCGTCTCCCCCGATGCCAGAACCCCGGAATGACAAGGGTAAAGGGAAGGCAACCTTCATTGCGAACGCTCAGCAGCAGCCCAGTAACCCAAAGCTGGCGGATCAACTGGAAGAAAGACGCCGGTATTATAATGAGAAGATGAAGCGCCCCTACTCGTTCCCACGGGACAAGACGAAACGGTTATTCGAGCTGGCAGTACGCAACAGGCTTATAAACTTGCCAAATCCAAGGCGACCGCCACAACCCACTGAGGTGAATAGCCCCAACTATTACCCTTACCATCAAACGGTAAGCCATCCGATTGAGGATTGCTTCATTTTCAAAGGATGGATTGAAGATCAATACCTCCAGGGAAAGTTTGCGCTGTCCGAAAAATGGAAGGTGAACCCGCCACAGCCGCATGCTCCTAAGAAAGCAGATACACCGGGGGCAACCTGCTCCTTTATTGAAGAAGCTCCATAGGAGGTCGTGCTATCAACTAAAACCAAAAGAATGCTGAGGGACCTTCATGTGTGCCCGGTGGTCGAATGGAAGAACCCGCTTGAACCTCAAATCATCGAATGGATGCTGAAGCCACGTCCAACTATAAAAATCGGTGGTGATAGCCCAAGTACTCACACCCAACCGTCAAAATCTTTGAAGAAAAAGAAGAAGAAGTCCAGGAAGTCCGTGAAGCCTGGAGACAAGCGCACGGATTTGCAAAAACAGATTGATGCGCTGGAGGAGTACAATCAAAAGGCATGGAATCCCGTCACACTGTAAGAGTTCTTTAACCACGTCTTTCAGGAGGAAGATGATGGAGAGAGCTCATCGGATGAATCCGAGGGATATGTGGCGAGTTGTCATGTGATTTCCCACTCGGAAGATGAGAAAACTCCTGGCACTGAGAAACTGGGGGCACAGCCTGAGCCAGAACTTATATGGCCAACAGATGAAATGATCGACGCCTTTCTAGACGAAATTCGTTTGAAGAGTAAAGCCAATCAGGAGCGTGAGATGGCTGCATCGGAAGAAGCCAAGCGCAGGAGACTAAACGAAAGAGTCGAAGCACTCCCGCCAGATCAAAAGACATCTGATACGGATAAAAACAAGTACAAGACGAGGAAGAGGTTCGCCAAAGCCATGTCAGTAGGGATGAAGCTACCACCTTCGGAAGAGAACGCGTTCGATGGGGCGGAGAGGCACCCTAATTATTGCTCATATCATCGGAAAATTTCACACCCTACGGAGGAGTGTGACGCCTTTAGGATATGGTGGCAGGGATATGTTGCTCACCGGCAACATTTTAAGCGCATGAAACGCAGAACTCGTCGGGAGCAAAGAAGTACAACCGACAGGCACAAAAGAACTACCGGCGGCTGTTATGTGGTCGACGCCGGAAGATCACAAGTTCTCACCTTTGGGAGTGACTCTGATGAGGAAATGGTTCCGGGCCCTCTCTTTAAAGAATCCGTTTTAGGGAAAGAGGAAGAACCAGAGGCCTGCGAAAACATTCAGCTGCGCAATCGCACGCTCCCGGAAAAGAATCTCGGGCCCGCAAATAGAAAAGATAAGGGAAAGGAGAAGGTCACTGGGGATATCGCCTTAGATGACCAAGTCATGAAAGAGCTGACTGCCAAGGACCCTCCCAGGAAGGGTAAGGTGGACTACAACATCCTAGCGCACCTAAGGAAGCTACCTTCTCAGCTCAGCATTCTCGATGCCTTCCTATTATCGAAAGAAGCGCGAGATTCATTAATCAAGGCGTTATAAGAACCCGAGCAATTCCAAGCCTTCCTCGCCGAAGAAAGGATGAAGAATGAACTGGAAGAAGTGCACACGGCCGACGTCACTTTTGGTGACGAAGACCTCCTCCTCGAGACGTGCGACCACAACCGTCCCCTATATGTCTCTGGATACTGCCATGATATCAAGATAGGCAAGATCCTGGTGGATAATGGATCCTCCGTCAATCTCCTTAATGTTCGGGTGTTGAAGGAAATCTGCATGAGTGTGCAACACCTCGCTCGTGACAAAATTACCATCTCCGGTTTCGACTCCCAGTCATCACGGACTCTCGGATCTGTAATACTAACATTACGCCTCGGACTGCTCAACACGGACATCAAGTTTCATGTCATTGACGCCAAGACCTGCTACAACGCCTTGCTCGGTCGTCCTTGGTTACATGAATACAACATCATCCCTTCTACACAGCATCAGTGTATGAAGTACTTCAAGGATGGCTTCGAATATACCGTAACAGGCGAGCTGAACCCATTTTCCGTGAACGAAGTCCGCAAGTACGAAGATGCGAAGTACTTTTTGTCAAACTTCGAGGATACAGAAAAGTGTCGCAAGCCGGAGAACAAAGCCGCCGCCATCATCCCTGTTTTCGGGAGCGATACCAAAGAAGAAGAAGAGATAGTCTACGCTGGTCCGTCCCGACGCAACAACCTGGGACTGTCCGCCCCCATATTGATCTTCGGAAGTGACTCGGAAGATGAAGTTGATGCCGTGTTCTCTAGTCGGCCGTCAATACAAGCATCCCCTGGCGATGATCAGAGTTTGCAAATCACCATGGTGCCGCAGGAACACTACAAGGATCTCGACACACTTCAAGCTTACAATGTGCAGGACCTGCAGACGTTTTACGTCCCTCCCAGGCGAAAGGGTGAAAAGGTGATCCTATTCTACCAATCCACAGAAACGAGAGTGGAGAAAGAGATATGGCATGGCGCGGATACTACACTCGACAGGCTCCAACCCATCCGTTTGCCCAGATATTACACAAATGGTCTAAAGAGGCTATTGAAGCGCCAAGGAGTACCCTGAAAACAGACTGTTCGACAAGCTCGGTTCTACAACAGGATTTGGAATGTCCCTGGGAGTTAGCACAAATTGCCCAACGGGAGAATGGAAACGCTTGGGCTTGGAAATGTGAGATCCGGGAAACGGGAGCGAGTCCACGGCAGCTACGCCATATATAACTTCGATGAGGAGGAGGACACCCTGTCGGGGAATGTTAACCCCTCGTCAAAACTGGATCCCGCGAGTGAAGTGCCGAGTCCGTCATTTGAAAAACGAGTGGACAAGCTTATCAGGAAAGCAGGTCAAAAGGCTCGGGAAGACCACAATCGCGAGATGGCCATCTACGAGAAGGCCAGGACGCAACGTCTGTTTCAACAGGCCACAAAAGACGAAGATGCTCCTCCCTGTCAACCCGTTGTACGAAAGGCCCGACGCAGAGGCAGAAGTACGTCAAGAAGCGGAAAGAGGAGCCGACAACAACGACGCAGGATCAGAGAGTCGTGTGATCAGGCATTGCGCGGTCCAGATTTGTCCCTCATGAAGAAGATGAGTCGAGCGTATTCCTTCCCTCGAGACAAGACGAAGAAGCTACTCGAGCTCGCTATAAAACATCAAATGATCGCACTTCCGGAGTCTAAGCACCCTGAGCAAGTTAACGAGGTTTCTCATTCGGGCTATTGCTCTTATCACCGAGCCATAGGACACCCTATCGAAGACTGCTTCACGTTCAAGAACTGGGTCGAAGACCAGTACCAGCAAGGCAGATTTGCTTTATCCAGCAGCTGGAGGGTAACGCCGCCACAAAAGCACAAACCCAAAGCCGCAAGAGCAGAGCCAGATCCACATCAATCTTGGAAGCGGATTCGCACCTGTTACATGATTACAATATTAAAAGGAGAGCCCGAGGACATAGATGAGCTCCCTTGGTGCTTCGAAAACAATGACAATGAGGTAATCTCAGAATTTCCACCGGCTCCGAAAGAACTGGAAGATGGCATACATACTACTGCAGATAACCTCAAGAAGATTGAGTTGGGATCGGCAGACGATCCGCGACCGACATTCGTCAGCGAACTGCTATCTGAAGAAAGGGTGGCTGCGTTAAAGGACGTGCTTCTACAGCATAGAGATTGCTTCGCGTGGAACTATTCCGAGATGCCAGGATTAGATCCAGAGATTACAGTACATAAATTAGCAATATCACCGGATATCAAGCCAGTCAAACAGACGCCAAGACGGATGCGGCTCAAGCTTGAAATGAGCATTAACGCCGAAGTCAAGAAACTAATCGATTCCGGGTTTATCCAGGAGGTACAGTATCCTGATTGGGTCGCCAACATCGTCCCGGTGATGAAGAAGAATGGGACAGTACGCATATGTGTGGACTTCCGAGATCTCAATAAAGCCTGCCCGAAGGATGATTTCCCAGTGCCGGTCACCGAACTGATGATAGACAATACGTCCACTCATGAGGTTTTCTCCTTTATGGACGGTTCATCAGGGTACAATCAGATAAAGATGCGTCCCGACGACCAGAAGCACACCGCTTTCCGGACTCCTTTGGGTATATTCTGCTACAAAGTTATACCCTTCGGTCTAAAGAACGCCGGTGCTACCTATCAAAGGGTCATGACAAAGATCTTCGATGATCTCATACATGAAATCGTCGAGTGCTATATCGATGACCTCGTAGTGAAGAGCATGTCATACGAAGAGCATCTGAAGACCGTGTTTCAACGCCTTCGGCAATATAATTTGAAGATGAATCCCCTCAAATGCGCATTCGGAGTCTCCTCGGGTAAATTCCTGGGATTCATCATCCGACACCGAGGTATCGAAATAGATCCATCCAAGATCAAGGCGATCATGGAAATGCTACCCCCAAGGACTCTCAAACAGCTGCGGTCTCTCTAGGGGAAGCTCGCGTATATCCGGCGGTTTATCGCCAACCTGTCAGGCAAGTGCCGTCCTTACAGTCACCTGATGAAGAAGGGAACCCCGTTCGTCTGGAACCAAAAGTGCTAGAGCGCGCTAGATGAAATCAAGCAGTACCTGCAGAACCCACCGGTGTTAGCTGCTCCAGTCAAGGGAAAGCCCCTTATTCTTTATACAACAGCCCTTGAGGATTCCTTGGGCGCATTATGGGCGCAAGAGAATGACCAGGGGAAAGAAAGAGCACTCTACTACTTAAGTCGAGTTCTTCTGGGGGCAGAAAGCAACTATTCTCCCATTGAAAAACACTGCCTGGCATTGATCTTTGCGATAACAAAGCTCAGGCACTACGCATTGGCACATGAAGTCCGTCTCATTTCGAAGGTGGACCCTCTTAAATATTTAATGTCGAAGGCCATATTGACGGGGAGACTCGCTAAATGGGCCTTGCTCTTGATGAAGTTTTCAATAACCTATCAGCCTCTCAAGGCAGTGAAAGGCCAAGCCATCGCCGACTTCCTTGCTGAGCACCCGGTACCTGCCGGTTCACCTCTAAACTGCGATTTGCCGGATGAACATGCGTTTGACGCGATCGACGGTGGTGATACCCGATAGGAACTTTATTTCAATGGAGCGTCCTCCGTAAAGCAGCGCAAACAAAGTGCCCTAATGATCAAATCAGGGGTAAGCCTCATCTTCGTAACTCCACAAGGAGGGATAATGCGCTTTGCTTTCTCCTTAACAGAACCGAGGACGAACAATGAAGCCGAATACGAAGTTTTGATAGCAGGCCTCGAGATCGCCATTGACATGAGAATTGAAAACCTTCTCATATACGGGGATTCTCAACTGGTCGTTAGTCAAGTAAACGGCGACTACCAAACGTGCAAACCGGAGTTGGTAAGGTACGGTGAAAAGGTGCAACAACTGTTGACCCAGATTCCCTCCCATACTTTGGAAAGCATACCACGCGCGGAAAATAGCAAAGCGGACGCGTTAGCTAAGCTTGCTAAAGAACTGGCTGACGAGAACCTCGATGACGTCAGAATCGTGGTACAAAGTCGTCGAGTGCTCGCCCCAGCAGAAATATCTCTGGAATCTTCCGAAGAAAAGGGAGCGACTGAGCAGACGACCCTACAAATAAAAGACCGTGAAAAGGCTAAGGACTGGAGGGAAGTCTTCATAGACTGCTTTAAGTCCCACCGAATGCCCGAAGAAGCGTCCACAAGACATCAGCTCATGAAACGAGCTCTGTCTTTCGCCCTCGTCAATAATACTCTGTACAAGAGGTCATTCGATTCTCTGTGGCTGAGAAGCTTAGGACCTGACGAAGCAGAAAGAGTCGTTCAGGAAGTTCATGATGGAATCTGTGGTTCTCACCAAGCAGGCCCGAAGATGAAGTTAAAAATTAAACGGATGGGTTACTACTGGCCCACGATGATTCAGGATTGCCTCGAATATGCGAAGCAATGTCACTCATGCCAAATCCACGGGATTTCATCCACCAGCATCCGAATCCACTACATCCAATGGTGGCCAGCTGGCCGTTCGAGATGTGGGGAACTGACATAGTCGGTCCCATCGAACCGGCATCGTCTAGAGGACATCGTTTCATCCTGGCGACGACTGATTACTTCTCCAAATGGGCGGAAGCAGTACCGTTGAGGGAAGTGAAGACGGAGAATATCCTCCACTTTTTCAAAACGCACGTCATTTATCAGTTTGGAACTCCACGGTGGATTATCTCCGACAACGGGCCAGCCTACAGAAGCCATAAGATTAGCCGCTTCGCGCAACAGCATAATACAGACTGGAGATACTCCTCAGTTTATAATCCACGAGCTAACGGTCTGGCCGAGGCCTTCAATAAGACCTTGACAAAGATCATAAAAAAGACGGTGTCCCGAAATAAGAAGGACAGGCACGAGAGACTGCAAGAAGCTCTCTGGGCATATCGAACTATGTTCAAGACGGCCACAAACACGACGCCATACGCATTGGTATTCGGTACGGAAGCAGTACTCCCCCTCGAGATAGAGCTACTTTCTCTACGAGTGGCAGTCCACTGTGAGTTGACGAGCGAAGAAAATGCTCACCTTCGGCTAGAAGAGCTTGATGCCCTTGATGAAACACGGCTTGTAGCACAACAAAACTTGGAGGCTTACAAAGCAAAAATGACGCGCTCGTATGAAAGATCGACCAGGCCGAGGACATTCCACCAAGGCGAACTCGTGTTAGTGGTCAAAAGGCCTATGATCCCCAATCGCGCCAAGCGAGGAAAATTCGAGCCGAACTACGAAGGCCCGTACATCATAGACAAGGTCTATCAGGGTGGAGCCTATCTACTCATGGATATGCACGGTGAAAGGCGTTTCAGGCCGATAAACGGCCGCTTCCTAAAGAAATACTACGCTTAATGAGCCACAGCCTAGGTCAATGATAGATGACGACGACTATGTCCGCTCGCTATCTTCCTAAGCTCAAGCTCTATAACTATTAGCCGGCCCTCTCAATGACGGACCGAAACGTCCTTAAACTAACGACGGACCGAAACGTCCTTAAACTAATGACGGACCGAAATGTCCTTAAAACTACTACCGCAGCATCCTTAGGCTGACGAGATAAATAAAATATATATATATATATATATATATATAAAAGGTATGTCCATAAGCAAGAAGGGCACGGATGAAAACTCGAAAGGGCTCCGTGAGTAAAAACAGCAGGGCTACCGGCGAGTATTCGTGAAAACCCGAAAGGGCGCGACCTCGTAAAAAAAAATAATAATAATAATAAAATAAAATAAACGGTATGTCCATAAGCAAGAAGGGCACGGATGAAAAACCGAAAGGGCTCCGTGAGTAAAAACAGCAGGGCTACCGGCGAGTGTTTGTGAAAACCCGAAAGGGCGCAACCTCGTTAAAGGACACTTACAGGGTCCTCACGACCTTGTAAGGAGAAACCACCCGCGTGAGATCCTTACGACTCACAAGGGAGCAATACACTTAGGGATCCCCATAATTCCTAAGGAGAAAATACACTTGTGAGATCCTCACGACTCGTAAGGAGAACTCTCTTATGGGACCCTCACGGCTCATAAGACTTGAAAGTCTTAAGTCATAGAGACCTAAACCTGTGCTTAAGCAAAATCCCCCACAACCCTCGACAATGCCCTACAAGTGGTCCAATATTGGCCCTTGTATACAATCCACGGGCGCGAATAAACATTTCCCCAGCAAAGATTCACCCTATGACTAGGGGTATATCCATATGGTGAACAACCCTTATAAGTCCTCTCGGCTTATAAGGAGAAAACCCTATTGTAGGATCCTTACGACTTACAGAGGAACATACACTTAGGAATCCTCACGACTCCTAGGGAGAAAATACACCTACAAGATCCTCACGACTTGTAGGGAGAAATACCTTTGTGAGACCCTTACGGCTCATGAAGTCAAAAGCCTTAGTCGACAGGACCCTAACCCTGTTTGCTAAGCCACCTTTGTTCAACATCGACAGAGGCAGATGATGATTCGCTCCTGGCATTATCCCAGTTGTAGCGGTGCTGATGCCGAAATCGGTGTCTAATTTCAGGTTTATGGCGAAAAGCCAGTAGGCCGCACGTGCATACAAAACAGCCGAAATGATGGGGCAGCTTGCAATAAAAAAAACAGCAAGTAAAAATGTATGCATGAAAAATAGCCGAAATGATGGGTCAACTCGCAATAAAAAGCAGCGAGTAAAAATGAAATAAATAGCCGAAATGATTTGGCACCGCAAAAAATAGCCGAAATGATAGGGCAATCGCGACCTTCGCGATATAAAAGCTGAAATGATAGAGCATCGCGGAAAAAGAAATAAAAAAAAGAAGAAAGTTTTAATTTATGCCCTACAGGTGATATTCCATCACTCCCTGTATACAATCCAAGGGCGTAAACAAAGAAGTGATCACATGTCCCCCAGGTTTCATCAAAGAAAGGAGTCGAATCTCGACGGGCCGCAAGCGACCTAGAGATCATCCCAACACTCGTCGCGTAACGACGGACACAACTTCAAGCAAAGCGGAACAGCGGCAACCCCCCCAGTTCCATGGCTCGGCGATACACATATCACCAACAGTCAAACCTCCATTCCGTGAAATGCGGATACAATCAGCAAAATTCCTGGTTACGTGGAACGCAGATAACGTCACTCTTTGAGCCCGTGGAAAACGTCCAGAGCGGATCCTGGTCCTCGCAGAGCACGGCAGTGAACCCGTGTGAAGCATCCAGAGCGGAGCCTAGTCCTCGTCGAACACGGCAGTGAACCCGTGGGAAGCATCTAGTGCAAAATTCCTTGTTACGTGGAACCCGGATAACGTCACTCTTTGACCCCGTGGAAAATGCCCAGAGCAGATCCTGGTCCTCGCAGAGCACGGCAGTGAACCCATGTGAAGCATCCAGAGCGGAGCCTAGTCCTCGCCGAACACGGCAGTGAACCCGTGTGAAGCATCTAGCGCAAAATCCCTGGTTACGTGGAACGCGGATAACGTCACTCTTTGACCCCGTGGAAAATGTCCAGAGCGGATCCTGGTCCTCGCAGAGCACGGCAGTGAACCCGTGTGAAGCATCCAGAGCGGAGCCTAGTCCTCGCCGAACACGGCAGTGAACCCGTGTGAAGCATCTAGCGCAAAATTCCTGGTTACGTGGAACGCGGATAACGTCACTCTTTGACCCCGTGGAAAATGTCCAGAGCGGATCCTGGTCCTCGCAGAGCACGGCAGTGAACCCGTGTGAAGCATCCAGAGCGGAGCCTAGTCCTCGCCGAACACGGCAGTGAACCCGTGGGAAGCATTTAGTGCAAAATTCCTGGTTACGTGGAACGCGGATAACGTCACTCTTTGACCCCATGGAAAACGCCCAGAGCGGATCCTGGTCCTCGCAGAGCACGGCAGTGAACCTGTGTGAAGCATCCAGAGCGGAGCCTAGTCCTCGCCGAGCACGGCAGTGAACCCGTGTGAAGCATCTAGTGCAAAATTCCTGGTTACGTGGAACGCGGATAACGTCACTCTTTGACCCCGCGGAAAACGCCCAGAGCGGAGCCTGGTCCTCGCCAAGCACGGCAGTGAACCCGTGTGAAGCATCCAGAGCAAACACCGGACTGTGGAGTCCCTAAAATCCATGGACTATGATGTCCTTAACCTTGACCGTGATGTCTTAAAACTAACAATCAACCAACCTGATTCTATATTGGTGCCACCTCGGTTTAGGGGTACATCTCTTCACTCCTTTGATACCTGGCGTTGTAATTCCTCAACGTCTTCAAAGAGGTGACGGGTCCCCGCAACCAAACATTGGACTGTGGAGTCCTTAAATCCTCGGACTATGAGGTCCTTAACCTTGACCGTGATGTCTTAAAACTAACATCGGACTGTGGAGTCCTTAAATCCACGGACTATGAGGTCCTTAACCTTGACCGTGATGTCTTAAAACTAACATCGGACTGTGGAGTCCTTAAATCCACGGACTATGAGGTCCTTAACCTTGACCGTGATGTCTTAAAACTAACATCGGACTGTGGAGTCCTTAAATCCACGGACTATGAGGTCCTTAACCTTGACCGTGATGTCTTAAAACTAACATCGGATTGTGGAGTCCTTAAATCCACGGACTATGAGGTCCTTAACCTTGACCGTGACGTCTTTAAATTATGATACCTTGAGCGACCCCTGACCCCGTGAAACACGGATAAGGACGACCACATCCAGCACTTGCAGGTCCTCACGACCTGTAAGGAATAAAACTCTCTTGTGAGATCCTTACGACTCTCAAGGGAAAAACCCGCTTAGGAATCCTCACGATTCTTAAGAAGGACTTACACCTATGGGATCCTCTCGACCTGTAGGGAGAAAAACTCTTTATGAGACCCTCGTGGCTCATAAAGTGCAAAAGTCTTAGGAAGCAGATCTTAACCCTGAATCCTAAGCCATCGCTGCCCTGCAAGGAGACCAAGACAAATTGTCCGCGGAACACATTCAATAAAAAGAAACACACCATTGAAAAGAAAAATATGTCTTCATTCATAAACCTCCTCTCAACAACAATACTCGATCTAAAGCCAGCACAAATCACCCAATACGGGAGATAACAAGGAAAGTTTCCAATCTGTATTCTATCAGGCGCGCATCTGCAACTGTACGAATGTTTAAAAGGAAATGTTACCCGAGGCACTGATGTGCATGCAACGTAACGATGGTGCTCGCAATTAAAGAAAATTCCCATGAGAAAAACAGGCAGCTCATTTACGCAAGCAAGACACACGTACGACTATCTGACAGACATGAAAATTCAACAGAAAGCATGCAAACCCGCCAATGATTAAAGGAGTACATTGATTCAAACATACTACACTAGTGGGAAAAGATCACCAAACAAGGGATCAGAAATACAAGGGTTAACAAAGCAAAACACAAAATTCTCCAGCTCCCTCTCTGTCTTCTCTAGCATGTCAAAACGACGATTTTCGCGAGGAGTCGCTCCCCATCGGTTGGAGCCGTGCTCATCAGCGAAAGCAGACATGACGGCCCGACGGGCTCTTATCTGACTCAGTATATGAACTGAGTGATCCTTCAGAGCTTGAGTGATTAGACAAGCCTCGTGAAAGCACTCAAGCTTGTCCTCCGCCGTGTCAAGGATCGCCGAAGTCATCTCTGCCGGATGAGGGGGTATATCGGCGAGCACAGACAGGAGGATCATCCGGAGCCAAATGGAGCCCATGGGAAGAGGAGAGCCCCGACGAGTCAGTAGCTCGTACATCAACGTGTCACATTGAGCGTCAGTGAGAAGGGGATCCGCCAGCCGCGCAGCGAACCGAGGGATTATCTCCTCAAGGGGCACCTCCCATGGTTGCCGACGAGCATGGGGACGATTGCAAGCCATGACGATTAATCGGTCTCTCAAAAATGATCACCTTAGGTTACAAATGGGTTTCTCTGTGAGGAAAGGAAGAAAGGCATGGTTGCAGGTTATAAAGGGGAACATTTAATGCTATGCACAAAAAATGTTGTGCATGATGGGACTATTCTCAAAGCCCGGAAAGAAGGGGAGAGCATTGGAAATGAAATCCAACGACGCATTGGAATCAGAACAGGGAAATGAAACGTCCCCATCAAGCAGAGTCCTGCATCCGCAACACGTGAGCACCAGTCTTGATTGAAAGATAAAGCAGCACTGCACATACACAACAGAGAACTAAGCTCTGAGAAAGAGAATTAAATTCTCAAAAGAAGAAAGTCCTCAAAGGAGGAGAATGAGAAAAGTGAAGGCGCTTCTGAAAGGACAATTCATCTACCCTACTCCCAAAGCAGATCCGACGGTTACAAAAGGTGACAGTGTTGCACTCACGTGCAGACACGTGAGAACAACGCTGTGGGGGCATTTGTTTCCTAATTTAAAATCAGGAAAGTTTACGAAGAAGGCATCACGTACTAGCACGTGACCAGCAGCCACGTGTTGGCACGTGACATTTGAAAGCAGCGGACTCATTCTCTGATTAAATCAAGAAAAAGGCTCCAGACGAGGGTCACGTGCTCACACATGACCAGGGGTCACGTGGTGGCACATGACGGCTAAGCAGCGGCTAGAAGACAGAGCGCAAAAAAGAAGAAGAAAGCTCGTTCCAGGGGGCCACGTGCTTACACGTGACCAAGGGTCACGTGCCTACACGTGACCATGGGTCACGTGGCCACACGTGACCGGCTTTCAAAGCCTATCTATTTAACAGAATTAAATTCTGAACAGCATTCAAATCTTTCCAAAGGAAAATGATTACTTGGAACCGATTGGACTAAAGATTTAAAGGTGATTAAATATCATCTATTTGTGGAAAAATCCTGAACTTGGAAAGATTTCCCCTTAAAATCTAACCGAAATAACAAAGGAAAATCTCTGGATTTAAAATCCAATGGTGAATAGAATCCACCTAATAATCCAAAGGACCAGATGAATGATGAATGCAATCAAATCTCTCAATGAAAGATTCACCAAAACTAATTGATTCTGCTTCTTCTCCTATAAATAGGAGCCAAGAGAGACAGAAAAAGATATACAGAAAAAGAGAGATAGAAAAAGAGAAATATAGAGCCTTGAGACTCTGGAAGAATTTGATCTTCTGCAGAAGAAAATCCTAGGTAAGAAAGGGAAGGCCCTTAAAAGAGAATTTAATTCTCAAAAGAGTTTAACTCTGATATTAAAAAGAAGAACTTAGTTCTCTCTTTAGTAGAGGATCTGCAAAGTGCGCATCTCCCCATGAATTGAGAATTTAATTCTCATTGGGTTGAGATCCTGCCATGCAGATCTAAAGCATAGAGAGGGAATGGAAATTTGAGAATTTAATTCTCACAGAATTATAGGAATTTAATTCCTTTGAGATAAAATTAGGGTTTAACCCTATGTTATAGGAATTTAATTCCTTCAGAATGAACAGAATCAGGGTTTAACCCTAATTAAGAACGTAGTTCTGTTAAAATAACAGGAATTTAATTCCCTTAAGAAAGAAGAAATTAGGGTTTCACCCTATAACAGAATCTCATTGCTCAGAATATAAATTAGGGTTTAACCCTATTTAAGAATAATTATTTAAAAGAGAATGGGAATATAATTTCTCTAAAGCTTTTATTAGGGTTTAACCCTATGATAAAATTCAGTTCTTCACATATATGAGGAATTTAATTCCTACAGAAAAATCAGAATTCAACTCTATCAGAGAATATAATTCTTCAGAAGAAAATGAGGATTTAATGAAGAATTTAATCAGAAATTGCAAAGAGGCAGGGTCACGTGCTACCACGTGACCCCTGGAAAGATCCACAGGGAAGGGCTTTTGAGGCAATGCCTCACGTGACCTACGTGACCCTTAGCAGAAGGTTTAATGCACAAACACTTAAATGCCCATCACGTGACAGCACGTGATGCTCCAAAGTATTCAATATTCTCAGCAGAACAAATAAGGGGAGGGCGCCCTCACGTGCTACCACGTAACCCCTCTTGCCTTAGTGTTTAACACTAAATTGGAACCTCTGAATCCAGTGTTTAACACTGTTTTGCCTTAGTGTTCAACACTGATCGAAGAGCCTTTCTTGCAGTGTTTAACACTGAATTTCGTAGTGTTTAACACTAAATTAAATCTCTGTTAACAGAGTTTAACATTAATTTTCTTAGTGTTCGACACTAAATTAAAATCTCTGTCACCAGTGTTTAACACTGATTATTTTAGTGTTTGACACTAATTTGAGATCTCTGTTGCTAGTGTTCGACACTGATTTGTTTTAGTGTTTAACACTAATTTGAACCCCCTGTTGCTGGTGTTTAACACCAACTGTCTTTTCGTGTTAAAACACTAACTTGTTCCCGGTGTTCAACACTGCTGATCTTTAGTGTTTAACACTAACTTTAGCCTAATTGGCTAAATGGCCAGAGGCAAAGCCTCTCCTTCAATGGACCAATAGGAAGCCAATATTCCAAACATGATTGGACTTAGCCCAAGATGGCCATAAGTCCTCAATTCAAACTTAACTGGGCTGATGGGCTCATAACATAATTAATTGGTCCTGGTCCCAAGCTGGACCAAAGACTGTTTAATCTACCTTGGTTTAAGGGTACATCTCTTCACTCCTTTGATACTTGGCGTTGTAATCCCTCGACGTCTTCAAAGAGGTGACGGGTCTCGATGACCACACATTGATACGGACTGTGGGGTCCTTAAACTCATGGACTATGAGGTCCTTAACCTTGACCGGAATGTCTTAAAACTAACAACGGACTATGACGTCCTTAACCTTGACCGAGATGTCTTAAAACTAACAAAGGACTGTGGGGTCCTTAAACCCATGGAATATAACGTCCTTAACCTTGACCGAAATGTCTTAAAACTAACCTTGGACTGTGGAGTCCTTAAATCCATGGACTATGAGGTCCTAAACCTTGACCGCAACGTCTTAAAACTAATATTGGACCGCAATGTCCTTAAACTACCTACGGACCGCAATGTCCTTAAACTACCTATTGACCGCAACGTCACTAAACTAAACAACATGGCTCTCTTAATGGCTCTATTGTTGGATCTAAACGATCCCGTTAAGTCGATCTTAGTCTAAAAACTAGACTAACGTGTCCTTAACAAACGTTTAAGTCGATCTTAGTCTCCAATGAGGCTAACGTATCCTTAAACCCAAACCCCCAAACCCAAATCTAAGATAATACGGATTTGGACTAGTCCACGCCCTACGGGCGACGACATAACTCAGTCTCCGTATGCAATCCACGGGCAACCAAACACAAAATAAACACACATGGCACGAAGTGACCATCTGGAGAAGGAGAAAGTGGTTACCGCAGTGCGGTAGCGTAATTAACTGCAGGGGCTTACGCCTGTAGGGAAGAGCGTCCCCACAATCAAAAAAACCCCTCAAGCGAGGGGGAATATGACGAAGTCTGCTACATCGGACGCATCCGTTTAAACCTTCGATATATGGTGCCATAAATCAACTTGGCATTTTCGGAGAGGTAGACGGATAGCACCAATTAGCATCTGCCCCGAATCTCAGGCAAGACGTACACCGTCGAGCCGTCTTTCGGAGGGAAACAATCCCGAAGGTTACATTATTGTAACCATCCCACCGAGCAATTACGTCCTCTCAGGATAATGAGGCTGGAGGCCCAAGAAGCTCCTGATGACCATTAAAGTGAGCATTGTCTAACCTGTAGGGATGGTCTAGTGGCAGGAAACGCCGATGACCGCAATAACAATCCTTTGTAAGTCGACGTTAGACACCCCACATGAAGCGGGGAGGCGGAATAGGTAAAACAATCATTTTGTTTGAGTTAACATCGACTAACATTACGGATCTTTGCTAAACCCTAACTAACAACTATCTAGAAATGATTAGCTACTATGATAGATGATTATACCTAATGATTCAAGTCCTTCTTGTTCTTGTAGTTCACCTCCCCGTCGGCCTCCTCGATGTGATAGAAGATCCACTCGAGAGCTCCTTCTCCAAGCTTTCACCTCTCACTTGAGGTAACTAGGTGGCTATGAGTGCTAATCAAAGTAATCTAGAGAATATAGAAGAGGATTAGGGATCTATTAGTCTTATTAACCCTTGGATCTCAATACATGAAAGGATTAGGGTCAGTTCTTTGAAGAGAGAGAGCTTGAGGAGAGAGAATGTGAAAGTGAGAATGATTATGAATTATAACTCATTTGTGAATATATGAAGCATGATAATTATCTAAATGAATAACGAATGATAATATCAACCATGCTTCATTAACTCACTTTGGGTGAATCATCTCATGAGTCATTAAGCAATAAATGCTTCATTAACTCATTTGGATGAATCACTCCATAAGTCACTAATCCATTTAATGCAAATTCCACCTAAGCTCTCCACCTCATCTTTCTTCTAGAAGCTTCTCAACTAATTACGAGAATGCCCCTCCCATCCGTGAAAACACAGAAATACTGAGACTGTATAAATCCAATAATCCAATACTAGAATCTGGCTTAAACTAAAGCCCGCTAGTAAAAACTGTCCGAACATCGTACGTGCATAAATACACGTATGTGTCCAAACCCTGTCGTAAAACCATACGACCTCTATATCGTTTCGCCTGAAGCAGGGAAACTCTCTGTGTGGGACTCTAAAGACTCGACACTATGCTAGCAGTGGGTTTAACCACAGGCCGCAAGCGGTACTAGCTGTACGTAACAGTCCCCAGGTAGATGTCGATAAGAAGGTCGATGAGGAAACCCATCCGAACTCCTACTGAGCCTAATGTGATAATCTCTGTACAGTCCGGTCTGTTCTTCTAGGACTATCGCATATCGGGCCTAAGGGGACAGCAAGCGTCAGTCCCCTAAAAGCGGTATAAGTCATGTCGGAGTGAAGCCCATTACACCTTAAGAAGCTACTGGAAATCCTACCAGTAAATCTCGTTTGCCCTGGCCAGGGACTTTGCGTAATGGCTCTCCAAACACAGCGCGATATCAACTCCCAATACCGGGAGAGACGAATCCTATCTAACCGCCACTGCCTCCAAGTGTTTAGGGACTGCACCCAACTGCTACCTGTTTGCACGACTCTTTTGAGCCGTGGTAGGGTAGCAATCTAAGAACAATAGGAACACACTCGAGACGAAGCAGCAGTGTCAAGTCTGCGGACTATACTGTACTCATGTCACCTGAGAACTGTTAACTGACGACGGGTATAATACCAACCAAAAGTTCCCTGCGAGTCTTGTCCGGTGTACCCGTAACCCAACGAGCACTTGTATACTATCTCCAGTACAACATACTAATGACTGTGGGACAGACCATTTCCCCTGCTGGGATGAGAAGCATATACACTAGTCTACTCTGGAGTATCGATGCCCTGTCTCGATAATCCTACGACTAGGGACCTGAAAAAGGATGTGCTTGTAGACTACCCAGCCCCCACTAGTGTGACTGCCATCACAACGCTGGTAGCCAAGCAAGATCCTAAGGGCTCTATCAATATGTATTCGCGATATGATAACATATACACATATTAAGATAGATATAAACCAAGTAGCATACTACTATATTGAGCGAGACTGTTAATATAACTGTGAATATCCCAAGCTTCCATTAAGTAATATACAAACTAGTATGATACAATAATGGCCCCTAGGGCATATACACTAACAATCTCCCACTTGCACTAGGACTATATACTGGCGTATCGAAGACCTATCATCTCGAGTAGTCTCTCGAACTGAATCTGAGGTAAGACCTTTGTGAATGGATCTGGAGTGTTTTCCTCTGTAGCAACTCTCCGGACCTCGATCTCCCGGCGATCTATGATCTCCCTGATCAGGTGATACCGCCTTAAGATGTGTCTGGACTTCTGATGGGACCTGGTTTCCTTTGCTAAAGCTATAGTCCCATTGTTGTCACAATACAGAGGTATTGGATCAAAAATGGATGGAACCACCTGAAGTTCTGTGAGGAACTTCTTCATCCAGACTGCTTCTTTTGCAGCATCGCAAGCAGCGATATACCCCGCTTCCATCGTCGAGTTAGCAACGGTGTCCTGCTTGGAACTCTTCCAGCACACCGCCCCTCCATTGAGGGTAAAGACATAACCTGACATGGACTTGAAGTCATCCTTGTCACTTTGGAAGCTGGAGTCGGCAAAAGCCTCGATCTTGAGGTCTTTTCCGCCGAAAACCAAGAACATATCCTTTATCCTTCTCAGGTACTTGAGAATGTTTTTTACTGCTATCCAGTGTTTCTCCCCTGGGTCTGACTGATACCGGCTTACCACGCTCAGTGCGTAAGCTACATCTGGTCTGGTGCACAACATCGCATACGTTATAAAGCCTACTGCAGAAGCGTAGGGTATAACTGACATGTGATCCTTTTCCAAATCAGTCTTGGGAGACATCTCTTTGGAGAGGGTGATTCCGTGACAAGCCGGTAAATTACCGCGCTTAGAATCTTCTATACTGAATCTTTTCAGTATAGTGTTGATATACCTGAACTGCGAAAGTCCCAACATCCTCTTAGATCTATCACGACAGATCCGAATCCCCGGAATGTAAGAGGCATCACCCAGGTATTTCATGGAGAACCTGTGTGACAAGAATCCTTTGACAGATTGTAGCATAGGAATGCCATTTCCTATCAAGAGAATGTCATCCACGTACAAGACGAGGAATACGACAGTTCATGCTACAATTTTACTATATATACATGGTTCATCTGGATTTTTGATAAAGTCATATTCTTTGACCGTTTCATCAAAACAGATGTTCCAACTCCGCGATGCCTGCTTTAGTCCATAAATGGACTTAAGCAACTTGCACACTTTTCCGCTGCTCCCACTCTGATTGAAACCTTCTGGCTGATCCATATAGACGCACTCTTCTAAATTACCATTTAGAAAAGCCGTCTTTACGTCCATCTGCCAGATCTCATAATCATGGAAAGCGGCAATGGCAAGAAGGATCCGAATGGATTTGAGCATAGCCACTGGAGAAAAAGTTTCGTCATGGTCCAAACCAGGTCTTTGACAAAAACCCTTTGCAATAAGTTTAGCCTTATAGGTTTCCACCTGTCCATCTACACCAATCTTTTTCTTGAAGATCCACTTGCATCCTATGGGTTTTACCCCATCTGGAGCAAAGTCCAAAGTCCATACTTTGTTGGTGTACATGGACTCCATTTCGTTCCGCATTGCATCCAGTCATCTTACCGAGTCGCCGTTCTGGATGGCCTGTTGGAAGCTAGTAGGTTCATCATTATCAATGATGCAATCTTCTCTATCCCCGTCTATGAGAAAACCGTAGTATCTCTCAGGCGGATGAGATGGCCTACTACTCCTGCGGAGGGGTGCGGGAATGTCCTGTTCTTCTTGAACTTCTGGCTCTACCAAACTTTCAGTAGTAGTTTCTAGTTTTGGAATTTCTTCCAGTTCTATTGCGCTCCCACTTGTTTCCTTTTCCAAAAACCGCTGTTACAGAAAATGGGCATTATGAGAAACAAAAATCTTTTGTTCCTCTGCGTAATAGAAATAATACCCCTTGGAGTTCTTTGGATATCCCACAAACTGACACTGCACTGATCGTGCCTCGAGTTTGTCGGCATGCTGCTTTTTAACAAAAGCTGGATATCCCCATATCTTCAGATACTGAAGATAGGGTTACTTCCCACTCCATATCTGATATGGTGTGGTAGGCATAGTCTTGGTAGAAGCCATGTTCAAAAGATATACAGCTGATTCTAACACATAACCCCAGAAAGATCGCAATAACTCAGCATTACTCATCATAGAATGTACCATATCCAATAGGGTTCGGTTCCGTCTTTCCGATACACCGTTATGCTGTGGAGTGTATGGAGGAGTAAGCTGAGAGAGAATTCCTTTCTCTTTTAGGTAACCCACGAACTCGGCACTTAAGTATTCACCACCTCGATCAGATCTCAGTGTCTTGATATTTTTGCCGGTTTGGTTTTCTACTTCATTCTTATATTCTAGGAATTTCTCAAAGGCCTCGGATTTATTTTTCATTAAGAAAATGAATCCATACCTAGAGTAATCATCCGTAAAAGTAATGAAATATGAAAAACCGCCTCTTGCATGTATAGACATTGGACTACATATATCGCTGTGTATGAGTCCTAAGAGCTCGCTCGCTCTTACTCCATATCCAGTGAATAGAGTCTTTGTCATCTTTCCTTTGAGACATGATTGACAAGTAGCATAAGATTGATATTCGAACGGATCCAAATATCCTTCTCTATGTAACTTAATTAACCTTGTCTCATTGATGTGACCTAGTCTACAATACCATAAGAAAGCCTGATTTATATTTGGAG
Organism: Agapanthus africanus; assembly: GCA_030015575.1. Classification (NCBI taxonomy): domain Eukaryota; kingdom Viridiplantae; phylum Streptophyta; class Magnoliopsida; order Asparagales; family Amaryllidaceae; genus Agapanthus; species Agapanthus africanus. The sequence goes on along the minus strand of CM057350.1, from coordinate 126,176,420 downwards.
ACTTTCTTTTTAGTGTGTTCTGGACATTGAAAATTTATAATTGGTGTAATACATATATACCATTATCTAGTGTACCAGACCCAATCAAAACATGATTAAGGTGGATGTTAACAACATCGCTTACAAACGTGAAATCATAACCTTCTTTTGATAACAACGATACTGATATGATATTACACGTTAAACTGGGTACACAAAAACAGTTGCGCAAAACCAAAATATGTCCACTCGTCAATCCAAGGTGATAATCCCCTACGGACACAGCATTCACGCTAGCTCCGTTAGCAACCTGGAGGGTCATATCACCAACCTTCAGCACTCTATGGTTTCTCAGTGCCTGCAATGAATTGCATATATGAGATCCTGATCCGGTATCTAATACCCAGGAAGTAGATTTGATTGATAGAAAATTTTCAATTACTAACACACCTGAAGTCGAAGCCACAGCTTACTTCGGGTCCTGGTTCTTGGCAATCCAAGCTTTGCAATCTTTCTTCCAATGGCCTTTCCTACGACAGTGGAAGCACTCGTCCTTTGCCACTACTGGGATCGCAACCTTTGCCTTTCCCTTAACTCCCACCTTACCAACACCACCTCTTGGTTTGGTAGCGGCCTTCTTCTTCCTTCCTTTGACCCTTGCCTTGGACCTGGAAGAGGAAGCACCGCGAACAAACATAGTGGGTGTTTCCCTTGCTTTCTGCAAGGTGCCCTCTGCACTCCTGAATATGTTAAGGAGTTCTGGAAGTTCAACTTCTTTTCCTTAAATGTTGAAATTCAGAATAAACTGGGCGTAGGTGGAAGGAAGGGACTGAAGAACCAAGTCTGTATATAGCTCGTTCTCTAATGTCGTCCCGAGATCCGCGAGCTCTTCTATATAGCCAATCATCTTAAGGACATGTTCTCCTACAGATGATCCGACGGCCAGCCTCAACTAAAACAAGTTTTTCGAGGTCTCGTATCTAGCTATACGAGATTGCTCTTCATACAGTTCCTTAGTGTGTAGAAATATGGATTCAAGATCCATATGCTCGTGCCTCCTCTGATGTTCATTATTCATAGAGGCAAGCACGATGCATTTAGCCTTCGCGCAATCAATCTCCCAGGTCTTGCGGATTTCCTTATCCGCGACACTGGATTCTGGACCAGGGACAGCAGGTGCCTTAGTAGTAAGGACATACCCCAATTTGTCATAAGTAATTACCATCTTGACATTCTGAAACCAGTCTTTATAGTTTGGCTCTATCAAAATATTTTTATCTAATAGTAACTTAAGGCCTGTCATGTTCTGGGTCGCTGCAATTGAGAGAGAGAGGGAACACTTTAGCATGATGCTCTTGCAAGTTTAGAGTGGTTTTTAGTTTATCTAAACAGGATGGCTCCCACTGTTTCTCGAATCCCTCCTCAAACCAAAAAGGAAGAACTAGTCAGGACTATTCTCACCGTATAATACTTGCTTAACCGTTTAGCCAGGCCGGTATCGGTACTTCGAGGGAGGTTTTACGACGCTTTCGCGAAGTTTTTTAATTAAATAACCTCTTTTCTCTGGGGGGCGTAGCCCCGCTGACACCTTTCTCGACACCTACTTGGTTTATAGCATTGATCGTTAAGTGATGAATCTCCTGATGAGTAGTGGATACTCACAGTAGGATCGGGATCCAAATATCATCGTATGATAAAGCTGAAGGAATTCTACCAAAATTATCACACTCCAAATGGTATGTAACTCTTAGCAAATTTCAGTTTCTTTAGAAATTCCCGATATAAATTCCTGCCCCATGCTCTTATGACCTTAGCATTGGTCAAAATGTCATAAGTCACATGTTAAGTTCTACCCATCATTATCTTGTTAATTTGAACCCACCCGTACATACCCCTGACGTTGGCCAAATGGTAATACGACTGTCCCAAACCAACTCATCTATCTATGCAACAAATGAATACCCAGTAGCTACCAAACACTATGCCTTGGCGTTGGTCAAAATACATAGCTTGAATACTACTGAATACCTAAATGAAATGACGGAGTGCTACGAATGGTTTTGGCAAAACCGTGAACATAGTGAACTTGATATGATCGAAGGAACCTGATAACTTTTAAAAGGAGTAGTTTAAACTCTGCAATTAAAAATATCTTTTGTTTTAAAAATAACCGAGTGGTTTCTTTTAAACTGTTCCAACGATTCAACTTTGGTTTATTTTCTTTGCATTAATATAATGCGTCCCATCAATTAACCTATCATTGCAGAAAACAACGAAAATACAACATCCTCTTATGCCATCCGCATTCACCACTGGGCCCCATCATTCACCAGTTAGGTTACTTAACTAATGACAGAGCAGGGGCTGGGCTAGCGCGGGTGTAAAACATAAGTGACGCCTAATAGATATCATATATAGATATTGTACATTCGTCAGACGCAATAATAGTCATTCCAGATCACAGATGAATAAATTGGATTTTCTACGAATCCGCATTCCTTTTGAGCCTGCAAAGAAAGACGGATTACACAGTCGCGATGAATAGCCAAAACCCCACCCTAGACCCCTACGGGTACGGCAAACTACCCGCCAAATACCCGAAGTGAAGCGGTCTCCCTCAACAATGTGAGTAGGCCACTAAACACTTCAAACTACCCGGTAGTTTGTGCACCCCACCTTGGGTCTATCCTAAGAGCAGAAAACAGTAAATGAAATAATACAACGGTGGCTACAACCTCAACCCGGATGTGCCCCGCAAAAGAATATTACAACAAATTAAAAATTACATTTGAATGAAAGAAACACTCGTCTCACATTCCCGGCTATCCATTCACGACAATCCAACAAGTCCACATTCACAAACCAGTAAAAACCATTACAGAAATGTGCAACCCCCTACTAACCGACATACTAGTAGTTAGGGAAGGTTTACGAACACATTAAACACAACACAGATATAATCAAGTTAGCCAAACATCTTAGAATTTCGATCAAGCAACACAAATGAATCTACTCAAAACAATTCTCTGTGCATATAAAACCTGAGCAGAAACAAATCATCCCAGAAAATACAACATCAACATAGAAGAATAACTGAGCAAATTTGGGTTGACTCGGAGTCAACTCGGCCGTCGATCCGCGGCGGATCGCTTGGATCGGCGGTGGTTCCGCGACGGTATGGCCGATTCACAGTCCCAAATTTCTTCACAATTCTTAAAATTCCATGCTTGTATTTTTAAGGGTCCCTGAAAAATTTTTAGACCCCATTTTAAAATCGGCAGAAACATGGTGAAAATAATATTTTTTCGGGTTCGTTTTGCGATCGAATTTCTAACGACTTTGCTAACAAATTAGTTATGGTTTAGCTAGTCTCTGATACCACTGTAAGTCGACGTTAGACACCCCACATGAAGCGGGGAGGCGGAATAGGTAAAACAACCATTTTGTTTGAGTTAACATCGACTAATATTACGGATCTTTGCTAAACCCTAACTAACAACTATCTAAAAGTGATTGGCTACTATGATAGATGATTATACCTAATGATTCAAGTCTTTCTTGTTCTTGTAGTTCACCTCCTCGTCGGCCTCCTCGATGTGATAGAAGATCCACTCGAGAGCTCCTTCTCCAAGCTTTCACCCCTCACTTGAGGTAACTAGGTGGCTATGAGTGCTAATCAAAGTAACCTAGAGGATATAGAAGAGGATTAGGGATCTATTAGTCTTACTAACCCTTGGATCTCAACACATGAGAGGATTAGGGTTAGTTCTTTGAAGAGAGAGAGCTTGAGGAGAGAGAATGTGAAAGTGAGAATGATTATGAATTATAACTCATTTGTGAATATATGAAGCATGATAATTATCTAAATGAATAACAAATGATAATATCAACCATACTTCATTAACTCACTTTGGGTGAATCATCTCATGAGTCATTAAGCAATAAATGCTTCATTAACTCATTTGGATGAATCACTTCATGAGTCACTAATCCATTTAATGCAAATTCCACCTAAGCTCTCCATCTCATCTTTCTTCTAGAAGCTTCTCGACTAATTACGAGAATGCCCCTCCCATCCATGAAAACACGGAAATACTGAGACTGTATAAATCCAATAATCCAATACTAGAATCTGGCTTAAACTAAAGCCCGCTAGTAAAAACTGTCCGAACATCGTACGTGCATAAATACACGTATGTGTCCGAACCCTGTCGTAAAACCATACGACCTCTATATCGTTTCGCATGAAGCAGGGAAACTCTCTGTGTGGGACTCTAAAGACTCGACACTACGCTGACAGTGGATTTAACCACATGCCGCAAGTGGTACTAGCTGTACGTAACGGTCCTCAGGTAGATGTCGATAAGAAGGCCGATGAGGAAACCCATCCGAACTCCTACTGAGCCTGATGTGACAATCTCCGTACAGTCCGGTCTGTTCGTCTAGGATTATCGCATATTAGGCCTAGGGGGGCAGCAAGCGTCAGTCCCCTAAAAGCGGTATAAGTCGTGTCGGAGTGAAGCCCATTACACCTTGAGAAGCTACTGGAAATCCTACCAGTATATCTCGTTTGCCCTGACCAGGGACTTTGCGTAATGGCTCTCCAAACACAGCGCGATATCAACTCCCAATACCGGGAGAGACGAATCCTATCTAACCGCCACTGCCTCTAAGTGCTTCGGGACTGCACCCAACTGCTATCTGTTTGCGCGACTTCTTTGAGCCGTCGTAGGGTAGCAACCTAAGAACAGTGGGAACACACTCGAGACAAAGCAGCAGTGTTAAGTCTGCGGACTATGCTGTACTCATGTCACCTGGGAACTGTTAACTAACGACGGGTATAATACCAACCAGCAGTTCCCTGCGAGTCCTGTCCGGTGTACCCGTAACCCAACGAGCACCTGTATAATATCTCCAGTACAACGTACTAATGGCTGTGGGACAGACCATTTCCTCTGCTGAGATGAGAAGCGTACACACTAGTCTACTCTGGAGTATCGATGCCCTGTCTCGATAATCCTACGACTAGGGACCTGAAAAAGGATGTGCTTGTAGACTATCCAGCCCCCACTAGTGTGACTGCCATCACAACGCTGGTAGTCAAGCAAGATCCTAAGGGCTCTATCAATATGTATTCGCGATATGATAACATATACACATATTAAGATAGATATAAACTAAGTAGCATACTACTATGTTGAGCGAGACTGTTAATCTAACTGTGAATATCCCAAGCTTCCATTAAGTAATATACAAGCTAGTATGATACAATAATGGCCCCTACGGAATATACACTAGCAACCTTCCTGTGCTAAAATTCAACCATTTCGATGTTGTATCTTAATGGCAATAAGAGCATGCTTTGTGACCATATACGAACCAACCTGATAGCATTCCTTATACAGGAAAGTCATTAATTGTCCAGATTAAATCCGCACGCATTATGAAGGTTGTATCTGTATTTGAATCGTAAGTCTCTACACCATCAATGAATAAAGATATTAACTCATCGATCAGAGGTCGGAGATAGACGTCGATATTGTTTCCCGGTGAGTTTTTCCGTCAATAAGAAGCATCATAAAGTAGGATTGATCCATAGCCAACCAAGACGACATATTATAAACTATCATTACAACGGGCCATGTGCTGTGGCTTCCAACCATATAGTTGAATGGGCAGAAATCATCACTAGCCAGTCCGAGCCTGACATTGCGAGGATCACTACTGAATATTTGGTGCCTTCTATCAAAATCCTTCCATGCCGGTGAATCTCTTGGATAACTCATTTTTCCATCTTCGGTTGGAGCAGCACAATGATGCTAAATCAATACCTCGGCTGTTTTCTTGCACCTGAATAGCCTCTGCAGCCTCTGTGTTATAGGAAAGTACCGTGTTATCTTGACAGGTATATCGGGCTTCTTATCAGATTCTTTCGGTTTATAACTGGCCTCTTCACATTTAGACACTCTTTCAAATCTGAATTCTCTTTCCGGTACAACATGTAATCTTCAGGATATTCATGAATCTTCTCACGGTTCAGACCCAAATCAGACATCATCTTCTGGGCTTCGTACCGGCTGTCGGGCACGTTATTTTCCGGGGGCATAGAATCTTTCAGGGACTTCAGAAGTATCGTGAATGACTTGTTGCTCCATCCATTTAGACACTTAATCTGGAAAAGTTGGACGAACTATGATAGGATGAAATACTTTGCATTCTTATAAATTGGTCTTCTAGTATTATTCATGAACTTTTCATACTTATCTGCACGCGGTCTTTAACCGGAAGGAATGTCATCTTCGGTAGGAATACTATCACCGAGGGCAGTCTCTACCATATCCTCCATTTCTTCTCCTGGAAAGAAGTTATCATCTTCTTCTTCTTCCGCCACATTACCGTCTTCTCCCTCTTCTTCTGCCGCATTACCGTCTTCTTCTTGTCTTTCCCCGTGATATAGCCAAGTTGTATAAAGTCTAGTAAAACCATGTCTAACGATGTGAAGCTCTACGATTTCTACCTTTTGCTAAAACTTATTCCTACATCTATCGCACGGATAGAGAATCTTCTCTAACACGATCTTATTATGTGCACATGCAAATTCAATGAAAGCAGCAACTCCTGCGACAAACATAGATTGCATGCGTTGTTTCCAATCCACGTACATCCAGTCCTTAAATCTGATGTACTCATGGGCCATATTAGACTGTATAACATATAAATTGTAAGTTATGGTCACTATATAGAGAAATCTAAGAACGAGGTGGTTATTGACAAAGAAGAAAATCTGTAGAAGCAAGTTTGTTGTTGAAAAAAATAAATTATCAATTAACAAAATTAGATTTGAAGATACCCAACTATGAATTGTATTCTATGTATGTGTGTTTCAATTTATGATTTCACTTAGGTATAGGGTTGTTAGTGTGTATGTGATTTGTGTGTGTGTGTTGTGTATTTGTGTTGTGTGTGCGTGTTTCGGCTGTCGGGGATAAGGCTTCTATCCCATTAAGAATGTACAGAGCAGACACACATTCGCTTGTGCTTTCATCCATTTCGAGTAAATTTTGGCGGCACCTTCCCGCTGTTCTCCAAGTACACTGTAATAGAATAGATAATCATTTCAATACTGTGAAACAACGTTGAAATAAATATCTAATCTATCTTTGTATACGGAGAACCAGCGGAAAGGTACCGACGAAATAACTCGAAACGAATAAAAATACAAGTGAATGCAGGTGTTTGCTTTATACATTCCTAATTTGTCCACACTGGACAAATCTATCGGCTATCATACGAGTGAATCTTCTCGTCATATAGACTATACAACGGTTATTAGCACCGAACGATACCGTCTGATATTTAACAACATTCGTGTAGTTCTATGTCACGACGAACATCGATCGTATGTTAACCGATAGACAGGAACTAAGTCGCGCTTTGATTTTCATATATGATTATCGATGAGAATATGAAAGTTCTATATTATCATCGAATATCATACATACACTTAGTGTAAGATTTAACTTAAATTGGTTTTATGTTTATTTTCAATTACAAGGGTTCGAAGTTTTTAGTTTAGTGTAAAGTTTTTTAAAATTAAGAGTTTTCTTAATCAAATTTAAGATTTTTGAATTTATTGGGGTTAGGATGAGATTTGACAAGCGTTAAATATTTAGGAGAATGATAACGAATTAAGGTTTTGCCTTATTTGTATGTGTGTATATGTCTGCGTGTGCGTGTACACACACAGACAGACACACACGCATACATGCATACACATACACACACAATTTGCTAAAGTACCCTTAACTATTGTTGGTTTGCTAAATTACACTAAAATACCTTTACCCTAACCCTAACCATAACAACAACCCTAAACCTAACCCTAACTATTAGCCCTAACCATAATCATTAACCCTACCCCTAACATAACCCTACCCCTAAACCTAACCCTAATTAACCCTAACCCGGCTCTAATTAACCCTAACCCTAACCTTAATTAACCCAACCCAGCTTTAAACCGACCCTAACCCTAACAACAAAATTATAATAATTTTTAATAATTATTAGAAATCATCAACAACAACACCAAAAAATTATTAAAAATTAACATTTAAATTCCTAAAATTGAAGAAATTAACAATAAAATTTTAGAAAAATTAAAATTAAAATTGATGAAACTAATTGGCAAATCGAACAAGGAGGTTGGCTGCGGCGACAAGGAGGGGGTTGGCTGTTGCAGCGACGAGGAGAAGGTTGACTATTGCAGCGACGAGGAGGAGGAGGAGGGCGGCTGCTGCAGCGATGAGGAGGAGGAAGAGGGCGGCTGTTGTGGCGATGAGGAGGAGGCCGGGAAGGAGGATCGACAACGAGAGGTCGGGGAAGGAGGAGGGCGACGTCGATGAGGAAGAGGAAGGCGATAGCGACGAGGTGAAAATTTAGGGGGGGATTTGGACGACGGCGATAAGGAGGATGAGGTCTAGGGCGATGACGACGAGGAGGGCGAGCTCGGGAAGGAGGAGGAGGAGACGACGGGGAAAATTTGGGGGGGGAAATTTGGGCTCGAGGGAAAGATTTTGGGCGTGTGGTTTTTATTTTTTATTTTTTTAAGTGCTTTGACTTTGCCCCTAAGGTGCCAACTGTAGGGGTTTCTTTTGCGGCACCATAAGGGCAACAAAAGGAAATAAATTTTTATAGTATTTAATATTTATAAGACTCTATGGTGATAACCGTAGGGGCATTCTTTACCCCTACGGTACCGTACATGCATTCTTTACTCATACGGTGGAAACCGTAGGGGCAAACAAAAATTGCCCCCTATGGATTTCAATCCGTAAGGGCAACAACCATTTGTAGTAGTGTATGTCTAAATTTGTTTTGAAAAGAACATGGAATTTTACTCTATATTCAAAGTTCATTCAAGTACATAAGTTTTAAAGTATTTTTCGAAGTTTAACGAGTTGGCTTTCATATACTTCGAACGTTTCGCAATTCGGTGCTTTCTGGTGAGAGTTATGGTCATTTTTGCGCAGATGTGTTTCAATAGGCAGACTTAACTCGCAAATGCGGATACCTTTATGAGATATCCGAAAATCTATTATTTTAAAACCATTCATATTCATGTATGGTCTTGTTTCGAAAATTTATGAATTAGCTTTCATATGCTTTGAACGGTTCGCAATTTGATGCTCTCGGGTGAGAGTTATGGTTGTTTTGCTCAGATGTGTCTGAGCAGGCAGATTCAATTCGAGAATGCGATACATTTTTGAGATATCTAAAAATCTATTAATTTAAAACCATTCATCTTCATGTATGATATTGTTTCGAAGCTTAATGAGTTGGCTTTCATATGCTTCGAACGATTCGCAATTTGATATTCTCGAGTATGAGTTATGGTCATTTTTCTCAAATGTGTTTTAGCAAGAAGACTCAACCCGAGAATGCGGATATCTTTTTGTGATATCCGAAAATCTATTTTTTAAAAATCTGTTTTGAAAACGTAGAGCTTTTTTCCTATGTTCAAACTTTTTGTTTGAGGACATAAGTGTGATTTTACGTATGAAGTTTGGAAAATAGAGTTTTCCTCTATTTTCAAGTTATATGAAGATTATAAGGTTATGGCCTATATTCTTATAATATGCAGAAAATAAAGGTTCATTTATTTTCTAAAAAGAATATTAAGATTGCTCTAATATTCTTTGTCTGTTAAACGACATGAAATTAATCATATTCTTAAGTCCATCGGAAAGTTCTTGATTGTGGGAATTGGTAAAAATTTCCCAAGTCATCAACCCCAGTATTCTATGGCATATGCCACTTTAAAAGAGAAAAAGAAGAAGAAATTGTTGAGGGAAGATCTTTATCAAGTTTCACCTTCTCTATTACTCTTCTTTCCTTCAAAGCCAAGAGCAAAATAAATTTCCTAGTCTTCAAAACATGCATAATGAGAGTTCTTTCCTTTGTTGAATAAATGAGGGATCCTTTTTTCTTTCTTTTTTAACCGTGTGTGTATGAGAGTGGTTATAAAATTACTCCATCATTTTGAGGGAAGCAGGGGAAGAGAGTAACTCCTCATTTATTTCATTTCAATTTTTTTTGGCTCTAACAATAGTATCAACTGGTCGCTGGTCGGCGGCAATATGATGGAAACATGCTACCAAATATGTACCGGCTCTTCATCTCTTCATGTAGACTCAAATAGCGTGGGTGTAGGTTGTTGATACCATTGAGACTTTGCAGCACTCGAGCATGCGTTTGGATAACCATTGATTTGTCTCGAGTGTGATCTTTTTTTGCTAAAATCTATCTCTTGTGTCCCTAAAACCTATAACCTGTGGTGTGTAACAGACAAACCTTAGTTGCACTTGTATACAAAAAGATACAGAGTGGAAGTATATAATACAAATAATGGTGATGAACAATACTTTAAAGACAAATGCTTAGATATTGCTTTGAAACTATATTATAGTAATCATAAACAATTATGTCTAAAATTATGACCTTCTCTTCTAAATATAAATCAAATCAAATAACAACCGAATAAAGGCTCAAACCTGCTCCTAATAATTTGAGATTCATCAACAAAGGCTTGCATATTTATCATATTCTCGCTCAAAGCTTGGTGGATGGCAACCATTCTTTTACAATCATCTTACCACCCAAACTCTATTATCTCCATATTTCTTTAATTTATATGAAACCATCAATTTATCAACTGGTAGATCAATTTGATACGAGATAGTTCCTTACACTTTTAAGCATGTAGCGGCCTTGGAAATGGTCAAGACGACACTTACCGCTGGATCCACTCACAAAACAAATCAAAGTCTAATTTTGGGTCATAATGAGTGTGGATAATAGATTGTTTATAAAAGTAATGAATGAGCAAGATAGTAAATGCAAGAAAGGGGAGTAAATATGAGAAAATAATAGAGCAAATGAAATACAGTAATTAGGATACTATGGGGAAATGAGGCTTTGGTGGGAAAGAAGTATATTTGGAGGGGAAAAGAAGTTGGTAGGATAATCAAATGCTTAGACTTTTAAACATAAAAGAAAACGGAATAGATATTACAGACAAGCCTCTAGATATTATAGACAAGCGTTTATACTATGCCTGTCATGATTCCAACTGCATAGGCTGACAAAGCACATGGGCAGAGGCATTATTGGGATATACAAATTATAAGTGGGGAAATGTATACCGAGAGGTTTTAAGTGGGCCTAAGGGTTTTCTAACTAGAGAAAAAGGCCCAGGACTTTATAGACATCTCCTAAATGTATACCCTTTTTCTTTATTTTCATTTTATTTTGTAAGTAGATGTTTTTTTATGTACTTGGAATTTATTTATAATATACATATGTGGTCAGCTGCGACTCAACCTTTTGATTATAGAAAAATCTTATACGTAGAGTCTGATATAATATAATACAAATGAGATGCAATGAAAGGTTGCCAGATTCATGATGGTTAGAAAGATGGGGTTGGTTGGTTGGGGGATGATGATGGTTGGCTTTGCAAGTCAAATAGGAACCAGAGTTCTTATTTTTATTTTTAAAGATATTAAAATTTAACTCCAAAATCCCAACTTTTATCTTGGCATACTTTAAATTGGAATACATATAATCAGAATTATATCAACCTATACCTTGAGATATCCAAGTTATCAAACAATAAACCTGAAAGTTGTGACAATTCGAGACATTTTTTAGGGGGCCAAGATATTAGACAACTCTTTTTTGCGTGTGACAAAAAGAGCAGGGCAAAACGCCTGTCCCATAACTTTGTATTAAAAAGAGAATAAAATTGTAGCAATACAACCATACTTTCAGCTATATAGTAAACTATCTACTACAACCCCTTCATACAAAAGAAGACGGAATACAGGATAATATATAGAGCGGCGGCAGGTAGGGAGGAAGTTCAGAGCAGCAATCATTGATTCCTGGTGCCTGAAACAGAGAAGAAAAGAAAGCCAGCTCACCATGTCCTCACAGAAATCAGAAAATAAATGGAAGATATTAGACAACTCTACCAAATACACATCATGGTTTAGTATCTAAGAGAAGACGGCCTTACAAATCAGAGTTTACACGACCTATACATCACCTAGATTACCTCCTATCAAGCGCAACCTTAGGGACATGGTCAAGAAATAAGCACCCAACTTTTAACCAAAAAAGGCATTAATGGTAAAGCACAATTAAGGAGATAAAAGGAGAGAATTAGTTTAGGAAGAAGGTTAGAGAGATCCGTTTGATCGAGTATGCTACTAATCGATCTCTACCTGTGATTGTTGTGTGTGCTTCCGGCGGAGCATGCATGCAAGAAGGAAGTTTGAGCTTGATGAAAATGGATAAAATATCTTCTGCTTCATATAATTATCAAACAAATAAAAAGTTATTCTATGTATCAATCCTTACGTCTCCCAGTTTTGGTATGTTGGCAGATATCTATGGGAAAAAAGCTGGAAAGAAAAAAGAGAGAGGATGATATTTAGAGAGAGAAACATAACTAAACTATGTAGTAGCATTTTCTTAATTTTATCCTTTTCAGGTATTTACAGGAATAGGAAGATTCAGCTTTTTCCCAACCAGTCCATTTGTGAAGCTTTATTTAATTTCTCTTCTTTGCAACTCTGTTTTGGTGTTTTTCCTTTTTCTTTGGGTTTTTTTCTTCTGTGTGTGGGTGGGTGGGGGGGGTGGGGGTGGGGGGGGGCGCAGATTAGCTTATTATAGATAGCTTGTGTTTAGTCCAAATTTTATGTAGGCGATGAATATGCATGCTCAAATTTTGTTGGTTTAACTGTTGCGTCTCTGTTATCAAATTCTTTAGCATTATGAAGCGATTTCAGGCTTATTATCAATTACTGGGAATATTCATATATAAACTCATTCCACATGTAAGAATGTAAAATTTATTCTGTCTCATGGGCAAGAACTGATAAAAACAAGACTAAATTGCACAAATGTACCCCTCAGTTTTCACGTTTTTTTAGATTGATACCATGAACTTTAATAATTAGAGATAAATACCATGAACTATTTTTTTTGACGTAACTACCATACGACGTTAGCTTTTGTGTCTTAATGGACCATTATACCACTCAAAATTGTAGGGGTTGACTCGAACAAAAGGGTAAAATGAGGAAAACAAGTCAAATATTGATGGCATGGCAGTCAAGTATAACGTTTGCTGACGGAAGAAAAGCTGATGGTATTTAATTGCAATCGGGGACGATAGTTCATGGCATTTGTTTGTAATTAAATTAGGTCATGGTATCAATCGCAAGAAACCTGAAAGTTGATGGGTACATTTATGCAATTTAGCCTAAAAACAAAGAAGAAGAGGAAACCTGATAATACTCGATATTGGCGACCTCCAAGATCGGGACACGTGGCAGATGACGTGTCCCAAGGCTCAGAAGAAAGGGCCGACCAGGCCACCTGGTGCCCGACCTGCGAGCACAAATTGGCCCACCTCGGGGCTCTCTGCAAATGTGCCTCCTCGGTCACTCAGCTCACCCCGAGCTGCCACAAGACCAAGATGCCTCGGCCCTCTCACTCTTTCCCGAGCTCGCCCGCCGAGGCCATCTCCCTCGGCCCCTCCGACCGACCAACTCCACCACTCACAGGCGTAACCGCTGCTCCGCGAATCTCGCCATGCGCAGATTCTCCGCCAGCAACATCCCACGTTCCATGCCATTGCGATTCCCATAAACGGGCGATCCGCTTATCACGCGGGTGTGACGTCAGGAGCGTAACTGCCGGCGAGATTCTCGCGCCTGCCGCCGCGTACTGCCGCCGCTATATAAACCTCCATCACAGAGGGGTCAAGTAAGCCATTCTTTTCACTTACGCCGTTACTCTGCTCGGATATAGTCACTGACTTGCAGGTACACGGCGGCAGCCCTCTCATACCATCTTGTCCTCACAAAACCCATTGAGACCCACACGCCACAAAGGACAATCGACCTAGCTTACTTCGAGATCAACGGAAGACAACATCTGACGGAGGTCCGAGAAGGAGCTCCATCAAAAACGGAAGACAGAAACTTGCAAGACGGAGGAAAGGCTCATCATAAAAATAAATGGCTGACAAGAAATATATATTAGCATATATAATAATTTAGGCCATCCGGCTTGTTTTTTTCTTTCTTTCTTTTTTATATGTCTTCTCAGATTGGAATAACCTTAATCCCATTTCTTTCCATCAGCTGAATTATTCCCTCTACATATATGCACTTTATCCCAATCCCGGCCTCTTTAACTATAACATATATAAATATCAAAAACAGGAAAAAGAAAAACGAAAATCATGCATCCGTTTTAATTTGCCCGCCCCAATTAATTAAACAGTGTAGTGTTGTTGAATTGTGTCAATGTCCAACCCCTTGAGCTTTACAACGGACTCGACATGTCCCTTGAGGGTGTGGAGCTCTCTAAGCCTGGCAACTTCAGCACGCTTCTTGGCCTGCTCTGCAATCTCAGATAGCTCTCTATAGTCACTCTTGTCATTGAACAAACCCGATGATTCGGCCGTCTGAAGGCCATGGAGTGTTCTTTGAGCTAGAGCCCATTGTGCCTCCCTCTCTCCTCTTCCATAATCCTTCTTTGAGGTGAAGGCAGTCTACGTACAATTGATCAAAAAGTAGCAAAAGATCAAATTAATGTTAGATGTGCTAAAGCTACAAAGTTAGTTCTGTGTTGCTATATCAAAAATAGTTTACGAACCTTGTTCTGAATGAGGTTGTCCCATGCCTTTCCACTCAAAGCATAACGGATGATGAACTTGAGGATATCTTGAGGGATATAGGTGATGAGGGTGTAAGCCCAGATGATTCCTGCCCATCCCCATCCAATGCCTTGGATTCTTGCAAAGCTCCAGCTTGCATACACTGCTATGCAAGTAGCCACCTTCCATGAAATTAAATTGAAAGATAATGATATAAGATTCTTGACATATAATTTGTATTGATCGATCGGTAGTGAAAGAATGAGCTAAAGGAATCAAGCAAGCTCACCAATTGAGCAGCGAAGAAGGCGAACACGAGCAAGAAACCAGGTCGCTCAACGAATGACCAGCTTCTCGATCTGGTGACGAAGATAAGTGCCTGACTGATGATGCTCACTTGAAGGTAAAGAGCTGCGGTGAGTTCATCTATGTTTCCATTGATTTGCTTCACTCCAAATTTCTCCTACGTTTGTTAGGGAACAAAAAGAAGAAGAAGAAGAAGAAGAAGAAGATTTATTTTCTATGTTTCTTTGTTCAAAAATTTGCTTGTTACGATTAGGTTTTGAGCGCTCACGGGGAAGAAGTCGGTGTCATGAACAAGCCAGAAGAAAACGACGGTCATAATGGCCTGATATGCTCCAAGAACAATGCCGGTGGCAAAAATTTCATTGAGCTTCCAGGAATCAGGGAGAGGGGAAGGTTTGACACGATCCTTAGAGATGGTCATAATGGTACCATCATTGAGGATTGCGATGATGAGGACCATGAACGGCGAGAAGTCGAACTTCCAGATGAGGGCGATGAGCATGAACCCAAGCACGATACGGATCGTGATGGAAACTGCGTAGATGGTGTAGTTCTTCATCCTCTGGAAGATGGCACGGCTGGTCAACACTGCGCTGACGATCACGGACAATCCTGGCTCTGTTAAGACGATGTCAGATGCGCTGCGGGCAGCGTCGGTTGCATCAGCCACAGCTATACCGATGTCAGCCTTCTTCAGGGCAGGAGCATCATTCACACCGTCACCTGTCATACCGCAGATGTGCTTCCTGTCCTGCAACCTCTTCACAATCTCATACTTGTGCTCTATACCAACATATAGAAAAGAAAGAAAATGTCAGGCTGTTTCTTCGGATCAAGTAAATGCTAGAAGAATAAATATCTACCAGTATACTGGTCCCTGACAGATTATGCATGGTATACCGACCTATATGAACAAAATCAATAGATACCTGGAAAGACTCCAGCGAACCCGTCAGCCTTCTCAATAAGCTCATCTATGTCGAGCTCGTTATGCTTGTCACCTAGAAGGGTGGATGAGGGGTACATGTTGGTTCCCATGCCGAGCCTTCTGCCTGTCTCTTTGCCAATAGCGAGCTGATCACCGGTGATCATCTTTACGTTGACACCGAGGTTGAGTGCACGGCGGATGGTCTCAGCACTATCATGCCTCGGGGGATCAAAGAGTGGGAGCAACCCCAAGAATTGCCATGGTGCGCCCTCGCTCTCCTTTGTTGCCTCGGGCACCTCTTGCCTTGCAACACCCAGTGATCTGAGGCCGCGGTCAGCGAATTTTCCAATCATCTCGTGGACTTTCTTTGCGGCTTCTTCGTTAAGGTTACAGAGATTGATGATCTGTATAGGTAAATTTGAAAGCAAGTTAAATTGCTGATGAGGAAATTGTAGGGTAATGCGTAAGTAATTTTGGAGTAATATACTTGCTCAGGGGCACCCTTGCTAGCTCTGTTCCATTTTCCGTTGGAATCGACGTAGGTGATGGCTGTGCGCTTCTCGACTGGGTTAAACGGCAAGAAATGCTTCTCTTCGATCCCGGCTCTGGCCTGCAAATAATAAAATCATGAAGCGCATGAGAAAAAGACAGTAGCATGAACTTAAATCAATGAAAGATAGATGTCTTGATTATAAGGATGCAATGAAAAGTGTAGAAATTATTGCAGAAAACAAGCCCTAGATTCATCATCTGGATTCACGCAGCATTTATTCCGAGGTTTGCCTTAAATGTGCTTTGGTTGTTGCAGTCTCATTATCAGATCGTAATAAAATTCCGGTAACCGAATAAAGGAAAAGGAGAATTTTATTTTGTTTTTTTAAATACATGATTCATGCAACTCTAAATCCTAACAGCTAAACAGCCCTTTAAGCGCAAAACAAGAAAATAACAGCTGATTACCTCCTTAGGGTCAGCAAGCATTCCGACAATGGAAGCATCAATGGCATCCTGGTTCTCAACCCTAGAAGCCCTTGCGGCATACAGAAGCACACCATCAGCATCGATGCCCTTAACGAACACCTCTATCAAGCTCTTGTCAACTGTGAGCTTGTTGAGTGTGAGAGTTCCGGTCTTGTCACTGCACAACACATCCATACCCGCCATCTCCTCAATGGCCGTCATCCTCTTGGTTATGGCTCCCTGTTCTGACAATCTGTGTGAACCTATGGCCATCGTGACTGATAGCACAGTAGGCATGGCAATAGGGATACCGCCGATGAGGAGAACCAACAAATTGTCGATTCCCTCTCTGTATCTGCGGTTTTGGACAGGGTACATGACGATGATCTCAATCAACATTCCCACGGCTATGGAGCATATGCAAAAGTTACCAATAGCAGTAAGCACCTACAAAAGACAGAATAAACGAAGGTAAATAAAAATATAATTTAAACGTCCACAAAAGCAATCTCGTGAGATAAACACCTCACCACAAAGCTTAAACAATATATATCAAGCAGACAGAACATGGTACCTTCTGGAAATGACCGACATTGTTGGTGCTATCTACGAGGTGAGCAGCCTTTCCAAAAAAGGTGTGGACACCAGTCGCAATGACAATCGCCTCGATCTCACCTTGCTTACAGGTAGATCCTGAGAAGACCTCATCACCTGGCATTTTGGTCACGGGGAGGGACTCTCCGGTGAGGGCCGATTGGTCGATCTTTAACGGGTCACCTTCCAAAAGCCTGGCATCTGCAGGGATGATATCTCCTAGCTTAATGCTAACTATGTCACCGGGGACAAGGATCGCGGCCTCCTCCTCTGACCATTTTCCATCTCTCAAAACCTTGGTCTTGGGAGCAAGGCCAGCCATGAGGGCAGCCGCGGCGTTACCCGCATTGTTCTCCTCGATGAAACTAATGGTTGAGTTGATGAGCAAGAGAACAACTATGCCCACAAAGTCTTGCCAATCTGGGGCCTTTCCCTTTTGAATGCAATTGTTATATTATAGTTAGTTAGTCCAGGGAAAAGAAGAGGAAAATTAAGAAAAAATGAAACCTGGAAATTGAATAAATAATTCGTAGGCTCAAAAGAGAATATATATATACTCCTCCATTGGCTAAAGCAATGGCCATGATGGCAGCAATCTCCATGACCCATGAGAGAGGGTTCCACATGAAGCCCAAGAACTTGAGGAACTTGCTCTCCTGTAATCATCATGCATGGTTCATTCATTCATTACCTTATGTCATGGGGTAAAGAAGAAATTATTGACCCTATTGTTTCACATGAAGCCTAATTAAGAACGCAGGTGTAAATTATTTCTATAAAAGTATTCCTCAAGAATCTCATAGAAGTTCAAATTAATAGAAATGTCTAGCCCATAAAATAATTTAATTTCAAATCGACAAATTTTGAGGTTTATAAAAAAACAGAAAAATAGAAATGTTAAATACTCTTTTTTTTTAGTTCTATCTGTTTTCCCTTTCTGTAGTAACTTCATTTTACAAGGAGTGCCATACAGCATTTAAAGGTTTAACCGTATAATAACTCCATTATTAGTTTGCATTAGAATTGAAAAGGTATATATATGCCCTTGTAAACCTTTTTCTCCTCGAGTTTGTTAAAGCCAAAGATCTGGAGACGCTTCTCCCCCTCCTCAGAGGAGAGCCCCTCCTTGGTACATTTTAGCTGCTCAAATACTTCCTCAACCGGAATCCGCTCCTAAAACAAATTAGGACAAGAACAAAATAATTTTTCAGCCATATCAACTATACAAGAATATAAGAAGGGGAAAATAAAGAGTACTGAATGCTCACAAGATCGACGGTCTCGTTCTTGACATCCTCCAAGGTGATGGTTTTATTTTCACTTGCCATTATTAATATTCTTTTTTCGTGTTTTCCAACAGAGCATAGAAGATCCAATAAAGAAAGATTATTTTGTTTCTTTTGGAGAAAGAAAAGGGCTTGTGACCTCTATCTTCCTCCTTCTTCCTCTACTGTCTCTCCTTTGCTCTCTTTGGTCAGGCCTTGATAAAACAAATGAAGGGAGGGGGCAATGTCGACAAGAGCTAACGATCCGAGCATGGCTAGTTTTTATAGTGAATTTGGATGGTAGATGAACGAAATGCAACGTGAGGGTTAAGAGGATCATGACCCGGTCAATTTGGGAAGTATAAGGAGGACCGAAGAATTCTGCCTGTTGTTTTCCTTCTCCCTATTTCTTCATCTGTAATTTTAAACCTATACCTGTCTATTCTCTAAGAAACGACCCTAACAAATATTTGCTCTAAAATTAATGAAAATAAAATTAAATAAAATAAATTGTATTATAAATATTTGGACACGTTGTAAACAAATTTACCAATTTTGATGGTTTGTGGGAGGAATAGGCCATTACTTGTTGGGAACTTCGGTTTAGTACGAAAAAGCTTTGCTCGTTGATAAGGTTGTTTACGAATTTGAGAGTGCTATTTAGCCTCGAAACCACAGGAAATCATGGATTCGTAAACCGTGACACCGTTGCCCAAACGGGCATTAAATATTTTCGTACACAACCACATAGATAAGGGTATTTTAGTGTAATATATCCTTCATAAAGTCCACTCAGCCGTCTCATTGATCAATTTCATATATAAATTTTCCCGGCCAAAAAAAAGTAAAGGAAAAAAAAAAGAAGAAAAGAAATCCTTTTCCCAACGTTCAAACTTCAGGAGCAGCGAGAGCCAGAGAAACCCTATCCCCCTTTTCGGTTGGCAAGAAAAACCCTAACCCTAGTCCTAGCCATGAGAACCTTCCCAAAATCGAATCTTTCTCATCTCCCTCCATGGCGGCGGCGCAGGTTAGCATCATCATCATGGATCTCATGGTGCTATGTGTATGCGACAATTGAAGCCAATACACGGTGCTTGGTAGCGTATGTTTCCATGACATCGGCGTTCCTCATTTGTGTCCTTCGTATTTGTAGATCTCATTTGTTTTTTCCTGTGTTTGTTCGTGAATATTGTTTTGTTGTTTTTACAGTTCATGATATTGTGAGGTGACGTGATCTTCTTATCAATATCGAAATGAGTATTGATGAGTTTGTGCAGGGGTACTTGTTAGTGTTTTGAAAAATTCAGATGACAAGACAAAAATCCTAAAATAACAAATGAAAAATTGCATAGGTTACAAATTATTTTCTTTTACGTGCGTTTCTCGGCTTATGTCATAAGAAAACTCAATTTTGAAACCGTTTGCACTTGAATTGGATTGAAAATTTCACAATTAAAGGAATATAACGATATGTGCTAGAATTAACATTTCTATCTTTCATTTAACAATTTAACTTAAATTTTAAACAAAGATTTCTAAGATGATCTGTAAGGGCCCATTTATAAATGGGCCCTAGCAAATAGAACATTAATTACAGGGTAATTGCTCATGGGCTACAGAAACAATCTTAGTTTTGCTTCATTTGGCGCATCCGATACCTCTTGATTGGGTAATGTCATTATATTATACAAAATTGATGAATTCGGCATAGTAAATTGTGTTTTTCTCAACTTCTACATAATGTTGTTCTAATACACACACACACACACAAGCATTTCCAACCTAGTGGAAATAATTTTGTTGGAGAAAACACGGTATTCGTACGTAGAATGAAAAACTGTGAGGATCGAGAATCTAAATCCAAGAAATTTTACATCAACGTGCTTGGTAAATTTTTTAACCATTCCCGATAATATATGTATGTGCAACCGTTGACCAGCAGACGACGCTGAGCGGCCGGCCGACCGGAGGCGGATGGCGAATGGTCATGACACATCTTGTGTCAGGTGGGAAAATTTTGTGATAATCTAGGATAGACACTGGTTTTGAGAGGAGTAGGATTCTAATGAAATGAGCTCATTTGATTACTATGGTAATCCTATATTCTCGGAAATATATTTTACATCTAAACAAGTGTGGTAACTTTTCATGAATATTTAGGATTACCACCTAGCTTGCTTAATGAAATGGGGTCATTTGATTATCATGGTAATCCTATATTCTCGGAGATATGTTTTACATCTAAATAAGCGTGGCAAATTTTCATGAATATTTAAGATTGGTACTCAGCTTGCATCTTACCAAGCACATCCTTAGATCTAGTTTTAACCACCTCACCGGAAATCATAGAGATTGAATATTCAAAGGGAAATATGGACATGTGGTATACCGCAAGTTCATCTCTGGATACACAGAGAGAATCTGGATGGGGGCGGGCCCGCCTAGCTTAAAGCAGGTTGGCCCGCCCTTTCTATTACACCTGTTCTATATACATGCTAGGCCTGTCAATGGGTCTCATCTGGACCCAGACCCTTGATAAATTACGAGTTTTTAAAAATAAAGATTGATAATTTGGTTCCGGTAGGTCTGATCTAATTATAAATGGACCTGGGTCTAAGTATATTCCCTATAGACCAATTGAATAAATGGATAGGTCTAGATTCAGGTCCAAAAAAATGCTAGATCCAATACTACCCATTTATAGAACCT
Organism: Agapanthus africanus; assembly: GCA_030015575.1. Taxonomy (NCBI): domain Eukaryota; kingdom Viridiplantae; phylum Streptophyta; class Magnoliopsida; order Asparagales; family Amaryllidaceae; genus Agapanthus; species Agapanthus africanus. The sequence continues at coordinate 126,154,948 of CM057350.1, read as the reverse complement.
GCTGTATATTGCAAAGACTAGCCCTACAGTACATGGTAGACACAACAACAACAACGCCCGTATTAAATTAAGGCCCAAATTTTTATGAAAGTTATTAAGAGAGAAATCTGTTAGAAGCCGTTTATGAGAAAAGTTCCAAAATAGTTGTGTGATTGTTTATCAACTTATCTTCATCTTATTAGTTGTTTTTGAACCTATCATGTTCGCACTAGGATAATTAGCTTGAGAATTTTTTAGCTTTTACTTCTTCATAAGTAAAACAGTTGATTATTTCATATTATCCATAGATCATAAACACACTAGTGTTCGAGGAGGAAAACAATGTCTACATCCTACATAAAGTATCCCAAAATGGAAACTTAGTGCAAGATAGTGTTGCATGCACTTGTCAATACTTTAGCTTGGCCCCTACCACTCAAGTGCTTTAAAGCATGCTCACAGCTTCGGCATTGATTCGGCGAGATCGAAAATTCGAATTCGGAGAACTATATATTCAGAAAAATTTGGAAAGTATTCGGGAAGAATTTCGAGGAAGAAATTAATATATGAGGCGCTGGGTATTGATGTTGCGAATTATTCGTTGTTTTTTGAATTATTCACCGATTTTGCGAATTATTCACGGATAATTCGAATCGTTCGCCAATGGCGATTAAATCGGAGATTTAACCGGCCATTCAAAAATTCACAAATTATTCGTGAATATTGTGACTATGCTTTAAAGTAGCTGGTAACCCTAAAGCCCAGAGCACATATATGCTTACCTAAACACCCATAAGATTTTGTGTGCTTTTGCTTCATATATAGGCAATATTCTTTTCTAATGCATGCTAGCTATAGCTTTGGGGCTTGAATATATCAGTAACCTTTTATTTCAGAGAGAAGATCACTACTGTTAGACTATTATCCTTTGATAAAAAGAAGACATGCATGCAACTACAATTTCCATGTGATCACCATATGGTGCTTGCTACAGTAAATTGATATCTCCCTATGCCGCCCCTAAACTTCAATAATTTTTTCGACAAAATGGTACTCCTTATAAATAAAAATATGGAGGATCAGTTACATAGGAGAAAAAAATCCTCATGGTCATGAAAAAACAAGCGCTAATATTTTTTAATCAGAACATACGGATAAAGAACATCAAAATCATATGAAATTATAATGTATATATGCTTCATGTTGTGATAATCAATATGGACTGTGCGGCTGTGCCGTTTATATAAAATAGTTCAACAAGAGATTCTTACCTAGGACATGATGCTCACATTTCTAGCTTTTTTTTTATATGTGAATCTCACAAAATTAAAATCTTGGAGGTAGATGAGATGTAAGTTGTGTTCGTCCTTGATATGCACGTACAGAAATTGACGGAGAGAGAAAGAAGAAGACAGGCTGTCATGGCATTTGGCTAAAAACTGAGAACGTATGGCTATAACATGGGAGTGATGTCTTAATTTCCTTTTTATTTTATTTATTTTTTAATGGACCTTTTTTCTCTACATGACTTAGCTATGAAAAGGCTTAGATGATGATGATGATGATGATGATGATATGTGACGGAAACTTTACTCTGTTGTAAATGCATACTGGTTTGGCAAGCATGCTATTTTTATCAACAATGATAAGATTATCGTGCTTGCGTGTGCATGTGTCCCTCTTTTTTTTCTTATATATTACATTGGATACTTGCACTCCAAAGAGGAAAGGGCAATCATATATGATATTTATACTTGTATTTCCAAACGAAAAAAGGGTAAGCGAACATGCTTTGCCATTAGAATCATCTTAGTTGGATTATAAGAAGTTATTTAAAGATGATATTTCTTAGGTCATGAACACATAAAAGAACATGAAATAAGATGGTCGAACTGTGAAATTTTGTTGCAGAAAATCTAAAGATTAAAGAAAGATATGCCATAGGTTTTCTGAATAGGTGCAATCTACCAGCATGTGGGGTCTATGTGATGCCAACATCTAATCATGATAGGACTGACAGGTGCTAAATGTTTGTTTAGCCTAGAGGTAAGCATTTATAGAGGCATTGATGTCTTATGTTCCAAGCGTTTTGTATATATTAAAGAGGAGCAGTGGAGAAAAATGGCACCCAACAAGTGAAGGATTTAGAAATGCTAGAAAATGGAAGAACATAGAGTTCTTACTAATTGATGCATTAGGATTTAGATTAAATTTTAGAAGTAAAGGAGGGTTTTAGATTAGTAGTAGTTGTTGGCTTAAGCTGTATTGGACGGCGGCTCAAAATTGTTCGAGTCTTTGAGATGATTAAATAAAACAAGAAGGGCGAAACAATAACATGGAATCCAATAAAATAGGAAATCATTTATCAAATCACATGGAATTATCTCCAAGTCTTGAGCAACGAAGAGAATAAACAATTTTCAGTAGAATCTCACGAACAATATGTTCAATCATCAATAATGAAACCAAAGTGGCTATTCCTTGTATTGATGTTGCCAGATTTGAACTAATTTTCAGAATTCCTATACAACTAAAAAAACAAAAAAAAAAACCATATTTGTGACCCAAACTACCTCTAACTTAATAAAATTAAAGCAAATCATGAGAAAGACCCAATTTTTTTGACTTGACACGACTCAACAATTCAAAGAAGAATTTTTTTGGGATTTTAGACCGCCTTCTCTCAAATTACAGAATCACTCTTGCAATTTATGTTTGATTGTCATAAGCAGTGTAAGTTGGAGACAATATCTCAAGCTTTTATCTTCATGAATTAGTTATACGCCAAGTCCTTGATGGGTACATAACCCATTCATATTTAATTTCTATTTTGTCTTCATTTTGGAAAATGAGGATGTTATGGGATTTAGAATCCAAGAGCAGGAATTATATTTGATAGAAGAAGCAATAATCCCCCCTCCAAAAGAAACCTAGGGTTTGCTAATAACACTAAGAGATCTGTTTGTTTAGGCATATATTCATATTGGGTTTAGGACTATAGATTGAGAACTTGCCATTTTCTTCAAATGATTTTCAATTACCACTAGTATTATATACTTCCGATCATGTGATCCTATATGGACTTCTATTGGCATTCATTATTGTGCATCATATTCTTATCTTTTTTTTAGGACGAATGATCATATTTTTGAGGAAATCATGCTAAGGATAAACCATTAAATTATTCTAACTTTCATGTTTACATAACTCATTTTGTTTAGTCTTTGGATGCAATTCAATATTTACCATGTTCAGTAGTTTTGGATGGCTTCTCTAGCATTCCCAAGAATTTGTTGGATATTATTTGTAGTATTTTTCTGGAGAATAATTACAGTCCAAGTTAATGCCCAAAATACTAAATCCCTAATCCATCATCCTCTTACTTATACTACAGATTGTCATATCTTAATGTCTTAATTTCATAATTCATCAACACAGTGTCATATAAAATTCAAAGAGAAGAAGTTATGCGCCTTAAAATATATTGTCTCGGATTTGCATTAGTTAATTTTCATCAGATTGTTATATCTATATTCTTATCGTAGCCCATGGGTATTTGAACAAAAATGAATTGATTGTGCTAGGTTCAAATTCAGCTGTATCTGTATATTATATACCAGGCAAGCACATATATGTTACAAAGTAAAGTAAGTTGCTGCTGATGCTAAGCATTTAACAACAATACAATAGGAAGACATATTTTTGCCTATTGCCATATCTTTAACATTCATTATGAGTTAAATTGGGTAGATCAAATCAGGAATTTTTTAGTTTAATGGAATAACTGGTATATGTGTATTGATGCTGTCTAAAAACCTCAAACATGAGCAAATGTTGAATATCTCGTTGGACTTACCTGCTTTGTGGATCTAGATGTTGAGAGTATTGCATAGATATCAAATGTGTCACCAGAAATTTTGTGCTTCTCTCTCTCTCTCTCTGAGTGTAAATCATGTACCAGCATCGCTGTACAGACATAAGTTATGCATATCCTGATCCATGCTCATATAATTTATACACTTGCTTCTTAAAGGATCTAGTTTTGAGTCTATTATATCACATAACCTTCTTATCGTACTAGGTTAAAGCTCATCCTGTATATAGCAACAAAGGGAAGGCGAAGGATCCAATTTTTGGTCTTACAATGGGAGCTAGTTCACAGTCTTCAGATGACGTTTTCAGGTGATTAAGCGTTCTGTGTGGTTACCAGACTGTCAACTAGTCTGGAGTTGCACTCTGGAAACCTACAAGCCTGGAATCCTGGTATTTGCAAGCCATAGACCCCATGTTAGAAGAAGTTTATGAAACATGCAATGCATTGGTAATGGCCTTTAATATAAATGTTTTGTTTGTGCACGTAGATGGTTTTGTGTTGAATCTGGAAATTCCTCTAATCATTCCGTTATATTAATCCATGGCTTTCCATCTCAGGTAAGGATCTTCCATTAACTTTAAATGGTATTGACATCGTTTTGGAAGCTACAATTTGTTATATGTGGATACTGTATTTGTGTGATAAGCATGCATCATGTAGTATTCTGCCTTTTAATTTTTTTCTTCAAAAGGAAGTAGAACTGTAGCAGTTACCCATATCAATTTATACAATCTTGGTTAGTAAAACTGTATATAAATGAGAAGCTTGCCTGGTATCAACCAGACAATGCTATCCCATAAGTGGCATCCATATTCCGATCAATTAAGCTCTGGATATACCAAGACAAAGCTACCAGTATCAATTTAAACAAGGAGAGTAACTGTTCAATGCAGGAGAGTTGAAGAAATTTTCATCAGAAATAGATATGTAAGTTGTGCAATATCTTGGAACATGTCTCAGAAAATCTTTACGGTTCCAAAAAAGGTAAAAGATGAACGAAACTAGTTCTTTTCTGCTTCAAGAAAGCAGATAACAAGTAAGATGGTGGAAAGCTACTTCAAATGTAAGCTATCTTTAGGCGTATCATGTTTTCAATTAAATATGGCTTCTGAGAAATAGGTCTCTTTTTATTTATGAAAATCTATTTTCTGCCAGCATTTATATCTCGAGTCTAGACCACAGATTCTATAAGGAGATGGGGACACATATTGTTTGGTGCGAACTCAATTGTTGCATATCGGTGTGATAAGTTCTAGTTCTGTTCTCTTCAAACATTGGGTGGTTGGGCTATTTTCAGTCTAAATACTCACTAGCTTAATTGGCTTTTCAATTATCTTGAGACATTGATCAATGCCGGTTAGTGCAGCTACGTTGCGGGCATCAGATGCATACCATCAATCTAATGGGGCAATCACTATCTTGCTCTAAACCTCTAATTTTGTTGAATGGGATCCTTCAGTGACATTGGAAAGAAATTTATTTTATTTTATAAAAATAATTTCTATGTTTCATACACAGAGAAATCATGGTAACAAGAAATTTTTAGCTCTTTCCCCATTTATAGATGTGCTTGAATTCTTGTTGAAATTGTAATTCTAAGTTTCTCATTATTTAGTTAGACTAGAGCAGTAAAATACCTGACAGACATTAAAGAACAATACCGGTGTAAGATGTCTTGCACTATGTGCATTTTACTTCCATGATACTTATCTTAACCAATCTCTTACGGTGCAGTTAGGACTTTGTGTTCCTCTGGAAAAGACGACAGATTTTCTAACATGGAAAACTCTTTTTTGAACGAGAGGTCTGTGCATAATTCTAACGTCTTGCGAATATACCTCCCTTGCTTGAGCAATTACAGTAGTAATTTATGCTATATATAACTCTGCAACTCATGATTTATTTTAGAGTGATTTTCATAGATGTTAAATATGGTTTCGAATAATTCAATGCCTTTAGGAGTGTTCACCATATCTTAAAGTGTCACTGCTGATTTCATCGCCGATGGCCTTCATATATCAAGGTGTGAGGCTGTCACCTTTGTTACAGTAAAAGCTGGATTCTTGTTTACCTTCATAATCGAGTAAATGTTAATTGTTTTGGCTTTATAAACTAGTTGCTTGTCTGTGGCAAATTACTAAACCTTGGCTGCATTCACCTTAAATCCTGTGGACTTACCATCTGTTTTTTATGCATGACAACCTCACCGGAACGGAGGTTAGTCTACAATCTTATTGGTTCTTTGTGACGTAGTGCTTGTTGTTTTTCAGTTATCGGTGTTATCACTAAGTTGATAGCTATCCATGTTATTATTACTTAAGCCCCGGTTAGGAGCGAGAATTTCCTAGACAAAGTGGTATATATATTGTTTGGTATCTTATACCTTGAAACATCTAATCTTACTGACTATTTCAAATTATTGGAAAAGCTTACTATTGTAACTATATTAGATTGAGACTAGTGTTCAATCATTTTCAGAATGAGGAAAGCATTGCCTTTTAAGATATATCTACTTCACCAGTCAGTTAATCATATTCAATATATTATTTCTTTTGGTGAATCCTTGTCGCTTCCTAGAGATTTCAACTTTATCTCAATACAGATCTCGACTTATGCTACCTATATTTCCCACACACCCGAATTTCTCAGGTGCCTATATATATATATATATATATATATATATATATATATATATATATATATATATATATATTGTAGTATTCCAGGTTGCATTATCACAATTCTTTCTTGCATATCGATCACCTTTTTCCATGTGCATTGTGCACCATAGAACTGGTTGAAGAAGAATGCTCCTGCATCTCCCTTGCAAATTTCCTCATCTCTTTTAATAGTAAATGTTTAATGATGTACCCTTGTTTGAAGATTTTGTAGAGCTGCATGGTTAGCATTTATTGGTTAATAGTTAAGTATCTTATGTTTCTCTGGCTTCCCTACCTTTTTCGTTTATAGATTGCACATTTTTGGGCCATGAATAGTTAAATTGTATCAAAAAGGTTATCACACTCTGGTTCCATTTCTTACCTTCTATTCATTTGGCATTCTTATGCTCTTTAAGATATTTAAGAGATTTAAGAGACCATCCCAGATATAACAGAGTTTGTTTTTACATGTCTTGGGGAAAGGTTATAGCATGCTTGAGGCAAATTCTAAAGTAAATCATATGTTGGAAGAGAGTTGACCTTTTCTTTGAAAACTTTTCATGCTTTCTGCCAAAGAAATACGGCAATCCTGTGGAGTTAGATCACCTATGTTTTGCTTCTTCTATGGATGTTCCAGAATCTTGATTCCTACATTTTTAGTTGTAAGCTTGGAAGTCCTTTACACACACCATACACCCATTATAGGTGAGTTTTAGCATATCCTGTAACAGGTCTGGGCAGTCTACCAGCAGTGTTTTCTAATCACTGGATTCATTCATGGATTCTACTAGCTTTAGAATATTTCTACGGTTCTACCTATACCTTAAATGTTTGTGCATCCTTCATGATGCAGAACGCTAGTCCCTCATCACTTCATAGAGGCATTTTGTTATATGAAATAGCTGATTGTGTAGACTTATTGTTCCAGCACCTCTCCCATAGTACAGAGCTACTGCAAATACATAGCCTCTTTTCAATAATACTGAAACCTGTTGATTATATTCTTCTTTCCGTATGTCCTCAAACCACATCTTGTATTGAAAGTCTCATCTGGATGGCGCAATTCTCTCACACAGCCAGACCATGTATCAAATTAAATCAGCATCAGTAGTATCATCTTCCTGTCTGTATGGCTATTTGCTTATATTTTTGAGACATTGAAATTACATGTATCATTTATAAATTATTATTGATATATTGTTACTGATTCCGTAACTTAATTTTTTTTTAAAAATGTGATAGAAAGCGCAATTCTGCTTACCTAACAGCATTTTGTTTAGGATCCAACAGGCATATTCATTTCGCAAGCTTCTCCCTGTTTTTTCTGCGGATTATCATGCCATTACTTTTGATTGGTTGGGTACAGTCATATATATACACAGCAATTAACGTTTGGTATGCAGAAGATGTTATTTTGTCCTGAGGAACTAGTGGCATTCTATCTCCATCCGTCCTTCCAGAAACCTTGTTTTTATCTTTTAACATTCATTAAACACTTATGAAGAGATAATAGAAATAGCAGAGGTCTGTTATTTTTTACGTAGGTTTTTTTCTTGTTTCTTTTTTTTGGGGGTGGGGGTGGGGTTGGGGGGGGGGGGCGCTTTTTCTCATGTCTGTAATGGTTAAGAAGGATAATGCGACATGTATTGTTGAACCTGTGGCTTAAAATGGTTGCTAATTTATGGTTGATAAGAGGAATCGATAAGGAGTAGATCAAGTAGTAATTATAACTATGTAGATAGTTTAGTAGAATGAAGGGAATTTGTAGGGAAAATATCATTGTAAAAAGCCATTGAACAAAATCTATAGCTAAGTGATACGGGCAACCTGACTATTCTCCTGTCAATAATTGGTTGCATCAAAGATGGAATACTGCTCTAATAAATATTAGAGCAGTGAATAGAGTTGGAATTTATTAAAGGCGGTTTGTTATAGCTCTATGCTTCTGTAATTGAAGACTGAACTTTGCTGACATCAACATTGAGGAGAAAAAGAGAATATATTGTGGACATAAGGAAAAAATGGGAAAGTATAGATGATAATCAGCGTTTTTAATAGATTCAAAATTTATAGTAGTATGAGAACATTCAGGAGGAGGAGAAACGAGAAAGATGCTTGGCCATTTTACAAGGAACCGTGTCACCTATCAAAAAGAATTTCATTATTTACATTAAAGTAAACCATTAGAACATGCATAATACCTGTTTTGACAGATTTGAAATAGCTTGCACCGGTCCTTGAAGACTCTAATATTGCTATATCTGGCAATTAAGAAACCACATGCCCGATTAGAAATAGTTGAATGAGGCTTCGTTGGTACACAAAAGTCAGAACTATCTTTCTTGTAGCGGTGGTGTGTTAAATCATCTTATTGTGTTGAAATCTTCTTGTTGTCATCAACCACCACAACTAGCATTTATCCCAAACCTTTGTGGTCATTTACATGAACCCTTTACTTTACTTCCATACATCCTTTACTTTACTTCCGTTCATCTTTGTAAGAGCCATCTCCCTATTGTAGCATGCATAAATTAGTCATGAAGCATCTCTAGACATACTATTGCTATTATGAAGCATTTTTGCAAATGTACTTTTTGATCAGTTATTGTCTTTCATCTTAAAATGATAAAATATTTTTTCAAAACTGCCATCTAAAAATTTAGTATGAATTTTGAATAAAATGTCTCTTGGTGATAACACCTGGAAAAGAAGAAACGATGATAATTTCTGTTGTAAATGCATACATCGAGTTTTCCCATTCTGCAGATATGCCCTCACTAAAAAGTCTACTATTTTGAATGTGATAGAAAGAGCGTGAAAGAGGATGAAAGTATAAACTGAGAAGGATATAGATTCTAAGATTACTCAATTTTTGTGACTCGATAATTAATAATCCAAAACTATACTGGAATATTTAATAAGAGCAAATTGCATGTTACTAAAAGAGGGCCTGTTTCATGTCTTTCTTAGTAAGATTATACTTCTATTCAGTAAGTTAGAACTTTAAACTTCTTTGTCCTAAGACTTTTACAGTAACCGGTCAGTCATGCTAAATTTGTTATCCTGACAAACACCAAATAAGGAAGCAATCAATTAGCTATGACATTAATGAATTGGTCTGCTTTGCTCTGTGGCTGAGGTCATGTTGGTTAAGTTTGCTTTTTGCTCCATTCTCACTCTATGCCTTAATTTGGAGGTTGATGTGTTCTTTTCTCACCTTTAATCATTGGGTGAATGCTTATGTATCTTTTGATCTTTGATCATGACATGAACATTTCCACCGTTCCATGATTGGACCATGTCTTTTCATGCAGGATTAAATTGTGTTTTTTTGACAGAAGTGATATTAACTGAGAAAGGTGACGAGAGAGTAAACAACTAAACTATAATAGTCTTCAAATTGTTACCTGGATCGTCCTCCTTCCTTGCACTGATATAAATATACCTGAAACAACATGTAAAGCCATGATAATGAAATCTGAATGTTGTAAATTGACACCATCAAATGTTCATAATTATATGCTCTCTGCTTCTATGTAAAACTTTATAATCAAAGTTCACTCCATACTCCAATAACTGTGAGCCTACTATGAATAGTTCTGGATTATACTTTCCCATATATGAAGTAAGGAAATAAAGTAAATATATCAAATAAAGGGTGCACCCATTTTTATCCATGATTTCAGAGTAGTGCCAAGATTACATGCATGCATCATGAGCACTCAGTTCAAATACTGGGACTATCTTGTTGGCCATGTGGTAGGGTATTTCCTCTCATCCTTAGTAAGCTCAAATGCACACAGACAAGGATCAACAAATTGCAATGTGCCGACAGATGTAACTCTCTGCTCGACCAGAATAATATGTACCTTAATGACATCAAATTTAAGTTCTTTAACATCTCTACCTTGTAGTAGTTGCAATGTTATGGTTCTGTAAATGGAATGTACTAGATGAACATATCAACATACTACAATTGCAAGAATTTTCTTTCTTCTTTCTAATATAGGAAGCATCTCTTGTAAAGTTGATCATAGTTAGTGATTCAAAATATCATTACACTATGGACTCATATAAATAAATGCATGCCTGCATGTATGGTGCTGACAATACAAAAATCCTTCATGCTTCCAGGTTTTGGGTTTTCGGATAAGCCTCAGCCCAAGTATGGTTTTGATTATACATTGGATGGTAGTATTTTTAGAAACACATTTCTTCGATTTTCTATTTATGGACAGTCAGCATACTTCGAACTCACAGCCATATTTATGTCACAGAATTTGTTTCGTCTTTGGAATCACTTATTGATGCAGTTGCTCCAGATAAGATTTCCCTTGTTGTCCAGGTATTTTCAGCTCATATGTTTCCAATATTGGAGGCTTGGCGCAAGTTTTTTTTACAGTAAAGGGTTTTGGCGGTAAACCCGAGATGTTCTCGAACACATCCATGAAATACCGAACCACTACTAGTGCTTCCTCCTTGATTACTTCCATCGACGAAAAAGCGGCACTTGTCGGCTTAGCCTTAAATTCGACTGGCCCGACAGATTTGTTACCTCCCAAGAATACAAACTCCGGATGTCCGGGAATAAGATCAACCGCGAACTCCACATCTCGTTTTGGCGGTAAACCCAAGATTCCGCGAACACATCCATGAAATCCCGAACCACTACTAGTGCTTTCTCCTTGATTACTTCCATCGACGAAAAAGCTGTTAGTTATATGTATGCCCTAGAGGCCATTACTATACATAGGATGTATATTGTAGTGGATGCTTGGACATATATAGGGAGGACTTTCTTGCTCGACATAATAGTATGCTATCTGGTTGCTCTTTACCTTAACGTGTACACTGATTCTCTCTGATACATGTTGGTAAAGCCCTTAGGATGTGTACTTGACTATTTGGACTATGATGCGGATCATACTAGTGGGGACATGGTAGTCCATAAGTACATCCTTCAAGGTCCCTAGTCGTGGGTGTATCGAGACGGGGCATCGATATATCAGAGTAGACTAGCGTATACTTTCTCGACCCATACAGATGGGCGATGGATGATCCCATATCTATTGGTGTTTGACATCAGAGATGATATACGGGTGCTCAGTGGAGACTGGGTACACTGGACGGACTCGCCGAGAACTCCCAGATGGTATTATACCTTACGTCAGATGGCAGTTCTCTGGTGACACTGGTACAGGTTAGTCTGTAGACCCGAGATCGTCATATTGTCTTGTGTGATTCCCACTGTGCTTTGATTTCCACCTTACCACGTCCAAGAGTACGTGCAAAACGGTGGTTTTTGGGTGCAGTCCCGAATCACATGGAGGCAATGAGCGATAGGAGGGGATTCGTCTCTCCCGGTATAGGGAGTTGATATTGCGCTGTGTTTGATTGGCTATAACCGGAAATCTCTGGCCAGGGTTGCTGAGATTTACTGGTAAATGTTACTAGTAGTTTCTCGAACTGTTATAGACCTCATATCGACACGACTTATCGAGCTATTGGGGTCTGACGTTTACCACCCCTAGGCAAGATATGCGACATATCAGACGACGAGACCGGACTGTACGGTAAGTGTTACTGGTTGGATTCACAGGAGTGTGAGCGGGCTTGCTCGTTGATCTTCTGATCGCTCAATACCTGGGTGGCCGTTACGTTTAGCAGACCGCTTGCGGCTTGTGGGTGTTTGATATGATCATCATCTGCTGCCGGCGTATTGACGAGTCTTTAGAGTCCTACACAGAGGTTTCCTGGCTCAAGCGAAACGAAATAGGAGCGCATATGAGATATGTGCGGGACCGAGAATAATGCGTGTATGTGATACCGTATTCTATTCTCGCGATGAATGTATCGATTGGTTGTATGTGATATAACCTAGTTATCGAATCGAGGATTGATTCGATAAGTCGATACATTGGATATTAGTCGGTCGTATGCGATATGACCGGATCGTTAAATCAAATGTTGATTTAATGATTTAATGTATAATTATATATTTGATATATTACTTTGCATTAACTAGTATTGGTTCACTTAAGATGGATATTCTCACTTGATGTGCACAATGTATATATATGATATAGTTTTGTGCACTAGTTTGTATCATGTTTGATGATACATGCAAACTTGGGTGTGTATGATTAAACCATGATTAGGTTAATGGTTAGGGTTTGATTTACTTATTTATTTATTTCTTTTCATTTATTTTTTGGTAAGAAATAAAATGGTTGCTTCTTTTGTTTTCACTTGAAGCTTCATGAAGCTTTGAAAAAGCTTTGACCATTTTGTTTCTTTTCTTAACCCTAACCATTTACTTTAACCCTAGTTTATTCTCTACACTTGTTAACTCACCCATGGTTGCTAAATGATAGATATCACTTCATTTTCTTTTGGAAAATAATTCATTCTTTTTCTCCTTCATCTTCTTCTTCAAGTGAAGAAAAGAAAAGTTTTCTAGAAAAATGTCAAGTGATGAAATCAAGTGAGAAATCCAAATCCATAGTGAACCCACTTCCTATTTCTTCATCCTCTACCACTTGCCATGTAGTATAGAGTGTTTTCTTCACAAGTTTCATGACTTGGTGAAGGTGGAGCTTGAGTTTGAGTTGCCTCGACGTAGATCATCTTCGGCATCGAAGTCAACGACCTAGCCCACTCATTTCTCCGATGAAACCATCGCAAAAGTCCGGGATTCCGATGATCGCAGCGAAGGGACATCGTCACGGAGCTAAGGAAGTGGAGGACCGGATCTACAAAGGTTGTAGCCCCTTTCACTTAGCACTAAAGCAGTTTAGTAGCTTGTAGTTTCGCCTAATTTCTAGTTAACGATCTATATTAGGGTTTCTCGGCAACTAAATTTTAGAATTTGGCATGGTTGATGCCTTGTGGAACCTCTTGAGTGTGCCTAGGAACCCTACAGTGGTATCAGAGCCTAGCTAGAGCTTTAGGTGAACTGTTGACGATGTTAGAAGTCCGATCGAAACACGAAACCCTAATTCGTACCCCTCTCTGTCCAATTTTTAAAACTGTGGAATTTTCCAAATTAAAAATATCCAAAAAATTCAGCAGGGAATTGTATGAGTTACTGTGCAGTACGTGACCCTAACTCGACCAAAGCGTCGCGGAACCGCGGCCCCACCCCTGCTTGTGCGGCAGTTCCGCGGCCATACTGGTGAGTTAGGCCACGTGGTTTGCACAGTAATTTGTTTCTGGAGGTGCTGTATTTTATGGGAATTTTTAATATTTATTCAAGAGTTGAGTTTTCTGGGTTGTATTGGGAGTTCGTAGATTCGATCGGATTGTCTAATTTTGTCTTTGTGTTTTTCCGGGTAATTTTAGAATATGTTAAAAAGTTCGACCGGATATAAATACCCACTTTTTCCTCTGTCGAAAAATTTCCAAATGTTGGATTTTTCCGTGGTTTAAAGACGTTCTAAGTAGTGCAAGTAACTCGATGGACCCTCTAGAAGACAACAAACCTTAACTCGATTATGTGACCGTCTTGAACCGCCCTTTGAACCTTAGGGTTTGGGGAGTACGGCGTGCCACATGTGAGGCGTTGGCTTGACCCTTCTACGGCTGGACCGTTGGTACTGAGGCATGAAGTGAATGTTTTTAAACTTATTTCATGTGTTGAGCTGTTTCGGGAAAACTTGGGTGTTTGATTGTTCGATCGGAAAGTTTAACATTTTCTATTTATCTGGAATGTGATACAATATTTGGAATTCACAAGTAGTTATGAGATAACTGAATAAATGTTATAAACATAGCAGTTTAGTCTCACTTGATCGGTTGCCACGGAATTTTGATGCGATCAAAAGTCCATCGCAATCGCGTAGCGTACGCGGATACTCGCCGGTAAACTTAATAGACAGCTACGCCCCATAGCCCCGACCAAGTGACTGTAGGAGAACTCCGTCGTCGAAAGCATCCGTTCGGGTGCTCGCGGCAGCGGTGTTCCGCCTTTGTGCACTTCGTCGACGGTATCGGGGGTGCGGCCGTCTACTAAAGTTTGCGACGAGCATTCGGTCAGGATGTCGGGAATCTTGTTGAATTGCCCGACTAGATATTGAAAAGAGTTTTCGATAAATGAGACTAAAATGCCGGGTTTATAATTGTTAGGCATGCGATGTCTAAGGAATTCATTTGATTAGGCATGCGATGTCTAAAGAGGTTGCGGATTCCAACTGTTGTAGTTTTACACTTTCTTTTCTGTGACCGTAAGTGTAATATGTGATATCGCCGGTTTCGTTGCTATATGTCAACGACAATTGGGATACGCATGTTTACTTACGTTGATGACATGTGATGTTATGTGTTGCTGGATATGTTATATTGGATCGTCATGTTTGAATAGCCGGAGGGTTTTATGTGAGATGAATGTTTTTCATTTTCATTCATGTAAAAACTTGTATGTAATATTCTTTTATTGGGGCACTTCCAGGTTGCGGAGGATGTCACCTTTTGTATATTATTTACTTTTCCGCACTAGGATAGACCCAAGGAGGAGACCACAAGTAACCGGGTTCTGGAGTCCAGTGGGAGACCAACTCGAGGAGTCGAGTCTGGGTCTCCTAACTCCAGAATTGGTAGGGTTGCTTGCCGCTCTCGTAGGGGTCTAGGAGTGTGGGTTTGGCTATTCATCGCGACCGTGAAATCCGTGTTTTATACTGGCTCGTATTAAAAACACGGACGTCCTAGTATATCCACTGTTTCATATGTTAATTCTGCTGCGATATCTGTAATGTGATCATTTGATATGCTGTGATGGATACTGTATATAGTATATATGATATATTATATAGACGTTACTTATGTTTTACACCCGCGCTAGCCCTGCCCCGCTCTGCCATTAGTCACCTAACCTAACGGTGTACGAGGGGACATCGAGGCGAACATGGATGGCATAAGTGTACGTCGTATTTATCTATGATGTTTAGGTGACTTAAATGATGGGACTTCATTAATATGATTAATGAAAGTAAAAGAAACCTAAAGATATTGTAGAATCGAATTTCAAAAATAAAATAGGTAGCTACAGTTCTTGCTTTGCACAGCGGTATATATGATATATCCTACACCTTATTCGATGAGGAAAAGGCCGACGATCCCTTCACCGGGAGTGACCCCTTTAGCAATAACTGGCAGATGCTACACCCATCGGTTTGTCTTTTGATTGCTTCTATAGTTCTTGCTTTGCACAATGATATATATGATATATCCCGCACCTCATTCGACGAGGAAAGGGCCGACGATCCCTTCACCGGGAGTGACCCCTTTAGCAAAACTAGAAAAGCCTAAAAAACACTCTATTTTAAAATCATTTGATTCTACAACGATATCAAGATCATTACGCAATAGGTTTTCAGAAAAACCTGCCGTAGCCCTCCGTCATTTCAGATAAGTTGTATATAGTATTCGTGCTACATTTGTTGGCTTTCGTCAAGGTGTAGTGTGCGGTAGCTATATACTGCTTATCTGCAGCATACGATGCGATTGGATTAGGGTAGTCGTGCGGCTTTGTTGGCTTTCGTCAAGGGTCGTGCGGATGGGTTTAATTCAATCAAGAAATGTACGGGTTGAACTTGACTGGCGGGCTATGGTTTGTTGGCTTTCGTCAAGGTCATAGCACGTTAGGGGCAAAATTATCGGGAATTTCAAGTGTTGAAATTTGCAATGAGATTGCATACCTTCTATGAGATAGTTGGATCCCGATACTCGCTGCGAGTAAGAGTTACTCCTGGGAGAGTTTTACATATTACAATTAGCCGATCAAGTAGGTGTCTAGAAAGGTGTCAACGGGGTTACGCCTATGGGAAAATGAGGTTTACATTAATTAGGTTCGTGCGAAAGCACGGGGGACCTCCCTCAAAGTACCGACACTGGCCTGGCTGAAAGATTGGCGAACTTGTAGCGTGTAATTAATCCCGGCTAGTCTTTCCTTTTAGGGTTTGAAGGAAGATTTGATAAAAACAGTGGAAGCCATCCTGATTAGATAAAATAATTACCAATCTATTCTTGCAAGAGCGCACGCTGAGTGTTTTCTTCTCTCTCTCTCCAGGTAGCGACCATATCACGCCTTAATCAAGATAATAATACGGATTATTGACCGAACCCGCTTGTTATACTGAGCTGGGGAACGTTGGTCCCGCTCCAACTTATAATTGTTATAAGACAGAGCAGGAAATTGGGGAATACCAGAATTCCTATGCCGCCCAAACGAAGAAAGTGCATGCTGATGCATCTTCTTCGGGTGTGTTCATTACAAAGAACTGTTTCTCAGTATCCTCTACGTCCTGGGTTTAATTACCGGATCAGGATCCTGCATATGTAATCTGTTACATGGGCTACAGATAGGTAGAGAACTGAGGACGGGTGATAAGTTTCATGAGACAGAAAACGGTGCAAGTGTTGCAGCCAAGTCTGTTGGTCACTGTCATCCTGTATTACCAAAATACATTGATTCTGAACGAATGTTATTAGATACCGAACCTGATATACAAAATCATATCAGTCTCTTTATTAGTAAAGAAATGATAAAATTTTGTATTGTTGGATAATGTTTTGAACATTTCCTATATCAAAAGTTGATTGGTTCAGGCACGATATCTAAAAGCATTGATGTTCTAAATCGAACTACAGTTCTTAGTATACAGAACACACACAAGAGGAAGAGTTCAGAAATAAACAAATCCTTCTTGAGGTATTGTAGACTAGGTCATATCAATGCGACCCGACTAGCTAAGTTGCACATAGATACATATTTAAATATGTTTGAATTTACATCTTGTGAAAACTTGCTGGTCATGTCACAAAGATAAGATGACCATAGCTCTGTTTATTGGAAACAGAGAAAGAGGTAGTAAACTCTTGGGACTGATACATGATGTATGTAAGGTCCCCTGTCTACATATGCCAAGACCGGTTCTTTGTACTTCATTACATTCTCTGATGATCTCTTTAGATTCAGACATATGTTCCTGTTGAAACACAAGTCCGAACCTTTTGAGATATTCACAGAATATAAGTTAGAAGTAGAGAACCAAAACGGGTATAAGTATTATGTCCTTTGATGTGATCAAGGAGGAGAATACTTGAGCACGGAATTCTTGGACTATTCTAAAGGAGAATAAGATTCTCTCTCAGCATTACTCCTCCGTATACACCATAGCACGATGGTATATCGGGGCGGAGCAATTGCACCCTATTCGATATGGTGCGCTCTATGATGAGTACTACTGAGTTACCTGTTTCCTTTTGGGGGTTATGCACTTGAGAAGCTGCATACCTATTGAATTAGGTTCGAATCAGATCACAGCCTACCACTCCATATGAGATATGGTATGGAAAGAGCCCATGTCTTAAGCTAGTTAAGATTTGGGGTTGACCGGCCTATGTCTAAAAGCAAAATCCGGACAAGCTCGAGGCAAGGTCTGTAATGTAGAACTAGAAAGGTTCCAGCTATACAAACTACAGCAGATGATTTGATAAAACCAAAGGATTCAATAGTTACCAACGAACCTCAGCCTTTCCGCCGATCTAGTAGGGTTTCTCACCCACCTGAGAGATACTTCTGTTTCTCTATGACAGTGGGAGCGAGGATTGCATCATGAGATGATGACCCAACTAGTTTCGAGCTGGCCATCAGGAGTAGGACTCTGTAAGAATGGCTGGATGCTTAGCTATCTGAGATGGAATCCTTATACACCAACAAAGTATGGACTTTAGTTGCTTTATCTGAAGGGTTAAATCCCCATCAGGAGCAAGTATATCTTGAGAAGATTACTTGGTGTAGATGGAAAAGTTGAGACTTTCAAAGCTAGACTTGTTAAAGGTTTTCATCATCGACCAGGCGTGGATAATGATGAAACCTTTTCCAGTGGCTATGCTTAAGTCTATCCGGATCCTACTTGCCACGGCTACATACCATGACTACGATATCTGGCGGTTGGGTGTCATGACTGCTTTTCTAAAATGATGTTTTCGAAGAGAGCGTCTGTAAGTACACAACCAGAGGGCTTCGTAGACAGTGGGAGCAGCGGAAACGTGTACAAGATGCTTTATAGGATAAAGCAGGCATCGCGGAGTTGGAACGTCTGTTTTGATGTATTAGTCAAAGAGTTTGACATCATCAAAATGGTAGATGAACCTTGTATAAACAAAAAGGTAGTAGGGAGTATGGTGACGATCCTCGTAGAGTACGTAGATGACATACTCTTGATAGGGAAGGAGTTTCCTATGCTACGCTCGATCAATCTCCGCTTATCACAATGATTCTCCACATAGGATCAAAATGATACCTACTAAATCCTGGGTTTTGGATCTATGAGATAGATCTAAATGGATGTTGGATTCTCACTAGATGTAGTGAGATGGTATCAATCGATCCTGGGGAGAATCACTGGAAGTGTTCCAGGGTGATAAGGACGACTGAATGTCAGTCACAGGCATTGTCTTTACCCTTAGTAAAGGGACGGTATGTTGGAAGAGTTCCAAGCTAGATACCGTGGCTTACTAGACGATAAAGGCAGGATACATCGCTACTTAAGATGCTACCAAAGAGGCTGTCTGGGTGTATATTAGTTCATGAGATGAACTTTGTTCCTCCCATTGTGTGACAATGGAGTTGTGGCTTATGCCAAGGAACGTCCGTCCCATCAGTGATCCAGATATATTCTAAGGCAGTGTTACCTGATCATGGAGATGGTTGATCTCCAGGGTGATCGAGGTTAGGAGAGTAGACTCAGAGGACAACACGGCGGATCCACTCACAAAGGCCTTTTCCTAGAGAGAGACTTTTATGGGATGGTTGAGTATGAGATACTACAACCACTGCTATCAGATGGCCCTAGTGCAAGTGGGAGATTGTTAGTTATATGTATGCCCTAGAGGTCATTACTATACATAAGATGTATATTGTAGTGGCTGCTTGGACATATATAGGGAGGACTTTCTTGCTCGACATGATAGTATGCTATCTGATTGCTCTTTACCTTAACGTGTACACTGATTGTCTCTCTGATACATGTTGGTAAAGCCCTTAGGATGTGTACATGACTACCTGGACTATGATGCGGATCATACTAGTGGGGACATGGTAGTCCATAAGTACTTCCTTCAAGGTCCCTAGTCGTGGGTGTATCGAGACGGGGCATCGATATACCAGAGTAGGCTAGCGTATACCTTCTCGACCCATACAGATGGGCGATGGATGATCCCATATCCATTGGTGTTTGACATCAGAGATGATATACGGGTGCTCAGTGGAGACTGGATACACTGGACGGACTCGCCGAGAACTCCCAGATGGTATTATACCTTACGTCAGATGGCAGTTCTCTGGTGACACTGGTACAGGTTAGTCTGTAGACCCGAGATCGTCATAGAGTCTTGCGTGATTCCCACTGTGCTTTGATTTCCACCTTACCACGTCCAAGAGGGCGTGCAAAACGGTGGTTTTTGGGTGCAGTCCCGAATCACATGGAGGCAATGAGCGATAGGAGGGGATTCGTCTCTCCCGGTATAGGGAGTTGATGTTGCGCTGTGTTCGATTGGCTATAACCGGAAATCCCTGGCCAGGGTTGCTGAGATTTACTGGTAAGCGTTACTAGTAGTTTCTCGAACTGTTATAGACCTCATATCGACACGACTTATCGAGCTACTGACGTTTACCACCCCTAGGCAAGATATGCGACATATCAGACGACGAGACCGGACTGTACGGTAAGTGTTACTGGTTGGATTCACAGGAGTGTGAGCGGGCTTGCTCGTTGATCTTCTGATCGCTCAATACCCGGGTGGCCGTTACGTTTAGCAGACCGCTTGCGGCTTGTGGGTGTTTGATATGATCATCACCTGCTGCCGGCATATTGACGAGTATGTAGAGTCCTACACAGAGGTTTCCTGGCTCAAGCGAAACAAAATAGGAGCGCATATGAGATATGTGCGGGACCGAGAATAATGCGTGTATGTGATACCGTATTCTATTCTCGCGATGAATGTATCGATTGGTTGTATGTGATATAACCTAGTTATCGAATCGAGGATTGATTCGATAAGTCG
Organism: Agapanthus africanus; assembly: GCA_030015575.1. Classification (NCBI taxonomy): domain Eukaryota; kingdom Viridiplantae; phylum Streptophyta; class Magnoliopsida; order Asparagales; family Amaryllidaceae; genus Agapanthus; species Agapanthus africanus. Next base: position 126,134,371 of record CM057350.1, on the reverse strand, counting down.
ATACATTGGATATTAGTCGGTTGTATGCGATATGACCGGATCGTTAAATCAAGTGTTGATTTAATGATTTAATGTATAATTATATATTTGATATATTACTTTGCATTAACTAGTATTGGTTCACTTAAGATGGATATTCTCACTTGATGTGCACAATGTATATATATGATATAGTTTTGTGCACTAGTTTGTATCATGTTTGATGATACATGCAAATTTGGGTGTGTATGATTAAACCATGATTAGGTTAATGGTTACGGTTTCATTTACTTATTTATTTATTTCTTTTCATTTATTTTTTGGCAAGAAATAAAATGGTTGCTTCTTTTGTTTTCACTTGAAGCTTCATGAAGCTTTGAAAAAGCTTTGACCATTTTGTTTCTTTCCTTAACCCTAACCATTTACTTTAACCCTAGTTTATTCTCTACACTTGTTAACTCACCCATGGTTGCTAAATGATAGATATCACTTCATTTTCTTTTGGAAAATAATTCATTCTTTTTCTCCTTCTTCATCTTCTTCTTCAAGTGAAGAAAAGAAAAGTTTTCTAGAAAAATGTCAAGTGATAAAATCAAGTGAGAAATCCAAATCCATAGTGAACTCACTTCCTATTTCTTCATCCTCTACCACTTGCCATGTAGTATAGAGTGTTTTCTTCATAAGTTTCATGACTTGGTGAAGGTGGAGCTTGAGTTTGAGTTGTCTCGACGTAGATCATCTTCGGCATCGAAGTCAACGACCTAGCCCGCTCATTTCTCCGACGAAACCATCGCAAGAGTCCGGGATTCCGATGATCGCAGCGAAGGGACCTCGTCACGGAGCTAAGGAAGAGGAGGACCGGATCTACAAAGGTTGTAGCCCCTTTCACTTAGCACTAAAGCAGTTTAGTAGCTTGTAGTTTCGTCTAATTTCTAGTTAATGATCTATATTAGGGTTTCTCGGCAACTAAATTTTAGAATTTGGCATGATTGATGCCTTGTGGAACCTCTTGAGTGTGCCTAGGAACCCTACAAAAGCAGCACTTGTCGGCTTAGCCCTAAATTCGACTGGCCCGACAGTTTTGCTACCTCCCAAGAATACAAACTCCGGATGTCCGGAAATCTGGAAAATCACTTTCTTCACCCTACAATCAATGTGAGCATGGAAAATGCCAAGAAAATTCATTCCCAAGACAACATCATAACTGTTAGTATCAATTACTAAGAAATCCGCGAATAACTTTCGTCCACAAATAACAATCGAACAACCCTTGCACTCACTACTAAATATAATTCTCCCATTCCCTGTGTGTATGTCCCAACAGCTAGATAAGGCCGTGTGTGGGAGAGTGCGCACTAATAAACTTAGACGACATAAAGCAATAGGATGCACCAGAATCGAATAATGCCAATGCGGGAAAATCATAAACAAGTAGGATACCTGAAACGACATCATCTGAAACTTTGGCCTCCTCGGCTGTCGAGATGAAGGCCCTCCCTTGATTAGGCCTCTGAGTAATCTGCTTCTGCCCATAAGTCTGCTTCTGCGGTGGTTTTTAAATATCATCTCTCAATCGTAGTTTCGAAAGACACGTACCAACGGTATGGTCAGCTGATCCACAAACTAAACAAAGTCCAAACTTCCTTCGACAATCTTTCTACGCATGGCCGGGTAGACGGCAGAAGTCACAAATCACTCTTTTCTGATCTGATACAAAATGCTTTTTTTATAGGTACTGTCCCCCGTTTGTTTACCAGAATGCCTCTACGTCCAGGAACTATGGTTGGTGCATACAGAATCTTCTGCACTACAACCCCTTGCTGTTGAATACCCTTTATTTTTACTGATAAACTCTGCTGTTCTCTAGCTTTCTTGAGAACTTAGAAGAAAGTAGTCAATTCCAACGATATGATGTATCTCTGAATCTCTACATCCAAGTTACGCATAAACTGCCTTACCCTATCTGCCTCGTTGGCAACCAAGCGCCCCGCAAATCGACTGAGTCGGGTCCACTCAGCCGTATGTGTATCAACGGATCCGCCATTCTGCTTCAAGCTAATGAATTTTTCTTCCATTTCCTCCTTAGTAGATTGTGGAAAGAACTTCTTTAAGAAACTTCACAAAAAAGTCGCTCAGCTGATCGGCTTGGTTAGACGGGTTTTCTCAACAAGCCACCACCCGCGAGCGTAATCTACCAATTGGATGTGTGCTACATCTACCATTTTCTCATCTGGAATCTGTGCGGCAATAAGAAGATTCTCTGTATCTACTAGCCACTGCTCCGCTGATAATAGCTCTTCTAATCTTGTAAATGTGGTCAAACCTACCTTCTTGAAGTCTGCCACGGTGCCTTCACGCTGTGTTGGTCAGAGAGCTACAGCCCTCTCAACTGTTGTGATGACAGTCTGTTGAACCGTCATCAGGCCCTTTTGAAAAGCCTCGGCCTGTCGTTGGTTCAATTCTATTTGACGCTTCTAGTTCTTCAGCATACCACGTAGGACCCCAAGTAAAGCGGCGTTATCTACACGCCTCTGGTATGCCTGCAAATCTCTTTCTGCCATGATTCTGAAGCTAAGAACACTGAAGAGGATTAGCTACAGAAACATGATTCAATAAACGAGAAGATGATAAACTATAGATTCAAGACTAGCAAGGTAGTAGTGTGGCAGGACATGTTCCTAATTCCGGGCTTCCTGGTCAGTGTATTGTATCCAATACTCAACTACAAATTGAACCAAACTCGACTAATCCTAAAACTTATGCGGCTCTGATACCAACAAAATCTTGTCATGCACCGCTTCCCAAAATACGTAAATACCGTACGTGATAAAGCCAACCATGTTACCTATGACGAGGAAAAATCCTTCCATAATCACATTACGGCTGTCAATTAAATATCAAGAACAGTAAATAAAAATCTAACTAACACATATCTAACTGCTACCATAAAAAAATAACAAGAAAGTAACAGAAACGAATAAGGATCCAACACAAATAATATCCTAGCTACGTCTCTTATGGGATCACAAGTTAAACCATAACTAGAAAATAAAATAAACTAAAAATCACTAAACTTATCGGCAAAGCTCCTCACTGCTCAGCTTGCCTGTCAAAATATTCTCGATCTTCCTACGACAAGGTTAAAGGAACTGGGCCATGCAAAACCCAGATATCAATGCTTCATAAATATCATAATAATAATAATAACCGAGCAAAATACTATATATGGTGTTATGTGCAAAATAAGATATAATTGTAAACAAACAACCCGATATAACAGCAAGCTATAGGTATGTCACGTGTATCCTAAAGTCCGTGTTTCTAGATTATCTATCCTAACGGTATTTCAAACCAATTAATGTAATTCTCATCGTAACTCAATAGTATCCCGTGCGTGTCCGGAATCATGATCATGATTCTCGGGGCTGAATCCGAGACATGCCGCTAGACAGTAAAACAATGTCATGTATAGATGAATGATGTCAGCATCATCATTCCGGGGCCCGAAGCCCGTATCGACCGATCAATTTCTGAAAAGTAGTGAACTGTTGAGTTATAAGTTGGATTTCATTATTGATTTCCCCTTTCCTCTAGGTTTCATGTTCAAGTCAAGTATTAATAGAATGTCTATCTAATGCCAACACAATAATAATCGTGTACAGATATTGTCTAGCAAGACAAGTCAGGTCAATTAGGATAACAATACAGTATTGTTGGTATCGACAGTTATTCAGGTAACATGTATAAACAATATAGTAATGGCAAGAAATGTGTCGCGCACCATGTCAGGTATTGTGTATTAAACATGATAATTATTTAATCGTGCAACCAATCATAATAAAAGTAATAATATAATCGTCATGATTATCTAAATATAATGGAAAGGATATACTCAGTATTACTCATCAAAATATTTCTAACCATATCTGCAATAGTGTTCTGCACTTGTTTAATATTTAAATTAACTGCCTCTACTAAAATAATTCGTATTAGTATTTTGCATAACTTAAACAATTGTAACTAGTAAATGATAAAATATAGATTAACTGTAGATTGATACCAATTACATGTATGTGTTATAAATAACAAAATATGGATTGCCTTTATAAAATTATATAACGATAATAATTTACAATATTATAAATATATATATATATATATATATATATATATATTTGGTATATGTAAATTAGCATATTGCAAGTTAGAAAACTTGCCTTGATCTGTAAAACCACGACGACGTGTATGAATACCCGCACGACGACAACGATCACAAAACTCGACGCAACGTACGATCTAGCAAGTCTCGGCCCGGAAAGTGCGGCGATGGGGTGGTCTACTCATGCTCTGGACTTCAGAGATGTCGAGTTCTGGGTTGCTGCGACAGGGTGCCCGGTGATGGGGTTCTCGACTTTCCAGAGGAAGTCGACGACGACGAAAAGAGAAGAAAGAAGATGGAGAAGAAGAAAAGAGAGATGATGGTGTTGGGTGGTGCTCGGGTTCAGCAAAGGCGAGGAAGGAGGCATGGGTTGATGGGTTTCTCCGTCGAGGTTGGGTGCGGGGTTTTTGAAGAGGAGAGAACCGCGATGACGACACCAGGAGGAAGGCGAGGGCAAGAGAGTTGGACGGTGACTAGGTGAGACGAATACGGCGAGGCAAGGAGATGAGAAAGGGGTGAGGTAAGGGTGCAGGCGACGGTGACGAGGTTGGAGGTGAAGTCGATGATGGATGCGAGGGGTTTTGGCTCGGGGAAAACGAGGGAGGAAAAAGAGATGGAGGTGGTGGCGATGCTCGAAGGGGAGGGGACGGCGACGCAGGTGGAGGGGACGGCGGTGAGGTGATGAAGGTGAGATCGGAGGTTAGAAGTGTTGGTTAGGGTTTAGGGATTGAAGGAGAATGAAGAAGGGAGAGAGAGAACGTAGAGAGAGATGGAAGAGAGAGACACAGAGAAAGAGGGGAAGAGAGAGAGTTTTATAAAATATAAATTGTATATTATATATATATATATATATATATATATAGGTTAATAGTTATATATTATAATTTTAAGGTATATAGATAATATCAAATTACAACCAATCTCCACCAAAATTTCATCAAAAATATATTTTGGAAAACAATTCACATACTAAATTTTTAAACCATGTTGTAAGAATATATTTTAAATAAAGTATAACCCAAAAAAGATTTAAAAGGTTATATATATATATATATATATATATATATATATATAGAGAGAGAGAGAGAGAGAGAGAGAGAGATTTAATAAATATTCGGTATTAGATATCTTGAGATTTGAATGTAATAGTTAAAAGCAAAATAAGATGTGTGATGCTTAACTATGTGATGGTAATTAGCAAAAAAATATAATTTATCCTTAACTTATGGCTACTGAAATATATATGATGATCTATATATATATTATACTAGATTCACATAGATTTAGTTCACTGATAAATATCAGATATAATCTAGCACCATACTGGGTTTCACACATGCGGGTCGGGTTGGATAACTACCTTTACAATTCGAATCGATCGCAACCCAAATAAATAAAATATAAAACACAATTTAAATACCAATTACTATTGTATAACCGTACTAGGGTGTTACATATATCCGATGAGACACAATGTTTATGTGAGACGATGAGACGATCGCTCTCATCCGTTCGATGGAAGAGAAAAAAATAAACAGCCTTGATTTGATCATACTAATTTAGACAATTCCAAATTTAAGTAATTGTTTATCCTCAATATATCTTTCCTAAAATTGGACCTTCTTCTCCGGTCACACAAGCCTCGATTTATCAAACCCAACCTTCTTCACATCTGCTAAAAGTTTAGAGTTGAGAATTTTAGATATGTTCTTTTATTTTCTTATTTGGGCTAAGAAATTAGCTTGAATTCATATTGCCGGATTAAGTTCCAAGATTTATATGATAAGATTTTCATATCATGCATCATCATAGGAAACAAAACTTATCTCATCTTAAATGGTTTTAATTGTGCAACAAGATTGGTCCACATTAACTCTTTTGATCTCTTCCGGGATTCATGAGTGGAGCGAGATGCAACCCTCAAAAAACAATGATCTATTAGAACTCATTTAACAAACCTTCTTAAAGGTCCATAGTCGATCATGAAATTCACTCATCTGCAGGTGGAAAAATCATGAAGAACTTGAAATTGGAAAGAACAAATAATTAGAAAATAAAACAATACCTGATTAGATTAAAAATCTATTAGAATATTTACCAAATTAGATTTTGTATTATTATCTAATCAAGATGGTTTATTTTTTTCCTCTTCGATCGAATGGATGAGAGCGAGTGTCTCATCATCTCACATAAACATTCCGTCTCACTGGATCATTACTCATATAGTGGAGTGATATATTGCAGACCGGTCTACGTTTTTAAAAAACAGGAACTCTCGGTCTCATATTTTAACGATCCGATCCATTGAAGTTGATCATCCTACCCTCAAATATGTGTATGAAAAATCAAAGAATTTGAAGACCTCGAACCCATGCATCGATGGGTGCAAAAATGAATGTTTTTCGATAATGCAATATAAACTTCATCCGATGCATAGGTTCGTGATGGATCTCTGGATCTCCTTCAGATGTTATCTTCCGTTGATCTGCTGCGAGCGCTGATGAACGGCTAAAGATTGAGTTGGAGGGTTGACTTCTGGAGCGTGTGGATCTCAATGGGTTTTGTGTGGTTGAGGCCGAGCTACCTGCAAAGAAGTCCCGAGATGGTTGTGCCACCGAGGACCCTCCGACGATCAAGTTAGACGGGGTATTTTGGCAGAGTAACGGCCTAGTGAAGTAAAAATGGCTTACCTTAATCGTCTGAGAAAGGGGTTTATATAGCGGCAACAATGGGCAGGCGGGCGTAAGATTCACGCCGGCCGTTACGCTCGCGTGATAGGTGGGATCCCGCATTAATGACGAGACATGCTCGTTAATGGGGGATCGTGATGGCGTGGGACGCGGGATCGTGGGCGGCGGATATCTCGTGCATGACGAGATTCATGGAGTCGTGGCGGAGACGCCTGTGATCAGCGCTGTGGGCCGGTCGGTGAGACCGAGGAAGATGAACTCGGTGGGAGGCTCGGGCACGAGCGGAAGGCCAAGACATCTTGGTTCTGTGATAGCTCGAAGGCAAGCCGGGGGAGTCTGGAAGGCCACCGAAGGTCGGGAGACTCCTCGGGCCGAGGCCTGATGTGTGATCCCAACTGAAGTTCTTGATCCTTTCTTGTAGGTTCTGGGACACGTCATCTGCAATGTGTCAGCATCTGGAGAGTCGCCGATATCGAGCCTCATCATTAGCCCCCCACTCCCGTCTCAACCCGTTCTTGGGTCGGGTCGAGAGTGGTCTGACCGATCACCCGGGGTGAGCTCTCACTCGAAGATATCGTCGGCGGGAATTCTCGAGCAAAGAGTAGCATTTTCTTGATGACGTCAGCGAATCAGGGAAGAGATCTCGCATTAATGGGGAAGCGCCGGATCGTGTGTACATTTGTCAAAGCGACAACCTACGTGTCTGGCACTGGTTGGCTGGCAAGACGAGCCGTGGGCGTACCCACGCTCGAAAGGACGCGCCTAATGAGAGTGCGACAGGCGGAACGTTGTCGGCCGTTGGTTGCGAAACGTTGTTTTGGCGGGAGGCGATCGGAGCCGTAGGATGCGTACGCCGGCAGCTATAAATAGAGGTGGGATCCCCATCAAGGCTCATACATCTTCATAATTTCCTCATCCTTAGTCGTGTTAGCTCGGCGCTCTTCTCCTCATGTCGGATTCCTTGCGTTTGATCTCCCGAGGACACCTCCCTTTGATCAGGTTAGATATCTTCTTTCGAGGAGTCTGTAGATGTAGTCCGGGTAGAGACTAGGGAGCCTTCTGATGTTTTCTCTTCTACTTCTTCCTCTTCCTCCTCTGAGTCGGAGTCCCCCCGGGGAGTTAGGGTTAGTAATGCTCCCCAGGGTCGTGCAACGGGAGCGGTCCCCAGAGCGCAGGTCGCGGGTGTTCTTGGCGTGCGATCCACGCTGAGGCATGCGGAGGAGCTCGCCAACATCCGGACTCGTTTTCTCATTCCTCTCGGCTATTCGCTTCATCTGGTCGAGGAGGGGGAGAGGGCATACTAGGTACGGGGTAAGAAGATTTCCTTGTACCTGAAAGCCTTTTGGGCCGGGATGCGTTTGCCCATCTCTCCCGAGGTGAGTGCGGCGTTGAATTGTTTTGGGTTATCCCCGGGCCAGCTAGTGCCGAACTCTTGGAAGATCTTCCTTGGGTTTCTGGTCCGGTTGAGATTGAGTCTGATTCCTTTCAGCCTGAGCCTTCTCGTTTCTTCTCTTTACTACAAAAACTACCCTGGCGCTCGTAGGGGCGAGCCGAGCTGGGTATACCTTTCTTTTAGGAAACAACGGGAGGATGCCGCCGGGTCGGGGATCGTCGTAGTACCTTCTTCCATTCACGAATGGAAGAAGAAGTTTTTCTTTATTGCGCCGCACGAGGGTGAAGATTGGCCTGTGCCTACCCAGTGGCAAGGGGTCAGCTGTCCGCAGGTGAGTCGGTCGAATGATCCCGACGCGGTGGTGTCGAAGTGGGAGCCCCTCCCTCGGGCTGATGTGCAGCTGTCTGAGCGGGCCCTCAGTTGGGCCGGGCTCAGCCCCGCCTATTACGCGGGTAAGTTAGGAGCTTTCAGGCGACCTGTTTAGACTTGTGCATTCTTTCATTTTTCCTGGCATTGCTGACTCCTTGTATTTTTGTCTTATGCGGGACCCATGGACCTGGGCAAGTTCCGGGCGGCAGTGGTTGACATGAAGAAGGGGAAGAAGGCCGAAGGTGCCGGCCCTTCTCGCCCGTCGTCAGCTCCGGATCCACCGGCGGCCGCTCCATCCAAGCGCCCAAGCACGTCCCGGGCCCCCGAGTCCAGTTGTGCGCCGAGCCGAAAGCGTTCTTGGGAACAAGAGCCCGGGCTCCCGAGTGGGAGGGGGGACTGGTTCCCCTGCGTCGCTCCTCAAGAGGTTTCATAGGATGACGCCCCGCTCCCCGGCTTCCCCGATCCTCATGGACGATAGGGAGCTTCGTTTTGAGGTGCTCTCAGGGCTTTCCGTCGCCGACAGCCTGCTCTCGGAGATGGAGAGGTCGGCCGGGGGCAGAATCCCTCGGGGGACCCTCCGGGCCCAAATGGCAGCCATAGCTCAAGAGGCCGTGCATGTTAGTGTTCGCACCCCACTTGGTTCTTCATTCAGCATTTTTGTTCGCGTGATCGGGTGCTTCCCTTTCCTTCTTAAACCCTCTTTCTTTTCTTCAGGTCCTTCAGCACGTTGCCCTCATCGTCAACATGGAGGACGAGAAAATTGCCCCGGCGATGCGGGCCGCGGGCGAGCTCTCCTCACGGGAGGAGAGCTCAAGGCTGAAGCTGGAGAGGGTCGCTGCCCTTGAAGACCGGGTGGCGGCTGCGAATCGGGAGACCGCCAGGTGCCGAGAGGCCGCCCGAGCCGCCGAGTCCCAGTTGGAGGATTCCAAGGTGCTCATCGCCACCATGAAGAAGACGGCGAACACCCTCCGGAGAACAAGGAGGCGAAGGATCGGGCGTTGAAGGCGGTGGAGAACTATAAGAAATTGGATCAGTTCTACGCCGACCTCGCTGGAGCCGCTGCCATCATTTGGCACGACGCTCTCGACGCCGTCAAGGCCCAGATGCTGGAGGTCCCCGACGGTAAGCTCCGGGACGAGTACCCTCTCGAGGATGACGTGCAGGGAAATGCCCCTGGAAACGCTGCAGGGGAAGAGGCCCCCGGTAGGAGCGTAGGGATAAGCCGGTCGCCCCGGTTACCGGCACCGAGGTTCCCGCCATAGGTGCCGACCCTGAAGATGCCATTCCGGTGGTTGCAGTGGACGCGCGGCTCATTGAGGTTCTCCCCGGCCCTGAGGCCTGAGCTACTTCGTCTCCTTTTCTTTTTGCGCTAAAATTTTGTAAGCCTCCGGGCGTTTTTGTAAGGCTGGGGAGCCCATAATACCTTTGTAAAGACTTCCGATTTTTTATGAATAAAAAATCTTTTTGCAGTTTCTTTGCGTGCGCATTTTCCTTATGGTAAACATTTATATTTGTGCAATACTGTCGTCATATTAGGTTGGTTTTTCGTCTAGCGATTGCACGACGAGTTGAGAGTTGAAGTCGACCATTTGCCAAATGTGCAAAGACCGGTGAAAGGTTGGTATCTCCATGGCCCCGAAGTCGAGAAGGAGATCGCTTAGACGTGGATGGACTGAGCTGGGTAGATGCTCGGTGGCCTCTTGGTAAGGGCTTTTATCCTTGGCATCGTGGGGTAAGGAAATACCAGCCAAGGATGGACCGAGTAGGGAAGCTGCCCGGTTGCCTCTTGGTGAGAGCTTTGATCCTTGGTGTCGGTGGGTAAGAAATTACCAGCTAAGGATGGACCGAGTAGGGTTACTGCCCGTTTGTCTCTTGGTGAGGGCTTTGATCCTTAGCGCAGGAGGGCATTGGGAGGCCTGCTAAGGATGAACCGAGCAGGGTTGCTGCCCGGTGGCCTTTTGGTGAGGGCTTTGATCCCTGACGTCGGTGGGTAGGGAATTACCAGCCATGGATAACCGAGCAGGGTCGCTACCCGGTTGCCTCTTGGTGAGGGCTTTGATCCTTAGCGCGGGAGGGCATAGGGAGGCCTGCTAAGGATGGACCAAGCAGGGTTGCTGCCCGGTGGCCTCATGGTAAGGGATTTGATCTCTGGCGTCGATGGGTAGAGAACTACCAGCCAGGGATAACCGAGCAGGGTCGCTGCCCGGTTGCCTCTTGGTGAGGGCTTTAATCCTTAGCGCGGGAGGGCATAGAGAGGCTTGCTAAGGATGGACCGAACATGGTAGCTGCTCGGTGGCCTCTTGGCGAGGGCTTTGATCCTTGGAGTCGTGGGGTAAGAGATTACCAGCCAAGGATGGACCGAGCAGAGTTACTGCCCGGTTGCCTTTTGGTGAGGGCTTTGATCATTAGCGCGGGAGGGTATTGGGAAGCCTGCTAAGGATGGACCGAGCAAAGTTGCTGCTCGGTGGCCTCTTGGTGAGGGCTTTGATCCTTGGCGTTGTGGGGTAAGGAATTACCAGCCAAGCATAACCGAGCAGGATCGCTGCCCGGTTGCTTCTTGGTGAGGGCTTTGATCCTTGGCGTCATAGGGTAAGGAATTACCAGCTAAGGATGGACCGAGCAGGGTAGCTGTCCTGTTGATTCGTGAGGTTCTGTACGACTTTCCCCGGCGTTCGAACATCGGGAAGAGCGACCATCGCGGTCGACACGTGTTATGAGCGCGCGGGGGAGGCGAAGCGTATGAGCCGTGTCGTTTTGATTTCGCCAAGAAAGGCGGGATGTCTGCCGTGTGGCGGTATAGAAGTGGAAAAACGAGCGACTGTTGGATTTTTGGGGCGTTGTGGGGCTATAAAAAGGAGGGCGTGTTGATCGCTCCTTTTTCATCCCCAAAACGTAAGAATGGACAGTTTCCCTTTTACCATCCCTGATATCATCTCTTTCAAGGAAGTGTACCTGTACGACCAGTATTGCATCGAGGATACGGTGCAGGTAGTTATAGGCCGCATTGAGGATCATTTTGGCCGACTGCTTTCTCGGCGCTCACCCCTGCTCCAGCTGTTGATGTACTCAATCTGGAGGGCGTCGCCGGGGCTGCACAACCCCTTGTCCGAGCAGTTGAAGGACGAGGCGGTTGGTAAGCTGAGGTCTTTGTGCCGTTTCGGCCTGATCTCGACGAGCCGGCGGGATCGCTCGGTGGCACTCGTCCTCGAGTGCTACCAACTGAGGCATCATGTCGGCGTTTGCGGACGACATCAGAGGCAGAGGTCCGTGTCGGCGAGGGCTCGGCTAGCGGAAATATTCTCGGAGTACCACAAGCAATGTTTCCTGCACCCCCTTCCCCGCTATTGTAATTTTTTTTTCAATGTACGGCTGAGGAGCCTACAATACCTTCTTTGAATCAATAAAATTCTTCTTTTCTGCAATGCTCGACTGCTTTACCCTTCTTTTTTGTTTAAATAAAAAGAACTTAGCAGAATTTACATTGCTTTCTTGAAGAATCCAAGTGGCGGCCTGCGAAGGATGGACCGAGCAGGATAGCTGCTCGGTAGATCGGAGGTTCAGCCTGACCTTCCCTGGTTCGTGAACATTGGAAGGAGCGACCGTCACAGGCGGCACGTGCCAGGAGTTCTTGGGAGAGACGTAACGTTTCGGAGAGCCGCGTCACTTTTGCCACGTGGCGGCTCGGTATTGGATTAATCTTGGCGGATCCCAGGATTCGCGTGCGAATCTGGGCCCTCAAGGATTCTGTTTGGGGTTATAAATAGAGAAGGAGATAGCAACCCCTTCGGCACCGTTTTCTTTTGAGATGAGTGGGCGCATGCATTCGATCGAAGAGATTATCACCTTTGACGACGTCGCCTTGTGTGATCAACCCCTGGCTGAGGATGGGTACCGAGAAGTGTTTCAGCGTCTCGAGGGTCACGTCGGCCGGCTACTCCCTCGGCGGTCGTCCCTGCTTCAGTTGCTGATGTACGCGATTTAGAGGAGGTCCCCGGGGTTGGATAACCCCTCCACCGAGGAGCTTCTAAATGAAGCGCTCGACATGGTGCGTTCGATCTTCCTGCTCGGTCTCATCTCGAAAGCCAGGCACGACCGATCCTTGGCCCTCATTCTGGAGTGCTTCAAAATGAGGTATATCGTGAGCCGAGGCTTAGAGGGCGGAGCGTCGGGTGCTTCTGCGGCGTCCCGGGTTCGCGTGCAGCATCGGCAGGGGCGGGCTGCAGAGGTTAGGGCTCGGCTAGTGGGAATCTACTCTGAGTATCACCGGGAGTACTTCCTCGATCCCGTTCCACCTCTGTTGTAACTTTTTCCTTTTTCTGTAAGGCTGAGGAGCCCGTGGTACCTTTTGAATGAATAAATTCTTTTTAGCAATGTTCTAGCGTTCCCTTCTTATTATTTAAATAGAAAGAACTTTAGAAAGGTTTACATTGTCTTTGTGAAAGAAGAAATACATACTCGTAGATATTCTTTTCATTGGTACTGTTTGAGCTTCTCAGCATTGTAAGGCCGTGGAAACATGCGCCCATCCGCGTCTTGCAAGCGGTAGGCTCCGCCGGGCAGGACCTCGGAGATGAGGAAAGGACCGTCCCATTTTGGGGAAAACTTATGCAGCTTGCCTTGGTCGACGAACTCGCTCCCCTTAAGACTAAATCTCCGGTCTTGAAGAAGCGACACTTGACCCGCGCGTTGTAGTAGCGGGCGGTTTGCTATTGATAGGCGGCAGCTCTGATCAAAGTCCGGTCTCGTTTCTCTAACAAGATGTCCAGGTTAGTTCATAAGGCTGAGGTGTTCTCTTCGTCATCGAAATGCTCGACCCGGTGACTGGGGAGCCCGATCTCCGCTGGGACCATTGCCTCGGTTCCGTAGCATAGGCTGAAAGGGGTCTCCCCGGTGGGGGTTTTCATCGACGTGCGCAGGGCCCATAGGATCCGGGGTAATTCCTCGACCCAACTACCTTGGCGTCCTTCTAGGCGTGTCCGAAGACCTCGGAGAACGTCCCGATTAGCGACTTCGGTTTGCCCGTTGCATTGGGGATGTGCGACCGCGGCAAATTTCATGAGGATATGATATTCGCTGCAAAACTCCTTAACTCTTTCGTTTTCGAAATTTGTTCCATGGTCGGTGATGATGCACCTAGGGATGCCGAACCGGAGTATCACGTTATTCTGTAGGAACTTGATAGTCGTGGTGGCGTCCGGTTTCCTGATGGGGATGGCCTCGATCCACTTCGTGAAGTAGTCCACTGCGACGAGAACATACTTGTGGCCGCCCGTACCAGTGGGGTATTGGCCTATCATGTCCATTCCCCCACTGGGCAAACGGCCATGGGGAGGTTAGGGCGGTTAGCTCGGTAGCGGGAAGGTGAGGTATGCTTCCATGAAGTTGGCAGCTCTTGCATCTCTTAACCAGATTCTGGATGTCCTGATGAATGGTCGGTCAGTAGTACCCCTGGAGCAATGTCTTCTGGAATAAGGTGCGGGTCCCTTGGTGCGCGCCGCCGACCCCTTCATGGATCTTACGAAGGACGTAGTCGGTTTTGTGGGGGTCGATGCACCAGAGCAGAGGCTGAGTGAAGGACTTTTTGTAGAGGTTCCCATTGCTCCAGACGAAATGGCGAGCTTTGGCTCAGAGACGGCGGGCTTCTCCCCGATCTTCTGGGAGCGTACCTTCCCTTAGGAAGTCCACGAGGGGCTTTCTCCAGTCCCGGTCTTCCCGGGCTGTATACACTTGAAGTATTGTTGCCCCGTCTTCGATGTTGGGCCATGGCAAGACCTCGAAGAGGATGCTCCTTTTGTTGTTGGTCGTATAGGATGAAGCCAGCTTACTCAAGGCGTCGGCTTGGGCGTTGAGCTGTCTGGGGATCTGCTCTACCTGGATTTCGTCGAAGTCCTTTCATAGTCTTCTTACCTCGGCCAGATACCTCACCATCAGAGGATCCCGTGCCTCGAATCGGCCGATCACTTGGCCAACGACTAGGGCGGAGTCGTTGCGGATCCGAATCTTTTTCAGCCCGAGTCCGGAGGCCATGCACAGTCCAGCCAGCAAGACCTCGTATTCCGCCGCGTTATATGAGGCCCTGAACCCAAGCTTCAGAGAATACTCCATTTCTTCCTCGTTCGGGCCCTGAATGATGAGGCCGGCTCCGCAGCCTTCCTCGATCGAGGACCCGTCGACGTAAAGGATCCAATCAGGGACTGAGTCGAGCTTCCCATCGACCGAGGGTTGAGTTGCGGGGGCCGGCGTTGATTCCGGCTTCCTACTGGGGATAGTGCACTCGACGATAAAATCGACCAGGGCTTGTGCTTTGATGGCCTGCTTCGGACGGTATTTTATGTTGAACTGGGACAACTCCCATCTCCACTTTTCCAAGCGGCCAAAGGACTCGGGTGAGGCTAGGATAGCCCCCAAAGGACCCTCGGTAAGAACGAGGATGGTGTGCGCCTGGAAATAGTGTCGTAGTTGCTTTGAGGCCATGAGCGCCAAGACGATCTTCTCTATGGCTGGGTACCTTATTTCTGTGTCCTTGAAGACGTGGCTCACATAGTATACCGGCTTCTGGACTCCGTCGACCTCTCGGACGAGCACTGAGCCTGCAGCTTGGTCGGATATCGCAAGATATAACGAAAGCTCGTCCCCTTCAACTTGTCGGGTGAGCAGCGGTGGAGTCGCAAGGTGCCTCTTTAATTGGTCAAAGGCGGTCTGGCATTCCTCCGACCACTCGAACCTTGGAATTTTCCTTAGAGCCTTGAAGAACGGGAGGCACTTCTCCCCAGACCTCGACATGAAACGTAACAGAGCGGCTACCCGCCCTGTCAGCCGCATGATTTTGACGTTAGTCTTGGGCGTGACCATGTTGAGGATGGCGTTGATTTTCTCCGGGTTAGCTTCGATCCCGCGGTGACTGACCATGAAACCGAGGAACTTTCCCCCGGTGACCCCGAATGCGCACTTGGCGGGGTTCAGTTTCATCTTGAACTTGCGGAGGACGTCGAAGGCCTCGCCCAGATCCTTGGCGTGATCGACCGATGAGACCAACTTGACGAGCATATCGTCGACATAAACTTCCATGTTCCTGCCGATCTGCGATTTGAATATGCGATTGACTAAGCGTTCGTACGTAGCTCCAGTGTTTTAAGGCCGAAAGGCATCACCTTGTAGCAGTATACCCCCGGTCCGTGGTGAATGCGGTGAGATCCTCATCTGCCGGATTCATACGGATCTGATTGTAGCCGGAAAAGGCATCCATGAAGCTAAATAGCTCGTAGCCTGCCGAGCTGCCGACGAGTTGATCTATCCGAGAGAGGGGATAGTTGTTTTTCGGGCAGGTTTTGTTGAGGTCGGTGAAGTCGACGCACATGCGCCACTTCCCGCTTGACTTTCTGACCATGACTACGTTCGCCAGCCATTCCGAGTAAGGCACATTTCGAATGAAGTTGGCGGCGAGGAGCCTGTCTATCTTGTCCTCGATCGCCTTCTGTTTGATCGGGGCGAAGCTTCGCTTTTTCTGCCTGACGGGTCGGGCCGTAGGATCTACCCCGAGCTTGTGAGATATGATTTTGGGGTCGATCCCTGGCATGTCGGCAGGTGCCTAGGCGAACACATCAGAGTTGTTTCTGAGGAAGTGAACTAGGTCATCTCGCTGAGTCCCTGTCAGAAGCGACCCGATCTGAACAGTTCGTGCGTCGTCCCCTTCTACGAGGGGACCTCTGTCAGTGGCTCCACCGGGGTCTCTCAGACCTCTTTTTGCTCGTCTCAAGTGTCCAGAGAACCACTGATGTCACCCTCGCCCTCAACATCGTTGTTTGGCCGCTCAGATGAAGATGTTGCGGTAAAGCAAACCTTTGCAGTCCGTTGGTCTCCGTAGGCCCGAGCTATCCCACCTTGGTCGAGCAGGAATTTCATCGCCAGGTGGAAGGTCGATATCTGGGCCCTGAGGGAGTTCAGTGTAGGGCGGCCGAGGAGGATGTTGTAGGCCGACGGGATTCTCGCTATGATGAATTCCACAAGCACGGTGCGCGTACGGTCGGCCTCCCCGATGTTAAACTGGAGAGTGATTACTCCTTCCGCCGGGATAGAGTGGTTGGTGAACCCTGACAGGACGTGGGTGGTCGGCCTTAGGTTCGACGGGGTGAGTCCCATACGCAGGAACAACAACAACTGAGCCTTTTATCCCAAGCATATGGGGTAGGCTACATGAACCAACATGAGAATAACGCCGGGTCCAGCACATGAATCCTCCGCCTCCACTCACTCCCATACGTAGGAAGCAGTCATAAAATAGAATGTTTGCCGAGCTTCCAGAGTCGACCAGTATCCTCTGCACCTCATAGCGGTGGACCCGAGATGTGATCACCAGTGAGTCGTTGTGGGGCAGGGATATACTGTGGAGGTTCTCATCGTTAAAAACTGTCACGCCCCGCTTCCCAGAGTACGCTAAGATGGGCGCGTGACATAGCCAACCATGCTACCTGTGGATAGGAAACATCCCTCCACAGTCATATTACAGCTGTAGAGATATCAAGAACAAGAAAATAAACTAAACTATCTAGTACATGTCCATGAGCCAGAATGAATGAGTCAAGAAATAATAATATGCGGAAGCAAGAGATATAATAAATGAAACACCTGGAAAGTAAAACTGCATACCGACAGGATCTTCACCGCTCGGTCTAACAGCGGTAATGCTCCTGATCAGTCTGCAACAAAGGTAGAAGAATCTGGGCCATGCAAAACCCAGACGTCAGCGCGTCATAACATCAAGCAATAATATGTAAACAGGGTAGCAAGACATGCAAGTTGTAACGTTTTAGAAATCGTTATGTGAATTTTTCCGTTTTGGGTAAAATTGTCGGTATTTTCTGTTTTTAACCGACTGTGATTAAACGGCCATATAGACTTGTCAGCACCTAGTTTAGCTAAAATAAAGCTAGTGCGCAAGCTTTGGGGGTATATGGGACGTTTTGGTTCAATTTGAATTTTTCCCAATTTTAATGTTATTTTAATGCAGTATTCACATTTTGGGAAAATTCTCTTTTGTGGTCTTTTCTTTCTTTTATGCTTGAGTTAACCAAAATCCACATAATATCTAGATATTTGTTTAGGTTTAAGGTTTAATTTAAAAGAAAAGAAAAGAAAAAGAAAAGAGATGCATGAATGTGGTGTGAATGCATTTATGAGCATTTATCATAGGAAATTGCGAGGAAACTCTCCCCACTCCCTCACTTGGCCGAGCCCTTCCCCTCTCTTCTGCCCTTAGCCATTTCTCTCTCTCTTTTCCTCACAAAATCCTTCACAAATCCACAATTCTTCACAAACTTCATCAAAATCTTATATTTTGCCTCTTGGATGCTTAGGAGCATGCAAACCTTGGATCTTTGAGTTCTTGAGGATAGGTAATAGTCCCTATCTGTTCTTTAATTAGTTTTTGTGCTTTGTAGCTAGTTATTATCAGTTTAGAGTGTTTAAAGTTAGGGTTTGTGCGTAATATCGTATTTTTGTATCATTTGTGATATCTATGACCTGCTATGACCTGGAAAGTGTACGAGAAAACCAAACAATGTAGTTTTATAGTACCTGTGACCATAGGACCCCACCTGAGACACGACCCCACTTGCTCGGACCTCGGACGGCGACAGGAAGGGAAATTTCGGCGAGATCGGCCCCTAGGGTGATTTGGGGTGTAGGTTTTTGAGGGTAGCTCTATACTTTGGTTTGGGTGTGTTTGGTCTTGTTTAGTTATTGTGTTTTCTCTGTATGCAAAATCTGGGATCACTTAGATAAGTTGTAGTGTTTTGTGTTCGCGCGATACGTTACACGACACGGATCGTGCACTTTGGGTGGTTTTGCTCTTAAGTTGTTTTCGTCGTGTCGCTACGCGCGTTAGCCACAATACAAACACTTGAGAGTATGTTTTGTGTTGTTGCGTCGGTTAAATGTAGTTTGTACGTGTTTTAGAGTTATTATTAATATACACTTGTTTTATTGTCTTACTGTTGTAGGTTCGCAGGCGGGGACTACGGACACAGCTACAAAGGGAAAATAGGTGGCTGGCTACCCTTAGCCAGGAGTGTTGGTGAGTAAATTTAACATCTACAGGGGAATCGTCCACATGGCGTTATGCGTCTGGGCTAGAGATATTAATTTTGTCACATATTCTATGTCAGATTTAGAATTTGCACTACCCTACTGCTTAGTAATTGTTGTGCTTGGACTAGTATGTTTAGGACACTACACTATTATTGACGGCTCATATTGCACGAGCACTGATTGTATGCCACACACCCCGTCAATAATTGCCATGTCATGCACAACCCATATATAGAAATGATATTGTCTGGTTAGGGACATTGTGACATTGATTCATATTTCTTATCGCATATGACATATAGCATGCATGTATACCTACATGCTTACACATATGCTTTGACATGCTAGTTACCCATATACCTATATGGTATTGTACCATTGTGATAGATATATACACATATGAGACATAGATACCTGTACATCTGGCATACATACATATATATACCTGGAGGGTATTATGGATAGGTATAGACACATACCTTGCTACAGCTACTTTGACATCTTACATACTTACGTATGGACACACATATCTTGCTATACCGACATGGTTACGCATACCTTGTTATAGCTACATGTTCACCTGTCTATATTGTTGCATCTGATTTCGGGGAAATCAGGAACCGTGTGATATATTTATTTAACTAGTTGCAGTTAAATAGTTGTTTTCTTGTATATGCTCATATTACTGTTTCATATTGCATATACTACATTCATAGATGTCATATGACGTTCTCTGATATTTTTACTACTGTATATATAACAGTGGAGTGGGACGCTGTTATATATGCATTTACACCAATATTAGTGGAATGGGACGCTAATATATGTGTATTGATTCATGCATTCATACATATTCACTACTTGATGTTTTCTGGATTTGAGGACCGTGGTTGTTTCATAAAATTATGCATTATTTGAAAAATTCGGTTTCTCTTGATATGATATTTCAGCTTCCACCATGAGATTTCTCGGTTCAGAGCTTATATATACCCCATGCGAGGAGGTGTCGTGGGCCGTGTGCGGGTACATGGTGGAGCCCGGTTGGTTCCCCGGGGCAAGAAGATCGAAGGTCCATGCCGTTGAGCCCGGCTGGGGGCGTTTGGCATCTGGTGACAGTATTTGGAATCGACGTATATCTGGGGGATATCGATCGAGGTTATGTACGTACATGCCTTACAGATTGCGGGTGGTGCTTACCCAGGTTATTACGATGTACGTACATGATATTGGAGAGCCAGTCCTAGGTGATGGCGCCTCAGAGATCAGTATTTTGGTGTCGAGCTGGACACTTGTTTCATGATGTTTTGGGTGTCGATGTTAGACACACCTTATATGAAACTTACTTTATGCTGATATGGTACACACTGGTTATGTGGGATATATTGATGTTGTGCATTCGGGATATATGAGATATATATTGATGTTGTGCATTCGGGATATATGAGATATACTTGATGTTGGACATTAAGGATATATGAGACTTACATGATATGAGAGCCAATTTGGGGGCTGAATTGTGGAAATTGGGAATTTGATTGTCTTGTTGGATTTTGGTCCTACGACGAGGTTAGGATTTCCGTGGAAATGACATGTTTTACTCCATATTCCACATTTATTGTTTATGCACTGCTTCATGTATTAGTAGTATCTGATAGAGTACCTTACATGATTATTGCATATCGATTGTCATTTTATTGCTTCATGTGTTAGTAGTACCTGCTAGTGTACTTTTCATGATTATTGCAATTACATATGACTATTCATAGATATTAAATGCTTATATTAGATTCGCGCTGTACGTACATACTCGCGATTATCTGCATATGTTATTTACTATTCACGAGTTGGCAACTCACCCCCGTGATGCCACAGTGTTTGCAGGTGTTCCTCAGGATAGTCAGAGGCAGGCTGTTTCCATCCATCGCATCATCTTTTGGCTGCGGATACCACTTCGCCTGACAGTGTGCAGTTTTGCCCAGGTGGGTTTTGTGGTTATCCGATGTTGTATTGTATATTCGTTGTATCCATGTACTCTTCATCTACCAGTATTATGTATGACTTAGTGACTTGGTGTGAGGATGATATTGTATATTATTTTGTGACTTGGAGGTTTTTATGCAGTTTTATTTATATCGTCTCTTTCTTCGCTACGGCGTCGTATATCTGTTGTGGTGTTTGTTTTCCACCGTTGGGCGTGGATTTTGCTCCCGTTTGGGATGCTTTATGTATATTTATGTTGTACCCATTTTTGGGGCTGGTTTTTACAAAGGAGGTGCTGCCAAAATTTAATGGAATAAAAGTGAGACTTTAAAGAATTTGGGTTGTGATTTCAAAGGTTTTGAAAATACTATTATCACTTTCTTATTTCTTTGATGGTTTAGATTTCTGGGTTTTTGGCTTTCTTTTACTGCGTTACGCCTGGAGACGTTGCGTAGTATTAGGGCCGTCATGTGCCAATTTCGGGTCGTGACACAAGTATAATCATAAATAGTAAAGAAGGTGTACAACAATATAAATCAGGGCAGTGAAAGGTAGTGTGCAGTGAGTAAACTAAACTGGTCTGTTGGTTATCTACTCTCAAGTATTTGAAATCAATTTGATGAATCATTGATGTAACTCAATAGTATCCCGTGCGTGCCCGGGACCACGGTCAAGATTCTCGGGCTGAATCCGAGACGTGCCGCTAGGCAGTAAAAGGTAGCATGTACAGATGAGTGATGTCAGCATCATCACCCCGAGGCTGGCCTAGCCCGTAAGACTGATCAGAACAGGTATCGAACTGTCGAGTTACAAGTCAGGTTTCATCATTGATTTCCCCATACCCCCAAGTTATACGTGTTCAAGTCAGGTATTTAAGTAATCAAGAACTAATGCCAACACAGGAGCAGGTAGGTGCAGGTTTGTCTGGAAGACAACAGGAACGGTCCGTAAGGACCACATGTCAGGTTTGTTGGCATTAGACACAAGATCAGGTAACAGGTCAAGCCATGGTATATCAGGTCAAGTCAAGTAGTGTACGGTACCATGTCGGGTCAAGTAATATGTGCGCAGCAAGTCATGTCAGGGTGTAAAAGATATCATGTGGGTGCTCATAATCAACTAACATAATTATGGTTATAAATAAACAACCATGTGTATCAACAACACAATAAATTAGCACATGTAATAGGTTAAGCAATATGTGCAGATTAAACTACTTAGCTGTACGGTTATCAGTTTGTGTTTAAGAGATGGTTTCAACATTATATGAATACAGTATGACAAATATGGATGTTAAAATCAGGTTAATAAGCATTAAGTAATATAGGGATGCAATGACATGTATACTATGTTCAATGGATGCAATTATAACTAAAACCGGTTAAAGATGCGCACGGATGTCCGATAGAGTAAAACTAGAGAAAAGAGTATCATGGACTATATACAATAGTTATTATGTGATTAAAATGTAACTGTGGTTACTAGGTATAGTCAACTAAATGCAACAGTTAGGCTTCAAATTCTAGATCTGAAAAATGTAAACGGAACGTCATACTGTTAACTTGGAACTCATGGCTTTAGGTTCTGTCTATAGATTTAATAAGACAAATAAATAAATTTATATGGGAAATAGTATGAATAGCATGTAGCAAGTTTCACTTGCCTCAGAACAAGGGTCGAGATGCAGGCGGCCTGGTGCGACATGACACGATACGGTGTGTGAAACGGCACGACACGGTACTGGGTCTAGTCGCTATCTGGACACGATCTGGTACG
Organism: Agapanthus africanus; assembly: GCA_030015575.1. Classification (NCBI taxonomy): domain Eukaryota; kingdom Viridiplantae; phylum Streptophyta; class Magnoliopsida; order Asparagales; family Amaryllidaceae; genus Agapanthus; species Agapanthus africanus. The sequence continues at coordinate 126,111,939 of CM057350.1, read as the reverse complement.
CGGTCTGGTCGCGATCTGGTGCGCGGTCTGGGCGCGGTCTGGTGCGCGGTCTGGGCGCGGTCTGGTGCACGGTCTGGGCGCGATCTGGGGTTGGTGCTCTGGATCCGAGAGGATGCGAGGGGATTACAACGGCGACGGGTCGTCGACGGCGACAATGCAAGGCAGGGGTTTTCCGGCGAGGCAGTGGGTTTCTCAAGAAGTCGGGTGAGGTTTCTTGGTGTCTGGGGTTGGGTTGCTGGGTTTCAGTTGCAAGGAGGAGGATAAGAGAGAGGGGAGAGGTGGTGGTGATGGAGACGGTGACGACGGGGGTCGGAGTTCCGGCGACGTGAGGGTGCAGGCAAGGGCGGTGATGGTTTTTCATGGGTTGGCTTGGGGTTGTCGGGGTTCACAGAGGTCGGTGATGATGTTGGGAGGTCGGGAGAGGGAGGATGATGAAGGTGACTGTTTTCCCCAATCAGAGCAAAACTCTGTTGAAATTCAAAATTCAAATTTTGAAACAACGCTTCAAATTCCGGGCGCAACGCGCCCGTGTCAGGCACTGACACATCAGCACAGCGTCCGAGGCAGCGCGCCCAATCAGAGCAAAGCTTTATTTAAAGCAAAAATTAAAGGAAGCAACGCTTCAGTTGCGCAGGCACTGCGCTGCGCGACACGTGTCAGCGCAGTTGCGCTGCGCGACACGTGTCAGCGCAGATGCGCTAGCGCAGTTGCGCTGCGCTGTGCGCTGCTTGACATGTGTCACGCGCTGGGGCATTTGCGCCAAACAGAATTAAAATTTTAAAGAAATCTTTCTGTTCTTGTTAAAATAAGAAGATTTTCTTCTGTAAAACAGGAGCCCTTGGATCAAAAATCCAACGGTGGGGAAAATTCCCCAAATCACTCAGAGAAAGATCTCTTTAACAAATTTAACTAATTTATGGGCGCTATAAAAAGGACCCTAGACCTCAATTCAAAGGCATCAACATTGTGAGAAATCAAGAACTTCAAACAGAGAGAACTCTGAAGGAATCTCAAGAAGAAAAGGTAAAATGCTTTAAGAGAGAGAATTTCTTCTAATAGATCATTGATCTAAGAACAAGATCAATGATCTTTAATAAAAAAAAAAATAATAATAACAATAGTGCTTTGCACTTACGAGCCATTGGTTCTCTGAGATCGAGAAAGAACAAGAAAAACTTGTTTTCTTTGATCTAAATTGGATCAAGAAATCAAATAGTGCCTTGCACTTGCAAAACTGCACTGTTGCGCTCCTGGATTGGCGCAAGCCACCAGAGAGCGCCACGTGTCAGCTCTAGAATAACTTACGCTATGCGCTTTTAAAATAGAGCTTTGCTCTCTGAAATTGGCGCAACTCACCAGAGCGCGCCACGTGTCAGCAGCATAGCAGCGCAGCGCACTGCGCTAACTGCGCTTGCGCTCACCAGAGCGTGACACGTGTCATCACCACAAGCACTTACGCTCAGTGATTGGCGCAAAGCGCCTGACAAATGCAATGCATTTCTTTTACTAAAGGGGCAGGCCCAAATCAGAATGGCCTAGTAGGCCAAATTAAATTGCAATGCAATAAAAAGGGCAAAGCCCAAACAAAATTGATGCTCTGCGTCATTTATAAATGGGCGGAGCCCAAACAAAATAATAAATAATGCAATGCATTATTTTAACAGGGGCAAACCCCTAGCACAGGCCTAATAGGCCAAAGATAAAAAAACGTTGAATATTCTCAACTGGACTTAGCCCAATCATGGCCGTAAGTCCTCAAATTAAATTGACTGAGCAAGACTGCTCTCCTAAATCAATTTACCTCCGGTTCGAGGGTACATCTCCAAACTCCTCTGACACCTATCGTTGTAATCCTTCAACAACGTCAGAGAGGTGACGGGTCCCGACGACCACACATCGATATGGACTGCGGGATCCTCAAACTCGTGGACCGAAACGTCCTTAAACTAATATTCATCCCAAAATGGAAATGTTGGACCGAAATGTCCTTAAACTAATGATGGACCGAAACGTCCTTAAACTAATGATGGACCGAAACGTCCTTAAACCAATATCGGACCGAAACGTTCTTAAACTAATGATGGACCACCACGTCCCTAAAACTGGCGATGGACCACCACGTCCCTAAACTGGAACATGGACCACCACGTCCCTAAACTGGAACAATAGATCCTCCAAATGCTCTTTTGCTGGATCTAAACGGTCCCGTTTAAGTTGATCTTAGCCCCAAACACGGCTAACGTATCCTTAAACATTCAAATGTACTATAAAACTCCAAATCGACTTTGGTTCAAGGGTACATCTCTGAACTCCTCTGACACCTATCGTTGTAATCCTTCAACGACGTCAGAGAAGTGACGAGTCCCGACGGACATATATTAAATGGATCACCACGTTAAGTTGATCTTAGTCTCAAACAGGACTAACGTATCCTTAACGAACGTTTAAGTTGATCTTAGCCTCAATACGGCTAACGTATCCTTAAACTAAAAGCACCAAACCCAAATCTAAGTAAATACGGATTTGGACTAATTCACGTCCTACGGGCGACGGCATTACTCAGTCTCCATATACAATCCATGGGCAACCACAAACAAAACAAATACACACGACACGAAGTGAAATTCTGGAGAAGGAGAAAGTGGCTACCGCGATGCGGTAGCGTAATTAACTGCAGGGGCTTGCGCCTGCATGGAAGAGCGTCCCCACAATCAAAAACCTCTCTAGCGAGAGGGAACCTGACGAAGTCTGCTACATCGGCCGTATCCGTCTAAACCTCTGATACACGGTGTCATAAATCAACTTGGCATCTTCGGAGAGGTAGACGGATAAAACCATATAGCATCTGCCCCGAATCTCAGGCAAGACGTCCTCACGTCGTCTCCGCCGCCTTTCGGAGGGGAACAGATTCTGGCACACCCGGTGGGACCTTTTCCTCTTTCCACTCCACACTTCGTGTGTCGTCTTCGCGAACCAATCGCGGTTTGTTAACGGTTGCCTTTGGATTTCAAGTTACCAAGATTTGGTCTTTTGCCTGGCGCAGAACTCAAGTATCAATGGCCTCTAACTGCACCAACTGCTCGAAGTGCCACTGCAACGGACGCTCTACCTCACCTGGAGGTGTAGCATATGGGCCCCAAGCGGCCTCCTTCCTCGCTCTGCCGGTAGAACATGTGACCCAAGCCACCACCGGCCTGTTTTTCGGGACTATGATCCCACCTGCAAGCTTCTCTATGCCAATGCCTGCACCAGAAGCGAACAAGAAGTCGGTCTTTGACCGGCTCACTGCTACGACGGCCCCTGTCAACGGGTCATCCACTACCAAACCAACAGCCTCCGTCTTCACCAGGCTGGATCAGAACTATGAGGGGCCCGCTAGGAAGCCCATGAACTCTAAGGTGGCTGTCCCGAGGAAGGAAATAACCGCTGCTCCAGAAGTTGTCAAGGCAGCTTCCCCTGTCAAAGAGTCAGTCTTTTCAAGACTGACTATTCCTGCTCCTGCCCCTGCTCGAGGATCTGTCTTCGACAGGTTGAATATCATCCCTCAAAGGACAACCTCAGTCTTTAAGAGGTTAACACCAGCGGCGCCTCATTCAGACAGGGGGCAAAAAGAAGCTTTCTCTATCTCCGAGCCAGTCCCAACGGCTCGTCATGCTCGACGTCGCCATTGGCGACGAGTGAGGAAGGCAGGGGGCAACTCCCCCTCAGGGCTAACTCCACCGGCTCCAGTGGTGGAAGTCAACGCTGCTGTTCCAACTGGGAACAGCTTTGAACTGCTGAGGAGGGTACATAAGAACTCTCCAACCGCTACATTGAAAAGATCTCCTCCGCCCGCGGAGAAAGTTCCGGAAACAAAGCAAGAACAGCCCCCTCAACGGCTGTCCTAAAAAATATACAAGGTTTGGCGGAGGGTTCAAGACTCCGTGATCGACCCAGATCACTCTCGTCAACAGAAGAAGGCGAAGGTGCAAAAAGAAAAGGACCGTCCTATTAAACAGCAGAGGACAACAATCGCTAGGGTGCCCACTGCAACGGCCCCTTCAACTTCAACGGCCCATAAAAGAAGAAGGCCGGAGAAAACCCCCGCGCCCGCGGCAAATGCCAAAGATGGTGAACCTAAACGCCCTAAGTCCGGGGGCATAATAATTTATACAGTGTACATGGCGTCGGGAAAGGAGGACAGCCGTGCATCCACAGGTCATAGACCGCTTACACGGTCAGTGACCAAGGCTCAGGAGCAACAATAAAAGCTCCAGGAGATGATGACCACAATGGCCGCACTCACTGGGCCAAAAGAAACCCCTGAAACGTCCTCGGATGAGCGTCAAGAACAAGAGACCGACGCCTAATTCCTTCGACGAATATTGGAGAAGAAGGACAAAGAGGCTGCTGAACAAGCAGCCAACATAAAGCGTATGGGCCTCCTGTTCCAAGACATGGTAGGGATGATGATCCAGCAGGATCCTCCGGCCGAAGATCCCCCGATCGTCCTTGAAGACGATAGGGGAGAAACGTCAAATCCTCCACCGGCACTGTCAACAGCCAAGGAGGAGACAATCTCCAAAGCTGACTTAGACGAGTATATAGCCCAACAAATACGGGTTCATCATGCGACCGAAGCAGCCGGTCAGGTCGTAAAAATAGGACGACCATATCCGAGCTGGTACGACCAGATCAAGTACCCGCCGGGCTACACAATTCCCAAGTTCCATGTCTATAAGGGGACAGGCAATCCCCACCAGCATGTTGCCCAATTCAGGGCACTTTGCGGCAATACCGGCGATGATGACAAACTGTTGCTTCACCAGTTTGTTGGAAGTTTATCAGATACGGCGTTCGAGTGGTACTCTGAGCTTCCGAACGACTCTATCAAGACCTTCACGGAGATGGAGCTGTTGTTTACTCAGCGTTTTGCAAGCGCCAGCGAACGCACCCCGATGATGGCACTGATTAACGCCAGGGTGAAGCCAGGCGAGACATGGGTCCAATACGCTATAAGGTGGTAGAACTTATGGTCAAAATGCGAGCAACGCATTGAAGAAGCTCCTGCAGTGGGAATGTTTGTGGGAACCCTCGATCCGCAAGCAACCATCTCGCAATTTATGATGTTCTTCAAGCCGACCACCTTCCAGGCACTAATCGACAAGCTGGCGGAAATGGATCAGATGGGCCATAAACCTCCTCTTCCAAAGCCGGACTCCCGAAATGAGAAGGGAAAGGGGAAAGCGATCGTTGTCGCTAATGCTCAACAGCAACCGAACAACTCGAAGCCGGTCGTTCGTCAAAATAATATGCGCCCGTACGTAGCCCTTGAGGAGAGGATGGGACGTCCTTACTCGTTTCCCTGGGATAAAACGAGAAGGTTATTCGAGCTGGCATTGCGCAACCGACTCATAAATCTGCCGGATCCAAAACGTCCGTCACAACCAAGTGACGTCAATGAGCCCAATTACTGTCCTTATCATTGAGTACTGGGTCATCCGATCGAGGATTGCTACGTCTTCAAAAATTGGCTTGAAGACCAGTACCGACAGGACAAGTTCGCATTGTCTGACAAATGGAAGGTGAATCCACCGCAGCCCCACACCTCTAAGGGAATGAATACGCCGGGGGCAACATGCTCTGTCGTTGAAGAAGCTCCTTGGAAGGTTGTATTATCAGCCAAGACAAAAAGGATGCTAAATGATCTTCAAACATGCCCAGCGATCAAGTGGAAGAACCCGTTGGAGCCGCAGATCATTGAAGGGATGTTGAAGCCTCGTCCAACTCCAAAGATCGATGGAGGTGGCCCAAGCATTCATAACCAGCCGTCGAAATCTTCAAAGAAGAAGAAAAAGAAGTCAAAGAAGCCCGTGAAGCCTAGCGACAAGCGCACGGACTTGCAAAAACAAATTGACGCGCTGGAGGAATACAACCAGAAGGCACGGACTCCCATTACATTCCAAGAGTTCCTCAACCACGTCTTTCAAGAGGAAGATGAGGGAGAAAGTTCATCTGATGAATCCGAGGAATATGTGGCGAGCTGTCATATGATTTCTCATTCGCTCACGAACAATGAGGAGACTCCTTGTACTGAAAAGCTGGGGGCAGATCCTGAACCAAAAATTTCGGGGCCGTCGGATGAAGTAATTGACGCATTCCTTAATGAAGCTCTCTTAAAAAGTAAAGCTGATCGGGAGCGCGAGGCGGTCATATTCGAAAAGGGCCAAACGCCAACGCCTTGACGAAAAGATTGAGATACTCCCGCTGGAGCAAAGCACACCCACTGCGGATAAAATCAAATTCAAGATGAGGAAGAGGTTTGCTAAAGCCGTGTCGATGGGTATGAAACTACCATCCTCTGAGGGAAACGTTACTGGTGAAGCGGAAATGCACCCCTCCTATTTCTTATATCATCGGAAGATTTCGCATCCTACTGAAAAGTGCAAAGCTTTCGATAGATGGTGGCAAGGATATGTTGCTCACCGGCAGCAGTTTAAGCGGGAAAAGCGCAAGACCCGCCGAGAGCAAAACGGTATGACCGAAGGGCTTAACAGAACCACCGGCAATTGTCGCATGGTCAACTCCGGAGGATCACAAGTACTTACATTCGGGAGCGATTCTGATGAAGAGTTGGAGCTTAGCCCCCTCTTTAAAGAGTCCACTTCGGGAAAAGAAGAAAATTTGAAAATTTATGAAAATATCTGGCTGCGTAATCGCACGTTGCCCGAAAAGAATCTCGGACCCCCAAACAAAAAAGATAAAGGGAAAGAAAAGGTCTCTGAGGATATCGCCCTAGATGACCAAGTCATGGAAGAGCTAACTGCCAAAGACCCGCCGAAGGAAAATAAGGTGGATTACAACGTCTTAGCGCATCTGAGGAAGCTACCCTCGCAACTCAGCATTCTTGACGCCCTTTTACTATCAAAGGAGGCGAGAAATTTGTTAATTAAGGCATTACAAGACCCGGAGCAGTTCCAAGCTTTCCTAGCCGAAGAAAAGATGAAGGATGAATTGGAGGAAGTGCGCACGGCCGATGTCACTTTTAGCGATGAAGACCTTCTCCTTGGGACGTGCAAACACAATCGCCCCCTTTATGTCTCAGGATACTGCCATGATATAAAGATAGGCAAAATCCTGGTCGACAATGGATCCTCCGTTAATCTCCTCAATGTGCGGGTGTTAAAAGAAATCTGCATGAGCGTCCAGCACCTTGCTCGGGATAAGATCACCATCTCCGGATTCGACTCCCAATAATCAAAGACTCTTGGATCTGTGATACTGACGCTACGCTTTGGACTGCTCGTCACAGACATTAAATTCCACATCATAGATGCCAAGACATGCTACAACGCTCTGCTCGGCCGACCATGGTTACACGAGTACAACATCATCCCTTCTACACAGCATCAGTGTATGAAATATTTTAGGGATGGTCTCGAGTATACCGTGACAGGGTAATTGAATCCGTTTTCCGTGAATGAAGTTCACAAATATGAAGATGCCAAATACTTCTTGCCGAATTTCGAAGACACGGAAAGGTGTCACAAGCCGGAGAATAAAACTAACGCTACCATCCCTGTCTTCGGCAGTGATACCGAGGAGGAAGAAGAGATAGTTTATTCGGGTCCGCCCCAATACACCAAGCTGGGACCATCCGCTCCTACATTGATCTTTGGTAGTGATTCGGAGGATGAGGTCCATGCTGTATTCTCTGCTCGACCTTCAATACGAGTTTCCGCTGACGAAAAGCAAAGTCTGCAAGTCGCCATGGTGCCGCTTAAACATTATAAGGAACTGGATGCGCTCGATACCGACGGTGTAGAGGATCTGCAGACATTCTATATCCTTCCCAGGCGAGAAGGCGAGAAGGCAATTCTATTCTACCGCTCTGAAGAAAACAAAATGGAGAAAGAAATCTGGCACGGTGCTGATCCTACGCTGGACAGGCTTCAAACCATCCGTCTACCCAGATATTATACAGAAGACTTGAAGTGGCTGTTGAAGCGCCAAGGGATACCCTTCAAACAGACCGTTAGAAAGGCCAAATTCTATGACAGGGTCTGGAACGTCCCCGGAACTCAGCACAAGATGCCTAGTGGGAGGATGGAGACGATCGGGCTCGGATACATTCGCTCCAAGAAACGAGAGCTGCTCCGCGATTGTTATGTCGTGCATGACTTCAATAAAGAAGGGGATGCTCAACGGGAGGACACTAATCCTGAACCAGTAAAAGTTCCTGATGCAAAAGTGCCCAGTCCGTCGTTTGAAGAACAAATGGACAAGCTTATAAGGGAAGCTGGTCAAAAAGTCCGAGATGATCACAACCGCGAAATGGCCATCTACTTGAAAGCCAAAACGCAACGTCTCCTTCAACAGACCATGAAAGATGAAAGTGCCGCCCCCCGTCAACCTGTTATAAAAAAGGTTCGACGCAGAGGCAGAAATAAGTCGAAAAGCCAAAAAAGCGCTCAACGCAAACAAAGCGGGGCTAAGAAGCCACGCAAACGGGAGTCGAGCGTTATTGATCCATCCCTCATGACGAAAATGGGTCGAGCGTACTCGTTTCCTCGGGACAAGACGAAGAAGATACTTGATCTTGCTCTAAAACATCAAATGCTTACACTGCCGGAGTCCAAAAACCCCGAACAAGCAGGCGAAGTCTCCGACCCAAATTATTGCTCTTACCATCGAGTAATAGGGCATCCTCTTGAAGATTGCTTCACCTTCAAGAATTGGGTTGAAGATCAGTATCGGCTTGGCAAATTCGCTCTGTCTGACAACTGGAGGGTAGCGCCGCCACAGAAGCACGAACCCAAAGCCACAAGAACAGAACCAACTCCACATTGGGATTGGAAGCGGATTCGCACTTGTCAAATGATAACAATATTAAAAGAAGAGCCCGAGAACATGGACAGCCTTCCCTGGTGCTTCGAAAACAGCAATGATGAGGTGATCTCAGAATTTCCGCCAGCTCCGAAAGAACTGGAGGATAGAATACATACCACTGCAGATAACCTCAAGAAAATTGAGTTGGGGACGGCAAGTGACCCACGGCCGACGTTCGTCAGTGAGCTGCTATCTGAAGAAAGGGTGGCTGCGTTAAAAGACGTCCTTGTACAGCATAAAGATTGCTTTGCATGGAACTATTCCGAAATGCCGGGACTAGATCCAGAAGTTGCTGTCCACAAATTGGCGATATCCCCAGACGTCAAGCCAGTCAAACAGGCGCCAAGAAGGATGCGGCTCAAGCTTGAGATGAGCATCAACGTCAAGGTCAAGAAGTTAATCGACTCTGGCTTTATCCAGGAGGTTCAATATCCTGAATGGATCGCTAACATCATCCCGGCGATGAAGAAAAATGGGACGGTGCGCATATGCGTGGACTTTCGGGATCTCAATAAAGCCTGCCCGAAAGATGATTTCCCGGTACCAGTCACCGAACTAATGATAGACAATACGTCCACTCATGAGGTTTTCTCCTTTATGGACGGCTCGTCAGGGTATAATCAGATAAAGATGCATCCCGAAGACCAGAAGCACACCGCCTTCAGGACTCCTTTGGGTATATTCTGCTACAAGGTGATGCCCTTCGGTTTAAAGAATGCCGGTGCCACCTATCAAAGGGCCATGACGAAGATCTTGTTAGGTCCACGTTACCTCTCCCGGTACTTTCGGGGTTGCGGAAACGGTAAATCAAAATTTTTCTAAACTTTGTAACATGGACCGTAAAAGCCGGATCTTTGCTAAACTAAACTAGCATACTTGCAAAGAAGAATTAACTACTCGGCAAAGTGGTTATACCTCAACTTGAACTCCTTCACTTCTTGTTGTTGTTCTTATTTGATGTTCTTCTCTTCTTGTTCTTCTTCTCATTGCTTGCTCAATGGTTGATCCGGACTTCGGTCACCTCCGCGGCCTCCTTGAGTCGAAGACGATCCACCCGAGAGATGTACACCGAGCTCCACCTCAAGTCGAGGTAACTAGGGCAAGGAGATTGCTAATCTAGAAGCCCTAGGTAGTGTAGAGAGGATGTATGGATGTGTTTGTCAAGTAGAATCCTTTTTCTCTCAACACATGAGATCAAAGGAGAAATCAAGAGGAGGAAGAAGAAGGAGGTTTTCTATCAACCATGGAGCTTCTCATATCAAGAGAGAGAATGAGAATAAGCAAATGAAAAGCTTAACCAAGAGAAAAGCTAACCATGGTTGCAATAATGCATAAAACATTATCATTACAAATCCAATCAAGATAAAGGTGATGGCTACAAATGACATGACCATTATCATAACTTAATAAAAAGAAAACCAAAAAATACTTTAGATCTTCTAAGAAGGTCCAAGTCAACTTTGGTCAAAAGGTCAACAAAGTCAAGATGGTCAAATGGTCAATGTAATTAGCCATAACAAAATTATCAATGAAAGGATTAGTAAATAATGTCCCCGGCTCATTTATGGTTTTGACCAAAAGAACTGTCGAAACCCTAATGAGTCCGCCTCAAAATGGTTTCGACCGAATCAACTGTCAAAACCCTAATGAGCCTGCCACATAGTGGTTTTGGCCGAACCAACTGCCAAAACCCTAATGAGGCACCTCCTCCTTCATGGCTCCAGAAAACTGTGCATACACACCTGCATCCGTATTCCGTAGAATGCGGATGCGCAGAAGACAAAACAGATCCAACCGTGCAATACTAGGATCTGGCTTAAACCAAAGCCCACTAGTACTGCCTGCCCGAGCATCATACGCACACAAGTGTACGTAAGTGATCGCAGCCCTGCCGTAAAACCATACGGCCTCTACACGTTTCGCTCAGTGCAGGGAAACTCTCTGTGTGGGACTCTAAAGACTCGACACTACGCTGGCAGTGGGTTTAACCACAGACCGCAAGCGGCACTAGCTGTACGTAACGGTCCCCAGGTAGATGTCGATAAGAAGGCCGATGAGGTAAACCCATCCGAACTCCTACTGAGTCTGTATGTGACAATCTCCGTACAGTCCGGTCTGTTCGTCTGATACATCGCATGTCGGGCCTAGGGGGGCGTCAAGCGTCAGACCCCTAATAGCGGTACAAGTCGTGTCGGAGTGAAGCCCAGAACACCCTGAGATAACACTGGAACCTACCAGTATATCTCGCTTGCCCTGGCCAGGGACTACTCGTGTAATGGCTCTCCTAGACACAGCGCGATGTCAACCCCCAATACCGGGAGAGACGAATCCTGTCTAACCGTCACTGCCTCCAAGTGCTTCGGGACTGCTCCCAACTACTACCTGTTTGCACGACTCAGTAGAGCCGTGGTAGGGTAGTAATCAAAGAATAGTGGGAACACACTCGAGGCGAAGTGACAGTGTCAAGTCAGCGGACTAAGCTGTACTCATGTCACCTGGGAACTGATAACTGACGATAGGTATAATACCAACCATCAGTTCCCGACGAGTCCTGTCCAGTGGACTCGTAACCTAACGAGCACCCGCATACTATCTCAAGCACGACGTACCGACGGCTGTGGGACAGGCCGTCTCCCGAGCTGGGATGAGAAGCGCATACGCTAGTCTACTCCGGAGTATCGATGCCCTATCTCGGTACTCCCACGACTAGGGACGTGTATAAGGATGTGCTTATAGACTACCCAGCCCCCACGAGTGTGATCGCCATCACAACGCCGGTAATCAAGCAAAGATCCTAAGGGCTCTACTAATGCGTATAGGTGATATAATAAATAAACACACATGTACACATTAAAGCAGAGGCAAACCAAGTAGCATACTACTATATTGAGCAAGATTGTCTGTACAACTGTGAATATCCCAAGCTTCCATCAAGTAATATACATACTAGTATGATACAGTAATGGCCTCTAGGGCATATACACCAACAATCTCCCACTTGCACTAAGGCCATGTACTGGCGTATCGAAGACCTATCATCTCGATCAGCCGCTCGAACTGAGTCTGGGGTAAAGCCTTTGTGAATGGGTCCGCAGTGTTGTCCTTTGTGTCCACTCTCCGTACCTCGATCTCCTGTCGATCAATGATCTCCCTGATCAGGTGATACCGCCTTAAGATGTGCCTGGATTTCTGATGGGACCTTGGTTCCTTCGCTAAAGCTATAGCCCCATTGTTATCGCAATACAGAGGTATTGGGTCAACAATGGACGGAACCACCTGAAGTTCACTAATGAACTTCTTTATCCAGACCGCCTCTTTTGCGGCATCGCTTGCAGCAATGTATTCAGCCTCCATCGTCGAGTCTGCGACGGTATCCTGCTTGGAACTCCTCCAACATACCGCCCCTCCGTTGAGGGTAAACACAAAACCCGAGACAGACTTGCTGTCATCTTTGTCACTCTGGAAGCTTGAATCGGTAAAGGACTCGACCCTGAGGTCTCCATTACCGTAAACCAGGAACATCTCCTTAGTCCTTCTCAGGTACTTGAGAATGTTCTTCACTGCTGTCCAGTGGTCCTCCCCTGGGTCTGACTGATACCGGCTTACCGCGCTCAACGCGTAAGCTACATCTGGTCTTGTACATAGCATCGCATACATTATAGATCCTACTGCCGAAGCGTAGGGTATAGTGCTCATGCGAACCCTCTCCTCGTCAGTCTTAGGAGACATCTTCTTGGAGAGGGTAATTCCGTGCAATGCGGGTATGTTACCGTGCTTGGAACCCTCCATACTAAATCTCTTTAGTACGGTCTCTATGTACCTGGACTGCGAAAGTCCCAATAGTCTCTTGGATCTATCTCTATAGATCTTGATCCCCAGAATGTACGAGGCATCTCCCAGGTCCTTCATGGAGAACCTTTGTGACAAAAATAGCTTGACCGACTGTAGCATAGGAACATCATTTCCTATCAAAAGAATGTCGTCCACGTACAAGACTAGGAATACGACAGTTCGTCCTACAATCTTCTTATATACACAGGGTTCATCTTCGTTCTTGATGAAATCAAATTCCTTGATTGCCTCATCAAAACAGATGTTCCAGCTCTGCGATGCCTGCTTTAATCCATAAATGGATTTAAGCAACTTGCACACCCTTCCGCTGCTCCCATTGTCTACGAAACCTTCTGGTTGATCCATGTAAACGCACTCTTCCAAACAACCGTTTAGGAAAGCCGTCTTAACATCCATCTGCCAAATTTCATAGTCATGGAAGGCAGCAATGGCAAGTAGGATCCGAATGGATTTGAGCATAGCCACCGGAGAAAAAGTCTCGTCATAGTCCAAACCAGGTTTTTGACGAAAACCTTTTGCAACGAGTCTAGCTTTATAGGTTTCCACCTGCCCATCTACACCAAGTTTCCTTTTGTAGATCCATTTGCATCCAACGGGTTTTACCCCAGGTGGAGCAATATCCAAGGTCCACACTTTATTGGCGTACATGGACTCCATTTCGGATTGCATTGCTTCCTGCCACTTATCAGAGTCCCTACTGATAATGGCCTGCCTGAAACTGGTAGGGTCATCTTCTTCCAAGATGCAATCCTCTCGATCCCCGTCTATGAGAAAACCGTAGTATCTCTCGGGCGGATGAGAAATCCTACCAGATCTGCGGAGTGGCTGAGGTTCGTTTGGGGTCATTGAATCTAGCGGTTCCTCCAAATTTTCAGTTACATTTTGTGGTCGCTGAATTTCTTCCAGTTCTACCGAACTCCCACTAGCTTCTTTTGCAAGAAACTCCCTTTCTAAGAAGGTAGCGTGGCGAGATACAAACACCTTCTGTTCCTCAGTGTGGTAGAACAGATATCCTAGTGAATCTTTAGGATATCCCACAAATTTACAGAGAACTGACCGTGCCTCCAACTTGTCCCGTTTCTGTGTTTTCACATAGGCCGGACAACCCCATATCTTAAATCGCTTAAGATACGGATTTCTTCCATTCCATATTTCATATGGAGTCTTAGGCACTGATTTGGATGGAACATAGTTCAATAGGTACGCCGCTGTCTGAAGCGCATGTCCCCAAAATGAAAGAGGCAACTCAGCACTACTCATCATGGAGCGAACCATATCCAATAGGGTACGATTCCTCCTCTCCGAAACACCGTTGTGCTGTGGTGTATAAGGAGGAGTAAGCTGAGAGAGAATACCATTCTCTTTTAAGTAATCTAGGAATTCCGTGCTTAAGTACTCCCCTCCCCTGTCAGACCGGAGGATCTTGATACTTTTGCCTGTCTGGTTCTCTACTTCCTTTCTGAATTCTTTGAATTTCTCAAAAGCTTCAGATTTGTGTTTCATCAGATACACATACCCGAACCTAGAGAGATCGTCAGTGAATGTGATGAAGTAAGAGAACCCACCCCTTGCATGTATAGACATCGGACCGCATACATCACTGTGTACGAGTCCCAAGAGCTCTGCTGCCCTTTCTCCATGTCCGGTGAACGGAGATTTGGTCATCTTCCCTTTGAGACAGGACTGACAAGTTTCATAAGATGAAAACTCGAACGCATTCAAGAGTCCATCTTTATGCAACTTACTCAGTCTTTTCTCTCCGATATGACCAAGTCTACAATGCCACAAGTAGGATTCATTCGTATCTGAATTCTTCCTCTTGCGTGTGTTTTGTATATTGGGAACTGTATTCTGATTTAGAACGTAGATACCATTAAACAGTGTACCCTCTGCAACCAGTACCTTATCAAGGTAAATGTTCATGATATTCTTTTCAAGAACAAACTTATATCTATCTTTATCGAGTAAAGAAACTGATATGATGTTGCAAACCATGGAGGGTACATAGTAGCAATCGTTCAAAATCATAGTCTTGCCATTTGGCAATACTAGGTGATATTCACCGACGGCTGCCGCATTAACTTGTGCTCCGTTCGCTACTCTGAGCGACATATCACCTGGTGCAACTTTCCTACTTTTTCTCAGTCCCTGCAATAAATTACAGATATGAGATCCTGATCCGGTATCAAGTACCCAGGAGGTAGGGCTGACCGTAAAACAGTTCTCAATTACAAGAACACCTGAAGTAGATGCAAAACCATGCTTCTTCTTCGACTGGGTATCCTGGAAATCCATACTTTCCTCTTTCTCATTCTCATACTCATGACTGTTGTCACAAGTTAGAGCTGAACCAACTTTCCCCAGTCCCGAATAAGAATTCGGTTCGGTCAAGCGATACATTTTATTATCTTGATTAGGGCGTGAAAAGGTTGCTGCCTGGAGAGAGAGAAAAGAAACACTCAGCGTATGCTCTTGCAAGATTAGATTGGTTTATTAATTTATCTAACCAGGATGTCTCCCACTGTTTCCTCAAATTCTTCTTAAAACCTTTTTAAAAGAAGAACTAGCCGGGTTTTAATTCACGTCACAATACTTGCTTAACCTTTCAGCCAGGCTAGTGTCGGTACTTCGAGGGAGGTTTTCCAACGCTTTCGCGAAGTTCCTTAATTAAAGAACCTCTTTTCCCTGGGGGCGTAACCCCGCTAACACCTTTCTAGACACCTACTAGGTTTATAGCATTGATCGTTAAGTGAAACAATCTCCCGAGAGTAAACCAACTCATCAGTGGGATCGGGATCCAACTGTCATTGTGTGATAACCTAGATGGAATCCACTCTAGTCACCACACTCCAGAAGGTATGCTAAATCTGCAAGTTTCAGTTCTTTTGAAACTCCCGATGTTGTTTTTGCCCCTAGGACCCAAGTGATCTTGACGGAGTCAACAAATCAAAGAGTCCTAGTCAAGTTCAACCTGTCATCATCTGGATTGCATTAAACCCACCCGCATAACCCTTGACGGAGTCAACAAGGTTATACGACTGTCCTAATCAATCCCATATACCAATACAAACAAGCAGCACTTAGCTACCGTATACTACGCCTTGACGGAGTCAACAAACGCAGCACGAATACTAAGTGTTACTTGTAAGAAATGACGGAGGGCTACGGCTGGGTTTTTGGCGAAAAACCCGTTAACGTAATGAACTTGATATCGTTGGAGGAACCTGGTAACCTTTTTTTTTTTGAAAATATAGTGGCGAAAACTTTTTGCTAAAGAGGTCACTCCCTATGAAGGGATCTCGGCTCTTTCCTCGTCGAATGAGGTGCAGGATATTCCAAATTGAATACCGCGATGCAAAGCAAGAATAATCGACTATAGTGAAGTTATTACCCTGACGCAAACTTTTGTCCAAGGGGTCACTCCCGGTGAAGGGATCTCGGCCCTTGCCTCGTCGACTGAGGTGCTGGGTATTCATAACCGAATACCGCGATGCAAAACAAAAATGAACGTCCTTGCAATAACAGCTTTTTGAAAAAAAATTGTTCCAACAACGTCTTTTAGGTTTATTTTCTTGCATTAGTTCTTTTAATGCGTCCCATCATTTAAATCCTACCATTGCAGAAAACAACCAAAATATGACGTACGCTTATGCCATTCGCATTCGCCACGGGGTCCCGTCATCACCCGTTAGGTTACTTAACTAACGACAGAGCGGGGGCTGGGCTAGCGCGGCTGTAAAACATAAGCAACGCCTAAATAGTAAAGCAATGATAGACATTACAGATCACAGATGAATACATTGGATATACTAGCAATCCGCAATCCTTTCCAGCCTGCAACGAAAAGCGGATTACACGGTCGCGGTGAATAGCCAAATACCCCACCCAAGACCCCTACGGGTGCGGCAAACTACCCGCCAAGTACTCGGCAGTTTGTGCACCCCCTCCATGGGTCTATCCTAGGAGCAAAAACAGTAAAAAGAATTATACAATGACGGCTACAACCCCGACCCGGTTGTGCGGCCAAACAAATAATATTATTACATCAATTTACATTTACAATGAATGAAAGAAAAACAAAAGCTCATCTCACATCCACCCCGGCTATTCACCCGCGACAGTCCAACACATTCATATACACAAACCATCAAGAACAATCACAGATCACAGATATGTATAACCCCGACTAATCGACATATAGCGATTAGCCGACGTTCAATACATAAGAACATCACAGATATAACCTTTATAGTCAAAGTATATTGAAGTTCGGAAAAATACGGAATTATAGGCCCCCAAAAACAAATTTCTATTCTGGAAAATCTGGGCACATATAATATATCTGAAAAATCCTAAAACCATGTCAGAAACACACTGCACCAAAATCGATGCAGTAACTCACCAACTTGGCCGCGGTTCCGCGGCAAGAGCTTGCTCTTGCCGCGGAAGCGCGGCGCTTTGGTTGAGTCGCTGCATCGTTTTTGGTGGTTTTCTTCTAAAAACCCTGAGATGATTTTTGGGCTATAACAAAGTTTGTTTTGACCAGAAAAAGTTTTAACAGAAACTCAGATTTTTACAACTTGGTTTTTTCGATTTTTCCGTTTCGAACTTCGATACACTCTACTACCAAGCTAGTTTATGTTTAACCTGGCTCTGATACCACTGTTAGGTCCACGTTACCTCTCCCGGTACTTTCGGGGTTGCGGAAACGGTAAATCAAAATTTTTCTAAACTTTGTAACATGGACCGTAAAAGCCGGATCTTTGCTAAACTAAACTAGCATACTTGCAAAGAAGAATTAACTACTCGGCAAAGTGGTTATACCTCAACTTGAACTCCTTCACTTCTTGTTGTTGTTCTTATTTGATGTTCTTCTCTTCTTGTTCTTCTTCTCATTGCTTGCTCAATGGTTGATCCGGACTTCGGTCACCTCCGCGGCCTCCTTGAGTCGAAGACGATCCACCCGAGAGATGTACACCGAGCTCCACCTCAAGTCGAGGTAACTAGGGCAAGGAGATTGCTAATCTAGAAGCCCTAGGTAGTGTAGAGAGGATGTATGGATGTGTTTGTCAAGTAGAATCCTTTTTCTCTCAACACATGAGATCAAAGGAGAAATCAAGAGGAGGAAGAAGAAGGAGGTTTTCTATCAACCATGGAGCTTCTCATATCAAGAGAGAGAATGAGAATAAGCAAATGAAAAGCTTAACCAAGAGAAAAGCTAACCATGGTTGCAATAATGCACAAAACATTATCATTACAAATCCAATCAAGATAAAGGTGATGGCTACAAATGACATGACCATTATCATAACTTAATAAAAAGAAAACCAAAAAATACTTTAGATCTTCTAAGAAGGTCCAAGTCAACTTTGGTCAAAAGGTCAACAAAGTCAAGATGGTCAAATGGTCAATGTAATTAGCCATAACAAAATTATCAATGAAAGGATTAGTAAATAATGTCCCCGGCTCATTTATGGTTTTGACCAAAAGAACTGTCGAAACCCTAATGAGTCCGCCTCAAAATGGTTTCGACCGAATCAACTGTCAAAACCCTAATGAGCCTGCCACATAGTGGTTTTGGCCGAACCAACTGCCAAAACCCTAATGAGGCACCTCCTCCTTCATGGCTCCAGAAAACTGTGCATACACACCTGCATCCGTATTCCGTAGAATGCGGATGCGCAGAAGACAAAACAGATCCAACCGTGCAATACTAGGATCTGGCTTAAACCAAAGCCCACTAGTACTGCCTGCCCGAGCATCATACGCACACAAGTGTACGTAAGTGATCGCAGCCCTGCCGTAAAACCATACGGCCTCTACACGTTTCGCTCAGTGCAGGGAAACTCTCTGTGTGGGACTCTAAAGACTCGACACTACGCTGGCAGTGGGTTTAACCACAGACCGCAAGCGGCACTAGCTGTACGTAACGGTCCCCAGGTAGATATCGATAAGAAGGCCGATGAGGTAAACCCATCCGAACTCCTACTGAGTCTGTATGTGACAATCTCCGTACAGTCCGGTCTGTTCGTCTGATACATCGCATGTCGGGCCTAGGGGGGCGTCAAGCGTCAGACCCCTAATAGCGGTACAAGTCATATCGGAGTGAAGCCCAGAACACCCTGAGATAACACTGGAACCTACCAGTATATCTCGCTTGCCCTGGCCAGGGACTACTCGTGTAATGGCTCTCCTAGACACAGCGCGATGTCAACCCCCAATACCGGGAGAGACGAATCCTGTCTAACCGTCACTGCCTCCAAGTGCTTCGGGACTGCTCCCAACTACTACCTGTTTGCACGACTCAGTAGAGCCGTGGTAGGGTAGTAATCAAAGAATAGTGGGAACACACTCGAGGCAAAGTGACAGTGTCAAGTCAGCGGACTAAGCTGTACTCATGTCACCTGGGAACTGATAACTGACGATAGGTATAATACCAACCATCAGTTCCCGACGAGTCCTGTCCAGTGGACTCGTAACCTAACGAGCACCCGCATACTATCTCAAGCACGACGTACCGACGGCTGTGGGACAGGCCGTCTCCCGAGCTGGGATGAGAAGCGCATACGCTAGTCTACTCCGGAGTATCGATGCCCTATCTCGGTACTCCCACGACTAGGGACGTGTATAAGGATGTGCTTATAGACTACCCAGCCCCCACGAGTGTGATCGCCATCACAACGCCGGTAATCAAGCAAAGATCCTAAGGGCTCTACTAATGCGTATAGGTGATATAATAAATAAACACACATGTACACATTAAAGCAGAGGCAAACCAAGTAGCATACTACTATATTGAGCAAGATTGTCTGTACAACTGTGAATATCCCAAGCTTCCATCAAGTAATATACATACTAGTATGATACAGTAATGGCCTCTAGGGCATATACACCAACAGATCTTCGATGACCTTATACACGAAATCGTCGAATGCTATATCAACGATCTCGTGGTTAAAAGCAAATCATACGAGGAACATCTAGAGCATCTGAAAACTGTATTTCAACGCCTTCGGCAATACAACTTAAAGATGAACCCTCTCAAGTGCGCATTCGGAGTTTCCTCGGGCAAATTCTTAGGATTCATCGTCCGACACCGGGGTATCGAGATAGATCCGTCAAAGATCAAGGCGATCATGGAAATGCCTCCGCCAAGAACTCTCAAACAGCTGCGGTCTCTCCAAGGGAAGCTCGCATATATACGGCGATTTATAGCTAACCTTTCAGGCAAGTGCCGTCCTTACAGCCACCTGATGAAGAAGGGAACCCCGTTCGTCTGGGACCAAAAATGCCAGGGCGCGCTGGACGAGATTAAACAGTACCTGCAGAACCTGCCAGTGTTGGCTACTCCGGTTAAGGGAAAGCCTCTCATTCTTTACACAACCGCCCTCGAAGATTCTTTAGGCGCATTATGGGCGCAAGAGAATGACCAGGGGAAAGAAAGAGCACTCTACTACTTGAGTCGAGTTCTACTAGGGGCAGAAAGCAACTATTCACCTATTGAAAAACACTGCCTGGCGTTGATCTTCACGATAACAAAGCTCAGGCACTATGCGTTGGCGCATGAGGTCCGTCTCATTTCGAAGGTGGACCCTCTTAAATACTTAATGTCAAAAGCCATATTGACAGGACGACTCGCTAAATGGGCTCTGCTCTTGATGGAGTTCTCGATAACCTATCAACCTCTCAAGGCAGTGAAAGGCCAGGCCATCGCCGACTTCCTCGCTGAGCATCCGATACTCGCCGATTCTCCTTTAAATTGCGATCTTCCAGACGAACATGCATTTGATGCGATTGACGGTGGTGATACCCGATGGGAGCTTTATTTCGACGGAGCGTCTTCCATGAAGAAGCGCAAACAAAGTACCCCTATAATCAAATCAGGGGTAGGACTCATCTTTGTAACTCCACAAGGAGGGATAATGCGCTTTGCTTTCTCCCTAACAGAGCCGAGGACGAATAACGAAGCCGAATACGAAGCCTTGATTGCAGGTCTCGAGATCGCCATCGACATGGGAATTGAAAACCTCCTCATATACGGAGATTCTCAACTGGTCGTTAGTCAAGTAAACGGCGACTACCAAACGTGTAAACCGGAGTTGGTGAAGTACGGCGAAAAGGTGCAATGACTGTTGACCCAAATTCCCTCCTATACTTTGGAAAGTATACCGCGCGCAGAAAACAGCAAAGCAGACGCGTTGGCCAAGCTTGCTAAAGAACCGGCTGACGACAACCTCGATGACGTCAGAATCGTGGTACAAAGCCGTCTGGTGCTTGCCCCAGCAGAAATACCTCCGGAATCGTCCGAAGAGAAGGGAGCGACTGAACAGACGACCTTACAGATAAAAGAACGAGAAGAGGCTGAGGACTGGAGGGAAGTCTTCATAGACTACTTTAAGTCCCATCGAATGCCCGAAGATGCGTCCTCGAGACATCAGCTTATGAAACGAGCTCTGTCTTTCGCCTTTGTCAATGATACTCTGTACAAGAGGTCATTTGATTCTCTGTGGTTGAGATGTCTGGGACCAGAAGAGGCGAAGAGAGTCGTTCAGGAAGTTCATGACGGACTCTGCGGTTCTCACCAAGCGGGCCCGAAGATGAAGTTGAAGATCAAACGGATGGGCTACTACTGGCCCACGATGATTCAGGATTGCCTCGAATATGCGAAGCAATGCCACTCGTGCCAAATCCACGGGGACTTCATCCACCAGCATCCAAATCCACTACATCCAACGGTGGCTAGCTGGCCGTTCGAAATGTGGGGAACTGACATAGTCGGCCCCATCGAACCAGCATCGTCTAGAGGACATCGTTTCATCCTGGCGACAAATGATTACTTCTCCAAATGGGCAGAAGCAGTGCCGTTAAGGGAGGTGAAGACGGAGAATATCCTCCATTTCTTCAAGACGCACGTCATATATCGGTTTGGAACTCCGCGACGGATCATCTCCGATAACGGGCCTGCCTACAGAAGCCACAAGATCAGTCGCTTCGCACAGCAGCATAATATAGACTGGAGATATTCCTCGGTTTATAATCCACGAGCTAATGGTCTAGCCGAAGCCTTCAATAAGACCTTGACAAAGATCATGAAGAAAACGGTGTCCCGAAATAAGAAAGACTGGCACGAGAGACTGCAAGAGGCTCTTTGGGCATATCGAACTACCTTCAAGACGGCCACGAACACAACGCCATACGCGTTGGTATTCGGTATGGAATCAGTACTCCCCCTCGAGATAGAGCTACCCTCTCTGCGAGTGGCAGTCCACTACGAGCTGAAGAACGAAGAAAACGCTCACCTTCGGCTTGAGGAGCTTGATGCCCTTGAAGAAACACGGCTCATAGCGCAACAAAATCTGAAATCTTATAAAGCAAAGATGACGCGCTCATATGAAAGATTGACCTGACCGAGGACATTCCGCCAAGGCGAACTCGTGCTAGTGGTCAAAAGGCCTATGATCCCCAATCGCGCCAAGCGGGGAAAATTCGAGCCAAACTATGAAGGCCCGTACATCATAGATAAGGTCTACCAGGATGGGGCCTATCTACTCATGGACATGCACGGTGAAAGGCCTTACAGGCCAATAAATGGTCGATTCCTAAAGAAATACTACGCTTAATGAGCCACAGCCTAGGTCAATGATAGATGACGACGACTATGTCCGCTCTCTATCTTCGTAAGCTCAAGATTTATAAGCAGTAGCCAGCCTTCTCCATGACGGACCGAAACGTCCTTAAACTAATAGCGAACCGAAACGTCCTTAAACTAACAACGGACCGAAACGTCCTTAAACTAATACCGCAGCATCCGTAGACTGACGAGATAAAAAAAAGAAGAAAAATATAATAAATAAAAACGGTATGTCCATAAGCAAAAAGGGCACGGATGAAAACCCGAAAGGGCTCCGTGAGTAAAAACAGCAGGGTTACCGGCGAGTGTTCGTGAAAACCCGAAAGGGCGCGACCTCGTAAAAAAATAAAAAGAAGAAAATAAAAAGATAAATAAAAACGGTATGTCCATAAGCAAAAAGGGCATGGATGAAAACCCGAGAGGGCTCCGTGAGTAAAAACAGCAGGACTACCGGCGAGTGTTTGTGAAAACCCGAAAGGGCGCAATCTCGTTAAAAGACACTTATAGGGTCCTCTCGACCTTGTAAGGAGAAACCACCCGCGTGAGATCCTTACGACTCACAAGGGAGCAACACACTTAGGGATCCCCACGATTCCTAAGGAGAAAATACACTTGCGAGATCCTCACGACTCGTAAGGAGAACCCTCTTATGAGACCCTCACGGCTCATAAGATTTGAAAGTCTTAACTTACAGAGACCTAAACCTGTGCTTAAGCAACCCCCACAACTTCCGATATTGCCCTACAAGTGGCTCAATACTGGCCCTTGTATACAATCCACGGGCGCGAATAAACATTTCCCTAACCAAGTCCCATCCGAGACCGGGGATGTGTTCGCATAGTGAACGACCCTTGTAAATTCTCTCGATTTACAAGGAGAAAACCCTCTTGTAGGATCCTTACGACGTACAAGAGGAACAAACACTTAGGAATCCTCATGATTCCTAAGGAGAAAATACACCTACAAGATCCTCATGACTTGTAGGGAGAAATACCTTTGTGAGACCCTTACGGCTCATGAAGTCAAAAGCCTTAGTCGACAGGACCTTAACCCTGTTCGCTAAGCCACCCTTGTTCGACGTCGACAGAGGCAGATGATGATTCGCTCCTGGCAATATCCCAATTGTAGCGGTGCTGATGCCGAAATCGGTGTCTAATTTCAGGTTTACGGCGAAAAGCCAGTAGGCCGCAAATGCACACGAAATAGCCGAAATGATGGGGCGACTTGCAATAAAAAGCAGCAAGTAAAAACGTATGCATATGAAATAGCCGAAATGATTGGGCAACTCGCAATAAAAAGCAGCGAGTAAAAATGAAATAAACAGCCGAAATGATTGGGCAACTCGCAATAAAAAGCAGCGAGTAAAAGTAAAATAAACAGCCGAAATGATTGGGCACCGTGAAAAATAGCCGAAATGATTGGGCAATCGCGACCTTCGCGATATAAAAGCTGAAATGATAGAGCATCGCGGAAATAAAACAAAAAAAATGATGATAAAACTTTTGCCCAACAGTGAAGATCACATCGATCCCTGTATACAATCCAAGGGCGCAAACAAAGAGGGAACCATACTTTCCCAACAGGCTCCGTCAGAAAACGAAGCCAAACCTCGACGGTTCATCTCAACTCCGAAGAAACCAATGTCTTCGGCGAAATACCTTAACTCAGGGAAACCAGCGTCCTTGACGAGAGCCTCCTGACTCGCATCGAATCACAGAGAAACCAATGTCTCCGTGGGAAATTCTCGATTCGTTTCAACACCAGGGAAACAAATAATCCTTAGCAAATACCTCAACTCAGGGAAACAAACATCCTTGACGAGAGCCTCCTGATTCGCGTCGACTCGCAGAGAAACCAATGTCTCCGTAGGAAATTCTCGATTCGTTTCAACACCAGGGAAACAAATAATCCTTGGTAAATACCTCAACTCAGGGAAACAAACATCCTTGACGAGAGCCTCCTGACTCGCATCGACTCGCAGAGAAACCAATGTCTCCGTGGGAAATTCTCGATTCATTTCAACACCAGGGAAACAAATAATCCTTGGCAAATACCTCAACTCAGGGAAACAAACATCCTTGACGCGAGCCTCCTGATTCGCGTCGACTCGCAGAGCAACCAATGTCTCCATGGGAAATTCTCGATTCGTTTCAACATCAGGGAAACAAACAATCATTGGCAAATACCTCAACTCAGGGAAACAAACATCCTTGACGAGAGCCTCCTGATTCGCATCGACTCGTAGAGAAACCAATGTCTCCGTGGGAAATTCTTGATTCGTTTCAACACCATTTCGGCTGCTCCAGGAAGGCCTTGAACTCCTCCAGAGAGATTGACACTTCCCGATCCATGGCAAGGAAAGTGTGAGTGGGGATGTTCCACTGCTCCAGGAAGGCCTTGAACCACCAGGTGGGAAGCGTGGGATACTGGAAGAGGGAGACGTAGACCGCGGTATACAACCCTAACCTTATCAACTGCGACTTCCTCGTCGACAGGATATACCGAGCCCATGGCAGGTAGCCGATCGGGTGGCGGGGGATCAGACCGATGTTATACGATTGCCCCCAAGGTCGCGCCTCGCCTTGACAGATACGGCGTCCCAGGATATCCAAAACCATAGGACGCTGGACCGGGATTGCATCTATGGCCGAATGAAGTAAGCCCTTCGAGGTCCAATCAACCATCTCCACGGCGTACTGCACCGGGGGTGGGCTGGCGTAATGAATCGCTGTGATGGGTTCTGACAGTACTGCGCACGTGAAGCTCCGTCGACCCATAATGATTTGATTATACCACGACCCTCAAAGGTAGAGACTCTTGTATTCCGGGTCGTGGTCCTTAATCATGGCTAGAACTTCGCGGTCCAAGGGCGCTTCAGGAAACCCTTCCTCCGAGCGGGCGAACGGGAATGAGGTGTCGAGAGACATGGTCACTGCAAGGGAACAAAAAATAGCCGTTAGTGCTGCAATTCCAACGCTTGGCGTTTAAAGATTTTTAATTAACTGAATTTAAAAATTAATTAAAATTAACCACACCATACTGCAGTGCAGTGGGTAGGGGACCAAATGAGGACCCACAAAATCTGGATGAAAGTGCCTCATTGAATAAGACAACCCCATCATTGGGTGAGACTGTCAGTTAAAGAAAAGATCCCCAAGAGAATATTCTCATCAGTGGAGAATCCCTAGAGACAAGGAGGAAATCTTCTCTTTCAGAGCAAAGCTCTGTCACAGAGTGACACTTGTCAAACTCTGGTCTCAGGGGAATAGGATTCCTTAAAAGAGCATAGCTCTGTGGTAATAGTGGAAAGATCCATCAAAAAAAATTTAACACTTAAAAGGATTAAAATTTTTGGAATCTTGAAAAATCCATGAAAACTTATAATAAGTTCTTCATTTTTCAGATCTAAAAGATCTACATTTGATCCAAGAGCAAAGCTCTGCTCATGGGTTAGAACCCATGAACAAGATCTCTGTAGATCTATAAGTTTTTGAGAGCAAAGCTCTGATTTTGAAACCCCAAAAGAGATTTCTTTAGATCAAAAGATCTATGAGAGCATAGCTCTTTTGGTTAAAATTGATCTAAATTAATTTAATTTAAATTAATTTTACCTAAAGTTTCTAACTTTGGAAATGAGCAAAGCTCTGAAGTTCTTAAGCGAGAGCAAAGCTCTGGAAATTAAAATCTTGAAAATGGTGAAGATTTTCTAAGGGCCAGGGGTCCTATTTATAAGGCGCATGCGCCCCTTCAGCTCACCCGTTGATCCAACGGTCAGGAGTTTGCCACCGCTGCACTCACGTGCGCGCCACGTGAGCGCAACGGGGGGGGGGGGCATTTGTTTCCTCCAATCAGAGCAAAGCTCTGTTGAAATTCAAAATTCAAATTTTGAAGCAATGCTTCAAATCCCGGGCGCAACGCGCCACGTGTCAAGCGCTGACACATCAGCGCAGCGTCCGAGGCAGCGCGCCCAATCAGAGCAAAGCTCTATTTAAAGCTGTCACGCCCCGCTTCCCAGAGTACGCAAGATTGGGCACGTGACATAGCCAACCATGCTACCTGTGGGTTGGAATTATCCATCCACAGTCACATTACGGCTGAAGGGATATCAAGAACAAGATAAATAAACTAATCTAACACATGTCCAAATCCATAATAACAAGAGTCAACGAACAATAAGTGCGGAAGCAAATGATCCAATATAATGATAGAAAGGTACGTCCCATAATGCGGGATCACACCTGGAAATAAAATGCAATAAATGAACTAACCACTGCAGAACTCTCAAATCAGCCTGCTGGCTGAAGTACTCCTGCTCGGTCGGCAACAGTGGTAAAGAATCTGGGCCATGCAAAACCCAGACGTCAGCGCGTCGTGTCAACCAATAATATAATATAAACATGGTAATAAGCAATACAGGTATGAACATGAATAAAGCAGTACTAAGAAATAACAGTGCAGGGTGATGTGCAGTGGTAACTAAACTGTCCTATCAGGTTTCTACTCTATAGTCTTTGAAATCAATTGATGAATCGTCGATGTAACCCAATAGTCTCCCGTACATACCCGGGACTACGGCCACAATATTCCCGGCTGCAGCCGAGACATGCCGCTAGGCACAAAATAGGAAAGTGTACACTCGGTAGTACCCCGTACATACCCGGGATCACGGCCACAATATTCTCAGCCGAAACCGAGACATGCCGCTAGGCACAAAATAGGAATGTGTACACTCGAACTGGTAGTGAACTGTCGAGTTACAAGTCAGGTTCATCTTTGATTTCCCCATACCCCCAAGTTATGTATGTCAGGTCAGGTATTCAGTAGTCAAGGACTAATGTCAACACAGAATCAGGTAACAGGTCAGGTTTGTCTGGATAGACAACAGGAATGGTCCATGAGGACCCCAAGTCAGGTTTGTTGGCATTAGGTATGAGATCAGGTAACAAGTCATGCCATGGTACAACAGGTTGAGTCGGTACGTATATATATGTCATGTGTAGCAGGGTCAGGCCAATATGTAGTGCAATCGAGTATGTACTCACAACAGTTATATAATCAAATAATGAACAGCAGCAAGAATAAAGTAATTGACAATAACGGTTCACTTAATCACAATGGTACATGAATATGATGCAGTTGTATTATACTAGCAGGTCCGAGCACCCTTGGGGTGCAATAATCACAGTATAGCGCAATATTAGTAATAGCAGGTACTGAAGATATCAGTGTACGACTATCATCCTCTAAATAGTAAAATGATTAACAGGTAGTTGTTACAAAAGTTATGGTGGCAAAATACGATTTAGAAGGCAGTATTATGATGTATATCATATTTCGTTCAATGAGAACAAGTAACAATACTTTGTTAAAACAGCAAGTTTTATGAGTCAAATATTTAAATAGTTTAACATAGCATGTAGCAAGAGATCTTGCCTCGACGGTTTCGCAAACCGGAAAACACGAATGCAACGTCGGCGGAAAACACAAGACGGATGCACGGGCCACGGATCGAGTCCAAACAGCGAACAGCGGAACCACACGGACCAGAGCACTTCGCTGGAGAGTCGGGTCCAGATGACGGCACGGCCGGAATCCGGCGAAATGTCAAAACGGCGACTAATTAGCAAAATATACGATACACGTACACAAGACCAGCGGGGGGGGGTTTAATACGAATGGAAAGGTGAAGGAATGCTTACAGGGAAGAACCAGGGGCAACCACGACGGGCTCGACGGCGATGGGACGCCGGCGAGGCAGCAACGGTGAGCGGCGAAGGCTGCAAAGTTTCTGGTTCTGCTGGTGCCGCGACGAGGGGATGTAATGGTCTGGTTCTGGTCACAGGGGAAGAGGAGGTGGTCGGAGGTGGCTCAGGCGACGACGACGAGGGTCGACGGTGGCTTTCCCGGCGACTAGAGAAGGTGGGATGCTAGGGTTCCGGTTAGGGTTTGGGCTTGGGTTAGGCTCGGTGTGAAAGGTGCAGGGATAGGGTTGAGTCGGGAAGGAGATAGTGGAGAGGAAGATGAAGGAGTCGTCGACGACGAGGGGCCGTCGACGGTGAGGTGCAGGCGGTGGAGATTCTGGGATCGGGGAAAGGGTTTGCGGGTTCTTGGGTACGGGATGAAGGTCCTGTGGTGGTGGTTGTGGTGTCGAGGGTTGGCAGGGGGAGGCAAGGAGACGGACGTGGCGTCGAGGGCGGTGGCGACAGCGAGGGGTCACCGGCGTGAGTCGATGGGTGCCACGGGTTGCAGGCTCGGGAAGGAGGGAGGAGAGGAGGTAGGGGTGCGGTTGGGCTGTGGAGGCTAGGGAGATGACGGCGAGGTCGTGGGAACTGCAGCGGCGACGGCGGCGAGAAGCTCGGGTTAGGGTTCGAGGTTCGCGAGGGGGTTTCTCGTGAAGACGATGGCGAGGGACGTGGGTAAAAAGATAGAGGGAGAGAGAAATTGTTAGAGAGAGAGAGAGAGAGAGAGAAAAAAGATTTGAGAGATATAGAAAGAGATTGATAGGTGGAGAGAGAGAGAAAAAGCTAGTGGGGCCCAGCGGAGGAAGCTCGCGATTGGCTGAGGCGAGGAAGGAAAAAAATATAAAAGATTTAAAAAGATTTAAACGTTAGTATATAAAACAGAATATATATATATATTATATAGTTTAGATTATTAAATTAAATAGGCTTTTCGGCGCTAAATGAAACATTTCCAAATCGCGCCCGGGTTGCGCCCAATTGTTTCAAATTCAAATTATAGGATTTTAAGCGAGTTCCAAATTTTGAAAAGAGCTGTTTAATGATTAAAATGCATGCTCCCAAGTCGGACACTTGCACGCGCGCGTAGCCGTCCAAACTTGCCCGTTTAGCCGAACGGGAAGAAATCTCGACACACGGACGCTACCACGCGACTAGTGGCGACGAGTAGGCCAACATGGATATTTTTAATTTCACTTTAGGTGTTAAAATTTTTTATGTGCCAAAATGACTTAATCGGTTAAATTTTAGCAATAAACACCAAACAATCAGGAGAATTGGAATGAGCAATGTATAACACTCAACTAGCAATAGAAATAGTATTATTGGGCTCGGGTGTTACAAAAGCAAAAATTAAGGAAAGCAACGCTTCAGTTGCGCAGGCACTGCGCTGCGCGACACGTGTCAGCGCAGATACGCTAGCGCAGTTGCGCTGCGCGACACGTGTCAGCGAAGATGCGCTAGCGCAGTTGCGCTGCGCTTTGCGCTGCGCGACACGTGTCAGCGCAGATGCGCTGCGCTGTGCGCTGCTTGACACGTGTCACGCGCTGGGGCATTTGCGCCAAACAGAATTAAAATTTAAAAGAAATCTTTCTGTTCTTATTAAAACAAGAAAATTTTCTTCTGTAAAACAGGAGCCCTTGGATCAAAGATCCAACGGTGGGGAAAATTCCCCAAATCACTCAGAGAAAGATCTCTTTAACAAATTTAACTAATTTATGGGTACTATAAAAAGGACCCTAGATCTCAATTCAAAGACATCAACATTGTGAGAAATCAAGAACTTCAAACAGAGAGAACTCTGAAGAAATCTCAAGAAGAAAAGGTAAAAGCTTTAAGAGAGAAGAATTTCTTCTAATAGATCATTGATCAATGATCTTCAATAAAAAAATAATAATAGTAATAACAATAGTGCTTTGCACTTACGAGCCATTGGTTCTCTGAGATCGAGAAAGAACAAGAAAAACTTGTTTTCTTTGGTCTAAATTGGATCAAGAAATCAAATAGTGCCTTGCACTTGCAAAACTGCACTGTTGCGCTCCTGGATTGGCGCAAGCCACCAGAGAGCGCCACGTGTCAGCTCCAGAATAACTTGCGCTATGCGCTTTTAAAATAGAGCTTTGCTCTCTGAAATTGGCGCAACTCACCAGAGCGCGCCACGTGTCAGCAGCGCAGCAGCTCAGCGCACTGGTGCAGCGCACTGCGCTAACTGCGCTCACCAGAGCGTGACACGTGTCATCACCATAAGCTCTTGCGCTCAGTGATTGGCGCAAAGCGCCTGACAAATGCAATTCATTTCTTTTAATAAAGGGGCAGGCCCAAATCAGAAAGGCCTAGTAGGCAAAATTAAATTGCAATGCAATAAAAAGGGCAAAACCCAAACAAAATTGATGCTCTGCATCATTTATAAATGGGCAGAGCCCAAACAAAATAATAAATAATGCAATGCATTATTTTAACAGGGACAAAGCCCTAGCACAGGCCTAATATGCCAAAGATAAAAAACGTTGAATATTCTCAACTGGACTTAGCCCAATCATGGCCGTAAGTTCTCAAATTAAATTGACTGAGCAAAACTGCTCTCCTAAATCAATTTACCTCCGGTTCGAGGGTACATCTCCGAACTCCTCTGACACCTATCGTTGTAATCCTTCAACGACGTCAGAGAGGTGACGGGTCCCGACGACCACACATCGATATGGACTGCGGGGTCCTCAAATTCGTGGACCGAAACGTCCTTAAACTAATATTCATCCCAAAATAGGAATGTTGGACCGAAATTTCCTTAAACTAATGATGGACCGAAATGTCCTTAAACTAATGATGGACCGAAACGTCTTTAAACTAATATCGGACCGAAACTTCCTTAAACTAATATCGGACCGAAACGTCCTTAAACGAATATCGGACCGAAACGTTCTTAAACTAATATCAGAACGAAACGTCCTTAAACTAATGATGGACCACCACGTCCCTAAAACTGGCGATGAACCACCACGTCCCTAAACTGGAACATGGACCACCACGTCCCTAAACTGGAACAATAGAGCCTCCCAATGCTCTTTTGCCGGATCTAAACGGTCCCGTTTAAGTTGATCTTAGCCCCAAACACGGCTAACGTATCCTTAAACATTCAAATATACTATAAAACCCCAAATCGACTTTGGTTCAAGGGTACATCTCTGAACTCCTCTGACACCTATCGTTGTAATCCTTCAACGACGTCAGAGAGGTGATGAGTCCCGACGGCCATATATTAAATGGATCACCACATTAAGTTGATCTTAGTCTCAAACAGGACTAACGTATCCTTAACGAACGTTTAAGTTGATCTTAGCCTCAATACGGCTAACGTATCCTTAAACTAAAAACACCAAACCCAAATCTAAGTAAATACGGATTTGGACTAATCCACGTCCTACGGGCGACGGCATTACTCAGTCTCCGTATACAATCTACGGGCAACCACAAACAAAACAAACACACACGACACGAAGTGAAATTCTGGAGAAGGAGAAAGTGGCTACCGCGATGCGGTAGCGTAATTAACTGCAGGGGCTTGCGCCTGCAGGGAAGAGCGTCCCCATAATCAAAAACCTATCTAGCGAGGGGGAATCTGACGAAGTCTGCTACATCGGCCGCATCCGTCTAAACCTCCGATACACGGTGTCATAAATCAACTTGGCATCTTCGGAGAGGTAGATGGATAAAACCATATAGCATCTGCCCCGAATCTCAGGCAAGACGTCCTCACGTCGTCTCCGCCGTCTTTCGGAGGGGAACAGTGACGAGGTCGGAGGAGGTGTTCGACGGCGAGGTGATAGGTGCGGTGAAGGTTGCAGTGAACGTGGATTTCGCCGGGGTTCGGTGGTCGAGGGTTGTCGGGAAAGGAGAGGAGGTGAGGTGGAAGAGGGTGTGGCGAGGTGATGGAGGCGATGGCACGGCGACGAGCGAGCGCGTGGGTTTGAGTCCACGTGAGTTCGTCGGGGATGGGTGAATATGACGGTGGTGGTGGTGTGGATGAGGATGAGGAGGTGGAGGCGTTGGTTGTGGTGGTGACGACGGCGAGGCGACGGCGCGGGCGACGGGCGTGGCGCGGGCGAAGAAAGAAGGCGGGAAAAGAAAATATACAGATGAAGACGAAGAGGGAGGAGAGAGATAGATGTGTTACTTAAATTAATGAAGATATGTATGCGTGCAGTGAGAGAGAGAGAGAGAGAGGTTTGTTACAATTTAGATTTATAAAATATAGAATATATATTTTCAGAGAGAAAGAGAGAGATTTGCAGTGAGGGAATAATATATATATTTTTTAGTTAAACGTAAATTTATATTAACAGTTAAAGTAACTTAAAGAATATAATATTATAATATTAGTCTGTTTCGAGATTTTGGCAAATACAATTTTACTCCAAAACACGCCCGGGTCGGGTCTAAAAATTCAGATTTAAAATATGAAAAATATATGCGACTTCTAAATTTCAAAATGAATGCTCAGTTAAAGAAAAAGCATACCCCCAAGAACGGATGCACGTACGTACGTGTAGCCATCCAAACACGTCCGTTTCACTGAACGGGACGAGAACAAAATGCGCGGACGCTACCACGGGGTTAGGGGTATCAAGCAGGTCATGTTATGCAATTTTAAAATATTTTATGTGACTTAAAATGTTATACTGAAAAATGCAAATGCCAGATAAAATGCCAGTATGCACTAAACATGAAAATGCACCAGTCTACGCAACAAGTCAGGATAATCTATAAATGAGAATCAAACAGGTTCAATCAAGCGGGTCGGGTCGAATGCAAAGTAATGTGTAAAATACCATTCGCACCCAAATACGCTAAATCAAGAAAAGACCATGGATAGGTAAAAACGGAAACTGGAATTGGTATAAATGAACTCGGGTGTTACATTATACCCAACTACAAAAGAATTTCGTCCTCGAAATTCCAAGAACAAGAAAGGATAAACAAATAAGAAATTTCAAGAATAGATATGGAAACTTCTGCCGGATTTCATCATCTCGTTCCCAACCTGGTTCTCCATGCGAGCAATTACTCTAAGAAACAAGTACAAGAGAGGTAACTTTGTTCATAAGAACATTTTCTCTTCAATCCACAATTGACATCGGTCGCACCTCAAAGGTTAAATCTGCCCGTACAGTCAGCTCCGAATGATCCAGCACGTGTGTTTCATCTCGAACATATTTACGGAGTTGAGATACGTGAAACGCGTCATGACCATTCACCAGGGATTGCGGTAACGCCAAACGATAGCCACTTCTCCAATACGTTCCAAGATCTCGAAAGGTCCAACGAATCGAGGACTAAGCTTTCCTAGACTTCCGAAACGGATAACTCCTCTAGTCGGTGATATCTTCATGAATCCAAATCACTAACAGTGAACTCTAGAGGTCTTCTCGATTTATCTGCCCAACTCTTTTGTCGGTCTTGTGCTGCTTTCATATGATCCGGATAATGTTAACCTTCTCAACCGTTTGCACGATCAAAACTGGTCCCAACAATCCTCGTTCTCCGACATCGTCCCAACAAACAGGTGAACGACACTTGCGACCATATAAAGCTTCGAATGGAGCCATCTAAATAGTCGCCTGGAAACTGTTATTGTAAGGAAACTCCATCAAATGTAGATGATCCTTCCATGAACCCTTGAAGTCTAACATGCAAGCTCTCAACATGTCTTTAAGAGTTTGGATCGTTCTCCCCGACTAACCATCTGTTTGAGGATGATAAGCTGTGCTAAACTTCAAACGAGTCCCCACTTTCCTGTAAGCTCCTCCAAAAGTGTGATAAGAAACGAGTGTCACGGTCGGACACGATGCTCACCGGTACTCCATGCAATCTTACAATCTCCAGCATGTACCGTCCTGCCAAAGCTTCTGTTGATTGACCAACTCGAAATGGTATGAAATGAGCCGCTTTGGTCAATCGATCAACAATCACCCAAACTGCATTTTTGCCCTTATTGGACTCCGCGTAGACCCGTCACGAAATCCATGGTTATATGTTCCTACTTCCATTGAGGAATCGGAGGCGGTTACAATAAACCAGCAACCCTTTATGTTCAGCCTTAACTTGCTGACACACCAAGCACTTTGCCACAAAGCGAGCAATCTCCCGTTTCATGCCTTTCCACCAGAATTGCTGTCGTAGATCTCGGTACATCTTCATGCCTCCTGGATGTACGGAATATGCGGAACTGTGTGCCTCCTTCATAACACCCTCGTAAATATCTCCTTTTGGCAGACACAAATGGCTACCATACCGCAACGAACCATCTTCATGAAGCAGTAGTCCGTTCGAAGTCCAGTTTCAACCTGTTCTCGAAACTTTTGCAATCTAAGGTCCTGCAATTGCGCTGCTTTAATATTCTCGATCAACGACGACTGTACTTGCAGCTGCATCAATTGTCCCAAAGAATGTAGTAGCACAACTTCCAAATCGAATCTCCGAAAGTTTTCAATAAGTCCCTTCCGTGTAGTCAACATCTGAATTGCTGGCAACCGATTAAGCGCATCCGACACAACACTAACTTTCCCCGGATGGTATTCAAGATCAAGATCGCAGTCAGCCATCAGCTCTAACCATCTACGCTGCCCCATAATAAGCTCCTTCTGTATGAACACATACTTCAGGCTTTTGTGATCGGTGAATACTTCGACCCCTTTCGCCCATTAAGTAGTGTCTCCAAATCTTTAAAGCGAAAATTCACAGCTGCAAGCTCCAAATCATGAGTTGGGTAATTCTTCTCATGGGTCTTCAACTATCTCGATGCATACGCTATAGCCTTCCCATGCTGCATCAAAACACATCCTAATCCTTTCCCAGATGCGTCGCTGTGAATCACCAATTCTCCGGAACCGTCTGGTACGGTTAAAACAAGTGCGGTTATCAATCTTTGCTTCAACGCCTCAAAAGCTGACGCACATTTATTTGTCCACACAAATGGTACTTCCTTGCGCGTAAGCTTGGTCAGAGGCTCTGCCAAACGAGCAAAATTCTCTACGAATCTTCTGTACTACCCGGCAAGTCCAAGAAAGCTTCTGATCTCTGTTACGCTCTTCGGAGTCGGCCAATCTTGAATTGCGGTAATCTTCGGAATCAACGGCGATTCCATCTCCAGCCACAACGTGCCCCAAAACTTTACTTCTTCAAGCCAAACCCGCACTTGCTCATTTTTGCATACAATCTTTCTTGCCTTAATGTCTGCAGTGCGATCTTCAAGTATTCTACATGCTCCTTAAGTAGACCAGAATATCATCGATGAACACCACTATAAACTGGTCCAAGATCGGTGAAAAGATTCGGTTCATCAAGTCCATAAATAACGCCGGTGCATTCATGACTCCGAATGGCATCACTAAATACTTGTAATATCCATACCAAGTTCGGAACGCAGTCTTGCAAATATTTTCTGATTTAACTCGGACCTGATGATATCCGGACCGCAAATCCAGCTTCGAGAATACCCTCGCGCCACTAAGCTGCTCGAACAATTCACCAATGCGAGGGATCGGGTACTTGTTCTTAATAGTCACCCGGTTTAGTTCTCGATAATCGATGCACATCCTCCTTGTGCCATCTTTCTTCTTTCCTAGAAGAACTGGAGCTCCCCAAGCTGAATTGCGCGAATTCAACCCTTCTCTAGCAATTCGGTAACCTGCTTCTTTACTTCTTCCAACTCCACTGGTGCCATTGGATAATACGCCTTTGAGATTGGCATTGCACCAGGAACAAGATTAATCGCGAACTCCACATCTCGTTTTGGCGATAAACCCGAGATGTCTTCAACCACGTCCATGAATTCTCGAACTATAGCCGGTGCTTCCTCCTTATCAACTTCCATCGACGAAAGAACCTGGTTTGTCGGCCTAGCCCTAAACTCGACTGGCTCGACAGAACTACTTCCTCCAGCAAAACAAGCTCCGGATGTCCGGGAATCTGGAGAATCACTTTCCTTTCCTTACAATCAATATGAGTGTGGAAAGTGCCGCGAAAAATCCATTCCCAAGACAACAACAAACAAGGGATGCACCAGAATTGAATAATTCTAATGCAGGAAAAAAGAACAAGTAAGATACCGAGATGACTTCATCCGAAGTCAAGATATTGAAGAGGATTAAGCACGGTAAACATAATTCAAACTGGCGATAAAACAAGAACTGGCAAGCAATGAAACCGAGAGAAGCAAGGTATTATAACGATCATGGAATAAGGAAGTGAATCAAGACTAGGACTCCAAGTTACTTAAATAGAGTACCGCATTGTAACCATGCTGCAGTTCATGGGTACAATTACATAACTCCACCCAAGTCGTCCAAATCCTAGCATCGGAATCAAGGAACAGGGAGAAACAATAGTGAACCCAAAAAGGGTCCAAGCCGAGATGCAAAATTGTTTGCATATCGTCAAGACAAGGATCAAGAGAAGGATATGATTCAAGAATCACGATTACAAGGTGGCAGGACATGCTCCTAATCACGAGTATTCTGATCCGTGTATTGGGTCCAATACCTAACTACAAAGAATCAAACTCGATTAACCTATAACCTATGGCTCTGACACCAAAAGAACCATATCACGCCCCGCTTCCCAGAGTACGCTAAGATGGGCGCGTGACATAGCCAATCATGCTACCTGTGGATAGGAAACATCCCTCCACAGTCACATTACGGCTGTAGAGATATCAAGAACAAGAAAATAAACTAAACTATCTAGTACATGTCCATGAGCCAGAATGAATGAGTCAAGAAATAATAATATGCGGAAGCAAGAGATACAATAAATGAAACACCTGGAAAGTAAAACTGCATACCGACAGGATCTTCACCGCTCGGTCTAACAGCGGTAATGCTCCTGATCAGTCTGCAACAAAGATAGAAGAATTTGGGCCATGCAAAACCCAGACGTCAGCGCGTCATAAAATCAAGCAATAATATGTAAACAGGGTAGCAAGACATGCAAGTATAATCATAAATAGTAAAGCAGGTGTACAACAATATAAATCATGGCAGTGAAAGGTAGTGTGCAGTGAGTAAACTAAACTGGTCTGTTGGTTATCTACTCTCAAGTCTTTGAAATCAATTTGATGAATTATCGATGTAACTCAATAGTATCCCGTGCGTGCCCGGGACCACGGTCTAGATTCTCGGGCTGAATCCGAGACGTGCCGCTAGACAGTAAAAGGTAGCATGTACAGATGAGTGATGTCAGCATCATCACCCCGGGGCTGGCCTAGCCCGTAAGACTGATCAGAACAGGTATCGAACTG
Source organism: Agapanthus africanus (assembly GCA_030015575.1). NCBI lineage: Eukaryota > Viridiplantae > Streptophyta > Magnoliopsida > Asparagales > Amaryllidaceae > Agapanthus > Agapanthus africanus. Next base: position 126,074,555 of record CM057350.1, on the reverse strand, counting down.
TCGAGTTACAAGTCAGGTTTCATCATTGATTTCCCCATATCCCCAAGTTATACGTGTTTAAGTCAGGTATTTAAGTAATCAAGAACTAATGCCAACACAGGAGCAGGTAGGTGCATGTTTGTCTGGAAGACAACAGGAACGGTCCGTAAGGACTACATGTCAGGTTTGTTGGCATTAGACACAAGATCAGATAACAGGTCAAGCCATGGTACATCAGGTCAGGTCAAGTAGTGTACGGTACCATGTCGGGTCAAGTAACATATGTGTAGCAAGTCATGTCAGGGAGTAAAAGATATCATGTGGGTGCTCATAATCAATTAACATAATCATGGTTATAAATAAACAAGCATGTGTATCAACAACACAATAAATTGGCACATGTAATAGGTTAAGCAATATGTGCAGATTAAACTACTTAGCTGTACGGTTATCAGTTTGTGTTTAAGAAATGGTTTCAACATTATATGAATACAGTATGACAAATATGAATGTTAAAATCAGGTTAATAAGCATTAAGTAATCTAGGGATGCAATGACATGTATACTATGTTCAATGGATGCAATTATAACTAAAACCGGTTAAAAATGCGCACGGATGTCCGATCGAGTAAAACTAGAGAAAAGGGTATCATGTACTATATACAATAGTTATTATGTGATTAATATGTAACTGTGGTTACTAGATATAGTCAACTAAATGCAACAGTTAGGCTTCAAGTTCTAGATCTGAAAAATCTAAACGGAACGTCATACTGTTAACTTGGAACTCATAGCTTTAGGTTCTGTCTATAGATTTAATAAGATAAATAGATAAATTTATATGGGAAATAGTATGAATAGCATGTAGCAAGTTTCACTTATCTCAGAACAAAGGTCGAGATGCAGGCGGCCTGGTGTGACATGACACGATACGGTGTGTGAAACGGCACGACACGGTACTGGGTCTAGTCGCGATCTGGACACGATCTGGTGCGCGGTCTGGACGCGATCTGGTGCGCGGTCTGGTGCGCGGTCTGGGCGCGATCTGGCCGCGATCTGGTGCACGGTCTGGGTGCGATCTGGGATTGGTGCTCTGGATCCGAGACGATGCGAGGGGATTACAACGACGACGGGTCGTCGACGGCGACGATGCAAGGCAGCGATCTGGTGCACGGTCTGGGTGCGATCTGGGATTGGTGCTCTGGATCCGAGACGATGCGAGGGGATTACAACGGCGGCGGGTCGTCGACGGCGACGATGCAAGGCAGGGGTTTTCCGGCGAGGCAGTGGGTTTCTCAAGAAGTCGAGTGAGGTTTCTTGGTGTCTGGGGTTGGGTTGCTGGGTTTCAGTTGCAAGGAGGAGGATAAGAGAGAGGGGAGAGGTGGTGGTGATGGAGACGGTGACGACGGGGGTCGGAGTTCCGGCGACGTGAGGGTGCAGGCAAGGGCGGTGATGGTTTTTCATGGGTTGGCTTGGGGTTGTCGGGGTTCGCAGAGGTCGGTGATGATGTTGGGAGGTCGGGAGAGGGAGGATGATGAAGGTGACGAGGCCGGAGGAGGTGTTCGACGGCGAGGTGATAGGTGCGGTGAAGGTTGCAGTGAACGTGGATTTCGCCGGGGTTCGGTGGTCGAGGGTTGTCGGGAAAGGAGAGGAGGTGAGGTGGAAGAGGGTGTGGCGAGGTGATGGAGGCGATGGCACGACGACGAGCGAGCGCGTGGGTTTGAGTCCACGCGAGTTCGTCGGGGATGGGTGAAGACGACGGTGGTGGTGGTGTGGATGAGAATGAGGAGGTGGAGACGACGGTTGTGGTGGTGACGACGGTGAGACGACGATGCGGGCGACCGGCACGGCGCGGGCGAAGAAAGAAAGCGGGAAAAGAAAATATACAGATGAAGACGAAGAGGGAGGAGAGAGAGAGACGTGTTAATTAAATTAATGAAGATATATATGCATGCAGTGAGAGAGAGAGAAAGAGGTTTGTTACAATTTAGATTTATAAAATATAGAATATATATTTTCAGAGAGAAAGAGAGAGATTTGCGGTGAGGGAATAATATAGTTAAAGTAACTTAAAGAATATAATATTATAATATTAGTCCGTTTCGAGATTTTGGCAAATACAATCTTACTCCAAAACACGCCCGGGTCGGGTCTAAAAATTCAGATTTAAAATATGAAAAATATATGTGACTTCCAAATTTCAAAATGAATGCTCAGTTAGAGAAAAAGCATACCCCCAAGAACGGATGCACGTACGTGCGCGTAGCCATCCAAACACGTCCGTTTCACTGAACGGGACGAGAACAAGATGCGCGGACGCTACCACGGGGTTAGGGGTATCAAGCAGGTCATGTTATGCAATTTTAAAATATTTTATGTGACTTAAAATGTTATACTGAAAAATGCAAATGCCAGATAAAATGCCAGTATGCACTAAACATGAAAATGCACCAATCTACACAACAAGTTAGGATAATCTATAACTAAGAATCAAACAGATTCAATCAAGCGGATCGAGTCGAATGCAAAGTAATGTGTAAAATACCATTCGCACCCAAACACGCTAAATCAAGAAAAGACCATGGATAGGTAAAAATGGAAACTGGAATTGGTATAAATGAACTCGGGTGTTACAAAAACGATCGGCTCGGCTGCCCTGGCCTTCTTCCTCGGGTGGCCGTCAGTCCCCTCGATCGGTGAGGGGTGCTAAGCCTCGTAGGTATTCGCCGTACCTCCCGCTGACATGACCATGATTTGGCCGATTGTCAACTCGCCGGAAGGGGGACATTGCTCTTGTTCACGGTCAGCTTTCCGCTTGTACCGCAAGTACGTTGCCAGGTGCCTCGAGCGGATCAGCTCCTCGATGTAGTCTCGGAGCTGCTTGCAGTTCTCCGTGGAGTGGCCCTGCGACCTGTGGAAGCCGCAGTAGGGGTCCCGGGTGCGCTTTGCCGCTCTGTTCGAGACTGGGGGGAGTTTTTAGAAGCTCTCGCCCTTGGCCTTCTCCTGCGGTACCGTTTGGGAGACATTGAGCGGGATGTACTCCTGAAACTTCGGGGAGTAGGGCTTCGGCCGCTCAATCTTCTTTTTCTCTTCCCGGCCCTTTTTCTTGTGATCAGCTTGTTCTGTCCGGGATAGGTTGGCGTTCATCTCAGATTCAAACTGGATCTCACGTTCAGTCCAGGCCTTCATCTTGACCATGGTCTTAGGTTGCGCTAATGAAAAAAAGCGTAACCACTCCTTGTGCCTAAGACCCGACCTAAGTGCCGTAATAACCGTCTCGTCCCGGTGTTCTGGGACTTCGAGGAGGGCATTGTATAAGCAGGTGGCTTACCCTTTGAAGGTTTCTTTGTCCCCGCTCTTTATTGTGAAGAGATGGTCGACGGTCCGCTTCTGTTGTCTGTTCTCGACGAGGTGGCCAAGGAATTGGATGGCCAGCTCATCGAAAGTTGAGATTGAGCGTGGCGCGAGTTCTCGGAACCAATTTCGTCTGGAGCGGATGAGAGTGGCCGGCAAAGCGCGGCATTGGGCGGTGTCGGAACAGTCTTGGAAACTCATCCCATCTGTGAGCGCGTCCAAATGGTCCTTCGGGTCGGACTTCCCGATGAAGAGTGAGACCTTTGGGGGCTTGTTCCGGGAGGAGACATGAATGACAAGTAGCTCTTCGGTGAAGGGCTTCGTGAGCGAGTCGGCGGCGTATTTAGCCCTGTCGCTCGAATGACGACCTTCCCGATACATACCTTCGATCTTCTTTTCGAGGGCGTCGAGTCGTCCGTGGTATCCCGATGAGTCGGTGTACTCTGATTTTTGGCCTTTGCTACCGGAGACCTTTGCCTGGCCATGGCCCCGATTCCATTCGACGACGTTCCTTAGGTCTCCTGGCGAGGTCGTTTTCGAGCTGCCGTGGCGAGTCCTGACCCTATCGAGGGAGAGGGTGCCGGTCATGCCTGGATGCAGGCGAGCTGACCGACACCTTCTCGGGAGGGACAGGGGCGCGATGGGGCTTGGGACGAGGCGCTCTGGCGTAAGACCTCGGAGTTAAACTGTGTGGCGCCCACTGGGTCATTGAATATGTCGGCCCGAGGATCTGTGGCAGTCGGAGAAAGCGAGGCGGTGATCGGTCGTGCTAACGCGGGCAGAGTCTTCTCTCCCTCTGTAGGGGTCCCGGTCCCGCGGAGGGGGAGTGGCGACCTAGGGAGCTTGCCCGGCCACTTAGACACGGACGAGTGCATCCACGACGGACGTGAGTCGATCTATCCGAACGGATAGGGCGTGAATGGCGTTCGGTGTAGGAGGGGATTCTCCCTCGTCTCCACTGTGGGGAGGCCGACGGCTGGTGCTTGGATCGTCGCGGTGACCGCTTGCCATGTAGACGAGATCGGAAGATGAACTTTTGGTTGAGTGGAACTAGTTTTCTATGGACGGGGCCAACTGATGGATCTCTGGATCTCTTTCAGATGTTATCTTCTGTTGATCTGCTGCGGGCGTTAATGGACGACTGAGATTGAGTTGGACGGTTGACTCCTGGAGCGTGTGGATCTCAATGGGTTTTGTGTGGTTGAGGCCGGGCTACCTGCAAAGAAGTCCCGGGGTGATTGTGCCATTGAGGACCCTCCGACGATCAAGTTAGACGGGGTATTTCGGCAGAGTAACGGCCTGGTGGAGTAAAAATGGCTTATCTCAATCGTCTGAGAAAGGGGTTTATATAGCGGCAGCAATGGGCAGGCGGGCGCGCGATTCACGCCGCCGTCACGCTCCTGGTGTCATGCCCGCGTGATAGGCGGGATCCCGCATTAATGATGAGACATGCTCGTTAATGGGGGATCGTGATGGAGCGGGACGCGGGATCGTGGACGGTGGATATCTCGTGCATGGCGAGATTCGCGGAGCCGTGGTGGAGGCGCCTGTGATCAGCGCTGTGGGTCGGTCGGTGAGACCGAGGAAGATGAGCTCGGCGGGAGGCTCGGGCACGAGCGGGAGGCCAAGGCATCTTGGTTCTGTGATAGCTCGGAGGTGAGCCGGGGGAGTCTGGAAGGCCACCGAAGGTCGGGGGTTTCCTCGGGCCGGAGGCCCGAGGTGTGATCCCAACTGAAGTTCTTGATCCTTTCTTGTAGGTTCTGGGACACGTCTTCTGCAACGTGTCAGTATCTGGAGAGTCACCGATATCGAGCCTCATCAGTTCGAGATCTTCAAATCCTTTGATTTTTCATACACATATTTGAGGGTTGATCAACTTTAATGGATCGGATCGTTAAAATATGTCGTAGGCCGAGAGTTTCTGTTTTTTAAAAACGCGGACCGGTTTGCAATGGATTTCATAATTGAGTATGGAGTACATGTTATATGAATGTCTACAAACTATGTTAAAACCATAGGCTAACCTTTACGTAACCCTGACAATGCGAACACACAAATACAATCCTAATATGAAAATAACCATAAATATATGGAATAAGGAAAACTATTAGAAAATCTTCAAAATTTGTCATCAGCCTTCGACCCTCTCTTAACATGAAATTATGTATTGAAAATGATTCAAGAGATAACTTTTTAGAGCAGAAAATGATTTAAATCAGCATTAGGAAATAGAATATATGAAAACAAATTTAGCAAAAACCATGAGAACAAATGAGAAACTTGATTGATGGTTAAGAAATACCTAGGATTGACCATTTTTAGGTTAGAAACAATCATTTATTACAGTAGTGAGATCAAGACGAATGTGATTCATTAACTCAAAGCTTTTTTGTTAGTATAAGATCAAGAGTGCTTTAGGGTTATGAATGTTGGACAATTAAGAAACAACATACCACAAAAACAAGATAGTAACTTAATTGAGAATGTTTAGATGGGTATCATGGATTAATCGCAATACTATAAGATCAAATATGAAATAAGTGCATCTGTAAGATATTAGAGGTACCCTATAAAGGATAGTATGGGAGAATTGATTGAGATGGTCGGGGCATGTACAACGGAGATAAAAAATTGTTCTAGATAGAAAGAGTGATAAGTTGTAGTTAATAGAGAGAATAAAAGTTGGTCTAAGGAGACATGGATGGAGTCCATAAAGAAAATGATAGTAGTTAATCCTAATTAAGGAGAAAGCCGCCATTAACAGAGGTTAATGGAAGAAAAAGGATTTATGCGCTCATCTTTAGAACTTAGGATGTATTTATTGTCATGTGGGCGCGCGCACGTCGTGACTCCAACATTTACTGATTTTCATTTACTTTCGTAGTGTAACATCGACAGGGTACCCTGAGTTCCAGCTTTTATTTGGAAATGAAAAGAGTGATCAATTTGTGGTGATTGGTCATTATAATTAGGAAAGTGCATTTGGGTATTGTACTGAGTAACATAGTCATATATTGATGTTTTAGAGTATGTACTATTTAGTCAAACAAAGGGGCTGTTAATCGTCATGACAAGTAAAACTAAAACATGGTTCAATCCAATGACAGTTTTGCGATTATATTAGCTTAGGGAAGATTTTATTTCCATTAACTACTGGTATGTATTTTTAGAGGCAGTTAACGTAAAGTAGACTAGTGTTCTCCCTCATCTCTAAACTATTTTCAACATTAGCTCCACAATATCAATAGTTAGACCTTCACAACTAAATATAAGTTAAACAACGAATTAACAAGGAATTAAGATTGGTAGTATGGACTAATGGTTGAATCTTTGGATATCTTGATTTTCTAAACGCGATTTTGATTGAATCTTTTGTTACGTGATATGAAAAATGGGGTTCTGATTGAATCATTGGGTATCTCAATATTCAATATGGAGTAATGATTGAAATCTTTGGATATCTTGATATTCATAAGATTTCTCTGTAAGGTTTGAGGCTTTTATCGGTTAACTTAATTATTCCTTGTTAATATTGGTACTTGTATCTAGAGTAGTTATGTTTATAGATCGATTGTTAAATGCATGCAACTAATAAAATATAAATCTCCTACGGCTAAAATCATTAGTCAAATGTTTCAAGAACAGCAAAATGGTAAATGATCAGCTTTAAACCGGGAAGTAAATTCATGCTGGTAATATGGTTTTCAGGTGAAATGCAAGTATAAATATTTGCTATATACAAATACTCAGAAATAGTTGAAAATGTTTTATGCACAATAATACTTAAAGATTAATTGTTACATATCTAAGTAACAGATGGATTTCTGAAAAGGAGTGGAAACACAAAAGCCTACTTTCTTTGTAATTATTATTAAGAATGATGCCGAGATGGTGTTTATAAGCTAACATTATTCTTCTGGAATAATTGTAGGCGGGTCATCATGTGCAAGAAGATTCAGGAGAAGAGCTCGGAAAGATCATTGCAGGGATTATTGGTAGAAGCAAATAAATATAAATTCATGGTTTTATTAAATTCTGGAGAATATGAATAACTCCAAAGATATAGATATCATGCTGGCTAACAGAAACATGTTACTAAGTTGCAAAATCTAGTTCTTTTACTAAATATAAATCATTCTTCAGAAAGAATTCTTAGGGCAAGCCCCTCACTTGTACATATTGCATCAGTAATTCAATCTACATTGAAGAAAGAACTATTGGTTCACCATTAACTCTGAACATGCAATGGATTGATCACACTTCATTGAATCTTACTTGTAAACAATCTTCTATCAAACGATGACTGCCGCCCATATGACAAATGGTAAGGGATCCTAATGAATGATGAGTTTAATAGATCTTGTTTAGTAGGAAATGGACGCACCTTGATCATTATAAAAAATCACTTATATACAAATGTTGTTTGGGACAACCTGATTTCATTTTTGATCTCATATATATATATATATATATATATAAGAACCTTTTTTCGCTCCTTAGACTTATTCACTTCTAGGGGTAATTTAGTGAAAGGTTATCCTGATTTGTCAAATACATAGTAACAACCTTCAATATTTCTTAATATGGCCGGCATCTGATTCAAACTAGTTGTATAATACTGGGCCGATCAGTTAGAGTTGTGTTTCTTAATTGACCTCAAACTGTTATAAAGGATGTCACATTAGCTGATGATTCTTAATAACTGATATGTACATTTTTCATTCTTCCAGTCAAAAGGCCATTATATTATCCCCTTAGTTCTTACTTTATTTTCACTTGTTCTCTTTAACCGCTGCAAAGACATGAAGACAACGAGAATTTTCATACTGCTTACGTGGAAGAAAGACAAAATCTTTGATATGAGGAGATGGCTTTTTGATATGATTTTATCTTATTTCATTATTTAATTATCCTCGCCTTCGTCATCATTATTTGTAGAGGGGCTCCTGTTTTCTTGAACTTGTTGATTGCATATGATCATCACTGGAGCAGTATACAAGAATTAAGAATTACATGAGCATTTGGATAACATTTAATCCCAAGTAATGCTCAAGTCCGGGTCCAAAGCTGTTGATTGAGCATAGTTTAGTAGTGCTAGAGGAATTTCATTAGGAGTCGATGGTAGTTTCATATATAAGAGGTTATTTGCTAATGCAGGATGAAACTTTCAATAAATTTATGTTTCTGGGCTTAGATAATCGTTCGGCCGTATATAAGAAATACCTTGAAACCATTGTATTTCGATGAAATACATAACTGAGATGAGTTTGGAGGCTTGTGAATTGCGGCAAGTGAACGACAATGAAGAGAAGATTTCATAATGAAATTTGCCTTCTTCAAAAAAATAAAATAATGAAATTTGCTTTCATGTGTGGCGGCAGAAACCAGTTTATATTAATTTGCTTCCTGAAATATTATAAATGGGTCAATAAGAAATAATTTTCTTGAAATAGGGAATTTCTGTATAAGTACCCTTTATATTGTTGTCCATAGTCAGTGGCAGGTGTGCATTCTTGGATTGAAATTAAACATCTGCAGGGTGCAATCCATGTCCACCGAGCTTTGACATTACTAATTTTAAGCCTCATGTTTTGAGTGGAATAGAATTTGTTCTATTATGCTAGGAGAATGATTATAGGAATTTGTTCCATTTTGTTGAGGCTTGGCAACTCTCTAATCAGGTTGTGATATTCTGCTTGTTTGATTCCTAGTATGGGATTCAGATCATGATTGCATCAAAAAGTCTAGATGACTTCCTTCAATTTCTTCTAAAGAAAATACAATATCATTGATATGAAGAAAGAAAGAACAAATAAATATATATAAAACCACCAGCTTCTTGCAACTGTCGAAGATGTGCAAATTCTAAATAGCAAGGTGAAAATAACCCTCAGAACTTAAACTTAGACATTTTAGAGTTGGCCTCTGAGTTTATGGGGTTTCTAAGGTTTCTCATTCAAACGATATAACTTTATTGTTTTTTAAGGGAATTATAACTTTATAATTGACAAAGAAAAATTTCAAGAAGAAGAATATGAGGTGAATTAAAGCATGCAAAATTTATAAGTTAATATCTTAACATAATACTAAATTGTTAGAAACTAGCTAATACAATTTATAAATTAAATAGCAAACATAATACCATACTATATTCTTGTAAACACAAATTAATTGGATGAATATACTCAAACTTGAATTGGGTGAGACAAATTGCGATCCCTAAAAAGCAACATGTCTTAGAAAACCGCTTAACCTATCATGCCGGTAGATTCTATATAGACTTCCGGGTTAGTTGGTTTGGTAGGTTTAATCCGCCACATATATTCAATCAAACCATTGGAATAAATAAGTGACGAACTTCCAAACAATTGATGCTGTCCTGTGTGTGTGGGTGTGGGTGGGAGGCGGGGGTGGGTGGGTGGGTGGGTGGGTTAATTTTCTTGGCCAAACTTTTATGTGGCATTCAGCATGACATATATGTAAAAGCCAAAACTCATTGCGCTATACTTCTATGGTAACATTGGGAAGTCAGCCAACATATTTTCTGGCAAATTACAAAATAAAACAAGAAAAAAAAATCCCAAGAAGGAGAGGATCAAGGAGCTCAATTTCTTGGTTTTGCAAAATTAACTCATGAAGCCCAAAAGCACATAATATGCAACTAACACAGGCAAGGATACCAGCATTCCAAATATCACCCTGCAAAAAAAACCCAAAATAAACAAATATATACCTATTACTTAATTAGAGAAAAAGGTCATCACAAAATAAAATAAATAAATAAACAATTGTTTTGATATTTGATTTTAAAAAGCTTACGCAGTGCTAAGCACATCAGCATGCAATCCATACTCCCTTGCAAATATAAATGAGGTGATGGATTGAGGTAGTGCAGCCTGCACAACACAACACAATACAATATGATTAAGTAATTACAGAAAAAGAAAAAGAAAAAGAAATAACCCGATTTTAATGTCAAAACAATGTTTATTCATTGAATTTATTTAAACCTGTATAATTGCGACGCGGAGAATATCGCCGTGGAGGCCAACAGCGATGGCGCCGATGGCCATGGCTGCAGGCCCCGCGATGAACCTCAGCACCATGCCGAAGGCTGTTAAGCTCGGCCCACAAGCTATCATCTTCTTCTGCAACGCCATGAATAGACCTATATAGATCATATAGATTGGAAAGGTTAGAAAAATCCGTTTTATCCAAAAGTTTAAGCTGGAGCATGTTGTTGGTAAATATACGTACCCATGCTGAACATAGCCATTCCTGTTCCAGCCTTGGACATGATTAGGACCGAGTCCTCCATGATCTCCGGCATCGGGATGTGCCACCTGTCCAAATCCAAGCCATCAAATATTAATATTCCAAAATTTTGGACCAAAAATATTAATATTGAGGTAAGTGATCGACCTTAAACATCTTTCACAAAATAAATCTACGACATGGTATGCTATGTTGATAAATTTGAGGAGTATATTTGCTAAATACTCTTCTTAGAAAATAGTAAAATTTGTAAATTGAAATATACATAAATTCTCGTTTTGATTACAAACCGGTGTCAATTCAACATTCGCGATTTCTATAATTGGATAAGTTAGGTCAAGACCTTTGATCATGACCTGTCGACAGGTCAACCCATTTATGACTCATGTCATTTATGTATCATTACTACTTATTTTGAGCCGTATTAAAATTAATATCCTTCCTATGGCCACAAGCTCCCTCCAAATTAAGTAAAAATACAGATAAAACTAAATGAATATAATATTTTTGACAAAAATTAATTGTGGATAATAAATAGAAAAGGTATGCCAAATGGATCTTGAGACATACCTATTAGAGATGAAAGCCCAACTAATCCCAAGGATACTAGCATAGGAGTTGGGATTCAAGGCAAGCTTAATCCACACAATCTTCATCAACGTCCAAAATGAAGGCCTAACATTATTAAGCACCCCCTCATCAACATTAGCAACATCCAAAGGAGTAGTATTATTATCCTTAGTCACCACCACCCCATCCAATTGATCATGATCATCAATGGCCACCACCGCTTGATGATTCTTATCATTTCCACTAGCTTTACTCCCATTACTTACACCACCACCACCACCACTACAAGTAGCATGAGCTTTCCTAAGCTCAAGCACAAACAACAAAAGTGTGAGCCAAACAATGGCTTGGAACACCGAGGACTGCACCACCAAGTCCTGGGACCACTTCCCATACATGGCATTCAAAAGTGGGACCCCCACCACAAGTGAATTGGTCAAGGTGGAGAGAGAAAAGGTGGTGATGGTCCAACAATAGCTCCCTTTGCTACCACACTTTGCCCATGCAGCTAGAGCCAAGACTATCACTATCTTAGAGATGATGTCGGCCGCGATGAAGCGGTAGTTCATGGCGAAGGGGTCGATGTGGAGGGTGAATTGGAAGGTGAAGAATGGGAGGGTGAAGAAGGCGACGAGGCGGTTGATGGCTTCGCATTGCTCCTGGGTGAAGATGCGCCACCACCGGACGGAGCCGTATCCGAGGCCGAGGGCGAAGTAGAGGGGCACCATGGCCACTACTACCTTGTTTATGTCACCCCACCCTATCATTTTTTGGGGTTTTCTTTTGAGTTTGGTGTGGCTTTGCTCTCTTTGGTAGTAGGTAGGAGGGGAATGGTGGAATAGATTTGTAGGAATGGTGGTGTCTATATATATATATATATATATATATATATATATATATATATATATATAGGAGGGTGGGAGGATTGGAACCATGCACATCTAAAAAAGCATTTTCCCATATAACATATGGGCCCCTTATGCAACATGCTGCATGAAAAATTTGATAATGTTTTATAATTGACTGTCAATCCGAGTCAACTATATCTCTGATACTGACGATGTCTTCATGTAAAAACTATGATTATGAAATCTTTTGGTAAAGTTATACGATTAACTGTTGATCTGGATCGGCCTTCTTAATTTGTGAAGGTCTTTACTAGTTGATTTCAAGAGAATTACTAGAGAATGCGGGCGATCCTTACCATCCCATTTAATTTGGCTAAGATTTATTTAATTTCCATTGGATTGTGTAGATAGGTCTCACGAATGGAGAGGGTTTTTGGTCTTGTACTTAAAATTTATTCTCATCAAGTTGTACATGCATGTGTGGACCTTGGATACATATAAAAATGATCTATCGAAAATAATGGTTAAGGTCAGTATATCAGTATAACATTTTAGTGAATCCGACTCGATATGTAAAATAATAGAAAAGGAAGAATCTATCATAATTCTAAATGATTTGTATGGTGATTCCAAATTAATTCTGCTCGCAATATATATATCTATAGTAGAAAGTTTGAAAAATGGAGATCAGATCATGATATATAGTGGGTAAAAAAATCTTATATATATGATCAAATCTAGAATTCTCTTCTAGGAAGGAGAGGAGAAAAGTCTGGTAAAAATCTTAACCTTTTCTATTCGTCTTATTAAATCGTCTTCCATTATGAAATATGTATTCAAAAAGTTCTTCCTGTTCGATAAAACATTTCCCTCCAAATAAAGGACATGAAGAATAAAAAATAGAAGGATATATATGGAAGAGGATGCTAATTAAATGATGTGGATGCATGCATAATGCTCATTTGAACATTAGTGGCATTGGAGATTGGAGGATTTAGAGTGATTTTGATGAAGGGTTCGGTGAGAGCCATAGAATTATAGAGGCTTGTGTGTTAGGCTTTTAATGGAATAAGGAATGAGATTTGAAGTGTTATTCTGCCTCTCATGTTGGGAAAATTAAGAGATGGTTTTGTAATGCATGTCTCAAGCATTATTGAAGGTTATTATTCCCAAAGATGATGAGATATATAATTAGTGTGGGGGATAAGAATATGGAATACATGCATGGTTTCTCATGATAGGAGGGGCTTGATATATACCTCCCTTAGGATTGTTCTCAAATGCACACACTCACACACACACCTCCATGTGATTTGATAATAACGGAAGAGGATTATTCTAATAAAACTCCTGCCTATAATTATGGAGATGCTCTAAGAATTTTCTAGCTTAGGAATTTACTTAAAATGGAAGAAAGAAAGAAGAATAAATAGCTATGTTTGCAAGGTAAGGGAAATTAAACTAGGTAAATGAGCTCTTGCATGGATAAATGTGAGGCCTAATTTCAGCATTGGAGAGTTCTAAATTCTAATACAATAGCAAATTGTAGCTAAATCCTACTAAAATGCAAGATGTGAAATCAACAAATCAGCTAGTAACTTATTCCATTTAAATTTGTGTGCAAATCTGATGATGCTCGATATCGGTGATCTTGCAGATCAGGGCATGTGGCAGATGGCGTATCCCACAACATGCAAGAAAGGATCTACAGTAGCCGACAAGACCACACCTATGCTCGTCCTACCGAGTAAACGCTGACTCACCTCCGAGACCCCTGCATAACCGGCCTCCTCGGCCTCACAGCTCGTCTCCGGGCTACCGCAGAACCAAGATACCTCGGCTCTCCCGCTCGTCTGCGAGCTCTCCCGCCGAGATCATCTTCCTCGGTCTCATCGACCGACTGACGGTACCGCTTGCAGGCGTAACCGCCATCCCGCGAATCTCTCCATACGTGAGATCTCCGCCGGCCGCATCCCACGTTCCACGCTACCACGATCTCCCATTAACAAGCCTGTCTCGCCATTAATGGGAGGTCTCGCTCATCACGCGGGCATGACGTCGGGAGCGTAACGGCCGGCGTGATTCTCGCGCCTGCCCTGCCTGCTGCCACCGCTATATAAACCCCTTCTTCAGACAGTTCCAGTAAGTCATTTTGACTCCACTAAGCCGTTACTCTGCTCGGATCTCTATTCTAACTTGATCGTAGGAGGGTCCTCGGTGGTACAACCATCCCGGGACTTCCTTGCAGGTAGCTCGGCAACCACAACCTCAAACCCATTGAGATCCACACGCTTCAGGAGCGATAGCCTCCAGATCCAATCTCAGCCACCCATCACCACCATCAGCAGATCAACGGAAGGCAACATCTGAAGGAGATCTACGACTCCATCAGCTGGCGTCGTCTGTGGGAATCTGAGGATATTTCCGCCAGCCGGGCCCTCGCGGCGTCTAATCTCTCCCTTCGATGACCCCCGCTAATGTCGGCATCGAGCCTAAAGTGGTAGCACTCAAGGACGAGAGCCTCCGAGCGATTTAGCCGGCTCGCAAAGATCAGGCCGAAATAACTCAGAGACCTCAGCTTGCCAATGGTCTCGTCTTTCAGCTGCTCAGATAAGGGATTGTAGAGCCCCGGCAATGCCCTCCAGATGGAGTACATCAACACCTGAAGTAGGGAGGAGCGCCGGGGGAGCAATCGACCGATATGATCCTCGATCCGGCCTATCACCAACTGCACCGTGTCATCAATGCAGTACTAATCATAGAGATACACGTCCTCGAAGCTTATGATATCTGGGATGGCGAAAAGGAAGTCCTCCATTCTTACGTTTTGGGTGTGAGGAAAGGAGTCATCAACAATCTCTCCATTTTATAGCCCACAATGCCTCCGGAGTTCAACAGTCGCCCGCAACTGTACCGCCACGCGGCAGACATCACGTCACTCGATGCGAAATCGAAACGACGCGGCTTTGGCGCTTCGCCTCCTCCACGCATTCGTGGCACATGTCACTCGCGACTGTCCATCTTCCCAAAGCCCTCACTAAGAGGCACTGGGCAGTTTTACTGCTTGGTTCATCCTTGGCGGGCCTCCCACGGCCCCTCCAGCGCCAAGGACCTAAGCCCTCACCAAGAGGCAACCTACAGCTACCCTGCTCGGTTATCCCTGGCTGGTAGCTTCCCTACCCCACAACACCAGGGATCAAAGCTCTCGCCAAGAGGCAGCCCTGCAGCTATCCTGCTCGACTATCCCTGGCTGATAGCTTCCCTACCCCACAATGCCAGGGATCAAAGCCCTCGCCAAGAGGTACCGGGCAGCAACCCTACTCGGCCATCCTTAACGACAAAAAGCCCTCGCCAAGAGGCACCGGTCAGTAACCCTGCTCGGCCATCCTTAGTAGGCCACTTACGGCCCCTCCCGCGCTAAGGATGAAAAGCCCTCGAAAGAGGCAACCGGGCCCACCCTTGCTCGGTTATCCCTGGCTGGTAGCTCCTTATCCCAACAAACCAGGGATCAAAGCCCTCGCCAAGAGAAAACCGGGACCGCCCTTGCTCGGTTATCCCTGGCTGGTAGCTCCCTACCCCAACAAACCAGGGATCAAAGCCCTCGCCAAGGGGCACCGGGCAGTAACTCTGCTCGGCCCGTCCTTAAGGATCAAAACCCTTACAAGAGGCACCGGGCAGTTTCACTGCTTGGTTCAACCTTGGCTGGCCTCCCACGGCCCCTCCAGCGCCAAGTACTTAAGCCCTCACCAAGAGGCATCCCTGCAGCTACCCTGCTCGGCTATCCCTAGCTGGTAGCTTCCCTACCCCACAACACCAGGGATCAAAGCTGTCGGGACCCGGTTCTTGCTCACGGAACAAAGTGCCACACGGAACAAAATGCCACGCCAATTGTCATGCCAAGGGGCGGGGGACACCTCTTGAATCTATGGGGTCCACCTCTTAAGTCCCTGGGACCCACTGTAGAATAATGGGGAATCTTCGGAACACATTCCGAAAAAGGGCCGAACTGCATTATAAATGCAATGATACCACCCTCAATTACGGAGGCGCCTTTTAAGTGAACCGGAACTACAGGAGCTTGAGAACTCCGTAGTTAAGTGTGCTCGGGGCCAGGGAAGTCTTGGGATGGGTGACCTCCTGGGAAGTGGCCCCTGGTCGGGTCCGGTTCGCTCTAAAGGGAAAAAACCGTGCGGTTTCGGCCAGAGCGGACAATACCATCTGTGCTGCGGCGTGGGGCGTTACATTTATGGTGGCCTATGCAGATCCCTCAGTAGTAAGTCTGTGGTTCGAGGACGAACCATTGTTCAAAGGTGGGGAGAATGTCGGGACCCGGTTCTTGCTCACGGAACAAAGTGCCACACAGAACAAAATGCCACGCCAATTGTCATGCCAAGGGGGTGGAGGAACACCTCTTGAATTTGTGGGGGCCACCTCTTGAGTCCCTGGGACCCACTGTAGAACAATGGGGAATCTTCGGAACACATTCCGAAAGAGGACCGAACTGCATTATAAATGTAATGATACCGGCCTCAATTACAGAGGCGCCTTTTAAGTGAACCGGAACTACAGGAGCTTGAGAACTCCGTAGTTAAGCGTGCTCGGCCTCAATTGTCATGCTTGAGAACTCCGTAGTGGCCCCTGGTCGGGTCCGGTTCGCTCTAAAGGGAAAAAACATGCGATTTCGGCCAGAGTGGACAATACCATCTGTACTGGGGCGTGGGGCGTTACATTTATGGTGGCCCATGCAGGTCCCTCAGTAGTAAGTCTGTGGTTTGAGGACGAACCATTGTTCTACAGTGGGGAGAATGTCGGGACCCGGTTCTTGCTCACGGAACAAAGTGCCACACAGAACAAAATGCCACGCCAATTGTCATGCCAAGGGGGCGGAGGAACACCTCTTGAATCCATAGGGGCCACCTCTTGAGTCCCTGGGACCCACTGTAGAACAATGGGGAATATTCGGAACACATTCCGAAAGAGGACCGAACTGCATTATAAATGTAATGATACCGGCCTCAATTACAGAGGCGCCTTTTAAGTGAACCGGAACTACAGGAGCTTGAGAACTCCGTAGTTAAGCATGCTCGGGCTAGGGAAGTCTTGGGATGAGTGACCTCTTGGGAAGTGGCCCCTGGTCGGGTCCGGTTCGCTCTAAAGGGAAAAACCCGTGCAGTTTCGGCCAGAGCGGACAATACCATCTGTACTGGGGCGTGGGGTGTTACAAAAGCCCTCGCTAAGAGGCAGCCCTGTAGCTATCCTGCTCGGCTATCCCTGGCTGGTAGCTTCCCTACCCCACAACACCAGGGATCAAAGCCCTCGCCAAGAGGCACCGGGAAATAACCCTGCTCAGCCATCCTTAAGGACAAAAAGCCCTCGCCAAGAGGCACCGGGAAGTAACTCTGCTCGGCCATCCTTAGTAGACCATTTACGGCCCCTGCCGCGCTAAGGATGAAAAGCCCTCGAAAGAAGCAACCGGGCCCGCCCTTGCTCGGTTATCCTTGGCTGGTAGCTCCCTACCCCAACAAACCAGGGATCAAACCCCTCGCCAAGAGGCAACCGGCCCTTGCTCGGTTATCCCTGGCTGGTAGCTCCCTACCCCAACAAACCAGGGATCAAAGCCCTCGCAAAGAGGCACCGAGAAGTAACCCTACTCGGCCCGTCCTTGAGGATCAAAGCCCTCGCAGGAGGCAACCGGGCCCGCCCTTGCTTGGTTATCCCTGGCCGGTAGCTCCCTACCCTAACAAACCAGGGATCAAAGCCCTCGCCAAGAGGCATCGAGCAGCTACCCTGCTCGGCCATGTCCTTAGTAGGCCACTCACGGCCCCTCCCGCGCTAAGGATCAAAGCCCTCCCCAAGAGGCACCGGACAGTAACACTGCTCGTCCGTCCTTAGTAGGCCACTTACGGCCCTTCCAGCGCTAAAGATCGAAGCCCTCATCGTGAGGCCGCCGAGTTTCTTCCTGCTCGGTCCATCCTTAGCAGGCCTCCCACGGCCCCTCCAGCGTTAAGGATCAAAACCCTCGCAAGAGGCAACCGGGCCCTCCTTTGCTCGGTTATCCCTGGCTGGTAGCTCCCTACCGCAACAAACCAGGGATCAAAGCCCTCGCCTAGAGGCACCGGGCAGCTACCCTATTCGGTCTATCATCAACATACCTCTACGAGCCTTCTACGCTAAGGAACATGACCTCACCAAGAGGCATCCGGTTCTACGTCTAAGCGATCTCCACCTCGACTTCGGGGCCATGGAGATACCGTCACCCCGCCGGTCTTTGCACACTCGGCAAACGAACAGATTCAACTCGATGTGTGATTGCTAGATAAATAACCGACATAAAACGAAGGCAGTACTGCGCAAATACGTGTTTACCGACAAAGGAAAATACAAGCACAAACACTACTGCAAAAACAAAAATCTTTATTCACAAAGCAAAAAGTCTTTGCATGGGTATTGTGGGCTCCCCGGCCTTACAAAATGCCCGGAAGCCTACAAAATTCCCGAGGCAACAAAAAGAAGAAAAAAAAAAAAGAAAACAAGGAGCTTCAGGCCACAGGGCCAGGCGCAACACCAGGAAGCTCAGCGCCTACCATAGAAGCCTCGGTGTCGCCCTCGCCCGGTATCTCTTCCCCAATCTCGTCTTCGGGGCCGTCCCCCTGCTCGTCATCCCCGCGAGGATATTCGGCACGGAGTTCATCGTCAGCGAACTCCGGCATCCGAGCCTTGACGGCGTCGTGGGCCTCATGCCAGATGGCGGTGGTGGACGAGGCTAGGACGGTATAGAACTGTTCCGACTTCTGGAAGTTCTCCACCGCCTTCGCCGCTCTGAGGTCAGCTCGCTTCGCCGCCTCTCCCGCAGCCTCCAACTCCTTCCGGAGGGTGCTCACGGACTTCATCATGGTGCTGACAAGCATCCTGGAGTCCCGAAGCTCGGCCTCGGCAGCCTGGGCGGCCTCGCGGAACCTGGAAACCTCCTGCTTTGAGGTCGCCGCCTCCTGCTTCGCGGCCGCCGCCTCCTGCTTCCCGGCCGCCATCCCGCCCTCAAGGGCAGCGACCCTCACAATCACCACCTCCAGCTCCTGCTTCGAGCTCTCCCCCAAGTGAGGAGAGCTCGCCCGCGGCTCGCATCGCCGGGACTATCTCCTCCTCCTCCATCCGGGCGACGATGGCGATGTGCTGGAGGACATAAAGAAATTGGAGGGGGGTCAGAAAGAAAAAGGGGAACCAAATCTCACAAGCGATGAGATGATGTACGAGCACTAATCTGCACGACCTCTTGGGCGATGGACGCCATTTGTGCCTTCAGCGTCCCCCCAGGTACCCGGCCCCCGGCCGAACACTCCATGTCGTGTAGCAAGCTGTCAACAACGGAGAGCCCTGAGGGCACCTCAAAGCAGAGCTCCCCCTCGTCCACCAAGATCGGAGAGGCCGAGGTCCGTGGAACTGATCGGGGGAACCTCTTGTGAGACGACAGCGGGGAACTCGTCTCCACCTCCGAAGCATGGGCATCCTTTCCCCGAGCCCTTTTTCTGCTCGGCGCCTGGCCGGGCTCCGGGGCGCGACCCACACTCGAGCGCTGGGGCGGGACAGATGTGGGGAGAGCCGGGACCGGTGTCTGACGAGAAGAGCTGGCCCCTCCAGCCTTCGACCCTTTCTTCGGCTTGCGCATGGCTGCTCAGAGGAGGTCCACATCCATGGTTTCTGTGCAAGACAAGATATAATGGAATTAGTGACACAAACAGAAACGAAAACAAACACAAGCCTAACTTACCGACGAACTGGGTGGGGCTGAGCCCGGCCAAACTAAGGGCCCGCTCATAAAGCAGCACACCGGCCCGGGGAATAGGCTTCCACCCCGCCACCCTCACAGCGTCGGTGTCACGACCCGCAGGGTACAGAACGTGACTGGCACTTAAGTTACGAAATGTCTCAGGGCATCCGTAAATAAGTAAGCCAAAGCCCAGAAAACAAAACCCGATTCAGAAATAGAGTGAAGGAAAAAAAACCAATTTTAATGCAAGCTATTTAATCCATTAAGTCACATCAAGCTTTTTAAAAGCAACTTCCCTTTTTCAAAAATTTCGGCAGAGTCTCCTTTGTAAAACAGGCCCCCAAACGGGTACAAAACAGGAGTATAAAAGAATAACATGTAATATGGCGTCCCCAAGCGGGAGCTAGCTCTTCGCCTCAAGGCGGTCACAAATCCCACGCAATGTAAAACAACACTGTGCATAAATAAGCATAAGGAGCACAGTAAAATAACATGTCGGCTCATGTGAGCTCGATCCCAAATACAACATAAAAATCCACAAGTCTCACAGTCTCGTCTCTAGGTCAATATACAATAATCCAAATAACAGGTATAGTTGATACAGTAGATGGAGTACTCTATATACAATGAATATACAAGGTGGTACAAAATAATAACACAACCCACCTATGAGCAAGAGCCTCGAGTCCAGGCAAAAGAAGCTAGTGCGCCCGCCGCTACTGTGCTGACGGAGCGGACCTGCAAAAAGGCTGTGGCACAACGGGGGTGAGTTGCCAACTCGTGAGTAATAAATAACATCTATAAAGGTTATCGCATGCAAGCACAAAAGTATCCTAGCAGCTATAAAATAGATATGGCATGATGTACTAGCAGGTATGTATGCAACATGAATGTACTAGCAGGTATGTATGTCACATAAATCAACTCATGATCCTAACATGTAAGTATAAGAATCATTCTTTCTTTTTTTTTTGAAACTCTTTTTAAATATCAGCATAATGCCCATAGAATCAACAAGAATCCGTATCCAGCAACGACACCTCAAAACTGTCTCAAATCTCATATATCCATGCTATAGTATCTCTGGCCTCAGCCGTCCAGCTGACCCATCTCAAATATCAATATCTCATCATCTCGCGGCCACGGTCGGTATCCTCTGGATATCCGCCGTGCCAAACAGTCACCCGTAGGTAATCCATCCCCTGCCAGGCTCAACACCATCATCTGCGATCTTTTTGCCCCGGGGTACCTCACCGGGCCCACCATGTACCCGAGACGGTTCATCCAACTCCTCGAAACGGGTCTCGAAAACCACAACAAACTTATGGTGGACGACACTTTACATCACTAGAAAACCGTAACTTTTCATATTTAAAAAGGTGATAAGTTTTATAAATCTTGCGGCTTTCCCCCGAAATCCAGAAATATCATAAGTCTCAAGAATCATCATAAGTGCATGTGTCAATGATCATGAATGCATATGGTATCAATAATCAAGTTGCAATGTATGATCTATGGACTAGGCATGAACAAATGATGTAATGGGGTACATGCATGTGAAAAGCAATTTTACAATTTCATTTTAAGGATTTAATGCAATAGCACAGGTTATGAGCATCCATTGATAACATGTTTCAGATTATAAGTTATCTAATGTTGTGACATGGCAATTACCAGGGCGTGTGTGTACACATGAATAGTGCTCGTGCTGCATATAAAAACCCTGGCAATGATGCAGGTGTCCTATGGAATGAGTTCATATATGTAGGTGAAACATATAGAACCTGAACGTAGCAATTATCATGCAAATATTATAATTTCTAACATCACTATCAATCTTTTAATTTACTAAATCTATCGGGCGACTTGCACCATCCATACGATTGTTCCCCGTAGATGTTGCATCTACTCACCCGTGATTTCGCGCTAGGTGTGTCCGACCACCTGCTTTCCTTTCTCCGCGGCTCTCAAAGTTCCCGCCGGTGAACGTAGAATTTACAAAAGTCACACACATAAGGCAAATCCTTCAAAAATACGATATATCGATCAAAAGGATAACGCGTGCGTGAAACTAAACGCGCGTGCACTCGATACGTCGCGACGTGCGTAATCTCACCAGAACCACTCCGACACGCTGTGTCGCGCAGCACGCCACAGAACCACGTGGATCACACACGTGTCGCACAAGTTTAAAAACATCGATAAAAGGTTTTATGCTCCAGATTTTGACTCTGGTCCAAAGATAAAAAGTTGCAGATACCAAAATCCCTATCTACACAACAGACACCTACAGGCAAAACCCCAGCCCCAAACCCCACCTTCTGGCCGCAAATTGCGCCCAGATCTATTAAATCTGCGGCCATAATAGGGAGAGGGGTCCCCGTGCTCTATATGTGTGTGTCTAACATGGTCACTGTGCTACAGTCTTCCCAATTTTTACCTGAGACACCCGGGTCAAGAGAAGATTCCAGATATCCTAAAAAGTCCATATAAAAAGCTAAGTTGCACCAAATTGCAACGATCAGGTAATTTGATGGAATCAGGGGCAAATCCTAAGCTCACTGGCCTTAACAGCACCTAGTCAAGCTATATAATCAGTAACAACCAACACTTGGCCAAGTCTCACTCAAAAACACCAAATCTAGCACTAAACTACAATATAAACACTAACTAAACTAACAATTACCTAAGTTAAACAAGCAAGGAAACAAGTGTTACAGATATACCTCTAGAGAATCCTAGGACGTAGGAGAAGAGAAGAAGATGGAGAAGAGGCCACTGCTGCTGAAGTGCTGCTACTGCTATTGCTGTTGATGTTGCTGAGGTTGCTACTGCTGATGCTTGCTGTTGCTATTGCTGAAGCTGCAGTTGTTGCTGTGCTGTTGTGGTTGTTGTTGTGGTGCTGCTGCTGATGCTATGGTGTTGTTGTTGTAGCTGCTGCTGTTCTTGCTGCTATTGCTGCTTCAGATGTGGCTGCTGCTGTTGTTTTTGATGATGTTGTTGCTGCTGTGGCTATTGTTGCAGCTGCTGCTGATGTTTTGGGTGTGTGTGTGTGAGAGTGAGAGGGAGAGATGTGAGTGAGAGAAAGCAATAGATTTGAAACAAACAATGAGAGTCAACCCCTCTCACCCTCTCTCTTCATTAAATGCTAAGCATGCCTAAATCATCATGGCCTCTTTCTCTCTCTCACCTACCTACTAGTCAACCCCTAAAACAATTTAAATTTTAAAACTAAAAACCCTTAATTAAACACAATTAACTTAACCAAAAGGGTTAGGCCACCATGGTTGTCTAAACATGGTTTAACCCGAGTTAACATGCACATGTGTGTGCAGTCCAGATAAAAATCTAATAAAATATTCATAAAACCAGATAAATTATCTGAAACCCGTTTTGGTAAACTTTTTACCAAAACCCCCATATTAACACACAATTACCACTAAACACAAACTCAGGTGTTACAGTCGGGGTCATTAGACGGATTTCCCTGCTGGGACCTATCCCTAGACCACTGGACGGGTACGAGCCAGTCCTCACCCTTTGGCGGCCCGACGAAGAAAAACTTCTTTTTCTAGTCATGGATGGAAGAAGGCAAGACGACAACTCCTGACCCGGCTACACTCCCCCGCTGCTTCCTAAAGGAGAGGTAAACCTATCTCGGGTCGCCCGCACGAGTTCCGGGGTGACTTTTGTAAACGAGAGAGGATGCAAGGATAGACAGACTAAAGGGGATTATCTGCAGCTTCAGCCGGACCAGGAACCCAAGGAGAATCCTCCAAGAATTCGGCACTAGCTGGCCCGGGGCTAGCCCAAAATAATTTAACGCAGTTACAATCTCGGGAGAGAAAGGCATGCACATTCCGGCACAAAGGGCTTCCAGGTACAAGGCAATCTCTTTACCCCGCACCCGATCTGCCTTCTCTCCTTCCTCGGCCAATCGTAGCGTGTAGCCGGAAGGAATATGGAAACGAGCTTGAACGGTGACAAGCTCGTCCTCATATCTTACTTAGGACGACGCACCAAGAGCGTCTGCTGCCACCGCTCCGGGAACCGCCCCAGACGCGCGACCCCGGGAAGAGGATCTGACCCCAACTTCCCAAAAGGGCTCCAACCCAGGGGAAGAATCCCTAGTATCTACCCCTACGACATCTACAAACTCTTCAAAACAAGACATCTAACCTGATGGGAAGAAATCCTCGAGAAGAGAAAACGCAAAATCCGACCTAAAAGGGGAGAGCGCCGAGCTAACAAGACCCAGAATGAGGAAAATGTGAAGAAAGAGACATCCCGAATCAGGCCTCCTCTCGATTTATACTACCGGCGTCCTCATCCAACGGCGACGGTGGACTCCCGCCAAAATGGTTCACCGCACTCGACGGCCACGATCGCTCCTTCTGTCGCCAGCGCGGCATCCCATCGGACGCCAGAAACCTGCGGCACATCATATCAGCCAACCGACACCCGACACATAGTCTGTCGCTTCAGTAAAAGTGCACACGATCCGGCACACCTTCTTTAATGCGGTGATCTCTCCCTGATCCACTGGCATCACCCAGAAAAAACAACCGATTGCCCAGGGACACGCCCGACGATATCTTTGAAAAGGAACTCATCACAGGTGACCCGGCAAACCACTCTCGATCCGACCCGTCAGCTGGTCGGGACGAGGGTGAGGGGCTAATGATGATGCTCGATATCGATGATCTCCCAGATTAGGACATGTGGCAGATGATGTGTCCCATAGCATGCAAGAAAGGACTTACAGTGGTCGACCAGACCACACCTATGCTTGTCCTACCGAGCAAACGTTGGCTCACCTCCGAACCCCCTGCATAACCGGCCTCCTCGGCCTCACAGCTCGTCTCCGGGCTACCACAGAACCAAGATACCTCGGCTCTCCCACTCGTCTGCGAACTCTCCCGCCAAGGTGATCTTCCTCGGTCTCATCGACCGACCGACAACATCGCTTGCAGGCATAACTGCCATCCCGTGAATCTCTCCATGCGCGAGATCTTCGCCAGCCACATCCCACATTTCACGCCACCACGATCCCCCATTAACGAGCCTGTCTCGCCATTAATGGGAGGTCTCGCTCATCACGCGGGCATGACGTCGGGAGCGTAACGGGCGGCATGATTCTCGCGCCTGCCCTGCCTGCTGCCACCGCTATATAAACCCCTTCTTCAGAAGGTTCAAGTAAACTATTTTGACTCCACTAAACTGTTACTCTGCTCGGATCTCTAGTCTAACTTGATCGTCGGAGGGTCCTCGGTGGTACAACCACCACGGGACTTCCTTGCAGGTAGCTCGGCAACTACAACCTCAAACCCATTGAGATCCACACGCTTCAGGAGCGACTGCCTCCAGATCCAATCTCAGCCACCCATCACCGCCATCAGCAGATCAACGGAAGGCAACATCTGAAGGAGATCTACGCCTCCATCAAAATCCTAGGTAATCTATAGAAAACTACTACAAAAGTGCTCAAAGGTAATGGGGCTTTCGTCTCGGTTCAAACCGTGACCATTTTAACGTAACGGTTGTAGAAGAATTGATTACGGTTTGAACTGTGACCGATTGCATAATGTGGTGGGCCCCCACAACCCGCTAGTAATAAAACCCCAAATTTTCTCCTTTTCCCCCGAGCTCTCAATTCCCTCCAAGAAAAAAATTTTGCCCCAAATTCTCTCCCGCCTCCGCCTCGTCGTCGTTCCCCGCCGCTCAAAGCCCCCTCGTCATCGTTCGCGGCTTCCCTCTCCTCGCTGTTCCCAGCGGCCCGAAGTCCCCTCTCGTCACCGATCGCCTCCCCTCGCGTCGTCGATCTCCTCCCCTCTCATCACCTCTCATCGCTGATCGCCTCTTGCATTGTCGCTGCTTGAGATCAGCTCCGCCGCTCGAAGCCCCCGTTCTTGCCGCTCCTAGCCATTCGAAGCCCCCGCCGCCACCCCTTCAGCTTCTCGTAGATTTCGTTAAAAAGTTAGTGTTCAATTTAATATTTTGTTAATTTCAATCTTTAAAAATCCTGCTAATTGTTGTTTAATTTGGTTAAAATCTTTGAAATTGGTTGTTAATTTTAGCTTTGTTGTTATTGTTGCTACTGCAATTGGATAGGGTTAGGGTTAGGCCGGTTAGGGTTAGGGTTAGGGAGGGTTAGGGAAAGAGTTAGGGTTAGGGTTTATGGATAGGGTTAGGATTAGGGATAGGTAGTTTAGTGGAATGCAACAATAATTAAGGGTATTTTAGTGACAAAACTACAAAAGTTAATGGTATTTTAGTGAAAAAAATAAAATTGAGCAAGGTTTTTTTTACTTAAAAATTTAATCATAGTTTAGTGAAAAACGACAATAGTTTAGGCTATTTTAGTAAAATTTATAATAATTTAGATAATTTAAGATGATGAGTTGTTTATTTAAATTTTTTAAGATAGTTTAGTGAAAAAACAACATTAGCTAACGGTAGTTTAGTAGGGGGGAAATTAAGGCGTTTTATAGTAATTTAGTAAATGTGTGTGTATGCTTATGTGTATGTGTGTATGTATACACACACACACACAATTGCGCGCGCGCGCATTCATACATGTACACACACCAGCGCGCGCGCACACACACAAAAGGCCGAACCTTAATTCATCATCATTCTTCTCTATATAGAACTATTGTCAAATCCCATCCTAACCCCAAATCTAAACCCAAAATATTAAACTCGATTAAGAAAAACCTTGACTTTAAAAAGCTGTACCTTAAACCAAAAACTTCGAAACCTTGAAATTGAAACGTAAACGTAAAAATAATTCAAATTAAATCTTAAACCAAGTGTATGAAACTCGATGAAAATATGAAATTTTCATATTCTCATCGATAATTAATCATATGTGAAAATCAAAATGCGATTTAGTTCCCGTCTATCAATTAACGTGCGATATTCGTCATGACATAAAACTACATGAAAATTGTTAAATATCGGACGGTATCATTTGATTTCTAACAACTGTCGTGTAGTCTATGTGACAAGAATTAATACTCAATCGTATGATAACCGATAAATTTATTCCGTATGGACAACTTAGGAATGTATAAAGCAAACACCTGCATCCACTTGTATTTTTCATTCGTTTCGAGATATTTCGTCGGTACCTTTCTGCTGATTCTTCGTGTACAATGATAGATTAGATACTTATTTCAATGTTGTTTGATAGCATTGAAATGATCATCTTTTCTATTATAGTGTACTCGGAGAACAGCGGGGAGATACTGTCGAAATTTTCTCAAAACGGATAAAAGCACGATGTATGTTTTATACATTTGTTCCCCGCCGAAAATCGGAGACGCGACCGCGCGGGTCTGTCTTGCCTGAATTTCGGGGCAGATGCTAATAGGTGCTATCCGTCCACCTCTCCGAAGATGCTAAGTTGATTTATGGCATCATGTATCGAAGGTTTACACGGATGCGGCCGATGTAGCAGACTTCGTCAGATTCCCCCTCGTTGATGAGGGGTTTTTGATTGTAGGGACGCTCTTACCTGCAGGCGCAAACCCCTGCAGTTAATTACGCTACCGCATCGCGGTAACCACTTTCTCCTTCTCCAGATGGTCACTTCGTGTCGTGTGTGTTTGTTTTGTTTTTGGTTGCCCGTGGATTGTATACGGAGACTAATTTATGTTGTCTCCCGTAGGGCGTGGATTAGTCCAAATCCGTATCTTCTTAGATTTGGGTTTGGGGGTTGGGTTTAAGGATACGTTAGCCTCATTTGGGACTAAGATCAACTTAAACGTTTGTTAAGGATACGTTAGTCTAATTTCAGACTAAGATCAACTTAACGGGATCGTTTAGATCCAACAAAAGAGCATTTGAGCTCTATTGTTAGTTTAGGGACATTGCGGTCGATTAGTTTAAGGACATTACGGTCCATTGTTAGTTTAAGGACATCTCGGTCCGAGGTTAAGGACATCATAGTCCATGGGTTTTGAAAGACCCTACAGTGCAAAGTTAAGGACATCATAGTCCGTGAGTTTAAAGACCCTACAGTCAAGATTAAGGACATCATAGTACATGGGTTTTAAAGGACCCCACAGTCCATGAAATGTTTGGTTGTCGGGACCCGTCATCTCTCTGAAGACGTTGAAGGATTACAACGACAAATATCAGTGGAGTAAAGAGATGTACCTTCGAACCGATGTGAGTTGGTTGAATGATCAGTAGTCCAATTTGAGGCTAAGATCTGTTAACATATTTATGAGCAGATGAGCTCAATTAATATGAGTTGAGGACTTATGGCCAATCTTGGGCTAAGTCCAATCAGGTTAAAATGTTTAACATTTTATTTTGGGCTGTTGAGCCTTTATTTGGGCTTGGCCCTTTTAACAATGCTGAGCATTGATTTATATCCTGATAATGTTTTTTGTTTTTTATTGAATGCTGAGCATTCATCAGAGCTCTGGGCTTACTAAAGAACAATTTATGTTCTGTCAGCGCAACACGTGGTACGCTAGGCACTTTGCGCCAGTCAAAGAGTGCAGTGCACTTCTGCCACGTGGCGCACATGTAAGGGACACGTGTCGCGCTTGGCGCTAGGCGCCAGATGATGAGCGCATGATGCCAGTTTATGAGAGCTGAGCGCTGATCCATGAGCGCATTGCGCTTTCAGTTTAGTGGCGCACACATGAGTGACATGTGGTGCGCTTGACGCTGAGCGCCAGCCCATGAGCGCAGTGCGCTATTCCAAGAGCGCAAAGCGCTAGTGGTTAATTGGCGCATATGTGATTGACACGTGGCGCATTTGGCGCTGAGCGCCAGTCCAGAGAGCGCAGAAGCGCGGTTCAAGAGCGCAAGGCGCATTTGATCAATTTTATGATCCGAGCTTTTTTAGAAGAGACTTTGTCTCAAGATCTAAGAACAACCGTTCTTATTTTGTTTCAATCTCTTATATTGATGAAAGACTTTGCCTTTATGGATCTATGATCCTTAAGAGAATTGAATTATTCTACTTTTTATAATGAGATGTTCATGATCTCTTTTAGTCTTATAGATCTATGATCTATGAGAAGTAAGTTCTTCTTTTATTTTATGATGAGATCTTTTGATCTCTTTGTGAAAGACTTTTTGTCTTTGTAGATCTATGATCTGTTTAAAGAAATGAATTCTTCTTTTTATGAGATGATTTCATCTCTATGTTTATCATCATCATTTTTAGCTTGAAGAAAGATCTTCTTCTTCTAAGAGCTTCTTCTAAGAGCTTGTTCACCATCCAAGATCTAAATTCTTCTAAGAGCTTGTTCTTCTTC
The DNA here is from genome assembly GCA_030015575.1 of Agapanthus africanus. Classification (NCBI taxonomy): domain Eukaryota; kingdom Viridiplantae; phylum Streptophyta; class Magnoliopsida; order Asparagales; family Amaryllidaceae; genus Agapanthus; species Agapanthus africanus. Next base: position 126,045,483 of record CM057350.1, on the reverse strand, counting down.
TATCTCTTTTTTCTATTCTAAAAATACGAATTTACAAAACCCGACGGAATCGGAACAAATCCGATTTTCGATTCGGTTTCCTATAAAATTCCACTTCTCACTAATACAATCATACTTAAACCTCCTCATGTTGACTATTAAAGACTAATCAAACAAATTGATCAAGTTTTATTACATGAAATGATGGCTATTTAAATTTATCGTATTTTTCACTTAAATACCACATTGTTTCAATTATACATTTAGCTCCATTAAACTTACTATACCTTTAAAGTAGATCACGAGGTAACGACCTACCTCCTCACACACTTACATACAACCTAACACGATACCCTCGAGAATTCAGAATACGAAAAACAAACATTTTCATTTAAATACCCTTTAGTTAATAAAACCATTTCTAAAAAATTTAGTATTGATACAATTTTTAAATAAATACCACTCCTTATGAAAATATGATAAGTTGTGGACATCAGTCGTTTATCTAAACCTGACTCTGTGGTGTCTAGGCTAGGCAAGTGAGAAAGGTAACTTTAAAAGGCCCGTCTCATGGTGATTCGTGAGCGGATCCCTCCTTTCTTCACTTGTACTTACCTGACCACAATTGGCGGTGAAGAGGCGATTTGAGGGATATCTCACAACTTGTCGCTTTGGATCAGTTAGGAGCAGTTTAGTTGACTTAGGAGACCTTAGAACATAGAATACGGGAAATCGACATCTTTGCAAATAAATACCATAATTAATAAAACCGTTTTTTCTTAATGATTAGTATTTATACAAATCTTTGCAAAGCGCCGCTACAACCCATTTGGGGAACTCGTTCGGGATGGTGCGGATTATCGCACATCCTCGGGTTTAGTAGTGCGAGATGCAGGCCTCCACAAGGAGCATTCGGTCTCGAAAGATTTAAAATACGAAATCTTAAGAAAAACGAGATTTCTAGAAAATAATATATATATTAAATTTATTTTCATATAAATATATGTATATATAACATTAACATATCTATTTTGTAATAATATAAATATTCCAACTCTTTTCAAAAATCACAAGAATCATTTACACTAAAATATCATGAATTCCAAACAAATCAATATTATAAATAAATACCCTTTATTATGAAAATATGATATTTTTAGTAGAAATATCACAATATAAAATCTACATTCATTACAACTCTAAAGACGATTAATAAATACTTGGGGTGTATTTTGAAAGGTATATAAAGGTATTTTTACATAAAAAACCCTCAAGTTCTATAAATTATCCTAAGGACCCTAGTAAATATAAGTTTAAGCGGGACCAATCTCTTGAGTCTCGGGGAGCCGGAGAAATGGGTGCTTGCCTATCTAAGGTAGACAAATTAACAACGGTGTTATCAATACGGTAATCTTCTTTGAAAAAGACGCAAATCCTTCCGCCCATGTGCAACGGTTACCGATAACATCAAAACAATTAGGACTTCAATTTACTTTTCTAATTGTCTGACTTGGTTTGAGTCTTATTATAATCTGATTTGAATATGATTCAAGTACAATCTACAATCTACAATCTACAAATCTACAATATTCCAATTCAACATGAATCCATGAATCCATTATACAACTTGACTTAACCGAACCATGGATATACATTCCATTTACATGATTCTCCAGTTACATCCATTTACATGATTCTACGGTTACATCCGTTTACTAATATCATGGTTTCGGTCAGCCAATCAATTATACAATCAATACAATTTACAAAACAAACAATACAAACAAGATATCTCGGGGTTTAAGGGGTAGATTGGTACGGAAGGTATTAGAAGTGGAACGAGAAAATAAGACTTAATACACCTAACATGAATCCAGTTGTTGTTGTACCGTGGCATAAACGGTTCCTTGTACTATACTTGCCTCTAGTCTCTGGCATATAGAGGCTCCTCTCGTATACACTGGCATTCTTCTGTACCAAGCTACAAACAACAGCGTTAACATAACATTACAAAAATATAATACAACTTTAAAAGATACCTTCTTATTCTGTCTATTCTATTTCTTCCTTATCTTTGGGACTTACCGAGTGACTTGTTCGCTGACGACGTTCTCTTTCTTTCTTCTTTGAATGTCGTCAGATGATCTGGACACAACAGAGATCGAGCCCAGCGCTGAAGACTTGTACTAGTTCAGTGAAGACCCCGAGCTCTAGTACATTGTATATTTTCCATTTCAGTACTCTTCTTTTCTGTTATGCCATTGTTTAGGCATTGCTTTTTTATCAGTTGTATTTACTTTTCATGCATTGTGCAAAAGAATGTTAATAAATAAAGTTGCTGTTTTGATTATATCTTGTCTCTTGTGCATTTATTTTTTTTATATTGCTTAGATACGCTTAGCATATTTACTTCACAGTAAATACGTAGCGGCCTCGTCCCATCCCCTTCGCCATATACCGGGAAGCGGGGCGTGACAAATCTTTCCTTAACAGAATTTAACTCTGATTAATTAATGATTTATTATTATTATTAGATCTTTGATCTAACGGTGGGGAGTTTTTAGTTCCAGCGCTAGCGCACCCGTGCTCTACACGTGCAGCGCACATTGCTCTACTTGAAGGGCAGCACACATTGTGCTAGCGCATCTGTGTTTAACACGCAGTGCGCTGCTTGGAGCACAGCGCACCTAACGCTAGCGCACACGTAGTGTGCTGCTTAGAGCGCAGCACACCTAGCGCTAGCGCCCACGTGCTTTGCACGTAGTGCGCCGCTTAGGGAGCAGCGCACTTGGCGCTGCATCTGAAGCGTTGCTTCATTTCAAAAATTTGAATTTTAAACAGAGTTTTGCTATGATTGAGGGAAACAACATTCTTAAAGGGATAGGTGCCTTACCCCCAACAGCCGTTACTCTCGACATCCAATATAGAACATTTAATATCATCATCATCTTTCTTGAAAGAAGAATCCAACTCCCTACCTATGAGCATTTGCTCTCGGTCCTTGATAATTTTTATAACTAAATCATCAATTGAAAGTTAAATTAACCAAGTCGTCAATTAAATCTAGCACTAACGCAGTTTCCCGTCTATCACGTATCTGTTAAGAAATCTTAATCTGATGTGTATTGTCTATAAGAACCTTACTTCGTCTGGGCTATTCCAATATAGCATTACCGTACCTCCACGATAAGAGTTAGATGTACGTCGATACTCCCGCGAGATTCAACCGCTTTTTCATTGACGATATTAGATTTTTCACCGATTTTGCCTACGCACGTCTTGGGTTACCGAAAGAGCATGAAATCTATTGTACTTGCTCTAAGTATATGAATAAACGATTGCTCAAGAAGTTGGAAGTTGAGTTACGCATCATGAGGTATGGTTTCGTTAGAGATTACACTATGTGGGAACTTCATGGAGAAAAAGTCATTATAACAGGAGACGAGGCATGGGTGCAAGAGACGAAAAACGAATTCATCGAAATGGAAACCGCAAAGTGGTAAGGGATAGTAGAAGAAGAGGAGAAGGAGGAATGACAGTTTGAAGAAGACGAATCCGTCGAAGAAGATGATACTGTATTCGCGCCGATCGATGACATGGATGTGCTTATAAATACCGCTGAACTTTCTTATGATACGGAAATCACTGGACCCTCATTATTGGAGAAGTACAAAACTGACTCTAGGATCCCGCTATATCCAAATTGCAAAATGTTTTCAAAACTTTCATTTTTCGTACGTCTCTTCCAGATCAAGTGTAAGAATAGATGGAGTGACCAGTCTTTCACCGATCTCCTAGAACTGCTAAAGGAAGTTTTTCCCGACGGAAAAGAAGTGCCACCGAGCTGATACGAGACGCAAAAGATAATCACAAATATCAGCCTGAAATATCATTAGATACATGCATATGAGAATGATTGTGTTTTGTTACGGAATGAACATACCACACTCAGAAATTGCCCAGTGTGCGGGACCAGCCGATTCAAAACCTAAGAGACCCTCAGTCGAGTGATGTGGCCGTGAAGATTCTTCATCATTTTCCATTAATACCGAGACTGCAACGGTTATTTATGTATGAGGAGACGGCATCTGAAATACAATGGCACCATAAATGCCTCGTGAAGAGAGAAAAATGAGTCATCCCAGAGATTCGATGTCATGGAAATTTTTAGATGAAAAACATTCTTCATTCAGTGCAGACTCTCATAACATGATGCTGGGAATTGCGAGCGACGGTTTCATTCCATTTGGGATGGTTCGTGGAGGACGTACTCACAGTACTTGGCTCGTTGTGGTGACTATAAACAACCTGCCGCCATAGAGAGTGTAGAGTATTTTTCATCACCCCATTGAGATAGAAATATATGTCGCTTGTCAGGCATATTACAGATTCCCCCTGTTTGGGATAGGCCGGGGTTTATTGATTGTGGGGATCTGAATTTTCGACAGCCACGGACTAAACTGCTGTTAATTACCCTCGCTTTTGGAGTGAGAGAGCCTCTGATTGACGGGTAAAACTGGTCATGCGAACTTGTGCAGTGTTGTGTGTTGTGTTTTGAAGGTATTTTGGACGTATCGGGGGCTTCGCAGAGTTTACGGGGGTCCTGCTACCCGGATAGGGGACTGGAGGTCATGGTGGTTAGCAGCCCCCTTGCGGGGTGCAGGGCAACGCCCTGTTAGAAATTTTTTCTAACGGGGGAAGTATTTTTAGTGTGGAACGTTTAGGAAAAAAGGGGTGCGGAGCGTTCTAAGGACGCGTAAGATGGCTCGTGGGTGCCAGCGATCACATGCATGGCGCATGGGCGCCAGCGGGTCACGTGCGTGGAGCATGGGCGCTGCACACCAGCGGGTCACATGTGCGGTACGTAACCGCTGGGCACCAGCGAGTCACGTGCCCGGCACGCGACCGCTGGAAACACCAGCTGAAAGGGCTTAGCCCTTGAGCTGGGAGTTGAACTCCCGAGGAGTTTTAGAGTTAAACTTCTAGGGAAGAAATTGGATGTGGATTTAGAGTTAAACTCCCAAAAGGCTTGGATTTGGAGATAAACTCCTAAGAGGTTTGGATTTGGAGTTAAACTCCTAAAAGGTCTAGATTTAGAGTTAAACTCCTTTGAGAATTTGGATCTTAAAGTTGAACTCCTCAGGATTGATTTGAAGTTAAATTCATAAAAAATTTAGATCTTGGATGGTGAAAGGAGATCCCTTTTTCGTCCTCTTCGAGCCTTACACTTCCCTAAAACTGGGTTTTCTGATATGGTTCCTTCTTTCTCCTCTTTTTGTGTTGGATCTTGGAGAAAAGGGGTGTTGAGATTAAAAATCTCTCTTTTAGAGATTTGATGGAAGATCTGAGCTCCCATTCGAGGGTTTTATAGTGAAAAACTATTTCTTTTCGGAAAAAGAAAAGTTAAACTCTTGATTTAATTCAAAAAAAGAAAGAAGGTTTAGATGCTTGAAGAAGAAAGAGGCACTGAACCCTAATATTTTTTTAGGGGAATTGATTCTTATTTCATTTCATCATCATGTTGCCTTATATAAGCTTACAAGTTTACACATAGCCCCTTAGGCTTTACAAAATAGCATTTTGCACATCTCATGCCTCATGTGCTTATTTCTTTTTGCACATGAGCCATGGGCTTTACAAAAATTTGGGTTTTTGCCAATTTATTTAAATATTATATTTATTTGTTGTACTTTCTTAGTATAGGCCCGGTCTGGGCTTGGGCACATCTGTTTGGACTTGGGTTCTGGCGTGGGCCCGACTTGATTCAACAGTAGGGTCCTTTTGCTTTGGCTTAGGCCTACTTGTCCGCGGTTTGACCTTGATTTTGACGTTTAGCTAATGGGGTGTAATTTTTTACCTTAACAAAGAGCTACGACACAGTCTTATTTTACGTTAGCGCTTTTAATCGACGGTCTTTCGTCTTTTGGAAAAAACATCGACGTGTACCTTCAACCCTTGATCAAAGACTTAAAGTTGTTGTGGGAACTTGGTGTAAGAACCTATAACGCAGATGGTAAACAATTTTTTCAGATGCGGGCTGCTTTGTTGTGGACTATTAATAATTTTCTTGCCTACGACATGCTGTCGGGATGGACAACTCAAGATAATCTTGCTTACCCCAGTTTTCATATTCACACCAGTGCCATATGCTTGAAGTTTAGCGGGAAAGAGTCGTTTATGGGTCACCAACGTTTCTTTCTTATAACTCACAGATTCAGAAAGAATAAAAAATTGTTCAATGGCAAGATAGAGACATGTAGGCTGTAGGATATGTATGCCCCAGAGGTTATTATTTGTAATGGATGTTGTGGATATATATATATATATATATATATATATATATATATATATATATAAACTTTTCTGCCATTTGGATCGGAGAATTTATGATATATATATATATATATATATGCACATGAAAATCTTGCTCGAAATGATAGTATGCTATCTGCTTTGCCTTTATCTTAATATATGCGTATTTTTACTAGTTATTACGTATTGTTTATACATATTGATAAAGCTCATAGGATTATTGCTTGACTACCAGCGTTGTGATGACCATCATACTTGTGGGGGCTGGGTAGTCTATAAGCACATCCTTAAAATGTCCCTAGTCGTAGGAATATCGAGATAGGGCATCAATATTCCCGAATAGACTAGTGTATACGTTTCTAGACCCCGACGAAGGGCAATGGTTAGTCCCACATCTATTGGTGTGTTTCACCTTAAGATGTATACAAGTGCTCACTGTGGATGGGTACACAGGATGGACTCGCCGAAAACTGCTGGATGGTATTATACCAAGCGTTAGATGGCAGTTCTCATGTGGCATATGTACAGGTAGTCTGTACACCTGAGATCATCATTTGTCTCGTGTGAGTTTCCACTATGATTTGATTACTACCCTACCACGGTTTAAAGGAGTCATGCAAATAGGTTTTAGTTGTGCACAGTCCCGAGCCACATGGAGGCGGTGAGGGATTGTTAGGGATTCGTCTCTCCCAGTATAAGGAGTCGATATCGCACTGTATTTGGTTGGTCAACACCATAAGCCCCTGGCTAGGGCAGTTGAGAATTACTGATAATTAGATCAGTAGTTTCTCAGATGGTCTTAAGCCACACTAGCACCACTTATCGGGTTAGCAGGGATCTGACGTTAACCACCCTCCCAGAATCGGTATGCGATACTCTCAGATGGACAGACTGGACTGTACGGATATTGTCACTGTTAGGCTCAGTAGGAGTTCAGATGAGTTTGCTGTCAGCCTTCTTTTCGACAGATACCTGGGTAGCCGTTACGTACAGCTAGTGCGGCTGACGCGCTTGTGGTTAAACCCACTGCTAGCGTACTGTCGAGTCTTTAGAGTCCCACACAGAGGGTTTTCCTGGTTCAGGCGAAATGATGTGGAGGTCGTAAGTTTATACGTGCAGGGTTCCGGTTAATTACGTGTACTAGTTGCGCGGAATTTAATCGGAAGGATTATAATACTAGCGTGTTTATGACTAAGCCGGTTTGTTAAATCTGATTTAATGCAAGTATTTTATTAGTAGTATTATTCTATCTCTTGGGTATTCGTATTTTGATACGAATTCGGGTATGTATATATGATAGAATATATTTTATATTTATACAAAATACCTTATAGAAGAGGACACCTCATTTATATATTAACCATTTATTTTGATATTTGGAAATGAGGTGGAGGGTTATGTGGCAAATAAGAATGGTGTGAGGTATGGCATTTAATTCATTTGAATTTACTATTGAAGTATGGTTCCCATTTTTAATTGTGAAAAATGTTTCACAAAACTAAAATGGTCATGAGATTTTGTCATAAGCTCACTTCATTTTCATTTGCTCCTCTCTCCTCTCTTGAGTTCATCCTCCTCCTCAACCCTAAATCTTTCTCATGTGTTGAGATACATAGGGTTAGAGATAGAAAAAATCGCTACTAACCATCTATGCATCTTCTAAACAAACTAGTTAGTTTAGTTGCATTCTTTTGAAAGTAGAAGATTGAGATAAGAACTTTCAGGTGGATCATCGAGGATCGAGGAAGCCGACGACCAAGCTTGATCTAGGACCAAAAAGGAGCTTAATAAGAGTATCAAGAAGACCCGAAGGACACGAATCTATCAGTATAAAACTTCTATCACAGTAGATAATAATCTATGAAGTTTTTGCTATTAGGGCTTATGGTAGTTCTTGGGTTATAGTCTTTGTTGCATGCTTCAAAATCGATTTTTGAAATTTCCACCTCTCTACAAACCCCGTAGAGTGTGCTACATAGACTTACATGGTGTCAGAGCCACTCCATAAGCCTTAGATAGCTTATTACGACGTTAGAAATCCGTTGTTTTTGTCGTGCACGAACTACCGACAAAAACAATCCCAAAAATTAATGTTTTGACTTGTTTGCACACCCTGCGGACTCACGGTTTGAACCGAGAAGCGGCGGGACAGTGCTTAGGTACCCCGGGGAACCCCGGGGGGCCAAAGGTCGGGCCTACCCTCGAGACCACCAAGTAGTGGCCTAGCGGGTGGGGACCCGAGAGCACCCCATATGGATACCCCCTAGGCCCCCTAGACGTATATTAATTTCATGTTCTTCGACCCCATGAAGATTCGGGCGGGTTTCGAGTTCGTTTCGACTCCCGGATTGGCTTAAAACGATTTTTTTGGGGACTTTAGTGAACTGTTTTTTTTTCAAGTCTTGGAAAATGGTATCGTTCGCTAATTGCGCGAGGAATTCTAGTGTCGTGGTTTTCCTTACTTGCTTTAGTTATGCGTATATGTGTATTTAAACATCTTCTAATCGCTATACGTCGATTAGAAGGGGCTGCACATATCTTGTGATGTTCTGTGTTGCGAATGGTTTGATAGATCATCGGGTGAATGGCCCGGTGTGAATATAGATATGAGATGTGAGTGAATTTTGTAATTCATGTAATAATTGATGTATATTCTTTTATTGGGGCACATCCGGGTTGAGGATGATGTCACCGACTGTATATTATTTTTCATTTCCACATCTAGGAATGACCCGCGGAGGAGTGCACAAGCTACCGGGTTCTAGAATTCAGTGGATGGCCATCTCGAGGAGTTGAGACTCGGGTCACCCAATTCTAGGATTGACGGGTAGCTTTCCGCTCTTGTAGGGGTCTAGGATAGTTCACACTCGGCTATTCACACGACGGTGCAAGATTGCATTTCATAGCTAGGTGGCTCGATGAAATGCAAAGTTCCTAGTTGATCTATTTTTCCATTCTCTGTGATGTTGATATCGGTGATGCTTATTATGCATGCGATGAATGGTTATATATATATATGTTGTATATGTTTTGCATCCGCGCTAGTCCTGCTCCCGCTCTGCCGGTAGTTAAGTAACCTAACGATGCATGACAGGCCCCCATGGCAAATGCGAATGGCATATTCGTACATTCTATTTTCGTTTTTTTCTGGTGTGATAGGATTTAAATTGATGGGACCGCATTAATCTTCATTAATACAAGATAATAAACCTAAAAAGATGTTGTTGGAACAATTTAAGAAACTACTCGGTTCTTTTCAAAACACTCATTTAAAAAGCGGAGCTTGAACCACTCCTTTTCAAAGCTATCGTTCTTTTAACGATATCAAGTTCATTACGTTCAAGGTTTTCGTATAAACCAGCCGTAGCTCTCCGTCATTTCAAATGAGTAGCACATCATATTCATATTATATTTGTTGGCCTTCGTCAAGGCATAGTGAATGGTAGCGGTGTGTTGCTTATTTTAGTATAGATAGATGCATTGGTTTAGGAGAGTCGTACAGCCTTATTGGCCTTCGTCAAGGATGAGTACGGATGGGTCCAAATTAATCAGGATAATGACGAGAAGAACTTGACTTGCGTCTTATGATTTGTTGGCCTTCGTCAAGGGCATAAGAGCTTAGGGCAAAAACCCTGTCGAAATTTTCAAACATAAAGAAAACTTGCAGATTGAGCATACCTTCTGAAGTGTGGTGACTAAAGTGGCTTCTATCTAGGTCATCACGCAATGATAGTTGGATCTCGATCCCACTGATGAGTAGGATTACTCTTGGGAGATATTTTTCACTTCACAATTAGTTAACCTATTAGGTGTTTAGAAAGTGTTGACGGGGCTACGCCTCTGCGGAAATGAGGTTTATTTTAATTAAGTCCGTGCGAGAGCACGGGGAATCTCCCTCGGAGTACCAACACCCACCTGGCAGAACGGTTAGCGAACTTGTAAAGTGTAAATGATCCCGACTAATTCTCTTTTTAAGGTTTGATGGAGAATTCAAGGAAACGGTGCGAGCCATCCTGGTTAGATAAGATAATAAACCAATCTAATTTTGCAAGAGCATATGCTGAGTGTTTCTTTTCTCTCTCTCTCTCTCTCTCTGGCAGCAACCATAACGGGACTTAAACTACTACTTGAGAAAAATACACCGGCTGGGCCAAACTATAAAGATTGGCTGAGGAACGTCAAAATTGCACTCACTTATGACAAAGTGGCATATGTCATCACCAGTACTGCTCCCCCTGTCCCAGGGCCGAATTCCATGGTTGCAGACATCGATATCCGCAAAACATGAGATCTGGATTGCAAAAAATCTAAGTGCATTGTGCTGGCTTCAATGAATAATGAATTTTAGAAGCAGCATGAAAAAATGGACATTAAATCCATTTTCCTCCATTGCAAGGATTTGTATGGAGAGCACTCTCGTATTGTAAGGTACGAGACCTCAAAGAAATTATTCTAGATGAGGTTAGCTGTCGGATCACCTGTAGGAGAATATGTCCTAAAGATGATCAGTCCCATTGAAGAGCTTGTAAACCTGGGATGCGTGTTAGAGAACAAGTTATACATTGACTTGATTCTACAATCCCTTCCTCACACCTTCTCTCAATTCGTGCTGAATTTCAACATGCACAGGATGGAAGCAGGTCTTCCAAAGCTCCTCAATATATTGAGGGTAGCTGAGAGCTCCTTGAAGAAGAAGTAGACACATGTTCTTATTGTTGGGAATATTCCTCTTCTAAATCCAAAGCGAAAGTAAACAGAAAGAAGAAGAATAACCCCAACAAGCCGAAAAGAGGTGTCAAAAAGGTGCAAGGAACGAACAATTCGAAGAGAGTGAAAGCTGGAAAGGATGAGTGTTACCACTGTCACAAGAAGGGCCACTGGAAGAAAGATTGCAAGGCTTTTAAAGCCAAGGGTAAGGACACGAAGCAAGCTGATGCTTCGGTTTCTGGTGTGTTCGTGATTGAAAACTGTTTTTCAGTTAACTCTACATTATGGATACTAGATACCGGTTCTGTTTCTCATATTTGTAATTCTTTGCAGGCACTGAGAAACCGTAGATTGTTGAAGGCAGATGATATAACCCTAAGGGTGGGTAACGGAGCAAACGCAGATGCTGTTGCAGTGGGGGATTATCACCTGGGTTTGACGAGTGGACACATTTTGGTGTTGTATAACTGTTTTTGTGTACCAAGTATACCGTGTAATATTATATCGGTATCTTTGACCGTCTCATCAAAACAGATGTTCCAACTCCGTGATGCCTGCTTTAATCCATAAATGGATTTAAGCAACTTGCACATTTTCCTGCTGCTCCCACTCTGAATGAAACCCTCTGGCTGATCCATATAGATGTATTCTTCCAAATTTCCATTTAGAAAAGCGGTCTTTACGTCTATCTGCCAAATCTCATAATCGTGGAAGGCATGTCACGACCCAAATTTAGGCGCATGACCGGCACTTAAACCACGTGACGTCTACAGGCATAACGCAATTTACGTAAGACGAAAACCCAGAAATCTAAACCATCAAAAGGAAGTAAGGGATAAAAACATTGTTAAAAACATTTGGAAATCTCAAGTAAAAATCTTAAACCTTAAGTTTATTTTCTTAAAAATTTCAGCAACACCTCATTTGTAAAAACTAGCCCCGAAACGAGTACAAACATAGTATAAAAATAAAGCATCTCCAAACGGGAGCAAATCACGCCCAAAGGTGGAAACAACCACCACAAGCATATATATGACACCGTAGCGAAGAAATAGACAATATAAATGAAAAAACAGCATAAAGAGGTAAAACTACATAATAAATGCCGGCTCACACGAGCACGACACCCAAGATCACAAAATATACAATATCGATCCTCACAACTCGTCTCCAAATCAATACATGAAAGTAGTAGATGGAAAGTACCAGATACAATAAGATGTACAATGGATAAAATCGGATGACCGCAAACCCACCTATAGCAAAAAGGCCTCACAGCCAACCGTAGCGGTATCCACTGAAATAGATACAATAAAAAGCCATGCCGCGACTACTCTGAGAGTCAAGCCTGCAAAACACTGTGGCACAACGGGAGTGAGTTGCCAACTCGTGAATAGTAAGTAACATCATACAGATAATCGCAGATATGCACGAACATCGATAATCTATAACATGCAATCTGATAGCATAAGTATGGCAATATGGATATGCAACAATCATGATCAAGATACACCATCAGGGTACTACAACTACATGAACAATGCATATCTAATTAATACTGAGTATGGGATAAAACATATCATCATCAATGAATCATCATCGTGGAAAAACCCGGTGTCCATCAACGACACCCCAAATCCCAATACCTTAGGTGTCGTCACTCTGATCGGTCCTCATATCCTGTAAATCTCATGGAACCTGAGTGACCAACATCGGCACTCGAAAACATCATGAAAACTAGTGTTCAATATCGACACGTAAATCCACATAACTCGGGCTCCGTCAGTCCGGATCGGCCAACGGGCTCTGTCGGTTCGGATCGGCTCATATCCATCTCACGACTCCGGTCGGTATCCTCCGGATTACCGTCTGGTACAACCAATCACTTGTAGGTAGTAGTCCCTCTGTCAGGCTCATCGTCTACTGCACAACATCCCTTTCTTGCCTCAGGGTACCATACCGGGTTCACCATGAACCCATAAACGAATCATCCATCTCCTCGAATCGGGTTTCTAACAAAATCTCAGAACCGAGAAAACTCATGGTGGATGCATCAAAATATCATATCAAGAGAAATCAGGTTTTCAAAACAATGCATACTTTCTTGAAAATATCACCACAGTTCTCAAATCCATAAATCACACGAAATCCGTATCTCAATGCGTAAATTCATGAAATATGATGTATGCAGCATAGAACAGTAATATGAGCATATCAAAGGAAAACCACTCTTTTAAATGAATCAAGTTTTTAATAATATCATACGGTTCCCAATTTCTCCAAAATCCAATGCAATATCATATAAAGGTGTATATGTAGCTATAGCAAGGTATGTGTATATGCATGTAGCTATGCATGCATGTTGTATTTCATATGCGCAATAGAACAAGAATTAACGTCTCAATGTCAATAACGAATACAATACCACATATGTGTATAGATTGTGCGTGTCATGGCAATTACCAACGGTCTGTGTGTACCTTAAAATTTAGTGCTCGTACAACATGAACCGTCAGTAATGGTGCAATATTCACATATATCGAGTCAAGGTACAACAAGTAATGGTATGCAATGATGCTCATGCACAATCACTCATATGCATATAAACATGCGACTATAATATCATATCTATCCCTGACGTTTAACGCCATACGGGCGATTTCCCCGTAGATGTTAAATCTACTCACCAATGATCTAGAGCTAGGTAAATCCAACCTGTTGCTTTCCTTTCTTCGTAGCGTCCAAAGTCCCGGCCTGCGATCCTATTAACACACAATACAATAACACATAGATTTAGCAAACTACGCAATAATAAATGAACACAACGCCAATTACCGAATCGGTTCCCTTAAGCTACAAAAGGGTTCGCTTAGCGGCTAACGTGTATAGCGAAATCATCAAAACAAACTCACGACAGCAAGCTACCCGAAACACTTAAAATACGTCGGATCAATCGTATCGCACTTTGCCGAAACGCCTAAAATTAGCTAAGTGTTCCCAGATTTTGACTGCAGGCTATACAGAAAAATCGAGCAGTACCAAACACCCCAAAATACCTACAGACAGCTACCCTAAAATTCCTAACTCCCCAGTCTCCTAGAAATCCGAGCTCGCCGGAATTCCTCTCATTCTCGCCGGCCAAAACAGGTGGGATTGGGTTCGGGTTTCAGGTGAACACTCAGGGCCTCTAGCACAATACTACCACACTGCTAGATTTTCCAGTAAAAATCTGTGGTAATAGCAGTTCATAGACACCGTAAAATGACACTAAAAATATGATATGTGCTCAAAACTATATGTTTAGTGTTCTAAACAACCACTACTAAGCAACACAACATAACAATAACCTAATTAACAGTTAGGGATCATTACCTATCCACACTTGCTCAAAAATCATAGCTTTCCATACTCCAAGTCATCTTAGTTGCTTAATCTTAAATTGTGAAGGGTTTTGATGAAGTTTTGTGGGGATTTGCTTGGGTTTAGTGATGGCTTGGGTAGGGTTTCAGTTGAGGGAAGAGGAGGAAATGAGAAGAAGAAAATTATGTGAATGAAAGAGTGAGAAGAGAATGAGGGAGTGTATAAGGGAGGGTGGGGGAAATGAGGGTGTCAGGTTAGAGAATGCACCAAGCCCATTCTCTCTCCTCATTAAATGCTCCCCATGCTTCATCATTCACTCTCTCTCTCTCTCTCTTCCTCTCTTAAGTCAACCCAATTTAAACCATTAATTTTAAAACTAATTAACTTAATTAATTACATATAACATAATGGAATGAGATTAAGGTGACATGGCTACTTAAGCATGGTTAACCCTAATTAACTCTAGGTTAACATGCACAAGTGTGTGCAAGCCCGAAATAAATAATAATAATAAATTAATTAATTTTTATAAAATATGTAAAAACTATTTTGGTTAACATTTTATTAAAAACCCGCATTATCGCTTAATTAACACTAATCGCATTCTAAGGTGTTACATATGGAAAGAAGGATCCGAATAGATTTGAGCATAGCCACTGGAGAAAAGGTTTCATCATAGTCTAAACCAGGTCTTTGACGAAATCCTTTTGCAATAAGTCTAGCCTTATAGGTTTCAACCTGTCCATCTACACCAATTTTCTTTCTGAAGATCCATTTGCAGCCTACGGGTTTTACCCCTTCTGGAGCAATGTCCAAAATCCATACTTTGTTAGTGTACATGGACTCCATCTCGGTCCGTATTGCATCCAGCCATTTTACCGAGTTGCCGCTCCGAATGGCTTGATGGAAGCAAGTTGGCTCATCATTGTCAATGATGCAATCCTCTCTATCCTCGTATATGAGAAAACTGTAGTATCTCTTGGACGGATGAAACTGCCTACTAGTCCTGCGGAGTGGCGCGGGAATGTCTTGTTCTTTCGAAACCTCCGGTTCTACCATGCTGTAACAACTCCAATTTTAGTGTACAAAAATTTGTTTAAAAGTTGATGTATACTTGGAGTATTTGCGTTTACAGTGAGTACTATAAGTTATTGTTTTGCTTTTTAATAGCAAGAAGGAGCTTGTAGCTCACTGGTAAGACCTTGCGCTGCTGAACCAAAACACCAGAGTTCAAATCACATCACCCACATTATTTTTTTTTATATTGTTTTCTTTTAAATTTTTAGAATTCCAAGAGTCTACACATGCTAAACCCGTAAAACCAAAAGTCACAAATAAAACAAACTGTCCCATGAGAACAACCAAGAGACACTGGACACGTGGCAACGAGTTCAACCCCGACTCGGCCTGACTCGGCCGGCGGACCGGCCGACTCGGCCGCCGCCGCCGACCGATTCAGCTCGGATCGGCTTTGTCCCTTATGTGAACTTGTGTCTTTTTGTATCCCTATTACCCCTATATACTTTAAAAACTCTGAATTATTACAGATAATTAAAAATCCAATTAAAACCGTTTTTAATACAAAATTTAATATAATTTTCTCACACCCCTTCATCTAATTCTAACCCTAATCTTTTCCTATAAATACCACACCAAATCACACCCCCTCACTCACAAATTCTGTCCAAACTCTTGAGAAAACTCTCTAGAATTTTTGTGTACAAGTGGAGTTAGCGAAGGGCGAAACTCCGGCGAAATTCCGACGACGACCATAGGAGCACCCGGCGACGAAACGACGCACCGGAACCTACTACCAATCCCTCTCCCTCTCCTTTAATCTGAAATCCCGTAATTCCCACCTCCCTCTTCTCTATTCTATTCTAAAAATTTGTAAAACTAAAACCCGACGGAAGCGAAATTAATCCTACTTCCGATTCGGTTTTTCTTTAAAAAAATCCATCTTTTCTTAAATACAACATATCAAACTCTTACATCTTGACTATTAATCATTAACAAAACATGTTGAACAAGTTTCATAGCAAAATATTTTATATTGCAATTTTTATCGTACTTTTTCACTAAAATACCATGTAGTTTAGTTTCAACTTTAAAACATCATTAATCTCGCTATACCTTTAGATAGATCACAAGGTAATGACCTACCTCTTCACAACACTCATATGCAATATAGCACAATACCTTTTGGGAAATATAGATTCGGAAAATACCGTTTTACACAAAACTATCTCTAACTTATAAAAACCATTTTCATAAGATTATGTATTTTAAACAAGTATTTGCAAAGCGCCGCTACAACCCATTTTGAGGAACCCGTTCGGGATGGTGCAGATTATCACACATCCTCGGACTTAGTAGTGCGAGATGCAGACCTCCGCAAGGAGCATTCGGTCTCGAGAGATTTAAAAATACAAATATCTTAAGAAAGTGAGATTTCTAGAAATATAATATATTAAAATTATTTTTATATAAATATATATATATATGTATCATCAAAATATCTATTTTTGTGATAATATAAATATTCCAACTTTTCTAAATCACAAGAATCACTTTACATGAAATTCCATACAAGTTCAATATTACAATTAAATACCCTATATTATGAAATTAGGTTATTTTCACTAAAAATGTCACATATATAAAATCTGCATCTATGACAACTCTAACGACGATAATTAAATACTTGGGGTGTATTTTGAAAATTATACAAAAATATTTTTACATATAACCCCCTCAAATTCTATAAATTACTCTAAGGACCCTAATGAACATAGGTTTAAGTGGGACCAATCTCTTGAGCCTCAGAGAGCCGGAGAAGTGGGTGCTTGCCTATTTAAGGTAGACAACTTAATTAACGGTGTTATCAACACGGTAAACGTCTTTGAAAAATACATAAATCCTGCCGCCCATGTGCAACGGTTACCGATAACACCAAAACCTAATTCAGGACTTCAATTTCTTTTCTAATTGTTCTGACTCAGACTGAGTTTCATTATAAATAATCTGACTTGAATATGATTCAAGTACAAACTACAATGCAATATGAATCCATGAATACATATATTCAATCTATTCAATCTGTATTGACTGAACCGAACCATAGATATACTTCCATTTACATGATTCTCCAGTTACATCCATGATTCTCCAGTTACATTCATTTACTGATATCATGGTTCCGTCAAGTCATCCAATTATACATCTATACAAAACAATACAATTTACACTACAATACAAACAATACATCACGGGGTTTAAGGGGTAGATTGGTACGGAAGGTGTTAGAAGTGGCACGAGACTGCAAGATTTAAGACACATAACCTGTATTCCGTTGCTGTTGTACCGTGGCATAACGGTTCCTTGTACATTCCGTTCGCCTTAGTCTCTAGTCTACTGAGACTCCTCTCATATACACTGGCATCTTTCTGTACCAAGCTACAAACAACAGCGTTAACACTAAATACAACTTTAAAAGTTACACTCTCTCTCTGCCTATTCTACTTCTCCTTTATCTTTGGGACTTACCGAGCGATTTGTTCGCTGACGACAGTCTCTTTCTTCTTCTTTGAATGTCGTCAGGTGATTCGGACCTTCCAGAGATCGAGCCCACCAGTGACGACTTGGACCACTTTATTGAAGATCCCGAGTTGTAGTTTCACTTGTACTTTTTCTTTTACATTTTGTATTTTCCTTTTCTGTTATGCCACTGTTTAGGCATTGCTTTCATTCAGATATATTTACTTTTCTATGTACTGTAAAAGAATGTTAATAAATAAAGTTGTTGTTTCATTACATTTGTCTCTTGTGTATATTTCTTTTATATTGCTTAGTTACGCTTAGCGTATTTACTTCTGAGTAAATAAGTAGCAGCCTCGTCGCGCCCTCTGCCCGTACACCGGGAAGCAGGGCGTAACAGGTTTTGTTGGTGGCCCATGCAGGTCTAAGTTGTATGGAACCCTACCATGCAGTTCTGCTCTGCGTGAACAATCTAAGGAATATAACACAAGAACCAGCAACTAAAACATTCTTTACAATTCATATTCCTTGAATCTTATCATTTACTTTGAATCTGTCCTAACCTAAATTTTTCTTCAAGGTTATGGATTCCCCAAACAACACCAGCACAAATGTCAACAACACACCTCCACCACTACCACTCACACCTGCCGTCCCCGCTCCGATCAACGAGCAGACGGTTCTGCTTGAGGCGATCCGCAGCTTCTTGGAAGGACAGTAGCAGCAGACTGCTATTCTAATGAACCGTCCCAAGGCAAAAGCACCTGGGGTGAAGCAATTCAGGGTTTTACACCCCAAACAATTCTCAGGAAAAGAAAACCTGCTGGAAGCTGAGGAATGGGCTCAGAGCATCGAAGACGATCTGGCAGCAGAACAAGTACCAGAGATAGCTTGGGTCCGTGTTGCGAAACTGCTGCTCACGGACAATGCACGGGTCTGGTAGAAGGCGGAAGAAAGCCGTCTTGATCAACCCATCGAATGGAAGACTTTCCGAAACATGTTTGACGCTAAGTACTTCTCTGAGACTGCCAGGTTCGACAAGGAACAACAGTTCATCCAACTGCAACAGGTTCGATATGGACCAAGTCGGTAGATGAATATGACGCTGAGTTCACCATGCTTAGTCGGTAAGATATGTCTCAATAATTCGATTTTTCAATAAATCACATACTACACAGCTAACACAATACTTTAACAGATTTACCGCACACCTGATACCGACGGATGAGATCAGAGCCCGTCGATTTCAACAAGGTTTAGATTCGGTGATCCAGGCTGCACTAGCCACAGGAGATTTTCCGACTCATGAATCGGCTCTGAAAGCTGCCCGCCATTATGAGGAAGTGGTAAAGATGAGGGCAGACCTCAATCTTCTGGAGTTAAGCTCCTTGCCAACCAGATGGCAGGAGGAGCCTCATCAAGACCACCTTTTGTGTCAAGGAGACCGGGAGTACCAATCAACAGGCCCAACCCAGCCTTTTGTACCTACTGCAAGAGAACTGGACATATGATGAAAGATTTTCGGTAAGCCAACCGTCTTTTCTTAGTCTGTGACTCAGCTACTCATGACATTGGGTCTTATCCCCAAAGACAAAACCCAGTTGCTGCACCCAGGCCAGCAATCACCTATCAGCAGCGACCAGCCCTTCAGGCACCTACTCCATGACTTGCACTACCTGCTCCACCACCTAGAGGACCACCGACTGCACCTCCTCCTCGCCAGTTCCATCAAGCTCAACGGAACATTCCGAGGAATGCTCCTCAGGTCAGGAGGAATGTACCACGGCGTCAGGCTTTCACGATGACCGTGGAAAAAGCTGAGGCCACTGGCCAAGTTATCACTGGTAACCCTTTCTTTTCAAGCTTTCCTTTCAGTCTTAATATCTATCCACATGTTTTTCCTATACCTAAAACATATCCCACATACCTTAGGTACAATCTTAGTAGCCTCACTTCCTGCACTAGCACTCTTCGATACTAGAGCATCTCACTGCTTTATGTCGCAATGGTTCGTCCGAACTCATGCGATTCCAGTCACACCGTTTGTATCTAATTGGAATGTCAGTTCAGGAAATGGCGTTCTAAAAGCAACAATGGGATACAACTTGTGTCCAGTAGTCGTCTGCAGCATAGAATTCTATGCTGACTTCAAGGTGCTAGACATACCGAACTTCGATGTGGTTCTAGGTATGGATTGGCTAGGAACCTTCTATGCTACTATCGACTGTCGTCAAAAGAGGGTAGTATTCAAGATTCCAGACCATCCGGTTTTCTATTTCAAAAGTGGAGACCGTACCCTGGAGCCAAGTACTTACAAGGCGAAGCCAAAGAAGATAGTAATTGCAGCAACTCAAGCAAAGGAAGAATCAAAGCCAGATATGGTTCGAGAGTTCGACGATGTATTTCCTGACGATATATCAGGTTTGCCTCCCGATCGAGCTCTTGAATTCAGCATTGATTTAGTACCAGGAGCACAACCGGTGATCAAAGCACCTTATCGATTAAGTCCGGAAGGTTTGAAGGAAGTCTGAACTCAGTTGGACGAATTATTGGCGAAAGGATGGATTCGTCTCAGCACGTCAAGTTGGGGATCGCCAGTATTACTTGTGAAGAAGAAGGAAGGTTCATACAGAATGTACATCAATTATAGAGTCTTGAACGAAGTAACGTTAAAGAACAAGTATCCGCTACAGCGCATCGACGATTTATTCGATCAGCTAAGTGGATCTTGTGTTTTCTCCAAGTTAGATCTTCGTTTAGGTTATCATCAGGTGAAGGTCAAGGAATCTGATATCCACAAAACGACTTTCAGAACTCGTTATGGACATTACGAATTTCTTGTGATGCCATTTTGAGTGACCAACGCACCAGCAATATTCATGAACCTGATGAATCAAGTTTTCCGGGAGTACTTAGACAGGTTCGTTGTCATTTTCATCGACGACATCCTGGTGTATTCCAAGAGTCGGAAAGAGCATGCCGAATACCTATGAATTGTCCTGGAAACTCTACGACAACATCAACTCTACGCCAAGTACGGTAAGTGTGAGTTCTGGCTAGATCAAGTTGGTTTTCTTGGACATATTGTATCGGGCGAAGGAATCTCTGTTGATCCAGCGAAAGTTTCAGCAGTAAGCGAATGGCCGAAACCAAAGTCAGTAAAGGACATTCGAAGTTTCTTGGGTTTAGCTGGATATTACAGAAGGTTCATTGAAGTCTTTCTAAGATAGCAACACTCCTGACCAAGCTCACACGTAAAGATGAAGAATTCGTGTGGTCAGAAGCATGCGAACAGGCTTTCGTAGAACTCAAGTCAAGGTTAACATCAGCACCTATTCTTTCTATACCGGACCAATCTGGAGGATTTGAAGTGCATTGTGATGCATCCGGTAAGGGATTAGGATGTGTTTTACATCAACACGGTAAGGTTGTGGCTTATGCTTCAAGACAGCTGAAGACTCATGAGCGCAATTTTCCGACGCATGATTTGGAGTTGGCAGTTATTATATTTGCTCTTAAGATTTGGCGCCATTATCTTCTTGGTGAACGAGTGAACATATACATAGATCACAAGAATCTGAAATATGTGTTTACTCAGAAGGAGCTTAATATGCGGCAGAGACGATGGTTAGACCTCATGGTAGACTTTGACATCAACCTGCAATATCATCCAGGGAAGGCGAATGTGGTACATGATGCACTTAGTCGCTAACCATTAGCAATGCATCTCAGCGCTCAGTGAAAGTTTCAACAAGACTTGTATCAGTTGGAGATTGAAGTAGTCATGCCAAGTAACGCTTCAAGTTTGATGAATTTACAAGTTCAATCTACAATTGTCAATCAGATCAAAGAAGCTCAAGCAAGTGATGCTAAGTTGCAAAAGATTAGAGAACAGGTAGAGAATGGACTCAGAACAGACTTCATCATCCATGAAGACAGATCTTTGAGATACGGCAGCAGATTGTGTGTACCAAAAGGTCCTGTTCGGGAAGAGTTAATAAAAGAAGCTCACAGCTCTCCCTACTCAGTACATCCTGGAGGTACAAAGATGTACAAAAATCTACTTCAGAATTACTGGTGGCATGGAATGAAGCATGAAATAGCCAGAAGCGTCACTAAATGCTTGTTGTGTCAGCAAGTAAAGGCTGAACATCACAGGACTGCTGGATTACTTCAACCGTTACCTATCCCAGAATGGAAGTGGCAACACATCACGATGAAGCGTGAAGATTTGATGCGACCTCTATTTTACTAATCCAGCCCGGGATCGCCTCGAGGATAAAGTGGTAGTACAGGTTCTAGGGCCTTTCCACAGCCCCTGCGCGTATGCTTCTAACGAGAAAAGCAGATCAGATCGCTTATGGGCTGTCGGTTCATCTGTTGAGCTATAGCTCCCATGAGAGGGCCGACCTCCAACTCTTAGCATCTTTCACGCTCACTCTCTAAGCATTCGATGTTATGGGTCATTATGGATCGACTCACAAAGGCGGCTCACTTTATCCCATTTCGAGTTGGCCAATCAACCAAGACATTAGCAAAGAATTACATGGAGGTAAGAATCTACTTAAGATTTAAAATCTTTAAATATGTACTATCTCTGATACCCATGAACTCATACAGGAAATTGTGGACTTCATGTAGTACCGGTTTGCATTGTCTCTGATCGTGACACCAGGTTCTAATCGCAATTTTGGCAGAGTCTGCAAGCAAGCTTGGGAACAAGTCTGAACTTCAGCACGGCTTATCATCCACAAATTGATGGTCAGTCTGAGCGAACTATTCAGATCTTGAAGGATATGCTCAGAGCATGTATGTTGGACTTCGGAGGATCGTAGGAAGATCACCTACATCTTGTAGAGTTTTCATACAACAACAACTACCAAGCAAGCATTGGAATGTCACCTTTTGCAGCGCTCTATGGAAGGAAGTGTCGATCGCCATTAAGTTAGGACGACATCGGAGATAGAGAACTTCTTGGACCTGAGATGATAGTAGCAACTGTTGATGTGGTTCGTACTATCAGGGAAAGAATGCGCATAGCCCAAGATCGACAGAAGCACTGGGCTGATGCAAAGCGACGTCACTTGGAGTTCCAACCAGGAGATCACATATTCTTAAAGATGTCTTCGAACCGTGGATTGATCCGATTTGGAAGATGGGGTAAGCTAAGTCCGAGATATATTGGACCGTTCGACATACTCGAACGAGTCGGTAAAGTGGCATACCGCTTGGCACTTCCACTTTCATTGGAAGGAATGCATAATGTGTTTCACATATCCTAACTCAGAAGATATGTGAGTGACCCCAGCCACATTCTCGATCATTCCGAGCTCACTGTACAGCCCGACTTATCTTGTGAGCAACAACATGTTGAGATTCTGGACAGGAAAGCGAAGTCACTTCGGAACAAAGAAGTCAACTTGGTTCGAGTGATATGGAGAAAAGACACTCGAGGAGAATCAACTTGGGAAAAGGAAGATGAGATGCGTGCAAGATATCCTCACCTCTTTGTAAACTAGTCCTTAAAATAAAATTTGTAAATTTCGAGTACAAAATTTTTGTAAGGAGGGTAGACTATAACAACTCTAATTTTAGTGTACAAAAATTTGTTTAAAAGTTAATGTGTACTTGGAGTATTAGCATTTACTGTGAGTACTATAAGTAATTGTTTTGCTTTTTAATAGCAAGAATGAGCTTGTAGCTCATTGGTAAGACCTTTCACTGCTGAACCAAAGCACCAGAGTTCAAGTCCCATCACCCACATTATTTTTTTAGATTGTTTTCTTTTAAATTTTTAGAATTCCAAGAGTCTACACATGCTAAACCCGTAAAACCAAAAGTCTAAAATAAAACAAACTGTCCCAGGAGAACAACCAAGAGACACTGGACACGTGGCAACGAGTTCGGCCCCGACTCGGCCTGACTCGGCTAGCGGACCGGCCGACTCGGCCGCCGCCGCCGGCCGATTCAGCTCGGATCGGGTTTGTCCCTTCTGTGAACCTGTGTCTTTTTGTATCCCCATTACCCCTGTATACTTTAAAAACTCTGAATTATTAAAGAGAATTAAAAATCCAATTAAACCCCTTTTTAATACAAAATTTAATACAATTTTCTCACACCCCTTAATCTAACCCTAACCCTAATCTTTTACTATAAATACCACACCTAATCACACCCCCCTCACTCACAAATTCTGTCCAAATTCTCAAGAAAACTCTCTAGAATTTTTTATACAAGTGGAGTTAACGAAGGGCGAAATTCCGACGACGACCTTAGGAGCTCCCGGCGACGAAACGACGCACCGGAACCTACTACCAATCCCTCTCCCTCTCCTCTAATCTGAAATCCCGTAAGTCCCACCTCCATCTTCTCTATTATATTCTAAAAATTTGTAAAACTAAAACCCGACGGAAGCGGAGTTAATCCGACTTTCGATTCGGTTTTTCTTTAAAAAAACTCCATCTTTTCTTAAATACAACACATCAAATTCTTACATCTTGACTATTAATCATTAACAAAACATGCTGAACAAGTTTCATAGCAAAATATTTTATATTGCAATTTTTATCTTACTTTTTCACTAGAATACCATGTAGTTTAGTTTTGACTTTAAAACATCATTAATCTTGCTATACCTTTAGATAGATCACGAGGTAATGACCTACCTCTTCACAACACTTATATGCAATATAGCACAATACCTTTTGGAAAATATAGATTCGGAAAATACCGTTTTACACAAAACTATCTCTAACTTATAAAAACCATTTTCACAAGATTATGTATTTTAAACAAGTCTTTGCAAAGCGCCGCTACAACCCATTTTGGGGAACCCATTCGGGATGATGTAGATTATCGCACATTCTCGGTCTTAGTAGTGCGAGATGCAGACCTCCGCAAGGAGCATTCGGTCTCGAGAGATTTAAAAATATAAATATCTTAAGAAAGTGAGATTTCTAGAAATATAATATATTAAAATTATTTTTATATAAATATATATATATATATATATATATATATATATATATATATATATATATGAATCATCAAAATATCTATTTTTGTGGTAATATAAATATTCCAACTTTTCTAAATTACAAGAATCACTTTACATGAAAATACCATAAAATTCCATACAAGTTCAATATTACAATTAAATACCCTATATTATGAAATTAGGTTATTTTCACTAGAAATATCACATATATAAAATCTACATCTATGACAACTCTAAAGCCGATAATTAAATACTTGGGGTGTATTTTGAAAATTATACAAAAGTATTTTTACATATAACCCACTCAAGTTCTATAAATTACCCTAAGGACCCTACTAAACATAGGTTTAAGCGGGACCAATCTCTTGAGCCTCAGGAAGCTGGAGAAGCGGGTGCTTGCCTATTTAAGGTAGATAACTTAATAAACAGTGTTATCAACACGGTAATCGTTTTTAAAAAAGACACAAATCCTGCCGCTCATGTGCAGCGGTTACCGATAACACCAAAATCTAATTCAGGACTTCAATTTCTTTTCTAATTGTTCTAACTCAGACTGAGTCTCATTATAAATAATCTGACTTGAATATGATTCAAGTACAAACTACAATGCAATATGAATCCATGAATACATATATTCAATCTATTCAATCTGTATTGACCGAACCGAACCATGGATATACTTCCATTTACATGATTCTCCAGTTACATCCATGATTCTCCAGTTACATCCATTTACTGATATCATGGTTCCGGCAAGTCATCCAGTTATACATCTATACAAAACAATACAATTTACACTACAATACAAACAAGATATCGTGGGGTTTAAGGGGTAGATTGGTACGGAAGGTGTTAGAAGTGGCACGAGACTGCAAGATTTAAGACACCTAACCTGTATTCCGTTGCTGTTGTACCGTGGCATAACGGTTCCTTGTACATTCCGTCCACCTTAGTTTCTGGTCTACTGAGTCTCCTCTCGTATACACTGGCATCTTTCTCTACCAAGCTACAAACAACAGCGTTAACACTAAATACAACTTTAAAAGTTACACACTCTCTCTGCCTATTCTACTTCTTCTTTATCTTTGGGACTTACCGAGCGATTTGTTCGCTGAAGACATTCTCTTTCTTCTTATTTGAATGTCGTCAGGTGATTCGGACCTTCCAGAGATCGAGCCCACCAGTGACGACTTGGACCAGTTTATTGAAGATCCCGAGCTGTAGTTTCACTTGTACTTTTTCTTTTACATTTTGTATTTTCCTTTTCTGTTATGCCACTATTTAGGAATTGCTTTCATTCAGATGCATTTACTTTTCCATGTACTATAAAAGAATGTTAATAAATAAAGTTGTTGTTTCATTACATTTGTCTCTTGTGTATATTTCTTTTATATTCCTTATTTACGCTTAGCGTATTTACTTCTGAGTAAATACATAGCGGCCTCGTCGCGCCCTCTGCCCGTACACCGGGAAGCAGGGCGTGACACATGCTTTCAGTAATAAGTTATGGTTCTGGAATTTCTTCCAGTTCTATTGCGCTCCGACTAGTTTCTTTTTCCAAAAATTGATTTTCCAAAAAGTGGGAATGACGAGAAACAAAAACCTTTTGTTCCTCTGCGTAATAGAAAAGATACCCCCTGAAATTCTTTGGGTACCCACAAACTTACACGGTACTGAGCGTGCCTCGAGCTTGTCCGCATGCTGCTTTTTGACAAAAGCTGGACATCTCCATATCTTCAGATACCGAAGATAAGGTTTCTTCACACTCCACATCTGATATGGTGTGGTTAGCACAGTCTTGGTAGGAACCTTATTCAAAATATATGCAGCTGATTCTAGTGCATAACCCCAGAAGAATCGCGGTAACTTAGCGTTACTCATCATGGAATGTACTATATCTAATAGGGTTCTGTTCCGCTTTTCCGATATACCGTTGTGTTGAGGTGTGTATGGAGGAGTAAGCTGAGAGAGGATTCCATTCTCTTTTAAGTAACCCAGGAACTCGGCACTTAAGTATTCATCATCTCGATCAGATCTTAGTGTCTTGATACTTTTGCCGGTTTGTTTTTCCACTTCATTCTTATATTCTCGGAATTTCTCAAAGGCCTCGGATTTATGTTTCATCAAGAATACATGTCCATACCTATAGAAATCATCCGTAAAAGTAATGAAATAGGAATAAACACTTCTTGCATGTGTAGACATTGAATCACACACGTCGCTGTGTATGAGTCCCAAGAGCTCGCTCGCTCTTACCCCATGTCTAGTGAACGGAGCCTTTGTCATCTTTCCTATGAGACATGATTGACAAGTTGCATAAAACTGATATTCGAACGGATCCAAATATCCTTCTTTATGTAACTTCGTCAACCTTATTTCATTGATGTGATCCAATCTACAATGCCATAAGAAAATCTTATTTAATTCTGGAGACATTCTTTTAAGTGTGTTCTGTATATTGAAAACCTGAGCATGATTTAATATGTATATACTGTCCTCTAGTGTACCTGACCCAATCAAACTTTGATTAAGATGGATGTGGACCACATCGCTTACAAATGTAAAATCATATCCTTCTTTAGAAAGTAAAGATACAGATATGATATTTCAAGCTAGACTAGGTACACACAAACAGTTACGTAAAATCAATATCTGTCCACTAGTCAATCCTGTGTGATATTCCCCTATGGATACAGTGTCCATACTCATTCCATTAGCAACCCTGAGAGTCATATCACATGTCTTGATAACTCTACGGTTTCTCAAAGCCTGTAATGAATTACAGATATGAGATCCTAATCCAGTATCTAGTACCCAAGAAGTAGAGTTAATTGACATACAGTTTTCAATCATAAACACACCCGAAGTCGAAACCACAACGTGCTTCGGATACTGGATTCTGGCTTTCCAAGCCTTGCATTCCTTCTGCTAATGCCCTTTCCCGTGACAATAGGAACAACCCTCCTTCCCTACTGTTAGCCCCAAAACTTTTGCTCTGGCCTTTGCTTCTACCTTACTGACACCGCCTATCGGCTTAGTGGAGGCCTTCTTCTTCTTTCCCTTGGCTTTCGCCTTGGATCTAGAAGAGGAAGATTCCCCAATAAGCAGAGAGGGTGTCTCCCTGGTTTCCTTCAGGGTGTAAGTAGAAGGTAGTACATAACTCGTTCTCCAACGTGGTCTCTAGGTCCGTGAGCTTTTCAATATAGCTGATCATTGTAAGGACGTGGTCCCTTACAGATGACCCGACAGCCAACCTCGCTTGAAGCAATTCCTTCGAGGTTTCATATCTTGCGATACGAGATTGATCTCCATATAAATCTTTGTTATGGAGGAAGATAGAAGCTAAGTCCATCTTCTCGTGCTGCCTCTGGTGTTCACTATCCATTGAGGCTAACATGAGGCACTTGGCATTCGCACTGTCTTTTTCCTTTATCTTACGGATATCAATATCCGCGATGGCGGAAACTAGACCTGGGACGGCGGAGGCTTTAGTAGTAAGGAGGTGGCCCAGCTTGTCATAGGAAATGGACATCTAGACAAACCTTTGCTAATCAATATAGTTTGGCCCAGTCAATTTATTAGCTAGCTGTAACCCAAGTCCGGTCACCTGGTTGCTACAATTAGGGGAGAGAGAGAGAACACTTAGCATGATGCTCTTGCAAGTTTACATTGGTTATTAGTTTATCTAAACAGGAAGGCTCCCACTATATCTCGAATCCTTCCTTAAAGCATAAAAGAAGAATTGGTTAGGATTAATCTCACCCTACAATTCTTACTTAAACTTTCGGCCAGGCTGGTGTTAGTACTTCGAGGGAGGTTTTCCAACGCTTTCGCGAAGATCCTTAATTACATAACCTCTTTTTCCTGGAGGCGTAGCCCTGCTAACACCGTTCTAGACACCTACTTGGTTTATAGCATTGATTGTTTTAATGAAAAAATATCCCGATGAGTAGCGGATACTTACAGTAGGATCGGGATCCAAATATCATTGTATGATAATCCTGAAGGAATTCTACCAAAATTATCACACTCCAAATAGTATGCAACACTAGCAGGTTTCAGTTTCTTTAGAAACTCCCGATGTGGATTTTTGCCCCAAGCTCTTATGACCTTGACGAAGGCCAACATATCATAAGTCGCAAGTCAAGTTCTACCTGTCATTGTCCAGGTTAATTTAAACCCACCCGTACATACTCTTAACGAAGGCCAAAATAGTAGTACGACTGTCCCAAACCAACGCATCTATCTATACTACAGATGAATATTCAGCAGCTACCAATCACTATGCCTTGGCGAAGGTCAAAATACATAACTTGAATACTACTGAATACCCAATTAAATGGCGAAGGGCTGTGAATGGTTTTGGCGAAACCGTGAACGTAGTGAACTTGATATAATAGAAGGAACCTGATAGCTTTTAAAGAAGTGGTTTAAGCTCCACAATTAAAAGTTTGCTTTTTGAAAAAACTGAGTGGTTTTTGAAATTTTTCCAACAATTCAGCTTTGGTTTGTTTGCTTTGCATTAATCAATTAATGCAGTCCCATCATTTACACATATCATTGCAGAAAGAAACGAAAATACAACGTACTCTTATGCCATCCGCATTCGCCACTGGGCCCCGTCTAACACCGTTAGGTTACTTAACTAAGGCCAGAGCGGAGGCTGGACCAGCGCGGATGCAAAACATAAGCAATGACTATTATATAACATATATAATATATCCATTCATCTCACGCAATAATATGCATTCCAGATCACAGATGAATATATTGGATATATTGGGAATTCCGTGTTTCGTTTAAGCCCATAACGAAAGACGGATTCCACGGTCGTGATGAATAGCCAAAACCCCACCCTACACCCCTACGGGTGTGGCAAAATAACCGCCAAATTCTCTAAGTGAAGCAGCCTCCCTCAGTAAAATGAGTAGGCCACTCAGCACTTCAAAAACCGGGTAGTTTGTGCACCCCACCTTGGGTCTATCGTAGGAGCAGAAAATAGTAAAAGAAATAATACAACGGCGGCTACAACCTCAACTCGGATGTGCCCAGCAAAATAATATTACATCACTTTACAAATTTACATCGAATGAAAGAAAGAAAACTCTCTTCACATATCCCCCGGCTATTCATCCACGACAATACAATATTCCATATCCACAAACCAACATCACAGATATGTGCAACTCCCAACTAATCGACATATAGCAGTTAGCGGAAGTTTACGAACACATATATCCAAACACAGAAAACCCGAGAGCCAAAAACATTAGAATTTCGATCGAAACATATTTTCCGTGTTTACCCCAAGTGCAAACCATCACACAAACAATACTGGGTAGAAATCAAATATACCAGAAAAAAGAACACCAAAAATAAGAAGCACAGAAGAAATACAAGATGAATCGGCCTCGACTCGGCCGCGGAACGGTGGCGAAACACACTGTTTCGCCGCACTTTTGCGGTCGTCTTGGCGATTCAGTGACTCATTTTTCTTGAGTGATCTTAGAATACCCTGTTTGCAATTTTCATTCCTTTGAAATATTCTTTCTGACAGTTTTCAAAATCGACAGCAAGTTAGGGTTTTGGGTTACGTTTTCGGGTTTTTCCGACGATCGAAGTTCTAACTACTTGCTAACTAGCTAGTGAAGGTTTAGTAGGCTCTGATACCACTGTAATTCAATATCGTGCACCCCACGGGTTCACGGGAGGTGGAATACGCAAAAATCGATTTTTACGGGCTTCGCAACACTGACTTGAACTCCAGGATCGATACTAAACCCTAACTAGCTAAACTGTATGAGGTTAACTACTCGGATAGAAAGTTATACATCACAGAACCATGTTCTTCGGGTCTTCTTACTATTATCCTCGTCGTCATAGGCTCCTCGGATCGTACACGGATCAGGCCTCCTTGTCGGTCCTCTCAAGTCAAAAATGATCCACCCGGGAGTCTATAGTCTGAGCTCTAACCTCAAATCCGAGATAACTAAGGCACCTAGTTCGCTAAACTAGATATCCTAGATGATGTAGAGAGTGAAGATGGATTGGTTTATCGCTAAATACCCTAGGTTTCTCAACACATGAGACATTTAAGGTTAAAGGAAGAAGGAGCTTTGGAGGAGAGAGAGTGTTCAAGTGATGAATGAGTGAAGATGGCTAAGTCTTGAGAGATATTGAAGCAAATGATAATTCAATAATAATTGAATCAAGCATGGTTCAATAGTCCTCAAGTGAGTCACCCCATGAGTCACCAAGTAGCCATGCATTTTCTTTTGTCAAATAACACCTCATCCTCCACCTCATTATCCATTAAACTAAATGGATAAAACCAACAAATGAGGTATCTTCTTCTAGAAACACTCTTTCATAAATTACAAGAATACCCCTCACCGTATATACATACCCGTATCCGTATTCCGAAAAATACGAATACAAAGAGACAAAAATAATCAAATAATATAATACTAGGATCCGGCTTAAACCAAAGCCCACTAATATTATCCGCCCGAACATCATACGTGCACAAGTACACGTATGTGATTGAAGCCCTGCCGTAATATTAGTGTATATGCCCTAGAGGCCATTACTGTATCATACTAGTTTGTATATTACTTAATGGAAGCTTGGGATATTCACAGTTGTATAGACAGTCTTGCTCAAAATGGTAGTATGCTACTTGGTTTATTTCTACTTTAATATGTGCTTGTGTTTCTTTTAGCATATCGCTTATAAATATTAGTAGAGCCCTTAGGATCTTTGTTTGATTACCAGCGTTGTGATGGCAGTCACACTAGTGGGGGTTGGGTAATCTACAAGCACATCCTTATATAGGTCCCTAGTCGTAGGATTATCGAGACGGGGCATCGATACTCCGGAGTAGACTAGTGTATACGCTTCTCATCCCAGTAGGGGAGATGGTCTGTCCCACAGCCATTAGTACGTCGTACTGGAGATAGTATGCAGGTGCTCGTTAGGTTATGAGTACACCGGACAGGACTCGTCGGGAACTGCTGGTTGGTACTATACCTATCGTCAGATAGCAGTTCCCAGGTGACAGGAGTACAGCTTAGTCCGTCGACTTGACACTGCTATTTCGCTTCGAGTGTGTTCCCACTGTACTTTTATTACTACCCTACCATGGCTCAAAGGAGTCGTGCAAACAGGTAGTAGTTGGGTGCAGTCCCGAAACACTTGGAGGCAGTAGCGGTTAGACAGGATTCGTCTCTCCCGGTATTGGGGGTTGATATCGTGCTGTGTCTAGAAGAGCCATTACACAAAATCCCTGGCCAGGGCAAGTGAGATTTACTGGTTGTATTTCCAGTAGTTTCTCAGGGTGTTCTGGGCTACACTCCGACACGACTTGTACCGCTATTAGGAGTCTGACATTTACCGCCCCCTAGGCCCGACATGCGATACTCATAGACGAACAGACTATACTGTACGGAGATTGTCACATTCAGGCTCAGTAGGAGTTCGGATGGGTTTACCTCATCGGCCTTCTTATTGACATCTACCTGAGGACTGTTACGTACAGCTAGTGTCGCTTGCAGTCTGAGGTTAAACCCACTGCCAGCGTAGTGTCGATTCTTTAGAATCCTACACAAAGAGTTTCCCTGCACTGGGCAAAAGGTGTAGAGGCCGTATGATTCTACGACAAGGCTACGATCACTTATGTGCACTTGTGCGCGTTTGATGTTCGGGCGGACAATACTAGTGGGTTTTAGTTTAAGCCGGATCCTATTATTGTATAGATGGATCAGTTTTGTATTCTAGTATTCGTATTCTACGGAATGCGAATGCGGGTGTGTATGCACGGATGTGAGGAGCGAAGAAGGAGGTGCCTCATTAGGGTTTTGACCATTGACTTGGTCAAAACCATTATGAGGTGGAGGAAAATGTTTACTAATGTTTTTAATGATAATTGTATTATGGCTAATTGGTTTGACCATTTGATGTAACGTTTTGAAAATCGTTTAGGTGAAATTTCGGAGAATCGGTAAAATAACGGGTGTTTTCCGAAAAAACCAAGATATAAATATCTTTTAATATAAAATCAAATATACCTATTTTAGCTATGTAATTGCTAGTATTTGGTGTTTATTGAGCCACTTGTAAAATTTCTAGTTTACTGAAAAATTTTCCGAAATTAATAATTTTTAATATTATTTTAAGCCGTCACTAATACATTTAATTAGTGATAATTGCAAGTTGGAAAGGGTTGATACAAATTTTGTGCATCATGACACATTAAACTAACATGTAAAATATTGTTTTTGAAATGAAAAGAAATTATTATGACGGTTTTAGAAAATATAAACTATAAAGGCTTAAATGGTGAAAAATAGCTAAATAGAAATTGAGGTATGGTTCTAGGTTGAGTTGGGATATAGTATTTATCATTTCTCCTCACCATACAAACCCACACACACCCTTCCCTAATGGGCTGGTCGAACCCAAGCTGCCCCCCCTCATTTCCCCACTTAAAAGTCAAAGCAAACAAAAAAGAAAAGAAATGATAAAGAAAAACATTAAACAATGAGGAATGGGACTTGGTTGACTTTGACAATTCCATACACCCACACAACACTCTCTCTCTCTCTCTCTCTCTCTCTCCCCATTCCAGCCAAGCCTCCCCCCCCATCCTCATTCAGCAGCTGCCCCCTCCCAAAATACACATCTCTTTCTCTTGAAAAATTCATCTAAATTGCCTCAAAAATCCATTAAAAACCCCACAACCCCAAAATCTAATCCCTACCCATTTTTACTTGGCTATTCTAGTATGGATCTAGGGAACAAGTTGGTATTTTGGGGGCTATGATTTTCATGTTTGATCTCTTGATCATGAGGTATAAGCTTCATCCAAATTTGTTACTTGTTAATTGTATATTTGAATCTAGTTTTAATTAGATGTTGTTATAACCTTAATTGCAAAATGAGATTTTAAAGAGAATGGGGCTTGAATTCAAGCTAGGTTTTTTTTTTATATATAAATTGTTCATGGTTTTAATATGTAGCTTAACACATAAAGACAAGTAAAATCTAATCTAGATTGTTAAGCTACTAATTGTTACAACTAATTTGTCCAAATTGCTTAATTGTTGCAAACTAGGTTTTTGTAAAATATATAAATAACTGAGATAAAAATCTAATGAGGGTATTCATGACATTATTAACATTATAAGTTATAGTTTAATACTTTAGATCATGCAAAACCAAGCTAAATTGTTGTTTGTGTATTTTTACTATGAAATTGTTAAAATTGGATAAATTTGCAAACTAGAATTTTGGGTTTAATGAAAATTGATGAGATTAAATTATGGAAATGGTTTGTATGACTTATTTAAGATGTTTAATGAGTATTATATCCACTAGAATTGTTAAAACATCAAGATTTTGCATTAAAACGGTTAATTTTGCTTACCAGGTTTGCGGAAAAATAGCTTTTAAAGCGAATTTGAAATTTTGATGATTTAAACCCTATTTCATATATATATATAGTGTGTTATGAAACCACGAATGGTGCGTTTGAGTTTTTCTCGATCACTCGGCGTTTGTACGCCGATGTCGAGGGTTATTTGGTTCTTTTCCTTGAGCGGACCATAGGTTTTGACCTATGTGAGGTTCGTGTGTCGTTTTGGTCATGAGTCGGATTTTAATGCGACACGATATATTATGACATGTAGATACCCTCACGTGGACTTCGAGATGACAAGCAAGCGCGTGGCGATATCGGCATCGGCAAGCGGAGATCAAGGTGAGTAAATATATATCTACGGGGAGAAGTTGGGTGGATAGCGTATAGCACCCCGCAAAGTCGTAAGAATGACGTGATGTGATATAGATATACATAGATGTGCTATTGAGATATATGAATACTTAGCAATAAAATCTTTAGAAAATCATGGGTTAGTGTTAGCAAGATTTGAGGAAAGTGATTTAGTTGGTTTCATAGTCGCGAACCCTAGAGTAAGGTTGTTACACATACACGCACGGGATATGGGTTTGGGTGTATACGTTATATGTATATAGATAGATGTGGATGCGTGGGTTTATATATATATATACGTATACGTATACATGGATGATGAGGATTTTATATGGTATTTGGGGACGGGTCAATGAGATTAGGCATGGTGCCATGAGATCGGGGATGTGATTTGGTTCGTATTATGAAATACGACATGATATTAGCGGATTGATGGGCGATGTGTATTCACACACACCCATACATATATGTTGATGATATTAGTATTGTACTAGACTTAAATCAGTACCACCTGTTCACGATATGTGATGATAAGGATATCGGATGAATAATGAGATAAATATGATATTTGACCCGTATCCAGATTTGGGATGCCATACGATAGGTTTACCGTACGAGATATAATTATGATGTTAGATCCGCACTCTTGACTCGAGGATGTCGTGTGTATATATATATTGTATCGTACGTGATACTATTGAGGCGAGATCACTGACTACTAGATATATTTATAGGTCGACTCAGACTTAGGTGGATTTCCTTACCCTTTTGACTGGGCTCGAGTCATACTTGTTTTCAAATGCAGTGAACCGTGAGTACTTTAAAATACCAAACTGTATGACTCGTATAATGGATAGGTTTATTCTTCAGTGTTGCTGTTACTATATCACTTTCTGTATATTCATGATATTTCATCGCATTGCATGCTTATACATATGTTATTTGTAATTATTATGAAACCCTGCTGTCAGGACACCAGCACCATTACCGATGATGCGTATGTTCCATGTACACCTGCTTGACAGCTCATACACATTATCATCGGTAATTGCCATGTCACGTACACTTTAGATGCATTCATATATTCATTGGTTATGCAGTATTATGGAGATTTATGCCGGTTTCCACTGTTTATTGATATAGTGATTTGATGATTTCAGATCTTTCTTGAGATTTTTCTGGATTTGGAAACCACATATGAAAGTTTATTTAAACT
The DNA here is from genome assembly GCA_030015575.1 of Agapanthus africanus. Lineage (NCBI taxonomy): Eukaryota > Viridiplantae > Streptophyta > Magnoliopsida > Asparagales > Amaryllidaceae > Agapanthus > Agapanthus africanus. Next base: position 126,009,606 of record CM057350.1, on the reverse strand, counting down.
GATGAATTGTTTTAACGAGAAAGATGCGGTTTTCCTTGATATGATGAGTCTTGTCCACTATGATATTTTCTCGGTTCTAAGATGGTTTTCGAGACCCAATTCGAGGAGTTGGATGAACTGTTTGTGGGTACATGGTGGACCCGGTATGGTACCCGGGGCAAGAAGCTCGAGTTGTAGACGATGAGACCGGCAGGGGAAGACTGCCTACCGGTGATTGTTTGGCACGGCGGATATCCGGAGGATACCGTTCGTGGTCATGTGATTGATGATATGGGCTGATCCGGACTGACGGAGCCCGAGGTATTGGGATATTGAGATTTGAGACACTGAGATATTGAGATTTGATGATACAGGCCAGTCCGGATAGCCGGAGCCTGAGATATTGAGATTCATGTTTTGTGTTGATACTTGACACTGATTTCTATGTTAATTTCATTGATGATATTCAATTTATATACATACAGGAATCTCATTAAATAAAGAAAACTGTTGTCTCACTCATGATGTATTCTGTTTCCATTCGTAATGCATTCATACATCATATATCTGATATGTTGCTATCTAAGGCATTAACACGAGCACGTAGTATTGCACTTATATGTAGACGGATCTGGATATTACTTGAGGATATTACTTGATATGACCTAGGTTGCGTCATGCATACGATTTTTACTCGTAGATATCTTCTACTCACGAGTTGGCAACTCACCCCCGTTGTGCCAAATTTTTCTACAGGTTAGTTGTATAGGTTTTCCTTGGCAGCTTGTTGGCACATCGTTCCATTCAGGGTGATTTGCTCGGTAGGTTGGTTCATTGTATCGGGACCGCCGTTGTACTGTTATTTATTACATTTTTATCCAGTAAGCTCCATCAACCAGATTTGTATATTTGATAGAGATAGAAGACCATACTTGTATTTATTTCGACCTTCGAGTCACGCATTGTATTATTATGGTTTTCATGTTGATTTGAGTTTCTTTTGAGTTTTGATCCTCGCCCTTCGGTGTTGTTGTTCCCTGATTAAAAATCAGGAAATGACTCAGAAGAGGCATCACATGCTCACACGTGACCAGCGGTCACGTGTTGGCACGTGACGTTCGAAGCAGCGGCACAAAGCGCATTCAAGAAAAAGCTCCAGAAAAGGTCACGTGCTCACACGTGACCAGTGGTCACGTGTTGGCACGTGACGGCTGAGCAGCGGCCAGAGAACAGAGCGCAAAAGGAGAGAAGCCCATTCCAGGGGTCACGTGCCTACACGTGACCAGGGGTCACGTGGCCACACGTAACCGGCTTTAAAAGCCTTGTTATTTAACATAATTAAATTCTGAGAAGAGATCATTCAAATATTTCCAAGATAAAGAATGATTATTTAGAACCGTTGGATTAAAAATCTAAATGTGATTAAATATCGCCCATTTATGGAAAAATCTTAGACTTGGAAAGATTCCCCCCTAAATCTAACCGAGATAACAAAGGGATATCTCTGGATCTAAAATCCAATGGTGAATAAAATTCACTTAACAATCTAAAGGCCCAGATTAATGATAAATATAAATCAAATCTCTCAACATACAAATCAAATCTCTCAAAAAGAGATTTATTAAGCAAATTGATTCTCTTCCTTCTTCTATAAATAGGAGCCAAGAAAAGAAGAGGAGGACCTTTTTTCGAAGACCTTTTTCTAAAACTCTTTTCTGAAACCTTGAGACATTTGATCTTTTCTTTTGATACACAGAAAGAGAGAGAGATAGAACCTTTGATTCTCTGCAAAAAGGAATACCTTAGATAAGAAGGGAAAAGAGAGGCTTCAAAGGAGAATTTAATTCTCGAAAGAGTTTAACTCTTATATAAAAAGAGAGAACTTTGTTCTTTCTCTGGTTGAGGATCCGCAAAGTGCACATCTTCCTACGAATTGAGAATTTAATTCTCATTGGGTTGAGATCCTGCCATACAGATCTAAAACACAGAGGAGGAACTGAGTTTAGAGAATTTAATTCTCACAAAATGATAGGAATTCAATTCCTTTGAGATAAAGTTAGGGTTTAACCCTATATTATAGGAATTTAATTCCTTCAAAATGAACAGAACTAGGGTTTAACCCTAACTGAGAATATAATTCTCTCGAACTCACAGGAATTTAATTCCTTTAAGAAAAGAAACTAGGGTTTAACCCTATTGAGAATATAATTCCTCTAAAGTTTAGGGTTTAACCCTATGAACAGAACTTTAAAGCATGCAGAGACCCACAGAACAAAACTCTGAAGTAGGCACCTCATGTGTTGCCACGTGACCCCTAAACAAATCTCCCAAAAATAAGAAGGAAGTAGCCCTGAGGAAACGCCTCACGTGCTCCCACGTGACCCTCATTATACCAGAACAAAAGCAAAGACAAAATATAACCTGGGCGCTCTCACGTGTTACCACGTGACCCTTAATGAGTATTCTAATAAACCAGAGCATGAGCCCCTATCACGTGCCCGCACGTGATGGCTTTCAGAACTAAAAGTGTTAAAACACTTATCTGTAGAACAAAATAAAGAGAAGAAGGGCGCTCTCACGTGTTGCCACGTGACCCCTTTTGCCTTAGTGTTTAACACTAAATTGAAACCTCTGTATCCAGTGTTTAACACTGATTCTCCTTAGTGTTTAACACTAATTTGGAAAATTCTATTTGCAGTGTTTAACACTGATTTGCTTAATGTTTAACACTACTTTGAAAACTCTCTTCCCAGTGTTCAACACTGATTATCTTTTAGTGTTTAACACTAACTTGTCAATCTTTTCCCAGTGTTCAACACTGTCGGTCTCTAGTGTTTAACGTTAGCCTTATCCCAATTGGCTAAAGTTTCCAGAGGCAAAGCCTCTCCATCAATGAATCAACAGAGGGCCAATATCCCAGATACAATTGGACTTAGCCCAAGATGGCCATAAGTCCTCAATTCAAACTTAATTGGGCCAATGGGCTCATAATATAATAATTGATCTTAGTTTCCAAATTAGACTGCAGATCACTTAATTTACCTCGGTTTAAGGGCACATCTCTTCACTCCTTTGATACTTGGCGTTGTAATTCCTCAACGTCTTCAAAGAGGTGACGGGTCCCGATGACCATACATCGATACGGACTGTGGAGTCCTTAAATCCACGGACTACGACGTCCTTAACCTTGACCGTGATGTCTTAAAACTAACAACGGACAATGGAGTCCTTAAATCCACGGACTACGACGTCCTTAACCTTGACCGTGATGTCTTAAAACTAACATCGGACTGTGGAGTCCTTAAATCCACGGACTACGACGTCCTTAACCTTGACCGTGATGTCTTAAAACTAACATCGGACTATGGAGTCCTTAATCCACGGACTACGACGTCCTTAACCTTGACCGTGATGTCTTAAAACTAACATCGGACTATGGAGTCCTTAATCCACGGACTACGACGTCCTTAACCTTGACCGTGATGTCTTAAAACTAACATCGGACTGTGGAGTCCTTAAATTCACGGACTACGACATCCTTAACCTTGACCGTGATGTCTTAATACTAACATCGGACTGTGGAGTCCTTAAATCCACAGACTACGACGTCCTTAACCTTGACCGCAACGTCTTAAAACTAACACTAGACCGCAATGTCCTTAAACTACCTATTGACCGCAATGTCATTAAACTAAACAACAGGGCCACCCCCCCAATCGCTCTCTTGTTGGATCTAAACGATCCCGTTAAGTTGATCTTAGTCTAAAACTAGATTAACGTATCTTTAACAAACGTTTAAGTCGATCTTAGTCTCAAACGAGGCTAACGTATCCTTAAACACAACCCCCAAACCCAAATCTAAGATAATACGGATTTGGACTAATCCACGTCCTACAGGCGACGACACAAATTAGTCTCCGTATACAATCCACGGGCAACCACAAACAAAACAAACACCCACGACACGAAGTGAACATCAAAAGAAGGAGAAAGTTGTTACCGCGATGCGGTAGCGTAATTAACTGCAGGGGCTTGCGTCTGCAGGGAAGAGCGTCCCCACAATCAAAAAACCCCTCAAGCGAGGGGGAATTTGACGAAGTCTTCTATATCGGCCGCATCAGTCTAAACCTTCGATACACGGTGCCATAAATCAACTTGGAATCTTCGGAGAGGTGGACGGATAAAACCAAATAGCATCTGCCCCGAATCTCAGGCAAGACGTCTCTGCGTCGCGCCGTCTTTCGGAGGGGAACAGATTCTGGCACGCCCGGTGGGACCTTTTCCTCTTTCCACTCCACACTTCGTGTGTCGTCTTCGTGAACGAATCGCGGTTTGTTAATGGTTGCCTTTGGATTTCAAGTTACTAAGATTTGGTCTTTTGCCTGGCGCAGAAATCAAGCATCAATGGCCTCAAATTGCTCGAACTGCTCGAAGTGCCAATGCAACCGACGCTCCACCTCACCTGGAGGTGTAGCATATGGACTTCAAGCGGCCTCCGTCCTTACTATGCCCGTGGAGCAAGTGACTCAGGCTACCACTGGCCTGTTCTTCGGAACCATAATCCCTCCAGCAAACTTCACCATCCCTGTGCCCGCACCGGAAGCTTCAAGAAAGTCGGTCTTCGATCGACTTGCTACTCCCACGGCCCCTCTCAACGGGTCGTCCAATTCTTCTGTCTTCACCAGGCTGAGCTCGAGCACCAAAGGGCCTATCAAGAAGCCCATAACACCTGAGGCGGTCATCCCAAAGAAGACGGCTGCTCCTGAAGTCGCCAAGGCGGCTTCTCCTGTCAAAGAGTCAGTCTTTGCAAGGCTGACTATTCCCACTCCCGCTCAGAAATTTGCTTTTGACCGCTTCGACACAACTCCTCAATGGACGTCAGTCTTCAAGAGGCTGACACCGGCAACAGTCTCTCGCCTAAACAGGGGGCAAGATGAAGCTGTCTCTGTCGCTGAACCAATACCGACAGCTCGTCACGCCCGACGACGCCACTGGCGCCGGATAAGGAAGACTGGGGGCAACTCCCCCTCTGGGATAACTCCGCCAGCTCCGACGGCAGAAGTTAATGCTGCTGTTCCAACTGGGAACAGTTTTGAGCTGCTGAACAGGGTACGCAGGATTTCGCCAACTGCGGTGCTCAAAAGATCTCCTCCACCGGTAGAGACCGCCGTGGAAGCAGAAAAGCTGGAGCAGTCTCCTCAATTGCTGTCCTCCAAGATCTACAAGACATGGCAATGAGTCCGAGAATCTGTGATTGATCCTAATTTCTCTCGCCAACACAAGAAGTCGAAAGGTCGGCAGGAAGAAAATCCCCCTGTCAAGCAACGAAAGGCGACGACCACTTGGGTGCCCAAAGCAACGGCCCCCTCAACTTCAACGGCCCGTAAGAGAAGAAGGCCGGAGAAATTCCTCACGCCGATGGCGAATATCAAAGGTGGTGAACCCAAACGCCCTAAGTCAGGGGGCATCGTAGTTCATACCGTCTACATGGCGTCTGGTAAAGAGGACAGCCGCATATCCACAGGTCATAGACCGCTCACACGATCGGTGACCAAAGCGCAGGAGCAACAACAGAAGCTCCAAGAAATGATGACCGCGATGACCGCACTCACTGGGCCAAAAGAAAGCCCTGAAACATCCTCGGATGAACGCCAGGAGCAAGAAACTGACGCCGAATTCCTTCGTCGGATATTGGAGAAGATGGATAAAGAGGCTGCTGAACAAGCAGCCAACATAAAACGTATAGCCCTCCTGTTCCAAGACATGGTGGTGATGATGACCCAAAAGATCCTCCGGCCGAAGATCCCCCGATCGTCCTTGAAGACGATAGGGGAGAAACGTCGAATCCTCCACCAGCTCTGTCAACAGCTAAGGAGGAGACAATGTCCAAAGCTGACTTGGACGAGTACATAGCCCAACAAATACGGGTTCATCATGTGACTGAAGCAGCCGGCCAGGTCGTAAAAACAGGACGACCAGATCAAGTACCCGCCGGGCTACACAATTCCTAAGTTCCATGTCTACAAGGGGACGGGCAATCCCCATCAACATGTGGCCTAGTTCAGGGCGCTTTGTGGAAACACTGGTGGCGACGATAAGCTCTTGCTTCGCCAATTCGTCGGCAGCTTGTCAGAAACAGCGTTCGAATGGTATTCTGAGCTCCCGAACGATTCCATCAAGACGTTCGCTGAAATGGAATTGCTATTCACTCAACGATTTGCGAGCGCCAGCGAACGTACCCCGATAACGGCATTGATTAATTCCAGGGTGAAACCAGGTGAGACATGGGTCCAGTATGCTATACGCTGGCGAAACTTGTGGTCGAAATGCGAACAACGCATTGAGGAAGTGCCCGCGGTGGGCATGTTCGTGGGTACCCTAGATCCTCATGCAACTATCTCACAGTTCATGATGTTCTTTAAGCCAACCACGTTCCAGGCTTTGATCGACAAGTTGGCCCAGATGGACCAGATGGGTCACAGACCGTCTCCCCCGAAGCCAGAACCTCGGAATGATAAGGGTAAAGGGAAGGCAACCTTCGTTGTGAACGCTTAGCAGCAACCCAGTGCCCCAAAGCTGGCGGATCAGCTGGAAGAAAGACGGTGGTATTACAATGAGAAAATGAAGCGCCCTTACTCATTCCCGCAGGATAAGATGAAGAGGCTATTCGAGTTGGCAATACGCAACAGGCTTATCAACTTGCCAAACCCAAGGCGACCGCCGCAACCCAGTGGGGTGAATAACCCCAGCTACTGCCCTTACCATCAAACGGTAAGCCATCCGATTGAGGATTGCTTCGTCTTCAAAGGATGGATTGAAGATCAATACCTACAGGGTAAGTTTGCGTTGTCCAAGAAGTGGAAGGTAAACCCGCCACAACCTCACACTGCTAAGAAGATGGACACACCGGGGGCAACTTGTTCTTTCATTGAAGAAGCTCCATGGGAAATCGTGCTTTCAGCAAAAACTAAAAGAATGCTGAATGAGCTCTAGACATGCCCGGCAGTCAAGTGGAAGAACCCGCTGGAACCCCAGATCATTGAAGGGATGCTAAACCCGCGCCCAACTCCGAAGATCAATGGTGATGGCCCGAGCACTCACATCCAGCCGTCGAAATCTTCAAAGAAGAAGAAGAAGAAATCTAAGAAGCCCGTGAAGCCTGGCAACAAACGTATGGACTTACAAAAGCAGATTGACGCGCTGGAGGAATATAACCAGAAAGTACGAACTCCCATCACACTCCAAGAGTTCCTCAACCACATCTTTCAAGAGGAAGATGAGGGGGAGAGTTCGTCGGATGAATCCAAGGGATACGTGGAGAGTTGTAATGTGATCTCCCACTCGTTTACCGACGATGAAAAAACTCCTGGCACTAAGAAACTGGGGGGCAGAGCCTGAATCGGAGCTTGTGTGGACAACAGACGAAATGATCGACGCCTTTCTAGACGAGATTCGTTTGAAAAGTAAAGCCGACCAGGAGCGTGAGATGGCCACATCGGAAGCAGCCGAACGCAGGCAATTAAACGAAAGAGTGGAGGTACTCCCGCCAGATCGAAAGGCACCCGACGCGAATAAAAACGTATTCAAGACGAGGAAAAGGTTTTCCAAAGCCATGTCAATGGAAATGAAACTACCACCCTCGGAAGGAAACATGCTCGATGGGGCGGAGAGGCACCCTAATTACTGCTCATATCATCGAAAGATTTCGCACCCCACCGAAGAATGCGACGCTTTTAAAAGATGGTGGCAGGGGTATGTTGCTCACCAGCAACACGTTAAGCGGATGAAACGCAAGACTCGTCGGGAGCTACGAAGTACGGCTGAGGAACATAAAAGAACTATTGGCAATTATCGCACGGTCAACGTCGGGGGATCACAGGTTCTCACCTTTGGGAGCGACTCTGACGAAGAAATGGCTCTTAGCCCCCTCTTTAAAGAGTCAACCTCGGGGAAAGAGGAAGAATCAGGAGCCTGCGAAAATATTCAGCTACGCAATCGCACGCTTCCGGAAAAGAATCTCGGACCCTCAACTAGAAAAGATAAGGGAAAGGAAAAGGTCACGGAGGATATCACTTTAGATGACCAAGTTATGAAAGAGCTGACTGCCAAGGATCGGCCCAAGAAGAGTGGGGTGGACTATAACATCCTAGCGCACCTGAGGAAACTACCCTCGCAGCTTAGCATTCTCGACGCCCTCCTGTTATTAAAGGATGCGAGAGATTCATTAATCAAGGCGCTACAAGAGCCCGAACAATTCCAAGCCTTCCTCGCCGAAGAAAGGATGAAGGATGAACTGGAAGAAGTACATGCGGCCGATATCACTTTCGGTGACGAAGACCTGCTCCTAGGGACGTGCGACCACAACCGTCCTCTATACGTCGCTGGATATTGCCACGACATAAAGATAGGCAAAATCTTGGTTGACAATGGGTCTTCCGTTAATCTCCTCAACGTACGGGTGTTAAAGGAAATTTGCATGAGCGTCCAGCACCTTGCTCGGGACAAGATCACCATCTCCAGGTTTGACTCCCAATCATCGAGAACTCTTGGGTCTGTGATATTGACGCTACGCTTTGGGCTACTTGTCACGGACATTAAGTTTCACGTCATAGATGCCAAGACATGTTACAATGCTCTGCTCAGCCGACCTTGGTTACACGAGTACAACATCATCCCTTCCACGCAACATCAGTGTATGAAGTATTTCAAGGATGGTCTCGAGTATACCGTAACAGGTGAGCTAAATCCATTCTCCGTGAACGAAGTCCACAAATACGAAGACGCGAAGTACTTTTTGCCAGATTTCGAGGATACAGAGAGATGTCGCAAGCCGGAGAACAAAGTCGCTGCCACCATTCCTGTTTTCAGGAGTGATACCGAAGAAGAAGAAGAGATAGTTTACTCTGGGCCGTCTCGACGCAATGACCCGGGACCGTCCGCCCCCATATTGATCTTCGGAAGTGACTCGAAAGATGAGGTTAATGTTGTGTTCTCCAGTCGGCCACCAATACAAGAACTCCTTGGTGATGATCGGAGTTTGCAAATCACCATGATCCCGCCGGAGCACTACAAAGAGCTTGACGCACTTGAAGCTTACAATGTGCAGGACCTGCAGACGTTCTACATCCCTCCCAAGCAAAAGGGTGAAAAAGCGATCATATTCTACCGGTCCACGGAAACAAGAGTCGAGAAAGAAATCTGGCATGGCGCGGATTCCACCCTCGAAAGGCTTCAACCCATCCGTTTGCCCAGGTATTACACAAACGGATTGAAAAGGCTATTGAAGCGCCAAGGGGTACCCTTAAAACAGACTACTCGACAAGCTCAATTCTATAACAGGATTTGGGATGTCCCTGGGACTCAGCGCAAATTGCCCAACGGGAGAATGGAAACGCTTGGGCTTGGATATGTGAGATCTGGGAAACGGGAACGTGTCCACGGTAGCTACGCCGTATATAACTTCGATGAAGAAGAGGACGCCCTGTCAGAAAACGCCAACCCCGTACCAAAACTGGATCCCGTGATCGAAGTCCCGAGTCCATCATTTGAAGAGTGAATAGACAAGCTTATCAGGAAAGCGGGTCAAAAAGCTCGGGACGATCATAATCGCGAAATGGCCATCTACGAGAAAGCCAGGACGCAACGTCTTTTTCAACAGGCTGCAAAAGACGAAAATGCTCCTCCCTGTCAACTTATAGTGCAAAAGGCCCGACGCAGAGGCAGAAATAAGTCAAAGAGCCGAAAAGGGATTCGACAACGACAACGCGGGACTGAAAAGGAACGTAATCGGGAATTGCGCGGTCCGGATTTGCCCCTCATAAAGAAGATGAGTCAAGCATATTCTTTCCCTCAAGAAAAGACACGGAAGATACTTGACCTCGCTGTAAAACATCAAATGATTACACTTCCGAAGTCTAAACACCATGAGCAAGCTAATGAGGTCTCTCATCCGGACTATTGCTCTTATCACCGAGCCATAGGACACCCTATCGAAGACTGCTTCGCCTTCAAGAACTGGGTCGAAGATCAATACCAGTGAGGCAGATTTGCTCTATCCGACAGCTGGAGGGTAACGCCGCCACAAAAGCACGAACCCAAAGCTACAAGAGCAGAACCAGATCTACATCATTCCTGGAAGCGAGCTCGCACTTGTCGTATGATAACAATATCAAAAGAAGAGCCCGAGAGTATGGATGACCTTCCTTAGTGCTTCGAAAACAGCGATGACGAGGTGATCTCAGAATTTCCACCAGCGCCGAAAGAGCTGGAAGATGGAATACACACCACTGCAGATGACCTCAAGAAAATTGAATTGGGGACGGCGAACGACCCGCGACCGACATTCGTCAGCAAGCTGCTATCTGAAGAAAGGGTGGCTACGTTAAAAGACGTGCTTATGCAGCATAGAGATTGCTTCGCATGGAACTATTCTGAAATGCCAAGGCTAGATCTAGAAATTGCTGTGCATAAATTAGCAATATCCCCAGACATCAAGCTAGTCAAACAGGCGCCGAGAAGAATGCGGCTCGAGCTTGAGATGAGCATCAACGCCGAAATCAAGAAGTTGATCGATTCTGGGTTTATCTAAGAAGTTCAATATCCTGACTGGATCGCCAACATCGTCCTGGTAATGAAGAAAAATGGGACAGTGCGCATATGCGTGGACTTTCGGGATCTCAATAAAGCTTGCCCGAAGGACGATTTCCCAGTACCGGTAACCGAGCTGATGATAGATAACACATCCACTCACGGGGTTTTCTCTTTCATGGACGGCTCATCAGGGTATAATCAGATAAAGATGTATCTCGAAGACCAGAAGCATACCGCTTTCCGGACCCCTCTGGGAATATTCTGCTACAAGGTGATGCCCTTCGGTCTAAAGAACGCCGGTGCCATCTATCAAAGGGCCATGACGAAGATCTTCGATGGCCTTATACATGAAATCGTCGAATGCTATATTGACGACCTCGTCGTGAAAAGAAAATCGTACGAGGAACATCTCGAGCATCTGAAGACCGTATTTCAACGCTTCAGCAATACAACTTGAAGATGAACCCCCTCAAATGCGCGTTCGGGGTGTCCTCAGGCAAGTTCCTAGGATTCATTGTACGCCACCGAGGCATTGAGATAGATCCGTCGAAGATCAAGGCGATCATGGAAATGCCACCGCCAAGGACTCTCAAACAATTGCGGTCTCTCCAAAGGAAGCTCGCATATATCCGGCGATTTATAGCCAATCTTTCAGGCAAGTGCCGCCCTTACAGTCACCTGATGAAGAAGGGAACCCCGTTCGTCTGGGATCAAAAATGCCAAAGCGCGCTAGACGAGATCAAGCAATACATGCAGAACCCGCCAGTATTGGCCGCTCCGGTCAAGGGAAAGCCCCTCATTCTTTATACAACCGCCCTCGAAGGTTCCTTAGGCGCATTATGGGCGCAGGAGAATGATCAAGGGAAAGAAAGAGCACTCTACTATTTAAGTCGAGTTCTACTAGGGGCAGAAGGCAACTACTTCCCCATTGAAAAACACTGCCTGGCGTTGATCTTTGCGATAACCAAGCTCAGGCACTATGCGTTGGCACACGAAGTCAGTCTCGTATCGAAGGTGGACCCCCTTAAGTATTTAATGTCGAAGGCCATACTGACTGGTCGACTCGCTAAATGGGCCCTGCTCTTGATGGAGTTCTCGATAACATATCATCCTCTCAAGGCAATGAAAGGCCAGGCCATCGCCGACTTCCTCGCTGAGCATCAGGTACCGGCCGACTCTCCTTTGAATTGCGAAATGCCAGACGAACACGCGTTTGATGCGATCGACGGTGGTAATGTCCGATGGGAGCTTTATTTCGATGGAGCATCTTCTGTGAAGAAGCGCAAGCAAAGCACCCCTATAATCAAATCGGGGGTAGGTCTCATCTTCGTAACTCCATAGGGAGGGATAATGCGCTTTGCTTTCTCCTTAACAGAGCCGAGGACGAACAATGAAGCTGAGTACGAAGCTTTGATAGCAGGCCTTGAGATCGCCATCGACATGGGAATTGAAAACCTCCTTATATACGGAAATTCCCAACTGGTCGTTAGTCAAGTAAACGGCGACTACCAGACATGCAAGCCGGAACTGGTAAAGTATGGAGAGAGAGTACGACAGCTGCTGACTCAAATCCCTTCCTACACCTTAGAAAACATACCGCGTGCCGAAAATAGCAAAGCGGATGCATTGGCTAAGCTCGCTAAAGAACTGGCCGATGAGAACCTCGATGACGTTAGGATCGTGGTACAAAGCCGTCGAGTACTTACCCCTACAGAAATATCTCTGGAGTCACCCGAAGAAAGGGGAGCAACTGAGCAGACGGCCCTGCAAATAAATGACCAAGAGAAGGTTGAAGATTGGAGAGAAGTCTTCATAGACTACTTCAAATCCTGTCGAACGCCTGAAGATGCGTCCTCAAGACATCAGCTTATGAAACGAGTTCTGTCCTTCGCCTTCGTTAATAATACTCTGTACAAGAGGTCATTTGACTCTCTGTGGTTGAGATTCCTGGGACCTGAAGAAGCGAAAAGAGTCGTTCAGGAAGTTCACGACGGACTCTGCGGTTCTCACCAAGCAGGCCCGAAGATGAAGTTGAAGATTAAACGGATGGGCTATTACTGGCCAACGATGATCCAGGACTGCCTCGAGTATGCGAAACAATGCCACTCATGCCAAATCCATGGGGACTTTATCCACCAGCACCCAAACCCACTACATCCAACGGTGGCTAGCTGGTCGTTCGAAATGTGGGGGACTGACGTAATCGGCCCCATCGAACCAGCATCGTCCAGGGGACATCGTTTCATCCTGGCGATGACTGACTACTTCTCCAAATGGGCAGAAGCAATACCGCTAAGGGAGGTGAAGACGGAGAATATTCTCCATTTCTTCAAGACACACGTCATTTATCGATTTGGAACTCCGCGATGGATCATTTCCGATAACGGGCCAGCCTACAAAAGCCAAAAGATTAGCCGCTTCGCGCAACAACACAATATAGACTGGAGATATTCCTCAGTTTATAATCCCCGAGCTAACGGTCTAGCTGAGGCTTTCAACAAGACCTTGACAAAGATCGTGAAAAATACGGTGTCCCGAAATAAGAAGGACTGGCACGAGAGACTGTAAGAAGCTCGCTAGGCATATCGAACTACATTCAAAACGGCCACGAACACAACGCCATACGCGTTGGTATTCGGTACAGGAGTAGTGCTCCCCCTCGAGATAGAGTTACCCTCTCTACGCGTGGCGGTCCATTACGAACTGACAGACGAAGAAAATGCTCACCTTCGGCTTGAGGAGCTTAATTCCCTTGATGAGACCCGGCTCATAGCGCAACAAAATCTGGAGGCTTACAAAGCAAAGATGACGCGCTCATACGAAAGATTGACCAGGCAGAGGACATTCCGCCAAGGCGAACTCGTGCTAGTGGTCAAAAGACCTATGATCCCCAATCGTGTCAAGCGAGGAAAATTCGAGCCAAACTATGAAGGCCCGTACATCATAGACAAGGTCTACCAGGGTGGAGCATATCTACTCATGGATATGCACGGTGAAAGACCTTTCAGGCTAGTAAACGGTCGCTTCCTGAAGAAATACTACGCTTAACGGGTCAAGGCCTAGGTCAATGATAGATGACGACGACTATATCCGCTCGCTATCTTCCTAAGCCCGAACTCTAAGTAGTAACCGGCCTTCTTCAACGACGGACCAAAATGTCCTTAAACTAGCAACGGACCGAAACGTCCTTAAACTAACGACGGACCGAAATGTCCTTAAACTAGCAACGGACCGAAACGTCCTTAAACTAACAATGGACCACTATGTCCTAAAACTGGCTGTTGACCGAGATGTCGATAAACTACGGTGGATTGCAGTATCTCAAAGCCAATAAAAAAATAAAAAATAAAAATAATAAAAACGATATGTCCATAAGCAAAATGGGCATGGATGAAAACCCGAAAGGGCTCCGTGAGTAAAAACAGCAGGGCTACCGGCGAGTGTTTGTGAAAACCCGAAAGGGCGCAACCTCGTTAAAAGACACTTACAGGGTCCTCACGACCTTGTAAGGAGAAACCACCCGCGTGAGATCCTTACGACTCACAAAGGAGCAACACACTTAGGAGTCCTCACGATTCCTAAGGAGAAATTACACTTGCGAGATCCTCACGACTCGTAAGGAGAACTCTCTTATGGGACCCTCACGGCTCATAAGATTTGAAAGTCTTAAGTCATAGAGACCTAAACCTGTACTTAAGCAACCCCCACAACCTTCAATTTATGCCCTACAAGTGGCTCAATACTGACCCTTGTATACAATCCACGGGCGCGAATAAACATTTCCCTAACCAAGTCCCATCCGTGACTAGGGATATGTCCGTATGGCGAACAACCCTTGTAGGTCCTCTCGACTTATAAGGAGAAAAACCTTTTGTAAGATCCTTATGACTTGCAAGAGGACATGCACTTAGGAATCCTCATGATTCCCAAGGAGAAAACACACCTGCAAGATCCTCACGACTTGTAGGGAGAAATACCTTTGTGAGACCCTTACGGCTCATGAAGTCAAAAGCCTTAGTCGACGGGACCCTTAACCCTGTTTACTAAGCCACCTTTGTTCAACATCGACAGAGGCAAATGATGATTCGCTCCTGGAAACATCCCAGTTGTAGCGGTGCTGATGCCGAAATCGGTGTCTAAAATCCAAGCTTGCAGCAAAAAGGCTAGCGAGCCACACATGCGTACGAAATAGCCGAAATGATGGGGCAACTTGCAATAAAAAGCAACAAGTAAAAATGTATGCATAAAAAAATAGCCGAAATGATGGGGCAACTCGCAATAAAAAGCAGCGAGTAAAAATAAAATAAATAGCCGAAATGATTGGGCACCACGAAAAAATAGCCGAAATGATGGGGCAATCGCGACCTTCGCGATATAAAAGCTGAAATGATAGAGCATCGTGGAAAAAGAAATAAAATAAAAATGAAATCCACGCCCTACAGGTGATGTTACATCTATCCCTGTATACAATCCAGGGGCGCAAACAAAGAAGGGATCATACTGCTCCCCCAGGTTTCATCATAAGAAGAAGCCAAATCTCGACAGTTCACAGATAGCCTAGAGATCATCTCGACGTTCGTCTCATTGCAAAAGACACAACATCAAGTAAAGCGGAACAGAGACACCTCCCAGTTCCATGGCTCGCCGGCATACAACTGACCGAGAGTCAAATTCCGACTTCATGAAATACAGACAAAGAAAAATTCCTGGCCACGTGGAACGCGGATAACGTCACTCTTTGACCCCGTGGAAAACGTCCAGAGCGGATCCTGGTCCTCGCAGAGCACGGCAGCGAACCCATGTGAAGCATCCAGAGCGGAGCCTAGTCCTCGCCGAGCACGGCAGTGAACCCGTGTGAAGCATCTAGTGCAAAATTCCTGGTCACGTGGAACGCGGATAACGTCACTCTTTGACCCCATGGAAAACGTCCAGAGCGGATCCTGGTCCTCGCAGAGCACGGCAGTGAACCCGTGTGAAGCATCCAGAGCGGAGCCTAGTTCTCGCCGAGCACGGCAGTGAACCCGTGTGGAGCATCTAGTGCAAAATTCCTGGTCACGTGGAACGCGGATAACGTCACTCTTTGACCCCGTGGAAAACGTCCAGAGCGGATCCTGGTCCTCACAGAGCACGGCAGTGAACCCGTGTGAAGCATCAAGAGCGGAGCCTAGTCTTCGCCGAGCACGGTAGTGAACCCGTATGAAGCATCTAGTGAAAAATTCCTGGTCACGTGGAACGCGGATAACGTCACTCTTTGACCCCGTGGAAAACGTCCAGAGCGGATCCTGGTCCTCGCAGAGCACGACAGTGAACCCGTGTGAAGCATCCAGAATGGAGCCTAGTCCTCGCCGAGCATGGCAGTGAACCCGTGTGAAGCATCTAGTGCAAAATTCCTGGTTACGTGGAACGCGGATAACGTCACTCTTTGACCCCGTGGAAAACGTCCAGAGCGGATCCTGGTCCTCGCAGAGCACGGCAGTGAACCCGTGTGAAGCATCCAGAGCGGAGCCTAGTCCTCGCCGAGCACGGCAGTGAACCCATGTGAAGCATCTAGAGCAAAATTCCTGGTCACGTGGAATGCGGATAACGTCACTCTTTGACCCCGCGGAAAATGCCCAGAGCGGAGCCTGGTCCTCGCCAAGCATGGTAGTGAACCCGTGTGAAGCATCCAGAGCAAATATCGGACTGTGGAGTCCTTAAAATCCATGGACTATGATGTCCTTAACCTCGACCGCAATTTCTTAAAACTAACGATCAACCATGATGATTCTAGACTGATTTTACCTTGGTTAAAGGGTACATCTCTTCACTCCTTTGATATTTGGCGTTGTAATTCCTCAACGTCTTCAAAGAGGTGACGGGTCCCGGTAACCACACATTTCGCGGACTGTGGAGTCCCTAAATCCACGGACTATGAGGTCATTAACCTTGACCATGATGTCTTAAAACTAACATCGGACTGTGGAGTCCTTAAATCCACGGACTATGAGGTCCTTAACCTTGACCGTGATGTCTTAAAACTAACATCAGACTATGGAGTCCTTAAATCCACGGACTATGAGGTCCTTAACCTTGACCGTGATGTCTTAAAACTAACATCGGACTGTAGAGTCCTTAAATCCACGGACTATGAGGTCCTTAACCTTGACCGTGACGTCTTAAAACTAACATTGGACTGTGGAGTCTTTAAACCCATGGACTATGAAGTCCTTAACCTTGATTGCGATGTCTTTAAACTACGATACCCTGGAAACCATCCCAAACCAACCCCTGACCCCGTGAAATACGGATAAGGGTGACCGCATCCAGCACTTACGGGTCCTCACGACCTGCAAGGAAGAAAACTCTCTTGCGAGATCCTTACGACTCCCAAGGGAAAACCCGCTTAAGAATCCTCACGATTCTTCAGAAAAACTCACACCTACGGGATCCTCTCGACCTGTAGGGAGAAAAACTCTTTATGAGACCCTCACGGCTCATAAAGCTCAAAAGCCTTAGGAGGCAGATCTTAACCCTGAATCCTAAGCCATCGCTGCCCTGCAAAGAGATCAAGATAGACTGTCCGCAGAACACATTCAATAAAAAGGGGACACACCATTGAGAAGAAAATATGTCTTTATTCATAAACCAAAATGGGTATGAAGTACAATTCATGAGAGAACAAAAAGAAAATACTCTCGCTCAAGAGTATGTACAAAAAGAAAAAAAGAGATAAGAGTTTTTCAAGCCGGCGGGCGATTTAGCAATTTCATTAGCTCATCCTGCTTTTGTTGGGCCACGGCTTCATGATTCAGGATCGCCAGAAGACGGGCCTTCGCCTGAGCCTGCTGGGCCTGATACGAGACGAGCCTGCCTTCAAGCTCTTTCTCGGTGGCCTTATGAGCCTCGACCCTCTCACGAGTGAACGTGGCAGCCTTATCAAGAGCCACCACCTCTTTGATAGACTCTTGAAGCACCCGCTAGAGTTCATACGCTTTGTTGGCCTTGGCGGTAAGATTATCTTGAAGCTCGCCCAGCGCTTTAGAAGCCGGTTCCCTCTCCGAGAATTTACGGCCGAGCCTTTTCTCACACAACAATATGTTCCCCACACGACGCTCTATCAGACCACGTAAGCTCGCTTTCGTGACCGCAACCTGGGGAACAGGACATATACGCTCAAGACCGTATAAACAGGCCCCCAGTCGACAGCAATAGTCGATCTGAAACGCGCTCACATCACCTGGTATGGGAAGCAACGAAAAGTTCTCGATATACCTCCTATCAAGCATGCATCCGCAACCATATGAATATCCGAAAAGAAATAATACCCGAAACTCTGATGTGTGTGCAACATAGTGATAGTGTTCGCAATTAAAGAAAGTTCTCATGGGAAGAACACAAAGTTCATTTATGCAAGCAAAAACATACATACGGACACCCAGCATACATGAAAGTTCAACTAATTTGAATATACTATACTAGCGGGAAAAGGTCGCCAAACATAGGATCGGTAGTGCAAGGGTTGACAAAACAAAAGACAAAATTCTCCATCTCCCTCCCCGCCCTCTCCAACACGTCAAAGTGCCGGATCTCGCAAGGAGTCGCTCCCCACCGATTGGCGCCATATTCATCTGCAAAAGCAGACATAACAGCCCGACGGGCTCTTATTTCGCTCAAAAGGTAAACCGAGCGATCTTTCAAAGCTTGAGTAATTAGGCATGCTTCATGAAAGCCCTTGAGCTTTTCTTCGGCCGCGTCAAGCATCGCCAGGGTCATCTCTGCCGGGTGAGGAGGGACGTCGGCGAGCACGGCGGCAAGAATCATCCGGAGCCAGAGGGAGCCCACTGGGAGGGGAGATCCCCTGCGGATCGAGAGTTCATACGCCGCTGAGTCGCATTCGTCATCGGTAAGGAGGGGATCCACCAATCGGGCGGCAAAGCGGGGGATCATCTCCTCAATAGGAACTTCCCATGGCCGTCGACGAGTATGAGGGCGATTACAGGCCATGGCGCTCAGTTGTCTCTCAAGACAAATCACACCAAAATGAGAATAAATTTCTCTATGAAGAGAAAAGAAGGACATGACCCCAGGATATAAAGAGGGGCATTAAGTGCTGCGCACGGAAAATCTTGCATGTTGAAGCTATTTCCAAGGCCCAAAAAGGGGAAAGCATTGGAAATCAAGGAGATGGAACTATTTCCAAGACTCATTTTCTGCATCTAATATTGTGCACTAAAAATATGGCATAAGAAAAATTGAACGGCCCCATCAAAAGGACCCCACGTGTGGAGCACGTGACCCCCAAACTTGACGTGCACTAAAAAATGGAATAGCACCCTGCACATTAAAAACAGCAACAACAACAATAGCAAAATGATAAAATCCCATAGAAAGGCATGCAAACATAGAAAGGCACGATAAAACTTATCATTCATGTTTTAAGAAGTTCATACAAAATAAAAAGAAAACGATTACAACGGCAAGACCTCAGACGCGGGGCACGGATTGAGAAACTCAAACTTGACTTTGTCCAAGATCCTCCAAGCATTTCGAACCATTCGAGTATGATTTCTCTCACGGTCGCAAGCGTCGAGGTCCTCACGAATGTCTTCTACCCTTCGATAGGCAGCAAGTATGGCCGACTGCTGAAAAGCCTGGTGCAAGAGATCAATGAGGTTGTCTCGCCTTCTCTTCGAGATTAGACTCATCAGATACACCGAATGTATCTTATCCTCGGCAGCGTCCAATGCCCTGAGAAGTACACCAGTGCAGAAGAGAGGAAGCGCCTCCCAAATCGCCAACACGATGAGTTTCAGAAGAGAAGAGCGACGGGGGAGTAGCCGATGGTTGTACTCGTCGAAGCGGCTCATGATCTCAGCACATTGAGCGTTGCTGAACTCCTGGTTCTGGCTACGGCCCAGCGCACGAATATTCCCATAAGAAATGATTTCGTCAAGATCGTACATATGGGCATCCATGATACCTGAAATAAGAATCATGAGAATCGATTACAAACCCTTTTCTTCTGAACTGAGATGAGGACAACCTAGGGCAAGGAAACCCTAAGAAGCCTCTATAGGAAAAACTTGGTTCTTCATAGGAATTAAATTCCTTTTAAAAAGGGGAATTAAATTCCCAGAAACATTTTTTCTGTGGACGGAGTTAAACTCCATGGATTTGAACTGTCACCATCATTTCCCTAAAGATCATATGAAACCCTAGGGGATCTACAGTTTAAAGATTAGATGGTTTTCTATTCTTATGGAAAAACTTGAAGAAAAATGGGTTCATGTTAAAAGGGTAAAACCCTTGGTGTGGATTTAAGATCCATAGAGTTTTTAAACGAAAGTTCTCCGATCAGTCAAAGATCATTACCTGAAGAAAGAAGTCTTTCTTGAAACAGAGTTAAACTCTGGAAAAATTTTAAGGAAGAGAATTAAGCTCTGGAAACGAGAATTAGATTATCAAAATGAAAAGTTGCAAGGAGGAAGAGGAGCAAAGTGGAGGCGCTTCTGAAGTGACCACTATATTTATAGGATGTGATGGAGACGCTTCATCTCCCCGATTCCCTAGATGGATCCAACGGTCACAAAAGAGACGGCGTTGCACTCACGTGCTGACACGTGAGAACAACATTGTGGGGGCATTTGTTCCCTGATTAAAAATCAGGAAAGGACTCAGAAAAAGCATCACGTGCTCACACGTGACCAGCGGTCACGTGTTGGCACGTGACGTTCGAAGCAGCGGCACAAAGCGCATTCAAGAAAAAGCTCCAGAAAATGTCACGTGCTCACACGTGACCAGTGGTCACGTGTTGGCACGTGAAGGCTGAGCAGCGGCCAGAGAACAGAGCGTAAAAGGAGAGAAGCCCATTCCAGGGGTCACGTGCCTACACGTGACCAGGGGTCACGTGGCCACACGTGACCGGCTTTAAAAGCCTTGTTATTTAACAGAATTAAATTCTGAGAAGAGGTCATTCAAATCTTTCCAAGATAAAGAATGATTATTTGGAACCGTTGGATTAAAAATCTAAAGGTGATTAAATATCGCCTATTTATGGAAAATTCTTGGACTTGGAAAGATTTCCCCCCTAAATCTAACCGAGATAACAAAGGGATATCTCTGGATCTAAAATCCAATGGTGAATAAAATTCACTTAACAATCTAAAGGTCCAGATTAATGATAAATATAAATCAAATCTCTCAACATACAAATCAAATCTCTCAATGAGAGATTTATTAAGCAAATTGATTCTCTTCCTTCTCCTATAAATAGGAGCCAAGAAAAGAAGAGGATGACCTTTTTTCGAAGACCTTTTTCTAAAACTCTTTTCTGAAACCTTGAGACCTTTGATCTTTTCTTTTGATACACAGAAAGAGGGAGATAGAGCCTTTGATTCTCTGCAAAAAGGAAAACCTTAGGTAAGAAGGGAAAAGAGAGGCTTCAAAGGAAAATTTAATTCTCGAAAGAGTTTAACTCTTATATAAAAAAAGAGAACTTAGTTCTTTCTCTGGTTGAGGATCCGCAAAGTGCACATCTCCCCACGAATTGAGAATTTAATTCTCATTGGGTTGAGATCCTGCCATGCAGATCTAAAACACAGAGGAGGAACTGAGTTTAGAGAATTTAATTCTCACAAAATGAGAGGAATTCAATTCCTTTGAGATAAAGTTAGGGTTTAACCCTATATTATAGGAATTTAATTCCTTCAAAATGAACAGAACTAGGGTTTAACCCTAACTGAGAATATAATTCTCTCGAACTCACAGGAATTTAATTCCTTTAAGAAAAGAAACTAGGGTTTAACCCTATTGAGAATATAATTCCTCTAAAGTTTAGGGTTTAACCCTATGAACAGAACTTTAAAGCATGCAGAGACCCACAGAAAAAAACTCTGAAGTAGGCACCTCACGTATTGCCACGTGACCCATAAACAAATCTCCCAAAATAAGAAGAAAGTAGCCCTGAGGCAACGCCTCACGTGCTCCCACGTGACCCTCATTATACCAGAACAAAAGCAAAGACAAAATATAACCTGGGCGCTCTCACGTGTTACCACGTGACCCCTAATGAGTATTCTAATAAACCAGAGCATGAGCCCCTATCACGTGCCCGCACGTGATGGCTTTCAGAACTAAAAGTGTTAAACACTTATCTGTAGAACAAAATAAAGAGAAGAAGGGCGCTCTCACGTGTTGCCACGTGACTCCTTTTGCCTTAGTGTTTAACACTAAATTGAAACCTCTGTATCTAGTGTTTAACACTGATTCTCCTTAGTGTTTAACACTAATTTGGAAAATTCTATTTGCAGTGTTTAACACTGATTTGCTTAGTGTTAAACACTAATTTGAAAACTCTCTTCCCAGTGTTCAACACTGATTATCTTTTAGTGTTTAACACTAACTTGTCAATCTTTTCCCAGTGTTCAACACTGTCGGTCTCTAGTGTTTAACGCTAGCCTTAGCCCAATTGGCTAAAGTTTCCAGAGGCAAAGCCTCTCCATCAATGAATCAACAGAGGGCCAATATCCCAGATACAATTGGACTTAGCCCAAGATGGCCATAAGTCCTCAATTCAAACTTAATTGGGCTAATGGGCTCATAATATAATAATTGATCTTAGTTTCCAAATTAGACTGTAGATCACTTAATTTACCTCAGTTTAAGGGTACATCTCTTCACTCTTTTGATACTTGGCGTTGTAATTCCTCAACGTCTTCAAAAAAGTGACGGGTCCCGACGACCATACATCGATACGGACTGTGGAGTCCTTAAATCCACAGACTACGACGTCCTTAACCTTGACCGCGATGTCTTAAAACTAACAACGGACTGTGGAGTCCTTAAATCCATGGACTACGACGTCCTTAACCTTGACCGTGATGTCTTAAAACTAACATCGGACTGTGGACTCCTTAAATCCACGGACTACGACGTCCTTAACCTTGACCGTGATGTTTTAAAACTAACATCGGACTGTGGAGTCCTTAAATCCACGGACTACGACGTCCTTAACCTTGACCGTGATGTCTTAAAACTAACATCGGACTGTGGAGTCCTTAAATCCACGGACTACGACGTCCTTAATCTTGACCGTGATGTCTTAAAACTAACATTGGACTGTGGAGTCCTTAAATCCACGGACTACGATGTCCTTAACCTTGACCGTAATGTCTTAAAACTAACATCGGACTGTGGAGTCCTTAAATCCATGGACTACGACGTCCTTAACCTTGACCGCAACGTCTTAAAACTAACACTAGACCGCAATGTCCTTAAACTACCTATTGACCGCAATGTCACTAAACTAAACAACAGGGCCACCCCACCCCCCACCCTCAATCGCTCTTTTGTTGGATCTAAACGATCCCGTTAAGTTGATCTTATTCTAAAACTAGACTAACGTATCCTTAACAAACGTTTAAGTCGATCTTAGTCTCAAACGAGGCTAACGTATCCTTAAACACAACCCCTAAACCCAAATCTAAGATAATACGGAATTGGACTAATCCACGTCCTACGGGCGACGACACAAATTAGTCTCTGTATACAATCCACGGGCAACCACAAACAAAACAAACACCCACGACACGAAGTGAACATCTGGAGAATGAGAAAGTTGTTACCGCGATGCAGTAGCTTAATTAACTGCAGGGACTTGCGCCTGTAGGGAAGAGCGTCCCCATAATCAAAAAAACCCTCAAGCGAGGGGGAATCTGACGAAGTCTGCTACATCGGCCGCATCCGTCTAAACCTTCGATACACGGTGTCATAAATCAACTTGGCATCTTCGTAGAGGTGGACGGATAAAACCAAATAGCATCTGCCCCGAATCTCAGGCAAGACGTCTCTGCGTCGCGCTGTCTTTCGGAGGGGAATAGATTCTGGCACGCCCGGTGGGACCTTTTCCTCTTTCCACTCCACACTTCGTGTGTCGTCTTCGCGAACGAATCGCGGTTTGTTAATGGTTGCCTTTGGATTTCAAGTTACTAAGATTTGGTCTTTTGCCTGGCGCAGAAATCAAGCATCAATGGCCTCAAATTGCTCGAACTGCTCGAAGTGCCAATGCAACCGACGCTCCACCTCACCTGGAGGTGTAGCATATGGGCCTCAAGCGGCCTCCGTCCTTACTATGCCCGTGGAGCAAGTGACTCAGGCTACCACCGGCCTGTTCTTCGAAACCATGATCCCTCCAGCAAGCTTCACCATCCCTGTGCCCGCACCGGATGCTTCAAGAAAGTCGGTCTTCGATCGACTTGCTACTCCTACGGCCCCTCTCGACGGGTCGTCCAATTCTTCAGTCTTCACCAGGCTGAGCTCGAGAACCAAAGGGCCTGTCAAGAAGACCATAACACCTGAGGCGGTCATCCCAAAGAAGACGGCTGCTCCTGAAGTCGCCAAGGCGGCTTCTCCTGTCAAAGAGTCAGTCTTTGCAAGGCTGACTATTCCCACTCCCGCTCAGAAATCTGCTTTTGACCGTTTCGACACAACTCCTCTACGGACGTCAGTCTTCAAGAGGCTGACACCGGCAACAGTCCCTCGCCTGAACAGGGGGCAAGAAGAAGCTGTCTCTGTCGCTGAACCAATACCGACAGCTCGTCACGCCCGACGACGGCACTGGCGCCGGATAAGGAAGACTGGGGGCAACTCCCCCTCTGGGATAACTCTGCCAGCTACGACGGTGGAAGTTAATGCTGTTGTTCCAACTGGGAATAGCTTTGAGCTGCTGAACAGGGTACGCAGGAATTCGCCAACTGCGGTGCTCAAAAGATCTCCTCCACCGGTAGAGACCGCCGTGGAACCAGAAAAGCCGGAGCAGTCTCCTCAATCGCTGTCCTCCAGGATCTACAAGACATGGCGACGAGTCCGAGAATCTGTGATTGATCCTAATTTCTTTCGCCAACACAAGAAGTCGAAAGGTCGGCAGGAAGAAAATCCCCCTGTCAAGCAACGAAAAGCGACGACCACTTGGGTGCCCAAAGCAACGGCCCCCTCAACTTCAACGGCCCGTAAGAGAAGAAGGTCGGAGTAAGTCCTCACGCCGACGGCGAATATCAAAGGTGGTGAACCCAAACGCCCTAAGTCAGGGGGAATCGTAGTTCATACCGTCTACATGGCGTCTGGTAAAGAGGACAGCCGCATATCCACAGATCATAGACCGCTCACGCGATCGGTGACCAAAGCGCAGGAGCAACAGCAGAAGCCCCAAGAAATGATGACCGCGATGGCCATACTCACTGGGCCAAAAAAAAGCCCTGAAACGTTCTCGGATGAACGCCAGGAGATATGTTATGAGTGACCACGACAGTTGGCCAGAGACTCTTAGAGGATGTGCTTGAGTGGGATTATTCCGCCATACTTGATTTCGGTATTTTGGGTGATCTATTCGCATGATTGAGTTTTGATGACTGAGTTTCATGATATTGTTTTCGTGCACCATGGATGCACATACTGAGTATTTACGTTTTGTCCATAGTTATTGCACTTGAGATATGCTTTATACACCGTTGTTTTGATTTATGATTTGTGCAGGTTTAGTGCACTTGATTCAGTTTTGTGCCTTGGCTGCACATGTTTATGATTTCATGGATTGCATACAGCTGATTTGATTTTTGTGCAGGTGGTATGCACTCGATTTGGTTTTTGCACTTGGTATAGCTTACAGGTGCTTGCAGTGCGTGGAGACGTGTTTTGTGCATGCAGTTGCACGCGTTTATGATTTTATACACCTTGGCACACTCGGAGTTGCTTTTATACGCATTTGAGTTATTGATGCATTTCCGTGCACTTGTTGCACCCGATTTATATTCTGTGCAATTGTTGCACTAGGTTTTTACGCTGTGCATTGTTGCGCCATATTGTATTTCGTGCACTGGATGCACTGTACTTGGTATTTCGTGCACTGGATGCACTGTACTTGGTATTTCATACACTGGATGCACTGTATTCGGCATTTCGTGCACTGGATGCACTGTATTTGATATTTCGTGCACTGGATGCACTGGAGTTGGTATTTTGTGCACTTGATGCACCATATTTGTATTTTTGTGCGATTGTTGCACTGTATTATATTTCGTGCACTGGATGCACCGGATTCATATTTCGAGCATTTGTTGCACCAGCTTGGTATTTTGTGCATTGGTTGCACCGAAATTATACTCCGTACCTTGGTTGCACCCGATTTATATCTTTGAGCATTTGTGTTACCAGATTTGTGTTTTGTGCGCGTCTGCACTTGATGTTCGTTTTCATGCATGTTACTGCACTAAATACTTTTCACGGACTGACACGCTTGGGTTTGATTTTTACGCATATTAGGCGCTTAATATTGGATTTTGTGCACATCGGATGCACTTGATTTAGATTTTATTCGTGCATGTTGGATGCACTTGATTTAGATTTTATTCATGCACGTTCGATGCCATTGATTTAGCCTTCATTCGTGCATGACGGATGTACTTGATTTGGATTTTCGCGCATGTTGAGCGCATGATATGAGATATGGTTTTGTGTGCACCGGATGCACTCGATTGGGATTTCCATTCGTGCATGTTAGTTGCACTGGATTGAGATTTTATGCACCACAGTTGCACTCGACTTCGGTTTGATGTCATTTGAGATATTGATTTTGATTCCATGCCTATAGTATGCATGTGATTTGACTTATTCTTTCGGCCTAGTTTTCATGCACTTTTAGTATTTTGATTTGATTTTGTGCACGCTGATGCACATGGTTGTGAGATTTTATACCACGGTATACCTGATTTGGATTGAGGTTGGTTGTATACCGTCGATTTTGATTATGATATTCGATATTATTCAAGTGCACCTTGTGCACTTGAATTGGATTCTTGCGCATATTTGACGCGCTTCATGCGATTTTGGTGCACACCAGATGCACTAAATCGAGATTCTTCGTGCATATCAGATGCACCTGATGTTGCTGTCAGGCACACCCGTTGCCTTTGACAGGTGTTTCGTGCACACCCGTTGCACTTAGATTTTATTCTGTGCACACGTAGGGCACATTCATTGATTTCAATTTCCGTGCGCACCAGACGCACGCGGCTTTCTTATATACATTTTAAGATTGATTATTATGGAGCAGTACGTTTTTATGATATTTACTATTTGTTTTGATAGCTAAGCGGGACTAGTCTAAGGACAGTCATAGATATATTTTGCATGCATTGATAGTTATCGAAGGGATTTCCAAAGAGGAGCTATAGTCTCAGTATTTACCTACGTGTCCGAGATGACACGAAACATTTTATAAAGGAAACCCTTCTAAATCATTTTCAAATAGCGGGACGTGCATATTAAACAAAGGATATATATATATATATATATAGTTATTTTCTTACAATAGACGTCTGCCACTGTGAAGTGATACGCGCATCGCACGGCGACTTGAAAGGTTTGGCATGCATTTCTTTCAGATGTTTACATGTATAGTTTTGATGTATATCGTGTTGGTTTTCGTATTGGATTTTGACATTTGTGTCTTCACCATAACTCCGATAATTGCGGGATGCTTGATGGAGTTTTGATTTTGGTTTATATACTCATTTTTCATGCGCATGCATTGCGCCACTATGTGCTTTATGTATTTATGATTTCGGGACCCCGATGACTTAGTCTTTTACTGAAATGTTTTAGTATTTGGAGGAGTTTTAATTTAAATTCGGGGACCTAATTTCTTTAAGGGGGGAAGATTGTAACATTTTGAAAATCGTTTAGGTGAAATTTCGGAGATTCGGTAAAATAACGGGTGTTTTCCTTAAAAACCAAGATATAAATATCTTTTAATATAAAATCAAATATACCTATTCTAGCTATGTAATTGCTAGTATTTGGTGTTTATTAAGCCACTTGTAAAATTTCTAGTTTACTGAAAAGTTTTCCGAAATTAATTATTTTAATATTATTTTAAGCCGTCACTAATATATTTAATTAGTGATAATTACAAATTGGACTGGGTTGATACAAATTTTATGCATCATGACACATTAAAATAACATGTAAAATATTGTTTTTGAAATGAAAAGAAATTATTAAGATGGTTTTAGAAAATATAAACTATAAAGGCCTAAATGGTGAAAAATAGCTAAATAGAAATTGAGGTATGGTTCTAGGTTGACTTGGGATATAGTATTTATCATTTCTCCTCACCATACAAACCCACACACCCCCTCCCCTAGTGGGCTGGCCAAACCCAAGCTGCCCCCCCTCATTTCCCCACTTAAAATTCAAAGCAAACAAAAAAGAAAAGAAATGATAAAGGAAAACATTAAACAATGAGGAATGGGACTTGGTTGACTTTGACAATTCCATACACCCACACAACACTCTCTCTCTCTCCCCCCCATTCCTGTCGAGCCCCCCCCCCATCCTCATTCAGCAGCAGCCCCCTCCCAAAATCCCCATCTCTTTCTCTTGAAAAATTCATCTAAATTGCCTCAAAAACCCCATAACTCCAAAATCTAATCCCTACCCATTTTTACTTGGCTATTCTAGTATGAATCTAGGGAACAAGTTGTCAATTTGGAGGCTATGATTTTCATGTTTGATCTCTTGATCATGAGGTATAAGCTTCATCCAAATTTGTTACTTGTTAATTGTATGTTTGAATGTAGTTTTAATTAGATGTTGTTATAACTTTAATTGCAAAATGAGAATTTAAAAAGAATGGGGCTTGAATTCAAGCTAGGTTTTTTTTTATATAAATTGTTCATGGTTTTAATATGTAGCTTAACACATAAAGACATGTAAAATCTAATATAGATTGTTAAGCTACTAATTGTTACAACTAATTTGTCCAAATTGCTTAATTGTTGCAAACTAGGTTTTTGTAAAATATATAAATAACTGAGATAAAAATCTAATGAGGATATTCATGACATTATTAACATTATAAGTTATAGTTTAATACTTTAGATCATGCAAAACCAAGCTAAATTGTTGTTTGTGTATTTTTACTATGAAATTGTTAAAATTGGATAAATTTGCAAACTAGAATTTTGGTTTTAATGAAAATTGATGAGATTAAATTATGGAAATGGTTTGTATGACTTATTTAAGATATTTAATGAGTATTATGTCCACTAGAATTGTTAAAACATCAAGATTTTGCATTAAAACGGTTAATTTTGCTTACTAGGTTTTCGGAAAAATAGCTTTTAAAGCGAATTTGAAGTTTTGATGATTTAAAGCCTATTTCATATATATATTTAGTGTGTTATAAAACCACGAATGGTGCGTTTGAGTTTTTCTCGATCACTCGGCGTTTGTACGCCGATGTCGAGGGTTATTTGGTTCTTTTCCTTGAGCGGACCATAGGTTTTGACCTATGTGAGGTTCGTGTGTCGTTTTGGTCATGAGTCGGATTTTAATGCGACACGATATATTATGACATGTAGATACCCTCACGTGGACTTCGAGATGACAAGCAAACGCATGGCGACATCGGCATCGGCAAGCGGAGATCAAGATAAGTAAATATATATCTATGGGGAGAAGTCGGGTGGATGGCGTATAGCACCCCCGCAAAGTCGTAAGAATGACGTGATGTGATATAGATATACATAGATGTGCTATTGAGAGATATGAATACTTAGCAAGAAAAGCTTTAGAAGATCATGGGTGTGTTAGCGAGATTTGAGGAAAGTGATTTAGTTGGTTTCATAGTCGTGAACCCTAGAGTAAGGTTGTTAGCCATACACATACACGCACGGGATATGGGTTTGGGTGTATACGTTATATCTATATAGATAAATGTCGATACGTGGGTTTATATATATATACATATACGTATACATGGATGATGAGGATTTTATATGGTATTTGGGGACGAGTCGATGAGATTAGGCATGGTGCCATGAGATCGGTGATGTAATTTGGTTTGTATTATGAGATACGACATGATATTAGCGGATTGATGGGCGATGTGTATTCACACACACTCGTACATATATGTTGATGATATTAGTATTGTACTAGACTTAGATCAGTACCCCCCGTTCACGATATGTGATGATAAGGATATCAGATGAATAATGAGATAAATATGATATTTGACCCATACCCAGATTTGGGATGCCGTACGATAGATTTACCGTACGAGATATAATTATGATGTTATATCCGCACTCTTGACTCGAGAATGTCGTGTATATATATATATTGTATCGTACGTGATACTATTGAGGCGAGATCACTGACTACTAGATATATTTATAGGTCGACTCAGACTTAGGTGGATTTCCTTACCCTTTTGACTGGGCTCGAGTCATACTTGTTTTCAAATGCAGTGAACCGTGAGTACTTTAAAATACCAAACTGTATGACTCGTATATTGGGTAGGTTTATTCTTCAGCGTTGCTGTTACTATATCACTTTCTGTATATTCATGATGTTTCATCGCATTGCATGCTTATACATATGTTATCTGTAATTATTATGAAACCATGCTGTCAGAACACCAGCACCATTACCGATGATGCGTATGTTCCACGTACACCTGCTTGCCGGCTCACACACATCATCATCGGTAATTGCCATGTCAAGTACACTTTAGAGAATATTATTTCATCGACATAGCTTGCTAGCTGATAGTTGCAATATGTTATCGCTTTCATATGCTAGTTTAACTATTGCACTCATTGCGTGATATTAGATGCATTCATATATTCATTGGTTATGCAGTATTATGGAGATTTATGCCCGTTTTCACTGTTTATTGATATGGTGATTTGATGATTTCGGATCCTTCTTGAGATTTTTCTGGATTTGGAAACCGCATGTAAAAGTTTATTTAAACTGATGAATTGTTTTAACGAAAAAGATGCGGTTTTCCTTGATATGATGAGTCTTGTCCACCATGATATTTTCTCGGTACTGAGATGGTTTTCGAGACCCGATTCGAGGAGTTGGATAAACTGTCTGCGGGTATATGGTGGACCCGGTATGGTACCCGGGGCAAGAAGCTCGAGTTGTAGACGATGAGCCCGGCAGGGGAAGACTGCCTACCGGTGATTGTTTGGCGCGGCAGATATCCGGAGGATACCGTTCGTGGTCATGTGATTGATGATATGGGCCGATCCGGACTGACGGAGCCCGAGGTATTGGAATATTGAGATATTGAGATTTGAGACACTGAGATATTGAGATTTGATGATACAGGCCAGTCCGGATAGCCGGAGCCTGAGATATTGAGATATTGAGATTCATGTTTTGTGTCGATGCTTGACACTGATTTCTCTGTTGATTTCATTGATGATATTCGATTTACATAAATACAGGAATCTCATTAAATAAAGAAAACTGTTGTCTCACTCATGATGTATTCTGTTTCTATTCGTAATGCATTCATACATCATATATCTGATATGTTGCTATCTGAGGCACTGATACGAGCACGTAGTATTGCACTTATATGTAGAGGGATCAGGATATTATTTAAGGATATTACTTGATATGACCTAGGTTGCGTCATGCATGTGATTTCTACTCGTAGATATCTTCTACTCACGAGTTGGTAACTCACCCCCGTTGTGCCAAATTTTTCTACAGGTTAGTTGTACATGTTTTCATTGGCAGCTTGTTGGCACATCGTTCCATTCAGGGTGATTTGCTTGGTAGGTTGGTTCATTGTATCGGGACCGCCGTTATACTGTTATTTATTACATTTGTATCTAGTAAGCTCATCAACCAGATTTGTATATTTGATAGAGATAGAAAACCAGACTTGTATTTATTTCGATCTTAGAGTCGCACGTTGTATTATTATGGTTTTCATGTTGATTTAAGTTTCTTTTGAGTTTTGATCCTCGCCCTTCGGCGTTGTATATTATCTTGCTTGCGTGGTTGTGACCGTCGATTTACGAAGAGCTAGCTCCCGTTTGGGGATGCCTTTTATCATTTCGTATACTATTCATGTTGTACCCCGTTTGAGGCCAGTATTTACAAAGGAAACTCTGCCGAAATTTTCAGAAAAGACTTGATATTTTAAATGACGCATAATTCGGCTTATGCTATTAAAACTTCTTGCTTTAAAAATTGGTTTTTCCTTCACTCTACTGCTTTACTTGGTTTGGATTTCTGGGTTTTGGCTTACTTACATTACGTACGCCTCGAGACGTTTCGTAGTTTAAGTGTCGGTCATGTTCCATACTTTTCAGGTCATGACATTTGACCATGTTGACCATTTGACCTAGTTGACCATTGTTGACCATTGTTAACTTAGATATTTTTGTGAGCACTAGATATTTTCTTGGCTTGGATTTAACTTGACATGATAATGGTCAAATCAATGGTTGCCATCATAATTATCATAATAAAAGTTGTGTAATTATTTTCTCATGGATCATTATCTTGTTGTCATTCTCTTTCATCAAGAGAGAGCTCTCATACTCTCTTCTTCTTCCTTCTCACTATATAATCATTTAGCTCTCATGTGTTGAGAAAATAAGGATTTAGATAGACAAATAAATCCATCCTCTTACTCTACATCACCTAGGACATCAAGCTTAGCAAACTTGTTGCCCTAGTTAACTCGGATTGAGGTGGAGCTCGGACTATAGACTCTCGGGTGGATCGTCTTCGACTCTAGGAGGCCGTGGAGGTGACCAAGATCCGGATCGATCCTCGGAGCTCACATGGACGAGGAGGACAGCGGAGAAAAGAACCGAAGGACTAGAATCGTGAGATATAATCTTCTATCACAGTAGATTAAACCTCTTGTAGTTCGTTAGATATGATTTGGCAAAGATCCTTAGCTTAGTCTATGTTGCTTTTATAAGAAAGTTTTGATTTTTACTTGTTCCGCCTCCTCGCTAGCTTGCGGGATGAGTGATATAGACTTACAGTGGTATCAGAGCCTAGCTAAACCATTACTAACTTGTTAGCAAAGTGTTAGAAATTCGATCACCGGAAGAATCGCAAAATACGTCACAAATTGCACGTTTTCTATCATTTTTAAAAACTGGTCCTAAAATATTTCCAGAGACCTTAAAAATACGTGCAGGCTTTTTTAAGGACACCCAAGAAAAACGAGGTCGTGAATCGGTCAGACAGCCATGGAAGCGCGGCTAAACCAAGCGTTTCGCCGCGGATCCGCGGCCAAGTCGACTCCGAGTCAACCCGTTTTTCCTGCGGTGTATCCAGCTTGGTGTTTTGTGATTTTTCTAATACTTTATTTCCACCTAGAATCTTTTGAGTACCGTGTTGTACTTGGGGTAGATTCAAATCAGTCAATCGATCAAAATTCTAAGAAATTTAGCTTGTCGGATCTTCTGTGATGAGATATATGTACTGAACGTCTACTAATCGCTATACGTCAATTAGTGGGGGTTGTACATATCTGTGATCTGTGATGTTGGATTGTGTATATGAACTTGTTGGATCGTCGTGATGAATAGCCAGGGATGTGAGATGAGAGTTTTCATTTTTCATTCGATGTAAAATGTAAATTGATGTAATATTATTTTATGGTCGCACATCCGGGTTGAGGTTATAGCCACCATTGTATATTATTTATTTTACTGTTTTCTGCTCATAGGATAGACCCAAGGTGGGGTGCACAAACTACCGGGTATTTTGAAGTGCCGAGTGGCCTACTCACTTTGTTGAGAGAGGTTGCTTCACTTCGGGTATTTGGCGGGTAGTTTGTCGCACCCGTAGGGATCTAGGGTGGGGTTTGGCTATTCATCACGACCGTATAATCCGTCTTTCATTGCAGGCTCAAACGAAACGCGGATTCCTAGTATATCCAATGTGTTCATCTGTGATCTGGAATGACTATCATTGCATCTGACGAATGTATATATCTATATATGATATCTAGTAGGCGTTACTTATGTTTTGCATCCACACTAGTCCAGCCCCCGCTCTGTCGTTAGTTAAGTAACCTAACGGGTGATGACGGGCCCAATGGCGAATGCGGATGGTATAAGCGTACGTCATATTTTCGTTGTTTTCTGCAATGGTAGGATTAAATGATGGGACTCATTAAATTAATGCAAAGAAAACAAACAAAAGATGAATCGTTGGAACAATTTCAAAATCACTCGGTTTTTTCAAAACAGAAAACTTTTAAAAACGCGGAGCTAAAACCATTCCTTTTAAAAGCTATCAGGTTCCTTCGATTATATCAAGTTCACTACGTTCACGGTTTCGCCAAAACCATTCGTAACCCTCCGTCATTTCATATGAATATTCAATAATATTCAGGCTATGTTTGTTGACCTTTGTCAAGGCATAGTGATTGGTAGCTGCTGAGTGTTCATATGTAGTATAGATAGATGCGTTGGTTTGGGACAGTCGTATTACCTTGTTGACCTTCGTCAAGGGTATATACGGATGGGTTCAAATTAACCTGGACAATGATAGGTAGAACTTGACATGTGACTTATGATTTGTTGACCTTCGTCAAGGTCATAAGATCATGGGGAAAAAATCCACATCGGGAGTTTCTAAGGAAATTGAAACTTGCTAGTGTTGCATACCATTTGGAGTTTGATAATGTTGGTAGGATTCCTTCAGCATTATCACACAATGATATTTGGAACCCGATCCTACTGTGAGTATCCGCTACTACTCGGGAGATTTTTTCACTTAACGATCAATGCTATAAACCAAGTAGGTGTCTAGAACAGTGTTAGCGGGGCTACGCCTCCAGAAAAAAGAGGTTATTTAATTAAGGAACTTCGCGAAAGCGTCGTAAAACCTCTCTCGAAGTACCGACACTAGCCTGGCTGAACGGTTAAGCAAGTATTGTAGGGTGAGATTAATCCTGACTAATTCTTCTTTTATGGTTTGAGAAAGGATTTGAGAAACAGTGGGAGCCATCATGTTTGGATAAATTAAAAACCAATCTAAACTTGCAAGAGCAGCATGCTAAGTGTTTTCTTCTCTCTCTCTTAATTGCAGCGACCCAATGACCAGACATAGGTTACATCTAGATAATAAAATGACTGAATCTGACTGTAATGACTGGCAAAGGTCTGTCCAGATATCCATTACCCATGACAAGCTGGAACACCTCTTCACTACTCTAAACCCTGCCGTCTCAGGTCCAGTTTCCACCATCACGGATGATGACATCCGTAAGACATCGGGAAAAGACTGTGCGAATGCCAGGTGCCTCGTGTTGGCCTCAGTTGATGGTGCATACCAGAGGCAGCACGAGAAGATGGACCTACTGTCCATCTTCCTCCATAACAAAGATTTATATGGAAAGCAATCTCGTATCGCAAGATATGAGACCTCAAAGAAATTGGTTCAAGCGAGGTTGGCTGTCAGGTCATCTGTAGGGGACAACGTCCTTACAGTGACTAGCTGTATTGATCAGCTCATGGACCTGAAGACCACGTTGAAGAACGGGTCACATGCTGACTTGATTCCACAGTCCCTACCCTCTACTTACACCCTGAAGAAAACCGGGGAAGTAGAAGGAAAGGGAAGGGCAAAAGTTTCGGGACTTGATGTAGTGAAGGAGGAACGTCCCTATTGTTATGGGAAAGGACATTGGCAGAGGGGTTGCAGGGCTAGCAAAGCCAGTAGCTAGGATTCGAAGCATGTTGTGGCTTCGGCTTCGGGTGTGTTTGTAATAGAAAACTGTTTGTCAATTAACTCTACGTCCTGGGTACTAGATACCGGATCAGGATCTCATATCTGTAATTCATTACAGGTTTTGAGAAACCGTAGAATTATCAGGGTAGGTAATATGACTCTCGGAGTTGCGAACGGAATGAGCGTGAACACTGAATCCGTAGGGGAAAATCAATTAGGATTGACAAGTGGGCAGATATTGATTCTACGTAACTGTTTGTATGTACCTAGTCTAGCTTGTAATATCATATCTGTATCCTTACTTTCTAAGGAAGGATATGATTTTACATTTGTAAGCGATGTGGTCCACATCCACCTAAATCAAGTTCTAATTGGGTCAGGTACATTAGATAACGGTATATACGTACTAAATCAAGCCCAGGTTTTCAGTGGCCAGAACACACTTTAAAGAAAGTCTCCAGAAACAAATCATGCTTTCTTATGGTATTGTAGACTGGGTCACATCAATGAGACATGGTTGACGAAGTTACATAAAGAGTGATATTTGAATCCGTTCGAATATCAGTCTTATGCTAGTTGTGAATCTTGTCTCATGGGAAAGATGACAAAGACTCCGTTCACTGGACACGGAGTAAGAGCGAGCGAGCTCTTGGGACTCATACACAGCGACGTGTGTGGTCCAATGTCTATACATGCAAGAAGTGGTTTTTCCTATTTCATTACTTTCATGGACGATTTCTCCAGGTATGGACATGTCTTCTTAATAAAGCATAAACCCGAGGCTTTTGAGAAATTCCGAGAATACAAGAATGAAGTGGAAAAACAAACAGGCAAAAGTATCAAGACACTGAGATCTGATCGAGGTGGTGAATACTTGAGTGCCGAGTTCCTAGGCTACTTAAAAGAGAATGGAATTCTCTCTTAGCTTACTCCTCCATACACACCACAACACAATGGTGTATCGAAAAGGAGGAATCAAACCCTATTGGATATGGTTCGTTCCATGATGAGTAAGGCTGAGTTACCATGATCTTTCTGGGGGTATGCACTAGAAACAACTGCATATCTTTTGAACTAGGTTCCAACCAAGACTGTGCCTACCACACCATATCAGATGTGGAGTGGAAAGAAACCCTGTCTTAAGTATCTTAAGACATGGGGATGTCCAGCTTTTGTAAAGAAGCAGCATGCGGACAAGCTCGAGGCACGCTCGATACTGTGTAAGTTTGTGGGATATCCCAAGAACTCCAGGGGTATCTTTTCTATTCCGCAGAGGAACAAAAGGTTTTTGTTTCTCAGCATCCTCACTTCTTGGAAACTGAGTTTTTAGAAAATCAGATAAGTGGGAGCGCAATAGAACTAGAAAAAATTCCAGAACCACAAGCTATTACTGAAAGCTTGGTAGAACCAAAAGTTTCAGAAGAACCGGACATCCCAGCGTCAATCCGCAGGAGTAATAGGCAGTCTCATCCGCCCGAGAGATACTACGGTTTTCTCATAGATGCGGATCAAGAGGATTGCATCATTGAAAATGATGAGCCTACTAACTTCTAACAAGCCATTCAGAGCGGCGACTCAGTAAAATGGCTGGATGCAATGCGGACCGAAATGGAGTCCATGTACACTAACAAAGTTTGGACTTTGGACATTGCTCCAGAAGGGGTAAAATCCGTAGGCTGCAAATGGATCTTCAGAAAGAAGATTGGTGTAGATGGGCAGGTTGAAACCTATAAAGCTAGACTTGTTGTAAAGGGTTTTCGTCAAAGCCCTGGTTTGGACTATGACGAAACCTTTTCTCCAGTGACTATACTCAAATCCATTCGGATCCTTCTTGCCATTGCTGCCTTCCACGATTATAAGATCTAGCAGATGGACGTAAAGACGGCTTTTCTAAATGGAAATTTGGAAGAGTGCGTCTATATGGATCAGCCGGAGGGTTTCATTCAGAGTGGGAGCAGCGGTAAAGTGTGCAAGTTGCTTAAGTCCATTTATGGACTAAAGCAGGCATCACGGAGTTGGAACATCTGCTTTGATGATACTGTCAAAGAATTTGACTTTGTCAAAAATCCAGATGAACCATGCATTTACTGTAAGATTGTAGGGAGAACTGTAGTATTCCTCGTCTTATACGTGGATGACATTCTCTTAATAGGAAATGATATTCCTATGCTACAGTCAGTCAAAGGATTCTTGTCACAGAGGTTCTCCATGAAGGACCTGGGTGATGCCTCCTACATTCTGGGGATCCAGATCTATCGTGATAGATCTAAGAGGATGTTGGGACTTTCACAGTCCAGGTACATCGATACCATACTGAAACGATTCAGTATGGAAGATTCAAAGCGCGGTAATCTACCAGCTTGTCACGGAATCACCCTCTCCAAAGAGATGTCTCCCAAGACTTATTTGGAAAGGGCTCGCATGTCATCTATACCCTACGCATCTGCGGTAGGCTCTATAATATATGTGATATTGTGTACCAGACCAGATGTAGCATACGCATTGAGTGTTGTAAGCCGGTATCAGTCGGACCCAAAGGAGAAACACTGGATAGCAGTAAAGAACATTCTTAAGTACCTGAAAAGGACTAAGGAGATATTCTTGGTGTATGGCGGAAAAGACCTCCAGATCGAGGCCTTTGCTGACTCCAGCTTCCAAAATGACAATGATGACTCCAAGTCCATGTCGGGTTATGTCTTTACCCTCAATGGAGGGTCGGTCTGTTGGAAGAGCCCCAAACAGGACACCGTTGCTGACTCGACGATGGAAGCGGAGTACATAGCTGCTTGCGATGCAGCAAAGGAAGCTGTATGGATGAAGAAGTTCCTCACAGAACTTCAGGTGGTTCCTACCATTGTTGATCCAATACCGCTGTATTGCGACAACAACGGCGCTATAGCTTTAGCGAAGGAACCCAGGTCCCATCAGAAGTCCAGACACATTTTGAGGTGGTACAACCTGTTCAGGGAGATCATAGATCGCCGGGAGATCGAGGTGAGGAGAGTAGATTCGGAGAATAACACTGCAGATCCACTCACGAAGGCTATACCCCAGACTCAGTTCGAGCGGCTAATCGAGATGATAGGTCTTCGAAACGCCAGTACATGGCCCTAGTGCAAGTGGGAGATTGTTAGTGTATATACCCTAGAGGCCATTACTGTATCATACTAGTTTGTATATTACTTAATAGAAGCTTGGGATATTCACAGTTGTATGGACAGTCTTGCTCAAAATGGTAGTATGCTACTTGGTTTGTTTCTACTTTAATATGTGATTGTGTTTCTTTTAGCATATCGCTTATACATATTAGCAGAGCCTTTAGGATCTTTGCTTGACTACCAGCGTTGTGATGGCAGTCAGACTAGTGGGGACTGGGTAATCTACAAGCATATCCTTATACAGGTCCCTAGTCATAGAATTATCGAGACAGGGCATCGATACTCCGGAGTAAACCAGTGTATACGTTTCTCATCCCAGCAGGGGAGATGGCCTGTCCCACAGCCATTAGTACGTCGTACTGGAGATAGTATGCAGGTGCTCGTTAGGTTACGAGTACACCAGACAGGACTCGTCGGAAACTACTGGTTGGTACTATACCTATCGTCAGATAGCAGTTCCCAGGTGACAAGAGTACAGCTTAGTCCGTCTACTTGACACTGCTACTTCGCCTCGAGTGTGTTCCCACTGTACTTTGATTACTACCCTACTACGGCTAAAAGGAGTCGTGCAAACATGTAGTAGTTGGATGCAGTCCCGAAACACTTGGAGGCAGTAGCGGTTAGACAGGATCCGTCTCTCCCGGTATTGGGGGTTGATATCGCGATGTGTCTAGGAGAGTCATTACACAAAGTCCCTGGCCAGGGCAAGCGAGATTTACTGGTAGTGTTTCCAGTAGTTTCTCAGGGTGTTCTGGGCTACACTCCGACACGACTTGTGCCGCTATTAGGGGTCTGACGTTTACCACCCCCCTAGACCCGACATGCGATACTCATAGACGAACAGACCGGACTGTACGGAGATTGTCATATTCAGGCTCAGTAGGAGTTCGGATGGGTTTACCTCATCGGCCTTCTTATCGATATCTATCTGGGGACCGTTACGTACAACTAGTGCCGCTTGCGGTCTGTGGTTAAACCCACTGACATCGTAGTGTCGAGTCTTTAGAGTCCTACACAGAGAGTTTCCCTGCACTGGGAAAAAGGTGTAGAGGCCGTATGGTTTTACGGCATGGCTACGATCACTTACGTGCACTTGTGCGCGTTTGATGTTCGAGCGGACAATACTAGTGGACTTTGGTTTAAGCCGGATCCGAGTATTGTATGTAAGTCGATGTAGTACACCCCAGTACTTGTGGGGAGGCGGAATTTTCAAAAACGATCAAGTTTAAAGAACGAACATCGACTAACCGCTTAAATCGAAGCTAAACAACTAATAACCGAACACATAGCTATACTAAACTATAGTGTTAAGGGATTATACCTATCGATACTAGTCCTTCGTCTTTACGATCTCCTTGTTCTCCTCGGCCTTCTCTAGGTAGTAGACGATCCACCCGAGAGCAAAACTCCAAGCTAAACCTCTAACTTGAGGTAACTAATCAACTTTGATTGCTAATCAAAGATGAAAGGATGATATAGAGTGATGGTTATGGATTGTTTAGTCTAACTAATCCTTTGATCTCAACTCATGAGGTGTAAGGATTAGGGTTTGAAGATGAGAGCTTGAGGAGAGAGAATGTGAGATAAGATAATGAGATGAGAGAGAGTCTATCATAATATATTATGAAGCATTTTCTAATAATGAGAAAAGAATAAAGAGTGATGATAAATCATGCTTCATAAAATATCTAGTGGTGATTCATTAGCATGAGTCATTAAGCAATAAATGTGCATTAATGAAATGAATGAATCACCACCATGACTCATAACCTCATTTAATGAAAATGACACATAACCCTCCTTAGTCACCATCTTCTAGAAGCTTCTCGAACAATTACGAGAACGCCCTCCGATCCGTAAAAATACGGAAAAACTTTAGACTGTAAAAATCCAATAACCGGATACCAGTAACTGGCTTAAACCAAAGCCGACTGGTAAAAACTGTCCGAAAGTCGTACGCGCGTAAACGCACGTATGCGTCCGAACCCTTTGTCGCAAAACCATGCAACCTCTATATCGTTTCGCCTGGAGTAGGAAACTCTCTGTGTGGGACTCTAGAGACTCGACTACTACGCTGGCAGTGGGTTTAACCACAGACCGCAAGCGGCACTAGCTGTACGTAACGGTCCCCAGGTAGTTGTCGATAAGAAGGCCGATGAGAAAACCCATCCGAACTCCTACTGAGTCAGATGTGACAATCTCCATACAGTCCGGTCCGTTCGTCCAAGACTATCGCATATCGGGCCTAGGGGGGCGGCAAGCGTCAGTCCCCTAATAGCGGTATAAGTCGTGTCGGAGTGAAGCCCATTACACCCTGAGAAACTACTGGAACCTACCAGCAAATCTCGCTTGCCCTGGCCAGGGACTTTGCGTAATGGCTCTCTGACACAGCACGATATCTACTCCCAATACCGGGAGGGACGAATCCTGTCTAACCGCCACTGCCTCCAAGTGCTCGGGACTGCACCCAACTGCTACCTGTTTGTACGACTCCTTTGAGCCGTGGTAGGGTAGCAATCTAAGAACAGTGGGACACACTCAAGGCGAAGTAGCAGTGTCAAGTCTGCGGACTACGCTGTACTCATGTCACCTGGGAACTGTTCACTGACGACTGGTATCAAACCAACCAACAGTTCCCTGTGAGTCCTGTCCGGTGTACCCGTAACCTAACGAGCACCTGTATACTATCTCCAGTACAACGTACTGACGGCTGTGGGACAGACCATCTCCCCAACTGGGATGAGAAGCGTACACACTAGTCTACTCCGGAGTATCGATGCTCTGTCTCGATAATCCAACGGCCAGGGACCTGAATAAGGATGTGCTTGTAAACTACCCAGCCCCCACTAGTGTGACTGCCATCACAACGCTGGTAGACAAGCAAGATCCTAAGAGCTCTATCAATACGTACACTCACATATTAAGATAGAAAAACCAAGTAGCATACTACCATGTTTAGCAAGACTGTTATATACATGTGAATATCCCAAGCTTCCATTAAGTAATATACAAGCTAGTATGATACAGTAATGGCCTTCTAGGGCATAAACACTAACAATCTCCCACTTGCACTAGGGCCATGTACTGGCATATCGCAGACCAATGATCTCGAGTAGCCTCTCGAACTGAATCTGAGGAAGGGCCTTCGTGAATGGATCAGCAATGTTCTCTTCTGAAGCAACTCTCCGAACCTCGATCTCCTGACGATCAATGATCTCCCTGATCAGGTGATACCGCCTTAAGATGTGTCTGGACTTCTGATGGGACCTTGGTTCCTTCGCTAAAGCTATAGCTCCGTTGTTGTCGCAATACAAAGGTATTGGATCAACTATGGTAGGAACAACCTGAAGTTCTGTTAGGAACTTCTTCATCCAGACTGCTTCTTTTGCGGCATCGCAAGCAGCTATATACTCCGCTTCCATCGTCGAGTTGGCAACGGTGTCCTGCTTGGAGCTCTTCCAGCACACCGCCCCTCCATTGAGGGTAAAGACATAACCCGACATGGACTTGGAATCGTCCTTATCACTCTGGAAGCCGGAATCAGCAAAGGCCTCCAACCTGAGGTCTTTTCCGCCGTAAACCAAGAACATCTCCTTAGTCCTCCTCAGGTACTTGAGAATGTTCTTTACTGCTATCCAGTGTTTCTCCCCTGGGTCTGACTGATACCGGCTTACCACGCTCAGTGCGTAAGCTACATCTGGTCTGGTACACAACATCGCATACATTATAGAGCCTACCGCAGAAGCGTAGGGTATAATAGACATGCGTTCCCTTTCCAAATCAGTCTTGGGAGACATCTCTTTGGAGAGGGTGATTCCGTGACAAGCCGGTAGATTACCGCGCTTAGAATCTTCCATACTGAATCTTTTCAGTACAGTGTCGATATACCTGGACTGCGAAAGTCCCAACATCCTTTTGGATCTATCACGATAGATCCGGATCCCCAGAATGTAAGAGGCATCACCCAGGTCTTTCATGGAGAACCTGTGTGACAAGAATCCTTTGACAGATTGTAGCATAGGAATGTCATTTCCTATCAATAGAATGTCATCCACGTACAAGACGAGGAATACGACACTTCTGGCCACAACTTTACTATATATGCACGGTTCATCTGGATTTTTGATAAAGTCATATTCTTTGACTGTCTCATCAAAACAGATGTTCCAACTCCGCGATGCCTGCTTTAGTCCATAAATAGACTTAAGCAGCTTGCATACTTTCCCGCTGCTCCCACTCTGATTGAAACCCTCTGGTTGATCCATATAGACGCTCTCTTCTAAATTTCCATTCAGAAAAGCCGTCTTTACGTCCATCTGCCAGATTTCATAATCATGGAAGGCAGTAATAGCAAGAAGGACCCGAATGGATTTGAGCATAGCCACTGGAGAAAAAGTTTCGTCATAGTCCAAACCAGGTCTTTGACGAAAACCCTTTGCAACAAGTCTAGCCTTATAGGTTTCCACCTGTCCATCTACACCAATCTTTTTCTTGAAGATCCATTTGCATCCTATGGGTTTTACCCCATCTGGAGCAAAGTCCAAAGTCCATACTTTGTTGGTGTACATGGACTCCATCTCGGTCCGCATTGCATCTAGCCATCGTACCGAGTCGCCGCTCTGGATGGCCTGCCGGAAGTCAGTAGGTTCATCATCATCTATGATGCAATCCTCTCTATCCCCATCTATGAGAAAACCGTAGTATCTCTCAGGCGGATGAGACGGCCTACTACTCCTGCGGAGGGGTGCGGGAATGTCCTGTTCTTCTTGAACTCCTGGTTCTACCA
The DNA here is from genome assembly GCA_030015575.1 of Agapanthus africanus. Taxonomy (NCBI): domain Eukaryota; kingdom Viridiplantae; phylum Streptophyta; class Magnoliopsida; order Asparagales; family Amaryllidaceae; genus Agapanthus; species Agapanthus africanus. The sequence continues at coordinate 125,966,547 of CM057350.1, read as the reverse complement.
AACTTTCAGTAGCAGTTTGTGGTTCTGGAATTTCTTCCGGTTCTATTTCGCTCCCACTCTTCTGATTTTCCAAAAATTCAGTTTCTAAGAAGCGGGCATGACGAGAAACAAAAACCTTTTGTTCCTCTGCGTAATAGAAATAATATCCCATAGAGTTCTTTGGATATCCCACAAACTTACACTCTACTGAGCATGCCTCGAGCTTGTCCACATGCTGCTTTTTAACAAAAGCTGGACATCCCCATGTCTTCAGGTACTGAAGACAGGGTTTCTTCCCACTCCATATTTGATATGGTGTAGTAGGTACAGTTTTGGTTGGAACTTTGTTCAAAAGATATGCCGCCGATTCTAGCGCATAACCCCAGAAAGATCGCGGTAACTCAGCATTACTCATCATAGATCGTACCATATCCAATAGGGTTCGATTCCGTCTCTCCGATACACCGTTATGCTGTGGAGTGTATGGAGGAGTAAGTTGAGAGAGAATTCCTTTCTCTTTTAGGTAACCTAGGAACTCGGCACTTAAGTATTCTCCACCTCGATCAGATCTTAGTGTCTTAATACTTTTGCCTGTTTGGTTTTCCACTTCACTCTTGTATTCCTTGAATTTCTCAAAGGCCTCGGATTTATGCTTCATTAAGAAAACATGTCCATACCTAGAGAAATCATCTGTAAAAGTAATGAAGTAGGAATAACCACCTCTTGCATGTGTAGACATAGGACCACATACATCACTGTGTATGAGTCCTAAGAGCTCGCCCGCTCTTACTCCTTGTCCAGTAAATGGAGTCTTTGTCATCTTTCCTCTGAGACAGGATTGACAAGTGTCATAAGATTGATATTCGAACGTGTCTAAATATCCTTCTCTATGCAACTTAGTCAACCTTCTCTCATTAATGTGACCCAGTCTACAATGCCATAAGAAAGCTTTATTTAAATCTGGAGACTTTCTTTTTAGTGTGTTCTGGACATTGAAAATTTGGAGTTGGTTTAGAACATATATGCCGTTATTTAGAGTACCGGACCCAATCAAACCATGATTAAGGTGGATGTTAACAACATCTCTTACAAACGTGAAATCATAACCTTTATTTGACAACAAGGAAACTGATATGATATTACACGTTAAGCTTGGTACAAAATAACAGTTATGCAAAACCAAAATATGTCCACTCGTCAATCCTAGGTGATAATCCCCGACGGACGCAGCTCCCACGCTAGCTCCGTTAGCAACCCTGAAGATCATATCACCTTCCTTCAGCACCCTACGGTTTCTCAGTGCCTGCAATGAATTGTAAATATGAGATCCTGATCCGGTATCCAATACCCAGGAAGTAGAGTTGATTGACAGACAATTCTCAATTACAAACACACCTGAAGTCGAAGCCACAGCTTGCTTCGGTTCCTGGTTCTTGGCGTTCCACGCCTTGCAATCCTTCTTCCAGTGCCCTTTCCTGTGACAGTGGAAGCACTCATCCTGGCCAACTACCGGTGCTGCAAGCTTTTTCTTTCCCTTCTTTCCCACCTTACTAACACCTCCTCTAGGTTTGGGTGCGGCCTTCTTCTTCCTTCCTTTGGCCCTAGCCTTGGATCCTGAAGAAGATGAACCGCCAACAAACATAGCGGGTGTTTCCCTTACCTTCTGTAAGGTGCCCTCTGCACTCCTTAACATGTTCAGGAGTTCTGCAAGTTCAACTTCTTTTCCTTGAAGGTTGAAGTTGAGGATAAACTGGGCGTAGGTGGGAGGAAGGGACTGGAGAATAAGGTCTGTATAGAGCTCATTATCCAAAGTCGTCCCAAGGTCTGCGAGCTCCTCAATATAGCCGATCATCTGTAGGACATGTTCACCTACCGATGACCCGACAGCCAACCTCGCTCGAAATAATTTCTTCGAGGTCTCGTATCTTGCAATACGAGATTGCTCTCCATAAAGTTCCTTTGTATGGAGAAATATGCCATCTAGAGACATATCCTCGTGCCTCCTCTGATGTTCGTTGTTCATAGAGGCAAGCACGATGCACTTGGCTCTCGCGCAATCTAAATCCCAGGTTTTGCGGATTTCCTTATCCGCATTGCTGGATTTGGGACCAGGGACAGCAGGTGCCGTAGCGGTGAGGACGTACCCCAATTTGTCATAGGTCAAGGCCATTTTGACATTCCGCAGCCAATCTTTATAGTTTGGCCCCGTCAGTATATTCTTTTCTAAAAGTAACTTAAGTCCAGTCATTTTCAGGGTCGCTGCAATTAGGAGAGAGAGAAGAAAACACTTTAGCATGATGCTCTTGCAAGTTTAGAGTGGTTTTTAGTTTATCTAAACTGGATGGCTCCCACTGTTTTTCGAATCCTTCCTCAAACCATAAAAGAAGAATTAGCCAGGACTATTCTCACCGTACAATACTTGCTTAACCGTTCAGCCAGGCCAGTGTCGATACTTCGAGGGAGGTTTTCCAACGCTTTCGCGAAGTTCCTTAATTAAATAACCTCTTTTCTCTGGGGGCGTAACCCCGCTGACACCTTTCTGGACACCTACTAGGTTTATAGCATTGATCGTTAAGTGACGAATATCCTGATAAGTAGCATATACTCACAGTAGGATCGGGATCCAAATATCATCGTATGATAATGTTGAAGGAATCCTACCAACATTCATCAAACTCCAAATGGTATGCATCTCTTTGCAAATTTCAGTTTCTTTAGAAATTCCCGATATAAGTTTTTGCCCCATGCTCTTATGACCTTGACGAAAGCCAACAAATCATAAGTCACATGTCAAGTTCTGCCCATCATTATCTTGTTAATTTGAACCCACCCGTATATACCCTTGACGAAAGCCAACAAGGTAATGCGACTGTCCCAAACCAACACATCTATCTATGTAACAAATGAATACCCCAGCAGCTACCAAACACTATGTCTTGACGAAAGCCAACAAACATAGCTTGAATACTACTGACTATCCATAAGAAATGACGGAGGGCTACGACTGGTTTTGGCGAAACCGTGAACGTAGTGAACTTGATATAATCGAAGGAACCTTGATAGCTTTTAAAAGGAGTGGTTAAGTCTCCGCATTTAAAAATATCTGTTTTTAAAAATAACCGAGTGGTTTCTTTTAAATTGTTCCAACGATTTAAACTTGGTTTATTTTCTTTGCATTACAGATAATGCGTCCCATCATTAACCTATCATTGCAGAAAACAACGAAAATACAACATCCTCTTATGCCATCCGCATTCGCCACGGGGTCCCGTCATCACCCGTTAGGTTACTTAACTAACGACAGAGCGGGGGCTGGGCTAGCGCGGGTGTAAAACATAAGTGACGTCTAAATAGCTACAATATATATAGATATTTTACATTCGTCTGACGCAATGATATTCATTCCAGAACACAGATAAACAATATTGGATTTGCAAGCAATCTGTATTTCTTTTGAGCCTGCAAGAAAAGACAGATTACACAGTTGTGATGAATAGCCGTTACCCCACCCTCGACCCTTACGGGTACGGCAAACTACCCGCCCGGCAGTTTGTGTATCCCACCTTGGGTCAGTCCTAGGAGCAAAAACAGTAAAATGAAATAATACAACGGTGGCTACAACCGCAACCTGGAAGTGCCCCGCAAAAATAATATTACAACAATTTACATTTACAACAAATGAATTAAACAATAACCCATTGCAAACCCCGGCTATACACCACAACAGTCCAATACAGTTTATATGCACAAACAGATATAACCATTTCAGAAATGTGCAACCCCCTGCCAACCGACATACTAGCAGTTAGGGGAGGTTTACGAACACATTAAACAATCACAGATATAATCCATATGCAAATACTGTACAATTTCGATCGAATAAACAACATCAATATTGCTCCAAAATCTGCTCTGTTAAACAGTAACCTGAGCAATAATTAAACATTCCAGAGAACCCCAAATACCAGAGAGGACCCACACAAGAAATACGAGTCCATGACTCGGCAACTCGGCCGCGGAAGCGCGGCGGATCGGTGCGATACGCCGCCCTTCCGCGGCGCTTTAGCCGATTCATGGGCTCTAATTTCTTGAGTGTTCTTCTGGTCCCTTTACAAGCTTTCTGAGATCACCTTAACAATTTTAGGACATCATTTTAAATTCGACAGAAACTTGTAACTTTTAGGGTTTTCCGGCTTCGTTTTTCCGTTCGAAATTCGTACAAATTTGCAATCAAGTTATTTAGTGTTTAGCGAGGCTCTGATACCACTGTAAGTCGATGTAGTACACCCCAGTACTTGTGGGGAGGCGGAATTTTCAAAAACGATCAAGTTTAAAGAACGAACATCGACTAACCGCTTAAATCGAAGCTAAACAACTAATAACCGAACACATAGCTATACTAAACTATAGTGTTAAGGGATTATACCTATCGATACTAGTCCTTCGTCTTTACGATCTCCTTGTTCTCCTCGGCCTTCTCTAGGTAGTAGACGATCCACCCGAGAGCAAAACTCCAAGCTAAACCTCTAACTTGAGGTAACTAATCAACTTTGATTGCTAATCAAAGATGAAAGGATGATATAGAGTGATGGTTATGGATTGTTTAGTCTAACTAATCCTTTGATCTCAACTCATGAGGTGTAAGGATTAGGGTTTGAAGATGAGAGCTTGAGGAGAGAGAATGTGAGATAAGATAATGAGATGAGAGAGAGTCTATCATAATATATTATGAAGCATTTTCTAATAATGAGAAAAGAATAAAGAGTGATGATAAATCATGCTTCATAAAATATCTAGTGGTGATTCATTAGCATGAGTCATTAAGCAATAAATGTGCATTAATGAAATGAATGAATCACCACCATGACTCATAACCTCATTTAATGAAAATGACACATAACCCTCCTTAGTCACCATCTTCTAGAAGCTTCTCGAACAATTACGAGAACGCCCTCCGATCCGTAAAAATACGGAAAAACTTTAGACTGTAAAAATCCAATAACCGGATACCAGTAACTGGCTTAAACCAAAGCCGACTGGTAAAAACTGTCCGAAAGTCGTACGCGCGTAAACGCACGTATGCGTCCGAACCCTTTGTCGCAAAACCATGCAACCTCTATATCGTTTCGCCTGGAGTAGGAAACTCTCTGTGTGGGACTCTAGAGACTCGACTACTACGCTGGCAGTGGGTTTAACCACAGACCGCAAGCGGCACTAGCTGTATGTAACGGTCCCCAGGTAGTTGTCGATAAGAAGGCCGATGAGAAAACCCATCCGAACTCCTACTGAGTCAGATGTGACAATCTCCATACAGTCCGGTCCGTTCGTCCAAGACTATCGCATATCGGGCCTAGGGGGGCGGCAAGCGTCAGTCCCCTAATAGCGGTATAAGTCGTGTCGGAGTGAAGCCCATTACACCCTGAGAAACTACTGGAACCTACCAGCAAATCTCGCTTGCCCTGGCCAGGGACTTTGCGTAATGGCTCTCTGACACAGCACGATATCTACTCCCAATACCGGGAGGGACGAATCCTGTCTAACCGCCACTGCCTCCAAGTGCTCGGGACTGCACCCAACTGCTACCTGTTTGTACGACTCCTTTGAGCCGTGGTAGGGTAGCAATCTAAGAACAGTGGGACACACTCAAGGCGAAGTAGCAGTGTCAAGTCTGCGGACTACGCTGTACTCATGTCACCTGGGAACTGTTCACTGACGACTGGTATCAAACCAACCAACAGTTCCCTGTGAGTCCTGTCCGGTGTACCCGTAACCTAACGAGCACCTGTATACTATCTCCAGTACAACGTACTGACGGCTGTGGGACAGACCATCTCCCCAACTGGGATGAGAAGCGTACACACTAGTCTACTCCGGAGTATCGATGCTCTGTCTCGATAATCCAACGGCCAGGGACCTGAATAAGGATGTGCTTGTAAACTACCCAGCCCCCACTAGTGTGACTGCCATCACAACGCTGGTAGACAAGCAAGATCCTAAGAGCTCTATCAATACGTACACTCACATATTAAGATAGAAAAACCAAGTAGCATACTACCATGTTTAGCAAGACTGTTATATACATGTGAATATCCCAAGCTTCCATTAAGTAATATACAAGCTAGTATGATACAGTAATGGCCTTCTAGGGCATAAACACTAACAATGTATAGATGGATTAGTTTTGTCTTCTAGTATTAGTATTCTACGGAATGCGAATGCAGGTGTGTATGCACGAATGTGAGGAGCGAAGAAGGAGGTGTCTCATTAGGGTTTGACCATTGACTTGGTCAAAACCATTATAAGGTGGAGGAAAATGTTTACTAATCTTTTTAATGATAATTGTGTTATGGCTAATTGGTTTGACCATTTGACCATTTGACCATTTGACCAAGTTGACCATTGTTGACTTAGATATTTTTGTGAGCACTAGATATTTTCTTGGGTTGGATTTAACTTGACATGATAATGGTCAAATCAATGGTTGCCATCATAATTATCATAATAAAAGATATGTAATTATTTTCTCATGGATCACTATCTTGTTCTCATTCTCTCACATCAAGAGAGAGCTCTCATACTCTCTGCTTCTTCCTCCTCACTATATAATCCTTTAGCTCTCATGTGTTGAGAAAATAAGGATTTAGATAGACAAACAAATCCATTCTCTTACTCTACATCACCTAGGACATCAAGCTTAGCAAACTTGTTGCCCTAGTTACCTCGGCTTGAGGTGGAGCTCGGACTATAGACTCTCGGGTGGATCTTCTTCGACGCTAGGAGGCCGTGGAGGTGACCAAGATCCGGATCGATCCTCAGAGCTCACATGGACGAGGAGGACAGCGGAGAAAAGAACCGAAGGACTAGAATCGTGAGATATAATCTTCTATCACAGTAGATTAAACCTCTTGTAGTTCGTTAGATGTGGTTTGGCTAAGATCCTTAGCTTAGTCTATGTTGCTTTTATAAGAAAGTTTTTGTAGCGTCTTGAAAAGTCGTTTTGGTGTTTTCCTGAAAATCGGTGAAAATTCGGTATTTTTCCGAAAACCGTCTTTCTCGTTATTTGCAGTTTAGGGCTAATTATACCTAAAATGGATAGGTAATTGCTTGTTTTTAGTAGCTAATGAGTTACTTATGAAATTTTGGTCGTTTAAAAATTTTCCCTAATTTTTCAATTTTTTAATATTATTTTAAGCCGGTAAGAAAATACATTAAATTAGCGATAAATACAAATTTTTTTTAGGGCTAATTTTAATCTTTAAAATTTTGTTAATTAAAATCTAGTTGTAACATAAATTTCTAGTATTTTATTTTGATTTTTAACTAATTTTTATGATAGGAAACGAATTTATTGAATTTTAAGCTAAAACTTGCAATTTTTGACTTGTAGGGGGTCTTTTTGCATAAAATTTCTTTTGTAAAACCCCTCTCTCTCTTCCCTCAGCCCTAGGACAGCCCCACCTTGATCAGGTCCAGAAATTTCTGGCCTCATTTTGGCTTTCTTTCATGTGTTGAATTGGTTTGTTTATGAATTTATTTTAAATATAGTTTGTTAAAGTATGGTGCATTGACTTTTGGGGTAGTTGACTAATGACTTTTCCCACACACCCACACCCTCCCCTTCCCTCTAATCTGGCCGAAACCTGATCCCCCTCCACTTCATCTCTTTTCTTTTCATTTTCTTCAAAATTCTTCAAGTTTAATTCAACAAAATTGCAATTTAAAGCTTACAAATTAAACCCATCCTTCATCTTTCTTTTCCTTCACCTCCCTAGCTTGGATCTTGATGCTTGAGGCCATCATTTGAAGCAAATTTATTCTTGCTAGATCTCTAGTGAGGTATAATTTCTTGCTACTTAAATTCTTTTGATTTAGTTTCTTAAGTTAAATTGTAGTAGTGTTAATTTAGTGTAGTTCTAATCTAGTTTTTTCCTTAGGTTATGATTGAAAAATTAAACTAGGGTTCTTGAAGCCATGTTAGTTAATTAAATTGTTTTGTAATTAATCTAGTTCCTACACAACCTAATCTAAGAGGTTACCTTGTTATGTGGTCTTTAAACTATGCTAATTTACTAAATTTTAAAAGTGTGATTTTGGTTGTAAATTGTTGTTTTAGGAAATTCAAGAAAGGGTTTATGTATGGAAAATGGGTTTTGAAGCATGATAAATGAGTTGAATTTATGTGATTGTGGCTAACTAATTGTGTGGTTGGATATTGTGTTGGATTGTGATAACCGTATCGCTAATTTTCGATATTTGCACCAAAATTTGCAACTTTTGTGCTTACTAGGTTTTTATTAAAATTAAATGGTGAATTATTTGTGATACCTTGGGGATATTTTTAGCATCTCCTATGACGTTTAGGATGCGTGAGTGCGGATTTTTGAGTAGTCGGGTTTTAGTTTTGCCGGGCGACCAAATCGGCGATTTTTGGCAGTTTTTGCGATTTTCGCGTATGTTCCGCGCACCCTGCACACGTTGTACCTAGCTAGTGAACTTTAGTAGTTTCGTTGGGTTTTGCGTCGTTCTTGATATGTAACCTTATGTTTGGTATTGATGTAAATGTAAGTGCTCGGCGGCGCCCCGGCCGTCAATCCGACGGCCAAATGCGGAAGCGGTGATAAACTTAAATTTTGCGGACTTAGCAAACCGGCACCATCGCGCACTAAACACCCGGATCGAACCATTAACAAGTCTAAGCTAACTACAAGATAGGGAAGAGAAGTATACCGACAGATCCGAGTCCTCCGGTCTTCTCGTCGTCGTCCCGATCTCCTGCGGAATGTCCCGTCTCCTCCTCGTCGCCGGAAGTGCACCACATCGCCTACTTCTTTTACGGGCTCCCACCTCAATGCCGAGGCAACTCGGGCACGAAGCCGGCTACTCGACGTGCCCAAGATTTGCTGTAGAATGTGTGAAGAACCATGTCTCACTTTGGGTTTGTGGAATTGCCTTTTTAGTGGAGGAAAAGAACTTGGAATTTTGGAGAGTCTTGTTGTGTGATTTTTGGAGCATGAAGAGAACCAAAAATGCCACACCAAAAATCAATCAACCCCCCATAAGGGATGGCCGGCCCATGTAAATCAAAGAGAGAGGGAAAAGTCAAGGGGGAGGTGACCATATCAATCATGCAAGAGAGAGAGAGAGGAATGGTTATCATAAGGAATAATGATCACAAAGAAACACCAACACTCAACAACCAAATCATGCAAAGAAATGATCACCAAAAGAGAACCTCACTCCACCACAATCATCATGAAAACCATGTCATATGAAAGTCAAGCCATGATGGAGAAGTCAAGAAGTCAAGGTCAAGGAATGGTGCAACCATCATGACACAAGAATATGCAAAGACCCCCTCCATAAACACTTATTTGCAACAATGCAAATAAGCCCTCCTCCACCAAACTTCGGCCAATGATCGATACAAAGGAAATTGGCCGAAACGGAAAGCAAACTGGCAACTCCAGAAAACTGGTCCCGTAATAAATTACAGGAAAACCCCGATACTGTGCATACACACCCGCATCTGTATTTCGACCGAAATACAAATGCAATGAGACAAAATCTACACTGTACTATACTAGGATCCGGCTTAAACCAAAGCCGGCTAGTAATATCTGTTCGATCATGATCCGTGCAATACCGCACGTATCTGATCGAACCCTGCCATATATCCATACGGCCTATAGTACAAACTGTCCGATCCTGATCCGTGCAATACCGCACGTATCTGATCGGACCTTGCCATATCTCCATACGGCCTCTACAACCTTTCGCCCGAAAGCTGAGTAACTGAATGTGGGGGACTCTAAAGACTCGTCAACACCTTGGTTGTGGATTTAACCACTAGCACGTCAGAGGTATAAGCCAATACGTAACGGGCTACCAGGTATTGACTAAAAGGGACGTCTGTGAGCGAACTCAGCCTGACAACCCTACTGAGCCTGTCAGTGACAATATCCGTACAGTCCGGTCCGTTCGTCTATGAGCATCGCATGGCGGGCCTAGGGGGTTGGTAAAAGTCAGACCCCCAAAAGCGGTACAAGTCGTGTCGGAGTGTAGCCCAGAACACCCTGAGATACTACTGGAATACCTACCAGTAAATCTCCTTGCCTCGGCCGAGGGCTTCGTGTAATGGCTCTCCTAGACACAGCACGACCTCACCCCCAATACCGGGAGAGACGAACCCCTGAAGATACGCTCACTGCCTCCATGTGGCTCGGGACTGTACCCAACTAAAACCTGTTTGCACGAATCCTTTGAGCCGTGGTAGGGTAGTAATCAAAGTACAGTGGGAACTCACACGAGATAAATGACGATCCCCAGGTCGATGAACTAACCTGCACACATGTCACCAGGGAACTGCCATCTGACGTCTGGTATATGACCAACTAGCATGTTCCCGGCGAGTCCTGTCCGGTGTACTCATAACCCAATGAGCACCTGTATACATCTTAGGTGATCCAACTGACACCAGTGGCTTGTGAGACCGGCCACCGCCCCTCGTCGGGGTCTCGACTGTATACACTAGTCTACTATGGAGAATCGATGCCCTGTCTCGAAACTCTCACGACTAGGGACTATTTAAGGATATGCTTATAGACCCCCAGCTCCCACTTATATGATCGCCCTCATACTGCTGGTGGTCAAGCAAGAATCCTAGGGGCTCTATCAACGTGTAATAGCGACGTGTCAGGTCACTTAAACAGTATACGATGATAAAGGTAAACCAGATAGCATACTATCATCTCGAGTAAGACTGTCCTACCGGGATAGGTCCTCCCTCAATCATTGCAATCACGTACCTGTGATCCAATAATTGACTCTGAGGGCACTATCTCCAACAATCTCCCACTTGCACTCAAGGCTAATTATTGCGATGTCGCATACTCACAGCCCGTGTGATACCGAACACCCAACTCCTCTACTAGTCAGTCTCACAAAGCTCGTTTGCGAAACTATTGCGTTCGAGGAATAGCCTCAGTGAGTGGATCCGCTTTGTTGTTTCTTTCTATGTCTCTCTATATCTCAAGTTCGCGGAGAAAGCCATCTCCCGAAATGAGCAATACCTGTCTTAGAATGTGTCTGGATGTCTGATGGGACGTAGCTCATAAATGAACTCCAAATCCAAACTTCTTAGACTGTATCGTCAACTGAACTTAATCAGTATCCTGCGCCATGCCACCCTCAGTATTGCCTTGGACCACCTGTCCAAAATACTGCCCTTCGTCAGAAGGAGAACTAAAACTCTGACAACCTCCTTGTCGTCCATGTCACCTTGGAAGCCTGGAATGATAACTGTCTCCCGAATGAGGCTGTCGTTATCATATCCCTAGAACATTCACTTATGTTCTAAAACTGCTTCCGACTGTTTCTCCAGGATCGGATCAATATCAACTTATTGCATCTAGTGCAAGAACAATATCTGGTGTGGTACTTGACATCTCATGATTGACTCAATTGCCTGAGCAAGTGATCTGCCAATCATGCACATCCCTCTCCCCTTTAGTCTATAAGACACCTTTAGAGAGGGTGACTCCATTTTCTGCAGGTACACTACCGTGCATGGAGTCGTCCATTCTAAATACCCTTAGAATGCTGTCTAAGTACCCAGATTGGGAGACTACCCAAATCTAGATCTAAAGCCATAGATCTAGTAATCAGAATGTCTGATATAAAATCCATTTCCTTTGTGGAGAAACCACTGTGTGACGACCAAAAGTATAACCGATTGTAGTATAGGAGTTTCTTTTCCTACTTTGTGTATGTCATCCAAATACCAGGATATCACACCCTACTACCTTCTCAACAGATCCATCCCCTATTCTGATGAAGTCAAACCCATGACTGTCACGTCAGAAGTAGATGATCTATCTCCGCTACATCTGCTTTAGTCTATAAATAGACATAAGCTACTTGTCCACCAATGCTTTCGCTGCTCCCACTGACTACGACAACCCTCTGGCAGAGTCATATACACGTACACTTCTGAAGCGAGTTCAGAACGACGCTATACTCATCCTCCCGCCGGGTCTCGCAGCCTGGAACAACAGCAATGGTAATTGTGGGTAAACAAGAACTTCCCTGTCACCGTCCTTGAGGCTACCGGAGTACCCCTCGGGTGCCTGAAGTTACCCACCGTATCTGCGGAGTGGCCAATGGAATGTCAATCCAGATTGAATCTTTAGGTTCCTTATCAAATCTTCAGTAATCGTTTGTGGTTCTGGAATCACTTCCAGTTCTACCATACTCCCACTACTGTTTTCTGAAAAAATCCATTTTTATTAAAACTGTGGCGAGTCTAGATCAATATTTCTATTGTTCATCCAGATGGTAGAAAGTCAACCCGCGTCATAGCCTGGGTCAACCCACAAACAGCCATTACAGAAACGTGCCTTGAGTTGTCCAGTGTCTGGTTTTAAGCATAAGCCGGACAACTCCCCGTACCTTAACATCGTTAAGATATGAACTGTTCTATATCCCATATAGGACCAGAGGCACTGATTTGATTGAACCAGATTCAAATCATGCAACTGTCTCCAGTGCATGTCAACTAAATGGAAGGAGGCCGATCAGCGTTACTCAACTCAGGAATGCTTCCAATTATGAGTAACCTGAAAGAGAAGCAAGATCTCTTAGTCATTACTATCAACTTAATACCATACACAAGTATCTACATCTTCGATCTCTTTGAAGAATCCCGATACTTGCTATACCTGGTTCTCTACTCTATTCAAATACCTATAACTTCTCCAAATTCGGACCATGTGTTTCCTACGAAACACCTGTCTAAAAACTAGAGAAGTCATACGTAAACCGAATATAGTACGAGGACCAACCCCTCTGTCCTGATGGACCCTGGACAACATACAATACTCTGTATAAGTCCCTTGAGTCTGATAACTCATTCACTGTGTGTCGTAGGCTGAAAACTGTACTTATGGTTAAGAAGAATTACACCGCTGTTTAATGCTCCTTACCTAACCATCCACTGATATAGGTAAATGTCGTAGACATAATTTCAGAAAGGTATATCTCACTCTATGAAAATAGACGTACAGATATATCAATTTAAAATTGGTGCATAACTGCGGATATTCAAAACCAAATATTTGCCGACCGGCAAACAGCCCAGGTGATTTCCTCAAATATCACCGATTACAACGAATCCCGATATAATGAGGATAATCACCCAATTCCCAATAACTTACTCCCACTCATCATCTGTAAAACCATACAGATGTGAGAATCGTACCTGGTAAATACATACCCTGGAGTAAGTATCTAATTGGGAAATCAGTTTTCCTTTAACAGTACACAGTGAGACTTAAACATTGAAATGTTTCGATGGGGTATCCCGGTATTCCTAGTAATGCCTCTTCCAGATTCACGACTGTAACCGTATAATCCTTTGCCACCTCTCCAAATCCCTTCATATGTCTTTAGTCTTTACCTTCTGCACACCCCTTTAGGCCAAATGGTTTTCTTCCTTCCCTACCGTTCGGCACCAGCCTATGGTTTGGAAGAAGACTATCCAATAAGCATAATGCGTGTACTGTCCCAATCCTAGGAACACTCGCAATGAGAGAGGGTGAAGATAAAAGACAACCGAATAAACCTTATTCCTATTCCTCCTGGACCAGAATCCATCCCCGAACTGGAACAAGTTCCTTTCGAGTTCGTATATAACCATACGATGGAGTATCCAATAAACTGTGGATCTTCGTAGTGATACGGAGTGTCCTGGAGAAATACAAAGGTGATGTGGGAGTGGTAACGAAATACCTGGTTTGGTCGTGAATATCTGTTGCAATTTACTTTGCCCTCTTACTAATCCCTTGCTTTGTCTGAACTTAATACCTTCTGTACACCATCGTTAGGCTAATTGGTTTTCTTCATTCCCTACCGGTCGGCACCAGCCTAAGGTTTGGAAGAAGACTATCCAATTTGCGTAATAGGTGTACTATCTCCTAAACCAAGGAGTACTCGCAACCTGAGAGAAGGTAAAAGGAAAAGACAACTGAATAATCCTATCCGTTTTCTCCAGAACCTGAAACCATCCTCGAATAAATTCTTTCGAGTTCGTATCTAACCATACGATGGTTTTGTCCAATGGAAGTGGACGTTCGTAGCAATACGGGGTGTCCTGGAAAAAAGGGTAAAAGTGGGAGTGGCAATGAGGTTTGCAACTCTGACAATCCAAAAGCCGGTGTTTAAGAAGGTTCGGTCAACTTGGTCACTGAGTCATAGTCTTAGGGTCAGGTCAATGGTCGCTGCCAGAGAGAGAGAAAAAAGAAACACTCAGCGTGCACTCTAACCTAGATCAGAATGGTTACCAATTTATCTAATCTGGAATCCTCCCACTGTACCTCAAATTCTCCTCCAAACCTGAAAGAAGAATTAGTCGGGATCACCCGAGGAGTAAACCAACTCATCAGTGGGAATCGGGATCCAACTATCATCGCATGATAACGTGACGGAATCCGCTCACGTCATCACACTCCAGAAGGTATGCGCATATCTGGCAAGTTTCAGTTCTTTTGAAACTCCCGATGTGATTTCTGCCCCATGCTCTTATGACCTTGACGAAGGCCAACAAATCATAAGTCACATGTCAAGTTCTACCCGTCATTCTCCAGGTTGATTTGAACCCACCCGCACAAGCCCTTGACGAAGACCAACAAGGCTATACGACTGTCCCAAACCAACGCATCTATCTATGCTGCAGAAAGGCAACAAGCAGCTACCATACACTATGACTTGACGAAGGCCAACAAACATAGCATGAATACTACGTGCTACCCGTCTGAAACGACGGAGGGCTACGAATGGTTTCTGGCGAAAACCTTTAACGTAAAGAACTTGATATCGTTGAAGGAACTGATAGCTTTTTGAAAATATAGTGACGAAAACCGTTGCTAAAGAGGTCACTCCCGGTGAAGGGATCTCGGCCCTTGCCTCGTCGACTGAGGAGCAGGATATTCCAACTGAATACCACGATGCAAAACAAAAGTGAACGTCCTTGCAATAACAGCTTTTTGAAAAGTGTTCCAACAACATCAGATTAGGTTTGTTTTTAACTTGCATTGATCCGAATCAATGCAGTCCCATCAATTGATCACACCACAAAGAACGAAAATATACTGATGTACGTATATGCCATCCGCATTCGCCACTGGGTCCCGTCATTACCCGTTAGGTTAGCTAACTAACGACAGAGCGGGGACTGGACTAGCGCGGATGTAAAACATATACAACATCTACTAATATATATACCAATATATTATATTCGCTCAAGGCGTGAATAAAATGCAACATCACAGAGAATGAACAGCATCACAGAAACAATACAGATATCTGGGATCCCCGGGTTTCACAGAGCCACTGCTGAAACCCGACGTTCCCCTGGTCGTGTGGATAGCCTGTGCAAAGAAATCCTAGACCCCTACGGGCGCGGCAAGTCACCCGCCAAAACCTGAAGCGAGGCAGCCCCCTTCAGCACCGTGAATGGACCACCCAGCACTTCACGGAATCCGGTAACTCGGGCACCCCTCCTGGGTCAACCTGTACCCCCTACGAGTGCGGCGAATAGCCCGCCAATCCTAGAGTGAAGCCCCCTCCGTCCCAATGCCATGAGATGCGGGCTTGTTGCCCTCCAGAATCCGGCTATCCGTGCACCCCTCTGCGGGGTAATCCTAGTACAGAAAGTAAAATATACATACAACGGGTACATCGACCGCAACCAGGTCGTGCCCCAAAATAATAATACAAACTGGCAGTGACGGCAGTCCACAAGTCGGACGTTCGCCCCGCAATATCAAATGTACATAATACAACCACAACTGTACTAGCATTGCATCCAGGCTATCCCCCACGACCGATCCGCAACATCACAGCAAAAACAGAACATCAACGTGAAAGTCACGTTCGCAAATCCGTCTAACCGGGCTATAGCAGTTAGACCGGATTTACCGATCAAGTGACATTCACGGTCGCAGATATAATGTAAATACTGTGAAAAATGTGTTTAAAATATCCGATCGATCAAAAAATTAACAAGTGGGCCCCCAAGCAAAACTGTAGTACTCACAGAAATAATTGGCCCAATATTAATATTCCAAAACCCATATTTTAAGCCCACAAAGACACTGTAGAAATTGGGCGCAGAGATCTCAACAGTGCGCGGCGGAAACGCGGCCCAAAGGGGGTTTTGGCCGCGGTTCCGCGCCTGCACTGTCGACTGAACCTGTCGAATTTTTACAGTATCCTTGTAATCTCCAGTAAATCAATTTTATACAACCTGAAAAAATTTTGGAGACTAAAAAAATTCCAACAGAAAACTGTCACAATGAAAAACATGGTTTTGGAACTTTTTGATCGATCGGAAATGCAAACACATTAAACGAAGCTAGACTAAGTTAATGGCGAGGCTCTGATACCACTGTAAGTGCACGGCGGCGCCCCGGCCGTCAATCCGACGGCCAAATGCGGAAGCGGTGATAAACTTAAATTTTGCGGACTTAGCAAACCGGCACCACCGCGCACTAAACACCCGGATCGAACCATTAACAAGTCTAAGCTAACTACAAGATAGGGAAGAGAAGTATACCGACAGATCCGAGTCCTCCGGTCTTCTCGTCGTCGTCCCGATCTCCTGCGGAATGTCCCGTCTCCTCCTCGTCGCCGGAAGTGCACCACATCGCCTACTTCTTTTACGGGCTCCCACCTCAATGCCGAGGCAACTCGGGCACGAAGCCGGCTACTCGACGTGCCCAAGATTTGCTGTAGAATGTGTGAAGAACCATGTCTCACTTTGGGTTTGTGGAATTGCCTTTTTAGTGGAGGAAAAGAACCTGGAATTTTGGAGAGTCTTGTTGTGTGATTTTTGGAGCATGAAGAGAACCAAAAATGCCACACCAAAAATCAATCAACCCCCCACAAGGGATGGCCGGCCCATGTAAATCAAAGAGAGAGGGAAAAGTCAAGGGGGAGGTGACCATATCAATCATGCAAGAGAGAGAGAGAGGAATGGTTATCATAAGGAATAATGATCACAAAGAAACACCAACACTCAACAACCAAATCATGCAAAGAAATGATCACCAAAAGAGAACCTCACTCCACCACAATCATCATGAAAACCATGTCATATGAAAGTCAATCCATGATGGAGAAGTCAAGAAGTCAAGGTCAAGGAATGGTGCAACCATCATGACACAAGAATATGCAAAGACCCCCTCCATAAACACTTATTTGCAACAATGCAAATAAGCCCTCCTCCACCAAACTTCGGCCAATGATCGATACAAAGGAAATTGGCCGAAACGGAAAGCAAACTGGCAACTCCAGAAAACTGGTCCCGTAATAAATTACAGGAAAACCCCGATACTGTGGATACACACCCGCATCTGTATTTCGACCGAAATACAAATGCAATGAGACAAAATCTACACTGTACTATACTAGGATCCGGCTTAAACCAAAGCCGGCTAGTAATATCTGTTCGATCCTGATCCGTGCAATACCGCACGTATCTGATCGAACCCTGCCATATATCCATACGGCCTATAGTACAAACTGTCCGATCCTGATCCGTGCAATACCGCACGTATCTGATCGGACCTTGCCATATCTCCATACGGCCTCTACAACCTTTCGCCCGAAAGCTGAGTAACTGAATGTGGGGGACTCTAAAGACTCGTCAACACCTTGGTTGTGGATTTAACCACTAGCACGTCAGAGGTATAAGCCAATACGTAACGGGCTACCAGGTATTGACTAAAAGGGACGTCTGTGAGCGAACTCAACCTGACAACCCTACTGAGCCTGTCAGTGACAATATCCGTACAGTCCGGTCCGTTCGTCTATGAGCATCGCATGGCGGGCCTAGGGGGTTGGTAAAAGTCAGACCCCCAAAAGCGGTACAAGTCGTGTCGGAGTGTAGCCCAGAACACCCTGAGATACTACTGGAATACCTACCAGTAAATCTCCTTGCCTCGGCCTAGGGCTTCGTGTAATGGCTCTCCTAGACACAGCACGACCTCACCCCCAATACCGGGAGAGACGAACCCCTGAAGATACGCTCACTGCCTCCATGTGGCTCGGGACTGTACCCAACTAAAACCTGTTTGCACGACTCCTTTGAGCCGTGGTAGGGTAGTAATCAAAGTACAGTGGGAACTCACACGAGACAAATGACGATCCCCAGGTCGATGAACTAACCTGCACACATGTCACCAGGGAACTGCCATCTGACGTCTGGTATATGACCAACTAGCATGTTCCCGGCGAGTCCTGTCCGGTGTACTCATAACCCAATGAGCACCTGTATACATCTTAGGTGATCCAACTGACACCAGTGGCTTGTGAGACCGGCCACCGCCCCTCGTCGGGGTCTCGACTGTATACACTAGTCTACTATAGAGAATCGATGCCCTGTCTCGAAACTCTCGCGACTAGGGACTATTTAAGGATATGCTTATAGACCCCCAGCTCCCACTTATATGATCGCCCTCATACTGCTGGTGGTCAAGCAAGAATCCTAGGGGCTCTATCAACGTGTAATAGCGACGTGTCAGGTCACTTAAACAGTACACGATGATAAAGGTAAACCAGATAGCATACTATCATCTCGAGTAAGACTGTCCTACCGGGATAGGTCCTCCCTCAATCATTGCAATCACGTACCTGTGATCCAATAATTGACTCTGAGGGCACTATCTCCAACAGTAAATTCCAGGTTCGGTCGCGGAGACGTCAGACGCGGCACGAAAGGGGAAAGCGGTGATTGGACACAGCTAGCCAGGGATTCCGGTGAGTAGATGTAATATCTACGGGGGACTATCGTTGGATGGCGCAAGCCGCCCGATAGCTTTAGTATCTTACAAGATTCTTAGTGATGTTAGTAATTAGGGGTGAAATACTTATATGATTATTTGCTGCATCCACGCATTATATTGACATACATATGCGAAACCATTTTATAGGACACCTGCACCATTGCCAGGGTTTTTTTTTTTTTTTGCAGCACGAGCACTATTCATGCTTACACACACACCCTGGTAATTGCCATGCCACCACACTAGATAACCTTTAAATTTAAACCTTTTACTAGTTGATGCTTAAACCTGTGCTATTGCCTTTAATTCCTTAAAATGAAATCGTAGGATTGACATTCATGTGCATGTACCTCATCATATTATTTGTTCATGCCTAGTCTATTAATCATACATCGTAGCTTAATTATTGATATCATATCCATTCATCACCATTGATATATGCACTTATGAGGATTTCTTGAGATTTTATGATATTTCTGGATTTCGGGGGAAAGCCGCAAAATTTCTAAACTTATTATGTTTTTAAAATATGTAATTGCGGTTTTCTAGTGATGTAAAGTGTCGTCCACCATGAGTTTGCTGTGGTTTTCGAGATCCGTGTCGAGGAGTGGAGGAACCGTCACGGGTACATGGTGGGCCCGGTAAGGTACCCCGGGGCAAGAGGAATGTGGTGTTGACGTTGAGCCTGGCAGGGGACGGATTACCTACCGGTGACTGTTTGGGACGGCGGATATCCAGAGGATACCGACCGTGGCCGCTAGATGATGAGATATTGATATTTGAGATGGGTCAGCCGGACGGCTGAGGCCAGAGATACATTGATATGAGATTTGAGACAGTTTTGAGGTGTCGATGCTGGACACAGGTTCTTGTTGATTCTATTGGTATTGTGCTGGTATTTCAAAAGACATTCTTAAAGGGAAAAACATGATTTCTTATACTTACACATTCAGATCACGAGCTGATTCGCATTGCATTCATACCTGCTAGTATATCCATATTACATACATACTTGCCATTATGTCCTGCCTTACCTGTATTTAGATGCTAGGATGCTTGTGTGCATGCATTCGATAGCCTGTGTAGATGTTATTTATTACTCACGAGTTGGCAACTCACCCCCGTTGTGCCATAGCCTTTTGCAGGTCCGCTCCGTCAGTACAGTAGCGGCGGGTGCGCTTGCTTCTTTTGCCTCTTTTGCCTAGACTCGAGATTTTGCTCCTAGGTGGGTTATATCATTATTTTTGTACCACCTTGTATATTCTTTGTATCTAGTACACTCCATCTACTGTTTCTACCAGTATTATTGTATATTGACCTAGAGATGAGACTGTGAGGTTTGTGGACTTTTATGCTGTATTTTGGGGTCGAGCTCACTTGAGTCGACATGATGTTTTTCTTATGCTTCATTATGATTATTTCGCATGTTGTTGCTTTATATTGCGTGGGATTTGTGACCGCCTTATGGCGAAGAGCTAGCTCCCGCTTGGGGATGCCCTATTTTGTTGGATTCATATATATTTTTGTTGTACCCATTTTGGGGGCCAGTATTTACAAAGGAGACTCTGCCGAAATTTTCGGAAAAATTGGTATTGTTTTTAAAAAGGGTTTTACATGACTTATTTGATAAACTCGCTTTCAATTGATTGGGTTTTCTTCACTCTTTTGCTTAATTGGTTTTGTTTTCTGGGCTTTGGGTTACTTATTTTACGGACGTCTTTAGACGTTTCGTAAACTTAAGTGCCAGCCACGTTCCGTACCCTGCGGGTCGTGACAAAGTTGGTATCAGAGCGATAGGTTTTACCTTTTTGAGTGTAGGATGACCCTTGGTAGATGGAGTAAGTGACTTAAGTAGGGTAACGTAGCGTGTGTATGTCCGCGGCATACTTACGATACGGTACTCCGCCTAAGTGACTTTAGGATATACTTGCTTGAAAATTCCTTCTTCAATTCCGTGTATCCTATGATCCTATTGCACTGTTCTTACTATCCGTTTTCCTGTAACAGCCACTATGCCGCCGAAAGCTACGAGGGCACAGAGGGCTGCCGCCAGAGACGAGATTCGAGCTGGCTCGTCCGAGACTAGGACTGAGCAGGGTGGTATGCCTACGCCGCAGGGACAGACCGATCCACCTTCCCCAGGCCGTATGGATAGGCTCGAGACTGGTATGGAGGAGTTGCGACAGATGATGGGAGGCATGCAGGAGCTACGTCAGATGGTAGGATCCCTAGTTGCAGCCAGTCGTACACCGAGACCGGATGACGTACCTACTACATCACAGACGACCATGATACCTGCTCCTACTACTACCACCGTGACCATCCCGGTTTCACTACAGGATTTCATGAGGCTGAGACCTCCAGTATTCACCGGCACTGAGGCAACGGAGGACCCACAGACGTTCCTTGACAGTTTAGTCAGGATCTGCCGTTCGTTGAGATGTTCGGATGATCGATGGGTAGAGCTTGCGAGTTTCCGACTAGAGGGTCTCGCGCAGACATGGTGGGAGTCAGTCTTGAGAGGTCGAGCTGCAGGTCTACCGTCTATGACTTGGTTCGAGTTTACAGCGGTCTTTCTAGCCCGTTTCCTTCCAGAGAGCGTTCGTGACGCCAGAGCTCGTAGCTTCGAGGCCTTAGTCAAGACACCTGGGATGACGGTGTCTGAGTATGACATCCAGTTTACACAGTTATCCCGATACGCTCAGTATTTGGTGGATACCGAGGAGAAGATGGTGAAGAGGTTCATACAGGGACTTGATGCCCAGCTATATCTTGCCATTGGCGCCCAGCACTACGACACTTATTCAGCTGCTATGGATACGGCATTGCGGATGGAGGCACGCATATCACAGACTTCGGCCGTTTCTGGGCCGAAGAGGATTCGCACCGATGTACCGTCTCAGAGGCAGCGCGCCAGATTCTTTCCGAGAGATAGGCCTGGCAGAGGATTTGGGCGGGGACAGTTATATAGTTCTTATCCCCAGGGGCAGCAGCCGTCGCCAGGGTGTTTTGGGTGCGGGAGTTTGCACCATCTTGTTAGAGACTGTCCGGCGAGACGACAGGGAGCAGCGACAGTTCCACATGTGACCCTACCACCATCGCCACCCCCTCCACAGAGAGCCCTACTTCCTACCATAGGCGATGCTCCACGCCAGTTAGGTGCACCCAGAGGCCGTGGACGCGGCGGTCCTGTTCAGAGAGGACGAGGAGGCAGAGGCCGAGGTCGAGGTCAGCCCGCTATCGGTGGAGGACAGGCCCGAGTTTTTGCTTTGACACCGCAGGATGCGCAGGCATCCAATACCGTTGTGACAGGTACCTTATCCGTATGTTCTTTCGACGCACGGGTATTATTTGACCCAGGTTCCACACATTCGTACGTCTCTACACACTTTGCACCGATGTTGGGCCGTGTGTCGTCGTCGTTAGATCATCCGCTTGTTGTTGTTACTCCGGTAGGCGAGTCGTTTGTCGCTCGGTTTGTATTTCGTTTGTGTTCCGTTCGTATCGGGGAGAGGGATTCATCAGTTGATTTGATTCTCCTCGATATGTTGGACTTTGATGTGCTTCTGGGCATGGACTGGCTGGCCACTTGTTATGCTTCGGTGGAATGCCGTGAGAAGGCAGTCAGATTTAGCTTTCCGGGAGAGCCAGTCCTTGTTATTCAGGGAGACCGCAGCGTCACCCTTCCCAGCTTAATTTCGTCTCTTCGCGCTGGTCAGCTCTTGCGGAAGGGATGTCAGGGATTCTTAGCGTATACTTGTGATACTCAAGCTGCAGAGGTTCCGTTAGACCGGGTCCCGGTAGTTTGTGAGTTCCCTGATGTTTTCCCTGATGAGCTACCTGGGCTACCGCCTGAGCGCGATGTTGAGTTCTGCATTGATTTGATTCCCGGCTCGGGGCCTATTTCTATACCGCCTTATCGGATGGCCCCGGCAGAGCTTCGAGAGCTGAAGGATCAGTTGCAAGATTTGTTAGATAAGGGGCTTATTCGACCTAGTGTTTCTCCGTGGGGTGCTCCGGTCCTGTTTGTCAAGAAGAAGGATGGAAGTTTGCGCTTATGTATCGACTACCGCCAGCTGAACAAAGTTACCGTTCGGAACAGATATCCGTTGCCACGCATTGATGATTTGTTTGACCAGCTTCAGGGTGCGGGGTATTTTTCGAGGATCGACTTGCGATCAGGATACCATCAGCTGCGAGTTCGACAGGAAGATATACCGAGGACAGCTTTCCGCACGCGCTACGGCCACTATGAGTTTTTGGTGATGTCGTTTGGACTCACCAACGCCCCAGCAGCATTCATGGATTTGATGAACCGTACATTCAGGCCGTATCTTGACTTGTTCATCATCGTGTTTATCGACGATATCTTGGTGTACTCCCGGAGCAGAGAGGAGCACGAGCAGCACTTGCGGATTACGTTACAGACTCTGAGGGAGCACCAGCTGTTCGCAAAGTTCTCCAAGTGTTCATTCTGGCTGGACAGCGTCGGATTCTTGGGTCACGTGGTTACGAGAGACGGCATTTGTGTGGACCCGAAGAAGATTGAGGCTGTTCAGCAGTGGCCCCGACCTACATCGGTTACAGAGATCCGTAGTTTTCTAGGCCTGGCGAGCTACTACAGGCGTTTTGTTCAGGACTTCTCCCGTATAGCTGCACCGTTGACCGGTTTGACCCGGAAGGGAGTTCTTTTCGTCTGGACAGAGGAGTGCGAGCGCAGTTTTCAGCAGCTACGGACTTGTTTGACTACGGCGCCGGTATTATCTTTGCCTTCGGGATCAGGCGGATTTGTTGTCTACTGTGATGCTTCGCGAGTGGGATTAGGATGCGTATTGATGCAGCATGGCCGGGTGATCGCTTATGCTTCTCGGCAGTTGAAGAAGCATGAACAGAACTACCCCACTCATGATTTGGAGATGGCTGCAGTGGTCTTTACACTGAAGATTTGGCGACATTACCTATACGGCGAGTCGTGTCAGATATTCACCGATCACAAGAGCTTAAAGTACATATTTCAGCAGCGAGACCTGAACCTCAGACAGCGTCGTTGGATGGAGTTGGTGAAAGACTACGACTGCGAGATCTTATATCACCCAGGCAAGGCGAATGTGGTGGCAGATGCGTTGAGTAGGAGGCCCGGGGGTAGTCTATCCTTTTTGCGCGCAGTGCAGAGGCAGTCGTCAGCAGATTTGCAGATGTTATGCGACAGCCGAGTTGAGTTTGAGTTCACTCAGACAGGGGGACAGCTCGCGCATGTTCGTGCACGCCCACAGTTGCTTGACCGTATATATGAGGCACAGCGCAGTGACGACCGTTGCTCAGAGATCATGGCACAGATGGGACAGGGCAGATTTTCCGAGTTCGTGATTGACGAAAGCGGCTCACTTCCTACCAGTGAAGACCACTTTCAGCTTCGCTCAGTATGCTCAGCTCTATATTGACGAGATCGTGCGACTACATGGCGTACCGACTTGTATCGTGTCAGATCGAGGCACTCAGTTTACCAGCCGACTTTGGCAGAGACTTCAGGAGGCTTTGGGCACTCGTTTGAGCTTCAGCACAGCGTTTCATCCGCAGACCGACGGACAGTCAGAGCGGACCATTCAGACTCTCGAGGACATGCTCAGAGCGTGCGTTTTAGACTTTGATGGTAGCTGGGATCGTCATTTACCTCTAGTGGAGTTCTCCTACAACAACAGCTTCCAGGATACTATTCAGATGGCACCTTTCGAGGCATTGTATGGGAGGAGATGCAGATCGCCCGTCTGTTGGACAGAGCTCAGCGAGAGCAGTATTTTGGGGCCGCAGCTTGTTGAGGAGACGACAGCGAAGATACAGTTGATTCGAGACCAGATGAGGGCAGCTCAGAGCAGACAGAAATCCTATGCAGACAGGCGCCGTCACAGATTAGAGTTCGCAGTTGGCAACCATGTTTTTCTGAAAGTCTCTCCGATGAAGGGCGTGATGCGTTTTGGGCGAAAGGGGAAGCTTAGCCCTAGATTCGTAGGTCCCTTCGAGATCCTCGAGCGTGTCGGCGCAGTTGCATATCGTTTGGCCCTTCCACCCAGCTTTCCCGATGTTCACCCCGTCTTCCATGTTTCGATGCTCCGCAAGTACCTTCACGACCCTTCGCATGCGATTCAGCACCCGACAGTCCAGCTAGAGCGCGACCTTTCTTTTGCAGAGCAGCCGGTGGCCATCCTGGATCGGCAGGTGAAGAAGTTGAGGTCGAAGATTATACCAACCGTCAAGGTCCTTTGGCGTAGCCCGAGCAGCGAGGAGGTTACCTGGGAGACCGAGGGCGAGATGAGGAAGAAATATCCCCATCTCTTTGAAGGTACGTGTAGCTATATTTTTAAATTCGGGGACCGAATTTTTTTAAGGGGGGAAGATTGTAGCGTTTTGAAAAGTCGTTTTGGTGTTTTCCTGAAAATCGGTGAAAATTCGGTATTTTTCCGAAAACCGTCTTTCTCGTTATTTGCAGTTTATGGCTAATTATACCTAAAATGGATAGGTAATTGCTTGTTTTTAGTAGCTAATGAGTTACTTATGAAATTCTGGTCGTTTAAAAATTTTCCCTAATTTTTCAATTTTTTAATATTATTTTAAGCCGGTAAGAAAATACATTAAATTAGCGATAAATACAAATTTTTCTGGGCTAATTTTAATCTTTAAAATTTTGTTAATTAAAATCTAGTTGTAACATAAATTTCTAGTATTTTATTTTGATTTTTAACTAATTTTTATGATAGGAAACGAATTTATTGAATTTTAAGCTAAAACTTGCAATTTTTGACTTGTAGAGGGTCTTTTTGCATAAAATTTCTTTTGTAAAACCCCTCTCTCTCTTCCCTCAGCCCTAGGACAGCCCCACCTTGATAAGGTCCAGAAATTTCTGGCCTCATTTTGGGTTTCTTTCATGTGTTGAATTGGTTTGTTTATGAATTTATTTAAATATAGTTTGTTAAAGTATGGTGCATTGACTTTTGGGGTAGTTGACTAATGACTTTTCCCACACACCCACACCCTCCCCTTCCCTCTAATCTGGCCGAAACCTGATCCCCCTCCACTTCATCTCTTTTCTTTTCATTTTCTTCAAAATTCTTCAAGTTTAATTCAACAAAATTGCAATTTAAAGCTTACAAATTAAACCCATCCTTCATCTTTCTTTTCCTTCACCTCGCTAGCTTGGATCTTGATGCTTGAGGCCATCATTTGAAGCAAATTTATTCTTGCTGGATCTCTAGTGAGGTATAATTTCATGCTACTTAAATTCTTTTGATTTAGTTTCTTAAGTTAAATTGTAGTAGTGTTAATTTAGTGTAGTTCTAATCTAGTTTTTTCCTTAGGTTATGATTGAAAAATTAAACTAGGGTTCTTGAAGCCATGTTAGTTAATTAAATTGTTTTGTAATTAATCTAGTTCCTACACAACCTAATCTAAGAGGTTACCTTGTTATGTGGTCTTTAAACTATGCTAATTTACTAAATTTTAAAAGTGTGATTTTGGTTGTAAATTGTTGTTTTAGGAAATTCAAGAAAGGGTTTATGTATGGAAAATGGGTTTTGAAGCATGATAAATGAGTTGAATTTATGTGATTGTGGCTAACTAGTTGTGTGGTTGGATATTGTGTTGGATTGTGATAACCGTATCGCTAATTTTCGATATTTGCACCAAAATTTGCAACTTTTGTGCTTACTAGGTTTTTATTAAAATTAAATGGTGAATTATTTGTGATACCTTGGGGATATTTTTAGCATCTCCTATGACGTTTAGGATGCGTGAGTGCAGATTTTTGAGTAGTCGGGTTTTAGTTTTGCCGGGCGACCAAATCGGCGATTTTTGGCAGTTTTTGCGATTTTCGCGTATGTTCCGCGCACCCTGCACACGTTGTACCTAGCTAGTGAATTTTAGTAGTTTCGTTGGGTTTTGCGTCGTTCTTGATATGTAACCTTATGTTTGGTATTGATGTAAATTCCAGGTTCGGTCGCGGAGACGTCAGACGCGGCACGAAAGGGGAAAGCGGTGATTGGACACAGCTAGCCAGGGATTCCGGTGAGTAGATGTAACATCTACGGGGGACTATCGTTGGATGGCGCAAGCCGCCCGATAGCTTTAGTATCTTACAAGATTCTTAGTGATGTTAGTAATTAGGGGTGAAATACTTATATGATTATTTGCTGCATCCACGCATTATATTGACATACATATGCGAAACCATTTTATAGGACACTTGCACCATTGCCAGGGTTTTTTTTTTTTTTTTGCAGCACGAGCACTATTCATGCTTACACACACACCCTGGTAATTGCCATGCCACCACACTAGATAACCTTTAAATTTAAACCTTTTACTAGTTGATGCTTAAACCTGTGCTATTGCCTTTAATTCCTTAAAATGAAATCGTAGGATTGCCATTCATGTGCATGTACCTCATCATATTATTTGTTCATGCCTAGTCTATTAATCATACATCGTAGCTTAATTATTGATATCATATCCATTCATCACCATTGATATATGCACTTATGAGGATTTCTTGAGATTTTATGATATTTCTGGATTTCGGGGGAAAGCCGCAAAATTTCTAAACTTATTATGTTTTTAAAATATGTAATTGCGGTTTTCTAGTGATGTAAAGTGTCGTCCACCATGAGTTTGCTGTGGTTTTCGAGATCCGTGTCGAGGAGTGGAGGAACCGTCACGGGTACATGGTGGGCCCGGTAAGGTACCCCGGGGCAAGAGGAATGTGGTGTTGACGTTGAGCCTGGCAGGGGACGGATTACCTACCGGTGACTGTTTGGGACGGCGGATATCCATAGGATACCGACCGTGGCCGCTAGATGATGAGATATTGATATTTGAGATGGGTCAGCCGGACGGCTGAGGCCAGAGATACATTGATATGAGATTTGAGACAGTTTTGAGGTGTCGATGCTGGACACAGGTTCTTGTTGATTCTATTGGTATTGTGCTGGTATTTCAAAAGACATTCTTAAAGGGAAAAACATGATTTCTTATACTTACACATTCAGATCACGAGCTGATTCGCATTGCATTCATACCTGCTAGTATATCCATATTGCATACATACTTGCCATTATGTCCTGCCTTACCTGTATTTAGATGCTAGGATGCTTGTGTGCATGCATTCGATAGCCTGTGTAGATGTTATTTATTACTCACGAGTTGGCAACTCACCCCCGTTGTGCCATAGCCTTTTGCAGGTCCGCTCCGTCAGTACAGTAGCGGCGGGTGCGCTTGCTTCTTTTGCCTCTTTTGCCTGGACTCGAGGTTTTGCTCCTAGGTGGGTTATATCATTATTTTTGTACCACCTTGTATATTCTTTGTATCTAGTACACTCCATCTACTGTTTCTACCAGTATTATTGTATATTGACCTAGAGATGAGACTGTGAGGTTTGTGGACTTTTATGCTGTATTTTGGGGTCGAGCTCACTTGAGTCGACATGATATTTTTCTTATGCTTCATTATGATTATTTCGCATGTTGTTGCTTTATATTGCGTGGGATTTGTGACCGCCTTATGGCGAAGAGCTAGCTCCCGCTTGGGGATGCCCTATTTTGTTGGATTCATATATATTTTTGTTGTACCTATTTTGGGGCCAGTATTTACAAAGGAGACTCTGCCGAAATTTTCGGAAAAATTGGTATTGTTTTTAAAAAGGGTTTTACATGACTTATTTGATAAACTCGCTTTCAATTGATTGGGTTTTCTTCACTCTTTTGCTTAATTGGTTTTGTTTTCTGGGCTTTGGCTTACTTATTTTACGGACGTCTTTAGACGTTTCGTAAACTTAAGTGCCAGTCACGTTCCGTACCCTGCGGGTCGTGACAGTTTTGATTTTTACTTGTTCCGCCTCCGAGCTAGCTTGCGGGGTGAGCGATATAGACTTACACGTAAAACCATACGGCCTCTACATCTTTTGCCCAATACAGGGAAACTCTCTGTGTGGGACTCTAAACACTCGACAGTACGCTGGCAGTGGGTTTAACCACAAGCACATCAGCAGTACTAGCTGCACGTAACGGCTACCCAGGTATCTGTCGATAAGAAGGCCGATGAGCAAACTCATCCAAACTCCTACTGAGCCTATCTGTGACAATCTCCGTACAGTCTGGTCTGTTCGTCTAAGAGTATAGCATATCGGGCCTAGGGGGCGGTAATCATCAGACCCTTAATAGCGCAATAAGTCATGTCGGAGTATAGCCCAAAACATCCTGAGAAACTACTGGAGTACCTACCATTAAATCCCGCTTGCCCTGGCCAGGGACTTTGTGTAATGGCTTTCTGAACACAGCGCGATATCAACCCCCAATACCGGGAGAGATGAATCCTATCTAACCGCCACTGCCTCCAAGTACTTTGGGACTGCACCCAACTACTACCTATTTGCACGACTTCTTTAAGCCATGGTAAGGTAGTAATTTAAGAACAGTGGGAACACACTCGAGGCGAAGTAGCAGTGTCAAGTCGGCGGACTAAGCTGTACTCATGTCACCTGGGAACTGCTACCCGACGATAGGTATAGTACCCACCAGCAGCTCCCTACGATTCCAGTCCAGTGTACTCATAACCCAATGAGCACCTGCATACTATCTCCAGTACGACATACTAATGGTTGTGGGACAGGTCATCTCCCCTGCTGGGATGAGAAGCGTATACATTAGTCTACTCTGGAGTATCAATGCTCCGTCTCGATAATCCTACGACTCGGGACCTGTACAAGGATGTGCTTATAGACTACCCAGACCCCACTAGTGTGACTGGCATCACAACGCTGGTAATCAAGCAAAGATTCTAAGAGCTCTACCAATATGTATAAGCGATATGCTAAAAGAAACACATGCACATATTGAGGTAGAAACAAACCAGGTAACATACTACCATTTCGAGCAAGACTGTTACTATATCCGTGTATATCTCAAGCTTCCAATATGTAATATACAAACCAGTATGATACACTAATGGCCTCTAGGGCATATATCACTAACAGAGAATACTTAAGTACCACTTTACTTGAATGCTTAAAAGAGAATAGAATTCTCTCTCAGCTTACTGCTCCGTATACACCTCAGCATAACAGTGTATTAGAGAGAAGGAATCACACGCTACTCGATATGGTGTGTTCCATGATGAGTGGTGCTGAGTTGTCACTTTCCTTTTGGGGTTTTGTGCTAAAATCAGCTGCATACCTATTGAATAGGGTTCCAAATAAGTCTATGCCTGCCACTCCGTATGAGATGTGGAGTGGGAAAAGACCATGTCTTAAGTATCTTAAGATATGGGGGTATCCAGCCTTTGTTAAAAGTGAAATCCGGACAAGCTCGAGGCACGATCAGTTTTATACAAGTTTGTGGGATACCCAAAGAATTCACGGGGATATCTAGTCTACCACACTGAAGAAAAAAGGTGTTTGTCGTTCGCCACATAGCCTTCTTAGAGAACAAATTTCTTGCAACAGAAATTAGTGGGAGTGCGGTAGAACTGGAAGAAATTCCAGAACCACAAACTACTGCTGAAGACTTAGTAGAACCTAAGATTTCAATAAATCCCGACGAATCAACGCCACTTCGCAGAATTAGTAGGCGTTCTCATCCGTCTGAGAGATACTATGGGTTTCTCAAAGATGGGGATCGAGAGAATTGCATCATCGACGATGATGAGACTACTAGTTTTTAGCATGCTATCACAAGTAAAGACTCAGTGAAGTGGCTAGATACTATGAGATCTGAAATGGAATCCATATACACCATGGACTTTGGAAGTTGCTCCTTCTGGGGAAAAACCTGTTGGATGCAAATGGATTTTCAAAAAGAAAATTGGTGTAGATGGACAAGTAGAAACCTATAAAGCTAGACTTGTTGCAAAAGGTTTTCGTCAAAAACCAGGATTGGACTATGATGAAATCTTTTCCCCAGTGGCTATGCTTAAATCCATTCAAATCCTGCTTGTCATTGCTGCCTTCCATAACTATGATATCTAGCAAATGGACGTGAAAACCGCTTTTCTAAATGGAAATTTAGAGGAGTGCGTTTACATGAATCAGATGGAGGGTTTTTTAGACAGTGGGAGCAGCGGAAAGGCGTGCAAGTTGCTTAAATCCATTTATGGATTTAAGCGGGAATCGCGGAGTTGGAATATCTGCTTTGATGAGACAGTCAAAGAATTTGACTTTATCAAAAATGTAGATGAACCATATATTTATAGGAAGATTGTAGGAAGAGCAGCCGTCTTCCTCGTATTATACGTGGATGACATACTCCTAATAGGGAATGACATTCCTATGCTACAATCAATCAAGCTCTTCTTATCGCAGAAATTCTCCATGAAAGACTTGGGTGATGCCTCCTACATTCTGGGGATTAAGATCTATCGTGATAGGTCTAAAAAAATGTTGGGACTTTCACAGTCTAGGTATATTGACACCATACTAAAAAGATTTAGTATGGAAAATTCCAAGCGTTATAACTTACCCGTTTGTCACGGGATCGCCCTCTCCAAAGAGATGTTTTTAAAGATTGATGAAGAGAGGGCTTGATTCGTAAGGATTTTATGGATCAAAAATATATTACCGCAATCAAGAACGGCGTCGCTTGGTAGCTAGCCGGTGAGTACGGGTCGTCCACAGGGATGTTGTGAATTTCCTAATCGCTCTTACGAGTTAATTCCGATGGGCGTCGGATTGATTTAATCTAAAAACTGAATTAATCTATATCTAAATCTTGCTAGGGTTAGGTCTAGGTTAAGTTTGGAAAGTCTATAAATCTCACCGCTTTCTATACCCATATTAAGATCTTATTAGGAGTTATGGTAATTATTAATAAAGGGGATTAGAATCATTTGGAAAGATGTTTCTTCCTCTAGGTTCTTGTCCTTCCTTTATCAATGCTTACCCTAACCTCCATGGAAAACAATCACAACCGGGCCTTTATACTACGGTATCACCGCTACCTCGAGGGATAGGGTGCCGTAGGGAGCGGTATGTGCATGTATGCATAGAGTCCTATTAATTATATATGATGGACAAGAAAGGGGTGAGAGATCTTCATCTCTCAAACCTTCCCCAAATCTAACCCTAACAAGCGAGGAGACTACTCGCTCATTAGGGAATTGAATAACATTTATCTAGGGCAGAGAATAAAAGATCTAATTAGGGCAAGGAATTAAATTTAACTAGGGCAAGAATAGAAATTTAACCTAGGGCAGAAAATAAAGAACTTACAAATTGTCAAATGGCGCCGTTGCCGGGGATGGCGTAGTATTTCCTTTTTTGCAATTTCATTTGATTTATCTCAAAAACTATCTATTAACCGCAATCAAGAACAGCGTCGCTTTGCAGCTAGCCGGTGAGTACGGGTCGGTCCACAGGGATGTTGTGAATTTCCTAATCGCTCTTACGAGTTAATTCCAAACGGTGTGAATGGATTAATTAAATCTAAAAACTAAATTAATCCAGGGCAATTGAATTAAAGATCTAACTATCTAACTAGGGCAAGAAATTAAATTTAATCTAGGGCAGAGAATGAAAAATTACCTAGGGCAAGAATTGAAATTACCTACTTACTTTACAGATGGCTCTCTCCAAACATCAACACAAGACTTGTCAGATCTGAATTTCTGAAATGAAAAGAGGCATCGATGTTCTCCAAAAGAAATCTAAATTTTATTGATAAAAAGAGGCATAGGGAGGCATAGCCTTTACAATGATTTAGAGTTCCTATTTATAGAGGATAGGAAACCCTAGGTTACAATTGATTCGCACGTCTACATTTACCAAAATATCCTTAGGAAGACCTAGTCAAAGTAGACTTCAAATTTTGGTAAAATTTTATGTCTCTATCTCTTTAAAAGGAAGTATTGGGCCTTGAAATTTCCTTTGTTGGCTCTTCTGTCTTTGGGCTTCCTTATTATTTAGTTCTTTTATTAAAATAGCTTCTATGTTTCTTCCAGATCTCCAGTGAATAATTGCGGTAGACTTTTAACCGTTCTCTTTGTAATCTTGGACCTTTTATTGCGTTGTACTTTGTGAATTTTATCTTTGATGTAGGCTTGATCAAGAGCCTTCTGTTTGTTGGTCAAAGTCCACTTTTGCATCGTCTTTTCATCGTTTTCACTGTTTTCTGTCCAAGAACCTGTAACCTGTAATATGTAGCAGACATGCGTCAAAAGCACCTGTTTATTTGTAAAACGAATAAGAATGGGGAATAAATAATACAATATTATGGTGTGAACAAATACCCCCAAACTTATCTTTTGCTCGTCCTCGAGCAAACTTATTTTTAGTTTTATTCTCGACAAAAACCTAACCGCACTTTCACAGGGAAACGCGATTGCACTGAGCTCGTGCAACAAGCTGTTAAACCTCTCGGTGTCCCTAGTAGGAGGAGTGTTGTCTCCTGAGGGTTTTCAGCGGATACTACCCACAAAATCCTATCAATTTGGCTTTTTCGACTTTAATTCTCTAATTAGGGTTTCTAACAAGGAACTCTATTATCTTCGACTTATAAATTATCCACCCGTATTCTTCACGCTTCCTTATCATTTAACTTAAGATTATATATATTCTTGTGAATTTACTTAGCTTTCGGCATCTCTTAAGTTTTCCTTCTAGGGTTCCATCTCCACTTAGGAATTTTTATCAACTCCACTAAAGATACAAGTTCTATTCTTCATTCCTTTCTCTCATCTAAACTCCAATCACATATCCCCACGTGTGTGTATAAATCACCCCTACACTTGAAAATTCAAATCAAGCAATCATACCCTTGTCCGTTGTCCAAAGTACTTATTAATTGGTGAATTTTTAATTGAATTTTGCGTACACATCCTTCATGCGACCGTTAATACTTCTTGAGGTACCAACGACCGATTACAAAATGCGTTTGCACTTTTAAAGCGTAATTCCTAGTCTTGCAACACCTAAGGCTTTAGCAGTGACTCCCAAACCAGTTGGTCTAAGGCACTAGGTGATGAAGCACCCTCGCTAAATATTTTTCTATTTTTGCAGCCTTAAGTAATCACAAAAACCAGTATTCATTTTTTTTATTCTTTATTCACACTTGTATTTTTTTATTTCATTTTCTTCGTACTAAGGACTTTAGACGAGCATTTCAAGGTCTCCTCTACTATTCCAAGTTTCAAGGTGCGTGATTGTGCAAATTGTAGGGTATACATTTTCAGAATCTAGACTTAAGCTAGGAACTATTTTTCAAACTTATACTCTAATAAGAACATCAATATTTTTCCTTTGTTTCAACTTAGCCCAAGAAGTGAACTCAAAATTTGCCTATTTCTAAATAAACTACAAAGACATATACTTTCTACCGTTAAACTTTAAGGAAGGTTATTTTTAGGGTTTTTAATTTACTAAGTCTAAGATCAAGTTGTTCCTAGCTAGTTAACCTATCTGTCAAACTCTAGTAAAATAAGCCAAAATCGAATACAATAATTTTTATAATTTTTCAAAAATTTTTAATTTTTATGGGTTTTAAAATAAGTATGCAAATGCAAAAATATATATATGAATGCGAAGGAAGAAAACGTACAGAGCATACCCCCAAACTTAAACTTGACAGTGTCCTCACTGTCATGCCACACCAAGAGGGTCAAAATGTCGGCACTCCCCAGTTTATTTATTTATAATTTTTTTATATATTTTTTTAATGTTTTGAAAAAAAAAATTTAATTTTTTTTTATAGAAAAAAGAAAACAAAAAATATAAATACATATATACAACAAGGTTCCCCCAAAACTTAAGTTTGGCCTTACACAAGCCAAAATTTAGCACCAACCATTCAAAAATCTTACCGTGGTAATGGTCGAGTTGGTGAAAGAATGGAGTGGAAAGAAAAGAGATGAGAAGCACATGAGACCGTGTGGAGGTAGAAACGGGATACGGTCTCGGTGGGGGAGAAGAATGGCGGAAAAGAGAAAGAAGTGGATTACGATCTTGAGGGTGTAAATCGAGTGAATAAATTAGCGCAATTTGTGATGACCGATGTGTTAAAAGCGATTGTGCTAACCTATCAACCCGTCGAGAAATGGGGTCAAATCCCTCAAGATTCGCAAGAAAGTATGGGTACGCCGAACTTGGTATTGGAGATGAAAGCGTAACGGTCTCTTGTACGGTCGGAACGATAGGAAGGACGAAAGGGAGTGAATTAGGGATAGTCTCATTCTCACCGTAGCAAACTGTCTCGAATTTAAAAGATTCCATCAATGGTTCGAAACGACTGTAAGCAACCGAGTCTGATGGTTCAACTAACTCATCTGAAAATTCAAAGGACTCAAACTCGGGCGGTGAGTCATCAACATCGTCCGAAAAAGTGAAACACTCGTAAGTGTTATCGGCTGTGAGAACTGTGTCAGATTCAAAGGAAAAATTTTCAAGCTCACAGTCTTCAAGCGTGATCTTTTGCGTGGTCGGAATGATGGAAAGGAGGGAGGGTGATATAACGGTTAAAGATCCAGGAGGATGAATTGGAAAATCTGACATATCAAATAAAAATGGTTCAACCTCAATATTATCCTCAATACTCTCCTCAATACTATCCTCATAATTCTCCTCAATATTCAGCTCAAAATTTTGCTTATCCATGCCATTATCATAAAAATCAAGACGCATATGAAGTTCGGGAGAAACACTTAATGACTCGGGATGATGAATTGGACATACAGTTTCAATCAAATCTACGGGTTCATCATCCAAAATATTCACGGCGTCTAAATCCTCAATCAAGTGAAAATCAATTTTTTCTGACACCTCATCAAAAGCATGGATATTTATCAATTCAGGTTCTAGAGTGGAGGTATAAAGGTCAAAAGGATTAGGTGTGGTTTCACTCGAAAGGGGTTCTTCACAGTCTGGCAAATCAAGCACTACAAAGTCACACAACTCGTTTTTATTTTTAACTGGTGAACTATTTGGGACAATCGATGGAAAACCGAAGTTGTGGGCTTCAAGTGGGTATGGGTAGGTCTGATTTGGGAATGTGTAGAACTCACTCGCTCCTCTCAAATTCTCACTCTGTCCAACCGCCTCCTCATACATTGAAAAATTTGGAGCTAGTTGGAAACTAGTTGCATGTTCACTAGGTTGCATAAGGGCGGCCATGGACGCTTCCACATTCCTAGTCATTTTGTTTGTTGCTGCAATATAAGCTGCCAACGACTGTTCCAAACTAGACATGGGTGGTGAAGGGGTTTGGGTAAAAGATTCGAAATTGTTTGGATACGTGAAACTCGCAAAAGGCTGTATAGAAACAGGGTCTAGTGAAGGTGGGAAAGTCGGGTAGGACTGGTAGGAAGTGGATGGTTGGACAGGATTAGGATCAACATGTGGATAAAAAGGTGGATGGACTTGTTGATTCCTAGAACTAGATGAGGGGAGAGGGGTGAAAGATCAGCTACGAGATTGAACAATATGCTCAGCAATGGACATCGGTTTAGGAGTTATAGCAGGACTTGAAAAAGTGGTATCAACGTATGAAGGTGGTAAAGGTGGACATGGTTGACACAAAGTGGATTGCAAAGTCGAACTGTTTCTCCTAGACGCTTTTATTTGATCTTTCAAAGAAATTTTGGGCACGGAGGGATCTTCTTTAAATCGACCGAAACAATTGACGTACGAGGCAAAGTTAGGTTCGGGATACCAAAGTTCGGCAAGAGATTTATGATGTGGGGTACCTATGATAGAAGAAAGAGAAGAGAAAGAAGGTAGGTGGTGCGAGGATTTCTTAGCGGCAAAAATTTGCAAGTTGTTAAAAAAAATTCCTTTTTCCTTGTTCTCTATATTTGGAAATTTTGCAAAAAGATTTTTTTGAAAAGAAACTTTGACACAAATTCGATCAACCACAAATGCACAATCAGGCCTAGATCTAGGGTCACCTAGGTCAGCTAGACAACTCCTAACTGTTCCAAAAGGCTAGAAATAGGACCTCAAACCGTCTCTTCACCGCCAATTGCGGCCAGGTAAGTGCCAGGTAAGTGGGAGGCTCCCCGCTACAAGTAGCGGTCCTAATTAAGTAACCACTTGCCTTAGACACACTTGCCTAGACACCGCAAAGTCAGGTTAGGATAAACGGTCGATGCCTATAACAAGTCCTCTATCCTATTGAGCTCGAAGTCCTTAGGGCTGAGTCTAGTATTTTTTTTAATTAAGAATGGTCAATACAAATGCCTTATGTGATTTCTGGGGCCCTGCGAAGGGTGATGAAATCCCCACCCAATCTGAATTAGTCAAAAGCCCCTTAAAATCCGATTAAAGATATGAAAAACAGTAAATCACTTGCAATCAAATCTTTTTTGTGAATTTCAAAGTTTGCAAACTTTCTAATTAAAATTTTCCTTTTTCCGCTTGCTCTTTATTTAGAAATTTTGGAAAAAGATTTTCGATAAAAGATATGCAGAACAAAAAATATTACTTGCAATCAATTTCTATTTTAAGCGAGGCGCAAAAATCCTGTACAAGATTTGTTATTTGGAAGGGAAAAGATTTTTAAGCGCAAAGTATCCTGGAGGAGATTTTTCAGAGGAGATATCAGAGATTCGTAGAGAAGGAGATCAGAAGATTTACAGAATTTATTTATTTTTTTTTTAACCGCGCGCGGAACCGCCGCCTCCACCGCGGAACCGCCGCGATTTGCGCTTTGTGACCGCGGATCCGCCGCGGGTTGGTAACTAGGCAGTTTTTTTTTTTTGCAGATCGCCGCGGTTACTCGATCCTCCAAAATTCTTCTGTTGTCTGTTGTGATATTCCTCTGTTTGTTCAGATTTGATATTTTCTGTTTTGATCTCTTGAGATTTCCAGATCCGAACTTGATTGTAGATCCTGCAAAATTCAAACAAGGATACCCTTCACAAAATAACAAAATGATAAATTTTTATATTTTTTTGTGATTTTTCAGTTTTTATGGTTTTTTTAATTTAATATTAACCCAAAATTCCAAAAAGAAAATAACACGCCATCCTCGGCAACGGCGCCATTTGATTTATCTCAAAAACTATCTATTAACCGCAATCAAGAACGGCGTCGCTTTGCAGCTAGCCGGTGAGTACGGGTCGGTCCACAGGGATGTTGTGAATTTCCTAATCGCTCTTACGAGTTAATTCCAAACGGTGTGAATGGATTAATTAAATCTAAAAACTAAATTAATCCAGGGCAATTGAATTAAAGATCTAACTATCTAACTAGGGCAAGAAATTAAATTTAATCTAGGGCAGAGAATGAAAAATTACCTAGGGCAAGAATTGAAATTACCTACTTACTTTACAGATGGCTCTCTCCAAACATCAACACAAGACTTGTCAGATCTGAATTTCTGAAATGAAAAGAGGCATCGATGTTCTCCAAAAGAAATCTAAATTTTATTGATAAAAAGAGGCATAGGGAGGCATAGCCTTTACAATGATTTAGAGTTCCTATTTATAGAGGATAGGAAACCCTAGGTTACAATTGATTCGCACCTCTACATTTACCAAAATATCCTTAGGAAGACCTAGTCAAAGTAGACTTCAAATTTTGGTAAAATTTTATGTCTCTGTCTCTTTAAAAGGAAGTATTGGGCCTTGAAATTTCCTTTGTTGGCTCTTCTGTCTTTGGGCTTCCTTATTATTTGGTTCTTTTATTAAAATAGTTTCTATGTTTCTTCCAGATCTCCAGTGAATAATTGCGGTGAACTTTTAACCGTTTTCTTTGTAATCTTGGACCTTGCATTGCCTTGTACTTTGTGAATTTTATCTTTGATATAGACTGGATCAAGAGTCTTCTGTTTGTTGGTCAAAGTCCACTTTTGCATCGTCTTTTCATCGTTTTCACTGTTTTCTGTCCAAGAACCTGTAACCTGTAATATGTAGCAGACATGCGTCAAAAGCACCTGTTTATTTGTAAAACGAATAAGAATGGGGAATAAATAATACAATATTATGGTGTGAACAGGGCTCGCATGAGCATTATACCCTACGTTTCGGTAGTAGGATTTATAATCTATGCGATGTTATATACCAGACCAGACGTAGCTTACGCACTCAGTGTGGTAAGCAGGTATCAGTCAAACCCATGTGAAAAGCATTGGATAGCAGTAAAGAACATTCTCAAGTACCTGGGAAGGACCAAGGAGATGTTCTTAGTATATGGTAATGGGGACCTCCAAATTGAGAATTTTATCGACTCTGGCTTCCAAAGTGACAAGGATGACTCTAAATCCGTCTCGGATTATGTGTTTACCCTCAATGAAGGAGCGGTGTGTTGGAAGAGTTCCAAACAGGACACCGTCGCAGACTCAACGATGGAAGCTGAGTACATAGCTTGTAACGACCCCAACATTGCTATGCATTCGTGTTTTCTTTCTTTAGCAAAATATTGTATTTATTTATTCTTAGTATTTTCCCTATATTTTGTTTTCTATTAAATATATTATTTTATTATTCCATCTATTTTTCCCAAACCCATTTCTTTAAACTAAATCTTAACCTATTTCAAATTAAATGGAAGACCTAACCCAGCCCATAACCCAAATCCAATCTCATTTTCATTTTCTTTTATAAAACTATGAGCCCAAAAGCCCACTTTCTTTTCTAGCAACAACATATATTTAATTCTTATTAAATATATGCATGAACAATCTTGTAGCACATTGGTTAAGTCCTTACATTGTTATTCCATAGGTCACATGTTCAAATCCCTATTCTTGCAATTATTTTTTATCAATTTTTATTCTTCTCATAACCTACAAATGAGACTTTTTATTTCATCTTCTTTTTAACTCCCAAAATAATTAAAATGGTTATGAACTACAATTAATTAGAAATATAGTGACCATAAACCTTTTTTATATGTCACTCATCTTTCTTTTCTTTATCACACATTTCTATCATTTCTCATCTCTCTCTTCATCTAGATTTCTCGAAAAAGAATATGAAGAAGTTCTCAAGAATGTCTCGCTAGTAACGTGAGACTATCGACGGATAGATAAGCCCAGTGACGATATCGGCTTGTGCATGTAAGTCCCTTTCGTTTCTTCTCCTCCTCTTGTTGAATCATCATCATCTTGTCATGTTTTCACTGATGTCCATACTTGCTCACTTCGTTTGTAAACTCCTTGTTAAGAAAACACACATAAAATAAATAGATAACCTAATAGTTAATTATTTTGTAAACTTATTTACCTTCATGAATATGATACATTTATAACTAGTAGTGATTATCTTGTTTCATGTTTTAGTAGTTATGAAAATATGTGATTCGTATCATCCTATATTCCATACCATCATATAACGCGATCGTTTATTCAAAATAAAAGAAAAGTGTTTAATAAATTTTATGTAGAATCTTTATTAATCTTTTATATCAATTTTAGTATATATATCATGACCGATTCGTATGCTTGTCCGTATGCCTTTCATAATTTATTGCTCACTATTTTTATTTTATTTATATTTACTTTTTAAAAGAAAACGAGATTTCAAATAAATACCATGACCTTATCAATCTCAAATACCACCTTGAAAAAATACCTCTACCTTCAAAATAATTTTTAGAAAATCAATCTTGACTTCTGGACATTTTAGGAAAACTAGATTATATGCTAGATAGAATTTCAGGTTAACAGTAAAAATTTCATATCAAACCGAATAACGGTTTAGGAGTTACGTAGTTTTTTATTCACTGTTTTTAAAACCAGAAAACTGCCAATAAGGGTCTTCGAGAGAGACCATAACACTGTAATCGTTGATCCAAATTAAGTGTTTTTAGATGTTTTGATCATCTACATTGAAAGATCTAGATTTTATTAGTTTTAAGTTTTTACTGAAAATTGACGTAAAATATAGAAAATTGCGTTACAATATTAAGCGATGAATTTGGACAGAATCTGTCATGATTCGCACATTGTTTTTAAATAAGACATAACTCGAACTCCCGATATCCGTTCGTGAGAAATTTAGATGTGTAAATGCAAAATTGATAGAGCTATAATTTCCTGTATATTAGATTACTTAGAAACAGATGAAACAACCCGATATAGGCTTCGCAATATAACATATAGTTGCTGTCCAGAGATCTGAATTTCTGTTTTAAACACTGATATTAAAATGATCATAATTTGTGCTTCAAAAATCCAAATCGCGCTAATCTTAGTGTTTTGGATAAGTACATCGAAAGACTTACAATTTTCTATTAACTTCCGTAATCTGAAAGCTGATGAAAATTAACTCAAACTGCATTTTAAAAATATATGATGGTGTTGAACAAATTCTGATTTGTTTTGCTCGACGATACGAAAATGGGTATATCTCCCAAACCGGTAGTCGTATTTAGGCGATACTAGAATTCACGCGTGCACAACACCTAAATCTATATTTCTGTTTATATTCCGAAATTTATTGACTTGATTGATTAGTTGTACAAAACACTTATTTACAATATTATTTTTTGACGTTACTAGTATACTTATCGCATATCATATTGTGATTGCTTATTTATT
This sequence comes from Agapanthus africanus, assembly GCA_030015575.1. NCBI lineage: Eukaryota > Viridiplantae > Streptophyta > Magnoliopsida > Asparagales > Amaryllidaceae > Agapanthus > Agapanthus africanus. The sequence goes on along the minus strand of CM057350.1, from coordinate 125,925,224 downwards.
TTTATCTATATGACTTGTGATTAAACTATTACATATTAGAATTTACTTGATCTTGATATGACTCAATCATGAATACATGAACCTACCAACTTGACTCGAACTATGAATACAATTGGCATAACTTGCACTTGACATGACTACATGCACTCAATCTTGAAAACTTGATATCATACATCACCTTTTGTATTCATGTATTCGATCAAAACTCGTAGCATTAATTATAGACTAATATACACGGGGTGTTGGGGATAGTTTGAGTATGAATCCAATGGAATCTCATGAGTCCCATTAATACAAATCATGTTGCTGAGGTACCGGGCTGAAATGGTACAAATCATGTTGTTGTGGTACCAGGCTGAAACGGTACAAATCACGAAATCACGAATGAGGGCCCGTGTTTCCAAGCCCCTGGATGATAGCCTGTTAAAGAATACTTCAATAACAATTGAAGTCCCGCTATTTTGGGCCCGTGATTCCTTGCCCCTGGACGATAGTATTGGGTTCGAGAATACTTTTGAGTTTGGTTGACATTCACACTTCACACTTGAACTCACGTTAGTTACTTTTACCTTTTTAGAGACCTTTTAGGACACTTACAGTCACTTCATGTTCACTATACATACACTCCACGGCCATGTTATACTTGTTTTCCATGCTGATATAGTTGACATACACATTACCATACACGCTACTATACTTGTTTACATGTTCATGATTTATATCCATGTTATACCATATATCGCATTACACCTTCCATTTCATTTATATATATCACACCATCCTTTTGGGGACTTACCGAACGCTAATTCGCTGACGAGCATTCCACTCATCTTTCTTTCTTTCTTAGAATGTTCATCAGGTGACATTGAGGTAGAGAAGATACAAGTGGTCAAAAAGGAGTACAACCAGTTCACATCACAACTGGACGTCTAGTTCCATTTCCCTTTTTATTTCATTTCAGCTTATTTATGCATGCCTCCGGATTAAGGATTTTCATGTTATCGTATCTTGTATTCGGATATTTTGTCAACTGTCACACCCCGCTTCCCAAAATATGGAAAACGAGGGATGACTAGGCCAGCCATGCTCCTATGGTCAAGGAATCATCCCACCGTAGTCACACTTCGGCTTCTAGCATTTAATGGTAATCAGTAAATAAAGCACAGTGGTAAAGGAATCACATCACTAATTTATTACATTAATATTCTATTGTTCACAAATTACAGATAACAAAACAAATACTAACCAAAGTCAATCTCACGATCACTTTTATGGAAAGCGGTAAAGATAGGAAGTACACCAGACTATATCTCTGTGAACTCGAAGGGTAAATCCGTCTCCTGTACTGGTCCTCCCGCGGGATCTGAGCATGCATACTCAGGTCGTCAGAGCGACACAATAACAATATTATTATAACACGATGAAACAGGTATATGAGATAACACTGGTGTAAGAACAATGCAAGTAATCACTATGTCGCTATATGATGCAGAATATGTCATGTGTTCCTATCGGTCTCTAGGCCTTGTTTGAAATCACATAGTGGAAGGAGGATCATGTTTAATAGGAGTCTCGTACATACCCGAGACAACGGCCCACATGCCCGGGACATAACCCTGTCAGCCGGATTGCTAGATCCTACCCTACATGTATCAGTATCACAGTTCGAATGGTCATCCTCTAAACACGGTCCCGCTAAATACGATACTCTTTCCACTTTGATTTCCCCTTTTTCCCTGGTTCTCACTAGTTATGATCTTGATTTAGTCGTGTACGAGTATACCAATGGCACGGTTTTATCACTGTTCACTGTATTAATCACTGTCACGAATATTCACTTTCCATTGGTGTACTCGTCACTCCTAAACCAACATCCATCACGCACGATAATGCAATGTCCACACGCACTAACACTGAGTATATGGCAAGGGTATGATATATGTATGTACGCTACCAATAAGCTATGTATGTTATGAATCAACATGCATGTCATTAACTAAAATAAATTGCATGAATTAATATGTTAAGAATTCAGCAAAATGATACAAGTAAGATAAATAGAACACTCAGTCAGCAATTCAGCAAAATTTGTTTCAGTTCAATCGGGATTCCGGTTTTCGAGAAGTAGCTGTTTCATTTTAAGTGCTCGCGGCTGGAAATTCAGTTTCAGAACTGAACGTCTGTTTCGCGACACGATTTGCACCCAGTTGGGCTCAGAATTTAGCGATGTTGCAGTTGAATGAAATCTATAGTTTTCAATATAGTATTCAACGCAATAGACGGATCCTCAATTGCATCTATACGTTGAAAGTTATACACAGTTTAACCTCAATATGTCATTTCTGAATCTGTTCTGGACAGATATACGTTCTGCCCTTTTAAATACAGATTAAAATAGCAAATGGCGATGAAACGGAATGGAACCACCTGTTTTATTTAGATAACAGAGTTATCTTTAATCTACTATAGAGTTCCATAACATACGACTTCAAGAAACACAGTGACGCAAGTATTGGGACAGTACACAATAATCAGAAACGCTCTGGACTGCAGTCCAGAGTCGCATTCCGATCTAATTATCATCACGGTTACAGAACAGAAATCATTGAAATTTTACATAGGGTTAAAGTTCGTCGAGTCGGCTTCGATTTAAGCCCTCGAACGCATCATTCCAGTTTGAATGTAATTTACGGTGATTTTATTCGTTTTCAGATACGAGAAAAATATTGGTTTTAACGGCATATTTGGGGGTATCAATTGTTGTCACTAACAATCGTATTTTCAGCGAGATTCATACACAATATTTATCACCATATGGGCCAACATAAAATGTCGGTTTCCATCAAAATAAACAATTATTTCCATTGGGATCTAGTATCGAACACATAGGTCACATTATGTATCGGGAATCAGTAAATTCGTAAACTAGATTATTTAGGTTTGTACCACTGTTATTATAGCATGAAGCAAGTAAACACTTGCCTGGAAAATGTCTTGAGGTCGTACGGCAGCAACGGCGTCACGAACGCATGATATATGCCGTAAAACGAATTGCGCGAGTTTGGCTCGCGATGCGGATTTTGCGTCGGAGTTGCCCGGAGCCGCCAAGTGCTTGCTGGAAGCGGAGGTGGTGCTCTGTGGTTGGCCTGGGACTTGCTGGGGTCGACGATGTCGGCGGTGGTTGCTCCGGCGACGTGCACAATGAGTGCGCAGTGATCACTCGGTGTGGGTTTCGGAGAGAGGGAGGGATAGAGAGAGACTCGGTATGTGTAGGGGGGGTGTGGGTGTTGCTGATGACGAGGAGGTCGTAGGGTGGTCGGCGATGTGATGGAGAGTTCGCCGGCGTCGAGGGTGCCGGGTGGTGGTTGGCTCGGGTGCAATGGGTTGGTGTGCAGGGGGCTCGGTAGGGGCTCGGGTTAATGAAGGTGGGGTCGTAGAGGGAGGAGGTTGGTGGAGGAGGAGTGATCGAGGGTTGCCGAGGGGTTGTCGTCGCCAGAGGTGGAGGTTACAGTGGGTTGTTCGAAGTTGGGGGCTCGGTGAATGTAGAGGGCGAGATGAGGAGTGAGTTGAAGTGGAAGAGTGACGAGAGGAGTTGGAGACGGGGAGTTTGAGGGGTGTGGAAACGTGGTCGGGGGTCGCGGGTCGTGGGCAACGGCGAGGGCGACGTGAGGAGCTCAGGCACGTGGGGGTCGCGAAGATGGAGGCGTGAGCGGGAAAAGAAGTGGGGAAGAAGAGTAACGGTCGGGTCGGGTCGGTTAGTAGAGCGGGCCGAACGAGAACGGGCCGGGCTCGCAAAGAAAAATATTAATTCCCTTAAAAAAACGAGGTGGGCTGAGAATGGTAAGCGGGCCGGGGGCTTTATGAATTTAGGGATTTTATTTAAAAAAATTAAATGGGCTGAGGGTATTTTGTAAAGGGTTTGGGGTTTAATTTAGGGATTTTATATTTATTTTCTTTAGTTTATTAATGGTTTGGGCTGGGTTTTGATTGAATTTAAGTTTTAAATTTTAAATGGGGAATTCCAATTGGGCTGGGGTTTTAATTGGAAAATAAGTCTAGGGTTTTAACTTTTTAGGGTTTGGAAAAAATATACATATTAAGCTTAAACGGCCAATTCCAAAATATGAAGGAAAAGAAAAGAAACTACTGGAATTCAGAGAATAGGAAACTTTTATTAAAATGGAAACGGGGATTTACATCAACTGTGAATTTTGAATGTAATAAATCAGAGTTGGATTTCATTCTTTTATTTATTCTTGTTACTTTATGTTGCTTATAAACGCTTCGCGTATTTATTTCGAGAAATGACCCTCTCGGAATAAATATGTCACGCCCCGCTTCCCAGAGTACGCTAAGATAGACACGTGACAAAGCCAACCATGCTACCTGTGGATAGGAAATATCCCTCCGCAGTCACATTACGACTGTAGATGAAGGGTTCCGACAGCGTCCCGGCCATCGAAACGCGGCCATAATGCGGAACAAAAATTATCTAAACTGGCGCTACCGCTACCCGATTTACAGATCGACCTTAAACCCTAAACTAGCATGCTAATCTAAGAGTTGGAATTGTTATACCGAGTTGATCCGTGTCCTTCGGTCTTCATTCCAAGCTCCTAGCGGTTCTTTGATGAAGTTTGGTTGTCGGTCTTCCTCCATCTCCGATGATCCACCCGAGGGATATAATTCCGGCTCTGGCTCCACGACATGATGCAAACGGAGCAACTAGGGTCTCTAGGATGCTACCCTAAAGAGCCTAGGATGTAGTGTGTAGGATCTTGGTGTTATCTATCTCAAATCTTGAAGGTGTAAGCAAAACAAGAAAGCTAGAAGAGGTGAGGCTAATGGTGAGGGAGGAGCTCAAGAAAAACATCAAGTGAACAAAACCTTCATGCTTGAAAAATGAACTCAACCATGAAAGAGAAAAATAGCATGCTAGGTTTTGTTAAAATGATTTTTCCAATTTTTAAATCCCACCATGCTTGAATAGTGAACACAAATGAATTAATAATTCATTTGTGTGCACTATTGCAAGCATGGTTGTCACCATACCTTCTCATGCTAATTTCCACCTCATTTATCCATTTAATAAAAAATGGTCAAATCATGAAATGAGGTGGCACCTTCTAGAATGTTATCCGGTAAAAAATACGGATTACATTCTACTGTAAATATATCTGCATTCGTACCGAAATACGAATACCCAATGAGATAGAATAACACAAAGAATATAATACTAGAATATACGTATCGAAATACATATACGTAAATTATTAAATCAATACCTGATTTAATAATCCGGTTCAAGTCCGAGTCGGCTCGTACTATCAATTGTCCGATCAAAAGTCATGGTACAAAGTACACCAATCGATCGGAACCTTGCACGTATCCAATACGGCTACTACATCATTTCGCCAGAACCAGGGAAACCCTCTGTGTGGGACTCTAAAGACTCGTCAATACACTGGCAGTGGGTTTAACCACAAGCACGTCAGCGGCACTAGCTGTACGTAACGGCTACCCAGGTATTGAGCGAAAGGGAGGACGACGAGCAAACTCATGCAGAACCCCTACTGAGCCTGACAGTGACAATATCCGTATAGTCCGGTCTGTTCATCTAAGAGTATCGCATATCGAGTCTAGGGGGTGGATAAAGTCGGACCCCCAACAACGCGACATTTAGTGTCGGTATGAAACCCATCACCACCTGAGAAACTATCGATCCTGGATCGGTAGTTCTCGTCCACCGTGGCCACGGATTTATGGTGATGGCCATTCGTACACAACGTGACATCAACCCCCAATACCGGGAGAGACGAATCCCCGACGATCCGATCACTGCCTCCATGTGGCTCGGGACTGTACCCAACTAAAACATCTTTGCACAACTCCTTTGAGCCGTGGTAGGGTAGTAATCAAAGCACAGTGGGAACTCACACGAGACAAATGACGATCTCAGGTCGGCAGACTAACCTGCACACATGTCACCTGGGAACTGCTATCTGACAATAGATATAATACCAACTAGCAGGTTCCCGGTGAGTCCGTCCAGTGTACTCATAACCCAATGAGCACCTGTATACTATCTTAGGTGAACAAACTAACACCAATGGCTTGTGAGACCTGGACACCGCCCCTCGTCGAGGTCTCGATCTGCATACACTAGTCTACACTGGAGTATCGATGCCCGGTCTCGATACTCCTACGACTAGGGATATTTAACGATGTGCTTATAGACCCTAGCTCCCACATATATGATCGCCATCATAATGCTGGCTGTCAAGCAAGAATCCTATGGGCTCTATCAGCATATATATGATGATAAAGACAAACCAGATAGCATACTATCATCTTGAGTAAGACTGTTTCATCGGTATAGGTCCTCACTCAATCATCATAATCACAAGTCCGCGACTATAATAATTGCCTTGAGGGCACTATAGCCAACAATCTCCCACTTACACTTAAGGCCAATTATTGCGATGTCGTATACTCACAGCCCATATGATACCGAACACTCAACTTCTCTACTAATCAGTTTCGCAAAGCCCGTTTGCGAAAATGATTGCGTTCGAGAAATAGCCTCACGGAGTGGATCCGCTCCAATGTTTCTTTCTGTATCTCTCTGTATCACAACTTCGCGGAGAAAACTATCTTCCGAAATGAGCAATACCTGTCTTAGAATTTGTCTGGATATCTGATGGGACCCAGTTCACAAACGAACTCCAAATCCAGCAAACCTCCTAGACTGTATCGTCCACTAAATTTAATCAGTATCCTACGCCATGCCTTCCTTCAGTATTCGCTTGGACCTCCTGTCCAACATACTGTCCCTCAAAAGAGGGAAAACTATAACTCTGACAGTCACTCTGTCATCCAGGTCACCTGGGAAGCTTGAAATGATAACCGTCTCCTGAAGGAGGCTGCCGTTACCATACCCCTAGAACATCCATTTATGTTCATAAACTGCTTCTCAATGGTTCTCCACGATTGGATTGATATATCTGCTTATTGCAGCTAGTGCAAAAACAACATCTGGTGTGGTACTTGACATTTCATGATTAACTCAATTGCCTAAGCAAGTGATATGTTAATCATGTAGATCCCTCTCCCCTTTAGTCTGTAAGACACCTTTAGAGAGGTTGACTCCATCACCTGCAGGTTCACCACCATGCCAGGAGTCGTCCATTTAATGTCAAAGTACCCAGATTAGGATACTTCCCAAATCTAGATCCAAAACCATAGATCTAGTAACCAGAAACCCTGATATTATATCCATTTCCTGTGTGAAGAAACAACTTTATGACAACCATAATATAATCGATCGTAGTATAGGAATGTCCCTTCATATCAAGTGCATGTCATCTCAATACCTGGACATCACTCTCTACTATCTTCTTAGCAGATCCATCTCCTATTTTGATGAAGTCAAAGCCTATGACTGTCACATCAAAATTAGATAATCTATTTCCGCTATACCTGCTTTAGTCTATAAATAGACATAAGCTACTTGCCCACTATGCTTCCGCTGCTCCCACTGACTACAACAACCCTTTGGCAGAGTCATATACACGTGCATTTCTAAAGCAAGTTTAGAACGACGCTATACTCATCCTCCTGCCGGGTCTTATAGTCTAGAACAGCAGCAATGGCAAGTCTGGGTAAACAAGAACCTCCCGGTCACCGTCTCTGAGAAGACCGAAGTACCTCTCGGGTGCCTGAGGTTACCCACCAAATCTGCGGAGTGGTTAATGGAATGTCGAAACTAATTGAATCCTTAGGTTCTATTAAATCTTCAGTGATCATTTGTGGTTCTGGAATTACTTCCAGTTCTACCATACTCCCACTTATGTTTTTCTGAAAAAATACATTTTATTAAAACTGTGGCGAGTCAAGAACAATATAAATATTGATCTTCCTGATGGTAGAAAGTTAACCCTCGTCAAAGCCCGGAATAACCCACAAACAGCCATTACTGAAATGTGCGTTGAGTTTATCCGGATTCTGGTTTTAAGTATCAGCCGGACAACTCCCTATACCTTAACATCGTCAAGATACAAATTGATTCTATATATATATATCTGATATAGAAACAAAAGCACTAATTTAATTGGAACCAGATTCAAAATCATGCAGCTGTCTCCAGTGCATATCAACCAAATGGAAGAGGACAATCAGCATTACTCATCTAGGAGTGCATCCATATATGAGTAACCTGAAAGAAAAGCAAGTTCTCAAAACCATTACTATCAACGGAATACCAAACACAAGTATCTACATCTTCGAATGCTTCGAAGAATCCTGATACTTCTAATAAATGGTTCTTTACTTCATTTTTATACCTATAACTTCTCAATATCTGGACTTTGCATTTCAACGAAATACTTGTCCAGAACTGAAGAAGTCACAAGTAAACATAATATAGTACGAGTACCAACCCCATTGTCGTAATCGACACTGGACAAAATACAATACTTTGTACAAGTCCACTGAGTTCAATAACTCAAACCCTGTGCGTCGTAGGTTGAAAAACTGTACTATGGTTAAAAAGAATTACACCGCTGTTGAATGCACCTTACCTAATCACCAACTGATATAGGTAAATGTCATAAACACAATATCAAAAAGTTATATCTCACTTTATAAAATAAATGTACAGATATATCAGTTTGAAATTGGTGCATAACAACGGATATTCAAAACCAAATATTTACCATCCGGCAAAATCCAGATGATTTCCTCAAATATCACCAATTACAACGAATTCCGATATAATGAGGATCTAATCATCCAATTCCCAATATCTTACTCCCACTCACTATCTGGAATATCATACAGATGAGAAACTGATCTGGTAAATACATACCCTGGAGTTAGATTCTAATTGGGAAAACAATTTTCAATTAACAGCGCACAGTCAGACTGAAACATGAAAATGTTTCAAAAGGGGTTAACTGGTATTCCTAGTAACGCCTCTTCCACTATCCTGATTCACGACAGTAACCATATACTTGTCTGCCCTCTCTGCAATCCCTTTATTATGTCTTTACTTATTACCTTCTATACATCTCTTTTACCCTAATTGGTTTTCTTCATTCCCTATCTTTCGGCACAAGCCTAAGGTTTGGAAGAAGACTATCCAATAAGCGTAATAGGTGTACTCTCCTAATCCTAGGAGCCCTCGCAACCTAAGAGAAGGTAAAGAGAAAAGACAACCGAATAATCCTATTCAATCTCTCCAGAACCAGAATCCATCCTCGAAAAAGTTCCTTCGAGTTCGTATGTAACTATACGATGGATTTATCCATTGGAAGTGGATATCCGTAGTGATACGGAGTGTCCTAGAGAAATGCAAAGTGGATGTAGGAGTGGCAGGGGTATACCCGATCTTTGTCATAAATGATGGTGATCGCAATTTTCTTTGCCATTATTCTAATCCCTTTATATATCTTTACTTATTACCTTATGTACACCACAGTTAAGCTTGTTGGTTTTCTTCCTTCCCTACCGTTCGGCACCTGCCTATGGTTTGGAAGAAGACTATCTAATAAGCTTAATAGGTGTGCCCTCTCCTAATCCTAGGAGCCCTCACAACTTGAGAGAAGGTAAAGGGAAAAGACAACCGAATAATCCTATTCAATCTCTCCAGAACCAGAATCCATCCTCGAAAAAGTTCCTGCGAGTTTGTATGTAACTATACGATAGATTTATCCAATGGAAGTAGATGTTCGTAGTGATACGAGGTGTTCTGTAGAAATGTAAAGGTGATATAGAAACGGCAATGATGTATGCGACACCGTGACATTCCAAAAGTCAAAGTGTTTAAGAAGGTTCGGTTAACTTGGTTTCATGAGTTTTAGTCAAAGGTCGGGTCATAGTCGCAGCCAGAGAGAGAGAGAGAGAGAAGAAACACTCAGCGTGCACTCTAACCTAGATCAGAATAGTTAATCAATTTATCTAATCTGGATGGCTCCCACTGTTTCCTCGAATTCTCCTCCAAACCTAAAAGGAGAATTAGTCGGAATCACCCGAGGAGTAATCCTACTCATCAGTGGGAATCGGGATCCAACTATCATCGCATGATAACTTGATGGAAGCCAATCAAGTCACCACACTCCAGAAGGTATGCGCAAAGCTGGCAAGTTTCATGTATGTTTGAAACTCCCGATATGATTTTTACCCCTAGGACCCAAGTGACCTTGAAGAATAATCAACAAATCAAAAGGTCCTAGTCAAGTTCAACCCGTCATTATCTTGATTGCATTAAACCCACCCGCACGACCCTTGACGAATAATCAACAAAGTCGTACGGCTGTCCTAACCAATCCACATATCCATGCGACAGAAAAGCATTACGGAGCTACCGCACACTACGTCTCGGCGAATAGCAACAACAAACGTAGCACGAATACTAAGCAATACTGATCTGAAATGATGGAAGGCTATGACTGGTTTTTGGCGAAAAACCTTTAATGTAATGAACTTGATATCGTTGAAGGAACCGAGTGATTTTTCAAATATATAGCGGCGAAAACTTTTGCTAAAGAGGTCACTCCCGGTGAAGGGATCTCGGCTTTTTCCCCGTCGAATGGGGTGCAGGATATCCCCAATCGAATACCACGATGCAAAGCAAAAATAATCGACTATAGTAAAGTTATTACGTTAACGCAAACTTTTACTCAAGCGGTCACTCCCGATGAAGGGATCTCGGCCCTTGCCTCGTCGAATGAGGTGCAGGATATTCCAAAATGAATACCATGATGCAAAGCAAAAGTGTACGTCTGTAATGTCAGTTTTTTAAAAAACTTAGTTCCAACAACATCATATATATAGGTTTGTTTTATCCTTGCATTGATAAGAATCAACGCAGTCCCATTAATTAATCACATCAGAAAAGAACGAAAATAAAATGTACGTATATGCCATCCGCATTCGCCACTGGGCCCCGTCATCACCCGTTAGGTTACTTAACTAACAACGGAGTGGGGGCTGGACTAGCGCGGGTGCAAAATATATACAACATCTAATAACATATATAAATATATATATAATATTCGTCCCAGGCATGATATAAAGCAATATCACAGAAACAACACAGAATGGTGGATAATATGGAACCCCGGTTTTCACTTGAGCCGCAAGTGAGACCCGACATTCCCTGTCGTGTGGATAGCCTGTGCAATGAAACCTAGACTCCTACGAGCGCGGCAAGTTACCCGCAAAACCAGAAGCGAGGCAGCCCCCTTCAGCAACGTGAATGGACCACCCAGCACTTCACGGAATCCGGTAACTTGAGCACCCCTCCTAGGTCAACCTATACCCCCTACGAGTGCGGCGAATAGCCCGCCAATTCTAGAGTAAGGTCCCCTCCGTCTGAGTGCCTTGAGATGCGGACCAGTTGTCCTCTAGAACCCGGCTATTCGTGCACTCCACCTCGGGGTAATCCTAGTACAGAAAATAAAATAATATACAAGGGTGACATCGACCTCAGCCCGGTCGTGCCCCAAAAGAATAATATACAAACTGGCAGTGACGGCAGTCCACATGTCGGACGCTCGCCCCGCAATATCAAATGTACAAATGAAATAAAACTGTACTATCACTGCACCCAGGCTATCCACCACGACGATCCAACCAACATCACAGCACAACACAGAACATCAACGTGAATGTCACGTTCGCAACCCGTCTAAAGGAACATATAGCAGTTAGACGGGTTTACCGATCAAATGACATTCACGGTCGCAGATTATAATGTATGTACTGTCAAACGCATGCTTAAAATATCGATCGACTAAGTTCCAAATTGGCCCCAATAGCAATAACAGCACTGCACAGAAAACTGGGCCAAAACAGAATATCACAAAAATCACAATTCCAAGTCAGGGGGCTACAGGAAAAATTTTGAAGCCCATCACCAATAAATGGCCGCGGAACCGCCGCCAATAGGGGGTTAGTGTGGCGGTTCCGCGGCGACTTGGAGGCTTCAGGAGCCCAAATTTTTTCTTTACCCTTAAAATCGCCTGCACGGATTTTAAAGATACCTGAAATAATTTTTTGACCACTTTTGAAAATCGACAGCAAACGGAAAAAGAAATCGTGATTTTGGCAATTTCCGTCGATCGATCTTTTAAGCACGTTTAAACAAGCTAGTAAGGGGTTTAAAGAGTGGCTCTGATACCATGAAGGGTTCCGACAGCGTCCCGGCCATCGAAACACGGCCATAATGCGGAACAAAAATTTTCTAAACTGGCGCTACCGCTACCCGATTTACGGATCGACCTTAAACCCTAAACTAGCATGCTAATCTAAGAGTTAGAATTGTTATACCGAGTTGATCCGTGTCCTTCGGTCTTCATTCCAAGCTCCTAGCGGTTCTTTGATGAAGTTTGGTTGCCGATCTTCCTCCATCTCCGATGATCCACCCGAGGGATGTAATTCCGGCTCTAGCTCCACGACATGATGCAAACGGAGCAATTAGGGTCTCTAGGATGCTACCCTAGAGAGCCTGGGATGTAGTGTGTAGGATCTTGGTGTTATCTATCTCAAATCTTGAAGGTGTAAGCAAAACAAGAAAGCTAGAGGAGGTGAGGCTAATGGTGAGGGAGGAGCTCAAGAAAAACATCAAGTGAACAAAACCTTCATGCTTGAAAAATGAACTCAACCATGAAAGAGAAAAATAGCATGCTAGGTTTTGTTAAAATAATTTTTCCAATTTTTAAATCCCACCATGCTTGAATAGTGAACACAAATGAATTAATAATTCATTTGTGTGCACTATTGCAAGCATGGTTGTCACCATACCTTCTCATGCTAATTTCCACCTCATTTATCCATTTAATAAAAAATGGTCAAATCATGAAATGAGGTGGCACCTTCTAGAATGTTATCCGGTAAAAAATACGGATTACATTCTACTATAAATATATCTGCATTCGTACCGAAATACGAATACCCAATGAGATAGAATAACACAAATAATATAATACTAGAATATACGTATCGAAATACATATAAGTAAATTATTAAATCAATACCTGATTTAATAATCCGGCTCAAGTCCGAGTCGGCCAGTACTATCAATTGTTCGATCAAAAGTCCTAGTACAAAGTACACCAATCGATCGGAACCCTGCACGTATCCAATACGGCTACTACATCATTTCGGCAGAACCAGGGAAACCCTCTGTGTAGGACTCTAAAGACTCGTTAATACGCTGGCAATGGGTTTAACCACAAGCACGTCAGCGGCACTAGCTGCATGTAATGGCTACTCAGGTATTGAGCGAAAGGGAGGCGGATGAGCAAACTCATGCAGAACCCCTACTGAGTCTGACAGTGACAATATCCGTACAGTTCGGTCTATTCATCTAAGAGTATCGCATATCGAGTCTAGGGGGTGGATAAAGTCAGACCCCCAACAACGCGACATTTAGTGTCGGTATGAAACCCATCACCACCTGAGAAACTATCGATCCTGGATCGGTAGTTCTCATCCACCGTGGCCATGGATTTATGGTGATGGCCATTCGTACACAACGCGGCATCAACCCCCAATACCGGGAGAGACGAATCCCCGACGATCCGATCACTGCCTCCATGTAGCTCGGGACTGTACCCAACTAAAACCTGTTTGCACAACTCCTTTGAGCCATGGTAGGATAGTAATCAAAGCACAGTGGGAACTCACACGAGATAAATGACGATCTCAGGTCGGCAGACTAACCTGCACATATGTCACCTGGGAACTGCTATCTGACAATAGGTATAATACCAACTAGCAGGTTCCCGGCGAGTCTGTCCAGTGTACTCATAACCCAATGAGCACCTGTATACTATCTTAGGTGAACAAACTAACACCAATGGCTTGTGAGACCTGGCCACCGCCCCTCGTCGGGGTCTCGATCAGCATACACTAGTCTACACTGGAGTATCGATGCCCGGTCTCGATACTCCTACGACTAGGGACATTTAAGGATGTGCTTATAGACCCCAGCTCCCACATATATGATCGCCATCATAATGCTGGCAGTCAAGCAAGAATCTTATGGGCTCTATCAACATGTATATGATGATAAAGACAAACCAGATAGCATACTATCATCTTGAGTAAGACTGTTTCATCGATATAGGTCATCACTTAATTATCATAATCACAAGTCTGCGGCTATGATAATTGCCTTGAGGGCAATATAGCCAACAGTAGAGATATAAAGAACAATAATAATAACTATCTAATACATGTCCATGAGCCAGAATAATGAGTCAAGAATAAAATAATGCGGAAGCAAAAAGATCTAATACAAGAATAAACTGGAATGTACGTCCCATAATGCGGGCTCACATCAGGAATGAAAATGCATAAATAAAACCAAATACTAACAGGTCCTCACTACTCGTCCTGCTGACTGAAATACTCCTGCTCGGCCTGCAGCAAAGGTAAAGAATATAGGCCATGCAAAACCAGACGTCAGTGCGTCATAATATCAAGCAATAATATAAACAGGGGTAGCAAGACATGCAGGTATGAGCATGAGCGGTAAAACAGGTATAACAGTAATATAAATAGTGACAGTGAAAGGTAAGGCACAGGTGATGTGCAGTGGGTAATCTAAACTGATCTACTGGGTTAACTACTCTCAAGTCTTTGAAATCAATTTGATAAATCATCGATGTAACTCAATAGTATCCCGTGCGTGCCCGGGACCACGGTCAAGATTCTCGGGCTGAATCCGAGACGTGCCACTAGGCAGTAAAAGGTAGTATGTAAAGATGAATGATGTCAGTAGCATCATTCCGGGGCTGGCCTAGCCCATAAGATTGATCAGTAAAGGCGTCGAACTGTCGAGTTACAGGTTAGGTTTCATCATTGATTTCCCCATACCCCCAAGTTATGTGTTCAAGTCAGGTATTGATAAATCTGAAGCTAATGCCAACACAGGATCAAGCAGGAACAGATTTGTCTGAATAGACAACAGGAAATGTCCGTAGGGACAACAGGTCAAGATTTTTGGCATTAGTAATAAGATCAGGTAACAGGTCAAGCTGTGGTACATCAGGTCATGTCAGGTAGTGAACAAGTATCAATCATGTCAAGAAGTGCATGGTATAAAGTCGTGTCAAGTAGTAGTGTATCAAGTCATGTCAGGGGGTGCACAAGTGTCACGTGGGTGCTCATAATCAAACTATAATAAG
This sequence comes from Agapanthus africanus, assembly GCA_030015575.1. NCBI lineage: Eukaryota > Viridiplantae > Streptophyta > Magnoliopsida > Asparagales > Amaryllidaceae > Agapanthus > Agapanthus africanus. The sequence goes on along the minus strand of CM057350.1, from coordinate 125,910,030 downwards.
CATGGGTACACAAAAACAGGTATGGGGTACCAATGTAATAATAAAATGGAATAATGTTATGTGGTATGCAAATAGATATAGATTCAAACATATGGATGCACAGTTATCGATTAGGGTTAAAGTTATAGTTCCAACACTAATTAGGATGCACCTTATTAAACATGGAATGTTAATATCATACTATTATGTATTAATATGATCTATGGATGCAATTGTATATATATTAGACGAGATGGATGCAAATAGGTATCTGAAAGGTTATAAACTATAAAAACCATAAAATGGTAATGTGGGATATACAACTTAAGCAATATGTGATAGAAATATTGGTATGGGTGCAGTATATCGTAATCTAGTATGCAACAAGATAAGTTTCCATATTCTAGATCTAAAATGATATAAACGGATGAAAACGGAACATCGAATATAAAATGATACATGGGGTACTAGATTTAAACTACAGGTATGATATATATTAGAATATGTATATAATGATTTAAATAGCATGTAGCAAGATTAACTTGCCTAGACGGAGTAAGAAACGGGTGTGTACGAAACGTCTCACGTCGGCGAAATGTCGCGACATGCGCACGGTACACGGAACGGATCCAAACAACGCACAAAGGTGATCACACAAGTCAGGTACGTTCGCTGGGTCGTCGGGATCGTCGACGTCACGTCCTGTTTCCGGCGAACTAAACAACAGAGAACCATTTTTTTCTTTAAAGACAACAAGAAAGGAAAGAAAAGAAAGAAAGAAGGAAGAAGAGGAAGAAGAGGGAGTGCAAGGGCTCACTGGGGTGTACGGTGATCTGGGAACGAGGGAGCGACGACGAGATCGACTCCGGTGATCGTCGCCCGCGGTGAAGAGGTGTGCAGGGGGCTCGGGTTCTGTTTTCGGGTGTGTGCAGGGCTCGGGGAGATGAGAGAGGAGGTGGAGGCGGGGAGGGTGAGGAGGCGGGGACGAGGTAGGCGAGGGGACGACGGCTAGGGTTCGTGGGTTATGGGTTAAAAGAAAATGAGAAAGGAAGGAAGAAAATAAATATATATATATAGAGAGAGAGAGAGAAAGAGAGAAAAATAAAGCGAGAGGAGATAGAGAGAGAGAATCGAGAGGAGAGAGAGAGGAAGAAAGGAACGGTAGGGAGAGAGAGATTCGTTTGTTTGTGGGAGAGAGAGAGAGATGGCTGGGAGAGAGATAGAGAGAAAGAAAAGAAAGAGAGAGAGAGAGATGTGTGGGGGCCACTGGCCAGAGAAAGAAAGGCTGGAGGTGGGCTGTTAGGAGTTAGGTCTTTTTTAGTAGGCCCGGTTCACCAGGTTTTAAAATTTTAAAAGATTTTAGTTTGTTGTTATAATTTTTAAGTCATAGATTTATTTAAATTAAAAAAATGGATTTTCAGGTAAATACAAATCTAGTCCAAAATACGCCCGGGTCGGGTCTAAAAATTCATATTTAAAATACGAAAAATATATGCGACTTTCAAAATTCAAAATGAATGCTCAGTTAACGAAAATGCATACCCCCAAGAACGGATGCACGTACGTGCGCGTAGCCATCCAAACACGTCCGTTTCACTGAACGGGACGAGAACAAAATGCGCGGATGCTACCATGGGGCTAGGGGTGTCATGCAGGCTATGAAATGCAATTTTAAATTATTTTACATGACCTAAAATGTTATATGGTAAAAGATGCAATACCAGATAAAATGTCAGTATGCAGTATACATGAGATGCACATGTCTAGATAACAAGTCAGGGTAATTTAAAAATATGAATCAAACAGGTTCAAGCAAGCCGGTCGGGTCGAATGCAATGTAAAACGTAAAATACCATTCGCACCCAAAACACGATAAATCCAGAAAATACCACAATTAAGGAAATACGAGAAATAGAATTGGTATAAATGAACTAGGTTGTTACATTATACCCAACTACAAAAAGAATTTCATCCTCGAAATTCCAAGAACAATAAAGGATAAACAATCAAAAACTACAAGAATAGATGTGGAAACTTCTGTCGGATTCCATCTTCTCGTTCCCAAGTTGATTCTCCATGTAAGCAATTTCCCCAAGAAACAAGTATAAGAGGGATAACCTTGTTCTTAAGAACCTTTTCTCTTCAATCCACAATCAACATCGGTCGCTCCTCAAAGGTTAAATCTTCTCGTACAGTCAGTTCCGAATGATCCAGCACGTGTGTTTCATCTCGAACATACTTACGGAGTTGAGATACATGAAACACGTCATGAACATTCGCCAAGGATTGCGGTAAAACCAATCGATACGCCACTTCTCCAACACGCTCCAAAATCTCAAAAGGTGTAACATTTTGAAAAATTAGAAATAAATAAAAGTAAATTAATTAATTAATAAAATGATAAATCAAAATGTTATTAGAACCAAATAAGACATTTTCATAAATAGTAGGTAAATTAAATTAAAGTATAATTTTAGTATGCAACATGAATAAATTATAAGGGTTTTAATGTGAATTTTAACTTCATTTTAATTAAAATGATGACATATAATAACATAAGTTGTGAAGGGTTGTTATATATAAAGTTTAGGTTATTGTGCAAAATGGGAATTTACTAAAGGTGTAAGTAGAAAGAGGTTAGACAAAATTTAGTTCAGAATTTTATTTAGATAATTCAAATTAGAGATGATAAAGCTTGGAAACCTCCTACTCTCATGCATAACTTACACACCACACCTCCTCTTTGCATGAAACCCCCACATCTTACTTGGTGACACCTCCTCTTTCACCTTATCCTTCTCTTTTCTCACATATATAGCTTGTGTTCAGATCTGAAGCATTTTAAAAACCTAAAAATTTAAAGAAGGAAAAAGAAAAACAAAGCAAAACAAAGGAGAACAAGAGAAAGAAAAAGATAGGAGCTAAATCTAGGATTTCCTCACCATCAAGCTAAGATAAGGAGCTTGTGCATCTTGGAGGGTGTTATTCCAACAAATTATTTGTAGGTAAAATCCTTAACTCTGTAGATTATAGTTCTGTAATTGTAAAACTTAGAAATCAAATATCATATTTTAGGAAAAACTTAGTTCTGTAGTAATCTGCTATTAGTCAGAATAAAATCAACTCTACCAAACAAGGCTAAAATGTTGTATGTTAGACCTAGAACAAACCCTAGAAGCACAAACCAGGGGGCTCGGATTTGGGCCAGCGACCTATAGGATAATTCCGGCGTCGCCGGGTTTCAAGAGGTTTTGGATCTTGTGGGTTTCAGGGTAGGTCTCTGTGTAGGTGTTATGATACTTGGTTTTGTCTATTTAAGTTAATTTAACAGTATATGAAATCTGGGAGTTAATATCTGAAATGGGATTAAAATGTTTAAAACACGACACAGACGTTTAGTAATACGATTCTGTTTTCTGTTACGAAACAGCGTTTGATTAAATCCAGTTAGTATAAGTGTGATAGGTTGCGATAATCATACTTAGTATAGCTAATACGTAAAAGTGGTATTTTCATGTTTTTGCCGTATCGGAGTGTAGCCGTTTCTTATACAAGTTAATTGCGATAATAGATTCGAATACGGAAACTTCGGAGGCCACAAGGAAAGGAATTAGATTGGTGATCTGAGTTGATTCGACGTAATCCGGTGAGTAGACTAAATATCTACCGAGGGATTTTGTATGGATGGCGTGATATGCCCGTAGTTAAGTTTAAATAAAAATGGGCTTTTGTATGTTAAATTGATCATATGCATTCATATAGATATATATACATCGACATGTTAATAATTGTTAGAACACTGCACAGTTATCGACGAGTTATGCCGCACCTGCACATATCTACATGTTACACTACACCTCGTCGATATTAACATGTCACATATACACTTAGTACTTATTATACTAAATATGATTCCCATCATACCTTGAACATCAAGAATGGTAGTTATTTTTCATAAACATTATCATATTTTATTTCCAAGTATGTGTAGTTCTGATATAAGATGCATTGGATTACTATGAATTTATGGCTTTGAGTTTTTATACACTATTAAAAGAATTCAAAGATTTTTATGATTAATGTGACATGTCCACCATGAAATGTCGTTTTTTTTATTTGGTTTTGTTCCGAACCGGGTGGGGTAGATATACGGTTGCGGAATTTCTTACGTACATCCGTACTGGGTGGGGTAGCTATACAGCCGGATTCATGGTGGACCCGGTCGGGGTCGAGGGGCAGGAGCCGCACTTTAGGCGGGGAGCCTAACGAGGATACTCGATACCGGAGTCAGTGGTAAACACGGCGAATATCTATGTGATATCGACCGGTGTTATTGATAGACAGGATCGTTCGGGGAATGATGCCTGATGAAACACCGAAGATTTGTGTCGATGTTGGACACGGGAAGAAAATGAACCTTATTTGAAAAATAATTGATGAGATTTCAGTTTTGATTTATATATTGTGTAGTACAAATTCATGCTTCCACCTGTTAGTATGCATCATATTTATCATTGTTGATATTAGTTCTAGATCGGCATACTTACATTATCAGCCGTTATATATTAGTTATATTCACTGAGTTGGCAATTCATCCCCGTTGTGCCACAATTCTTTGCAGGAGTCGAGTGGACGTATAGCAGCAAACAGATCCACTTATCGGTTTATCGCTCTTTTTGCTAGGTGGGTTACCTATGTAGTAACCTCCTCTTTTGGTATTGTATATTGAATCTAGAGTTTCTCCATCAGACCCTGTATAATGATTTAGAACGATATGTGGTTATATGTATTTTATTTCGATAGATAAGATCGTTTAGTTGTATCAAATGATATTTCTTTTATTCATGTCTGAGATTCTTCTTTAATTTCATATTATGATTTTGTGTTGAATTCCACTGTTAGTATTGTTGCTCCCAACTAGGAATGCAACCAAATTAAACACTTTATAACTGCTTTTATTATAAATGGAATAGGAATCTACTGTTAAGATCTTAAATACTTAAAAATTGAGATTTTTATTTAAACAAAACTAAATCTTCATAAAGAATTCCGCAAAAAGGATTTTGATCTTGGTTTTCGGCTTACTCGGATTGTGTACATGTCTTTAGATATTATACAATCTAAGTGCCGGTCACATCCAAACTTTGGGTCGTGACAAAGGTCCAACGAATCAAGGACTAAGCTTTCCTCGACTTCCGAAACGAATCACCCCTCTAATCGGTGATATCTTCAAGAATACCAAATCACCAACCGCGAACTCTAGAGGTTTTCTCGATGTATCTGCCTAACTCTTCTGTCGGTCTTGTGCTGCTTTCATATGATTCCGGATAGTGTTAAATTTTTCCACTGTTTGCACGATCAAATCCGGTCCCAACAATCTTCGCTCTCCAACATCGTCCCAACAAACAGGTGAACGACACTTGCGACCATATAATGCTTCGAATGGAGCCATCTGAATAGTCGTCTGAAAACTGTTGTTGTAAGAAAACTCCACCAAGTGTAGATGATCCTCCCATGAACCCTTGAAGTCTAACATGCAAGCTCTCAACATGTCTTCAAGAGTTTGGATCATTCTCTCCGACTGGCCATCTGTCTGAGGATGGTAAGCCGTGCTAAACTTCAATCGAGTCCCCAAACTTTCCTGTAAGATTCTCCAGAAGTGTGATAAGAAACGGGTGTCACGGTCGGACACGATACTCACTGGTACTCCATGCAATCTTACAATCTGCTGAATGTACCGTTCTGCCAAAGCTTCCGTTGATTGCCCAACTTGAAATGGTATGAAATGAGCTGCCTTGGTCAATCGATCAACAATCACCCAAACTGCATTGTTGCCCTTTGGACTCCGCGGTAGAGCTGTTACGAAATCCATGGTTATATGTTCCCACGTCCATTGAGGAATCGGAAGTGGTTGCAATAAACCAGCAACCCTTTGATGTTCAGCCTTAACTTGCTGACACACCAAGCACTTCGCTATAAAGCGGGCAATCTCTCGTTTCATGCCTTCCCACCAGAAATGCTGTCGTAGATCTCGGTACATCTTCGTGCCTCCTGGATGTACGGAATATGCGGAACTGTGTGACTCCTTCATAACTTCTTCGTGAATATCTCCCTTTGGCACACACAAACGGCTACCATATCGCAACGAACCATCTTCATGAATCAACAAGTCCATTCGAAGTCCAGCTTCAACCTGTTCTCGAAACTTTGCAATCTTGGGACCTGCAATTGCGCTGCTTTAATATTCTCGATCAACGACGGTTGTACTTGCAGCTGCATCAACTGACCCGAAGAATGCAGTAGCACAACCTCCAAATCGAATCTTCGAAAGTCTTCAATAAGTTCCTTCTGTGCAGTCAACATCTTAATTGCTGGCAACCGACTAAGCACATCCAGCACAACATTAACTTTTCCCGGATGGTATTTAAGATCAAGATCGTAGTCAGCCATCAGCTCCAACCATCTACGCTGCCTCATATTAAGGACATGTTCCTAATCACGAGTATTCTGATTCGTGTATTGGGTACAATACCCAACTACAAAAGAATCAAACCCGATTAACCTAAATCATATGGATCTGATACCAAACAAACCCTGTCACGCCCCGCTTCCCAGAGTACGCTAAGATAGGCACATGACAGAACCAACCATGCTACCTGTGGATAGGAAATATCCCTCCACAGTCACATTACGGCTGTAGAGATATCAAGAACAATAATAATAACTATCTAATACATATCCATGAGCCAGAATAATGAGTCAAGAATAAAATAATGCGGAAGCAAAAAGATCCAATACAAGAATAAACTGGAATGTACGTCTCATAATGCGGGCTCACATCAGGAATGAAAATGCATAAATAAAACCAAATACTAACAGGTCCTCACTGCTTGGCCTGCTGACTAAAATACTCCTGCTCGGCCTGCAACAAAGGTAAAGAATCTGAGCCATGCAAAATCCAGACGTCAGTGCGTCATAATATCAAGCAATAATATAAACAGGGCTAGCAAGACATGCAGGTATGAGCATGAGCGGTAAAACAGGTATAACAGTAATATAAATAGTGACAGTGAAGGGTAAGGCACAGGTGATGTGCAGTGAGTAATCTAAACTGGTCTACTGGATTAACAACTCTCAAGTCTTTGAAATCAATTTGATGAATTATCGATGTAACTCAATAGTATCCCGTGCGTGCCCGAGACTGCGGTCAAGATTCTCGGGCTTAATCCGAGACGTGCCGCTAGGCAGTAAAAGGTAGTATGTAAAGATGATGTTCTCCGCCGAACACAGAGATGGGACCGCGTAGGTTCGTCTTGCCTGAATTTCGGGGCAGATGCTAATTGGTGCTATCTGTCCACCTCTCCGAAAATTCCAAGTTGATTTATGACACCGTGGATCGAAGGTTTAAACAAATGCGGCCGATGTAGCAGACTTTGTCAGATTCCCCCTCATTTGAGGGGTTTTTTATTGTGGGGACGCTCTTCCCTGCAGGCGCAAGCTCCTGCAGTTAATTACGCTACCGCGTCGCGGTAACAACTTTCTCCTTCTCCAGATGATCACTTCGCGCTGTGTTTGTTTGTTTTGTTTTTTGGTTGCCCGTGGATTGTATACGGAGACTAATTTATGTTGTCGTCCGTAGGGCGTGGATTAGTACAAATCCGTATTTTCTTAGATTTGGGTTTGGGGGTTGGGTTTAACGATACGTCAGTCTTATTTGAGACTAAGATCAACTTAAACGTTTGTTAAGGATACGTTAGTCTAATTTTAGAGTAAGATCAACTTAACAGTTTATTAAGAACACGTTAGTCTAATTTTAAACTAAGGTCAACTTAACCATTTGTTAAGGATGCGTTAGTCTAATTTTAGACTAAGATCTACTTAACGGGATCGTTTGGATCCAACAAAAGAGCATTCGGGCTCTATTGCTTAGTTTAGGGACATTGCGGTCGATTACCAGTTTAAGGACATGGTGGTCCATTGTTAGTTTAAGGACATCTCGGTCTATGGGTTTAAAGGACCCCACAGTCCAAGGTTAAGGACATCATAGTCCATAGGCTTAAGGACCCCACAGTCCGAGGTTAAGGACATCATAGTCCATAGGCTTAAGGACCCCACAGTCCGAGGTTAAGGACATCATAGTCTGTGGGTTTAAAGGGACCCCATAGTCCGTAGTTTAAAGACGTCATAGTCTATAAAGTTTAAGGACCTCATAGTCCATGAGTTTAAGGACCCCACAGTCCATGGAATGATTGGTTATCGGGACCCGTCACCTCTTTGAAGACATTGAAGGATTACAACGACAAATATCAAAGGAGTGAAGAGATGTACCCTTGAACCAATATTGATTGGGAAATCTGTAGTCCAATTTCGGACTAAGATCAATTAATTGGATTATGAGCACATTGGCTCAGTTAAATCTGAATTGATGACTTTTGGCCAACTTGGGCTAAGTCCAATTAAGTTTGGAATGTTGGCCCTTTGTTGGACTGTTGAACATTTGTTTGGGTTCAGCCCCTTCGTCATTTAGCAATGCTAAATAGGGGTTTGGGTTCTGACCATATTTTGTCTTTTATTGAGTGCTGAGCACTCATATGCCATATGAGATGACCAACTTTTGAAGACAAAAGTGTATTTGAGGCTTAGTCAAAAGGGAAGTCTTGCTTTAGAAAGACTTAGCCAATTTGGGCTAAGACTGGTTTAAAAATAGTGTTAAACACTAGTACATATTTGGCGATCATGTGTTCACGCATGATGCATTTAGAATAGTGTTAAACACTAGGGATGAAATGCTCAAAATAGTGTTAAACACTAAAAAGATGAAACGCTTACGTGAGGCGCCCTAGGATTGGGCTAAGCTTCCTTTATTTTATTCTCAGAATATTCAAATAAGTGTTAAACACTTAAGTCTTCATGGCCATCACGTGTGGGCACGTGATGGGTATCCATGCACTGGATATTGAAGGGATTTGCTAGGGGTCACGTGGGTGTTCCCCTCCGAAAGACGCGACAGAGACGCGGTGTACGTTTAGCCTGAATTTCGGGGCAGATACTAATTGGTGCTATCCGTCCACCTCTCCGAAGATGCCAAGTTGATTTATGGTACCATGTATCGAAGGTTTAAATGGATGCAGCCGATGTAGCAGACTTCGTCAAATTCCCCCTCGTTTGAGGGGTTTTGATTGTGGGGACGCTCTTCCCTGCAGGCGCAAGCCCCTACAGTTAATTACGCTACCGCATCGCGGTAACAACTTTCTCCTTCTCCAGATGGTCACTTCGTGTCGTGGATGTTTGTTTTGTGTTCGGTTGCCCATGGATTGTATACGGAGACTAATTTATGTCGTCGCCCGTAGGGCATGGACTAGTCCAAATCCGTATCTTCTTAGATTTGTGTTTGGGGTTTGGGTTTAAGGATATGTTAGTCTCATTTGAGACTAAGATCAACTTAAACGTTTGTTAAGGACACGTTAGTCTAATTTTAAACTAAGGTCAACTTAACCATTTGGTAAGGATACGTTAGTCTAATTTTAGACTAAGATCTACTTAACGGGATCATTTAGATCCAACAAAAGAGCATTTGGGCTCTATTGTTCTAGTTTAGGGACTTTGCGGTCAATTGCCAGTTTAAGGACATGGTGGTCCAATGTTAGTTTAAAGACATCACGGTCGAGGTTAAGAACATCATAGTCCGTGAGTTTAAAGACCTCACGGTCAAGGTTAAGGACATCATAGTCCGTGAGTTTAAAGACCTCACGGTCAAGATTAAGGACATCATAGTCCATGGGTTTAAGGACCCCACAGTCCAATATTAGTTTTAAGACATCACGTTCGAGGTTAAGGACATCATATTCCGTGGGCTTAAAAACCCCACAGTCCAGTTTAAAGACATCATAGTCTGTGAAATGTATGACTGTCGGGACCCGTCACCTCTCTGAAGACGTTGAAGGATTACAACGACAAATATCAGAGGAGTTCAGAGATATACCCTTGAACCAATGTTGGTTGGGAGATCTATAGTCCAATTTGGGACTAAAGTCTGTTTAAAGGTTTATGAGCATATGGGCTCAGTTGATATGAGTTGAACATTTTATTGTTCTGGCTATTGAGCCTTTATTTGGGCTTGGCCCTTTTAATAATGTTAAGCATTGGGCCCTGACATTTTTGTCTTGTATTGAATGCATAGCATTCATCAGAACAAAGTGTGTTCTGACAGTGCGCCACGTGGCGCGCCAGGCACGTTGCGCCAGTCAAAGAGCGTATTGCGCTTCTGTTAGGTAGCGCACACGAGGAGGACACGTGTCGCACTTAGCGCTAAGTGCTAGTTTGTTAGCGCATTGCGCTTTTAATTTATGAGCGCGCTGCGCTAGTTTGTGGGTGCGCCAGTGAGTGACACATGGCGCGCTTGGCGCTAAGCGCCAGTCCATGAGCGCAGTGCGCTGTTTCAGAAGCGCAAAGCGCAGATTGTGTCTCTGATTGACACATGGCAAATTTGGGCGGTGTGCGCCGATCAAATGAGCGCAAGGGCGCAATTCATGAGTGCAAGGCACTTTTTAATAGCGCAAAGCGCTTCTGATCGGTTTTAAGATCAAAGAACATATTTATGTTCTTCAAAGGAGGCTTTGCCTCAAGATCAAAGAACAAAAGTTTTTGTTTTTTATAAAAGGCTCTGCCTTTATAGATCAAAAGATCTATGAATGAAGTAAAATACTTCTTTTAGTCTTTTTATGATTAGATCTTTTTGATCTTTTCTTTTAAATCAAAAGACCATGGTCTTTTTATAGATCTAAGATCTTTTTAGAGGATGGTTCTTCTTTTTTATGAGATGGATTCATCTCTGTTCTTCAAGAACATAGTTCTTTTTACCTTGAAGATGAAGAAAAATGTTCTTTTTTCTAAGAGCTTTCTCTTCTTTTGCAGAGCTTTTTTTCTCTCTCTTTTCTGTATGTATGACTTGAAGTTTAGGGTCCTTTATATAAGGCCAAATGATTTGTTGAATCGGTTAGAGAGATCTTTCTCTGATTGATTTGGGAATATTTCCCACCGTTGGATCTTTGATCCTAAGGCTTCTGTTTTACAGAAGATAATCTTCTTGTTTTTTTAACAAGATTGGAAAGATCTTTCCATAACAGAATTTATTGTCTTTGGTAATTTTTATTTACCATTGGATCATTGATCCAACGGTGCTCTGATTTACAGAGTAAAATCTTGTCATTTGGAAAGATTTTGAGGAATCTTTCCTTAACAGAATTTAATTCTGATTAATTAATGATTTATTATTATTAGATCTTTTGATCTAACGGTGGGGAATTTTTAATTCCAGCGCTGGCGCACCTTGCGCAAGCGCACCTACGTTCGACACGTGGCGCGCAGCGCAACTGCGCTAGCGCACGCAGCGCAACTGCACTAGCGCGCCCGTGTTTGACACGCGGCACGCAGCGCAACTGCACTAGCGCGCCCGTGTTTGACACGCGGCACGCAGCGCAGAGCGCAGCGCAACTACACTAGCGTACCTGTGTTTGACACGTGGCGCAGAGCGCTGGATCTAAAGCGTTGCTTCAATTTAAATTTTGAATTAAAACAGAGCTTTGCTCTGATTGGGTGCGCTGCCTAGGGCGCAGCGCTCCTGGCGCCGGCGTGTCTGTTTTTGACACGTGGCGTGCTGTCCGAAGCATTGCTTCATTTCAAATCTTGGAATTTGAACATAGCTTTTCTCTGATTGGGGAAACAAATGCCCCCCACCGTTGCACTTACGTGGTCCAAGCGTGAGTGCAGCGGTGGTTGGATCAACTTTTTGGAAGTTGAAACGGCTCTGAATGCCTATAAATAGGACCTTTGGTCCCTTAAATGATTCACATCTTCTTTCTTGAGAATTTTCTCTTATTCAGAGCATTGCTCTTCAATTTAAGAACTTTTCAAGAGTAAAACTCTATCAAAACTTAGGTAAAATTTAAAAAATTTTAATAAACTAGGGTTTTACCCATTAACAGAGCTTTGCTCTTCATAGATCTTTGATCTAAAGAGAACCCTTTTAGGGTTCCAATAATAGAGCTTTGCTCTCTAAAAGGATTTTATTTATAATTTCTTAATTCATTAATGGAGCTTTGCTCCTTTCAAATCATAGATAAGAACTCTTAAGAGTTTGTTCATGGATCATGAAGATCAAAAATGGAATTTTATTTTTGATGGATTATATCATCTTCTCAGAGTAAGGCTCTCAGCGTTCTCGGGGAATTTCTTTAAATTCCCCTCATAACTGATTTTGACAGGTGTCACTCCCGTCCGCAGAGCATTGCTCTCGAGGAGTTTAACTCCCTGTGCCTGTTTTTAATAAGAATTCACTTAATCAGTCTGTCTGCTATTTTTTGTTGATTTTCTTTTCCAGGAGTAATGGACGCTCATATGTATAACCTTAACGAGATTATCTCTTATGGGGACATCCGCTCACTTGGCCGTTCTCAGAATCGAGAATTGACAAACGCCGAGTGTGCCGAAATCATGAGTCGCTTAGACGCGTACAATGGTCGGCTGCTTCCCCGACGTTCCTCTCTCTTGAAGCTTATTGTGGGAGCGATCTGGGAAGCGCTTCCTTTATTTTGTACCGGCGTGCCGCTTAGGGCATTGGATGTCACCGAGGATAAGGTGCACTCGGTGTATCTGATGAGCCTAATCTCAAAGAGAAGGCAAGACAATCTTATTGATCTCCTGCATCAGACTTTTCAACAGTTGGCCATACTTGCTGCCTATCAGAGGGTGGAGGACATCCGTGGGGATCCCAACGCTTGTGATCGCGAAAGAAAGCATACTATGATGGTTCGAAAGGCTTGGAAGATTCTGGATAAGGTCACTTTTGAGTTCCTCAACCCATGCCCTGGGTCTGAGGTTTTGCCATTGTAATCATCTTGATAATGTTTTCGTTTATTGCTTTCATAATTGTAAGAGCCCCCCCTTTTTTTGAGGTATGAATGGCAAATTTCTCATTTCAGCATGTCTTATTTTGTGTACTGAATCTTTTGCACATGCATGAATGGGTATGCCTCGAACGCTTAATTAAATGCAAATCAGATGCTCTTTCTGTCGCTTCCTTCTCCTTGTCGTGTCAATGATGATGGCTTAGGAAACAGGGTAGGATATGTCACCTAAGACTTTTCAATTTTATGAGCCGTGAGGGTCTCATAAAGACTTTCTCCCTACGAGTCGAGAGGATCCCGTAGGTGTATTTTCTCCTTAGGAATCGTGAGGATTCCTAAGTGCGTTTTCCCTTATAAGTCGTAAGGATCTTATAAGAGAATTTTCCCTCTTACGAGTCGAGAAGACCCGTAAGCGATTGTTTCCCTCCTTGTCGGGATTCGACTTTGGAGAGTGTGGCCCGTGAATAGTATGCAAAAGTCCATTTTGGACAGACTTGCAGGGCCCCAATGCTTAGGAAACCGGTTCTTAGCCCGATTGCCTAAGGTTTTTCCCTACGAGTCGAGACGAATCGAGCATTTCTCGCAAGGATATCCTAACGTCATAGTTAACCTCTGCTCTTTACGACAAAGGTCCGTTAGGGTCTGTGGTACTAGGGTTTTGTCCGTCGTACCGTCGCGTTGGCTGATGTATTCCTCGATAGGCAATCTTGCTATTCGAGTAGCCTTGCGATTGTCGTGTCTCTGATCCCTTCGGGGGTTGGACAAGACGTCTTCAAGCAATCCTCCTAGGCAGTTTGACCGTCGGAAGAGCAAGCGTTAGGAATTTTGCCATGCCGCTTTTTACTTGAGGTTAGGCTCATTTTGGAGAGCCCCGATGAGCCATAACCACTCCACGCTGGCGTGGGATGATCTCCGATAGTCTTTCAGGTTTTATATGAGTTGCCGTCAAGACCCTGAAGCTAGGAATTTGGCCTTCGCTTCGTTTGTTGGCATTGCGTCTACTGTAACGAGACGAATGTCGCGGTTGTCTCTAGGTTGCGGGTGAACCGTCGAGGCTTGGAACTAGGGATTTTGCCGTGGCTCCATTGTTTGATTGTCGCGTCTAAATCCTGCTGGGGGAAGAACGCTGGGGTGACATCGCGTCTGCTGTATCGAGACGAACGTCGAGGTAGTGATCATTCCGCGCTGGTGTGGGATGATCTCTGATAGTCTTTCAGGTTTTATATGAGTTACCGTCAAGAACTTGAAGCTAGGAATTTGGCCTTCGCTTCGTTTGTTTTAGCGTGTCCGAATCCTGTTGGAGGAAGGACGCTGTAGTGACATCTCGTCTGCTGTATCGAGACGAAAGTCGAGGTGGTGACCACTCTGTGCTGGTGTGAGATGATCTTCGATGGTCTTTCAGGTTTTATATGAGTTGCCATCAAGACCCTGAAGTTAGGAATTTGGCCTTTGCTTCGTTTGCTGGCATTGCATCTGCTGTATCGAGACGAATGTCGCGATTGTCTCTAGGTTGCCGGTGAACCGTCGAGGTTTGGAACTAGGGATTTTGCCATGGTTCCTTTATTTGATTGTCGCGTCTGAATCCTGCTGGAGGAAGAACGCTGTAGTGACATCTCGCCTGTTGTGTCGAGACGAATGTCGAGGCGGTGATCACTCCATGCTGGTGTGAGATGATTTCCAATTGTCTTTCCGGTTTTATATGAGTTACCGTCAAGACCCTGAAGCTAGGAATTTGGCCTTCGCTTCGTTTGCTGGTGTGTCCGAATCCTGCTGGAGGAAGAACGTTGTAGTGACATCTCGTCTGTTGTGTCGAGACGAACGTCGAGGTGGTGATCACTCCATGCTGGTGTGAGATGATCCCCGATGGTCTTTCCGGTTTTATATGAGTTGCCATCAAGACCTTTAAGCTAGGAATTTGGCCTTCGCTTCGTTTGCTTTGGCGTGTCCGAATCCTGTTAGAGGAAGGACGTTGTAGTGACATCTCGTCTGCTGTATCAAGACGAACGTCGAGGTGGTGACCACTCTGTGCTGGTTTGACCGTGGGGTCTTTTGTTGATGTTGCGTCCGCATGCTGCTGGACCGCGAAGGAACACCGTTGTTGACATTGCGTCTGGTGTAACAAGACGAATGCTGAGGTGGAGTTGGGATTTTGCCATCACTCCGCTTTGTTTTGACCGTGAGGTCTTTCGTTGACGTTGCATCTGCATCCTGCTGGGCTGCAAAGGAACGCCATTGTTGACATTGCGTCTGGTGTAACAAGACGAATGCTGAGGTGGAGTTGGGATTTTGCCATCACTCCGCTTTGTTTCGACCGTGAGGTCTTTCGTTGACGTTGCGTCTGCATCCTGCTAGACTGCGAAGGAACGCCGTTGTTGACATTGCGTCTGTTGTAACGAGACGAATGCTGAGGTAGAGTTGGGATTTTGCCATCACTCCGCTTTGTTTGACGTTGCGTCTGCATCCTGCGGGACTGCGAAGGAACGCCGTTGCGGGTCTTCAGGCTGTAGATGTGGCCGTCGAGACTTGGAACTAGGGATTTTGCCGTGGCTCCAGGGTTGATTGCAGCGTCTGAATCCTGCTGGAATGGTGAGGAACGCTGTTGATGATCTCTAGGCTATCCTTGAACCGTCGAGATTTTGTCTTCGTTTTCTGATGAAGCCTGATGGGATGATATGGTTCCCTCTTTGTTTGCGCCCCTGGATTGTATACAGGGATTGATGTGATATCATATGTAGGTCATAAATTTCATTTTTTTTATTTCTTTCCGCGATGCTCTATCATTTTAGCTTTAATATCGCGAAAGTCGCGATTGCCCAATCATTCCGGCTATCTTTCGCGATGCCCAATCATTTCGGCTATTTATTTTATTTTTACTCGCTGCTTTTTATTGCGAGTTGCCCAATCATTTCGGCTATTTATTTTCTTTTTACTCGCTGCTTTTTATTGCGAGTTGCCCAATCATTTCGGCTATTTCGTATGCATGTGTGGCTTGCTGGCTTTTTGCTGCAAACTTGGAATTAGACACTGATTTCGGCGTCAGCACCGCTACAACTGGGATATTGCCAGGAGAGAATCATCATTTGCCTCTGTCGATGTCGAACAAAGGTGGCTTAGCAAACAGGGTTAGGATCCTATCGCTTAAGGCTTTTGACTTCATGAGCCGTAAGGGTCTCATGAAGGTATTTCTCCCTACGAGTCGTGAGGATCACGTAGGTGCGTTTTCTCTTTAGGAATCATGAGGACTCCTAGGTGTATGTTTTCTTATAAGTCATAAGGATCTTACAAGAGTGTTTTCTCCTTATAAGTCGAGAGGACTCACAAGGGTTGTTCACTATGCAAACATATCCATAATCGCAGGTGGGACTTTGTTAGGGAAATGTTTATTCGCGCCCGTGGATTGTGTACAAGGGTCAATATTGAGCCACTTGTAGGGCAAAATCGGGCGGTATGACTGCTTAAGAACAGGTTCAGATCCCTGTAATTTAAGGCTTTTGAATCTTATGAGCCGTGGGGTCTCATAACAGGGTTCTCCTTACAAGTCGTGAGGATCTCGCAAGTGTAATTTCTCCTTAGGGATCGTGGGGATCCCTAAGTGTGTTGCTCCCTTGTGAGTCGTAAGGATCTCACGCGGGTGGTTTCTTCTTACAAAGTCGAGAGGATCTTGCAAGTGTCTTTTAACGAGATTGCGCCCTTTCGGGTTTTCACAAAACTCGCCGGTAGCCCTGCTGTTTTTACTCACGGCGCCCTTTCGGGTTTTCATCCGCGCCCATTTTGCTTATGGACATACCGGTTTTTTTTTGTTTGTTTTTTTAATTCTAACGAGGTTGCGCCCTTTTGGATTTTCACAAAACTCGCCGGTAGCCCTGCTATTTTTACTCATGAAGCCCTTTCGGGTTTTCATCCGTGCCCATTTTGCTTATGGACATAGCGTTTCTTTTTTTTTTATTGCCTCTTTTTTGTATCAGCCTTGGGATGTTGCGGTATGTAGTAGTTTATCGACGTCTCGGTCAATATCCAGTTTTAGGACATAGCGGTCCATTGTTAGTTTAACGACGTTTCGGTCTCTGTCATAGGTCGGACATGTTTGAAGATCTTTCAGCACGCTTTTAGTTTTTTACCGAAAAAACAGTTTCTCATTGAGCTTCCCCTATAAAAGAGCATAATGCCCCTGCGTGTCCATCCTTTTCTGAGCATGTGGTTGTGGCGGGTTCACCTTCCAGTTGTCAGACAACTCGAATTTGCCCTTTTGGTATTCATCCTCAATCCAGCCTTTGAAGACGTAGCAATCTTCGAGTGGATGGCCCATTACTCTGTGGTAGGGAAAATAGTTAGGATGGTTAACGTCACCCGGTTGCGACGGATGTTTTGGATCTGGCAGAGTGATGAGCCCGTTGCGCACTGCCAGTTCGAACAGTCTCCTTGTTTTATCCTTGAGAAATGAGTAAGGACGTTTCAACTTCTCATCGAGAGATCGCGGCTTGTTGCTTTGACGAACATACGGTCTCGGGTTACTCGGCTGTTGCTGAGCGTTGGCGACAAAGGTCGCTTTTCCCTTCCCCTTATCCTTTTTGCTTGATCCCTTGTTTGCGGGTCCGAGATTCTTTCTGGGTAGCGTGCGATTGTGCGGCTGAATGTTCTCGCAATTCCTCAGTTCTTTCGTTTCAGAGATGGATTCCTTGAAGAGAGGGCCGAGGGCTACTTCTTCGTCGCAGTCGCTCCCGAAGATGAGAACTCGCGATCCCCCGGGATCAACCCTATGACACTTGCCGGCAATTCTTTTATGCTCATCTGTCGCATTTTTCCGCTGTCTACGAGCTTCGCGCTTTGTCCTCTTGAAGTGTTGCCTGTGAGCGACATACCCTTGCCACCAACACTTAAAGGAGTTGCAGTCTTCAGTAGGGTGTGCGATCTTCTGATGATACAAGCAGAAGTTAGGATGTACGTCCGCTTCATCAAGATATATACCGCCAGGAGAATTTTCTCTGAAAGAGGGCAGCTTCATCTCCATCGATATGGCTTTGGCGAATCGTTTCCTTGTCTTGATCCTGCTTTTATTTGCGGCGGATGTACTTTGATCTGGTGGAAGTGTTTCGACCCTTTTGTCCAGTCGTCGGCGCTTGGCCTTTTCAAATATGTCCATCTCGCGCTCCCGATCAGTTTTTGCTTTTCAGACGGGCTTCGTTTAGGAATGCGTCAATTGTTTCATCTGATGGCCCTAGAAGTTCCGGCTCAGGATCTGCCCCCGGTTTCTCTGCGTCAGGGGCTTCTTCACTGTCTATCGACGAGTGAGAGATCATATGGAAGCTTGCCACATAATCCTCAGGTTCATCCGACGAGTCTTTGTCATCATCTCCGTCCTCAAGGACGTGGCTGAGGAATTCTCGGTGTGTGACTGGGGTCCGCGCATCAATATGTTTTTGCAGATCCGTGCGCTTGTCATCAAACTGCGCGAGCTTTTTGGTCTTCTTCTTTTTCTTTGAAGACTTTGACGGCTGTGCCTAGGTGTTTTGCCCACTGTTATCAATTTTTGGTGTTGGGCGTGGTTTCAGCATCCTATCAATGACCTCGGGCTCTAGCGGACTTTTCCACCTGACGGCTAGGCATGTGTGAAGATCCTTCAGCATTATTTTCGTCTTAGCTGAAAGAGCGACCTCCCATGGAGCTTTTTCTATAAAAGAGCACGATGCCCCCGGCATGTCCACTTTTTTAGGAGCATGTGGCTGTGGTGGGTTCACCTTCCAATTCTCGGACAGGGCAAATTTGCCATGTTGGTATTGATCTTCAATCCAGCCTTTAAAGACGAAGCAATCCTCAATTGGATGGCTTACCGTTTGATGGTAAGGGCAATAATTGGGACTATTAGCCTCGCCGGGTTGCAACGGTCGTTTTGGATCCGGCAGATTGATGAGTCTGTTGCGCACTGCCAGCTCGAACGGTTTCCTCGTTTTATCTTGGGGAAACGAGTAAGGACGTCCTAGTCTCTCCTCGAGAGAGGGGCGTGGACGCGTAATGTTTTGGCGAACAACCGGCTTTAAGTTGCTCGGCTGTTGTTGAGTGTTGGCGACGAAGGTTGCTTTCCCCTTCCTTTTTTCGTTTCGTGGCTCTGGGTTCGAAGAGGAAGGCCTGTGGCCCATCTGGTCCATTTGAGCCAGCTTGTCAATCAAGGCCTGGAAGGTGGTCGGCTTGAAGAACATCATGAATTGGGATATGGTCGCTTGAGGGTCAAGAGTACCCCACGAACATGCCTACCGCAGGCGCTTCTTCGATGCGCTGCTCGCACTTCGACCATAGATTCCGCCACCGTATTGCATACTGGACCCATGTCTCTCCAGGCTTCACTCTGGCATTGATCAATGTCGTTATTGGGATGCGTTCACTAGCACTCGCGAAACGCTGGGTGAATAGTAGCTCCATCTCTGTAAAAGTTTTGACGGAGTCGTTGGGAAGCACCGAATACCACTCAAATGATGTCCCACCGGGCGTGCCAGAATCCGTTCTCCTCCAAAACACGGAGACGCGACCGCATAAGTCTGTCTTACCTGAATTTCAGGGCAGATGCTAATTGGTGCTATCTGTCCACCTCTCCGAAGATGCCAAGTTGATTTATGACACCGTGGATCGAAGGTTTAAACGGATGCGGCCGATGTAGCAGACTTCGTCAGATTCCCCCTCATTTGAGGGGTTTTTGATTGTGGGGACGCTCTTCCCTGCAGGCGCAAGCCCCTGCAGTTAATTACGCTACCGCGTCGCAGTAACAACTTTCTCCTTCTCCAGATGATCACTTAGCGTTGTGTTTGTTTGTTTTGTTTTTTAGTTGCCCGTGGATTGTATACGGAGAATAATTTATGTTGTCGCCCGTAGGGCGTGGATTAGTACAAATCCGTATTTTCTTATATTTGGGTTTGGGGGTTGGGTTTAAGGATACGTCGGTCTCATTTGAGACTAAGATCAACTTAAACGTTTGTTAAGGATACGTTAGTCTAATTTTAGACTAAGATCAACTTAACAATTTGTTAAGGACACGTTAGTCTAATTTTAAACTAAGGTCAACATAACCATTTGTTAAGGATACGTTAGTCTAATTTTAGACTAAGATCTACTTAACGGGATCGTTTGGATCCAACAAAAGAGCATTCGGGCTCTATTGCTTAGTTTAGGGACATTGCGGTCGATTACCAGTTTAAGGACATGGTGGTCCATTATTAGTTTAAGGACATCTCGGTCCATGGGTTTAAAGGACCCCACAGTCCGAGGTTAAGGACATCATAGTCCATGGGCTTAAGGACCCCACAGTCCGAGGTTAAGGACATCATAGTCCATGGGCTTAAGGACCCCACAGTCCGAGATTAAGGACATCATAGTCCGTGGGTTTAAAGGGACCCCACAGTCCGTAGTTTAAAGACGTCATGGTCTATAAAGTTTAAGGACCTCATGGTCCATGAGTTTAAGGACCCCACAGTCCATGGAATGATTGGTTATCGCGACCCGTCACCTCTTTGAAGACGTTGAAGGATTACAACGACAAATATCAAAGGAGTGAAGAGACGTACCCTTGAACCAATATTGATTGGGAAATCTGTAGTCCAATTTCGGATTAAGATCAATTAATTGGATTATGAGCATATTGGCTCAGTTAAATCTGAATTGATGACTTATGGCCAACTTGGGCTAAGTCCAATTAAGTTTGAAATGTTGGCCCTTCGTTGGACTGTTGAACATTTGTCTGGGTTAAGCCCCTTCGTTATTTAGCAATGCTAAATAAGGGTTTGGGTTCTAACCATATTTTGTCTTTTATTGAGTGTTGAGCACTCATATGCCATATGAGATGACCAACTTTGGAAGACAAAAGTGTATTTGAGGCTCAGTCAAACGGGAAGTCTTGCTTTAGAAAGACTTAGCCAATTTGGGCTAATACTGGTTTAAAAATAGTGTTAAACACTAGCACATATTTGGCGATCACGTGTTCCCACGTGATGCATTTAGAATAGTGTTAAACACTAGGGATGAAATGCTCAAAATAGTGTTAAACACTAAAAAGATGAAACGCTCACGTGAAGACACGTGAGGCGCCCTAGGATTGGGCTAAGCTTCCTTTATTTTATTCTCAGAATATTCGAATAAGTGTTAAGCACTTAAGTCTTCATGGCCATCACGTGTGGGCACGTGATGGGTATCCATGCACTGGATATTGAAGGTATTTGCTAGGGGTCACGTGGGTGTTCCCCTCCGAAAGACGCGACAGAGACGCGGTGTACGTCTAGCCTGAATTTCGGGGCAGATGATAATTGGTGCTATCCGTCCACCTCTACGAAGATGCCAAGTTGATTTATGGCACCATGTATCGAAGGTTTAAATGGATGCGGCCGATGTAGCAGACTTCGTCAGATTCCCCCTCGTTTGAGGGGTTTTTTATTGTGGGGACGCTCTTCGCTGCAGGCGCAAGCCCCTGCAGTTAATTATGCTACCGCATCGCGATAACAACTTACTCCTTCTTCAGATGATCACTTCGTGTTGTGGGTGTTTGTTTTGTGTTCGGTTGCCCATGGATTCTATACGGAGACTAATTTATGTCGTCGCCCGTAGGGCGTGGACTAGTCCAAATCCGTATCTTCTTAGATTTGGGTTTGAGGTTTGGGTTTAAGGATATGTTAGTCTCATTTGAGACTAAGATCAACTTAAACGTTTGTTAAGGACACGTTAGTCTAATTTTAAATTAAGGTCAACTTAACCATTTGTTAAGGATACGTTAGTCTAATTTTAGACTAAGATCTACTTAACGGGATCATTTAGATCCAACAAAAGAGTATTTGGGCTCTATTGTTCTAGTTTAGGGACTTTGCGGTCAATTGCCAGTTTAAGGACATGGTGGTCCAATGTTAGTTTAAAAACATCACGGTCGAGGTTAAGGACATCATAGTCCGTGAGTTTAAAGACCTCACAATCAAGGTTAAGGAAATCATAGTCCGTGAGTTTAAAGACCTCACAGTCAAGGTTAAGGACATCATAGTCCGTGAGTTTAAAGACCTCACAGTCAAGGTTAAGGACATCATAGTCCGTGGGTTTAAGGGGCCCACAGTCCAATGTTAGTTTTAAGACATCACGGTCGAGATTAAGGACATCATAATCCGTGGGCTTAGGACCCCACAGTCCAGTTTAAAGATATCATAGTCTGTGAAATGTATGACTGTCGGGACCCGTCACCTCTCTGAAAACGTTAAAGGATTACAACGACAAATATCAGAGGAGTTCAGAGATGTACCCTTGAACCAATGTTGGTTAGAAGATCTATAGTCCAATTTTGGACTAAAGTCTGTTTAAAGGTTTATGAGCATATGGGCTAAGTTGATATGAGTTGAACATTTTATTGTTCTGGCTATTGAGCCTTTATTTGGGCTTGACCCTTTTAATAATGCTAAGCATTGGGCCCTGACATTTTTGTCTTGTATTGAATGCATAGCATTCATCAGAACAAAGTGTGTTCTGACAGTGCGCCACGTGGCGCGCCAGGCGCGTTGCGCCAGTCAAAGAGCGCATTGCGCTTCTGTTGGGTAGCGCACACGAGGAGGACACGTGTCGCGCTTAGCGCTAAGTGCTAGTTTGTTAGCACATTGCGCTTTTAATTTATGAGCGCGCTGCGCTAGTTTGTGGGTGCGCCAGTGAGTGATACGTAGCGCGCTTGGCGCTGAACGCCTGTCCATGAGCGCAGTGCGCCATTTCATAAGCGCAAAGCGCAGATTGTGTCTCTGATTGACACATAGCAAATTTGGGCGGTGTGCGCCAATCAAATGAGCGCAAGGGCGCAATTCATGAGTGCAAGGCACTTTTTAATAGCGCAAAGCGCTTCTGATCGGTTTTAAGATCAAAGAACAGATTTATGTTCTTCAAAGGAGGCTTTGCCTCAAGATCAAAGAACAAAAGTTCTTGTTTTTTATAAAAGGCTCTGCCTTTATATATCAAAAGATCTGTGAATAAAGTAAAATACTTCTTTTAGTCTTTTTATGATTAGATCTTTTGATCTTTTCTTTTAAATCAAAAGTCCTTAGTCTTATTATAGATCTAAGATCTTTTTAGAAGATGGTTCTTCTTTTTTATGAGATGGATTCATCTCTGTTCTTCAAGAACATAGTTCTTTTTACCTTGAAGATGAAGAAAAATCTTCTTTTTTCTAAGAGCTTTCTCTTCTTTTGCAGAGGGTTTTTCTCTCACCTTTCTGTATGTTTGACTTGAATTCTAGGGTCCTTTATATAGGGCCAAATGATTTGTTGAATCGGTTAGAGAGATCTTTCTCTGATTGATTTGGGAATATTTCCCACCGTTGGATCTTTGATCCTAAGGCTTCTGTTTTATAGAAGATAATCTTCTTATTTTTTTAACAAGATTGGAAAGATCTTTCCATAACAGAATTTATTGTCTTTGGTAATTTTTATTTACCATTGGATCATTGATCCAATGGTGCTCTGATTTACAGAGTAAAATCTTGTCATTTGGAAAGATTTTGAGGAATCTTTCCTTAACAGAATTTAATTCTGATTAATTAATGATTTATTATTATTAGATCTTTTGATCTAATGGTGGGGAATTTTTAATTCCAACGCTGGCGCACCTTGCGCTGGCGCACCTTGCGCTAGCGCACTTACATTCGACACGTGGCGCGCAGTGCAGAGCGCAGCGCAACTGCGCTAGCGCGCCCGTTTTTGAAACGCGGCACGCAGCGCAGAGCGCAGCGCAACTGCACTAGCACGCCCGTTTTTGACACGTGGCACGCAGCGCAGAGTGCAGCGCAACTACACTAGCGCACCTGTGTTTGACACGTGGCGCATAACGCAGAGCGCCGGATCTGAAGCGTTGCTTCAATTTAAATTTTGAATTAAAACAGAGCTTTGCTCTGATTGGGTGCGCTGCCTAAGGCGCAGCGCTTCTGGCGCTGGCGTGTCTGTTTTTGACACGTGGCGCGCAGCGCGCAGAATCCCAAACGTTGCTTCATTTCAAATCTTGGAATTTGAACAGAGGTTTGCTCTGATTGGGGAAACAGATGAATGATGTCAGCAGCATCATTCTGGGGCTGGCCTAGCCTGTAAGACTGATCAGTAATGGCATCGAACTGTCGAGTTACATGTCAGAATTCATCATTGATTTTCCCATACCCCCAAGTTATGTGTTCAAGTCAGGTATTGATAAATCTGAAGGTAATGCCAACACAGGATCAAGCAGGAACAGGTTTGTTTGAATAGACAACAGGAAATGTCCGTAGGGAAAACATGTCAAGATTTTTGGCATTAGTAACAAGATCAGGTAACAGGTCAAGCTGTGGTACATCAGGTTATGTCAGGTAGTGAACAAGTATCAATCATGTCAAGAAGTGCACGGTATCAAGTCGTGTCAAGTAATAGTGTATCAAGTCATGTCAGGGGGTGCACAAGTGTCACGTGGGTGCTCATAATCAAACTATAATAAGCATGGGTACACAAAAACAAGTATGGGGTACTAATATAACAATAAAATGGAATAATGTGATGTGGTATGCAAATAGTTATAGATTCAAACATATGGATGCACGGTTATCGATTAGGGTTAAAGTTATAGTTCCAACACTAATTAGGATGCACTTTATTAAACATGGAATGTTAATATCACACTATTATGTATTAATATGATCTATGGATGCAATTGTATATATATTAGACGAGATGGATGCAAATAGGTATCCGAAAGGTTATAAACTATAAAAACCATAAAATGGTAATGTGGGATATACAACTTAAGCAATATGTGATATAAATATTGGTATGGGTGCAGTATATCGTAATCTAGTATGCAACAAGATAAGTTTCCATGTTCTAGATCTAAAATGATATAAACGGATGTAAACGGAACATCGAAACGTTATAAAATGATACATGGGGTACTAGATTTAAACTACAGGTATGATATATATTAGAATAGGTATATAATGATTTAAATAGCATGTAGCAAGATTAACTTGCTTAGACGGAGCAATAAACGGGTGTGTACGAAACGTCTCACCTCGGCGAAATGTCGCGAAGCGCGCACGGTACACGGAACGGATCTAAACAACATACAAAGGTGATCACACAAGTCAGGTACGTTCGCTGGGTCGTCGGGATCGTCGACGTCACGTCCTGTTTCCGGCGAACTAAACAACAGAGAACCATTTTTTTCTTTAAAGACAACAAGAAAGGAAAGGAAAGAAAGAAGGAAGAAAGAAGGGGAAGAAGAAGGAGTGCAAGGGCTCACTGGGGTGTACGGTGATCTGGGAACGAGGGAGCGACGACGAGATCGACTCCGGTGATCGTCGCTCGCGGTGAAGAAGTGTGCAGGGGGCTCGGGTTCTGTTTTTGAGTGTGTGCAGGGCTCGGGGAGATGAGAGAGGAGGTGGAGGCGGTGAGGGTGAGGAGGAGGCGACGAGACGGCGACAGCGACGAGACGGCGACGACGACGGCGACGAGGTAGGCGAGGGGGCGACGGCTAGGGTTCGCGGGTTGTGGGTTAAAAGAAAATGAGAGAGGAAGGAAGAAAATAAATATAGAGAGAGAGAGAGAGAAATAAAGCGAGAGGAGAGAGAGGAGATCGAGAGGAGAGAGAGAGGAAGAAAGGAACAGTAAGAAGAGAGAGATTCGTTTGTTTGTGGGGGAGAGAGAAAGAGATGGTGGGGGGGAGAGAGAGAGAGAGAGAGAAAGAAAAGAAAGAGAGAGATGCGTGGAGGCCACTGGCCAAAGAAAGAAAGGCTGGAGGTGGGCTGTTAGGAATTAGGAAAATAAGATTTAAAATTTTAAAAGATTTTAGTTTGTTGTTATAATTTATAAGTCGTAGATTTATTTAAATTAAAAAAATTGGATTTTCAAGTAAATACAAATCTAGTCCAAAATACGCCCGGGTCGGGTCTAAAAATTCATATTTAAAATACGAAAAATATATGCGACTTTCAAAATTCAAAATGAATGCTCAGTTAACGAAAATGCATACCCCCAAGAACGGATGCACGTACGTGCGCGTAGCCATCCAAACACGTCCGTTTCACTGAACGGGACGAGAACAAAATGCGCGGATGCTACCATGGGGCTAGGGGTGTCATGCAGGCTATGAAATGCAATTTTAAATTATTTTACATGACCTAAAATGTTATATGGTAAAAGATGCAATACCAGATAAAATGTCAGTATGCAGTAAACATGAGATGCGCGTGTCTAGGTAACAAGTCAGGGTAATTTATAAATATGAATCAAATAGGTTCAAGCAAGCGGGTCGGGTCGAATGCAATGTAAAACGTAAAATACCATTCGCACCCAAAACACGATAAATCCAGACAATACCACAATTAAGGAATACGAGAACTGGAATTGGTATAAATGAACTAGGTTGTTACAAAATACGTCGCGGGCCTCGTCACATACCGTTACCACTCTTTTGGGAAGCGGGGCGTGACATAGCTGCTAACGATACCGCAAAAGAGGCGGTCTGGATGAGAAAGTTCATTTCTAAACTTCAGGTGGTTCCGTCCATTGCCAATCTAATACCATTGTATTGCGATAACAATAGGGCTGTAGCTTTAGCAAAGGAATTAAAGTCCCATCAGAAATCCAGACACAGCTTAAGGCGGAATCACCTGATCAGGAAGATCGTGAATCACAAGGAGATCGAGGTTTAGGGAGTGGACACAAAAGACAATACAGCGAATCCATTCACAAAGGCCTTACCTCAAGTATAGTTCGAGCGGATATTCGAGATGTTGGGGATGCGCTATACAAATAACTGGCCCTAGTGCAAGTGGGAGATTGTAGGATATGTATGCCCTAGAGGCCATTATTTGTAATGGATGCTGTGGATATATATATGTACATGACAATCTTGCTCGAAATGATAGTATACAATCTGGTTTGCCTTTATCTTAACATGTGCGTATGTTTTACTAGTTATTACGTATTGCCTATACATGTTAATAAAGCATGTAGGATTATTGCTTGACTGCCAGCGTTGTGATGGTGATCATACTTGTGCGGATTGGGTAGTCTATAAGCACATCTTTAAAGTATCCCTAGTCGTAGGAATATTGAAACATGGTATCGATATTCTATAATATATTGGTGTATACATTTTTAGACCCTGACGAGGGGCAATGGTTAGTCCCACGGCCATTGGTGTGTTTCACCTAAGATTGTATACAGGTGCTCACTGTGGGTGGGTACACTGGACGGACTCGTCAATAACTGCTGGATGGTATTATACCAAGCGTTAGATGGCAGTTCTCATGTGGCATATGTACAGGTAGTTTGTAGACCTGAGATCATCATTTGTCTCGTGTGAGTTCCCACTGTACATTGATTACTACCCTACTACGGTTCAAAGGAATCGTGCAAACAAGTTTTGGTTAGGCATAGTCCCGAGCTACATGGAGGCAATGAGCGATTGTTAAGGATTCGTCTCTCCCGGTATAGGGAGTCGGTATCGCACCGTGTTTGGTTGGTAAACACCATAAGCCCCTGGCCAGGGCAGTTGAGAATTACTGATGGTTAGATCAGAAATTTCTCGAATGGTCTTGAGCCACACCAACACCACTTATCGGGTTAGTAGGGATCTGACGTTAACTACTCCTAGACCCGGTATACGATACTCTCAGACGAACATAACAGATTGTACGGATATTGTCACGGTTAGGCTTAGTAGGGGTTCAGATGAGTTTGCTCGTCAACCTTCTTTTCGATAGATACCTGGGTAGCCGTTACGTACAACTGGTGCCGCTGACGCGCTTGTGGTTAAACCCACTTCCAGCGTACTGTCGAGTCTTTAGAGGCCCACACAAAGGGTTTTTCTGGTTCAGGTGAAATGTGTAAGCCGATGTCGCGCACCCCGCAATTCGCAGGGAGGCGGAATTTACAAAAAACGATAATATTTGACTACGCAACACCGGCTAAAACTCCAGGATCTTTACTAAAGCCTTAACTAGCTAATCTATCTAGAGGCTTATCTACTATGGCAAAATGTTATACCTCCAAGATACGGTCCTTCGGGTCTCCTAGTGCTCCTCTCCATGGCTCCTCGGTGATCGGATGACGATTGCTCCATTGGCCTTCTTGCGTCAAAGATGATTCACCACGAGAGAATATACTCCAAGCTTCAACCTCTAAATGAGGTAACTAAGATAAATGGTTTGCTAAACCAACTAGCCTAAGAGATGTAGTGGATACTAATGGATTATTTTTCTCACTAAACCCTTGGCTCACAACACATGTGAAGATTAGGGTTTAGTTGTTTGAGGAAGAAGGAGATGAAGGAACTCAAGAGAGCAGGAGAGGAGAGCAACCCAAGAAAATCTCAAGAGAAAAGAATGAACCATCAAGAGAAAACCAAGTGTAAAGAATGGCTAAGTACTTGCTCTCACTCATTGAGCCATGGAATAAATCCTAATAAAATATATGTGTCATGCCTCAATAGTGAACCCAAAGTGAATAAAATAATACAGGAGCCATTTCTCACACCATGCTAACAAAGTCTCCTCCATTTCCATCTTATTGATCCATTTGGAAAATGGATAAAACAAATAATGAGGTGGCACCTTCTAGAAGCATGCCTTGACAAATTACAATAATGCCCCTCTCACCGTATATGCATACCCGTATCCGTATTCCGAAAAATACGGATACACTGAGATGATAACAATCCAATAATACAATATTAGGATCCGGCTTAAAACAAAGCCCACTAGTATTGTTCGCCCGATCAGCATCCGTGTACAAGTAAACGTACGTGATCGAAGCCCAGTCGTAAAACCATACGACATCTACATCAATTGCCTGAAGCAGGGAAACCCTCTATGTGGGACTCTAAAGACTCGACAGTACGATGGAAGTGGGTTTAACCACAAGCCGCCAGCGGTACTAGCTGCACGTAACGGCTACCCAGGAATCTGTCGATAAGAAGACCGATGAGCAAACTCACCCGGACTCCTACTGAGCCTATCGGTGACAATCTCCGTACAGTCGGGTCTGTTCGTCTGAGATACTCGCATATCCTCCTAGGGGGATGGTAAACGTCAGACCCCTAACAACGTGATAAGTCGTGCCGAAGGAGAGCCCAATACACCATGAGAAACTACTGAGTACCTTACCAGTATTTCTCGACTGTCCTAGCCAGGGATTTTGTGTAATGGATTTCCGAACACTGTGCGATATCAACCCCCAATATCGGGAGAGACGAATCCTATCTGATCGCTACTGTCTCTAAGTGCTTCGGGACTACACCCAACTATTACCTATTTGCACGACTCATTTGAGCCGTAGTAGGGTAGTATTCTAAGTACAGTAGGAACACACTCGAGACGAAGTAGCGATGGCAAGTCAACGGACTAAGCTGTACTCATGCCACCTGGGAACTACTACCTGACGATAGGTATAATACCAACAAGCAGTTCCCGACGAGTCATGTCCAGTGTAACTCACAACCCAGTGAGCACCTGCATACCTTCTCCAGTATGTCGTACTAATGGCTTTGAGACAGACCATATCCCCTGCTGGGATGAGAAGCGTACACACTAGTCTACTCCGGAGTATCGATGTCCCGTCTCGATAATCCAACGACTAGGGACCTGTATAAGGATGTGCTTATAGACTACCCAGCCCCTACGAGTGTGACTGCCATCACAACGCCGATAGTCAAGCAAAGATTCTAAGGGCTCTACCAATATGTATAAGCTATATGCTAAAAGAAACACATGCACATATTGAGGTAGTATCAAACCAGGTAGCATACTACCATATCGAGCAAGACTGTTATTATAACTGGAAAATATCCCAAGTATCCAATATGTAATATACAATCCAATATGATACAATAATGGCCTCTAGGGCATATATCACTAACAAAACGATGTGGAGGCCATATGTTTATACGTGAAGGGTTTCGATTAATTATGTGTACTAGTTGCACGGAATTTAATTGGATGGATTATAATACTAGTGGGCTTATGATTAAACCGGTTTGCTAAATCAGATATTGATTTAATAGTAGTATTATATTAGTGGTAGTATTCTATCTTTTGGGTATTCGTATTTTGATACGAATACGGATATGTATATACGGTAGAATATATTTTGTATTTATACAAAATACATTCTAGAAGAGGACACCTCATTTATGTATTAACCATTTATTTTAATATTTGGAAATGAAGTGGAAGGTTATGTAGCAAATAAGAATGGTGTGAGGCATGGCCATTCATTTGGATTTACTATTGAAGTATGATTCCCATTTTTAATTATGAAAAATGTTTCACAAAACTAAAATGGTCATGAGATTTTTTCACAACCTCACTTCATTTTCATTTGCTCCTTCTCTCTCCTCTCTTGATTTCATCCTCCTCCTCAATCTAACACTTTTCTCATGTGTTGAGATACATAGGATTAGAGATAGAAAAAAATCACTACTAATCATCTCTACATCTTCTAAACAAATTAGATCAGCAAATTAGTTAGTTTAGTTGCTTTCTTTTGAAAATAGAAGTTTGAATCAAGAACCTTCAGATGGATCATCTAGGATCAAAGAGGCCGACGACCAAGGTTGATTTATGACCGGAAAGGAGCTTAAAAAGAGGATCAAGAAGACCCGAAGGACATGAATCTATCGGTATAAAACATCTATCACGGTAGATAATAATCTATGACGTTTTTGCTATTATGGCTTATGATAGTTCTTGGGTTATAGTCTTTGTTGCATACTTCAAAATCGATTTTTGAAAATTCCGCCTCTCTACAAACCCCGTAGAGTGTGCAACATAGACTTACATAGGCCTCCTAAACCATTGTTCGGTAACGACATATTGTAACAATTGAGAGATTATCGGAATATCACATGGGTTCATTAATGGAAAGATTATCAGAATATCATATTCGGAAAAAAAAATATAGATGCAATGCCATGCCCAACCGGTTGGAAGAAACTGAGTGGTTTATTTCAACTTTCATACTGATCCGATCTACTGCTCCGCCACAATTTAGATATTATGCATATCGAGAATGGTGCCTCCGAACACGCCATCAATTTTCTGCTTTGTAAGGAAGGAAAAACGAAGGACGATCTTAACGCCCGCCATGATTTGACGGATTTGGATGGTTTGTCCATTAAAGAAAAATTGCATTCTCGGCCTGTAGCTGGTAAACCAGGTTATTACGAGATCCCACCAGCAATCTACAACCAGGACAAAGAGAAGAAGCGGCGGTTCCTGCGGGTGTTGAAAGAATTGAAAGTCCCCGATGGTTACTCATCAAACATTTCCAAATAGATACAAGTAGAAAATGGAAAAATCGTAGGACTCAAGAGCCACGGCTACCACATATTGATGCAACATCTTCTTCCTTTATGCCTTAGAAGATCGGTAAAATCCTAAGTGGGTCTCTTTCTTAACAACTATTGCATGTATTTTTGACAACTGTGTTCCAAAAATGTGGACGTCGATGAGTTAGCAGAGCTCGAAAAAGATATTCTTATGATCCTCTGCAAGCTTGAAACTATCATTCCACCTTCCTTTTTCGACATTATTGTTTACCTATTCATCTATTTGGCAACCGAGGTCAAGATTGGCGGTCCGGTGCGTTACCGTTGAATGTATCCCATCGAAAGGTATGAAAATGTTTATTATTAATTATTTAAATTGCAAAACATTATCGTAGATTATTAATATCTATTATTTTCAACAGATATCTATTAATTTTTAAAAACTATATCTGTAACAAGTATCGTCCTGAAGGTTCGATTGCGGAAGATTATCTCTTGGAAGAAGTGACGTCTTTTTGTGTTCGTTTCCTGAACGACGATGTCAGGACGAACTTGAACAAACCGCCGTGTGTTCCTGACGGTCCAATTGGAGCAGGAAGGCTAAAAACATGTCTTACGATCTCATTGGCGGTTAATATACGTTCATCTTGCTAAACAGTGATATTTTGCTAAATATACAGAGTAAGTTATTCTAATTTCATCTATTTAAACCGTTTGAAATAGAGTATAATCTAACCAATATAACTCTAAATTAACGAACAGAGCGCACAAAACTATACTCAAGAAATCGAATCCTAGGACGTGGTCGGATGACAGAATCGAAGAAGAACAGAAACGCACTTTAGTCACTTGGTGTAGAGAAGAAGTCGATGGACAAATGAATCGTGGTGAGCAGATTGATAGAGAGGTCCAGAACCTATTAATCAGTCCATCGATTGCAACTACCTTTTACAACGAGTACGGGGTTTTCAGCTACAATTTTAAAATCGAAAGGATGGAACGCATTAGAGCTGTGCAAAATAGCGGTGTCACAACCTCCGACGATAGAGAAAATCCCTACTGCGGAGTTCTTGAGCGGATTATTGCGGTCTCATACATTCATAAGGCTGCCCCTTTTTTATGTTCCAATGCAGATGGTACGATATCAAGTCTGAACGAGGTATGAAGGTCAATGAATACAAACTCACTTTGGTAAACACCAAACGGATAGCCTACGAATACGATAATTTTATCTTTTCATCGATGGCAACACAAATATATTATTCTCGGGACCTGAAGAAGGCTGACTGGAGTGTTGTTTGTCGTTGGAAACCAAGAGATTATTATAATGTGCCGACGCTGAGTGACTCTGAAGATGAGAGTGATGAGAAAGAGATAATAACACGTCTCAGTCATTCTGTTGAACGTACCAACAATCGTAACTATTCTGCGTTTTCCATCAATACATTAGTAAGACGTGATATCAGCCAAGTGATTGTTACATATCATGATTTCGATAATCCACCCAACGAAATTTCAGCTAATGCACCGAACAAACGTGTTAGGTAATGAAATTTAACTAAATGTTTTAAATTGTATAATGATTATAATTAAATTTTTAATATTTGAATAAATATATAGGGTCTGATAGAAAGCTGTGGATCCGGCTCTAGACGTCATAGGAAACGACGTCTAGATAAGATTGGCGGGATGTCAGTAGCTGCGGCGGCGGCGGCGGCGATGCCTACCCCTACCCGCACCCCATGTACTAGAGTCCCATCTACCAATGAATCTCCTACCGGCGACCCTCTTATCGCCCCTCCTACCGACG
Organism: Agapanthus africanus; assembly: GCA_030015575.1. NCBI lineage: Eukaryota > Viridiplantae > Streptophyta > Magnoliopsida > Asparagales > Amaryllidaceae > Agapanthus > Agapanthus africanus. The sequence continues at coordinate 125,877,051 of CM057350.1, read as the reverse complement.
CCCCTCTTATCGCCCCTCCTACCGACGCCCCTACTACAAGACCCCCACTACCCCCAGTAGCCGCAGCACCACGGGACCCGCTGCCAACCTATATTAGCTCCTACCCCAGTTACTCCTCCTGCACATGGTATATAGTTATCTATTCATTTTTTAGTTTTCTATTAAAATAATTCTATCGAATCATCTAACAGTTTATTGTTTGCAGTCATGCATGGTATTGACAGGACGGGATTTGGCGTCGGTTCTAGTGCCACTTTGGAGATGTCAGGTATAATAATTATTGCTTGAATCTTTTAAATAATGATTATAATTTAAATTTTTCAAATTCTATATACATACTCTGAATATTATAATAGTGTGTCCGTATATCTATCTTTTTTATGCTCCACCAGTGTTAGGACAAGGGGTCCTACTAGGCCCTCCTCCTCCAGGCCAACCCCAGGCGATACTCCATGGATGCTGGAGTGGACCGCGTCATGTGTTCCCGTCGGTGAGTACTCGACCAAATGAGGGGATTACATGGGAGTGGAGATTCGTACCTACTATAGGTACCCGCTCCATATTAGGTGGAGCCAATGCCAGACCGGCTATATTTAGCGGTTTTTTGCAGCGACCACGCATACCCTTTTATGCATTTAAATTTAATCGTCGTTACATACACACACACACATTTATTTATTTAAATTTTTGTAATTTCAGACTCAGGGACATTACAAATTCATTCATCAGCGTCATCGGCAAGGATGGCGTTCCTATACTGTTTGATGCACATCGAGCCATAGACTGGGTCTTATCTGAGTGCCAGGTTATCAAGAGGAGACGCCGATATGAAGTAAGGAAGAATCATTACATTTTCTGGGCCGTAGCGATTGAAGATGAGCGGGAGGCGGTGATGGAGGCTATTTTTCGGGATGTCCCCGAGAGAGGATTGGCCGCTGCTGGTCACGTATTACGAGTGCGATAATGTTCAGGTATAAATTTAATTTTTAAAATTATAATAATATAACATGAAATCAAATTTTGTGTATATAATATTATCTTCTTTATATTTGCAAGGCGACATCGGTTCGCAACAGTGAGAACCGGAATAACAGCGTCAGAGAACACGCTATTCTGATCCAAGCGAAGCGGTCGCAGGCTAACGCTCAGCACCGGCTCGTGAGTATTTCGACGTTTAAGAATATATATTTTCTTTGTCGTAAATTACTTATTGGAATAAATCCTAATTTTATCGCAGAAAAAAAAGACCCCGCTAACTACACTGCTGCCAGGTGATGAGCCGCGTTATACAGGAGCACGGCTGAGTACATGGTAAATAGTATATAATCAAGTCGATATTGTATTTAAGTTAACACGTTTATATATATATATCTTCTTCACAGACTCAGTTCCAGGAGAGGATGGACGCCTTAGGACTTGGCCCCGACGACTCGATTACCGCCATTGTCCTTATTCTGGATTCGATATCTGGCGGAAATCACGGTGGCTATGAGCACGGGGTTGATCACGGGGCCCACTGACACTTTGCCAGGTTTTCATCCGTCCACGAGTACACTGTGGCCCTGACGTGGACAGATGCGGCCGCTGCTTCGCAGGAAGAGATTCATCGACTCCAAGATCGGGTGGAGCAGCAAAATGTGTGGGTCGATACGCTTGATGCGCAAATCGAGGAGCTGAGGCGGTCGAACGCAAAGGCCATCAAGCAGGCCATACAAGACGAGTTTGGGAGTATGTTCAGATCACAGAACGATGGAGCCGGATCGTCCCAACGACCATAGATTATTGATCTTTTGATACAAACATTTGTTTTATTGGTTTATTGATTACACTGTTTGGTATATATATTTTGTTTATAATTGCATTTAATTCTAATCATATTATTTATTGATTGTTATAATTGCGTGAGATTTTATCATATTATCATTATCTATTGCTAGTTGTAATTGAAAGTAGCGCGCGTAGGACGCACAGATTTCTGTTTTTAAAAAATTGATAAAATATTTGGTCACGGTTTTAACCGTGGAAAATAATATATGGTCACGGTCAAAACCGCGACCATAGGGTATAGTAACGATTACCTGCTACTAGAAGGTTAAACCTCACTATGGTTTCCCTTTATAGTCACGGTTTTAACCGTGACTATAGGGTCTATATAGTCACGGTTACCTACTATAGCAGGTAACATATATTATGGATTAACTTTTGGTCACAGTGTACACCGTGACCATATATCTCCTATGGTCATGGTTTAAACCGTGACCATAAATTGGTCACGGTTAAAACCGTGACCATATATATGGACTCCACAAAGATTTTATTTAGTTGTTTGAACCTTTTTTTATAACGCCGCATATATATGGTCACGGTGCTAAGCGTGACAAAAAAAATATGGTCACGGTTAAGAACGTGACTAAATTTCCCGTGACGGGGTTTTAGGCGACGGGTGTGTCACGGTTTTAAACGTGACCAAAAGTGTCTTTGATCACGGTTAAAACCGTGACCAAAGCCATGCTCTGTAGTAGATTATTGATTTTTTGATACTGTGTTCAGGTTACGGGACGATAGAGCTGGATTATCCCAACGACCATAGAATATTGATTTTTTGATACAAACACTTGTTTTATTGATTTATTGATCATACTGTTTGGTGTATATATTTTGTTTATGATCACGTTTGATTCTAATCATATTACTTATTGATTGTTATAACTGCGTGAGACTTGATCATATTATTATTATCTATTACTGGTTGTGATTGAAAGTAGCATGCATGGGGAATGCAGATTTCTGTTTTTTAAAAAAATTGATAAAATATTTGGTCACGGTTAAAACCGTGACCATAGGGTATAGTAACGGTTACCTGCTAGTAGTAGGTAAACCTCACTATGGTTTCTCTTATGATCACGGTTTAAACCGTGACTATAGAGTCTACACAGTCATGGTTACTTGCTACAGGAGGTAACCTATATTATGGATTAACTTTTGGTCACGGTGTACACCGTGACCATATATCTCTTATAATCACGGTTTAAATCGTAACCATAAATTGGTCACAGTTATAACCATGACCATATATATAGACATCACCAAGATTTTATTTAGTTGTTTGAACCGTTTTTGATAACGCCACGTATATGATCACGGTGGTAACCATGACTAAAAAAATTATGGCCACGGTTAAGGGAGTGATTAGGTTTCTCGTGACAGGGTTTTAGACGACGGGTGTGTTACGGTTTTAACCGTGACCAAAAGTGTCTTTGGTCACGGTTAAAGCCATACTCTGTAGTAGTGAAAAGATTCGTGTATTTAGGAAGACATGGAAATCATGACAGGTTGCAATTTCGGGACATGCAAACCAGCACAAAAAAGAAAAAGTATGGTAACAAATCGATTTAACCCAGCTATATCATTTAAAAAAAGTATTTCTATACTCTTGAAATTTAAAATATCATACTATTTCTTTAGCCCTCGACTTACCTTTGCCTTAATTGTTTTCAATATATCTTTGATAGGTTTCTCAAGCCAATTTTAGTAATTTAGAAGTGAAAATGACCATTAATTAGTCTTTGAATTGAGTTACATTTCCAAAGTTATTGAATCACAAAAGTGGAAAAACAAAATATATTGTATAAAAATTTTGGGAAATTTTGGGATGTTGTACAAAACATCATTCTATAACTTCTTCAATCATTATGGATTTTTCAAGTTTAAGTTTTTAGTTACATGAGAAATATTTTCATCCTCAACAAAAGACGAATTTTTTAGAGGGTGGATACTATGCTCACTTATATTTCTCATGACACTCCATTCCTTCCTAAACTTGTATAAATATAATTAGTGTGCGACCCTTTTGGGGTGCGGGAAATAAACTATGGGCATGTAGTGATTTGTGGAAGAAAGTAAAGCTTTTTATCAATCAAAGCTTCCATCAATTTTCTCTATATTAATTAAACAACCAAATGATCTTTTCTTTAAGTTTTGTGTGTGTGTTATATATACATAGATGCATGCTCAACATTTGCCTTAAGAGCTAGCTTATTGCATGCCTTGTACTTTCTCAACTATAAAATAAAAAACATGCATGCCATGCACAATGAGAACCACCACTAGTCCTCTTGCTTGTCCTTAACCAACTTTAGAGCCTGATGGAAAGGTGATATGGTCAATTCTCACAAGACAGTTGGCTTACATAAAGACAATTTATATTTAAAAAATAATAATAATATGTAATGCCAAAGGCTTATATGCATTAGATTAACCAATTGTCTCAAAAAGGAAGAAAAGGGCATATTTTTATTAATGACATATGCAAAATACCTAGTTTGTGGAGGCTCCCTCATAAACGTCAATACATAGCTGTAGTGGCCTCAAATCCATGCGAGGATCAATATATTCAAAAGGAACACTGTTCTGTTCTATATATAATTTCTATACATATTATTCCCCCAATTTGGCTCCTGATTGAGACTTGTGTGTCCCTTCTCCTCCTTGTGTTGTTGTGTAAAGCTAATTCCTTTTGCTTTCTTTGATCTTGTCTCTCTTGCGCATTTCTTCACTTTTCATTTGTTCCAAAATTAACCATGCCCTTTTATCTTTTTTCAGGTGGTGTATGAGGCTATAAGCAATTCCTTTCTACTTTTTAGTGCTAATAGCATCTATATATGTATGATTCATGCATGCATGCAATTATTTTTAAATTCAGACACAGGAAGGAACATGCTTTCGTAGCTCCTCCCACTCTCCATGCAACTAAGTTTGTGTGGTTGGAGATGCGTTGCTTATTTTGATTTTATACTGTCTGTATTACCGTTATGGAGCTGTAAACTGTTATTACCATTATGGAGCTGTAAACTGTTAGATTTCAGTTCTTCCGCATCGACGGTATGTTTCACACCAATTATAACATGTAGTTGCAAACACTAGATTCGAGAGACAATTAAGAATACATCTGCCATAAAATTGAGATGCATGGTTGTATACAGGCATGCAAAAACCCATGGGCATTGAGCCTAGTCAGCACACTAGTCCTTAGTTCATGCCATGTACATAGGATCGTGGCATCAGCGACGTCCCCATAGGCTATGGAATATGAATTGTACAAGGTGGTTTCTGGTAAAGGCTTGTACCAAGCTAAGGAGAGGAAGCACTTACAATGGTTCAAGCTTTGCCATCTGCATGCCCTTTATGCAAAACTTTATGATGATGATGAACAAACTTAACCAACTGAGGGAAGAAAAGGCATACATGATCAAAAAGTAGTGTGATGCAGTGAGGAATTCATTAGAAAGGATTAAGAATAAGCATCTGTGTTGAGAGAGCTTGTGCCCACAATTTATCAGTGTCGCCATTTCATTACTGTATGAATATTATTAAACTATTCTGTTGCTCGCTCCCTCCGTCCCACTTTAATAGTCATTTTAGAAACTTTTTTTTGTCCCACAATTCTAGTCTTTTATGTAATTAAAGTAACTTTATCAATTGATTACCGAATTTACCTTTCACTAAAATCTCATACATGTCACTTGTTACACTTTGGTTTTTGTGATTAAAATTACTTTAATTAGGAGTATTGCGGTAAATTGAATCAGTCATAATTTAACACTTTAATAAACGTGAGAAATACCAAAACGACTATTAAAATGGTATTATTAAAGTAATATTTTTTATATGTAAATCAACTTTCCTCAATCCAACGACAACTATCAACTATGAGCCATAAAAGCACATTGTAATAGAAGTCGGAACACAGAAGCTTTGTACCTAAGCAGTTAGAAAGGCAACATACGCACGGGAAGCTGTGATATCATAAATCAAACGAATTAGGATCCTCTGCTCAGTTTAAGAAAAGAGCATCTACAGCATATTCTTGTTGATCCACCGATCTTTCCATTGACAGCTATTCCTCGTTATTCACCAGGGCTACATATGAAGTGGAAGACACGTGTGTAACAAAAGATGTACCATATCCAAGAAATTTAACTCTATATAATGGAAATGTTCCAATGCACAAGTGTGTTCAAGTATTGAGTACCCAATTCGTGAAATATGTCAAAAACACAGAATCACGGTATATAAACTATGAACTCGAAATTCCAATACACCAATTTAAATTCTACCTAGTTCACTCAGTTCAGCAAACAAACCGGCCACGCTTAATGGCATATTCCACGAGATCTCAATATAAAGTCCTTCAAAAATATTTATATGAATTGACACTTTGGATTTGTCGCAGAACTGACTCGATTGGTGTATTAAAAAAATGTGGCCAGTAGGGGGGGAGACACAATACAAACTCAAACAACTCACTTCTAAAATATCATTATCTGAAACTATAAAAAGGAGAAACAAATAAAAATGAGATTTTAATATCGTAACTCCATCATCAGGATTGCACAGCCAGCCTTTGAAGATGTTCACAGAATACTTGAAGGCTTACATCATCCGTGAAGATGATGTCTGAACCTGGAGCCACATCATGCGCTGAGTTATACGTAGCCGACGGGTTCAATTTCGCCAACAGAAATCTTGCCTGCAGAGTACACAAAGCATTGTAAGATTTTTCTCCAAGCAAAAGAAGAAGAAAAATCTATAAAAAAATTGAAATGAAAAGGAAAGTGACTTTTATAAAATAAAAATAAAAACTAATTCATGTTGATCCTAATTGCAGAAGCTTAATTTGGAGAAAATTGCTATATCCTGCAAGAGAATTATATCAGACTGCCTATCCATTAAAATGTTTTCCATTTTTGAGACAAGTACGCAAGTTAATATTCCTTGACTGGTATCTGAAGATTTATGAAAAAAGTTTTAGTAAATGATAACATGTCTTAGTTATGATTTAGTAGCGAACCTATATATTCAAAACGTAGCGACATTGTGATGATTAAAAGAACTGTTTTTCATCTTTGAATGAAGATTAAGATTCAAAAAGCACTTAGACAAGATAGAACAACTTCAGTAAAAAGATTAAAAAAAAAGAAGATAAAAGCTAGAAATTCAAATTACTTTAGTTAGATCTCATCATAGACAAAAACATAATCTCAAAAAATATTAATATCCTTAAATAATAATAACTAGGCTTAATTCCAAAAAGGGTTTTTTCGAAATAGGCCCCCTAAAACATTGGTATTTTGAAAAACACCACCTAAAACTTTATATTTTTAAATACCCCCCCTAAAACCTCTATGTTAACTAAAAACACTCCTTTACTTGAGTTAATTAGGACTAATAATCGGATTAAAGCTAATATGATAAATTATGAGATGAAAATTCTTATATAACATCAAACCCTCGTGTCTTTTCATTTTTGTGCAAAACTCATTAGTCTAACTTTTCCAAAAGCCAGCAAGAACGTAAGGTTGCAACGAAAAGGTATATTCCCCAGTTCCAATAGCCCTCTTTACAGTATCGGGAAAGAATATTAGCCAGTACTTCCTTTCCGCCTAACTGGAAGCACTCTTATCTTTCCGTCATCATTTTAGTTTCTTAACGAAAATTTCCAACGGTGTTGGGATGATAATTAAACATAGGGGCAATTTAGTTTAATTAAGAGTTTTTGGGGGCATATTTAAAAATATTATGTTTTAGGGTGTGTTTTCAATAGTAATGTTTTTGGGGGGCCTATATAAAAAAAACCTTCCAAAAAAACTACTAAATACTCTCAAAACTACGATAAACTACCATAAGACTTTCAAAAACTACAAGAAACTACCGCAAAACTTTCAAAAACTATGAAAAACTACCATAACTAAGTTGCCACGTCAGCAATATTTGCAAGAAACTGCCACAACTTTCAAAGCATAGTAGTTTCTTGTAATTATGATAGTTTTTTTATAGTTCCTCATATCTGAGCCAAAGTATTTGATAGTTTTTTTTGTAATTAAGTCTAAAAACTATCAACAAATGGATACCTAAAACATATATAAATTCTGATTCATCTTTTATCCAACGGTCGAGTTCCTAAAAAATACGAATCTTACAAAATTACTGCACCTACCCGGAACACTAATCTGTGCAAGATACTTTCTAATAATAATCTAATTAAAGCACAGATAGATCAATCAATTTGATAGTTTATAAACTAAACCATTCCATCTACGGAAAATGATGTTATCCCCTCAATTAAACATAAATAGCAAGCAAATGTCCACATGAACTATATAGGAGTTTCAAAATAAAATTCCTCCTATAAGAGATTAAAACAGTAGTGTGTGCTCAAATAGAATTTTTCTTGACCCAACTAGATCTGAATGCCCCTTACGAGGCAATACAAATCACACTAGCACTAACTACAGGTAACAGCAGGTTCAAATACATACCTGGGAGCCATGTTGATCACAAACAACTAATCTGGGAACAGGGAATCGATCTCTGATGATCATTTGTGCATCATCCTGTGGAGCTTGCAACAGCTGAGCAAAGGCCTGACAACAAAAATAGAATACAACAGAACCCCTGATGAGATGATATAAAATTAAAACGTTTTGAGGTTTGCATGGTAGATGCCGAAAAATTCTCTAAGTGGCGTGATTCGGATATGGATATGGGAGATGGTACAAGTTAGATTCACGAATTAGAAATTTTAGAGCTAGGATACGATTCATTCGAATACACTAAGTCCTTTTGTTGTATACATATATGTATACATCATAATAAAAGCTCGTCTGATTAGATACGATTCATTCGAATACACTAAGTCCTTTTGTTGTATACATATATGTATACATCATAATAAAAGCTCGTCTGATTAGATAATCTTATTAGAGATAATATTAGATTAAGTGGCTGGGATTTGATATCAGTGAAAATATTAGATCAAGTAGTTGGGATTTACCCATAATCACAAACTCTAATATAAATATATGTATTTCTTCATTAATTTCTTAATAATGAGAATTCTATTTTTCCATCAAATATATTGTCATGGTATCATAGCAGCGTTTTGCAAACCCCTAGACACCACGAAGTCCCTCGTTCCCTCGACCAAATCGCCTCCTCGAGTTCCCTCGTTCTCTCGACCAGATCGCCATGAAGTTCCTCGTCCCTCGACAATCTCCTCCATTAATCTAGTTCCAGACCAGATCAGATCCTAAACCAAATCAGATCCCAGACCAGATCAGATCAAAGCCTCCTGGTACCAGATCAGAACGAATCCTCCTCGATTCCAGACCAGATCAGATCGCCTCCTTGATCCCAGACCAGACCAGATCAAAGCCCCCTCGACCCCAGACCAATCAGATCGCCTTGTTCCCTCAACAACCCCTCCGGATCGCCTCGTTCCCTCAATCTCGAACCCATATCACACCTCCTTGACCCCATACCAGTCGCAGAATCATCCAACGATCTTGCGGTTTGGTATGTTGTTCGCTGGATCCTTCGTAGTTTCTATCTTGATCTATAGTTGGTTGTTAGTCGTTGGATGTTAGATCGTTGGATATTTTGTTGGTTGTCTATCGTTGATTGTTAGTCGTTGATTGTTGATTGTTGTTGGTTATTGTTGATTGTAGGTGTAGTTGATCCTTACTGTTGGAATCATGTCGATGGCATCGGGCAATGGAGGAAGTTTATTTAGCTCGGCTGATTTTATTCCCATAGTATCGACAAAGATTAATGGTGATAATTATACCCAATGGTCTGTTACTGTTGAGACCTTCTTGATGGGTAAACGGAAGTTGCATTACTTGCTTGAAAGTCCTCCTGCTAAGGACAAGGATCAGAAGAAATATGATGATTGGTTCGCTGAAGATGCGCAAATTAGGACTTGGTTGTGAATGGTATGGAACCTAAGGTCAACAATAACGTTGTATTTTTACCTACATCGAAGGAGATACGGGAACTAAAAATACATACTCGGGTTCTAGCAACATTGCACGTATTTATCAGCTGTACCAGGATTATTTCCAGGTGGAAAAAGAAACGAGCTCCCTTGACGATCATTACTCATCTTTCAAATTATGCCAGGAATTGGATTTGTATCAACCTATTTCTTCCAATGTCACAGAAATGAAAAAGCAACGTGAGATCCTGAATGTTCGTTTTTTATCGAGTCTTCCCCGGAGTATGAATCTGTTCGATCTGCTATCTTAGGAAATTCATAGATTCAGACTCTTTATGAGGTATTCTCCAGGCTATGGAGTTCCACAATGTCGGATTTCTTGTCTAATGTGCGTGTTAATAGTAGTGTAGATAAATCTGCATTGGTGACCACATTTGGCAGTACATGTGGTCGTTGTCGCGGCTATTTTCATGGTGGTCATGGTGGTGGTCGAGATGGAGGGCGTGGTCGTAGTGATTGTCGAGGTGGAAAGTTGTGCACACTATGGGAAACCAGGCCATTTTGTAAACTTTTGTTGGGATCTACATGGCAGACCTTCTGCTTATCATGCATCCTCTCAGGATGATATATTGGAGTCCTCACATCCCACTGCTCCATCTGATGTGACATCTTCGACATCAAAGATAATATCTATTTCTGAGGATGGGTATCATAAGCTCCTCTCTACTTAGCGGTCTGCTTCTGTTACCATGGTAACCCATGCTTCATGTACTTCTACAGCTTGAAGTGCTACTACCAAGCCCTGGATCATTGATTCAGGTGCTACAGTTCATATACCAGGTACTCGTGATTCTTTTATTTCCTTCACACTATCTACACAGAAATCTCATGTCATCTTGGTTGATGGATCTTCCTCCTCAATCACTAGGGATGGGTCAATACATCTGTCCAGGGATCTTTCACTTTCATCTGTTTATCATGTTCCACGATTCACGGATAATGATTCTTTCTCAGGTTCCGCAGCTTTGTTGTCCTCGTCAGTGTCTCCTTTTCAGCTTCACTGTCAGATAGGTCATCCCAACTTGAAGGTTCTTCAGGGTTTATTCCTACATCTTAGGTCTATGAAATCACTTGATTATGAGTCGTGTCAGTTTGGTAAACATCATCGTACATTTTTTCCTATTTCTGAGAGTCGTATGGTAAACCCTTTTCAGTTAGTGCATTCAGATATTTGGGATCCCTCTAACGAGACATCTTATTTAGGTTTTAAATATTGTTATATTTGTGGATGATTTCTCTCGTATCACTTATTTATATTTGATGAAAAATCATTCTGAATTAAGTTATATATTTCGTGCCTTTCATCTGAAAGTTCAAAACCAATTTGGTGTGTCGTTGAAAATCCTACGTACAGATAATGCAAAAGAATATGTTTTTGATTGTTTCAATAAATATCTTGCTGATAATGGGATTATACATCAGACATTTTGCTCATATATCTCTCAACAAAATGGGGTTGCTAAACGGAAAATGTGTCATTTATTGAAAATTGCTCGTTCTTTGTTGTTTCATATGCATGTTTCCAAAAAGTATTAAAATGATGCAGTTTTAACTGTATGTTATCTTATTAATCGTCTACCCACTCCTATCTTGGGAGGAAAGTCTCATCAGGTTTTGCACCTAGGGATTTCGCATTTCCCGCTACCTACTAAAGTGTTCGGTAGTGTATATTTTGTTCATAAACTTGCTTCTTGAGGAGATAAATTGGATTTTCGTGCCATTAAATGTGTTTTCTTAAAATACTCTCGACTTCAGAAAGGCTACAAATGCTGACCCTATATTGAATAAACATTATGTTTCAACATATGTCACCTTCTTTCACAATATACCATATTTTTCTCCATCAAATGAATTCTCAACCGAACCATTTCTGTTGTCTTATAATTGTTTACCTATTATGGATGTTGATTTGAGTCCAGAAGAACCGCACGTTATTTCTACCAAACCACCAGTCCATCATTTTTATTCACGAAACCCATGATTACATCCAGCAACACAATCAGCTCCACAATCTGTAGATCACGCACAAGCTTCACAATCTGATCTCGATCTTCTTATTGCGGTACGAAAAGGTACACGCTCTAGTATTCATTCTATATCGAAGTTTGTTTGCTACTCATAATTGTCATCCAGATATTAGTCCTTTGTATCTTCCTTGTTATCTGCTTCCTTACCTGATTCTTTACATGAAGCTTTGGGTCATCCTGGCTGAAAAAGACTGTGGAGGAAAAGATGGATGTTATGTATCAAAATAGTACGTGGGAATTAGTTTCTTTACCGTCTGGTAAATCATCACTTGGAATTCGTTGGGTGTACACTGCTAAATATCATCCTGACGAGACTATTGAACGGCTGAAGGCTCGTCTTGTTGGGATATATTATACATAGACGTTCTCTCCAGTATCGAAACTTCAATCCGTACGCATTATAATCTCTTTAGCGGTGAATTTGAATTGACCTTTATATCAGTTGGATATCAAGAATGCATTTCTCCATAGTGAGCTTGAAGAAGTATATATGGACCGACCACCTGATTTCGTGGTTGTGGGGGAGACGGACAAAGTATGTATACAGCGGAAAGCTATATATGGGCTCAAGCAGTCTCGCACTTGATTTGATAGATTCAATGCCGTTGTATAAAAGTTTGGTTTATATCAGTGCAAAAGTGACTATACCGTTTTTACACGAGTTCTTGAAGGAAAAAGAATTATATTAATAGTGTATGTTGATGATATTGTTATCAGTGGAGATGATATTGACGGCATTGTTGTTCTTAAGAAATTTCTCCAACATCACTTTCATATAAAGGACTTGGGGTCATTGCGATATTTCTTAGGAATTGAGATTGCACGCTCCCCAGAAGGTATTTGCTTGTCTCAGAGGAACTATGTCCTAGATATTTTAGAAGAGACTGGACTTTTGGGTACCAAGCCTATAGATACACCAATGGATCCTAATACGAAACTCTATAATGATCGACGCTGGATTAGAATTATTAGAAAATCCAGGAATGTATCGTCGATTGGTTGGTAAGCTTAACTATCTTACGATAACAAGACCGAACATCTTTTTTGTTGTGAGCATGGTGAGCCAGTTTATGGATTCTCCAAGGGAGACTCATTGGAAGGCAGTTATTCGTATTTTCGCTATTTGAAGAATTCACCTGGTCAAGGTTAATTTACCACAATCATGGAGATATTCAACAGTTGATTGGATTTTATGATGATGATTGGACGGTATCTCCTACTGATAGAAGATCTACTACTGGCTATTATACCTTCCTCAGTGGTAATTTTGTATCATGGAAACAATCAGTTATGACTAGATCAAGTGCGGAGGCTGAATACCGTGTTGTGGCTCATACTACGTGCGAGTTGATTTGGATAGCTAACTTCTTAAGAGAGCTTGGATTTCAAATTCATCGGCTTATCCCTCTCTTTTGTGACAATCAAGCAGCAATTCATATTTCGTCTAATCCTGTTTTTCATGAGAGAACCAAGCATATTGAAGTCGATTGCTATTTTGTTCGGGAAAAGAGAAAGAATAGATTTCTTAACCCTCACTACATTGCAAGTAAGAATCTAGCAGCAGATATTTTCACAAAAGTATTAGGAAAAACAAGGATTGAATGTTTATGTAACAAGCTGGGTCTACATGATATATACGCACCAGCTTGAGGGGGTATTAGAGATAATATTAGACTAAGTAGTTGGGATTTGATATTAGTGATAATATTAGACTAAGTAGTTGGAATTTACCCATAATCATAAACTCTAGTATAAATATATGTATTTCTTCATTAATTTCTTAATAATGAGAATTTTATTTTTCCATCAAATATATTGTCAAATCTAAACTAAAAATACCATTAATTTGATAGTGTTGATGCATGGAGAGTAGATATTTTAGTGATTTATACATTGTTCGATGCATCTAAAACATGAAAATTTCTTCGGTGCCTTCGTTATTGGGATTTCTTGGGCACACACTGAGTCAGTAGGACCAACCAATAACATTACGCCATGTGTCGGTTTCACACATTTTGGTTATTCACATGTATTGCTACAGGAATGTCAGATCAAAACTTTGTTTTTTAACTCCCCTTCCCTCCTTTCGTCAGGACCCCCATTTCTCCCTCTCTCCAGCTGCAGCAGAACCCGGCCATTTTTCTCAATCCCACTTCATGTCCTCATCGTAGTCAACCCAGCATAACCCAACCGTTTTTCATCGATCCTCCATCCCGAATTAAGCGCACATACAACATATTTTTCAAGTGTGGCAATAAAAGAGAAGGTTTTCTTTTCTTCCGCTTTTACTGGAAAAAAAAACCCAAGAGCTTAAGCTCCCAGAAAAATACAAAAAGATAGTCCCCATTCAAATTTCATCCATTGCGTTGATCAAAATCTAATTTGGGAGACAGCTTATCAAAGGGATCAATGTATGTCCACATTTAAATAGTGGGCAAGTTGCCAAATGACCAAACACATCTACCTCTCCATTGTTCATATTGATCCATTTTTTCACTTTAAAATATTAGTTTTTGTGTGTGTGAGAGAGAGGGGATTAATTTGAGATCTAAGACCCATTAATTTGTTTGGGGCAGAGAAAGAGAGTTTGAAGGGGATTCAGATGGGAGTTGGTGGTGATCACTAAGGAGGATGAAGGCGAAATACGTTAGTTGCAGTGGATGGACAAGTGAAGTTCGAGCTGGATGAGAATGAAGGTGAGGTAATAAGATGGAAACAGAGAAAGGGGGAAGGGGAGGGAAGGAAGTTTGAGCTGGAGCAGGTGTTGGCGGGCGAAGATGAAGGGACCGTGGAACCGCATAGCGTTGAGGGGAGGGAGAAGATGAACAGTACTTGAGGGTGGGGGAGAGTAATTTATGAAAGGGCCCACTATAATCACTAAAACCATAAAGGTAAAATATTTGATTTAATTATTATACGGAGTAGGTGAGGTTCTTGGATTTGATGAAAAGCTGATGACCGGTTGCAAGATGAAATAACCGGATCAGCTGGTTGCTAACAGATCCAATGGCCCAAATGAATTCCATACAGTGCATTGAAATTTGCCAAAAAATGCACCGAATATGGACTCCTAAAACATCATATAAGTTTTTAAAGGTGCAAAAAGTTCTATGGGTATACCCAAAGAATCAGAAAGATTCCAACATGGACATGAGTCCGATACAAATCCAAAGCGGGTACGTCTTTAGGGCAACATTAAATTCTAATTAAGGCAGGCCTAAACACAGCTGAATTGAAGAAAAGGATTGCAAGCGACCCCAAAGGTTTGGGATAAATGCATGTTGTTGTTGATGTAGCGCCACTGATGCAAAAAATTATAAAAAGTACTATAAAAGAAAGAAAAATCAATGCAAGACTGTAGTTACATGGTTCAGGTAGTGAAAAGGTTGGCTCCTGTTTCCCAAGGCAGGTTTTCCTTATTGGTACACAACTTATTACATAAAGGCAAGAAATTACGCAACAAAGAGAAGTTTGAAAAACATAAAAATATGGGAAACTTTAAAGCCGGTCCCAATTAGTTGCTCAATACTTGCATGTTGCAGTTGAAAAGAACCAGGCAATATCTCAAATGATTTATCAAGAAAAAGGAAGTATGGGTGGAATTCTTGCCAACCTACAAGGCAGAGAACACACACAGCTGCAACCGGTACGCTGGAAGCAAAATTAAAGCTAACACAGGGAGAAATTTAAACTTAACTCTCGAAAGATTCCGTCTCTCAAATTTTCCCTAATTTGAAGATAGTTAACATGAAAAATGCCTGACAATTCATCAATTAATGGTTATTTTGGTAAATGTGGGCTTTCCATACAAAGGGCCAATATTCTTCTTTTCCAAACTTAAACTCTCTTGCAAATCATTTCTGTTTGGATTTTTAAGATTCAAAGCTCCCACGATCTCTTAGAACCCCAACCAAACTAATTTCAAATCCAATTTATCTCATGTTTTCTGAATATCAACTCGGGTGATCTCAAATCCAATCAAAGTTATGATATCTATGTACAATACAGATGTATGTTTTAACTAGGTTGTTGCTTGGGTCCAAATCTAGTCACACGACAATTTAACAGGCTAAAGCTTTAGACATAGTCCAAACCTGATATGGGTAATCAAGCCATCATATGAACATTTCTTTTTACTCGTGTTTACCTTTTTATGAAGATTAATCTGTTATAAGGATTTATTGAATTGATATTGATGCATCCATATCATGAGGGTTTTATGTTTATTACTCAAACTGAAACCTCATTAAAGCTGGACCAATAAGTGATACCATTATGTTTACTCCAGATTGCAAAGTTGAAAACCCCACTTTCAGCCCCTGCACAACAGCTAAATCATAAGTACTCCTATAAGCCCCTCAAGAAAGAGATCGAGACAATGTATTCAAGTATGGCTAGGATATAGCTCGGCTGGGATTCGGGACTAATTTGAGCTCAATAACTTGTTGATTTGTTCTTAATATGACAAAAAAGATCAATCAATTTGTTAGTGTTTTGAATTGGATCTAGCAGTAAAAAATTTAATATATCATTAGGAGTTTACACAGTAATTTCCTTCAAAGTAGAAATTGACATTTATCTTCCTAGCCTTTTCCTCCTATTTGAGGGTATAACATTATATTTTGCGTGAAATTTGATAATTCAAAGATAGCAATTTCCCTTTCTTTCATTAATACCTGACTGACTTTAATCTTACATTTTATGGGTAAGCTTCAAAACTGTTGTAATCTTAACAATATTATTTTGAAGGATATTTAAATTTAGAGAAAAGCAATATATTGTCTTTACTTCAATTTAACAAGCAAAACAAGAAATTAAATTATATTAAATCTATCTTTGTACATAGTATTTTCGTTCTCTCATAAATTTGATTCAAAATGTGCCATTTCTTCTTGATGAATTCCTTCAAAAAATTAAAGCCTATCAGGCTTGGTCAGGCTTAATAAAAAATTAATACCTATCATGTTTTGAGTATAATTAATCAAGAATGTCACTATTATGAGGTTATTATAATAATTTTATTACTAAAAAATATTTCTATGAAAAAATAATTGACGGTATTGGCAATAATTTCTCTAGCATGCCATTACATTGCCCAATTTACTAGTCTATCTACAAAGAAATGTTTTCCCATATATGCTAATTGCTAAAGCAAAAATTATGTATAATTCAGGCAGTGATTATCCTTAAAAAAAATAGGGATGGAAGAAGAGCTAAATAGCTGCATTTCGCCAATGATAAAGAGAAGTGTAACAACAAAGATGACAATCTTTATCCCAAGACATTTTGGTCAGGGCATGAATACTTTTCCTCCATTCAGTCATATATAAGGCGAACCATTTAGTTAGTTGAAAACCAATAACTAAATAGGCTGGTGATAATGTATAATCATCTAAAAGCAAAAGCTATGAACAAGAATCTCTACTTCTAACCCCTATCCATTTTCCCTTCCAGACGTTCTTATCAAAGAGGAATGTGCATCAAATTATATCTTACCTCTTCCAGGTCTCTATTACAATAGCAAACTAAGGTTACTTTAGGAGTAAACCAGAATATACAGCACAAACTGTGTACTAATTGAATTTAATATTGACTGATCACATAAGATCAAAATTCCTCATGCCAAATCCTCATGGAAAACAGCTTCCTGTAAAGGGTGATTAGGCAACTGAGCTGCATACTATGAGTCCCCTTTGGAAGTGAGCAAAAAAAGTGCAGATACTGAAACTCCCGCAACTGCCCGCTAGGACCTTCAGAGGATGGCAAAAGATCTTTGGGAGATCATTAGGTTTTACTTACAACTAGAATTAGATGACCAGTTAATTTTTTCTTCGCGGCGGGGGGGGGGGGGGGGGGAGGCTTAGATGACCAGTTTGGACTTTATATCTACTCGTGTGCAAAACGGGTGGCGAAAGATCAGGGTTTTTATGCACTTTGAAGTCAGGTTGACAGCACATAAAAACTTGAAATTTCTTTTCTGGGCATTCACGTCTGTGAGTCTTGCTCCACACCCTTTTAAATGGGAAATGCAATGGTGATAGTAATATTATTGTGGGTACAGTACAATATAGCAACGCAATATGAAAAGTGAAGGGCCAGCACAGGAAGGGTATAATCAATATGGACAGTTTCATCAGTAAACCTGCTTGCATATATAACATGAGATCTCACTAATTAATTGCATTTATAAGTCAAACCATACATCTTCATCAAGATCAGGAGAGAGCTGGAACAGTCATCTTTCCTCAAACAGAATATACGATTAATTCGTTAGTTTATCAGACCCTTACTTTGCAACTAAAAGCAAATATCAGCTTGAATTATCAAGCAAAGGGCTTTTATTTTTTAAGATCTTATGCGAAGGACCTAAATTCATGAGATGTACATGAAATTCATATCGCATATGACTAATCCAATTATATAACATGTGGCATGCAAGGTGAAAATCATATGATCGGCTAAACAAAGTGATTTTGCTGAATTAATTGCAGAAAAGTTACCTGATGCTCTGGTTGATTTTGGTAGCCCATATTCCGCCACTGAGCAATCGTCATGCCATGAAAAATTACAACACTAAAATATGCATCAAGCAAGAGTATGCGATCTGCAGCTATAGATGCTACATCCAATAATGCAGGAGTTGGAGGTGCATTAAAGGAATATGAAAGTAGTGAAGGCTGAATCATGACAACAGAATTGGTAATACTCTCCCGGTTCAGCAACATACGAAAATAAGCAGTTTCATCTGGACTGTTGTTGAAAACCTGCAGGTATAAAGCAAGTTACTAAAAAGTACAAATGTGCATACTTGAAAATTTAAAAAACAATGTTGCAGATCACCTGTACGAATTGCGACCGTCGTAGATTAAACATGAATTGTGGGAATATTGAAAAATTGGGGTTAATTATAAAAGATGAAGGGTCATCTTTTCGATAATCACCAAACCGTGAACATAGGCGGATGAGGGACCTGTCCAACCACCGTGTGGCATCAAACTCTTCCTGATAAAACAAAGAAGAAAACAACGCATTCATTAAAAAGAGTGAACAGAAAATAACTTATGAGACAGCCACAAATAAAGGCTCACTTAAACACCTCATTGGTGTAAAACGAAACAAAAATATTATTTACAAACAATAAACATATCTAATTTTGCGCCAATGTGCGATGATGCAACCAAATTCTGTAACCAACAATATTCTGTGTATATATAGCAAATGGCAACTTAGCAAACTATAGCTGATTGCTTCTCTCCATTAAACCATTGTGTGTTAACAGATTAATTTTAAAAATGAACTAAGAGAAGACTGTGATAATGTATTCCTAGTGATTGGAGGTGGTTATCTTACCTCCATTTCCATTTTCAAAGAAATAAATCTTGCTAATACAACAGCTGCAGTCTCCTGGTCAAAGCCTTCAACTAATTCCTGCAGGTGCAATGTTTAGTAAACCAGTAAAAGGGAACAATAAATGTATAACTACAAACAAACAACAGGTCTCTCAAAGCAAACTAAAAAATCTATTTTTTACTTGAGCACGTGCTTATAAAGGTGATGGGCCGTACTGAAAATATTCAGATATAGGCATATGAATTGCCAATAAAGCTGCAGGTTATAATGCTAGCTCTGGTGTAGTTTCTATCAACTTTCTAATCAACCAGCTCACTATAGCCCATTTCAGCAATTGAAAATGAGGATAGAAGACCAAGCTTGGTCAGAAAATTTGTATTATGAGAGGAGAGAGAGAGAGAGAGGGGAGGCGGGAGGGATTAAGCCCATAAATTTGTCTTGAAATACATTGCTGGCCCACTACCTAGTATCGTTGGTTGGCTTCCGGTCGACTTGTTTTTAGTTCCAGGGTCTGGAATTGAAAACATGCCTAAAAAAAGACTGAAGTACCATATTATTTGCTTATCAAATTTGTACGGGACCAGGGACAATGTGTGAAATTGGATATATACATTGCCACTCCACTAACCTTGAGGTTAGGATTTTACATTGATGTTGTTTAAAACCAAAATACCTAACATAGGAAAAACACTTACCCAAGGAAAGTTTAACACCACAATCTAGTTTATTTTGAGGTGAACTCAACAAAGGAGAAAAATGTTTCAACAAAGAACCTGAAGGTGGGTCTACTATATTCCATAATGGCATTTTGGGTGTAAGAGAATATGGCGTGAATGAAATTGCTGACATTTCAATTAAAAAAAGATGGCACCGTGGGTGTAAATATATAATGTGAATGAAATTGCTCACATTTAAAGAAGAAGAGAAGGTCCAAAAACTAATTATAAAAGAACACAAGCACGGCACCTTTCAAATGGTGTCAATCAGATCCTTGGTTACAAAGCACCAGAAACGAGGGGGTTAAAAATAAAAAACCGTAAGCAACAATATAGTTGCATAGTATTTGGGTATCTTGACAGACACAAATTCAATTAGTAACAAATATGAGATTGATTGATTCTGCAATCTGCAATTAGCCATTACACGTCGAACCAAGGAAGTGCATATGGTTAACTGACCAACCAATGCATGCATACTGAAGTAGAGCTCTGTCAACAAAGTAGTATAGGACAGAACAGGTTGGAATAAAAGACAAATCAAATGCAGAAATGATGGATACCTAAGATTTTTTTTTACTAGGATTAATTCTGATCGTTTTGAAGACTTTCCCGAAATATTGTAAATCCTGTTACATCGTGGTCAAAATACCTTCACCTCTGTGGGTCAACAGCATCAGTTCCAATCAAGTCTGATGGGATCTAGTCATCATGTAAGAATGAGCGCGGAAGAAGGCTCCAAGAATTCTTACTTGCAACTAATATTTTAAGTTTTTATGAATACCAAAAGAAGCAGAGGTGGTGACTATTCTCACTGAAACAGCTAATTAAAAATAAGATGGTGCTTAAGCTAAAACCAAATTTCCAAACCTGCTAATCTATACAACTGCAACAAAAATATTTTGATACCACTTTAATTTCAAAATGGATCCACATTTTATAGAGGTATTTCATAGTTTCAAGTAAATATACTCTCTCTGCAGCATTTGAAGGATATGAAAGCAATGAAAATTGGGGGGAGTTGAAGCAAAAATAAATAAATAAATAAACTTGTAACTAACCTCCGTGTTGGCAGAATCATCGACCCATTTTCTTGTGATGGTTGAAACCCGAAGCCTCATTTGGCCTTCAGGATTCTGGTAACTGCAGGGAAATAGACATATAGCTTCAAGGAATATATTCTCAACATGAAATGGAGGAAAAAGGGGGGAGCACAAGCGTTGCACAGAAGAAACATACGTTGTAACAAACTGTATGTACAATTGTGGATTTGGGATTCCTGGCTGGTTTGATCGGTCGCTCGGTGATATATCAAAGAAAACCGTCAAGCAGGTACTCCTATCTAGGCCACACATTTTCCATGAAGTTGTATTTCCTTGTCCAATCACTGTATCAGCACAAAGCACTCCTTTCTGCATGCATATCATTATTCACGTTGATTCATATGTTTTTCGGGAAAAAATATTGCGAAAAAAGTAGCTAAACTATCAGAAGATGGGACCTTTTCCAAAGATGTACATGGCCCAATGATTCCCTGAACTTTGATGTCCTTGGAACAGTTGATCTCAAGTGTACCGCTGAAATAAAAGTAAACATGAATTTTCATTGATCATGAAATATCACTAACAATAGTTGTAAGGATATATAGAACAGAAATGTAAGCAATACATGAGAAGTAATAATGGTTTTGCAGAGAGTGTCATATATCAACACCATAAACATGCATGATTCTAAAAATAAAACGATAGGTTTAAAATGCAGAAACAATCTACAAACTAGTAAAAGAATAATTTAGCAATTTGCTATAAGAACAAAAATTAGTTGCCTTTGGACAGAAAAATAAAAAAAATGAACGTCTGGCATATATAATCTATTAGTTGGTGGTAGTGATGGCGAAAGAAATCTCCAGCCGCCTTCCACCCTCAGCCACAAAAACCCACCAAGCAACTTCAAACCAAAACCAAAACCAAAACCTTTCTTTCTATTCCTAAAACTCAGCTTTTCCCCTAACAATTTAAAATTTCTAGCCAACTCTTCAAATCCATTAGCAAAAGTTCTCTCCCGCAAAGATTAAAACCTCAACATTTCCCCCCACTTTTCGCAACTCCTCCATACCCAATCTGTATTCATATCCTCCCCTTTCACCAAGTGTCCGTGGTTTTGAAGAAACTGGGAAGGAAATACCAGAGAAAGGGCGAAATAAGTTCGATAGATCTTGTTTGGCTTTCAATATCCCATGGAGCCAAGCATATCTGTAGAAGAATGGTGTGGTGGGTACTACTATCATTTCCGGTGACGACCATCGCATCCAATCACGGCTGTCATATTGTATTGAAATTGCTGCAGCACATGGTGTCTGCCTTTTCTATCATGATTCCAAATTGAAGTGAAATTGTTATTTCTATCGCATCCGGCAAATCTGGCTATGGTAACACCCAATCCAATGATGGGTTCAAGAGATTGGAATAAAGGCTTGGGCAGAGTCCTTGCTAGGCAACTGCCGATTCTTAAAGTGCTATGTATTTGTGTATCAGGACTTGTTTGATTGTGGATAAGTCAAGTCAAGTTCGTTATGAATCCTTCCATATATGATGCAGCATACTGTAAGATGTAGGCTGCCTTTCTCGATTGTTGTGGAAATGCATCATTCGAGTGCAGAAGTTTGGCCATCTACAATGCAGCAATTGTAGCAGTTGCGAGTCTCGTGACCATTGTGTAGTTTTTGTTTCAATATGTTTTCGGTATATGTGGATCTAGGTTTGCGAGTTTGAATCATTTCTAGCAAGATGGAACTTAGCTTATTGCCAACTTACAATTGGGAAGTGATTGTTTTTTGTCATGACATCAGTAAGATGTTATGAACAATTTGACATGCAATATCACAAGCACACTTGTATAAAGGCGGAATAAAACAGGAATTCCATGCGCAGATGAACAAAATGATTCAGAAAGATGCTAATTGAAGCATCCCTCGCCAATGTAGTTTGTCCTGAAAGACAACTAATGGCCTTTAAAATCTTCTCTGTCATGTCGATCAAGAAGCAAGGTTCGAGGTTTCAGCCGAAACCACCGATACGTGGAGGTTTCGTATCGGTTTCGGTAGAGACCGATACGAAACCAGAAACCGATACGAAACCAACCATACAATATCGTTTCGGATGAAATCTTTAAAACCTTTTTTTTTTATACCATTTTTACTGTTGTTATGATCATTGTAGAGACCTTCGTTGTTAGAAAACCGCAAAAAAGTGAACCCAAACCCTATATTAATACTTATCTAAATACATTTTTCAATATATTTTGCATCATGGCTGGATTTTTAAACACTAGAATCGTTGCCTTGTAATATAGAACCATAAATTTAAATATTTAATATATCTACACTTATGTATGTTGTATTACCGTTGAAACCCAAACCGAGATTAGCGAAACTAACCAAAACCCATCGAAACTAATAAAATTATGAGAAATCGAAACCGAAACCAAGTTCTTGAACTTTGAGAAGCAGTTTTAATTGTACCAAATAGTGAGTTAGCATGCGTTTGTAAGAGCAAACGGTGAATAAAACAATAGGAATAAATTCAATGCTCAGGGAAGAAATGCATATAAGGGGCTAATAGAATGTCTACTCCACCAAAAAAAAAAGACGATGAAAGAGTTGAATCAATTCCCTAATATTGAAAGGTATTAAAATATATTGTAGTGTGTAAAAAAGGCTACGGGATGCAGAAGGAAATAGCAACTAAAAGCTTCCAACGTAAAGTAAGTTGCATGGTCTGAGAGAAAATAATTGTCAATCCACTCTGCAAACCTATTCTCAGTCAATAGCCACTAAACTGAGTGGCATGGATGATGGGGACAACGGGAACGATACCAGCCAATTCATAATTTTTCAAAAGTGCAGGATACAAATAACAATTTGTGACAATATGTTAAACTTTTATTTGTTTTTATATATAATCAAAATTATCATTTTATCAGACTATAGATTCTAAATTGAGAATACAATTAAATCCCACATTTTATAAATTCTAAGATGTGCCAGAAAAAGGAGAATGACAAGTATTCATTAAGTAAACATGCCTCCTGGCTATCTTTTCTTTTGAAAGAAAGGTACTGGCTAGTGAGTCCCTAGAAACGATAGTCAATTTTATAATGGAAAATGCAAGATCAGAAAATTAAAGGCTTGTAATTATTGGAGAAGCAAATGCAATTTATAATAAAATGGGAGCATGGCCAAGAACATACCGCAAATGTTGGATGCACCTCTTTCAATGAACAACTAACTCATTCTGCCTTATTCAATTTTGTTCAATTTTACAAACAGATGGTAGATAGCTTGGCATGCTTTATGTTGAATTAACCAAGGCTACATTGCAAAAGCAGTTAAAACATATATGGATTGCACAAAAGGCAGGATTATTAAAGCAGCATGATGGTGAAAAGGTTCACAATGCACTGCTCATTAGAAATGGTTGAGTTGGATCAGTGGTAAACAAGGGACAAAAACATCAAGCTTACAAATGGTTCCTCACCAGATATAAAATTGAGATGGCTCCATGATATGCAACATATAATCGAGGAGGTAAAGAGATTAAAAATAAAGGTCCACATGGAAATATACAGCCACGCATAAATGGTAAACAAGAAACGATAAATGCATGGTATTATAAGAAAGTAAATATACTCCTAATTAGGAGCTATGAACAAGTTTACTTCAAATAAGCTTAATCAGGCGTTTAAGGCCTATATACAATCTCAAGGGCAAACCACGATTCTGTAAAGCACAGTTTATAATTTATATTTATCAATGGGAGCTACAGTGTCATAAGCAATGAATATCAAACTGGCTTTCCAGAAAGAAAAAAATTAAAAATGAATCTCTATATTCAAAAACACAATCCCAACTTACTTAAAGGAAAGTCCAAGAGATTGTTCACCATCCTCAAATATTCGCTTGAATGAGTCTTTAAAAACTGAATGACCAAAACTCTCTGCAAGGACAACTAGACCACCTGTCCTTTCAACTGCAACTTTCATCTCCGCAACCCCAACCTGGACGTAATTACAATCATGTGATGGTTTTGGGATGACAAAAATATCAACTCACCATCTAAATGTATAACAAATAAATAGGTTTCGTAAAACAAGGTTGAAAAGGCTTATTAGTTGGCGTTTACATGTTTTGATGAGCAACTGCTTTGTTAAAAAAAGGTTGAATGACTGCATGATGGATCAATGCCAAAACAAAATGCAGGTGAAAGGTCATTTAACAGATGCATATGACATGCATAGCTCACCAAATACCTAAAAAAAAGGAGCGCAAATTCAACATCAACTTAATAGAGACCTAATTGTCCCTCTTACCATCAACTTTTTTTTAACATTGGTCTCGTTTTTTTCAGGTTTTCTACACATGCAAATTAAAGTCTTTTTTGGTGTATTCCTTGTATTCGGGTTATAAAGGGTATAATCCTATTATGAGTTATGTGCTGGCAAAATATACAGAGAACAAATGTTTACATAAATGTTTACTGGTAAAGGTAAAGGTATTCTTTTGGTTTTGTCACCAAAATACGGTTCATAGAACAACCTGATGCGGCTTTTACCATAAAATGTAGATCCATATAAAATCAAGTTCTTTGTTTACAGCATTTAACTATAAGTATTCCTAACAAATGACGTGATCAATGTTGTGGAAAGTGGAAAGCATAGAAAAGCAGTAGGGTGGGGCTTAAGCTTTAGTAGGGCTTTAGCGGCAAAATCCACCAAGACTTTTCTATGTAATATTAATATAATGATTATGCATTGTATAAATAGAAACATTATGTAAATAAAAACATTTAGAAACAAAATAAAACAAAATAAGATATGTTTTCTTTTTTATAATTTCTATAATATAAATATGCAATAATAGAAATATAATGAAGCGTAAGAAGACAATATTAGTAAATATGTCATGATATAATGTATTAAAAAAAGATGATTTTATAAATTATAGACGAAAATGAGATTTAATTATTCCATCATTTAATATAATAATTTGCAATTTTTATAGAATAAAGACTTTATCCCATTCCATTCACTTCCAGGCAGGATTAAGCGACGCTTTAAGCACATAAATAAAGCAAGTGAACGCAGGGCTTCAAACCTCAAAAGCAGCACAAGGGCTTTATGCTAACGGTCTACCGCTTTATGCCAAAACGAAGCAACTCATGACCGCAATCCGCTAAAGCAGGTTTTCAGTTAGGGTTTATGGGGCATTTTAAAAACAATAGAAAAGAAAATTTTGGTCTCAGAAAACATGGAGAGGATCTACCTATATTTTTCACACATATAAACTTATCTAATACCTTTATTTCAGAGGGAAGAGGGGGTTGGTAAAGTATGGAATTGTGACTTGTGAGTTTGTCACATGAAAGCGACAAGTTCAAGACAGGAAACCAACAAAATGGGAAAGGAGATTGATTCTGTTTACTAAAAAGGAGGGGGTGGTAATGCAAGACCATCTTATCATGAGTTAAACTAAAACTTTATTAAAGAACCATCAAGCTAGAGCATATAAACCATGTGTCCTACTTTATTGAAAAATCATCAACCTGAAGCATATATATCATGTGTCCTAGTTATTTCATTCTTATACCCTATGACGTTTTGGCCAAGTAAATATAATAAATGTTCAATTTCTCAAGAACTTTAAATGATTTCTACTAGATCTTTCTCTTGCACAAAATGACAATAATCTCAATTATCAATATGCCTCATTCTTTCATTGACTAGATTATCACCAATGTCCATAGCAGATTTGTCATCACACTTCAAAATCTGAGGCTTTAAGCTTCAGTAGGAAGTAATCTTGGTTGCAGGAACCTTGGGGGCATATAACGAACCGCACTTCGGGATCTTGAATCCACGGTTCTTACTGAGATTTGAAACAGAATCTCATCTCTCATACAATAGAAGCTCGATTCAGTTTCGAATCTCTTCATGTGGGCTATTGTCTCTACAGCTTCTTGGCTTTTATTGAAATATTGGATTTATAACCTAATGAATTATTCTAGGGTTTGTAATTAATCAATTCATGGTGCAATTTTATAATTTTATGGCATTTTATCTATATAATTTCATATACATATATATAATATAAAGCGCTCCCCCGACGCTCCTAACATAAGATTCTTTTAGGTTTTGGCGATTTCCCGCCCCCGCCCCCTCCCCTGCCCCCGTTTTGTGCGACTAGGGGAAGTATTTCTCAGCCACATTAGCCCCCAGGTAATATCTAAACACTGCTCTATTTATTATCGTGTCAACATTACATTTTGTGTTTCTAAGATACGATGCAACCTCCAACAAATACATGATGACCACTTACTCATATCTTACTTATTAAACTTACAAAATGAGAAATTTTAGGCCTTTCGATAGATATTAACTATAAGAGATGACTCTTCTAGATGGCATCGATCATCTACGCAATTTCCCAATTATTTAGTTGGCAAGGAAAAAAACATAGCTTTGGGTTTGAGATGACTTGGGCAAAAGGATGACCAAAATGTTAGCACTGGTTGTCAGCCTGAACCTGCTATTTCGAGATCCACGACTGTTACAAAGATAAGAGTCTACGCAAGACCTAGAGAGCGAATTGGAAAGTAGAGAGGATTCTACCATGTATGCTACACAAAACAGTTACAACCAAACGGAATCCCACAAAATTTCTAGGACTATGAGAAAAGTTCTTCCACAAAGTTCCCCACGACTGTGGAAATAGTTCATAGATGGAGGGGAACAAAGAGAAAAATTGCTGTAAGAGTTGCATTCATTTAGAGCCACAAACTAGGATTCACACCCAGATTATTAATTAAAATAATGTGAGGTTCTAATTAAAGTTCATAAGATTGCTTAACATAAAACTTGCATAATTAACTAATGTGCTTAACTAAAACATACGACCATCTCAGCGTAAAGACATATACATAGCATTCTTAATGCTCATCTATTTCACCGATATAAAGAAATTTGTTTGTGGCTCTTACTTGTACACCAAGTCAAATTAAATGTCTTTTGACTACCATTACATAACTTTCTATTACCCTTCCAGAAAGATGCTATCACAATGAATTGCTCCAATACCAAATTTGTGGATGGTGTGTGCAGTATATGTAATAGCTAACATATAAGCGCTAAAACAAGAAAGAAAATGACTCAAACCTGATCAAGCGCAGATGCAAATAGGTCTAGTACATGGCCCTGGCTAACCAGCTGTTTGGCGAGGTTGTCGTAGAACTTTACTGCTTTGTGGAAATGTGGAGCTACATCTTTATCAAGATCTTTGTGGGAGCGCACAGGTTCTGATAGATCTTTGGACACAATCTGCAAGAAATGCACGGTAAGATTGAACATGCTAATAACATCTGAAATCAAATCACACTACGATCAAGTGGCATGCATTGTTGTTCAATTCAATTCACCGAAGAAGAGCACAAGATGGTCATACCATTCCAGGACCTTCAGTACATGGCCCACCAACCAATGCTATAATACGAGCTCCAGTACCCGGCATGCACGCCCCCAATAATCCAGCTGCAACATTCAATGCGACACCTGTGCACCGCAGAGCCCGGTTCCCAGACTCTACAGGCCACTGATCTGTCTGCAACTCATCTAACAGCTGCCAAAAATACCAGCAACATATATTAAACTCATAAACTTTATTTCTTATATAAAAGCTGAACTTTGTGAGAATGTGATCTAATCCCTTTGAATTAAATAAAACACCCTATAGCAACTCCATGCCTAAGAGTTCAGCATAATTCCTTATAGCAAATCTGTCATCTTTGTCCATCCTCCAGACTTTCCCCCTTGCTCTAATAGACAACTATAACTGATCATTTATAAGATTATGGCAATCCCCTCTCTTGTTGAAAGCCTACCCAGCTACCATTTTGATACTAATTGAGAGAAGCATGGCATAAAGTCAACCCCAAATAGCAAATTTTTGTCAAATATTAATCTTTTGTGGAGCATTTGCTCAATAGCCCACCCCATCTCAACGGGGAAAACGGCTATATAACTATAATTATGAAGCCAAACAATTAAATTTTACCAAACTTACAGTGGTAAGTGTGTACTCGCAATCCGATGCAGGCAACAAGAACCGATTCACTGAAGAACTCCCCATCACGTTCTGCTGCTGCAACCCATTCGGCTGCCCTCCCCCCTTCACAAACCCCCGTCCCGCCCCAGACAACCCGAGCTGATCCAAGATCTGATCTTTCGAGATCTCCTTCGTCCCCCTAAACACATAAATCTTCAAAATGTCCGGAAACCCCAACTCGTGCAGATGCACCTGCGTCCCATACGTGATCAGCCCCACCAACGCGTTCTCCGGCAGCAACCCCACAGCCCTCCTCATCGCCGACTTCACAAACTCCAATTCCTCCTCGATCACACAAGTATCGATTACGAACAAGAACACCGGCGGCGGGGGAGCCGTAG
Source organism: Agapanthus africanus (assembly GCA_030015575.1). Lineage (NCBI taxonomy): Eukaryota > Viridiplantae > Streptophyta > Magnoliopsida > Asparagales > Amaryllidaceae > Agapanthus > Agapanthus africanus. The sequence goes on along the minus strand of CM057350.1, from coordinate 125,847,628 downwards.
CCGAGTCGAATTGCGACGTCATCTCGTACTCGACGGTGGAGCACTGGGGGTAGAGCTCGCCGGGGACGCTGGACTCGCTGATCGCGGCGTAGTGAGGGGGGAAATGGTTGCGGGAGAAGCAGAGGGGGCAGATCCAGATCTTGGCGACGAAGTCGACGCGGCAAAAGGGGTTGAGGACGGCGGAGCACGGCGGCTTGCAGCGGAGAGGGGAGTAGGGGAGCGTTACGAGATCGGGGGAGGTGCGGATCGGCGAGATCGAGGCGGCAATGGGGATGATGCATTTCGACGCCTCCACTTTCGACCGCGGCCACGCGTTCCACGACATGCGCACGCCGTCGGGGCCGTCGGGATCGGAGGTGGGGCCGACAGCGGCGGCGCCGAGGTCTGCCGCCATGAATGGATCTTGAATAGGGGAGAGAGATAGGTTTGGGGAAGAGAGAGAAAGAGGTTTTTTTTTTTGTTTTTGATTTAATTTTTGGGGGATTTATGGAGTGAAGAATTGGGGGGCGGGGGTGTTTTGATTTTGTTTCGATGCGGTGTATTAATTTCAGGGGGGAATGGTTTTAAATCCTTAGGTTATAAAAGTGATAGTTTTAGGTCCCTAGACCAAAAAAAGTTGTGAAAAACTCCCCTGAGCTTGAAGATTCTTGTATTTTACTCTCTATAGTATATTTACTATTGTTTTATGCCAACACCGCCCTTTTAGGCAAACTACTACATTTATCTTTCAAGCTGCTATAGTTATCGTTCAAAGCACTACATTTATGTTATAAAGTACTACATTTGCATTAAAATACTACATTCGACATGAAATTGTTACATTATTTAGTAAAATTACTATATCCATTACATTGACCTATTTCAATATAAATGCAACATTTTAGAAGATTAATATAATACTTTAAAAGATAACTATAGTAATTTAAAAGGTAAATATAGTGGTTTACATGAAATATCAGTACTGGCATAAAGAATAGTAAATATACTACATGAACTAAAACACAAGAATCTTTAAGTTTACGAAGTTTTTCATAACCTTTTTTAGGCCAGGGACCTAAACCTATTGTTTTTAAAAGCAAGGGACTTAAATTGATTTTTCCCTAAATTTTATGATGAAGTGTGGGTACCTGGTAGTGATGTTACCGATGAGGGAAATGGAGAGGGTTGACGATGGTTGGAACTTGGAAGAAGGAAAGGCATGGGCTTTATGGTCTACCCAAATTTAGATCCATCTTTTGTTTTCACAATATACTTCCCATGAAATATTCATTCACTAAAAACATTTTTTTTAAATCCCCTTCTTTTTTAAAAAAGAAAGATCCCTTTTGGAAAATAATTCTGAAAGGAGAAAGTGCAGCTACATTGCGCAGCACACCCAAAAGCTGGGTTGTGGGCCTAATGCACTTAGGTGCGGGCCCATTGCGTAGCCACACCAACCTCATTCAAATATCAAATTCCAAAATTATAACGAAAATGACACTCGGCACAAATGACATCTGCATGCTATTTTTATCTTTTGGTAAGGCTTAAACATCTATGCCTGCTGAGAAAAACGAAAAATAAAATCTATTTTTTTTATATTAAGTACGAGTAATTTACATCTGATTTAAATTTGTTATATTTTGTGTTGTTTGCTTCGATCTCTACTTCTTAATGCATTGGTAATTCAGCGCATTGCTTGAATGCTTATTAGGCTTTAAGCACCGCTTGAACATCGCATGTCTAGAGAGCTCTAACACATGATAATATTCTAACACATATCATTACTATCACCGGAACTCTAGGGAGTCTGTGTGGCATTTTGACTAAAATAAAATGATCGAAAAACTTAGAAATCCATAATTCTTAGATGGTTCATACTCTTTCGGTAAAATATCCTACAGAATCAATAGTCGCGAAAGCCTACAAAATATCTATGGAAAAATGTTTTAATAAGATTATTTTGAACAACAAAATATTCAACAGTTATAGAATTCTGAAGCCTAAAGATATTTGTCTATTTATTTAATAAGGTAAATGTTTTAAATCTATTTATTACATTGTTCTGCTTTGTTAGCATGGGGCCGGCCTCCATGCTTGAGCTTTGTCTTGGCTTTGGCCGGGCATGGGCCCACTTGACTTGGGTCCTGGCTCGGGCCCACTTGACTTTGACTTTGACTTATGACTTTGAATTTTGACTTTTCGATTTTAGTAAAAAAGGGTGTAATTTTAGACCCCGGCACCAAGTACCTCATCGATCGGCCACCATCGACGGCAGTAGATAAAACAATTCCCAAGGAGGTATGGACTATAGGGACTGAGAATTACTCAGGGTTTCGTGGTTCTACATGCGAAACAAAATGGTACAAAACGTGGTGTCCTGATACTAAGGATAGAGTAATCAGCCAACATTTGATAGTCGTTGAGTTTACGATGTCTCGGAGAAAACAGACTCAGACAGATGGTGAGTAGAAAACATGACCACCGCCAGGCGATGTTCGAGGCTTTAGTCCAGATCATAGAAGATGAGGTGGTCCGTACTTCAATTCAGGCGGAGAGTCCGGTACAGCCTATTGTGCGGAGGCCTATGGGATTTAGACGCATGGAGGAGAGGCTAGGGACGAGTCTTCGAGGATATGGGATCGGGAGTTCGACATAAAGTCTGCATGGGAGATTCGTGGTATGGATATTTTCATAGATGGGGAGTTGTGTACGTTGCAGCGCTGTATCTAGCAGATTCTGGCTCGGTATGGAAGAGAGGATACTCAACCCGTGTCTTCTTATTTAGTGGAGCACTCCAAATTTTCAGTGTCATCATCAGGAATAGCCAGCAACAAGGATAGATGGAGGTCGAGAATGGGTTATAGGGGCACAGATGTAATATCAGGTAGATCGGCGCTTCAGATTATTATCGCGGTATCAACAAGAGATGCAGGATTGTTGACCGTCTTCGAGGCAATTAGGGAGACCAAATATTTGCGGAGATTGTCGGTTTTTGGTGTTCCACAAAAGGTGAGAGTGTTCTTCTTAGAGGACGGGAAGACGGTTGTGGCTCTTACGAAAATTGGTACCCATGAGAGTCGGACAATTGCATTTACGGAGATGACTTTGGATATCAAGTTTAAGAAGTGTCTGGACTTGATCTGCCTGGTTGCCTGATGAAGGCACGACGATGACGAGAGCAGGAGTTCCAAGGTTTTCAAGAAAGTAACGAGATTTGATGAAATTTGAATCAAGGTGGAGATTGTTGATAATTGATTCAAAATTATAGGCCTAAGATTTGAAGCCTAGATCGAGTAGGAGTTGATGATTGAGATTTAATTTAAATCTTAATCTTATCTCTTTGATATCCCGGTTTAAATCTAAGTCTTATTTCTAAATTGATGTAGGTTATAAATATAAAGCAAATAGCCTAGGATTTTTAAAAAAAAGAGGGTTGCCAATATTCTCCACAATTAAAAGAGCCAACTATAAAACCAAGAGAGGGGGATAAAGAAGAGGTTTTTGTGAGGGTTAGAAATTCTTTGGCGGTGATAGGTGAATGCGTTCTCGTGTAATCCTTCCTTGATAGTGGAAGTTCTTATCATCGGATTGCAGAATTAGATGCAATTGCGCCGAATCTGGGTAAAATCTTGTGTTTATGTTGTTTGGTATGTTCTTCTGATAACTTGAGTTATTTTGGTAGATTCTTCAATTACTCTTTTTCAAATAGTTTCGATTCACGCGATACTGATAGATTTTCCGTTTCGGCTCTTTGTATGATTTGTGATTCTTTCGAGGATCACGGGCATAGAAATTATAACACTATGCACTTATTTGAATTAATAAGATATAAGAAAATAAAGAGCCATATGGGTTTTGTAATTTAAATACATTTATGTTTATTGCTTTAATTTACTATTTATTCATTATGGTAAAATATTTGATAATATTTAATAAATTAGTTATAATTTTAAAAAATTCTCAAGTATGAAATTTCCTTGGCATGGTCAGCCAAATTGGCAATTTTATTTCAAGGACTCTCTCTTTTCGCATCAAATAGTAAAGAGAATAGTTGAATTTACCTACTAGTCCATTCAATTAATATAGAGATATGATGACATTTTCCCCCTGACTTTGTCATCATAGATTCATGGTACAGTAGCTCTCATCCTCTGATCCCTTTGCCGGAGATTCTTCTTTCCTACTTCTCTATCGATGACATTGTCGAGCTTATCCATTGACTTTTTCCCCCGGCGCGCGTCTGTGTTATCTTGGTAAGTGACGGCGTCATTAGAGGTATTTGGCGACATTTGCCCCCGGCGCTCGTCCCTCTTGGCTTGTCCTTGATGTAAAGGCTGAACAGATCAGACCGTTGCGTCAGAGGTGGATAGTCTGGTGAAGACTGACCGCTTAACAGCTTTGGTAATTTCCTTTTATGGCACCCGAACATATTGGGTGCTCCGGCTGCCGTTTGTCTGAGAATTGCTGGGGATGATCACATTTGGCCTGCAGCCCTTGGTAGGAAGCTTGGCAGGGCTGGCCTGAGTGATAACATATACACCGTCCTTCGTCTTGTCGGAACCCACGAGCCCAATAGGAGTTTCGGGGGTCACAACATACTTGGCGAAGTGGGCGGGCAAGAAAGTGTCGAATTGGATGGTGGAGCCCGATCCTCCAACTTCGACATGGCCATGGGGAAGCTGAATCACAGATCCCGGCACCATCGTCATGAAATAGATAAAGACAGCAGTTGCTCCCATCAAGGAGAAACAAATGTTAAAATGCTCATTTAATGACAGAAATAAACCACAAAGAAAGAAAAATCTGTCCCGACGGACGTGCCAGAATCCGTCCACCTCCGAAAAGGGATCCCGGAAGACCTTTGGGGCTCTCGGGGATGTTTAAGGGGTCAGATCGATGCGGATCCTCCTGGCTCCTCAGCGTGACGTATTTCTGCGACGCAATATATAGCTGAGGGTTCGAGCGGATATGACCGATGTAGCGTGACTTCTCATATTCACTCTTCGGAAAGGGTTTTTTGATTGAGGGAACTAAATTTCCTATAGGCACAAGCCCCTGTAGTTAATTACCCCTCCATATTAAATGGAGAGAACTTTCCACGAGTGGTTTATTTCTGATTGCATTAAACATGATAGCAAAATAAATGGTAATAGCATGCATGAATATATTCAACAACAAAATCATGTAACAACAGCAGTTAAAATATATATTTCATGAATGTCATACAATATCGTATGTCTCAATTTACATTTATCTTTGCCGCTGGGTAAACATGTGCTTTACTGCTATTCACGCCCATGGATGGTGTACGGTTTTATAGAATGTATGATCCAGATCGTAGGCAGCTGTGATAGAACATGTAGTATGTGATTGAAAGGAGAAGCCTATAGATGGCATACGCCAGGTGGAACTTGATTGGTGGTAACACCTGATCATTGGTCAACACATCTAGTAGGATAAATATAGTTGGTTTCTACGTCATAAGGATTGTGTATATATAGTAGTTTAGAGTCATCTCAGACATAGTTTAGAGTAATCTCGGACATAGGTAGTAGTTTAGAGTTGTCTCGGACATAGGTATAGCGAGACATTGACTTCTATGTCATGATGGTTGCCCGTGTATTGTATACGGTAGCTAATATAGAACAGCTTGCCGTAGGGCAGAATTCCAGTTTAGGGACATAGTGGTCCCTTGGGTAAGCTTCATTAGTTTACATTCATCTCGGACATGGGTGTTAGTTTAAGGTCATCCCGGACCATGGTGTTAGTTTAAGGTTATCTCGGACATAGGTATTAGTTTAAGGTCGTCTCGGACGATGGATTATTATGGTTTCAGTTGTGTTTGACTTCAGTGTCATATTTTGACTTCTAGGTCACGAAAGTAGCCCATGGATAGTATATAGTAGGTTAATGTTATACAAAACTGCCATAGGACATACTCGGTGGGACGATTGACTTCTGTGTCACGATGGATGTTTAAAATACGACGATGGTTGACCAGCACGTCCGATGGGACTCAGTGAGAATGGGGCATGTCACAGGGTGCACACCTAGTCGGACTGTAACACCCTAGTTCGTTTATACCAATTCTAGTATTTCTTTATTTATGGTATTTTCTTGATTTATTGTGTTTTGGGTGCGAATAATATAACTGACATCTATATTAGCATCCGACCCGACCCGCTTGCTTGAAACCAGTCTTGATTCATGTTTATGATTTATCCTGACTTGTTACGTAAACTTGTGCACTTTCATGAATACTGCATACTGGCATTTTATCTGGCATTTGAATTTTTACAATATAACATTTTAGGTCACATGAACTATTTTAAAAATACATTGCATGGCCTGCATGATACCCCTAACTCCGTGGTAGCATCCGCGCATCTTGTTCTCGTCCCGTTCAGTGAAACGGACTTATTTGGATGGCTACGCGCACGTACGTGCATCCGTTCTTAGGGGTATGCATTTTCGTTACCCGAGCATTCATTTTAAATTTTGAACGTCGCATATATTTTTCATATTTTAAAACTAAAATTTTAGATCCGACCCGGGCGTGTTTTGGAATATTTTTTGTATCCCGCCAAAATTCAAAATTGACTTAATTTAATATCTTTAATTTAAATCTACAATTTAAATTTCGTAACAGCAGTAACATTTATTTAACTAACAATTTTTTATTAAATATTTTATCTAAACTATATTAACAAATCCAGCTCTCATTCTCTCTATATCCTTCTCTCTGACTCATGGGCCCCACACTCATCCCTCTCTCCTCTTTCCTTTCTCTTTCTCTCTCTCTCAGCAAAGTCTCTCTCTCCTCTCCCCCCTACTAGCCGACAATACCATCTCTCCTCCCCTCTCTCTCTCCCCTCTCGCTTACTCTCTCTCTCTCTCCTCTCGCGTATCTCTCTCTCTTCTCGTGTTGAGCTGGATCGCATCACCTCCCCTCAAGATACGCTCACCTTCCTTAACAACTCCTTTATTCTCGTCTTCCTCTTCCTATATAACCCCCGCGAGCCCTCATCTTAACCCATCACCACTCCTTTGCTTCCTCAAACCCTAACCCTAAAAAACTCCCTGCCTCCCCACTCTCCTCCCTTACAGAGCCTCATCTCCTCCTCCGCCATCTTCTTCACTCTCTTCGAGCACACATTGCACACCGAGAACCCACCTGCACCACCATCTCACCTTGTCGCTGCCGATCACCTCCACCTCTCGTCGCCATCTCCTTCCCCTTCTCCTATCTCTCCTCTCTGCATTCTCCCTCACCAGTATCCCTGCACACCAACAACACCCACGACCCAATCTCCGGAGCTGTGACGTCGCTGTTGTTCCTGACGACCCAGACGACGTACCTTACCTGCGTGATCACCCTCGTGCGTTATTTGGACCCGTCCCGTGTGTCGTGCGTGCGTCGCGACATTTTGACGACGTCGGACGTACCGTATATATCCGTTTCGTGATTCGTCTAGGCAAGTTAATCTTGCTACATGCTATACTACTATATTCTATATCTATTTGCATTTTAATACTTCATAATGATTAGTTTTGCAATCCACATTATCAATTTTCAGTTTCATCGATTTATTCGACATCCGCATACATCTGTATATATCATTTCAGATCTATGGCATGAAAACTTATCTTGTTACATACTATACTACCATATACTGCATCCATGTGAATAAAATGTTACCCGTTTATCAAAATATATATCCATATTAAAATTTTACAGTTTTGGATACCCGTATGCATCCATATCATCTAGTATACATATAACTGTATCTACAGATCACATTAATACATAATACTGTTATATTAACATCCCATGTTTAATAAAGTGCATCCTAATTAGTAATGGAACTATAAATGTAATCCTAATTGATAATTGTGCATCCATATCATTGATTTTATATCTATTTGCATACCGTGTCACATTATTTCATTTTATTGTTATATTGGTACTCCATACTTGATTTTGTGCAACCCACACTTACTACAGTTTGATTGTGAGTATCCATTTGATACCTGTGCACTACCTGACATGACCTGATATACTACTGCTTGACTTGATACCTGATCTTGTTACTAATGCCGACAATCTTGACATGTTGTCCCTACGGACATATCCTATTGTCTTTACAGACAAACCTGTACCTGCTTGATCCTGTGTTGGTATTAGCTCCAGATTATTCAATATGACTTGAACACATAACTTGGGGGTATGGGGAAATCAAGAATGTAGCTGAACGTAACTCAAAGGGCTATTACATCATGTTACCGTGGTCCGTGGGGTATGAACGGGACATAGACTCACAGTCTATCATATCTTGTTATCGTGGTCCCGTGGGGAATGAACGGGGCATAGACCGATGGGTTACGATGAAGATTACATTAATTGATTTCAATAACTTTAGAGTAGATAACCCTATAGCACAGTTTAGACTAATCACCGCACTTCACCTGTAGATATCCTGTTCACTGATCTATATTCATGTTACTGCTTATTTCCTAATAACTTGTTACTGTTTATACTTAATGCCTGCATATTTCATTATATCCTGCTTGATTAGAATTATTGATATTGTGACGCACTGACGTCTGGGTTTTGCATGGCCCGGATCCATTATCCTTTTCGCAGGCGGTCCAAGAGTATTTTGATCAACATGCCGAGCAGTGAAGGCCTGTTATTAGTTTAGTTTAGTTTTCCTTTCAGTATTTTTTTATTCCTGATGAGAGCCCGTATTTTGGGACGTACATTCCAGATTATTGTATTTGAATCTTTTGCTTCCGCATTATTTTATTTCATGACTCGTTTATTCTGGCTTATGGACATGTACTAGATATTTTATTTTATTTCTACTGTTCTTGATATCTCTAGACAGCCGTAATGTGACCGTGGAAGGATCTTTCCTAGCCACAGGTAGCATGGTTGGCTCTGTCACGTGCTGATCTTAGCACACTCTGGGAAGCAGGGCGTGACATGGTTTGTTTGGTATCAGAGCCATAGGATTTAGGTTAGTCGGGTTTGATTCTTTTGTAGTTGGGTATTGAACCCAATACGCAAATCAGAATACTCGTAACTAGGAGCATGTCCTGCCTTATTACCATCTTGCCACCCTTGAATCCGTAACTATCTTATTTCTCGAATCCTGTTTATTGAATCTTGTTCATCTTGATAATCCTCTTCGGTTTGGCTTCAGAATCATGGCGGACAGAAATCTAAAGACGTACCAGAGGCGTGTGGATGACGCCACCTTGCTCGGAGTGATACGTGGCATGCTGGAGGAATAGAAACGGCAAACCAGGCTGAACCAGCAGCAGGCCGAAACTTTTCAAGAAGGTTTATGGACCGTCCAGCAGTCCGTAAACAATGTTACGGCCATACCAGTTGAGCGTGTGGGTACCGTGGCGGATTTCAGGAGACTGGTTCCGTCCGTCTTCACTGGTTTGGAGGAGCCGTTGCCAGCAGAGCAGTGGCTGGTTGATACGGAGAATTTACTTGTCGCGGCGCAGATTCCAGAGGATAAAAGAGTGGATGTCGTGCGCATCTAACTGGTGGACTATGCCCGTGAATGGTGGCTTGTAGAAGAGACCCGTTTGCCCAAACCGATCAGTTGGGCAACGTTCTCACAGAGTTTCTTGGAGAAGTTCTTCCCGCAGACTGCACGGGAGGAAATGGAAGAAAAATTCATCGGATTGAAGCAGAACGGCGCACCCATGGATATACATGCAGCTGAGTAGACACAGCTCAATAGATTCGCTGGACCTCTGGTTGCCAATGATGCTGACAGGGCAAGGAGGTTCATGCGCAGTTTGGACGTGGACATCCAGAGGCAAATTATATCTCTGGGTTTGACCACTTTTCCACAAGTACTTAAAGCGGCCCGAGAGCAGTAGAGCCTATCTATGAAGACCGGGGGTACGCGGCAGCATGCAGTTGCAGTGCGGAAGCCGGCGTTTACGCCAAACCGAGCGCATATACGCAAAGGTATTCCGGTGAGTAGACGTGGTGTTGTACCTATGAAGAGGACCGTCGCAACCGAGCAGAAAGGAAGAACATTTTGCGACTACTGCCAACGATTGGGTCATTTCTGGAAAGATTGTCGAAGGAGACTTGGACTTTGCCTTATTTGTGGATCAGCTGATCATGCCATTGATACTTGTCCGTCGAACCTTCGTTTGAAAGATGATGTTCAGAGGCCACCGCAGAAGCAGTATCAGGGACAGAAGCAGTTGACTCAGGGACCCAATCAAGCTAGAGCATTTACCCTGACGGCTGAAGATGCCAAGGCTTCAGAGGAAGTCGTTTCAGGTATCCTACTTGTACATGGTTTTCCCGCATTAGCGTTATTTGATTCTGGTGCATCCCATTATTTTATGTCGTCCAAGTTTATTGCTACACACTCAATTACTTGCACTAACCTGTCTAGTTGTTGGGACATACACATTGGGAATGGGAAAATCATAGCTAGTAGAGAATGTAAGGATTGTTCTGTAGTTATTTGCGGACGGGAGCTATTCGCAGATTTCTTGGTGATTGATACTGGCAGTTATGAAGTTGTCTTGGGAATGGATTTTCTCGGCACTTTCCACGCTCATATTGATTGTAGGGCAAAGAAAGTGATTTTCCAAATTCCCGGAGATCAGGAGTTTGTTTTTGCTGGAGGAAGCAATTCTGTCGGGCCAGTCGAGTTTAGGGCTAGGCCGACAAACAGTGTTCTTTCGTCGATGGAAATTGATAAGGAAGAAGCGCCAGTTGTAGTTCGAGAGTTCATGGACGTGTTCGAGGACATCTCGGGTTTACCGCCAAAACGAGATGTGGAGTTCGCAGTCGATCTTGATCCTGGTACAGCGCCAATCTCGAAGGCGTACTATCCGATGGTACCAGTGGAGTTGGAAGAAGTAAAGAAATAGGTTACCGAATTGCTAGAGAAGGGTTGGATTCGCAGCAGCAATTCACCTTGGGGAGCTCCAGTTCTTCTAGTTAAGAAGAAAGATGGCACGCGGAGGATGTGCATCGATTATCGAGAATTGAACCGGGTGACTATTAAGAATAAGTACCCGATCCTTCGCATTGGTGAATTATTCGAGCAACTCGGTGGCGCGAGGGTATTCTCGAAGCTGGATTTGCGGTCCGGATATCATCAAGTTCGAGTTAAATCAGAGGATATTTGCAAGACCGCGTTTCGAACTCGGTATAGACATTACGAGTATTTAGTGATGCCATTCGGAGTCACGAATGCACCGGCGATATTTATGGACTTGATGAACCGAATCTTTTCACTGTTCTTGGACCAGTTTATAGTGGTGCTCATCGATGATATTCTGGTCTACTTAAAGAGCATTGAAGAGCATGCAGAACATTTGAAGATCGCATTACAGACATTGAGGCAAGAAAGATTATATGCAAAGATGAGCAAGTGCGAGTTTTGGCTTGAAGAAGTGAAGTTCTTGGGGCATGTCGTATCTGGAAGTGGAATCGCCATTGATCCTGAGAAGATTGCAGCAGTTCATGATTGGCCGATTCCGAAGAACGTAGCGGAGATCAGAAGCTTTCTTGGACTTGCCGGGTATTACAGAAGGTTCGTGGAGAATTTTGCCCGTTTGGCTGAGCCTTTGACCAAGCTTACGCGCAAGAAAGTACCGTTCTTATGGACGGATAGATGCGCGTCAGTTTTTGAGGCGTTGAAGCAGAGATTGATAACCGCTCCTATTTTGACCGTACCAGACGGTTCCGGAGGATTGGTAATTCATAGCGACGCATCTGGGAAAGGATTGGGATGTGTTTTGATGCAGCATGGAAAGGTTATAGCCTACGCATCGAGACAGTTGAAGATCCATGAGAAGAATTACCCAACTCATGATTTGGAGCTAGCAGCAGTAATTTTCGCTTTGGATATTTGGAGACACTACTTATTGGGCGAAAAGGTTGAAGTATTCACCGATCATAAAAGCCTAAAGTACGTGTTCACATAGAAAGAGCTTAACATGAGGCAGCGTAGATAGTTGGAGCTGATGGCTGACTATGATCTTGATCTTAAGTACCATCCGGGGAAAGTTAATGTTGTGCCGGATGCGCTTAGTCGGTTGCCAGCAATTCAGACGTTGACTGCACAGAAGGAACTTATTGAAGACTTTCGGAGATTCGAGTTGGAGATCGTGCTACCACATTCTTCGGGACAGTTGATGCAGCTGCAAGTACAATCATCGTTGACCGAGAATATTAAAGCAGCACAGTCATAGGACCCAAGATTGCAGAAGTTTCGAGAACAGGCTGAAGCAGGACTTCGAACGGACTTGTTGATTCATGAAGATGGTTCGTTGTGATATGCTAGCCGTTTGTGTGTGCCAAAGGGAGACATTCGTGAATAAGTTATGAAGGAGGCGCACAGTTTAGCGTATTCCGTACATCCTGCAAGCACGAAGATGTATCGTGACGTACGACAGCATTTCTGGTGGGAAGGCATGAAACGAGAGATCGCCCGCTTTATAGCAAAGTGCTTGGTGTGTCAGTAAGTTAAGGCTGAACATCAAAGGGTTGCTGGTTTATTGCAACCACTTCCGATTCCTAAATGGAAGTGGGAATATATAACCATGGATTTCGTGACAGCTTTACCGCGGAGTCCAAAAGGCAACAATGCAGTTTGGGTGATTATTGATCGATTGACCAAGACAGCTCATTTCATACCATTTCGAGTTGGTCAGTCAACGGAAACGTTAGCAGAACGGTACATGCAGGAGATTGTGAGATTGCATGGAGTGCCTGTGAGCATCGTGTCCGATCGTGACACTCGATTCTTATCGCACTTCTGGAGGAGCTTACAGGAAAGTTTGGGGACTCGATTGAAGTTTAGCACAGCTTATCATTCTTAGACAGATGGCCAGTCGGAGAGAACGATCCAAACTCTTGAAGACATGTTGAGAGCTTGCATGTTAGACTTCAAGGGTTCTTGGGAAGATCATCTACACTTGGTGGAGTTTCCTTACAACAACAGCTTTCAGGCGACTATTCAGATGGCTCCATTCGAAGCATTGTATGGTCGCAAATGTCGCTCACCCGTTTGTTGGGATGATGTTGGAGAGCGAAGATTGTTGGGACCGGATTTGATCGTGCAAACAGTTGAGAAAGTTAATACTATCCGGAATCATATGAAGGCAGCACAAGATCGACAGAAGAGTTGGGCCGATACATCGAGAAGATCTCTAGAGTTCGCTGTTGGTGATCTGGTGTTCTTGAAGATATCACCTACTAGAGGAGTGATTCATTTTGGGAGTCGAGGCAAGCTTAGTCCTCGATTCGTAGGGCCTTTCGAGATTTTGGAGCGTGTTGGAGAAGTGGCTTATCGATTGACTTTACCATAATCTTTGGCGAATGTTCATGACGTGTTCATGTATCCCAACTCCGTAAGTATGTTCAAGATGAAACACACGTGCTGATCATTCGGAGCTGACTGTAAGAGAGGATTTGACCTTTGAGGAACGGCCGATGTCGATCGTTGATCGAAGAGAAAAGGTCCTTAAGAACAAGGTTATCCCTCTCGTACTTGTTTCTTGGGGGGAATCGCTCGCATGGAGAATCAACTTGGGAACGAGAAGTCGAAATTCGACAAAAGTTTCCATACTTATTCTTGTAGTTTCATGTTTGTTTATCTTTTTTTGTCTTGGGAATTTCGAGGATGAAATTCTTTTTGTAGTTGGGTATAATGTAACACTCTAGTTCGTTTATACCAATTCTAGTATTTCTTTATTTATGGTATTTTCTTGATTTATTGTGTTTTGGGTGCGAATAATATATCTGACATTTATATTAGCATCTGACCCGACCCGCTTGCTTGAAACCAGTCTTGATTCATGTTTATGTTTTATCCTGACTTGTTACGTAAACTTGTGCACTTTCATGAATACTGCATACTGGTATTTTATCTGGTATTTGCATTTTTACAATATAAAATTTTAGGTCACATGAAATATTTTAAAAATACATTGCATGTCCTGCATGATACCCCTAACCCCGTGGTAGCATCCGCGCATGTTGTTCTCGTCCCGTTCAGTGAAACGGACTTGTTTAGATGGCTACGCGCATGTACGTGCATCCGTTCTTGGGGGTATGCATTTTCGTTACCCGAGCATTCATTTTGAATTTTAAACGTCGCGTATATTTTTCATATCTTAAAACTAAAATTTTAGACCCGACCCGGACGTGTATTGGAATATTTTTTGTATCCCGCCAAAATTCAAAATTGACTTAATTTAATATCTTTAATTTAAATCTACAATTTAAATTTCATAACAGCTGTAACATTTATTTAACTAACAAATTTTTATTAAATATTTTATCTAAACTATATTAACAAACCCAGCTCTCATTCTCTCTATTTCCTTCTCTCTGACTCATGGGCCCCACACTCATCCCTCTCTCCTCTTTCCTTTCTCTTTCTCTCTCTTTCTCTCTCTCTCTGCACAGTCTCTCTCTTCCTCTCTCCCCCACTAGCCGACAATACTATCTCTCCTCCCCCCTCTCTCTCTTCTCGCTTACTCTCTCTCCCCTCTCGCGTATATCTCTCTCTCCTCTCGCGTTGAGCTGGATCGCATCACCTCCCCTCAAGATACGCTCACCTTCCTTAACAACACCTTTATTCTCGTCTTCCTCTTCCTATATAACCCCCGCGAGCCCTCATCTTAACCCATCACCACTCCTTTGCTTCCTCAAACCCTAACCCTAAAAACTCCCTGCCTCCTCACTCTCTTCCCTTACAGAGCCTCATCTCCTCCTCTGCCATCTTCTTCACTCTCCCCGAGCACCCACTGCACACCGAGAACCCACCTGCACCACCACCTCACCTTGTCGCCGTCGATCACCTCCACCTCTCGTCGCCATCTCCTTCCCCTTCTCCTATTTCTCCTCTCTGCATTCTCCCTCACCAGTATCCCTGCACACCAACAACACCCACGACCCAATCGCCGGAGCCGTGACATCGCTGCCGTTCCTGACGACCCAGACGACGCACCTTACCTGCGTGATCACCCTCGTGCGTTACTTGGATCCGTCCCGTGTGCCGTGCGTGTGTCGCGATATTTTGCCGACGTCGGATGTACCGTACATATCCGTTTCGTGATCCGTCTAGGCAAGTTAATCTTGCTACATGCTATACTACTATATTCTATATCTATTTGCATTTTAATACTTCATAATGATTAGTTTTGCAATCCACATTATCAATTTTTAGTTTTATCAATTTATTCGACATCCGCATACATCCGTATATATCATTTCAGATCTATGGCATGAAAACCTATCTTGTTACATACTATACTACCATATACTGCATCCATGTGAATAAAATGTTACCCGGTTATCAAAATATAGATCCATATTAAAATTCTACAGTTTTGGATACCCGTTTGCATCCATATCATCTAATATGCATATAACTGCATCTACAGATCACATTAATACATAATACTGTTATATTAACACCCCATGTTTAATAAAGTGCATCCTAATTAGTAATGGAACTATAAATGTAACCCTAATTGATAATTGTGCATCCATATCATTGATTTTATATCTATTTGCATACCGTGTCACATTATTTCATTTTATTGCTATATTAGTACTCCATACTTGATTTTGTGCAACTCATACATACTACAGTTTGATTGTGAGTATCCACTTGACACCTATGCACTACCTGATATGACCTGATATACTACTGCTTGACTTGATACCTGATCTAGTTATTAATGCCGACAATCTTGACATGTTGTCCCTACGGACATATCCTGTTGTCTTTACAGACAAACCTGTACCTGCTTGATCCTGTGTTGGCATTAGCTCCAGATATTCAATACCTGACTTGAACACATAACTTCGGGGTATGGGTGTTCCCGCCAAAATTTTGGCTCAAAACCCGCTCCGTATAAAATAATAACAATAAATAAATAAATAATAATAATAAAGGAGAAAATCTCCCTTTCAGAGCAAAACTCTGTTCAAATCCCAAGGCGGGAAATGAATCAATGCTTCTGTTTCCCCCAATCAGAGCAAAGCTCTGTTTTAAAAGATAATAAAAATCAAATCTTAAAATAAAGAAGAAACAACGCTTCAGCTGACTTGCACTCTGCGCTGCGCGACACGTGGCAGCGCAGTCGCGCTAGCGCAGTATGCTGCGCTCTGCGCTGCGCTACACGTGGCAGCGCAGTCGCGCTGCGCTGCGCGACACGTGGCAGCGCAGTCGCGCTGCGCTTTGTACTGCGCGCACGTGTCATCGCAGTTGCGCTAGCGCAGGTGCGCTGCGCGACACGTGTCAAGCACAGATGCGTTTGCGCCAAATAGAATTAAAATTCCAGAAAGATCTTTCTGTTCTTGTTAAAAACAAGAAGATTGCCTTCTGTAAAACAGAAGCCCTTGGATCAAAGATCCAACGGTGTGGAAAATACCCAAATCACTCAGAGAAAGATCTCTTTAACTGATTCAACAAATCATTTGGTACTATATAAAGGCCCTCAAACTCCAAGTCTAATATACACAAAAAACAACAACAACACAGAGAGACAAAAACACAGAAACAAAGAGAGAACTCCTCTAAAGAATTTTGAGAAGAATTCAGAAAGGAAAAAGAAGGTAAAACCTTTATAAAAAGAAGAATTTCTTCTGAATAGATCATTGATCTAAGAACAAGATCAAGGATCTTCAATAAAAAATATAATAAATAACAAAGACATTTCCTTTTGATGAACCATTGGTTCTGGAATCTTAAAAATTCTTTTCTTGAATCCAAAATTGGATCAAGATATTAAAACAATGCCTTGCACTTGTAAGTCTGCACTGTTGCACTCCTGGGTTGGCGCAAGCCACCAGAGAGCGCCACGTGTCAGCTCCAAAACTACTTGAACTATGCGCTTCCAAAACAGAGCATTGCTCTCTTAAATTGGCGCACTGCGCCAGAGCGCGCCACGTGTCAGCTCCAAGACTACTTGCGCTATGCGCTTTTAAAACAGAGTATTGCTCTCTGAAATTGGCGCACTGCACCAGAGCGCGCTGTTTACCCCAATCAGAGCAAAGCTCTGTTCAAATTCCAAGGCGGGAGATGAAGCAACGCTTTATCTTTCCCCAATCAGAGCAAAGCTCTACTTTGAAAATTTAAACTTTAATAAATGAAGCAACGTTTCAGATCCTCTGCGCTGCGCGCAGGGCGCCACGTGTCAAAATCAGGCACGCCAGCGCAGAGAGCGCAGCGCCCAAGGCAGCGCGTCCAATCAGAGCAAGGCTCTATTTAAAATAAAAATAAAAAATTAAAGGAAGCCACGCTTCAGTTGCGCAAGCACTGCGCTGCGTGACACGTGTCAGCAAGCGCAGTTCAGCAAGCGCTGCGCTGCGCGACACGTGTCAGCGCAGTTGCGCTGCGCGACACGTGTCAAGCGCTGGTGCATCTGCGCCAAACAGAATTAAATTCCAGAAAGATATTTCTGTTCTTGTTAAAAACAAGAAGATTGCCTTCTGTAAAACAGAAGCTCTTGGATCAAAGATCCAACGGTGGGGAAAATTCCCCAAATCACTCAGAGAAGGATCTCTTTAACAAATTTAACGAATTTATGGGCACTATAAAAAGGACCCTAGACCTCAATTCAAAGGCATCAACATTTGTGAGAAATCAAGAACTTCAAACAGAGAAAACTCTGAAGAAATTTCAAGGAAAAGGTAAAAACCTTCGTAAGATAGAAGAAATTTCTTCTAATAGATCATTGATCTAAGAACAAGATCAATGATCCTCACATAATAAACAGTGCTTTGCACTTTTTATGAACCATTGGTTCTTTGAAATAAGAGAAACAAGAAAAACTTGTTTTCTTTGATCTAAATTAGATCAAGAAAACAAACAGTGCTTTGCACTTTTTCATGAACCATTGGTTCTAAAAAAAGATTCTCAAATTATAGTGCCTTGCACATTCAAACTGCGCTGTTGCGCTCCTGGATTGGCGCAAGCCACCAGAGAGCGCCACGTGTCAACATCTGAACCATCTGCGCTATGCGCTTTTGAAATAGAGCCTTGCTCTCTGGAATTGGCGCAACTCACCAGAGCGTGCCACGTGTCAGCAGCGCAAGCGCAGCGCATTGGCGCAGCGCACCGCGTTTGCGCTCAGTGATTGGCGCAAAGCACCTGACAAATGCAATGCATTTCTTTTGCTAAAGGGCCATGCCCAAATCAAAAAGGCCTAGTAGGCCTAATTAAATTGCAAAGCAATAAATAGGCAGAGCCCAGGTAAAATTGATGCTCTGCATCATTTATAAACGGGCAGAGCCCAAGTAAAATACAAATCAGTGCTCTGCATCCTTTATGGGCAGAGCCCAAACAAAAATAAAAAGTAATGCAATGCATTATTTAAATGTGGACAGGCCTAGTAGGCCAAAGATAAATAAAGGCGTTGAATATTTTTCAACTGGACTTAGCCCAATCATGGCCGTAAGTCCTCAAACTAAATTGACCGAGCACAGACGCTCTCCTAAATCAATTTACAACCGGTTCAAGGGTACATCTCCGAACTCCTCTGACACCTATCATTGTAATCCTTCAACGACGTCAGAGAGGTGACGGGTCCCGACGACCACACATCAACACGGACTGCGGGGTCCTTAAACTCGTGGGCCGAGACGTCCTTAAACTAATGATGGACCACCACGTCCCTAAACTGGAACATGGACCACTATGTCTCTAAACTGGCAATGGACCACCACGTCCCTAAACTGGAACGTGGACCACTATATCCCTAAACTGGAACATGGACTATCACGTCCCTAAACTGGCGATGGACCACCACGTCCCTAAACTGGAACAATAGAGCCCCCAAACGCTCTTTTGCCGGATCTAAATGGTCACGTTTAAGTTGATCTTAGCCCCAAACACGGCTAACGTATCCTTAAACATTCAAATGGACTATAAAACTCCCTAATCAACTTCGGTTCAAGGGTACATCTCCGAACTCCTCTGACACCTATCGTTGTAATACTTCAACGACGTCAGAGAGGGGACGAGTCCCGACGACCATATATTAAATGGATCACCACGTTAAGTAGATCTTAGTCTCAAACAGGACTAACGTATCCTTAACGAACGTTTAAGTTGATCTTGGCCTCAACATGGCTAACGTATTCTTAAACTAAAACACCAAACCCAAATCTAAGTAAATACGGATTTGGACTAATCCACGTCCTATGGGCGACGACATTACTCAGTCTCCGTATACAATCCACGGGCAACCACAAACAAAACAAACATCCACGACACGAAGTGAAATTCTGGAGAAGGAGAAAGTTGTTACCGCTATGCGGTAGCGTAATTAACTGCAGGGGCTTGCGCCTGCAGGGAAGTGCATCCCCACAATCAAAAACCCCTCAAGCGAGGGGGAATCTGACGAAGTCTGCTACATCGGCCGCATCCGTCTAAACCTCCGATACACGGTGCCATAAATCAACTTGGCATCTTCGGAGAGGTAGACGGGTAAAACCATATAGCATCTGCCCCGAATCTTAGGCTAGACGTCCTCACGTCGTCTCCGCCTCCATTCGGAGGGGAACAGATTCTGGCACGCCTGGTGGGACCTTTTCCTCTTTCCACTTCACACTTCGTGTGTCGTCTTCGCGAACCAATCGCTGTTTGTTAACGGTTGCCTTTAGATTTCAAGTTACTAAGATTTGGTCTTTTTCCTGGCGTAGAACTCAAGCATCAATGGCCTCTAACTGCACGAACTGCTCCAAGTGCCACTGCAACGGACGCTCCACCTCACCTGAAGGTGTAGCATATGGGCCTCAAGCGGCCTCCTTCCTCGCTCTGCCGGTAGAACAGGTGACCCAGGCCACCACCGGCCTGTTTTTCGAGACTATGCTCCCATCTGCAAGCTTCTCTATGCCAATGCCTGCACCAGAAGCGAACAAGAAGTCGGTCTTCGACCGGCTCACTGCTACGACGGCCCCTGTCAACGGGTCGTCCACTACCAAACCAACAGCCTCCGTCTTCGCCAGGCTGGATCAGAACTATGAGGGGCCCGCTAGGAAGCCCACGAACTCTAAAATGGCTGTCCCAAGGAAGGCAACAACGACTGCTCCCGAAGTCGTCAAGGCGGCTTCCCCTGTCAAAGAGTCAGTCTTTTCAAGACTGACTATTCCTGCCCCTGCTCAAGGATCAGTCTTCGACAGGTTGAATATCATCCCTCAAAGGACAACCTCAGTCTTTAAGAGGTTAACACCAGCGGCGCCTCATCCGGACAGGGGGCAAAAAGAAGCTATTGCTATCGCTGAGCCAGGCCCAGCGGTTCGTCATGCTCAACGTCGCCATTGGCGACGAGTGAGGAAAGCAGGGGGTAACTCCCCCTCAGGGCTAACTCCACCTGCTCCAGTGGTGGAAGTCAACATTGCTGTTCCAACTGGGAACAACTTTGAACCACTTAGGAGGGTACGTAAGAACTCTCCAACCGCTACACTAAAGAGATCTCCTCCACCTGCGGAGAGAGTTCCGGAAACGAAGCAAGAGCAGCCCCCTTAACGGCTGTTCTCAAAAATTTATAAAGTTTGGCGGAGAGTCCAAGACTCCGTAATTGACCTAGATCGCTCTCGTCAACAGAAAAAGGCAAGGGTGCAAGAAGAAAAAGACCGTCCGATCAAACAGGAAAGGATGACAGTCACCAGGGTGTCCACTGCAACGGCCCCCTCAACTTCAACGGCCCACAAAAGAAGAAGGCCGGAGAAAATCCCCGCGCCCGCGGCAAATGCTAAAGGTGGTGAAACTAAACGCCCTAAGTCTGGAGGCATGGTGGTTCATACCGTATACATGGCATCGGGAAAAGAGGACAGCCGTGCATCTACAGGTCATAGACCGCTTACACGGTCAGTGACCAAAGCTCAGGAGCAACAGCAAAAGCTCCAGGAAATGATGAACGCGATGGCCGCACTTACTGAGCCAAAAGAAAGCCCTGAAACGTCCTCGGATGAACGTAAGGAACAAGAAACTGACGCTGAATTCCTTCGCCGGATACTGGAGAAGAAGGATAAAGAGACTGCGGAATAAGCAGCCAGCATAAAGGAAATGGCCTTCCTGTTCCAAGACATGGTGGGTATGATGATTCAGCAAGATCCCCCTGCTGAAGATCCCCCGATCATCCTTGAAGATAATAGGGGAGAAACGTCAAATCCTCCTCCGGCTCTGTCGACAGCCAAGGAGGAGGCGATCTCCAAAGCTGACCTAGACGAATACATAGCTTAACAGATCCGAGTTCATCAGGCGACTGAAGCAACCGGTCAGGTCGTAAAAATGGGGCGACCGTATCCGAGCTGGTACGACCAGATCAAGTACCCGCCGGGATATACCATTCCCAAGTTCCATGTCTATAAGGGGACGGGCAATCCCCACCAGCATGTTGCCCAGTTCAGGGCACTCTGCGGCAACACTGGCGGCGATGATAAACTATTGCTTCGCCAGTTCGTTGGAAGCTTATCAGATACAGCGTTCGAGTGGTACTCTGAGCTCCCGAACGACTCTATCAAGACCTTCGCGGAGATGGAGCTGTTGTTTACCCAGCGTTTTGCAAGCGCCAGTGAACGCATCCCGATGACGGCACTGATTAACGCCAGGGTAAGGCCAGGCGAGACATGGGTTCAATATGCTATACGGTGGCGGAACTTATGGTCAAAGTGCGAGCAGCGCATTGAAGAAGCTCCTGCAGTGGGTATGTTTGTGGGAACCCTTGATCCGCAAGCAACCATCTCACAATTTATGATGTTCTTCAAGCCGACTACCTTCCAGGCCTTGATTGACAAGCTAGCGCAAATGGATCAGATGGGCCATAGACCCCATCTTCCAAAGCCGGACTCCCGAAATGAAAAGGGGAAGGGAAAAGCGATCGTTGTCGCTGATACTCAACAACAGCCGAGTAACTCGAAGCCGGTTGTTCGTCAGAATAATATGCGTCCGCAGGTACCCCTTGGGGAGAGACTATGACGTCTTTACTCGTTTCCCCGAGATAAGGCGCGAAGATTATTCGTGCTGGCGTTGCGCAACCGACTCATAAATCTGCCGAATCCAAAACGTCCGTCGCAACCAAATGATGTCAACGATCCCAACTACTGCCCCTATCACCGAGTACTGGGTCATCCGATCGAAAATTGCTACGTCTTCAAAAATTGGCTCGAAGACCAGTACCAACAGGGTAACTTCGCGCTATCCGATAGGTGGAAGGTGAATCCGCCGCAACCTCACGCCTCTAAGAGGATGAATATGTCGGGGGGCAACGTGCTCTCTCGTCGAAGAAACCCCATGGGAGGTTGTGCTGTCACCTAAGACAAAGAGAATGCTGAACGATCTTCGGGCATGCCCAACGATCAAATAGAAAAACCCATTGGAACCGCAGATCATTGAGGGAATGTTGAAGCCGCGTCCAACTCAAAAGATCGATAGTAGTGGCCCAAGCACTCACAACCAGCCGTCAAAATCTTCGAAGAAGAAGAAGAAGAAATCCAAGAAGCCCGTGAAGCCTGGCGACGAGCGCACGGACTTCCAAAAACAAATTGACGCGCTGGAAGAATATAACCAGAAAGCACGGACTCCTATCACACTCCAGGAGTTTCTCAACCACGTCTTTCAAGAAGAAGATAAGGGAAGAGTTCGTCGGATGAATCCGAGGAATACGTGGCAAGCTGTCATATGATTTCCCATTCGTTTGAAGACAATGAGGAGACTCCTTGCACCGAAAGGCTGAGGGAGAACCCTGAACCAGAAACTCTACGACCGTCAGATGAGATGATCAATGCCTTCCTGAATGGGATTCGTCTGAAGGTTAAAGCCAATCAAGAGCGTGAAATGGCCATACTGGAAGGAGCTAAACACCGACGATTGGATGAAAGAGTCGAGGCACTCCCATCAAATCAAAAGACATCCGCTGCCGATAAAAACAAATTCAAGACGAGGAAAAGGTTTGCTAAAGCCATATCAATGGGAATAAAACTACCACCCTCGGAAGAAAACACTCTCGGTGGAATAGAGATGCATCCTAATTATTGCCTATATCATCAGAAGATTGCACACGCTACTGAAGACTGCGATTCCTTTAAGTGTTGGTGGCAAGGGTATGTCACTCACAAACATTACGTCAACAGAACAAAGCGGGAAGCTCGTAGACGCCCGAAAAATACGACAGATGAGCATAAAAGAGTCACCGACAATTGCCACAGGAATGACCCCGATGAAAAAACAGCCTTCAACCCTCTCTTCGAGGAATCCATCTCTGAAAAATTGAAGAATCATGAAAACATTCGTCCGTGTGAGTACATACTACCCGGAAAGAATCGCGGACCCGCAAACGACGGAGCGAACAAAAGGGATAAAGGAAAGGGAAAAATGACCTTCGTCGCCAATACTCAACAACAGCCGAGCAACTCAAAATCGGTTGTTCGCCAAAACAACATGCGTCCACGCCCATCACTCGAGGAAAGACTGGGACGTCCTTACTCGTTTCCCCAAGATAAAATGAGAAAACTGTTTGAACTGACAGTACGCAACGGATTCGTCAATCTGCCGAATCCGAAACGTCCGCTACAGCTAGGAGATGTCAACGATCCTAATTACTGCCCTACCATCGAGCAGTAAGTCATCCGATCGAGGACTGCTTCGTTTTCAAAAATTGGATTGAAGACCAGTGCCAACAGGGCAAACTCGCGCTGTCCGAAAACTGGAAGGTGAGCCCGCCACAACCACATGCTCCGAAAAAGACGGATATCCCGGGGGCATCATGCTCATTTATGAAAAAGGCCCAATGGACCACTACGTCCTAAAACTGGATAACGGACCGAAACGTCCTTAAACTAACGGCGGACCACAACGTCCTTAAACTAACAGCGGACCGCAACGTCCTTAAACTAACGGCGGACCACAATGTCCTAAAACTCGCAAACGACCGAAACGTCTCTAAACTACTACAGCAACATCCTCAGGCTGAAAAAAAAACAAAAAAAAGGTATGTCTATAAGCGAAATGGGCACGGATGAAAACCCGAAAGGGCTCCGTGAGTAAAAACAGCAAGGCTACCGGCGAGTGTTCGTGAAAACCCGAAAGGGCGCGACCTCGTTAAAAACAAAAAAAACAAAAAAACGGTATGTCCATAAGAGAATTGGGCATGGATGAAAACCCGAAAGGGCTCCGTGAGTAAAAACAGCAGGGCTACCGGCGAGTGTTCGTGAAAACCCGAAAGGGCGTGACCTCGTTACAAAAAAAACAAGAAAACAAAACAAAAAAAACGGTATGTCCATAAGCGAATTGGGCGCGGATGAAAACCCGAAAGCGCTCCGTGAGTAAAAACAGCAGGACTACCGGCGAGTGTTTGTGAAAACCCGAAAGGGCGCAATCTCGTTAAAAGACACTTATAGGGTCCTCTCGACCTTGTAAGGAGAAAACACCCACGTGAGATCCTTATGACTCACAAGGGAGCAACACACTTAGGGATCCCCACGATTCCTAAGGAGAAAATACACTTGCGAGATCCTCACGACTCGTAGGGAGAACTTTCTTATGGGACCCTCACGGCTCATAAGATTTGAAAGTCTTAAGTTACAGAGACCTAAACCTGTTCTTAAGCAGCCCCACAACCTCCGATACTGCCCTACAAGTGGTCCAATACTGGCCCTTGTATACAATCCACGGGCGCGAATAAATATTTCCCTAACCAAGTCCCATCTGGGACTAGGGATACGTTCGCATGGTGAACAACCCTTGTAAGTCCTCTCGATTTACAAGGAGAAAACCTTCTTATAAGATCCTTATGACTTATAAGAGAAAACATACACTTAGGGATCCTCACGATTCCTAAGGAGAAAATGCACCTACAAGATCCTCATGACTTATAGGGAGAAATACCTTTGTGAGACCCTTACGGCTCATGAAGTCAAAAGCCTTAGTCGACAGGACCCTAACCCTGTTCGCTAAGCTACCTTTGCTCGACATCGACAGAGGCAAATGATGATTCGCTCCTGACAATATCCCAGTTGTAGCGGTGCTGATGTCGAAATCGGTATCTAATTCCAGGCTTACAGCGAAAAGCCAGTAGGCCGCACATGCATACGAAATAACCGAAATGATGGGGCAATTTGCAATAAAAAGCAGCAAGTAAAAACGTATGCATGCAAAATAGCCGAAATGATTGGGCAACTCGCAATAAAAATCAGCGAGTAAAAATAAAATAAACAGCCGAAATGATTGGGCACCGCGAAAAATAGCCGAAATGATTGGGCAATCGCGACCTTCGCGATATAAAAGCTGAAATGATAGAGCATCGCGGAAATAAAACAATAAAAACAAATATATGAAACCTTTTGCCCTACAGTTGAGATCACATCGATCCCTGTATACAATCTAAGGGCACAAACAAAGAGGGAACCACACCTTCCCAACAGGCTCCGCCATAAAGCTAAGCCAAATCTCGACGATTCACTAACAGCCTGGAGACCAACAACGATGTTCCTCCTCATTCCAGCAGGACACGGACGTGACATCACCAATCGGAGCCACGGCAAAGTCCCCAGTTCTAAGACTCTGCGGTTCACAGACAACCTTGAGTCAATCAAAGACCTCCGTCTCGGAAACAAGTCAATCAAAGACCTCCAACCCGGAAACAAGTCAACAACGACCTCCGCCTCCGAAACAAGTCAACAACGACCTCCGACTCGGAAACAAGTCAATCAAAGACCTCCGTCTCGGAAACAAGTCAACAACGACCTCCGTCTCGGAAACAAGTCAATCAGCGACCTCCGTCTCGGAAACAAGTCAATCAGCGACCTCCGTCTCGGAAACAAGTCAACAAACGACCTCCGTCGCGGAAACAAGTCAACAACGACCTCCGACCTGAAAACAAGTCAACAACGACCTCCGTCTTGGAAACAAGTCAACAAACGACCTCCGTCGCGGAAACAAGTCAACCAATGACCTCCGTCTCGGAAACAAGTCAATCAAAGACCTCCGACTCGGAAACAAGTCAATCAAAGACCTCCGTCTCGGAAACAAGTCAATCAAAGACCTCCGTCTCGGAAACTAGTCAACAAAGACCTCCGCCTCGGAAACAAGTCAACAACGACCTCCGCCTCGGAAACAAGTCAACAATGACCTCCGTCTCGGAAACAAGTCAACAAACGACCTCCGTCGCGGAAACAAGTCAACCAAAGACCTCCGTCTCAGAAACAAGTCAACCAACGACCTCTGACTCGGAAACAAGTCAATCAAAGACCTCCGCCTCGGAAATAAGTCAACAACGACCTCCGTCTCGGAAACAAGTCAACAAACGACCTCCGTCGCGGAAACAAGTCAACCAATGACCTCCGTCTCGGAAACAAGTCAACCAACGACATCCGTCTTGGAAATAAGTCAACAACGACCTCCCCGTCGGAGCAATACTTCGACTCAGAAACAAATCAACTCACCAACCACTTACGAGTCCTCTCGACTTGTAAGGGAGAAAATTCTCTTATAGGATCCTTACGATTCCTAAGAGAAAACACACTTAGGAATCCTCACGATTCCTAAGGAGAAAACCCACCTACGAGATCCTCTCGATCCGTAGGGAGAAAAGTCTCTATGAGACCCTCACGGCTCATAGAGTTGAAAAGTCTTAGGCGGCAGATCTGAACCTGTGGCCTAAGCCATCGCTCTTTCTTGAGGAAATCTAGATGATTACTCTATTATCGGTCAAATGTGTTTATCAAGACAGCGCGCTGAAAAAGAAATCAGGAAGTGACAGGAAGAACATCTGATTTACATTTGATCAAGCGTTCGAGACACACCCATTCATGCATGTGCAAAAGATTCAGAACAAGAAATAAAACAAACTGAAATGGAAATCTTCTATTCATATCATAAAAAAGGATCCTTACAATCACAGAGAAATAGATAATTACATTATTAAAATGTTTACAAAGGTATAACCTCGAACCCAGGACATGGATTGAGGAACTCGAAAGTGACCCTATCTATGACTTTCCAAGCCTCGCGGACCATCCTGGTGTGCTTTCTTTCGCGAGCACAAGCGTCAGGGTCCCCCCTGATATCTTCCACCCTCCGATAAGTAGCGAGTATGGCAGACTGTTGAAAGACCTCGTGCAAGAGATCGACAAGACTGTCTCGCCGTCTCTTCGAGATTAAGTTCATCAGGTACACCGAGTGCACCTTATCCTCGGCGGCATCCAACGCCCTAAGCGGCACTCTAGAACAGAATAGGGGAAGCGCTTTCCAGATGGCTCCCACGATAAGCTTAAGGAGGGAAGAACGTCGGGGAAGCAGTGGACCGTTGTATGCGTCAAAGCGGCTCATGATTTCATCACACTCCGCGTTTGTTAACTCTCGATTTTGAGAACGGCCAAGTCGGCGGATGTCCCCGTAAGAGATAATCTCGTCAAGAGCATACATATGGGCGTCCATTACTCCTGTAAAAGAAGATCAACAGAATTAGCAGACCGACTGATTAAGCGAGTTCTCGTTATAAAAAAAACGAGCACAGAGAGTTAAACTCCTCGAGAGCAATGCTCTACGAATAGAGGTAACACCTATCAAATTCAATAATAAGGGAAATTTAAAGAAATCCCCCGAGAACTCTGAGATCATTACTATTAATGATATAATCCATTAAATACAAAACTCCATTTTTAATTTTCATTATCCAAACTCTTAAGAGTTCGTCTTTTTTAGATCAAAGAGATCTGTGTTTTGCCAAAGATGCAAGGTTCTGTTCATGGGTTAAGAAACCCTGAAACAAATTCCTTAGAGTAAGGCTCTATTTGGTGAAACCCCAAAAGGGTTTTTCTTTAGATCAAAGATCTATGAGAGCAAAGCTCTATTAATTAAAATTGATTTAATTCAAGACTAATTCTTACTTAAATAGTTTCTGTTAAAGAAAATCTAACTCAAGGAGTTCTCGAAGGCAAGAGCAAAGCTCTGAAGTTTTTAAAACTAAAAATCTTAAAGATGATAATCATCTGTGTAGGACCAAAGGTCCTATTTATAGGCATCAAGTGACCTTTCAACTTTCAAAAGTTGCCGCAACGGTTGGAATTCTGCCACCGTTGCGCTTGCGTTTGGGGCCACGTAAGCACAACGGTGGGGGGGGGTATTTGTTTACCCCAATCAGAGCAAAGCTCTGTTCAAATTCCAAGGCGGGAGATGAAGCAACGCTTTATCTTTCCCCAATCAAAGCAAAGCTCTACTTTGAAAATTTAAACTTTAATAAATGAAGCAACGTTTCAGATCCTCTGCGCTGTGCGTAGGGCGCCACGTGTCAAAATCAGGCACGCCAGCGCAGAGAGCACAGCGCCCAAGGCAGCGCGCCCAATCAGAGCAAAGCTCAATTTAAAAAAAAAATAAAAAATTAAAGGAAGCCAAGCTTCAGTTGCGCGCGCAAGCCCAGTAGCGCAAGCGCTGCGCGACACGTGTCAGCAAGCGCAGTTGCGCAAGCGCAGTAGCGCAAGCGCTGCGCGGCACGTGTCAGCCTAAGCGCAGTTGCGCTGCGCTGTGCGCTGCGCGACACGTGTCAGCGCAGTTGCGCTGCGCTGTGCGCTGCTTGACACGTGTCAAGCGCTGGTGCATCTGCGCCAAACAGAATTAAATTTCAGAAAGATCTTTCTGTTCTTGTTAAAAACAAGAAGATTGCCTTCTGTAAAACAGAAGCCCTTGGATCAAAAATCCAACGGTGGGGAAAATTCCCCAAACCACTCAGAGAAAGATCTCTTTAACAAATTTAACGAATTTATGGGCACTATAAAAAGGACCCTAGACCTCAATTCAAAGGCATCAACGTTTGTGAGAAATCAAGAACTTCAAACAGAGAAAACTCTGAAGAAATTTCAAGAAAAAGGTAAAAACCTTCGTAAGATAGAAGAAATTTCTTCTAATAGATCATTGATCTAAGAACAAGATCAATGATCTTCACATAATAAATAGTGCTTTGCACTTTTTATGAACCATTGGTTCTTTGAAATAAGACAAACAAGAAAAACTTGTTTTCTTTGATCTAAATTAATCAAGAAAACAAACAGTGCTTTGCACTTTTTCATGAACCATTGGTTCTAAAAAAAGATTCTCAAATTATAGTGCCTTGCACTTGCAAACTGCGCTGTTGCACTCCTGGATTGGCGCAAGCCACCAGAGAGTGCCACGTGTCAACATCTAAACCATCTGCGCTATGCGCTTTTGAAATAGAGCCTTGCTCTCTGGAATTGGCGCAACTCACCAGAGCGTGCCACGTGTCAGCAGCGCAAGCGTAGCGCATTGGCGCAGCGCACCGCGCTTGCGTGACACGTGTCAACACCACAAGCGCTTGCGCTCAGTGATTAGCGCAAAGCGCCTGACAAATGCAATACATTTCTTTTGCTAAAGGGCCAGGCCCAAATCAAAAAGGCCTAGTAGGCCTAATTAAATTGCAAAGCAATAAATGGGCAGAGCCCAGGTAAAATTGATGCTCTGCATCATTTATAAATGGGCAGAGCCCAATTAAAATACAAATCAGTGCTCTGCATCCTTTATGGGCAGAGCCCAAACAAAAATAAAAAGTAATGCAATGCATTATTTAAATGTGGGCAGGCCTAGTAGGCCAAAGATAAATAAAGGCGTTGGATATTTTTCAACTGGACTTAGCCCAATCATGGTCGTAAGTTCTCAAACTAAATTGACCGAGCACAGCCGCTCTCCTAAATCAATTTACAACCGGTTCAAGGGTACATCTCTGAACTCCTCTGACACCTATCGTTGTAATCCTTCAACGACGTCAGAGAGGTGACGGGTCCCGACGACCACACATCAACACGGACTGCGGGGTCCTTAAACTCGTGGACCGAGACGTCCTTAAACTAATGATGGACCACCACGTCCCTAAACTGGAACATGGACCACTATGTCCCTAAACTGGCAATGGACCACCACGTCCCTAAACTGGAACGTGGACCACTATGTCCCTAAACTGGAACATGGACCACTACGTCCCTAAACTGGCGATGGACCACCACGTCCCTAAACTGGAACAATAGAGCCCCTAAACGCTCTTTTGCCGGATCTAAACGGTCCCGTTTAAGTTGATCTTAGCCCCAAACACGGCTAACGTATCCTTAAACATTCAAATGGACAATAAAACTCCCTAATCAACTTCGGTTCAAGGGTACATCTCCGAACTCCTCTGACACCTATCGTTGTAATCCTTCAACGATGTCAGAGAGGGGACGAGTCCCGACGGCCATATATTAAATGGATCACCATGTTAAGTAGATCTTAGTCTCAAACAGGACTAACGTATCCTTAACGAACGTTTAAGTTGATCTTAGCCTCAACATGGCTAACGTATCCTTAAACTAAAACACCAAACCTAAATCTAAGTAAATACGGATTTGGACTAATCTACGTCCTACGGGCGACGGCATTACTCAGTCTCCGTATACAATCCATGGGCAACCACAAACAAAACAAACATCCACGACACGAAGTGAAATTCTGAAGAAGGAGAAAGTTGTTACCGCGATGCGGTAGCGTAATTAACTGCAGAGGCTTGCGCCTGCAGGGAAGAGCGTCCCCACAATCAAAAACCCCTCAAGCGAGGGAGAATCTGACGAAGTCTGCTACATCGGCCGCATCCATCTAAACCTCCGATACACGGTGCCATAAATCAACTTGGCATCTTCGGAGAGGTAGACGGATAAAACCATATAGCATCTGCCCCGAATCTCAGGCTAGACGTCCTCACGTCGTCTCCGCCGCCATTCGGAGGGGAACATGTGCCACGTGTCAGCAGCGCAACAGTGGAGCGCACTGCGCTTGCGCTCACCAGAGCGTGACACTTGTCACCCCCACATGAGTTTGCGCCTTGCGCTCCTCAATTGGCGCAAAGCGCCTGACAAGCCACGTGGGGCACTGTCAGAACATTTAATGCAGCGCATTATTAAAGGGCAAAACCCAATTAAGAGGTCCAATGGACCAAAACAAATGCTCTGCATTATTAAAGAAAAGGGGCAGAGCCCAAACAAAGGACTAATAGGCCAAATGCAAATGAAAGGTTAAACATTTTCAACTGGACTTAACCCAATCATGGCCATAAGTCCTCAAATTAAATTGACTAAGCACGGCTGCTCCCTTAAATCAATTTACATCCGGTTCAAGGGTACATCTCCGAACTCCTCTGACACCTATCGTTGTAATCCTTCAACGACGTCAGAGAGGTGACGGGTCCCGACAACCACACATGAATACGGACTGTGGGGTCCTTAAACTCATGGACCGAAATGTCATTAAACTAATATTCGTCCCCAAAATGGGAATCTTGGACCACTATGTCCCTAAACTGGAACAATAGAGCCAATTGCTCTCCTGTCGGATCTAAACAATCCCGTCAAGTTGATCTTAGTCTGGAAATTAGACTAACGTATCCTTAACAAACGTTTAAGTTGATCTTAGCCTCAAATATGGCTAACGTATCCTTAAACCAAAATCTTCAAACAGACTTTAGTCCCAAATCGGACTATAGATCCCCTAATCAACTTTGGTTCAAGGGTACATCTCTGAACTCCTCTGATACCTATCATTGTAATCCTTCAACGACGTCAGAGAGGTGATGGGTCCCGATGGCCATACATTAAATGGACCACTATGTCCCTAAACTGGAACAATAGAGCCAATTGCTCTTTTGTCGGATCTAAACGATCCCGTTAAGTTGATCTTAGTCTGGAAATTAGACTAACGTATCCTTAACAAACGTTTAAGTTGATCTTAGCCTCAATATGGCTAACGTATCCTTAAACAAAAACCCCAAACCCAAATCTAAGAAAATACGAATTTGGACTAATCCACGTCCTACGGGCGACAATATAAATTAGTCTCCGTATACAATCCACGGGCAACCATAAACAAAACGAAAACCCACGACACGAAGTGAAATTCTGGAGAAGAAGAAAGTTGTTACCGTGAAGCGGTAGCGTAATTAACTGCAGGGGCTTGCGCCTGCAGGGAAGAGCGTCCCCACAATCAAAAACCCCTCAAGCAAGGGGGAATCTGACGAAGTCTGCTACATCGGCCGCATCCGTCCAAACCTCCGATACACGGTGCCATAAATTAACTTGGCATCTTCGGAGAGGTGGACGGATAAAACCAAATAGCATCTGCCCCGAACCCCAGGCATGTAGATGTCCGCGTCCCGGCCGCCGTTCGGAGGGGAACAGATTCTGGCACGCCCGGTGGGACCTTTTCCTCTTTCCACTCCACACTTCGTGTGTCGTGTTCGCGAACCAATCGCGGTTTGTTAATGGTTGCCTGTGGATTCAAGGTACTTAGATTTGGTGTCTTATCCCGTGCAGAAAACAGAAGATCGATGGCTTCAAACTGCACTGCCTGCAACTGCAACTCTCGCTCCGTCCCTGCTGGAGGAGTGACTTACGGGCCCCAAGCGGCCTCTCTTTTCAAGATGCCAGTGGAGCAGGTAACTCAAGCCACCATCGGACTATTCTTCGGGACCATGCTCCCACCGATGAGCTTCAATGCCCCGATGTCGTTGCAAGAAGCTCCAAAGAAGTCGGTCTTTGATCGACTTACCGCTGCCGCGGCCCCTCTCAACGGGTCGCCTAACTTCAATACCTTAGTTTTCAACAGACTGAGCCAGAACGTCTACAAGCCCGCGATACCCAAAGCTGCCATCCCAAAGCGGATAGCTATCCCGGCTCAAGCGGACGAAATCATTGGAAAGGCTCCTCTTTCTAATAAGTCAGTTTTTACAAGGCTAGCACCAATAACAGTCTCTCCTCAAAGCAGGGGGCACGACGAAGTCACCCTTATAGCTGAAACAACTCCATCCGTAAGATACGCTCGACGTCGCCACTGGCGCCGAGTGAGGAAGGCTGGGGGCAACTCCCCCTCTGGGATAATTCCGCCAGCTCCAACGGTGGGGATCGATGCTGCTGTTCCAACCGGGAACAACTTTGAATTGCTGAACACGGTGCGCAGAAACTCTCCTACTGCGGTGCTGAAGCGAACTCCTTCACCTGTGGAGAATACTCCAGAGAAGAAGCTAGAGCGGCCCCCTCAACGACTGTCCTCTAAAATTTACAAGGTCTGGCGACAGGTCCAAGAGTCGGTGATTGATGAAAACTATCTCCGCCGACAGAAAAAGATGAAGGTTCGGCATGAGAAGGATTACTCCGTCAAGCCACAAAAAGCAACAGCTACTTTAGTGCCCACTACAACGGCCCCCTCAATTTCGACCGCTCAAAAAAGAAGGAGGTTGGAGAAGATCCCTGCGTCTTTGGCAAATCGCAAAGACACTGAGCCCAAACGCCCCAAGTCTGGGGGCATGGTGGTGCGTAATATTTATATGGCTTCCGGAAAGGAGGAAGGCCGTGCTTCGACGGGTCACCGACCGCTCACCCGATCCGTGACGAAAGCCCACGAGCAGCAACAGAAGCTTCAGGAAATGATGACTGCAATGGCCGCACTTACCAGGCCAAAAGAAAGCTCGGAGGTATCATCAGAGCAGCGTCATGAACAAGAAACTGACGCTGACTACTTACGCAGAGTCCTCGAAAAGAAGGACAAAGAAGCCGCAGAGCAAGCGGCTAATATAAAACAAATGGCGCTCCTCTTTCAGGACATGGTGGGTATGATGATCCAGCAAGATCCTCCTGCTGAAGATCCTCCGATCGTCCTTTAATATGACAGAGGAGAAACGTCGAATCCTCCACCAGCTCTGTCAGCAGCCAAGGAGGAGACAATTTCCAAAGCTGACCTGGATGACTATATAGCTCAACAGATACGGGTTCACCAGGCGACTGAGGCAGCCGGTCAGGTCGTAAAAATGGGGCGACCATATCCGAGCTGGTACGACCAAATCAGTTACCCGTCGGGATATACGATCCCTAAGTTCCACGTATATAGGGGGACAGGGAACCCACATCAGCATGTCGCTCAATTCAGGGCCTTATGCGGCAATACTGGAGGCTACGACAAGCTGCTGCTTCGCCAATTCGTCGGCAGCTTAGCGGAAATAGCCTTTGAATGGTATTCAGAGCTACCTAACGACTTTGTTAAAACATTTGCGGAAATGGAGCTACTGTTTACACAAAGATTCGCGAATGCTAGTGGATGCACCCCGATAACAACACCGATTAACGCCAGGATAAGGCCCGGCGAAACCCGGGTCCAATACGCAACACGGTGGCGAAAACTATGGTCGAAATGCGAACAACGTATAGAAGAGGCACCTGCGGTAGGTATGTTCATGGGCACTCTTGATCCGCAAGCGACCATCTCGCAATTCATGATGTTCTTCAGGCCGACCACCTTCTAGGTCTTGATCGATAAATTAGCCCAAATGGACCAGATAGGCCATGGACCGTCTCCTCCAAAACCAGACTCTCGAAATGAGAAAGGAGAAGAGAAAGCGATCGTCGTCGCCAATGCTCAACAGCAGCCGAGCAACTCAAAGCCGGTCGTTCGCCAAAACGACGTGCGTCCACGCCCATCCCTCGAGGTGAGGCTAGGACGTCCTTACTCGTTTCCTCAGAATAAAATGAGAAGACTGTTCGAGCTGGCAGTGCGCAACAGACTCATCAGTCTGCCGAGTCCAAAACGTCTGTCACAGCCAAACGATCTCAATAATCCCAATTATTGCCCTTACCACCAAACGGTAAGCCACCCGATCGAGGATTGTTTCATCTTTAAGGGATGGATCGAGGATCAGTACCTACAAGGCAAGTTCGCGCTGTCTGAAAACTGGAAGGTAGACCCACCACGGCCGCACACTCCAAAGAAGACGGACACGATGGGGGCAGCTTGTTCTTTTGTTGAGGACGAAAACGATGGAGAAGACTCATCAGATGAATCCGAAAACTACGTGACGAGTTGTCATGTGATCTATCACTCATTGGTGGATGATAAAGAGGCTCCTTGCGCCGAGAAACCGAGGGCGAACTGTGAACCAGAAATTCTGCGGCCGTCAGACGAGTTAATCGATGCCTTCCTGAATGAGATTCGTCTGGAAATTAAAGCCAATCAAGAGCGTGAGATGGCCATACTGGCAGGAGCCAAACACCGACTACTAGACTAAAGAGTCGAGGCACTTCCATCAAATCAAAAGTCATCCGCTGCGGACGAGAACAAATTCAAGACGAGGGAAAGGTTCGTTAAAGCCCTATCAGTGGGAATGAAGCTACCACCCTCTGAAGAAAATACTCTTGGTGGAGTAGAGACGCATCCTAAGTTCTGCTTATATCATCAGAAGATTATACATCCTACCGAAGACTACGACTCCTTTAAGTGTTGATGGCAAGGGTATGTCGCTCAAAAGCAACACTTCAACAGGACAAAGCGTGAAGCTCGTAGATGTCAGAAAAATGCGATAGGTGAGCGCAAAAGAGCCGCCGCCGACTGTCACATAGCCGACTCCAAGGGATCGCAAATTATCACCTTTGGAAGCGACTCTGACGAAGAAACTACCCTCAACCCTCTCCTCAAGGAATCCATTTCAAAAATGAAAGAATTGAGGAGTTGCGAGAACGTTCAGCCGTGCAATCGCACGCTACTCGAAAAAAATCTCGGCCCCGTAAACAAAGGATCGAGTAAAAAGGATAAAGGGAAGGAAAAAATAGCCCCCATAGCCAACACTCAACAGCAATCGAGTGGCACTAGACCGGTTGTTTGCCGAAACAACAAGCGGCAACCCCTCCATGAAAAGTTGAAACGTCCTTACTCGTTTCCCCAGGATGAAACAAGGAGGCTGTTCAAAGTGGCAGTGCACAACAGGCTTATCACTCTACCGGAGCCGAAACACCAGCTACAACTGAATGATGTCGACAATCCTAATTATTGCCCTTACCACCAAGTATTGGGCCATCCGATCGAGAATTGCTACGTCTTCAAAAACTGGGTTGAAGACCAATACCTACAGGGTAAGTTCGCGCTGTCCGAAAACTGGAAGGTGAGCCCGCCTCAATCACATGCTCCGAAAAAGGTGGACACGCCGGGGGCATCATGCTCGCTCATAGAGAAAGCCCAACGGACCACTATGTCCTAAAACTGGATATAGACCGAAAAGTCAGTAAACTAGAAATTCGCCTTAAATACGGCGACGATGGACCGAAACGTCCTTAAACTAATGATGGACCGCAATGTCCTAAAACTTGTAAATGACCGAAACGTCGTTTAACTACTACCAACCCGCGGCACCCCCAGGCTGACGTGGTAAAAAAAACACAAAAAAACGGTATGTCCATAAGCAAAATGGGCATGGATGAAAACCCGAAAGGGCTCCGTGAGTAAAAACAGCAGGGCTACCGGCGAGTCTTGTGAAAACCTGAAAGGGCGCAAGCTCGTTAGAAAAAAAAAGAATAAAAAGAATTAAAATAAAAAACGGTATGTCCATAAGCAAAATGGGCACGGATGAAAACCCAAAAGGGCCCCGTAAGTAAAAACAGCAGGGCTACTGGCGGGTGTTTGTGAAAACCCGAAAGGGTGCAACCTCGTTAAAAAAAAAAAAAACACTTACAGGGTCCTCTCGACCTTGTGAGGAGAAAACACCTGCGTGAGATCCTTACGACTCACAAGGGAACAATGCACTTAGGGATCCTCACGATTCCTAAGGAGAAATTACACTTGCGAGATCCTCACGACTCGTAAGGAGAACTCTCTTATGGGACCCTCACGGCTCATAAGATTTGAAAGTCTTAAGTTATAGAGACCTAAACCTGTGCTTAAGCAACCCCCACAACCTTCGATACTGCCCTATAAGTGGTTCAATACTGACCCTTGTATACAATCCACGGGCGCGAATAAACATTTCCCTAACCAAGTCCTATCCGTGACTGGGGATATGTCCATACGGTGAACAACCCTTGTAAGTCCTCTCGACTTATAAGGAGAAAACCCTTTTGTAAGATCCTTACGACTTACAGGGGAACATACACTTAGGAATCCTCACGATCCTGAAGGAGAAAAATACACCTACGAGATCCTCACGACTTGTAGGGAGAAATACCTTTGTGAGACCCTTACGGCTCATGAAGTCAAAAGGCTTAGTCGACAGGACCTTAACCCTGTTCGCTAAGCCACCTTTGTTCGACATCGACAGTGGCAAATGATGATTCACTCCTGGCAATATCCCAGTTGTAGCAATGCTGATGCCTATACCGGTATCAAATTCCAAGTCCTTTCATGGCAAATGATGATTCGCTCCTGGCAATATCCCAGTTGTAGCGATGCTGATGCCTAAACCGGTGTCAAATTCCAAGTCCTTTCATGGCAAATGATGATTCGCTCCTGGCAATATTCCAGTTGTAGCGATGCTGATCCTGAGATTGGCACCAGATCCCAAATCCCCTACTCGCAAAAAAAAATCAGCGAGCCAAAAAAAATGCATATGAAATAGCCGAAATGATGGGGCAACTTGCAACAAAATCAGCAAGTAAAAATGTATGCATACAAAAACAGCCGAAATGATTGGGCAACTCGCAATAAAAAGCAGCGAGTAAATAAAACAGCCGAAATGATTGGGCAACTCGCAATAAAAAGCAGCGAGTAAAAAGAAAAATAGCCGAAATGATTGGGCAATCGCGACTTTCGTGATATAAAAGCTGAAATGATAGAGCATCGCGGAAAGAAAATAATAAAAAAAATGAATGAAAATTTTGCCCTACAGGTGAGATCACATCGATCCCTGTATACAATCCAGGGGCATAAACAGAGAGGGAACCATACCTTCCCAACAGGCTCCACCAGAAAACGAAGCCAAATCTCGACGGTTCATAGACAACCTAAAGGCAATCTCGACATTTGTCGCAATATTGCAGACACAATGTC
The DNA here is from genome assembly GCA_030015575.1 of Agapanthus africanus. Classification (NCBI taxonomy): domain Eukaryota; kingdom Viridiplantae; phylum Streptophyta; class Magnoliopsida; order Asparagales; family Amaryllidaceae; genus Agapanthus; species Agapanthus africanus. The sequence goes on along the minus strand of CM057350.1, from coordinate 125,809,796 downwards.
AACAAAGGAAGCAAAGGAAGATCCCTAGCTTCAGGGTCCCGACGTCAACATCGACAACTTAGAGATCATCAACGGCGTTTCTCCGCACTCCAACCAGATGCAGACGTGACGTCAACAATCGACCTCAGAGTCGCAGCGAAACGGAACCATGGCAAAGTCCGTAGTTCCAAATCTCAATGGCCACATCTACAGCCTGGAGACCAACAACGGTGGGCCTCTTCATTCCAGCATGACACAAAGGTTACACTATCAAACGGAGCGACGACAAAATCCCAGCTCCACCTCAGCATTCGTCTCGATACAGCAGACGCAATGTCAACAACGGCGTTCCTTTGCAGTCCAGCAGGATGCAGATGCACCGTCAACAAAAGACCCCATGGTCAGCAAGCGAAGCGACGGTAAAATCCCAGCTTCATCTCAACAATCGTCTCGATACAGCAGACGAGATGTTAACAACGGCGTTCCTTCGTAGTCCATCAAGATGCAGATATAACGCCAACGAAAGACCCCATGGTCAAACAAGCGGAGTAACGACAAAATCCCAGCTCCACCGCGACGTTCGTCTCGATACAGCAGACGAGAGGTCACCCCAGCGTTCTTCCTCCAGCAGGGTTCAGACGCGAAAATCAAACAAATGGAGCCACGGCAAAATCCCTAGTTCCAAACCTCAACGGTTCACCAGCAACCTAGAGACAACCTCGACGTTCGTCTCGATACAGCAGACGAGATGTCACCCCAGCGTTCTCCCTCCAGCAGGGTTCAGATGCGACAATCAAACAAACGGGCCATGGCAAAATCCCTAGTTCCAAATCTCGACGGTTCACCAGCAACCTAGAGACAACCGCGACGTTCGTCTCAATACAGCAGACGAGTTGTCACCCCAGCGTTCTTCCTCCAGCAGGGTTCAGACGCGACAATCAAATAAATGGAGCCACGGCAAAATCCCTAGTTCCAAACCTCGACGGTTCACCAGCAACCTAGAGACAACCGCGACGTTCGTCTCGATACAGCAGACGAGTTGTCACCCCAGCGTTCTTCCTCCAGCAGGGTTCAGACGCGACAATCAAACAAACGGAGCCACGGCAAAATCCCTAGTTCCAAACCTCGACGAATCACCAGCAACCTAGAGACAACCGCGACATTCGTCTCGATACAGCAGACGCGATGCCAGCAAACAAAGAAAAGGCCAAATTTCTAGCTTCAGGGTCTTGACGGCAACTCACATAAAACCTGAAAGACTATCGGAGATCATCCCACACCAGCGCAGAGTGGTTATGACTCATCGGGGCTCTCCAAAATGAGCCTAACCTCAAGTAAAAAGCGGCATGGCAAAATACCTAACGCTTGCTCTTCCGACGGTCAAACTGCTAAGGAGGATTGCTTGAAGACGTCTTGTCCAGCCCCCGAAGGGATCAGAGACACGGCAGTCGCAGGGCTACTCGAACAACACAATTGCCTATCGAGGAATATATCAGCTTATGCGACGGTACGACGGCCAAAACCCTAAGTACCACAGACCCTAACGGACTTCTGTCGTAAAGAGCAGAGGTTAACTGTGACGTTAGGATATTCTTGCGAGAAATGCTCGATTCGTCTCGACTTGTGAAGAAATTGATATCTTTGCGAGAACTTCTCGATGTGGCTCGACTCGTAAGATAAAGCCTTAGGCAGTAAGGATTAAAAAACCTGTTTCCTAAGCACTGGGACCCTGCAAGTTGGCCCAAAACGGTCTCTTGCATACTATCCACGGGTCTCACTCTCCCAACTCGAATCTCGACAAGGAGGGAAACAACCGCTTACGGGTCCTCTCGACTCATAAGAGGGAAAATTCTCTTATAAGATCCTTACGACTTATAAGAGAAAACACACTTAGGAGTCCTCACGATTCCTAAGGAGAAAATACACTTATGAGATCCTCTCGATTCGTAGGGAGAAAAGTCTTTGTGAGACCCTCACGGCTCATAAAGTTGAAAAGTCTTAGACTACAAGAACCCTAAACTTGTCTCCTAAGCCCTCGATTCCATGGCTACTCCTAACTTTGCACTACTTCACCCACGTACATATTTACATGGGCAAAGTAGTGGGGGGCATTTGTTCCCGCCAAAATTTTGGCTCAAAACCCGCTCCGTATAAAATAATAACAATAAAATAACAATAAATAAATAAATAAATAAATAATAATAATAAATGAGAAAATCCCGCTTTCAGAGCAAAGCTCTGTTCAAATCCCAAGGCGGGAAATGAAGCAATGCTTCTGTTTCCCCCAATCAGAGCAAAGCTCTGTTTTAAAAGATAATAAAAATCAAATCTTAAAATAAAGAAGAAGCAACGCTTCAGCTGACTTGCGCTCTGCGCTGCGCGACACGTGGCAGCGCAGCTGCGCTGCGCTCTGCGTGGCAGCGCAGCTGCGCTAGCGCCGCTGCGCGACACGTGTCAGCGCAGCTGCGCGAGCATAGATGCGTTTGCGCCAAACAGAATTAAAATTCCAGAAAAATCTTTCTGTTCTTGTTAAAAACAAGAAGATTGCCTTCTGTAAAATAGAAGCCCTTGGATCAAAGATCCAACGGTGGGGAAAAATACCCAAATCACTCAGAGAAAGATCTCTTTAACTGATTCAACAAATCATTTGGCACTATATAAAGGCCCTCAAACTCCAAGTCTAATATACATAAAGAAAAAACAACAACACAGAGAGACAAAAACACAGAAACAAAGAGAGAACCCCTCTAAAGAATTTTGAGAAGAATTCAGAAAGGAAAAAGAAGGTAAAACCTTTATAAAAAGAAGAATTTCTTCTGAATAGATCATTGATCTAAGAACAAGATCAAGGATCTTCAATAAAAAATATAATAAATAACAAAGGCATTGCCTTTTGATGAACCATTGGTTCTGGAATCTTAAAGATTCTTTTCTTGAATCCAAAATTGGATCAAGATATTAAAACAGTGCCTTGCACTTGTAAGTCTGCACTGTTGCGCTCCTGGATTGGCGCAAGCCACCAGAGAGCGCCACGTGTCAGCTCCAAGACTACTTGCGCTATGCGCTTCCAAAACAGAGCATTGCTCTCTTAAATTGGCGCACTGCGCCAGAGCGCGCCACGTGTCAGCTCCAAGACTATTTGCACTATGCGCTTTTAAAATAGAGCATTGCTCTCTGAAATTGGTGCACTACACCAGAGCGCGCCATGTGTCAGCAGCGCAATAGCGCAGCGCACTGGCGCAGCGCACTGTGCTTGCGCTCACCAGAGCGTGACACGTGTCACCCCCACATGAGTTTGCGCCTTGCGCTCCTCAATTGGCGCAAAGCGCCTGACAAGCCACGTGGGGCACTGTCAGAATATTTAATGCAGCGCATTATTAAAGGGCAAAGCCTAATTAAGAGGTCCAATGGACCAAAACAAATGCTCTGCATTATTAAAGAAAAGGGGCAGAGCCCAAACAAAGGCCTAATAGGCCAAATGCAAATGAAAGGTTAAACATTTTCAACTGGACTTAACCCAATTATAGCCATAAGTCCTCAAATTAAATTGACTAAGCACGGCTGCTCCCTTAAATCAATTTACATCCGATTCAAGGGTACATCTCCGAACTCCTCTGACACCTATCCTTGTAATCCTTCAACGACGTCAGAGAGGTGACGGGTCCCGACAACCACACATGAATACGGACTGTGGGGTCCTTAAACTCATGGACCGAAATGTCATTAAACTAACATTCGTCCCCAAAATGGGAATCTTGGATCACTATGTCCCTAAACTAGAACAATAGAGCCAATTGCTTTCCTGTCGGATCTAAACGATCCCGTTAAGTTGATCTTAGTCTGGAAATTAGACTAACGTATCCTTAACAAACGTTTAAGTTGATCTTGGCTTCAAATATGGCTAATGTATCCTTAAACCAAAATCTTCAAACAGACTTTAGTCCCAAATCGGACTATAGATCCCCTAATCAACTTTGGTTCAAGGGTACATCTATGAACTCCTCTTACACCTATCGTTGTAATCCTTCAACGACGTCAGAGAGGTGACGGGTCCCGATGGCCATACATTAAATGGACCACTATGTTCCTAAACTGGAACAATAGAGCCAATTGCTCTTTTGTCGGATCTAAACGATCCCGTTAAGTTGATCTTAGTCTGGAAATTAGACTAACGTATCCTTAACAAACGTTTAAGTTGATCTTAGCCTCAATATGGCTAACGTATCTTTAAACTAAAACCCCAAACCCAAATCTAAGAAAATAAGGATTTGGACTAATCCACGTCCTACGGGCGACAATATAAATTAGTCTCCGTATACAATCCACGGGCAACCATAAACAAAACGAAAACCCACGACACGAAGTGAAATTCTGGAGAAGGAGAAAGTTGTTACCGCGAAGCGGTAACGTAATTAACTGCAGGGGCTTGCGCCTGCAGGAAAGAATGTCCCCACAATCAAAAACCCCTCAAGCGAGGGGGAATCTGACGAAGTCTGCTACATCGGCCGCATCCGTCCAAACCTCTGATACACGGTGCCATAAATCAACTTGGCATCTTCGGAGAGGTGGACGGATAAAACCAAATAGCATCTGCCCCGAACCACAGGCATGTAGACGTCCGCGCCTCGGCCGCCGTTCGGAGGGGAACAATGGGGAAATCAAGAATGTAGCTGAACGTAACTGAAAGGGATATTATATCATGTTACCGTGGTCCCGTGGGGTATGAACGGGACATAGACTCACAGTTTATCATATCTTGTTACTGTGGTCCCGTGGGGAATGAATGGGGCATAGACCGATGGGTTACGATGAAGATTATATTAATTGATTTCAATAACTTTAGAGTAGATAACCCTAGAGGACAGTTTAGACTAATCACCGCACTTCACCTGTAGATATCCTGTTCACTGATCTATATTCATGTTACTGCTTATTTCCTGATAACTTGTTACTGTTTATACTTCATGCCTGCATATTTCATTATATCCTGCTTGATTAGAATTATTGATATTGTGATGCACTGACGTCTGGGTTTTGCATGGTCCAGATCCATTATCCTTGTCGCAGGCGGTCCAAAAGTATTTTGATCAACAGGCCGAGCAGTGAAGACCTGTTATTAGTTTAGTTTAGTTATCCTTTCGGTATTTTTTTATTCCTGATGAGAGCCCGTATTTTGGGACGTACATTCCAGATTATTGTATTTGAATCTTTTGCTTCCGCTTTATTTTATTTCATGACTCGTTTATTCTGGCTTATAGACATGTACTAGATAGTTTATTTTATTTCTACTGTTCTTGATATCTCTAGACAGCCGTAATGTGACTGTGGAAGGATCTTTCCTAGCCACAGGTAGCATGGTTGGCTCTGTCACGTGCCGATCTTAGCGCACTTTGGGAAGCGGGGCGTGACACGGACAAAAAAGACAGTTGACTTCTATGCCATGATGGTTGCCCGTGAATTGTATATGACAAGTTATTTTACTTGCCATAGGGCACAATTCCAGTTTAAGGACGTAATGGTCCGTGGATCCAGTTTAAAAACTTGGGGAGGGAGTCTATTGATAGGGTTTCATGAGTATATTAGTTTAAAGTTATTTCAGACATGTGTATTAGTTTAAGGTCATCTTGGACCAAAATATTAGTTTAAAGTCATCTCAGACGTAAATATTAATTTAAGGTCGTCTCGGACCAAGCGGTTGGCTTCTATGCCACTATGGTTGGCTTATATGCTACGACGGTTGCCCGTGGATAGTATATGGTAGGTTTATATAATGTCAACCTGCTATAGGACAGTGGTTGGCATATGCATTAGTTTAAACTTATCCCGGACATTGGTATTAGTTTAAATTCATCTCGGACTTAGATATTAATTTAAGGTCACCCCGGACCAAGGTTTGTTGGATTTTGGTGGTAGATATTAGTTTAAGGCCATTTTGGACCAAAATATTAGTATAAGGTCATCTCGGATCAATTGGAATGGGTTTGGAATTTGGTTTTGTTGACTTCTATATCACGATGGTAGCTCGTGGATTGTATATGATAGACTGCTATGATGCAATCCTTTATAGGGCAATGTTTATGATCTTTGGGATTTTTGACTTCAATGTTAAGAAGGTTGCCCGTGGATAGTATACAACGCGCTTGGAGCGTCGGGCCTGTAAGGCAAGTTTGATGGTGGATGAATTCGATTTCAATTTCACAAATTGACTTCTATGTCACGATAGATACCCGTGGATTGTATATGGTTAACCGCTATGATGCAGTCTCCCATAGGCATAAGGATTTAGATATGTATGTGTGGATGAGTTCAAAATGGGTTTGATAGCAATTGCGGGGACCTCTAGGGGTGCCCGACATTGGTTTTGATAGGTGTGGAGCCCACCGGAGGGTCGCCGCCATTGATTTTTGGTGTTGGGAGCTTTAAAGGACACTGCCATAGCTTTAGTAGGCATGGGACCCACTGGGGGGTCTCTGAAGGTGGTTTAGTAGATGTGGGGACCGCTAGGGGGTCTCCGAAGGTGGTTTGGTAGATGTGGAGACCGCTAGGGGCCAACCATTAGCAATGAATCTCACCGCTCAGTGAATGTAATGAAGTGCAAAAAACCAGTCCTGGCATGTGTAGACAGGGGACCTTCATACATCAGCATGTATCAATCCCAAGAGTTCACTAACTCTTTCTCTGTTTCTAATAAACGGAGCTATGATCATCTTATCTTTGTGACATGACTGGCAAGTTTCACAAGATATAAATTCAAACTCGTTTAAATATGCATCTAAATGTAACTTCGCTGGTTGGGTCGCATTTATATGACCTAGTTTACAATGCCTCAAGAAGGATTCGTTCATTTCTGAACTCTTCCTCTTGTGTGTATTCTGTACGTTAAGAACCGTGGTTTGATTTAAAACGTATATGCTTTTAGATAATGTGCCCGAACCGATCAACACTTGATATAGGAAATGTTCAAAACATTATCCAACAATACAAAATTATATCCTTCTTTATCTCAATAAAGAGACTGATATGATATTGTATATCAGGTTCGGTACCTGATAACATTCGTTCAGAATCAATGTATTTAGTGATACAGGATGATAACTGCCAACTTACTTGGCTGCAACACTTGCACCATTTCCAATTCTTGAAACTTATCACCCGTTCCCAGTTCTCTATATTTCTGTAGCCCATGTAACATATTACATATGCGGGATCCTGATACGGTATCACATACCCAGGACGTAGAGGATACTGAGAAACAGTTCTCGGTAGTGAACACACCCGAAGAAGATGCATCAGCATGCACTTTCTTCGTTTAGGCGGCACGGGAATTCTGGCAATCCCCAATTTCTTGCTCTGTCTTATAACAATTATAAGTTGGAGCGGGACCAACGTTCCCCAGCTCAGTATAACAAGCGGGTTCGGTCAATACATCCGTATTATTATCTTAATTTAGGCGTGATATGGTCGCTACCTGGAGAGAGAGAGAGAGAGAGAAGAAAACACTCAGCGTATGCTCTTGCAAGATTAGATTGGTTATTAATATATCTAATCAGGATGACTCCCACTGTTTTAGTCAAATTTTCCTTCAAACCCTAAAAGGTAAGACTAGCCGGGATTAATTACACCCTACAAGTTCGCCAATCTTTCAACCAGGCCAGTGCCGATACTTTGAGGGAGGTTCCCCGTGCTTTCGCACGGACCTAATTAAAATAAACCTCGTTTTCCCAGGGGCGTAACCCCATTGACACCTTTCTAGACACCTACTTGATCGGCTAATTGTAATGTGTAAAACTCTCTCAGGAGTAACTCTTACTCGCAGTGGGTATCGGGATCCAACTATCTCATAGGAGGTATGCAATCTCATTGCAAATTTCAACACTTGAAATTCCTGATAAAATTTTGCCCCGAGTGATCTATGATCTTGACAAGGTCAACAAACCATAGACCGCAAGTCAAGTTCAACCCGTCATTTTCCGATTGAATTAAACCCACCCGCATGACCCTTGACAAGGTCAACAAGGTCAATCGACTACCCTAACTCAATCGCATCATATGCTTTTGCAGATAAGCATAAATAGTTACCGCACACTACGTCTTGACAAGGTCAACAAACGCAGCATGAATACTATGAAGTACTTATCTGTAATGAGGGAGGGCTACGACAGGTTTTTATGAAAACCTTTTGCGTAATGAACTTGATATCGTTGTAGAATCAAATGATTTAAAATGGACTGTTTTTGAGGCCTTTACTAGTTTTGCTAAAGAGGTCACTCCCAGTGAAGGGATCTCGGCTCTTTCCTCATCGAATGAGGTGCAGGATATTCACAATACCACTATGCAAAGCAAGAACTAGAAAAGCAATCAAAAGACAAACCGAGGGTTATAGCATCTGCCAGTTATTGCTAAAGAGGTCACTCCCAGTGAAGAGATCTCGGCCCTTTCCTTATCGAATAAGGTGTTGGATGTTCTACAAGGAACACCGCTATGCAAAACAACAACTAGAGCTACCTGTTTTTGAAAATTCGATTCCACAATATCTTTAGGTTTCTTTTATTTCATTAATCTCATTAATGAAGTCCCATCATTTTAAGTTACCTAAATATCACAGATAAATGCAACGTACGCTTATGCCATCCGCATTCGCCTCGATGTCCCCTCGTGCACTGTTAGGTTAGGTAACTAACGACAGAGCGGGGCAGTGCTAGCGCGGGTGTAAAACATAAGCAACGTCTATATAATATATCACATATACTATATCTTGTATCCATCTCAACATATTAAATGATCACATCACAAAACAACATATGAAATATTGGATATACTAGGATTTCCGTGTTTTAAATTAAGACTGTATAAAACACGGATTCTACGGTCGTGATGAATAGCCAATCCTACACCCTTAGACCCCTACGAGAGCGGTAATCAACCCTACCAATTCTAGAGTTAGGAGACTCGGTCTCGACACCTCGAGATGGTCTCCCACTGGACCCTAGAACCCGGTGACTTGTGTTCCCCGCCTTGGGTCTATCCTAATGCGGAAAAGTAAATAATATACAATGGTGACATCATCCTCAACCCGAAAGTTTCCCAATAAAAGAATATTACATACAATGAATTTTACATGAATGAAAATGAAAAACTCTCATCTCACATAAAACCCCCGGCTATTCAAACATGATGATCCAATATAACATATTCCAGTAACACATAACATCACATGTCATCAACGTAAGTAAATATGCGTATCCCAGTTGTCGTTGACGTATAGCAACGAAACCGGCGATACACCACATATTACACTTACGGTCGCAGAAAGGAAAGTGAAAAACTACAACAGTTGGAATCCACAACCTCCTTAGACATCACATGCCTAACCAAATGAATTCCTTAGATATCGCATGCCTAACAATTATAAACCCCACATTTTAGTCTCGATCTCGAAAACACTTTTCAATATCTAGTCAGGCAATTCAACAAGATTCCCAACATCCTGATCGAATACTCGTCGGAAACTTTAGTAGACGGCCGCACCCCCGATGCCGTCGACGAAGTGCACTAAGGCGGAACACCGCTGCCGCGAGCACCCGAACAGATGCTTTTGGCGACGGGGTTCTCCTACAGTCACTTGGTCGGTGCTATGGGGCATGGCTATCTATTAAGTTTACCCGGCGAGTATCCGCGTACGATACGTGATTGCGACAGACTTTTGATCACATCAAAATCCTGTGGCAACCGATCAAATGAGACTAAACTGCTAGATTTATAAAATTCAAACTAGTTATCTCATAACTACTTGTGGATTCCAAATATTGTATCCCATCACATAATATCCGAATGACGTTAAACTTTTCGATCGATTCATCAAAGTCCCACAATTTCCCGACAGCTCAACACTTGAGCACAGTTTTAATAATACCCAGAAGATGCCACAGTACCTATGAACCAGCCGTAGAAGGGTCAAACCAACGCCTCATATATGACAATGCTAAACTACCACAAACCCTAGGGTTCAGTGGCGGTTTTGACGGCCATATAATCGAGTTAAGGTTTCGTTCTTCTAGAGGGTCCACGGAATCACTTGCATGTTTTTCCGAATACGTTAAACTTGGAAAAATGGGTTTTTGACATTCGATCGAACTTTCTAACATCGCCTAGACAACATGCGAACAACCCGAAACAATGTTAAAACTACGAATACGAAACACTCCGGATTGCTTATAGTGTAAAATTACATCACATGCAAAATTAGCAAAAAATAAACAACACCTGAAACACCAAAACCAAGTCACTGGAACACACAAAGAAAAATCAACCCATTCCTCCATGAAAGGTCTGGCGTCGCCGGAATCCCTAGAAAAGTCGCCGGCCAAAGTCCGAGGTCCTGGGTTGGGTTTTCTTGTGTGTTCATATGGTATCTCATACAACATTCTGCACTTGTTTAAATAATTTCTTTGAAGAAAATTTAAAATCGACGGAAACTATGATTTTGCGTTTCAAGTTTCGGAGTTGTTTCGGTTTCATAATTCTAACAAAATCCGTATTAATTTCTAGCATGGCTCTGATACCACTGCAGGGTTACCCAACACGGCAGCAAGGTTTCGGGAGGCATCGTCCATGCCAAATTAAAAAATTGCCGTTTTAGCTAACCCTAAACAAGAATCGTATACTAGAAATCGACGGAAACAAATGCAAACACTTTGCAATAAGTAAAGAGAGCAAGAAATACAACCTTTGTAGACCGGTCCTTCACTTCAATAGCTCCGTGTAGAAGTCCCCTTCGCTGCGATCGTAAACTCCGGACTCTAGAGAGGCTCCACGAGGAAACGAACATGCTTGCTTCGATGACTTCGAGGCCGAAGATGATCTACGTCGGGGAGACACTAACCCAAGCTATTTCTTCACTAGGTCAAGAATTTTATGAAGAGAACACCCTCTACTAAATAGCAAGTAGTAGAGGATGATGAAGTAGGAAGTTTGCTCACATTAGAAATTATTTTCTCACTCATTTTCTCACAACTCCATTGAAGCTAGTAAGCTTGGAGGAAGAAGAAGAAGATGAACTTAACTCATCAAATGAATTATTGCAACCATGGGTGAGTGAAGCCCTCATACCCAACTCATGTAGAGAATTAATCAAGTGCTATGGTTAAGGGTTGGGTTAAGCAAAATATCCTAAGGAATGACAAAAGAGTGGACTTTGTCAAAGTTCCACAAGCTTCATCCAAGCTTGATAACTTTGACCAAGTTTATTCTCTTTTGTAATAACTTAAGAAATAATCAAAACCCAAATTTAACCTTAGCATGGTATAAGTCTCATACACCCATCTTGTATGTATCATCAAGCATGCCACAAAACATGTACACAAAAATATATCACATATATACAATGTGCACATCTAATGAGAAAAGAATCATAAGTGAGATAAATATTAGTTAATGTAATATAATATATCAAATATATAATAATATATTAAATTATCAAATCAACTCTTGATTTAATAATCCGGCTATATCATATACAACCGACTAATACTATATGAATCAACTTATCGAATCAACACTTGATCCGATAACCCGGCTATATCATATATAACCGACCGATATCATATATCGTGAGAATAGAATACAGTATCACATATCGTATTAATCTCGGTCCCGCACATATCACATATGCACTCCTACTCCGTTTCGCTTGAGCCAGAAACCTCTGTGTAGGACTCTAAAGACCCGTCAATGCGCCGGCAGTAGGTGATGATCATATCAAACACCCACAAGCCGCAAGCGGTCTGCTAAACATAACGGCCACCCGGGTATTGAGCAACCAGAAGATCAATAAGCAAGCCTGTTCATACTCCTGCGAATCCAATCAGTAACACTACTGTACAGTCCGGTCTCTTCGTCTGATATGTCGCATATCTCGTCTAGGGGTGGTAAACGTCAGACCCCAGTAACTCGATAAGTCGTGCCGATATGAGGCTCATAACGGGTCAAGAAACTACTGGTAACACTTACCAGTATATCTCTGAAGCAGCCTTGGCCAAGGACTTCCTGTTATAGCCAATCGAGTACAGCGCAACATCAACTCCCTATACCGGGAGAGACGAAACCCTTCCTATCGCTCATTGCCTCCATGTGACTCAGGACTGTACCCAAAAGCCACCGTTTTGCACGTTCTCTTGAACGTAGTAAGGTGGAAATCAAAGCACAGTGGGAAACACAATACTCTATGACGATCTCGGGTCTATAGACTAGCCTGTACCAGTGTCACCAGAGAACTGCCATCGGACGTGAGGTATAATACCATCTGGGAGTTCTCGGCGAGTCCGTCCAGTGTACCCAGTCTCCACTGAGCACCCGTATACTGCCTCTGATGTCAAACACCAATGGATATGGTATAATCCATCGCCCATCTATATGGGTCAAGAAGCTATACGCTAGTCTACTCTGGTATATCGATGCCCTGTCTTGATACACCCTCGACTAGGAACATTTGGAGGATGTACTTAGCGACTACTCTGTCCCCACTAGTATGATCTACATCATAGTCCTGGTAGTCAAGTACTCATCCTAAGGGCTTTACCAACATGTAACGTAGAGACAATAAGTGTACATGTTAAGATAAAGAGCAACCAGATAGCATACTATCATGTCGAGCAAGAAAGTCCTCCATATATATGTCTAAGTATCCACTGCAATATACATCGTATGTACAGTAATGGCCTCTAGGGCATACATATCACTAACAATGTGTTCCACATATCCCAACTCAGAAGGTATGTGAGTGACCCCAGTCATATTCTCGATCATTCCGAGCTCACTGTACAACCCGACTTATCTTGTGAGCAACAACCTGTTGAGATCCTGGACAAGAAAGTGAAGTCACTTCGGACCAAGGAAGTCAACTTGGTTCGAGTGATGTAGAGAAGAGACACTCCAGGAGAATCGACATGGAAAAAGGAAGATGAGATGCGTGCAAGATACCCTCACCTATTTGTAAACTAGTCCTTAAAATAAATTATAAATTTCGAGGACGAAATTTTTGTAAGGAGGGTAGACTGTAACAACTCCAATTTTTGTGTACATAAATTTGATTAAAAGTTAATGTATACTTAGGGTATTTACATTTTCTGTGAGTACTATAAGTATTTGATTCAATTTTGAACAGCAAGAAGGAGATTGTAACTTATTGGTAAGACCTTGCACTGCTGAACCAAAGCACCAGAGTTCAAATCCCATCAGCCGCACATTATTTTTATTTTAAATTCTTTTAATCTTTTAGAAGTCCAAGAGTCTACACGTGCACAACACGTAAACTGAAGAGTCACACATAAAACAAACGAGTCCAATACAGTAAACCAAGTATAGAGGACAAGTGGCAAGGAGACACGGCCCGACTCGGGCCGGCGACTCTGTCGAATCGGCCGGCGGTGCCGGTCCGACTCAGTCGAAACCCAATTTTTCTTGAATCCTCTGCAACCTTTGGCTTACCCCATAACTCCTGTATTATTTAAATTCCCTACACAAGATTCAATGGATACGCGGAGCTCGAGGGAGATAAAGGTCATGAATTAAAAGTGAAGCCATTTTGGACTGTTGAAGATCTGAAGAAATTATGGAATCAATTTGCAATTTGGGACCTGTCAAACACAAGAAAAAACACAAGAAACCTCACAAAAAACGACAAATCAAATCCTCTAAAGAGCCGCAGAACCGCGGCCAATGTGGCCATTATGCGGCGGTTCCGCGGCCGAGTTGACTCAGCGTCAGACGATATTTTTGGGGTATTTTGGTAATTTCATTTGGACTCAGAATTTGGTTCTAGGGTTTCAGCTCTTTGCCTATAAATACTCCAGGTTTGAGCCATTGTAGGATGCTTCTTTCTTTGCTAGATTTAGTGTAGATTGGTTTGTTTTTCTTCTTCTTCTTCATTTTTCCTCCATGAAATTGTAGTGAGAGCTCTTGAGTGGAAGATCAATGAAGATGAGGGTTGTTTTTTATTATCTTGTATCTTTAATTTTCTTGTATTGTAATTTCATTTCTTGTCTTGTAATTTTAATTCCTAGTCTAACTTTTATTTATTGTTGTTAAGTAGTTGTTGTTATTTCTTGTTCTTTTTGTTTTTCCTTCTCTTTTTATCCTTATTTTCAAGCCATGATACTCGACGGGGTCCTTTGCTAAGGTGAGGGCCCAAGTAGTTAGCTTGCTACCATTTTGTAAAACCATATTTTTCCTTTCTTTCCTTTCTTCCTTCTTGTTTTCTTGTTTTTTATTTAAATGTGAGAATAATTTCCGCACTTGTTAGGGGCTAAGAAAGGTTAGTATGAGGGACGGAAAAATCTCTTGTGGTTCTCTTCGCCAAACATCCTAAAACGAATCTAGACCAAACAAACGCAACCCCCTCACTTAGGCACGCTATACGTGACATATAGCCGCGACTTATGTCGAGAAGTCCTTTGGGCGCACTATAACGTGACATGTAGTTATGACTTAATTGGATACATGGTTGCGGGTGTTTGGCTTAGGGTTAGAAATAAGCGCACGTAGCGGACGGACAAGGGGCACTAGGAATGGATTTAACGTTGGAAAACTTGTTTAAACTCGCAAATCCCATTCCTATGTCCTCCTAATCCCCGCTACTTTCTATTATCCCAACTTCATTTTAAGAATGGCAAAAGAAAAGTACAAGACTAATCCTAACTCTACTAACCAACTTTAACCCTAACAAGCTTACTTGAACATACATACGATCACTTAGGATAAAATTGAACACATATATACTTAATTGACTCGTCTAAGACAAGAATGGACATACTACCATCTCCCTGTGGATCGACCCGTGCTCAACCGGCTAGCTGCAAAATGACACTGTCTTGATTGCGGTAAGTAGAGAACAGAGTAGAACGCATATCGTAAAACGTATCGCGTTTCCGCTCAACAATCAAATGGCGTCATTGCCGGGGAGATGACAACATATTTCTTTCTTGTTATCCGGGTTAATATTTTTTGTATATATATAAATATAATAAAAAAACCATTTTTTGTTATTTTTGATATTTTTTTTGTGCAAGTGTGCAGGCTATCTGGAGCAAGTGCAGTAATCAAATAATGAGAAAAAGGATTTAAGACAGAAGATCATCACAAGGGGAGTACAGGGACCAATTTTAAAGCCCCAACTCAACACTTTGACCGCGGAACCGCGGTCAAAGCTATGGATCTGCGGTGGTTCCGCGGTTAATCCTAGGCTTTTGTGCCCAAAATTTTTTCCACCCTTCCTCTTCTCCAAAACTCTCTGTGAACTCCACTGAACTGTATTTTATGCAGGTTTCTTTGCACAGATTGCGCTGCCGCCAAATAATTCTTTTTGTTATTTTAGATTTTGTTTGTTTACCACTTTGCATATAATAATACGGACATTAAGGGGCTTGAACACCAATTAAGATTGGGTGGGGATTTCATCACCCTTTCTAAGACCCCACAAATCACAAATAGCATACGCATCATCTTGAGTTAGTAAAAAATATCTAGACCAAACCTATAAGGACTTATCGTGCTTATTTAGGACAAGTGAAGGTTGCGGGGAATCGGTCGTTTATCTAAACTAGACTTTGTGGTGCCTAGGCTAGAAAAGTGAGGAGGTAATTTTAAAAGGCCCGTCTCACGGTGATTCGTGAGCGGAACCCTCCTTACCTCACTTGTGCTTACCTGGCCACAATTTGTAGTGAAGAAGCGATTCGGGGTTATCTTGCAACTTGTTGCTTAGAAGTCTAGGAGCGGTCTAGTTGGAATTTGAAGACCCTGACTCTAGGTGTTGTTTGTGCATATTGTGATTGTGATTGTGCTTGTGTAAAGTTTAGTCCCATAATTTCGTATTCTTTCAAAAACCAACAAACAATTTTGAAAACTGCAAAAAACAAAAAAAATTCAAAAATTCATAAAAATTCACCCACTTTCCTCCCTCCCTCCCTTTTCATAACATGGGTATCCCAAAACGACCAACTCTTGCTGAACTTTGGTAACCGCAACCAGACATTTCTTCATGTGGTTCTTGCTTTGGTCGAACTTCGAACGATCTATCCATGCCCAAAATTTCGTTGAGAGATCGGATAGACGCATCTAGGACAAACAATTGGACTCCGCAATCCACTTCATATCAACCGTTTCAACCTCCCCCACCTTCTTACGTTGATACCCATTTTGAGAGTCATGTTGCGACTCCGAAACCCATGGCCATCGCTAACCGAATTGAACAATCTCGTAGCCGGTCTTTCACTCCTTTCACCTCTCCAAATTCCGTAGGACAACAATTCCAATCATCTTCATATCAGAATGTTGATCCTAATCCTGTCCATTTTTCACATCCATTCGATTCTTATCAATCCTACCCGACTTTTACACCTTCCCTAGACATTGCTTCTGAACAGTCTTTTGGGAGTTTCACGTATCTAAACGAATTTGAATCTCTTACTGAAACCCCTTCACAACCCATGTATAGTCTTGAACAAACTTTGGAAGAATTTCGGGTAGCGTCATGCCAACAGATGATGGATTTGAATGCGTCTATGGCGCCCTCATACAACCTAATGAACCAGTAGCTAGTTTCCAACTAGCTCCGAATTTTCCAATGTATGATGAGGCGTTAGGACAAATTGAGAATTTGCGTGGTGAGAGTGAGCAGTACACCCTTCCAAATCAAACCTGCCCGTTCCAAATTGAATTCCACAACTCCGGTTTCGAAAGTCTATCGAGTGTCCCAAATGATTCACCAATTGAAGATAGAACGTTTGATGAGTTGTGCGACTTTGTAGTGTTTGATTTACCTGATCGTGAAGGGTCCATTTCAAGTGAAACCAATCCCAATCCTTTTGACATCTACACCTCCAATCTAGAACCTGAATTGATTGAAATCCATGCTTTTGATGAGGTGTCTGAGAAATTTGACTTTCACTTGATTAAGGATATCGACGTTGGGAATATTTTGGATGATGAACCCACAGTTTTGGATGAGTTTTTCTCACCAATTCATCAAATCCTTTCACTTCCATGTGGGCATCATCTCGAACTGTTAACTGTTTTTCCCGAACCCCATATGCGTCTGGAAATTGATGATGAACGCATGGATGAGCTGAATTTTGAGAAGAGAATTGAGGATGGACCAGTTTTATTAGATGAGTCGGATTTTCCAATTCATCATGTCCCTTTCATTGACTGTGTACACCCTCTTGAATGTTTAACCGATATCATTCCTCGATCACTTCCCTCCATCCTTTCCATCGTTCCCACTTCACAAGCCACCGTATCACCCTCATTTCTTATGTCTGGTTCACCAAATCCGGTCGGCCCATGTTTTCTTATGAATCTTGAGAAGTTTGACCCCATTTCTCAACGGTTTGATAGATTAATACAATCGCTTTTTACATATCGGTCATTACAAATTGTACTAATTTATTCACTCGATTTCCACTTTCAAGTTCGTATTCCATTTCTTTCTCCCCTCCGCCATTCTTCTCCTCCACCGAGACGGTACCTCGCTTCCATCCACACACGGTCTCGCGTATTCTCCATTTCTTTCCTCTCCGCATTCTTTCACCAACCTGCACATTATCGCGATAAAATTTTTGAATGGTTAGTGCTAACTTTTGGCCTGTGTAAGGCCTTGTATAGATTGATACTGTTCTCTTCCCCCCTAACTCTGAACTTTAACGCCTAAACAGTGGAAACACTGTTTTACTGAAGTTTGGGAGGGACCTTTTTGTGTATATATCTTTTGTTTGCTTTTTCTTTTATATAAAAAAAACATGGGAGCGCCGACATTTTTAACCCTCTTGGTGTAGCATGACAGTGAGGGCACTGTCAAGTTTAAGTTTGGAGGCGTGCTCGGTAAGCTTTCTACTTTTGCATTCATGTGTATATTTTGCATTTGCATACTTATTTAAAAACCCATAAAAATCGAAAAAAATTCCAAAAATATATAAACTTTATTGTCAAGTTAGCTAGTAGGGTAACTTAGATTTTTATTCCGAAAATTTAGTTGATAGATTAGAAATAACTAAAGCCTGGGTATAAGAATTGAAAACCCTAAAAATAACACTCCTTCTGTTTAAACCTTGGTAAATATATGTCCTTACAGTTTTTTTAGAAGTAGGTAATCTTGAGTTCAGTTCTTGAGTTAAGTCGAGATGAAGGGAAAGTATTGAAAGTTTTATTGAAGGATAAGTCTGAAAAATAGTTTATATTCTTAAGTCCAAATTTAGAAAGTATATACCCTACAAACTGCACTTATACGCACCTTGAAACTTGGGATAGTAGATGATACCTAGAAATACTCTTGCCTGAAAATATAGTATGAAAGAAAAAACGGTATTTAAAGCTAACCACCAAAAGAGCATCATTGAAAAATATATCCGGTCTTGAAAAAGAAAAATAAAGAAAAAGAAAAAAAGAATAAATTACAAGACCTGGAAACTGCTATTTACGCTTTAAGCTCACACATTCAGTAATCGGCTGGTTAGTGTCTCAAGAAGCATTAATTGTCGCATGAAAGGTGTATGAGCAAATCCGTCCATCATTAACAAAAAGAAGTAGTATTAGGTATTAAGGCAAGGGTACTATAGCTTGAATTGAATTCTTGAGTGCAGGGGTGAAAATTTACATACACGTGGGGGTATACGATCGATGTTTGGAGGAAAGATAGGAATAAAGAATAAGACTTATGTTTTCTGTAAAGTTGATAAAAATTCCGGATTGGAGACTGCACTTTAGAAGGAAAAATCAGGAGAAACCGAGATCTTTCTAAACTGTAAAAACGTATAGGATCCGAGCTTGAATAAATAGGAGGTGTGAAAAATAAAGAATGAATATTTCTAACTTAGGATGATAGAATTTCTAACTTAGGATGATAGAATTTCTAACTTAGATACTAAACCGTAGGAGTAAAGTCGACGTTAACTTACAAAATTAGCTTGACGGGATTTTGTGGGTAGTATCCGCTAAAAACCCTCAGGAGACAACACTCCTCCTATTAGGGACACCTAGAGGTTTAACGGCTTGTTGCACGAGCTCGGTGCAATCGCGTTCCTTGCGAAAATTAGGTTAGGACTTTTTGTGAATAATTGGTTTTGCTCGGGACGGGCAAAAGTTAAGTTTGGGGGTATTTGTTCAGACCAGAATATTGCATTTAATACTGCCCATTCTTCTGCTCGTTTGTTTATAGGCAGGTGCTTTTGATATGTGTTTGCTATATATTTACAGGTTACAGGTTACAGGTTACAGGTCCAAAATAACACAAATCATACAAAATCTCCACAGTTAGGCCAAAATCCAGAACATCTGTCACAGACAGATAAAAGCGGAGTTTCGGTCATCTGTATCCGTCCAGTTCCGCTTACCAGTTCAAGAGATAAGACGAAAAACAGCGGTCATTCGTGTCTCGGACAAGCACAGAGCATGAGAGGGGCAACACAAGATTCAATGGATGTGCGGAGCTCGAGAAAGATAAAGGTTAAATGAATTAAAAGTGAAGCCATTTTGGACTGTTGAAGATCTGAAGAAATTATGGAATCAATTTGTAATTTGGGACCTGTCAAACACAAGAAAAAAGCAACACAAGAAACCTCACAAAAAACGACAAATCAAATCCTCTAAAGAGCCGCGGAACCGCGGCCAATGTGGCCATTATGCGGCGGTTCCGTGGCTGAGTTGACTCAGCGTCAGACAATATTTTTGGGGTATTTTGGTAATTTCATTTTGGCTCAGAAATTGGCCCTAGGGTTTCAGCTCTCTGTCTATAAATACTCCAGTTTTGGGCCATTGTAGGATGCTTCTTTCTTTGCTAGATTTAGTGTAGATTAGTTTGTTTTTCTTCTTCTTCTTCATCTTTCCTCCATGAAATTGTAGTGAGAGCTTTTGAGTGGAAGATCAATGAAGACGATGGTTGTTTTTTATTATCTTGTATCTTTAATTTTCTTGTATTGTAATTTCATTTCCTGTCTTGTAATTTTAATTCCTAGTATAACTTTTATTTATTGTTGTTAAGTAGTTGTTGTTATTTCTTGTTCTTTTTGTTTTTCCTTCTCTTTTTACCCGTATTTTCAAGTCACGATACTCGACGGAGTCTCTTGCTAAGGTGAGAGCCCAAGTAGTTAGCTTGCTACCATTTTGTAAAACCGTATTTTCCTTTCTTTCTTTTCTTCCTTTTTGTTTTCTTGTTTTTTTTATTTAAATGTATGAATAATTTCCACATTTGTTAGGGGCTAAGGAAGGTTAGTATGAGGGACGAAAAAATTCATTGTGGTTCTCTTCGCCAAACATCCTAAAACGAACCTAGACCAAACAAACGCAACCCCCTCACTTAGGCGCGCTATACGTGACATATAGCCGCGACCTAAGTCGAGAAGTCCTTTGGGCGCACTATAACGTGACATGTAGTTATGACTTAATTGGATACATGGTTGCGGGTGTTTGGCTTAGGCTTAGAAATAAGCGCACGTAGCGGACAGACAAGGGCCATTAGGAATGGATTTAGCATTGGAAAGCTTGCTTAAACTCGCAAATCCCATTCATATGTCCCCCTAATCCCCACTACTTTTTATTATCCCAACTTCATTTTAAGAATGGCAAAAGAAAAGCACAAGACTAATCCTAACTCTACCAACCAACCTTAATCCTAACAAGCTTACTTGAACATACATACGATCACTTAGGATAGAAATGAACACATATATACATTCTTAATTGACTCGTCTAAGACAAGAACGAACATACTACCATCTCCCTATGGATCGACCCGTACTCAACCGGCAAGCTGCAAAGTGACACCGTCTTGATTGCAGTAAATAGAGAACAGAGTAGAATGCATATCATAAAACGTATCGCGTTTTCGCTCAACAATCAAGGGGCTTCGCAGAGTTAATGGGGGATGCATTTTTAGTATGGAATGCATGGGAAAAAAGAGGCGAGGAGCGTCCTAAGGAAGTGTGTGTGGCGCGTGGGCGCTGGGCGCCCGCGGGCCACGTACGAGCCACGTAGGCGCTGGGCGCCAGCGGTTCACGTGCTTAGCGTGTGGACGCTGGGCGCTGGCGCCTCACGTGCAAAGCGCATGGGCGCTGGGCGCCGACGCCTTATGCGCCCGGCACGTGAGCGCTGGGCACCTGCGGAAAAAAGGGAAGGGGATTTAGCCCCGGAATTAGGAGTTAAACTCCGAAAGACTTTGGAAACTCCCAGAAAAAGGGAGGATTTTTATCTTTATGGAGTTAAACTCCCAAAGGATTTTGAGTGGAGTTAAACTCCGAAAGATTTGGATTTGGAGTTAAATTTCTAAAAGATCTGGATTAGGAGTTAAATTTCTTTGAGAATTTGGGTCTTGGAGTTGAACTCCCCGAAAATCTTCAGAGGTGATCAAAGGGGACCCCTTTCTTCTCCCTTGAGCTCTGAATTTTCTCTTGAGCCTTGGATTTTTCCCAAAGTGGGATTTTTAGAGATGGGTATCCTTCTTCCTCCTCTCTGTTGTTGGATCTTAGAGGAAAGCGGGTGAGGCTTAAAAATCTCCCCTTTTAAAGATTTGATGGGAGATCTGAGTTCCCCTTCAAGGGTTTTATGGTGAAAAACTGTTTCTTTTTGGAAAAAAAGAGAGTTAAATTCTTGATTTAATTCAAAAAAGGGAAAGAAGGTTTAGAACCTTGAGGAAGGAAAAGGAGGCATAGAAACCCTAGATTTTGAGAGGAATGAATTATTGTCTTTCATTTCATTATCATGTTGCCTTATATAAACTTACAAATTTACACTAGCCCCTTGGTCTTTAAAAAAATGGAATTTTGCCCATCCCATACCTAATGTGCTCATTTCTTTTGCACATGAGCTATGGGCTTTACAAAAATTTGGCTTTATACCCATTTTCTTACATTTATTCTTAAAAATCACATCAAAATTATTTATTACATAATTTTCATTTTTGTATGGGAGAGGCCGGCTGCGGGGCTCGACTTGGGCATGGGCCTACTTGACCTGGGCTCGGACCCGCTTACTTGGGGTTGACTTTGACTTTGAATCGGTCAACCGAGGTGTAATTTTAGACCCCAACAATTGGGATTGTCGCAATCCAGATACATTGACACCATACTAAAAAGGTTTAGTATGGAAGATTCTAAAGGCGGCGATTTTCCCGCTTGTAACGGAATCACCCTATCTAAAAAGATGTCATCCAAGACTGATGAGGAGAGGCCTTGCATGAATGATATACAATTCAAGCTTCCAAAGTGACATGGATAACAGTAAGTCTGTCTCAGGTTATGTAGTTACCTTCAACAGAGGGGCAGTCTGTTAGAAGAATTCCAACAGGATACCATAGCAGACTCGATGATGGAGGCTGAATACATAGTTGCTAACAATTTTGCCAAAAAGGCTGTCTGGATGAGGAAGTTCATCACCGTGCTTGGAGTTGTTCCAACCATTATTGATCCAATACCCTTGTATTGTGATAACAATGGGGCTATGGCGCTAGCCAAGGAACCTCGGTCCTATCAATGATCCAATCATATTCTGAGGCGGTATCACCTGATTCGGTAGATAGTTGATCGCTGTGAGATCGAGATTCGGAGAGTAGACAAGAAGGAAAACACAGCAGATCCACTCACCAAGGCCCTTCTTCGAATACAGTTCGAACGACTTTTTGGGATATTGGGTATGCGATACTGTAACAACTGGCCTTAGTGCAAGTGGGAGATTGTTATATATGTATGCCTAGAGGCCATTATTATATATTATATTGGATGCTTGGACATATGTATATACATGTCAGTCTTACTCGATATGATAGTATGTTAATTGGTTTGTCTTTATCATTCATGTGTATAGTTTCTACTTATTATTGCTATCGCTAATACATGTTGATAAAGCCCGTAGGATCTTTGCTTGACTACCAGGATTATGATAGAGATCATACTAGTAGGGCCTGGGTAGTCTATACGCACATCCTTAACTGTTCCTAGTCGTGGGAGTATCGAGACTGGGCATCGATACTCCAGAGTAAGATAGTGTATACGTTTCTTTACCCTGACTGGGGCAATGGTTGTTCCCATAACCATTGGTGTTTGACACAAAAAATTGTATACAAGTGCTCATTTGAGAATGAGTTTCATCAAAACTACTTACAGATAACTCCTGGATGGTATTATACCTTCGTCAGATAGCAGTTCTCAGGTGACATGAGTACATGGTAGTCTGTAGACCTGAGAACGTCTTAGTGTCTTGTGTGTGTTCCCACTGTATTTTGATTACTACCCAACCATAGCTTTAAAGTGCCGTGCATATAGATTTTAGTTGGGTACAACCCTGAAGCATATGGAGGCAGTGGGCGGTCGAAGGGATTCGTCTCTCCCGGTATAGGGAGTTGATGTCGCGTAGTGCTAGATTGACTATAACTATAAGTCTCTGGCCATGGAGGTTGAGATAAACTGATAAGTGTTATCAATAGTATCTCAGGTGGTTATGAGTCAGACATCAGCATGACTTATCGGGTTATTGGGAGTCTGACAGTTTTCACCTCCCAGTCCCGGTATACGACACTCTCAGACGAAGAGACCGGACTGTACGGTGAATATCACTGATAGGCTCTGTAGGGTTTCGGATAAGCTTACTTGTCGGTCTTCTTTTCGTTCAATACCTGGGTAGCCGTTACGTACAACTATTACCGTCGACGTGCTTGTGGGTTAACCCAAAAGAGGATTGATCTGAAAGTGTTTCAGATCGATCGGATGTGATCCTAACCTACTGCCAGCGTATTGTCGAGTATTTAGAGTCTCACACAGAGGTTTTATAGGTTCTAGCAAAACGGTGTAGTATGTGTATGGTGATGCGTGCAGGAGTTCGATTAAACGCGTGTATTTGATACGCATGGATTAATCAGACGTTTGTTGATTACTAGCCGGTCTTTGTGAAAGCCGGATATTAAATCAATTGTTATATATATATATATATATTATTCCCTCTTTATCATTTTACATTTGGATGAAAATGATATTAGAATATGTTATATATAACACACACACACACACATTTAATATATTCATTTATTCTTTTCTTTATTTTTTTGAGTGGAGACCATGTGATGACTTGATGGTTTAGGGTATACACACACCCTAATTTATTGGACAAGTGGAGGGGAGAGAAAGATTAAGGTTATGAGAAGAGTATCCTTCTCACTCTCAAAGCTTATCTTTACATTTGCTAAACACCTTTTTCTCTCCTTTCTCTTGAGCTCTCGTATCTCCACCAAAAAGAAAGAAGAAAAGGGTGAAAAAGAGAGGATAATTGAGAGATAGTTAAACTACATCTCTTGTAGTTTCATCCTTGCAAAATAGAATTACAATTTGCTTCACCAAAGTTACTAGTTTGGAGGGGAGTTGGAGCTAGAGCTTGAAGAACCTCAAGTGGATCGTCTAGAACTTCCAAGATCAACTTTCAAAATAGTTCTTTCAACTAAGAGCTTAGGAAGAGTTCATCCTAGGATCTTTGAAGGTGCTACAAAGGTTGTAGTTCCAAACACTTCTAGTTTAGCTTCTTTTTCTTGCAAGTTTTGATCTTTAGGTTTCCCCCCCCCCATAGTTTGTGTTGATTTAGCTCTCTTGAATTTTTAAAATTAACTTTCGCCTTGCGTCTTATGAAAACTAGTGAGCTAAAACAAACTTACACTTAATACTAGAATATTATTAAATCAATACTTGATTTAATAATCCCACTTAATCCTAAGCCAGCTAGAACTAACCGTCCGATTAAAGTCTGTGTATTCAGTACACGTATTTAATCGGAACCCTGCACACATCAATATACGGTTTCTACATTGTTTCGCCTGAACCAGAGAAACCCTCTATGTCGGACTCTAAAAACTTGACAGTACACTGGCAATGAGTTACTGGATAAATCCATAACCACAAGCACGTCAGCGGCACCAGCTGTACGTAACGGCTACCTAGATATCTGCCGAAAGGAAGGCCGACGAGCAAACTCATCGGAACCCATTCTTTGGATATCCCACAAACTTATATAAAATTGATCGTGCATCAAGTTTGTCTAGATTATGTTTAGGAGCCTTGATCCCCGCAAGTCTTGTGGCGCGAGCACAAGGAACCTAACAAGACCGAGCCGATCCCGCCCAAAACACCTAATGAAATCAAGCTACTCCTCGGATCTAGCATGTGCATGACATCTGTCAATGTACGAACTATCCCATCATGCATGCGGATCTGAACTGTACTTATCCCAACAACTCTGCTCAGCATATTGTTTCCAATAAAGACCGAGTCTCTATAAACTGAAAGGTACATAGCAAACCAACTCCGATTCGAAGTCACATGGAACGAACACTCCAAATCCAACATCCATGATTCATACGTGTCTAATGTAGTATATACCGATAGATACGAATCATCACTGCTATTGGGATTGAAATTCACACCTAATTGCCGAAATCAAAAGTCAAAAGGTCAAAGGTCAAAGTCAATAGGGTCAAACTCAACCCAGGCCCAATCAACTCGAAGCCAAGACCAAGCAAGTGGGTCCAAGCCCAAACCGCCTCAAGCCTGAGCAAAGCCGGCCGGCCATTAAGAAAAAAGAGAAAGAAAAGACGAAGAAATTTGTAATATATAAATTTTGTATGCAGATAAGTGTGAAAATATAAAGCAAATGAGCAAAAAACCAAAATTTTGTAAAGCCCATGGCTCATGTGCAAAAAGTGTGCATATAGACATGGGAGAGGCCAAAAACCAATTATGTAAAGCCCAAGGGGTTAAATGCAAAGTGTAAAGCAATAAATAGCCAACCATAACAAGAAATAATAAGTTTTTCCCATTCCCACAAAAATACCGGGGTTCTTGCTTCCACTCTCTTTCTCTCTCTATCCCTTCAAGGTCTTCTTTTTCCTCCTCTTCACGAGCAAAAGCTCTCATTTTTTAATGCAACGAGCATAGAACCCATAGATCTAATGAAAAAAGCTTGACTCTTCCACTAAATCCAATAAAAAAGAGATTTTGGGTCCTCCTCCTCCATTCTCTCTAAGAGAAACAAAGAAAGGGGGATGAAAAGGAAAACCCATCTCTCAAAACACCATTTTTAAAAGATCCAAGGCATAAAAGAGAGAAAAGGGCTCATTCAAGATCCAAATCTTAAGTTCCCAAAAATAAAGAGAGCTCTTTTAACACAAAACTTGGAAGAAGGTTGAGAATAACCCCATATGAGGGTAGGCCTAAGGGCTTATCCTTCGAGGAACCCTTCGGGATGCGTATTTCCATCCGTAATTCATCCTATATGGAAGCATAGGTTTCGGTCTATGTTATCCAAAAAAATTAAAAAAACGACAAAAATAAATAGTTATACCGTAAAATTATTGTAAAAATTGTTAAACTTAACCATTTTCAAAATAAAAAAATGATTTTTGACTTTTTATTGACGTAATTTAAACACCGTCCCTCCTCACATAGGGGGAAAATCGCCTCCCGGCCTCCCCAAAAAGGGGAGAAACTGACCCTCTCAAGGGGAGCCGAACCCGGCCAACCAGAAGAGGAAAAGCCGACCCCCCAAGAGGAGCCCAGCCCTGGACCCCCCAAGGAAGGAGTCGACCCATCTAAAAGGGGGGAGCCGACCCCCATAGGGGGCCAGCCCCAGGCTCCCCCAAAAGAGGGGCCGACCCTGGCTCCCCCAAGTGGATCCAGTCCCAGGTGCCTCCCCGGGAGGCACCCTGCCCAATTCCCCTAGGGGAGGCGCCCGTCTCGGGCACCCCCCGTCGCCATCACTTAAAAATAAAATATAAGAAATAAATCAATGAAATGGATCAAACTTGTATTTCTTTTCAGACACACATTTCACATGGAGTTCTCATGACCGTCAAGACCCGTTAATCGGATGGTCCCTCACCTCAAAGCGAGGAGTAATTAACGACAGTTTTGCCCACGGCAACCGGAGATAAGAAACCCATAATCAATAAACCCCCTTTCTACCCTAGGCAGGGGGAATATGTAAAATGCCTGACAAGCGAGCTCATCCATCCCAATGGGTGACAAAAACACTCTACAACTCTCTTCATCCGAATCCTCCACTGCAACTGCAGTACCGGAAGATATCTGCTTGCCTTTCTCCTTGCGTTCGAATAATCCCTTTTCCAATGCCCGCTCTCTTTTCAAATAAAGAATTTGACATTTTCGCGATTTCTCAATTTTTCTTTGGTGCGTCCATCTGAACAATATCTAACGGACAACATGTCATCCTGACTACTCTTGTCACCTAGTACATTCTTTCTTAACACCTCACTGTGCAGACCTGCTTTGACATTGTTTAAAGAAATCTTATTCCAGTCATACACCATCGACATGATGGACTGCACTTATTCTGAGGTCAACGAACAAATTAGAATCATCGCCTGATCATCATCCTCTACCTTCACCTTCACATTCCACAAGTCCATCATAATCTGGTTGAGTTCATCCAGGTGATTTTTGACGGATATCCCCTCCTTCATTTTTAACGTGTATAATCGTTAATTGAAGTAGAGACGATTTGTAAGCGATTTCTATATGTATAGGGACCCCAACTTGCTCTATAACCCCGCTGCCGTAGTCTCTTGCTGGACCTCGCAAAGAACTTCGTCAGCCAAGTGAAGTTGTATCGCACTGAATGAAAGTTCCTAGTGCTCTCGTCGCAGCAACCGCGGACGATGCGGAACTGAAAAACAAAAATTATTAAGAGAGAACTAAACACAAATCCCTAACAATCTTTCTAAACACCAAAACTAGTAAACTAGCATACAAGGTTTAGGGAATACAACCTTTGATGCGTATCTACCCAATCGTGGAAGACCCCTCCAAGCTCCTCATAGGTCGTCGGGAATAAGCTTGAATGGCGACCATCCTTGCCAAAGATGATCCATCCGAGAGAACCGATCCAAGCTCCAACTTTACCTAGTGAAGCAACCGACGCTCCAAACTTATTAGGAATGGAGAGTGGGGATGTAGAAATTTTCCACTATAATTTTCTCTCAAATTTGAAGGTCAAGAGAGCATACAAGATGAAGGAGGAGGAAGAAGAAAATGTAGCCATAACCAAAATGAGCTAAGGTTGTAAGAAATGAGAGAATGATTGAATGAATGTAGAAAGAATGACTTCATAATTTTTCTAACCATACTAATAAAATATCATACCAAGTTTGTAATAAACAAATGAAAGCCCATTCTCTCTACATGTCTTCAACCATGCTCAAGGCCACCTCACCCTCCACTTCATTTCATAAATATTCATAAATGAATATTCACAAATGATGTGTCCTCCTTCTAGAACAAATTCCGTATAAATACAGAATACAATCTGGTATACGTATCGAAATACATATATGCGTATCCGTATAAAAATACGAATAGCTAAGAGAGAGAAAATGAATAGTAAACAATAATACCAGAATATATATATATATATATATATATATATCAAATTATTAAATCAAAACTTGATTTAATAATCCGGTTTAATCCTGAGCCGCTAGTATTATCAACCGGGCGATTAAAATCCGTGTAGCCTGTACACATATTTAATTGGATACCTGTATATACCAACATACGTCATTTACATCATATTGTCTGAACCAGGAAAGCCCTCTGTGTGGGACTCTAAAGATTCAACAATAGCTGGCAGTGATTACTGGATAAATCCATAACCACAAGCACGTTAGCGATACTAGTTGTACGTAACGGCTACCCAGGTATATGCTAAAAGGGAGGTCGACAATCAAGTCTGTCCTTACCTTACTGAGCCTGAATGTGACAATTTCCGTACAGTCCGGTCTCTTCTTCTAAGAGTATCGCATACCAGGTCAAGGAGTGGATAACACCAGACCCCTAGTAACCGGATAAGTTGTGTCGGAGTCAAGCTCATCACCAACCGAGAAACTACTAAATTCATATAAGTAAATCTTATTTACCGTGGCCACGGATTTAGGGTGATGGCCAACCGAACACAGTGCGACATCGACTCCTAATACCAGGAGAGACGAATCCCCGACAATCGCTCACTGCCTTCATATGGCTCGGGACTGTACCGAACTAAAACCTGTTTGTACGACTCCTCTTGAGTCGTGGTAGGGTAGTAATCTAAGTACAGTGGAACTCACATGAGACAAATGACAATCTCAGGTCAAAAGACTAACCTGTACTCATGCCACCTGAGAACTTCCATCTGACGATAGGTATAATACCATCTAAAAGTTCTCGGCTAGTTCGTCCAGTGTACCCACCTTCAATGATCACCTGTATACTATCTTAGGTGATACAACACCAATGGCTTGTGAGACCGGCCACTGCCCCTCGTCGGGGTCTTGAAACGTATATACTAGTCTACTCCGGAATATCGATATACAGTCTCGATACTCTTACGACTAGGGACATTTAAAGATGTGCTTATGGACTATCTAGCTCTCACGTATATGATCGCTATCATAATACTGGAAGTCAAGCAAGAATCTTACGGGCTTCATCATTATGTATTATCGACATGTAATAATAAGTAAAACATATACACATTAATGATAAAGACAAACCAGATGGCATACCATTTCAAGTAAGACTGTTCTACCTGTATAGGATTTTCATCAATTATCATAATCGCCTACCTGCAATTAAAAATTGCCTTAAGCGCACTATACTCAACACTGAATGCCTTGTCTTCCATCTCTTTTTTCTTATCCTCCGTGGTTGTCTTTGAAATACTGTCTTTTGCAAAGACGGTCTTGTGAATCCCTTGCGGCTTGAGAATAGCCGTCATCTTTAATCTCTAAAAGCCGAAGTTGTTCCGTCCATCAAACTTGTCCACCTGGTAATGTGTAAATTCCATCTCCCCAAATAATCCGAAAACATCGAATCTGTTGGTCTGATACCATCTGTTGTAATTTCTATGCTTATGATCCTCGAAGGAATCATAAACTACACCAAGAGTCGCAGCGGAAAATCTTTCAGGATTGCGTGAATCGAAACTATCTAAAAAGGCTAATCGAAGAATCTACCAAAATAACGCAAGTTATCAGAAATACACACTAAATAACATAAACAAAAAATTTTATCCAGGTTCAGCACAACTACATTTAATTCTGCAATCTGACGACGAGAACTTGCACTATCAAGAAAGGGTTACACGAGAATGCCATCACCGATTACCGCCTAATACAAAGAATTTCTAACTCTCACAAAAACCTCTCATTTATCTCTCTCTCTTGGTTTTATGGTTACCCCTTTTAATTTTAGAGAATATTGACAACCCTTTTTTTTTTAAACCCTAGGCTATATGGCTTTATATTTATAGCCAACATCAATTTAGACATAAGACTTAGATTGAAACTAGGATTACAAAGAAATAAGTTTAAGATTTAAATTAAGGATTAATTTAAATCTTAATTATCTAGTGATCAGTAAATTTCTCATGCTATATAAAAGCCAATGCAATTTTAATGATTGAAGATACCATTCTTTGGTAAATATAAATAGCAATAGTTATTGTATTGCAGGCTATCACATGTGCTACATATAGAATTGCATGAAGATAGTTTAAATTCTATTTTGTACAACAAGATGCGGTGTTTGGTGTCAATATTATTGCTGAGGAATGGGATGATAACAAGTCAACCTTCCTGACCACATATTCGGCATGCCCGGAGAGAAAGAGTGAAGGAGAAAGAGAGAGGATGAGCTTATGTTTTATGAGCCACTTCCTCAATCACCAATTGAGGTATTAATACTGAGAGCGTTCCATGAATTTTTTAGAATGTCGTACTTGCCCGAGAGGCAGCATATACAACGAAAGAAATACTTTGATAAAGCAGCATTACTTTTGATTTTCATAATATCTTCTCTTTTGATCCACATCATATAGTAAATTTTACTAAAATAGCATCAACTATTCTACCTAAGACATTTTTTACTTTAATGCTTTGGAGTTTTCAAACTATAAATAAATAACAGGAAGTTAGCAAATTGCTTATAAATATCATAAAATTTAAAGTATTTAAGAGGAGATTGCAAATTGCATATAAGTATCCAAGATGGGGCTCCAGCAACTCCACATCAATCTAATAACTGATGACATTCTTACAAGATCATTTTATTTTACATTCCATATTTCCTTCTGAAATTAAAGTTAAGAGAGATCAGCTGATGAGAAAAAAGAAAACGAAATTTCTTCATTAAAGCAGAAATTGGTTTTGTCTCTGATGATGCTCAATATTGACGATCCCCAAGATCAGGACACGTGGCAGATGGCATGTTCCGGAACTCAGAAGAAAGGGCCCACAGAGACCGACCAGGCCACCCCTGTACCCGGCCTGCAAGCACAAGCTAGCCCTCCTCGGGGCCCCCTGCAGATTGGCCTCCTCGACCCCTCAGCTCGTCCCGAGCCGCCACAAGTCCAAGACTCCTCGGCCTTCTCGCTCGTTCCCGAGCTCTCCGGCCGAGGCCGTCTTCCTCGGTCCTCCGACCAACTCCACCGCTCACAGGCGTAACCGCCGCTCCGCGAATCTCGCCATGCGCGGATTCTCCGCCAGCAACATCCCACGTTCCATACCTTCACGATCCCCATTAATGGGCGATCCGCTCTCTAGGCGGGCGTGGCGTCTGGAGCGTAACCGACTCCTGACTATGGATCTCACGGACCGATACTTCCTGAGGCCCGTTGGGCGCCCCGCGGCTCCACCCCAAGGTCCGCCGCCGGAGCGCCTCGCCTCGAGCCTCCTCGCGACCCTTGCCCCCTAAGGAGATATCGGTCACCTCGCCTGCCCACAGGCATGACCGACACCCTCTCCCCCGACGGGGTCGCACAGAAGGGGCTCGCCATGACGGCTCGAGAGCCACCTCGCCCGGGGATCTGAGGAAGCTCATCGAGAGGAACCGGGGCCGTGCCTAGACGCAAGTCTCCCATAGCAGAGGCCAGGGATCACGAGGCGCCGAGTCCTCTGGGTACCACGGCCGACTCGACGCCCTCGAGAAGAAGATCGAGGGCATGCGCCGGGAAGGTCACCTCTCGCCCGACGGGGCTGAGTACGCCGCCGACTCGCTCACCAAACCGTTTACCGAAGGACTGCTCGCTGTCCACGTCTCCTCACGCAACAAACCCCCGAAGGTCTCTCTGTTCAATGGGAAAACCGACCCCAAAGACCATTTGGATGCTTTCACCGCGGGGATGAGCTTCCAGGACCATTCCGACACCGCCCAGTGAAGGGTCTTCCCAGCCACCCTCATCCGCTCTGGTCGGGACTGGTTCTGAAGACTCAAGCCTCGTTCAATCTCGACCTTCGACGAGCTGGCTACTCAGTTCCTCGGCCACTTCGTTGGGAACCGTCGGCAGAAGCGCACGGTTGACTACCTCTTCATAATTAAGAGCGGGGACAAGGAGACGTTCAAGGCTTACATCACCCGCTTCTACAACGCCCTCCTCGAGGTCCCCGAGCACCGGGACGAGACCGTCATCACGGCGCTCAGATTTGGTCTGAGGCACAAGGAGTGGCTGCGCTCCTTTGCGTTGGCACAGCCTAAGACCATGGCCGAGGTCAAGGCGTGGACCGAGCGCGAGATTCAGCTGGAGTCCGAGGTGAACGCGGACTTCCCCCGGGCAGAACGGTCCGACCAGAAGAAGAGGGCTCGGGAGGAGAGGCCGGAGCGTCAGCAGCCCTATCACCCGAAGTTCCAGGAGTACACCCCGCTTAACGTCTCCCTCGCAATGTTACTAGAAGAGGCCCAAGGCGAGGGGTTCTTCAAGTTCCCTCCAATCCCACGTCAGGCCTCGATACGGACCCGGGGCCCTTACTGCACCTTCCACCGGACGTTGGGCCACGCCACGGAGGATTGTAAGCAACTCCGGGACTATATCGAGGAGCTCATCCGATCGGGGCACCTCGCTGCCTACTTAAGGGACAAACGGCAGGCTGACCGCGAGCAGGAGCAGCGTCCTCCTCCCACCGAGCTGACCATCGGCCAGATCATGCTTGTCTCAGCAGATGACCAGTCCGGCGCTCGAGAATCCCCGTACCCGCTGCCGAGCACGGAGACCAGCAAACCTCCGGGAAGCTCGGGCCACGCTGATAGGGTCATCTTTTAGCATGTACTTTTCTTTTGGGGCAATGTAAACTCTCCCTAGGGTCTATTGTTAATTTAATAAAGATCAACGGAACATTGCGAAAAAGTAGGAAAGATCTCATTTATTCAAAAAATGTATTATGGGCTCCTCAGCCGTACATACAAAAAGAAAAAGAAAATTACAACAGCAGGGGAAGGGGGTGCAGAGAGCACTGCTTATGATACTCGGTAAAGATCTCTGCCAGCCGAGGCCTCACAAGATCCAACCTCTCCCCTCAGTTCCCTCCGCGCGCGTTGACCCCGAGCCTCAACTCGTAGCACTCGTGGACGAGCGCCTCCGAGCTAGCCAGCCGGTTCGCGGAGATCAGGCCGAAGCGCCTCAGAGACCGCAGCTTACCCACGGCCTCGTCATAGAGCTGCTCGGACAGGGGGTTGTAAAGCCCCGGCGACGCCCTCCAGATGGAATACATCAGCAACTGCAGCAGGGAGGAACGTCGGGGGAGCAGCCGGCCGAAGTGGTCCTCGATGCTCCCATATACCAACTGCACCATGTCCTTAGTGCAGTTCTGGTCAAAGAGGTATACGTCTTCGAAGTGGATGATCTCGGGGATGGTAAAGGGGAAGTCCTGCATTCTCGACGCTCTGTTCATAAGGAAAGGAAGGACTAGTTCTCCTCCAGCCTTATATAGCCCGCTGCGCCCCAACGGAACTCAACGGTCGCCCGCTCTCGCCCAAGAAGTCACTACCACGCGGCGATCATCGGGCCTTCTCTGACAAAATTGAAGCGACGCGACCCTGGCGCTTCACCTCCCCCTACATTCAATGCGCATGCTACGTGCACACCCACCGCGACCGTTCCTGTTCCCCATACCTGCAACTGGATGGTCGGGTGAAACCTCATGAAGATTCGGCCGAGCAGCTACCCTGCCTGGTTATCTTTAGCCGGCCTCCTCAGGCCCCCCTGGCGCTAAAGATCAAAGTCCTCCGTAGAGGCAGCCGAGCGGCTCCCCCGCTCGGCTATACCTGGCCGGTAGCTTCCCTACTCGCAATGCCAGGGATCAAAGCCCTCACCAAGAGGCAACCCAGCAGCTACCCTGCTAGGTTATCCCTGACGGGTAGCTTCCCTACCGCAATGCCAGGGATCAGAAAGTCCTCCCAGAGGCAGTCGAGCCCAACCGTCGCTCGGCTATCCCTGGCGGGTAGCTTCCCTACCGCAATGCCAGGGATCGGAAAGCCCTCCCAGAGGCAGTCGAGCCTGAGGATCCCCCGCTCGGCTATCCTTCATGACGAAAGCCCTCGCCAAGAGGTACCGGGCAGTAACCCTGCCCGGCCAAGGATCCTTGGTAGGCTTTTACAGCCCCTCCCGCTCCAAGGACCAAAGTCCTCCCACAGGCAGTCGAGTCCTTGCTCGGCTATCCCCGGCTGGTAGCTTCTTACCACAACCGACAGGGATCAAAGTCCTTGCCAAGAGGCACTGGGCAGTAACCCTGCTCGGTCCCCGTCCTGAAGGATCAAAGCCCTCACAAGAGGCAACCGGGCAGCTACCCTGCTCGGTCATCTTCGGCTGGTAGCTCCTTACCCATGACGCCAGGGATCGAAGCCCTCGTAAGAGGCATCCGAGCGGCTACCCCACTCGGTCATCCCAGGCTGGTAGTTGCCTACCCACGGCGCCAGAGATCAAAGCCCTCGCCAAGAGGCAACCACGCAGCTTCACTGCCCGGTCATCCCTGCTCAGTTATCCCCGGCGGGTAGCTTCCCTACCGCAACGCCTGGGATCAGAAAGCCCTCCCAGAGGCAGTCGAGCCCGAGGATCCCTCACTCGGCTATCCTTGGGGACAAAAGCCCTCGCCAAGAGGCACCGGGTAGTAACCCTGTTCGGTCCCTGTCCTGAAGGATCGAAACCCTCGCAAGTGGCAACCGAGCGGTTGCCCTGCTCGGTCAACTCCGGCTGGTAGCTCCCTACCCATGACGCCAGGGATCGAAGCCCTCGAATGAGGCCTCCGAGAGGCTACCCCGCTCGGTCATCCCAGGCTGGTAGCTGCCTACCTACGACGCCAGAAATCAGAAGCCCTCGCCAAAGGGCAACGGAGCAGCTTCCAACCATCCTCGGCACAAATAAGGCGGACAACCCTCTGCCCATTACATGAAGAGGATCCGAGCCACCAACAAGGGGCATCAGGTCTATCCAAGTCTCGAGCAATCTCCCCTCGACTTCGGGGCCATGGAGACGCCTCCTTCTCAGCAGCGCTTGGCACGCTTGGCAAGTAATCGAAATCAACTCGACGAACGATTGCTAGACAAATAGCCGACCTGACATGGAAGCCCAACAACACAAGAAGAGAAGAAGAGAAATTTTACGAGCATTCTTCATGAACAAAAGACAAAGTGCAAACCGATGAAACCAAAGAAAAAGTTTTTTTACTAAAAGGCAAAGTCTTTACAAAGGGTATTTTTGGCTCCCCAGCCTTACAAAATGCCCGGAGGCTTACAAAATTCCAGAAGCAACAAAATAAAAGGAGGAGGAAGACGGGGGCTTTAGGCCTCGGGGCCAGGAGCGACCTCGGGGCCCTCAACGTCCACCACGAGGCGAGCTAGGTCCTCGGCGACTTCCTCACCGGGAATCTCCTGCCCCTGCTCGTCGGCGTCCGCGAGGGGGTATTCGGCCTTGAGCTCTTCGTCGGCGAACCCCGGTATCCGGGCCTTAACGGCGTCGAGGGCCTCGTGCCAGATGAGGGTCGTGGCAACGGCCAGGTCATCATAGTAGTCTTTCGACTTCTTGTAGCCTTCCACCGCCTTCGCTGGGAGAGGTCGGCCAACTTTGCCGCCCTCAGGTCAGCCGACTTCGCCGACTCGGCCGCCCACCCCAGCTCCTTCCGGAGGGTTTTCACAGTCTTCTTCAGGTTGCCGGCAAGCACCTGAGCGTCCTCGAGCTTGGCCTTGGCAGCCGCGGCGGCTTCGCGGTGCCGGGCGACCTCCCGCTTCCCGGCCTCCACCTCTCCCTCCAGGGCGACGACCCTCGCCCTCACCACCTCCAACTCCCGCTTGGAGCTCTCTTCCAGCGAGGCGAGTTGGCCCGCAGCCTTCATCGCCGGGGCTATCACCTCGGCCTCCATGCGTAAGGCGAGGGCAACGTGCTGGAGAACCTGAAAGGCAGGAGAGAGATCAGGAAGATGAGGGAGGCATCGAATCTCAAAAAATAATAATAAAAACCAAGCACTTACTTGCACGGACTCCTGGGCGATGGACGCCAACTGAGCCTTGAAGGTCCCCCCGGGGACTCTACCCCCGGCCGACGTCTCTATCTCATGCAGCAGGCTATCCGCGACGGATAGCCCCGAGGGCACTGCGAACTGGAGGCCCCATTCTTCCACCATGATCGGCGAGGACGGCCCCCGGGAAGATCTCCTCTTGAGCGGCTCCGAGGGAGAGCCGATCTCCTCCTCCGAGGCCAGGTCTTCCAGAATCCGAGCCCGCTTCCGGCCCGACACTCTGCTGGGCCCCGGGGCGAGATCCGCTTCCGAACGCTCGCGAGACGCGACCACCGAAGGAGAAAGAGCCAAGGCTGTCTTTAAGCAGGAAGAGCCGGCACCCCCAGCCTTCGCGACCTTCCTCGGCTGACGTATGGAAGCTCGGAGCGAGTCCATATCCATGGGTCCTGCACAATACCGAATGTAAAGAAGTCAACGACACAGGCAATAAACAAGCTAAAAAAGCAAACCTAAACTTACCGACGAACTCAACGGGGCTGAGCCCGGCCCAACTCAGAACCCTCTCAGACAACAGCACGTCGAAACGGGGGATGGGCTCCCACGACGTCACTCTCACCGCGACGGGGTCACTGGACTGGTTCCCCGGCAAGTATTTCTCCCTCGACCACTTTGTAGGCACGGGCCAATCCTCGCCCTCGGGAGGGGAAACGAAGAAGAACTTTTTCTTCCAGTCGTGAATGGAAGAAGGCAGGGCCAGAACCCCAGTCCCGGCGGCGCCCCCCTGTCGCTTTCTGAAAGAGAGATAAACCCACCTCGGGTCGCCCGCTCGACCACCAGGATGATTTTTGAAGACGAGGGA
The DNA here is from genome assembly GCA_030015575.1 of Agapanthus africanus. Taxonomy (NCBI): domain Eukaryota; kingdom Viridiplantae; phylum Streptophyta; class Magnoliopsida; order Asparagales; family Amaryllidaceae; genus Agapanthus; species Agapanthus africanus. The sequence continues at coordinate 125,772,663 of CM057350.1, read as the reverse complement.
AGAATCAAGGAGGGAGAGGCTGAAAGGAATCGCCTGTAACTTCAGGCGGATCAGGAACCCGATGAGAATCCTCCACGAGTTCGGCACTAACTGGCCGGGGGCTAACCCGAAGAAATTCAACGCTTCAACGACCTCAGGAGAGAAGGGCAGGCGCATTCTACCCCAAAAAGCTTTCAAATACAGGGCGATCTCCCTGCCCCGTACTTGGTCTACCCTCTCTCCCTCCTTGGCCAGATGAAGCGTATAACGTGAGGAGATGTGGAAGCGAGCCCGAGCATTAGCAAGCTCATCCTCATGCCTCACCCAACATGAGGCGCAGGGGGCAGCATCTACCGCCTCCTCCCTGGAGGCTGCTCCCGCCGCACGATCCTGGGAAGAGGGCCCGACCCCAGCTCCCGGGGAGGACTCAGGCTCACCTAAAGGGTTCCTAGAACCTACTTCAATAAAATCTACTGACTCGATAAAAGAAGACATCTAACCTTGAGAAGAAGGATCCTCGGGAAACGAAAGTGGAAGAAAGAAGACGAGCACTGAGTTACCAGGACTTAGAACGGGAAAATATGAAGGAGTAGGGGCCGTGGAACGGGCCCCACCCCTATTTATCACCACGAGCGACCCCATCCAACGACGCCCTTCATCTCCCGCCAAAATGCCTCATCGCGTCCAACGGCTCCGATTGCTCCACTTGTCGTTCCTGAACTGGACCGCACCCTTTCAGGCGTCGCAGGTCTGCACACGTCGCATTAGCCAACCGACGCTTGGCACGTGGGTCGTCACTTCAAAGGCAAGATGCACGAACCAGCGCACCTCCCTTAAATGTAGAGATCTCGCCCTGATTCGCTGGCAGAAAAGACAGCTCACGGCCCGGGGACGCGTCCCGACGAAACCTTAGGAGGGAGCTCACCCCAGGCGGCCCGGCAGTCCACTCCTGACCTGACCCGCTAGCTGGTTGGGATAAGAGTGGGGGGCTAATGATGATGCTCAATATTGGCGATCCCCAAGATCAGGACACGTGGCAGATGGCATGTCCCGGAACTCAGAAGAAAAGGCCCACAGAGGCCGACTAGGCCACCCCTGTACCCGACCTGCAAGCACAAGCTAGCCCTCCTCAGGGCCCTCTGCAGATTGGCCTCCTCAACCCCTCAGCTCGCCCCGAGCCACAACAAGTCCAAGAGTCCTCGGCCTTCTCGCTCGTTCCCGAGCCCCCCCGGCCGAGGCCGTCTTCCTCGGTCCTCCGACCAACTCCACCGCTCACAGGCGTAACCGCCGCTCCGCGAATTTCGCCATGCGCGGATTCTCCGCCAGCAACATCCCACGTTCCACGCCTTCACGATCCCCATTAATGGGCGATCCGCTCTCTACGCGGGCGTGATGTCGGGAGCGTAACTGCCGGCGAGATTCTCGTGCCTGCTGCTGCGTGCCGCCACAGCTATATAAACCCCATCACAGAGGGCTCAAGTAAGCCATTTTTTACTCCACTTAGCCATTACGCTGCTCGGATCTAGAACTAACTTGATCGTTAGAGGGTCCTCGGTGGTACCAAACCACCCTGGGACTTCTTTGCAGGTACTCGGCGCTAAACTCCTCAAATCATCAATCTCCTCAAAACCCATTGAGACCCACACGCAACAGGGGATCACCTCCAAAATCCACCAGGAGATCGACGGAAGACAACATCTGAAGGAGTCCCGAAAAGGACCTCCATCAGTCTCCTATTATATATCTTGGGTATTATGAGAAATTTCTCCATCTTACTCTCGATATATTAAATATAGGAAAAAAGAAGAAGAAAAATCTTCCAGGGCATCCCTGCTCTAGTCGCATGTTTAAACTTTAGTGTGTGTGTATTCATGTTCTTAATGCATAAATGTGTAAGCTAGAGCATAATTCTAGACAGCAGGTCTAGTATCGAATCTAATGTTTGTTAGTGATATATGCCCTGGAGGCCATTATTATATAGTACATAATTATATATTATATTTTGGAAGCTTGGGATGATATAATAACAGTCTTGCTCAATATGATAGTATGCTATCTGGTTTGTATCTATCTTAACATGTGTATATATTTCTATTAACGTATCGCTAATACAAGTTGATAGAGCCCGTAGGATCTTTTCTTTACTACCAGTATTGTGATGGCGGTCACACTAGTGGGGGATGGATAGTCTATAAGCACATCCTTAAACTTGTCCCTAGTCGTAGGATTATCGAGACAGGGTATCGATACTCCAGAGTAAATTAGTGTATACGTTTCTTATCCCTGTCATGGGAGATAGCTGTCCTGCAGCCATTGGTATACGGTACCAAAGATAATATACAGGTGCTCATTAGGTTATGAGTTACACTGGACGGACTCGCTGGGAACTACCAGTTGGTATTATATCTATCGTCGGAAAGCAATTTCCCGGTGACATGAGTATAGGTTAGTTCAATGACTTGACATCACTATTGGTCTCGAGTGTGTTCCCACTGTACTTAGATTACTACCCTACCATGGATTTAAAGAGTCATGCAAATAGGTAGTAGTTGGGTGCAGTCCCGAAGCACTTGAAAGCAGTAGGTGATAGAAGGGATTCTTCTCTCCCAGTATTAGGACTTGATATCGCGTTGTGTACGGTTGGCCGATACTATAGGTCCCTGATCAGGGCAAGTGAGATTTACTGGTAGGTACCCCAGTAGTTTCTCAGGTTGTATTGGGTTCCACACCAACACGACTTGTCGCGATATTAGGGGTCTGACGTTTACCACCCCTAGGCTCGATATGCAATACTCTTAGACCAACAGACCGGACTATACTGAGAATGTCACATATAGGCTCAGTAGGGGTTCCGACGAGTTTTCTTGTCGATCTTTATTTCGACATATACCTGGATAGCTGTTACATACAGCTAGTGGCACTGACATGGTTGTGGTTAAACCCACTGTCAGTATATTATCGAGTCTTTAAAGTCCCACACAAAGGGTTTCCCGGTTCAGGAGAAACGGTATAGTTTGCGTATTTCGATACGCTCGGGTGTTCGATTGAACACGTGTATTTATACACGTGCTTTAATTTGACCGTTTATTAATACTAGTAGGTTTGAAAGACAGCCAGTATTGATGCTAGTATTATATTACTCTCTTTTGGGTATTTGTAGTTTAACACGAATACGGTATTTATAGGAATACGAGTATTTGTATGAATACGGGTATTTGTGTCTTTATACAAATACATATATTTCTTTCTAAATATGAATACGCGTATTTTGTATTTTCGGTACAAATACGGTATTCGTATTTTGGTAGAAATATGGTATACGTATTTATTATAAATACAGGTTATGTATACTTATTTATAGATATATATATATATATATATATATATATATATAAGTGTATGTATATATAAGTGTATGTATATATGTACCAAGTGAGGTGGCTACACACTCTCTCTCTCTCATTTCTTCATGAATGAATGGAGAAGTGTGTAGGTTTATGACTCACACTAGTGAGTCACTAGCCCACCCGCTTGTTTGTTTCTAGCATGAAGAGATAAGTGAAAGAGTGTAAGGATATTTTTGATGAGAGTTTTTATCAAGTGAGAATTTTCTTTAGTTGACATCTCTCTTCTTCGTCTTCTTCCTCACATGCTCACTAGAGTTCTTGAGGATAAAAAGAGAGCATCATGTTAATAAGCTACACCTTCTAAGCATCTTGTCCTAGCAAGACTCGATCTTTAGTTGCTTCGTAGAAGCTATCGCTTGAATCAGTATCTTAGGGTGGATCGTCTTTGAGACGGGAGTTCGACTTCGAGAGCTCGTTCCATCAACCTTAGGAGCTTGAGGAGTGAACCTTTCAAAACCCGAATGACCGTCTGCAAAGGCTGTTACACTAACCTAGTAGTTAAATCTCTAGTTCGTGTTGTTTAGTTTAGTGTTTGGGCTTGTATTCTAGGGTTTCAAGTGTGTAGTGCTCAAGATTTTAAAGATTTTGATTCTGCAAAGCCGTAGTAGTCACGGCAAGGAGCACCATACACTTACACTAGTATCAGAGCCTACCCAAACACTTAACTAATTGAATAGAAAAAATTTAAAGTCTCGAAACCGAAACAGTTCCGTATTCGAAAATCTCAAATCCAAGTTTATGTCGAATATTTTTTGGTCTTTAAAAATTATTTTGCCTATTGCAGAGAGACCTATATACTACTAGTATACCACTGTAGAAACACGAGACCAAAACTCCAATTTTTGGCCGCCAAATATTCCCATTTCTAGCAATTTGCGGCCTAACAATTGAGTTTGGTGTCGGGTTTGGTTACTTGGAATTAGGATTTTTGTGATACACAATTTTGGCCCAGATTTCCTATAGTGTTATCTTTGTATTCGGGCTTCACGGAATATTTCGAAGTCGAGATTTTAGCATCATTTATTCTCTGTGTTTGTATATGTGTTTCTAAACGTCGACTAATTGTTATACGTCGATTAGTAGGGCTTGCACATATCTTGTATCTTGTTGTTGCGATTTGTGGGTATGAAGTATTGGATTGTCATGATTGAATAGCCGGGGGATGTGAGAAGATTGTTCTTTTCTTTCATTCATGTATTTGTAATATGATGTAATATTCTTTTGCGGGGCACATCAGGGTTGAGATTGTAACCACCGTTGTATAATTCATTTACATTTTTCTTGCTCCTAGGATAGACCTAAGGTGGAGTGCACAAACTACTGGGTTTTTGAAGTGCCGAGTGGCTTACTCATCTCATTAAGGGAGTTTGCTTCACTTCGGAGATTTGGTGGGTAGTTTGTCGCACCCGTAGGGGTCTAGGGTGAGGGTTTGGCTATTCATCACGACCGTGGAATCCGTTTTTCGTTAGAGGCTAAAATGAAATACGGAAATTCTAGTATATCTAATATTTTCATCTGTGTTGCTTCTGCTATGATCTGTGATTACTATTATTGCGCGAGACGAATGGCTATACATATAGATTATATATAATAAACGTTGCTTATGTTTTGCACCCGCGCTAGCCCTACCCCCACCCTGCCGTAAGTTAAGTAATCTTATGGTGAAGACCCGAGGCCCCATGGCGAATGCGAATGGCATAAATGTACGTTGTATTTTCGTTCCTTCTGCAATGATAGGGTTAAATGATGGGACCAAATTAATTCTAATTAGTCCAAAGAAAACAAACCAAAAGTTTAAATCGTTGGAACAGTTTAAAAACCACTCGATTTTCTTTAAAAACAACTTTTAAATGCGGAGCCTAAACCACTCCTTTTAAAAGCTATTCAGGTTCCTTCGACTATATCAAGTTTATTACGTTCACGGTTTTTTCCAAAACATGTCGTAGCCCTCCCTCATTTTAGATAGGTATCCAGTAGTATTCAAGCTATATATTATGACCTTCACCAAGGCATAGTGATTAGTAACTATTTGGATATCTGTCTATAGTATAGATAGATGAGTTAATCTAGGATAGGCGTACAACTATTTTGGCCTTTATCAAGGATTTGTACGAATGGGTCTAGGTTAGCCTGGACAATGACGGGTAGAACTTGACTTGCTTCTTATGATATTTTTGGCCTTCGTCAAGGTCATAAGCGCCTAGAGCAAAAAAATCCACATCGGGAGTTTTAAAGGAAAATGAAACTTACTAGTTTTGCATATCATCTGGAGTGTGATGATTTTGGTAGGATTCCTTCTAAGTTATCACATAATGATAGTTGGATCCCGATCCCACCATGAGTAATTATCATTATTCTTCGGGAGAGTTTATCACTTAACAATCAATACTATAAACCAAGTAGGTGCCTAGAAAGGTGTTAGCGGGATTACACCTCTAGGGAAAAAGGTTATTTAATTAAGGAACATCACGAAAGCGTCGTAAAACCTCTCTCGATGTACCAACACTCACCTGGACAAAAGATTAAAGCAAGAATTGTATGGTACGATTAATCCTGACTAATTCTTCTTTTATAGTTTGAAGGAGGATTCGAGAAAACAATGGGAGCCATCATGTTTAGATATACTAAAAACCAATTTAAACTTGCAAGAGTATCATGCTGAGTGTTTTTTCTCTTTCTCCTAATTGCAACAACCAAGATGACCGGGCTTAAGTTGCTAGTAGATAAAAATATATTGACGGGGCCAAACTATAAAGATTGGCTAAGAAATGTCCAGATGACCATTACTTATGACAAGCTGGGTTACCTCCTTACTACTAAAGCCTTTGCTGTCTCAGGTCCAGATTCCACCGTCGCGAATAAAGAGATCCGTAAGTTATGGGAAATAGACAGTGCAAAAGCTAAGTGCCTCGTGCTGGCCTTTATGGATAATGAACACCAGAGGCGGCACGAGAAGATGGACTTAGCTTCCATCTTCCTCCATACCAAGGATTTATATGGAGAGAAATCTCGTATCGCAAGATAGAAGACCTCGAGGAAATTATTTCAGGCAAGATTGGCTGTCGAGTCATCTGTAGGGGACCGCGTCCTTAAAATGATCAGCTTCATTGAAGAGCTCACGGACCATGCGACCATGTTGGAGAACAAGTTGTACATGGACTTAATTCTACGGTCCCTTCTCTCTACCTATGCCCAGTTTATATTGAATTTCAACATTCAAGAGAAGGAAGTTACACTTTCAGAGCTACTCAACATGTTGAGGAGTGCATAAGGCACCCTTAAAAAATCAAGGGATACACTCGCTCTACTTATTGGGGAATCTTCTTCCTTTAGATCCAAGGAGAAAGACAAGGGGAAAAAAAGAAAGCCCCCACCAAACCGAAAGGAGGCGTCGATAATATACAGGAGAAGTACAAGGCAAAAGTTGAGGGCCAACAGTAGGGAAAGATAAATGCTTTTATTGTCACAAGAAAAGTCATTGGAAGAAAGACTGTGGGTCTTGGAAAGCCAGGAACCAGGATTCGAAATAAGTTGTGGTTTCGTCTTCATGTGTATTTATGATTGAAAAATGTTTGTCAATAAACTCTACTTTCTGGGTATTGGATACCGGTTCAGGATCTTATATCTGTAATCCATTGCAGGCACTGAGAAGCCGTAGAGTTTTAAAGGCAGGTGATATGACCCTCAGAGTTTTGAACGGAGCGAGCGTGGATGTTGTTTCCGTAAGGGAATATCATCTAGGATTGACAAGTGGAAACATTTTGATTTTACATAACTGTTTTTGTATACCAAGTTTGACATGTAATATCATTTCTGTATCTTTACTATATAAAAAATATTATGATTTTACATTTGTAAGCGATGTTGTAAACATTCACCTTAATTATGCTTTATTTGGGTCTGTTATACTAGATAACGGTATATATGTATTAAATCAACACCAAGATTTTCATTGTCCAGAGCACACTCAAAAGAAAGACACCAGAATTAAACCATGCTTTTTATGGCATTGTAGACTAGGTCACATCAATTAAACAAGGTTGACGAAGTTACATAAAGAAAGATATTTGGATCCATTTGAATATCAATCTTATGCAACTTGTCAATCATGTATCAAAGAAAAGATGACAAAGACTCCGTTCACTGGACTCAGAGAAAGAGCCATTGAGCTCTTAAAACTCATACACAGCGACGTGTGTGGTCCAATATCTACACATGCAAGAAGTGGTTATTCCTACTTCATTATTTTTATAGATGATTTCTCAAGGTATGGACATGTATTCTTGATGAAACATAAATCCGAGACCTTTGAGAAATTCCAGGGGTACAAGAATGAAGTGTAAAAACAAACAGGCAACAGTATCAAGATATTTCGATCTGATCAGGGTGGTGAATAGCTGAGTGCCAAGTTCCTGGGATATTTAAAAGAGAATGGAATTCTCTCAGCTTACTCCTCCATACACACCTCAACACAACGATATATCGGAAAGGCGGAACCGCACCTTATTTGATATTGTACGTTTCATGATGAGTAATGCTGAGTTACCGCGATCCTTCTGAGGTTATGCACTAGAATCTATTGCATATCTTTTGAACAAAGTTCTGACTAAGTCAGTGCCTACCACTCCATATGAAATGTGGAGTGGGAAGAAACCTTATCTTAAATATCTTAAGATATGGGGATGTCCAGCTTTTGTTAAAAAGCAACATGCGGACAAGCTCAAGGCACAGTCAGTATTGTGTAAGTTTGTGGGATACCTAAGGAATTCCAGGGGGTATCTTTTCTATTACGCAAAGAAATAAAAGGTTTTTGTTTCTCGGCATGCCCACTTTCTGGAGACTCAATTTCATGAAAAGGAAATAAGTAGGAGCGCAATAGAACTGGAAGAAATTCCAGAACCACAATCTATTACTGAAAGCTTGGTGGAACGCGAAGGTTCAAAAGAACTGGACGTCCCTGCGCCGCTCCGTGGATCTAGTAAACAGCCTTATCCGCCCGAGAGATACTTCGATTTTCTCATAGACGGGGATAGAGAGGATTGCATCATCAATGATGATGAGCCGACTAGTTTCTAGCAGGCCATTAAGAGCAGAGACTCGGTAAAGTGGCTGGATGTAATGCGGTTCGAGATGGAATCCATGTACACCAATAAAGTTTGGACTTTGGACGCTGCACCTCCAGAGGTAAAACCCATAGCCTGCAAATGGTTCTTCAGAAAGAAAATTGGTGGAGATGGACAGGTTGAAGCCTATAAAGCTAGACTTATAGCAAAAGGTTTTCGTTAAAAACCTGGCTTGGTCTATGACGAAACCTTTTCCAGTGGCTATGCTTAAATCCATTCAGATCCTACTTGTCATTTCTGCCTTCCATGATTATGAAATTTTGCAGATGGACGTAAAGTCCGCTTTTCTGAATTGAAATCGGAAGAGTGTGTTTATATGGATCGGCCAGAGGCCTTCATAGAGAGTGCGAGCAGCAGAAGAGTATGCAAGTTGCTTAAATCCATTTATGAATTAAAGCAGGCATCGCGGAGTTGGAACATCTGCTTTGATGAGATGGCCAAGGAATTTGACTTTATCAAAAATTTAGATGAACCATGCATTTATAGTAAGCTTGTAGCGAGAACTGTGGTATTCCTCGTCTTGTACGTGGATGACATACTCTTAATAGGAAATGACATTCCTATGGTACAATCAGTCAAAAGCTTCTTGTCACAGAAGTTCTCCATGAAATACCTGGGTGATGCCTCCAACATTCTAGGGATCAATATCTATTGTGATAGATCTAAGAGAATATTGGGACTTTCACAGTCCAGGTACGTTGACACCATACTGAAAAGATTTAGTATGGAAGATTCCAAGCGCGGTAACTTATCTGCTTGTCACGGAATCACCCTCTCCAAAGAGATGTCTCTCAAGACTGATTTGGAGAGGGATCGCATGAGTATTATACCCTACGCTTCGGCGGTAGGATCTATAATGTTCGCGATATTATATACCAGACCAGATGTTGCTTACGTACTGAGCGTGGTAAGCAGGTATCAGTCGAACCCAGAAAGAAGCACTGGATAGCAGTAAAGAACATTCTCAAGTACCTGAGAAGGACTAACGAGATGTTCTTGGTATACGGCAGTAAAAACCTCTAAATTGAGGCCTTCGCTGACTCCAGCTTCCAGAGTGATAAGGATGACTCCAAATCCATGTCGGATAATGTCTTCACCCTCAATGGAGGGGTGGTCGATTGGAAGAGCTCCAAACAGGACATCGTTGCTTAATCGACAATGGAGGCAGAGTATATCGCTGCTTGTGACACCGGAAAAGAAGCAGTCTGGATGAGGAAGTTCATTACAGAACTTCAGGTCATTCCATCCATTGTTGACCCAATACATTTGTATTGTGACAACAACGGGGCTATAGCTTTAGCGAAGGAACCAAGGTCCTATCAGAGATCGTGGATCGCTGGGAGATCGAAGTGCGGAGAGTAGACACGGAGAACAACACTGCAGATTCACTCACAAAGACGATCCCTCAGACACAGTTTGAGAGGCTATTCGAGATGATTGGTCTGTGATACGCCAATACATGGCCTTAGTGCAAATGGGAGATTATTAGTGATATATGCCCTAGAAGCCATTATTGTATAGTACATGATTGTATATTACATTTTGGAAGCTTGAGATATATACAGATATAATAACAGTCTTGCTCAATATAATAGTATGCTATCTGATTTGTATTTATCTTAACATGTGTATATGTTTCTTTCAACGTATCGCTAATATATGTTGATAGAGCCCGCAAGATCTTTGCTTGACTACCAGCGTTGTGATGGCAGTCACACTGGTAGGGGTTGGGTAGTCTATAAGCATATCCTTAAACTTGTCCCTAGTCATAGGATTATCGAGATAGGGCATCGATACTCCAGAGTAGACTAGTGTATACGTTTCTTATCCCCGTCAGGGGAGATGGTATGTCCCGCAGCCATTAGTATATAGTACCAAAGATAGTATACAGGTGAGTTACACTGAATGGACTCACTGGGAACTGCCAGTTGATATTATACTTATCGTCAGATAGCAGTTCTCCAGTGACATGAGTACAAATTAGTCCGATGATTTGACATCACTATTAGTCACGAGCGTGTTCTCACTGTACTTAGATTACTACCTTACCATGGCTTTAAAGAGTCGTGCAAACAGGTAGTAGTTGGGTGCAATCCCGAAGCACTTGGAAGCAGTGGGTGATAGAAAGGATTCTTCTTCCACGGTATTGGGAGTTGATATTGCGTTGTGTACAGTTGGCCGACACTATAGGTCCCTGGCAAGGGAAAGTGAGATTTACTGGTAGGTACACCAGTAGTTTCTTGAGTTGTTTTGAGTTCCACACCTGTTGGATATGTATGCCCTAGAGGCCTTCATTGTATAGGATACTAGGGATATGTATTTATAAGACAATCTTGCTCAATATGATAGTATGCTATTTGGTTTGCCTTTATCTTAACATATGATATGTTTTACTTGTTATTTCATATCTCTTATACATGTTCATAAAACCCGTAGCATCGTTGCTTGGGTACCAGCGTTATGATGACAATCATACTTGTGGGAGCTGAGTAATCGATAAGCACATCCTTAAATGTCCTTAGTCGTGGGAGTATTGAGATTGGGCATCGATACTCCAGAGTAGACTAGTGTATACATATCTATACCCTGACGAGGGGCGATGGTTGGTTCCGCAACCATTGGTGTGATGCACCTAAGATTGTATACAGGTGCTTACTGTGGGTGAGTACACTGGATGGACTCACTGAGAACTGGCTAGATGGTATTATACCTATCGTCAGATAGAAGTTCTCTGGTGACATAAGTGCAGATAGTTTGTCGACCTGAGGTCGTCATTTGTCTCATGTGAGTTCCTACTGTGCTTTGATTACTACCTTACCATGGTTCTACCGAGTCGTGCAAACAGGTTTTAGCTGGGTACAGTCCCGATCCATATGAAGGCAGTGAGCGATTGTTGGGGATCCATCTCTCCTGATATAGGGAGTCGATATCGCGCTGTGTTCGGTTGGCCAATACCATAAGTCCTTGGCCAGGGCAGATTGAGAATTTCTGATAGTTAGATCAGTAGATTCTCGGATGGTCTTGAGCCATATCGGCATAACTTGTCAGGTTATTAGGGGTCTGACGTTTTCCACCCCTAGACCCAGCATGTGATACTCTCAGACGAACAAACCGGACTGTGCGGAGATTGTCACGGATAGGCTCAGTAGAAGTTCGGATGAGTTTGCTCGTCGGCCTTCTTTTCGACAGGTACCTGGATAGCCGTTACATACAGCTAGTGCCACTAACGGGCTTATAGTTAAACCCACTGCCAGCATACTGTCGATTCTTTAGAGTGCCACACAGAGGGTTTCCCTGATTCAGGAGAAACGATGTAGAGGCTGTATGATTTTTACGTGTAGGGTTCCGATCATATACGTATACTAGCTACACGGATTTTATTTGGACAGATAATACTAGTGGGCTTAGGATTAAGCCGCATTCTAGTATTATATTATTGGATTATTTATCTCTTGGTATTCGTATTTTTTGCAGTACGAATACGGGTATGTATATACGGTGAAGGCATTCTTGTAATTTCATAAGAAGCGCTTCTAGAAAGAGACACCTCATTTTTGATATATCTATTTATTGAAAATAGGAAATGAGGTGGAGGCATGAGTTTTTCAAAGTATGGTATGAAGCATGGCTATTTCTTTTCTTTATTCATTTGTCATCACTATTTAAGCATGTCTGCTATATTTTATGGAAAATGATATGCTTGATAGTTTAGAGCTTAGCCATTCTTCATTGATTCTATACTTGACATTCTCTCTCCTCCTTTGCTCTCTTCTTTTTCCTCAAACCCTAACCCTCACATGAGTTGTGAAACCTAGAGTATTTTTAAATAAAATAGTTCAATTAATATTCTACATCTTCTAAGCTACCTAGATTAGAAAACTAGGTACTTTAGTTGCCTCATTCTTGAGGTTAGAGGTTGAACCAAAGACTCTTGGGTGGATCGTCTTCGACACGAGAAAGCCAATGACCAAGCTTGATCCGTACCAACGAAAAGCTCAAGAAGAGGACAAGAAGACCTGAAGGACTGGTATCATAAAGGTATAAATCACTATCACAGTAGACTAGAACCTTTGTGGGTTTTGTTAGTTAGGGCTTATGGTAGATCTTGGAAGTTTAGTCGATGTTGTTTGCTATAAAATTGTTTTTTGTAAATTCCTCCTCTCTACAAACCCTGTGGAGTGTGCAACATCAACTTACAATATCGACACGACTTGTCGCGATATTAACGGTCTGATGTTTACCACCCCTTAGGCCTGATATGCAATACTCTTAGACCAATAGACTGGACTGTACGAAGAATGTCATCTATAGGCTCAGTAGCGGTTCCGACGAGTTTTCTTGTCGATCTTCCTTTCAACAGATACCTGAGTAGCCATTACGTACAGCTATTGCCACTAACGTGCTTGTGGTTAAACCCACTGCCAGCGTATTGTCGAGTCTTTAAATTCCCACACAAAGGGTTTCCTGGTTCAGGCAAAACAATGTAGTTTGCGTATTTCGATACGCTCGGGTGTTCAATTGAACACGTGTATTTACACACGTGCTTTAGTCAGACAGTATAGTAGTACTAGCAGGTTTGAAAGACAGCTAGTTTTGATGCTAGTATTATATTGCACTCTTTTGGGTATTTGTATTTTAACACGAATACAGTATTTATACGAATACGAGTATTTGTATGAATACGGGTATTTGTGTCTTTATACAAATACATGTATTTCTTTCTAAATATGAATACGCGTATTTTGTATTTTCGGTACAAATACGGTATTCGTATTTTGGTAGAAATACGGTATACGTATTATTATAAATATGGGTTAGGTATACTTGTTTATATACATGAATTTATATATATATATATGTATGTATATGTGTATCAAGTGAGGTGGCTACACTCTCTCTCATTTCTTTATGGATGAATGGAGAAGTGTGTAGGCTTGTGACTCACACCAGTGAGTCACTAGCCCACCCACTTGTTTGTTTCTAGCATGAAGAGATAAGTGAAAGAGTGTGAGGATATTTTTTATGAGAGTTTTTATCAAGTGAGAATTTTATCTAGTTGTTATCTCTCTTCTTCTTCTTCTTCCTCACATGCTCACTAGAGTTCTTGAGGATAAAAAGAGAGTATTTTGTTTATAAACTACACCCTCTAAGCATTTTGTCCTAACAAGACTCGATCATTAGTTGTTTCGTAGATGCTATCGCTTGAATCAGCATTCTTGGGAGGATCGTCTTTGACGCGGGAGTTCGTCTTCGAGAGCTCGTTCCATCAACCTTAGGAGCTTGAGGAGTGAACCTTTCAAGACCCGAAAGGCCGTCTACAAAGCTTGTTACACTAATTTAGTAGTTAAATCTCTAGTTAGTGTTGTTTAGTTTAGTGTTTGGGCTTGTATTCTAGGGTTTCAAGTGTGTAGTACTCAAGATTTTAAAGTTTTTGATTCCGCAAACCTATATTAGTCACGGCAAGGAGCACCATACACTTACAATGTTAAAGCATGAATGGATATCAATTCACTTTGCGATGACAGTAAAAAACTGTAACGTTTTGAAAATCATTTAGGTGAAATTTCCGATTTTCCGTAAAATAATGGGTGTTTTCCTTAAAAACCAAGATATAATTATTTTTCAATATAGACTTAAATATACCTATCCTAGCTATATAATTGCTAGTATTTGGTATTTAATTGGTCACTTGTAAATTTCTAGTTTACTAAAATATTTTCTGTAATTAATTATTTTAAATATTATTTTAAATTTTCACTAATACATTTAATTAGTGATATCTACAAATTAGAAAGGGTTAATACAAGTTTTGTGCATCATGACACATTAAACCAAAGTGTAACATGTGATTTTTGAAATGAAGAGAAGTTGTCAAGATGGTTTTGGAAAATATAAAATAAAAAGGCTTAAATTGTGAAAAATAAATTAAATAGAAGTGAGGTATGGGTTTGTGACTTGAGTTATGGTTTTTTTTCTTGACTTGGGGAATTTCCCCACACACCCACACACCACCACCCTTGAGCTGGCCGAGCCCAATATGGGCAGCCCCAATCTCCCAAAGTTTTCCCCACTTCAAGTTAAAAAGAAAAGAAAACAATGATATAAAAAGAAAAGAATAAACATAGAGGTATGGGCTTTGTTGACTTGGACAATTTTCTTGACCTCATAACACCACCCACACTCTCTCTCCCCTCTCCTCATTCCATGGCCGAGCCTCATCCAGCAGCAACCCCCTTCTCAAATTCTTCATTTTTCATGCAAAAACCTCACCCAAAAATCCAATAAAATCCACACAAATTTCCATTAACTCCAAATCCAAGCTTTACCAATTATTCCTTGGCCATTCAAGCATGGATCTTGGAGCTAGAGAACCAATTTGGAGGCTATGTTAGTATGCTAGGTCTCAAAATTTGTGGAGGTATAATCTTAAACCTTTGGTTAATTGTTGGTTAATTTCTTGAAGCAAGCTTAATTAGGTATTAATATAGTGTTGATATCAAGATTTGGAATTTCAAGAGAAAGTGTTGAACTCAAGTTAGGGTTTCATCATATAATTATGGTTACAAAGTGTAGTTTATCATCTTAAGAAATGAAAAATCTAAACTAGTTGCTAGTTTGCAAATTGATACTTTAAAATTGTCTAAACCATAATTGTGCAAACTAGGTTTTAAAAATTTTATGAAGATAATTGAGATAAAAATCTAGTTAATGGTTGTGTGACCTAATTAAGATATTAAGTGAATCTTGTGGCCACTAAAATTGTTAAAACATTTAGATTTGTGCTAAAACGAGTAATTAAGGCTTACTAGGTGTTTGGAAATAAATCGATTTGATTTATTTTGAGATTTTGATGAGTTACAACTTATTTCATATAATATTTAGTGAGTTGTGAAACCACGATTGGTACGTTTGGGTTTTAAGTTTGGGGATTTTCACGTATAGTGACCCTCGTTGTAGTTTGTGGCGTTGTCGCAGTGCGTTTCGTGCACCAAGTGTGCGCGCATCGAATTAATGCGCGTGGTTGACTTGTATTGTTTGTGTCTGTGACTATTCATATTTATTCTCTTATTTACTTGTGTATGTTGCTAGGATCGGATGCAGAGGCGTCAGACGTGGCGCGGAAATGACAGAGCTGAAATCGGATCAGATTAGCCGAGGCATCCAGGTGAGTAGATATATATTTACGGGGGAAGTCGGGTGGATGGCGTATAGTACCCCGCAATTTCGTAGGATATGACGCGTTATAATATATATTTATACATATGGGTTTTATGAGATGTGTATACTTAGCAAGAAATGTTTTAGGTGAATTTGGGTTGGATTTAGTGTAGTTGGATGAACGCGTTTTTAGTCTAGTTTCTATAGTTGCGAAACCCTAGGGTAAAAGTAGACACACACACACATGCACACACGTGATATGTTGTTGGTGTATATGTTTATATGTGTATGTATATGTGTGTGTGTGTGTGTGTGGATGTGTCGATACACACACACACACACACTGATGATGAGGATAGAATATTGTACTTGGAGATGAGTCGATATGATCGGGCATGATATCGTGAGATCGGTTATGTGTTTTGGGTCGTGTTATAAGATACGACTTGATATATTAGCGGATCGATGGGCGTTGTGTTTTCATACATACGCGGATGAATGTTTGATGATATTGGTATGTTCTAGATTTAGAACGGTACCCCTAATTCAGGATATGATAATAATGATACCAAATAAATAATGAGGTATATGTGATATTTGACCCGTACCCTGATTTGGGATGCCGTACGATGAATTTTACCTTACGAGGCATTGATATGATGATTGATCCGCACTCTTGATTCGAGAATGTCGTATTATATATTTGACTGTACGCGACGCTATTGAGGCGGGATCGTCGGCTATTAGATATATCGACTCGGACTTTGGGTGGTTTCCCTTACCCTTTCGATTAGTCCTGTAGTTATCAGGTAGATGTTAGACTGGGCTCGAGTCATACTTATTTTCAAACTACCGAATCATGAGTATTTTAAAGACAGGCCGAGGGATACTATGGATATTTCAAAGGACGTACCATTTCTTAAAAACACCGTAGCCCCTATTTTCTAAAAACCACGATTCGTGCTATTTCAAATGCCAAAACGGTATGACTCGTATATATATAAATGTATATTTTTATATGTTGCGGTTACTATATCTTTTTCCATACATTCATGTTGTCCTTATCGCATTGCATGCGTATACTTGTGATTTCTTTTTTTATTATGAACCCAAACTGTCAGGACACCAGCACAATTACCGATGATGAGCATGCTCCATGTACACTTGCTTGCCGGCTCACACACATCATCATCGGTAATTTCCATGTCACGTACACTCTAGAAAATATTACTTCATGGATATAACTGCTTGCAGATAGTTCCGATATCTAATTACTATGCTAGTTTAAATTTGCATTCTTTGCTTAAATACCATGCATGTATATGTATTCATTTGTCATGCGTTATCACGGAGCTTTATGCCGATATTCACTGTTCACTGACTCGTGATTTTGAGATTTCAGATCTTTTATGAGATTTCTGGATTTGGGAAATCGCATGTGAATGTTTATAAACTTATGATTTGTTTTAAAGAGAAAGATGCGGTTTTCCTTGATATGATGTTTTCTCGATTTTGAGATAGTTACGGGCCGATCCTGTTCATGCGGAGCCCGAGATATTGAGATATTGAGATTTGATGATATGGGCCAATCCTGATCATGCGGAGCCCATGGGCCGATCCTGTTTATGCGAAGCCCGAGATATTGAGATGGTTATGGGCCGATCCTGTTCATGCGGAGCCCGAGATATTGATATATTGAGATATTGGGATATATATATTTTGTGTCGATGCTTGACACGGATTCTCTGTTGATTTCATTGATGATATTTCGGTTTTTATACAAAAATCTCACTGAGATAAGAAAACAGTTTTCTCATTCATAATGTATTTTGTTTTCATTCTTAGTGCATCCGTACATCATATATGTGACATGTTGCTACCAGAGGCACTGACACGAGCACTTGATATTACACTTATGTAAAGATGTTTACCCTTGCCATTATTAGATGCTTCGGGTTATATTTTGAGGATATTATTATTGTATGACCTAGGAGAGAGTCATACACGCGATTTCTTCTCGGTGATGTTTTCTACTCACGAGTTGGCAACTCACCCCCGTTGTGCCACAGTTTCTTGCAGATTTGGCCGTACAGGTTTCATTGCGGCTTGCTGGCACACTGCTTCCTTCCGGATGATTGCTTTGGTAGGTGGGTTCACTTGCATCGTGACCACCGTTATACTTTATTTATTTCAGTTGTATCTAATAAACCCCATCAACCAGACTTGTATATTTGATAGACTTAGAAGACCAGTGTATATTCTTTCGACCTTAGAGTCGCGCGCATGTATTATTATGATTCTTCTCTGGTTTTCTGTAAGTTGTTGGTTTTCTTCTGAGTTTTGATCCTCGCCCTTCGGCGTTGTATATTATATTGCATTGCGTGGTTGTTTCCGCTAATTGGCGAAGAGTTAGCTCCCGCTTGGGGATGCTTTTATTCATTATTATGTATTTCATGTGTTGTACCCGTTTGGGGGCCAGTATTTACAAAGGAGACTCCGCCGAAATTTTTGGGAAAATATGATGTTGCTTTTAAATGTTTAATGCTATTTACTGTGTTAAAACCACTTGCTTAAAACAAGTTTTCCTTCTCTCTTTTTAAATGGTTTAGATTTCTGGGCTATTGGCTTACTTGAATTAGGTGGGGTCCTATAGACTTCACATGATTCAATTGCCAGTCACGTACCATTTCGGGTCGTGACAAAGTTGGTATCAGAGCGCTAGATTTAACCTTGGTTCGAGTCTAGGTTTGACTATGCGGAGTCTAGGACGTATATATATATATATATATATATATATATATATATATATATATATATTCGGAACCTAGGCTTGACCTTACGTAACTTAGACTTGGTCGATGGGGTATTAGACCCGAACTTTCATCGTATAGGTTGACCTTGGTTGATAGAGTAGGTGACTTAAGTAGTGTGACGTACTGTGTGTATGTTCCGTGGCATACTTACGATACGCTACTCCGCTTAAGACGCCTTAGATGTACATTTCTTTGCACCGTATTCTATTCGTTCAATTGATCCATCCTCACTGATATTGGTTTGTGGTTTCTGTTACCACGGGTTACACGGGCAGAGAGAGCGGCGGTTAGAGTTGCGGTCAGCATGAGCTCGTCTTGGACGAGGACTGACCAGGGCGTAATTCCGGTGACACACGATTGCATAGATGAGTCATTTTATTGTGTTTTTCGCGACATGAGTATTTTGATGAATTGTTTTTACTAAGATTTCTCGAACGTTCAGATCAGCACCAGAGTTTGGCCACTGCTAGAGGCCGGCTAGAATGTGATGACCGTCAATGCACGTTTATTCTTGAGGATTGAAGCATTGTTTAGCGTGCGGACGAATGATCCAGTTGCTGCTGCGACTGACAAGATATCGCCCTAGATGTTTGAAGCTATTGCAGCACGAGTTTGTACTTAGGGACATGATAGAAGATCGCTAGTCACCTATGATGAATGACTAGGACATGTGGTTCGTGTGCTTACACCGATGCGAGGTCATCAGATTGATTGATTTCAGCTAGAGAAGACTTCACGCAGGCACGTTGAGAGTCAATAGAAATGAACGAATGTCAGAACCCATTTTTCCAAGTTTAAGATATTCGGAAAAACATGTAAGTAATTTTGTGAATCCTCTAGAAGAATGAAACCCTAACTCGACATTATGACCATGGAACCGCTTTTGAACCTTAGGGTTTGCGGTAGTTCCACGGTGCCATTAATGAGGCTTGGATCCGCCTTTCTACGGCTGGTCCATAGGTATTGTGGCATGTACTGGATATTATTAAACTGTGCTCAAGTGTTGAGCTCTTGGGGAATTATGGGACTTTGATGAGTCGATTGAAAAGTTTAACGTTGTCCGGATATTATGTGATGGGATACAATACTTGGAATCCACAAGAAAGCTAATTTGAATTTTTTAAATCTAGCAATTTAGTCTCAGTTGATCGGTTGTCATGGGATTTTGATGAGATGACGTTCCATTCCGTTGGCATCAGGGATGTGATACGCATGCATAGGCATTGAATATAGATATATCTTTCAGAAGGAGTCGTGATGAGTATACAGTTCCGGAACCAGAAATGGATTTAGTAAAGGGTGATAACTTCCAGGCAGTTCGGCAGAAACGAGAATTGGGAGAGACCCCAACAGAATCTTTCTGGAATACTACACGAGAAGACTTGGACCCAGGATCGATCGTATTATGCACACCCAGTAGGCCAGAGTTCGGCATTATCGACGAGACATGTTATGAGTGGCCATGATAGTTAGCCAGAGATCTTTAGAGGATGTGCCAGAGCGGAACTATTCCCGTCATCATTTCCATATTGGGCCGTTGAGCCAAGGAGTTATGCAACTGGCAATCCACAGTGAAAGACGAGAGCCTAAGGGCATAAGGCGCCAGACCATGAATATAAGGCAAGTAGATATCTTGCTCTGCTAGCTTTGGATGCACCGACACCCTTCGACATTGAGGAAGGAAATATCGATGACAATGTTTACAATTTGCGATTTGGTGATTCGAATATCACGTATCCATCATTTGGATTTCGGTATTTTGGGCGGTTTATTTGCATGATTGAGATTTTGTGCACCACAGATGCACTTGACTTCGATTTGATGTCGTTCGAGATGTTTGATTTGGATTTCATGCCTATGGTATATATGTGTTTTGACTTATGCCTTCGGTGTAGTTTTCATGTACTTTTAGTACCTTGATTCGATTTTGTGCATGCTGACGCCCCTGGTTGTGAGATTATGTACCACGTGTAGGGTTCCTAGGCATCCTAATGAAGTCTCACAAGGCATCAACCATGCCAATTTCAAATATTATTGGTGCCGAGAAACCCTAACACGGATCGTTGACTAGATGTTTAGGCGAAATGAGAATC
Source organism: Agapanthus africanus (assembly GCA_030015575.1). NCBI lineage: Eukaryota > Viridiplantae > Streptophyta > Magnoliopsida > Asparagales > Amaryllidaceae > Agapanthus > Agapanthus africanus. The sequence continues at coordinate 125,752,090 of CM057350.1, read as the reverse complement.
TAGTTAACTACTTAACTAAAAGTTAGATGCTACAACCTTTGTAGATCCGGTTCCTCACTTCCTTAGCTCCACGTGGGTGTGCTCTCGCTGTCCATCATGAATCCTAGACTCATTCGTCGGCTTCATCGGAAAAACGGTGAGAGCAAGGTCGTCGGCTTCGTGTCAAAGACGATCTACGTCGAGGTTGCACAAGTTCAAGCTCCGACTTCACCAAGTTGTGAAACTTATGAAGAAAACACCCAAAACCACTTGGCAAGAGGTAGAGGATGAGGAAATAGGAGGTGGGTTCACTTTAGATTTGGATTTCTCACTCTAGAAATGAAGTTTCCATTGATGGCATCAAGCTTTTCCTTTTTGAAGTGAAGAAGAAGATGAAGCTAGAATTATGATAAGTCTTTTAAATATGAATAATAAAATAATACTTATCATAATGGGAACCATGGTTAGGTGTAGAGAATTGACCAAGGTTAAAAGAGTGGTTAGGGTTAAGCATGAAGACAAATTGGTCACTTGGGTCAAAGCTTCATGAAGCTTCACAAAGGTTCAAGAAAGAAAGCAACCATTTTGTATTCATATGCCATTCTTTTTCTAAAATAAATAAATGAAAAGAATGGATTATAAAAACCCTAATTACTTACTTAACCTAGGTTTAATCCTTTACACTTAACCAAATGAGTATGCATCATCAAACATGATACAAATATGTGCACAAAAGCATATCACATATACAATGTGCAAATCAAGTGAGAAAATCCGTTTAAAGTGAACCTATACTAGTTAATGCAAAGTAATATATCAAATATATAATTATACATTAAATCATTAAATCAACACTTGATTCAATGATCCGGTCATGTCGCACATAACCGACTAGTATTCAATGCACCGATTTATCGAATCAATGATTCGATAACTAGGTCATATCTCATACAACCAATCGAAACATTAATCGCGAGAATCAAATACGGTATCATATACACGCATCATTCTCGGTCCCGCACATATCTCATATGCGCTCCTATTTCGTTTCGCTTGAGCCAGGAAACCTCTGTGTAGGACTCTAAAGACTCGTCAATACGCCGGTAGCAGATGATGATCATATCAAGCACCCACAAGCCGCAAGCGGTCTGCTAAACGTAACGGCCACCCGAGTATTGAGCGATCAGAAGATCGACGAGCTAGCCCGCTCACACTCCTGCGAATCCGACCAGTAACACTTAACCGTACAGTCCGGTCTCTTCGTCTGATATGTCGCATATCAAGTCTAGGGGTGGTAAACGTCAGACCCCAATAACCCGATAAGTTGTACCGATGTGAGGTTCGCAACGGGTCGAGAAACTACTGGTAACACTTACCAGCAAATCTCTGATCAGCCCTGGCCAGGGACTTCCCTGCTACGGCCAATCGAGCACAGCGCAACATCAACTCCCAGTACCGGGAGAGACGAAACCCCTCCTATCGCTCATTGCCTCCATGTGACTCGGGACTGTACCTAAAGACCACCGTTTTGCACGCCCTCATGGACGTGGTAAGGTGGAGATCAAAGCACAGTGGGAATCACAAAAGACTCTATGACGATCTCGGGTCTACAGACTAACCTGTACAAGTGTCACCTGAGAACTGCCATCTGACGTGAGGTATAATACCATCTGGGAGTTCTCGGCGAGTCCGTCCAGTGTACCCAGTCTCCACTGAGCACCCGTATACCATCTCTGATGTCAAACACCAATGGATATGGGATCATCCATCGCCCATCACATGGGTCGAAAAGCGTATACGCTAGTCTACACTGGTATATCGATGTCCCGTCTCGATACACCCACGACTAGGGACCTTGAAGGATGTACTTATGGAATACCATGTCCCCACTAGTATGATCTGCATCATAGTCCAGGTAGTCAAGTTCACATCCTAAGGGCTTTACCAACATGTAACTATAAGACAGTTTAAAGAGACAAGTGTACATGTTAAGATAAAGAGTAACCAGATAGCATACTATCATATCGAGCAAGAAAGTCATCTCTATATATGTCCAAGCATCCAATATAATATACATCATCTGTACAATACCGGCCTCTAGGGCATACAAACAACTAACAATCTCCCACTTGCACTAGGGCCAGCTGCTGTAGTATCGCATACCGAGCATCCCGAAGAGTCTCTTAAACTGTATCTGGGGAATGGCCTTCGTGAGTGGATCCGCCGTGTTGTTTTTCGTGTCAACCCTCCTGACCTCGATCTCCCGGCGATCAACTATCTCCCGGATCAGGTGATACCGCCTCAGAATATGCCTGGATCGCTGATGGGACCTGGGTTCCTTGGCCAAAGCCACTGCTCCATTGTTATCGCAATACAAAGGTATTGGATGCTCAATGGATGGAACCACACCAAGTTCAGTAATAAACTTCTTGATCCAGACAGCCTCTTTGGCAGCATCGTTGGCAGCGATGTATTCAGCCTCCATCGTCGAGTCTGCCACGGTTTCCTGCTTGGAACTCTTCCAGCTAACCGCCCCTCCGTAAAGGGTAAAGACAAAACCCGACTGCGACTTAGAGTCGTCCTTATCACTCTGGAAGCTCGAATCGGTAAAGGACTCCACTTGGAGCTCTCCGTTACCATACACCAAGAACATATCTCTAGTCCTTCGCAAGTACTTGAGAATGCTCTTCACAGCTGTCCAGTGACTCTCTCCAGGATCAGCTTGATACCTGCTCACTACACTTAGTGAGTATGCTGCATCGGGTCTGGTACATAGCATCGCATACATGATAGAGCCTACTGCCTAAGCATAGGGTATCCCTTGCATGCGAGCTCTCTCCAAATCAGTCTTGGGAGACATCTCTTTGGAGAGAGTGACTCCAGAGATCGTGGGCAAGTTCCCACGCTTGGACTCTTCCATACTAAACCTCTTTAGTATGGTGTCAATGTACCTGGATTAGGACAATCCCAAAATCCGTTTGGATCTATCTCTATAGATCCTAATTCCCAATATGCAGGAGGCATCACCAAGATCTTTCATTGAGAATCTTTGTGATAAGAAGAGCTTGACCGCTTGCAGCATAGGAATATCATTTCCTATCAAGAGTATGTCGTCCACGTACAATACGAGGAAGACAACCTTACTCTCTGCCACCTTCTTGTAGATACAAGGTTCATCTGGATTTTTGACGAAATCAAACTCTTTGATAACGACGTCAAAGCAGATGTTCCAACTCCGCGATGCTTGCTTTAATCCATAAATGGATTTAAGCAGCTTGCACACCTTGCCGCTGCTCCCACTGTCTACGAAGCCCTCTGGCTGAGTCATGTACACGCACTCTTCTAAATCACCGTTTAGAAAGGCGGTCTTAACATCCATTTGCCAGATTTCGTAATCATGATAAGCAGCGATGGCAAGCATTATCCGGATGGATTTAAGCATAGCCACTGGAGAAAAGGTCTCGTCATAGTCCACACCTGGTCTTTGACGAAAACCCTTTGCTACAAGTCTAGCTTTGAAAGTCTCCACTTTCCCATCTACACCAAGTTTCTTCTTGAAGATCCACTTGCTCCCAATGGGTTTTACCCCTTCAGGAGCAACGTCCAAAGTCCATACTTTGTTGGTGTACATGGATTCCATCTCGGACCGCATAGCATCCAGCCATTTCACTGAGTCCCCACTCGTGATGGCCTGCTCGAAGCTAGTTGGGTCATCATCCTCCATGATGCAATCCTCGCTCCCACCGTCCATGAGAAAACCGTAGTATCTCTCAGGTTGGCGAGGAACCCTACTAGATCGGCGGAGTGGCTGGGGTTCATCGGGAACTACGGAATCCTCTGGTTCCACCAGATCTTCTGTTGTAGCTTCTGCAGCTGGAACTTCTTCCAGTTCTACCTCATGACCACTAATCTCTTTTTCAAGAAATTCCTTTTCTAAAAAGGTGGCATGCCGAGAAACAAACACTCTTTGTTCCTCAGGGTGGTAGAAGATATACCCTTGAGAATTCTTGGGATATCCTACAAATTTGCATAGAACAGACCGTGCCTCGAGTTTGTCCGGATTTTGTCGTTTGACATAGGCTGGACAACCCCATATCTTAACATAGTTAAGACATAGTCTCTTCCCTTTCCATATCTCATATGGAGTGGTAGGCACAGATTTGGTGGGGACCATATTCAATAGATGTATGGCTGTCTCAAGCGCATACCCCCAGAAGGAAATAGGTAACTCAGCTGTGCTCATCATAGAGCGCACCATATCTAATAAGGTGCGGTTCCTCCGTTCTGATACACCGTTGTGCTGTGGTGTATATGGAGGAGTCAGCTGAGAGAGAATCCCATTCTCTTTTAGGAAGTCCAGGAATTCATTGCTCAAGTATTCACCTCCTCGATCAGATCGAAGGATTTTAATACTTTTTCCGGTTTGGTTTTCGACTTCTTGTTTATATTCTCTAAATTTCTTAAAAGCTTCAGACTTGTGTCTTATTAAGTATACATGTCCGTATCTTGAGAGATCGTCAGTGAATGTAATGAAGTACGAAGAACCATCCTTGGCATGTGTAGACATGGGACCACATACATCACTATGTATTAGTCCCAAGAGTTCGGTAACTCTTTCTCCGTGTCCCGTAAACGGAGTTTTGGTCATCTTGCCTTTGAGACATGACTGGCAAGTGTCATAAGATGAAAATTCGAATGGTTTCAAATATCCATCCTTATGCAACTTAGCCAGTCGTGTCGCATTGATGTGACCCAGTCTACAATGCCACAAGAAGGATTCGTTCAGTTCTGAACTCTTCCTCTTGTGTGTGTTTGTTATGCTCAGAACTGTTGATTGGTTTAGAACATAAATGCCATTGCACAACGTGCCTGATCCAACCAACTTTTGGTTACGGAAAATGTTCATAACATTGTCCTGTAATACAAAATTATATCCCTCTTTACTCAGCAAAGAAACCGATATAATGTTGCATATCAGGTTCGGCATGTAATAGCATTCGTTCAGAACCAATGTATTTCCAGTTGGTAATACAAGGTGATATTCTCCGACAGTCTTAGCTGCAACAATTGCACCATTTCCAACTCTAATGTCTTTATCACCTTCTCCAAGTTCTCTACCTTTCCTTAGCCCATGTAACTGATTACATATATGGGATCCTGACCCGGTATCTAATACCCAGGACGTAGAGCAAATGGAGAAACAGTTCTCTGTAATGAACACACCCGAAGAAAATGCATCAACATGTACTTTCTTCATTCGGGTGGCATAGGAATCCTGGTATTCCCCTATATCCTGTTCATTCCTATAACTCTTATAGGAAAGAACGGAACCAACGTTCCCCCGCACAGTATAACATGCGGGTTCGGTCAATACATCCATATTATTATCTTCATTAGGGCATGAAATGGTCGCTACCTGGAGAGAGAGAGAAGAAAACACTTTAGCGTATGCTCGTGCAAGATCAGATTGGTTATTATCTTATCTAATCAGGATGGCTCCCACTGCTTTTTATCAAATCTTCCTCCAAACCCTAAAAGGAAAGATTAGCCGGGATTAATTACACACTATAAGTTCGCCAATCTTTCAGCCAGGCCAGTGTCGGTACTTTGAGGGAGGTCCCCCGTGCTTTCGCACGAACCTAATTACTGTAAACCTCGTTTTCCCAGAGGCGTAACCTCGTTAACACCTTTCTAGACACCTACTTGATCGGCTAATTGTAATGTGTAAAACTCTCCCAGGAGTAACTCTTACTCGCAGTGGGTATCGGGATCCAACTATCTCATAGAAGGTATGCAATCTCATTGCAAATTTCAACACTTGAAATTCCCGATAATGCTTTTGCCCCTAGCGTGCTATGACCTTGACGAAAGCCAACAAACCACAGCCCGCTAGTCAAGTTCAACCCGTACATTTCTTGACTGAATTAAACCCACCCGCACGACCCTTGACGAAAACCAACAAAGCCGTACAACTACCCTAATCCAGTCGCATCATATGCAGCAGATAAGCAGCACATAGCTACCGCACACTACACCTTGACGAAAGCCAACAAATGTAGCACGAATACTATATGTAACTTACCTGAAATGACGGAGGGCTACGCAGGTTTTCATAAAACCATGAGCGTAATGAACTTGATATCGTTGTAGAATCAAATGAAGTTTTGAAATGGAGTGATTTTGAGGCTTTTCCAGTTTTGCTAAAGGGGTCACTCCCGGTGAAGGGATCGTCGGCCCTTTCCTCGTCGAATGAGGTGCGGGATATATCATATATATCACTGTGCAAAGCAAAAACTCTTAAAAGCAATCAAAGCCAAACCGAGTGTGTAGCATCTGCCAGTTACTGCTAAAGGAGTCACTCCCGGTGAAGGGATCTCGGTCCTTTCCTCATCGAATAAGGTGCAGGGTATATCATATATACCGCTGTGCAAAGCAAGAACTGTAGCTACCTGTTTTATTTAAAATTTGATTCTACAACATCTTAGGTTTATTTTCTTTCATTAATCTCATTAATGAAGTCCCATCATTTAAATACCTAAACATCACAGATAAATACGACGTACACTTATGCCATCCGCATTCGCCTCGATGTCCCCTCGTGCACCGTTAGGTTAGGTAACTAACGGCAGAGCGGGGCAGGGCTAGTGCGGGTGCAAAATATAAGTAACGCCTATATAATATATCATATATACTATATACAGTATTTATCATAGAACATCACATGATCGCAACACAGATATCGCAGCAGAAGAAACATATGAAACATTGGATATACCAGGACATCCGTGTTTTCAATACGAAACACGGATTCCACGGTCGTGATGAATAGCCAATCCCACACCCCTAGACCCCTACGAGAGCGGCAAGCAACCCTACCAATTCTAGGGTTAGGAGGCCCGGACTCGACTCCTCGAGTTGGTCTCCCACTGGACCCCAGAACCCGGTTACTTGTGCTCCCCTCCTTGGGTCTATCCTAATGCGGAAAAGTAAATAATAAACAAAAGGTGACAACTTCCGCAACCTGGAAGTGCCCCAAATAAAAGAATATTACATATAAGTTTTTACATGAATGAAAATGAAAAAACACTCATCTCACATAAAAACCCCCGGCTATTCAAACACGACGATCCAATATAACATATCCAGCAACACATAACATCACATGTCATCAACGTAAGTAAGTATGCATACCCCAATTGTCGTTGACGTATAGCAACGAAACCGGCGATATGAACATACTACACTTACGGTCACAGAAAAGAAAGTGTAAAACTACAACAGTTGGAATCCGCAACCTCTTTAGACATCGCATGCCTAATCAAATGAAATACTTAGACATCACATGCCTAACAGATATAAATCCCGCATTTTAGTCTCATTATCGAAAACTCTTTTCAATATCATGTGGGACTAAACTGCTAGATTTATAACATTCATTCAGTTATCTCATAACTGTTTGTGAATTCCAATTATTGTATCACATTCCAGATAAACAGAAAATGTTAAACTTTCCGATCGAACATTCGAATACCCAAGTTTTCCCGATACAGCTCAACACATGAAATAAGTCTAACAACATTCAGTTCGTGCCTCAGTACCAACGGTCCAGCCGTAGAAGGGTCAAGCCAACGCCTCACATGTGGCACGCCGTACTGCCCCAAACCCGAAGGTTCAAAGGGCAGTTCAAGACGGTCACATAATCGAGTTAAGGTTTGTTGTCTTCTAGAGGGTCCATCGCGTTACTTGCACTACTTAGAACGTCGTTAAATTACGGAAAAATCCAACACTTGGAAATTTCCCGACAGGGGAAAAATTGGGTATTTATATCCGGTCAAATTTTTTAACATATTCTAAAAATTATCCGGAAAAACACAAAGACGAAATTTGATAATCCGATCGAAACATTGAATCCCCAAAGCAACCCCAAAATACTCTTCTGTAGATTCACAATAAAAATACCCAGAAAAAATAATATCTGAATTCATGAATTACTGTGAAAAAATCACCAGACAAAAGGACAGTACGGCCGCGTAACCGCCGCGCATGCATAGCTCATGCCGCGGTTCCGCGGTGGAAAAGTTGAATCAGGCCCTCGTATTTCACAGTATTTCATATAAGACCCTGAATAATTTTCTGCATATTTTTAATTGACAAAAAACCAAAATTTCAGAAAATTTCCAGAGAGCACCTTGGAATTAGGGTTTCGGGTTCGTTCGGACTTCAAACTCCGTCTAGACTTCGCCTAAGGCTCTAGCTAGGCTCTGATACCACTGTAGGGTTCCTAGGCATCCTAATGAAGTCTCACAAGGCATCAACCATGCCAATTTCAAATATTATTGGTGCCGAGAAACCCTAACACGGATCGTTGACTAGATGTTTAGGCGAAATGATAATCTAGTTAACTACTTAACTAAAAGTTAGATGCTACAACCTTTGTAGATCCGGTTCCCCACTTCCTTAGCTCCACGTGGGTGTGCTCTCGCTGTCCATCACGAATCCTAGACTCATTCGTCGGCTTCATCGGAAAAACGGGCGAGCAAGGTCGTCGGCTTCATGTCAAAGACGATCTACGTCGAGGTTGCACAAGTTCAAGCTCCGACTTCACCAAGTTGTGAAACTTGTGAAGAAAACACCCAAAACCACTTGGCAAGAGGTAGAGGATGAGGAAATAGGAGGTGGGTTCACTTTAGATTTGGATTTCTCACTCTAGAAATGAAGTTGCCATTGATGGCATCAAGCTTTTCCTTTTTGAAGTGAAGAAGAAGATGAAGCTAGAATTATGATAAGTCTTTTAAATATGAATAATAAAACAATACTTATCATAATGGGAACCATGGTTAGGTGTAGAGAATTGACCAAGGTTAAAAGAGTGGTTAGGGTTAAGCATGAAGACAAATTGGTCACTTGGGTCAAAGCTTCATGAAGCTTCACAAAGGTTCAAGAAAGAAAGCAACCATTTTGTATTCATATGCCATTCTTTTTCTAAAATAAATAAATGAAAATAATGGATAATAAAAACCCTAATTACTTACTTAACCTAGGTTTAATCCTTTACACTTAACCAAATGAGTATGCATCATCAAACATGATACAAATATGTGCACAAAAGCATATCACATATACAATGTGCAAATCAAGTGAGAAAATCCGTTTAAAGTGAACCTATACTAGTTAATGCAAAGTAATATATCAAATATATAATTATACATTAAATCATTAAATCAACACTTGATTCAATGATCCGGTCATGTCGCACATAACCGACTAGTATTCAATGCACCGATTTATCGAATCAATGATTCGATAACTAGGTCATATCTCATACAACCAATCGAAACATTAATCGTGAGAATCAAATACAGTATCATATACACGCATCATTCTCGGTCCCGTACATATCTCATATGCGCTCCTATTTCGTTTCGTTTGAGCCAGGAAACCTCTGTGTAGGACTCTAAAGACTCGTCAATACGCCGGTAGCAGATGATGATCATATCAAGCACCCACAAGCCGCAAGCGGTCTGCTAAACGTAACGGCCACCCGGGTATTGAGCGATCAGAAGATCGACGAGCTAGCCCGCTCACACTCCTGCGAATCCGACCAGTAACACTTAACCGTACAGTCCGGTCTCTTCGTCTGATATGTCGCATATCAAGTCTAGGGATGGTAAACGTCAGACCCCAATAACCCGATAAGTCATGCCGATGTGAGGTTCGCAACGGGTCGAGAAACTACTGGTAACACTTACCAGCAAATCTCTGATCAGCCCTGGCCAGGGACTTCCCTGCTACGGCCAATCGAGCACAGCGCAACATCAACTCCCAATACCGGGAGAGACGAAACCCCTCCTATCGCTCATTGCCTCCATGTGACTCGGGACTGTACCCAAAGACCACCGTTTTGCACGCCCTCATAGACGTGGTAAGGTGGAGATCAAAGCACAGTGGGAATCACACAAGACTCTATGACGATCTCGGATCTACAGACTAACCTGTACAAGTGTCACCTGAGAACTGCCATCTGACGTGAGGTATAATACCATCTGGGAGTTCTCGGCGAGTCCGTCCAGTGTACCCAGTCTCCACTGAGCACCCGTATACCATCTCTGATGTCAAACACCAATGGATATGGGATCATCCATCGCCCATCACATGGGTCGAGAAGCGTATACGCTAGTCTACACTGGTATATCGATGCCCCGTCTCGATACACCCACGACTAGGGACCTTGAAGGATGTACTTATGGAATACCATGTCCCCACTAGTATGATCTGCATCATAGTCCAGGTAGTCAAGTTCACATCCTAAGGGCTTTACCAACATGTAACTATAAGACAGTTTAAAGAGACAAGTGTACATGTTAAGATAAAGAGTAACCAGATAGCATACTATCATATCGAGCAAGAAAATCATCTCTATATATGTCCAAGCATCCAATATAATATACATCATCTGTACAATACTGGCCTCTAGGGCATACATACAACTAACTCCACGGTATACCTGATTTGGATTGATGTATGTTGTATATCGTCTATTTCGATTGTAATATTCGATATTTATTTTTGTGCACCTTGTGCACTTGATTTGGACTCTTGTGCATACTTGGCACGCTTGATACGATGTTGGTGCACCAGATGCACTAGATCGGGATTTTTCGTGCATATCAGATACACCTGATATTGTTGTCAGGCACACCAGTTGCCTTTGACAGGTGTTTTTGTGCACATCCATTGCACCTAGATTTTGTTTCCGTGCACATGTATGACACATTCATGGATTTTGATTTCTATGCGCACCAGACGCACGTAGCATTATTGCATATACTATTGGGTATGATTCCCTTGAGCAGCACGTTTTTATGATATTTACTATTTGGTATAGTAGCTGAGCAGGACTAGTCAGAGGACAGTACCTGAATATGTTTTTGCATGCATCGATAGTTACTGAAGGGATTTCCAAAAAGGAGCTATAGTCTCAGTATTTTCCTATGTGTCCGAGACGACACGAAACATGTTACAAAGGAAACCCTTCTAAATTATTTTAAAATGGCGGGACGTGTGTGATTAACAAAGGATATATATACATATATATGTATATATATAGTTATTTTCTATAATAAACGTCCGCTACTTGCGCTGTGATACGCGCATCGCACAGCGACTTGAAAAGGTTTGGCATGCATTTCTTTCAGATGTTTCGACGTGTTTAAAACGATGCGTACTATGTACATATTATAGTTTTGAGTATATCATGTTGGTTTTCATATTGGACTTTGACATTGGTATCTTCGCCATGACTCCGATGATTTGCGTGATTCTTGACGGAGTTTTGATTTGAGTTATATATTCGTTTTTCTTGCCCATGCATTGCGCTAAGATGTGTCTTAAGTATTTAAGATTTCGGAGCCCCGCCGATTTGAGTACTTTGCCGAAATGTTTTAGTATTTGGGGGAGTTTTAAATTTAAATTCGGGGTCCGAATTTCTTTAAGGGAGGAACACTGTAACGTTTTGAAAATTGTTTAGGTGAAATTTTCGATTTTCGGTAAAATAACGGGTGTTTTCTGTAAAAATCAAGATATAATTATTTTTCAACATAAACTTAAATATACCTATCCTAACTATGTAATTGTTAGTATTTGGTATTTAAATGGTCACTTGTAAATTTCTAGTTTACTAAAATATTTTCCGTAATTAATTATTTTAAATATTATTTTAAGCCTTCACTAATACATTTAATTAGTGATATCTACAAATTAGAATGGGTTAATACAAGTTTTGTACATCATGACACATTAAACCAAAGTGTAACGTGTGGTTTTTGAAATGAAAAGAAGTTGTCAAGATGGTTTTGGAAAATATAAAATAAAAAGGCTTAAATTGTGAAAAATAAATTAAATAGAAGTGAGGTATGTGTTTGTGACTTGAGTTATGGGTTTTTTCTTGACTTGGGGAATTTCCCCACACACCCACACACCACCACCCTTGAGCTGGCCGAGCCCAATATGGGCAGCCCCAATCCCCCAAAGTTTTCCCCACTTCAAGTTAAAAAGAAAAGAAAACAATGATATAAAAAGAAAAGAATAAACATAGAGGTATGGGCTTTGTTGACTTGGACAATTTTCTTGACCTCACAACACCACCCACACTCTCTCTCCCCTCTCCTCATCCCATGGCCGAGCCTCATCCAGTAGCAACCCCCTTCTTAAATTCTTCATTTTTCATGCAAAAACCTCACCCAAAAATCCAATAAAATCCACACAAATTCCATTAACTCCAAATCCAAGCTTTACCCATTATTCCTTGGCCATTCAAGCATGGATCTTGGAGCTAGAGAACCAATTTGGAGGCTATGTTAGCATGCTAGGTCTCAAAATTTGTGGAGGTATAATCTTAAACCTTTGGTTAATTGTTGGTTAATTTCTTGAATCAAGCTTAATTAGGTATTAATATAGTGTTGATTTCAAGATTTGGAATTTCAAGAGAAGGTGTTGAACTCAAGTTAGGGTTTTCATCATATAATTACGGTTACAAAGTGTAGTTTATCATCTTAAGAAATGAAAAATCTAAACTAGTTGCTACTTTGCAAATTGATACTTTAAAATTGTCTAAATCATAATTGTGCAAACTAGGTTTTTAAAATTTTATGAAGATAATTGAGATAAAGATCTAGTTAATGGTTGTGTGACCTAATTAAGATATTAAGTGAATCTTGTGACCACTAAAATTGTTAAAACATTTAGATTTGTGCTAAAACGGGTAATTGAGGCTTACTAGGTTTTTGGAAATAAATCGATTTGACTTATTTTGAGGTTTTGATGAGTTACAATTTATTTCATATAATATTTAGTGAGTTGTGAAACCACGATTGTTACGTTTGGGTTTTAAGTTTGGGGATTTTCACGTATAGTGACCCTCGTTGTAGTTTGTGGCGTTGTCGCAGCGCGTTTCGTGCACCAAGTGTGTGCGCGTCGAATTAGTGCGCGTTGTTGACTTTTATTGTTTGTGTTCGCGACTATTCATATTTATTCTCTTATTTCCTTGTGTTCGTTGCTAGGATCGGGTGCAGAGGCGTCGGACGTGGCGCGGAAATGACAGAGCTGAAATCGGATTAGATTAGCCGAGGCGTCCAGGTGAGTAGATATATATCTATGGGGGAAGTCGGGTGGATGGTGTTAACACCCCCGCAATTTCATAGGATATGACGCATTATGATATATATTTATACATATGTGTTTTATGAGATATGTATACTTAGCAAGAAATGGTTTATGTGACTTTGAGTTGGATTTAGTGTAGTTGGATGAGCGCGTTTTTAGTCTAGTTTCTATAGTTGCGAAACCCTAGGGTAAAAGTAGACACACACACACACATGCACACACGTGATATGTTGTTGGTGTATATGTTTATATGTATGTATATATATATATATGTGGATGTGTCGATATATATATATATATATATATATATATATATATATATATACGTACGTATACACGGATGATGAGGATAGAATATTGTACTTGGAGATGAGTCGATATGATCGGGCATGATGCCGTGAGATCGGTTATGTGTTTTGGGTTGTGTTATGAGATACGACATGATATATTAGCGGATCGATGGGTGATGTGTTTTCATACACACGTGGATGAATGTTTGATGATATTGGTATGTTCTAGATTTAGAACGGTACCCCTAATTCAGGATATGATAATAATGAAATAATGAGGTATATGTGATATTTGACCTGTACCCCGATTTGGGATGCTGTACGATGGATTTTACCATACGAGAAATTGATATGATGATTGATCCGCACTCTTGATTCGAGAATGTCGTATTATATATTTCACTATACGTGACACTATTGAGACGGGATCGTCGACTACTAGATATATCGACTGGGACTTTAGGTGGTTTCCCTTACCCTTTCGATTAGCCCTGTAGTTATCAGGTAGATGCTAGACTGGGCTCGAGTCATACTTATTTTCAAACTACCGAATCGTGAGTATTTTAAAGACTGGCCAAGGGATACTACGGATATTTCAAAGGACGTACCTTTTATTAAAAACACCGTAGCCCCTATTTTTTAAAAACCACGACTCGTGCTATTTCAAATGCCAAAACGGTATAACTCGTATATATATAAATGTATATTCTTATATGTTACGGTTACTATATCTTTTTCCATACATTTATGTTGTCTTTATCGCATTGCATGCGTATACTTGTGATTTCTTTTGTTATTATGAACCCATGCTGTCAGAACACCGGCTTAATTATCGATTGTAACGCCCCACGCCCCAGTACAGATGGTATTGTCCGCTCTGGCCGAAACCGCACGGTTTTTCCCTTTAGAGCGAACCGGACCCGACCAGGAGCCACTTCCCAGGAGGTCACCCATCCCAAGACTTCCCTGGCCCGAGCACGCTTAATTACGGAGTTCTCAAGCTCATGTAGTTCCGGTTCACTTAAAAGACGCCTCTGTAATTGAGGGTGGTGTTATTACATTTATGATGCAGTTCGGTCCTCTTTCGGAATTGTTCCGAAGATTCTCCATTGTTCTACAGTGGGTCCCACGGATTCAAGAGGCGGCCCTCACGGCATGGATTCAAGAGGTGGCCCCTACGGATTCAAGAGGTGGCCTCCGCCCCCTTGGAATGACAATTGGCATGGCACTTTGTTCCGTGTGGCACTCTGTTCCGTGAACAAGAACCGGGTCCCGACATTCTCCCTACCTTTGAACACTGGTTCGTCCTCGAACCACAGACCTACTACTGAGAGAGCTGCATGGGCCACCATAAATGTAACGCCCCACGCCCCAATATAGATGGTATTGTCCGCTCTGGCCGAAACCGCACGGTTTTTCCCTTTAGAGCGAACCGGACCCGACCAGGGGCCACTTCCCAGGAGGTCACCCATCCCAAGACTTCCCTGGCCCGAGCACGCTTAACTACGGAGTTCTCAATCTCCTGTAGTTCCGGTTCACTTAAAAGGCGCCTCTGTAATTGAGGGTGGTGTCATTACATTTATGATGCAGTTCGGTCCTCTTTCGGAATTGTTCCGAAGATTCTCCATTGTTCTACAGTAGGTCCCACGGATTCAAGAGGCGGCCCCCACGGCATGGATTCAAGAGGTGGCCCCCACGGATTTAAGAGATGGCCTCCGTCCCCTTGGAATGACAATTGGCGTGGCACTTTGTTCCGTGTGGCACTCTGTTCCGTGAACAAGAACCGGGTCCCGACATTCTTCCTACCTTTGAACAATGGTTCGTCCTCGAACCATTGACCTACTACTGAGAGAGCTGCATGGGCCACCATAAATGTAACGCCCCATGCCCCAGTACAGATGGTATTGTCCGCTCTGGCCGAAACCGCACGGTTTTTCCCTTTAGAGCGAACCGGACCCGACCAGGGGCCACTTCCCAGGAGGTCACCCATCCCAAGACTTCCCTGGTCCGAGCACGCTTAACTACGGAGTTCTCAAGCTCCTGTAGTTCCGGTTCACTTAAAAGGCGCCTCTATAATTGAGGGTGGTGTCATTACATTTATGATGCAGTTCGGTCATCTTTCGGAATTGTTCCGAAGATTCTCCATTGTTCTACAGTGGGTCCCACAGATTCAAGAGGCGGCCCCCACGGCATGGATTCAAGAGGTGGCCCCCACGGATTCAAGAGGTGGCCTCCGCCCCCTTGGAATGACAATTAGCGTGGCACTTTGTTCCGTGTGGCACTCTGTTCCGTGAACAAGAACCGGGTCCCGACATTCTCCCTACCTTTGAACAATGGTTCGTCCTCGAACCACAGACCTACTACTGAGAAAGATGCATGGGCCACCATAAATGTAACTCCCCACGCCCCAGTACAGATGGTATTGTCCGCTCTGGCCGAAACCGCACGGTTTTTCCCTTTAGAGAAAACCGGACCCGACCAGGGGCCACTTCCCAGGAGGTCACCCATCCCAAGACTTCCCTGGCCCGAGCACGCTTAACTACGGAGTTCTCAAGCTCCTGTAGTGCCGGTTCACTTAAAATACGCCTCTGTAATTAAGGGTGGTGTCATTACATTTATGATGCAGTTCGGTCGTTTTTCGGAATGTGTTCCGAAGATTCTCCATTGTTCTACAGTGGGTCCCACGATTCAAGAGGTGGCCCCCACAGATTCAAGAGGTGGCCCCCGCCCCCTTGGAATGAAAATTGGTGTGGCACTTTATTCCGTGTGGCACTTTGTTCCGTAAACAAGAACCGGGTCCCGACACTGATGATGCGCGTGCTCCACGAACACTTGCTTGCCGGCTCATACACATCATCATCGGTAATTTCCATGTCACGTACATTCTAGAAAATATTACTTCATGGATATAACTGCTTGTAGATAGTTCCGATATCTAATTATTATGCTAGTTTAAATATTGCATTCTTTGCTTAAATACCATGCATGTATATGTATTCATTTGTCATGCGATATCATGGAGCTTTATGCCGATATTCACTGTTCACTGACTCGTGATTTTGAGATTTCGGATCTTTTATGAGATTTCTGGATTTGGGAAATCGCATGTGAATGTTTATAAACTTATGATTTGTTTTAAAGAGAAAGATGCGGTTTTCCTTGATATGATGTTTTCTTAATTTTGAGATAGTTACGGGCCGATCCTGTTCATGCGGAGCCCGAGATATTGAGATATTGAGATTTGATGATATGGGCTGATCCTGATCATGCGGAGCCCATGGGCCGATCCTGTTCATGCGAAGCCCGAGATATTGAGATGGTTATGGGCCGATCCTGTTCATGCAGAGCCCGAGATATTGATATATTGAGATATTGGGATATATATATTTTGTGTCGATACTTGACACGGATTCTCTGTTGATTTCATTGATGATATTTCGGTTTTTATACAAAAATCTCACTGAGATAAGAAAACAGTTTTCTCATTCATGATGTATTTTGCTTTCATTCTTAGTGCATCCATACATCATATATGTGACATGTTGCTACCAGAGGCACTGACACGAGCACTTGATATTACACTTATGTATAGATGTTTACCCTTGCCATTATTAGATGCTTCGGGTTATATTTTGAGGATATTATTATTGTATGACCTAGGAGAGAGTCATATATGCGATTTCTTCTCGGTGATGTTTTCTACTCACGAGTTGGCAACTCACCCCCGTTGTGCCACAGTTTCTTGCAGATTTGGCCGTACAGGTTTCATTGCGGCTTGCTGGCACACTGCTTCCTTCCGGATGATTGCTTTGGTAGGTGGGTTCACTTGCATCGTGACCACCGTTATACTTTATTTATTTCAGTTGTATCTAATAAAGCTCATCAACCAGACTTGTATATTTGATAGACTTAGAAGACCAGTGTATATTCTTTCGACCTTAGAGTCGCGCGCATGTATTATTATGATTCTTCTCTGGTTTTCTGTAAGTTGTTGGTTTTCTTCTGAGTTTTGATCCTCTCCCTTCGGCGTTGTATATTATATTGCATTGCGTGGTTGTTTCCGCCAATTGGCGAAGAGCTAGCTCCCGCTTGGGGATGCTTTTATTCATTATTATGTATTTCATGTGTTGTACCCGTTTGGGGGCCAGTATTTACAAAGGAGACTCCGCCGAAATTTTTGGGAAAATATGATGTTGCTTTTAAATGTTTAATGCTATTTACTGTGTTAAAACCACTTGCTTAAAACAAGTTTTCCTTCTCTCTTTTTAAATGGTTTAGATTTCTGGGCTATTGGCTTACTTGAATTAGGTGGGGTCCTATAGACTTCACATGATTCAATTGCCAGTCACGTACCATTTCGGGTCGTGACAAAAACAAAATGAACAAATGCTCACTCAACTTCTTGGCCTTTTCTGAGCTTGATCTGCAAAGTCTCTATGATGTTAAGAGCCTCTTTTGCTAGCGGATTTTTAAGTAGATCGATTTTCAACTCGATGAATAAAAAACCCTAAGGTATATGTGTTGGATATAGGTGCCCTTAAGGCAATTATTGTAATTGAAAGAGGATCTATATGTGAGAATAATCTTACTTGAGATGATAGTATGCTATATGGTTTGTCTTTATCTTTCATATGATGCATTTTATTCACTATCACGTATCGTTTAGACATGAGATAAAACCTTAGGATTTTGCTTGACTACCAGGATGATGATAGAGATCATACTAGTGGGGCCTGAGTAGCCGATAAGCACATCCTTAAATTTCCCTAGTCGCAGGAGTATCGAGACTGGGCATCGGTACTCCAGTTTAGATTAGTATGTACGTTTCCTGACTCGGTTGAAGGGCGATAGCTGATCCTGCAGCTATTGGTGTTTGACATCGAAGATTGTATATTGATGATCATTAGATGAGTTACACTGGAAGGACTCACCGAGAACTCCTAGTTGGTGATATACCTATGTCTGGTAGCAGTTCTCTGGCGACGTGAGTACATGGTAGTCCCTAGGACCTGAGATCGCCATAGTGTCTCATGTGTATTCCTACTATACTTAGACTTCTACCCTACCACGGCTCAAAGAAGTCGTGCAAACAGGTTTTTGTTGGGTATAGTCCCGAAGCACGTGGAGGCAATGAGCGGTCGAGGGGATTTGTATCTCCCGGTATAGGGAGTTGATGTCGCGCTGTGCAGGATATGACTACAACCACAAGTCGATGACCATCGCAGTGGAGATAATCTGATAAGTGTTATCAGTTGTATCTCCGGTTGGTTATAAATCTTATATCGCACGACCTATCGAGTTATTATGGTATAACAAATTCCAAACCCTAAACCCGATATGCGATACTATTAGACGAAGAGACCGGACTATACAGTAATGTCACTGATCGACTTTGCAGGGTTCGGATGAGCTTGCTCGTTGATCTTCTTTCGATCAATACCTGGATAGCCGTTATATGTAGCTAGTACCGTTGACGTGTTTGTGGGCTATGGATATGATCCTAACCTATTGCCAGCGTATTGTCGAGTTTTTAGAGTCCCACACAGAGGTTTCCAAGCATATGCGAAACGATATAGGGCACGTATAGGGATACGTGCAAGTGTTCGATTAAACGTGTATATTTGATACACGTATTTTAATCAAGTGTTTAATGATTTTAGCCGGTATATATATGATATAACCGGATTATTAAATCAAGTGTTGATTTAATAATTAAATATATATTTATATATTGATATATTTATATATTAACTAATATCATGCTCACTTTATTATTTTCTTCTCTTAATTAATATTTATATTTTATATAAATATTGTGTTATGTATATTGATACATTGGTGATGGGTGTATAAGAATTGTATAGATTAAATGAGAACCATTTTATTCTTGTTCTTAAAAGAAAATGAGTCATGCATTGGATGCTTGTAGATTGAATGAGGTGTTTTATTGATGACTCATTTTGGATGACTCGTGAAAAACATTGATTGGTTCTCATCTTAATTCTTATCTCTTCTTCATACTATCATCTCTCCACTATGGCTATTCTTCTCTTTATTTTCTTCAAGTGAGGGATGTAAAAAGAAAAGAGAAAAATTAAGTGAGCTAATTATTCTACATTTCCTACTAATCATTCTTAGCAAGTTTAATTAGTGGGTTACTTCATTTTGATGAGATCAATTTGAAACTAGAGTTTGTGTTGGAGTTATCTCAAGGTGGATCATTTTCGGCGAAGAGATCATCGAGCAAGCTTGTTCAGGGTTTCGTGGAGACTAGCCAGAGTCCAAGTAAAGGTGGCTAACGCCCTAAAAAGGTTGTAGCCCGCTTAACTCTTGTCATTAGTTTACCAGTTTAGTTACAAATTTAGCATTTTGTTTTGATTTTTGGGTTGGGTTTGCTAATGCTCTCTAGATTTTTAAAATTACCGTTTCCACCGCGCTTTAAACCCTATCAGAAGAGCATAGCATCCTGACAGTGGTATCAGAGCCATACCAAAAGACTACAACTTGTCATTGTTGTTGGATATGTATGCCCTAGAGGCCTTCATTGTATAGGATGCTAGGGCTTTGTATGTATAGGACAATCTTGCTCAATATGATAGTATGTTATTTGGTTTGCCTTTATCTTAACATGTGATATGTTTTACTTGTTATTTCATATCTCTTATACATGTTGATAAAGCCTGTAGGATCTTTGCTTGACTACAAGTGTTGTGATAGCAATCATACTTGTGGGAGCTGGATAGTGGATAAGCACGTCCTTAAATGTCCCTAGTCGTAAGAGTATTGAGACTGGGTATCGATACTCCAGAGTAGACTAGTGTATACATATCTAGATCCTGACGAGGGGCGATGGTTGGTCCCACAGGCGATGGTGCGATGCACCTAAGATTGTATACAGGTGCTCACTGGGGGTGAGTATACTGGACGGACTCCCCGAGAACTGGCCAGATGGTATTATACATATCGTCAGATAGCAGTTATCTGGTGACATGAGTGCAAATAGTCTGTCGATCTGAGGTCATCATTTGTCTCGTGTGAATTCCTACTTTGATTACTACCCTACCACGGCTCTACTTAGTCATGCAAACAGGTTTTAGTTGTGTATAGTCCCGAACCACAAGGAGGCAGTGCGCGATTGTTGGGGATTCATCTCTCCCGGTATAGGGAGTCGATATCGCGCTGTGTTCGGTTGGCCAACACCATAAGTCCCTGGCCATGGCGGATTGAGAATTACTGGTAGTTAGACAAGAATCTCGGATGGTCTTGAGCCGCATCGACATGACTTGTTAGATTATTAAGGGTCTGACGTTTTCTACCCCTATACCGGCATGCGGTACTCTCAGACGACGAGTTTGCTCGTCGGCCTTCTTTTCGACAGGTACCTGGGTTGCCGTTACGTACATCTAGTGCAACTGACGAGCTTGTGGTTAAACAAACTGCTGGCGTACTGTCGAGTCTTCAGAGTCCCACACGGAGGGTTTCCCTAGTTCAGGCGAAACGATATAGATGCCGTATGGTTTTACGTGCAGGGTTCCAATCATATACATGTACTAGCTACACGGATTTTGTTCGGACGGATAATACTAGTAGGCTTAGGATTAAGCCGCATTCTAATATTATATTATTAGATTATCTTTATCTCTTGATATTTGTATGTTTTGCAGTACAAATACGGGTATGTATATACGGTGAGGGCACTCTTGTAATTTTACAAGAAGTACTTCTAGAAGGAGACTTCTCATTTTTGATATATATATTTATTGGAAAATAAATAATGAGGTAGAGGAATGGGTTTTTTCAAAGCATGGTATGAAGCATGGCTATTTCATTTTGTTTATTCATTTGTCACAACTATTCAAGCATGGTTGCATTATTTTATCAAAATATTGCCTGCTTGATATTTTTCAAAGACTTATACATTCTTCACTTGTCACTTTCATTCTAGACTTCACATTCTCTCTCCTTTTCTCTCCTTCTTCTTCCTCAAACCCTAACCCTCACATGTGTTGTGAAACCTAGGGTATTTTGAGATAAATTAGTCCAATTAACTCTCTACATCTCCTAAGCTACCTAAATTAGCAAACTAGGTACTTTAGTTACCTAATTCTTAAGGTTAGAGCTTGAACCATAGACTCTCGGATGGATCGTCTTTGACACGAGGAAACCGATGACCAAGCTCGATCCGTACCATCTAGGAGCTCAAGAAGTGGACAAGAAGACCCGAAGGACTATTATCATAAAGGTATAAATCACTATCATAGTAGATTAGAAGCTTTGTGAGTTTTGTTAGTTAAGGTTTTGAATATCTTGAAAGTTTAGTCGATGTTGCCTGTTTTAAAAATGTTTTTTGTAAATTCCGCCTCTCCACAATCCTTGTGGAGTATGCGACATCAACTTAGATAGTATCAAAGCCACTCCATAAACCTTAACTAGACTAATTTGTACTAATTTAGAGTTTCGATCGAAAGAACTTTCCGGATCGCATTTCCATGTCACTGCTTGCTGTTCGAATTTTAAAGTTGTTCAAAAAATATTTCTGGTTGCATTAAAATTATGTGCAGAAAAAATTAGAGCCAAGAAAAAAGTTTGGGCACCTAAACCCAAAATTCGACCGCGGAACAGAAGCCAAATGCACCATTTTGCCGTGGAACCACGGTCCAATTTCGACTACAGTACCCCAATTTTTTTCTGGGGCTCTAATACATGGAAATATGATTTTTGGAATATTTGGTTTTGGCCTAGATTTATTGTGTACTGGTTTGTACTTGGGGCTAATACGGAAAGTTTTAATCGATCGAAATTTTAAACTCTTAGTTTTTAGTGCATTTATTTCTACGACCGTGAATATCATAGCACGGTATAATCCGACTGGTTTCTATATATAAAATCAGACGGGTTACGAACTTGATATTCGCGTTGATGTTCTGTGTTACACTGATATTATGGATGGATTGTCGTGGTGGATAGCCTATAGTGCAATGGTAGATGTACAATGTTGATTCATTTGTATATTCATTATTATGGGGCGAGCGTTCGACATGTGGATTGTTGTTTCTTCCAGTTTGTAAATTCTTTTATTGGGGCACGACCGGGTTGAGGTCGATGTCACCGTTTGTACATATATTTTTCTTTTCTATACTAGGATTATCCCACGGAGGAGTGCTCGAATAGCTGGGTTCTAGAAGGCAACGGGCCCGCATCTCATGGCGTTGAGACGGAGGGGGCCTTACTCTAGAATTGGCGGGCTATTCGCCGCACTCGTAGGGGGTATAGGATGACCCACGGATGGGTGCTCAAGTTACCGGATTCCGTGAAGTGCCGGGTGACCCATTCACTTTGTTGATTGGGGTTGCCTCACTTGTAAGGGTCTAAGTTTTTCATTGCACAAGCTATCCACACGACTGAGGAACGTCGAGTTCATTTTGCGGCTCAAATGAAATCCGGGGCTCCTAAATGATCCATTTTTCCATTCTCTGTGATGATCATATCTGCCTGTGTTGCTTATCATGCCCGTGATGGATGTATATATATATATGTATGTATGTATGTATGTATGTATAAATAAATGTTGTATATGTTTTGCATCCGCGCTAGTCCATCTCCCGCTCTGCCATTAGTTAAGTAACCTAACGATGCATGACCGGACCCCGTGGCGATTGCGGTGGCATATATGTACATTCTATTTTCGTTCTTTTTGTGGTGTGATAAGGTTAATTGATGGGACATCATTAATCTCACTTAATGCAAAGTAATAAACCTAAACTCTGACATCGTTGGAACAATTGCAAAACCACTCGGTTTTCTTCAAAAACAACTTTTAAAAGCGGAGCTTAAACCACTCCTTTTCAAAAGCTATTCGGTTCCTTCAACCATACCAAGTTCATTACGTTAACGGTTTTCACCAAAACAAGCCGTAGCCCTCCATCATTTCAGATAGGTATCTACCAGTATTACTGCTATGTGTTTTGACCTTTGCCAAGGCACAGTGTTTGGTCGTTAGTGAGTGCTTATCTGTAGTATAGATAGATGCATTAATGTAGGACAGGCGTACAGTTGTTTTAACCTTCGTCAAGGGCTTGTACGAATAGGTCTAGATTAATCTAGACAATGACGGGTTGAACTTGACTTGTGACTTATAATGTTTTGACCTTCGTCAAGATTATAAGCACTCGGGGCAAAAACCACATCGAGAGTTTCGAACATACATGAAACTTGCTAGTGTTGCATACCTTTTGGAGTGTGGTAGTTTTGGTAGGCTTCCTTCAAAATTATCACATAATGATAATTGGGTCCCAATCCTACTGTGAGTATCCGCTACTCTTCGGGAAAATTTTTCACTTTTCAATTAGCTAATCAAGTAGGTGTCTAGAAAGGTGTTAACGGGGCTACGCCTGTGGGAAAATGAGGTTATTTAATTAGGTCCGTGCGAAAGCATAGGGCACTTCCTTCCGAAGTACCAACACTGGCCTGGCCGAAAGATAAGCAAACTTATAGGGTGCGATTAATCCTGACTAATTCTTCTTTTAGGGTTTGAAGGAGAATTCAAGAAAACAGCGGGAGCCATCCTGTTTAGATAAACTAATAACCAATCAAAACTTGCAAAAGCAAATGCTAAGTGTTTCTTTTCTCTTTCTCCTAATTGCAGTGACCATGATGGGACTTAAGCTAATATTAGAGAAAAAAAAACTCGATGGGGCTAATTATAAAGACTGGCTGAAGAACGTCCATATGTCTTTTACTTATGATAAGGTTGCATACGTCCTCACGGCTAAAGCCCTCCTGTTCCATGTCCAGAATTCTCGGTCGCGGACATCGAGGTCCGTAAGACTTGGGATCTTGATTGCACGAAATCCAAGTTTCTTATGGTGGCCTCCATTGATAATGAACATCAGAGGCGGTACAAGAAGATGGACCTTGTTTCCATCTTCCTTCATACCAAAGACTTATATGAAGAGTAATCTCGTATCGCAAGATACGAGTGTAGGGTGTTTTTCGTCACCCCAGTGAGATGGGAATACGCGCGCGCTTGTCAGGCGTACTACAGATTCCCCCGGCCTAGGGTAGGCCGGGGTTTAATGATTGTGGGGATCCGAATCTCCGGCAGCCGCGGACTAAGCTGCCGTTAATTACCCATCGCCTTTGGGGCGAGGGAACCTCCGATTAACGGGTTAAACTGGTCATGCGAACTCAATGTGCAGTATACGTGTGTTCAGTTCTGAAAGGGGGGGGTTTGGATATATCGGGAGCCACGCAGAGTTTTTACGGGGGTCCCGCTACCCGGATAGCGGGCTGGGGGTCAAGGGGGCTAGCAGCCCCCTTGCGGGGTGCGGGGCAGCGCCCCGTTAGAAATTTTTTTCTAACAGGGACAGTGTCGTGGAGTACGTGTATGTATAAATTTGTATACATATGTATATGTGTATGTATGTACACAAAAGAGGGGGAAAAGACATCCAAGGGATGCACAGGTGCGCAAGCGCGCGCGCCACGTGTCGGCACGCGGGCGACTTGCGCACTTGCGCAGTTGCGCAAGCGCGCGCGCCACGTGTCGGCACGCGGGCGACTTGCGCAACTGCGCAGTTGCGCAAGCGCGCGCGCCACGTGTCGGCACGCGGGCGACTTGCGCACAAGCGCAGTTGCGCAAGCGCGCGCGCCACGCGGGCGACTTGCGCACACAACAGGCTTTTAGCCTAAAAAGATTTCTCTGAAGAGAAATCAAAGAGGAGTTAGACTCCTGAGTTTTTTTTTTTTTTTGGTTGGGTTAATGGAAGGGTTCTTCTTCTTCCTCCTGTTGCTTGCTGGATCTTGAAGATCAAGAGATGTAAAATCTCAAAATCTCTCCTTTTTAAGATCTGATGGCAGATCCAAGTTCCCCTTTGTGGGTTTTGTGGTGGAAAACTATTTAGTTTTGAAAAAGGAAGAGTAAAACTCTTGATTTAATTCAAGAGAAAGAAGAAGGTTTTGGAACCTTGAAGAAGGAAGAAAGAGCTCAGCTCTAATTTTTGTGGAGAGAATGAAAGGTATTTTTTTATTCATCATCATGTTGCCTTATATAGGCTTACATATTTACATACAGCCCCTTGGGCTTTACAAAATGGCATTTTAGCCATCCCATGGCTCATGTGCCATTTCATTTTTGCACATAAGCCATGGGCTTACAAAATATTGGCTTTATGCCCATTTTGTTTACATTCATGCATAAAAAATTACATAGAAATTATTTATGACATGATTTTGTTGTTGGCATGAGAGAGGCTGGCCGCGGGCTCGACTTGGGCATGGGCCCGCTTGATCTGGGCTTGGGCCCACCTGGCTTGGGGTTGACCTTGACTTTGACTCGGTCAATGGGGGTGTAAATTTTTACCCCAACAAAGTGCCCCCCATCAATAAATGCACACCGCACATGTGGGTCGTGTGCATGAAATTGATGGATCTTCTTTCACGTGGAGGCGACTTGCTTTGGTTCCCACTTTTTGGGATGCACTGCCCTTTTTACGACATGGACGGTCGACGCTTGACGCGCCTCCGAGACAGAGTGTTCGTGGTAGACGTTTCCCTGGCCCGGAGCGATCCGGTTCCTGCTTCGTAGGAAGCCTGCACTGCCCGTTTTACGACATGGACGGTCGACGCTTAACGCGTCTCCGAGACGGAGTGTCCGTGGTAGACGTTTCCCTGGCCCGGAGCGATCTGGTTCCTGCTTTGTAGGAAGCCTGCACTGCCCTTTTTGTGACATGGACGGTCGACGCTCTGTTACGAAGCGATTTGGGTTCCCAATTTGCGGGAGCCTGCACTGCCCTTTTTGCGACATAGACGGTCGACGCTCTGATCCGGAGCGATTTGGGTTCCCAATTTGCGGGAGCCTGCACTGCCCTTTTTGCGACATGGACGGTCGACGCTCTGTTACGAAGCGATCCGGAGCGATTTGGGTTCCCAATTTGCGGGAGCCTGCACTGCCCTTTTTGCGACATGGACGGTCGACGCTCTGTTACGTAGCGATTTGGGTTCCCAATTTGCGGGAGCCTGCACTGCCCTTTTTGCGACATAGACGGTCGACGCTCTGTTACGAAGCGATTTGGGTTCCCAATTTGCGGGAGCCTGCACTGCCCTTTTTGCGACATAGACGGTCGACGCTCTGTTACGTAGCGATTTGGGTTCCCAATTTGCGGGAGCCTGCACTGCCCTTTTTGCGACATAGACGGTCGACGCTCTGTTACGAAGCGATTTGGGTTCCCAATTTGCGGGAGCCTGCACTGCCCTTTTTGCGACATAGACGGTCGACGCTCTGATCCGGAGCGATTTGGGTTCCCAATTTGCGGGAGCCTGCACTGCCCTTTTTGCGACATAGACGGTCGACGCTCTGTTACGTAGCGATTTGGGTTCCCAATTTGCGGGAGCCTGCACTGCCCTTTTTGCGACATAGACGGTCGACGCTCTGTTACGAAGCGATTTGGGTTCCCAATTTGCGGGAGCCTGCACTGCCCTTTTTGTGACATAGACGGTCGACGCTCTGATCCGGAGCGATTTGGGTTCCCAATTTGCGGGAGCCTGCACTGCCCTTTTTGCGACATGGACGGTCGATTCTGCCCTTTTTGCGACTTGGACGGTCGATGCTGCCCTTTTAGCGACTTGGACGGTCGGTGCTGCCATTTTAGCGACGTGGACGGTCGATGCTGCCATTTTAGCGACGTGGACGGTCGATGCTTGATTTGACTTGCTCTGCTTCTTGCAGTGTCTGGGGTAGACTTGACTTGCTCCGCTTCTCGCGGTGTCGAGATTGGATTCTGACTTACTCCGCTTTCTGCGGTGTCGGAGTGGAAGTTGACTTGTTGATTTTGATTCCGAGGCGGAGCATAATTCCGACGAGGAGGTCGTTATCCCGAGGCGAAGCATGATTTCGACACGGGGTAAATTCTAGGACGAAGCGCGATTCCGCCGCAGAGGTTGTTGGTTTGATTTGATTTGGTGTTGACATCAGCATCGCTACACTGGAATATGGTACCAGGAGCGAATCATCATCTGTCATGAGGGGATTTGAGGATTTCGGTTTTGGTTTGGCATCTGCATTGCTGCACTGGAATAATGCCAGGAGCAACTCATCATTTGCCCCGGGAGGATTTGGGAATTGTTGGCTTAGGAGACAGGTTTTAGATCCCTGTCACCTAAGGCTTTTCCATTTTGTGAGCCGTAAGGGTCTCACAAAGTATTTTCTCCCTACGGGTCGTAAGGATCCCGTAGGTGTATTTTCTCCTTAGGAGTCGTGAGGACCCCCAAGTGTGTTGCTCCTTTGTGAGTCGTAAGGATCTCACGCGGGAATTTTCTCCTCACAAAGTCGAGAGGACTTTGCGAGTGCATTTCATTTCTTTTTATTTTTATTTTTTTTTACGAGTTTGCGCCCTTTCGGGTTTTCACAAACTCGCCGGCAGTCCTGCTGTTTTTACTCACGGAGCCCTTTCGGGTTTTCATCCGTGCCCGTTTTGCTTGTGGACATACCGTTCTTCTTTTTTTTTCTTTTCCTTTTTTTTTTGGAGAGATCGGGATTGTTTTACGCCCGTGGATTGTATACGGTTTTGCAGGATGTATGATCCAGACCGTAGGGCCAGAAACATTTCAGGACTTTGTTGGCGTCTGGATCGCTGCACTGGAATATGGTACCAGGAGCGACTCATCATTCGCCGCTGGTATGAGATTTGGAATTTGGTTGGCGTCTTCATCGCTGCACTGGAATATGGTACCAGGAGCAACTCATCATTCGCCACTTAGGGATTGGGGAGCGATGGCTTAGGAGACAGGTTTGGATCCTTATCACCTAAGACTTTTCAATTTTATGGGCCGTGAGGGTCCCATAAAGGTATTTTCTCCCTGCGAGTTGTAAGGATCCCACAGGTGTATGTTCTCCTTAAGAGTCGTGAGGACTCCTAAGTGTGTTTTTCCTTGGTGAGTCGTAAGGATCTCACGAAGGTTTGTTCTCCTCATGTATCGTGAGGACACATAAGTGGGTCTTTCCAATGAAGCATGATTCCAAAGGCAGAGACCAGCCGCGTAACTGGTGGTTGCGGTGGGGCATGGGTATGCTGAGAATTATTTGAGCCCGTGGATTGTATACGGTAGTCAATTTGGGGACTGGCCGTAGGGCTGAAAGAATTTTGGGAAATTGGATTTTTGTTTGGCGTCTGCATTGCTGCACTGGAATAATGCCAGGAGCAACTCATCATCCGCCCTTGTTTTTTTTGTTGTTTTTTTTTTTACCGCGATTGCTCTATCATTTCAGCTTTTCTTATCGCGAAGGTCGCGATCGCCCTATCATTTCGGCTATTTATTCGCGGTTGCCCCATCATTTCGGCTTTATTTTCATTTTCATTTTTACTCGCTGATTTTTATTGCGAGTTGCCCCATCATTTCGGCTTTTCTTTATTTTTCTTTTATTTACACATTTTTTTTATTTACATTTTTTTTTTACATTCCCAGTTTAACGACTTAGAGGTCGACTGTTTCCCAGTTTAACGACGTGGTGGTCCTCTTTGCTTATCCCAGCTCCTTGAACATTGATCTTGGCGGAGCTGTGCTGATGGCCTAGCTCCGTGGCTTGCCGATATGTCCGAGGATTGAGAGGTTTTTCCAAGCTTATATTGGTCCTCTGCCCAATCTTTGAAAACACAGAGTCTTCAATGGTATGACTCAGCACTCTATGGTATGGGCAGTACATGGGATTGCCAGTCATATTCATTTCATGTGGCCTCTTCGGAATAGGCAGTTGCAGGCCATTGTTTAGGGCTTCCTTGAATATATCGCGGACCTCATCCCTCCTAAAGGAGTACACCTTCTTCCTTCTCTCCATCAGAGTAGGTGCCCTCACTGACGCCGGTCCCTGAGGCCGATCAATCTTTGGTTCGCCCTGCACATGTCTGGGAGGGTTAGGTTCCCGAAAGGTTTCGGTCTCCATTTGCATGAAATCGGCGGTCGTAGCTTGACTGTTTGCTAACACGCCTTTAGACAGTTCTATCTCTCCCGTCATGTATTGCTTTTCGACCCAATCTTTGAAGACGAAGCAGTCCTCAATGGAATGACCTATCACCCTATGATAGGGGCAATATTTTGGGTCGTCGATCATATTCTCTTCTTGCGGTCTCTTTGATTCTGGCAGTTGTAGACCGTTTCTTAGGGCGTCCCTGAATATCTTGTGGACCTTTTCCCTCTTGAAGGAATAGACCTTTTCCAGCTTCTCTTTCAGAGGCGATTCCCCCCCGGCGTATGTATCAGAGGGACTGGAGGCTAACTGCAGCCGTTTTTCGCGAAGGCGCTCCGCTTTTAGATTTAAAGGGATATCAGCTGGCTGCCCCCGGGTACCAATCCCTGGCTCATGAGCCAAAATTTGATTCTGCTGTGATTGTAATCGGGCGACTTGGGTCGTGAGATCTGCCACGACGTTTGCTAGCTCGTCGACTTTGGAATAGACCTCGGCCATCTTCTCATCCCTGTCCTGAAATTGCCTTTGAAGCCAATGGAATAATGCCTGTTCTGTAGTTCCGGCTATGACAACCGGGTAATCTTTATTGCCTGAGCTCCATTCCATAGGAACCACGGGATCCTCTGGCTTATCGGCCTGAGCGGGCTCTTCATCATTTAGATCGAGCCGATGCTGGGTAGCGTCAACCGTATCATCACCATGGCTGTGAAGAAGAAGAGGGTTCGTTTCCTCATGTCCGGCCATGTAGACAGTGTGGATAACACATTCAGCCATTCTTTCATCACTGGCAGCTGGTTTCGCGGAGCGGTCCGGGCTTCGGAAATTCATAAATTCTAACATGGCCGGAGCCATGGCCCTTTTGTTGGCTCTGTGTCCTAGCCGCCTCTTCCTCAGCTTTTCGATTTTGAAGGCTTGGCGGGCATCCACTACCCGGGTAGCCATTGTGAGTTGATCAGAGGGGAGCTTACAGAAGACACCCGATCGAGCAGTGGTCAAGGGCACCGCTGGAGCCTGCTCGGGGCGCATTGTAGCTTTGTTGGTGTCGATGGCCTTGCCCCCAGCTGGGGCCATGGAGAGGCGTTCGGGAACGGACTTGCGCTTGGGCTGAGGTGCCCTTGCGACCACTACATTTGGTCTCCTGCCTTTCGAGACCGGTTTGTCTGCTACCGGGGCCTGAGGAGCTGGGATGGCGCCAACTGGCATGAACATAATAGAGCCGAATGGTAGCAGCGGCTCCTCCCATTGTCGCCCGAGACTGGCCGGAAGGACCGTCCTGGAGTCTATCTTCATCGTGTAGGAGACGGGAGCTGAGTTCATTATCGAAGACATCATTGAAAGGTGATTGCTTGACAACCTGCATGAAAGGGCATTATTTTAGTATAAATACAGGTATGTACATTGATTGAGTTCGCATGAATGCTTAACCCGAAATATGGGAGGAGAGATTGGTCCCACCGGGCGTGCCAGAATCTGTAGGGTGTTTTTCGTCACCCCAGTGAGATGGGAATACGCGCGCGCTTGTCAGGCGTACTACAGATTCCCCCGGCCTAGGGTAGGCCGGGGTTTAATGATTGTGGGGATCCGAATCTCCGGCAGCCGCGGACTAAGCTGCCGTTAATTACCCATCGCCTTTGGGGCGAGGGAACCTCCGATTAACGGGTTAAACTGGTCATGCGAACTCAATGTGCAGTATACGTGTGTTCAGTTCTGAAAGGGGGGGTTTGGATATATCGGGAGCCACGCAGAGTTTTTACGGGGGTCCCGCTACCCGGATAGCGGGCTGGGGGTCAAGGGGGCTAGCAGCCCCCTTGCGGGGTGCGGGGCAGCGCCCCGTTAGAAATTTTTTTCTAACAGGGACAGTGTCGTGGAGTACGTGTATGTATAAATTTGTATACATATGTATATGTGTATGTATGTACACAAAAGAGGGGGAAAAGACATCCAAGGGATGCACAGGTGCGCAAGCGCGCGCGCCACGTGTCGGCACGCGGGCGACTTGCGCACCTGCGCAGTTGCGCAAGCGCGCGCGCCACGTGTCGGCACGCGGGCGACTTGCGCAACTGCGCAGTTGCGCAAGCGCGCGCGCCACGTGTCGGCACGCGGGCGACTTGCGCACAAGCGCAGTTGCGCAAGCGCGCGCGCCACGTGTCGGCACGCGGGCGACTTGCGCACTTGCGCAGTTGCGCAAGCGCGCGCGCCACGTGTCGGCACGCGGGCGACTTGCGCACACAACAGGCTTTTAGCCTAAAAAGATTTCTCTGAAGAGAAATCAAAGAGGAGTTAGACTCCTGAGTGTTTTTTTTTTTTGGTTGGGTTAATGGAAGGGTTCTTCTTCTTCCTCCTGTTGCTTGCTGGATCTTGAAGATCAAGAGATGTAAAATCTCAAAATCTCTCCTTTTTAAGATCTGATGGCAGATCCAAGTTCCCCTTTGTGGGTTTTGTGGTGGAAAACTATTTAGTTTTGAAAAAGGAAGAGTAAAACTCTTGATTTAATTCAAGAGAAAGAAGAAGGTTTTGGAACCTTGAAGAAGGAAGAAAGAGCTCAGCTCTAATTTTTGTGGAGAGAATGAAAGGTATTTTTTTATTCATCATCATGTTGCCTTATATAGGCTTACATATTTACATACAGCCCCTTGGGCTTTACAAAATGGCATTTTAGCCATCCCATGGCTCATGTGCCATTTCATTTTTGCACATAAGCCATGGGCTTACAAAATATTGGCTTTATGCCCATTTTGTTTACATTCATGCATAAAAAATTACATAGAAATTATTTATGACATGATTTTGTTGTTGGCATGAGAGAGGCTGGCCGCGGGCTCGACTTGGGCATGGGCCCGCTTGATCTGGGCTTGGGCCCACCTGGCTTGGGGTTGACCTTGACTTTGACTCGGTCAACGGGGGTGTAAATTTTTACCCCAACAACGAGATCTCGAAAAGATTGTTTCAAGCGAGATTGGCTGTCGGATCATCTGTTGGGGACCACGTCCTGAAGATGATAACTCTCATTGAAGAGCCCGCGGACTTGGAAACTACGTTGGAGAATGAGTTGTATACCGACTTAATTCTACAATCTTTTCCCTCCACTTATGCCCAATTCATATTGAATTTCAATATGCAAAAACTGGAAGTTTCACTTCCTGAACTTCTCAACATGTTGAGGGTGGCAGAGGACACCTTGAAGAAATCCAAGGAAACACCCGCTCTGTTTATTGGAGAATTTTCTTCCACTAAATCTATGGCTAAGACCAAGGGGAAGAAGAAGAAGAAGGCCCCCACCAAACCGAAGGGAGGTGTGCTGAAGGTGTAGGGTAAAGGAAATGAAAAGAATGTGGGGGGAGGGCAGCCACAAAGGAAGAATGCTTCTACTGTCGGAAAAAGGGACATTGGAAGAAGGATTGCTGGGCTTTAAAAGCCAAGAATCAGGACACGAAGCAAGTTGTGGTTTCAGTTTCAGGTGTGTTCTTGATTGAAAACTGTTTCTCTATTAACTCTACTTCCTGGGTATTGGATACCAGATCAGGATCTCACATCTATAATTGATTGCAGGCGCTGAGAAGCCGTGGAGTTTTGAGGAAAGGTGATATAACCCTTAGGGTTGGCAACGGAACCAGTGTGGATGCTGTTGCAATAGGAAAATATCACTTAAGATTGGAGAGTGGACAGATTTTGTTATTGCGTAACTTCTTTTGTGTACCCAGTATAATGTGTAATATTATATCAGTATCTTTATTATCTAATGAAGCATATAATTTTGCACTTGAAAGCAATGTCATAAACATTCACCTAAATCATGAAATGATTGGGTTGGGTACACTTAGTAACGGAATATACGTTCTCAATCAACATCAAATTTTCAACGTCCAAAATACGCTAAAAAGAAAGACTCTAGAAATAAATCAAGCATTCTTATGGCATTGTAGACTTGGTCATATCAATGAAATACGATTGACTAAATTATATGAAGATGGATATTTAGATCCGTTTGAGTATCAATCATATGCAACTTGTTAATCATGTAACAAAGGAAAGATGACAAAAACTCTGTTCACTGGACACAGAGAAAGAGCTACTGAGCTCTTGGGACTTATACATAGAGACGCGTGTAGGCCAATGTCTACGCATGCAAGAAGTAGCTATTCCTACTTCATTACTTTCACCAATGATTTCTCAAGGTATGGACATGTATTCTTGATGAAACATAAATCCGAGGCCTTTGAGAAATTCCTAGAGTATAAGAGTGAAGCGGAAAAGCAAACCGGAAAAAATATCAAGATGTTCCTATCTGATCGGGGTGGTGAATACTTAAGTGCCGAGTTCCTAGAATATCTAAAAGATAATGGAATTCTCTCTCAGTTTACTCCTCCATACACACCATAACACAACGGTGTATCAGAAAGACAGAATCGCACCTTACTAGATATGGTGCATTTCATTATGAGTAATGCTGAGTTGCCACCATCCTTCTGGGGTTATGCACTAAAATATGCTGCATATCTATTAAATAAGGTTCCAACTAAGTCTGTGTCTACCACTCCATATGAAATGTGGAGTGGGAAGAAACCATGTCTTAAGTATCTTAAGATATGGGGTTGTTATGCTTTTATCAAAAAGGTTCATTCGGACAAACTCGAGACACGTTCAGTATTGTGTAAGTTTGTAGGATACCCTAAGAATTCTAGGGGGTATTATTTATATTATGCTGAGGAACAAAAGGTCTTTGTTTCTCATTATGCCCGCTTTATGGTAACTCAATTTCTTGAAAAGGGGATTAGTGGGAGCGCAATAAAGTAGGAAGAAATTCCAGAACCACAAACTATTACTGAAAACTTAGTAGAATATGAGATTTCAATGGAACCAGATGTACCTACGCCCCTCCGCATAACTAGTAGGCAGTCTCATTCGCCCGAGAGATACTACGGTTTTCTCATATACGGGGATCGAGAGGATTGCATCATCGATGATGATGAGCCGATTAGTTTTCAGCAAGCCGTCACGAGTAGAGACTCGGTGAAGTGGCTGGATGCTATGAGATCCAAGATGGAATCTATGTACACAAAAAAATTATAGACTTTGGATTTTGCTCCTCCTAGGGTAAAACCCGTAGGATGCAAATGGATCTTAAAAAAGAAGATTGGTGTAGATGGACAGGTAGAAACCTACAAAGCTAGACTTATTGCTAAAGTTTTTCGTCAAAGACCAAGATTGGACTATGACGAAACTTTTTCACCAGTGGCTATGCTTAAATCCATTCGGATCCTACTTGCCATTGCCTCCTTCCATGACTATGGCATCTAGCAGATGGATGTTAAAACCGTTTTTCTAAATGGAAGTTTAGAAGAGTGTGTTTATATGGATCAATCATAGGGTTTCATAGACAGTGGGAGCAGCGGGAAGGTGTGCAAGTTGCTTAAATCCATTTATGAATTAAAGCAGGTATCGTGGAGTTGGAACATCTGCTTTGATGAGCCGATCAAGGAATTTGACTTTATGAAAAATGAAGATGAACCTTGTATTTATAAGAAGATTGTAGGGAGAACTGTGGTATTCCTCGTTTTATACGTAGATGACATTCTCCTGATAGGAAATTATAATCGGCCAAGCTGTTCTTGTCACAGAAGTTCTCTATGAAAGACCTGGGTGATGTCTCATACATTCTGGGGATTAATCTTTATCGTGACAGATCTGAAAGAATGTTGGGACTTTCACAGTCAAAGTACATAGACACCGTACTAAAGAGGTTTAGTATGAAAGATTCCAAGCGCGGCAATTTACCCACTTGCCACGGAATCACCCTCTCCAAAGAGATGTCTCCCAAGACCGATGAGGAGAGGGCTCGCATGAGCATAGTACCCTATACTTCGGCAGTAGGGTCGATAATGTATGTGATGTTATGTACCAGACTAGATGTAGCTTACGCACTCTGTGTCGTAAGCAGGTATCAGTCCAACCCAGGTGAGAAACATTGGATAGCAGTAAAGAATATTCTTAAGTACCTGAGAAGAACTAAGGAGATGTTCTTGGTGTACGGTAATGGGGACCTCCAGATCGAGACTTTTACCGACTTTGGCTTCCAAAGTGATAAGAATGACTCTAAATCCGTCTTGGGTTATGTGTTTACCCTCAATGAAGGGGCGGTCTGTTGAAAGAGCTCCAAACAGGACACCGTAGCAGACTCGACAATGGAGGCTGAGTACATCACTGCTAACGATGCCGCAAAAGAGGCAGTCTGGATGAGGAAGTTCGTTTCTGAAATTCAGATGGTTTTATCCATTGTTGATCCAATATCTTTGTATTGCAATAACAATGGAGCCATGTGTTTCCCTAATAAAAGAGCAAAGCTCTATTCAAAATTTAAGAGGTAGCGCCTCACGTGCCTTCCACGAGGGCGCCCGCGCTAGAGTTAAAAACTCTTATATTAGCGCCGCACATGCTCCTCACGTGAGCGCCAATGTGCAAGGCACACAAAAATCTTAAATAGAGCCCACGTGCACAACACGTGAGCGCCGGCGCTTAGTGGAATTAAATTCTACTCTCTGTTAAACAGAGCCGTTGGATCAGAGATCCAACGGAGATGATAAATCATCAGGATGCAGAATTAAATTCTGTTTAGAGGAAACATTCCTCAAATCTTTCTAAACAACAAAGATTGCCCTCTGTAAAACAGAGTGCCGTTGGATTAAAAATCCAATGGTAATTAAAGAATCACCAATTTACAGAATAAATTCTGTATGGGAAAATATTTCCCTAATCTTGTTAAAAACAAGAAAATACTTTCTGTAAAACAGAAGTCCTTATATCAAAGATCCAACGGTGAGTAAAATCCACAAATCAATTGGGATCTCTTAACGAGAGATTTCTTTATAGCTAATCAACAAACTGCCCCTACTATATAAAGGACCCAAGACTTCAAGTCTGATATAGAGGAACCCCCCCATAAGCTTCTAAAAACAAGCAGAAAGCTTCAAAAAGGAAGAAAGAAGAAGATCTCCCTTCTCAGAAAAAAAACCTAGGTAAATAAAAAGAAGAGAGATCAAAGTATCTCATTTACCTATTGAAGGGTTTAACCCCTTTAAAAGAACTTAGTTCTTTCTCCGGATCTGAGATCCACAAGAAAAGTCTCCCATAAGTTGAGAATTTAATTCTCATCGGGAAGAACTTGTTCTTGAGGATCAAAGACTCAGAAAAGAATTAGGAAATCGAATTCCTCAAAACAAAGCATATAAGGAAAAGGCTAACGCCCAGCGTCCCACGTGCCTCTTACATGGGCGCCACAGAATAAAAATAACTTAGGGAGTGGCGTTCAGCACCTAGCGCCCCACGTGCCTCTCACGTGGGTGCTACGAAAGAACTCAGGAGTGCTTAGCACTCTGTGGGTGACGCTCAGCGCCTAGCGCCCCACGTGTCTCTCATGTGGGCGCTACAAAAAAAAGGAGTGCTTAGCACTAAGTGGGTGACGCTCAGCGCCCAGCGCTTCATGTGACCCTCATGTGAGCGCCACAGAATAAAAAAGTGCTTGGCACTCACTAGGCAGCGGCTAGCACCTAGCTCCTCACGTGCTTCGCACGTGGGCGCCATAAAGAGTGTTTAGCACTCCATATAAAAACAAAAGGGGTAAAGTGTTTAACACTTATTGGGCAATTCCCATGACTGAAAACCCCACATGATTATATGTGAGCGTCAGAACTTACATAAGTGCTCAGCACTTTTTGCACAAAAAAATGGGACTGAGCCCAAACAAGTGCTTAGCACTCTTTTTCAAATAAAAAGAAAACTGAGTGGACCAAGTCCAAGTTGGTTAGGTCCTTTGAGAGTAGAAACTTCCTAATTCAGATCAACCGAGCCTATGCGCTCACTACTTCCCAAACTGATCTTAGTCCCAAATACGACTATCGATCTTCCAACTGATGATATCCCAAAACGATATTCGTCCCACATTCCCCTGAGGAAATCTTAGTCTCAAAATACGACTAATGATTCCTGGGTTTACCATTAATCCATTTTCCCTCAATGAATTGGTTCAAGGGTACATCTCTCTACACCTCTGATACATGTCGCTATAATTCCTCAACGTCTTCAGAGAAGTGGCGGGTCCCGACAACCAACTACTTTTTGGTGCACTTCCCAAACTGACGTCCACATCCCAAATCAAACCACATCCCAAACTGGATGCATCCCATATCATCATTGCTCATCCCGTCACGTTACAAATACACGTGCATGCAAGATGGACAATGGACCGAAACGTCCCTAAACTAACAACGGACCGAGACGTCCTTAAACTAATATTCGCCTAAAAAATGGCGACAATGGATCGAGATGTTCCTAAAACTAAGACAATAGAGGCCAAATGCTCTCTTGTTGGATCCGAAACAAAAATGATCCTAATACCCTGTTAAGTAGATCTTAGTCTCAAATTGGACTAACGCATCCTTAACAAAAAACCAACCGAACCCTAACTGCTCACATACATTTAAGTTGATCTTAATCTCAAACCAGATTAACGATCCTTAAATCAAACCAAGCCCAAATCTAAAATATACGGATTTGGACTAATCCGTGCCCTACAGGCGACGACATAAATTAGTCTCCGTATACAATCCACGGGCAATCCAAACAAACAAAAACACACACGACATGAAGTGAACTTCCGGAGTAGGAGAAAGTGTTTATCGCGATGCGGTAAAGTAATTAACTGCAGGGGCTTACGCCTACAGGGAAGAGCGTCCCCACAATCAAAAACCCCTCACAAACGAGGGGGAATTTGACGAAGTCTGCTATAACGGCTGCATCCCTCCAAACCTCCGATATACGGTGCGATAAATCAACTTGGCATTTTCGGAGAGGTTGACGAATAAATCCAAATAGCATCTGCCCCCAAAATTCAGACCAGACGTCCTAACGTTCCGGTCGCGTCTTTCGGCGGTGAACAGATTCTGGCATGGCCGGTGGGACCTTTTTCTCTTTCTACTGCACACTTCGTGTGTCATGTTCGCAAAAAAATCACGGTTTGCTATAGTTGCTTTTGGATTCGAGGTACTAAGATTTGGTGTCTTTTCCTATGCAGAAAGCAGAAGAATAATCGATGGCTTCCAGCTGCACAAACTGCAACAGCAACTCCCGCTCCGCCCCGACAGGAGGAGTGACTTACGGGCCCAATGCGGCCTCCATCTTTTCTACGCCGATGGGGCAGGTGACTTAGGCCACCACTGGATTATTCTTCGGGACCATGCTCCCGCTAGCAAGCTTCAGCGCCCCAATGCCGCTACAGGAAGCTCCCAAGAAGTCGGTCTTCGATCGACTTGCAACCACCACGGCCCCTCTCAACGGGTCGTCCAAGTATGCCAATTCAGTCTTCAACCGGCTGAGCCGATGCTTAAGTGGGCCCGCAAAGAGTCTCGCGATACCTGAAGGGACTATTCCAAAACAGATAGTCCTGCCCACTCCTACTACGGGCAAAGTCATTAAAAGAGCTTCACCTACCAGAAAGTCGGTCTTCGAATGATTGGTCGTTCGCTCTCAACGGACGTCGGTCTTCGACAGGCTGGCACCAACAGCAGCCCCTAATCAAGGCTTCCACAACTGAGGTGGTCCCATCTGCAAGACACGCTCGACGTCGCCACTGACGCTGAGTGAGAAGAGCCGGGGGAAACTCCCCCTCCGGACTCACCCCACCAGCTCCAATGGTGGAAGTTGACGCTGCTGTTCCAACCAGGAACAGCTTTGAACCGCTTAGGAGGGTGCAAAAGAACTCCCCAAACACGGTGTTGAAGAAATCTGCACTTCCTGCTAAAAACATGACGCAGGCAAAACTGGAGCATCCCCCTCAATAGCTCTCCTCCTAAATCCACCGGGTTTGGTGGAAAGTCCAGGATTCTGTGATTAACAAAGACTACCCTCACCGGCTGAAGAAAATGAAGGCTCGGCAAGAGGAGGGCCATCGCTCCACCATACAGCGAGGGACTTCTTTCACACAGGCGCCTGCTACAATGGCTCCTACAACTTCAACCTCCCACAAAAGGACGAGGCTGGAGAAAATACCACCACCGGCGGAAAATCTCAAAGGTGATGGATCCAAACGCC
Organism: Agapanthus africanus; assembly: GCA_030015575.1. Lineage (NCBI taxonomy): Eukaryota > Viridiplantae > Streptophyta > Magnoliopsida > Asparagales > Amaryllidaceae > Agapanthus > Agapanthus africanus. Next base: position 125,712,616 of record CM057350.1, on the reverse strand, counting down.
CCAAGTCTGGGGGCATGATTGTGCATACGGTTTACATGGCTTCCGGAAAAGAGGAAAGCCATGATTACGTGGGTCATCGACCACAAACTCAGTCGTTGACAAAAGCTCAGGAGCAGCAACAAAAGCTCCAGGAGATGCTGATGAAAATGTCGGCATTCACCAGGCAGAAAGAAAGCCTAGAAGCAGCGTCTGAACAGCGCCAGGAGCAGGAGACCGATACAGAGTTCCTGCGAAGGGTGCTGGAAAGAAAGGATAAGGAGGCCGTGGAACAAGCTGCTAATATAAAACAAATGGCACTCCTGTTCCAAGATATGGTTGGAATGATGATCCAGCCAGAACCTCCAGCTGAAGACCCGCTGATAATTATCGAGGACGACAGAGGGGAAACATCAAACCCTCTTCCAGCTTTATCGACAGCCAGGGAGGAAACGATCTCCAAAGCTGCATTGATGATTACATAGCTCAATAAATATGAGCTCATCAAGCAAACGAAGCGGCTGTCCAAGTCGTCAGAACTGGACGACCGTACCCAGGCTGGTACGATCAAATCAAGTACCCACCGGGATATACGATCCCCAAATTCCATGTGTACAAAGGGACAGGCAACCCGCATCAGCATGTCGCTCAGTTCAGAGCTTTATGCGGCAATACTGGAGGCGACGACAAATTGCTGCTTCGCCAGTTCTTTGGTAGCCTGTCCGAAATGGCGTTTGAATGGTACTCGGAGCTCCCAAACGACTTCGTCAAAATATTCACGGAAATAGAGTTGTTGTTCACGCAGCGGTTCGCCATCGCGAGCGAGCGCACCCTGATCACATCATTAATCATTGCCAGGGTGAAGCCAGGAGAGACCTGGGTTCAATACGCAATCCGGTGGAGGAACCTATGGTCAAAATGCGAACAACGCATCGATGAAGCTCCTGCCGTAGGCATGTTCATAGGGAATCTAGATCCTCAAGCGACTGTATCCCAGTTCATGAAGTTCTTTAACCGACCACCTTCCAGGATCTGATTGATAAGTTAGACCAAATGAACCAGATGGGCCACGGACCTTCCTCTTCAAAAATGGACCCTCGGAATGCAAAGGGCAATGGGAAAGCGGCCTTCGTTGCCAACACTCAACAACAACCAAATGATCCGAAACCGGTTGCTCGCCAAAACAATGCGCGCCTGCGCCAATCCATGGAAGAGAAGCTAGGATGTGCTTACTCATTTCCACATGATAAAACGAGGAGTCTGTTCGAACCGGCAGTGCGCAAAAAACTCATCACTCTACCGGACCCAAAACGTCCACCACAGCCCGGTGACGTCAACAATCCCAACTACTGTTCCTATCACCAAAAGGTGAGCCACCCCATTGAGGATTGCTACATCTCCAAGAACTGGGTCGAGGACCAATACCGTCAAGGGAAATTCGTGATGTCAGAGAACTGGAGGGTGAACCCGCCACAGAGGCACGCTCGTAAAAAGGTGGATATGCCGGGGGCATCATGTTCGTTTGTGGAAGAAAATCCGTGGGAAGTTGTCCTTTCAGATAAAACCAAAAAAATGCTGAAGGATCTTCAAGTATGTCCGGCGATCAGGTGGAAAAGCCTGCTGGAGCCCGAGATCATTGAGGGGATGCTGAAACCGCGTTCCACACCGAAAACTACTAACGATGGGCAAAACACCCAGGTCAAGCCCTTAAAGTCTTCGAAGGAAAAGAAGAAGGCCAAGAAGCCCGTGCAGCCTGACGACAAGCACACGGACCTGCAAAAGTACATCGGCGCACTGGAGAAGTACAACCAGAAGGCACGGACCCCGGTCACCCTTGAAGACTTTCTCAACCATATACTTGAGAACAGAGATAGTGACGATGATGAAGGAAATAGCTCGTCGGGAAAAACCGAAGATTATGTGGCAAGTTGCCACATGGTTTCTCATTCGTCGTTAAATAACGAAGAAACTCCCTCGGCATCGGAAAGCAACGCAGAGGAACTGGGGGAAGGGTCAGAGCCAAAATCCCCGGAGCTTCCAGAAGGCTTAATTGACAGGCTGCTAAACGAAGCTTTTCAAAAGAGTAGAGCTGACTGAGAACATGAAACGACCATATACGAAAAGGCCAAGTATCGGCGTCAGGATGAAGAAGACGCAGCGAGGAAGAGTCACAAAGTGCTCCAACCAGAGCGAAGTAGTGTCACTCATGCCAGATTCACGGGGACTTCATCCACCAACATCCAAATCCGCTACACCCAACAGTAGCTAGCTGGCCGTTCGAAATATGGGGAACCAATATAATTGGCCCCATTGAACTAGTGTCATCCAAAGGACATCGGTCCAAACTGGCAACGACCGATTACTTCTCTAACTGGGCAGAAGCAGTAACGCTAAGGGAAGTGAAGACGGAGAACATCCTCCATTTCTTCAAGACACATGTCATTTACCGGTTCGGCACTCCGCGATAGATAATCTCGGATAATGGGCCAGTCTACAGGAGCCGTAGCCGCTTCACAGAGCAGCATAATATAGATTGGAGATACTCTTGCATCTATAATCCCCGTGCCAACGGTCTAGCTGAAGCTTTCAACAAGACCTTGACCAAGATTATAAAGAAAATAGTGTCCAGAAACAAAAAGGACTGGCACGAGAGACTGCATGAAGCTCTCTGGGCGTACCGAACAACGTTCAAAATGGCTACGAATACAACACCATACGCGTTGGTATTCGGCACTAACACAGTCCTTCCTCTGGAAATAGAACCGCCTTCTCTACGAGTAGCTGTTCGATACGAGCTGACGGATGAAGAAAATGCCCATCTTCGGCTTGAGAAGCTCGATGCCCTCAAAGAAACTCACCTCAGAGTGCAGCAAAATCTGGAGACTTATAAGGCAAGGATGACATGGTCATATGAAAAACTGACTAGGCCGAGAACATTCCGCCAAGGCGAACTCGTGCTAGTCGTCAAAAGACATATGATCCCCAATCGTGCAAAATGGGGGAAATTCGAGCCAAACTATGAAGGTCCGTACATCATAGACAAGGTCTACCAAGGTGGGGCCTATTTGCTCATGGATATGCATGGCGAGAGACCCTTCCGGCCAATAAACGGCCAATTCCTCAAGAAATACCATACTTGACGAGTCACGACTTAGGTCAATGATAGATGACGACGTTTGTGTTCGCTCGCCATCTTCCTCAGTCAAAACTCTGAGTGGTATTTGGAAAAATTTCGCCTTAAACATAGCGACAACGGACCGTAATGTCCTTAAACTAAAGCTTCATCTCAAAAATGGTGATACGGACCGAAATGTCTTTAAACTAAACGTTCCCTCTAAAATGGAGACAACGGACCGTAATGTCCTTAAATTAAAACTTCACCCCGAAAATGGTGATAATGGACCGAGATGTCCCTAAAATAACAACGGACCGTAATGTCCTTAAACTAAAACTTCGCCTCTAAAATGGCGATAATGGACCGAGATGTTCCTAAACTAATAATGGACCGGAATGTCTTTAAACTACCGCGTCGCCTCAAATACGGCGATAATGGACCAAAATGTCCCTAAACTAGTGCTCCGCCTCAAACATGGCGTATTGCCGCAAATACGGCAATATCCTCTCTTGAGATCTATATTGCAATCAGAGCTCCAATGGCGAAGACTGCAACTCAAGTCCCGCTGGCTACACAGCTACTCCAGTGGTGAAGTCACCCCAAAGTCCCATTGGCAAACAGATGGGTGTTAAAAAAGATCGTATGTCCACAAGCAAGATGGGCACGGATGAAAACCCGAAAGGGCGCCGTGAGTAAAAACAGCAGGGCTATCGGTAAGTTTGTGAAAACCCGAAAGGGCGCAATCTCGTTGTTAAAAAAAACGGTATGTCCACAAGCAAGATGGGCATGGATGAAACCCGAAAGGGCGCCGTGAGTAAAAACAGCAGGGCTACCTGAGAGTTTGTGAAAACCCGAAAGGGCGCAATCTCGTTGTTAAAAAAATGGTATGTCCAAAAGAAAGATGGGCACGGATGAAAACCCGAAAAGGCGCCGTGAGTAAAAACAGCAGGGCTACCAGCGAGCTTGTGAAAACCCGAAAGGGCGCAATCTCGTAAAAATTTTACTTACAAGATCCTCACGACTCGTAAGAAGAATCCCCCCTATGAGACCCTCACGGTTTATAGGATTCAAAAGTCTTAAGCAACAAGAATCCAAACCTGTTCTTAAGCCATCATATCTCCCGATTTGCCCTACAAGAGGTCCATATTGACCCTTGTATACAATCCATGGGCACAAATAAATATCCCCTCACCAAGTTCCACCACTGGCGAAAAATTTCCCCATATGGTGAGTGACACTTATAAGACCTCTCAATTTGTAAGGAGAAAACACTCTTGTAAGATTTTTACGACTTGCAAGAGAAAATATCACTTAGGAGTCCTCACGAATTCTAGGGAGAACCTATACCTACGGGATCCTTTCGACTCGTAGGGAGAAAACCCTTTATGAGACCCTTAACACTCATAAAGTCAAAAGCCTTAGTCGACAGGATCCTAACCCTGTCTATTAAGCCACCTTTGTTCAAATCAGTAAAGGTAAATGATGATTCGCTCCTGGCAATATTCCAGTCGCAGCGATGCTGATGCCTGAATAGGTATCAAATTTCAAGTCCTTTCAAGGAAAATGGTGATTCGCTCCTGGCAACATTCCAGTCGCAGCGATGCTGATGCCAAAATTGGTATCAGATCTCAAGTTCCATACTCGCAACAAAAAATCAGTGAGCAAAAAAATGCATATGAAATAACTGAAATGATGGGGCAACTCTAATGAAAATCAGCGAGCAAAATATATGCATATAAAAATAGCTGAAATGTTTGGGCAACTCGCAATAAAAAGCAGCGAGTAAAATGAAAGAATAGCCGAAATGATTGGGCACCGCGATAAAAAGCCAAAATGATTGGACAATCACGACTTTCGCGATATAAAAAGCAGAAATGATAGAGTATCACGGAAAGAAATAAAATGAAATGAAACTTTTTTTCCCTACAGGTGAGTCTACATCAACCCCTGTATACAATCCATGGGCACAAACGAAAAGGGAACCGTATTTTCCCACCAGGCTCCGTTAAAAGGAGAACCAAGTCTTGACGGTTCACAAAACAATCTAAAGACTACCACGACATGCTTCTCGTTACAGCAGACGCAATGTCAACAACGGCGTTCCCTCTCACTCCAGCAGGATGCAGACGCGACGTCAACAAAGGACCCTAGGGTCGAAACAAAACGGAGCCATGGCAAAATTCCTAGCTCCAAGTCTTGACGGTTCACAAAACAACCTAAAGACTACTCCGGCATTCTTCTCGTTACAGCAGACGCAATGTCAACAAAGGCTCCAAAATAACCAAATCAAAAGGAAGCGAATGCCAAATTCCTAGCTTCAGGGTTTTGACGGCAACTCAATTAAAACTTGAAAGACTATCGGAGATCATCCCACACCGGTGCGGAGTGGTTATGACTCATCGGGGCTCCCAAACTGAGCCTAACCTAAAGTAAAAAAGCGATATGGAAAAATTCCTAACGCTTGCTCTTCCGACGGTCAAACTGCCTAAGAAAATTACTTGAAGATGTCTTGTCCAGCCCCCGAAGGGATCAGAGACACGACAGTCGCGGGGCTACTCGAATAGCAGCGTAAAGTCTGCATATCGGGGAACGCATCAGCCAACGCAACAGTACCACGGACTAAAACCCTAGTACCACAAAACCTAACGGACCTCTGTCGTAAAGAGCAGGGGTTAACTATGACGTTAAGACAAGTTTGCCTATAAGCCCAAAGGAGGTAAACTAAATAAACTCCGAAATGAGTCCATAAACTAGAGACTTCGGAATGAGTGAATAAACTCCAAACTCCAAAATGAGACCATAAACTAGAAACTCCAAAATGAGTGAATAAACTACAGGCTCTGAAATGAGCACATAAACTACAAACTCCAAAACGAGTATGTAAACTAATTACCACCGCATTAAGGCATCAAGACACGGTTAAGCGCATAAAAGAGAATGTATGTTCTTATTCATGAATCAAAATGTTTAAGAGATACAACCAATGCAAAAAGAGGAATACAATTACAATGACTAAAAAGGAGGCGCTTTCAACAAACTGATGACCCGCTCACGCGCTCCCCATAATTCCTCCTCGCGTTCAGCTACGACGGCCAGCCCCGCTTCGATTTGAGCTCATTGTTGCAAGTAGGATGAAAACTTCTCAGCAATTTCCCGTTTGGCAGCTTCGCAACTTTGCGTGACCCGCTCAGTGAAGTCAAGCTTCTGCCTTAGCGTCAACCCGTCAGAAATACATCGTTGGAGGTTTTCAAAAATAGCTTTCAGCTGCGCGGCATTCGCTTCAATTTGGGTGCGCAATTGGACGGATTCACCGGAAGCCGTCTCATACTCCTTTCGCCTCAGGGTCACCTCTTGTTCAAAATATCGAATGAAATCAACACTCTGCTCGATCCATGCAGCCCGCTGAGATTTCAAAGTTAATACCTCAGGAGCGAGACACTTAAGCTCAATCTCATGCAGACAAGCCTCGATCTTCCTGCAATAATCAACCCAAGAACCGATGAGGTCTTCGTTGTGGAAATTCACGAGCGTCACCAGCATTGGATTGACTTCGTCGGCAAAATCCGTAGCAGAGGTGAGAGCCTCGGCGTCAAGATCCTCGATAAACTCACTTAACATTCGCCGGCTAGTCACCGCGCCCCTGAAAGATGGACGTTTAGCGAAGGGCCCCGTAGGTATGGGAATGCAGGACTCAAAAGGAGCTGAAGCCGGTGTAATCGCTGCAAAATAAATTACGATCAGATTTCAACTTGAAAGACAAAGAAGACACCTGACGGACGAAATCTACCGTACCAGCTGTTGAAGATGGCAAAACATGGAGCTCCGAAGGCTTGGCTATTCCTTCGCTCCCTCCTTTGAACCGTGATACTGGGTTCAATATAAGGAAGGCTTAGCAACAGAAAGTCTACTCACAAAAAGGAGAAACGCTAAACGAAGAATATACTGACCAATGCTGGAAGAGGGAACGACTTCCGATTGGAAGGAAAAATGCGGATGTAGCATTTGGTATAAGTGGTCAAAGAGCACTCCTGCAAGGTTGCGACAATATATAGTTAAGGCAAAGAAAATTGGTATCTACAATAAAGCAACTAAATGAGAAACCTTTACCTTCCAAAATTCGGGGAGGCACAGAAGGAACCGTAACAGTCAAGGCAGCGGCCGGCGGTAATTCTTCAGCCAGTACAGCTTCAGGGTTTATTGCGCCTATGCTCAAGACAAAGGAAATATCATCAAAGACGCTTAGCGGGATTAAAAACTCAAAGACAATAACCCAAGGAATACCCGACAAGTCAGAAACCGAAACTGTGCCCGAAGCGTCACCAGTTGTGACGGCTTCTTCGGTTTCCATTGGGAGAGCAAATTCAAGGCCCACAGCTTCATCCCCTGATTCAAAAAGGGCTGTCGTAACACTTGCGTCACTTGCCGATATTAAGGATCCACATGGGAAAGAGCGGCAGTTGGAATGGTCCCAGATTCCAGAGAAAGATTGGACACTTCAGGCTCTTTAGTTGCCGGCACATCACCTGTCACACCGTCACCCAAATTTGGCCATGTAAATAAAAATGCGTTGTTAAATAAATAAAAGGGGGGGAGCTGTTATTAAGGACCGTGCGTTGTTCTACCTTGAAATAGCCGTTCACTCTCTTCATGAGCTATACGCACAACATGTCTATGGGTAGTAGACAGGGCAGAATGAACGTCCACCGGAGGAATGTCAGCAGGTGGAACATTACTCGAACCTGCACCCACGGCTAAGACAGCTTCGCGTTCCCTCGCAGCGTGTTTTCTATGCTTCCTCTCAGCCTGGGCCGTGTGAACCGACCTCCTTAAAACTTCCGACAGGGGAATATCGTCGTCCGAACCGAGCTCGGCCTCCAGAGCCACTATGGTGTCCATTATCGGCTGTTTCAGCAACGCCTCTTGTGATGGCCTCGGCCGTAGTCGGTGGATCTGGAAGCTTTTCTGCGTCACCGCCTGGGATTGGAACTACACTTAGAACAACCTGGGTTTTGGTAGTCCCTGCAGCAGGATAAAGAAAAGAGTTAGACCATGAATAGAAGGAACTAAAAGAGCAAAGTTGTAGTGAAGCGAAGTATACCAAGACCTAAGGTGGTGCGAAGCCTCTCTTCCTCCTTAAACGTCTTCAGGGAAGCTGCGAGAGCCTCTTCGGCAGAAATACCCATTAAAGAAGAGAGCATTAATAAAACATAATAAGGGAAGAAGGGATCGATGCAGAAGAATGTAAATGAAGTATACCTGACTCCGCAATAGTGACCAACGCTGCTTCCTCGCGGGCCAGTCGCTTGGAAGCTGCGAGGGCAGCCTGAAGATCAGTATCGATTGCAGACGTGTCAAACAAACCCTCATTGGTGCCATATTCGCATAAGCCCTCATTGTAGGGAGCATGGGGCTCTTGGCCAAATACGACGTCAGCAGAGAATAGAGATTTCTTTTTCTTCTGCGACCTGACACCAACAGCCGACGATTAAAGTTTTTGCTTGACAGGCCTCTTCAGACGGCGGGTCCCGATGTCCGAACCAATTCCCGATTCTGGGGACGCCATGGCTACCGCGGTCATAGGAACATCCGGCTGAAGCTTATCAGGAAAAGCTCATGGGACTATAGCCGTAGTGATTTCTTTTAAAGAAGGGCGAACGGCTGCTCGTCGCTTCAAAGGGACCGCTGGATTACCGGCTGGTACGGCATCGTTGTGGTCGAGTAGCAGCCGCCTCTCCCCCTGATAATAGCACCCGTCGCATGCTGGTACTACGCCACGTGAGCATTCGAAGCTTTCGGCACATAGCTCGGCTCACTGAAAAGGAAATGGGATCTCGTATTTAATCGCATAAAATGATGCATCGTGCTGCGAATTCCCTCCTCCGTAGCAACCGGCTCGACTAAGAACGCCTCAAGAGGAACACCTTGATTATAACCCAACTGTTGGGCAAAGCGGTGCGGGTTGTACCTCATGAACAACACCGAGGTGTTCTGTCTAAACACTAGGAAGCCCGGCCTAATAGAGTACATGTGCATAAACTCCTGGGCCCTCAACACAGAAGCCCTATCTTTAAAAGTATCGTGCAACGGTAGGACCACCTTGTTGGATTATTTGCCGATAGTCAAGACTTTATCGACAAAGGTCATACTGTCCCCAACCATGCATGGTCGAAGGAGAAATCGCCGAGCCTCTCGCTGTGACGGGTTTGGAGCGGAAGCGTCAACTAGATACATGACCTGGGGGAAGTTGTAGCTTTCGTAGAATCGGGGTCGTTTATGAACACCAAAGGCACCTAGCACGTGCATCTCGACCCATGATGTGAAGTAATGCAATAGGAGATACACGGGCTTTACCCCGGCTGAGTAGTGTCAGCTGCTAAACTCAGGCCGTGGTATAGATGAGCTAACCATACGATCCCAACTGCCATACACGTCCCTGCGACGATGCGATGAGCTGGATAAAAAACAGATGGTCTCATGTAGCGGGGGTGCGTCGGAAGCGTAAACCAACTCAGCCACAGGCCAATGAACCCCAAAAAGAACGTCTCTTCGTCAAAACCCGAGGCATCGATCTCTGCAAAGGGGATGACTAGAGTGTCCAGAATAAAGAAATTCTTTAAATCCTCCTCCGCCGTCGGCAAGTTATCCAAACCTAATCCGAACAGGTCATCGAGTTTGGCGAATTTCGCAGCCTGTTTAGACAGAACTTCTGGACAAAGATAGCAGGCGATAAAATCTGCGAAGCTAACCCCGTGCCCGCCAGACTCCAGAAATAAATTCTCGTACATGTTCAACACCTTGATCAAGCTGGGGAACTGATGTTGAATGGCGTTCTCCGGGGTAAGGCCCATTACCACTGATTTCGTGGCAAAGATATACTCATCGGGAGGAAGTATCTCCTCATTGTGCTCCCCTCTGACGAGTAAGCCGGAGATCTCCACGAACTCTTCTAATGAAATCGAAACCTCCCGATCTGATAAGAGAAAGGTATGAGTCGGGATGTTCCATTATTCCAAGAAAGATTTTATCCACCACACATGAGGCGGAGGATAGTGAAAGAGGGACGCGTAGATTGCGGGGTACAACCCGGTCTTTAATAGCAGCGATTTCTTGGCCGACAGGATATACCGGGCCCACTGAAGATAGCCGACCGAATGACGGGGAGTCAATCCTATCATGTAAACTTGCCCCCAAGGGCGCGACTCTCCTTGGCATATGTGTCGCCCCAAAATGTCCAAGGCCATCGATAGATGTACGGGTATCGATGCCATGGAAGGCTGAAGACGACCTTACGAGGTCCAGTTGACCTCTTCTACGGTGTAAGTCACTTGAGACGGGTCAGCGTAATGAATCGCTGGGATTGGCTCCGAAGGTTCTACATAAGAAAAACCGCGCCGACCTCGGATAATCTGATTATACCATGACCCTTACAGATGAAGAGATTTTAGCTCTGGGTCATGATCCTTAATAAGCACGAAGACTTACCAATCTACGGGCGCGTCGGCAAAAGCGCTTTCCGAACGTACGAAAAGAAAAGAGGAATCGGAAGCCATAGTCCCTGCACAAAAAGGGAGGAGTCAGCTATCGACACAATGATTAGGGCCTTAACATTCTTTGTCACTTAAAATTGTACTGCACTGCAGTTCAAAAAAAGGAAAGGGACAGGGGCCACACAAAATCAATGTAACGCCCCATTAATGATGGGTCAATCACTCATTAAAAATAGAATCCAAAAGGATTCTAATTTAATGAGAAAACATCATTGAACATGGGAGTTAAACTCCCTCGAGAACTGTGTTCTACAAACAAATTTCAAATCTGTTAAGAAAATTAGGAAGGGAATAAAATTCCCAAAATTTTTCAGAGCCAAGCTCTGTAGAACAATGGGATAACATCCCAGAACCCTCAAAAGCAAAACTTTCTAATGGGATAAAACCCCAAAGATCTTCAAGATCTGCAAGAAAAAATCTTAGAACACTAAAAGATCTTTGTAAAGGAAGAGCAAAGCTCTATTAATAGGTTAAAACCCTAAAACATGAAGAGATTCTTTCAAGAGTTTGGTCATAATTCTTACCAAATTTTGACAGAGTTTTGACTCTAAAAGAGTTTCCTTGGACAGAGATCTGAGCTCTGGAAAGAGAATTAAATTCTCAGAGAAAGAAGAAGACTAGGGAAGATGAACAGCAGTCATCTCAAGGGCCAAAGGCCCTACTTATAGGCACAGGAAGACGGTTCAACTTCCAAGAAGATCAAACGGTGGAAAAGGTGCCACCGCTGCACTCACGTGTGAGCCAGATGAGCGCAACGGTGGGGGGCATTTGTTTCCCGCAATAATAGAGCAAAACTCTATTCAAAATTTAAGAGGCAGCGCCTCACGTGTCTACCATTAGGGTGCCCGCGCCAGAGTTAAAAACTCGTATATTGGCACCGCACGTGCTCCTCACATGGGCACCAATGTGCAAAGCACACAAAAATCTTGAGTAGCGCCCACGTGCACAACACGTGAGCGCCGACGCCTAGTAGAATTAAATTCTACTCTCTGTTAAACAGAGCCATTGGATCAGAGATCCAACGGAGATGATAAATCATCAGGATGCAGAAGTAAATTTTGTTTAGAGGAAACATTCCTCAAATCTTTCTAAACAAGGAAAATTGCCCTCTGTAAAACAGAGTACCGTTGGATTAAAAATCCAATGGTGATTAAAGAATCACCAATCTATAGAATAAATTCTGTATGGGAAAATATTTCTCTAATCTTGTTAAAAATAAGAAAATACTTTCTGTAAAACAAAAGTCCTTGGATCAAAGATCCAACGGTGGGTAAAATCCCCAAATTAATTGGGATCTCTTAACGAGAGATTTCTTCAGTGCTAATCAACAAACAGCCCCTACTATATAAAGGACCCAAGACTTCACGTCTGATATAGAGGGAATTCCCCATAAGCTTCTAAAAACAAAGCAGTAAGCTTCAAAAAGGAAGAAAGAAGAAGATCTCCCTTCTCAGAAAAAAACCTAGGTAAATAAAAAGAAGAGAGATCAAAGTATCTCATTTACCTATTGAAGGGTTTAACCCTTTTAAAAGAACTTAGTTCATTCTCCGAATTTGAGATCCACAAGACAAGTCACCCACAAGTTGAGAATTTAATTCTCATCGGGAAAAACTTGTTCTTGAGGATCAAAGACTCAGAAAAGAATTAGGAAATCGAATTCCTCAAAACAAAGTATATAAGGAAAAAGATAGCGCCCAACGCCTCACGTGCCCCTCACGTGGGCGCCACAGAATAAAAAGAACATAGCGAGTGGCGCTCAACGCCCCACACGCCTCTCACATGGACGCTATGAAAGAACTCAGGAGTGCTTAGCACTCAGTGGGAGACGCTCAGTGCCCACCGTCCCACGTGTCTCTCACGTGGGTGCTACAAAAGAAAGGAGTGCTTAGTACTCAGTGGGTGAAGCTCAGCGCCTAGCACCTCACGTGACCCTCATGTGGGCGCCACAGAATAAAAAAGTGCTTGGCACTCACTATGCAGCGCCTAGCTCCTCACGTGCTTCATACATGGGTGCCATAAAGAGTGTTTAGCACTCCATATAAAGTCAAAAGGGGTATAGTGTTTAACACTTATTAGACAATTCCTATGACTGAAAACCCACATGATTATATGTGAGCGTCAGAACTTACATAAGTGATCAGCGCTTTTTGCAAAAAAAAGGGACTGAGCCCAAACAAGTGCTTAGCACTCTTTTTCAAATAAAAAGAAAACTAAGTGGACTAAGCCCAAGTTGGTTAGGTCCCTTGAGAGTAGAAACTCCTTAATTCAGATCAGCCGAGCCTTTATGCTCACTACTTCCCAAACTGATCCTAGTCCCAAATACGACTATCGATCTTCCAACTGATGATATCCCAAAACGATATTCGTCCCATATTCCCCTGAGGAAATCTTAGTCTCAAAATACGACTAATGATTCTTGGGTTTACCATTAATCCATTTTCCCTCAATTACGGGAATTAGTTTAAGAGTACATCTCTCTACACCTCTGATACATGTCGTTGTAATTTTTCAACGTCTTCAGAGAGGTGGCGGGTCCCGACAACCAACTACTTTTTGGTGCACTTCCTAAACTGACGTGCATATCCCAAATCAAACCACATCCCAAACTGGATACATCCCATATCATCGTTGCTCATCCCGTCACGTAACAAACCCACGTGCACACAAGATGGAAAATGGACCGAAACGTCCCTAAACTAACAACTGACCGAGATGTCCTTAAACTAAAATCTTGCCTCCAAAATGGTGATCAACAGACCGAGACGTCTTTAAACTAAAATCTCACCTCCAAAATAGTGATCAACGGACCGATACATCCTTAAACTAAAATCTCACCTCCAAAATGGTGATCAATGGACCGAGACGTTCTTAAACTAAAATCTCACCTCCAAAATGGTGATCAATGGACCGAGACGTCCTTAAACTAATATTCGCCTAAAAATGGCGATAATGGACCGAGATGTCCTTAAAACTAAGACAACATAGCCCAAATGCTCTCTTGTTGGATCTGAAACAAAAATGATCCTAATACCTTGTAAAGTAGATCTTAGTCTCAAATTGAACTAACGTATCCTTAACAAAAAACCAACCGAGCCCTAACTGCTCACATACATTTAAGTTGATCTTAATCTTAAAGCAGATTAACGATCCTTAAATCAAACCAAGCCCAAATCTAAAATATACGGATTTGGACTAATCCGCGCCCTATGGGCGACGACATAAATTAGTCCGTATACAATCCACGGGGAAACCAAACAAACAAAAACACACGACACGAAGTGAACTTCCGGAGAAGGAGAAAGTGGTTATCGTGATGAGGTAACGTAATTAACCGCAGGGGCTTACGCCTGTAGGGAAGAGCGTTCCCACAATCAAAACCCCCTCAAAAACGAGGGGGAATCTGACGAAGTCTGCTACAATAGCCGCATCCGTCCAAACCTCCGATATACGGTTCCATAAATTAACTTGACATCTTCGTAGAGGTGGACGGATAAATCCAAATAGTATCTTCCCCCAAAATTCAAACCAGATGTCCTAACGTCCTAGTCACGTCTTTCGGCGGTGAACACCATGGCTTTGGCAAAGGAACCACGGTCCTATCAGAAATCCAGATATATCTTGAGGCAATATCACCTGATCAGGGAGATCGTGGATCGCTGGAAGATCGAGGTGCGGAGAGTAGATACAAAGGACAATATGGAAGATCCATTCACCAAGGCCATCCCTCAAGTCTAGTTCGAGAGACTGTTCGAGATGTTGGGTATGCGGTATACCAGCAACTGGCTCTAGTGCAGACGTTGGGTACTTAATACGCCGATTACAGGCCTTAGTGCAAGTGGGAGATTGTTGGATATGTATGCCCTAGAGGCCTTCATTGTATAGGATGTTAGGGATATGTATCCACAGGACAATCTTGCTCAATATGATAGTATGCTATTTTTTTGCCTTTATCTTAACGTTGTAGGTCTACGGTAGCGCCCCGGTCGTCTTTCCGAGACCAAAATGCGGAAACGAAAACTTTTTTCAAACTAGAAACCGGCGCTATCGTATACTTTAATTCCGGATCAAACCATTAACCTACAACTAGCAACTAGAGAAAGGGTTGGAAAGCTATACCGATCTATCCGTGTCCTTCGGTCTTTGGCCACCATCCCAAGCTCCTCGCGGCATCTCCGGTCTCGATCTGCTCGTCGGAAAGGGCACCACATCTTCGAGTCTTTTTACGGGCTCCCACTTCGTCCGAAGCAACTCGAGCACGAAGTTCGCTAGCCGACATGTCCAAGGCGATGTAGAGAATGTGTATGATAACTTTGTCTCTTGCATCCATTGTATGGATGGAGGTTAGAGATGATGCCATTAATGGAGGTTGTGAGCTAGAGGAAGAAGAAGAAGAGGAAGAGGAGGAAGAAGAAGTTCCCTTTTCCTTTTCTTATATCTTGTGATGATAATGCGAGTGAGAAGTGTTATGAGAAAAATACAAGACGAAACTATATCATGGCAGCCCCCCTCTCTCTCCTTATCATATCAAGACTCAAATCCATCAAATAAAGTGACATATGCACAAGAAATGATACCATGAGTCACTTATGAAGTATATGTATCATTTAATGAACAAAATGATGGTTTAAGCTCACAATTTCCATTTGTAAACATTAACCCAAATGTTTACAACACTAAAAAGATACGGTAATATCTAAAGTAAACTCGTGACGGATCACAAGGATACCCCTCACCTGTATATACATACCTGCATCCGCATTCCGACTGAATGCGAATGCGATGAGACTAAAGTAATCCAACAAATCTAATACTAGGATCCGGCTTAAACCAAAGCCCACTAGTATGATCCGCCCGATCATGATCCGTGCACTACTGCACGTATATGATCGGACCCTGCCATATATCATACGGCCTCTACAACGTTTCGCCCGAAACTTGAAAACTGTCTGTGGAGGACTCTAAAGACCCGTCAATACATTGGCTGTGGATTTAACCACTAGCGCGTCAAAGGTACTAGCTGTACGTAACGGGCTACCAGGTATTGACCAAAAGGGAGGTCGATGAGCGAACTCATCCTGACACCCTACTGAGCCTGTCAGTGACAATATCCGTACAGTCCGGTCCGTTCGTCTATGAGCATCGCATGGCGGGCCTAGGGGGTTGGTAAAAGTCAGATCCCCAAAAGCGGTACAAGTCGTGTCGGAGTGTAGCCCATAACACCCTGAGATACTACTGGAATACCTACCAGTAAATCTCCTTCCTTGGCCAAGGACTTCGTGTAATGGCTCTCCTAGACACAGCGCGATCTCACTCCCAATACCGGGAGAGACGAAACCCCTGCCGATCTGCTCACTGCCTCCATATGGCTCGGGACTGTACCCAACTAAAACCTATTTGCACGACTCCTTTGAGCCATGGTAGGGTAGTAATCAAAGCACAGTGGGAACTCACACGAAATAAATGACGATCTCAGGTCGATGAACTAACCTGTACACATGTCACCAGGGAACTGTTATCTGACGTCAGGTATAATACCAACTAGTATGTTCCCGGCGAGTCCTGTCCGGTGTACTCATAACCCAATGAGCACCTGTATACATCTTAGGTGATCCAACTGACACCAATGGCTTGTGAGACCGGCCACCGCCCCTCGTCGGGGTCTCGACTGTATACACTAGTCTACTAATGGAGTATCGATGCCCAGTCTCAAAACTCCTACGAATAGAGACCTTTTAAGGATGTGCTTATAGACCCTATCTCCCACGTATATGATCGCCATCATACTGCTGGTAGTCAAGCAAGAATCCTAAGAGCTTTATCAATGTGTAATAGCGACCTATAAGGTCACCTAAAGCAGTACACGATGATAAAGATAAACCAGATAGCATACTATCATCTTGAGTAAGACTGTCCTTCCGGTATAGGTCCTCCCTCAATCGTTGCAATCACGTGCCTGTGATCCAATAATTGACTCTGAGGGCACTATATCCAATAATCTCCCACTTGCACTCAAGGCTAATTATTGCGATGTCGCATACTCACAGCCCGTGTGATACAGAACACCCAACTCCTCTACTAATCAGTTTCACAAAGCCCGTTTGCGAAACTATTGCGTTCGAGGAATAGCCTCAGTAAGTGGATCCGCCCTGATGTTTCTTTCTATGTCTCTCTTTATCTCAAGTTCGCGGAGAAAGCCATCTCCCGAAATGAGCAATACCTGTCTTAGAATATGTCTGGATATCTGATGGGACCTAGTTCATAAATGAACTCCAAATCCAAACTGCTTAGACTGTATCGTCAACTGAACTTAATCAGTATTCTGCGCCATGCCTCCCTCAGTATCCGCTTGGACCATTTGTCCAAACTACTGCCCCTCGTCAGAGGGAAAACTATAACTCTGACAGCCACTCTGTCATCCAGGCCACCTTGGAAGCCTGGAATGATAACCGTCCCCCGATAGAGGTTGTTGTTATCATATCCCTAGAATATCCACTTATGTTCTAAGACTGCTTCCGAACATTTCTCCAGGACAGGATTAATATCAACTTATTGCATCTAGTGCAAAAACAACGTCTGGTGTGGTACTTGACATCTCATGTTTGACTCAATTGCCTAAGTAAGTAATCTGCCAATCATGCACATCCCCCCTTTAGTCTGTAAGACACCTTTAGAGAGGATGACTCCATCACCTGCAGGTACACTACCGTGCCAGGAGTCGTTCATTCTAAAACACCTTTAGAATGCTGTCTAAGTACCCAGATTGGGAAACTACCAAAATCTAGAGCAAAAACCATAGATCTAGCAACCAGAATATCTAATATAATATCCATATCCTATGTGGAGAAACCACTGTGTGACAACCAAAGTATAACCGATCGTAGTATAAGAATTTCACTTCCTACTCTGTGTATGTCATCCAAATACCAGGACATCACACCCTACTACCTTCTTAACAGATCCATCCCCTATTATGATGAAATCAAACGTATGACTGTCACATCAGAAATAGATGATCTATCTTCGCTATATCTGCTTTAGTCCATAAATAGACTTAAGCTACTTGCCCACTATGCTTCCGCTGCTCCCACTGACTACGACAACCCTCTGGCAGAGTCATATACACGTGCACTTCTAAAGCTAATTTAGAACGACGCTATACTCATCCTCCTACTGGGTCTCACAGCCTGGAACAACAGCAATGGCAAGTCTGGGTAAACAAGAACCTCCCTGTCACCGTCCTTGAGCATACCGAAGTACCTCTCGAGTGCCTGAGGTTACCCACCATATCTGCGGAGTGGCCAATGGAATGTCAAACCAGATTGAATCTTTGGGTTCTTATCAAATTTTCAGTAATCGTTTGCGGTTCTGGAATCACTTCCAGTTCTACCATACCCCCACTACTGTTTTCTGAAAAAATCCATTTTACTAAAACTGTGGCGAGTCAAGAACAATATCACTATTGATCTTTCAGATGGTAGAAAGTCAACCCTCGTCATAGCCCGGATCAACCCACAAACAGCCATTAAAGAAACGTGCCTTGAGTTGTCCAGAGTCTGGTTTTAAGCATAAGCCGGACAACTCCCCGTACCTTAACATTGTTAAGATATGAACTATTCTATATCCACTATAGAAACAGAGGCACAGATTTAATTGGAACCAGATTCAAATCATGCAGCTATCTCCAGTGCATGTCAACTAAATGGAAGGAGGCCGATCAACATTACTCAACTTAGGAATGCTTCCAATTATGAGTAACCTGAAAGAGAAGCAAGTTCACTTAGTCATTACTATCAACTGAATATCATACACAAGTATCTACATCTTCTATCACTTTGATGAATCCTGATACTTGCAATACCTGGTTCTCTACTTTATTCTTATACCTATAACTTCTCAAAACTTAGACCTTACATTTCTACGAAACACATGTTTAAGAACTAGAGAAGTCATAAGTAAACAGAATATAGTACGAGTACCAACCCCTCTGTCCTCATGGACACTGGACAACATACAATACTCTGTATAAGTCCCTTGAGTCTAATAACTCATTCCATGTGTGTCGTAGGTTGAAAACTGTACTTATGGTTAAAAAGAATTACACCGCTGTTTAATACTCCTTACCTAACCATCCACTGATATAGGTAAATGTCATGGACATAATTTCAAAAAGTTATATCTCACTTTATAAAAATAAACGTACAGATATATCAATTTGAAATTGGTGCATAATAACGGATATTCAAAACCAAATATTTGCCGTCCGGCAAACAACCCAGGAGATTTCCTCAAATATCACAAATTACAACGAATCCCGATATAATGAGGATGATCATCCAATTCCCAATAACTTACTCCCACTCATCATCTGTAAACCATACAGATGTGAGAATCAAACCTGGTAAATACATACCCTGGAGCAAGGGCTAATTAAGAAATCAGTTTTCTTTTAACAATACACAGTGAAACTGAAACATGAAGTTTTGGAGGGGTATCCGGGTATTCCTAGTAATGCCTCTTCCATTATCAGATTCACAACTATAACCGTATATTTCTTTGCCATCTCTCCAAATCCCTTTATATGTCTTTAGTCATTACTTTCTGTACACCCCTTTAGGCCAAATGGTTTTCTTCCTTCCCTACCGTTTGGCACCAGCCTATGGTTTGGAAGAAGACTATCCAATAAGCATAATGGGTATACTCCCCTAATCCTAGGAGTACTCGTAACCTGAGAGAAGGTGAAGATAAAAGACAACTGAATAAAACCTTATTCCTATTTCTCCTGAACCAGAATCCATCCCCGAACTGGATCAGGTCCCTTCGAGTTCGTATATAACCGTACGATGGAGTATCCAATAAACTGTGGATTTTCGTAGTGATACGGAGTGTCCTGGAGAAATACAAAGGTGAAGTAGGAGTGGCGATGAAATACTTGGTTTGGTCGTGAATAGCAGTCGCAGTTTACTTTGCTCTCTTACTAATCCCTTTATTTGTCTTAACTTATTATCTTCTGTACACCATCGTTAGGCTAATTGGTTTTCTTCATTCCCTACCGTTCGGCACCTGCCTATAGTTTGGAAGAAGACTATCCAATTAGCGTAATAGGTGTACTGTCCTAATCCAAGGAGCACTCGCAACCTGAGAGAAGGTAAAAGGAAAAGACAACTGAATAGTCCTATTCATTTTCTCCAGAACCAGAAACCATCCTCGAATCTGGAACAAGTTCCTTCGAGTTCGTATATAACCATACGATGGTTTTATCCAATGGAAGTGGATGTTCGTAGTAATACGGGGTATTCTGGAGAAAAGGGTAAAAGTAGGAGTGGTAATGAGGTATGCAACTCTGACAATCCAAAAGCCAGTGTTTTAAGAAAGTTCGGTTAACTTGGTCACTGAGTCATAGTCAAGGGTCGGGTCATGGTCGCTGCCAAAGAGAGAGAGAAAAGAAACACTCAGCATGCACTCTAACCTAGATCAGAATGGTTATCAATTTATCTAATCAGGAAACCTCCCACTGTAACCTCAAATTCTCCTCCAAATCTGAAAGAATAATTAATCGGGATCACCCGAGGAGTAAACCAACTCATCAGTAGGAATCGGTATCCAACTATCATCGCATGATAAAGTGATGGAATCCACTCACGTTATCACACTCCAGAAGGTATGCGCATGCCTGACAAGTTTCAGTTTCTTTAGAAACTCCCGATGTGATTTTTACCCCATACTCTTATGACCTTGACTTTGGCCAACAAATCATAAGTCACATGTCAAGTTCTACCCGTCATTTTCCAGGTTAATTTGAACCCACCCGTACCTACCCTTGACTTTAGCCAACAAAGCAGTACAACTGTCCCAAACCAACGCATCTATCTATGCAACAGAAAGATAACAAATAGCTACCATACACTATGCCTTGGCTTTGGCCAACAAACATAGCATGAATACTAAGTGCTACCCGTCTGAAATGACGGAGGGCTACAGATA
Source organism: Agapanthus africanus (assembly GCA_030015575.1). Classification (NCBI taxonomy): domain Eukaryota; kingdom Viridiplantae; phylum Streptophyta; class Magnoliopsida; order Asparagales; family Amaryllidaceae; genus Agapanthus; species Agapanthus africanus. The sequence continues at coordinate 125,691,997 of CM057350.1, read as the reverse complement.
GCTTTTTATAAAAATATAGTGGCGAAAACCTTTGCTAAAGAGGTCACTCCCGGTGAAGGGATCTCGGCTCTTTCCCCGTAGAATGAGATGCAGGATATTCCAATTGAATACCGCGATGCAAAGCAAAAAGTAATCGACTATAGTGAAGTTATTACCCTGACGCAAACTTCTGTCCAAGGGGTCACTCCCGGTGAAGGGATCTCGGCCCTTGCCTCGTCGACTGAGGTGCTGGATATTCATAACCGAATACCACTGTGCAAAACAAAAGAAAACGTCCTTGCAATAACAGCTTTTTTGAAAAATGTTCTAACAACATCAAAATAGGTTTGTTTAGCTTGCATTGATCCGAATCAATGCAGTCCCATCAATTAATCACACCACAAAAGAACGAAAATATAATGTACGTATATGACATCCGCATTCGCCACTGGGTCCCGTCATCACCCGTTAGGTTACTTAACTAACAACAGAGCGGGGACTGGACTAGCGCGGGTGTAAAACATATACAACATCTACTAGTATATATATCAATATATAATATTCGCTTAAGGCATGATAAAATGCAACATCACAGAAATGTAATAAGCATCACAGAACAATACAGATAATCTGGGATCCCTGGCTTTCATAGAGCCGCTACTGAAACCCGACGTTCCCCTGGTCGTGTGGATAGCCTGTGCAATGTAATCCAAGACCCTTACTGGTGCGGCAAGTTACCCGCCAAAACCTGAAGCGAGACAGCCCCCTTCAACAAAGTGAATGGACCACCCAGCACTTCACGGAATCCGGTAACTTGAGCACCCCTCCTTGGGTCAACCTATACCCCCTACGAGTGCGGCGAATAGCCCGCCAATTCTAAAGTGAAGCCCCCTCCTTGTCAAAGCCATGAGATGCGGGCTCGTTGCCCTCTAGAACCCGGCTATCCGTGCACCCCACCGTGGGGTAATCCTAGTACAGAAAGTAAAATATATACAACGGGTACATCGACCTCAGCCCGGTCGTGCCCCAAAAGAATAATATATAAACAGGCAGTGACGGCAGTCCACATGTCGGACGCTCGCCTCGCAATATCAAATGTACAAATACAACCAAACTGTACTACCATTGCATCCAGGCTATCCACCACGACAAATCCACAATATCACAGCACAACACAGAACATCAACGTGAATGTCACGTTCGCAAATCCGTCTAAAAGGGCTATAACAATTAGACAAGATTTACCGATCAAATGACATTCACGGTCATAGATATAATGTAAATACTGTGAACTAATATGTTTAAAATTTTCGATCGACAAAATTTCCCGAAGCGGGCCTCAAGTACAATTCCCAGTACTCAAAATAATCTGGGCCAAAACAAAAATCACCAGAAACCCTAATTCCAAGCCAGAGACCACTGCAGAATATTTGGTGCAGTGGTGCTACAGTTGTGCGGCGGAACCGCGGCCAGAACAGGGTTAGTGCTGCGATTCCACGGCGGCACTGTAGAGTCATGCAACCAAATTTCTGCGGTGGTCTTAGAATTTCCTGCCTGATTTTCTGCAATACTCAAAATAATTTTTCGACGACAAAAAAAATTGGAAATGCAGTTTTTGGAAAATTTCGTTCGATCGAAGTTCTAAACACGTTAGAGCAAGCTAGTAAAGGTTAATGGCGTGGCTCTGATACCATGTAGGTCTACGGTAGCGCCCCGTTCGTCTTTCCGAGACCAAAATGCGGAAACGAAAACTTTTTTCAAACTAGAAACCGGCGCTATCGTATACTTTAATCCCGGATCGAACCATTAACCTACAACTAGCAACTAGAGAAAGGGTTGGAAAGATATACCGATCGATCCGTGTCCTTCGGTCTTTGGCCACCATCCCAAGCTCCTCGTGGCATCTCCGATCTCGATCTCCTCGTTGGAAAGGGCACCACATCTTCGAGTCTTTTTACGGGCTCCCGCTTTGTCCGAAGCAACTCGGGCACGAAGTTCGCTAGCCGACGTGTCCAAGGCGATGTAGAGAATGTGTGTGATAACTTTGTCTCTTACATCTATTGTATGGATGGAGGTTAGAGATGATGCCATTAATGGAGGTTGTGAGCTAGAGGAAGAAGAAGAAGAGGAAGAAGAAGAAGTTCCCTTTTCCTTTTCTTATGTCTTGTGATGATAATGAGAGTGAGAAGTGTTATGAGAAAAATACAAGACCAAACTATATCATGGCAGCTCCCCTCTCTCCTTATCATATCAAGACTCAAATCCATCAAATAAAGTGACATATGCACAGGAAATGATACCTTGAGTCACCTAGGAAGTACATGTATCATTTAATGCACAAAATGATGGCTTAAGCTCACAATTTCCATTTGTAAAGATTAACCCAAATGTTTATAACAATAAAAAGATACGGCAACATCTAAAGTAAACTCGTGACGGATCACAAGGATACCCCTCACCTGTATATACATACCTGCATCCGCATTCCGACTGAATGCGAATGCGATGAGACTAAAGTAATCCAACAAATTTAATACTAGGATCCGGCTTAAACCAAAGCCCACTAGTATGATCCGCCCAATCATGATCCGTGCACTACTGCACGTATATGATCGGACCCTGCCATATATCATACGGCCTCTACAACGTTTCGCCCAAAACTTGAAAACTGTCTGTGGGGGACTCTAAAGACTCGTCAATACATTGGCTGTGGATTTAACCACTAGCACGTCAGAGGTACTAGCTGTACGTAACGGGCTACCACGTTAGAATCCTACATAAAGGTTTCCAGGCTCAGGAAAAATGGAGTAGGAGCACATATGTGATACGTGCGGGATTGAGATTAATACACCTATGTGATACCATATTTTATTCTCGCGGTATGTGATATCGGCCGGTTATATGTGATATAGCCGAGTTATCGGATCAAGTGTTGATTCGATGAAATAATATATATATATATATATATATTATGCTCACTTAAGTATTTATTATTCTCACTTATGATACATTTAACATATATGTGATATATGTTTATTGTAATGTTTTCTATTGTTACATAAATATTATATATGTGATATATAATATTGTGATATGCTAGGTTATACATGCAACAAGGATGTATGAGAATTATACCATGCTATATATAATGTTTGGGTTTAATTTCTTAAGTAATTCAAAATTGTGGAAATGGGTCATGGTGGAAGCTTCATGAAGCTTGTTGATAACCATTGACAAAGTCCACCCTTTTTGTTTTGCTTAAGATATTTTCTAACCCAACCATGACACATAGCCATGGTCTACATGGGTTAGGTATTGACATATACTAACCTATGGTTGCATTTCTAATCTTATCTCATTCATTCATCTTCTTCTTCCTCACTTCTTTTGAGCTCTCTTGATTTTGAGATAAAGAAAAAAATAGTGAGAAATTAAATACAAAAGTGAGCAAAATTCCTACTTCATCATCCTCTTCTATACTAGCCATATAGATTAGTGTGTTAGCTTCACTAATTCCGTATTAGTGAAGAGAGAGCTTGAGTCCGTTTTTCCTCGACGTAGATCATCACAGACTTTGAAGACTTCAAGCAAGGATGCATCATACATCTTTTAGAGCCTCTCAAGAGTTCGGGAGCTCATTGATCGCAGCAAAGGGACCACTACTTGGAGCTTGTGAAGTGAAGGAGCGGACTACAAAGGTTGTAATCCCTAATCACTTAGTTGTAAAGTTGTTTACATACATTCATAACCATAATTCTCTAATTAAGATCTTGGTTAGGCTTTCATAGCACCCCAAATTTTTATAAAATGCCATGGTTGATACCTTCCTAAATCTTGTTGTCGTGCTATACAACCCTACAGTGGTATCAGAGCCAAGTTAGAGCATTAGAGGCTGTCTAGATGAAGTTAGAATTCTGATCGAACCCCGAAAACCCATTTTGAACCCCCTCTCTGGAAATTTTTCCAAAAGTTGGATTTTTCCATGTTAAAAATATTGAGAAAATCATGCAGGGAATTTTATGGACACACCTGAAGAACGAAACCCTAACTCGTTTAAGTGACCGCGGATCCACGGCCAAAACATGGTTTTGGCGGCGGATCCGCGGCGCCACTTTAGAGGCTTGGGTCGGGCCTTCAACTGTAGGTCCGTAGGTACTGTGGTATGTCTATGGTCTCAAGTGTTGAGCTCTCTGGGAAATTTTGGGAATTCGTTGATTCGATCGAATTGTTTAAATTTTGCATAGCTTTCAGTGATTGTGATACAATATTTGGAATTCATATTGTTAGGCATGAAATCCGAAATATGTGATGTTTCGGGTTTATGATGTCTAAGGTGATTGTGGATTCCAAATGTTATAGTTTGACATTTTCTTTTCTGCGACCGTAAGTGTAATATATGGTGTATCGCCAGTTTCGGTGCTATATGTCAACGATAATTGGGATACACATATTTACTTACGTTGATGACATGTGTTGTTATGTGTTGTTGTGATATATTATATTGGATCATCGTGTTTTAAATAGCCGGGGTTTTTATGTGAGACGAGAGCTCTTTATTTTCATTCATGTAAAATTCATTGTATATAATATTCTTTTATTGGGGCACTTCCGGATTGAGGATGCTGTCACCATTGTATATTATTTAATTTTCCGCATCAGGATAAACCCAAGGAGGAGAACACAAGCAACTGTGTTCTAGGGTCCAGTGGAAGGCCATCTCGAGGAGTCGAGCCCGAGTCTCCTAACCCTAGAATTGGGAGGGTTACTTGTTGCTCTCGTAGGGGGTCTAGGGATGTGGATTTGGCTATTCATCATGACCGTGGAATCCGTGTTTTATACAAGCTCAAAATAAAACACGGAAATCCTAGTATATCCAATATTTCATATTTTATCTTCTGTTGCAATGTTCTGTGATGAGATCATATTACTGCCTGAGATGAATGTTTTATTATTACATATATGATATATAATAGACGTTGCTTATGTTTTGCACCCGTGCTAGTCCCGTCCCATTATGCCGTTAGTTAAGTAACCTAACGGTGCATAACGGAACATTGTGGTGAATGCGGACGGTATAAGCGTACGTTGTATTTTCGTTTCTTCTGTGATACTTAGGAAGCATAAAATGATGGGATTTCGTTAATGAGATTAATGAAAGAAAAAGAAACCTAAAAGATGTTGTAGAATCAAATTTTCAAAAAAGGTAACTCTAGCTTTTTGCTTTGCATAGCGGTATTCCTTGTAGAATATCCAGCACCTTATTCGATAAGGAAAAAGCCGAGATCCCTTCACAGGGAGTGACCTCTTTAGCGAAACTAGCAGATGCTACAACTCACTCGGTTTAGTTTTTTGATTTTTTTTATAGTTCTTACTTTGCATAGTGGTATTTGTGAAATATCTTGCACCTTATTCGATAAGGAAAGAGCCGAGATCCCTTCACCGGGAGTGACCTCTTTTCCCTTAATCTGTTTGTGGGTTAGGTCTGTTAGCCCTTAATCTGTTTGGAAACGGAGCTTGATTAATAAGTTTTGGGTCCAACATTTGTGGAGAAGATTGTGGGGACGGATTCGATCCCAAAATTGGAGTGGGAATCGTCTTAGATAGATTGGACGAAGTGTTCGAGCCTCGGAGAAAACGGAGAATAGGCTCGGATGAAGGTGGGAGACTAGACGAATTAGGGGAAGAAGTAGAAGCTGGGGTATCATTGGTGTCACTAACATCATCAAATTGCTCACCCACTCGGTTATTCAGCACTTTTCCGGATCTCAACGTAGTAACGGCACTCACATTATGATTTTGTGTGTGGCCAGGATTCGGTAGGGGTTGAGATGGGAGTTTCCCTTTCTCTCTCGCACTCATCGCGGTGTTCAACTGTGCCAGTTGGTTTTCTATTGATTTAATACTCTCACCGTGGGAGGCGGAGTCTTTCTTTATGGTATCAATAGAAGACTTCATATCAGCCGACATTTGAATGGAATGTTCATAAACAAATCCAAAGTTTGTGCGAGTGAAGATTTATCAGTACCGGCCAGTTGCGGTGCGGAAGTGTTGGCTGGATTTTAAAAATTTTGTGACTGAAAGGGGTGCTAACTTTGTGGTTGTGGTTGCTGTGGAGGAGGTCTTTGATAATTGCTTTGGAACTGGTTTTGATTTTGGGGTTGGTTTTGGTTCCAAGCAAAGTTAGGATGATTCCTCTATCCTTGATTATATGTGGAAGAATAAGGATCGTTTCTAGGTCGCTGCTGAAAAGCAGCATTAGTTTGCTCGTGACCTTGAAACGGTGCATTCATAGGACATTCTTCCGTCAAGTGTGAAGGATCTGAACAGCAACCACACACGGTTTTGGGAAGCTTTACCTGATTTAGGGAGACTGATGAGAATTTGTTCTCAATAGCGTCGAGTTTCTTCTGCATCGCTGCCATTTCGGCTTTTACTGCGATGGAAATATCGAGCTGATGAATACCTCCCCTAGATGAAGGTGGTCTTACGCTTTCCCACTGCAAAGTGTTTTCAGCGAGGTCTTCCAGATATTTCCAAGCTTCACCGTTATCTTTAGACATGAAATTGCATTGACACATTGTTTCAAGCATCTGCTTTGTTGCTGGATTAATACCCTCATATATAATTCGGCACAAATCCCATCTTTGTATTCCATGATGAGGACAATGGACAAGCAGATCCTTGAAACGTTCAAAGCACTTCCAAAATGGTTCATTGAGAAGCTGGGTGAACTGGTTGATCTCGCTCCTAATATGGGCGGTCTTATGGTTTGGGTAAAACTTCTTAAGAAATGTTATTACGAATTCATCCCAATTAGTGATAGAGTGTGCGGCGGTATTATAAAGCCATTTTTCTGCCAAGTCGCACAGAGTGAATAGGAGAAGACGCAAGCGCATAGCATCCACAGTTAGTTGTGAAGTACCCATCATTGCGCATACGTTTTCGAATTTAGTGATGAAAACGTACGCGTCTTGAGATTCAAGCCCGTGAAATTTGGGCAACAGATTGATGTAGTGGGGTTTAATTTCAAAATTATCCCCATTAGTTGGTGGAATAGATAGACAAGTGGGAAGTGGACCACGGATAGGATAGCATCTCTCTTGGAGAGAAATGCGCGGTGGATTCTGCGCACCTATGGTCGGTGGCAGCTGTAAGTCCATGTTGCCCACCCCGGTGCTTGCGGGGAGGCGGAAAACGGAATAAAAATCGAATTTTTATGAACTTAGGCAACATGGACTAGACTATGAAGGATCTTTGCTAAACAAAAACAAGCTAAAGCTAACTAGAAACTAGCTAAGTGCTAGAAAGGTTATACCTTGGGCTTTAAGTCCTTCTCTCCTTGCTCCTTGGAGTGGTGGAAGGAGGTCACCTTTGTCGTCTTCTCCCGTCAAAGAAAGATCCACCCGAAAGCCTCGACCTTTGGCTTCAACTCCAAGCTAGAAGTAACTAGGGTGCAAGAAGTGCTAATCCTTGAACCCTAGATGAGAGTAGAGATTATCAAGAGAGGGTTTTTCTCAAGCTCAAGTGTTTCTCAACACATGAGAGGGGAGAGCTTGAGGGAGAGGAAGAACAAGAGAGAGAATGTGAATGATAGAATGAGAGAATAATATGAAGCATACTCTCATATATGTGAATTATTGTAATTAGAAAATTAGTGAGATAATTGTCATGGCTTAATCAAGACATGACCATTATCATTTCATTTTTAATGCAAATTGCAAGGATCAAAGAGCATCTTCCAAATGAAATGATGATGGTCAAAGTGTCAACAAGGTCAACAAGTCAAGATAGGTCAAATGGTCATCAACCATAACCATGCACAATTATTAAACTAATATCAATTAACAATAATACACACATAAGCATTAGGGTTAATAAAATGACAATAGTCATTAACCCTAATCAAAGTCCTCTCCCTCTGTCTCAAGCAACTGTGCATACGCACCCGTATTCGTGATCCGAGGAACACGAATACAATGAGAAAAAGCCAATCCCAAATCATATACCAGGATCCGGCTTAAACCAAAGCCCGCTAGTATAAGCTGTCCGGACAGCAAACGTGCACAAGTGCGCGGATGTGAACGAACCCTGTCGCAAAACCATGCGACCTCTACTCATTTTGCTTAAAGGCGAATAGCTCTCTATGTAGGACTCTAAAGACTCGACACTACGCTGGCAGTGGGTTTAACCACAGACCGCAAGCGGCACTAGCTGTACGTAACGGTCCCCAGGTAGATGTCGATAAGAAGACTGATGAGGTGAACCCCATCTGAACTCCTACTGAGCCTGTATGTGACAATCTCCGTACATTCCGGTCTGTTCGTCTGATACATCACATGGCGGGCCTAGGGGGGCGGTGAACGTCAGTCCCCTAATAGCGGTACAAGTCGTGTCGGAGTGTAGCCCAGAACACCCTGAGATAACATTGGAAACCTACCAGTATATCTCGCTTGCCCTGGCCAGGGACTACTCGTGTAATGGCTCTCCTGGACACAGTGCGATGTAAACCCCCAATACCGGGAGAGACGAATCCTGTCTAACCGTCACTGCCTCCAAGTGCTTCGGGACTGCACCCAAAAACTACCTGTTTGCACGACTCCTTTGAGCCGTGATAGGGTAGCAATCAAAGTGCAGTGGGAACACACTCGAGGCGAAGTGACAATGTCAAGTCAGCGGACTAAGCTGTACTCATGTCACCTGGGAACTGATAACCGACGATAGGTATAATACCAACCAACAGTTCCCGACGAGTCCTGTCCAGTGTACTCATAACCTAACGAGCACCCGCATACTATCTCAAGTACGACGTACTGACGGCTGTGGGACAGACCGTCTCCCACGCTGGGATGAGAAGCGCATACGCTAGTCTACTCCGGAGTATCGATGCCCTGTCTCGATAGTCCAACGACTAGGGACCTGTATAAGGATGTGCTTATAGATCACCCAGCTCCCACGAGTGTGAGCGCCATCACAACGCTGGTAATCAAACAAAGATCCTAAGGGCTCTACTAATATGTATAACAGCGATATGCTAAAAGAAACACATGCACATATTAAAGCAGAGACAAACCAAGTAGCATACTACCATTTCGAGCAAGATTGTATATACAACTGTGAATATCCCAAGCTTCCATCAAGTAATATACAAACTAGTATGATACAGTAATGGCCTCTAGGGTATATACACTAACAATCTCCCACTTGCACTAAGGCCATGCACTGGCGTATCGAAGACCTATCATCTCGATCAGCCGCTCGAACTGAGTCTGGGGCAAGGCCTTGGTGAATGGATCTGCTGTGTTATCTTCTGAAGCAACCCTCCGAACCTCGATCTCCTGGCGATCTACGATCTCCCTGATCAGGTGATACCGCCTCAAGATGTGTCTGGATTTCTGATGGGACCTGGGTTCCTTCGCTAAAGCTATAGCCCCGTTGTTGTCGCAATACAGAGGTATTAGGTCAACAATGGACGGAACCACCTGAAGTTCTCTCAAGAACTTCCTCATCCAGACAGCTTCTTTTGCGTCATCAGATGCAGCGATGTATTCCGCTTCCATAGTCGAGTCAGCAACGGTTTCCTGTTTGGAGCTCTTCCAACACACCGCCCCTCCATTGAGGGTAAAGACAAAACCCGACATGGACTTGGAATCATCCTTGTCACTCTGGAAGCTGGAGTCAGCAAAGGCCTCAATCTGCAGGTCTTTTCCGCCATACACCAAGAACATCTCCTTAGTCCTTCTCAGGTACTTGAGAATGTTCTTTACTGCTATCCAATGTTTCTCCCCAGGGTTTGACTGATACCTGCTTACCACACTCAGTGCATAAGCTAAATCCGGTCTGGTACACAATATCGCATACATTATAGAGCCTACCGCAGAAGCGTAGGGTATAATAGACATGCGATCCCTCTCCAAATCAGTCTTGGGAGACATCTCTTTGGAGAGGGTGATCCCGTGACAAGCCGGTAGATTACCGCGCTTGGAATCTTCCATACTGAATCTCTTCAGTATGGTGTCGATGTACCTGGACTGCGAAAGTCCTAATATCCTCTTGGATCTGTCACGGTAGATCCGGATACCCAGAATGTATGAGGCATCACCCAGGTCTTTCATGGAGAACCTGTGTGACAAGAACCCCTTGACAGATTGTAGCATAGGAATTTCATTTCCTATTAAGAGAATGTCATCCACGTATAAAACGAGGAATACTACAGTTCTCGCTACAAATCTACAATAGATGCATGGTTCATCTGGATTTTTGATAAAGCCAAATTCCTTGACCGTCTCATCAAAACAGATGTTCCAACTCCGCGATGCCTGCTTTAGTCCATAAATGGACTTAAGCAACCTGCACACCTTTCCGCTGCTCCCACTCTGAATGAAACCCTCTGGCTGATCCATATAGACACACTCCTCTAAATGTCCATTTAGAAAAGCTGTCTTTACGTCCATCTGCCAAATCTCATAATCGTGGAAGGCAGCAATGGCAAGAAGAATCCGAATGGATTTCAGCATAGCTACTGGAGAAAAAGTTTCGTCATAGTCCAAACCAGGTCGCTGACGAAAACCCTTTGCAACCAGTCTAGCTTTATAGGTCTCAACCTGTCCATCTATACCAATCTTCCTTTTGAAGATCCACTTGCATCCTACGGGTTTTACCCCATCTGGAGCAATGTCCAACGTCCATACTTTGTTGGTGTACATGGACTCCATTTCGGTCCGCATTGCATCCAGCCATTTTACCGAGTCAACGCTCTGAATGGCTTGCTGGAAGCTAGTAGGCTCATCAAAATCTATGATGCAATCCTCTCTATCCCCGTCAATGAGAAAATCGTAGTATCTCTCGGGCGGATGAGACTGCCTACTACTCCTGCGGAGTGGCGTGGGAATGTCCTGATCTTTCGAACCCTCTGGTTCTACTAAGCTTTCAGTAATAGCTTGTGGTTCTGGAATTTCTTCCAGTTCTATTGCGCTCCCACTTATTTCTTTTTCTAAGAACTGATGTTCCAGAAAATGGGCATTACGAGAAACAAGGACTTTTTGTTCCTCTGCGTAATAGAAAAGATACCCCCTGGAGTTCTTTGGGTATCCCACAAACTTGCACAGTACTGAGCGTGCCTCGAGCTTGTCCGTATGCTGCTTTTTGACATAAGCTGGACATCCCCAAATCTTCAGGTATTGAAGATAGGGTTTCTTCCCACTGCATAACTCATATGGTGTGGTAGGCACAGTCTTAGTTGGAACTCGGTTCAAAAGGTATGCAGCTGATTCTAGCGCATATCCCCAGAACGATCGCGGTAACTCAGCGTTACTCATCATGGACCGTACCATATCCAATAGGGTTCGGTTCCGTCTCTCCGATACACCGTTATGTTGCGGAGTGTATGGAGGAGTAAGCTGAGAGAGAATTCCATTCTCTTTTAAGTAACCCAGGAACTCGGCACTCAAGTATTCACCACCTCGATCAGATCTCAGTGCCTTGATACTTTTGCCTGTTTGCTTTTCTACTTCATTCTTATATTCCTGGAACTTATCAAAGGCTTCGGATTTATGCTTCATTAAGAAGACATGTCCGAACCTTGAGAAATCATCCGTAAAAGTAATGAAGTAAGAATAACCGCTTCGTGCATGTGTAGACATTGGACCGCACACGTCGCTGTGTACGAGTCCCAAGAGCTCGCTCGCTCTTACTCCGTGTCCAGTGAACGGAGTCTTTGTCATCTTTCCCTTGAGACAGGATTGACAAGTTGCATACGATTGATATTCGAACGAATCCAAATATCCTTCTGCATGTAACTTAGTCAACCTTCTCTCACTGATGTGACCCAGTCTACAATGCCATAAGAAAGTTTTATCGATTTCTGGAGACTTTCTTTTGTGTGTATTCTGTACATTGAAAATCTGTGGCTGGTTTAATACGTATATACCGTTGTTCAATGTACCTGACCCAATCAAAACTTGATTAAGGTGAATGTTCACTACATTACTTACAAATGCAAATTCATAACCTTCTTTAGATAATAAAGATACAGAAATGATATTACAGATTGCATTTGGTACATAATAACAACTACGCAAAACCAAAAAGTGTCCATCCGACAATCCCAGGTGATAGTCCCCCACGGCCTCAGCATCCATGCTAGCACCGTTTGCAACTCTGAGGGTCATGTCACCTGCCTTCAAAACTCTACGCTTTCTCAACGCCTGCAAAGAATTACAGATATGAGATCCTGATCCGATATCCAATACCCAGGATGTAGAGTTTATTGATAGACAGTTTTCAATAACATACACACCTGAAGCTGAAGCTGCAACTCGCTTCAAATCCTGTGTTCTGGCTTTCCAAGCCTTGCAATCCTGTTTCCAGTGACCACTTTTGTGACAATAGAAGCATTCTTCCTTCCCCACCAGCTTTCCCACTATCTTTTTTGCTTTACCTTTTCCCTTCGTATCCACTTTACCGACACCGCCTCTTGGTTTGGCGGGGGCTTTCTTCTTCTTGCCCTTGGCTTTCACCCTGGACCTAGAAGAGGAAGATCCTCCTACAAACAAAGTGGATGTCTCCCTACCCTTCTGTAGGGTGCCCTCAGCACTCCTCAACATGTTCAGAAGCTCGGAAAGTTCAACCTCCTTTCCTTGCATGTTGAAGTTAAGAATAAACTGGGCGTAAGTGGAAGGAAGGGACTGGAGAATCAAATCAGTATAGAGTTCATTCTCCAACGTGGTCCCAAGGTCCGCGAGCTCCTCAATGTAGCCAATCATCTTAAGCACGTGTTCCGCTATTGATGATCCGACGGCCAACCTTGCCGAAAACAACTTCTTCGACACTTCGTATCTTGCGATACGAGACTGCTCTCCATACAGTTCTTTTGTATGAAGAAATATGGACTCTAGGTCCATATTCTCGTGCCTCCTCTGATGTTCATTGTCCATCGAGGCTAGTACGAGGCATCTGGCCTTCGCGCAATCTATTTCCCAGGTCTTGTAGATTTCCCTATCTACGACACTGGTTTTGGGACCTGGGACAGGGGGAGCTTTGGTGGTAAGGACATACCCCAACTTGCCATAAGTGATTGCCATCTTGACATTCCTGAGCCAATCTTTGTAGTTTGGCCCTGTCAATATGTTTTTATCTAGTAATAACTTAAGTCCGGTCATGTTGAATGGTCGCTGCAATTAGGAGAGAGAAAAGAAACACTTTAGCATGATGCTCTTGCAAGTTTAGAGTGGTTTTTAATTTGTCTAAACTGGATGGCTCCCACTATCTCTCGAATCCCTTCTCAAACCGTAAAGAAAGGATTAGTCAGGATCAATCTCACCGTACAATACTTGCTTAACCGTTCAGCCAGGCCAGTGTCGGTACTTCAAGGGAGGTTTTCCAACGCTTTCGCGAAGTTCTTTAATTAAGTAACCTCTTTTCCCTGTGGGCGTAGCCCCGCTAACACCTTTCTAGACACCTACTAAGTTTATAGCATTGATCGTTAAGTGAGAGTTTTCCCGAGGAGTAGCATATACTCACAGTAGGATCGGGATCCAAATATCATCGCGTGATAAAACCGAAGGAATCCTACCAGAATTATCACACTCCAAATGGTATGCAGCGCTAGCAAGTTTCAGTACTTATGAAACTCCCGATGTGGATTTTTGCCCCATGCTCTTATGACCTTGGCGTGAGGTCAAAATGTCATAAGTCACATGTCAAGTTCTTCCCATCATTATCCTGGTTAATTTGAACCCACCCGTACCTACCCTTGACGTAGGCCAAAATGGCAGTACGACTGTCTCAAACCAACGCATTCTATCTATGCAACAGATAAATATCCGGCAGCTACCAATCACTATGCCTTGGCGTGAGGTCAAAATACATAGCTTGAATACTACCGAATATTTAACTGAAATGATGGAGGGCTACGGATGGTTTTGGCGAAACCGTGAACGTAGTGAACTTGATATAATCGATGGAACGAGATAGCTTTCAAAAGGAGTGGTTCAAGCTCCGCGTTTTAAAAGTTTAGTTTTGAAAAGAACCGAGTGGTTTTTAAAGTGTTCCAATCGACTTTTACTTGGTTTATTTTCGTGCATTAGTTCTTTTAATGCGTCCCATCATTTAATCCTACCATTGCAGAAAACAACCAAAATATGACGTACGCTTATGCCATTCGCATTCGCCACGGGGCCCCGTCATCACCCGTTAGGTTACTTAACTAACGACAGAGCGGGGGCTGGGCTAGCGCGGCTGTAAAACATAAGCAACGCCTAAATAGTTATCATATATAAATATATAGCAATGATAGACATTTCAGATCACAGATGAATACATTGGATATACTAGGAACCCGCAATCCGTTCGAGCCTGCAACGAAAAGCGGATTACACGGTCGCGGTGAATAGCCAATACCCCACCCAAGACCCCTACGGGTGAGGCAAACTACCCTCCAAGTACCCGAAGCGAAGCAACCTCCCTCACCACCGTGAGTAGGCCACTCGGCACTTCGAGATACCCGGTAGTTTATGTACCCCCTCCATCGGTCTATCCTAGGAGCAAAAACAGTAAAAAGAATTATACAATGACGGCTACAACCCCGACCCGGTTGTGCGGCCAAACAAATAATAATATTACATCAATTTACATGTTACAATGAATGAAAGAAAAAGCAACACTCATCTCACATCCACCCCGGCTATTCATCCGCGACAATCCAACCCATTCATATACACATACCATCATCAATCATAGATCACAGATATGTATAACCCCGACTAATCGACATATAGCGATTAGCCGACGTTCAATACATATAAGCATCACAGATATAACCTTTTAGTCAAAGTGTATTGAAGTTCGGAAAAAAATACGGATTTATAGGCCCCCAAAAAAAAATTTCTATTCTGGAAAATCTGGGCACATATAAACCATCTTAAAAATCCTAAAACCAAGCCAGAAATACACTGCACTAAAATCGACCCAGAGAGGAGCCAAGATGGCCGCGGTTGCGCGGCAATAGCTTGCTATTGCCGCGGAACCGCGGCTCTTTGGTCGAATCTTTGGATCGTTTTTGGTGGCTTTCTTCACAAAACCCTGAGATGATTTTTGGAGTATGACAAATTTTATTTCGAACAGAAAAAATTTTAACAGAAACTTAGGGTTTTTAAAACTCGGTTTTTCGATTTTTCCGATTCGAACTTCGATACACTCTACTACCTAGCTAGTTTATGTTTAGTTAGGCTCTGATACCACTGTAAGTCCATATTGCCCACCCCGGTGCTTGCGGGGAGGCGGAAAACGGAATAAAAATTGAATTTTTATGAACTTAGGCAACATGGACTAGACTATGAAGGATCTTTGCTAAACAAAAACAAGCTAAAGCTAACTAGAAACTAGCTAAGAGCTAGAAAGGTTATACCTTGGGCTTTAAGTCCTTCTCTCCTTGCTCCTTGGAGTGGTGGAAGGAGGTCACCTTTGTCGTCTTCTCCCGTCAAAGAAAGATCCACCCGAAAGCCTCGACCTTTGGCTTCAACTCCAAGCTAGAAGTAACTAGGGTGCAAGAAGTGCTAATCCTTGAACCCTAGATGAGAGTAGAGATTATCAAGAGAGGGTTTTTCTTAAGCTCAAGTGTTTCTCAACACATGAGAGGGGAGAGCTTGAGGGAGAGGAAGAACAAGAGAGAGAATGTGAATGATAGAATGAGAGAATAATATGAAGCATACTCTCATATATGTGAATTATTGTAATTAGAAAATTAGTGAGATAATTGTCATGGCTTAATCAAGACATGACCATTATCATTTCATTTTTAATGCAAATTGCAAGGATCAAAGAGCATCTTCCAAATGAAATGATGATGGTCAAAGTGTCAACAAGGTCAACAAGTCAAGATAGGTCAAATGGTCATCAACCATAACCATGCACAATTATTAAACTAATATCAATTAACAATAATACACACATAAGCATTAGGGTTAATAAAATGACAATAGTCATTAACCCTAATCAAAGTCCTCTCCCTCTGTCTCAAGCAACTGTGCATACGCACCCGTATTCGTGATCCGAGGAACACGAATACAATGAGAAAAAGCCAATCCCAAATCATATACCAGGATCCGGCTTAAACCAAAGCCCGCTAGTATAAGCTGTCCGGACAGCAAACGTGCACAAGTGTGCGGATGTGAACGAACCCTGTCTCAAAACCATGCGACCTCTACTCATTTTGCCTAAAGGCGAATAGCTCTCTGTGTGGGACTCTAAAGACTCGACACTACGCTGGCAGTGGGTTTAACCACAGACCGCAAGCGGCACTAGCTGTACGTAACGGTCCCCAGGTAGATGTCGATAAGAAGACTGACGAGGTGAACCCCATCTGAACTCCTACTGAGCCTGTATGTGACAATCTCCGTACAGTCCGGTCTGTTCGTCTGATACATCGCATGGCGGGCCTAGGAGGGCGGTGAACGTCAGTCCCCTAATAGCGGTACAAGTCGTGTCGGAGTGTAGCCCAGAACACCCTGAGATAACACTGGAAACCTACCAGTATATCTCGCTTGCCCTGGCCAGGGACTACTCGTGTAATGGCTCTCCTGGACACAGTGCGATGTCAACCCCCAATACCGGGAGAGACGAATCCTGTCTAACCGTTACTGCCTCCAAGTGCTTCGGGACTGCACCTAAAAACTACCTGTTTGCACGACTCCTTTGAGCCGTGGTAGGGTAGCAATCAAAGTGCAGTGGGAACACACTCGAGGCGAAGTGACAGTGTCAAGTCAGCGGACTAAGCTGTACTCATGTCACCTGGGAACTGATAACCGACGATAGGTATAATACCAACCAACAGTTCCCGACGAGTCCTGTCCAGTGTACTCGTAACCTAACGAGCACCCGTATACTATCTCAAGTACGATGTACTGACGGCTGTGGGACAGACCGTCTCCCACGCTGGGATGAGAAGCGCATATGCTAGTCTACTCCGGAGTATCGATGCCCTGTCTCGATAGTCCAACGACTAGGGACCTGTATAAGGATGTGCTAATAGATCACCCAGCTCCCACGAGTGTGAGCGCCATCACAACGCTGGTAATCAAGTAAAGATCCTAAGGGCTCTACTAATATGTATAACAGCGATATGCTAAAAGAAACACATGCACATATTAAAGCAGAGACAAACCAAGTAGCATACTACCATTTCGAGCAAGATTGTATATACAACTGTGAATATCCCAAGCTTCCATCAAGTAATATACAAACTAGTATGATACAGTAATGGCCTCTAGGGCATATACACTAACAGCAGCGTGGTATTATAATCTGATGGAGTACCGTCCATCTCAGTCGATGTAGTGTGTGGTGGGGGAAAAGAAGATAAAGAAGCACCAACTTCGGAGTCGATAGCAAGAACGCGGACAAGACGGGCACTAGAATCCCATGTCCAGCCAAGCATGCACTAAGCGGGTTTAGTGTAAGTGGCAGCATGTGTGTGATTTAAAATTGGTCTGTTTTGAAAAGTGTGTCGGATTTAGACAAATCACACAAAAATGCACAAACAACCCTAGAACTAAGGTTACCTAGGTCCAGTCTCTAGACCACTCCTAGACTTCTAAAGGACAAGCCGTAGAATCAATTCTCTACCACCTCTTTACTACTCTTGTGGCCATGTAAGTGCCAGGTAAGTGGGAGGTTCTCCACTACGTAAGTAGTGGGCCTAATTAAGTAACCACTTTCCTTAGACACACTTGCCTGGACACCACAAAAGTAATGCGGATAAGCGATAGATTACCCACGACCTTCCTCTGTCCTTATTGAGCGCGACAGTCCTTAGAGTCTTGTCTAGATATTTTTTAAATTAATGTAGGGTTGATGCAGATGCTTGGTTTGTGATTTGTGGGGCTTAGGAAGGGTGATAAAATCCCCACCTAATCTGAATTTGGTCCTTGCCCCTTAAAGTCCGTATTAAAATATGCAAAACAAACCAATCACAAAACTTTGCAAAAAGATTTTTGAGCGGCGATATTTTGCAAAGAATCCTGCAGAAAAGATATTTTATTGGATTTCAGAGGAGAGAGAAAGAGTTGAGAAACTTTACCAGAGAAGTTTGGAACCCTAGATCTCCAATTCCGCCGCGCTTCCGTCGGGAATGAGGCTTATTTGCCGCGGTTCCGCCGCAAGGAAGAGAGATCAGTTTATGAAATTTTTCTCTGTGGCCTTCTGTATTCCTCTGGATCTCGATGAATGTCTCTGTCTTTCTGTTTCCTCAAGTCTGCGACTCTAGATCTCCTTGCAAAATTCACACAATTCGTTAAATATGCAATTTGCAGTTTTGTTTTAATTATGATATAGATCGAATAAGAATTCAACACAAATAGTAAGAATAAAAAAATTACGCACGTATCCCCGGCAACGACACCATTTGATTTGTATAGATTTTTATGTGTGTAGTTAACCGCAATCAGAACGGTGCCGCACGTAGCTAGACCGAGGTGAGTATAGGTCGTCCTCAGGGAAACGTTGAATATTTTATTCTTATCTTAGACGTGTTGAGAAAGAAAGGAGGAAGAATAAAGAATGGTTGTAGGTTCTAGATCTACGTTAAACACGGATGCAAAAATATAGATCTAGATTAACTACGGATGTAAGTTTAATATAAAAAGGGGGCTTGTAGGGTTCATTAAGATTTAGTAGTTATGGATGATTAATTAAAGATTACTCTTTTTATCTTTTAATAGATTTAAAACTAGAATGACAGTGATGCATGTAGATTAGGGTTTCTGGAGGGAAAAGGGTTCCCACTCTTAACCTCTATCTCGACATGGAACTCCGTTCATGTCTAGCCTTTACCAAAACAATCATTAATCTAATCTCTAATCGCGGTCGAGACTAACAATAAATTGGTAGCGCGCCCGATTAGGATGTTAATGATTCTTTTGGTAAAGTTTATAAACTTTATAGGACGTAAAAAGAGTTTAAGGATCTTCATCATTCATTAATCTATCCTAATCCTACGAGCCCTAACAAGCAGAGAATTACTCGCACATGATGGGAGAAGAAGAGATGGAGAGGGAAATCATATTAAAACTACAAAGAAATAGAATAAGAAAAAGAACTACCTTTATTAATCAACAAAATTCATTTACACTTTGTTCCTTTAGAAAATGATTACAAAATGCTAGTTTGCTTCTCGATCTCTTCTAAGGAGGTAGATGAACCGTTGATGATGCCTGGATGCGTGAGTCGTCTTGGACTTCGTGATCTCTTCAGCTTGATCATTTTTCCAAGAGGCTCTCGGTCCTTATTTATAGTCACAGAGCCAGAACCCTAGTCTCATAATTTGGAAACCAGTAGTTAAGATCCAAACAGCAAAATCCCAACTCCCAAATAGTCCAATACGCGGCGGATCCGCCGCCAATAGGGAGATCGCTTGATTTGGTCTTCTGGAGCTTTATCTTTATAACACGTGGTGATCTTTTTAATCTCTGGAAACTGAAAATCTTTTCTACATCACTGCCAGACTTGATTTCTTTGATTTACTTTCTTAATTAAGCAGGTTTGTTCCAACAACTTTGATTTCCTTGATTTCAGCCCTGAAAATTCTGCACAACAACTCAACAAATAATATTAGTAGAGTTTGTTTTATTGAGATATTAACTTAACCATTAAGAATTGGTTAAAGGTATTTAATAAGGTAAGCATATTTAGATGGGCCAAATGTTACATGGATATTATATGCTTACTTTTTCCTACCAAATGTTAATTATAATATATAAACACATGAAAATAGTATTTTTACAGATAAACCCTCACATGTATCATATATTATAATAAACACCTTTTATTATAAAGAAATAGTAGGAAAAATGTCATATTAAATGTGCAGTTTTATCAACTGAACAAATACCCCCAAACTTATCTTTGATCGTCCCGAGCAAATTAGTTTATTCAAAAGAAGGAGAAAAAGAAAGGAGAAAGCTAAGCACACTTTTGTAGGCAACACGATTGCATCGAGCACGTGCAACAAGCCGTTAAACCTCTAGGTGTCCCTAGTAGGAGGAGTGTTGTCTCCTGAGGGTTTTCAGCGGATTACACCCACAAAATCCTATAATAAAAGAGAGATGGTGAAAGTTATATATAAAGATAAGAACTATAAAAGAAAGACTTTGAAAATTTAGAGTTTCCAACTACACTAGCTTTTCAGTTGTCATGAGCCCTATTTTAATAGTCATGAAAAGATGTTAGAAATCACATCATCCCTCAATAAATCATCGTCTTTATTCTTCATTCCTATTTTTCATCCAAATATCGATCATATACCCCTACGTGTGTGTATAGAACATCCCTACACTCGGAGAATTCAATTCAAGCTATTATACTCTTGTCCATCTACCTCAGTACTTTTTAATTTGGATGGATTTGCTCACACATTTTTCATACGACCGTTAATACTTCTTGAGGTACTAACCGGCCGATTACTCATGTGCTTGCTGATTAGGTGTATTAGTATTTTCCTCGTCTTGCACCACCTAAGGCTTAGCAGTGACTCCCAGACCAGTTGGTCTAAGGCACTAGGTGATGAAGCACCCTCGCTATATTTTTTATTGCTGCCTTGGTGATAACAAAACTAGTGTTCATTTTTCTCCACCATTTTATCTTTTATTCATTTTTTTTACTTCCTTCATACTTTGGCTTTTAGACAAGAGCATTTCAAGGTATCCTCTACTAACCCGAGTTTCAAGACGTGTGTAAGTGCGTATAGTAGGGTATCAACGTTCAAATGTTTGGCTTCCAGAATAGAAACTATTTTTCAGATTTATTTTTATCCTCAGATTAGTGACTTCTTTCATCTTACTAATCCTTGGGAAAACAACTCATAACTACTTATTACTAGTTTCATTTAAGAAACATCTAACTTTCTTGTTTTTCTTGAACTATTCCTATCTTTTAAATATAATTTTTCACACAATGCACAATAAAAAGGCATCCCCAAGCGGGAGCTAGCTCTACGCCAACAGGCGGAAACAACCACACAATGCACAATATTATAGAACGCCAAAGGGCGAGGCTCAAAACTCAAAAGAAAACCAAATCCACCAGAAACCATAATAATACAAGCGCGACTCTAAGGTCGAAATAAAAACAACTGGTCTTCTAAACTATCAAGAATACAAGTTTGATTGATGGAGCTTACTAGATACAAATGAAATAATAAAAGTACAACGGCGGTCCTGATACAATGAACCAACCTACCAAGCAAATCACCCTGAATGAAATGATGTGCCAGTAAGCTGCCAAGGAAAACCCGTACATTGAAACCTGTAAGAAAAATTTGGCACAACGGGGGTGAGTTGCCAACTCGTGAGTATAAGACATCTGCGAGAAGAAATCGAATGCACGACGCTGTCCTAGGTCATAATAATATACTTAATATACCACTAGTCATTTAGTAGTGCAGGGTAATAAACTATGCGCAAGAACAATGCTCAGTGCTCGTGTCAATGCTTCATGTAGTAACATGGCATGTATATGAGTATGCATGCACCATGAATGTAAAACAATAAACCATGAAATATGGGTATGTCTATATAAGAAATCTTTAACCTTATCATAGTAAAATCTGTATGGTAATCTGAATCAGCAATGAAATCCATGGAAATCCGTGTCAAGTATCGACACAAAACATGTAAAACTCAAAATCTCAATAGCTCATAGTCTCAATATCTCATAGTCTCAATCTCTCGGGCTCCGTCAGTCCGGATCGGCCCATATCATCAAATCTTACGACAACGGTCGGTATCCTCCGGATATCCGCCGCGCCAGACATCACCGGTAGGTAGTCTTCCCCTGCCAGGCTCATCGTCTACAACTCAATTTTCTTGCCCCAGGGTACCATACCGGGCCTACCATGTACCCGAGACGGTTCATACACTCCTCGAATCAGGTCTGGAAATCCAACAGAAAACATGAAATCTCATGGTGGACTACACATACATCACGAGAAAACCGCAACTTATATTTTAAAAAGAGAGGGAGAGAGAGAGAAGTTTATATATATATATATATTCTTGCGATTTTCCCCAAAATCCAGAAATCTCATAGAAATCCAAAATCCCAAGATCATGAGTAAGTAAATAATACGTATCGGCATAAGCCCCACAATACTGCATGATAACATGAAAATGTGAATGCATGAAATGTCTTAGTAATAAATGCAATGTCTAGACTAACACCTGAGAGTAATCACAGTATTATGTTGATCTAGTCTTTAGCTGATTCTATCAATAAAAGATAATATATTCTAAAATGTACGTGACATAGCAATTACCGATGATGATGTGTGTGAGCCGGCAAATAAGTGTACGTGGATATGCGCATCATCGGTAATGGTGTTGGTGTCCTAACAGACAGAGTTTCATACTGACTAAAGAAACATATGTATGAACATGCAACTTGATGATTACAATCTAAATGTAAAGATGAATGTGTATTAACCACTCATTTGGAATGTACATATCTAACTACAACTATATGACTCAAGCCTAAACTAGTATCTATCTAACCTACATTCTGAGTCGATATCTCTAATAGTCGACGATCCAGCCTCAATAGTGTCACGTACATAGTACGACTTCCTCGAGTCAAGAGTGCGGATCAATCATCACATCTACGTCTCGTACGGTAAAATCCATCGTACTGCATCCCAAAATCGGGTTACGGGTCAACTATCACCTATGTACATCATCATTCGTATAATATCATCATCAAATAATGTCATGATCAAGGGTACTGTACTGTAATCGCATACATCCCAATATCACCAATCATATATCATTGTCTGCGTAAATATACATCGTCAATTGGTCCTCAGAAATATCATGTCACATATATCATATCGTGATTAAGTCACATATATCATGTCGTGATTAAATCACATATATCATATCGTAATCAAGTCACACATATATCATATCGTGATTCAGTCACATATTACAGTCTGGGTTCTATTCTAGAGTCTCGTATATCTCAATGTCATCATCACCTATTATCGTTTATGTATACATATCCATTTTCTCATTTTCCAACGATCCACTAACATCATAATACTACTGTATAGCCAAGAGATCACGGCATCAAGCCCAGTTATATCGTCTCATCCGCATGTATCATATAACATCATTATATCACATATACATGTTGTGTATATATATATACCTACACACATTCCTATACACACACACACACACATACACCAAGTCAAGTTTCTGTGTGTGTGCGCGTGTGTGTGTCTACCTGAAACCTATGAATTCCCTCCAAGACATTCATCCTCTGGTAAAGTCTTTCTAAATCAGTCTAATCCAACATAAAGTCTTTAATAGGGTCCTACTCGCCAAGAATCTAAGGTCACGTCCGACTTCCTAATGACAATAAGTAATATTTCTATTCTACGTTTGCGGGGGTGCTAAACGCCATCCACCCGTCTTCCCCCGTAGATATACATCTACTCACCTGGTCCTTGTCTGCCGAAGACGATGTCGCCCTCCTCTTCTTTCTCATCCGAAGTCCACGTGAAGGGTACCTATACGCAAACTTATATAATATCGTAAACTGAATCACGGACAAAACCAAAACGACGCACGAAACGCGCATAGGTTAAAACCTATGACCCGCTCATGCAAAAGAACCAAATATCGCTCGATATCGGCGTACAAACGCCGATTGATCGAAATAAAACACCAACAAACAACTCTTAGTTTCAAAACTCATTATTTATAATATAAAACATGGTTTAAATCATCGAAACCTTAAAATCGATCAAATCGTCCTATTTCGCAAAACCTTGAAAATGTCAATTTACCGTTTTACTTCAAAACTTGATGTTTAAATGAAACTAATGGTCATAATATTCATTAAATAACATAACTAGATTATATAAACCATTACTATATTTTTATCACACTAATTTGTCTTAAATTGAAAATTCTAGTTTGAAATTTTATCCGATTTCAACACCTTGTAAGCAAAACTTCCCAATTCCACAACTAAACTTGATTTTGCATGAAATAAATTATTAAACTACAATTTATGATGTTAATAATGTCATGAAACCATAATTAGATTTTAAATCTCAATTATTTAAGAAATTTCTAAAACCTAGTTAGCAAAAATAGCATATTTATCACAATTTTCCATTATCAATTTGAAACTAGTAACTAAATTAGGTTTTTCATTCCTTTAACATGTTAATATTCTCATTAAAACCACAATCTAATGATAAAAACCTCAATTAGAATTTTATATCACCAATATATATATTTTATAAAAACCTAGTTAGCAAAATTGTTTAATTTAAACAATTTTGAATGAACAATTTATAATACATCAACCATGCTAGATTTTTCCTTTCTAAAAAATTTTAAACTACTTATTATAACCCCACTCAATTAATAAAAACCCTAACTTGATTTTAGAAACCCTACCTTGAATTTTAAACTTGCAAATAGAATCAATTAAGAAAAATCTAAATATGCTAGATTAAAGCATTTAACCACAATTAATCATTGGAATAAGAATTATACCTCCACAACATGAGATCCAAACATGAAAATATGCCTCCAAAAGAATGGTTTCCTACTCTAAAATCCATGCTAAATAGGTCAAAGGAAAATGGTAGAGATTGAATATTGATTTTGAGGTTTATTTTTGGACTTTTTGTTGAATTTTTGATGATTTTTGAAGGGAAAATGAGCTTGGAAAATGGGGGGGCTGCCATGGGGTGAGGCCGGCCATGGCATGAAGAGAAAGAGGGAAAGAAAAAGATGTGAAAAGTTGTGTAGAAAGTTCTTCAAAAGATACATCTTTTATGTCTTTTCACCATTTTCTTTAGTTATCAATTTTTCTTTTCAACAAAATGATCCTGGAAAAATCTAGAACCATGAAGAGATTTGAAAAAGAATTTTGCATAAACACACTTGATTCAAAGATGTCATGGTTCACTTTGTAAAATTAACTCATTTCAATTTTGTAATTTACACCAATTTAATGTATAATTAAAGCTTATGTTAATATTTAAATTTAATTAATTACGGAAACTATTTTAATAAACTAATAATTTATAAGTCACTAAATAAACACCAAATACTAGTAATTATATCGTTAAAATAGGTCTTTTTAAATTTATGATGAAAAATAATTATGGTTAAGTTTTACGAAAAATACGGTTTATTTTATCGAAAATCAGAAAATTCGCCTAAAGGATTTTTATTTATTTAATTGTTTATTTATTTATTTTTAAAACGTTACATCTGTGCCCACCACTCCATATGAGATATAGAAAGGAAAGAGACCATAGCATAATTATGTTAAGATATGGGGTTGTCCGGCATATGTGAAAACACAAAATCCAGACAAACTCGAGGCAAGGTCAGTTCTGTGCAAGTTTATAGGATATCTCAAACATTCGCAAGGGTATATCTTCTACCACTCCGAGGAATAAAAGGTGTTTGTTTCTCGACATGCCACCTTCTTAGAAAATGGTTTTCTTATAAAACAAATAAGTGGCAATGAGGTAAAACTGGAAGAAATTCCAGTAGCACAGGCTACAACTGACAATTTGGTGGAACCAGAGGATTCGATAGTTCCCAACGAACCTCAGCCTCTCCGCCGATTTAGTAGGGTTTATCATCCACCTGAGAGATACTACGATTTTCTCATTGATGGTGGGAGCGAGGATTGCATTATGGAAGATGATGACCCAACTAGCTTCGAGCTGGCCATCACGAGTGGGGACTCTGTGAAATGGCTGGATGTAATGCGATCTGAGATGGAATCCATGTACACCAACAAAGTATGGACTTTGGAAGTTCCTCCTGAAGGGGTAAAACCCATTGGAGCAAATGGATCTTTAAGAAGAAACTTGGTGTAGATAGAAAAGTTGAGACTTTCAAAGCTAGATTTGTTGCAAAAGGTTTTCGTCAACGACCAGGTGTGGGTTATGATGAAACCTTTTCTCCAGTGGCTATGCTTAAGTCCATCCGGATCTTACTTGCTATTGCTGCATACCATGACTACGAAATCCGGCAATTGGATGTTAAGACCGCCTTTCTAAATGGTGATTTAGAAGAGTGCGTGTACATAACTCAGCCAGAGGACTTCGTAGACAGTGGGAGCAGCGGAAAGATGTGTAAGCTGCTTAAATTCATCTACGGGTTAAAGCAGGCATCGCGGAGTTGGAACATCTGTTTTGATATGGTAGTCAAAGAGTTTGACTTCATCAAAAACGTAGATGAACCTTGTATATACAAGAAGTTGGCAGAGAGTAAGGCTGTCTTTCTCGTATTGTACGTGGATGACATACTCTTGATAAGAAATGATGTTCCTATGCTGCACTCGGTCAAACTCTTCTTATCACAAAGATTCTCAATGAAAGATCTAGGTGATGCCTCCTGCATCTTGGGGATTAAGATCTATAGAGATAGATCTAAAAGAATATTGGGATTGTCCCAATCCAGGTACATTGACACCACACTAAAAAAGTTTAGTATGGATGAATCCAAGCGTGGGAATTTATCCACGATCTCAGGACTCACTCTCTCCAAAGAGATGTCTCCCAAGACTGATTTGGAGAGAGCTCGCATGCAAGAGATACCCTATGCTTTGGCAGTAGGCTCTATCATATATGCGATGCTATGTACCAGACCCGATGTAGCATACTCTCTAAGTGTAGTGAGTAGATATCAAGCAGATCCTGGAGAGAATCACTGGACAGCTATGAAGAACATTCTCAAGTACTTGAGAAGGACTAAAGAGATGTTCTTGGTGTATGGTAACGGAGAACTTCAAGTGGAGTCCTTTACCGATTCGAGCTTCTAAAGTGATAAGGACAACTCTAAGTCGCACTCGGGATTTGTCTTTACCCTTAATGGAGGAGCGGTTTGTTGGAAGAGTTCCAAACAGGAAACCGTGGCAGACTCGACGATGGAGGCTGAATACATCGCTGCTAATGATGCTGCCAAAGAAGTTGTCTGGATAAGAAGTTCATAAATGAACTTGGAGTGGTTTCATCCATTGAGCATCTAATACCTTTGTATTGTGATAACAATGGAGCTGTGGTTTTGGCCAAGGAACCCATGTCCCATCAGCGATCCAGGCATATTCTGAGGCGGTATCACCTGATTCGGGAGATAGTTGATCGCCGGGAGATCGAGATCAGGAGAGTAGACACGAAGGATAACACTGTGGATCCATTCACGAAGGTCATTCCCCACATACAGTTTGAGAGACTTTTTAGGATGTTGGGTATGAGATACTACAACAGCTGGCCTTAGTGCAAGTGGGAGATTGTTAGTTATATGTATGCCTTAGAGGCCATTTGTCACGACCCGAAAAGTACGGAACATGACCGGCACTTAAATTACGAAACGTCTCGAGGCGTAAGTAATCTAAGTAAGCCAAAACCCAGAAATCAAAACCAAGTAAAACAGTAGAGTGAAGGAAAACCAATTTAAAGCAAGAAGTTTAACAGCATAAGCTGAAGTATGTATTTTTAAAATCTCAAGTCTTTTCTGAAAATTTCGGCAGAGTTTCCCTTGTAAATACTGACCCCAAACGGGTACAAAACCTAATAAAGCATATATAATGAATAAAGGCATCCCCAAGCGGGAGCTAGCTCTCCGCCATACGGCGGACAAAACCACGCAATGCAATATAATATACAACGCCGAAAGGCGAGGATCAACTCAGGATAAAATCCAACATCATCAAGAAAAACCAGCGAAAACCATAATAATACAGCGCGCGACTCAAAGGTCGAAAGAATATACACTGGTCATCTATCTCTAACAATATACAAGTCTGGTTGATAGAGTTTTACTAGATACAACTGAAATAACAAATATACAATGGTGGTCCTGATGCAAAAGAACCCACCTACCAAAGCAATCGCCCGGAAGGAACAGTGTGCCAGCAAAACCGCAACGAAACCTGTACGGCAAAACCTGTAAGAAACTGTGGCACAACAGGGGTGAGTTGCCAACTTGTGAGTAGAAAACAACACAGAGCAGAAATCGCATGTATGACGCTATCCTAGATCATATCGAGTAATATCCTCAAATAATATCCTGATCCATCTACATATAAGTGCAATGCCACGTGCTCGTGTCAGTGCCTCAGATAGCAACATATCAGATATATGATGTATGAATGCATTATAAATGAAACAGAATACATCATGAATGAGACAACTGTTTTCTTTATTTAATGAGATTTCTGTATATATATAAATCGTGTATCATCAATGAAATCGACAGATAAAACATTGTCCAGTATCGACACAAAATATAAATCTCAGTATCTCAATATCTCAGGCTCCGGCTATCCGGACTGGCCTGTATCATCAAATTTCAATATCTCGGTGTCTCAAGTCTTAATATCTCAGTGTCTCAAATCTCAATATCTCAATACCTCGGGCTCCGTCGGTCCGGATCGGCCCATATCATCAATCACACGACCACGAACGGTATCCTCTGGATATCCGCCGCGCCAGGTAAAATCACCGGTAGG
Source organism: Agapanthus africanus (assembly GCA_030015575.1). Classification (NCBI taxonomy): domain Eukaryota; kingdom Viridiplantae; phylum Streptophyta; class Magnoliopsida; order Asparagales; family Amaryllidaceae; genus Agapanthus; species Agapanthus africanus. The sequence goes on along the minus strand of CM057350.1, from coordinate 125,663,482 downwards.
CAGTCAGCCCCTGCCGGGTTCATCGTCTACAACTCAAGCTTCTTGCCCCGGGGTACCTTACCGGCCCCACCATGTACCCGAGACGGTTCATCCAACTCCTCAAATCGGGTCTTGAAAACATCTCAGAACCGAGAAAACATCATGGTGGACAATACTCAACATATCAAGGAAATCCACATTTTTCTCTTTAAAATAATTCATCAGTTTACAAAACTTTCACATGCGGTTTCCAAATCCAGAAAATATCAAGAAGAATCCGAATCATCAAGTCACCATGTCAATAAAAATGGAAACCGGCATAAATCGCCATAATACTGCATAACCAATGAATATATGGATGCATCTGATATCATGCAATAATTAAACTAGCATATGAAAGCTATAACATGTAGCAACTATCAGTTAGCATGCTATGTCAATGAAATAGTATTTTCTAAAGTGTACGTGACATGGCAATTACCGATGAAGATGTGTGTGAGCCGGCAAACAAGTGTATGTGGAGCATACGCATCATCGGTAATGGTGTTGGTGTCCTGACAGTAGGGTTTCATAATAATTACAGATAACATATGTATAAACATGCAATGCGATGAAATATCATAAATATACAGAAAGCGATATGATAACAGCAACACTGAAGAATAAACCTACCCAATATACGAGTCATACAATTTGGTATTTAAAATACTCACAATCCTCCACTTTTGAAAACTAGTGTGAATCGAGCCCAGTCAAAAGTGTAAGGAAATCCACCTAAGTCCGAGTCGATCTATATATTTCTAGTAGTCGGTGATCTCGCCTCCATAGTATCACATACGATACAATATATATAATATGACATTCTTAAGTCAAGAGTGCGGATCTATCATCATAATTATGTCTCGTACAGTAAATCTATCGTACGACAGCCCAAATCTGGGTACAGGTCAAATATCACATTTATCTCATTATTCATCTGGTATCCTTATCATCACATATCGTGAACAGGAGGTACTGATCTAAGTCTAGTACACTACTAATATCATCAACATAAATGTACGCGTGTGTGAAAACATATCGCCTAAATATCCGCTATAATATCATGTCGTATCTCCTAATACGAACCAAATCACATCACCGATCTCATGGTACCATGCCTAATCTCATCGACTCATTTCCAAATACCACATACCATTCTCAACATCCATACATGTGTATATGAATATGTATATTCATAGTCCCATACCCATGCGTATATACATATATACACATCCCCATATACGCACAAGAAAGTAAATGTATGCGAATGTGTGTGTGCGTGTATGCAAATCTTTACTTTAGGGTTTCGTGACTAAGAAATCCACTAAAATTCTTTCTTCAATTCTCGCTAACACTAAACCCATGATCTCCTAAAGCTTCTCTTGCTAAGTGTTCATATCTCTCAACAACATATAAATGTATATTTATATCACATCACATCAATTCTCACAATTTTGCGGGGGTGCTATACGCCATCCACCTGACTTCCCCCGTAGTTATAATCTACTCACCTCTATCTAGCTTGCTGGAGTCGATGACGCCATGCTCATCCTCGTCATCTCGAAGTCCACATGGGGGTACCTACATATCATATATATAGCATCGTAAACGAATCATGCACGAAAACCAAAACGGCACACGAATCATACATATGTTAAAACCTATGTCTACGCATGCAAGAATAACCCAACAATCCCGGTGGTTGATATACGAACATCCAACAACCAAATACAACACCAACATCAAAACCAAGCACTAAAAATACGGAAAAACATAACCCAAAACAGCTCAAAATGTTCCCAGATTTTGACTCAGGTCAAACTAGTCAATTTTGCATATGGAGTTGCTCTAGATATAGGATAACAATGCCCTAGACCAAAAATCAAAAGGTTCCTCTCTGACCTGGCCGCAAATTGCGGCCCAAAACATTAAATCTGCGGCCTGGATTGGGGGTTAGGGTCCAGGGTTTTGTGTATAGGTCCTAGGTTGCCTGCACGTTTCATGGTCAAGGGAACTTCTTCTACCCATAGTCACATAATTCGCGAATTATTCGGCGAATTCGTGAATAATTCGCGAATTATGTGACGGCCGATTAAATCTGTGAATTATTCGCCATCACTGAACGCGCCGAATTATTGCCGAATTATTCGCGAATAATTCCCGAATTATTCGCGAATTATTCAAAAAAATGCGAATTATTCAAAAAACAGCAAAAAATTCACGAAATCAAAATCTAGCGTCTCATATATTAATTTTATATTAATTTTTTGCTCGAAATCCTTCCCGAACATTTTCCGAACACTTACCGAATCTTTCCCGAATACCTGCCGATTTTTTCCGAATATTTCTCCGAATCTGAATTTTCGACCTCACCGAATTATTGCCGAATCACGAATTTGTGACTATGCTTCTACCAAGGTCTCGGGTCATCCTAGATCTCTAAATACCAATTTCCAGTTCATTAAAAGCCGTAAAACAATTTCAGCAACTAAGTAAAACACTTCCAGATTTTTCTCAGGTGACAATTGGGACATTTTGCATACAGGAGGGGTCTAATTTACTGGAGATGGAGCTACAGAACAAATACGAACCAAAATGCAATAGGTCTGGCCGCAAATTGCAGCCAGAGGGAATATTTCTGCGGCCAAGGTGAGTGATCAGGGGCTATGGTTTCAGTGGGGGGTCCTAGGTTGCCTTCATATATCTCAGTGTTTGCTAAATATTTTTTCGGGTCCCCGAGTGTTAGCAGATTTCCAATTACCATCATATTTTCATAGTTTTCCGATGTCGGGGTTTCTAAGTACGTATTCCGGGGTTTATTCTATGGTTTCAGTCCAAGATACAATCCTTACAGGAGTCATAAGGTCTCTACTAACCTCAATTACACATCACAATTCAAAATTTCTCAAAACCTTCATCTAGGAATTTCTAGGTTCACAAAACCACTCGATATCGATACTAAACATATATGGATGCCTAAGGAATTTAAATACTATTCTAAGGTGCAGAAATTACCTCAATTGGAAACTCAAAAAAATTCTTGAGTTGCCTAAAGTCCTCAAAATTTGATTTTTCTTGGTCCAATGTGCTTCCCTTGAGCTTGTGCATTCTTTTTGTGAAATGGAGATGGGGTTTTGGGTTTGTTTGGGGGGTGTTTTGAGGCTTGAAGTGGAGGAGGGATATGGGGGCTGCCATGGGTGAAGAGGAAGAAGAAATGGTGAAGAGATGAAGAGAGAAACAATGAGTCATGACTATGGTTTGACCCTTCACCCTCTCTCTCTCTCTACAAGCATGCCTCTTATCATGATTTTGTCCCCCCTCTCTCTCCAAATCATCATGATACCTTTTTCCCCTTTTCTTTTCTTTTCCTTTTCTCTTCTTTTCCTTTCCTTTCCTTTTCTCTAAATAGAAACCAAAACAAAACAAGAAAGCCATGTAGAAAAATGTAACACAAGTGTAAAAATGATATGATGCATGTCATGTGCACAAAACACGCTTAATGCGCGATTAGCGATATTTAATCGCGATTAGCGCTAAAATGGTGCAACATAAATCATAGAATTTCATAATTCTCCTAAATCATATAAAACACCCTCATCTCAGTAATTTCTATAATTTTCCAAAATTTTCCCAATTTATCGGTATTTAATTATACCGCCATATTAAAATATTCGTTATATTTATTATTTAATTATAAAAATTCCCAAAAATAATATTTTATTTTTCTGAAATGTTACACCATTATTGTACATGTGATATATATTATAGTGGATGTTTGGATATATGTAGAGAGGACTTTCTTGCTCGTCATGATAGTATGCTATTTGGTTGTTCTTTATCTTAACATGTTGACTTAGATCAGAATACTGTCTTATGATCACATGTTGATAAAGCCCTTAAGATGACTACTTGACTACTGGGACTATGATGAAGATCATACTAGTGGGGCCAGGGTAGTCTACAAGTACATCCTATAATTGTTCCTAATCGAGGGTTTATCAAGACAGGGCATCGACACTCCAGAGTAGACTAGCATATATCTATCTTAACCCATATGATGGGCGATGGATGATCTAACATCCATTGGTGTTTGACATCAAGGATAATATACGTATGCTCAGTGGAGACTGGGTACACTGAACGGACTCGCCGAGAACTCCTTGTTTCTATTATACCTATCGTTAGATAGCAGTTCTCGGGTGACACTGGTACAGGTTGGTCTGTAGACCCGAGATCGTCATAGAGTCTTGTGTGATTCCCACTGTGCTTTGATTTCCACCTTACCACATTCAAGAGGACGTGCAAAATGGTGGCTTTTGGGTACAGTCCCGAATCACATGGAGGCAATAAGCGATAGGAGGGGTTTCGTCTCTCCCGGTATTGGGGGTTGATGTTGCGCTGTGCTCGATTGGCCATAACTGGAAATCCCTGGTCAGGGTTGCTGAGATTTACTGGTAAGTGTTATCAGTAGTTTCTCGAACCGTTATGGACCTCACATCGGCACGACTTATCGGTTACTGGGGTCTGACGTTTACCACCCCTAGACTAGATATGCGACATATCAAACGAAGAGACCGGACTGTACGGTAGTGTTACTGATAGGCTTTACAGGAGTTAGAGCAGACTTGTTTGTTGATCTTCTGATCGCTCAATACCCGGGTGGCCGTTACGTTTAGCTGACCGCTTGCGGCTTGTTGGTGTTTGATATGATCATCACCTACTGCCGGCGTATTGATAAGTCTTTAGAGTCCTACATAGAGGTTTCCAGGCTCAGGAAAAATGGAGTATGAGCACATACGTGATACGTGCGGGATCGAGATTGATACACATATTTGATACTGTATTCTATTCTCGCGATATATGATATCGGCCGGTTATATGTGATATGGCCGGGTTATCGGATCAAGTGTTGATTCGATGAAATAATATATATATATATATATATATATATTATGCTTACTTAAGTATTTATTATTCTCACTTATGATACATTTAACATATATGTGATATATGTTTATTGTATTGTTTTCTATTGTTACATAAATATTATATATGTGATATATAATATTGTGACATGCTAGGTTATACATGCAATAAGGATGTATGAGAATTATATAATGCTAGATATAATGTTTGGGTTTAAATTCTTAAGTAATTTAAAATTGTGGAAATGAGTCATGGTGGAAGCTTCATGAAGCTTGTTGATAACCATTGACAAAGTCCACCCTTTTTGTTTTGCTTAAGATATTTTCTAACCCAACCATGACACATAGCCATGGTTAACTCTCTACATGGGTTAGGTATTGACATATACTAATCCATGGTTGCATTTCCAACCTTATCACATTCATTCATTTTCTTCTTCCTCATCTCTTTGAGCTCTCTTGATTTTGAGATAAAGAAAAAAATAGTGAGAAATTAAATACAAAAGTGAGAAAAATTCTTACTTCATCATCCTCTTCTATACTAGCCATATAGATTAGTGTGTTAGCTTCACTAATTCCGTATTAGTGAAGAGAGAGCTTGAGTCCGTTTTTCCTCGACGTAGATCATCACAAACTTTGAAGACTTCAAGCAAGGATGCATCATACATCTTTTGGAGCCTCTCAAGAGTTCGGGAGCTTATTGATCGCAGTGAAGGGACCACTACTTGGAGCTTATGAAGCGAAGGAGTAGACTACAAAGGTTGTAATCCCTAATCACTTAGTTGTAAAGTTGTTTACATACATGCATAACCATAATTCTCTAGTTAGGATCTTGGTTAGGGTTTCATAGCACCCCAAATTTTTATAAAATGGTATGGTTGATGCGTTCCTAAATCTTGTTGTCATGCTATACAACCCTACAGTGATTAAACCCACTGCCAACGTAATGTCGAGTCTTTAGAGTCCCACATGGAGGGTTTCCCTGGTTCAGGCAAAACGATGTAGAGGCCGTATGGTTTTACGTGCAGGGTTCCAATCATATACGTGTACTAGCTATACATATTTTGTTCGGACGGATAATACTAGTGGGCTTAGGATTAAGCCGCATACTAGTATTATATTATTAGATTATCTTTATCTCTTGGTATTCGTATTTTTTGCAGTACGAATATGGGTATGTATATACGGTGAGGGGACTCTTGTAATTTTACAAGAAGTGCTTCTAGAAGGAGACACCTCATTTTTGATATATCTATTTATTAGAAAATAGATAATGAAGTGGAGGAATGGGTTTTTTCAAAGCATGGTATGAAGCATGGCTATTTCATTTTGTTTATTCATTTGTCACAACTATTCAAGCATAGTTGCATTATTTTATCAAAATATTGCATGCTTGATATTTTTCAAAGACCTAGCCATTCTTCACTTGCCATTTTCATTCTAGACTTCACTTTCTCTTTCCTTTGCTTTCCTTCTTCTTTCTCAAACCCTAACCCTTACATGTGTTGTGAAACCCAGGGTATTTTGAGATAAATTAGTCCAATTAACTCTCTACATCTCCTGAGCTACATACATTAGAAAACTAGATATTTTAGTTATCTCATTCTTGAGGTTAGAGCTTGAACTATAGACTCTCGGGTGGATCGTCTTTGACACGAGGAAGCCGGCGGCCAAACTTGATCCGTACCATCTAGGAGCTCAAGAAAGGGAAAAGAAAACCCGAACGACCAGTATCATAAAGGTATAAATCACTATCATAGTAGATTAGAACCTTTGTGAGTTTTGTTAGTTAAGGTTTTTGAATGATCTTGGAAGTTTAGTCGATGTTGCTTGTTGTAAAAATGTTTTTTGTAAATTCTGCCTCTCCACAAACCTTGTGGAGTGTGCGATATCGACTTACAATTGTGACATTGGAATTCATGAAACCTAATTTTTTTCAAAACTGGTGTTAAAACTTTGCATGAATAGCTCTCATTTTTGCTTTTGCCGGTGCCACTGGACTCTTGGATCGGACTAAAAGTTTAGAGTACGCTCACGATAACCCGAACCCACCTAATTTGAGCTCGATTATGCCCCGATTTGGGGCCGAACCGAGGCCGATTCATCCCCGCATCAAGAGCTAAATTAGCCACTGGATTAGCCCCGATTTGGGGCTGATTCAGCCCTGATGCGGGGCTGATCCCGCCCCTGATTCGACCCTATTTTGGGGTTGAATCAAGGCTCATATAATGTAGGGTTTTATTGAAAGTGTATGTTAGCATCACCACTGGGTTTTACAAGCATCAAGCATGCCATTTTTTAAAAATTTTGGGTGCTAATCTACACTAACCAAGATCTTAAACTTGATAATTAGGGTTTAGCTTGATATCAAAAACTTTACACTAAGAGATGGATGGCTACAACCTTTATATAAACGTGTCTTTCTCTTCTAAAGCTCCGGGTTGTAGTCCACGCGACTCCACTAGGCTCCACTTGAAGGTTGAACGAACTTCCTTCGTGCCGAAGATGATCCACCCGAAGTCCGTTAATCCAAGCTACCTCTTCACTAAACTCTTTAGTGAAGAAAACACACTACACCAAAGCACTAATCTAGTGTAGGATGGTGAAGTAGGGGTTATGTTTGCTCACTAGGGTTCTCACAAGCTCAAGGTTTCACAACTCATGTGAGGGATTGAGCATGGAGGTGGGGGTGAGGAAAAGGGAGAGAGCTAGAGAGAAAACTCATCACATGAGCTCAAGAAGGAAAAATGAACTAAGTCTCACTACATCAAGTGAAGAATGGCTTAGATAAAACCCACACATTATTGAAGCAACCCAATTCAATCAATATTCAGTTGTAACCAAGCTTCAATAATGTAGTGAGATGAATAAAATAATCACCAAGCCATGCTACACCTATTCCTCCAAAGTCTCCCCATTTCCCACATCACTATTTCTATTTTCCAAAAATAGAAAATGCCATGCCATGCTTCATAATATATATATATATATATATATATATTATGAAGAATAATTAGTGAGCTATAATATTAGTCAATATACAATTATATCAAATAAAAATATATATCATATTATTAAATCAACACTTGATTTAATAATCCGGTTATATCACATATAATCAACTAATATCATTTATCTGTATATCGCATTATCAAATCAACACTTGATTCAATAATCCGGTTATATCACATATAATCTAACTGATAACAAATAGCCGCCAGATTACAATACGGTATCTCATACTCGTATTTAATCAGGCCCCCGCACATATCATCATATGTGCCTTACTTCGTTTCGCTTGAACCAGGAAACTTCTATGTGGGACCCTAAAGACTCGTCAATACGCCAGCAGTAGGTGATGATCATATCAGTCACCCACAAGCCGTCAGCGGTACTAGCTGGACGTAACGGCTACCCAGGTATTGAGCGAATAGAAGATCAACAAGCAAGCTTGTCCAAACTCCCATGAAGTCTATAGGTAACACTTACCGTACAGTCCGGTCTCTTCGTCTGATATGTCGCATATCGAATCTAGGGGTGGAATCGTCAGACCCCAATAACTTGATAATTCATGCCGATGTAAAGCTTATAACGGTACGAGAAACTACTGATAACACTTACCAGTAAATCTCATCAACAGCCCTGGCCAGGGACTTCCTGTTATAGCCAATCGAGCATAGCGCAACATCAACTCCCTATACCGGGAGAGACGAAACCCCTCATATCGCTCATTGCCTCCATGTTACTCAGAACTGTACCCAAAATCCACCTGTTTTCACGACTCCTTTTGAGCCATGGTAGGGAGGAAATCAAAGCACAGTGGGAACCACACAAAACTCTATGACGATCTCGGGTCTAAAGACTAACCTGTACCAGTGTCACCAGAGAACTGCTATCTGACGATAGGTATAGTACCATCTAGGAGTTCTCGGCGAGTCCTATTCAGTGTACCCATTCTCTAATGAGCACATGTGTACAATCTTTGATGTCAAACACCAATGGATATGGGATCAACCATCACCCCATACATGGTCAAGAAACATACTCACTAGTCTACTCTGGAATATCGATGTCCTGTCTCGATATTCCCTCGACTTGGAACAATTGAAGGATGTGCTTATGGACTACCCAGGTCCCAGTAGTATGATCCGCATCATAGTCCTGATAGTCATGCCTACATCCTAAGGGTTTTATCAACATATATATGAGAGACAATATAATAATACTAGGGAACATGTTAAGATAAAGGCAACCAGATAGCATACTATCATGTTGAGCAAGAAAGTCCTCCATATATATGTCTAAGCATCCACTATATCAAACAATAATGGCCTATAGGGCATACATATCACTAACAATCTCCCACTTGCACTAAGGTCAGTTGTCGTACTAGCTCATACCCAACATCCCAAAAAGTCTCTCGATTAGCATCTGGGGGAGGGCCTTGGTGAGTGGATCCGCTGTGTTATCCTCTGTGTCAACTCTCCTGATCTTGATCTCCCGGCGATCTACTATCTCCCTGATCAGGTGATACCGTCTAAGAATATGTCTGGATCTCTGATGGGACCGGGGTTCCTTGGCCAAAGCCACAACTCTATTGTTATCACAATACACAGGTATTAGATGCTCAATGGATGGAACCTTACCAAGTTCATCTTATGAACTTGTTCATCCAGACAGTCTCTTTGGCAGTATCGTTGGTAGCGATGTATTCAACCTTCATCGTCGAGTCTGCTACGGTATCTAGCTTGGAACTCTTCCAACATACCGCCCCTCTATTGAGGGTGAAGACAAAACCGGAGACCAACTTACTGTCGTCTTTATCACTCTGGAAGCTCGAATCGGTAAAGGACTCCACCTGGTGTTCACCGTTACCATATACCAAGAACATTTCTTTAGTTCTTCTCAAGTACTTAAGAATGTTCTTCACAGCTGTCCAGTATTTCTCCCCTGGATCTGATTGATACCTACTCACTACACCTAGTGAGTAAGCTACATCCAGTCTGGTACACAACATCGCATACATGATTGACCCGAATGCCGAAGCATAGGGTATCCCTTGCATGTGAGCCCTCTCCAAATTTGTCTTGGAAGACATTTCTTTGGAGAGAGTGATTCCTTAACAAGCGGGTAAATTACCACGCTTAGAATCTTCCATACTAAACCTCTTTAGTATGGTGTCTATGTACTTGGATTGGGACAATACCAACATCCATCTAGATCTATCTCTATAGATCTATATCCCCAGGATGTAGGAGGCATCATTTAGATCTTTCATGGAGAACTTGTGTGATAAGAAGAGCTTGACCGAGTGTAGCATAGGAATATCGTTTCCTATCAAGAGTATGACATCCACATACAATACGAGGAAGATAACCTTACTCTCTACTACCTTCTTATATATACATGGTTCATCTACATTTTTTGATGAAGTCAAACTCTTTGATAGCTTCATCAAAACAAATGTTCCAGCTCCGTGATGCCTGCTTTAATTTGTCGATGGATTCAAGCAGCTTGCACACGCTTCCGCTGCTCCCACTGTCTACGAAGCCCTCTGGTTGTGTCATGTACACGCTCTCTTCTAAGTCACTATTTAGAAAAGTGGGCTTGACATCCAACTGCCAGATTTCGTAGTCATGGTATGCAGCAACGGCAAGTAGGATCCTGATGAACTTAAGCGTTGCCACTGGAGAAAAGGTTTCATCATAGTCGACACCTGGTCGTTGACGAAAATCTTTTGCTATAAGTCTAGCTTTGAAAGTCTCAACTTTTCCATCTATACCAATTATCTTCTTAATATCCCGATGGGTTTTATCCCTTCAGGAGCAACTTTCAAAGACCATACTTTGTTGGTGTACATGTATTCCATCTCAGATCGCATAGCATCCAGTCTTTTCACAGAGTCTCCACTTATGATGGCGTGCTCGAATCTAGTTGGGTCATCATCTTTCATGATGCAATCCTCTCTCCCACCGTTTATGAGAAAACCGTAGTATCTCTCAGGTAGATGAGGAACCCTACTAGATATGTGGAGTGGCTGAGGTTCGTCAGGGACTATTGAATCCTCCGGTTCTACCAAATTGTCAGTTATAGTTTGTGTAGCTGGAACTTCTTCCAGTTCTACCTCATTACTACTAATTTCTTTCATAAGAAATTCCTTTTCTAAAAAGGTGGCATGTTGAGAAACAAACACCTTTTGTTCCTCGGTATGGTAGAAGATATACCCTTGCGAATATTTGGGATATCCTACAAACTTGCACAGAACTGACCTTGCCTTGAGCTTGTCCGGATTTTGCTTTTTAATATAGGCCAGACAACCCCATATCTTAACTCATTTAAAATATGGTATCTTCCCATTCCATATCTCATATGGAGTGGTAGGCACGGATTTGGTCGGAACTCTATTCAATAGGAATGCGGCTATCTCAAGTGCATAACCCCAAAAGGAAATAGGCAACTCAGCATTACTCATCATAGAGCGCACCATATCTGATAGGGTGCGATTCCTCCGCTCCGAAACTCCATTATGCTGTGTTGTATACGGAGGAGTAAGCTGAGAGAGAATCCCATTCTCTTTTAAGTAGTCTCTGAATTTCGTGCTCAAGTATTCTTCTCCCCGATCAGATCAAAGAATTTTAATATTTTTACCCGTCTAGTTCTCAACTTCGTACTTATATTCCTTGAATTTATTAAAAGATTCAGATTTGTGTTTCAACAGGAACATATGTCTGTATCTTGAGAGATTATCGGTGAATGTAATAAAGTATGAGAAACCATTCCTGGCATGTGTAGACATAGGACCGCATACATCACTATGTATCAGTCCCAAGAGTTCGGTAGCTCTTTCTCCGTGTCCAGTAAACGGAGATTTGGTCATCTTGCCTTTGAGACATGACTGGCAAGTTTCATAAGATGTAAATTCGAATGGATTCAAATATGCATCCTTATGCAACTCAGCTAGTCTTGTCGCATTGATATGACCCAGTCTACAATGCCACAAGAAGTCTTCGTTCATTTCTGAATTGTTCCTCTTGTGTGTGGTATGTATACTTAGAACTGTTTTGTGATACGTATATACCGTTACACAACGTACCATACTCAATCAACACTTTATTTTAGGAAAATATTGAAAATATTTTTGGTCCGAAATAACAGTTGCTCAGAATCATTGTATTACCACTTGGTAATACAAGGTGATATTCACCAACTGCGTTGGCTGCAACAATTGCACCATTCCCTACTACTAGAGACTTATCACCATTTCCCAGTTCTTTACCTCTCTTTAGCCTATGTAACAAATTACATACGTGGGATCCTGATCCGGTATCCAATACCCAGGACGCAGAGTCAACTGAGAAACAGTTCTCGGAAACGAATACACCCGAAGAAGATGCATCAACATGCTTATTCTTCGTTTGGGTGGTGTGGGAATCCGGATATTCCCCAATTCCTTGCTCAGACTTATGACAATCATAAGATGAGTGCAACCTATCCCGGTATAATAAACGGGTTCGATCAATACATCCATATTATTATCTTGATTAAGCCATGTCATTGGTCGCTACCGGGAGAGAGAGAAGGATAATCACTTTTGCGTGCGCTTTTTGCAAGATTAGATTGGTTATTATTTTATCTAATCGGGATGGATCCTAATGTTTTTATCAAATCTTCCTTCAAACCTTAAAAGGTAAGATTAGCCGGGATTAATTACACACTACAAGTTCGCCAATCGTTCGGCCAGGCAGGTATTGGTTCTCCTAAGGAGTCTCCCTATGCTTTCGCATGGAACTAATTAAATAAGCTCGTTTCCGCAGGGGCATCACCCCATTAACACCTTTCTTAGACATCTAATGGATCGGCTAACTGTAAAGTGGAAAACTCTCCCAGGAGTAACACTTACTCGCAGTGGTTATTGGGATACAACTATCATATAGAAAGTATGCAATCTCATTGCAAAATTCAACACTTGAAATTCCCAATATCTGTTTTTGCCCCTAGCGTCCTATGACCTTGACACAGGCCAACAAACCATAGGGCGCTAGTCAAGTTCATTCCATTCATTTCATGATTGAATTAAACCCACACGTACGACCCTTGACGCTGGCCAAACAATGCCATACGACTACCCTAATCCAATCGCATCACATGCTGCAGATAAGCACTAATCAGCTACCGCACACTACGCCTTGACGCAAGCCAACAAACGCGTCACGAATACTAAATAGTACTTATCTGAAATGACGGAGGGCTACGGCTGGTTTTTAATAAAACCTTTAAAGTAATGAACTTGATATCGTTGCAGGATCTAGTGATTTGAAAATGAGTGTTTTTTGTAGGTTTTGCAAGTATCTCTAAAGAGGTCACTCCCGGTGAAGGGATTGTTGGATATATGTATGCCCTAGAGGCCATTATTTGATATTGGATTCTTGGATATGTATATATATACAGAGGACTTTCTCGCTCGACATGATAGTATGCTATCTGGTTACTCTTTATCTTAATATGTTCACTTGATTGTGTATACTATTCATTTGATACATGTTGATAAAGCCCTTAGGATATTTGCTTGACTATCATGATTATGATGCAGATCATATTAGTGGGGCATGACTGGTCTATAAGTGTATCCTTAAATGTTCTTAGTCGTGGGTGTATCGAGACAGGGTATCGATATTCCAGAGTAGACTAGCGTATACGTTTCTTGACCTATTTGATGGGCGATAGATGATCTCATATCCATTGGTGTTTGACATCAAAGATTGTATATAGGTGCTCAGTGGAGACTGGGTACACTGAACGAACTCGCCGATAACTCTTATATGGTATTATATCTATCGTTGGATAGCAATTCTCAGGTAACGCTTGTACAGGTTAGTCTGTAGACCCGAGATTGTCATAGAGTCTTATGTGTTCTCCCACTATACTTTGATTTCCACCCTACCATGGCTCTACTGAGTCATGCAAACAGGTGGCTTTTGGGTACAGTCCCGAGACACATGGAGGTAATGAGCGATTGGAGGGGTTTCGTCTCTTCCGGTATTGGGGGTTGATGTTGCGCTGTGCTCAATTGGCTATAACTGAAAGTCCCTGGTCAGGGCTGATGAGATTTACTGATAAGTGTTATCAGTAGTTTCTCGATCTGTTATAGGCCACATATCGGCACGACTTATTGTGTTATTGGGGTCGACGATACTATCCCTAGACTCGATATGCAACATATCTGACGAAGAGACCGAACTGTACGGTAAGTGTTACCGGTTGGCTCTACGGGAGTTTTGACAGGTTCGCTTGTTGTTATTCTGTTCGCTCAATACCTGAGACCCGTTACGTGCAGCTAGTACCACTGACGGTTTGTGGGTATGTGATATAATCACTACCTACTGCTAGCGTATTGACGAGTCTCAGAGTCCCACAAAAGGGTTTCCGAGCTCAGGCGAAACGAAGTGGGGCGCATATGGGGATATGTGCAGGAGCTTAATTAAATACGTATATTTGATACTGTATTTTAATCTGGCGTTTTCTATTGGTCGGCTCGTATGTGATATGTGTTGGATATAGTGCCCTTAGAGTCAATTATTGGATCGCAGGTACATGATTGCTGTAGGGTGTTTTTCGTCACCCCAGTGAGATGGGAATACGCGCGCGCTTGTCAGGCGTACTACAGATTCCCCCTGCCTAGGGTAGGCCGGGGTTTAATGATTGTGGGGATCCAAATCTCCGGCAGCCGCGAACTAAGCTGCCGTTAATTACCCCTCGCCTTTGGGGCGAGGGAACCTCCGATTAACGGGTTAAACTGGTCATGCGAACTCAATGTGCAATGTACGTGTGTTTTGTTTTGAAAGGGGGTTTTGGATATATCGGGAGCCACGCAGAGTTTTTACGGGGGTCCCGCTACCCGGATAGCGGGCTGGGGGTCAAGGGGGCTAGCAGCCCCCTTACGGGGTTCGGGGCAGCGCCCCGGCTCGAAAATTTTTTGGAGGGGGAGAATGTGGCGGAGTATGTATATGTGTGAATTTGTATACATATGTATATGTATATGTATGTACATAAAAAGAGGGGGAAAAGGCATCCAAGGGATGCGTGGGGCCAGCGCCTTGAGCGCTGTGCGCTTAGGTGCTGTGCGCTCAGGCGCAAGCGCGCCACGTGTCGGCACGTGGGCGCTTTGCGCATAAGCGCTGCGCGCAGGTGCGCAAGCGCGCGCGCGCCACGTGTCGGCACGCGGGCGCTTTGCGCAAGAGCGCTGCGCGCAGGTGCGCAAGCGCGCGCGCGCCACGTGTCGGCACGCGGGCGCTTTGCGCACTTGCGCAGGTGCGCAGGTGCGCAAGCGCGCGTGCCACGTGTCGGCACGCGGGCGCTTTGCGCACTTGCGCTGCGCGCTGGCGAGGATAAGAGGCTTTTAGCCTAAAAAAAAAAGATTTCTCAAAAGAGAAATCAGAGAGGAGTTGGACTCCTGAATGTGTTTTGGGTTTAATGGAAGTGGTTCTTCTTCTTCCTCCTGTTTCTTGCTGGATCTTGAAGATCAAGAGATGTGAAATCTCAAAATCTCTCCTTTTTAAGATCTGATGACAGATCCAAGTTCCCCTTTGTGGGTTTTGTGGTGAAAAACCAATTTGTTTTATAAAAAGAGGAGTAAAACTCTTGATTTAATTCAAGAGAAAGAAGAAGGTTTTGGAACCTTGAAGAAGAAGAAAGATCTCAGATCTGAAACTTTTTTGGAGAGAGAAAAAGTTTTTTTTTATTCATTATCATGTTGCCTTTTATAGGCTTACATATTTACATATAGCCCCTTGGGCTTTGCAAAATGGCATTTTGGCCATCCCATGGCTCATGTGCTATTTCATTTTTGCACATAAGCCATGGGCTTACAAAATATTGGCTTTATGCCCATTTTGTTTACATTCATGCATAAACAATTACATAAAAATTATTTATTACATGATTTTGTTGTTGGCATGGGGAGGCTGGCCGCGGGCTCGACTTGGGCATGGGCCTACTGGACCTGGGCTTGGGCCCACCTAGCTTGGGGGTTGACCTTGACTTTGACTCGGTCAACCGGGGTGTAAATTTTTACCCCAACAATTGCAATGATTGCGGAAGACCTATACCGGTAGGACAGTCTTACTCGAGATGATAGTATGCTATCTGGTTTACTTTTATCAGTCGTGTACAGGTTCAGGTGACTGATCACTGTTACACTTTGATAGAGCCCTTAGGATCTTGCTTTACTACCAACAGTATGATGGCGATCATATACGTGAGAGTTGGGTGGTTTATACGTATATCCTTAATTGTGGTCCATAGTCGTGGGAGTTTCGAGACAGGGCATCGATACTCCGAAGTAGACTAGTGTATACAGTCGAGATCCCGACGAGGGACGGTGGCCGGTCTCACAAGCCACTGGTGTCAGTTAGATCACCTAAGATGTATACAGGTGCTCATTGGGTAATGAGTACACCGGACAGGACTCGCTGGGAACCTGCTAGTTGGTACTATACCTATCGTCAGATAGCAGTTCCCTGGTGATATATGTACAGGTTAGTTCATCGACCTGAGGTCGTCATTTGTCTCGTGTGAGTTCCCACTGTGCTTTGATTTCAACCCTACCACGGCTCAAATGAGTCGTGCAAACAGGTAGTTTTTGGGTACAGTCCCGATCCACATGGAGGCAAGTGAGCGGATCGGCAGGGGATTCGTCTCTCCCGGTATTGGGGGTGAGATCGTGCTGTGTCTAGGAGAGCCATTACACAAAGCCCACGGCCGTGGCAGGAGATTTACTGGTAGGTACTCCAGTAGTATCTCAGGGTGTTATTGGGCTACACTCCGACACGACTTATACCGCTATTGGGGGTCTGACGTTACCAGCCCCCTAGGCAGATATGCGATACTCAAAGACGAACGGACCGGACTGTATATACATTGTCACTGTTAGGCTCAGTAGGGTTTCCAGATGAGTTCTCTCATCGGCCTCCCTTGAGGTCAGTCCATGGGCAGCCGTTACGCACAGCTAGTGCCGCTGACGGCTTGTGGTTAAACCCACTGCCAGGGTACTAACGAGTCATTAGAGTCCCCCACAGATAGTTTCCCAAGTTCGGGCGAAACGTTGTAGAGGCCGTATGGTTTTATGGCAGGGTTCGGAAAATGCACATGCGTTTACGCACGTGTCATATTTCGGGCAGATGATACTGGTGGGCTTTGGTTTAAGCCGGATCCGAGTATTATATTGAGTAGATATAATATCTTTGTCTCAGTTGCATTGTATTCGGTCGTAATACAAATGCGGGTATTTTTATACAGTTACGGGGTTGTCCTGAAATTCGTTTCAGGATCGCTTTTGGAAGTTGCCAGTTTCCAGTTTCCAGTTTTCTATCGCCCGTCTTTTAACATTCGGTTAAAGACGGATTTATCTTTTCTTGGATGAGAGTGAGTCATACTTCTAGAAGGTTCTAGAAGTGGTGATAAGGCTTATGACTCATATGTTGCATTAATGATTTTGGCGACAAGGTTAAGTGATTCATTAGTTTCATTTAATGTGTTCATACTTGGTGTATCATGACTCATGGTTATGATAAGCTTCTTGTTTATTGTCACCCTCCTTCTTTGCTCCTACCCTCACCTCCCTCTTGATCTATATGGCCGGCCCCATCTCCTCCTCCACACACACACATGATAGAAATTGATTTCATTTTGATTAAAAAGACTATGGTTTTGGATGCATGGAAATTTGATAACTCATTTCTCATTCCATTTCATTTTGAGTAGCAACTTCATTAACCGTTCGTCCACGGCTTTGGACGAAGTGAGACAAAGTATTCTACTTATTCTCTACATCAATCTTGGTCGTCTCTTTTAGCAAACTTGACGACCGAGTTGCCTCGAGTCAGAGGCGGGAGCCCGTTTAAAGAACTGTTGACGTGGTGCCACCTGGACGAGCAGATCGGAGATCGACGAGATCGGAGCAGCCGCAACGGAGCGTAGGATGATGGTTAAAGAACGAAGGACTCGGATCGTTCGGTATAACCTTTCTACCCTCTTTATAGTTTGTTAGTTTAGCAATAATGGCAGATCCGGGTTATAGTATACGATAGCGCCAGTTAAAAAGTTTTGTTCCGCATTTGGCGTCTGTTAGACGGCCGGGGCACTACCGTAGACTTACAGTGGTATCAGAGCCTCACCATTATGCTTTACTAACTTGTGCTAACGCGTTTAAAATATCGATCGGACCGAATATCAAAAATTACAATTTTCAAGTTCTGAGTTTCTGTCGATTTTAAAGGGTTCTAAAAATAATTTTACACATCACAGAAAATTCAGCAGGCTTTTCTAAGCACATGGTAGAAATTTGGTCACGTGACCCTTCAAGAGCGCCGCGGAATCACGGTCAAACCTAGGGTTTGACCGCGCTTCCGCGGCCAATCTTTGGGATCATTGATCCAAATTTGTACAGTTGCTTCTCTTGGGTAAATTGTGGTTTTTGGTATATATCTTTTGGACCTAGATTTTGTTACTGTACAGCAGATGTACGTGGGGCCCACTTCGTGATATTTAGTCGATCGAAATTTAAACATGTTAGTTTACAGTACTTACATTATATCTCCGACCGTGAATGTCATTTTAGCGGTAAATTGCGTCTAATTGCTATAGTCCTTTTAGATGGATTTGCGAACGTGACAATCGCGTTGATGTTCTGTGTTGTGCTGTGATGTTGCGGATTTGTCGTGGTGGATAGCAGTGTGCAATGGTAGTGCAGTTTGAATTTATTTATACATTTGATATTGCGGGGCGAGCGTCCAACATGTGGACTGTCGTCACTGCCTGTTTGTATAATATTCTTTTGGGGCACGACCGGGTTGAGGTCTATGTACCCGTTGTACATATTTTTCATTTCTGTACTAGGTTTTACCCCGCGATGGAGTGCACGGATAGCCGGATTCTGGAGGGCAACGGGTCCGCATCTCATGGCTTTGAGAGGCAGAGAGGCCTTACTCTGGAATTGGAAGACTATTCGCCGCACTCGTAGGGGGTACAGGTTGACCCAAGGAGGGGTGCTCAAGCTACCGGATTCCGTAAAGTGCAGGGTAGTCCATTCACTTTGCTGTAGGGGCTGCCTCGCTTCAGGTTTTGGCAGGTAACTTGCCACACCCATAGGGGTCTAGGTTTCATTGCACAGGCTATCCACACGACCAGGGGAACTTCGGATTTCAGCAGCGGCTCTGTGAAACTCGGGGATCTCAGATTATCTGTATTGTTCTGTGATGCTTATTACTTTTCTGTAATTTTGCATATTATCACGCCTGGAGCGATTATTGTATATTGGTATATATACTAGTAGATGTTGTATATGTTTTACACCCGTGCTAGTTCAATCCCCGCTCTGTCGTTAGTTAAGTAACCTAACGGGTGATGACGGGACCCAGTGACGAATGCGGATGGCATATACGTACATTTTATTTTCGTTCTTTTCTGGTGTGATTAATTGATGGGACTGCGTTGATTCTGATCATTGCAAAGGAAAACAAACCTATTTGGCAGTTGTTGGAATAATTTAAAAAGTGTTATTACAAAGACGTTTCCTTTTGTTTTGCATAGCGGTATTCGGTTGGAATATCCTGCACCTCATTCGACGAGGCAAGGGCCGATATCCCTTCACCAGGAATGACCCCTTTGGCAGAAGTTTGCATCAGGGTAATAACTTCACTATAGTCGATTACAAGTTGCTTTGCATCGCAGTATTCAGTTGAAATATCCTGCACCTCATTCCACGAGGAAAGAGCCGAGATCCCTTCACCGGGAGTGACCTCTTTAGCAAAGGTTTTCGCCACTATATTTTTATAAAAAGCTATCAGGTTCCTTCAGCGATATCAAGTTCATTACGTTAAAGGTTTTTCGCCAAAAACCAGCCGTAGCCCTCCATCATTTCTTTTGGGTATTCGGTAGTATTCAAGCTATGTATTTTGACCAACGCCAAGGCATAGTGTTTGGTAGCTGCTGGGTATTCATTTGTTGCATAGATAGATGAGTTGGTTTGGGACAGTCGTTCTGCCATTTGGCCAACATCAGGGGCATGTGCGGGTGGGTTCAAATTGACAAGATAGTGACGGGTAGAACTTGGCATGTGACTTATGACATTTTGACCAACACCAAGGTCATAAGAGCATGGGGAAAAAATCATATCGGGAGTTTCTAAAGAAACTGAAACTTGCCAAGTATGCGCATACCTTCTGGAGTGTGAGTAACGTGAGTGGATTCCGTCACGTTATCATGCGATGAGAGTTGGATCCTGATTCCCACTGATGAGTTGGTTTACTCTTCGGGTGATCCCGATTGATTCTTCTTTTAGGTTTGAAGGAGAATTTGACAGTACAGTGGGAGGTTTCCTGATTAGATAAAGTGATAACCATTCTGATCTAGGTTAGAGTGCACGCAGAGTGTTTCTTTTCTCTCTCTCTCTGGCAGTGACCTTTGACCGACCCTAGACTATGACTCAGTGACCAAGTTAACCGAACCTTCTTAAAATACTGGCTTTTGGATTGTCTGAGTTGCATAAGTCATTGCCACTCCTTCTTTTACCCTTTGAATTTCTCAGAACACCCCGTATTACTACGGACATCCACTTCCATTGGATAGATCCATCGTATGGTTATATACGAACTCGAAGGGACTTCTTCGAGGATGGATCAAGGTTCAGGAGAAAAAGGAATTGGTTTATTTCAGTTGTCTTTTATTATCACCTTCTCTCAGGTTGCGAGAGCTCCTTGGTTTAGGAGAGTACACCTATTACGCTTATTGGATAGTCTTCTTCCAAGCCATAGGCAGGTGCCAAAGGGTAGGGAATGAAGAAAACCAATTAGCCTAAGTAGGGTGTGCAGAAGGTAATATGTAAAGACAAAATAAAGGGATTAGAAAGAGAGCAAAGTAAATTGCGACTGTTATCATTCACGACCAAACCGTGTACTTCATCGCCACTCCTATTTCACCTTTAAAGGAATAAGGTATTATTCAGTTGTCTTTTATCATCACCTTCTCTTAAGTTGCGAGTACTCCTTGGTTTATGAGGGTACACCTATTATGCTTACTGGATAGTCTTCTTCCAAACCATAGGCTAGTGCCGAACGGTAGGGAAGGAAGAAAACCATTTAGCCTAACGATGGTGTACAGAAGGTAATGACTAAAGAAAAATAAAGGGATTTGGAGAGATGGCAATAAAATATACGGTTGAAGTCATGAATTGGATTATGGAAGAGGCATTACTAGGAATACCAGGATACCCCTACGAAACATTTTCATGTTTCAGTGCATTGTTAAAGCAAAACTATTTTCCCGATTAGATACTTACTCCAGGGTATGTATTTACCAGGTATGATTTTCATATCTGTATGGTTTTACAGATGATGAGTGGGAGCAAGTTATTGGGAATTAGGTGATCATCCTCATTATATCGGAATTCGTTGTAATTGGTGATATTTGAGGAAATCGTCTGGATACAGTTTTCCACATACGACGCACAGGTTTTGAGTTGTTCAACTCAGCGGACTTATACAGAGTATTGTATGCTATCCAGTGTCCATCAGGACAAAGGGGTAGGTCCTCGTACTATGTTCTGTCTACTTATGACTTCTCTAGTTTTTAGACAAGTGTTTCGTAGAAATACAACGTCTAAGTTTTGAGAAGTTGTGGGTATAAGAATAAAGTAGAGAACCAGGTGTCACAAGTATCGGAATTCTTCAAAGAGATCGAAGATGTAGATTCTTGTGATTGGTATTCAGATAATAGTAATGGTTTTGAGAAACTTGTTTCTCTTTCAGGTTACTCATAATTGGATGTATTCCTAAGTTGAGTAATGCTGATTAGCCTCTTTCCATTAAGTTGATATGCACTGGAGACAGCTGCATGATTAGAATCTGGTTCCAATTAAATAAGTGCCAAAGTTTCTATATTGGATATAGAATGGTTCATACCTTAACGATGTTAAGGTACGGGGAGTTGTCCGGCTTATGCTTAAAACCAGACTCTGGATAACTCAGGGCACGTTTCTGTAATGGCTGTTTGTGGGTTGGCCCAGGCTATGACGAGGGTTGACTTTCTACCATATGGAAGATCAATAGTGATATCGTTCTTGACTCGCCACAGTTTTAGTAAAATGGATTTTTTTTTCAGAAAACAGTAGTGGGAGTATGGTAGAACTGGAAGTGATTCCAGAACCGCAAACGATTATGGAAAATTTAATAGGACCTAAAGATTCAATCAGGTTTGACATTCCATTATCCACTCCGCAGACATGGTGGGTAACCTCAGACACCCGAGAAGTACTCCGGTAGCCTCACGGACGGTGACAGGGAGGTTCTTATCTAGCCAGACTTGACACTACTGTTGTTCCAGGCTATGAGACCCGGCAGGAGGTTAAGTATAGCGTCGTTCTAAACTCGCTTTAGAAGTGAACGTATATATTATTCTGCCAGAGGGTTGTTGTGGTCAGTGGGAGCAGCGGAAGTATAGTGGGCAAGTAGCTTATGTCTATTTATAGACTTGAGCAGATATAGCGGAGATAGATCATCTATTTTTGATGTGACAGTCATGGGTTTGACTTCATCAGAATAGGGGATGGATCTGTTAAGAAGGTAGTAGGGTGTGATGTCATGGTATTTGGATGACATACACAGAGTAGGAAGTAAAATTCCTATGCTACGATCGGTTGTACTGTGGTCATCACACAGTTGTTTCTCCAGACAGGATATGGATATAATATATGACATTCTGGTTTCTGGATCTATGGTTTTAGATCTAGATTTGGGTAGTTTCCCAATGAAGGCATTTTGACAGTATTCTAATAGTTTTTAGAATAATTGACTCCTGGCATGGTGGTGCACTTGCAGGTGATGGAGTCACCCTCTCTAAAGGTGTGTTACAGACTAAAGGGGAGAGGGACGTGCATGATTGGCAGATCACTTGCTTAGGCAATTGAGTCAATCATGAGATGTCAAGTACCACACCAGATGTTGTTTTGCACTAGATGCGATAAGCTTGTATTAATCCAATCCTGGAGAAACATAAGGAAGCAGTTTTAGAACATAAGTGCATGTTCTACGGATTTGATGACGGCAGCCTCCTTCGGGAGACGGTTATCATTCCAGGCTTCAAAGGTGACATGGATGACAGAGTGATTGTCAGAGTTATAGTTTTCCCTCTGACGAGGGACAGTATTATGGACAGGTGGTCCAAGAGGATACTGTAGGAGGTATGGTGCAGGATATTGATTAGGTTCAGTGATCGATACAGTCTAAAAAGTTTGGATTTTGAGCTCATTTATGAACTAGGTCCCATCAGATATCCAGACATATTCTAAGACAAGTATTACTCGATTCGGGAGATGGCTTTCTCCACGAACTTGAGATTAAGAGAGATATAGAAAGAAACATCAGGGCGGATCCACTCACTGAGGCTATTTCTCGAACACAATAGTTTTACAAACGGGCTTTGTGAAACTGATTAGTAGAGGAGTTGGATGTTCGGTTTCACTCGGGCTGTGAGTAGTCGACATCGCAATAATTAGCCTTAAGTGCAAGTGGGAGATTGTTGGATATAGTGCCCTCAGAGTCAATTATTGGATCGCAGGTACGTGATTGCAATGATTGCGGAGGACCTATACCGGTAGGACAGTCTTACTCGAGATGATAGTATGCTATCTGGTTTACCTTTTTATTAGTCTTGTACAGGTTCAGGTGACTGATCACTGTTACACTTTGATAGAGCCCTTAGGATCTTGCTTTACTACCAACAGTATGATGGCGATCATATACGTGAGAGTTGGGTGGTTTATACGCATATCCTTAATTGTGGTCCCTAGTCATGGGAGTTTCGAGACAGGGCATCGATACTCTGGAGTAGACTAGTGTATACAATCGAGACCCCGACGAGGGGCGGTGGCCGGTCTCACAAGCCACTGGTGTCAGTTAGATCACCTAAGATGTATACAGGTGCTCATTGGGTTATGAGTACACCGGACAGGACTCGCCGGGAACCTGCTAGTTGGTACTATACCTATCGTCAGATAGCAGTTCCCTGGTGACATGTGTACAGGTTAGTTCATCGACCTGAGGTCGTCATTTGTCTCGTGTGAGTTCCCACTGTGTTTTGATTTCTACCCTACCACAACTCAAAGGAGTCGTGCAAACAGGTATTTTTTGGGTACAGTCCCGAGCCACATGGAGGCAAGTGAGCGGATCGGCAGGGGATTCGTCTCTCCCGGTATTGGGGGTGAGATCGTGCTGTGTCTAGGAGAGCCATTACACAAAGCCCACGGCCGTGGCAGGAGATTTACTGGTAGGTACTCCAGTAGTATCTCAGGGTGTTATTGGGCTACACTCCGACACGACTTATACCGCTATTGGGGGTCTGACGTTACCAGCCCCCTAGGCAGATATGCGATACTCAAAGACGAACGGACCGGACTGTATATACATTGTCACTGTTAGGCTCAATAGGGTTTCCGGATGAGTTCGCTCATCGGCCTCCCTTGAGGTCAGTCCATGGGCAGCCGTTACGCACAGCTAATGCCGCTGACGGCTTGTGGTTAAACCCACTGCCAGGGTACTGACGAGTCATTAAAGTCCCCCACAGATAGTTTCCCAAGTTCGGGCGAAACGTTGTAGAGGCCGTATGGTTTATGGCAGGGTTCGGAAAATGCATGTGCGTTTACGCACGTGTCATATTTCGGGCAGATGATACTGGTGAGTTTTGGTTTAAGCCGGATCCGAGTATTATATTGAGTAGATATAATATCTTTGTCTCAGTTGCATTTGTATTCGGTCGTAATACAAATGCGGGTATTTTTATACAGTTACGGGGTTGTCCTGAAATTCGTTTCAGGATCGCTTTTAGAAGTTGCCAGTTTCCAGTTTCCAGTTTCCAGTTTTCTATCGCCCGTCTTTTAACATTCGGTTAAAGACGGATTTATCTTTTCTTGGATGATGGTGAGTCATGCTTTTAGAAGGTTCTAGAAGTGGTGATAAGGCTTATGACCCATATGTTGCATTAATGATTTTGGTGACAAGGTTAAGTGATTCATTAGTTTCATTTAATGTGTTCATACTTGGTGTATCATGACTCATGGTTATGATAAGCTTCTTGTTTATTGTCACCCTCCTTCTTTGCTCCTACCCTCACCTCCTTCTTGATCTATATATATGGCCGGCCCCATCTCCTCCTCCACACACACACATGATAGAGATTGATTTCATTTTGATTAAAAAGACTATGGTTTTGGATGCATGGAAATTTGATAACTCATTTCTCATTCCATTTCATTTCGAGTGGCAATTTCATTAACCGTTCATCCACGGATTTGAACGAAGTGAGACAAAGTATTCTACTCATTCTCTACATCAATTTTAGTCGTCTCTCTTAGCAAACTTGACGACCGAGTTGCTTCGAGTCAGAGGCGGGAACCCGTTTAAAGAACCGTTGACGTGGTGCCACCTGGACGAGCAGATCGGAGATCGACGAGATCGGAGCAGTCGCAACGGAGCGTAGGATGATGGTTAAAGAACGAAGGACTCGGATCGTTCGGTATAACCTTTCTACCCTCTTTATAATTTGTTAGTTTAGCAATAATGGCAGATCCGGGTTATAGTATACGATAGCGCCAGTTAAAAAGTTTTGTTCCGCATTTGGCGTTTGTTAGACGGCCGGGGCGCTACCGTAGACTTACAATATGACCGGATTATTAAATCAAGTTTTGATTTAATATCAATTGTCCATTAGCTCATTTATTAATCCCTTTCTTTATTTGTATGCATGTATGCATGTATGTTTATGTTGATATGTATGCACACATGCATATATACATGTGTCATGGTTGATGATACATTGGAGATAGCTATGCTAGACTCACATGGAAACATTTGTGATATTTTTATTTATTGAGTTAATGGAAATTAGGAATTAATCCATGGTTGATATTTGTTTCTACACACTTCTTTTAAAATATCTTGTGTAACCATGGTTTCATTTCTAATCCTCCACTAACTCAACTACAAAAAATATCTAGATATTTTCATGCTTTAGTTAAGAGTGAGTGTGACTCTCTCTTTCTCATATATTATTATTATTATTGTGCTTTTCTTTCTTAAGCTCAAGTTTAGCCATTTTCATCTCCTTCTTCCTCCAAGCTCTCTATCTTTTTTTAGTGAGTAAAGGAGAAAGAAAAGAAATGTTTTATTTGTGAGAAAAATACCCGCTTCATCAATCTATATTAGTCTAGCCCACTAGTGTAGGTTGTTTGCCTCACTTCTACTTAGGTTATGTGAAGCAAGGAGCTTGAGTCAAGGAACCCCGTGGTGGATCATCGTGGACTTCGAAGGTTTCAAGCGGACCGGTTCAAGTTTCGAGTAGAACCAAGGAGTCAAGGACATCTACACGGAGCTTTTGAAGAGAAGGACAGGTCTACAAAGGTTGTAGTTCTTTTTTCTCTTAGTGTTAGACACTTATTTGTATGTGATGCATGTTAGATTTACACATAATCCTTTAGTTCGATTCTAGGTTCGGGTTGGTTAGCACCCTAGATTTTTAAAGTTGCATACTTGATGCTTGTTAAAACCTAGTGAGGGTACTAAGCAAACCCCAACAGTGGTATCAGAGCCAAGCTAGAGTATTTGGTGTGACCTGGACGACGTTAAAGTGTTCGATCGAACATCAAAACCGGATCATAACAAGCTCTCTAGAAATTTTTCAAAAGTTGGAATTTTTGGGTTTAAAAATATACAGAAAATAGTGCAGGGTATTGTGTGGACCCCCTAACTCGACCTAAAAACCATGGAACCGCAGCCAAAACATGCTTTTGGCAGCGGTTCCGCGGCGCCGTTGGTGAGGCCAGGGACATGCCTTCTTGTGCTGGTCCATATGTGCTAATGGCACTGTCTGGGTATTTTTGAATCTGTCTCAAGTGTTGAGGTCCCTGAGAAATGTGGGTTTTGATAGATCGATCGAAATATTTAATATCGCCTAGTTTTTATGAATGTGATACAATATTTGGAATCTACACTAATTAGTTTTGAGAAAATTAATTGGTTGCTTGTAAATCTACCATTTCGGTCTCGGTCGGAATCGGGAATCTTGTTGAATTACCCAATTTCTTTTGAAAATGTGTTCTCATTTTTGAGACCCAAATGTAAGATCTACATTGTTAGGCATGAAAGCCGAAATATGAGATATTCCGGGTTTGCGATGTCTAAGTATTGTGCGGATTCCAAATGTTGTAGTTTTACATTTCTTTTCTGCGACCGTAAGTGTAATATGTGCATCCCCAATTTCGTTGCTATACGTCGACGACATTAGGAATACGCATATTTACTTACGTTGATGATCTGTGATGATTATTCTATTGGTGTGGTGATATGGTGTATAAGATCGTCGTGAATGAATAGCCGGGGGTTTTATGTGAAATGAGAAATTTTCTTTTCATTCATGTAAAATTCATTATATATAATATTCTTTTATTGGGACACTTCCAGGTTGAGGATGATGTCGCCATTGATGTATATTATTTACTCTTCCGCATTAGGGTAGACCCAAGGAGGGGAGCATAAGTAACCGGGTTCTGGGGTCCAGTGGGAGACCGTCTCAAGGAGTCGTGACCGGGTCTCCTAACTCTAGAATTGGTAGGGTTGCTTGCCGCTCTCATGGGGGTCTAGGGGTGTGGGCTTGGCTGTTCGTCATGACCGTGGAATCCATATTTTTTATAGTTGACTTAATTTAAAACGCGAACTTCCTAATATATCTTATGCATTCATATATCTGATTCTGCTGCGATGTTCTGTGATGAGATCATATTACTGCCTGAGAAGAATGTTATTATATATATGATATATAATAAACGTTGCTTATGTTTTGCATCTGCGTTAGCCTTACCCCGCAATACCGTTAGTTAAGTAACCTAACGGTGCATAACGGGACACTGTGGCGAATGCGGATGGCATAAGCTTACATTCTATTTTCGTTTCTTTCTGTGATTCTTAAGGAACTTAAATGATGGGTCTACATTAATAAGATTAATGTAAAGAAAAAGAAACCTAAAAGATGTTGTAGAATTGAATTTGAAACTCACTCGGCCTTTTTATGAAAAAGCAAATTTCAAAAATGCGGAGCTTAAGCTACTCCTTTTAAAAGTATTTGATTTTACAACGAGATCAAGTTCGAAGCGTTAAAGGTTTTCTTAAAAACCATCCGCAACCCTCCGTCATTTTAGGAAGTAGAGTACTTAGTATTCGTGCTACGTTTGTTAACCATAGTTAAGGCGTAGTGTACGGTAGCTAAATGATGTCTTCTTACACAGCATATGATGCGATTAGTTAGGACATTCATATGATTATGTTGACCATAGTTAAGGGTCATGTGAATGGGTCTAATTAATCATGAAATGGCGGGTACAACTTGACTAGTGCTTATGATATGTTGACCATAGTTAAGGTCATAAGCTGCTAGGGGTAAAAACCATATCGGGAGTTTCAAGAGTTGAAATTTGCAATGAGATTGCATATTTTCTATATGATAGTTGGATCCCGATCCCACTGTGAATAAGAGTAACTCTCAGGAGAGTTTTGCACTTTACAATTAGCTAACCCATTAGGTGTCTAGAAAAGTGTCAACGGGGTTATGCTTCTGGGAAAATGAGGTTTACTTTAATTAGGTCCGTGCGAAAGCACGGGGAACCTCTCTCAAAGTACCGACGCTGGCCTGGCTGACCGGTTAGCGAACTTGTAAAATGTAATTAATCCTGGATAATTTTCTTTTTAAGGTTTGAAGGAAAATTTGATAAAAGCAGTGGGAGACATCGATTAGATAAGATAATAACCAATCTAATCTTTGCAAGAGCTTTCGCTAAGTGTATTCTTTTCTCTCTCCTAATAGCTGATACCATGACTGGACTTAAGCTTCTATTAGAGAAAAATAAACTGACAGGACCCAGTTATAAATACTGGCTGAGGAACATAAACATTGCCCTTACATATGTTAAGGTATCATATGTCCTCGCTGCCCCAGCCCCTCCCATCCCAGGCCATGAATCTTCTGTTGCGGATAGGGAGATCCGCAAGACATGGGCTATTGATTGTGCCACTGCCAAATGCCTCGCGCTTGCTTCGATGGATAATGTACATCAAAAGCAGCATGAGATGATGGATGTTCAATCCATCTTTCTCCATACAATGGAGTTGTATGGAGAGCAATCTCGTACCCTGCGCTACAAGGCATCTAGAAAGCTGTTTCAGATGAGAATGGCTTCCGGCACGCCAGTAGGTGATCATGTCTTGAAGATGATAGCTCTTATTGAAGAACTTGAGGGCCTTGGATAGACCATGGAGAACGAACAGTATGTTCATATTGTTCTACAGTCTCCCCCCCTTGCCTTTGCTCACTTTGAAGTAAACTTCAACATGCACAACATGGAGAAGTCACTACCTGAACTTCTCAATATGTTGAGAAGTGCAGATAGCACGCTCAAGGCGAAGACTCCCTCTCTGATTGTTAGGAAATCTTCATCTTCCGTCCCAAAAGCCAAGGCTAAGGGAAATAAGAAGAAGAAACCTACCAAACCAGGAGGTGGGGTTAAAAAGGAAAAAGGGAGAGACAAATCCAGGGCTGAGAAATCGGGAAAAGGAGAATATTTCTACTGCAACAAGTCGGGACACTAGAAGCGAAATTGTGCTGAGTATCTTGCTGATCTCAAGAAGAAGTATGGTGATGCTTCCGCTTCAGGTGTGTTCCTGACTAAAAATTGTTTTTCTATAAATTCTGCTTCCTGGGTATTGGATACCGGTTCGGGTTCTCACATCTACAATTGTATGCAGGGATTGAGAAAGAGCAAAGTTTTGAAGACTGGTGATCACACTTTCCGGGTTGGAAATGGTTCCAATGTACATGCAGTATCAGTGGGAGAGTATCACCTGGGGTTTCCATCGGGATGTATATTGGTTTTGAACCCGTGTTATTTTGTACCAAGTATGATGTGTAATATAATATCCATTTCTTTGTTGGACAATGAAGGATATGATTTTGTGCTGCAAAATAATGTTATGAACATTAACCTAAATCAAAAGTTGATTGGGTATGGTACACTAAATAATAGGATATACATTCTAAATCAACACACAGTTTTCAACATACATCACACTGATAAAAGAAAATTTTCAGATATAAATGAATCTTTTCTTTGGCATTGTAGACTTGGTCATATTAACGAAACAAGACTAAATAAGCTACATAAAGATGGATATTTAAATCCCTTTGAATATAAATCTTATGCGACTTGTCAGTCTTGTATCTAGGGTAAAATGACCAAAACTCCGTTTACTAGACACGGAGAGAGAGCTACAGAACTCTCAGGCATCATACATAGTGATGTATGTGGTCCAATGTCTGCACAAGCTAGAGACGGTTTTTCTTACTTTATAACTTTTACTGATGATTTCTCAAGGTTCGGACACGTGTTTTTATTGAAGTATAAGTCTGAAGCTTTCGAGAAATTCAAAGAGTATAAACTTGAAGTAGAAAAGTAAACAGGTTTGAGCATCAAGAAACTTCGATCGGATCGGGGTGGAGAGTACTTGAGCACATAGTTTTCGGACTTCCTAAAAGAGAATGAGATTCTCTCTCAACTCACTCCCCATTACACACCACAGCACAACGGTGTGTCAGAATGGTGGAATCGTACCCTATTAGATATGGTACGTTCCATGATGAGTGATGCTGAGTTACCTCTCTCCTTTCGGGGGCATGCATTGGAGACTGTAGCACATCTATTGAACAGGGTTCCCACCAAAACCGTGTCTACCACTCCATATGAGATATGGTATGGGAAGAGACCATCTATTAAGCGAGTTAGGATATGGGGTTGTCCTGCTTTTGTGAAAAAGCAGAATTCATACAAACTCGAGATACGGTCGGTCATGTGTACATTTGTGGGATATCCAAAACATTTGTATGGATATCTTTTCTACCACAAGGAGGAACAAAAGGTATTTGTGTAACAACCTAGTTCATTTATACCAATTCCAGTTCCCGTATTTATTTATCTGTGGTATTTTTATTGATTTATCGTGTTTGGGTGCGAATAGTATTTTTACATTTTACTTAGCATTCGACCCGACCCGCTTGCTTGAACCTGTTGATTCATATTTATAGATTACCCTGACTTGTTACATAGACACATGCATCTCATGTATACTGCATTTTGGTATTTCATCTGACATCGCACATTTTATCATATAACATTTTAAGTCACGGAAAATAAATTAAAATTGCATTTCATAGCCTGCATGATACCCCTAACCCCGTGGTAGCATCCGCGTATCTTGTTCTCGTCCCGTTCAGTGAAACGAACATGTTTGGATGGCTATGCGCACGTACGTGCATCCGTTCTTGGGGGTATGCATTTTCGTTATCTGAGCATTCATTTTAAAATTTGGAAGTCGCATATATTTTTTCGTATTTTAAATTTAAAATTTTGGACCCGACCCGGGCGCGTTTTGGAATATTTTGTATCCCGCCAAAATTCAATTTATTTAAATTTTAAAATTTAATTCGAATATTTTTAACCGTTCTTAAATTTCCTATAACAAATTACAATCTTTTTAAATTTAAAATAAAAATAAAATCCTAACTCCTAAACACACACAGCCTCTCTCCTCTGACCCCCGGCCCCACTTCTTTCCTCTCTCTCTTTCTTTCCTTTATTCCCTTCTCTCTCTCCCTCTCTCTCTCTCACCGCTATCCCTTTCTCTCTCTCCGAAATAAAAACAAATTTATCTCTCCTCACTATTCACACACTCTCTCTCTCCTCTCAATCTCCTTTCTCTCTCTCAGAATCTCTCTCTCTCTCCTCTCGCTATATTCTCACTCTCTCTCCCTATATTATATTTCTTCTTCTTCTCCTCTCTCATTTTTCTTTAAACCCACGACTGCAAACCCTAGCCGCCGCCTCCCTCTCCTGTGTCGTTGTCGTCGTCGCCATCGCCGACTCATCGTCGCCTCCTCACCCTCCTCGACACCTCCACCTACTCTCTCCTTCCCCGAGCCCTGTGCACACCCGAGACCAGACCCGAGCCCCTGCATACTTTTTCACCGCCGATGAGGTTCGCCGGAGTGATCTCGTCGTTGCCCCTCGTCCCAAGTCCAGTGCACCCAGTGAGCCCTTGCACTCCCTCTCCCTCTCCTTCCCCTTCTTTCTTCTTCCTTTCTTTTCTTCCTTTCTTCTATTTTCTTTAAAGAAATGGATGTCTGTTCTCTGCAGGTCACATCGCCGGAGCTCCGTCGACCCCGTCGACACTCTCACGACTCCTCTCTGAACCACAGTGAGCATTTCTCTTTCCCCCATTCCCTTCTTCCTTCCTTTCTTCTCTTTCTTCTTTTTTTTCTTTGCTTTTCTTTCTTTAAAGTTCTCTGCCTTTTTGGTTCGCCGGAAATCGGACGTGCCGTCGACGATCCCGATGACCCAGCGAGCGTACCTGACTTGTGTGATCACCTTATGCGTTGTTTGGATCTGTTCCGTGTACCATGCGCGCGTCGCGACTTTTTCTGCCGACGTGAGACATTCCGTACATCCGTTTCTTGATCCGTCTAGGCAAGTTAATCTTGCTACATGCTATTTAAATTATTATATACTTATTTAAATACATATTATACCTGTTGTTTAAATCTAGTGACCCATATTTCATTTTAAAGTTTCGATATTCCGTTTATATCATTTTAGATCTAGAACATGAAAACATGTTTTGTTGCATATTAGATTACAATAAACTGCATCCATACCAATGTTTATATCATAAAGTGCTTATTTGTACATTCCATAGTACTTTTTATAGTTTGTAACCTTTCGGACACCTATTTGCATCCATCTCGTCTAATATACATATAATTGCATCCATAGATCACTTGAATATATAACATTATAATATTGACACCCCATGTTTAATAAATTGCATCCCATTTAGTGTTGGAACTATAACTTTAACCCTAATCGATACCTGTGCATTCTTATGTTTGAATTTATACCTATTTGCATAGACATCACACTATTCCATTTTATTGTTACATTGGTACCCCATACTTGTTTTTGTATACCCAT
This sequence comes from Agapanthus africanus, assembly GCA_030015575.1. NCBI lineage: Eukaryota > Viridiplantae > Streptophyta > Magnoliopsida > Asparagales > Amaryllidaceae > Agapanthus > Agapanthus africanus. The sequence goes on along the minus strand of CM057350.1, from coordinate 125,630,425 downwards.
GCTTAGTATAGTTTGATTATGAGTACCCACGTGATACTTGTGCACCCCCTGACATGACTTGATACATTACTACTTGATACGACTTGATACCGTGCACTTCTTGACATGATTGGATTGGTATACACTACCTGACTTGACCTGATGTACCACAGCTTGACCTGTTACCTGATCTTGTTACTAATGCCAACAACCTTGACATGTTGTCCCCACGGACATTTCCTGTTGTCTATTCAGACAAACCTGTACCTGCTTGATCCTGTGTTGGCATTAGCTCCAGATTTATTAATACCTGACTTGAACACATAACTTGGGGGTATGGGGAAATCAATGATGAAACCTGACTTGTAACTCGACAGTTCGGTACCTTTACTGATCAGTCTTACGGGCTAGGCCAGTCCCGGGATGATGATGCTGACATCATTCGTCGTTACATACTACCCTTTTACTGCCTTGTGGCACGTCTCGGATTCAGACCGAGAGTCTTAGACCGTGGTCCCGGGCACGCACGGGATACTATTGAGTTACATCGATGATTCATCAAATTGATTTCAAAGACTTGAGAGTAGTTAACCCAATAGACCAGTCTAGATTACTCACTGCACATTACCCTCACTGTCCTCATTTATATTACTGTTATACCTGTTTTACTGTTCATACTCATACCTACATATCTTGCTACCCCTGTTTATATTATTGCTTAATATTATGACGCACTGACGTCTGGGTTTTGCATGGCCCAGATTCTCTACCTTTACTGCAGGCCGCGCAGAAGTTTTCCAGTGAGCAGGCCGAGCAGTAAGACTTGTTAGTAGTTAGTTTATTTTTCCTTTCAGTATTTTCATTCCTGATGTGAGCCCGCATTATGGGACGTACATTCCAGTTTATTCTTGTATTGGACCTTTTTGCTTCCGCATTATTTCATTCTTGACTTTTTATTCTAGCTTATGGACATGTATTAGATAGTTATCATTATTGTTCTTGATATCTCTACAGCCGTAATGTGACTGTGGAGGGATATTTCCTATCCACAGGTAGCATGGTTGGCTCTGTCACGTGCCTATCTTAGCGTACTCTGGGAAGCGGGGCGTGACAGTTTGTTCTCGGTATGCTACATTTTTTGGAAATGAATTTTTACAAATAATACTAATGGCAATGCGGTAGAACTAGAAGAAGTTCTAGAGACACAAGTTACTAATGACGATTTGGTCGAACCTAATGTTGCAATAGAATTTTATGAATCTCGGCCACTCCGTAGATCTAGTAGGACTTCTCGCCTACCGGAGAGGTACTACGGTTTCCTCATTGATGGTGATAGAGAAGATTGCATCATGGATGATGATGCCCCTACTAGTTTTCAGCAAGCTATCACGAGTGGTGAGTTAGTGAAGTGGCTAGATGCCATGAGATCCGAAATGGAATCTATATGCACCAAAAAAGTAGGGACTTTGGAGGTTGTACCCTCTGGGGTAAAACCCGTAGGGTGCAAATGGATCTTTAAGGGAAAGATTGGTGTAGATGGACAAGTAGAGACCTATAAAGCAAAGCTCGTAGCGAAAGGATTTCGTCAAAGACCATGACTGGACTATGACGAAACTTTCTCTCCTGTAGCCATACTTAAATCCATTCCTACTTGCTATTGTTGCTCACTACGACTATGAAATCTGGCAGATGGACATTAAAACTGCATTTCTAAATGGTGATTTAGAAGAGTGGGTTTATATGGATCAGCCAAAGGGCTTCGTTGATATCGGGAGTAGCAGGAAAGCATGTAGGTTGCTTAAATCCATTTATGAATTAAAGAAGGCATCACGGAGTTGGAACATCTGTTTTGATGATGCAATCAAAGAGTTTGATTTCGTCAAAAATCCAGATGAACCTTGTAATTATAAGAAGATTGTAGAGAGTACTGTCGCATTCCTCGTATTGTACGTGGATGACATTCTCTTGATAGGAAAAAATGTTCCTGTGTTACAATCGGTCAAACTTTTCTCGAGGTTTGTATTTACCCTCAGTGGAGGGGCGGTTTATTGGAAGACTTCCAAACAGGATACCGTTACAGACTCAACAATGGAAGCTGAGTATATTGCTGCAAAATGATGCTGCAAAGGAAGCCGTCTGGATGCGGAACTAGGAGTATTTCCTACCATTATCGGTCCAATACTATTGTATTGTCATAATAATTTGGCTATGGTATTATCCAAAGAGCCCAGTTCCCATCAACGATCCAGACACATCCCGAGGCAATATCATTTAATCCGGGAGATAGTTGATCTCCGCGAGATCGTGATTATGAGAGTAGATACAGAGAATAAGATCGCGGATCCACTCACCAAGGTCCTCTCACAGTCGCAGCATAGGCGACTTTTTGAGATGTTGGGTATGAGATATGTCAATAAGTGGCCTTAGTGCAAGTGGGAGATTGTTGGATATATGTATGCCCTAGAGGCCATTATTTGATATTGGATTCTTTGATATGTATATATATACAGAGGACCTTCTCACTCGACATGATAGTATGTTATCTGGTTACTCTTTATCTTAACATGTTCACTTGATTGTGTATACTATTCATCTGATACATGTTGATAAAGCCCTTAGGATATTTTCTTAACTATCATAATTATGATGCAGATCATACTGGTAAGGCATGACTGGTCTATAAGCGTATCCTTAAATGTTCCTAGTCGTGGGTGTATCAAGACGGGGCATCGATATTCCAGAGTAGATTAGCGTATACATTTCTTGATCCATTTGATAGGCGATGGATCATCACATGTCCATTGGTGTTTAACATCAAAGATTGTATACGGGTGCTCAGTGGAGACTGGGTACACTGAACGGACTCACCGAGAACTCCTATATGGTATTATATCTATCGCCGGATAGCAGTTCTCAGGTGACACTTGTACATGTTAGTCTATAGACCCGAGATCGTCATAGAGTCTTGTGTGTTCTCCTACTGTACTTTGATTTTCACCCTACCACGGCTCTACTGAGTCATGCAAACAGGTGGCTTTTGAGTACAGTCCCGAGACAAATAGAAGCAATGAGCAATAGGAGGGGTTTCATCTCTCCCGGTATGGGGGGTTGATGTTGCGCTGTGCTCGATTGGCTATAACTGAAAGTCCCTGGCCAGGGCCGATGAGATTTACTGATAAGTGTTATCAGTAGTTTCTCGATCTGTTATAGGCCATATATCGGCATGACTTATTGAGTTATTGGGGTCGACGATACCATCCTTAGACATGATATGCAACATATCTAGCGAACGGACCGGACTATACGGTAAGTGTTAGCGGTTGGCTCTAAGGGAGTTTTGACAAGTTCGCTTGTTGTTCTTCTGTTCACTCAATACCTGGGAGTCGTTACGTGCAGCTAGTACTGCTGACGGTTTGTGGGTATGTGATATGATCACTACCTACTGCTAGCGTATTGACGAGTCTTAGAGTCCCACAAAGGGGTTTCCGAGCTCAGGCGAAACGAAGTGGGGCGCATATGGGGATATATTTAAGAGCTTGATTAAATATGTGTATTTGATACTGTATTTTAATCTGGCATTTTCTATTGGTCAGGTCGTATGTGATATGACCGGATTATTAAATCAAGTGTTGATTTAATATCAATTGACCATTAGCTCATTTATTAATTCCTTTCTTTATTTGTATGCATGTATGTATGTATGTTTATGTTGATATGTATGCACACATGCATGTATACATGTATCATGGTTGATGATACATTGGAGATGGCTATGCTAGACTCATATAGAAACATTTGTGATATTTTTATTTATTGAGTTAATGGAAATTAGGAATTAATCCATGGTTCATATTTGTTTCTACACGTTTCTTTTAAAATATCTTATGTAACCATGGTTTCATTTCTAATCCTCCACTAACTCAACTACTGAAAATATCTAGATATTTTCATACTTTAGTTAAGAGTGAGTATGAATCTTTCTCTCTCTCATATATTATTATTGTTCTTGTGCTTATCTTTCTTAAGCTCAAACTTAGTCATTTCCATCTCCTTCTTCCTCCAAACTCTCTACCTTTTTCTAGTGAGTAAAAGAGAAAGAAAAGAAAGGTTTTATTAGTGAGAAAAATACCCACTTCATCAATCTATATTAATCTAGCACACTAGTGTAGGTTGTTTGTCTCACTTCTACTTAGGTTAAGTGAAGTAAGGAGCTTGAGTCAAGAGACCCCGTGGTGGATCATCATGGACTTCAAAGGCTTCAAGCGGACCGGTTCAAGCTTCGAGTAGAACTAAGGATTTAAGGACATCTACATGGAGATTTTGAAGAGAAGGAGAGGTCTACAAAGGTTGTAGTTCTTTTTCTCTTACTGTTAGACACTTATTTGTATGTGATACTTGTTAGCTTTACACCTAATCCTCTAGTTCGATTCTAGGTTCGGGTTGGTTAGCACTATAGATTTTTAAAGTTGCATACTTGATGCTTGTTAATACCTAGTGAGGGTGCTAAGCAAACCCCAACAGAGATCTCGGCTCTTTCCTCATCGAATGAGGTGCTGGATATTCATCAAGGAATACCACTATGCAAAGCAAGAACTATAGAAGCTATAAAAACAAAACCGAGTAGGTTGTAGCATTTGCTAGTTTTGCTAAATAGGTCACTCCTGGTGAAGGGATCTCAGCTCTTTCCTCATCAAATGAGGTGCTGGATATTCATCAAGGAATACCACTATGCAATGCAAGAACTAGAGTTGCCTTTTTAAAAACTTTTGATTCTACAACATCTTTGGGTTTCTTTTCTTTTCATTAATGTCATTAATGAAGTCTCATCATTTAATGTTTCCTTAACATCACAGAAAATGAAACGAAAATAGAACGTACGCTTATGCCATCCGTATTCGCCATGGGGCCTCGTCATGCACCGTTAGGTTACTTAACTAAAGGCAGAGTGGGGGCTGGACTAGCACGGGTGCAAAACATAAGCAACGTTTATTATATATATCATATATATAGTATTCGTCTCACGCAGTTATATGATCACATCACAGAACCATGCAGCAGAAGTCAACATATGAAATATTGGATATACTAGGAGGTTCGTGTTTTAAATTCCGCCAGTAATGAAAAACATGGATTCCACAGTCGTGATGAATAACCAAACCCACATCCCTAGACCCCTACGAGTGCGACAAGCAACCCTGCCAATTATAGAGTTAGGAGACCCGGTTTCGACTCTTTGAGATGGTCTACCACTGGACTCCAGAACCTCGTTACTTGTGCTCCCCGTCTTGGATCTATCCTAATGCGGAAAAGTAAATATATACATCAATGGTGACATCATCCTCAACCCAGAAGTGTCCCAATAAAAGAATATTGCATACAAATTTTACATGAATGAAAATTGTAAAACTCTCATCTCACATAAAACCCCCGGCTATTCATTTATGATGATCCAATATAACATATCACAGCAACACATAACATCACATGTCATCAACGTAAGTAAATACGCGTATCCTAAATTCCATTGACAAATAGGAACGAGATTTGGGATACCACACATATTACACTTACGGTCGCAGAAAAGAAATGAAAAACTACAATAATTAGAATCCGCATTTCCTTAGACATCATAAACCCGGAATATCTCATATGCCAAATTTCATGTCTAACCTATAAACCTTGCATTTTAATCTTCAAACGAAAACACTTTTCAATGACTTAGTCGGGTAATTCAACAAAATTCCCGACTACCCGATCGAATGCTCGTCGGGAACATTAGTAGATGGCTGCACTCCCGATGCTGTCGACTAAGTGCACTTAGGCGGAACACCGTGGCCGCGAGCACCCGAGTGGATGCTTTTGGCAACGGGGTTCTCTTACATTCACTTGGTCGGGGCTATGGGGTGTGGCTACCTATAAAAGTTATCCAGCAAGTATTCGCGTACGATACGCGATTGCGACAGAGTTTCGATCCGAATCGAAACTTCGTGGCAATTGATTGTTGCGAGATTTAGTGTGCTTGCGCTTTTAAAAGATAAATCAAAGAATAGTTAACCGAAATCAAGAACGGTGTCGCTTGGTAGCTAGCCGGTTGAGTACGGGTCGGTCCACAGGGATTTTGTGTATTTTCTAGTTGTTCTAACGAGTTAATTCCAATTGTGGTAGGTTGGATTATCAATAAAAACTAAAGTTGATTTAGATTAGGATTAAAACCTTGCTGGGGTTAGGTTTAGGTTGGTTTGGAAAGTCAATATTTCCCACCGCTTTCTATGCCCTAATTAAGAACGATTTAGGTGTTAAGGTAATAATTAACAAAGGGGATTAGCACGATCGTGAAGAAACTAGGTTTCTTCCTCTAGGTCCTTGTCCGTCCTTTCTTAACTCTTACCCTAACCTCCATGGAAAACATACATAACCGGTCTTTAACTATGGTATCACCGCTACCCCGTGGGATAGGGTGCCGTAGTGAGCGGTGTGTGTATGTATGCATAGAGTCCTATTTAAAATGTATAACGGGCCAGAAAGGGGTGAGAGATTTTCATCTCTCAAATCTTCTCCAAACCTAACCCAAACAAGTGAGGAACTACCCACTCATTAGAGAATTGATAAAAAGAGACATTTTTTTTTTGTTTTTAATTTAACAACTACGGCAGATAAATAAAATTTATAACTACGGCAGATAAATAAAATTGCTATCTAAATAACTAAGGCAGAAAAGAAATTAAACTAAGGCATAGAAAAGAAAAACTTACTTTTTATTTGATGCATTCTTTAAACATTTATAGCGAATAAAAATTCTAAAATTAGGAATTAAAAAAAGGCATGCTCCAAAAAGAGCTGTAGAGTTCCTATTTATAGATTATAGAAACCCTAGGGTTTACATCTGATCCCTATCCATATTTACAAAACTACCCTGAGAAGCCTGGTCAACGCACAGCCACCCACCGACTTTTTGTACCGACACGTGTACTGTATGGCCGCGGATCCGCGGCAGGAAGCCTTGTTTGGCTGCGGATCCGCGGCCATCTTGAGTGCTTTCTGGCTCATTTTCTCAGGTGTACTTCCTGTTGCATTTGGCTTCTGGTTTCTTCACTTGGTTTCTCAGAATGTCTTCTAGTTTCTTCCAGATTTCCAAAGTGTAGAATGTTGTGGACTTTTACCGTTCGCTTCGTGTTGAAGTCTTGAATCTTGCGCTGCCTTTGTACTTTATGAAATTGTTCATTGATCTTCGTTTGTCCCTCAAACTGTAGGCATGATAAAGATTCTTCTATTTGTTGGTCGTAGTCTCACTTTTATAGTGTCTTTTCATCATTTTCACTGTTTTGTTCCGAGAACCTGTAACCTGCAACTGTTCAACAGACATGGATCAAAAGCACCTATTTATTTGCAAAATGAATAAGAATGGGGAATATAATAATGCAAAATTATGATGTGAACAAATACCGCCAAACTTATCTTTTGCTCGTCCTCGAGTAAAACTAGTTTATTCTCGAAAAAGACCTAACCTCACTTCCGCAGGGAAACGCGATTGCACTGAGCTCGTGCAACAAGCCGTTAAACCTCTAGGTGTCCCTAGTAGGAGGAATGTTGTCTCCTGAGGGTTTTCAGCGGATACTGCCCACAAAATCCTATCAATTCGGCCTATTGACTTTTATTCTCCAATTCGGTTTTCTAGCAAGAAATTCTATTATCTTCAACTCAGAAATTATCAACCCGTATTTTTCACGCTTCCTTATCATTTAACTTAAGATTGTATATGTTCTGTAAATTTACTTAGCTTTTAGCATCTTTTGAATTTTCCTTCTAAGGTTCCATCTCAACTTAGGAATTTTTATCATCTCTACTAAAAATATAAGTCCTATTTTTCATTCCTATTTTTCATCCAAACCCCAATCATACACCCCTACGTGTGTGTATGTATCACCCCTACACTTGGAAATTCAATTCAAGCTCTTATACTCTTGTCCATCGTCCAAAGTACTTTTAGTTGGTGAATTTTTTAGATGAAATTGCCCACACATCCTTCATGCGACCGTTAATACTTCTTGAGGTACTAACGACCGATTACCAAATGTGTTTGCGTATTAAGGCGTAATTTCTCGTCTTGTAATACCTAAAGCTTTTAGCAGTGACTCCCAAACCAGTTGGTCTAAGGCACTAGGTGATAAAGCACCCTCGCTATATTTTTTTACGCAGCCTTAAGTAATTACAAAACCAGTGTTCATTTTTTTTATATCTCTTTATTCACACTTGTATTTTTATTTTATTTTCCTTCATACTAAGGACTTTAGACAAGAGAATTTCAAGGTCTCCTCTACTATTCCAAGTTTCAAGGTTCGTGTTTGTGCAAGTTGTAGGGTACATATTTTCATAATTTAGACTTAAGTTTAGGAATTATTTTTCAGACTTATACTTTAATAAAAATATCAATACTCTTCCCTTATTTTGACTTAGCCCAAGAAGTGAACTCAAAATTTGCTTATTTCTAAGTAAACTATAAGGACATATATTTTCTACGGTTAAACTTTAAGAAAGGTTATTTTTAGGGTTTTTAATTTACTAAGTCTAGGATCTAGTTTTTCCTAACTAGTTAACCGTCTTGTCAAACTTAAGTCAATTATGGCCAAAATTGAATTTTTCAATTTTTTATAATTTTTAAAAAATTTCAGTTTTATTTATTTATTTTTTATTTATTTTCATTTTTTCAATTTTTATGATTTTTTTATAAAGATGCAATGCAGAATTTAAACATGCAAAAGAAAAAATATATATATACAAAAATTTTAAAAAAAATATTCAATGTAAATGATAACTATTTACAACCACCTTCTCCCCCAAACTTGCAAAAAACAGTGCCCTCAATGCTCGGCCCCACGCCGCTCCCTTGAGCGTGAACGGGAACGCTCCTCCCTACCTAGCAGGGTTCGGATCCCCTGCTCTACTTCAGTCAAATGCCGATCATGCTCCCTCGCTATCCCCCTCAACTCGTCAATCCCCCTAACTGCTCTTCTCATTAAATTTGCATGTTCTAAAGGGGTAAGTTCTCCCTCGCTTGCAGTCGAGCTGGAGCTAGGTGTTCGGGCGGGCACATGTTCCGCCGGTTCTGTTCTTGACCAAATATCCGTCAAACGTGTATAGGACGTAGATACGCCCTCAATGAGAGGCCTGACGGGTATGCCTCCAAGCATGTAAAATTCAAACTCCTCCACGGGGAGGAAATAGCGACACAGTTGTATCACAAGCATGGGGCAAGGGTAGTTTGCGGCTCTTTTGCCTGCACCAATTGAGTTCAGCAGTACCGTGCACATATCGAATCGAAAGTTCCTAGTCATAAGTGTGCGCACAATATGCAGTGATGGAGTGAAAATTGTGGTGTTGTGGGAACTTCCAAAAATATTGTTTTGTGCCCACCGGCACACAGTTAAAAATTAGCGAAAAGGGTTCTCGCCTGGATCCCCTTCCGTAGTTACCTCGAGCAATCATTGCCCATTAAGGGCATGTAATCCTCAAACTGTAATGGTTGATCATGAACTGGTATCCTAGGGATTAAGGTGACTTCATGTATGAAGTCTCTATCAATGATAATCTCCCTATCACCCCACTGCAATTTTATAAAGCCATATTGGGCGAGACACCCATCTTCCATGCACTCATAAAAACGAGTGACTAATTACGAAAGGGCATAGGCGTTTAGGTGATTATATATCAAAAAATTCCAGCCCCTATGTGCTATTTCATTCGCAAAGTAACTCCCATACACAGCGTGTGAAAAAATCTGTGAAAAGTCACGCTCTAGTTGCATATTGGGTGCTATCAGATAAGCTACAGATCTTAAAATTTAAAAACAGAGAGGAGTTTCAGAGATCAAACCTCCCTTGAAAAAATCAGGGGGTGAAGACAAGGAGACGCGGCGGAAGCGCGGCGGGAACGGGCCTTCGACGGTGGTTGCGCGGCGCGGCGACGAGATTTCACTGAAAAAATCGAAGCGGCGGCGGCTAGGGTTTTTTAGAAGATGAAATTAGGGTTTGTGATCACAGAGAGGGGTCGGGGTTATTTATATAGGGGGAAGTGATGGCTATTTGTAAATAAACCCCTCTAAAAAGTAGAAATTATTTGCAAATATTTTTTTTATTTTATTTTTTAAATCTGGAAATTTACAAAAATACCCAAAAAAAATTATTTTCGAATTTTTATTTTTTTGTGTTATTTTGTATTTATAAAATTACAAATGATACATACTCCCAAACTTGTTTGAAACAATGTTTTGGCTAGATGATCGAAAATTTGGGGGTAGATGGAGGAAGATCAGTTAGTATAAATCGGCTCCTGCAAAAACAGGAGCTCCTCCGACGGGTCCGCAGGGAGGAACGACTTAAGTCGATATCCGTTTACTTTAAACAGTGTACCGTCCTCCGGGTTTTCTAGGTCTACCGCACCGTGCAGATATACGGTGCGTACCAAAAATGGCCCTTTCCATCGCGATTTGAGCTTGCCGGGATGAAAGTGTAACCGAGTGTCATAAAGCAAAACCTGTTGGCCAGGTTTGAAAGTCTTGCGCATAAGGTGTTTGTCATGGAACACCTTCGTTCGGTTTTTAACAATTACCGCGTTCTCATATGCCTCATCCCGCAGCTCATCCAATTCATTCAATTGCAGCTTTCTATTGCTACCCGCATCTCCCATGGATAAGTTCAACTCTTTAATCGCCCAAAATGCCTTGTGCTCAATTTCAACAGGAAGATGGCAAGCCTTCCCATAAACAAGCCGATATGGAGACATGCCAAGATCGGTCTTGTAGGCAATACGGAATGCCCATAGTGCATCAATCAGTTTTTGTGACCAATCTTTACGGTTTTTTGAAACCGTTTTCTCCAAAATTTGTTTAATCTGCCGATTCAAAATCTCGGCTTGCCCACAAGTTTAGGGATGATATGGTGTTGACAATTTATGAGTAATAGAGTATTTACGCATTAAGGACTCAAAAGTCCTATTACAAAAGTGAAATCCATTACACTTATAATCGCACGAGGATGCCCAAACCGAGAAAAGATGTTTTCTTTAAGAAATCGAACGACAACCTTGTTGTCATTCGTTCGGCTGGGCACAGCCTCAATCCATTTTGACACATAGTCAACAGCAAGTAGAATGTACATGTTCCCAAAGGAATTGGGAAATGGTCCCATGAAGTCTATTCCCCAAACATCAAAAATATCAATAACCAAAATTGGTTGGAGCGGCATTTCGTTTCTCCGAGATATCCGACCCAAGTGTTGGCACCGGGAGCATGTCTTGCAGTATTCGTATGCATATTTAAAAAGTCGTGGCCAGTAGAAACCACACTGCAAGATTTTTTCTGCTGTCTTCTTTGGGCCAAAATGCCCGCCACACGCTTGATCGTGGCAAAAAGACAGCACACTCTTAAACTCGTTTTCGGGGACACACCGACGAATGATTTGGTCGGAACAGTATTTAAAGAGATACGGTTCATCCCAGTAAAAATGTTTTACTTGGGACAGGAATCGGAGTTTGTCCTGATTCGACCAATCTTTTGGTATCAGTCCGGTGGCCAAGTAATTTACTATATCAGTGAACCAAGGTTCGCATGACACGGTTAAGAGCTGCTCATCAGGAAAAACATCTTTAATAGGAATTTCGAGTGTAGGCGAAGAAGGAAGTCGTGAAAGGTGGTCGACAATTACATTTTCACATCCTCTCTTGTCTCTTATGACAACATCAAACTCTTGTAGCAAGAGGATCCAACGTATTAGCCGAGATTTAGCATCCTTCTTCGCAAAAAGATGGCGAAGAGCTGAGTGATCCGTGTAAACAATCACTGGAGAGCCGATTAGATATGGCCTGAATTTTTCTAGTGCAAACACAACTGCTAAAAATTCTTTTTCAGTTGTTGTGTAATTCAATTGGGCCTCATTTAATGTTCGGCTAGCGTAATAAATTACGTGCGGCATCTTATTAATGTGTTGTCCAAGGACAGCACCAATGGCGAAATCAGATGTATCGCACATAATTTCAAATGGATGCGTCCAGTCGGGAGATGAAAGAATAGGCGCAGAAATAAGTGAGTGTTTCAATGACTCGAACACTTTCATGCAGGTTGAGTCAAAATAAAAAGTGGTGTCCTTGGCTAATAAAAAAGTCAAGGGTCTAGCGATCTTGCTAAAATCATTGATGAACCGTCTATAAAAACCGGCATAGCCAAGGAAGGCTCGGATGTCTTTGACGCACTTGGGAGGAGGAAGATTGGAAATGACCTCAATCTTGGCTTTATCAAGCGCAATGCCGTTTTGCGAGATAACATGTCCTAAGACAATACCCTCTCGTACCATAAAGTGGCACTTCTCCCAATTTAAGGTGAGATTCTTATCCCTACAACGGGTAAGAACTGCGTCTAAGTGTAGCAAACACTCATCGAAGGAGTCGCCGAAAATGGAGAAATCATCCATAAAAATCTCCAAAAATTTCTCCACCATGTCTGAAAAGATCCCCATCATACACCGCTGGAAAGTAGCGGGTGCATTGCATAACCCAAAGGGCATGCGATGGTAAGCGAATGTACCAAAAGGACAAGTAAATGTGGTCTTGTCTTGATCCATTTCGGCGATGTGAACTTGATTATAGCCGGAATAGGCATCCAAAAAGCAGTAAAATTCGTGCCCAACCAATCGTTCTAGCATTTGGTCAATAAAAGGTAACGGAAAGTGGTCTTTCCTTGTCGCGGTGTTGAGTTTTCTATAATCGATGCAAACACGCCACTCAGTTTGGGTGCGAGTAGGTATTAACTCATTCGCCTCATTGGTTATGATCGTTATGCCCGATTTCTTTGGAACAACATGAATGGGGCTAACCCACTGGCTATCCGAGATAGGATAAATGATACCACTATTCCGAGATAGGATAAATGATACCACTATCAAGAGATTTTACAATCTCCTTTTTGACAGCCTCTTTCATTATGGGGTTGAGGCGTCTTTGTGGATCCCTTACTGGCTTGGCATCATCCATCATATGTATATGATGTTCAACTATGAGGGGACTAATCCCCTTGATGTCCGCCATAGTCCAGCCAAAAGCTTGCCGGTTATTTTGTAAGACCATTAAAAGGGCTTTCTCTTACTCGAGAGCTAGAGATGCCGATATGATAACAGGAAGGGTCTCATTCTCACATAGGTAAGCGTATTTAAGGTGAGACGGCAACAGCTTGAGTTCGAGTTTCGGAGGTAAAACAATTGAAGGTAAAATTGGTGAAACTGTCTCGAACTCGAAGGATTCCAACAATGGTTCAAATCGAGTGTAAGCAACCAAGTCGGATGGTTCAACTAACTCATCCGAAAAATCAAAGGACTCAAACTCGGGTGGTGAGTCTTCAAAATCGTCCAAAAAAGTGAAACACTCGTAATCGTTATCCGGTGTGAAAGCTGTGTCAGATTCTAGGAGGAACGCACCAGTGGTGTCAAAACTGTTGTGATCGAACAGAAATTTTTCGAGCTCACAGTCCTCCTGCGTGATCTCGTGGATCGAGCAAACATCAAGTATACTAGCATTAGGCTCGGAGGGCTAATTCCCCAACTTAAAAATGTTGAGTTCAATTGTCATATTTCCAAAAGATAGGTTCATCGAACCGTTTCGACAATTGATCACCGCATTAGAAGTCGCAAGGAATGGTCGACCGAGTATCACCGGAATTTGACTCCGGGGGTTAGCTACATGCTGTATGTTCATAACAATGAAATCAACGGGGAAAATGAAGTCCCCTACTTTGATTAACACATCCTCTAACTCACCCCTAGGATGGGTAATGGATCGGTCGGCCATTTGGAGAGTATAATGTGTGGGTTTAAGCTCTCCAACGCCTAATTGTTCATATACTGAATAGGGTAGCAAATTAACACTGGCAACAAGATCTAAAAGTGCTCGATTGATGTTCTTATCCCTAATTGTTATTGAAATTGTAGGACAGCCGAGGTCCTTATGTTTTTGGGGTAAAGGTTGGATAAGAACATCACTTACAGCACTAGCCACGAAAACTTTCTTCGGTACTTGTGACTTACTCTTCTTAGTGCATAAGTCCTTTAAGATTTTAGCGTAAGAAGGGATTTGTTGGATTGCATCCAAGAGAGGTATGTTTATGCTAACCTGTTTGAATAACTCCACAATCTTCTCCATTTGGGGAGTAGGTTTATTGGATCTCAACCTGTTTGGAAATAGAATATTTTGAAAATTTGTTGAGTCCAATGTTTGTGAAGTAGATTGCGGAGTTGGAACGGATCCCAGTATTGGTGTTATCGTGGAGTGAGATGTGGGTCCGTTTGAATTAGAAGAAGTAGAGCCTTGTGAAGAATGTAGAACAGGCTCTGAAGAAGAAGATGAAGAAGAAGAAGATGAAGAAGAAGCACCGGCAGGGGTGTCATCACTAATGCCCACATTATTGTGCAACACTCTTCCAGATCTCAACGTGGTCACAGCATTTACATTATGATTTTGTTATTCATAAGCAACATGTGTGTTGTGTGTGTGACCGGGATTTAGCAATGGTTGAGACGGAAGCTTTCACTTTTCTCGCTCGCTCAACGCAGCATTTAGTTGTGCAATTTGGGCCTCAATTGATTTGATGCTCTGATCATGTGAAGCACTGTTTTGCACCAAAGACTGAATGGAAGTCTCCAACCTTGCTGCGGATTGTGTAGATTGTTTTAAAAATGCATCCAAACTTCGTTCTAGCGAGGAAACCTTATCGTTATTCGGCTGAACAAAATTGTTTTGAGGATAAGAGTTGTTGGGTACAAAATTGTTCATTTGGTTTGGGTAAGGTTGGGGTTGGAAAGGTTGCTGATATTGAGTTTGTTGAGGTGCTTGTTGTTGTGGAGGAGGAGGCCTTTGAAAGTTGTTGTTGCCTTGGAATTGTTATTGATTGTGATTCCAAGCAAAATTTGGGTGGCTCCTCCAACCAGGATTATAAGTCGAAGAGTAAGGATCATTTCTTTGTCTTTGTTGAAAGGCAGCATTGACTTGATCTTATCCTTGAACAGGTGGATTATAAGGACACTCTTCAGTAAGATGGGACGGATCCAAACAACAAGCGCAAACAGTGCGTGGGGGTAAAGCAGAGGCAGGAGAAGGCGATGAGAATTTGCTCTCAATTGCTTCTAGCTTTTTCGTAAGTGCAGCCATTTCGGCCTTCATTGCAATCGACATATCAAGTTGATGTATGCCTGCCCTAGACTGACCTGATGAAGTAGATGAGGTGGTCTTAGTGCTTTCCCACTGAAGTGTTTGTTCAGCAAGATCGTCGAGAAACTGCCAAGCTTTCTCGTTAGATTTTGTATGAAAGTGACCTTGACAAATGGTTTCCAACAACTGCTTAGTTGCTGGGTTCAGTCCTTCGTATAAAGTTGCCAATTCTCGATACCGTGGTGAGGGCATTGAACAATTAGGTCTTTAAATCTTTCAAAACACTTCCAAAAAGGTTCGGAAGGAAGCTGGGAAAATTGAATAATTTCATTTCGAATTCTCGCGGTCTTGTGGTGTGGGTAAAACTTTTTTAGAAAAGCCTTAACAAACTCTTCCCAATTTTTTATGGAGTGTGATACTGTGCTATATAACCATTTTTCGGCTAGATCATATAAA
The DNA here is from genome assembly GCA_030015575.1 of Agapanthus africanus. Classification (NCBI taxonomy): domain Eukaryota; kingdom Viridiplantae; phylum Streptophyta; class Magnoliopsida; order Asparagales; family Amaryllidaceae; genus Agapanthus; species Agapanthus africanus. Next base: position 125,614,804 of record CM057350.1, on the reverse strand, counting down.
GTGAATGGAATGACACGTAGCCTTATAGCATCATCCGAAAGTTGTGTGGTCTTCATCATTGTGCAAACATTCTGGAATTTGTTTATGAAGATATAGGCATCTTCGGATTCCAGCCCGTGAAATTTGGGCAACATATTGATGAAGTGGGTTTTAATCTCAAAGTTATCCCCATTAGCCGGTGGAAGTGAAAGACAAGTGGGAAGTGCGGTGCGGATAGGATAGAAAAGATCCTGGAGCACGATTCGTTTGAACGCTTCAACAGGTGGGTGTAGTGGGTTATTCGCACCTAGTGGAGGTGGAATCAGTCCAGCGGGTAAGGGGTTGTTAGGATTGAATCCCGACATCTCCTTAGAGGATGAAGAATATGAAGATGAAGGTAAAGAAGTGGATGGAATTTCGACTTCGGAGTCGAAAGCGTCGTCAGTCGGCACTAACGAGACACGGACTAAACTGGCGCTAGTGTCCCTAGTCCAATTGGACATACACTAAAGAGGTGTAGTGTAGTCAAAAAGGTCAATGGAAGGAAAGTGGGTGCAAGTAGGGTGCAATGGATTTCTTAGCGACAAGTGGCAAGTTTTTTTTAAAAATTTTCTGTTTTGTGTTCTTTTTTTATATAAGGAGCTTTTTGCAAAATGATTTTTATAAGAACCTTAGACACACGTTCAAGCAATCACAATATGCACAATCAAGCCTAGATCCAGGGTCTCCTAGGTCAACTAGACTGCTCCTAACTGTTCCAAAGGGCAAGTTGTGAGATCCTCAAATCGCCTCTTCACCGCCAATTGTGCCCAGGTAAGCACAAGTAAAGAAAGGAAGGATCCGCTCACGAATCACTGTGAGACGGGCCTTTTAAAATTACCTTTTCCACTTGTCTAGCCTAGGCACCACAAAGTCTGATTTAGATAAACGATCGATGCCTACAACTATTCCTTTGTCCTAATGAGCATGACAGTCCTTATAGGCTGAGTCTAATCTTTTTTAATTAACTCGAAGGTTAATGCAAAATGCTTTTTGTGATTTTTGGGGTCCTAGGAAGGGTAATGAAATCCCCACCCAATCTGAATTGGTGTTATAGCCCCTTAAAGTCGGTTTAAAGAATGCAACGCAGTAAACACACAAAACACTTGCCAAAAAAAAAATTCTTTTGCGGTGCAAAGAATCCTGCACAAGATCAAGTTATTGGAGAAGGGAGAGAAGTTTTTTGCGTAAAGAATCCTGCAGGAAAATTTTTCAGAGGAGATCAGGGGGTTTAGAAGAAGAAAAGATGCTTACAGAGAGTTTTCCACGTGCTGGCGTCACCAAGGAGCCGCGGTTCCGCGGTCAAAGGCAGGTAAACGCGGCGGTTCCGCGATTGACTTGGCGGTTCAGATCCCAAAAATTCTTCTGTTTCTCTGTTCTGATTATCCTCTGCTTGTTCAGATCTGCTGTTTGTTGTTTTGCTTTCTGGATTTTTCCAGATCTGAATCTGTTCGTCGATCCTGCACAATTCAAACGAAAAACCCTTCAAAAAATAACAAGATGATAAATTTTTATATTTTTTAATTTTTCAGTTTTTATGATTTTTTCAATTTTTATACTAACCCGAAATTACAAAAAGAAAATAACTATGCCATCCCCGGCAACGGCGCTATTTGGTTGTTTGAGAGATTTAGTGTGCTTGCGCTTTTAAAAGATAAATCAAAGAATAGTTAACCGCAATCAAGAACGGTGTCGCTTGGTAGCTAGCCGGTTGAGTACGGGTCGGTCCACAGGGATTTTGTGTATTTTCTAGTTGTTCTAATAAGTTAATTCCAATTGTGGTAGGTTGGATTATCAATAAAAACTAAAGTTGATTTAGATTAGGATTAAAACCTTTCTAGGGTTAGGTTTAGGTTGGTTTGGAAAGTCAATATTTCCCACCGCTTTCTATGCCCTACTTAAGAACGATTTAGGTGTTAAGGAAATAATTAACAAAGGGGATTAGCACGATCGGGAAGAAACTAGGTTTCTTCCTCTAGGTCCTTGTCCGTCCTTTCTTAACTCTTACCCTAACCTCCATGGAAAACATACACAACCGGCCTTTAACTATGGTATCACCGCTACCTCGTGGGATAGGGTGCCGTAGTGAGCGGTGTGTGTATGTATGCATAGAGTCCTATTTAAAATGTATAACGGGCCAGAAAGGGATGAGAGATTTTCATCTCTCAAATCTTCCCCAAACCTAACCCTAACAAGTGAGGAACTACTCACTTATTAAGGAATTGATAAAAAGAGACATTTTTTTGTTTGTTTTTAATTTAACAACTACGGCAGATATATAAAATTTATAACTACGGCAGATAAATAAAATTGCTATTTAAATAACCAGGGCAGAAAAGAAATTAAACTAAGGCATAGAAAAGAAAAACTTACTTTTTATTTGATGCACTCTTCAAACATTTACAGCGAATAAAAATTCTGAAATTAAGAATTAAAAAGAGGCATACTCCAAAAAGAGCTGTAGGGTTCCTATTTATAGATTATAGAAACCCTAGGGTTTATATCTGATCCCTATCCACATTTACAAAACTACCCTGAGAAGCCTGGTCAACGCACCACCACCCAACGACTTTTTGCACCGACACGTGCACTGTATGGCCGTGGATCCGCGGCAGGAAGCCTTGTTTGGCCGCGGATCCACGGCCATCTTGAGTGCTTTCTGGCTCATTTTCTCAGGTGTACTTCCTGTTGCATTTGGCTTCTGGTTTCTTCACTTGGTTTCTCAGAATGTCTTCTAGTTTCTTCCAGATTTCCACAGTGTAGAATGTTGTGGACTTTTACCGTTCGCTTCATGTTGAAGTCTTGAATCTTGCGCTGCCTTTGTACTTTATGAAATTGTTCATTGATTTTCGTTTGTCCCTCAAACTGTAGGCATGATAAAGATTCTTCTATTTGTTGGTCGTAGTCTCACTTTTGTAGCGTCTTTTTATCATTTTCACTGTTTTGTTCCGAGAACCTGTAACTTGCAACTATTCAACTGACATGAATCAAAAGCACCTATTTATTTGCAAAATGAATAAGAATGGGGAATATAATAATGAAAAATTATGATGTGAAAAGCAAAAGAACAATAGAGACAAGCATGCTAGATTTACACATACCAACTAGTTTTCACAAAACTAATTAACTGTGGATTCCAAGTATTGTATCATATATCAAACTTAAACCTGAAACGGCGTTAAAATTACGACTACGAAACACTCCGTATTAGCCCCTAAACAAAATTAACATCACATACAATTTTGGGCTAATCAAACATAACCATGAAACCCCAAAACCAACATAGAATACCACAAAACAAACTCGAGCACAAAAAATTGTAACAGGACCAGCGAGGCTGACCATTTTGGCTCTGTCGCCGGCCAAAGAAAGGAGTTTGGGTCTCAATTTTGTTTGGTGTTCTAGCTACATCAAATGTAAGATTATGTACTTGTTTAAAAAAATTCAGACGAAGTTTTGAAATCGACAGAAACTTGCTGATTAGGGTTTCGGTTTCGGAGTTGTTTTGTTTTCGTGATTTAACTAGCATAGTATAATAATCTAGCTTTTGCTCTGATACCATGAAAGTGTATGTTAGCACCACCACTGGGTTTTACTAGTATCAAGCATGCCATTTTTTAAAAATTTGGGATGCTAATCTACAATAACCAAGATCTTAAACTAGATAATTAGGGTTTAGCTTGATATCAAAAACTTTACACTAAGAGATGGATGGCTACAACCTTTGCAGACCATGTCCTTCTCTTCTAAAGCTCAGGGTTGTAGTCTACACGACTCCACTAGGCTCCACTTGAAGGTTGAACGAACTTCCTTCGATGACCTTTGTGCCAAAGATGATCCACCCGAAGTCCGCTAATCCAAGCTATCTCTTCATTAAGCTCTTTAGTAAAGGAAACACACTACACCAAAGCGCAAATCTAGTGTAGGATGGTGAAGTAGGGGTTATGTTTGCTCGCTAGGGTTCTCACAATCTCAAGGTCTCACAACTCATATGAGGGATTGAGCTTAGAGGTAGAGGTGAATAAAAGGGAGAGAGCTGGAGAGAAAACTCATCACATGAGCTCAAGAAGGAAAAATGAACTAAGTCTCACTACATCAAGTGACGAATGGCTTAGATAAAACCCACACATTATTGAAGCAATCCAATTCAATCAATATTCAATTGTAACCATGCTTCAATAGTGTAGTGAGATGAATAAAATAATCACCAAGCCATGCTACACCCATTCCTCCAAAGTCTCCCCATTTTCCACCTCACCATTTCTATTTTCCAAAAATAGAAAATGACATGCCATGCTTCATATAATATATATATATATATATAATGAAGAATAATTAGTGAACTATAATATTAGTCGATATACAATTATATCAAATATAAATATATATCATATTATTAAATCAACACTTGATAAAATAATCCGGTTATATCACACATAACCGACTAATATCATTTATCTATATATCGCATTATCAAATCAACACTTGATTCAATAATCTGGTTATATCACATATAACCTAACCGATAACAAATAGCCGCCAGATTAGAATACCATATCTCATACACGTATTTAATCAGACCCCCGCACATATCAACATATGTGCCCTACTTCGTTTCGCTTGAACCAGGAAACTTATATGTAGGACTCTAAAGACTCGTCAATATGCCAGCGGTAGATGATGATCATATCAGTCACGCACAAGTCGTCAGCGGTACTAGCTGGACGTAACGGCTACTCAGGTATTGAGCGAATAGAAGATCAACAAGCAAGATTGTCCAAACTCTCATGAAGTCTATAGGTAACTGTTTACCGCCGAAAACGGGGAAGACAAACGTCTTGCCTGAATTTGGGGGCAGATACTATTTGGGTTTATCCATCCACCTCTCCGAAGATGCCAAGTTGATTTATGGCACCGTGTATTGGAGGTTTGGACGGATGCGGCCGTTGTAGCAGACTTCGTCAGATTCATCCTCGTTATGAGGGTTTATGATTGTAGGGACGTTTTTCCCTGCAGGCGCAAGCCCCTGCAGTTAATTACGCTACTGCATCGCGATAACAACTTTCCCTTGCCCTAGAAGGTCACTTCATGTCGTGTGTGTTTGTGTTTGTTTTTGTTTTTTGTTGCCCGTGGATTGTATACGGAGACTAATTTATGTTGTCGCCCGTTGGGCGTGGATTAGTCCAAATCCACATATTCTTAGATTTGGGTTTGGGTTGGTTTAAGGATCGTTAATCTTGTTTGAGGTTAAGATCAACGTAAATGTTTGTTGAGGATACGTTAGTCTAATTTTAGACTAAAATCTACTCGACAGGATTTTGGGATCATTCAGACCTAGCAAAAGAGCATTTGGGCTCTATTGCTTTAGTTTAAGGACGTTACGGTCCATTGTTAGTTTAAGAACATTACGGTCCGTAGCTAGTTTAAGGACGTTGCGGTCCATATTGGGATGTGCTCATCGGTTGAGGAGTGCACCAAAGAATGGTTGGTTGTCGGGACCCGCCACCTCTCTGAAGACATTGAAGAATTTCAACGACATGTATCAGAGATGTGGAGAGATGTACCTTAGAACCAAATTCTAGATTGAGGGAAGAGATCATCGTTCTGGTCATTATCAATTGAGGAATCATTAGTTTGGGAAGTCATGAATATGAGGCTCGGTCTATTTGGAGATCCAAGATATTTTAATCTCAGGAAGACTTAGCCAATTTGGGACTGAAGTTGGCTTCTTATAGTGTTTAACACTAATATATGCTTCGTTCTCACATGCTCCTACATGAGACTCTAAAACGGTGTTAAACACTGAAATTTGGGGCCCTCACGTGTGGCATGTGAAGCACCTGAAAGTTGGTGTTGTATACTTGGGTCCAAATCCCCATCTGTATATAAGTGTTAAACACTTAATTCTTATGGCCATCACGTGTGAGCACGTGAGGCGCCCCAAAATTGGTCACTTCCTCTTTGGATTTATTCTATCTTTCTTTTATAAGTGCTAAGCACTTAGCTCATATAATGCTCACGTGCGAAGATGCTCAAAATGTGAGCGTTGTCTTTGGAATTTTCCCCTTTTCCATATAAGTGTTAAGCAAACTATTTAGGGGTCGTGTGGGAACACATGAGGTGCCCCAAAATAGGAACTGTCTTTAGATTTATTCCCTTTTTAATGTAATTGTTGAGCACTCGTTTTAAGGGGTCACGTGAGAACATGTGATTCAATCTCAGTCGTTCCTTTTTGTTCATCAGATGTGCTCACGTGGGAACACGTGAGCTTTCGTTATAGCATCGAACACTAATGAATTCTCAGTCTTTTGTTTTACATGCACAGAGATTTTAATCTGAGTTTTGAGAATTTTAGGTCTCTTGTTTTATAAGAATTAAATTCTTTTGCAGGGTTAAACCATAGTTTCATCAGAGGAATTAAATTCCAATATACTTTTGGAAGAATTGAATTCTTCGAACTTAGTTCTTTCCCCTAAGTTTTGAGTCTGCATAACAGAATCTCCCCGATGAGAATTAAATTCTCAACTTGTGGGGAGATCTGCTTCTGCAAACCCCAACCAGAGGAAGAACTAAGTTCCTTTTGAAGGGTTAAACCCTTAAGGAAGAGATAAGATAATCTCTGTGTCTTTCTTCTTACCTAGGGTTTCTTTTTAAAAGAGTGATCTTCTTTTTTAGAGAATTGAATTCTCTTCTTTTTTTTGGTTCTCTCAAAGCTTATGGAAGGTCTCTCTATACAAGACTTGAAGTCTTGGGTCCTTTATATAGTAGAAGCAAGTTTGTTGATTTAGTTAAAGAAATCTCTCATTGAGAGATCTTAATTGATTTGGGGATTTTATCCACCATTGGATCTTTGATCCAAGGACTTCTGTTTTACAGAAGATATTTTTCTTGTTTTTAATAATATTAGGGAAAATATTTTCCCATACAGAATTTTTCTGTAGATAAGTGATTTTTAATCATCATTGGATTTTTAATCCAACGGTACTCTGTTTTATAGAGAATGATCTTTCTTGTTTAGAATGATTTAAGGAAATATTTTCCAAATAGGGTTTTGATCGCTTTATTTAGAATTTAATTCTATCAGCTCAGAAGGCGTTTAGGACCACTCACGTGTAGCACGTGACCCCCACCGAGTTAAACTTGTTTGCTTATACGCAATAGCCTAATAGGGCATCACGTGCTAACACGTGATCTTCTCTGGCCTGCTATTTGTTTTAATATGGCGCATATATACTTTGTATATAGATGCCTACGTGCTTGCACGTGAGGCTCAATTTCAGCCTGTCAATTGTTTAAGCGCAGCGCCTATAATCTTTGTTCATAGGCGCTCACGTATGGGCACGTGATGCTCTATTAGTGGGAAATTTTCCCATCGCTTTTTCTCTCTTTCTTTTCTTTTCTCTCTCTTTTTTTATAAGGGAACAAATGCCCCCACATCGTTGTTCTCACGTGGCTTGCACGTGAGTGCAACGCTGTCAACCTTACAGCCGTTGGATTGCCTTGGGGAATGGGAAGATGAACCGCTCCCTATCACGTCTTATAAATGCAAGGTCTTGTCTTTAGGAAGCCACTGTTCTTTCATATTCTTCTTTTCTTGTCTTCTTTGAGAATTTAATTCTCTTCTTCAGAGCTTAGTTCTCTGCCCATTGAAATTTCAGAGTTAAACTCTGTCAGAAAAAACCTCTTTTAAGTAAAGATCTTGAACGACAAAGAAACACTTTTCATTAATTCTTTTTTTCTCTAGATTTTAAATCCACCATAAGGGCTTTTCTCTCTTCTGAAATCCATCTCTTAGAGATCCAAAAGACGTAATCTTTGAGTAATAAACTCTAATGTCTTCGAAGATTGGGCATTTCTCCTCTGATATTTGAGGATTCATGGCATTTTAATTCTATTTTTCGTTTCCCCATCATGGGGGTTTCTGAAATTTAATTCCACTGCTTAAAAGAAATTTAATTCCTCAACAAAGAGCTTAGCTCTGAAAGATCAAGAGGGCCCTTCGGGAATTTCATTCCCTGTGTTCCTGAGAATATTTTCATAGGGTTTTACCCTTATTTGCACAAATTTAAATTTGTTGGGTATTTTAACAGAATTCGTTTTCTCTATGAGGATGTCAAGAGTTGTTTAAACTCCAGTGTCTGCTTAATGAGAATCTTTTTTGATTCTCACAATGATTGTCCTGTCTCATCATTGATGAGCCGCCATATTGATTTGTGGGGTCCATTAGTATTGCAATCAGTGGTCCCATGAAACAAACTTCCTATCGTTTCCTTCTGTCATTATATATATATATATATATAGGTTTCATTAATGGTTTTTCTTTCCCTTATTTCAGGAACAATGGCTTCTCTTCCCTACTTTCCCTTTACTCGCTCAGACGCCGCTTTTCCGCAATCGCCATCGGATGAGAAAGCCATGGCGATGATCAGGGCACATGACAGAGACCGTACTAGTCTACTCTTATGGGGAGTTTGGTATGGTCACATCATCCGGGGCCGCCGCAGCTTTACTTGTGAGGTGTCAACACAGCCTCTCCGCCCGATATCGCTGATGGAGCACCCGCAGACCGCTTATGTGATGGAGGAGGCTAATTGGACTCCTACAGGCCAGCTTAAGTTGTCAACGACCGGGATACCTAACCAGCCTTTTCCGGCTATAGATATCTTGGGGATCCGCATCTGTCAAGGTGAAGACCGACCCTGCGGACAAGTTTATAAGGTAGGGCTTACCCCTCGCTACCCAGTAGGCTTCCTCCCCTGGGCTCGATATGTTCTTTCCGCCCACCGTGCACGGTTGCAGAAGGTTGGGTTATATTAAGCGGTGTACGCGTCTCTTTTTCATTACCAGGCCCCTCACGTCTGGTGGGTTAAAGCTTTTCTTAACCAATGGAATCTTCCCACCAACACCTTCTTGCTAGGAGATCGTGAGGTCTCGATTTCACTGGAAGAGTTCCACGAGATCTCCGGATTGCCGATCAGGGGAGAGCATTATGAAGAGTTGCTACCTCCTGATGAGTATGTGTTCACGACCGTGCCTACTATGCTTGACGGCCTGACGACTGAAAACGCCGTCCATCATAAGTACCTAAGTCTAATCAAGGCTCTGGGTATTTTTGAGAAACTATTTGCGATGTCAGAGGGGTAGGGCGTCACCTTTGAGAGCTTCATCGCTTGCTTTATCTGTAGAGACGCTTTATTCAAAGAAGATCCAAAGTTTGCGAACATTGACGAACCTTTTGGGTTTTGTCACGCCCCGCTTCCCAGAGTACGCAAGATTGGGCACGTGACATAGCCAACCATGCTACCTGTGGGTAGGAAGTATCCATCCATAGTCACATTACGGTTGTAGAGATATCAAGAACAATATAAATAATTAAACTATCACATGTCCAAATCCATAATAACAAGAGTCAATGAACAATAGTGCGGAAGCAAATGATCCAATACAATAAATAAACAGTATGTCCCATAATGCGGGCTCACATCTGGAAATGAAATGACATAAATAAACTAATCACTAAGGACTCACAGTTCAGCCTGCTGGCTGAAGGACTCCTGCTCGGTCGTTGACAGTGGTAAGTAATCTGGGCCATGCAAAACCCAGACGTCAGCGCGTCATGTCAACCAAGTAATATAATATAAACATGGTAATAAGCAATGCAGGTATGAACATGAATAAAGCAGTACTAAGAAATAACAGAGCAGGGTAACATGCAGTGGTGACTAAACTGTCCTATCAGGTTTCTACTCTATAGTCTTTGAAATCAATTGATGAATCGTCGATGTAACTCAATAGTATCCCGTGCGTGCCCGGGACCACGGTCAAGGTTCTCAGGGCTGAATCCGAGACATGCCGCTAGGCAGTAAAGTAGGTAGTAGGATGGACGAGTGATGTCAGCATCATCACTCCCGGACTGGCCAAGCCCGTAAGACTGATCAGAACAAGTATCGAACTGTTGAGTTACAAGTCGGTTTCACCTTTAATTTCCCCATACCCCCAAGTTATGTATGTCAGGTCAGGTATTCAGTAGTCCAGGATTAATGTCAACACAGGATCAGGGAACAGGTCAGGTTTGTCTGGATAGACAACAGGAGTGGTCCATGAGGACCCCAAGTCAAGTTTGTCGGCATGAGATCATGTAACAGGTCAGGCCATGTTTCAACTGGTTGAGTCGATATGTACAGGGTGTCATGTCTGGTGTATCAGTATGTAAATATATGTCAGGTGTGGCAGGGTCGAGTCAATATGCAATGTAACCGAGTATGTGCTCTCAACAGGTGTACGATCAAATAAGTAACAGCAGCAAGAAAGTAATTAACAATAACGGTTCACTTAATCACAATGGTACAAGAATATGATGCAGCAGTATTAGACTAGCAGGTTTGAGCACACTTGGGTGCAATAATCACAAAGTGAAACAATATCAACAACATGACGTAATGAAGCTACATGAATTAAACTAAAGCATCGTAATTGTCTCATGGGTGATTTAACAAACGAAGCAATGATGATCTACTTAGTTTAGTTAGTTAAAGTGTGGGTTGATAGCAGACCGATTAATTTCAAGAAACTACCATACCGATTTAACGTTAAGAATAATTGTAACCGTCAATTCTGAGTTATAATATGATATCGATATTACTAATAGCTGTGTGGTTATAGTAAATAATATGATGATTAAGTTTGTAGCAAGACTTGATCTTGTGTACTAGCATGTTAAAGCAAGTATTCGGATACTTGCCTCGACGGTTTCGCAAACCGGAAAACACGGATGCAATGTCGGCGGAAAACACGAGACGGGTGCACGGGCCACGGATCGAGTCCCAACAGCGAACAACGGGACCACACGGACCAGAGTACTTTGCTGGAGCGTTGGGTCCAAACGACGGCACGGCCGGATTCCGGCAAAAGTCATCGGCAACGAAGTTAGCAACATGATATACATAACAAAGATCAGCGAGGGGGGGGATCTAGCACTAATGGAAAGTAAAGGGATGCTTACAGGGAAGAACCAGGGAGACCACGACGGGCTCGACGGCGATGGGGCGCCGGCGAGGCAGCGACGGCGAACAACGATGGCTGGAATTTTCTGGGTTCGTTGGAAAGAGGGTGCTGCGGTGAGTAGAGGGGTGCTGGCCCGCTCTGGTGATCGAGAGGAGACGGAGGTGGCTCTGGTGACGACGGCGAGGATCGTCGGCACGTTTTCCGGCGACCCGGGGGTTGGTGCTAGGGTCGGGCTCGGGTTCTGGTGGTGGTCCGGCGAGGGGAGGAGGAAGAAGACGACGAGGTCGGGATGAGGAGGAAGAGAGGGAGTCTCAGGCGTCGTTGGTGACAGGAGGCGGCGTCGACGGCGAGATCTGCGGCCGGGTGCTGTCGTCGGGGGTTGGGTTGCAGGCTCGGGAAGGAGGGAAAGGAGGAAGGAAGGGTAGCGGTCGAGACGAGGAGGCTCGGGCGGCGACGGTGAGGTCGCGGGGAGGTCGACGGTGAGGTCGCGGCGAAGCTAGGGTTAGGGTTCAGGTTCTCGTGGGGTTCGTCGTGGTGAGTTTCTCGTGTGGGGTGAGGAACTGTTTGCAAAAATATAAAAGAGAGAGAGAGAGTTTGATAGAGAAAGAGAGTTTGTTAGAGAGAGAGAGAGAGAGAGAGAGATTAATCCCCTCGTGATGATTGGCTGGCTCAAAATTTAAAAGATTTTAAAGATTTGAATCAGTTAAATAAGTAATCAGTTTGATATATAAATATATATTTTAGTTTTATAATATATTTAGTTAAATGGGCATTTCGGCGCTAAATGAAACATTTCCAAATCGTGCCCGGGTTGCGCCCAAATGTTTCAAATTCAAATTATAGGAATTTAAGCGAGTTCCAAATTTTAAAATGAGGTGTTTAATGATTAAAATGTATGCCCCCAAGTCGGACACTTGCACGCGCGCGTAGTCGTCCAAACTTGCCCGTTTAGCCGAACGGGACGAAATCTCGACACGCGGACGCTACCACGCGACTAGTGGCGACGAGTAGGCCAACATGGATATTTTTAATTTCATTTTAGGTGTTAAAATTTGTTATGTGCCAAAATGACTTAACCGGTTAAAATTTAGAAATAAACACCAAACAAACAAGATAATTGAAAAGATCAATATCTAACACTTAACCAGTAATAGAAATAGTATTATCTGGGCTCGGGTGTTACATCATACCCAACTACAAAAAGAATTTCGTCCTCGAAATTCCAAGAATACAAGATAGCTAACTACAGGAAAAGGTGAGGAAATTTCTGCCGGATCTCGTCTTCTCGCTCCCAAGTGGATTCTCCATGCGATCGATTTCCCCGAGGAACTAGCACAAGAGGGATAACCTTGTTCTTAAGAACCTTTTCTCTTCGATCCTTGATTTCAACTGGTCGCTCCTTAAAAGTTAGGTCATCCCGTACAGTCAACTCCGAATGATCCAAGACGTGAGTTTCATCTCTGACATACCTCCGGAGTTGAGATACATGAAACACATCGTGCACTCCTGCTAATGATTGTGGTAATGCCAAACGGTACGCTACCTCTCCAACACGCTCCATTATTTCGAAGGGTCCAACGAATCGAGAACTAAGCTTTCCCCGACTCCCAAAGCGAATCACCCCTCTAGTCGGTGATATCTTCAGGAATACCAAATCACCCACGGCGAACTCTAGAGGTCTTCTTGACGTGTCAGCCCAACTTTTCTGTCTGTCTTGAGCTGCCTTCATATGTTTCCTGATTGTATTCACTTTCTCGACTGTCTGTACCACCAAATCTGGTCCTAGTAACCTTCGTTCACCAACATCATCCCAACAAACCGGTGAACGGCACTTACGACCATACAACGCTTCAAACGGAGCCATCTGAATAGTCGCTTGGAAGCTATTGTTGTACGAAAACTCCACCAGGTGTAGATGATCCTCCCAAGAACCTTTGAAGTCCAACATGCAAGCCCTCAATATATCTTCAAGGGTCTGGATCGTTTTCTCCGATTGTCCATCAGTCTGAGGATGATAAGCTGTGCTAAACTTCAATCGAGTCCCCAAACTTTCTTGTAAACTCCTCCAGAAGTGCGACAAGAACCGAGTGTCCCGATCGGACACGATGCTTACCGGTACTCCATGCAATCATACAATCTCCTGCATGTACCGCTCTGCCAAAGTCTCCGTCGATTGACCAACCCGAAAAGGAATAAAGTGAGCTGCCTTGGTCAACCGATCAACAATCACCCATACTGCATTATTGCCCTTTGGACTCCGCGGTAAAGCCGTCACGAAATCCATGGTTATATGTTCTCCACTTCCACTGAGGGATCGGAAGTGGTTGTAACAAACCGGCAACCCTTTGGTGTTCAGCCTTGACTTGCTGACACACCAAGCACTTAGCCACGAAGCGAGCAATTTCCCGTTTCATACCTTCCCACCAGAAGTGCTGTCGAATATCTCGGTACATCTTCGTCCCTCCTGGATGTACAGAGTAAGCTGAACTGTGTGCCTCCTTCATAAGCTCTTCACGCACATCCCCTTTTGGCACACACACACGGCTACCATATCTCAACGAACCGTCTTCATGGATCAGTAAATCGGTTCGTAGTCCGGCTTCAACCTGCTCTCGAAACTTTTGCAGTCTAGGGTCCTGCGATTGTGCCGCTTTAATCTTCTCAACTAAGGACGACTGTACTTGCAATTGCATCAACTGTCCCATAGCATGTGGTAGCACAACCTCCAAGTCAAATCTCCGAAAATCCGCAATGATCTCCCTCTGTGCAGTCAAAACCTGAATCGCTGGTAACCGACTAAGCGCATCCGGCACGACGTTAACCTTTCCCGGATGGTACTTAAGATCAAGGTCGTAGTCGGCCATCAGCTCCAACCATCTGCGTTGCCTCATGTTCAACTCTTTCTGAGTGAACACATATTTCAAACTCTTGTGATCTGTAAAGACTTCGACTTCCTCGCCCAAAAGGTAGTGTCTCAAAATCTTCAAGGCGAAGATCACGGCCGCAAGCTCCAAGTCATGAGTCGGATAATTCTTCTCATGAGTCTTCAGTTGTCTCGATGCGTAAGCCACGACCTTCCCATTCTGCATCAAAACACATCCCAATCCTTTTCCGGATGCGTCGCTGTGAATCACCAGTCCTCCTGAATTATCTGGTACGGTCAGGATCGGGGCGGTTATCAACTTTTGCTTCAACGTCTCGAAGGCCAATGCACATCCATCCGTCCAAACAAACGGTACCTCCTTGCGCGTGAGCTTGGTTAACGGCTCAGCTACACGAGCGAAGTTCTCCATAAATCTTCTGTAGTAACCGGCGAGTCCAAGAAAACTTCTTATCTCCGCAACACTCTTTGGAGTTGGCCAATCTCGAACTGCTGCAATCTTCTCGGGATCAACGGCGATTCCATCGCCCGACACAACATGCCCCAGAAACTTCACTTCTTCCAGCCAGAACTCGCACTTACTCATCTTCGCGAACAATTTCTCCTGTCTCAGCGTCTGCAGTGCGAATCTTTAAATGTTCAGCATGTTCCTCCGGACTCTTCGAGTACACCAGAATATCATCAATGAAAACCACAATAGACTGGTCCAGGTATGGTGAAAAGACCTTGTTCATCAAATCCATGAATACTGCCGGCGCATTCGTTACTCCGAAGGGCATTACCAAATACTCGAAATGTCCATATCGAGTTCGAAACGCCGTCTTGCAAATGTCTTCTGCTTTCACTCGGACCTGATGATATCCTGATCGCAAATCCAGTTTCGAGAATACCCTCGCGCCACTAAGCTGTTCAAAAGTTCTCCAATGCGAGGGATCGGGTACTTGTTTTAATAGTCACCCGGTTCAATTCTCGATAATCAATGCACATCCTTCTTGTGCCATCCTTCTTCTTTACTAAAAGAACTGGAGCTCCCCAAGGTGAGTTGCTGCTTCGAATACATCCCTTCCCGAGTAATTCACCAACTTGTTTCTTAACTTCTTCCGATTCCACTGGTGCCATCGGATAATAAGCTTTAGATACTGGTGCTGCACCAGGAATAAGGTCAAACGCGAACTCCACGTCTCGCTTCAGCGGTAAGCCCGAAATATCTTCAAATACATCCATAAAGTCGCGAACAACTGTCGGCTCTTCACTACTATCAACTTCCATCGCTGCAAGAACACTGTTTGTCGGCCTAGCTCTACCCTCGACTGGCCCGACAGAACTGCTTCCTTACCGCAACTGCTGTCTGCATCGTTGGCCGCGAAAGGTCCAGCGAGACTACTGAGTCTCGTCCATTCTGCTGCATGCACGTCCACGGCTGCTCCATTCTGCCTTATTCCGATGAACTTCTCTTCCATTTCCTCCGCGCAGTCCGCGGAAGGACTTCTCCAGGAAACTCTTAGAGAAATCCGCCCACTGCTTGGCTTGGGCAAGCGGGTCTCCTCCACAAGCCATCACTCTCGGGCGTAATCCACTAGCTGAATGCGCACCATATCAACTCCTTTGTCCTCTGGAATCTGTGTCGCAATCAGCAAATTCTCCGTGTCACTAGCTACTGCTCGGCTGGCAACGGCTCCTCCAGACCAGTGAAAGTAGATGGACCCAAAAGTCTGAAATCTGCTACAGTCCCTACTCGTTCGACTGGTCTAGTTCCAACATCGTTCACAGACTGCTGAACGATCTGCAAACCTTCCTGAAACAAGTCCGCTTGCTGCTGGATCGGCTCGGTCTGTTTCTTTGATTTCCAGCATTCCTCTTATCACTCCAAGCATGGCGGCTTCGTTCACACGCCTCTGGTGCGTCTTCAACTTCTTACCTGTCATAATCCTGAACTCAAAACACCCAATATTAGCATGATGATAGATTCTGAATGTGGATTGAGGCTAGAACTCCAAGATACTTAAATAGAGTACTGCATTGTAGCTATGCCGTGGTATCATAGCCGCAATTACTTAACTCCACCCAAGTCGCCTAAGTCCTAGAGATAACAAGAAATCAGGTTTTCGAATCGATATGCAAAGGAAGTTTGCACATCGTAAAAGATATAATCAGGAAGAATGTGATTCAAGGATGGTAAAACGGTCAAAGTGGCAGGACATGTTTCCTAAACATGGGTATTCTGATTCGCGTATTGGGTACAATACCCAACTACAAAAGAATCAACCCAACTAACCTATGTCTCTGATACCAAAAGAACCATGTCACGCCCCGCTTCCCAGAGTACGCAAGATTGGGCACGTGACATAGCCAACCATGCTACCTGTGGGTAGGAAGTATCCATCCACAGTCACATTACGGTTGTAGAGATATCAAGAACAATATAAATAATTAAACTATCACATGTCCAAATCCATAATAACAAGAGTCAATGAACAATAGTGCGGAAGCAAATGATCCAATACAATAAATAAACAGTATGTCCCATAATGCGGGCTCACATCTGGAAATGAAATGACATAAATAAACTAATCACTAAGGACTCACAGTTCAGCCTGCTGGCTGAAGGACTCCTGCTCGGTCGTCGACAGTGGTAAGGAATCTGGGCCATGCAAAACCCAGACGTCAGCGCGTCATGTCAACCAAGTAATATAATATAAACATGGTAATAAGCAATGCAGGTATGAACATGAATAAAGCAGTACTAAGAAATAACAGAGCAGGGTAACGTGCAGTGGTGACTAAACTGTCCTATCAGGTTTCTACTCTATAGTCTTTGAAATCAATTGATGAATCGTCGATGTAACTCAATAGTATCCCGTGCGTGCCCGGGACCACAGTCAAGGTTCTCAGGGCTGAATCCGAGACGTGCCGCTAGGCAGTAAAGTAGGTAGTAGGATGGACGAGTGATGTCAGCATCATCACTCCCGGACTGGCCAAGCCCGTAAGACTGATCAGAACAAGTATCGAACTGTTGAGTTACAAGTCGGTTTCACCTTTGATTTCCCCATACCCCCAAGTTATGTATGTCAGGTCAGGTATTCAGTAGTCCAGGATTAATGTCAACACAGGATCAGGGAACAGGTCAGGTTTGTCTGGATAGACAACAGGAGTGGTCCATGAGGACCCCAAGTCAAGTTTGTCGGCATGAGATCATGTAACAGGTCAGGCCATGTTTCAACTGGTTGAGTCGATATGTACAGGGTGTCATGTCTGGTGTATCAGTATGTAAATATATGTCAGGTGTGGCAGGGTCGAGTCAATATGCAATGTAACCGAGTATGTGCTCTCAACAGGTGTACGATCAAATAAGTAACAGCAGCAAGAAAGTAATTAACAATAACGGTTCACTTAATCACAATGGTACAAGAATATGATGCAGCAGTATTAGACTAGCAGGTTTGAGCACACTTGGGTGCAATAATCACAAAGTGAAACAATATCAACAACATGACGTAATGAAGCTACATGAATTAAACTAAAGCATCGTAATTGTCTCATGGGTGATTTAACAAACGAAGCAATGATGATCTACTTAGTTTAGTTAGTTAAAGTGTGGGTTGATAGCAGACCGATTAATTTCAAGAAACTACCATACCGATTTAACGTTAAGAATAATTGTAACCGTCAATTCTGAGTTATAATATGATATCGATATTACTAATAGCTGTGTGGTTATAGTAAATAATATGATGATTAAGTTTGTAGCAAGACTTGATCTTGTGTACTAGCATGTTAAAGCAAGTATTCGGATACTTGCCTCGACGGTTTCGCAAACCGGAAAACACGGATGCAATGTCGGCGGAAAACACGAGACGGGTGCACGGGCCACGGATCGAGTCCCAACAGCGAACAACGGGACCACACGGACCAGAGTACTTTGCTGGAGCGTTGGGTCCAAACGACGGCACGGCCGGATTTCGGCAAAAGTCATCGGCAACGAAGTTAGCAACATGATATACGTAACAAAGATCAGCGGGGGGGATCTAGCACTAATGGAAAGTAAAGGGATGCTTACAGGGAAGAACCAGGGCGACCACGACGGGCTCGACGGCGATGGGGCGCCGGCGAGGCAGCGACGGCGAACAACGATGGCTGGAATTTTCTGGGTTCGTTGGAAAGAGGGTGCTGCGGTGAGTAGAGGGGTGCTGGCCCGCTCTGGTGATCGAGAGGAGACGGAGGTGGCTCTGGTGACGACGGCGAGGATCGTCGGCACGTTTTCCGGCGACCCGGGGGTTGGTGCTAGGGTCGGGCTCGGGTTCTGGTGGTGGTCCGGCGAGGGGAGGAGGAAGAAGACGACGAGGTCGGGATGAGGAGGAAGAGAGGGAGTCTCAGGCGTCGTTGGTGACAGGAGGCGGCGTCGACGGCGAGATCTGCGGCCGGGTGCTGTCGTCGGGGGTTGGGTTGCAGGCTCGGGAAGGAGGGAAAGGAGGAAGGAAGGGTAGCGGTCGAGACGAGGAGGCTCGGGCGGCGACGGTGAGGTCGCGGGGAGGTCGACGGTGAGGTCGCGGCGAAGCTAGGGTTAGGGTTCAGGTTCTCGTGGGGTTCGTCGTGGTGAGTTTCTCGTGTGGGGTGAGGAACTGTTTGCAAAAATATAAAAGAGAGAGAGAGAGTTTGATAGAGAAAGAGAGTTTGTTAGAGAGAGAGAGAGAGAGAGAGAGAGAGGGGCCCACGAGGGATTAATCCCCTCGTGATGATTGGCTGGCTCAAAATTTAAAAGATTTTAAAGATTTGAATCAGTTAAATAAGTAATCAGTTTGATATATAAATATATATTTTAGTTTTATAATATATTTAGTTAAATGGGCATTTCGGCGCTAAATGAAACATTTCCAAATCGTGCCCGGGTTGCGCCCAAATGTTTCAGATTCAAATTATAGGAATTTAAGCGAGTTCCAAATTTTAAAATGAGGTGTTTAATGATTAAAATGTATGCCCCCAAGTCGGACACTTGCACGCGCGCGTAGTCGTCCAAACTTGCCCGTTTAGCCGAACGGGACGAAATCTCGACACGCGGACGCTACCACGCGACTAGTGGCGACGAGTAGGCTAACATGGATATTTTTAATTTCATTTTAGGTGTTAAAATTTGTTATGTGCCAAAATGACTTAACCGGTTAAAATTTAGCAATAAACACCAAACAAACAAGATAATTGAAAAGATCAATATCTAACACTTAACCAGTAATAGAAATAGTATTATCTGGGCTCGGGTGTTACAGGTTTAGACTGAACAAACTGCCGGCCAAAGAGGAAGACTTGCCACAGTTTTTTATTTCGATCTTATCGGACATGTCCTTCGATGCGATTGCAACCCCTGGCATAGACGAAGAGACCTTCTTCGTCGGCTTCATCAGCCTTTGGCACAGTTGGTTCGCCATTCCGACGCATCAACGCTTCATGAGAGCTTCCATCTTCTACCCCGCTCATCGCGTAGCTGAAGGGTCACGATTGGCCATTAGTATTGCGGGACTGTCGCACCTATATCATGGATTAAGCGTTGCGGCCAATACATCGACCCCAGGTGCGGATGTTGTGAATTTCTCCTTCTGCTACTTCATGTCGTGGATCGAGATGTATGTACTGGGAGCATTTGCAGCACATCGGCGGCCAGATTTCTATGACTCCTATACCTTCCCACGGGTTATGAGTGTTGGATATAGTGCCCTCGGAGTCAATTATTGGATCACAGGCACGTGATTGCAATGATTAAGGGAGGACCTATGCCGGTATGATAGTCTTACTCGAAATGATAGTATGCTATCTGGTTTATCTTTATCATCGTGTACAGCTTTAGGTGACCTTACAGATCACTATTACACATTGATAGAGCCCTTAGGATTCTTGCTTGACTACCAGCAGTATGATGGCAATCATATACGTGCGAGCTGGGGTCTATAAGCACGTCCTTAAAAGGTCCCTGGTCGTGGGAGTTTCGAGACTGGGCATCGATACTCCATTAGTAGACTAGTGTATACAGTCGAGATCCCGACGAGGGGCGGTGGCCGGTCTCACAAGCCACTGGTGTCAGCTGGTTCACCTAAGATGTATACATGTGCTCATTGGGTTATGAGTACACCAGACAGGACTCGCCGGGAGCATACTAGTTGGTATTATACTTGACGTCGAATAGCAGTTCCCTGATGACATGTGTACAGGTTAGTTCATCGACCTGAGATCGTCATTTGTCTCGTGTGAGTTCCCACTGTGCTTTGATTACTACCCTACCACGGCTCAAAGGAGTCGTGCAAACAGGTTTTAGTTGGGTACAGTCCCGAGCCTCATGGAGGCAGTGAGCGGATCGGCAGGGGTTTCGTCTCTTCCGGTATTGGGGGTGAGATCGCGCTGTGTCTAGGAGAACCATTGCACGAAGTCCTTGGCCAAGGCAGGAGATGTAAGTGCACGGCGGCGCCCCGGCCGTCAATCCGACGGCCAAATGCGGAAGCGGTGATAAACTTTAATTTTGCGGACTTAGCAAACCGGCACCACCGCGCACTAAACACCCGGATCGGACCATTAACTAGTCCTAGCTAACTACAAGACGGGTTAGAGATATACCGAGTGATCCGAGTCCTCCGGTCTTCTCGTCGTCGTCCCGATCTCTCGCGGAAAATCCGGTCGTCGCCTCCTCGCCGGAAGGGCACCACATCGCCTGTATCTTTTACAGGCTCCCGCCTCAATACCGAGGCAACTCGGGCACGAAGCTGGCTAGTCGACGTGCCCAAGATTTGCTGTAGAATATGTAGTGAAGTTGTCTCTTTGGGGTTTAGGATGGTTGCCATGATGGAGGAATTGGTGCAAAAGGAAGCCATGGAGAGTTGCTGGAAGAAAATGGAGCATGTATAATGAGCTCGGCCATTGACAATGTTTTTGGCTCTGTCAAGGAATAATCAGCCCCCTGCACCCTCATTTTATGCTCAATGCAAACACACTAATAAATTAATCCCTCATCATAATCATTCCAGCACACTCTAGGGAGGGGGGCCCACGAAAATAACTATGAAAGAAATTCTCCACCAAAATAATCCTCACCCCATACCCAACAGTGGCCGGCCCATCAATTTGTGTGAGTGGAGAGGGAGAGCATGGTCAAGGTATGGAGCAACCATTATGATAAAACAATAATGCAAAAACCCCCTTCCACAATTGCTTATTTGCAACAATGCAAATAAGCCCTCCTCCACCAAACTTCGGCCAATGAACGGAACAAAGGAAATCGGCCGAAACGAAAAGCAAACTGGCAACTCCAGAAAACTGGTCCCATAATAAATTACAGGAAAACCCCGATACTGTGCATACACACCCGCATCTGTATTCCGTCCGGATACAAATGCAAAGAGACAAAACTACACAATCAAATACTAAGATCCGGCTTAAGCCAAAGCCGGCTAGTAAAAACCGTCCGATCATGATCCGTGCAATACCGCACGTATCTGATCGGACCCTGCCATATCTCCATACGGCCTCTACAGCATTTTGCCCGAAAACTTGAGTAACTGAAAGTGTGGTGGACTCTAAAGACTCGTCAATACTATGGCTGTGGATTTAACCACTAGCACATCAGAGGTATAAGCCAATACGTGACGGGCCACCAGCTATTGACTAAAAGGGACGTCGATGAGCGAACTCATCCTGATACCCTACTGAGCCTGTCAGTGACAATATCCGTACAGTCCGGTCCGTTCGTCTATGAGCATCGCATGTCGGGCCTAGGGGGTTGGTAAACGTCAGACCCCCAAAAGCGGTACAAGTCGTGTCGGAGTGTAGCCCAAAACACCCTGAGATACTACTGGAATACCTACCAGTAAATCTCCTGCCTTGGCCAAGGACTTTGTGTAATGGCTCTCCTAGACACAGCGCGACCTCACCCCCAATACCGGGAGAGACGAACCCCCGAAGATTCGCTCACTGCCTCCATGTGGCTCGGGACTGTACCCAACTAAAACCTGTTTGCACGACTCCTTTGAGCCGTGGTAGGGTAGCAATCAAAGTACAGTGGGAACTCACACGAGACAAATGACGATCCTCAGGTCGATGAACTAACCTGTACACATGTCACCAGGGAACTGCTATCTGACGTCAAGTATAATCCCAACTAGCAGGTTCCCAGCGAGTCCTGTCCGGTGTACTCATAACCCAATGAGCACCTGTATACATCTTAGGTGAACCAACTGACACCAGTGGCTTGTGAGACCGGCCACCGCCCCTCGTCGGGGTCTCGACTGTATACACTAGTCTACTCTGGAGAATCGATGCCCTGTCTCGAAACTCCCACGACTAGGGACCTTTTAAGGATGTGCTTATAGACTCCAGCTCTCACTTATATGATCGCCCTCATACTGCTGGCAGTCAAGCAAGAATCCTAGGGGCTCTATCAACGTGCAATAGTGACCTGTCAGGTCACCTAAAGCAGTACACGATGATAAAGGTAAACCAGATAGCATACTATCAACTCGAGTAAGACTGTCATACCGGGATAGGTCCTCCCTCAATCATTGCAATCACGTGCTTGTGATCCAATAATTGACTCTGAGGGCACTATCTCCAACAATCTCCCACTTGCACTCAAGGCTAATTATTGCGATGTCGCATACTCACAACCCGTGTGATACCGAACACCCAACTCCTCTACTAGTCAGTCTCACAAAGCCTGTTTGCGAAACTCTTGCGTTCGAGAAATAGCCTCAGTGAGTGGATCCGCCTAGATGTTTCTTTCTATGTCTCTCTATATCTCAAGTTCGCGGAGAAAGCCATCTCCCGAAATGAGCAATACCTGTCTTAGAGTGTCTGGATGTCTGATGGGACGAAGCTCATAAATGAACTCCAAATCCAAACTTCTTAGACTGTATCGTCAACTGAACTTAATCAGTATCCTGCGCCATGCCACCCTCAGTATTTCCTTGGACCACCTGTCCAAAATACTTCCCCTCGTCAGAAGGAAAACTATAACTCTGACAACCTCCTTGTCGTCCATGTCACCTTGGAAGCCTGGAATGATAACTGTCTCCCAAATGAGGCTGTCGTCATCATATCCCTAGAACATCCATTTATGTTCTAAAACTGCTTCCGACTGTTTCTCCAGGATTGGATCAATATCAACTTATTGCATCTAGTGCAAGAACAACATCTGGTGTGGTACTTGACATTTCATGATTGACTCAATTGCCTAAGCAAGTGATATGCCAATCATGCACATCCCTCTCTACTTTAGTCTATAAGACACCTTTAGAGAGGGTGACTCCATCGCCTGCAGGTACACTACCGTGCCAGGAGTCGTCCATTCTAAATACTCTTAGAATGCTGTCAAAGTACCCTGATTGGGAAACCACCCAAATCTAGATCTAAAACCATAGATCTAGTAACCAGTATGTCTGATATTGTGTCCAAGTCCCTTGTGGAGAAACCACTGTGTGACGACCAAAGTATAACCGATCGTAGTATAGGAATGTCACTTCCTATTTTGTGTATGTCATCCAAAACCCGGATATCACACCCTACTACCTTCTCAACAGATCCACCCCCTATTCCGATGAAGTCAAACCTATGACTGTCACATCAGAAATAGATGATCTATCTCCGCTACATCTGCTTTAGTCTATAAATAGACATAAGCCTGATATCCACCAATGCTTCCGCTGCTCCCACTGACTACGACAACCCTCTGGCAGAGTCATATAGATGTGCACTTCTAAAGCTAGTTTAGAACGACGCTATACTCACCCTTCTGCCGGGTCTCGCAGCCTGGAACAACAACAATGGCAAGTGTGGGTAAACAAGAACTTCCCTGTCACCGTCCTTGAGGCTACCGAAGTACCTCTCGGGTGCCTGAAGTTACCCACCGTATCTGCGGAGTGGCCAATGGAATGTCAAATCAGATTGAATCTTTAGGTTCCTTATCAAATCTTCAGTAATTGTTTGCGGTTCTGGAATCACTTCCAGTTCTACCATACTCCCACTACTGTCTTTGAAAAAAAAATCCATTTTTAATAAAACTGTGGCGAGTCTAGAACAATATTACTATTGATCTCCCAGATGGTAGAAAGTCAACCCTCGTCATAGCCTGGGTCAACCCACAAACAGCCATTACAGAAACGTGCCTTGAGTTATCCAGAGTCTGGTTTTAATCATAAGCCGGACAACTCCCCGTACCTTAACAATGTTAAGATATGAACTGTACTATATCCAATATAGAACCAGAGGCACTGATTTAATTGAACCAGATTCAAATCATGCAGCTATCTCCAGTGCATGTCAACTAAATGGAGAGAGGCAGATCAGCGTTACTCAACTTAGGAATGCTTCCAATTATGAGTAACCTGAAAGAGAAGCAAGTTCTTTTTATCATTACTATCAACTGAATACCATACACAAGTATCTACATCTTCGATCACTTTGAAGAATCCCGATACTTGCTACACCTGGTTCTCTACTCTATTCAAATACCTATAACTCCTCAAAACCTAGACCCTGTGTTTCTACGAAACACATGTCTAAGAACTAGAGAAGTCAAAAGTAAACAGAATATAGTATGAGGACCAACCCCTCTGTCCTAATGGACACTGGACAACATACAATACTCTGTATAAGTCCGCTGAGTCTAACAACTCTTTCACTGTGTGTCGTAGGTTGAAAACTGTACTTATGGTTAAGAAGAATTACACCGCTGTTTAATGCTCCTTACCTAACCATCCATTGATATAGGTAAATGTCATCGACATAATATCAAAAGGTATATCTCACTCTATGAAAATAGACGTACAGATATATCAATTTGAAATTGGTGCACAACAGCGGATATTCAAAACCAAATATTTGCCGACCGGCAAACAGCCCAGGTGATTTCCTCAAATATCACCGATTACAACGAATCCCGATATAATGAGGATGATCACCCAATTCCCAATAACTTACTCCCACTCATCATCTGTAAAACCATACAGATGTGAGAATCAAACCTGGTAAATACATACCCTGGACCAAGTGTCTAATCGGAAAATCAGTTTTCTTTTAACAATACACAGTTGAACTGAAGCATTGAAATGTTTCGATGGGGTATTCTGGTATTCCTAGTAATGCCTCTACCATTATCCAGATTCACAACTATAACCGCATAATTCTTTGCCACCTCTCCAAATCCCTTTATATGTCTTTAGTCGTTACCTTCTGCACATCCCTTAGGCCAAATGGTTTTCTTCCTTCCCTACCGTTCGGCACCAGCCTATGGTTTGGAAGAAGACTATCCAATAAGCATAATGGGTGTACTGTCCTAGTCCTAGGAGCACTCGCAATGCGAGAGAAGGTGAAGATAAAAGACAACCGAATAAACCTTATTCCTATTTCTCCTGGACCAGAATCCATCCCCGAACTGGAACAAGTTCCTTTCGAGTTCGTATATAACCATACGATGGAGTATCCAATAAACTGTGGATCTTCGTAGTGATACGGAGTGTCCTGGAGAAATACAAAGGTGATTTAGGATTGGCGAAGAAATAGTTGGTTTGTTCGTGAATATCAGTCGCAATTTACTTTGCCCTCTTACTAATCCCTTGCTTTGTCTTAATCTTAATACCTTCTGCACATCGTTTAGGCTAATTGGTTTTCTTCATTCCCTACCGGTCGGCACCAGCCTAAGGTTTGGAAGAAGACTATCCAATTTGCATAATAGGTGTACTATCTCCTAAACCAAGGAGTACTCACAACTTGAGAGAAGGTAAAAGGGAAAAGACAACTGAATAATCCTATCCGTTTTCTCCAGAACCGGAAACCATCCTCGAATTCCTTCGAGTTCGTATCTAACCATACGATGGCTTTGTCCAATGGAAGTGGACGTTCGCAGTAATACGGGGTGTCCTGGAGAAAAGGGTAAAAGTAGGAGTGGCAATGAGGTCTGCAACTCTGACAATCCAAAAGCCAGTGTTAAGAAGGTTCGGTCAACTTGGTCACTGAGTCATAGTCTTAGGGTCGGGTCAATGGTCGCTGCCAAAGAGAGAGAGAAAAGAAACACTCAGCGTGCACTCTAACCAAGATCAGAATGGTTACCAATTTATCTAATCTGGAAACCTCCCACTGTACCTCAAATTCTCCTCCAAACCTGAAAGAAGAATTAGTCGGGGTCACCCGAGGAGTAAACCAACTCATCAGTGGGAATCGGGATCCAACTATCATCGCATGATAACGTGACGGAATCCGCTCACGGTACCACACTCCAGAAGGTATGCGCATATCTGGCAAGTTTCAGTTCTTTTGAAACTCCCGATGTGGATTTTTTACCCCATGCTCTTATGACCTTGACTATGGCCAACAAATCATAAGTCACATGTCAAGTTCTACCCGTCATTATCCAGGTTGATTTGAACCCACCCGTACAAGCCCTTGACTAGGGCCAACAAGGCTATACGACTGTCCCAAACCAACGCATCTATCTATGCAGCATATGAATACCCAATAGCTACCAAACACTGTGCCTTGACTATGGCCAACAAACACAGCTTGAATACTATTGACTACCCATATGAAACGACGGAGGGCTACGAATGGTTTCTAGCGAAAACCTTTAACGTAATGAACTTGATATCGTTGAAGGAACGGATAGCTTTTTAGAAAATATAGTGACGAAAACCTTTACTAAAGAGGTCACTCCCGGTGAAGGGATCTCGGCTCTTTCCCCGTAGAATGGGGTGCAGTATATTCCAAATGAATACCACGGTGCAAAGCAAAAGTAATCGGCTATAGTGAAGTTAATGCCCTGACGCAAACTTCTGTCCAAGGGGTCACTCCCGGTGAAGGGATCTCGGCCCTTGCCTCGTCGACTGAGGAGCAGGATATTCCAAATGAATACCACGATGCAAAACAAAAGTGAACGTCCTTGCAATAACAGCTTTTTGAAAAGTGTTCCAACAACATCAGATTAGGTTTGTTTATCTTGCATTGATCCGAATCAATGCAGTCCCATCAATTGATCACACCACAAAGAACGAAAATATACTGACGTACGTATATGCCATCCGCATTCGCCACTGGGTCCCGTCATCACCCGTTAGGTTAGCTAACTAACGGCAGAGCGGGGACTGGACTAGCGCGGATGAAAAACATATACAACATCTACTAATATATATACCAATATATAGTATTTCGCTCAAGGCGTGATAAAATGCAACATCACAGAAATGTACAGCATCACAGAACAAAACAGATATCTGGGATCCCCGGGTTTCACAGAGCCACTACTGAAACCCGGCGTTCCCCTGGTCGTGTGGATAGCCTGTGCAATGAAATCCTAGACCCCTACGGGCACGGCAAGTCACCCGCCAAAACCTGAAGCGAGGCAGCCCCCTTCAGCACCGTGAATGGACCACCCAGCACTTCACGGAATCCGGTAACTTGGGCACCCCTCCTGGGTCAACCTGTACCCCTTACGAGTGCGGCGAATAGCCCGCCAATTCCAGACTGAAGCCCCCTTCGTCTCAATGCCCTGAGATGCGGGCCCGTTGCCCTCTAGAACCCGGCTATCCGTGCACCCCTCCGCGGGGTAACCCTAGTACAGAAAGTAAAATATACATACAACGGGTACATCGACCGCAACCTGGCCGTGCCCCAAAATAATAATACAAACAGGCAGTGACGGCAGTCCACATGTCGGACGCTCGCCCCGCAATAACAAATGTACATAATACAACAACACTGTACTAGCATTGCATCCAGGCTATCCCCCACGACCGATCCGCAACATCACAGCAAAAACACAAAACATCAACGCGAAAGTCACGTTCGCAAATCCGTCTAACCGGGCTATAGCAGTTAGACCGGATTTACCGATCGAGTGACATTCACGGTCGCAGATATAATGTAAATACTGTGAAAAATGTGTTTAAAATATCCGATCAATCAAATTTTAACAAGTGGGCCCTCAAGCATTACTGTAGCAGATCAGGAAATTCTGGGCCCAATGTTATTATTCCAAAACCCCTAAAATCACCCATAAAGCCTACTGGAAAAATTGTACACACTGATCCATCAATACTGCGGCGGAACCGCGGCAACAAGTAGGGTTTTGCCGCGGTTCCGCGCTCCTCTGAAAAGATCAGTGTCTCGAATTTCTACAGTAGTCTTA
The DNA here is from genome assembly GCA_030015575.1 of Agapanthus africanus. Lineage (NCBI taxonomy): Eukaryota > Viridiplantae > Streptophyta > Magnoliopsida > Asparagales > Amaryllidaceae > Agapanthus > Agapanthus africanus. Next base: position 125,586,752 of record CM057350.1, on the reverse strand, counting down.
GGTCTTCTAGCACAGTACTTTTATACAACCTGAAAAATTTTTGGAGACCAAAAAATTTCTACAGAAAACTGTCGCTAGCAAAAATGTAGATTTTGGAATTTTGGTCGATCGGAAATTCAAAACACATCAAACGAAGCTAGACGAAGTTAATGGCGAGGCTCTGATACCACTGTAAGTGCACGGCGGCGCCCCGGCCTTCAATCCGACGGCCAAATGCGAAAGCGGTGATAAACTTTAATTTTGCGGACTTAGCAAACCGGCACCACCGCACACTAAACACCCGGATCGGACCATTAACTAGTCCTAGCTAACTACAAGACGGGTTAGAGATATACCGAGTGATCCGAGTCCTCCGGTCTTCTCGTCGTCGTCCCGATCTCTCACGGAAAATCCGGTCTTCGCCTCCTCGCCGGAAGGGCACCACATCACCTGTATCATTTACAGGCTCCCGCCTCAATACCGAGGCAACTCGGGCACGAAGCTGGCTAGTCGACGTGCCCAAGATTTGCTGTAGAATGTGTAGTGAAGTTGTCTCTTTGGGGTTTAGGATGGTTGCCATGATGGAGGAATTGGTGCAAAAGGAAGCCATGGAGAGTTGCTGGAAGAAAATGGAGCATGTATAATGAGCTCGGCCATTGACAATGTTTTTGGCTCTGTCAAGGAATAATCAGCCCCCTGCACCCTCATTTTATGCTCAATGCAAACACACTAATAAATTAATCCCTCATCATAATCATTCCAGCACACTCAAGGGAAGGGGGCCCACGAAAATAACTATGAAAGAAATTCTCCACCAAAATAATCCTCACCCCATACCCAACAGTGGCCGGCCCATCAATTTGTGTGAGTGGAGAGGGAGAGCATGGTCAAAGTATGGAGCAACCATTATGATAAAACAATAATGCAAAAAACCCCTTCCACAATTGCTTATTTGCAACAATGCAAATAAGCCCTCCTCCACCAAACTTCGGCCAATGAACGGAACAAAGGAAATCGGCCGAAACGAAAAGCAAACTGGCAACTCCAGAAAACTGGTCCCATAATAAATTACAGGAAAACCCCGATACTGTGCATACACACCCGCATCTGTATTCCGTCCGGATACAAATGCAAAGAGACAAAACTACACAATCAAATACTAAGATCCGGCTTAAGCCAAAGCCGGCTAGTAAAAACCGTCCGATCATGATCCGTGCAATACCGCACGTATCTGATCGGACCCTGCCATATCTCCATACGACCTCTACAGTGTTTCGCCCGAAAACTTGAGTAACTGAAAGTGTGGTGGACTCTAAAGACTCGTCAATACTATGGCTGTGGATTTAACCACTAGCACGTCAGAGGTATAAGCCAATACGTGACGGGCCACCAGCTATTAACTAAAAGGGACGTCGATGAGCGAACTCATCCTGACACCCTACTGAGCCTGTCAGTGACAATATCCGTACAGTCCGGTCCGTTCGTCTATGAGCATCGCATGTCGGGCCTAGGGGGTTGGTAAAAGTCAGACCCCCAAAAGCGGTACAAGTCGTGTCGGAGTGTAGCCCAGAACACCCTGAGATACTACTGGAATACCTACCAGTAAATCTCCTGCCTTGGCCAAGGACTTTGTGTAATGGCTCTCCTAGACACAGCGCGACCTCACCCCCAATACCGGGAGAGACGAACCCCCAAAGATTCGCTCACTGCCTCCATGTGGCTCGGGACTGTACCCAACTAAAACCTGTTTGCACGACTCCTTTGAGCCGTGGTAGGGTAGCAATCAAAGTACAGTGGGAACTCACACGAGACAAATGACGATCCTCAGGTCGATGAACTAACCTGTACACATGTCACCAGGGAACTGCTATCTGACGTCAAGTATAATCCCAACTAGCAGGTTCCCAGCGAGTCATGTCCGGTGTACTCATAACCCAATGAGCACCTGTATACATCTTAGGTGAACCAACTGACACCAGTGGCTTGTGAGACCGGCCACCGCCCCTCGTCGGGGTCTCGACTGTGTACACTAGTCTACTCTGGAGAATCGATGCCCTGTCTCGAAACTCCCACGACTAGGGACCTTTTAAGGATGTGCTTATAGACTCCAGCTCTCACTTATATGATCGCCCTCATACTGCTGGCAGTCAAGCAAGAATCCTAGGGGCTCTATCAACGTGCAATAGTGACCTGTCAGGTCACCTAAAGCAGTACACGATGATAAAGGTAAACCAGATAGCATACTATCAACTCGAGTAAGACTGTCATACCGGGATAGGTCCTCCCTCAATCATTGCAATCACGTGCCTGTGATCCAATAATTGACTCTGAGGGCACTATCTCCAACAGGAGATTTACTGGTAGGTATTCCAGTAGTATCTCAGGGTGTTCTGGGCTACACTTCAACACGACTTGTACCGCTTTTGGGGGTCTGACTTTTACCAACCCCCTAGGCCCGACATGCGATGCTCATAGACGAACGGACCGGACTGTACGGATATTGTCACTGACAGGCTCAGTAGGGTGTCAGGATGAGTTCGCTCATCGACCTCCCTTTTGGTCAATACCTGGTAGCCCGTTACGTACGGCTAGTACCTCTGACGTGCTAGTGGTTAAATCCACAGCCAAAATATTGACGAGTCTTTAGAGTCCCCCACAGACAGTTTCTCAAGTTTCGGGCGAAACATTGTAGAGGTCGTATGATATATGGCAGGGTTCGATCATATACGTGCAGTCGTGCACGGATCATGATCGGACGGATCATACTAGTGGGCTTTGGTTTAAGACGGATCCTAGTATTAGATTTGTTGGATTACTTTAGTCTCATCGCATTCGCATTCGGTCGGAATGCGGATGCAGGTATGTATATACAGGTGAAGGGTACTCTTGTGATCCGTCACGAGTTTACTTTAGTAGATGCCATTCTCTTTTTATTGTTGCAAACATTTAGATTAATGTTTGCATATGGAAATAATGAGCTCAATATCATGATTAGTAGCATTAATTGTGACACATGCACAAGTGATGAGTCATGGTCTCTTTACTTGTGCATATGTCACATTATGTGATTGATTTAGGGATGAAAAGAGAGGGAGAGAGAGAAAGGGCAGCCATAAGCTCATGGTTAGCTCTTGTATTTCATTCTAACACTCTCTCATTTCATCATAAGAACACAAAAATAAAAGGAAAGAAAAACTTCTTCTTCCTCTTCTTTCTTGAGCTCATTATCTCCTCACTAATGGCATCCACTAAATCCTCAAAAGACAAAGTGATGACACACATTCTCTTGATCGCCTTGGACACGTCGGCTAGCAAACTTTGTGTCCGAGTTGCTTCGGACGAAGCGGGAGCCCGTAAAAAGACTCGAAGATGTGGTGCCCTTTCCGACGAGAAGACCGGAGATCGGAGATGCCGCGAGGAGCTTGGGATGGTGGCCAAAGACCGAAGGACACGGATCGATCGGTATAACTTTCCAACCCTTTCTCTAGTTGCTAGTTGTAGGTTAATGGTTCGATCTGGGATTAAAGTCTGCGATAGCGCCGGTTTCTAGTTTAGAAAAAGTTTTCGTTTCTGCATTTTGGCCTCGGACAGACGGTCGGGGCGCTACCGTAGACTTACATGGTATCAGAGCCACGCCATTAAGCTTTACTAGCTTGTTCTAACGTATTTAAAACATCTATCGAACGAAATTTCCAAAACCGCGATTCCAATTTGTGCAGTTTCTGTCGAAATTTTTTTGTCGTCAAAAAAATTATTTTGAGTATTGCAGAAAATCAGGCAGGCTTTTCTTAGAACACTGCAGAAATTTCGTAGCCTGAGCCCACTATAGCGCCGCGGAACCGCGGTATAACCCTTGTTTTGGCCGCGGTTCCGCCGCACTACTGTAGCATTAGAGCACCAAAATTTCTACAGAGGTCTCTGAGTTGGAATTTGGGTTTCAGGTAATTTTTGTTTTGGCCCAGATTATTTTGAGTACTGGGAATGGTACTTGGGGCCCACTTCGGGAAATTTTGTCGATCGAAAATTTTAAACATTTTAGTTCACAATATTTACATTATATCTGCGACCGTGAATGTCATTTGATCGGTAAATCTTGTCTAATTGCTATAGCCCTTTTAGACGGATTTACGAACATGACATTCACGTTGATGTTCTGTGTTGTGCTGTGATGTTGCGGATTTGTCGTGGTGGATAGCCTGGATGCAATGGTAGTACAGTTTGGTTGTATTTGTACATTTGATATTACGGGGCGAGTGTCCCACATGTGGACTGCCGTCACTGCCTGTTTGTATATTATTCTTTTTGGGCACGACCGGGCTGAGGTCGATGTACCCGTTGTATATTTTACTTTCTGTACTAGGATTACCCCGTGGAGGGGTGCTCAAGTTACCGGATTCCGTGAAGTGATGGGTGGTCCATTCACTTTGCTGTAGGGGGCTGCCTCGCTTCAGGTTTTGGCGGGTAACTTGCCGCACCCGTAAGAGTCTAGAATTTCATTACACAGGCTATCCACACGACCAGGGGAACGTCGGGTTTCAGTAGCGGCTCTATGAAACCCGGGGATCCCAGATTATCTGTATTGTTCTGTGATGCTTATTACATTTTCTGTGATGTTGAATTTTATCACGCCTTGAGGGATTATTATATATTGATATATATACTAGTAGATGTTGTATATGTTTTACACCCGCGCTAGTCCAGTCCTCGCTCTGTCGTTAGTTATGTAACCTAACGGGTGATGACGGGACCCAGTGGCGAATGCGGATGGCATATACGTACATCATATTTTCATTCTTTTGTGGTGTGATTAATTGATGGGACTGCATTGATTCGGATCAATGCAAGCTAAACAAACATATTCTGATGTTGTTGGAACATTTTTCAAAAAGCTGTTATTGCAAAGACGTTTTCTTATGAATATCCAGCACCTCAGTCGACGAAGCAAGGGCCGAGATCCCTTCACCGGGAGTGACCCCTTGGACAGAAGTTTACGTCAGGGTAATAACTTCACTATAGCCGATTACTTTTTGCTTTGCATCGCGGTATTCAGTTGGAATATCCTGCACCTCATTCTATGGGGAAAGAGCCGAGATCCCTTCACCGGGAGTGACCTCTTTAGCAAAAGTTTTCGCCACTATATTTTTATAAAAAGCTATCCGGTTCCTTCAACGATATCAAGTTCATTACGTTAAAGGTTTTTCGCCAAAAACCATTCGTAGCCCTCCGTCATTTCAGACGGGTAGCACTTAGTATTCATGCTATGTTTGTTGGCCTTCGTCAAGGCATAGTGTATGGTAGCTGCTTGTTACCTTTCTGCTGCATAAATAGATGCGTTGGTTTGGGAAAGTCGTACAGCCTTGTTGGCCTTCGTCAAGGGCTTGTACGGGTGGGTTCAAATTAACCTGGACAATGACGGGTAGAACTTGACATGTGACTTATGATTTGTTGGCCTTCGTCAAGGTCATAAGAGCATGGGGTAAAAATCACATCGGGAGTTTCTAAAGAAACTGAAACTTGCCAGATATGTGCATACCTTCTGGAGTGTGATAACGTGAGTGGATTCCATCACGTTATCATGCAATGATATTTGGATCCCGATTCCCACTGATGGGTTGGTTTACTCCTCGGGTGATCCCGACTAATTCTTCTTTCAGGTTTGGAGGAGAATTTAATGATACAGCGGGAGGTTTCCTGATTAGATAAATTGATAACCATTCTGATCTAGGTTAGAGTGCACGCAGAGTGTTTCTTTTCTCTCTCTCTTTGGCAGCGACCATGACCCGACCCTAAACTATGACTCAGTGACCAAGTTAACCAAACTTTCTTAAAACACTGGCTTTTGGATTGTCTGAGTTGCATACCTTATTGCCACTCCTACTTTTACCCTTTTCTCCAAAACACCCCGTATTACTAAGAACATCCACTTCCATTGGATAAAATCATCGTATGGTTATATACGAACTCGAAGGAACTTGTTCCAGATTCGAGGATGGTTTCCGGTTCTGGAGAAAATGAATAGGACTATTCAGTTATCTTTTCCTTTTACCTTCTCTCAGGTTGCGAGTGCGCCTTAGATTAGGACAGTACACCTATTACGCTTATTGGATAGTCTTCATCCAAACCATAGGCAGGTGACGAAGGTAGGGAATGAAGAAAACCATTTAGCCTAAAAAGTGTACAGGAGGTATTAAGTTAAGACAAATAAAGGGATTAGAAAGAGGGCAAAAGTAAACTGCGACTACTATTCACGACCAAACCAAGTATTTCTTCACCAATCCTACATCACCTTTGTATTTCTCCAGAACACTCCGTATCACTACGAAGATCCACAGTTTATTGGATACTCCATCGTATGGTTATATACGAACTCGAAGGGACTTGTTCCAGTTCAGGGATGGATTCTGGTTCAGGAGAAATAGGAATAAGGTTTTATTCAGTTGTCTTTTATCTTCACCTTCTCTCAGGTTACGAGTACTCTTAGGATTAGGAGAGTACACCCATTATGCTTATTGGATAGTCTTCTTCCAAACCATAGGCTGGTGTCGAACGGTAGGGAAGAAAGAAAACCATTTGGCCTAAAGGTGGACAGAAGGTAATGACTAAAGACATATAAAGGGATTTAGAGAGATGGCAAAGAAATATACGGTTACAGTTGTGAATCTGATAATGGAAGAGGCATTACTAGGAATACCCGGATACCCCTTCGAAACATTTATATGTTTCAGTTTCACTGTGTATTGTTAAAAGAAAACTGATTTCCCAATTAGCCCTTGCTCCAGGGTATGTATTTACCAGGTATGATTCTCACATCTGTATGGTTTTACAGATGATGAGTGGGAGTAAGTTATTGGGAATTAGGTGATCATCCTCATTATATCGGGATTCGTTGTAATTGGTGATATTTGAGGAAATCACCTGGGTTGTTTGCCGGACGGCAAATATTTGGTTTTGAATATCCGTTGTTATGCACCAATTTCAAATTGATATATCTGTACGTTTATTTTTATAAAGTGAGATATAACTTTTTGAAATTATGTTTATGACATTTACCTATATCAGTGGATGGTTAGGTAAGGAGTATTAAACAGCGGTGCAATTCTTCTCAACCATAAATACAGTTTTCAACCTACGACGCACAGGGAATGAGTTATTAGACTCAGGGGACTTATATAGAGTATTGTATTTTGTCCAGTGTCCATGAGGATAGAGGGGTTGGTACTCGTACTATATTCTGTTTACTTGTGACTTCTCTAGTTCATAGACATGTGTTTCATAGAAATGCAGGGTCTAAGTTTTGAGAAGTTATAGGTACATAAATAAAGTAAAGAACCGGGTATTGCAAGTATCAGGATTTTTCAAGGTGATCGAAGATGTAGATACTTGTGAATGGTATTCAGTTGATAGTAATGATTATGAGAACTTGCTTCTCTTTCAGATTACTCATAATTGGAAGCACTCCTAAGTTGAGTAATGATGATCGGCCTCTCTCCATTTAGTTGACATGCACTGGAGACAGCTGCATGATTTGAATCTGGTTCCAATTAAATCAGTGCCTCTATTTCTATATTGGATATAGAATAGTTCATATCTTAAACAATGTTAAGGTACGGGGAGTTGTCCGGCTTATGCTTAAAACCAGACTCTGGATAACTCAAGGCACGTTTCTGTAATGGCTGTTTGTGGGTTGACCCGGGCTATGACGAGGGTTGACTTTCTACCATCTGGAAAATCAATAGTGATATTGTTCTTAACTCGCCACAGTTTTAATAAAAATGGATTTTTTCAGAAAACAGTAGTGTGAGTATGGTAGAACTAGAAGTGATTCCAGAACCGCAAACGATTACTGAAAATTTGATAAGAACCTAAGGATTCAATCTGGTTTGACATTCCATTAGCCACTCCGCAGATATGGTGGGTAACCTCAGGCACTCGAGAGGTACTTCGGTATGCTCAAAGACGGTGACAATGAGGTTCTTGTTTACCCAGACTTGCCATTGCTGTTGTTCCAGACTGTGAGACCCGGCAGGAGGATGAGTATAGCGTCGTTCTAAACTAGCTTTAGAAGTGTATGTATATATGACTCTGCTAGAGGGTTGTCGTAGTCAGTGGAAGCAGCGGAAGCATAGTGGACAAGTAGCTTATGTCTATTTATAGACTAAAGCAGATATAGCGGAGATAGATCATCTATTTCTGATGTGACAGTCATAGCTTTGACTTCATCAGAATAGGGGATGGATCTGTTAAGAAGGTAGTAGGGTGTGATATCCTGGTATTTGGATGACATACACAGAGTAGGAAGTGAAATTTCTATACTACGATTGGTTATACTTTGGTTGTCACACGGTGGTTTCTCCACATAGGATATAGATATAATATCAGACATTTTGGTTACTAGATCTATGGTTTTAGATCTAGATTTGGGTAGTTTCCCAATCTGGGTACTTAGACAGCATTCTACAGGTGTTTTAGAACGGACGACTCCTGGCATGGTAGTATACCTGCAGGTGATGGAGTCACCCTCTCAAAAGGTGTCTTACAGACTAAAGGGGAGAGGGATGTGCATGATTGGCAGATCACTTGCTTAGGCAATTGAGCTAATCATGAGATGTCAAGTACCGCACCAGATGTTGTTCCTATCCTGGAGAAACGTTCGAAAGCAGTTTTAGAACATAAGTGGATGTTCTAGGGATATGATAACAACCGCCTTTTTTAGGAAACGGTTATCATTCCAAGCTTCCAAGGTGACCTAGATGACAGAGTGGCTGTCAGAGTTATAGTTTTCTCTCTGACGAGGGGCAGTATTTTGGACAAGTGGTCCAAGCAGATACTGAGGGAGGTGTGGCGCAGGATACTGATTAATTCGGTTGACGATACAATCTAAGAAATTTGGATTCGGAGTTCATTTATGAAATAGGTCCCATGAGATATCCAAACATATTCTAAGACAGGTATTGCTCATTTCGGGAGATGGTTTTCTCCGCGAACTTGAGATAAAGAGAGACATAGAAATAAACATCAGGGCGGATCCACTCACTGAGGCTATTCTTCGAACGCAATAGTTTCGCAAACGGGTTTTGTGAGACTGATCAGTAGAGGAGTTGGGTGTTCGATATCACACGGGCTGTGAGTATGCGACATCGCAATAATTAGCCTTAAGTGCAAGTGGGAGATTGTTGGATATAGCGCCCTCAGAGTCAATTATTGGATCACAGGCACGTGATTGCAATGATTGAGGGAGGACCTATACCGGTAGGACAGTATTACTCGAAATGATAGTATGCTATCTGGTTTATCTTTATCATCGTGTACAGCTTTAGGTGACCTTACAGATCACTATTACATATTGATAGAGCCCTTAGGATTCTTGCTTGACTACCAGCAGTATGATGGAGATCATATACGTGGGAGCTGGGGTCTATAAGCACATCCTTAAAAGGTCCCTGGTCGTGGGAGTTTCGAGACTGGGCATCGATACTCCATTAGTAGACTAGTGTATACAGTCGAGACCCCGACGAGAGGCGGTGGCCGGTCTCACAAGCCACTGGTATCAGTTGGTTTACCTAAGATGTATGCAGGTGCTCATTGGGTTATAAGTACACCGGACAGGACTCGCCGGGAACATACTAGTTGGTATTATACTTGATGTCAGATAGCAGTTCCCTGGTGACATGTGTACATGTTAGTTCATCGACCTGAGATCGTCATTTGTCTCGTGTGAGTTCCCACTGTGCTTTGATTACTACCCTACCACGGCTCAAAGGAGTCATGCAAACAGGTTTTAGTTGGGTACAGTCCCGAGCCACATGGAGGCAGTGAGCGGATCGGCAGGGGTTTCGTCTCTCCCGGTATTGGGGGTGAGATCACGCTATGTCTAGGAGAGCGATTGCACGAAATCCTTGGCCAAGGCAGGAGATTTACTAGTAGGTATTCCAGTAGTATCTCAGGGTGTTCTGGGCTACACTCCGACACGACTTGTAACGCTTTTGGGGGTCTGACTTTTACCAACCCCCTAGGCCCGACATGCGATGCTCATAGACAAACGGACCGGATGATTCGTATGTCAAAAATAATTCTAAGCCGCAATCAAGAACGGCGTCGCTTGGTATCTAGCCAGTGAGTACGGGTCGGTCCACAGGGATTTTGTGAATTTCCTAATCGCTCCTACGAGTTAATTCCGAACGGTGTGAATGGATTGATTAAATCTAAAAACTAAATTAATCTAGATCTAAATCTTGTTAGGGTTAGGTTTAGGGTAGGTTTGGAAATGTAAATAAATCTCACCGCTTTCTATACCCAAATTAAGATTTATGAGGTGTTATGGTAATTATTAATAAAGGCGATTAGAACCATTCGGGAAGGTGTTTCTTCCTCTAGGTTCTTGTCCTTCCTTTATCAATCCTTGTTTACCCCAATCAGAACAAAGCTCTGTTCAAATTCCAAGGCGGGAGATGAAGCAACGCTTCATCTTCCCCCAATCAGAAAAAAAGCTTTGCTTTGAAAATTTAAACCTTAATAAATGAAGCAACGCTTCAGATCCTTTGCGCTGCGCGCGACGCGCCACGTGTCTGGCGCAGATACATTAGCGCAGCGTCCAAGAAGGCGCGCCCAATTAGAGCAAAGCTCTGTTAAAGGAAGCGTCGCGCTGCGCTCTGTGCTGTGCGACACGTGACAGCGCAGTTGCGCTGCGCTGTGCGCTGCGCGACACGTGTCAGCGCAGATGCGCTAGCGCAGAAGAAGGGGCTAAGTGCCAAAGGCAATTTATCCATGCAAAATTACATGCACTTGATAATAACAAATTAAAATCATACGATGCACAAGCACAACAGAGAGCTAAAATAAAAAGAACACTTAACAGATAATAAAATACTTAATTAAAACATTTATTTGTTATTACATTTAAAAAAGATCACCGAATACGGGATCAGAGAGACAAGGGTTCACAAAAAGAAAAAGAAGATTATTCAGCTCCCTCTCCGTCTTCTCCATCATGTCGAAGCGGCGATCTTCCCGAGGGGTAGCCATCCAACGGTCGACGCCGCACTCCTGGGAAAAAGTGGCGATGACAACCCGACGAGCCCGCATCTGGCTCAGCAAGTGGAAGGAGAAGTCCCTTAGGGCTTTGGTGACCAAGTGCGCTTCGAGAAAGCACTCAATCTTATCCTCGGCGGCATCCAGCATCGCCGATGACATCTCTGCTGGAGGAGGAGGAATGTCGGCGAGCACCGAGGCAAGGATCATCCGAAGCCAAATGGAATTCGGAGGGAGAGGAGACCCCACACGAGTCAAAAGCTCATGCATTGCGGTATCGCATTGCTCGTCCGAAAAAGAGGAGTCCACCAAGCGCGCAGCAAAACGGGGAACGATGTCCCGAATCGGCACCTCCCATGGTTGTCGGCGGGCATGAGGGCGGTTGCAAGCCATGATCGAAGAAGTTCTCTGAAAATGAGAGAAGAAAAGGCCCAGCCTCGAGTTATATATATAGACCCAAGCACAGAAGATTCTGTGCACAATGAAATCATTTCCAAGGCCCGGGAAATCAAAATTTTGGAAATACAAGTTTGACTTGAAAAAAGGAGATGAAAAGATATCTCAGGTGAAGCGACGCTTCCGATTTGCCCAAAATCTAAGTTTTAATAAATGAAACAACGCTTCAGATCCTCTGCGCTGAGTGATTGTAAAGATTTTCCGTTGTGTATGTAGAAAATAGAATAGATATCACAACCAAAAATATTTGACCGCAATCAATAACGGTGTCGAATGTAGCGCGTTAGTAAGTGCGGATCGTCCACAGGGAAAGTGTAATCGTTCGTCTTTCGAATTAGATGAATTGAAACTTTAAAAAAAAGAAAACAAACAATTCATGATTTATATTTGAAGTTCAAGAATTCGAAAATATAGATCTAATAACAAGAAAAAGATAGAATCAAGAATTGATAGTTTGATGATTTTTCCAAACCAAATATCAAGAATCGAAATGAGGCTCGTAGGAATCGATCGGATCTATAGATGTGATGTAATCTTACAATTACGTATTCTTATCCTTCGATGAATTGATACTAGATTGATGATAATCGATCGAGAATTAGGGATTTCTTATGAAACTAGGGTTTCATCTTATCCCTTGTTCTTTCGTCGATATCATTCACATTCTAGCCTCTAGTAAATTCAAGAAACGATCGTAGATCCCTAATTTCGAGCGATCACAATCAAGAAAGCATCGCTACGAAACTAAATCATCGATTCTTGAACTTGCTAGGGTTTACAAAACTCGTAGGACTCAAGAATCGTATTAAGATCTGTTACATCATCATTCTATTGATCGTCTCGACTCCTTAACGAGCGGAGTTTTACTCAAATATCATCACAAGAACTACAATCATAAATTGAGATCGAATCATGATGCAAGAATTTAAAGAAAGCAAGATTAAAGAATTTCACCTTTTATTTATATCAACAATTTCATTACATTCGCTCAAGAACTACAAGAGGAAGAACTCGATCGTCGATTTGGCTTCGCTCGTCTCCTTGAGTCGCGAATCGGCTTGGATGACTTGCCCGATTGAAGATCGGCTCGGCTCCTAAAAGGTTGAAGGCTTCTTGCTTGATTGGTACTCAAGATCTTGACTTTTGATTGGAATTAGGGTTAGGGTTTCACACAAGCCTTGTCACTAGACTTGTGGAAGAAGATGAAGAATTAGAATGATGAGAGAAGACTAACTAATGATGAACTCATCAACCCCTCAACCCTTAGATCTAGATTCCTATTTATAGCCCTCAAAACCCTAGATCTAGGATTTGAATTTTGAATTTCCCTCCAAAAGTTTGTTGGATGAAATTTGAATTTCCCTCGAAAAGTTTGTTGGATGAAATTTGAATTTTCCTCCAAAAGTTAGTTAGAGGAGAAGCTTCTAGATGTAATTAGTTAGGAGGGAGCTTCTAGAAGAGGTTAGTTAGGAGATTAATTAGGATTAGCTTTGCTTAATGATCTTTGCTGATCCGGCAGAAGACTCTGGAGAATTCTGGAATTTGACGTGTCAAAATGAGGTGTAGGCCTTGAGAAAGGAATTATGCCTAAAAATTGCAATGCTGACGTGGCAAAAGCGCCGCGGAACCGCGGCACAAGCCGGCTCCCGCCGCGGTTCCGCGGCGCTTTTGAAGAGTTGGGGCTCGGGCTCTCTGGTGCTTGTTGGGATTCAGTTGTAGGACTTTCTTTGATATGTTTAATTGTATTTCTCCCTTTGGATTGCTACCAGATCTCAAAACTTGGTGTTGGTGTAATGCTTGATCAGCAAAATGACAATTTTGGCTTTTCTTCCGGATTTTCCTGCACAATTTCTCAAGACAAGTGTTGCGCAATATAGAGATGATGCGATGCAATGAAATGCAGTCAATTTCCTTTATAGTGCCGGTTTTAGAGTCTAACACATGCAATCTGATATTTTACGACTGATTTGCTAATATGTGAAATATGAATACCGAACACTTCTAAATGAGTGAAAATGATAGGGAAATTGCCGTGTTAAAAATACATTATTTTCGACTGATCACTGAGCGCAGGGCGCCACGTGTCTGGCGCAGACGCATCAGCGCAGCGCCCAAGGCAGTGCGCCCAATCAGAGCAAAGCTCTATTTTAAGCAAAATTAAAGGAAGCAATGCTTCAGTTGCGCAAGCACTGCGCTGCGCGACACGTGTCAGCGCAGTCGCGCTGCACTGTGCGCTGCGCGATACGTGTCAGCACAGATGCGCTAGCGCAGTCGCGCAAGCACTGCGCTGCGCGACACGTGTCACGCGCAGATGCGCTAGCGCAGTCGCGCAAGCGCTGTGCGTTGCGCGACACGTGTCACGCGCTGGGGCATTTGCGCCAAACAGAATTAAGATTTTAAAGAAATTTTTCTGTTCTTGTTAAAACCAGAAGATTTTCTTCTGTAAAGCAGAAGCCCTTGGATTAAAGATCCAACGGTGGGGAAAATTCCCCAAATCACTCAGAGAAAGATCTCTTTAACTAATTTATGGGCACTATAAAAAGGACCCCAAGCCTCAATTCAAAGGCACGAACATTTTTCTAAAAAAGAAGAGAACTCTGAAGAAATTTCAAGAAGAAAGGTAAAAGACCTTTTAGATAGAAGAATTTCTTCTGATAGATCATTGATCTAAGAACAAGATCAATGATCTTTAATAAAAAAAAACAAAATAAAAATAATTCTTTGCACTTATGAACCATTGGTTCTCTAAGATCAAGAAAAATAAGAAACACTTATTTTTCTTTGATCTAAATTAGATCAAGAAATCAAATAGTGCTTTGCACTTCCGTTCTTGAATCTAAAAGATTCTTAGTGCTTTGCACTTCCAAACTGCACTGTTGCGCTCTTGAGAGGGCGCCACGTGTCAGCTACAGAACAACTTGCGCTACGCGCTCTTAAAATAGAGCTTTGCTCTCTGGAATTGGCGCAACTCACCAGAGCGCGCCACGTGTCAGCAGCGCAACAGCGCAGCGCACTAGCGTAGCGCACTGCGCTGTTTCGCTTGCGCTCACCAGAGCATGACACGTGTCCTCACCACAAGCGCTTGCGCTCAGTGATTGGCGTAAAGCGCCTGATAAATGCAATGCATTTCCTAAAAGGGCCAGGCCCAAATCAGAAGACCTAGCAGGCCAAAATAAATTGCAAAGCAATAAAAAGGGGGCAGAGCCCAAGTGAAATTGATGCTCTGCATCTTTTATGGGCAGAGCCCAAACAAAAAAATAGAAGTAATGCAATGCATTATTTAAGTGTGGGCAAAGCCCTAGCACAGGTCTAATAGACTAAAAATAAATAAAATGTTGAACATTTTCAACCGGACTTAGCCCAATTCTGGCCGTAAGTCCTTAAATTAAATTGAACTGAGCACAAATGCTCTCTCAAATCAATTTACCTCCGGTTCGAGGGTATATCTCCGAACTCCTCTGACACTTCTCGTTGTAATCCTTCAACGATATCAGAGAGGCGACGGGTCCCAACGACCATACATGAATATGGACTGCGGGGTCCTTAAACTCGTGGACCGAAACGTCCTTAAACTAATGTTGGACCGAAACGTCCTTAAACTAATTTGGACCGAAACGTCCTTAAACTAACGATGGACCGAAACGTCCTTAAACTAATAGCGGACCACCACGTCCCTAAACAGGAATACGGACCACCATGTCCCTAAACTGGAATACGGACCACCACGTCCCTAAACTGGCGATGGACCACCATGTCTCTAAACTGGAACATGGACCACCACGTCCCTAAACTGGAACAATAGAGCCTCCAAATGCTCTTTTGCCGGATCTAAATGATCCCGTTTAAGTTGATCTTAGCCCCAAACACGGCTAACGTATCCTTAAACATTCAAATGGACTGTAAAAATCCAAATTGACTTTGGTTCAAGGGTACATCTCTGAACTCCTCTGACATCTGTCGTTGTAATCCTTCAACGACGTTAGAGAGGTGACGAGTCCTGATGGCCAGATATTAAATGGACTATTACGTTAAGTTGATCCTAGTCTCGAACAGGACTATCGTATCCTTAACGAACGTTTAAGTTGATCTTAGCCTCAATACGGCTAACACATCCTTAAACTAAAAACACCAAACCTAAATCTAAGTAAATACGGATTTGGACTAATCCACGTCCTACGGGCGACGGCATTACTCAGTCTCCGTATACAATCCACGGGCAACCACAAAAAAAAAAAAATATCCACGACACGAAGTGAAATTCTGGAGAAGGAGAAAGTTGTTACCGCGATGCGGTAGCGTAATTAACTGCAGGGACTTGCGCCTGCAGGGAAGAGCGTCCCCACAATCAAAAACCCCTCAAGCGAGGGGGAATCTGACGAAGTCTGCTACATCGGCCGCATCCGTCTAAACCTCCGATACACGGTGCCATAAATCAACTTGGCATCTTCGGAGAGGTGGACGGATAAAAACAAATAGCATCTGCCCCGAATCTCAGCATCAGGACATCGCGGTCCTGTGCGTCGTCTTTCGGAGGGGAACAGATTCTGGCACGCCCGGTGGGACCTATTCCTCTTTCCACTCCACACTTAATGTGTCGTCTTCGCGAACCAATCGCGGTTTGTTAAATGGTTGCCTTCGGATTTCAAGTTACTAAGATTTGGTCTCTTGCCTGGCGCAGAACTCAAGATTCAATGGCCTCTAACTGCACCAACTGCTCGAAGTGCCACTGCAATGGACGCTCCACCTCCCCCGGAGGTGTAGCATATGGGCCCCAAGCGGCTTCCTTCCTCACTCTGCCAGTAGACCAGGTGACCCAAGCCACCACTGGCCTGTTCTTCGGGACCATGATCCCACCTACAAGCTTCTCTATGCCGATGCCTGCATCGGAGGTGAACAAAAAGTCGGTCTTCGACCGACTCACTGCCACGACGGCCTCTGTCAACGGGTCACCTACTGCCAAACCAACAGCTTCGGTTTTCGCCAGGCTGGATCAGAACTTTAAATTGGCTGTCCCAAGAAAGGCAATGACTACTGCTCCAGAAGTCGTCAAGGCGGCTTCTCCTGTCAAAGAGTCAGTCTTTTCAAGACTGACGATTCCTGCTCCTGCCCCTGCTCAAGGATCCGTCTTCGATAGATTGAATATCACCTCTCAAAAGACAACCTCAGTCTTTGAGAGGTTAACACCAGCGACGCCTCACTCAGGCAGGGGGTAAAAAGAAGCTGTCTCTATCTCCGAGCCAGTCCCAACGGCTTGTCATGCTCGACGTCGCCATTGGCGACGAGTGAGGAAGGCAGGGGGCAATTCCCCCTCAGGGCTAACTCCACCGGCTCCAGTGGTGGAAGTCAACGCTGCTGTTCCAACTGGGAACAGCTTTGAACTGCTGAGGAGGGTACGGAAGAATGCTCCAACCGCTACACTGAAAAGATCTCCTCCGCCTGCGGAAAAAGTTCCAGAAACAAAGCAAGAACAGCCCCCTCAACGGCTGTCCTCAAGAATATACAAGGTTTGGCGAAGGGTTCAAGACTCAGTGATCGACCCAGATCACTCTCGTCAACAAAAGAAGGCGAAAGTGCAAAAAGAAAAAGACCATCCTATTAAACAGCAGGGGACAGCAGCTGCAAGGCTGCCCCCTTCAACGGTTCCTTCAACCTTAACGGCCCACAAAAGAAGGAGGCCAGAGAAAACTCCCGCGTCAGCGGCAAAAGTTAAAAATGGTTAACCTAAACGCCCCAAGTCAGGAGGCATAACAGTTCATACAGTTTACATGGCATCGGGAAAAGAAGATAGCCGCATATCAACAGGTCATAGACCACACACGAGGTCAGTGACCAATGCTCAGGAGCAGCAGCAGAAGCTCCAAGAAATGATGAACGCTATGGCCGCACTTACAGGGCCAAAAGAAACCCCTGAAACGTCCTCGGACGAGCGTCAAGAACAAGAAACGGACGCTGAATTCCTTCGTCGCGTACTGGAGAAGAAGGATAAAGAAGCTGCGGAGCAGACAGCCAACATAAAGAAAATGGCCCTCCTGTTCCAGGATATGGTGGGTATGATGATTCAACAAGATCCACCTGCTGAAGATCCCCCGATCATCCTTGAAGACGATAGGGGAAAGACGTCGAATCCTCCACCAGCTCTGTCCATAGCTAAAGAGGATACAATCTCCAAAGCTGATTTAGATGAGTACATCGCCCAACAAATACGGGTTCATCATGCAACCGAAACAGCCGGCCAGGTCGTGAAAACGGGGAGGCCATATCCGAGTTGGTATGATCAAATCAAGTACCCGCCAGGTTATACGATTCCCAAGTTCCATGTCTACAAGTAGACGGGCAATCCTCACCAGCATGTTGCCCAGTTCAGGGCACTCTGCGGCAATACCGGTGGTGATGACAAGCTTTTACTTCGCCAGTTTGTTGGAAGTTTATCGGATACGGCGTTCGAGTGGTACTCTGAACTCCCGAACGACTCTATCAAAACCTTCACGGAGATGGAGCTACTGTTTACTCAGCGTTTTGCAAGCGCCAGTGAACGTACCCCGATGACAGCACTGATTAACGCCAGGGTAAAACCAGGCGAGACGTGGGTTGAGTACGCTATACGATGGCGGAACTTATGGTCAAAGTGCGAGCAGCGCATTGAAGAAGCTCCCGCAGTGGGTATGTTTGTGGGAACCTTTGATCCACAAGCAACCATCTCACAATTTAAGATGTTTTTCAAGCCAACTACCTTCCAGGCCTTGATTGACAAACTAGCGCAAATGGATCAAATGGGCCATAAACCCCCTCTTCCAAGGCCGGACTCCCGAAATGACAAAGGGAAGGGAAAAGCGATCGTCGTCGCTAATGCTCAACAAAAACCGAGCGACTCGAAGCCGGTTGCTCGTCAAAATAATATGCGCCCTTACGTGCCCCTTGAGGATAGGATGGGACGTCCTTATTCCTTTCCCCGTGATAAAACGAGGAGGTTATTCGAGCTGGCGTTGCGCAACAGACTCATAAATCTGCCGGATCCAAAACGTCCGTTGCAACCAAGTGACGTCAACGAGCCCAACTACTGTCCTTATCATCGAGTACTAGGCCATCCGATCGAAGATTGCTACGTTTTCAAGAATTGGCTTGAAAACCAGTACCGACAGGGCAAGTTCGCGTTATCTGACAAATGGAAGGTGAATCCCCCGCAGCCCCACACCTCTAAGGGGACGAATACGCCGGGGGCAACATGCTCCGTCATTGAAGAAGTTCCTTAGGAGGTTGTATTATCAACCAAGACAAAGAGGATGCTAAACGATCTTCAGACATGTCCAGCGATCAAGTGGAAGAACCCGTTGGAACCGCAGGTCATTGAAAGGATGTTGAAGCCACGTCCAACTCCAAAGACCGATGGTGGCGGTTCAAGCACTTGCAGCCAGCCGTCAAAATCTTCGAAAAAGAAGAAGAAGAAATCTAAGAAGCCCGTGAAGCCTGGCGGCAAACGCACGGACTTACAAAAGCAAATTGACGCGTTGGAAGAATACAACCAAAAGGCGCGGACTCCCATTATGCTCTAAGAGTTCCTCAATCATGTTTTTCAAGAAAAAGATGAGGGAGAAAGTTCATCAGATGAATCCGAGGAATATGTGGCGAGCTGTCATATGATTTCCCATTCGATCACGAACGATGAGGAGACTCCTTGCACCGAAAAGCTGGGGGCAGATCCTGAACCAAAAGTCCTGGGGCCACCAGATGAAGTAATCGACGCATTCCTTAATGAAGCTCGGTTGAAAAGTAAAGTTGATCGGGAGCGCGAGGCGGCTATATTTGAAAGGGCCAAGCGCCAGCGACTTGATGAAGGAGCTGAGACGATCCCGGTGGAGCTAAACACCTCCGCTACCGACAAAAGCCAATTCAAGATGAGAAAGAAGTTTGCTAAGGCCATATCAATGGGCATGAAGCTACCATCCTCCGAAGAAGAAATTACCGGTGAAGCGAAAATGCACCCGTCTTATTGCTTATATCATCAAAAGATTTCGCACCCCACTCAAGAGTGCAAAGCTTTCGATAGATGGTGGCAAGGATACGTTGCTCATCGACAACACTTTAAACGGGAAAAACGAAAAACTCGTCGGGAGCAAAGAAATACGACCGAAGGGCTTAAAAGAACTGCTGGCGATTGTTGCATGATTAACACCGGTAGATCACAAGTGCCTACATTCGGGAGTGATTCTGATGAAGAGCTAGAACTTGCCCCTCTCTTTAAAGAGTCCGCTTCGAGAAAAGAAGAAGAACCGAAGGTTTGCGAAAATATCCGGCTACGTAATCGCACACTGCCCGAAAAGAACCTCGGACCCTCGAACAGGAAAGATAAAGGGAAAGAAAAGGTCTCTGAAGATATCGTCTTAGATGACCAAGTGGTGGAAGAGCTAGCTGCCAAAGACCCACCAAAAAAGAATAAGGTGGACTACAACGTCTTAGCACATCTGAGGAAGTTGCCCTCACAGCTCAGCATTCTTGACGCCCTTTTGCTATCAAAAGAGGCGAGAGATTCGTTGATTAAGACGCTCCAAGTCCCGGAACAATTCCAAGCATGCCTGGCCGAGGAAAAGATGAAAGATGAATTGGAGGAAGTGCACACGGCTGATGTTACTTTTGGCGATGAAGACCTTCTACTTGGGACGTGCGAACACAATCGCCCTCTCTATGTCTCGGGATACGCCATGATATAAAGATAGGCAAAATCCTAATCGATAACGGGTCGTCTGTTAACCTACTCAGCGTCCGGGTGTTGAAGGAAATCTGCATGAGCGTCCAGCACCTTGCTCGGGACAAGATCACCGTCTCCGGGTTCGACTCCTAATCGTCAAAGACTCTTGGATCTGTGATACTGACGCTACGCTTCGGGCTACTCGTCACGGACATTAAGTTCCACGTCATAGACGCCAAGACATGCTACAATGCTTTGCTCGGCCGACCATGGTTACACGAGTACAACACTATCCCTTCTACACAACATCAGTGTATGAAGTATTTTAAGGATGGTTTCGAGTATACCGTGACGGGAGAACCGAACCCTTTCTCTGTGAACGAGGTCCGCAAATATGAAGACGCCAAATACTTCTTACCGGATTTCGAAGACACAGAGAAGTGTCACAAGCCGGAGAACAAAGCTAATGCCACCATCCCTGTCTTCGGCAGTGATACTGAGAAGGAAGAGGAGATAGTTTATTCGGATCCGCCCCAACACAACAATCCGGGACCATCGGCTCCTACATTGATCTTTGGTAGCGACTCGGAAGATGAGATCCGTGTTGTATTCTCTGCTCGACCTTCAATACGAACGTCCGCTGACGAAGAGCAAAGTCTACAAGTCGCCATAGTGCCACGTAAACACCAGAAAGAACTGGATGCACTCAATATTTACAATGTATAAGAGCTGCAAACATTCTATATCCCTCCCAGGCGAGAAAGCGAGAAAGCAATTCTGTTCTACCGCTCTGAAGAAACCAAGGTGGAAAAAGAAATCTGGCATGGTGCAGATCCTACGCTCGACAGGCTTCAGCCTATCCGTCTTCCCAGATATTATACAGAGGGTTTGAAGAAGCTGCTGAAACACCAGGGGATATCCATCAAACAGACCATTAGAAAGGCCAAATTCTATGACAGGGTCTGGAACGTTCCCGGGACTCAACGCAAGCTGCCTAACGGGAGAATGGAAACAAAAGGGCTTGGATACATCCGGTCAAAGAAACGAGAGTTACTACCCGGCTGTTACGTCGTGTATGACCTTGATGAAGAAGCGGATGCTCAATGGGAGGACGCTAATCCTAAGCCAGTGAAAATTCCAGATGCAAAGGAGCCCAGTCCGTCGTTCGAGGAACAAATGGACAAACTTATAAAGAAAGCTGGTCAAAAAGTCCGAGATGATCACAACCGTGAGACGGCCATCTACGAGAAAGCCAAGACGCAACGCCTTCTCCAACAGACCGTAAAGGATGAAAATGCCGCTCCTTGTCAACCTATTATAAAGAAGGCTCGGCGTAAAAGCAGAAATAAGTTGAAAGCCCAAAAAGGCGCTCAACAACAACAAAGCAGGGCTGAGAAGCCATGCAAACGGGAGTTGAGCGTTATTGATCTATCCCTCATGAAAAAAATGGGACGAGCGTACTCGTTTCCTCGGGACAAGACGAAGAAGATACTTGATCTAGCTCTAAAGCATCAATTGCTTACACTTCCGGAGTCCAAAAACCCCGAACGAGCAGGCGAAATCTCACACCCAAACTATTGCTCTTATCACCGAGTGATAGGGCATCCTCTTGAAGATTGCTTCACCTTTAAGAATTGGGTCGAAGATCAGTATCAGCTTGGCAAGTTCGCTCTGTCCAACAACTGGAGGGTAGCGCCGCGACAAAAGCACGAGCCCAAGGCCACGGAAGAAAAACCAGTTCCACATTGGGATTGGAAGCGAATTCGTACTTGTCACGTGATAACGCTATCAAAAGAAGAGCCCGAGGACATAGATGAGCTCCCTTGGTGCTTCGAAAATAGCAGAGACGAGATAATCTCAGAATTCCCACCAGCGCCAAAAGAGCTGGAAGATGGCATACATACTACTGCAGATAACCTCAAGGAGATTGAGCTGGGATCGGCAGACGATCCGCGACCGACATTTGTCAGCGAGCTACTATCTGAAGAGAGGATGGCTGCGTTAAAGGACGTGCTTCTACAGCATAGAGATTGCTTTGCGTGGAACTATTCCGAAATGCCGGGACTAGATCCAGAAATTGCTGTGCACAAATTGGCAATATCCCCGGACGTCAAGCCAGTCAAACAGGCGCCGAGAAGAATGCGGCTCGAGCTTGAGATGAGTATCAATGCCGAGATCAAGAAGCTGATCGACTCTGGCTTCATCCAGGAAGTTCAATACCCTGAATGGATCGCCAACATCGTCCCGGTGATGAAGAAAAATGGGACAGTGCGCATATGCGTAGACTTCCAGGATCTTAATAAAGCTTGCCCGAAAGATGATTTCCCAGTGCCAGTCACCGAATTGATGATAGACAATACATCCACTCATGAGGTTTTCTCCTTCATGGACGGCTCATCGGGGTATAACCAGATAAAGATGCATCCCGAAGACCAGAAGCACACAGCCTTCAGGACCCCTCTAGGTATATTCTGTTATAAAGTGATGCCCTTCGGTTTAAAGAACGCCGGTGCTACTTATCAGAGGGCCATGACGAAGATCTTCGATGACCTTATACACGAAATCGTCGAATGCTATATCGACGATCTTGTGGTTAAAAGCAAATCATACGAGGAACATCTCGAGCATTTGAAGACCGTATTTCAACGCCTTCGGCAATACAACTTGAAGATGAACCCTCTTAAGTGTGCATTCGGAGTTTCCTCGGGCAAATTTTTAGGATTCATCGTCCGACACCGGGGTATCGAAATAGATCCGTCCAAGATCAAGGCGATCATGGAAATGCCTCCGCCGAGGACTCTCAAACAGTTGCGGTCTCTCCAAGGGAAGCTCGTATACATACAGCGATTTATAGCCAATCTCTCTGGCAAGTGCCGCCCTTACAGTCACCTGATGAAGAAGGGAACCCCGTTCGTCTGGGATCAAAAATGCCAAAGCGCGCTAGACGAAATCAAGCAATACCTGCAGAACCTGCCGGTGTTGGCTGCTCCGGTTAAGGGAAAGCCTCTCATTCTTTATACAACCGCCCTCGAAGGTTCTTTAGGCGCATTATGGGCACAAGAGAACGACCAAGGGAAAGAAAGAGCACTCTACTACTTAAGTCGAGTTCTATTGGGGGCAGAAAGCAACTACTCCCCCATTGAAAAACACTGCCTGGCGTTAATCTTTGCGATAATAAAGCTCAGACATTACGCATTAGCACATGAGGTCCGTCTCATTTCGAAGGTGGACCCTCTTAAGTATTTAATGTCAAAGGCCATACTGACAGGTCGACTCGCTAAATGGGCTCTGCTCTTGATGGAGTTCTCGATAACATATCAACCTCTCAAAGCAGTGAAAGGCCAGGCCATCGCTGATTTCCTCGCTGAGCACCCGATACCGGCCGACTCCCCTTTAAACTGCGATCTTCCAGACGAACATGCGTTTGATGCGGTCGACGGTGATGAGACTCGATGGGAGCTTTATTTCGATGGCGCATCTTCCATGAAGAAGCGCAAACAAAGCACCCCTATAATCAAATCAGGCGTAGGGCTCATCTTTATAACTCCACAAGGAGGGATAATGCGCTTTGCTTTCTCCCTAACAGAGCCGAGGACAAACAATGAAGCCGAATACGAAGCTCTGATAGCAGGCCTCGAGATCGCCATCGACATGGGAATTGAAAACCTCCTCATATACGGAGACTCCCAGCTAGTCATTAGTCAAGTAAACGGTGACTACCAAACGTGCAAACCAGAGTTGGTGAAGTACGGCGAAAAAGTGCAACAATTGTTGACCCAAATTCCCTCTTATACTTTGGAGAACATACCGCGCGCGGAAAACAGCAAAGCAGACGCATTGGCCAAACTTGCTAAAGAACTGGCTGACGAGAATCTCGATGACGTTAGAATCGTGGTACAAAGCCGTCAAGTGCTTGCCCCAGCAGAAATATCTCCGGAATCATCCGAAGGGAAGGGAGCGACTGAGCAAACGACCCTGCAAATAAAAGACCGGGAAAAGGCTGAGAATTGGAGAGAAGTCTTCATAGACTACTTTAGGTCCCACCGAATGCCTGAAGAAGCGTCCACAAGACATCAGCTTATGAAACGAGCTCTGTCTTTCGCCTTTGTCAATGATACTCTGTACAAGAGGTCGTTTGATTCTCTGTGGCTGAGATGTTTAGGACCTGACGAAGCGAAAAAAGTCGTCCAGGAAGTTCACGACGGACTCTGCGGTTCTCACCAAGCGGGCCCAAAGATGAAGTTGAAGATCAAACGGATGGGCTACTATTGGCCCACGATGATTCAGGACTGTCTTGAATATGCGAAGCAATGCCACTCATGCCAAATCCATGGGGACTTCATCCACCAACATCCAAATCCACTACATCCAACGATGGCTAGCTGGCCATTCGAAATGTGGGGGACTGACATAGTCAGCCCTATCGAACCAGCATCATCTAGGGGACATCGTTTCATCCTGGCGATGACTGACTACTTCTCTAAATGGGCAGAAGCAGTACCGTTAAGAGAAGTGAAGACGGAAAATATCCTCCACTTCTTCAAGACGCACGTCATATATCGGTTTGGAATTCTGCGACGGATCATCTCCGATAACGGGCCAGCTTACAGAAGCCACAAGATCAGTCGCTTTGCACAACAGCATAATATAGACTGGAGATATTCCTCAATTTATAATCCGCGAGCTAACGGTCTAGCTGAAGCCTTCAACAAGGCCTTGACGAAGATCATGAAGAAAACGGTGTCCCGAAATAAGAAAGACTGGCACGAAAGACTGCAAGAAGCTCTCTGGGCGTATCGAACTACGTTTAAAACGGCCGCGAACGCAACGCCATATGCGTTGGTATTCGGTACAGAAGCAGTACTCCCTCTCGAGATAGAATTACCCTCTCTACGAGTGGCAGTCCACTACGAGCTGACTGACGAAGAAAATGCTCACCTTCGACTTGAGGAGCTTGACGCCCTTGATGAAACCCGGCTCATAGCGCAACAAAATCTGGAAGCTCATAAAGCAAAGATGACGCGCTCATACGAAAGATTGACCCAACCGAGGACATTCCGCCAAGGCGAACTCGTGCTAGTGGTCAAAAGGCCTATGATCCCCAATCGCGCCAAACGGGGAAAATTCGAGCCAAACTATGAAGGCCCGTACATCATAGATAAGGTCTACCAGGGTGGGGCCTATCTACTTATAGATATGCACGGTGAAAGGCCTTTCAGGCCGATAAACGGTCGCTTCCTAAAGAGATACTACGCTTAATGAGCCACAGCCTAGGTCAATGATAGATGACGACGACTATGTCCGCTCGCTATCTTCCTAAGCTCAAGCTTTATAAACAGTAGCCAGCCTCTCAACGCCGGACCGAAATGTCCTTAAACTAATAGTGGACCGAAACATCCTTAAACTAATACCGCAGCATCCTTAGGCTGACGAGATGAATAAAAATATATTAAAAAAATATAATAAATAAAAACGGTATGTCCATAAGTAAAAAGGGCACGGATGAAAACCCGAAAGGGCTCCGTGAGTAAAAACAGCAGGGCTACCGGCGAGTGTTCGTGAAAACCCGAAAGGGCACGACCTCGTAAAAAAAAGAGATAAAAAGAAAATAAAAGGAATAAAAAAAACGGTATGTCCATAAGCAAAAAAGGGCACGGATGAAAACCCGAAAGTGCTCCGTGAGTAAAAACAGCAGGGCTACCGGCGAGTGTTCGTGAAAACCCGAAAGGGCGCGACCTCGTAAAAAAGAAGAGAAAAAGAAAATAAAAAGAATAATAAAAAAACGGTATGTCCATAAGCAAAATGGGCACGGATGAAAACCCGAAAGGGCTCCGTGAGTAAAAACAGCAGGGCTACCGGTGAGTATTTGTGAAAACCTGAAAGGGCACAATCTCGTTAAAGGACACTTATAAGGTCCTCTCGACCTTATAAGGAGAAACCACCCACGTGAGATCCTTACGAATCACAAGGGAGCAGCACACTTAGGGATCCCCATGATTCCTTAGGAGAAAATACACTTGCGAGATCCTCACGACTCATAAAGAGAACTCTCTTATGGGACCCTCACGGCTCATAAGAGTTGAAAGTCTTGAGTTACAGAGACCTAAACCTGTGCTTAAGAAACCCCCACAACTTTCGATATTGCCCTACAAGTGGCTCAATACCGACCTTTGTATACAATCCACGGGCGCGAATAAACATTTCCCTAACCAAGTCTCATCCGAGACTGGGGATATGTTCGCATGATGAACAACCCTTATAAGTCCTCTCGACTTACAAGGAGAAAACCCTCTTGTAGGATCCTTACGACTTACAGAGAAAAATACACTTAGGAATCCTCACGATTCCTAAGGAGAAAATACACCTACAAGATCCTCACGACTTGTAGGGAGAAATAACTTTGTGAGACCCTTACGGCTCATGAAGTCAAAAGCCTTAGTCGACAGGACCTTAACCCTAGTCGCTAAGCCTCCTTTGTTCGACAACGACAGAGGCAGATGATGATTCGCTCCTGAAAATATCCCAGTTGTAGCGGTGCTGATGCCGAAATCGGTGTCTAATTCCAGGTTTACGGCGGAAAGCCAGTAGGCCGCACATGCATACGAAATAGCCGAAATGATTGGGCAACTTGCAATAAAAAGTAGCAAGTAAAAATGTATGCATGCAAAATAGCCGAAATGATTGGGCAACTCGCAATAAAAAGCAGCGAGTAAAAATAAAATAAATAGCCGAAATGATTAGGCACCGCGAAAAATAGCCGAAATGATTGGGCAATCGCGACCTTCGTGATATAAAAGCTGAAATGAGAGAGCATCATGGAAATAAAACAAACAAAAATAATGATGACAAAACTTTGGCCCTACAGTTAAGATCACATCGATCCCTGTATACAATCCAAGGGCGTAAACAAAGAGGGAATCATACTTTCCCAACAGGCTCCGCCAGAAGACGAAGCCAAATCTCGACGGTTCAGTCCAATTCCGAAGAAACCAATGTCTTCAGCAAACTCCTCGACTCACGGATACAAACACTCCTTGACGAGAGCCTCCTGATCCGCGTCGACTCGCAGAGCCACCAGTGCCTCCGTGGGAAGTCCTCGACTCGTTTCAAACCCTAAGGAAACAAATAATCCTTGGCGCTTGGGAAACAAATAATCCCTAGCAAACTCCTTGACTCACGGATACAAACACTCCTTGACGAGAGCCTCCTGATCCGCGTTGACTCGCAGAGCCACCAGTGCCTCCATGGGAAGTCCTCGACTCGTTTCAAACCCCAAGGAAACAAATAATCCTTGGAGCTTGGGAAACAAATAATCCCCAGCAAACTCCTCGACTCACGGATACAAACACTCCTTGACGAGAGCCTCCTGATCCGCGTCGACTCGCAGAGCCACCAGTGCCTCCGTGGGAAATCCTCGACTCGTTTCAAACCCCAAGGAAACAAATAATCCTTGGCGCTTGGGAAACAAATAATCCCTAACGAACTCCTCGACTCACGGATACAAACACTTCTTGACGAGAGCCTCCTGATCCGCGTCGACTCGCAGAGCCACCAGTGCCTCCGTGGGAAGTCCTCGACTCGTTTCAAACCCCAAGGAAACAAATAATCCTTGGCGCTTGGGAAACAAATAATCCCTGGCAAATTCCTCGACTCACGGATACAAACACTCCTTGACGAGAGCCTCCTGATCCGCGTCGACTCGCAGAGCCACCAGTGCCTCCGTAGGAAGTCCTCGACTCGTTTCAAACCCCAAGGAAACAAATAATCCTTGGCGCTTGGGAAACAAATAATCCCTGGCAAATTCCTTGACTCACGGATACAAACACTCCTTGACGAGAGCCTCCTGATTCGCGTCGGCTCGCAGAGAAACCAGTGTCTCCGCGGGAAAAATCCCGATTCGTCTCAAATTGCAAGATGAAGCCTCAGGCAGCAGGGATTAAAAAACTTGCTTCCTGAACAATGGGACCCTGCAAGTCGATCTAGACGGTCTCTTGCATACTATTCACGGGTCTCACTCTTCAAAGTCGAATTTCGACAAGGAGGGAAACAACCGCTTACGGGTCCTCTCGACTCATAAGAGGGAAAATTTCTTTTATAGGATCCTTACAACTTATAAGAGGAAACCACACTTAGGAATCCTCACGATTCCTTAGGAGAAAAACCCACCTACGAGATCCTCTCGATCCGTAGGGAGAAAAATCTCTACGAGACCCTCACGGCTCATAGAGTTGAAAAGTCTTAGGCAGCAGATTTGAACCCGCGGCCTAAGCCATCGCTATTTCTTAAGAAACTCAAGATGCGTGCTCTATTATCCGTCAACCATGATTATTAAAACAGCCTGCTAACAATAAAAGAAAGAGGAAAATGACAGAAAGAGCATCCGATTTACGTTTGATTAAGCGTTTGAGACGCACTCACTTATGCATGGGCAGAAGATTCAGGATGAGAAATAAGACAAGCTAAATAAAAAAGGGGGGTTTCCATTCATATTGCTAAAAATTCTTACAATCATCAGAGCAATGAATAAGAGACATTATTCAAATTATTACAACGGTATAACCTCATATCAGGGGCACGGATTGAGGAATTCAAAAGTAAGGCCATCCAGAGTTCTTCTGGCCTTTCTAATTATTCTTATGCGCAGCCTCTCGCGCTCCTCTGTGTCGAGATCCTCGGCAAGCCCTTCCGGCCTTCGATAAGCAGCAACTATCGTCGTCTGCTGGAAGACTTGATGTAGGATGTCAATGAGGCTGTCCCGCCGTTTCTTCGAAATCAGCCCCGTCAGGAACACTGAATGCACCTTGTCTTCGGCATCATCCAGCGCATTGAGCGGTAGGGCATCGTGAAGACCCGGAAGTGCTCTCCATATTGCTCCCAGCATGACTTTCAAAAGAGCCGAACGACGAGGTAGCAGCCAACCACCGCTTGCGTTCAGACGACCCATGACCTCTGCACATTGGGCATCTGTAAACTCTTGGTTTTGTTGACGGCCCTGTGCACGAATATCCTCATAAGTAATGAACTCGTGCAGACTGTATAGATGCACCGCCATAATGCCTGAAGGAAGCAACATTGGAAGATTAGCAATGAGGAAAAGGTATATGGAGTTAAAGCTCCTCGAGAGCAATGCTCTATAGACAGGAGTGACACCTATCAAAAAAAAAACCAGTTATGAGGAGAATTTAAGGAAAATTCCCTAAGAATATTGAGAGCTTTGCTCTGAGAAAAAAATGATATAATAATAATAATAGTATCAAATGCCATGAAGAACTCTTAAGAGTTCTTCTATATGATTTGGAAGGAGCAAAGCTCCATTAATTAAGAGAATCCAAGGGGAACCTTTTGAAGAGCAGAGCTCAATTAATGGAACCCTAATAGGGTTCCCTTTAATTCTCTTTAGACCCCTTTAGAGCAAAGCTCTGCTAAGTGAAACCCTAAAAGGGTCTTCTTTAGATCAGGGATCTATTGAGAGCAAGGCTCTTAAAGTTGATTTAATTTAATCAAAATTAATATTTTTACCTAAAATTCTCTAAAGTTTGAACTTTTAAAAAAGTGTTTAAACAAGAGAGCAAGGCTCTGAGTTCTGAAAGTAAAAATCTGAAAGATGATAAGCATCTGTGGGGGACCAAAGGTCCTATTTATAGGCATCTAGTGCCTCTTCAACTTCCAAAAGCTGCCGCGACGGTTGGAATTCTGCCACCGTTGCGCTCACGTTTGGGGCCACGTAAGCGCAGCGGTGGGGGGGGCATTTGTTTACCCCAATCAGAGCAAAACTCTGTTCAAATTCCAAGGCGGGAGATGAAGCAACGCTTCATCTTCCCCCAATCAGAAACAAAGCTTTGCTTTGAAAATTTAAACCTTAATAAATGAAGCAACGCTTCAGATCCTTTGCGCTGCGCGCGACGCGCCACGTGTCTGGCGCAGATACATTAGCGCAGCGTCCAAGAAGGCGTGCCCAATTAGAGCAAAGCTCTGTTAAAAGAAGCGTCGCTCTGCGCTGTGCGACACGTGACAGCGCAGTTGCGCTGCACTGTGCGCTGCGCGACACGTGTCAGCGCAGATGCGCTAGCGCAGAAGAAGGGGCTAAGTGCCAAAGGCAATTTATCCATGCAAAATTACATGCACTTGATAATAACAAATTAAAATCATACGATGCACAAGCACAACAGAGAGCTAAAATAAAAAGAACACTTAACAGATAATAAAATACTTAATTAAAACATTTATTTGTTATTACATTTAAAAAAGATCACCGAATAAGGGATCAGAGAGACAAGGGTTCACAAAAAGAAAACGAAGATTATTCAGCTCCCTCTCCGTCTTCTCCATCACGTCGGAGCGGCGATCTTCCCGAGGGGTAGCCATCCAACGGTCGACGCCGCACTCCTTGGAAAAAGTGGCGATGACAACCTGACGAGCCCGCATCTGGCTCAGCAAGTGGAAGGAGAAGTCCCTTAGGGCTTTGGTGACCAAGTGCGCTTCGAGAAAGCACTCAATC
Source organism: Agapanthus africanus (assembly GCA_030015575.1). Taxonomy (NCBI): domain Eukaryota; kingdom Viridiplantae; phylum Streptophyta; class Magnoliopsida; order Asparagales; family Amaryllidaceae; genus Agapanthus; species Agapanthus africanus. Next base: position 125,556,108 of record CM057350.1, on the reverse strand, counting down.
TTATCCTCGGCGGTATCCAGCATCGCCGATGACATCTCTGCTGGAGGAGGAGGAATGTCGGTGAGCACCGAGGCAAGGATCATCCGAAACCAAATGGAATTCGGAGGGAGAGGAGACCCCATACGAGTCAAAATCTCGTGCATTGCGGCATCGCATTGCTCGTCCGAAAAAGAGGAGTCCACCAAGCGCGCAGCAAAACGGGGAACGATGTCCCGAATCGGCACCTCCCATGGTTGTCGGCGGGCATGAGGGCGGTTGCAAGCCATGATCGAAAAAGTTCTCTGAAAATGAGAGAAGAAAAGGCCCAGCCTCGAGTTATATATATAGACCCAAGCACAGAAGATTCTGTGGACAATGATATAATTTCCAAGGCCCGGGAAATCAGAATTTTGGAAATACAAGTTTGACTTGAAAAAAGGAGATGAAAAGATATCTCAGGTGAAGCGACGCTTCCGATTTGCCCAAAATCTAAGTTTTAATAAATGAAGCAACGCTTCAGATCCTCTGCGGTGAGCGCAGGGCGCCACGTGTCTGGCGCAGACGCATCAGCGCAGCGCCCAAGGCAGTGCGCCCAATCAGAGCAAAGCTCTATTTTAAGTAAAATTAAAGGAAGCAACGCTTCAGTTGCGCAAGCACTGCGCTGCGCGACACGTGTCAGCGCAGATGCGCTAGCGCAGTCGCGTAAGCGCTTTGCGCTGCGCGACACGTGTCACGCGCAGATGCGCTAGCGCAGTCGCGCTGCGCTGTGCGCTGCGCGACACGTGTCATGCGCTGGGGCATTTGCGCCAAACAGAATTAAGATTTTAAAAAAATCTTTCTGTTCTTGTTAAAACAAGAAGATTTTCTTCTGTAAAACAGAAGCCCTTGGATTAAAGATCCAACGGTAGGGAAAATTCCCCAAATCACTCACAGAAAGATCTCTTTAACTAATTTATGGACACTATAAAAAGGACCCCAAGCCTCAATTCAAAGGCAGGAACATTTTTCTAAAAAAGATGGGAACTCTGAAGAAATTTCAAGAAGAAAGGTAAAAGACCTTTTAGATAGAAGAATTTCTTCTGATAGATCATTGATCTAAGAACAAGATCAATGATCTTTAATAAAAAAAACAAAATAAAAATAGTGCTTTGCACTTATGAACCATTGGTTCTCTAAGATCAAGAAAAATAAGAAACACTTATTTTTCTTTGATCTAAATTAGATCAAGAAATCAAATAGTGCTTTGCACTTCCGTTCTTGAATCTAAAAGATTCTTAGTGCTTTGCACTTCCAAACTGCGCTGTTGCGCTCTTGAGAGGGCGCCACGTGTCAGCTACAGAACAACTTGCGCTACGCGCTCTTAAAATAGAGCTTTGCTCTCTGGAATTGGCGCAACTCACCAGAGCGCGCCATGTGTCAGCAGCGCAACAGCGCAGCGCACTAGCGTAGCGCACTGCACTGTTGCGCTTGCGCTCACCAGAGCATGACACATGTCCTCACCACAAGCATTTGTACTCAGTGATTGGCGCAAAGCGCCTGATAAATGCAATGCATTTCCTAAAAGGGCCAGGCCCAAATCAGAAGACCTAGCAGGCCAAAATAAATTGCAAAGCAATAAAAAGGGGGCAGAGCCCAAGTGAAATTAATGCTCTGCATCTTTTATGGGCAGAGCCCAAACAAAAAAATAGAAGTAATGCAATGTATTATTTAAGTGTGGGCAAAGCCCTAGCACAGGTCTAATAGACTAAAAATAAATAAAATGTTGAACATTTTCAACCGGACTTAGCCCAATTCTGGCCGTAAGTTCTTAAATTAAATTGAACTGAGCACAAATGCTCTCTCAAATCAATTTACTTCCGGTTCGAGGGTACATCTCCGAACTCCTCTGACACTTCTCATTGTAATTCTTCAACGACGTCAGAGAGGCGACGGGTCCCAACGACCACACATGAATATGGACTGCGGGGTCCTTAAACTCGTGGACCGAAACGTCCTTAAACTAATGTTGGACCGAAACGTCCTTAAACTAATGTTGGACCGAAACGTCCTTAAACTAATTTGGACCGAAACGTCCTTAAACTAATATTGGACCGAAACGTCCTTAAACTAATAGCGGACCACCACGTCCCTAAACTGGAATACGGACCACCACGTCCCTAAACTGGAATGCGGACCACCACGTCCCTAAACTGGCGATGGACCACCACGTCTCTAAACTGGAACATGGACCACCACGTCCCTAAACTGGAACAATAGAGCCTCCAAATGCTCTTTTGCCGGATCTAAATGATCCCGTTTAAGTTGATCTTAGCCCCAAACATGGCTAACGTATCCTTAAACATTCAAATGGACTGTAAAAATCCAAATTGACTTTGGTTCAAGGGTACATCTCTGAACTCCTCTGACATCTGTCGTTGTAATCCTTCAACGACGTTAGAGAGGTGACGAGTCCCGATGGCCAGATATTAAATGGACTATTACGTTAAGTTGATCCTAGTCTCGAACAGGACTATCGTATCCTTAACGAACGTTTAAGTTGATCTTAGCCTCAATACGGCTAACGCATCCTTAAACTAAAAACACCAAACCTAAATCTAAGTAAATACGGATTTGGACTAATCCACGTCCTACGGGCGACGGCATTACTCAGTCTCCGTATACAATCCACGGGCAACCACAAAAAAAACAAATATCCACGACACGAAGTGAAATTCTGGAGAAGGAGAAAGTTGTTACCGCGATGCGGTAGCGTAATTAACTGCAGGGGCTTGCGCCTGCAGGGAAGTGCGTCCCCACAATCAAAAACCCCTCAAGCGAGGGGGAATCTGACGAAGTCTGCTAAATCGGCCGCATCCGTCTAAACCTCCGATACACGGTGCCATAAATCAACTTGGCATCTTCGGAGAGGTGGACGGATAAAACCAAATAGCATCTGCCCCGAATCTCAGCGTCAGGACATCGCGGTCCTGTGCGCCGTCTTTCGGAGGGGAACAATCCTTACCCTAACCTCCATGGAAAACACGCTCAACCGGGCCTTTATACTACGGTATCACCGCTACCTCATGGGATAGGGTGCCTTAGGGAGCGGTGTGTGCATGTATGCATGGAGTCCTATTAATTATATGTGATGGACAAGAAAGGGATGAGAGATCTCATCTCTTAAAAGCCTTCCCCAAAGCTAACCCTAACAAGCGAGGAGACTACTCGCTCATTAGGGAATTGAAGAACATGCTATCTATCTAACTAGGGCAAGGAATTAAAGATCTATACTAAGGCAATTAAATAAAACTACTTACTTTACAGATGGCTCTCTCCAAACATTTACACAGGGTTGTCAGATCTGAATAGATGATTTGAAAAGAGGCATCGATGCTCTCCAAAAGAAATCTGAATTTTATTAATGAAAGGAGGCATAACCTAATACAAGATTTAGAGTTCCAATTTATAGAGGATAGAAACCCTAGGTTACAATTGACTCGCACATCTGCTTTTACAAAAATACCCCCTAAGAAAAAGACCTAGTCAACGCCCGCCAGCACCGACACATTTCTGCGCCGACACGGGTTCTTGATGGCCGTGGTTCCGCTGCCAAACCCCACGTTTGGCCGCGGATCCGCGGCCGTATAGGGAGATTGATGCTTCATTTTTCTTGGGGTTGTTTCTGCTGCATTTGGGTACTTGTTTCTTCAGGACTTTCTTCAGAATATCTTCTGATTCTCTTCCAGATCTTTCCAGTGAACATTGTAGTAGACTTTTGCCGTTGCTTCATGACGAAGTCTTGAACCTTGCACTGCCTTGTACTTTGTGAACTTATTTATTGATCTTCATTTAGTCTTCAAACTGTAGGCAAGATAAAGATTCTCTGTTTGTTGGTCGAAGTCTCACTTTTGCATTGTCTTTTCATTGTTTACACTGTTTTTGTTCCAAGAACCAGTAACCTGCAACTATGTAGCAGACATGGGTCAAAAGCACCTGTTTATTTGTAAAGTAACTAGGAATGGGGAATATAATAATGCAATATTATGATATAAACAAATACCCCCAAACTTATATTTTGCTCGTCCTCGAGCAAACCTAGTTTTATTCTCGACAAAAACCTAACCTCACTTTCGCAGGGAATCGCGATTGCACTGAGCTCGTGCAACAAGCCGTTAAACCTCTAGGTATCCCTAGTAGGAGGAGTGTTGTCTCCTGAGGGTTTTCAGCGGATATTACCCTCAAAATTCTATCAATTCGGCCCATTAACTTTTATTCTCCAATTAAGTTTTCCAACAAGAAACTCTATTATCTTCGACTTGTAAATTATCCACCCATATTCTTCACGCTTCCTTATCATTTAACTTAAGATTATATATGTTCTGTAGACTTACTTAGCTTTCGGCATCTTTTAAGTTTTCCTCTAGGGTTCTATCTCAACTTAGGAATTTTTATCATCTCTACTAAAAATACAAGTCTTATTCTTCATTCCTATCTCTTATCTAAATCCCAATCACATACCCCTACGTGTGTGTATATATCACCCCTACATTTGGAAATTCAAATCAAGCAATCATACTCTTGTCCGTCGTCCAAAGCACTTCTTAATTAGTGAATTTTTAAATGAATTTTGCTTACACATCCTTCATGCGACCGTTAATACTTCTTGAGGTACCAACGACCGATTACAAAATGCGTTTGCACTTTAAAGCGTAATTCCTAGTCTTGTAACACCTAAGGCTTTAGCAGTGACTCCCAAACCAGTTGGTCTAAGGCACTAGGTGATGAAGCACCCTCGCTAAATATTTTTCTATTTTTGCAGCCTTAAGTAATTACAAAAACCAGTGTTCATTTTTTTTATTATCTCTTTATTCACACTTGTATTTTTTTTTCTTCGTACTAAGGACTTTAGACAAGAGCATTTCAAGGTCTCTTCTACTATTCCAAGTTTCAAGGTGCGTGTTTGTGCAATTTGTAGGGTATATATTTTCAGAATTTAGACTTAAGTTAGGAATTATTTTTCAAACTTATACTTTAATAAAAATATCAATACTCTTCGTTTGTTTTAACTTAGCCCAAAAAGTGAACTCAAAATTTGCCTATTTCTAGATAAACTATAAAGACATATACTTTCTACCGTTAAACTTTAAGAAAAGTTATTTTTAGGGTTTTTAATTTACTAAGTCTAGGATTTAGTTTTTCCTAGCTAGTTAACATTTTTGTCAAACTCAAGTCAATTATGGCCAAAATTGAATACTTTAATTTTTATAATTTTTTTCAAAATTTTCAATTTTTATGGGTTTTAAAATAAGTATGCAAATGCAAGAATATACACATGAATGCGAAGGAAGAAGGCTTACCGAGCATACCCCCAAACTTAAACTTGACAGTGTCCTCACTGTCATGCTACATCAAGAGGGTTGAGAATGTCGGCACTCCCCTGTTTATTTATTTATAATTTTTTTTATATATTTTTTATTGTTAAAATATATATATATATACAGAAAGGCCTCCCCTCCAAACTTTATTGAAACAATGTTAAACGTCATTGCCAAACTTTGCAAAGACCAAACGTCAACACCAACCAGTCGAAAAATTTATCCGTAAAGAGTATCGGTTGGTGGAAGAACATGTTGTACCGATCCAAAAAGAATTGGGGAAGATAGAAGTGATGGTATGGAAAGTGTGGAAGTGAATAGATAGGAGGTGGTGATGAATCAAAACGAGAAAGTGAATGGTCAGCAATCAGTGGAATATTGGCATTCTCGTAGCTTATTAAAGGAAAAGGGGGTGGTTCAACTTCTAAAGGAGGAGGTTGACTATCCACACTATCCCCAAGATATTTCTGTGGATCCATCATCAACTTGGCATCATCCATCATATGCATATGATATTTAATTATGAGGGAACTAATCTCCTTGATGTCCGCCATAGTCCAGCTGAAAGCTTGCCGCCTATCTTGTAAGACCATTAAAAGGGCTTTCTCTTGCTCGAGAACTAGAGAGGCCGATATGATAACGGGAAAGGTCTCATTCTCACCTATGTAAGCATATTTAAGGTGAGACGGCAAGGGCGTGAGTTCGAGTTTCGGAGGCGAAACAATCATAGGCAAAATTGGAAAATCTACCTCGAACTCAAAGGACTCCAACACAGGTTCGAAATCACTGCAAACAACCGATTCGGATGGTTCAACTAACTCATCCAAAAATTCAAAAGACTCATATTCGGGCTGTGAGTCGTCAAAATCATCCGAAAAAGTGAAACATTCATAATCAATATCGGTTGTGTCAACTGTGGTAGATTCAAGGAGGGACGCACTAGTGGCGTCAAAACTGTTTTCATCAAACAAAAATCTTTCAAGCTCGCAGACCTCCTGCGTGATTTCGTGAATAGAGAAAACTTCTCGTGTACTAGTTTTAGGCATGGAGGGCAGACTTCCTAACTTGTAAATATTGAACTCATTAGACGACTTCCCGAAGGATAGAGTCATGGAGCCATTGCGACAATTGATTACGTCATTGGAAGTGGCCAAAAATGGTCGACCGAGAATCACCGGAATTTGGTTCCGTGGGTTAGCAACAGGTTGTGTGTCCATAACAATAAAATCAACGGGGAATATGAAATCCCCTACTTTGATCAACACATCCTCTAACTTACCCCTAGGATGGATAATTGATCGATCAGCCATTTGGAGAGTACAACGAGTGGGTTTCAACTCTCCAACCCCTAATTGCTCGTACACGGAGTAGGGAAACAGGTTAATACTACACCCAAGATCTAAAAGTGCTCGATTGATTTTCTTATCCCCAATTGTTATTGAAATCGTTGGACAGCCGGGGTCCTTTCGTTTTTGGGGTAAGGGTTGAGGTTGGTTAATAGCATTGCTCACTGCACTAGCCACTAGCACTTTCTTGGGTATTTGAGACTTTCTCTTCGAGGAGCATAAGCCCTTTAAGATTTTCGCGTACGAAGGGACTTGTTGGATTGCGTACGAAGGGACTTGTATTTATGCTAACCTGTTTAAATAACTCCACAATCTTCTCCATTTGTGGAGTTGGTTTATTGGGACTCAACCTATTTGGAAATGGAGCATTTTGAAAATCTGTTGAGTCCAATATCTGTGGAGTAGAATGTGGAGTTGGAACGGATCCCAGTGTGGGTGTGTTCGTAAAGTGAGAAGTGGGTCCGTTCGGATTAGAAGAAGAAGAGCCTTTTGAAGAATGAAGAATAGGCTCTAGTAGAGAAGATGAGGGTGAAGAAGAAGAGGATGGAGAACAAGGAGAAGAAGGAGAACAACCGGCGGGGGTGTCATCACTAGTACCCACGTTATTTTGCAACACTCTTCCAGATCTCAACGTGGTCACCGCATTTACATTATGATTGTGATATTCATGTGCGTTGTGTGTGTGACCGGGATTTGGCAATGGTTGAGATGGAAACTTTCCCTTTTCTCTCTCACTTAACGCAGCAGTTAGTTGTTCAATTTGTGCCTCAATAGATTTGATGCTTTGATCGTATGAAGCATTATTGTGCACCAAAGACTGGATGGAATTTTCCAACCTTGCTGCGGATTCTGTAGATTGTTTGAGAAACGCATCTAGACTTTTTTCTAGCGAGATAGCCTTATCATCATTTGGTTGAACATAATTGTTCGTTTGATAAGGTTGTGGTTGGAAAGGTTGCTGGTATTAAGTTTGTTGGGGTGCTTGTTGTGGAGGAGGAGGCCTTTGAAAGTTGTTGTTTCCTTGGAGTTGTTGATTTTGATTCCAAGCAAAATTTGGGTGACTCCTCCAACCCGGATTGTAAGTCGAAGAGTAAGGATCATTTCTTTGTCGTTGCTGAAAGGCAGCATTGACTTGATCTTGTCCTTGAATAGGTGGATTATAAGGACACTCTTCGGTAAGGTGTGATAGATCCGAACAATAAGCACAAACAGTTCGTGGGGGTAAAGCAGGGGCAGGAGAAGACGATGAGATTTTGGTCTCAATGGCTTCTAACTTTTTCATAAGTGCAGCCATCTCGGCCTTCATAGCAATCGACATATCTAATTGATGTATGCATGCCCTAGATTGACCAATAGAAGAAGATGATGTGGTCTTTGTGCTCTCCCACTGAATTGTTTGTTCACTAAGATCCTCGAGAAACTGCCATGCTTCTTCACTAGATTTGGTTAGAAAGTGACCTTGACAAATGGTTTCTAGCAACTGCTTCGTTGCCGGGTTCAATCCCTCGTATAATGTTTGGCAAAGTTGCCAATTTTCGATCCCATGGTGAGGGCATTGAACAAGTAGGTCTTTGAATCTTTCAAAACACTTCTAAAATGGTTCGGAAGGAAGCTGGAAAAATTGTATTATCTCATTGCGAATTCTCACAGTCTTGTGATGAGGATAAAACTTTTTAAGAAAAGCGTTAACAAACTCGTCCTAATTTCTAATTGAATGTGATGCCGTGCTGTATAGCCACTTCTCGGCTAAGTCACATAAGGTGAAAGGAATGACCCTTAGCCTTATAGCATCATCTGATAATTGGGTTGTTTTCATCATGGCGCAAACGTTTTGGAATTTATTGATAAAGATATAGGCATCTTCGGATTCCAATCCGTGAAATTTTGGCAGCATATTGATGAAGTGGGGTTTTATCTCAAAATTGTCCCATTTGCCGGTGGGGGTGAAAGACAAGTAGGTAAGGAGGTGCGGACAGGGTAGAAGAGATCCTGGAGCGCGATTCGTTGGGGCGCTACAACAGGCGGGTGATTCGGGTTATTCGCACCTAACGAAGGTGGAATCAGTCCAGTGGGCAAGGTGTTGTTGGGATTATATCCCGACATACTTTCGGAAGAAGAATTTGAAGGTGGAGGTAAGGAAATGGAAGGAATTTTGACTTCGGAGTCGAAAGGTTCGTCGGTCGGTACCAACGAAACACGGACTAATCGGACGCTAGTGTCCCTAGTCCAAAGCGACATACACTAAAGAGATAGTGTAGTCAAAAAAGGTGAAAACAGAATGTGGGGGTAAGAAAATGTCAATGAGAAGAAAGTGCTGGTGGTGGGGTGCAAGGATTTTGAGCGACAAGTTGCAAGTTTTTATAAAAAAAATTCTTTTTTTTCTTTTTCTCTTTATTTGGAACTGTTTGCAAAAAAAAAATTTTGATGAAGGGCTTAGACAAAAAATGCAATCAACTAGGAATGCACAATCAGGTCTAGATCTAGGATCACCTAGGTCAGCTAGACAGCTTCTAACTGTTCCAAAGGGCTAGAAATAGGACATCAACGCCAATTGCGGCCAGATAAGTGCCAGGTAAGAGGGAGGCTCTCCACTACAAGTAATGGCCCTAATTAAGTAACCGCTCGCCTTAGACACACTTGTCTAGACACCGCAAAGTCAGATTAGGATCAACGGCCGATGCCTACAATTAGTGTCACGACCCGAAAGTACGGAACATGACCGGCACTTAAACTACGAACGTCTCGAGGCGTACGTAATCTAAGTAAACCAAAAACCCAGAAATCCAAACCAAGAAGAGTAGTAGAGAGTAGGAAAAACCAATTTAAATCAAGTAGTTTTAATAGCATAAGCCGAATTATGCGGGTTTCTAAAAACATCAAAAATTTACTGAAAATTTCGGCAGAGTCTCCTTTGTAAATACTGGCTCCCAAACGGGATACAACATGAATAGTATACGAAATCAATAAAAGGCATCCCCAAGCGGGAGCTAGCTCTTCGTCAATCGACGGTCACAACCACACAAGCAATATAATATACAACGCCAACGGCGAGGATCAAAAACTCAAAAGGGAACTCAAAACCACCAGAAATATAACGAGCGACTCTAAGGTCGAAAGAATAAACAACACTGGTCTCTATCTCAATAGATACATATTTGGTTGATGGAATTTACTAGATACAACTGAATAATATCATACAAGGTAATATGATGGGTACGATACAAGAAAAACCCACTTACTAGCAAGTCACCCGAATGAAACTGAGCCCGCAAGCCGTAATGAAACCTGTACGGCAAACCTGCAAGAAACTGGGGCACAACGGGGGTGAGTTGCCAACTCGTGAATAGAAAAACATCTACGCACAGAAATCGCATAAATAACGCAACCTAGGTCAATGATCATAATATATCCTCAAATATAAGTATAACAGGCAGCCTATAACAATGGCTAGGGTAATATCTAACCCGAGTATAATTTCATGTGCCCGTGTCAGTGCCTCAGGTAGCAATATATCATATGAATGAGGTATGAATGCATGAAACAGAATACATGTAAATGAAGAAACTGTTTTCATAATTTAGTGAGATTTCCTTCGTATTTTTAAACTGAGGTATCATAAATGAAATCAGCATCAACAGTGTCTAGCATCGACACAAAACATAAATCTCACTGTCTCGAAATATCAATGTCTCAATCTCAATATCTAGGGCGCCGTCAGTCCAGACCGGCCCCTACCATCCATCTCAAGACCACGACGGTATCCTCCGGATATCCGACGCGTCGGGTAATATCACCGGTAGGTAGTGCTCCCCAGCCAGGCTCAACGTCAACACCACATTCCTCTTGCCCCGGGGTACCATACCGGGCCCACCATGTACCCGTGACGGTTCTTCCACTCCTCGACACGGATCTCCAAAACCACAGCAAACTCATGGTGGACGACACTTTACATCACTAGAAAACCGCAACATTTTATATTTTAAAAGATCATAAGTTGTAAATTTTGCGGCTTTCCCCGAAATCCAGAAATATCATAAATCTCAAGAAATCATCACAAGTGCATATGTCAATGATAATGAACTAGGCATGAACAACTGAATAACAGTATGCATGAAGTGGTAGGTAATAACTACAATGTCTAATATGACATATAAGGGAAGTACACTAATATCATATCAACACTACTAGCTAACAATCTAAGTCAAGCAATTATATTCTCTAAAGTGTACGTGACATGGCAATTACCGATGAAGATGTGTGTGAGCCGGCAAGTAGGTGTACGTGGTACATACGCATCATCGGTAATGGTGCTGGTGTCCTAACAGCATGATATCAATAATGGAATATGCAGCAAAATAAATATGCGAGGCAGAGCGAACAACAATAATGTGCGGGAGCTGAATACTAGACACAACGATAACTAATCTGCAATAATCTAATATAAGTCCTACAAATGGTGCCTTTTGAAATAACACGAATCATGGGGTTTTGAAAATAGGGGCTACGGTGTTTTTATGAAAAGATACGTCGTTTTTGAAATATCCGTAGATTCCCTTGAGCTGTCTTTAAAAATGCCCACGATTCGTTAGTTTTTGAAATAAGTAAGAAGTCTAATCTAATCTAACAACTACACTAAACTATACGGCTGAACTAACAAGCTGAACTACAGGTAAGGAAACCGCCTATCATCTGAGTCGATACATATACATACCTGTATATGTATAGTCGGTGATCCCGCCTCAATAATATCATATCCGATACCATATCTATAATCAGGCATCCCAAGTCAAGAGTGCGGATCAATCATCGATATAGCTCGTACGTAAATCCGTCGTACGGCATCCCAATCTGGGTACGGTTCAATATCACATTCATCATACTATTCACCTGGTATCCTCTTTATCAAATATCATGATCGGGGTACTGATCTACGTCTAGTACCATACTGATACCGCCTACGTATGCACGGACGTGTGTGAAACACTACGTCAAGGACCCGCTACAACGTCATGTCGTATCTAAGATACGAACCCTGCTATATCACCGATCTCACGGCCTCAAATCAAATCTCATCGACTCAGCTCAATCCCAAGTATCATCCTCAATCCGTATATGAACACATAGTCCCATACCCATGTGAACACATAACTATAAAGAATCCCATGAGCACATATCAATAGGAATGTATGCAAGTATGTATGTGTGTATGTGTGTGTGTAACACTACCCTAGGGTTCGCAACACTAAAGTAATCCAACACACCAATATCCATCCTAAGCATCGTTATTAATCCCAAATAACATATAATAATTGTTGGTGTGTATACGCATCCGTATACACCACCACGGACTGCGGGGGTGCTATACGCCATCCACCCGACTTCTCCCCGTAGATATAAATCTACTCACCTGGTCCTCGCTAGCCGGTGCCGACGTCGCCACGCACTTGCTTGTCGTCTCGAAGTCCACGTGGGGGTACCTACATATCATAACGCACCGTATCGCATTAAAATCCGACTCATGACCAAATCGACACACGAATCTCACATAGGTCAAAACCTATGGTTTGCTTTCACAAATCAACCCAAAAACCCTCGACATCGGCGTACAAACGCCGATTGATCGAGAAAAACACCAAACGTACCAAATCATGGTTTTACAATTCACTAAAATATATAAAATACGATGCAATTCATCAAAACCAATAAATTGATTAAATCGATTTATTACAAGAAACCTAGTAAGCATCAATTAGCCGTTTCACTTTAAAACTCGATGTTTAAACGAAACTAATGGCCACAATATCCACCAATTATCATAACCAAGTTATAGAAACCATATCAATAATTTATTCTCATGAACTTGTATAAATTCCAAAATTCTAGTTTTGCAAAAATATCCAATTTAACACTTTTTAACGCAAAATTTCACAATTTAACAATTTATCTTGGCTTTGCATATTTTAAATGGTTAAACCACTCATGGAAACCTTAATGATATGCTAAAAACCCTAACTAGATTTTAATCCCACATTTTAATAAAATTTCTAAAACCTAGTTAGCAAATTAGCATAATTATCACAATTTGGGCAAATTAAATATAACAATATGCAAATTAGCTACAAGATTTGGTTTTGCATAACTTAAGATGCTAAAATACATCACACTACCATGAACAAATTAACACAACCATAACTTTAATTTAACCCTTCTCTTGAATTTAAACTTGCAATTTAAAACCTAAATTAAACACCTAATTAAGTTGATTTAAAGTATCTAACATAAATTAAGCAAAAGGGTTAGAGTTATACCTTCACAAACCATGAGATCAAATATGGAACTTGACCTCCAAATTGAGATCTTTGCATCAAGATCCATGCTATAAGGGCTAAGGAAAAATGGGTAGGGAATGGATTTGGGATTTGTGAGGTTTTGTGTTGATTTGTGAGGCAAATTTGATGAGTTTTTTGAAGAGAAATGTGATGAGAAAAGAGGAGGGGCTGTTGTGTGCAGGAAATGGGGAGGGTCGGCCACTAGTGGGTGATTGGAGAGAGAGTGAGGTGAGGAAAGTAGCAAGTAAAGAAGTCCAAGTCAACACAAGGTCAAAGTCCAACACAATTATCCATTTTCTTTTCTTTTCTTTCATTTCCTTTCCTTTGAAAATTCAAGTGGGAAAAATATGGTGGCTGCTGAATTCAGCCATGGGGAGGGGTAAATGGGGGTGTGTGGGTGTGGGTACGGGTGTGGGGTGATGAAAAACCATAAATACAATACCCCAAACATCCATTTACGCTAAAAAAAGCCTTTTTTTTCAATAATTTCTAAACCGTTTTGGCAAATGATTTCGTTCCAAAAACCACATGATAAATTTTTATTTAATGTTTTATGATGCACAAAATTTGTTTCAACTCATTCCAATTTGTAATTTTCCCTAATTAAATGTATTAGTGACGGCTTAAATAATAATAAAATAATATTTTTTTCAGAAAATTTGAAATTTCACCAGCGGCTCAATAAACACCAAATAATAGCAATTACATAGCTAGAATATGTATATTTAATTTTTATAATAAGATATTTGTATTTTGACTTTTTACAGAAAACTCCCTCATTTTACCGATTTTCCGAAATTTCACCGAAACGATTTTCAAAATGTTACAATTAGTCTCTGTCCTATTGAGCGCGACGTCCTCAGGGCTGAGTCTAGTATTTTTTAATTAAAGATTGGTCAATGCAAATGCCTTTTATGATTTCTGGGGTCCTAGGAAGGGTGATGAAATCCCCACCCAATCTGGATTGGTCTCAAGCCCCTTAAAGTCAGATTAAATATATGCAAAACAGTAATAACCACTTGCAATCAAAAAAATTTATTTTAAGCGCGGCGCAAAGAATCCTGCACAAGATTTGTTATTGGAAGGGGGAAGATTTTTTTAAGCGCAAAGAATCCTGCAGGAGATTTGGCAAAAGATATATCGGGATTTGCAGAAGAGGAGAAAAGAAAAATTACAGTGCTTTTTCCACCTGCCGACAGCACCAGAACGCCGCGATTTAGCCGCCAGAAGGCCTTCACGACCGCGGGTCCGCGGTTGAATAGGAGGCTCTGTTCCCAAAAAATATTTCACGCGATGACGTCACAAGAACGCGGCGGATCCGCGGCAGAAGTGGGGTCCACACAGCGGAAACGCGGCTGGAAAGTGGGTTCGGTTCCCGAGACTTCTGTAGTTCCTCTGTTAAGATTTTTACCTGTTTTTTAGATCTTCTTTTTTCTGTTTTGATCTCTGAAGATTTCCAGATCCGAATTTGTTCTACGGTCCTGCAAAATTCAGACGAAAATACCCTTCACAAAATAACAAAATGATAGATTTTTATATTTTTGAAATTTTTCAGTTTTCTAAGATTTTTTAATTTAGATTAACCCGAAATTGCAAAAAGGAAATACTACGCCATCCCCGGCAACGGCGCCATTTGATTCGTATGTCAAAAATATTTCTAAACCGCAATCAAGAACGGCGTCGCTTGGTAGCTAGCCGGTGAGTACGGGTCGGTCCACAGAGATTTTGTGAATTTCCTAATCGCTCTTACGAGTTAATTCCGAACGGTGTGAACGGATTGATTAAATATAAAAACTAAATTAATCTAGATCTAAATCTTGCTAGGGTTAGGTTTATGGTAGATTTGGAAATGTAAATAAATCTCACCATTTTCTATACCCAAATTAAGATTTATGAGGTGTTATGGAAATTATTAATAAAGGGGATGAGAACCATTCGGGAAGGTGTTTCTTCCTCTAGGTTCTTGTCCTTCCTTTATCAATCCTTACCCTAACCTCCATAGAAAACACGCTCAACCGGGCCTTTATACTACGGTATCACCGCTACCTCGTGGGATAGGGTGCCGTAGGGAGCGGTGTGTGCATGTATGCATGGAGTCCTATTGATTATATGTGATGGGCAAGAAAGGGATGAGAGATCTCATCTCTTAAAAGCCTTCCCCAAAGCTAACCCTAACAAGCGAGGAGACTACTCGCTCATTAGGGAATTGAAGAACATGCTATCTATCTAACTAGGGCAAGGAATTAAAGATCTATACTAAGGCAATTAAATAAAACTACTTACTTTATAGATGGCTCTCTCCAAACATTTACATAGGGTTGTCAGATCTGAATAGATGATATGAAAAGAGACATCGATGCTCTCCAAAAGAAATCTAAATTTTATTAATGAAAGGAGGCATAACCTAATACAAGATTTAGAGTTCCTATTTATAGAGGATAGAAACCCTAGGTTACAATTGACTCGCACATCTGCTTTTATAAAAATACCTCCTAAGAAAAAGACCTAGTCAACTCCCGCCAGCACCGACACATTTCTGCGCCGACACGGGTTCTTGATGGCTGCGGTTCAGCGGCCAAACCCCATGTTTGGCCGCGGATCCGCGGCCGTATAGGGAGCTTGATGCTTCATTTTTCTTGGGGTTGTTTCTGCTACATTTGGGTACTTGTTTCTTCAGAACTTTCTTCAGAATATCTTCTGGTTCTCTTCCGGATCTTTGCAGTGAATATTGTAGTGGACTTTTGCCGTTGCTTCGTGATGAAGTCTTGAACCTTGCACTGTCTTGTACTTTGTGAACTTATTTATTGATCTTTGTTTAGTCTTCAAACTGTAGGCAAGATAAAGATTCTCTGTTTGTTGGTCGAAGTCTCACTTTTGCATTGTCTTTTCATTGTTTTCACTGTTTTTGTTCCAAGAACCAGTAACCTGCAACTATGTAGTAGACATGGGTCAAAAGCACCTGTTTATTTGTAAAGTAACTAGGAATGGGGAATATAATAATGCAATATTATGATATAAACACCGGACTGTACGGATATTGTCACTGACAGGCTCAGTAGGGTGTCAGGATGAGTTCGCTCATCGACCTCCCTTTTGGTCAATACCTGGTAGCCCGTTACGTACGGCTAGTACCTCTGACGTGATAGTGGTTAAATCCACAGCCAAAGTATTGACGAGTCTTTAGAGTCCCCCACAGACAATTTCTCAAGTTTCGGGCGAAACGTTGTAGAGGTCGTATGATATATGGCAGGGTTCGATCATATACGAGCAGTTGTGCACGGATCATGATCGGACGGATCATACTAGTGGGCTTTGGTTTAAGCCGGATCCTAGTATTAGATTTGTTGGATTACTTTAGTCTCATCGCATTCGCATTCGGTCAGAATGCGGATGCAGGTATGTATATACAGGTGAGGGGTACTCTTGTGATCCTTCACGAGTTTACTTTAGTAGATGCCATTCTCTTTTTATTGTTGCAAACATTTGGATTAATGTTTGCATATGGAAATAATGAGCTCAATATCATGATTAGTAGCATTAATTATGACACATGCACAAGTGATGAGTCATGGTCTATGTTTACCTCCGAAAGACGCGGCGGAGACGCGACGGACGTCTTGCCTGAAATTCGGGGCAGATGCTAATTGGTGCTATCCATCCACCTCTCCGAAGATGCCAAGTTGATTTATGAAACCATGTATCGAAGATTTAAACGGATGCGACCGATGTAGCAGACTTCATCAGATTCCCTCTCGTTTGAGGGGTTTTTAATTGTGGGGACGCTCTTCCCTGCAGGCGTAAGCCCCTGCAGTTAACTACGCTACCGTATCGCGGTAACAACTTTCTCCTTCTCCATATGGTCACTTCGTGTCGTGGGTGTTTGTTTTGTATTTGGTTGCCCGTGGATTGTATATGGAGGCTAATTTATATTGTCGTCCGTAGGGCGTGGATTAGTCCAAATCCGTATCTTCTTAGATTTGGGTTTGGGGGTTTTGTTTAAGGATACGTTAGCCTCATTTGAGACTAAGATCAACTTAAACGTGTGTTAAAGATACGTTAGTCTAATTTCTAGACTAAGATCAACTTAACAGGATCATTTAGATCCAACAAGAGAGCATTTGGGCTCTATTGTTTTGTTTAGTGACATTGCGGTCGATTTCCAGTTTAGGAACATAGTGGTCCATCGTTAGTTTAAAGACATCCCGGTCAAGGTTAAGGACATCATAGTCCATGAGTTTAAAAACCTCACAGTCAAGGTTAAGGACATCATAGTCCGTGAGTTTAAAGACCTCACAGTCAAGGTTAAGGACATCATAGTCCGTGGAATGTATGGCTGTCGGGACCCATCACCTCTCTGAAGACGTTGAAGGATTACAACGACAAATATCAGAGGAGTTCAGAGATGTACCCTTGAACCAAAATTGATTTGAGGATTTATAGTCCAATTTGGGACTAAAGTCTATTTGAAAGTTTATGAGCATATGGGCTCAGTTAATATGAGTTGAACATTTTATTGTTCTGGCTATTGAGCCTTTACTTGGGCTCGGCCCTTTTAATAATGCTGAGCATTAGATCCTGACAATTTTTGTCTTGTATTGAATGCATAGCATTTATCAGAACAAATTGTGCTCTGACAGTGCGCCACGTGGCGCGTCAGGCGCTTTGCGCCAAGGAAAGAGCGCATTGCGCTTCTGTTGGATAGCGCACACGAGGAAGACACGTATCGCGCTTAGCGCTAAGCGCTAGTTTTTTAGCGCATTGCGCTTTTAATTTATGAGCGCGCTGCGCTAGTTTAATGGCGCACCAGTGAGTGACACGTGGCGTGCTTGGCGTTGAGCGCCAGATGATGAGCGCATTGCGCTTCTGCATGAGCTGCGCACACGTGAGTGACACGTGGCGCGTTTGGCTCTATGCGCCAGATGATGAGCGCAGTGCGCTATTTCAGAAGCGCAAAGCGCAAGTTGCATACGTGGTTGACACGTGGCGCGTTTTGGCGCTGAGCGCCGGTCCAAGGAGCGCAAAAGCGCAGTTCATTAGTGCAAGGCACTGTTCAGTAGCGCAAAGCGCATCTGATCAAATTTATGATCAGAGAACAAGTTTATGTTCTTCAAAGGAGGCTTTGCCTCAAGATCCAAGAACAAAAGTTCTTGTTTTTTTTATAAAAGGCTCTGCCTTTTATAGATCAAAGATCTGTAAATGAAGTAAAAATACTTCTTTTATTATTATTATTTTCTTTATGATTAGATCTTTTGATCTTTTGCTTTTAAATCAAAGACCTTAGTCTTTTTATAGATCTAAGATCTTTTTAGAAGAAGATGATTCTTCTTTTTATGAGATGGTTTCATCTCTATTGTTCAAGAACATGGTTCTTTTTATCTTAAAGATGAAGAAAAATCTTCTTTTTCTTGAGAGCTTGCTCTTCTTTTTCTCCAAGTTTGCAGAGGGTTTTTCTCTCTCTTTCTGTCTCTTGAGACTTGAAGTCTAGGGGCCTTTATATAGGGCCAATTGATTTAATAAATCAGTTTTGAGAGATCCTTCTCTGATTGATTTGGGAATGTTTCCCCACCATTGGATCTTTGATCCTAGCGCTTCTGTTTTACAGAAGACAGACTTCTTGTTTTTAACAAGATTGAGAAAATCTTTCCATAACAGAACTTATTCTGTCTTTTGGTAATTTTTATTTACCATTGGATCATTGATCCAATGGTGCTCTGATTTACAGAGCACAATCTTGTTATTTGGAAAGATTTTGAGAAATCTTTCTTTAACAGAATTCAGTTTCTGATTAATTAATGATTTATCATTATTATTAGATCTTTTGATCTAACGGTGGGGATGTTTAATTCCAGCGCTGGCGCACCGTGCGCTAGCGCACCTGCGTTCGACACGTGACGCACAGCGCAGAGCGTAGCGCAACTACGCTAGCGCGCCCGTGTTAAACACGTGGCACGCACCGCAGAGCGCAGCGCAACTGCGCTAGCGCACCGTGTTTGACACGTGGCGTGCAGCGCAGAGCGCAGCGCAACTGCGCTAGCGCACCTGTGTTTGACACGTGGCGCACAACGCTGGATCTAAAGCGTTGCTTCAATTTAAATTTCAAATTTTGGAGCAGTGCTTTGCTCTAATTGAGGGCGCGCTGCCTAGGGCGCAGCGCTCCTGGCGCTGGTGTGTCTGCTTTTGACACGTGGCGCGCAGCGCGCACCGCGCAGAATCTGAAGCGTTGCTTCAATTTTTTACTTTAGATTTTTAATACAGAGCTTTGCTCTTTATTAGAAAAGGAAGCGTCGCTTCATTTCAAATCTTGGAATTTGAACAGAGTTTTGCTCTGATTGGGGAAACAAATGCCCCCCCCCCCGTTGCACTTACGTGGCCCAAGCGTGAGTGCAGCAGTGGTTGGATCAACTTTTTGGAAGTTGAAACGGCTCTGAATGCCTATAAATAGGACCTTTGGTCCTTTAGATGATTCCCATCTTCTTCATAAGAATTTTCTCTTATTCAGAGTATTGCTCTTCAATTTAAGAACTTTTCAAGAGTAAAACTCTATCAAAACTTAGGTAAAGTTTAAAAACTTTTAATAAAGTAGGGTTTTACCCATTAACAGAGATTTGCTCTTCATAGATCTTTGATCTAAAGAGAACCCTTTTAGGGTTCCATTAATAGAGCTTTGCCCTCTAAAAGGTTTTTATTTATGATTTCTTAATTCATTAATGGAGCTATGCCCCTTTCAAATCATATAGAAGAACTTTTAAGAATTTGTTCATGGATCTTGAAGATCAAAAATGAAATTTTATTTTTGATGGGTTATATCTTCTTAGAACAAGGGTCTCAGCGTTTTCGGGGAATTTCCTTAAATTCTCCCCATAACCGATTTTGACTGGTGTCACTCCTGTTTGCAGAGCATTGCTCTCGAGGAGTTTAACTCCCTATGTTTGTTTTTCCTCATTGCTAATCTTCAGTGATGTTTCTTTCAGGCACTATGGCTGTTCATTTATACAGTCTGAACGAGTTCATTACTTATGAGGATATCCGCGTACAGGGCCGTCAGCAAAACCAAGAGTTTACAGATGCCCAGTGTGCGGAGATTATGGGTCATCTGTATGCACGCGTTGGTTGGTTGCTTCCTCACCGTTCTGCTCTTTTGAAAGTCGTACTGGGAGCAATTTGGAGAGCACTTCCAGGCTTTCACGAGGCCGTGCCGCTTATTGTGCTGGATGACGCCGAAGACAAGGTGCATTCAGTGTATCTGTCGGGGCTGATCTCGAAGAAACGGCGAGATAGCCTCATTGATATTTTGCATCAAATTTTTCAACAGACGACGATAATTGCTGCTTATCAAAGGATGGAGGGCATTGCCGAAGATCTTGACACGCGTGAGCGTGAGAGGATGCACACAAGAATGGTCAGAAAGGCCAGAAAGACTCTAGACGGCCTTACTTTCGACTTCCTCATTCCATGCCCTGGATCCGAGGTTATACCCTTGTAAACATTTCAATAATGCTGCTTTTTTTTATTGTCTTTATTGATGTAAGAATTTTCCGAGTATGAATGACAAATCTTTTGCCTCCTTCCTTTTATTTTCTGCTTTGTTATTGGCATATTCCTTAAGTAAGCGTAGCCTGTAGGTGATATAGAACATTCCGTCTTGAATACTTCGAGAAGTAGTGATAGCTTAGGAAGCAAGTTCAGATCTACTACCTAAGGCTTTTCAACCTTATGAGCCATGAGGGTCTCATAAAGACTTTTCTCTCTACAAGTCGAGAGGATCTCGTAGGTTTATTTTCTCCTTAGGGGTCGTGAGGACTCCTAAGTACGTTTTCTCTTGAGAATCGTAAGGATCTCACAAGAGAATTTTCTTCCTTACAAGTCGAGAGGACTCATAAGTGATTGTTTCCCTCCTTGTCGATGTTCTACTTAGGTGAATGTGGCCTGCAGATAGTCTATCTTGATTTCCTTGTAGGGCACCGATGGCTTAGGAAACAGGGTTAGGATCTGCCACCTAAGACTTTTCAAATTTATGAGCCGTGAGGGTCTCATAAAGACTTTTCTCCCTACGAGTCGAGAGGATCTCGTAGGTGTATTTTCTCCTTAGGGGTCGTGAGGACTCCTAAGTGCGTTTTCTCTTGAGAGTCGTAAGGATCTCACTAGAGAATTTTCCCTCTTACAAGTCGAGAGGACTCGTAAGTGGTTGTTTCCCTCCTTGTCGAGATTTGACTTTGGAGAGTGTAGTCAGTGAATAGTATGCAAGAGTCCGTTTTGGACCGACTTGCAGGGCCCCAATGCTTAGGAAACAGGTTTTTTAATCCCCGCTGCCTAAGGCTTTTCCTCACGAGTCGAGACAAATCGAGCATTTCTCGCAAGAATATCCTAACGTCACAGTTAACCTCTGCTCTTTACGACAGAGGTCTATTAGGGTCTGTGGTACTAGGGTTTTTTCCGTCGTACCGTCGCGTTGACTGATGTATCCCTCGATATGCAACCTTGCTGTTCGAGTAGCCTTGCGACTGTCATGTCTCTGATCCCTTCGGGGGCTGGACAAGTTGTCTTCAAGCAATCCTCCTAAGCAGTTTGACCGTCGGAAGAGCAAGCGTTAGGAATTTTGCCATGCCGCTTTTTACTTGAGGTTAGGCTCATTTTGGAGAGCCCCGATGAGTCATAACCACTCCGCGCTGGTGTGGAATGATCTCCAATAGTCTTTCAGATTTTATATGAGTTGCCGTCAAGACCCTGAAGCTAGGAATTTGGCCTTTGCTTCGTTTGCTAGCATTGCGTCTGCTGTATCGAGACGAATGTCGCGGTTGTCTCTAGGTTGTTAGTAAACCGTCGAGGTTTGGAACTAGGGATTTTTTCGTGGCTCCGTTGTTTGATTGTCTTGTCTGAATCCTGCTGGAGGAAGAACGCTCTTAGTGACATCTTGTCTGCTATATCGAGACGAACGTCGAGGTGGTGACCACTCCACGCTGGTGTGTGGTGATCTCTGGTGGTCTTTCGGGCTTTATATGAGTTGCCGTCAAGACCCTGAAGCTAGGAATTTGGCATTCGCTTCGTTTGCTGGCATTGCGTCTGCTGTATCGAGACGAATGTCGCAGTTGTCTCTAGGTTATTGGTAAACCGTCGAGGTTTGGAGCTGGGGATTTTGCCGTGGTACTGTTGTTTGATTGTCGCGTCTGAATCCTGCTGGAGGAAGAACGCTCTTAGTGACATCTTGTCTGCTGTATCGAGACGAACGTCGAGGTGGTGACCACTCCGCGCTGGTGTGGGGTGATCTCTGGTGGTCTTTCGGGATTTATATGAGTTGCCGTCAAGACCCTGAAGCTAGGAATTTGGCCTTCGCTTCGTTTGCTGGCATTGCATCTGCTGTATCGAGATGAATGTCGCGGTTGTCTCTAGGTTGTTGGTGAACCGTCGAGGCTTGGAGCTAGGGATTTTGTCGTGGCTCCGTTTGATGATGTTGCGTCTGAGTCCTGCTGGAGGAAGAACGCTGTAGTGACATCTCGTCTGCTGTATCGAGACAAATGCCGAGGTGGAGCTGGGATTTTGCCATCACTCTGCTTTGTTTCGACCATTGGGTCTTTTGTTGACACCACGCCTGCATCATATTGGAGTAAGGAGAAACATCGTTGTTGATCTCTAAGTTGTCGATGTTCACGTCGAGACCCTGAAGCTAGGGATCTTCCTTCGCTTCGTTTGTTTTAGAGTGTCCGAATCCTGTTGGAGGAAGGACGCTGTAGTGACATCTCGTCTGCTGTATCGAGACGAATGTCGAGGTGGTCTCTAGGTTGTCTGGGAACCATCGAGATTTGGAGTAGGGGCTTTGCCGTAGCTCCGTTTGTTTTGACCGTGAGGTCTTTTGTTGACGTTGTACCTGCATCATGCTGAACTGCGAAGGAACGCCGTTGTTGACATTGCGTCTGCTGTAGCGAGACGAATGCTGAGATGGAGTTGAGATTTTGCCATCACTCCGCTTTGTTTTGACCATGAGGTCTTTCGTTGACGTTGCATCTGCATCCCGCTGGACTGAGAAAGAACGTCGTTGTTGACATTGCGTCTAGTGTAACGAGACGAATGCTGGGATGGAGTTGGGATTTCGCCATCACTCCGCCTTGCTGACGTTGCGTCTGCTGTAACGAGACGAATGTCGAGGTGGTCTCTAGGTTGTCTGGGAACCATCGAGATTTGGAGTAGGGGCTTTTCCGTAGCTCCAGGGTTGATTACAGCGTCTGAATCCTGCTGAAGGAAGAACGCTGTGGTGACATTTCATCTGCTGTATCGAGACGAACGTTGAGGTGGAGCTGGGATTTCGCCATCACTCCGCTTTGTTTCGACCGTGAGGTCTTTCGTTGACGTTGTATCTGCATCCTATCTGCATCCTATTGGAGTAAGGAGAAACACCGTTGTTGATCTCTAAGTTGTCGACGTTCACATCGAGACCCTGAAGTTAGGGATCTTCCTTCGCTTCGTTTGTTTTGGCATGTCCGAATCCTATTAGAGGAAGGACGCTGTAGTGACATCTCGTCTGCTGTATCGAGACGAATGTCGAGGTGGTCTCTAGGTTGTCTGGGAACCATCGAGATTTAGAGTAGGGGCTTTGCCGTAGCTCCGTTTGTTTTGACCATGAGGTCTTTTGTTGACGTTGTACCTGCATCATGCTGAACTGCGAAGGAATGCCATTGTTGACATTGCGTCTGCTGTAGCAAGACGAATGCTGAGATGGAGTTGAGATTTTGCCGTCACTCCGCTTTGTTTTGACCGTGAGGTCTTTCGTTGACGTTGCATCTGCATCCTGCTGGACTGAGAAGGAACGTCATTGTTGACATTGCGTCTAGTGTAACGAGACGAATGCTGGGATGGAGTTGGGATTTCGCCATCACTCCACCTTGCTGACGTTGCGTCTGCTGTAACGAGACAAATGTCGAGGTGGTCTCTAGGTTGTCTGGGAACCATCGAGATTTGGAGTAGGGGCTTTGCTGTTGCTCCAGGGTTGATTACAGCGTCTGAGTTCTGCTGGAGGAAGAACGCTGTGGTGACATTTCGTCTGCTGTATCGAGATGAACGTTGAGGTGGAACTGGGATTTCGCCATCACTCCGCTTTGTTTCGACCGTGAGGTCTTTCGTTGACGTTGTATCTGCATCCTATTGGAGTAAGGAGAAACACCGTTGTTGATCTCTAAGTTGTCGATGTTCACGTCGAGACCCTGAAGTTAGGGATCTTCTTTCGCTTCGTTTGTTTTGGCGTGTCCGAATCCTGTTGGAGGAAAGACGCTGTAGTGACATCTCGTCTGCTGTATCGAGACGAATGTCGAGGTGGTCTCTAGGTTGTCTGGGAACCATCGAGATTTGGAGTAGGGGCTTTGCCGTAGCTCCGTTTGTTTTGACCGTGAGGTATTTTGTTGACGTTGTACCTGCATCATGCTGAACTGCGAAGGAACGCCGTTGTTGACATTGCGTCTGCTGTAGCAAGACGAATGCTGAGATGGAGTTGAGATTTTGTCGTCACTCTGCTTTGTTTTGATCGTGAGGTCTTTCGTTGACGTTGCATCTGCATCCCGCTGGACTGAGAAAGAACGTCGTTGTTGACATTGCGTCTAGTGCAACGAGACGAATGCTGGGATGGAGTTGGGATTTCACCATCACTCCGCCTTGCTGACGTTGCGCCTGCTGTAACGAGACTAATGTCGAGGTGGTCTCTAGGTTGTCTGGGAACCATCGAGATTTGGAGTAGGGGCTTTGCCGTAGCTCCAGGGTTGATTACAGCGTCTGAATCCTGCTGAAGGAAGAACGCTGTGGTGACATTTCGTCTGCTGTATCGAGACGAACGTTGATGTGGAGCTGGAATTTCGCCATCACTCCGCTTTATTTCGACCGTGAGGTCTTTCGTTGACGTTGCATCTGCATCCTGTTGGACTGTGAAGGAACGCCGTCGTTGACATTGCGTCTGGTGTAGCAAGACGAATGCTGAGGTGGTCTCTAGGTTGTTTATGAACCATCGAGACTTGGAACTAGGGACTTTGCCATGGCTCCGCAGTGATGTCGCATCCAAGTCCTGTTGGAATGAGGAGGATTACCTTTTTTGATTTTTAGGCTGTAGATATTGCCGTTAAGATTTGGAACTAGGGACTATGCCATGGCTCCGTTTTGTTGTGTCGCTTCCGTGCCTTGCTGGCATAAGGAGAAACGCTGTTGTTGGTTTTTCTGGGATGCAGATGTAACCGTTGAGACTTGGCTCTCTTTCTGATGGAACTTGGTGGGATGATATGGTTCCCTCTTCGTTTGCGCCCCTGGATTGCACAAAGGGATCGATGTGACATCACCTGTTGGGCAAGAGTTTCATTTCATTTCATTTTTTATTTCTTCTCGTGATGCTCTATCATTTCATCTTTTATATCGCGAAAGTCGCGATTGCCCAATCATTTCGGCTGTTTTTTTTTCGCGGTGCCCAATCATTTCGGCTATTTGCTTTATTTACTCGTTGCTTTTTATTGCGAGTTGCCCAATCATTTCGGCTGTTTTTGTATGCATACATTTTTACTTGCTGATTTCGTTGCAAGTTGCCCCATCATTTCGGCTATTTCATATGCATTTTTGGCTCGCTGATGTTTTTTTTTTATCGCGAGTGTGGAACTTAGAATCTGATGCCAATCTTAGCATCAGCATCGCTGCGACTGGAATATTGCCAGGAGTGAATCATCATTTGCCATGAAAGGACTTGGAATTTGATACTGATTTAGGCATCAGCATCGCTACAACCGGGATTGATATTGCCGGGAGCGAATCATCATTTGCCTCTGTCGATGTCGAACAAAGGTGGCTTAGCAAACAGGGTTAGCATCCCATCGACTAAGGCTTTTGACTTCATGAGCCGTAAGGGTCTCATAAAGGTGTTTCTCCCTACGAATCGTGAGGATCTCGTAAGTGCTTTTTCTCCTTAGGAATCGTGAGGATTCCTAAGTGTGTATTCTCTTATAAGTCGTAAGGATCTTAGAAGAGTGTTTTCTCCTTGCAAGTCGAGAGGACCTACAAGTGTTTGTTCACCGTGTGAGCATATCCCTAGTCACTGGTAGGACTCTGTTAGGGGAATGTTCATTCGTGCCCGTAGATTGTATACAAGGGTCAATATTGAACCGCTTGAAAGGCAGCATTGGAGGTTGTGATGGCTTAAGAACATGTTCAGATCCCTGTAGCTTAAGGCTTTTGAATCCTATGAGCCGTGAGGGTCTCAAAGGGGAATTCTCCTTACGAGTCGTGAGGATCTCGTAAGTGTAATTTCTCCTTAGGAATCGTGAGGATTCCCAAGGGTATTTTTCCTTTGTGAGTCGTTGTAAGTGCACGGCGGCGCCCCGGCCGTCAATCCGACGGCCAAATGCGGAAGCGGTGATAAACTTTAATTTTACTTGAACTGGCAAACCGCCGCGCACTAATACCCGGATCGAACCATTAATTAGTCCTAGCTATCTACAAGAATGGGAAAGGAGATATACCGACGATCCAAGTCCTCCGGTCTTCTCGTCATAGTCCCGATCTCCTGCGGAATGTCCCGTCTCCTCCTCGTCGCCGGAAGTGCACCACATCGCCTACTTCTTTTACGGGCTCCCACCTCAATGCCGAGGCAACTCGGGCACGAAGCCGGCTACTCGACGTGCCCAAGATTTGCTGTAGAATGTGTAGTAGAACTTGTGTCTCTTTTTGGGGTAGTGGAGGTTGCCATTGGTGGAGGGATTGAACAAGAAGTATATGGAGGAGCTTGGAGAACTTTGGTGCATGAAATGAACAACATTTCCCCACCTCAATATTTTGGACAGCCCCCCCCCCTAAATGCTTGGCCGGCCATGACATGTGAATGGAGAGAATGGAGTGAGAGGGAGAGCAAATCAAAAAGGGAGCCATTCTCATCTAATACCAAAGAGAGAGAGAGAGGAAAGCTATCATGCAAAAGAAATGATAGCAACAAATCCAACACTCCACACCACCATCATCACCTCACAAAGTCCAACCATCATGAACCATGATGACTCAAAAAGTCATGCCATCATGAAGAAATCAAGTCAAAGGATGGTGCTATAATCATGACATGATAAAAATGCAAAGACCCCCTCCACAATTGCTTATTTGCAACAATGCAAATAAGCCCTCCTCCACCAATCTTCGGCCAATGAACGAAACAATGGAAATCGGCCGAAACGGAAAGCAAACTGGCAACTCCAGAAAACTGGTCCCGTAATAAATTACAGGAAAACCCCGATACTGTGCATACACACCCGCATCTGTATTTCGACCGAAATACAAATGCAATGAGACAAAGTCTACACTGTACTATACTAGGATCCGGCTTAAACCAAAGCCGGCTAGTAATATCTGTTCGATCCTGATCCGTGCAATACCGCACGTATCTGATCGAACCCTGCCATATAACCATACGGCCTATAGTACAAACTGTCCGATCCTGATCCGTGCAATACCGCACGTATCTGATCGGACCTTGCCATATCTCCATACGGCCTCTACAACCTTTCGCCCGAAAGCTGAGTAACTGAATGTGGGGGACTCTAAAGACTCATCAACACCTTGGTTGTGGATTTAACCACTAGCACGTTAGAGGTATAAGCCAATACATAACGGGCTACCAGGTATTGACCAAAAGGGACGTCTGTGAGCGAACTCAGCCTGACTCCCTACTGAGCCTGTCAGTGACAATATCCGTACAGTCTGGTCCGTTCGTCTATGAGTATCGCATGGCGGGCCTAGGGGGTTGGTAAAAGTCAGACCCCCAAAAGCGGTACAAGTCGTGTCGGAGTGTAGCCCAGAACACCCTGAGATACTACTGGAATACCTACCAGTAAATCTCCTTGCCTCGGCCGAGGGCTTCGTGTAATGGCTCTCCTAGACACAGCATGACCTCACCCCCAATACCGGGAGAGACGAACCCCTGAAGATGCGCTCACTGCCTCCATGTGGCTCGGGACTGTACCCAACTAAAACCTGTTTGCACGACTCCTTTGAGCCGTGGTAGGGTAGTAATCAAAGTACAGTGGGAACTCACACGAGACAAATGACGATCCCCAGGTCGATGAACTAACCTGCACACATGTCACCAGGGAACTGCCATCTGACGTCTGGTATATGACCAACTAGCATGTTCCCGGCGAGTCCTGTCCGGTGTACTCATAACCCAATGAGCACCTGTATACATCTTAGGTGATCCAACTGACACCAGTGGCTTGTGAGACTGGCCACCGCCCCTCGTCGGGGTCTCGACTGTATACACTAGTCTACTATGGAGAATCGATGCCCTGTCTCGAAACTCTCACGACTAGGGACCTTTTAAGGATATGCTTATAGACCCCCAGCTCCCACTTATCGCCCTCATACTGCTGGTGGTCAAGCAAGAATCCTAGGGGCTCTATCAACGTGTAATAGCGACGTGTCAGGTCACTTAAAACAGTACACGATGATAAAGGTAAACCAGATAGCATACTATCATCTCGAGTAAGACTGTCCTACCGGGATAGGTCCTCCATCAATCATTACAATCACGTACCTGTGACCTAATAATTGACTCTGAGGGCACTATCTCCAACAATCTCCCACTTGCACTCAAGGCTAATTATTGCGATGTCGCATACTCACAGCCCGTGTGATACCGAACACCCAACTCCTCTACTAGTCAGTCTCACAAAGCTCGTTTGCGAAACTATTGCGTTCGAGGAATAGCCTTAGTGAGTGGATCCGCTTTGTTGTTTCTTTCTATGTCTCTCTATATCTCAAGTTCGCGGAGAAACCCATCTCCCGAAAAGAGCAATACCTGTCTTAGAATGTGTCTGGATGTCTGATGGGACCTAGCTCATAAATGAACTCCAAATCCAAACTTCTTAGACTGTATCGTCAACTGAACTTAATCAGTATCCCGCGCCATGCCTCCCTCAGTATTGCCTTGGATCACCTGTCCAAAATACTGCCCCTCGTCAGAAGGAAAAACTATAACTCTGACAACCTCCTTGTCGTCCGGGTCACCTTGGAAGCCTGGAATGATAACTGTCTCCCGAATGAGGCTGTCGTTATCATATCCCTAGAACATCCACTTATGTTCTAAAACTGCTTCCGACTGTTTCTCCAGGATTGGATCAATATCAACTTATTGCATCTAGTGCAAGAACAATATCTGGTGTGGTACTTGACATCTCATGATTGACTCAATTGCCTGAGCAAGTGATCTGCCAATCATGCACATCCCTCTCCCCTTTAATCTGTAAGACACCTTTAGAGAGGGTGACTCCATCACCTGCAGGTACACAACCGTGCCAGGAGTCGTCCATCCTAAATACTCTTAGAATGCTGTCAAGTACCCTGATTGGGAAACTACCCAAATCTAGATCTAAAACCATAGATCTAGTAACAAGTATGTCTGATGTAAAATCCATTTCCTTTGTGGAGAAACCACTGTGTGACGACCAAAGTGTAACCGATTGTAGTATAGGAGTTTCCTTTCCTACTCTGTGTATGTCATCCAAATACCAGGATATCACACCCTACTACCTTCTCAACAGATCCATCCCCTATTCTGATGAAGTCAAACCCATGACTGTCACGTCAGAAATAGATGATCTATCTCCGCTATATCTGCTTTAGTCTATAAATAGACATAAGCCACCTGTCCACCAATGCTTCCGCTGCTCCCACTGACTACGACAACCCTCTGGCAGAGTCATATAGACGTACACTTCTAAAACTAGTTTAGAACGACGCTATACTCATCCTCCCGCCAAGTCTCGCAGCCTGGAACAACAGCAATGGCAAGTGTGGGTAAACAAGAACTTCCCTGTCACCGTCCTTGAGGCTACCGGAGTACCTCTCGGGTGCCTGAAGTTACCCACCATATCTGCGGAGTGGCCAATGGAATGTCAATCCAGATTGAATCTTTAGGTTCCTTATCAAATCTTCAGTAATCGTTTGTGGTTCTGGAATCACTTCCAGTTCTACCATACTCCCACTACTGTTTTCTGAAAAGATCCATTTTTAATAAAACTGTGGCGAGTCTAGAACAATATTGCTATTGTTCATCCAGATGGTAGAAAATCAACCCGCGTCATAGCCTGGGTCAACCCACAAACAGCCATTACAGAAACGTGCCTTGAGTTGTCCAGTGTCTGGTTTTAATCATAAGCCGGACAACTCCCCGTACCTTAACATCGTTAAGATATGAACTGTTCTATATCCCATATAGAAACAGAGGCACTGATTTAATTGAACCAGATTCAAATCATGCAACTGTCTCCAGTGCATGTCAACTAAATGGAAGGAGGCCGATCAGCGTTACTCAACTTAGGAATGCTTCCAATTATGAGTAATCTGAAAAAGAAGCAAGTTCTCTTAGTCATTACTATCAACTTAATACCATACACAAGTATCTACATCTTCGATCTCTTTGAAGAATCCTGATACTTGCTATACCTGGTTCTCTACTCTATTCAAATACCTATAACTTCTCAAAATTCAGATCCTGTGTTTCCGCGAAACACTTGTCTAAAAACTAGAGAAGTCATAAGTAAACCGAATATAGTACGAGGACCATCCCCTATTCTGTCCTGATGGACCCTGGACAACATACAATACTCTGTATAAGTCCCTTGAGTCTGATAACTCATTCACTGTGTGTCGTAGGTTGAAAACTGTACTTATGGTTAAGAAGAATTACACCGCTGTTTAATGCTCCTTACCTAACCATCCACTGATATCGGTAAATGTCGTAGACATAATTTCAGAAAGGTATATCTCACTCTATGAAAATAGACGTACAGATATATCAATTTGAAATTGGTGCATAACTGCGGATATTCAAAACCAAATATTTGCCAACCGGCAAACTACCCAGGTGACTTCCTCAAATATCACTGATTACAACGAA
Source organism: Agapanthus africanus (assembly GCA_030015575.1). NCBI lineage: Eukaryota > Viridiplantae > Streptophyta > Magnoliopsida > Asparagales > Amaryllidaceae > Agapanthus > Agapanthus africanus. Next base: position 125,525,204 of record CM057350.1, on the reverse strand, counting down.
TCCCGATATAATGAGGTTGATCACCCAATTCCCAATAACTTACTCCCACTCATCATCTGTAAAACCATACAGATGTGAGAATCATACCTGGTAAATACATACCCTGGAGCAAGTGTCTAATCGAGAAATCAGTTTTCCTTTAACATTACACAGTGAAACTGAAACATTGAAATGTTCCGATGGGGTATTCTGGTATTCCTAGTAATGCCTCTTCCAGATTCACGACTGTAACCGTATAGTTCTTTGCCACCTCTCCAAATCCCTTCATATGTCTTTAGTCTTTACCTTCTGTTCACCCCTTTAGGCCAAATGGTTTTCTTCCTTCCCTACCGTTCGGCACCAGCCTATGGTTTGGAAGAAGACTATCCAATAAGCATAATGGGTGTACTGTCCCAATCCTAGGAACACTCGCAATGAGAGAGGGTGAAGATAAAAGACAACCGAATAAACCTTATTCCTATTTCTCCTGGACCAGAATCCATCCCCGAACTGGAACAAGTTCCATTCGAGTTCGTATATAACCATACGATGGAGTATCCAAATAAACTGTGGATCTTCGTAGTGATACGGAGTGTCCTGGAGAAATACAAAGGTGATGTGGGAGTGGTAACGAAATATTTGGTTTGGTCGTGAATATCTGTTGCAATTTACTTTGCCCTCTTACTAATCCCTTGCTTTGTCTGAACTTAATACCTTCTGTACACCATCGTTTAGGCTAATTGGTTTTCTTCATTCCCTACCGGTCGGCACCAGCCTAAGGTTTGGAAGAAGACTATCCAATTTGCGTAATAGGTGTACTATCTCCTAAACCAAGGAGTACTCGCAACCTGAGAGAAGGTAAAAGGAAAAGACAACTGAATAATCCTATCCGTTTTCTCCAGAACCTGAAACCATCCTCGAATAAATTCCTTCGAGTTCGTATCTAACCATACGATGGTTTTGTCCAATGGAAGTGGACGTTCGTAGCAACACGGGGTGTCCTGGAGAAAAGGGTAAAAGTAGGAGTGGCAATGAGGTTTGCAACTCTGACAATCCAAAAGCCATGTTAAGAAGGTTCGGTCAACTTGGTCACTGAGTCATAGTCTTAGGGTCGGGTCAAATGGTCGCTGCCAGAGAGAGAGAAAAGAAACACTCAGCGTGCACTCTAACCTAGATCAGAATGGTTACCAATTTATCTAATCTGGAAACCTCCCACTGTACCGTCAAATTCTCCTCCAAACCTAAAAGAAGAATTAGTCGGGAACACCCGAGGAGTATACCAACTCATCAGTGGGAATCGGGATCCAACTATCATCGCATGATAACGTGACGGAATCCGCTCACATCATCATACTCCAGATGGTATGCGCATATCTGGCAAGTTTCAGTTCTTTTGAAACTCCCGATGTGATTTCTGCCCCATGCTCTTATGACCTTGGCGTGAGGTCAAAATATCATAAGTCACATGTCAAGTTCTGCCCGTCATTATCCAGGTTAATTTGAACCCACCCGTACATACCCTTGACGTAGGCCAAAATAGTAGTACGACTGTCCCAAACCAACGCATCTATCTATGCAACAGATAAATACCCGGCAGCTACCAAACACTATGCCTTGGCGTGAGGTCAAAATACATAGCTTGAATACTACCGAATATTTAACTGAAATGACGGAGGGCTACGAATGGTTTCTGGCGAAAACCTTTAACGTAATGAACTTGATATCGTTGAAGGAACGGATAGCTTTTTAAAAATATAGTGACGAAAACCGTTGCTAAAGAGGTCACTCCCGGTGAAGGGATCTCGGCTCTTTCCCCGTAGAATGAGGTGCAGGATATTCCAACTGAATACCACGGTGCAAAGCAAAAGTAATCGGCTATAGTGAAGTTAATGCCCTGACGCAAACTTTTGTCCAAGGGGTCACTCCCGGTGAAGGGATCTCGGCCCTTGCCTCGTCGACTGAGGAGTAGGATATTCCATCTGAATACCACGATGCAAAACAAAAGTGAACGTCCTTGCAATAACAGCTTTTTGAAAAAGTGTTCCAACAACATCAGATTAGGTTTGTTTTTAACTTGCATTGATTCGAATCAATGCAGTCCCATCAATTGATCACACCACAAAGAACGAAAATAATATGACGTACGTATATGCCATCCGCATTCGCCACTGGGTCCCGTCATTACCCGTTAGGTTAGCTAACTAACGACAGAGCGGGGACTGGACTAGCGCGGATGCAAAACATATACAACATCTACTAATATATATACCAATATATTATATTTCGCTCAAGGCGTGAATAAAATGCAACATCACAGAAATGTACAGCATCACAGAAACAATACAGATATCTGGGATCCCCGGGTTTCACAGAGCCGCTGAAACCCGACGTTCCCCTAGTCGTGTGGATAGCCTGTGCAATGAAAACCTAGACCCCTACGGGCGCGGCAAGTCACCCGCCAAAACCTGAAGCGAGGCAGCCCCCTTCAGCGCCGTGAATGGACCACCCAGCACTTCACGGAATCCGGTAACTTGGGCACCCCTCCTGGGTCAACCTGTACCCCCTACGAGTGCGGCGAATAGCCCGCCAATCCTAGAGTGAAGCCCCTTCCGTCCCAATGCCATGAGATGCGGGCTTGCTGCCCTCTAGAACCCGGCTATCCGTGCACCCCTCCGCGGGGCAATCCTAGTACAGAAAGTAAAATATACATACAACGGGTACATCGACCGCAACCTGGCCGTGCCCTAAAATAATAATACAAACAGGCAGTGACGGCAGTCCACATGTCGGACGCTCGCCCCGCAATATCAAATGTACATAATACAACCACAACTGTACTAGCATTGCATCCAGGCTATCCCCACGACCGATCCGCAACATCACAGCAAAAACAAAACATCAACGTGAAAGTCACGTTCGCAAATCCGTCTAACCGGGCTATAGCAGTTAGACCGGATTTACCGATCAAGTGACATTCACGGTCGCAGATATAATGTAAAAACTGTGAAAAATGTGTTTAAATTTTCCGATTGACCAAAAATTAACAAGTGGGCCCCAAAGCAATACTGTAGCAGATCAAGAAATTCTGGGCCCAATATTAATGTTCCAAAATACCTATTTTCTCCCCTGAAGCCCACTGGAAAAAGTTGACCCATTGACCTCTCCAGACTGCGGCGGAACCGCGGCCCAAAGAGGGTTTTGGCCGCGGTTCCGCGCTCTGACTGAGAGATCATTGTGTCGAATTTTTCCATAACTCTTAGAACTTCCTGTACATGTGTTTTCTGCAACCTGAAAAATTTTTGGACACCAAAAAATCTTAACAAAAAACTGATGTGAGCTAAAATTGGAATTTTGGAATTTTGGTCGATAGGAACTCAAAAACACATTAAACCAAGCTAGACTAAGTTAATGGCGAGGCTCTGATACCACTGTAAGTGCACGGCGGCGCCCCGGCCGTCAATCCGACGGCCAAATGCGGAAGCGGTGATAAACTTTAATTTTACTTGAACTGGCAAACCGCCGCGCACTAATACCCGGATCGAACCATTAATTAGTCCTAGCTATCTACAAGAATGGGAAAGGAGATATACCGACGATCCAAGTCCTCCGGTCTTCTCGTCATAGTCCCGATCTCCTGCGGAATGTCCCGTCTCCTCCTCGTCGCCGGAAGTGCACCACATCGCCTACTTCTTTTACGGGCTCCCACCTCAATGCCGAGGCAACTCGGGCACGAAGCCGGCTACTCGACGTGCCCAAGATTTGCTGTAGAATGTGTAGTAGAACTTGTGTCTCTTTTTGGGGTAGTGGAGGTTGCCATTGGTGGAGGGATTGAACAAGAAGTATATGGAGGAGCTTGGAGAACTTTGGTGCATGAAATGAACAACATTTCCCCACCTCAATATTTTGGACAGCCCCCCCCCTAAATGCTTGGCCGGCCATGACATGTGAATGGAGAGAATGGAGTGAGAGGGAGAGCAAATCAAAAAGGGAGCCATTCTCATCTAATACCAAAGAGAGAGAGAGAGGAAAGCTATCATGCAAAAGAAATGATAGCAACAAATCCAACACTCCACACCACCATCATCACCTCACAAAGTCCAACCATCATGAACCATGATGACTCAAAAAGTCATGCCATCATGAAGAAATCAAGTCAAAGGATGGTGCTATAATCATGACATGATAAAAATGCAAAGACCCCCTCCACAATTGCTTATTTGCAACAATGCAAATAAGCCCTCCTCTACCAATCTTCGGCCAATGAACGAAACAATGGAAATCGGCCGAAACGGAAAGCAAACTGGCAACTCCAGAAAACTGGTCCCGTAATAAATTACAGGAAAACCCCGATACTGTGCATACACACCCGCATCTGTATTTCGACCGAAATACAAATGCAATGAGACAAAGTCTACACTGTACTATACTAGGATCCGGCTTAAACCAAAGCCGGCTAGTAATATCTGTTCGATCCTGATCCGTGCAATACCGCACGTATCTGATCGAACCCTGCCATATAACCATACGGCCTATAGTACAAACTGTCCGATCCCGATCTGTGCAATACCGCACGTATCTGATCGGACCTTGCCATATCTCCATACGGCCTCTACAACCTTTCGCCCAAAAGCTGAGTAACTGAATGTGGGGGACTCTAAAGACTCATCAACACCTTGGTTGTGGATTTAACCACTAGCACGTTAGAGGTATAAGCCAATACATAACGGGCTACCAGGTATTGACCAAAAGAGACGTCTGTGAGCGAACTCAGCCTGACTCCCTACTGAGCCTGTCAGTGACAATATCCGTACAGTCCGGTCCGTTCGTCTATGAGTATCGCATGGCGGACCTAGGGGGTTGGTAAATGTCAGACCCCCAAAAGCGGTACAAGTCGTGTCGGAGTGTAGCCCAGAACACCCTGAGATACTACTGGAATACCTACCAGTAAATCTCCTTGCCTCGGCCGAGGGCTTCGTGTAACGGCTCTCCTAGACACAGCATGACCTCACCCCCAATACCGGGAGAGACGAACCCCTGAAGATGCGCTCACTGCCTCCATGTGGCTCGGGACTGTACCCAACTAAAACCTGTTTGCACGACTCCTTTGAGCCGTGGTAGGGTAGTAATCAAAGTACAGTGGGAACTCACACGAGACAAATGACGATCCCCAGGTCGATGAACTAACCTGCACACATGTCACCAGGGAACTGCCATCTGACGTCTGGTATATGACCAACTAGCATGTTCCCGGCGAGTCCTGTCCGGTGTACTCATAACCCAATGAGCACCTGTATACATCTTAGGTGATCCAACTGACACCAGTGGCTTGTGAGACTGGCCACCGCCCCTCGTCGGGGTCTCGACTGTATACACTAGTCTACTATGGAGAATCGATGCCCTGTCTCGAAACTCTCACGACTAGGGACCTTTTAAGGATATGCTTATAGACCCCCAGCTCCCACTTATATGATCGCCCTCATACTGCTGGTGGTCAAGCAAGAATCCTAGGGGCTCTATCAACGTGTAATAGCGACGTGTCAGGTCACTTAAAACAGTACACGATGATAAAGGTAAACCAGATAGCATACTATCATCTCGAGTAAGACTGTCCTACCGGGATAGGTCCTCCATCAATCATTACAATCACGTACCTGTGACCTAATAATTGACTCTGAGGGCACTATCTCCAACAGTCGTAAGGATCTCACGCAGGTGGTTTCTCCTTACAGGGTCGAGAGGACCTTGCAAGTGTCTTTTAACGAGATTGCGCCCTTCCGGGTTTTCACAAAACTCGCCGGTAGTCCTGTTGTTTTTACTCATGGCGCCCTTTCAGGTTTTCATCCATGCCCATTTTGCTTGTGGACATACCTTTTTTTTTACGAGTCTGGGCCCTTTCGGATTTTCACAAACATCGCCGGTAGTCCTGCTATTTTTGCTCACGGCGCCCTTTCGGGTTTTCATCCGTGCCCATTTTGCTTGTGGACATACCCTTTTTTTTTACCACGCCAGCCTCGGGATGCTGCGGTCCGTAGTAGTTTATAGACGTCTCGGTCAGTTGCAAGTTTTAGGACATTGCGGTCCATCGTTAGTTTAGGGACATTTCGGTCCATGGCCAGTTTTAGGACATAGCGGTCCATTGTTACCGTATTTGAGGCGAATCTCTAGTTTACGGACTTTTCGGTCCATGGGGCTTTTCCTATGAATGAGCATGATGCCCCCGGCATATCCATTTTTTCGGAGCGTGTGGTTGTGGCGGGCTCACCTTCCAGTTTTCGGACAGCGCGAACTTGCCCTGCTAGTATTGGTCTTCAACCCAGTTTTTGAAGACGTAGCAATTTTCGATCGGATGGCCCAATACTCGGCGGTAAGGGCAGTAATTAAGATTATTAATGTCACCCGGTCACGACGGATGTTTTGGATCTGGCAGCGTGATGAGCCCGTTGCTTACTGCCAATTCGAATAGTCTCCTTGTTTTATCCTTGGGAAATGAGTAAGGACGTTTCAACTTCTCATTGAGGGATCGCGGCTTGTTGCTTTGACGAGCAACCGGTCTCGAGCCACTCAATTGTGGTTGAGCGTTAGCGACGAAGGTTGCTTTTCCCTTCCTCTTATCCTTTTTGTTCGATCCCTTGTTTGCGGGTCCGAGATTCTTTCCGGGTAGCGTGCGATTGCGCGGCTGAATGTTCTCGCAACTCCTCAGTTCTTTCGTTTCAGAGATGGATTCCTCGAAGAGAGGGCCGAAGGCTAGAGTCGCTCCCGAAGGTGAGAACTCGCGACCCCCGGGATCAACCCTATGACAATTGCCGGCAATTCTTTTACGCTCATCTGTCGTATTTTTCCGCTGTCTATGAGCTTCACGCTTTGTCCTCTTGAAGTGTTGCCTGTAAGCGACATACCTTACCACCAACACATAAAAGAATTGCAGTCTTCAGTAGGATATGCGATCTTCTGATGATACAAGCAGAAGTTAGGATGTACGTCCGCTTCATCAAGATATACACCACCAGGAGAATTTTCTCTGAAAGAGGGCAGCTTCATCCCCATCGATATGGCTTTGGCGAATCGCTTCCTTGTCTTGATCCTGCTTTTATTTGCGGCGGATGTACTTTGATCTGGTAGGAGTGTTTCGACCCTTTTGTCCAGTCGCCGGCGTTTGGCCTTTTCAAATATGGCCATCTCGCGCTCCCGATCAGCTTTGCTTTTTAGACGGGCTTCGTTTAGGAATGCGTCAATTATTTCATCTGATGGCCCTAGAAGTTCCGGCTCGGGATCTGGCCCCAGGTTCTCTGCGTCAGGAGCTTCTTCACTGTCTATCGACGAGTGAGAGATCATATGGCAGCTTGCCACATAATTCTTGGGTTCATCCGACGAGTCTTTGTCATCATTTCCGTCCTCAAGGACATGGCTGAGGAATTCTCGGAATGTGGCTGGGGTCCGCGCTTTCTGATTATATTCTTCCAATGCGTCAATCTGTTTCTGCAGGTCCGTGCGCTTGTCACCAGGCTTCACGGGCTTTTTGGTCTTCTTCTTCTTCTTCGAAGACTTTGACGGTTGTGCCTGGGTGTTTTGCCCACTGCTATCAATTCTCGGTGTTGGGCGTGGTTTCAGCATCCCATCAATGACCTCGGGCTCCAGTGGATTTTTCCACCTGATTTCCGGGCACGTTTGGAGATCCTTCAGCATTCTTTTAGTTTTGGCTGAAAGGGCGACCTCCCACGGAGTTTCTTCTATAAAAGAGCACATGCCCTCGGCGTGTCCACCTTTTTAGGGGCGTGAGGTTGCGGCAGTGTCACCTTCCAGTTTTCGGATAATGCGAACTTGCCTTAGTGGTATTGGTCCTCAATCCAGCCTTTGAAAACGAAGCAATCTTCGATTGGATGGCTTACTGCTTGATGGTAAGGGCAGTAATTAGGATTGTTGAGATCGCCTGGCTGCAACGGACGTTTTGGATCCGGCAAATTTATGAGCTCGTTGCGCACTGCCAGCTCGAACAGTCTCCTCATTTTATCCTGGGGAAACGAGTAAGGGCGTCCTAGTCTCTCCTCGAGGGATGGGCGTGTGCGCATATTGTTTTGGCGAACAACCGGCTTTAAGTTGCTCGGCTTTTGTTGAGTATTGGTGATGAAAGTCACTTTTCCTCTCCCCTTTTCATTTCGAGGATCCGGCTTTGGAGGAGACGGCCTATGACCGATCTGGTCCATTTGGGGCAATTTGTCAATCAAGGCCTGGAAAGTAGTTGGCTTGAAGAACATCATGAATTGGGAAATGGTTACATGAGGGTCCAGAGTGCCCACGAACATGCCCACCGCCGGCGCTTCTTCGATGCGCTGTTCGCACTTCGACCATAAGTTCCGCCACCGGATTGCGTATTGAACCCATGTTTCACCTGGCCTTACCCTGGCGTTGATCAATGCGGTGATCGGGGTGCGCTCGCTGGCGCTTGCAAATCTTTATGTAAACAGCAGCTCCATCTCCACAAATGTTTTGACGGAGTCGTTTGGAAGTTCGGAGTACCACTCAAATGCCGTTTCCGACAAGCTGCCGACGAATTGGCGGAGCAAAAGCTTATCATCGCCCCCAGTGTTGCTGCAAAGAGCTCTGAACTGGGCAACATGCTGGTGGGGATTGCCTGTCCCTTTATATACATGGAACTTAGGGATCGTATATCCCGGCGGATAACTTATTTGGTCATACCAACCCGGATAGGGTCGTCCGGTCTTGACAATTTGGCCAGCCGCTTCATTTTCCTGGTGAGCTCGTATTTGCTGAGCTATATAATCATCGAGCGTAGCTTTTGAGATGGTCTCCTCTTTGGCTGCTGAAAGAGCCGGAGGAGGATTCGATGTCTCCCCTCTGTCGTCTTCAATGATGATAGGAGGGTCTTCAGCTGGAGGTTTCGGCTGTAACATCATCCCGACCATGTCTTGGAAGAGAAGCGCCATTCGTTTTATATTAGTAGCTTGTTCTGCGGCTTCTCTGTCCTTCTTTTCAAGGACTCTGCGGAGGAAGTCAGCATCGGTTTCTTGTTCATGACGCTGCTCTGATGATGTCTCCGGGTTTTCTTTTAGCCCGGTGAGTGCGGCCATTTGCGTTAGCATTTCCTGAAACTTCTGTTGCTGCTCCTGGGCTTTTGTCATGGATCGGGTGAGCGGTCGGTGACCCGTCGAAGTGTGGCTTTCCTCTTTTCCGGAGGTCATGTAAACAGTATGCACCTTTATGCCCCCAGACTTGGGGCGTTTAGGTTTAGTGGTCTTGCGATTCGCCGTAGACTCAGGGATTTTCTCTGGCCTTCTCCTCTTGTGAGCGGTCGAAGTTGAGGGGGCCGTTGCAGTGGGCACCCAAGTAGCTGTCGCCTTTTGTGGCTTGACAGGATGGTCCTCTTCTCGCTGAACTTTCATCTTTTTCTGTCGGCGAGAGTAGTCTTGATCAATCACCGAGTCCTGAACCTGTCGCCAAACTTTGTAAATTTTAGAGGACAGCCGCTGAGGTGGCTGCTCTAGCTTCGCCTTCGGTGCATTCTCCACGGGTGGAGGAGATCTCTTCAGCACTGCAGTAGGAGAGTTTCTGCGCACCCTATTAAGCGGTTCAAAACTGTTTCCGGTTGGAACAGCAGCATCAATCTCTACCGCTGGAGCTGGTGGAGTAAATCCTGACGGAGAGCTGCCCCCAGCCTTCCATACTCGGCGCCAGTAGCGACGTCGAGCATGTCATGCGTCCGGAATTATTTCAGCTATAGGATGACTTCCTCATGCCCCCTGTCTTGTTCGGAAGTTGTCGTTGTCAGCCTATTAAAGACTGATGTCTGCTGAGTGGGGATAACCAGCCTATCGAAAGCAGACTTCCGAATAGGTGAAGCAGCCTTGACGATTTCGCCTGAAACGGGCGTTGAAACAGTCAGTCTTGTGAAGACCGACCCTTTGGCAGGAAAAGCCGCTTTGACGACTTCGAGAGTAGGAATGGCTATCCTCTTTGGGATAACCCTTTCTGGTATTGCAGGCTTCTTCATGGGCCCATATGATTTTTGGCCCAGTTTGCTGAAAGCTGAAGCATTGGACTTGGGCGACCCGTTGAGAGGGGCCGCGGTAGTTGTAAGCCGATCAAAGACCGACTTCTTTGGAGCTTCTTGCGACGATATTGGGGCATTGAAGCTCATCGGTGGGAGCATAGTCCCAAAGAACAGCCCAGTGGTGGCCTGAGTTACCTGTTCCACTGGCATCTTGAAAAGGTAGGCCGCTTGAGGCCCGTAGGTCACTCCTCCGGCGAGGATGGAATGGGAGTTGTTGCAATGAGTAAAGTTTGAAGCCATTGATCTTCTATTTTCTGCACGGGGCAAGACACCAAATCTAAGTACCTCGAATCCACAGGCAACCATAGCAAACCGCGATTCGTTCGCAAACACGACGCACGAAATATGGAGTGGAAAGAGGAAAAGGTCCCACCGGGCTATGCCTTGAACCAAAATTGATTTGGGGATATATAGTCCAATTTAGGACTAAAGTCTGTTTGAAGGTTTATGAGCATATGGGCTCAGTTGATATGAGTTGAACATTTTATTGTTCTGGCTATTGAGCCTTTACTTGGACCGGGATGTCTTTAATCTAACGATGGACCACTATGTCCCTAAACTGGAAATCGACCGCAATGTTGCTAAACTAAACAATAGAGCCCAAATGCTCTCTTGTTGGATCTAAATGATCCTGTTAAGTTGATCTTAGTCTAGAAATTAGACTAACGTATCCTTAACACGCGTTTAAGTTGATCTTAGTCTCAAATGAGGCTAACGTATCCTTAAACCCAACCCCCAAACCCAAATCTAAGAAGATACGGATTTGGACTAATCCATGCCCTACGGGCGACAACATAAATTAGTCTCCGTATATAATCCACGGGCAACCAAACACAAAACAAACACCCACGACACGAAGTGACCATATGGAGAAGAAGAAAGTTGTTACCGCGATACGGTAGCGTAGTTAACTGTAGAGGCTTGTGCCTGCAGGGAAGAGCGTCCCCACAATCAAAAAACCCTCAAACGAGGAGGAATCTGACGAAGTCTGCTACATCGGTCGCATCCGTTTAAACCTTCTATACATGGTGTCATAAATCAACTTGGCATCTTCAGAGAGGTGGATGGATAGCACCAATTAGCATCTGGCTCAAATTTCAGGCAAGACGTCCGTCGCGTCTCCACTGCGTCTTTCGGAGGTAAACAGTCTCTTTACTTGTGCATATGTCATATTATGTGATTGATTTGGGGATGAAAAGAGAGGGAGAGAGAGAAAGGGCAGCCATAAGCTTATGGTTAGCTCTTTTATTTCATTCTAACACTCTCTCTCATTTCATCATAAGAACACAAAAAGAAAAGGAAAGAAAAACTTCTTCTTCTTCCTCTTCTTTCTTGAGCTCATTATCTCCTCACTAATGGCATCCACTAAATCCTCAAGAGACAAAGTGATGACACACATTCTCTACATCGCCTTGGACACGTCGGCTAGCAAACTTCGTGTCCGAGTTGCTTCGGACGAAGCGGGAGCCCGTAAAAAGACTCGAAGATGTGGTGCCCTTTCCGACGAGAAGACCGGAGATCGGAGATGCCGCGAGGAGCTTGGGATGGTGGCCAAAGACCGAAGGACACGGATCGATCGGTATAGCTTTCCAACCCTTTCTCTAGTTGCTAGTTGTAGGTTAATGGTTCGATTCGGGATTAAAGTCTGCGATAGCGCCGGTTTCTAATTTAGAAAAAGTTTTCGTTTCCGCATTTTGGTCTCGGACAGACGGCCGGGACGCTACCGTAGACTTACAATGAGGTTGGTGGATGCTTCTGCTCCCGATCCGACTCAACTAGGAGCCCTCCGCGTGTTGCTCAACCCATATTCAAATGAGGGCGGAATGGTGTTTAGTGACCAAATCCTCCCTGCTCCTGCGGGGCCCATTCAATAGCTTTTCGATCTATCAAAAGGGGGAGCGCCATCTTTAAAGCCTAAAGAAATTATGCACTTGTACTCGATTAGGCCGGTTTACTTGGTATTTCGTCAGAATAACACGGCTCTTTTTATGCGGTATAATCCGCACCGCTTTGCCTAGTAATTGGGCTATAACTAGGGTGTCCTTTTCGAAGCGTTCTTAGTTGAGCCTACTCCGTCTTTAGAAGTCACTCGTGACGTCATCCATCATTTTATGCGGCTGAACACCGGCTCACGTTTCATAATCCCTGAGTCCGACTACCTTCCAAGGTGTGTGGGGTCCTTTACGGGTTGGTATCATCATCGAGTCGGTCCTGTCATTGCCGAGGAGAAGCGGATACTCTTCGAATTTAGAGCTTCAGCTCCGACCCAAGCCACCGGCGTTCCGTTGTGGCCGCGGACAGTGGTTCGCCCTCCATTGAGGGATAGCAGCGTGGTACTTATCCCCAAGGCCGCAGAAATAGAATCGACTCCTCGCATTGCTGGTATGCCAGTGCGCACTAGAGCCCAAGCAAAGGCTTCTAGTGAAGTGCCAGCTATAGTGTCATTAGTGGCGGCGGAATCAATGGCGGTATCATCAGCGGTGGTATCGCTAAAGGGGAATACCGAAAGCGAGGTTGGTCAACGTCGCGCCAAAGTGCCGAGGGGAAGGAAGCGTTCTTCGGTTAGTGCTAGCACAAGTTCTAAGAGGAGGAAGAGATCGGTCGCCGACTTACTTGACACCTTGCTTGAGTCCGAGCTGTTCATTCAGGACGAACCGATAGCTATGGAGGAATCGGACGCCGGCCTTATTTATCCTGGCTCGTCCGCCGAGGTAGCCGCGCAATTGGCTGAGGCTTTAAGGCACTCTCAGGATGAGACCGAGACCGTGCGCATCCCGAAAAATCCTTACCCTTCGGTTATCTTCTATGACGTTGTTCCATCATTACGGTGGGTACATATGGGTCCTTTGCTAATGGAAGAAGAACGGGCCCTCAAACAGCCCATAATGATCGCCTCCGAAGATGAGCTTGCATTAAAGACAGGCAGTCATTCATCTGCACTTGAACCCCGGCGAGCGCACTTAGCAAGAAAGGAAAAACGTCTCGAGAAAGCTATACTTCAAGCTCCTTGGCGTATTGGTATGCGTATTTCTCATGTCCTTTTTTTTAGCGAATAGTCTGTATTATTTTTATGTCTTCTCATTTTTGTGAAAACTTTGTAGGGACTTCGGCGGCGAAAAAGGATTTGAATCCAGATCGGGCCATAACTGTGGACTCTACGAGTGTCTCTCGTGACGCACCGGCAGGTGTAGAGGAGATCATTACAGCCACTATTCTTGGTGTAGAGCTTCCGGTGGTAGCTTCTGTTCCTTCGGTATCTATTCCTCCAGCGGAGGTGACACCACTGGTCACGAACCCTATGGACATCTCTAGTGACGCACCAAAGGGTGTAGAAGAGATTGTCGAAGCCGTTAGTCCTATCTTGGAGCTCCCGGTAGTGACTTCCGTCCCTTTAGCATCTGTACTTTTCGCAGAGGTGAGCTTACCAGCCGTAGATCCAGTGGATCTCTCTGGTGGCATCCTGGAGATTGTAGAAAAGATCACTGAGACCGATGTTGCCTCCTCAGAGCCTGAAGTGGCGGCTATTGTTTCTGAATTGGAAACCGCCATACCGGCAAATGTCTCTAGTGCTGTACCTGATGGTGTTGAGGAGCCTGCCAAAGCTGCCATCTCTCAAGTTCAAGGAGGGAGAAGTATCGAAGGTAATCTCCTACATTTCGTTTTAATGATCTCTCCATTATCTGAACTCTTTTTTCTTCAGAATTGCGGGAACTGGAGGCTTCTATCATGGATCTATCTCCCAGAAAGACCTTCCAGCGTCTACTTGATATGGCTGCCCCACAGGCAATACCCTCGCAAAGCATAGTCCTTTCTTCTGGGCAAGGTCGGTGTCCTCTGACCCCATTTGTTTTATTATCATCTTTTTTTATGATGCTAACATGCTCTCCACAGTTTTGGAAGCTGATGACGAAGTTGAGATCCTTGATGGGCCTGGGGATCTTTCAAACCCCCCTTGCACGACTGTGGGTAAGTGAGGTTTTATCTTTGGCAATGCTTTGTCTATTCTATGTTTATGAATCTCACCGACTGTTCACAAATCTTGACAGCTCTGCCAACCCTAACTCCGCTGGAATCTCGGATCTTCATGCCACCGGGTCCTTATGCCCGGCATGCGTCTGAAATGATGGCGAGACAAAGCATCTACTCCCTGACGGCTCTTATCGAAGACCTTCGTGCTGTTACCACTATCACGGTCGAAGAATTTGCTTTCGAAGCGAATGCTTCCTTGTCCGTTCTCGCCAATTATCATGACGAAGCATTGGTGCGCGTATGGGTTGAGTATTGTCATCGAGTGGAGGCTTGTCTACACGGGCTTGAGTGTATACGCCTTCCTTCCGACATTTTAACTGTAAAAGCGAGCCTACGGGGATGGATCAAACGGTGCGCAGCCAATCTGCAATCATGCGAGAAGAGGCTCAACCGGAAGTTCTCGGAGAGGGAGTTAGCTTCGAATGCTTTGGGGGAACTTCAGGCTCAGCTCACCGCCAAGACTACCCGTGCATATGAAATTTGGCGGGTGCTTCAAGAAGCTATCACGGAGGTGGTGGCTCTTGATAAAACCGTTATCTTTACTCGCGAGATGGTTGAAGCCCATAAAGTTGCCGAAAAGGAATTTGAGAGTCGGTTTGCTTCATATCAGACTCAGCAGACTCAGGCGGGAACCCGTCTTGCCACATTAACGGAGCTTAAAGCCGAGGTCCAGCGGAAAAGCGATGAACTCACGAGCTTATTGCACCATCCGCCGGCTTAAACACATTTTTTGTCACTGTATATTCTCCTTCTTCCTCTTTTTTGTATTCACCCATGAATAAGAGTATTTTGTATTCATTTTGATTCATGAATAAAAGGCAGATTTTTCTTCATATTAGCGTTTTTTTTTGTATTCATTCATGAATAAGAGCATCTTGTATTCATTTTGATTCATGAATAAAAGACATATTTTTCTTCATTTCGGTGGCATGAAACTTTAGCAAATGTGGTCCGTAGATAGTCCATCTTGACCTCCTTATAGGGCGGCGATAGCTTAGGAAACAGGTTCAGATCTGCCGCCTAAGACTTTTCAACTTTATGAGCCATGAGGGTCTCATAAAGACTTTTCTCCCTACGAGTCGAGAAGATCCCGTAGGTGTATTTTCTCCTTAGGAGTCATGAGAATTCCTAAGTGTGTTTTCTCTTGAGAGTCGTAAGGAACTCACAAGAGAATTTTACCCCTTTACAATTCGATAGGACTCGTAAGTGGTTTTTTCCCTCCTTGTTGATATTCGACTTTGGAGAGTGTGGCCCGTGGATAGTATACAATAGTCCATCGTGGACCTACTTGCAAGGCCCTGGTGCTTAGGGAAACAGGTTGATATCCCCGTTGCTTAAGGCTTTTTCCCTACGAGTCGAGACGCATCGAGAAGTTCTCGCAAGAACATTATTTTCCCTACGAGTCGAGACGATTCGAGAAGTTCTCGCAAGAATGTCCTAACGTCACAGTTAACCTCTACTGATAGAAGTCCGTTAGGGTCCGTGGTACTAGGGTTTTTGTCCGTCGTACCGTCGCGTTGGCCGATGCATTCCTCGATACGCAATCTTGCTGTTCGAGTAGCCCATGGCTGTCGTGTCTCTGATCCCTTCGGGGGATGGACAAAACGTCTTCAAGTAATCTTCTAGGTGATATTACCGTCAGAAGGGCAAGCGTCAGGGATATTCCATGCCGCTTTTCACTTGAGGTTAGGCTCAGTTTGGGGAGCCCGATGAGTCATAACTGTAGGGTGTTTTTCGTCACCCCGGTGAGATGGGAATACGCGCGCGCTTGTCAGGCGTATACTACAGATTCCCCCTGCCTAGGGTAGGCCAGGGTTTAATGATTGTGGGGATCCGAATCTCCGGCAGCCGCGGACTAAGCTGCCGTTAATTACCCCTCGCCTTTGGGGCGAGGGAACCTCCGATTAACGGGTTAAACTGGTCATGCGAACTCAATGTGCAGTGTACGTGTGTTTTGTTTTGAAAGGGGGTTTTGGATATATCGGGAGCCACGCAGAGTTTTTACGGGGGTCCCGCTACCCGGATAGCGGGCTGGGGGTCAAGGGGGCTAGCAGCCCCCTTGCGGGGTTCGGGGCAGCGCCCCGGCCTGAAAATTTTTTTGGAGGGGGAGAATGTTGCGGAGTATGTATATGTGTGAGTTCGTATACATATATATATGTATATGTATGTACATAAAAAGAGGGGGAAAAGGCATCCAAGGGATGCGTGAGGCCAGCGCCTTGAGCGCTGTGCGCTTAGGTGCTGTGCGCTCAGGCGCAAGCGCGCCACGTGTCGGCACGTGGGCGCTTTGCGCAAGAGCGCTGCGCGCAGGTGCGCAAGCGCGCGCGCGCCACGTGTCGGCACGCGGGCGCTTTGCGCCCTTGCGCAAGCGCGCAGGTGCGCAAGCGCGCGCGCCACGTGTCGGCACGCGGGCGCTTTGCGCACTTGCGCTGCGCGCTGGCGAGGATAAGAGGCTTTTAGCCTTAAAAAAAAGATTTCTCAAAAGAGAAATCAGAGAGGGGTTGGACTCCTGAATGTATTCTTTTCTTTGGGGGTTTAATGAAAGATGTTCTTCTTCTTCCTCCTCTGTTAAGCTGGATTTTGAAGATCAAGAGATGTGAGATCTCAAAATCTCTCCCTTTTGAGATCTGATGACAGATCCAAGTTCCCCTTTGTGGGTTTTGTGATGAAAAACTATTTTGTTTTGAAAAAGGAGGAGTAAAACTCTTGATTTAATTCAAAAAAAGAAGAAGGTTTTGGAACCTTGAAGAAGGAAGAAAGATCTCAGATCTGAAACTTTTTGGAGAGAGAAAAAGTTTTTTTTTATTCATTATCATGTTGCCTTTTATAGGCTTACATATTTACATATAGCCCCTTGGGCTTTGCAAAATGGCATTTTGGCCATCCCATGGCTCATGTGCTATTTCATTTTTGCACATAAGCCATGGGCTTACAAAATATTGGCTTTATGCCCATTTTGTTTACATTCATGCATAAACAATTACATAAAAATTATTTATTACATGATTTTGTTGTTGGCATGGGGAGGCTGGCCGCGGGCTCGACTTGGGCATGGGCCTACTGGACCTGGGCTTGGACCCACCTAGCTTGGGGGTTGACCTTGACTTTGACTCAGTCAACTGGGGTGTAAATTTTTACCCCAACAAATTGCCCCCCATCAATAAATGCACACCGCCCATTTGAGTTTTGTGCATGAAATTGATGGATCTTGAAGCTGGACTTCGAGGTGGAACATCATTCCGGGGGCGGAGCATCCTTCGGGGAGCATGATTCCCGGGGATCGGAGCATCATTCTGATTTGCGGAGCATAATTCCAGGGGTTCGGAGCATCATTCCGATTTGCGGAGCATAATTCCAGGGGTTCGGAGCATCATTCCGAAGAGCGGAGCATGATTCCAAGGGTTCGGAGCATCATTCCGAAGTGCGGAGCATGATTCCAAGGATCGGAGCATCATTCCGATGAGTGGAGCATAATTCCTGGGGTTCGGAGCATCATTCCGAAGAGCGGAGCATGATTCCAAGGGTTCGGAGCATCATTCCGAAGTGCGGAGCATGATTCCAAGGATCGGAGCATCATTCCGAGGTGCGGAGCATGATTCCAAGGATCGGAGCATCATTCCGATGAGCGGAGCATAATTCCTGGGGTTCGGAGCATCATTCCGAAGAGCAGAGCATGATTCCAAGGGTTCGGAGCATCATTCCGAAGGGCGGAGCATAATTCCTGGGTTCGGAACATCATTCCGAAGTGCGGAGCATGATTCCAAGGATTCGGGGCATCATTCCGAAGTGCCGCAGACATTCTAACCGAAGCATGATTTCGATGCAGAGGTAAATTCCTAGGCGAAGTATAATTCCGACAAGGAAGGCAAATATTCCGAGGCAAAGCATTGATTTCGACACGGGATATATTCTGAGACGGAGCATGATTCCGGCGCAGAACTTGTTGGCTAACTTGATTCCGAGACGAAGCATAATTTCGACAGGGAAGGCAGGTACACCGAGGCGAAGCATCATTTCGACACGGGGTGCATTCTGAGACTAAGCATAATTCCGACGCAGAGCTTGCTGGTTGACTTGATTCCGAGGCGGAGCATAATTCCGACACGGGATATATTCTGAGACGGAGCATAATTCCGGCGCAGAACTTGTTGGCTAACTTGATTCCGAGACGAAGCATAATTTCGACAGGGAAGGCAGGTACACCGAGGCGAAGCATCATTTCGACACGGGGTGCATTCTGAGACTAAGCATAATTCCGACGCAGAGCTTGCTGGTTGACTTGATTCCGAGGCGGAGCATAATTCCGATGAGGAGGTCGTTGGTTGATTCCGAGCCGAAGCATAATTCCGACGCAGAGCTTGCTGGTTGACTTGGTTCCGAGGCGGAGCATAATTCCGACGAGGAGGTCGTTGGTTGATTCCGAGCCGAAGCATAATTCCGACAGGGAAGGCAGGTATACCGAGGCGAAGCATGATTTCGACACGGGGTGCATTCTGAGACGAAGCATAATTCCGACGCAGAGCTTGTTGGTTGATTTGATTTGGGTTGACATCAGTATCGCTACACTGGAATATGGTACCAAGAGCGAATCATCATTTGTCATGAGAGGGTTTGGGGATTTTGGTTTTGGTCGGCATCTGCATTGCTGCACTGGAATAATGCCAGGAGCAACTCATCATTTGCCCCGGGAGGATTTGGGAATTGGTTTTGTTTTGGCATCTGCATTGCTGCACTGGGATAATGCCAGGAGCAACTCATCATGTGCCCCGGGAGGATTTGGGAATTTTTTTTTGTTTTGGCATCTGCATTGCTGCACTGGAATGATGCCAGGAGCAACTCATCATTTGCCCCGGGAGGACTTGGGAGAGATTGGGATTGTTTTACGCCCGTGGATTGTATACGGTTTTGCAGGATGTATGATCCAGACCGTAGGGCCAGAAACATTTCAGGACTTTGTTGGCGTCTGCATCGCTGCACTGGAATATGGTACCAGGAGCGACTCATCATTCGCCGTTGGTATGAGATTTGGAATTTGGTTGGCGTCTGCATCGCTACACTGGAATATGGTGCCAGGAGCGACTCATCATTCGCCACTTGGGGATTGGGGAGCGATGGCTTAGGAGACAAGTTTGGATCCCTATCACCTAAGACTTTTCAATTTTATGGGCCGTGAGGGTCCCATAAAGGTATTTTCTCCCTGCGAGTCGTAAGGATCCCGCAGGTGTATGTTCTCCTTAGGAGTCGTGAGGACTCCTAAGTGTGCTTTTCCTTTGTGAGTCGTAAGGATCCCACAAAGGTTTGTTCTCCTCATGCATCGTGAGGACACATGAGTGGGTCTTTCCGATGAAGCATAATTCCAAAGGTGGAGACCAGCCGCGTAACTGGTGGTTGCGGTGGGGCATGGGTATACTGAGAATTATTTGAGCCCGTGGATTGTATACGGTAGTCAATTTGGGGACTGGCCGTAGGGCTGAAAGAATTTTGGGAAATTGGATTTTTTGTTTGGCGTCTGCATTGCTGCACTGGAATAATGCCAGGAGCAACTCATCATCCGCCCTTGATTTTTTTTTTGTTTTTTTTTTGTTTTTTTTTTATTTTACCGCGATTGCTCTATCATTTCAGCTTTTCTTATCGCGAAGGTCGCGATTGCCCTATCATTTCGGCTATTTATTCGCGGTTGCCCCATCATTTCGGCTTTATTTTCATTTTTATTTTTACTCGCTGATTTTTATTGCGAGTTGCCCCATCATTTCGGCTTTTCTTTATTTTTCTTTTATTTACACATTTTTTTTTATTTACACATTTTTTTTTACATTCCCAGTTTAACGACTTAGAGGTCGATTGTTCCCAGTTTAATGACGTGGTGGTCGATTGTTTTCAGAGAAAGGCAGATGCCTGAGAGAATCGGTTTCACGAAGAACTTCGGTCTCCGTTTGTATGAAATTGGCGGTCGCATCTTGACTGTTTACTAACACACCTTTGGACAGTTCTATCTCTCCTGCCTTGTATTGCTTTTCGACCCAATCTTTGAAGACGAAGCAGTCCTCAATGGCATGGCCTATCACTCTGTGATAGGGGCAGTATTTGGGGTCGTCGGTCCTATTCGCTTCCTGCGGTCTTCTTGACTCTGGCAGTTGTAGACCGTTCTTCAGGGCGTCTTTGAATATTTTACGGATTTTGTCCCTTCTGAAGGAATAGACCTTATCCAGCTTCTCTTTCAGTGGAGATTCTCCTCCCTCTCCGAACATTGGCTTCCGAGGCTGGTTGGCGCTAGGCCCGCTCATCCCTTGTTTATTTCGGTTAGCCGAAGTGTTAAAAGATTCAGTATCGTCAGAACCTCCGCCTTTGCGATTTTCGTCCTTTCGGTTTCTCCAGGACCTATTGTTATTTTGGGAGTCAGAGGAGGACTCCTGCTTTGAGCGTTCCAACATCTGGACTTTTCTGGTCAGCTCTTGGAATGTTTTGAGACCCA
The DNA here is from genome assembly GCA_030015575.1 of Agapanthus africanus. Classification (NCBI taxonomy): domain Eukaryota; kingdom Viridiplantae; phylum Streptophyta; class Magnoliopsida; order Asparagales; family Amaryllidaceae; genus Agapanthus; species Agapanthus africanus. The sequence continues at coordinate 125,504,658 of CM057350.1, read as the reverse complement.
CGGTACATAGAAACGGGGCCATCCAGTTGCTGAGATTTCCGACGAGGAGACTGACAGATTGGTCCTGCTCTATCGGCGGTTCACATTTGACGGAGAGATTGCGCCATCGGGTTATAAAATCCGTGCTGCTTTCGTTGTTCTTGGGCTTGGTCCTTACGAGCTCGGCAATAGTGATCTTATCGCTGACGCTCATGAATCTTTGTCGAAACAAAGACTCCATTTGGACGAAAGTAGTAACGGAGCCATCTGGTATGCTCGCGTACCAGTCGAAAGCAACATCGGTCAGGCTATTAATGAACTGGCGGAGGAGAAGCGCATCATTGCCCCCAGTATTCCCGCAAGAGGCTTTGAAGTGGGCGATGTGCTGATTCACATTTCCTGTCCCATCAAATCTTCCGAATTTAGGGATGACATATTTGCTAGGAAATTCTACCAGATCATATTGAGCAGGATATGGTCTCCCGCTACTGCTAACATCTTTTTGCGCTTCAGCTTCGGCTACCAGTGTTTTGACTTTGCTGGCAACCAAATCCATAATTTGAACTTGAGTTAGCGGGCTACTGTCATCGGTAGCCAAGACATTTGCTGAGATAGGATGCAACTGATTTTCATGCGGTCCGCCCACTTTTGGATTTGAGGGAACGGGCGTCGGCTATCTCGGGACACCGTTTCCCGGTTCATGAGCTGAGCCCTGTGCTTGATTGGGCGGCTGAGAGGCAAGTTGGGCCGTAAGCCGTAAGACGACATTTGTCAAGTCGTCGATCTTTGAGTAGAGCTTGGCCATCTCCTTATCTTTGCTTCTGAGCTGTTTTCGGAGCTCTTGGAGAAGTTGCTGCTCTGCGGTCTTAGGACGGAAAGTTGGCTCATCTTCGCTTTCCGAGCCTGACTCCTCATGATTTGAGGGCTCTCTCTGCCTATCAGCCTCATCGAGAGGGTTTTCATCATCCAGCGGAGGCGGCTGTTCTTGGGAAGTGGCAACCACATTCAAGCCAGATTGGATTTGAGATGTGGTAGCCCCGTCCTTGCTCTTGCTGCGCGTGCCCGCCACGTAGACAGTGTGGATAACACATTCAGCCATCCCCTCATCTTTGGCGGGGTAACCCTGTTCTTCGAACCTCATGAGGTTTAGCCTGGCAGTAGCCCTAGCCCTTTTGTTGGCTCTATATCTGAGCCTTTTCTCCCTCAGCTTCTCAATTTTGAAGGCTTGGCGGGCATCTGCTACCCGGGAAGCCATTGTGAGTTGATCATAGGGGAGCTTAGAGAAGACACCCGATCGAGCAGTGGTCAAGGGCACCGCTGGAGCTTGCTCAGGACTTGTTGTAGCTTTATTGGTGTTGATGGCCTTGCCCCCAGCTGGGGCCAAGGAAATTCGTTCAGACACTGACTTGCGTTTGGGTTGGGGCGCCCTTGAGATCACCACATTTGGTCTCCTGCCTTTCGAGACCGGTTTGTCTGCCACCGGGGCTTGAGGAGCTGGGATGGCGCCAACTGGCATGAACATAATAGAGCCGAATGGTAGCAGCGGCTCCTCCCATTGTCGCCCGAGACTGGCCGGGAGGACCGTCCTAGAGCCTATCCTCATCGTGTAGGAGATGGGAGCCGTGCTGAGAGCTGAGTTCATCATCAGAGACATCGTCGGAAGGTGATTGCTTGAAAATCTGCATGAAAAAACATTATTTTTAGTATAAATACAGGTATGTATATTGATTGATTTTTCGTGAACGCTTAACCCAAAATATGGGAGGAGAGATTGGTCCCACCGGGCGTGCCAGAACCTGTAGGGTGTTTTTCGTCACCCCAGTGAGATGGGAATACGCGCGCGCTTGTCAGGCGTATACTACAGATTCCCCCTGCCTAGGGTAGGCCGGGGTTTAATGATTGTGGGGATCCGAATCTCCGGCAGCCGCGGACTAAGCTGCCGTTAATTACCCCTCGCCTTTGGGGCGAGGGAACCTCCGATTAACGGGTTAAACTGGTCATGCGAACTCAATGTGCAGTGTACGTGTGTTTTGTTTTGAAAGGGGGTTTTGGATATATCGGGAGCCACGCAGAGTTTTTACGGGGGTCCCGCTACCCGGATAGCGGGCTGGGGGTCAAGGGGGCTAGCAGCCTCCTTGCGGGGTTCGGGGCAGCGCCCCGGCCTGAAAATTTTTTTGGAGGGGGAGAATGTTGCGGAGTATGTATATGTGTGAGTTCGTATACATATATATATGTATATGTATGTACATAAAAAGAGGGGGAAAAGGCATCCAAGGGATGCGTGGGGCCAGCGCCTTGAGCGCTGTGCGCTTAGGTGTTGTGCGCTCAGGCGCAAGCGCGCCACGTGTCGGCACGTGGGCGCTTTGCGCAAGAGCGCTGCGCGCAGGTGCGCAAGCGCGCGCGCGCCACGTGTCGGCACGCGGGCGCTTTGCGCAAGAGCGCTGCGCGCAGGTGCGCAAGCGCGCGCGCGCCACGTGTCGGCACGCGGGCGCTTTGCGCAAGAGCGCTGCGCGCAGGTGCGCAAGCGCGCGCGCGCGCCACGTGTCGGCACGCGGGCGCTTTGCGCAAGAGCGCTGCGCGCAGGTGCGCAAGCGCGCGCGCGCCACGTGTCGGCACGCGGGCGCTTTGCGCACTTGCGCATGCGCGCAGGTGCGCAAGCGCGCGCGCCACGTGTCGGCACGCGGGCGCTTTGCGCACTTGCGCTGCGCGCTGGCGAGGATAAGAGGCTTTTAGCCTCAAAAAAAAAAAAGATTTCTCAAAAGAGAAATCAGAGAGGAGTTGGACTCCTGAATGTATTCTTTTCTTTGGGGGTTTAATGAAAGATGTTCTTCTTCTTCCTCCTCTGTTAAGCTGGATCTTGAAGATCAAGAGATGTGAGATCTCAAAATCTCTCCCTTTTGAGATCTGATGACAGATCCAAGTTCCCCTTTGTGGGTTTTGTGATGAAAAACTATTTTGTTTTGAAAAAGGAGGAGTAAAACTCTTGATTTAATTCAAAAAAAGAAGAAGGTTTTGGAACCTTGAAGAAGGAAGAAAGATCTCAGATCTGAAACTTTTTGGAGAGAGAAAAAGTTTTTTTTTTATTCATTATCATGTTGCCTTTTATAGGCTTACATATTTACATATAGCCCCTTGGGCTTTGCAAAATGGCATTTTGGCCATCCCATGGCTCATGTGCTATTTCATTTTTGCACATAAGCCATGGGCTTACAAAATATTGGCTTTATGCCCATTTTGTTTACATTCATGCATAAACAATTACATAAAAATTATTTATTACATGATTTTGTTGTTGGCATGGGGAGGCTGGCCGCGGGCTCGACTTGGGCATGGGCCTACTGGACCTGGGCTTGGGCCCACCTAGCTTGGGGGTTGACCTTGACTTTGACTCGGTCAACCGGGGTGTAAATTTTTACCCCAACAATAACCACTCCGCGATGGTGTGGGATGATCTCCGATAGTCTTTCAGGTTTTATTTGAATTACCGTCAAGATCCTGAAGTTATGGATCTTCTTTTGCTTCGTTTGTCGACATTGTGTCTGCAATATTGCGACGAATGTCGGGGTTGTCTCTAGGTTGTCTGTGAACCGTCGAGCCTTGGAACTAGAGACTTTTCCATGGTTACATTTTTTGATGCCGTGTCTACATCCTGATGGAGTGAGAAGGAACGCCTTGGTGATCTCTAAGCTGTAGATGTAGCCGTCGAGACCCTGAAGCTAGGGATCTTCCTTCGCTTCGTTTGTTGACATTGTGTCTGCTATATTGCGATGAATGTCGAGGTTGTCTCTAGGTTGTCTATGAACCGTCAAGTCTTAGAACTAGGGGCTTTGCCATGGCTCTATTGTTTTGACCCTGGGGTCGGATGTCGACGCTGCGTCTGCATCCTGCTGGAGTAAGAAAGAACATTGTTGCTGATCTCTAGGCTGTTTGTGAACCGTCGAGATTTGGAACTAGGGGCTTTGCCATGGCACCGAGGTAGTCTCTAGGTTGTCAATGAACCATTGAGGCTTGGCTTTCCCTTGGATGAAGCCTAGTTTGTGCCCATGGATTGTATACAGGGGTTGATGTGGACTCACCTGCAGGGCAGAAGTTTTATTTTTTTTTGTTTCCGCGATGCTCTATCATTTCAGCTCTTTGTATCGCGAAAGTCGAGATTGCCCAATCATTTCGGCCGTTTTATCGCGGTGCCCAATCATTTCAACTGTTTTTTTCTTTTTACTCGCTGCTTTTTATTGCGAGTTGCCCAAACATTTCGTTTGTTTTTATATGCATATATTTTGCTCGCTAATTTTTATTGCGAGTTGCCCCATCATTTCGGCTATTTCTTATGCATTTTTTGCTCGCTGATTTTTGTTGCAAGTATGGAACTTGAGATCGGATACCAATCTTAGCATCAGCATCGCTGCGACTGGAATGTGGCCAGGAGCGAATCATCATTTGCCTTAAAAGGACTTGGAATTTGATACCGATTAAGGCATCAGCATCGCTATAACTGGGATATTGCCAGGAGCGAATCATCATTTGCGTTTGTCAATTTGAACAAAGGTGGCTTAGCAAACATGGTTAGGATCCTGTTGACTAAGGCTTTTTGACTTTATGAGCCGTAAGGGTCTCATGAAGGTGTTTCTCCCTACGAGTTGTGAGGATCTTGCAGGTGTATTTTCTCCTTAGGAATCGTGGGGATTCCTAAGTGTGTGTTCTCTTATAAGTCGTAAGAATCTCATAAGATTATTTTCTCCTTATAAGTTAAGAGGACTTACAAGTGTCGTTCACCATATGAGGAAATTTCTCGTCATTGGTGGGACTTGGTGAGGGAACGTTTATTTGTGGCCGTGGATTGTATACAAGGGTCAATATTGGACCGCCTGTAGGGCAACTTGTATCCTAAGGCTTTTGAATCCTATAAGCCGTGAGGGTCTCGTAGGGGAGAATTCTTCTTACGAGTCGTGTGGATCTCGTAAGTGTAATTTCTCCTTAAGAATCATGGGGATCCCTTATGAGTCGCTCCCTTGTGAGTCGTAAGGATCTTACACATGTGTTTTCTCCTTACAAGGTCGAGAGGACCTTGCAGGTGTTTTTATTTTAACGAGATTGCGCCCTTTTGGGTTTTCACAAACTCGCCGGTAGCCTTGCTGTTTTTACTCACGGAGCCCTTTCAGGTTTTCATCCGTGCCCATTTCGCTTATGGATGTACCGTTTTTTTTTAACTTATAGGAGACTTCGCCACTGGGGCAGCTATGTAGCCTACGGGATTTGAGTTGCAATCTTCACCGCTGGGAATTATGGACTTGAATTCCACTATCGCCGTGTTTGAGGCGATGTATTTAGTTTAAAGACATTGCAGTCTATTGTTGGTTTAGGGACATCTCGGTCCGTTATTAGTTTAGAGACATCTTGGTCCATTGTTAGTTTAGGGACATCTCGGTCCATTGTTAGCTTCGAGGCAAAGTTTTGCCTGATACTACTTACAGAGTTTGGCCTCAGGAAGACGGCGAGCGGACACGAGCATCGTCATCTATCATTAACCTGAGTCATGACTTGTCAAGTGTAGTATTTCTTAAGAAATCGACCGTTTATTGGCCAGAAGGGTCTTTCGCCATGCATATCAATGAGCAAGTAGGTCTGTCACGACCCGAATTTAGTTCGTGACCGGCACTTAAATCACGCAACGTCTAAAGGCGCAACGTAAATTAAGTAAGCCGAAACCCAGAAATCTAAACCTTTTTAAATTTTCGGGCAACACCTCCCTCGTATTTTTTTGATCCAAAACCACATATCCATGACAATATAAAAGGCATCCCCAAGCGGGAGCTAGCTCTTCGCCAATCGGCGGATCACAACCATGCAAGACAGAATATATGTATATGACGCCCAACGGTGAAGATCAACACAAGGAACAAAGTAAAGAAAGACATCAAACCCACCAAGCGAACATATAACCCATCGCTCAAGTCTCGCAACTACAAGTCTTGCTAAGTCATACTACTTATACAAATACTAATTTCTGATTGATGGAGTTAACTAGATACAACAGGAATAATAATATGAGAGTGGCACGATCCAACATGTACCACCTACCAAAGAAAATCACCCGAATACAGCTGTGTGCCAGCGATGCCGCTACTAATCCATGCGGTCAACCTGCAAGAACTGTGGCACAATGGGGGTGAGTTTCCAACTCGTGAGTAGAAAACATCATCAGGTAGAAATCGAAATAAACAACGATTCCTAGGTCAACTATATCATAAAGGTAATACTATGATATCTAGGGTGACCGTATCTGCATATGTGCCAACAACATGATCAATGCCTATCAGCAAGTGGATATCATCCAACCATATAATCAAATGCATGTATGCATGTGGATCTCATCTACGTGTCAACCAATGACACAACAATATCATGCATGTAAATATCATAAAAGCATATGTAGGTAAATATGAGGATATAAATCAACGTGTGTCCCTCACGATACATCAAAATCATAGAACCTGAGTGTCCAATATCGACACTCGAAACATCATGAAAACCCGTGTCCATCATCAACAAGTAAATACTCATCTCTCAGGCGCCGTCACAAGGACTGGCCCTCATATCCATACATCTCACGGAACCTGAGTGTCCAACATCGACACTCGCAATCCACATATCCATACTTCTCATAGAACTTGAGTGTCCAACATCGACACTCGCAATCCACATATCCATACATCTCACGGAACCTGAGTGTCCAATATCGACACTCGCAATCCACATATCCATACCGGGTTTCTAACACAAGTCTCAGAACCGAGAAAACTCATGGTGGACACATCGAAATATCATATTAAGAGAAACCGGGTTTTCAAAACAATGCATACTTTCTTGAAATATCCCCACGGTTCTCAAATCCATAAATCACATAAAATCTGTATCTCAATGCGTAAATCCATGAAACATAATATATGCAACATAGAACAGTAATATGAGCATATAAAGGGAAAACCGATATTTAAATGCATCAAGTTATTAAATATATCACGCGGTTCCCAATTTATCCAAAATTCATCGCAACGTCATATGAAGCTGAACATGTAGCTATAGCAAGGTATATGTGTAAGCATGTAGGTATGCATGTATGCTATATTTCATATGTGCAATCGCACAAGAATCGATGCCTCAATGTCACTAATCAATACAATATCATATATGTGTGTGTGTGTGTGTGTCTATTGTGCGTATCATGGCAATTACCGACAGTGTGTGTGTAGCATACAATAAGTGCTCGTGCAACATGGACTGTCAATAATAGTGCAGTGTCCAATGGGTACAAGTTCAGGCACAACAAGTAAAAATATGCAATGAAGTTCATGCACCATGGAACAGTGATATGACATAGCAAGTATATCATGCAACATAGCATAGTGATGTGAGCATAGCAAGTAGATCATGGCATGATGTGGCAATTCTACTGTGTAGTGACATAGCAATTATCGATGATGAAGGTGTGTGAGTCGGTCAATCTGTGTAGGTGTAACATACGCATCATCGATAACGGTGTAGGTGTACTAGCACAGGTATATGTAATGCAATGCGAATATTATGAGTGTAGCATAAGGTACATCATAAGCGAAACGCTACAAGGTATACGTGTCTACAATATATCCGAGTCGATGAATCTATCAATCGGCATCCAGCCTCACAATATCACGTACAGTATAATCCATCGTACAACATATCACTCAAGATTCACAACATTATATATTTATATACCTATATCCCAGGTCACATCCGTATCAATCTCATATCGGGGGACCGACAAAGATATCAACTATCTCAAATCGACTCGCATCCATATAACGACATACACACTAAGTCATCATATCACATCGTATACTCTTTCTCTTTCAATTCGTACCTATCATGATTCACTTCTCATTTCATACTCTCATATGTCACTATGTTCATTAGTGTCAACTTTTATCATATTATCGTTATTTAATCCTATAATCATGTTCGTCGCATATCATTTATCAGGATATAATAATCAAACGATCTTCCATATCAATATTTGCAGGGGTGATATACGTCATCCACCCGACTTCCCCCGTAGATATAAATCTACTCACCTGCTAAACTCCTCGTTTAGCCGTAGTCAATACGCTTCGTCGTCTCGGAATCCACACGAAGGTACCTATAATCAATACAAAATCGTAAAGCTATTAACATCGAGTTTCAAAATCCAATACGACACGCAGTGCGCTCATAGGTTAGAACCTATAGCCTACGCATGCAAAACCAACCAAACAACCCTCGTCGTTGACGTACAAACATCCAACGACCCTATGAAATATCAAATACTAAAACCAAGAATTCCAAAATACGGAAAACATAACCAAAACCACTCACAATAGCTTCCAGATTTTGGTTCAGGTCAATAGGAACAAAACAAACAAGTATAGGGTGTTATATATGAAGTATATAAGCTACTGGACCAATTCCAGCACCAAACACCACCAAGGTGCCAGCCACACACACCAAAAATCCAGCGAGCTCGGCCCGTTCTGCTCTGTTTGGGTCCGTCTTCTCAGGGTGGTCTCCTAGTGTCTTAAATAGGTCTCTGGAGTTGTTTGTTTTTCTCATAAACTTCCCAGGTCATCCCAGATTCTCTGTAGGCCTTAAGGTTTCACAAAACCGACACGGAACAATTCTAACTTCGTGTATCGGGTTCTAAACTCAATTCCAGGTCAATCGAACACTCTGTAAGGTCTTGTAAACACTCCCTACACCTCAATTGGCCAAAAGACAGCAACTTATAATTTTCTAAAACCGATAACCTACTTAACTAAATTTCTAACTAAAAATACGATATTTAACACCAAAAACTAAACTAAAGTGTATGGATTACCTTATTTGCAACCAAAGAACTTTCTTGAGTTGCCTAAGTCTTCAAAATCCAAATTTGGTTGGTCTAATGTGTTGAGAATGAAGTTGTGCATGTTTTTAATGAAGGAGGCATAAGATTTTGGGCAAGTATTTGAAGATGTGGCATGGGGGTAGTTAGGTGAAAGAGTATGAAGCAATTGGGTTGAGGAAATAATGGAGGAGGAAGGAAATGGGCAGCCAAGTATAACCCTTAGGCTCACTCTCCTCACAAATATCTCCCCTACACTCACTCTCTCCCGAAATATCTAATTTGTCCAAAACATCAATCCATATTCCATTCACACTCTCTTGGCATTTCTTTTCTTTTCTTTTCTCTTTTGTTTTCTTTCTCACAACTTCACAAAACTCAACACTTAACACAAACACAACACATGCACACATGCACACATGCACATGACATGTTCAAATCGCGGAAAAAGGTAAAAATACGGATTTGCCAAAAATCCGATAAATATCATTAAAATAAATAAATCATTTTATTCTCCAATAAATCTCCAAATATTGGTATACACTTATACCATTTTACGAATATCCCAATTTCGCAAATCGGGTAGTTTTCGCAAAATATATTATTTTAATATTAAATTTCCAAAAATAATATTTTATATTTCTGAAATGTTACAAGGCCCCACTTTGGTAGACCTTATCTGTGATGTACGGACCCTCGTAGTTCGGCTCTAATTTCCCCCGCTTTGCACGGTTGGGGATCATAGGTCTTTTTACGACTAGCACGAGTTCGCCTTGGCGGAATGTTCTCGGCCTAGTTAGTCTTTCGTATGAGCGCGTCATCCTTGCTTTGTAAGCTTCCAGGTTTTGCTGCGCCATAAGACGAGTTTCATCGAGGACATCAAGTTCCTCAAGCCGAAGATGGGCATTTTCTTTATCCGTCAGCTTATATCGAACTGCCACTCCGTCAGCTTATATCGAACTGCCACTCGCAGAGAGGGTAGCTCTATCTCGAAGGGAAGTACCGCTTCCGTGCCGAATACCAACGCGAATGGCGTCGTATTCGTGGCCGTTTTGAATGTGGTTTGATACGCCTAGAGAGCTTCATGCAGTCTCTCATGCCAGTCCTTTTTGTTTCTGAACATCGTTTTCTTTATGATCTTCGTTAAGCTCTTGTTGAAAGTCTCAGTTAGACCGTTAGCTCGGGGATTATAGACCGAGGACTATCTCCAATCTATTTTATGCTGCTATGCAAAGCGGCTGATCTTATGGCTTCTGTAGGCAGGTCCATTGTCCGAGATGATCCGTCGTGGAGTGTCGAACCGGTAGATGACGTATGTCCTGATGAAATGGAGGATGTTCTCCGTCTTCACCTGTCTTAGCGGTACTGCTTCTGCCCATTTAGAGAAGTAATCGGTTTTTGCCAATATGAACCAATGTCCTTTAGATGACGCTGGTTCGATAGGCCCGATTATATCAGTTCATCACATTTCGAATGGCCAGCTAGCCAGTGTTGGGTATAGCGGATTTGGATGCTAGTGGATGAAGTCCCCGTGAATTTGGCACGAGTGACACTGCTTCGAATATTCGAGGCAGTCCTGAATCGTCGTGGGCCAATAGTAATCCATTCTCTTGATCTTCAACTTCATCTTCGGTCCGACTAATGGGAACCACAAAGTCCGTCGTGAGTTTCTTGGACGACCCTTTTTGCTTCTTTTGGTCCCAGGCATCTCAGCCACAGGCAGTCGAATGATCTCTTATAAAGAGTATCATTAAAGAAGGTGAAAGACAGGGCTCGCCTCATAAGCGGATGTCTTGACGACGCGTCTTCGGTGTTCGATGGGATTTGAATTAGTCTATGAAGACTTCTCTCCAATTCATAGCCTTTTCTTCATCCTCTATTTAGAAGGCCGCTTGTTCGGTCGCTCCCTTTATTTCAGACGTCTTCGGAGATATCTCTACCAGCGCGAGAATCCGGCGGCTTTGCATAATGATTTTTACATCATCGAGGTTTTCGTTGCCCAGTTCTTTAGCGAGCTTGGCTAACACATCCGCCTTGCTATTTTTCGCACGCGGTATGCTTTCTAAGACGTAAGAGGGAATTTGAATCAGCAGTTGCTGCACTCTTTCACCAGACCTCATCAGTTCTGGCTTGCACGTATGATAGTCGCCATTTACTTGGCTAATGACCAGCTGGGAGTCTCCATATATGAGGAAGTTTTCGATCCCCATGTCGACAGCGATCTCAAGACCCGCTATCAAAGCTTCATATTCCGCTTCGTTGTTTGTTCTTGGCTCCGTTAAGGAAAGGGCAAAACGCATTATCCCTCCTTGCAGAGTAACAAAGATAAGACCTACACCAGCTTTGATTATCGGGGTGTTTTGCTTTCGCCTCTTCATGGAAGACGCACCGTCGAAGTATAGTTCTCATTGGACATTATTTTCCTCCGTCTTCCCTTCGATTGTGTCGAACGCGTGTGTTAGTTATGTATATGCCCTAGAGGCCATTGTTGTACATATGATGTATATTATAGTGGATGTTTAGACATATATAGAGAGGACTTTCTTGCTCGACATGATAGTATGCTACCTGGTTTCACTTTTTCTTAACATGTTGACCTGTATTGGTTTACTGTCTTGCTCTCACATGTTGATAAAGCCCTTAGGATATGTACTCGACTACGAGGACTATGATGCAGATCATACTAGTGGGGCTAGGATAGTCCAAGAGTACATCCTATAACTGTTCCTAGTCGAGAGAGTATCGAGACAGGGCATCGATACTCCAGAGTAGACTGGCATATATGCTTCTCGACCCATATGATGGGCGATGGATGATCCCATATCCACTGGTGTTTGACATCAGAGAAGGTATACGGGTGCTCAGTTGAGACTGGGTACACTGAACGGACTCGCCGAGAACTCCTAGATGGTATTATACCTATCGTCAGATAGCAGTTCTCTGGTGACACTGATACAGGTTAGTCTGTAGACCCGAGATCGTCATAGAGTCTTGTGTGATTCTCATTGTGCTTTGATTTCCACCTTACCATGTTCATGAGAACTTGCAAAACGGTGGCTTTTGGGTACAGTCCTGAATCACATGTGTTAGTTATATGTATGCCCTAGAGGCCATTACTGTACATAGGATGTATATTGTAGTGGATGCTGGGACATATATAGGGAGGACTTTCTTGCTCGACATGATAGTATGCTATCTGGTTGAACTTTACCTTAACGTGTATACTGATTGTCTCTCTGTTACATGTTGGTAAAGCCCTTAGGATGTGTACTTGACTACCTGGACTATGATGCGGATCATACTAGTGGGGACATGGTAGTCCATAAGTACATCCTTCAAAGTCCCTAGTCGTGGGTGTATCGAGACGGGGCATCGATATACCAGAGTAGACTAGCGTATACCTTCTCGACCCATACAGATGGGCGATGGATGATCCCATATCCATTGGTGTTTGACATCAGAGATGATATACGGGTGCTCAGTACAGACTGGGTACACTGGACGGACTCGCCGAGAACTCCCAGATGGTATTATACCTCACGTCAGATGGCAGTTCTCTGGTGACACTGGTACAGAGTAGTCTGTTGACCCGAGATCGTCATAGAGTCTTGTGTGGTTCCTACTGTGCTTTGATTTCCATCTTACCACGTCCAAGAGGGCGTGCAAAACGGTGGTTTTTGGGTACAGTCCCGAGTCACATGGAGGCAATGAGCGATAGGAGGGGATTCGTCTCTCCCGGTATAGGGGGTTGATGTTGCGCTGTATTCGATTGGCTATAATAGGAAATCCTTGGCCAGGGTTGCTGAGATTTACTGGTAAGTGTTACCAGTAGTTTCTCGAAAAGTTATAGACCTCATATCGACACGACTTATCAAGCTATTGGGGTCTGACGTTTTACCACCCCTAGGCGAGATATGCGACATATCAGACGATCAGACCGGAGTGTACGGTAGTGTTACTGGTTGGATTCACTGGAGTGTGAGCGGGCTTGCTCGTCGATCTTCAGATCGCTCAATACCCGGGTGGCCGTTACGTTTAGCATACTGCTTGCGGCTTGTGGATGTTTGATATGATCATCATCCGCTGCCGGCGTATTGACGAGTCTTTAGAGTCCTACACAGAGGTTTCCTGGCTCAAGCGAAACGAAATAGGAGCGCATATGAGATATGTGCGGGACCGAGAATAATGCGTGTATGTGATACCGTATTCCATTCTCGCGATGAATGTTTCGAAAGGTTGTATGCGATATAACCTAGTTATCGAATCAAGGGTTGGTTCGATAAGCCGATACATAGAATACTAGTCGGTTATATGCGATATGACCGGATCGTTAAATCAAGTGTTGATTTAATGATTTAATGTATAATTATATATTTGATATATTACTTTGCATTAACTAGTATTGGTTCACTTTAAATGGATTTTCTCACTCGGATTGTACACATTGTATATGTGATATACTTTTGTGTACTTGATTGTATCATGTTTGATGATACATGTTATGCTAGGTTTTTGTGTAAGATCAAACCATGGTTACATGATTATGGTTAGGGTTTTGTTTTATTCACTTATTTATTTATCCATTTCATTTTGGAAAATAAATGAGAAGAGAAAAGAATGGTGGCTTTATTTGTTGTTTAGTTGAAGCTTCATGAAGCTTTGACTTTGTCCACCATTCTTATCTCATCCTTAACCCTAACCATTCCTTTAACCCTTGGTTAATTCTCTACACATAACCATAGTTAGAATTATGATAAGGATTGTTTTTCTATTCTTTTTGATTAACTTATCATATATCATTTTCTTCTTCTTCTTCCTTGAACTCAAGAAGAAAACCATTCTTCATCAATGGTGATTGATGAAAACAAGTGAGAAATCCAATTCTAAAGTCTACCCACTTCCTATTTCTTCATCCTCTACCTCTTGCCAAGTAGTAGAGTGTGTTTTCTTCACAAGTTTCTTGACTTGGTGAAGTCGGAGCTTGATTTAGCGATGCCTCGACGTAGATCATCTTCGGCATGGACATCGATGACCTAGCTCGCTTATTCTCCGATGAAGTCGACGCTAGAGCCCGGATTCTTTTTGGACAGCGGAGAGGACTTCGTTGCGGAGCTATGGAGGTGGAGAACCGGATCTACAAAGGTTGTATTTCCGTATCTCTTACTTAAGTGTTAACTAGTTTACTTTTCGCCTAGATTTCTAGCCAACGATCCGTAGTTTAGGGTTTCTCGGCACCGTATTATTTGAAATTGGCATGGTTGATGCCTTGTGAGACCTCACTAGAGTGCCTAGGAACCCTACAGTGGTATCAGAGCCAAGCTAGAGCCTTAGGCGAAGTCTAGACGGAATTTGAAGTCCGAACGAACCCGAAACCCGATCACAAACTTGCTCTCTGTCCTTTTTTGAAAATTGTGGATTTTTCGGAATTAAAAATATGCAGAAAATCAAGCAGGGTTTTCTAAGAATTACTGTAAATTTCGTGGACCTAATTCCACTTTCCCACCGCGGTTCCGCGGCATGAGCAAGGCTCATGCGGCTGATCCGCGGCCGTACGGCCACTGTATTTATATTATTTGGCACAGTAATTCTTAGTTTCCAGTGTTGATTTTTCTGGGAATTTTTAATATTTATTCAAGAGTTGAATTTTCTGCAGTTGTTTTGGGGATTCGGTGTTTCGATCGGAGTATCAAATTTTGTCTGTGTGGTTTTCCGGATAGTTTTTAGAATATGTTAAAAAGTTCGACCGGATATAAATACCCAATTTTTCCCCTGTCGGGAAATTTCCAAGTGTTGGATTTTTCCGTAGTTTAACGACGTTCTAAGTAGTGCAAGTAAAGCGATGGTCCCTCTAGAAGACAACAAACCTTAACTCGATTATGTGACCGTCTTGAACTGCCCTTTGAACCTTCGGGTTTGGGGCAGTACGGCGTGCCACATGTGAGGCGTTGGCTTGACCCTTCTACGGCTGGACCGTTGGTACTGAGGCACGAACTGAATGTTGTTAGACTTATTTCATGTGCTGATCTGTATCGGGAAAACTTGGGTGTTCGAATGTTCAATCGGAAAGTTTAACATTTTCTAATTATCTGGAATGGGATACAATAATTGGAATTCACAAAAGTTATGAGATAACTAAATGAATGTTATAAACATAGCACTTTAGTCTCACTTGATCGGTTGCCACGGAATTTTGATGTGATCAAAAGTCCGTCGCAATCACGTAGCGTACGCGGATACTCGCCGGGTAAACTTAATAGACAGCCTCACTCCATAGCCCCGACCAAGTGACTGTAGGAGAACCCCGTCGCCGAAAGCATCCGTCCGGGTGCTCGCGGTAGCGGTGTTCCGCCTTGGTGCACTTCGTCGACGGTATCAGGGGTGCGGCCGCCTACTAAAGTTTGCGACGAGTATTCGATCAGACTGTCGGGAATCTTGTTGAATTGCCCGACTCGATATTGAAAAGTGTTTTCGATAATGAGACTAAAATGCGGGGTTTATAATTGTTAGGCATGCGATGTCTAAGGAATTCATTTGGTCAGGCATGCGATGTCTGAGATGGTTGCGGATTCCAACTGTTGTAGTTTTACACTTTCTTTGCTGTGACCGTAAGTGTAATATGTGATATCGCCGGTTTCGTTGCTATATGCCAACGACAATTGGGATGCGCATATTTACTTACGTTGATGACATGTGATGTTATGAGTTGCTGGATATGTTATATCGGATCGTCGTGTTTGAATAGCCGGGGGTTTTTATGTGAGATGAGTGTTTTTCATTTTCATTCATGTAAAAACTTGTATGTAATATTCTTTTATTGGGTCGCTTCCAGGTTGCGGAAGTTGTCACCCTTTGTATATTATTTACTTTTCCGCACTAGGATAGACCCAAGGAGAGGAGCACAAGTAACCGGGTTCTGGGGTCCAGTGGGAGACCAACTCGAGGAGTCGAGTCCGGGTCTCCTAACTCCAGAATTGGTAGGGTTGCTTGCCGCTCTCGTAGGGGTCTATGGGTGTGGGTTTGGCTATTCATCGCGACCGTGGAATCCGTGTTTTATACTGGCTCGTATTGAAAACACGGACGTCCTAGTATATCCAATATTTCATATGTTCTTCTGCTGCGATATCTGTGATGTGATCATGAGATGTTCTGTGATAGATACAGTATATAGTATATATGATATATTATATAGACGTTACTTATGTTTTACACCCGTGCTAGCCCTGCCCCGCTCTGCCGTTAGTTACCTAACCTAACGGTGCACGAGGGGACATCGAGGCGAATGCGGATGGCATAAGTGTACGTCGTATTTATCTGTGATGTTTAGGTACATAATTGATGGGACTTCATTAATATGATTAATGAAATAAAAGAAACCTAAGATGTTGTAGAATCGAATTTCAAAATAAAACAGGTAGCTACAGTTCTTGCTATGCATAGCGGTATATGAGATATATCCTGCACCTTATTCGATAAGGAAAGGACCGAGATCCCTTCACCGGGAGTGACTCCTTTAGCAATAACTGGCAGATGCTACAAATTCGGTTTGTCTTTTGATTGCTTTTAAGAGTTTTTGCTTTGCATAGTGATATATATGATATATCCCGCACCTCATTCGACAAGGAAAGGACCGACGATCCCTTCACCGGGAGTGACTCCTTTAGCAAAACTAGAAAAGCCTCAAAAGCACTCCATTTTAAAAATCATTTGATTCTACAACGATATCAAGTTCATTACGCAATAGGTTTTCAGAAAAACCTGTCGTAGCCCTCCGTCATTTCAGATATGTACTGGTTAGTATTCGTGCTGCGTTTGTTGACCTCTGTCAAGGCGTAGTGTGCGGTAGCTGATTAGTGCTTATCTGCATAAGCATATGATGTGATTGATTTAGGGTAGTCGTGCGACCTTATTGACCTCTGTCAAGGGTCGTGCGGGTGGGTTTACTTCAATCAGGAAATGACGGGTTGAACTTGACTAGCAGCCTATGGTTTGTTGACCTCTGTCAAGGTCATAGGACGCTAGGGGCAAAATATTATCGGGAATTTCAAATGTTGAGATTTGCAATGAGATTGCATACCTTCTATGAGATAGTTGGATCCCGATACCCGCTGCGAGTAAGTGTTACTCCTGGAAGAGTTTTATACATTAAAATTAGCCGATCAAGTAGGTGTCTAGAAAGGTGTTAACGAGGTTACGCCTCTGGGAAAACGAGGTTTACATTAATTAGGTTCGTGCGAAAGCACGGGGGACCTCCCTCAAAGTACCGACACTGGCCTGGCTGAAAAATTGGCGAATTTGTAGTGTGTACTTAATCCCGGCTAGTCTTTCCTTTTAGGGTTTGAAGGAAGATTTGATAAAAAGCAGTGGGAGCCATCCTGATTAGATAAAATAATAACCAATCTATTCTTGCAAGAGCGCACGCTGGGTGTTTTCTTCTCTCTCTCTCCTGGTAGCGACCATATCACGCCTTAATCAAGATAATAATACGGAATATTGACCGAACCCGCTTGTTGTACTGAGCTGGGGAACGTTGGTCCCGCTCCAACTTATAATTGTTATAAGACAGAGCAGGAAATTGGGGATTACCAGATTTCCCGTGCCACCCAAATGAAGAGAGTGCATGCTGATGCATCATCTTCGGGTGTGTTCGTTACAAAGAACTGTTTCTCAGTATCCTCTGCGTCCTGGGTATTTGATACCAGATCAGGATCCCAGATATGTAATCTGTTACATAGGGCTACAGAAAGGTAGAGAACTGAGAACGGGTGATAAGTTTCATGAGGCAGAAAACGGGGCAAGAGTTGCAGCCAAGTCTGTCGGTCACTGTCACCCTGTATTACCGATACATTGATTCTGAACGAATGTTATTAGATACCGAACCTGATATACAAAATCATATCAGTCTCTTTATTAGTAAAGAAATGATAAAATTTTGTATTGTTGGATAATGTTTTGAACATTTCTTATATCAAAAGTTGATCGGTTCAGGCACGTTATCTAAAAGCATTAATGTTCTAAATCAAATTACAGTTCTTAGTATACGGAACACACACAAAAGGAAGAGTTCAGAAATGAACGGATTCTTCTTGAGGTATTGTAGACTAGGTCAGATCAATGTGACCCGACTAGCTGAAGTTACATTTAGATGTATATTTAAATAAGTTTGAATTTACATCTTGTGAAACTTGCCAGTCATGTCACAAAGATAACATGACCAGAGCTCTGTTTATTGGAAACAGAGAAAGAGTTAGTAAACTCTTGGGATGATACATGTTGATGTATGTAGGTCCCCTGTCTACACATGCCAGGACCGGTTCTTTGTATTTCATTACATTCTCTGATGATCTTTCAAGATTCAGACCTATGTTCCTGTTGAAACACAAGTCCGAACCTTTTGAGATATTCACAGAATATAAGTTAGAAGTAGAGAACCAAAATACGGGTAAAAGTATTATGTCCTTTGATGAGATCAAGGAGGAGAATACTTGAGCACGGAAATCCTGGTCTATTCTAATGGAGAATGAGATTCTCTCTCAGCATTACTCCTCCGTATACACCATAACACGATGGTATATCGGGGCGGAGCAATAGCACCCTATGTGATATGGTGTGCTCTATGATGAGTACTACTGAGTTACCTATTTCCTTTATGGGAGTTATGCACTTATGAAGTTGCATACCTATTGAATAGGGTTCAAATCAAATCAGTTGCCTACCATTTCATATGTGATATGATAAGGGAAGAGCCCATATCTTAAGTTGGTTAAGATTTGGGGTTGTCCGGGCTATGTCTAAAAGAAAAATCCGGACAAGCTCGAGGCAAGGTCTGTAATGTAGAACTGGAAAGGTTCCAGCTATACAAACTGCAGCTGATGATTTGAAATAACCAAAGGATTCAATAGTTACCAACGAACCTCAGCCTCTCCGCCGATCTAGTAGGGTTCCTCACCCACCTGAGAGATACCTCGGTTTCTCTATGACAGTGGAAGCTAGGATTACATCATGAGATGATGACCCAACTTGTTTCGAGCTGGCCATCAGGAGTGAGACTCTGTGAGAATGGCTGGATGTTTATCGATCTGAGATGGAATCCTTATACACCAACAAAGTATGGACTTTAGTTGCTATATCTGAAGGGTTAAATCCCCATCAGGAGCAAGTAAATCTTGAGAAGATTACTTGGTGTACATGGAAAAGTTGAGACTTTCAAAGCTAGACTTGTTAAAAGTTTGCATCATTGACCAGGTGTGGATAATGAAGAAACCTTTTCAAGTAGCTATGCTTAAGTCCATCCAGATCCTACTTGTCACGGCTACATACCATGACTGCGATATCTGGTGGTTGGGTGTCTTGACCGCTTTTCTAAATGATGATTTAGAAGAGAGCGTCTATAAGTACACAGCCAGAGGGCTTCGTAGACAGTGGGAGCAGCGGAAACGTGTGCAAGATGCTTTATTTGATAAAGCAGGCATCGCGGAGTTGGAACATCTGTTTTGATGAATTAGTCAAAGAAGTTGATATCATCAAAATGGTAGATGAACCTTGTATAAACAAAAAGGTAGTAGGGAGTATGGTGACGATCCTCGTAGAGTACGTGGATGACAAACTCTTGATAAGAAAAGAGTTTCTTATGCTACGCTCGATCAATCTCCGTTTATCACAATGATTCTCCGTGTAGGATCAAAATGATACCTCCTAAATCCTGGGTTTTGGATCTATGAGATAGATCTAAATAGATGTTAGGATACTCACTAGTTGTAGTGAGATGGTATCAGTTGATCCTGGGAAAAATCACTGGAAGTGTTCCAGGGTGATAAAGACGACTGAATGTCAGTCACAGGCATTGTCTATACCCTCAGTAAAGGGACGGAATGTTGGAAGAGTTCCAAGCCAGATACCGTGACATACTAGACGATAAAGGCTGGATACATCGCTACTTATGATGCTACCAAAGAGGCAGTCTGGGTGTATATTGGTTCATGAGATGAACTACGTTCCTACCATTGTGAGACAATGGAGTTGTGGCTTATGCCAAGGAACGTCCGTCCCATCAGTGATCCAGACATATTCTAAGGCAGTGTCGCCTGATCATGGAGATGGTTGATCTCCAGGGAGATCAAGGTAAGAAGAGAAGACTCAGAGGACAAACACAGCGGATCCACTCACAAAGGCCTGTTCCCAGAGAGAGACTTTTATGGGATGGTTGAGTATGAGATACTACAACCACTGCTACAGATGGCCCTAGTGCAAGTGGGAGATTGTTAGTTATATGTATGCCCTAGAGGCCATTACTGTACATAGGATGTATATTGTAGTGGATGCTGGGACATATATAGGGAGGACTTTCTTGCTCGACATGATAGTATGCTATCTGGTTGAACTTTACCTTAACGTGTATACTGATTGTCTCTCTGTTACATGTTGGTAAAGCCCTTAGGATGTGTACTTGACTACCTGGACTATGATGCGGATCATACTAGTGGGGACATGGTAGTCCATAAGTACATCCTTCAAAGTCCCTAGTCGTGGGTGTATCGAGACGGGGCATCGATATACCAGAGTAGACTAGCGTATACCTTCTCGACCCATACAGATGGGCGATGGATGATCCCATATCCATTGGTGTTTGACATCAGAGATGATATACGGGTGCTCAGTACAGACTGGGTACACTGGACGGACTCGCCGAGAACTCCCAGATGGTATTATACCTCACGTCAGATGGCAGTTCTCTGGTGACACTGGTACAGAGTAGTCTGTTGACCCGAGATCGTCATAGAGTCTTGTGTGGTTCCTACTGTGCTTTGATTTCCATCTTACCACGTCCAAGAGGGCGTGCAAAACGGTGGTTTTTGGGTACAGTCCCGAGTCACATGGAGGCAATGAGCGATAGGAGGGGATTCGTCTCTCCCGGTATAGGGGGTTGATGTTGCGCTGTGTTCGATTGGCTATAACAGGAAATCCTTGGCCAGGGTTGCTGAGATTTACTGGTAAGTGTTACCAGTAGTTTCTCGAAGAGTTATAGACCTCATATCGACACGACTTATCAAGCTATTGGGGTCTGACGTTTTACCACCCCTAGGCGAGATATGCGACATATCAGACGATCAGACCGGAGTGTACGGTAGTGTTACTGGTTGGATTCACTGGAGTGTGAGCGGGCTTGCTCGTCGATCTTCAGATCGCTCAATACCCGGGTGGCCGTTACGTTTAGCATACCGCTTGCGGCTTGTGGATGTTTGATATGATCATCATCCGCTGCCGGCGTATTGACGAGTCTTTAGAGTCCTACACAGAGGTTTCCTGGCTCAAGCGAAACGAAATAGGAGCGCATATGAGATATGTGCGGGACCGAGAATAATGCGTGTATGTGATACCGTATTCCATTCTCGCGATGAATGTTTCGAAAGGTTGTATGCGATATAACCTAGTTATCGAATCAAGGGTTGGTTCGATAAGCCGATACATAGAATACTAGTCGGTTATATGCGATATGACCGGATCGTTAAATCAAGTGTTGATTTAATGATTTAATGCATAATTATATAT
The DNA here is from genome assembly GCA_030015575.1 of Agapanthus africanus. Classification (NCBI taxonomy): domain Eukaryota; kingdom Viridiplantae; phylum Streptophyta; class Magnoliopsida; order Asparagales; family Amaryllidaceae; genus Agapanthus; species Agapanthus africanus. The sequence goes on along the minus strand of CM057350.1, from coordinate 125,483,240 downwards.
TTGATATATTACTTTGCATTAACTAGTATTGGTTCACTTTAAATGGATTTTCTCACTCGGATTGTACACATTGTATATGTGATATACTTTTGTGCACTTGATTGTATCATGTTTGATGATACATGTTATGCTAGGGTTTTTGTGTAAGATCAAACCATGGTTACATGATTATGGTTAGGGTTTTGTTTTATTCACTTATTTATTTATCCATTTCATTTTGGAAAATAAATGAGAAGAGAAAAGAATGGTGGCTTTATTTGTTGTTTAGTTGAAGCTTCATGAAGCTTTGACTTTGTCCACCATTCTTATCTCATCCTTAACCCTAACCATTCCTTTAACCCTTGGTTAATTCTCTACACATAACCATAGTTAGAATTATGATAAGGATTGTTTTTCTATTCTTTTTGATTAACTTATCATATATCATTTTCTTCTTCTTCTTCCTTGAACTCAAGAAGAAAACCATTCTTCATCAATGGTGATTGATGAAAACAAGTGAGAAATCCAATTCTAAAGTCTACCCACTTCCTATTTCTTCATCCTCTACCTCTTGCCAAGTAGTAGAGTGTTTTTTCTTCTCAAGTTTCTTGACTTGGTGAAGTCGGAGCTTGATTTAGCGATGCCTCGACGTAGATCATCTTCGGCATGGACATCGATGACCTAGCTCGCTTATTCTCCGATGAAGTCGACGCTAGAGCCCGGATTCTTTTTGGACAGCGGAGAGGACTTCGTTGCGGAGCTATGGAGGTGGAGAACCGGATCTACAAAGGTTGTATTTCCGTATCTCTTAGTTAAGTGTTAACTAGTTTACTTTTCGCCTAGATTTCTAGCCAACGATCCGTAGTTTAGGGTTTCTCGGCACCGTATTATTTGAAATTGGCATGGTTGATGCCTTGTGAGACCTCACTAGAGTGCCTAGGAACCCTACAACATGGAGGCAATGAGCGATAGGAGGGGTTTCGTCTCTCGCTGTATTGGGAGTTGATGTTGCGCAGTGTTCGATTGGTTATAACTGGAAGTCCCTGGCCAGGGCTGATATGGAGTGCTACTGGTAAATGTTATCAGTAGTTTCTTGACTCGTTATGATCCTCACATCGACACGACTTATCGGTTACTGGGGTCTGACATTTACCACCCCTAGCCTGGATATGCGACATATCAGACGAAGAGACCGGACTGTACGGTAGTGTTACCGATTGGATTCATAGGAGTATGTACAGGCTTGCTTGTTGATCTTCTGATCGATCAATACCTGGGTGGCTGTTATGTTTAGCTGACAGCTTGCAGCTTGTGGGTGTTTGATATGATCATCACCTACTGCCGGCGTATTGACGATTCTTTAGAGTCCTACACAAATGTTTCCTGGCTCAGGCAAAACGGAGTAGGAGCACATATGTGATATGTGCGGGATCGAGAATAATACATGTATGTGATACCGTATTCGATTCTCGCGATATGTGATATCGGCCGGGTATATGTGATGTAACCGGGTCATCGGATCAAGGGTTGATTCGATGAACTGATACAGATTATATTAGTCGGTTATTTGCAAAATAGCCGGATTATCGGATCAAGTGTCGATTCGATAATCTAATGTATAATTATATATTTGATATATTACATTATATTAACTAATATAAGCTCACTTAAAGATTCTTTTTCTCACTTGATGATACATTGATGTATATGTGATATATGTTAATTGTATTATTTTCTTTTGTTACATTATATATTATATATGTGATATATAATATTGTAACATGTTAGGGTTACAAATGCAACTAGGGTTTAGAGAGTAAACCATGCTAGGGTTTGAATTTGGGTTAACATTTTCTTTTAAGTTTAATTCTTATTTGGATGGATAAGTTTTGGAGAAGCTTCATGTTGCTTTGACAAAGTCCACCCTCTTTATTTTATTCTTAATATTTATTATTCTCACTTTAACCCTAGCCTATGCTTTATTCTCTACATGAGTTAGCCATAATACATATCTAACTATGGTTGCATTTCTAAGCTCAACAATAATTCATTTTTCATTCATCACAACTTCATCTTCTTCTTCCTCTCTCCAAAAGCTTTCTAGCTTTTATTTTGTGATGATTGTTTTGTGAGACAAAAGAAAACAAAAGAGAGCAAAATTCCTACTTCATCATCCTCATCTATTCTAGCCACTTAGATTAGGGTGTTCACTTCACTAATATCTAATTAGTGAAAAGAAAGCTTGGGTTTGTGATCTCTCAAGGTATATTATCTTGGATTAGTGAATACTTCAAGTTAGCATGTCTCATTCACTTCATGGAGCCTCTATATAGTCCGCGAGCTTGATGATCGCAGTGAAGGGACCTCAACTCGGAGCATATGAAGCGAAGGAACGGACTACAAAGGTTGTAATTCCTAATTGTTAGATGTTAAGTTGTTAACATATAGTTTTTGTTTGATTCTCTAGTTAAGATCCTAAGTTTTGGGTTCTCTATAATGGCAAAATTTTAAAATTGGTATGGATGATGCTACCCGAAACCTTGCTGCCGTTGTAGGTAACCCAACAGTGGTATCAGAGCCTAGCTAGAGAATTAGACAGATAAGCGTAGGATTACGAAATCGAAACAACTCCGAAACACCCGACGTAAAACCCTAGTTTCTGTAAATTTTTCAGTGTGTCAAAAAAAATTTCAAACAGCTGCAGAATGATGTATGTGATACATTATGAACACCGTACAAATTTTAGCCCATTCCCTCGGAAATTGGCCGAGATCATACCCCCTAAAACCGGCCAGATCGGACCCCATCTGGCTGAAATTTGCACAGTGTTTAAAGATCTGGGTTTTGATATTTTAGGTGTTGTTTGTGTTTGCTAGCAAATGCAATTCGGAGTGTTTCGTATTCGTAATTCTAAGTTTTGTTTCGGTTATTTTAGACGATATTAAAAAGTTCGATCGGATATCAAATACCCACTTTAACCCTTACCGGAAATTTTTTTAAGAGTTGGATCTTTTTCATAGTTAAAGAACATTCAAATATCGTGCAAGTGATGTAGTGAACCCTCTAGAAGAACAAAACCTTAACTCGATTTTGTGACCGTCGAAACCGCCACTAAACCTTAGGGTTTGTGGTAGTTTGGCGGTGCCACAAGTGAGGCATTGGTTGACCCTTCTACGGCTGGTTCACTACTACTGTGGCATGTGATGGATACTTCTTAACTACGCTCAAGTGTTGAGTATTTTGGAAAATTTTGGGTGTTTGTTGATTCGATCGGAATGTTTAATATCGTCTAACTTTTTCTGTAATGTGATACAATATGTGGAATTCATATAGTTAGGCATGAAATCCATGATATTTGATATTTCGGGTTTACGATGTCTAAGATGATTGTGGATTCTAAATGTTGTAGTTTTTCACTTTCTTTTCTGCGACCGTAAGTGTAATATGTGGTATATCGCCGTTTCCGTTGCTATATGTCAACGACAATTGTGATAGGCATATTTACTTACGTTGATGACATGTGATGTTATGTGTTGCTGTGATATGTTATATTGGATCGTCGTGTTTTGAATAGCCGGGGTTTTATGTGAGATGAGGGTTTTTATTTTCATTCATGTAAAATTCAATTGTATGTAATATTCTTTTATTGGGGCACTTCCGGGTTGAGGATGATGTCATTATGGTATATTATTTATTTTTCCGCATTAGGATAGACCCAAGGAGGGGAGCACAAATAACCGGGTTCTAGGGTCCAGTGGGAGGCCACCTCGAGGAGTCGAGACTGGGTCTCCTAACCATAGAATTGGTAGGGTTGCTTGCCGCTTTCGTAGGAGTCTAGGGTTGTGGGTTTGGCTATTCATCGCGTTCGTGGAATCCGTGTTTTATACAGGCTCAAAATAAAACACGGACCTCCTAGTATATCCAATATTTCATATGTTTCTTCTGCTGCTGATATACTGTGATGTGATCATATTATATGCGTGAGACGAATGCTTTATTATTGTATATATGATATATAAACGTTGCTTATGTTTTGCACCCGCGCCAGTCCCGCCCCGTTATGCCGTTAGTTAAGTAACCTAACGGTGCATAACGGGACACTGTGGCGAATGCGGGTGGCATAAGCGTACGTTATATTTTCGTTTCTTCTGTGATGCTTAGGAAGCTTAAATGATGGGATTCATTAATGAGATTAATGAAAAAAAAGAAACCTAAAAAATGTTGTAGAATCAAATTTATAAAAAGGGTAGCTCTAGTTTTTGCATTGCATAGCGGTATTCCTTGTAGAATATCCAGCACCTTATTCGATAAAGAGCGAGCCGAGATCCCTTCACCGGGAGTGACCTCTTTAGCGAAACTAGCAGATGCTACAACTCACTCGGTTTTGTTTTTAATTGCTTATATAGTTCTTGTTTTGCATAGTGGTATTTGTGAAATATCCTGCATCTTATTCGATAAGGAAAGAGCCGAGATCCCTTCACCGGGAGTGACCTCTTTAGCGAAACTAGTAAAAGCCTTAAAAACACTCCTTTTTCAAAATCGCTTGCTTCTACAACGATATCAAGTTCATTACGCTCATGGTTTTCTGAAAAACCTGCGTAGCCCTCTGACATTTCAGATAAGTAATACTTAGTATTCGTGCTGCGTTTGTTGGCTTTCGTCAAGGCGTAGTGTGCGGTAGCTAACTAGTGCTTATATGCAACATAAGATGAGATTGAATTAAGGTAGTCGTACGGCCTTGTTGGCTTTCGTCAAGGGTCGTGCGGGTGGGTTTAATTCAATCATGAAATGTACGGGTTGAACTTGACTAGCGGACTATGGTTTGTTGGCTTTCGTCAAGGTCATAGCACGTTAGGGGTAAAAGCATTATCGGGAATTTCAAGTGTTGAAATTTTCAATGAGATTGCATACCTTCTATAGGATAGTTGGATCATGATACCCACTGCGAGTAAGAGTTACTCCTGGAAGAATTTTACACAAGACAATTAGCCGATCAAGTAGGTGACTAGAAAGGTGTTTACGGGGTTATGCCTCTGAGAAAACGAAGTTTATTTTAATTAGGTCCATGTGAAAACACGGGAAACCTCCCTCAAAGTACCAACACTGGCCTGGCTGAAAAATTGGCGAACTTGTAAAGTGTAATTAATCCTGGCTAGTCTTACCTTTTAGAGTTTGAAGGAAAATTTGATGAAAACAGTGGGAGCCATCCTGATTAGATAAGATAATAACCAATCTAATCTTGCAAGAGCATACGCTAAAATGTTTTCTTGTCTCTCTCTCTAGGTAGCGACCATGTCAGGTCTTAATCAAGATAATGATATGGATGTATTGACTGAACCCGCTTATTATACTGAGCAGGGAAACGTTAGTCCCGCTCCAACTTATAATTGTTATAAGTCCGAGCAGAAAATAGGAGAATATCTGGATTCTCACGCCGCCCAAACAAAAAACAAGCATGTTGATGCATCTTCTTCGGGTGTGTTTGTTATCGAGAACTGTTTCTCAGTTCACTCTACGTCCTGGGTATTAGATACCGGATCGGGATACCACATATGTAACATGTTACATGGACTACGGAAAGGTAGAAAACTGGGAGAGGGTGATCATTCCATAAGAGTAGGGAATGGTGTAAATGATGCAGCCAAGGCTGTTGGCGAATATCACCTTGTGTTGCCAAATGGTAATACATTGATTCTGAACGAATGCTATTACATTCCGACCCTGATATGCAATATTATATCAGTTTCTTTATTGAGTAAAGAAGGATTTAATTTTATAGTACAGGATAATGTTATGAACATCTTCCTGAATCAAAAGTTGATTGGATCAGGCTCGTTAAATAATGGCATATACGTTCTAAATCAAACTACGGTTCTTAATGTACAAAACACACACAAGAGGAAGAGTTCAGAAATGAACGAATCCTTCTTATGGTATTGTAGACTAGGTCATATCAATGCAACACGACTAGCTAAGTTACACAAGGATGGATATTTGAATCCGTTCGAATTTTCATCCTATGACACTTGCCAGTCATGTCTCAAAGGCAAGATGACCAAAACTCCGTTTAGTGGACACGGAGAAAGAGTTACGGAACTCTTGGGACTGATACATAGTGATGTATGTGGTCCCATGTCTACACATGCCAGAAATAGTTCTTCGTACTTCATTACATTCACTGACGATCTCTCAAGATACGGACATGTGTTCCTGCTGAAACACAAGTCTGAAGCTTTTGAGAAATTCATAGAAAATAAGCACAAAGTAGAGAACCAAACGGGCAAAAGTATTAAGTTACTTCGATCTGATCGAGGAGGAGAATACTTGAGCAATGAGTTTCTAGACTATCTAAAAGAGAATAGGATTCTCTCTCAGCTTACTCCTCCCTATACGCCACAGCACAATGGTGTATCGGAGCGGAGGAATCGCACCCTATTAGATATGGTGCGCTCTATGATGAGCACTACTGAGTTGCCTATTTCCTTTTGAGGGTATGCGCTTGAAACAGCCATACACCTATTGAATATGGTTCCTACCAAATCAGTGCCTACTACTCCATATGAGATATGGAAGGGGAAAAGACCATCTCTTAATTATGTTAAGATATGGGGTTGTCCGGCCTATGTCAAAAGGTACAATCCGGACAAACTCGAGGCAATGTCTGTCCTGTGCAAGTTTGTAGGATATCCCAAAAACTCGCAAGGGTATATCTTCTACCACACTGAGGAACAAAAGGTGTTTGTTTCTCGACATGCTACCTTTTAGAAAAGGAATTTCTTGCAAAGGAAATTAGTGACGAGGATGTAGAACTGGAAGAAGTTCCAGCCAGACAAACTACGACAGAAGATTTGATAGAACCAGAGGATTCAGTAGTTCCCGATGAACCCCAGCCTCTCCGCCGATCTAGTAGGGTTCCTCATCCACCTGAGAGATATTACGGTTTTCTCATCAATGGTGGGAGTGAGGATTGCATCATGGAAGATGATGACCCGACTAGTTTCGAGCAGGCCATCACGAGTGGAGACTCTGTGAAGTGGCTGGATGCAATGCGATCTAAGATGGAATCCATGTACACTAACAAAGTATGGACTTTGGAAGTTGCTCCTGAAGGGGTAAAACCCATTGGGAGCAAATGGATCTTTAAGAAGAAACTTGGTGTAGATAGAAAAGTTGAGACTTTCAAAGCTAGACTTATTGTAAAGGGTTTTCGTCAACGACCAGGTGTGGATTATGACGAAACATTTTCTCCAGTGGCTATGCTTAAGTCCATCCGGATCTTACTTGCCATTGATGCATACCATGACTACGAAATCTGGCAAATGGATGTTAAGACCGCCTTTCTAAATGGTGATTTAGAGGAGTGCGTGTACATGACTCAGCCAGATGGCTTCGTAGATAGTGGGAGCTGCGGAAAGCTGTGCAAGCTGCTTAAATCCATCTACGGGTTAAACCAGGTATCGCGGAGTTGGAACATCGGCTTTGATGTGGTAGTCAAAGAGTTTGACTTCATCAAGAACGTAGATGAACCTTGTATTTACAAGAAGGTTGCAGAGAGTAAAGTTGTCTTCCTCGTATTATACGTGGATGACATACTCTTGATAGGAAATGATGTTCCTAAGCTGCACTCGGTCAAGCTCTTCTTATCATATAGATTCTCAATGAAAGATCTAGGTGATGCCTCCTGCATTTTGGATATTAAAATCTATAGAGATAGATCTAAAAGGATACTGGGATTGTCCCAATTCAGGTACATTGACACCATACTAAAGATGTTTAGTCTGGAAGAATCCAAGCGTGGGTATTAACCAACGATCTCTGGATTCACTCACTCTAAAGAGATGTCTCCCAAGACTGATTTGGAGAGATCTCGCATGCAAGGGATACCCTATGCTTCGGCAGTAGGCTCTATCATGTACGCGATGCTATATACCAGACCCGATGTAGCATACTCACTAAGTGTAGTGAGTAGGTATCAAGCAGATCCAGGAGAGAATCACTGGACAGCTGTGAAGAAAATTCTCAAGTACTTGAGAAGGACTAAGGAGATGTTCTTGGTGTATGGCAACGGAGAACTCCAGGTGGAGTCCTTTACCGATTCGAGCTTCCAAAGTGATAAGGACGACTCTAAGTCGCACTCGGGATTTGTCTTTACTCTCAATGGAGGGGTGGTGTGTTGGAAGAGTTCCAAACAGGAAACCGTGGCAGACTCGACGATGGAGGTTGAATACATCGCTGCCAACGATGCTGCCAAAGAGGCTGTCTGGATGAAAAAGTTCATAACTGAACTTGGAGTGGTTCCGTCCATTGTGGATCCAATACCTTTGTATTGTGATAACAATGGAGCTGTAGCTTTGGCCAAGGAACCCAGGTCCCATCAGAGATCCAGGCATATTCTGAGGCGGTATCACCTGATCAGGGAGATAGTTGACCGCCGAGAGATCGAGGTCAGGAGAGTTGACACGAAGGACAACACTGCGGATCCACTCACGAAGTTCATACCCCAGATACAATTTGAGAGACTCTTCGGGATGTTGGGTCTGAGATACTACAACAATTGACCTTAGTGCAAGTGGGAGATTATTAGTTATGTATATGCCCTAGAGGCCATTGTTGTAAATATGATGTATATTATAGTAGATGCTTGGATATATATAGATAGGACTTTCTTGCTCGACATGATAGTATGCTATCTGGTTTCACTTTGTCTTAACATGTTGACTTGTATTGGTTTACAGTCTTGCTCTCACATGTTGATAAAGCCCTTAGGATATGTACTCGACTACTAGGACTATGATACAGATCATACTAGTAGGGCCAGGGTAGTCCAAGAGTACATCCTATAACTGTTTCTAGTCGAGGGAGTATCGAGACAGGGCATCGATACTCCAGAGTAGACTGGCATATACGCTTCTCGACCCATATGATGGGCGATGGATGATCTCGTATCCATTGGTGTTTGACATCAGAGAAGGTATACGAGTGCTCAGTGAAGACTGGGTACACTGAACGGACTCGCCGAGAACTCCTAGATGGTATTATACCTATCGTCAGATAGCAGTTCTCTAGTGACACTGGTACAGGTTAGTCTGTAGACCCGAGATCGTCATAGAGTCTTTTGTGATTCCCACTGTGCTTTGATTTACACCTTACCACGTTCATGAGAACGTGCAAAATGGTGGCTTTTGGGTACAGTCCCGAATCACATGGAGGCAATGAGCGATAGGAGGGGTTTCGTCTCTCCCGGTATTGGGAGTTGATGTTGCGCAGTGTTCGATTGGCTATAACTGGAAGTCCTTAGCCAGGGCTGATATGGAGTGCTACTGGTAAGTGTTATCAGTAGTTTCTCGACCCGTTATGAGCCTCACATCGACACGACTTATCGGTTACTGGGGTCTGACGTTTACCACCCCTAAACTGGATATGCGACATATCAGACGAAAAGACCGGACTGTACGGTAGTGTTACTGATTGGATTCACAGGAGTATGTACAGGCTTACTTGTTGATCTTCTGATCGATCAATACCCGGGTGGCTGTTACGTTTAGCTGACCGCTTGCAGCTTGTGGGTGTTTGATATGATCATCACCAACTACCGGTGTATTGACGATTCTTTAGAGTCCTACACAGATGTTTCCTGGCTCAGGCAAAAAGGAGTAGGAGCACATATGTGATATGTGCGGGACCGAGAATAATACATGTATGTGATACCGTATTCTATTCTCGCGATATGTGATATCGGCCGGATATATGTGATATAGCCCGGTCATCGGATCAAGGGTTGATTCGATGAACTGATACAGATTATATTAGTCGGTTATTTGCAAAATAGCCGGATTATCGGATCAAGTGTTGATTCGATAATCTAATGTATAATTATATATTTGATATATTACATTACATTAACTAATATAAGCTCACTTAAAGATTCTTTTTCTCACTTGATGATACATTGATGTATATGTGATATATGTTAATTGTATTATTTTCTTTTGTTACATTATATTTTATATATATGATATATAATATTGTAACATGTTAGGGTTACAAATGCAACTAGGGTTTAGAGATTAAACCATGCTAGGGTTTGAATTTGGGTTAACATTTTCTTTTAAGTTTAATTCTTATTTGGATGGATAAGTTTTGGAGAAGCTTCATGTTGCTTTGACAAAGTCCAACCTCTTTGTTTTATCCTTGATATTTGTCAACCTCACTTTAAACCTAGCCTATGGTTTATTCTCTACATGAGTTAGACATTATACATATCTAACTATAGTTGCATATCTAACCTCGACAATAATTCATTTTTCAATCATCACAACTTCATCTTCTTCTTCCTCTCTCTAAAAGCTTTCTAGCTTTTATTTTGTGATGATTGTTTTGTGAGAAAAAGAAAACAAAAAAAAAAGCAAAATTCCTACTTCATCATCCTCATATATTCTAGCCACTTAGATTAGGGTGTTCACTTCACTAATACCTGATTAGTGAAAAGAGAGCTTGGGTTTGTGATCCCTCAAGGTAGATCATCATGGATTAGTGAAGACTTCAAGCTAGCATGTCTCATTCACCTCATGGAGCCTCTATATAGTCCGCGAGCTTGATGATCGCAGCGAAGAGACCTCAACTCGGAGCTTATAAAGTGAAGGAACGGACTACAAAGATTTTAACCCCTAACTGTTAGATGTTAAGTTGTTAACATATAGTTTTTGTTTGATTCTCTAGTTAAGATCCTAGGTTTAGGGTTATCTATAATGGCAAAATTTTAAAATTTGCATGGATGATGCTACCCGAAACCTTGCTGCCAGTGTAGGTAACCCAACAGCGTGTTCATCTGGCAATTCGCAATTTAAGAGAGAATCAGCTGGTATCGGATGCTTGGCGAGAAAGTCGGCGATGGCCTGGCCTTTTACTGCCTTGAGGGGCCGATACGTCATCGAGAACTCCATCAAGAGGAGGGTCCATTTGGCAAGCCTTCCCGTTAGTATGGCTCTTGACATCAAATACTTGAGAGGATCCACCTTTAATATGAGATGGACCTCATGTGCCAAGGCATAATGTCGAAGCTTCGTTATCGCGAAGATCAGTGCCAAGCAATGCTTTTCGATGGGGGAGTAGTTGTTTTCTGCCCCCAGGAGAACTCGACTCAAATAACAGAGAGCTCTCTCCTTCCCCTAGTCATTCTCCTGTACCCATAGTGCGCCTAAAGAACCTTCAAGGGCTGTTATGTATAGGATGAGATGCTTTCTCTTGACCGGAGCGTTCAGTACTGGCGGGTTCTGCAGGTATTGCTTAATTTCATCCAATGCACTCTAGTATTTACGATCCCAAATGAACGGGGTCCTCTTCTTCATTAGATAACTGTAGGAGCGGCATTTGCTGGAGAAGTTAGATATGAACCGCCGGATATACGCGAGCTTTCCTAGGAGAGACCGCAGTTGCTTGAGATTTCTTGGCGAGGGCATTTCCATAATCGCCTTGATCTTTGATGGGTCTATTTCGATGCCTCGGTGTCATACAATGAATCCTAGGAATTTGCCTGAGGAGACTCCAAACGCACATTTCAGAGGGTTCATCTTCAGATTATATTTCCGAAGACGCTCGAACACTATTTTCAAATGCTCCCAATGCTCCTCGAACGATTTGCTTTTCACCACAAGGTCATCGATATAATATTCGACAATCTCGTGTATGAAGTCATCGAAGATCTTCGTCATGGCAAACTCGTCCTAAAACCCCTACTGAGCCTGACAGTGACAATATCCATACAGTCCAGTACGTTCATCTATGAGTATCGCATATTGAGTCTAGGGGATGGATAAAGTCAGACCTCTAATAACGCGACATTTAGTGTCGGTATGAAACCTATCACCACTTGAGAAACTACCGATCCTAGATCAGTAATTCTCTACTACCTTGGCCAAGAATTTCTGGTGATGGCCACCCGTGCACACCGTGACATCAACCCCCAATACCGGGAGAGACGAATCCCGTGACGATCCGTTCACTGCCTCCGTATGGCTCGGGACTGTACCCAACTAAAACCTGTTTGCACGACTAATAATGCGACATTTAGTGTCGGTATGAAACCTATCACCACTTAAGAAACTATCGATCCTAGATCAGTAATTCTCTACTACCTTGGCCAAGAATTTCTGGTGATGGCCACCCGTGCACACCGTGACATCAACCCCCAATACCGGGAGAGACGAATCCCGTGACGATCCGTTCACTGCCTCCGTGTGGCTCGGGACTGTACCCAACTAAAACCTGTTTGCACGACTCCTTTGAGCCGTGGTAGGGTAGTAATCAAAGCACAATGGGAACTCACACGAGACAAATGACGATCTCAGGTCGATAGACTAACCTGTACACATGTCACTAGGTAACTGCTATCTGAAAATAGATATAATACCAACTAGCAGGTTCCCGGCGAGTCCGTCCGGTGTACTCATAACCCAATGAGCACCTGTATATATCTTAGGTGAGCAAAATAACACCAATGGCTTGTGAGACCGGCCGCCACCTCTCTTCGGGGTCTCGATCAGTATACACTAGTCTACTCTTGGAGTATCGATACCCAGTCTCGAAACTCTTACGACTAAGGACATTTTAAGGATGTGCTTATAAACTACCCAGCTCCCACGTATATGATCGCCATCATACTGCTGGTAGTCAAGCATGAATCATATGGGCTCTATCAACATGTAATAGTGATCTGTAATATCACCTGAAGCATGTACACGATGATAAAGACAAACCAGATAGCACACGATCATCTTGAGTAAGATTGTTCTACCGGTATAGGTCATCCCTCAATCATTACAATCACGCTCCTGCTATCCAATAATTGACTTGAGGGCATTATAGCCAATAGATATCAAGTTCGTTACACTCATGGTTTTCTTAAAAATCTGCGTAGCCCTCCGTCATTTTAGATAAGTACTATTTAGTATTCGTGCTATATTTGTTGGCCTTCGTCAAGGCATAGTGTGCGGTAGCTGATCAGTGCTTATCTGCCAGCATGTGATGTAATTGGATTAGGGTAGTCGTGCGACTTTGTTGGCCTTCGTCATGGGTCATACGGGTGGATTAATTCAATCAAGAAATGAACGAGTTGAACATGACTAGCGGCCTATGGTTTGTTGGCCTTCGTCAAGGTTATACGAAGCTAGGGGTAAAACATTATTGAGAATTTCAAGTGTTGAAATTTGCAATGAGATTGCATACCTTCTATATGATAGTTGGATCCCGATACCCACTGCGAGTAAGAGTTACTCCTGGAAGAATTTTGCACTTTACAGTTAGCTAATCAAGTAGGTATCTAGAAAGGTGTCAACGGTGTTATGCCTCTAGGGAAATGAGGTTTATTTTAATTAGGTCCGTGCGAAGACATGGGGAACCTCCCTCGGAGTACCGATACCTGCCTAGCCGAACGATTGGCGAACCTGTAGGGTGTAATTAATCCCGGCTAATCTTACCTTTTAGGGTTTGAAGGAAAATTTGATAAGAACAGTGGGAGCAATCCTGATTAGATAAAAATCCAATCTAATCTTGCAAAGAGCGCACGCAAAGTGATTACTGTTCCCCTCCGAACGGCGGCTACGAGATGTGAGGACGTCTTGCCTGAGATTCGGGGCAGATGCTATATGGTTTTATCCGTCCACCTCTCCGAAGATGCCAAGTTGATTTATGGCACCGTGTATCGGAGGTTTAGATGGATGCGGCCGATGTAGCAGACTTCGTCAGATTCCCCCTCGCTTGAGGGGTTTTTGATTGTGGGGACGCTCTTCTCTGCAGGCGCAAGCCCCTGCAGTTAATTACGCTGCCGCATCGCGGTAGCCACTTTCTCCTTCTCCAGAATTTCACTTCGTGTCGTGTGTGTTTGTTTTGTTTGTGGTTGCCCGTGGATTGTATACGGAGACCGAGTAATGCCGTCGCCCGTAGGACGTGGATTAGTCCAAATCCGTATTTACTTAGATTTGGGTTTGGTGTTTTTAGTTTAAGGATACGTTAGCCGTATTGAGGCTAAGATCAACTTAAACGTTCGTCAAGGATACGTTAGTCTGATTTGAGACTAAGATCAACTTAACGTGGTGATCCATTTAATATATGGCCGTCGGGACTCATCACCTCTCTGACGTCATTGAAGGATTACAACGATAGGTGTCAGAGGAGTTCAGAGATGTACCCTCGAACCAAAGTCGATTTGGAGTTTTATAGTCCATTTGAATGTTTAAGGATACGTTAGCCGTGTTTGGGGCTAAGATCAACTTAAATAGGATCGTTTAGATCCGGCAAAAGAGCATTTGGGGGCTTTATTGCTCCAGTTTAGGGACGTGGTGGTCCATCGCCAGTTTAGGGACGTGGTGGTCCATATTCCAGTTTAGGGACGTGGTGGTCCGACATTAGTTTAAGGACGTTTTGGTTCAATATTAGTTTAGGGACGTCTCGGTCCACGAGTTTAAGGACCCCGCAGTCCGTATCGATGTGTGGTCGTCGGGACCCGTCACCTCTCTGACGTCGTTGAAGGATTACAGCGATGGGTGTCAGAGGAGTTCGGAGATGTACCCTCGAACCGGATGTAAATTGATTTAGGAGAGCAATCTTGCTCAGTCAATTTAATTTAAGGACTTACGGCCAAAATTGGGCTAAGTACAGTTAAAAATGTCCACATTTTGTTTGCATTTGGCCTTTGTCTGGGCTTTCCCCTTTTTAGAATAATGCATAGCATTACTTCAGGCCATTTATGCCCATTTTGACTGGGCTCTGCCCTTTTTATTATAATGCAAAGCATTTGTTTTGGTCCATTGGACCTCTCAATTGGGTTCTGCTCTTTTAAATAATGCATAGCATTTTTATTATTTTGTTTGGACTCTGCCCATTTATAAATGATGCTGAGCATCAATTTAATTAGGCCTGCTTGATCTTTTTGATTTGGGCCTGGCCCTTTAGGAAATGCATTGCATTTTCAGGTGCTTTGCTCCAATCAGAGAGCGCAAGCGCTTGTGATGACGACACGTGTCATGCAAGCGCAGTGCGCTGCGCTAGTGTGCTGCGCTTACGCTGCTGACACGTGGCGTACCTTGGTGAGTTGCGCCAATTCCAGAGAGCAAAGCTCTATTTCAAGAGCGCGTATCGCAAGTTGTTTTGTAGCTGACACGTGGCGTTCTCCCAAGAGCGCAACAGCGCAGTTTGGAAGTGCAAACTACTAAGAATCTTTTAGATTCAAGAACAGGAGTGCAAAGCACTATTTGATTTCTTGATCTAATTTAGATCGAAGAAAAGATAAGTTTTTCTTGTTTTTCTTATCTCAAAGAACCAAAGGTTCATAAAAGTGCAAAGCACTATTTTTTTATTATTTTTTTTTATTAAAGATCATTGATCTTGTTTTTAGATCTATGATCTGTTCATGAGAGAACTTTCTCTTTTTTCTAAAGGTTTTTACCTTTTTGTTCTTGAGGAATTCTTCAGAGTTCTCTTTCCCTTCTTCTTTTTTTTTTTTAGAAAATGTTGATGCCTTTGAATTGGGGCCTAGGGTCCTTTTTATAGTGCCCATAAATTAGTTAAATTTGTTAAAGAGATCTTTCTCTGAGTGATTTGGGGAATTTTCCCCACCGTTGGATCTTTGATCCAAAGGCTCCTGTTTTACAGAAGAAAATCTTCTTGTTTTAACAAGAACAGAAAAGATTTCTTTAGAATTTTAATTCTGTTTGGCGCAAATGCCTCAGCGCGTGACACGTGTCGCGCAGCGCACAGCGCAGCGCAACTGCGCTAGCGCATCTACGCTGACACGTGTCGCGCAGCGCAAAGTGCAGCGCAACTGCGCTAGCGCTTCTGCGCTGACACGTGCAGCGCAAAACTTACGCAACTGAAGCGTTGCTTCCTTTAATTTTGTTTAAAACAGAGCTTTGCTCTGATTGGGTGCGCTGTCTTGGGCGCTGCGCTGATGTGTCTGCACTTGACACGCGGCGCGTTGCACGCAGCGCGAAGAATTTGAGGCGTTACTTCATTTATTAAAGTTTAAATTTTCAAAGCAGAGCCTTGCTCTGATTGGGGGAAGATGAAGCGTTGCTTCATCTCCCGCCTCGTAATTTGAACAGAGCTTTGCTCTGATTGGGGTAAACAAATGCCCCCCCTCCCCACCGTTGCGCTTACGTGGTCCCAAACGTGAGCGCAACGGTGGCGGAATTCCAACCGCCGCGGCAACTTTTGGAAGTTGAAGAGGCACTTGATGCCTATAAATAGGACCTTTGGTCCCCCACAGATACTTATCATCTTTCAGATTTTTATTTTCAAAAAACTTCAGAGCTTTGCTCTTGCCTTCAAGAACTCCAGAGCCTTGCTCTCCTTTCCAAAGTTTTTAGAAAAACTTTAGGTAAAATTGATTCTTAGATTAAATTAATTTTAATTAATCTTAACCAACAGAGCTTTGCTCTCATAGATCTTCTGATCTAAACAAAATCCCTTCGGGGGTTCACCAGCAGAGCTTTGCTCATTTTCAAAGTTAGAAACTTTTAGGTAAAATTAATGTAAATCAAATTAATTTAAATTAATCTCAACCAAAGAGCTTTGCTCTCACAGATCTTTTGATCTAAAGAGATCCCCATTGGGGTTTCAAAAACAGAGCTTCACTCTCAAAAAACTTATAGATCTGCAGAGCTTTTGTTCATGGGTTCTAATCTCTGAACAGAGCTTTGCTCTCGAGGAATTTAGCCCTCTGTGTATATTTTTTTTTCTTCTATCGCTAATCTTCCTGTGGTATTTCCTCCAGGCATAATGGCGGTGCGTCTATACAGTTTGCACGAGTTCATCACCTATGATGATATCCGCGCACAGGGTCGTCAACAAAACCAGGAGTTTACAGACGCTCAATGTGCAGAGGTCATGGGTCGTCTGAACGCAAGCGGTGGTTGGCTGCTTTCTCGTCGTTCGGCTCTCTTGAAATTCGTGCTGGGAGCAATATGGAGAGCACTTCCGGGTCTTCACGAGGCCCTACCGCTCAATGCGCTGGATGATACCGAAGACAAGGTGCATTCAGTGTACCTGACGAGGCTGATCTCGAAGAAACGGCGGGACAGCCTCATTGACATCCTACATCAAATCTTCCAGCAGACAATGATAGTTGATGCTTATCGAAGGCCGGGAGGGCTTGCCGAGGATCTTGACACACAGGAGCGCGAGAGGCTGCGCATAAGAATAATTAGAAAGGCCAGAAGAACTCTGGATGGCCTTACTTTTGAATTCCTCAATCCATGCCCCGGATCTGAGGTTATACCGTTGTAATAATTTGAATAATGTTTCTTATTCATTGCTTTTATGATTGTAAGAATTTTAGCAATATGAATGGAAACCCCCTTTTTTTTATTTCAGCTTGTCTTATTTCTCGTCCTGAGTCTTCTGCCCATGTATAAATGAGTGCGTCTCGAACGCTTGGTCAAATGTAAATCGGATGTTCTTTCTGTCATTTTCTTCTTTCTTTTATTGTTAGCAGGCTGTCTTAATAACCATGGTTGACGGATGATTAGAGCGAGTATCCCGACCTTCTCAAGAAACAGCGACGGCTTAGGCCGCAGGTTCAGATCTGCTGCCTAAGGTTTTTCAACTCTATGAGCCGTGAGGGTCTCACAGAGGCTTTTCTCCCTACGGATCGAGAGGATCTCGTAGGTGGGTTTTTCTCCTTAGGAATCGTGAGGATTCCTAAGTGTGGTTTTCTCTTATAAGTCGTAAGGATCCTATAAGAGAATTTTTCCCTCTTGCGAGTCGAGAGGGCCCGTAAGCGGTTGTTTCCCTCCTTGTCGAGATTTGACTTTAGAGAGTGAGACCCGTGAATAGTATGCAAGAGACCTTTTTGGATCGACTTGCAGGGTCCCATTGTTCGGTAAGCAAGTTTTTTAGTCCCTGCTGCCTGAGGCTTCATCTTGCAAGTTGAGACGAATCGGGAATTTCCCGCGGAGACACTGGTTTCTCTGGGAGCCGACGCGAATCAGGAGGCTCTCGTCAAGGAGTGTTTGTATCCGTGAGTCGAGGAATTTTCTAGGGATTATTTGTTTCCCAAGCGCCAAGGATTATTTGTTTCCTTGGGGTTTGAAACGAGTCGAGAGTTTCCCACGGAGGCACTGGTGGCTCTGCGAGTCGACGCGGATCAGGAGGCTCTCGTCAAGGAGTGTTTGTATCCGTGAGTCGAGGAATTTGCTAGGGATTATGTAACGTCTTCAAAATAATAAAATATGATTTTTGAGAAATTTTATAATTTAATATTATTTTAATGAATATTTTAATATTCTGGTATAATTAAATACAGATAAATGGGGAAAAATTATGGAAAATTCTAAAATAAGGTATTTTAAGGAATTGCCTCGTTTTCTGTGCATGCCACCATTTCCTCTAGTTTTGACCCTGAGTATGTCTAGTTTTGACTGATTCCATCTAGGGTGAAATCTGGGTTGATTTTCCTATGTTGGTGTATAATTTGGGACTTGTTTTAGCATGGATTTTGGTATTTGGTGATTCATTCCTGTCGGGTGGCGTTTGGACGTCAACGACAAGTGGATTTTGATTGTGTTTACATGCGAGTCGATAGGTTTTTACCTATGCGGGTAGCGTGTGCTATTTTGGTTTCCGATGTGATTTTCATGTGCTTTAGCATTGTGATATACTTGTAGGTACCCCGCGTGATGTTGAGGCAAAGGAGGTGAAGATAGCGACATCGACTTTGGCACACGAGAAGCAATGTGAGTAGATTTATATCTACGGGGAGAAGTCGGGTGGATGGCGTATAGCACCCCCGCAGTCCGTGGTGATGTATACGAATACGTATACACACGAATATTTATTATGTGTTGTTTAGGGTTATTGATGGTAATAATGATATTTTGATGATAAGAATATATTGGTTCAGTATAGTGCGAACCCTAGAGTAGTGGTTGCACTCACACATACATTTACACACATACTTGCATTCATTCTTTCATTTATTAGAGTGCATATGATGGTGCGTATATCTACACATGGGTATGGGACTATGTGTTTATATACAGGATTTGAGGATGATACGTGGTTTGAGATGATACTTGATGTGAGGCCGTGAGATCGGCGATGTGACATAGCTTGTCTTCGAGGTGCGATATGATAGTTTTAGCGGGCCTTTGGACATGTGCTTTACCCGCATTCATATTTTTATAGATGGTATCGATTTGTACTAGACTTAGAGTAGTACCCCAGATTATGCGATCTGATGATAGTGATACCTGATATGTGATGAGGTACTGTGATATTGACCCCTACCCAGCTATTGGGATGCCGTACTACGATCTACCGTACGAGCCGATATTGATGATAGATCCGCACTCATGACTCGAGGATATCTTACGATATGTTATTGAGGCGGGATCACCGACTATCATATCTATATATATTGACTCAGATTAGGTGGTTTCTTACCCCTCCTGTCTAGATTGCTTAGTAGACATTAGACTGGACCGAGTCATACCTATTTCAAACTAACGAATCGGGGATATTTTAAAGATAGGCAGAAGGGTCATACGGATATTTTCAAATGATGTATCTTTTCTTAAAACACCGTAGCCCTTGTTTTTCCAAAAGCCCTGATTCGTCTTATTTCAAATGGCACCCCTGCATGACTTGTACAGATTGGTGTAGATTCTTTACTTTTGCGTTGATTATTCGATTCCGCATATTCATGCTATTTGCATTGCATCGCTTGTACTGTGGTTATATTTCATGCTGCTAGGACACCAGCACCATTATCGATGATGCATATGTTCCACGTACACTTGTTGCCGGCTCACACACTCATCATCGATAATTGCCATGTCACTACACTGTAGTACTATTGCATTCAGTATATGATCCTTGCATGACATGATGATGTACATACCTTCCTTTACATGTAGCATACTTCATGCTTGATTTTACGCATTGAGATATGTTGTTTCTATGATATTTCTGGATTTGGGAACCGAGGGTGTTTTAAAAAGAGAATATATCATTACTTTAAAAACCCGGTTACCCTTGATATGATATTTCAGTGCGTCCACCATGTGTTTTCTCGGTGCTGAGAGCGACGTGTGTAACCCGAATCGAGGAGTGGATGAGCCGATTGCGGGTACATGGTGGACCCGGTATGGTTCCCCTCGGCAAGATGATCGATGAGCTTTGCCGATTGAGCCTGGAGGCGGGCGAGCACCTACCGGTGATTGGTTGGACCTGGCGGTTATCCGGAGGATACCGACCAGAGTCGATAGATGGTTTGGGCATACTGCCGGGGCCGAGGGCCGATACCGCAGACAGAGCCCGCGGGCCGATCCGGACTGACGGAGCCCGATATATGAGGATTTACGTGCCGATGCTGGGCACAGTTTTCATGATGTTTTCGAGTGTCGATGCTGGGCACTCTGGTTCCATGATATTGATGTGTCGCGAGGGACACGGGTGGATTATATCCTCATATTTTTCCCATGCACTTGATTCATGATATTTACATGCATGGTGGTTATTGTCAGTGGGTGACGAGTGGACGGGATCCACGTGTGTGCAGATTTGATTACATTGATCATACCTCATATTCATGACATGCTATTACCTGAGGCACTAGCACGAGCACTTGGCATTACACTCATGTAGAGATTACATTGCCAGTTTAGCATGCTTCAGCTTTATTCATATTGAGGTTTATTTATATCTGATCATATTGACCTAGGATGGGTCATACATTCGATCTCTGCTTGTAGATATCTTTCTATTCACGAGTTGGCAACTCACCCCCGTTGTGCCCCAGTTCTTGCAGGTTTGCCGTACAGTTCCATAGCGGCATTTCTGGCACACTGCTTCATATGGGTGACTTGCTTGGTTAGGTGGGTTCTTTTGTATCAGAACCGCTATTGTATTTGTATTCATTCATGGTATCTAGAATTTCCATCAACCAAAACTTGTATATTGTTTCAGACTTAGAAAACAGTGTTGTTTTATTTCGACCTTAGAGTCGCGCTAGTAGTATTACGGTTTTCTGGCTGTTTTGAGTTTCTTTTTTTTGGGTTTTGATCCTCGCCCTTTGGCGTTGTATATTACTATTGCTTGCGTGGTTGTGACCGTCGATGGACGAAGAGCTAGCTCCCGCTTGGGGATGCCTTTTATCATTTCATATATATTATTCTTGTTGTACCCCGTTCGGGGCCAGTTTTTACGAAGGAAACTCTGCCGAAATTTTCAGGAAAGGTTACACATTTTTTAAAAATGCATATTCGGCTTAGTTATTTAAAAACTTTGATTTCCAAACATGATTTCCTTACTTTTCAAAAACAGTTTTTCCTTATTTACTCTTTAAATGGTTTTAGATTGCTGGGCTTTTGGCTTACTTGGATCAGATGGGGTCCTATAGACTTCATATGGTTCAAGGGCCAGTCACGTGCTCTTTCGGGTCGTGACAAAGTTGGTATCAGAGCGCTAGGTTGACCTTGGTTCGAGTCTAAGTTTGACTATGTGGAGCCTAGGGCGTTATCTATATAAGGAACTTAGGCTTGACCTTACGGAACTTAGACCTGGTCGAGGGGGTATTAGACCCGAACTTTCGTCGTGTAGGATGACCCTTGGTTGATGGAATAGGTGACTAAAGTAGAGTGACGTACCGTGGGTATGTTCCGCGGCATACTTACGACACGCCACTCCGCTTAAGAAACCTTAGGTTGTACATTTCCTTGCATTGTGTCATATTCCTTCCTATGATCTATCTTCATCGATACTGGTTTTGGTTTTGCTGCCGCGATTGCACGGGCAGAGTGAGCTACGGCTCGAGTTGTGTCAGCATGAGCTCGTCGTGTACGAGGGCTGACCGGGGCGTGATTCCCGAGACATACGGTTTCATTGAGGCTTCGTATTTTGTGTTTCCGCACTTTGAGCGTTTGACAGATCGCTGTTGCGAGATTTTCCGGTTGTGCTGATTGGCACCAGAGGATTGAGCCACTGATAGAGGCCAGCCAGGATGTGATGACTGTTGAGATATCGCTTATTCAGGATGATTGAGGCGCTGTTCAGCGTACGGACGAATGAGCCAGTTGTTGCTGCGAATGATGAGATATCGCCCAGATGATTGGAGCTACTGCAGCATGAGCATATTCTTAAGATATGATGGACGGTCGCTAGTCACCGAGGATGAATGACTAGGACGTGTGGTGAGTTCGCTTACCCCGATGCGAGGTCATCAGGTGGATTGATTCCAGCTAGAGGCGACTTCACGCAGATTCGTTGAGAGTCGATTGAGACGATCGAATGTCAGGAGCCTATTTTCCAAGTTTAAAGTATACGGAAAGACATGCAGGTGATTCTATGGACCCTCTAGAAGAATGAAACCCTAACTCGACTTAATGACCGTGTAAAAGCCTTTGAACCTTAGGGTTTGCGGCAGTTCCTCGGCGCCATTAATGAGGCTTGGGTTTGCCCTTCTACGGCTGGACCACCGACGCTGTGGCATGTACTCGATACTATTAAACTGTACCCGAGATGTTGAGCTCTTGGGGGATTGTGAGGTTCTGACGAGTCGATCGGATGATTCGACATCATTCGGATATCATGTGATGGGACACTGCTTGGGAGACTCCAGATACGAGCATAGCCGTCGGAGCGCAGTCTGTGTAGCCATGATGAGATGAGTCCGAATCAGTCGATAGTGGAGCAAGGTGGAGTAAAGAGTTTGCATGAGATTTCGACGAGATGACGTTCCACTCCGCTGACATCAGAGATGCGATATGCACGCTGAGGACGTGTTCGGCTAGATATCTTCTACTGAGTGATGAAGATACTGAGTTCGTGATTTCGAGTCCGTGTTAGAGACTTCGGGTGGACCGTAGCCGAGAACATTGCAGTGTGCAGATAAAGATGCGACGTCGAATGGTCGATGATACAGACAAGCGGGACAAGAAGTTCGTGCGAGAGGCAGACGAGCTGTTACTACACCCCGTTAAGATTAAAGGCCGGACATGCATACAGAGGCGCAGAGATGCGACCAGCTTCCGAGGAGATGTTGTACTAAGGACGCAGAGGTCCAGAGAGCGAGAAAAGATTACGCCAGAGTACCAGCCTCCTTACAGTTTGGCTTAGGCAAGATCAGAAGAGACCTTGAGTAGGATTCCTTCCAGTACACTGCTGCAATAAGAGTTGCACCAAGGATCGGATGTGTGATATGCATTCAGAGGACCCGAGGTCGGCGCCAGAGATGTGCTGCTTTACGAGCGGTCGTGAGGATTGACCGAGAGATGACCAGGGAAGTGCAAGAACGGAATCGTTCCTGTCAGCACACCTGACCGGGCCGATGAGCCGATGGATTGCGAGTTGGTAATCTACAGGAAAGATCAGGAACCAGAGGCAGAGGACGCCAGCCGCGAGCAAGAGGCAAGTAGATATCTTGCGCCGCTAGCATCGGATGTACCGGTACCTTCTCGATCCTGAAGGAGGGTATACCGACGACGGTAATTATGATTTGTGATTTTGTGATTTGATTATCACGTATCCGTTGCTTTGGATTTCGGTATTTTGGGCGATCTATTCGCATGATTTAGTCTTGATGATAGAGTTTCATGATATTTGATTTTGTGCACCATGGTTGCACCTACTGGGTATTTATACCTTGTACATAGTTATTACTCTTGAGCTGTTGATTGCGATTTCATGCCTATTTTATGCTGGTGATTTGATTTACGCTTCCAGCAGAGTTTCATGTAATTTTAGTGTTTTGATTTTGCACTCGGTATAGCTTATATGTGCTTGTAGTGCATCGATATGTGTTTTGTGCCCGCAGCTGCACACGTTTATGATTTTCTTCATATCTGGATACACTTGGTGTTGCTGCTTACGTATTTGAGTTATTGCTTGGTATTTGTGCATGGGATGCACCAGTTCTATACTTCGTGCATTTGTCGCACCAGTTTTATGTTTCTTGCGTTTATCACATCAGATTTATATTTCGTGCCTTTGTTGCACCGGATTTATATTTTGTGCATTACGATTGCACCTGACTTCGATTTGATACCTTTCGGTATGTCGATTTTGATTGTGATATTGATGTGGATTCTTGCACTCCGTGCTTTTGACTGGACTTACGCATATTCGACGTTGCTATTGGATTTCGTGATTCCGTGCATGTTGAGTGCGCAGGGTTTAGATTTTCATTCGTGCACGATGGATGCACCGATTTGGATTTTCGCGCATGTGGGGCGCATGTTTTTAGATACGACTTTAGTGCACACCAGATGCACTAAATCGAGATTTCTTCGTGCATGTCAGATGCACCGGATTTTTGGCTGTCAGGCACATACGTTGCCTATGACAGATGCTTCGTGCACACCCGTTGCACCTAGATGTTGTTTTGTGCACCTGTTTAGCACATATAGGGATTTTTGATTTCCGTGCGCACCAGACGCACAGGATTGTGTTATGTGTATTTTTGAGATTTATTCTCTTTGGAGCAGTACTTTTTATGATGTTGGATTTTGCTTTCATACTGAGCAGGACTAGTCAGTGGACAGTACCTGGATATATTTTGCATGCATTGATAGTTTGAAGGGATTTCCAAGGAGCGAGCTATAGTCTCGATATATATATACTTACGTGTCCGATATGACACGAAATGTTTTAAAACAAGGAAACCCTTCTAAATTGTTTTCAAAACGGCGGAACGTGTATGGTAAACGAAGGATATATATACATATATAGTTTTTCTTATGAAAAACATCCGCCACTGTGCAGTGTTAGGCGCATCGCACAGCGACTTAAAAAGATTTGGCATGCTTTTGCATCAGCTATTCACATGTATAGATTGGATGTCTACATGTATAGTTCTGATCCATATCTTATCGGTTTTGTGTTGGATTTGACATTGTGTCGTTACCATGACTTCGATGATTGCGGATGCTTGATGGAGTGTTGCTTTTGAGTTATCTGCTCAGTACTCATGCGCATGCATTGCGCTATGATGTTTTATGTATAGATGATTTCGGAGCCCCGATGACTTGGAATTTGTATTGAAATATTTTAGTATTTAGGGGTTTAAATTTAAATTCGGGGACCGAATTTCTTTAACGGGGGTAGATTGTAACGTCTTCAAAATAATAAAATATGATTTTTGGGAAATTTTATAATTTAATATTATTTTAATGAATATTTTAATATTCTGGTATAATTAAATACAGATAAATGGGGAAAAATTATGGAAAATTCTAAAATAAGGTATTTTAAGGAATTGCCTCGTTTTCTGTGCATGCCCCCATTTCCTCTAGTTTTGACCCTGAGTATGTCTAGTTTTGACTGCTTCCATCTAGGGTGAAATCTGGGTTGATTTTCCTATGTTGGTGTATAATTTGGGACTTGTTTTAGCATGGATTTTGGTATTTGGTGATTCATTCCTGTCGGGTGGCGTTTGGACGTCAACGACAAGTGGATTTTGATTGTGTTTACATGCGAGTCGATAGGTTTTTACCTATGCGGGTAGCGTGTGCTATTTTGGTTTCCGATGTGATTTTCATGTGCTTTAGCATTGTGATATACTTGTAGGTACCCCGCGTGATGTTGAGGCAAAGGAGGTGAAGATAGCGACATCGGCTTTGGCACACGAGAAGCAAGGTGAGTAGATTTATATCTACGGGGAGAAGTCGGGTGGATGGCGTATAGCACCCCCGCAGTCCGTGGTGATGTATACGAATACGTATACACACGAATATTTATTATGTATTGTTTAGGGTTATTGATGGTGATAATGATATTTTGATGATAAGAATATATTTGTTTAGTATAGTGCGAACCCTAGAGTAGTGGTTGCACTCACACATACATTTACACACATACTTGCATTCATTCTTTCATTTATTAGAGTGCATATGATGGTGCGTATATCTACACATGGGTATGGGACTATGTGTTTATATACGGGATTTGAGGATGATACATGGTTTGAGATGATACTTGATGTGAGGCCGTGGGATCGGCGATGTGACATAGCTTGTCTTCGAGGTGCGATATGATAGTTTTAGCGGGCCTTTGGACATGTGCTTTACCCGCATTCATATTTTTATAGATGGTATCGATTTGTACTAGACTTAGAGTAGTACCCCAGATTATGCGATCTGATGATAGTGATACCTGATATGTGATGAGGTACTGTGATATTGACCCCTACCCAGCTATTGGGATGCCGTACTACGATCTACCGTACGAGCCGATATTGATGATAGATCCGCATTCATGACTCGAGGATATCTTACGATATGTTATTGAGGCGGGATCACCGACTATCATATCTATATATATTGACTCAGATTAGGTGGTTTCTTACCCCTCCTGTCTAGATTGCTTAGTAGACATTAGACTGGACCGAGTCATACCTATTTCAAACTAACGAATCGGGGATATTTTAAAGATAGGCAGAAGGGTCATACGGATATTTTCAAATGATGTATCTTTTCTTAAAACACCGTAGCCCTTGTTTTTCCAAAAGCCCTGATTCGTCTTATTTCAAATGGCACCCCTGCATGACTTGTACAGATTGGTGTAGATTCTTTACTTTTGCGTTGATTATTCGATTCCGCATATTCATGCTATTTGCATTGCATCGCTTGTACTGTGGTTATATTTCAGTCATGCTGCTAGGACACCAGCACCATTATCGATGATGCATATGTTCCACGTACACTTGTTGCCGGCTCACACACTCATCATCGATAATTGCCATGTCACTACACTGTAGTACTATTGCATTCAGTATATGATCCTTGCATGACATGATGATATGCATACCTTCCTTTACATGTCGCATACTTCATGCTTTTGATTATACGCATTGAGATATGTTGTTTCTATGATATTTCTGGATTTGGGAACCGAGAGTGTTTCAAAAGAGAATATGTCATTGCTTTAAAAACCCGGTTACCCTTGATATGATATTTCAGTGCGTCCACCATGTGTTTTCTCGGTGCTGAGAGCGACATGTGAAACCCGAATCGAGGAGTGGATGAGCCGATTGCGGGTACATGGTGGACCCGGTATGGTTCCCCTCGGCAAGATGATCGATGAGCTTTGCCGATTGAGCCTGGAGGCGGGCGAGTACCTACCGGTGATTGGTTGGACCTGGCGGTTATCCGGAGGATACTGACCAGAGTCGATGGATAGATTTGGGCGTCCTGCCGGGGCCGAGGGCCGATACCGCAGACAGAGCCCGCGGGCCGATCCGGACTGACGGAGCCCGATATATGAGGATTTACGTGCCGATGCTGGGCACAGTTTTCATGATGTTTTCTAGTGCCGATGCTGGGCACTCCGGTTCCATGATTTTGATGTGTCGCGAGGGACACGGGTGGGTTATATCCTCATATTTCCATGCACAGGTTTCATGATATTTACTTGCATGATGGTTATTGTCATTGGGTGACGAGTGGACGGGATCCACGTGTGTGCAGATTTGATTACATTGATCATACCTCATATTCGTGACATGCTATTACCTGAGGCACTAGCACGAGCACTTGGCATTACACTCATGTAGAGATTACATTGCCAGTTTAGCATGCTTCAGCTTTATTCATATTGAGGTTTATTTATATCTGATCGTATTGACCTAGGATGGGTCATGCATTCGATCTCTGCTTGTAGATATTTTCTATTCACGAGTTGGCAACTCACCCCCGTTGTGCCCCAGTCCTTGCAGGTTTTTGCCGTACAGATTCCATAGCGGCATTTCTGGCACACTGCTTCCTTATGGGTGACTTGCTTGGATAGGTGGGTTTTTTTGTATCAGAACCGCCATTGTTCATGTATCATTTATTGTATCTAGAATTTCCATCAACCAAAACTTGTATATTGTTTCAGACTTAGAAAACAGTGTTGTTTTATTTCGACCTTAGAGTCGCGCTAGTAGTATTACGGTTTTCTGGCTGTTTGAGTTTCTTTTTTTTTTGGGTTTTGATCCTCGCCCTTTGGCGTTGTATATTATTATTGCTTGCGTGGTTGTGACCGTCGATGGACGAAGAGCTAGCTCCCGCTTGGGGATGCCTTTTATCATTTCATATATATTATTCTTGTTGTACCCCGTTCGGGGCCAGTTTTTACAAAGGAAACTCTGCCGAAATTTTCAGGAAAGGTTACACATTTTAAAAAATGCATATTCGGCTTAGTTATTTAAAAACTTTGATTTCCAAACATGATTTCCTTACTTTTCAAAAACAGTTTTCCTTATTTACTCTTAAAATGGTTTTAGATTGCTGGGCTTTTGGCTTACTTGGATCAGATAGGGTCCTATAGACTTCATATGGTTCAAGGGCCAGTCACGTGCTCTTTCGGGTCGTGACAAAGTTGGTATCAGAGCGCTAGGTTGACCTTGGTTCGAGTCTAAGTTTGACTATGTGGAGCCTAGGGCGTTATCTATATAAGGAACTTAGGCTTGACCTTACGGAACTTAGACTTGGTCGAGGGGGTATTAGACCCGAACTTTCGTCGTGTAGGATGACCCTTGGTTGATGGAATAGGTGACTAAAGTAGAGTGACGTACCGTGGGTATGTTCCGCGGCATACTTACGACACGCCACTCCGCTTAAGAAACCTTAGGTTGTATATTTCCTTGCATTGTGTCATATTCCTTCCTATGATCTATCTTCATCGATACTGGTTATGGTTTTGCTGCCGCGATTGCACGGGCAGAGTGAGCTACAGCTCGAGTTGTCAGCATGAGCTCGTCGGGGACGAGGGCTGACCGGGGCGTGATTCCAGAGACATACGGTTGCATTGAGGCTTCGTATTTTGTGTTTCCGCACTATGGGCGTTTGACAGATCGCTGCTGTGAGATTTCTAGGATGTACCGGACGGTACCAGAGGATTGAGCCACTGATAGAGGCTAGCCAGGATGTGATGACCGTTGATGTATCGCTTATTCATGATGGTTGAGGCGCTGCTTAGCGTACCGACGAATGAGCTAGTTGTTGCTGCGAGTGATGAGATATCGCCCAGATGATTGGAGCTACTGGCTCAAACTCAAAAGGGCAACGATACGATTTCCAAAACTCGAATCTTAGAGATGTGATAGTGAGTCGCAAGTCACCGAGGATTAATGACTAGGACATGTGGTTCGTTCGCTTACCCCGATGCGAGGTCATCAGATAGATTGATTCCAGCTAGAGGCGACTTCACGCAGATTCGTTGAGAGTCGATTGAGACGATCGAAGGTCAGGAACCCATTTTCCAAGTTTAAAGTATACGGAAAGACATGCAGGTGATTCTATGGACCCTCTAGAAGAATGAAACCCTAACTCGACTTAATGACCGTGTGAAAGCCTTTGAACCTTAGGGTTTGCGGCAGTTCCTCGGCGCCATTAGTGAGGCTTGGGTTTGCCCTTCTACGGCTGGACCACCGACGCTGTGGCATGTACTCGATACTATTAAACTGTACCCGAGATGTTGAGCTCTTGGGGGATTGTGAGGTTCTGACGAGTCGATCGGATGATTCGACATCATTCGGATATCATGTGATGGGACACTGCTTGGGAGACTCCAGATACGAGCATAGCCGTCGGAGCGCAGTCTGTGTAGCCATGATGAGATGAGTCCGAACCAGTCGATATTTGAGCAAGGTGGAGTAAAGAGTTCGCACGAGATTTCGACGAGATGAAATTCCACTCCGCTGACATCAGAGATGTGACATGCACGTTGAGGACGTGTTCGGCTAGATATCTTCTACTGAGTGATGAAGATACTGAGTTCGTGATTTCGAGTCCGTGTTAGAGACTTCGGGTGGACCGTAGCCGAGGACATTGCAGTGTGCAGATAAAGACGCGACGTTGAATGGTCGATGATACAGACAAGCGGGACGAGAAGTTCGTGCGAGAGGCAGGAGAGCTGTCACTACACCCCGTTAAGATTAAAGGCCGGACATGCATACAGAGGCGCAGAGATGCGACCAGCTTTCGAGGAGATGTTGTACTAAGGATGCAGAGGTCCAGAGAGCGAGAAAAGATTTCGCCAGAGTACCAGCCTCCTTACAGTTTGGCTTAGGCAAGATCAGAAGAGACCTTGAGTAGGATTCCTTCCAGTACACTGCTGCAATAAGAGTTGCACCCAGGATCGGATGTGTGATATGCATTCAGAGGACCCGAGGTCGGCGCCAGAGATGTGCTGCTTTATGAGCGGTCGTGAGGATTGACCGAGAGATGACCAGGGAAGTGCAAGAACGGAATCGTTCCTGTCAGCACACCTGATCGGGCCGATGAGCCGATGGATTGCGAGTTGGTAATCTACAGGAAAGATCAGGAACCAGAGGCAGAGGACGCCAGCCGCGAGCAAGAGGCAAGTAGATATCTTGCGCCGCTAGCATCGGATGTACCGGTACCTTCTCGACCCTGAAGGAGGGTATACCGACGACGGTAATTATGATTTGTGATTTTGTGATTTGATTATCACGTATCCGTTGCTTTGGATTTCGGTATTTTGGGCGATCTATTCGCATGATTTAGTCTTGATGACTGAGTTTCATGATATTTGATTTTGTGCACCATGGTTGCACCTACTGGGTATTTATACCTTGTACATAGTTATTACTCTTGAGCTGTTGATTGCGATTTCATACCTATTTTATGCTGGTGATTTGATTTACGCTTCCAGCAGAGTTTCATGTAATTTTAGTGTTTTGATTTTGCACTCGGTATAGCTTATATGTGCTTGTAGTGCATCGATATGTGTTTTGTGCCCGCAGCTGCACACGTTTATGATTTTCTTCATATCTGGATACACTTGGTGTTGCTGCTTACGTATTTGAGTTATTGCTTGGTATTTGTGCATGGGATGCACCAGTTCTATACTTCGTGCATTTGTCGCACCAGTTTTATGTTTCTTGCGTTTATCGCATCAGATTTATATTTCGTGCCTTTGTTGCACCGGATTTATATTTTGTGCATTACGATTGCACCTGACTTCGATTTGATGCCTTTCGGTATGTCGATTTTGATTGTGATATTGATGTGGATTCTTGCACTCCGTGCTTTTGACTGGACTTACGCATATTCGACGTTGCTATTGGATTTTGTGATTCCGTGCATATTGAGTGCGCAGGGTCTAGATTTTCATTCGTGCATGATGGATGCACCGATTTGGATTTTCGCGCATGTTGGGCGCATGTTTTGAGATACGATTTTGGGGCACACCAGATGCACTAAATCGAGATTCTTCGTGCATGTCAGATGCACCTGTTTTGGCTGTCAGGCACACATGTTGCCTATGACAGATGCTTCGTGCACACCCGTTGCACCTAGATGTTGTTTTGTGCACATGTTTAGCGCATATATGGATTTTGATTTCCGTGCGCGTCAGACGCACAGGGTGGTGTTATGTGCATTTTTGGAATTTATTCCTTTTGGAGCAGTACATTTTTATGATGTGGGATATTTGCTTTCATACTGAGCAGGATTAGTCAGTGGACAGTGCCTGGATATATTTTGCATGCATCGATAGTTATCGAAGGGATTTTCGAAAAACGAGCTATAGTCTCAGTATATACCTACGTGTCCGATATGACACAAAACGTTTTAAAAACAAGGAAACCCTTCTGATTATTTTCAAAATGGTGGAACGTGCTTATTAAACAAAGGGTATATATACACATATATAGTTATTTTTTTATGAGAAACGTCCGCCACTGTGCAGTGTTACGTGCATCGCACAGCGACTTAAAAAGATTTGGCATACAGTTGCATCAGCTAATTACATGTATAGATTGGGTGTCTACATGTATAGTCTTGGTCCATATCATATTGATTTTGTATTGGATTTGACATTGTGTCGTTACCATGACTCCGATGATTGCGGATGCTTGATGGAGTGTTGCTTTTGAGTTATCTGCTCAGTACTCATGCGCATGCATTGCGCTATGATATTTTATGTATAGATGATTTCGGAGCCCCGATGACTTGGAATTTGTATTGAAATATTTTAGTATTTGGGGGTTTAAATTTAAATTCGGGGACCGAATTTCTTTAAGGGGGGTAGATTGTAACGTCTTCAAAATAATAAAATATGATTTTTGGGAAATTTTATAATTTAATATTATTTTAATGAATATTTTAATATTCTGGTATAATTAAATACAGATAAATGGGGAAAAATTATGGAAAATTCTAAAATAAGGTATTTTAAGGAATTGCCTCGTTTTCTGTGCATGCCCCCATTTCCTCTAGTTTTGACCCTGAGTATGTCTAGTTTTGACTGATTCCATCTAGGGTGAAATCTGGGTTGATTTTCCTATGTTGGTGTATAATTTGGGACTTGTTTTAGCATGGATTTTGGTATTTGGTGATTCATTCCTGTCGGGTGGCGTTTGGACGTCAACGACAAGTGGTTTTGATTGTGTTTACATGCGAGTCGATAGGTTTTTACCTATGCGGGTAGCGTGTGCTATTTTGGTTTCCGATGTGATTTTCATGTGCTTTAGCATTGTGATATACTTGTAGGTACCCCGCGAGATGTTGAGGCAAAGGAGGTGAAGATAGTGACATCGACTTTGGTACACGAGAAGCAATGTGAGTAGATTTATATCTACGGGGAGAAGTCGGGTGGATGGCGTATAGCACACCCGCAGTCCGTGGTGATGTATACGAATACGTATACACACGAATATTTATTATGTGTTGTTTAGGGTTATTGATGGTAATAATGATATTTTGATGATAAGAATATATTGGTTCAGTATAGTGCGAACCCTAGAGTAGTGGTTGCACTCACACATACATTTACACACATACTTGCATTCATTCTTTCATTTATTAGAGTGCATATGATGGTGCGTATATCTACACATGGGTATGGGACTATGTGTTTATATACGGGATTTGAGGATGATACGTGGTTTGAGATGATACTTGATGTGAGGCCGTGAGATCGGCGATGTGACATAGCTTGTCTTCGAGGTGCGATATGATAGTTTTAGCGGGCCTTTGGACATGTGCTTTACCCGCATTCATATTTTTATAGATGGTATCGATTTGTACTAGACTTAGAGTAGTACCCCAGATTATGCGATCTGATGATAGTGATACCTGATATGTGATGAGGTACTGTGATATTGACCCCTACCCAGCTATTGGGATGCCGTACGACGATCTACCGTACGAGCCGATATTGATGATAGATCCGCACTCATGACTCGAGGATATCTTACGATATGTTATTGAGGCGGGATCACCGACTATCATATCTATATATATTGACTCAGATTAGGTGGTTTCTTACCCCTCCTGTCTAGATTACTTAGTAGACATTAGACTGGACCGAGTCATACCTATTTCAAACTAACGAATCGGGGATATTTTAAAGATAGGCAGAAGGGTCATACGGATATTTTCAAATGATGTATCTTTTCTTAAAACACCGTAGCCCTTGTTTTTCTAAAAGCCCTGATTCGTCTTATTTCAAATGGCACCCCTGCATGACTTGTACAGATTGGTGTAGATTCTTTACTTTTGCGTTGATTATTCGATTCCGCATATTCATGCTATTTGCATTGCATCGCTTGTACTGTGGTTATATTTCAGTCATGCTGCTAGGACACCAGCACCATTATCGATGATGCATATGTTCCACGTACACTTGTTGCCGGCTCACACACTCATCATCGATAATTGCCATGTCACTACACTGTAGTACTATTGCATTCAGTATATGATCCTTGCATGACATGATGATATGCATACCTTCCTTTACATGTCGCTTACTTCATGCTTTTGATTATACGCATTGAGATATGTTGTTTCTATGATATTTCTGGATTTGGGAACCGAGAGTGTTTCAAAAGAGAATATGTCATTGCTTTAAAAACCCGGTTACCCTTGATATGATATTTCAGTGCGTCCACCATGTGTTTTCTCGGTGCTCAGAGCGACATGTGAAACCCGAATCGAGGAGTGGATGAGCCGATTGCGGGTATATGGTGGACCCGGTATGGTTCCCCTCGGCAAGATGATCGATGAGCTTTGCCGATTGAGCCTTGAGGCGGGCGAGTACCTACCGGTGATTGGTTGGACCTGGCGGTTATCCGGAGGATACTGACCAGAGTCGATGAATAGATTTGGGCGTCCTGCCGGGGCCGAGGGCCGATACCGCAGACAGAGCCCGCGGGCCGATCCGGACTGACGGAGCCCGATATATGAGGATTTACGTGCCGATGCTGGGCACAGTTTTCATGATGTTTTCGAGTGCCGATGCTGGGCACTCCGGTTCCATGATTTTGACGTGTCGCGAGGGACACGGGTGGGTTATATCCTCATATTTCCATGCACAGGTTTCATGATATTTACTTGCATGATGGTTATTGTCATTGGGTGACGAGTGGACGGGATCCACGTGTGTGCAGATTTGATTACATTGATCATACCTCATATTCGTGACATGCTATTACCTGAGGCACTAGCACGAGCACTTGGCATTACACTCATGTAGAGATTACATTGCCAGTTTAGCATGCTTCAGCTTTATTCATATTGAGGTTTATTTATATCTGATCGTATTGACCTAGGATGGGTCATGCATTCGATCTCTGCTTGTAGATATTTTCTATTCACGAGTTGGCAACTCACCCCCGTTGTGCCCCAGTCCTTGCAGGTTTTTGCCGTACAGATTCCATAGCGGCATTTCTGGCACACTGCTTCCTTATGGGTGACTTGCTTGGATAGGTGGGTTCTTTTGTATCAGAACCGCCATTGTTCATGTATCATTTATTGTATCTAGAATTTCCATCAACCAAAACTTGTATATTGTTTCAGACTTAGAAAACAGTGTTGTTTTATTTCGACCTTAGAGTCGCGCTAGTAGTATTACGGTTTTCTGGCTGTTTGAGTTTCTTTTTTTTTTGGGTTTTGATCCTCGCCCTTTGGCGTTGTATATTATTATTGCTTGCGTGGTTGTGACCGTCGATGGACGAAGAGCTAGCTCCCGCTTGGGGATGCCTTTTATCATTTCATATATATTATTCTTGTTGTACCCCGTTCGGGGCCAGTTTTTACAAAGGAAACTCTGCCGAAATTTTCAGGAAAGGTTACACATTTTAAAAAATGCATATTCGGCTTAGTTATTTAAAAACTTTGATTTCCAAACATGATTTCCTTACTTTTCAAAAACAGTTTTCCTTATTTACTCTTAAAATGGTTTTAGATTGCTGGGCTTTTGGCTTACTTGGATCAGATGGGGTCCTATAGACTTCATATGGTTCAAGGGCCAGTCACGTGCTCTTTCGGGTCGTGACAGATTATTTGTTTCCCAAGCGCCAAGGATTATTTGTTTCCTTGGGGTTTGAAACGAGTCGAGAATTTCCCACGGAGACACTGGTGGCTCTGCGAGTCGACGCGGATCAGGAGGCTCTTATCAAGGAGTGTTTGTATCCGTGAGTCGAGGAATTTGCTAGGGATTATTTGTTTCCCTAGCGCCAAGGATTATTTGTTTCCTTGGGGTTTGAAACGAGTCGAGAATTTCCCACGGAGGCACTGGTTGCTCTGCGAGTCGACGCGGATCAGGAGGCTCTCGTCAAAGAGTGTTTGTATCCGTGAGTCGAGGAATTTGCTAAGGATTATTTGTTTCCCAAGCGCCAAGGATTATTTGTTTCCTTGGGGTTTGAAACGAGTCGAGAATTTCCCACGGAGGCACCGGTTGCTCTGCGAGTCGACGCGGATCAGGAGGCTCTCGTCAAGGAGTGTTTGTATCCGTGAGTCGAGGAATTTGCTAAGGATTATTTGTTTCCCTAACGCCAAGGATTATTTGTTTCCTTGGGGTTTGAAACGAGTCGAGAACTTCCCACGGAGGCACTGGTTGCTCTGCGAGTCGACGCGGATCAGGAGGCTCTCGTCAAGGAGTGTTTGTATCCGTGAGTCGAGGAGTTTGCTAGGGATTATTTGTTTCCCAAGCGCCAAGGATTATTTGTTTCCTTAGGGTTGAAACGAGTCGAGAATTTCCCACGGAGGCACTGGTTGCTCTGCGAGTCGACGTGGATCAGGAGGCTCTCGTCAAGGAATGTTTGTATCCGTGAGTCGAGGAATTTGCTAAGGATTATCTGTTTCCCTAGCGCCAAGGATTATTTGTTTCCTTGAGTTGAGGTATCTGCTGAAGACACTGGTTTCTTCGGAGTTGGACTGAACCGTCGAGATTTGGCTTTGTCTTCTGGCGGAGCCTGTTGGGAAGGTATGGTTCCCTCTTTGTTTACGCCCTTGGATTGTATACAGGGATCGATGTGATCTTAACTGTAGAGCCAAAGTTTTATCATCATTTTTTTTTGTTTCATCTCCGCGATGCTCTATCATTTCAGCTTTTATATCGCGAAGGTCGCGATTGCCCAATTATTTCGGCTATTTTTCGCGGTGCCCAATCATTTCGGCTATTTTTCGCGGTGCCCAATCATTTCGGCTATTTATTTTATTTTTACTCGCTGCTTTTTATTGCGAATTGCCCAATCATTTCGGCTATTTAGCATGCATACATTTTTACTTGCTGCTTTTATCGCAAGTTGCCCTATCATTTCGGCTATTCCGTATGCATGTGCGGCCTACTGGTTTTCCGCCATAAACCTGGAATTAGACACCGATTTTGGCATCAGCACCGCTACAACTGAGATATTGCCAGGAGCGAATCATCATTTGCCTCCGTCGATATCGAACAAAGGTGGCTTAGCGAACAGGGTTAAGGTGCTGTCGACTAAGGCTTTTAACTTCATGAGCCGTAAGGGTCTCACAAAGGTATTTCTCCCTACAAGTCGTGAGGATCTTGTAGGTGTATTTTCTCCTTAGGAATCGTGAGGATTCCTAAGTGTATGTTCCTCTATAAGTCGTAAGGATCCTACAGGAGGGTTTTCTCCTCATAAATCGAGAGGATTTACAAGGGTTGTTCACCATGTGAACATATCCCCAGTCAGGGATGAGACTTGATTAGGGAAATGTTTATTCGCGCCCGTGGATTGTATACAAGGGTCAGTATTGAGCCACTTGTAGGGCAATATCAGAAGTTGTGGGGATTGCTTAAGCACAGGTTTGGGTCTCTGTAACTTAAGACTTTCAAATCTTACGAACCGTGAGGGTCTCATAAGAGAGTTCTGCTTACGAGTCGTGAGGATCTCGTAAGTGTATTTTCTCCTTAGGAATCGTGGGGATCCCTAAGTGTGTTGCTCCTTTGTGAGTCGTAAGGATCTCACGCGGGTGGTTTCTCCTTACAAGGTCGAGAGGACCCTGTAAGTGTCCTTTAACGAGGTTGCGCCCTTTCAGGTTTTTACAAACACTCGCCGGTAGTCCTGCTATTTTTACTCACGGAGCCCTTTCAGGTTTTCATCCGTGCCCATTTTGCTTATGGACATACCGTTTTTTTTTATTCTTTTTATTTTCTTTTTCTCCTTTTTTTTTACGAGGTCGCGCCCTTTCGGGTTTTCACGAACACTCGCCGGTAGCCCTGCTGTTTTTACTCACGTGGCCCTTTCGGGTTTTCATCCGTGCCCTTTTTGCTTAGGAACATACCGTTTTTATTTATTATATTTTTTTTATTTTTTTTTATTCATCTCGTCGGCCTAAGGATGCTGCGGCATTAGTTTTAAGGACGTTTCGGTCCATTATTAGGTTAAGGACATTTCAGTCCGTTATTAGTTTAAGGACGTTTCGGTCCGTCATGAAGAAAGCCGGCTACTGCTTATAAAGCTTGAGTTTAGGAAGATAGCGAGCGGGCATAGTCGTCGTCATCTATCATTGACCTAGGCTGTGGCTCATTAAGCATAGTATTTCTTTAGGAATCTACCGTTTATTGGCCTGAAAGGCCTTTCACCATGCATATCCATGAGTAGATAGGCCCCACCCTGGTAGACCTTATCTATGATGTATGGGCCTTCATAGTTTAGCTCGAATTTTCCTCGCTTGGCGCGATTGGGAATCATAGGCCTTTTGACCACTAGCACAAGTTCGCCTTGGCGGAATGTCCTCGGTCGGGTTAATCTTTCATATGAGCGCGTCATCTTTGCTTTATAAGCTTCCAGATTTTGTTGCGCTATGAGCCGGGTTTCATCAAGGGCATCAGGCTCCTCAAGCCGAAGGTGAGCATTTTCTTCGTCCGTCAGCTCGTAATGGACTGCCACTCGTAGAGAGGGTAACTCTATCTCAAGGGGGAGTACTGCTTCTGTACCGAATACCAACGCATACGGCGTTGTGTTCGTGGCCATCTTAAACGTAGTTCTGTACGCCCAAAGAGCCTCTTGCAGTCTCTCGTGCCAGTCTTTCTTATTTCGGGAGACCGTCTTTTTCATGATTTTCGTCAGGGTCTTGTTGAAGGCCTCGGCTAGACCATTAGCTCGTGGATTATAAACCGAGGAAAATCTCCATTCTATATTGTGCTGCTATGCAAAGCGACTGATCTTGTGGCTTCTGTAAGCTGACCCGTTATCGGAGATGATCCGTCGCGGAGTTCCAAACCGATATATGACGTGCGTCTTGAAGAAATGGAGGATATTCTCCGTCTTCACTTCCCTCAACGGTACTGCTTCTGCCCATTTGGAGAAATAGTCAGTCGTCGCCAGGATGAAACGATATCCCCTAGACGATACTGGTTCAATAGGGCCGATTATGTCAGTCCCCCACATTTCGAATGGCCAGCTAGCCACTGTTGGATGGAGTGGATTTGGATGCTGGTGGATGAAGTCCCCATGGATTTGGCATGAATGGCATTACTTCGCATATTCGAGGCAGTCCTGGATCATCGTGGGCCAGTAGTAGCCCATCCGTTTTATCTTCAACTTCATCTTTGGGCCCGCTTGGTGAGAACCGCAGAGTCCGTCGTGAACTTCCTGAACGACTCTTTTCGCTTCGTCAGGTCCCAGGCATCTCAACCACAGAGAATCAAACGATCTCTTGTACAGAGTATCATTGACGAAGGCGAAAGACAGAGCTCGTTTCATGAGCTGATGTCTTGCGGACGCTCCTTCTGGCATTCGGTGGGATTTAAAGTAATCTATGAAGACTTCTCTCCAATCCTCGGTATTTTCCCAATCTTTTACTTGCAGGGTAGTCTGCTCGTTCGCTCCTTTTCTTTGGATGATTCCGGAGATATTTCTGCTGGGGCAAGCACCCGATGGCTTTGTACTATGATTCTAACGTCATCGAGGTTCTCATCAGCCAGTTCCTTAGCGAGTTTGGCCAATACATCCGCTTTGCTGTTTTCCGCACGCGGTATGCTTTCCAAAGTATAGGAGGGAATCTGGGTCAACAGTTGTTGCACCTTTTCACCGTACTTCACCAACTCCGGTTTGCACGTTTGGTAGTCGCCGTTTACTTGACTAACGACTAGCTTGGAATCTCCATATATGAGGAGGTTTTCAATTCCCATGTCGATGGCGATCTCGAGGCCTGCTATCAAATCTTCATATTCGGCTTCGTTATTTGTTCTCGGCTCTGTTAAGGAGAAGGCGACGCGCATAATCCCTCCTTGTGGAGTTACGAAGATGAGGCCTACCCCCGATTTGATTATAGGGGTACTTTGTTTGCGCCTTTTCATGGAAGATGCTCCATCGAAATAAAGCTCCCATTGGGTATCATTACCGCCGATCGCGTCAACCGCATGTTCGTCTGGAAGGTCGCAATTCAGAGGAGAATCGGCGGGTATCGGATGCTCAGCGAGGAAGTCGGCGATGGCCTGGCCTTTCACTGCCTTGAGAGGTTGATACGTTATCGAGAACTCCATCAAGAGCAGGGCCCATTTAGCGAGTCGTCCCGTCAACATGGCCTTCGACATCAAGTATTTAAGGGGTTCCACCTTTGAAATGAGACGGACCTCATGCGCCAATGCATAGTGCCTGAGCTTTGTTATCGCGAAGATCAACGCCAGGCAGTGTTTTTCAATGGGAGAGTAGTTGCTTTCTGCCCCCAGAAGAACTCGACTCAAGTAATAGAGAGCTCTTTCTTTTCCTTGGTCATTCTCTTGCGCCCATAATGCGCCTAAGGAACCTTCGCGGGCGGTTGTATAAAGAATGAGGGGTTTTCCCTTGACCGGAGCAGCCAACACCGGCGGGTTCTGCAGGTATTGTTTGATCTCGTCTAGCGCGCTTTGGCATTTTTGATCCCAGACGAACGGGGTTCCCTTCTTCATCAGGTGGCTGTAAGGACGGCACTTTCCTGAAAGGTTGGCTATAAATCGTCGTATATACGCGAGCTTCCCCTGGAGAGACCGCAGCTGTTTGAGAGTCCTTGGCGGAGGCATTTCCACGATCTCCTTGATCTTGGACGGATCTATTTCGATACCCCGGTGTCGGACGATGAATCCCAGGAATTTGCCCGAGGAAACTCCGAATGCACATTTGAGCGGGTTCATCTTCAAGTTGTACTGTCGAAGGCGTTGAAACACGGTCTTCAAATGCTCGAGATGCTCCTCGTATGATTTGCTTTTAACCACGAGATCGTCGATATAGCATTCGACGATTTCGTGTATAAGGTCATCGAAGATCTTCGTCATGGCCCTTTGGTAAGTGGCACCGGCGTTCTTTAATCCGAAGGGCGTCACTTTATAATAGAATATTCCCAAAGGGGTTCGGAAAGCTGTGTGCTTCTGGTCTTCGGGATGCATTTTTATCTGATTATACCCCGATGAGCCGTCCATAAAGGAGAAAATCTCATGAGTGGACGTGTTGTCTATCATCAGTTCGGTGACTGGCACTGGGAAATCGTCTTTCGGGCAGGCTTTATTGAGATCCCGGAAGTCCACGCATATGCGCACTGTCCCATTTTTCTTCATCACCGGGACGATGTTGGCGATCCATTCAGGGTATTGAACTTCCCGGATGAAGCCAGAGTCGATTAACTTTTTGACCTCGGCGTTGATACTCATTTCAAGCTCGAGCCGCATTCTCCTCGGCGCCTATTTGACTGGCTTGATGTCCGGGGATATCGCCAATCTGTGTACAGCAATTTCTGGATCTAGTCCCGGCATTTCGGAATAGTTCCACGCGAAGCAATCTCTATGCTGTAGAAGCACGTCTTTTAACGCGGTCACACTTTCTTCAGATAGCAGCTTGCTGATGAATGTCGGTCGCGGATCATTTGCCGTTCCCAACTCAATTTTCTTGAGGTTATCTGCGGTGGTATGGATTCCATCTTCCAGCTCTTTTGGCGCTGGTGGGAATTCTGAGATTACCTCGTCGTTGTCGTTTTCGAAGCACCAGGGAAGGTCATCCATGTTCTCGGGCTCTTCTTTTGATATCGTTATCACGTGACAAGTACGAATTCGCTTCCAATCCCAATGTGGAACTGGTTCTTCTTTCGTGGCCTTGGGCTCGTGCTTCTGTGGCGGCGCTACCCTCCACTTGTCAGACAGAGTGAATTTGCCAAACTGATACTGATCTTCAACCCAATTTTTGAAGGTGAAGCAGTCCTCGAGAGGATACCCTATTACTCGATGGTAAGAGCAATAGTCCGGGTGTGAGACTTCGCCCGCTTGTTCGGGGTGTTTAGACTCCGGCAGTGTAAGCATTTGATGTTTTAGAGCAAGATCAAGTATCTTCTTTGTCCTATCCCGAGGAAAAGAGTATGCTCGACCCATTTTCTTCATGAGGGATAGATCAATAACGCTCGACTCCCGTTTGCGTGGCTTCTTAGCCCTGCTTTGTTGCTGTTGAGCGCCTTTTTGGCCTTTCGACTTATTTCTGCTTTTACGTCGAGCCTTCTTTATAATAGGTTGACAAGGAGCGGCGTTTTCATCTTTCACGGCCTGTTGGAGGAGGCGTTGCGTTTTGGCTTTCTCGTAGATGACCATTTCGCGGTTATGGTCGTCTCGGACTTTTTTACCCGCTTCCCTTATAAGCTTGTCCATTTGTTCTTCGAATGACGGACTGGGCTCTTTTGCATCTGGAACTTTCACTGGCTCAGGATTAGCGTCCTCCCATTGAGCATCCGCTTCTTCATCGAAGTCATACATGACATAGCAGCTGTTTAGTACCTCTCGTTCCTTTGACCGGATGTATCCAAGCCCGATTGTCTCCATTTTCCCATTAGGCAGTTTGCGTTGAGTCCCGGGAACGTTCCAGACTTTGTCATAGAACTTGGCTTTTCGAACGGTCCGCTTGAAGGATATCCCCTGGCGTTACAGCAGCTTCTTCAAACCTTCCGTATAATATCTGGGAAGACGGATAGGCTGAAGCCTGTCGAGCGTAGGATCCGCGCCATGCCAGATTTCTTTTTCCACCTTGGTTTCTTCAGAGCGGTAGAACAGAATTGCTTTCTCGCTTTCTCACCTGGGAAGGATATAGAACGTTTGCAGCTCTTCTACATTGCAAATATTGAGCGCATCCAGTTCTTTATGGTGTTTTAGCGGCACCATGGCGACTTGTAGACTTTGTTCTTCGTCAGCGAACTTTCGTATTGAAGGTCGAGCAGAGAATACAGCATGGATCTCATCTTCCGAGTCGCTACCAAAGATCAACGTAGGAGCGAACGGTCTTGGCTTGTTGTGTTGGGACGGACCCGAATACACTATCTCCTCTTCCTCCTCGGTATCACTGCCGAAGACAGGGATGGTAGCGTTAGTTTTATTCTCCGGCTTGCGACACCTTTCCGTGTCTTCGAAATCCGGTAAGAAGTATTTGGCATCTTCGTATTTGCGGACCTCGTTCACAGAGAACGGGTTCAGTTCTCCCGTCACGGTATACTCGAAACCATCCTTAAAATACTTCATACACTGATGTTGTGTAGAAGGGATGATGTTGTACTCGTGTAACCATGGTCGGCCGAGCAAAGCGTTGTAGCATGTCTTGGCATCTATGACGTGGAACTTAATGTCCGTGACGAGTAGCCCGAAGCGTAGCGTCAGTATCACAGACCCAAGAGTTCTTGATGACTGGGAGTCGAACCCGGAGATGGTGATCTTGTCACGAGCAAGGTGCTAGACGCTCATGCAGATTTCTTTTCAGACCCGTACATTGAG
This sequence comes from Agapanthus africanus, assembly GCA_030015575.1. NCBI lineage: Eukaryota > Viridiplantae > Streptophyta > Magnoliopsida > Asparagales > Amaryllidaceae > Agapanthus > Agapanthus africanus. The sequence goes on along the minus strand of CM057350.1, from coordinate 125,440,304 downwards.
GAGATTAACGGAGTATCCATTGTCGATCAGGATTTTGCCTATCTTTATATCGTGACAGTATCCTGAGACATAGAGGGGGCGATTGTGCTCGCACGTCCCAAGGAGAAGGTCCTCGTCGCCGAAAGTGACATCGGCCGTGTGCACTTCCTCCAATTCATCCTTCATCTTTTCCTCGGCCAGGCATGCTTGGAATTGTTCCGGATCTTGGAGTGCCTTAATTAACGAATCTCTCGCCTCCTTTGATAGCAAAAGAGCGTCAAGAATGCTGAGTTATGAGGATAGCTTCCTCAGATGTGCTAAGACGTTGTAATCCACCTTATTCTTCTTTGGCGGGTCTTTGGCAGCTAGCTCTTCCACCACTTGGTCATCTAAGACGATATCTTCAGGGGCCTTTTCTTTCCCTTTATCTTTTCTGTTCGAGGGTCTGAGGTTCTTTTCGGGCAGCGTGCGATTACGTAGCCGGATATTTTCGCAAACCTTCGGTACTTCTTCTTTTCCCGAAGTGGACTCTTTAAAGAGGGGGGCAAGTTCCAGCTCTTCATCAGAATCGCTCCCGAATGTAGGCACTTGTGATCCACCGGTGTTAACCATGCAACAATCGCCAGCAGTTCTTTTAAGCCCTTCGGTCGTATTTCTTTGCTCCCGACGAATTTTGCGTTTATCTCACTTAAAGTGTTGTCGATGAGCAACATATCCTTGCCACCATCTATCGAAAGCTTTGCACTCTTGTGTGGGGTGCGAAATCTTTTGATGATATAAGCAATAGGAGGGGTGCGTTTCCACTTCACCAGTGATGTTTCCTTCAGAGGATGGTAGCTTCATGCCCGTTGATATGGTCTTAGCAAACTTTTTCCTCATCTTGAATTGGCTTTTGTCGGCAGCGGAGGTGTTTTGCTCCAGCGGGATCATCTCAGCTCTTTCATCAAGTCGTTAGCGCTTGGCTCTTCCAATATAGCCGTTTCGCGTTCTCGATCAGCTTTACTTTTCAATCGTGCTTCGTTGAGGAATGCGTCAATTTCCGCATCTGATGGCCCCAGAATTTTTGATTCAGGGTCTGCCCCCAGCGTTTCAGTACAAGAAGTCTCCTCATCGTTCGTGAACGAATGGGAAATCATATGACAGCTCACCACGCATTCTTCAGATTCATCTGACGAACTTTCTATCTCACCTTCCTCTTGAAAAACGTGGTTGAGAAACTCTTGGAATGTAATGGGAGTTCGTGCCTTCTGGTTGTATTCCTCCAGCGCGTCAATTTGTTTTTGCAGGTCCGTGCGCTTGTCGCCAGGCTTCACGGGCTTCTTTGACTTCTTTTTCTTCTTCTTCGAGGATTTTGACGGCTGGTTGCGAGTGCTTGAGCCACCACCATCGGTCTTTGGAGTTGGACGTGGCTTTAACATCCCCTCAATGACCTGCGGTTCCAACGGGTTCTTCCACCTAATCGCTAGACATGTCTGAAGGTCGTTCAGCATCCTCTTTGTCTTGGCTGATAATACAACCTCCCAAGGAGCTTCTTCAACAACGGAGCATGTTGCCCCTGGCGTATCCGTCCCCTTAGAGGTGTGGGGCTGCGGGGGATTCACCTTCCATTTGTCAGATAACGCGAATTTGCCCTGTCGGTACTGGTTTTCAAGCCAATTTTTGAAAACGTAGCAATCTTCGATCGGATGGCCTAGTACTCGATGATAAGGACAGTAGTTGAGCTCGTTGACATCACTTGGTTGCAACGGACGTTTTGGATCCGGCAGATTTATGAGTCTGTTGCGTAATGCGATCTCGAATAACCTTCTCGTTTTATCGCGGGGAAACGAGTAAGGACGCCCTAATCTCTCCTCAAGGTCTACGTACGGGCGCATATTATTTTGACGCACAACCGGCTTCGAGTTGCTCGGTTGTTGTTAAGCATTAGCGATGACGATCGCTTTTCCCTTCCCTTTGTCATTTCGGGAGTCCGGCTTTGGAAGAGGGGGTTTATGGCCCATCTGATCCATCTGCCCTAGCTTGTCAATCAAAGCCTGGAAGGTAGTCGGCTTGAAAAACATCATAAATTGCGAGATGGTTGCTTGTGGATCAAGGGTTCCTACAAACATACCCACCGCGGGAGCTTCTTCAATGCGCTGCTCGCACTTCGACCATAAGTTCCGCCATCGTATAGCGTACTGAACCCACGTCTCGCCCGGCTTTACCCTGGCGTTAATCAGTGCCGTCATCGGGGTACGTTCACTGGCGCTTGCAAAACGCTGAGTAAACAACAGCTCCATCTCCGCGAAGGCCTTGATAGAGTCGTTCGGGAGCTCAGAGTACCACTCGAACATCGTATCTGATAAACTTCCAACAAACTGGCGAAGCAAAAGCTTGTCATCACCGCCAGTGTTGCCGCAGAGTGCCCTGAACTGGGCAACGTGCTGGTGAGCATTGCTCATCCCCTTGTAGACATGGAACTTAGGAATTGTGTAACCTGGCGGGTACTTGATTTGGTCGTACCAACTTGGATATGGCCGCCCGGTTTTTACGACCTGGCCGGCTGCTTCGGTCGCATGATGAACCCGGATCTGCTGAGCTATGTACTCGTCCAAATCAGCTTTAGAGATTGTATCCTCTTTAGCCATTGACAGAGCTGGCGGAGGATTTAATGTCTCTCCCCTATCGTCTCCAAGGACGATCGGGGGCTCTTCAGCCGGAGGATCTTGTTGTATCATCATCCCTATCATGTCTTGGAAGAAGAGGCCCATACGCTGTATATTGGCTGCTTGTTCAGCAGCCTCTTTGTCCTTCTTCTCCAATATCCGACGAAGGAATTCGGCGTCGGTTTCTTCCTCTTGGCGTTCATCTGAGGACGCTTCAGGGTTTTCTTTTGGCCCTGTAAGTGCGGCCATAGCGTTCATCATCTCTTGGAGCTTCTGTTGCTGCTCCTGCGCCTTGGTCACTGATCGCGTAAGAGGTCGATGACCCGTAGATATGTGACTGTCCTCTTTACCAGACGTCACATAGACGGTATGAACTGCAATGCCCCCTGATTTAGGGCGTTTGGGTGCACCACCTTTGGCATTTGCCGCGGGCGCGGGGGTTTTCTCCGGCCTTCTTCTTTTGTGGGCCGTTGAAGTGGAGGGGGCCGTTGCAGTGGGCATCTTGGTGATTGTTGTCCTCTGTTGTTTAATAGGACGGTCCTTTTCTTTTTGCACCTTCGCCTTCTTCTGTTGACGAGAATAACCTGAGTCAATCACGGAGTCTTGAACCCTACGCCAAACCTTGTATATTTTTTAGGACAGCCGTTGAGGGGGCTGTTCTTGCTTCGTTTCCGGAACTCTCTCCGCAGGAGTAGGAGATCTTTTCAGTGTAGCGGTTGGAGAGTTCTTACGTACCCTCCTCAGCAGTTCAAAGTTGTTCCCAGTTGGAACAGCAGCGTTGACTTCCACCTTTGGAGCTGGTGGAGTTAGCCCTGAGGGGGAGTTGCCCCTTGCCTTCCTCACTCGTCGCCAATGGCGACGTTGAGCTTGACGAGCCGTTGGGACTGGCTCGGAGATAGAGACAGCTTCTTTTTACCCCCTGTCTGAATAAGGCGTCGCTGGTGTTAACCTCTTAAAGACTGAGGTTGTCCTTTGAGGGATGATATTTAACCTGTCGAAGACAGATCCTCGGGCAGGGGCAGGAGCAGGAATCGTCGGTCTTGAAAAGACTGACTCTTTGACAGGGGAAGCCGCCTTGACGACTTCTGGAGCAGCAGTTATTGCTTTCCTTAGGACAGCCAATTTAGAGTTCTGATTTAGCCTGGTGAAAACAGAGGCTGTCGGTTTGGTAGTGGGCGACCCGTTGACAGGGGTCGTCGTAGCAGTAAGCCGGTCGAAGACCGACTTCTTGTTCACTTCCGGTGCAGGTATTGGCTCAGAGAAGCTTGTAGGTGGGATCATGGTCCCGAAGAAAAGGCCAGTGGTGTCTTGGGTCACTTGGTCTACCGGCAGAGCGAGGAAGGAAGCCGCTTGGGGCCCATATGCTACACCTCCTGGTGAGGTGGAGCGTCCGTTGCAGTGGCATTTCGAGCAGTTGGTGCAGTTAAATGCCATTGAATCTTGAGTTCTGCGCCAGGCAAAAGACCAAATCTTAGTAACTTGAAATCCAAAGGCAACCGTTAACAAACCGCGATTGGTTCGCGAAGACGACACACGAAGTGTGGAGTGGAAAGAGGAAAAGGTCCCACCGGGCGTGCCAGAATCTGTTCCCCTCCGAACGGCGGCTACGAGACGTGAGGACGTCTTGCCTGAGATTCGGGGCAGATGCTATATGGTTTTATCCGTCCACCTCTCCGAAGATGCCAAGTTGATTTATGGCACCGTGTATCGGAGGTTTAGATGGATGCGGCCGATGTAGCAGACTTCGTCAGATTCCCCCTCGCTTGAGGGGTTTTTGATTGTGGGGACGCTCTTCCCTGCAGGCGCAAGCCCCTGCAGTTAATTACGCTGCCGCATCGCGGTAGCCACTTTCTCCTTCTCCAGAATTTCACTTCATGTCGTGTGTGTTTGTTTTGTTTGTGGTTGCCCGTGGATTGTATACGGAGACCGAGTAATGCCGTCGCCCGTAGGACGTGGATTAGTCCAAATCCATATTTACTTAGATTTGGGTTTGGTGTTTTTAGTTTAAGGATACGTTAGCCGTATTGAGGCTAAGATCAACTTAAACGTTCGTCAAGGATACGTTAGTCTGATTTGAGACTAAGATCAACTTAACGTGGTGATCCATTTAATATATGGCCATCGGGACTCATCACCTCTCTGACGTCATTGAAGGATTACAACGATAGGTGTCAGAGGAGTTCAGAGATGTACCCTCGAACCAAAGTCGATTTGGAGTTTTATAGTCCATTTGAATGTTTAAGGATACGTTAGCCGTGTTTGGGGCTAAGATCAACTTAAACGGGATCGTTTAGATCCGGCAAAAGAGCATTTGGGGGCTTTATTGCTCCAGTTTAGGGACGTGGTGGTCCATGTTCCCGTTTAGGGACGTGGTGGTCCATGTTCCCGTTTAGGGACGTGGTGGTCCATCGCTAGTTTAGGGACGTGGTGGTCCATATTCCAGTTTAGGGACGTGGTGGTCCGACATTAGTTTAAGGACGTTTCGGTCCAATATTAGTTTAGGGACGTCTCGGTCCACGAGTTTAAGGACCCGGCAGTCCGTATCGATGTGTGGTCGTCGGGACCCGTCACCTCTCTGACGTCGTTGAAGGATTACAACGATGGGTGTCAGAGGAGTTCGGAGATGTATCCTCGAACCGGATGTAAATTGATTTAGGAGAGAATCTTGCTCAGTCAATTTAATTTAAGGACTTACGGCCAAAATTGCTCTAAGTCCAGTTAAAAATGTCCACATTTTGTTTGCATTTGGCCTTTGTCTGGGCTTTCCCCGTTTTAGAATAATGCATAGCATTACTTCAGGCCATTTATGCCCATTTTGACTGGGCTCTGCCCTTTTTATTATAATGGAAAGCATTTTTTTTGGTCCATTAGACCTCTCAATTGGGTTCTGCCCTTTTAAATAATGCATAGCATTTTTATTATTTTGTTTGGGCTCTGCCCATTTATAAATGATGCAGAGCATCAATTTAATTAGGCATGCTTGATCTTTTTGATTTGGGCCTGGCCCTTTAGGAAATACATTGCATTTTCAGGCGCTTTGCGCCAATCAGAGAGCGCAAGCGCTTGTGATGACGACACGTGTCATGCAAGCGCAGTGCGCTGTGCTAGTGCGCTGCGCTTGCGCTGCTAACACGTGGCGTACCTTGGTGAGTTGCGCCAATTCCAGAGAGCAAAGCTCTATTTCAAGAGCGCGTAGCGCAAGTTGTTCTGTAGCTGACACGTGGCGTTCTCCCAAGAGCGCAACAACGCAGTTTGGAAGTGCAAAGCACTAAGAATCTTTTAGATTCAAGAACAGGAGTGCAAAGCACTATTTGATTTGTTGATCTAATTTAGATCGAAGAAAAGATAAGTTTTTCTTGTTTTTCTTATCTCAAAGAACCAAAGGTTCATAAAAGTGCAAAGCACTATTTTATTATTATTTTTTATTATTAAAGATCATTGATCTTGTTTTTAGATTTATGATCTGTTCATGAGAGAACTTTCTCTTTTTTCTAAAGGTTTTTACCTTTTTGTTCTTGAGGAATTCTTCAGAGTTCTCTTTCCCTTCTTCTTTTTTTTTTAAGAAAATGTTGATACATTTGAATTGAGGCCTAAGGTCCTTTTTATAGTGCCCATAAATTAGTTAAATTTGTTAAAGAGATTTTTCTCTGAGTGATTTGGGGAATTTTCCCCACCGTTGGATGTTTGATCCAAGGGCTCCTGTTTTACAGAAGAAAATCTTCTTATTTTAACAAGAACAGAAAAAAATTTCTTTAGAATTTTAATTCTGTTTGGCGCAAATGCCTCAGCGCGTGACACGTGTCGCGCAGCGCACAGCACAGCGCAACTGCGCTAGCGCATCTGCGCTGACACGTGTCGCGCAGCGCACAGCGCAGCGCAACGCATCTGCGCTGACACGTGTCGCGCAGCGCAGCGCAACTGCGCGAGCGCATCTGTGCTGACACGTGTCGCGCAGCGCACAGCGCAGCGCATCTGCGCTGACACGTGTCGCGCAGCGCAAAGCGCAGCGCATCTGCGCTGACACATCTGCGCTGACACGTGCAGCGCAAAGCTTGCGCAACTGAAGCGTTGCTTCCTTTAATTTTGTTTAAAACAGAGCTTTGCTCTGATTGGGTGCGCTGCCTTGGGCGCTGCGCTGATGTGTCTGCGCTTGACACGCGGCGCGTTGCACGCAGCGCGAAGAATTTGAAGCGTTACTTCATTTATTAAAGTTTAAATTTTCAAAGCAGAGCCTTGCTCTGATTGGGGGAATATGAAGCGTTGCTTCATTTCCCGCCTCGGAATTTGAACGGAGCTTTGCTCTGATTGGGGTAAACAATTACCCTTCTCTCTCTCCTGATAGAGACCAATGAAATTCCTTAATCAAGATAATAATATGGATGTATTGACCAAACCTACTTATTATACTGGGTTATGTTCCACTCTACCTTATGATTGTCATAAGTCTGAGCAAGGAATAGGGGAATATACGGATTCTCACACCACCCATACAAAAAATAAGTATATTGATGCATCTTCTTCGGGTGTGTTCGTTACCAAGAAATGTTTCTCAGTTTACTCTACGTCCTAGGTATTGGATACTGGATCAGGATCCTACACTTGTAATTTGTTACATGGGCTATAGATAGGTGGAGAACTGGGAAAATGTGATGTCTCTAGTAATAGAGAATGGTGCAATTGTTGCAGCCAAAGTAGTTGGCAAATATCACTTAGTATTACCAACTGGTAATACATTGATTCTTAGCGACTGTTATTTCGTACCAATAAATATTGTGAATATTTTCCTAAATCAAGTGTTGATTGGGTAAGGTATGTTGTATAACAGTGTACACGTTCTGAATCAAACTACAGTTCTAAACGTACAGAACACGTTCAGAAATGAACGAAGTCTTCTTGTGGCATTGTAGACTGGGTCATTTCGATGAAACAAGACTAGCTGAAGTTCCATAAGGATGCATTTTTGAATCCGTTCGAATTTACATCTTATGAAACTTGCCAGTCATGTCTCAAAGACTATGTGGCCAAATCTCCGTTTACTGGAAACGGAGAAAGAGCTACTGAACTCTTGGACAGATACATGGTGATGTATGTGGTCCTATGTCTATATATGACAGGGATGGATCCGCGTACTTTATTATATTCACCGATGTTCTCTCAAGATACGGACATGTGTTCTTATTGAAACACAAAACTGAATTTTTTGAGAATTTAAAGAAATATAAGTATGAAGAAGAGAACCGGATGGGTAAAGGTATTCAAATCCTTCGATATGATCGAGAAGAAGAATACTGGAGCACGGAATTCCGAGACTATTTAAAAGAGAATGAGATTCTCTCTCAGTTTACTCCTCCGTATAAACCACAGCACAACGGTATATCGGGGTGGAGGAATCGCACCCGATGAGATATGGTGCGCTCTATGATGAGTACTGCTGAGTTGCCTATTTCCTTTCAGGGACACGCACTTGAGAAGTTGCATACCTATTGAATAGAGTTCCGATCAAATCTGTAGCCTACCACTCCATATGAGATATGGAATGGAAAGAGACTATCTCTTAAACGAGTTAAGATATGGGGTTGTCCGGCCTATGTTGAAAAGCAAAATTTGGAAAAGCTTGAGGCAAGGTCAGTTCTGTGCAAGTTTGTAGGATATCCCAAATATTTATGAGGGGATATCTTCTACCACACCGAGGAACAAAAGATGTTTCGTTCCTCGACATGCCGTCTTTTTATAAAAGGAATTTCTTGTGAAAGAAATTAGTGGCGATGAAGTAGAACTGGAAGAAGTTCCAGCAAAGCAAACTATAACTGACGATTTGGTGGAATCAGAGGATTCAATAGTCCCTGACGAACCGCAGCCACTCCGCAGATCTAGTTGGATTCCTCATCCACCTGAGAGATACTACGATTTACTCGTAGACGGTGGGAGCGAGGATTGCGTCATAAAGATGATGACCCAACTAGTTTCAAGCAGGCCATCACAAGTGGAGATGATGTGAAATGGCTGGATGATATGCGATCTGAGATGGAATCCATGTACACCAACAAAGTATTAACTTTGGATGTTGCTCCTGAAAGGGTAAAACCAATCAGGAGCAAGAGGATCTTTGAGAAAGATAATTTGGTGTAGATGGAAAAGTTAAGACTTCCAAAGCTAGACATGTTGCTAAGCTTAAGTCCATCAGGATCTTGCTTACCATTGCTACATACCATGACTACGATATCTGGCAGACTGCACGTCAAAACTGCTTTCTAAATGATGATTTACAAGAAAGCGCGTATATGACACTGGCAGAGGGATTCGTAGACAGTGAGAGCAGTGGAAGCATGTGCAGGCTACTTAAATCCATCTACGGGTTAAAGCACGCATCGCGGAGATGGAACATCTGTTTTAATGAAGCTGTCAAAGAGTTTGACTTCATCAAAAAGATAGATGAATCATGTATAAATAAGAAGGTTGTAGTGGGTATGGTTGTCTTTCTCATATTGTACGCGGATAACATACTCTTGATAGGAAAGGGTGTTCCTATGCTACACTCGGTCAAGCACCTCTTATCACACAGGTTCTCCATGAAAGATCTAATTAATGTCTTCTACATCCTGGAGATATAGATCTATAGAGATAGATCTAAATAGATTTAGGATTGTCCTAATTAAGGTACATCGACACCATGCTAAAGGTATTTAGTATGGATGATTCTAAGCGTGGTAATGTACCCGCTTGTTCAGAAATCACTCTCTCCAAAGAGATGTCTCTCGAGACTGATTTGGAGAAGGCTCGCATGCAAGAAATGCCCTATGCTTTGGCAGACAGGTCAATCATATATGCGATGTTATGTACCAGACCAGATGTAGCTTACTCACTAGGTGTAATGAGTAAGTATCGAAAAGATCTTTGGGAAAACCACTGGACAGCTGAAGAACATTCTTAAGTGCTTGAGAAGGACTAAAGAGATGTTCTTGGTGTATGGTAACAGTGAACTCCAGATGGAGTCCTTTACCGATTCGAGCTTCCAGAGTGATAAGGACGACTGAAAGTCAGTCTGGGGTTTTGTCTTTACCCTCAGTGGAGGGACGATATGTTGGAAGGGTTCCAAGCAATATACCGTAGCAGACTCGTTGATAGAGGCTAATTATATCACTACCAACAATACTGCCAAAGAGATTGTATGGATGAATAGAGTTCATGAGATTAACTAGGTTCCTACCATTGGGCATCTAATACCTGTGTATTGTGATGACAATGGAGCTATGGTTTTGGCCTAGGAACCCCGATCCCGTCAGTGATCCAGACATATTGTTAGACAGTATCACCTGATCAGGGAGATAGTTGATCTCCGGGAGATCGAGGTCAGGAGAGTTGACACAGAGGATAACACAGCGGATCCACTCACCGAGGCCATCCCCCAGATGCTATTCGAGAGACTTTTGGGACATTGGGTATGAGATACTACAACAACTGGCCTTAGTGCTAGTGGGAGATTGTTAAGAATATGTATGCCCTAGAGGCCATCATTGTACATGTGATGTATATTATAGAGGATGCTTGGACATATATATAGAGGACTTTCTTTCTCGACATGATAGTATGCTATCTAGTTACTCTTTATCTTAACATGTTGACTGGTATTCTTTACTGTCTTGCTCTCACATGTTGATAAAGCCCTTAAGATATGTACTTGACTACCGGGATTATGATGAGATCATACTAGTGGGGCCAGGGTGGTCCAAAAGTACATCCTTTAATCAGTTCCTAGTCGTGGGAATATTGAGACTAGGGCATCGATATTCCAGAGTAGACTAGTGTGTACATTTCTTGTCCCTTAGAGGGCGATGGTTGATCCCACAACCATTGGTGTGTAACATCAAAGATTGTACACAGGTGATCATTGGAGAATGGGTACACCGAATAGAACTCACCGAGGACTCCTATGTGGTAGTATACCTATCGTCAGATAGCAGTCCTCTAGTGATACTGGTACAGGTTGGTCTGTAGAACCGAGATCGTCATAGAGTCTTGTGTGGCTCCTACTCTGCTTTGATTTCCTCCCTACCACGGCTCAAAAGAGTCGTGCAAATAGGTGGATTTTGGGTACAGTCCCGAGTCACATGGAGGCAATGAGCGATAGGAGGGGTTTCGTCTCTCCCGGTATTGGGGGTTAATGTTGCGCTATGCTCGATTGGCTATAACTGGAAGTCCCTATTTCCCCCAATCAGAGCAAAGTTCTGTTCAAATTTTGAAATTTGAAATGAAGCGGCAATTTATAAAAATGCTCGTGCCAAGAGCGCCAGCGCTAAGAGTCAAAGACTCTGAGGCAGTGCTCACGTGCAAAGCACGAGAGCACTGGCGCCAAGTGCGCCAGCGCTAAGAGTCAAAGACTTTGAGGCAACGCTCACGTGCAAAGCACGAGAGCGCTGGCGCCAAGTGCGCCAGCGCTAAGAGTCAAAGACTCTGAAGCAGCGCTCACGTGCAAAGCACGAGAGCGCCAGCGCTAGAACTAAATGTTCTCCACCGTTGGATCAAAGATCCAACGAAGATGATAAATCATCAAATTACCAGAATAAAATTCTGTTAAGGAAATACTCCTCAGAATCTTTCCAAACATGAAAGATTGTGCTCTGTAAATCAGAGCACCGTTGGATCAATGATCCAATGGTGATTAAAAATCACCAAGATACAGAATAAGCTCTGTATGGGAAAATATTTCCCAATCTTGTTAAAAACAAAAAGATTGTCTTCTGTAAAACAGAAGCCCTAGAATCAAAGATCCAACGGTGGGGAAATCCCCAAATCAATTAGAGAAAATATCTCTTCAACTGATTCAACAAATCAGCCTCCACTATATAAAAGACCCAAGACTTCAAGTCTTATATAGAGGAAACCCCCCCCCTCCCACAAACTTTGAAAAATTTCAAAGAAAAGAGCAAGCTCTCGGAAGAAGAACTTCTTCAAGGTAAATAAAACAGAGAGATAAAAGCATCTCATAAAAGAAGAAGAACTTAGTTCTTTTTCTAGACCATAGATGTATAAGACATGGGTCTTTTACAAAAAGAGATCATAGCATCTCATCATAAAAAGAGGGGAGAAGAACTTAATTCTCTTCAGATCACAGATCTATAAAGACGAAGTCTTTCACAAAAAAATAAGAGACTGTAACATCTCCTATAAAAATAAGATTCTTGTTCTTAAGGCCACGAAACAAAGTCTCTTATAAATGAGAGTTTAATTCTCAGAGCGCAGAACTGATCAAAACTGTGTAAAAAGAGCCTTAGTGCTCCAATTAAAAAGAAACGCCTTAGCGCTCTAAGACTTGCGCACAGCGCCGCAGCGCTCCTAACGCTCCAATTTAAAGAAGCGCCTCAGCTCTCCAAGTCTGGCGCCCAGCGCCGCAGATTCTTAGCGCTCCAATTTAAAGAAGCGCCTTAGCGCTCCAAGTCGAGCGCTCAGCGCCCAGCGCCCCAAGCGCTATTCTAAAAGAAACGCCCAGCGCTTCAAGGTTGGCGCTCAGCGCCAAGCGCATCATATGCTCCTCACATGGACGCTATTTTATAAAGAGCGCACTACACTTATTGACTGGTACTCAGCGCCAAGCGCGCCACGTGCTCCTCACATGTGCGCTATCTCACAGGAAGCGCCTTAGCACTCTAAGTCTAGTGCTCAGCACCAAGCGCACCACGTGCTCTTCACGTGTGCGCTGAGAGAACATAAATTGTTCTTTAAATAAAGCCCCAGAGCCATAATGAGTGTTTAACACTCAATAAAAGACAAAAAAAGGTTGTCAGAATCCAAACCAATGCTCAGTATTGTTAAATAAAAGCGTTGAACCCAAACAAATGTTCAACATTTTAACTAAATGGGCCGAGCCCAAGTTGACTACAGACCTCTAATTCAAATTAATTGAGCCCATATGCTCATAAATCTTTGTAACTGATCTTAGTCCTAAAATTGACTACAGATCTCCCAACCAACATTGGTTCAAGGGTACATCTCTTCACACCTCTGATATGTGTCGTTGTAATTCTTCAATGTCTTCAGAGAGGTGGCGGATCCCGACAACCAGAAAAACAACGAACCGCGACGTCATAAAACTAACAATGGACCGTAATTTCCTTAAACTAACTACGGACCGCAACGTCCTTAAACTAAACTCTATGGACTATGAGGTCTTTAAACTCATGGACTATGATGTCCTTAAACTTACGGACCGCAACGTCCCTAAACTAAATCCCCACAGACTATGACGTCTTTAAACTATGGACTATGATGTCCTTAAACTCCACGGACTATGATGCCCTTAAACTTATGGACCGCAATGTCCCTAAACTAAAACAATAGGGCCCAAATGCTCTTTTGTTGGATCTAAATGATCCCAAAACCCTGTTAAGTGGATCTTAGTCTAAAATTAGACTAACGTATCCTTAACAAAAGTTTAAGTTGATCTTAGTCTCAAATGAGATTAACATCCTTAAACTAAACAAAACCCAAATCTAAGAAAATACGGATTTGGACTAATCCACGCCCTACAGGCGACAACATAAATTAGTCTCCGTATACAATCCACGCGCAACCAAAAACAAAACAAACACACACGACGCGAAGTGGCCATCTGGAGAAGGAAAAAGTGGCTACCGCGATGCAGTAGCGTAATTAACTGCAGGGGCTTGCGCTTGCAGGGAAGAGCATCCCCACAATCAAAAACCTCTTGTAAACAAGGGAGAATCTGACGAAGTCTGCTACATCGGCCGCATCCGTTTAAACCTCCGATACACGGTGCCATAAATCGACTTGGCATCTTCGAAGAGGTAGACGGATAAACCCCAATAGCATCTGCCCCCCAAATTCAGGCAAGACGATCCTACGCGGTTTCGTCTCTGTTTTCGGCGGCGCACAGTCCCTGGCCAGGGCTGCTGCCGGGATTTACTGATAAGTGTTATCAGTAGTTTCTCGAACCGTTATAGGCCAGACATCGGCATGACTTATCACGTTACCGAGGTCTGACGTTTACCACCCCTAGACATGATATGCGACATATCAGACGAAGAGATCGGACTGTACGGTAGTGTTACTGATAGGCTTCATAGAGACTATAGACGAGCTTGCTTGTTGATCTTCATATCGCTCATTGCCCGGATAGCCGTTACGTCCAGCTAGTACCGCTGACGGATTGTGGGTGACTGATGTGATCATCACCTACTGTTGGCATATTGACGGGTCCTTAGAGTCCCACACAGAAGTTCCCTGGTTCAAGCGAAACGAACTAGGACACATATGTGATATGTGTGTGGGTCTGATTAAATACGTGTATATGATACCGTATTGTAATCTAGCAGTTATCTATTATCGGTTCGGTTATATGTGATATAACCAGATTGTCGAATCAAGTGTTGATTTAATAATGTGATATACAGATAAATAATATTAGTCGGTCATATGTGATATAACCGGATTATTAAATTAAGTGTTGATTTAATAATGTGATATACATTATATGTGATATAATTATATTTTAACTAATATCATTAGCTCACTAATTATTCTTCATTATATATATATATATGATATATATATATATATAATAATGAAGCATGGCTTGATTTTCTATTTTTGAGAAAAATAGAAATGAGGTGTAAATTGAGAGCATGGTTGCAAGCATGGGAGTTATATTTGTTTATTCATCTTGATTCACTATTCAAGCACGATTGCAATTTTATATTACAAAATTCCATGCTTGAATGAGTGGGGGTCAAGAGTTGCCATTCATTTTAGTCTCATTCTCAACACTTAGCCATTTTCTTGAGTTGCTCCCATGGTTGCTCTCTAGCTTCTTCTTCCTTAATTGCCATGGTTCAAGTGTCAACCCTCACATGAGATGTGAATCATGAAGCTTGAACACAAACTTGTGAGATTTTAATATCCCCTATCCCACACCAAACTAGCAATTTGGTGCGTGTGTTTCCTACACTAAAGGAGTTTAGTGTAGAGTTAGCTTAGGCTAGAGGAACTTCGGGTGGATCATCTTTGGCGCGAAGATCACGAAGGAGGTTCGTTCAACTGGAAGAGGAGCCTAGTAGAGTCGCAGGGACAACTACATGGAGCATGTGAAGTGAAGGATTTGATCCCATAGGGTATAGCCTTCTTTCACTTTCTCTAGTTATTCACATCATCAAACCATAACCCTAATATTCTAACAAAGATCTTGTATTGTCTACCTTAGCACCAATAAAAATTTGAATTTGGCATGCTTGATATCAGTTGGACCTCATTGTGGTGCTAGGGTTGACTTTCACGTTTATGGGACACAGAGCAAGAGCTACTGAACTCTTGGGACTGATACATGGTGATATATGCGGTCCTATGTCTACACATGCCAGAAATGGTTTCTCATACTTCATTACATTTACCGATGATCTCTCAAGATTAGGACATGTGTTCCTGTTGAAACACAAATCTGAAACTTTTGAGAAATTCAAGAAATATAAGTGCGAAGTAGAGAACCAGCGAGATGTCCCCAAGGGCGCGACTCGTCCTGACATATGCGCCATCCAAGAATGTCCAAGGCCGCCGGCGGCTGCACGGGTATTGCAGCCATATAAGGCCGAAGGAGACCCTATGAAGTCCAGTTGACCTCCTCCACAGTGTAATTTATCGGAGGTGCATCTGCATAAGCGATCGCCGAAATAGGCTCCAAAAGGTGTCGCACAGGAAAAGCTCCGTCGGCCCATGATAATTTGATCGTACCATTTACCCCATAGATGAAGACTCGTGTGCTCCGGGTCATGGTCTTTGATCAGCACAAAAACTTCTCGGTCTACGGGTAGTTCAGGGAATCCGCCTTCTGAGAGAATGAACGGAAAGGAAGTGTCGAAAGACACAGCACCTGCGCAGAAAAGAACAAATTTTCATCCACCAATGCTATAAATTAAATTCTATCACTAGGTACTATAAATTCGTACCGTACTGCAATGCAGTCAAAAGGGACCAAAGGAGACCCACAAAATCTAGATGACAGTTCATCATTAATAAAACAGCCTCATCATTTGATGAGGCTGTTATTAAATGAGGAAATCCTTAAGAAATTCTCATTAAATGTGAAATCCCTCGGACAGAGGAGTAAAACTCCCATTGAGAGCAGCGCTCTTCACTAGATAGATATCTGTCAAAGTCTAATGATGAAGAAATAAAATTCCTTAAGAAAATCCTAAGAGCTTTTCTTTGAGAAGATGATGGAATAATCCATCAAAAATAAAATTTCAATTTGATCTTCAAGATCCATGAACAAACTCTTAAGAGTTCTTCTACATGATCTGAACGGAGCAAAGCTCCATTAATGGATTAAGAAATCATAAGCAAGGTCCTTTTAGATTTGCGATTCCAAGAGAGCAAAGCTCTGTTAATAAAACCCTAAAAAGGATTTTCTTTAGATCAAAGATCTATGAAGAGTAAGGCTCTGTTAATGGGTGAAACCCTAAAAGATGTTTCAAAAAGATTTAATCTTTTACCTAAAAAAATCTGACAAAGTTCTGTCCTTAAGAAAATTCTTAAGAAGAAGAGCTATGCTCTGAAGGAGAAAATAAATTTTCAAGAAGGATTAAAGATGAACAGAAGTCATCTCAAGGGTCAAGGGTCCTATTATAGGCACTAAGCGCCGTTTCAATTCCTCAGTTGATCCAAGAGTAGAGATGCTGTTACCGCTGCACCGACGTGTGGGCCCCGTGAGCGCAACGTGTTGGAGATAGTGCCCTCAGAGTCAATTATTGGATCACAGGCACGTGATTGCAATGATTGAGGGAGGACCTGTCCCAGTAGAACAGTCTTACTCGAGATGATAGTATGCTATCTGGTTTATCTTTATCATAGTGTACTGCTTTAGGTGACCTGACATGTCGCTATTACACGTTGATAGAGCCCCTAGGATTCTTGCTTGACCACCAGCAGTATGAGGGCGATCATATAAGTGGGAGCTGGTAGTCTATAAGCACATCCTTAAAAGGTCCCTAGTCGTGGGAGTTTCGAGACAGGGCATCGATACTCCAGAGTAGACTAGTGTATACAGTCGAGACCCCGACGAGGGGCGGTGGCCGGTCTCATAAGCCACTGGTGTTAGTTGGTTCACCTAAGATGTATACAGGTGCTCATTGGGTTATGAGTACACCGGACAGAACTCGCCGGGAACATGCTATTTGGTCTTATACCTGACGTCAGATAGCAGTTCCCTGGTGACATGTGTACAGGTTAGTTCATCGACCTGGGGATCGTCATTTGTCTCGTATGGGTTCCCACTGTACTTTGATTACTACCCTACCACGCTCAAAGGAGACGTGCAAACAGGTTTTAGTTGGGTACAGTCCCGAGCCACATGGAGGCAGTGAGCGGATCTTCAGGGGTTCGTCTCTTCCGGTATTGGGGGTGAGGTCGCGCTGTGTCTAGGAGAGCCATTACACGAAGCCCTCGGCCGAGGCAGGAGATTTACTGGTAGGTATTCCAGTAGTATCTCAGGGTGTTTTGGGCTACACTCCGACACGACTTGTACCGCTTTTGGGGGTCTGACTTTACCAACCCCCTAGGCCCGCCATGCGATGCTCATAGACGAACGGACCGGACTATATGGATATTGTCGCTGACAGGCTCAGTAGGGTGTCAGGATGAGTTCGCTCATCGACGCCCCTTTTGGTCAATGCCTGGTAGCCCGTTACGTATTGGCTTATACCTCTGACGTGCTAGTGGTTAAATCCACAACCAAGGTGTTGACGAGTCTTTAGAGTCCCCCACATTCAGTTGCTCAAGTTTTCGGGCGAAAAGCTGTAGAGGCCGTATGGAGATATGGCAGGGTCCGATCAGATACGTGCGGTATTGCACGGATCAAGATCGGACGGATATTACTAGCCGGCTTTGGTTTAAGCCAGATCCTAGCATAGTACAGTGTAGATTTTGTCTCATTGCATTTGTATTTCGGTCGGAATACAAATGCGGGTGTGTATACACAGTATCGGGATTTTCCTGTAATTTATTATGGGACCAGTTTTCTGGAGTTGCCAGTTTGATTTCCGTTTCGGCCATTTTCATTTGTATCCTTCATTGGTCGAAGATTGGTGGAGGAGGGCTTATTTGCATTTGTGCAAATAAGCATTAGTGGAGGGGGTTCTTTGCATTTTGTTGCTTCATGATAGCTCTTGTTGACCTTGACTTGTTCACTTCATCATTGCTTGACTTTTGGAGTCATCATGTTTGATGATGGTTGTGGTTGAGTGTGGATGTGTTTGTGATCATGTTCTTTCATGATTTCTTTTGATTCCCTCTTGTCTTTTTCCTTTTCACTCAACCTTGCATCATCTTGATTCATTCATTCTCTTGCTCTTAACTCTCTCTCTCATTCTTGCTTGAGAATGGCCGGCCACTATTGTTTGGGTGGCTATATTTTTTGGTGTGTGCTGGGATTAATTGATGGAGGATTTATTTTGGCATGATGACTGATGTATGATGTGGGAGCATGCATTGCACTTAAGATTGTCATTTTGGACAAATGGCTGAATGCTTCCTGCATGAAATTTCGTGGCCCCCACCCTTTTATTTGATGGTGGATTAATTCTTTATGGAGGCTACCAATTAATCACCACAACACAAGACTTCAACAGAAGAAGAAAAATCCACAGAGAAGAGGATTACCTTTGATGGCCGAGCACCTTTTTTGAGAGCTCCTTTCTTTTTCAAAGATCATTTTTTTCACCTCCACATCATATATGGCAACTTCCTTAACCCCCAAGAGACATAGAGTTCCACACTATTCTACAGCAATTCTTGGGCACGTCGACCCGCCAACTTCGTGCCCGAGTTGCCTCGGTCAAGAGGTGGGAGCCTGTAAAAGAAGCCGGCGACGTGGTGCCCTTCCGGCGAGGAGGTGGAGACCGGAGCTTCTGCGGGAGATCGGGACGACGACGAGAAGACCGGAGGACACGGATCAGTCGGTATATCTCTCTTCCCCATGTTGTAGTTAGCTAGGACTAGTTAATGGCCCGATCCGGGTTTTAGTGCGCGGTGGTGCCGGTCAAGAAAAATTAAAGTCAACCATCGCTTCCGCATTTTGACTCGGGATGGAGGCCGGGGCGCCGCCGTGCACTTACAGTGGTATCAGAGCCTCGCCATTAACATAGTCTAGCTTTGTCTAATGTGTTTTACATTTCCGATCGAACAATTTTCCAAAAACCGTATTTTTCTTCACATCAGTTTCTGTCGAAATTTTTTGAAGTCCAAAAATTTTTCAGGTTGTTTCAGAATGATGTGTAGGACATTCTAAGAGTTCTGTGATGCTGTACATTTCTGTGATGTTGCATTTTATCACGCCTTGAGCGAAATATTATATATTGATATATATATACTAGTAGATATAGTATATGTTTTGCATCCGCGCTAGTCCAGTCCCCGCTCTGTCGTTAGTTAGCTAACCTAACGGGTAATGACGGGACCCAGTGGCGAATGCGGATGGCATATACGTACATCAGTATATTTTCGTTCTTTGTGTTGTGATCAATTGATGGGACTGCGTTGATTCGGATCAATACAAATTAAAAACAAACCTAATCTGATGTTGTTGGAACTTTTTCAAAAAGCTGTTATTGCAAGGACGTTCACTTTTGTTTTGCATCGTGGTATTCAGTTGGAATATCCTGCTCCTCAGTCGACGAGGCAAGGACCGAGATCCCTTCACCAGGAGTGACCCCTTGGACAGAAGTTTGCGTCAGGGCAATAACTTCACTATAGCCGATTACTTTTGCTTTGCATCGTGGTATTCAGTTGGAATATCCTGCACCTCATTCTACGGGGAAAGAGCCGAGATCCCTTCACCGGGAGTGACCTCTTTAGCGAAGGTTTTCGTCACTATATTTTTAAAAGCTATCCGATTCCTTCAACGATATCAAGTTCATTACGTTAAAGGTTTTCGCTAGAAACCATTCGTAGCCCTCCATCATTTCAGTTAAATATTCGGTAGTATTCAAGCTATGTATTTTGACCTCACGCCAAGGCATAGTGTTTGGTAGCTGCCGGGTATTTATCTGTTGCATAGATAGATGCATTGGTTTGGGACAGTCGTACTACTATTTTGGCCTACGTCAAGGGTATGTACGGGTGGGTTCAAATTAACCTGGACAATGATGGGTAGAACTTGATATGTGACTTATGATATTTTGACCTCACGCCAAGGTCATAAGAGCATGGGGCAAAAATCACATCGGGAGTTTCAAAAGAACTGAAACTTGCCAGATATGCGCATACCTTCTGGAGTGTGATAGCGTGAGCGGATTCCGTCACGTTATCATGCGATGATAGTTGGATCCCGATTCCCGCTGATGAGTTGGTTTACTCCTCGGGTGATCCCGACTAATTCTTCTTTTGGGTTTGGAGAAGAATTTGACGTTACAGTGGAAGGTTTCCAGATTAGATAAATTGGCAACCATTCTGATCTAGGTTAGAGTGCACGCTGAGTGTTTCTTTTCTCTCTCTCTTTGGCAGCGACCATTGACCCGACCCTAAGACTATGACTCAGAGACCAAAATTGACCGAACCTTCTTATACACTGGCTTTTGGATTGTCAGAGTTGCAGACCTCATTGCCACTCCTACTTTTACCCTTTTCTCCAGGACACCCCGTATTACTACGAACGTCCACTTCCATTGGACAAAACCATCGTATGGTTATATACGAACTCGAAGGGATTTATTCGAGGATGGTTTCCGGTTCTGGAGAAAACGAATAGGACTATTCAGTTGTCTTTTCCTTTTACCTTCTCTCAGACTGCGAGTATTCCTTGGTTTAGGAGATAGTACACCTATTACGCAAATTGGATAGTCTTCTTCCAAACCTTAGGCTGGTGCCGAACGGTGGGGAATGAAGAAAACCAATTAGCATAACAATGGTGTGCAGAAGGTATTAAGTTAAGACAAAGCAAGGGATTAGTAAGAGGGCAAAGTAAATTGCAACTGATATTCATGACCAAACCAGGTATTTCATTACCACTCCCAAATCACCTTTGTATTTCTCCAGAACACTCCGTATCACTACGAAGATCCACAGTTTATTGGATACTCCATCGTATGGTTATATACGAACTCGAAAGGAACTTGTTCCAGTTCGGTGATGGATTCTGGTTTAGGAGAAATAGGAATAAGGTTTATTCGATTGTCTTTTATCTTCACCTTCTCTCGCATTGCGAGTGCTCCTAGGATTAGGACAGTACACCCATTATGCTTATTGGATAGTCTTCTTCCAAACCATAGGCTGGTGCCGAACGGTAGGGAAGGAAAAAAACCATTTGGCCTAAGGGGTGTGCAGAAGGTAATGACTAAAGACATATAAAGGGATTTGGAGAGGTGGCAAAGAATTATACAGTTACAGTCGTGAATCTGGAAGAGGCATTACTAGGAATACCGGGATACCCCGTCGAAACATTTCAATGTTTCAGTTTCACTGTGTACTGTTAAAGGAAAACTGATTTCCCAATTAGTCCTTACTCCAGGGTATGTATTTACCAGGTATGATTCTCACATCTATATGGTTTTACAGATGTTGAGTGGGAGTAAGTTATTGGGAATTGGGTGATCATCCTCATTAAGTCAGGATTCGTTGTAATCGGTGATATTTGAGGAAGTCACCTGGGTTGTTTGCCGGTCGGCAAATATTTGGTTTTGAATATCCGCTGTTATGCACCAATTTCAAATTGATATATCTGTACGTCTATTTTTATAGAGTGAGACATATCTTTTTGAAATTATGTCTGTGACATTTACTTATATCAGTGGATGGTTAGGTAAGGAGCATTAAACAGCGGTGTAATTCTTCTTAACCATAAGTACAGTTTTCAACCTACGACACATAGTGAATGAGTAATCAGACTCAAGGGACTTATACAGAGTATTGTA
This sequence comes from Agapanthus africanus, assembly GCA_030015575.1. Lineage (NCBI taxonomy): Eukaryota > Viridiplantae > Streptophyta > Magnoliopsida > Asparagales > Amaryllidaceae > Agapanthus > Agapanthus africanus. The sequence continues at coordinate 125,418,769 of CM057350.1, read as the reverse complement.
TGTTGTCCAAGGTCCATCAGGACAGAGGGGTTGGTCCTCGTACTATATTCGGTTTACTTATGACTTCTCTAGTTTTTAGACAGGTGTTTCGTGGAAACACAGGGTCCGAATTTTGAGAAGTTATAGGTATTTGAATAAAGTAGAGAACCAGGTATTGCAAGTATCGGGATTATTCAAAGTGATCGAAGATGTAGATACTTGTGTATGGTATTCAGTTGATAGTAATGGTTAAGAGAACTTGCTTCTCTTTCAGGTTACTCATAATTGGAAGCATTCCTAAGTTGAGTAACGCTAATCGGCCTCTTTCCATTTTAGTTGACATGCACTTGGGACAGCTGCATGATTTGAATCTGGTTCAATTAAATCAGTGCCTCTGGTCCTATATAGGATATAGAACAGTTCGTATCTTAACGATGTTAAGGTACGTGGAGTTGTCCGGCTTATGATTAAAACCAGACACTGGACAACTCAAGGCACGTTTCTGTAATGGCTGTTTGTGGGTTGACCCAGGCTATGAAGAGGGTTGACTTTCTACCATAAGAAAGACAATAGTGATATCGTTCTAGACTCGCCACAGTTTTAATAAACATGGATTTTTTTCAAAAAAAAAACAGTGGTGGGAGTATGGTAGAACTGGAAGTGATTCCAGAACCGCAAACGATTGCTGAAAATTTGATAGGAACCTAAAGATTCAATCTGGTTTGACATTCCATTGGCCACTCCGCAGATAAAGTGGGTAACTTCAAGCATCCGAGAGGTACTCCGGTAGCCTCAAGGACGGTGACAGGGAAGTTCTTGTTTACCCACACTTGCCATTGCTGTTGTTCTAGGCTGCGAGACCCGGCGGGAGGATGAGTATAGCGTCGTTCTGAACTGGCTTCAGAAGTGTACGTGTATATGACTCTGCCAGAGGGTTGTCGTAGTCAGTGGGAGCAGCGGAAGCATTGGTGGACAGGTGGCTTATGTCTATTTATAGACTAAAGCAGATATAGCGGAGATAGATCATCTATTTCTGACATGACAGTCATAGGTTTGACTTCATCAGAATAGGGGATGGATCTATTGAGAAGGTAGTAGGGTGTGATGTCATGGTATTTGGATGACATACACAGAGTAGGAAGTGATATTCCTATACTACGATCGGTTATACTTTAGTCGTCACACAGTAGTTTCTCCACATGGGACTTGGACATTATATCAGACATACTGGTCAATAGATCTATGGTTTTAGATCTAGATTTGGGTGGTTTCCAAATCAGGGTACTTAGACAGCATTCTAAAAGTATTTAGAATGGACGACTCCTGGCATAGTGGTGTACCTGCAGGTGATGGAGTCACTCTCTCTAAAGGTGTCTTACAGACTAAAGGGGAGAGGGATGTGCATGATTAGCAGATCACTTGCTCAGGCAATTGAGTCAATCATGAGATGTCAAGTACCACACCAGATGTTGTTCTTGCACTAGATACAATAAGTTGACATTGATCCTATCCTAGAGAAACAGTCGGAAGCAGTTTTAGAACATAAGTAGATGTTCTAGGGATATGATAACGATAGCCTCATTCGGGAGACAGTTATCATTCCAGGCTTCCAAGGTGACCTGGACGACAAGGAGGTTGTCAGAGTTATAGTTTTTCCTTCTGACGAGGGGCAGTATTTTGGACAGGTGGTCCAAGGCAATACTGAGGGAGGCATGGCGCAGGATACTGATTGAGTTCAGTTGACGATACAGTCTAAGAAGTTTGGATTTGGAGTTCATTTATGAGCTAGGTCCCATCAGACATCCAGACACATTCTAAGACAGGTATTGCTCATTTCGGGGGATGGGTTTCTCCGCGAACTTGAGATATAGAGAGACATAGAAAGAGACATCAAAGCGGATCCACTCACTGAGGCTATTCCTCGAACGCATTAGTTTCGCAAACGAGCTTTGTGAGACTGACTAGTAGAGGAGTTGGGTGTTCGGTATCACACGGGCTGTGAGTATGCGACATCGCAATAATTAGCCTTGAGTGCAAGTGGGAGATTGTTGGAGATAGTGCCCTCAGAGTCAATTATTGGATCACAGGCACGTGATTGCAATGATTGAGGGAGGACATGTCCCAGTAGAACAGTCTTACTCGAGATGATAGTATGCTATCTGGTTTATTTTTATCATAGTGTACTGCTTTAGGTGACCTGACATGTCGCTATTACACGTTGATAGAGCTCGTAGGATTCTTGCTTGACCACCAGCAGTATAAGGGCGATCATATAAGTGGGAGCTGGTAGTCTATAAGCACATCCTTAAAAGGTCCCTAGTCGTGGGAGTTTCGAGACAGGGCATTGATACTCCAGAGTAGACTAGTGTATACAGTCGAGACCCCGACGAGGGGCGATGGCCGGTCTCACAAGCCACTGGTGTTAGTTGGTTCACCTAAGATGTATACAGGTGCTCATTGGGTTATGAGTACACCGGACAGGACTCACCGGGAACATGCTAGTTGGTCTTATACCTGACGTCAGATAGCAGTTCCCTGGTGACATGTGTACAGGTTAGTTCATCGACCTGGGGATCGTCATTTGTCTCGTGTGAGTTCCCACTGTACTTTGATTACTACCCTACCACGCTCAAAGGAGACGTGCAAACAGGTTTTAGTTGGGTACAGTCCCGAGCCACATGGAGGCAGTGAGCGGATCTTCAGGGGTTCGTCTCTCCCGGTATTGGGGGTGAGGTCGTGCTGTGTCTAGGAGAGCCATTACACGAAGCCCTCGGCCGAGGCAGGAGATTTACTGGTAGGTATTCCAGTAGTATCTCAGGGTGTTCTGGGTTACACTCCGACACGACTTGTACCGCTTTTGGGGGTCTGACTTTACCAACCCCCTAGGCCCGCCATGCGATGCTCATAGACGAACGGACCGGACTGTACGGATATTGTCGCTGACAGGCTCAGTAGGGTGTCAGGATGAGTTCGCTCATCGATGCCCCTTTTGGTCAATGCCTGGTAGCCCGTTACGTATTGGCTTATACCTCTGACGTTCTAGTGGTTAAATCCACAACCAAAGTGTTGACGAGTCTTTAGAGTCCTCCACATTCAGTTGCTCAAGTTTTCGGGCGAAAAGCTGTAGAGGCCGTATGGAGATATGGCAGGGTCCGATCAGATACGTACGGTATTGCACAGATCAGGATCGGACGGATATTACTAGCCGGCTTTGGTTTAAACCAGATCCTAGCATAGTACAGTGTAGATTTTGTCTCATTGCATTTGTATTTCGGTCGGAATACAAATGCGGGTGTGTATACACAGTATCGGGGTTTTCCTGTAATTTATTACGGGACCAGTTTTCTGGAGTTGCCAGTTTGATTTCCGTTTCGGCCATTTTCATTTGTATCCTTCATTGGCCGAAGATTGGTGGAGGAGGGCTTATTTGCATTTGTGCAAATAAGCATTAGTGGAGGGGGTTCTTTGCATTTTGTTGCTTCATGATAGCTCTTGTTGACCTTGACTTGTTCACTTCATCATTGCTTGACTTTTGGAGTCATCATGTTTGATGATGGTTGTGGTTGAGTGTGGATGTGTTTGTGATCATGTTCTTTCATGATTTCTTTTGATTCCCTCTTGTCTTTTTCCTTTTCACTCAACCTTGCATCATCTTGATTCATTCATTCTCTTGCTCTTAACTCTCTCTCTCATTCTTGCTTGAGAATGGCCGGCCACTATTGTTTGGGTGGCTATATTTTTTGGTGTGTGCTGGGATTAATTGATGGAGGATTTATTTTGGCATGATGACTGATGTATGATGTGGGAGCATGCATTGCACTTAAGATTGTCATTTTGGACAAATGGCTGAATGCTTCCTGCATGAAATTTCGTGGCCCCCACCCTTTTATTTGATGGTGGATTAATTCTTTATGGAGGCTACCAATTAATCACCACAACACAAGACTTCAACAGAAGAAGAAAAATCCACAGAGAAGAGGATTACCTTTGATGGCCGAGCACCTTTTTTGAGAGCTCCTTTCTTTTTCAAAGATCATTTTTTTTCACCTCCACATCATATATGGCAACTTCCTCAACCCCCAAGAGACATAGAGTTCCACACTATTCTACAGCAATTCTTGGGCATGTCGACCCGCCAACTTCGTGCCCGAGTTGCCTCGGTCAAGAGGTGGGAGCCCGTAAAAGAAGCCGGCGACGTGGTGCCCTTCCGGCGAGGAGGTGGAGACCGAAGCTTCCGCGGGAGATCGGGACGACGACGAGAAGACCGGAGGACACGGATCAGTCGGTATATCTCTCTTCCCCATGTTGTAGTTAGCTAGGACTAGTTAATGGCCCGATCCGGGTTTTAGTGCGCGGTGGTGTCGGTCAAGAAAAATTAAAGTCAACCATCGTTTCCGCAATTTGACTCGGGATGGAGGCCGGGGCGCCGCCGTGCACTTACACAACGGTGGGGGGGCATTTGTTTCCCCAATTAGAGCAAAACTCTGTTCAGAATTCAAAATTTGAATTAAAGCTGCGCTTTTATAAAAGCCCTGCGCTACAACTAGCGCACCCCGTACAAAGTGCATAGGCGCTAGCGCTAGATGCGCTGCGCTACAAGTAGCGCACCACGTGCAAAGCACGTGTGCGCTAGCGCTAAGAGCGCTGCGCTCCAAGTAGTGCACCATGGGCAGAGCGCATAAGCGCTAGCACTGGAACTAAATGCTCCTCACCGTTGGATCAAATATCCAACGGATATGATTAAATCATCAATTAACAAGAATGAAATTCTGTTGAATCTTTCCAAACAGAAAACATAGTGCCCTGAATTTGGAACACCGTTGGATCAATGATCCAATGGTGATTAAAAATCACTAAAATACAGAACAAATTCTGTAAGGGGGAAAGATTTTCCAATCTTGGTAAAAAAACAAGAAGATTATCTTCTGTAAACCAGAAGCCCTTGGATCAAACATTCAACGATGGGAAATTCCCCAAATCAATTGGAAAAAAGATCTCCTCAACAGATTGAACAAACCATCTTGCCCTATATAAAGGCCCCGAGACTTCAAGTCTCAAAAAGAGGAACCCCCCATAAACTTTGAGAAAATCTCAGGAAGAAAAAAAAGCTCCGATAAAAGAAGACAATTCTTTTCAAGGTAAAAAAGAATAGAAAGACGAAATCATCTCAATATAAAAAGAAGTATTTAATTCTTTCACAGATCATAGATATATAAGACAAATTGTCTTTCACAAAAGAGATTATGAACATCTCATTATAAAGGGGGGAGAATTATCCAATTCTCTTAGGATCACAGATCCATAAAGGCAAAACCTTTCATCAAAAAGAGATTGAAATATCTCCTATAAATTAAGAACTTTGTTCTTAGAATCTTAAGACAAAGTCTCTTATCAAAGAAAAGATAATTTTCAGAGCGCAAACTTAACCTAAGAAGAGCCTTAGCGCTCCTAATCTAAGAAGAGCCTCAACGCTCCTAATTTAAAAGTGCCTTAGTGCTCTTCATCTAGCGCAAAGCGCTGCAGTGCCATAACGCTTCAAACACGGTACACTGCGCTCATTGGCTAGCGCTAAGCGCGCCACGTGCTCCTCACGTGTGCGCTGCGTTACTAAAAGCGCTTTGCGCTCATTATATGGCACCAGTGCCAAACGCCTCAACGCTTCAACTATAGCGCATCAGCACTCTACATCTAGCGCAAAGCGCTAAGCGCATCACGCTCTTCATTTAGCGCACTGCGCTCATCGACTGGCGCTAATGCCAAATGCGCCACATGCTTTTATGTGCGCTTGGACAGAACATAAACCGTTCTTTGAATAAGCCTGGAGCTATGATAAATACAGAGCATTCAACTAAAGACAAAATATTGTCAGAGACCAAACCAAGGCTTAGCATTTTTAAAGGGATTGGGCTCAAACAAACATCTAACAACTCAAAAACAAATGTTGAACATTGTAATTGAATGGACTTAGCCCAAATTGGCCATAAATCCTCAATTCAGATTAATTGAGTTTATTTGCTCATAAAGCACAGATCTTAATCCCAATTGGACTACAGGTCTCTCAACCCACATCAGTTTAAGGGTGCATCTCTGAACTCCTCTGATATTTGTCGTTGTAATCCTTCAACGTCTTCAGAGAGGTGACGGGTCCCGACAACCATACATTTCATGGACTATGATGTCCTTAACCTGGACTGTAGGGTCCTTAAGCCTATGGACTATGATGTCCTTAACTTTGACTGTGAGGTCTTTAAACTCATGGACTATGATGTCCTTAACCTTAACTGTGAGGTCTTTAAACTCACGGATTATGATGTCCTTAACCTCGGACTGTGGGGTCCTTTAAAACCCACGGACTATGATTTCCTTAACCTCGGATGTGGGGTCCTTTAAAACCCACGGACTATGATGTCCTTAATCTCGGACTGTGGAGTCCTTTAAAAACCCATGGACTATGATGTCCTTAACCTCGGACTATGGGGTCCTTAAGCCCATGGACTATGATGTCCTTAACCTTGGACCGAGATGTCCTTAAACTAACATTAGACCGTAATGTTCTTAAACTAATTATCGACCGCAATATCCCTAAACTAAACAATAGAGCTCAAACGCTCTTTTGTTGGATCTAAATGATCCTGTTAAGTTAATCTTAGTCTAAAATTAGACTAACGTATCCTTAACTAACATTTAAGTTGATCTTAGTCTCAAATGAGACTAACGTATCCTTAAACCCAACCCCCAAACCCAAATCTAAGAAAACACGGATTTGGACTAATCCACGCCCTACGGGCGACAACATAAATTAGTCTCCGAATACAATCCACGGGCAACCAAAAACAAAATCAAACACACACGACACGAAGTGACCATCTGGAGAAGGAGAAAGTGGTTACTGCGATGCGGTAGCGTAATTAACTGCAGGGGCTTACGCCTGCAGGCAAGAGCGTCCCCACAATCAAAAAAACCCTCAACGAGAGGGAATCTGACGAAGTCTGCTATATCGGCCGCATCCGTTTAAACCTTCGATACATGGTGTCATAAATCAACTTGGCATCTTCGGAGAGGTGGACGAATAGCACCAATTAGCATCTGCCCCGAATTCAGGCAAGACGGACCTGCGCGGTCGCAGCTCCGTGTTTCGAAGGGGAACAAATTCTGGCACGCCCGGTGGGACCTTTTCCTCTTTCCACTCCACACTTCGTGTGTCGTGGTCGCGAACGAATCGTGGTTTGATATGGTTGCCCTTGGGTTTGAGGTATTAAGATTTGGTTTTGCTCCCGTGCAGAAAACATAACATCAATGGCCTCTAACTGCCCCAGCTACAACTGCAACTCCCGTTTCGCCTCATCTGGAGGTGTAACCTACAGGCCCCAAGCGGCCTCCCTGTTCAAGATGCCGGTGGAGCAAGTAACTCAGGCTACCACTGGGTTGTTTTTCGGGACCATGCTCCCACCCATGAACTTCAGCGCCCCAATGTTGTCGCAAGAAGCCCTAAAGAAGTCGGTCTTTGATCGACTTACCACTGCCGCGACCCCTCTTAACGGGTCACCCAACTCCACTGCCTCAGTTTTCAATAGACTAGGCCAGAACGCCAACAAGCCCGCAATATCTGAAGAAGCCATCCTTAAGCGGATAGCCATCCCGGCTTAAGCGGACGAAATCATCGGAGATGCTTCTTCTGCCAAGAAGTCAGTCTTCACAAGGCTGGCCATTTTGGCTCCTGCTCCAGGCGAAGTCCCCAAAACTGCTTCCCCTGTCCAGAGGTCTGTTTTTCACAGATTGGACATCGCTTCTCAACGGACATCGGTCTTTAAGAGGCTGACGCCGGCGACAACCCTTCGCCAAAACAGGGGGCATGACGAAGTCACCCCTACAGCTGAGACAATCCCATCCGCACGACATGCTCTTCGTCACCAGTGGCGCCGAGTAAGGAAGGTTGGGGGCAACTCCCCTTCCGGACTGACTCCGCCAGCTCCAATGGTAGAAGTCGACGCTGCTGTTCCAACTGGGAACAGCTTTGAACCGCTAAGGAGGGCGCGCAAAAACTCTCCAACTGCCGTGCTGAAGAGATCTCTTCCACCTGTGGAGAATGCTACAGAGAAGAAGCCGGAGCAGCCTCCCCAGCGGCTGTCCTCCAAAATTTACAAAGTTTGGCGACAGGTCCAGGAATCGGTGATTGATCAGGACTACTCTCGCCGACCAAAGAAGATTAAAGCTCGGCAAGAAAAGAGACATCCCGTGGTACCACAGAAGATGTCATTGTCTGGGTGCCCGTTGCAACGGCTCCCTCAACGTCAACCGCTCACAAGAGAAGGAGGCCGGAGAAAGCCTCTGTGAGTACGGCAAACCGTAAAGACACTAATTCGAAACGCCCTAAGTATGGGGGCATGGTAACACATACCGTTTATATGGCTTTCGGAAAAGAGGAAAGCTGTGCTTCTATGGGTCATCGACCGCTTACCCGATCGATAACAAAGGCTCAGGAGCAACAACAGCAAAAACTTCAGGAGATGCTGACTGCAATGGCCGCACTTACTGGGCCGAAAGAAAATCCAGAGACCTCAGAGCAGCATCGGGAACAAGAAATTGATGCTGAATTCCTCCGAAGAATGCTCGAGAGGAAAGAAAAAGAGGCCGAGGAACAGGCGGCCAACATAAAATGAATGGCTCTTTTGTTCCAAGACATGGACGGGATAATATTACAGCCGGAACCTCCAGCTGAAGACCCCCCGATTATCATTGAAGACGACAGAGGGGAGACATCGAACCCTCCTCCGGCTCTTTCAGCAACCAAAGAAGAGACCATCTCCAAGGCCGCTCTGGATGATTATATCGCTCAGCAAATACGAGCTCATCAGGCGAATGAAGCGGCTGGGCAAATTGTTAAAACTGGACGATCCTATCCGGGTTGGTATGACCAAATAAGGTACCCGCCGGGATATACGATCCCTAAATTTCATGTATATAAAGAGACGGGCAATCCGCATCAGCACGTCGCTCAGTTCAGGGCCTTGTGCGGCAACACTGGAGGCGACGACAAACTGTTGCTTCGCTAATTCGTTGGTAGCTTGTCAGAGATAACATTTGAGTGGTATTCGGAGCTTCCCAACGACTCCGTCAAAACTTTTGCAGAGATGGAGCTACTATTTACCCAGCGAATCGCAAATGCATATGAAATAGCCAAAATGATGGGGCAACTTACAACAAAATCAGCAAGTAAAATATATGCATATGAAATAGCCGAAATGGTTGGGAAACTCGCAATAAAAAGCAGCGAGTAAAAATAAAACAAATAGCCGAAATGATTGGGCACCGCGAAAAATAGCCGAAATGATTGGGAAATCGCGATTTTCGCGATATAAAAAGCTGAAATGATAGAGCATCGCGGAAAGAAATAAAAAAATGAAAAAAGTGAAACTTTTTGCCCTACAGGTGAGATCACATCGATTCCTGTATACAATCCAGGGACACAAACAAAGAGGGAACCATACCTTTTCCCCAGGCTCCATCAAAAAGAAAGCCAAGTCTCGATGGCCACATTTACAGCCTGAAGACCCACAACGGCGTTCCTTCCCAGTCAAGCAGGATGCAGATGCAACGTCAACGAAAGACCTCATGGTCGAAACAAAGCGGAGTGACGATAAAATCCCAACTCCACCTCAGCAGTCGTCTCGTTACACCAGACGCAATGTCAACAATGGTGTACCTTCACAGTCCAGCAGGATGTAGATGCGACGTCAACGAAAGACCTCATGGTCGAAACAAAGCGGAGTGATGGCAAAATCCCAACTCCACCTCAGCATTCGTCTCGTTACACCAGACGCAATGTCAACAACGGCGTTCCTTCGCAGTTCAGCAGGATGCAGATGCAACGTCAACGAAAGACCTTACGGTCGAAACAAAGCGGAGTGATGGCAAAATCCCAGCTCCACCTCAGTATTCGTCTCGTTACAGCAGACGAGATATCACCCCAGCGTTCTTCCTCCAGCAGGACTCAGACGCAACATCACCCAACGGAGCCCCGGCAAAATCCCTATTTCCAAATCTCGACGGTTCACCAGCAACCTAGAGACAACCGCGACATTCGTTCCTGAATTTGGAATACCGTTGGATCAATGATCCAATGGTGATTAAAAACCACTAAAATACAGAACAAATTCTGTAAAGGGGAAAGATTTCCCAATCTTGGTAAAAAACAAGAAGATTATCTTTTGTAAACCAGAAGCCCTTGGATCAAAGATCCAACGATAGGAAATTCCCCAAATCAATTGGAGAAAAGATCTCCTTAACTGATTGAACAAACCATCTTGCCCTATATAAAGGCCCCGAGACTTCAAGTCTTAAAAAGAGGAACCCCCCATAAACTTTGAGAAAATCTCAGAAAGAAGAAAAAGCTCTCGGCAAAATAAGACAATTCTTTTCGAGGTAAAAAAGAATAGAAAGATGAAATCATCTCAATATAAAAAAAAAAGTATTTACTTCTTTCACAGATCATAGATCTATAAGACAAATTGTCTTTCACAAAAGAGATTATGAACATCATATAATAAAGGGGGGAGAATTTACTTCTTAGAATCTTGAGACAAAGTCTCTTATCAAAGAAAAGATAATTTTCAGAGCGCAAAGTTAACCTAAGAAGAGCCTTAGCGCTCATAATCTAAGAAGAGCCTCAGCGCTCCTTTTAAAAGTGCTTTAGTGTGCTTCATCTAGCGCAAAGCGCTGCAGTGCCATAACGCTTCAAACACAGCGCACTGCGCTCATTGGCTAGCGCTCAGCGCTAAGCGCGTCACGTGCTCCTCACGTGTGCGCTGCATTACTAAAAGCGCTTTGCGCTCATTATATGGCACCAGCGCCAAACGCCTCAACGCTTCAACTATAGCGCATCAGCGCTCTACATCTAGTGCAAAGCGCATCAGCGCTCTTCATTTAGCGCACTGCGCTCATCGACTGGCGCTAGTGCCAAGTGCGCCACATGCTTTTACGTGCGCTTGGACAGAACATAAACTGTTATTTGAATAAGCCTGGAGCTATGATAAATGCACATCATTCAACTAAACACAAAACATTGTCAGAGACCAAACCAAGGCTTGGCATTTTTAAAGGGATTGGGCTCAAACAAACATCTAACAACTCAAAAACAAATGTTGAACATTGTAATTGAATGGACTTAGCCCAAATTGGCCATAAGTCCTCAATTCAGATTAATTGAGTTCATATGCTCATAAATCACAGATCTTAATCCCAATTGGACTACAGGTCTCTCAACCCACATCGGTTTAAGGGTACATCTCTGAACTCCTCTGATATTTGTCGTTGTAATCCTTCAACGTCTTCAGAGAGGTGACGGGTTCCGACAACCATACATTTCATGGACTATGATATCCCTAACCTGGACTGTGGGGTCCTTAAGCCCATAGACTATGATGTTCTTAATCTTGACTGTGAGGTCTTTAAACTCATGGACTATGATGTCCTTAATCTTGACTGTGAGGTCTTTAAACTCACGGACTATGATCTCCATAACCTCGGACTGTGGGGTCCTTTAAAACCCACAGATTATGATGTCCTTAACCTCGGATGTGGGGTCCTTTAAAACCCACGGACTACGATGTCCTTAACCTTGGACTGTGGGGTCCTTTAAAAAACCACGGACTATGATGTCCTTAACCTTGTACTGTAGGGTCTTTAAGCCCATGGACTATGATGTCCTTAATCTTGGACCGAGATGTCCTTAAACTAACATTGGACCGTAATGTCCTTAAACTAATTATCGACCGCAATGTCCCTAAACTAAACAATAGAGCCCAAACGCTCTTTTGTTGGATCTAAATGATCCTGTTAAGTTGATCTTAGTCTAAAATTAGACTAACGTATCCTTAACTAACGTTTAAGTTGATCTCAGTCTCAAATGAGACTAACGTATCCTTAAACCCAACCCCCAAACCCAAATCTAAGAAAATACGGATTTAGACTAATCCACGCCCTATGGGCGACAATATAAATTAGTCTCCGTATACAATCCACGGGCAACCAAAAACAAAAACAAACAAACACGACACGAAGTGACCATCTGGAGAAGGAGAAAGTGGTTACTGCGATGCGGTAGCGTAATTAACTGCAGGGGCTTGCGCCTGCAGGGAAGAGCGTCCCCACAATCAAAAAAACCCTCAACGAGAGGGAATCTGACGAAGTCTGCTACATCGGCCGCATCCGTTTAAACCTTCGATACATGGTGTCATAAATCAACTTGGTATCTTCGGAGAGGTGGATAGATAGCACCAATTAGCATCTGCCCCGAATTCAGGCAAGACGGACCTGCGCGGTCACGTCTCCGTGTTTTGGAGGGGAATATCGGCGATAGAGGCTGAATACATCGTTGCTAACGATGCTGCCAAAGAGGCCGTCTGGATGAAGAAGTTCATTATTAATCATGGTGTGGTTCCATCCATTGAAGTTCCAATACCCTTGTATTGTGATAACTATGGAGCTGTGGCTTTGGCCAAGAAACCCCGGTCCCATCAGCGATCCAGACATATTCTGAGGCGGTATCACCTGGTCCAGGAGATAGTTGATCGCCGCGAGATGAGGTCAGGAGAGTAGACACGAAGGACAACACGGCGGATCCACTCACGAAGGCCCTTCCCCAAACACAGTTCAAGAGACTTTTTGGGATGTTGGGTATGCGATACTATAACAACTGGCCTTAGTGCAAGTGGGAGATTGTTAGGAATATGTATGCCCTAGAGGCCATTATTGTATATTATAGTGGATGCTTGGACATATATATATATATAGGACTTTATTGCTCGACATGATAGTATGCTATCTGGTTGCTCTTTATCTTAACATGTGCACTTGTTTCAGTTTACTGTCTCCTAGATACATGATTGATAAAGCTCTAAGGATGTTAGCTTGACTACCAGGACTATGATGTAGATCATACTAGTGGGACTTGAGTAGTCCACAAGCACATCCTTAACAGTTCCTAGTCGAGCGAGTATCGAGACAGGGCATCGATAATCCAAAGTAGACATGTGTGTATGTTTCTTGACACTGTATGGGGCGATGGTTGATCCCATAACCATTGGTATTTGACATCAAAGATTGTACACATGTGCTCATTGGAGAATGAGTACACCGAACAGGACTCGCCGAGAACTCCTAGATGGTACCATACCTATCGTCAGATGGCAGTTCTCTGGTGACACTTGTACAGGTTAGTCTGTAGACCCGAGATCGTCATAGTGTCTTGTGTGGTTCCCACTGTGCTTTGATTTCCTCCCTACCACGGCTCAAATGAGGTGTGCAAACAGGTGGTTTTTGGGTACAGTCCCGAGTCACATAGAGGCAGTGAGCGATAGAAGGGGTTTCGTCTCTTCCGGTATTGGGAGTTGATATTGCGCTATATTCGATTGGCTATAACAGCAAGTCCCTGGCCATGGCTGATGAGATTTACTGATAAGTGTTATCAGTAATTTCTCGAAAGGTTATAGGCCACACATCTGCATGACTTATCGAGTTATTGGGGTCTAACGATTCCACCCCCAGACTCGATATGCGGCATATCAGACGATGAGACCGGACTGTACGGTAAGTGTTACTTATAGGCTCTACGGGCGTTTGGACAAGTTTGCTTATTGATCTTCTATTCGTTCAATACCTGGGTAGCCGTTTGTCCAGCTATTACCGCTGACGGTTTGTGGGTATCTGATATGATCATTACCTACTGCTGGCGTATTGACGAGTCTTTAAAGTCCCACTTAGAGGTTTCCTAACTTAAGCGAAACGAAGTAGGGCACATATGGAGATATGTGCGGTGGCTTGATTAAATACGAGTATATGATACCGTATTCTAATCTAGCGCTATATGATATAACGGATTATTTAACCAAGTGTTGATTCAATGATTTGATATATATATATATATATATTTGATATTAGCCGGGTTATATATGATATAACCGGATCATTAAATCAAGTATTGATTTAATGATTTGATATATATATATATATATATATTTGATATTAGCCGGGTTATATATGATATAACCAGATTATTGAATCAAGTATTGATTTAATAATTTGATATATATATATATATATATATATATATATTAACTAATATTAAGCTCACTCAAGATTTTCTTCTCTTTATATATACATATATATATATATATATATATATATATATAAAATGAGAATGATGGAGGAAAGATGCCATAGGAGGGAATTTCCTCCTATGGCGTCGAAAAAGTACGTCGTCCATCGTGTTTTCCGACGATCGGCACCCATCATCTCCATCGTTATCATCTAAGATATGGGTACACCAAATTTCATGTGATTCTACAACTTTTTCACCGTTGAATTAGTGGGTTCAAAATTAACGGTTTACCAATAATAGAACTTTTTACATTGCTAAATCAACGGTGAAAAGATTGTAGAATCACATGAAATTTGTCGTACCCATATCTTAGATGATAACAATGAAGATGATGGATTCCGATCGTCGGAAAATACGACGGAGGGCGTACTTTTTCGACGCCATAGGAGGAAATTCACTCCTATGGCCTCTTTCCTCCATTATTCTCATATATTATAAATATTCATTTGTATCATGGTTGATGATACATGGAACATGGATGTGTGAGAATCGCATTAGAAGTTAAGATAAGAAGATAATGATTTATATATATGAATTAAAGAAAAGAAGAATGAGTCATTTTCTTTAGGTGCTTGGAAAAGCATTAAGAAGCTATAACTCATCTTCCATCCTTTGTTTTATTCATATATTATTCATCATTTTCTTGTGCTCATCTTATCCTCAAGGTTCACTCTCACTTCTAAGTTCATCTTCTTTCTCTCCTCACTAGTTTTTTCTAGGTTGAGAACAAGAAAAAAAGATAGATTATTAGTGAGTAAAATTCATATTTCATCAATCTACACTACTCTAGTAAATTAGTATAGCTTGTTCTCTTCACTAATACCTTAATTAGTAAAGTGTGAGTGTTGGGGTAAAAATTTATACCCCAGTTGACCGAGTCAAAGTCAAGGTCAACCCCAAGCCAGGTGGGCCCAAGCCCAGATCAAGTGGCCCCATGCCCGAGTCGAGCCCGAACATGAAGCGGTCGGCCTCCCCTATGCAAATAAAAAAAATCATGTAATAAATAATTTTGATGTAATTTTTTTATGCATGAATGTAAGCAAAATGGGCATAAAGCCAAATTTTTGTAAAGCCCATGACTTATGTGCAAAAGAAATGAACACATGAGGTATGGGACGGGTAAAATGCCATTTTGTAAAGCCCAAGGGGCAATATGTAAATGTGTAAGCCTGTATAAGGCAACATGACAATGAAATAAAGGAGAACTTTTTCATTTCACTAAAACTCTAGGGTTTTGTGCCTCCTTCTCCTTCCTCAAGGTTCTAAACCTTCTTCTTTCTTTTAAATTAAATCAAGAGTTTTACTCTTCCTTTTCTAAAACTAAATAGTTTTTCACCACAAAGCCCACAAAGGGGAGCTCAGATCTTCCATTAGATCTAAAAAAGAGGAGATTTTTAAAATCCCGCCCCTCTTGTTCTCCAAGATCCGGCCAACAAAGAGGAGGAAGAAGGAGACCCATCTCCGAAAATCCCACTTTAGAAAAGATCCAAGACTCAAGAGAAGATCTCAGGATTAAGAGAGAAGAACCTTTGAAGATTTTAGGGAGTTCAACTCCAAGACCCAAATCCTCAAAGGAGTTTAACTCCTAATCCAGATCTTTTGAAATTTAACTCCACTCAAAATCCTCTTTTAGAGTTTAACTCTTATTTCTGGGAGTAACAACCCCTTCCTTTCGCTAGCGCCCGAGCGCCCAAAGCGCTAGCGCCCATAGTGCCGGGAGGTGTTAGCGCCCGAGCGCCCACGTGCCGGGCACGTGAGGCGCTAGCGCCCAAAGCGCTAGCACCCAAGCGCCCAAAGTGCTAGCGCTCGAGCGTCTACGTGCCGGGCACGTGAGGCGCTAGCACCCAAAGCGCTAGCGCCCGAGCACCCAAAACGCTAGCGCTCGAGCGCCCACGTGCCGGGCACGTGAGGCGCTAGTGCCCAAAGCGCTGGCGCCCGAGCGCACAAGACGCTGGCGCCCGAGCGCACAAGGCGCTGGCGCCCATGTGCCGGACACGTGAAGCACTAGCGCCAGCATCCTAGCGCCTAGCGCTAACCCAAGCGCGCTAGCGCCAGCGCCCAACGCCAGCGTGCCGCGCACCTGAGGCGCTCGCGCTCACGCGTCCTTTGGATGCCAGTTTCCCCTCATTTTACATGTACTGCACATTAAAAATACCTCCCCCATTAGAAAAAAATTCTAACGGGGCACTGCCCAGCATCCCGCAAGGGGGCTGCTAGGCCCCTTGACGCCCAGCCCACTATCCGGGTAGCGGGACCCCCGTAAAAACTCTGCGAGGCCCCCAATATATCCAAAACCCATTCAAAACAAAACACTACATATTGAGTTCGCATGACCTGTTTGACCTGTCAATCGAAGGTTCTCTCGCTCCAAAGGCGAGGGGTAATTAACGGCAGCTTAGTCTACGGCTGCCGAAGATTCGGATCCCCACAATCAATAAACCCTAGCCTATCCTAGGCAGGGGGAATCTGTAATGCACCTGACAAGCGCGCGCGTATTCCCATCTCAATGGGGTGATGAAAAACACCCTACAGATTCTGGCATGCCCGGTGGGACACAATCTTTCCTCCCATATTTCGGATTAAATGTTCATGTGAACTCAATCAATATACATATCGATTGCCTGTACTGAAATCATGTTTCTATTTGCAGCTTAACAATCTCCAATTGCAATCTTCGGACGCAGCAAAAATGTCTCCAAGGACAAGCTCAGCTCTCAACACAGCTTCCGTCTCCTACACGATGAAGACGGATGCTAGGACGGTCCTCCCGGCCAGTCTCGGACGACAATGGGAGGAGCCGCCACTACCATTTGGCTCTATTCTGTTCGTTCCAGCTAATGTCATCCCTGCTCTTCAAGCCCCAGTGATGGATAAACAAGCCTCAAAAGGGAAAAGGCCGAATGTCATGGTCGCGAGGGCACCTCAGCCCAAGCACAAGTCCTTTTCCGGACGACTCTCCATTGCTCCAGTTGGGAGCAAGGCCATCAACACGAACAAAGCAATGAGGCGTCTCGAGCAAGCTCCAGCAGTGCCATCGACAACTGCTCGATCGGGTATCTTCTCTAAGCTCATCATCAATCGACTCACGGTGGCTTCGCAGGAAACAGATGCCCGCCAAGCCCTTAAAATTGAGTAGCTAAGGCAGAAAAGGCTCAGATATAGAGCCAACAAAAGGGCTAGGGCTCCTGCTAGGCTGACCTTCATGAGGTTCGAAGAACAGGGTTACCCCGCCAAAGATAAGGAAATGGCTGGATATGTGGTCCACACTGTCTACATGGTGGGCACGTGCAGCAAGAGTAAGGATGGGGCCACTACATCTCAAATCCAATCTGGTGTGAATGTGGCTGTCACTTCCCAAGACCAGCATCCTCCGGAAGATAATGAAAATCCTCCCAGTGAGGCCGATAGGCAGAGAGATCCCTCAGTTCATGAGGAGTCGGGCTCGGAAAGGGAAGAGGAGCCAATCTTCCGTCCCAAGAACGCAAAGCAGCAACTTCTCCAGGAGCTCCGAAAGCAGCTCAGAAACAAAGACAAGGAGATGGCTAAGCTCTACTCAAAAATTGACTACTTGACAAACGTCGTCTTACAGCTCATGGCCCAACTTGCCTCTCAGCCGCCTAGTCAAGCACAGGCTCTGCTCATGAACCGGGAAACAGTGTCCCGAGATAGCCGACGCCTATTCCTTCGAATCCAAAGGTGGGCGGACCGCATGAAAGACAGTCGCATCCTATCTCGGGAAATGCCTTGGCTACCGATGACAGTAGCCCGCTAACTCAAGATCAAATCATGGATTTGGTTGCCAACAAAGTCAAAACATTGGTAGCCGAAACTGAAGCGCAAAAAGATGTTAGCAGTAGCGGGAGACCATATCCTGCTCAGTATGATCTGGTAGGATTTCCTAGCGGCTATGTCATTCCTAAATTCGGAAGATTCGATGGGACGGGAAATGCAAATCAGCACATCGCCCACTTTAAAGCCTCATGTGGGAATACTAGGGGCAATGATGCGCTTCTCCTCCGCCAGTTCGTTAATAGCTTGACCGATATTGCTTTCGACTGGTACGCGAGCATACCAGATAGCTCTGTCATAACTTTTGTCCAAATGGAATCTCTGTTCCGACAAAGGTCCATGAGTGTCAGCGATAAGATCACCATTGCCGACCTTGTGAGGACCAAGCCAAAGAACAATGAAAGCAGCACGGATTTTATAACCCGATGGCGCAATCTCTCCATCAAATGCGAACCGCCGATAGAGCAGGACCAATCTGTCAGTCTCCTTGTCGGAAATCTTAACAATTGGATGGCCCCGTTTCTATGCACCGCGGATCTCAAAACATTCCAAGAGCTAACCAGGAAAGTTCAGATGCTGGAGCGCTCAAACCAAGAGTCCTATTTGGATTCCTAAAATAACAATAGGTCCTGGAGAAACCAAAAAGACGATAATCGCAAAGGCGGAAATTCCGACGATTCTGAATCTTTCAACACCTCAGCTGACCGAAATAAGCAAGGGATGAGCGGGCCTAATGCCAACCGGCCTCGGAAGTCAGTGTTCGGAGAGGGAGGAGAAGCTCCACTGAAAGAGAAGCTGTATAAGGTCTATTCCTTCAGAAGGGACAAAGTCCGTAAAATATTCAAAGATGCCCTAAGAAACAGTTTACAATTGCCAGAATCAAAAAGACCGCAAGAAGCGAATATGAATGATGACCCCAAATACTGCCCCTATCACAGGGTGATAGGTCATGCCATTGAGGACTGCTTCGTCTTCAAAGATTTGGTCAAAAAGCAATACAAGGCAGGAGAGATAGAACTGTCTAAAGGCGTGTTAACAAACAGTAAAGCTGCGACCGCCAATTTCATACAAACGGAGACCGAAGTTCTTCGTAAAACTGATTCTCTCAGACATCTACCTTTCTCTGAAGACAATCGACCACCACGTCATTAAACTGGGGACAATCGACCTCTAAGTCGTTAAACTGGGAATGTAAAAAAATGTGTGTAAATAAAAACTGTGTAAATAAAAAAACAAAAAAAACATGTAAATAAAACAATATATATATATAAATAAATAGCCGAAATGATGGGGCAACTCGCAATAAAAATCAGCGAGTAAAAATAAAAATGAAAATAAAGCCGAAATGATGGGGCAACCGCGAATAAAAAGCCGAAATGATAGGGCAATCGCGACCTTCGCGATAAGAAAAGCTGAAATAATGGAGCAATCGCGGTAAATAAAAAATAAAAAAAACGGCGAATGATGAGTCGCTCCTGGTACCATATTCCAGTGCAGCAATGCAGACGCCAACCAAAATCCGATTTTGCAAAATTCCTCTAGCCCTACGGTTGGTCCCCAAGTTGACTACCGTATACAATCCACGGGCTCAAATAATTCTCATCATACCCGTACCCCACTGCAACCACCAGTTACGCGGCTGGTCTCCGCCCTTAGAATTATGCTCCATTTGAGAAAACTCATTCATGTGTCATCACGATACATGAGGAGAACAAACTTACTGGATCCTCACGACTCGTAAGAAAACACCTTCGTGGGATCCTTACGACTCACAAAGGAAAAACACACTTGGAAGTCCCCACAACTCCTAAGGAGAAAAGTACACCTACGAGATCTTTTCGACTCGCGGGGAGAAAATGCTTTTATGAGACCCTTACGGCTCATAAAATTGAAAAGCCTTAGATGATAGGGACCTAAACCTGTCTCCTAAGCCATCGCTCCCCAACATGAAAGGTAAATGCTGAATTGCTCCTGGCACATGTGCTTCAGTTTTAGCAATGCTGATGCGTACCTTAACCCCAAAATTCCAAACTCCAATCCAATAGATCCCTAAGTCTTTAAACTGGGAATAGATGACCTCTAAGTCGTTAAACTGGGAACAGATGACCCTTAAGTCGTTAAACTGGAAACGAGGGAGATCCCCTCACGGCGAATGATGAGTCGCTCCTGATACCATATTCCAGTGCAGCGATACAGACGCCAACCAATCTCTGAATGTCCCAACGGCGAACGATGAGTCGCTCCTGGTACCATATTCCAGTGCAGCGATGCAGACGCCAACAAAGTCCCGAAATTCTTCCGGCCCTACGGTCTGGATCATACATCCTGCAAAACCGTATACAATCCATGGGCGTAAAACGATCCCAATCTCTCCCGAGTCCTACCGGCGAAACTACATTCAAAGTCCCACCAGCGATGAAGATTCTCAAAAAAAAGGGTATGTCCACAAGCAAAATGGGCACGGATGAAAACTCGAAAGGGCTCCGTGAGTAAAAATAGCAGGACCGCCGGCGAGTTTGTGAAAACCCGAAAGGGCGCAAACTCGTGAAAAAGAGATGAAATGCACTCGCAAAGTCCTTTCGACTTTGTGAGGAGAAAATTCCCGCGTGAGATCCTTACGACTCACAAAGAAAAAACACACCTAGGAGTCCCCACGACTCCTAAGGGGAAAATACACCTACGAGATCGTTTCGACTCATAGGGAGAAAATGCTTTTATGGGACCCTTACGGCTCATAAAATTGAAAAGTCTCAGGTGATCGGGTCCTAAACCTGTCTCTTAAGCCATCGCTCCCCAGCGGGCAAACGCAAATGATGATTCGCTCCTGGTACCACATTCCAGTGTAGCGATGTTAATGCCAAACCAAAACCAATCCCCAAATCCTCTCATGGAAAATGATGATTCGCTCCTGGTACCATATTGCAGTATAGCGATGATGATATTAACCCAAATCAAATCAAACCAACAACCCCTGCGGCGGAATCATGCTTCGTCTCAGAATGTACCCGTGTCGAAATCATGCTTCGCCTCGGAGTATCTACCTTCCCTGTCGGAATTATGCTTCGCCCGGGAAGTAACCTCTACATCAAAACTAGTGACACTCCGTGCCGGGGACAAGTCAACCAGCAACCTGCCTGTCGGAATTATGCTTCGACTCGGAATCAAGTCAACCAGCGACCTCCCTGTCGGAATTATACTTCGACTCGGAATCAAGTCAACAAGCGACCTCCCTATCAGAATTATACTTCGACTCGGAATCAAGTCAACCAACGACCTCCCCGTCGGAATTAAGCTCCGCCTCGGAATCAAGTCGACTAACAAGCTCTGCGTCGAAATCATGCTTCGTCTCAGAATATACCCTGTGTCGAAATCATGCTTCGTCTCGGAGTATCTGCTTTCCCTGTCGGAATTATGCTTCGCCTGGTAACCAACCTCTGCATCGAAAATATGCTTCGGTCAGAATGTCTGCCGCCTGTCGGAATTATGCTCCGACCCCTTTGGAATCATGCTCCGCTCATCGGAATCATACTCCGATCTCTCGAATCATGCCTCTACTCTTCGGAATTATGCTCTGATCCTCGGAATTATGCTCCGACTCTTCGGGCTCTGACCCTAGAATTATGCTCCGCAAATCGGAATGATGCTCCGATCCTCGGGAATCATGCTCCCCGAGGGATGCTCCGCCCCCGGAATGATGTTCCACCTCGAAGTCCAACTTCAAGATCCATCAATTTCATGCACACAACTCATATGTGCGGTATGCATTTATTGATGGGGGCACTTTGTTGGGGTAAAAATTTGCACCCCAGTTGACCGGGTCAAAGTCAAGGTCAATCCCAAGCCAGGTGGGCCTAAACCCAGATCAAGTGCCCCATGCCCGAGTCAAGCCCGAACATGAAGCGGCCGTCCTCCCCTATGCAAATAAAAAAAATCATGTAATAAATAATTTTGATATAATTTTTTTATGCATGAATGTAAGCAAAATGGGCATAAAGCCAAATTTTTGTAAAGCCCATGGCTTATGTGCAAAAGAAATGAGCACATGAGGCATGAGAAGGGCAAAATGCCATTTTGTAAAGCCCAAGGGGCTATATGTAAATGTGTAAGCCTATATAAGGCAACATGACAATGAAATAAAGGAGAACTTTTCCATTTCACTAAAACTCTAGGTTTTGTGCCTCCTTCTCCTTCCTCAAGGTTCTAAACCTTCTTCTTTTTTTTAAATTAAATCAAGAGTTTTACTCTTTCTTTTCTAAAACTAAATAGTTTTTAACCACAAAACCCACAAAGGGGAGCTCAGATCTTCCATTAGATCTCAAAAAGGGGAGATTTTTAAAATCTCACCCTTCTTGTTCTCCAAGATCCGGCCAACAAAGAGGAGGAAGAAGGTTACCCATCTCCGAAAATCCTACTTTAGAAAAGATCCAAGGCTCAAGAGAAGATCTCAGGTTTAAGAGAGAAGAACCTATGAAGATTTTAGGGAGTTCAACTCCAAGACCCAAATCCTTAAAAGAGTTTAACTCTTAATCCAGATCTTTTGGAATTTAACTCCACTCAAAATCTTCTTTTGGAGTTTAACTTCTATTTCTGGGGGTAAAAACCCCTTCCTTTCTCTAGCGCCCAAAGTGCTAGCGCCCGAGCGCCCACGTGCCGGGAACGTGAGGCGATAGCGCCCAAAGCGTCCGCGCCCAAAGCGCTAGCGCCCGAGTGCCCACGTGCCGGGCACGTGAGGCGCTAGCGCCCAAAGCGCTAGCGTCCGAGCACCCACACGTAGGGCACGTGAAGCGCTAGTGTCTAGCACTAACCCAAGTGCCCGCGCCCAGCGCCAGCATGCCAGGCACGTGAGGCGCTAGCGCTCACGCGTCCTTTGGACGCTATTTTCCCCTCATTTTATATGTACCGTGCACTAAAAATACCTCCCCCGTTAGAAAAAATTTCTAACGGGGCGCTGTCCTGCGCCCTGCAAGGGGGATGCTAGCCCCCTTGACCCCCAGCCAGCTATCCGGGTAGTGGGCCCTCTGTAAAAACTCTGCGGGGCCCCTGATATATCCAAAACCTCTTTAAAACACAACACTGCACATTGAGTTCACATGACCTGTTTGACCCGTCAATCGGAGATTCTCTCACTCCAAAGGCTAGGGGTAATTAACGGCATCTTAGTTCGCGGTTGCCGGAGATTCGGATCCCCACAATCAATAAACCTCAGCCTACCCTAGGCAGGGGGAATCTGTAATGCGCCTGACAAGCGCGCGCGTATTCCCATCTTAATGGGGTGACGAAAAACACCCTACAGTGAGCTTAAGTGTAAGTTGCCTCAAGGTGGATTATCTTCGACGACGAAAACTTCGAGCAAGCTCGTTCCAACCTTCGAGTAGAGTCAAAGAAGAATTCTAAGACTACTTCTTGTAGATTTTGAAGTGAAGGACTAGACTACAAAGGTTGTAGCACCTCTTCACCTAGTTTAGAACTTGTCTTGCCATACTTTGAGACCATAATTTTCTAGTTCGATTCTTGTTTAGTATACTTAACTCTCTAAATAGATTAAAATTGTATACTTGAAGATCATTGAAACCTAGTAGAGATGTTAAGACATACTTTTAAGTCATGCGACTTTATTGACCATAGTTAAGGATCGTGCGAGTGAGTTTAAAACAGTTACGAAAATAACAAGTTGAACTTGAATAGTGACTTATGATTTGTTGACCATAGTTAAGGCCATAAACCGTTAAGAGTAAAAACCAATATCAGGAGTTTCAAGTGTTGAAACTTGTAATGAGATTGCATACCTTTTATGGAGTGGGGTGACTTGTTGATCTTAGTCAAGGTTACCACTCCATGATAGTTTGGATCCCGATTCTCACTGTGAGTAATAGCTACTCTCGGGAGATTTTTCTATAAATGATCCCGACTAGTTCTCCTTTTAAGGTTTGAAGGAGAATACGACAAAACAGTGGGAAACCAGATTAGATAAATTAATTAACCAATCTAATTTAGGATAGAGTGCACGACGAGTGTTTCTTTTCTCTCTTTCTGGCAGTGACTTAATACTGACCTTAAACTAAAAACTTGTAAACCTAGTTAACCGAACCTTTTTACAATCAACGGTTTTGGAATGTCATGATGCCCTATTTTCACGTCGCATATATCCTTACCCCTCCCACTTCCCCTTTTGCTTCCTCCAGAAGACAATGTATCTGATACAGAGATCCATATTGCTTAGAAATCCATCGTATAGTTAGATACGAACTTAAAGAAATTGTTTCAGTTGAGAATGGCCACAGGTTCTGAAGAAAGTGAATTGTATATGATACAATTCATTTGTCTCTCTTCTTCACCTATATATCAAGTTTGAGAGCTCCTTAAATAAGGAGAATATACTGGTTACGCTTGTTGGATAGTCTTCTTCCAATCCCGATGCTGGAGCTGAAAGGGAGGGTAAGGTATACACAAGGTAAGAAAGAGAGACAACCATAGAGGACGAAGTGAGTGGAAAGGAAAATGCAACTACTGTTATGACCATGGGCAATGAAAAAGGCATTACTTGGAATACCCGACCATCCCTTGAAACATTTTGATATTTCATGTTTTCTATGTGATAGTAATCGAAAACTGTTTTCCAATTAATTTTGATTCCTGGGTATATAAATACCAGATTAACATCCCACATCTGTAAATTGTTACACATACTGAGAAGAATTAGATTATTGGAAAGGTGATTTGATCCTCAATGTCGAAATTCGGAGCAATTGTTGCTATTGGGGAAATCATCTGATTTTGCCTTTCGGCAAATTTTTGGTTTTGAATATCCGTTATCATGCGCCAACTTTTAATATATTCGTCTCTTTATTTGATAAAGTGGGATATAAATTTTCAAAAATTATGTTATGAACATTTGCCTTTATCATTTGATGATTGGATAAAGTGCATTGAACAACGGAATATACATTCTTAACCAAAATATATTTTTCAAATTATAACACACAGAATATGAGTTAATGAACTCATAAAACTTATACATAATGATGTATGTTGTTCAGTGTCCACCTGGACGAAGGTTTCATACTCATACTTCGTTCCGTTTTTCTATGAAGTCTTTAATTTTAGACACGCATTCTTGTTGAAATGCAAAGTCCAGAGATTCTGAAAAGTTCATAAGATATAGGAATAAAGTAGAGAACCAAACGTTAGAAGTATCAAGATTCTTCGAAGTGTTCGAAAATATGGATACTTATGCTGGGTATTCTGTAGTTATATAGTCGAGAATTTGATTTTCTCTCAGATTACTCATCCGCAGGTGCGCTCCATGATGAGTAATGCTGAATCGCCTTTCTCAATTAAGAGATGCACTAGAAATAGATACATATCAATTGATACCGCTTCCACCTAAATCAGTGCCTCAAATTCTATATGTGATATCGAATGGGTTATCATCTTAAGATTGTTAAGACGTTGAGTTGTCCAGCCTATACTTAAAACTAGAATCTTGATAAACTCAAGACACATTTCAGTAATGGCAGTTTATGGGTTATCCCGGGCATTGACGAGGGTTTCACTTTCTATCATTTTCGGGATCAAAAGTTGTTTTGTTCTCAACACGCCACCTTTTAAAAAAAAGGAATTTCTTGCATATGAAATTAGTGGGAGTATGGTAGAACTGGAAGTGATTCCACAACCATAAACGGTTACTGAAAATTTAATAGAACCTAATGATTTAATTGATCCGGACAAACCTTAGCCTATTCCGCAGATTTAGTAGGTGGCCTTAGCCACCTGAGAGGTACTACAGTTTCCTCATTAATGGTGACAAGGAGGCTTGCATCATGTGATGATGACTCTACTGGTTATCAGCAAGCTATGAGAAATGGTGACTTCCGATTGATGGCTAGATGCAAAATTATCCTAGTTGGACTCCATGCACTGCAACAAAGTATAGACTTTGTTGTGTGCTCCTGGGTAAAACCCATAAGGAGCAAGTAGATCTTTCAAGATCAGTGCAAATGGAAAGGTACAAACCTAATAAGGCTAGATATGTAGTAAAAGGTTTTCATCAAATACCCATTGTGGATTGTGATGAAACTATTATTTCAGCGTCTGTGCTGAAGTCCATACGGATAAAACTTACCAATGTTGTCTTTCTTGACTATGATATCTGGCATGTGGATGACTATGACATCTTTCTAAAATGGATTTAGAAGTATACGTGTCTATGACTCTGCCAGAGGGTTATCTTAGTCAATGGGAGCAGCGGTAAACGTGCAAGTTGCTTAAGTCTATTTTTAGAGTAAAGCAGGCATAGCGGAGAAGAATCATCTGTTTTGATGATATGGTTCAAGTGTTTGACTTCATCAAAATGAAAGATAAACCTAGTATTTGTAAAAAAAATAGTAGGGAGTGTTGTCTGATTCCTCATATGGTATGTGTATGACATACTCATGATAGGAAGTGATGATCCTATACTGCAATCGGTAAAACAATGGTGATCACATGTGTTTCTCCAAACCGGATATGGATGTCAGTCCAATCCTGGAGAAATATAGGGTAGCAGTGAAGAGCATTTGATGTTCTTGGTGTATGTTAATGGAAATCTCTTGAAGAAGGTGGTTACCGATTCTAGCTTCCCATAGAAGATAGAGTGTCCGTCGCGAGTTATAAGTTTACTCTCTTTTAAGGAGAAGTATATTGGAAAGAGTCCCAAGTGGGATACTGAGGCAGTCGTGGCGCTAGATGCTAATTGTGAATTAGCAAAAGATACCGCCTGAGAATTCGTTGGATATAATTGTTCATTTATAAACATGATCCCATCGTCTGTCCATGAAAATACTAAGGCATGTATCGCTCAGTTCGGGAGATATTTGATCTCCGTGAAGTTGAGATTCAGGGAGAAACAGAGAGATGCGCTATACCGGGTCCACTCATTGAGGCTAGTTCTCGAACACAGTTTGCGAAACTGTTAGTACAGAAATTGGGTATGAGATGCCACAATAATTGGCCTTAAGTGCAAATGGGAAATTATTGGATATAGGTGCTATCAAGGCAATTATTGTAATTGAAGGAGGATCTATACGTGAGAACAATCTTACTCAAGATGATAGTATGCTATCTGATTTGTCTTTATCTTTCATGTAATGCATTTTATTCACTATCACGTATCGTTTAGATATGAGATAAAACCTTAGGATTTTGCTTGACTGCCAGGACGATAATGGATCATACTAGTGGGGCATGGGTAGCCGATAAGCACATCCTTAAATGTCTCTAGTCGCAAGAGTATCGAGACTGGGTATCGGTACTCCAGTTTAGACTAGTGTGTACGTTTTCTGACTCGGTTGAAGAGCGATAGCTGATCCTGCAGCTATTGGTGTTTGATATAGAAGATTGTATACAGGTGCTCATTGGATGAGTTACACTGGAAGGACTCACGGAGAACTCCTAGTTGGTGATACACCAATGTCAGGTAGCTGTGCTCTGGCGACGTGAGTACAAGATAGCCCCTAAAACCTGAGATCGCCATAGTGTCTCATGTGTGTTCCCACTATACTTAGACTTCTACACTACCACGACTCAAAGGAATCGTGCAAACAGGTTTTTGTTGGGGATAGTCCCGAAGCACATAGAGGCAGTGAGCGGTCGAGGGAATTTGTCTCTTCCGGTATAGGGAGTTGATGCCGTGCTGTGCAGGACATAACTGCAACCATAAGTCGATGGCCATCGCAGTGGAGATAAACTGATAAGTGTTATCAGTTGTATTTTCGGTTGGTTCTGAGTCCTATGTCGCACGACTTATCGAGTTATTGGGATCTGACAGATTCCAAACCCTAGACCCGATATGCGATACTCTTAGACAAAGAGACCAGACTGTACGGTAATATCACCGATAGACTTTGCAGGATTCGGATGAGCTTGCTCGTTGACCTTCTTTCTATCAATACCTGGGTAGCCGTTACGTATAGCTAGTACCGTCGATGTGTTTGTGGGCTATGGATGTGATCCTAACATACTGCCAGCGTATTGTCGAGTCTTTAGAGTCCCACACATAGATTTTCCAGCACATATGAAACGATATAGGGCACGTATAGGGATACGTGCAAGAGTTCGATTAAACACGTGTATTTGATACACATATTTTAATCAGGCGTTTAATGATTTTAGCCGGTATATATATGATATAACCGGATTATTAAATCAAGTGTTGATTTAATAATTAAATATACATTTATATATTGATATATTTATGTATTAACTAATATCATGCTCATTTTATTATTTTCTTCTCTTACTTAATATTTATATCTGATATAAATATTGTGTTATGTATGTTGATACATTGGTGATGGGTGTATAAGAATTGTATGGATTAAACGAGAACCATTTTATTCTTTTTCTTAAAAGAAAATGAGTCATGCATTTGGATGTTTGTAGATTACATAAGGTGTTTTATTGATGACTCATTTTGGATGACATCTTTCCACCATGGCTATTCTTCTCTTTATTTTCTTCAAGTGAGGGATGTAAAAAGAAAAGAGAAAAATTAGGTGAGCTAATTATTCTATATCTCCTACTAATCATTTTTAGCAAGTTTAATTAGTGGGTTGTTTCATTATGATGAGATCAATTTTAAGCCAAAGTTTGTGTTGGAGTTATTTTCGGGGTGAATCATTTTCGGCGAGGAGATTATCGAGTAAGCTTGTTCCGGGTTTCGCGGAGACTAGCCGGAGTCCAAAAAGAGGCGGCTAACGCGCTGCAAAGGTTGTAGCCCGCTAAACTCTTGTTATTAGTTTACTAGTTTAGTTACAAATTTAGCATTTTGGTTTGATTTTTGGGTTGGGTTTGCTAATGCTCTCCGGATTTTTAAAATTAGCGTTTCCATCGCGCTTTAAACACTGTCAAAAGAGCCTAGCATCCTAACATTATGTCCTAAGCTTGTCATTAATATGTCCTAAGCTTGTCATTAGATTTTACTATCACGGCTTCTTACCACACTAGATATGTCAATTCTCATGGTAATTTTGGTGGAGCCGATTGACCACCAAGGAATAAGTAAAGTTGCTTTTTACAAAACGATACTTGTATGATTCATGATCACATATATCCCGAATGAACAATGGCCCTGGCATAGTCTATCCCACCAGTAGAACTCATCTCCCAAAATTACAACAGTTATGCCCACAAGGCTGCTAACCATGCCGAGACAATGGTCCTTAGCATAAGCACAAAGAATGGTATTGTTTGATGTTCGACGATAAAGCGAGAGCCATGGTTTCACCATGGTGGGGAATGACATGCACTATTTAAAAACTAGACTTGTTTAATAACTAACCTTAGGATTATGAGATTACCACGAGTGTTGCTGCAGCCTGCTAAAAAATTTTCTTTCCGGCCAAACAAGAGGTCGACGTTGTATTATTTGAAAAAAGAAAAGAAAAAGAAATTACTTGTGAAATAAAACGAAAATAGGATAATACCGTTTACATGTCCGAATATACCTTGCAGTACCGAAAAGAAAAAAGAAAAAAGAAAAAGAAAGAGAAATAGAGTGGGAAGGCCCCCACCGCCATGGATCGAGTGAATTAGGGCAAATTCGCGTCCGCGTCAACGTCTGCCTCCTGATCGCGGCGGCGTCATCCTCTCCCTCTTGATGATCGACGATTCAATAGACATAAAGCGAGGCAAGATCTCTCTCTCTCTCTCTCTCTCTCCCTCTCTCTCTCTTGATGATCGAGTGAATAAGGGCAAATCCTTGCAGAGCTTGATTTGGTGCTACTTATTCATGCTTTTATATATATGATTTTGCTAGCACGAATGGACATAAAAAAATCTGGGGCATGCACATAGTCTTGTAATTCTTCGTGTTAGAAACTCAATACTTTTGCAAGTTCCATTCGAATTGTCTTGTTTCTACGAGTATCCTAGCATAGCATATTAGCATCATGTAATAAATCCCTGTTTGGCAATAAACTCCAAAGTTGAGATAACTTGAGTGTACCAAACTATGAGCAGAAAACACTTATTTTGGAGTTTAGAAAACTCCAAAACAAAACCCTGCAGTTTAGATAACTCCATTGCCAAACACCTCATTATAGTTAAAATTTAAAGTGGAGGCAGGGCCTTGTAAACTAGAGTTTGTATGCGCTCTACCTACACTTAAAGATAAACTCCGGTTATCCTAACTCTATACCCAAACAGGGCAAGTCTTTGCAGATGACATCACAGTTCTGTGGCATCTTTTTCCATCCAATACCTAGCGTCGTATTTTATTCTTTGGTAATTTGTTATGTGTGGCATTGGCATTTAGTTATGGAAACCTTGCAAGGATAATATTTGTATTTTTTTTGGGCATTTGACTGTGACAGTGCTTCTGTTATTCCTTTTGTTTCTCCTTCATATATGCGATGTTTATAATATGGTTCTCATAGGGACATTTTCCCCCTTCTCCTTTAACAGATATTTCTTTCTACGAGGTTGTTGGGAGGGACCTAGCATTATTATATGCTTCTCAGCTCAGAAATGAAACGCTTTGTTTATATCAATGACGATTCGTCACAGGATTTGTACTGTGACAATCGGATATCTAACAGAAAGTATACTGTATTGAATTTTCTCCCGAAGAATCTATGGGAACAATTCAGGTTTGTTTATTCTCCTGTCTTTACTATGTTTGTGCTTCTATGAAGGTTGCGATACTCATCCCCATTTCTGGCTGTTGTATCTTATAAGTTATAATTGTACCGTGGTCAAGTATGTTGCATCTTTGAGATGCTTACAAGTATCAATTAAGCAATGCGGATATCTGATGTAGATTTTCCCTAAGCGAAGTGTTAATTCATTTATTATCACAGATATTTTAGGTAAAACTCGGTTTAGTTTATTTTCTCCTACGTACTTCCGGAAAAAACAACTTTTCTTTAGATTCGTTATGTAATCCTCATTTTCCATTAGTCCTTGCCATCTTGTCTCTGAACCGATACAAAGGATTTTTAAATCATTATGTATGGTGTTTTTTGGTGTTTGGTGTCCCTAGCTAAGGACCCATATTTTTCTTTAAATATATACTGTTGCAAGCTAGCTTTTTTTGTTGCACTAATTTCTGAGTTATGGTATCAATTTTGCGACTCTATTTTATAACAGAGTGCCTGCACTGTTGTTCTCATTTTTTGTCATTTTTTCTGTCGTACTGCTTGTACCATTGAGCATTAATTCCTTCTTTTCCCGCTCCTTCTCTTCGAACCTGTTTTATAATAATTTATGCAAGTGCTACCCCTCCATAGGCCTCCCCCATCCTTGTAGTTTGATGAATAATTTATTTTGTTCCTTTGCAGCATCACTTAAACAACTTGACCAGCAACGTAGGTCCATGAACCAGCCAACTGGCATTTTAGTCATTATAGCCATAGCCTCTTTAATGTTGTTACCGAGCCAGGAACAGGGTATCTTCATATGGGGGCATTTCACAAGGCTGTTCCCATGATCCTTAATATTCCTATCGTGAATCACATTTTACTCTCAGCATGAGTAGAGTCTTCTAATAGTTTTTCCA
Organism: Agapanthus africanus; assembly: GCA_030015575.1. Lineage (NCBI taxonomy): Eukaryota > Viridiplantae > Streptophyta > Magnoliopsida > Asparagales > Amaryllidaceae > Agapanthus > Agapanthus africanus. The sequence goes on along the minus strand of CM057350.1, from coordinate 125,387,309 downwards.
TGTAGACTATAAGATATTTTGTGTAACAATCTCGGTTACAAGAATGTCTATTTTAGATCATCCTTGTTGAGAGTCCTCATAATGATCAGATGTGCTAATGTTGTTTTGGTCATAAATATGCATTACGGAAAAAGGAGAATAAAACAACAAAAGTGGTCAGATAATTTAAGTTAACTGAACAGGCCACTAATCTTCCTTCATGGAAGCATTGTGAAGAAAAGAACATAGGAACATTCAAAATGGAAGAAATAGACTCGTATAACCGAGCCAAAACTTTGGAATAAAGGCATGTTGTTGTTATTGTTGTCGTAGGAACATAAAGAAATTTTATTCTGTACCACATATATTAAGTAATGAAAATGTTACATAACGGCCTTCAAAAATTCTCACCGATGGATTGATAATCTAATTCTAGGACTCCATTGCTATTATTATTTGATGTAGGCACACTACATTGGTGCTGAGGTTAAAAAATCTCATATAGGCCCAACACGGATCAAAATATTGGATTTTTTTATTGTTTGACTAAACAAATTTCTAAAAAAAGACAGTAAAAATTGGTGAACCTACTACCAATGTTTAAAATCAATTGGTGAACCTAGCAACAAGGTATAAATCAATGCCAATAATTTGATTGCCATCTGTAAACTTAGTACTAAAACCCGAATAATCAATTGGTGAATATGTACCAAGGCTAAAGTCTCGGTATCAATCTCATTATAAGAGCTCAGACAGTCAGTTTTGGCAAAGGAATCAAATCAGGGTTGGCCTAGATATGAAACCATGATTGAGGCATATTATTCCAAGAAGAAGCTTAATTTCTCTCTGTTAAAGAACAAAGGAAATTCTAAATTCTGAAAAACACTCTAATAACATTATATGAAGACCATACTAACCGAACCCATTTTGACACCTTTATTTATCTACTTAAGCAGGTAAAATCCTGTTTTCCCACATATTTCCCCAAAGTATCTCTCCACCAACCCTACAACATTGGACTCATAGTTATTATTCTTTGTTTTTTCATTGTTCTTTCAGGCGGTTCATGAATCAATATTTTTTGCTGATAGCTTGCCTTCAACTGTGGTCACTTATAACTCCTGTAAACCCTGCAAGTACATGGGGTCCGCTTCTTTTTATCTTTGCTGTTTCTGCAACAAAAGAGGCATGGGATGACTATAATAGGTATCTCTCTGACAAGCAGGCAAACGAAAAAGAAGTCTGGGTTGTAAAGGCAGGCATTCGGAAACAGGTATGAATATTAACTATTTATCAGTTTCAAGTTCCCTTTTTAAGAGATTAAGTACTTCTTTGTATGATGAGGCTGCCAAACCATCCGCTGGGCTTTTTGCTACTTGATTTCTGCCTCTAACTCCTAATCAACCACATTATTATGTACCACCTTTTATTTCCAATAAGAAAAAGAGAAAAAAGAGAGTTAAAAGTTGATCATTTGTTTATAATCTGTATTGCTCCATGTTTTTGCTTATAAAGCACAATATCTCTATGTTTTTGCTTGACAGGAGATGCTGCTTATCAGATTAATGCCTTTTGTGTTCTAGAAGCATTTTGTTTGTTGAACTCATCCTAACTTGAATTTCCTAAGTGTGTCGTGTACAAACTCGATTTTGGAATTACAATGCGTAACATATGTCTTGTAACTCCTAGACGAGTTCGACATATGAGGATTAGAATTATTTAGGTTGGAACTGGAAGAAAAGTATGCCATTACTTTTGTATCATGTGGTCTGAATATGTTATACATCTTTTATCCGTTAGGATTTTGATGCAACTAAGAATCAGTCTATGGATCTATCTGCATATTATTCTAGCTAGCAAAGTCAAAGCTGAGGAAACCTACACCCCTTTTTTTTTCCCCTTAAGGACACTTATTAACTGGTTGTCGTGAGAACTGAGAACGTGTATGAGTGGAGAATTTGTTGATGCAATGTAGCTAGTCTCGGTGCTCATTCATTCTGCATAGGTCCTATAACCAAGGACCTCATGTAAGGGAAAAAGGCGTATATATGCGAATGAGAAAGTGGTCGATCAGCTTACCATCAATTAGGTTCCAGAATGGTCCACATTGGATCATAATATTAAATTAAATGGCAGATGGCATCACAACGTATCCAGTATATCACAATGAGACAATTTGTTACACGCGCGGCTTTTACTGAAGTTTAGTTTGTAATGCCTTTCGTCGTCTGTTGCTTTTCCAGTCCACTTTACTGAACCAATATCCTAACAACTAATATGGCCGCATCACTGTATTATTATCTCTCATACACTCTCAAGTCTCATTTGTTTATTAATATTTTACCTATTTTCTCATTAAAGAAAATGATCATCGGTACTGGATTATTATCTCTCATACACTATCAGGTCTCAATTGTTTATATACATTTTATGTATTGTTTAATTAAAAAGAAATAAGCAATTCTTTTTTAGTGGAATGTTTCAATTTTAGCTCTGGATCATGTGCTACCTGAGCTAAGGACTTGGTGCATAGAAATCATAGGGATTATAATATTTCTATGAATTATTCCCGCACTTGCCATACGACAACTGTTATTTTATAGTTTCCTCAAGCATTACATTCCATCTTAAGATGGAAATCATCAAAATGATGGGTAGTTAAGATTCCTTTCTCATGGTATTCTGGTACCACTAGTACCATCACCGCTGTCATTGCCGCCACCGCCACCAAGACCGTTTCAGCTGATATTGCCTCCATCACCGTCACAACCACCGTTGTTCCTGCCTTCACAACAAATATCACCACTACCACTGCCATTATCATATCCACCTTTCGCCCTCACCAGTGACTGTTACCGTCATCAAGGTTGCTGCATCTACCACTATCTTTCCTGCAACCATCATTGTTGTCTTGGCCATCACCATTGTCGTACTGCCACATTGTCGTCACCGCGTTGCTGCTCCCATCACTGCACCGCCACCATCACTTCCACTGCGATGTCACCTTCGCTGCAGCCATTGCAACCATCGTCATGTTCGCCTCATCCGCTGTTGATGCACACTGTCGGTACGCGCCATGTTCGACACCGTCATTGCAGTGCCACCATCATCGTTGTCTCCACCGCCTTCCCCACCACAACCACCACCATTGTCATGACCACCACCGGAGCAATCATTATTGCCGCTTCCGCCACCACCCCCACGCCATCTCCGTTTAACTATCACAGTCATTGTCATCGCCACTACAGTTGTGCCAGTACAACCACCATTGTTACCACCACAATCACAGCCGTGTCACTGTCAGTCGTTTTTACCACCGTCGTCGTTTTTGTTGCGATTGCACTGTTTCCATCATTGTCCACACCACTACCTACACCATCGTGCTTTCATCATCGTCATGCTGCTTTTACGGTCTCCACCACCTATGTCACCACCGCCATACACAATAATGATACATTCTCCATTGCCATCAATGTTCGAGATTTCGGCTGATACCACTGATACATGGTGGTTTCGTATCGGTTTCGGTAGAGACCGATACGAAATCCGAAATCGATACAAAAACAACCATACAATATCGTTTTGGCTGAAACCTTTAAAAACTATTTTTTATACCATTTTTACCGTCATTGTGATCATTGTAGGCCTTCGTTGTTAGAAAACTGAAAAAAATTGAACGCAAACCCTATATTAATACTTATCTAAGTACACTTTTCAATATATTTTGCATCATGACTGGATTTTTAAACACTAGGAGAATCATTGCCTTGTAATATAGAACCATAAATTTAAGTGTTTAATATATCTACACTTAGTCGAAACCGAACCGAGATTAGCGAAACTAGCCGAAACCCAGCGAAGCTAATAAAATTATAAGAGACCGAAACCGAAACCGAGTTCTTGAACCTTGATTGCCACAGCTGTCGAATCCTTGTGATGTACCAAAATGAGAATTTAATATAAATGATCAAATTGTAGCAAACACGGGAACACAACATTCATAGGAATCGGATGCCTGAGAATGACATTCTTGGAATGTTAGTTCTGGAGTCTTCCACTCTGCTTACCTAGGGGGCCCTAAATGTCTTCTCCAAGATCTTACAGCCTTTCTTCTATGACTCTTTGCAAGTCCTGTAACTGTGTGCTGTACCATGATCACACTACCTTGAACTATGCTAATGAAGATGCTTTCTCTACTTGTCAAATGACCTAAGTTTAATGTCAAGCCCTTTGCTTGTATATAGTTTTCGCAGCTAGGAATTTGGCAGTGAACTAGCACCCAGGAAGAGTAATGCTCTGAAAATGATTTTATAAGTGAAAAAGAACGTACTGAGTAGTTCCAAATGTCAAAAGGTAAAACAAATTAAACTCCACCATAATCTATTCGTGCTCGCTTCTTTCTATGATTGTACTCCATGATGGACCGTGGGATAAGTCTTAGATGATGGAATGGAAAAAAAAATCTTATATTAAGTTCAATACAATTAGCACTTGTACTTCTTAGTGATTTTCATGGTCAAGATTGAGCTTGAACTGAAGTTCAAGTTCCTTTATAGCTGCAACAGTTTGATGCTTTTACCTCCTATAATGTTCTTTTCAATGCTATATGGGAAGCGTACTTGACTTAATTTCGTGTACTTGTGAATAGAGGTCCACTTATAACTAATTTCGTGATGAAGTTCAATATTAGTTTCCAATATAAATATTCGGTTGCAGTACTGAATGGTTGCTTTCTAAATTTCGAGAGATATTAGATGCTTGGAATATTTCTTAGGATTCATGTTTTTTCTCCCTAAACATTCCATGATGCATTTGGTACTTAGCAATTTAGTTACTTGAGGGGTTATTATAAACTGCTAACTTTACATTGGATAGCTTGTTAATGGGTTACACGAGGTCTAATCGTTTTCTTCTTCTTCTTCTTTTTCTTGTTCTTAAAGATCAAAGCACAAGACATTCATGTTGGTAATATAGTGTGGCTTCGAGAGAATGATGAAGTGCCATGTGATATTGTTTTAATTGGAACTTCAGATCCGCAAGGCATTTGCTATGTTGAGGTAACTGATGCTGCTGGACCCCAGTATCATTCTTTTCTTTGATTTTATGCATACAGTATTCTTTATTGGCATAGTTGCAAATAAAGTAAGAACTACTGAATAAATGCCATCCTTTGGCTGTTTATTCCATTCATTAATTGGATTACCCCATCCTCTTGTTTTTTCCTAATACATCAAACTTAACATAAGTTTGTATATGACCAATATATTTTTAGGATGGTAAGAAAAATAATGGAATAAGATTGTACATGTTTTCATACATGTAAGTTACAGAAAAAATGCTAGATGCAGATCTAATTTAGTAGATAGGAAAGGATTTTAATGCATAGTTCTATTATGGGAAACCAAGGCTTCTGTGTAATGCAGAACTTTAATAGAAAACAACTTTTATGAGATCATGGTTTTATGTGGGAAAAAATAATTTATGTGAAATATGTTTAGGACCGTAGTTAAATCATAAAGAATGTTAGCAAAGCAAACTGTAGGTAATTATGTAAACATTTTAGATAACCGTAAAATATCATCGCCTACAGAAAAGAGGGAGATCCTTGTATGAGTTTTGGTTTTCTTTTCTGAAATATTCGAGGAGAGAGGGAGAAAAAAAAGAGAGATTTAATTTCAAACTTTAACAGAAGTACCGAATAAAAATTCAGTCACTCATAATTATCTCCACTTACATACCTTGATCCTATTTCATATAACTAGTGGGTAACTTTTGAAATTCCCATAATAAATAATTTTGTATGATGTTTTATAGGCATATTCTGTTGGAAAAATGTATATATATTGTGAATTGGTTTTTTTTCACTATTATGAACCATTTTGGGTTTAAAAATTAGGCTAAATTGCAGGAAATCCCCTCACTTTTACCCGATTAGCCGGAGATTCCTTTTTATTTTAATATAAAAGCTGAAGTTTTTTGCCCCCCTAACTCTTAAGAATGTTATCTTTTCTGTTATATGTTTTGTTTCTTTTCCCAAAATAACCATCAGTTAATCCATACAGCTAATTTTCCTTCACAAGGTCAATCTCCATTATATTTTCTCTCAAATTTTCTTTCTATTCACCCTAGTTAATAAATATCTACTTCTATTTGCCAATGTAAGGGAGTTGACTGAAGGGTGTTATGGGACAAGAAACAAAAAAAGTATTAAAAGTTGTTTTTTTATGTGAGGGTGTGAGTTGGGGGGGGGGATGCAGTTTCTGATTCATAGGGCGATTTCCTGCTAATCAGGTAAAACTGAGGGGGGTTTCCTGCAATTTACCCTCATAAATCGGCTTGTATTTTGGGTGTGGAAATGGTTTTCCCTTTCCAAAATGTATCTTGAACTGACTCTTAGAAATACCTTTATAAAGTCAGCACTGAGGATGTTCATCACTTCATCTCATCTTTTTCCCCTTTCTCTTCAGACAGCTGCTTTAGATGGAGAAATTGATTTGAAGACGAGGGTAATTCCACCTGCGTGCATGGGTTTAGCAACCGAGCAATTGCATAAAATCAAGGCAACTTTTCTTAGCCTTTTCAATATAGAGTAATGGACGGACACAGTAACATTGAAGTTTTTATACTCTCTTATATTATTTGTTTTGATCGTACAGGGTGTCATTGAATGCCCTAACCCTGACAGGGACATTAGAAGATTTGATGCAAATATCCGATTGTTCCCTCCCTTTCTTGATAATGACCTGTGCCCTTTGACCATCAACAACACACTATTACAGTCATGCTATTTGAGAAATACTGAGTGGGCATGTGGTGTTGCTGTTTATACAGGTATGCGCTTGTGTTTGAGTGTTATATCTATTTAATTTTATTATACATTAAAGTTGATTTATTTTGTTGAACACCGGAATATGATCTGAGTTCATATAATGCCCATGTGTTTTACATAATATCCAATATTGCATGTGGTAAAATTTTCGCGTGATTTTTTTATAACGTTGACTTCTACTCCAATAAAGCATAATTATAATGATAAGGAAAGGATGAATCCTTTCCAGTCTTAACCATACCTTTCTGCTTCTTGTTAAATGCAATTTTTCTAATCTTCCAGTCAAAGTGGTGTTGTTAGAATCAAATTATCAAAGAAAATTCACTATTTGGATGTTCTCCTCAGCTTTCAGGATTAATAGTGTTGATAATTTCATTGGTTACCACCCATAGCGGTACTGCTTATTGTTCCTGAGCCTGACAGGACCTTGTCTTCTACTCCAATAAAGCGTAATTATAATGATAAGGAAAGGAAGTATCCTTTCCAGGCTTAACCATACCCTTTTGCTTCTTGTTAAATGTAAATTTACCACCCATGTCGGTAATGCTTATCGTTCCTGAGCATGATGGGATCAACTCCTGATTGCACGGCCAAAAAGAATGTTGTCTGCAATATGTTGCCTTTGATTGAGATTTATGGAATTCTAATGGCATATAAGAATACGATGAGGGATTGGATACTTCTAAGGAGTGTCTTGTTGTCGCTAATTTCCTTGAGTTGGTACTCTTAAATGTCTTTGATGCTCCATCTTTTACTCTGTCGAGATAGCAAGGAGAAGTTAAAATATATAATGAATTATGCTCATTGCATCTCATTTGTTGGATATTAGCCTAAATAATGTGAAACTGCATATGCAAAAATCAGTGTTGTTATGGACAGTAGGTCCTCTTAATAGTTATATATATGTTGAACGATTTAAAATGATGACAATGCTTCTATTTCTAGCAAGTCTGTCGGCTACTCTCAAATGGTTGAAGATACTTTCTGATCACTTGCAGGGAATGAAACCAAGCTGGGAATGAGCGGGGGCATTCCGGAGCCCAAACTTACTGCTGTTGATGCGATGATTGATAAGTTGACAGGAGCGATATTTTTGTTCCAAATTGTAGTTGTTATTGTTTTAGGCTTTGCCGGTAACATTTGGAAGGACACTGAAGCGCGTAAGGTAATTTGCATTAGAATTTTTTCTAGAACATGATAAATTGGATTGGCCTAACTTATCATGACATTGGAGACTTGTGCCTCTTGGTCACATGATGTATATCCTAATTATTAATTTGTTCCTTTCTGTAACTTCCCACTTGTGGCATGTTAAATATTATGCTAACCTATATTCATTTTATCCCATAACCCATCAGCTTTAATTTTTGGGTGAAGTGATTCGTGACATGGTGTGAGAGAACTAACTTTTAAGAGGTCCTGGTTTCAGACCTCATCTATCAATTTAAAATGTATTTAGTTTTCGCATTTATTCAGTCTTGTCAAGCGAGAGTTTCTGCCGAAGGTCTTTCCATGTGGCCTGAAAGCTCCACTTGATCAAATGATGAAGTATAATAATGTCAACATGATATATCGTTATCCTACAATCAATCATCTCAAGCTGTTAATTAAAATGGTTCCTGTCATGCCATATAAAATTTTAAGGAGTTTTCGTTGCCTTTTACAGCATAATCATTCTGCTCTACCATGAAACTTTAGCTTTGTTCATATGTTCATGAACTAAAGGATGTGATAGTCGGACATCGATTTCTTTGAATTTGCATGTGCTATCAGTTTGTATGATTTCAGGGAAGTAAACCGAAAGCAAAAGTACGTCTTTTCTTAACGATGGAAGCAAGTAAAGTTTGCCAATTTTGCTGAAGTATAAATCTATGAAGCATAGACAAAGGCATGGATACTAAAAATCATGGATATGCTAATATGGCAAATTTCAAAAAAATAGGATACAGGGACATTGCAATACACACACATACACACACAACTGAGCCTTTTATCCCAAGCATATGGGGTAGGCTATATGAACCAACATGTGAATCACGCTGGATTGAGCACATGAATCTTCTGCCTCCACTTATCCCTATTGAACAATATACTTTCAGTAAGACCTTTGGCATCCGTATCTTTTCGTATCGTCTCCATCCACATTTTTTTCGGTCTCCCTTTCGCTCTTTTGACCTGGTCTAAATCGATAATATTTTCGTCGAACCGATGCTTCCATAGGCCTGCGTCGCACATGACCAAACCATTTTAGGCGGTTTTCCCGCATCTTTTCCTCCATAGGTGCTACACCAACTTTTGCATGAATATCCTCATTTCGTAGCCTATCTTTTCCACACATCCAATGAAGCATCCGTATCTCCGCTACATGTATCTTCTGTACATGATGTTTCTTCGGAGCCTTGTATTCTGTACCATAGAATAAGACATGCCGAATAGCGCTTCGATAAAACTTCATTTTCAACCTTAACGGAAAGTTACGTCGTACAAAATCCCCGTTGTATTCCTCCATTTCAACCAACTAACCTGAGTTCTCTAGTTGACATCGCAATCGATCTCTCCATTTTTTGGATGATGGAACCTAGGTATCTAAATTGATCGTTTCGGTGATATCTCTTGTTCATCCAGTGTTATACCACTGTGATCTCGACTTCTCTGTTTACCAAATTTGCATTGCATATATATTGCCTTGGACCTACTCAATCTAAACCACCGAGATTCCAACTTTGCCACCATAACTCCAATTTGGCATTAACCCTTGCTTTCGTCTCATTTACCAGAATAATATTATTAGCGAATAACATACACCAAGCCACCTCGTCCTGGAGAGTTCTAGTAAGCTCGTCCATCACTATGGCAAACAAGACTAGACTTAACACAGATCTTTGATGCAAGCCAATTATGATTGGAAAATCACTCGTTAGGCCGCCTCAAGTCCTTACATTTGCCACTACTCCACCATACACGTCCTTGATTATGTCAATGTACCTGATTGAAACTCCCTTCTTCATCATTGTCCGCCATAATATCTTTCTGGGTGCCTTGTCGTAAGCTTTTTCTAAGTTAATAAAGACCGTATGCAAATCCCTTCTCTCGAAAATGTTCGACAAGTTGACAAAGCAAATGAATTACCTCTGTCGTCAATCGTCCAGGCATGAATCCAAACTGGTTCTCTATTATTTTAACATCCCGCCTTAGCCGGTGTTCAATCACTCTCTCCCAAAAGTTCATGGTGTGACGCATGAGTTTTATTCTACGGTAGTTTGAACAACTTTGAATGTCACCCTTGTTATTGTAGAGAGGTACAATCGTACTCCACTCATGTGACATCTTTTTGGTTTGCCAAATCTTATTAAACTGATCCGTCAGCCATTTTATGCCTATTTTTCCTTGGCAGATCAGAAATTCCGTCTGGACCAACAGCTTTTCTTGATTTCATTTTCTTCAAAGCCTCTGTAATCTCACGTATTCTTATTCTACGTATGTGTCACGACCCGAAAGAGCACGTGACTGGCCCTTGAACCATATGAAGTCTATAGGACCCCATCTGATCCAAGTAAGCCAAAAGCCCAGCAATCAAAAACCATTTAAAGAGTAAATAAGGAAAAACTGTTTTTGAAAAGTAAGGAAATCATGTTTGGAAATCAAAGTTTTTAAATAACTAAGCCGAATATGCATTTTTTTAAAATGTGTAACCTTTCCTGAAAATTTCGGCAGAGTTTCCTTCGTAAAAACCGGCCCCGAACGGGGTACAACAAGAATAATATATATGAAATGATAAAAGGCATCCCCAAGCGGGAGCTAGCTCTTCGTCCATCGACGGTCACAACCACGCAAGCAATAGTAATATACAACGCCAAAGGGCGAGGATCAAAACCCAAAAAAAAGAAACTCAAAACAGCCAGAAAACCGTAATACTACTAGCGCGACTCTAAGGTCGAAATAAAACAACACTGTTTTCTAAGTCTGAAACAATATACAAGTTTTGGTTGATGGAAATTCTAGATACCATGAATGAATACAAATACAATAGCGGTTCTGATACAAAAGAACCCACCTAACCAAGCAAGTCACCCATATGAAGCAGTGTGCCAGAAATGCCGCTATGGAACTGTACGGCAAACCTGTAAGAACTGGGGCACAACGGGGGTGAGTTGCCAACTCGTGAATAGAAAGATATCTACAAGCAGAGATCGAATGTATGACCCATCCTAGGTCAATACGATCAGATATAAATAAACCTCAATATGAATAAAGCTGAAGCATGCTAAACTGGCAATGTAATCTCTACATGAGTGTAATGCCAAGTGCTCGTGCTAGTGCCTCAGGTAATAGCATGTCATGAATATGAGGTATGATCAATGTAATCAAATCTGCACACACGTGGATCCCGTCCACTCGTCACCCACTGACAATAACCACCATGCATGTAAATATCATGAATCAAGTGCATGGGAAAAATATGAGGATATAATCCACCCGTGTCCCTCGCGACACATCAATATCATGGAACCAGAGTGCCCAGCATCGACACTCGAAAACATCATGAAAACTGTGCCCAGCATCGGCACGTAAATCCTCATATATCGGGCTCCGTCAGTCCGGATCGGCCCGTGGGCTCTGTCTGCGGTATCGGCCCTCGGCCCCGGCAGTATGCCCAAACCATCTATCGACTCTGGTCGGTATCCTCCGGATAACTGCCAGGTCCAACCAATCACCGGTAGGTGCTCGCCCGCCTCCAGGCTCAATCGGCAAAGCTCATCGATCATCTTGCCGAGGGGAACCATACCGGGTCCACCATGTACCCGCAATCGGCTCATCCACTCCTCGATTCGGGTTACACACGTCGCTCTCAGCACCGAGAAAACACATGGTGGACGCACTGAAATATCATATCAAGGGTAACCGGGTTTTTAAAGTAATGATATATTCTCTTTTTAAAACACCCTCGGTTCCCAAATCCAGAAATATCATAGAAACAACATATCTCAATGCGTAAAATCAAGCATGAAGTATGCTACATGTAAAGGAAGGTATGTACATCATCATGTCATGCAAGGATCATATACTGAATGCAATAGTACTACAGTGTAGTGACATGGCAATTATCGATGATGAGTGTGTGAGCCGGCAACAAGTGTACGTGGAACATATGCATCATCGATAATGGTGCTGGTGTCCTAGCAGCATGACTGAAATATAACCACAGTACAAGCGATGCAATGCAAATAGCATGAATATGCGGAATCGAATAATCAACGCAAAAGTAAAGAATCTACACCAATCTGTACAAGTCATGCAGGGGTGCCATTTGAAATAAGACGAATCGGGGCTTTTGGAAAAACAAGGGCTACGGTGTTTTAAGAAAAGATACATCATTTGAAAATATCCGTATGACCCTTCTGCCTATCTTTAAAATATCCCCGATTCGTTAGTTTGAAATAGGTATGACTCGGTCCAGTCTAATGTCTACTAAGCAATCTAGACAGGAGGGGTAAGAAACCACCTAATCTGAGTCAATATATATAGATATGATAGTCGGTGATCCCGCCTCAATAACATATCGTAAGATATCCTCGAGTCATGAATGCGGATCTATCATCAATATCGGCTCGTACGGTAGATCGTAGTACGGCATCCCAATAGCTGGGTAGGGGTCAATATCACAGTACCTCATCACATATCAGGTATCACTATCATCAGATCGCATAATCTGGGGTACTACTCTAAGTCTAGTACAAATCGATACCATCTATAAAAATATGAATGCGGGTAAAGCACATGTCCAAAGGCCCGCTAAAACTATCATATCGCACCTCGAAGACAAGCTATGTCACATCGCCGATCCCACGGCCTCACATCAAGTATCATCTCAAACCACGTATCATCCTCAAATCCCGTATATAAACACATAGTCCCATACCCATGTGTAGATATACGCACCATCATATGCACTCTAATAAATGAAAGAATGAATGCAAGTATGTGTGTAAATGTATGTGTGAGTGCAACCACTACTCTAGGGTTCGCACTATACTAAACAAATATATTCTTATCATCAAAATATCATTATCACCATCAATAACCCTAAACAACACATAATAAATATTCGTGTGTATACGTATTCGTATACATCACCACGGACTGCGGGGGTGCTATACGCCATCCACCCGACTTCTCCCCGTAGATATAAATCTACTCACCTTGCTTCTCGTGTGCCAAAGCCGATGTCGCTATCTTCACCTCCTTTGCCTCAACATCACGCGGGGTACCTACAAGTATATCACAATGCTAAAGCACATGAAAATCACATCGGAAACCAAAATAGCACACGCTACCCGCATAGGTAAAAACCTATCGACTCGCATGTAAACACAATCAAAATCCACTTGTCGTTGACGTCCAAACGCCACCCGACAGGAATGAATCACCAAATACCAAAATCCATGCTAAAACAAGTCCCAAATTATACACCAACATAGGAAAATCAACTCAGATTTCACCCTAGATGGAAGCAGTCAAAACTAGACATACTCAGGGTCAAAACTAGAGGAAATGGGGGCATGCACAGAAAACGAGGCAATTCCTTAAAATACCTTATTTTAGAATTTTCCATAATTTTTCCCCATTTATCTGTATTTAATTATACCAGAATATTAAAATATTCATTAAAATAATATTAAATTATAAAATTTCCCAAAAATCATATTTTATTATTTTGAAGACGTTACAATCTACCCCCGTTAAAGAAATTCGGTCCCCGAATTTAAATTTAAACCCCTAAATACTAAAATATTTCAATACAAATTCCAAGTCATCGGGGCTCCGAAATCATCTATACATAAAACATCATAGCGCAATGCATGCGCATGAGTACTGAGCAGATAACTCAAAAGCAACACTCCATCAAGCATCCGCAATCATCGAAGTCATGGTAACGACACAATGTCAAATCCAACACAAAACCGATAAGATATGGATCAGAACTATACATGTAGACATCCAATCTATACATGTGAATAGCTGATGCAAAAGCATGCCAAATCTTTTTAAGTCGCTGTGCGATGCGCCTAACACTGCACAGTGGCGGATGTTTTTCATAAGAAAAACTATATATGTATATATATCCTTCGTTTACCATACACGTTCCGCCGTTTTGAAAACAATTTAGAAGGGTTTCCTTGTTTTAAAACATTTCGTGTCATATCGGACACGTAAGTATATATATATCGAGACTATAGCTCGCTCCTTGGAAATCCCTTCAAACTATCAATGCATGCAAAATATATCCAGGTACTGTCCACTGACTAGTCCTGCTCAGTATGAAAGCAAAATCCAACATCATAAAAAGTACTGCTCCAAAGAGAATAAATCTCAAAAATACACATAACACAATCCTGTGCGTCTGGTGCGCACGGAAATCAAAAATCCCTATATGTGCTAAACAGGTGCACAAAACAACATCTAGGTGCAACGGGTGTGCACGAAGCATCTGTCATAGGCAACGTATGTGCCTGACAGCCAAAAATCCGGTGCATCTGACATGCACGAAGAAATCTCGATTTAGTGCATCTGGTGTGCACTAAAGTCGTATCTAAAAACATGCGCCCCACATGCGCGAAAATCCAAATCGGTGCATCCATCGTGCACGAATGAAAATCTAAACCCTGCGCACTCAACATGCACGGAATCACGAAATCCAATAGCAACGTCGAATATGCGTAAGTCCAGTCAAAAGCACGGAGTGCAAGAATCCACATCAATATCACAATCAAAATCGACATACCGAAAGGTATCAAATCGAAGTCAGGTGCAATCGTAATGCACAAAATATAAATCCGGTGCAACAAAGGCACGAAATATAAATCTGATGTGATAAACGCAAGAAACATAAAACTGGTGCGACAAATGCACGAAGTATAGAACTGGTGCATCCCATGCACAAATACCAAGCAATAACTCAAATACGTAAGCAGCAACACCAAGTGTATCCAGATATGAAGAAAATCATAAACGTGTGCAGCTGCGGGCACAAAACACATATCGATGCACTACAAGCACATATAAGCTATACCGAGTGCAAAATCAAAACACTAAAATTACATGAAACTCTGCTGGAAGCGTAAATCAAATCACCAGCATAAAATAGGCATGAAATCGCAATCAACAGCTCAAGAGTAATAACTATGTACAAGGTATAAATACCCAGTAGGTGCAACCATGGTGCACAAAATCAAATATCATGAAACTCTATCATCAAGACTAAATCATGCGAATAGATCGCCCAAAATACCGAAATCCAAAGCAACGGATACGTGATAATCAAATCACAAAATCACAAATCATAATTACCGTCGTCGGTATACCCTCCTTCAGGATCGAGAAGGTACCGGTACATCCGATGCTAGCGGCGCAAGATATCTACTTGCCTCTTGCTCGCGGCTGGCGTCCTCTGCCTCTGGTTCCTGATCTTTCCTGTAGATTACCAACTCGCAATCCATCGGCTCATCGGCCCGGTCAGGTGTGCTGACAGGAACGATTCCGTTCTTGCACTTCCCTGGTCATCTCTCGGTCAATCCTCACGACCGCTCGTAAAGCAGCACATCTCTGGCGCCGACCTCGGGTCCTCTGAATGCATATCACACATCCGATCCTTGGTGCAACTCTTATTGCAGCAGTGTACTGGAAGGAATCCTACTCAAGGTCTCTTCTGATCTTGCCTAAGCCAAACTGTAAGGAGGCTGGTACTCTGGCGTAATCTTTTCTCGCTCTCTGGACCTCTGCGTCCTTAGTACAACATCTCCTCGGAAGCTGGTCGCATCTCTGCGCCTCTGTATGCATGTCCGGCCTTTAATCTTAACGGGGTGTAGTAACAGCTCGTCTGCCTCTCGCACGAACTTCTTGTCCCGCTTGTCTGTATCATCGACCATTCGACGTCGCATCTTTATCTGCACACTGCAATGTTCTCGGCTACGGTCCACCCGAAGTCTCTAACACGGACTCGAAATCACGAACTCAGTATCTTCATCACTCAGTAGAAGATATCTAGCCGAACACGTCCTCAGCGTGCATATCGCATCTCTGATGTCAGCGGAGTGGAACGTCATCTCGTCGAAATCTCGTGCAAACTCTTTACTCCACCTTGCTCCACTATCGACTGATTCGGACTCATCTCATCATGGCTACACAGACTGCGCTCCGACGGCTATGCTCGTATCTGGAGTCTCCCAAGCAGTGTCCCATCACATGATATCCGAATGATGTCGAATCATCCGATCGACTCGTCAGAACCTCACAATCCCCCAAGAGCTCAACATCTCGGGTACAGTTTAATAGTATCGAGTACATGCCACAGCGTCGGTGGTCCAGCCGTAGAAGGGCAAACCCAAGCCTCACTAATGGCGCCGAGGAACTGCCGCAAACCCTAAGGTTCAAAGGCTTTTACACGGTCATTAAGTCGAGTTAGGGTTTCATTCTTCTAGAGGGTCCATAGAATCACCTGCATGTCTTTCCGTATACTTTAAACTTGGAAAATAGGCTCCTGACATTCGATCGTCTCAATCGACTCTCAACGAATCTGCGTGAAGTCGCCTCTAGCTGGAATCAATCCACCTGATGACCTCGCATCGGGGTAAGCGAACTCACCACACGTCCTAGTCATTCATCCTCGGTGACTAGCGACCGTCCATCATATCTTAAGAATATGCTCATGCTGCAGTAGCTCCAATCATCTGGGCGATATCTCATCATTCGCAGCAACAACTGGCTCATTCGTCCGTACGCTGAACAGCGCCTCAATCATCCTGAATAAGCGATATCTCAACAGTCATCACATCCTGGCTGGCCTCTATCAGTGGCTCAATCCTCTGGTGCCAATCAGCACAACCGGAAAATCTCGCAACAGCGATCTGTCAAACGCTCAAAGTGCGGAAACACAAAATACGAAGCCTCAATGCAACCGTATGTCTCGGGAATCACGCCCCGGTCAGCCCTCGTACACGACGAGCTCATGCTGACACAACTCGAGCCGTAGCTCACTCTGCCCGTGCAATCGCGGCAGCAAAACCAAAACCAGTATCGATGAAGATAGATCATAGGAAGGAATATGACACAATGCAAGGAAATGTACAACCTAAGGTTTCTTAAGTGGAGTGGCGTGTCGTAAGTATGCCGCGGAACATACCCACGGTACGTCACTCTACTTTAGTCACCTATTCCATCAACCAAGGGTCATCCTACACGACGAAAGTTCGGGTCTAATACCCCCTCGACCAGGTCTAAGTTCCGTAAGGTCAAGCCTAAGTTCCTTATATAGATAACGCCCTAGGCTCCACATAGTCAAACTTAGACTCGAACCAAGGTCAACCTAGCGCTCTGATACCAACTTTGTCACGATGAAAGAGCACGTGACTGGCCCTTGAACCATATGAAGTCTATAGGACCCCATCTGATCCAAGTAAGCCAAAAGCCCAGCAATCTAAAACCATTTAAAGAGTAAATAAGGAAAAACTGTTTTTGAAAAGTAAGGAAATCATGTTTGGAAATCAAAGTTTTTAAATAACTAAGCCGAATATGCATTTTTTAAAAATGTGTAACCTTTCCTGAAAATTTCGGCAGAGTTTCCTTCGTAAAAACTGGCCCCGAACGGGGTACAACAAGAATAATATATATGAAATGATAAAAGGCATCCCCAAGCGGGAGCTAGCTCTTCGTCCATCGACGGTCACAACCACGCAAGCAATAGTAATATACAACGCCAAAGGGCGAGGATCAAAACCCAAAAAAAAGAAACTCAAAACAGCCAGAAAACCGTAATACTACTAGCGCGACTCTAAGGTCGAAATAAAACAACACTGTTTTCTAAGTCTGAAACAATATACAAGTTTTGGTTGATGGAAATTCTAGATACCATGAATGAATACAAATACAATAGCGGTTCTGATACAAAAGAACCCACCTAACCAAGCAAGTCACCCATATGAAGCAGTGTGCCAGAAATGCCGCTATGGAACTGTACGGCAAACCTGCAAGAACTGGGGCACAACGGGGGTGAGTTGCCAACTCGTGAATAGAAAGATATCTACAAGCAGAGATCGAATGTATGACCCATCCTAGGTCAATATGATCAGATATAAATAAACCTCAATATGAATAAAGCTGAAGCATGCTAAACTGGCAATGTAATCTCTACATGAGTGTAATGCCAAGTGCTCGTGCTAGTGCCTCAGGTAATAGCATGTCATGAATATGAGGTATGATCAATGTAATCAAATCTGCACACACGTGGATCCCGTCCACTCGTCACCCACTGACAATAACCACCATGCATGTAAATATCATGAATCAAGTGCATGGGAAAAATATGAGGATATAATCCACCCGTGTCCCTCGCGACACATCAATATCATGGAACCAGAGTGCCCAGCATCGACACTCGAAAACATCATGAAAACTGTGCCCAGCATCGGCACGTAAATCCTCATATATCGGGCTCCGTCAGTCCGGATCGGTCCGTGGGCTCTGTCTGCGGTATCGGCCCTCGGCCCCGGCAGTATGCCCAAACCATCTATCGACTCTGGTCGGTATCCTCCGGATAACTGCCAGGTCCAACCAATCACCGGTAGGTGCTCGCCCGCCTCCAGGCTCAATCGGCAAAGCTCATCGATCATCTTGCCGAGGGGAACCATACCGGGTCCACCATGTACCCGCAATCGGCTCATCCACTCCTCGATTCGGGTTACACACGTCGCTCTCAGCACCGAGAAAACACATGGTGGACGCACTGAAATATCATATCAAGGGTAACCGGGTTTTTAAAGTAATGATATATTCTCTTTTTAAAACACCCTCGGTTCCCAAATCCAGAAATATCATAGAAACAACATATCTCAATGCGTAAAATCAAGCATGAAGTATGCTACATGTAAAGGAAGGTATGTACATCATCATGTCATGCAAGGATCATATACTGAATGCAATAGTACTACAGTGTAGTGACATGGCAATTATCGATGATGAGTGTGTGAGCCGGCAACAAGTGTACGTGGAACATATGCATCATCGATAATGGTGCTGGTGTCCTAGCAGCATGACTGAAATATAACCACAGTACAAGCGATGCAATGCAAATAGCATGAATATGCGGAATCGAATAATCAACGCAAAAGTAAAGAATCTACACCAATCTGTACAAGTCATGCAGGGGTGCCATTTGAAATAAGACGAATCAGGGCTTTTGGAAAAACAAGGGCTACGGTGTTTTAAGAAAAGATACATCATTTGAAAATATCCGTATGACCCTTCTGCCTATCTTTAAAATATCCCCGATTCGTTAGTTTGAAATAGGTATGACTCGGTCCAGTCTAATGTCTACTAAGCAATCTAGACAGGAGGGGTAAGAAACCACCTAATCTGAGTCAATATATATAGATATGATAGTCGGTGATCCCGCCTCAATAACATATCGTAAGATATCCTCGAGTCATGAATGCGGATCTATCATCAATATCGGCTCGTACGGTAGATCGTAGTACGGCATCCCAATAGCTGGGTAGGGGTCAATATCACAGTACCTCATCACATATCAGGTATCACTATCATCAGATCGCATAATCTGGGGTACTACTCTAAGTCTAGTACAAATCGATACCATCTATAAAAATATGAATGCGGGTAAAGCACATGTCCAAAGGCCCGCTAAAACTATCATATCGCACCTCGAAGACAAGCTATGTCACATCGCCGATCCCACGGCCTCACATCAAGTATCATCTCAAACCACGTATCATCCTCAAATCCCGTATATAAACACATAGTCCCATACCCATGTGTAGATATACGCACCATCATATGCACTCTAATAAATGAAAGAATGAATGCAAGTATGTGTGTAAATGTATGTGTGAGTGCAACCACTACTCTAGGGTTCGCACTATACTAAACCAATATATTCTTATCATCAAAATATCATTATCACCATCAATAACCCTAAACAACACATAATAAATATTCGTGTGTATACGTATTCGTATACATCACCACGGACTGCGGGGGTGCTATACGCCATCCACCCAACTTCTCCCCGTAGATATAAATCTACTCACCTTGCTTCTCGTGTGCCAAAGCCGATGTCGCTATCTTCACCTCCTTTGCCTCAACATCACGCGGGGTACCTACAAGTATATCACAATGCTAAAGCACATGAAAATCACATCGGAAACCAAAATAGCACACGCTACCCGTATAGGTAAAAACCTATCGACTCGCATGTAAACACAATCAAAATCCACTTGTCGTTGACGTCCAAACGCCACCCGACAGGAATGAATCACCAAATACCAAAATCCATGCTAAAACAAGTCCCAAATTATACACCAACATAGGAAAATCAACCCAGATTTCAATCTAGATGGAATCAGTCAAAACTAGACATACTCAGGGTCAAAACTAGAGGAAATGGGGGCATGCACAGAAAACGAGGCAATTCCTTAAAATACCTTATTTTAGAATTTTCCATAATTTTTCCCCATTTATCTGTATTTAATTATACCAGAATATTAAAATATTCATTAAAATAATATTAAATTATAAAATTTCCCAAAAATCATATTTTATTATTTTGAAGACGTTACAGTATGAAATCATAGTTTATATATTGAGATTGAATGACAAGTCCATCCAAATTCTTAGTAAAATTCTTATTGAACAATGTCAAAATTGTTGACACTTGTGTCACACGATTCTCAGTTTTGATTATTTAAACCAAAACTTTATTTAAAAGAATTCATAAGTTACCGATGACTTTTCCACGTGTTTATTCTTGAGTACAACATGCATAGAATATCAAATATCAAGCAAGGTTGTCTACAAGATTGTCTATAATGTGATGCGCACTTAAAACGGTGATATGGCATGAAGACTTGATGTAAGCGATAGCGTGATGCAAGCCTAATCAAGATACAATGACGTCTCAACGTAACGATTCAAGAAAAGGAAGATAAAAAAGAACCAAAACGAAGATAGGAGATATAAGTGTTGTACATGTGTCTAGTGTTGATCTCATAAGATTAGAAATCTCATTCCAACATGTTCTCTATACTCCAGTCGTCTCGCTTCTTACTGAGAGACGTCTAATTTATCTATTGGAATTCAAAACTGCCAAGTTTCAAAACAGATATTCAACAATGTCAGAAAGCAGACATCTGTACTTGATGTATGCATTATAAATTTTTGAACCTCAGATGTCTCCCACAGACGTCTGTAGAACAAAGTTCCAAGATATCAAATACTGGAAATATTTCAGAGACGAATAACCAGACATCTTCTGAAGATTTTTTGATCTCCAGACATCTCATACAGACGTCTGGTGAAGGAATTTCATCAAAATACATACGTCTGTACGGGCAGTTTATGGAAGTTATTTTTTATTAAAATTTTGAATTGAATGGATATTTACGCCGTTTTCAATTCTAACCGTTCCCAACGGTCATGAACTGTTTTATGACAGTTTTTGGCAGTTAGAATAACTTCCCATTCGATCCCTATATAAAGCCATGAGATCTCACACTTTAAAAATATCATTCATTGCAAATCCTTTTGAGATATTTCCTTGTTCTTCTTGAGCGTTCACTTGCCAAATCTTTTCCATTTTCTCAGAGCCAAAACCTGGTATAATCTCTCAAATCAATCCTTGTGCCACACTGGTTATAATCTATTGAGATCATGGGATTGAGAGTGAGTAAATTTGTCGTTTGTAAAATGATTGTAAACCCACGAGAGAGGGTATCTCTCAACCCATGAGAAAGAGTGTTTCTCAACCCATGAGGGGTTGCCTCTCATTGCTTGAATTGTGTGGATTCGGAATGGAAAAAGAGTTCTTCCTAAAGAGTCGTGAATTAGAGAGGAAAGTGCGGCTTTCCCAGAGAATCACGGACTAGAGAGGAAGAAGACTTGTTTCTTAGGGAATCACAAGTTCGGTGTGATCCTTCTGAAGAGGGATTGGTGTTCTTCACATTCCTGTGAAGAGGGATTTGTGTTCTTCACAGTTATAGTGCAGAAATCCTGAGGTGTCTCAGACGGGGATTAGCCACAGGAGAGTGGTAAACCTTATTCAACATATCTCTCGTATTTGTGTTTCTTTGACTCTATTTACTTTATTGTGATTTTTTTGATTACCGCACTAAGTTTCATTGTTTAAACCTGTTTAAATTATTTCCGCAGAAACTGGTAATTAATTAAAATATAGTAATTAAGTTTTAAATTTGCCATAGGACAAATAGTTACCTTATTCACCCTTCTAAGGTATTATAAAAAATAATCTCTCCACCCTTCCTTGATATCATCTCGAATTATAATTTTCTGAACTTCATCTTTGACGCACTTTACTGCACAAAAGTCTCTGGTCTTCCTTTCCGTCATCTGAGCAATCTTGTATATTTCATTTTCAGCCTTCTTGGTGTCCAACTTCTCGTACGTCTCTTTATAGACCTTAGTTTTGGCTTCCCGAACAGCTTTCTTAACCTCATTTTTAGCTGTCTTATAATTATCAAATCTCTCCACATCTCTACTCTTCTTCAAATCTTTATAAGAACCCTCTTGATTTTAATAGCAGCCTTCACTTCTTCATTCCACCATGACGTGTCCTTAAATGGTAGAGCACCACCCGACTCACCAAGTAGCTCTCTAGCTATTTTGTTTCATGTTGTGTCTAAATCGTCTTCGGATTTCCATTCAGCCCCTTGAACTACACGGTCTACAAAAGCTTTTTGGTTACCTTCCTTCAATCGCCACCACTTAATTCTAGGCTCATCCTTACGTCTAATCTTCCCATGTTCTCTTCTTAACCGAACATCTAGAACTAAAAGTCTATATTGAGTGGTTACACTTTCATCCGGTACTACCTTACAATCGATGCAAGAACCTCTATCTATCCTTCTAGTAAGAAAAAATTCTATTTGACTAGCACTCTATCCACTCCTAAAGGTGATCAAGTGAGACTCTTTTTCTAAACCAAGTATTTGTTAAGATCAAGTCATAAAACAAGGAAAAATCTAAAATCGAGTTACTTTATTCCTTTGTCCAAAATCAAAACCTCCACGGATAGTATTAAACCCACTACGATTAGTATCTACATGTCCATTGAGATCCTCATCAATAAATAACCTTTCTCTACTTGATATCCTTTGCACCGTCTCGTCTAAATTCTTCCAAAATTGACGCTTATTAGCATCATCAAGACCTATTTGTGGTGTATAAGTACTAATAAAATTAAGATTCGCCCTATCTAAATTAAGCTTAACTAGTATAATCATATCACATTTTCTCTTAATCTTAACTACATCCTCAAGTAACCGTTTATCTATAATTATGCTTACCCAATTACGCTTTTTTTCTCTACCCGTATACCAAAACTTGTAACCTCAGGGCTCGCAAACTCTACCTTTTCACCTACCCATTTAGTTTTTTGCAAACTCATAATACTAACTCTCCTCCTAATCATCGCCTTCACTAATTCTGATAATCTTCCCGTAATGGAACTCATGTTCCAAGAGGCTAGACGGATTCTAAGAAATACTTATTTAACACTACATCTGGGGTCCAATGTAGCGCGCCGTTTCCGGACGACGACCTAGAAGCCCTTACATATTTAACACTATACACGGAATCCGATGCTGCGCGTCGCTGAGTAGGGGACGTCCCAACGATATTTTTATAGTGGTTCATGTCATAGAATGTGACATTTTTACATTGGTTGTCACACGCCTTTCACAACCCTCATTCTTTCTCATCCGAATATGGAACCGACAATTAACAAGTAAAATTATATCGTAAGCATTCATATTTGACAATTAACAAGTAAAGTTATAACTATAGAACAAATAACATCAGAGAGCGATAACTGTCATATGTAACATGAAAAAATATACCTAATTGAAAAGCATTAATACCTATGAGGAATGGACACTTGACAAGATGTTTGTCCATGCCCAACATGTATGGAACACTGACATGTGGTGGGCCATATTCGTGTTAGAATACACCGTATAAATGTTGTATGCTTGTTGCATGAGTCGTTGAAGTGCTATATGCATGTATATGTCGTATTTGTGTTTCGAGCAGAATAGAATGTTAGTATTAAATGTATGATTTAAAACTTGGTCCACACACACATACTCTACGTAAAAGAGGCATACGGTGTACAAAAGGAGCTTATGCGGAATGTTTTCATTGGAATTTGCGTTGTATTTTGCACTTAAGTCTTGTATTTTGCGGAATACAAGGAGAGGAGGTATATATGGCTTAAGTGCAAAACACAATGCAAAGTCCAATAAATATACCACATAAGTTTCTTTGTAGGCTACATTCTATAAAGGCACCATATGCCTCATTTACCATATATCTGTAGGATGCGGAGTATAAAGTGCCAGAGTAAGATTTTTTTTTTACATCGGAGGCTTGAAAAGTCACCCACTGGTTGGTTTCTTGGATGATCGGCACCGGCCGTATTAATATCTATGTCCTAAACTATGAGTAGACCAATTTTCGTGGTGTTTGGATACTCTCTACCCACTCTTTTAGCATCTTAAAATGTTCTGTTGTCGAAAACCATTAATTTTACAAGCATCTGATGCAAGGGCAAGGGCGAATGTATCCAATTCATATGAAAATTGACATACACATATTTAAAAGCTTGATGATCAAGAGGGTAGGTGTCGATCATCGAGAAAATCGACGGATGGCTGACTTTTAGAGCCACCAATGTAGAAAATTTCCCACAGTGTTTACACACGCGTATGCTCTGTTTACACGCGTATATATATATGAGAAAATAGAGCATATATGGGCACCGTAGGAATTTCCTTCATTGGTGGGACATATGGCGCACACCATTGATCGATCCATTTGTTTTTTCCTTTTTTTTATTTTAATGTAATTAATGCATGTAGTTGCAAAATAAGTATGCGTAAGGATCACTGTAGGTGCTTTCTTTACTTAGAGAGGTCCTAAGTTAAGCAAAGTCAGGTTAAACTTTTTTCGCTAGCACAACCTTGATTGATCATAACATCAAACGATTTAATCAATTTTTTAACTAAGCATTTGACTGATTCACTTTCTCTTGCTAGAGTACAGAGTGATTCACCTTAGTCCGGAAGGGAAAGACTAAGTTAAGCCCGTAGTAGACAATGATGAGATGGAACAAAAACATTAGTGCTTCCTAACTAAACTAAACTTTGGTGCTTATCTAGGGCTATCCTTCCCGCTTTTGCAATGTGTTGCCACTGTAGAATTCCTACAGTGGCATTATGTACATTGCATCTCTCTCTCCATACACGCGAGAATAATGAAGGAAAGATGTTGTAGGAGGCTTTTTCCGTTAGGTGGCGTCGAAATCTACATCCTCCGTCATTTTATTCGACGATCTACACTGCCCATTTTGATTTTAATCGTTTAATATGTCGATACACCAAATTTCATGTGATTTTAACAGTTTTTCACCATTGATTTAGTGGGTGCTGTTGGGGTCAAAAATTACACCCTGGTTGACCAAGTCAAAGTCAAAGTCAACCCCAAGCCAAGTGGGCCCAAGCCCGAACCCAAGTCCAAACAAGTGGGCCCATGCCCAAGTCGAGCCTAAGTTTGAAGAGGCCGACCCCCATGCCAAAGGAATAATTGTTAAAACATAAATAGGCTTAATGTAATTTCTATGAATAAATGTAATAAAATGGGCAACAAATTCAAATTATGTAAAAGCTCATGACTTATGTGCAAAAGAAAGAAAGCACATGGCATGGGAAAGGCACATGTGCCATTTTGAAAAGCCCAAGGGCCCATATGTAGAATGTAAAGCCTATATAAGATATCATGATGAATGATAACAAACAAGATTCTTCTCATATCAATTTAGGGTTTTGTGCCTCCTTCAAGGTTCAAACCCCCTTCTTTCTTTTTTTGAATTAAATCAAGAGTTTAACTTTTGTTTTCTCAAAAGGAAATAGTTTTCCACCATAAAACCTTTGAAAGGGAGTCCAAATATCCCATTAAATTCCTAGAAAGGGAGATTTTAAATCTCACTATCCTTCTTCAAGATCCAAAAAAAGAGAAGGAAGAAGACCCATCTTTTAAAAAAAAACCTCACCTTAGGGCGGATACAAGGCTCAAAGAGAAAGGGTCCCTTCTCATCACCCAAGACATAGGTCTTGAAACTTCAAGAGATCTGTTTTTTTTGTGGTTTTTTTACGAGTTTAATTCCAAAACAAGATCTTTTAGGAGTTTAACTTCAAAATAAGACTCCAAATAAAATTGTTTTGGGAGTTTAACTCCATATGAAATCTCTTGGGAGTAACTCCAAATAAAATTGGTTTGGGAGTTTAACTCAATCAAAATTCTCTGGGAGTTTAACTCCATTAAAAATCCTTTTAGGAGTTTAATTCCAAAACAAAATCTTTTGGGACTTCAACTCCATATAAAATCTTTTGGGAGTTCAACTCCAAATCCGGTCCACGCCACCCGACCTTGCGTCCGCGCCCGCATCTCACTTGTGCCCGCACCAGCGTGTGCCCGGCCCCGCCGCCCCTGCCGCGCGCGCTTGCGCAAGCGCTTAAGCTTCACCTAAAAAATAAAAATAAAATAAACTCCAAAACAAAATCTTTTAGGCGTTTTAACTCTAAATAAAATTGTTTTGAGAGTTTAACACCAAATCCGGTCCACGCCGCCCGACACAGCGTCCGCGCCTGTGCCGGCGCCTGCATGCCCTGCCTGCATGTGCCGCGCGCGTGCGCGTCCGCCACGAGTGCGGCCCGCACGCTTGCCCGTCGCGCGCACTTGCTCATGCGCGTTTGCGCTTCACTTAATTTTTTTTAAGAAAATAAAAAATATAATAAATAAATAAATAAATAATGTTTCTTTGAAATAAAAAAAGAATTGTTTGTCACGGATAGGATAAATAAATGAAAAAAATAAAATAAAATGAACACGCCCTTCTGCATTATTTGCAAACACCGACACCGCACATTGAGTTTGCATGACTCGTTTTACTCGTCAATCGGAGGTTCTCTCGTTTCAAAGGCGAGTGATAATTAACGGCAGCTTAGTCCGCGGCTGCCGGAGATTCGGATCTCCACAATCAATAAACCCTGGCTTATCCTAGGCAGGAGGAATCTGTAATGCGCCTGACAAGCGACACACATTTCTATTTCAATAGGGTGACGAAAAACCCTCTACATGTGCAAAATTAACGGTTTACCGACAATAAAACTTTTTACATTACTAAATCAATGGTGAGAAAGTGTTACTATCACATGAAATTTGGTGTATCGACATATTGGACGATGAAGATCAAGATGGGCAGTGCCGACTGTCGAATAAAATGACGGAGGAAGTAGATTTCGACGCCGCCTAACAAAAAAACCCTTCTAAGGCCTCTTTCCTCCATTATTCTATATATATGTGGGGGGGGAGAGTATATACATATATATGGGGAGAGAGATCCTATCGGTAGGATTTATACCTACTTTAAAGCCATTAGATTTGCTTTGGGATATCTGCAAACAATAATAACATGGTTGAAAAAAATAGGAAGAGTTTTCCGTACTAAAGTGGATCCAATGGCTTCAAAGTTGATAGGATTTCTTTTTAAATCCAACAAATAGGATCCTAAGCCAACTAATCAACAATAGTTGTGTGTGCAAGCGTCAATTTATGGACTAGAGCCATCATGAAGCGCCACATGGGTTGGGTCATTTTACACACATACAAATACATTACATATATATAGAGAGTGACTAGGATCCTATCGGTAGAATTTAGAAAGAAATTCTATCAATTTTTTAACCTTTGAATCAATGTTGGGATGCGTGCAAATAATTATGGCAATATTTGCATAAATGAGAAATTTTCTTTATAATTGTTTGCACACATCTTAACACAAATCCAATGATTAAAAAGTTGATAGGATTTCTTTCCAAATCCTAACGATAGAAGTATGGTTGTAGTGTGTGTAGAATAATGGAGGAAATGTGCCATATGAAGGAATTTTCTCCTATGGCGTTGAAAAAACACTCCATAATTTTTTTCGACGACCGGCATCTATCATCATCGTTTTCATATAAGATGTGGATACACCAAATTTCATGTTATTCCATCATTTTTTACCGTTGATTTAGTGGGTGCAAAATTAACGGTTTACTGACAATATAACTTTTTACATTGCTAATTCAACGGTGACAAAGTGGTGGAATCATATGAAATTTAATGTATCCACATCTTACATGATAACGATGATGATGATGGGTGCCGACCGCCGAAAAAAACCGTGGAGGGTGTAATTTTTTGACGCCACCTAATGAAAAATCCTTGTAGGGCCACTTTTCTACATTATTCTTATATATATATATATATGAGTGATCTATTGCAAACCGGTCCGCGTTTTTTAAAAACAGGAACTCTCGATCTACGACATATTTGAACGATCCGATCCGTTCAAGTTGATTATCCTACCCTCAAATGTATGCGTATGAAAAATCAAAGGATATGAAAACTTCTAACCAATGATCGAATGGTTAAAAAATGAACGCCTTTTGATAATGCAACATAAACTCCTTCCGATCATTGGTTAGAGGTTTTCAATTCTTTTGATTTTTCATACATACATTTGTGGGTAAGGTGATCAACTTGATCAGATCGTTCAAATATGTCGTAGACCGAGAGTTCCCGTTTTTAAAAAATTCGAACCGGTTTGCAATGGAGCACTTATATATATATATATATATATATGGGTCAAGTGGGGTGCAACCTAAGAAGTCATCCATTTTGCATTTCATAAATGTCCTTAACTCATAAACGATGGATCTTCATTAATTACATTGGCATTTATTTATGAGGTAGGGCCTCTCATGAATTGCTACATAGACGACTTTTTAGGTTGCACCCGAAGATGTTGTCTTAGGAACATTTTTCATACACATATATATTTGACAATAACGGAGGATATGTGTCATAGGAGGGAATTTCCTCTCCTATGGCGTCGAAAAATTACACCCTCCACGATATTTTCCGATGATTGGCACCCATCATCATTTTTATCATCAAAGATATGGATACGCCAAATTTCTTGTGATTATAAACCTTTTCACCGTTGAATTTGCAATGTAAAATGTAGTATTGTTGGCAAACCGTTAATTTTGCACCTATGGCCTCTTTTCTGCATTAATCTCTATATATAGAGAGAATAATGGAGAAAAGAGGCCCTAGGAGGGGATATCTTCCTATGGCGTCGGAAAAAGTCTATCCTCCACCATTTGTTTCAGCGATCGGCACCAACCATCCTCATCTTCATCAGCTAAGATGTAGATACACCAAATTTCATATGATTCTAACATTTTTCACCGTTGATTTAGAGGATGCAAAATTAACGGTTTTTCGATACTAGACCATATGTAGAATTTTCACATCACTAGATCAACGGTGAAAAGGTATTAGAATCATATGAAATTTAGTATATCTACATTTGTGATGATAAAGGATCAAGATGGACGGGACCGATCGTCGAAAAAATCGGTGGAAGGTGTATTTTTGTTGATGCCATATGAGGGTTTCCCTCCTAAGGCCTTTGTCCTCCTTTATTCTCATATATATATATATATATATATATATATATAGTAATGGAGGAAATGCGTCATAGGAGGGAATTTCCTTCTATGGCGTTGAAAAAATACACTCTCCACTTTCTTCCATTATTGTGTATATAATAATAATAATAATAATAATGAAGAAAAGAGGCCATAGGAGAGAATTTCCTCCTTGGCGTCGAAGAAATATACCCTCCACGATTTTTTCCGATGATCGACATCCATCATCATCATCTAAGAAGTAAACCTTCGCTACACCAAACCACTAGCGGCACATCAAAGAATTTCGACTGCTTATTCATTCGATCTGCTAAACGAATGAGTCCGAATGGGGGTGAAAGACTGCATTTGGTTCTATCTTTCTTTCGTTAGTTAACCCACCCTTTTCTAAAAAGGATTTGAGCGTTTGCACGAAGAAGCGAATCAATCAGAATGGAGACAAGGAAAGGAGGAGAGGTGAAAGAGTGCGAGCGCATCGCACTGCCGCATAAATAATTGATCCGTGGATGAGCAACCTTTCTCTGGAAAGGAATAGTGAAAAGCCATGTAACTTGGAACGGAATAGTCAGCTTACTTACTTTTAGTAAGACCACTTGACTTTGGTAAGCTAAATGAGATTATATAGGCATAGTTGCAACCAAAACAAGAGCTAGCTTCGATGGAATATGATCCGAACTGAATTACGGAAGATGTGATGTGCCAAATTTCATGTGATTCTAACACTTTTTTAATTGTTGGTTTAGTGGATGCAAAATCAACGGTTTACCGACAATAGAACTTTTTACGTTGCAAATTCAACGGTGAAAAAGTGTCAGAATCATATGAAATTTGGCACATCCACATCTTAGATGATAAAGATGATGATGCCGATCGTCGGAAAAAATCATGGAGGATGTATTTTTGACGCCACGGGAGGAAATTCCCTTCTATGGCACCTATATATATGCCAGACCTCATTTTTCAAATTGAGGCCAACTTCTCTAACACCCAAACCGCCATGTTTTTCACTAATCTGACTGGTCATTGTGATCTGCATGTCTTAGGAACATTATGTATGAAAAATCAAGAGATCTGGAGATCTCTAACACAACTGTCAAGCGATCGCATGTTTCATGTATCGAAAAGCCATTAGTTTTAATACACTTGATGGATGTGCTAGAGGTATCCAATTCTCATAATTTTTTAGATATATCCCGTATAAGACATGTAGATCATGATGATCGGTCGGATCGGTGAAATACATGCCGGGTTGGGTGTTAGAGGAGTTGGCTTCATATAAAAAGGCTAAGTTCATTAAACCCCAATTCGTTTGGCCGTATCCCAGAAAACCCCCAAAAAGTTTGATTGGCACAAAAAAACCCCAAAAATAATGGTGACACGTCGTCACTGTTAGTAACACATCAGCAAAAAATACCAAATTTCCCATATTACCCTATCTTCCTTCTTCACACCTAACCCTAAATAAGTTATAAAGACATCCTAAACTCTAGGCCGCTGCCGCTACCGCTACCACTTCCGGCGCCGCAGCCGTCACCCTCACTCCTCCCCACCTCCGCCACCTTCCTCTCGCCCCCTCCTCTAACCCTAACCCACCACCTTCCTGATCTCCCCCGCCTTCCTACGACCTCCCTTATCCTCCCCCGCCGCCGCCATCTCTATCATCATCACCTTCTTCTTCCACCTCCCTACCCGACCATCACTTCCACCTTCTCGCCCACCTCCTCCGACCACCCTCCAGGCTTCGTTGCCTCCTCTGACCACCCTCCTGCCCTCCAGGCCTCGTTGCCTCTTCCGACCACCTTCCAAAACCCATGCTGATGAAAAATTTAGATGTTAATTAATAATTTAATATAAAGTTAATATTATTAATTAATAATTTGATTTACCATGTTTATTTAGAAAGGCAAAATAGTCATTTTATATGCCTACTTAACACTGTTAGCTAGTAACCGTTGCCCATGGTTTTTTTTGCCCCAATTAAACTTTTTGGGGGTTTTCTGGGATACGGCCAAACGAATTGGGTGTTTAGTGAACTTTAGCCTATAAAAAATAATGAGGACGGGCCTCAATTGGCTTCCTATACACACTCATGTATATGCATGTATACTAGTTGACGGTCCTTTAGTCATATAAACAAAAAGTTGGTAACTTATTGTCAGATTAGATCTTAGTTCATAATGTTATCGTTTATAAACTTGCTAGTTCTTCATCATAAAAATAGGTTTGCTACTTTTATGTATGATGCAAACATTACTAGCCAACCTTTGTATTTGTATAAGTCTATCTCCAACCCTAGCTTTCTTCAGTACATGCTTGTGTAGTGTCTAATAGTAAACAATTGCATGTCTAATGGTTTGCAGCCTGGCACATATTTTTCTCTTAATAAGTATTGTAGGCAATTCTATGATTTCTCCATGTCCATGATTTGGTGATCCAAAATCTTGTGTTTGTGCATGTGCGTGGGAAATACAACAAAAACAATAGCAATTTCCCAAGCATTCATATAAATCATTTAGCTGACCCCAGTTCAATTAGAAAATACTTTAGATGCTGCTGCTGCTGCTCATAGAAATCTTGTCATCTCTCCCAGAAACTCAGTGCTTACAACCAGCTAACACAAACTTGTCCCAGATTGCTTAATCCAAAATGTTAAGATAGCCGAAGCTTGTTGTTGTTGTAATCCAAAACGTTAAGATGAGCACAGTTTTTCTTTTGAGCAAGCCTAGCTGGCCTGGCTTGCTACCCTCCCCTTCTTTTTTTATATAACTCCAGGTTCTCATCTCTACATCGATAAGCAAGAAATAATTACAAAAAGGTTGGTCTATTTTCTTTGGAAGCTATGATTGATAATTTATATGTACCTGTCCTTTTGATTTCTAACATTCCAATGTGTAGGGTTGAGTCGTTTGCTCAGGTTGGTCTATGATAATTGTTTTCATGCTCTAGATTGTCTGTCTTTAGAACCTTAAGTTGACTTCTACGTTGCCCGCTTGTTTAAATGTTCTGTTTATACAATGAGCTCGCATATGCATTTCCTTACTTCAATTCAGACATGTAGGTTTGTATATCAAACTAGTTAGGCTAGAATGTTCTTGTTTCTCCCCCTATACATATAATATTTGTCTTGATGTATGTGCACATCATGGCATTGATTATAGTTGTATCACATTGATCATAACGGGAAATTAGTTGGTCAAATAATTAAATTATTCTAGTTGATAGTTGCTTAAAGTACAAATATCGTTGCAGAACTTTAATTTGCATCATTGTCTTCTATGATCATCTCAATGTTTGTCTTTTTTCTTTTAAATTTCATAAGTTCGAACTTAAAATACTTTGCGCAAATACTTTTTTAGTAACTTACAGACACTAATTCCTGTTCTTTGTAGCAATGGTATGTTAAATACCCCCTCGAAGGACCATGGTACGAACTACTGGTCATCCCATTACGCTTTGAGCTTTTGTGCTCGATCATGATTCCTATATCTATAAAGGTATGCAGGATGTATTTGTTGTTTCCTTTTTTGTTCACATTTCACTCTATATTGTTTTCGTTCCTTGAACAAACTCTTCAATTAGAATATTTCAACAAGATTGAGACACAAATTGGCTATAAACTGATGATGCATCATCATTGTAAAGAAAATCTACAACAATTATGTGAAGTAATTCATCTTAATATCTGAAAACAAATGCACACTTGTTACACAAAATAGCTGCAAAGTTTCCTAAACATTTCCTGCAAAAATGGACACCTGTAGAAACTGTTGAGAATGTGGTTAACATAGCGCCACATTGGAAAAATCATGGGATGCATATGGGTAAAAAATATAAGATGGGATAAACCTCCATAAGGCTGGAGTCTTTTGGATGGAGTCCCACTATATTAAAAGCCTATGCACATCCATATGTGGGCCCAAACCGAGTTTTACATGGTATCAGAGCCACACATCTTACCATCTTAGATCCAATCAAATCTCAGCCACACAATAATAATAAATAAGTAATAAAAAAGGAGAAAAAGCCTAGATCCAGCCGCCGTCGCCTCCTTCCTCACACTCGACCCGCTCCAGTGGTTTTGTCAAGCTCAGATCTGCCATGTTGAGCTCAGATCTGAGGTGTTAGCACCTCGTCTTCGTCAAATGAAGCTTGAGCAAACTTCTTGAAGCACAACATCACCTGAGAAAGATCGATTCGACCTTGACTTGCTGTTTTTGCTTCGATTCGTGGTCAACTTGGCATTTGCGGTCAGATTTGAGGCTGATCTTCGCTTTCCTTGGAGTTTCTTGGCTCGATCATGAAGGAGAACTCAAATCGAGACAGTTTGTGTTTGATCTCAAAGTGAGAAAGCAGTCGAGCTCGAGATTGAGGAGCTCTCGGTATTTTCTTCACTGTTTGGGCTGAAGAGAGCACACTGCTCTTTATTTCTTCGCTGTTTGGGAAATTCATTCTTTGCTACAGTAACCGAGCCCTATAACAGCGCTACAGTAAACTGAAGGTATTTTCTTGCAAAATCTTGAAGAATGATGCACCTTGAGACTGTTTTCGCTATGTTTTGGTGTATTGATTGTGTTGTCGGAGATTTGGAGTCGTCGGAGTCCGTGTTCGGATGTGAGTTTGTGAGTGTTTGATCGTAGATCAGACCTTGGGAGAACGATCACGATATTTGGGCGGATACTTTGTAGATTCCTCTCTTTGGTTGTTGGTTGGTTGGGTTGGTTGGTTGATTGGCATTCTTGGTTGTATTTGGATGAGATCTTAGAAGATTTCTTTCTTTTGGTGTGCGGATTCAAGGACTCAAACCCAGGCAAAATTTACCTTACGTATTTAGAGCAGCTAATGTATTTTAAGGATTCTCTATGACGTCGAGAAAAATTAAATACAATTTTGAACAAGGTCTCAAAACATGTAAGTAGTCATTTACAGGTTTTAGAAAGCTGTAAAATGCATGTAAACCATTAAAATGTTTTTAGAGGCATCACTTGTCTCAAAACTTTAGAAACCAAATGTTAAATGGTGACTGTATTATGCTCATTTTTCGATGCCTATTTGTTTCTGAACATTTGTACAATCATGTTTATCCTCACATTCCCAGAAGCACTTATTTTCTCCCAGGTTTCTTTAGATCTTGTAAAAGGTCTCTATGCAAAATTCATTGACTGGGATGAGGAGTTGTATGATCAGGATACTAATACGCCGTCTCATGCAGCAAAGTAATAAAGTGTTTTCAACTCTTGTTGTTATATAAACATAAAATGCCATTCATATTTCTGAGCGTTTATATATTGTTTTTTACAGTACTGCGATCAGTGAAGATTTGGGACAAGTTGAATACATTTTGACTGATAAAACTGGAACACTTACAGAGAACAGAATGATTTTTAGGAGATGCTGTGTGAATGGAATCTTCTATGGAAATGAAAGTGGTGATGCTTTGAAAGGTTATGTTTTGCTTCCTGTTCTAACTATAGTTCATTGTTTTTGGAATTTATGCTTTCTGTTTTTACAATATCATTACTAGGTTTAAAATTTATAAATACACCCAGAGGAAGAACCACGCTGGACTCTAATTGACAGCATACACTTTCGGTGAAAATGCTCATGGGTACATGTGGTAAAATATTGAAAGAGTTTTACTGTAATGTTAACTAGTTAGTGTGGGTCGGAATCTTTCATATCAAGCCCTCCTTGAATTATACCATTGTCAGCTCAACTTCTCAAAGTAATGCGCAGAAAGTCCCTTTTAATTGTTTTCAAATTGTGTCCAGGGACATGCCTTTATAATGGAGATAATGCTTTACTAAGAAATGTCAAACATGAATTTTGCTAGCAATAAAAATTATACATGAATGCTAATTTTACTTGGGAATATGTTTGTGCACGTATATTAAAAATTACATGACCAGTTCATCTTTGCTATTTAGTCTCTTTTTTCATGCTAAGCATGATACTATGTCATTTTCTAGTTTATGGGTATACAGTGGATACATAAATAGAAGGCTTAAGTCCTAATGTATGATTGCCTACGTAGAGAAACTCCTAATGAAATAGGGAAAGTATTGAACATTTTACGTTTTTCTTTATTGCACACTTTTAACTGTTCAGTTTCTTCAGAAAATTTCACGATTGCTTCAATGACATAGTGATAACTAGTATTCAAAATTTTCTAATTGTTCAGTTTATTAAATTATGAATTATAGTATTTAAAAAAAATTATATTATGGTATCCCAAATTAGTTCAATGTTAAATCTAAGTAACCATTAATTAATACACTAGAGCGGCTTGGGAATGATTTGTGAGACTAAGTCTACTGAATGAATAACCTATCTGTCTGTAGATATTTGTATAAACTTCACTTTTGTTATTATATAAACATATAGACCTCATGATGAGCCACTATATGATTTCTCAAGTATATCATGGAAGCTAAGGGAAAGTTACCAGATGAATTTCTTTCGCTCTGAGCTGTAGACTTCGTAGACTCGTATACGTCAACTCTTTGAGGGGATTGAAAATATGTTGATCAGAAGTGATGAAGTGAAACTCCTTGAGGGGATTGAACGAATGTTGACAATATGCGATAAATGTGACATAATGGCTGTTGAAAATGCAGGTAGCAAATATCCTTAAGGAGTAGTATAACAAGATAAATTTAATTAAGTATTCAAAGGATCTGTCTTTTGTCAAGAGGGTTAGACATACTTAAGATTCTAGTATGCTTATTCACACATATTCTGTTGGGGCCGTATCACTATTCTGCGAAGGACTTCTGTTGCCTTATTTTGGGAAAATGATAATATTATCTGCCTTTCTGCATTCCATGTTTACTGTTCTCTTACTCAGCAAAGCTAAAACATGGTTTGAAATCTCGGCCGATCCTTCCAAGATGGCTGAATATGATCCAGAGAATGACTGTTTGAGTTATGATACTGTTACCAAGTAATGTTGGGTTTGCCACTTGATTACTGGGGTTTTACTATTAAGTATTAATGGGCAGTGGTTTAATAAATGGTTTAGTGGGTATAATTATTACAGTTTGTTTGGCATTATTGAGTACTAACAAATATATTGAAAATAACGAACACGAAGTATACATTGCATAGGAATTTCTTATCGTGGCTAACACATGGCAACACACTATATTCATAGTTCCATGTGCATTCTGCAAAGCAATATTAGTATTAGAATGAGACAAAGTAAAGTGATATGGTTCAATGAACAGTGTTCTGCCATGTGTCCCGCCACGGGGGAAATTCCCACACGGCACTTTATACTCTGCATCCTTTTGAATATATTTGTTTTATCCAAAGTATTAAAACAAACATTTTAGAAATCATTAAGTGTAAAGAATTGCCTAATTGTTTATGGTTACTTTTATTATTTATTTAAATATTTTCTAATTCTAAAATATTCTTTTAGTCAAAGGATATAAAATCCAACATTCTGATCCGAGAGCGACGGTTCCGATCCCAAAAGTGATTGTCCGAGACCGATATCAAGATTCTAAAACTTGACTGAAAGTGTAGTTTTGTTTGTTATAATGTAACGATTTTTTTAACTTTTGCATAACATGATAATGTGTTGACATCAGGGATCAAGGTATTGGTTGTAATGTCTGGTTTTGCCTGTGGCATTTTAGTTTTGGTGGGGAGCAGTTCATAACATTCTATTGAAATTAGGTTCAGTTTTGTGACAGTTGTATCAGCCATGTAACAGCTTTCTGTCTGCATGTATGTTTCGGTGTGTTTCGGGGTAGTTTTGATCATACATAAGCATGCCTATATTCAATTGCAACTTTAGAAAGAAAGGAGGAAAAGAAAATGAAAGGTTACACTGTAATCCTTTGTCCTTCAAACTATATAAGTGGTACTATATGTATATAAGTGATATGAAGTTGCGCGTGCGCGCGCGCACGCACACAATATATATATATATATATATATATATATATATATATATATATATTGTAGTATTATACAAATACATTCATATACATGTTTATGGGCATATAAGCATCAGTGGTATATATATATATTGTAGTATTATACAAATACATTCATATACATGTTTATGGGCATATAAGCATCAGTGGTATATATATTGCTCCAAACCGAAACTAGATCCCAAACATTCTGTACTAGTGAAACCTACCGGAGCCTATTTACCTGATGTGTTCAAAATCGACACCAAAACCAAGTTCTCAAATGGTCAAACCTTGGTTTTCATTTACTTCAAGAACGTATCAGTTTAGTTTTGTGTATGAAGTATTTGTTTAGTACTCTGTTTGAAGATAAAAAAGATAGCCTACTCACACAATAATGCATAATCATCCATCATCCATGCTAGAGTGCTCACCAGAGGATTGGTTGAGCTTCTATAGTTCTTGAATGTAAAATTTCCAATTTATCCAATTTAACTTCTGACTATAATTCACTCTTTAGATAGATGTTAAGCTGCTCAATGCTCTAAGCAACAGTGCCCCTGATGTTATCAGATTTCTTACCATCATGGCTATTTGCAACACAGTTGTGCCTATTAAAAGGTAATTTTCCTAAATGTATGCATGTCTGGGATTCTCTAACTGTAGCACATTTCTTGGGTTCATTTGTTTTTATTATCTGCAGTAACAGTGGATCAATCTTATATAAGGCACAATCTCAGGATGAAGATGCTCTTGTAAATGCTGCTGCTTGCATGCATATGGTTCTTATGAGCAAAAATGGCAACACTGTTGGTAAACCATTCTAATATACTAACAATTTCTTGTAATTATTTTTGTGGGTGTTTTACAGTTTAACTTTAGTAATATTTGGTGCTATGATGCGATGTTGCAGAAATAAATTTCAGTGGCACAATTATATATTATGAAATATTGGATATTCTGGAGTTCACATCTGAACGGAAAAGAATGTCTGTGGTGGTCAAGGACTGTCAGAATGGAAAAATTTTCCTCTTATCGAAAGGAGCCGATGAAGCAATGTTTCCTTGTGCTTATTCTGGTAATATCCATGAATAAACCAGCTCTTTTGGAAGCATTTTAGTTAGTCTAGTTTTTTGTAATTTTGTCTACTATTTTGTAGAATTGGTGTCTACGTATGTAAAGTGTAGGCTGGAGACTGGTATTTTATTTGTGAAATTTCTATGTGCTGTATGGAGTACTGAGTGGGTATGTGGCTCATGTACAAGGAATGTTTTAAGAAGGATAACAAAAGGATGAACGGATAATATGGATGTTGTTGGACAAAAGAAGTAGGAATAGATATGTGAAGGATTCATTAATGAAGTGTTGCACATGTTAAAATGTGTCTCTGTAGTACATGAACTATATAAAATACAGGTAACAAACAACTTGCATGCTATCTTTCATTGTAAGAAAGTGAAGATCCATCTGCTACACTGGTCCAATGAAGAAGCCGGCGAAACAAAGACACACAAAAAGATTTTAAAAATAAAGGAAAACGGGTTACGCGGTTGGTGTTAAAATAGCTAATATGAAATGTAAACGTGTCCTCGTCGATGCCCTTTCCTAATGTTTCCTCGGGTTTGCTAGACAACTCAGCGGAGCCAGACGAATGCATGCCGGTATTTGACATGTGTCAGTTACGATATGCCATCTCCAGAGTTCTCCTGGCTTTCACATAGTCCCTTCATATCAAATGGTTATGTGATCTCTCTCTTAATAATATAATAGTATATGTTGCATTACTCACTATACTCTATGCTTGCCAAATATTCGAGAAATTGAAATAAATATATCTGTAGGTTTTCATGTCTCTCTCTCTCTCTCTCACACACACACACACACTCACACACACACACATGGAGCTGATACATTGATTCCCGGCCTCATTTCATTCATGCCGGTCATTGTGATTGACATGTCTTTGATAGGGTATGTATCAAAATTCACAAGATTTGGAGACCTCTGATACAACCATCAAGTGAGAGCAGTTTTCATGTAGCGAAGTTAATTTTTATTCCACTTGATTTATGTTTTGGAGGTTTCCAAATCTCGTAAAGTTTGATACAGCCCCTGTCTAGGACAGATCACGATGAGCAGTAAGGATCAGTAAAATACACACACGATGGCTTGGGTGTTTGAGGAGTTGGCCTCATTTTTAAAAGTGAGTTCTTCATGCATTGAAGACCTCTAACACATACATATCACATTTTTTATGTATCGAAAAGCCGTTAATTGTTAGTCCACTTGATGACGTGTTAGAGATTTCCAGTTCTTGTGAATTTTGATAAATACCATATCTAAGATATGTAGATCCGGATGATCGGTACGGATCGGTGAAATTCACAACGATTTGGATGTTTTAGGATTTGGCCTCATTTAAAAAAATGAGGCCTGACCTCAGTGGATGAACTCAATATATAGGGAAAGATCCATTGAGAACTAGTTCTCAAAATAAGAAATGAAAACTTTTGGTCCACTAAGATTTTGATTATCGGCACCCTTACAGATCCTCCTACCTTCAAACCTATGTGTATGAAAAATCAAATGATTTGAAGACCCCTAACCCATGCATCAAGTGAAGTTTATGTTGAATTATTGAAAGACGCTCATTTTGCACCCACTTGATGCATGGATTAGGGGTCTTCAAACCCTTTGATTTTTCATACACATAGCTTTGAAGGTAGGGAGATCAACTTGAACAGTGCCAATCTACAAAATATTTTGTGGATCAAGAACTTTATATATAATTAATTGTAGTATGAGTCTATCTTATTTCAGCAACAGAAAGTTAGTGATTGATAAACCCATTTCAACCAAATTACCTAGAATATGCTATTCATGCATCCATGAAGGGAAGATTGATAATATTTGTTAAATTAATAATAGTACACCAGATTCCTATAAAGTGGCGACCTTTTCACATAGCTGGCATTTATATGACTATTTCTTGCAGTCGTGGGCAATTAATGATTTCAGTCAATCATGTTATTTCATTACATTCTTGTTGCTTTCACAAACATTGGCTGATGTATACTATTTTTGCTGTTTATCTGATAAATTGTTTAACATTGGTGTATCTGTCGATCTTTATCTTTTCAGGGCAACAAATAAGGACTTTTGTTGATGCTGTAGAACAGTATGCTCAATTAGGGCTGCGCACCCTCTGTTTAGGTTGGCGTGAGTTGAAAGAAGAAGAATATAAAGAGTGGTCACATATGTTTAAAGAGGCTAATAGCACATTAGTTGATAGGGAGGTAATGCAATATCAAACTCTTATTATATTTAACCCATTATAAGTTTAGGGACTAATTTTGCTATGGCTTTTAGTGGAAATTAGCTGAGGTTTGCCAAAGACTAGAGCACGACCTTGAGATTCTTGGAGTTACTGCCATAGAGGATCGCCTACAGGTTTGTAGTTGTGTCAAATGTCTGTAGTTCTTTTGAACTAAGAAGCTTCTGGTATTATGCGACCATGGAGGAGCTATGGCATCTCACTAATATGCATTGATTCTATTGTCCATTAAATAGGATGGTGTGCCTGAAACTATTGAAACACTGAGGAAGGCGGGAATCAATTTCTGGATGTTAACTGGTGACAAACAAAATACAGCAATCCAAATTGCACTCTCTTGCAACTTTATTTCTTCAGGTATCTTGCAATTTGCAATTTATGTTTTTTCCCCTTTTCGCAGCAGTCAGGCTTCTTGCTTTCTTACTTTATGGGACTTAAACCTATGTATGCCTAGAAATTCTTATATGATTAATGCAAAGAGCAGGATTTAATGTGCTTTTTTTAAATAAAATTTATATATAAGCCTATGGTGGCGGGGGATTTCTAGATCATGTTAAACTAAAGTTTCTTGATGTGTAAACCTGCAGTGATGGGGAAGAAACCTTCTATTCTCCATATGTTGGCATGCTTTTTACCATTTCATACAATCTTACATCAATATTGTTACTGGACACTTGTTTCATTTTTTCCCTAGGAACCTTATGTAAGATTTTTTTTAATGAGCGAGAACCTTAAATAGATCTCTTTTCTTCTTTGCAAGTCTTTCCATAAATTGTATGCGTAAGCAGCTTCCATGCTAAACTTCTTTGTCATCCCCCAAATTGATTTCCAGAACAATCAATTCTTTCATTGTTTTTTGTTTAATGGAATAGCTCATATGCTCAATTTATTTGTTTTAAACTTTATATCCTTTATTGGGAGTACCGCTATATCGTCATGGAGGTAGAGGTCTTGGGTTCAAATTCTGTTTTTTTTAATAATTTTTAAAATAATTTTTTGGGTTCAAATTCTGTTTGAAGTAGGTTGCGCCTGTACTTCGAACATAGTTTATCTCCACTAGTGTTTAGCATGTGATGCACATGTGTATATGCTGATGCCATGGACACATATTTGAAAAGATAAAAAAAATTAGTTAAAATTTTATAGATTTTTAAAGGCTTCTAGTAGATTTTTTAATTTTAAAAATTTAAGAAGTCGGTTAAGATTTTTTGATTTTTTCCCTCAAAACAATTAGAATTTTTCTTATTTTCACTATTGTTGTTGGGTTGTATAAAGTAAGCCTTTTGTTTGTAGAAAACTGTAGAATGGAGATTTGGCCCCTATTTTGGGTTTAAATTTGAATTTTAAAGATGGAGCTAGTGGAGGGATGTTGTCTTTCTCTCGTCTTTATTTAGGTGACATGGGATGCACTATTTCGTTATAAATTGTAGTCTCTTTTCTTTTCCTTTCCTTGAATTTCCATGAAATCTAGACATATTAATGAGCTACAAATCAATTTGGCATCTCACTTGGGAGTTGCCATTATATTAGTAGAGATTATCTATGAATGTATGTTCTTTTCACTTCTCTTGGCATGTATTGTTAGTCTTTACAATTTTGTTGAATAATGTTATAATCATGCTCTGTTCTTCAAATCTTTCTATGATGTTCTATTTCCTTGAAGCCTTCAATGATCGTATGAGTTTCTTTAGTTCACTTAGCAATCCATTATTTATATTATATAGAAAGCTGTACGCAACACCCAGCATCTGGCACATTTTTGTCGTCTTCTGGGGAAAATTAGCTCCAGCCCCATAACTTTCAAGGAAATTCGCAATAGGCCCTTCCAAGTTTATCCTTGCCGGCCCAAGATATGTGTGACATGGAAACTTAGACTCCCCCTTAATTCTTCAGAAAGCATTCGGCCCTTTCTATGTTCAACTCTTGCTTCTTTTTTGGAAAATTTGATACGAACCCTTCATAGCATATCTTCTGACCTTTTTAAGTTTATCTGTACCGAGCTTAAAAACTGAAAGTTTCATTTTATTTTATCGTGTTTGTTTCTCCCTGCTTGAAATTGATGAAGTTTATAAGCATTTTTAAAATTGATGTATATTTAGGAGCTATACGAAATTGCGGTAAACAATAGTAAATTCGTTGTAGCCCGCCAGATCTCAACAGGAGAAGGCACTTGAACAATATGCTTTTATGGCTCATTAGGGTGATGCCTACTGTTAGAGATAGATCTTGCAACTTTTTCAGTATTTAAGAGGAGCCCAAAGGCAATAGTAAGGCTGTAGTCGATCTCAACACCATTTTTCCTTATATTTTGTGACTTTCAAACTAAAACAAATGTTACAGATCGGCTTACGTTACAATTTTATTTTACTAAAATCAAACTTTCTAGCAGATAAATTACAACTGATAAAAATATATGTGTCTTATACATTAGATTCATTCATGTTAATTATCTTTAATCGTGCAAATATCAACATAAAGTGTAGCATAACATCTATCCTTAACTGTCATAGATTATGTTATATTTAATTGACACATTTTCTAAATCATGCGGCATTCTTTGGTATTGCTAATTTAAATTCATCGTGAATCAAACAAATACCAAGAAAGTAATCTTCCAGCATTTTTTTTCCGGACCCGTGCAAGGCCCCTTGCCAGTTCTCTTAAAATTCATTATGGATTGTCTTGACTATTTTTTCCCTCATGGTTACATATTATTCTGCATGTTGATTCATATATATCCTACTACTTTATACATCCTTTTACTGGTAAAAATGTATGTAGCAGTACATTTTAAATTCCTCCTCCTAGTTCTTAGTACCATAGTCATCCGAGTTTGTATTTATCTGCTTCTTAATGGAAATTCCTAAACCATCAACTTAAGTTGCAAATTGGCCTCTATGGCTGTGTAATATATAGAATTATTGTGTCATAACTTAATGACTAGCAAGGAAAAGAAAAGCTAGATGACTTTTGGTTGATCAAAAGATATTGAATGCTCCATCTCTTTTTTAAATATGTAATTTCCTAGTGTCATCTGATAGCAATCTTTGAAATTAGTTCCTCCATTTGATTATTGACTCCACGTCATTTACCAATATGTCTGTTTAGGCCTCCTGTAATAATCCTTTCCTTTTGCTATTCTTTAAATCCCTTCATCAAATGCCCCCAAACTCCTCTAATGTTTTCATGTAATCTTATCTGGGGGTGCTTAATCACATTTGATATGTATATCATCCTAGTGTAATACTAGGTTTATTAGTATTACGGTTCTGCCAATTCTTTTTACATCGGCGGCGTTTGCTCTTACTATTATTGTATCTGAGTATTTTCATCTCAATT
The DNA here is from genome assembly GCA_030015575.1 of Agapanthus africanus. Taxonomy (NCBI): domain Eukaryota; kingdom Viridiplantae; phylum Streptophyta; class Magnoliopsida; order Asparagales; family Amaryllidaceae; genus Agapanthus; species Agapanthus africanus. Next base: position 125,343,284 of record CM057350.1, on the reverse strand, counting down.
ATATTTTTCTCACACGTATATCATAGCATATAGTTTATTTCTGCATTCTCAACTTGATCGGTCTCTCACCTATGCATTAGTATCTTGCTAATGATTTCATTGATCATTCCTGTGATCATTACGTGTATCAATTTCATTCACATATTTTTAGGTGGTGTTGTATTTAAAGTACCTAAACTAATCCTAATTTCATGTAAATTTCTTAACCTCCATCTTTTACGACTATTCATACCTTTTTGTTACTGGATATGGTGTGCAACATGGCTCACTAGTCCATGTTGGCATTACCATGGTAAATCTTATTCGATATGTTCCTAGCATGTGGGCACATTCCTCCAGGTTATCGGATTTTTATTCTTGGTAGACTTTCAAATGTGATTTCATGGATGTTTGAATTCAGATCAAATGGTTTGTGGCCACAAATTTTGTGAGCTTTTCCAAGCTACAACTGTTGGTAACTTGTAACCCTTAAAATTCTCTCTCCCAGTGAACTCTATTTGTTGCTATTTTGATATTGTAAAAGGGAATATAGTCTAGATAAAATTTACACCTTTTATCTTAAGGCACCATTCCATCAAATAAGAAAAAATCCTACGACATCAGAAATGAAAATTATAGAGGGTCTTTTTATAACGTGGAACAATTTCACCATGAGAGTATTAATTAGAATGACACTGGTACATTCACACTCTCTCTCTCTCCCTCTCCACAACACTCACACACACACAACAACAACAAAAAAACAACAATACCCCTCAAGAATACAATAAATGAAAACATTATCTCAGCAGCTGCATGGCGATCTGATTAACAAGATAATATTTATTAGTATGCCAATTCACACTCTGCTGCGCTTCAAAATTGTTCAGATCCGTATCTTTAACTAGAATTTTGTTTCCGAACATTCTTTATAATTTACCTTCTCCTTTAATATCCTAAGTTTTGTTAAATAAATTGGGTTGCAAGTTCTGTCTTTGAACTGTTATAAATTATGTGATGCACTACTCCTGTCTCCTCATACTTTACTGAGGTAAGACTTAGTAGGGATATTGTGGCTATGGAATATTTTTGGTCATAAGCTGAACCGTAGTTAACATAATGCTAATGGCATATTAACAGAGCCCAAAGGGCAATTATTGTTCATTAATGGGAAGACAGAAGATGAAGTGTTTAGAAGCTTAGAGAGGGTGCTACTTACAATGAGGATCACTTCATCCGAGCCCAAGGTAATTTCTTAGATGGTTAATATTTTTCTTTATGTGTGGATTCATTTTGGCCGTTTAGGGTTGTATCATGCCTGGCCCTTTCAGGTTGAAGTGAAAAAAAAAAAATTAAATTCAGTCATTAACAGGGAAATGTTTGGCTTAATATATCTGATGTATGAATTAGTTGTGGTAGTCATTTTTTAATCAGCACTCTTGGCTATAATTGCTAGACAGTCTTTTCTAGACTGTTCTTTCTTAATTAGGAGTTGAGTTATAGGTGTGATGGCCTTGAACTGCTTACATTATTAAACTCTGTCTAAGAGTATTTTTATTAACTTAAATTAGAATCAATTAAGGTGTGAGGGTCTTGATTTTTTTTTTTGGGGGGAAACCTTACACCTTCATAGTTTCAACATTGCCCTGAAGTTTTCCTTTGGCGTCTAAATATTTTTAGTTTTTAGATGATTCTTGCAGACATTAGATTTCTTCTGATTTCTTCTTTACAGCAGGATTTAGCATTTGTTGTGGATGGTGTGGCCCTAGAAATCGTTCTCAAGAATCATAGGGAGGCTTTCACAGAACTGGCAATTCTCTCTAAGACTGCAATATGCTGTCGTGTTACTCCTTCACAGAAAGCACAGGTGGTCTTTACCTTCTAGTCCTTTTCTACATCTGTGCTGAGCTTAAATCTCGTCTATCTTGCCTTTATTTCTAAGTTAATAGATGTATTTACCTGCAAGTGTAGCCTGAGTTCTGATAGAGAAAAGTAAACCTATATTATGATAGGTGATTTGGATCCTCAATCAAGATTGATTCTTTTCCGAGTTATTTTAAAAGGTTTTCTTCCAAGGTTTAAAATCTTGTTATAGGTAAGGGTAGCAGACAGTCATTTTTTGGGTCGGATTTGGCCATCTTGTGTATCGATCCCCATGGATCGGAATATCATTTCTTTCGTCTGGCTTAGAGAAAATTTTAAAGAAATACTAAATATAACTATAAATAATTTGACATGCTTTTCAATAATTAATGATGCCTAGAATGGATCTTAAACTGCATTCTAAAATTAGATATAAACCTTATGATATTGTTCCAGTAATTATGTCAATTCAACCAACAACGCATAAATAAATAACAATCCATTGATAAACCCATCGACCCAATAACAAGCCCACTAACCATTGATACTCAGTAATGAAACCCCACTAATCAATTGTAACCAATACCAATGTTTAAAATCTCGGTATTGGTAATCGGACGGTCATTTTTGGGATCGAAATCAGACTTCTTGGATAGAGACAGGGCGAGATTCAAAAGCATGGTTTCTCACAAACAACTCCCGACATAAACATCACCCATGAGTGCAACATTACCTTTTTACACAGGAAAATGTTTGGAAATCTTCTTTCGGGCATTTGATTCATTTATCTAATGAAGGGGGAAAGAACACTTCTGCCGTTTTCTTTGTTTATTATGCAAAGAACTGGTTGTTGATCTTTTTGTCCCTGGAGAGTACACTCTTTCTCATCCACATCACTCTTTTTAGACTCTTCTAATAAATTCAGCATTCAGGCTTTCTAAGTAGAGTTCTAGATGTCGGCGGCATATGTCGAACGTCAGTCGATATTCCGGAAAGTGGAAGCATAGAGCGATCACTACAATTATCAATTTAATGCATTCTGTTGTTTTGGAGAGATGTTGGTCGATGTGTCGGCATGACGGGACATTATTATAGGGGCAAAAATCACGACTTTCTAAATTATATTTTAGGTTTTGGGGTACTAATTCAAACCGACCCAATAGTGTACCGAATCCAATATTTAGGAAACCCTCCAAACAGCGGACCATATTTTTTGTTCTCAAAACCTTCTATGAAGCACGAACACTTCTGCTTGCTCGCCGTGTCCGTGTCCGACATTATTGGACACTTGGACACTTCACCCGACACACCTGGGCCGTGTCCATCCATATTGGACGTATCCGATACTTATGGATTGTATTTTTATGTATTTTGCTTTTATTTTATATATGTATTTGTTTGTGCTTAAAAGAGCTCATGGTTTTGAATGAAAATTATAACATGGATTTTATTTGTATTGTGCTTTTAATGATAAACTAGTACATGGTTCCTCGCATAGTGCATTATATTTTGTCTAATATATATATAATTTAATATATTAAAAAGAGCTCATGATTTTCTCAATAAATCTGCAACCTTGTGAAGATAAGTATTAAATATAATTACATACAACTTGTAACTCTGAGAATCGTGCTTCTCCACAAGCATGATTCATTAAATAAGGTATAATATTTTGGAAACTTGTAACCCTGAGAATTCTGCCTTTCCACGAGTATGCTTTACTAAATAAGGTATAGGATCTTGGAAACCTCTTTGATGTTGAACGAGAAGCTTGGTTCTTTATCCTGACTGAATTTTCCATTACAACCCAAATATCTGGCTTATCTTAATCTGGATGGTTGTAGAGTGCACCACTTTGTCGGTTCTGGTTTTTATTTCCCCTTTAAACATACATAACTATCCTCCTTGTCCTCCTCAGACATTCAACATAGAATGTGTCTTATTGATTTCTCTATGGCATGCTTTAAGCCCCACCCCCACCCCACGGAATTTTTCCAGCAGGACTAGAATGTTCACATCCAAACAAGCAAGGTACCCTGAAAATTGGTGCTGATCAGTATAGTTTTAACAATTATAATCAGAAATTTGGATCTTGGACTGTATCCATTCTATTAGGGGGTTCTAGAGGGTCGACTTGGCAGAGTTAGGCATTGTCCATTCCTTTACTCGCCATAATTAGAACCTATAAGAAATTCAGACATGATCCTATTAAATTCAGATTCTGCGACACATGCATGCATCATGCTATCACAGTGCGTCGGGATTTGTATATATTTTGTTTACTTCATATAAAAATGTCTTTTAATCAAAACCAAAAACCGAAGGTTTAAATGTCAAGTTAATTGTTCATATGGTTTTGAAACTTCAATATCCATTGAGCTTTGTTTACATACTTTGAAATGTCCAGACCATGACAAACAGTTCTGATTCTTTATCTTGGCCTCAAATAACAGATCTACTTATCACATTATCTAATGGTTTAGATTTCCAAATCAAGTGCGTTGCCAAGCATCTTGCATGGATATGACTTTAACTTGAACCATACAATAACACTTGCACTCATGATTAGGCGCGTTTAGAGCTATTCCATCTTCCAAGGAGGTATGATTGGGATGGGATGTTTCTGTGTGTGGCATATATATGTGCTGAAGTTTGTCTATTTCATGTGCAGTCCGAAGCCTGGATAAAGGAGGAAGGTTGTTATGACTGGAGACAACTAACATCAAACACTATTTATTTGCTAATTAGTAGAATGAATCCTTTAAGTACTCATTGGTACATCTATGTGCATTGTGCACATCGTTTTATTGTTTATTAATTTTAAACCCTTTTTTTTGGGGGGGGGGGCTTTACACTTTACACTAATGTTTGAGAGAGAGAGAGAGAGAGAGAGGAGAGACTGCTCATATTGGTGACGTGTAGACACCTAACAGTGCATCAGTTGTAAAAACATATAATAAAAGATTAAACAAATGGTGTATGGTCGAGCCTGTATTACTGCTTATAAACATGAATACAAAGAGCTATATTACTGTAGCATTGCTTCAGCACTGTCTGTAATAGATTCACAAGAGATTAGACATGCGCTTGATTTTGACATTATTAATTTACTTATTTAAATATATTCATGTTTAAATTTAACATTAGCTATCTGTGTAATTAGGGTTATGGATGCCCTCTTGTTGGACACAACCACACCCACATAGGGTGGGGAGATTGTGAAGGTTACAATAAGTTGTTATAATCTGTTTGGCGCAGCGCTAATTTGTTTATATCAGAAGAATCAATTTATTACTTTCCCTACTCTGTTTCTGTTTTAATAATATTATCATATTCTTTTATGTTTTTTTTTTAGATTGTTACCCCTAAAGTCAAATATTTGTCTTCCACCCTTCCTATACAAACAAATAAGTTAAACTGTGGAAAGTGCCTGGATAATGAACTAGTTGTGTCTGTATCAATTGTGGTTACGTTTTCCCCTTGTTTTTATGTGAAGGCCAATTTTTCCCCATATAACTGTGGTGTTTATCAGCTAAAACTTATAGTTGCGATTCTGTTTAGTGTATCTGTTGTTACTGTAATATTTTCATCCATCAATTGAACCGGTGTTTCTTATCTTCTTTGGCATATATTATTTCACTGAAGTTGTATTGCTTCTATAGCCTGCGTTATATCTACCTTACATGTGTGGATTCACTTGCTGCTTCCACAAATGGCTTGTCCTATCATGGTTGTATATGTTATTATTACTGAGATTCCATGGATTCTGACAATTCACAGTTGTTGCCTTAAACTTTGCAGCTAGTGGAGCTTCTTAAACTGTGTGATTATCGGACACTCGCTATTGGTGATGGTGGGAATGATGTAAGGATGATACAACAGGCGGACATCGGTGTGGGCATAAGTGGCAGGGAAGGCCTGCAAGCTGCAAGGGCAGCTGATTATAGCATTGGGAGTAAATAATCTCGACTTGCCTCTTTCCTTTGCTCGCTGCTTAGTCAAACTATAAGATGGTCTTAGTTTTTTTTTTCTTTAAAGTTCTTAAATAGGAGCAGAGTCAAAATCCTTGAAGACCAGCTACTAATGTCTCTTACAATTGAGTTTCCTCTTCATAAAGTTCCATATGGTTCAACCGCATATTATATATGACGTCTTCATCAATTTAAATACTCCTGAATATGGATTTTAGACATCTTCGCTTTGACCATTCCATATGTACTCTATTCATGGTGTGTGGTTATCTGTTTATTATACCTCTAGTTCATTATGATTGGCTTGCTATTCGTAGATGTTCTTAAAAAAACATTATATTCCTAGATTCAGGAATTCTAATCCGTTATTCCCTTTTTACTCAACTAAAGTCTTCTAGATATTTCACTACAGGAAAAGTTAATTATGTTTATCTAAATATTACTATATCCAAGGAATAAGAAATTTGGTTAGATCTATTTGAGATGGAGAAGTTGAAATACATGTCTTGTATTATTAATTGATACAATTCATCTAAAAAGATTAACTGGGTTATATGTCTAGCTTAATTCTACCTGAAAACTAACCCCTAATACCATTTCTGGGGCTAGTTTAGCTACCTGGTTCTGGTGTATTCTTTTCAAAATAAAAATAAAAATACCAGTTCTGGTGTAAATCATCAATCCCCATCATTGCTATACGTCTGAAGTAACTTGTTTAGCTAGCGATCAACCACTAATACCTGTAGCAAGATTCAGCACTAGAAAATACCCATTCATATGACTGGCAGTTTCTATCCTCAAAATTCAACAACAGCATCTTCCTATTTCGTTGGCAACTTCTCTCCAGCAAGGCTTCACCTCAAAGCTACCTATTCTATACATATCTTGATTACATATGTTCCAAAGATATCTTGAACAGTTACCACGCTCGGGTTTATTATGAAATTCTGGAACTTGACCGATTGGAAGAATTATTCCACATTTAACTGCTATCATATTCAAATAGGCATGATCTCAAAGATCGAATTCTAACTGATCAGACTTGTACAAGTCAAGATATGCTTATTTAAAGCTATGAATCTCTGGAGCTTTGATCTATCTAGTCATGTGTTCAATCAAGTCGACCTATTTGGACTTGATTATTCACTCGAATGGTGATTGAATCCTTTTCAATTTCACCTATTAGGTCAAAGTGGTTAGAACTGTCTTGTTCACTCTGTGTTTGATATCATATGTATGGTGGTTACATATGATTATTTGTATGAAATATTAGAGTGGTTTAAGTCTGTCTCTGGAACAGACTTCTCACCAATCTATCTGAGCTATTCAGATTCCTCAACTCAACTACAGATACATATTTTCTTTCATAGCAGTTTTTGATTTAATTAGAATAAAATATCTGTGATTTAATTTGGGCGGGGCCCATCCCACCCCTTCGTGTCTAAGACTCTAAATACCACAGCAAATGGGCATGCGGTATTCTGCAGGCCCATTTATAACTTGTTTAATTTGTAATGAGTTTGTGCCATGCGGATCTTAAAAGCAATAAGCAGTCTCAAGAATGATGACATTTTCCTTGCTATGCCTTCGACACATTTTGGGGGAGCTAGCCTCCAACTAGACCCCTGATGCTCTTGAGAGGTAGAGCCAAAAATATTTCGTTCCAGTTTTCAGTGATCATCTAACACCTTGAAATAGCGTTCAATATTGTAAGTGTAACTGTATAGAGGTATATACTGTTGCAAACCCCTATGCTAGTCTATATTCTGTACAAGTTTGTCGCTCTTATCTTGACTACTTTTGTTATTACACAATTTGGCAGAGTTTAGATTCCTCAAAAGGTTGATACTTGTTCATGGACGCTATTCATACAACCGTACAGCATTTCTGTCACAGTATTCTTTTTACAAATCGCTGATGATTTGTTTTATACAGATACTGTGAGTTCCAAGCCTTCAATGTTCACAAATCTATTTACTCTTTTTGTTACCGATGGAAGATCATGTTCCCACTTTTATGTTTATCTTCATATGCACCATTATTTCCATGCCTCTAATGCAGACGGTGTTTTTGTTTAGTTTTTCCCTTTTTTCAGGTGTTTCTGGAACTAGCTTGTTCAACTCTGTTAGTCTGATGGCATACAATGTATTCTATACAAGCATACCTGTTTTGACCATTGTCCTTGACAAGGATCTTAGTGAAAAAACAGTGATGCAGCATCCACAGATATTATATTATTGTCAAGCTGGAAGGTCAGCAGTTGCACTTGATAACTAATCTGACACTGTATAAATTGGCTTCTGCTTGTATGATCTTCTTTCCAAGTGAATTGGGCCACATTATATTTCCACTACAATTGACATGCTTGTCATCTCCTTGAATTAGGCTTCTGAACCCTAGTACTTTTGCTGGATGGTTTGGGCGATCATTATATCATGTAAGTGTGGCTTCGTTGTTTATTTCATTACTGTATATTATATCTATTTTTCGTCTTTCCAATTGGTTATGCTGTTATTAAGAAGTGATAGATGTCAGAGTCTTTTTTTAATGTTTTTAAAGATGAGGCAAACGAACATTCTTGCTTATGATATCTAAAGGGTTGCTCTAGTATATCTTTATTGGCAGAAGAATGCTTTTTATTCATGTCAAAACATGTTTTCTTGTATGTCGCATATTTGCACAGCCTTGCTTCCTTAAGATTGTTACATTTCAGTTTTATACAATGTTCTAAAAAGCGCTAGGCATTGCTGGGTGGCATAGGGAGCTGCCCGCTTAGCCGCCTAGGTGATTTTGCCTTAATTTTATAATTTCATATTCTCATATATGTGTGAGCGCAAGGGCGTGTGTACGTGCATGCATGCATGAGTGAAATGATTTTGTTAATTCGGGAATAAGTCAGCAATTGTGCTATAAAAAGTATATTGGATTACATGTAAAGTGGCTATCGCTTTAAAAACTTAATTCTACCGTCTAGCCCCAGGTAGGAATGAGCAAAAGGATGATTCCACAGACACTTTGTTAAACATAGGTTTTATGAAGGAAAATGTGGTTTTACCAATGTGATTAAGGAGAATTATGATAGACTGTTAGCTAGTTCAAGAGCAGGTTACCCATTCCCTATAATGAGAGATTTACCTTGGGTCTTCAGTTCTTGTGCCTTCACATCAATCAAGAATGACTTTCCAAGGCATATTGAAGTGGAAGTTCCATGGTTTGTCGTCTGTTTACCTTATCTAAGGCATATCCTTAAGTTTTGATAAATTATGTTAACTGGGTAAGGGAATAAATCATCTCTATAATGAAGCTTCATACCCAAATGATTTATAATTAACAAACAGGATGAAAATGAGATAGAAAAGTACCGTTTGGAGAATATCTGAGGAAATGAGGGAATAACTCAAACTGATAGCCAAGAAATACCTAATAGTTATCGTTTTCATTATATAGGCTTGGTCAGTCATTGTATACATAAGATTGAGGAGTATATGCATGTTATGATGGTTAAAAAATAGAAAGGAGAGAGGAGGAACAACGCGGTTGAAGGGGAAGAAGTGCAGAACTCCCCTCCCTCCTTTAACCCCCAAAACCCAAAAAAAGGGGCAACACACAATGTTAAGGTAAAAATAAATGATTTAAAGTTGTCATATATTTCTCATTAGCCTAATTAACTCTTAAAGTTATGCCACAACACCAAAACACTGAGGTTATGAGGAGGGTCAAGGAATATACTCTTACAGACTAACTGGTCAAGCACAATGATATTATTTACATCTTTTAAATGCCTTAATTAGATATGAAACTGGATGGCTATGATGCCATTTTTTTGGCACCGACCCGTAAGCCCTAACCTATGCATACAACACACAGCACACCCACACCCACAGACACATCACACACGTGCCCAAAGGACCCATGAATTTGCCCGAAAGCATTCATTCGTGGCCACTTTTCCTCCCGGGGTTTGAACCCCGCACTCTTCCCAAGAGGGAAAGTGCCCATATGAGCTGAGCTATTACTCATTGGTACTCTGATGCCATCTTAAAGTCCTGACTATTGCACCAAAATTCCAAAGCTGCAATTGCGGTTGAGGAATATATGTTTATAATCTACTATAAACAAGAGAATACCACTTCACAACTAGCTAGTCAGATGATTCTTCTCCAACAGGTTAAAACAATGTCTCTGAATTCCATACTTAAAACAAAACAATTGTGAAAGTAAAGGGAGAAATTTGTTCCACTTTTCAAACTCTGGGCGCTTTTACTTTGGTGGTGGCATTAGGATACAAGTAAAGGTCGTCAAAATAGGAGTCAGTTCCCAGACTCGTCGAATATCTTCTTGCAGTCTTCCGTCTAAGCTTACAAATACAAGTAGTGTTCAATACAAAATAAACCTACTTTTTTTTATGAAAAAAGTTGAACTGCAGCTCACCTCATAAGTTATTGATAAAAGTAAAAATCAACTACATCAAGATCATTACTACCAACATGAAAAAGAAACAAGAAATATACAAAAGCAAAAATTCGAAAACCGATTCGGCAGTCTAGAACAACCACGTGCCTTTCATAAAATATCCTTCATTTTGTATGGTGTTGAAGGTGCCCACAAAATAAAAGGAGATTCAATTTTGAACATCATCTCATCTGACGATATGTTAGTGTCGGTAAAAATCTTTGAATTTCTTCTAATCCACAAACAGTAACAAATGATTATTTTAATATGGGACCAAGCTAGAGAAGCCAAAGTATTCGGAGAATCCCATCCGATAGCTATTTCCTCAATAGAGTCTGGTAAAGCTGCAATTCCAAAAGCCCTTAATATTCTTAGCCATACTTCACTCATAGGACACTTCAGAAATAAATGATCATCAGTTTCTTCCGTCGAATTGCAAAAAACACGACCAATCTCCTGTCCATCTTTTATGTTTCAGATCTTATCAACAATCGTCTATTTAAAAGAAGCCAAAGAAAAATCTTGATCGTTAGTGGAGCCATTGATTTTCAAATAAATTTATACCGAGGATCTTCAAGCCCACCAAAGTTCAGAATTTTATTACAACTTTGTGCAGAAAACTTTCCATTTGGATTAAGCTTCCATACCAATCCCATCTTCTTCATCAGTTGGTATAATCTCGTTCAACTCCAATTGAAGACTTTTTCATTTTATCACGACCTCATTGTTCAACAAAGGAAGATTATCCATCTCCATTCATTGGCACCGTGATGTCCCATTTTGCAAACTGCTCATGTTTATCCATTATGGATTAGAAAACCTTTGGAAATCTCCACTTTAAGGGTTTTTCGCCCATCCAATGATCTGTCCAAAATTTAACAATGACTGCTTACAGAGAAAAAAAATTCGTCCAAATCCATATTTTTCCAAATTGTGTCGTTTTCTCTGTTCAGTGATCTCCATATTCTAATGAGAATGTGAGATGATCTTCCAAAATTGACCCACAAAACACTACCATTGCTCAAAATCCTCCACACCCATTTTACAAGAAGACTGGTTTAAAATCTCTTAAGTTAAGATCATCAAGTCCACCATATTCTTTTCGTTTACACTATTCTGATCCACAAACATTTTAGAACAACTACCTGAATCTCTACATCCCAAAAAAGTTCTTTTTGATTGTATCAATTTTAACTTGCACCCATTTAGGAAGCCTATAAAAGGATGTGGTATAAAGGCATCGCTGAAATTACCGAATTCATCAAAGTTAATCTACCTCCGAAGGACAAAAGTTTTCATTTCCAATTTGAGTCCTTTTGAGACCCTATCGAATAATGGTAACCATTCTCTTCTTTTTTGTTTTCCTTTACACAAGCGCAATCCAAGATATGTTGATGGAAATTTCTTGAGTTTGCAATTTGGACTTCCTGCGCACACTTCTTCTCTTCGCGTCATAGAACCGAAATAAATAAGAGAACTTTTAGAGAAATTAATCTTCAAATCAGAAATACCTTCATAGAGATATAGGATAAGTTTCAAATTTTTGATCTCCTTCCTGTTTGCTCTACAGAAAAGTAGTATGTCATCTGCAAACTAAATAGGAACGTCTCCCATATACCTCTTAAAGGTAGTGTTTGAGTCAGATCATTAATTTTTTTACTTGAAATCATCCATCCCAAAACATCGGCAGCAAGTAGAAAAAGATAAGGGGATGATGGATCCCCTTGTTTTAATCCCCTTCTTACATGCTATAGTTATCATAGCAAATCCTTTAACCAAAACAACGGATTTTGCATTTCCCGCCGCTAGTTTAACCAATCTAATCCATTTGTTGCCAAACCCTCTAGCCTCTCAAAGTTCCCATAGAAATTCCTAACTCACAATCATATTTTTTTTTCAAAATCAAACCTTAAACATTGCAATCCCTTTATTTCTCTTTTGGCAAGCATTTATCATCATTTTCGCAAACATCACGCAATTCATTGTTGATTCCCCTTCATGAAGGCACATTGAATATCCGACACCAATTTATCAATCCATGGTTTCAACCTTTTTGTGAGAACCTTTGTGAAAATTTTCAGCACTCCATACTCCATTCAACAGATTGGTCTAAAATCGCTTGCTACTCTGCAATCTTCTTTCTTTGGAATAAGAAACATAAATGAGTTCCTAACGCACTCTAAATCAGATGCCCCTTCATAAAGATCTCAAAACATCATTAAAAGATCAACCTGTATTATATCCCAAAAGTTTTGAAAAAACAAAAGGGAGAACCCAACTGGATCATGGGCCTTGTTTCCCTTCATGCTAAAAACAACAGCTTTGATTTCTTCAATCGAAAAAGGTATGTCCATCCCTGAAAGATCCATATTTTCTTCCGGATACAACACATTCCAATCCGCCTTTAGACAGAAGTCATGTTTAACGGCAAATATTCTTCGAAAATGATCTTACAGATCCTGTCTAATTTCCAATTGATTACAAGATAAAGTGCCCAGAACTTCAAGTGAATGAACAAAATTATTTTTTCTCCGTACATTAGCTAAAGCATGGTAATAAGCCGTGTTACCATCTCCCTCCTTGATCCAAATATTTCTAGATCTTTGTTGCCAATAAATTTCTTCTCTCTTCAAAAGATCATGATAATCAACCAATAATTTCATTCTCTCTTCTCTCTCTTCTGCTGTAACTTAAAAATCTACAAATAGAAGAAGTATACTTTACAGAAGGCATATAGTTGTATATGATATTTGAAGAAGAGTTCATCTGGACAAATGGCCACACACCTACTTAGCTTGGCTGGGCCCAGGCCTAGTCACTTTTAAACTGTGAAAGCATCCCCCCATCCCCCCCCCCCCCCACACACACAAAAACAGAATAAATAAATCAAATATAATATTTTCATTTGATCTGTTTCTCTTTTGCTAATGTTATAATGGGTTTAGGCACTCGTCATTTTCTTAATAACTGTACATGCCTATGCTGACGAGAAAAGTGAGATGGAAGAGCTATCATTGGTTGCACTCTCTGGATGCATTTGGTTGCAGGCTTTTGTCGTGGCACTAGAGATGAAGTAAGCATATAGACTCACTCTATCATGCCTTCAGTTGCAACAGTAGTTCACAAAAAAGAATAATTTTTTGTCTGTTTTACGCAGTTCCTTCACCGTGTTGCAACACATAGCCATATGGGGAAATTTTGCGGGCTTCTACACCATCAACTGCATATTTAGCTCTCTGCCATCTGTAGGAATGTACACTATCATGTTCCGTCTTTGTAGACAGCCATCTTACTGGATCACTATGATTGTAAAGTCCTCATACATCCTGCTAGTATGGCTAAATTACAAGAAGCCCTCCTCACATATCAAAAGTTGCACCTTACTAGACATTACTTTTTCCCCTTGTTTGTTGACTTCCTATTCAAAAAATGCCCCTCGGTATTACATTTACAGGGGTCAAGCTCTTGATATTGTGCCACTTTGTATGCCATTTTTAACTGCTATGCATATTTAATACTTTCAAGGGGCATTTTGGGGCGTAGACGGTTGCAGAAAACGGGGAAAATAATGTCTCAAGTAGGCTAAACTGCAGTTTTGAAAAGATAGGTTCCTTCTATCTAGGCAAAAGGTTTTTTTTTTTTTTTCGGGGGGGGGGGGGAGGGTTCCTTCATTATATTCTTTTCTATGTACCGAATGTTCTAATTTCAAGGTTATTAATATGTTTATGTTTCAGCTAATTGTTGCCGTAGGGATGGGCCCGGTTCTAGCAATCAAGTACTTCCGATACACATACAGATCAAGTGCAATTAATATACTGCAGAAAGCGGAGCGATCTCGTAGTCCAATCTTTTCGATGGGGCGTCTAGAGTCACAGCTAAAATCTGTAGACAAGGATCTGGCTTCATTGTCCATAACCCAACCAAAGAACAGAAACCCTGTTTACGAGCCTTTGCTATCGGATTCGCCAACTGCTACCAGAAGATCTATTGGACAAGCAACACTTGATTTCTTTCAACCGGTGCAATCTAGGCTTTCTTCATCCTACTCGAGGAATCACAAAAATAACTGAAGCCGATTAATCCTGTGTTAGGCTATAGAGAGATATATTCAAGGTTTCTATTTACAACATTGAATTTGTATAGGGTCTGATAAGCCATCAATTTTCCTTGCAATGATCGGATGTAGAAAAAAGGAAGCAATAAATGAAAAAGGAAGCAATAAATGTAAGCCGATGAAATCAGAGGCAAGTATAGCTTTGTTATAACCTTGATCTCATAGTCGATCTAATATGCGGAAGCTTATTAGGAGCAATAAAGTACATTTATGTTTCCCCCTTTTTTTAACCCCTTTTTATAGATGAAAATCAGAATATGTGCCATTATTATTTGTGGGTGAAAGGCTATTGAACTTGTTTAGCTATTCAATTGGAGTTGTGCTAATTGTCTGATGGTTGTGCTTCTTTAGTGATGCTTCTTACAATTGTCAACTGGGTTACTAAGCCTTAATGAGGGTCAACTCCGTTTAAGCATCGTTCGATCGACTCATGATTTTCAATCTTGTTTTCAGCATATATTCCATGTGCATTTCTTGGAAGCAATTTTTTTAAAATCTATATATAGTTGGTAGACATCCATACCATCTATATTTTTGCTTTGTTACTGCAGTTTGATATAGACATGTTTATCTTTCCTAATTTACTGAATAATGCTGTAAAACCAACCATTTTAAAATGTGTGCATTATGAAGGTTTGGGTAAGTTCTGACTCTGTAGTGTAGAAGGTATGTTTCGTGATTTAGTTGGAGAATCAAATTTTGAGAATTCGTTTTTCGTACTTAAAACCGAAAAACGTAAAATAACCATCTCTTAGCAGAAACGACAATTCAAAATTATTCAAAATTATGAATGACCCACTCGAGTTTGTCCTTAAAATGGTTGAACATTTTAGGAACAAATCTGAGTCATTTTCTACTTTTGTATATCAAACCACAGCGCGCACAAAGGATGGCTAACAACGGTTTTAACCACATTTGGTATATGGTGACTAGTGTAATTTCCCTGTTTCATTTATTACCTAAAGTGTTTGAGCATGCAGTTATGAGGGCCGTGCATTTCATAGCTTATGTAGCTTATGGAATTATTAAACGTAACACAGTAAAACGAACGAGTGGTAGCTCTTAGGAGCTCTTAGGAGCATAGTCATAAATTCGTGATTCGGGTATGATTCGGCGAGGTCGAAAATTCGGATTCGGAGAACTATTCGGAAAAAATCTGCAGGTATTCGGGAAAGATTCGGCAAGTGTTCGGAAGGATTTCGGGCAAGAAATTTATATATGAGACGCTAGGTTTTGATTTTATAAATTATCCGCTGTTTTTTCAATAATTCGTCAAAAATATAGCAAAAGTGAATTCATACGGAACACTTATACGAAACAATTCAAGAAATATAAGATGGAACGATTCAAGAAATACACAAATTGAAGCCTTGATAATCTACAAAACGAATTGAAAACGGACACCGCCTCCTTTGCAAATTAAAATAAACACATCCCCACATAGGAGCTAAGTCGACTTATATTCATGTCATGTTTAGGGCCAACTCAGGAATTTAGTGTTTGGTGTCGAAAAATTTACCAGACGGCTCAGAATTCTGGGATGGTTGGTGGTTCTGGGTTTTTAACCCGCACTTTGCAAGTACGGGTTAATAACCAAGGTTTTTTTAGTGTCTGGATTTTTAACCCGCACTTGCAACCCCTGCCACCTAGGGAATTTGGGACGAAACGAGCTCACGCTTAGGGGCTGTTTGGTTGCAAGATTATGAAATTTGGATTCCAAAATAGCACGTTTGAAAATTTCTGGATTTAGTAATTTGTTATTTGGTTGATATTGGATTCCTAGTATTGAATTTGTAGATTCTTGTAATATTTGTTTGGTTGATGAAATGAAAGTGAGATTTGGATTTGAGGATTTTAGAGAGAGATAGATAGAGAGAGGATTAGTAAATAAATAAAGTATCATAGGTCTCATCTAAAAGTACAATGAACAGTGCCAAATCCCAACAAATTCTTGTTCTGTGGTGGGTTCTCCATAAAAACAAAGGAATACTACAAATCCAAATCCTCCAACCAAACACAAAATCATGATAATCTACCACCACACAGGCCGTTGGGAAATTTGGGGTGAAACAAGCTCAAGGAATTGCCCGCACTTTGCAAGTGCGCCTACGTGTTACTGTGACCCGTATGAGCCAAATTCCTAAACAGTTTTAGAAGACGTCTGATTCCCTAATTAGTTTCAAAGCAGTTCTAAATCCCAAATTTTGTCCTAGGTTGCTCTGAAGCAGTTGGGATCCGAGGCAAAATCTCATCGTCATCTTCAGAGAGTGGAAGAGGAGAGATGAGTGGATCCTCATTGAAGCGATGGGAGCTGGCATTTCTCGTAACCTACGCCGTCACTTTCTACGCCGTCGTCATTCGCCGATCTCTTCAACTCTCTCGTGGTAATTTCATCTCATCTCCTCGATTTTTCTTTACTTTCTTCGCTTCAAAATCTAAATTTTTACCACAAATCATCAATATCTCAGATCATTACAAAAGCCTTTTCGGTCTCAGGGCTGGATGGATTCCCAATCGTCTCAATGTAAGTTTCCCCTTCTGATCCCTTTTCTTGCTTCTATTCATATCTCGCTTCAATTTCAACATATAACGTTTGTATTTTTTTTGAAGAAAAATTTGATTTTGGTAAGTACCCAAATAAGGGCAGGAAGTGATATTGTAAAGTTTTTTTCTTTCTTTCATGGACCCTTGATCTTGGGCTAATTTCACAATCACAATCTTCCTCGTGTTTGATTTGGTGTCCATTGCTGGCTTTAAACCAATAACTTTGCATGCACCCCTTGGTTAAGTTATAATTATCAGATGTGAACTCGTTTTTGGCATTATCATCCTTCTACCTCCCATAACCCACCCATTATCTTCGTCAACATTGGTTCACTTTATATGATAGACATCATCTCGTCAGTGAGACCTCTCTAAGGCTCGCACTTTGGCTTGCACTTGGAGTTCCAACTTGTTTGTTTTTTTTAATCATGGATTTGTGTTTATCTTTTGAATAGAAAGTTAGAGGCGGGCAGGACCGCAGGGATTTGTGTGTGTGTGTGAGATCTCTTGGCTCTATTAGTGCATTGCAGTTGAACATGAATACATGAATCTATCTTCTTACACTGTCTTTCTAGACTTTCCCCATGGAACAAGAAAATTTTGGTGTTTGCCAATTGGATTTCTAGGATTTTGACAAGCTTCTCTTTCATGCATAGTTTCCTTGGCCACTAAATTACCACTGATAAAGTTGCGTTGAAATCAAGTTGAAATTCGTTTGTAAAACTTCGCCAATGATGAAGCCTTGCTTCATGATGATCCCATTTTGATGGAGAAGGCTTAGTCGATTATGAATGATCATGAAAAGTGAGTTGAAAGTAGACTCATCTAGAATATAAGAATGCGTGAAATATCAAGTTCAATACCAATGTTACACCAAACACAACTTACTATTGAAAATTACGCAAAAGTAAATCTTGTTGTGCCCAGGTTAGGACATAATAACCTAGTAGCAACCCATTTAGTTTGCCTCCATAATAATCCTGGCAGTAGCTATCATATAACTATAGACAATAATGGTGATGCTATAACAATTTTGAAATGTTGGGACCTGATTTTACAAAGTTGAAAAGTCTCAAATTTTTTATTTCACTGTTGGTTTCTGTGAATTATTCATCACATGTCTAGATGGCTGATTTCCATCTTATCTTGAGACTCATGATCCTAAGTCAGTCTACAACATTGGTAGAGGCTTGTCATGTATCGGTCTGAATAGTTTAATTATCATTTAAGCACTCTAGGTTCAACTGATATTGCTGTGTACAAATGGCAATGAATTTGTAACCCTGTTTTCCATCAATAATCTCGAGGAAATTCTCTCGATATTAAAGACAGCAACTATGTTTGTGATTGGTGTAAATCAAAAAAGTATATAGGCGTAGCTTAAATGTGATACTTTTTTTGGGGGGTGGGGGTGGGTGGTGAATATTCTCTTTCTCGTAGTTTACTTTATCATTAATTTTTATCCTGAATTTCTTTTTATTTTTCTCATGTTATCTTAGTATAGAATTTAACTTTCTCATGTCATTACTTTTCTTTTCTATATTTAATTGATTGGCTGTTTGAGGACAATATTACACCAACCTTTTCCCCAGATTTGGGATTCCCTGAATCCTTTCTCTTTCTCGCTTGATTATAACTCTGTTATATTAATACTATTTGAGTATGAGTGATAAATTAAACTTTTCTATTCAGGATCTCTCTGATGCACAATGGAGAAATTTTCGTGGAAACTTACCTATACTGACCGTTGTTTTCGGAATTTTCATGATTGTGGCAAATACCCTGAGAAGTCAATATTGCTTGAAAAGGAGAGGGATGTCCATAGTATGGATTTTGTTATCTTTGATTTATTTATCATATCTACATGGAGCTTGGTATGTGTCTTGATCACCGAATCCTTCTCTTATAATTTTTTGAATCTTACCTTTCCTTTTCCGGATAATCGCAGTATTTTGTTCATCCTTTCAATTGCTACAATGAACTTCTTCCTAACCAAGGTTTGTGATTGAATTTAATATTATTCTCTCCCTTCACTTATAACCATTTATAATCTGTTAATGAAATACTAGATTTGAATTGTTAGAATTAATGTGGAGACTGGAGAGTGATTGTAACATATAGAAAGAAGGTTGTGATGGCATGTGAGCAATTTGTCCTTGCCTTGTTACTGGAATAAATACATGTCTAATAGCAGAGTAAGTAATACATAAATAGAGTCGACAAAAATCAAATCTGTTCATCAAAGTTCAGTTTTCAGTAAACTGGCTTTAGTACATGGAGGAGGATGAGTATTGAGAAGTGTAATGTCCTACCTTCATGGAAAGTATGCATTGTGTATGCTAGTACGAAGAGTATAATTGAGTACAAGGGAAGAGTTAACATAAGGAAGGATATTAATTAATCCCAATTATTGCCATTTACAAATTGTATCCATGCCAGGCACACTTTATTATCCTTTGGAAAGCTGTATTGTTAGCATTGACTATAAAAGGCTCTCCAATTATCTCCAGAAAACAGGTGGCAATACATTAAACTTGCAAATTAAGAAGATGTTGAATACAGATGGAAAGCTAGTGGTATCAAGAAAACTGAATAATACTGTTTGATGCTAAAGACAGCACTACTACCCAAGGTTTGAGAACTCGGTTTCGGTTTCCGTCTCTCATAATTTTATTAGTTTTGCTGGATTTCGGCTAGTTTCGCTAATCTCGGTTCAGGTTTCGGTTTCGACGGTAATCCAACATCCATTAGTGTAGATATATTAAATACTTAAATTTAGCTTCTATATTACAAGACAATGATCCTAGTATTTAAAAATCCAGCCATGATGCAAAATATATTGAAAAGTATACTTAGATAAGTATTAATATAGGGTTTGGATTCACTTTTTTGCGGTTTTCTAACAACGAAGGCCTACAATGCTCACAATGACAGTAAAAATGGTATAAAAAAATAAGTTTTAAAGGTTTTGGCCGAAATGATATTTTATGGTTGGTTTCGTATCGATCTCGGTTGGTTTAATATCGGTCTCCACCGAAACCGATGCGAAACCACCACGTATCGGTGGTTTCAGCCGAAACCTCGAACTTTGCTACTATCCCACTCCTTTAATTAAATGTTATAATTAACTCTGTATTCAAAGCAGGCAATCTCAAATTTAGATAGCACACCCAAAAAATGTATGATAAGATGACAAATCGTAGAAAATAAGACTTTAGGGACATGCTAACAGCAAAGCATTGTAACACCACATGTGATGAATCTGAATATTTACGTTTAGAAACTTCTGTACCTTAACATTCTAGCCTTGTGCATGAATTCAATACAAAAGAGTTAAAGTGGTACTGTCAGATGGTAAAGAAGAAACATCTACTATCTATACCATGGTGAAGGGTAAAAAGAAGGAACCTTATTATTTGGCAGGTCCACACCACTGGAAGTTAAATTTGTTTACCCAGTCTGACTCAACCCAACAGCGTCTGATCGGAAGCCATACAAGGGATTCCTTACCTTAGATGGTGTGGCCTTTTTTTGTCTTGTTCACAGGATTTCCTTTTCCATTCTTTCGTAATCTTATTATTGATACCTTTTGTTTATGTCTGACAAGTTTTCAGAAGTTTTATGTGCAGAGCTACTTGCGGACATGGCTGCAAATTAGTTGCATAAAGTCTATGTGCTACCTAGTTACAGATTAATGATTTGTGTGATAGGAGACCAGTCTAACTTCAATAGATGCTCAAAGCTATGGAAAGTGACAGCACTATCTGATATGAACAGTTATTATAGCAGGCTTAGCAGCACAGTGAAATAATTCTGGATTCACTGACCACATAAATTGTGTAGGCTTTCTCTAATCAAGAACTGGTCATTTGAACTTCAACTCCAACTAGCTGATTGTGTCTCTCTATTCATAATAAGCACATCATCTATAGGATGAAGCTTCTGATTGAGTAATATTGTTGTGTTAGCATTCCATAGCTGTCGAGGCAAGCTGAAATAATCAATTCAAAGTCATCAACTATCCTCTAAAAAGCTATAATCTTAGTTCTCTAATTTTGAATAAAAACCAAACATCATCCCAAATTGTTGTTAACAGATAATTTCAGCTTTACAATGGAGACATTATTGTCAAGCTGATATTTTCAACATAAACAGTGAGGACCATAACTGATTGCTAAATAAGGGATAGTTTCTGAAGGTCTATATGGGGTCAACCTGTAAATGACTGCCACGGGCTCAAGATGCATTGCTTAAAACAGATCCACACAATTAGGGTATATGGGAAGGGACTGAATAACGAGCCTAAGAATTATCATGCAGAAAACAAGCTTTAGTTATAGTCACCATCAGGAAAGCATCCATGGTGTTCAGAACTTTGCATAAAGACGGTACTATTTAATTGGCAGACGCCTTTATATGTATGACGAAAGAAGGATGGGGGCTTAAAGAATGGTCAACGACATATGTGCTTGGAAGTAGTGGTCGACAATGCCTATAGTTGGTAATACATGAGGGAGTGATCCTTGTGGAAGTTCTTGCTTCAGAGTACAAACCATAAAGCCATGAAGCACTTGATTGGATATATCTATTTTTACAACTAGAAATACTATCATGGTATTTCTTACGAGTAGATATAATTTGACGGTTGTATGTGAATCTGATTTACAAATGGCTTACAAAATAGAAGTGTTCTTTATATCTCTCATAATTATTTCCTGGATCGATACTTTTCCATTGTTTTTTTACATGTTAAAACTGAGTTCAGTTGACTGTGAGATTCACCTTGTTACTGATATTTGTTGAGTACCCCATGATAACTTCTCCTTTATCAATGGCATGTTATTTTTCTTCATTTCCAGTGTTTCATATGATTCTTATTAGTATTAATTGCAGAGTTTTGGTCAATCAAAATTATACTTATTTCTTCATTGGATCTTCAACATAGTCATTCTAGTGTTGAATCGTAAATTTGAAGGCTACCTATTCTCATTTTTTGGGTGGGTGTTTGATAAATGTTGTATTCATGTTTGTTGACTGATCCATAGCTATTATTGCTATTATTTTTATTTTGATGCTGTCCTATCTGCTCTTGATAAACAGAGAACAGTGGGCTTTTCTCGACAACCACCGTGGAACTTTTAGGTGGCACATATGCTTTAACCTGGGTATCATTTTATTTACCTCTTCTTCCAGTAAATCATCTTGTTTTTTTTTTATCATTGTTATAGTGTGTGCCCTCATTTTGTAAATGAAATTTGCGAAATGAATATTCTATTATGTTTATTGTCAGCAAGACTACTACTACTCTCAAGGATGAACTTGCCCGGGAATTTAAAAACAGTATCTTCCGAACTAAACCTAAGTAGAACTCGTTAAATTATTTGCTTAGTTGGAAGTTTCGTTTTAGCTCAAAAATAATTTCTGATCCATCTTTAGTCACACAACACATTGATTAGCTATTAAGGTTTATTTAGTTTATATTATATATTTTGTTGGGTTTTGAAGCTTCACAAGTCACAATCACAAGACATATGTTGTATCTAAATTGTTGGGGTCCGCTACATAAATCTTCTTTCTCATCTTAGCAAGCTTCAAAATTTACATAGCGGTCTAACATTCTTCATTTGTTTTCTGGACAAACTTTTGATAGTTTAATTATATTGTTTTTGTTTTGAGAAAAAGGAGTATACTGTTAAGCCATGCTTTTGTTTCTGTTTCAGTTATGCTGCGCATGATTAGTTATGGCTGTGACTACCATTGGTTAAACCGAAACTCTCACTTTGACAAGAAGGTGTGTTTAGTTCTTGTTTGTTCTACAACTTATGCTTTAACTTTTCTTGTTATTGTCAACAATGAAACTAGGATAATCTTTAAATCAACAATCCATTGGTATTTTTTCTTGTCCATGCTGACTATTAATGCAAGTGCCAGATGCGCAATGTTTCTGCAGCTAACTTATCAGTAACTTTTCTTCACTCACAAGCTTCCTGAACTGTGTGCTTATGAATGGAACCATGTCTTTTAAATGACCTATTAGTACCTGTTCGCTGATTTGATTGACAGAAGCTATTTTGTTTGTTCAAAATTGAAATGCTCTCTACTTGTATTTGATATAGCTTTATAGTTGTTTAATCATCATTCTTTTACTAGATTAATATTGCTATATTGATGTTATGACCAGAGTTTTTTGTTTCTATTTTTCTTTTTTTAAAAGATAAGCTTCATAGAAGTGCCCAATGTCGCACATTATTATAATGCTGACCATAACTATTACAATCATGTTGAATCAATATGAATTTTTTGAATAATTAAAAAGTTAATATGAAATATCGTAAGTTTTTAACTTCTATTCAATAAATCTTTTGCAAAATTTAAGCCTACCGTCATTGAAATTGATATTGTCTTTTTTTTTTGTCTTCGCCAATTTTAATATGTCTACGTTCTGTATGTAGCAGATCTGATATACATGTTGCCCTTTGTGAAAATAACATCAATTTATTATTTTCTTCATCACTATTATAGTTAGCTAATCAATGTTTTCTGTGAAGGTAATAGGAGCCTAGACTCTTGTCCTAGAACTAATGGTCTTAGATTAACATGCATTATCTCTGAAGAAACCTAGCCAGATAACTATCACCTAGAATATATAAAATAATTATCTACCCTGAATGGAATACGGAGAATCCATAAGCATGTTATCAGAGGAGGTCAGGGGGAGAGATAGAACTGAAGATTGTAAGCCATAACCGATCAGTGAACTTCTTTGAGATATTTTACTATGTGCAAGGAGATCTGAGATTGAGATCAGAGGCAGAAACACCCAAATGGACTAAGGTTGTGTATGATTTGAGAGAGAAACGAGGGAAAAGAAATGATCAAGAGGAGAAATGGAAAGGACAAAAGAAAAGGAAGGAAAAGAACGTGGCTTTTCTTATTTGGGACTTAAGATTCGCCAAAACTTAGATTAAGGTACTATGAAATTCAGATAATATCTGACGATTATTGTACATCCCCATTATAGTTTTCTCACTTTCACCAGGTCAGAGTTGATATAATATAAACATAACCTTTTGATTTAATTTTCTCACTTTCTTTCTCAGTTGAACAAGAGAACCTAACTTCCAAAATTAATTTCCCCCGTCCCCTCCTTTCTCTCGAACCGAAGATAGGTAAAGTCATTACTGATCTGACCTGCCTACAAGGGTACAACAAAACAAAGAGCACTTTTCTAGTAAAAGGACATTAAACCTGGACGGAAATTGTGAACATTCTGCTCAGTAATGTCCCCCATTCAGATCACATAGGCAATTCTTTGCTTTGTTTATGCGAATAAGCTATTACCATTCACTTGTGGCCAGTTAAAGTTTATGATGGAAAATGTCATCATAGTTCAAAGAACGTTTGAGGTTTCGGCTGAAACCACCGACACATGGTGGTTTTGTATCGGTTTCGGTGGAGACCTATACGAAATCAACCGAGACCGATACGAAACCAACCATACAATATCGTTTCGGCCAAAACCTTTAAAAACTTATTTTTTATACCATTTTTACCGTCATTGTGATCATTGTAGGCCTTCGTTGTTAGAAAACTGCAAAAAAGTGAACCCAAATCCTATATTAATACTTATCTAAATACACTTTTCAATATATTTTGCCTTATGGCTGGATTTTTAAATATTAGGATTATTATCTTATAATATAAAAGCATAAATTTAAGTATTTAATATATTTACGTTTATGTATGTTGTATTACCGTCGAAACCGAGATTCGAACCGAGATTAGCGAAACTAGCCGAAACCTAGCGAAACTAATAAAATTATGAGAGACCGAGACCGAAACCGAGTTCTCGAACCATGTAGTTGATAGAAGGAACAAAGAAATTGGTGAGTGGTATTAGTGTGATGCCTAAAGTGACTTATCCAATTTATAGATTGGAGAATATTTCACAACATAACATATTCTACTTAAAGTGTTACTAATATTACCGATGACAATATGCACCATTATAAGCTTTATTATCATGGTTTGAAACATCGGCCGATCCCAATTTGAGATGGCTGATTCCGATCCAAAAAATGACCGTCCGAATTCCAATTTCGAGTACCAATACAGAGACCGATAGATACTGAGATTTTAGATTTTGGTATTGGATTCACCAATTAATTATTTCCGTTTTAATGTTAAGTCTGTCCAGTGTGTTTATAAATGAATTGTTGGTTTATTCAATTTTATTATTTACTAATAAAATGTCAAAAGTCAGTTAGCTTTACAACATATTTAAAAAAGGCTTAATTCCATTAACTTACTTTGGCTCAGTTCCGAGAAACTACGAACTCTTAGAATTACAAGAAACTACCATGATTTGAAAGTTTTATGGTAGTTTCTTATAAATATTGCTGACGTAGCACCTTAATTATAGTATTTTTTTTTTAGTTTTTGAAAGTCTTGTGATTTCTTTTAGTTTTTGAAAGTTTTGTGGTGGTTTTTCATAGTTTGAGAGTATCCGGTAGTTTCACGTAATTGAGCCAAAGTATTTGGTAGTTT
Organism: Agapanthus africanus; assembly: GCA_030015575.1. NCBI lineage: Eukaryota > Viridiplantae > Streptophyta > Magnoliopsida > Asparagales > Amaryllidaceae > Agapanthus > Agapanthus africanus. The sequence goes on along the minus strand of CM057350.1, from coordinate 125,317,814 downwards.
TTTTGGAATTAAACGTTAAAAAACATTCTAGATATCATTAATGTCTAAGAAATGTGTCAAATTGTTTTTAGTTACTTTACTATTTATTTAAATTTTTTAACTAATTTTTAAGAATAATGTACTTAAATAATAAAAAATTCGATATTCCGATCCGAGATGGCCAATATTGCCAAGGCGGCTGATTCTGCTCCAGAATGATCATTCGTTACCCCTACCGATCCTGAGATTTCAAACCTTGCGTATAATATGCCTACTAGGAGAACAAGCAACACAAATGGATAATAAGATAGGGAGAGTAATTTGTAAGAAAGTGAAACAATAGAATATGATAAGATCTAGAAAAGTTAACAATCACGTCTCTTCGGAGACGTCCGATAAAAAGAAAAGTTAACAACACCTGTAGGCCCTATACAAAGCATTGAAATGCCAAATTTTATAAATGTGCAAGGTTTGCACCTAATGAACTAATAAGAGATAGAACTACAATATATGCTAGCTAATAGCCAGTAAGGAATATTCATACACCTAAGTTAATAACAAATTACTGATTGAGTAAGAATTGACATAAGAAATAAATTTTAACATGGTTAATTAGTTTGGAAAGCATATTTACATTTAAGGAGAGAGGATGCCCAATTAGTCTTCTGTAATAACCATATAAAATGTAAATGGTCAATCACCAAGTGAAATGCACCATGGATAAGTAATGTCTAACATGTATGCAATAGTTAATAACCAAAGGTCCCAATCCCATCACTACTGTATGCTACATATGCGCTGCACATGGAGTCCTATAACCTTGTATGTGCCTGCATTCGCTCTCATAATTGGCGGCCACATTTTGCAGCCAAGGTCAACAACAAACATGCAGATACAAAGACTAGAACATATGCTACGATTTACTATACCAAGTGCAACCCTGCGTGCAAGGTGACGTCAGCTGTCATATGTTTATAATTGGGCAAGTTGAGAATCTAGAACTAACCAAACTTACTATGACGACATTGCCATGAGGCCCATGGCAACTCTAGCAATGACTATATAACTGCTAGGTATTACAGAACTCCAATAATATGCCCAACTCATCGCTCTGAAATGTCGAACACTAGAAGTGGCAATGCTATGATGGATTAGCGGATTGATGGCTAGTGAAAAGAAGCACCAGATATGCATCAGTGAGAGCAGCATGGTTCTTGATTGTCAGCAGGAGAAAGACACCCCATAATGTGTGCCATTGCCCCATCACTATAAGAGACATGGCCAAGCATGGATTTATTGTTAAATGAGAGAGGCTAGCCGCAAAAAGCACTGGGAAGTGTATGAGACCACTTGGTCAAATGTGGTGTTTGGACTTGTGTTTTCCATAAGCAAAATCAACCTTTGTTTCAGAACTGTGAATTGGCCAAGGTGACATGACCTGAACATGAAATGTGAAACAGAAATTTGTCAAGTAAACGACGAGGATGGTGTCTATAACTGTATGCCAATGCATTAAAAGTCTCGATCAAACATATTTCATTATTTTGCACTAATTTATAGAGGTACAGGTGCAGTGGTGTGAACAAGAGTCCTACTACACTCTTGTAGTTTATCCATATTATGGACGTTTTAACATTTAATCAAATTTGTCAGTTATTTTGGCACATCTCTTCTGAGAGTTTAGAGTGCAAGAATGTCATATTCTAAAGAAGAATTCCACTTTTGTAGTAGGTCTCCTTTACCTGATGGACGTTGGCTTGTTGTAGGATTAGAGCAGCCATTGAATGAATCCTTGGGAAGGGAGGTGCATGTCAACCGCTCATCACAAGAGCGGATGATTATATCAAGATAACTTCATCTCCATATTTATCACTCCATTCGTCATTTACCTTTAGTACTCTGTGGTCTAATCTCTGGATTTATCGGCTCAGAACTTCGCGGCATGCCTTGACTTGTATTCTTATAGTGTGTGGTGAACTTGTTTGTAAGGTTCCTTTCTTTTATCTCGTTGTACATGTATTGCAAATGCTTTCTAGGATTCTTGCTGCATTTTCATTACTTAGTTTGATTTTTTTTTTTAATCGAGCAAAATGCAAAGTTTTCCAAATGAGAAGCATATCAATATTACTGCATGCATATTAACAATTATTGAGTTGCCTTTAAAATATGGTTTACCAATGCGTAATTATCTATTTTGAGTTAATTTCACTTTACCGTTGAAAAATTAAATAGCTAATTGATTTTATTTTAGTGGTTTGTTGGATACAGAAACATTTGAAAATCTGCTCTATTTGTTCTTCTGGAAAAGCTTGCTACCATCTCTTACAGGTACTATATTTTAATTACATTCCAATATTCCATTAGTGTCTAATGGATTTGTGATTATGATTATGGAAAAAAAACTTGTCTTTTAATGGAATGATGGCTCTACTGGATTTTGAAGTTTTGCGTATGCCTTCTCACTCAGAATTATTTATGGATATAAATACTCCTTTTAACATATGGCCGAATTGAATATGTTTTGAGGGGCGTATTTAAGACTAAGTTTAAGATTCTAATGTGTGATTGAGGTTTGACAATTTCCTTTGATATTTTTTTTGAGGTAAAATTTCCTTTGATATTTAGTAACATATTTTCATTCACGTTTGTTATACAAACTTATCATCGACCAACAAGAACCAATTGATATAACATAATCATTTTATTTTATCTGAAGTGTAAATCTAATTATAATTCCATACATATAAACACATTTTTACATTTGCCATATCCATGATTTATTTGTTTCTTAAATTTTCCAAGGATTTTTTAAATCACGACGTCATATCCTGTCATATCTGCATCCTAAAGAACCTTAGGTTTCGTTTGCATACAATGTGTAAGTTTAATATTCTTATCATCTAAAACATTAAACTATACGGAACTCAAAATTAAGATGGATCTTGTAGTTCATGATTCTTTTTACAATTCAAACACATCGACTTCCATGATCATATATAGTTCAATTTGACAATATTGAGAGTTCTACAAAGAAAAGAGCTAGTTTTACGCAATTGATCTAATGGTTCTACTCCCATTAGGTAACAATTATGAATGAAACGAAAGTATGATTACCAGATCAGGCTATTTTCGTTCACATCCTATACTACTATATCTATTTTCACAACGAGTGCAATATTTTGTATGCTTGTCGTTGTCATTGTGATTTGTGGTAACTTCTTATTGGATTTGTTAGTTGTGTAAATATTTTGTTCCTATTTTTCTCTAATCTCCTACTGTAAACTAATTCTTATTATCTAATATTATCTTTTGTGTTTGAAATAAAAGCCCTACAATTTTTCTGCCAAGTCCCTTGAAGCAAACTCTCTGCTCCTCCAGTTAATTTGCTTCAACATTGATGTTCTCTTTGCAAGCAAACTTGACATCACTCTCGATATCAAATGCTGTTTCTGTTGCTCCTCCACTATACCTTTTTGTGTAAATCCTGTTAGCAACCAACTAGAAGAGCAGCAAGCTTATCTCAAGCATATGCAGACCCCACATACTAGTATCTAACCTCAATTACAGATCTTCAATGCTCATCACAGATCACAGAAATCAATATTTTCTCCTTCATTTTGCCTTTCCATTTACCATATATTTTTGCAGACTGCTAGCATTAAACTACAGTTCAGATCATCATTTGTTGTTTTGTTTTGATAACTATCAAAATAGGTAGAAATCAATTAATGTTATTGAAATTCTTTTACATGAAAACTCTGCATAATTACAATCTTGTAAGTTGTGCATGCTGTTCATCTTTAGCTTATCTTCATGGATTTTCCAACTTTTAAAATCAGCAGTCTACTTTATTGCTGAATTATCAATCCCTTGTACTGATAATGCAATGCACATTCTATTGTCTTTGGCAGGAGACAAGCCTTCCCCATGAGAGCTATTCATTCAGTACTTATTTGTGTTATTTGATCTATGCACCCCTTTATATAGCTGGTCCAATCGTAAGCTTCAATGCATTTGCTAAGCAGGTCAGTATCGTATTTGTTATCCAATATTTACAGACAGTTTTCTTTTGTTCTCTTGAAATTATGACAATTTTAACCGCTCCTTTTAGCTCAAATGATTTCCAACTAATTAACTAATATATTATTCTTAGTACCTGATGAATCCAAGGGTCATGCCACCACATCCTTCAACTAGAGTAATCTATGCCCAAAACTCTTACAAGAACAATCAACTGGAAAGATTAACTGCTGGTTCAAAAGTTCATTATACTTGCATTTTATATATTACCTGCATGTGCAGGCAATCTTCTGTATTAGCCATCACCTTCCATTGAATTAAAACTTAAACTGAGGTTTCTATTATCACATTTCAATTCAATGGGTATTGGCTGTCATTGCAAATGGTAAATTTGGTATCATACTTGTTACCGGTCACAGAAGATGATTTGGGAGCATTTCTTCAGATCTTTGTAAAATTTCGGCAGTCTATTTCAGCTAATCCTAGATGGGCAACACATATCCTTAATCCAATACAAGGACATATCCTTAATCCAATACAAGGGGCACATTTTTTTATGATCTTTTGTAATTTGAATTATCATAATTTATATTTGATATTATCTCTTTTTTAAATCTCTGTCCCATTATTTAAATTTTTATGAAAATACTATATGCCACGTGCATCACATGTGCCAAAAAACTAGTAACCTATAAATTGCGATATTCTCATCGTCATTATGGAAACCCTTTTTCTAAGGATGCAGTCTGATGTGAGAAAGCTCCATAGAAGATTCATCAGATTGTATATCCAGCTGTTAATTTGATCCCAACTTCCTGCAGATATATCTACTATTATAGGGCAAAAGGAAGGGGGTCTATAATTTTGAATCAATTTGGTGATGTGGCATTCTTATTTGCAAGAGCAATCAATTTAACATATCTAAAAATCAAATTTCATATCCGCAACCACTATATTTAGTGGATGCAGTTAATTTTCTTTTTTCTGTCTTCTAATAAAACCCATCCCATTAACCTCTCTCTCTCTTTAAAGAAACCGTTCCTACTATCTAATTTAACTGATTTGGCCTCTAAAAAAAGATCTAATTTATTAAATACATGCACCGCACGTGCAAAACACTAGTCTTTTTAATGTTAATGTACAAAGGGAGTTGCTTAGATGAAAGCTAGAAATGGTGGTTTCTAACTTGAATTAGTCTGATACATGAGGTCTTGCTATTTGAGAGAGTTGAATATTAGTGTGGCAAAGCTTCTGCTTGTGCTCCATTTATGTAGCAGCAATGGTAGTATTGAGAAGATAAGCTCTATTAATAAACACAGCAGTGTTCTTCTTTTGAGGCACACACAAAAGCCTTCATAGAAGAAATCAATTTCAGTGATCATTAACTCCGTTTCTCTACATCAAATTCTCAGTAAAGAAGTTGAATAAATTTAAAATGGGAAGACATATTCTTACCGTACAGAAACACATCATTAACAGTCTTCGAACGATAAATGGAAATTGGCGAGTTAATATGGTGTTACTATCGAACTTTTAATAAATCATCAACTGCTAAACGATTGCAGTGTTCGGTCCTGCCTGAGGTTCTTAAGATTGTTGATAGCATGAGAATTTAAATGACACTGTTGAGTCGAGAAATGGCATTCAGAGATTTCATATGGATCTCCTTATAGCAGGAACTTCATGAAGATGCATATACTTTATTTCCTTCCGTAGTGGAGACTTTACTCGTTTGGAACAATGGTAAAATATGCTCAATCATTGTTCTGAATTCTCACCTTGGTCGATTCTATGCTCGTCTCTTATAATCAAGCATTCTGGAGATGCACTATAGTTCTTGACATTTTCATTCAAACAAATCTCGGTCATATATTCACAATTTGCAAATAATGGTCATCCAGTTGAGAAAGTAAGGCCATTTACCTTAAATAAATATGTATGCATCACATAAAGCTTTCGTCGGCCTATATCACCTTTGTGGGTACCCCATTTCCTTGTAGGCTTGAGGCTTTTGATGTGATGTTCCAACACATAGGTACTTGGGTAATTTGCTGGTGGTGTGGAGGTGAAGTAACATAAGTTTCTTTGTTATTAGGAGTAGAAGCATGTGGGGAGCTCCAACAACAGTATATTTGCTATCAGCAGACAACCCTAATCATGGTGGGATTTTGAGGGGAGATAACATGATTGTTTGGACATATTATATAAATACTTCAGTGAAGGATTTTTACCACAATGTTTCTTAATCTATCGCAAGCAATCTATTTTCTGTTGACATGTAAAGAAATTGTCACTTAGAAGCGTGCTTTGAGAAAGGAGACTGATAAACTAAAAATCAATGCCCTTATCAATCTTATTGATTGAGTTCAAAACACAGTACTAGGCTAGTGTGATATGCAAGGCTCCAACGAATCATGTAAAATTATAGGCGATAAGTCATTATAAAAAGGGTAAATACACTTGATACCTATATTGCAAAGGTAGAATTTAAGACTCGATATCAATTAAGATAAACTAATAATCAATAATGATGCAATGCGTACACAGAAAGAAACAAAAAATGTGTGCTAACTGGTAGCTTATGCTAATTTTAGAATAGAGAATGATACTTTTCCACCTTAACAGAGATCTAAACTGCCTTGCATTTTGTGTACTTCGTGTGAACAATAAATGAAAATCATTTACCAAAGTATAAATTGATAATTGTAAAGTCATCTGAATTGGATAATTAGTCGATTATAAACCTTGAGTTAACACAAAAATTGGTCATTCTGCTTCAATTGTGAGCCTCAGCCTCCAACAGAGAGCAAGTTAAGAACAAAAGTACATTCTCTCAAAACTATGAACTAAAGTTGAATTGGTAGTAATTTTGTAACTTTTTGTGGAAACAGAAGATAGAGACAACATTCACGGTTTAGTTGCAAGTGTGAGTGTTTGAATTCTAAACAAGGAGCGTGAAAATTCAAGGCATGCAGATTGCTTGCTGAGAAGAGCTCGGGGTATGAAACAAATGAGACAGAATAACCAAGTGAAAGAGTCCTACACAACCGCGAGAAGATATATGCTATTCTTTACTACTTATGGCTACCGAAGCTTGTGCTTAAATGTATTAAGAATATATTAAGAGGAGCGCTGGGATCACTCCCTTTGGCATAAATTTTCTCTTTTGAGGAGAATTCATTGCCACATACTGATCCTGTGATGACCTAAGATATTGAAAGTCTAGGTAACTGTTAGAGGTGGCAGTAGAGGCTCATGAGGGAGTTAGAAGTGTGAACAATATTAGTGGAAGCAAGCATGAATTCTTCACCAACCTCATTTCTAAAGGAGGTGGGAAAGGTGATGCTGATGCTGATAGTCAGCAGTCACCTAAATACTCTGTTCTTTCAAGTTCCAGGTGAAAACATGGATTCTTGACCCATTCTCTTGATATTTTTGACTTTATTTTGGCAGTTTGTGGTTATGTCTTATTAACTTCAACATTAGTGAATATTAATTTTTCATGTATGTGACCGTCTTTTTTGAATTCTTTCATGCGGTGCATGCATGTTTCTGTTTTTCATCTTTCTCTCAACTGCAATATGTAATTTCTATGAAAGTGTATACTGAATCCATCAAAGTATCCTTTTTCTGTCGTGTTACATAGATATTCTTAATCATCAATTTTATAATCTAGTAACTCAGTTTTTTGCAGTTAGATACCCCACAGCAAAACTATGCAATTGGAAAAACTACTTGGTATGGATTTAGATGGCTTCTTAATCTTTTCCTCATGGAAGCAATGACCCATTATTTTTACTACAATGCCTTCGCAATAAGGTTAACCCTCATATAACATGGAGATCTATACCACTGTTATAATCTTATATTTCACGTGTTTGCCTATTCTTTGACTTCGTGCTTCAATCGTATTGGCTTTTACAGTGGCATATGGAGGCAGCTATCACCACTGGAAATCTTCATCATTGGATATGGAGTAAGATTACTCTTGTAACCAAGGTTCGAGGTTTCGGCCGAAACCACCGATACATGGTGGCTTCGTATCGGTTTTGGTGGAGACCGATACGAAACCCAAAATCGATACGAAACCAACCATACGATATCGTTTCGGCTGAAATCTTTAAAAACTATTTTTTATACCATTTTTACCGTCATTGTGATCATTGTAGGACTTCGTTGTTAGAAAACCGCAAAAAAATTGAATCCAAACCCTATATTAATAAATCTAAGTACACTTTTCAATATATTTTGCATCATGGCTGGATTGTTAAACACTAGGATCATTGTCTTGTGATATAGAACCATAAATTTAAGTATTTAATATATCTATACTTATGTATGTTGTATTACCGTTGAAACCAAAACCCAAACCGAGATTAGCGAAACTAATAAAATTATAAGAGACCGAAACCTAGTTCTTGACCTTGCTTGTAACCATTATTCTATGATATGTAGGAGCCACTTCTTACTTGAAATTATGTAGCTTTCCAGAAACATGATTAGTTTCTTCTATAATGGCAACCCTAATTTATTTAAATTATAATATATAAATTACTATTGTTCATTTATTTATGCTTTAAGGTTCTTCAGTAAACAAATGCAGAGCCGGAGATATATAAATAACTAAATATATGCCAAAAATATATGTTACTAAAAAGAAGCACTCACCTTAGCATGCCCAAGTTTCTATATTTTGGAAATTCTTGTAGTTGACATGTAGAATTGTGCTATCTGTAATAAAATATTTAATTATAGCAAACAAATCTACGTTCAATATATAAATACTCAGGTAATAAAATATATTTAGCTCTCTTGATATCTATACTTCGGAGAATGTGTGTGGCTGGAAAGAAATGTGATACCTGTGTTGGCGTGCCATACTTTCAAGTAATTATTAATTTAACTCTTACATAACTTGAAAGGAAAAGTTATTATAGCATGATTCTTCCATTGGATACATATACTTGCATAAAGTTTTACCAAATAATGCTCGTCTTTATTCATGTTCCCTTAGGTCACTCTCTTTTTTCACCTTTTAATGCAAATTGAAGCCCTTTATAATTAGGCCTCAATCTCTTATGGAATTTTTTCATAACATATCAACCCGTACTCACTAAATTATACTCGATATAATTCCTTTGCTTTCACTATTTTGTTCAGTCCTCGGTTTTTATCGTAGTTACAAGTAACAAATGTGCAGCTTACTAAGCTTTTTTGGATGTTGTTTCTTGGACAACATTTGAAATCATATAGCATTGGGTATATGTAATATTTATTATTGGTGCACTCTGTTTTATACAATTATGAAGAATTAGTGTTGCACGCATATATGCTGGCATGTAACCCCAGGCGGAGCCGAGTTGGCATGAGGGGGCTAGGCAAAATACTAGAAAGTAAAAACAAGTATGTAGATAACATAATACTGAATAAAAATTTGAAAACAATATACCGAAAATTAATTCTTCCATCACTCAATTCAAACCCATACATATATCTAGTCTATGTATCCACTAATACCCGTAGAAAAATACAAACAAATCATGAGTTCACTACTTCAACTGCATACAAGGTTATTCCACCATATATAACTCGTATATAATCATATCATTGTTAAACTTTTCAAGTCCTCACTTGATTTATAAAATAAAACAATTTAAGAAACACATCCTTTATATTATTACGAAGTCTTGTTTTGTCAAAAGCTTCATCGTCGAAAATGATCGAAGACTCAAAATAAGATGAACCAATCTATCGGTTCCATGAAGGTCTAATCCCCACCATAGACCGGAAGTTATGGAAATATTTTGTAAATCTTTATAATAACATACATCAAGACATGATGTTGCAATTAAGCTTTCAACAAATAAATCTCATTCTTTATGGAATCTTAAGGATACAACTTTTCAGTAAAAACACAAATATCAACATTGAATGAACTATAGTCATGTCTTGAATTTGAAGTCAAGTTAAGATGAAAAAGTTCTATAGGTTCTCATTAAATCGGTTGTTTAACCCTTGTAACTCAGATTCTATTATAGCCGCATGGAGTCCAAAAGCATCAAGCATTATATAGATCACTTCTTTTTTCATACAAAATGATATTACATCGTGATAAAAACAATCCAGACAAGTTTTTCTTAACTTTGATTGAGAACCTTCGTAGAGAATCTAGTGTTGTCTCTCTTTTTTCCGACTTACGTCTTTAAATATGGAATATCTTGTCAATCAACAAGATAAAATTTGACGAGCTATAGAAAGCCGAGCCTTGTTAAATCATTATGGGTTGTAGGCTGGATATCCATAAAACTTCTTTTGGTTATGATTTGGTTTGGGTGGCTATGTCAAATTTTGTGAACGTATAATCTATGACTAGTTCATAGATATCCGACACTTCAAGGCAAAAGCCGAGGGATAAAATAAAGGATATAGCATAGCCAGTTCTAAACTGACTTTAAACTTGAAAGGATTAAAACACTATAAAGATAGGATATACAAGAGAATATATGACCCACATTAAGAGTGAGTGAGTCTTTGGTGAGTCATACATGATCATGTACACTTCTTTATTCTTAATATAAAAAATTGAGCTACTTCATAATGCAACAATGTAAAAAGCAAATGTAGATAAGGCCTATTTTAATTCAAACTCATTAAATTTTATTTTGTTGATCGACTAGATATTTCTGTTTTTGAAAACGCAAGTCTTAATACAAGGATGGGGACAATATTGAAGTCATTACAAAAGTCCACATTTAAAGGTTGAGAGAAACTGGCTGGAATAGTTTATTTTCATACAATTATATCATTTTGTAAGAAAAATGAAATTGAGGTTTATAAATATGAATGTTCAACACGATAGACATTTTCGGAATCCACGTGATGTTATTACTATGTAACGTAGTTAGCGAGTTGACGTTTTAATTCCACAATAGGCTTTGAGTTGCAAGAGTTAAATAGTCAATTTAACGAGAAATTTATGGAATTTGTGGTCTGTCATGACTTTAGATTCGAGAGATGGCTATAATTAATTCAATGTTGATGATACATGTGTCTTTGCGCAAAATTTATATCCTCCGAATTTCATAGAGCATAGAAGTTATTTATTGAGAACTCAATTGCAACATTATGATATTCATATATGTTCTCACAAAATTTGCATAATTTGTCTGGAATAATAAGCTATTTTAGGATTAGTGGAAAACAAATAAGTTCAAGACCTTCCATCTCATTGATAGATTGATTCATTTTATTTTGACTCTTATGACACCCAGATTTGCAAAATATGGTAAATATCGACCAATTCTTCAGGCAAACCATCTTTTTATACTCATCAAAGGCATATCAAATTCCAGGATATCACAAATACCTTTGTGACAATTGCTCACCACGAGCACTAGCTGCATCAGATCTTGAGAAGAGTCGTGTTCATGAGGGAATGAAAGAAATACAGACCTTTAAGTGATTACTCTTCACTCTTAGGTTATGTAAGCATTAGACTGTAATGCTAAAGGTGGTTAGAGCCTTCCAAGGAGGATCCCAAGTCATACCTTACGACAAGGGTATGATTGGTGCAGATTTGAATCAAAGTTAACTATAGAATGATCATTTATGGCTATGAGGTTTATTGCAACAAGACTTCGTAAAAAGCAGAAGGATTACTTATAAATTGTTTGATACAAAGAGAGAAATAGTTGGAATTTGGCTTAATATAATGATTATATATGAGTTCTATGTTGTCAAAATATAGACATACGCAGTTCAAATAGCGAATATTTGATTTGCTTCTCTTTTTTTGGGTAGCAGTTGAAACATAAACAAGATTTATGCAAGTGCATCGATTAAGTAATGAACGATTAAATATTTGGTATATTTTACTTTAAATATTATTCTTATTAATATATTATTTCAGGTCATTTTACTTCTAAGTTTATTGTTTGTCCCCCACATCCTGATTCAAAGAACCTTAATCTCAATTTCGAATTTGGAGTAGAAATTGAAAAAGAAAAAGTATGTTGTTGGGGAAAGAAATCTTAGCAGCAGCATGGATTGATTGATCTATGAGAAAATTGCTTCCGGGTTGAATTTTGAGTAAATTTTATGAGTTTCGAGTATTGTGTCGTCTCTAAGTGAGAAAACCCAAACCTGACCTTCATTACCTCTAAAATTTGTGGAGGCAAATCAGGCAAAGAGTACATACTTTTCTCATATGCGCACTGGGCATGCTCATGGGCACTCTCCTCGTGGTCATGGGAGCGACTGCTGGAGGGCCGGGCCCCAACCCGTCCTTTGCCTCAGTGTCTGCATGTAAATGATGGTAATATGGAGTAAATCATTCTATGGCCATACTCAGTATTATAAATCATATATGGAGGTACAATAGTATATCCTCCTAGAAGAGAAAAAATGTTCAATTTGGGTCTTATAATTATACTGTTCCCAAGAGTTGAATGCAATTTCAAATTCTCTCTAGAAATCTATTATCTTCTCTCTCTCTCTTTTTTTGGATTCTTTTTCGATCTTGAAGAGTAATTGAGGTTTTTCCTTGGTTTCATTTTCAAAATGACTTTCTTAGATTTATGCCAATCTTCTCTTATCAGTAATTTCCATTGCCATGAATTTGACAGCCTAGTTCGAGGGTTGGCCTAGAGCTGGCAGCAAATCAATTTTCCCCTATATTAGTTTGGTGCCTTGTATTTTATCATGGGCTAAGGTCTGAATGTTTGCGAGGATATACTCCTATCTTTCTCATGCAATAACAAAAGTAAATAAATCTCTGAAGGAATCATTAACTGAATATCCTATAGCAGGAAAATATCCTAATATGACTGTTATGTGTAGAATACTTCATACTGAAGCGGTACATATATATAATGGATATACACATATTAGCAGTATCAATTGGAAAAGGATCATGTATGTTCCATTTTGGTTGGTATGATGATACTGTTCTTACTTTTGGAATTGTTAATTTCTTCTTTTGGGTACAAATGAAATTTGAGTTTCTCGAGTTAAATAATTATCATGTACCATTTCCTGTGTTCAATGATATTTTCTGCTTTATTGTCGGTGTATTTAGTTTACAACTTCCATTACTATTTTTTTTCATATGGCATCATACAACTTTTTGGTGAAAGAAAATTTTAACATCATTACATGGCAGGTTCTAAACTTTATGTGGTTAAAGTTCCTTCTGATTTGGCGCTATTTCAGATTCTGGTCTCTAGTAAGTATGCAACTTTTCAGGTGCTATTTCCTAACATATTGTTATCTTACATCCTGAACATCTGTATACTTGAACTACGCCATCTTTTTGTAGCAAAAAAACTATTAGCATGAATGTTATTTGTCAGTGTTTCATTCGCAGTTAACATATTACAAGTTTTAAAAAGTCGATGAATCCTAATCAGGTGAATACACAGTTAGTATCCAAAACAATTTTATGCCATGGTAGGTTGCATGCTAGTTTAAGTGTTTCAGTCAAGCTAATCTTTCTCAAAAAAATTCTTTGAAGACCTCCCAGATTTACCCATCAAAATTGCACTCTTTTGCAGGTTGGAGGTATTGAAGCTCCTGAGAACATGCCACGATGTATCAACAACTGCCATGACTTGGAAAGCTTTTGGAAAAGTTGGCATGCTTCTTTCAACAAATGGCTAGTCAGGTTTGCGTGGTGTTTTATTTAAGCTTGACCAATATTTTTTGTCCAATTAAATAAACCAAATCAATTCTCTTATGCTAATTATAAGCTATGTTGCTCTAGGTACATGTACATTCCACTTGGAGGTTCTCAAAGGAAGTTACTCAATGTTTGGGTTATTTTCACATTTGTTGCGATATGGCATGACCTGGAGTGGTAATTTACCCCAAAATTTTCGTTATTTTATTGTTTAAGATCATTAAAGATGTGCTGAAGTACAAGAGAAAGTAGGTTCATTTTTCAACCAACATCTTCTATTGATGAACGCGTACTTTTCACAGGAAACTTCTTTCATGGGCATGGCTAACTTGTATATTTCTAATCCCTGAAATTATCATCAAGTCGTTGTTAAACACATATCAGGTACAAGCTGTTCTATTCTCGTTAAAGTCTTCTGCATCCATCATTCTGTGAAATTGTAATAGTTTCTAATCGATCAGTTTATTTAGTTGCTTGTGCTGGACCATTTTGGTATTCTAGTACTGTATCTTTCAATAAATTATAGGGAATCTCTTGATGTCATAAAAAGGATGGTGGAAAGCCCAAGGAATGTAGTAAAGATCATAAAGTGACGATTGAAGATTATAGGCTGAATTAAACCGACAACCTCCTTAATAACCATGCTGACAGCCTAAACAGGACAGCCTGTGAACGAAGTGGACTATGAGACTCACTCTTGCTAGGAATTAGATTTAAGATCAACAAATAGGTTTAAAAGTTTGACAGGATCATTTCCTTAAGAGAATCACAAATACCTATTCCATATTTATGACGTTGCAAAGAAATACTTTGCATGTTTTGCTGTTAAAAAAATCTGGATAGAAAAATAATGCCAGCAAAACTTGCTTTGGCATACCATGATGTTAATTGTTCATCTCCTGATATTTTATGTAGGGTGTTTTCTGACTTCTCATATGGTAACTGAAAGTATTACCTTCACACCCTTCACTTCTTTATCGTCAAACTTTTATTCGTGTCCGTAAATTTTCAATTATGTCATATATTCTCTGTGCTTTACTCTACTTTTATTGAATGCCAAATAACTATTGTTTGAAGTTAATCATTTGATGTATGGCCATGACTGCAATTGCCAATGTTTAGGAGATGCGCTTGAACTTTTCTGTCGATCTCTAGCTTCAATTGATATTATTTGCTTCATGATTGCACTTTAGGCACTAGTTCTCAACTTGCAATTCGCATAACGATGTTATATTCATTATTTGTATTTTCTCAGCTGATTCACTATATTTTATGATGTGCATATCTTACATTCTTTAATAATTCTCTAATTAGGCTAGAAGTAATCTCGGAAGGTTCATTCTGCGTGAATTTATTGCTGTGACGGGGGCAATTACAATTATGGGTTTGATGGTATGTGATCATAATTCTTACCATTTAGTGCTTCTCAATTACGAAACTCGTCTCATAGTTTTCTGCATAGCTCATAACTCATTTCAGAATATTCAACATTTGAATTACATGTTAGCTTCATTTTAACAATAATGTTTATTTAAATAGATATCATGCCACATATTTGCTACAATTATGGGGATTATGAGTTTGTGCATCTTTATAAACGTGTCTATGTTTGTACACTCACAATATACGTATAGCAGCCAACTTTGTGGGGTCCACCTCATTTGGATGTGACCTGTATCCTATCAACATACTGTTGTCATCTCATTTTCATGAGTTTCATGCTGATTTTCTAGTAACCTCCTGGATGACAGTTGCTTTCCATTCTTTTCAAGGGTGCAGATATATGCCAAACTTCGAATATGAGACATTTACGCCAAGAACTTCATCTCAATTCATCATTAACGTTATCAATACCTACATCCCAGCACCTAAACCTTTTCGCATCTAAATGGGGTTGCTTTGGAGCATGATATAGTTGAAAAAGTTCCACAAAACAAATGACATTTCGTATGCCTCCCTTTCCGCAAAACAAATTGGTGCTGAATTTCTATACCTGTAAAAAATATGAACATACTCTGAAATACAGTTGGCCTAATCAAGAACAAGGACTCATCATCTCAGGATTGGTTCATTACGTATGCTCTCAAAATTCGATCGTTGATATGGCATCTTTATATGCTATGTATATATTACAGGTTGCAAACCTTGTTGGTTATGTGATGGGGCCATCAGGCTTAAACTGGTTGGTTTCCCGGTTGCTCCAGAAAGATGGTAATTCTCAGACAAAATTATGTTTCAATCCCTTAAAGAAGCATGCAAATATTTTACCTGTATTGCCCTTTTGTTCCTGCTCATGTATACAGGGTTGCCTGTTCTTGGGGGCATATTTACATCGTTCTACGTGGGAACAAAGGTAATTTTTTTAAAATATTAAATCGAACTTTAAATTTTCACTTATTAACTTGGTCATATATGCAGCTTATGCTTCATATTCGTGACGCAAAACAACAATAATGCAAACAATTATAGAGCTAGCATGTTCATCTCAGCTGCTTCCAGAGGTAGGGAATCAAGAATTTCTTGTCATACTTTGCTTATAGTTTATGGGATTTTTAGGCTGTAGTTTGCTTTTGGCTTTACTCGTGCCGTTGACTTAAATTTATTGTCTTTTCTTCTCGAGAGAACTCAAAGGATGCTAAACGGGCATTTTTCCGTCTCCCGGTCCCTCTTTTGCTTTAGTCTATCAGTCAGGTTTTTGGCTGTAATTAAAAGAGGATTGACGTAAACACTGTCTTTCTTTTAATGGAGCCCAGCTTCATAGGCCACTAGGTTCTGATTTGCAGAAACTTAGATTATAGCGATGATGAAATAATGATGGGTTTCATAAACAAAGATTATGCTGATAACTGTTCTATCTAAATGCCCATGACGCCTGACTCAGCGATTTAACGGGTGGTGTGGTCTGATAAATCCAACGTTGATTTTCCGTAACTAGCTCAGTGAAGAGGGGGGGGGGGGGGGGTGGAATAGAATTGTCAAACAGTTAATTCGATTTTCTATTTCGAAGATGTATCTGATAGCTTTTTTGTTAACAAAACTCTATGTTTCTTCCCACCTATTATCTCAAAAAAAAACTATTTCTATGCTCAGGCGAGGAATCTACAGTCGAGCAATTTGGAGAATCAGGTGCATATTGGAGCAGTTTATAATGAAAGGTTTGATACAATGGCTTGATCAAGGCATTGTAAATCAAAAGTATCTCAATCACTTTGTATTTTGAAGAGATTATGTATATTAAGTTATTTTTTGGGGGAATTAATGTCAGGTTTTCTTGACTATTGATTGCTTCGTAAGTAGTGTACTTTCGTTTCCCTGCTCACATATCCTACCCCCTTCTCACCTCTTGTCTCAGTTCTACCAGGTCTGAGTGTGAGAGTTATATCTGTTACGAGTCAAAAGCATTAATGAATTGCATGAGTATCTTTCAAATGATAAACTGGAGTTGGTTTCTTTAGTTTCGGTCATATGACTAGGCTTAAGCAGCTAGTTATGAATTGTTAGTGTGTTGTTTGGATGACCAATTAAATCTTAGAGGTTGCTGTAGCCGTGGGCGCCTGCACAAGAGCGTGAAAGGGGTGGTGGGTCCCACTTGGTTTTAAGGGGTGGGACCCACCCAGTCCTTTCTCTCTCGTGCCTGGAGCCAAGTGGCTGCGGGCGCAAGCAGTTACATTTAGGTCTAAACGTAGCTGATGTAGCTGCGGGCGCAAGAGAGCGTGAAACGGGGGAAGGGTCCAACTTCAATACAACTTTTTCTTGTGCTTTTGTTACTGCTTTAATTGTTGATGATCATTATAACTTTTGCTTGTAACCTTTATGAAATGCTTCTAATGTAAATTGAACACGTAAAACTTTTTTCTTTCAATAATAGAAGCAAAACCCCTCTAGTCTTAGCCTGCTGAAAACAGCAATTCTGCCTCTATTGGTCCAAAAAGCACAGCATCATCCATAAGTAAAGACGTTTTAGACACTTTGGCAATTCTTTTCTTGATTCAAAATATTATTATAGGCATGAAACACAATTCCAATGTTTGATTCTGAATTTGAAATACGTTTGCGACTGAATTAAGTCAGTTCGTATTGTAGTTGGATCTGCGAGTAGTTTCAAATACAGGCAACCAAATGCGTGCCTAGTTTATGCATTCCCAAGTGCTTAGAGATGTGGTCCACACTTCTATTCTATGACACCTGCTAACTTGTTTCAAAATAGGCATGATTTATTCTCGAGGCACGGCTCCATCAACAACTGTTGAAAGACCTGTCCAAAGAATGGGCATGGGTCTGGCTTGTTTTGCTCACCTTTTACACTACAATCACCACATCTGTCTCTCTCTCCTCTCTCCTCTCTCTCTCTCGTGAGAGAGAGAGAGGGAGAGAGGCGTTGCCCCCACGCAATTGACTAATCTTTTCAAAACTCAACATCACATGCATGTCCTTGCAGGAAAACATACACGCACGTGAACATGCCCTAAAGATCCAACTGTTGATCAGTTTTGAATATGGGTATGCTGGGACAGCAAATAGAGTTGTACGGCCAAGAATTCTCTAGGTGAGACTTCGTTGGTTACCCATGGCTGTGGTTGAAACATAAATCAATCATAATTTTTAAAAAAATACCTTTTTCCTTGCCAAATCCGAACCGTCCGTGCCTCATGCTTTCCGAGACACAGAGTTATATCATCATTAAATTGAATTTGAAGGATAATCTGGAGTCATACACATGATATCCTTATCTATTTTTTTATGTGGTGATATTTGATATAATGCTTGGGGTTACTATGGGTAAAAACTTTGTAGATCGAACGAATATTCATTATATTATAGAATATCTACAATGTCTTGTGTTGGAAAAGTTTTTTAGGTTACATTGAAAGTCATATAAATTGAAACGATGGGTGATGGAGCTCTGGATCTCATTCAGATGCTGTCTTCCTTTGATCTGTCACGAGCGGTGATGAGTGGCTGAGATTGGGTGTGAGGTTTGCCACTGAAGAGTATGGATCTCAATGGGTTTGGTTTAATGCGAAGCCGAGATACTTGCAAAGAAGTCCCGGGGTGGTTGTACCACCGTGGACTCTCCGATGATCAAGTTAGTCGAGATATTTGGACAGAATAGCGGTCTATTTGAGTAAAATTTGCCTTACCTGAGTCGTCTAAGAGGGGGTTTATATAGTGGCAGCCATGGGCTGGCGGGTGCGAGATTTACGCCGGCTGTTACGCCCTTGGAGCCGCGCTTGCACAAATGGCAGGATCCTCTATTAATGGCGAGATACGCCCGTTAACGGGGGAGCGCGATTGCGCGGAACGCGGGATCGTGCGGCGGTTATCTCGCGTATGGCGAGGTTCGCGGAGCCATGGCGGGGATGTCTATGATTTGTGCTCTGGGTCGGTCGATGAGACCGAGGAAGCTTAGCTCGGCGGGAGGCTCAGAGGCGAGCGGGAGGCCGAGCAAGCTTGGTTCCGTGTTAGCCCGGCGGCGTGCTAGGAGGGCTGAGAGAGCTCAGCGTGCAGGAGGGCTCGGAGACGAGCCAATGGTTATTTGTAAGAAGAGCATAGGAGTGGTCTGGAAGGCCACCAAAGGTCGGGAACATTCTCGGGAAGAATACCCGGGGTACGCCTTCAATGTACCGTTCTTGCTCCTTTCCTGTAAGCCTTGGGACACGTCATCTGCCACGTGTCATGATCTGGGGAGTTTTCAGTACCGAGCATCATCATTAGCCCCCCACTCTCGTCCCGACCTATTTATGGGTCGGGTCGAGAGTGGTCTGATCGGTCACCCGGGCTAAGTTCTTATTTGAAGACATCGTCGGCGCGGATCCCGGGCGGTTAGTCGTATTTTTTGATGACGTCAGCGGATCAAAGAAGAGATCGTGCATTAAAGGAGAAGCGCCGATTCGATCGTATGTTCGTTGAGGCGGCAGGCCACGCGTTCGGCGCTGGTTGGCTGATGTGACGGGCCGCCGGTGTCCTTGGCGCTTGAAGGGGCACGTCCAATGGTCTTGTGACACGTGGAAAGTTGATGGCCGTCGAACGCGAAGCGTCTGTTTTGGCGGGAATCGATCAGCGCCGTTGGATGCACTTGCCGAAAGCTATAAATAGAGGTGGGATCCCCCAGGGTCCACACTTCGCTATAATTTCTTCATCGCTGTGTGTGTTAGCTCGGCGCTCTTCCTTTTAGGTCGGACTTCTCGTTCTCTTTTCCTCGGAGGGCTCATTCCTTTGCTCAGATTAGATGTCTTCTTCTGGGGAGTCAGTTGAGATAGTTGAGGTAGAGTCTAGGGAGTCTTTTGCCGCTTCTTCCTCTGTCTCGTCCGAGTCGGAATCCCTCCAGGGAGTTAAGGTTAGTCATGCCATCCGGGGTTGCGCGGCAGGGACGGTCCCCAAAGCGCGTGTCAGGAGTGTCTGTGACGCGTTTTTCCTCCTAAGGCATGTGGACGAGCTCACCACAATCCGGGCTCGCTTCCACATTCCTCCCGGCTACTCACTTCGCTTGGCCGGGGAGGGAGATAGGGCCGACCAGGTACGGGGCAAGGAGATTGCCTTGTACTTAGAAGCCTTTTGGGACGGAATGCGTCTGCCCTTCTCCTCCCGAGGTGAGTGCGCTGCTGCGTTGCTTTCAATTAGCCCCGGGCCAGCTAGTGCCGAACTCGTGGAGGATTCTCCTCGGGTTCCTGGTCCGGTTGAGACTGCAGGAGATCCCTTTCAGCCTGAACCTTCTCATTTCCTCCCTCTGCTACAAAAATCATCCCGACACTCATAAGAACGAGCCTAGCTGGGTATACGTTTCTTTTAGAAAACACAGAGGAGGGGCGGCCGGGTCGGGGGTCGTAGCAGTACCTTCTTCCATCCATGAATGGAAGGAGAAGTTCTTGTTTGTCGGGCCACCTGAGGGTGAGGATTGGCCTGTGCCTGTCCAGTGGCACATGGCCAACTGCCCACGGGTGAGGCGGTTGTCCGATCCTGAAGCGAGGGCAGTGTCGGCATGGGAGCCCGTCCAACGGGCCGATGTGTTGTTGTCCGAGCAGGCGCTCAGTTGGGCCGGGCTCAGCTCCGCTCAGTTTGCGGGTAAGTTAGGAGCATAGGCGACATGTTTAGACTTGTGTATTCTTCTATTCTTTCTGGCATTGCTAACCCCCTCTTTGTATTTTCGCTCTTTGTTTTTTGCAGAACCGATGGACCGATCTAAATTTCGAGCTGCTATGGCCGAGAAGAAAGGGAGGAAGGCCGGAGGCGCCGGCCCGTCACACCCCGTTGCGAGCCCGGCCCCGTCAGCGGCCGCTTCGGCTAGGCGTTCCACTACTCCCTGGGCTCTGGAGATCAGCCACGGGGAGAGCCGCAAACATGCTCGGGAGCAGGAACCCCGGGTTGTGGAGGTGGCGGAGGAGGCCGACCCTACCATGGCCCCCCTCAAGCGGCGCAAGAGGACGGTGTCCCGAGCCCCGTCTTCCTCGATCTTCGTGCAGGAGGGGGATCTTTGCTACGAGGTGCTCTCGGAGCTTTCTGTTGCTGATAGCTTGCTCTCTGAGATGGAGCGGTCGGCTGGGGGTAGAATCCCCTAGGGGTCATGCCCAAATCGCGGCCATAGCTCGGGAGTCCGTGCAGGTTAGTGTCCGCCTCCCGTTCGGGTTTTCATTAAGCCTTTTTGTTTGTAGGACCGTATACCTTTTTAACCCCTCATTTTGTTTTCCTCAGGTCCTCCAGCATAACGCCCTTGTCGCCAACATCGAGCATGAGGAAATCGCCCCGGCGCTGCATCTAGTGGGCGAGTCTTCCTCGAGGGAGGAGAGCCTGAGCCGGGAGCTGCGTCAGGCGAGGGAGAGGATCGCCGCCCTCGAAAACCGGGTGTCTGCCGAGGAGGGGGTGAACGCCAACTGCCGGAAGTCCATCCGAGATTTGATGGAGTTCAACAAGGTCGTTGAGGCCAAGTTGGAGGATGCCAGGGTGCTCGCTGCCACTCTGAAGAAGACACGGTACACCCTAAAAAGGGAAAATGAGGCGCTGAAGGAAGGGATGAGGCGCGCTGACCTCCGGACTGCGAAGGTGGTGGAGAGCTACAAGACGTCGGATCAATTCTACGTCGACCTCGCCGATGCCTCGGCCCTCGTCTGGCATGATGCCCTCGATGCAGTCAAGGCGCTGATGCCTGAGTTTCCCGACGATAAGCTCCGGCTCGAGTACCACCTCAAGGGTGAGGTGCATGGGGATGCCGCCGGAAGCGTCGCCGGGGGGAAGGCCCCTGGTGGGGGCGTTGGGGAGAAGTTGGTCATCCCGGCTCCCAGTGCCGAAGCTCCTGCTATGGGCGCCGACCCTCAAGCCGCCACCCTGGCTCCCGACGCTACCGCGGAGCACGTCGAGGTCCTCCCCGGCCCCGAGGCCTGAGTCTCCCTGCCTTCTTTTTTATTTTTTTCTTGTTTTGGAATTTTGTAAGCCTTCGGACGAATTTGTAAGGTTGGGGAGCCCACAATACCTTTGTAAAGGTTCCCGAGTTGTAAATAAAGTCCTTTTGCAGAAATTTTTGTGGCAATATTTCCATTTCGCAATAACGTCTTCATCTTGCTCGCCTGATGAGCGCTAGGTCGGCGACCGATCCTTAGTTGGCGATCGCGTGTCGAATTAAACCTAATTATTTATCAAAGTATACAATGGCCGGTGTAAGGTCGGCATCGTTATGGCCCCGAAGTCAAGGTGGCGATTGCACGTTGAAGGTATGTCGGTTGGTACCTCCGAGTAGAAAGACGCAGACTCGCCCATTTCCTCGAGTTGGACTGGCGACCATCTCTCTGAAGATAGGTCAGCATAGACGAGATTGAGGGCTTCCGACCCTCAGCATAGATGGGTAGGGAGTTACCCACTAAGGATGGACCGAGCAGGGAAGCTGTTCGGCGGCCTCTTGACGAGGGCTTCGATCCTCAGCATAGACGGGTAGGGAGTTACCCACTAAGGATGGACCGAGCAGGAAAGCTGCTCGGTGGCCTCTTGACGAGGGCATCGATCCTCAGCGTAGACGGGTAAGAAATTACCCACTAAGGATGGACCAAGCGGGGAAGCTGCTCAGTGGCCTCTTGATGAGGGCTTCGATAGTAAACTACCGGCCAAGGATGGACCGAGCAGGGAAGCTGCTCGGTGGCCTCTTGACGAGGGCTTCGATCCTTGGCGTCGGTGGGTAGTGAACTACCGGCCAAGGATGGACCGAGCAGGGAAGCTGCTCGGTGGCCTCTTGACGAGGGCTTCGATCCTTAGCGTAGACGGATAAGAAGTTACCCACTAAGGATGGACCGAGCAGAGAAGCTGCTCGGTGGCCTCTTGATGAGGGCTTCGATCCTTGGCGTCGGTGGGTAGTAAATTACCAGTCAAGGATGGACCGGGCAGGGAAGCTGCTCGGTGGCCTCTTGACGAGGGCTTCGATCCTTGGCGTCGGTGGGTAGTAAACTACCCACTAAGGATGGACCGAGCAGGGAAGCTGCTCGGTGGCCTCTTGATGAGAGTTTCGATACTTAGCGTCGATGGGTGGTAAACTACCAGCCAAGGATGGACCGAGCAGGGAAGCTGCTCGGTGGCCTCTTGACGAGGGCTTCGATCCTTGGCGTTAGTGGGTGGTAAACTACCAGCCAAGGATAGACCGAGCAGGGAAGCTGCTCGGTGGCCTCTTGATGAGGGCTTCGATCCTTGGCGTCGGTGGGTAGTAAACTACCAGCCAAGGATGGACCGAGCAGGGTAGCTGCTCGGTGGCCTCTTGATGAGGGTTTCGATCCTTGGCGTCGGTGGGTAGTAAACTACCAGCCAAGGATGGACCGAGTAGGGAAGCTGCTCGGTGGCCTCTTGACGTGGGCTTCGATCCTTAGTGTAGACGGGTAAGAAGTTACCAAGGACGGTCCGAGCAGTGAAGTTGCTCGGTTTTGCCCGGCCTTCCTAGATGATGTGTGAATACCTGGAAGAGTGACCGTCGCGGGCGGCACGCGGCGGAAACGCATAAGTGAGGCAAGGTGTTCCAAGGTCCGCGTTGTTCCAACTTCGATTCGTCGAGAAATACAGGATACCCGCCACGTGGCAGTACAGTATTGGAAGAATTGAGCGAATCCCAGGATTCGCGCCCATGCGTGTGCAAATTTGGGCTCTTGGTAATTCTGTGGAGGCTATAAATAGAGAAGGAGATGGGTTTGTTTCAGCATTGCTTCTTCGAGATGGCCGGGCGTATTTACTCGATTGAAGAGATCATCACTCCAGACGATGTCTACCTGTACGACCAATCAATTTCCGAGGATAGGTACTGGGGTGTGGTCCAGCGCATCGAGGACCACATCGGCCGTCTTCTTCCTTGTCGGTCGTCCCTCCTCCAATTGTTGATGCACGCAATTTGGAGGACGTCACCGGGGTTGTACAACCCCCTGCCGAGGAGCTGCTGGACGAGGCCCTCGATAAGGTCCGTACGATTTACGTCATCGGCCTCATCTCGAAGACCAGTCACGACTGATCTGTGGCCCTCATTTTGGAGTGCTTCCAAAAGAGACAGATTGTGATCCAGGGC
Organism: Agapanthus africanus; assembly: GCA_030015575.1. Classification (NCBI taxonomy): domain Eukaryota; kingdom Viridiplantae; phylum Streptophyta; class Magnoliopsida; order Asparagales; family Amaryllidaceae; genus Agapanthus; species Agapanthus africanus. The sequence goes on along the minus strand of CM057350.1, from coordinate 125,293,617 downwards.
TTGGCAGATGGAGCACCCGGCGCTTCCATGGCGTCCCGGGTTTGCGTGCAGCATCGGCGGGAGCGGGCTGCAGAGGCGAGGGCTCGGCTGGCGGAGATCTCCTCAGAGTATCACCAGGAGTACTTCCTTGACCCTGTTCCTCCTCTGTTGTAAATTTTTTTTATGTTAGGCTGAGAAGCCCATAATACCTTTTTATAAGTAAATAAAGCTCTCTTTTTGCGATGTTCTGGCGTTTCTTGTTTTTGAAAGGTTCCTAGGCACCCTATAGTGGTCTCACAAGGCATCGAACATGCCAATATAAAAATTTACGGGTGCCGAGAGACCCGACTACGGATCGTCGGCTAGATTTCTAGGCGAAAAAGCAAACTAGTTAACACTTAACTAATGAGAATACGGAAATACAACCTTTGTAGATCCGGTGCTCCACCTCCATAGCTCCGCAACGAAGTCCCCTCGCTGTCCATTTGAGTTCTCGGGCTCTAGCGTCGGTTTCGTCGGAGAATGGGCAAGCTAGGTCGTCGATGTCCATGCCGAAGATGATCTACGTCGAGGCATCGCTAAATCAAGCTCCGACTTCATCAAGTCAAGAAACTTGTGAAGAAAACACACTCTACTACTTGGCAAGAGGTAGAGGATGAAGAAATAGGAAGTGGGTAGACTTTAGAATTGGATTTCTCACTCATTTCCATCAATCACCATTGATGGAGCTTGCTTTCTTCACTTGAAGAAAGGAAGAAGAAGAAGAATATTGTTATGATAAGTTATTCAAAAATGAAAAGAAAAATCAAAAACTTATCATAATCTAACCATGGTAAAGTGTAGAGAGTTAATCATGGTTGAATGGAATGGTTAGGGTTAAGCATGAGACAAAATGGTCACTTGGTCAAAGTCTTCAAGAAGCTTCAACTAGAATACAAAGAAAGCCACCATTTTGCATTATGCTTATCATTTTCTAAAAATGAATAAATAAACAAATAAATGAATAAGTAAAAACCCTAATCATCCACTTAACCATAGTTTAATACTTTACACTTAACCAAAAAGCATGTATCATCAAACATGATACAATCATGTGCACAAAATCATATCGCATATGCAATGCGCACACCCGAGTGAGAATATCCATTTAAAGTGAACCGATACTAGTTAATGCAAAGTAATATATCAAATATATAATTATACATTAAATCATTGAATCAACACTTGATTTAACGATCCGGTCATATCGTATATAACCGACTAGTATCCAATGTATCGGTTTATCGAATCAATCCTTGATTCGATAACTAGGGTATATCGTATATAACCTAATCGATACATTCATCGCGAGAATGAAATACGGTATCACATACACGCATTATTCTCGGTCCCGCACATATCTCATATGCGCTCCTATTTCGTTTCGCTTGAGCCAGGAAACCTCTGTGTAGGACTCTAAAGACTCGTCAATACGCCGGCAGCAGGTGATGATCATATCAAACACCCACAAGCCGCAAGCGGTCTGCTAAACGTAACGGACACCTGGGCATTGAGCGATCAGAAGATCGACGAGCAAGCCCGCTCACACTCCAGTGAATCCAACCAGTAACACTACCGTACAGTCCGGTCTGATCGTCTGATATGTCGCATATCTCGCCTAGGGGTGGTAAACGTCAGACCCCAATAGCTCGATAAGTCGTGTCGATATGAGGTCTATAACTGTTCGAGAAACTACTGGTAACACTTACCAGTAAATCTCAGCAACCCTGGCCAGGGATTTCCTGTTATAGCCAATCGAACACAGCGCAACATCAACCCCCTATACCGGGAGAGACGAATCCCCTCCTATCGCTCATTGCCTCCATGTGACTCGGGACTGTACCCAAAAACCACCGTTTTGCACGCCCTCTTGGACGTGGTAAGATGGAAATCAAAGCACAGTAGGAACCACACGAGACTCTATGACGATCTCGGGTCAACAGACTACTCTGTACCAGTGTCACCAGAGAACTGCCATCTGACGTGAGGTATAATACCATCTGGGAGTTCTCGGCGAGTCCGTCCAGTGTACCCAGTCTCCACTGAGCACCCGTATATCATCTCTGATGTCAAACACCAATGGATATGGGATCATCCATCGCCCATCTGTATGGGTCGAGAAGGTATACGCTAGTCTACTCTGGTATATCGATGCCCCGTCTCGATATACCCACGACTAGGGACTGTGAAGGATGTACTTATGGACTACCATGTCCCCACTAGTATGATCCGCATCATAGTCCAGGTAGTCAAGCACACATCCTAAGGGCTTTACCAACATGTAACAGAGAGACAATCAGTATACACGTTAAGGTAAAGGGTAACCAGATAGCATACTATCATGTCGAGCAAGAAGGTCATCCCTATATATGTCCCAGCATCCACTACAATATACATCCTATGTACAGTAATGGCCTCTAGGGCATACATATAACTAACAATCTCCCACTTGCACTAGGGCCATCTGTAGCAGTGGTTGCAGTATCTCATACTCAACCATCCCATAAAAAAATCTCTCTTTGGGAACAGGCCTTTGTGAGTGGATCCGCTGTGTTGTCTTCAGAATCTACTCTCCAAATCTCGATCACCCTGGAGATCAACCATCTCCATGATCAGGCGATACTGCCTTAGAATATGTCTGGATCACTGATGGGACCTGCGTTCCTTGGCATAAGCCATAACTCCATTGTCACACAATGGGAGGAACATAGTTCATCTCATGAACCAATATACACCCAAACAGCCTCTAGGGTAGCATCTTAAGTAGCGATGTATCCTGCCTTTATCGTCTAGTATGCCACGGTATCTAGCTTGGAACTTCTTCTAACATACCGTCCCTCTACTGAGGATTAAGACAATGCCTGTGACTGACACTCAGTCGTCTTTATCACCCTGGAACCCTTCCAGCGATTCTCCCCAGGATCGATTGATACCATCTCACTACAACTAGTGAGAATCCTAACATCCATTTAAATCTATCTCATAGATCCAAAACTCAGGATTTAGGAGGTATCATTTTGATCCTTTATGGAGAATCATAGTGATAAGTGGAGATTGCTCGAGCGTAGCATAGGAAACTCCTTCCCTATCAAGAGTATGTCATCCACGTACTCTACGAGGATCGTCACCATACTCCCTACTACCCCTTTTTGTTTATACAAGGTTCATCTACCATATTGATGATGTCAACTTCTTTGACTAATCCATCAAAACAGATGTTCCAACTCCGCGATGCCTGCTTTATCCTATAAAGCATCTTGCACATGTTTCCGCTGCTCCCACTGTCTACGAAGCCCTCTGGCTGTGTACTTATAGACACTCTCTTCTAAACATCATTTAGAAAAGCAGTCAAGACACCCAACCACCAGATATCGCAGTCATGGTATGTAGCCGTGACAAGTAGGATCTGGATGGACTTAAGCATAGCTACTTGAAAAGGTTTCATCATTATCCGTACCTGGTCAATGATGCAAACTTTTAACAAGTCTAGCTTTGAAAGTCTCAACTTTTCCATGTACACCAAGTAATCTTCTCAAGATATACTTGCTCCTGATGGGGATTTAACCCTTCAGATATAGCAGCTAAAGTCCATACTTTGCTGGTGTATAAGGATTCCATCTCAGATCACTAAGCATCCAGCCATTCTCACAGAGTCTTACTCCTGATGGCCAGCTCGAAGCTAGTTGGGTCATCATCTCATGATGCAATCCTCGCTCCCACTGTCATAGAGAAACCGAAGTAACTCTCAGGTGGGTGAGGAACCCTACTAGATCGGCGGAGAGGCTGAGGTTCGTTGGTCACTATTGAATCATTTGGTTTTATCAAATCATCTGCTGTAGTTTGTATAGCTGGAACCTTTCCAGTTCTACATAACAGACCTTGCCTCGAGCTTGTCCGGATTTTGCTTTTAGACATAGGCCGGACAACTCCAAATCTTAACTAGCTTAAGACATGGGCTCTTCCCATACCATATCTCATATGGAGCGGTAGGCAACTGACTTGATTTGAACCCTATTCAATAGGTATGCAGCTTCTCAAGTGCATAACTCCCAAAAAGGAAATAGGTAACTCAGTAGTACTCATCATAGAGCACACCTTATCATATAGGGTGTGATCGCTCCGCCCCGATATACCATCGTGCTATGGTGTATACGGAGGAGTAATGCTGAGAGAGAATCTCATTCTCCTTTAGAATAGTCCTGTAATTCCGTGCTCAAGTATTCTCCTCCTTGATCACATCAAAAGACATAATACTTATACCCGCATTCTGGTTTTCTACTTCTAACTTATATTCTGTGAATATCTCAAAATGTTCGGACTTGTGTTTCAACAGGAACATATGTCTGAATCTCGAGAGATTATCAGAGAATGTAATGAAGTACAAAGAACCGGTCTTGGTATATGCAGACTGGGGATCTACATACATCAACATGTATCATCCCAAGAGTTCACTAACTCTTTCTCTGTTTCCAATAAACAGAGCTAGTGTCATTATATCTTTGTGACATGACTGGCAAGTTTCACAAGATGTAGATTCAAACTGATTTAAATATGCATCTACATGTAACTTCAGCTAGTCGGGTCACATTGATCTGACCTAGTCTACAATACCTCAAGAAGAATTCGTTCATTTCTGAACTCTTCCGCTTGTGTGTGTTCCATATACTAAGAACTGTAGTTTGATTTAGAACATCAATGCTTTTAGATAACGTGCATGAACGGATCAACTTTTGATATAGGAAATGTTCAAAACATTATCCAACAATACAAAATTTTATCATTTCTTTACTGATAAAGAGACTGATATGATTTTGTATATCAGGTTCGGTATCTAATAACATTCGTTCAGAATCAATGTATTGGTAATACAGGGTGACAGTGACCGACAGACTTGGATGCAACTCTTGCCCCGTTTTCTGCCTCATGAAACTTATCACCCGTTCTCAGTTCTCTACCTATCTGTAGCCCTATGTAACAGATTACATATCTGGGATCCTGATCCGGTATCACATACCCAGGACGTAGAGGTTACAGAGAAACAGTTCTGTATAATGAACGCACCCGAAGATGATGCATCAGCATGCACTCTCTTCGTTTGGGCGGCACGGGAAATCTGGTATTCCCCAATTTCCTGCTCTGTCTTATAACATTTATAAGTTGGAGCGGGACCAACGTTCCCCAGCTCAGTATAACAAGCGGGTTCGGTCAATAATCCGTATTATTATCTTGATTAAGGCGTGATATGGTCGCTACCTGGAGAGAGAGAGAAGAAAACACTCAGCGTGCGCTCTTTCAAGAATAGATTGGTTATTATTTTATCTAATCAGGATGGCTCCCACTGCTTTTTATCAAATCTTCCTTCAAACCCTAAAAGGAAAGACTAGCCGGGATTAATTACACACTACAAGTTCGCCAATCTTTCAGCCAGGCCAGTGTCGGTACTTTGAGAGAGGTCCCCCGTGCTTTCGCACGAACCTAATTAATGTAAACCTCGTTTTCCCAGAGGCGTAACCTCGTTGACACCTTTCTAGACACCTACTTGATCGGTTAATTGTAATGTATAAAAAATCTCCCAGGAGTAACTCTTACTCGCAGCGGGTATCGGGATCCAACTATCTCATAGAAGGTATGCAATCTCATTGCAAATCTCAACACTTGAAATTCCCGATAATATTTTGTCCCTAGCGTCCTATGACCTTGACGCAGGCCAACAAACCATAGTCCGCTAGTCAAGTTCAACCCGTCATTTCCTGATTGAATTAAACCCACCCGTACGACCCTTGACGCAGGCCAACAAAGTCGCACGACTACCCTAATCCAATCACATCATATGCTTATGCAGATAAGCACCAGTTAGCTACCGCACACTACGCCTTGACGCAGGCCAACAAACGTAGCACGAATACTAACTACTACTTATCTGAAATGACGGAGGGCTACGACAGGTTTTTCTGAAAACCTATTGCGTAATGAACTTGATATCGTTGTAGAATCAAATGATTTTAAAATGGAGTGCTTTTGAGGCTTTTCTAGTTTTGCTAAAGGAGTCACTCCCGGTGAAGGGATCGTCGGTCCTTTCCTCGTCGAATGAGGTGCGGGATATATCATATATATCACTGTGCAAAGCAAAAACACTTAAAAGCGAACAAAAGACAAACCGAGTGTGTAGCATCTGCCAGTTATTGCTAAAGGAGTCACTCCCGGTGAAGGGATCTCGGTCCTTTCCTCATCGAATAAGGTGCAGGATATATCACATATACCGCTGTGCAAAGCAAGAACTGTAGCTACCTGTTTTATTTTGAAATTCGATTCTACAACATCTTAGGTTTCTTTTATTTCATTAATCATATTAATGAAGTCCCATCATTTAAATACCTAAACATCACAGATAAATACGACGTACACTTATGCCATCCGCATTCGCCTCGATGTCCCCTCGTGCACCGTTAGGTTAGGTAACTAACGGCAGAGCAGGGCAGGGCTAGCGCGGGTGTAAAACATAAGTAACGTCTATATAATATATCATTTATACTATATACTGTATCTATCACAGAACATCACATGATCACATCACAGATATCGCAGCAGAAGAATCATATGAAATATTGGATATACTAGGACGTCCGTGTTTTCAATACGAGCCAGTATAAAACACGGATTCCACGGTCGCGATGAATAGCCAAACCCACACCCCTAGACCCCTACGAGAGCGGCAAGCAACCCTACCAATTCTGGAGTTAGGAGACCCGGGCTCGACTCCTCGAGTTGGTCTCCCACTGGACTCCAGAACCCGGTTACTTGTGCCCTCCTCCTTGGGTCTATCCTAGTGCGGAAAAGTAAATAATATACATCAACGGTGACTACTTCCGCTACTTGGAAGTGCCCCAATAAAAGAATATTACATACAAGTTTTTACATGAATGAAAATGAAAAACACTCATCTCACATAAAAACCCCCGGCTATTCAAACACGACGATCCAATATAACATATCCAGCAACACATAACATCACATGTCATCAACGTAAGTAAATATGCACATCCCAATTGTCGTTGACATATAGCAACGAAACCGGCGATATCACATATTACACTTACGGTCACAGAAAAGAAAGTGTAAAACTACAACAGTTGGAATCCGCAACCTCCATAGACATCGCATGCCTAATCAAATGAATTACTTAGACATCGCATGCCTAATAATTATAAACCCCGCATTTTAGTCTCAAAATCGAAAACTCTTTTCAATATCAAGTCGGGCAATTCAACAAGATTCCCGACATTTTGATCGAATACTCGTCGCAAACTTCAGTAGGCGGCCGCACCCCCGATACCGTCGACGAAGTGCACCAAGGCGGAACACCGCTGCCGCGAGCACCCGAACGGATGCTTCCGGCGACGGGGTTCTCCTACAGTCACTTGGTCGGGGCTATGGAGTGAGGCTGTCTATTAAGTTTACCCGGCGAGTATCCGCGTACGCTACGTGATTGCGACGGACTTTTGATCACATCAAAATTCCGTGGCAACCGATCAAGTGAGACTAAAGTGCTATGTTTATAACATTCATACAGTTATCTCATAACTCCTTGTGAATTCCAATTATTGTATCCCATTCCAGATAAATAGAAAATGTTAAACTTTTCGATCGAACAGTCAAACACCCAAGTTTTCCCGATACAGATCAACACATGAAATAAGTCTAAAAACATTCAGTTCGTGCCTCAGTATCAACGGTCCAGCCGTAGAAGGGTCAAGCCAACGCCTCACATGTGGCACGCCGTACTGCCCCAAACCCGAAGGTTCAAAGGGCAGTTCAAGACGGTCACATAATCGAGTTAAGGTTTGTTGTCTTCTAGAGGGTCCATCGCGTTAGTTGCACTACTTAGAACGTCGTTAAACAACGGAAAAATCCAACACTTGGAAATTTCCCGACAGGGGAAAAATTGGGTATTTATATCCGGTCGAATTTTTAACATATTCTAAAATTTATCCGGAAAGCCACACAGACAAAATTTGATAATCCGATCGAACTCATGAAAACCCAAAACAACCCCTAAAAACTCAACTGTATAATAAATATTAAAATATCCCAGGAAAATCAGCACAGAAATCTGAGAATTACTGTGAAAAGAAAAATGCACAAAACGACAAAACCACCGCTGAACCGCCGCGGCATGCATAGCACGTGCCGCGGTTCTGCGGTGGAAAAGTTGAGTTAGGCCCACGAAATTTACAGTAATTCTTAGAAAACCCTGCTTGATTTTCTGCATATTTTTAATACTGAAAAATCACTGTTTTTGAAAATTGGACAGAGAGCATGGGTGTGTTGGGATTTCGGGTTCGTTCGGAGTTCAAAATCCGTCTAGACTTCGCCTAAGGCTCTAGCTAGGCTCTGATACCAGTGAAAGGTTCCTAGGCATCCTATAGTGGTCTCACAAGGCATCGAACATGCCAATATAAAAATTTACGGGTGCCGAGAGACCCGACTACGGATCGTCGGCTAGATTTCTAGGCGAAAAAGCAAACTAGTTAACACTTAACTAATGAGAATACGGAAATACAACCTTTGTAGATCCGGTGCTCCACCTCCATAGCTCCGCAACGAAGTCCCCTCGCTGTCCATTTGAGTTCCCGGGCTCTAGCGTCGGCTTCGTCGGAGAATGGGCAACCTAGGTCGTCGATGTCCATGCCGAAGATGATCTACGTCGAGGCATCGCTAAATCAAGCTCCGACTTCATCAAGTCAAGAAACTTGTGAAGAAAACACACTCTACTACTTGGCAAGAGGTAGAGGATGAAGAAATAGGAAGTGGGTAGACTTTAGAATTGGATTTCTCACTCATTTCCATCAATCACCATTGATGGAGCTTGCTTTCTTCACTTGAAGAAAGGAAGAAGAAGAAGAATATTGTTATGATAAGTTATTCAAAAATGAAAAGAAAAATCAAAACTTATCATAATCTAACCATGGTAAAGTGTAGAGAGTTAATCATGGTTGAATGGAATGGTTAGGGTTAAGCATGAGACAAAATGGTCACTTGGTCAAAGTCTTCAAGAAGCTTCAACTAGAATACAAAGAAAGCCACCATTTTGCATTATGCTTATCATTTTCTAAAAATGAATAAATAAACAAATAAATGAATAAGTAAAAACCCTAATCATCCACTTAACCATAGTTTAATACTTTACACTTAACCAAAAAGCATGTATCATCAAACATGATACAATCATGTGCACAAAATCATATCGCATATGCAATGCGCACACCCGAGTGAGAATATCCATTTAAAGTGAACCGATACTAGTTAATGCAAAGTAATATATCAAATATATAATTATACATTAAATCATTGAATCAACACTTGATTTAACGATCCGGTCATATCGTATATAACCGACTAGTATCCAATGTATCGGTTTATCGAATCAATCCTTGAGTTTTTTCTTTGTTCCCTGATTAAAAATCAGGAATTACCTCAATGAGGTATCACGTGCTCACACGTGACCAATGGTCACGTGTTGACACGTGATAGTTAAAACAGAAATAAAAACAAACGGTTGAAGGAGGACCCAATTGGGGGTCACGTGCTCACACGTGACCAATGGTCACATATTGACACGTGATAGTTAAAACAGAAATAAAAACAAACGGCTGAAGGAGGAACCAATTGGGGGTCACGTGCTCGCACGTGACCAAGGATCACGCCTTATAAATTAATAGAATTAAATTCTAAAATTCTCTAAAATCATTCCAAACAAAAAAGGATTGTGGGGAACCGTTGGATTAAAAATCCAAGGGTGATTAAAAATCACCAATTTATGGAAAGATTTTAGACAAGGAAAGATTTCCCTAAAAATCTCACCAGAAATAACAAACAGAATATCTTTGGATTTAAAATCCAACGGTGAATAAAATTCACTGTGTGATCTAAAGGATCATATTAATTATGAAAACAAACAAAATCTTTCAATGAAAGATTTACTAAACAAATTGATTCTTTACCTTCTCCTATAAATAGGAGCCAAGAGAAGAGAAGGGAAAGAATTTTTTGGGATCTTGAAATTTTCTAAAAGCAAATAGCAGAGAGAAAAGAAAGGAGAATTTAATTCTCAAGAAAGAAACCCTAGGTGAGAAAGGGGAAAAAGATCAAAACTTCATAAAGAAAAGAGAATTTAAAATCTAAGAGTTTAACTCTTCTGCAAAAGAACTTAGTTCTTCCTCTGGTTGAAGATCTGCAGAAGCAAATCTCCCTATAGGTTGAGAATTTAATTCTCATCGGGTTGAGGTTTTGCCATACAGACCCAAAACTTAGATGGGGAATTGAGTTTAGAGAATTTAATTCTCCCCAAAACAGAACTAGGGTTTAACCCTACATGAGAATTTAATTCTCCCAAATTCATAGGAATTTAATTCCTCCAAGAAAAACAGAACTAGGGTTTAACCCTATATGAGAATTTAATTCTCCAAAATTCATAGGAATTTAATTCCTCTAAGAAAAACAGAGCTAGGGTTTAACCCTATATGAGAATTTAATTCTCTCAAATTCATAGGAATTTAATTCCTCCAAAACAACTTGGCATCTTCGGAGAGGTGGATGGATAGCACCAATTAGAATCTGCCCCGAAATTCAGCGGCTAGACGTTTATCGTGTCTCTGCCGCGTCTTTCGGCGGGGACAGATTCTGGCACGCCCGGTGGGACCTTTTCCTCTTTCCACTCCACACTTCGTGTGTCGTGTTCGCGAACGAATCGCGGTTTGCTAATGGTTGCCATTGGGTTCGAGGTACTGAGATTTGGCATTTTGCTCGGTGCAGAAAGCGAAGGATCAATGGCATTCACTTGCATGAAGTGTTCCACCTGCAACTGTGATTCACGCTCCGCCTCATCCGGAGGCATAGCTTATGGGCCCCAAGCGGCTTCTCTGTTCACGATGCCGGTGGACCAGGTGACTCAGGCCACCATCGGATTGTTTTTCGGGACCATGCTCCTACCGATGAGCTTCAGCGCTCCTATACCTGCCCAGGAAGCTCTTAAGAAGTCGGTCTTTGACCGACTTACAACTACTGCGGTCCCTCTCAACGGGTCGTCCAGCTCCAGCATTTCAGTCTTCGCCAGATTGGGCCAAAGTTCCGGTGGGCCCATGATGAAGCCTACAATCCCAGGAAAGGTTGTTCCGAAGAGGATAGCCATCCCTGCTCCTAAAGTCGTCAAGCCGGCTTCTCCTGCCAAAGGGTCAGTCTTTATAAGATTAACCACTCCCGCTCCTGCTCCAAAGTCTGTCTTTGACAGATTAAACACTGCTACTCAATGGACATCAGTTTTCAAGAGGTTGACGCCAGCAATAGCGCCTCACCTGAACAGGGGACATGACGAAGTCACCCCTCAAGCCGAAACCACCCCAACAGCTCGACGTGCTTAACGTCGCCACTGGCGCCGAGTGAGAAAGGCTGGGGGCAACTCTTCCTCTGGGCTAACTCCACCAGCCCCAACGGTGGAAGTCAATGCTGCTGTTCCAACCGGGAACAACTTCGAACTGCTGAACAAGGCGCGCAGGAACTCTCCTACCGCTGCACTGAAAAGACCTCCTTCACCCGTGGAGAATGTTACAGAAACGAGGCCGGAGCAGCCTCCTCAGCAGCTTTCTACCAAAATTTACGAAGTCTGGCGACAGGTTCAGGAATCGGTGATTGATCAGGACTACTCTTGCCGGCCAAAGAAGCTTAAAGCTCGATAAGGAGAAAACCATCCTGTCAAGCCACCAAAGGCGATAGCCGTTTGGGTGCCCGCTACAACGGCTCCCTCAACGTCAACCGCTCAAAAGAGAAGGAGGCCGGAGAAAGCCCCTATGACCACGGCGAATCTCAAAAGCACTGAATCTAAACTTCCCAAGTCTGGGGACATGGTAATACATACCGTTTATATGGCTTCGGGAAAAGAAGAAAACCGTGCTTCTACGGGTCATCGACCGCTTACCCGATCGATAACGAAGGCTCACTAACAACAGCAGCAGAAACTTCAGGAGATGCTGACTGCAATGGCCGCACTCACTGGGCCAAAAGAAAATCCAGAGACCTCGGAGCAGCGTCGGGAACAAGAGACTGACACCGAGTTCCTCCGAAGATTGCTCGAGAGGAAAGAAAAAGAGGCTGCAGAGCAGGCAGCCAATATAAAAAGAATGGCTCTTTTGTTCCAAGACATGGCCGGCATGATGTTACAGCCGGATCTCCCAGCTGAAGATCCTCCGATTATCATTGAAGATGACAGAGAAGAGATATCGAACCCTCCTCCGGCTCTTTCAGCAGCTAAAGAGGAGACCATCTCCAAGACCGCTCTGGATGACTTCATTGCTCAGCAAATACGAGCTCACCAAGCGAATGAAGTGGCCGGCCAAGTTGTTAAAACTGGGCGACCATATCCAGGCTGGTATGACCAAATAAAGTACCCACCGGGATATACGATCCCTAAATTTCATGTATACAAAGGGACGGGCAATCCCCACCAGCATGTCGCCCAGTTCAGGGCTCTATGTGGAAACACCGGAGGTGATGATAAATTGCTACTTCGCCAATTCGTCGGCAGCTTGTCGGAGACAACGTTCGAATGGTACTTTGAACTTCCGAACGACTCTGTCAAAACTTTTGCGGAGATTGAGCTATTATTTACCCAACGTTTCGCAAGCTCTAGTGAACGCACCCCAATAACAGCATTAATCAATATCAGGGTGAAGCCAGGTGAAACATGGGTGCAGTACGCAATACGATGGTGGAACTTGTGGTCAAAATGTGAGCAGCGTATTGAAGAAGCGCCGGCAGTAGGCATGTTTGTGGGCACTCTCAACCCTCAAGCAACTATTTCCCAATTCATGATGTTCTTCAAGCCAACCACGTTCCAGACCTTGATTGACAAACTAGCCTAGATGGACCAGATGGGTCATAGACCATCTCCTCCAAAGCCGGAGGCGCGAAATGAATAAGGGAAAGGGAAAGCGACCCTGGTCGCTAATGCTCAGCAGTAGCCTAATGGTCCAAAATTAGCTGATCGCCAAAGTGATAGACAACCATCCCTTGGAGAAAAGATGAGACGCCCTTACTCGTTCCCTTGGGATAGGACGAAGAGGTTATTCGAGCTAGCGCTGCGCAACAGACTCATCAATCTGCCGGATCCAAAACTTCCGTTGCAGCCAGACGATGTCAACAATCCTAATTACTGCCCTTACCACCAAGCAGTAAGCCATCCAATCGAAGATTGCTTTGTTTTCAAAGGCTGGATTGAGGACCAATACCAACAAGGCAAGTTCGCATTATCCGAAAATTGGAAGGTGAACCCATCACAAGCTCAGGCCTCTAAAAAGGTGGACACGCTGGGGGCATCGTGCTCATTCATAGAGAAAACCCGATGGACCGAAAAGTCCGTAAACTAGAAACTCGCCTTAAATGCGGCAACGATGGACCGAAACGTCCTTAAACTAACAATGGACCGCAATGTCCTAAAACTAACAACGGACCGAAACGTTCTTAAACTAACGATGAACCATTATGTCCTGAAACTAGCTGTTGACCGAAACGTCGATAAACTATTACGGACCGTAGCATCCCAAGGCTGACAAAAAAAAAGAATAAAAAAAAGAAAGAAAACGGTATGTCCATAAGCAAAATGGGCACGGATGAAAACCCGAAAGGGCTCCGTGAGTAAAAACAGCAGGGCTACCGGCGAGTTTTGTGGCAAGTTTTGTGAAAACCCGAAAGGGCGCAAGCTCATTAAAAGACACTTGCAGGGTCCTCTCGATCGTGTAAGGAGAAACCACCTGCGTGAGATCCTTACGACTCACAAGGAAACAACACACTTAGGGATCTCCACGGTTCCTAAGGAGAAATTACACTTGCGAGATCATCACGACTCGTAAGGAGAACCCTCCTTTGAGACCCTCACGGCTCACAGGGTTCAAAAGCCTTAAGCTACAGGGATCTGAACCTGTTCTTAAGCCATCACAATCCCCAGACTGCCCTACAAGCGGTTCAATGCTGACCCTTGTATACAATCCACGGGCGCGAATAAACATTTCCCTAACAAAGTCCTACCGGAGACTGGGGATATGCTCATATGGCAAAACACACTTATAAGTCCTCTCGACTTATAAGGAGAAACCACTCTTGTAAGATCCTTATGACTTATAAGGGACCATACACTTAAGACTCCTTACGGCTCTTAAGGAGAAAACACACCTATGAGATCCTCACGACTCGTAAGGAAAAATACCTTTATGAGACCCTTACGGCTCATGAAGTCAAAAGCCTTAGTCAACAGGATCTTAACCCTGTTTGCTAAGCCACCTTTGTTCGACATCGACAGAGGAAAATGATGATTCGCTCCTGGCCATATCCCAGTTGTAGCGATGCTGATGCCTACACCGGTGTCAAATTCAAAGTTTATACTCGCAGCAGAAATCGGCGAGCCAAAAATGCATATGAAATAGCCAAAATGATGGGGCAACTTGCAACAAAATCAACAAGTAAAAATATATGCATACGAAATAGCCGAAATGATGGGGCAACTTGCAAATAAAAATCAGCAAGTAAAAATATATGCATACGAAATAGCCGAAATGATGGGGCAACTTGCAAATAAAAATCAGCAAGTAAAAATATATGCATGCAAATAGCCGAAATGATTGGGCACCGCGAAAAAAATAGCCGAAATGATTGGGCAATCGCGATTTTCGCGATGTAAAAATCTGAAATGATAGAGCATCGCGGAAAGAATTAAAAAAATGAAAGAATGAAACTTTTTGCCCTACAGGTGAGATCACATCGATCCCTGTATACAATCCAGGGGCATAAACAAAGAGGGAACCATACCTCCCCACCAAGCTCCATCAGAAAGCGAAGCCAAATCTCGACGGTTCATAGATAACCCAGAGACAACCTCGACATTTGTCGCAATATTGCAGACACAATGTCAACAAACGAAGCAAAGGAAAATCCCTAGCTTCAGGGTCTCGACGTCAACATCGACAACTTAAAGACCCACAACAGCGTTCCTCCTCATTCCAGCAGGGTTCAGACACAACAATCAATCTCGGAGCCACGACAAAGTCCCTAGTTCCAGATTTCGACGGTAACATCTACAGCCTAGAGATCATCAACGGCATTCCTCCTCATTCCAGCAGGATACGGATGCGATATCCACCAAACGGAGCCATGGCAAAGTCCCTAGTTCCAAATCTCAATGGCCACATCTACAACCTAGATGTCAACAACGGTGTGCCTCCTCATTCCAGTAGGACACAGATGTTACACCATCAAACGGAGCCATGGAATAGTCCCTAGTTCCAAATCTCGACGGTTCACAGACAACCTAGAGACCATTTCGATATTCGTCTCATTACAACAGACACAACGTCAGCAAATGACCTCCGTCGCGGAAATACGTCATCCACATGACCCCGTCACGGAAACATGTCATCCAAATGACCCCGTCTCGGAAACACATCATCCAAATGACCCCGTTTCGGAAATACGTCATCCAAATGACTCCGTCGCGGAAATCGTCATCCAAATGACCCCGTCTCGGAAATATATCATCCAAATGACTCCGTCGCGGAAAAACGTCATCCAAATGACCCCGTCGCGGAAATACGTCATCCAAATGACCCCGTCTCGGAAATACGTCATCCAAATGACTCTGTCGCGGAAATACGTCATCCAAATGACCCCGTCTCGGAAATACGTCATCTACATGACCCTGTCGCGGAAATACGTCAGCCAATGACCCCTTCTCGGAAACACGTCATCCAAATGACCCCGTCTCGGAAATACGTCATCCAAATGACCCCGTCGCGGAAATACGTCAGTCAATGACCCCGTCTCGGAAACACGTCATCTACATGACCCCGTCGCGGAAATACGTCAGCCAATGACCCCATCTCGGAAACACGTCATCCAAATGACCCCGTCTCGGAAATACGTCATCCAAATGATCCCGTCGCGGAAATACGTCAGTCAATGACCCCGTCTCGGAAACACGTCATCTACATGACCCCGTCGCGGAAATACGTCAGCCAATGACCCCGTCTCGGAAACACGTCATCCAAAGTCAACCCTTCCTAGTCACGTGGAATACGGCCTATGTCAATTCTGACCCCGTGGGAAACGTCCAGAGCGGAGCCTGGTCCTCGCAGAACACGACAGTGAACCCGTGGGAAGCATCCAGAGCAAAATTCCTGGCTACGTGGAACGCGGCTTATGTCAATCCTGATCCCGTGGGAAACGTCCAGAGCGGAGCCTGGTCCTCGCAGAACACGGAAGTGAACCCGTGGGAAGCATACAGAGCAAAATTCCTGGTTACATGGAACGCGGCTTATGTCAATCCTGACCCCATGGGAAACGTCCAGAGCGGATCCTGGTCCTCGCAGAGCACGGAAATGACCCCGTGTGAAGCATCCATGTAACAACCGAGCCCAATGCTACTAGTTTCTGTTACCGTATGATTGGTGTATGGTATTTATTTCATTGATCCTAATTGACTGTTGCTAGTATAAATTTTACCCGACAATTCATTTCTGCATATAACAATTTAAGGCATCTAAAATAAAATTAAAAATATTCGTCATGGCATGCTTGACACCCCTAACCCTGTTGTAGCGTCCGTGCATCGTGTTCTCGTCCCGTTCAGTGAAACGGGCGAGTTTGGACGACTACGCGCACGTGCGTGTGTCCGTTTTGGGGGTATGCTTTTTGGTTGTAAAATACTTCATTTTAAATTTTGGATCCCACCTAAAATTTTCTTATTTCAATTTCAAATTTTTGGACCCGACCCGGGCGCAATTTGGAAATATTTTACTTTGCGCCAAATCCCAATTTCTAATATTTTAACCATCGATTATATTTAAATTATAACCCTATAATATTTTCTCATTTCCCTAAATCTTCCACAAAAATTCCTTGCAGCCAATCAGGTTCATTTTAACCCGCGGGCCCCACCATTTTGTTCCCTCTCTCTCCCCGTCTCTCTCTCTCTCCCCTCTATATATAAATCTTCCCCCCCTCAATTTCTTTTTCCTTCATCGAACCCACGTCGCGAGAAACCCCAGCCGCCTAGCCCTTCGCCGCAGCAGCCCAACGCCGACGCCGTCACCACCGGCCTCGTCGCCTCCTCGCCCTCGTCACATCCACCTCTCCTTCCTCCTTTCCCATTCCTCCCGAGCACCTGCACGAGGGAACTGCGCACCCCTGCACACGTCGGCGCCGCCGGAAATCGCTGCCGACGACCGTCTCCGTGCCCCTGGCCATCGCGCACCCCCCTCCGTGAGTGATGCTCCCTCTCTCTTCTCCTTTCTTCTCCTTTCTCCCTGCTCATGGTTCTTGATCTGTAGGTTCCGTCGCTGTCATCGTAGGCCGACCGCCGGAGCTCCGTCGACGCCGTCGACCATCACAACCTCTTCACAATCCACAGTGAGTATCCTTCCCTCCTCTCCATCCTCCTTCCCCTCTTCCCTTCTTCTTCCTTTCATGTAATTCTTTAGTTGCTTATTGTTTTTGTATCTCGCCGGAATCCGGCCGTGCCGACGACGTGTCCCGACGATCCAGCGAGGTATCCTGACCTGTGTGGTTCCACTGTTCGTCGTTTGGGTTCATTCCGTGAACCGTGCGTCCGTCGTGAGTTTCCCCGCCGACGTTTTACGTTCCGTTTTCCCGATTCGCGACCCGTCGAGGCAAGTACCCCTTGCTACATGCTAAATAATATTTACATACACATTGATGACACCCTAAACCTGTAGTTTTAACTTTAGTACGATCATTTCCCTTTTTTCGTGTTCAATATTGTTATATATCATTTTATCTGTCAAACTTGGAACCTACCTTTTGCAATTACTGTATTGAACCTAATAACCACATTTACATGTTTTAATTACACCTTCACTAATGACGTAGCCTATGGCACTTTCTCTATAGTTTTACTTCATTCGGACACTCGTGTACATTTAACCCGTATTAATCGTGATTTCATCCATTGAACCCATATAGATATATATCATTGCATCCATAAAATTCTTAAACTGGTTAACATGATTTAACGGCCCTAACTGTCATATTGTATTCTTATAATGTTGATAACACCTCTGAAACACAATTGATAACTGTGCTGCTAATTAATCGATGCTTCTTTATTGTTTAATTCGTTGCTTAAATCTATGTTGTTGATGACCATGCTTGATTATGTAACTGAGTATCGAGCACACCCATGATATCGTTTACACCTTGACCTGACTTGCTACATACATATTGATTGACCCGACATGGTACCGTATACTGCTCGACTTAACCTGATGTACCATGACCTGACCCGTTACCTGATCTTGTGTCTAATGCTAACAAACCTGACATAAAGTCCTCATGGACCGTTCCTGTTGTCTATCCAGACAAACCTGTTTACCTGATCCTGTGTTGGCATTAGTTCTTGAGTACGGAATACTTGACTTGACATACATATATAACTTGGGGGTATGGGGAAATCAAAGGTGAAACCTGACTTGTAACTCAACAGTTCACTACCTGTTCTGATCAATTTAGAGGCTAGGCCAGCCTTGGAATGATGCTGCTGACATCATTCATCTGTACACCTTCCTGTTTAGTGCCTAGCGGCATGTCTCGGTTTCAGCCTGAGAATCTGGGGCCATGGTCCCGGGTATGTACGGGATACTATTGAGTTACATCGATGATTCATCAATTTGGTTTCAAAGACTTTAGAACAGAAAACCTGATAGAACAGTTTAGTTTACCCACTGCACTGCTCTGATTTATATTATTGTTACCCTTGCTTTATTCATGTTTATATTCGCATTGCCTGTTACCCTGTTTATATGTTATTACTTGATGACTTGATGCGCTGACGTCTGGGTTTTGCATGGCCCAGATTCTGTACCGCTGTTGCAGTCCGAGCAGGAGTACTTCAGCCAACAGGCTGAGCTGTGAGTGTCAGCAGTAGTTAGTTTTTCTTTCCTGCATTTTATTCCTGATGTGAGCCCGCATTATGGGACATACATTCCAGTTATCTTGTATTGGATCTTTCGCTTCCGCATTTTATTATTCTTGACTCATGTTATCTTGGATTATGGACATGTTTTAGATAGTTTTATTTTGTTCTTGATATCTCTACAGCCGTAATGTGACTGTGGATGGATACTTCCTACCCACAGGTAGCATGGTTGGCTATGTCACGTGCCCACTTTAGCGTACTCTGGGAAGCGGGGCGTGACAATCCAGAGCGGAGCCTGGTCCTCGCAGAACACGGCAGTGAACCCGTGGGAAGCATCCAGAGCAAATTCCTGGTTACGTGGAACGCGGCTTATGTCAATCCTGACCCCATAGGAAACGTCCAGAGCGGATCCTGGTCCTCGCAGAGCACGGCAATGACCCCGTGTGAAGCATCCACAGCGGAGCCTGGTCCTCGCAGAACACGGCAATGACCCTGTGTGAAGCATCCAGAGCAACTCCTGATTCCGTGAAATACGGATGATGATAACCTCACTCATCACTTGCGGGTCCTCACGACTCGTAAGGGAGCAAATTCTCTTGTGAGATCCTTACGACTTTCAAGAGAAGACACACTTAGGATTCCTCACGATTCTTAAGGAAAAATTACACCTACGGGATCCTCTCGACCGGTAGGGAAAAAATTCTTTATGAGACCCTCACGGCTCATAAAGTTGAAAAGTCTTAGGAGGCAGATTTTAACCCTGAATCCTAAGCCATCGTTGTCCTGCAAAGAGATCAAGATAGACTATCCACAGAATACATTCAATAAAAAGGGACACATCATTGAGAAGAAAAATATATTTTTTATTCATGAACCAAAATGGATACAAAGTACAATTCGTGAAAGAACAAAAATATACTCTCATTCAGGAGTATGTACAAAAGAAGAATAAAGAAAAAATATATACAAGGCTTTAAGTCAGCGGGCGATTTAGCAGATTGGCCAGTTTGTCCCTTTTTCGCTGAGCCTTGCTTTCATGGTTCAGTATTGTCAGAAGACGGGCCTCCGCCTGAGCTTGCTGAGCCTGGTATGAGGCAAGCCGGCCTTCGAGCTCTTTCTCAGTAGCCTTATGAGCCTCAACCCTTTCACGAGTGAACACGGTAGCTTTGTCGATGGTCACCACCTCCTTGATGGCCTCTTGAAGCACTCGCCAAAGTTCATACGCTTTGTTGGCCTTGGCTGTAAGGTTGTCCTGAAGCTCTATCAGTGCTTTCGAAGCCAGCTCCCTCTCCGAAAACTTGCGGCCGAGCCTCTTCTCACAAGATATCATATTCGCCGCACACCGCTCAATCAGGCCCCGTAAGCTTGCCTTCGCAGCCACAGCCTCCGAAGAAAGGCGGGTACACTCGAGCACATGCAAGCAAGCCTCCACCCGCCGATAAAACTCAACCCAGACTTGCACCACTGCTTCGCTATGATAGGTGGCAAGAAAGGGAAGAGCGCCGTTAGCTTCTGCAGCAAACGCTTCGGCCGTAATTACACTGCCAGCATGAAGTTCCTCGATCAAGGATGACAGAGAGGCGAAGCTTAGTTTTGCCATACGTTCTGAGGCACACAGAGCATAAGGGCCGGGTGGCATGGCGATGCGTGACTCCAGCGCGGTGAGAACTGGCAGGGCTGTTTAGATTTATAAACAGTCAGTGAAACTTGTAAGTAAAGAACAAATGGAACAACGTTGGGACTTTACTTACCCACAGTCATGCAGGAGGGCTCTGAAGCCTCTCCAGGCCCTTCGAGAATCTCGACCTCGTTGTCAGCCTCCAGATCTGTAAAGGACATCAATGTCATTTTATGAAATAGTGATAATGCTGTGAAAAGAAGGTAGACAACACTAACCTTGCCCAGAAGAAAGGACGATGCGCTGAGGAGATATTGCTTGTGGAGTAGCCATCTCCAACAGTCGCTGAAAAGACTGCTGGGGAGACAGATCAACGATAGAGGCCGCCAATCCGCGCAATTCTAAAAAGACAGAAGGGTTCAGATATTGGAAAGATAACTAATTTAAGATATAGAAGGTTACCTTCAACGCTCCTCCCATTCTGAGCTGGAGGGATAGCAGCTTCAACGGCCTCCGCCGCGACCTCGGGCACAATATCGGAGACGCGGGCCGGTGCAGCGGCTTCGGAATGAGGAGCAGTGGCTGCCGCTGCGGGCTCCAACGAAAGGAGGGTAGTCTCGACTACCTCCATCCTAGCCTCTGGGCCCGTTCCCCGCCGAAACACAGAGACGCGACCGCGTAGGTCTGTCTTGCCTGATATTCGAGGAAGATACCAATTGGTGCTATCCGTCCACCTCTCCGAAGATACCAAGTTGATTTATGGCACCATGTATCGAAGGTTTAGACGGATACGGCCGATGTAGCAGACTTCGTCAGATTCCCCCTCGTTTGAGGGGTTTTTGATTGTGGGGACGCTCTTCCCTGCAGGCGCAAGCCCCTGCAGTTAATTACGCTATCGCATCGCGGTAACAACTTTCTCCTTCTCCATATGGTCACTTCGTGTCGTGGGTGTTTGTTTTGTGTTTGGTTGCCCGTGGATTGTATACGGAGACTAATTTATGTTGTCGCCCGTAGGACGTGGATTAGTCCAAATCCGTATCTTCTTAGATTTGGGTTTGGGGGTTGTGTTTAAGAATACGTTAGCCTTATTTGAGGCTAAGATCAATTTAAACGTTTGTTAAGGATACGTTAGTCTAATTTTAGACTAAGATCAACTTAACGGGATCATTAGGATCCGACAAGAGAGCAATTGGGCTCTATTGTTTAGTTTAGTGACATTGCAGTCGATAATTAGTTTAAGGACATTACGGTCCATTGTTAGTTTTAAGACATCGCGGTCGAGGTTAAGGATATCATAGTCCGTGAGTTTAAGGACCTCACAGTCCGGTGTTAGTTTTAAGACATCACGGTCGAGGTTAAGAACATCATAGTCCGTGGGTTTAAGGACTCCACAGTCCGATGTTAGTTTTAAGACATCACGGTCGAGGTTAAGGACATCATAGTCCGTGGATTTGAGGACTCCACAGTCCGTTGTTAGTTTTAAGACATCACGGTCGAGTTTAAGGACATCGTAGTCCATGAGTTTAAGGACCCCACAGTCCATGAAATGTATGGTTGTCGGGACCCGTCACCTCTTTGAAGACGTTGAGGAATTACAACGACAAATATCAAAGGAGTGAAGAGATGTACCCTTGAACCAAGGTGAGTTGTTTGAAAGAGCAGATGTGCTTAGTTCAATATAGGTTGAGGACTTATTGCCAGAATTGGGCTAAGTCCAATTAAAATGTTTTAACATTCTATTTTTTTCTGGCTATTAAGCCTTTATTTGGGCTCGGCCCTTTGAATAATGCTAAGCATTGGGCTATTTTTGTCTTTATTAGAACAGAGCACATTCTGATAGTGCGCCACGTGGCGCGTCAGGCGCTTTGCGCCAATTAAAGAGCGCATTGCGCTAGCACACGCGAAGGTGATACGTGTCGCGCTAAGCGCTGGTTCATTAGCGCATTTGCGCTTTCCATTTATGAGCGCGTTGCGCTAGTCTGTTAGCGAGCCAGCGAGCGACACGTGGCGCGTTTGGCGCTGAGCGCCAGTCCATGAGCGCAGTGCGCTGTTTCAGAAGCGCAAAGCGCAGATTGTGTCTCTAGTTGACACGTGGCAAGCCTTGGCGTTGTGCGCCGATCAAGGAGCGCAAATGCGCAGTTCATGAGTGCAAGGCACTTTTCAATAGCGCAAAGCGCATCTGATCAATTTTAAGATCAAAGAACAAATTTTATGTTCTTCTTTGGAGGCTTTGCCTCGAGATCTAGGAACAAAAGTTATTGTTTTGATAAAAGGCTCTGCCTTTATAGATCAAAAGATCTGTTCATGAAGTAAAATACTTCTTTTATTATTTTATGATTAGATCTTTTGATCTTTTCTTTTTTATTAAAAACCTTGGTCTTTTTTCAGATTTATGATCTTTTTAGAAGAGGGTTCTTTTTTACGAGATGGTTTCATTTCTGTTATTCAAGAACATGGTTCTTTTATCTTGAAAATGAAGAAAGATCTTCTTTTCTTAAGAGCTTGCTTTTTTTTGCAGAGGGTTTTTCTCTCTTTTCTTCTGTATTCTCTCTATGTTAGACTTGAAGTCTAGGGTCCTTTATATAGGGCCAATTAATTTGTTAAATCAGTTTTAAGAGATCTTTCTCTGATTGATTTGGGAATATTTTCCACCGTTGGATCTTTGATTCTAGGGTTTCTGTTTTACAGAAGATAATCTTTTTGTTTTAATAAGATTGAGAAATCTTTCCATGCAGAATTTGTTCTGTTTTTGGTAATTCATTATTTACCATTGGATCGTTGATCCAGCGGTGCTTAAAGCACAATCTTGTTGTTTGGAAAGATTTTGAGGAATTTTTCCTTAACAGAACTTAATTCTTGTTAATTAATGATTTATCATTATTATTAGATCCTCTGATCTGACGGTGGGAATTTTTTAATTCCAGCGCTGGCGCACCTACATTCGACACGTGGCGCGCAGCGCAGAGCGCAGCGCAACTGCGCTATCACACCCGTGCTTGACACGTGGCACGCAGCGCAGAGCGCAACTGCTCTAGCGCACCTGTGTTAGACACGTGGCACGCAGCGCAGAGCGCAGTGCAGTAACTGCGCTAGCGCACCTGTGTTTGACACGTGGCGCGCAGCGCAGAGCACAGCGCAACTATGCTAGCGCACCTGTGTTTGACACGTGGCACGCAGCGTAGAGCGCTGGATCTGAAGCGTTGCTTCAACTTTTAAATTTTGAATTTTGGAAACAGTGCTTTGCTCTGATTGGGGGGGTGCTGTCTAGGGCTCAGCGCTCCCGGCGCTGGCGTGTTTGCTTTTGACACGTGGCGCGCAGCGCGCAGGATCTGAAGCGTTGCTTCAATTTTTGAATTTTGAAATTTAGAACAGAGCTTTGCTCTGATTGGGGGAAACAAATGCCCCCCACCGTTGCGCTCACGTGGCACACACGTGAGTGCAGCGGTGGCAACATCTGATCCCTTGGATCAACTCAGAAGTTAAAGAGGCAGTTCAGTGCCTATAAATAGGACCTTTGGTCCTTTAGATGATTATCATCTTCTTCTTGAAAATTTTTGCTCAGAGCCTTGCTCTTTTGTTAAGAACTTTCAAGAGTCAGAACTCTTAGGTAAAATTTAGAAATTTTAATTTTAATAAATTATGGTTTTTACTCATTAACAGAGCCTTGCTCTTCATTGATCTTTGATCTAAAGAAAACTCTTTTAGGGATTCATTAATAGAGCCTTGCTCTCATGAACCCATAGATCTAAACAGATCTTTTCTTGGGGTTTCTTATCCCATGAATCAGAGCTCTGCTCTTTTGATAATACGTAGATCTTTTGATCTTTTGATGAAGAACTCTTAAGAGTTTTTTCATGGATCTTTAAGATCCCAGAATTTTAATTCTCAAGAATTAATTTTAATAATCTTTGATGGATTTTCCATTATGATTACAGAGCTAGGCTCTTTAAGGAATTTTATTCCTTCATGACCAGAGTTTGACAAGTGTCACTCTGTTATAGAACTTTGCTCTCAAAGGGAGATTTTCTCCTTCTCCCGAGAGATTTCTCATTCAATGAGAAGATTCCTTGAGGATTTTCTCATTAATTGACTGTCTCATCCAATGATGAGGCTGTATTATTAATTGATGCATTGTCGTCTGGATTTTGTGGATCCACCTTTGGTCCCCTTTCCACTGCATTGCAGTGTGGTACAAATTTTAAAGTACCGAGTGTCAGAAATTAAAAATTAAATTACAACACTGACAGTTGATTTCCGTCCCCCCTTTCGCAGGCAACATGTCTTTCGATGCTTCGTTCCCATTCGTTCGTTCAGAGGGAGGATTTCCTGGAGCACCCGTAGACCGGGATGTCCTAGCTTTGATCAGAGACCATGATTCGGAACATAAGAATCTTCATCTTTGGGGATCATGGTACAATCAGATTATCAGGGGTCGACAAAGCTTTTCATGCGCGGTACCCTCGGAGCCCATCACGGCGATCCATTACGCCAACTTACCTCCGGTGAACTACGCCGTGGAGATGGCTAATTGGACTTCGGAAGGCCTTCTTCAACCCGCTATAGCTTCGATTCCCGTTCAGCCTCCCATGGTTTTAGATACCTTGGGACGTCGTATTTGTCAAGGCGAAGCGCGGCCGTGGGGGCAACCATATAATATAGGTCTGATTCCCCGTCATCCGACCGGTTATCTGCAATGGGCCCGCTACATTCTGTCAGCGAAGAAGTCGCAGTTGATGAGGCTTGGGTTATATACCGCCGTTTATGCTTCTCTCTTCCAATATCCTACGCTTCCCACCTGGTGGGTTAAGGCCTTTTTGGAGCAGTGGAATATCCTTACTCACACCTTCCTCTCACTGGACCGGGAAGTGTCAATCTCTTTAGAGGAGTTTGCAAAAGTTTCTGGCTTACCGGTCATAGGGGAGCATTATGAGGAGCTGCTCCCCACGGACGAATATGTCTTCGGTGCCAAGCCAGTGATAATGGGCCTTACTCCGGCGAATGCTGTTCAACACCAGTTTCCCAGTTTGATCAAAGTGTTGGATATCTACGAGCACATTTTTCTCGAATCTGGGAGTCGCGGGGTTAGTTTCGAGGATTTCATCGCTCGCTTCCTTCACCCAAATGTCTTCTCGAAGGAAGCCATTAAATCCGCCACGCTTGACGACCCTTTCGGCTTAGGTTTGGACAACCTGCCAGCGACGGAGATAAATCAGAAGAGTTTCTTCCTTCCCAACTCTCCGGTTGTTCCTTTTGCGGGGATTGCAGTCCTTGGAATGGATGAAGAAGCCTTCTTTTTGGGATTTCTTGGGCTATGGTTGAGCTGGTTCGCGCTCCCGATGCACCTTCGCCGTATGAGGCCATCTGTCTTTTACCCGGCTCACCGGATGACAATTGGGGTAAAAGTGGCTGTCGGGGTCGCCGGCTTAGCCCATCTGTATTACGGCCTTAGCCAAGCGGCGGATATTACTGAACCTGGAGTACAGCATGTGAACTTCTCGATGCATTACTTCATGTCATGGCTCGAGCTACATGCACTTGGCGTTTTTGGTATCCATAGAAGGCCTTCATTCTATGACAGGTGCAGCTTCCCCCGGATTATGCGATTGGTCGGTGCCTCAATTGTAAATCCATCACCACGGGACGCCAGAGGTTTGCTCCTTCGTCTCTGCACAATTGGAGACGGGATGACCTTCACCGACAAGGTGTTAACCATCGGAAAAGAGTCTACCACAATAGTGCGGTCATTGCAGGATATTTTCAAAGATGGAGCCTCAGTTCTGACAGCTCGAGAGACCCTCCATTTATATTCTATCAGACTGGGCTTCCTGGTGTTTAGGCAAAATGATGCGGCGCTTTTCATGAGGTATAACCCGCATCGTTTTGCCCAACAATTGAGCTATAATCAAGGAGTGCCACTGGAGGCTTTCTTGCTGGAACCCACTGCCACTGAAGAGGGGATGCGGAGTGCGCTGCATCACTTCATGCGTCTGAATACGGGCTCTCAGTTTTTTATCAGCGAGCCGAGTTGCGTCCCACGGATCCTTAATACATATACGGCATGGTACCAGCATTCGACGGGTGCCGTTATTAAGAAAGAAAGGCGGTTGCTGCTTTATCGCAAAAGTGCCCCTCTTGCCAGTGATCGTAAAATCCCTTTGAAGCGACGGATCGCTGTACCCCCTCCGCTAAGAGAGGTTGCTGCAGTTGAGCCTCCGCGTGCGCTAATCCCCACGCGTGGATTGCCCCATGCTCCTGTAGAGACGGTGGATATGCCTTCGGTGCCCCGTGCTTCCGTGGAGATGGTAAACGTAGCTTCACCCGAATCTGGCGTGGGCTCGGATATCGGGACTCGCCGTCCCAAAGTGCCCACGAAGCGCAAGCTGGTTCTGGCTGCGACCGGAGCTCGCACACAGAAGAAGAAGAAGAAGCCAGTCCTCTCCCTTGATGCCGTACTCGGCCTAGAGCCTCAGGATCCTCTTACCGAAGGCCTAAGTGAATATGGGACCAATGAGGGTCTCTTCATAGCGCCAGAAGACACTGATCTTGATGCCGCTATTGCTGCTTCTGCGCGACTCGCAAGCCACCAAGTGAAAATAGCCGCCCTCGTGCAATCAAGTAAATATCAGTCGCACTTTTGTCATTGCGTTATATCTTTATTTTTTTATCATATCTTGACTGACATTCTTCCTTTTGTAACAGGCTTTACTACTGAAGAGGCTCTTGCAGCTTCCTTCAGGACTTTCGAGGAGGAGGAGAGGAATCACGCTCTATTGGGCATTGGTATGTCTCGGCTCATTGAGTCTTCATTCTTCTTTTTATGGACAATCTAACCCTTTCTTTATCTCATCGCAGGGACCATAATGCCGGTCCCGCAAGGTGATGCGGAGACTCTTCCCGGGCCAGCCACCGAAGTCCCGACCTCTTCGGTTTTATCGAAAGTGGCCTTACTCAAACGACCGATGAAGGAAGCCCTGACGGCTCCAGAGGTAACTCTGGGTGCGGATGATGACGCTCTGTTGAAGGAGGTTTTTAGAAGGTCTGTTTTGACGGCCCGGGAGGAAAGGAAGCGCCGGAGGCGCGCAGCAAAGGAGCGTAGTGCTTCTCTAGCTGTGGGTGCGGGTTCGAGAGCCGCTACCCCTGCTGCTACTCCTTCAGAAGAGTCTCCGGTCGCCTTTTCTACTGCTTATAGACGGGCGGCACGTGCTGCTCGGGAAGCGAACGGTAAATCAACTCCAGGTAATGTGCCGTGAGGTTCTATTCTCAAAATTTTGAATTATCAGTTATCATATACCTTATCTTGCAGGGCCGAGCCTTTCCAAAGAAGTGGCGGCGACCGCTGAGCCTGAGGGAGCGGTGGAGGAGGTAGCTGCTACTCTCGAACCTGGGGCGGCGGTAGGCGATGTGGCCGCAATTGCCGGGCTGGAGGTAGTGGCTGACGAGACGGCTACCACGGCCGAGCCTAAGACGGCGGTGGATGAGACGGCTACAATTACTGAGCCCGAGGTGGTAGCGAGCGAAACGGGTGCAATTGCTGGGTCCGATGTGGCCACTCTTTCTCAAGAGTCGGGTACTGCTCCGATCATCGCTCTTCCTACCTACGGTTCTTTATCATCTCCTGGCGTCGCAAGCATGACGACGGCTCTCGTGGAGTCAGGGGACGAGGCGACGGGAGGTGAGGCCACCTCGATGGAGGAGGGAGACGCCGTTGTTGAATCAAGTGACACCCTCGTCACGGCTCCGGCTGGCGACTCTTCAGGTAGATTTTAGGTTACCGCCCTTCTTTTTGTTCTGCAATCTTTCTTAACAAGGTTTATCTCGTTTCTAATGCAGTTGCGGCTAGTGCAGATGTCGAGCTACTTGAGACAGCGCCGTCAGTTACCGCCCTGACGGTAACCTCCTCTTTGCCTTCTCTCGTACCGTCGCAGATGTTGGAAGGTATGGATTTGTAACCCATCGGTCTTGTCTCTCGGCTGTATAATTCATGTACTGACATTGCGTTATCGCGTTTTTGCAGGAGTCCTTTTTGACCACCTGTACCAGGTGCTGCATCCCCACTTCTCCTTCCCGTCGGAGATTGCTTCATCCAGTGGCGCTGGTGAATACAGCTTTCAATTAATGCTCTTTCTTTTACTGACAATGAAATTATTTCTGATTCTTCTTTGCCTTGATTGCAGTGCTACAGATTGAAGGAGGAGATGAGATATCAGTTGCGCCACTGGTCCTTCCGGCTTTGCCACCTGCTGCAGCTGGTATAGTAAATCCCATGGTTCATGAATCTCTTACATTTCTTGATCTGTCGTCTGATTGTGATTTGTTTTGCAGCGGTCGCTTCAACTCCGGCCTCTTTCGAATCTCGCATTATGAGGTCGGCAGGCCCTTTCTCCAGACGTCCATCCTCAAAGGGTGCTGTGACGAGTCTGCGCATGCTGAGTGAATACGTCGAGGAGCTTGACGCAGAAGCTCCTACATCTGCCGCAGATTTCGCTGCCGAGGTCAATCCGATGCTGGTGACGCTTGTAAATTTCCATAACGAAGGCGTCGTCGAGTCTTGGGTTAATCACTGCAGGAAGATCGAGGCCTGTCTGCATCAGCTTGAACTTATGCGTCCTGCCCCTGAGACCCAGGCTTTGAACTCCCAACGAGCCACATGGATTGAGCAAAGTGTTCCGTTCTTTCGCCATTTCGAATGTGAGGCAACCCTTAAGCGAAAGGAACGTGAGGCGACTGCTGCTGAATCTGCCCAACTGCTCGCTGAGGTTGCAGCTAATGCTGCGCAGCTGAATGCCATTTTTTAAAACCTTCAACGATGTATCTCAGACGGGCTGGTGTTGAGGAAGAAGCTTGATCTTAACGAGCAGGTCGCGCAGAGTCAGGAGGCTGCCCAGTAGGAAGTTGATCAGAAACTCTCATCCTATTTGCAGCAACGGGCCCAAGTTGAAGTAGAGCCGGTCGCGGCGGTTGATCGTGAGGAAGAGTTGAGAAAAGTGCGCGAGCGACTAGCCAGTCTATTAAAGGCGCTTCCCTCCCAATAGCTGCTTTTATATAGGTTGAACACTTGTAATCTTTGAAGAATATGTATCCATTTTTTTCTTTTATATGATGTATCTTGTATTCAATTGAGTTCATGAATAAAGACACATTTTTTATTATACTGTTGCTTTCTTCTCCTTGCTGTGTTGTTGCCATGTGATTTTAGCAAGCGCGGTCTGTAGATAGCATATAGTTGTCAGTCTTGGGCTCTTTGTAGGGCGGTGATGGCTTAGAAAACAGGTTTAGGATCTGTCACCTAAGAATTTTTCAACTTTATGAGCCGTGAGGGTCTCATAAAGAATTTTCTCCCTACCGGTCGAGAGGATCCCGTAGGTGTAATTTCTCCTTAAGAATCGTGAGGATTCCTAAGTGCGTTTTCTCTTGAAAGTCGTAAGAATCTCACAAGAGAATTTACTCCCTTACGAGTCGTGAGGACCCGCAAGTGATAGGTGAAGTTGTCCTTATCCGCATTTTACGGAGTCAGGGGTTGCTCGGGATGCTTCTCACGGGTTCACTGCCGTGTTTGGCGAGGACCAGGCTCCGCTCTGGACGTTTTCCAGGATACCGTAGTTTAAAAATATCGCGGTCGAGGTTAAGGACATCATAGTCCGTGGATTTAAGGATTCCACAGTCCGTTGTTAGTTTTAAGACATCACGGTCGAGGTTAAGGACATCATAGTCCGTGAGTTTAAGGACCCCACAGTCCGATGTTAGTTTTAAGACATTACGGTCGAGGTTAAGGACATCATAGTCCATGGGTTTAAGGACTCCACAGTCCGTTGTTAGTTTTAAGATATTACGGTCGAGGTTAAGGACATCATAGTCCATGGGTTTAAGGAGCCCACGGTCCGATGTTAGTTTTAAGACATTACGGTCGAGGTTAAGGACATCATAGTCCATGAGTTTAAGGACCTCACAGTCCGATGTTTGCTCTGGATGCTTCCCACGGGTTCACTGCCGTGTTCGGCGAGAACCAGGCTCTGCTCTGGACGTTTTCCAGGATACCGTAGTTTAAAGACATCGCGGTCGAGGTTAAGGACATCATAATCCGTGGATTTAAGGACCCCGCAGTCCGTTGTTAGTTTTAAGACATTACGGTCGAGGTTAAGGACATCATAGTCCGTGGATTTAAGGACTCCACAGTCCGTTGTTAGTTTTAAGACATTACCGTCGAGGTTAAGGACATCATAGTCCATGAGTTTAAGGACCCCACAGTCCGATGTTAGTTTTAAGACATTATGGTCGAGGTTAAGGACATCATAGTCCATGGGTTTAAGGACTCCACAGTCCGTTGTTAGTTTTAAAACACGATCGAGGTTAAGAACATCATAGTCCATAGGTTTAAGGACCCCACAGTCCGATGTTAGTTTTAAGACATTACGGTCGAGGTTAAGGACATCATAGTCCATGAGTTTAAGGACCTCATAGTCCGATGTTAGTTTTAAGACATCACGGTCAAGGTTAAGGACATCATAGTCTGTGAGTTTAAGGACCTCACGGTCCGATGTTTGCTCTGGATGCTTCCCACGGGTTCACTGCCGTGTTCGGCGAGGACCAGGCTCCGCTCTGGATGCTTCACACGGGGTCATTGCCTTGCTCTGCGAGGACCAGGATCCGCTCTGGACGTTTTCCACGGGGTCAGAAGTGACATAATCCGCGTTCCACGTAGTCAGGAATTTTGCTCTGGATGCTTCCCACGGGTTCACTGCCGTGTTCAGCGAGGACCAGGCTCTGCTCTAGATGCTTCACACGGGTTCACTGTCGTGCTCTGCGAGGACCAGGATCCGCACTGGATGTTTTTCACGAGGTCAGGAATGACATAATCCGCGTTCTACGTAGCCAGGAATTTTGCTCTGGATGCTTCCCATGGGTTCACTGCCGTGTTTGGCGAGGACCAGGCTCCACTCTGGATGCTTCACACGGGTTCACTGCCGTACTCTGCGAGGACCAGGATCTTCTCTGGACGTTTTCCATGGGGTCAGGAGTGACATAATCCGCGTTCTACGTAGCCAGGAAATTTGCTCTAGATGCTTCCCACAGGTTCACTGCCATGTTCGGCAAGGACTAGGTTCTGCTCTGGATGCTTCACGGGTTCACTGCCGTGCTCTGCGAGGACCAGGATCTGCTCTGGACGTTTTCCACGGGATCAAAAGTGACAAAATCCGCGTTCCACGTAGCCAGGAATTTTGTTGATCATATCTGCATTTCACGGAGTTGGGGTTTGACTTTCGGTCGTTTGTGCACCGCCGAGTCATGGAACTGGGGGTTGCCGCTGTTCTGCTTTGCTTGATGTTGTGTCTGTTGTAATGAGACGAATGTTGAGATGATCTCCAGGCTATCTGAGAACCGTCGAGATTTGGCTTCTTCTTCTGATGAAACCTGGGAAGGAGGAATGTGATTCCTTCTTTGTTTGCGCCCCTGGATTGTATACAGGGATTGATGTGATATCATCTGTAGGGCATAAATTTCATTCATTTTTTTTATTTCTTTCCGCGATGCTCTATCATTTCAGCTTTTATATCGCGAAGGTCGCGATTGCCCCATCATTTCGGCTATTTTTTCGCAGTGCCCAATCATTTCGGCTATTTGTTTTATTTTTACCCGCTGCTTTTTATTGTGAGTTGCTCAATCATTTCGGCTATTTGCACGCATACATTTTTTTTACTTGCTGATTTTGTTGCAAGTTGCACCATCATTTCGGCTATTTCGTATGCATGTGTGGCTCGTTGGCTTTTCGCTACAAGCTTGGAATTAAACACCGATTTCGGCATCAGCACCGCTACCACTGGGATATTGCCAGGAGCGAATCATCATTTGCCTCTGTCGATATCGAACAAAGGTGGTTTAGCGAACAGGGTTAGGATCCTGTCGACTAAGGCTTTTGACTTCATGAGCCGTAAGGGTCTCATAAAGGTATTTCTCCCTGCGAGTCGTGAGGATCTCGTAGGTGCGTTTTTTTCCTTAAGAATCGTGAGGATTCTTAAGTGCATGTTCCCTTATAAGTTGTAAGGATCTTACAAGAGTGTTTTCTCCTTATAAGTCGAGAGGACTCACAAGGGTTGTTTACCGTGCGAACATATCGCTAGTCACGGATGGGACTTTGTTAGGGAAATGTTTATTCGCGCCTGTGGATTGTATACAGGGGTCAGCATTGAGCCGCTTATAGGGCAGTATTGAAGGTTGTGGGGGCTGCTTAAGAACAGGTTCAGGTCTCTGTAATTTAAGACTTTTGAATCTTATGAGCCGTGAGGGTCCCATAAGAGGGTTCTCCCTACGGGTCGAGAGGATCCTATAGGTGTAATTTCTCCTTAAGAATCGTGAGGATTCCTAAGTGTGTTGCTCCCTTGTGAGTCGTAAGGATCCCACGCGGGTGATTCTCCTCACAAGGTCGAGAGGACCCTGCAAGTGTCTTTTAACGAGATTGCGCCCTTTCGGGTTTTCACAAACACTCGCTGGTAGCCCTGCTGTTTTTACTCACGGAGCCCTTTCGGGTTTTCATCCGTGCCCATTTTGCTTATGGACATACCATTTTTCCTTTTTTTTCTTTTTTTTATTCAAACGAGGTTGCGCCCTTTCGGGTTTCACAAGACTCGCCGGTAGCCCTGCTGTTTTTACTTACGGAGCCCTTTCGGGTTTTCATCCGTGCCCACTTTGCTTATGGACATACCGTTTTCCCTTTTGTTATTCTTTCTTCTTTTTTTTGTATCAGCTTCGGGATGCTACAATCCACCGTAGTTTATCGACATCTCGGTCAACAGCTAGTTTTAGGACATAGTGGTCCGTTGTTAGTTTTAAGGACGCTTCGGTCCGTCGTTAGTTTAAGGACGCTTCGGTCCGCTGTTAGTTTAAGGACGTTTCGGTCCAAGAAAAGAAAGCCGGCTACTACTTATAAAGTTTGGGCTTAAGAAGATAGCGAGCGGACATAGTCGTCGTCATCTATCATTGACCTAGGCCGTGGCTCGTTAGGCATAGTATTTCTTCAGGAAGCGACCGTTTATTGGCCTGAAGGGTCTTTCACCATGCATGTCCATGAGTAGATAAGCCCCACCTTGGTAGACCTTGTCTATGATATACAGGCCTTCATAGTTCGGCTCGAATTTCCCTCGTTTAGCACGATTGGGGATCATAGGCCTTTTGACCACTAGCACGAGTTCGCCTTGGCGGAATGTCCTCGGCCTGGTCAATCTTTCGTATGAGCGCATCATCTTTACTTTATAAGCCTCCAGATTTTGTTGCGCTATGAGCCGGGTTTCGTTAAGGGCGTCGAGCTCCTCAAGCCGAAGGTAAGCGTTCTCTTCGTCCGTCAGCTCATAATGAACTGCCACTCGTAGAGAGGGTAACTCTATCTCGAGGGGGAGTACCGCTTCTGTACCGAATACCAACGCGTAGGGCGTTGTGTTCGTGGCCGTCTTGAACGTAGTTCGATACGCCCAGAGAGCTTCATGCAGTCTCTCATGCCAGTCTTTCTTATTTCATGACACCGTCTTTTTCATGATCTTCGTCAAGGTCTTGTTGAAAGGTTCAGCTAGACCGTTAGCTCGGGGATTATAGACCGATGAATTTCTCCAGTCTAGATTATGTTGTTGTGCGAAGCGGCTAATCTTGTGGCTTCTGTAGGCTGGCCCGTTATCAGAGATGATCCGTCTCGGAGTTCCAAACCGATAAATGACGTGCGTCTTGAAGAAATGGAGGATATTCTCCGTCTTCACTTCCCTCAGCGGTACTGCTTCTGCCCATTTGGAGAAGTAATCAGTTGTCGCCAAAATGAACCGATGTCCTCTGGACGATGCTGGTTCGATGGGGCCGATTATGTCAGTCCCCCACATTTCAAACGGCCAACTAGCCACTGTCGGATGTAATAGATTTGGATGTTGATGGATAAAGTCCCCATGGATCTGGCATGAGTGGCATTGCTTCGCATACTCAAGGCAGTCCTGAATCATCGTGGGCCAATAATAACCCATCCGTTTGATCTTCAGCTTCATGTTCGGTCCGGCTTGGTGAGAACCGCAGAGTCCGTCGTGAACTTCTTAGACGACTCTTTTTGCCTCTTCAGGTCCCAGGCATCTTAGCCATAAAGAATCAAATGACCTTTTGTACAGAGTATTATTGACGAAAGCAAAAGACAGAGCTCGTTGTTCCCCTCTGAAAGACGCGCAAGACAGACGTCTTGCCTGAAATTCGGGGCAGATGCTAATTGGTGCTATCTGTCCACCTCTCCAAAGATGCCAGGTTGATTTATGGCACCGTGTATCGAAGGTTTAAACGGATGCGGCCGATGTAGCAGACTTCGTCAGATTCCCCCTCGCTTGAGGGGTTTTTGATTGTAGGGATGCTCTTCTCTGCAGGCGCAAGCCCCTGCAGTTAATTACGCTACTGCATCGCGGTAACAACTTTCTCCTTCTCCAGATGGTCACTTCGTGTCGTAGGTGTTTGTTTTGTGTTTGGTTGCCCGTGGATTGTATACGGAGACTAAGTTGTGTTGTCTCCCGTAGGGCGTGGACTAGTCCAAATCCGTATCTTTCTTAGATTTGGGTTTGGGGGGTTGGGTTTAAGGATACGTTAGCCTCATTTGAGACTAAGGTCAACTTAAACGTTTGTTAAGGATACGTTAGTCTAATTTTAGACTAAGATCAACTTAACGGGATCATTTAGATTCGACAAAAGAGAAATCGGGCTCTATTGTTTAGTTTAATGACATTGCGGTCGAATATTAGTTTAAAGACATCACGGTCGAAGTTAAGGACATCACAGTCCATGAGTTTAAGGACCCCACAGTTCGATGTTAGTTTTCAGACATCACGGTCGAGGTTAAGGACATCATAGTCCATGAGTTTAAGGACCCCACAGTCCGATGTTAGTTTTAAGACATCACGGTCGAGGTTAAGGACATCATAGTCCGTGGATTTAAGGACTCCGCAGTCCGTTGTTAGTTTTAAGACATCACTGTCGAGGTTAAGGACATCATAGTCCATGAGTTTAAGGACCTCACAGTCCAATGTTAGTTTTAAGACATCACGGTCGAGGTTAGGGACATCATAGTCCATGAGTTTAAGGACCCACAGTCCGATGTTAGTTTTAAGACATCACGGTCGAGGTTAAGGACATCATAGTCCGTGGATTTAAGGACTCCGCAGTCCGTTGTTAGTTTTAAGACATCATGGTCGAGGTTAAGGACATCATAGTATATGGGTTTAAGGACCCCACAGTCCATGGAAATATATGGTTGTCGGGACCTGTCACCTCTCTGAAAACGTTGAAGGATTACAACGACAAATATCAGAAGAGTGAAAAGATGTACCTTCAAACCAAAGTGGATTAAATGATCTGTAGCCCAGTTTGGAACTAAGACCAATTAAGTAAATTATGAGCACATTGGCTCAGTTAAGTCTGAATTGAGGACTTATGGCCAACTTGGGCCAAGTCCAATTAAGTTTGAAGAATTGACCCTTTTTTGGACCATTAACACTTGTCTGGGTTCAAATCCATATTATTTAGCAATGCTAAACATTTTCATCTTTGATTTCCTCAATTTTGAGATTCAATTGAAGGGGAGGCTTTGCCTCTAGAAAATTAGCCAATTTGGCTAAAACTAGTATTAAACACTAGAGAACAACAGTGTTAAACACTGAAAATAAGATTATCAAATTAGTGTTAAACACTAGAAATATGATTCTCAAATTAGTGTTAAACACTAAAAGATCACAGTGTTAAACACTGGAAACAAAATTGTCAGATTAGTGTTAAACACTAGAAGAGGAAGGGGTCACGTGGGAGCACATGATGGCACCAAAAAGTGGGGCCAGATCCCCTTTATTTTGTTCTGCAAACAAGTGTTAAACACTTTTAATTTTCATAGCCATCACGTGTGGGCACGTGATGTATACTCATGCCCTGATTTATTAGAACATTCATTAGGGGTCACGTGGTAACACGTGAGAGCGCCCAAGTCAGATTTTGCCTTTGCTTTTATTCCATATACAATGAGGGTCACGTAGGAGCACGTGAGGCATCGCCTCAGGGCTAAATCGTTCTCATTTGTGGGGATCTTTTCAGGGGGTCATGTAGGGCACGTGACCTTAGTTCTTTACAGAGATCTTTTAAGTCTCCTTATTTTATTTTGAGAATTAAATTCTCTGTAGGGTCAAAACCCTAATCATGATTTGGAGGAATTAAATTCCTATTATGAAAGAATTAAATTCTTATATAGGGTTAAATCCTAATTTTTTTAGAGGAATTAAATTCCCATATATGTAAAAGAATTAAATTCTTGTATAGGGTGAAACCCTAACTTCATTTTTTAAGAGGAATTAAATTCCTGTGAATTTGAGAGAATTAAATTCTCAATTAGGGTTAAACCCTAGTTCTGTTCATCTTGAAGGAATTAAATTCCTATAATTTTAGGAGAATTAAATTCTCAATCAGGGTTAAACTCTAGTTTCATCTTGGAGGAATTAAATTTCTATGAGTTTAGGAGAATTAAATTCTCATATAGGGTTAAACCCTAATTTTGTTTTGGGAGAAATAAATTCTCTAAACTCAATTCCCCCTCTAAGTTTTGGATCTGCATGGCAGGATCTCAACCCGATGAGAATTAAATTCTCAACTTATGGGTGTTCCCGCTAAAAAATTTCTGCGCAAAAGAGTCCAAGATATCAAATGGCAGCGATACGCTTAAGAAAATGCGAACCAGTATCTTCCGGGCTGTATTTTGACAAAATTCTAAATGAGGAACAGCTAAATTCTGATGGAATCAAAAGCGTCTCGAAAAATCCTTCGATTTGATATATTATGGGCTTCATAATTCATCCGGGATCAAAAGTTATGAGCAAATATGCTATGCACTGTTCTCTGATTAAAAATCAGGAATTATCTTAATGAGGTATCACGTGCTCACACGTGATCAATGGTCACGTTTTGACACGTGATAGTTAAAACAAAAATAAAAACAAATGGCTGAAGAAGAACTCAATTGGGGGTTACGTGCTCACACGTGACCAATGGTCACGTGTTGACACGTGATAGTTAAAACAGAAATAAAGATAAATGGCTGAAGAAAATACCTCAATGAGGTATCACGTGCTCACACGTGACCAATGGTCACGTGTTGACACATGATGGTTAAAACTGAAGCATAAATAAACGCTGAGAAAAGGACTCAATTGGGGGTCACGTGCTCACACGTGATCAAGGGTCACGTGTCAGCACGTGACTGGCTTCGAAAGCATTACAGTTTAATAGAATTAAATTCTAAAAGTTTCTAAATCTTTCCAAATGGAAAAGGATTATGGGGACCGTTGGATTAAATATCCAAGGGTGATCAAAAATCACCAGTTTATGGAAAAAATCTTAGACAAGGAAAGATTTACCCTAAATCTCACCGAAAATAACAAACAGAATATCTTTAGATTTAAAATCCAACGGTGAATAAAATTCATTGTGTGATCTAAAGGATCATATTAATTATGAAATCAATCAAAATCTTTCAATGAAAAATTCACAAAACAAATTGATTCTTTTCTTTCTCTTATAAATTGGAGCCAAGAAAAGAAGAGAAGGGATCTACCTTTTTGGAGAGAAGAACAGAGAGAGGAGAATTTAATTCTCAAGAGAGAAGAAAATAGAAGAGAACTTAATTCTCAACAAAGAAAACCCTAGGTGAGAAAAGAAAGAGAATCAAAACTTCAAACATAGAATTTAATTCTCAAAATCTAAGAGTTTAACTCTTCTGCACAAAAGAACTTAGTTCTTCCTCTGGTTGAAGATCTGCAAAGAGCACATCTCCCGATAAGTTGAGAATTTAATTCTCATCGGGTTGAGATCCTGCCATGCAGATCCAAAACTTAGAGGGGGAATTGAGTTTAGAAAGAATTTAATTCTCCCAAAACAAAATTAGGGTTTAACCTTATAGGAGAATTTAATTCTCCTGAAAATATAGGAATTTAATTTCTTCAAGATGGACAGAACTAGGGTTTAACCCTATATAAGAATTTAATTCTTTTACATATATAGGAATTTAATTCCTCCAAAACAAAATTAGGGTTTAACCCTACAGAGAATTTAATTCTTAAAGATAAAGAGAATTTAACACTGACTGTTTCTAGTGTTTAACACTAAATTGAAGATTATATTTCTAGTGTTTAACACTGATTGTCTTTTAGTGTTTAACACTAATTTAAGAGTTCTACCTCCAGTGTTTAACACTGTTGTTCTCTAGTGTTTAACACTACTTTTAGCCAAATTGGCTAATTTTCCAGAGGCAAAAGTCTCTCCTCCAAGTGAATATCAAAATTGAGGAAATCAAGGACAAAATGTTGTCAGAGCCCCCAAACTTCTGTTTAGCACTGCTGAATGATGAGGGGCTGAACCCAGACAAATGTCTAATGGCCCAAAGGGCCAATATTTCAAACATAATTGGACTTAGCCCAAACTGGCCATAAGTCCTCAAATCATCTTGAATTGAGCACATCTGCTCTTTCAACCAACTCATTGGTTCAAGGGTACATCTCTGAACTCCTCTGATATTTGTCGTTGTAATCCTTCAACGTCTTCAGAGAGGTGTTGGGTCTCGACAGCCATACATTTTATGGACCACTATGTCCCTAGACTAGAACAATAGAGCCCAAATATTCTTTTGTTGGATCCAAACGATCCTGTTAAGCTGATCTTAGTCTCAAATTAGACTAACGTATCCTTAACAAACGTTTAAGTTGATCTTAGCCTCAAATATTGCTAACGTGTCTTTAAACCAATATTCGTCTCCAAAATGGGAATGTTGGACCACCATGTCCCTAAACTGGTATTGGACCACTATGTCCTTAAACTGGTAATCGACCGCAATGTCTCTAAACTAAACAATTGAGTCCAAATGCTCTTTTGTTGGATCTAAATGATCCCGTTAAGTTGATCTTAGTCAAAAATTAGACTAACGTATCCTTAATAAACGTTTAAGTTGATCTTAGTCTCAAATAAGACTAACGTATACTTAAACCCAACCCCAAACCCAAATCTAAGAAAATACGGATTTGGACTAATCCACGTCCTACGGGCGACAACATAAATTAGTCTCCGTATACAATCCACGGGCAACCACAAACAAAACAAACACCCACGACACGAAGTGACCATCTGGAGAAGGAGAAAGTTGTTACGCGATGCGGTAGCGTAATTAACTGCAGGGGCTTGCGCCTGCAGGGAAGAGCGTCCCTACAATCAAAAACCCCTTAAACGAGGGGGAATCTGACGAAGTCTGCTATATCGGCCGCGTCCGTTTAAACCTTCGATACACGGTGCCATAAATAAACTTGGCATCTTCGGAGAGGTGGACGGATAGCACCAATTAGCATCTGCCCCGAATCTCAGGCAAGACGTCTCTACGTCGCGCCGTCATTCGGAGGGGAACAGATTCTGGCACGCCCGGTGGGACCTTTTCCTCTTTCCACTCCACACTTCGTGTGTTGTGTTCGCGAACAAATCGCGGTTTGCTGTGGTTGCTTGTGGATTCGAGGTACTTAGATTTGGTGTCTCGCTCCGTACAGAAAACAGAAGATCAATGGCTTCAAACTGCATTAACTGCAACTGCAACTCTCGCTCCGTCCTTGCTGGAGGAGTGACTTATGGGCCCCAAGCGGCCTCCCTTTTCAAGATGCCAGTGGAACAGGTAACTCAAGCCACCACTGGACTAATCTTCGGAACCATACTCCCACCCATGAGCTTCAACGCCCCTGTACCATCACAAGAATCTCCCAAGAAGTTGGTATTCGATCGGCTTGCTACTACTGCGTCCCCTCTCAACGGGTCGCCCAACTCCACTGCCTCGGTTTTTAACAGACTAGGCCAGAGCTCCAACGGGCCCATGAAGAAGCCTGCAATACCAGAAGGCG
The DNA here is from genome assembly GCA_030015575.1 of Agapanthus africanus. NCBI lineage: Eukaryota > Viridiplantae > Streptophyta > Magnoliopsida > Asparagales > Amaryllidaceae > Agapanthus > Agapanthus africanus. The sequence goes on along the minus strand of CM057350.1, from coordinate 125,253,095 downwards.
TTATCTCGAAGCGGATAGCCATTCCTGTTCCTAAAGTCGTCAAGGCAGCTTCCCCCGCTAAAGGGTCGGTCTTCACAAGACTGTCCGTTTCAGCTCCTACTCCATGCAAAGTCACGAAGGCTGCTTCCCCTATTCGAAAGTCGGCCTTCGCAAGACTGATTATCCCCTCTCAACGAACGTCAGTCTTCGACCGGCTAGTGCCAATAGCAGCCTCCCCTCAAAACAGGGGGCACGACAAAGCCATCCCCATAGCCGAACCAACACCATCTGCGCGACATGCTCGCCGTCGTCAATGGCGCCGAGTACGGAAGGCTGGAGGCAGCTCTGCATCTGGATTTACTCCACCAGCTCCAACAGTGGAGATCGATGCTGCTGTTCCAACCGGGAACAACTTTGAATTGCTGAACAAGGTGCGCAGGAACTCTCATACCGTCATGCTGAAAAGATCTCCTCCACCCGTGGAGAATGTTACAGGAATGAAGCCGGAGCAGTCCCTTCAGCGGCTGTCCTCCAAAATCTACAAAGTCTGGCGGCAGGTTCGGGACTCAGTAATTGATCAAGATCACCCTAGCCGACAGAAAAAGGCGAAGGTTCAACAAGAAGAGAACTATCTTGCTAAATCACAAAAAGCTGTCTGGGTGCCCGCTGCGACGCCCCCCTCAACTTCAATTGCTCAAAAGAAAAGGAGGCCGGAGAAAGCCCCCATGCCTGCGACAAATGTCAAAGGCACTGAGCCCAAACGCTCTAAGTTTGGTTCATGGTGGTGCATACCGTCTACATGGCATCCGGGAAAGAGGATAGCCGCGCTTCGATGGGTCATCGACCGCTCACCCGATCCGTGACAAAAGTCCAGGAGCAGGAACAGAAGCTTCAGGAAATGCTGACACAAATGGCCGTACTCACCGGGCCAAAAGAAAACCCGGAGGCATCGTCAGAACAGCGTCACGAACAAGAAACTGACGCTGACTTCCTACGCAGAGTCCTCGAAAGGAAGGATAGAGAGGCCGCAGAGCAAGCGGCTAACATAACACAAATGTCGCTCCTCTTCCAAGATATGGTAGAGATGATGTTACAGCCGGACCCTCCAGCTGAAGTCCCTCTGATCATTATTGAAGACGACAGAGGGGAGACATCGAAGCCTCATCCGACTCTTTCAGCAGCCAAGGAGGAAACCATTTCCAAAGCTGCATTAGACGACTATATAGCTCAGCAGATACGCGTTCATCAGGCGAATGAAGCGGCTGGGCAAATTGTTAGAACCGGACGACCCTATCCGGGCTAGTATGACCAAATCAGTTACCCGCCGGGATATACGATCCCTAAGTTCCACGTATATAAAGGAACGGGGAATCCCCATCAGCATGTCGCTCAATTCAGGGCCTTATGCGGCAACACTGGAGGTGACGATAAGCTACTGCTTCGCCAATTCGTTGGCAGCTTGTCGGAGACAGTATTCGAGTGGTATTCGGAGCTTCCCAACGACTCCGTCAAAAATTTTGCAGAGATGGAGCTACTATTCACCCAGCGTTTCGCGAGTGCTAGTGAACGCACCCCGATCACCGCACTGATTAATGCCAGGATCAAGCCAGGCGAAACGTGGGTGCAATACGCAATACGATGGCGGAATCTGTGGTCAAAGTGCGAACAACGCATAGAGGAAGCTCCTGCCATGGGCATGTTTGTGGGAACCCTCGACCCTCAGGCGACCATTTCGCAGTTTATGATGTTCTTCAAGCCAACCACTTTCCAGGCCTTGATTGACAAGCTGGGCCAAATGGACCAGATGGGTCATAGACCGTCTTCTTCAAAACTGGAACCTCAAAACAAAAAAGGGAAGGGGAAAGCGACTTTTGTTGCCAATACTCAACAACACCGAGCAACTTAAAGCCGGTTGTTCGCCAAAACACCGTGCGTCCACGCCCATCCCTCGAGGAGAGACTTGGACGCCCTTATTCGTTTCCTCAGGATAAAACAAGGAGATTGTTCGAGCTAGCGGTGCGCAACAGACTCATCAATCTGCCGAATCCAAAACGTCCGTTGCAGCCAGGCGATGTCAACGATCCTAATTACTGCCCTTACCACCGAGCAGCAAGCCATCCGATCAAAGATTGCTTCGTTTTCAAAGGCTGGATTGAGGACCAATACCAACAAGGCAAGTTCGTATTATCCGAAAACTGGAAAGTGAACCCGCCACAGCCGCACCCTCCTAAAAAGGTGGACACACCAGGGGCAACGTGCTTTTTTGTTGAGGAAGCTCCATGGGAGGTGGCTCTTTCGACCAAGACCAAAAGGATGCTGAAAGATCTTCACACATGCCCGGCAATCAGGTGGAAAAATCCACTGGAACCCGAGATCCTCGAAAGAATGCTGAAGCCGCGCCCAACTCCAAAGATCGGTGGTGATGGTCCAAGCACTTGTACCCAGCCGTCGAAATCTTCAAAGAAGAAGAAGAAAAGATCCAAAAAGCCCGTGAAACCTGGCGACAAGCGCACGGACTTACAGAAACAGATTGACGCGCTGGAGGAATATAATCAGAAGGCACGGACTCCCATTACGCTCCAAGAGTTCCTCAGCCACGTCTTTCAGGAGGAAGATGATGGAGAAAGCTCGTCAGATGAATCTGAGGGTTACGTGGCGAGTTGTCATATGATCTCCCACTCGTTTACAGAAGATAAGAAAACTACTTGCACTGAGAAGCTGGGGGCAGATCCTAAATCGGAACTTCTGGGGCCATCAGATGAAACAATTGATGCATTCCTCAACGAAGCTCTTTTGAAGAGTAAAGCTGATCGGGAACGCGAGACGGTCATATTTGAAAGGGCCAAGTGCCGGCGACTAGACGAAAGAGTTGAGACACTTCCGTCAAATCAAAAGACATCCGTTGCGGATAAAAACAAATTCAAGACGAGGAAAAGGTTGGCTAAAGCCATATCGATGGGGATGAAGCTTCCCTCTTTCAGAGAAAATTCTCCTGGCGGTATACATCTTGATGAAGCGGACGTACATCCTAACTTCTGCTTATATCATTAAAAGATCGCACATCCTACTGAAGACTACAACTTTTTAAGTGTTGGTGGCAAGGGTATGTCTCTCATAGGCAACACTTCAACAGGACAAAGCGTGAAGCTCGTAGACAGTGGAAAAATGCGACAGATGAGCGTAAAAGAATTGCCGGCAATTGTCATAGGGTTGATCCCGGGGGATCGCGAGTTCTCACCTTCGGGAGCGGCTCCGACGAAAAAGTAGCCCTCGGTCCTCTCTTCAAGGAATCCATCTCCGAAACGAATGAATTGAGGAGTTGCGAGAACATTCAGCCATGCAATCGCACGCTACCCGGAAAGAATCTCGGACCCGCAAACAAGGGATCGAACAAAACGGATAAAGGGAAGGGAAGAACGACCTTCGTCGCCAACGCTCAACAACAATCGAGTGGCCTTAGACCGGTTGTTCGCCAAAGCAACAAGCGGCAACCCCTCTATGAGAAGTTGAAACGTCCTTACTCATTTCCTCGGGATAAAACAATGAGGCTGATCGAACTAGCAGTGCGCAACAGGCTTATCACTCTACCGGAGCCGAAACACCAGTTACAACTGAATGATGTCAACAATTCTAATTACTGCCCTTACCACCAAATATTGGGCCATCCGATCGATAACTGCTACGTCTTCAAAAACTGGGTTGAAGACCAGTACCAACAGGGCAAGTTCACGCTGTCCGAAAAATGGAAGGTGAACCCACTACAACCACATGCTCCGAAAAAGATGGACATGCCGGGGGCATCGTGCTCTTTCCTAGAGAAAGCCCCATGGACCAAAAAGTCCGTAAACTAGAAACTCGCCTCAAATATGGCAACGATAGACCGAAACGTCGTTAAACTAACGATGGACCACTATGTCCTAAAACTGGCTGAAGACTGAAACGTCGTTAAACTAACGATGGACCACTATGTCCTAAAACTGGCTGATGACCGAAACGTCGTTAAACTACTTCCAACCCGCGGTATCTTTAGGCTGATGTGGTAGTAAAAAAAATGGTACGTCCATAAGCAAAATGGGTACGGATGAAAACCCGAAAGGGCGCCGTGAGTAAAAACAGCAGGACTACCGGCGATATTTGTGAAAACCCGAAAGGGCGCAGACTCGTAAAAAAAACGGTACGTCCATAAGCAAAGTGGGCACGGATGAAAACCCGAAAGGGCTCCGTGAGTAAAAACAGCAGGGCTACCGGCGAGTCTTGTGAAAACCCGAAAGGGCGCAACCTCGTTAAAAGGCACTTGCAAGGTCCTTTCTACCTTGTAAGGAGAAATCACCTGCGTGGGATCTTTACGACTCACAAGGGAGCAACACACTTAGGAATTCTCACGATTCCTAAGGAGAAATTACACTTGCGAGATCCTCACGACTCGTAAGGAGAACTCTCTTATGGGACCCTCACGGCTCGTAAAATTTGAAAGTCTTAAGTTACAGAGACCTGAACCTGTTCTTAAGCAACCCCCACAGCCTCCGATACTGCCCTACAAGCGACTCATACTGACCCTTGTATACAATCCACGGGCGCGAATAAACATTTCCCTAACAAAGTCCCATCCGTGACTAGGGATATGCTCGTACAGCAAACAACACCTGTAAGTCCTCTCGACTTATATGGAGAAAATCCTTTTGTATGATCCTTACGACTTACAGAGGAACATGCACTTAGGAATCCCCACGATTCCTAAGGAGAAAACACACCTACGAGATCCTCACGACTTGTAAGGAGAAATACCTTTATGAGACCCTTACGGCTCATGAAGTCGAAAGCCTTAGTTGACGGGATCCTAACCCTGTTTGCTAAGCCACCTTTGTTCGACATTGACAGAGGCAAATGATGATTCGCTCCTGGCAATATCCCAGTTGTAGCGATACTGATGCCTGAATCGGTATCAAATTCCAAGTCCTTTCATGGCAAATGATGATTCACTCCTGGAAGTATTCCAGTCACAGCGATGCTGATACTAAGATTGGTATCAGATCCCAAATCCCCTACTCGCGAGAAAAAATCAGCGAGCCAAAAAAAATGCATATGAAATAGCCGAAATGATGGGGCAACTTGCAACAAAATCAGCAAGTAAAAATGTATACATACAAAAACAGCTGAAATGATTGGGCAACTCGCAATAAAAAAGCAGCGAGTAAATAAAACAAATAGCCGAAATTATTGGGCACCGCGAAAAATAGCCGAAATGATTGGGCAATCGCGATATTCGCGATGTAAAAAGCTGAAATGGTAGAGCATCGCGGAAAAAATTAAAAAAAATGAAAGAATAAAACTTTTTGCCCTACAGGTGAGATCACATCGATCCCTGTATATAATCCCGGGGCACAAACAAAGAGGGAACCATACCTTCCCAACAGGCTCCTCCAGAAAGCGAAGCCAAATCTCGACGGTTCATAGACAACCTAGAGACAACCTCGACTTTTGTCGCAATATTGCAGACACAATGTCAATAAATGAAGCAAAGGAAGATCCCTAGCTTCAGGGTCTCGACGTCAACATCGACAACTTAGAGACCACCAATGGCATTTCTCCTCACTCCAACCAGATGCAGACGTGACGTCAACAATCGACCTCAGAGTCACAACGAAACGGAACCATGGCAAAGTCCCTAGTTCCAAATCTCAATAGCCACATCTGTAGCCTGGAGACCAACAACGGCGGGCCTCCTCATTCCAGCATGACACAGATGTTACACCATCAAGCGGAGCGACGGCAAAATCCCAGCTCCACCTTAGCATTCGTCTCGATACAGCAGACGAAATGTCAACAATGGCATTCCTTCACAGTCCAGCAGGATGCAGATGCAACATCAACGAAAGACCTCACGGTCGAAACAAAGCGGAGCGACGGCAAAATCCCAGGTCCACCTCAGCATTCGTCTCGATACAGCAGACGAGATGTCAACAACGGCGTTCCTTCGCAGTCCAGCAGGATGCAGATGCAATGTCAACGAAAGACCCTATGGTCGAAACAAAGCAGAGCGACGGCAAAATCCCAGCTCCACCTCAGCATTCGTCTCGATACAGCAGATGAGATGTCAACAATGGCGTTCCTTCGCAGTCCAACAGGATGCAGAAGCAACATCAACAAAAGACTTCATGGTCGAAACAAAGCGGAGTGACGGCAAAATCCCAGCTCCACCTCAGTATTCGTCTCGTTACAGCAGACACGATGTCAACAACGGCATTCCCTCGCAATACAGCACGATGCAGATGCAACGTCAGCGAAAGTCCCTATGGTCGAAACAAAGCGGAGTGATGGCAAAATCCTAGCTCCACTACGACATTCGTCTCGATACAGCAGACGCAGTGCCAGCAAACGAAGCGAAGGCCAAATTCCTAGCTTCAGGGTCTCGAAGGTAACTCATATAAAACCTGAAGACCATCGGAGATCATCCCACACCAGCGAGGAGTGATCACCACCATGACATTCGTCTCGATACAGCAGACGCAATGACAGCAAACGAAGCGAAGGCCAAATTCCTAGCTTCAGGGTCTTAACGGTAACTCATATAAAACCTGAAAGACTATCGGAGATCATCCCACATCAGCATGGAGTGGTCACCACCTCGACGTTCGTCTCGATACAGCAGATGAGATATCACTACGGCGTCCTTCTTCCAACTGGATTCGGACGCGCCAAAGCAAACGAAGCGAAGGCCAAATTCCTAGCTTCAGGGTCTTGAAGGCAACTCATATAAAACCTAAAAGACTATCGTAGATTATCCCACATCAGCGCGAAGTGGTCACCACCTCGACGTTCGTCTCGATACAGCAGACGAGATGTCACTACAGCGCCCTTCCTCCAACTGGATTCGGACGCGCCAAAGCAAACGAAGCGAAGGCCAAATTCCTAGCTTCAGGGTCTTGAAGGCAACTCATATAAAACCTGAAAGACTATCGTAGATCATCCCACATCAGCGCGGAGTGGTCACCACCTCGACGTTCATCTCGATACAGCAGACGAAATGTCACTACAGCGCCCTTCCTCCAACTGGATTCGGACGCGCCAAAGCAAACGAAGCGAAGGCCAAATTCCTAGCTTCAGGGTCTTGACGGTAACTCATATAAAACCTGAAAGACAATCGGAGATCATCCCACACCAGCGCGGAGTGGTCACCACCTCGACGTTCGTCTCGATACAGCAGACGAGATGTCACCACAGAATCCTTCCTCCAACAGGAGCCGGACACGCCAAAGCAAACGAAGCGAAGGCCAAATTCCTAGCTTCAGGGTCTTGATGGTAACTTATATAAAACCTGAAAGATAATCAAAGATCATCCCACACCAGCGCGGAGTGGTCACCACCTCGACGTTCGTCTCGATACAGCAGACGAGATGTCACCACAGTTTCCTTCCTCCAACAGGAGCCGGACACGCCAAAGCAAATGAAGCGAAGGCCAAATTCCTAGCTTCAGGGTCTTGACGGCAACTCATATAAAACCTGAAAGACTATCAGAGATCATCCCACACCAGCGCGGAGCGGTTATGACTCATCGGGGCTCTCCAAAATGAGCCTAACCTCAAGTAAAAAGCGGCATGGCAAAATTCCTAACGCTTGCTCTTCTGACGGTCAAACTGCCTAGGAAGATTGCTTGAAGACGTCTTGTCCAGCCCCCGAAGGGATCAGAGACACGACAGTCGCAAGGCTACTTGAACAGCAAGATTGCCTATCGAGGAATACATCAGCCATAGCGACGGTACGACGGACAAAACCCTAGTACTACAGACCCTAACGGACCTTTGTCGTAAAGAGCAGAGGTTAACTGTGACGTTAGGATATCCTTGCGAGTAATGCTCGATTCGTCTCCACTCGTAGAGAAAAGTCTTAGGCAATGGGGATTAAAAAAAACTGTTTCCTAAGCACTGGGGCCCTGCAAGTCAGTCCAAGATGGACTCTTGCATACTATTCATGGGTCACACTCTCCGAAGTCGAACGTCGACAAAGTGGGAAACAACCACTTACAAGTCCTCTCAACTTGTAAGTGGGAAAAATTCTCTTGTGAGATCCTTACGACTCTCAAGAGAAAACACACACTTAGGAGTCCTCACGACTTCTAGGGAGAAAATACACCTACGAGATTCTCTCGACTCGTAGGGAGAAAAGTCTTTATGAGACCCTCACGGCTCATAAAGTTGAAAAGTCTTAGGTGGCAGATCCTAACCCTGTCTCCTAAGCCATCACTGCCCTACAAAGAGGTCAAGATGGACCATTTATGAGCCATATTTGCCAAAACTACATGCCACTGAAATGGAGAAGTTACTCATGAGCATATAAACTACTTCACGCCAGAGTAAGACATAAAGAGATAGAAGGGTGAGGCTCATGGAGTTGAGGGTTTGGAACTATATCTCTTAAGAGTCGAGATTTGAGTCAATGATAAACGACGACGCTTGTGTACGCTCGTTATCTTCTCAGATCATGATTCTGAAAGTTATATACCAACTCGAAACTGGTCATACGTTATGCATAACTTTGCACTACTTCACTCACGTATATAGTTACGTGGGAAAAGTAGTGGGGGCATTTGTTCCCGCCAAAAAATTTCTGCGCAAAAGAGTCCAAGGTATCAAATAGCAGCGATAAGCTTAAGGAAATGCGAATCAGTATCTTCCGGGCTGTATATTGACAAACTCCCGAATGAGGAACAGCTAAATTCTGATGGAATCAAAAGCGTCTCGAAAAATCCTTCGATTTGATATATTATGGGCTTCATAATTCATCCGGGATCAAAAGTTATGAGCAAATATGCTATGCACTGTTCCCTGATTAAAAATCAGGAATGATCTCAATGAGGTATCACGTGCTCACACGTGATCAATGGTCATGTGTTGACACGTGATAGTTAAAACAGAAATAAAAACAAACGGCTGAAGAAGGACCTAATTGGGGGTCACGTGCTCACACGTGACCAATGGTCACGTGTTGACGCGTGATAGTTAAAACAGAAATAAAGATAAATGGCTGAAGAAAATACCTTAATGAGGTATCACGTGCTCACACGTGACCAATGGTCACGTGTTGACACGTGATGGTTAAAACTGAAGCGTAAATAAACGCTGAGAAAAGGACTCAATTGGGGGTCATGTGCTCACACGTGACCAAGGGTCACGTGTCAGCACGTGACTGGCTTCGAAAGCCTTACAGTTTAATAGAATTAAATTCTAAAAGCTTCTAAATCTTTCCAAATGGAAAAGGATTATGGGGACCGTTGGATTAAAGATTCAAGGGTGATTAAAAATCACCAATTTATGGAAAAAATCTTAGACAAGGAAAGATTTCCCCTAAATCTCACCGAAAATAACAAACAGAATATCTTTGGATTTAAAATCCAACGGTGAATAAAATTCATTGTGTGATCTAAAGGATCATATTAATTATGAAATCAATTAAAATCTTTCAATGAAAGATTCACAAAACAAATTGATTCTTTTCTTTCTCTTATAAATAGGAGCCAAGAAAAGAAGAGAAGGGATCTACCTTTTTGGAGAGAAGAACAGAGAGAGGAGAATTTAATTCTCAAAAGAGAAGAAAAGAGAGGAGAATTTAATTCTCAACAAAGAAAACCCTAGGTGAGAAAAGAAAGGGAATCAAAACTTCAAACAGAGAATTTAATTCTCAAAATCTAAGAGTTTAACTCTTCTGCACAAAAGAACTTAGTTCTTCCTCTGGTTGAAGATCTGCAAAGAGCATATCTCCCCATAATTTGAGAGTTTAATTCTCATCGGGTTGAGATCCTGCCATGCAGATCCGAAACTTAGAGGGGGAATTGAGTTTAGAGAATTTAATTCTCTCAAAACAAAACTAGGGTTTAACCCTATATGAGAATTTAATTCTCCTGAAAATATAGGAATTTAATTCCTTCAAGATGGACAGAACTAGGGTTTAACCCTATATAAGAATTTAATTCTTTTACATATATAGGAATTTAATTCCTCCAAAACAAAATTAGGGTTTAACCCTACAGAGAATTTAAGTCTTAAAGATAAAGAGATTTTAATGCTTGCAAAAGAATTACGGTCACGTGTCTCCACGTGACCCCTGAAGAGATCCCCAGAAATTAGAAGGAGGAGAGCTCAGAGGCAACGCCTCACGTGCTCTACGTGACCCCCGAAACACAGAAAGAAAAAGCAAAGGAAATATGAGTTTTGGGCGCTCTCACGTGTCCTCACGTGACCCCTCAGCAAGTGCTGTAATTACCGATGCATAAATCCCCATCACGTGCCAACACGTGATACTCTAAAATAAAAATAAAAAGTGTTTAACACTTAATTGCAGAATAAAGAAAAGGGATCTGGTCCCACCTTTGGGCGCTCTCATGTGTCCACATGTGACCCCTCTTTCTTTAGTGTTTAACACTAATTTGGGGATTATATTTCCAGTGTTTAACACCGACTGTTTCTAATGTTTAACACTAAATTGAAGATTATATTTCCAGTGTGTTTAACACTGATTGTCTTTTAGTGTTTAACACTAATTTGAGAGTTCTACCTCCAGTGTTTAACACTGTTGTTCTCTAGTGTTTAACACTACTTTTAGCCAAATTGGCTAATTTTCCAGAGGCAAAAGTCCCTCCTCCAAGTGAATCTCAAAATTGAGGAAATTAAGGACAAAATGTTGTCAGAGCTCCCAAATCTCTGTTTAGCACTGCTAAATGATGAGGGGCTGAACCCAGACAAATGTCTAATGGCCCAAAGGGCCAATATTTCAAACATAATTGGACTTAGCCCAAACTGGCCATAAGTCCTCAAATCATCTTGAACTGAGCACATCTGCTCTTTCAACCAACTCATTGGTTCAAGGGTACATCTCTGAACTCCTCTGATATTTGTCATTGTAATCCTTCAACGTCTTCAGAAGGTGATGGGTCTCGACAGCCATACATTTTATGGACCACTATGTCCCTAAACTAGAACAATAGAGCCCAAATGTTCTTTTGTTGGATCCAAACGATCCTGTTAAGCTGATCTTAGTCTCAAATTAGACTAACGTATCCTTAACAAACGTTTAAGTTGATCTTAGCCTCAAATATGGCTAACGTGTCCTTAAACCAATATTCGTCCCCAAAATGGGAATGTTGGACCACTATGTCCTTAAACTGGTATTGGACCACTATGTCCTTAAACTGGTAATCGATCGCAATGTCTCTAAACTAAACAATTGAGTCCAAATGCTCTTTTGTTGGATCTAAATGATCCCGTTAAGTTGATCTTAGTAAAAAATTAGACTAACGTATTCTTAATAAACGTTTAAGTTGATTTTAGTCTCAAATAAGACTAACGTATCCTTAAACCCAACCCCAATCCCAAATCTAAGAAAATACGGATTTGGACTAATCCACGTCCTACGGGCGACAACATAAATTAGTCTCCGTATACAATCCACGGGCAACCACAAAAAAAACAAACACCCACGACACGAAGTGACCATCTGGAGAAGGAGAAAGTTGTTACCGCGATGCGGTAGCGTAATTAACTGCAGGGGCTTGCGCCTGCAGGGAAGAGCGTCCCCACAATCAAAAACCCCTCAAACGAGGGGGAATCTGACGAAGTCTGCTACATCGGCCGCATCCGTTTAAACCTTCGATACACGGTGCTGTAAATCAACTTGGCATCTTCGGAGAGGTGGACGGATAGCACCAGTTAGCATCTGCCTCGAATCTCAGGCAAGACGTCTCTACGTCGCGCCGTCATTCGGAGGGGAACAATGGGGAGATGTGCTCTTTGCAGATCTTCAACCAGAAGAAGAACTAAGTTCTTTTGTGTAGAAGAGTTAAACTCTTAGATTTGAGAATTAAATTCTCTGTTTGAAGTTTTGATTCCCTTTCTTTTCTCATCTAGGGTTTTTCTTTGTTGAGAATTAAATTCTCCTTTTCTTTTCTCTCTGAAATTTCAAAATTCCGAAAATCTCTATCTCAAAACTCTCTTTTGGCTCCTATTTCTAGGAGAAGGAAAAGAATCAATTTGTTTAGTGAATCTTTCATTGAAAGATTTTATTTGTTTTCATAGTTAATATGAGCCTTTAGATCATTAAGTGAATTTTATACACCGTTGGATTTTCAATCCAAAGATATTTTGTTTGTTATTTCTGGTGAGATTTAGGTAAATCTTTCCTTGTCTAAGATTTTTCCATAAATTGGTGATATTTAATCACCCCCTGGATTTTTAATCCAACAGTTCTCCTTAATCCTTTCCCATTTGGAAAGATTTTAGAGAAATTTAGAATTTTAATTCTATTAAACTGTAAGGCTTTCGAAGCCTGTCACATGCTGGCACGTGACCCTTGGTCACATATGAGCACGTGACCCCCAATTGAGCATATTTAACAGCCGCCTGTTTATGTTGCTGTTTTAACCATCACGTGTCAACACGTGACCATTGGTCACGTGTGAGTACGTGACACCTCGTTGAGGTATTTCCTGATTTTTAGAATTAAATTCTATTAAGCTGTAAGGCTTTCAAAGCCTGTCACGTGCTGGCACGTGACCCTTGGTCACGTGGGAGCACGTGATCCCCTAATGAGTCATTTTTCAGCAGTTTGTTTTTGTTTCTATTTGATGAAGTTTTAACCATCACGTGTCATCACGTGAACATTGGTCACGTGTGAACACGTGATACCTCATTGAGGTAATTCCTGATTTTTAATCAGGAAACAAATGCCCCCACAGCGTTGCTCTCACGTGTCTGCACGTGAGTGCAACGCTGTCACTTTTGTGACCGTTGGATCCATCTAGGGAATCGGGGAGATGAAACGTTTTCCATCACATCCTATAAATACAGGGGTCTCTTCAGAAGCGTCTCCACTCTTTCATCTTTCTCCTTTTCTAACTTTTCTTTTGAGAATTTAATTCTCGTTCCCAGAGCTTAGTTCTCTGCCTCGAAAATTTTCCAGAGTTTAACTCTGTTCAAGAAAGACCCTTTCTTCAGGTAATGATCTTGAACGAACGAAGAACTTTCACAGAAATCACCACTGGATTTTAAATCTATACCAAGGGTTTTTCCCTTTTAACAAGAACCCATTTTTAAGTTCTTTAAAATAAAGAGAAAACCATTCAATATTTAATCAACAGACCCTTTAGGGTTTCTCTGATCTTCAGGGGCTAATGGTGGCGGTTGTCTTTCCCATGGAATTTAATTCCATCTCAAAAGCTTTGGCTCTGAAAAATGTCTCTGGGAATTTAATTCCCCCTTTTCAACGAGGAATTTTAATTCTTATGAAGAACTCAGTTCTTCCTATAGAACTCCTTGGGTTTTCTTGCCCTGAGTTGTCTCTTTGTAACCAAGAGGAAGAGGCCTGCAGTGGTGCCTTTCCCTAGGGAATGTACAGAGTTGCTTGAAATCCTTTGTTTATCTAGACAAGTATTCTTCTTGATTGGCTTATCCATTAAATTCTCATGATCTTTATTTCAGGTATTATGGATGCCCATTTATATGATCTTGATGAAATCATTTTTTACGGAAACATTCGTGCATTGGGCCGCAGCCAGAACCAGGAGTTCACCAACGCTCAGTGTGCTGAGATCATAAGCCGCTTCGACGAGTACAACGGTCGGCTACTCCCTCGTCGCTTTTCTCTTTTGAAACACATCGTGATGGCGATCTGGGAGGCGCTCCCTCTATTTTGCACCGGCGTACCGCTTAGGGCATTGGATGCCGTCGAGGATAAAGTGCATTCGGTGTATCTGATGAGCCTAATCTCGAAGAGAAGGCGAGACAATCTTATTGATCTCTTGTATCAGGCTTTTCAGCAGTCGGCCATACTTGCTGCCTATCGGAGGGTGGAGGACATCCGTGAGGATCCCGATGCTTGTGATTGCGAAAGAAAACATACTAGGATGGTTCGAAATGCCTGGAAGATCTTGGACAAAGTCACTTTTGAGTTTCTCAATCCATGCCCTGGATCTGAGGTCTTGCCATTGTAATTGTTTTCTTTATTTTTCTGTATGAACTTTTTAAAGTATGAGTGATAAGTTTTTCCTTCCCTTCTGTGTTTGCATGCCTTCTTTATGAAATTTTGTCATATTGTTGCTGTTGCCCACATGTTTTGCATGTGAGTCACTATTGGGGATTTTGATCTCGCATCGGCATCCACTCACGTGTTATTCATGCGTGGCACGATTTCAATTCTCGGTACATGCCAAGGTGTGTGATCACGGGTATTGTGCGTGGTGCCCTATTGATGGGATTGTTTAATTTTTCATGCCATATTTTCTGTGCACAGCATTAGATGCAGAAAAGGAGCCTTGGAAATAGTTCCATCTCTTTGATTTCCAATGCCTTCCCTTTTTTGGGCCTTGGAAATAGTTCCACCATGAAATATTCTCCGCGCGCAGTATTTAATGCTCCTCTTTATATCCTGAGGCCATAGTCTTCTTTTTCTCTTCACAGAGAAATCTATTCTCAATTTAGTGTGGTTTATCTTGAGGAAACAACTGAATGTCATGGCCTGCAACCGCCCCCATGCTCGTCGATAACCATGGGAAGTACCTATCGAGGAGATGATTCCTCGCTTTGCTGCACGACTGGTGGATCCCCTTCTCACTGACGACGAATGTGACTCGATGGCATATGAACTCTTGATCCGTAGGGGGTCCCCTCTTCCAATGGGATCCATTTGGCTCCGGATGATTCTTGCTGCCGTACTTGCTGACATCCCTCCTCACCCAGCAGAGATGACCCTGGCGATCCTTGACGCAGCTGAAGACAAGCTCGAGTGTTTCTTCAAGGCGTGCCTGATTACTCAGGCTCTTAAAGACTGCTCGGTCCATCTGTTGGGCCAGATGAGAGCCCGACGGGCTATTATGTCTGCCTTTGCGGATGAACACTGCGCTAATCAGTGGGGAGCCACTTCTCGTGAGAATCGTCGTTTCGATGTGCTGGAGAAGGCGGTGATCGCACGTTTTTGGCGTGTCGGATGTTCAAAGTTCTAAAGTATAACCGCGATCAGGACGGTGTCGCTATGCAGCTAGCCGGTTGAGCACGGGTCGATCCACAGGGAGATGGTTGTATGCCTTTCTTGTTTTAGACGAGTCAATAAAGAATTTGTGTATGTTTGTTCAGTCTAACCTATGTGTATTATTTGCAAGTATAAAGTTGTTAAGAAAAGATACGATAATGTAAGCTAAAGAAATCCGTACTCAAAACCTTTGAGCCGAGTCTTGACTAATTGAAGCTAGAGCAATCGGCAACAACGTGGATTAGGGGATTTAAGCGCGCTATTCGTGGAATCCGGCTTATTTACCCTTGTCCTTCCGTTCTTTTCTTTTGCTTTCGCCTCCGGCCAAACCGAACGCAACCGGTCGCGGTTAGGAATCACCGTTACCTTGTTAGGGTAGGGTGCCTAACGGAGCGCTTGCGTATCGTTTTGGCGGAGTTCAATGGAAAATAACGGGAAAAGGAAATGAGCAAAGAAAATCTTAACTTACAATACCGTATTGATTCTTAACAACAACAATAATTACAACCATTCACAAAGAGAACCAAGAAGAGCAAAAGAAAAGAACAAAGAAAAGAAAAGATTACAAGTAAGTAAGTGCATGAATTTAAATTGCAAATAAGTAAAGCAAGGTAATAAAAAGCAAGTAATAAATAAGCAATAAAAAGAACTAGAACTAGAACTCAAGACAAGCATGGGATCAATAGCCAACCCTTAAACTTGCAAGCTCAATCAAGAGGTTGCAAGATTAAGAGAAGGGTAAAGAACTCATGTGAAGTGAAGAACTAATTCCATAAGAAGATACAACCCTTGAGATCAATAACAAACCCTTAAACCTTCAAGCTCAATGAAGAGGTTGAAAGATCAAGAGAAAGTAAGAATCTCAAGGGGAAGTTAAACTAACAAGAAAGATACAAAAACCCTCATCTTCATTGATCATCCACTCAATGTTCTCACTACATTTTCATGGAGGAAAGATGAAGAAGAAGAAGAAGAAGAAGAACAAAACTACACTAAAACCTACAAAAGAGGCACAAAGAATGGACCACCTTTGGCTTGGCAAGTTCTGGGATATTTATAGGCAGGGAAATGGAAACCTAGGGCAACACTCTGGACCAAGATGGAAGTACCAAACTGCCCCTGAAAAATGACTACCTGTCGACATCATACGGCCGCAGTTCCGCGGCCTAAGCATGCTTAGGCCGCGGTTCCGCGGCCCTTTAGTGGTGTTAGGCAATCAACTTTTGGGTGTTTCCCTGGTTTGTGGTTCTCTTCAGTGTGGTATATGACTTTTCTCAGAAACTCTTCACAATTCTTCCAGAATTTCAGTAGAACAAGAGGTGATGTGATGTGGATCTTTTGCCATGATTTCCTCGAGCTCCGTGTAGATTTCTTGGATCTTGTGTTGACATTGAGCTTTGCGTATGACATGACAAACGATTTGCCATTTTGTCCCTTAAACCGGTATGTGGCAACACATGGATAGAGAGCGGAGACCCGTGCTTTATCTGTTGTTGGCAGTAATCCGGAATTTGTCGTACTTTTCCATAAATTTCACTGTTTAGAGTTGAGAACCAGTATTCTGCAAATATGTAGCAAACACTGATCAAAAACACCTGCCTATAAATAAACGAGCGTAAGAATGGGCGGTATAAAATGCAATATTCTGATATGAACAAATACCCCCAAACTTAACTTTTGCTCGTCCCGAGCAAAACCAATTATTCACAAAAATAAAATCCTAACCGCACTTTCGCAGGAAACGCGATTGCACTGAGCACGTGCAACAAGCCGTTAAACCTCTAGGTGTCCCTAGTAGGAGGAGTGTTGTCTCCTGAGGGTTTTCAGCGGATTACACCCATAAAATCCCGTCAAGTTAGTGTCATAAGTTAACATCGATTCTACTCCTACAGTTTAGTATTTACGTTAGAAACTCTATCATCCTAAGTCAGAAATATCTAACCCTTAATTTTCACACCTCCTATCTATTTAACCTTAGATCATATACATTCCAAAAAAGTTTAAAAAGATATTGGTTCTCCTGAGTTTTCCTTCTAAAGTGTGGCCTCAAATCAGGGATTTTTATCAACTTTACAGAAAACTCAAGTCTTATTCTTTATTTCTATCTCTTATCCAAACATCAATTGTATACCCCTACGTGTGTGTATATTTGCACCCCTACACTCAAGAATTCAATTCAAGCTATAATACCCTTGCCCTAATACCTAATACTACTTCTTTTCATTTAATGATGGATGGTGTTGCTCACACACTTTTCATGCGACTATTAATGCTTCTTGAGGCACTAACGGCCGATTACTGAATGTGTGAGCTTAAAGCGTAAATAGCAGTTTCCAGGTCATGACTTTATTCTATTTTTTCTTTTTCTTTTTTTTCTTTTTCAAGACCGGATATGTTTTTCAATAATGCTCTTTTGGTGTTTAGCTTTAAATACCGTTTTTTCTTTCATACTAGGCTTTCAGGCAAGAGTATTTCTAGGTATCCTCTACTATCCAAGTTTTAAGGTGCGTGTAAGTGCAATTTGTAGGGTATATACTTTCTAAATTTGAACTCAAGAAAAGAAACTATTTTTCAGACTTATCCTTCAGTAAAGCATCAATACTTTCCCTTCATCTTGACTTGACTCAAGAACTGAACTCAAGATTACCTATTTCTCAAAAAAAAAACTGTAAGGACGTATCCTTACCAAAATTAGACAGAATGAGGGTTATTTTTAGGGTTTTCAATTCCTAAGCCTAGAATTTAGTTATTTCTATCATATCAACTAAACTTTCGGAATAAAGATCTAAGTTACCCTATTAGCTAACTTGACGACAAAGTTTTTATATATTTTTTTGGAAAAATTTCGATTTTTGTGGGTTTTTAATAAGGTATGCAAATACAAAATATACAAATGAATGCGAAGGAAGAAAGCTTACCGAGCACACCCCCAAACTTGAACTTGATAGTGCCCTCACTGTCAGGCAACACCAAGAGGGTCAAAATTGTCGGCGCTCCCTAGAAACAAATTATATACAAAACAAAAATATATATATATATATATACAAAAAAGGAGCCCCCCCCAAACATAAGTAAAACAGTGTTTCCACTGTTAAGCATTGAAGTTCAGGATTAGGGGGGAAAGAACAGTATCAAGCTATACAAGGCCTTACACAGGCCAAAAGTGAGCACCAACCATTCAAAGATCTTGTCGTGATAAAGCAGTGGTTGGTCAAAGAAGGCGTGGAGAAAAGAAATGGAGAATACGCGAGACCGTATGGAGATAGAAGCGGGATACGGTCTCGGTATATCAGAAGAAGAAGAATGGCGGAAGGGAAAAAGAAGTGGAGTACGAACTTGAGGGTGCAAATGGAGTGAATAGATTAGCACAATTTGTGATGAGCGATGTGTAAAAAGGGATTGTGCTAATCTATTAACCCGTCGAGAAATGGGGTCAAATCCCTCAAGATTCGTGAGAAACCATGGGTACGCCGAACTTGGTAAACCAGACATATGAAATGAAAATGAGACGGTTTCTTGCAAGGTCGGAACAATGGAAAGGATGGAGGTAGGTGATTGAGGATGGGTATCGGTTAAAGGTTCCGGAGGGTGTACACAGTCAATGAAAGGAACATGATGAATTGGAAAATCCGACTCATCAATTAAAACCGGTTCATCCTCAAAAATATCTTCAAAAGTTTCCTCAAAATTCAGCTTATCCATGCAAATTTCATCAAGACGCATATGGGGTTCGGGAAAAACAGTTAATGACTCGGGATGATGAATTGGAGAGAAAAACTCTGCCAAATCTATGGGTTCATCATCCAAAATATTCCCAGCATCAATATCCTCAATCAAGTGAAAATCAAAATCCTCAGACACCTCATCAAAAGCATGGATTTCAATCGATTCTGGTTCTAAGATAGAGGTGTAGAGGTCAAAAGGATTGGGTGTGGTTTCACTTGGCAAGGTCCCTTCACAATCGGGTAAATCAAACACTGCAAAGTCGCACAACTCATCAAATATTCTATCTTTAATTGATAATTTAGTTGGGTCACTTGATAGACTTTCAACACAGGAGTTGTGGGATTCAATTTGAAACGGGTAGGTTTGATTTGGAAGGGGGTACAGCTCACTCTCTCCACTCAAATTCTCAATCTGTCCAACCGCCTCATCATACATTGGAAAATTAGGAGCTAGTTGGAAACTAGCTACCGGGTCAGTAGGTTGTATGAGGGTGGCCATGGACGCATTCAAATCCATCATCTGTTGGCATGACGCTACCCTAAAGTCTTCCAACGACTGTTCCAGACTAGACATGGGTTGTGACGGGGATTCAGTAAAATATTCAAAGTTGTTTGGATATTGAAAACTCCCAAATGGCTGTTCAGAAGCAATGTCTAGGGAAGGTGCAAAAGTAGGATAGGACTGGTAGGAATTGAATGGCTGGACAGGGGTAGGATCAACATTTGGATACGAAGGTGAATGGAAGTGTTGATCCCAAGAATTAGAAGTGGTGAAAGGAGTGAAAGATCGGCTATGAGATTGTTCAATACGTTCAGCGATGGACAAAGGACGACTTGCAAAAGTGGTATCAACATAAGCGGGTGCGGGAGGTTGAAAAGGTTGATACAAAGTGGAATGCGGAGGGCAAGTGTTTGTCCTGGACGCGTCTATGCGATCTTTCAATGACATTTTGGGCATGGAGGGGTCGTTCGATGTTCGGCCAAAGCAAGAACCGTAAGAAGTAATGTCTGGTTGTGGGTACCAAAGTTCGGCAAGAGTTTTACGAGGTGGGGTACCCATGATATGATGAGAAAAGGAAAGAAAGGAAGAGAAAAGGAGGGAAAAAGAATGTTGATTTTTTTTTATTTTTTATTTAGTTAGTTATTAACAAAAAGAATGAAATATACAAAAAAAATTCTGGACAAAAACAATCACGACACAAAAATACCACACACCTAATCGTTCTAGGGTTCTCCTAGGTCAACTAGACCTGCTCCAGAACTTGATTGTCGAAGTAAAACTGTGTGGAGAAACGGGCTCAAGATACACTGATCACGAGGCCAGGTAAGTGCAGAGATAAGGGGAGGTTTTCCAACGCTTTCGCGAAGTTCCTTAATTAAATAACCCTTTCTCTTTTGACGGTTTCGCCGTTAACACTTTCCTAGACACCCCGTAAACAATGTACCGTTAAGCGAGATTCTAAACACGGTTAACTTCTCCTAATGAGCGCGAAGTCCTTAAGGCTTAAAGTCTAATTTCTTCTAAAATTTGTGCGGGTAAACGTTATGCTCAAGTTCGTGATTTGTGGGCCACGGAAAAGGTGATGAAATCCTTTACCGTATGTTGTGGGGTTCGCTTGCCCTTAAATCCGTATTAATGTATGCAATGCACAATTCAATAAAAATTCTATAAAGAATCAAACAATCGTTTTTTAGTTTAAGCACGGCACTGCAACAAATATGGTTAGTCAATTTTTAGCGTTTGCTAGCGAACTTGCAAAGAATCCTGCAAAGAATAGTATATTGGATGCGTCGGATTTGAGAAGAAGGTATTAGTAAAGTACGTACCGTTAAGTTTTTGGGTTAGGAAACCCCCGTTGAATCAAATCCGGTAAGCTTGAAAAGTTCGCTTGCTCGGGTCAAACTACCCGGATCTGTGGCACTGTATTTTGCAAACACCTTAGCCTTGAACGTACACTTTGCTCCCCACAATCGCAGTTTGCAAATCCGCAAAAATCTGCACTCTTGCCCACAAAAATGATCAAAAATAACAAAAAGATATTTTTATTTTTTTTTATAAATATATACAAAAAGAATATTAACCCGAATAACAAGAAAGAAAATACGCTACCGTCTCCCCGGCAACGGCGCCATTTGATCGCACGCTTTTGGCGTGTCGGATGTTCAAAGTTCTAAAGTATAACAGCGATCAGGACGGTGTCGCTATGCAGCTAGCCGGTTGAGCACGGGTCGATCCACAGGGAGATGGTTGTATGTCCTTTCTTGTTTTAGACGAGTCAATAAAGAATTTGTGTATGTTTGTTCAGTCTAACCTATGTGTATTATTTGCAAGTATAAAGTTGTTAAGAAAAGATACGATAATGTAAGCTAAAGAAATCCGTACTCAAAACCTTTGAGCCGAGTCTAGACCAATTGAAGCTAGAGCAATCGGCAACAACGTGGATTAGGGGATTTAAGCGCGGTATTCGTGGAATCCGGCTTATTTACCCTTGTCCTTCCGTTCTTGTCTCTTGCTTTCGCCTCCGGCCAAACCGAACGCAACCGGTCGCGGTTAGGAATCACCGTTACCTTGTTAGGGTAGGGTGCCTAACGGAGCGCTTGCGTATCGTTTGGGCGGAGTTCAATAGAAAATAACGGGAAAAGAAAATGAGCAAAGAAAATCTTAACTTACAATACCGTATTGATTCTTAACAACAACAATAATTACAACCATTCACAAAGAGAACCAAGAAGAGCAAAAGAAAAGAACAAAGAAAAGAAAAGATTACAAGTAAGTAAGTGCATGAATTTAAATTGCAAATAAGTAAAGCAAGGTAATAAAAAGCAAGTAATAAATAAGCAATAAAAAGAACTAGAACTAGAACTCAAGACAAGTATGGGATCAATAGCCAACCCTTAAACTTGCAAGCTCAATCAAGAGGTTGCAAGATCAAGAGAAGGGTAAAGAACTCATGTGAAGTGAAGAACTAATTCCATAAGAAGATACAACCCTTGAGATCAATAACAAACCCTTAAACTTTCAAGCTCAATGAAGAGGTTGAAAGATCAAGAGAAAGTAAGAATCTCAAGGGGAAGTTAAACTAACAAGAAAGATACAAAAACCCTCATCTTCATTGATCATCCACTCAATATTCTCACTACATTTTCATGGAGGAAAGATGAAGAAGAAGAAGAAGAAGAACAAAACTACACTAAAACCTACAAAAGAGGCACAAAGAATGGACCACCTTTGGCTTGGCAAGTTCTGGGATATTTATAGGCAGGGAAATGGAAACCTAGGGCAACACTCTGGACCAAGATGGAAGTACCAAACTGCCCCTGAAAAATGACTACCTGTCGACATCATACGGCCGCGGTTCCGCGGCCTAAGCATGCTTAGGCCGCGGTTCCGCGGCCCTTTAGTGGTGTTAGGCAATCAACTTTTGGGTGTTTCCCTGGTTTGTGGTTCTCTTCAGTGTGGTGTATGACTTTTCTCAGAAACTCTTCACAATTCTTCTAGAATTTCAGTAGAACAAGAGGTGATGTGATGTGGATCTTTTGCCATGATTTCCTCGAGCTCCGTGTAGATTTCTTGGATCTTGTGTTGACATTGAGCTTTGCGCATGACATGACAAACGATTTGCCATTTTGTCCCTTAAACTGGTATGTGGCAACAAACGGATAGAGAGCGGAGACCCGTGCTTTATCTGTTGTTGGCAGTAATCCGGAATTTGTCGTACTTTTCCATGGATTTCACTGTTTAGAGTTGAAAACCAGTATTCTGCAAATATGTAGCAAACACTGATCAAAAGCACCTGCCTATAAATAAACGAGCGTAAGAATGGGCGGTATAAAATGCAATATTCTGATATGAACAGGCGGCGGGGGAGTTAGAGAATTTTGTACTCTGTTTTGTTAACCCTTATGCCACTGATCCCTTGTTTGGTGATCTTTTCCCAGTGGCGTAGTGCGTTTAAACCAATGTACTCTTTTTATCATTGGTTGTTGCATGCTTTATGTTGAATTTTTATGTTTGTCGGATACTCGTACGTGCGTTTTGCGTAAATGAGATTCATATTTTCCCCATGAGAACTTTCTTTAGTTGCGAGCACTATCGTTATGTTGCATGCACATCAGCGCTTTGGGTATCATTTCCTTTCGAATATTCATATAGTTGCAAATGCATGTTTGATAAGATATACATCGAAGATTTTCCTTGTTGCCTCCCATATCAAGTGATTTGTGTGTGTTTTAGATCGAGTATTGTCGTCGAATGGAGGCTTATTTATACAGTCTTGAGCGTACGTGCCTTATTTCAGCGGTTGTGGCTGCGAAGGCGGGCTTACAGGGCTTGATAGAGCGGTGCGCGGCGAATATGGTGTCATGCGAGAAGAGACTCGGCCGCAAATTCTCAGAGAGGGAGCTGGCTTCTAAGGCGCTGAACAAGCTCCATGCCAACCTTACGGCCAAAGCCAACAAAGCGTATGAACTCTGGTGAGTGCTTCAAGAGGCCATCAAGGAGGTGGTGGCCATCGACAAAGCTGCCGTGTTCATTCGTGAACGGGTCGAGGCTCACAAAGCTACCGAGAAAGAGCTCGAAGGCCGGCTTTCCTCATATCAGGCCCAGCAGGCTCAGGCGGAGGCCCGTCTTCTGGCGATACTGAATCACGAAGGCGTGGCCCAGCGAAAGAGGGATGAGCTGACCAAGCTGCTGAATCGCCCGCCGACCTGAAGACTTGTATATCTTTTTTTTTCTTCTTTTGTACATACTCCTGAATAAGAGTATATTCTTTTGTTCTTTCATGAATTGTACTTTGTATCCATTTTGGTTCATGAATAAAAGACATATTTTTCTTCTCAATGGTGTGTCCCTTTTTATTGAATGTATTCTGCGGATAGTCTATCCTGATCTCTTTGCAGGACAACGATGGCTTAGGATTTAGGGTTAAGATCTGCCTCCTAAGACTTTTCAACTTTATGAGCCATGAGGGTCTCATAAAGAGTTTTTCTCCCTACAGGTCGAGGGGATCCCGTAGGTGTAATTTCTTCTTAAGAATCGTGAGGATTCCTAAGCGTGTTTTCTCTTAAAAGTCGTAAGGATCTCACAAGAGAATTTGCTCCCTTACGAGTCATGAGGACCCGCAAGTGATGGGTGAAGTTGCCCTTATCCGTATTTCACGGGGTCAGGGGTTGGTCTGGATGCTTCCCACGGGTTCACTGCCGTGTTTGGCGAGGACCAGGCTCCGCTCTGGATGTTTTCCGGGGTACCATAGTTTAAAGACTTCGCGGTCGAGGGTAAGGACATCATAGTCCGTGGATTTAAGGACTCCACAGTCCGTTGCTAGTTTTAAGACATTACGGTCGAGGTTAAGGACATCATAGTCCGTGGATTTAAGGACTCCACATTCCGTTGTTAGTTTTAAGACATCACGGTCGAGGTTAAGGACATCATAGTCCGTGGATTTAAGGACTCCACAGTCCAATTTTTGCTCTGGATACTTCCCACGGGTTCACTGCCGTGTTCAGCGAGGACCAGGCTCCGCTCTGGACGTTTCCCACAGGGTCAGAATTGACGTTATCCGCGTTCCACATAGCCAGGAATTTTGCTCTAGATGCTTCTCACGGGTTCACTGCCGTGTTCGGCGAGGACTAGGCTCCGCTCTGGATGCTTCACAAAGGTTCACTGCCGTGCTCTGCGAGGACCAGGATCTGCTCTGGACGTTTCCCACGGGGTCATTGCCGCGTTCCACGTAACCAGGAATTTTGCTCTAGATGCTTCCCATGGGTTCACTGCCGTGTTCGGCGAGGACCTGGATGCTTCACACGGGTTCACTGCCGT
The DNA here is from genome assembly GCA_030015575.1 of Agapanthus africanus. Lineage (NCBI taxonomy): Eukaryota > Viridiplantae > Streptophyta > Magnoliopsida > Asparagales > Amaryllidaceae > Agapanthus > Agapanthus africanus. Next base: position 125,228,561 of record CM057350.1, on the reverse strand, counting down.
GCTCTGCGAGGACCAGGATCCGCTCTGGACGTTTACAACGGGGTCATTGCCGCGTTCCACGTAACCAGGAATTTTTCTCTAGATGCTTCCCACGGGTTCACTGCCATGTTCGGCGAGGACTAGGCTCCGCTCTAGATGCTTCACACGGGTTCACTGCCGTGCTCTGCGAGGACCAGGATTCGCTCTGGATGCTTCACACGGGTTCACTGCCGTGCTCTGCGAGGACCAGGATCCGCTTTGGATGCTTCACATGGGTTTGCTGCCGTGGTCTGCGAGGACCAGGATCCGCTCTGGACGTTTCCCACGGGGTCAGAGTTGACGTTATCCGCGTTCTACGTAGCCAGGAATTTTGCTCTGGATGCTTCCCACGGGTTCACTACCGTATTTGGCGAGGACCTGGCTCTGCTCTGGATGCTTCACACGGGTTCACTGCCGTGCTCTGCGAGGACCAGGATCCGCTCTGGACGTTTCCCACGGGGTCATTGCCGCGTTCCATGTAACCAGGAATTTTGACTTTATCCGCATTTCACGGAGTCGAGGTTTGACTCTTGGTTATCTGTGCACTTCCGAGTCATGGAACTGGGGGTTGCCACTGTTCCGCTTTGCTTGACGTTGTGTCTGTCGTAATGAGACGAATGTTGAGATAATCTCCAGGCTATCTGTGAACCGTTAAGATTTGGTTTCTTCTTCTGATGAAACCTGGGGAGGAAAGGTATGGTTCCTTCTTTGTTTCCGCCCCTGGATTTTATACAGGGATTGCTGTGATATCACCTGTAGGGCATAAATTTCATTTTTATTTTTATTTTATTTCTTTCCGCGATGCTCTATCATTTCAGCTTTTATATCGCGAAGGTCGCGATTGCCCCATCATTTCGGTTATTTTTCGCGGTGCCCAATCATTTCGGCTATTTATTTTATTTTTACTCGCTGCTTTTTATTGCGAGTTGCCCAATCATTTCGGCTATTTTGCATGCATACATTTTTACTTGCTGATTTTGTCGCAAGTTGCCCCATCATTTCGGCTATTTCGTATGCATGTGTGGCTTGCTGGCTTTTCGCTGCAAGCTTGGAATTAGACACCGATTTCGGCATCAGCATCGCTACAACTGGGATATGGCTAGGAGCGATCATCATTTGCCTCTGTCGATATCGAACAAAGGTGGCTTAGCGAACAGGGTTAGGATCCTGTCGACTAAGGCTTTTGACTTCATGAGCCGTAAGGGTTTCATAAAGGAATTTCTCCCTACGAGTCGTGAGGATCTCGTAGGCGCGTTTTCTCCTTAGGAATCGTGAGGACTACTAAGCATATATTCCCTTATAAGTCGTAAGGATCTTACAAGAGTGCCTTCTCCTTATAAGTCAAGAGGACTTATAAGGGCTGTTCACCGTGTAGACATATCCCTAGTCACGGATGGGACTTCGTTAGGGAAATGTTTATTCGCGCCCGTAGATTGTATACAAGGTGTCACGACCCAAAGTTTGGATGTGACCGGCACTTAGATTGTATAATATCTAAAGATATGCACACAGTCCAAGTAAGCCGAAAACCAAGATCAAAATCCTTTTTGCGGAATTCTTTATATAGAAATTTTAGTTTTTAGTAAAAATCATAATTTATAAAGTTAAAATATTAAATAAGTATAAGGTGTTAAGTTTGGTTGCATCCCTAGTTGGGATCAACAATATCAATAGTGGAGACAAGTATCCAAGAGTGTACGACATAAATAAAATTTCAATTAAGTAAAATAAATAACAATTTATAGAACTAAACCATCTCGTCCGTCAAATAATATACATATAACCATCTCTCACTCTAGGTCAAAAATACAGGTCTGATGGAGAACTTCTAGATACAAAATACAATACCCAAAAGAGAAGGTTACTACATATATAACCCACCTAGCAAAAGATGCGATAAAAGCGGAAAGAGTAGATCTGCACCACTGCTAACCGTCCACTCTACCCCTACAAGGAACTATGGCACAACGGGGGTGAGTTGCCAACTCAGTGAATATAACTAACATATAACGGTTAATAATGTAAATATGACGATCATACTAACTGAAATGTGAACAAGTATAATGTATAGTTATCCATGGAAATCATGAATCTATAATACGAATCTCATAATCAAAACTGAAATCTCTTCATTTATTTCCAATAAAAATTCATTTCTCCGTGTCTATCATCGACACAAAACTTCCATTTCTCACAGGCATTATTCCTCGAATGATCCTGAAATCAACAATACCGGTCGTTATCATCTAAATATACGCTGTATTTTTACCACTATCTCCGGTATCGAGTAATCTCGTTAGGCTCCCCCGCCTCAAATGCGGCTATCCTGCCCCTCGGTCTCGACCGGGTCCACCATGTATCCAACTGTATATCTCCCCCACTCAGTATGGATAACGTAAAATCCACGACCGTATATCTCCCCCACTCGGTCCGGAATAAAACCAAATCATAAAACATCTCATGGTGGACATGACACATCAATCATGAAAATCACTGGATTTATGTAATAGTATTCAAAATTCAAAACCATAAATCCTCAATAATACATTTACCTCTTGTATCAACATAAAATACTTAAATACTAAACATGATATTAATGATGTAATTTACTATTGTTATTGGTGTTTAAGATATGATATGAATCATTTTTAACAAGAAATTTACTGAGTGTAAAAGTGACATGGCAATATCGACGAGGTGTGTGTAATATGTAAGATGTGCACGTGGTATAACTCGTCGATACTTATGCAGTGTACTGGCAACTAAGCAAAATATATGTGAATTGTGAATGCATATTGTCAAATTAGCATAACAAAATAAAGCATTAAGTTAAATAAAACTACAGGCGTAACACGCCATCTTTACAAAATTCCCCGGTAGATATTTAGTCTACTCACCGGAAAACGTCGAATCTATTCAGGAATTGCCAATCATTTCCCTTTCCTCGTTGCCTCCGAAAATCCCGTATTCGAATCTAACATCACAATTTAACTTATATAAGGAAACGGCTACTTCGACATAACGGAAATGAAAAACACCCATTCCCACGTATTATTTATATTGTATACGACTATTCCAAGTTATCATACACTTAACCTTACTGGATTTTAATCCAAACCTGTATCGCGACAGAAAACAGTTCGCGATACGCTTTAACCGTGTCGTATTTTGTGTTTTTAGATATCTTTTCCGATATTAACTTCCAGATTTTATCTTCAGTAAAACTAACTTGTTTAAATAACACCAAAATTGCCAAAATTATAAACTGAAACCTACCCAACAAGCCAAATCCACCTAGCTTCCTATAAATCCGGCAACGCCGGAATTTTCCTTTTGGTCTCCGACCCAACTCCGAGCCCTCTGGTTCGTGTTCCTATGGTTTGCTCTATGTTCCACATATATCATTTTAGCACTGTTTTGTTAAGTTGATTTTTCTCTGAATAATAGCAGATTACTACAGAGCTAAGTTTTGACTAAAATACGAAATTATAGAACTTGTTCATTTCAAATTAAACTAATTACTGAACTTAAATTCTTACTGTGATTAAGAATATTACCCACAATAATTTGTTGGAATAACCCCTCCAAGATACTAAACCCCTTGTCCTAGCTTGATGATGAGAAAAACCTAAAACCTAGCTTCCTTCTTCTTCTTTCTCTTGTTCTTTCTTGTTTTCTTTAGTTTTGTTTTTCTTTCAGAAATTTTTCAGATTTTAAACTTGATAATTGATCTGAACATATCCTATATATGAGAAGAGGGAAGGATGAGGTGGTAGAAGGAGGTGTCAAAGGTTAAAGAGTGCTATTTCATGCAAGAAGGAGGTGGTTGGTGTGTGTGTGCATGCAAGGAAGAGGTGTCCTTGCCTTATCTTCTAATTATTGTTTTAATTTATCATTAATTTCTGAGCAAAAATTTGTTTTCTACCCTTTTTTCATTTACACCTTTAACAATATCCCATTTGCACAAAAACCTAAACTTTACCTGAAAACACCTCACAACTTAGTTTATTATAAAACACTCATTTTATTAAAATGAAGCTAAAATTCACCTTAAAACCCTTATAACTTATTTATGTTGCATACTAAAATTTTTATTTAATTTGTTTTACATAGAACTTATGGAATTGACTTATTTGTTTTTAATAACTTTTTGATTTATCATTTTATTATTAAATTAATTAATTTTATTTATTTCTAATTTTCAAAATGTTACAATATTCCCCCCTTAAGAAAATTCGGTCCCCGAATTTAAAATTTATCTAGACATACCTTTTAAAAGATGTGGAAATTTCTTCCGCATCGCATCCTTAGTCTCCCAAGTAATCTCCTCGCGATTCTTTCCTTGCCAAAGAATCTTTACAGATGGAAGTACCCTCGATCGTAGTTTCTTTGCCTGCCTGTCAAGAATAGCAACTGGCTGCACTGTGTAGGATAAATCTGGCTCAAGCTGTAAGGTCTGCTGCTGGATCGCGTGAGAAGGATCGTGAAGATACTTGCGAAGCATCGAAATATGGAACACCGGATGCACATCGGGAAAACTCGGTAGAAGTGCTACATGATAAGCTACAGCACCCACTCTCTCCAGAATCTCGTAAGGTCCGACATATCTGGGGCTGAGCTTCCCCTTTTTCCCGAAATGCATCATACCTTTCATCGGAGATACACGAAGGAATACATGATCCCCTACCTGAAATTCGAGTCTACGACGTGGTCGATCTGCATACGATTTCTGTCTGCACTGGGCCGCCTTCATTCTATCCCGTATCAATTGAATCTTCTCTGTAGTCTCATGTACTATCTACGGTCCCAAGATGCAACTCTCGCTCAGTTTCGTCCAGCAAACGGGTGATTGACATTTTCTCCCATACAAAGCTTCAAAGGGTGCCATCTGGATCGTCTCCTGAAAACTGTTGTTGTACGAGAATTCTATCAAAGATAAGTGACGATCCCAACTACCACCGAAATCAAGGCTACAAGCCTATAGCACATCCTCTAGTGTCTGAATGGTCCGCTCTGATTGACCATCCGTCTGTGGGTGAAAAGCTGTACTAAAACTCAACCGTGTACCCAGAGCTTCTTAAAGTTTCTGCCATAGCCTGCTAGTAAACTGGGTACCCCTATCTGAAACTATGCAAGTCAGAACTCCATGCAGACGTACAATCTGATCGATATAAATCTGAGCATACTGTGCAAAACCATATGTCGTCTTCACTGGAAGAAAATGAGCTGCCTTTGTCAATCTATCTACAATCATCAAATGGAATCATACCCACTGCTAGTCCTGGGTAGACCCACCACGAAATCCATAGAAATCCGTTCCCATTTCCACTCTGGAATGGGTAAGGGCTGCAACTCTCCGGCTGGCCTCTGGTGTTCTGTCTTGACTTGTTGATAAGTCAAGCATCTCGAAACATATTCCGCAACATCCCTCTTCATTCCTTCCCACCAATACATATCCTTCAGATCATGATACATTTTGGTGGAACCAGGATGAATACTGTATGCTGATCTATGGGCCTCCTCTAAAATCTCACGCCTCAATCCGTCAAAATCTGGTACACAGAGACGAGTCCTAAAACGTAATACTCCATGATCATCAATCACAAACTCTGTCTCCCTGCCCTGCCTAACCTGATCCATAATCTCCATCATACGAGTATCTGCGGGCTGTGTCTCTCGAATACGATCAAATAACTGATGTCGGGTGCGAACATGTGCTAGCTGCCCTCCTGTCGGGGTGAACTCAAACTGTATACGACTATCACATAAAATCTGCCAGTCTGTAGAAGACTGTCTCTGCAAGGTGCGCAAATGAGATAAGCTACCTCCAGGTCTCCGACTCAAAGCATCTGCTACAACATTTGCCTTGCCTGGATGATACAAGATCTCACAATCGTAATCTTTCACCAGTTCCATCCATCTACACTGCCTTAGGTTCAGATCCCTCTGCTGAAAAATATACTTTAAGCTCTTATGATCTGTGGAGATTTGGCACGACTCTCCATACAAGTAATGTCTCCAAATCTTCAATGCGAATACCGCAACAGCCATCTTTAGATCATGAGTGGGGTAGTTTTGTTCGTGCCTCTTCAACTGTCGAGAAGCATAAGCTACAACCCTGCCGTGCTACATCAACACACAGCCTAAACCCACTCTAGAGGCATCACAATACACAACAAAACCACCTGACCCGGAAGGTAAAGATAAGACGGGTGCAGTCGTCAAGCGCGTCTTCAACTGCTGGAAACTCTGCTCACATGCATCTGTCCACTGAAATGGAACCTCCTTCCTAGTCAATCCGGTCAAGAGTGCAGCGATCCGTGAAAAATCCTGCACAAAGCGTCGGTAATAACCTGCCAGACCTAAGAAACTCCGGACTTCTGAAACTGATACAGTTCTAGGCCAGTGTTGTACCGCTTCAATCTTCTTTGGGTCCACACATATCCCAGCTGTAGTAACTACGTGTCCCAAGAATTCCACACTATCCAGCCAAAACGCACACTTAGAGAATTTTGCAAACAGCTGATGCTCCTTCAAGGTCTGCAACGTAATACGCAAATGCTGCTTGTGCTCCGTCCGAATCCGAGAATAAACAAGAATGTCATCTATGAACACTATAATAAATTGATCAATGAAGGGTCTGAAGATACGGTTCATCATATCCATAAAAGCAGTTGGAGCGTTGGTGAGTCCGTACGACATCACCAGAAATTCATATTGTCCATATCTTGCGCGAAACGCAGTCTTCGGAATATCATCCTTCCGAACCCTCAACTGGTGATACCCTGACCGCAAATCAATCTTCGAGAAGTAACCAGCTCCCTGCAACCGATCGAATAAGTCGTCTATACGTGGTAGTGGATATCTGTTTCGCACAGTGACGCGATTCAGCTGTCGGTAGTCGATACACAGTCTCATACTACCGTCCTTCTTCTTTACAAATAAGACAGGAGCTCCCCACGGTGATACACTGGGACGAACAAGCCCTCTATCTAACAACTCTTGCAACTGGATTTTGAGTTCCTTCAACTCCGTTGGTGCCATTCGATAGGGTGGTATAGAAATAGGCCCCGCACCCGGAATCAAGTCAATGCAAAATTCAATGTCGCGATCAGGCGGTAATCCTGGTAACTCAGCAGGAAACACCTCAGGAAATTCTCGTGCGATCGGAACCTGGTCTAATAGAATCTCAGCGAACCCTAAGTCCTGAACAAAAGCCAAGAACCCATGACAACCCTTCTTTAAAAGTCGCCCCGCATAAAGAGCAGAAATCATGTTGGCAGGAGTTATTTTACAATCCCCCTGCACAACAAACACCGGTTCACCTGGAAAACAAAATCTAACCGCCTTCCCCCTACGATCTACATAGGCATGACAAGCGGCCAACCAATCCATACCAAGAAGTATATCAAAATCTAACATATCCAGGAGAATCAGATCAACTAGCGAATCTCTATCACCAATACGCACAGAATATGACCTGAATACGTGCCGAGCTATAAAAGAATCTCCCACCGGGGTAATAACTACTAATGGTAACTTTAACAACGACGACTCTTTCCCCAAAGAAAGTGCAAATTGTGAAGATACATAAGAATATGTAGAACCGGGATCAATAAAATATGTGCCTCTAACGAACATACTGTAAGAGTACCTGTCACGACTGCATTTGATGCCTGGGCATCCTGTGGAGTCAGCGCAAATACCCGTTCCAGACCCCTGCTCGCATCCTGTCGTCCTCTACCTCTATCTCCTCGACCTCTCTGAGAACGTCCCGCAAGGCCTCGACCTCATGGTGCAACTGTCAGGCGTGTAGCGCCAACTAGGGGAGGAAGTAAAGCCATCGACGTAGAAGGTGGAAGGGGTAAAGCAGCCTGTGGAACAACGGTCCCTCCCTGGGATCTACAATCCCGCACAAAGTGTCCGGGAAGTCCACAACTAAAACAAGTAGATGGGGGGCTCTGATCATCGGGATAAGAACTGAACATCTGGCCCTGGGTCCAACCTCGTCCGAAACTGCGGCCTGGAGGATATCTGCCTCTACCTCTGCCAAACTGTCTAGTCATTGGCCCGATTGGTCTACTCCTCTTTGGCTCTGGAACAACCACTGCCTCGCTCAAACGCTCCTCCACTCGTATCGCCGCATCCATGGCCTGCGCATACGTATCAAAATGCTGGGAGCCTATAACCAGATACAACTGCGTGTCCAGACTCCTTAGGAACCTCTTCACCCGAAGCTCCTCCGTAGGTACTAAGTATGGGGCATAGCGCGACAGCTGGGTGAATCGTAAGTCATAATCTGCCACTGACATACTTGCCGATTTCCGCAATGCTTCAAAACTGCTAGCTCTAGCGTCCCTCACACTCTGTGGAAGAAATCTGGCAAGAAAGACCTCGGAAAACTCGGTCCACGACATCGGAGGAAGACCCGTAGCTCGCCTTTTCTCCATCGACTCACACCACTCCTGTGCAAGTCCCTCCAAACGAAAGCTAGTCAGCTCAACTGATCTCGCATCAGAACATCGCAATGATCTGCCAATCCTCGCCATCTTATCAAGAAAGGACTGAAGATCTTCCGCTACATCGGTCCCTGTAAATACCGGAGGTCTCAATCTCATAAACTCCGCAAGCGATACCTCCATCACTCTCGTATCTACAAGAGCTACCGTCTGCGTAGGCTGTACCTCGGACTCTGCCACGGTCGGTGCCGGATCCTGCCTCAGTACTCGAGTAGCATCAGCTAACTGTCCCACCACTCGCTGTAATCCCAACATGCCCTCATCTATCCTTGTCATGTGATCTGGAGGAGGAGGATCAACATGCTCATGCACCGCCGGAACGTCCGGTGTACCATTCGCCGTCACAGGCGGACTCGCCCTAGCTGCATCTCTGGCTACAGCTCGCCTAGCCCGCGTAGCCATAGCAACTAGAACAAGAAACGAGAGTTGATAAGGCCTATGAATAGGAACAATCAATAACGAAGAATCAACGGAAGAATAGATCAAGATATACATCCTAAGGTTAGTTAGGCCAAGTACGGTAACGTAAATATGCCGCGGAACATACGTACGGTACTGCACCCATCCTAATTCACCTACTCCATCAAACCAAACGTCATCCTAATCACGGACTCACGTCAACCTATTTTAATTCCCTATTCGATTCCGTAAGGTTACTCCTAAGCTCTGATACCAACTTTGTCACGACCCAAAGTTTGGATGTGACCGGCACTTAGATTGTATAATATCTAAAGATATGCACACAGTCCAAGTAAGCCGAAAACCAAGATCAAAATCCTTTTTGCGGAATTCTTTATATAGAAATTTTAGTTTTTAGTAAAAATCACAGTTTATGAAGTTAAAATATTAAACAAGTATAAGGTGTTAAGTTTGGTTGCATCCCTAGTTGGATCAACAATATCAATAGTGGAGACAAGTATCCAAGAGTGTACGACATCAATAAAATTTCAATTAAGTAAAAGAAATAACAATTTATAGAACTAAACCATCTCGTCCGTCAAATAATATACATATAACCATCTCTCACTCTAGGTTAAAAATACAGGTCTGATGGAGAACTTCTAGATACAAAATACAATACCCAAAAGAGAAGATTACTACATATGTAACCTACCTAGCAAAAGATGCGATAAAAGCGGAAAGAGTAGATCTGCACCGCTGCTAACCGTCCATTCTACCCCTGCAAGGAACTATGGCACAACGGGGGTGAGTTGCCAACTCAGTGAATATAACTAATATATAACGGTTAATAATGTAAATATGACGATCATACTAACTGAAATGTGAACAAGTATAATGTATAGTTATCTGTGGAAATCATGAATCTATAATACGAATCTCATAATCAAAACTGAAATCTCTTCATTTATTTCCAATAAAAATTCATTTCTCCGTGTCCATCATCGACACAAAACTTCCATTTCTCACAGGCATCATTCCTCGAATGATCCTGAAATCAACAATACCGGTCGTTATCATCTAGATATACGCTGTATTTTTACCAATATCTCCGGTATCGAGTAACCTCGCTAGGCTCCCCCGCCTAAAATGCGGCTATCCTGCCCCTCGGTCTCGACCGGGTCCACCATGTATCCAACTGTATATCTCCCCCACTCAGTATGGATAACGTAAAATCCGCGACCATATATCTCTCCCACTCTGTCCGGAATAAAACCAAATCATAAAACATCTCATGGTGTACATGACACATTAATCATGAAAATCACTGGATTTATGTAATAGTATTCAAAATTCAAAACCATAAATCCTCAATAATACATTTACCTCTTGTATCAACATAAAATACTCAAATACTAAACATGATATTAATGATGCAATTTACTATTGTTATTGGTGTTTAAGATATGATATGAATCATTTTTAACAAGAAATTTACTAAGTGTAAAAGTGACATGGCAATATCGACGAGGCGTGTGTAATATGTAAGATGTGCACGTGGCATAACTCGTCGATACTTGTGCAGTGTATTAGCAACTAAGCAAAATATATGTGAATTGTGAATGCATATTGTCAATTTAGCATAACAAAATAAAGCATTAAATTAAATAAAAATACGGGCGTAACACGCCATCTTTACATAATTCCCGGTAGATATTTAGTCTATTCACCGAAAAACGTCGAATCTATTCAGGAATTGCCAATCCTTTCCCTTTTCTTGCTGCCTCCGAAAATCCCGTATTCGAATCTAACATCACAATTTAACTTATATAAGGAAACGGCTACTCCGACATAACGGAAATGAAAAACACCTGTCCCACGTACTAGTTATATTGTAAACGACTATTCCAAGTTATCATACACTTAACCTTACTGGATTTTAACCCAAACCTGTATCGCGACAGAAAACAGTTCGCAATACGCTTTAACCGTGTCATATTTTGTGTTTTTAGATATCTTTTCCGATATTAACTTCCAGATTTTATCTTCAGTGAAACTAACTTGTTTAAATAACACCAAAATGGCCAAAATTATACACTGAAACCTACCCAACAAGCCAAATCCACCTAGCTTCCTATAAATCCGGCGACGCCGGAATTTTCCTTTTGGTCGCCGGCCCAACTCCGAGCCCTCTGGTTCGTGTTCCTATGGTTTGCTTTATGTTCCACATATATCATTTTAGCACTGTTTTGTTAAGTTGATTTTTCTCTGAATAATAGCAGATTACTACAGAGCTAAGTTTTGACTAAAATACGAAATTATAGAACTTGTTCATTTCAAATTAAACTAATTACTGAACTTAAACTCTTACTGTGATTAAAAATATTACCCACAATAATTTGTTGGAATAACCCCTCCAAAATGCTAAGCCCCTTGTCCTAACTTGATGATGAGAAAAACCTAGAACCTAGTTTCCTTCTTCTTCTTTCTCTTGTTCTTTCTTGTTTTCTTTAGTTTTGTTTTTCTTTCACAAATTTTTCAGATTTTAAACTTGGTAATTGATCTGAACATATCCTATATATGAGAAGAGTGAAGGGTGAGGTGGTAGAAGGAGGTGTCAAAGATTAAAGAGTGTTATTTCATGCAAGGAGGAGGTGGTTGGTGTGTGTGTGCATGCAAGGAAGAGGTGTCCTTGCCTTATCTTCTAATTATTGTTTTAATTTATCATTAATTTCTGAGCAAAAATTTGTTTTCTACCCCTTTTTCATTTACACCCTTAACAATATCCCATTTGCACAAAAACCTAAACTTTACCTAAAAACACCTCACAACTTAGTTTATTATAAAACAATCATTTTATTAAAATGAAGCTAAAATTCACCTTAAAACCCTTATAACTTATTTATGTTGCATACTAAATTTTTTATTTAATTTGTTTTACATAGAACTTATGGAATTGACTTATTTGTTTTTAATAACTTTTTGATTTATCATTTTATTATTAAATTAATTAATTTTATTTATTTCTAATTTTCAAAATGTTACACAAGGGTCAGCATTGAGCCACTTGTAAGGCAGTATTGAAGGTTGTGGGGGCTGCTTAAGAACAGGTTCAGATCCCTGTAGCTTAAGACTTTCAAATCTTATGAGCCGTGAGGGTCCCATAAGAGGGTTCTCCTTACGAGTCGTGAGGATCTCGCAAGTGTAATTTCTCCTTAGGAATCGTGGGGATCCTTAAGTGTGTTACTCCCTTGTGAGTCATAAGGATCTCACGCAGGTGGTTTCTCCTTACAAAGTCGAGAGGACCTTGCAAGTGTCTCTTAACGAGGTTGCGCCCTTTCGGGTTTTCACAAACACTCGTCGGTAGCCCTGCTTTTTTTACTCATTGAGACCTTTCGGGTTTTCATCCGTGCCCATTTTGCTTATGGACATACCGTTTTTCCTTTTTTTTTGTTTTTTCTCTTTTTTTTATTCGAACGAGGTTGCACCCTTTCGGGTTTTCACAAGACTCGCCGGTAGCCCTGCTGTTTTTACTCACGGAGCCCTTTCGGGTTTTCATCCGTGCCCATTTTGCTTATGGACATAAAGTTTTATTTTTTTTTTATTCTTTTTCTTTTTTGTATCCGCTTTGGGATGCTGCAATCTACCGTAGTTTATCGATATCTCGGTCAACAGCTAGTTTTAGGACATAGTGGTCCGTTGTTAGTTTTAAGGACGTTTCGGTCCGTTGTTAGTTTAAGGACGTTTCGGTCCGTAGTAAAGAAAGCCGGTTACTACTTACAGAGTTTAGGCTTAGGAAGATAGCGAGCGGACATAGTCGTCGTCATCTATCATTGACCTAGGCCATGACTTGTCAAGCGTAGTACTTTTTTAAGAAGCGACCGTTTATTGGTTTGAAAGGTCTTTCGCCATGCATGTCCATGAGTAGATAGGCTCCACCCTGGTAGACCTTGTCTATGATATGTGGGCCTTCATAGTTCGGCTCGAATTTCCCCCGCTTAGCGCGATTAGGGATCATAGTTCGTCCAGTCGCCAACGTTTGGCTTTTTCAAATATGGCCATCTCACATTCTCGATCAGCATTGCTTTTCAAATGAATTTCATTCAGGAAGGCGTCGATCATTTCGTCTGACGGCCATAGAAGTTCCGACTCGAGACCTGCCCCCAGTCTCTCGGTGCAAGGAGCCTCTTCATCATCTATCAATGAGTGAGAGATCACATGACAACTTGCTACATAATTCTCAGATCCATCTGATGAGTCTTCTCCATCATTTCCGTCCTCAAGGACATGGCTGAGGAACTCTTGGAGCGTGATTGGAGTACGCGCCTTCTGGTTATACTCTTCCAGCGCGTCAATCTGCTTTTGTAGGTCCATGCGCTTGTCGCCAGGCTTCACGGGTTTCTTGGATTTCTTCTTCTTTTTCGAAGATTTTGACGGCTGGATGTGAACACTTTGGCTATCACCACCAATCTTTCGAGTTGGGCGCGGCTTCAGCATTCCTTCGATGATCTGTGGTTCTAGCGGATTCTTTCACCTGATCGCCGGGCATGTCTGGAGATCATTCAGCATCCTTTTGGTTTTGGCCGAAAGAGCCACCTCCCATGGAGCTTCTTCAACAAAAGAGCACGTTGCCCCCGGTGTGTCTATCTTCTTAGGAGAGTGCGGTTGTGGCGGGCTTACTTTCCACTTTTCAGACAACGCAAACTTGCCCTGTTGGTACCGATCCTCGATCCATCCTTTAAAGACGAAGCAATCTTCAATTGGATGGCTTACCGTTTGGTGGTAAGGGCAATAATTGGGATTATTCGCTTCGCCGGGTTGCAGTGGTCGCTTTGGATTCAGCAAATTGATAAGCATGTTGCCCATCGTCAGCTTGAAGAGTCTCTTCGTTTTGTCCCGTAGGAACGAGTAAGGACGCTTCATTTTCTCATTATAATAGCGCCGTCTCTCTTCCAGTTGATCCGTTAATTTTGAGGCACTGGGCTGCTGTTGAGTATTCGCTACGAATGTCGCCTTCCCTTTACCATTTTCGTTCCGCGGCTCCAGCTTCGGAGGAGACGGTCTATGACCCATCTGGTCCATTTGGGCCAGCTTGTCGATTAAAGCCTAGAATGTGGTCGGTTTGAAGAACATCATGAACTGTGAAATAGTTGCATGAGGGTCTAGGGTGCCTACGAACATGCCCACCGCTGGTGCTTCTTCGATGCGCTGTTCGCACTTTGACCACAGATTTCGCCATCAGATTGCGTATTGAACCCAAGTTTCGCCCGGCTTCACTCTTGCATTGATCAACGCCGTTATTGGGGTGCGTTCGCTGGCACTCGCGAATCGCTGGGTGAATAACAACTCCATCTCTGCGAAAGTTTTGACGGAGTCATTTGGAAGCTCGGAGTACGATTCAAATGCAGTCTCCGACAAGCTGCCGACGAATTGGCGGAGCAAAAGCTTGTCATCACCACCAGTGTTGCCGCACAGAGCTCTGAACTGGGCGACGTGTTGGTGGGGATTGCCTGTCCCCTTGTATACGTGGAATTTGGGGATTGTGTATCCCGGCGGGTACTTTATTTAGTCATACCAGCCTGGCTATGGTCGCCCAGTTTTAACAACTTGGCCGACTGCTTCATTCGCTTGGTGAGCTCGTATTTGCTGAGCAATGTAATCATCCAGGGCAGCTTTGGAGATGGTCTCCTCTTTGGCTGCTGAAAGAGCCGGAGGAGGGTTCGATGTCTCCCCTTTGTCATCTTCAATAATGATCGGAAGGTCTTCAGCTGGGGGATTCGGCTGTAACATCATCCCGACCATGTCCTGGAAGAGAAGCGCCATTCGTTTTATGTTGGAAGCTTGTTCTGCAACTTCTCTGTCCTTCTTTTCGAGGACTCTGTGTAGGAAGTCAGCATCGGTTTCTTGCTCATGACGCTGCTCCGATGACGCCTCCGGGCTTTCTTTTGGTCCGGTGAGTGCAGCCATTGCAGTCGGCATCTCTTGAAGCTTCTGCTGTTGTTGTTCCTGGGGCCTTGTTATTGATCGGGTAAGTGGTCAATGGCCTGTCGAAGTGCGGCTTTCTTCTTTTCCAGAAGCCATGTAAACAGTGTGTACCATCATGCCCCCAAACTTGGGGTGTTTGGGCTCAGCGTCTTTACAATTTGCCGCAGTCACAGGGGCTTTCTTTGGCTTCCTCCCCTTTTAAGCAGTTGAAGTCAAGGGGGGCGTCGCAGCGGGCACCCAGACAGCTGTTGCCTTTTGTGGCTTGGCAAGATGGTTTTCTTCCTTCTGAGCCTTCAGCTTCTTCTGTCGGCGGAGATAGTCCTGATCGATCACCGAGTCCTGGGCATGTCGCCAGACTTTGTAAACTTTGGAGGACAACCGTTGAGGAGACTGGTCCAGGTTCATTTCTGTAACATTTTCCACCGGAGGGGGAGATCTTTTCAGTACGGCGGTAGGAGAGTTCCTGCGCACCTTGTTCAGCAGCTCAAAGCTGTTCCCGGTTAGAACAGCAGCATTGATTTCCACCGTTGGGGCTGGTGGAGTTAGCCCAGAGGGGTAGTTGCCCCCGACCTTCCTCACTTGGCGCCAGTGACGACGTCGAGCGTGTCGAGATGATGGAGTCAGTTCGGTGACGGGGATGGCTTTATCTTGCCCTTTGTTTAAGTGAGGGGTTGTTGCTGGCGTCAGCCTCTTGAAGGCTGATGTCCGTTGAGAGGCAGTATCCAACCGGTCAAAAACAGATTTCTGAGCAGGGACAGGAACCATAGTGGGAACCGGAACAGCCAGTCTTGTAAAAACTAACCCTTTGGTTGGAGAAGCCGCCTTGACGACTTCAGGAGCAGGGATGACTATCCTCTTCGGAACAACCTTCTATGGGATTGCGGGCTTCATTGTGGGCCCACATGGACTTTGGCCCAATCTGGCGAAGACTGAGGCGCTGGAGCTGGACGACCCGTTGAGAGGGGCCGCAGTAGTTGTAAGCTGATCAAAGACCGACTTCTTGGGAGCTTCCGGTGTTGGCACAGGAGCGGTGAAGCTTGTTGGCGGGAGCATGGTCCTGAAAAACAATCCTGTGGTGGCCTGAGTCACCTGGTCCACCGGCATCGTGAACAGAGAAGCCGCTTGGGGCCCATAGCTATGCCCCTAGTTGAGGCAGGACGTGGGTTGCAGTTGCATGTGGAACACTTTGAGCAGGTGAGCGCCATTGACCTTTTGCTTTCTGCACCAAGCAAAACGCCAAATCTTAGTACCTAGAAACCCGAGGGCAACCATATCAAACCGCGATTCGTTCGCGAACACGACACACGAAGTGTGGAGTGGAAAGAGGAAAATGTCCCACCGGGCGTGCCAGAATCTGTTCCCCTCCGAAAGACGCGCAAGACGGACATCTTGCCTGAAATTCGGGGCAGATGCTAATTGGTGCTATCCGTCCACCTCTCCGAAGATGCCAAGTTGATTTATGGCACCGTGTATCGAAGATTTAAACGGATGCGGCCGATGTAGCAGACTTCGTCAGATTCCCCCTCGCTTGAGGGGTTTTTGATTGTGGGGACGCTCTTCCCTGCAGGTGCAAGCTCCTGCAGTTAATTACGCTACCGCATCGCGGTAACAACTTTCTCCTTCTCCCGATGGTCACTTCGTGTCGTGGGTATTTGTTTTGTGTTTGGTTGCCCGTGGATTGTATACGAAGACTAAGTTGTGTTGTCGCCCGTAGGGCGTGGACTAGTCCAAATCCGTATCTTTCTTAGATTTGGGTTTGGGGGGTTGGGTTTAAGGATACGTTAGCCTCATTTGAGACTAAGATCAACTTAAATATTTGTTAAGGATACGTTAGTCTAATTTTATACTAAGATCAACTTAACGGGATCGTTTAGATCCGACAAAAGAGCAATTGGGCTCTATTGTTTAGTTTAATGACATTGCGGTCGAATATTAGTTTAAAGACATCACGGTCGAGATTAAGGACATCATAGTCCATGAGTTTAAGGACCCCACAGTCCGATATTAGTTTTAAGACATCACGGTCGAGGTTAAGGACATCATAGTCCATGAGTTTAAGGACCCCACAGTCCGATGTTAGTTTTAAGACATCACGGTCAAAGTTAAGGACATCATAGTCCGTGGATTTAAGGACTCCGCGGTCCGTTGTTAGTTTTAAGACATCACGGTCGAGGTTAAGGACATCATAGTCTATGAGTTTAAGAACCTCACAGTCCAATATTAGTTTTAAGACATCACGGTCGAGGTTAAGGACATCATAGTCCATGAGTTTACGGACCCCACAGTCCGATGTTAATTTTAAGACATCACGGTCGAGGTTAAGGACATCATAGTCCGTGGATTTAAGGACTCCGGAGTCCGTTGTTAGTTTTAAGATATCACGGTCGAGGTTAAGGACATCATAGTCCATGGGTTTAAGGACCCCATAGTCCATGGAAATGTATGGTTGTCGGGACCCGTCACCTCTCTGAAGACGTTGAAGGATTACAACGACAAATATCAGAGGAGTGAAGAGATGTACCTTCAAACCAAAGTGGATTAAATAATCTGTAGCCCAGTTTGGAACTAAGACCAGTTAATTAAATTATGAGCACATTGGCTCAGTTAAGTCTGAATTGAGGACTTATGGCCAACTTGGGCTAAGTCCAATTAAGTTTGAAGAATTGGCCCTTTGTTGGACCATTAACACTTGTCTGGGTTCAAGCCCACATTATTTAGCAATGCTAAACATTTTCATCTTTGATTTCCTCAATTTTGAGATTCAATTGAAGGGGAGGCTTTGCCTCTAGAAAATTAGCCAATTTGGCTAAAGCTAGTGTTAAACACTAGAGAACAACAGTGTTAAACACTAGAAATAAGATTATCAAATTAGTGTTAAACACTAGAAATGTGATTCTCAAATTAGTGTTAAACACTAAAAGATCAAAGTGTTAAACACTGGAAACAAAATTGTCAGATTAGTGTTAAACTCTAGAAGAGGAAGGGGTCACGTGGGAGCACGTGATGGCACCAAAAAGTGGGGCCAGATCCCCTTTATTTTGTTCTGCAAACAAGTGTTAAACACTTTTAATTTTCATAACCATCACGTGTGGGCACGTGATGTATACTCATGCCCTGATTTATTAGAACATTCATTAGGGGTCACGTGGTAACACGTGAGAGCACCCAAGTCAGATTTTGCGTTTGCTTTTGTTCCATATATAATGAGGGTCACGTGGGAGCACATGAGGCATTGCCTCAGGGCTAAATCCTTCTCATTTGTGGGGATCTTTTCAGGGGTCACGTGGGGCACGCGACCTTAGTTCTTTGCAGAGATCTTTTAAGTCTCCTTATTTTATTTTGAGAATTAAATTCTCTGTAGGGTCAAAACCCTAATAATGATTTGGAGGAATTAAATTCCTACTATGAAAGAATTAAATTCTTATATAGCGTTAAACCCTAATTTTCTTTTAGAGGAATTAAATTCTCATATATGTATAAGAATTAAATTCTTGTATAGAGTGAAACCCTAACTTCATTTTTTAAGAGGAATTAAATTCCTGTGAATTTGAGAGAATTAAATTCTCAATTAGGGTTAAACCCTAGTTCTGTCCATCTTGAAGGAATTAAATTCCTATAATTTTAGGAGAATTAAATTCTCAATCAGGATTAAATCCTAGTTTCATCTTGGAGGAATTAAATTCCTATGGGTTTGGGAGAATTAAATTCTAATATAGGGTTAAACCCTAACTTTGTTTTGTGAGAATTAAATTCTCTAAACTCAATTCCCCCTCTAAGTTTTGGATCTGCATGGCAGAATCTCAACCCGATGAGAATTAAATTCTCAACTTATAGGGAGATGTGCTCTTTGCAGATCTTCAACCAGAAGAAGAACTAAGTTCTTTTGTATAGAAGAGTTAAACTCTTAGATTTGAGAATTAAATTCTCTGTTTGAAGTTTTGATCCCCTTTCTTTTCTCACCTAGGGTTTTTCTTTATTGAGAATTAAATTCTCCTTTTCTTTTCTCTCTGAAATTTCAAGATTCTAAAACTCTCTATCTCAAAACTCTCTTTTGGCTACTATTTATAGGAGAAGGAAAAGAATCAATTTGTTTAGTAAATTTTTCATTGAAAGATTTTGTTTGTTTTCATAGTTAATATGAGCCTTTAGATCATTATGTGAATTTTATTCACCGTTGGATTTTCAATCCAAAGATATTCTGTTTGTTATTTCTGGTGAGATTTAGGGAAATCTTTCATTGTCTAAGATTTTTCCATAAATTGGTGATATTTAATCACCCCCTGGATTTTTAATCCAACGATTCTCCTTAATCCTTTCCCATTTGGAAAGATTTTAGAGTAATTTAGAATTTTAATTCTATTAAACTGTAAGGCTTTCGAAGCCTGTCATGTATTGGCATGTGACCCTTGGTCACGTGTGAGCACATGACCCCCAATTAAGCCCATTTAACAGCCGTTTGTTTATGTTGTTGTTTTAACCATCACGTGTCAACACGTGACCATTGGTCACGTGTGAGCACGTGACACCTCGTTGAGATATTTCCTGATTTTTAGAATTAAATTCTATTAAGCTGTAAGACTTTCAAAGCCTATCACGTGCTGGCACGTGACCCTTGGTCACGTGTGAGCACGTGACCCCCTATTGAGTCATTTTTCAGCAGTTTGTTTTTGTTTCTGTTTGATGAAGTTTTAACCATCACGTGTCATCATGTGACCATTGGTCATGTGTGAACACGTGATACCTCATTGAGGTAATTCCTGATTTTTAATCAGGAAACACTCGTTTCATAAGCTGATGTCTTGAGGACGCATCTTCAGGTGTTCGAAGAGATTTGAAGTAGTCTATAAAGACTTCTCTCCAGTCCTCGACCTTTTCTTGGTTGTTTACTTGTAGAGCCATTTGCTCGGTCGCTCCCTTTTCCTCGGACGACTCCGAAGATATTTCTGCCGGTGCGAGGACCCGTCGGCTTTGTACCACGATTCTTACGTCATCGAGGTTCTCATCGGCCAATTCTTTAGCAAGCTTAGCTAATGCATCCGCTTTGCTATTTTCCGCACGTGGTATACTTTCCAAGGTGTAGGAAGGAGTTTGGGTCAATAGTTGCTGCACCCTTTCGCCATACTTCACCAACTCTGGTTTGCACGTCTGATAGTCACCAGTTACTTGACTAACGACCAGTTGGGAGTCTCCGTATATGCGGAGGTTTTCAATTCCTATGTCGATGGCGATCTCGAGGCCTGCTATCAAAACTTCATATTCGGCTTCATTGTTTGTCCTCGGCTCTGTTAAGGAGAAAGCAAAGCGCATTATCCCTCCTTGTGGAGTTACAAAGATGGGGCCTACCCCTGATTTGATTATAGGGGTGTTCTGTTTGCGCTTCTTCACGAAAGATGCTCCATCGAAGTAAAGTTCCCACCGGGTATCACTTTCGTCGATCGTGTCAAATGCATGTTCGTCTGGCAGTTCGCAATTCAGAGGAGAATCGGCAGGTATCGGATGATCAGCGAGGAAGTCGGCGATGGCCTGACCTTTCACTGCCTTAAGAGGCTGATAAGTTATTGAGAACTCCATCAGGAGCAAGGCCCATTTAGCGAGCCGTCCCGTCAATATGGCCTTTGACATCAAATATTTGAGAGGGTCCACCTTCGATATGAGACGGGCTTCATGCGCCAATGCATAGTGCCTGAGTTTCGTTATCGCGAAGATCAACGCCAGGCAGTGTTTTTCGATGGGAGAATAATTGCTTTCTGCCCCTAGTAGAACTCGACTCAAATAGTAGAGGGCTTTCTCCCTCCCTTGGTCGTTCTCTTGTGCCTATAATGCGCCTAAGGAACCTTCAAGGGCGGTTGTATAAAGAATGAGAGGCTTTCCCTTGACCGGAGCGGCCAGTACTGGCGAATTCTGCAAGTATTGCTTGATTTCGTCCAGCACGCTTTGGCATTTGTGATCCCAGACGAACGGGGTCCCCTTCTTCATCAGGTGACTGTAAGGACGGCACTTGCCTGAGAGATTGGTTATAAATCGCTGGATATATGCGAGCTTTCCTTGGAGAGACCACAGCTGCTTGAGAGTCCTCGGCGGAGGCATTTCCATAATCGCCTTGATCTTCGACGGGTCTATCTCAATACCTCGGTGTCGGACGATGAGTCCCAGGAATTTGCCCGAGGAGACTCCGAATGCGCATTTGAGAGGGTTCATCTTCAAGTTGTATTGCCGAAGGCGTTGAAATACGGTCTTCAGATGCTCTAAATGCTCCTCGTATGATTTGCTTTTCACCACGAGGTCGTCGATATAGCATTCGATGATTTCATGTATGAGGTCATCGAAGATCTTCGTCATGGCCCTCTGATAGGTGGCACCGGCGTTCTTTAGACCAAAAAGCATCACCTTGTAGTAGAATATACCCAAAGGAGTCCGGAAAGCGGTGTGCTTCTGGTCCTCGGGATGCATCTTTATCTGATTGTATCCTGACGATCCGTCCATGAAGGAGAAGACTTCGTGAGTGGACGTATTGTCTATCATCAGCTCGGTGAACGGTACTGGAAAGTCGTCCTTCGGGCAAGCTTTATTGAGATCCCGAAAGTCTACGCAGATGCGCACCGTCCCATTCTTCTTCATCACTGGGACGATGTTGGCGATCCAGTCAGGATACTGAACCTCTTGGATGAAACCAGAGTCGATCAGCTTCTTGACCTCGATGTTGATGCTCATCTCAAGCTCGAGCCGCATTCTTCTCTGTGCTTGTTTGATTGGCTTGACGTCCGGGGATATTGCCAATTTGTGGACAGCAATCTCTGGATCTAATCCTGGCATTCGGGAATAGTTCCATGTGAAGCAATCTCTATACTGCATAAGCACGTCTTTTAGCGCAGCCACCCTTTCTTCAGATAGCAGCTCACTGACGAATGTCGGTCGCGGGTCATTTGCCGTCCCCAAATCAATTTTCTTGAGCTTATCTGCAGTAGTGTGTATTCCATCTTCCAGCTCTTTCGGCGCCGGTGGAAATTCTGAGATCACCTCGTCATCATCGTTTTCGAAGCACCAGGGGAGGTCATTCATATTCTCGGTCTCTTCTTCTGATAGTGTTATCATATGACAGGTACGAGCTCGCTTCCAAGACCAATGTTGATCTGGTTCTACTCTCGTTGTATGCGCGGCTTTTTGTTCGTGCTTCTGTGGCGGATTTATCCTCCAACTACTGGATAGAGCGAACCTGCCGAGCTGATATTAGTCTTCGACCCAGTCCTTGAAGGTGAAGCAATCTTCGAGAGGATGTCCTATCGCTCGGTGATAAGAGCAATAGTCTAGATGAGAGGCCTCGTTAGCTTGCTCGGGGTGTTTGGACTCCGGAAGTGTAATCATCTGATATTTTATGGCAAGATCAAGTATCTTCTTTGTCTTATCCTGAGGAAAGGAGTATGCTCAACCCATCTTCTTTATAAGAGATGAATCCGGTTTGCTCGGCTCTCGATCGCGTGGCTTCTTGGTCCCGCTTTGTCGATGTCGAACGCCTTTCCCGCTCTTTGGTTTGTTTCTGCCTCTGCGTCGGGCCTTTTGCATAACGGGTTGACAGGAAGGAGCATTTTCATCTTTCGCAGCCTGTTGAAGAAGACGTTGCGTCCTGGCTTTCTCGTAGATGGACATTTCGTGATTATGGTCGTCTCGAACCTTTTGACCCCTTCCCTTATAAGCTTGTCCATTTGTTCCTCGAACAACGGACTGGGCATTTTTACGGCGGGAGCTTTTTCTGGTTCAGGGTTAGCATTCTCCCATTGAGCATCACCTTCTTCATCAAAGTCATGTACGACGCAGCAGTCGTGGAGTAGCTCCCGTTTCTTGGACCGAACATATCCAAGCCCGATCGTTTCCATTCTCCCATTGGGCAACTTGCGCTGAGTTCCGGGAATGTTCCAGATCCTGTCATAGAACTTAGCTTTTCGAGCGGTCTGTTTGAAGGGTATCCCTTGGCGCTTCAATAGCCTTTTCAAGCCTTCTGTGTAGTATCTAGGCAGACGGATGGGCTGGAGTCTGTCGAGCGTAGAATCGGCGCCATGCCAAATTTCTTTCTCCACTCTTGTTTCCGTGGATCGGTAGAATAGGATTGCCTGTTCACCTTTTTGCCTGGGAGGGACGTAAAATGTTTGTAGCTCTTGCACGCTATAAGCTTCAAGTGCGTCGAGATCTTTGTAGTTCTCCCGCGGAATCATGGTAATTTGCAAACTCTGATTATCACCAGCGAATGCTTGTATTGGTGGCCGAGCGGAGAATATAGCATTAACCTCGTCTTCTGAGTCGCTGTCGAAGATTAACATAGGAGCGGACGGTCCCGGCTTGTTGTACTGGGTGGACCTAAATAAACAATCTCTTCCTCTTCCTCAGTATCACTCCCGAAGACCGGAATGGTGGTGATAGCTTTGTTCTCCGGTTTGTGACATCTCTCCGTGTCCTTGAAATCTGTCAAGAAGTATTTTGCATCTTCGTATTTCCGGACTTCGTTCACGGAGAATGGGTTCAACTCTCCTGTTACGGTATACTCGAGACCATCCTTAAAGTATTTCATACACTGATGTTGTGTAGAAGGGATGATGTTGTACTCGTGTAGCCAAGGCCGGCCGAGCAAAGCGTTATAGCATGTCTTGGCGTCAATGATGTGAAATTTAATGTCTGTGACAAGCAGCCCGAAGCGCAGCGTCAGTATCATACACCCGAGAGTCCGTGATGACTGGGAGTCAAAACCGGAGATGGTGATTTTATCACGAGCGAGGTGCTGGACGCTCATGCAGATTTCCTTCAACACTCGCACGTTAAGGAGATTGACGGAAGACCCATTGTCGACCAGGATTTTGCCTATCTTTATATCGTGGCAGTACCCTGAGACATAGAGGGGACGGTTGTGCTCTCACGTCCCAAGGAGGAGGTCTTCGTCACCGAAGGTGATATCGGCTGTATGTACTTCCTCCAGCTCGTCCTTCATCTTTTCTTCGACGAGAAAAGCTTGGAATTGCTCTGGCTCTTATAGCGCCTTGATCAATGAATCTCTTGCTTCTTTTGATAGTAAAAGGGCGTCGAGAATGCTAAGCTGCGAGGGTAATTTTCTCAAGTGCGCCAGAATGTTGTAGTCCACCTTACTTTTCTTTGGCGGGTCCTTGGCGGTCAGCTCTTTCATGACTTGGTCATCCAAGGCGATATCCTCAGAGACCTTTTCTTTTCCCTTGTCTTTTCTATTCGTGGGTCCGAGATTCTTTTCTGGAAGCGTACGGTTGCGCAGCTGGATATTTTCACAGGCCTTCGGTTCTTCCTCTTTCCCCAAGGTGGATTCTTTAAAGAGAGGGCCAAGAGCCATCTCTTCGTCAGAGTCACTTCCGAAGGTGAGAACCTGCGATCTCCCGGTGTTGACCATGCAACAGTTACCGGTAGTTCTTTTATGCTCCTCGGTCGTATTTCTTTGCTCTCGACGAGTTTTGCGTTTCATCCGCTTAAAATGTTGCCGGTGAGCAACATATCCCTGCCACCATTTTTTAAAAGCGTCGCATTCCTTAGTGGGGTGCGCAATTTTCTGATGATATAAACAGTAGCTCGGATGCATTTCGGCTTCACCAAGAGTACTTCCTTCGGAGGATGGTAGCTTCATTCCCACTGATATGGCTTTCGTAAACTTTTTCCTCATCTTGAACTTGTTTTTATCTGCGACAGATGTCCTTTGATTTGGCAGGAGTATCTCGACTCTTTCGTCCAGTCGCCGGCGTTTGGCTTTTTCAAATATAGCCATCTCACGCTCCCGATCGGCTTTACTTTTCAGATGAATCTCATTCAGGAAGGCGTCGATCATTTCGTCTGATGGCCATAGAAGTTCCGGCTCGGGACCTGCCCCCAGTCTCTCTGTGCAGGGAGCTTCTTCATTGTCTAGCGATGAATGAGAGATCACATGGCAACTTGCTACGTAATCCTCAGATCCACTCGACGAGTCTTCTCCATCATCTTCGTCATCAAGGACGTGGCCAAGGAACTCTTGAAGCGTGATTGGAGTCCGTGCCTTCTGGTTATACTCTTCCAGCGCGTCAATCTGTTTTTGTAGGTCCATGCGCTTATCGCCAGGCTTTACGGGGTTCTTGGATTTCTTCTTCTTTTTCGAAGATTTCGACGGCTGGGTGTGAACACTTTGGCTATCACCACCAATCCTTAGAGCTGGTCGTGGCTTCAGCATTCCTTCGATGATCTGGGGTTCTAGCGGATTCTTCCACCTGATCGCCGGGCATGTTTGGAGATCATTCAGCATTCTTTTGGTTTTGGCTGAAAGAACGACCTCCCATGGAGCTTCTTTAACAAAAGAGCATATTGCCCCCGGTGTGTCCATCTTCTTAAGAGTGTACGGTTGTGGTGGGCTCACTTTCCACTTTCCAGACAGCGCAAACTTGCCTTGTAGGTACTGATCCTCGATCCATCCCTTAAAGACGAAGCAATCTTCGATCGGATGGCATACCGTTTGTTGGTAAGGGCAATAATTGGGATTATTCACTTCGCTGGGTTGCGGTGGTCGCCTTGGATTCGGCAAATTGATAAGCCTGTTGCGCATCGCCAGCTCGAACAGCCTCTTCGTTTTATCCCGCGGGAATGAGTAAGGGCGCTTCATTTTCTCATTGTAATAGCGCCGTCTCTCCTCCAATTGATCCGTTAGTCTTGGAGCGCTGGGCTGCTGTTGGGTGTTCGCAACGAAGGTCGCCTTCCCTTTACCCTTTTTCGTTCCGCGGCTCCGGTTTCGGGGGAGATGGTCTATGACCCATCTGGTCCATCTGGGCCAGCTTGTCGATTAGGGCCTAGAACGTGGTCGGTTTGAAGAACATCATGAACTGTGAAATAGTTGCATGAGGGTCTAGGGTGCCCACGAACATGCCCACCGCTGGTGCTTCTTCGATGCGCTATTCGCACTTTGACCACAGATTTCGCCATCGGATTGCGTATTGAACCCAAGTTTCGCCCGGCTTTACCCATGCATTGATCAATGTTGTTATTGGGGTGCGTTCACTTGCGCTCGCGAATCGCTGGGTGAACAATAACTCCATTTCTGCGAAAGTTTTGACGGAGTCGTTTGGAAGTTCGGAATACCACTCAAACGCCGTTTCCGACAAGCTGCCGACGAATTGACGGAGCAAAAGCTTATCATCGCCCCCGGTGTTGCCGCACAGAGCTATGAATTGGGCGACGTGTTGGTGGGGATTGCCTGTCCTTTTGTATACGTGGAATTTGGGGATCGTGTATCCCGGCGGGTACTTTATCCGATCATACCAGCCTGGATACGGTCGCCCAGTTTTGACAACTTGGCCGTCTGCTTCATTTGCCTGGTGAACTCTTATTTGCTGAGCAATATAGTCATCCAGGGCAGCTTTGGAGATTGTCTCCTCCTTGGCTGTTAACAGAGCCGGCAGAGGATTCGATATTTCTCCTCTGTCATCTTCAATTATTACTGGAGTATCTTCGGCTGGGGAATCCAGCTGGATCATCATGCCCACCATATCTTGGAATAGAAGGGCCATTTGCTTTATATTAGCCGCTTGCTCTGCGGCTTCTTTGTCCTTCTTTTCAAACATTCTCCGAAGGAATTCAGCATCAGTTTCCTGATCACGGCGCTGCTCCGTGGATGTTTCCGGGCTTTCTTTTGGCCCGGTGAGTGCGACCATCGCAGTCAGCATTTCCTGAAGCTTCTGCTGCTGTTGTTCCTGAGCACTTGTGATGGATCGGGTGAGCGGTCGGTGGCCCGTAGAAGCGCGGCTATCCTCTTTCTTGGATGCCATGTAAACAGTGTGTACCATCATACCCCCAGACTTAGGGCGTTTAGGCTCAATGCCTTTGACATTTGTCGCAGGCATGGGGATTTTCTCCGGCCTCCTCCTCTTATGAGCGGTCGAAGTTGAGGGGGCCGTCGCAGTGGGCACCCAGATAGCTTTTTGTGGCTTGGCAGGATGGCTTTCTTCTTGTTAAACCTTCGCCCTTTTCTGTCGGCGAGGGTAATCTTGATCAACTACTGAGTTCCGAACCTGCCTCCAGACTTTGTAGATTTTGGAGGACAGCCGCTGAGGGGACTGTTCTGGCTTTGCTTCCTCAATATTCTCTACGGATGGAGGAGATCTTTTTAGTACGGCTGTAGGAGAATTCCCGCGCACCCTGTTCAGCAACTCGAAGCTGTTCCTAATTGGAACAGCAGCATTGATTTCTACCGTTGGAGCTGGTGGAGTTAGCCCAGAGGGGGGGTTGCCCCCAGCCTTCCTTACTCGGCGCCAGTGATGACGTCGAGCGTGTCGAGCTGATGGAGTCGGTTCGGTGACGGAGATGGCTTTGTCTTTCCCCCTGCTTTGGTGAAGGATTGTTGCTGGCGTCAACCTCTTGAAGACTGAGGTCTGTTGAGTGGTGGGCGCGGGAGTGGGAGTTGGGACAGTCGGTCTTGTAAAGACCGACCCCTTGGCAGGAGAAGCCGCCTTGACGACTTCAGGAGCAGGGTGGGTTACTCTCTTCGGAGCAACCTTTTCTTGAGTTGCAGGCTTCATCATGGGCCCACAGGAACTCTGGCCCAATCTGGAGAAGACCGAGGTGTTGGTGCTGGACGACCCGTTGAGAGGGGCCGCAGTAGCTGTAAGCCGATCAAAGACCGACTTCTTGGGAGCTTCTAGTGCGGGCACAGGGGTGCTGAAGCTCATCGGCGGAAGCATGGTTACGAAAAACAATCTCGTGGTGGCTTGAGTGACCTGTTCCACCGGCATTGTGAACAGGGAGGCTGCTTGAGGCCCGTAAGATATGCCCCCAGTTGAGGCAGGACGTGGGTTGCAGTTGCATGTGGAACCCTTTGAGCAGGTGAATGCCATTGATCCTTTGCTTTCTGCACCAAGCAAGACGCCAAATCTTAGTATCTCGAACCCAAGGGCAACCATTAGCAAACCGCGATTCATTCGCGAACACGACACACGAAGTGTGGAGTGGAAAGAGGAAAAGGTCCTACCGGGCGTGCCAGAATCTGTTCCCTGCCGAAACACAGAGACGCGACCGCGTAGGTCCGTCTTGCCTGATATTCGGGGCAGATGCTAATTGGTGCTATCCGTCTACCTCTCTGAAGATGCCAAGTTGATTTATGGCACCATGTATCGAAAGTTTAGACAGATGCGGCCGATGTAGCAGACTTCTTCAGATTCCCCCTCGTTTGATGGGTTTTTGATTGTGGGGAAGCTCTTCCCAGCAGGCGCAAGCTCCTGGAGTTAATTATGCTACCGCATCGCGGTAACAACTTTCTCCTTCTCCATTTGGTCACTTCGTGTCGTGGGTGTTTGTTTTGTGTTTGGTTGCCCATGGATTGTATATGGAGACTAATTTATGTTGTCGCCCGTAGGACGTGGATTAGTCCAAATCCGTATATTCTTAGATTTGGGTTTGGGGGTTGTGTTTAAGGATACGTTAGCCTTATTTGAGGCTAAGATCAATTTAAACGTTTGTTAAGGATACGTTAGTCTAATTTTAGACTAAGATCAACTTAACGGGATCATTTGGATCCGACAAGAGAGCAATTGGGCTCTATTGTTTAGTTTAGTGACATTGCAGTCGATAATTAGTTTAAGGACATTACGGTCCATTGTTAGTTTTAAGACATCGTGGTCGAGATTAAGGACATCATAGTCCGTGAGTTTAAGGACCTCACAGTCTGGTGTTAGTTTTAAGACATCACGGTCGAGATTAAGGACATCATCGTCCATGGGTTTAAGGACTCCACAGTCCGATGTTAGTTTTAAGACATCACGGTCGAGATTAAGGACATCATAGTCCGTGGATTTGAGGACTCCACAGTCCGTTGTTAGTTTTAAGACATCACGGTCGAGATTAAGGACATCGTAGTCCATGAGTTTAAGGACCCCACAGTCCATGAAATGTATGGTTGTCGGGACCCGTCACCTCTTTGAAGACGTTGAGGAATTACAAGGTAAAATATCAAAGGAGTGAAGAGATGTACCCTTGAACCAAGGTGAGTTGTTTGAAAGAGCAGATGTGCTCAGTTCAATATAGGTTGAGGACTTTTGGCCAGAATTGGGCTAAGTCCAATTAAAATGTTTTAACATTTTATTTTTGTTCTGGCTATTAAGCCTTTATTTGGGCTCGGCCCTTTGAATAATGTTGGGCTCTGATATTTTTGTCTTTATCAGAATAAAGCGATAGTGCGTCACGTGGCACGTCAGGCGTTTTGCGCCAATTAAAGAGCGCATTGCGCCAGCGCACGCGAAGGTGACACGTGCCGCGCTAAGCGCTGGTTCATTAGCGTATTTGCGCTTTCCATTTATAAGCGCGTTGCGCTAGTCTGTTGGCGCGCCAGCGAGCGACACGTAGCGCGTTTGGAGCTGAGCGCCAGTCCATGAGCGCGGTGCGCTGTTTCAGAAGCGCAAAGCGCAGATTGTGTCTCTAGTTGACACGTGGCAAGCCTTGGCGCTGTGCGCCGATCAAGGAGCGTAAAGGCGCAGTTCATGAGTGTAAGGCACTTTTCAATAGCGCAAAGAGCATCTGATCAATTTTAAGATCAAAGAACAAATTTTATGTTCTTCTAAGGAGGCTTTGCCTCGAGATCCAAGAACAAAAGTTCTTGTTTTGATAAAAGGCTCTGCCTTTATAGATCAAAAGATCTGTTAATGAAGTAAAATACTTCTTTTATTATTTTATGATTAGATCTTTTGATCTTTGCTTTTTTATTAAAGACTTTGGTCTTTTTTCAGATCTATGATCTTTTTAGAAGAAGGTTCTTTTTTACGAGATGGTTTCATCTCTGTTATTCAAGAACATGGTTCTTTTACCTTGAAAATGAAGAAAGATCTTCTTTTCTTAATAGCTTGCTCTTTTTTGCAGAGGGTTTTTCTCTCTCTTCTTCTGTATTCTCTCTATGTTAGACTTGAAGTCTAGGGTCCTTTATATAGGGCCAGTTGATTTGTTAAATCAGTTTTAAGAGATCTTTCTCTGATTGATTTGGGAATATTTCCCACCGTTGGATCTTTGATCCTAGGGCTTCTGTTTTACAGAAGATAATCTTCTTGTTTTAATAAGATTGAGAAATCTTTCCATGCAGAATTTGTTCTGTCTTTGGTAATTCATTATTTACCATTGGATCGTTGATCCAGCGGTGCTTAAAGCCCAATCTTGTTGTTTGGAAAGATTTTGAGGAATCTTTCCTTAACAGAATTTAATTCTGGTTAATTAATGATTTGTCATTATTATTAGATCCTCTGATCTGACGGTGGGAATTTTTTAATTCCAGCGCTGGCGCACCTATGTTCGACACGTGGCGCGCAGCGCAGAGCGCAGCGCAACTGCGCTAGCGCACCCGTGCTTGACACGTGGCGCGCAGCGCAGAGCGCTGGATCTGAAGCGTTGCTTCAACTTTTTAAATTTTGAATTTTGAAAACAGAGCTTTGCTCTGATTGGGGGTGTGCTACCTAGGGCTCAGCGCTTCCCGCGCTGGCGTGTCTGCTTTTGACACGTGGCGCGCAGCGCGCAGGATGTGAAGCGTTGCTTCAATTTTTGAATTTTGAAATTCAAAACAAAGTTTTGCTCTGATTGGGGGAAACAAGGCCCCCTCAGGGAGATCCATTGGGACGGCGACTGTCAAAGGTGCTTCCCCCGAGGAAGCGAGTGCTTTGGAAGCAGGAGCCACCGCAGGAGGCTCTATTGCAAGAGAGACAGTTTCATAAACCCCCTCCACAATGAGCGGTGTTTCACTGGGGGTGTCAGCAGGCTCTACGGTCAGAGCACGGCTTAGAGCCTCCGCCATCGCCGAAGTCTCTGCACAGTTCACACAAGGATAAGAATACATATATACACGTGCAGACAATTTGAAGTATTACAAAGAAATACAGGAACATACCGATGCGTAAGGAAGCTTTCAGTATAGCTTGTTCAAGCCGACGCTCCTTCTCAAGGAGGTGTGCTCGCCGAGGTCCGAGGGTGGACTCGTGGCCGCCGGTCCACAGCGAAAGCACGTCCTCGGCGTCGGCCGAAACGGCCTGTTTGAGGGCCCTTTCGCCCTATTCTTCCAAGGGGCCGATGAATCGTCGCCGGATCCACGGAGGGTCTTCGTAAAAGATTACAGCGGGATAGGGCTTCTTCGGAATTCTTACGTTCTCCGATTCATCTTGCGAACGTCGTATAGCCTCAGCCAATTGTGCGGCTTCCTCGGCAGTTGAACTCGGAAAAAGTAGGCCAGCATTCAACTCTTGCATAGCCAACGGTTCATGCTTAAGAATAGGCTCGGACTCTATTAAAGAGTCGAGCAAATTGGTACCGTCTTCCTTCGCCTCTTGGACCCAGAACCAGCCGCTGAAGACGATCGTTTCCTCCTCCGTGGAGCCTTGGCACGATGCTGGCCCACTTCACCTTCAACGCCCTCGCTCCCAACCTCCTCGTTTGGCGGTGCTACCGAGGATGACATGGCCATTGTCAATGCCGCGGGTGATGGTACTGCTACCTGCGCCTTCTTACCCCTCGACTGAGCCCGGGTATCCAATGGCATACCAACTGTGGGAGTGAGGTCCACCTCCGCCGCCCCCGGGATAAGCGCAACACTGGTATCCCTCAAGGGAAAGCGAACCGGTGCACGCGGTCTCGGCGAAACTTCCGTGGCCTGAACCGGAATAGGAGTGCCATATCCAAGAAGCACCCTCTTCTCCTCAGCAATAATTGGACTGATCCGATGAAGGTACCAGCCCGTGAAGAACCCCACACATCGGGGAATATAGTCAGCTTCAGGAATCATGAAGTGGGAACCAGTGTTCAGCCTCACGAAGTGATGAGCAGCATCACGAACAGCTTCGGGTGAAGGGACCGGCGCAACTGTAAAAGCCTCGAAGGGGACGCCCTGATCATATCTAAGCTGCCGGGCGAAGCGATGTGGATTATACCGCATAAAAAGAGCCGCACTGCTCTGACGGAATACCAGATAACCTGGTCTGATCGTGTACAGGTGCGTGGCCTCTCGGGGCTTCAGAGAAGGTACCTCTTTCTTCGACAAGTCACATAATTGCTGAATTGGACCTGAAGGAGAGGATAGGGCCCGATCAATAAATACCAGTCCGCCTATGCTAGCGTAGGGAGCGATCAACATGCGAATAGCCCCGAACTAAGTCGGGTCGGAAGCAGAAGCATCCACCAGCCGCATGAGTCGCGGAAAAGTGTAGGCGTCATAAATTGCGGGTCTCTGGTGCGCAGCAAAGGCCCCTAACACATGCATTTCAATCCAATACGTGAAATAATGGAGAGAAAAGTTTACTACGTCCACGCCGGGAGTTGAAGTGTTAGCTGTGGCGCCCAACCCATGATAAAGGTGCGATAGCGCTGGGATGCCTACGGCTAGCCGTGTCCCTTCAGCGATACGATGAGCAGGGTAGATAACCGAGACTCTCATGAAGCGGCGATGTATGGGGATGACGAACCAGCTGAGCCAAACACTGATAAAACCCACAAAAAAGGTCTCCTCATCCATGCCGGGAGCTGCAATCGATTCAAAAGACACCGCCGACATGATAGGAATATAGTACCGCGGTAAATCCTCTTCCTTAGTTGGCCGCCTGTTCAAACCAAACGCAAAGGGGTCATTAATGTTCGCAAACTTCGGAGCCGCCTTCGATAGGATATCATCGTGAAGGAAGCAAGCGATAAAACTCTTAAAAGTGACGCCCTGCTCTTCTGATTCTGTGAACAGTTTGTCAAAGATGCCCAGGGCCTTGATCAAACTCGGACGCTTGTGGTGGACGGCGTTCTCGGTAGATAGGCCGTCGAGTATTGCAGGCTCGGTTTCAAAGACATACTCGTCGGGAGGCAGCAATTCTTCATAAAGTGTCCCCCTGATCGGCAGCCCCGAGATCTCGCGGAATTCTTCCAAGAAAATCGAAACTTTGCGATCCCCTAAGAGGAAAGTGTTGGTGGGGAGATTCCACTGGTTCAGTAAAGCCTTAACCCACCAGACATGAGGAGATGGGTAGTAGAAAAGAGACGCATAGATCGCCTGATAAAGCCCAACCCTCTGCAATCGTGCGCGATGGGCAGACAGGATGTAGCGAGCCCAAAGAAGGTAGCCCGTGGGGTGTCGAGGGGTGAGCCCTATTTTGTAGATCTGCCCCCATGGTTGGGCCTTGCCCTGGCAAATGCGGCGTCCCAGAATATCTATGGCCGAGATAGGATGATTTAGGATGCCAGTCGTCGTAGGCTCAAGCCGTCCCATCGGGGTCCAATTCGGCATCTCAATGGCAAAGACTGTCCTTGGGGGATCCATCGGCAGGAACGGATAGGTAGGCTCCGTCGGTACTTGGCAAAGGAAACTCCGGTGACCACGGATGATGTGACCGTACCAGGTCCCCCACAGAAGTAAGTTGGTGCGATTCGGGTCGTGCGCCCTTATCATTGCCATCACTTCCTCGTCAGATGGCGACTGGGAAAAAGCGGCTTCCGAGCGAGTGAAAGGGAAATACGGAACAGAAGTCATCGTACCTGAAATGAAAAAAGGGGAAACTGTTAAAACAAAGCCAACAGTGTATATATATATATATATATATATGATTATAAATATATCTATATAAAAAGACAATAGAAGAAAGCGACAGGAGACTCATTTTATGGGACCATTGGTTACAAAACACACGGGTCCCACAAAATCAAGATGGCGGCTGGCTAATGATGAGGCAAAACAATTACAATGAGACAAAAGGAAGATTCTCATTAAATAAGCAGTGGATTTCAAATGACCCTACACATTCCCCTAAGAGAAATCCATCTTGGACTCTGTAACAAATCAAACAGAATTAAGGGAATTAAATTCCCAGAAAGCACCACTGCAAACTTTTTCTTCTTGGTTGCAAAGAGACAACTCAGGGCAAGAAAACCCCAAGAAGCTCTCTGGGAAGAACTAAGTTCTTCATAGGAATTAAATTCCTTTTGGAAAAGGGGAATTAAATTCCCAGAGACCTTTTTTTGAGATGGAATTAAATTCCATAGAAAAAGGCAAACACCGCCATTAACCCCTGAAGATCAGAGAAACCCTAAAGGGCCTGTTGATTAAAGAATGAGTGGTTTTCTTCTTAAAGAACTTAAAGAAAAAAAAAATGGGTTCTTGTTAAAAGGGAAAACCCTTGGTGTGGATTTAAAATCCAAAGAGTTTTATATGTATAAAAGTTCTTCGATCGTCCAAAGCCATTATCTGAAGAGATGGGTCTTTCTTAAACAGAGTTAAACTCTAAAGATTTTGGAACAGAGAACTAAGCTCTGAGAACGAGAATTAAATTCTCAAAAGAAAAGTTTGCAAGGAAGAAGATGAAAGAGTGGAGGCGCTTCTGAAGAAGCCCCTGCATTTATCGGATGTGATAGGAAACGCTTCATCTCCCCTATTCTCTAGACAGATCCAACGGTCACAAAAGTGACAGTGTTGCACTCACGTGCAGACACGTGAGAGCAACGCTGTGGGGGCATTTGTTTCCTGATTAAAAATCAGGAATTACCTCAATGAGGTATCACGTGCTCACACGTGACCAATGGTCACGTGTTGACACGTAATAGTTAAAACAAAAATAAAAACAAACGGCTGAAGGAGGACCCAATTGAGGGTCACGTACTCATACGTGACCAATGGTCACGTGTTGACACGTGATGGTTAAAACGGAAATAAAAACAAACGGCTGAAGGAGGAACCAATTGAGGGTCACGTGCTCACACGTGACAGGCTTTGAAAGCCTTATAAATTAATAGAATTAAATTCTAAAATTCTCTAAAATCTTTTCAAACAAAAAAGGATTGTGGGGAACTGTTGGATTAAAAATCCAAGAGTGATTAAAAATCACCAATTTATGGAAAGATTTTAGACAAGGAAAGATTTCCCTAAAAATCTCACCAGAAATAACAAACAGAATATCTTTGGATTTAGAATCCAACGGTGAATAAAATTCACTGTGTGATCTAAAGGATCATATTAATTATGAAAACAAACAAAATCTTTCAATGAAAGATTTACTAAACAAATTGATTCTTTGCCTTCTCCTATAAAAAGGAGCCAAGAGAAGAGAAGGGAAAGAATTTTTTGGGATCTTGAAATTTTC
This sequence comes from Agapanthus africanus, assembly GCA_030015575.1. Classification (NCBI taxonomy): domain Eukaryota; kingdom Viridiplantae; phylum Streptophyta; class Magnoliopsida; order Asparagales; family Amaryllidaceae; genus Agapanthus; species Agapanthus africanus. The sequence continues at coordinate 125,193,544 of CM057350.1, read as the reverse complement.
TAAAAGCAAATAGCAGAGAGAAAAGAAAGGAGAATTTAATTCTCAAGAAAGAAACCCTAGGTGAGATAGGGGAAAAGGATCAAAACTTCATAAAGAAAAGAGAATTTAATTTTCAATCTAAGAGTTTAACTCTTCTGCAAAAGAACTTAGTTCTTCCTCTGGTTGAAGATCTGCAGAAGCAAATCTCTCCATAGGTTGATAATTTAATTCTCATCGGGTTGAGATTTTGCCATGCAGATCCAAAACTTAGAGGGGGAATTGAGTTTAGAGAATTTAATTCTCCCAAAAACAGAACTAGGGTTTAACCCTATATGAGAATTTAATTCTCCCAAATTCATAGGAATTTAATTCTTCCAAGAAAAACAGAACTAGGGTTTAACCCTATATGAGAATTTAATTCTCCCAAATTCATAGGAATTTAATTCCTCCAAGAAAAACAGAACTAGGGTTTAACCCTATATGAGAATTTAATTCTCCCAAATTCATAGGAATTTAATTCCTCCAAGAAAAACAGAGCTAGGGTTTAACCCTATATGAGAATTTAATTCTCTCAAATTCATAGGAATTTAATTCCTCCAAAACAGAATTAAGGTTTAACCCTACTGAGAATTTAATTCTTAAAATAAAGAGACTTGAAAGATCTCCATGCACATAAAGAACATTGGTCACGTGATGACACATGACCCCAATCCGCAGTGATCAGAAAAGAAGGAATAAACCCTAAACAGATCCTCCAAAAATAAGAAGGAAAAAGTTTTGAGGCAATGCCTCACGTGCTCCCACGTGACCTTTAAAACAAGATAATAAAAGCAAAAGAAATGTTGGTCCTGGGCGCTCTCACGTGTTATCACGTGACCCCTAATAAATGCCTTAATAAATCAGTGCATGAGAGCTTATCACGTGCCCACACGTGACGGCCAAAAGTCAAAAAGTGTTTAACACTTATTTGCAGAACAAAGTAAAGAAATCTGTCCCCACCTTTGGGCGCCCTCACGTGTCCCCACGTGACCCTCTTTTCCTATAGTGTTTAACACTAATTCGAGAATCTTATTTCCAGTGTTTAATACTGTTATCTTCTAGTGTTTAACACTAATTTGAGAATCTTACTTCCAGTGTTTAACACTGTTATCTTCTAGTGTTTAACACTGATTTGAGAGCTTTATTTCCAGTGTTTAACACTGTTGTTCTCTAGTGTTTAACACTATTTTTAGCCAAATTGGCTAATTTTCTAGAGGCAAAGTCTCCCCTTCAATTGAATCTCAAAATTGAGTAGAAACTCAGAAGTATAATGTCTAATCCTCAGTCAAAGACCCAAATGATAACAGAGCCCTCAAACTCTTGTCTAGCATTGCTAAGAGATGAAGGGCTGAACCCAAACAGATGACTAAGGGTCCAACAAAAGGCCAACATTTTAAATCTAATTGGACTTAGCCCAAGTTGGCCATAAGTCCTCAATTCAGATCTAACTGAGCCAATGTGCTCATAATCTAATTAATTGATCTTAGTTCCAAATTGGAATACAGATCTCCCAATTAACTTTGGTTCAAGGGTACATCTCTTCACTCCTTTGATATTTGTCGTTGTAATCCCTCAACGTCTTCAGAGAGGTAACGGGTCCCGACAACCACATATTTCATGGACTATGGGGTCCTTAAACTCATGAACTATGATGCCCTTAACCTCGACCGTGATGTCTTTAAACTAATATTGGACTGTGGGGTCCTTAAACTCATGGACTATGATGTCCTTAATCTCGACCGTGATGTCTTTAAACTAACATTTGACTGTGAGGTCTTTAAACTCACGGACTATGATGTCCTTAACCTCGACCGTGATGTCTTTAAACTAACATTTGACTGTGAGGTCTTTAAACTCACGGACTATGATGTCCTTAACCTCGACTGTGATGTCTTTAAACTAACATTTGACTGTGAGGTCTTTAAACTCACGGACTATGATGTCCTTAACCTCGACCGTGATGTCTTTAAACTAACAATGGACCGTAATGTCCTTAAACTAATCGACTGCAATGTCCCTAAACTAAACAATAGAGGCTAATTGCTCTTTTGTTGGATCTAAACGATCCCATTAAGTTGATCTTAGTCTGAAATTAGACTAACGTATCCTTAACAAACGTTTAAGTTGATCTTAGTCTCAAACGAGGCTAACGTATCCTTAAACCCAACCCCCAAACCCAAATCTAAGAAAGATACGGATTTAGACTAGTCCACACCCTACGGGCGACAACATAGATTAGTCTTCGTATACAATCCACGGGCAACCAAAAACAAAACAAACACACCCGACACGAAGTGACCATCTGGAGAAGGAGAAAGTTGTTATCGCGATGCGGTAGCATAATTAACTGCAGGGTCTTGCACCTGCAGGAAAGAGTGTCCCCACAATCAAAAACCCCTCAACGAGGGGGAATCTGACGAAATCTGCTACATCGGTCGCATCCGTTTAAACCTTCGATACATGGTGCCATAAATCAACTTGGCATCTTCGGAAAGGTGGACGAATAGCACCAATTAGCATCTGCACCGAAATTCAGCGGCTAGACATTTATCGCGTCTCTGCCGTGTCTTTCGGCGGGGAACATTCTTCTGAGTGCGTTTGAGTATTTTCACGAATTGAAATCCGTGGCCTTTGAACCGAGGAAGAAGGAAACACATAGGAGAAGTTTTCTTCTTATGTAGAAAAAGACTTAGAAAAGTTTACATAGCTTTGTTAAAGAATAAACATGTACTCATAGGTATACTTTCAAAGGTATAACTTAAGCTTCTCGGCGTTGTAAGGCCGTGGAAATTTGCGACCTGCAGCGTCTTATAGGCGATAGGCCCCGCCGGGCAAGACTTCTGAGACGAGGAACGGGCCGTCCCACTTCGGAGAAAACTTGTGTAACTTGCCCAGATCAACGAACTCGTTCCGCCTTAGAACCAAATCTCCGGTTTTTAAGGCGCGATGCTTGACTCGTGCGTTGTAGTAACGGGCAGTCTGTTGTTGGAGTGGCAGCTCTGATCTGTGCTTGGTCCCGCCTCTCCAACAAGATTTCCAAATTAGTCCGGAGGGCCGAAGTGTTTGCTTCGTCGTCCAAGTGCTCGATCCTGAAACTGGGCAGCCCGATCTTTGCTGGGACCATCGCCTCGGTGCCGTAGCAGAGGCTGAAGGGGGTCTCTCCAGTGGGGGTCTTCTTCGATGTGCGCAAGGCCCATAAGACTCGGGGTAATTCGTCGACCCAACTGCCATGTCGTCCTTCCAGGCGAGCTCATAGGCCTCGGATGACGTCCCGGTTAGCGACCTCGGCCTGCCCGTTGCACTGGGGGTGCGCGACCGCGGCGAACTTCATCATTATATGGTATTCGCTGCAGAATCCTTTAACTCTTTCGTTCTCAAAATTCGTCCCATGGTCGGTGATGATACACTTCGGGATTCCGAACCAGAATATTATGTTGTTCTGCAGGAACTTAATGGTCGTGGTGGCGTCCGGTTTTCTGATGGGGACGGCCTCGATCCACTTCGTAAAGTAGTCCACCGCGATGAGGATGTATTTGTGCTCGCCCGTACCTGTAGGGAGTTGGCCTATCATGTCCATTCCCCACTGGGAAAACGGCCAGGGGGAGGTCAGGGTAGTCAGCTCGGTAGCCGGAAGGCGGGGTATGCTGTCGTGGAGTTGGCAACTCTTGCACCTTATGACGAGCTTCTGAGAGTCATGATAGATGATCGGCCAATAGTACCCTTGGAGGAGCATCTTCTGGACTAAGGTGCGGACCCCTTGATATGCTCTGCCAACTCCTTCGTGGACCTCACGGAGGATATAGTCGGCTTCGTAGGGATCGACGTATCGAAGCAGGGGTTGAGTGAAGGATTTCTTATAGAAGTTTCCCCTGCTCCAGATGAAATGGAGGGATTTGGCTCGGAGAAGGCGGGCCTCCCCACGGTCTTCGGGGAGCGTACCCTCCTTCAGGAATTCCACAATGGGCTTCCTCCAATCTTGGCCCTCTTTCCGGGATGTGTAAACTTGGAGCGATGTCGCTCTGTCTTCCACGCTGGGCCGTGGCAAGACCTCGAAGAGGATATTTCTCTTGTTGTTGGCCATGTAGGAGGAAGCTAGCTTGCTTAGGGCGTCGGCCTGGGCGTTTAGGTGTTGGGGGATCTGCTCCACTTGAACTTCGTCGAAGTCCTTTCGCAGCCTTCTTATCTCGGCTAAGTACTTCACCGTCAAGGGCTCCCATGCTTCGAAACGGCCGGTCACTTGGCCGACGACCAGGGCAGAGTCTCTACGGATTCGGATCGTCTTTAGCCCCATTCCGAAGGCGATCCGCAGTCCAGCGAGCAAAGCCTCGTACTCCACTGTGTTGTTTGAGGCTTTGAACCCGAGCTTCAAAGAATACTCCATCTCTGCCTCGTTCGGGCCCCGAATGATGAGGCCGGCACCACAGCCCTCCTCAGTTGATGACCCGTCGACGTAAGGATCCAATCGGGGATGGAGTCAGGCCTCTCTTCGATCGAGGGTTGAGATTCGGGGGCCAGCACGGCCACTGCCTCCTTGTTGGGGATAGTGCATTCGACGACAAAATCGGCCAGGACTGGTGCCTTGATAGCCTTTCTTGGGCGGTATTGGATGTCGAATTGGGATAACTCCCATCTCCACTTCTTCAAACGACCAGAAGACTCGGGGGAGGTGAGAATGGCCTCTAAAGGGCGCTCGGTGAGAACGAAGATGGTGTGTGCCTGGAAGTAGTGACGTAGTTTCCTTGAGGCCACTATGAGCACCAAGACAATCTTCTCTATGGCCGGATACCTCGTTTCCGCGTCCTTAAAGACGTGGCTTACATAATAGACCGACCTCTGTACTCCCTTGACATCTCGGACGAGCACCGAGCCTGTAGCTTGATCAGACACCGCTAGATATAGCGATAGCTCGTCTTCTTCAACTGGCTGGGTGAGCAGTGGGGGAGTCGCCAGGTGCACTTTCAATTGTTCGAAGGCGATCTGACACTCCTGCGACCATTCGAACCTTGGGATCTTCCTCAGGGCTTTGAAGAATAGGAGGCACTTTTCCCCGGATCTTGACATGAAACGACTCAGGGCGGCTACACTCCTCATGAGCCTCATGATTTCGACGTTGGTCTTTGGCGCGGCCATGTTGAAGATGGTGCTGATTTTCTCTGGGTTAGCCTTGATTCCTCGATGGGTGACCATGAACCCGAGGAACATCCCACCGGTGACCCCGAACGCGCACTTAGCGGGATTCAGTTTTATTTTGTATTTGCGGAGGACGTCGAAAGTCTCACTCAGATGTTTGGCGTGCTCATCCGACAAGGTCGACTTAACGAGCATGTCGTCGACATAAACTTCCATGTTCCTGCCGATCTGTGGCTTGAACATCCTGTTGACCAAGTGTTGGTACATAGTCTCGGCGTTTTTGAGGCCGAAGAGCATCACTTTATAGCAGTATACCGCCCGGTCCGTTGTGAAGGCGGTGAGATCTTCGTCTGCCGGGCTCATACGGATCTGGTTGTAGCCGGAGAAAGCACCCATAAAGCTGAGCAACTCGTGGCCTGCCGAACTGTCAACGAGCTGATCTATCCGGGGAAGGAGATAGTTGTCTTTCGGACAAGCCTTGTTCAGATCGGTGAAGTCGAGGCACATGCGCCACTTTCCGCTTGCCTTTATAACCATGACCACATTCGCCAGCCATTTCGAGTATGCCACATTCCGGATGAAGTTGGCTGCAAGCAGCCTGTCCACCTCATCCTCGATCGCTTTCTGCTTGATCGGAGCGAAGCTTCGTTTCTTCTGCCTGACGGGCCGGACCGCCGGGTCGACCCCGAGCTTATGCGATATCACTTAGAGGTCGATCCCGGGCATGTCGGCGGGCGCCCAGGCAAACACGTCTAAGTTCTCTCTGAGGAAGTGGACCAGGTCGTCACGCCGGTCCCCTGTTAAGAGTGACTCGATTTGGACGATTCGTTCATTGTCCCACTTGACGAGGGGAACCTCTGTTAGCGGCTCCACCGGGGCTCCTCGGATCTCTTTATGCTCGTCCCGAGTATCCAAAGACCCCCTGAAATCATCCGTGCTTTCAAGGTCATCGTTTCTCTCTTCGGGCATAGATGTCGCTGTGAAGAAAATCTTCGTGGTTTGCTGGTTCCCATAGGCCCGATGTCACGACCCGAATTTAGGCACGTGACCGGCACTTAAACCACGTGACGTCCTCAGGCGTAACGCAATTTAAGTAACCGAAAACCCAGAAATCTAAACCATAAAAAGAAGTAAGTGATAAAACCTTGTTAAAAACATTTGGAAATCTCAAGTAAAAATCTTAAAGCTTAAGTTTATTTTTTTAAAAATTTCGGTAGCACCTCCTTTGTAAAACTAGCCCCGAAACGGGTACAAATATAGGATAAAAATAAAGCATTCCCAAATGGGAGCAAATCACGCCTAAAGGCGGAAATAACCACCACAAGCATATATACACGCCGTAGCGAAGAAATAGGCAATATAAATGAAAAACGGCATAAAGAGGTAAAACTGCATAATAAAGGCCGGCTCATACGAGCTCGACACCCAAAGTCACAAAATATACAATATCGCTCCTCACAAACTCGTCTCTAAGTCAATACATGAAAGTGGTAGATGGAGAGTACTAAATACAATAAGATATACAATGGATATAACCGGATAACCGCAAATCCACCTACAGCAAAAGGCCTCACAGCCAACCATAGCGGTATCCGCTGAAATAGATACAATAGAGAGCCCTGCCGCGACTACTCTGAGGGTCAAGCCTGCAAAACACTGTGGCACAACGGGGGTGAGTTGCCAACTCGTGAATAGTAAGTAACATCATACAGATAATCGCAGGTATGCACGAACAACGATAATCTATAACATGCAATCTGATAGCATAAGTATGGCAATATGGATATGCAACAATCATGATCAAGGTACACCATCAGGGTACTACAACTACATGAAACAATGCATATCAAATAACTACTGAGTATGGGATAAAACATATCATCATCAATGAATCATCATCGTGGAAAAACCGGTGTCCATCAACGACACCCCAAATCCCAATACCTCAGGCGCCGCCACTCTGATCGGGCCTCATATCCGTAAATCTCATGGAACCTGAGTGCCCAGCATCGACACTCGAAACATCATGAAAACCCGTGTCCAACATCGACACGTAAATCCACATAACTCGAGCTCCGTCAGTCCGGATCGGCCCATATCCATCTCACGACTCCGGTCGGTATCCTCCGGATAACCGCCAGGTCCAACCAATCACCGGTAGGTAGTAGTCCCTCTGCCAGGCTCATCGTCTACTGCACAACATACCTTTCTTGCCCCGGGGTACCATACCAGGTCCACCATGAACCCGCAAACGGACTATCCATCTCATCGAATCAGGTTTCTAACACAAATCTCAGAACCGAGAAAACTCATGGTAGACGCATTGAAATATCATATCAAGAGAAACCGGGTTTTCAAAACAATGCATACTTTCTTGAAATATCCCCACGGTATCCAAATCCATAAATCACATGAAATCTGTATCTCAATGCATAAATCCATGAAATATGATGTATGCAATATAGAACGGTAATATGAGCATATCAAGGGAAAACCGCTCTTTTAAATGAATCAAGTTTTTAATAATATCATGCGGTTCCCACATTCTCTAAAATCAACTGCAACATCATATAAAGGTGTATATGTAGCTATAGCAAGGTATGTGTATATGCATGTAGGTATGCATGCATGATGTATTTCATATGCGCAATAGAATAAGAATAAACGTCTCAATGTCAATAACGAATACAATACCACATATGTGTATATATTGTGCGTGTCATGGCAATTACCAACGGTGTGTGTGTAGCATACAATTTAGTGCTCGTACAACATGAACCGTCAGTAATGGTGCAGTGTCCGATGGGTACTAAGTCAAGGCACAACAAGTAATAGTATGAAATGATGGTCATGCACAATCAACTCATATGCATATAACATATGGCTATAATATCATATCTAGCTCTCGATGCTTAACGCCATACGGGTGATTTCCCCGTAGATGTTAAATCTACTCACAGATGATCTCGAGCTAGGTAAATCCAACCACCTGCTTTCCCTTCTTTGTAGAGTCCGAAGTCCGTGCCTGCGATCCTATTAACACACAACACAATAACGCGTGGATTTAGCAAACTACCCAATAACAAACGAACACAACGCCAATTAACGAATCGGTTCTCTTAAGCTACAAAAGGGTTCGCTTAGCGACTAACGTGTGTAGCGACATCATCAAAATAAATCCATAACTGCAAGCTACCAGAAACACTTAAACTACGTCGGATCAATCGTATCGCGCTTTGCCGAAACACCTAAAATTAGCTAAGTGGTCCCAGATTTTGACTACAGTCAAACTATAAAAATCAAGCAGTACCAAACACCCCAAAATACCTACAGACAGCTACCCTCCAAACACCAACTCCCTAGTCCCCTACAAAACCGGCGGCGCCGGATTTCCATCAATTCTCGCCGGGTGAACAGTGCAAAGTGGGGTCAGGGTTTCAGGTGAACACTCAGGGCCTCTAACACAACACTACTATATTGCTAGATTTTACGGTAACAATTCGTGGTGATAACAAATTACAGACACTCCAAAATAACACTAAAAATACGATATTACACAAAAACTACATCTTTAGTGTTCTAAACAGCAACTACTAGGCAACACAACATTATAAAGACTTAATTAACAGTTAGAGATCACTACCTTTCCACACTTGCTCAAAAACCCTACCTTTCCATGCTCCAAGTCATCTTTAGTGGCTTAACTTGGCTTGTGAAGGGTTTAGATGAAGTTTTATGGTGATTTTGCTTGGTTTAATGATGAATAAGGATAGGTTTCAGTTTGAGGGGAAGAGAATGAGAAGATGAACAGAATGAGAGGGTGTGAGTGTTGAGGAAAAGAAATGGGGAGTGTGAGAGTGGTGAAAAGAAAATGGGGGGGTGTGGTTAGAATGAGCCATGCCCCCTTCTCTCTCCTCATTAAATGCTCCCCATGCTTGCCATGTCTCAAAATTCATCATTTGTCAACCCTCTCTCTCTCTCAAGTCAACTCAAATCCAAACCCTTTATTTTTAAAACGAAATAATTAAATAAATACATATTACAACTTAATGGAATGAGAGTTAATGTGCTATGGCTACTTAAGCATGGTTAACACAAATTAACCCTAGGTTAACATGCACAAGTGTGTGCAAGCCAAAACAAATAATAATAAAATATTAATAAATTTTTATAAAATATATGAAATTTTTTTGGTTAACTTTTTACTAAAAACCCGCGTTATCGCTTAATTAACACTAATCGCATTCTAAGGTGTTACACCCGACCTATCCCGCCTTGGTCGAGTGAAAACTTGATCGCTAGGTGGTAGGTCGATATCTGGGCCTGGAGGGAATTTAACGTCGGGCGTCCCAGGAGGATATTGTAGGTCGATGGAATTCTAGCGACGATGAACTCCACAGGCACGGTACGCGTGCGGCCTGGCTCTCCGATGTTAAGCAGAAGGGTGACCACCCCTTCTGCCGGGATAGAGTGGTTGGTGAACCCCGACAGGATATGGGCGGTCAGCCTCAGGTCCGACGGGGTAAGCCCCTACACAGGAAGCAGTCGTAGAAGAGGATGTCTGCCGAGCTTCCCGAGTCGACCAATATCCTTTGCACTTCGTAACGGTGGACCCGTGCTGTGACCACCAGGAGGTCGTTGTGAGGTAGGGATATCCCATGGAGGTCCTCGTCGGTAAAGATGATGGGCTCAGCTGCTTTGACCCTCTTCCTGGGTTGGCTGCTAGTCCCTTCGACCGGCAAGGAGCGCTGTGTCTCGTCGGCCCCAGGCGTGCCCCCCGCTGATACGACCATGATTTGGCTGATCGTCAACTCGCCGGGAGGGGGATGGTGCTCTTGCTTTCGGTCGGCTTGTCGCTTGTCCCGCAAGTATCTTACCAAGTGTCCCGAGCGAATCAACGCATCGATGTAGTCGCGGAGCTGTTTGCAGTTCTTGGTGGGGTGTCCCTGCAACCTGTGGAAGGAGCAATAGGGGCCTCGAGTATGTTTGGCCGCCCTATTTGTGACCGGGTGGAGTTTGAAGAATCTCTCGCCCTTTTCTTTCTCCAACAGCTTTGTCTGGGAGATGTTGAGCGGGGTATACTCCTGGAATTTTGGGGAGTAGGGCTTTGGCCGGTTAATCTTCTTTTTATCTTCTCTTGCCCTCTTCTTTTGATCGGTCTGGTCTGTCCGAGGTAGGTTCGCGTTCACCTCGGACTCGAGCTGGATCTCTCGTTCGGTCCAGGCTTTTACCTCGGCCATGGTCTTAGGTTGCGCTAATGCAAAGGAGCGGAGCCACTCCTTATTCCTAAGACCCGACCTAAGGGCAGTGATGACTGTCTCGTCTCGGTGCTCTGGGACCTCAAGGAGAGCGTTGTAGAAGTAGGAGACGTATTCTTTGAAGGATTCCTTGTCTCCGCTCTTTATAGTGAAGAGATGATCGACGGTCCGCTTCTGCCATCTGTTCCCGACGAAGTGGCCGAAGAACTGGGTGGCCAGCTCATCGAAGGTAGAGATGGAGCATGGCGTGAGTCCTCGGAACCAGTCTCGTCCAGAGCGGATGAGAGTGGCGGGGAATGCACGGCATTGTGCGGCGTCGGAGTTGTCTTGGAAGCTCATCCCTGCCGTGAACGCGTCCAAATGGTATTTTGGGTCGGACTTTCCGTCGAAGAGGGATACCTTCGGGGGTTTGTTCCTGGAGGAGACGTGGACGGAGAGCAGCTCTTTAGTGAAGGGCCTCGTAAGCGAGTCGGCGGCATATCTAGCCCCGTCGCTTGAAGGAAGACTCTCCCTATGTATACACTCGATCTTCTTTTCGAGGGCATCGAGTCGGTCGTGGTATCCCGAGAATTCAGCATACTCGGATTTATGGCCCCTACTGCTGGTGACCTGTGCCTGGCCGCGGTTCCGGCTCCGTTTGACGAGGTTCCTCAGGTCCCCTGGCGAGGTCGTCCTCGAGCTACCGTAGTGAGTCCCGTCCGTGCGACCCTGTCGAGGGAGAGGGCGCCGGCCATGCCTGGGAGGAGGCGAGCTGACCGATACCTCCTCGAGAGGGACATGAGCGCGATAGGCCTCAAAGCTGGGTGCTCTTTCATAAGACCTCAGCGTCGAGCTGTGAGGTGCCAACCGGGTCATTGAATTGGTCGACACGGGGGATCTGTGGCCGCCGGAGATAGCGAGGCGGTGCTCGGATGTGCCAGCGCGGGCAGTGTCTTCTCTCCCTATGTGTCGCTTTCGAGGTGGGGGAGTGGCGACATGGGGAGCTTTTCCCGCCGTTTAGACACGGACAAGCGCATCCACGACCGACGCGAGCTGATCTATTCGAGCAGACAGTGCGTGAATGGCGTTCGGAGGAGGAGGGGATCCATCCGTGCCTCCGTTGTGGGGAGGACGGCGGCTAGTGCTTGGCTCATCGCGATGATCACTAGCCATGAATTCGAGATCGGAAGATCAACTTTCGTTGAGCGGAATTTTCGACGTTCCCACATACGGCGCCAACTGATGGAGCTCTGGATCTTCTTCTGTCGGGACCCGGTTCTTGCTCACGGAGCAAAGTGCCACACGGAACAAAGTGCCACGCCAAGTGTCATGTTAAGTGGGCGGGGGCCACCTCTTGAATCCGTGGGGGCCACCTCTTGAGTGCGTGGGACCCACTGTAGAACAATGGGGAATCTTCGGAATTCATTCCGAAAGAGGGAAAATCTGTACTATAAATGGAATGATATCACTCTTCAATACAGAGACGCTTTTTAAGTGAACCGGCACTACAAGAGCTTGAGAACTCCGTAGTTAAGCATGCTCGAGCCAGGGAAGTTCTTGGATGGGTGACCTCCTGGGAAGTGACCCCTGGCCGGGTCCGGTTCGCCCCGAAGGACAAAACTGTGCGGTTTCGGCCAGAGCGGACAATACTCTCTGTATTGGGGGTGGGGCATGACAGAATGGTATCAGAGCTGGTTGCTCAATAGTAGGTCTGTGGTTCGAGAACGAACCATTGTTCAAATGTGGGGAGAATGTCGGGACCCGGTTCTTGCTCACGGAGCAAAGTGCCACGCCAAGTGTCATGTTAAGTGGGCGGGGGCCACCTCTTGAATCCGTAGGGGCCACCTCTTGAGTCCGTAGGACCCACTGTAGAACAATGGGAAATTTTCGGAATACATTCCGAAAGAGAACAGATCTGTACTGTAAATGGAATGATACCACTCTTCAATACAGAGACGTCTTTTAAGTGAACCGGCACTACAGGAGCTTGAGAACTCCGTAGTTAAGCGTGCTCGAGCCAGGAAAGTTCTGGGATGGGTGACCTCCTGGGAAGTGGCCCCTGGCCGAGTCCGGTTCGCCCCGAAGGACAAAACCGTGCGGCTTCGGCCAGAGCAGACAATACTCTCTGTATTGGGGGTGGGGCGTGACACCTTCAGTTGTTGTCTTCCTTTGATCTGTCACGAGCGGTGATTAGTGGCTGAGATTGGGTGTGAGGGTTGCCTCCTGAAGAGTATGGATCTCAATGGGTTTGGTTTAATGCGAAGCCGTGCTACCTGCAAAGAAGTTCCGGGATGGTTGTACCACCGTGGACCCTCCGACGATCAAGTTAGCCGAGATATTTGGGCAGAGTAGCGGCCTATTGGAGTAAAAATTGCCTTACCTGAGTCGTCTGAGAGAGGGTTTATATAGTGGCAGCCATGGGCTGACGGGCGCAAGATTTACGCCGGTCGTTACGCCCTTGGACCTCCTGGGAAGTGGCCCCTGGCCGAGTCCGGTTCGTCCCAAAGGACAAAACCGTGCGGCTTCGGCCAGAGCGGACAATACTCTCTGTATTGGGGGTGGGGCGTGACACCTTCAGTTTTTGTCGTCCTTTGATCTGTCACGAGCGGTGATGAGTGGCTGAGATTGGGTGTGAGGGTTGCCTCCTGAAGAGTATGGATCTCAATGGGTTTAGTTTAATGCGAAGCCGTGCTACCTGCAAAGAAGTTCCGGGATGGTTGTACCACCGTAGACCCTCCGACGATCAAGTTAGCCGAGATATTTGGGCAGAGTAGCGGCCTATTGGAGTAAAAATTGCCTTACCTGAGTCGTCTGAGAGAGGGTTTATATAGTGGCAGCCATGGGCTGACGGGCGCAAGATTTACGCCGGTCGTTACGCCCTTGGAGCCGCGCCTGCGCAAATGGCGAGATCCTTTATTAATGGCGAGATACGCCGGTTAACGGGGGAGCGCGATGGCGTGAAACGCGGGATCGTGGGGCGGCGGATATCTCGCGTATGGCGAGATTCACGGAGCCATGGCGGGGACGCCTATGATCTGTGCTTTGGGTCGGTCGATAAGACCGAGGAAGCTTAGCTCGGCGGGAGGCTCAGAGACGAGCGGGAGGCCGAGCGAGCTTGGTTCCGTGTTAGCCCGGTGGCGTGCTAGGAGGGCTCGGAGGCGAGCCAATGGTTATTTGTAAGACGAGCATAGGAGTGGTCTGAAAGGCCACCGAAGGTCGGGAACATCCTCGGGAAGAAGGCCCGGGGTACGCCTTCAATGTACCGTTCTTGCTCCTTTCCCGTAAGTCTTCGGCCACGTCATCTGCCACATGTCATGATCTGGGGAGTTTTCAGTACCGAGCATCATCAATGAATCTCATAATAAAATGATGGAGTTTATTTTGTTATCGATGCCTCATCCTCAAACAAAAATAATATATATACATCAATCTATTTAAATAATTTCTATGCTTGACAAATTGTAATATTGCCTTATATGTCAACTCAAAGTCAAGTCGGTAGATTTTGCTGCCTCCATAATGGACCAAGGAAAGGAATAATGATAATGCAACATTTATATGTGTCTCAATATTTGTACGTAGCATGGTTAATTTGTCTCCAATCATCAAAAGGTCAATGCACTTGAGTGCATTTTTTCAAGCATTGACCTTTTATTATTCCTCATGTGTTGTTTTAATTAGAGCTCTCTATGATATATCTCTCCTTCAAACAGAAAGGAATAATCTCTGTCCTTCAACATCCATGATGAAAAATGAAGCTAACGTCATTGCTGGGTAATAAATACCACCAGCACATTATGAACACCACGTTTTACTACATTATGTTTTGGTTTGGATGCATCAAAAGATTTTGGGTAAATTGTCACAAAGCCCAGGGTTTTTTTACACAAGTTCAAAGGATCACAGTCACAAGTCATTAAGCAAAGAGCCAAGTGATTTTAATATGAATTAGATCGTTTTTGTTGAGGAATTTTTGGGAAAGAAAAAGGTTTTTCTTATTGATCCTTTGACTTGTAGTTAATGATCGGAGAATCTTTTCATTCCGTATCTATTATGTTGTGAACACACCGATGGAAAGATTCGACAAGTGATAAATATCAATCATAAATCATAATAATAGAGGTTGATTCTTCGTTTTCATCTTAGTTGTCGATACATGGTATGGCCCCCATCCACAACTACTAAATCGGAATTCTACAGGAATCTCATCCAAGCCGATCCGTCTTTGTAACCTTTTTCGGTCTACACATGTATACCACTGTATGTTTCAATAAAGCCAAGTTGTCAATGGAGTTTGGTTGTGCAATTAATATAAGTTGCTTGATATCACAATATCAAAGTTCCACACATATTTTTAATGTAAACACTGGCTCCACGCTTGTTCTTCATGCACCTTTAAAAAAAATGAAGGTAGAAGAAGATGATGACATAGTAACCAAATGCATTTGGCAAGGGGTGTGGGATGTTTGATGAAAGGAAGACCATTTAGACCACTTGAGGAGAGATATGGACTATATATCCTTTCATGGAACAAGGCAAATAATTAATTATTTTACCCTTATTTGATTTATAGCATGTGGGCTCCACTCTTGTGATCCTTGTGATCATACCGGAACTCTCAACAAACCGGTAAAAAGTCTGGTAGCTGATGTAAATTCGTTATAAAAATGTTCTGTCCGGCTCAATTGATTTTAGTTTCGCTCAGATATTGAATCTTTCCAAAATATATTCAAAGCAAAGTTTTGATTTTCCTTTAAATATCGAGAAATGTGGGGGTCAAAAACAGAAAAGAGAAAACTCTCCTATATATATATATATATATATATATATATATATATATATATATGTGGTCGCATGTGAAAAACTCTTCTCATTAATTTCTAGGCTCTCTCCCTCTCCTTCCT
This sequence comes from Agapanthus africanus, assembly GCA_030015575.1. NCBI lineage: Eukaryota > Viridiplantae > Streptophyta > Magnoliopsida > Asparagales > Amaryllidaceae > Agapanthus > Agapanthus africanus. Next base: position 125,178,255 of record CM057350.1, on the reverse strand, counting down.
GTGGCCTCCTTGGAATTAAGGCTCCCAAAAATGATAAGCCTCGAGGATTTGTACAACGTACTGGCTGCAGTCATCCCTCTCTATGTGACCATGTTCTTAGCCTACGCCTCACTGAAATACTGGAAGATATTCAGCCCTGAGCAGTGCTCCGGCATCAACCGGTTCGTGGCCACCTTCGCCATCCCTCTCCTCTCCTTCGACTTCATCTCGCGCATCGACCTCTTCAAGATGAACTTCCTCTTCATCGGGGCCGATGCTCTCTCCAAAGCCGTGGTCCTCATAATGCTCTTCGCCTTCAACGTGTTGTCCACAAAGGGCAGCTTAGATTGGTCCATAACCTTGTTTTCGCTGTGCACGCTCCCGAACACTCTAGTCATGGGGATCCCGCTCATAAAGGCAATGTATGGGGATGACCAAGAGGGGCTGATGATTCAAGTGGTGGTGCTGCAGAGCATCATTTGGTATACTCTGCTGCTGTTCTTGTTTGAGTATCGAGCTGCCAGGGATTTCATCATGGAGACTGCTGGCAAGGCGCCTAATGAAGAGCTGCATGAAGTTGTGCATGTTATTGAGATTGAGCAGCAGCAGCAGCTGCAGAGGGTTCATAGCGGGAACAGAGTGGTGCCCAATTCATTAGAGATTGATAATGATCCTGAGTGTGGGAAAGAGCTCCACATGTTTGTTTGGAGATGCGCCTGTTGCAATTCAGAAGGTAAGTTTCCTTCCTTTCTTTCTTTCCTTTTCTTTCTTTTTGAAGCTAGTGTTAATTGATCGATTTTTCTGTTTAGAAATTTTCTAAACTTTCTGGGGTTTTTTTTTCGAATTTAAAAATCAGGTGCTTGTGAGAAGCCAGTGAAAGTATGCAGCAGAGAGAAGAAAGAGGATGAGAAAGAATCAAGTGTTGAGTTTAAGTTGATTATGAAGATGGTTTGGCTTAAGCTTGTCAAGAATCCAAATTCATATGCTAGTCTTCTTGGTTTGACCTGGGCTCTTGTTGCCAGCAAGTAAGACCACCAAAAGTCCGAAATTTATGATAAGCAATATATTTTGCATTAACATGTCCCTGCAGCAGTTCGAAGAGCTTTTGCGCATCCGTATCTTATGATGAGATGACGAGGGTTGAAGAAATATATTTTATATCCTAACCTATCTTTCTCGAATTTCAAACTCATGATGCAGATGGAATATCAAGAAGCCTTCGATACTGGAGAACTCGGTGACGATGCTATCAAATGCAGGCTTGGGAATGGCTATGTTTAGCTTGGGTAAAGATAGTATATATTCTCTACTAATGCCAAAAATCACGATATTCGAGCTAAAGATTGTGAAAATATTGTTATTTGAAGGATTGTTTATGGCTCTGCAACCAAGGATAATAGCGTGTGGGAAGAAACAGGCAGCAGTTGGGATGTTGATAAGGTTCATTGTTGGCCCTGCTATCATGGCAATAGCTTCTGTTGCTGTTGGCATTAGAGGCACTGTACTCAAAGCCTCCATTGTCCAGGTGAGCAATGAGCCATAATAAGCCGTGACCTGATGCGAGCAGGAGAAATTAAAACTTGTATGGACTCTTACCGAGATTATTAATTTGTTTATCAGGCCGCGCTGCCGCAAGGGATCGTGCCGTTCGTGTTTGCGAGGGAGTACAACTTGCATCCTGAGGTTTTGAGCACCGCGTAAGTTTTCATTCAAATTTAGTTAATTTGAATCAAATTAAAGAAAAATAAATTTAGGACTAAGTTTTTTTTCTTAAAACTTTGTGCAGGGTTATATTCGGAATGATTATAGCACTGCCATTCACAATAGTGTACTATGTGCTGTTAGGCCTGTGATTGCTCTCACAGTAGGTGACTGCTAATTCTTGGCGATTAACAAATGATAGTGACGATGAAGCTACATTTTTCTCTTCTTTCTCTTTCCTTTTTTTCTCGTTTTGCTCTTTGTATTATAAATTAATTGCTTTCCTTGTCATAAATTGAGAAGAATTTTAGTAGTACAAGCAAGCTTTTTTAAAGACAGGAATGAACATGTGCAGCTGGAAAAAAAACGTTTCATGGAGCTATCATTGGAAATTTTGCTCTTAAGCTGACCTCATATTGGTGAGATCAAGGCACTTGAATGATTGTTTATGTAATATTATGTTGTATCATTTCTTGTCATGTGACAGAGAAAGAAGTTTGTATATTTAGTGTTTGTATTTTATTTTTTTGTTTCCACAGAGCAACTTTAAGTGTTAAAAAATATTGTATTAATTTGGTAAATCTTAGAAAGAGAAATTACATGGGCAATTGAATTTTAGAAAATTAAATTAACCTTGATTTTTCAAATAAGCTCATTACTAGATTAATTAGTAGGAATTTTCCCTGGATATATATGTGGGTTGTTGAATATTTGGAAGCAAAGAGCACAAAGTAGCTTGTACTCCAAATTCAACACTTTTTTGATTTTTAACAAGAAATTTAAATGATAATGATAGGTGTTGAAGCATGAGCTCCACATGAGTAATCAATATAAAATAATAATAATAATAATATAGAGAAAGGTTCAATGATTTCTATGGATCAAATTGAGTCTTTCCCTGCTTACTAGAATTTACCTTCTTGAAGAAAGAATTAAAGAGGCGTGTGTGGTCAGCCAAACCATTTGACTAGAAGGAATATTTATGACAAGAAAACGACATTTGTATTTAAATCGAAATTTGAACAACTAAATTTCCATTTACAGGCCTATGGTAGCTTGCTCGTATCTTTGACCAAATGAACCACACATTCATGCAAGCTCGGATACCATGGAGTATATTTTCCAATTCTAAAAATGTTATTTTTCAAGTGTAAAATCAGACTCGTATTTCAATCAATTTATTCATATCTGAATGCCGGTTTTATTGTCACGGTTCTCGTTCGCTATCAATTCTTTCGCATGGGAAGTGATTTGGATCAACGATTAGTTTTCTCCATAAGCTATGCTAATCATTAATTGTCACAAAGTACAAATGCATCATATCATCCATAGTGTAAAGATATATATAGAACCATTTGAGCCTTGTTCATTCCAATCACAAAGTGTGATCATACAATTCTTTGGATTGGATTTGTTAGGCAAGCATCCCATGTTATGTCAGACAAACTTTGGAATGTAGCTCAAAAGGTGCCAAATAGCTCATTATGATAATAGGACACTCTTATCATGGAAAGCTGTTTGTGGGGCCATTTTCCCCTATAATTTTGACATTGTGATTTTGGATATTCTAGGAATTGGGAAAGAAAAAACTTATTTAGTTAACTTTCCATTTGTAAGATAATTATCTAACATTATTCATGTTTTTATTTCTTAATCTTCACTAACTCATGGTATTTTGAAAATATTGAAAAGGTTGTTCCAAATAGAAACTTTTTTGTAGAGCTAGGACCCTTTTAGTTTGATTGGATTAAAATAAGAATGACTAGATGATAATACTTAGAAAGTCCTCTCATTTTGTTGCCCCTTTTTCTCCTGTCTATTTTTTTTATAGCTAAACATAGCCTCAATGCCTAAGAGGGCTAAAATTCATATATAAACACCACATGATTGGCTTTTCCAATTAGCTTTTGAAATAAAGGGTTTTTTTAATAATTGAAAGTAGGAACGATCGCTTTTGTTGGCAGTGTGAAACTATATCAAATCGGCATGTAAGTGATAAAGATATTTGCTTGTAAGAACAACAATAATTAATGAAGTGCAAGAAAAGACAAGATTTTCTTCTATGTTATTTTCGCATAGAGTCTATCCTGTTATCTATCAACCAGCGCGTATAGAGTGCATATAGGTACTTAATATCACATCAAGTGATGAATAGCTGGATCTCTGTATTCTATTGAATTTTTCTATGAAGAGACGAAGGTTAAGAAGAAAGATGTTTTTGTAAATGGGGCAACAAAACAATAATTAATAATTTATTCTTCTTTTATATATAATTTTAAAGTGAAAGAAATAGAAAGGATAAATGACCCTACTATGTGGTTTTTCAACTAGTCTTTTCGGACCGTTTAGAACCCAAATTAAAAGTGTAAAATATACCTTAGGACTCGAGCCATTTTCTTGTTAAAAAATACTTTACCTACCAACATGTGTGTTCAAAATGAATTATCATTTATTAAGCGTGTGATTGGATAGAAAGGAGCAAGTGTATTTCTCAAGATGTGTCTCTACCACGCTTTCTTTACGTGTTTTCAGCACACCCGTCCACATGGTATCTAAAGGATCGCTATGCAAAGTATTACTTGGTTTCAAATTTCAAATGCCATTTTCTTCTGAATCAGCATCCAACATGACTTGAAGTGTTCCTCTCCTTTCCCACTTTCACATTGGATTGCAAAACATCTAGAACCCTAGAAAATTCATTAGAGTCCAAAGTTTCATGTTGAGAGACATGCAAATATGCCCATTCATCACGCATGACTAAACCATTTTGTGATTTGACCCCCCACATGCATGCATGGTTCTTTCTCTAACTTCAAAACAAAGAAATCATCATAACAACAAGTCAAGATGTTCTCCAATAAATGGTGACCATGAAGAGAAAGGTGCTGCAATCCTAGTGGGCTGGGGTTCCTTTGAGAATTTTAAAGATAAAGAGTGGCTAGAGATAGACCCTTGACTAATGAGACCAAGGCCTTTCCTGAAAGCTAAAGTATGTTGTTGGTTTCACCTTTGGTCAAATTTGTGAGCTTTTTTAAGTATTAGCTTGGACTCCTTTGATTTCATTATTATATAGCAATCTATGAGTCTACAAGAGCAGTGTAGCCATTTTCTTTATGGTTAAAAATTCCCTTATTAGCAGTGATTTAAGCCATATTTGCTACTACTACTGCACATGAAGAGATTGAAGCACTGGACTTCCATTTTAAGTGTGTTGGGATTAAAATTTGACCTTAAAAACCAATGAGCGATAGCTAGCCCAGTTGATAGGAGAGTGTCGGGTTCAATCCCAAGTGGAAGAAGTGGCTAAAATTTTATGCTTTCGGGGCAAATGCATGGGTCCCGAGTGGGTTGTTGTGTCTGTGTGTGTGAGAGAGAGGGAGGGAGGGAGGGAGATGTGTACATGTATGCGTGGATGTGTTGTGTGTGTTATATGTAAAGGTTAGAGTTTAGCGGCATGTAAGCCTTAAAATGATAGGTTTAATACAACCAAACTATACTTTTTGCATGTATGTTGTATGTGGATATATGATAGATATTATAACAAATTTACGAAGATTTCTGAAGATTTACTAGGGTACTCCTGAGATCAAAGATTTCTGAATATTTTCTATAGTTTTCCTGTAGCTCACCCTTTTTTCTGCCCTCATCTTTAATTTTAGTTTAAATGCAATTTTATTTATAATCTATCTATATCTATAATTTATAATTTATCTATACCTGTAATGCATGCAACCAATTTTTATCCTAACTTTATTGTTTAAATACTATTTTTTTTTTTTTGCACATGCTGGGCATGTGAAAAATTGATAAATTCTTTACTATTTAAAAAGTTTGAATGTCCCTAAGAATCTATATATATGAAGGAAAAAGTGAAGGAAAAAATGCCCTCGCTTCTTTAAAAGAAAATTTTAAGGAAATTAGTACATTTATTAAAAAATGAAAGGAAAAAAACTCTAAATCCCTGCTCCACTCCATCTTCCATCAAGCATCCTTTTCATTTGCTGGATCAAACTCCGCGTTCACGATTAGGCATCCTTTTCTTTCGCCGGATAGGACCCTGCTTCCATGACCGGGCATTCTTCCCTTTTGCCAGATCGGACCGCGCGTCCACGATCGGTATCCTTTCCTTTCGCTGGATCGGACTTCACGTCCAAAGATCAGGCATCCTTCTCCTTCACCGGATCGGGCATGGCTTGCACGATCGGGCATCATATCCATTCGTCTGATCGGACTTCGTGTCCAAAAATCGAGCATCCTTTCCATTCGCCGAATTGGACTACGCGTCCGCAATCGAACATCCTTTCACTTCGCCGGCACGGACTCCGCGTCCACGATCGCATCCTGAGCCATTTAGATTGGACATCCTAGCTTTTTGCTGAATCAGATTCCGTGTCCTGAATTGGGCATCCATCCCCTTCGCCAGATTAGACTCCATGCCTTCGATGGGGCATTCTTTCCCTTCTCTGGATTGAACTCTGCATTCTCGATCAAACATCCATTCTCTTCGCCGAGTCGAACAACCCTCCCCTTGGCCGGATTAGACTCCGCGTCTTCGATCAGGCGTCTATCTTCTCCACATCCTTCCTCTTTGCAGGATCGGAATTTGCACCCTTCATGAGACATGCATTCTCATTCATGCGCTTGATTCAACCCCCACAACATCACGCATGCTCCTAAATCGCCGAATCCACTCCATACCTCCAAATCCTTTCCTCCATCGTCGAATATTACGGCATCCCCACTACCGAATCCGACACCATACCATGTGCCCTTTTCTTAATCCCCGAATCCGATCTCTTGTGAAAAGCAATTGAGTTCATTCATAAAGAAGTCACCTTCTTCCAAATATCTTTTTAGCATATATATATTTACATACTCATGCAACTCATAAAGTTAGACAATTAAAATTATTAAAGAACAAACACTCAAAGAGCATGCGTGAAAGATGAAATTTACAACATAAATATTTTTGTTACCAAAACTAATTGGTACTGTAACAGCACATTCACTATTATTGAAGTCATTGTATACACACACACATCTCGAGCATCTGTAAGGCTAGCTTATGAACTTTAGCCTTGTAAATATGAAATATTTAGCGGGGGGGGTGGGGGGGGGGGGGGGGGGGAAGGGAAGTTTTAACATTCAATCCCTGTATTCCTTTATAATTTGTATACCTGTGCTCCAAAACTAACTTAGATGACTTCCGGTGCTTGGATCGATTCCATCAAATATTTGTAATATGGAGAATGTTGCAAAAGGAGATTGTCGATAAAGAACTTACTATCTGCCCGCCTTTTTGCGGGTTGCGGGTACGGATCACTCCAACACTTTGTCGTCCGTCCGTCACTGCTCGTTCCCATCTTTTTCTGAAGATCTCAAGCTCGGCATAAGACCGATGCCTCACCTACATTAGTCAAGAGCAAAATAACTTATTCAATAACAAATCAAAATAGCTTGGTATACATATTTAATGTGTAAGAGACGAAAATCTTTAGCAATTACATTTGTGATGCATTTAATAGTAAAACATATATTACAAAACTCTGTGGCTATAAAACTATAGAATGAGTCAGTTACCGGTGGTGATGGGGACGCCTTTGATGAAGAGGAGTCGCTTAATTGATGTTTCTGTACTTGGCTGCATAGAAGAGAGCATATTGATGCCAACTGAGAGGTAAATGTTACATGTAATAAATTAAGGAACTCCTAGTTGCCTGAGAAATTAATTAACTTATGCGACATTGTATCTACTTTACTTATGCACTACACTAAATGGTCACTTATTTCGACGGCAATATACCATCGAAATATGTCTATTTCATCGGGTGACACCAAATAGCCACGAAGTAACGCCGACACGATAGGTTGTGGCGCAATAGATTATTTCCACGGCTAATGTCCATCGTAATAATCAAACCTATTTCGACGGCTAATTCCCGTCGAAATAGTTTTTTATCTCGACGGGTAATTTCTGTCGAAATATATAAGCTTTTTAAGATAAAAAAAAAATTGTTTCAGAAATCATTTAAAAGTCCTTTTCTCTATTTCGACAGGAAATTGCCGTCGAAATAAGAAATAAGTCTATTTCGACGGGCCAATTCCGTTGAAATAGGCTATTTCGACGGAACCCGTCGAAATAGAGTGGATTACAGAAAAAAATATTTAAAAGAGCCAAGAAAATCTCCAATCCAATCTATTTCAATTTAATATCGATTCCATCCCACTCAAATAATGATTCTAATACAAATTCCATTCCATTCAAATATCGATTATCTAAATACGATTACAATACATACTATGCATTCATTTACAACCTTAACATCATAAATTTACAAAAGTGGAAAATGAAAAATCAACGGAGGACGGGCCGGAAAAGGTGAGTCGATCACGAAGGAGGCGCTCACGGATTTCTTGGATAAAGCCCTGTGATTAAAAGTTTAAAATACATGAATTAATATAGACATTTTATATTAATCAAATGTGTGCGTGCGCGCTTGTTTGTGTGCATGTGTATGTATGCTTGTGTGAGCGTGCGCGTGTTTATTTGTTTGTGTGTATGCCTGTGCACGCACACGCCTATTTGTGTCTTTGTGTATGTATGCATGTGTGTGTGTTTGTGCGCGCGCGTATGTATGCATGTGTGTGTATGTGTGTGTATGCATGCACGTGTGTATGTGATATGTGCGTATGTATGCATGTGTGTGTGTATGATTGTGTGTATGTAACATGTGATATATATGCATGTGTATGTGATGTGTGCGTATGTATGCATGTGCGTTTGTGTTTGTGTCTGTGTATGTATGCATGTGTGTTTATGTCTGTGTGCGTGTATGATTGTGCGTGTATGTATGCATGTGTATGTGCGCGCGCATGTTTGTATGTGATATGTGCGTATGTATGTATATGATTGTGTGTATGCGACATGTGATATGTATGCATGTGTGTATGTCATATGTGAGTATGTATGCATGTGTGTTTGTGTCTGTGTGTATGTATGCATGTGTGTGTGTCTGCTTGTGTGTATGTATGATCGTGTGTTTGTGATATGTGTGTATGTGTGTATATATGTAAAGGTTATCAAATTTACCGGAGGTACGGGCTTCTCAGCTTGGACGTGCGCGTCGATAGGATTAAGCTTCTGTTCGAGAGTCCAGCCAGCAAATAGATCGGCAGCGGGAGCAGGAGCGGCAACGGGAGCAGGAGCGGCAATTGATCGGCGTGAGGAGCCGTCGGATTTCGACGTTCGCTCCTGAGGCGATCCATGAAATACAGGAGTCCTGATCGTAGAGGCCCTGGTCTGTAATGGCAATTCCGAAGGCGATTCATCTGCCGGCTGAAACCTAGGAAGTGGATGCCCAGTCGGCTGTAAAGGAGTGGTATACTGACGCGGAGTGATCATGGAGGACACACCGTACTCTCCCGTGACGATCCAGCCTAAACGCTGTGAAAGCCCCATCTACGATGAATGTTCTCTGCGCGTCATCAACCAGGTGTCCCTGCTCCGCCTCCATCGTCTGGATCAACCGATCTCTCTCAGCCGTCATCACCGCCTGTTTGTAGAAGAAATGTATTACTGCAATTATAAAAGCTACACAATAATTATTCTGAAATAATTAAGAAGCTCGGCATATGTAGAGTCTTATAATATCCCATGTGCCTCAATCGATGCAGGCGCCGTCGTCCCTTACAAATTAAGCCCGGAAGATTTCAATACGATCAAGAGACTCTCCACCATGAATTTCTTCCTGCATATAACATTTAGAAAGTTCATACATAAATTTCTAAGATAATTTTAACGTATTAATATCAAATACGATTGTCACGCCCCGCTTCCCAGAGTACGCTAAGATGGGCACGTGACATAGCCAACCATGCTACCTGTGGATAGGAAAAATCCTTCCACGGTCACATTACGGCTGTAGAGATATCAAGAACAGGAAAGTAAACTAACTATCTAGTACATGTCCATAAGGCAGAGTAAAAGAGTCAAGAAATAACAATATGCGGAAGCCAAAAGATACAATAAATGAACCACCTGGAAGTGAAACTACATACCGATAGGAACTTCACCGCTCGTCTAACAGCGGCAATACTCCTGATCAGTCTGCAACAAAGGTAGAGGATCTGGGCTATGCAAAATCCAGACGTCAGCGCGTCATAACATCAAGCAATAATATATAAACAGGGTAGCAAGACATGCAAGTATGATCATAAAAGATAAAACAAGTGTAACAACAATGTAAATCAGGGCAGTGACAGGTAGTGTGCAGTGAGTAATCTAAACTGGTCTATTGGGTTAAATATTTTCAAGTCTTTGAAATCAATTTGATGAATCGTCGATATAACTCAATAGTATCCCGTGCATGCCCGGGACCACGGTCCAGATTCTCGGGCTGAAACCGAGACATGCCGCCAGGCACTAAACAGGAAACATATACAGATGAATGATGTCAGCAGCAGCATTCCAGGGCAGGCCTAGCCCCTAAAACTGATCAGTATAAGCCTCGAACTGTCGAGTTACAAGTCAGGTTTCATCATTGATTTCCCCATACCCCCAAGTTATGTGTTCAAGTCAGGTATTGATAAATCTGAGACTAATGCCAACACAGGATCAAGCAGGAACAGGTTTGTCTATACAGACAACAGGATATGTCCATTGGGACAACATGTCAGGATTGTCGGCATTAGAAACAGGATCAGGTAACATGTCAAGTAATGATATATCAGGTCATGTCAGGTAGCACAAGATGTCATGTGGGTGCTCATAATCAAACTAACATAAGCATGTGTATAAATAAACAAGCATGGGTACTATCAGAACAATAAACTGGAACATGTAATATGATATGCAAATAGATATAATTTCAAGGATATGAATGCACAGTTATCGATTAGGGTTACATTTATAGTTCCAATATTAATTAGGATGCAATTTATTAAACATGGAGTGTTAATATCACAGTATTATGTAGTAATGTGATCTATGGATTCAATTATATGTATCTTAAATGCGATGGATGCAAACGGGTATCCGAAAAGTTATAAAACTATAAAATGGTAATGTGGGATGTACAACTAAGCAATATGTGATATAAATATTGATATAATAATATTAATATGGATAGCATATTCAAAACGATTAATAACTATAAAAGTGGTATTAATTAACCACGCACAAGAAAGTTCCGTTCAGAAATTCAGCGTCACCCTAATTTGTAAAACAGCTTAAAAAATAACAAACGTTCTCCAAAAGGGACGTGTCTTATACCAAAACAAAGATAATTCAATAAGGTTTTTAGTTTTATAAGTATAAGCATCTCAGGTTGTCCCTACAAAAACCTATGAACATTCGAAGTTGAAAGTTTGCTGCTGGAATTTCCCTAGACAGCAGTTTAGAGACATTTTCATTTGCATTTTACGTTATTTAAACAATTTATTTTGCAAGTAAATATTTCATAGAGTTATAGTATTCTGAGTTAGCTTCGTAACGAACTAAAGAACGTATACTAATGATTTTTCTATGATTTATAATGAATTTTATAAGGTAAGGTGTACAGTAAATTTCAGATTTGTTGTATCCGCTTTTCAACGACGTTTCATGTGTAAACTATAATATTTTCAAATGTATAACATTATAAAATGCAGATTATAAACTAATTAAAGATAATAATAAGAAATATTACGACGATATATATTTTAAATGATATGGATGCAGTATAATGTAATCTAGTATGTCACAAGATAAGTTTTCATGATCTAGATTTAATATGATATAAACGGATGCAAACGGAACATCGAAACATTATAAAATTAAACATAGGGCACTAGATTTAAACTATAGGTATGGTATTTATTTAAATAGGTATAAAATGAATTATATAGCATGTAGCAAGATTAACTTGCCTAGACGGAACAAGAACGGATGTGTACGGAACGTCCTTCGTCGGCGAAATGTCGCGACGCGCGCACGGTATACGGAACGGTTCCAAACAACGCACGAGGGTAATCACGCAAGTCAGGTATGTTCACTGGATCACTCGGATCGTCGGTGACGAGCACGGCTCCGGCGGTGATCACCGGAATCAAGAAACAAGATCAAGAAAAAGAAAGAAGAAATAAGAAGAAGAAATAAGAAGAAGAGGTTGTGTATTAAATAAGGAAAGAAAAATTAACTAAATAAAATATATATAAATATATATATGCAGAGGGGAGAGAGAGAGAGAAAGGAGTTGTTAGTTTGTTAGGAAATTAGATTTAAAATTTTAAAAGATTTTTAGATTTAAAATTTTAGATAAGAGGTTTCAGTTTGTTAAAGAAATCATATGAAAATATTTAAACTAAATTTTAAAATTAAATAAATTGAATTTTGGCGGGATACAAAAATATTTCAAAACGCGCCTGGGTCGGGTCTAAAAATTCAGATTTAAAATACGAAAAATATGTGCGACTTTCAAAATTCAAAATGAATGCTCAGGTAACGAAAATGCATACCCCCAAGAACGGATGCACGTACATGCGCGTAGCCATCCAAACACGTTCGTTTCACTGAACAGGACGAGAACAAGATGCGCGGATGCTACCACGGAGTTAGGGGTATCATGCAGGCTATGAAATGTAATTTTAAATTATTTTACATGACCTAAAATGTTATATGGTAAAATATGCAATGCCAGGTAAAATGCCAGTATGCAGTATACATGAGATGCACGTGTCTATATAACAACTCAGGGTAATCTATAAATATGAATCAAATAGGTTCAAGCAAGCGAGTCGGGTCGAATGCAATGTAAAATGTAAAATACTATTCGTACCCAAAACACGATAAATCAGGAAAATACCACAATTAAGGAAATACGAGAACTGGAATTGGTATAAATGAACTTGGATGTTACATTATACCCAACTACAAAAGAATTTCGTTCTCGAAATTCCAAGAACAAGAAAGGATAAACAATCAATAAACTACAAGAATAGATGTGGAAACTTCTGTCGGATTTCATCTTCTCGTTCCCAAGTTGATTCTCCATGCGAGCGATTTCCCTAAGAAACAAGTACGAGAGGGATAATCTTGTTCTTAAGAACATTTTCCCTTCGATCCACAATCAACATTGGTCGTTCTTCAAAGGTTAAATCTTCTCGTACAGTCAGCTCTGAATGATCCAGCACGTGTGCTTCATCTCGAACATACTTACGGAGTTGAGATACATGAGACACGTCATGAACATTCGCCAAAGATTGCGGTAACGCCAAACGATACGTCACCTCTCCAATACGCTCCAAAATCTCAAAGGTCCAACGAGTCGAGGACTAAGCTTTCCTCAACTTCCGAAACGAATCACCCCTCTAGTCGGTGATATCTTTAAGAATACCAAATCACCAACGACGAACTCTAGAGCTCTTCTCAATGTATCTGCCCAACTCTTTTGTCGGTCGTGTACTGCTTTAAAATGATTCCAAAGTATTAACCGCCTCAACTGTCTGCCCAACCAAATCTGGTCCCAACAATCTTTGTTCACCGACATCGTTCCAACAGATAGGTGAACGACACTTGCGACCATATAAAGCCTCGAATGGAGCCATCTGAATAGTCGCCTGAAAACTGTCATTGTAAGAAAACTCCACTAAGTGTAGATTATCCTCCCATCAACCCTTGAAGTCTAACATGCAAGCTCTCAACATGTCCTCAAGAGTTTGGATCATTCTCTCCGACTGGCCATCTGTTTGAGGATGGTAAGTTGTGCTAAACTTCAATCAAGTCCCCAAACTTTCCTGTAAGCTCCTCCAAAATGTGGTAAGAAACGGGTGTCACGGTCGGACACGATGCTCACCGGCACTCCATGCAATCTTACAATCTCCTGCATGTACCGTTCTACCAAACCTTCTGTTGATTGACCAACTCGAAATTGTATGAAATGAGCTGCCTTTGTCAATCGATCAACAATCACCCAAACTGCATTGTTGCCTTTTGGACTCCGCGGTAGAGCTGTCACGAAATCCATGGTTATATGTTCTCACTTCCACTGATCGGAAGTGGTTGCAATAAACCAGCAACCCTTTGATGTTCAGCCTTAACTTGCTGACACACCAAGCACTTTGCCACAAAGCGGGCAATCTCCCGCTTCATGCCTTCCCACCAGAAATACTGCCGTAGATCTCGGTACATCTTTGTGCCTCCTGGATGTACGGAATATGCGGAACTGTGCGCCTCTTTCATAACTTCTTCGCGGATGTCTCTCTTTGGCACACACAACGACTACTTTATCGTAACGAACTCTCTTCATGAACCAATGAGTCCGTTCGAAGTTCAGCTTCAACCCGTTCTCGAAACTTCTGTAATCTAGGGTCCTGTAACTGCGCTGCTGTAATATTCTCGATCAACGACGACTGTACTTGCAGCTGCATCAACTGTCCCAACGAATGCGGTAGTATAATCTCCAAGTCAAATCTTCGAAAGTCTTCAATAAGTTCCTTCTGAGTAGTCAACGTCTGAATTGGTGGCAACCGACTAAGCGTATCCGGTACAACATTAACTTTCCCCGGATGGTACTTAAGATCGAGATCGTAGTCAGCCGTCAGTTTCAACCATCTACGCTGTCTCACAATTAGCTCCTTCTGAGCGAACACGTACTTTAGGCTTTTGTGATCGGTGAATATTTCGACCCCTTTCGCCCAATAAGTAGTGTCTCCAAATCTTCAAAGCGAAAATCCCAGCTGCTAACTCCAAGTCATGAGTTGGGTAATTCTTCTCATGGGTCTTCAACTGTCTCGATGCGTAAGTTGTAACATTCCCATGCTGCACCAAAACATATCCTAATTCTTTCTCCGGTGTGTCGCTGTGAATCACCAATTCTCCGGAACCGTCTGGTACGGCCAAAATAAGAGCGGTTATCAACCTCTGTTTCAACGTCTCGAAAGCTGACGCACACCTACCAGTCCCTACAAATGGTACTTCCTTGCGCGTAAGCTTGGTCAAAGGCTCTTCCAAACGAGCAAAGTTCTCCACGAACCTCCTGTAATACCCGGCAAGTCCAAGAAAGCTTCTTATCTCTGCAACATTCTTCGGAATCGGGCAATCTCGAACTGCTGCAATCCTCTCGGGATCAACGGCGATTCCATCACCGGATACGACATGCCCAAAAACTTCACTTCTTCAAGCCAAAACCCGCACTTGTTCATCTTAGCATACAATCTTTCTTGCCTCAATGTCTGCAGTGCGATCTTCAAGTGTTATGCACGCTCTTCAATACTCCTTTGAGTAGACCAGAATATCATCAACGAACACCACTATAAACTGGTCCAAGAATGGTGAAAAGATTCGGTTCATCAAGTCCATAAATATCGCCGGTGCATTCGTGACTCCGAATGACATTACTAAATACTCGTAATATCCATACCGAGTTCGGAACGCAGTCTTGCAAATATTTTCTGATTTAACTCGGACCTGATGATATCCGGATTGCAAATCCAGCTTCAAGAATACCCTCGCGCCACTGAGTTGCTCGAATAATTCGCCAATGCGAGGGATCGGGTACTTGTTCTTAATAGTCATCCGGTTTAATTCTCGACAATCGATGCACATCCTCCTTGTGCCATCTTTCTTCTTTACTAGAAGAACTGGAGCTCCTCAAGGTGAGTTATTGCTGCGAATCCAACCCTTCTCAAGTAATTCAGTACCTGCTTCTTGACTTCTTCCAACTCCACTGGTGTCATTGGGTAATACGCCTTTGAGATTGGCGCTGCACCAGGAACAAGATCAATCGCGAACTCCACGTCTCGCTTCGGCGGTAAACCTGATATGTCTTCAAACACGTCCATGAAACTCTCGAATATAGCCGGCGCTTCTTCCTTATCCACTTCCATCGGCGAAAGAACATTATTTGTCGGCCTAGACCTAAACTCGACTGGCCCGACAGAACCGCTTCCTCCAGTAAAACAAGCTCCGGATGTCCGGGAATCTGGAGAATCACTTTCCTTTCCTTACAATCAATATGAGCATGGAAAGTGCCACGAAAATCCATTCCCAAGACAAAAACAAATAAAGGGATGCACCAGAATTGAATAAGCCTAATGCGGGGAAAACATGAATAAGCAAGATACTGAGATGACTTCATCGAAGTCAAGATGCTGAAGAGGATTAAGCACGGTAAACGTGATCCAAGCTGGCGATAAAATAATAACTGGTAAGCAATGAAACCGAGAGCAGCAAGGTAATATAACGATCATGAAACAAGGGAATGAATCAAGACCAGGACTCCAAATTACTTAAATAGAGTACCGTATTGTAACCATGCTGCAGTTCATGAGTACAATTACATAACTCCACTCAAGTCGTCCAAATCCTAGTATCAGAATCAAGGAACAGGGAGAAACAATGGTGGACCAAAAAGATTTCAAGTCGAGATGCAAGTGGTTTGCATATTATCAAGGCGAAGGATAAAAGAAGGATATGATTCAAGAATTACGATAACAAGGTGGCAGGACATATTCCTAATCACGAGTATTCTGATTCGTGTATTGGGTCCAATACCCAACTACAAAAGAATCAAACTCGATTAACCTATATCCTATGTCTCTGATACCAAATGAACCATGTCATGCCCCGCTTCCCAGAGTACGCTAAGATGGGCACGTGACATAACCAACCATGCTACCTGTGGATAGGAAAAATCCTTCCACAGTCACATTACGGCTGTAGAGATATCAAGAACAGGAAAGTAAACTAACTATCTAGTACATGTCCATAAGCCAGAGTAAAAGAGTCAAGAAATAACAATATGCGGAAGCCAAAAGATACAATAAATGAACCACCTGGAAGTGAAACTACATACCGACAGGAACTTCACCGCTCGTCTAACAGCGGCAATACTCCTGATCAGTCTGCAACAAAGGTAGAGGATCTGGGCCATGCAAAACCCAGACGTCAGCGCTGTTAGTGTTTATGTCCTAGAAGGCCATTACTGTATCATACTAGTTTGTATATTACTTAATGGAAGTTTGGGATATTCACATGTATATAACAGTCTTGCTAAATATGGTAGTATGCTACTTGGTTTTTCTATCTTAATATGTGAGTATACGTATTGATAGAGCTATTAGGATCTTACTAAACAGCCTCATCTTACACACTCCCTTTTGGTGTTATAACGGTGGCATGCCGCTATCCCTATTATTCTTTAATCCGGGATTCTGTTGCACCGTTAAAAGTTAAGATTTTTGTGAGGCTGCTCTCTCGGGATCATGTTTACTCTAAGTTCGAGTGCAAATCCAAAACGTACTTCTTGTGCCATTGTAGAGGAAGATACCATGCACATTTTGTTTCATTTGCCAT
Source organism: Agapanthus africanus (assembly GCA_030015575.1). Taxonomy (NCBI): domain Eukaryota; kingdom Viridiplantae; phylum Streptophyta; class Magnoliopsida; order Asparagales; family Amaryllidaceae; genus Agapanthus; species Agapanthus africanus. Next base: position 125,161,244 of record CM057350.1, on the reverse strand, counting down.
GTGTTCTTGTAAGTACGAAAACAACAGCATCATGATTTAATCGGTTGTGTAGTTATTGTTTTGGATTGTATAAGAACTTTATTTATTTTCATAGCATTTTGAGTAGGGCTCCTCGTCTTATTTTTATTTCGAAAAAGAAGTGCTATCATCATATATGACCACATCGGAACATACTTGTTACAAAAAAGTGAGCATGTTTTTGGCAAATAACAAAAACATATATAGAAAATGCAATGCTGCAAGTTTCACAGAGTAAGTTCAAGAAAGTTTAAAATAGACCTAAAGAGAATGGCCAAAAGGTTGACGATCGAACATCTGGCTTCATATAATCATCATTGTATCTCAATCTGAAATTTTTTTGCCGTGTTCGATTTCGATCGAACAAAGTTTATTGTGATGCGGTAAACCGAAAAATAATTACTGAGCTATTATTTGGGGAAAAAATCATTATATTTATATGTTTAATTTAAATTTTTCTAACATTTAATTTGCTCGCTAATTCGCTAGCTTCTAGTTAGGAAAAAAATTCAAACCGATGGATAACTCGGAGTTCGCATATAAAAGGAGGAGTAATACTTTATCTGCCGGACTTGAAATCCTATCACAAGAGATAGAAATGGTAGACCCACGACATCTAAATAGTAGTGTCAACCAAGTGGGCCCATGGTATTTAGGATTTAAAGCCTAGTAGTTTAAGCATTTCTCTCGAGAGTGAGATGCAACAAAATCAGCAACACCCATCAACTTTCCTTACTTTGAAAAAGGCCAAAAATGACAGTGGGGGCAAGCACAGTCTCACCCAACCCCCGATGAGGGGAGCCACCGCAAATTAAAACCATAGACCCCCCCTCCCCCGTGCGGCGCTCCAAATGTCACGCCCATTTCCGCAGTTAATGTCCACCACACCAATAGCCTCTTTGAGAAATATCTCTTGTCATGATAAGGACCCACAATATCTGGATGTTAGTGCTAACCAAGTGGGCCCATAATATTTGTCTTTTATGTAGATTGTGGTAACATTTCAACCCTCATGGTTTAAGCATTTTTCTAGAGAGAGAGAAAGAGATATGCAACAAAATCAACAACATTCATCCACTTTCCATATTTTGAAAAAGGCCAAAAATGACGCTGGAGCGAGCGCAGCCTCACCCAGCTCCCAAGGAGGAGGGCCGCTACCCCTGGGTTGTATCCATTTCCGCAGCTAATGCCCACAGCACCTTTAGCCTCTTTGAGAAATATCTCTTCCCATTGAATCATCTTTGGAAATTTTAAATAATGGTACAGACATCATATGATAATAGATAAACTCTCACATATTCAGATCCTTTTAGACGTGTTTTCGGAAGCGGATAAAAACTGATGCTCAAACCATGTTAAAACATAACACCTATCACTCATCACTTGAATATGCATTCTATGAAAGGGAAAAATCTTCTCTACAAGTCCTTGTAGAGAAAATTTGCTGGGGGTTGCAGAGAAATTTCTTTATAATCCCTAAAGGTTTTCCCCTTTTATCTTAAAAAAAAAAATACACAATGTTTTATTTCTAAATGGACGTGTCACTGCTTTAGCATAACAGCAAAAATATCAACCTCAATTAAGCAGAAGACTTTGGCTTGAGCCTAGCTATCATTCTAAACAACTTCAAATATACACAATCTAAATTTGTATCTTTGAGGCATATGTGGGTTTAATTAGCTGTTTGTTCCCCTCAAGAGAAGGAACAAATAAAATTAAAAAAAAATTGTTTGCCATTGACGTCCGTAAACCATAGCCTATGCATACAACACATTCACGCACATCACACACGAGCACACAACACACACGTACACGAATTTGCTCCGAAAACGTTAATATATGATCACTTTTTCTCTTTCACTCTTAAGATTTCTGGTGTTCGAATCTCCCGCTCTCCTATTAAATCTAACAAATACATATACATGAGCGGTGATAACAGGGGAGTGGGGGCCCACTTTGGGCACATGCATATAGCAAGTATTATTTATTTAATCTTATTGTATATACTGGGGGAGGAGAGGGTTGGAGTTTTATGAAACTTTAGAAATCACAACCATATTGGATTCAATTCAATATACAATAGATGTGAAATTTTCCTCATTTCTCAAACTCTCTTTTGCAGGTTAATTTGTATTTTCGGTAAATTTATGTAGTTGGCGAACAAAAGAGATACAAAACAGAAACCAGGTATTACCAAATTCGCCTTAATAGAAAATTCTGAAGTATTTGAAAGCACCCAGAAATAATTTCAAAGATAATGCATTCTTTTATCGTTTTTCATGAACATATGAGGGCATATAATCTCGATACCGGTGTTGTACATAAAATCAAATATGCTCGTGTTTTTACTAAAAAGACAAATAAAACTAAGAAAAAGACTAGGGGAAATTACTTTTGTGATTCAATTGACATACAAAAGCCAAGGCTATGAATGGATGTAGATAAGGTCAGGGTGTTAATAAAAAATTGACCTGCATGCATCTGATTCTTAAATTATGATAGACTTTCCTCTATATCTATCAACTTTAATTAATGCTAAGGTTTGTTAACTTGGGTTCTGCCTTCAATTTTTGAATTAACTGGAATGGTGGGGAAAATTATTTGTCAAGCACATGTCCCAGCCCTTTTTTAATATTGGGCTTAGTTGGAAACTTGAAAGCTCAACTAATAAGCACAAAACAAGTCATATCTTGGGCTTTAATCTAAAGAAGTCACAACTCAGCCTTTGTCAGACAATAGCCAGAGCCAATTTCATATTGGGTAACATTAATCATTTTCTTTTATTTAATTGGGATCTTATTGGTTAAATTCGAAACGCCCCGTATCTTTACTATTATAATGCAAGCTTTTCAACTTCAATTGATTATTCTATACTCATTTTCTCATGATGTGGTAGGATAATATATAAGAACAAGTTGAAGAGTATTCCAAATTAATAAAAGAATCCAATCTCTTCATCTCACATTAACTATCGAAATTCATCCTTCTCTCTTTGTAACTTAAAAAATCATACCTCCCTTTCATCAGATTGTCGTCTTTTGCTTATGCCCCCTCTAAAATTTGAATTTATATATGTGCTCTATAATCGCTCAAGTTCTAACAAATCATATCCTTAAATAAGTTTAGACGGAATATCGTTAGAATATTCTTTTATCACAAACATGATGATATTATCTTGTTTTAGGATGAATTCTCTTATATGATCATATACAGGTGTTTTATATTCAATGTTTTCTTATATCCTCGAAAAATATCAAAATTTTTAGTTAAATAATAAAGAAATGTAGGTATTAGAGGCATTGGAGAGGGAGCCTCTTTTTCTCTTTTAAATTGGTCAAGGAGTCAACTTTTCTTAAATTATTTTTGATATTGAACATTGTAAGCAAATTTTTATATGATTTTGATGCTTTTTTTTATAGTTGATTTGTTATGGAAGATAATTTTATTATCAATAAACTATTAAATTTGCAATCCCTTCGATACAAGTGTAAGATGTATTGAAATCACAAAATTTTCTATATGTTAATATCTTAGAAAATGTACCAAGATGAATGGTGCCAATCGCTAGAAAAGTCGGTAGATTGTTAACCTTTTTATCAGGAAAGTTTTTCCTTCTGTCTTCGATTCCCACATTCCTCTAGATGGTCTCTACACAAAATAAAGTTTTTGTTTGAAGTAAAAAAGCAAGACAACCGTGCTACTTAATAAACAAAAATTGGAATAAAGTAAAATAACTATATGACAAAGCAATTATGCATCGAAGTAACCAATTAGCGATTGAACTATATCTTATGGTTTTTATCTATGGACGAAAAACACAACATGTTATTATGTTTCATACAAATGCAGCCACAAGGAATATGCCCTTACACCTTGCAATAAAAATTCTTGATGCCCGAAAAAAAAAGTACAATGAAAAAGAAAATGCTGCTACAATTTATTCCAAATGTCACTGCTTGATTGAGTCCGTAGCAAATTATGGGCTTTGAAGGCAAAATATGTGTTCACTTAGTGAGAGCTCCAACAAATGTCATTGAAAAGACACGTTCTTTTGCTTTTTTCTTATCGAATAGATGAAACTATAAATTGTGTTGCCATCTTTACTAATAAAGCTGCAAGAAATATCAACATACATAAAAATATTATCATCAAGAGATTTAGTAGAAATTTTAGTTGAGAGTTTCATATCCGATTTCTGCGTAGAATTCTTGAACGAGACGGCGGTTTCATAACAAAATCTTCATTTAGTATTAGATTGGTTGTTTTAAAATCTCTTTGATTTCATGGATGTGAGGAGGCCGTAAAGCATATTTGGGCATAAGAGATGGATAAAATAGGATAGCAGATATGTTGATTTTTTCAAAAAAAAATTATATAGCAGATTCACCATTAACAGTGACGACTCTGTCTTTTTCTGAAATATTAATAAAAGAAAGATGAAGCTTTTTATTCGGAGCAGAAGCATAAGAGGATCTTGGGGAAGGAGGGGGAAGGGTGTTCATGAAGAAAGGTCCCTCATTGACCTCATCCGACATGACGAATGTAATCAATAGAGACGGCTGTAGAAGAGAAATCTTAGATCTCAATATCAACATTCATATTTTAAAATCATTGTACCATCAGTCTTCTTATGATTTTTCTGACATACAAAAGACACGAACACTTGATTAATTAGCCCTAACTTACCGTCTCTTACATGAAGAACATCTTTAAAACAACATGGAGACTAATGTTCTTTTATTTGAATATTCGAATAAAAGAGAATTTGAAGGATAAGGATGTTACATCTTCAATAGATTAGAATCACTATACTCTTTTCTGAAAAAGAGTAGAAAAAGAAAAATATAGGTTTGTTTTTTTATTTTTTCATCGTCAGCTGCAAGAAAACAAATCATTCAATACTCTTATTTCCCTATTTTCAGGTGCATTTAAAATCAATTGATTTTTCCTCTCCATTTTGATGAAAGATGCAATGCATGCATGGGCTGTTGTAAATGAAAAACATACCTAAAATAATATAGAGTGGAGGAAGAGATAAATCAAAACTTTTATTATAGTTGAGAAGAAATCTCTGAACTTTATTAATCTCAAATAACTCCTCTCTAAAGGATAATCTCTCTTTCTTAAATAATCTCACTCAATTACAGAATTTGTGCGAGGACTCTTTAAATAGCTGATACATGATTGCAGCAACCAACCTACAAAGAAAAAAGAAGCTACAAATAGTGTTAGGATCGGGTTAATTGACCGGAGTCGCCACTTGCGTCGAAACACAAGAAAAAAAGAAAAGGCGTGGGGGGTGGGGTGGGTTGGGTTGGGGGGAGAAAGCGAAAGGATGAAAGCCCAGAGAATACGGGTACGGAATAGCGATATGTTAGTGGAAACCCGACGGAATCGGCTACCCACAAGAATGTCCCAATCGGGCACGATTCGGCTTTGAATTGCCTTGTTTTTTTAGAAGTGAAGGTGTTTGTGACTTAAAACCACGTCTACGACATGCGAAGACGCAAGGATGGAGTTTTTTAGACGGGGAAAACAGTGACAGGAACCCAAGCAAACCGAAACCGGTTAGATCGAAGCAGTATACAAAAATCTGGAGCTGTTTCTGATATGTAGGGTATTTGGGGGTTTGTCAGAAACCGCCCATGTACCTGATGGAACAAAGAAGAAATCTACACAACACCTTGACATGAAAGACTCGTATCTCTCAATACAGGGCTCCAAATTTGATGAAACTTGCACCGTTGGAAAGCTTATTGAGTCTACTTTCCAACAAAATAAGTCTCAATATATTTGTATGACTGTAGAGGAAGATATGATCGAAAATGTGTAGACTACGCAAAAAAACTTCATATCGGCATTTCTCCTAGACGCGTTCTTTTCAAAATTTTCACGTTGTTTTCTCGGAAGTTGATTTACAAAAGTTTTATAATATAGGATCCTTGGATATGATTCTATCCTCTTTTCTTTTACAATCAAAGTGTAACAACCCCAGTATTATTATACCTTCGTGTTTTCTTTCTTTAGTAAAATATTGTATTTATTTACTCGTAGTATTTTTTCGTAAATTTTTTTTCTATTAAATATATTATTTTATTATTCTATCTGTTTTTCCCAAACCCATTTTTTAAAACTAAATCTTAACCTATTTCAGATTAAACACAATACCTAACCCAACCCATAACCCAAATCCAGTCTCATTTTCTTTTATAAAACTATGAGCCCAAAATCCCACTTTCTTTTCAAACAACAATATGTGTGTGTGTGTGTGTGTGTGTGTGTATAGTTCTAATTAAATATGTGTATGAACAATCTTGTAGCTCATTGGTTAAGTCCTTGCATTGTTATTCCATAAATCACATGTTCAAATCTCCATTTTGGCAATTTTTTTATCAATTTTTATTCTTTTCATAACATACAAATGAGACCTTTCATTTCATCCTCCTTTTTTTAACTCCCAAACTAATTAGAATGGTTATGAACCATAATTTATTAGAATTATGGTGGCCATAAACCTTTTTTTATATCCCACTAATCTTTCTTTTCATCATCACACATTTCTATCATTTCACATATCTCTTTTCATCTAGATTTCCCGAAGAAGAACATGAATAAATTCTCAAGAAAGTCTCGCTAGAAACGCGAGGCTATCGACGGATAAACAAGCCAAGTGACAATACCGGCTTGTATATGTAAGTCCCTTCTCTCTTTCTCTCCCTCCATCTCCTTCTCTCTATCTTTCTCTTATCATATTGCCATGAAAAACTTTGCTTATCATATCACAGTCTCTAAATAATTAATTAAATGGATACATATATAAATAATGAACACATACAAATATACGCACATATATAGCTTACAAAGTCTTTTTCATTGCTCTCAATTCATATGTTAAGATTTCATTGTGACCAATTAGGATTGCATCGTTTGTTGTTGTATTTTAAATTACTTTATTTAAATTTTGTAAAAAAATGAAGTTACGAATAAATACCATGATTTTCTCATTCTCACATATGACATATCAATACCTTTACTTTTAAAATAATTTTTAGAAATTAATTTTTACATATGGAAATTTTAGGAAATTTACATATGATAGACTATATTATTTTGTACATGCTGTAAAAATTTTAGATTGAACTGCATAACGTTTAGAAATTATATCGTTTTTATCCACTCTTCGTAATAACAGAAAACTGCATTTATCGTTCAATTTCTTAGACATATAACTTGGTCTACCGATATCCAAATTGAGCAAATCAGGTATTTTGGATATCTATATCAAATAATCTAGATTTTCTTAGTTTTAAGTTTTTACTGAAAACCGAAGTAAAATATAGAAAACTGCGTTACAATATTAAGCGACGAATCTGGACAGAATCTGTCCTGATTCGTACACTATTTTTAAATTAGACATAACTCAAACTCCCGATATCCGTTCGTGACAAACTTTAGATGTGTAGATACACAATTGATAGAACTATAATTCTCTGTATACTAGATTACTTAGAAATGCATGAAACAACTTGATATAGGCTTTGCAATACAATATATAGTTGCTGTCCAGAAATCTGAATTTCTATTTTAAACGCTGATATTAAAATGATCATAAATAAAGCTTTAGAAATCCAAATCACGTAAATTTTGAAGATCTGGATAAGTATACCGAAAGACCTACAATTCTCTATTAATCTTAGTAACCTAAAACCTGATGAAAATTATCTCAAACTGCGTTTTAAAAATATGTGACGGTGCTAAACAGATTCTGATCTATTTTGCGCGACGATACGAAAACATGTATATCTCCGAAACCGGTAGTCGTATTTAAGCAAGACTGGAACTCACGTGTACATAACACTTAAGTCTATGTTTTTTTTTATATTCTGATTTCAAATGACATGATTAACTAGACATACATATTACATATTTACAACATTGCTTTGGACGTTACTTGTATACTTATCTCATATCATGTTCTGTGATTGCTTATTTATTTTTATTTATATGACATGTGATTAAATCATGACATGTTAGAATTGAATTAATCTTGACACGACTCAATCATGAATACCTGAACCCAATAGGTGCACTTGACTCGACTTGATACGAACCATGAATACGTAATGACTTGACATGAACACTTGGCATGAATACATGAACAATTGACTTGAATACTTGAACTTGACTTGATACTTGAATTGCACTCTCTTATATATTCATGGATTGGGTAGGACTTGTAATTTTAATCATAGACTAATATACACGGGATGTTGGGGTAGTTTGAGTATGATTCCAACGGAATCTCATGAGTCCGATTAATACAAAATCATGTTGCTGTGGTACCGGGTTGAAACGGGTAGAAATCATGTTGCTGTGGTACCGGGCTGAAACGGTACAAATCATGAATTCACTAATAAGGGCCCGTGTTTCCAAACACCTGGATGATAGCCTGTTGGGTTTGGAATACTTCAATAATAATTGAAGTCTCGATTACTTTTGAGCCCGTGATTTCTTGCCCCTGGACGATAGTCTTCGGTTCGAGAATACTCTTAAGATTGGTTGACATTCATACTTGAGCTCACGTTAGTTAATTTTATCCTTTTAGAGACCTTTTATGACACCTACATTCACTTCATGTTCACCATACCTACACTCTACGGCCATGCTATACTTGCTTACTATGCTCATGTTATATTTCCATGCTGATATAGTTACCATACACATTACCATGTACGCTATTATACTTGTTTACATGTTCATGATTTATATCCATATTATACCATATATCACATTACACCATGCATTTCATTTATATATATCACACCATCCTTTTGGGGACTTACCGAGCGTTAGTTCGCTGACGGGTATTCCACCAACTTCTTTCCTTCTTGGAATGTTCGTCAGGTGACATTGAGACAGAGAAGATAGAAGTGGTCGAAAAGGAGTACAACCAGTTCGCATCACAAGCAAACGTATAGTTTCATTCAACTTTTCATTTCATTTCACCTTATTTATATATGCCTCCTTGTTAAGGGTTATCATGTTATTGTATCTTGTATTCAGATATTTTGTCAATTGTCAATCTTGAATGTAATAAATTAAAGTTGGATTTCATTCTTTTATTTATTCTTATTAGTTTATGCTGCTTATAGACGCTTAGCGTATTTATTTCGAGAAAGGACCTTCTCGGAATAAATACGTCGCGGGTTTGTCACGTGCCGTTACCGCTCTTTTGGGAAGCGGGATGTGACACAAAGCTCACAAAGAAATGAATCAAAACAAAAAATCGAGCGAAGAACTACATCATTTTCTCTAATTTTTTTTTGGAAATTTAACTAATTTTTTTGGCTTTTTTGGAGATTTTGATCTATGAAGAGAGTCGTAGGAAGAATCCTTCTCTCTTTGTCAAAAAGACCTCGATATCAAAGACAAAATAAGAAAATGAAGAAGAAAAACACAAAGAAACATAAAGAAAAGAGCTATTCTGTTTATATAAACTAAGAAAATAAGCTACAAATGCATGAATAGTAAAGAGAACACAAGGAAGGTACCTTGGATCCCCAATTTTTTCAAAGTTATTGTTTGAAGGGTTTAAATTTAAACTAGACAATCTAGAAGTAGAAAATAGGGCCTTCACTCGATCCTAAATCCTAATTCTAAATGGGAAAGTTCATGTATTTCTTTCTTTAGCTTGTGTTTTTTGTGTGTGGTTTTTTTGGGGTTTTGAGGGTTTTCTAAACAAATCTTAGGTTTATTTCAGTTGAGAAGTGAATGGAAGGTTTGAGTTCTTCAAAAAAAAGGTCCAAGAGAGAGGAAGAAGACCCAAGGATTCTTTCGAGAGGGGTTTATTTATAAGAGAAGGGTGTTTATGATATGAGATGGAGGGTTGTGATTGCTTCTTCATGAAGAATGGTTCAGATGTTGCAGGGATAACTAATCTCCACCATCACTAAGTTTATTTCATAATGAAATGATTGGACACGAAGCAATTCAAAAAAGGTGAAAATTAAGTATGTTTTTAGATGAAAAGATACAAGTTGTGGTGGATCATGGGATGCAAGTTAAGTTAACGATTCACTTGGAGAGAGTTCTATGTCTGGGTTTAACAAGTCAAGCGGCCATTAATTATCACTAATTAAGTGTTTGATAAAATGATTAGCTTAACTAACCCATAATCATCCATAATCAAACTTATAGCTAACGATATTCAAATGACTTGAAATTTTGCAAGAATGATCATCTAAGTAAGTTATGAGAACCCATTGAGAAAAATTAGCAATTTTACCCTTGTGGGCCCACATATTATTTTAATGATAAAATAATAAGCGGGCTTCAGTCCGTCAGGAAAACGTTGTCGCTTTTGGTTGAAATTTTTATGGTATGTCCTCATAAATATAATAAGATAATTTGGAAGGTTTGATATCATTTAGTTCAAAAAATTATGAGATAGAAAATCGGAACCGTTAATGACGATCAGAGCATGATTTGGGAAATTAACGGGTTCCGGGTGAAATTACCCATTTGAAATGACATGGTCAAATATGATGATTACATCATAAAAATACTCATCAATCAGGTGAAAGTGATTTTTTGGGCAATTTTTGAAAGTTCGAGAAGGTTTGATGCAAATCTCGAGGAATTTGACAAGTCAATTCGGAATTTTACGTTTTGGTAATTCAAGATAAATCATTAAAAACTTCTACAAAAATTCTCATGACGAGCCGTGCAAAAATTCATGAGGTATGGATTTTTGAGCGTCTCGAAAAGGGTACTTCGGTCATTTGAACGAATCTTGAACTATACATTTAAGTTGCCTCCTTGTGTTCCAAACTTTTATTTTATGCAAAAATGAGGTTAATGACATGATGCAAATATACCAACATGATAAGAATGCAAGGTTGTGATACAAAAAATGATGCAGGGGCAAAAAAGTAAATTCGCAAATCGCTGCTTCGCTGGAGTGTCTACAGATACCCCTTTTGGATAGAGGTTGGCTACCATTGAAGGAAATCGATTGGAAAAGTCTAGAGACACCACAAAGAAGCAGCAAAGTGGGTTATTATTATTATTATTATTTTTTAAAGATATTCTTACGTAAATACAAATGCGTGCAAAAATCCTATTTAAATAGAAAAAAGAGCAGCCTCCCGCATTCAGAAAGGGGATTAACTGCAATAGGAATTTGTTCTGCGATGAGTGGCCGATCCACTCTCAAACACCATCCCTTGTCGGATGCTAGGATGCAAGATGTAACAAATCTATGTGGTGAAAGGATGATGCGGCTATTCTATATGATGCAACTATTCGAAACGATGCAAAGATGACGCAATAACGGGTAGAAACCTAGTAATTGAAACTATCCAATGGTAGAGAATCTATTCCTTTAACTAGATAACAGATGAGAGCTCGTTGGTTCGAGGGGTACGGAGTCGGGGCTTATCCTATGGATTGGGATTTATACCTTCAAACGATATCAATTTATTTGAATTTGACTTTTGGAAATGAAATCCAACTAATTGATATGGAGAACCGACTAGTTAGTCTTCCATCCGTGACTTATCGAGACAACCAGAAGAGAGATTTAACAGACTATTGAAAAGATCATCATTTTTTTCATTCATTTTTCAGAAAAAGGAAAAGTTTTTTTTTCCGTTTAATTTTATGTTTTTTCTTTTTCCTTTTTAAATTATTATTTTTTTTTAGAAAAGAAAGGAAAGTTTCATTTTCAATTTTTTAAGTAGAGAATTTCACACCAATTCGAACAAAAGCTTAAAGTTTTTTTTAATTATATATATATATAATTAATTTTCTAAAAAGAGAACAAGAAACATGCACATTTTTTTTGAAGAATACTTATATAGGTATATACATAGCTTAACCTGTTTCTTAATGTGTAGCAGTACCACGACTTTATAATCAAGTAGGGAACTAAATTCATTTTACGTCAGCTGGTAAGACGGGCTCACCTAATTAAAGGTCGTACTTTTACGTTTTTGGACGAACCAAGATTTTGACGGGAACTTGTCAAACCGAGAAATTATGGAATTCCAATTCTTTGGTTCTAGGTCCAAGAATGAATCCATATTGGATTCATGGAGTAGCATCACCCATCAATTATTTTAAGACCCGTGTTGTGATTTTGAAAAAATGTGCACTAGAATTATAGACATGATGCGTTAGAATCATTGGTTGTCAATGAAGAGCATACGATACATGTTCAAGTAAAGGTGAACGAATTCGGACTCTAAATGGATGAAACGTTGTTTGAAATCCACCGGTCATTCTAATTGTTGCTTTACACTACCCCTAATCAAAAAACCTGACTCATTGACGCGCTTTCTTCTTTATCGCCTTATGCATTATAGGTCATACCGGAAGAGTACCGATGATGTGACTGTTGCAGGAGCAAGAACCGGGTCTTGACATCCTCCCCACTTTTGAACAATGGTTCATTTTCGAATCACAGACCTACTATCGAGAGATCTGCATGGGCCACTGTCATGTCCCGCTTCCTAAAATACGTAAACTACGGTACATGACAGAGCCAACCATGCTGCCAGTGGTTAGGAATTATCACTCCACAGTCACATTATGACTATCTATAGAATATCAAGAACAGAAAATATATATAATCTATCTAGTACATGTCTATTTTCCACAGTAAATCAAATCAAGAAAATGCAAATAGCGGAAATGAATCAAATCCAATAAACAATATCTGAATTATGTCCCAATACGGGATCACATCAAAAGAAATAAAACTACGAAAATAAACAAGCTAAACATATATAATAATACATGTTCAATTCCTCATTGCTCGGCTTGATTGCTAAAATATTCTTGATCTGCCTGCGATAAAGGTAGAGAAACTGGGCCATGCAAAACCCAGACGTCAGTGCATCATAAATATCAAAAGATTAATAATAGTAACCAGGATATGATAATATAATTAAACATGTAGGTAAAGGATAAATATAGTTATAAAACAGTGAGGTACAAGTATGTGATGGGTGTGATGTGTATTCTAAAATTGTGCTTCTAGGTTATCTATTCTAAAAGTATTTGAAATCAATTTAATGGAATCGTCGATGTAACTTAATAGTATTTTGTGTGTGCCCGGGACTACGGTCAAGATTCTCGGGCTGAATCCGAGACGTGCCGTTAGGCAGTAAACAGCTAACATGTACATATGAATGATGTCAACAACATCATCCCGGGGCTGGCCTAGCCCGTAAAGACTGACCAGTATAAGTATCGAACTGTTGAGTTACAAATCAGGTTTCATTATTGATTTCCCCTTACCCCCAAGGTTATGTGTTCAAGTCAGGTATTGATGATGTAAGTCTAGTGTTAACACAGGATCAAGTAGGTACATGTTTTGTCTATGTAGACAGCAAGTCAGGTCCGTCAGGACAACAAGTCAGGATTGTCGGCATTAGCAATAAGATCCAAGTAACAAGTCAGGTAGTGTGTCGTGAATATGTCATGTGATGTATATTAACCAAATAGATGCCCCATGTGAAACTGTAATCAATATCGGAACACGGTAAACACAATTGATACCAGGATGCATATGCATCTATCTGTAATAACCATATATGTTCATTACCAAGTATGATGCAAACTAGATAACATGTTGTACCAATGTAGTAGTATAATAATATCATAATGTTCCGGCATGCAACTGGATATGTTATTATCAGTACGGATACGAACGGATAATATAACACTGTAAATCGGTAATAGTTGCTTAATAATAAAACACATGTACTATGTTTATTCATAATGATATTGATATAATATAATATAGCATGTTCCAAGTTAAGCTCGCTTGATCGGATCTCATGTCGAGATACAGATGCTACGTCTAATATCGAAATAACACCGTGATGCAACTCACGCGTGCAGGACATGACTTGGCTGATCAGTGACGTGATGTGATGACTAGGCTGGACGACGACGGTGATTGGGTCGTCTGGATCGTCGGTGACGCCTACAACTCCGATGAGATGGCTGGAAAAATCAAGAAAGCAAGAAAGAAAGGAAGGAAGGAAGGAAGAAAAAGAAGAAGAATGAGGGTTGCTCGGTTCTGGGTTCTGGGGTAGTAAGAGCAGAAGCGAGGTGACGGCGACGATGGTGGGTTGCCGTCGGCGACGGTTTCTCGGGTTGTAGTTGTGGTCGTCGAGGGTTGTTGAGGGTGGTGGTGGTGGTTTGTGGTGTCGGGGAGCAGAGAGGGAGGTGAGGAGGAGGAGGTGCTGGTGGGGTGAGGGTGATGGCGATGGTGAAGGTGCAGGCGTCGGGGTTCTTAGGTTGGCGTCGTCAGGTGGCTGCGGTGGTTGTGGGTGCTCTCGGGAAAAGGAGAGGGGAGTGAAAGTGTAGGTGGTGAAGGTTGTGACGCAAGGTGATGAGGTCATGGTCGGCGATGGCGAGGGAGCGGTAACGTCGAGAGGCTAGGGTATGGGTTTTGTTTCTCGTTGCGAGGGAACAGGGAGAAGAAAATAAAAAAGAGGAGAGATAGAGGTGTTTGTTTAATAATTATGTTTTATTATTTATATAATTATATAGGGGAGAGAGAGAGAGAGAGACAGAGGGGGAGAGGAGAATACAAGAAGAGAGAGAGAGAGAGATACGAGAGAGAGAGATAGAGAGAGAGTGAAAAGAATATATTATAATTAGTTATTATATTAATATATATTATATATATGTTTGTTTATATATGTGTACTCTTAGGTTTTGAAAAGAATATTATAATATATATTTTAGGTTTAAACATCTAATATCAAATTATTCCGAAAAATACTCGGGTCTCTTCTAAAAATCTAGTTTTAAAATATAGAGAATATACGTACAAGTTAAAACAATAATGCGATGTCCGATTAATGAAAATGCATGTTCCCGCCAAAAATTTCTGCGCAAAAGAGCCCAAGGTATTAAATGGTAACGGTACGCTTAAGAAAATTCAAACCAGTATTTTCCGGGCTGTATTTTGACAAACTCCTGAATTAGAATTAGCTAAATTCTGATGGTATCGAAAGCGTCTCGAAAATTCCTTCGATTTGATATATTATGGGTCTCATAATTCATCCGGAATCAAAAGCTATGAGCAAATGTGCCATGCATGTGTAATCTAAGTAATGCTCTCCTACATGGGGATACATTTTTAGTCTCATATCGGGAAAAAGAGAAATCCTTTCTCTACCACTCCCATATAAATAAGAGGGAATACTTCTTAGAAAAAATAGGATTCAATTCTCAAAGGAGTTTAGTTCTCTATAGGAGCATAGTTCTCCAAGTTAGGGCCTTAGCTGTCCCCCATAATGCGCATATGCGCAAGCGCCATGTGCAACGCATGTGTGCTCGTCGTGCGAGGATTCAATCCTCAAAGGAGCTTAGTTATCTAAGTTATGGCCTTAGCTGCCTCCCTATAATGCACATATGCGCAAGCGCCATGTGCGCCACGTGCAACGCACGTGCGCCCACCGTGCGATGATTCAATCCTCAAAGGAGCTTAGTTTTCCAAGTTAGGGCCTTAGCTGCCCCCCATAATGCGCATATGCGCAAGCACCATGTCCTCCACGTGCAACGCACGTGTGTCCTCCAGGTGCACACCACGTGCAACGCACGTGTGCCCGCCACGTGCGAGGATTCAATCCTCAAAGGAGTTTAGTTCTCCAAGTTAGGGCCTTAGGTGCCCCCTATAATGCGCATATGCGGAAGCGCCATGTGCGCCACGTGCAACGCACGTGCGCCCGCCGTGCGAGGATTCAATTCTCAAAGGAGCTTAGTTCTCCAAGCTAGGGTCTTAGCTGCCCTTCATGATGCATATATGCGCAAGCGCTACGTGCGATGCACATACGCCCGGCAAGTACGCAACACGTGCTACGTACGTGTGCCCGCCAAGTGCGCAACACATGTGACGCACGTGCGCACGCCAAGTCCACAACATGTGCGACGCACGTGCGTCCAACACGTGCGAGCATGTGCGCGAATGCAAAGAAGCCTTTTTCCGCAGCCAGGAGTTTAAGCTCCAACCTGTTCTTCCCCTTAATGAGTGGGACATGGTTCAAAGGGTACATCTCTCCACACCTTCGATACATGGCGCTGTAATCTCTCAGCGTCGTCGGAGAGGTGGTGGGTCCCAACGACCAATGATCTCTCTTTCCAAATAGAGAGGAAACCCCCATAAGCTTTGAGAAAAACAAAGCAGAAAGCTTCAAAAAGAAAGAAAGAAGAAGATCTCCCTTCTCAGAAAAAAGTTTTAGGTAAATAAAAAAGAAGAGAGATCAAAACATCTCGTTTACCTATTGAAGGGTTTAACCCTTTTAAAAAGAAGAACTTAGTTTTTTCTCTGGATCTGAGATCCACAAGACAAGTCTCCCACAAGTTAAGAATTTAATTCTCATCGGGACGAACTTGTTCTTGGAGATCAAAAATTCAGAAAAGAACAAGAAAATTGAACTCCTCAGAATAAAATATACAAGGAAAAATCAGCGCTCAGCGCCCCACATGCCTCTCACGTGGGCGCTATAAAATAAGGGAGTGCTTAATACTCAGTGGCGCCGAGCGCCGAGCGCCTCACATGCCTTTCATGTGGGCGCCAAGAACATAAAAGTGCTAGACACCCACCAGGCAGCGCCTAGCGCCTCACGTGTTTCGCACGTGGGTGCCATAAAGAGAGCTCAACACTCAATAGAAAGAGACAAAAAAGGGTAAACTGTTTAACACTTATTGGGCAAATCCCCATGACTGAAAATCACACATGGTTATGTGTGAGCGTCAGAATTTGCATAAGTGCTCAGCACTTTTTGCACTAAAAAGAGGACTGAGCTCAAACAAATGCTTTGCACTTCTTTTCAAATAAAGAGAAAACTGAGTGGACCAAGCCCAAGTTGGCTAACTCAGATCGACTGAGCCCATGGGTTCATTATTTCCCAAATTGGTCCCAGTCCCAAATATGACTATCGATCGTCCAACTGATGATATCCAAAACGATATTCATCCCACATCCCCTAAGTTAATCTTAGTCTCCAAAAATGGCTAATGATTCTTAGGTGATCCACCACGATCTTTTCCCTCAAACACGGATATTGGTTCAAGGGTACATCTCTCTACACCTCTGATACATGTCATTGTAATTCTTCAACGTCTTCAAAGAGGTGGCGGGTCCCGACAATTAACAGCTCTTTGGTGCACTACCCAAATTGACATGTACATCCCAAATCAAACCACATCCCAAACTGGATGTATCCCATATCATCGTTGCTCATCCCGACACGTAACAAATACACGTGCGCGTGGGATGAACAATGGACCGAAATGTCCCTAAATTAACAACTGACCGAAACGTTCTTAAACTAAAACCTCACCTCAAAAATGGTGATTTATGGACTGTAACGTCCTCAAACCACTACGGACCAAAACGTCCTTAAACTAAATTGTCACCTCAAAAAGGGTGATCTACGAACCGTAACGTTCTCAAACTACTATAGACCGAAAAGTCCTTAAACTAAACCCTCACCTAAAAAATGGTGATCTACAGACCGAAACGTCTTTAAACTAACAACGGACCGTAACGTACTTAAACTAAAACAATAAAGTCCAAATGCTCTTTTGTTGGATCTGAATGATCCTAAAATCCTGTTAAGTAGATCTTAGTCTCAAATTGGACTAACGTATCCTTAACAAAAATTTAAGTTGATCTTAATTTTAAACGAGATTAATGATCCTTAAATCAACCCAAACCTAAATCTAAGATATACGGATTTGGACTAATCCACGCCCTACGGGCGACAACATAAATTAGTCTCCGTATAAAATCCACGGGCAACCAAAAATAAAACAAACACACACGACACGGAGTAAACTTCTGAAGCGGGAGAAAGTGGTTATCGCGATGCGATAACGTAATTAACTGCAAGGGCTTGCGCCTGCAGGGAAGAACATCCCCACAATAAAAAACCCTTCATAAACGAGGGGAAATCTAACGAAATCTGCTACAACAGCCGCATCCGTCCAAACCTCCGATATACGGTGCCATAAATCAACTTGGCATCTTCGGAGAGGTGGACGGATAAATCCAAATAGCATCTGCCTCCAAATTCAGGTAAGACGACCTACACGGTTCGTCTCTGTTTTCGGCGGTAAACAGATTCTGGCACGCCCGGTGGGACCTTTTTCTCTTTCCACCCCACACTTCGTGTGTCGTGTTTGCGAAAAAATCGCGGTTTCCTATGGTTGCCCCTGGATTCGAGGTACTAAGATTTTGTGTCTTGCTCCTGTCTAGAGAAAAGAAGATCAATGGCTTCCAAGTGTACCTGCAACAGCAACTCCTGCTCCATCCCTACTGGAGGAGTGACATATGGGCCAAATGCGGCCTGTATCTTTTCAATGCTAGCGGAACAGGTGACTCAGGCTACCAGTGGATTGTTCTTTAGGACTATGCTCCCGCCAGCGAGTTTCAGCACCCCAATTGTTAGTTATATGTATGCCCTAGATGCCATTACTGTACATGCGATGCATATTGTAGTGGATGCTTGGACATATATAGGGAGGACTTTCTTACTCGACATGATAGTATGCTATCTGGTTGCACTTTATCTTAACATGTTAACAGATACTATTTTGTGATCACATGTTGATAAAGGCCTTAGGATGGTTACTTGACTACCAGGATTATGATGCAGATCATACTAGTGAGGACATGGTAGTCGATAAGTACATCCTTCAAATGTTCCTAGTCGTGGGAGTATCGAGACAGGGCATCGGTACTCCAGAGTAGACTAGCGTATGCACTTCTTGACCCATATGATGGGCGATGGATGATCTCATATCCATTGGTGTTTGACATAAGAGAAGGTATACGGGTGCTCAATGGAGACTGGGTACACTGGACGGACTCGCCGAGAACTCCTAGATAGTATTGTACCTATCGTCGGATAGCAGTTCTCTGGTGACACTGGTACAGGTTAGTCTGTATACCCGAGATCGTCATAGAGTCTTGTATGATTCCCACCGTGCTTTGATTTCCACCATACCACGGTCAAGAGATTGTGCAAAAAGGTGGTTTTTGGGTACAATCCCGAGTCACATGGAGGCAATGAGCGATAGGAGGGGTTTCGTCTCTCCCGGTATTGGGAGTTGATGTTGCGCTATGCTCGATTGGCCATAACAGGAAATCCCTGGCCAGGGTTGCTGAGATTTACTGGTAAGTGTTACCAGTAGTTTCTTGAACTGTCATGGACCTTGTATCGGCATGACTTATCTAGCTATTGGGGTTTGACGTTATACCATCCCCAGGCTGTGATATGCGACATATCAGACGAAGAGACCAGACTGTACGGTAGTGTTACTGATTGGATTCGCAGGAGTATGAGCAGGCTTGCTTATTGATCTTCTAATCGCTCAATACCCGGGTGGCCGTTATGTTTAGCAGACCGCTTGCGGCTTGTAGGTGTTTGATATGATCATCACCTACTGCCGGCGTATTGACGAGTCTTTAGAGTCCTACACAGAGGTTTCCTGGTTCATGCAAAACGGAGTAGGAGCACATATGTGATATGTGCGGGACCGAGATTAATACGTGTATGTGATACTACATTCTATTCTCGCGACTTGTGACATTGGTCGGGTATATGAGATATAGCCGGGTTATCGGATCAAGTGTTGATTCGATAAGTTGTTGCATTTGATATTAGTCGGTTATATGTGATATAGCTGGATTATTAAATTAAGAGTTGATTTAATAATTTAATGTATAATTATATATTTGATATATTAAATTACATTGACTAATATTAGCTCACTTAAGATTTCTTTTCTCACTTTATGATACATTGATATATATGCGATATATGTTAAATGTATTGTTTTCTTTTTGCACAAAATATATATGTGATATATATTATTGTGTCATGCTAGGTTACACATGCAACATATATGTATGAGACTCACACCATGCTAGGGTTAAGTTAGGGTTTTATTTGTTTTAAGTAATTCAAACACTTGGATAATGAGTCAAGGTAGAAGCTTGGAAAAGTTTGTGGAAAACATTGACTTAGTCCACTTGTTTGTCTAGCTTAAGATATTTTGCAATCCAACTCTTAATTCATAACTATGGTTAAGTCTCTACAGTGGTTAGTGGATGACATGCATAAACCATGGTTGCATTTCTAACCTCATGAGTTCATTGATCTCTTCATCACTTCTTCTTCTTCCTCACTTAAAAAAGCTTGCTAGTTTTTTCTAAGTGATGATGCCTTGTGAGAAAAATTAATCTAAAGTGAGCCCACTTCCTACTTCATTATCCTCTACTATTAGCCATTTAGTTTATAGTGTTTGCTTCACTAATCTACACAATTAGTGAAGAGATAGCATGAGCTAGTGTCTCCTCGACGTAGATCATCTTCGGCCTCAAAGACTTCAAAACAAGCTTGTTCGTTTCTTCATGGGAGCCTTTCTAGAGTCCGGAGGATCCTGATCGCAGCGAAGGGACCACTATACGAAGCTATTGAAGTGAAGGACCGATCTACAAAGGTTGTATTCCTTGTGTACTTAGATGTAAAGAGTTTACATATCATGTTTAACCCTAATTCTCTAGTTCGATTATTTGGTTGGTTTGTTTAGCACCCCAAAAATTTTAAAGTAGCATGATTGATGCTTGCCAAAACCTTACTAAGGTGCTAAGCTAACCCTACAGTGGTATCAAAGCCAAGCTAGAGCATTAAGCGTTGTTTAGACGAAGTTTAAAGTCCGATCGAACTCCGAAAGCCCGAAATGACCCCCTTTCTGGAAATTTTTCCAAAAGTTGGATTTTTTCTTATTAAAAATACTCAGAAAATCATGCAGGGAATTCTATGGACATACCTGAAGAACGAAACCCTAACTCGTCCAAGTGACCGCGGATCCGCGGCCAAAACATTGTTTTGGCGGTGGATCCGCTGCGCCACTTGAGAGGCTTGGGTCGGGCCCTTCAGCTGTTGGTCCGTAGGTACTGGGGCATGCTTCTGGGAACTTTTAATTATGCTCAAGTGTTGAGCTCTCTGGGAAATCTTGGGAATTTTTTGAATCGATCGAATTGTCTAACTTCGCCTAGCTATCTGTAATTGTGATACAATATTTGGAATTCACATAATTGGTTATGTGATAACTAGTTTGAATTTTATAAATCTAGCGGTTTAGTCTCATTTGATCGATTGCCATGGGATTTTGATATTGATCAAAAGTCCTTCGCAATCACGTAGCGTATGCGGATACTCGCCGGGTAAGCTTACTAGATAGCCATGCCCTATAGCCCCGACCAAGTGACTGTAGGAGAACCCCGTCGCCAAAAACATCCGTTCGGGTGCTCGCGGCTGCGGTGTTCCGCCATAGTGCACTTCGTCGATAGCATCGGGGGGTGCAGTCGTCTATTAAAGTTTCCGACGAGCATTCGATCAAGCTATCGGGAATCTTGTTGAATTACCCGACAGGTTATTGGAAAGTGTTTTCAATATTGAGACTAAAATGCGGGGTTTATAATTGGTAGTCATGCGAAGTCTAAGGAATTCATAATGATGGGCATGAAATCCAATGTATGTGATATATTGGGTTTATGATGTCTAAGATGATTGCGGATTCCAACTGTTGTAGTTTTTCACTTTCTTTTCTGCGACCGTAAGTGTAATATGTGGTGTATCGCCGGTTTCGTTGCTATACGTCAACGACAATTGGGATACACATATTTTCTTGCGTTGATGACATATGATGTTATGTGTTGCTGTGATATGCTATATTGGATCGTCGTGTTTGAATAGCCGGGGGATTTTATGTGAGATGAGAGTTTTTCATTTTCATTCATATAAAAGCTTGTATGTAATATTCTTTTATTGGGGCACTTCCAGGTTGAGGATGATGTCACCATTGATATATATTATTTACTTTTCCGCATTATGATAGACCCAAGACGGGGAGCACAAGTAACCGGGTTCTAGGGTACAGTGGGAGACCATCTCGAGGAGTCGAGACCAGGTCTCCTAACTCTAGAATTAGAAGGGTTGCTTACCGCTCTTGTAGGGGTCTAGAGATGTGGGTTTGTTTATTCATCATGACCGTGGAATCCGCGTTTTTACTGGTTTAAATAAAACACGGAATTTCTAGTATATCCAATATTTCATATGTGATTCTTCTGCTGCCGATATTCTGTGATATGATCACTTGATATGTTTTGAGACGAATGCCTATAATATATATATGAGATATAATAAATATTGCTACTTTCGTTTCTTATGTGATGCTTGGGAAGCATAATCTGATGGGACTTCATTAATGGGATTAATGAAAGAAAGAAAAAGAAACCTAAAAATGTTGTAGAAACTTGTTTAAAAACTGGTAGCTCTAGTTCTTGCTTTGCATAGCGGTATTCCTTGTAGAATATCCAGCACCTTATTCGATAAGGAAAGAGCCGAGATCCCTTCACCGGGAATGACCTCTTTAGCGAAACTAGCAGATGCTACAATCCACTCGGTTTGTCTTTTGATTGCTTCTATAGTTTTTGTTTTGCATAGTGGTATTTGTGAAATATCCCGCACCTTATTCGATAAGGAAAAAGCCGAGATCTCTTCACCGGGAGTGACCTATTTAGCAAAACTAGTAAAAGCCTAAAAAACACTCATTTTTCAAAATCACTCGATTCTACGAAGATATCAAGTTCATTACGCAAAAGGTTTTCTTAAAAACCTGTCGTAGCCCTCTGTCATTTCAGATAAGTAGTATTTAGTATTCGTGCTGCGTTTGTTGACCTCTGTCAAGGCGTAGTGTGCGGTAGCTGATTAGTGCTTTTCTGCTAGCATATGATGCGATTGGATTAGGGTAGTCGTATGACCTTGTTGACCTCTGTCAAGGGTCGTGCAGGTGGGTTTAATTCAATCGGGAAATGACGGGTTGAACTTGACTAGCAGCCTATGGTTTGTTGACCTCTGTCAAGGTCATAGGAGGATTGGGGTAAAACATTATCGGGAATTTCAAGTGTTGAAATTTGTAATGATACTGCATACCTCCTATGAGATAGTTGGATCCCGAAACCCACTGCGAGTAAGAGTTACCCCTGGGAGAGTTTTACACATCACAATTAGCCGATCAAGTAGGTGTCTAAAAAGGTGTTAACGAGGTTACGCCCCTGGGAAAATGAGGTTTATTTTTAATTAGGTCCGTGCGAAAGCACGGGGAACCTCCCTCAAAGTACCGACACTGGCCTGGCCGAAAGATTGGTGAACTTGTAGGGTGTAATTAATTCGGGCTAGTCTTACCTTTTAGGGTTTGAAGGAAGATTTGACTAAAAAGTGGGAGCCATCCTGATTAGATAAACTAATAACCAATCTAATCTTATAAGAGCGCACGCAGAGTGTTTTCTTCACTCTATCTCCTGGTAGCGACCATGTCAGGCCTTAATCAAGATAATAATATGGATGCATTGACCGAACCTGCTTATTATATTGAGCTAGGGAACGTTGGTTCCACTCTATCTTATAACTGTTATAAGTCCGAGCAGGAAATAGGGGAATATCCGGATTTCCATGCCACCCAATCGAAAAAAGTGCATGTTGATGCATATTCTTCGGATGTCCTAATTACCGAGAACTGTTTCTCAGTATCCTCTACGTCCTGGGTATGTGATACCGGATCAGGATCCTGCATATGTAATCTATTACATGGGCTACTGAAAGGTAGAGAACTGAGAATGAGTGATATATCACTAAAAGTTAGAGAATGGTGCAATTGTTGCAGCCAAGTCAGTTGGCAGATATCACCTTGTATTAATACATTGATTCTGAACGAATGTTATTACATACCGAACCTGATATACAACATTACATCATGTTCTTTACCGAGTTGTGAACATTTTCCTGAATCAAGAGTTGATTTGATCAGGTACGTTATATAATAGCATATACGTTCTAAATCAAACCACAGTTCAAAGTATGTAAAACACACACAAGAGGAATAGTTCAGAAATGAACGAATCCTTTTTGTGGCATTATAGACTAGGTCATACCAATGCGACATGACCAGCTAAGTTACATAACGATGAATATAAGAATCTGTTCGAATTTTCATCTTATGCTACTTCCAGTCTTTTCTCAAAGATAAAATGACCAATACTCTGTTTACTGGAAACAGAGAAAGAGTCAGTGAACTCTTGGGATAGATACATGATGATGTTTATGGTCCCATGTCTACAAATGCCAAGGTTGGTTCTTTTGAGAACCAAATGGGTAGAAGTATTTAAGTCCTACGATGTGATCGAAGAGGCGAATACTTGCGTATGGAGTTCCTGGAGTTTCTAAAAGGAGAATGTGATTCTCTCTCAGCTTACTCCTTCGTATACACCGCAACACAACGGTGTATCGGGGCGGAGGTATCGCACTCTATAAGATATGGCGTGCTCTATGATGAGTATTGCTGAGTTACCTGTTTCCTTTTTGGGTGTTATGTGCTTGAGAAGCTGCATACTTGTTGAATAGGGTTCTATCCAAATCAGGGCCTACCACTACATATGAGATATGGTATGGGAAGAGACCATGTTTTAAACGAGTTAAGATATGGGGTTGTCCGGCCTATGTTGAAAAGCAAAATCCGGACAAGCTCGAGACAAGGTCAGTTGTGTGAGTTTGTCAGGATATCCCAAACATTAGTGAGGGAATATCTTCTACCTAACTGAGGAGCAAAAGGTGTTTTGTTTCTCAGTATGCCACCTTTTTTAGAAAAGGAATTTCTTGTGAAGAAATTAGTGGTCATGAGATAGAATTGGAAGGATTTCCAGCTAGACAAACTAACAGCTGATGATTTGGTGAACCAAAGGATTCAATAGTCTCCAACGAACCTCAGCCTCTCCGCGAAGCAGGTAGGTTCCTCATCCACTTGAGAGATACTGCGGTCTTCTCGGTGACAGTGGGAGCGAGGATTGCATCATGAGATGATAGCCCAACCGGGTTCAGGTAGTTGGAACGTCTGTTTTGATGTGATAGTCAAAGAGTTTGACTTCATCAAAATAGTAGATGAACCTTGTATATACAAAAAGGTTGTAGAGAGTAAGATTGTCTTTCACGTATTGTACGTAGATAACATACTCTTGATAGGAAATGGTTTCCTATGCTACACTCGGTCAAGCTTATCTTATCATGGGGATTCTCAATAGAAGATCTGGATGATTCCTGCTACATCTTGTGGATTATGATCTATGGTGATAGATCTAAGTGGATGTTGGGAGTGTCCCAAATCCAGGTACATAAACACCATACTAAAGGTGCAGGGTTAGCTTAGCACCTTAGCAAGGTTTTGGCAAGCATCAATCATGCTACTTTAAAATTTTTGGGGTGGTAAACAAACCGTAACCAAGATCTTAACTAGAGAATTAGGGTTAAACAAGATATGTAAACTCTTTACATCTAAGTGAACCTTTGTAGACCGGTCCTTCACTTCAATAGTTCAGTATAGTAGTCCCTTCGCTGTGATCACTAACTTCCGGACTCTAGAGAGGCTCCCATGAAAAAACGAACAAGCTTGCTTCGAAGTCTTCGAGGTCGAAGATGATCTACGTCGAGGAGACACTAGCTCATGCTATCTCTTCACTAATTGTGTAGATTAGTGAAGCAAACACCCTAAACTAAATGGCTAATAGTAGAGGATGATGAAGTAGGAATTTAGCTCACTTTAGTATTTAATTTCTCACTATATTTCTTCTTGATCTCAAAGTCAAGAGAGCAAAAAAAATGAGATGAGGAAGAAGAAGAAGAAGAAGGAAATATCTCAAGTGATGAAAATATCTCTCATAGTTGAAATGCAACCCTTGGGTGAGTATATCATCCATACACTAACCCATGTAGAGAATTAACCATGGTAAGGGTTAATGGTTAGGTCACAAAATATCTTAAGTAGAAATAAAAGAGTGGACTAAGTCAAAGCTTATCTACAAGCTTCTACAAGTTTCTAGCTTTGATTAAATCCACTAATTTGTAATTACTTAATGATAAATGAAACCCTAATATAAACTCTAGCATGGTATGAGTCTCATACATACATGTTGCATGTGTAACCTAGCATGTCACAATATTATATATCACATATATAATATTCATGTAACAAAAGAAAACAATACAATAAATATATATCACACATATATGTTAAATGCATCATAAGTGAGAATAATAAATATTTAAGTGAGCATATAACACACACACACACATTATATATTATTTTATCGAATCAACACTCGATCCGATAACCCGGCTATATCACATATAACCGGCCGATATCACATATCGCAAGAATAGAATACGGTATCAAATATTTGTATTAATCTCAATCCCACACATATCACATATGTGCTCCTACTCCGTTTCGCATGAACCAGGAAACCTCTGTGTAGGACTCTAAAGACTCGTCAATACGCCGGCAGTATGTGATGATCATATCAAATATCCACAAGCCGCAAGCGGTCTGCTAAACGTAACGGCCACCCGGGTATTGAGCGATCAGAAGATCAACAAGCAAGCCTGCTCATTCTCCTGCGAATCCAATCAGTAACACTACCATACAGTCCGGTCTCTTCGTCTGATATGTCGCATATCTAGTCTAGGGGGTGGTAAACGTCAGACCCCAGGAACCGATAAGTCGTGCCGAAGTGAGGTCCATAACGTTTCGAGAAACTACTGATAACACTTACCACTAAATCTCAGCAACCCTGGCCAGAGATTTCCTGTTATGGCCAATCGAGCATAGCGCAACATCAACTCCCAATACCGGGAGAGACGAAACCCCTCCTATCGCTCATTGCCTCTATGTGACTCGGGACTGTACCCAAAAGCCACCGTTTTGCATGATCTCTTGATCGTGGTAAGGTAGAAATCAAAGCACAGTGGTAATCACACAAGACTCAATGACGATCCCGGGTCTACAGACTAACCTATACCATAGTCACAAATTCGTGATACGGCAATAATTCGGCGAGGTCGAAAATTCGGATTCGGAGAACTATTCGGAAAAATCGGCAGGTATTCGGGAAAGATTCGGTAAGTGTTCGGGAAATGTTCGAGAAGGATTTCGAGAAAAAAATTAATATAAAATTAATTTATAAGACGCTAGATTTTGATTTCGTGAATTATTTGCCGTTTTATGAATAATTCGCTTTTTTTTGAATAATTCGCGAATAATTCGGGAATTATTCTCGAATAATTCGGCAATAATTCGGCGCATTCGGTGATGGCGAATAATTCGCAGATTTAACCGGCAGTCACATAATTCGCGAATTATTCGTGACTTCGCCGAATAATTCGCGAGTTATGTGACTATGACCTGTACCAGTGTCACCAGAGAACTGCTATCCGACAATAGGTATAATACCATTTAGGAGTTCTCGGCGAGTCCGTCCAGTGTACCCAGTCTCCACTGAGCACCCGTATGCCTTCTCTGATGTCAAACACAAATGGATATGGGATCATCCATCGCCCATTATATGGGTCAAGAAGCGCATACGCTAGTCTACTCTGGAGTACCGATGCCCTGTCTCGATACTCCCACGACTAGAAACATTTGAAGGATGTACTTATCGACTACCCTGTCCCTACTAGTATGATCTGCATCATAATCCTGGTAGTCAAGTAATCATTCTAAGGGCTTTATCAACATGTGATCACAAAATAGTATTTGTTAACATGTTAAGATAAAGTGCAACCAGATAGTATACTATCATGTCGAGCAAGAAAGTCCCCCCTATATATATGTCCAAGCATCCACTACAATATACATCGCATGTACAGTAATGGCCTCTAGGGCATACATATAACTAACAAAAGGAGTTTAGTATGGAAAATTCTAAGCGTGGTGGTTCGCCCACTTACTCTTGGATCACTCTCTCCAAAATGATATCTCCCGAAACTGATTTGAAGAGAGCTCGCGTGCAAGAGATACCCTATGCTTCGGCAGTAGGCTCTATCAGAGTGTTCGATGTTATGTACCAGACCAGATGTAGATGACTCACTAGGTGTAGTGATCAGGAATCAATCAGATCTTGGGAGAATCACTGGACAGCTGTAGAGGACATTCTTAAGTACTTGAGAAGCACTAAAAGAAAGTTCTTGGTTCTAGCTTCCAGAGTGATAAGTTCGACTGAGAGTCAGTCACAGGCTTGTCTTTACCCTCAGTGGAGGGACGGTATGTTGGAAGAGTTCCAATCTAGATACCGTGACATACTAGACAATAAAGGCCGAATACATTGCTACCAACGATACTACCAAAGTGGCTGTCTGGACATTTCTTGTTCATGAGATGAACAAGGTTCCTACCATTAAGCGTCCAATAACTGTTATTGTGACAACAATGGAGTTGTGGCTTTGGTCTAGGAACACCAGTCCCATCTGCGTTCGAGACATATTCTGAGGCAAGTATCACCTGACCAGGGAGATGGTTGATCTCCAAGGGATCGAGATTAGGAGAGTAGACTTGAAGGATAACACGGCGGATCCACTCACAAAGGCCTTACCCCTAGAGAGACTTCTCTACAATGGTTGAGTATGGGATACTACAACCACTGCTATATTGTTGGGTATTGGATACTACAACAGATGACCTTAGTACAAGTGGGAGATTGTTAGTTATATGTATGCCCTAGAGGCCATTACTGTACATGCGATGTATATTGTAGTGGATTCTTGAACATATATAGGGAGGACTTTCTTGCTCGACACGATAGTATGCTATATGGTTGCATTTTATCTTAACATGTTAACAGATACTGTTTTGTGATCACATGTTGATAAAGCATTTAGGATGATTACTTGACTACCAGGATTATGATGCAAATTATACTAGCGGGGACAGGGTAGTCGATAAGTACATCCTTCAAATGTTTCTAGTCGTGGGAGTATCGAGACAGGGCATCGGTACTTCAGAGTAGACTAGCGTATGCACTTCTTGACCCATATGATGGGCGATAGATGATCTCATATCCATTGGTGTTTGACATCAGAGAAGGTATACGGGTGCTCAGTGGTGACTGGGTACACTGGACGGACTCGTCGAGAACTCCTAGATGGTATTATACCTATCGTCGGATAGCAGTTCTCTGGTGACACTGGTACAGGTTAGTCTGTAGACCCGAGATCGTCATAGAGTCTTGTGTGATTTCTACTGTGCTTTGATTTCCACCAGGAGAGACCTGGGTTCAATACGCAATTCGATGGCGGAACCTATGGTCGAAATGCGAACAACGCATTGAAGAAGCTTCGGCCGTGGGCATGTTCGTAGGGACCCTCGATCTTCAGGAGACTGTATCCCAGTTTATGATGTTCTTCAAGCCGACCACCTTCCAGGCTTTGATCGAAAAGCTGGCCCAAATGGACCAGATGGGCCACGGGCCGTCCTTTTCAAAAATGGACCCTCAGAATGTAAAGAGCAAAAGGAAAGCGACATTCGTTGCCAACACTCAACAACAACCGAGTGACCCAAAACCGGTTGCTCGTTAAAGCAACGTGCGCTCGCACTAATCCCTCGAAGAGAAGCTAGGACGTGCTTACTCGTTTCTCCGTGATAAAACAAGGAGATTATTTGAAATGGCAATGCGCAACAAACTCATCACTCTGCCGGATCCGAGAGGTCCATTGCAGTGTGGTGACGCCGACAGTCCCAACTACTGCTCCTACTACAGAGTAGTGGGCCACCCAATTGAGGATTGCTACGTCTTCAAAAACTGGGTCGAGGACCAATACCAATAAGGAAAGTTTACGCTGTCCGAAAACTGGAGGGTGAACCCACCACAGAGGCACACTCCTGAAAAGGTAGACACGTCAGGGGCATCATGCTCGTTTGTGGAAGAAGCTCCTTGGAAAGTGGTCCTTTCAGTTTAAACTAAAAGAATGCTGAAGGATCTTCAAGTATGTCCGGCGATCAGGTGGAAAAGCCCGCTGGAGCCCGAGATCATTGAGGAAATGCTTAAACCGTGCCCAGCACCGAAAGCTGGTAAGGATAGGAAAAACACCCAGGTCAAGCCTTCAAAGTCTTCGAAGAAAAGAAGAAGACCAAGAATCCCGTACAGCCTGATAACAAGCACACGGACCTGCAAAAATACATCGACGCACTGGAGGAGTACAACCAGAAGGTGCAGACCTAAGTCACTCTCGAAGTCAACTATATCCTTGAGAACGGAAACAGTGACATCGATGAGGGAAATGACTCGTCAGAAGAATCCGAGGATTACGTAGCGAGTTGCCACATGGTTTCTCACTCATTAAAAGATGAAGAAACTCTCTCGGCGTCGGAATGCAACATAAAGGAATCGGGGGCAGGACCGGTGCCAGAATTCCTGAAACTGTCAGAAGATCCAATTGACAGGCTATTAAATGAAGCCTTCAAAAGAGCAAAGCTGACCGAGAATGTGAAACGGCCATATACGAAAAGGCCAAGTATTGGCGTCAGGCTAAAGAAGCTGCGGTAAGGATGAGTCGTAAAGTACTCCAACCGAGCCAAAGCACACTTGCCACCAACAAGAGCAGGATCAAGATAGGGAAGCAGTTCGCTAAAACTCTGTCAAGCTTCCACTTCTCAAGGAAAACACACCTGAAAGTACACGCCTCGACGAAGCGAATGTACATCCGAACTACTGCTTATACCATAGGAGGGTTACACACCCCACTGAAGATTGCAATGCCTTCAAGAAGTGGTGGCAAGGGTACGTTGCCCACCGACAACACTTCAAACGGTTGAAGTGCAAAGCTCATCGACAGCAAAGAATCGCGACAGACGAGCGTGAAGGAACTGCTGGAAACTGTCATATGATTGATACCGGTTCGACAAAAGGAAAATCTCAGGTTCTTACATTCGAGAGCGATTCTGAGGAAGAAATAACTCTCGGCCCTCTCTTCAAAGAATCCACCTCTGGAAAAGAAGAAGGGGAGAAGAACTGCGAGAACATTCAGCTGCGTAACCGTATGTTGCCTGATAAGAACCTCGGTCCTATAAACAAAGGTTCGAGCAAAAGAGACAAGGGGAAGGAAAGATTCCCTGAGGAAATTGCCCTCGATGATAGAGTCGTCAAAGAGCTGCAACCAAGGACCCACCTAAGAAAAACAAGGTGGATTACAATGTCCTGGCACATCTGAGAAAGATACCTTCAAAACTGAGTATATTGGATGCTCTCCTCCTGTCCAAAGAGGCACGGGATTCTCTAGTCAAGGAACTGAAAGAACCTGATCAGTTCCAAGCTTTCTTTATAGAAGAAAAGATGAAGGATGAGTTGGTAGAGGTTCATACAGCTGACATCACATTCGGTGATGAAGATCTTCTCCTCGGAACATGCGAGCACAACCGTCCTCTGTATGTCACCGGGTACTACCACGACATTAAGATAGGGAAGATCCCAGTTGATAACGGGTCCTCTGTCAACTTCCTTAACATAAAGGTGCCAAAGGAGATCTGCATGGATGTTCAGCACCTGGCGCGAGATAAGATTACCATCTCCGGGTTTGACTCGCAGTCATCATGGACGCTTGGGTCCGTAATATTGACATTATGCTTCGGGCTGCTCACCACTGACAATGTCATCGACGCCAAAACTTGCTACAATGCCCTGCTCGTTCTTGGTTACACGAGTACAACGTCATCCCTTCTACACAACACCAGTGTATAAAGTATTTCAAAGACGACTGTTCCCTTTCGAACGGCGGCCGAGACACGGGGACGTCTATTGCCTGAGGTTCGGGGCAGATGCTAATTGGTACTATCCGTCCACCTCTCCGAAGATGCCAAGTTGATTTATGGCACCACGTATCGAAGGTTTGAGCGGATGCATCCGATGTAGCAGACTTCGTCAGATTCCCCCTCACTTGAGGGGTTTTTTGATTGTGGGGACGCTCTTCCCTGCAGGCGCAAGCCCCTGCAGTTAATTACGCTACCGCGTTGCGGTAACAACTTTCTCCTTCTCCAGATGGTCACTTCGTGTCGTGTGTTTTTGTTTTATTTGTGGTTGCCCGTGGATTGTATACGGAGACTGAGTTATGTCGTCGCCCGTAGGACGTGGACTAGTCCAAATCCGTATTTATCTTAGATTTGGGTTTGGGGGTTTGGTTTGAGGATACGTTAGCCATATTTGAGGCTAAGATCGACTCAAATGTTTGTTAAGGATACGTTAGTCTAACTTGAGACTAAGATCAACTTAACGGGATCGTTTAGATCCGACAAAAGAGCATTTGGGGCTCTATTACCCCAGTTTAGGGACATAGTGGTCCATTGAATGTATGGCCATCGGGACCCGTCACCTCTCTGACGACGTTGGAGGATTACAACGACAAATATCAGAGGAGTTCAGAGATGTACCCTTGAACCGAAGTTGATTGGGGGGATTCATAGTCCAGTCTGTTTGAAGGTTTAAGGATACGTTAGCCATATTTGAGGCTAAGATCAACTTAAACGGGATCGTTTAGATCCGACAAAAGAGCGTTTGGGCTCTATTGTTCCAGTTTAAGGACATAGTGGTCCATAGGTAGTTTAAGGACATTGCGGTCCGTAGGTAGTTTAAGGACATTGCTGTCCATTGTTAGTTTTAAGACATCTCGGTCAAGGTTAAGGACGTCGTAGTCCATGGGTTTAAGGACCCCACAGTCCATTGTTAGTTTTAAGACATCTCGGTCGAGGTTAAGGACGTCGTAGTCCATGGGTTTAAGGACCCCATAGTCCATTGTTAGTTTTAAGACATCTCGGTCAAGGTTAAGGACGTCGTAGTCCATGGGTTTAAGGACCCCACAGTCCATTGTTAGTTTTAAGACATCTCGGTCGAGGTTAAGGACGTCGTAGTCTATGTGTTTAAGGACCCCACAGTCCATTGTTAGTTTTAAGACATCTCGGTCGAGGTTAAGGACGTCGTAGTCCATGGGTTTAAGGACCCCACAGTCCATTGTTAGTTTTAAGACATCTCGGTCGAGGTTAAGGACGTCGTAGTCCATGGGTTTAAGGACCCCACAGTCCGTATCAATATGTGGTCATCGGGACCCGTCACCTCTTTGAAGACGTTGAGGGATTACAACGCCAAGTATCAAAGGAGTGAAGAGATGTACCCTAGAATCGGAGTGGATTAAATAGTCTTTGGCCCAATTTAGGATCAAGACCAATTAATTATGTTATGAGCCCATTAGCCCAGTTAATTACGAATTGAGGACTTATGGCCATCTTGGGCTAAGTCCAATCATGTCTGGAATATTGACTTCCTGTTGGTCCCTTGAAGGAGAGGCTTTGCCTCTATCCATTCGGCCAATTGGGCCAGTGTTTAGTGTTAAACACTAAAGACGAATCAGTGTTGAACACTGGGAATAAGATTGATAAGTTAGTGTTTCAACACTAAAAGATAGTTGGTGTTAAACACCAGCAACCAGGCTTTCAGATTAGTGTTGAACACTAAAACAGTCCAGTGTTAAACACTGGCAACAGGAGTCCCAAACTAGTGTTGGACACTACGGTAATCAGTGTTGAACACTGCAAATATAGTTCTGTGCTTAGTGTTACACTAAGGCCAAACAATGTTTTGTCACTGAATTCAGGGGTTCCGTTTTAGTGTTTAAACACTAAGGCAAGAGGGGTCACGTGGCAACACGTGAGAGCGCCCTCCCTTCACTTGTTCTTCTGAGACTATGCATCTTTTAGAGCATCACGTGCCATCACGTGACGGGGATTCAAGCGCTTATGTGTTAAAGCTTCTGTCAAGAGTCACGTGAGTCACGTGAGGCACTGCCTCCAGAGGGCTTTCTGTAGATCTTTTGGGGGGAGGGTCACGTGGTGGCATGTGACCCTGCCTTTATGTATGTTGTTTAGAAGATCCGTCAATCTTTTTTCAGGAATTAAATTCCTCGTAGGGTTAAACCCTAATAAAAAGCTTTAAATTCCAGAGGAATTAAATTCCTACTTCCTTTTGAAGATTTATATTCTGGAATAGAGTTGAACTCTGAATTTTCTGTAGGAATTAATTTCCTCATATATGTGAAGAACTGAATAGGGTTAAACCCTAATAAAAGCTTTAAAGAATTAAACTCCCATTCTCGGTTAAAGAATTATGATTAAGGGAATTAAACTCCCGTTGTTTCAACAGAACTAAGTTCTTAATTAGGGTTAAACCCTGTTTCTTTTTTGTTCTGAAGGAATTAAATTCCCATAACACAGGGTCAAGCCCTAATTTTATTTTAAAGGAATTAAATTCCTATAGTTCTGTGAGAATTGAATTCTCGTGCTTCCGTTCCCTCTCTATGCTTTGGATCTGCATGGCAGGATCTCAACCCATTGAGAATTAAATTCTCAACTCAAGGGGAGATGTGCACTTTACAGATCCTCCATCAAAGAGAGAAGAAATATGTCCCTCTGTTCTATATCAGAGTTAAACTCTGTTGAGAATTAAATTCTCTTTCTTTCAATGAAAACCTTCCCTTTCTTACCTAGGGTTTTCTTTTGCAGAAGATCCAAATTCCTCTCAAGTATCAAGGCTCTCTCTCTTTTCTTCCCTCTGCGTGTATATATTTTTGCGTGTCTCTTGGCTCCTATTTATAGGAGAAGCAGCCGAGTCAATTAGTTTTTTGACGAATCTTCATTGAGAGATTTGATTTGCATCCATCATTCATTTTGGACCTTTGGATTATTAGGTGAATTTTATTCACCATTGGATTTCAAATCCAGGGATTCTCCTTTGTTATTTCTGTTAGATTTAAAGGGGAAATCTTTCCAAGTTTAGGATTGTTCCATAGATAGATGATATTCAATCATCTTTAAATCTTTAATTCGGTTGGTTCCAGATAATCGCTTTCCTTTAGAAAGATTTGAATCTCTTTCAGAATTTAATTCTGTTAACAAAATGGGCTTTGAAAGCCGGTCACGTGTGACCACGTGACCCATGGTCACGTGTGGGCACGTGACCCCCTTGGAACGAGCCTTCTTCCTTCTTTTTACGCTCTGTCTTCTGGTTGCTACTTAACTATCACGTGCCGCCACGTGACAACTGATCACGTGTGAACACGTGACCCTGGCATGGAGCCTTCTTCTCGATTTAACCGGAGAATGAGTCTGATGTTTTGAGTGTCACGTGCCAACACGTGACCCTGGTCACGTGGAAGCACGTGACCTCTTCTGAAGCCTTTTTCTTGATTTGCTCAGGGAGCTGTTGGGTTTTGAAGCCGCTTTTTGATTATCACGTGCCAACACGTGACCCAGGTCACGTGGGAACACGTGACCCTTTCTGAAGCCCTTATCTTTGATGTAATCAGGAAGCTGAATTTGCTTTGCTGATGCTTTTAGGTGTCACATGCCAACACGTGACTGCTGGTCACGTGTAAGCACGTGACCCTCTTCTGAAGCTTTTTCCATAAGCTTTTCTGATTTTAAATCAGGAAACAAATGCCCCCACAGCGTTGTTCTCACGTGTCCGCACGTGAGTGCAACGCTGTCACCTTTTATGACCGTTGGATTCCTTTAGGGATTTGGGGAGATGAATCGTTTCCATCGCATCTATAAATATAGGGGTCATCTCAGGGACGCCTCCACTTTGCTTGTCTTCCTCCTTGCAAACTTTCTCTGAGAATTTAATTCTCTTCTTTCAGAGCTTAGTTCTCTGCGTTGAAACAATTTTCAGAGTTTAACTCTGTTTGAAAGGACTTCTTTCCCTTAGGTAATGTTCTTGGGCAAACGATGGACTTTCACATTCTTCTGGATTTTAAATTCAAAACAAGAGTTTTACTCTTTTAATATGAACCCATTTCCTTCAAATTCATCAACAGGAACAGAAAGCCATTTAATCTTCAACTGTAGCTCTCTTAGGGTTTAAGCGGTCCTTAGGGAAATGATGATGACAATCTATGGATTTTAATTCCTTCCCAAAATGTCTTATGGGAATTTAATTCCCTTTTCTAAAAGGAATTTAATTCCTGTGAAGAACTCAGTTTCTTCACATGGAGCCTTCTTGGGGCCTCTTGGCCCGAGGTTGTCCTTCTGCAATTGATGGAACAGGAGTTTTGTAATGATATCTTCTGTGGGAATTTAATTCCTTTGATCCTGTTGGATCTGTTGCGGGGCCCGAGACAAATTCGTCTTCTATGGGGGATGTGTAGGGTCACCTGAATCTCAGTCTTTATTTAATGGGGATATTCCCTTTGTTTTATTATATCTATTTGGTCTCATTATTAATGAGCCGTCATCCGGATTCTGTAGGGCCCATGTGTTTTGTAGCCAATAGTCCCAGAAAACTCTGCTGTTGCTTTCTTTAACTAGTCTTCATGTTCATGCATGGATCTATATCGCTGACTTTGCTTTTAACGGTCTCCTTTTATTGGATTTCAGGTGCGATGGCTTCTGTTCCCTGCTTTCCCTTTTCTCGCTCGGAGGCTGCTTTTCCTCAGTCGCCATCTGATGAGGAAGCGATGGCGATGATCCGGGCCCATGACCCGAACTGTACCAACCTTCTTCAATGGGGATCTTGGTATAGTCAGATTATTCAGGGTCGCCGGAGTTTCCTTTGCGCGGTACCGACGGAGCCCGCTTTCCCATTCTTACCGATGGATCCTCCGAGAATGGTTTTTGCTGTGGAAATGCCTAACTGGACTCCAACGGGGAGGCTCGAGCCTTCGACGACCGGTATTCCGAACCATCCGATCCCGGCCATAGACATCTTGGGGCGGCGTATCTGCCAGGGTGAGGCCCACCCGTGGGGGCAGATCTATAAGAAGGGCTCACTCCCCGACACCCCACGGGCTATCTTCTCTGGGCTCGCTACATCCTTGCCACCCATCGTGCGCGGCTGCAGAAGGTCGGGCTTTATCAGGCAATATACGCGTCACTCTTCCATTATAAGTCCCCGCATGTCTGGTGGGTTAAGGCGTTTTTGAACCAATGGAATCTTCCCACCAACACTTTCATTCTAGGAGATCGTGAGGTCTCGATCTCTCTTGCAGAATTTTATGAAATCTCGGGATTGCCAATCAGGGGTGCACTGTATGAGGAGTTGTTGCCTCCTGACGAGTATGTCTTTGAGCCCGAGTCTGCACCGGCTGACGGCTTGTCTGTTGAGAACGCCGTTCGCCACAAACGCCCCAGCTTGATCAAGGCGCTGGGTATTTTTGATCGATTGTTCACTGAGTCTGAGGAGCAGGGTGTTACTTTTAAAAGCTTCATTTCCCGCTTCCTTCGTGAGGACGTCATATCGAAGACTGCTCCGAAGTTTGCTAACATCAAAGACCCCTTTGGGTTTGGTCCGAAGAAGCTACCGACCGCTGATTCGGACCTGCCATAATATTATATTCCCATCGTGTTGCCGATGTCTTTTGAGTCCGTTGCAGCACCCGGTATGGATGAGGAAACATTCTTCGTGGGGTTTGTCAGTGTTTGGCTCAGTTGGTTCGTTATCCCCATGCATCGCCGCTTCATGAGAGCTTCGGTTATCTACTCGGCTCATCGTATTGCTGGGGGGACGCGATTGGCTATCGGCATCCCGGCGTTGGCGCATCTTTATCATGGGTTGGGCACCGCAGCTAATACCTCTACTCCTGGCGTGGATGTGGTAAACTTTTCGCTTCATTATTTCATGTCCTGGATCGAAATGCACGTATTGGGGGCTTCTGCCATGCATCAGAGGCCCTCATTTTACGATGCCTACTCACGACTTATGCGATTAGTGGATGCTTCTGCCGCCGACCCGACTCAGTTCGGGGCTATTCGGGTGCTGATTTCTCCTTACGCTGCCGCTGGCGGGATGGTTTTTAATGATCGGGTCTTGTCTACTCCCTCAGGTCCAGTTCAACAACTCTGGGATCTGTCAAAAGACAACGCACCTTCTTTGAAGCCCCGGGAGGCTGCGCACTTATATACAATTAGACCGGGCTACTTGGTGTTTCGCCAGGACAGTGCAGCTCTTTTCATGCGGTACAATCCGCATCGATTTGCCCGACAACTTGGATACGACCAGGGTGTTCCCTTCGAGGCTTTTATAGTCGCCCCAATCCCTTCGCTCGATGCCGTTCGCGATGCAGCTCATCATTTCATGAGGCTAAACACCGGCTCCCACTTCATTGTACCTGAAGCTGAATACCTGCCCCGGTGCGTGGGCGCGTTTACGGGTTGGTATCTTCATCGGGTCAGCCCAATCATTCTTGAGGAAAGGAGGGTGCTTCTTGGCCATGATGCCCCTCCTCTGGTTTCAGGGGCTAAGCTGCGACCGAGGGCTCCGGTCCGCTTCCCTCTAAGGGATACCGGCACTGCGCTCATCCCAGGAGAATCGGAGGTGAACCTTACTCCAACGGCCGGTATGCCCCTGGGTTCCCGCTCGCGAGGTGGAAGGGCCCCGGTAGTAGCACCACCGCCTGTGGCAGCACCGCCCCCCGTGGCATTGACAATGACAGTGTCATCTTCGGTCGTGGCACCAGACGAGGGTAATAGAGATGAGGGCGTCGTAGGCGACATGGGTCAGCGTCACCCTAAGGCTTCGCGGGGGAGGAAACGGTCATCCTCGGCGACCGGCTCTGGGTCTCAGCGTCGAAGGAAGGTGGCCACCAATTCGTTCGATTCTTTGGCGGAGTCTGAGCCTACTCTTGAAGACGAGCCGTTGGCCCTGCAAGAGTCAGACGCTGGACTTCCTTTCCCGAGTTCGGCCGATGAGGAGGCCGCACAGTTGGCTGAGGCTATACGACGTTCCAAAGATGTGTCTCATAATGCTAGGGTTCCGAAGAAGTCTTATCCCGCTGTAATCTTTTACGAAGACCCTTCGTGGATTCGGCGGCGATTTATCGGTCCTTCGGAGGAATGGGGGGAGAGGGCTTTGAAGTAGGCCGCTTCAGAAGATGCAGCTGACGCACTTTCTTTATGGACCGGCGGTTATGAGTCCACTCTCGAACCCCGGCGAGCCCACCTCCTTGAGAAGGAGCAGCGGCTTGAAGAAGCCATATTGAGGGCTTCTTTGCGCATCGGTACGTTGTGGTTCTTTTCGTAGTTCTTCAGATTGTTTGTGCCCGTGCATATGTATCATTATTCTTATTTGAATCGTGCAGAATCTTCGACGCTGGGGGAGCTCCCTTCGGGCCTATTAAAGCTGAAGCCCGCCGAAATTCTCAATGAAGCCTTGCTTGATGTGGAGGGGGCTAATGAGACTGCTCCTCTCATGGTAGAGCCTCCAGCGGCGGTTCTTGATCAGGGAGCGTTTGCCCCTTTGGGGGAGGCTCCTTTGGAGGTCACCGCCCCAACGACTCTTATTGAGGGCGGCCCAGAGGCCGGAAGAGAGGTAGTCGGGACTACTCTTCCTTTGTTGAATCCTGACGTTACGGCGGAGACCGTTGAAGCTGCTATCCCCCCAGCTCAGAATGGGAGGAGCGTTGAAGGTAACCCTCTGTGTTTTAATTTAGCAACCCCCTCATAGTCTGAACTCTTTTGTCTTTCCCAGAATTGCGTGGTTTGGCGGCCACGATCGCGGATCTGTCGCCTCGACAGTTATTTCAGCGTTTATTGGAGATGGCAGCTCCGCAGGCGATCTCCCCTCAGCGTATTGTCCTTTCCTCTGGGCAAGGTTAGTGTCATTCGCCATTTTTCTTTTACTATAGCATTGTTACTATCTTGCGAAATGACGTTGATGTCTCTTATAGTTTTGGAAGCTGACGATGAGGTCGAGGTCGTTGAAGGTCCAGGGGAACCTTCAGCTCCTGCTTGCATGACTGTCGGTGGGTGACATTTTATTATAGTCCCGTTTGTTCTGCATTTAAAAGCTTTACTAACATTTCCCAAATTTGAGCAGCTCTGCCAGTCTCCATGGCTTTGGAATCGCGCATCGTGATGCCGCCCGGTCCTTATGCTTTGCGGGCTTCAGAACGCTTGGCCCGATTGAGCCTTGTCTCCCTGTCATCTTTCGTCGAGGAGCTCCGTGCTGGTAGCGCGACCACGGCCGAAGCGTTTGCCGCTGAAGCTAACGGCTCTCTTCCTTTTCTCGCCACCTATCATAGCGAGGAGGTGGTGCGGGTCTGGGTGGAGTTCTGTAGGAAGGTGGAGGCTTGTTTGCACGCTCTTGAATGTTCTCGCCTTTCCTCGGAAGCCGTGGCTGCAAAAGCGGAGTTGCGGGGTCTGATAGCACGATGTGCGGCTAACATGACGTCATGCGAGAAGAGGCTTGGCCGTAAGTTCTCGGAGAGGGAATTGGCTTCTAAGGCGCCGAGCGAGCTTCAGGCCAGCCTCACAGCCAAGGCCAACAAAGCATATGAACTCTGGCGAGTGCTCCAGGAGTCCATAAAAGAGGTGGTGGCCTTCGATAAAGCTGCCACATTCACTCGTGAGAGGGTCGAGGCTCATAAAGCCACCGAGAAAGAGCTCGAAGTTCGGCTTGCTTCGTATCAAGCTCAGCAAGCTCAGGCGGAGGCTCGTCTTCTGGAGATCTTGCGTCATGAAGCCGTGGCTCAGCAACAGAACGATGAGCTGGTGAAATTACTGCACCGCCCGCCGGCTTGAGGACTTGTATCTTTTCCCCTTTTTTGTACGTACTCATGGATAAGAGTATCTTTCTTTTTTGTTTCTTTCATGAATTGTACTTTGTATCCATTTTGGTTTATGAATAAAAGATACATTTTTCTTCTTAACGATGTGTCCCCTTTCATTGAATGCGTTTGTGGACAATTTATCTTGATCTCCTCGTAGGACAGCGATAGCTTAAGACTCAGGGTTAAGATCTGCTTCCTAAGACTTTTGCACTTTATGAGCCACGAGGGTCTCATAAAGAGTTTTTTCTCCCCATGGGTCGAGAGGATCCCATAGGTGTAAGTCCTTCTTAAGAATCGTGAGGGTTCTTAAGTGGGTTTTCCCTTGAAAGTCGTAAGGATCTCACAAGAGAGTTTTTCTTCCTCGCAGATCGTGAGGACCTGCAAGTGTTGGATGTGGTCGCCCTTATCCGTGTTTCACGGGATCGGGGGTCGCTCAAGGTATCGTAGTTTAAAGACATCACGGTCAATGTTAAGGACCTCATAGTCCGTGGATTTAGGGACTCCACAGTCCGATGCTAGTTTTAAGACATCACGGTCAAGGTTAAGGACCTCATAGTCCGTGGATTTAGGGACTCCACAGTCCGATGTTTGGTCGCAGGGACCCGTCACCTCTTTGAAGACGTTGAGGAATTACAACGCCGAGTATCAAAGGAGTGAAGAGATGTGCCCTTTAACCAAGGGAGAATCCGTAGGGAATCGGGGTGGTTGATCGTTAGTTTTAAGACATTGCGGTCGAGGTTAAGGACGTCATAGTCCGTGGATTTTAAGGACTCCACAGTCCGGTATTTGCTCTTGATGCTTCACACGGGTTCACTGCCGTGCTCGGCGAGGACCAGGCTCCGCTCTGGGCGTTTTCCGCGGGGTCAAAGAGTGACGTTATCCGCGTTCCACGTAACCAGGAATTTTGCACTAGATGCTTCACACGGGTTCACTGCCGTGCTCGGCGAGGACTAGGCTCCGCTCTGGATGCTTCACACGGGTTCACTGCCGTGCTCTGCGAGGACCAGGATCTGCTCTGGACATTTTCCACGGGGTCAAAGAGTGACGTTATCCGCGTTCCACGTAACCAGGAATTTTGCACTAGATGCTTCACACGGGTTCACTGCCGTGTTCGGCGAGGACTAGGCTCCGCTCTGGGTGCTTCACACGGGTTCACTGCCGTGCTCTGCGAGGACCAGGATCCGCTCTGGACGTTTTCCACGGGGTCAAAGAGTGACGTTATCCGCGTTCCACGTAACCAGGAATTTTGCACTAGACGCTTCACACGGGTTCACTGCCGCGCTCGGCGAGGACTAGGCTCCGCTCTGGATGCTTCACACGGGGTCAAAGAGTGACATTATCCGCGTTCCACGTAACCAGGAATTTTGCACTAGATGCTTCACACGGGTTCACTGCCGTGCTCGGCAAGGACTAGGCTCCGCTCTGGATGCTTCACACGGGGTCAAAGAGTGACATTATCCGCGTTCCAC
The DNA here is from genome assembly GCA_030015575.1 of Agapanthus africanus. Lineage (NCBI taxonomy): Eukaryota > Viridiplantae > Streptophyta > Magnoliopsida > Asparagales > Amaryllidaceae > Agapanthus > Agapanthus africanus. Next base: position 125,119,255 of record CM057350.1, on the reverse strand, counting down.
GTAACCAGGAATTTTGCACTAGATGCTTCACACGGGTTCACTGCCGTGCTCGGCGAGGACTAGGCTCCACTCTGGATGCTTCACACGGGGTCAAAGAGTAACATTATCTGCGTTCCACGTAACCAGGAATTTTGCACTAGATGCTTCACACGGGTTCACTGCCGTGCTCGGCGAGGACTAGGCTCCGCTCTGGATGCTTCACACGGGGTCAAAGAGTGACATTATCCGCGTTCCACGTAACCAGGAATTTTGCACTAGATGCTTCACACGGGTTCACTGCCGCGCTCGGCGAGGACTAGGCTCCGCTCTGGATGCTTCACACGGGGTCAAAGAGTGACATTATCCGCGTTCCACGTAACCAGGAATTTTGCACTAGATGCTTCACACGGGTTCACTGCCGCGCTCGGTGAGGACTAGGCTCCGCTCTGGATGCTTCACACGGGGTCAAAGAGTGACATTATCTGCGTTCCACGTAACCAGGAATTTTGCACTAGATGCTTCATACGGGTTCACTGCCATGCTCGGCGAGGACTAGGCTCCGCTCTGGATGCTTCATACGGGGTCAAAGAGTGACATTATCCGCGTTCCACGTAACCAGGAATTTTGTCGACTGTATCCGCATTTCACGGGATGGAGGTTTGACTGTTGGCGATATGTATACTGTCGAGCCATGGAACTGGGAGTTGCCACTGTTTCGTTTAGCTTGAAGTTGTGTCCGTCGTTACGAGACGAGTGTTGAGACGATCTCCAGGTCTCCTTTGGCACGTCGAGATTTGGCTTCTTCTTCTTTGGTGAAACCTGGGGGGGGGGGAAGAGTGCGACTCCTTTTTTGTTTGCGCCCCTGGATTGTATACAGGGATTGATGTAGCATCACCTGTAGGGCAAAAAGTTTCATTCTTTCATCATTTTTTTATTCTTTCCGCGATGCTCTATCATTTCAGCATTTTATATCGCGAAAATCGCGATTGCCCAATCATTTCGGCTATTTTTCGCGGTGCCCAATCATTTCGGCTATTTACTTTATTTTTACTCGCTGCTTTTTATTGCGAGTTGCCCAATCATTTCGGCTATTTTTCATGCATACATTTTTTTTTTACTTGCTGATTTTTATTGCAAGTTGCCCCATCATTTCGGCTATTTCGTATGCACGTATGGCTTGCTGTTTTTTTTTATATATCGCGAGTGTGGAACTTGGGATCTGATACCAATCTTGGCATCAGCATCGCTGCGACTGGAATATTGCCAGGAGCGAATCATCATTTGCCATGAAAGAACTTGGGATTTGATACCGGTTTAGGCATCAGCATCGCTGCAACTGGAATATTGCCAGGAGCGAATCATCATTTGCCTCTGTCGATGTTGAACAAAGGTGGCTTAGCAAACAGGGTTAAGGTCCTGTCGACTAAGGCTTTTGACTTCATGAGCCGTAAGGGTCTCACAAAGGTATTTCTCCCTACAAGTCGTGAGGATCTTATAGGTGTATTTTCTCCCTAGGAATCGTGAGGGTTCCTAAGTGCATTGTTCCTCTGTAAGTCGTAAGGATCCTACGGGAGGGTTTTCTCCTTGTAAGTCGAGAGGATTTACAAGGGTTGTTTACCATGCAAACATATCCCTAGTCTCGGATGGGACTTAGTTAGGGAAATGTTTATTCGCGCCCGTGGATTGTATACAAGGGTCAAGATTGGACTACTTGTAGGGCATTATCGAAGGTTGTGGGGGATTGCTTAAGCACAGGTTTAGGTCTCTGTAACTTAAGACTTTCAAATCTTACGAGCCGTGAGGGTCCCATAAGAGAGTTCTCCTTGCGAGTCGTGAGGATCTCGTAAGTGTATTTTCTCCTTAGGAATCGTGAGGATCCCTAAGTGTGTTGCTCCTTTGTGAGTCGTAAGGATCTCACGCAGGTGGTTTCTCCTTACAAGGTCGAGAGGACCCTATAAGTGTCTTTTAACGAGGTTGCGCCCTTTCGGGTTTTCACAAACACTCGCCGATAGTCCTGCTGTTTTTACTCACGGAGCCCTTTTGGGTTTTCATCCGTGCCCATTTTGCTCATGGACATACCGTTTTTTTTTTTCATTCTTTTTCTCTTTTTTTTTACAAGGTCGCGCCCTTTCGGGTTTTCACGAATACTTGCCGGTAGCCCTGCTGTTTTTACTCACGGAGCCCTTTCGGGTTTTCATCCGTGCCCTTTTTGCTTATGGACATACCGTTTTTTCATCATTTTTTTTTATATTTTTCTTTTTCTCCTTTTTTTATCTCGTCAGCCTAAGGATGCTGCGGTAGTAGTTTAGGGACGTTTCGATCCGTCGTTAGTTTAAAGACATTTCGGTCCGCCGTTAGTTTAAGGACGTTTCGGTCCATTGTTAGTTTAAGGACGTTTCGGTCCATTGTTAGTTTAAAGACATTTCGGTCCGTCGATAGTTTAAGGACGTTTCGGTCCGTCGTTCAGGGGAAGGCCGGCCGCTGCTTGTAAAGTCTGAGCTTAGGAAGATAGCGAGCGGACATAGTCGTCGTCATCCATCATTGACCCAGGCTGTGGCTCATTAAGCATAGTACTTCTTTAAGAAGCGGCCGTTTATTGGCCTGAAAGGCCTTTCACCGTGCATGTCCATGAGTAGATAGGCTCCACCCTGGTAGACCTTGTCTATGATGTACGGGCCTTCATAGTTTGGCTTAAATTTTCCCCGCTTGGCACGATTGGGGATCATAGGTCTTTTGACCACTAGTACGAGTTCGCCTTGGCGGAATGTCCTCGGCCTGGTCAATCTTTCGTACGAGCGCGTCATCTTTGCTTTTTAGGCTTCTAGATGTTGTTGCGCTATGAGCCGGGTTTCATCGAGGGCATCAAGCTCCTCAAGCCGAAGGTGAGCGTTTTCTTCGTCCGTCAGCTCGTAGTGGACTGCCACTCGTAGAGAGGGTAACTCTATCTCGAGGGGGAGCACTGCTTCCGTCCCAAATACCAACGCGTACGGCGTTGCGTTCGTGGCCGTCTTGAATGTAGTTCGATAAGCCCAAAGGGCTTCTTGCAGCTTCTCGTGCCAGTCTCTCTTATTCCGGAAAACGGTCTTTTTTATGATCTTCGTCAAGGTCTTATTGAAGGCCTCGGCCAGACCGTTAGCTCGTGGGTTGTAAACTGAAGAATATCTCCAGTCTATATTGTGCTGCTGCGCGAAGCGGCTAATCTTATGGCTTCTGTAGGCTGGCCCGTTATCGGATATAATCCGCCGTGGGGTTCCAAACCAATAGATGACGTGCGTCCTGAAGAAGTGGAGGATATTCTTTGTCTTCACTTCCCTCAGCGGTACTGCTTCTGCCCATTTGGAGAAGTAATCAGTTGTCGCCAGGATGAAACGATATCCCCGGGACGATGCTGGCTCGATGGGGCCAACTATGTCAGTCCCCCACATTTCGAATGGCCAGCTGGCTACCGTTGGGTGTAGTGGGTTCGGATGTTGGTGGATAAAGTCTCCATGAATCTGGCACGAGTGGCATTGCTTCGCATACTCGAGGCAGTCCTGGGTCATCGTGGGCCAATAGTAACCCATCCGTTTAATTTTTAACTTCATCTTTGGGCCTGCTTGGTGAGAACCGCAGAGTCCGTCGTGAACTTCCTGAATGACTCTTTCTGCTTCGTCAGGTCCTAGGCATCTCAGCCATAGAGAATCAAACGATCTTTTGTATAGAGTGTCATTAACAAAAGCAAAAAATAGAGCTCGTTTGATGAGCTGATGTCTTGAAGACGCTTCTTCGGGCATTCGGTGGGACTTAAAGTAGTCTATGAAGACTTCCCTCCAGTCCTCAGCCTTCTCGCGGTCTTTTATTTGTAGGGTCGCCTGCTCAGTCGCTCCCTTCTCTTTATATAATTCCGGAGGTATTTCTGCCGGGGTGAGCACTCGACGGCTTTGTACCACGATTCTGACGTCATCAAGGTTCTCGTCAGCCAGTTCTTTAGCAAGTTTGGCCAACGCGTCTGCTTTGCTGTTTTCCGCACGCGGTATGTTCTCCAAAGTATAGGAGGGAATTTGGGTCAATAGTTGTTGCACCTTTTCGCCGTACTTCACCAATTCTGGTTTGCACGTTTGGTAGTCACCATTTACTTGACTAACGACCAATTGGGAATCCCCGTATATAAGGAGATTTTCGATTCCCATGTCGATGGCGATCTCGAGGCCTGCTATCAGAGCTTCGTATTCAGCTTCATTGTTTGTCCTCGGCTCTGTTAAGGAGAAGGCGAAGCGCATTATCCCTCCTTGTGGAGTTGCGAAGATGAGGCCTATCCCCGATTTGATCATTGGGATACCCTGTTTCTGTTTCTTTACGGAGGATGCTCCATCGAAATAGAGTTCCCATCGGGTACTACCGCCGCCAATCGCATCAAATGCATGCTCGTCTGGCAACTCGCAGTTCAGAGGAGAACCAGCAGGTACTGGATGCTCAGCGAGGAAGTCGGCAATGGCCTGGCCTTTCACTGCCTTAAGAGGTCGATACGTTATTGAGAACTCTATCAGGAGTAGAGCCCATCTAGCGAGTCGACCCGTCAATATAGCCTTTGACATCAGATATTTAAGAGGGTCCACCTTCGAGATGAGACGGACATCATGTGCCAACGCATAGTGCCTGAGCTTTGTTATCGCGAAGATTAACGCCAAGCAATGTTTTTCAATGGGAGAGTAGTTGCTTTCTGCCCCCAGCAGAACTCGACTTAAGTAGTAGAGTGCTCTTTCTTTCCCTTGGTCGTCCTCTTGTGCCCATAATGCGCCTAAAGAACCTTCGAGGGCGGTTGTATAAAGAATGAGAGGTTTTTCTTTAACCGGAGCAGCCAACACCGGCGGGTTCTGCAGGTATTGCTTGATCTCGTCTAGCGCGCTTTGGCATTTTTGATCCCAGACGAATGGGATTCCCTTCTTCATCAGGTGACTGTAAGGACGGCATTTGCCTGAAAGATTAGCGATAAACCGCCGGACGTACGCGAGCTTCCCTTGGAGAGACCGCAACTGTTTGAAGGTTCTTGGCGGAGGCATTTCCATGATCGCCTTGATCTTAGATGGATCTATTTCGATACCTCGATGTCGGATGATGAATCCTAGGAATTTACCCGAGGAGACTCCAAACGCGCATTTGAGGGGATTCATCTTCAAATTATATTGACGAAGGCGTTGAAAGACAGTCTCCAGATGTTTTAAATGCTCTTCGTACGACATGCTCTTCACTACAAGGTCATCGATATAGCACTTGACGATGTCATGTATGAGATCGTCGAAGATCTTTGTCATGGCCCTTTGATAGGTAGCACCTGCGTTCTTTAGACCAAAGGGCATAACCCTGTAGCAGAATATACCCAAAGGGGTCCGGAAAGCGGTGTGCTTCTGGTCTTCGGGATGCATCTTTATCTGATTATATCCTGATGAACCGTCCATAAAGGAGAAAACCTCATGAGTGGACGTGTTATCTATCATTAGCTCGGTTACCGGTACTGGGAAATCGTCCTTCGGGCAAGCTTTATTGAGGTCCCTGAAATCCACGCATATGCGTACCGTCCCATTTTTCTTCATTACCGGGACGATATTGGCGATCCAGTCAGGATATTGGACTTCTTGGATAAATCCAGAATCAATCAGCTTCTTGACTTCGGCGTTGATGCTCATTTCAAGCTCGAGTCGCATCCTTCTTGGCGCCTGCTTGACTGGCTTGATATCCGGGGATATTGCTAACTTATGCACAGCAATCTCCGGATCTAATCCTGGCATCGCGGAGTAGTTCCACGCGAAGCAGTCTTTATGTCGTAGAAGCACGTTCTTTAAAGCAGCCACCCTTTCTTCAGATAGCAGCTCGCTGACAAATGTCGGTCGCGGGTCATCTGCCGATCCCAACTCAATCTTCTTGAGGTTATCTGCAGTAGTATGTATGCCATCTTCCAGTTCTTTCGGAGCTGGCGGAAATTCTGAGACCACCTCATCATCGCTGTTCTCAAAGCACCAGGGAAGGTCATCCATATTCTTGGGCTCTTCTTTTAATATCGTAATCGTGTAACAGGTGCGAATCCGCTTCCAGGACCGAGGTGGATCTGGTTTTGCTTTTACGGCTTTGGGTTCGTGCTTTTGTGGCGGCGTTACCCTTCAGCCGTCGGATAAGGCGAATCTGCCAAGCTGATACTGATCCTCGACCCAATTCTTGAAGGTGAAGCAATCTTCGAGAGAATGACCTATCACTCGATGGTAAGAGCAATAGTCTGGGAGTGAGGCTTCGCCCGCTTGTTCGGGGTGTTTAGACTCCGGCAATGTAAGCATTTGGTGCTTTAGGGCAAGATCGAGTATCTTCTTCGTCTTTTCCCGAGGAAACGAGTATGCTCGACCCATTTTCTTCATGAGGGATAGGTCAATAACGCTCGATTCCCGTTTGCGTGGCTTCTTAGCCCTGCTTTGCTGCTGTTGAGCGCCTTTTTGGCCTTTCGACTTATTTCTGCTTTTGCGTTGAGCCTTCTTTATATCAGGTTGACAAGGAGCGGCATTTTCATCCTTTACAGCCTATTGGGGAAGGCGTTGCGTCTTGGCTTTCTCGTAGATGGCCGTCTCGCGGTTGTGGTCTTCCCGAGCTTTCTGACCCACTTTCCTGATAGGGTTGTCCATTCGTTGTTCAAACGACGGACTCGGCATTTCAATCGCGGGATCTAGTTTTGATGAGGGGTTGGCATCTCCTGACAGGGCGTCCTCTTCTTCATCAAAAGTATATATAGCGTAGCTGCTGTGGGCCCGTCCCCGTTTTCCGGTTCTCGCGTATCCAAGCCCAAGTGTTTCCATTTTCCCGTTGGGCAATTTGCGTTGAGTCCCAGGGACATCCCAGATCCTGTTGTAGAACCCAGCTTGTCGAACAGTCTGTTTTAAGGGTACTCCTTGGCGCTTCAATAGCCTCTTTAATCCATTTGTATAGTATCTGGGCAGACGGATGGGTTGGAGCCTGTCGAGTGTACCATCCGCGCCATGCCAGATCTCTTTCTCTACTTTCGACTCTGAGGATCGGTAGAATAGGATCGCTTTCTCACCCCTTTGCCTGGGAGGGACGTAAAATGTTCGCAGGTCCTGTACATTGTGAGCTTGAAGTGTGTCGAGATCCTTGTAATGTTCTCGCGGTACCATGGTGATTTGCAAACTATGGTCATCGCCAGGGGGTGTTTGTATTGACAGCCGATTGGAGAACACGGCATTAACTTCATCTTCTGAATACTTCCGAAGACCAACATGGGGGCGGGCGTCCCCAGGTTGTTGCGTTGAGATGGCTCTGCATAAACTATCTCTTCCTCTTCTTCGGTATCGCTCCCGAAAACAGGGATGGTGGTGGCGGTTTTGTTTTCCGGGTTGCGACACCTTTCTGTATCCTCGAAATCTGGAAAAAAGTACTTCGCATCTTCGTATTTGCGGACTTCGTTCATGGAGAATGGGTTCAACTCACCTGTTACGGTATACTCGAAACCATCCTTAAAGTACTTCATACACTGATGTTGCGTAGAAGGGATGATGTTGTACTCGTGTAGCCAAGGACGGCCGAGTAAGGCGTTGTAGCAGGTCTTGGCGTCAATGACATGGAATTTGACGTCTGTGACGAGAAGTCCGAAGCGTAATGTTAATATTACAGATCCGAGAGTCCGTGACGATTGTGAATCGAAACCGGAGATAGTGATTTTGTCACGAGCGAGGTGCTGCACACTCATGCAGATTTCCTTCAACACCCGAACATTAAGGAGATTGACGGAGGATCCATTATCCACCAGGATCTTGCCTATCCTGATATCATGGCAGTATCCAGAGACATATAGGGGACGGTTGTGGTCGCACGTCCCGAGAAGGAGGTCTTCGTCACCGAAAGTGATGTCGGCCGTATGCACTTCCTCTAGTTCATCCTTCATCCTTTCAGTGGCGAGGAAGGCTTGAAATTGCTCAGGTTCTTGTAACGCCTTAATTAGTGAGTCTCGCGCCTCTTTTGATAATAGGAGGGCATCGAGAATGCTAAGCTGAGAAGGTAGCTTCCTTAGGTGCGCTAGGATGTTATAGTCCACTTTACCCTTTCTAGGAGGGTCTTTGGCGGCCAGCTCTCTCATGACTTGGTCATCTAAAGTGATATCTTCAGTGACCTTTTCCGTTCCCTTATCTTTCCTACTCGCGGGCCCGAGATTCTTTTCTGGGAGTGTGCGATTGCGCAGCTGAATGTTCTCGCAGGCCTCCGATTTCTCCTCTTTCCCTAAAACAGATTCTTTAAAGAGAGGGCCCAGAGCCATTTCTTCATCAGAGTCGCTCCCAAAGGTGAGAACTTGTGACCCCCTGGTGTTAACCATGTAACAGTTGCCAGTCGTTCTGTTGTGCCCATCGACAGTACTTCTTCGCTCCCGACGGATCTTGCGTTTCATGCGCTTAAAATGTTGCCGATGAGCAACATATCCTTGCCACCATATCTTAAAGGCGTCGCACTCCTCCATGGGGTGTGAGATTTTCTGATGATATGCGCAATAATCAGGGTGCCTCTCCACCCCATCGTGCGTGTTTCCTTCCGAGGGTGGTAGCTTCATTCCCATTGACATGGCTTTGGCAAACCTTTTCCTCGTCTTGAATATCTTCTTGTCTACTTCGAATGCCTTTCGCTCTGGCAGGGGTAGTTCAACTCTTTCGTTCAGTCGCCTGCGTTTGGCTCCTTCTGCAGCGGCCATCTCACGCTCCTGATCCGCTTTACTTTTTAGGCGAATCTCGTCTAGAAAAGCGTCGATCATTTCGTCTGTTGGCCATGCACGCTCTGGTTCAGGCTCTGCCTCCAGCTTCTTAGTGCCAGGAGTTTTCCCATCATCGGTAAACGAGTGGGAGATTACGTTACAACTTGCCACATATCCTTCGGATTCATCCGACGAGCTCTCTCCATCATCTTCCTCTTGAAAGATGTGGTTGAGGAACTCTTGCAGTGTGACAGGAGTTCGCGCCTTTTGATTGTATTCTTCCAGCGCGTCGATTTGCTTCTGCAAGTTCGTGTGCTCGTTTCCAAGCTTCACGGACTTCTTGGATTTCTTCTTCTTTTTCTTCGAAGATTTTGACGGTTGGGCGTGAGTATTTGGGCCCTTATCGCGAGTCTTCGTAGTTGGGCGAGGCTTCAACATTCCTTCGATAATTTGAGGTTCAAGAGGGTCCTTCCATTCGATCGCAGGGCACGCATGAAGGTCTCTCAGCATTCTTTTGGTTTTAGTTGATAGCACGACCTCCCATGGAGCTTCTTCAATAAAGGAACAGGTTTCCCCCGGTGTATCCGCTTTCTTAGGAGTATGCGGCTGTGGTGGGTTCACCTTCCACTTTTCGGACAGTATAAACTTCCCCTGGAGGTACTGATCTTCAATCCATCCTTTGAAGACGAAGCAATCTTCGATCGGATGACTTACCGTTTGATGGTAAGGGCAATAATTAGGGTTATTCATCTCCGTGGGTTGCGGCGGTCGCCTTGGATTTGGTAGGTTTATAAGTCTGTTGCGTATTGCCAGCTCGAATAACCGTTTCGTCTTGTCTCGTGGGAACGAGTAAGGACGTTTCATCTTTTCATTATAATACCAGCGTCTTTCTTCCAGTTGGTCTGCCGGTTTCGGGGCGTTAGGTTGCTGTTGGGAATTTGCGACAAAGGTTGCCCTTCCTTTACCCTTGTCATTCCGAGGTTCCAACTTCGGGGGAGGTGGTCTATGACCCATCTGGTCCATCTGAGCCAACTTGTCGATTAAAGCCTGGAATGTGGTTGGCTTAAAGAACATCATAAACTGGGAGATAGTTGCGTGGAGGTCTAGGGTTCCCACGAACATGCCCACTGCGGGTGCCTCCTCAATGCGTTGTTCGCATCTCGACCACAAATTCCGCCAGCGTATAGCATACTGGACCCAGGTTTCTCCTGGTTTTATCCTGGCATTAATCAGTGCTGTTATTGGAGTGCGTTCGCTGGCACTTGCGAACCGCTGAGTGAATGACAACTCCATTTCAGCGAACGTCTTGATAGAATCGTTCGGGAGTTCCGAATACCATTCGAACGCTGTTTCTGATAAGCTGCCCACGAACTGGCGAAGCAACAGTTGATCATCACCACCGGTGTTACCGCAGAGGGCCCGGAACTGGGCAACATGTTGATGGGGATTGCCGGTCCCCTTATACACATGGAATTTCGGTATCGTATAGCCTGGCGAGTATTTGATTTGGTCGTACCAGCTTGGATACGGCCGCCCCGTTTTTACGACTTGACCAGCTGCCTCAGTCGCATGATGAACCCGGATTTGCTGGGCTATATAGTCAACCAAGTCAGCTTTAGAGATCGTCTCTTCCTTGGCCGTTGAGGGGGCTGGCGGTGGATTTGACATTTCTCCTCGGTCGTCTTCAAGAACGATTGGGGGATCCTCGGCGGGTAGGTCCTGCTGGATCATCATTCCTATCATATCTTGGAAGAGAAGGCCCATACGCTGTATGTTGGTTGCTTGTTCGGCAGCCTCTTTGTCCTTTTTCTCCAGTATCCGGCGAAGGAATTCAGCGTCGGTTTCTTCCTCCTGGTGTGCGTCTGAGGACGTTTCTGGGCTTTCTTTTGGCCCGGTAAGTGCGGCCATAGCATTCATCATTTCTTAGAGCTTTTGCTGCTGCTCCTGAGCTTTGGTCACCAACCGTGTAAGCGGTCTATGACCCGTGGACGCGCGGCTGTCTTCTTTTCCTGACGCCATGTATACGGCGTGGACCATCATGCCCCCAGACTTAGGGCGTCTGGGCTTAGTGCTATTAGCTGTCGTTGCAGGCTGGGGGATCTTCTCTGGCTTCCTCCTTTCATGAGCCATGGAGGTTGAGGGGGCCGTTGAGGTGGGCGTCCAGACAGCCTTTCGGGGTTTAGCCTGGTGACTAGCTTCCGGTTGGATTTTCAGCTTCTTGTGCTGGCGGGAGAAGTTTGGATCGATGATCGAGTCTCGGGCCTGTCGCCAAACCTTATAGATTTTGGAAGACAGCCGTTGAGGGGATCGGGGCTGTTCTGATTTTATTTCCACAACCTTTCTTAATGGGGGAGGAGACCTCTTTAGCACTGCAGTGGGAGAATTCCTTCGCACCTTATTTAGCATCTCGAAGCTGTTCCCAGTTGGAACAGCAGCATTAACTTCTGCCATGGGGGCTGATGGAGTTAACCCGGAGGGGGAGTTACCCCCAGCCTTCCTTACTCGGCGCCAATGGCGACGTTGAGCGTGTCGAGCGGACGGCGTTGGTTCAGCGGTGAGAATGGCTTCGTCTCGCCCCCTGTGTAGGTGGGGGGTCGTTGCTGGTGTTAGCCTGTTAAAGACCGATGTCCTTTGGGTAGCAGGAGCGGGAGCTGAAGCCGTCAATCTTGTAAAGACCGACTTTTTGGCCGGGGAAGCCTCCTTGGTGACTTCAGGAGCAGGACCGGTCACTTTCTTAGAAGCAGCCTTCTCTGGGATTGTAGGCCCCATGATGGGTCCACAGGATTTCTGGCCCAATCTAGAGAAGACCGAGGCGCTGATGTTGGGCGACCCGTTGGGATGAGCCGCGGCAGGGGTAAGACGATCAAAGACCGACTTCTTGGGAGCTTCCTTTGTCAGCACTGGCGCCGTGAAGCTTGTTGGTGGGAGTATAGTCCCGAAGAACAATCCGGTAGTGGCCTGAGTCACCTGGTCCACCGGCATTGTGAATAACGAAGCAGCTTGGGGTCCGTAGGCTATACCTCCTGGCGAGGCAAAGCGTTGGTCGCAATTGCAGTCTGAGCGGTTGGAGAAATTCACGGAAGTAGAAGCCATCGATCCTTTGCTTTCTGCAATAAGCGAGACGCCAATTCTTAGTATCTTGAAACCCAAGGGCCACCATTAGCGAACCGCGATTGGTTCGCGAATTACGACACACGAAGTGTGGAGTGGAAAGAGGAAAAGGTCCCACCGGGCGTGCCAGAATCTGTTCCCCTCCGAACGGCGGCCGAGACGCGGGGACGTCTATTGCCTAAGGTTCGGGGCAGATGCTAATTGGTGCTATCCGTCCACCTCTCCGAAGATGCCAAGTTGATTTATGGCACCGCGTATCGAAGGTTTGAGCGGATGCGTCCGATGTAGCAGACTTCGTCAGATTCCCCCTCACTTGAGGGGTTTTTTGATTGTGGGGACGCTCTTCCCTGCAGGCGCAAGCCCCTGCAGTTAATTACGCTACCGCGTTGCGGTAACAACTTTCTCCTTCTCCAGATGGTCACTTCGTGTCGTGTGTTTTTGTTTTATTTGTGGTTGCCCGTGGATTGTATACGGAGACTGAGTTATGTCGTCGCCCGTAGGACGTGGACTAGTCCAAATCCGTATTTATCTTAGATTTGGGTTTGGGGGTTTGGTTTGAGGATACATTAGCCATATTTGAGGCTAAGATCGACTCAAATGTTTGTTAAGGATACGTTAGTCTAACTTGAGACTAAGATCAACATAACGGGATTGTTTAGATCTGACAAAAGAGCATTTAGGGCTCTATTACCCCAGTTTAGGGACATAGTGGTCCATTGAATATATGGCCGTCGGGACCCGTCACCTCTCTGACGACGTTGGAGGATTACAACGACAAATATCAGAGGAGTTCAGAGATATACCCTTGAACCGAAGTTGATTGGGGGGATTCATAGTCCAGTCTGTTTGAAGGTTTAAGGATACGTTAGCCATATTTGAGGCTAAGATCAACTTAAACGGGATCGTTTAGATCCGACAAAAGAGCGTTTGGGCTCTATTGTTCCAGTTTAAGGACATAGTGGTCTATAGGTAGTTTAAAGACATTGCGGTCCGTAGGTAGTTTAAGGACATTGCGGTCCATTGTTAGTTTTAACACATCTCGGTCAAGGTTAAGGACATCGTAGTCCATGGGTTTAAGGACCCCACAGTCCATTGTTAGTTTTAAGACATCTCGGTCGAGGTTAAGGACGTCGTAGTCCATGGGTTTAAGGACCCCACAGTCCATTGTTAGTTTTAAGACATCTCGGTCAAGGTTAAGGACGTCGTAGTCCATGGGTTTAAGGACCCCACAGTCCATTGTTAGTTTTAAGACATCTCGGTCGAGGTTAAGGACGTCGTAGTTCATGGGTTTAAGGACCCCACAGTCCATTGTTAGTTTTAAGACATCTCGGTCGAGGTTAAGGACGTCGTAGTCCATGGGTTTAAGGACCCCACAGTCCATTGTTAGTTTTAAGACATCTCGGTCAAGGTTAAGGACGTCGTAGTCCATGGGTTTAAGGACCCCACAGTTCATTGTTAGTTTTAAGACATCTCGGTCGAGGTTAAGGACGTCGTAGTCCATGGGTTTAAGGACCCCACAGTCCGTATCAATATGTGGTCATCGGGACCCGTCACCTCTTTGAAGACGTTGAGGGATTACAACGCCAAATATCAAAGGAGTGAAGAGATGTACCCTGGAACCGGAGTGGATTAAATAGTCTTTGGCCCAATTTGGGATCAAGACCAATTAATTATGTTATGAGCCCATTAGCCCAGTTAATTACGAATTGAGGACTTATGGCCATCTTGGGCTATGTCCAATCATGTCTGGAATATTGACTTCCTGTTGGTCCCTTGAAGGAGAGGCTTTGCCTCTATCCATTCGGCCAATTGGGCCAGTGTCTAGTGTTAAACACTAAAGACGAATCAGTGTTGAACACTGGGAATAAGATTGATAAGTTAGTGTTTCAACACTAAAAGATAGTTGGTGTTAAACACCAGCAACCAGGCTTTCAGATTAGTGTTGAACACTAAAACAGTCCAGTGTTAAACACTGGCAACAGGAGTCCCAAACTAGTGTTGGACACTACGGTAATCAGTGTTGAACACTGCAAATATAGTTCTGTGCTTAGTGTTACACTAAGGCCAAACAATGTTTTGTCACTGAATTCAGGGGTTCCGTTTTAGTGTTTAAACACTAAGGCAAGAGGGGTCACGTGGCAACACGTGAGAGCGCCCTCCCTTCACTTGTTCTTCTGAGACTATGCATCTTTTAGAGCATCACGTGCCATCACGTGACGGGGATTCAAGCGCTTATGTGTTAAAGCTTCTGTCAAGAGTCACGTGAGTCACGTGAGGCACTGCTTCCAGAGGGCTTTCTGTAGATCTTTTGGGGGGGAGGGTCACGTGGTGGCACGTGACCCTGCCTTTATGTATGTTGTTTAGAAGATCCGTCAATCTTTTTTCAGGAATTAAATTCCTCGTAGGGTTAAACCCTAATAAAAAGCTTTAAATTCCAGAGGAATTAAATTCCTACTTCCTTTTGAAGATTTATATTCTGGAATAGAGTTGAACTCTGAATTTTCTGTAGGAATTAAATTCCTCATATATGTGAAGAACTGAATAGGGTTAAACCCTAATAAAAGCTTTAAAGAATTAAACTCCCATTCTCGGTTAAAGAATTATGATTAAGGGAATTAAACTCCCGTTGTTTCAACAGAACTAAGTTCTTAATTAGGGTTAAACCCTGTTTCTTTTTGTTCTGAAGGAATTAAATTCCCATAACACAGGGTCAAGCCCTAATTTTATTTTAAAGGAATTAAATTCCTATAGTTCTGTGAGAATTGAATTCTCGTGCTTCCGTTCCCTCTCTATGCTTTGGATCTGCATGGCAGGATCTCAACCCATTGAGAATTAAATTCTCAACTCAAGGGGAGATGTGCACTTTACAGATCCTCCATCAAAGAGAGAAGAAATATGTCCCTCTGTTCTATATCAGAGTTAAACTCTGTTGAGAATTAAATTCTCTTTCTTTCAATGAAAACCTTCCCTTTCTTACCTAGGGTTTTCTTTTGCAGAAGATCCAAATTCCTCTCAAGTATCAAGGCTCTCTCTCTTTTCTTCCCTCTGCGTGTATATATTTTTGCGTGTCTCTTGGCTCCTATTTATAGGAGAAGCAGCCGAGTCAATTAGTTTTTTGACGAATCTTCATTGAGAGATTTGATTTGCATCCATCATTCGTTTTGGACCTTTGGATTATTAGGTGAATTTTATTCACCATTGGATTTCAAATCCAGGGATTCTCCTTTGTTATTTCTGTTAGTTTTAAAGGGGAAATCTTTCCAAGTTCAGGATTTTTCCATAGATAGATGATATTCAATCATCTTTAAATCTTTAATTCGGTTGGTTCCAGATAATCGCTTTCCTTTGGAAAGATTTGAATCTCTTTCAGAATTTAATTCTGTTAACAAAATGGGCTTTGAAAGCCGGTCACGTGTGACCACGTGACCCATGGTCACATGTGGGCACGTGACCCCCTTGGAACGAGCCTTCTTCCTTCTTTTTACGCTCTGTCTTCTGGTTGCTGCTTAACTATCACGTGCCACCACGTGACAACTGATCACGTGTGAACACGTGACCCTGGCATGGAGCCTTCTTCTCGATTTAACCGGAGAATGAGTCTGATGTTTTGAGTGTCACGTGCCAACACGTGACCCTGGTCACGTGGAAGCACGTGACCTCTTCTGAAGCCTTTTTCTTGATTTGCTCAGGGAGCTGTTGGGTTTTGAAGCTGCTTTTTGATTGTCACGTGCCAACACGTGACCCAGGTCACGTGGGAACACGTGACCCTTTCTGAAGCCCTTATCTTTGATGTAATCAGGAAGCTGAATTTGCTTTGCTGATGCTTTTAGGTGTCACGTGCCAACACGTGACTGCTGGTCACGTGTAAGCACGTGACCCTCTTCTGAAGCTTTCTCCATAAGCTTTTCTGATTTTAAATCAGGAAACAACGACCTCAAATACATCGTTACGGGGGAGCTAAATCCATTCTCCATAAATGAAGTCCACAAATATAAAGATGCAAAGTATTTCCTACCAGACTTCAAAGACACAGAAAGATGACATAAGCCAGAGAGCCAAAAAAAAAGCCATCGCCACTATCCTGGTCTTTGGGAGTGGTACCGAGGAAGACAAAGAGATAGTCTACTCGGGGCAATTCTAAAGCAACAGGCCCGGACCATCTACCCCTATTTTGGTCTTCGGCAGTGACTCTGAGGATGAGGCCAACTCAGTGTTCTCCGTCCACCCGTCTGACGAGGCCAACATAGTGTTCTCCGTCCGCCCGTCAATGCAGACCTTCACTGGAGCTGATCAGAGTTTACAAATTACCATGGTTCCGCCACGATATTATAAGGAACTGGATGCACTTGATACATACAGCGTACAAGAGCTGCAGACCTTCTACGTCCCTCTCAGGCGAAGAGGTGAAAAGGCGATTCTCTTCTATCGATCTACGGAGACCAAAGTGGAGAAAGAAGTCTGGCATGGTGCCGATTTTACGCTTGACAGGCTTCAACCGATCTGTCTGCCCAGATATTATGCAGAGGGATTAAAGAGGCTATTAAAATGCCAAGGCGTACCCTTCAAATAAACTGCTCGACAAGCCCAGCTCTACAACAAGATCTGGGACGTTCCCGGGACTCAGCGAAAAATGCCTAACAGGAGGATAGAGATGACTGGGGTTGGATACATTCAGTCCAAGAAACGGGAGCAATTCCATGGCTGCCGTGTCATAAATAACTCCGATAGAGAGGGGAATGCTTTTCCAGATAGCGCTGATATTGAACTAGAGCAAGAGCCCACCGTAAAAATACCGAGTCTGTTATTCGAAGAACAAATTGACAAGCTAATAAGGGAAGCATGTCAAAAGGTTCAGGATGACCACAACTGCAAAATGGACATTTACGAGAAAGCCATGACACAACATCTCATTCAGAAGTCTACGAAAAGAGAAGACCATGATGCCCTTCACCCTCAGCTCGCTGTGCGCTTTCGTGGCAAGGAAAAAGCCCGACACAGAAGCAATAATAAGGTGAAGAACGGGAATGACGTTCAAAAACAGCGAAGCGGATCCAAGAAGCCACGCGATTGAGAAAAATTCAGCTGGAATCCGTCTTTTACGAAGAAGATGGGTCGGGAATATTCTTTCCCCCAGGACAAGACAAGGAAAATATTTAACCTTGTCATTAAGTGTCAAATGATGACGCTCCCGAAGCCTCGGTACCCCGAACAGATAAATGAGATCCATTATCCGGCTTATTGCTCCTACCATCGAGCAATAGGACATCCTCTGGAAGACTGATTCACCTTCAAAGATTGGGTCGAAGACCAGTATCAGTAAGGCATGTTTGCTCTATCCGACAATTGGAGGGTAGCCCCACCACGAAAGTATGAGCCAAAAGCAACCTATATTGCGAGGGTAAGTCCATGTAACATTTCAGAAAAATAAAATATTATTTTTGGGAATTTTTATAATTAAATAATAAATATATTGAATATTTTATTAATACGGTATAATTAAATGCCGATAAATCGGAAAATATTTGGAAAATTATAGAAATTACTGAAATGAGGATGTTTTATGTGATTTAAGCAAATTATAACTTTTTATAATTTATCATATTCATTTTTAAAGCTAATCGCGATTAAATATCGCTAATCGCGCATTAAGCCGGTTTTGTGCACATGACATGCACCCTATCATATTTTTATACTTGTGCATTTTGTTAACCATGACATTTTGCTTTTGGATTTT
This sequence comes from Agapanthus africanus, assembly GCA_030015575.1. Taxonomy (NCBI): domain Eukaryota; kingdom Viridiplantae; phylum Streptophyta; class Magnoliopsida; order Asparagales; family Amaryllidaceae; genus Agapanthus; species Agapanthus africanus. The sequence goes on along the minus strand of CM057350.1, from coordinate 125,101,718 downwards.
CATTTGGGTTTACAAATAAAAGAAAGAAAAGAAAACAAAAGAAAATAATAAAGAAAGAGGGATGGGCAAGAGAGAGAGAGGTGAGGGGTCAACCCAAGACCATGACTCCTTGTCCCTTCATTATTTCTTCTTCATTTCTCTCCCCTCTCTTCTCTCATGGCAGCAACTCCTCCCCTCTCCTCTTCAAACCCTCAATTCATCACCAAAAACTACTCAAAAGTCCATCTCCATTTCACAAAAAGCATGCACAAGCTCACAAGCTACACTTTGGACCAAGAAAGTTTGCATTTTGGTGCTCTAGGGGATTCATGAGTGCCAAATGAGATAATTCTTTCACATTAAGTGTAGTATTCTATTTGCTTTAGCCTTTATTCAATTTTAAATTCAATTTCGTGTAGTTTTGTGCACCTTGGAAATTCCTAGAGAGGGTTAGGGTTTAGGTTGAGTTGTGTGGTGAACTTGAGTGTATTTTAGTGACCTTAAACCCCTCTATGGTGTTAGAAACCCAGAACATACACAAGATAAAACTCGAAACCCAAATTTCTGAAAAACAGTAACTTGTTATGTCGGTTTGTGAAGTAGTAGTGGGTGTAGGGAAATCTGGGATGACCTGGGAGTTTTACTAGAAAAGTAAACAACACTAATAGCCTAGATTGACCACCACGAGACCACCCTACCAATACGACATCCCAACTCCCCTGAAAATCCTAGCAGGCCAGATTTTTCCTTCATGTGGCCGGTTATGGGGTGAGAGATTTGGGTCCAGGTTGCTTCAGTAGGTCATATACACCCTATATATCACCCTAGTGTTGTTCGCTTATCTTGTTTTCACCTTAAACAAAATCTGGGACTAAATTCATGAGTTGCTGTTTTGATTCGGGGTTATATTTTTTCGTATTTTGGATTCTGGATTTTAGTATTTGTGTTTTACCTCGATCACTTGACGTTTGTACGTCGAAATCGAGTGTTATTTGGTTGATTTGCGAGAGCAGACCATAGGTTTTGAACTATGTGAGAAACATGTGTCGTTTTGGTTTTGATTTGGATTTTAATGCGATACGATACATTATGACGTGTAGATACCCCCATGCGGACTTCGATACGACAAGCAAGCGAGTGGCGACTTCGGCATCGGCAAACGAAGATTAGGTGAGTAGATATATATATCTACGGGGGAGTCGGGTGGATGGCGTATAGCACCCCGCAGTTCGTAGTATAGCTTATATATATATGGTTATATATGTGTTTTATATTACGTGGATGATTATCAAGATATGATTTTGTGTTCATGGTTTAGTTTAGGGTAGTTAGAAGTAACTTAGTTTAGCTTCTTAGTCGCGAACCCTAGAAGAAGGTTTACACCCACACGCACACACACTAGCATACTTTTATTACTTGTGCGTATATGGGGATACGTATACACACACAGGTATGGGACTAGGCATACACACACACACACACACGTATACCTATACATGGATAATGAGGATATTGGATGATATTTGGAGATGAGTCGATGAGATTGGGCATGATGCTATGAGATCGGTGATATGTTTTGTTTCGTATTTTGAGATACGACATGAGATTTTAGCGAGCCTTTAGGCGTGTGTTTTCATACACGCATATATATGCAGATGGTATCAGTTTGTACTAGACTTAGATCAGTACCCCCAGTTCATGAGATATGATGATAAGGATACCAGATAAATGATGAGATAAATATGAGATTCGACCCGTACCCATATTTGGGATGCCGTACGATGGATTTACGGTACGGGCTATATATTGATGATAGATCCACACTTTTGACTCGAGAATGTCATATTGTATATTGTATCGTATGTGATACTATTGAGGCAGGATCACCGACTATTATATTTATATATATCGACTCAGATTTATGTGATTTTCCCTTACCCTTTCGATTAGACTGTTCGTTTAGTCCTGTAGTTTACTTGTAGATGTTAGACTAAACTCGAGTCATACCTATTTCAAACTAATGAATCATGAGTATTTTAAAGGCATGCCAAGGGATTCTACGGATATTTCAAAGGACGTACCTCTTTTCTTAAAAACACCGTAGCCCCTATTTTCCAAACACCACGATTCGTGTGATTTCAAATGACAAACTATATGACCCGTATAACTAATGTAGATTCCTTCTTGTTGCATTTACTTTCCATTTCCATATTCACGTTGTTATTAGCGTATTTCATGCTTATATACTTGTGATTATGTTATATTAAACCCATGCTGTCAGAACACCAGCACCATTATCGATTATGCGTATGCTCCATGTACACCTGCTTGCCGGCTCACACACTTCATCATCGATAATTGCCATGTCACTACACAGTAGAATTGTTGCATCAGGATATGACTACTTGCGTACATACATATTGTACACCTATACTTGCGTATATACATATTGTACACCCATACTTGCGTACATACATATTGTACACCCATACTTGCATACATATATATTTGCACATACATAGATGATTCTGGTTTGATTTTGGAGATTTGGGAACCGCAAGATATATTTTAAAACTGGATTCATTTAAAAGAGCGGTTTTCCCTCGATATGTGCATGTTACTGTTCCATATTGCATGATATACGGATATGCTTACATTTCTGTTATATATCGCATACATCATGCTTTATGACTACACGCAGTGAGATATGTTGTTTTCATGAGATTTCTGGATTTGAGAACCGTGGCTATTTCAAAAGAAAACATGTACTGTTTTAAAAACCCGGTTTCTCTTGATATGATATTTCAGTGCGTCCATCATGAGTTTTATCGGTTCTGATATATATCCCATGCGAGGAGGTGTCGTGGGCCGTGTGCGGGTACACGGTGGGGCTCGGAGGTACCCGGGGCAAGAAGATCGATGGACCACGCCGATGAGCCTGACAGGGGAATCATACCTACCGGTGACAGTATTTAGACTCGGCGGTTATCATGGGGATACCGACCGGAGTTATGTACGTATGGATACGTCGAATTGCGAGAGTCGAAGCTGGGCTCTCGGGTTTTCAAGATAGCGTATGATACGTACCTATCAGGGCCATTCATGGTGACAACACCTGATAGATCAGTATTTACGTGTCGATGCTGGACACGGGTTTCATGATTTTGATGTGTCGCGAGGGACACACGTTGATTTATATCTTCATACTTCCAGGCATATGCTTTATGATATTTACATGCATAATGTTGTTGTTGGTTGACATGTGGACAAGATCCACATGCATACAGGCATTTATAATATTGTTGGATGTTACCCACATGCTTATTGGCATTGATTACCCTGTACTGTTACGGTCACCCTAGATATCATAGTATTACCTTTATGATATAGTTGACCTAGGAGTCGTTGTTTGTTCGATTTCTACTTGTCGATGAATTTTCTACTCACGAGTTGGCAACTCACCCTCGTTGTGCCACAGTTTCTTGCAGGTTTTGCTGTACAAGTTTTTCCCTTGGCGACTTTGCTGGCGCACTATTTCATTCCGGGTGATTGCTTTGGTAGGCGGGTTCACTTGCATCGAGACCACCATTGTACTTTATTTGCATTTAGTTGTATCTAGTAAAACTCCATCAACCAGACTTGTATATTATTTCAGACTTAGAAAACCAGTTGTTTATTCTTTCAACCTTAGAGTCGCGTGTTGTATTATTATGGGTTTCTTGATATTTTGAGTTCCTTTTGAGTTTTGATCCTCGCCCTTCGGCGTTGTATATTGTATTGCTTGTATGGTTGTGACAGTCAATTGACGAAGAGCTAGCTCCCGCTTGGGGATGCCTTTATTCATATTATGCTTGTTGTACCCCCTTTTGGGGCCAGTATTTACAAAGGAAACTCTGCCGAAATTTTCAGAAAAGACTTGAGATTTTAAAAATGCATACTTCGGCATATGTTATTAAAACCCCTTTGTTTTAAAACATGTTTTCTTCACTTCTTTCTTTAAATGGTTTAGATTTTTGGGATTTCTTGGCTTACTTGAATTAGATGAGGTCCTATAGACTTCATATGATTCAAGTGTCAGTCGCGTGCCATTTCGAGTCATGACAGTCCAGATCAACATCGAGCTTGGAAATGAACTCGTACCTGCCACTTGATAACATTTTCAAAGGAGGGGGAGCACGAGAATATAGCCGACCTCTCCTAGTGCTTCCCAAATGAGAATGAGGACGAGATGATCTCATAGTTTCCACCGATGCCAAAAGAGCTGAAAGATGAGATACATACCACGGCGAACAATCTAAGGAAAATCGACTTGGGCACGGAAAACGATCCAAGGCCAACGTTCGTCAGCGAGTTATTGTCTAAAAAATAGGTGGCCACACTAAAAGACGTGCTTATACAATATAAAGACTGCTTCGCATGGAATTATTCCGAGATGCCGGGACTAGATCCAGAAATAGCGGTGCATAAACTGGCTATATCACCAGACGTTAAGCCAATCAAACAGGCGCCAAGAAGAATGCGGCTCGAACTCGAGATGAGTATCAACGCCGAAGTCAAGAAACTAATTGACTCTAGCTTCATCCAAGAAGTTCAGTATCCTGACTGGATTGCCAATATTGTTCCAGTGATGAAGAAAAATGGGACAGTGTGCATCTTCGTGGACTTTCGGGACCTCAATAAGGCTTGCCCGAAGGATGACTTCCCAGTACCCATTACCGAGCTGATGATCGATAACACGTCCACTCATGAGGTCTTATCCTTCATGGATGGATTTTCGGGGTATAATCAAATAAAAATGCATCCTGAAGACCAAAAGCACACCGCCTTCCGGACTCCGTTAGGCAAATTTTTCTATACGGTGATACCTTTCGGTTTGAAGAACGCAGGCGCTACCTACCAGAGGGATATGACGAAGATCTTCGATGACCTCATATATGAGATTGTCGAATGTTATATCGACGACCTTGGGGTGAAAAGCAAATCGTATGAGGAACACTGGGAGCATTTGAACATAGTGTTCCAGCGTTTTCGGAAGTACAATCTGAAGATGAATCCTCTGAAATGTGCGTTTGGAGTCTCCTCAGGCAAATTCCTAGGATTCATCATACGACATCGAGGCATATAAATAGACCTATCAAAAATCAAGACGATTATGGAAATGCCCACACCAAGAACTCTCAAACAATTGCGGCCTCTCCAAGAAAAGCTCGCATATATCCGACGGTTCATAGCTAACCTCTCCGAAAAATGCCGCCCCTACAGCCATCTAATGAAGAAGGGGATCCCATTCGTTTGGGATCATAAATGCCAAAGTACACTGGATGAAAGCAAGCAATATCTGTAAAACCCTCCGGTACTGACTGCTCCAGTCAGGGGAAAGCCCCTCATCCTATACACAATAGCCCTTGAAGGTTCTTTAGGTGCGCTATGGGCACAGGAAAATGATATAACATTTCAGAAAAATAAAATATTATTTTTGGGAATTTTTATAATTAAATAATAAAATATTGAATATTTTAATAAGGCGGTATAATTAAATACCGATAAATTGGGAAAAAATTCGGAAAATTATGGAAATTACTGAAAAGAGGGTATTTTATGTGATTTATGAAAATTATGAATTTTTATGATTATTATATTCACTATTAGTGCTAATCGTGATTAAATATCACTAATCGCGTATTAAGCGTGTTTTGTGCACATGACATGCACCAAGTTATTTTAACACTTGTTACATTTTATCATGGTCTTTTCTTCATTTATCATGCATGGTTGTTGACTTTAGAAAAGAAAAGAAATGGAAAAAGGGTGTAATGATGACTTGAAGAGAGAGAAAAGGCGACATAATCATTGTAGGAGACCATGCTTGAGAGAAAGATAAAGGGGGTTGCTCCTCATTGTTTCTCCACCATTTTTCTTCTTCCTCTTCTCCCTCATCTCCCTCCATCTACTACCTTCATTACCCATATCAAAATATTCACCAAAACCCCATACCCATTTCTTTAAAAATGTTCATTAGCTCAAAAGAAGCACATTGGACCAAGAAAAATCGAATCTTGAGGACTTGGGGCAACTCAAGAAAATTTTTGAGTTGCTAAATGAGATAATTTCTGCACCTTTAGCTTAGCATTTCAATTCCTTATGTGTCCATATGTGTTTAGTATCGATGTCGAGTGGTTTTATGAACTTAGAAAATCCCTAGATGAGATTAGGGTTTTGAACTTAATCCAAAGGTGAAATTGAGTGTAGTAGTGACCCTAAAACCCCTGTGGTGATTGATTGAAGACCTAAACCAGAGACTAGAACCCCAGAACACGAATTTATAAAACCCAATATCGAAAAACTGTGAAATTTTAATGGTATTTGGATATCTGCTAACACTCGGGGACCTGAAAAATTATTTAGTAAGGACAGTGATGCATGCAGGCAACCTAGGACCTCCCACTGAAACCCTAGCCCCTACCTCCCCAACCTGGCCGCAGATTTAATCCAGAAGGCCGCAAATTGTGGCCTGGGTCCCACCATTTTGATTCATGTTTCTTCCATGGCTCCATCTCCAGTAAACTAGACCCTTGGCATATGCAAAATTGGCTGATTTGACCTAGGGTAAAATCTGGGACCATTTTCATGAGTTGCTGTTTTGATTAGGGTTTATATTTTCCATATTTTGGATTCTGAATTTCAGTAATTGTGTTTTACGTTGATCACTTGACGTTTGTACGACGATATCGAGAGTTGTTGGTGGTTTTGAAGGCGTGGTCCATAGGTTCTAACCTATAGGCCTTTAGCGTGTCGTTTTGGTTTTTCGATGTGATCTTAATACGCATTTGCGATTGGATTATATATGTAAGTACCCTACATGATGTCGAGATGTTGAAGATGAAGATGGTGACATCGGTAGCGGCACACAAGAAGCAAGGTGAGTAGATTTATATCTACGGGGAGAAGTCGGGTGGATGGCGTATAGCACCCCCGCAAAGTTGTGAGAAAAGAATGGGATATGATACATACATACATACATATATATATATATATATATATATACACTTTTATATGTTAGGGTGTGATATGAACCCTAGGAAGAAAGTTTTAGGAGATTAAGGTTTAGGGTTAGCGAGAATTGAAGGAAGGACTCTAGTCGATTTCGTAGTCCGAAACCCCAGGGTAAAGATTTGCATACATGCACATACACATATTCGCATACTTTGACTTCCTTGTACGTATTGGGGACATATTTATATTTGTATTCATATGCTTGAATGACGAGAATGTTATATGATATTTGGGAATGAGTCGATCTGATTGGGCATAATGCCGTGAGATATAGAATGCGTGACCGAGATATGTCGTGATATTATAGAGGGTCATTGGACGACGATACTATGTTGATGATATATTTATGATAGTTGACGAGTTATACATCGAGATATGAGATGAGATATGTTAAGATATTTATAATGGATCGCTTGGGCGATATATACTCCTATATGATGATAAGTATTAATGACACCAGATTGTATGAGACTTTAGATCAGTAGCCAAATCATGATATTGTTGATGATATTAGTAGTGTACTAGACTTAGATCAGTACCCCCTGCTCACGATATGTGATGATGTGGATATCAGATGAATAATGAGATAAATATGATATTTGACCCGTACCCAGATTTGGGATGCCGTACGATAGATTTACCGTACGAGAGATACTTATAAAGTTAGATCCACACTCTTGACTTGAAGATGTCATACTATTATTGCATCGTACGTGATACTGTTGAGGCGAGATCACCGACTACTAGGTATATATGTATAGATTGACTCAAACTTAGGCGGATTCCCTTACCGTTTGACTGGGCTCGAGTCATGCACTTTTTCAAAAGTCAGGAGAATCGTGAGTATGTTTATATACGAAACTGTATGACTCGTATATTGGGTAGGCATATTTTTAGTGTTGCTGTTACTACATCACTTTCTGTATATTCATGATGTTTCATCGCATTGCATGCTTGTACATATGCCATTATTGAGATCATGCCGTCAAGACACCAGCACCATTACCGATGATGCGTATGTTCCACATACACTTACTTGCCGGCTCACACACATCATCATCGGTAATTGACATGTCACGTACACCTTAGAGAATATTACTCATTGACATAGCTTGTTAACTGATAGTTCGACATGGTATTAGCGTACTTGTCCTTATATACTAGATTAGACGTTGCAGTTATTACTTGCTACCGCATGCATATTATCATTCACCGTTTACTTGCTATTGATGATTGGATTTCGGATTTTCATGAGATTTTCAGGATTTGGAAACCGCATGTGAAAGTTTTATAAACTGATGTGTTATTTTAAAGAGAAAAATGCGGTTTTCCTTGATGTGTTGAGTATTGTCCACCATGATGTTTTCTCGGTTCTGAGATGTTTTCGAGACCCGATTCGAGGAGTTGGATGAACCGTCTCGGGTACATGGTGGACCCGGTAAGGTATCCTGGGGCAAGAAGCTCGAGGTGTAGACGATGAGCCTGGCAGGGGCAGATTGCCTACCGGTGATAGCATTTGGACCTGGCGGTTATCCGGAGGATGCCGACCGGAGTCACGAGATGGATATAGGCCGACCCGTACTGCCGGAGCCCACGGGCCGATCCCGCAGATGATACGGAGCCTGAGATATATGAGGGTTTACGTGCCGATGCTGGGCACATGTTTCATGATGTTTTCGAATGTCGATGCTGGATACTCAGGTTTCATGATTTTATGTGTCGCGAGGGACACACGTTGATTTATATTCTCATACTTTCATGCATATGCTGCTATGACTTTTTACATGCATGATGTTGTTATGTCATTGGTTGACACATGGACGAGATCCACATGCATACACCCATTGACTACATAGTTGGATGATATCCACATACTTTTAGACCTGATGATATAGTTGACACTGATTTCATGATGATTACATTGATCACGCCTCATACATGTGATATATTGCACTTATACATAGATAGACCAGGACATTTATTTGAGGATATTACCTGATATGACCTAGGATAGCGTTATGCATGCGATTTCTACTCGTAGATGTTTTTCTACTCACGAGTTGGCGACTCACCCCCGTTGTGCCACAGTTTCTTGCAGGTTTTGCCGCACAGGTTTCGTTGCGGTTTTGCTGGCACACTGTTCCTTCCAGATGATTGCTTGGTAGGTGGGTTCTTTTGCATCAGGACCAATATTGTATATTTTTTATTTCAGTTGTATCTAGTAAAACTCCATCAACCAGACATGTATATTTTATTGACTTAGCAGACCAGTGATGTTTATTCTTTCGACCTAGAGTCGTGCATTGTATTATTATGGATTTCATGTTGTTTTGAGTTTCCTTTTGAGTTTTGATCCTCGTCCTTCGGCGTTGTATACTATTTTGCTTACGTGGTTATGGCCGTCGATTGACGAAAAGCTAGCTCCCGCTTGAGGATGCCTTTTATCATTATGTATATATTTATTATGTTGTATTCCGTTTGGGGCCAGTATTTACAAAGGAAACTCTGAATGACTTGTGATTTTAAAGATGCATATTTCGGCTTATGTTGCTAAACTACTTGATTTAAATTGGTTTTTCCTTCACTTTACTGCTTTTCTTGGTTTTGATTTCTAGGTTTCGGCTTACTTAGATTACGTACGCTTCGAGACGTTTCGTAATTTAAGTACCGGTCATGTTCCGTACTTTTCGGGTCGTGACAAACGACTAGGGGAAGGAGAGAGCTCTGTACTATTTGAGTCGAGTTCTTCTGGGGGCAGAAAACAACTACTCCCCCATCGAAAAGCATTGCCTAGCATTGATCTTCGCGATTATGAAGCTTCGACATTATGCCTTGGCATATGAGGTCCATCTCATATCAAATGTGGATCCTCTCAAATATTTGATGCCAAGAGCCATACGAACAGGAAGGCTTGCCAAATGAGCCCTCTTCTTGATGAAGTTCTCGATAACGTATCGACCCCTCAAGGCAGTGAAAGGCTAGGCCATCGCCGACTTTCTCACAGAGCATCCGATACCAGCCGACTCTCCCTTAAATTGCGAATTGCCAGATGAACATGCATTCGACACAATCGAAGGGAAGAAGGAAGGGAATAATGCCCGATGGGAACTATACTTCGACGGAGCATCTTCCTTGAAGAAGCGAAAGCAAAGCACGCCCATAATCAAAGCTGGGGTAGGCCTTATCTTCGTGACTCCGCAAGGAGAGATAATGCGTTTCACCCTCTCTTTAACAGAGCCAAAAACAAACAACGGGGATGAATATGAAGCTTTGATAGCGGATCTTGAGATTGCTGTCGACATGGGAATCGAAGATCTCCTCATATATGGAGACTCCCAGCTAGTTGTTAGCCAAGTAAATGGTGATTATCAGACGTGTATACCGGAGTTGGTAAAATATAGCGAAAGAGTGCAGCAACTGCTGACTCAAATTCCCTCCTACATCTTAGAAAGCATACCGCGTGTGGAAAACGGCAAGGCGGATGCGTTAGCCAAGCTCGCTAAATAACTGGCCGACGAAAACCTCGATGATGTAAGGATCATTGTGCCAAGCCGCCGGATTCTTGCGCCCGTGGAAATACCTCCGGAGTCGTCTGAAAGAAAGGAAGCGACCAAACAAGCAGCCTTCTAATTAGAGGAGAAGAAAAGGCTAAAGATTGGAGAGAAGTCTTCATAGACTACTTCAAATCCCATCGAACGCCCGAAAATGCATCTTCAAGACATCAGCTCATGAAATGAGCTCTGTCTTTTGCCTTCGTCAATGGTACTCTATATAAGAGATCATTCGACAGTTTGTGGCTAAGGTGCCTGGGACCAGAAGAAGCAAAAAGGGTCGTCCAAGAAACTCACGACGGACTCTGCGGTTCTCATCAAGACGGACCAAAGATGAAGCTGAAGATCAAGATAATGGGTTACTATTGGCCCACAATAATTCAGGACTGTCTCGAATATGCGAAGCAGTGTCACTCATGCCAGATTCACGGGGAATTCATCCACCAACATCCAAATCCGCAACACCCAACACTGGTTAATTGGCCGTTCGAAATGTAGAGAACCGATATAATCGGGCCCATCGAACCAGCATCATAGGTACATCGGTTCATATTAGCAACAACCAATTACTTCTCTAAGTGGGCAGAGGCAGTATCGCTAAAGGAAGTGAAGACGGAGAACATCCTCCATTTCTTCAGGACATATATCATCTACCGGTTCGGCACTCCGTGACGGATCATCTCGGATAATGGGCCGGCTTACAGAAGCCATAAGATCAGCCACTTCGCGCAACAGCATAATATAGACTGGAAATACTCTTCAGTCAATAATACTCGAGCTAACGGTCTAGTTGGGGCTTTCAATAAGACCTTGACGAAGATCATAAAGAAAACAGTGTCCAGAAACAAAAAGGACTGGCATGAGAGACTGCATGAAGCTCTCTGGGCGTATCGAACCACGTTCAAAACGGCCACGAATACAACGCCATTCGCATTGTCATTCGACATGGAAGCGGTACTTCCCTTGGAGATAGAGCTACCCTCTCTATGAGTGGCAGTTCGATATGAGCTGACGGATGAAGGAAATGCCCATCTTCGGCTCGAGGAGCTCGACGCCCTCGATGAAACTCGTCTCATGGTGCAACAAAACCTGGAAGCTTACAAAGAAAGGATGATGCGCTCATACGAAAGACTAACTAGACTGAGAACATTCTGCTAAGGAGAACTTGTTCTAGTCGTAAAAAGACCTATGATCCCCAACCGTGCAAAGCGGGGAAAATTCGAGCCGAACTATGAGGGTCCGTACATCATAGACAAAGTCTACCAAGGTGGGGCATACTTGCTTATGGATATGCATGGCGAAAGACCATTCTGGCCAATAAACGGCTGGTTTCTTAAGAAATACTACGCTTGACAAGTCACGACTCAGGCTAATGATAGATGACGACGCTTGTGTCCGCTCGCTGTCTTCCTGAGTCAAGACTCTATAGTAGTATCCAATAAAATTTTGCCTTGAAGCATGCTACGGACCGAGATGTCCCTAAACTAACAATGGACCATAATGTCCTTAAACTAATACGTTGCCTCAAACACGGCGGTAATGGAACTCAAGTCCACAAGTCCTAACAGCGAAGACTGCAACTCAAGTCCCGCTGGCTACATAGCTACCCCGGTGGTGAAGTCCCCCTAAGTTTCGTTGGTAAACATAGGGGTAAAAAGAAAAGAAAAAAAATGGTATTTCCATAAGAGAAATGGGCATGGATGAAAATCTAAAAGGGCGCCGTGAATAAAAACAGCAGGGCTACCAGTGAGCTTGTGAAAATCCGAAAGGGCGCAATCTCATAAAATTTTCCCTTACGTGATCCTTTCGATTCGTAAGGAGAACTCCCCCTATGAGCCCCTCATGGCTCATATGATTCAAAGCCTTAAGCTACAGGGACCTGAACCTGTTCTTAAGCCGTCATACTTCCCAAGTTGCCCTACAGGTGGTCCAACATTGGCCCTTGTATACAATCCACGGGCATAAATAAACGTTTCCCTCAACAAGTTCCACCAATCACGAGCAATGTAACAACCCTAAACTTTCTGTACAATTTTTTTTCAAAAAAATACAGAAAGGGGTACTTGAGCCTGAGCACAAGTTGTTAGTTGTATGTATGCCCGAGAGGCCAGTATTGTACAGATGATGTATATTATATTGGATGCTTGGACATATATAGAGATGACTTTCTTACTCGATATGATAGTATGCTATCTGGTTGCTCTTTATCTTAACATGTATACTTTTCTCTTTATACTGTCTTATGGTTACATGTTGGTAAAGCCCTTAGGATGTGTACTTGACTACCTGGACTATGATGCGGATCATACTAGTGGGGACATGGAAGTCCATAAGTACATCCTTCAAGGTCCCTAGTCGTGGGTGTATCGAGACGGGGCATCGATATACCAGTGTAGACTAGCGTATACGCTTCTCGACCCATGAGATGGGCGATGGATGATCCCATATCTATTGGTGTTTGACATCAGAGATGGTATACGGGTGCTCAGTGGAGACTGGGTACACTGGACAGACTCGCCGAGAACTCCCAGATGGTATTATACCTCACGTCAGATGGCAGTTCTCAGGTGACACTTGTGTAGGTTAGTCTGTAGACCCGAGATCGTCATAGAGTCTTGTGTGATTCCCACTGTGCTTTGATTTCCACCTTACCACGTCCATGAGGGCGTGCAAAACGGTGGTTTTTGGATACAGTCCCGAGTCACATGGAGGCAATGAGCGATAGGAGGGGCTTCATCTCTCCTGGTATTGGGGGTTGATGTTGCACTGTGCTCGATTGGCCGTAACAGGGAAGTCCCTGGCCAGGGCTGATTAGAGATTTACCGGTAAGTGTTACCAGTAGTTTCTCGACCCGTTATGAGCCTCACATCGGCACGACTTATCGGTTATTGGGGTCTGACGTTTACCACCCCTAGACTTGATATGCGACATATCAGACGAGGAGACCGGACTGTACGGGAAGTGTTGCCGATTGGCTCAACGGGAGTTGTAGCAGGTTCGCTTGTTTTCTTCTGATCGCTCAATACCCAGGTGGCCGTTACGTTTAGCTGACCGCTTGCGGCTTGGGGGTGCTTGATATGATCATCACCCACTGCCGGCGTATTGACGAGTCTTAGAGTCCCATAAAGGAGTTACCTAGTCCAGGCGAAACGTTGTGGTGCGCGTACCTAGCACCTCATGAAGGGATTGGAAGCATCACATGTACCAAAGATGGAATTTTTAGGGTGCTAAGTTAACAAACACAAGTTATAAGTTTGTTTTGCTTTCGAACAACAAGAAGGAGCTTGTAGCTCACTGGTAAGACCTTGCACTGCTGAACCAAAGCACCAGAGTTCAAATCCCATCAGGCACACATTATTTTTATTTAAAATTCTTTTAATCTTTTAGAAGCCCAAGAGTCTACATGTGCACTATACGTAATAGGGTAAGTTACAGAGTAAACAAACGGGTCCACAAGTCAAGACCAAGCGTCGGGGACACGTGGCAAGGAGACGCGGCCCAACTCGGCCGACTCGGGCCGGCGACTCGCCCGACTCGGCCGCCGCCGCCGGTCTGACTCAACCGAAACCCTAATTTTCTTTACCTGTTGCGACTCTTGAACTCCCCCCATAACCCCTGTATTATTTAATTTCCCTGCACATTTACAAAACAAATTAAAACACACATTTAATCCATTTTAATACAAAATTTTAATACACCCTTTCAATAACCTAAACCATAATTTTTCCTATGAATACCACCCCTCAAATCACCCCCCTCACTGACAAATCCCTGCCCAAACTCTCAAGAAAATTCCCAAGACTTTTTGTGTGCAAGTGGAGTTAGCAAAGGGCGAAGCTCCGACGAACTTCCGACGACAATCCGAGGAGATTCCGACGACTAAACGACGCACCTGCACCTCCTACCTCTTCCTCCTTCTCTCTTCTAGTCTAATAACCTGTAAGTCCCCACTTCTTCCTCTTTTCTTTATTCTAAAAATATTTAAAACTAAAACCCGACGGAAGCGGAGTTAATCCGACTTCCGATTCGGTTTTTCCTTAAAAAGTTCTATTTTCTTAAACACAATAATACCAAACTCTTATGTCATGACCACTAAACATTAATGAAGACAATAGAATGAGTTTGACATCAAAATAATAACCTAGCAAGTTTTATTCCATTTTTACATTAAAATACCTTCATGTTTCATTTCGTCATACTTGAACTTTTTAAACCGTATTACCTTAGAAAACTCACGAGGTAATGACCTACCTCCTCAAAACTCACATATCTAACATAGCATGATGAAATTTGGGAACAAAGATTTAGGAAAAATATTATTTTACACATAACTACCTCCGACTTATAAAAACCTTTTTCTACAAGATGTGTATTTTAACAAATCTTTGCAAACTCGCCTTTACAGCCTATTTCGGGGAACCCGTTCGGGATGGTGCAGATTATCGCACATCCTCGGGCCTAGTAGAGTGAGATGCAGACCTCCGCAAGGAGCATACGATCTCGAAAGATTTAAAATACAATTTTCTTTAGAAAATGTGATTTAAAACTTATATTTTTAATAAATAAATATATATGTAATTAATATCAAAATATTTATTTTAATATTTATAATATTCCACATTTCCAAAATTCAAGAAAAACATCTCATTTATAAGAAAATACCATACAATTCCAATATTACAAATAAATACCATATATTATGAAATTATGTTTTATTCACTAGAAATGTCACATTGATAAAATATACATCAATGAAAACTTTAAAGACGGCAATAAAATACTTGAGGTGTATTTTGAAAATTATACAAAATTAGTTTTACATAAAACCCCCTCAAGTTATACTAAATTACAATAAGGACCCTAGTAAATATAGGTTTAAGCGGGACCAGTCTGTTGAGCCTCAGGGAGCCGGAGATATGGGTGCTTGCCTATTTAAGGTAGACAACTTAACAAACGGTGTTATCAACACGGTAATTGTCATTGAAAAAGACACAAATCTTGCCGTCCATGTGCAACAGTTACCGATAACACCAAAACCTAATTCAGAATTCAATTTCTTTTCTAATTGTCTGTCCCAGACTGAGTCTCAATATAATTAATCTGACTTGAATATGATTCAAGTATCAAACTTCAATACAACATGGATCTATGAATTCGTCTATTCAATCTATATCAAACTACATTGACTGAACCGAACCATGGATATATTTCATCTACATGATCATCCATTATATCCGTTCCATTACTGATATCATGGTTTTGACAAGTCCTCCATCTATATACAATATACAATTCAAACAAATACAAACAATACAATCAAGCCATCGCGGGGTTTATCAGGGGTAGACTGGTACGGAATATATTAAAGGTGGCACGAGGTGGTCACTTAAGACGTAATTACATCCATACCGTTGTTCCGTGGTATTATCGACAGAGCCTTGTACTACGGGTTACCAAAGTCCACGGTGTAAGTTGGACTCCTCTCGTATACACTGGTATCTTCTGTACCAAGCTACAAACAACTGCGCCAACATTATAATAAAACATTATAAAACTATACTCTCACTTTGTCTATTCTACTTCTCTCTCATCTTTGGGACCTACCGAGCGATTTGTTCGCTGATGACATTCTCTTTCTTCTTCTTTGGAATGTCGTCAGGTGATTTGGACTCACTGGAGATCGAGCCCACCAGCGAGGATTTGGACCAACTAGCTTTCGATCCAGAGCTTTAGACTCCTTGTATACATTTACATTCTGTATTTTCCATTTCTGTTATACCACTGTTTAGGCATTGCTTTTCATTCCATGTATTTACTTTTCAGATGTATTGTAAAAAGAATGTTAATAAATAAAGTTGATGTTCAATATATATCTATTGTCAATGTCTCTTGTGCATTTTACTTATATTGCTTAAATACGCTTAGCGTGTTTACTTCAGAATAAATATGTAGCGACCAGCCGCGTCCCCTTCACCGTACACCGGGAAGCGGGGCGTGACAGGTTTTGTTGGTGGCCCATACAGGTCAAAGCTGTATGGAACCCTACCATGCAGTTCAGTTCTGCGTGGACAATCTAAGCAATATAACATAAGAACCAGCAACTGAAAACATTCTTTACAATTCACATTCCTTGAATCTTATCATTTCATATACTTTGAATCTGTCCTAACCAAAAATTTTCTTTCAAGGTTATGGATTCCCTAAACGACACCAGCACCAACTTCAACAACACTCCACCCCCTACCGATTACACCTGCTATAGCTGCTCCGATCAACGAGCAGACGGTTATGCTTGAGGTAATCCACAGCCTCCTAGAAGGATAGCAGCAGCAGACTGCTATCCTGATGAACCAGCAGCAGACTGCTATCCTGATGAACCGACCAGAGGCAGAAGCACCTGGGGTGAAGCAATTCAGGGCCTTACACCCCAAGCAGTTCGCAGGAAAAGAGGGCCCTCTGGAAGCTGAGGAATGGACTCAAAGCGTAGAAGATTATCTGGCAACGGCACAAGTGCTAGAGATAGCTTGGGTCCGAGTTGCAAAGCTGCAGCTCACGGACAATGCACGGGTTTGGTGGAAGGTGGAAGAAAGCCGTCTTGATCAACCTATCGAATGGAAGACTTTCCATGACATGTTCGATGCAAAGTACTTCCCTGAGACTGCCCGCTTTGATATGGAACAACAGGCAACAAGGTTCAATGTAGACCAAATAAGTAGATGAGTATGATGCTGAGTTTACCATACTCAGTAGGTAAGATATGGCTCAATGTTCTATTTTATATCACATACCGCACAGCTAACACAAGACCGTAACAGGTTTGCGACCCATCTCATACCGACTGCTAAGATCAGATCTAGAAGATTTCAGCAAGGGTTGGACCAAGAATTCCAAGATGCATTAGCTACAGGGGATTTCCCAACCCATGATTTGACTTTGAAGGCTGTCCGAAGATACGATGCAGTACTGAAGAAAAAGGGCAGACCTCAATCTGCCGGAGTTAAGCGCCCAGCCAACCAGATGGCAGGAGGAGCCTCTTCAAGGCCAACTGTTGAACCCAGAAGATCGGAAGAAACCAATAACCAGTCGAGTTCAGATTTTTGCTTCTACTACAAGAGGGAAGGACACTTGTGGAAGGACTGTAGGCGCGCAAAAGGCCTATGCTTAGTTTGTGGCGCATCCAATTACGAAATTGGAATCTGTCCTTATACACGCAACCAAGCTCACACACCCACCAACTACCCGCAGCGGCTAGCTATCCAGGCCCCTGCACAACGTCTTGCACCTCCAGCTCCACCTCCTGCACAGCCTACTCGCCAACTCCATCAAGCAATGAGGAACATGCCTTGAGGGCAGAGAAACATGCCCTAAGGACAGAGGAATGTGCCTCCAGTTAGGAGGAATGTACCATGGCGTCAGGCTTTCCTTTTAGCGACCGAAGAAGTAGAGGCCGTAGACCAAGGTAACCCTGGTAATTTCCTCATCTCTTTTCAAATCTCTCACATTCTTTCATTCCTTCACATATTTTTCATACACTACCAATAATCCTATCACCAAACTTTCCTTGAATATATCACACTTTCCTTTTACAAATTTCGAGAACGAAATTTTTATAAGGAGGGTAGAATGTAACAATCCTAAACTTTCTGTACAATTTTTTTTCAAAAAAATACAGAAAGGGGTACTTGAGTCTGAGCACAAGTTATAAGTTTGTTTTTCTTTAGAACAACAAGAAGGAGCTTGTAGCTCACTGGTAAGACCTTGCACTGCTGAACCAAAGCACCAGAGTTCAAATCCCATCAGCCACACATTATTTTTATTTAAAGTTCTTTTAATCTTTTAGAAGCCTAAGAGTCTACACGTGCACTACACGTAATAGGGTAAGTTACAGAGTAAACAAACGGGTCCACGAGTCAAGACCAAGTGTCGTGGACATGTGACAAGGAGACGCGACCCGACTCGGCCGACTCGGGCCGGCGACTCGCCCTACTTGGCTGGCGCCGCCGGTCTGACTCGGCCGAAACCCTAATTTTCTTTACCTGTTGCGACTCTTGAACTCCCCCCATAACCCCTATATTATTTAATTTCCCTGCACATTTACAGAGCAAATTAAAATACACATTTAATCCATTTTAATACAAAATTTTAATACACCCTTTCAATACCCTAAACCCTAAATTTTCCTATAAATACCACCCCTCAAATCACCCCCCTCACTCACAAATCCGTGCCCAAACTCTTAAGAAAATTCCCAAGACTTTTTGTGCGCAAGTGGAGTTAGCAAAGGGCGAACCTCCGACGAACTTCCGACGACGATCCGAGGAGATTCCGACGACGAAACGACGCACCGGCACCTCCGAGCTCTTCCTCCTTCTCTCTTCTAGTCTAATAACCTGTAAGTCCCCACTTCTTCCTCTTTTCTTTATTCTAAAAACATTTAAAACTAAAACCCGACGGAAGCGGAGTTAATCCGACTTCCGATTCGGTTTTTCCTTAAAAAGTTCTAATTTCTTAAACACAATAATACCAAACTCTTATATCATGACCATTAAATATTAACGACGATAGAACAAGTTTGACATTAAAATAATAACCGTAGCAAATTTTATTCCATTTTTACATTAAAATACCTTCATATTTTATTTCGATATACTTGAACTTTTTAAACCATATTACCTTAGGAAACTCACGAGGTAATGATCTACTTCCTCACAACACACATATCTAATATAGTACGATAAAATTTGGGAACATAGATTTGGGAAAAATACGATTTTACACATAACTACCTCTGACTTATAAAAACCTTTTTCTACAAGATGTGTATTTTAACAAATCTTTGCAAATGCGCCTCTACAACCCATTTTGGGGGACCCGTTCGGGATGGTACGGATTATCGCACAGCCTCAGACCTAGTAGAGTGAGATGCAGACCTCCGCAAGGAGCATACGATCTCGAAAGATTTAAAAATACAATTTTCTGTAGAAAATGTGATTTAAAACTTATATTTTTAATAAATAAATATATATGTAATTAATATCAAAATATTTATTTTTAATATTTATAATATTACACATTTCCAAAATTCAAGAAAAATATCTCATTTACAAGAAAATACCATACAATTCCAATATTACAAATAAATACAATATATTATGAAATTAGGTTTTATTCACTATAAATGTCACATTGATAAAATATACATCAATGAAAACTTTAAAGACGGTAATAAATTACTTGAGGTGCATTTTGAAAATTATACAAAAAATGGAGCCATGGCAACAACGAAAAGAGAACCGCGACTAAAAGCCGAAATGATTGGACAAGCGTGACTTTCGCGATATAAAAAGCTGAAATGATAGAGCACCGCGGAAAGAAATAAAAAAAATTGGTGAATGAAACTTTTGCCCTGCAGGTAAATCCACATCAACCCCTGTATACAATCCATGGGCATAAACGAAAAGGAAACCATATTTTTCCATCAGGCTCCATCAAAGGGAGAGCCAAGTCTTGACGGTTCATAAAACAACCTAGAGACCAGTTCGACATTCGTTTCGTTACAGCAGACATAGTGTCAACAATGGCGTTTCTTCTCACTCCAACAGGATGCAGATGCAATGTCAACAAACGACCCGAGGATCACAACAAAACGGAGCCATGGCAAAGTCCCTAGTTCCAAGTCTCGACGGTTCACAGATAACCTAGAGACCACCTCGACACTCGTCTCGTTACAAAAGACATAGTGCCAACAAGGGCGTTTCTTCTCACTCCAGCAGGATGCAGATACGACGTCAACAAACGACCCCACGGTCGAAACAAAGCGGAGCCATGACAAAGTCCCTAGTTCCAAGTCTTGACGGTTCACAAAACAACCTAGAGACCACCTAGACATTTGTCTCGTTACAGCAGACGCAGTGTCAACAATGGCGTTTCTTTTCACTCCAGCAGGATGCAGACACGACGTCAAAAAATGACCCCAGGGTCAAAACAAAGCGGAGCCATGGCAAAGTCCCTAGTTCCAAGTCTCGACAGTTCACAAACAACCTAGAGACCACCTCGACACTCGTCTCGTTACAGCAGACATAGTGTCAACAACGATGTTTCTTCTCACTCCAGCAGGATGCAGACGCGATGTCAACAAGTGAACCCAGGGTCAAAACAAAACGGAGCCATGGCAAAGTCCCTAGTTCTAAGTCTCGATGGTTCACAAACAACCTAGAGATCACCTCGACATTCGCCTCATTGCAGCAGACGCAGTGTCGACAAAGGAAGCGAAGGCCAAATTCCCAGCTTTAGGGTCTTGACGGCAACTCAAATAAAACCTGAAAGACTATCGGAGATCATCCCACACCAGCGCGGAGTGCCTATGACTCATCGGGGCTCCCAAACTGAGCCTAACCTTAAGTAAAAAATGACATGGCAAAATTCCTACCGCTTGCTCTCTCGACGGTAATATGACCTTAGGAGATTACTTGAAGACGTCTTGTCCAGCCTCCGAAGGGATCAGAGACACAACAGTCGCGGGGCTACTCGAACAGCAGCGTAAAGTCTACATATCGGGGAATGCATAAGCCAACGCGACGGTACGACGGACAAAAACCATAGTACCATAGACCCTAACGGACCTCTGTCGTAAAAAGTAGGGGTTAACTGGAACGTTAGGACAGGTTTGCCTATAAGCCCAAAGGAGATAAACTAAACAAACTCCGAAATGAGTCCATAAACTACAAGCTCCAAAATGAGTTCATAAACTAGATACTCTGGAATGAGTGAATAAACTACAAACTCCGAAATGAGTTAATAAACGAGAGACTCCGGAATGAGTCCATAAACTACAAACTCCGAAATGAGTACATAAATTACTTCGCACCAGATCAAGACATAAAGAAACAGAATGGTGTAGCTCATGGGCCTCAGGGTTTGGAACTATATCTCTTAAGAGTTGAGATTTGAGTCAATGATAGACGACGACACTTGTGTCCGCTCGCTATCTTCTCAAATCGAGATTCTAAAAGTTATATACTAGCCCGAAACCGGTCATATGCTATATATTACTCTGCACTACTTAACACACACACATACATATGTGGGCAAAATAGTGGGGGGCATTTGTTCCCGTCAAAAATTTCTGCGCAAAAGAGCCCAAGGTATTAAATGGCAACGATACGCTTAAGAAAATTCAAACCAGTATTTTCCGGGCTGTATTTTGACAAACTCCTGAATGAGAATCAGCTAAATTCTAATGGTATCGAAAGCATCTCGAAAAATCCTTCGATTTGATATATTATGGTCCTCATAATTCATTCGAAAACAAAAGTTATGAGCAAATGTACTATGCACGTATAATCTAAGTAATGCTCTACTACATGTGGATACTTTTTTAGTCCCATATCGGGAAAAAGAGAAATTCTTTCTCTACCACCCCCATATAAATAAGAGGGGACACTTCTCAGAAAAAATAGGATTCAATTCTCAAAGGAGCTTAGTTCTCCATAGGAGCTTAGTTCTCTAAGTTAGGGCCTTAGCTGTCCCTTCATAATACGCATATGCGCAAGCGCACGTGGCGCCCGCAATGGGAGGATTCAATCCTTAAAGGAGCTGAGTTCTCCAAGTTAGGGCCTTAGCTTCCCCTCATAATGCGCATATGCGCAAGCACCATGTGCGCCCGCCACGTGCAACGCACGTGCACTCTCCGTGCGAGAATTCAATCCTCAAAGGAGCTTAGTTCATCATAGGAGCTTAGTGTTCCGAGTTAGGGCCTTAGCTGCCCCCCCATAATGCGCATATGCGCAAGCGCCATATGCGCTACGTGCAACGCACGTGTGTCCGCCACGTGCGCACCACGTGCAACGCACGTGCGCCCACCACGTGCGAGGATTCAATCCTCAAAGGAGCTTAGTTCTCCAAGTTAGGGCCTTAGCTGCCCCCATAATACGCATATACGCAAGCGCTATGCCACGTGCAACGCATGTGCATGTGTGCCCGCCGTGTGAGGATTCAATCCTCAAAGGAGCTAGTTCTCCATAGGAGCTTAGTTCTCCAAGTGAGGGCCTTAGCTGCCCCCAATGATGCACATATGTGTAAGTGCCACATGCAACGCACGTACGCCCGCCAAATACGCAACACGTGCGATGCACGTGCGTCCAACACGTGCGAAGCATGTGTGCGAATGTAAAGAAGCCTTTTTCCGCAGCTAGGAGTTTAAGCTCCAACCCGTTCTTCCCCTAATGAGTGGGACATAGTTCAAAGGGTACATCCCTCCACACCTTTGATACATGGCGATGTAATCTCTCAGCATCGTCGGAGAGGTGCTGGGTCCCAACGACCAATGATCCCTCTTTCCAAATAGAGAGGAAACCCCCCATAAGCTTCGAGAAAAACAAAGCAGAAAAGTTCAAAAAGGAAGAAAGAAGAAGATCTCCCTTCTCAGAAAAAAGCTCTAGGTAAATAAAAAAGAAGAGAGATCAAAACATCATGTTTACCTATTGAAGGGTTTAACCCTTTTAGAAAGAAGAACTTAGTTCTTTCTCTGGATCTGAGATTCACAAGACAAGTCTCCCATAAGCTGAGAATTTAATTCTCATCGGGACCAACTTGTTCTTGGAGATCAAAGATTCAGAAAAGAACAAGGAAATTGAACACCTCAGAACAAAATATACAAGGAAAAATCAGCGCCCAGCGCCCCACGTGCCTCTCACGTGGGAGCTATAAAATAAATGAGTGCTTAGCACTCAGTGGCGCCCAGCGCCTCACATGCCTCTCATATGGGCGCTAAGAACATAAAAGTGCTTGACACTCACCGGGCAGCGCCTAGCGCCTCACGTGCTTCGCACGTGGGCGCCATAAAGAGAGCTCAGCACTCAATAGAAAGAGACAAAAAAGGGTAAACTGTTTAACACTTATTGGGCAAATCCCCATGACTGAAAACCCTACATGGCTATGTGTGAGCGTCAGAACTTACATAAGTGCTCAGCACTTTTTGCACCAAAAATAGGACTGAGCCCAAACAAGTGCTTTGCACTTCTTTTCAAATAAAGAGAAAACTGAGTGGACCAAGCCCAAGTTGGCTAACTTAGATCGACCAAGACCATGGGTTCATTATTTCCCAAATTGGTCCCAGTCCCAAATATGACCATCGATCGTCCAACTGATGATATCCAAAACGATATTCATCCCACATCCCCTAAGTTAATCTTAGTCTCCAAAAATGACTAATGATTCTTAGGTGTTCCACCACGATCTTTTCCCTCAAACACGGATATTGATTCAAGGGTACATCTCTCTATACCTCTGATACATGTCGTTGTATTTCTTCAACGTCTTCAAAGAGGCGGCGGGTCCCGACAACCAACAGCTCTTTGGTGCACTACCCAAACTGACATGTACACCCCAAATCAAATCACATCCCAAACTGTATGTATCCCATATCATCGTTGCTCATCCCGACACATAACAAATACACGTGCGCACAAGATGAACAATGGACCGAGATGTCCCTAAACTAACAACGGACCGAAACGTCCTTAAACTAAAACCTCACATCAAAAATGGTTATCTACGGACCGTAACGTCCTCAAACTACTATGGACCAAAACGTCCTTAAACTAAACCCTCACCTCAAAGAGGGTGATCTACTGACCGTAACATCCTCAAACTATTACGGACCGAAACATGTTGTTATATGTATGCCCTAGAGGCCATTATCGTACATGTGATGTATATTATAGTGGATGCTTGGATATATATAGAGAGGACTTTCTTACTCGACATGATAGTATGCTATCTGGTTGTTCTTTGTCTTAACATGTAGACTTGTATTGTGATACTGTCTTTCTCTCATATGTTGATAAAGCCCTTAGGATGTGTACTTGACTATTAGGACTATGATGGAGATCATACTAGTGAGGACAGGGTAGTCCACAAGTACATCCTATAATTGTTCCTAGTCGAGGGTGTATCGAGACAGGGCATCGATACTCCAAAGTAAACTAGCGTATGCGCTTCTTGACCCATATGATAGGCGATAGATGATCCCACATTCATTGGTGTTTGAGATCAATGATGGTATACGGGTGCTCAGTGAAGACTGGGTACACTGAACGGACTCGCCGAGAACTCCTGGTTGGTATTATACCTATCGTTAGATAGCAGTTCTCTGGTGATACTGGTACAGGTTAGTATGTAGATCCGAGATCGTCATACAGTCTTGTGTGATTCCCATTATGCTTTGATTTCCACCTTACCACGTTCAAGAGAACATGCAAAACGGTGGCTTTAGGGTACAGTCCCGAATCACATGGAGGTAATGAGCGATAGGAGGGTGTAGTACCCTAGTTTGTTATACCATGATTTGATTTGATTAATTTATATATTGAGTGGCTATTTCTTGATTTATTGACGTTATGTGTCACACCCCACTTCCCGGTGTATGGGCAGAGGGCGCGACGAGCCCGCTACGTATTAACACAGTAGTAAATACGCTAAGCATAACTAAGCAATATAAAAGAAATATATACAAGAGACAAATGTAATGAAATAACAACTTTATTTATTAATATTCTTTTACAGTACATGGAAAAGTAAATACATCTGAATGAAAGAAATGTCTAAACAGTGGCATAACAGAAAAGGAAAATACAGAATGTAAAAGAAAAAGTACAAGTGAAACTACAGCTCGGGATTTTCAATAAACTGGTCCAAGTCGTCACTGGTGAGCTCGATCTCTGGAAGGTCCGAATCACCTGACGACATTCAAAGAAAGAGAAAGAGAATGCCGTTAGCGAACAAATCGCTCGGTAAGTTCCAAAGATAAAGGAGAAGTAGAATAGGCACACAGAGAGAGAGAGAGAGTGTAACTTTTAAAATTGTATTTAGTGTTAACGCTGTTGTTTGTAGCTTAGTACAGAAGGATACCGGTGTATTGAGAGGAGTCTTAGTAGACCAGAGAATAAGGTGAACGGAATGTACAAGGAACCGTTATGCCATGGTATAACAGCAACGGAATACAGGTTAGGTGTCTTAAATCTTGCAGTCTCGTGCTACTTCTAACACCTTCTGTACTAACCTACCCCTTTAAACCCCGCGATGTCTTATTTGTATTGTTTGTATTGTAGTGTAAATTGTATTGTTTTGTATAGATGTATAATTGGATGACTTGCCGAAACCATGATGTCAGTAAATGGATGTAACTGGAGAATCATAGATGTAACTGAAGAATCATGTAAATGGAAGTATATCCATGGTTCGGTTCAGTCAATACAGATTGAATAGATTGAATATATGTATTCATGGATTCATATTGAATTGTAGTTTGTACTTGAATCATATTCAAGTCAGATTATTTGTAATGAGACTCAGTCTGAGTCAGAATAATTAGAAAAGAAATTGAAGTCTTGAATTAGGTTTTAGTGTTATCGGTAACCGCTGCACATGGACGGCAGGATTTGTGTCTTTTTCAAAGACGATTACCGTGTTGATAACACCGTTTGTTAAGTTGTCTACCTTAAATAGGCAAGCACCCATATCTCCGGCTCCCTGAGGCTCAAGAGACTGGTCCCGCTTAAACCTATATTTACTAGGGTCCTTATTGTAATTTATAAAACTTTAGGGGGTTCTATGTAAAAATAATTTTGTATAATTTACAAAATATACCTCAAGTATTTAATTATCGTCTTTAGGGTTTTCATAGATGTAGATTTTATATATGTGACATTTCTAGTGAATAAACCTATTTTTCATAATACATGGTATTTAGTTGTAAAGTATTGAACTTATATAGAATTTCATGGTATTTTCATGTAAAGTGATTCTTTTCATTTGGAAAAGTTGGAATATTTATATTATATCAAAAATAAATATTTTGATAATACATATATATATATATATGTTTATATAAAATAAATTTTAATTTATTATTTTTTCTAGAAATATCATTTTCTTAAGATATTTGTATTTTAAAATCTTTCGAGACCGAATGCTCCTTGCGGAGGTCCGAATCTCGCACTACTAAGTCTAGGGATGTGCGATAATCCGCACCATCCTAGACGGGTTCCCCAAAATGGGTTGTAGCGGCGCTTAGCAAAGACTTGTTTAAAATACATAATCTTGTGAAAATGGTTTTTATAAGTTAGTGCTAGTTTTGTGTAAAACGGTATTTTCCCGAATTTATGTTTCCCAAAACGTATCGTGCTATGTTGCATATGAGTATTGTGAGGAGGTTGTAGGGTGTTTTTCGTCACCCCATTGAGATGGGAATATGCGCGCGCTTGTCAGGCGCATTACATATTCCCCCTGCCAAGGGTAGGCTGGGGTTTATTGATTGTGGGGATCCGAATCTCCGGCAGCCGCAAACTAAGCTGCCGTTAATTACCCCTCACTTTTGGAGCGAGAGAACCTCCGATTGACGGGTCAAACAGGTCATGCGAACTCAATGTGCAGCGTTGTGTTTTGAAAGGGTTTTGGATATATCGGGGGCCCCGCAGTGTTTTTACGGGGGTCTCGCTACCCGGATAGCGGGCTGGGGGTCAAGGGGGTTAGCAGCCCCCTTGCGGGGTGCGGGGCAGCGCCCCGTTAGAATTTTTTTTCTAACAGGGACAGTGTCATAGAGTGTGTGTGTATCTATATATATATATACATATCTATAAGAAAGGGAAAAGGCGTCCAAAGGACGCGTGGGGGCCAGTGCCTCATGT
This sequence comes from Agapanthus africanus, assembly GCA_030015575.1. Lineage (NCBI taxonomy): Eukaryota > Viridiplantae > Streptophyta > Magnoliopsida > Asparagales > Amaryllidaceae > Agapanthus > Agapanthus africanus. The sequence goes on along the minus strand of CM057350.1, from coordinate 125,074,447 downwards.
GCGTGGCACGCAGGCGCTGGGCGCTAGCGCCTCACGTGCTTAGCACGTGGGCGCTGGGCACCAGCGCCCTACGTGCATGGCACGCGGGCGCTAGGCGTCAGCAGGGAAAGAGACCTGGTCCCTGCACTGGGAGCTGTGCTCCCGATTTGACTTATGGAGTTGAACTCCTGACAGAGATTAATTTAAGGTGTTGAACTCCAATAGATCTTGAATGGAGTTAAACGCCTAAAAATATTTAGAAATAATCAAAGGGGGCTGCTTTGTTTCTCCCCTTTGGCCTTGGATATTCCCAAGATAGGATTTCTGGAGATGGGTCTCCTTCTTCTTCCTCTCGGTTGGCCGGATCTTGGAGAAAGCGGGTGAGATTTAAAAATCTCCCCTTTTTGAGATCTCATAGAAGATTTGAGCTCCCTTTTGTGGGTCTTGTGGTGAAAAACTATTTAGTTTTGGGAAAGAAAGAGTGAAACTCTTGATTTAATTGAAAAGGGGAAGAAGGTTTAGAGAAAGGATAAGGAGGCACAAAAAACCCTAGAGTTTGAGAGAATAAAAAGTGTATGCTTTATTCATCATCATGTTGCCTTATATAAGCTTACAAAATTACACATAACCCCTTGGGCTTTACAAAATGGTATTTTGCCCATCCCATGTCTCATGTGCAATTCCTTTTTGCACATAAGCCATAGGCTTACAAAAATTTGGCTTTATGCCCATTTCGCTTACATTCATGCATAAAAAATTACATCAAAGTTATTTCTTACATGATTTTTTATTTTGGCATGGGGGAGGCCGGCCGCGGGGCTCGACTTGGGCATGAGCCTACTTGCTTAGGTTTGGGCCCGCTTACTTAGGGTTGACCTTGACTTTGACTTGGTCAACTGGGGTACAAATTTTGACCCCAACAAACCCCCCATCAATAAATGCACACCGCATATGTGGATCGTGTGCATGAAATTGATGGATCTTCTTTCACGTGGAGGCGACTTGCTTTGGTTCCCATTTTTTGGGATGCACTGCCCTTTTTACGACATGTACGGTTAACGCTTGGCGTGTCTCCGAGACGGAGTGTCCATAGTAGACATTTTCCCAGCACGGAGTGATTTAGTTCCCGCTTTGTAGGAAGCCTGCACTGCCCTTTTTACGACATGGACGGTCGACGCTTGACGCGTCTCCGAGACGGAGTGTCCGTAGTAGACGTTTCCCAGGCACAGAGTGATTTGGTTCCCGCTTTGTAGGAAGCCTGCACTGCCTTTTTTACGACATGGAAGGTCGACGATTGACGCGTCTCCGAGACGGAGTGTCCGTAGTAGACGTTTCCTCGGCACGGAGCGATTTGGTTCCCGCTTTGTAGGAAGCCTGCACTGCCCTTTTTACGACATGGACGGTCGATGCTTGACGCGTCTCCGAGATGGAGTGTCCGTGGTAGACTTTTCCCTGGCCCGGAGCGATTTGGTTCCCGATTTGTAGGAAGCCTGCACTACCCTTTTTACGACATGGACGGTCGACGCTTGATGCGTCTCCGAGACGGAGTGTCCGTGGTAGACTTTTCCCTGGCCCGGAGCGATTTGGTTCCTGATTTGTGGGAAGCCTGCACTGCCTTTTCACGACATGGACGGTCGACGCTTGACGCGTCTCCGAGAGAAAGTGTCCGTGGTAGACTTTTCCCTGGCCCGGAGCGATTTGGTTCTCGATTTGTGGAAAGCCTGCACTGCCCTTTTTACGACATGGACGGTCGACGCTTGACGCGTCTCCGAGACGAAGTGTTCGTGGTAGACTTTTCCCTGGCCTGGAGTGATTTGGTTCCCGATTTGTGGGAAGCATGCACTGCCTTTTTTACGACATGGACGGTTGACGCTTGACGTGTCTCCGAGGCGGAGTGTTCGTGGTAGACATTTCCTTGGCCCGGAGTGATTTGGTCGACGTGCCCCCGGCACGGAGTGTCGCTGATTGTTCGACTTGTCCGCGGCAAGGAGTGTCACTGATTGTTCGACTTGTCCCCGGCATGGAGTGTCGCTGTTCGACTTGTCCCCGGCATGGAGTGTCACTGGTCGACTTATCCCCAGCACGGAGTGTCGCTGGTCGTTCGACTTGTCCCCGGCCCAGAGTGTTGCTGTTCGACTTGTCCCCGGCACGGAGTGTCGTTGGTCGACTTGTTTCCGGCACGGAGTGTCGCTGTTTGACTTGTCCTCGATACAGAGTGTCGCTGTTCAACTTGTCTCCGGCACGGTGTGTCGCTGGTCGACTTGTTCCCGGCACGGAGTGTCGCTGATTGTTCAACTTGTCCCTGGTACGGAGTGTCGCTGTTCGACTTATCCCCGGCACGGAGTGTCGCTGGTTGTTCGACTTGTCCCCGACACAGAGTGTCGCTGGTCGACTTGTCCCTGACACGGAGTATCGCTGGTCGTTCGACTTGTCCTCGGAACGGAGTGTCGCTGGTCATTCGACTTGTCCCCGGCACGGAGTGTCGCTGTTCGACTTGTCCCCGGCATAGAGTGTAGCTGGTTGTTCGACTTGTCCCCAGCACGGAATGTCGCTGTTCGACTTGTCCCCGGCACGGAGTGTCGCCGGTCGACTTGTCCCCAGTACGGAGTGTCGCTAGTTGACTTGCTTCTAAGGCGGAGAATGATTCCGACATGGGGTACATTCTGGGACGAAGCATGATTTCGACATGAGGTACATTCTGGGACGAAGCATGATTCCGCTGCAGAGGTTGTTGGTTTGATTTGGGTTGACATCAGCACCACTACACTGGAATATGGTACCAGGAGCGAATCATCATTTGCCTTTCCCTGTTGGAAAGCAATGGCTTAGGAGGCAGGTTTAGATCCCTATCACCTAAGGCTTTTCAATTTTATGGGCCGTAAGGGTCCCATAAAAGCATTTTCTCCCTACGAGTCGTAAGGATCCCGTAGGTGCATTTTCTCCTTAGGAGTCGTGAGGACCCCCAAGTGTGTCTTTCCTTTGTGAGTCGTAAGGATCCCACGAAGACGTTTTCTTATGAGTCTTAAGGATCTCGCTAGTTTTATTCTCCTCATGCATCGTGAGGACACATGAGTGGATTTCCCTCGTTCCCAGTTTAATGACTTAGGGGGTCATTTGTTTCCAGTTTAACGACTTAAAGGTCATCTGTTCCCAGTTTAAAGACTTGGGGGTCTATTGTGCCCAGTTTAACGATTTAGAGGTCATCTGTTCCCAGTTTAACGACTTAGAGGTCATCTTTTCCCAGTTTAAAGACTTAGGGGTCTATTGTGCCCAGTTTAATGAATTAGAGGTCATCTGTTCCCAGTTTAACGACTTAGAGGCCATCTGTTCCCAGTTTAACGACTTAGAGGTCATATGTTCCCAGTTTAACGACTTAGAGGTCATCTGTTCCCAGTTTAAAGACTTCAGGGTCTATTTGATCGGAAGCTTGGAATTTTAGGGTAGGGGTCGGCATCAGCGTTGCTAACACTGAAGCACAGATACCAGGAGCAATTCATCATTTGCCATGAGAGGATTTCGGGATTTTGGTTTTGGTTTGGCATCAGCATCGCTATACTAGAATATGGTACCAGGAGTGATTCATTATTTTCCATGAGAGGATTTGGTGATTTTGGTTTTGGTCGGCATTTGCATTGCTGCGCTAGAATAATATCAGGAGCAACTCATCATTTGCCCTTGCCTGTTGAGGAGAGATGGCTTAGGAGATAGGTTTAGGTTTCTATCACCTAAGACGTTTCAATTTTATGAGCCGTAAGGGTCCCATAAAAGCATTTTCTCCCTATGAGTCGAAAAGATCTCGTAGGTGTATTTTCTTTTTAAGAGTCGTAGGGACTCCTAAGTGTGTTGCTTCCTTGTGAGTCGTAAGGATCCCATGAAGGTTTGTTCTCTTCATGTATCGTGAGGACACATGAGGGGGTCTTTCCTAATGGAGCATAATTCCAAGGCGAAGACCTGTCGCGTGACTAGTGGTTGCTGTGGGGCATGGGTATGATGAGAATTATTTGAGCCCATGGATTGTATATGGTAGTCAACCTGGGGACCAACCGTAGGGCTGTAAGAATTTTGGGAAATTGGATTTTGGTTGGCGTCTGCATTGCTGCACTGGAATATGGCACCAGGAGCGACTCATCATTCGCCGTTTGAGAATTTGGATTTTGGTTGGCGTCTGCATCGCTGCACTGGAATATGGTACCAGGAGCGACTCATCATTCGCCGTTTGAGAATTTGGATTTTGGTTGGCGTTTGCATCGCCGTACTGGAATATGGTACCAGGAGCGACTCATCATTCGCCGTTGGGAAAACTTGGGATTGAAATTTTGGTTGGTGTCCACATCGCTGCACTGGAATATGGTACCAGGAGCGACTCATCATTCGCCTTTTTTTTACCGCGATTGCTCTATCATTTAGCTTTTCTTATCGCGAAGGTCGCGATTGCCCTGTCATTTCGGCTATTTATTTGCGGTTGCCCCATCGTTTCGGCTTTATTTTTCACGTTTATTTTTACTCACTGATTTTTATTGCAAGTTGCCCCATCATTTCGGCTTTTCTTTTATTTTTATTTACGCACACACTTTTTTTTTATTTACATTCCCAGTTTAACGACTTAGAGGTCGATTGTTCCCAGTTTAATGACATGGTGGTCAGCGGTTCCCAGTTTAAAGACTTAGAGGTCTATCGTTCCTAGTTTAACGACGTGGTGGTCAGCTTGCTTGTCCCAGCTCCTCGAACTTTGATCTTTGCGGAGTTGTGTTGATGACCGTAGCTCTGTGGCTTGTCGGTAGATCTGACGACTGTGGGGCTTTCCCAAGTTTGTATTGGTTCTCCACCCAATCTTTGAAAATATAGCAGTCTTTGATGGTATGACTCACCATTCTATGATATGGGCAGTATATGGGATTGTCGGTCATGTTCATTTCATGTGGCCTCTTTGGAACAGACAGTTGCAGACCGTTGTTCAAGACGTCCGCGAATATTTTGCGGACTTCATCCCTCCTGAAGGAGTATACCTTCTTCTTTCCCTCTATTGGAGTAGGTGCCTTTACTGATGTTGGTCCTTGAGGCCGATCAGTTTTTGCTTCGTTCTTTTCAGATAATGGCACATGTCTGAGAGAATCAGGTTCCCAAAGGGCTCCGGTCTCCATTTGTATGAAATCGGCGGTCGTAGCTTGACTGTTTGCTAACACGCCTTTAGACAGTTCTATCTCTCCCGTCTTGTATTGCTTTTCGACCCAATCTTTGAAGACGAAGCAGTCCTTAATGGCATGACCTATCACTCTATGATAGGGGCAATATTTTGGGTCGTCAGTCATATTCACTTCTTGCGGTCTCTTTGATTCTGGCAGTTGTAGACCGTTTTTTAGGGCGTCCTTAAGTATCTTGTGGACTTTGTCCCTTTTGATGGAATAAACTTTATCCGGTTTCTCTTTTAGAGGCGATTCCCCTTCGGTGTATGTATCGAAGGGACTGGAGGCTGATCGCGAACGTTTTTCACGAAGGCGCTCCGCTCTTAGGCTGAAAGGGTATCAGTTGGCTGTCTCCGGGTATCAATCCCTGGCTCATGAACCGACATTTGATTCTGCCGTAATTGCAATCGGGCGACTTGGGTCTCGAGATCTGCCGCGACGTTTGCAAATTCTTCGACCTTAGACTGTACCATAGCTAACTTCTCATCCCTGTCCTGAAGCTGCCTCTGAAGCCATCGGAATAATGCTTGTTCTGTAGTTCTGGTTATGACAACCGGGTCATCCTTATTGCCTGAGCTTAATTCCGCAGGAAACCCGGGCTCTTTTGGCTTATCGGCCTGAGCGAGCTCTTCATCATTTAGACCGAGTCAACGTTGGGTAGCGTCCACCATATCATCACCATATGGCTGTGAAGCATATAGGAAGGTTCGTTTCTTCATGTCCGACCATGTAGACAGTGTGGACCACATATCCAGCCGTCTCTTTATCTTTGGCGGGGTAACCCCGTTCTTAGAGCCTCATGAAGCTCAGCCTAGCGTGAGCCCTAGCCCTTTTGTTGGCTCTGTATCTGAGCCTTTTCTGCCTTAGCTTCTCGATTTTGAGGGCTTGGCGGGCATCCGTTTTCTGGGAAGCCACCGTGAGTCGATTGATAGGGAGCTTAAAGAAGATACCCGATCGAGCAGTTTTCGAGGGTACCGCTGGGGCTTGCCCGAGATTCCCCGTTGCTTCGTTGATGTTGATGGCCTTGCCCCCAGCTGGAGCGATGGAGAGTCGTTTGGAAACAGATTTGCGCTTGGGCTGAGGTGCCCTCGCGACCAAGACATTCGGCTTTTTCCCTTTTGAGACCGGTTTGTCTGTTACCGGAGCTTGAGGAGCTGGGACATCGTTAGCTGACACGAACAGAATAGAGCCAAATGGTAGCGGCTCCTCCTCCCATTGTCGCCTGAGACTGGCCGGGATGACCGTCCTGGCGTCTATCTTCATCGTGTAAGAGATAGGAGTTATGTCGAGAGCTGAGCTGATCCTTGGAGACATTTTTGCTGTGTCCGAAGATTGCAATTGGAGATTTTTAACCTGCAAATTGAAACATGATTTCAGTATAGGCAATCGATATGTATATTGATTAAGTTCACATGAACGTTTAACCTGAAATATGGGAGGAGAGATTGGGTCCCACTGGGCGTGCCAGAATCTGTAGGGTGTTTTTCGTCACCGCATTGAGATGGGAATATGTGCATGCTTATCAGGCGCATTACAGATTCCCCCTGCATAGGATAGGCTGGGGTTTATTGATTGTGGGGATCCGAATCTCCGGCAGCCACGAACTAAGCTGCCGTTAATTACCCCTCGCTTTTGGAGCAAGAGAACCTCCGATTGACGGGTCAAACAGGTCATTCGAACTCAATGTGCAGCATTGTATTTTGAAGGGGTTTTGGATATATCGGGGGCCCCGCAGAGTTTTTACGGGGGTCCCGCTACCCGAATAGCGGGCTGGGGTCAAGAGGGCTAGCAGCCCCCTTGCAGGATGCGGGGCAGCGCCCCGTTAGAAAATTTTTTCTAACAGGGACAGTGTCGTGGAGTGTGTGTGTATATATATATACACATATATACATATATATAAGAAAAGGAAAAAGCGTCCAAAGGACGTGCGGGGGCCAGCGCCTCACGTGCGTGGCATGCAGGCGCCGGGCGCTAGCGCCTCACGTGCGTGGCACGCAGGTGCTGGGTGCTAGCGCCTTACGTGCTTGGCACGTGGGCGCTAGCATGCTGGGCGCTAGGCACTGGGCGCCAGGGCCCTACGTGCAGGGCACATGGGCGCTGGGCGCCAGCGCCCTATGTGCTTGGCACACAAGCGCGGGCGCGGGCGCCCCACGTGTTTGGAACGCGGGCGCTAGGCGTCAGCAGGGAAAGGGACCTGGTCCCTGCACTGGGAACTGTGCTCCCGATTTGACTTATGGAGTTGAACTCCTGACAGAGATTAATTTAGGGAGTTGAACTCCAATAGATCTTGAATGGAGTTAAACTCCTAAAAATATTTAGAAATGATCAAAGGGGGCTGCTTTGTTTCTCCCCTTTGGCCCTGGATATTCCCAAGATGGGATTTCTGGAGATGGGTCTCCTTCTTCTTCCTCTCGGTTGGTCGGATCTTGGAGAAAGGGGGTGAGATTTAAAAATCTCCCCCTTTTGAGATCTAATAGAAGATCTGAGCTCCCCTTTGTGGGTTTTGTGGTGAAAAACTATTTAGTTTTGGAAAAGGAAGAGTGAAACTCTTGATTTAATTGAAAAGGGGAAGAAGATTTAGAACCTTGAGGAAGGAGAAGGAGGCACAAAAAACCTTAGAGTTTGAGAGAATAAAATGTGTATGCTTTATTCATCATCATGTTGCTTTATATAGGCTTACAAAATTACACATAGCCTTTTGGGTTTTGCAAAATGGCATTTTGCCCACCTCTTGCCTCATGTGCAATTCCTTTTTGCACATAAGCCACGGGCTTACAAAAATTTGGCTTTATGCCCATTTCACTTACTTTCATGCATAAAAAATTACATCAAAGTTATTTCTTACATGATTTTTTATTTCGGCAAGGGGGAGGCCGGCCGCGGGGCTCGACTTGGGCATAGGCCCACTTGCTTAGGCTTGGGACCGCTTATTTGGGGTTGACCTTGACTTTGACTTGGTCAACTGGGGTGCAAATTTTGACCCCAACAGAGGTAGGTCATTATCTCGTGATCTATCTACAGGTATAGCAAGATTAATGGTGTTTTAAAGTCGAAACTAAACTACATGGTATTTTACTGAAAAAGTTCGATAAAAATTGAAATATACATTCTTTTGAAATGGAATTTGTTCCGTATGTTTTATTACTGATTAATAGTCAAGATGTAAGCGTTTGGTATGGTTGTGTTTAAGGAAAGTCGAACTTTTTAGAGAAAACCGAATCGGATGTCGGATTAACTCCGCTTCCATCGGGTTTTAGTTTTACAAATTTTTAGAATAGAATAGAGAAGAAAGAGGTGGGACTTACGAGATTTCAGATTAGAGGAGAGGGAGAGGGAGTGGAAGTTGGTTCCGGTGCATCATTTCGTCGCCGGGAGCTCCTAGGGTCGTCGACGGAGTTTCGCCCTTCGCTAACTCCACTTGTACACAAAAATTCTAGAGAGTTTTCTTGAGAGTTTGGACAAAATTTGTGAGTGAGGGGTGTGTGTTTAGGGATGGTATTTATAGGGTAAAACTAGGTTTAGGGTAGGTGAAAGGGTGAGAAGAAAACGTATTAAATTTTGTATTTAAAATGGGTTTTAATTGGATTTTAAGATCTCTGGAAATGTGCAGGTGTTTTAAATATGCCATGGGTTACCAGAAGATCAAAAGTCACAAAATCACAGAAGGCCAATTCCGATTTGGTGGCGACTCGGTCGGCGGCGGCGGCCGATTCGGCCGATCCGCTGGCCGAGTTAGGCCAAGTCGGCCCCCTTGGCGCCACGTGTCCCTCGTCGTCTGGTTAGCACAGTGGGGTAGTTTGTTTTTAGTGTGACCTTTGGTTTTACGGGTTTAACACGTGTAGACTCTTAGGATTCTAAAAAATTAAAAGAAATCAATATAAAAAATAATGTGGGTGATGGGATTTGAACTCTGGTGCTTTGGTTCAGCAGTGCAAGGTTTTACCAGTGAGCTATAAGCTCTTTCTTGCTATTAAAAAGCAAAACAATTACTTATAGTACTCACAGGAAATATAAATACCCCAAGTATACATTAACTTTTAAACAAATTTTTGTACACTAAAATTGGAGTTGTTACAGTCTACCCTCCTTACAAAAATTTCGTCCTCGAAATTTATAAATTTTATTTTAAGGACTAGTTTACAAAGAGGTGAGGATATCTTGCACGCATCTCATCTTCCCGTTCTCATGTCGATTCTCCTGGAGTGTCTTTTCTCCACATCATTCGAACCAAGTTGAGTTTCTTGTTCCGAAGTGACTTCACTTTCCTGTCCAGGATCTCAACAGGTTGTTGCTCACAAGATAAGTCGGGCTGTACAGTGAGCTCGGAATGATCGAGAATGTGGCTGGGGTCACTCACATATCTTCTAAGTTGGGATATGTGGAACACATTATGCACTCCTTCCAATGAAGGTGGAAGTGCTAAGCGGTATGCCACTTCACCGACTCGTTCGAGTATATCGAACGGTCCAATGTATCTTGGACTTAGCTTACCCCATCTTCCAAATCGGATCACTCCACGGTTCGGAGATATCTTTAAGAATACGTGATCTTCTGGATGGAACTCCAAGTGATGTCGCTTTGCATCAGCCCAGTGCTTCTGTCGATCTTGGGCTATGCGCATTCTTTCCCTGATAGTACGAACCACATCAACAGTTGTTACTATCATCTAAGGTCCAAGAAGTTCCCTATCTCCGATGTCGTCCCAAATTAATGGCGATCGACACTTCCTTCCATAAAGCGCTGCAAAATGTGTCATTCCAATGCTTGCTTGGTAGCCGTTGTTGTATGAAAACTCCACAAGATGTAGGTGATCTTCCCACGATCCTCCGAAATCTAACATACATGCTTTGAGCATATCCTCCAAGATCTGAATAGTTTGCTCAGACTGACCATCTGTTTGTGGATGATAAGCCGTGCTGAAATTCAAACTTGTTCCCAAGCTTGCTTGCATACTCTGCCAAAATTGCGATCGGAACCTGGTGTCACGATCGGAGACAATGCGGACTGGTACTCCATGAAGTCGCACGATATCCTGTATGAGTTCATGGGTATCAGAGATAGTGCATATTTGAAGAGTTTAAATCTTTACTTAGATTCATACCTCCATGTACTTTCTTGCTAGTGTCTCGGTAGATTGGCCAACTCGAAATGGGATGAAGTGAGCCGACTTTGTGAGTCGATCCACAATAACCCATACCGCATCGTTACCCTTTGTACTGCGAGGGAGTGCAATCACAAAATCCATTGTGATGTGTTGCCACTTCCATTCTGGGATTGGTAACGGTTGAAGTAATCCAGCACTCCTGTGATGTTAAGCCTTTACTTGCTGACACACCAAGCATTTTGCGACGCTTCTGGCTACTTCACGCTTCATTCCATGCCACCAATAATTTTGATGTAGATCTTTGTACATCTTTGTACCTCCAGGGTGTATTGAGTAGGGAGAGCCGTGAGCTTCTTTCACTCTTCCCAAACAGGATCTTTTAGTATACACAATCTGCTGCCATATCTCAAAGATCCGTCTTCATGGATAATGAAGTCTGTTCTGAGTCCATTCTCTACTTGTTCTCTGATCTTTTGCAACTTAGCATCACTTGCTTGAGCTGCTTTGATCTGATTGACAATGGTAGGTTGAACTTGTAAATTCATCAAACTTGAAGCGTTACCTGGCATGACTACTTCAATCTCCATCTGATGCAAGTCCTGTTGAAGCTTCTACTGAGCGGTGAGATTCATTGCTAATGGTTGGCGACTAAGGGCATCAGGTACTACATTCACCTTCCCTGGGTGATATTGCAGGTTGATGTCGAAATCCGCCATGAGTTCTAACCATCGTCTTTGCCGCATATTAAGCTTCTTCTGAGTAAACACATATTTCAGACTCTTGTGATATGTGTATATGTTCACTCGTTCACCAAGAAGATAATGGCGCCAAATCTTAAGAGCAAAGATAACGACTGCCAACTCCAAATCATGCGTCGGATAATTGCGCCCATGAGTCTTCAGCTGTCTTGAAGCATAAGCCACAATCTTACCATGCTGATGTAGAACACATTCTAATCCCTTACCGGATGCATCACAATGCACTTCAAATCCTCCAGATTGGTCCGGTATAACAAGAATAGGTGCTGATGTCAACCTTGACTTGAGTTCTATGAAAGCCTGTTCATATGCTTCTGACCACACGAATTCTTCATATTTACGTGTGAGCTTGGTCAGGGGTGTTGCTATTTTAGAAAAGCCTTCAATGAACCTTCTGTAATATCCAGCTAAACCCAAGAAACTTCGAATGTCCTTCACTGATTTTGGTGTCGGCCATTCACTTACTGCTGAAACTTTCGCTAGATCAACAGAGATTCCTTCACTTGATACGATATGTCCAAGAAAACCAACTTGACTTAGCTAAAACTCGCACTTGCTATACTTGGCATAGAGCTGATGTTGTCGTAGAGTTTCCAGGACAATTCGTAGGTGTTCGGCATGCTCTTTCCGACTCTTGGAATACACCAGGATGTCGTCGATAAAGATAACAACGAATCTGTCTAAGTACTTCCGGAAAACTTGATTCATCAGGTTCATGAATATTGCTGGTGGGTTGGTCATTCCAAATGGCATCACAAGAAATTTGTAATATCCATAACGAGTTCTGAAAGCTGTTTTATGGATATCAGATTCCTTGACCTTCACCTGATGATAACCTGAACGAAAATCTAACTTGGAGAAAACACAAGATCCACTTAGCTGATCGAATAAATTGTCGATGCGCGGTAAGGGATACTTGTTCTTTATTGTTACTTCGTTCAAGGCTCTGTAATCAATGCACATTCTGTATGAACCTTCGTTCTTCTTCACAAGTAATACTGGTGAACCCCAACTTGAAGTGCTAGGACGAATCCATCCTTTCGCCAATAATTCGTCCAACTGAGTTCGGACTTTCTTCAGACCTTCCGGACTTAATCGATAAGGTGCTTTGATTACTGGTTGTGCTCCTGGTACTAAATTAATGCTGAATTCAAGAGCTCAATCGGGAGGCAAACCTGATATATCGTCAGGAAACACATCGTCGAACTCTCGAACCACTTCTGGCCTTGATTCTTCCTCCGCTTGAGTTGCTGCAATTACTGCCTTCTTTGGCTTCGCCTTGTAAGTACTTGGCTCCAGGGTACGGTCTCCACTTTTGAAATAGAAAACCGGATGGTCTGGAATCTCGAACATTACCCTCCTTTGACGACAGTCAATGGTAGCATAAAATGTTCTGAGCCAATCCATTCCTAGAACCACATTGAAGTTCGGTATGTCCAGCACCTTGAAGTCAGCATAGAATTCTATGCTGCAGATGACTGCTGGACACAAGCTGTATCCCATCATTGCTTTTAGAACGCCATTTCCTGAACTGACGTTCCAACTGGATACAAGCGGTGTGACTGGAATCGCATGAGTTTGGATGAATCGTTGTGACATAAAGCAATGCGATGCTCCAGTATCGAAGAGTGCTAGTGTCACGTCCTGCTACTCGGTATACAGCGAAGGGGACGCGACGAGGCTGCTACGTATTTACTATGAAGTAAATACGCTAAGCGTATCTAAGCAATATAAAAATAAATTCACAAGAGACAAGATATAATAAAACAGCAACTTTATTTATTCACATTCTTTTTACAATACATGGAAAAGTAAATACAACTGAATGAAAGTAATCCTAAACAGTGGCATAACAGAAATGAAAAGTACTGAAATAAAAGTGTGTACAATGAAGCTAGAGCTCTGGGTCGTAGGAAAGCTGGTCCAAGTCCTCACTAGTAGGCTCAATCTCCTGAGTGTCCAGATCACCTGACAACATTCCAAAGAAGAAAGAGAAGGAATATCGTCAGCGAACAATTGCTCCGTAAGTCCCAAAGATAAGCGAGAAATAGAATAGACAGAGAGTAAGAGAGAGAGAGAGAGAGTAGTTTTTACAGTTGTATTATACTGTTATATTGTTGTATTTAGTGTTAACGCTGTTGTTTGTAGCTTGGTACAGAAGGATGCCAGTGTATACGAGAGGAGTCTCACTTGCCCCGGAGACTAAGGTATCAGGAACTCAAGGAACCGTTTATGCCACGGTACAACAACAACGTAATATAGGTTAGGTATCTTATGGTTGCAGTCTCGTGCCACTTCTAACACCTTCCGTACCAATCTACCCCTTAAACCCCGTGATGTCTTGTTTGTATTGTTTGTATTGTAAATTGTATTGCAACTTGTATTGTCTTGTAATATAGATTGTATAATTAGATGACTTGCTGAAACCATGATATCAGTAAATGGATGTAACTGGAGAATCATGGATGTAACTGGAGAATCATGTAAATGGAAATATATCCATTGTTCGGTTCAGTCAAGTTGTATAGCTTGTATAGATTGAACAGATTGAATATATGAATTCATATTGAATTGTAGTATTGTAGATTGTACTTGAATCATATTCAAGTCAGATTATTTATAATTATACTCAGTCTGAGTCAGACAATTAGAAAAGAAATTGAAGTCCTGAATTAGGTTTCGGTGTTATCGGTAACCGCTGCACATGGACGACAGGATTTGTGTCTTTTTCAAAGACGATTACCGTGTTGATAACACCGTTTGTTAAGTTGTCTACCATAAAATAGGCAAGCACCCACTTCTCCGGCTCCCTGAGGCTCAAGAGATTGGTCCCGCTTAAACCTATATTTACTAGGGTCCTTAAGGTAATTTATAGAACTTGAGCGGGTTTTATATAAAAAATACTTTTGTATAGTTTTCAAAATACACCTTAAGTATTTAATTATCGTCTTTATAGTTTTCATAGTTGTAGATTTTATATTTGTGACATTTCTAGTGAAATAAACCTATTTTTCATAATACATGGTATTTATTTGTAATATTGAACTTGTATGGATTTCATGGTATTTTAATGTAAAGTGATCCTTATGATTTTTAGAAAAAGTTGGAATATTTATATTATTACAAAATAGATATTTTAATGATACATATATATATATTTATATAAAAATAAATTTTAATATATATTATATTTCTAAAAATCTCATTTTCTTAAGATATTCGTATTTTTAATCTTCGAGACTGAATGCTCCTTGCGGAGGTCTGAATCTCGCACTACTAAGCCTATGGATGTGCGATAATCCGCACCATCCCATCCGGGTTCCTCAAAATAGGTTGTAGCGGTGCTTTGCAAAGATTTATAAAAAATATGAATTCTTATAGAAAACGGTTTTTAATAGTTATTGGTATTTATATGTAAAGTTTCGTTTTTCCGTATTCTATGTTCCCGAAAGGTATTGTGCTATGTTGCATATGAGTGTTTTGAGGAGGTAGGTCATTATCTCGTGATCTACTTAAAGGTATAGCAAGATTGTGATGTTTTAAATGTCGGAATTAAACTACATGGTATTTTAATGAAAAAGAGCGGTAAAAGTTACAAAATGAAATAGATTGTCATGAGACTTGTTCAAAATGTTTATTAATATTTAATAGTCAACATATAATCGTTTGGTATGATTTGTATTTAAGAAAATGTTGAATTTTACCGAATCGAAAATCGGATTAATTCCGATTCCGTCGGGTTTTGGAATTTCGTATTTTTAGAAAAGAAAAAAGAAGAGGGAGGTGGGAATTACTGGCTTTTGGTTTAGAGGAGAGGAAGAGGGAGTGGACGTAGGTTCCGGTGCGTCGTTTCGTCGCCGGGAGCTCCTAGGGTCGTCGTCGGAAAATCGCCGGAGCTTCGCCCTTCGCCAACTCCAAAAGTACACTAAACTTCTATGGATTTCTTAAGAGTTTTGATCAGAATTTTGGAGTGAGGGGGTAGTGTGTAGGGGTTGTATTTATAGGGTTAGGTTAGGGTTAGGGTAGATGAAAGGTTTAACTGAAAAAATGTGATAAATTGTAATAAAATGTATTAAAACATAGTAATTAGGGTTTTAAAGAGTCTCTGATACTGGTCTAAGTAATTAAACTATGCAAGTGTACAGGGGAGACCAAAAGCCACCTTTTCTCTGTTGACGATTCGGCGGTCCGGCCGAGTCAAGCCGGCGGCGCCGGCCCGAGTCGGCCGAGTCCGGTGACCGGAATGCTCCCCGACGCTTCAGTAATCCCCTGGCACAGTTAGTTTTTCAGATGTAGTGGGGTTTTTGTGAGATATGCACGTGTAGACTCTTGGTATTCTAAAAATTCAAAATAAAACAATATTAAAAATAATGTGGGGTATAGGATTTGAACTCTGGTGGGCTGGTTCAGCAGTACAAGGTCTTACCAATGAGCTACAAGCTCCTTTGTTCTATTAAAAAGCAAAACAAACTTATATCTTGTGCTTAGGCAAAAATACCCCTTTCTGTATTTTTTGAAAAATTTGTACAGAAAGTTGTACAGGAAAATTGGGTTTGTTACAGCTAGTGCAGGTAGTGAGGCTACTAAGATTGTACCTAAGGTATGCGGGATATGTTTTAGGTATAGGAAAAATATGTGGATAGATATTAAGACTGGAAGGAAAGCTTGAAAAGAAAGGGTTACCAGTGATAACTTGGCCAGTGGCCTCAGCTTCTTCCACGGTCATTATGAAAGCCTGACGCCATGGTACATTCCTCCTGTCCTGAGGAGGATTCCTTGGAACGTTCCGTTGAGCTTGATGGAACTGGCGAGGAGGAGGTGCAGTTGGTGCTCCTCTAGGTGGTGGAGCAGGTACTGTAAGTCCACGTTGCGACCCCCGGTTCTTACGGGGAGGCGGAAACGGTATAAAAATCAAATTTTTAGCGCAAGGGGCAACATGGACTAACAAAGTCGGGATCTTTTCCTAAACTAAAACTAACAAACTTGCTAAGGAGAGTTAGCTACTCGGAAAGATGGTTATACCTAAACTTGAACTCCTTCTTCTTGAAACCTTGTAGAGGTTGATGGTTCTCTTCTCGTCGCCTTCTTCCGTCGAAGATGGATCCACCTGAGGGTTCAACCTACGGGCTCTTTCTCGAACTTTGAGTGAACTAGAATCTCCGGCTTGCTAAACCCTTGATCCTAGAGTGAGTAGAGAGTGTCTAAGGGGTGCTTTTGTTTTAAGGAGAGGGATTCTCAACACATGAGAAGGATTCTCCTTTGGCTAGAGGAAGAAGAAGATGAAGTGAGGAGAGAGAAGCTAAATGATAGAATGAGCTCTTTTCTTTTTGCAACCATAACAAAAAGCAAAAGAATTATCAAATTAATAATAATAATGAAAATGAAAAGGTTGATGGAAAGTTTAGGAATGACCATTATCATTTCAAACATTAAATGAATTTGCTAGAATCAAAGAGCATCTTTCTTTTGTAATGATGATGGTCAAAACTTCAACCATGGTCAACAAGTCAACCATGGTCAACAAGTCAACATAAAAAACCAACCATGACACAATTTCATTTTATTAATATTATTAATTGATATAACACAAATCCATTAGGGTTTTGAAAAAGACGACTGTCAACTGTGCATACGCACCCGTTCCGAAACCCTAATGAAAGTCCTCTTCCTCTTCCTCAAATAACTGTGCATACACACCTGCATCCTTGTTCCGAGGAACACGAATACTGAGAGATAAAAGCAACCCCAAAACATATACCAGTATCTGACTCAAACCAGAGCCAGCCAGTAATATCCGTCCGGACTCCAAAAGTGCACAAGTGCGCGGATGAGAACGAATCCTGTCGCAAACCCATGCGACCTCTACTCTGTTTTGCCCAGAGGCGAATACCCTCTGTGTGGGACTCTAAAGACTCGACACTACGCTGGCAGTGGGTTTAACCACAGACCGCAAGCAGCACTAGCTGTGCGTAACGGTCCCCAGGTAGATGCCGACAAGAAGGCTGACGAGGTGAAACCCCATCTGAACTTCTACTGAGTCTGAATATGACAGTCTCCGTACAGTCCGGTCTGTTCGTCTGATACATCGCATGTCGGGCCTAGGGGGCGGTAAAACGTCAGTCCCCTAATAGAGGTACAAGTCGTATCGGAGTGAAGCCCAAAACACCCTGAGATAACACTGGAAGCCTACCAGTATATCTCGCTTGCCCTGGCCAGGGACTACTCGTGTAATGGCTCTCCTAGACACAGCGCGATGTCAACCCCCAATACCGGGAGAGACGAATCCTGTCTAACCGGCACTGCCTCCAAGTGCTTCGGGACTGCACCCAACTACCACCTGTTTGCACGACTCCTTTGAGCCGTGGTAGGGTAGTAGTCAAAGTACAGTGGGAACACACTCGAGGCGAAGTGCCAGTGTCAAGTCAGCGGACTAAGCTGTACTCATGTCACCTGGGAACTGATAACTGACGATAGGTATAATACCAACCTGTCAGTTCCCGACGAGTCCTGTCCAGTGTACTCGTAACCTAACGAGCACCCGTATACTATCTCCAGTACGACGTACTGATGGCTGTGGGACAGACCATCTCCCACACTGGGATGAGAAGCGTATACGCTAGTCTACTCCGGAGTATCGATGCCCTGTCTCGATAGTCCTGCGACTAGGGACCTGTATAAGGATGTGCTTATAGATTACCCAGCCCCCACTAGTGTGACTGCCATCACAACGCTGGTAATCAAGCAAAGATCCTAAGGGCTCCACTAATGCGTATAAGTGATATACTGAAATAAACACAAGTACACATTGAAGTAGAAACAAACCAAGTAGCATACTACTATATTTAGCAAGATTGTTTATACAAGGTGAATATCCCAAGCTTCCATCAAGTAATATACAAACTAGTATGATACAGTAATGGCCTCTAGGGCATATACACTAACAATCTCCCACTTGCACTAAGGCCATGTACTGGCGTATCGAAGACCTATCATCTCGATCAGCCGCTCGAACTGAGTCTGGGGTAGGGCCTTGGTGAATGGATCTGCAGTGTTTTCTTCTGAAGCAACCCTCCGAACCTCGATCTCCTTGCGATCCACGATCTCCCTGATCAGGTGATACCGCCTCAAGATGTGCCTGGATCTCTGATGGGACCTGGGTTCCTTTGCTAAAGCTATAGCCCCGTTGTTGTCGCAATACAGAGGTATTGGGTCAACAATGGACGGAACCACCTGAAGTTCTTTCAAGAACTTCCTTATCCAGACAGCTTCTTTTGCGGCATCAGATGCAGCGATGTATTCCGCTTCCATCGTCGAGTCTGCAACGGTTTCCTGTTTGGAACTCTTCCAACACACCGCCCCTCCATTGAGGGTAAAGACAAAACCCGACATGGACTTGGAATCATCCTTGTCACTCTGGAAGCTGGAGTCAGCAAAGGCCTCGATCTGGAGGTCTTTTCCGCCATACACCAAGAACATCTCCTTAGTCCTTCTCAGGTACTTGAGAATGTTCTTTACCGCTATCCAGTGTTTCTCCCCAGGGTTTGACTGATACCGGCTTACCACACTCAGTGCATAAGCTACATCCGGTCTGGTACACAACATCGCATACATTATAGAGCCTACCGCAGAAGCGTAGGGTATAATAGACATGCGATCCTTCTCCAAATCAGTCTTGGGAGACATCTCTTTAGAGAGGGTGATCCCGTGACAAGCCGGTAGGTTACCGCGCTTGGAATCTTCCATACTGAATCTTTTCACTATGGTGTCGATGTACCTGGACTGAGAAAGTCCTAATATCCTCTTGGATCTATCACGATGGATCCGGATCCCCAGGATGTATGAGGCATCACCCAGGTCTTTCATGGAGAACCTGTGTGACAAGAACCCCTTGACAGATTGTAGCATAGGAATGTCATTTCCTATTAAGAGAATGTCATCCACGTATAAAACGAGGAATACTACAGTTCTCGCTACAAATCTACTATAGATGCATGGTTCATCTGGATTTTTGATAAAGCCAAATTCCTTGACTGTCTCATCAAAACAGATGTTCCAACTCCGCGATGCCTGCTTTAGTCCATAGATGGACTTAAGCAACTTGCACACCTTTCCGCTGCTCCCACTCTGAATGAAACCCTCTGGCTGAACCATATAGACACACTCCTCTAAATTTCCATTTAGAAAAGCGGTTTTTACGTCCATCTGCCAAATCTCATAATCGTGGAAGGCAGCAATGGCAAGAAGGATCCGAATGGATTTCAGCATAGCCACTGGAGAAAAGGTTTCGTCATAGTCCAAGCCAGGTCTTTGACGGAAACCCTTTGCTACAAGTCTAGCTTTATAGGTCTCAACCTGTCCATCTACACCAATCTTCCTTTTGAAGATCCACTTGCATCCTACGGGTTTTACCTCGTCTGGAGCAATGTCCAACGTCCATACTTTGTTGGTGTACATGGACTCCATTTCGGTCCGCATTGCATCCAGCCATTTTACCGAGTCAACGCTCTGAACGGCCTGCTGGAAGCTAGTAGGCTCATCATAGTCTATGATGCAATCCTCTCTATCCCCGTCTATGAGAAAACCGCAGTATCTCTCGGGCGGATGAGACTGCCTACTACTCCTGCGGAGCGGCATAGGAATGTCCTGTTCTTTTGAACTTACTGGCTCTTCCAAGTCTTCAGTAATAGCTTGTGGTTCTGGAATCTCCTCCAGTTCTATTGCGTTCCCACTTATCTGGGTTTCCAAAAACTCAGTTTCCAAGAAGCGGGCATGTTGAGAAACAAAAACTTTTTGTTCCTCAGCGGAATAGAACAGATACCCCCTGGAGTTCTTTGGGTATCCCACAAACTTACATTGTACTGAACGTGCCTCGAGCTTGTCCGCATGCTGCTTTTTTACAAAAGCTGGACATCCCCATATCTTAAGGTACTTAAGACAGGGTTTCTTCCCACTCCACATCTGATATGGAGTGGTAGGCACAGTCTTGGTAGGAGCCTTGTTCAAGAGATATGCAGCTGCTTCTAGTGCATAGCCCCAGAAAGATCGCGGTAACTCAGCCTTACTCATCATGGAACGAACCATATCCAATAGGGTTCGATTCCTCCTTTCCGATACACCGTTATGTTGCGGAGTGTATGGAGGAGTACGCTGAGAGAGAATTCCATTCTCTTTTAAATAATCCAGGAACTCGACACTCAAGTATTCACCACCTCGATCCGATCTTAGAATCTTAATACTTTTGCCTGTTTGTTTTTCAACTTCATTCTTGTAATCCCGAAATTTCTCAAAGGCCTCGGATTTGTGCTTCATTAAGAAGACATGTCCATACCTAGAGAAATCGTCTGTGAAAGTAATGAAGTATGAATAACCGCTTCGCGCATGTGTAGACATTGGACCACACACGTCACTGTGTATGAGTCCCAAGAGCTCGCTCGCTCTTTCTCCGTGTCCAGTGAACGGAGTCTTTGTCATCTTTCCCATGAGACAAGATTCACAAGTGGCATAAGATTGATACTCGAACGGATCCAAGTATCCTTCTTTATGTAATTTAGTCAACCGTGTCTCATTGATGTGACCCAGTCTACAATGCCATAAGAAAGCCTGATTGATATCTGGAGACTTTCTTTTGTGTGTATTCTGGACATTGAAAATCTGTGGTTGGTTTAATACGTATATACCATTGCTCAATGTACCTGACCCAATCAGAACTTGATTAAGGTGAATGTTTACAACATTACTTACAAACGCAAATTCATAACCTTCTTTAGAAACCAAAGATACAGAAATGATATTACAAGTTGCGTTGGGTACAAAAAAGCAATTACGCAAAACCAAAACATGCCCATCTGACATTCCCAGGTGATAGTCCCCCACGGCTTTAGCATCCATGCTAGCTCCGTTCGCAACTCTGAGGGTCATGTCACCTTCCTTCAAAAACCTACGGTTTCTCAACGCCTGCAAAGAATTACAGATATGAGATCCTGATCCGGTATCCAATACCCAGGAAGTAGAGTTTATAGAAAGACAGTTTTCAATAACATACACACCTGAAGCTGAAGCCGCAACCTGCTTCAGTTCCTGTGTCCTGGCCTTCCAAGCCCTGCAATCTTTCTTCCAGTGTCCACTCTTATGACAATAGAAGCATTCTTCCTTTCCAACAAGCTTCCCCGGAATCTTTGTTGCCTTTTCCTTTCCCTTCGTACCCACTTTACTAACACCACCTCTTGGTTTGGCGGGGGCTTTCTTCCTCTTTCCCTTGGCTTTCGCCTTGGACCTAGAGGAAGAAGATCCTCCTACAAACAAAGCGGGTGTTTCCCTACCTTTCTGTAGGGTGCCCTCTGCGCTCCTCAGCAGGTTGAGGAGTTCTGAAAGTTCAACTTCCTTTTCTTGTAAGTTGAAGTTCAGTATAAACTGGGCGTAAGTGGATGGAAGGGACTGGAGAATTAAATCCGTATAGAGTTCACTGTCCAACGTGGTCCCAAGTTCTGCGAGCTGCTCAGTGTAGCCAATCATCTTAAGCACGTGGTCCGCTACCGATGATCCGACGGCCAACTTAGTCGAAAATAACTTCTTCGACACTTCGTATCTTGCGATACGAGACTGCTCTCCATACAGTTCTTTTGTATGGAGAAATATGGACTCGAGGTCCATATTCTCATGCCTCCTCTGATGTTCGTTGTCCATAGAGGCAAGCACGAGGCACCTGGCCTTCGCGCAATCAATCTCCTAAGTCTTACGGATTTCCTTATCCGCGACGCTGGAGGTGGGACCTGGGACGGGGGGAGCTTTGGTGGTAAGAAGATACCCCAGCTTGTCGTAAGCGATTGCCAATTTGACATTCCTGAGCCAATCTTTGTAGTTTGGCCCTGTCAGTATGTTTTTATCTAGAAGTAACTTAAGTCCAGTCATTTCGAATTAGGTCGCTGCAGGGGGGAGAGAAGAAACACTTTAGCACGATGCTCTTGCAAGTTTAGAATGGTTTTTAATTTGTCTAAACAGGATGGCTCCCACTGTCTCTCGAATCCCTCCTCAAACCACAAAGGAAGAATTAGCCGGGATCAATCCCACCGCACAATACTTGCTTAACCGTTCAGCCAGGCCAGTGTCGGTACTTCGAGGGAGGTTTTCCAACGCTTTCGCGAAGTTCCTTAATTTAAGAACCTCTTTTCCCTGGGGGCGTAGCCCCGCTAACACCTTTCTAGGCACCTACTAGGTTTATAGCATTGATCGTTTAGTGAGAAATTTCCCGAGGAGTAGCATATACTCACAGTAGGATCGGGATCCAAATATCATCACGTGACGAAAATGAAGGAATCCTACCATAATCATCACACTCCAAATGGTATGCAAATCTAGCAAGTTTCAGTACTTATGAAACTCCCGATGTGGATTTTTGCCCCATGCTCTTATGACCTTGACGAAGGTCAACAAATCATAAGTCACATGTCAAGTTCTGCCCGTCATTATCCAGGTTAATTTGAACCCACCCGTATATACCCTTGACGAAGGTCAACAAGGCAATACGACTGTCCCAAACCAACGCATCTTATCTATGCTACATATGAACACCCAACAGCTACCAATCTCTATGTCTTGACGAAGGTCAACAAACATAGCTTGAATACTATTGAATATTCATACGAAACGACGGAGGGCTACGAATGGTTTTGGCGAAACCGTGAACGTAGTGAACTTGATATAATCGATGGAACGAGATAGCTTTTAGAAGGAGTGGCTCAAGCTCCGCATTTAAAAGTTAGTTTTGAAAAGAACCGAGTGGTTTTTCGAAAGTGTTCCAACGACTTTAGTTTGGTTTATTATCTTGCATTAGTTCTTTTAATGCGTGATATTCTTGCATTAGTTCTTTTAATGCGTCCCATCATTTAATCCTACCATTGCAGAAAACAACCAAAATATGACGTACGCTTATGCCATTCGCATTCGCCACGGGGTCCCGTCATCACCCGTTAGGTTACTTAACTAACGACAGAGCGGGGGCTGGGCTAGCGCGGCTGTAAAACATAAGCAACGCCTAAATAGAAAGCAATGATAGACATTACAGATCACAGATGAATACATTGGATATACTAGGAATCCGCAATCCGTTCGAGCCTGCAACGAAAAGCGGATTATACGGTCGTGGTGAATAGCCAATACCCCACCCAAGACCCCTACGGGTGCGGCAAACTACCCGCCAAGCACTCGGCAGTTTATGCACCCCTCCATGGGTCTATCCTAGGAGCAAAAACAGTAAAAAGAATTATACAATGACGGCTACAACCCCGACCCGGTTGTGCGGCCAAACAAATAATAATATTATATCAATTTACATTTACAATGAATGAAAGAAAAACAAAAGCTCATCTCACATCCACCCCGGCTATTCACCCGCGACAGTCCAACACATTCATATACACATTCCTATATCAAACACAGATCACAGAGATGTATAACCCCGACTAATCGACTTATAGCGATTAGCCGACGTTCAATACATGCAAAAATCACAGATATAACCATCATAGTCAAAGTGCAGTGAAGTTCGGGAAAAAATACGGAATTATAGGACCCCAAAAGTAAATTTCTGCTCTGGAAAATCTGGGCACATATAACATATTTTAAAAATCCCAAAACCAACACAGAGACACACTGCACGAAACCCGATCACCAGAAGACTCTAAACGGCGGCGGATCCGCGGCGCTAAGAATAGGTGAGGCCGCGGATCCGCGGCAGTTTGAACGAATTAGTGGATCGTTTTTCTTGAGTGTTCACACAAAACCCTGAGCCGAATTTAGGTGTATAAAAAATCTTGTTTTGACCAGAAATTTTTTTAACAGAAACTAGGGTTTTGCAAAAGTTTGGTTTTTGGATTTTTTCGGTTCCGAACTTCGTTACACTTCACTACCAAGCTAGTTTAAGTTTAGTTAGGCTCTGATACCACTGTAAGTCCACGTTGCGACCCCCGGTTCTTACGGGGAGGCGGAAACGGTATAAAAATCAAATTTTTAGCGCAAGGGGCAACATGAACTAACAAAGTCGGGATCTTTTCCTAAACTAAAACTAGCAAACTTGCTAAGGAGAGTTAGCTACTCGGAAAGATGGTTATACCTAAACTTGAACTCCTTCTTCTTGAAACCTTGTAGAGGTTGATGGTTCTCTTCTCGTCGCCTTCTTCCGTCGAAGATGGATCCACCTGAGGGTTCAACCTACGGGCTCTTTCTCGAACTTTGAGTGAACTAGAATCTCCGGCTTGCTAAACCCTTGATCCTAGAGTGAGTAGAGAGTGTCTAAGGGGTGCTTTTGTTTTAAGGAGAGGGATTCTCAACACATGAGAAGGATTCTCCTTTGGCTAGAGGAAGAAGAAGATGAAGTGAGGAGAGAGAAGCTAAATGATAGAATGAGCTCTTTTCTTTTTGCAACCATAACAAAAAGCAAAAGAATTATCAAATTAATAATAATAATGAAAATGAAAAGGTTGATGGAAAGTTTAGGAATGACCATTATCCTTTCAAACATTAAATGAATTTGCTAGAATCAAAGAGCATCTTTCTTTTGTAATGATGATGGTCAAAACTTCAACCATGGTCAACAAGTCAACCATGGTCAACAAGTCAACATAAAAAACCAACCATGACACAATTTCATTTTATTAATATTATTAATTGATATAACACAAATCCATTAGGGTTTTGAAAAAGACGACTGTCAACTGTGCATACGCACCCGTTCCGAAACCCTAATGAAAGTCCTCTTCCTCTTCCTCAAATAACTGTGCATACACACCTGCATCCTTGTTCCGAGGAACACGAATACTGAGAGATAAAAGCAACCCCAAAACATATACCAGTATCTGACTCAAACCAGAGCCAGCCAGTAATATCCGTCCGGACTCCAAAAGTGCACAAGTGCGCGGATGAGAACGAACCCTGTCGCAAAACCATGCGACCTCTACTCTGTTTTGCCCAGAGGCGAATACCCTCTGTGTGGGACTCTAAAGACTCGACACTACGCTGGCAGTGGGTTTAACCACAGACCGCAAGCGGCACTAGCTGTGCGTAACGGTCCCCAGGTAGATGCCGACAAGAAGGCTGACGAGGTGAAACCCCATCTGAACTCCTACTGAGTCTGAATGTGACAGTCTCCGTACAGTCCGGTCTGTTCGTCTGATACATCGCATGTCGGGCCTAGGGGGCGGTAAAACGTCAATCCCCTAATAGCGGTACAAGTCGTATCGGAGTGAAGCCCAAAACACCCTGAGATAACACTGGAAGCCTACCAGTATATCTCGCTTGCCCTGGCCAGGGACTACTCGTGTAATGGCTCTCCTAGACACAGCGCGATGTCAACCCCCAATACCGGGAGAGACGAATCCTGTCTAACCGGCACTGCCTCCAAGTGCTTCGGGACTGCACCCAACTACCACCTGTTTGCACGACTCCTTTGAGCCGTGGTAGGGTAGTAGTCAAAGTACAGTGGGAACACACTCGAGGCGAAGTGCCAGTGTCAAGTCAGCGGACTAAGCTGTACTCATGTCACCTGGGAACTGATAACTGACGATAGGTATAATACCAACCTGTCAGTTCCCGACGAGTCCTGTCCAGTGTACTCGTAACCTAACGAGCACCCGTATACTATCTCCAGTACGACGTACTGATGGCTGTGGGACAGACCATCTCCCACACTGGGATGAGAAGCGCATACGCTAGTCTACTCCGGAGTATCGATGCCCTGTCTCGATAGTCCTGCGACTAGGGACCTGTATAAGGATGTGCTTATAGATTACCCAGCCCCCACTAGTGTGACTGCCATCACAACGCTGGTAATCAAGCAAAGATCCTAAGGGCTCCACTAATGCGTATAAGTGATATACTGAAATAAACACAAGTACACATTGAAGTAGAAACAAACCAAGTAGCATACTACTATATTTAGCAAGATTGTTTATACAAGGTGAATATCCCAAGCTTCCATCAAGTAATATACAAACTAGTATGATACAGTAATGGCCTCTAGGGCATATACACTAACAGGTAGTGCAAGTCTTGGAGCAGGTGCCTGAAGGGCTGGTCGCTGCTGATAGGTGATTGCTGACCTGGGTGCAGCAACTGGGTTTTTTCTTTGGGGACAAGACCCAATGTCATGAGTAGCTGAGTCACAGACTAAGCAAAGATGGTTGGCTCGCCAGCAGTCTTTCATCATATGTCCAACTCTCTTGCAGTAGGTACAAAAGGCTGGGCTGGGCCTGTTGATTGGTACTCCCGGTCTCCTTGGTACAAAAGGTGGCCTTGATGAGGCTCCTCCTGCCATCTGGTTGACAGGGCGCTTAACTCCAGCAGATTGAGGTCTGTCCCTCATCTTTACCACTTTCTCATAATGGCGGGAAGCTTTCAGAGCTGATTCATGAGTCGGAAAATCTCTTGTGGTCACTGCAGCCTGGATCTCCGAATCTAAACCTTGTTGAAATCGACGGGCTCTGATCTCATCCGTCGGTATCAGGTGTGCTGCAAATCTGTTCAAGTATTGTGTTAGCTGTGTAATATGTGATATATTGAAAAAATCGATTTATTGAGACATATCTTACCGACTGAGCATGGTGAACTTAGCGTCATATTCATCTACTGATTTGGTCCACATTGAACCTTGTTGTAGATGGATGAACTGTTGTTCCATTTCGAACCTGGCAGTCTCAAGGAAGTACTTTGCGTCGAACATGTCTCGGAAAGTCTTCCATTCGATTGGTTGATCAAGACGGCTTCTTCCGCCTTCCACCAGACCCGTGCATTGTCTGTGAGCTGCCATTTCGCAACACGGACCTAAGCTATCTCTGGCATTTGTGCTGCTGCCAGATCGTCTTCGATGCTCTGAGCCTATTTCTCAGCTTCCAGCGGGCTCTGTTTTTTTGAGAATTGTTTGGGGTGTAAGGCTCTGAATTGCTCACCCAGGTGCTTTTGCCTCGGGACGGTTCATCAGAAAAGAGTCTGCTGCTGCTGTCCTTCCAAGAGGCTGTGGATCGCTTCAAGCAGAACCGTCTGCTCATTGATCGGAGCAGGGACGACAGGTGTGAGTGGCAGTGGTGGAGGTGTGTTGTTGACATTGGTGTTGGTGATGTTCGGGGAATCCATAACCTTGAAGAAAAATTTGGTTTATGACAGATTCAAAGTAAATGATAAGATTCAAGGAATATGAATTGTAAAGAATGTTTTAGTTGCCGGTTCTTGTGTTATATTGCTTAGATTGTTTACGCAGAGCAGAACTGCATGGTAGGGTTCTATATAGCTCAGACCTGCATGGGCCACTAACAAAACCTGTCACGCTCCGCTTCCCTGTGTACGGGCAGAGGGCGCGACGAGGCCGCTACGTATTTATACAGAAGAAAATACGCTATGCGTAACTAAGTAATATAAAATAAATATACATAATAGACAAATGTAATGAAACAACAACTTTATTTATTAATATTCTTTTACAGTACATGGAAAAATAAATACATCTGAATGAAAGCAATATCTAAACAGTGGCATAACAGAAAAGGAAAATACAGAATGTAAAAGAAAAATTATAAGTGAAACTAGAGCTCGGGATCTTCAATAAACTGGTCCAAGTCGTCACTGGTGGGCTCGATCTCTGGAAGGTCCGAATCACCTGACGACATTCAAAGAAGAAGAAAGAGAATATCGTCAGCGAACAAATCGCTCGGTAAGTCCCAAAGATAAATGAGAAGTAGAATAGGAAGAGAGAGTGTGTAACTTTTAAAGTTGTATTTAGTGTTAACGCTGTTGTTTGTAGCTTGGTACAGAAGGATACCAGTGTATACGAGAGAAGTCTCAGTAGACCAGAGACTAAGGTGAATGGAATGTACAAGGAACCATTATGCCATGGTACAACAGCAACGGAATATAGGTTAGGTGTCTTAAATCTTGCAGTCTCGTGCCACTTCTAACACCTTCCGTACCAATCTACCCCTTTAAACCCCGCGATATCTTATTTGTATTGTTTGTATTGTAGTGTAAATTGTATTGTTTTGTATAGATGTATAATTGGATGACTTACCGAAACCATGATATCAGTAAATGGATGTAACTGGAGAATCATGGATGTAACTAGAGAATCATGTAACTAGAAGTATATCCATGGATCGGTTCAGTCAATACAGTTGAATAGATTGAATATATGTATTCATGGATTCATATTGAATTGTAGTTTGTACTTGAATCATATTTAAATCAGATTATTTGTAATGAGACTCAGTCTGAGTCAGAACAATTAGAAAAAAAATTGAAGTCCTGAATTAGGTTTTGGTGTTATCGGTAACCGCTGCATATGGGCGACAGGATTTGTGTCTTTTTCAAAGACGATTATTGTGTTGATAACACCGTTTGTTAAGTTGTCTACCTTAAATAGGCAAGCACCCATATCTCCGGCTCCATGAGGCTCAAGAGATTGGTCCCACTTAAACCTATATTTACTAGGGTCCTTATTGTAATTTATAAAACTTGAGGGGTTTATGTAAAAATAATTTTGTATAATTTACAAAATACACCTCAAATATTTAATTATCGTCTTTAGGGTTTTCATAGATGTAGATTTTATATATGTGACATTTCTAGTGAATAAACCTATTTTTCATAATACATGGTATTTAGTTGTAATGTATTGAACTTATATGGAATTTCATAGTATTTTCATGTAAAGTGATTTTTTTGATTTGGAAAAGTTGGAATATTTATATTATATCAAAAATAGATATTTTGATAATACATATATATATATGTTTATATAAAATAAATTTTAATTTATTATTTTTTCTAGAAATCTCATTTTTTTAAAGATATTTGTATTTTAAAATTTTTCGAGACCGAATTCTCCTTGCGGAGGTTTAAATCTCGCACTACTAAGCCCAGGGATGTGTGATAATCCGCACCATCCCAGACAGATTCTCCAAAATGGGTTGTAGCGGCGCTTTACAAAGATTTGTTTAAAATACATAATCTTATGAAAATGGTTTTTATAAGTTAGAGCTAGTTTTGTGTAAAACAATATTTTCTTGAATCTATGTTTCCCAAAAGGTATCGTACAATGTTGTATATGAGTGTTGTGAGGAGGTAGGTCATTACATCGTGATCTATCTATAGGTATAGCAAGATTAATGATGTTTTAAAGTCGAAACTAAACTACATGGTATTTTACTGAAAAAGTGCGATAAAAATTGAAATATACATTCTTTTGAAATGGAATTTGTTCTATATATTTTATTACTGATTAATAGTCAAGATGTTAGCGTTTGGTATGGTTGTGTTTAAGGAAAGTTGAACTTTTTAGAGAAAACCGAATCGGAAGTCGGATTAACTCCGCTTCCTTCGGGTTTTAGTTTTACAAATTTTTAGAATAGAATAGAGAAGAGAGAGATGAGACTTACTGAATTTCAGATTAGAGGAGAGGGAGCAGGAGTGGAATAGGTTCCGGTGCGTCGTTTCATCGCCGGGAGCTTCTAGGGTTGTCGTCGGAATTTCGCCGGAGTTTCGCCCTTCGCTAACTCCACTTGTAGACAAAAATTCTAGAGAGTTTTCTTGAGAGATTGGACAGAATTTGTGAGTGAGGGGTGTGTGTTTAGGGGTGGTATTTATAGGGTAAAACTAGGTTTATGGTAGGTGAAAGGGTGAGAAGAAATTGTATTAAATTTTGTATTTAAAAAGGGTTTTAATTGGATTTTAAGATCTCTGGAAATGTGTAGGTGTTTTAAACATGCCAGGGGTTACCAGAAGATCAAAAGTCACAAAATCACAGAAGGCTAACTCCGATTTGGCGGCGACTCGCCCGGCGGCGGCGGCCGATTCGGCCGATTCGCCGGCCGAGTTAGGCCGAGTCGGCCCCCCTTGGCGCCACATGTCCCTCGTCGTCTGGTTAGCACAGTAGGGTAGTTTGTTTTTAGTATGACATTTGGTTTTACGGGTTTAACATGTGTAGACTCTTGAGATTCTAAAAAAATTAAAAGAAATCAATATAAAAAATATTGTGGGTGATGGGATTTGAACTCCGGTACTTTGGTTCAGTAGTGCAAGGTCTTACCAATGAGCAACAAGCTCCTTCTTGCTATTAAAAAGCAAAACAATTACTTATAGTACTCACAGAAAATGCAAATACCCCAAGTATACATTAACTTTTAAACAAATTTTTGTACACTAAAATTGGAGTTGTTACATTATAGGTGCAAATAGTATAATTGGTATCTGCGTTTGCATCCGACCCGACCCGCTTGCTGGAAACCCGTCTTGATTCCTGTTTATGATTGATCCCGGCTAGTTATGAGGATCCGTGCACTCTCGTGTTCTATATCCTGTATACCTGCATTATATCTGGCATTTGCATTTAAAAAAAAATACAAATATAGTCAAATAATATATTTTAAAAATATCTAGCATGGCCTGCATCATACCCTAACCCTGTGGTAACATCCGTACATCTTGTTCTCGTTCCGTTTAGTGAAACGGACTCGTTTTGATCGCTATGTGCACGCTACGTGTATTCGTTCTTAGGAGTATGCATATTCTTTAACCGGACATCGCATTTTAGTTTTGATTGACACGTACATTATTCGTATTTTCAAACCGTACTTTTAGACCTAATCCGGGCATATTTTGGAGTAAATTTGTATTAGCCGAAAACTCAAATTTATTTAATATTATATTCTTATAATATATACTGAGTTATATATACGTTTTAACAAAATATATATTTTTAAAATATTTTTATTATTCAATCCTAACAGAACCCACACTCTTCTCTCAGTTTCTTAATATATATTAATTATATATTTCTCTTTATATTTTTAACCCTATTTATTAAACCATAGAACCCATTCTTCCCCCCACGTCTTCTTCTCCCTCTCTCGACTGTTCTCGTTTCCCGCCGCTTCGTCATGAAACCCTAACCCTAGCTCTCGCCCGCGCCTCGTCGTCGACACCTCTCCTCCTCGACCTCGTCTCTCTCTCCCCTTCACCTCCGACGAACCCCAAGATTCCTGCAACCCAAGAACCCGACCCTGCACGGACCCCGCCTGCACACCCCGCCTTGCCGGAGCTCCGACCCCATCTCCTCTTCGTCCTCACAGCCACCTTCTTCTCCTCTCTCCTCTCTTCTTCTCCAAAACCAGAGCAAGAACCCTGCACATACCCGATCCTGACTTCAAGAAACCCACAGCCGCCTCACCGTGAAACCTCATCGGAAAACCCATGCCTCTCATCGCCACCCCTAGCCCCGCCTCTGTCCCCAAACACCAAACCCAGAGCACCAGCCCCTTCTTCTTCTTCTTCCTTCTTTTTCTCTTTCTTGGATTCTTGATTCTGGTTGTCGCCAAAGACGTATCCATCACCGACGATCCGGGAAACTCAGTAGACGTCCCCAGCCAGCGTGGTCATGTTCTTGCTTTGCCTGGTTCAGTTCTGTACGCGCGTGTGTGCATTGCGACGTTTACCCGACGTCGGACGCAGCGTACGCACCCCGTTGTGAGATCCGATCAGGCAAGTTTATCTTGCTACATGCTATGATAATATATTTATATTCATATGAATAAAAGTATTACATGTCGTTTAATTATGCATCATATGTTACAGTTTTACAGTTTTACAATAGCCATTCGCATCTGTACAGTTTATTACATATCTAGTCGCATGCAAGTTTATCTAGCTACCTGCTATACAACATATTTTACATCCATATGAATAAAAATATTAAATGTATTTTAATTGTGCATCCCATATTATAGTTTTACCGTTTTCTGATATCCGTTCGTATCCGTACTGTATATTACATATCTAGTTGCATGACGAAATCATATTACATCATGTTACTGCTATATTCATATACCTGCTTGCTAGTGTGCATCATACAACTCATGGACTCATATTTTGATATCACTAATTATTACTCGTGCATCCGTGCTTTTACCGCGCATCCGTACTTGCTACAGTTTTATTTCGAGCGTCCGTGTGATACAACTACACCACATGACATGACCTGATATACCACTGCTTGACTTGATACCTGATCCTGTTACTAAAGCCAACAATCCTGACTCATTGTCCCGATGGACGTTCCTGTTGTCTACATAGACAAAACCTGTACCTGACTGATCCTGCGTTGGCATTAATTTTATATTTTCAATACCTGACTTGAACACATAACATTGGGGGTATGGGGAAATCAAAAGTGTAACTGAAGTGTAGCTTAAAGGGATATTACTTGATCCGTGGTCCCGGGGGATAACGGGACATAGTCATTCGTGACTCTTACTACCTGATCCGTGGTCCAGGGGGATAACGGGACATATTCCTTTGAGTTACATGGAGGAGTACACTAATTGATTTCAAACAAAGTTTAGAATAGATAACCCAGTAGCGCAGTTTAGATTACTCATCGCACTTCACATGCCCATACACACCTCATTGTTTCATCTTCATGTTTACTTGTATATTCATGTTATCATTTATACTCATGCCTGCATATATCGTTGCATCCTAGTTATACTTTATTGTTTGATATTATGACGTACCGACGTCTGGGTTCTGCATGGCCCAGATCCTCTATCTTTGTCGCAAGCTGACCAGGAGTATTTCAGCCGACAGGCCGAATAGTGAGGAACATGTTAGTGTTTAGCTTTGTTTAGTTTCCTTTCCGTACTTTCATTTCCTGATGTGAGCCTGTATTTGGGATGTATTTCCAGATTGTTACTGTTTATTGGATTTATTGCTTCCGCATATTATTTCTTGACTCGTTTATTCTGGCAGATGGACATGTACTAGATAGATTATTTATTTCTAATGTTCCTGATATCTTATAGACAGCCGTAATGTGACTGTGGAGGGATATTTCCTGGCCACAGGTAGCATGGTTGGCTCTGTCACATGCCGATCGTAGCACACTCTGGGAAGCGGGGCGTGACAGAGGGGATTCGTCTCTCCTGGTATTGGGGGTTGATATTGTGCTGTGCTCGATTGGCCATAATAGGAAGTCCCTGACCAGGATTGATATGGCGATTTACTGGTAAGTGTTATCGGTAGTTTCTCGACCCGTTATGAGCCTTACATCGACACGACTTATTGGTTACTGGGTCTGACGTTTACCACCCCTAGACTAGATATGCAACATATCAGGTGAAGAGACCGGACTGTACGGTAGTGTTACTGACAGGCTTTACAGGAGTTAGAGCGGGCTTACTTGTTGATCTTCTGATCGCTCAATACCCGGGTAGCCGTTATGTCCAGCTAGTACCGCTGACGGCTTGTGGGTGCCTGATATGATCATCACCTACTGCCGGCGTATTGACGAGTCTTTAGAGTCCTACACAGAGCTTTACTGGCTCAGGCAAAACGAAGTAGGAGCACATATGTGATATGTGTGGGACCGAGATTAATACGAGTATGTGACACCATATTCTATTCTCGCGATTTGTACGTATCGGTCGGTTATATGTGATATAGCCGGGTTATCGAATCAAGTGTTGATTCGATAAGTTGATACAGATAATATTAGTCGGTTGTATGTGATATAACCGGATTATTAAATCAAGTGTTGATTTAATGATTTAATGATTTAATGTATAATTATATATTTGGTATATCAATTTACATTAACTAATATTTGCTCACTTAAGCATTTCGTTTTCTCACATGTGCACACTTAATATATATGTGATATATATTAATTGTGTTTTCATTTTTGTGTCATGCTTGATGATACACACTACAGGGTGTATGAGACTCACACCATGCTCATGATAATACAAGGTTTATTTATTTAAGGTAAATCCAAATTAGTTGGAAATTAGTCACATGGCATGAAGCTTGTGGAAGCCTGTAGATGCATTGACTTAGTCCACAAATTTTGTTTTACTTAAGATATTTATTAACCCAACCATTATCTAAACTCATGGTTAAGTCTCTGCATGAGTTATATGAGATATTTCTCATTCATGGTTGCCGTTCACTCTCTCATCCATTATTTGCTCCTTCTTCATCAAGAGCTTAGCTCTCTAGGTTTTCGAGAGGAGAAGAAAAAGAGTGAGAAAATTAATTCTAAAGTGAGCAAAATTCCTACTTCATCATGCTCTACTAGATTAGCCATTTAGTTTAGGGTGTTAGCTTCACTAATCTCTCATTAGTGAAGAAGTAGCTTGGGTTAGTATCTCCTCGACATAGATCATGTTCGGCCTCGAAAACTTCGTGCAAGCTCGTTCCTTTCA
Organism: Agapanthus africanus; assembly: GCA_030015575.1. Classification (NCBI taxonomy): domain Eukaryota; kingdom Viridiplantae; phylum Streptophyta; class Magnoliopsida; order Asparagales; family Amaryllidaceae; genus Agapanthus; species Agapanthus africanus. Next base: position 125,040,186 of record CM057350.1, on the reverse strand, counting down.
CCTTATGGAGCCATTCTAGAGTCCGCAAGATCACTACTTGGAGCGAAGGGACTACCACTCGGAGCTATTGAAGTGAAGGACCGGTCCACAAAGGTTGTATTCCATATTGACTTAAATGTAAAGTAGTTTACATGTTATATTGTCTAAATCTCTAGTTAAGATTCTAGGGTTAGGATTTTTTAGCATGGAAAAATTTTGAAAATGGCATGGACGATACCTCCCGAACCCTTGCTGTCGTGCTAGGCATTCCTACAGTGGTATCAGAGCCAAGCTAGAGATTTAGACGATGATTGTAGAATTACGAAACCGAAAAAATTCCGTAACACTCGAAACTAAAACCTAGATTCTGTCAAATTTTTTAAGTCGTCGGAATTTTTTTTAAGAAACTGCAGAATGTTACATGAGATGTAATATGAACACCAGACCAATACGAAGCCCATCCACCGGTTTTGAACCGGCGACATTGTAGGGTTCCTAGGCACACTAATGAGGTCTCACAAGGCATCAACCATGCCAATTTCAAACTTTACAAATGCCGAGAAACCCTAATACGGATCGTTAACTAGAATTTTAGGCGAAAACGATAACTAGTAAACAACTTTACTAAGTGAATGGAAATACAACCTTTGTAGATCCGGTTCTCCACCTCCATAGCTCCATGATGAAGTCCCCTTTCTGTCCAAAACAAATCCCGGGCTCTAGCGTTGGCTTCATCGGAGAAATGGGCGGGCTAGGTCGTCGACTTCGATGCCGAAGATGATCTACGTCGAGGCATCACAAGATCAAGCTCCCACTTCACCAAGTCATGAAACTTGTGAAGAAAACACCCTATACTACTTGGCAAGTGGTAGAGGATGAAGAAATAGGAAGTGGGTTCACTTTAGAATTGGATTTCTCACTCATTTTCTCAAGTTTCCATTGTTGATAGCAAGCTTTTCTTCATGTAGAAGAAGAAGAAGAAGATGATGATAATCTCATAAGTATTTCTAAAATAAGAAATAATATGATACTTATCATAATGGTAACCATAGTTAGGTGTAGAGAATAAATCATGGTTAGGTTGAATGGTTAGGGTTAAGCATGAGACAAAGATGGTGGACTTGTTCAAAACTTCAAGAAGCTTCAACAAGCAAACAAAGAAAGCCACCATTTTTCCCTTTGCCAAAATGAATGAATAAATAAATAAATAAGCAAATAAATCAAGTGAAACCCTAACTATTAACCAACCATGGTTTAAACCAAACATACACCCAAACTAACATGTATCATCAAACATGATACAATCAAGTGCACAAAAAATATATCACATATACAATGTGCACAACAAGTGAGAAAATCTATTTAAAGTGAACCAATACTAGTTAATGCAAAGTAATATATCAAATATATAATTATGCATTAAATCATTAAATCAACGCTTGATTTAACGATCCGGTCATATCGCATATAACCGACTAATATCCAATGTATCGGCTTATCGAATCAATCGTTGATTCGATAACTAGGTTATATCACATACAACCATTCGATACATTCATCGCGAGAATGGAATACGGTATCACATACACGCATTATTCTCGGTCCCGCACATATCTCATATGCGCTCCTATTTTGTTTCGCTTGAGCCAGGAAACCTCTGTGTAGGACTCTAAAGACTCGTCAATACGCCGGCAGTAGGTGATGATCATATCAAACACCCACAAGCCGCAAGCGGTCTGCTAAACGTAACGGCCACCCGGGTATTGAGCGATCAGAAGATCGACGAGCAAGCCCGCTCATACTCCTGTGAATCCAACCAGTAACACTTACCGTACAGTCCGGTCTCGTCGTCTGATATGTCGCATATCTCGTCTAGGGGTGGTAAACGTCAGACCCCAACAGCTCGATAAGTCGTGTCGATATGAGGTCTATAACAGTTCGAGAAACTACTAGTAGCACTTACCAGTAAATCTCAACAACCCTGACCAGGGATTTCCGGTTATAGCCAATCAAACACAGCACAACATCAACCCCCTATACCGGGAGAGACGAATCCCCTCCTATCGCTCATTGCCTCCATGTGACTCGGGACTGTACCCAAAAACCACCGTTTTGCACGCCCACTTGGACGTGGTAAGGTGGAAATCAAAGCACAGTGGGAACCACACAAGACTCTATGACGATCTCGGGTCAACAGACTACTCTGTACCAGTGTCACCAGAGAACTGCCATCTGACGTAAGGTATAATACCATCTGGGAGTTCTCGGCGAGTCCGTCCAGTGTACCCAGTCTCCACTGAGCACCCGTATATCATCTCTGATGTCAAACACCAATGGATATGGGATCATCCATCGCCCATCTGTATGGGTCGAGAAGGTATACGCTAGTCTACTCTGGTATATCGATGCCCCGTCTCGATACACCCACGACTAGGGACCTTGAAGGATGTACTTATGGACTACCATGTCCCCACCAGTATGATCCGCATCATAGTCTAGGTAGTCAAGTACACATCCTAAGGGCTTTACCAATATGTAACAGAGAGACAATCAGTGTACACGTTAAGGTAAAGAGTAACCAGATAGCATACTATCATGTCGAGCAAGAAAGTCCTCCCTATATATGTCCCAGCATCCACTACAATATACATCCTATGTATAGCAATGGCCTCTAGGGCATACATATAACTAACAATCTCCCACTTGCACTAGGGCCATCTGATAGCAGTGGTTGTAGTGTCTCATACTCAATCATCCCATAAAAGTCTCTCTCTGGGAAAAGGCCTTTGTGAGTGGATCCGCCGTGCTGTCCTCTGAGTCTACTCTCCTAACCTCGATCACCCTGGAGATCAACTATCTCCATGATCAGGTGATACTGCCTTAGAATATGTCTGGATCACTGATGGGACGGACGTTCCTTGGCATAAGCCACAACTCCATTGTCACACAATGGGAGGAACTAAGTTCATCTCATGAACAAATATACATCCAGACTGCCTCTTTGGTAGCATCTTAAGTAGCGATGTATCGAGCCTTTATCGTCTAGTATGCCACGGTATCTAGCTTGGAATCCTTCCAACATACCGTCCTTTTACTGAGGGTAAAGACAATGCCTGTGACTGACTTTCAGTCGTCCTTATCACCCTGGAACCCTTCCAGTGATTCTTTCCCAGGATCGATTGATACCATCTCACTACAACTAGTGAGAATCCTAACATCCATTTAGATCTATCTCATAGATCCAAAACCCAGGATTTAGGAGGTATCATTTTGATTCTATATGGAGAATCATTGTGATAAGCGGAGATTGACCGAGCGTAGCATAGGAAACTCCTTCCCTATCAAGAGTATGTCATCCACGTACTCTACGAGGATCATCACCATACTCCCTACTACCATTTTGTATATACAAGGTTCATCTACCATTTTGATGATGTCAAACTGTTTGACTACTACATCAAAATAGATGTTCCAACTCCGCGATACCTACTTTATCCTATAAAGCATCTTGTACACGTTTCCGCTACTCCCACTGTCTACGAAGCCCTCTGGCTGTGTACTTAAAGACGCTATCTTCTAAAACATCATTTAGAAAAGCAGTCATGGCACCCAACCGCCAGATATCGTAGTCATGGTATGTAGCCGTGGCAAGTAGGACTTAAGCATGGCCACTTGAAAAGGTTTTATCATTATCCACGCCTGGTCGATGGCGAAAAGCTTTAACAAGTCTAGCTTTGAAAGTCTCAACTTTTCCATCTACACCAAGTAATCTTCTCAAGATATACTTGCTCCTGATGGGGATTTAACCCTTCAGATATAGCAACCAAAGTCCATACTTTGTTGGTGTACATGGATTCCATCTCAGATCGCTAAGCATCCAGCCATTCTTACAGAGTCCCACTCCTGATGGCCAGCTCGAAACTAGTTGGGTTATCATCTCATGATGCAATCCCCGCTCCCACTGTCATAGAGAAACCGAAGTATCTCTCAGGTGGGTGAGGAACCCTACTAGATCGGCGGAGAGGCTGAGGTTCATTGGTAACTATTGAATCCTTTGGTTCTTTCAAATCATCAGCTGCAGTTTGTATAGCTGGAACATTTCCAGTTCTACATAACAGATCTTGCCTCGAGCTTGTCCCGATTTTGCTTTTAGACATAGGCCGGACAACCCCAAATCTTAACTAGCTTAAGACATGGGCTCTTCCCATTCCATATCTCATATGGAGTGGTAGGCTAGTGATTTGATTTGAACCCTTTTCAATAGGTATGCAGCTTCTCAAGTGCATAACTCCCATAAGGAAATAGGTAACTCAGTAGTACTCATTATAGAGCACACCTTATCATATAGGGTGCAATTGCTCCGCCCCGATATACCATCGTGCTATGGTGTATACGGAGGAGTAATGCTGAGAGAGAATCTCATTCTCCTTCAGAAAAGTCCAAGAATTCCGTGCTCAAGTATTCTCCTCCTTGATCACATCAAAGGACATAATACTTATACCCGTTTTGGTTCTCTACTTCTAACTTATATTCTGTGAATATCTCAAAAGGTTCGGACTTGTGTTTCAACAAGAACATATGTCTAAATCTAAAGAGATTATCAGAGAATGTAATGAAGTACAAAGAACCGGTCTTGGCATGTGTAGACAGGGGACCTTACATACATCAACATGTATCATCCCATGAGTTCACTAACTCTTTCTCTGTTTCCAGTAAACGGAGCTATGGTCATCTTATCTCTGTGACATGACTGACAAGTTTCATAAGATGTAAATTCAAACTGATTTAAATATGCATCTAACCTGTAACTTCAGCCAGTCGGATCGCATTGATATGACCTAGTCTACAACGCCTCAAGAAGGATTCGTTCATTTCTGAACTCTTCCTCTTGTGTGTGTTCTGTATACTAGGAACTGTAGTTTGATTTAGAACGTCAATGCTTTTAGATAACGTGCCTGAACCGATCAACTTTTGATATAGGAAATGTTCAAAACATAATCCAACAATACAAAATTATATCCTTTCTTTACTAATAAAGAGACTGATATGATTTTGTATATCAGGTTCGGTATCTAATAACATTCGTTCAGAATCAATGTATTGGTAATACAGGGTGACAGTGACCAACAGACTTGGCTGCAACACTTGCCCCGTTTTCTGCCTCATGAAACTTATCACTCGTTCTGAGTTCTCTACCTAGCTGTAGCCCTATGTAACAGATTACATATCTGGGATCCTGATCTGGTATCACATACCCAGGACGTAGAGGATACAGAGAAACAGTTCTTTGTAACGAGCACACCCGAAGATGATGCATCAGCATGCACTCTCTTCGTTTGGGCGGCATGGGAAATCTGGTATTCCCCAATTTCCTACTCTGTCTTATAACAATTATAAGTTGGAGCGGGACCAACGTTCCCCAGCTCAGTATAACAAGCGAGTTCGGTCAGTACATCCATATTATTATCTTGATTAAGGTGTGATATGGTCGCTACCTGGAGAGAGAGAGAAGAAAACACTCAGCGTGCGCTCTTGCAAGAATAGATTAGTTATTATTTTATCTAATCAGGATGGCTCCCACTGTTTTTATCAAATCTTCCTTCAAACCCTAAAAGGAAAGACTAGCCGGGATTAATTACACGCTACAAGTTCGCCAATCTTTCAGCCAGGCCAGTGTCGGTACTTTGAGGGAGGTCCCCCGTGCTTTCGCACGAACCTAATTAATGTAAACCTCGTTTTCCCAGAGGCGTAACCTCGTTGACACCTTTCTAGACACCTACTTGATCGGCTAATTGTAATGTGTAAAACTCTCCCAGGAGTAACTCTTACTCGCAGTGGGTATCGGGATCCAACTATCTCATAGAAGGTATGCAATCTCATTGCAAATTTCAACACTTGAAATTCCCGATAATATTTTACCCCAAACGATCTATGACCTTGACAAGGTCAACAAACCATAGACCGTAAGTCAAGTTCAACCCGTCATTTCTTGATTGAATCAAACCCACCCGCACGACCCTTGACAAGGTCAACAAGGTCGTACGACTACCCTAACCCAATCTGCATCATATGCATAAGCAGATAAATACTGGTTAGCTACCGCACACTGCGCCTTGACAAGGTCAACAAACGCAGCACGAATACTAAACAGGACTTATCTGAAATGACAGAGGGCTACGACAGGTTTTTCTGAAAACCTATTGCGTAATGAACTTGATATCGTTGTAGAATCAAATGATTTTAAAATGGAGTGTTTTTGAAGCTTTTCTAGTTTTTCTAAAGGAGTCACTCCCGGTGAAGGGATCGTCGGTCCTTTCCTCATCGAATAAGGTGCGGGATATATCATATATATCACTATGCAAAGCAAAACACTTAAAAGCAATCAGAAGACAAACCGAGTGTGTAGCATCTGCCAGTTATTGCTAAAGGAGTCACTCCCGGTGAAGGGATCTCGGTCCTTTCCTCATCGAATAAGGTGCAGGATATATCATATATACCGCTGTGCAAAGCAAGAACTGTAGCTACCTGTTTTATTTTGAAATTCGATTCTACAACATCTTTAGCTTTCTTTTTATTTCATTAATCATATTAATGAAGTCCCATCATTTAAGTACCCTAAACATCACAGATAAATACGACGTACACTTATGCCATCCGCATTCGCCTCGATGCCCCCTCGTGCACCGTTAGGTTAGGTAACTAACGACAGAGCAGGGCAGGGCTAGTGCGGGTGCAAAACATAAGTAACGTCTATATAATATATCATATATACTATATAGTGTATCCATCACAGAACATATCACATGATCACATCACAGATATTGCAGCAGAAGAATCATATGAAATATTGGATATACTAGGACGTCCGTGTTTTCAATATGAGCCGGTATAAAACACGGATTCTACGGTCGCGATGAATAGCCAAACCCACACCCCTAGACCCCTACGAGAGCGGCAAGCAACCCTACCAATTCTAGGGTTAGGAGACCCGGACTCGACTCCTCGAGTTGGTCTCCCACTGGACCCCAGAACCCGGTTACTTGTGCTCCCCTCCTTGGGTCTATCCTAGTGCGGAAAAGTAAATAATATACAAACGGTGATATCTTCCGCAACCTGGAAGTGCCCCAATAAAAGAATATTACATACAAGTTTTTACATGAATGAAAATGAAAAACACTCATCCCACATAAAAACCCCCCGGCTATTCAAACACGACGATCCAATATAACATATCTAGCAACACATAACATCACATGTCATCAACGTAAGTAAATATGCGCATCCCAATTGTCGTTGACATATAGCAACGAAACCGGCGATATCACACATTATACTTACGGTCACAGAAAAGAAAGTGTAAAACTACAACAGTTGGAATCCGCAACCTGCATAGACATCGCATGCTTAATCAAATGAATTCCTTAAATATCGCATGCCTAACAATTATAAACCCCGCATTTTAGTCTCATTATCGAAAACACTTTTCAATATCAAGTCGGGTAATTCAACAAGATTCCCGACATCCTAATCGAATGCTCGTCGCAAACTTTAGTAGGCGGCCGCACCCCCGATACCGTCGACGAAGAGCACCAAGGCGGAACACCGACGCCGCGAGCACCCGAACGGATGCTTTCGGCGACGGGGTTCTCCTACAGTCACTTGGTCGGGGCTATGGAGTGAGGCTGTCTATTAAGTTTACCCGGCGAGTATCCGCGTACGCTACGTGATTGCGACGGACTTTTGATCACATCAAAATTCCGTGGCAACCGATCAAGTGAGACTAAACTGCTATGTTTATAACATTCATTCAGTTATCTCATAACTTATTGTGAATTCCAATTATTGTATCCCATTCCAGATAAATAGAAAATGTTAAACTTTCCGATCGAACATTCAAACACCCAAGTTTTCCCGAAACAGATCAACACATGAAACAAGTTTAAAAACATCCAGTTCATGCCTCAGTACCAACGGTCCAGCCGTAGAAGGGTCAAGCCAACGCCTCACATGTGGCACGCCGTACTGCCCCAAACCCGAAGGTTCAAAGGGCAGTTCAAGACGGTCACATAATCGAGTTAAGGTTTGTTGTCTTCTAGAGGGTCCATCGCGTTACTTGCATTACTTAGAACGTCTTTAAACCACGGAAAGGTCCAACACTTGGAAATTTCCCGACAGGGGAAAAAGTGGGTATTTATATCCGGTCGAACCTTTTAACATATTCAAAAAATTATCCGGAAAAACACATAGACAAAGTTTGATAATCCGATCGAATATACGAACTCCCAATACAACCCAGATAACTCAACTCTTGAGTTCAGATTAAAAATTCCCAGGAAAACCAGCACTTCATTATAGGAATTACTGTGCAAAAAGTAATGCACAAGGTGAACATATGGCCGCGGAACCGCCGCACGAGCCATGCTCGTGCCGCGGTTCCGCGGCGTTTTAGTCGAATTGGACTCTCGAATTTTATGGTAATTCCTAAAAACGCCTGCTGATTTTTCTGCATATTTTTAATCTGGAAAAAACCCAGTTTTTGAAAAATGTCCAGAGAGCATTATCGGGTTAGGGTTTCGGGTCGATCGGGTTTCAAACTTCGTCTAAGCATCGCCTAAGGCTCTAGCTAGGCTCTGATACCACTGTAGGGTTCCTAAGCACACTAATGAGGTCTCACAAGGCATCAACCATGCCAATTTCAAACTTTACAAATGCCGAGAAACCCTAATACGGATCGTTAACTAGAATTTTAGGCGAAAACGATAACTAGTAAACAACTTTACTAAGTGAACGGAAATACAACCTTTGTAGATCCGGTTCTCCACCTCCATAGCTCCGTGATGAAGTCCCCTTTCTGTCCAAAACAAATCCCGGGCTCTAGCGTTGGCTTCATCGGAGAAATGGGAGGGCTAGGTCGTCGACTTCGATGCCGAAGATGATCTACGTCGAGGCATCACAAGATCAAGCTCCCACATCACCAAGTCATGAAACTTGTGAAGAAAACACCCTATACTACTTGGCAAGTGGTAGAGGATGAAGAAATAGGAAGTGGGTTCACTTTAGAATTGGATTTCTCACTCATTTTCTCAAGTTGCCATTGTTGATAGCAAGCTTTTCTTCATGTAGAAGAAGAAGAAGAAGAAGATGATAATCTCATAAGTATTTCTAAAATAAGAAATAATATGATACTTATCATAATGGTAACCATAGTTAGGTGTAGAGAATAAATCATGGTTAGGTTGAATGGTTAGGGTTAAGCATGAGACAAAGATGGTGGACTTGTTCAAAGCTTCAAGAAGCTTCAACAAGCAAACAAAGAAAGCCACCATTTTTCCCTTTGCCAAAATGAATGAATAAATAAATAAATAAGCAAATAAATCAAGTGAAACCGTAACCATTAACCAACCATGGTTTAAACCAAACATACACCCAAACTAATATGTATCATCAAACATGATACAATCAAGTGCACAAAAAATATATCACATATACAATGTGCACAACAAGTGAGAAAATCCATTTAAAGTGAACCAATACTAGTTAATGCAAAGTAATATATCAAATATATAATTATGCATTAAATCATTAAATCAACGCTTGATTTAACGATCCGGTCATATAGCATATAACCGACTAATATCCAATGTATCGGCTTATCGAATCAATCGTTGATTCGATAACTAGGTTATATCACATACAACCATTCGATACATTCATCGCGAGAATGGAATACGGTATCACATACACGCATTATTCTCGGTCCCTCACATATCTCATATGCGCTCCTATTTCGTTTCGCTTGATCCAGGAAACCTCTGTGTAGGACTCTAAAGACTCGTCAATACGCCGGCAGCAGGTGATGATCATATCAAACACCCACAAGCCGCAAGCGGTCTGCTAAACGTAACGGCCACCCGGGTATTGAGCGATCAGAAGATCGACGAGCAAGCCCGCTCATACTCCTATGAATCCAACCAGTAACACTTACCGTACAGTCCGGTCTCGTCGTCTGATATGTCGCATATCTCGTCTAGGGGTGGTAAACGTCAGACCCCAACAGCTCGATAAGTCGTGTCGATATGAGGTCTATAACAGTTCGAGAAACTACTGGTAACACTTACCAGTAAATCTCAACAACCCTGGCCAGGGATTTCCGGTTATAGCCAATCGAACACAGCGCAACATCACCCCTCATACCGGGAGAGACGAATCCCCTCCTATCGCTCATTGCCTCCATGTGACTCGGGACTGTACCCAAAAACCACCGTTTTGCACGCCCTCTTGGACGTGGTAAGGTGGAAATCAAAGCACAGTGGGAACCACACAAGACTCTATGACGATCTCGGGTTAACAGACTACTCTGTACCAGTGTCACCAGAGAACTGCCATCTGACGTAAGGTATAATACCATCTGGGAGTTCTCGGCGAGTCCGTCCAGTGTACCCAGTCTCCACTGAGCACCCGTATATCATCTCTGATGTCAAACACCAATGGATATGGGATCATCCATCGCCCATTTGTATGGGTCGAGAAGGTATACGCTAGTCTACTCTGGTATATCGATGCCCCGTCTCGATACACCCACGACTAGGGACCTTGAAGGATGTACTTATGGACTACCATGTCCCCACTAGTATGATCCGCATCATAGTCCAGGTAGTCAAGTACACATCCTAAGGGCTTTACCAACATGTAACAGAGAGACAATCAGTGTACACATTAAGGTAAAGAGTAACCAGATAGCATACTATCATGTCGAGCAAGAAAGTCCTCCCTATATATGTCCCAGCATCCACTACAATATACATCCTATGTATAGCAATGGCCTCTAGGGCATACATATAACTAACAGACATAGCCTTAAAGTCCGGCCTGGCCGGCCTAATCTTATTGTTTTGGGTTCGTTTTGGTTTTGTGTTATGGTCTCTGGGTTTTGGTGTTTCAGGTGTTGTTTGTTTTTGCTAAAATTACATGAGATGTTAATTTTCTGTAAAGGCAATTTAGAGTGTTTCGTCATCGTAATTTTAACTTGATTTTAGATTATTTAGACGTTGTTAAAAAGTTCGAACGGACATCAAATACCCACTTTAACCCACGCTGGAAATTTTCCAAGAGTTGAATTTTTTCCAAGTTAAAGAACATTCAAAAATCATGCAAGTAATGTAATGGACCCTCTAGAAGAATGAAACCCTAACTCGATTCTATGACCGTAAGAACCGCTGCCAAATCCTAAGGTTTGCGGTTGTTCCGCGGCGCCATAGGTGAGGCAAGGGTTGACCCTTCTACGGTTGGTCCATACGTACTGTCGCATGTTCTGAGTATTTTTAAACCGCGCTCAAGTGTTGAGCTTTTTGGGAAATTTTGGGTGTTTATTGATTCGATCGGAATGTTTAACACCGTCTAGCTATTTGTGGAATGTGATACAATATTTGGAATTCATATTGTTAGGCATGATATCCGAAGTATGTGATATTTCGGGTTTATGATGTCTAAGGTGATTGGATTCCAAATGTTGTAGTTGACATTTTTCTTTTCTGCGACCGTAAGTATAATATATGGTGTATCGCCATTTTCGTTGCTATATGTCAACGACAATTGTGATACGCATATTTACTTACGTTGATGACATGTGATGTTATGTGTTGCTGTGATATGTTATATTGGATCGTCGTGTCTTAAATAGCCGGGGGTTTTATGTGAGATGAGAGTTTTTATTTTCATTCATGTAAAATTCATTATATATAATATTCTTTTATTGGGGCACTTCCGGGTTGAGGATGATGTCACCATTGTTGTATATTATTTACTTTTCCGCATTAGGATAGACCAAAGGAGGGGAGCACAAGTAACCGGGTTTTAGGGTCCAGTGGGAGACCATCTCGAGGAGTCGAGACCGGGTCTCCTAACTCTAGAATTGGTAGGGTTTCTTGCCGCTCTCGTAGGGGTCTAGGGATGTGGGTTTGGCTATTCATCGCGACCGTGGAATCCGTGTTTTATACTGGCTTAATTTAAAATACGGAATTCCTAGTATATCCAATATTTCATATGTTATCTTCTGCTGCTGATATTCTGTGATGTGATCATTTTATATGTCTGAGACGAATACTTTATTATTGTATATATGATATATAATAAACGTTGCTTATGTTTTGCACCCGTGCTAGTCCCTCCTGTAAGTGCACGGCGGCGCCCCGGCCGTCAATCCGACGCCGGAATGCGGAAGCGGTGATTTACTTTAACTTTTCAAACCGGTACCACCGCGCACTATCAAACCGGATCGGGCCATTAAACTAGTCCTAACTAACTACGAGATGGGAAGGGAGATATACCGAGCGATCCGTGTCCTCCGGTCTTCTCGTCGTCGTCCCGATCTCCCGCGGAATGTCCGGTCTCCACCTCGTCGCCGGAAGGGTACCACGTCGCCGGCTTCTTTTACGGGCTCCCGCCTCTGGTCCGAGGCAACTCGGGCACGAAGCTGGCGAGTCGACGTGCCTAAGATTTGCCGTAGAATACGTGTAGTGCCATGTCTCATTTTGGAGTTTATGGAGGTTGCCATTTGGTGGAGGAAATGAAGTGTAAACTTTGGAGGTGGTGTTATGGGATTTTGCAAAGCCAAATGAGAACAAAATCCCACACAAGAAATTTGGACAGCCCCCTAATGAGCTTGGCCCGGCCATGCATAATGGGAGAGAGGAGAGAATAATACCAAGGGGTGTGTGGATCAAATGATACAAGAGAGTGAGAGAAAAATGATCATGATCAAGCATGATAACAAGCTAAATCCAACACTCCACCACAACCATCATGATACCACAAGTCAAAGCATGATGACTAAAGAAAGTCAAGCAATGATGGATTAATCAAGTCAATGGATGGTGCACCCATCATGAAAACCATCATGATGCAACAATATGCAAATAACACCCTCCATAAATGCTTATTTGCACAAATGCAAATAAGCCCTCCTCCACCAAACTTCGGCCAATGAAAGATTCAAAGAAATATGACCGAAACGGAAAGCAAACTGGCAACTCCAAAAACCTGATCCCGTAATAAATTACAGGAAAACCCCGCTACTGTGCATACACACCCACATTTGTATTCCGACCGAATACAAATGCAATGAGACAAAATCTACACTGTGCAATACTAGGATCCGGTTTAAACCAAAGCCCGCTAGTATTTACCGTCCGATCATGATCCGTGCAATACCGCACGTATCTGATCGAACCCTGCCATATCTCCATACGGCCTCTACAGCGTTTCGCCCGAAAACTTGAGCAACTGAATGTGAGGGACTCTAAAGACTCGTCAATACTATGGCTGTGGATTTAACCACTAGCACGTCAGAGGTATTAGCCATACGTGACGGGCTACCAGCTATTGACCAAAAGGGACGTCGATGAGCGAACTCATCCTGACACCCTACTGAGTCTGTCAGTGACAATATCCGTACAGTCCGGTCCGTTCGTCTATGAGCATCGCATGGCGGGCCTAGGGGGTTGGTAAAAGTCAGACCCCCAAAAGCGGTACAAGTCGTGTCGGAGTGTAGCCCAGAACACCCTGAGATACTACTGGAATACCTACCAGTAAATCTCCTGCCTTGGCCAAGGACTTTTCATGTACTGGCTCTCCTAGACACAGCGCGACCTCACCCCCAATACCGGGAGAGACGAACCCCCGAAGATCCGCTCACTGCCTCCATGTGGCTCGGGACTGTACCCAACTAAAACCTGTTTGCACGTCTCCTTTGAGCGTGGTAGGGTAGTAATCAAAGTACAGTGGGAACTCACACGAGACAAATGACGATCCTCAGGTCGATGAACTAACCTCTATACATGTCACCAGGGAACTGCTATCTGACATCAGGTATAAGACCAACTAGTATGTTCCCGGCGAGTCCTGTCCGGTGTACTCATAACCCAATGAGCACCTGTATACATCTTAGGTGAACCAACTGACACCAGTGGCTTGTGAGACCGGCCACCGCCCCTCGTCGGGGTCTCGACTGTATATACTAGTCTACTCTGGAGAATCGATGCCCTGTCTCGAAACTCCCACGACTAGGGACCTTTTAAGGATGTGCTTATAGACTACCAGCTCCCACGTATATGATCGCCCTCATACTGCTGGCAGTCAAGCAAGAATCCTAGGGGCTCTACCAACGTGTAATAGCGACCTGTCTGGTCACCTAAAGCAGTACACGATGATAAAGATAAACCAGATAGCATACTATCACCTTGAGTAAGACTGTCCTACCGGGATAGGTCCTCCCTCAATCATTGCAATCACGTGCCTGTGATCCAATAATTGACTCTGAGGGCACTATCTCCAACAATCTCCCACTTGCACTCAAGGCTAATTATTGCGATGTCGCATACTCACAGCCCGTGTGATACCGAACACCCAACTCCTCTACTAGTCAGTCTCACAAAGCTCGTTTGTAAAACTATTGCGTTCGAGGAATAGCCTCAGTGAGTGGATCCGCTTTGATGTTTCTTTCAATGTCTCTCTATATCTCAAGTTCGCGGAGAAAGCCATCTCCCGAAATGAGCAATACCTGTCTTAGAATGTGTCTGGATGTCTGATGGGACCTAGCTCATAAATGAACTCCAAATCTAAACTTCTTAGACTGTATCGTCAATTGAACTTAATCAGTATCCTGCGCCATGCCTCCCTCAGTATCTGCTTGGATCACCTGCCCAAAATACTGCCCCTCGTCAGAGGGAAAACTATAACTCTGACGACCTCCTTGTCGTCCAGGTCACCTTGGAAGCCTGGAATGATAACTGTCTCCCGAATGAGGCTGTCGTTATCATATCCCTAGAACATACGCTTATGTTCTAAACTGCTTCCGACTGTTTCTCCAGGATTGGATCAATGTCAACTTACTTGCATCTACTGCAAAAACAACATCTGGTGTGGTACTTGACATCTCATGATTGACTCAATTGCCTAAGCAAGTGATCTGCCAATCATGCACATCCCTCTCTACTTTAGTCTGTAAGACACCTTTAGAGAGGGTGACTCCATCACCTGCAGGTACACTACCGTGCCAGGAGTCGTCCGTTCTAAATACTCTTAGAATGCTGTCTAAGTACCCTTAATTGGGAAACTACCCAAATCTAGATCTAATACCATAGATCTAGTAACCAGAATGTCTGATATAATATCCAAGTCCCATGTGGAGAAACCACTGTGTGACGACCAAAGTATAACCGATCGTAGTATAGGAATATCACTTCCTACTCTGTGTATGTCATCCAAATACCAGGACATCACACCCTACTACCTTCTTAACAGATCCATCCCCTATTCTGATGAAGTCAAACCTATGACTGTCACATCAGAAATAGATGATCTATCTCCGCTACATCTGCTTTAGTCTATAAATAGACATAAGCCATTTGTCCACCAATGCTTCCGCTGCTCCCACTGACCACGACAACCCTCTGGCAGAGTCATATAAATGTACACTTCTAAAACTAGTTTAGAATGACGCTATATTCATTATCCCGCCGGGTCTCACAGTATGGAACAACAGCAATGGCATGTCTGGGTAAACGAGAACCTCCCTGCCACTGTCCTTGAGGCTACCTGAGTACCCCTCGGGTGCCTGAGGTTACCCACCATATCTGCGGAGTGGCCAATGGAATGTCAAACCAGATTGAATCTTTAGGTTCTTATCAAAATCTTCAGTAATCGTTTGTGGTTCTGGAATCACTTCCAGTTCTACCATACTCCCACTACTGTTTTCTGAAAAAATCCATTTTTTATTAAAACTGTGGCGAGTCTAGAACAATATCACTATTGATCTTCCAAATGGTAGAAAGTCAACCCTCGTCATAACCTGGGTCAACCCACAAACAGCCATTATAGAAACATGCCTTGAGTTATCCAGAGTCTGGTTTTAAGCATAGGCCGGACAACTCCCCGTACCTTAACATCGTTAAGATATGAACTTTTCTATATCCAATATAGGAACATAGGCACTGATTTAATTGAACCAGATTCAAATCATGCAGCTGCCTCCAGTGCATGTCAACTAAATGGAAGGAGGCCGATCAACGTTACTCAACTTAGGAATGCTTCCAATTATGAGTAACCTGAAAGAGAAGTAAGTTCTCTTAATCATTACTATCAACTGAATACCCTACACAAATATCTACATCTTCGATCACCTTGAAGAATCCCGATACTTGCAACACCTGATTCTCTACTTTATTCAAATACCTATAACTTCTCAAAACTTGGACCCTGTGTTTCTACGAAACACCTGTCTAAGAACTAGAGAAGTGATAAGTAAACCGAATATAGTACGAGAACCAACCCCTTTGTCCTCATGGACGCTGGACAACATACAATACTCTGTATAAGCCCCTTGAGTCTAATAACTCAATCCCCGCGTGTCGTAGGTTGAAAACTGTACTTATGGTTAAGAAGAATTACACCGCTGTTTAATGCTCCTTACCTAACCATCAACTGATATAGGTAAATGTCATCGACATAATTTCAAAAAGGTATATCTCACTCTATAAAAATAGACGTACAGATATATCAATTTGAAATTGGTGCATAACAGCGGATATTCAAAACCAAATATTTGCCGTCCGGCAAACAACCCAGGTGAATTCCTCAAATATCACCGATCACAACGAATCCCGATATAATGAGGATGATCACCCAATTCCCAATAACTTACTCCCACTCATCATCTGTAAAACCATACAGATGTGAGAATCTTACCTGGTAAATACATACCCTGGAGTAAGTATCTAATCGGGAAATCAGTTTTCCTTTAACATTACACAGTAAAACTGAAACATTGAAATGTTTCGTAGGGGTATCCTGGTATTCCTAGTAATGCCTCTTCCAGATTCACAACTGTAACCGTATACTTCTTTGCCATCTCTCCAAATCCCTTCATATGTCTTTAGTCATTACCTTCTGTACACCCCTTTAGGCCAAATGGTTTTCTTCCTTCCCTACCGTTCGGCACCAGCCTATGGTTTGGAAGAAGACTATCCAATAAGCATAATGGGTGTACTGTCCCAATCCTAGGAACACTCGCAATGCGAGAGAAGGTGAAGATAAAAGACACCTGAATAAACCTTATTCCTATTTCTCCTGAACCAGAATCCATCCCCGAACTGGAACAAGTTCCTTTTGAGTTCGTATATAACCATACGATAGAATATCCAATAAACTGTGGATCTTCGTAGTGATACGGAGTGTCCTGGAGAAATACAAAGGTGAAGTGGGAGTGGTAATGAAATACTTGGTTTGGTCGTGAATATCAGTCGCAATTTACTTTGCCCTCTTACTAATCCCTTTCTTTGTCTTTTCATAATACCTTCTGTACACCATCGCTAGGCTAATTGGTTTTCTTCATTCCCTACCGGTCGACACCTGCCTATGGTTTGGAAGAAGACTATCCAATTTGCGTAATAGGTGTACTATCTCCTAAACTAAGGAGTACTCGCAACTTGAGAGAAGGTAAAAAGGAAAAGACAACTGAATAGTCCTATTCGTTTTCTCCAGAACCGGAAACCATCCTCGAATAAATTCCTTCGAGTTCGTATATAACCATACGATGGTTTTTTCCAATGGAAGTGGACGTTCGTAGTAATACGGGGTGTCCTGGAGAAAAAGGTAAAAGTAGGAGTGGCAATGAGGTTTGCAACTCTGACAATCCAAAAGCCAGTGTTAAGAAGGTTCGGTTAATTTTGGTCTCTGAGTCATAGTCTTAGGGTCGGGTCAATGGTCGCTGCCAAAGAGAGAGAGAAAAGAAACACTCAGCATGCACTCTAACCTAGATCAGAATGGTTACCAATTTATCTAATCTGGAAACCTCCCACTGTACCGTCAAATTCTCCTCCAAACCTGAAAGAAGAATTAGTCGGGATCACCCGAGGAGTAAACCAACTCATCAGTGGGAATCGGGATCCAACTATCATCGCATGACAACATGACGGAATCCGCTCACGTTATCACACTCCAGAAGGTATGCGCATATCTGGCAAGTTTCAGTTTCTTTAGAAACTCCCGATGTGATTTTTGCTCCATGCTCTTATGACCTTGGTGTGAGGTCAAAATATCATAAGTCACATGTCAAGTTCTACCCATCATTGTCCAGGTTAATTTGAACCCACCCGTACATACCCTTGACGTAGGCCAAAATAGTAGTACGACTGTCCCAAACCAACGCATCTATCTATGCAACAGCTAAATATCCGGCAGCTACCAATCACTATGCCTTGGCGTGAGGTCAAAATACATAGCTTGAATACTACCGAATATTTAACCGAAATGATGGAGGGATACGAATGGTTTCTGGCGAAAACCTTTAACGTAATGAACTTGATATCGTTGAAGGAACGGATAACTTTAAAAAATATAGTGACGAAAACCTTTGCTAAAGAGGTCACTCCCGGTGAAGGGATCTCGGCTCTTTCCCCGTAGAATGAGGTGCAGGATATTCCAACTGAATACCACGATGCAAAGCAAAAGCAATCGGCTATAGTGAAGTTATTGCCCTGACGCAAACTTCTGTCCAAGGGGTCACTCCCGGTGAAGGGATCTCGGCCCTTGCCTCGTCGACTGAGGAGCAGGATATTCCAACTGAATACCACTGTGCAAAACAAAAGTGAACGTCCTTACAATAACAGCTTTTTGAAAAAATGTTCCAACAACATCAGATTAGGTTTGTTTTTAATTTGCATTGATCCGAATCAACGCAGTCCCATCAATTGATCACACCACAAAGAACGAAAATATACCGATGTACGTATATGCCATCCGCATTCGCCACTGGGTCCCGTCATTACCCGTTAGGTTAGCTAACTAAAGACAGAGCGGGGACTGGACTAGCGCGGATGCAAAACATATACAACATCTACTAGTATATATATATCAATATATAATATTTCGCTCAAGGCGTGATAAAATGCAACATCACAGAAATGTACAGCATCACAGAACAATACAGATATCTGGGATTCCCGGGTTTCACAGAGCCGCTACTGAAACCCGACGTTCCCCTAGTCGTGTGGATAGCCTGTGCAATGAAAATCCTAAACCCCTACGGGCGCGGCAAGTTACCCGCCAAAACCTGAAGCGAGGCAGCCCCCTTCAGCAACATGAATGGACCACCCAGCACTTCACGGAATCCGGTAACTTGGGCACCCCTCCTGGGTCAACCTGTACCCCCTACGAGTGCGGCGAATAGCCCGCCAATTCTAGAGTGAAGCCCCCTCCGTCTTAATGCCATGAGATGCGGGCTCGTTGCCCTCTAGAATCCGGCTATCCGTGCACCCCTCCGCGGGGTAATCCTAGTACAGAAAGTAAAATATACATACAACGGATACATCGACCGCAACCTGGTCATGCCCCAAAAGAATAATATACAAACGGGCAGTGACGGCAGTCCACATGTCGGACGCTCGCCCCGCAATATCAAATGTACATAATACAACAAAAAACTGTACTAGCATTGCATCCAGGCTATCCCCCATGACCAATCCGCAACATCACAGCACAGTCACAGATCATCAACGTGAATGTCACGTTCGCAAATCCGTCTAACCGGGCTATAGCAGTTAGACAGGATTTACCGATCAAGTGACATTCACGGTCGCAGATATAATGTAAATACTGTGAACTAATGTGTTTAAAATTTTCCGATCGATCAAATTTTACCAAGTGGGCCTCAAGCATTACTGTAGCACTTAAAGAAATCTGGGCCCAAAAAATAACATTCCAAAAACCCTATTTTACACTCAGGAGCTCTCTGTAAAAGTTTGGTGCCATGAACAGTCTATATTGCGGTGGAACTGCGGCCCAAGCATGGGTTTGGTCGCGGTTCCGCGGTGGAATGGTGGGATCATGCAACCAAAATTTCACAGAATCCTTATAATTCCCTGCACATCATTCTGCAACATACTGAAAAAATTTTCGAGCTAAAAAAATTTCGACAGAAAACTGATGTTTTGAAAACGCGGGTTTTTGGAATTTTGTTCGATCGAAAGTGTAAACACATTAGAAAAAGCTAGACTAGGTTAATGGCGAGGCTCTGATACCACTGTAAGTGCACGGCGGCGCCCCGGCCGTCAATTCGACGCCGGAATGCGGAAGCGGTGATTTACTTTAACTTTTCAAACCGGCACCACCGCGCACTATCAAACCGGATCGGGCCATTAAACTAGTCCTAGCTAACTACGAGATGGGAATAGAGATATACCGAGCGATCCGTGTCCTCCGGTCTTCTCGTCGTCGTCCCGATCTCCCGCGGAATGTCCGGTCTCCACCTCGTCGCCGGAAGGGCACCACGTCGCCGGCTTCTTTTACGGTCTCCCGCCTCTGGTCCGAGGCAACTCGGGCACGAAGCTAGCGAGTTGACGTGCCCAAGATTTGCCGTAGAATACGTGTAGTGCCATGTCTCATTTTGGAGTTTATGGAGGTTGCCATTTGGTGGAGGAAATGAAGTGTAAACTTTGGAGGTGGTGTTATGGGATTTTGCAAAGCCAAATGAGAACAAAATCCCACACAAGAAATTTGGACAGCCCCTAATGAGCTTGGCCGGGCCATGCATAATGGGAGAGAGGAGAGAATAATACCAAGGGGTGTGTGGATCAAATGATACAAGAGAGAGAGAGAAAAATGATCATGATCAAGCATGATAACAAGCTAAATCCAACACTCCACCACAACCATCATGATAGCACAAGTCAAAGCATGATGAGTAAAGAAAGTCAAGCAATGATGGATTAATCAAGTCAATGGATGGTGCACCCATCATGAAAACCATCATGATGCAACAATATGCAAATAACACCCTCCACAAATGCTTTTTTGCACAAATGCAAATAAGCCCTCCTCCACCAAACTTCGGCCAATGAAAGACACAAAGAAATATGACCGAAACGGAAAGAAAACTGGCAACTCCAAAAACCTGATCCCGTAATAAATTACAGGAAAACCCCGCTACTGTGCATACACACGCACATTTGTATTCCGACCGAATACAAATGCAATGAGACAAAATCTACACTGTGCAATACTGGGATCCGGCTTAAACCAAAGCCCGCTAGTATTTACCGTCCGATCATGATCTGTGCAATACCGCACGTATCTGATCGAACCCTACCATATCTCCATACGGCCTCTACAGCGTTTCGCCCGAAAACTTGAGCAACTGAATGTGAGGGACTCTAAAGACTCGTCAATACTATGGCTGTGGATTTAACCACCAGCACGTCAGAGGTATTAGCCATACGTGACGGGCTACCAGCTATTGACCAAAAGGGACGTTGATGAGCGACTCATCCTGACACCCTACTGAGCTTGTCAGTGACAATATCCATACAGTCCGTCCGTTCGTCTATGAGTATCGCATGGCGGGCCTAGGGGTTGGTAAAAGTCAGACCCCCAAAAGCGGTACAAGTCGTGTCGGAGTGTAGCCCAGAACACCCTGAGATACTACTGGAATACCTACCAGTAAATCTCCTGCCTTGGCTAAGGACTTTTCATGTACTGGCTCTCCTAGACATAGCGCGACCTCACCCCCAATACCGGGAGAGACGAACCCCCGAAGATCCGCTCACTGCCTCCATGTGGCTCGGGACTGTACCCAACTAAAACCTGTTTGCACGTCTCCTTTGAGCGTGGTAGGGTAGTAATCAAAGTACAGTGGGAACTCACACGAGACAAATGACGATCCTCAGGTCGATGAACTAACCTGTACACATGTCACCAAGGAACTGCTATCTGACATCAGGTATAAGACCAACTAGCATGTTCCCGGCGAGTCCTGTCCGGTGTACTCATAACCCAATGAGCACCTGTATACATCTTAGGTGAACCAACTGACACCAGTGGCTTGTGAGACCGGCCACCGTCCCTCGTCGGGGTCTCGACTGTATGCACTAGTCTACTCTGGAGAATCGATGCCCTGTCTCGAAACTCCCACGACTAGGGACCTTTTAAGGATGTGCTTATAGACTACCAGCTCCCACGTATATGATCGCCCTCATACTTCTGGCAGTCAAGCAAGAATCCTAGGGGCTCTACCAACGTGTAATAGCGACCTGTCTGGTCACCTAAAGCAGTACACGATGATAAAGATAAACCAGATAGCATACTATCATCTTGAGTAAGACTGTCCTACTGGGATAGGTCCTCCCTTAATCATTGCAATCACGTGCCTGTGATCCAATAATTGACTTTGAGGGCACTATCTCCAACACCGCCCCGCTATGCCGTTAGTTAAGTAACCTAACGGTGCATAACGGGACACTGTGGCTAATGCGGATGACATAAGCGTACGTTGTATTTTCATTTCTTCTGTGATGCTTAGGAAGTATAAATGATGGGATTTTATTAATGAGATTAATGAAAAGAAAGAAACCTAAAAAGATGTTGTAGAATCATATTTTCAAAAAGGGTAGCTCTAGTTTTTTCTTTGCATAGTGGTATTCCTTGTAGAATATCCAGTACCTCATTCGATGAGGAAAGAGCCGAGATCCCTTCACCAGGAGTGACCTCTTTAGCGAAAATAGCAGATGCTACAACCCACTCGGTTTGTCTTTTGATTGCTTTTTTAGTTCATGCTTTGCATAGTGATATTTGTGAAATATCCCGCACCTTATTCGATAAGGAAAGAGCCGAGATCCCTTCACCGGGAGTGACTTCTTTAGTAAAACTAGTAAAAAGCCTAAAAAACACTCCTTTTCAAAAATCTCTTGTTTCTACAACGATATCAAGTTCATTACGCTCATGGTTTTCTTAAAAACCTGCGTAGCCCTCCGTCGTTTCAGATAAGTACTACTTAGTATTCGTGCTATGTTTGTCGACTATGTTAAGACGTAGTGTGCAGTAGCTAATTAGTGTTTATCTGCTAAAGCATGAGATGCGATTGGATTAGGATAGTCATACGACTTTGTTGACTATGTTAAGGGTCGTATGGGTGGGTTTAATTCAATCAGGAAATGACGGGTTGAACTTGGCTAGCGCTTATGATTTGTTAACTATGTTAAGGTCATAAGTTGCCAGGGGAAAAATATTATCGGGAATTTCAAGTGTTGAAATTTGCAATGAGATTGCATACCTTCTATGAGATAGTTGGAACCCGATACCCACTGCGAATAAGAGTTACTCCTGGGAGAGTTTTACACATCACAATTAGCCGATCAAGTAGGTGTCTAAAAAAGGTGTTAACGGGGTTACTCCCCTGAAAAAACGAGGTTTATTTTAATTAGGTCCGTACAAAAGCACGGGGAACCTCCTTTAAAGTACCGACACTGACCTGGCTGAAAGATTGGCGAACTTGTAAGGTGTAATTAATCCCGACCAATCTTACCTTTTGGGGTTTGAAGGATGATTTGATAAAAACAGTGGGAGCTATCCTGATTAGATAAAATAATAAACCAATCTAATCTTGCAAGAGCATATGCTAAGTGTTTTCTTCTCTCTCTCTGCAGATAGCGACCATGTCAGGCCTTAATCAAGATATTAATATGGATGTATTGACCGAACCCGCTTGTTATACTGTGCAGGGGAACGTTGGTTCCGCTCCAACTTATAATTGTTATAAGTCCGAGCAGGAAATAGGAATATATCCGGATTTTCACGCCACCCAAACAAAGAATGAGCATCTTGATGCATCTTCTTCGGGTGTGTTAGTTACCCAGAACTGTTTCTCAGTACACTCTACGTCCTGAGTATTAGATACTGGATCGGGATCCCACATATGTAATATGTTACATGGGCTAAGGAAAGATAGAGAACTGGGAATAAGTGATCATTTCGTACTAGTAGGGAATGGTGCAAATGTTGCAGCCAAAGAAATTGGAAAATATCACATTGTATTACCAAATGGTAATACATTGATTCTGAACGAATGCTACATACCGACCCTGATATGCAATCTTATATCAGTTTCTTTATTAAGTAAAGAAGGATATAATTTTGTAGTATAGGATAATGTTATGAATATCTTCCTGAATCAAAAGTTGATTGGATCAGGTTCGCTGAGTAATGGCATATACATTCTAAATCAAACCATAGTTCTTAACGTACAAAACACACACAAGAGGAAGAGTTCAGAAATGAACGAATCCTTCTTATGGTATTGTAGACTAGGTCATATCAATGCGACACGACTAGCTAACTTACATAAGGATGGATATTTGAATCCGTTCGAACTATCATCTTATGAAACCTGCCAGTCATGTCTCAAAGGAAAGATGACCAAAACTCCGTTTACTGGACACGGAGAAAGAGTTACGGAACTCTTAGGACTGATACATAGTGATGTATGCGGTCCCATGTCTATACATGCCAAGATAGGATGGGATTTGTCTCTCCCGGTATTGGGGGTTGATATTGCGCTGTGCTCGATTGGCCATAACATGAAGTCCCTGGTCAGGGCTGATACTGAGATTTACTGGTAAGTGTTATCAGTAGTTTCTCGACCCGTTATGAGCCTTACATCGGCACGACTTATCGGTTACTGGAGTCTGACGTTTACCACCCCTAGACTAGATATGAGACATATCAGATGAAGAGACCGGACTGTACGGTAGTATTACTGACAGGATTTACTGGAGTTAGAGCGGGCTTGCTTGTTGATCTTTTGATCGCTCAATACCCGGGTAGCCGTTACGTCCAGCTAGTGCCGCTGACGGCTTGTGGGTGCCTGATATGATCATCACTTACTGTCGGCGTATTGACGAGTCTTTAGAGTCCTACACAGATGTTTACTGGCTCAGGCAAAACGAAGTAGGAGCATATATGTGATATGTGCGGGACCGAGATTAATACGAGTATGTGATACCGTATTCTATTCTCGCGATTTATACGTATCGGTTGGTTATATGTGATATAACCGGGTTATCGAATCAAGTATTGATTTGATATGTTGATACAAATAATATTAGTCGGTTGTATGTGATATAGCCGGATTATTAAATCAAGTGTTGATTTAATAATTTAATGTATAATTATATATTTGATATATCAATTTACATTAACTAATATTTGCTCACTTAAGCATTTCTTTTTCTCACATGTGCATACTTAATATATATATGTGTGTGTGTGTGTGTATGTGTGTGTGTGTGTGTGATATTAATTGTGTTTTCATTTTTTGTGTCATGCTTGATGATACACATTACATGGGTGTATGAGACTCACACCA
The DNA here is from genome assembly GCA_030015575.1 of Agapanthus africanus. Taxonomy (NCBI): domain Eukaryota; kingdom Viridiplantae; phylum Streptophyta; class Magnoliopsida; order Asparagales; family Amaryllidaceae; genus Agapanthus; species Agapanthus africanus. The sequence continues at coordinate 125,015,015 of CM057350.1, read as the reverse complement.
TGCTCATGATAATGCAAGGTTTATTTATTTAAGGTAAATCTAAATTAGTTGGAAATTAGTCATATGGCATGAAGCTTGTAGCTGCATTGAATTAGTCCACTAATTTTGTTTTACTTAAGATATTTATTAACCCAACCATTATCTAAACTCATGGTTAAGTCTCTACATGAGTTATATGAGATATTTCTCACCCATGGTTGCCGTTCACTCTCTCATCCATTATTTGCTTCTTCTTCTTCATCAAGAGCTTAGCTCTCTAGGTTTTTGAGAGGAGAAGAAAAAGAGTGAGGAAATTAATTCTAAAGTGAGCAAAATTCCTACTTCATCATTCTCTACTGATTAGCCATTTAGTTTAGGCTGCTAGCTTCACCAACCCCTCATTAGTGAAGAAGTAGTTTGGGTTAGTGTCTCCTCGACGTAGATCATCTTCGGCCTCGAAGACTTCGTGCAAGCTCGTTCCTTTCACTTTGTGGAGCCATTCTAGAGTCCGCAAGATCACTACATGGAGCAAAAGGACCACCACTCGGAGCTATTGAAGTGAAGAACCGGTCTACAAAGGTTGTATTCCATATTCACTTAAATGTAAAGTAGTTTACATGTTATATTGTTTAAATATCTACTTAAGATTCTAGGGTTAGGATCGTTTAGCATGTCAAAATTTTGAAAAATGGCATGGACGATATCTCCCGAACCCTTACTGTCGTGCTAGGCATTCCTACAAAACGTCCTTAAACTAAACCCTTACTTAAAAAATGGTGATCTACGGACCGAAACGTCCTTAAACTAACAACGGACCATAACGTCCTTAAACTAAAACAATAGAGCCCAATTGTTCTTTTGATTGATCTGAATGATCCTAAAACCCTGTTAAGTAGATCTTAGTCTCAAATTGGACTAATGTATTCTTAACAAAAATTTAAGTTGATCTTAATCTCAAACGAGATTAATGATCCTTAAATCAACCCAAACCCAAATCTAAGATATACGGATTTGGACTAATCCACGCCCTACGGGCGACACCATAAATTAGTCTCCGTATAAAATCCACGGGCAACCAAAAATAAAACAAACACACACGACACGGAGTGAACTTCTCGAGCAGGAGAAAGTGGTTATCGCGATGCGATAACGTAATTAACTGCAGGGGCTTGCGCCTGCATGGAAGAGCATCCCCACAATAAAAAACCCACTCATAAACGAAGGGGAATCTGACGAAGTCTGCTACCATGGCCCCATCCATCCAAACCTCTGATATACGGTGCCATAAATCAACTTGGCATTTTCGGAGAGGTGTATGGATAAATCCAAATAGCATCTACCCCCAAATTCAAGCAAGACGACCTACACGGTTCGTCTGTGTTTTCGGCGGTAAACAATGCATACCCCAAAGTACGGATCTACATAAATATACGTAGCGATCCAAACGAGTCTGTTTTAACAATTTGGCCATGAACACGATGTATGGATGCAAACATATGATATGGGGTATGATAACATACCATGCTAGATATTAAAAAATATTATCTGGCTATTATTTGTATTATTAAAAGATATGAGAATACTAAAATATATTATACATGTATATAGAATGTAGATGTGCATGGATCTTCTGTACTAGTAAATATATGACGTAATCTTGAATCATGATGGGTTTCAATCATGCGGGTCGGGTCGGATACTAACCAAAATTACCAAATGCACTATCCGCACCCAAAAACAATAATAAATAAGAAGTTGTCGCAAGATTTGAAAATACCCCAAATAAAATATAGTATAAATGCACCAGGGTGTTACATTATACCCAACTACAAAAGAATTTCGTCCTCGAAATTCCCGGAACAAGAAAAGACAAGAAAACACGGATCTAAGAAAAGAGGTGTGGAAACTTCTGTCGGATCTCGTCTTCACGTTCCGAAGTAGATTTTCCGTGCGAATGACTCCCCAATGAAACAAGTACTAGAGGGATAACTTTGTTTTTGAGGAGCTTGTCTCGTCGATCCACAATCGCTATTGGTCGTTCCTCGTATATTAAGTCCTTCTTTACTGTCAGCTCCGAGTGATCTAGGATGTGGATCTCATCTCAAAAATACTTGCGGAGTTGAGATATATGAAACACGTCATGAACACTTGCCAAGGATAGTGGTAACGCCAATCGATAAGCTACTTCTCCAACACGCTCGATAATACCGAAAGGCCCCACGAATCGATGACTAAGTTTGCCTCGACTACCAAATCGGATCACTCCTCTGGTCGGTGATATCTTCAAGAATACAAGATCACCAACTACGAACTCCAGAGGTCTTCGTCCTATATCGGCCCAACTTTTCTGTCAATCTTGTGCTGCCTTCATATGATTTCGGATCACGTTGACTTTCTCCACTGTTTGCACAATAAGATCCGGTCCCAACAATCTTCTTTCTCCAACATCGTCTCAACAGACGGACGAGCGACACTTACGACCATATAATGTTTCGAATGGAGCCATCTGTATAGCCGCCTGAAAACTGTTATTATAAAAAAACTCCACCAAGTGCAAATGATCCTCCCATGAACCCTTAAAGTCTAACATGTATGCTCTCAACATATCTTCAAGAGTTTGGATCGTTCTTTCTGACCGGCCATCTGTTTGAGAATAGTAGGCGTTGCTAAACTTCAAGCGAATCCCCAAACTTTCCTGTAAACTCCTTAAAAAGTGCAATAAAAATCTGGTATCACGATCGGAAACGATGCTTACAGGTACTCCATGCAATCTGTAACACCCTAGCACTGTTATACTATATTTTATTTGGGGTATTTCAAATCTTGCAGTAGATTCCTTGATTACTATTGATTTTGGGTGCGGATAGTGCATTTGGTAACTATGGTTAGTATCCGACCCGACCCGCATGTTCGAAATCCATCATAGTTCAAGATTACGTCAAATATTTGCTAGTACAGTGGATTTATGCACATCTAGATTCTATACACATATATAATATTTTTGTATCTGTATATCTTTTAAATAATACAAATAAAAACCAAATAATATATTTTGATATCTTGCATGGCATGTTATCGTACCCCATATCATGTGGTTTCATCCCTACATCATGTTCATCTCCTAAGTGCTAAAATAGACTCGTTTGGATCGCTACGTATATTTACGTAGATCCGTACTCTGGGGTATGCATTTTTACTGACCGGGCATCGCATTATGGTTTTAAGTTTTACGTATATTCTCCATATTTTAAAATTAGATTTTTAGAAGAAACCCAAATAATTTTCGGAGTATTTTGATATTATTTTTTTAAACCCAATATATATATATATATATATATATATAATAATAATATTTCTAAAATACTAATAGTTCATAATATATATATATATATATATATATATATATATAACTAATTATTATTATCCTTTCTCTTCACTCTCTCTCTCTCTCTACCTCTCGTATCTTTCTCTCTCTTCTCACGTTCTCTCGCTCTATTCCTCTGTCTCTCTCTCTCTCCTATATATATATATATTCTTAATAACCTTATTATTATTAACTCCCTCACCTCTCTCTTTCCTCTCTCTCTTCGTTTCCCCGCGATGAGAAACCCAAACCTAGCCTTCAACTCGCCACCGATCTCCCCTCGTTATCACCACCACCCTCATCTTCTCACCCTCATTACCACCTTCGTATCCACCTCCCATCTCCTTTCCCAAGAGAACCCTGCACCCATCACAACCCCCGACCACAACAGCAACCCAAGAAACCCTAGCCTACGCCGCTCCTTCGTCGCCGATCACCTCGCCCTCGTCTCCTCGCCTCATCATCACCTTCACCACCCCCTCTCTCTTCTCTCGAGAACCCACAACCACCTCAGCCACCCCGACGATGCCAACCCTGCAACCCCGACGAACTGCGACCCAACTGTAGAAATTACAACCCCTCACCAGAGACCTCACCACCTCGTCGTCGTCATAACCATCACCTCCTCACCTTCTTCTCCGATCTTTGACACCACAAACCACCCCCACCATCAACCTCGACAACCCCGACGACCAAACATCAACCAAGAAACCCACTGCCCCTCGTCGCCGACGGAAACCTACCATCTTCGCCGTCACCTCGCCTCTGTCCTCACTTCCCCAGAACTCAAACACCACCAGCCACCCCCATTCTTCCTTCCTTCTTTCTTTCTTTCTTGCTTGCTTGCTTTATTGATTTTTCGGCCGTCTCGCTGGAGTTGCGTGCGTCGCCAACGATCCAGACAACCCAATCGTCGTCGTCGTCCAGCCTAGTCGTCACGTCACTGATCAGCCAGGTCCAGTCCTGCACGCGTGAGTTGCATCACGACTTTATTCCAACATCGGACATAGCATCCGTATCTCGACTTGATATCCGATCAGGCAAGTTTAACTTGCAACATGCTATGTTATATTATATCAATATTTATATGAATAAAAATAGTACAAATGTTTTATTATTAAGCAACCATTACCGATTTACAGTGTTACGTTATCCGCTTGTATCCGTACTTATAATAGCATATCTAGCTGCATGCCGGAACATCATAATATCGTTATACTACTACATTAGTACAACATATTATCTACTTTGCATCATACATGGTAATGGATATATAATGGTTATTACAGATAGATACATATGCATACTGGTATCAGTTTTGGTTACCGTGTTCCGATATTGATTACATTTTCACATTTGGTATCTATTTAGTTAATATACATCACATGATATGTTCACGATCTACTACCAAACTTGTTGCTTGGATCTTGTTACTAATGCCGACAATCCTGACTTGTTGTCCTGATGGTCGTAACTTGTTGTCTACATAGACAAAACCTGTACCTGCTTGATCCTATGTTGGCATTAGATTTACATCATCAATACTTGACTTGAACACATAACCTTGGGGGTAAGGGGAAATCAATAATGAAACCTGACTTGTAACTCATCAGTTTGATACTTATACCGATTAGTCTTTACGGGATAGGCCAGCCCTGGAATGATGCTGCTGACATCATTCGTCTCTACATATTACCTGTTTACCACTTAGCGGCACGTCTCGGATTCAGCCCGAGGGTCTTGACCGTCGTCCCGGACACGCACGGGGCTATTGAGTTATATCGACGATTCCATTAAATTGATTTCAAAGACTTCTAGAATAGATAACTTAGAGACACAGACTTTAGGATACACATCACATACATACAGCTCACTATTTACACCTGTGTTTATTATTTACATTCATGTTTAATCATAGCATCATATCCTGATTATTACTATTATTTTTATATTATGACGCACTGAAGTCTGGGTTTTGCATGGCACAGTTCCTCCACCCTTATTGCAGGCAGATCAAGAGTATTTTAGCAATCAAGCAGAGCAATGAGGAATTGAACGTGTGTTATTAGAGATGTTTAGTTTATTTATTTCCACAGTTTTATTTCTTTTGATGTGAGCCCATATTGGGACGTGTTTTCAGATATTATTTATTGGATCTTAATTCGTTTCCGCTTATGCAGTTTCTTGATTTTATTTAATGTGGCAAATGGACATGTACTAGATAGATTATATATTTTTTGTTCTTGATATCCTATAGACAGCCGTAATGTGACTGTGGAGGGATGATTCCTAGCCATAGATAGCATGGTTGGCTCTGTCACGTGCCGTAGTTTACGTATCTTGGGAAGCGGGGCGTGACACAATCTCACAATCTCCTGCATGTACCGCTCTGCTAAAGCCTCCGTCGACTAAACAACTTGAAATGGTATGAAATGAGTTGCCTTGGTCAATCGATCAACAATCACCCAAACTGCATTATTGCCTTTTGGACTCCGCGGTAAAGCTGTCACAAAATCCATAGTTATATGTTTCCACTTCCATTGAAGGATTGGAAGTGGTTGCAACAGGCCAACTACCCTTTGAAGTTCAGCCTTGACTTGCTGACACACCAAGCACTTCGATACGTAGCGAGCAATCTCCCTTTTCATGCCTTCCCACCAGAAATGTTGTTGTAGATCTCGGTATATCTTTGTGCCTCCCGGATGTACGGAATATGCGGAACTATGAGCCTCTTTCATGACTTCCTCACGAACATCTCCTTTAGGCACACATAGACGACTCCCATAACATAACGAACCATCTTCATGAATTAACAGATTCGTTCGAAGTCCCGCTTCAATTTGTTCTCGAAACTTCTGCAAGCTTGGATCGTGCGACTGCGCTGCCTTAATATTATCGATCAAGGATGACTGTACTAGCAATTTCATTAACTGTCCCGAAGAATGCGGTAATACAATCTCCAACTCGAACTTCTGAAAATCAGCTAAAATCTCCCTCTGTGCAGTCAACATCCATATTGTTGGCAACCGACTTAGAGCATCCGGCACTACATTAACTTTTCCCGGATGGTACTTTAGATCAAGATCATAGTCAGACATTAGCTCCAACCATCTACGCTGCCTTATGTTGAGCTCTTTTTGTGTGAACACGTATTTTAGGCTTTTATGATCGGTAAATACTTCTATCTTTTCGTCTAATAAGTAGTGTCTCCAAATCTTCAAAGCAAAAATCACTGCCGCTAGCTCCAAATCATGAGTTGGGTAGTTCTTCTCATGAGTCTTCAATTGTCTCGACGCATAAGCTATGACCTTCCCATGCTGCATTAGAACACATCCCAAGCCTTTCCCAGATGCGTCGCGGTGAATAACCAACCCTCTGGAACCATCTGGCACTATCAAGATAGGAGTGGTGGTCAATTTTTGCTTTAACGGTACCTCCTTTCATGTTAGCTTGGTCAATGGTTCAACTATTTGAGTGAAATTCTCAACGAATCTTCTATAATATTCGGAAAGCCTAAGAAAACTTTTGATCTTCCTTACGTTCTTTGAAATTGACCAATCATGAACTGCTGCAATCTTTTCAGGGTGAATGGCAATTCCATCTCCAGATACAACATGACCCAAGAACTTCACTTCTTCGAGCCAAAACATGCACTTGCTCATCTTAGCATATAACCTTTCTTGTCTCAACGTTTGCAGTGCGATCCTCAAATGTTCTGCATGCCCTTCTTTGCTCCTCGAATAGACCAGAATATCATTAATAAACACGATGTCACGACCCAATTTAGGAACGTGACCGGCGCTTAAATCATGCAACGTCTAAAGGCGTGACGTTATTCAAGTAAGCCGACAACCCAGAAATCTAAACCATAAAAGATAGAAAGATGTAACATTTAAAGCATTTGAAAATCTTAAGTGATAAAATCTTAACTTAATTTATTTTCTTGAAAATTTTGGCAGCATCTCCTTTGTAAAAACTAGCCCCAAACGGGTACAAGCATAACATAAATATAAAGCATCCCAAACGGGAGCACCTCACGCCAAAAGGCGGAACACAACCACAATAAGTTACACACACACGCGCGACACCGTAGTGAAGGAATAAGCAATAAAGAAGTGAAACAACATCACAACATAAATAACATGGCCGGTAGAGGCCATTACTGTACATACGATGTATATTATAGTGGATGCTTGGACATATATAGGGAGGACTTTCTTGCTCGACATGATAGTATGCTATCTGGTTGTACTTTATCTTAACATGTACTCTGATTGTCTCTATGATACATGTTGATAAAGACTTTAGGATGAGTACTTGACTACCGGGACTATGATGCGGATCATACTAGTGAGGACAGAGTAGTCGCCAAGTACATCCTTCAAATGTTCCTAGTCGTGGGAGTACCGAGACAGGGCATCAATACTCCAGAGTAGACTAGCATATGCGCTTCTTTACCATATGATGGGCGATGCATGATCTCATATCCATTGGTGTTTGACATCAGAGAAGGTATACGGGTGCTCAGTGGAGACTGGGTACACTAGACGGACTCGTCTAGAACTCCCAGATGGTATTATACCTCACGTCAGGTGGCGGTTCTCTGGTGACACTAGTACAGAGTAGTCTGTAGACCCGAGATCGTCATAGAGTCTTGTGTGATTCCCACTGTGCTTTGATTTCCATCATACCACGTTCAAGAGGGCGTGCAAAAAGGTGGCTTTTGGGTACAGTCCCGAATCACATGGAGGCAATGAGCGATAGGAGGGGATTCGTCTCTCCCGGTATAGGGAATTGATGTTGCGCTGTGTTCGATTGGCTATAACTGGAAATACCTAGCCAGAGTTGCTGAGATTTACTGGTAAGTGTTATCAGTAGTTTCTTGAACTGTTATAGATCCCATATCGACACGACTTATCGAGCTACTAGGGTCTGACGTTTACCATCCCTAGGCGAGATATGCGACATATCAGACGAAGAGACCGGACTGTACGGGAGTGTTACTGGTTGGATTCACAGGAGAATGTACAGGCTTGCTTGTTGATCTTCTGAGCGCTCAATACCTGGGTGGCTGTTACGTTTAGCTGACCGCTTGCAGCTTGTGGGTGTTTGATATGATCATCACCTACTGCCGGCGTATTGACGATTCATTAGAGTCCTAGACAGAGCTTTCTTGACTCAGGCAAAACGGAGTGGGAGCACATATATGATATGTGCGGGACCGAGAACAATATGTGTATGTGATACCGTATTAGATTCTCGCGATATGAGATATCGGCCGGGTATATGAGATATAGCCGGGTCATCGAATCAAGTGTTGATTCGATGAATAGATATAGATTATATTAGTCGGTTATTTGTGAAATAGCCGGATTATCGGATCAAGTGTTGATTCGATAATTTAATGTATAATTATATATTTGATATATTAAATTACATTAACTAGTATAAGCTCACAAAAATATTCGTTTTCTCACTCGGGTAATACATTGATATATATGCGATATATGTTAATTGTATTATTTTATTTTGTTACAATAAATATTGTATATGTGATATATAATATTGTAATAAGTTATGATTACTAATGCAACATGATTAGTGGAGATTAAATATGGTTAGGGTTTGATTTGGGTTAATCTTTTCTAGAAGCTTTTATTTTGTTTCTTGCAAAGATATTTTCTTTAGATATTTTGCAAGATATTTCCTAACCCAATCCACACCCTTTAACCCTAGTTAACTCTCTACATTAGTCAACCATGGTTGCATTTGTAGATATCATAACAATTCATTATTCATCATAAAAGGATTGATTGTTCTTCTTCTTCCTTCTTCTTTCTTTTATTAAAAGCTTTTTTAGCTTTTTATGAAGTGATGAAAATGAGTGAGTTAATGAAAATAAATGAGAGCTAAAATCCTACTTCATCATCCTAATCTATCCTAACCATTTAGATTAGGGTGTTCACTTCATTTAGTGAGTGAAAGCTTGTGTTAATGAAACTTCAAGGTAGATCATCTTTGTTATCGAAGATCGGAAGCAAGTTTGCATCTTTCTCTTCGTGGAGCCTCTCGAGAGTCTGGAACTTGATGATCGCAGCGAAGGGACCACAACACGGAGTTTATGAAGTGAAGGACTGGACTACAAAGGTTGTAATCCCAAACTCTTAGATGTTAAAGTGTTTAGCATGCTTTGTTTCGCTTAATCTCTAGTCTAAGATCTTGGTTTAGGGTTGTTCGGCACGTCTAAATTTTAAATCGGGCATGGTTGATGCCTTATAGACCCTTGTGAGAGTGCCTAGTAACCCTACAGTGGTATCAGAGCCAAGATAGAGCTTTAAGCGAAGTCTAGACGAAGTTTAAAGTCCGATCAAACCCGTAAACCCCGATTTATACCCTTCTCTGGAATTTTTTCAAAAATGTTGATTTTTTCATATTAAAAATACTCAAAAAAATCAGTAGGGAATTACAAGAATTACTGTGCAACTCGTGCCCCTAATCTCATTAAAGCGCCGCGGAACCGCGGCCGTACCATGGCTTGAGCGGCGGTTCCGCGGCCAAACAGTAGAATCAAAGTTTGCGTTTTGCACAGTAATAACCGTAGGCACTTCCTGATGCTTCTGAGAATTTTTAATTTACTCAAATGTTGAGTTTTCTGGGATGTATTGGGGACTCATTGATTCGATCGGATAATTTAACTTCGTTTAAGTTTTTCCGGGTAATTTTAGAACGTGTTAAAAAGTTCGAACGGATATCAATAACTCACTTTTTCTCCTGTCGGAAAATTTTCAAAAGTTGGATTTTTTCTCGAGTTTGAAACTTTCGGAAAATCGTGCAAGTAATGCGGTGGACCCTCTAGAAGAACACAAACCTTAACTCGATTATGTGACCGTCTGAACCGCCTTTGAACCTTAGGGTTTGGGGCAGTACGGCTTTGCCACATGTGAGGCGTTGGCTTGACCCTTCTACGGCTGGACCATTGGTACTGTGGCATGTGATGGATACTTTTTGAACTCCGCTCAAGTGTTGAGCTATTTGGGAAATCTTGGGTGTTTGATTATTCGATCGAAAAGTTTAACATTGTCTTTTTATCTGGAATGTGATACAATATTTGGAATCCACAAATAGTTATGAGATAACTAATTTGAATGTTATAAATCTAGCAGTTTAGTCTCAGATGATCGGTTGCCATGGGATTTTGATGCGATCAAAAGTCCGTCGCAATCACGTAGCGTACGCGGATACTCACCGGGTAAACTTAATAGATAACTACGTCCCATAGCCCCGACCAAGTGACTGTAGGAGAACCCCGTCGCCAAAAGTATCCGTTCGGGTGCGCGCGGCAGCGGTGTTCCGCCTTAGTGCACTTCGTCGACGGCATCCGGGGGTGCGGCCGTTTCCTAAAGTTTGCGACGAGCATTCGATTAGGATATCGGGAATCTTGTTGAATTGCCTGAATAGATATTGAAAAGAGTTTTCGATAATGAGACTAAAATGCGGGATTTATAATTGTTAGGCATGACATGTCTAAGGAATTTATTTGGTTAGGCATACGATGTCTAAGGTGGTTGCGGATTCCAACTGTTATAGTTTTACACTTTATTTTCTGCGACCGTAAGCGTAGTATGTGGTGTATCGTCGGCTTCGTTGCTATACATCAACGACAATCGGGATACGTATACTTGCTTACATTGATGATATGAGATATTATGTGTTGCTATGATATGTTATATTGGATCGTCGTGTTTTGAATAGCCGGGGGTTTTATGTGAGATGAGAGTTTTTTTTTTTCATTCATGTAAAATTCAATTGTATGTAATATTCTTTTATTGGGGCACTTCCGGGCTGAGGATGATATCACCATTGTATATTATTTACTTTTCCGCATTAGGTAGACCTAAGGCGGGAAGCACAAGTAACCGGGTTCTAGGGTCCAGTAGGAGACCATCTCGAGGAGTTGAGACCGGGTCTCCTAACCCTAGAATTGGCAGTGTTGCTTGCCGCTCTCGTAGGGGTCTAGGGATATGGGTTTGGCTATTCATCGCGACCGTGGAATCTGTGTTTTTATACAGGCTCGTATTGAAAACACGGACCTCCTAATATATCTAATATTTCATATATGTTCTTCAGCTGCAATGTTCTGTGATGAGATCATATTACTTCCTGAGACGAATATTTATATTATATACATGAGATATATGTTATATTGCAGATTTCATTTCAAATGTGATGCTTGTGAAGCATAATAAAATGGGACTTCATTAATGAGATTAATGAAACTAAAAGAAACTTAAAGATGTTGTAGAAACTTGTTTAAAAAAAACTGGTAGCTCTAGTTCTTGCTTTGCATAGCGGTGTTCCTTGTAGAATATCCAGCACCTTATTCGATAAGGAAAGAGCCGAGATCCCTTCACCGGGAGTGACCTCTTTAGTGAAACTAGCAGATGCTACAAACACGGTTTGTCTTTTGATTGTTTCTATAGTTTTTGTTTTGCATAGTGGTATTTGTGAAATATCCTGCACCTTATTCGATAAGGAAAGAGCCGACGATCCCTTCACCGGGAGTGACCTCTTTAGCGAAACTAGAAAATCCTCAAAAACACTCCATTTAAAATCACTCGATTCTACAACGATATCAAGTTCATTACGCAAAGGGTTTTCTTGAAAATCTGTCGTAGCCCTCCGTCATTTCAGATAAGTACTACTTAGTATTCGTGCTGCGGTAGTTTGGCCTCCGTCAAGGCATAGTGTACGATAGCTAACTAGTGCTTATCTGCTAGCATACGATGCGATTGGATTAGGGTATTCGTACGGCGTAGTTTGGCCTCCGTCAAGGGTCGTGCGGGTGGGTTTAATTCAATCAGGAAATGACGGGTTGAACTTGACTAGCGGACTATGGGTAGTTTGGCCTCCGTCAAGGTCATAGGACGCTAGGGGTAAAATATTATTGGGAATTTCAAGAGTTGAAATTTGCAATAAGATTGCATACCTTCTATGAGATAGTTGGATCCTGATACCCGCTGCGAGTAAGAGTTACTCCTGGGAAAGTTTTACACATTACAATTAGCCGATCAAGTAGGTGTCTAGAAAGGTGTTAACGGGATTACGCCCATGGGAAAACGAGGTTTATTTTAATTAGGTCCGTGCGAAAGCGCGGGAAACCTCCCTCAAATTACCGACACTGGCCTGGCTGAAAGATTGGCGAACTTGTAGAGTGTAATTAATCCCGGCTAGTCTTTCCTTTTAGGGTTTGAAGGAAAATTTGACTAAAACAGTGGGAGCCATCCTGATTAGATAAATTGATAACCAATCTAATCTTGTAAAAGCGCACGCTGAGTGTTTTCTTCTCTCTCTCCAGGTAGCGACCATGTCACGCCTTAATCAAGATAATAATACGGATGTATTGACCGAACCCGCTTGTTATACTGCGCTAAGGAATGTTGGTCCCGCTCCAACTTATAATTGTTATAAGACAGACCAGGAAATAGGAGATTACCAGAATTCCCGTGCCACCCAAACGAAGAAAGTGCATGCTGATGCATCTTCTTCGGGTATGTTCATTACCGAGAACTGTTTCTCAGTATTCTTTACGTCCTGGGTATGAGATACCGGATCAGGATCCCGCAAATGTAATTTGTTACATGGGCTACAGATAGGTAGAGAACTGAGAACAGGTGATAAGTTTCAAGAGTTGGAAAAGATGCAAGTGTTGCAGCCAAGTCTGTTGGCAGTTATCATCCTGTATTACTAGAATACATTAATTCTGAACGAATATTATTATATACCGAAGCTGATATACAACATCATATCAGTCTCTTTATTAGTAAAGAAGGATATAATTTTGTATTGTTGGATAATGTTTTGAACATTACCTATATCAAGAGTTGATTGGTTCAGGCACGTTATCTAAAAGTATAGACGTTCTAAATCAAACCACAGTTCTTAATGTACAGAACACACATAAGAGAAAGAGTTCAGAAATGAACGAATCCTTCTTGAGGTATTGTAGACTAGGTCAAATCAATGTGACCTGACTGGCTGAAGTTACATTTAGATGCATATTTAAATTAGTTTGAATTTATATCTTGTGAAACTTGCCGGTCATGTCACAAAGATAAGATGACCACAGCTCTGTTTATTGGAAACAGAGAAAGAGTTAGTGAACTCTTGGGATTGATACATGTTGATGTATGAAGGTCCCCTGTCTACAGATGCCAAGACTGGTTCTTTATACTTTATTATATTCACTGACGGTCTCTCAAGATTCGCACATGTGTTCCTGTTGAAACACAATTCTGAACCTTTTGAGAAATTCAATGAATATAAGTTAGAAGTAGAGAACCAAAAACGGGTATAAGTATTATGTCCTTTGATGTGATCAAGGAGGAGAATACTTAAGCACAGGATTCTTGGACTATTCTAAAGGAGAATGAGATTCTCTCTCAGCATTACTCCTCCGTATACACCACAGCACCTCGGTGTATCGGGGTGGAGCAATCATACCCTATTTGATATGGTGTGCTCTATGATGAGTACTACTGAGTTACCTATTTCCTTTTGGGAGTTATGCACTTGTGAAGCTGCATACCTATTGAATAGGGTTCCAATCAAATCAGTTGCTTACCAGTTCATATGCGATATGGAATGGGATGAGCCCATATCTTAAGTAAGTTAAGATTTGGGGTTGTCCGGCCTATGTCTAAAAGCAAAATCCGGACAAGCTCGAGGCAAAGTCAGTTCTGTGGAAGTTTGTTGGATATCCCAAGCATTCGCAAGAGAACATCTTCTACCAAATTGAGGAACAAAAGATGTTTTGTTTCTCAGCATGCCACCTTTATGAAAGGGAATTTCTTATGAAGAAATTATTGGTCATGAGGTAGAACTGGAAGGAGTTCCAGCTATACAAACTGCAGCTGATAATTTGGTAGAACCAAAGGATTCAATAGTTTCCAACGAACCTCAGCCTCTCCGCCGATCTAGTAGGGTTCCTCACCCACCTGAGAGATACTTCGGTGTTCTCTATGATAGTGGGAGCGAGGATTGCATCATGAGATGATGACCCAACTAGTTTCGCTGGCCATCAGGAGTGGGACTCTGTAGGAATGGCTGGATGCTTAGTGATCTGAGATGGAATCCTTATACACCAACAAAGTATGGACTTTGGTTGCTTTATCTGAAGGGTTAAATCCCTATCAGGAGCAAGTATATCTTGAGAAGATTACTTGGTGTACATGGAAAAGTTGAGACTTTCAAAGCTATGCTTAAGTCCATCCAGATCCTACTTGCCACGGCTACATACCATGACTACGATATCTAGCGGTTGGGTGTCATGACTGCTTTTCTAAATGATGATTTGGAAGAGAGCGTCTATAAGTACACAGCCAGAGGGCTTCGTAGACAGTGGGAGCAGTGGAAACGTGAGCAAGATGTTTTATGTGATAAATCAAGCATCACGGAGTTGGAACGTCTGTTTTTGATGTGGTAGTCAATGAGTTTGACTTCATCAAAATGGTAGATGAACCTTGTATATACAAAATGGTAGTAGAGAGTATGGTGGTGATCCTCGTAGAGTACGTGGATGACATATTCTTGATAGGAAATGAGTTTCCTATGCTACGCTCGGTCAATCTCCTCTTATCACAAGGATTCTCTATATAGGATCAAGGTGATACCTCCTAAATCCTAGGTTTTATATCTATGAGATAGATCTAAATGGATGTTAGGATTCTCACTAGTTGTAGTGAGATGGTATCAATCTAGCTTGGAACTCTTCTAACATACCGTCCCTCCACTGAGGGTAAAGACAATGCCTGCGACTGACATTCAGTCGTCCTTATCACCCCGTGACTTACTAGACGATTAAAGGCAAGATACATCGTTACCAAGGATGCTACCAAAGAGGCAGTCTGGATATATATAAGTTCATGAGATGAACTTCGTTCCTACCATTGTGTGACAATGGAGTTGTGGCTTATGCCAAGGAACCCCCGTCCCATCAGAAATCCGGATATAATTCTTAGGCAGTATCACCTGATCATGGAGATGGTTGATCTCCAGGGAGATCGAGATTAGGACAGTAGACATAGAGGACAACAGCGCGGATCCACTCACAAAGGCCTTTTTCCCAGTAGAGACTTTTATGGGATGGTTGAGTATGAGATACTTCAACCGCAGCTAATTGTTGGGTATGCGATACCACAACAGATGGCCTTAGTGCAAGTGGGAGATTGTTAGTTATATGTATGCCCTAGAGGCCATTACTGTACATACGATGTATATTGTAGTGGATGCTTGGACATATATAGGGAGGACTTTCTTGCTCGACATGATAGTATGCTATCTGGTTGTACTTTATCTTAACATGTACTCTGATTGTCTCTATGATACATGTTGATAAAGCCCTTAGGATGAGTACTTGACTACCAGGACTATGATACGGATCATACTAGTGAGGACAGTGTAGTCGCCAAGTACATCCTTCAAATGTTCCTAGTCGTGGGAGTACCGAGACAGGGCATCGATACTCCAGAGTAGACTAGCGTATGCGCTTCTTGACCCATATGATGGGCGATGGATGATCTCATATCCATTGGTGTTTGACATCAGAGAAGGTATACGGGTGCTTAGTGGAGACTAGGTACACTGGACGGACTCGCCGAGAACTCCCAGATGGTATTATACCTCATGTCAGATGGCAGTTCTCTGGTGACACTGGTACAGACTAGTCTGTAAACCCGAGATCGTCATAGAGTCTTGTGTGATTCCCACTGTGCTTTGATTTCCATCATACCACATCCAAGAGAGCGTGCAAAAAGGTGGCTTTTTGGTACAGTCCCGAATCACATGGAGGCAATGAGTGATAGGAGGGGATTCGTCTCTCCCGGTATAGGGAGTTGATGTTGCGCTGTGTTCGATTGGCTATAACTGGAAATCCCTGGCCAGGGTTGCTGAGATTTACTGGTAAGTGTTAAGTAGTTTCTCGAACTATTATAGACCTCATATCGACACGACTTATTGAGCTACCGGGGTCTGACGTTTACCATCCCTAGGCGAGATATGCGACATATCAGACGAAGAGACCGGACTGTACGGGAATGTTACTGGTTGGATTCACAGGAGAATGTATAGGCTTGCTTGTTGATCTTCTGAGCCCTCAATACCTGGGTGGCTGTTACGTTTAGTGGACCGCTTGCAGCTTGTGGGTGTTTGATATGATCATCACCTACTGCCGGCGTATTGACGATTCTTTAGAGTCCTACACAGAGGTTTCTTGACTCAGGCAAAACGGAGTAGGAGCACATATATGATATGTGCGGGACCGAGAACAATACGTGTATGTGATACCGTATTAGATTCTCGCGATATGAGATATCGGCTGGGGATATGAGATATAGCCGGGTCATCGAATCAAGTGTTGATTCGATGAATAGATACAGATTATATTAGTCGGTTATTTGTGAAATAGCCGGATTATCGGATCAAGTGTTGATTCGATAATTTAATGTATAATTATATATTTGATATATTAAATTACATTAACTAGTATAAGCTCACAAAAAGATTCTTTTTCTCACTCGGGTAATACATTGATATATATGCGATATATGTTAATTGTATTATTTTATTTTGTTACAATAAATATTGTATATGTGATATATAATATTGTAACAAGTTATGATTACTAATGCAACATGATTAGTGGAGATTAAACATGGTTAGGGTTTGATTTGGGTTAATCTTTTCTAGAAGCTTTTAGAAGCTTTTATTTTGTTTCTTGCAAAGATATTTTCTTTAGATATTTTGCAAGATATTTCCTAACCCAACCCACACCCTTTAACCCTAGTTAACTCTCTACATTAGTCAACCATGGTTGCATTTGTAGATATCATAACAATTCATTATTCATCACAAAAGGATTGATTGTTCTTCTTCTTCCTTCTTCTTTCTTTCAAGAAAAGCTTTCTAGCTTTTTATGAAGTGTTGAAAATGAGTGAGTTAATGAAAATAAATGAGAGCGAAAATCCTACTTCATCATCCTAATCTATCCTAGCCATTTAGATTAGGGTGTTCACTTCATTTAGTGAGTGAAAGCTTGTGTTAATGAAACTTCAAGGTAGATCATCTTTGTTATCGAAGATCGGAAGCAAGCTTGCATCTTTCTCTTCGTGGAGCCTCTCGAGAGTCTGGAACTTGATGATCGCAGTGAAAGGACCACAACACGGAGCTTATGAAGTGAAGGACCGGACTACAAAGGTTGTAATCCCAAACTCTTAGATGTTAAAGTGTTTAACATGCTTTGTTCGGCTAATCTCTAGTCTAAGATCTTGGTTTAGGATTGTTCGGCACGTCTAAATTTTAAATCGGGCATGGTTGATGCCTTATAAACCCTTGTGAGAGTGCCTAGTAACCCTAGAGCCAGCTCATACGAGCTCGACACCCAAAGTCACCAAAATATACAATATCGATCCTCACAAACTCGTCTCTAAGTAAATATACATTAAAGTGGTGGATGGAGAGTACTAGATACAATAAGATATACAATGAGATCATACGGATATCCACAAACCACCCACCTATCCAAAATCACGACCAACAGCAGCGGTATCCGCAGAAGTAGATGAAGTAAAAAGCCCTGCCGCGACTATATTGAGGGTCAAGCCTGCAAAACACTGTGGCCAACTCGTGAATAGCAAATAACATCATACAGATAATCGCAAGTATGCATGAAAGCGATAATCTGATATATGTAATTTGATGGTATAAATATAACAATACGGATATGCGGTAAAATCATGATCAAGGTACACCGCATGGGTACAACATGTTGGGATTCTCTAGCACCATGCCTTGGGTTTGCAAGCATCACATATGCCACAATAAAATTTTGTGGAGGTGCTAAGCAATCTAACTTTGAATCTTAACTAGAATTTTAGGGTAACACTAATAGTATCACATACAAGAGATAAACTATCACTAAGAGAAGAGAATACAACCTTTGTAGACTTCTTCTCTCGACTCCTTGGATCCTTGATTGTTTGAACCGGTTCGCTAGAGACCTTCCAAGTCCACGATGATCCACTCGAAGCCTCTTTGCTTAAAGCTCTTTGCTACACTTGATCAATGAGGAAGTGGAGATAACATTCTAAACTAATGGGCTAAACTAGTGTAGAATGATGATGTGGTTTGTTTTCTCATTTCAAAACCCTTTCTTTTTATCAACCTCACTCACTAAAAATCTCAAGAGAGCTTGGAGGAAGAAGAAGGAGATGGAAAAATGCTTGAGCTCAAAAGATAATGATAATTCTCTTAAGTTAAAAGAGAAAGAAAATATATATATGAAAGTCACACTCTTTTCACAAACCATAGTAAACAAATATCTAGATATTTTTGTGTTGAGTTAAAAGCCAAATGAAAAATTAATCTATGGTTAATAGTTAGGTCAAGTGTGGTCGAGTTTAGAAGAGTGTAGATAAATATCAATCATGAATTAATCCATTTTCTATTCTCAAAACAAATATATATACATATAAATGAACCATGTGAGTCTTGCATTGCCATCTAATATGTATCAACAAGTATGATACCATGTATGCATGTATTGTCCATACACATCATCATGTGCATACATGCATGCATACATCAATATAGAAAAAAGGGTTTAATAAAGAAGTGAGCTAAAAGTCAATATTAAATCAACACTTGATTTAACAAACAGGTCATATCACATACAGCCCGACAAATAAAAAAATGCCCGATTAATATACGGCATCACATACACGCATTTAATCGGGTCCCCGCGCATATCTTATATGCACACCACATCATTTCGCCTGAGCTTGGAAACTCCTGTGTGGGACTCTAAGACTCATCAATATGCCGACAGTAGGTGATGATCACATCAAACACCCACAAGCCGCAAGCGGTTAGCTAAACGTAACAGCCACCCGGGTATTGAGCGATCAGAAGAAAACAAGCGAAGTTGTCAAAACTCCTGTCGAGCCAACTGACAACACTTACCGTACAGTCCGGTCTCTTCGTCAGATATGCTGCATATCGAGTCTAGGGATGGCATCGTCGACCCCAATAACTCAATAAGTCATGCCGGTGTATGGCTCATAACAGATCGAGAAACTACTGATAACACTTATCAGTAAATCTCAATAGCCCTGGCCAGGGACTTCCTGTTATAGCCAATCGAGCATTGCACAACATCAACCCCCAATACCGAGAGAGACGAAACCCCTCCTATCACTCATTGCCTCTATGTGCCTCAGGACTGTACCCAAAATCCATATGTTTGCACGACTCAGTAGAGCCGTGATAGGGTGGAGATCAAAGTACAGAGGGAGGACACACAAGACTCTATGACGATCTTGGGTCTACAGACTAACCTGTACCAGTGTCACCTGAGAACTGCTATCCGATGATAGATATAATACCACATAGGAGTTCTCGGCGAGTCTATTCAGTGTACCCAGTCTCTACTGAGCACCCGTATACAATCTTTGGTGTCACCACACCAGATGGATATGGGATCATCCATCGCCCATCATATGGGACAAGAATGGTATACGCTAGTCTACTCTAGAATATCGATGCACCGTCTCGATACACTCACGACTAGGAACAGTTCAAGGATATGCTCATAAACTACACGAGTCCCACTAGTATGATCTGCATCATAGCCGCAGTAGTCAAGCAAATATCTTGAGCGCTTTATCAACATGTACCAAATGAGTAAGATGTATGATCAAATGAACATGTCAAGTTAAAGTAAACTAGATAGCATACTATTATGTCGAGCAAGAAAGTCATCTGTATATATATATATATATATATATATATATATATGTGTGTCCAAGCATCCACTATACATATAATGGCCTCTAGGGCATACATATATCCAACACAACAACTACATGAAACAATGCATGTCTAATAAATCCTGAGTATGGGATAACACATAAAACCTCATGTATGAATCATCATCATAGAAAACCGATGTCCATCATCGACACCCCAAATCCTAATATCTCAGGCGCCGTCACACTGATCGGCCCTCATATCCGTCATATCATGAAACTTGAGTATCCAACATCGACACTCGAAACATCATGAAACCCGTGTCCAACATCGACACTTGAAACATCATGAAACCGGTGTCCAACATCGACACGTAAATACTCATATCTCAGGCGCCGTATACTCAGATCGGCCCTCATATCAATCTCATCTCAGGCGCCGCATACTCAGATCGGCCCTCATCCATCTCATATCATAACTCCAAAACGGTATCCTCCGGATCTCCGCCAACTTCTATGAAATCACCGGTAGGTAGTGTTCTCTCTGCCAGGCTCATCGTCTACACCAAAAAAATCATTTCTTGTCCCGGGGTACCATACCGGGTCCACCATGTACCCGCAAACGGCATCCGCCAACTCCTCAAATCGGGTCTCGAAAACAAGCTCAGAACCGAGAAAACTCATGGTGGACATCTCGAAATATCATATCAAAAAAACTGCATTTTTTTATAAGAAATATATTATATTTTTCCTTTTTAAATATAATCGCGGTTCTCAAATCCAGAAATCGCATGAAATCAGCACATCAATGCATATGTCCGTGAAATACGAGATGTGCAAATACAGAACAGTAATGTGAGCATATCAAGGGAAAACCGCTCTTTTTAATTATCAAGTTTTCAAAGGTATGTTGTGGTTTCCCAAATTTACGAAAATAGAAATGCAACATCTTTTGAAGTTATTGGGTAACTATAGCAATATATGTAGTATGCAAACATGTATGATACAATTCATGTGTGCGATCGGACAAGAATTACTATCTAACTGTTAATGATAACGAAGGCGATGCAATATATATTATCCATGGTAATTTCTATAGTGCGCTTGTCATGGAAATTACTAACGGTGTGTGTGTGTGGCATACAATTCAGTACTTGTGCAATATGAACCGTTAGTAATGGTATAGTCTCCAATCAATACAGTGTCAATGTACAACAAGTAATGGGTTTTGCAAGATGATGCTCATATACGATCAATGGATATATAACTAAGCATAGGGTTATATCACTAAATCTAGCCCTCGACGCTTAGCGCCATACAGGCGATTCCCCCATAGATGTTAAATCTACTCACCGATAATCTCGAGCTAGGTGAATCCAACCACCTCTTTCCCTTTCCTTGTAGCGCCCGAAGTCCCCGCAATCGATCCTAATATCACACAAACATCAAGTGAAATTAGCAACTAGTGATAACCCATGAATACAACGGCAACAAACAACCCGACTCCTACAAGCTACTAAGTGTTCGCTTAGTGGCTAAACACGCTGTCACGACCCATCCCAAAACACAGATGGTATTGTTCGCTCTGGCCGAAGCCGCACGGTTTTTTCCTTTTGAATGAACCGGGGCTACCTCCCAGCAGGTCACCCATCCCAGAATTTCTCTGGCTCAAGCACGCTTAACTACGGAGTTTTTCAAACTCCGGAGTTCCGATTCATCCAAAAGGCACCTCTGAGTTATAAGAGTGGTATCATTTCATTTACAATTCAGATTGTGCCCTCTTTCGGAATGGAATTCGATACTCTCTATTGTTCTGGTGGGTCCCCGTGTGCATCCGTATCAGTTACATCCCCACCTCGATACCGGATAACACCACACTTCTCACGGGGTAGGTGGTATTCATCCCCAACTCCAACCCACCCCCAAACACAGATGGTATTGTCCGCTCTGGCCGAAGCCGCACGGTTTTGTCCCTTTGAATGAACCCGGGGCTACCTCCCAGCAGGTCACCCATCCCAGAATTTCTCTGGCTCAAGCACGCTTAACTATGGAGTTTTTCAAACTCCGGAGTTCCGATTCATCCAAAAGGCGCCTCTGAGTTATAAGAGTGGTATCATTTCATTTATAGTTCAGATCGTGCCCTATTTCGGAATGGAATTCGATACTCCCCATTGTTCTGGTGGGTCCCCGTGTGCATCCGTATCGGTTACATCCCCACCTCGATACCGGATAACACCTCACTTCTCACGGGGTAGGTGGTATTCAGCCCCAACTCCACCTGGGGTATTACATTCCCCCCACTTAGAACAACGGTTCGTCCTCGAACCACAGACCTACTTTTGAGGGACCGGCTCTGATACTAACTTTGTCACGACCTGAAATATTAGCTCGTGATCGGCACTTAGATCACACAATATCTATAGGCGTAACATAACTTAAGTAAGCCGAAACTCAGAAATCTAAACCTTTCAAAAGAAGTAAGTAATGAAAACATTGATACAACATTTGGAAACCTTAAGTAAAAGTCCTTAAATCTCTTTTTCAGTTTTTTTTGAACTTTCGGCAGCACCTCCTTTGTAAAAACTAGCATCGAAACGGGTACAACACAGAATATAAAGAAAGCACCCCCAAACGGGAGCAAATCATGCCCAATGGCGGAAACAACCACCACAAGCACGCACGCGCGCGCACGCGCGCGCGCACACACACACACATATATATACACACACACGATGCCCAACGGCGAAGATCAATACAAAGGAAAAAGAAAAGCAAGACATCAAACCCACCAAGCGAACATACAACCCATCGCTCTAAGTCTCGCAACTACAAGTCTTGCTAAGTCTTACAACATATACAAACACTAGTTTCTGATTGATGGAGTTGACTAGATACAATAGGAATAATAATAATGCAAGAGGGGCACGATCCAACATGTACCACCTATCAAAACAAATCACCCGAATGCAAGCTGTGTGCCAGTGATGCCGCTACTGATCCATGTGGTCAACCTGCAAGAACTGTGGCATAATGGGGGTGAGTTGCCAACTCGTGAGTAGAAAATATCATCAGGTAGAAATCGAAATAAACAATGATTCCTAGGTCAACTATATCGTAAACGTAATACTCTGATATCTAGGGTGACCGTATCTGCATATGTGCCAACAACATAAACAAAGCATATCAGCAAGTAGATCTCATCCAACCATATAATCAATGCCTGTATGCATGTAGATCTCATCTACGTGTCAACCAATGACATAACAACATCATGCATGTAAATATCATGAAAGCATATGCAGGTAAATATGAGAATATAAATCAACGTGTGTCCCTCGCGACACATCAAAATCATGGAACCTGAGTGTCCAACATCGACACTCGAAACATCATGAAACCCATGTCCAACATCGACACGTAAATTCTCATACCTCAGGCACCATATCCTCAGATCGGCCCTCAAATCTGTAAGTCTCATGGAACCTGAGTGTCCAACATCGACACTCGCAATATCATAAAACCATAGGCTCTGTCTGTGGGATCGGCCCGTGGGCTCCGGCAGTACGAATCGGCCTATCTTATCTCATAACTCCGGTCGGTATCCTCCAGATATCCGCCGAGTCCAAATACTATCACCGGTAGGCAGCGCACCTCCCCTGCCAGGCTCATCGGCTAAATCTATCGACATACCTTTCTTGCCCCGGGGTACCATATCAGGTCCACCATGTACTCGCAAACGGCCTCGTCCACTCCTCGCCTCGGGTTTCATATATCAATCATAGAACCGAGAAAACACATGGTGGACACACTGAAATATCATATCAAGAGAAACCGGGTTTTTAAAACAATACATACATCCTTTGAAACATAACCACGGTTCTCAAATCCAAAATCTCATGAAAACAATATATCTCAATGTCTATAATCATAAAGCATGATGTATGCGGCATATAACAGAATGTAAGCATATCCGTATATCATGCAACATGGAACAGTGATATGAACATAGCATGTATATCATGCAGCATAGCATAGTGATGTGAGCATAGCAGGTATATCATGCAGCATAGCATAGTGATGCGAGCATAGCAAGTATATCATGCGAAATAGCATAGTGATGTGAGCATAGCAAGTACATCATGGCATGATGTAGCAATTCTACTGTATAGTGACATAGCAATTATCGACGATGAAGATGTGTGAGCCGACAAATCTGTGTAGGTGTAACATACGCATCATCGATAATGGTGTAGGTGTACTAACACAGGTATATGCAATGCAATGCGAATATCATGAGAGTAGCATAAGGTATATCATAAGCGAAACTCTATAAGGTATACATATCTACAATCTATCCGAGTCGGTGAATCTATCAATAGGTATCCAGCCTCACAACATCACGTACGGTATAATCTATCGTACGACATATCACTCAAGATTCACAACATTATATATGTCTATATACCTATATCCCAGGTCACATCCGTATCAATCTCATATCGTAGACCGACAAAGGTATCAACTATCTCATATCGACTCGCATCCATATAACGACATATCACACTATGTCATCATATCACATCGTATACTCGTTCTCTTTCAATTCGTACCTATCATGATTCACTTCTCCTTTTATACTCTCTTATGTCACTATGTTCATTAGTGTCAATTTTTATCATATTATCGTTATTAAATCCTAGAATCATGTCCGTCGCATATCATTTATCAGGATACACTAATCAAATGATCTTCCATATCAATGTTTACGGGGGTGCTATACACATCCACCCAACTTCCCCCGTAGATATAAATCTACTCACCTGCTAAACTCCTCGCTTAGCCGTAGTCGATGCGCTTTGTCATCTCGGAATCCACGCGAATGTACCTACAATCAATATGAAATCGCGAAGCTATTAACATCAAGTTCCGAAATCCAAATACGGCACGTGGTGCGCTCATAGGTTAGAACCTATAGCCTACGCATGCAAAACAACCCAACAACCCTCGTCGTTGACGTATAAACATCCAACGACCAAATACAATATCAAATCTCAAAACCAGGAATCCCAATACCGAAAAACATAGCCAAAACCCTAACTAGGGTCGCTATTCATGAAAACCGTCAAGCCTAAAACCCAATCGTAGCAATACTCATTCACAACACAATAAATATCGTAAAAGACAATATATTTTTCATCACTACGCTAAATAAAACTCACGTCTAATTTTATCGAAAACCTAGTAAGCATCTTTTAAACATTTTCGCTCAAAACTAGAAGTTTAAACAATTCTAGTGATCACAATCATCACATAATAGCTTGATTAAGCCACCCAAACCTTTACTACAATTTTAATCTCATCCAAATAAGATTTAGTAAAAGTTAGTTTGCAATTATCTTAATTAGATAATTAGGAAAATATCAATTAACAATCTCACAATTAGGTTAAATCTTTCCAAGTCTATACTACTCATTTAACCATTACAAATAATCCAAACCTTAATTTGATCTTCATAACCTTTTCTTGAATTCCAAAACATGCTAATAAAAGTTTTAATTAAACATCTAATAACTAGATTAAGGTATTTAAACAACAACTTAAGCTTAGGGTTAGGATTTTATACCTCACTTTGATCCAAAAACTTGCAACTAGATCAACAAAATAACCTCCAAAATGCTATCATTCAAGAAGATCCAAGCTTGGTTAAGCTTAAAGAATAATGGGTATGGATTTGTATTTGAGTTTGTGGGATTATTTGATAATTTATTTGAGCTTTAAAGAGTGAAAATGGGGTGAGGGAAGTGATGGGGCAGCAAGGGGGTTCGACCAAAGCTAGTGAGAAATGGGGAAGGTTGTGGAAAGATCTAGGTTTAAAAACACATATTAATGTTTAATAATAACAATACTTTATGCCACCTCTTATCTTTATTTAGATTTTTTTTTCTTAATTCAACAAATATCTAGATATTTCTTCAAGATATTTTGTAAGGATGGTTTAATGCTTAATCTTGTGATTAAGTTAGTATAGATTCACTTTAGTATAATTAATCCAAACCAAATTGTAATTACCACTAATTAAGTGCATAATTAAAAGCTTTTAATAATATTTTAATTAAGGAAAATATTTAAGTGAACCAAAATTTTCAAGTGACCATTAAATACTGCAAACTAGCAATTTCCTAGTTAAACCAGGTGCAGTTAAGTTTATACTGAAAAATGATCACTTCTGGGTTTTTACGGAAAACACAGTTTATTTTACCTATTAACGGAAAATTCGCATAACGATTTCTAAAACGTTATACACGCACAGCGACATCCTATACTAACCCTATGGCTACCAAACGTACGAAACATTTAAACGAATATCGGATAAATCCGTATCGCACGTAGCCGAAACACTTGAATTCTAGCTAAACGACCCCAAATTTTTCTACACAAAGAATTAGTAAAAGTTGCAAGTTCCACGAGCCTACAAATTACCCCAGAGACTCCACGACCAAGATTCAAAACCCATCTCCATGGTCTGGCCGCAAATTGCGGCTAGAAGGAATTAAATTGCGGCCAAAATGTTAGGGGGTGTTCTTAAGTTTTCAGGGTAACTTCTAGGTCTCCTAACTAGGTCTCTGTGATGGCAACTTCTCAAACAAAAACCTGATTTGATAGCAGATTCCAACGAGACTCAAACTTAACCAAAATACGACATTTGCACAAAACCATAACTTTAGTGTTTTAAAACTGAAACTAATAAGCATACAAGCTTCATTAGAGCCTAATAAGGGTATAAAGATCACTACCTCACCAAAACTTGGAAGAAACCCTAACTTTACAAGCTCCAAGTCATCACATTAGGCTTTAGCATGAATTGTGAAGAGTTTCGTGAGGTTGGATCAAGGTTTAGGCTTAAGATTTTGATGAAAATATATATCAAGTGGAGAATTGTGAATGAGGAGAAGAACAAGAGAGTTGAGAGTGTGAGGTGAGAATTGAGAGGGAAGTTGTGAGGAAATGAAGGTAAGTGTTAGTAATTGAGAGTAATGAGTGTGAGGGGTGAGTGTATGGCTTACACTCTTTCTCTCTCTCTCATGAATTAAAGGCAGCCATTCCCCTAGTCTCCTCTAATTTCAACTCTTCTATTCTCTTCTATTCGCTTTTCTTTTCCAAAATAATTAAAACCCCATTTAACCTTAAAAAAATAGATATAATTGTTTAGTATATAACATGACATGCTAAAAGGAATGGTTAAGTGTGCCATGGCTAATAAAGCATGGTTAACACCTCCTTAACCCTAATTCAATATGCACATGTGTTTGCAAGTTTTAAAAATAATTAAATAAATATTAATTAATTAAATAAAAGATGTAAAAAAATAATTATTAGTTTAATTTCATTAAAACCCGCATTAATGCTTAATTACACTAACCGCATTCTAAAGTGTTACAATCTCCCCCCCTTAAAGAAATTCGGTCCCCGAATTAAAAAATCTTACTAGGCATACCTTCGAAAAGATGAGGAAATTTCTTCTGCATCTCGCTCTCGGCTTCCCATGTAACCTCTTCACTGTTCGGGCCACGGGGTAGAACCTTGACAGACGGTAAGACCTTTGACCTTAGTTTCTTCACCTGCCGATCCAGAATGACCACCGGCTAGTTGGTGAAGGAAATATCGTGCTCCAGCTGGATTGTCTGATGCTGAATTACGTGAGAGGGGTCATGAAGGTACTTGCGAACCATCGATACATGAAATACGGGGTGAACATCCGGAAAACTGGGTGGGAGTGCCAATCGAGAGGCAACGACACCAACTCGCTTAAGGATCTCGAAAGGACCCACAAATCTGGGACTAAGCTTCCCCTTCTTCCCAAATATCATCACACCCTTCATCAGAGAAATCCGTAGGAATACATGATCACCCACTGCGAACTCAAGTATGCGACGACGACGGTCGGCATAAGACTTCTTCCTGCACTGGGCTGCTCTCATTCTGTCTTGAATCAACTGGATCTTCTCCGTAGTTTCCTGGACTAGCTGTGGTCCTAAAATCCTGCTCTCCCTGAGTTCGGTCCAACAGACTGGTGATCGACACTTTCTCCCATACAAAGCCTCAAAAGGTGCCATCTGAACCGTCTCCTAAAAACTATTATTGTAGGAGAACTCTATCAATGGCAAGTGACGATCCCAACTGCCACCAAAATCAAGAACGCATGCACGAAGCATATCTTCAAGAGTCAGTATAGTCCGCTCTGACTGACCATCAGTCTGCGGATGGAAAGCGGTGCTAAAGCACAATCGGGTACCTAAAGCTTCATGAAGTTTCTGCCAAAGACGGCTGGTAAACTGGGTGCCCTTGTCAGATACGATGCATGTAGGAACGCCGTGCAAACGCACAATCTCATCAATGTACAACTGTGCATACTGAGCAAATCCGAAGGTGGTCTTCACTGGAAGGAAGTGAGCCGCTTTCGTCAACCGATCAATAATCACCCAAATGGAGTCATACCCTTGACTGGACCTGGGTAGACCCACAACGAAATCCATGGAGATTTTCTCCCATTTCCACTCTGGAACGGGTAAAGGTTGCAACTCTCCTGCCGGTCTCTGATGCTCAGCCTTGACTTGCTGACAAGTCAGGCATCTCAAAACGAAATCCGAAATATCGCTCTTCATCCCTTCCCCACCAGTAGACATTTCTAAAGTCACGATACATCTTTGTGGAACCAGGATGAACACTGTAAGATGACTGATGTGCCTGCTCAAGGATCTTACGTCTCACCCCCTCGGTATCTGGTACACACAGACGAGTCCCAAAACGTAGCATACCCTGGTCATCAATCAAGAACTCCGACTCTCTACCCTGCCAAACATGCTCAAAAATCTCAAACAAACGGGCATCGTCAGGCTGCGCCTCAAGGATACGATCAAGTAGAAGTGGACAGGCGCGAACATGAGCAAGTTGTCCCCCAGTGGAAGCGAACTCGAACTACACTCTACTGTCACACAAGATCTGCCAATCTGCAGAAGACTGTCTCTGAACTGCGCTCAACTGGGAAAAGCTACCTCCGGGCCTACTACGACTCAAAGCATTAGCTACCACATTTGCCTTGCCCGGGTAATAAAGGATCTCACAATCATAATCCTTCATGAGCTCTATCCAACGGCGCTGCCTCAAATTCAGATCTCGCTGCTGAAAGATGTACTTCAAGCTCTTGTGGTCCGTAAAGATCTGACATGACTCTCCGTACAAGTAGTGTCTCCAAATCTTAAGCGCAAAGACCACAGCGGCCATCTTAAAATCATGAGTGGATAGCTCTGCTCGTGCTTCTTCAGCTGCCGAGAAGCGTAAATGATAACTCTATCATGCTGCATCAATACACAACCGAGCTCCACTCGAGAAGCATCACAGTAAATGACATAGCCGCCCAATCCAGAAGGCAAGGATAAAACTGGTCCAGTCGTCAACCGAGCCTTCAACTGCCGAAAACTCTGCTCGCATGCCTCAGTACAAAGAAAAGGATCCCCCTTCCGGGTAAGTCCGGTCAGCAGTGTAGCGATACTCGAGAAATCCTGCATGAAACGACGGTAATAACCAGCTAAGCCCAAAAAGCTGTGGACCTCAGTCACCGATATAGGTCTGGGCCAAAGCTGTACAACCTCAATATTCTTCGGGTCCACTCGAATACCGTCTCCCGTAACTACATGACCCAAGAAGTCAACGCTATCAAGCTAGAATGCACACTTCGAGAATTTAGCAAACAGCTCGTGCTCTCTCTATGTCTGCAAAGCAATCCTCAAGTGCTGCTCATGCTCCTCTCGACTTCTGGAATAGACCAGAATGTCATCAATAAACACAATAATGAACCGGTCGAGGAATGGCCTGAAAATACGGTTCATCAAATCCATGAACGCTGCTGGGGCATTAGTGAGCCCGAACGACATCACCAAAAACTCATAATGCCCGTAGCGTGTACGAAAAGCAGTCTTCGGAATGTCATCATTCCAAACCCGCAACTGATGATAACCCGACCTCAAATCAATCTTGGAAAAATATCCTGCACCCTGGAGTTGATCAAACAAATCGTCAATGCGAGGTAATGGATACCTATTCCGCACCGTAACTCGGTTTAATTGACGATAATCAATGCACAATCTCAAACTGCCGTCCTTCTTCTTGATGAACAGAACAGGAGCTCCCCATAGTGAAACACTCGGACGTACAAGTCCTCTATCAAGCAATTCTTGCAACTGATCCTTAAGCTCTTTAAGCTCCGCCGGGGCCATCCGATAAGGCGGTATAGAAACAGGCCCCGTGCCGGGGATCAAATCAATGCAAAATAATATCGCGCTCTGGCGGCAATCCAGGTAACACATCGGCAAATACGTCGGGAAACTTTCTCACAGTAGGAACCCGGTCCAACGAATCTACTGTGGCACCGGTATCACGAATAAAAGCTAAGAATCCCCAACATCCTCTTCTCAAGTGCCAACTAGCGCAAAGGGTGGAAATCAAACTGTGAGGGGTGGCACTATGGCACCCCTGCACAACAAGAATTGACTCACCCGGAAAACAAAACCTGACTGCCTTCTCACGGCAGTTCACAGACGCATAGAAAGTAGCTAGCCAGTCCATACCAAGGAGAACGTTGAAGTCCAACATATCTGCAACACCTGAGTTTAGGGTTAGTAGTAATTAAGTGTTAATGTGGGGTTTTTGGTAAAAAGTTTACCAAAACGGAATTCTAGTAATTTATCTGGGTTTATGGTTATTTTTGTGAAATTTTATCTCGACCACACACACTTGTGCACGTTAAATAGGACTAAGATTAGGGTTTGCCATATATTTGAGCTTGTGGGTTAACCATGTTTAATTTAACCATGGTAGGTTAGGTTCTTGGTTAAGTTAATTGAGTTGATAAAACTAATTAGTTTGAAAGTGTGGATGGTTGGCTTTGACCATGGGTAATTAGTGAGTTTAAGGTTGACTTAGGGAGAGAGTGAGGGATGTGATGTGTCATGATGGCTTTTGGTTGGGAAAGGGAGTTTAAGGTTAAGTCCCCTCACCTCACTTCAAACTCCTATCACCTCTCTCTCATTCATACTACATTTTCAGCCCAAAACCTTATCAATTCAGCCCCCAAGCCACCTCATAGTGCTGCTACAGCAGCTGATGATTTCCATCAGCTGATCCCAGCTCTTTGCTTCATACCAACTGCTGCAACAGAAGTTGTTTCAGCCCCCAAAACAGCCCATCAGCTCAAACCATCATCATTACAAGCAGCCCCAACCTTACAACCCTCTCTCACACACTCACATCAGCCCATTTTCAGCGCATTTCAGCCTCCAAATCAGCATCAGCCACCCAAAACAGCAACATCAGCCATGTGCATCAGCCTGCACATAAGCTGTTACATCAGCTTCAACCTTCTTCAAGCATCAGCAACAGCAGCTGTTTTCATCCCCAACTCCATACATAACACCCCCTCACAACACTCAAACCTTCCCTCAAGATTTTCCAAACCCCTGCTGCTGCTACCACTTCAAAACAGCAAGCACCCCAAAACCTGTTTTAGTTCAGTATCAGCTGAAACAACATTATCACCTGAAAATAGCAACAGCCTCAGCCCAGCACCACACCACCAGCCACACAACTTCAGCCCAACACCATACCACCTCAGCAACACCACACCATATCAGCCCCACCATCACACACATTCAGCATCAGCAAACCCCACAAACTGCATCAACATCAGCAGATTGCAGCAACAGCTCTGGGGCTGCAGCCGCACCAACTCAGCAGCAGCACTGCAGCACTCTCCTTCCTATTCTTCTTCTTCTCCTTGTTTGCAGGGTCTCTAGGGAGGTATAAGTCCTAAACTCTCTCCACACTACTTAGATTATGTGATTGTTAAACTAGTTTAGTGTTAAATGAAATTTTAGTACTAGAATTGTGTAGTGATGCTAGATCTAGTTACATTGGAGTGCTTGTAGCTTAATGGAACCTTTTTGGTGTTAATTAGTCTGTTTTAGCCTAGTAGTGTCGTTAAATTTAGATGGATAGCCTTAAATTGCTAAAATTATGGTAATCTAGCTTAATTAGTGTTTATTTCATGCTTTAGTAGTGATTTGGGTAATTTAAGGGAATTTTGGCAAAGTGAAAGTTGTGTTAGTTAGAATAACCCTTTTAGGTGCTACTGAGGCCAGTCAACCAGAGGATTGCCCCAGATTTCAAAAACACCTGTTTTACCCGACTTGGCGTAAATTAGCAGTTTTATCGACTTTTTGGCCTCTGTTGGATCTGCTATCGACCCGAAACCTTCAGAATAAAATTGTGAAGACTGTAGCATGGTGAGATGAGTAGGAACACACACACAGAGCACGGGGACCCACCTCCCCCTCTAGACAGCCGATTTATTCTTTCTGGCCGCAAATTGCGGCCAGAATAGGGGGTGGGGTGTGGGGGTTTTGGGTGTAGGGTTATGCTGGGTAAGTTAGGCTTCTGGTACCTGCAACTTTTCAAGTTTGGGCCAGAGGCAAAATCTGGAGCTAATTGTGTGTTTTCGATGTTTTAAGTCTCGTGCGACACACGCATGATACACGTGGTTTTGTGGCGCGCTGCGCGACACAGCGTGTCGGTTTAGGCTCTGGTGGTTTGTGCGGGTCGCGTCGTGTCGTGTGCACACGCGTTTAGTTTCACGCACGCGTATCCTTTTTATCGATATATCGCGTTCTGCAGGATTTTTCTTTATATGGTGACTTTTGTGAATTCTAGGTTCGCCGGCGGGAACGTCAAGCGCGGCGGGAACGTCAAGCACAGCGGTCGGACACACCTAGCACGGGATCACGGGTGAGTAGATTTAACATCTACGGGGGACGATCGTTTGGATGGCGCGAGTCGCCCGATAGATATAGTAGACTTGATATTACTTGTGTCATTATGATAAAAATACTTGCATGATAACTGCTGTAGTTTGTATCTATATGATGTTCCATATACACAGATTCATTATAGGACACATGCACCATTACCAGGTTTTATATGCAGCATGAGCACTATTCATGTGGACACACACACCCTGGTAATTGCCATGTCACGACACCAGATAACCTTTAATCTGAAACATGTTAATTGCCTAGAAATGTGATATTGCAATAAGTATTTAAAATGAAACCATAAGAATCACTACCCTCATGCATATGTATCATTATATTATTTGCTTATGCCTAGTATAAATAAAACATTGTAAATCGATACCGTTGGCACTCATAATCATTGACATGTGCATTCATGATGATTTCACGAGATTTATGATATTTCTGGATTTCGGGGGAAAACCACAAGATTTCAAACTTATAACCTTTTAAATATAAAGTTGCGGTTTTCTAGTGATGTAAAGTGTCGTCCACCATGAGTTTTGTTGTGGTTTTCGAGACCCGTTTTGAGGAGGTGGATGAACCGTCTCGGGTACATGGTGGGCCCGGTACGGTACCCCGGGCCAAGAAGATCGCAGGAGATGGCGTTGAGCCTGGCAGGGGACGGATTACCTACCGGTGACTTCATTTGGTGCGGCGGATATCTAGAGGATACCGACCGTGGCCGCTAGGTTGAGATATGGATATTTGATATGGATCAGCCGGATGGCTGAGGCCAGAGATACTGGACATGGATATATGAGATTTGGACAGTTTTTGAGGTGTCGTTGCTGGACACGGATTTTATTGATTTCTTGAATATTATGCTGATGTTTAAAAAAAGAAGTTTCAAAACAAAGGAAAGAATAATTCTCATACATACTTGATAGTACTTTCATGTGGCATACATACCTGTTATTGCATCCATATGACATATATACTTACTAGTACACTGTTGATGCATACATACCTGCTAGTACATGTAGCCATACCTGTTTTAGGGATGCCAGGACACTTGTGTGCATGCATACGATAGCCTTAGTAGATGTTATTTATTACTCACGAGCTGGCAACTCACCCCCGTTGTGCCACAGCTTTTCTGCAGGTCCGTTCCGTCAGCACTGTAGCGGCGGACACTTTTGCCTCTTTTGCTCTTTTTGCCTGGACTCGAGGCTTTTGCTCATAGGTGGGTTGTTATCATTTTGTACCACCTTATTTATGTTCATTGTATCTAGAGTACTCCATCTGCTACTACTTTTTTAGCTGTACCAGTCTTATTTGGATTACTGTATATTGACCTAGAGGTGAGGTTGTGAGACTTGTGGATTATATGTTATATTTGGGGTCGAGCTCACTTGAGCCGACATATTACATTGCCTGTGCTTTCATGCTTTTATTGCACATTGTAGTTTATATCGCGTGGGATTTATGACCGCCTTGAGGCGAAGAGCTAGCTCCCGCTTGGGGATGCCATATTCATGTTATTCATTCATATTCCTGTTTTGTACCCGTTGGGGAACTATTTTACAAAGAAGACTTTGCCAGAAATTTGGGAACAGGAAGTTGTTTTTCATAAAAAGAGACTTGATATGACTTGATGAAACAAGTGCTTTAAGTAGAAATGGTTTTTCCTTCACTATAATTCTTAATTGGGTTTTGTATTCTCGGCTTCGGCTTACTTATTTTACGGACGCTTTGAGATGTTTCGTAACTTAAGTGCCGGTCGCGTTCCGTACCTTGCGGGTCGTGACAAAGTTTGTATTAGAGCGATAGGTTTCACCTTTCTGAGTGTAGGATGACCCTTAGTAAATGGAGTAAGTGACTTAAGCAGGGTAGCATAGCGTACGTATGTCCGCGGCATACTTGCGATGCGGTACTCCGCCTAGGTGACTTTAGGATATACTTGCTTGAAATTCCTTCTTCAATTCCGTGTATCCTACGATTCTATTGCACCGTTCTTATTGTCCTGTTTCCTGTACCAGTCACTATGCCACAGAGGACTTCTATAGCACAGAGGGCTGCCGCCCGAGACGAGATTCGAGCTGGCTCGTCCGAGACTAGGACTGAGCAGGGTGGTATGCCTACGCCGCAGGGACAGACCGATCCATCTTCCCCAGGCCGTATGGATAGGCTTGAGACTGGTATGGAGGAGTTGCGACAGATGATGGGAAGTATGCAGGAGCTACGTCAGATGGTAGGATCCCTAGTTGCAGCCAGTCGTACACCGAGGCCGGAGGACGCACCTACTACATCCTAGACTACAATGATACCTGCTCCTACTACTACCGCTGTGACCATCCCGATTTTGCTACAGGAGTTCATGAGGCTGAGGCCTCCAGTCTTTACGGGTACCGATGCAGCAGAGGACCCGCAGACGTTCCTTGACAGCTTGGCCAGGATCTGCCGTTCGCTGAGATGTTCTGATGATCGCTGGGTAGAGCTTGCGAGTTTCCGACTAGAGGGTCTCGCACAGATATGGTGGGAGTCGGTGTTGAGAGGTCGAGCTACAGGTCTACCGCCCATGACCTGGACCGAGTTCACAGCAGTTTTCCTTGCCCGTTTCCTCCAGGAGAGCGTTCGCGACGCCAGAGCTCGTAGTTTCGAGGCCTTGGTCAAGACACCTGGGATGACGGTGTCTGAGTATGACGTCCAGTTTACACAGTTGTCCCGATATGCTCCGTATCTGGTGGATACCGAAGCGAAGATGGTGAAGAGGTTCATACAGGGACTGGATGCCCAGCTATATCTTGCCATTGGCGCCCTGCATTTCGATACCTATTCGGCAGCTATGGATACGGCATTGCGGATGGAGACACATATTTCAGCAACTTCGGCCGTTCTCGGGCCGAAGAGGATTCGTACCGGCACACCAGACCAGAGACAACATGCCAGATTCATTCCGAGAGATAGGACCGGCAGAGGGTTCGGACGAGGTCAGCTGTATGGATCATATACACAGGGACAACAGTCGTCGCCAGGATGCTTTAGGTGCGGGAGTCTGCATTATCGTATTAGAGATTGTCCAGTGAGACGACAGGGAGCGGCGACAGTTCCGCATGTGACCCTACCTCCATCACCGCCCCCTCCTCAGAGAGCTCTACTTCCTGCCACAGGCGATGCTCCACGCCAGTTAGGTGCACCCAGAGGCCATGGGCGCGGCGCACCGATCCAGAGAGGACGAGGAGGCAGAGGCCGAGGCCAAGGTCAGCCCGCTATTGGAGGAGGTCAGGCCCGAGTTTTTGCATTGACACCCCAGGATGCGCAGGCGTCCAATGCCGTTGTTACAGGTACCCTGTCAGTATGCTCTGTTGATGCACACGTGTTGTTCGATCCCGGATCCACGCACTCTTACGTTTCCACCCACTTCGTGCCGAGTTTGGGTAGAGAGTCCGGTTTGCTTGACCAGCCGCTGGTTGTGACCACTCCTGTGGGAGAGTCTTTTGTTGCTAGGAACGTGTTCCGATCCTGTACCGTTCGTATTGGCGAGCGAGAGCTGCCTGTCGACTTGATCCTTCTGGAGATGTTGGACTTCGATGTTCTTTTGGGCATGGATTGGTTAGCCACGTGATATGCGTCAGTGGACTGCCGCGAGAAGACAGTTAGATTTTGTTTTCCCGGCAAGTCAGTTTTTGTTGTGCAGGGGGACCGTGGTGCCGCCCCTCACATTTTGATTTCTTCCCTTCGCGCTGGTCAGCTGTTGAGGAAGGGATGTTGGGGATTTCTAGCCTATGTATGCGATACTAGAGCTACAGATGTTCCCTTGGACCAGGTTCCGATTGCATGCGAGTTCCTTGATGTTTTCCCTGACGAGCTGCCAGGACTGCCACCTGAGCGCGATGTCGAGTTCTGTATCGATTTGATTCCCGGCTCGGGCCTATTTCTATACCACCTTATCGGATGGCCCCGGCGGAGCTTAGAGAGTTGAAGGTTCAGCTGCAAGATTTGTTAGATAAGGGACTTATTCGACCCAGTGTTTCTCCATGGGGTGCTCCGGTCCTGTTTGTCAAGAAGAAGGACGGAAGCTTGCGCTTATGTATCGACTACCGCCAGCTGAACAAGGTTACCGTGCGGAACAGATACCCGTTGCCACGCATTGATGATTTGTTCGATCAGCTTTAGGGTGCGGGTTATTTTTCGAGGATCGACTTACGATCAGGATACCACCAGCTGCGAGTCCGACAGGAGGATATACCGAAGACAGCCTTCCGTACACGCTATGGCCACTATGAGTTTCTGGTGATGTCGTTCGGACTCACCAACGCCCCCGCAGCATTTATGGATTTGATGAACCGTACCTTCAGGCCGTATCTTGACTTGTTCATTATCGTGTTCATCGACGATATTTTGGTGTACTCCCGGAGCCGAGAAGAGCACGAGCAGCACCTGCGGATTACGTTACAGACTCTGAGGGAGCACCAGCTGTTCGCGAAGTTCTCCAAGTGTGCTTTCTGGCTGGACAACGTCGGATTCTTGGGTCACGTGATTACGAGAGATGGCATATGTGTAGACCCGAAGAAGATTGAGGCTGTTCAGCAGTGGCCCCGACCTACATCGGTTATGGAGATCTGTAGTTTTCTAGGCCTGGCGGGCTACTACAGGCGTTTTGTTCAGGATTTCTCCCGTATTGCTGCACCTTTGACCGGTTTGACCCGGAAGGGAGTTCCTTTCGTTTAGAC
Organism: Agapanthus africanus; assembly: GCA_030015575.1. Classification (NCBI taxonomy): domain Eukaryota; kingdom Viridiplantae; phylum Streptophyta; class Magnoliopsida; order Asparagales; family Amaryllidaceae; genus Agapanthus; species Agapanthus africanus. The sequence goes on along the minus strand of CM057350.1, from coordinate 124,977,295 downwards.
AGAGGAGTGTGAGCGCAGTTTTCAGCAGCTACGGACGTGTTTGACTACGGCGCCGGTATTATCTTTGCCTTCAGGATCAGGCGGATTTGTGGTCTACTGTGACGCTTCACGAGTGGGGTTAGGATGCGTATTGATGCACCATGGCAGGGTGATCGCGTACGCTTCTCGGCAGTTGAAGAAGCATGAACAGAACTACCCCACTCACGATTTGGAGATGGCTGCAGTGGTCTTTGCACTGAAAATATGGCGACATTACCTATATGGCGAGTCATGCCAAATATTTACAGACCACAAGAGCTTAAAATACATATTTCAGCAGCGAGACCTGAACCTCAGACAGCGTCGTTGGATGGAGTTGGTGAAAGACTATGACTGTGAGATCTTGTACCACCCGGGCAAGGCGAATGTAGTGGCGGATGCTTTGAGCAGAAGGCCCGGGGGTAGTCTAGCTGGTTTGCGCGCAGTGCAGAGGCAGTCGTCAGCAGATTGGCAGATTTTATGCGACAGCCGAGTTGAGTTCGAGTTCACTCCGACAGGGGGACAGCTCGCGCATGTTCGTGGACGTCCACAGTTACTGGATCGCATTCGAGAGGCACAGCCCAGTGATGACCGACTTTCAGAGATCAAGGCACAGATAGGACAGGGCAGATTTTCCGAGTTCGTGATTGATGATCAGGGGATATTACGATTTGGATCTAGACTGTGCGTACCAGATGCTGAGGGATTGCGGCGCGATATTCTTGAGGAGGCACACCGATCGGTGTATAGTGTCCACCCCGGTTCCACCAAGATTTACCATGATATGAGGGAGACCTACTGGTAGGACGGAATGAAGAGGGACATCGCGGAGTTCGTATCGAGATGCCTGACTTGTCAGCAAGTCAAGGCCGAGCACCAGAGGCCCGCAGGAGAGCTACAGCCGTTACCCATTCCGGAGTGGAAATGGGAGCAGATTTCGATGGATTTCGTTGTGGGTCTGCCCAGGACCAGTCGAGGGTACGACTCCATCTGGGTGATCATAGATCGATTGACGAAAGTGGCTCACTTCCTGCCAGTGAAGACCACTTTCAGCTTCGCTCAGTATGCCCAGCTTTACATCGACGAGATCGTGCGGTTGCATGGCGTACCAACTTGTATTGTGTCAGATCGAGGCACCCAGTTCACCAGCCGACTTTGGCAGAGACTTCAGGAGGCTTTGGGCACTCGTTTGAGCTTCAGCACGGCATTTCATCCGCAGACCGACGGACAGTCAGAGCGGACCATTCAGACTCTCGAGGACATGCTCAGAGCGTGCGTTTTAGACTTCGGCGGTAGCTGGGATCGTCATTTACCTCTAGTGGAGTTCTCCTATAACAACAGCTTCCAGGATACTATTCAGATGGCACCTTTCGAGGCGTTGTATGGGAGGAGATGTAGATCACCCGTTTGTTGGACCGAACTGAGCGAGAGCAGTATTTTCCGCCCGCAGATCGTGCAGGAGACGACCGAGAAGGTGCAGTTGATTCGAGACCGGATGAGAGCAGCCCAGAGCAGACAGAAATCATATGCAGACAGGCGCCGTCACAGATTAGAGTTCGCAGTTGGCGACCATGTTTTTCTGAGAGTCTCTCCGATGAAGGGCGTGATGCGTTTTGGGCGAAAGGGGAAGCTTAGCCCTAGATTTGTAGGTCCCTTCGAGATCCTCGAGCGTGTTGGCGCAGTTGCATATCGTTTGGCACTTCCACCCAGCTTTGCAGACGTTCACCCCGTCTTCCACGTGTTGATGCTACGCAGATATCTTCATGACCCTTCCCACACGATTCAGCATCAGTCCGTTCAGCTTGAGCCCGACCTTTCGTTCACCGTGCAGCCAGTTGAGATATTAGATCGGAAGGTGAAGAAATTTCGGTCAAAGGTCCTGCCGTCGGTGAGGGTTCTTTGGCACAGCCCGAATGGTGAGGAGATCACTTAGGAGGCCGAGGGAGAGATGCGGAAGAAATTCCCTCATCTTTTTGAAGGCACGCGTAGTTGCATATTTTAAAATTCGGGGACGAATTTTCTTAAGGGGGGAAAACTGTAACACCTGAGTTTAGGGTTAGTAGTAATTAAGTGTTAATGTGGGGTTTTTGGTAAAAAGTTTACCAAAACGGAATTCTAGTAATTTATCTGGGTTTATGGTTATTTTTGTGAAATTTGATCTCGACCACACACACTTGTGCACGTTAAATAGGACTAAGATTAGGGTTTGCCATATATTTGAGCTTGTGGGTTAACCATGTTTAATTTAACCATGGTAGGTTAGGTTCTTGGTTAAGTTAATTGAGTTGATAAAACTAATTAGTTTGAAAGTATGGATGGTTGGCTTTGACCATGGGTAATTAGTGAGTTTAAGGTTGACTTAGGGAGAGAGTGAGGGATGTGATGTGTCATGATGGCTTTTGGTTGGGAAAGGGAGTTTAAGGTTAAGTCCCCTCACCTCACTTCAAACTCCTATCACCTCTCTCTCACTCATACTACATTTTCAGACCAAAACCTTATCAATTCAGCCCCCAAGCCACCTCATAGTGCTGCTACAGCAGCTGATGATTTCCATCAGCTGATCCTAGCTCTTTGCTTCACACCAACTGTTGCAACAGCAGCTGTTTCAGCCCCCAAAACAGCCCATCAGCTCAAACCATCATCATTACAAGAAGCCCCAACCTTACAACCCTCTCTCACACACTCACATCAGCCCATTTTTAGCTCATTTCAGCCTCCAAATCAGCATCAGCCACCCAAAACAGCAACATCAGCCATGTGCATCAGCCTGCACATAAGCTGTTACATCAGCTTCAACCTTCTTCAAGCATCAGCAACAGCAGCTGTTTTCAGCCCCAACTCCATACATAACACCCCTCACAACACTCAAACCTTCCCTCAAGATTTTCCAAACCCCTGCTGCTGCTACCACTTCAAAACAGCAAGCACCCCAAAACCTGTTTCAGTTCAGTATCAGCTGAAACAACATTATCACCTGAAAACAGCAACAGCCTCAGCCCAGCACCACACCACCAGCCACACAACTTCAGCCCAACACCATACCACCTCAGCAACACCACACCATATCAGCCCCACCATCACACACATTCAGCATCAGCAAACCCCACAAACTGCATCAGCATCAGCAGATTGCAGCAACAGCTCTAGGGCTGCAGCCGCACCAACTCAGCAGCAGCACTGCAGCACTCTCCTTCCTATTCTTCTTCTTCTCATTGTTTGCAGGGTCTCTAGGGAGGTATATGTTCTAAACTCTCTCCACACTACTTAGATTATGTGATTGTTAAACTAGTTTAGTGTTAAATGAAATTTTAGTACTAGAATTGTGTAGTGATGCTAGATCTAGTTACATTGGAGTGCTTGTAGCTTAATGGAACCTTTTTGGTGTTAATTAGTCTGTTTTAGCCTAGTAGTGTCGTTAAATTTAGATGGATAGCCTTAAATTGCTAAAATTATAGTAATCTAGCTTAATTAGTGTTTATTTCATGCTTTAGTAGTGATTTGGGTAATTTAAGGGAATTTTGGCAAAGTGAAAGTTGTGTTAGTTAGAATAACCATTTTAGGTGCTACTGAGGCCAGTCAACCAGAGGATTGCCCCAGATTTCAAAAACACCCGTTTTACCCGACTTGGCGTAAATTAGCAGTTTTATCGACTTTTTGGCCTCTGTTGGATCTGCTATCGACCCGAGACCTTCAGAATAAAATTGTGAAGACTGTAGCATGGTGAGATGAGTAGGAACACACACAGAGAGCATGGGGACCCACCTCCCCTTCTAGGCCGCCGATTTATTCTTTCTGGCCGCAAATTGCGGCTAGAATAGGGGGTGGGGTGTGGGGGTTTTGGGTGTAGGGTTATGCTGGGTAAGTTAGGCTTCTGGTACCTGCAACTTTTCAAGTTTGGGCCAGAGGCAAAATCTGGAGCTAATTGTGTGTTTTCGATGTTTTAAGTCTCGTGCGACACACGCGTGATACGCGTGGTTTTGTGGCACGCTGCGCGACACAGCGTTTCGGTTTAGGCTCTGGTGGTTTGTGCGCGTCGCGTCGTGTCGTGTGCACACGCGTTTAGTTTCACGCACGCGTATCCTTTTTATCGATATATCGCGTTCTGCAGGATTTTTCCTTATATGGTGACTTTTGTGAATTCTAGGTTCGCCGGCGGGAACGTCAAGCGCAGCGGAGAAAGGCAAGCAGGTGGTCGAACACACCTAGCACGGGATCACGGGTGAGTAGATTTAACATCTACGGTGGACGATCGTTTGGATGGCGCGAGTCGCCCGATAGATATAGTAGACTTGATATTACTTGTGTCATTATGATAAAAATACTTGCATGATAACTGCTGTAGTTTGTATCCATATGATGTTCCATATACACAGATTCATTATAGGACACATGCACCATTACCAGGTTTTATATGCAGCACGAGCACTATTCATGTGGACACACACACCCTGGTAATTGCCATGTCACGACACTAGATAACCTTTAATCTGAAACATGTTAATTGCCTAGAAATGTGATATTGCAATAAGTATTTAAAATGAAACCATAAGAATCACTACCCTCATGCATATGTATCATTATATCATTTGCTCATGCCTAGTATAAATCAAACATTGTAAATCGATACCGTAGGCACTCATAATCATTGACATGTGCATTCATGATGATTTCATGAGATTTATGATATTTCTGGATTTCGGGGGAAAACCGCAAGATTTCAAACTTATAACCTTGTAAATATAAAGTTGCGGTTTTCTAGTGATGTAAAGTGTCGTCCACCATGAGTTTTGTTGTGGTTTTCGAGACCCGTTTCGAGGAGGTGGTTGAACCGTCTCGGGTACATGGTGGGCCCGGTACGGTACCCGGGGCAAGAAGATCGCAGGAGATGGCGTTGAGCCTGGCAGGGGACGGATTACCTACCGGTGACTTCATTTGGCGCGGCGGATATCCAGAGGATACCGACTGTGGCTGCTAGATTGAGATATGGATATTTGATATGGATCAGCCGGATGGCTGAGGCCAGAGATACTGGACATGGATATATGAGATTTGGACAGTTTTTGAGGTGTCGTTGCTGGACACGGATTTTATTGATTTCTTGAATATTATGCTGATGTTTAAAAAAAGAAGTTTCAAAACAAAGGAAAGAATAATTCTCATACATACTTGATAGTACTTTCATGTGGCATACATACCTGTTATTGCATCCATGTGACATATATACTTACTAGTACACTGTTGATCCATACATACCTGCTAGTACATGTAGCCATACCTATTTTAGGGATGCCAGGACACTTGTGTGCATGCATACGATAGCCTTAGTGGATGTTATTTATTACTCACGAGCTGGAAACTCACCCCCGTTGTGCCACAGCTTTTCTGCAGGTCCGTTCCGTCAGCACTGTAGCGGCGGACACTTTTGCCTCTTTTGCTCTTTTTGCCTGGACTCGAGGCTTTTGCTCATAGGTGGGTTGTTATCATTTTGTACCACCTTATTTATGTTCATTGTATCTAGAGTACTCCATCTGCTACTACTTTTTTAGCTGTACCAGTCTTATTTGGATTACTGTATATTGACCTAGAGGTGAGGTTGTGAGACTTGTGGATTTTATGTTATATTTGGGGTCGAGCTCACTTGAGCCGACATATTACATTGCCTGTGCTTTCATGCTTTTATTGCACATTGTAGTTTATATTGCGTGGGATTTGTGACCGCCTTGAGGCGAAGAGCTAGCTCCCGCTTGGGGATGCCATATTCATGTTATTCATTCATATTCCTGTTTTGTACCCGCTGGGGAACTATTTTACAAAGAAGATTTTGCCAGAAATTTGGGAACAGGAAGTTGTTTTTCATAAAAAGAGACTTGATATGACTTGATAAAACAAGTGCTTTAAGTAGAAATGGTTTTTCCTTCACTCTAATTCTTAATTGGGTTTTGTATTCTGGGCTTCGGCTTACTTATTTTACGGACGCCTTGAGACGTTTCGTAAATTAAGTGCCGGTCGCGTTCCGTACTTTGCAGGCCGTGACAATATCAAGAAGGATCAAATTGACGGACAAATCTCTATCTGCAATACGAACGACACATGACCGAAACACATGTCGCGCAACAAAAGACTCTCCAACAGGAGTAATCACGACAAGTAGCTGATCTAGCAAAGATGACTCTCGGCCCAACTGTAGGGTGTTTTTCATCACCCCATTGAGATGGGAATGCGTGCACGCTTGCCAAGCGTACTACAGATTCCTCCTGCCTAGGGTAGACGGGGGTTTATTGATTGTGGGGATCCGAATCTCCAGCAGCCGTAGACTAAACTGCCGTTAATTACCCCTCGCCTTTAGGGCGAGGGAACCTCCGATTAACGGGTTAAAATTGTCATGCGAACTCAATGTGCAGTGTTGTGTTTTGGATGTATTAGGGGGGCCCGCAGAGTTTTTACGGGGTCCCGCTACCTGGATAGCGGGCTGGTCAAGGGGGCTAGCAGCCCCCTTGCAGGGTACGGGGTAGCACCCCGGCCCAATTTTTTTGAGAGGGACAGTGTTGTAAGGTATGTGTGTGTGTGTATACATATATATAAAAAAAGAAAGGGGAAAAGCATCCAAAGGATGCGTGGGAAAAAGCGCCAGCGCTTTGGAAGCTAGCGCTTTGAGCGCAAGAGCGCTAGCGCCCCACGTGCCAGGCACGTGGGCGCTCGGGCGCTAGCGCTCTGGACGCTAGCGCTCTGAGCGCAAGAGCGCTAGCGCCCCATGTATCAGCACGTGGGTGCTCGGGCGCTAGCGCTTTGGGCGCTAGCGCTCTGAGAGCTAGGGCGCTAGCGCTTTGAGCGCTAGCGCCCCACGTGTCAGCACGTGGGCGCTCGGGCGCTAGCACTTTGGGTGTTAGCGCTTTAGGCGTTCGCGCCCCACATGTCAGCACGTGGACGCTCGGGCGGCAAAAGGGACTTGGTCCCTGCAATGGGAGTTGTACTCCCAGAAAGGAGCACTTATTATTTTATGTGTATATATATATATATATATATATATATATATATATATATATATATATATAAGGAGTTAAACTTCTAGGATATTTTGAAGCTGATGAAGGGGCTTCTCCCCTTGAGCCTTAGTTCTTCCCCAAAGTGGGGTTTCTGGAGATGGGTCTCCTTCTTCTTCTTCCTTTGTTGGCCGGATCTTGAAGATCAAGAAATATGAGATTTTAAAAATCTCTCCTTTCTGAGATCTGATGGCAGATCTGAGTTCCCTTTTGTGGGTTTTATGGTGAAAAACTATTTATTTTTGGAAAAGGAAGAGTAAAACTCTTGATTTAATTCAAAAGAAAGAAGAAGGTTTAGAACTTTCAGAAAGGGGAAAGAGGCACAAACCCTAGATTTTGAGGGGAATGAAAAGTCTATGCTTTATTCATCATCATGTTGCCTTATATAGGCTTACACATTTACATATAGCCTCTTGGGCTTTACAAAATGACATTTTGCCCATCCCATGGCTCATGTGCCATTTCATTTTGCACATAAGCCATAGGCTTTACAAAAATTTGGCTTTATGCCCTTTTGCTTACATTCATGCATAAAAAATTACATAAAAATTATTTATTACATGATTTTTATTTCAGCATGGGGGAGGCCGGCCGCTTCATGTTAGGGCTCGACCCGGGCATGAGCCCACTTGATCTGGGTTTGGGCCCACATGGCTTGGGGTTGACCATGACTTTGACTTGGCCAACCGGGGTACAATTTTCGACTTCAACAAAGTTCCCTCCATCAATAAATGCACACCACATATGTGAGTTGTGTGCATGAAATTGATGGATCTTCTTCTGCGTGGAGGCGACTTGCTTTGGTTCCCGCTTTTGGGATGCACTGCCCTTTTTACGACATGGACGGTCGACGCTTGACGCGTCTCCGAGATGGAGTGTCTGTGGTAGACATTTCCCTGGCCCGGAGTGATTTGGTTCCCGCTTTGTAGGAAGCATGCACTGCTCTTTTTGCGACATGGACGGTCGACGCTCTGATTCGGAGCAATTTGGTTCCCGATTTGTGGGAAGCTCGCACTGCCCTTTTTGCGACATGGACAGTCGACGCTCTGATCCGGAGCGATTTGGTTCCCAATTTGTGAGAAACCTGCACTGCCCTTTTTGCGACATGGACGGTCGACGCTCTGATCTGGAGCGATTTGATTCCCGATTTGTGGGAAGCCTGCACTGCCCTTTTTATGACATAGACGGTCGAAGCTCTGATCCGGAGCGATTTGGTTCCCGATTTCTGGGAAGCCTGCACTGCCTTTTTTGCGACATGGACGGTCGACACTCTGATTCAGAGTGATTTGGTTCCCGATTTGTGGGAAGCCTGCACTGCCGTTTTTACAACATGGACGGTCGACGCTCTGATCTGGAGCGATTTGGTTCCCAATTTGTAGGAAGCCTGCACTGCCCTTTTTGCGACATGGACGGTCGACGCTTGATGCGTCTCCGAGACGGAGTGTCTGTGGTAGACGTTTTCCTGGCCCGGAGCGATTTGGTTCCTGCTTTGTAAGAAGCATGCACTGCCCTTTTTGTGACATGGACGGTCGATGCTCTGATCCGGAGCGATTTGGTTCCCGATTTGTGGGAAGCCCGCACTGCCCTTTCTGCGACATGGATGGTCGATGCTCTGATCCAGAGCGATTTGGTTCCCGATTTGTGAGAAACCTGCACTGCCCTTTTTGCGACATGGACGGTCGACGCTTTGATCTGGAGCGATTTGGTTCCCGATTTGTGGGAAGCCTGCACTGTCCTTTTTACGACATGGACGGTTGATGCTCTGATCTGGAGCGATTTGGTTCCCAATTTCTGGGAAGCCTGCACTGCCCTTTTTGCGACATGGACAGGCGACGCTTTGATTTGGAGCGATTTGGTTCCCGATTTGTGGGAAGCCTGCACTGCCCTTTTTACGACATGGACGGTCGACGCTCTGATCTGGAGCGATTTGGTTCCCAATTTGTGGGAAGCCTGCACTGCCCTTTTTGCGACATGGACGGTCAACGCTTGACGCGCCTCCAAGACGGAGTCTCCGTGGTAGACGTTTCCTTGGCTCGGAGTGATCTGGTTCCTGCTTTGTAGGAAGCCTGTACTTCCCTTTTTGCGACATAGACGGTCGACGCTCTGATCCGGAGCGATTTGGTTCCCGATTTGTGCAAAGCCTGCACTGTCCTTTTTTCGACATGGACGGTCGATGCTTGACGCGTCTCCAAGAAGGAGTGTTCGTGGTAGACGTTTCCCTGGCTTGGAGTGATCTGGTTCCTGCTTTGTAGGAAGCCTGCACTGCCCTTTTTGCGACATGGACGGTCGACGCTCTGATCCGGAGCGATTTGGTTCCCGATTTGTGGGAAGCCTGCACTGCCCTTTTTGCGACATGGACGGTCGACCCTCTGATCCAGAGCGATTTGGTTCCCGATTTTGGGGAAGCTTGCACTGCCCTTTTTGCGACATGGACGGTCGACGCTTGACGTGTCTCCGAGACGGAGTGTCCGTGATAGACGTTTCCCTGGCCTGGAGTGATCTGGTTCCTGCTTTGTAGGAAGCCTGCATAGCCCTTTTGACGACATGGAAGATCGATGCTTGACATGTCTCCGAGACGGAGTGTCAGTGATAGACGTTTCCCCGGCCCGGAGTGATCTGGTTCCTGCTTTGTAGGAAGCCTGCACTACCCTTTTTGCGACATGGACGGTCGACTCTTGACGTGTCTCTGAGACGGAGTGTCCGTGGTAGACGTTTCCCTGGCCTGGAGTGATCTGGTTCCTGCTTTGTAGGAAGCCTGCACTGCCCATTTTGCGACATGGACGGTCGACGCTCTGATCCGGAGCGATTTGGTTCCCGATTTGTGGGAAGCCTGCACTGCCCCTTTTGCGACTTGGACGGTCGATGCTCCAACCCGGAGCGATTTGGTTCCCGATTTGGGGAAGCCTGCACTGCCCTTTTTGCGACATGGACGGTCGACGCTCCGATCTGGAGCAATTTGGTTCCCGATTTTGGGGAAGCCTACACTGCCCTTTTTGCGACATGGACGGTCGATGCTCCGATCCGGAGCGATTTGGTTCCCGATTTTGGGGAAGCCTGCACTGCCCTTTTTGCGACATGGATGGTCGACGCTCTATTTGACTTGCTCTGCCTCCTGCAGTGTCAGGGGTGAACTTGACTTGCTCCGCTTCTTGCGGTGTTGAGATTGGATTCTGACTTGCTCCGCTTTCTGCGGTGTCGGAGTTGAAGTTGACTTGTTGATTGGCGATTTGGGTTGACATCGGCATCACTATACTGGAATATGGTACTAGGAGCGAATCATCATCTGTCATGAGAGGATTTGGAGATTTTGGTTTGGCATCTGCATTGCTGCATTGGAATAATGCCAGGAGCAACTCATCATTTGCCCCGGGAGGATTTGGGAATTGGTTTTTGTTTGGCATCGGTATCGCTACGCTGGAATATGGTGTTAGGAGCGAATCATCATTTGCGCTTGCTTATTAGGAAGTGATGTCTTAGGAGACAGGTTTTAGGTCCCTATCACCTAAGACTTTTCAATTTTGTGATCCGTAAGGGTCTCACAAAGCATTTTCTCCCTACGGATCGTAAGGATCCCGTATGTGTATTTTCACCTTAGGAGTCGTGGGGACTCCTAAGTGTGTTTCTCCTTTGTGAGTCGTAAGGATCTCATGCGGGAATTTTCTCCTCATAAAGTTGAGAGTACTTTATGAGTGCATTTCATCTCTTTTCACGAGTTTGCGCCCTTTCGAGTTTTCACAAACTCGCCGGCAGTCCTGCTGTTTTTACTTACGGAGCCCTTTCGGGTCTTCAGCCGTGCCCATTTTTCTTGTGGACATACCCTTTTTTTTGAATCTTCACCGCCGGTGGGACTTTGAATGTGGTCTCACCAGCAGGACTTGGGAGGGATTAGGATCGTTTTACGTCCGTGGATTGTATACGGTTTTGCAGGATGTATGATCCAGACCGTAGGGCTGGAAAAATTTCGGGACTTCGTTGGCGTCTGCATCGCTGCACTGGAATATGGTACCAGGAGCGACTCATCATTCGCCGTTGGGGTATGGGAGTTGGAATTTGGTTGGCGTCTGCATCGCTGCACTGGAATATGGTACCAGGAGCGACTCATCATTCGCCATTGGGATTTGGAATTTGGCTGGCGTCTGCATCGCTGCACTGGAATATGGTACCAAGAGCGACTCATCATTCGCCATTGCCTATTGGGAAGCGATGGCTTAGGAGACAGGTTTAGATCCCTATCAGCTAAGGCTTTTCAATTTTATGGGCTGTGAGGGTCCCATAAAAGCATTTTCTCCCTACGAGTCGAAAGGATCTCGTAGTTCTATTTTCTCCTTAGGAGTCGTGAGGACTCCTAAGTGTGTTTTTCCTTCGTGAGTCGTAAGGATCCCACGAAGGTTTGTTCTCCTCATGTATCGTGAGGATACATGAGCGGGTCTTCCCAATGGAGCATAATTCCAGTGGCGGAGACTAGCCGCGTAACTGGTGATTACGGTGGGGCATGCGTATGATGAGAATTATTTGAGCTCGTGGATTGTATACGGTAGTCAATTTGGGGACTGGCCGTAGGGCTGTAAGAATTTTGGGAAACTGGATTTTGGTTGGTGTCTGCATCGCTGCACTGGAATATGGTACCAGGAGCGACTCATCATTCGCCGTTTTTTTGTTTTGTTTTATTTTTGTTTTCATTTTTGTTTTTTTTGTTTTACCGCGATTGTTCTATCATTTCAGCTTTTCTTATCGCGAAGATCGCGATTGCCCTATCATTTCGGCTTTTATTCGCGGTTGCCCCATCATTTCGGCTTTATTTTCATCTTTATTTTACTCGCTGATTTTTGTTGCGAGTTGCTCCATCATTTTGGCTTTTCTTTATTTTTCTTTTATTTACACATTTTTTTGTTTATTTACATATATATATATATATATTTCTATATTCCCAGTTTAACGACTTAGAGGTCGATTATTCCCAGTTTAACGACGCGGTGGTCATCTTTGCTTATCCCAGCTCCTTCAATTTTGATCTTGGCAGAGCTGTATTGATGACCGTAGCTCTGTGGCTTGGCGATACATCCGAGAACTGTGAGGTTTTTCCAAGCTTGTATTGGTCATCTGCCCAATCTTTGAAAACACAGCAGTCTTCAATGGTATGACTCACCACTCTATGGTATGGGCAGTATACAGGATTGCCGGTCATATTCATTTCATGTGGCCTCTTCGGAATAGGCAATTGCAGACCGTTGTTCATAGCTTCCTCGAATATATTGCGGACCTCATCCCTCCTGAAGGAGTACACCTTCTTCTTTCTCTCCATTAGAGTAGGTGCCCTCACTGATGCTGGTCCTTGAGGCCGATCAGTCTTTGGTTCACCTTTTTTAGATAATGGCACATGTCTGGGAGGATTAGGTTCCCGAAAGGCTTCGGTCTTCATTTGTATGAAATCGGCGGTCGTAGCTTGACTATTTGCTAACACGCCTTTAGACAGTTCTATCTCTCCCGTCTTGTATTGCCTTTCGACCCAATCTTTGAAGACGAAGCAGTCCTCAATGGTATGACTTATCACCCTGTGATAGGGGCAATATTTTGGGTCGTCGGTCATGTTCGCTTCTTGCGGTCTCTTTGATTTTGGCAGTTGTAGACCGTTTCTTAGGGCGTCTCTGAATATCTTGTGGACTTTTTCCCTTTTGAAGGAATAGACCTTATCCAGCTTCTCTTTCAGTGGAGATTCTCCTCCGGTGTATGTGTCGAAGGGACCGGAGGCTAATTGCGGCCGTTTTTCGCGAAGGCGCTCCGCTCTTAGGTTGAAGGGGGTATCAGTTGGCTTCCTCCGGGTATCAATCCCTGGTTCATGAACCAAAATTTAATTCTTCTGTAATTGCAATCGGGAGAATTGGGTCGCGAGATCTGCCGCGACGTTTGCCAATTCGTCGACCTTGGACTGTACCTTGGCTAACTTCTCATCCCTGTCCTGAAGCTGCCTCTGAAGCCATCGAAATAACGCTTTTTCTGTAGTTTCGGCTATGACAACCGGGTCATCCTTATTGCCTGAGCTCAATTCCGCAAGAACCACGGGCTCCTCTGGCTTATCGGCCTGAGCGTGCTCTTCATCACTTAGATCGAGCCGATGCTGGGTAGCGTCAACTATATCATCACCATAGCTGTGAAGAAGAGGAGGATTCGTTTCTTCATGTCCGACCATGTAGACAGTGCGAACCACATACCCAGCCATCTCTTTATCTTTTGCGGCTGATTTCGCGGAGCGGTCCGGGCTTTGGAAATTCATAATTTTTAACATGGCCAGAGCCCTAGCCCTTTTGTTGGCTCTGTATCTGAGCCGCTTCTGCCTCAGCTTCTCTGCCTTGAGCGCTTGGCAGGCTTCTGCTCTTCGGGAAGCCGCCATAGGCTGAGTAATGGGGAGGCTGGAGAAGACACCCAATCGAGCAGTTGTCAGAGGCGCCGCTGGAGCTTGCTCGAGATGCCTTGTTGCTTTGTTGGTGTTGATGGCCTTGCCCCCAGCTGAGGCCAAGGAAAGTCGTTCAAACACCGACTTGCGTTTGTGTTGGGGTGCCCTCGTGACCATGAAATTCGGCCTTTTCCCCTTTGAGACCGGTTTGTCTGTTACAGGAGCTTGAGGAAATGGGACGGCGTTAGTTGACATGAACATAATAGTGCCAAATGGTAGCGGCTCCTCCTCCCATTGTCGCCCGAGACTGGCCGGAAGGACCGTCCTGGAGTCCATCCTCATTGTGTAGGAGACGGGAGCTGTGTCGAGAGCTGAGCTTGTCCTTGGAGACATTTCTACTGGGACCGGAGATTGCAATTTGAAATTTATTAACCTGCACAAAGAAGCATGATTTCAGTACAGGCAAGCGATATGTATATTGATTGAGTTCGCATGAAAGTTTAACCTGAAATATAGGAGGAGAGATAGGTCCCACCAGGCATGCCGCAATCTGTAGGGTGTTTTTCGTCACCCCATTGAGATGGGAATGCGCACACGCTTGTCGGGTGTACTACAGATTCCCCCTGCCTAGGGTAGACGGGGGTTTATTGATTGTGGGGATCCGAATCTCCAGCAGCCGCGGACTAAGCTGCCGTTAATTACCCCTCGCCTTTGGGGCGAGGGAACCTCCGATTAACGGGTTAAACTGGTCATGCGAACTCAATGTGCAGTGTTGTGTTTTGGAGGAGTTTTGGATGTATCGGGGGGGCCCCACAGAGTTATTACGGGGGTCCTGCTACCCGGATAGCGGGCTGGGGGTCAAGAGGGCTAGCAGCCCCCTTGCGGGGTGCGGGGCAGCGCCCCGGCCCAATTTTTTTTGAGAGGGATGGTGTTGTAGAGTATGTGTGTGTGTGTGTATACATATATATAAAAAAGAAGAAAGAGGAAGGGCATCCAAAGGATGCGTGGGAAAAAGCGCCAGCACTTTGGAAGCTAGCGCTTTGAGCGCAAGAGCGGTAGAGCGCTAGTGCCCCATGTACCAGGTACGTGGGCGCTCGGGCGCTAGCGCTCGGGCGCTAGCGCTCTGGACGCTAGCGCTCTAAGCGTAAGAGTGCTAGCGCCCCACGTGTCAGAACGTGGGCGCTCGGGCGCTACCGCCCCACGTGTCAGCACGTGGGCGCTCGGGCGCTAGCGCTTTGGGCACTAGTGCTCCACTTGTCAGCACGTGGGCGCTTGGACGCTAGCGCTTTGCGCGCAAGGGCGCTAACACTCCACGTGTCAGCAAGTGGGCGCTCGGGCGGCAAAAGCGACTTGGTCCCTGCAATGGGAGTTGTACTCCCAGAAAGGAGCACTTATTATTTTGTGTGTGTGTGTGTGTGTATAAGTAGTTAAACTCCTAGGATATTTTGAAGATAATGAAGGGGCTTCTCCCCTTGAGTCCTAGTTCTTTCCCAAAGTGGGGTTTCTGGAGATGGGCCTCCTTCTTCTTCTTCCTTTGTTGGCCGGATCTTGAAGATCAAGAAATATGAGATTTTAAAAATCTCTCCTTTCTGAGATCTGATGGCAGATCTGAGTTCCTCTTTATGGGTTTTATGGTGAAAAACTATTTAGTTTTGAAAAAGGAAGAGTAAAACTCTTGATTTAATTCAAAAGAAAGAAAAAGGTTTAGAACCTTCAGAAAGGGGAAAGAGGCACAAACCCTAGATTTTGAGGGGAATGAAAAGTCTATGCTTTATTCATCAACATGTTGCCTTATATAGGCTTACATATTTACATGTAGCCCCTTGGGCTTTACAAAATGGCATTTTGCCCATCCCATGGCTCATGTACCATTTCATTTTGCACATAAGCCATAGGCTTTACAAAAATTTGGCTTTATGCCCATTTGCTTACATTCATGCATAAAAAATTACATAAAAATTATTTATTACATGATTTTTATTTCATCATGGGGGAAGCCGGCTACTTCATGTTAGGGCTCGACCCGGGCATGAGCCCATTTGATCTGGGCTTGGGCCCACTTGGTTTGGGGTTGACCATGACTTTAACTTGGTCAACCGGGGTACAATTTTCGACTTCAACACCAACCTCGGCATGAAGTGTGTGGAAACATACGAGTGAGTAGACCCCAGATTAAATAAACATGCGCATCGAAAGAACATACAGAAAGAGTACCTGACACGACTGCATTCGACGCCTGCGCGTCTTGATGAGTCAAAGAAAATACCCGAGCCTGCCCTTTATCGGCAGCTGGCTGGCCTCCACCTCTGCCACTCCATTCTCTCTGAACAAACCCACTGCGACCACGACCTCTCTGAGCATAAGTCTGGCGGGGAGCAACAACAGGTGTAAGAGGAAACACTCTCTGAGGTGGAGAAGGTGGTAAGGTAACATGTGGAACTGCTGCCTCGCCCTGGCGTACCTCAATACAATCTCTGATGTGATGATACTGACTCCCATACTGAAAACATCCAGACGACAGCTGCTGACCTTGTTGGTAAGAGCTATATAACCGGCCTCGTCTCGATCCTCCGCTACCCCCACGGCTTGAAAAGAATCTGTCGCGGCGTTTATATATTGGTCCCCGGGCTGGTATATCAGTACGAATCCTCTTCGGTCCCGGAATGACCGAAGTCTCAGAAATACGCTCCTATACCAATAGGGCTGCGTCCACTGCGGCTGCATATGTATCAAAATGCTGGGCGCCTATAGAGAGGAACAACTGGGTAATTAGGCCTCGTACAAATCTCTTGACACGCCTCTCTTCAGTATCTACTAAATACGGAGCATATACGGATAGCTGGATAAACTGAACATCATACTCTGCCACTGTCATAACCAGAGTCTGGTGCAACGACTCAAATCTTCAAGCTCGAGCATCTCTAACTCTCTGAGGGAGGAATCGAGCAAGAAACACCATCGTAAACTCAACCCAGGTCATAGGAGGAAGACCTGCGGCTCGACCTCTCTCTAAAGACTCGCACCAAGTTTGGGAAAGACCCTCCAGACGGAAACTAGCGAACTCCACCCATCTCGTGTAGGAGCATCTCAATGAACGACAGATCCTGGCCATCTGATCGATGAACGACTGCGGATCCTCAGCCGCGTCGGTGCCTGCGAAAACTGGAGGCTTCAGCCTCATGAACTCAGATAAGGACATGGTGATAACCTCCATAATAGTAGGTACGAATGTCTGAACAGTAGGTACCATCACGGTCCCCATAACAGGTGGAACAACCTCTGATCTCTGTGCCCGACTGGCCTCGACCAACGATCCCATCATCTGGCCCAAATCTTGCATACTGGCCTCTAGCCTAGTAATACGATCTGGAGAAGATGAATCACGATCCGAAGAAGGTGGATCAATCTGCTCCTGTAAAATAGGCATACCGCCCTGGTCAGTCCTCGTCTCAGATGAGCCTTCCCTGACCTCGGCTCTCGCGGCAGCTCTCTGCGCCCTCGTAGTCTTCGGCAGCATAGTGGCTGGAATAAGGAAACATGATTTGATAAGAACATAGAAGTCGAATCATAAGGATATATATAATCAAGGAAAGAATTCAAGCAATATGACCTAAGGTCACTTAGGCGGAGTACCGTGTCATAAGTATGCCGCGGAACATACACACGCTACGTCACTCTGCTTAAGCTACCTACTCTATCATACCAAGGGTCACCCTACACCCCGAAAGGTGAAACCTAGCGCTCTGATACCAACTTTGTCACGACCTAATTTAGGAACGCGCCCGGCACTTAAATCACGCAACGTCTAAATACGTGACGTAATTCAAGTAAGCCGACAACCCAGAAAAACCATAAAAGGTAGAAATGTATAATGTTTAAAACATTTGCTAAAATATTTGAAAATCTTAAGTGATAAAATCTTAACTTAATTTATTTTCTTGAAAATTTCGGCAGCATCTCCTTTGTAAAAACTAGCCCCAAACGGGTACAAGCATAACATAAATATAAAGCATCCCAAACGGGAGCAACTCATGCCAAAAGGCGGAACACAACCACAACAAGTTTACACACACACACACACACACGACACCGTAGCGAAGAAATAAGCAATAAAGAAGTGAAACAACATCACAACATAAATAACATAGCCAGCTCATACGAGCTCCACACCCAAAGTCACCAAAATATACAATATCGATCCTCACAAGCTCGTCTCTAAGTCAATATACATGAAAGTGGTGGATGGAGAGTACTAAATACAATAAGATATATAATGAGATCATACGAATATCCGTAAACTACCCACCTATCCAAAATCACGACCAACATCAGCGATATCCTCAGAAGTGGATGAATTGAGAAGCCTTGCCGCGACTATACTGAGGGTCAAGCCTGCAAAACACTGTGGCACAATAGGGGTGAGTTGCCAACTCGTGAAAAGTAAATAACATCATACAGATAATCGCAAGTATGCATGAAAAGCGATAATCTGAAATATACTATCTGATAGCATAAATATAACAATACGGATATGCAGTAAAATCATGATCAAGGTACACCGCCAGGGTAAAACAACTACATGAAACAATGCATGTCTAATGAATCCTCAGTATGGGATAACACATAAAACCTCATGTATGAATCATCATCATGGAAAACCGATGTCCATCAACGACACCTCAAATTCCAATATCTCAGGCGCCGTCACACTGATCGGCCCTCATATCCGTCATATCATGAAACCTGAGTGTCCAACATCGACACTCGAAATATTATGAAACCCGTGTCCAACATCGACACGTAAATACTCATATCTCAGGCGCCGTATACTCAGATCGGTCCTCATATCAATCTCATCTCAGGCGCCGCATACTTAGATCGGCCTTCATCCATCTCATATCATAACTCCAAAACGGTATCCTTTGGATCTCCTCCGGCTTCTATGAAATCACCGGTAGGTAGTGTTCCCTCTGCCAAGCTCATCGTCTACACAAAAATCATTTCTTGCCCCGGGATATCATACCGGGTCCACCATGTACCCGCAAATGGCATCCACTAACTCCTCGAATCGGGTCTCGAAAACAAGCTCAGAACTGAGAAAACTCATAGTGGATGTCTCGAAATATCATATCAAAAGAAACCACATTTTCTTTATAAGCAATATATTATATTTTCCCTTTTTAAATATAATCGCGGTTCTCAAATCCAGAAATCGCATGAATCAGTACATCAATGCATATGTCTATGAAATACGAAATACGGAACAGTAATGTGAGCATATTAAGGGAAAACCGCTCTTTTTAATTATCAAGTTTTCAAAGGTATGTTGCGGTTTCCCAAATTTACGAAAATAGAAATGCAACATCTTTTGAAGTAATTGGGTAACTATAGCAATATATATAGTATGCAAACATGTATGATACAATTCATGTGTGCGATAGGACAAGAATTACTATCTAACTGTTAATGATAACAAAGGCGATGCAATATATATTATCTATGGTAATTTCTATAGTGCCCGTGTCATGGCAATTACTAACGGTGTGTGTGTGGCATACAATTCAGTGCTCGTGTAAAATGAACCGTTAGTAATGGTGTAGTGTCCAATCAATACAGTGTCAATGTACAACAAGTAATGGGTTTTGCAAGGTGATGCTCACATACGATCAATGGATATACAAATAAGCATAGGGTTATATCACTAAATCTAGCCCTCGACGCTTAGCGCCATACAGGCGATTCCCCCGTAGATGTTAAATTTACTCACCGATGATCTCGAGCTAGGTGAATCCAACCACCTCTTTCCCTTTCCTTGTAGCGCCCGAAGTCCCCGCAATCGATCCTAATATCACACAAACATCAAGTGAAATTAGCAACTAGTGATAACACACGAATACAACGACAACAAACAACCCGACTCCTACAAGCTACTAAGTGTTCGCATAGCGGCTAAACACGCATAGCGACATCCTGTACCAACCCTATGGCTACCAAATGTACGAAACACTTAAACGAATATCGGATAAATCCGTATCGCACGTAGCCGAAACACTTGAATTCTAGCTAAACGACCCCAAATTTTTCTACACAAAGAATTAGTAAAAGTTGCAAGTTCCACGAGCCTACAAATAATCCCAGAGACCCCACGACCAAGATTTAAAACCCATCTCCATGGTCTGGCCGCAAATCGCGGTCAGAAGGAATTAAATTGCGACCAAAATGTTAGGGGGTGGTCTCAGGTTTTCAGGGTAACCTCTAGGTCTCCTAACTAAGTCTCTGTGATGGCAACTTCTCAAACAAAAATCTGGTTTGATAGCATATTCCAACGAGACTCAAACTTAACCAAAATACGACATTTGCACAAAACCATAACTTTAGTGTTTTAAAACTGAAACTAATAAGCATACAAACTTCGTTAGAGCCTAATAAGGGTATAAAGATCACTACCTCACCAAAACTTGGGAAAACCCCTATCTTTTCAAGCTCTAAGTCATCACAATAGGCTTTAGCATGAATTGTGAGGGGTTTAGTGAGGTTGGATCAAGGTTTAGGCTTAGGATTTTGATGAAAATATATATCAAGTGGAGAATTGTGAATAAAGAGAAGAACAAGAGAGTTGAGAGTGTGAGGTGAGAATTGAGAGGGAAGTTGTGAGGAAATGAAGGTAAGTGTTAGGAATTGAGAGTAATGAGTGTGAGGGGTGAGTGTATGGCTTACACTCACTCTCTTTCTCTCTCATGAATTAATGGCAGCCATCCCCCTAGTCTCCTCTAATTTCAACTCTTCTCTTCTCTTCTCTTTTTTTTTCCAAAATAATTAAAACCCCATTTTAACATTAAAAAAAATAGATATAATTGTTTAATATATAACATGACATGTTAAAAGGAATGGTTAAGTTTGCTATGGCTAATAAAGCATGGTTAACACCTCCTTAACCCTAATTCAACATGCACATGTGTGTGCAAGTTTTAAAAATAATTAAATAAATACTAATTAATTAAATAAAAGATGTAAAAAAAATAATTATTAGTTTAATTTCATTAAAACCCGCATTAACGCTTAATTACACTAACCGCATTCTAAAGTGTTACACATCAACACGAACTGGTTCAGATATGGTGAAAAGATTCGGTTCATCAAGTCCATAAGTATTGCCAGTGCGTTAGTAACTCCAAATGACATCACTAATTACTCGTAATGCTTATATCAAGTCCGGAATGCTGTCTTGAAAATATCTTCTGATTTCACCCGAACTTGATAATATCCGGAGCGCAAATCCAACTTCGAGAATACCCTCTCTCCACTGAGTTGATCGAATAAGTCACCGATGCGAGAGATTGAGTACTTGTTCTTAATAGTCCCCCAGTTTAATTCTCGATAATCAATGCACATCCTCCGCATGCCATCCTTCTTCTTAACTACAAGAACTGGAGCTCCCCATGGTGAACCGCTGCTGCAAATCCAACTCTTCTCTAGCAATTCGGTAACCTATTTCTTTACCTCTTCTAGTTCCACCGGTGACATCGGATAGATGCCTTCGAATTGATGCTACTATAGGAATACAATCAATCGCGAACTCCACATCTCGTTTAGACGGTAAACTCGAGATGTTCTTGAACACACCCATGAAATCCCGAACTTCTATTAGTGCTTCATCTGCAACTTATTTATGAACTTCTTCCTTCAGTAAACGGTTTCTTTCATCATGAATTTGCAAGTTTTTTCTAAAACTTGTGGGTTATTAGCCCACCACTCTCCGCTCCGCTATTATGATAATTTGAGGCGGGTCGGTCAAAACTTCTTTAATCAAACATCTGATTGGCCTTGAAGTGGTCTGTACCAGCTCCCGCTGGGGTTAATCGCAAACTATTGCAATCATCATATGTTCTCCTGTGTTTCTCCTTATTCTTTAAAACGCAGGCGGACCGGTCACTACGGGACAAGGGGAAAGATGAAGGATATATTGTGGTCGTTGGTTTCAAGTTCATGATAAGACATAAACTCGTAAGTAATGACGCCGAGAGGAAACAGGGTAATACAATGACCATAAGTCAAGAAAATGAATTAAAATAGGACTCCGGCTTACCAAAATAGAGTACCACATTGTAACCATGCCGCGATACATAATTACAACTACATAACTCCATTCAAGTCGTCCAAATTCTACTATCAGAATTGAAGGAATGAGAATGGAGAAACAATAAGGAATTAGAAGATTCTAAGTTGAGATACAATATCATTTCCATATCGTCAAGATAAAGAGTCAAGGGAAAGATAAGATTCAAGAATCTGTATGACACGACAATAATGTGGCAGGACATGTTCCTAGTTCCGGGTTTTCTGGTTAGTGTATTGGTTTAATACCCAACCACAAAAGAACCAAACCCGACTAACCCTAAATCCTAGGGCTTTGATGCCAAACAAACCCTGTCACGCCCTGCTTCCCAAAATACGTAAACTACGGCACGTGACAGAGCCAACCACGCTACCTGTGGCTAGGAATCATCCCTCCACAGTCACATTACGGCTGTCTATAGAATATCAAGAACAAAAAATATATATAATCTATCTAGTACATGTTCATTTGCCACAGTAAATCAAATCAAGAAAATGCAAATAGCGGAAACGAATCAAATCCAATAAACAATTTCTGAATCATGTCCCAATATGGGCTCACATTAAAAGAAATAAAACTATGGAAATAAACAAGCTAAACATCTCTAATAATACATGTTCAATTCCTCATTGCTCGGCTTGATTGCTAAAATATTCTCGATCTGCCTGCGATAAAGGTAGAGGAACCGAGCCATGCAAAACCCAGACGTCAGTGCGTCATAAATATCAAAAGATTAATAATAATAACCAGGATATGATAATATAATTTAACATGCATGTAAAGGATAAATATAGTTATAAAACAGTGAGGTACAAGTATGTGATGGGTGTGTGATGTGTATTCTAAAACTGTGCTTTTAGGTCATCTATTCTAAAAGTCTTTGAAATCAATT
Source organism: Agapanthus africanus (assembly GCA_030015575.1). Taxonomy (NCBI): domain Eukaryota; kingdom Viridiplantae; phylum Streptophyta; class Magnoliopsida; order Asparagales; family Amaryllidaceae; genus Agapanthus; species Agapanthus africanus. The sequence goes on along the minus strand of CM057350.1, from coordinate 124,954,838 downwards.
TAATAGAATCGTCGATGTAATTCAATAGTATCCTGTGCGTGCCTGGGACCGCGGTTAAAATTCTCGGGCTGAATCCGAGCATGCCGCTAGGCAGTAAACAGGTAACATGTCCAGATGAATGATGTCAGCAGCAACATCCCAGGGCTGGCCTAGCCTGTAAAGACTGATCAGTATAAGTATCGAACTGTTGAGTTACAAGTTAGGTTTCATTATTGATTTCCCCTTATCCCCAAGGTTATGTGTTCAAGTCAGGTATTGATGATGTGAGTCTAATGCCAACACAGGATCAAGTAGGTACAGGTTTTGTCTATGTAAACAACAAGTCAGGTCCGTTAGGACAACAAATCAGGATTGTCGGCATTAGAAATAAGATCCAAGTAACAAGTCAAGTAGTGTGTCGTGTATTGGGTTACGTCAGCACCCTGGCCATCAACCGTGGCCAGTGCGGAAAAAACTGGCATTTAAAAAATTTGGCGCTAACGTATCCGTCTAGATCGAACCATAAACCAATACTAGCAAACTATAAAAGATAAACAATAAGGTTAGAATGGTAATACTGAATGAACCAAGTCCTTCGGTCTTCTACCACCTTCCCAAGATTCTAAAGGTGTCCCCGACTGAACTTGGCCGCCGGTTTTCTTCCGTCGAAGATGATCCACCCAAGGGATGTAGCTCTTGGCTCTAGCTCCACACTATAAACAAGTGAAGCAACCAGGGGCTCTAGGTTGCTAATCTAGAGTTCCTAGGATGTAGTGAATGGATCCATGCGTTTATCTATCTCACCTCCTCTCTTGATTCTCAATTCATGAGATTGTAGAGAGGAGGTTGAGGTTGAAGGTAGAGGAGCTCATGGAAAACTAGAGAGGGAGTGAAGCATGATGGTGAGGTGAAGAAAATCCCATCTCAAAAATAATGATCCAACCATGAGAGAGAAATTCATCATGCAAGGTTTTGTAAAAAACATATCTTTCAATTTTAAAATCAAGCCCATGCTTGAATAGTTTGCACAAATGAATTAATAATTCATTTGTACACACTATGCAAGTATGGTTCTCACCATACCCCTCTCTCTCAACCGTTACACCTCATTTCCATTTAATATAAATGGATAAAAACTAAATGAGGTATCCACCTTCTAGAATGTTATCTGTAAAAAAACGAATTATATTCTACTGTATATATATACCTGTATTCGTACCGAAATACGAATACCCGAAGAGATAGAATAATACAAAGAACATAATACTAGAATATACATATCGAAATATATACATAAATTATTAAATCAATACCTGATTTAATAATCCGGCTCAAACCCGAGCCGGCTAGTGTTATCAACTGTCTGATCGAAGTCCTGGTATATAGCACAATCAATCGATCGGAACTCTGCACGTATGCAATACGGTTACTACATCATTTCGCTAGAACCAGGGAAACCCTCTGTGTGGGACTCTAAAGACTCGTAAATACGCTGGCAGTGGGTTTAACCACAAGCACGTCAGCGGCACTAGCTGTACGTAACGGCTACCCAGGTATTGAGCGAAAGGAAGGCCGACGAGCAAACTCATCCGATCCCCTACTGAGGTTGTTAGTGACAATCTCCGTACAGTCCGGCCTGTTCGTCTAAGAGTATCGCATATCGAGTCTATGGGATAGATAAAGTCAGACCCCCTAATAACGCGATACTTCGTGTCGGTATGTAGACCATCACCCACTGAGAAACTACTGATCCAAATCAGTAATTCTCGACTACCTTGGCCAAGGATTTCTGGTGACGGACACCCGTGCACTGCACAACATTAACCCTTAATACCAGGAGAGATGAATCCTTAACGATCCGCTCACTGCCTCCATGTGGCTCGGGACTGTACCCAACTAAAACCTGTTTGCATGACTCCTTTGAGCCGTGGTAGGATAGTAATCAAAGCACAGTGGGAACTCACACGAAACAAATGACGATCTTAGGTCGACAAACTAACCTGTACACATGTCACCTGGGAACTGCCATCTGACAATAGGTATAATACCATCTAGCATGTTCTCGGCGATTCTGTCCAGTATACTCATAACCCAATGAGTACCTATATACTATCTTAGGTGACTAACTGACACTAATGGGTTGTGAGACCGGCCACCGCCCCTCATAAGGGTCTCAAAAGTATACACTAGTCTACTCTGGAGTATCGATGCCCAGTCTCAATACTCTCTCGACTAGGGACATTTAAGGATGTGCTTATAGACCACCCAACTCCCATGTATATGATCTCCATCATAATGCTGGTACTCAAGCAAGAATCCTATGGTCTCTATCAACATGTAATAGTGATCTGTAATACCACATAATGCATGTACATGATGATAAAGGTAAACCAGATAGCATACTATCATCTCGAGTAAGACTGTTCTACTCATATAGGTCCTCCCTCAATCATCACAATCGCGTGGCTGCGATCACAATAATTGACTTGAGTGCACTATAGCCAACAATCTCCCACTTGCACTTAAGGCTAATTATTGCGGTGTCGTATTCTCACAGCCCGCGTGATACCGAATGCCCAACTTCTTTACTAATCAGTCTCGCAAAGTCTGTTTGCGAAACTATTGCATACGAGAAATAGCCTCAGTGAGTGGATCCGCTCCAATGTTTCTATCTTTATCTCTCTATATCTCAACTTCGCGGAGAAAGGCAATCTCCCGAAATGAGTAATACCTATCTTAGAATTTGTCTGGATATCTGGTGAGACCCAGTTCACAAATGAACTCCAAATCCAACAAACTTCTTAGACCGTATCATCTACTGAATTTAATGAGTATCTTGCGCCATGCCTTTCTCAGTATCCGCTTGGACCATTTGTCCAATATACTGCCCCTCAAAAGAAGGAAAACTATAACTATCACTCTGTCATCCAGGTCACCTTGGAAGCCAGAATTGATAACCGCCTCCTTAAGGAGGCTTCCGTTATCATATACCAAGAACATCTATTTATGTTCATAACTGCTTCCCAATGTTTCTCCAGGATTGGATTAATATATGTTTATTGCAGCCAGTGCAAAAACAATATCTGGTGTGGTACTTGACATCTCATGATTGACTTAATTGCCTAAGTAAATGACATGCCAATCATGCAAATCTCTCTCCTAATCAGTCTAGAAGACATCTCTTTAGAGAGGGTGACTCCATCACCTGCGGGTACACCACCACGCCAGGAGTCGTCCATTCTAAAATACTTTAGAATAGTGTCAAGTACCCAAATTGGGACACTTCCCAAATCTAGATCTAAAACCACAGATCTAGTGACCAGAATCCCTGATATTTTATCCAGATTCTATATAGAGAAAACACCTTGTGACAACTATAACATAACCGATCGTACTATATGAATATCACTTCCTATAAAGAGTATGTCATCTAAAAACCAGAACATCACTCCCTACTATCTTCTTACCAAGTCCATCTGTTATTCTGATGAAGTCAAACTCTATGTAATACCAGGTCCATTGTAAATATTTTTCCGTATTTGTAAATATATGTTTTCCAAATTTTCCCAATATAAATATCTCCAATATTTTTATTATAATAATTTCGATTTTAAACCCAAACTCTAACCTTTTATTTTTTCCCTAATTCTTTTCTAAACTCCGGACCAACTCCCTCAGCCCAAATCCTAAACCTACCCGACCCAACCCATACCCAACCCGACCCGACTCCCTTACCTTACTTCTTCTCTTCTTCTTCCTCACTTCGTTTCCCTTCCCTCTTCTTTTCCCCTCCAACGTTCTCCCGCTCCTTGTGTCCATGCCACGAGACCCGCGCCCACGCCACGATGACGTGCCGCCATCCCAACAACTATCCTCGAGATCCCCTCCCCAAATCCTTCATCTCCCTTGCAACTTCCCCTCTCCTCGCGCTCGCCCACGACCTAGCCAACGCCTCCCCTCTTCTCACAACCGCTCGCCCACACCACTGCCCCCTCAAGATCCCATCCTCGATCTCTTGAACAACTCCTCTCTCTCTGTCTCTACCCCCTTTCTCGTTTTCTCTACCAACCCCACCTCTGCTCCCCATTATTGCACCCCATCGCCGACGAGTCATCGCCACCATCAACTTCCTCCTTCTCCTTCCTGCGACTCCGTCTCCCATCGCTGACTGCTTCACACGACCTTTACAACCCATCCCTGAGCTCCTCTCAACCGCCGACGAGTTCACCCCTGCACCCAAGCATCGACCACCCTGCCAGCGCATCCTTTGTCTCATCATCGTTGCCACCGTGCTGGATCTCCCCCTAACTGCATGAGCCCCAATCTTCATGAGCCGCGGCAACTATCACCACCTCCACCAACCTCCGAGCTCCCCACTCCTCCTCATCTTCTCTTCCCCCAACCCCCACATCTCTTCATCCAGCAAACCCAGCACCACGCCCCACCCGAGCTCCCCTTGCTCCCTCTACCGGCAACTGCCGCCGACCGCCTCCACGAGCACCAACGAACACCGCTGCCCACTCCCTGAACCACCATGCTCACTTCGAGCCCAATGCATACCTATTCTCCATGTCACGTCGTGCCAGCCCCGTGCCACACCGTACCCAGTCCCTGTGCCACGTCGTGCCAGCACCGTGCTACACCGTACCCGATCCAGTGCTCGCGCCGTGCCACACCCGCACCACGCACCGAGTCAAGACCATGCACAGTACCATATCACGCCTGCGTCACCCCTATATCTAGTACCGAGTCAACGTGCATCACGCTCACATCGCGCACGTGTCCAGCATCATATCGTATCGACTCGAGTGATGAGACGGATCCCACACATGGTGTTGCTTCTATATCAAGCGACCGAAGGCAAGTGAAATCCCTCACTTGTTTATCATGCTAATTTTCATGAGTAGAAGCAATTTCATAATAACTTGATATATATATATATATATATATATATATATATATCGTAACCACCGTTGAAACTACATAGTGAACCATAGTGTGGTTTTTTTTATTGGAGCTTGATTAAAGCTTATCACTACGTCAGTATTACATAGAGGCTATATGGTTAATATTTAAATTCAATTGCTTAAAGAAAACTAGTGTTTCGATCGTTTACCGGATGCCACCCTAAGTGTTTGATGTGAACTATAAACGATAACTAAATTAGATATGGCGGAAATCATGATATTTAGACCCTGATATTATTAACAAACACTCTGTAGAAATTCTGTGGCAAATTGAAGTCGTTTTCACGCATAAAGTGATGCTCTAAGGTTTATACCGAAACTTACGATTTACCGAACACTCACGGTTAAATTCATAATTAATTCCAGAAAAATCTAATTGCAGCGTGCCTCGGTTCATTGCGAAGGGTAATGGATAATATTTAACACAAGGTGTAGCTTTACTGTTAGATATATTCTATGAACATCAAAAACAAAGAACTTACCTGACCTTGGACTGCAGTCCAGAGTAGGAACTTACCCTTGACATGTATTTATACCCCTGAAACCTTGCTGTTTAATTGCAATAATGTGCGGAGCCAATTACCGTTGCGTATACAGATGTCTTAGATTTCCAACAGCACCATTTTCACTAAATTCCAGTATCATTTGGTATTTAAATCATATTTTAAACGGCTGATATGTACAGCAGATTTCTGTCATTTCAGTTTGCATCCTTCATCAGTAATTCGATCATAACTCCTAAACCAAAATGAATATTGTCAATCCATCACCTGTTCTATAAAGTTAACTAATATCCCTACAATTAGTTGAACAGTAGTGCCGCCTAATTTTGCTCCCAACTAGGAGTACAGCGTGTTACGATACGTACTTCCAGTTCAGAAATTGGATTTCCAGCAGTAAACACTTAAAATGAAATGACCATAACTAGAGAACTGGAAACCTGATTGACGCGAAACCAATTTTGATGGACATATAATTAAATATACCGCTTACCTTTTTTTTTATTGTTTTGCTTAATTCTGCACGTGTGATTTATAGTAAATTTTGCAAGTGGTATGACACTGGCTGCTATATTTAATTCGTATCCTAATTAAGTGCATTCTTATCATATCATGAAGCGGTTATACCCTCATTGAATAATGTTCATATACATTGATAACTTAGTGAACGTGTTACATTAACAAGTGATAAATGTTAGTAATTGGATTGTGTCAAGTACGTCAGTGTAAAAGCGTGAATGAATAAGTGAAGTGAAGCGTACTTGTACACAATCAGCGGAACCAAATAATTATTGTATTGTCGACGCCTATGGGACATATATAAGTGTAACTATAACTGGAATGAGACGGTTATGGAAGCACTTATATTAGTGTCATAGGTAAGACGTCGAACACTGTCCATTTATCTTGGATACCAGTCGAGACATTCTTGATGGAGGCCTTGTCTCCAGCTCTCGTGTAGACTTGTCATGGATCGACTAATATTTGGATTCATGGTCGGTGTTTGATGTAGACCATAGGGTGTGGGTATTTTGAGTGTGAGTTTGATCAACGGAATCTCAGGAGCCCCACTGCCGGCATATATAGCGATTTCGGGAGTCGTATGGATGGTATTACTGATTATTAGCGAGCGTGATTCGGGCCCGTGTTCCCTTACCCTTAGGGCCTACCCTTGGGTTGGGGATACTCCTGCGGTGGTTGACGCTCACACTTGGACTGACGATAGGTTTAGTAACTTAGACATTGAGACTTAGAGACTGATAGGTTTAGTGGCATGGACAGTGCATTGATTGCTGATTCGATATCCCTGCTTTATTGTTTACCTGTACCGGTTACTTCATGCTCATTTCATCACTCCATGTTTAATGTTTCATGTTCATCATTGCACCTGTTTACATATGTATTTATATATATTGCTATTGTGTCGCTCTGACGACCTGAGTATGCATGCTCAGAGTGAGAAGTGGACTTAGCTCGGATCAGGATCTATCGTACCTCGAGGATATTGCGAACATCTAGATCAACGACGCCAGCGCTATCTTTCCCTTGATCTCTATCTGGTATATCTTCTATCTGTTTTGATAGAATTAGTGACTGCGTTTCTCATTACCTGTGCATTGATTATTGATTACCACCTAATACTAGAAGCCAAAGTGTGACTACGATAGGATATTTCCTTGACCGTAGGAGCATGGCTGGCCTTTTCACCCTTCGTATTCCGTATTTTGGGAAGCAGGAAGTGACACTCAATGACTGTCACATCAAAACTAGACGATCTGTCTCCACTATACCTGCTTTAGTCTATAAATAGACATAAGCTACTTGACCACTATACTTCCGCTGCTTCCACTGACTACAACAACCCTCTGGCAGAGTCATATACACGTGCACTTCTAAAGCTAATTTAGAACGATGTTATACTCATCCTCCTGCTAGATCTCATAGTCTAGAACAGCAACAGTGGCAAGTTTAGGCCATCAAAAACCTTCCTGTCACCGTCTTTGAGAAGACCGAAGTACCTCTAGGGTGCCTGAGGTTACCCACCAAATCCGCGGAGTGGCTAATGGATCGTCGAAACCAATTGAATCCTTAGTTCTACTAAATTTTCAATAATTGTTTGTGGTTCTGGAATAACTTCCAGTTCTACTAGACTCCCACTAATGTTTTCTAAAAAGAATTCATTTCACTAAACCTGTGGCAAGTCAAGAACAATATAACTATTGATCTTCCAGATGGTAGAATGTTAACCCTCGTCAAAGCCCGGGATAACCCACAAACTTCCATTACTGAAACGTGCCTAGAGTTTATCCGGATTCTAGTTTTGAGCATAAGCCCGAAAACTCCATATACCTTAACATCATTAAGAAATGAATCCATTCTATATATCCAATATAGAAACAAAGACACTAATTTAATTTGAACCGGATTCAAAATACATGCAGCCGTTTCCAGTGCATATCAATTAGATGGAAGTAGGCCAAGCAGCATTACTCATCAAGGAGCGCCCCCATGCATGAGTAACCTGAGAGAGAAGCAAGTTCTCAAAACTATTACTTACAATGGAATACCAAACACAAGTGTCTATATCTTCGATCACCTTGAAGAATCTTGATACTTGTAATATATAGTTCTCTACTTTATTCTTATACCTATATCTTCTCAAAATCTGGACCTTTTATTTCAAAGAAATACTTGTCTAAAACTAGAGAAGTCATTAGTAAACAGAATATAGTACGAGTACCAATCCTTTTGTCCTAATGGACACCGGACAATATACAATACTCTGTATAAGTCCACTGAGTTTAATAACTCAAAATCTATGCGTCGTAGATTGAAAACTGTGCTATGGTTAAGAAGAATTACACCGTTGTTGAACGCACTTTACCTAACCATCAACCGATATAGGTAAATGTCATAGACATAATTTCAAAAAGTTATATCTCACTTTATAAAATAAACATACAGATATATCAGTTTGAAATTGGGGCATAACAACGGATATTCAAAATCAAATATTTGCCGTCAGGCAAAACCCATGTGATTTCCTCAAACATCACCAATTACAAAGAATTCCGATATATAGAGGATCTAATCACCCAATTCCTAATATCTTACTCCCACCCAGTATCCATAACGTCATAAAGATGTGAGAATCAAATCTGGTAAATACATATCCTCGAGTTAGAATCTAATTGGGAAAATAGTTTTCACTTAACACCGCATAGAAAAACTAAAATATGAAAATGTTTCGAAGAGGTAGCCGGGTATTCCTAGTAATACCTCTTCCACTATCCAGATTCATGACAGTAACTGTATACTTCCATGCCCTCATTGCAATCCTTTTATATGTCTTTACTTATTATCTTCTGTACACCACACTTAGGCTAATTGGTTTTCTTCCTTCCCTACCTTTTGGCACCTGCCTATGGTTTGGAAGAAGACTATCTAATAAGCGCAATAGGTGTACTCTCATAATACTGGGAGCCCTTGCAACTTGAGAGAAGGTAAAAGGAAAAGACAGCCGAATAATCCTATTCAATTTCTCCAGAACCGAAATCCATCCTCGAACTGGAATAAGTTCCTTCGAGTTCGTATGTAACTATACGATGGAATATCAAAGAAATGTATATCTTTGTAGTGATACGAGTGTTCTGGAAAAATGCAAAGGGGATGTAGGAGTGGCAATGATATATGCGACTAAAGGATAATCCAATAGCCAAAGTGTTTTAAGAAGGTTCGGTTAACTTGGTTCTTGAGTTTTTTAAGGTCAGGCCATGGTCGCTGCCAAAGAGAGAGGGAGAGAAAAGAAACACTCAATGTGCACTCTAATCTAAATTAGATTGGTTAATCACTTTATCTAATCAGGATGGCTCGCACTGTTTTATCGAATTCTCCTTCAAATCCTAAAGGGAGAATTAGTCGGGATCATCTGAAAATCACCAGGAGTAACACCTATTCATCAGTGTGAACTGGGATCCAACTATCATCACATGATAACTTGAGGGAGGCCACTAAAGTCACCACACTCCAGAAAGCATGCACATGCCTGAAAAGTTTCCTGTATATTTGAAACTCCCGATATGGTTTTTGCCCCTAACGGTTTATGACTTTGACTAGGTCAACAAACCATAAACCGCTAGTTAAGTTCAACCCGTCATTTTCTTGATTGCATTAAACCCACCCGCACGTGCCCTTGACTAGGTCAATAAGGCCGCACGACTGTCCTAACCAATCGCATTTACAATGCACAGAAAAGTACCACTTAGCTACTGTACATTACGTCTTGACTAGTTCAACAAACGCAGCACGGATACTAAATATTACTATTCTAAAATAATGGAGGGCTACGGCTGGTTTTCGGCGAAAAACCTTTAATGTAATAAACTTGATATCATTGAAGGAACCCAAGCGGTTTTACAAAAATATAGTGGCGCAAACTTTTGCTAAAGAGGTCACTCCCTATGAAGGGATCTCGGCTCTTTCCTCATCGAATGAGGTGCAGAATATTCCTAATTGAATACCATGATGCAAAGCAAAAGAATCAACTATAGTGAAGTTATTACAATGACGTAAACTTTTGCCCAAGAGGTCGCTCCCTATGAAGGCATCTCAGCTCTTTCCTCGTCGAATGAGGTGATGGATATTCATAACCGAATACCGCTGTGCAAAACAAAACGAAACATCTGTAATAACAATTTCAAAATTGGTTCCAACAACATCAAATAGGTTTGTTTTCTTTGCATTAATCAAAATTAACGCAGTCCCATCAATTAATCCATATCACACCAGAAAAAGGAACGGAAATAAAATGTACGTATATGCTATCCGCATTTGCCACGGGGCCGCGTCATGCACCGTTAGGTTACTTAACTAATGGCAGAGCGGGGGCAGAACTAGTGCGGATGAAAAACATATACAACATCTACCAGTATATATATATATATATATATATATATATATATATATATATATATATATATATATATATATATATAACATTCGTCCTAGGCGTGATATAAGCAACATCACAGAATATCAACAAGCAACACAGAATAGTGGATAATCTTGGAGCCTCGGGTTTTATTTGAGCCGCAAATGAGACCCGACGTTCCCGGTCGTATGGATAACCCGTGCAATGAAAACCTAGACCCCTACGAGCGCAGCAAGTTACCCGCCAATCTAAGAAGTGAGGCAACCCCAATCAACAAATGGAATGGGCTACCCAGCACTTCACGGAATCCGGTAACTTGAGCACCTCTCCGTGGGTCATCCTATACCCCCTACGAGTGCGGCGAATAGCTCGTCAATTCTAGAGTAAGGCCCCCCTTCGTCTCAACACCATAAGATGCGGGCCCGTTGCCCTCTAGAACCCGGCTATTCGTGCACTCCACCGCAGGGTAATCTTAGTACAGAAAAGAAAAATATATATACTGTTGGGTTATGCCAGCGCCCTGGCCATCTACCGTGACCGTTTGCGGAACAAAAATTTTCAAACTGGCGCTAGAACAACCCTATAATCCGGATCTACTATAAACCTAAAGCTACCAAACTAAAGAGGAGTTTAGAATGGTTATACCGAATGATCCGAGTCCTTCGGTATTCTACCATCTTCCTAAGATCCTAGAGGTCACCATGATCAAGCTTGATCGCCGGTCTCCCTCCATCGAAGATGATACACCTGAGAATTTGTAGTTCGAGCTCCAACCTCATAGCCGAGGTAACTAAGGTACCTAGTTCGCTAAACTAAATAGTCTAGAGGATGTAGAATCTAATGATAGATTAATTTGTCTCCAAATACCCTAAGTTTCTTAACACATGAGGCTTTTAGGGTGGAGGTAGAAGAAGAATCTTGAGAAGATGAGAGTGTAGTGAGCATCAACCATAGAAAAATGGTTAAGTGTTGTGAACAAGAATCAACCTCATAAAATAATCTATCAACACAAATATCATGCATGCCACAATAGTAACTCATGAGTCACCCCATGAGTCACCAAGTGAGCTATGCTTCCATAAATGCAAAGAACACCTCATCCTCCACCTCATTTAACCATTTAACAAAATAGTTAAAACAAAAATGAGGTGATATTTCTAGAAACAATCTTGTAATAAATTACAAGAATACCCCTCACTGTATATATATATCCGTATCCGTATACAAATACAAAGAGACAAAAATAATCCAATTATATAATACTAGGATCCGACTTAAACCAAAGACCATTAGTATTATCCGTCCGAATCACAATACGTGCATAAGTGCACATATATGATCGAACCCCGCCGTAAAACCATCCGGTCTCTACATCGATTCGCCCGAAGCAGGGAAACCCTCTGCGTGGGATTCTAAAGACTCGTCAATACGCTGGCAGTAGGTTTAACCACAAACACGTCAGCGGCACTAGTTGTACGTAACGGCTATCCAGGTATTGAGCGAAAGGAAGGCCAACGAGAAAACTCATCTGGACCCCTACTGAGCCTGCCCATGACAATCTCTGTACAGTCCGGTCTGTTCGTCTAAGAGTATCGCATATCGGGTCTAGGGGGTAGATAAAATCAGACCCTTAATAACGCGATATTTCGTGTCGGTATGAAGCCCATCACCAACTTAGAATCTACTGATCCAAATCAGTAATTCTTGTCTATCTTGGACAAGGATTTCTGGTGATGGCCACCTGTGCACCTCGCGACATCAACCCCTAATACCAGGAGAGATGAATCCTTAACGATCCGCTCACTGCCTCCATGTGGCTCGGGACTGTACCCAACTAAAACCTGTTTGCATGACTCCTTTGAGCCATGGTAGGATAGTAATCAAAGCATAGTGGGAACTCACACGAGAAAAATGACGATCTCAGGTCGACAGACTAACCTGTACACATGTCACCTGGGAACTGCTATCTGACAATAGGTATAATACCAACTAGCATATTCCCGGCGCGTCCGTCCAGTGTACTCATAATCCAATAAGCACCTGTATACTATCTTAGGTGACTAATTGACACCAATGGCTTGTGTTCATCACTAAAAAATGTATTTTAATACCGCTCATTCAATATCTATTTTGTTATATATCGGTACTGTTAACCAGTATCTTCTCACTAATACAGATTACAGGTGTTCGTGATAAAATACTGGAAACACACTCAAAATCATGAATATAAACGTTTGGAAGCCGACACTGCAAACAGAACAGAAAACCGATCATTGTCCAAAGAATTCTTTGTGCAAATAAATGTGTGCACACAATTTTGGTCCAACGCAATGCAAGTGTGCACATGGACCATGATGGGGCTGCCTTGGCTACATGACATGATGAAATTGTGCAAGTAGGGAACATGTGCATTAAATGCTAAAAGAGTTGATGTGATTTGAAGCATCAAGATTTCTCTCCAAAAGCTACTAAGCAGTCCAGGTTGTTATCAAGAAATAAAGCAATGCCGGTAGACTTATGGAGTGCATATGAGATCACCACACCAACAAGAACCCACTTACTCAGAATTGACCCGGCGACATGCTCCATAAAACCGGTCTCGCCGGCCCCACTATGCCCAAAGATCCCCAATTTTGTTCTGTCCATCCCTTGCTGCCACGTCATCTTATTTTTATTACTTGTTTAATTTTCTTTTGTGCCTATAAAAACCAGATCAATGGGCAAGGGTCACATACTTTTTTCTTTAGTTTTGCTTTAGAACTCTTGTAATTTGTAACTTGCTTTTCCTTTGAGCTCTTGCCCCTTTGTCTTGACCTTGCAACTTCTTCATTGAACTTGCAAGCTTAAGATTTAGGTTCTTGACTTCAAGATTAGTTGTATCTTGTTTGAAATTCAATAAAGTTCTCATTTCACTACATCTGTCTTGCTTTCTACATACTTTGAACTTGTGAAATCATTGCTTTATTTTGATCTTGCAACCTCTTAAGTGAGCTTGCAAGCTTAAAGTTTTGTATTTTGATTTCACATTGGTACGGGATTAAAGAACAAGTGACGATATTAGCATATTGAATTTACCGGTTCTTAACTTTCTTACTTTAACTTTTCTTTTTCTTACTATTTTTGTTATGTTGCCTTATCCTTTTCTTTTCTATTTTTGGTATCATAAATATGTGTGAGTAATCGATTTACTTGTTAAGGGTATAATATGGTTAATTTGTGTTAGGAGATGTTTTTGCTAAAACCTTAAAAACCTTAACTTTGCAATTGAAACTCTGAGCAAACCACTCGCAATTCCGCTCCGTTAGGCATCCTATCCTACCACGATAATGGTGAATCCTAATCGTGACCAGATTACAAGTGGTTTGCCGAAAGCTAAGGTTAAGAGACATCAACGGAAGGATAAGGGACAAGGAATACGGATTTAGCTCAAAATCGCAAATACGGTATTTCAAGTTCCCTAATCCATGTTGTTGCCTATTGCCTTAGTGTCAATATCAAAATTGGGTCTATAAGGAACCGGCAAACATCATCCTCACGCATGCTAACCTAAAACTATCCTTAACAAGTCTTTTTATTGAACATATCCTAGTTATGACACTTAGCATAAACAACAACTCAAACACGGTATTAACTCGTTAAAACAAGCTTGAAAACTTACCATCTCCCTGCGGACGACCCGTACTCATTCCGGCTCGCTACACGCGACACCATCTTTGATTGCAGTAATTTCAATTTCTTTCTAAATACGACACGCAAAAAACGTATCAATCAAATGGCGCCGTTGCCGGGGAGACGGTAACGCTTTTACACTTGTAGTCTCAGGTTAATTTGTGAATATTTTGTATAAATCTAACTTTCAAACAGATTCAACGAATAAAACCATTCTTTTTAAAACCGACACGAAAACTATAAACATGAATGTTCTCTGGATTTGTGTTCTGCTATCACGCTGTGTTTTAACTTGAAAATCAAAGTATAACAGTGGAATACTATTGTTACATAGAGGAAACACACAAAATATAAGCACCAAACATGCAAACTTGGCCGGCGAGAATTTGACAATTTCCGATGTCGCCGGTTTTATGGTAGGATTTTGAAAATTGGTTCTTTGTGTTGTCTCCAGTGTTCTGTTAGGATCCCATTTTATTGTTTGATTTTCTTAAGTATTTGTGTTCAGAACTTTGTGTTGGAGTTAGTGCCCTCAGAGTCAATTATTGGATCACAGGCACGTGATTGCAATGATTGAGAGATGACCTATGCCGATAGGACAGTCTTACTCAAGATGATAGTATGCTATCTGGTTTATCTTTATCATCGTGTACTACTTTAGGTGACCTTACAGGTCGCTATTGCACGTTGATGGAGCCCCTAGGATTCTTGCTTGTCTGCCAGCAGTATGAGGGCGATCATATACGTGGGAGCTGGGGTCTATAAGCACATCCTTAAAAGGTCTCTAGTCGTAGAAGTTTCGAGACAGGGCATCGATACTCCAGAGTAGACTAGTGTATACAGTCGAGACCCCGACGAGGGGCGGTGGCCGGTCTCACAAGCCACTGGTGTTAGTTGGTTCTCCTAAGATGTATACAGGTGCTCATTGGGTTATGAGTACACCGGACAGGACTCGCCGGGAACATGCTAGTTGGTCTTATACCTGACGTCAGATAGCAGTTCCCTGGTGACATGTGTACAGGTTAGTTCATCGACCTGAGATCGTCATTGTCTCGTGTGAGTTCCCACTGTACTTTGATTACTATCCTACCACGCTCAAAGGAGACCTGCAAACAGGTTTTAGTTGGGTACAGTCCCGAGCCACATGGAGGCAGTGAGCGGATCTTCAGGGGTTCGTCTCTCTCGGTACTGGGGGTGAGGTCGCGCTGTGTCTAGGAGAGACCTTACACGAAGTCCTTGGCCAAGGCAGGAGATTTATTGGTAGGTATTCCAGTAGTATCTCAGGGTATTCTGGGCTATACTCCGACACGACTTGTACCGCTTTTGGGGGTCTGACTTTTACCAACCCCCTAGGCCCACCATGTGATGCTCATAGACGAACGGACCGGAATGTACGGATATTGTCACTGACAGGCTCAGTAGGGTGTCAGGATGTGTTCGCTCATCGACGTCCCTTTTGGTCATTGCCTGGTAGCCCGTTACGTATGGCTAATACCTCTGACGTGCTAGTGGTTAAATCCACAACCAAAGTATTGATGAGTCTTTAGAGTCCCCCATAGACCGTTTTCTCAAGTTTCGGGCGAAACGCTGTAGAGGCCATATGGAGATATGGCAGGGTTCGATCATATACGTGCGGTATTGCACGGATCATGATCGGACGGATAATACTAGCGGGCTTTGGTTTAAGCCGGATCCTAGTATTGTACAGTGTAGATTTTGTCTCATTGCATTTGTATTCGGTCGGAATACAAATGCGGGTATGTATATACAGTCGCGGGGTTTTCCTTTAATTTATTACGGGATCAGTTTTCTGAAGTTGCCAGTTTGCTTTCCGTTTCGGCCATTTTCCTTTGTTCCTTTCTATGGCTGAAAATTGGTGGAGGGGGTTATTTGCAATTGTGCAATTAACAATTGAGAAGACTTTTTGCTTCATGATGGTTTTCATGATGGGTGTAGCTTCCATTGACTCCATGGTTCATGATTGTTTGACCTTTGGTGATATGATGGGAGTAGATTGTGATCATTGGATTCCTCATTATCACATTCTCTCTTTGCATTATTGATACACACCCCCCTTGGACTTTTTCTCCTCTCCCTTCACCTCATATGGCCCGCCACAACATGATGGGGGCTGTCCCAATTTTTTGAGTGGAGTTTGTTCTCATTTTTGCTTGCAAAATTTCCCTTTGTTCATCACAAAAGGCTTGCACCTCCATCTCACCAATAAATGGCAACTTCATAAACCCCAAGAGACAATACATTCTACACTTCATCTACGGCAATTCTTGAACACGTCGACTCGCCAACTTCGTGCCTGAGTTGCCTCGGTCCAGAGGTGGGAGCCCGTAAAATAACCCGGCGATGTGGTGCCTGTTCCGACGAGGAGGTGAAGACCGGAGATTCCGCGGGGAGATCGGTGCGACGACGAGAAGACCGAAGGACACGGATCACTCGGTATATCTCTCTACCCCTTCTCTAGTTAGCTGGGAGTAGGTTAATGGCCCGATCCGGGATTTTTGTGCGCGGTGGTGCCGGTTTACATGTTTTGTAAAAGTATCGTTTCCGCATTTTGGCCTCGTTCAGACGGCCGGGGCGCCGCCGTGCACTTACACTGGTATCAGAGCCACGCCATTAACCTAGTCTAGCTTGCTCTAGCATGTTTAAAACTTCGGTCGAACAATTTTCCAAAAACCCCGATTTCAATTTGACAGTTTCTGTCGATTTTCAGTTGTGCTCAAAATTTTTTTTGATACATTGCATAAATACAGGCAGGGTTTTTAATGGAATCTGGGAAAATTTCGTGGAGTGATCTTCCTCTTTAACCGCGGAACCGCGGCCGTACCCCTGCTTTGGCCGCGGTTCCGCCGCAGTAAAGAGGAAACACTGCACAAAAATTTCTTCCAGTGATTCCTGAGTTGAAAATGGGGGTTTTGGAATATTATTTTTGGGCCCAGATTTTCTTTGAGTGCTACAGTAGTGCTTGGGGTCCACTTTGGTAAATTTGATCGATCGAAACTTTTTAACATGTTAGTTCACAGTATTTACATTATATCTGCGACCGTGAATGTCATTTGAGCGCTAAATCCTGTCTAACTGCTATAGCCCTTTTAGACGGATTTGCGAACGTGACATTCACGTTGATGTTCTGTGTTGTGCTGTGATGTTGCGGATTGTCGTGGTGGATAGCCTGGATGCAATGTTAGTACAGTTTTGGTATTATTATGTACATTTGATATTGCGGGGCGAGCGTCCGACATGTGGACTGCCGTTACTGCCTGTTTGTATATTATTCTTTTGGGGCACGACCGGGCTGAGGTCGATGTACCCGTTGTATGTATATTTTACTTTCTGTACTAGGATTACCCCGCGGAGGGGTGCACGGATAGCCGGGTTCTAGAGGGCAACGGGCCCGCATCTCATGGCGTTGAGACGGAGGGGGCTTCACTCTAGAATTGGCGGGCTATTCGCCGCACTCGTAGGGAGTACAGGTTGACCCAAGGAGGGGTGCCCAAGTTACCGGATTCCGTGAAGTGCTGGGTGGTCCATTCACGTTGCTGAAGGGGGCTGCCTCGCTTCAGGTTTTGGCGGGTAACTTGCCGCGCCCGTAGGGGTCTAGGATTTCATTGCACAGGCTATCCACACGACCAGGGGAACGTCGGGTTTCAGTAGCGACTCTATGAAACCCGGGGATCCCAGATATCTGTATTGTTCTGTGATGCTTATTACATTTCTGTGATGTTGCATTTTATCACGCCTTGAGCGAATATTATATATTGATATATATACTAGTAGATATTGTATATGTTTTGCATCCGCGCTAGTCCAGTCCCCGCTCTGTCGTTAGTTAAGTAACCTAACGGGTAATGACGGGACCCAGTGGCGAATGCGGATGGCATATACGTACATTATTATTTTCGTTCTTTATTGGTGTGATTAATTGATGGGACTGCATTGATTCGGATCAATGCAAGCTAAACAAACCTATTCTGATGTTGTTGGAACAACTTTTCAAAAAGCTGTTATTGCAAGGACGTTCTCTTTTGTTTTGCACAGTGGTATTCGGTTATGAATATCTAGCACCTCAGTCGACGAGGCAAGGGCCAAGATCCCTTCACCGGGAGTGACCCCTTGGACAGAAGTTTGCGTCAGGGAAATAACTTCACTATAGTCGATTACTTTTGCTTTGCATCGTGGTATTCAGTTCGAATATCCTGCACCTCATTCTACGGGGAAAGAGCCGAGATCCCTTCACCGGGAGTGACCTCTTTAGCAAAGGTTTTCGTCAATGATATCAAGTTCATTACGTTAAAGGTTTTTCGCCAAAAACCATTCGTAGCCCTCCGTCGTTTCATATGGATAGTCAATAGTATTCAAGCTGTGTTTGTTGGCCAAAGTCAAGGCACAGTGTTTGGTAGCTATTGGGTATTCATATGCAGCATAGATAGATGCGTTGGTTTGGGACAGTCGTACTGCCTTGTTGGACAAAGTCAAGGGTAGGTATGGGTGGGTTCAAATTAACCTGGAGAATGACGGGTAGAACTTGACATGTGACTTATGATTTGTTGGCCAAAGTCAAGGTCATAAAAGCATGGGGCAAAATCACATCGGGAGTTTCTAAAGAAACTGAAACTTGCCAGGTATGCGCATACCTTCTGGAGTATGATAGCGTGAGTGGATTCCATCACGTTATCATGCGATGATAGTTGGATCCCGATTCCTACTGATGAGTTGGTTTACTCCTCGGGTGATCCCGACTAATTCTTCTTTCAGGTTTGGAGGAGAATTTGACGTTACAGTGGGAGGTTTCCTGATTAGATAAATTGATAACCATTCTGATCTAGGTTAGAGTGCACGCTGAGTGTTTCTTTTCTCTCTCTCTTGGCAGCGACCATGACTCGACCTAGACTATGACTCAGTGACCAAATTAACCGAACCTTCTTATAAGACTGGCTTTTGGATTGTCAGAGTTGCAAACCTCTTTGCCACTCCTACTTTTACCCTTTTCTCCAGAACACCCCGTATTACTACGAACGTCCAATTCCATTGGATAAAACCATTGTATGGTTATATACGAACTCGAAGGAATTTATTTGAGGATGGTTTCAGGTTCTGGAGAAAACGAATAGGACTATTCAGTTGTCTTTTCCTTTTACCTTCTCTCAGGTTGCGAGTGCTCCTTGGATTAGGACAGTATACCTATTACGCAAATTGGATAGTCTTCTTCCAAACCATAGGCAGGTGCCGACCGATAGGGAATGAAGAAAACCAATTAGCCTAAACGGTGTACAGAAGGTATTAAGTTAAGACAAAGAAAGGGATTAGAAGGAGGGCAAAGTAAATTGCGACTGCTATTCACGACCAAACCAAGTATTTCATTACCACTCCTACTTCACCTTTGTATTTCTCCAGAACACTCCGTATAACTACGAAGATCCACAGTGTATTGGATACTCCATCGTATGGTTATATACGAACTCGAAAGGAACTTGTTCCAGTTCGGGGATGGATTCTGGTTCAGGAGAAATAGGAATAAGGTTTATTCAGGTGTCTTTTATCTTCACCTTCTCTCACATTGCGATTGCTCCTAGGATTAGGATAGTACACCCATTATGCTTATTGGATAGTCTTCTGCCAAACCATAGGCTGGTGCCGAGCAGTAGGGAAGGAAGAAAACCATTTGGCCTAAAGGGGTGTGCAGAAGGTAATGACTAAAGACATATGAAGGGATTTGGAGAGATGGCAAAGAAATATACGGTTACAGTTGTGAATCTGGATAATGGAAGAGGCATTACTAGGAATACCACGATACCCCTACGAAATATTTCAATGTTTCAGTTTCACTGTGTACTGTTAAAGGAAAACTGATTTCCCAATTAGCCCTTGCTCCAGGGTATGTATTTACCAGGTTTGTTTCTCACATCTGTATGGTTTTAAAGATGATGAGTGGGAGTAAATTATTGGGAATTGGTTGATTATCCTCATTATATCGGGATTCGTTGCAATCGGTGATATTTGAGGAAGTCACCTGGGTTGTTTGCCGGACGACAAATATTTGGCTTTGAATATCCGTTGTTATGCATCAATTTCAAATTGATATATCTGTACGTTCATTTTTATGAAGTGAGATATAACTTTTTGAAATTATGTCGATGACATTTACCTATATCAGTGGATGGTTAGGTAAGGAGCATTAAACAGCGGTGTAATTCTTCTTAACCATAAGTACAGTTTTCAACCTACGACACACAGCGAATGAGTTATTAGACTCAGGGGACTTATACAGAGTATTGTATGATTGTCCAGTGTCCATTAGGACAGAGGGGTTGGTCCTCGTACTATATTCGGTTTACTTATGACTTCTCTAGTTCTTAGACAAGTGTTTCGTAGAAACACAAGGTCTTAGTTTTGAGAAGTTATAGGTATAAGAATAAAGTAAAGAACCAGGTGTTGCAAGTACCGGGATTCTTCAAGGTGATCGAAGATGTAGATACTTGTGTATGGTATTCAGTTGATAGTAATGATTAAGAGAACTTGCTTCTCTTTCAGGTTACTCATAATTGGAAGCACTCCTAAGTTGAGTAATGCTGATCGGCCTCTGCCTTTTAGTTGACATGCACTGGAGACAGTTGCATGATTTGAATCTGGTTCAATTAATTCAGTGCCTCTGTTTCTATATTGGATATAGAACGGTTCATATCTTAACGATGTTAAGGTACGGGGAGTCGTACGTCTTATGCTTAAAACCAGACTCCGGACAAATCAAGGCACGTTTCTGTAGTGGTTGTTTGTGGGTTGACCCAGGCTATGACGATGGTTGACTTTCTACCATCTGGAAGATCAATAGTGATATTGTTCTTGACTCGCCACAGTTTTAATAAAAATGGATTTTTTCAGAAAACAGTAGTGGGAGTATGGTAGAACTGGAAGTGATTCCAGAACCGCAAATGATTACGGAAGATTTGATAAGAACCTATAGATTCGATTTGGTTTGATATTCCATTGGCCACTCCGCAGATATGGTGGGTAACCTCAGACACTCGAGAGGTACTTCGGTATGCTCAAAGACGGTGACAGGGAGGTTCTTGTTTACCCAGACTTGACACTACTGTTGTTCCAGGCTATGAGACCTGGCAGAAGGATGTGTATAGCATCGTTCTGAACTGGCTTCGGAAGTGCATGTGTATATGACTCTGCCAAAGGGTTGTCGTAGTCAGTGGGAGCAGCGGAAGCATAGTGGACAAGTGGCTTATGTCTATTTATAGACTAAAACGGATATAGCGGAGATAGATCATCTATTTCTGATGTGACAGTCATAGGTTTGACTTCATCAGAATAGGGGATGGATCTGTTAAGGAGATAGTAGGGTGTGATGTCCTGGTATTTGGATGACATACACAGAGTAGGAAGTGGTGTTCCTATACTACGGTCGGTTATACTTTGGTTGTCATACACAGTGGTTTCTCCACATAAGGAATTGGATATTATATCAGACATTCTGGACACTAGATCTATGGTTTTGGATCTAGATTTGGGTAGTTTCCCAATCTGGGTACTTAGACAGCATTCTAAAGTTGTTTTAGAATAGACGACTCCTGGCACGGTAGTGTACCTGCAGGTGATGGAGTCACCCTCTCTAAAGGTGTCCTACAGACTAAAGTAGAGAGGGATGTGCATGATTGGTAGATCACTTGCTTAGGCAATTGAGTCAATCATGAGATGTTAAGTACCACACCAGATGTTGTTTTTGCAGTGGATGCAATAAGTTGATAATAATCCAATCCTGGAAAACCAATCGGAAGCAGTTTTAGAACATAAGTGGATGTTCTAGGGATATGATAACGACAGTCTTATTCAGGAGACAGTTATCATTCCAGGCTTCTAAGGTGACCTGGATGATAGAGTGACTGTAAGAGCTGTAGTTTTCTCTCTGACGAGGGGCAGTATTTTGGACAGTGTTAGTGTATATGCCCTAGGGGCCATTATTGTATCATACTAGTTTGTATATTACTTAATGGAAGCTTGGGATATTCACATATATATAACAGTCTTGCTAAATATGGTAGTATGCTACTTGGTTTTTCTATCTTAATATGTGAGTATACGTATTGATAGAGCTCTTAGGATCTTGCTTGACTACCAGCGTTGTGATGGCAGTCACACTAGTGGGGGCTGGGTAGTCCACGAGCACATCCTTATTCAGGTCCCTAGTCGTTGGATTATCGAGACAGAGCATCGATACTCCGGAGTAGACTAGTGTGTACGCTTCTCATCCCAGTTGGGGAGATGGTCTGTCCCACAGCCGTCAGTACGTTGTACTGGAGATAGTATGCAGGTGCTCGTTGGGTATGGGTACACCGGACAGGACTCACAGGGAACTGTTGGTTGGTTTTATACCAGTCGTCAGTGAACAGTTCCCAGGTGACATGAGTACAGTATAGTCCGCAGACTTGACACTGCTACTTCGCCTCGAGTGTGTCCCACTGTTCTTAGATTGCTACCCTACCATGGCTCAAAGGAGTCGTGCAAACAGGTAGCAGTTGGGTGCAGTCCCGAGCACTTGGAGGCAGTGGCGGTTAGACAGGATTCGACTCTCCCGGTATTGGGGGTTGATATCGTGCTGTGTCAGAGAGCCGTTACGCAAAGTCCCTGGCCAAGACAAGCGAGATTTGCTGGTAGGTTCCAGTAGTTTCTCAGGGTGTAATGGGCTTCGCTCCGACACGACTTATACCGCTATTAGGGGACTGACGCTTGCCGCCCCCCTAGGCCCGATATGCGATAGTCTTATACGAACGGACCAGACTGTATGCAGATTGTCACATCAGACTCAGTAGGAGTTCGGATGGGTTTCCTCATCGGCCTTCTTATCGACATCTACCTGGGGACCGTTACGTACAGCTAGTGCCGCTTGCGGTCTGTGGTTAAGCCCACTGCCAGCGTAGTAGTTGAGTCTCTAGATTCCCACGCAGAGAGTTTCCCTACTCCAGGCGAAACGATATAGAGGTCGTATGGTTTTACGACAAGGGTTCGGACGCATACGTGTGTTTACGCACGTACGACTTTCGGACAGTTTTTACTAGTCGGCTTTGGTTTAAGCCAGTTACTAGTATCCGGTTATTGGATTAATACAGTCTAAAGTTTTTCCGTGTTTTCACGGATAGGAGGGGCGTTCTCGTAATTGCGCGAGAAGCTTCTACAAGATGGTGACTAAGGAGGTTTAGGTGGCATATACATTGAATGAGATTAGTGAGTCATATGGATGATTCATCCATGTCATTAATGCTTCATAATTGCTTAATGACTCATGGAGATGAATCACCACAAGATATTTATCAAGCATGGTTGTAAATCATTTTCTTTTCTTTTCTTGAAAAACAATAATGCTTGATATATATTATGATAGCTCATTTTCTCATTTCATTATTATGTTCATCTTCTCTCTCCTCAAGCTCTCTCTCTTCAAACCCTAATCCTCCCCTCTCATGTGTTGAGTACAAGGATTAGTTAGACTACTTAATCCATAACCATACTCTATTTCATCTAGATACTTTGATTAGCACTTAAAGATACCTAGTTGCCTCAAGTTTAGAGGCAAAGCTTGGAGTTTAGCTCTCGTGGTGGATCGTCTACTACTTGGAGAAGGCCGAGGAGGAGGTGGAGTTCATAAAGACGATGGACACGGTTCTTTAGGTATAATCCCTTTACATAGTAGTTTAGAACTTCTATGTTTGATGTTAGTTATCGTTTAGCTTCGATTCATGCGGTTAGTCGATGTTTAAGCAAAGAACAAGATCCTTTTTCATATTTCCGCCTCTCCGCAAGTCGTGAAGTGTTGTACATAGACTTACAGTGGTATCAGAGCCTCGCTAAACAATAATTAACTCACATGCAAAATTGTATGAATTTCGAACGGAAAAAACGAAACCGGAAAACCCCGATATCATGAGTTTCTGTCGATTTTTAAATGAAGTTCAAAAATTTTTCAGGGAGGTTCAGATAGCTCTAAATGACAGTAGTAGAACACCCAAGAAAATTGGGCCCATGAATCGGCTAAAGCGCCACGGAACCGCGGC
This sequence comes from Agapanthus africanus, assembly GCA_030015575.1. Lineage (NCBI taxonomy): Eukaryota > Viridiplantae > Streptophyta > Magnoliopsida > Asparagales > Amaryllidaceae > Agapanthus > Agapanthus africanus. The sequence continues at coordinate 124,930,723 of CM057350.1, read as the reverse complement.
GGATGCCACCGATCCGCCGCGCTTCCGCCGCCGAGTTGTCGATTCATGAACCCAATTTTCCTGTGTTGGTTCTCTGTGATATTTGGTATTTTCTGAAATTTTTTATTTTTGCTCAGGTTTCAGATTTACAGAGCAGTATTGGAGCAAAATTAAATGTGTTTAATCGATCGAAATTATACGGTATTTGCTTGTTGGATTATATCTGTGTTTGTATAATGTGTTCGTAAACCTCCCCTAACTGCTAGTATGTCGGTTGGCAGGGGGTTGCACATTTCTGTAATCGATTTTACCTGTTTGTGTATATGAACTGTGTTGGATTGTTGTGATGTATAGCCGGGGTTATGTGATGGGTTATTATTTAATTCATTTGATGTAAATGTAATTTGTTGTAATATTATTTTGCGGGGCACATCCAGGTTGCGGTTGTAGCCACCGTTGTATTATTTTATTTTACTGTTTTTGCTCCTAGGACAGACCCTAGGTGGGGTGCACAAACTGCCGGGCGGGTAGTTTGCCGTACCCGTTGGGGTCTTGGGTGGGGTAATGGCTATTCATCACAACTGTGTAATCCATCTTTTGTTGCAGGCTCAAAACATACACGGATTGCTTGCAAATCCAATAAAGTTCATCTGTGATCTGGAATGCCTATTATTGCGTCTGACGATTGTATAATATCTATATATGATAGCTATTTAGACGTCACTTATGTTTTACACCCGCGCTAGCCTAGCCCCCGCTCTGTCGTTAGTTAAGTAACCTAACGGGTGATGACGGGACCCCGTGGCGAATGCAGATGGCATAAGAGGACGTTGTATTTTCGTTATTTTCTGCAATGATAGGTTAATGATGGGACGCATTATTTATAATGCAAAGAAAATAAACCAAAAAGTTTAATCATTGGAACAATTTAAAAGAAACCACTCGGTTAATTTTAAAAACAGATATTTTTAAATGCAGAGCTTTAACCACTCCTTTTTAAAAGCTATCAGGTTCCTTCGGTTATATCAAGTTCACTACGTTCACGGTTTCGCCAAAACCATTCGTAGCCCTCCGTCATTTCATCTGGGTATTCAGTAGTATTCAAGCTATGTATTTTGACCTAACGCCAAGGCATAGTGTTTGGTAGCTACTGGGTATTCATTTGTTGCATAGATAGATGAGTTAGTTTGGGACAGTCGTATTATCATTTTGGCCGAACGTCAAGGATATATACGGATGGGTTCAAATTGACAAGATAATGATGGGTAGAACTTGACATGTGACTTATGACATTTTGACCTAACGCCAAGGTCATAAGAGCATGGGGCAAAAATATATATCGGGAATTTCTAAAGAAACTGAAATTTGCAAAGAGTTGTATACCATTTGGAGTTTGATAAATGTTGGTAGGATTCCTTCAACATCATCATACAATGATATTTGGATCCCGATCCTACTGTGAGTATATGCTACTTATCAGGAGATTCGTCACTTAACGATCAATGCTATAAACCAAGTAGGTGTCAAGAAAGGTGTCAGCGGGGTTACGCCCCCAGAGAAAAGAGGTTATTTAATTAAGGAACTTCACGAAAGCGTTGGAAAACCTCCCTCGAAGTATCGACACTAGCCTGGCTGAACGGTTAAGCAAGTATTGTACTGTGAGAATAGTCCTGGCTAATTCTTCTTTTATGGTTTGAGGAAGGATTCGAGAAACAGTGGGAGCCATCCAGTTTAGATAAACTAAAAACCACTCTAAACATGCAAGAGCATCATGCTAAAGAGTTTTCTTCTCTCTCTCCTATTTGCAGCGACCCTGAAAATGACTGGACTTAAGTTACTTTTAGAGAAAAATATACTGACAGGGCCAAACTATAAAGATTGGCTGCGGAATGTCAAAATGGCTTTGACCTATGACAAATTAGGGTATGTCCTTACCGCTACGGCACCTGCTGTCCCTGGTCCCAAATCCAGTAATGCGGATAAGGAAATCCGCAAAACCTGGGATTTAGATTGCGCGAAAGCCAAGTGCATCGTGCTTGCCTCGATGAACAATGAACATCAGAGGAGGCACGAGGATATGGACCTAGATGGCATATTTCTCCATACAAAGGAACTTTATGGAGAGCAATCTCGTATAGCAAGATACGAGACCTCTAAGAACTTGTTTCGAGCGAGGTTGGCTGTCGGGTCATCGGTAGGAGAACATGTCCTAAAGATGATCGGCTATATTGAAGAGCTCGCAGACCTTGGGACGACTTTGGATAATGAGCTATATACAGACCTTATTCTCCAGTCCCTTCCTCACACCTACGCCCAGTTTATCCTGAACCTCAACATTCAAAGAAAAGAAGTTGAACTTCCGGAACTCCTGAACATGTTAAGGAGTGCAGAGGGCACCTTGCAGAAGACAAGGGAAACACCCGCTATGTTTGTTGGCGGTGCATCTTCTTCTGGGTCCAAGGCTAGGGCCAAAGGAAGGAAGAAGAAGGCCGCCACCAAACCCAGAGGAGGTGTTAGTAAGGTGGGAGGGAAGGGAAAGAACAAGTTTGCAGTACCGGTAGTGGGCCAGGATGAGTGCTTCCATTGTCACAGGAAAGGGCACTGGAAGAAAGATTGTAAGGCGTGGAACGCCAAGAACCAGGAACCGAAGCAAGCTATGGCTTCGACTTCAGGTGTGTTTGTAATTGAGAATTGTCTGTCAATTAACTCTACTTCCTGGGTATTGGATACCGGATCAGGATCTCATATTTGCAATTCATTGCAGGCACTGAGAAACCGTAGAGTGCTGAAGGAAGGTGATATGACCCTAAAGGTTGCTAACGGAGCTAGCGTGGGAGCTGCGTCCGTCGGGGATTATCACCTGGGATTGACAAGTGGACACATTTTGGTTTTACATAACTGTTTTTTTGTACCAAGCTTAACGTGTAATATCATATCAGTTTTCTTGTTATCAAATAAAGGTTATGATTTCACGTTTGTAAGAGATGTTGTTAACATCCACCTTAATCTTGGTTTGATTGGGTCCGGTACACTAAATAACGGTATATATGTTTTAAACCAACTCCAAATTTTCAATGTCCAAAACACACTAAAAAGAAAGTCCCCAGATTTAAATAAAGCTTTCTTATGGCATTGTAGACTGGGTCACATCAATGAGAGAAGGTTGACTAAGTTGCATAAAGAAGGATATTTGGACTCGTTCGAATATCAAACTTATGAAACTTGTCAATCTTGTCTCAAAGGAAAGATGACAAAGACTCCATTTACTGGACAAGGAGTAAGAGCGAGCGAGCTCTTAGGACTCATACACTGTGATGTATGTGGTCCAATGTCTACGCATGCAAGAGGTGGTTTTTACTATTTCATTACTTTCACGGATGATTACTCAAGGTACGGATTCATTTATCTGATGAAACATAAATCCGAGGCTTTTGAGAAATTCCAAGAGTATAAGAATGAAGTAGAAAACCAAACCGGCAAAAGTATCAAGACACTTAGATCTGATCGAGGTGGTGAATACTTAAGTGCCGAGTTCCTAGGTTACCTAAAAGAGAAAGGAATTCTCTCTCAGCTTACTCCTCCATATACTCCACAGCATAACGGTGTATCGGAGAGACGGAATCGAACCCTATTGGATATGGTACGATCCATGATGAGTAATGCTAAGTTACCGCGATCTTTTTAGGGTTATGCGCTAGAATCATCAGCATATCTTCTGAACAGGGCTCCTACCAAGACTGTGCCTACCACTCCATATCAGATGTGGACTGGGAAAAAACCCCATCTTCAGCATATGAAGATTTGGGGATGTCCAGCTTTTGTTAAAAAGCAGCATATGGACAAGCTCGAGGCACGATCAGTAAAATGTAAGTTTGTGGGATACCCAAAGAACTCCAAGGGATATTATTTCTATTACGCAGAGGAACAAAAAGTTTTTTGTTTCTCGTAATGCCCATTTTCTGGAACATCAGTTTTTAGAAAAGGAAATAAGTGGGAGCGAAATAGAACTGGAAGAAATTCCAGAACCACAAACTGCTACTGAAAGTTTGGTAGAACCAGTAGTTTAAGAAGAACAGGACATTCTCGCACCCCTCCGCAGGAGTAGTAGGCCGTCTCATCCGCCTGAGAGATACTACGGTTTTCTCATAGATGGGGATAGAGAGGATTGCATCATAGATGATGATGAACCTACTGACTTTCAGCAGGCCATCCAGAGCGGCGACTCGGTACGATGGCTAGATGCAATGCGGACCGAAATGGAGTCCATGTACACCAACAAAGTATGGACTTTGGACTTTGCTCCAGATGGGGTAAAACCCATAGGATGCAAATGGATCTTCAAGAAAAAGATTGGTGTAGATGGACAGGTGGAAACCTATAAGGCTAGACTTGTTGCAAAGGGTTTTCGTCAAAGACCTGGTTTGGACTATGACGAAACGTTTTCTCTAGTGGTTATGCTCAAATCCATTCGGGTCCTTCTTGCTAATGCTGCCTTCCATGATTATGAAATCTGGCAGATGGACGTAAAGACGGCTTTTCTGAATGGAAATTTAGAAGAGTGCGTCTATATGGATCAGCCAGAGGGTTTCAATCAGAGTAGGAGCAGCGGGAAAGTATGCAAGCTGCTTAAGTCCATTTATGGATTAAAGCAGGCATCGCGGAGTTGGAACATCTGTTTTGATGAGACAGTCAAAGAATATGACTTTATCAAAAATCCAGATGAACCGTGCATATATAGTAAAGTTGTAGCCAGAAGTGTCGTATTCCTCGTCTTGTACGTGGATGACATTCTATTGATAGGAAATGACATTCCTATGCTACAATCTGTCAAAGGATTCTTGTCACATAGGTTCTCCATGAAAGACCTGGGTGATGCCTCTTACATTCTGGGGATCCGGATCTATCGTGATAGATCCAAGAGGATGTTGGGACTTTCGCAGTCCAGGTATATCGACACTGTACTGAAAAGATTCAGTATGGAAGATTCTAAGCGCGGTAATCTACCGGCTTGTCACGGAATCACCCTCTCCAAAGAGATGTCTCCCAAGACTGATTTGGAAAGGGAACGCATGTCTATTATACCCTACGCTTCTGCGGTAGGCTCTATAATGCATGCGATGTTGTGCACCAGACCAAATGTAGCTTACGCACTGAGTGTGGTAAGCCGGTATCAGTCAGACCCAGGGGAGAAGCACTGGATAGCAGTAAAGAACATTCTCAAGTACCTAAGAAGGACTAAAGAGATGTTCTTGGTTTACGGCGGAAAAGACCTCAGGTTGGAGGCCTTTGCTGATTCCGGCTTCCAGAGTGATAAGGACGATTCCAAGTCCATGTCGGGTTATGTCTTTACCCTCAATGGAGGGGCGGTGTGCTGGAAGAGCTCCAAGCAGGACACCGTTGCTGACTCAACGATGGAAGCGGAGTATATAGCTGCTTGCGATGCCGCAAAAGAAGCAGTCTGGATGAAGAAGTTCCTAACAGAACTTCAGGTGGTTCCTACCATAGTTGATCCAATACCTCTGTATTGCGACAACAACGGAGCTATAGCTTTAGCGAAGGAACCAAGGTCCCATCAGAAGTCCAGACACATCTTAAGGCAGTATCACCTGATCAGGGAGATCATTGATCGTCAGGAGATCGAGGTTCGGAGAGTTGCTTCTGAAGAGAACATTGCTGATCCATTCACGAAGGCCCTACCTCAGATTCAGTTCGAGAGGCTACTCGAGATCATCGGTCTTCGATATGCCAGTACATGGCCCTAGTGCAACTGGGAGATTGTTAGTGTATATGCCCTAGGGGCCATTATTGTATCATACTAGTTTGTATATTACTTAATGGAAGCTTGTGATATTCACATATATATAACAGTCTTGCTAAACATGGTAGTAGCTACTTGGTTTTTCTATCTTAATATGTGAGTATACATATTGATAGAGCTCTTAGGATCTTGCTTGACTACCAGCGTTGTGATGGCAGTCACACTAGTGGGGGCTGGGTAGTCCACGAGCATATCCTTATTCAGGTCCCTAGTCGTTGGATTATCGAGACAGAGCATCGATACTCCGGAGTAGACTAGTGTGTACGCTTCTCATCCCAGTTGGGGAGATGGTCTGTCCCACAGCCGTCAGTACGTTGTACTGGAGATAGTATGCAGGTGCTCGTTGGGTTACGGGTACACCGGACAGGACTCACAGGGAACTGTTGGTTGGTTTTATACCAGTCGTCAGTGAACAGTTCCCAGGTGACATGAGTACAGCATAGTCCGCAGACTTGACACTGCTACTTCGCCTCGAGTGTGTCCCACTGTTCTTGGATTGCTACCCTACCATGGCTCAAAGGAGTCGTGCAAACAGGTAGCAGTTGGGTGCAGTCCCGAGCACTTGGAGGCAGTGGCGGTTAGACAGGATTCGACTCTTCCGGTATTGGGGGTTGATATCGCGCTGTGTCAGAGAGCCGTTACGCAAAGTCCCTGGCCAGGGCAAGCGAGATTTGCTGGTAGGTTCCAGTAGTTTCTCAGGGTGTAATGGGCTTCGCTCCGACACGACTTATACCGCTATTAGGGGACTGACGCTTGCCGCCCCCTAGGCCCGATATGCGATAGTCTTAGACGAACGGACCAGACTGTATGGAGATTGTCACATCAGACTCAGTAGGAGTTCGGATGGGTTTCCTCATCGGCCTTCTTATCGACATCTACCTGGGGACCGTTACGTACAGCTAGTGCCGCTTGCGGTCTGTGGTTAAACCCACTGCCAGCGTAGTAGTCGAGTCTCTAGAGTCCCACGCAGAGAGTTTCCCTACTCCAGGCGAAACGATATAGAGGTCGTATGGTTTTACGACAAGGGTTCGGACGCATACGTGTGTTTACGCACGTACGACTTTCGGACAGTTTTTACTAGTCGGCTTTGGTTTAAGCCAGTTACTAGTATCCGGTTATTGGATTAATACAGTCTAAAGTTTTTCCGTGTTTTCACGGATAGGAGGGGCGTTCTCGTAATTGCGCGAGAAGCTTCTAGAAGATGGTGACTAAGGAGGTTTAGGTGGCATATACATTGAATGAGATTAATGAGTCATATGGATGATTCATCCATGTCATTAATGCTTCATAATTGCTTAATGACTCATGGAGATGAATCACCACAAGATATTTATCAAGCATGGTTGTAAATCATTTTCTTTTCTTTTCTTGAAAAACAATAATGCTTGATATATATTATGATAGCTCATTTTCTCATTTCATTATTATGTTCATCTTCTCTCTCCTCAAGCTCTCTCTCTTCAAACCCTAATCCTCCCCTCTCATGTGTTGAGTACAAGGATTAGTTAGACTACTTAATCCATAACCATACTCTATTTCATCTAGGTACTTTGATTAGCACTTAGAGATACCTAGTTGCCTCAAGTTTAGAGGCAAAGCTTGGAGTTTAGCTCTCGTGGTGGATCGTACTACTTGGAGAAGGCCGAGGAGGAGGTAGAGTTCATAAAGACGAAGGACATGGTTCTTTAGGTATAATCCCTTTACATAGTAGTTTAGAACTTCTATGTTTGATGTTAGTTATCGTTTAGCTTCGATTCATGCGGTTAGTTGATGTTTAAGCAAAGAACAAGATCGTTTTTCATATTTCCGCCTCCCCGCAAGTCGTGGGGTGTTGTACATCGACTTACAGACAGGTGATCCAAGCAGATACTGAGGGAAGCATGGCGCAGGATACTGATTAAGTTCAGTTGACAATATAGTCTAAGAAGTTTGGATTTGGAGTTCATTTATGAGCTAGGTCCCATCAGACATCCAGACACATTCTAAGACGGGTATTGCTCATTTTGGGAGATAGGTTTCTCTGCGAACTTGAGATTATGAGAGACATAGAAAGAAACATCAAAGCGGATCCACTCACTGAGGCTATTCCTCGAACGCAATAGTTTCGCAAACGGTTTTTGTGAGACTGATTAGTAGAGGAGTTGGGTGTTCGGTATCACACGGGCTGTGAGTATGCGACATTGCAATAATTAGCCTTGAGTGCAAGTGGGAGATTGTTGAAGTTAGTGCCCTCAGAGTCAATTATTGGATCACAGGCACGTGATTGCAATGATTGAGAGAGGACCTATGCCGATAGGACAGTCTTACTCAAGATGATAGTATGCTATCTGGTTTATCTTTATCATCGTGTACTGCTTTAGGTGACCTTACAGGTTGCTATTGCACGTTGATGGAGCCCCTAGGATTCTTGCTTGACTGCCAGCAGTATGAGAGCGATCATATACGTGGGAGCTGGGGTCTATAAGCACATCCTTAAAAGGTCCCTAGTCGTGGGAGTTTCGAGACAGGGCATCGATACTCCAGAGTAGACTAGTGTATACAGTCGATACCCCGACGAAGGGCGGTGGCCGGTCTCACAAGACACTGGTGTCAGTTGGTTCACCTAAGATGTATACAGGTGCTCATTGGGTTATGAGTACACCGGACATGATTCGCCGGGAACATGCTAGTTGGTCTTATACCTGACGTCAGATAGTAGTTCCCTGGTGACATATGTATAGGTTAGTTCATCGACCTGAGATTGTCATTTGTCTCGTGTGAGTTCCCACTGTACTTTGATTACTACCCTACCACGCTCAAAGGAGACGTGCAAACAGGTTTTAGTTGGGTACAGTCCCGAGCCACATGGAGGCAGTGAGCGGATCTTCAGGGGTTCGTCTCTTCCGGTATTGGGGGTGAGGTTGCGCTGTGTCTAGGAGAGCCCTTACACAAAGTCCTTGGCCAAGACAGGAGATTTACTGGTAAGTATTCCAGTAGTATCTCAGGGTGTTCTGGGCTACACTCCGACATGACTTGTACCGCTTTTGGGGGTCTAACTTTTACCAACCCCCTAGGCCCGCCATGTGATGCTCATAGACGAACGGACCGTACTGTACGGATATTGTCACTGACAAGCTCAGTAGGGTGTAAGGATGAGTTCGCTCATCGACGTCCCTTTTGGTCAATACCTGGTAGCCCATTACGTATGGCTAATACCTCTGACGTGCCAGTGGTTAAATCCACAACCAAAGTATTGACGAGTCTTTAGAGTCCCCCACAGACCGTTTTCTCAAGTTTCGAGCGAAACGTTGTAGAGGCCGTATAGAGATATGGCAGGGTTCGATCATATACGTGCGGTATTGCACGGATCATGATCGGACGGATAATACTAGCGGGCTTTGGTTTAAGCCGGATCCTAGTATTGTACAGTGTAGATTTTGTCTCATTGCATTTGTATTCGGTCGGAATACAAATGCGGGTATGTATATACAGTCGCGGGGTTTTCCTGTTATTTATTAAGGGATTAGTTTTCTGAAGTTGCCAGTTTGCTTTCCGTTTCGGCCATTTTCCTTTGTTCCTTTCTTTGGCTGAAAATTGGTGGAGGGGGTTATTTGCAATTGTGCAATTAACAATTGAGAAGACTTTTTGCTTCATGATGGTTTTCATGATGGGTGTAGCTTCCATTGACTCCATGGTTCATGATTGTTTGACCTTTGGTGATATGATGGGAGTAGGTTGTGATCATTGGATTCCTCATTATCACATTCTCTCTTTGCATTATTGATACACACCCCTCTTGGACTTTTTCTCCTCTCCCTTCACCTCATATGGTCGGCCACAACATGATGGGGGCTGTCCCAATTTTTTGAGTGGAGTTTGTTCTCATTTTTTCTTGCAAAATTTCCCTTTGTTCATCACAAAAGGCTTGCACCTCCATCTCACCAATAAATGGAAACTTCATAAACCCCAAGAGACAATACATTCTACACTTCATCTACGGCAATTCTTGGACACGTCGACTCGCCAACTTCGTGCCCGAGTTGCCTTGGTCCAGAGGTGGGAGCCTGTAAAAGAACCCGGCGATGTGGTGCCCGTTCCGACGAGGAAGTGAAGACCGGAGATTCCGCGGGGAGATCGGGACGACGACGAGAAGACCGAAGGACACGGATCGCTCGGTATATCTCTCTACCTCTTCTCTAGTTAGCTAGGAGTAGGTTAATGGCCCGATCCGGGATTTTTGTGCGCGGTGGTGCCGGTTTACAAGTTTTGTAAAAGTATCGTTTCCGCATTTTGGCCTCGTTCAGACGGCCGGGGCGCCGCAGTGCACTTACACTTTGGCTATCTATATCGCTTTCTAGCTCAAATATCCATATTTTTCCGACATTTGCAGATTCAACGGATTGACGAGCAGCGATCGTGCGGAACATGGGGACTTTTTTTCAAGTACAAGGGGAGTGAACACTTAGTGCCAAAGACCCGGGTAGTTAGACCCGTGCAAGCGAACCATTCAACCACTCGGAGACAATATCGACACGAGTTTCTTAAACTCAACACTATTTGGTATGTATTTCTCTAAACTTCCTCTTCTTAAACCCCGACGCTCTAATATTCTTGTCTTTCCAGGATTCTTAGCAATATTTCCGCAAAAAGCCATAGAAAAACTAACCATATTTGTTGCAACGCCACATTTAAAGTAAAAAAACAAATTGATTGATTGTTTGAAAACAAAACTTTGTTGATTTGTGCATTGCATCATTTAATACGGACTTAAGGGGCTATAACACCAATCCAGATTGGGTGGGAATTTCATCACCCTTTCTAAGACCCCGAAAATCACTAATTGCATAAGTGTCACGTCAAGCTTAATAAAAAATATCTAGACTCAGCCAACTAAGGACTTGTCGTGCTCAATAGGACAAAGGAAGATTGTGGGCATTCGGTCGTTTATCTAAACATGACTTTTGTGGTGCCTAGGTCAGACAAGTGAGGAGGTAATTTTAAAAGGCCCGTCTCACGGTGATTCGTGAGCGGAACCCTCCTTTCCTCACTTGTGTTTACCTGGCCACAACTGGCTGTGAAGAGGCGATTTGAGGGTTATCTCACAATTTGTCGCTTTGGAACAGTTAGGAGCAGATCTAGTGGACTTAGAGGACCCTAGTAGAGATGTTGATTGTGCATTTGTGACTGTGCATTTGTGATTGTGTTTGTTGAACTGTTGTTTCATTTCCCCATTCTTACGAAACAAACACAAATTCACCATTTTTACCACCTTCACCCAATTTTTTCTCCACTTTCGTTTTCGTACCCTCACATTCTACGCTTAGACTATACTAAACTCGTTTAGTGTATGTCCGCTTGGACTAGGGACCCTAGTGCCCGTTTAGTCCGTGTTTTGTTAGTCACTACGGACTACGCGATCGACACTGCAGTCGAAACCCCTTCCACGCCTCTTTCACCTTTACCCTTGCCGGTCAACTCCGACGTTGACTGTGATTCTGTTCATACTTCTTCATCTTCACTTTCATCAGACTCTTCTTCCGAGATGTCGGGATTTCCTCCTAAGACCCCTTTACCTCCCCCGGGAATTATTCCAACTCAATTAGGGTCAAATAACCCGCAACCACCTCTTATTGAAGCGCCACAGCGAATCGCGCTTCAAGATTGATTCTATCCTACCCGCGCTGCACTCCATACCTGTCTTTCACTTCCACCGGCCAATGGGGATAATTTTGAAACTAAGCCCCACTTTATTAACATGTTGCCCAAATTTCACGGGCTTGAATCCGAAGATGCCTACATCTTCATCAATAAATTACAGAACGTTTGTACGATGATGAAGACGACCAAACTGTCTGACGATGCTATACGGCTACGAGTTATTCCTTTCACTTTGTGCGACCTTGCTGAAAAGTGGATGTATAGCACTACATCCCACTCGATAACTAGTTGGGACGAGTTTGTGAAAGCGTTTCTTAAGAAATTCTATCTAAATCATAAGGCCGCGAGAATTCGAAACGAAATTAACCAATTTTCCCAGCTTCCTACCGAACCTTTTTGGAAGTGCTTTGACTGATACAAAGACCTTCTTGTTCAGTGCCCTCATCACGTTATTGAGAGATGGCAACTCTGCCAAACCTTATATGAGGGCCTGAATCTAGCAACCAAGCATTTGCTGGAAACCATTTGTCAAGGCCACTTCCTATCCAAATCTGACGAGGAAGCTTAGTAATTCTTCGACGATCTTGCGGAACAAACGCTTCAATTGGAGAGCACCAGACCGAGCACTTCTTCTTCTTCCACTTCTTCCGGTCAATCTAGGGAAGGCATTCATCAACTCGATATCTCAATTGCAATGAAGGCGGAGATGGCTGCAATCACGCGGAAACTGGAAGCAGTTGAGAGCAAATTTTCATCTCCTTCTCCTGCCCCTGTTCCCCCCTCGTACCATCTGCGCTTGTTGTTCGGATCCATCTCATTTGACCGAAGATTATCTTTATAATCCACCATCTCAAGGACAGGATCAGGTTAATGCTGAATTTCAGCAAAGACCAAAAAAATGATCTATACTCTTCCTCATACAATCCCGGTTGGAGGAACCATCCCAATTTCGCCTGGAATCAGAATCAGCATCAATTCCAAGGCCACAACAACTTCCAAAGGCCTCCACCCCCTCAACAACAAGCTCAGCAATAGACTCAACAACAATTTCAGCAGCCCTTCCAAACCCAACCTTTTCAAAATCTGAAGAACAACTTTGCACCCTGCAACAATTCTTTTCCTCAAAACAACTTTGTTCCGTCAAATAACGATAAGGTTTCCTCGCTAGAATGGAGTCTAGAGGCTTTTGTAAAGCAATCGACTCAATCCACCGCCAACATCCAGTCTTCTATTCAGTCTCTGATGCAACACACCGCGGCACATGGGCAAAGCATCAAGACCATCGAAGCCCAGATTGCACAGCTGAATGCAGCATTAAGCGAGCGAGAGAAAGGAAGGCTTCTATCTTAACCACTCCTAAATCCTGGTCACCCACATAATGTACATGTTGCTGTTGAACAACAGAACCGTAATGTGAGTGCCGTGACTACTTTGAGATCTGGAAGAATGCTGAACAACAACATCGACATATGGATAGATGATGACACCCTGGCCATTTCTTCTTCTGAGCCTATTCGCCATTCTTCAGAAGGCTCTTCTTCTTCTTCTTCAATTGCTGCTCCGAACGGATCCACTTCTCACTCCACTCAAACTATGGTTTTGGGATCCATTCCAACTCCACAATCTCCTCCATAAGAATTAGACTCAACCAATTTCAAAAACATTCCATTTCCAAATCGGTTGAGGTCCAATAAACAAAATCCATAAATGGAGAAGATTCTGGAGTTGTTCAAACAGGTTAACATCAACATTCCCCTCTTAGATGTTGTCCAACAAGTTCCTTCCTACGCAAAAATCTTGAAGGACTTTTTCACTAAGAAGAGGAAATCTAAGGTACCCAAGAAGGTTTTCTTAGCTAGTACCGTGAGTGATGCTTTTACCCAAGCTTTACCTCAAAAACGGAAGGACCCTGGCTGTCCTTCGATTTCAATAACCATTGGGGATAAGAACATCAACCATACTCTTTTGGATCTTGGTGCCAGTGTTAACCTGCTTCCGTATTCTGTATATGAGCAACTAGGTGTAGTAGAGCTGAAACCCATACACTGTACTCTTCAAATGGCCGACCGATCTATCACCCATCCTAGGGGTGATCTGGAGGATGTGTTAATAAAGGTTGGGGGACTTCATATTCCCCGTTGAATTCATTGTTTTAGATACACAACCTGTAGCTAACCCCTGGAATCAGATTCTGGTGATACTCGGTCGCCCATTCCTTGAAGCCTCAAATGCTGTGATCAATTGTCGAAATGGTTCGATGAAACTGTCTTTTGGAAACATGACAATTGAACTCAACATTTTTAGGTTAGGGAATCAGCCATCCAAACCAAGTGCTCATATAGTAGATGTTTGTTCCATCCAGGAGATCGCCCCAGAGGACTGTGAATTTGAGGAATTCTTGTTTGATCACAGTAATCTTGACGCTACTAGTGCGTCCCTCTTTGAACCTGCTGCTGCTTTCGCTTCCAACAATGATTACGAGTGCTTCACATTTTCGAACGATCTTGGCTTTTCGCCGCCCGAGTTTGAATCTTTCGAATTTTCGGATGCGTTGGTTGAACCATTTGACTTGGTCGCATACACTCACTTTGAGCCCATGTTGAAATCTTTTGAGTTCGAGACATTTTCTCCAATCTTGCCTTCAGTCATTTCACTTCCTACGCTCGAACTCAAGCCTCTGCCGTCTCACCTCAAGTATGCTTACTTAGGTGAGAACGAGACCCTCCCAGTCTTCATCTCGGCTTCTCTAGCTCTAGAGCAAGAGAAAGCCCTTCTCATGGTCTTGCAATCCAATCGGCAAGTATTCGGCTGGACGATGGCGGACATCAAGGGGGTCAGTCTCCTAATTGTTGAACATCACATTCACCTGATGGATGATACCAAACCAGCTAGGGATCTACAGAGGCGATTAAATCCAGTCATGAAGGAGGCTATGAAAAAGATATCTGGATAGTGGTATCATTTACCCTATTTCAGATAGCTAATAAGTCAGTCCTATACACATTGTCCCTAAGAAGTCGGGCATTACGGTCATCACAAACGAGGCGAATGAGTTGATCCCTACTCGCACCCAGATCGGGTGGCGAGTATGCATTGATTATCGAAAACTCAATGCTGCAACGCGAAAAGATCACTTTTCGGTACCATTCATTGACCAAATGCTCGAAAGATTAGCTGGACATGAGTATTACTATTTTCTGGATGGTTACTCAGGCTACAACCAGATTCCAATCGCCAAGAAAGACCAGGACAAAACCACTTTCATTTGTCCTTTCGGCACATTCGCATATCGTCGCTTGCCCTTTGGGCTATGCAACGCTCCCGCTACCTTCCAGCGGTGTATGATGGAAATTTTCTCTGACATGATTGAGAAATTTTTGGAGATATTCATGGATGATTTCTCCATCTTTGGCGATTCTTTCGATAAGTGTCTGCAACATGTTGACGCTGTCCTTATCCGATGTAAGGATAAAAATCTCACTTTAAACTGGAAAAAATGCCACTTCATGGGGTGCGAAAGTATTGTCCTAGGACATATCATTTTGCAGAATGGCATTGAGGTGTACAAAGTAAAGATTGATATGATTTCCAACCTCCTTCCTCCCAAATGCATCGGAGATATCCGATCCTTCCTTGGCCATGCTGGTTTTTACAGACGGTTTATCAAGGACTTTAGCAAGATTGCTAGACCCTTGACTCTTCTTCTGGCCAAGGATACTATGTTCAACTTCGACTCGAGCTGTTTAACTGCTTTCGAATCACTGAGAAGCTCGCTCACCACTGCTCCCGTTCTTTCTTCACCTGACTGAACGCATCCTTTCAAGATTATGTGCAATGCATCCGACTTTGCTATCGGTGCGGTCTAAGGACAACACATCGATAAGATGCCGCACGTAATCTACTACGCAAGTTGGACCCTGAATGACATCCAAATGAATTACACTACAACCGAGAAAGAGTTCTTGGTTGTTATGTTTGCTTTAGAAAAGTTTAGGCCCTATCTGATCGGCACCCCAGTCATTGTCTACACCGATCATTCAGCTCTGCAACATCTTTTTGTGAAAAAGGATGCAAAATCTCGGTTAATACGTTGGATCCTTTTACTTCAAGAATTTTACCTTGTCATTAAGGACAAAAGAGGATGTGAAAATGCAGTAGCCGATCATCTTTCACGACTTCCTTCTTCACCGACGCTTCCTTTCCTAATCGACAACACTTTCCCTGATGAACAACTCTTGACGATATCTTGCGAACCCTGGTTCATAGATATTGTGAACTACCTGGCGACTGGACTCATACCTGACGATTGGTCGAGTCAGGACAGACTTAGATTTTTATCTCAAGTAAAACAGTTTTACTGGGATGAGCCCTACCTGTTCAAGTACTGTCCAGACCAAATCATCCGACGGTGTGTTCCTGAAAATGAATTCAAGAGTGTGTTGTCTTTTTGCCACGATCAAGCATGTAGCGGGCACTTTGGCCCAAGAAAGACAGCTGATAACGTCTTGCAATGTGGCTTTTACTGGCCAAAACTTTTCAAAGATACACATGAATACTGTAAGACTTTCTCCTGGTGACAACATTTGGGCCGGATTTCCAAGCGAAATGAGATGCCGCTCCAACCAATCTTGGTTGTTGAGATGTTCGATGTTTGGGGAATTGATTTCATGGGCCCGTTTTCCAACTCTTTTGGGAACCTGTACATTCTTTTAGCTGTTGATTATGTCTCAAAATGGGTTGAAGCTGTGCCAAGCCGAACTAACGACAACAAAGTTCTCGTTAAATTCCTAAAAGAAAACATCTTTTCTCGGTTTGGGCACCCTCGCACTATCATTAGCGATAATGGGACGCATTTCTGCAATAGGTCTTTCGAGGCTTTGATGCGGAGATACTCGATCAATTATAAACTATTCACGCCCTACCACCCCTAAACATGTGGGCAAGCCGAAATTTCAAATCGGCAGATCAAGCAGATATTGGAGACAACGGTTACAAGGAACCGTAAGGATTGGTCTGTGAAATTAACCGATACCCTTTGGGCATTTCGAACTGCCTATAAGACTGATCTTGGCATGTCTCCTTATCGATTTGTGTACGGAAAGGCTTGCCACCTCCCTATGGAAATCGAACATCGTGCTATTTGGGCGATCAAGGAGCTGAATCTCAATCCTGACGATGCGGGCAGCTATTGGAAGCTGCAACTTAACGAACTGAACGAGCTTCAGGATAGGGCTTACAACAACGCGGTTATTATAAAGAACCAAACGAAGGTGTTTCATGATAAACACTTTACGTGCAAAACCTTCACACCTGGACAACATGTACTTCTTTATGACACCCGACTCCATTTCTATCCCGGTAAACTTCGATCTCGCTGGAAGGGACCTTTTCTTGTGCGGTGTGTGTACCCGCACGGCACAGTGGATTTGGAGAATCCAAGGGACGGTTCGTTTTTCATAGTAAACGGACACAGATTGAAACCATTCCTTAGCGCAGAACCATCAGAGGAGCTCCTGATATTGCAAGAGCCAGTTTCCCTTGCATAATCTTCCTCTATTACCACCAAGCTTCGGTTATCCAGCCATAAACAGTGGACACACTGTCTCAAATAAGTTTGGGGGTATATATATACTATTCTTTATATATATATATATATATTCTTGTCCTATGCATATTCTTTTTTGATGAGCAATCTTGTTTGGTGATGCTCAGTCATTTGTTCAAAAAAAAAACGATGAACCGACGATTTTGACCCTTCAACAATTTTCCCATCTTGATGTACATTGACAGTGAGGGCACTGTCCAGTTTAAGTTTGGGGGTGTGATCGGTATACATTTCTAACCTTTGCATTCATGTGTATATTTTGCATTTGCATACTTATTTAAAAACCCATAAAAATCGAAAATTTTACAAAAAACATAAAAACTTTGTCGTCAAGTTAGCTAGTGGGAGAACTTAGATTCGATACTTCGACGGTTTTGTCTGATAAGATAGGAAAAACTAAATCCTATTTGCAGATTTTGAAAACCTGAAAAATAACCCTCCTTTAAATTTAACTGTAGCTAATATACGTCTTTTTATCACACTACACGTGTTGTGAGTTTTGAAAATTAGATGATAAGTCTAAAATGTCTGAAAACTTTTAAATTAATAAACTATTTTTTGAAGATCAAATAGGTTTGTTCTGAAATAAGTAATATCAAGAATACTTTATAAAGTGAAGTGGATATGAAGGGATATCATTGATGCCTTAATAGGAACTAATTCTAAAGATTAACCCATCTGGAACTTGATTGAAGTGATTATACACCTGATCCACTAAACACGTCTTCTATCCTAAAAAAATTGAACAAGCGGTTATATCTCCGTTCGCATTAAATCGTTATGATTTTCACGCCCAAATGAGTCCTTTTGTTTTAGGGCCTAGGTAACTTGAGCAATTAAGTCCGCCGAGGTGTCTCTTTACCTAATGCCCTAAAACCAACTGGTTTGAGAGCATTGGCCCAAAACTCGCTAAGAAACCTAGAAAGTCCAAATGAAAACAAAGTCAAGAAAGTGTTCTCTCCGAGTTAAAATTCCTAACGGTTCTTTGTGTGAGAATAATCTTGACAAAAAACATGTTTTTATAAAAATATTTTTAATGGAGATATGAAAGTTTTATCCTATGATGAAGACTATTGCACATTCATGGAGTTGTGTATGAAACGAAAACAAGAAAAATGCGGAGTGAAAAATAAGACCTAGTTTCCTATTAAGGAAGATAGAAATTTTAAATTTGAAACCTAAATGGAAAACGAAACTTGAAAATACTTAACTCTTTATAAAACTTGTGTGATCCTTTTTTTTAAAGTTTTTTTATCTGGGCTCTATTTTGTGACATGACAACTTTAATCGATCCCTTTTGAAACTTAATGACACTATTTGCACTGCACGTAAAGATGTATAAGATCGACAGATTAAATAAGAAGTGAGGTGTGAAAAATAAGGGTTCGATATCTAACATAGGATAATAGATTTGCTAGCTTTGAAGGAAAACCTTAGGGTTAGAATCACAGTTATCTCGCGAAACTAGCTTGACGGGATTTTGTGGGTGATATCCGCTGAAAACATTCAGGAGACAACACTCCTCCTACTAGGGACACCTAGAGGTTTAACGGCTTGTTGTACAAGCTCAGTGCAATCATGTTCCCTGCGAAAGTGATGTTAGAATTTTTGTTTTGCTCGGGATGAGCAAAACAAAAGTTTGGGGATATTTGTTCATCACTAAAAAATGCATTTTAATACCGCTCATTCATTATCTATTTTGTTATATATCGGTACTATTAACCAGTGTCTTCTCAGTAATACAGATTACAGGTGTTCGTGATAAAATACTGGAAACACACTCAAAATCACGAATATAAACGTTTGGAAGCCGACATTGCAAACAGAACAGAAAACCGATCATTGTCCAAAGAATTCTTTGTGCAAATAAATATGTGCATACAATTTTTGTCCAACACAATGCAAGTGTGCACATGGACCATGATGGGGCTGCCTTGGCTACATGACATGATGAAATTGTGCAAGTAGGGAACATGTGAATTAAATGCTAAAAGAGTTGATGCGATTTGAAGTATCAAGGTTTCCCTCCAAAAGCTACTAAGCAGTCCAGGTTGTTATCAAGAAATCAAGCAATGCCACTAGACTTGTGGAGTGCATATGAGACCACCACACCAACACGAGCCCCCTTGCTCGGAATTAACCCGGCGACATGCTCCATAAAACCGGTCTCGCCGGCCCTACCATGCCCAAAGATACCCAATTTTGTTTTGTCCATCCCTTGCTGCCACGTCATCTTATTTTTATTACTTGTTTAATTTTCTTTTATGCCTATAAATACCAGATCAATGGGCAAGGGGTCACATACTTTTTTTCTTTAGTTTTGCTTTAGAACTCTTGTAATTTGTAACTTGCTTTTCCTTTGAATTCTTGAGCTCTTGCCCCTTTGTCTTGATCTTGTAACTTCTTCATTGAACTTGCAAGCTTAAGATTTAGGTTCTTGACTTCAAGATTAGTTGTATTTTGTTTGAAATTCAATAAAGTTCTTATTTCACTACATATGTCTTGCTTTTTACATACTTTGAACTTGTGAAATCATTGCTTTACTTTGATCTTGCAACCTCTTAAGTGAGCTTGCAACCTTAAAATTTGGTATTTTGATTTCTCATTGGTACGGGATTAAAGAACAAGTGACGATATTAGCACATTGAATTTACCGGTTCTTAACTTTCTAACTTTAACTTTTCTTTTTCTTGCTATTTTTGTTATGTTGCCTTACACCTTTCTTTTCTATTTTTGGTATCATAAATATGTGTGAGTAATTGATTTACTTGTTAAGGATAGAATATGGTTAGTTTGTGTTAGGAGATGTTTTTTCTAAAACCTTAACTTTGCAATTGAAACTCCGATCAAACCACTCGCAATTCCGCTCCGTTAGGCATTCTATCCTACCACGATAACGGTGAATCCTAATCGTGAGCAGATTGCAAGTGGTTTGCCGAAGGCTAAGGTCAAGAGACATCAACAGAAGGACAGAATGATAAGGAATACAGATTTAGCTCAAAATCGCAAATACCGTATTTCAAGTTCCTTAATCCACGTTGTTGCCTATTTCCTTAGTGTCAATATCAAAATTGGGTCTATTAGAAACCGGCAAAATATCATCCTCACGCATGCTAACCTAAAACTACTCTTAACAATTCTTTTTATTGAACATATCCTAGTTACGACACTTAGCATAAACAACAACTCAAACACGGTATTAACTCATTAAAACAAGCTTGAAAACTTACCATCTCCCTGCGGACGACCCGTACTCATCGCGGCTCGTTATACGCGACACCGTCTTTGATTGCGGTAATTTCAAATTCTTTCTAAATACGTCACGCAAAAAACGTATCAATCAGCTTATGAGACCGGCCACCGCCCCTCGTCGGGGTCTCGATAAGTACACACTATTCTACTCTGGAGTATCGATGTCCAGTGTTGATACTCCCACGACTAAGGATATTTAAGGATGTGCTTATAGACCACCCAGCTCCCACGTATATGATCGCCATCATAATGCTGGTAATCAAGTAAGAATCCTATAGGCTCAATCAACATGTAATAGAGATCTGTAATACCACATAATGCATGTACATGATGATAAAGACAAACCAGATAGCATACTATCATTTTGAGTAAGTCTGTTCTATCCGTATAGGTCCTCTCTCAATCATCATAATTACCTGCCTGTGATTACAATAATTACCTTAAGGGTACTATACCCAACATATACAATGGCGACATTGATCTCAACCCGATCGTGCCCCAATAAAAGAATATACAATCTGGCAGAGATGGCTGTCCACATGTCGGGCGCTCGCCCCGCAATAACAAATATACAAATGAATCTAAACTGTACAACTATCATTGCACCACTGGCTATCCACCACGACAATCCAACCACAATATCAACACAACTCAGAACATCAATATGAATATCACGTTCACAAACCCGTCTAGTCGAACATATAGCAACTAGTTCGGTCGTACCGCTCAATGGTATTCACGGTTACAGATATATTCACATGTACTGATAAACATGAACTTAAAATTTTTATTGACTAAACTTTTCCAAATTAGCCCCAAATACAATCCAGCACTCAAACAAATTTGGGCCGAAATCATATATCACAAAAAACATATTTCCATAAAATAGTGTGCCAGATGAAATTTGGCACAAAACTACCACGAAACGGCCCGCAACCACGGCCAATGCGCAAGGTATGCGGCGGTTCCGCGGCAATGTTATGGGTTCAAGTAATCAAATTTCTTCTGTTGCTCTATAAATGCCTGCACGTATTTTAAAAATACACAGAATAATTTTTTGAACACTTTTCAAAAACGGCAGCAAGCATGGCAAAATGGAAAAATGATTCGGAAAAATTGGTCGATCGAGATTTTAACCTTGTGCAAATTAGCTAGTAATGGTTTATGGGGTGGCTCTGATACCATATTGGGTTACGTCACTGCCCTGGCCGTGGCCAGTGCGGAACAAAAACTGGCGTTTAAAAAATTTGGCGCTAACGTATCCGTCTAGATCGAACCATAAACTAATACTAGAAAACTATAAAAGCTAAACTACAACGTTAGAATGGTTATACCGAATGAACTAAGTCCTTCGGTCTTTTACCACCTTCCCAAGCTCCTCAAGGTGTCCCCGACTGAACTTGGTCGTCGGTCTTCTTCCGTCGAAGATGATCCACCCGAGGAATGTAGCTCTTACCTCTAGCTCCATACCATAAACAAGTGAAGCAACTAGGGGCTCTAGGTTGCTAATTTAGAGTGCCTAGAATGTACTGAATGGATCCATGTGTTTATTTATCTCACCTCCTCTCTTGATTCTCAACTAATGAGATTGTAAAGAGGAGGTTGAGGTTGAAGGTGGAGGAGCTCATGGGAAACTAGAGAGGGAGTGAAGCATGATGGTGAGGTGAAGAAAATCCCATGTCAGAAATAATGAGCCAACCATGAGAGAGAAATTCATCATGCAAGGTTTTGTAAAAACATATCTTTCAATTTTAAAATCAAGCCCATGCTTGAATAGTTTGCATAAATGAATTAATAATTCATTTGTGCACACTATGCAAGCATGGTTCTCACCATACCCCATCTCTCAACCTTTACACCTCATTTCCATTTAATATAAATGGATAAAAACTAAATGAGGTGTCCACCTTCTAGAATGTTATCTGTAAAAAATACGGATTACATTCTACTATATATGCATACCTGTATTCGTACCAAAATACGAATATCCGAAGAGATAGAATAACATAAAGAACATAATACTAGAATATACATATCGAAATATATATACGTAAATTATTAAATCAATACCTGATTTAATAATCCGGCTCAAACCCGAGCTGGATAGTATTATCATCTGTCCGATCGAAAGTCCTGGTACATAGTACAATCAATCGATTGGAACCTTGCACGTATGCAATATGGCTATTACATCGTTTCGCCAAAACCAGGGAAACCCTCTGTGTGGGACTTTAAAGACTCGTTAATACGCTGGCACTAGGTTTAACCACATGCATGTCAGTGGCACTAGCTGTACGTAACGGCTACCCAGGTATTGAGCGAAAGGAAGGATGACGAGAAAACTCATCCGAATCCCTACTAAGCCTGTCAGTGACAATCTCCGTACAGTCTGGTCTATTCATCTAAGAGTATTGCATATCGAGTTTAGGGGGATGGATAAATTCAGACCCCTAATAACGCGATATTTCGTGTCGGTATGAAGCCCATCACCCACTGAGAAACTACTGATCCAAATCAGTAATTCTCGGCTACCTTGTCCAATGATTTCTGGTGATGGCCACCCGTGCATTGCGCGACATCAACCCCCAATACCGGGAGAGACGAATCCCCGACGATATGCTCACTGCCTCCATGTGGCTCGGGACTATACCCAACTAAAACCTGTTTTCACGACTCCTTTGAGCCATGGTAGGGTAGTTATCAAAGCACAGTGGGAACTCACACGAGACAAATGACGATCTCAGGTCGACAGACTAATCTGTACACATGTTACTTGGGAACTACCATCTGATAATAGGTATAATACCATCTAGTATGTTCCCGGCGAGTCCGTCCATTTTACTCATAACCAATGGGTTGTGAGACCAATGGGTTGTGAGACCGGCCACCGCCCCTCGTCTGGATCTCGATAAGTATACACTAGTCTACTTCGGAGTATCGATGCCCAGTCTCGATACTCTCTCGACTAGGGACATTTAAGGATGTGCTTATAGAACACCCAGCTCCCACGTATATGATCACCATCATAATGCTGGTAGTCAAGCAAGAATCCTATAGGTTCTATCAACATGTAATAGTGATCTGTAATATCACATAATGCATGTACATGATGTTAAAGGCAAACCAGATAGCATATTATCATCTCGAGTAAGACTGTTCTACTCGTATAGGTCCTCCCTCAATCATCACAATCGTGTGCCTGCGATCATAATTATTGACTTGAGGGCACTATAGCCAACATCGTGAACATGTCATGTGATGTATATTAACCAAATAGATACCCTATGTGAAACTGTAATCAATATTGGAACACGGTAAACACAATTGATATCAGGATGCATATGTATCTATCTTTAATAACCATTATACATTCATTACCAAGTATGATGCAAACTAGATAACACGTTGTACTAATGTAGTAGTATAATAATATCATGATGTTCCGGCATGCAACTAGATATACTATTATCAGTATGGATACGAACGGATAATGTAACACTGTAAATCGGTAATAGTTGCTTAATAATAAAACACATGTACTATGTTTATTCATATAGATATTGATATAAGATAACATAGCATGTTGCAAGTTAAACTTAATTGATCGGATCTCACGTTGAGATACGGATGCTACATCCGATGTCGGAATAACGTCGCGATGCAACTCATGCGTGTAGGGCTGGACCTGGCTGATCAATGAAATGACGTGATGACTAGGCTGGACGACGACGGTGATTGGGTCATCTGGATCTTCGGCGACACATGCAACTCCGGCGAGACGGCCGGAAAAATCAAGAAAGCAAGAAAGAAAGAAAGAAAGGAAGAAAAAGAAGAAGAATGGGGGTTGCTCGGTTCTGGGTTCTGGGGTGGTGAGAGCAGAAGCGAGGTGACGGCGATGATGGTAGGTTGCTGTCGACGACGAGGGGCAGTGGGTTTCTCGGGTTGCTGTTGTGGTCATTGGTGGTTGTCGAGGGTGGTGGTGGTGGTTTGTGGTTTCGGAGAGCGGAGAGGGAGCTGAGGAGGAGGAGGAGGAGGTGCTGGTGGGGTGAGGGTGATGGCGACGGTGAGGGTGCAGGCATCGGGGTTCTTGGGTTGGCGTCGTCGGATGGCTGCGGTGGTTGTGGGTGCTCTCGGGAAAGGAGAGGGGAAAGAATGTGGAGGTAGTGAAGGTTATGACGCAAGATGATGAGGTCATGGTCGGCGATGGCGAGGGTGCAGTGACGTCGAGAGGCTAAGGTATGGGTTTTGTTTCTCGTCGTGAGGGAACAAGGAGAAGAAAAGAAAAGAGAGGAGAGAGAGATGTGTGTGTTTAATAATTAGATTTTATTATTTATATAAAGATATAGGGGAGAGAGAGAGACAGAGGGGGAGAGAGAGATCGTGAGAAGAGAGAGGGGGAGGAAAGAGAGTAAAAAGAATATATTATAATTAGTTATTATATTAATGTATATTATATATATGTTTGTTTATATATGTGTATCGTTAGGTTTTGAAAAGAATATTATAATATATATTCTAGGTTTAAACATCTAATATCAAATTACTCTGAAAAATACTCGGGTCTCTTCTAAAAATCTAGTTTTAAAATATGGAGAATATACGTACAAACTAAAATCATAATGCGATGTCCGGTTATTGAAAATGCATACCCCCAAGTACGGATTTACGTAAATATACCTAGCGATCCAAATGAGTCTGTTTTAACAATTTGGTCATGAACACGATATATGGATACAAACATAAGATATGGGGTATGATAACATGCCATGCTAGATATTAAAAAATATTATCTGGCTATTATTTGTATTATTGAAAGATATGCAGATACTAAAATATATTATATATGTATATAGAATTTAGATGTGCATGGATCTTCTGTACTAGTAAATATATGACGTAATTTTGAATCATGATGGGTTTCGATCATGTGGATTGGGTCGGATACTAACCACAGTTACCAAATACACTATCCGCATCCAAAAAAATAATAAATAAGAAGTTGTCGCAAGATTTGAAAAATACCCCAAATAAAATATAGTATGCACTAGGGTGTTACAACCACCATAAATGTAACACCCCACGCCCCAGTACAGATGGTATTATCTGCTCTTGACAAAACCACACGGTTTTGCCCTTTAGAGCGAATCGGACCCGACCAGAGGCCACTTCCCAGGAGGTCACCCATCCTAAGACTTTCCTGGCCCGAGCACGCTTAACTACGGAGTTCTCAAGCTCTTGTAGTGCCGATTCACTTAAAATACGGCTCTGTAATTGAGGGTGGTACCATTACATGAATAATGCGGGTGCTATTAAGGCCTTTGCAGGTTTTCATCCAGTAGTGGTATTATTAAATTTTTTTAACGAGTCTACGTCTTTTCGGGTTTTCGCAAGCTCACGGGTAGTTTCACTGTAACACCCTATTATGGTTATACTACATTAATTGGTATTTTAAATCTTACTTTATAATTCTTTTATTTATGTATTGGGTTGCGAATAATTCAAATAGTAGTAGTCGTTATCCCACCCGACTCGCAAGTTTAAAATCCAATATGGTGCAAGATTGTATCTGAGATTTACCAGTAAAGTGTATCTATGTGAATCTAGTATAATACCTACATTATATTTTTAGATCTTTATATATCTTATATTTAGATCATCATATATCTTTTAGTAGCCACAAATTAAGGATAAGTAATATTTTGTTAACTGTCATCATATGGTTGCCATCTCATATCTTATTTGCTTTTATCTTTTACGTTTAAATCTCAAGATATCTAATATCAAATATTTACTAAATTTAGATATATTTTTAGAATACTTTTAAATCTTAAATTAGGGGTATGAGTTATTTAAAATATATTCTTGCATTATGGTTGAGAAGTTTACGTATGTGAATTATTTTCCAAAATATATTTTTGATGAGATTTTGGTGCAGATTGGTTGTAATTTGATATTATCTATATACATTAAAAGTAATATATATTTATAAGATAATTTAAACTATAATATATAGTTTTATATTAAACACAAAATCTCTGTCTCTCTCTCTCCACATAACATATCTCTCTCTCCTCTAACTAACTCTCTTCCTCATCAATTTAAATATTCTCCTTCTCCGTTCTTCAAGCCCACATCCATTCTTTCCGACACAACTCTAGCCGCATCCTAAAATCTTAACCGAGCCATCAAAACTTGGTGTTGATTTGTTTAGCGTCGTGTTGCTTCCGTTTATCGCGTTTGTTTCGAGTCAAGTTTACAACTTATTACATACTATGCTTTACGTAATTTACTTATATATTGCAGTACTATTATTATTATTATTATTATCATACAACTATATCTATATAATTTATACACTATAGTTATTTAACATTAATTAGTTTTATAATATACAGTGTATACAAGTTTACAACTTGCGACATACTATAATTATATTTATAAATATATATATCATCGCAATATTTCTTCTTATTATCATTATACCGTTTATATCTATCTAATCCGTATATTATTAATTAGTTTATAATCTGCATTTTATAACGTTATGCAAAATATAGTTTGAAAATATTATAGTTTACAAATAAAACGCCGTCGCTAAGCAGATACGACAAATCTAAAATTTACTGTACACCTTACCATATAAAATTCATTATAAAATCATAGATTAATTATTAGCACATGTTCTTTAGTTCGTTACGAAGCTAACTCAGAATAATATAACCCTATGAAATATTCATTTCCAAAATAAATTGTTTAAATAATGTAAACTGTAAATGAAAGTACTTATGAACCGCTATCTAGGAAAATTCTAGCAGCAAACTTTCAATTTCGAACGTTCATAATTTTTTGTAGGAACAACCTGAGATATTTTAACTTATAAAAATAAAAATCTTATTGAATTAGATTTGTTTTGGTATATGACACGTTGCTTTTGAAGAACGTTTGCTATTTTAAATCTTTTTTACAAATCAGGGTGACGCTGAATTTCTGAACGGAACTTTCTTGTGTATGGTTAATAAATACCACTTTATAGTTATTAATCGGATTGAATATGTTATCCCTGTTAATACTGTTACGAATATGTATGCCCTAGAGGCCATTATTGTATGATACAGTGGATGCTTGGACATATATATAGAGGACTTTCTTACTCGACATGATAGTATGCTATCTGGTTATCTTTATCTTAACATGTTCACTGGTATTATTATACTACCTCTCATATACATGTTGATAAAGCCCTTAGGATGTTGGCTTGACTATTAGGACTATGATGCAGATCATACTACTGGGACTTAGATAGCCCATAAGCACATCCTTCAATTGTTCCTAGTCGTGGGAATATTGAGACAGGGAATCGATATTCCAGAGTAGACTAGTGTGTACGTTTCTTGACCCTATATAGGGCGATGGTTGATACCATATCCATTGGTGTTTGATATCAAAGATTGTATACAAGTGCTCATTAGAGAATGGATACACCGAACAGGACTCGCCGAGAACTCCTAGATGGTACTATACCTATCGTCAGATAGCAGTTCTCTGGTGATACTGGTACAGGTTAGTTTGTAGACCCGAACTCGTTATAGAGTCTTGTGTGGTTCCCACTGTGCTTTGATTTCCACCCTACCATGGCTTAAAGGAGTCGTGCAAACAGGTGGATTTTGGGTACAGTCCCGAGTTACATGGAGGCAATGAGCGATAGGAGGGGTTTCGTCTCTCCCGGTATAGGGAGTTGATGTTGCGCTATGCTCGATTGGCTATAACAGGAAGTCCCTTGCCAGGGCTGTTGATGAGATTTACTGGTAAGAGTTATCAGTAGTTTCTCGTATCGTTATAGGCCACACTTCGGCATGACTTTTCAAGTTATTGGAGTCTGACGATTCCACCCCAGACTCGATATGCGACATATCAGACGAAGAGACCGGACTGTACGGTAAGTGTTACTTATAGGCTTCATGAGATTTTGGACAAGCTTGCTTATTGATCTTCTAATCGCTCAATACCTGGGTAGCCATTACGTCCATCTAGTACCGCTGATAACTTTGTGGATGACTGATGTGATCACCACCTACTGCTGGCGTATTGACGAGTGTTTAGAGTCCCACACAGAAGTTTCCTAGTTCAAGCGAAACGAAGTATGGCATATATGCTGATATGTGCGGGGGCCTGATTAAATACGAGTATGTGATATCGTATTCTAATCTGGCAGTTATTTGATATCAGTTAGGTTACATGTGATATAACTGGATTATTGAATCAAGTGTTGATTTGATAATGTGATATATAAATAAATGATATTAGTCGGTTATATATGATATAACCAGATTATTAAATCAAGTGTTGATTTAATAATATTATATATATTTATATTTGATATAATTATATATTAACTAATATGATTGCTCAATAATTATTTGCTTATCTTTATATATATATATTAATATATATATATATATATATGTGTGTGTGTGTGATATATATATATATATATATATATATATATATATATATATTATAAAGCATGGTTGATTTTCTATTTTGTGAAAATAGAAATGAGGTGGAAAATGAGAGCATGGGTGAAGCATGGCCTTGGTCATTATTTTATTACTCTTGCTACACTATTGAAGCATGGTAGGAATTATTAATTTGTTAATAATTCCATGCTTCAATAAGTGAGAGGGGTCAAGCCATTTCTTGAGTTCACTTCATTTTTTCTTGACATGAGACTTGAGCTCATGTGATGAGTTCTCCTCTCTAGCTCTCTTCATCTTCCTCCTCTCCTCCTCCAAGCTCAATCCCTCACATGAGTTGTGAAACCTTGAGTTTGTGAGAACCCTAGTGAGTAAACAACACCCCTTCTTCACCATTCTACACTAGATTAGCATTTTGGTGTAGTGTGTTTCCTTCACTAAAGAGTTTAGTGAAGAGATAGTTTAGATTAGCGGAGATTCAGGTGGATCATCTTCGGCATGAAAATCATAAAGGAAACTCGATCCAAGTTCAAGTGGAGCCTAGTGGAGTCGCGTGGACTACTACACGGAGCTTTTGAAGAGAAGGACACGGTCTACAAAGGTTGTAGCCTCCATCTCTTACCATAGTTTTTGATATCATTCTTAAAACCTTAATCATCTAGTTTAGATTCTAGGTTAGTGGTGATTAGCACCCCAAAATTTTTTAAAATGGCATGCTTGATGCTAGTAAAACCCAGTGGTGGTGCTAACAAACACTTTCAAATACTATTATCTTGGTCTTGTACATGATATGATTATGTTATTCTTGACATATTTATAACCTGCCAGACTATACTATTTTTGTTATCATGTTAATACTTGTTGTCTGTAATACTTACCGATGCCAATAATATTGACTTATTATCCTGATTGATCTGACTTGTTGTCTTGCTAGACAAGACCAGTACACGATTGTTACTGTGTTGGCATTAGGTAGACATTCTATTAATACCTGACTTGAACACAAAACCTGCGGAAAAGGGGAAATCAAGAATGTAACCAAAACATAACTCAAAAGAATATTATTATTGTTTGTCATGATTCCGGGCGTGAACGGAATAACCATTGTTTATTGTGTCGTGGTCCCATAGGGGTATGAACGGGATATATTATGTCGTAGTCCCGTGGGGGTATGAACGGGATATATACTGTTGAGTTAAAATGAGAATTACATTAATTGATTTCAAAGACTTATAGAATAGATAATCTAGAAGCACAGACTTTAGAATACACGTGGCATACCTATAGTTCACTATTTTTTACTTGCGATGATTATTTATACTCATGTTTCATCATAACTTTCTATTCTGGTTATTATTATCATTATTGATGTTTATGACGCACCAACGTCTTGGTTTTGCATGGCCCAGCTACTTGACTTAGCACGTGAGTTTTCGACAGGATCGCCTATCAGGATCACCTCATTGATATAGCTCTTTACTGGTTACTTTTACTTGGATCTTTATTGCTTCCGCTATCTTTTCCAGTTATTGTTTTTGTGGCTATTAGACATGTGATAAATATATTTAGTACTTTATTGTTCTTGATTACTAATTGACAGCCTTAATGTGACTATGGAAGGATATTTCCTTACCGTAGGTAGTATGGCTGGTTTTGTTACATCCCAAAATTTTCGTACTTTAGGAAGCGGGGCGTGACATTCGCTGTTTTTACTCACGAAGCCTTTTCAAGTTTTCATTCGTGCCTCTTTTGCTTGTGCACTAACCCACTTTTTTTTTGAATTTTTGTTTGAAATAGTAACAAACTGAATATATACAATGATAACAGTCATACCTTCAATATGATTTCTGTGAAAGATAATTTAAAAACTAAAAAAGCTGGGATCAGATACATTATAACTCTTATCTCTCACTGTATTTCTTGCTGGACTTGTGAGGACGTTTTCGGTTGTAATGGGGCTAGGGTTGATCAGAGGATATTAGTTAGGCTCAAAAGAAAATAATAATTTTGGCAGCCAAGACTGTCGATAATTTGCTCATCCTTTTTATGCCACTTTCATTTTTTTTCTTTTGTTTTTGTAAATTTTTTTGGTATTTTTGAGATGACAACTCTTCAATATGTACAAGGGTGTATCAAAAAAATTAAAAAGGCTCAAAGTGGTGTGCAAATGGAAATAACTCGTAAGTGGTATTTTTAGGAAAGTGGCGACCCAATGAAAGACTCGTCCAGCAAACTTTATAGTGAAGACTCGAATTTAAATATAGTATTTCCGAAGATATCCAGTATTTATAGGCCCAAAGCTATTTGTTCCATCAATGGTGATGAGTAGATAATGTTCCTTCCCAAAAAATAATATTAATAAAATAACCCATGGGACTTACGTCCATACGCCAGAAAGCTGGACGTTGCCATAAAGTATGCGCCAACAATTCCTAGCGTTGCGCCAATACTCTGAGGCTCTCGCTTGTTTGACATTTGGAAAAATATTTTTCCAATCTGGCTAACCATAAAATCTTTAAAATATACATAGTTTAAGCTATTTAAAAATATTCTCAAACTTTCTAAAAGAGAAAGATAATTTTGTTAATAAAAGATATACTCTTTTATAATTTTCTAAATAAAGGAAAATGTAAATCTTGTTAATAAGGACCCTTGGATTTATGATCCAATGGTGCAAAAGCACTCGGGCTAATATTAACTCTTTTCATATATTCTTTTAAAACGAATTAATTAATTTAATATCTTATTTAAATATGAAGAATATTAATTATATCAATAGATAACCCTTGGATTTATAATTCAATGGTGCTTAAGCACCCAGGCTTGATCTTAAGATCAATCAGAGAAATCTCAAAGAGAGATTTTCTCTACATGCCCAACAATATCTATATTCTGTATAAAAGAACCTAGAGGTCAAAATTTTATATAAAAAAATACTCCCTATAAACTTGAGATAAAGAAGCTTAAGCTTTCTTCACTCTCGATGATCTTTTTCTTCCTCCTTTCATAAAAAATTGAGGTAAGACATGAAATTAATTTTCATGATATAATAGGTTTAAACCTTATCTATAAGAAGGTTATTCTTCATATTCAGAACTTAAGTTCTTATCGATGATCTTAAGATCTTTATATCAAACTCCGTCTCGAGAAAACTTAAGTTTTCATCAGAGAGATTTCTTTGATCTTAAGATTTAGAATTTGAGAGAGAATCAAACCCTTACATAAAATATGATGATGATGGACAAAGGAAATTTAAATTTCCAGAGAATAGATCATATGATCCATATAAAAGGAGACTCCGGATCACGAAAGTTATGATCTTGATGTCGTTAATGGACAAAATAACCATTAACAGAAGTTTAAGCTTTATGAAACTTAAGTTTCAAAAGAAAAGATATTAATCTCTATGAAAAAACCCTAAGCGACCATACGCCAGAGGCATATGCGCCAATAGGCATGGGTCACATAGAGGTGCGCTGATATAAAGGCCATGCGCCAATGAAGACATGTTCCAACAGAGACATATGCACCAATATGGGCATATGCAACAGAGACCCAACTAAGAAATATGCGCTGCAGTCCATGGGCGTTAGTACTGAACGCGCTAGGGACCAAAAGGTATACCCATGCGCTAATATCCGTTGTATATGTGGCATGCGCCACAACCCTGATGCGCCAATGATTCAATATGTCATAGACACATATATCTTTTATCTGTGTGACACGTGGCATGCACCAGAACTTCTGGACGCCAATATATATGTTCCAAAGGTCCATTCTTAGTCCAAATTGGCTAAGTGATATAAAACTTAAGCTTCCATGGTATTTCTTGAGCCCATATGCTCACATATTTTAAATTTATTTTAATCTAAGACAAAATTAATGACCCTTAAATATATTTCTTAAGTTGATCTTAGTCAGATGCGACTAGCGATTCTTAAATGACATATATACCCAGAACTGATGGACCTCATTCATATGAGAAATGCTACCTAGGTTCAACCAAAATATGAGATTTACGGATTTGGACTAATCTGCGCCTTACAGGCAACGGCATATTAGTCTCCGTATACAATCCAAGCGCAGCCCCCAAATGAACAATATATATAACACGACACAAGATGAATTTCTTGATTCATCTTATTCTTTTCTTTGAAATTTCTTGATTTATGAACTTCTTTGATTTTCGGGATTAACATCACTTCCTTTTCTACAGATTCTTTAACCTTTTGAATTTCTCTTGATCCTTCACAAAATCTCTTGATTCAAGACTTTTCATTTGCTCATCTTTGAATTCTTTGATATCTTTGTTCTCCGCCGAAAAGACGTGATCGGGACGTCGGGACGTCCGGCCTGAATTTTGGGGGGCAGATGCTATTTTGGTTTTATCCATCCACCTCTTCGAAGATGCCGAGTTGATTTATGGCACCGTGTATCTGAGGTTTAGACAGCTGCGACTGTTGTAGCAGACTTCGTCAGATTTCCTTTCGTTTGAGGGTTTTTTGATTGTGGGGATCCTCTTCCCTGCAGGCGCAAGCCCCTACAGTTAATTACTCTACTACATCGTGGTAACCACTTTCTCCTTCTCCAGATGGTCACTTCGTGTCGGTGTGTGTTTGTTTTACTTTTGGTTGCCCGTGGATTGTATACGGAGACTAATTTGTGTTGTCGCCCGTAGGGCATGGATCAGTCCAAATCTGTATTTTCTTAGATTTGGGTTTGGGTTGGTTTTAAGGACCGTTAATCTTGTTTTAGATTAAGATCAACTTAAACATTTGTTAAGGATACGTTAATCTAATTTTAGACTAAGATCCACTCAACTAGGTTTTGGGATCATTTAGATCCAATGAAAAAGTATTTAAACTCTATTGCTTTAGTTTAAGGACATTGCGGTCCATTGGGCTTAAGGACGTCATAGTCCATAGAGTTAAAAGACATCATAGTCTGTAAAGTTTAAAGACATTATAGTCTATGAGTTTAAAGAGCTTACAGTCCATAAAGTTTAAGGACATCATAGTCCATGAGTTTAAAGACCTCATAATCCATAGGGTTTAAAGATATCATAGTCTGTAAGGTTTAACAGTTTGGGGGTGTGCTAAAAGTTATTGGTTATTGGGACCTTCTATCTCTCTGAAGATGTTGAAAGATTACAATGACATGTATCAGAGGTATAAAGAGATGTACCCTTGAACCAGTCCCGACTGGGGGATGGGATGAACATCGGTTTAGATGCCATTTGTTGGGAGCTCATTAGTTGTCTTTGGGGCTGAGATCGGTTTTGGAGACCATGAGCATGAGGGGATGAATTGATAGTCCTTGGAAATTTGTGTAAGTCTACGTTACCCATCCCGGTACTTACGGGGAGGCGGAATAGGTAAAAATCAAAATTTTAACACAAGGTAACATAGGCTAATACTTGAGGATTTTTGCCAAACCATTGCTAACAAACAACATGAGGTTCTATCTACTATTCTTAGGAGATTATACCTCATGCAACAAGTCCTTCGGGTCTTCTTTCCGCTGTCCTCCTCATCCATGCAAGCTCCGAGGATCGATCCGGATCTTGGTCACCTCCGCGGCCTCCTAGAGTCGAAGACGATCCACCCGAGAGTCTGTAGTCCGAGCTCCACCTCAAGCCGAGGTAACTAAGGCAACAAGTTTGCTATTCTTGAAGTCCTAGGTGGTGTAGAAGATGATGGTGGATTATTTGTCTATTTTGTTTCTATTTTTCTCAACACATGAGAGCTATAGAAAAATCAAGAGAGGAAGAAGAAGGAGGAACCATGGGAGCTCTCTTTTGATGAGAGAGAATGAGCAAGAGATAATAATGCATAAGAAGAAATAATTACTAATCTCTTATCATGATAAAGTGTGATGGCTACTTTTGATTTGACCATTATCATCTTAAAATTAAATCCAAAAGAATAAGAAGGATCTAGTGCTCTCATGAAATATCCAAGTCAACAATAGTCAACTAGGTCAAATGGTCAACATGGTCAAATGGTCAAAGCAATTAGCCATAACACAATTATCATTAAAAATATTAGTAAATAATTTCCTCACTCATTATGGTTTTGACCGAATCAATGATCAAAACCCCAATGAGGCACCTCCTTCTTCGCTCCTCACAACCGTGCATACACACCCGCATCCGTATTCCGTAGAATGCGAATGCACAGAAGACAAAACCAATCCATCTATACAATACTAGGATTCGGCTTAAACCAAAGCCCACTAGTATTGTCTGCCCGAACATCATACGCGCACAAGTGCACGTAAGTGATCGTAGCCTTGCCGTAAAACTATACGGCCTCTACACCTTTTGCCCAGTGCAGGGAAACTCTCTGTGTGGGACTCTAAACACTCGACACTACGCTGGCAGTGGGTTTAACCACAGACCGCAAGCGGCAATAGCTGTACGTAACGGTCCCCAGGTAGATGTCGATAAGAAGGCCGATGAGGTAAACCCACCCGAACAACTACTGAGCCTGAATGTGACAATCTCTGTATGGTCCGGTCTGTTCGTCTATGAGTATCGCATGTCGGGCCTAGGGAGCCGGTAAACGTCAGATCCCTAATAGCGGTATAAGTCGTGTCGGAGTGTAGCCCAGAACACCCTTAGAAACTGCTGGAAACACTACCAGTAATTCTCGCTTGCCCTAGCCAGAGACTTTGTGTAATGGCTCTCCTAGACACAGCGCGATATCAACCCCCAATACTGGGAGAGACGAATCCTATCTAACCGCTACTGCCTCCAAGTGCTTCGGGACTGCACCCAACTACTACCTGTTTGCACGACTCCTTTGAGCCGTGGTAGGGTAGTAATCAAAGTACAGTGGGAACACACTCAAGGCGATGTAGCAGTGTCAAGTTGACGGACTAAGCTGTATTCCTGTCACCTGGGAACTGTTATCTCACGATAGGTATAGTACCAACCAACTGTTCCCGACGAGTCCTGTCCAGTGTACTCGTAACCTAACAAGCACCCGCATACTATCTCCAGTACGACGTACTGATGGCTGTGGGACAGACCATCTCCCCTGCTGGGATGAGAAGCGCATACGCTAGTCTACTCCGGAGTATCGATGCCCCGTCTCGATAATCCTACGACTAGGGAGCTGTATAAGGATGTGCTTGTAGATTACCCTGCCCCCACTAGTGTGACTGCCATCACAACGCTGGTAATCAAGCAAAGATCCTAAGGGCTCTACTAATATGTATAAGCGATATGCTAAAAGAAACACATGCACATATTTAAGTAGAAACAAACCAAGTAGCATACTAGCATTTTTGAGCAAGATTTTCTATACAACTGTTAATATCCCAAGCTTCCATTAAGTAATATACAAACTAGTATGATACAGTAATGGCCTCTAGGGCATATACACTAACAATCTCCCACTTGCACTAGGGACATGTACTGGCGTATCGAAGACCTATCATCTCGATCAGCCACTCGAACTGAGTCTGGGGTATAGTCTTCGTGAATGGATCTACAGTGTTATTCTCCGAATCTACTCTCTTCAGCTCGATCTCCCGGCGATCTACGATCTCCCTGATCAGGTGGTACCGCCTCAAAATGTGTCTGGACTTCTGATGGGACCTGCGTTCCTTCGCTAAAGCTATAGCGCCGTTGTTGTCACAATACAACGGTATTGGATCAACAATGGTAGGAACCACCTGAAGCTCCGTGAGGAACTTCTTCATCCAGACAGCTTCCTTTGCGGCATCGCAAGCAGCTATGTACTCCGCTTCCATAGTTGAGTCAGCAACGGTTTCCTGCTTGAAGCTCTTCCAGCAAACCGCTCCTCCATTGAGGGTAAAGACATAACCCGACATGGACTTAGAGTCATCCTTATCACTCTGGAAGCTGGAGTCAGCAAAGTCCTCGATCTGGAGGTCTTTTCCGCCATACACCAAGAACATCTCCTTAGTCCTTCTCAGGTACTTGAGAATGTTCTTTACTGATATCCAGTGTTTCTCCCCTGGGTCCGACTGATACCAGCTTACAACGCTTAATGCGTATGCTACATCTGGTCTGGTACATAACATCGCATACATTATAGAGCCTACCGCAGATGCGTAGGGTATAGATGACATGTGAGCCCTTTCCAAATCAATCTTGGGAGACATCTCTTTGGAGAGGGTGATTCCGTGACAAGCCGGTAGATTACTGATTGATAGAGGTTCTGCGTGTTCAAGTTTTAGTTTAAATACCGCAATCAAGACGGTTTCGCTTGTAGCTAGCCGGTTGAATACGGGTCGTCCGCAGGGAGATGGGGGTCTTTTTCAATGTGTTTTAACGAGTTAAGTCCGAGAGTTCAGATTTGTTTGTGATTATCTAAGTGTTAAGTTGATGTTTTAAAGAGAGCTTGTTAGGGTTAGGATTAGGTTAGTTTGAGTTAGGAGTCTCCACATCTTTCGTTGCCCCTCTTAATATCGGTGTTACGGTAATCGGCAACAACGGGGATTAGCACGACTAGGAAGGAACTTGCGAGTATAAGCTAGGCTTTCCAACGCATAAGTCCTTCCTTTTGGTGCTTGTCCGTCCGTTCTTGGCTCTTAGCCATAACCTCCGGTTAATTCAACCACAACCGGTCTCACTACGGGATCACCGCTATCATGTAGGATAGGGTGCCGTAAGGAGCGGATTGTGGTTCAATTAACGGGAGTCGATTTAAGCTGTTGGGCAAGGAAAGAGTGAGAGAGATTTCCTTCTCTCAAACTTCCCTTATCCTACCCTAACAAGTATGAACTACTCACACATCATGATACGAAAAAATAAAACAAAACAAAAGAGGAAGATAGAAAGAAGGAGATTAGAAGAATACGACTAGCTATTTGCGAGCTCACCTTGGCGAGGATCGAGCGTAAGCATCATTGTCGTATTAAGGATAACGAAAGAGAGAGAAGAAAGAAACAACAAGAAAATAACAACAACTACTTAACGAATTAAAATTACAACAATTATAGCAAAAGTAAGACAAGCATGATAATAAAATGATCTTCTTTATTCACCATTCTTCACTCACAATGCTCACTCAAGTTTAATGGAGAAGAGATGAGAAGAAGAAGAACATGTAATCTAAAACCTAGCAAAAAGAAAATACAAGAATGGACCCTTTCCTTCACAAAGTTCTGGGCTATTTATAGGCTGAGAAATGAAAACCTAGGGCAACCAACAGAACACACTTAAAAATACCAAAACACCCCTGGAAAAGTTTCTTCAGCTGCCACCATACGGCCGCAGATCCGCGGCCTAATAGATGAGTTGGGCCTAGGGCTTTTTGGTGGTACCCTGGTTTGATATACCCTTCAATCTGGTATATGTGTTTTCTCATAATTTCTTCACGAATTTTCCAGAATTTCTGTTGAGGGAAAGGTGGACTTTTTGTGGATGTTTTTGTCATGATTGCCTCGAGCTCCGCGTAGATTTCTTGGATCTTGTGCTGCCATTGAGCCTTGTGCATGAAAACGACATTGATTTGACATTTTGTCTCTTAAACTGGTATCTGGCAACATACGGATGAAGAGCGGAGACCGTGTTTTCTCAGTGGTTGGCAGGAACCCGGATTTTGTCGTGTTTTCCATGAATTTCACTGTTTTAGAACCGAGAACCTGTATCCTGCAATTGACTAGCAAACACGGCTCAAGAGTATCTACGGATATGCAATGTGATAAAAATTGGGCGGTATGAAAATGCAAAAATCTGATATGAACAAATACCCCCAAACTTATCATTTGCTCGTCCCGAGCAAAGCCCATTTATTCACAAAAAATTTCCTAACCTCACTTTCGCAGGGAACGCGATTGCACTGAGCATGTGCAACAAGCCGTTAAACCTCTAGGTGTCCCTAGTAGGAGGAGTGTT
Source organism: Agapanthus africanus (assembly GCA_030015575.1). Lineage (NCBI taxonomy): Eukaryota > Viridiplantae > Streptophyta > Magnoliopsida > Asparagales > Amaryllidaceae > Agapanthus > Agapanthus africanus. The sequence continues at coordinate 124,892,087 of CM057350.1, read as the reverse complement.
GTCTCCTGAGGGTTTTCAGCGGATACTACCCACAAAATCCGGTCAAGTTGGTTTTGTAAAATAACTAAGATTCAAACCCTAAAGTTTTGTTTCAGAAAATAACAATTCTATAATCCTAAGTCTAGACCATCGAACCTTTATTTTTCACACCTCGCTTCTTATTTAACTACAGATTTTATATGTCTTTACGTGCAGTGCAAATAGTGTCGTTAAGTTCCAGAAGGATCGATTAAAGTCATCATGTCGCACAATAAAGCCCAGATAACAATTTTAAAAGGATCACATAAGTTTTATAAAGAGTTAAGCATTTTTCAAGTTTCGTTTTCCAGTAAGGTTTCAACTTCAGAATTTCTATCTTCCTTAACAGGAAACTAAGTCGTATTTTTCACTCCACTTTTTTCTTGTTTTCATTTCATACACACCTCTGTGAACGTGCAATAGTCTTTATCATAGAGTAAAACCTTCATATCTCCGTTAAATTTTTTTATAAAAGCCTGTCTTTTATTAAGATTATTCTCACACAAAGAACCGTTAGGAATTTTAACTCGGAGAGAACACTTGCTTGACTTTGTTTTAAACTGGACTTTCTAGGCTTCTTAGCGAGCTTTGGGCCAATGCACCCAAACCAGTTGTTTTTATGGCATTAGGTGTAGAAACACCCCAGCGGACTTAATTACTCAAGTTACCTAGGTCCAAAAACAAAAGACAGTTTGGCGTGAAAATCAGATGATTTAATACGAACGGAGATATAACCGCCAGTTCAATTATTTTTTTGGATAAAAGACGTGTTTAGTGGGTTTTGGTGTGTAATCATTCCAATCAAGTTTCGGATGGGTTATTTTTCAGACTTAGTTCCAATTACGGCATCAATAACATTCCTTCATATTCGCTTTACTTCATAAACTATTCTTGACATTACTTATTTCAGAACAAACCTATTTGATCCTCAGAAAATCATCTATCTGTTTAAAAGTTTTTAAACATAAAAGACTTGTCATCTAATTTCCAAAAACTCACGACACGTGTAGTGTGATGTAAAGACGTATATCAGCTATAGTTAACTTCAAAGGAGAGTTATCTTTCAGGTTTTCAGAATCTAAACATAAGATTTAGTTATTCCTATTTTTTTTTCAAACAAAACCGTCGAAATGTTGAATCAGAGTTCTTCCGCTAGCTAACTTGACAGAAAAGTTTTTATATTTTAAGAAAATTTTCAAATTTTTATGGATTTTATGGATTTTAATATGCAGATGCAAAATATACATATGAATGCGAAGGTAAGAAATGCGTACCGAGCGTACCCCCAAACTTAAACTGGACAGTGTCCTCACTGTCGTTGCATGAAGAGATCATTTGAGGGGTCAAAACTGTCGGTTAGCGATACACAAAATTTTTTTGTTTTTGTTTTTAAAGAAAAGGACAAGAATATACACAAATATAAACAAAATGGTTTGTACATACCCCCAAACTTATTTGGAACAGTGTCCTCTGTTCTTGGCTGGATAACCGAAGTTTGGAGGTAGGCAGAGGAAGATCATTCAGGGTAAACCGGCTCCTGTAGGAACAGGAGCTCCTCTGTTGGTTCGGGGCTAAGGTACGGTTTGCATCGGTGTCCATTCACTTTGAAAAATGAACCGTCCTTTGGATTTTCCAAATCCACAGCGCCCTGCGGATACACATTCCGCACAAAATACGGTCCTTTCCAGTGAGATCTGAGCTTTCCTGGATGGAAGTGAAGTCGGGTGTCTTAAAGCAGTACCTGCTGACCAGGTACGAAGGTTTTGCGCAAAAGGTGTTTATCGTGAAACACCTTCGTTCGATTCTTAACGACAACCGCGTTATCGTAAGCCTCGTCCCTAAGCTCGCTCAGTTCGTTCAACTGCAGCTTCCGATGGCTGCCCGCATCCTCAAGAGACAGATTCAGCTCCTTTATCGCCCAAAATACGCGATGCTCTATTTCGACAGGTAGGTGGCAGGCTTTTCTGTACACAAGCCGATAGGGAGACATGCCAAGGTCGGTCTTATAAGCGGTTCGAAATGCCCAAAGGGCATCAGTGAGTTTCAGCGACCAATCCTTACGGTTCTTGGAAACCGTCTTCTCCAGTATCTGCTTGATTTGCCGATTTGAAACTTCGGCCTGCCCGCAGGTTTGGGGGTGGTAGGGCGTAGAGAGCTTATGATTAATGGAGTATTTCCGCATCAAAGCTTCGAAAGTTTTATTGCAGAAATGACTTCCATTGTCGCTAATGATCGCTCGGGGGTGCCCAAACCGGGAGAAAATGTTTTCTTTAAGGAACCTAACGACAACCTTGTTGTCGTTAGTCCGGCTGGGCACAGCCTCGACCCATTTAGAGACGTAATCAACAGCTAGAAGAATGTACAAGTTCCCAAAAGAGCTGGGAAACGGCCCCATGAAATCTATCCCCCAAACATCGAAAATCTCCACAACCAAGATCAGTTGGAGCGGCATCTCGTTCCTCCGGGATATCCGGCCCATGTGTTGGCACCGGGAGCAAGTCTTGCAATAGTCATGAGCGTCTTTGAAGAGTTGTGGCCAGTAGAAACCACATTGCAAGATCTTCTCAGCTGTCTTTCTGGGGCCAAAGTGCCCGCCACACGCTTGATCGTGGCAAAACGACAGCACACTCTTGAATTCCTCATCAGGGACACACCGACGAATAATCTGGTCGGGACAGTACTTGAACAGATAGGGTTCGTCCCAGTAAAAGTGTTTTACTTGGGATAAGAAGCGAAGTCTGTCCTGACTCGACCATTCAGTCGGTAGTAATCCCGTGGCCAAATAGTTCACAATATCTGCGAACCAGGGTTCGCACGATACTGTCAAGAGCTGTTCATCCGGGAAAACGTCGTTGATCGGAATTGGAAGCGAAGGCGAAGAAGGAAGTCGTGATAGATGGTCGGCAACTACGTTTTCACATCCTCGTTTGTCCTTAATGACAAGGTCAAACTCTTGAAGCAAGAGGATCCAACGTATTAACCGAGATTTAGCATCTTTCTTCGCAAAAAGATGGCGCAGAGCAGAATGGTCTGTGTAGACAATGACTGGGGAGCCGATGAGGTAGGGCCTGAATTTTTCTAAAGCGAATACAACAGCTAAGAATTCCTTCTCAGTTGTTGTATAGTTGAGTTGGGCGTCGTTCAGGGTTCGGCTCGCATAATAGATTACGTGCGGCATCTTGTTGATGTGTTGTCCAAGGACAGCACCAATGGCAAAGTCTGATACATCGCACATAATCTCAAATGGGTGCGTCCAGTCAGGTGAGGAAAGAACGGGAGCAGAAGTGAGTGAACGTTTCAGTGACTCGAATGCAGTCACACAGCTCGAGTTGAAGTCGAAAGGAGTATCCTTGGCCAGCAAAAGAGTCAAGGGCCTAGCAATCTTGCTAAAGTCCTTGATAAACCGTCTATAAAAACCGGCATGGCCAAGGAAGGCTCGGATATCTCTGACGCATCGGGGAGGAGGCAGATTGGAAATGACCTCAATCTTTGCTTTGTCAACCTCTATGCCATTTTGCGAGATGATATGTCCTAAGACAATACCTTCGCGCACCATGAAGTGGCATTTCTCCCAGTTCAAAGTGAGATTCTTGTCCTTACATCGGGTAAGGACAGCGTCAAGATGCAGCAAACACTCGTTGAAGGAATCGCCGAAGATGGAGAAGTCATCCATGAAAATCTCCAGAAATTTTTCCGCCATGTCTGAGAAAATTCCCATCATACACCGCTGGAAGGTAGCGGGCGCATTGCATAACCCAAAGGGCATGCGTCGATATGCAAACGTGCCGAAAGGACAAGTGAATGTGGTCTTTTCCTGGTCTTTTTCGGCGATGGGAATTTGATTATAGCCAGAGTAGCCATCAAGAAAGCAGTAGTACTCGTGTCCGGCCAATCGTTCAAGCATCTGGTCAATGAAGGGTAGCGGAAAGTGGTCTTTCCTCGTTGCGGCGTTGAGCTTTCTGTAATCAATGCAAACTCGCCACCCAGTTTGGGTGCGAGTAGGGATTAACTCACTCGCCTCGTTGGTTATGACCGTGATGCCCGACTTCTTGGGGACAACGTGAATAGGGCTAACCCACTGGCTATCAGAGATAGGGTAAATGATACCACTATCTAGACATTTGACGATCTCCTTCTTCACAGCCTCCTTCATGACTGGATTAAGACGTCTTTGTGGATCCCGGGCTGGTTTGGCATCATCCATCAGATGAATGTGATGCTCAACGATCAGGGGACTAATCCCCTTGATGTCCGCCATGGACCAGCCAAAAGCTTGCCTGTTGCTGTGTAAGACCGCGAGAAGGGCTTTCTCTTGCTCGGGAGCTAGAGAAGCCGAGATGATGACAGGGAGGGTCTCGTTCTCACCCAAGTAAGCATACTTAAGGTGAGACGGCAAAGGCTTGAGTTCTAGCGTTGGAGGTGAAACGATGGAAGGCAAGATTGGTGCAAAGGTCTCGAACTCAAAGGACTCCAGCAAAGGTTCGAAACGAGTGTAGGCAACCGAGTTGGATGGTTCAGGTAACTCATCCGGAAAGTCGAAGGATTCAAACTCGGGTTGTGCGCGGCTAAGATCGTTCGAGAACGTGAAACACTCGTAGTCGTTGTCGGGCGCAGAAACAGCAGCAGGTTCGAAGAGAAACGCATTAGTGGCGTCAAGATTATCGTGATCAAACAGAAACTCCTCGAATTCACATTCTTCTGGGGTGATCTCCTGGATCGAGCAAACGTCCAGTATATGAGCATTAGGTTCGGCGGGCTGATTCCCCAACCTAAAAATGTTGAGTTCAATCGTCATATTTCCAAAAGAGAGGTTCATCGAACCATTGCGACAATTGATCACAGCATTTGAGGTTGCGAGAAATGGGCGACCGAGTATCACCGGAATTTGATTCCGGGGGTTAGCTACAGGCTGTGTGTCTAATACAATGAAGTCAACGGGGAATATGAAGTCCCCGACTTTTATTAACACATCCTCTAGCTCACCCCTAGGATGGGTGATCGATCGGTCGGCCATTTGGAGAGTGCAGTGTGTGGGTTTCAGCTCTCCGACGCCTAATTGCTCGTATACTGAATACGAAAGCAGGTTAACACTGGCACCAAGATCTAATAGTACGCGGTTGATGTTCTTATCCCCAATAGTAATTGAAATCGTAGGACAGCCAGGGTCTTTCCGTTTTTGTGGTAAAGATTGGGTAAGGGCATCACTCACAGCACTAGCCAAGAAAACTTTCTTGGGTACCTGAGACTTCCTTTTTTTCGTGCACAAGTCCTTTAAGATTTTCGCGTAGGACGGGACTTGTTGGACAGCATCTAAAAGAGGAATGTTAATGTTAACTTGCTTGAATAACTCCAAAATCTTCTCCATTTGTGAATTTTGTTTGTTAGACCTCAACCGGTTTGGAAATGGAACATTTTGAAAATTGGTTGAGTCTAATGCTGGAGGAGGAGATTGTGGAGTTGGAACGGATCCCAGAATAGGTGTCTTCGTGGAGTGAGAAGTGGGTCCGTTCAGAGCAGAAGAAGAGGGAGGGGAGCCTTGTGAAGAACGGAGAATAGGCTCAGAAGACGAAGAAGAAGAAGAAGAAGAAGAAGAAGAAGAAGAAGCGGCCGGGGTGTCATCGTTGATCCGTTTGCCAATGTTGTTTTGCAGCATCCTCCCCGATCTCAGTGTGGTCACGGCACTCACATTATGGTTTTGTTGTTCAAGAGCAACATGTGCATTATGTGGGTGACCGGGATTTGGAAGTGGCTGGGACGGGAGCTTCCCCTTCTCTCGCTCGCTTAAGGCCGCGTTCAGCTGTGCAATCTGGGCCTCGATGGTTTTGATGCTTTGCCCGTGTGCGGCAGTGTGTTGCACTAAAGATTGAATGGAAGACTGGATGTTGGCGGTGGATTGAGTCGATTGTTTAACAAACGCCTCCAGACTTCGTTCGAGCGAGGAAACCTTATCGTTGTTTGACGGAACAAAGTTGTTTGGTGGAAAAGAATTGTTGGGTGCAAAGTTGTTCGTCTGATTTTGGAAAGGTTGGGGTTGGAAGGGCTGCTGAAATTGATGTTGAGTTTGTTGTTGCACTTGTTGTTGCGGCGGAGGGGCCCTTTGGAAATTGTTGCCTTGGAATTGATTCTGATTCTGATTCCAGGCGAAATTGGGGTGGTTCCTCCAACCGGGATTGTAGGTGGAAGAGTATGGATCATTCCTCGGTCTTTGCTGGAATGCAGCATTAACCTGATCCTGTCCTTGCGAGGGTAGATTGTAAGGACACTCTTCGGTCAAGTGAGAAGGATCGGAACAACAAGCGCAAATGGTACGAAGGGGGAGAACAGGGGCAGGAGCAGGAGCAGAAAATTTGCTCTCTATCGCTTCAAGCTTTCTTGTTATTGCAGCCATTTCAGCTTTCATCGCAATAGAGACATCAAGTTGGTGGATTCCTACCCTAGACTGACCGGTAGAAGTGGAGGTAGAAGAAGAAGACGTCGGTCTGGTGCTCTCCCATTGTAGCGTTTGCTCCGCAAGGTCGTCAAAGAATTGCCACGCTTCCTCGTCAGATTTGGATAGGAAGTGGCCCTGACAGATGGTTTCCAACAACTGCTTCGTTGTGGGTTCAGGCTCTCGTATAAGGTTTGGCAGAGTTGCCATTTCTCCATACCGTGGTGAGGACACTGAACAAGAAGGTCTTTGTACCGGTCAAAGCACTTCCAGAAGGGTTCAGAAGGAAGCTGGGAGAATTGGTTGATTTCATTTCGAATCCTTGCGGTCTTATGATTCGGATAGAATTTTTTTAGGAACGCTTTAACAAACTCGTCTCAGCTGGTGATTGAGTGGGAAGCGGTGCTATACAGCCATTTTTCAGCAAGATCGCATAGAGTGAACGGAATGACCCATAGACGTATATCATCGTCCGACAGCTGGGTGTTTTCATCATGGCACAGACGTTTTGAAATTTATTGATGAAGATATAGGCATCTTCAGATTCAAGCCCATGAAAACGTGGAAGCATGTTGATGAAGTGGGGCTTAATTTCAAAGTTGTCCCCATTGGCCGGAGGAAGAGAAAGGCAGGTGGGAAGTGCAGAACGGGTGGGATAGAAACGATCCTGGAGCGCGATTCGCTGCGGCGCTACAATAGGCGGAGGTGGTGGGAGATTGGTCTCCGTAGAAGGTGGAGCCAATCCAGCGGTGGTCAAAGAGATGTTCGGATTAAATCCCGACATCGCGGAAGAAGAGGTTGGTGAAGGTGAAGGTGAAGATGTACGAACAGAATTCCGGTCAACGTCTTGGTTGGCCGGCAAAGGAAGGGGTGAAAGAGGAGTGGACAGAGTATCGACTTCGGAGTCGATCGCGTAGTCGGTAGCGACTAACGTAACGCGGACTAGACGGGCGCTAGTGTCCCGAGTCCAAGCGGACATACACTAAACGAGTTTAGTATAGTCAAAGCGGAGAAGGTGAGGGTAAGAAAACGTCAATTGAGAAAGGCGATGGGTGGTGGGTGAAAAATGGATTTGGCGACAAAAGGGCAAGTTTTTATAAAAGTTTTTGATTTTTTTCTTTTTTTTTTTTAGAAAGATTTTTACAGAAATATGTACGGATATACGGCTTAAGCAATCACAAACAAGATATGCACAATCACACCTAGATCTAGGGTAACCTAGGTCTACTAGACCTGCTCCTGAACTTGATTGTCGAAGTTAAACAGTGTCGAGAAACGGGCTTAAAAATACACTGATCACGAGGCCAGGTAAGTGCAGAGATAAGGGGAGGTTGTCCAACGCTTTCGCGAAGTTCCTTAATTAAATAACCCTTTCTCTTTCGGCGGTTGCGCCTTTAACACTTTCCTAGACACCCCGTAAACAATATACTGTTAAGCGAGGTTCTAAACACGGTTTATCTTCTCCTAATGAGCGCGAAGTCCTTAGAGCTAAAGTCTAGTATTTTTTAATTTACAATGGACAATGCATATGCTTTAGTGATTTTTGGGGTCCTGGGAAGGGTGATGAAATCCCCACCCAATCTGAATTGGTTTCAAGCCCCTTAAGTCCGTATTAAAGAAATGCAAAGCAGTAACAAATCAACAGCAAACAATTTTTTTTTATTTGCGGCGCAAAGAATCCTGCACAAGAACAGTTTATTGGAAGGGGGAGAAGAGTTTGTGCAAAGAAAGCTGCAGAAAACACAGTTTATTGGAGTCCAGAGGAGTGGGAAGGAGGAGAGGAGGACTTACAGAGAAAATGGCACCCTGAGGCCACCAAACGGCCGCGGTTCCGCGGCCTAAGCTAGGTTATGCCGCGAATCCGGGGCAATGTGATGGGCTTGGGCCTTGAAAATTTTTGTAGGTGCTGGTCTGTGTCTCCTCTGGTTGTCTGGATGTCCTGAATCCTTATTTGCTTACTGTAACTGCTCCAGATTTTTCAGTAGACCGTTAGCTTCGTTTTGGTCCGTCGCGGTGTAGCCGCGAAATGTGGGTCTATCTTCCCACGTCTTTGGCACTGAACTTGAACTCCGTATTGTCTACGTCTTGGCCACTGAACTCGAACTTGTGTTTTCCTGCACACTTGCACAAAAACTAATCAAGAATAACAAGATGGTTTCTTTTACAAAGTATATATATTTTTTGTTTTGTTTTTCGGTTAAATTTACAAGTTAACCCGAAATTACACAAGGAAATAAACTACCGTCTCCCCGGCAACGGCGCCATTTGATTGATAGAGGTTCTGCGTGTTCAAGTTTTAGTTTAAATACCGCAATCAAGACGGTTTCGCTTGTAGCTAGCCGGTTGAATACGGGTCGTCCGCAGGGAGATGGGAGTCTTTTTCAATGTGTTTTAACGAGTTAAGTCCGAGAGTTCAGATTTGTTTGTGATTATCTAAGTGTTAAGTTGATGTTTTAAAGAGAGCTTGTTAGGGTTAGGATTAGGTTAGTTTGAGTTAGGAGTCTCCATATCTTTCGTTGCCCCTCTTAATATCGGTGTTACGGTAATCGGCAACAACGGGGATTAGCATGACTAGGAAGGAACTTGCGAGTATAAGCTAGGCTTTCCAACGCATAAGTCCTTCCTTTTGGTGCTTGTCCGTCCGTTCTTGGCTCTTAGCCATAACCTCCGGTTAATTCAACCACAACCGGTCTCACTACGGGATCACCGCTATTATGTAGGATAGGGTGCCGTAAGAAGCGGATTGTGGTTCAATTAACGGGAGTCGATTTAAGCTGTTGGGCAAGGAAAGAGTGAGAGAGATTTCCTTCTCTCAAACTTCCCTTATCCTACCCTAACAAGTATGAACTACTCACACATCATGATACGAAAAAAATAAAACAAAACAAAAGAGGAAGATAGAAAGAAGGAGATTAGAAGAATACGACTAGCTATTTGCGACCTCACCTTGGCGAGGATCGAGCGTAAGCATCATTGTCGTATTAAGGATAACGAAAGAGAGAGAAGAAAGAAACAACAAGAAAATAACAACAACTACTTAACGAATTAAAATTACAACAATTATAGCAAAAGTAAGACAAGCATGATAATAAAATGATCTTCTTTATTCACCATTCTTCACTCACAAAGCTCACTCAAGTTTAATGGAGAAGAGATGAGAAGAAGAAGAACATGTAATCTAAAACCTAGCAAAAAGAAAATACAAGAATGGACCCTTTCCTTCACAAAGTTCTGGGCTATTTATAGGCTGAGAAATGAAAACCTAGGGCAACCAACAGAACACACTTAAAAATACCAAAACACCCCTGGAAAAGTTTCTTCAGCTGCCACCATACGGCCGCGGATCCGCGGCCTAATAGATGAGTTGGGCCTAGGGCTTTTTGGTGGTACCCTGGTTTGATGTACCCTTCAATCTGGTATATGTGTTTTCTCATAATTTCTTCACGAATTTTCCAGAATTTCTGTTGAGGGAAAGGTGGACTTTTTGTGGATGTTTTTGTCATGATTGCCTCGAGCTCCGCGTAGATTTCTTGGATCTTGTGCTGCCATTGAGCCTTGTGCATGAAAACGACATTGATTTGACATTTTGTCTCTTAAACTGGTATCTGGCAACATACGGATGAAGAGCGGAGACCGTGTTTTCTCAGTGGTTGGCAGGAACCCGGATTTTGTCGTGTTTTCCATGAATTTCACTGTTTTAGAACCGAGAACCTGTATCCTGCAATTGACTAGCAAACACGGCTCAAGAGTATCTACGGATATGCAATGTGATAAAAATTGGGCGGTATGAAAATGCAAAAATCTGATATGAACAATTACCGCGCTTTGAATCTTCCATACTGAATCGTTTCAGTATGGTGTCGATGTACCTGGACTGCGAAAGTCCCAACATCCTCTTAGATCTATCACGATAGATCTGGATCCCCAGAATGTAGTTGGCATCGTCCGGGTCCTTCATGGAGAACCTCTGCGACAAGAATCCTTTGACTGACTGTAGCATAGGAATGTCATTTCCGATTAGGAGAATGTCATCCACGTACAAGACGAGGAATACCACAGTTTTCCCTACAATCTTACTATAAATGCATGGTTCATCCGGATTTTTGATAAAGTCGAATTCTTTGACAGTATCATCAAAGCAGATGTTTCAGCTCCGCGATGCCTGCTTCAGTCCATAAATGGAATTAAGCAACTTGCACACTTTACCGCTGCTCCCACTCTGAATGAAACCCTCCGGCTGATCCATATAGACGCACTCTTCCAAATTTCCATTTAGAAAAGCCGACTTTACGTCCATCTGCCAGATCTCATAATCGTGGAAGGCGGCAATAGCAAGAAGGATCCGAATGGATTTGAGCATAGCCACTGGAGAAAAGGTTTCGTCATAGTCCAAACCAGGTCTTTGACGAAAACCCTTTGCAACAAGTCTAGCTTTATAGGTTTCAACCTGCCCATCTACACCAATCTTCTTTCTGAAGATCCATTTCCAGCCTACGGGTTTTACCCCTTCTGGAGCAATGTCCAAAGTCCAAACTTTGTTGGTGTACATGGACTCCATCTCGGTCCGCATTGCATCCAGCCATTTTATTGAGTCACCCCTCTGAATGGCTTGCTGGAAGCTAGTAGGCTCATCATTTTCAATGACGCAATCCTCTCGATCACCGTCTATGAGAAAACCGTAGTATCTCTCGGGCAGATGAGACTTCTTAGTACTCCTGCGGAGTGGCGCTGGGATGTCCGGTTCTTCTGAAACTTCTGGTTCTACCAAGCTTTCAGTAATAGCTTGTGGTTCTGGAATTTCTTCTAGTTCTATTGCGCTCCCACTTATCTAATTTTCTAAAAACTCGGTTTCCAAGAAGCGGGCATGACGAGAAACAAAGACCTTTTGCTCCTCTGCGTAATAGAAAACATACCCCTTAGAGTTCTTTGGGTATCCCACAAACATACACTGTACTGAGCGTGCCTCGAGCTTGTCCACATGCTGCTTTTTGACAAAAGCTGGACATCCCTATGTCTTAAAGTGTTTAAGACATGGTTTCTTCCCACTCCACATCTGATATGGTGTGGTAGGCACTGACTTAGTAGGAACTTGGTTCAAAAGATATGCAGCTGTTTCTAGTGCTTAACCCCAGAAAGATCGCGGTAACTCAGCCTTACTCATCATGGAACGAACCATATCTAATAGGGTTCGATTCCGCCTTTCAGATACACCGTTGTGTTTTGGTGTGTATGGAGGAGTAAGCTAAGAGAGAATTCCATTCTCTTTTCAGTAGTCCAGAAACTCGGCACTTAAGTATTCACCACCTCGATCAGATCTCAGTTTCTTGATACTTTTGCCTGTTTGTTTTTCAACTTCATTTTTCTATTCTCAAAATTTCTCAAAGGCCTCGGATTTATGCTTCATCAAGAAGACATGTCCATACCTAGAGAAATCATGTGTAGACATTAGAAAATGGTAAAAGTAATGAAGTATGAATAACCACTTCACGCATGTGTAGACATTGGACCACACATGTCACTGTGTATGAGTTCCAAGAGCTCGCTCGCTCTTAATCCGTGTCCAGTGAACGGAGTCTTTGTCATCTTTTCCATGAGACAAGATTCACAAGTAGCAGAAGACTGATACTCGAACGGATTCAAGTATCCCTCTTTATGTAACTTTGTTAACCGTGTCTCATTAATGTGACCCAGTCTACAATGCCATAAGAAAGCCTGATTTTTGTCCGGAGACTTCTTTTAAGTGTGTTCTGGATACTGAAAACATGAGCTTGATTCAGTACGTATTTTCCATTTTCTAATGTACCTGACCCAATCAGAACTTGATTTAGGTGGATGTGGACCACATCGCTTACAAAAGTAAAATCATATCCTTCCTTAGAAAGTATGGATACATATATGATATTACAAGATATACTAGGTACATACAAACAGTAACGCAGAATCAATATCTGCCCACTTGTCAATCCAAGGTGATATTCCCCTACGGATTCAGCGTCCACGCTCATTCCGTTGGCAACCCTGAGAGTCATATCACCTATCCTGATAACTCTACGGTTTCTCAGAGCCTGTAATGAATTACAGATGTGAGATCCTGATCCGGTATCCAGTACCCAGGAAGTAGAGTTAATTGACATACAGTTTTCTATTACAAACACACCCGAAGCCGAAACTACAACATGTTTCGAATCCTGGCTACTGGCTTTGCTAGTCCTGCAATCCTTCTGCCAATGTCCTTTTCCGTAACAATAGGAACGTCCTTCCATTACTACATCCAATCCCGAATCTTTTGCCCTTCCTTTTCCTTCTTCTTCCCTGGTTTCCTTCAGGGTATAAGTAGATGGCAGAGACTGTAGAATCAAGTCAGTATTTGACTTCAACGTGGTCTTCAGGTCCGTGAGCTCATCAAAATAGCTAGTGTCTGTAAGGACGTTGTCCCCTACAAATGACCCGAAAGCCAACCTCGCTTGAAGTAATTCGTTCGAGGTCTCATATCTTGCGATACGAGATTTCTCTCCATATAAATCTTTGTTATGGAGGAAAACAGAAACTAAGTCCATCTTCTCGTGCTGCCTTTGGTATGCACCATCAACTGAGGCCAACACGAGGCACTTGGCATTCGCACAGTTTTTTTCCGATGTCTTACGGATATCAATATTCGTGACAGGGGAAACTGGTCCTGAGACGGCAGGGGTTTGATTAGTTAGGAGGTGTCCCAGCTTGTCATGGGTAATGGACATCTGGACAGACCTTTGCCAGTCATAACAGTCAGATTCAGTCATTTTATTATCTAGATGTAACCTATGTCTGGTCACTGGGTCGCTGCAATTAAGAGAGAGAGAAGAAAACACTTTAGCATGATGCTTTTGCAAGTTTGGATTGGTTTTTAGTTTATCTAAACAGGATGGCTCCCACTGTTTCTCGAATCCTTTCCCAAACTATAAAAGAAGAATTAGTCAGGATTGATCTCACCGTACAATACTTGCTTAACCATTCAGCCAGGCTGGTGTCGGTATTTCGAGGGAGGTTTTACGACGCTTTCGCGAAGTTCCTTAATTAAATAACCTCTTTTCCCTGTGGGCGTAGCCCCGCTAACACCTTTTTAGACACCTACTTGGTTTATGGTATTGATCGTTAAGTGAAAAGTCTCCCGAGGAGTAGCGGATACTCACAGTAGGATTGGGATCCAAATATCATTGTGAGATCATGCTGAAGGAATCCTACCAACATTATCAAATTCCAAATGGTATGCAGCACTGGCAAGTTTCAATTTCCTTAGAAACTCCCGATGTGGATTTTTTCCCCATGCTCTTATCACCTTGACTAAGACCAACAAATCATAAGTCACATGTCAAGTTCTACCCATCATTGTCCAGGTTGATTTGAACCCACCCGTATATACCCTTGACTATGGCCAACAAAGTAATACGACTGTCCCAAACCAACGCATCTATCTATGCAACATATGAATACCCAGCAGCTACCAATCACTATGCCTTGACTAAGGCCAACAAACATAGCTTGAATACTATTGAATATTCATACGAAATGACGGAGGGCTACGAATGGTTTTGGCAAAACCGTGAACGTAGTGAACTTGATATAATCGAAGGAACCTTGATAGCTTTTAAAAGGAGTGGTTTAAGCTCCGCGTTTTTAAAAGTTTTTCTGTTTTGAAAAAAAAACCGAGTGGTTTTGAAATTGTTCCAACGATTTAACTTTGGTTTATTTTCTTTGCATTATTTTAATGCGTCCCATCAATTAATCCTACCATTGCAGAAAACAACGAAAATATGATGTACGCTTATGTCATCCGCATTCGCCACTGGGCTCCGTCATTACCCGTTAGGTTACTTAACTAATGACAGAGCGGGGGCAGGACTAGCGCGGATGCAAAACATAAGCAACGCCTACTAGATATCATATATAGACATATACATTCGTCAGATGCAATGATAGACATTCCAGATCACAGATGAACACATTGGATATGCTAGGAATCCGCGTTTCATTCGAGCCTGCAACGAAAGACGGATTACACGGTCGCGATGAATAGCCAAACCCCACCCTAGACCCCTACGGGTGCGGCAAACTACCCGCCAAGTACCCGAAGTGAAGCAACCTCCCTCAACAACGTGAGTAGGCCACTCGGCACTTCAAAGTACCCGGTAGTTTGTGCACCCCACTTTGGGTCTATCCTAGGAGCAAAAACAGTAAAAGAAATAATATAAAATGGTGGCTACAACCTCAACCTGGATGTGCGGCCATAAAATAATATTATATCAAATTACAAATTTTACATTGAATGAAAAATGAAAACTCTCATCTCGCATCCCCGGCTATTCATCACGACGATCCAACAAGTTCATATACACAAACCAACATTACAGATCACAGATGTGCACAACCCCCACTAATCGACGTATAGCGATTAGTGAACGTTTAGTACATATATTACATCACAGAAGATCCGATTAGCTAAAGTACTTAGAATTTCGATCGAAAACTTGATTTGAAACTACCCCAAGCACAACACAGTACTCAACTAAATCTGGACAGAAACAAAGTATCAGAAAAATCACAAAATATAAATCTGGACAGACTGCAGGAAAAACGAGTCGACTCGGCTTCGACTCGGCCGCGGATCCGCGGCGAAACGCATGGTTTCGCCGCGCTTCCATGGCGGTACGACCGATTCATGACCTCGTTTTTCTTGTGTGTCCTTAGAAAAGCCTGCACGTATTTTTAAGGTCTCTGGAAAAAATTTTGGACCAGTTTTTAAAAACGACAGAAAAGTGCAATTTTTGACGCGTTTTGCGATTTTTTCCAGCGATCGAATTTCTAACACTTTGCTAACAAGTTAGTAATGGTTTAGCGAGTTTCTGATACCACTGTAAGTCTATGTTACCCACCCCAGTACTTACGGGGAGGCGGAATAGGTAAAAATCAAATTTTTAACACAAGGTAACATAGGCTAGCACTTGAGGATCTTTGCTAAACTATTGCTAAAAAACAACATGAGGTTCTATCTACTATGCTTAGGAGATTATACCTCATGCAACAAGTCCTTCGGGTCTTCTTTCCGCTGTCCTCTTCGTCCATGCAAGCTCTGAGGATTGATCTGGATCTTGGTCACCTCCGCGGCCTCCTAGAGTCGAAGACGATCCACCCGAGAGTTTGTAGTCCGAGCTCCACCTCAAGCCGAGGTAACTAGGGCAACAAGTTTTCTATTCTTGAAGTCCTATATGGTGTAGAAGATGATGGTGGATTTGCTTTTATATTTTGTTTCTATTTTTCTCAACACATGAGAGCTATAGAAAAATCAAGAGGGGAAGAAGAAGGAGGAACCATGGGAGCTCTCTTTTGATGAGAGAGAATGAGCAAGAGATAATAATGCATAAGAAGAAATAATTACTAATCTCTTATCATGATAAAGTGTGATGGCTACTTTTGATTTGACCATTATCATCTTAAAATTAAATCCAAAAGAATAAGAAGGATCTAGTACTCTCATAAAATATCCAAGTCAACAATAATCAACTAGGTCAAATGGTCAAAGCAATTAGCCATAACACAATTATCATTAAAAAGATTAGTAAATAATTTCCTCACCTCATTATGGTTTTGACCGAATCAACGATCAGAATCCTAATGAGGCACCTCCTTCTTCGCTCCTCACAACTGTGCATACACACCCGCATCCGCATTCCGTAGAATGCGAATGAACAGAAGACAAAACTAATCCATCTATACAATACTAGGATCCGGCTTAAAACAAAGCCCACTAGTATCGTCTGCCCGAATATCATACGCGCACAAGTGCATGTAAGTGATCGTAGCCTTGCCGTAAAACCATACGGCCTCTAAACCTTTTGCCTAGTGCAGGGAAACTCTCTGTGTGGGACTCTAAAGACTTGACACTACGCTGGCAGTGGGTTTAACCACAGACCGTAAGCGGTACTAGCTGTACATAACGGTCCCCAGGTAGATGTAGATAAGAAGGCTGATGAGGTAAACCCACCCGAACTCTTACTGAGCCTGAATGTGACAATCTCTGTACAGTCCGGTCTGTTCGTCTATAAGTATCGCATGTCGGGCCTAGGGGCGGTAAACGTCAGACCCCTAATAGTGGTACAAGTCGTGCCGGAGTGTAGCCCAGAACACCCTGAGAAACTGCTGGAAACACTACCAGTAATTCTCGCTTGCCCTGGCCAGGGACTTTGTGTAATGGCTCTCCTAGACACAGCGCGATATCAACCCCCAATACCGGGAGAGACGAATCCTATCTAACCGCTACTGCCTCCAAGTGCTTCGGGACAGCACCCAACTACTACCTGTTTGCATGACTCCTTTGAGCCGTGGTAGGATAGTAATCAAAGTACAGTAGGAATATACTCGAGGCGAAGTAGCAGTGTCAAGTCAACGGACTAAGCTGTACTCCTGTCATCTGGGAACTGTTATCTGACGATAGGTATAGTACCAACCAACTGTTCCCGACGAGTCCTGTCCAGTATACTCGTAACCTAATGAGCACCCGCATACTATCTCCAGTACGACGTACTGATGGCTTTGGGACAGACCATCTCCCCTGTTGGGATGAGAAGCGCATACGCTAGTCTACTCCGGAGTATCGATGCCCCGTCTCGATAATCCTATGACTAGGGACCTGTATGAGGATGTGCTTGTAGATTACCCAGCCCCCACTAGTGTGACTGCCATCACAATGCTGGTAATCAAGCAAAGATCCTAAGGGATCTACTAATATGTATAAGCGATATGCTAAAAGAAACACATGCACATATTTAAGTAGAAACAAACCAAGTAGCATACTACCATTTTTGAGCAAGATTTTTTATACAACTGTGAATATCCCAAGCTTCCATTAAGTAATATACAAACTAGTATGATACAATAATGGCCTCTAGGGCATATACACTAACAATTTGGTCTGAGTTTGGCTAATATATGCCATTCAAAGTGTTCAACACTAGTATATATTCAGCGTTCACGTGCTCTCACGTGAGGTGGTCAAAATAATGTTAAACACTAAAATTCAAAGGCGCTCACATGGGGTCACGTGAGGCGCTTGAAGTAGTATTAAACTTCAAGAATTTGAAGCGCTGCTTCTGCGGGTTTATTCTTTTGTTCTTTTCTGAGCGCTAAGCGCTATTGGATCACGTGAGATCATGTGAGGCGCCCCAAAAGTAGAATCTGCCTTTGATTTATTCCCTTTTTGCTTTGTAATTGCCAAGTACTACTATGGGGTCACGTGTGATCACGTGAGCCAATCCCTTTTGTTCCTCAAAGGCGCTCACGTGGGAGCATATGATCGGCTGTTGTCATGTTGGGTGCCAATCCTTTTACGTGCATGGAGATCCTGAGTTTCGAGACTTTCAAACCCATTGTTTTGTAAGAATTGAATTCTTAGGACTTAGTTTTTCTCTTAGGTTTGGGATCTGTATGACAGAATCTCCCCATCGAGAATTAAATTCTCAACTTATGGGGAGATCTGCTTCTGCAGATCCTTTACCATAAGGGAGAACTAAGTTCTCATATGAAGGGTTAAACCCTTGTTTCATCAGAGAAATTAAATTCCTAGGAATTTAATTTCTACATACTTTTATGGGAGAATTAAATTCTCTGAACTTAGATCCCCCTCTAGGTTTTGGATCTACATGGAAAAATCTCCCCGATGAGAATTAAATTCTCAACTTATGAGGAGATTTGCTTCTGCAGATCTTAACCAAAGGAAGAACTAAGTTCTTTTTATAAGAGTTAAACTCTTATGGGGTGAAAAAGAAGATGAGATCTTCTCCGAATTTTGTTCCTTCTCATACTTCAGATTTTTCTTTTTTGTTTTCTCCTTTTTAACTTCAAATTTGGCAGTGGTTCTCTCTCTTTTCTGTATCTCCCTTTGCTCTTATTTATAAGAGAAAGAAAAGAATCAATTTGTTCAGAAAATCTCTCATTGAGAGATTTTGATCAACCAAATGATCTTTTAGATCAATCGGTGAAATTTATTCACCGTTGGATTTTTAATCCAAGGACTTCTGTTTTACAAAAGATATTTCTCTTGTTGTTCTTAGCAAGTTTAAGAAGATATTTCCTTGCCAGAATTTTTCTGTAAATTGGTGATTTTTAATCGCCATTGGATTTTTAATCCAACGGCGCTCTGCTTTACAGAGTGCAATCTTTCTTTTTTAGAAAGATCCAAAGAAATATTTTCCAAAATAGTGCTTTTGACCCCTTTGTTTAGAATTTAATTCTATCTGTTTAGAAGGCATAGGAGCCATCACGTGTACCACATGACCCTTCATAGTATTAATTTGGTTTGTAGGGGTCCAAACAGAGGGAAGGCATCACGTGGTAACACGTGAGCTTCTTTGTTCTTTGTTTGTTTTATAACCGAGTCCCGCACATTTTGTGTGAAAGACAATCACGTGCTTGCACGTGAGGCTTTAGTTGCCACCTACTAAGCGGAGCCGCTTACTCTGCATACAGATGCATCACGTGCTTGCACGCGATGCTCCAGTAGCGAGAACTTTTACCTTTTCCCTCTCTGAGTTTGTTTGTAGGGGATTGATGATCACGTGCTTACACGTGATACTTCCATTAGAGGGGAATTTTCCCTTTCCCTTCTTCTTTTTGAATTTTTATAAGAGAACAAATGCCCCCACAGCGTTGTTCTCACGTAACTCACACTTGAGTGCAATGCTGTCACCTTTATAACTGTTGGATCTACCTAGAGAACGGGGAAGTTGAACCGTTTCCCATCATGTCTTATAAATGCAGGGGTCTCATCTCTGTAATGCCTACGTTCCTTCATCTTCTTCCTTCTTCGCTTCCTTTGAGAATTTAATTCTCCTCTTCAGAGCTTAGTTCTCTGTTCATTAAAAAATTTCAGAGTTTAACTCTGCGAAAAAGAACCCTTTTTAGGTAAAGCTCTTGATCATCAGAGAACCCTTTTTCTTAGAGAATGCCTCTGGATTTTAAATCCAACATGAGAGCTTTGCTCTCTTCTAAAACTCATCTCTTAGAGATCCAAAGATGTGATCTTTGAGCAGTAAACCTCCGTATCTCAAGTATTCCCCTCTGAATTTTGAGGATTCTTGGGATTTTGCTTCTCATATATTTTTATGAGTTTCTGGAATTTAATTCCATCACATAAAAGGAATTTAATTCCTCTGGTGAAGAGCTTAGCACTGAAAGACCAAGAAGACCCTTCACGAATTTTATTCCCTGGTGTTTTTGAAAATCTTTTCATAGGGTTTTACCCTTGTTCGTACAAATTTGAATTTGTTGAGTGCTTAACAGAACTTGTTTTCCTAAGAATTTGTTTGAATTCCAATGTCTGTTTAATAAGGATCTTCTTTATCCTTATAATGATTGCTCTTGTCTCGTCATTGGTGAGCCGCCATACTGATTTTGTGGGGTCCATGTGTCTTTTAGGCAGTGGTCCTGCAAAACAGACATTTTGTCGTTTTCTTCTGTTATTACACACACACACACACACGTGCTTCACTAATGGTTTTTCTTTCTCTTGTTTCAGGAACAATGGCTTCTCTTCCCTACTTCCCTTTTACTCGCTCAGACGTTGCTTTTCCACAATCGCCGTCAGACGAAGAAGCAATGGCGATGATAAGGGCCCATGATCGGGACTGTACCAGTTTGCTCTTATGGGGAACATGGTATAGGCATATCATTCGGGCGCCGCATTTTTATTTGCGAAGTGCCAGCAGAGCCTCTCCGCCCTATTTTGCCGATGGAGCGTCCGCGGACTTCTTTTTCTGTGGAGGTGGCTGACTGGACTCATATAGGCCGTCTCGAGCTGTTGACAACTGGGATACCTAACCAGCCTTTGCCGGCCATAGACATCTTGGGGTGTCGCATCTGTCAAGGTGAATCCCAACCCTGTGGACAAATTTATAAGATAGGGCTTACCCCTTGCCACCCAACGGGCTATCTTCCCTAGGCTCGATATATTCTATCTGTTCATCGTGCACGATTGCAGAAGGTTGGGCTTTATCAGGAGGTGTATGCTTCCATTTTCCATTATCAGTCCCCTCATGTCTGGTAGGTTAAAGCTTTCCTGAATCAATGGAACCTTCCCACCAACACTTTCTTGCTAGGGGACCGTGAGGTTTCGATTTCTCTGTAAGAGTTTCGCGAGATTTCTGAATTCCCTGTTAGGGGAGAGCACTATGAAAGTTGCTGCCTCTCGATGAGTACGTATTCATGACCGTGCCTGCTATGCTTAATGGCTTGACGACTGAAAACGCTGTGTGTCATAAGTACCCCATTCTAATCAAGACTCTGGGTATTTTCAAGATGCTGTTCGTGGAATCAGAGGAACAGGGTGTCACCTTTAAGAGCTTTATCGCATGCTTCCTTCGTGAAGTTGTCTTATCAAAGGAGGCTCCAAAATTTGCAAATATTAACGACCCCTTCGGGTTGGGCTGAATAAGCTGCCGGCTAAAGAAGAAGATTTATCATAGTTTTATATCCCGATCTTGTCGGCCGTGTCCTTTGATTCGATTGTGGCTCCTGGTATGGGCGAAGAGACCTTCTTTGTCGGTTTCATCAGCCTTTGGCTTAGTTGGTTTGCCATTCCAACGCATTGTCGCTTTATGAGAACTTCGGTCATCTACCCTGCTTATCGAGTGGCTAAAGGTACGTGAGTGGCCCTGGGTATTGCGGGGTTATCACACTTATATCATGGGCTGAGCACTGCGGCCAATACTTCGACCCCGGGTGTATATGTGGTGACTTTCTCCCTCTACTATTTTACATCGTGGATTGAGATGCACGTATTGGGGGCATTTGCAGCGCACCAGAGACCGGATTTCTATGATGCATACACCTTCCTGCGGCTCATGAGGTTGGTGGACGCTTCTGCTCCTGATCTGACTCAGCTAGGGGCTCTTCGTGTGTTGCTTAACCCATATACTAATGAAGACGGGATGGTATTCAACGACCGAGTCCTCTCTGCTCCTTCAGGACCGATTCAACAGCTGTTCGATTTATCGAAAGGGACCATCCTTGAAGCCTAAGGAAATTATGCACTTGTATTCGATTAGGCCGGGTTATTCGGTGTTTCGTCGAAATGATGCGGCTATTTTCATGTGGTATAATCCGCATCGCTTTGCCCGGCAATTGGGTTATAACCAAGGTGTTCCCTTCGAGGCATTTTTTGAGGAGCCCAGCTCGTTTCTGGGAGTTGTTCGTGACATCACCTATCACTTCATGAGACTGAACACCGGCTCTCGTTTCATGATCCCCGAGGCCGATTATATTCCAAGGTGTGTGGGGTCTTATACGGGTTGGTACCATCATCGAGTTGGTCCAATCATCACTGAGGAGAAGAGGATACTCTTTGGATATAGAGTTCCCACCCCGATCCAAGCCACGGGCATTCTGCCTCGACCACGGATAGTGGTTCGCTTTCCATTGAAGGGTAGCAGTGCCTTGTTCATCCTCGAAGCGGCGGATGCGGAGTTGACTCCTCCCACAGTTGGTACGCCAATGCGCACTAGAGCTCAGGCAAAGGCTTCCAATAAGGCGCCAGCAGTAGTTTCATCAGTTGTGGCTTCATCAATGGAAGTGTCATCATCGGTAGTACCATTAAAAGAAGATACTGGAGATGAGATCGGCCAACGTTGTGCTAAAGCGCCAAGGGGCGGGAAGCGATCTTCATCTAGTGTTAGCTTCAGCTCAAAATGGAGGAAGAAAACGGTTACCGGTCTGCTCGACCTCTTGCTTGACTCTGAGGCTGTTGCCCAAGACGAACCCATATCCATGTAAGAGCCGGATGATGGTCTTCTCTTTCCGGGTTCGTCTGCCGAGGAAGCCGCACAATTGGCTGAGGCCATAAGGCGCTTACAAGACGAAACTGAGAATGTAGGTGTCCCGAAGAAACCTTATCCTCCCGTCATATTCTACGAAGATCCCCCATCACTACGGAGGGTACATATGGGTCCTTTGCGATGGGAAGATGAGATAGCCCTCAAACGGCCTATCTCAGCCGCTTCCGAATATGAGCTGGCATTGAAGACCGGTGGTCATGAATCTGCATTTGAACCCCAGTGGGCACACTTCCTCAGGAAGGAACGACGGCTTGAAAATGCCATACTAGAAGCATCCTGGCGCATCGATACGTGTGCTTTCCTTATTTTTTCTGGCAAATAATTTGTATCGCTTTTTATATCTCCTTATCTTTGCGAACATTTTATAGGGACTTCAGGAATGACAGAGAATTTGAGCTCAAGCCACGTCCTGACTATGGACTCTGTAAATGTCTCCGATGAGGCCCTAGTAGGTGCGGAGGAGGTCGTTACAGCAGCTATTCCTGCTGTGGAGCTTTCACTAGTAGTCTCCGTTCCTCCAGTGTCTATTATTCTAACAGAGGTGACTTCATCGACCTCAGTGGAGATAGACATCTCTAGTGACACACCGAAGGGTGTAGAAGAGGTTGTCGGAGCCGCTAGTCCTGTCTTAGAGCTCTCGGTGGCGATTGTTGTTCCTCAATTAGAAGCTGCCTCACTGGACTATATCCCCGACGATGTATCCGAGGGTGTGGAGGAGCCTGCCGAGGCTGTCCAGTTCAAGGCGGGAAGAGCATCGAAGGTAATCTTCTATACTTTGTTTTTAGTAGCCTTTCCATTATCTGAACCTTTCATTCCTTTCAGAACTATGCGAATTGGCTGCTTCTATTGTGGACTTATCTCCCAGGAAGTCATTCCAGCGCTTACTTGACATAGGTGCTTTACAGGCGATATCCCCGCAAAGCATAATCCTTTCTTCCGGGCAAGGTTGGTGTTCTTTTACCACCCTTTTTATATTATTATTCTTTATAATAACGCTGATATGCGCTCTACAGTTCTGGAGGCTGATGACGAGGTCGAGATCCTCGATGGGCCCGGGGATCTCTCAAACCCTCCTTGCATGACTACGGGTAATTTAAGCTTTTATCTTTGGCATTGATTCACCTTATTTCATGTTTGTGGCTCTCACTGACTGTTCACAAACCTCGACAGCTCTGCCAACCCTAACTCCGTTAGAATCTCGGATCTTCATGCCACCGGGTCCCTATGCCCGGCGTGCGTCTGAAAGGATGGCGAGGCAAAGCATCCACTCCCTGACGACTCTCATTGAAGACCTTCGCACCGGTTCCTCTGTCCTGGCCGAAGAATTTGTTGTCGAAGACAATGCTTCCTTATCCGTCCTCTCCACCTATCATGATGAAGCATTGGTACGCATCTGGGTTGAGTATTGTCATAGGGTGGAGGCTTGCTTACATAATCTCGAGTGTATCCGACTTCCTTCCGAGCTCTTAACTGCCAAGGTGAGCCTGTGGGGGTGGATTGAGCGGTGTGCCGCTAATCTTCAGTCCTGCGAAAAGAGGCTCAACCGAAAATTTTCGGAGAGGGAGCTAGCTTCAAATGCTTTAGGGGAACTTCAAGCTCAACTCACTGCTAAGACCACTCGTGCGTACGAACTTTGGCGGGTGCTTCAAGAACCTATCACGGAAGTGGTAGCTCTTGATAAAGCCGTTATTTTTACCCACGAGATGGTTCAAGCTTACAAAGTAGCTGAAAGGGATCTTGAGAGTCGGCTCACCTCGTACCAGGCTCAACAGTCTCAGGTGGAGACCTGTCTTATGGCTATAATGAAGCTTGAAGCCGAGGCCCAGTGGAAGAATAATGAATTGACGAACTTTTTGCATCGTCCGCCAGCCTGAAGATATATATGTTTTTTTTGTATTCTCATTTTGTACTTACTTCTGAATGAGAGTATTGTTATTGATTCTTTTATAGTTGTACTTTGTATTCATTTGGATTTATGAATAAAAGACATATTTTGTTTCATGATGGTGTGTCCCTTTTAGCAAATACATTTTATAGATAATCTATCTTGATCTCTTCGCAGAACAACGACGGCTTAGGAAACAGGTTCAGATCTGCTGCCTAAGACTTCTCAACTTTATGAGCCGTGAAGGTCTCATAAAGACTTTTCTCCCTACGAGTCGAGAGGATCCCGTAGGTATATTTTCTCCTTAGGAATCGTGAGGATTCCTAAGTGTGTACTTTCTCTTGAGAGTCGTAAGGATCCCACAAGAGAATTTTTCCCTTTTACGAGTCGAGAGGATTCGTAAATGGTTGTTTCCCTCCTTGTCAAGATTCGACTTTGGAGAGTGTGGCCGTTGATAGTCCAACTTGACTTCCTGGTAAAGCAGTGATGGCTTAAGAGACAGGGTTAGGATCTGCCACCTAAGTCTTTTCAACTTTATGAGCCATGAGGGTCTCATAAAGACTTTTCTCCCTACGGGTCGAGAGGATCTCATAGGTGTACTTTCTCCTTAGGAATTGTGAGGATCCCTAAGTGTTCTTTCTCTTGAGAGTCATAAGGATCTTGCAAGAGAATTTTCTCCCTTACAAGTCGAGAGGACTCATAAGTGGTTGATGAGTTGACTTGTTCCCGAGTCGAAGCGTTGCTTCGACAGGGAGGTCGAGGGTCGACTTTCTCTGTTTTTTACGGTGTCGGGATCGACTTGCTCCATTTTCTACGGCGTCGGGATCGACTTTCTCCATTTTCTACGGTGTCGGGATCGCCTTTCTCTATTTTCTACGGTGTCGGGATCGGCTTTCTCCGTTTTCTATGGTGTCGGGATCGACTTTCTCCATTTTCTACGGTGTCGGGATCGACTTTCTCCGTTTTCTACGGTGTCCGGATCGACTTTCTCCGTTTTCTACGGTGTCGGTGGTTGACTTTAGGTTGTCTGTGAACCGCAGAGTCTTAGAACTGGGGACTTTATCGTGGCTCTGATTGGTAGTGTCGCGTCCGTCTCCTGCTGGCATGAGGAGGAACGTCGTTGCTGGTCTTCTGGGATGCAGATATTGCCGCTGAGACATGACTCTCCCTTTGATAGAGTTTGTTGGGACATGTGGTTCCCTTTTCGTTTATGCCTATAGATTGTATACAAGAGTCAGTATGGACTTATCTGCAGGGCAAAAGTTTTATTTTATATGTATTTTTTTTTGTTTTCTTTCCGTGATGCTCTATCATTTCAGCTTTTTGTATCGCGAAAGTCGCGATTGCCCAATCATTTCGGCTATTTTTCGCGGTGCCCAATCATTTCGGCTATTTTTCTTTTTACTCGCTGCTTTTTATTGCGAGTTGCCCAATCATTTCAGCTATTTTTGTATGCATATATTTTACTTGCTGATTTTGTTGCAAGTTGCCCCATCATTTCGGCTATTTTTGTATGCATATTTGGCTCGTTGACTTTTCGCTATGAGTATGGAACCTGAGATCTGATACCAATCTTAGCATCGACATCGCTGCGACTGGAATATTGCCAGGAGCGAATCATCATTTGCCTTTGTCGGTTCGAACAAAGGTGGCTTAGAAAACCGGTTTAAGATCCTGTCGACTAAGGCTTTTGACTTTATGAGCCGTAAGGGTTTCATAAAGATGTTTCTCCTTATGAGATGTGAGGATCTCGTAAGTACGTTTTCTTTTTAAGAATCGTGAGGGTTCCAAGTGTATGTTCTCTTATAAGTCGTAAGGATCTTACAAGAGTGATTTCTCCTTATAAGTCGAGAGGACTTACAAGGGTCGTTCACCATATGAGGATATCCCTTGTCGCTGGCGGGACTCTGTTAGGGAAATGTTTATTCATGCCCGTGGATTGTATACAAGGGTCGATATTGAAACGCTTATAGGGCAATATTGGGGTGAATGACGGCCTAAGGACAGGTTCAGATCCCTGTAGCTTAAGGCTTTTGAATCCTATGAGCCGTGAGGGTCTCATAGGGGAGTTCTCCTTACGCGTCGTGAGGATCTCGTAAGTGTAATTTCTCCTTAGGAATCGTGGGGATCCTTAAGTATGTCGCTCCTTTGTGAGTCGTAAGGATCTTATGCAGGTAGTTTTCTCCTTACAAGGTCGAGAGGACCTTGCAAATATCTTTAACGAGATTGCACCCTTTCGGGTTTTCACAAACTCACCGGTAGCCCTGCTGTTTTTACTCACGAAGCCCTTTTGGGTTTTCATCCGTGACTGTTCCCCTCCGAACGGCGGCCCGGACTTCGCGTCCGTTGCCTGAGGTTCGGGGCAGATGCTATTTGGTTTTATCCGTCTATCTCTCCGAAAATGCCAAGTTGATTTATGGCACCGTGTATCGGAGGTTTAGACGGATGCGGCCGATATAGCAGACTTCGTCAGATTCCCCCTCAGGGTGAGGAGTTTTTGATTGTGGGGACGCTCTTCCCTGCAGGCGCAAGCCCCTGCAGTTAATTACGCTACCGCATCGCGGTAACAACTTTCTCCTTCTCCAGAATTTCACTTCGTGTCGTGTATGTTTGTTTTGTTTGTGGTTGCCCGTGGATTGTATACGGAGACTGAGTAATGCCGTCGCCCGTAGGACGTGGATTAGTCCAAATCCGTATTTATTTAGATTTGGGTTTGGTATTTTCAGTTTAAGGATGCATTAGTCGCGTTGCGGCTAAGATCAACTTAAACGTTCGTTAAGGATACGTTAGTCTTGTTTTAGACTGAGATCAACTTAACGCAGTGATCAATTTAATTATCTGGCCGTCGGGACTCGTCACCTCTCTGACGTCGTTGAGGGATTACAACGACAAGCGTCTGAGGAGTTCAGAGATGTACCCTTGAACCAAAGTTGATTTGGGGTTTTATTGTTTATTTAAAGATCTAAGGACACATTAACCGTAGCTGGGGCTAAGATCAACTTAGACGGGACCGTTTAGATCCGGCAAAAGAGCGTTCGGGCTCTATTGCGCCAATTTAAGGACGTGGTGGTCCATCGCCAGTTTAGGGACATGGTGGTCCATCATTGGTTTAAGGACGTTTCGGTCCGATATTAGTTTAGGGACGTTTCGGTCCGATATTAGTTTAGGGACGTTTCGGTCCGATATTAGATAAGTGGTCGTTGGGACCCGTCACCTCTTTGACGTCGTTGAGGAATTACAACGAGGGATGTCAAAGGAGTTCGGAGATGTACCCTCGAACCGGTCGTGAATTGGTTGAGGAGAGCCATTTTGCTCAATCAATTTAATTTTAAGGACTTACAGCCAGGATTGGGTTAAGTCCAATTTTTTTTATTTATTTTAGGCTTTGCCTGACTAAAAGAATCAATCCAAACAGGGCTCTGCCCCTTTATTATTTTTGCAATTTGATTTGGGCCAGGTCCTCAAGAATTTTCCAAACAGGGCTCTGCCCTTTTATTATTCTTGTGATTTGATTTGGGCCAGGCCCTTTTAAATAATGAGTTGCACTTGTGCAGAAACTCAAGAATTTTCCAGATTTAAGAACAAAAGTGCATAGCACTTTTGATCTAAATTTGAATCAAAGAAAAACAAGTTTTTTTCTTCTTGTTTTCCTTGATTTCACAGAACCAAGGGTTCATATCAAGTGCAAGGCACTATTTATTTCTTTTTATTGAATTATTCATTTTTTTAATCTTCTGTTCTTCAGAGATTTTTCTCTTCTTCAAAAGAAGTTTCTACCTTTTTCTTTTTTTGTGTTCTTGATTAATCTTCAAGAGTTCTTTTTCATCTTTTTTTTTTTTGCCAGAAGTTGATTCTTCTTCTTGATGCCCTTTGAATGAGGTCTGGGATCCTATTTATAGTGCTCACAAATTTGTTGAATTTGTTAACAAAATCTTTCCTGAATGATTTTGGGAATTTTCCCACCATTGGATCTTTGATCCAAAGGCAGAAGAAAATCTTCTGGTTTTGGAAAAAAACAGAAAAGATTTCATCAAATTTTCATTCTGTTTCTGCGCAACTCCCCAATGAATGACACGTGTCGCGCAGTGGAAGGCTTGCACAACGGTGCTTGCGCAACTGCGCAGACACGTGTCGTGCAGAGATGCACTTGCGCAACGGTGCTTGCGCAACTGCGCAGACACGTGTCGCGCAGCTGTGCCCTTGCGCAACGGTGCTTGCGCAACGGTGCTTGCGCAGCGATGCACTTGCGCAACAGTGTTTGCGCAACGGTGTTTGCGCAACTGCGCAGACACGTGTCGTGCAGCGGTGCACTTGCGCAACAGTGCTTACGCAACTGCGCAGACACGTGTCGCGCAGCGGTGCGCTTGCGCAACTGCGCAGACACGTGTCGCACTGTGGACCGCTTGCGCACTGCGCAACGCACGGAATTTGAAGCGTTGCTTCAGAAAATTTGAATTTTCAAAATTCAAATGAGCCTTGCTCAGATTGGGGGAACAAATGCCCCCCCCACCGTTGTGCTTACGTGGCGCGAAGTAAGTGCAACGGTGGCCAGATCCTAGCCGTTGGATCAGGGAAGGTCAGTTGAAGGGGCGCAAGCGCCTATAAATAGGACTCTTGGTCCTCAACAGATGATCACCATCTTCAAGATTTCTCATTTTCAGAGCCTTGCTCTTGCCTTCAAGAACTTCAGAGCCTTGCTCTTGCTTCCAAAGTTAGAACTTTTTAGAAAAACTTTAGGTAAAAATTAATCTTAAATTAAATTAATTTTAATTAATAGAGCCTTGCTCTCATAGATCTTTTGATCTAAGGAAAACCCCTTTGGGGTTTCACCAACAGAGCCTTGCTCTCAAGAATCTGTCTCAGGGTTTCTTAACCCATGAACAGAGCTTTGCTCTTTGGCAAAACATAAATCTTTTGATCTAAAAATGAAGAACTCTTAAGAGTTTTCATGGATCTTTAAGATCCCAATTTTTTTAATTTTTAATCTTCCTTTGATGGATATTTCCATCATTATCACAGAGCCAAGCTCTTTTAAGGAATCTTGTTCCCCTGAGACCAGAGTTTGACAAATGTCACTCTGTGACAGAGCTTTGCTCTAAAAGAGGAGGTTTTCTCTTTGTCTCTGGGGACTCCCCACCAATGGGTGTATCCTATTGGGAATTTTTTATGAATTGACAGTCCCATCTAATGATGGGATTGTCTTATTAAATAATGCACATCATCCAGATTTTGTGGGTCCCCCTTTGGTCCCCTACCTACTGCATCACAGTGTGGAGCAAGATATATATATTTTTTTCAAATGCCAAGCGTTAGGCCACTAATGATGTATGTTTCTTTGTCTTTCCACAGAACATGTCTGACGACTTGTCTTTTCCCTTCGTTCGCTCGGAAGGAGGGTTCCCCCATGCGCCAGTGGATCGGGTGGTATTCGCTCTTATTAAAGATCGCGATCCTGAGTGCAAAAAGCTCCATCTGTGGGGAAGGTGGTATAGCCAGATCATCCAAGGCCGTCGCAGTTTTAGTTCCGCCGCGCCCTCTGAGCCCATAGTCACGCTCCCTTATGCGGACGAACCCCCGGTGAAGTATGCCGTGGAGGTTAAGAATTGGAATTCTGATGACCTCCTTCAACCTGCAATCGGCGCCATCCCCGTGCAGCCACCGCCGGCGATAGATATTCTGGGGAGGCGAATCTGTCAGGGCGAAGCACGCCCTTGGGGACAGGCTTATAACATTGGAATGATCCCGCGACCCCCCGCCGGATATTTGCAGTGGGCCCGGTACATTCTATCGGCGAAGAGGACCCACCTAACAAAGATTGGTCTATACTCAGCCGTCTTTGTCTCGCTCTTTGAGTACCCCTCTCCTCCAACGTGGTGGATAAAGGCCTTCGTTGAACAATGGAATATCCCTACCCATACCTTCCTGACAGCGGATAGGGAAGTCTCCATCTCTCTGGAGGAATTTGCCGAAATTTCAGGTCTGCCAATGAGGGGAGAGCACTACGAGGAGTTGCTTCCTCCTGATGAGTATGTCTTTGCCACCAAGCAGCTGGTATTTGACTTAACCCCGGAGAATGCCATTCAGCATCAGCATCCGGGTTTGGTGAAAGTGCTAGAGATCTATGAGGAACTCCATTTGGAATCGGGAGACAAGGGCGTCAGTTTCGCAGCTTTCATTGCTCGCTTTATCCGCCCGGAGTTCTTATCAGAGCAGAGCGAGAAGTTCGCTCAGCTTGACGACCCCTTTGGCTTTGGTTTGGATCGCCGACCCGTATCGGAGAATAACCAGAGGGATTTCTATCTCCCCAATGCTGCCATCGTCGCTTTCTCGGAAATCGCCGTCCCCGGCATGGATGAGGAAACTTTCTTTATTGGGTTCCTGGGCTTGTGGTTATGCAACTTTGCGCTCCCTATGCACCCGCGCTTCATGCGGCCCTCTGTCTTTTACCCGGCACATCGGATGGTGGCCGGTCTGCAGTTGTCGGTAGGAATTGCTGGGTTAGCTTATCTTTATCATGGACTCAGCGTAGCGGCAGA
This sequence comes from Agapanthus africanus, assembly GCA_030015575.1. Lineage (NCBI taxonomy): Eukaryota > Viridiplantae > Streptophyta > Magnoliopsida > Asparagales > Amaryllidaceae > Agapanthus > Agapanthus africanus. Next base: position 124,861,361 of record CM057350.1, on the reverse strand, counting down.
CGCCAATGATCCTGGGACACAGCCTACTAACTTCCCAATGCATTACTTCGTTTCTTGGATGGAGATGCACGTGCGAGGGGTGTTTGGCGCCCACAAGACTCCTCCATTCTTCGAGAAGTACAGACTCCCGAGAGTCATACGGTTAATCGGGGCTTCAATTGTGTTTGCATCCCCGCGGGATTCTAGGGGACTCCTCCTGCGCCCACATTTGGTCGGAGCGACGACTTCTTTCGTGGATAAGGTTATCACCATAGGCTCGGAGACTACTAAGTCGGTGGTGCCCCTACGTGACGAGTTTAAGGGCGGGGCTTCTGTACTGAAGGCTCGGGAAATCGTCCATCTCTACTCCATTCGGCCGGGCTACCTAGTGTTTCGGCAGAATGAGACGGCTTTGTTTATGAGGTATAATCCGCATCGATTTGCCCAGCAATCAAGCTACAACCAGGGGATCCCGATGGAAGCCTTCTTGGAAACGCCTGTGGTTGGCCCAGAGGGGGTAAAGAATGCGATGCATCACTTTATACGGCTTAACACGGGTTCCTATTTCTTCATCAGTGAACCCAGCTGTGTCCCTAAGATGCTTAATTCGTATGTGGCCTGGTATGCGCATGCTATGGGCCCAATCATTTTAATGGAGAAACGCCTACTGGTTAACCGTAGGGGTGCGCCTCCTGGCGGTGATCGCAAGGCCCCTTTGCAGCCAAGGCTCCCGGTCGTCCTTCCGCTAAAAGATGCTGGAGTCGATCGACCACGCGTGTTGAGCCCTCCGCGGGGATTGCCACTGTCTACTACGGTGGATGCACCAACGGCGCCCCGTGCTCCGACAAAGACGGTTAAAGCGGTATCGCCGGAGTCGGGCGCAGGAGCGGATATCGGGACTCGCCGCCCGAAAGTGACTGCCAAAACTGCCAAGCGCAAAGCTGTTCCGAGTGGATCCAAAGCTGACGGACAGAAGAAGAAGAAGTCCACCCTATCCCTCGATGCGATCCTCAGCTCAAAGCCTGCGGCTTCTCCTGCCGAGGCCATATGCGAGTACGGCAGCAATGAGGGCTTTGTGGTGGACCCTGAGGATACCAATTTAGCTGCCGCCATCGCAGCTTCGGAGCGATCGGCGAGGCTTGAAGTGATGTTAAGCAAACTCGCTGAGTCGGGTAATCATCAGCCGCTTTATTTGTCATTTCATTGCATTTTTTATCATTACCTTTAACTGATATTTGCTCCCTTTTCAACAGGTGTTTCTACCGAAGAGGCCATTGCTGCCTCCCTGAAAACCTTCCAGGAAGAGGAGGAGAGGCGTGCCCTGGCAGGTGTTGGTATGCTTCCCCCCTTTTCTTTTCTTTTTATAGGGAAAGTTTGTTATTTCTTCTGGTGGTCAATTTAACCTTCTTTTGTTTCTTTACAGGGGCTATATCAGTTGATGCGGGGATCCTTCCCGAGCTTGCCACCGAAGCCCCAGCTCCGTCGAAGCTGTCGCAAGAGCCTCGGCTTGACGCAACGACGAGGGATGCTCTGAAAGATCTGGAGGCATCCCTCTATACGGATGAGGATGCTTCACTCAAGGAAGCTCTGATAGCATCCGTCTCAACGGCTCGAGAAGAGCGGAAGCGGTTGAGACGTGAAGCAAAGGCGCGGAAAGCTGCTTTGGCCACGGGAGCGGGCCCTAGCACCATTCCTCACGCTAGTACTCCTTCCGAAGAGCCCCCTGTTGCCTTGTCTACTGCTCGTCGGCAAGTGGCGCGCGCGGTTCGGAGCGCCAATGATAAATCCGCTTCAGGTAGTACTCCTTTCAGAACCTTGTTTTATGAATTGTAAAGCTATTGGCTTATACGTATCTCATCTTGCAGGGTCAAGTCCAACTGAGGGGGAGGCGGAGACGACCGTCGAACCCAGGGGAGCGGAGGAAGCGGTACTTGCTGAACCCGAACCGACGGTGAGCAACGTTGTCGGGGTCATGTGGCCTGGAGCCGAGATTGAGGAACCTGCCGCGGAGAGGGTCATTGATGCCGCACCTGAAGTGGCGGCAGATGAGATGATTGTCTCAACCGAGCCGAAGGCGGTAGAGGGCGAGGTGCTTGAGGCTGGGGACCTCGTGGTGCCGATGGACGAGGCAGCTGTAATCGCCGATCCTGAGGGAGCAGCGGGTGAGGCGGCCATGATTCCTGAAGAGGAGCTAGGCGCTCCTTCTCAGGAATCTGGCAATGTTCCTATCATAGCCCTCCCTGCCTATGGTCCCCCGCCGCCTGTAGAGCTTGCGAGCATAACAACGGTTCCCCTCGAGTCGGGTGATGAAGCTACAGGCGGTGGCCTTCTGTCAGTGGAGGAAGGGATTGCCTCCGTTTCTGCGGGCAGCTTGTCGGGTAAATTTTAAATGGCCAATTTTCTTCATTTATATATACCTCACGATCTTTTTTAACCAGTTTGTCTTTGTTTTAAACGCAGGTGGGGCTAGTGCCGATGCTCCATTGCCTGAAGGCACACCGTCAACCATTGCCTTGGCGGTGGTTGCTCCTCAGCCTTCCCTTGTGCCATCGCGGATGTCGGAAGGTATGAATTTACGACTTATGCAATAATCTTTTAACGTGTAGCCTATGTACTAACGTTATACCACTATGCTCTTTTCAGGAGTGTTCTTCGATCATCTGTATCAAGTGCTGCTCCCACACTTCTCCTTCCCATCCGAGCTCGCTTCTCCCTCTGGGGGTACCGGTAAGTGCTGTCTTGGTCTCTTTTGAGGGAATATAGGATCGTATCTGACTTTTCCTCTTCCTGATTGCAGTGCCTCAAATCGAAGGAGGGGACACCAGGCCTGCGCTGCCACCGGCGCCTCCGGCTTTGCCGTCCGTTGCGACTGGTACAGATATTCCTTTCCCTTCTTTATATGATCTTTCACCGACTTTTCGAATCATTGTTTGACCATGTTTCGTTTTGCAGCTATTGTTCCAGCTCTGATCTCTTTTGAGTCTCACGTCCGCTCACCGACGGGTCCTTTCTTGAGACGCCCGTCTTCAAAGGGTGCTGTAATGAGCCTGGGTATGCTGAGCGGGTACATCGAAGAGCTCAACATGGATGCCCTTCCTTCTGCCGTAGATTTCGCTGTGGATGTTAACCCAATGTTGGCGGCGCTCGTAACTTTTCATAACGAAGGCGTCGTCGAATCGTGGGTTAACTACTGCAGAGAGATCGAGGCTCGCTTGCATCGGTTGGAGTCGACACGCCCTTCTCCCGAGGTTTTGGCCGCGAGCGCCGAACGGACAGCTTGGCTTGAGCAAAGCGTCTCTTATCTCCGCCATTTGGAGCAGGAGGCAGCTTTACGGCTAAAGGCGCATCAGGAATCTTCAAACGCGACCGCTTGCCTTCGTTCTGAAGTTAGGACGAATGCTGCTAAGGTGAAAGTTGTCTTTGAAGGTCTTCTCAAGCGTATATCTAATGGGCTAGCACTGAAGCGGAAACTTGATGCTGCTGAGCGCGATGCCCGAGGCCAAGAAGCAGCTCAGCAGGTTGTTGGGGAAGAGCTCGCATCCTTCACGCAGCAGCGGGCTCAAGTAGAGGCTGAACTGGCAGTGGTAGTTGATCAGGAGAAGGCGTGGGAGGAGGTACGCGAGCAATTGATAGGGCTATTTAAGACGCTTCCTTCCCAGTAGCTGCCCTTGTATCAATATACTTGTAATTTTCTTTTTCGAATAAGATGTATACATTCTTTATTCTTTTGTACAATTCGCCATGTACTTGATTGAATTAATAAATAAAGATACACATTTTTTGCAATGTCTTGTATCATTTCTTTGCTTTCTCCCTTCTCTTATTATCAGCATGCTGTCCTGATAAACATGATTGACAGGTAATAGAGTAAGCATTTTGGTTTCTTCGAGATATAGCGATGGCTTAGGCCGCAGGTTCAGATCTGCTGCCTAAGACTTTTCAACTCTATGAGCCGTGAGGGTCTCATAGAGACTTTTCTCCCTACGGATCGAGAGGATCTCGTAGGTGGATTTTCTCCTTAGGAATCGTGAGGATTCCCAAGTGTGGTTTTCTCTCATAAGTCGAAAGGATCCTATAAGAGAATTTCTCCCTCTTACGAGTCGAGAGGGCTCGTAAGCGGTTGTTTCCCTCTTTGTCGAGAATCGACTTCAGAGAGTGAGACCCGTGAATAGTATGCAAGAGACCATTTAGGATTGACTTGCAGGATCCCATTGCCCCTCTTACGAGTCGAGAGGGCTCGTAGGCGGTTGTTTCCCTCTTTGTCGAGAATCGACTTCAGAGAGTGAGACCCGTGAATAGTATGCAAGAGACCATTTAGGATTGACTTGCAGGGTCCCATTGTTCAGGAAGTAAGTTTTTGAATCCTTACTGCCCGAGATGTGAGTCAAAGAAGCTCTCGTCACGGAGTGTTTGTATCCGTGAGTTGAGTATTTTGCTAGGGATTATTTGTTTCCCAAGCGCCAAGGATTATTTGTGTCCTTGGGGTTTGAAACGAATCGATGGTTCCCGCGGAGGCGCTGGTGGCTCTGCGAGTCGACGCGGATCAGAAGGCTCTCGTCAAGGAGTGTTTGTATCCGTGAGTTGAGAAGTTTTGCGAGGGATTATTTGTTTCCCAAGCGCCAAGGATTATTTGTGTCCTTGGGGTTTGAAACGAGTCGAGGGTTCCCACGGAGGCGCTGGTGGCTCTGCGAGTCGACGCGGATCAGGAGGCTCTCGTCAAGGAGTGTTTGTATCCGTGAGTTGAGAAGTTTTGCGAGGGATTATTTGTTTCCCAAGCGCCAAGGATTATTTGTGTTCTTGGGGTTTGAAACGAGTCGAGGGTTCCCACGGAGGCGCTGGTGGCTCTGCGAGTCGACGCGGATCAGGAGGCTCTCGTCAAGGAGTGTTTGTATCTGTGAGTTGAGAAGTTTTTTTTTTGTTGAAGTCATTGGCTTCTTCGGTTGAAATGAACCGTTGAGGTTTGGCTTCGTCGTCTGACGGAGCCCGCTGGGGAAGTATGGTTCCTTCTTTGTTTACGCCCTTGGATTGTATACAGGGATCGATGTGATCTTAACTGTAGGGCCAAAGTTTTATCATCTCTTCTTTTTATTTTATTTTATTTCTGCGATGCTCTATCATTTCAGCTTTTATATCGCAAAGGTCGCGATTGCCCAATCATTTCGGCTATTTTTCGCAGTGCCCAATCATTTCGGCTATTTATTTTATCTTTACTCGTCGTTTTTTATTACGAGTTGCCCAATCATTTCGGCTATTTTGCATGCATACATTTTACTTGCTGCTTTTTATTGCAAGATGCCCTATCATTTCGGCTATTTTGTATGCATGAGCGGCCTACTGGTTTTCGCCGTAAACCTGAAATTGGACACCGATTTCGGCATCAGCACCGCTGCAACTGGGATATTGCCAGGAGCGAATCATCATTTGTCTCCGTCATTGTCGAACAAAGGAGGCTTAGCGATCAGGGTTAGGGACCTGTCGACTAAGGCTTTCGATTTCATGAGCCGTAAGGGTCTCATAAAGGTATTTCTCCCTACAAGTCGTGAGGATCTTGTAGATGTATTTTCTCCTTAGGAATCGTGAGGGTTCCTAAGTGTTTTGTTCCTCTGTAAGTCGTAAGGATCCTACAGGGGGGTTTTCTTCTTGTAAATCGAGAGGACTTACAAGGGTTATGCGAACATATCCCCAGTCACGGATGGGCTTTGGTTAGGGAAACGTTTATTCGCTCCCGTGGATTGTATACAAGGGTCAATATTGAACCACTTGTAGGGCAACATTGGGAGTTTGTGTGGGTTTGCTTAAGCACAGGTTTAGGTCTCTGTGACTTAAGACTTTCAAATCCTATGAGCCGTGAGGGTCCCATAAGAGAGTTTTCCTTACGAGTCGTGAGGATCTCGCAAGCGTATTTTCTCCTTAGGAATCGTGGGGATTCCTAAGTGTGTTGTTCCCTTGTAAGTCGTAAGGATCTCACGCAGGTGGTTTCTCCTTACAGGGTCGAGAGGACCCTGTAAGGGTTCTTTAACGAAGTTGCGCCCTTTCGGGTTTTCACAAACATTCGCCGGTAGTCCTGTTGTTTTTACTCACGGAGCCCTTTCGGGTTTTCATCCGTGCCCACCTTGCTTATGGACATACCGTTTTTTTTTATTCTTTTTATTTTCTTTTTCTCTTCTTTTTTTTTTTACGAGGTCGCGCCCTTTCGGGTTTTCACGAACACTCGCCGGTAGCCCTGCTGTTTTTACTCACGGAGCCCTTTCGGGTTTTCATCTGTGCCCTTTTTGCTTATGGACATACCGTTTTTTTATATTTTTTATATGTTTTTTTTTATATCTCGTCAGCCTAAAGATGCTGCGGTAGTAGTTTTAAAGACGTCTCGGTCTGATATTAGTTTAAGGACATTTCGGTCCGATATGGAGAAGGCCGGCTACTGCTTATAAAGCTTGAGCTCAGGAAGATAGCGAGCGGACATAGTCGTCGTCATCTACCATTGACCTAGGCTGTGGCTCATTAAGCGTAGTATTTCTTTAGGAAGCGACCGTTTATTGGCCTGAAAGGCCTTTCACCGTGCATGTCCATGAGTAGATAGGCCCCACCCTGGTAGACCTTATCAATGATGTACGGTCCTTCATAGTTTGGCTCAAACTTTCCTCGCTTGGCGCGATTGGGGATCATGGGCCTTTTGACCACTAGCACGAGTTCGCCTTGGTGGAATGTCCTCGGCCGGCTCAATCTTTCATATGAGCGCGTCATCTTTGCTTTATAGGCTTCCAGATTTTGCTGTGCTAGAAGCTGGATTTCATCAAGGGCGTCAAGCTCTTCAAACCGAAGGTGAGCATTTTCTTCGTCTGTCAGCTCGTAGTGGACTGCCACTCGTAGCGAGGGTAATTCTATCTCGAGGGGGAGTACTGCTTCCGTCCCAAATACCAACGCGTATGGCGTTGTGTTCGTGGCCATTTTAAATGTAGTTCGATACGCCCAAAGAGCCTCTTGCAATCTTTCGTGCCAATCTCTCTTATTTCGTGACACTATTTTCTTCATGATCTTCGTCAAGGTCTAGTTGAAGGCCTCAGCTAGACCGTTAGCTCGCGGATTATAAACTGAGGAATATCTCCAGTCTATATTGTGCTGCTGTGCGAAGCGGCTAATTTTATGACTTCGGTAGGCTGGCCCATTATCAGAGATGATTCTTCTCGGGGTTCCAAACCGGTATATGACATGTGTTTTGAAGAAATGGAGGATGTTCTCCGTCTTTACTTCCCTCAACGGTACCGCCTCTGCCCATTTGGAGAAGTAATCAGTCGTCGCCAATATGAAACGATGTCCCTTTGACGATGCTGGTTCGATGGGGCCGACTATGTCAGTTCCCCACATTTCGAAAGGCCAGCTAGCCACTGTTGGGTGTAGCGGATTGGGATGCTGATGGATGAAGTCTCCATGAATTTGGCATGAATGACATTGCCTCGCGTATTCCAGGCAATCCTGCATCATCGTGGGCCAGTAGTAGCCCATCAGTTTTATCTTCAACTTCATCTTAGGGCCTGCTTGGTGGGAACCGCAGAGTCCGTCGTGAACTTCTTGGACGACCCTTCTCGCTTCGTCAGGTCCTAGGCATCTCAGCCATAGAGAATCGAATGTCCTCTTGTATAGAGTATTGTTGACGAAGGCGAAAGACAGAGCTCGTTTCACGAGCTGGTGTCTTATGGACACTTCTTCAGGCATTCGGTGGAACTTGAAGTAATCTATGAAGACTTCTCTCCAGTCCTCGGTATTTTCCCAGTCTTTTATTTGCAGGGTTGTCTCCTCGTTCGCTCCTTTTTCTTCAGACGAATCCGGAGATACTTCTGCTGGGGCAAGCACTCGACGGCTTTGTACCACGATTCTAACGTCGTCGAGGTTCTCGTCAGCCAGTTCTTTAGCAAGTTTGGCTAATGCGTCCGCTTTGCTGTTTTCCGCGCGCGGTATACTCTCCAAAGTATAGGAGGGAATTTGGATTAGCAGTTGTTGCACTTTTTCACCGTATTTTACCAATTCCGGTTTGCATGTTTGGTAATCGCCGTTCACTTGACTGACGACTAGCTGGGAGTACCATATATGAGGAGGTCTTCAATTCCCATGTCAATGGCGATCTCGAGGCCTGCTATCAAAGCCTCATATTCAGCTTCATTATTCGTTCTCGGCTCTGTTAAGGAGAAGGCGAAGCGCATTATTCCTCCTTGTGGGGTCACAAAGATGAGTCCTACCCCCGATTTGATCATTGGCGTACTTTGCTTGTGTTTTTTCATGGAAGATGCTCCATCGAAATAAAGTTCCCAACGAGTATCACCACCGTCGATTGCGTCAAACGCATGTTTGTCTGGCAAATCGCAATTCAGAGGGGAATCGGCAGGTATCGGGTGTTCAGCAAGGAAGTCGGCTATGGCCTGACCCTTCACTGCCTTGAGGGGTCGATATGTTATCGAGAACTCCATTAAGAGCAGAGCCCATTTAGCGAGTCGTCCCGTCAAGATGGCCTTTGACATTAAATATTTGAGAGGGTCCACCTTTGAAATGAGATGGACTTCGTGCGCTAATGCATAGTGCCTAAGCTTTGTTATTGCGAAGATCAACGCCAGGCAGTGTTTTTCAATGGGAGAGTAGTTGCTTTCTGCCCCCAGCAGAACTCGACTTAAGTAGTAGAGTGCTCTTTCTTTCCCTTGATCGTTCTCTTGTGCCCATAATGCGCCTAAGGAACCTTCGAGGGCAGTTGTATAAAGAATAAGAGGCTTCCCCTTAATCGGAGCAGCCAACACCGGCGGGTTCTGCAGGTATTGCTTGATCTCATCCAGTGCGCCTTGGCATTTTTGATCCCAAACGAATGGGATTCCCTTCTTCATCAGGTGACTATAAGGACGGCACTTTCCTGAAAGGTTGGCTATGAATCGTCGTATGTATGCGAGTTTCCCTTGGAGAGACCGCAGCTGTTTGAGAGTCCTCGGCGGAGGCATTTCCATGATCGCTCTAATCTTTGACGGGTCTATTTCAATACCTCGGTGTCGAACAACGAATCCCAGGAATTTGCCCGAGGAAACCCCGAACGCACATTTAAGAGGATTCATCTTCAAGTTGTATTGCCGAAGGCGTTGAAATACAGTCTTCAGATGCTCGAGGTGTTCTTCGTATGATTTGCTTTTAACCACGAGATCGTCGATATAGCATTCGACGATTTCGTGTATAAGTTCGTCGAAGATTTTCGTCATGGCCCTCTGATAAGTAGCACCGGCGTTCTTCAAACCGAAGGGCATCACTTTATAACAAAATATACCAAGAGGAGTCCTGAAGGCTGTGTGCTTCTGGTCTTCTGGATGCATTTTTATTTGATTATACCCCGATGAGCCGTCCATGAAGGAGAAAACCTCATGAGTGGATGTATTGTCTATCATTAGTTCAGTGACTGGCACTGGGAAATCATCCTTCGGGCAAGCTTTATTAAGATCCCGGAAGTCTACGCATATGCGCACTGTCCCATTTTTCTTCATCACTGGGACGATGTTAGCGATCCATTCAGGGTATTGAACTTCATGGATAAAGCCAGAGTCTATCAGCTTTTTGACTTCGGCGTTGACGCTCATCTCAAGCTCGAGTCGCATTCTTCTCGGCGCTTGTTTGACTGGCTTGATGTCCGGGGATATCGCCAATTTGTGTACAGCAATTTCTGGATCTAGTCCCGGCATTTCGGAATAGTTCCACGCGAAGCAATCTTTGTGCTGTAGAAGCACATCCTTTAACGCAGCCACCCTTTCTTCAGATAACAGCTCGCTGATGAATGTCGGTCGCGGGTCATTTGCTGTCCCCAACTCAATTTTCTTGAGATTATCTGCAGTGGTATGGATTCCATCCTCCAGTTCTTTCGGAGCTGGGGGAAATTCTGAGATTACCTCATCGCTGCCGCTTTCAAAGCACCAAGGGAGGTTGTTCATGTCCTCGGACCCTTCTTTTAATATTGTTATCACATGACAGATGCGAATTTTCTGCCAATCCCAATGCGGAGTTGGTTTTATCCTTGTGTTTTCGGGTTCGTGCTTTTGCGGCGGCGCTACCTTCCAACTGTCAGACAACGCGAATTTGCCAAGCTGATATTGGTCCTCAATCCAATTCTTAAAGGTGAAGCAATCTTCAAGCGGATGCCCTACTACTCGATGGTAAAAGCAATACTTTGGGTTAGAGACTTCGCCTGCTTGCTCAGGGTGTTTAGGCTCTGGCTGAGTAAGCATTTGATGTTTTAGAGCAAGATCAAGTATTTTCCTTGTTTTGTTTCGAGGAAATGAGTATGCTCGACCCATTTTCTTCATGAGGGCTAGGTCAATAACGCTCGACTCTCGGATGCGTGGCTTCTTAGCTCTGTTTCGTGGTTGTCGAGCACCTTTTCGGCCCTTCGACTTGTTTTTGCTTTCGCGTCGAACCTTCTTTGTAGCAGGTTGACAAGGAGCGGCATTTTCATCTTTCACCGCCTGTTGAAGGAGGCGCTGTGTCTTGGCTTTCTCATAGATTGCCATTTCACGATCGTGATCATCTCGGGCTTTTTGACTGGCATCCCTTGTAAGTTTGCTCATTTGGTCTTCAGACGATGGGTTGGGAGGTCTTGCATCAGGAACTTTTGCTGATTCAGGATTAGCGTCTTCCCATTGAGCGTCCGCTTCTTCATCAAAGTCATACATGGCATAACAGCTGTTTATTAGCTCCCGTTTCTTCGAGCGAACATACCCGAGCCCTTTTGTTTCCGTTCTCCCGTTAGGCAGTTTGCATTGAGTCCCGGGAACGTTCCAGACCTTGTCGTAGAATTTGGCTTTTCTAGCGGTCTGTGTGAAGGACATCCCTTGACGTTTCAGCAGTTTCTTCAAACCTTTGGTATAATATCTGGAAAGACGGATAGGTTGAAGCCTGTCGAGCGTGGGATCCGCGCCATGCCAAACTTCTTTTTCCACCTTGTTTTCTTCAGAACGGTAGAATAGGATTGCTTTCTCGCCTTCTCGTCCGGGAGGGACATAAAATGTCAGCAATTCTTCCACACTGTTGGTGTCGAGTGTATCCAATTCTTTGTAGTGTTCAAGCGGCACCATGGTTATCTGCAGACTTCGCTCTTCATCAGCGGAAACCCGTATTGAAGGCCGAGCGGGGAATACAGCATGAACTTCATCCTCCGAATCACTGCCGAAGATCAATGAAGGAATGGATGGTCCTGGCCTGGTGGATTGGGATGGACCTGAATAAATTATATCCTCCTCCTCCTCGGTGTCACTGCCGAAGACAGGGATGGTTGCGTTAGTTTTGTTCTCCGGTTTGTGACACCTTTCCGTGTCTTCGAAACTCGGTAAGAAGTATTTGGCATCTTCATACTTGCGAACTTCGTTTACGGAAAACGGATTCAACTCTCCTTCCACTGTGTACTCGAGGCCATCCCTAGAATACTTCATGCACTGATGCTGTGTAGAAGGGATGATATTGTACTCGTGTAGCCATGGTCGGCCGAGCAGAGCATTGTAGCACGTCTTGGCGTCTATAACATGGAATTTGATGTCTGTGACGAGCAACCCGAAGCGTAGCGTCAATATCACAGATCCAAGAGTCTTTGAGGATTGAGAGTCGAAACCGGAGATGGTGATTTTGTCCCGGGCGATGTGTTGGACACTCATGCAAATCTCCTTTAACACTCGCACATTGAGTAAATTGACAGACGATCCGTTATCGACCAAGATTTTTCCTATCTTTATGTCATGGCAGTATCCTGAGACATAAAGGGGGCGATTGTGTTCACACGTCCCGAGGAGAAGGTCTTCATCACCAAAAGCAACGTCGGCTGTGTGCACCTCTTCCAATTCGTCTTTCATCTTTTGTTCGGCTAGGAAGGCTTGGAACTGGTCCGGATCTTGTAGGGCCTTAATCAAAGAATCCCTCGCCTCTTTTGATAGCAATAGGGCATCGAGAATGCTGAGTTGTGAGGGTAGCTTCCTCAGATGCGCCAAGACATTGTAATCTACTTTATTCCTCTTTGGGGGATTCTTGGCGGTTAACTCTTCTGCGACCTGGTCATCCAAAGCGATGTCTTCAGAGACCTTCTCTTTCCCTTTGTTTTTCTTGTTTAAGGGTCCGAGATTCTTTTCAGGTAGCGTCCGATTGCGTAGCTGTATATTTTCGCAAGCCTTCGGTTCTTCTTCTTTTCCCGAAATGGATTCTTTGAAGAGGGGGCCAAGCTCTAGCTCCTCATCGGAATCGCTCCCAAATGTAGGCACTTGTGACCTGACGGTGTTAATCATGTGACAATTGTTGGCAGTTTTTTCAAGTTCTTTGGTCGTGTTTCTTTGTTCCCGACGAATTTTACGCTTTTCCCGTTTAAATCGTTGTCGATTAGCGACGTATCCTTGCCACCACTTATCGAAAGCTTTGCAATCTTGGGTGGGATGCGAGACCTTTTGATGATATAAGCAATAAGAGGGGTGCATTTCTACCACGCCAGTAACTTTTTCTTCAGAGGGTGGTAGCTTCATGCCCATCGATATGGCCTTAGCAAACCTCTTTTTTATCTTGAACTGGCCTTTGTCAGTGGTGGAGGCATTTTGCTCCAGCGGGATCACCTCAGCTCTTTCCTCAAGTCGCTGGCGCTTGGCCCTTTCGAATATAGCCGTCTCGCGTTCTTGATCAGCTTTGCTTTTCAACCGAGCTTCATTAAGAAACGCGCTAATCATTTCAACTGGTAATCCTGGGTCTCCTGATTCGGCATTTGCCCCCGGCGTTTTAGTGCCAGAGGTCTCTTCATCATTCGTGACCGAATGAGAGATCATATGACAGTTCGCCACATACTCCTCGGATTCGTCCGATGAACTCTCTCCCTCATCTTCCTTTTGAAAGACGTGATCAAGGAAATCTTGGAGCGTAATGGGAGTTCGCGCCTTTTGGTTATACTCATCCAGCACGTCGATCTGCTTTTGTAGGTCCGTGCGCTTGTCGCCAGGCTTCACGGGCTTCTTAGATTTCTTCTTCTTCTTTTTCGAAGATTTTGACGACTGACTATGAGCGCTTGAACTACCACCATCGGTCTTCGGAGTCGGTCGTGGCTTCAACATCCTCTCAATAACCTGCGGTTCCAAAGGGTTCTTCCACTTGATCGCTGGACAGGTCTGAAGATCATTTAGCATTCTCCTCGTTTTGGCTGATAATACAACCTCCCAGGGAGTTTCTTCAATAACGGAGCATGTTGCCCCCGGCGTATTCGTCCCCTTAGAGGTGTGGGGCTGCGGAGGATTCACCTTCCATTTGTCAGATAGCGCAAATTTGCCCCGACGGTACTGGTTCTCAAGCCAATTCTTGAAAACGTAGCAATCCTCAATCGGATGGCCTAGCACTCGATGATAAGGGCAGTAATTGGGCTCGTTGGCGTCGTTCGGTTGCAACGGACGTTTCGAATCTGGCAGATTTATGAGTCTGTTGCGCAGCGCCAGCTCGAATAGCCTCCTCGTTTTATCACGGGGGAAAGAGTAAGGGCGTCCCATCCTGTCCTCAAGGGGTACGTATGGGCGTGTATTGTTTGGACGAGCGACCGGCTTCGAGTCGCTCGGTTGTTGTTGGGCACTAGCGACAATGATCGCTTTTCCCTTTCCTTTATCGTTTCGGGAGACTGGTTTCGGGAGAGGGGGTTTATGGCCCATATGGTCCATCTGCGCTAATTTGTCGATCAAAGCCTGGAAGGAAGTCGGCTTGAAGAACATCATGAACTGTGAGATGGTTGCTTGTGGATCAAGGGTTCCAACAAACATTCCCACCGCCGGGGCTTCTTCTATGCGCTGTTCGCACTTCGACCATAGATTACACCACCGTATAGCGTACTGAACCCATGTCTCGCCGGGTTTTACCCTGGCATTGATCAGTGCCGTCATCGGGGTACGCTCACTGGCACTTGCAAAGCGTTGGGTGAAGAGTAGCTCCATCTCCGCAAAGGTTTTTATAGAGTCGTTGGGAAGCTCAGAATACCATTCAAACGCCGTATCTGATAAGCTTCCAACAAACTGGCGAAGCAAAATCTTGTCGTCGCCGCCGGTATTACCGCAAAGCGCCCTGAACTGGGCAACATGTTGATGGGGATTGCCGGTCCCTTTGTAAACATGAAACTTGGGAATCGTGTAACCCGGCGGGTACTTGATTTGGTCATACCAGCCCGGATATGGCCGCCCCGTTTTCACGATTTGACCGGCTGCTTCAGTCGCCTGATGCACCCGTATTTGTTGGGCAATATATTCATCCAAATCAGCTTTTGATATGGTATCCTCTTTAGCTGCGGATAGAGCCGGTGGAGGATTCGACGTCTCTCCCCTATCATCTTCAAGAATCATCGGGGGATCCCCAGCAGGTGGATCTTGTTGAATCATCATACCCACCATATCCTGGAACAGGAGGGCCATTTTCTTTATGTTGGCTGCCTGTTCCGCAGCCTCTTTATCTTTCTTCTCTAGCACGCGCCGAAGGAATTCGGCGTCCGTTTCTTGTTCTTGGCGTTCTTCTGAGGATGTTTCCGGGGTTTCTTTCGGCCCAGTGAGTGCAGCCATTGTGGTCATCATCTCCTGGAACTTTTGTTGCTGCTCCTGAGCTTTGGTCACTGATCGGGTGAGCAGTCGGTGACCCGTAGAAGTACGGCTTTCTTCCTTTCCAGAAGCCATGTAAACCGTATGAACACTTATGCCCCCTGACTTGGGGCGTTTAGGTTCGCCATTTTTAACTCTTGCCGCTGATGCGGGAGCTTTCTCTGGCCTCCTTCTTTTGTGGGCCATCGAGGTTAAAGGAGCCGTTGGAGTGGGCATCCTAGCAACTGTCGTCCCCTGCTGTTTAATGGGGCAGTTTTTGTTATTTTCCACCTTCGCCTTTTTCTGGTGACGCAAGTGGTCTGGATCGATCACAGAGTCTTGAACCCTCCGCCATACTTTATAAACTTTTGAGGATAGCCGTTGAGGGGGCTGTTCTTGTTTTGTTTCTGGAACTCTCTCCGCAGGGGGAGGAGATCTTTTCAACGTAGCAATTGGAGAGTTCTTTTTCACCTTTCTCAGCAATTCAAAGCTGTTCCCAGTTGGAACAGCAGCGTCGACCTCCACCACTGGAGCAGGTGGGGTTAGCCCTGAGGGAGAGTTGCCCCCTGCTTTTCTTACTCGTCGCCAATGGCGACGTCACGCACGACGAGCCATTGGGACTGGCTCGGAGATCGAGATGGTTTCTTGTTGCCCCCTGTTCGAGTGTGGGGTAACTGCCGACGTCAGCCTATCGAAGACTGATGCTTTTTGACCAGCTGGGGGAGGAGTGGGAACCGTCAATCTTGTGAAGACCGACTCTCTGATAGGATAAGCCGCTTCAACGACTTCCGAGGCAGCGGCCGTTGCCCTCTTTGGGACAGCCACTTTATAATTCTGACCTAGCCTGGTGAAAACGGAGGCTGTCGGCTTAGTAGCGGGCGACCCGTTGACAGGGGTCGTGGTAGTAGTGAGCCGGTCAAACACCGACTTCTTGTTCGCTTCCGGTGCGGGTATCGGTATAGAGAAGCTTGTAGGTGGGACCATGGTCCCGAAAAACAGGCCGGTGGTGGCCTGGGTCACCTGTTCAACCGGCAGAGTCAGGTAGGAAGCCGCTTGGGGCCCATATGCTACACCTCTCGGTGAAGTGGGACGTCCGTTGCAGTGGCATTTCGAGCAGTTGGTGCAGTTGGTGGCCATTGAATCTTGAATTCTGCGCCAGGTAAAAGACCAAATCTTAGCAACTTGAAATCCGAAGACAACCATTTAACAAACCGCGATTGGTTCGCGAAGACGACACACGAAGTGTGGAGTGGAAAGAGGAAAAGGTCCCACCGGGCGTGCCAGAATCTGTTCCCCTCCGAACGGCGGCCCGGACTTCGCGTCCGTTGCCTGAGGTTCGGGGCAGATGCTATTTGGTTTTATCCGTCTATCTCTCCGAAAATGCCAAGTTGATTTATGGCACCGTGTATCGGAGGTTTAGACGGATGCGGCCGATATAGCAGACTTCGTCAGATTCCCCCTCAGGGTGAGGGGTTTTTGATTGTGGGGACGCTCTTCCCTGCAGGCGCAAGCCCCTGCAGTTAATTACGCTACCGCATCGCGGTAACAACTTTCTCCTTCTCCAGAATTTCACTTCGTGTCGTGTATGTTTGTTTTGTTTGTGGTTGCCCGTGGATTGTATACGGAGACTGAGTAATGCCGTCGCCCGTAGGACGTGGATTAGTCCAAATCCGTATTTATTTAGATTTGGGTTTGGTATTTTCAGTTTAAGGATGCATTAGTCGCGTTGCGGCTAAGATCAACTTAAACGTTCGTTAAGGATACGTTAGTCTTGTTTTAGACTGAGATCAACTTAACGCAGTGATCAATTTAATTATCTGGCCGTCGGGACTCGTCACCTCTCTGACGTCGTTGAGGGATTACAACGACAAGCGTCTGAGGAGTTCAGAGATGTACCCTTGAACCAAAGTTGATTTGGGGTTTTATTGTTTATTTAAAGATCTAAGGACACATTAACCGTAGCTGGGGCTAAGATCAACTTAGACGGGACCGTTTAGATCCGGCAAAAGAGCGTTCGGGCTCTATTGCGCCAATTTAAGGACGTGGTGGTCCATCGCCAGTTTAGGGACATGGTGGTCCATCATTGGTTTAAGGACGTTTCGGTCCGATATTAGTTTAGGGACGTTTCGGTCCGATATTAGTTTAGGGACGTTTCGGTCCGATATTAGATAAGTGGTCGTTGGGACCCGTCACCTCTTTGACGTCGTTGAGGAATTACAACGAGGGATGTCAAAGGAGTTCGGAGATGTACCCTCGAACCGGTCGTGAATTGGTTGAGGAGAGCCATTTTGCTCAATCAATTTAATTTTAAGGACTTACAGCCAGGATTGGGTTAAGTCCAATTTTTTTTATTTATTTTAGGCTTTGCCTGACTAAAAGAATCAATCCAAACAGGGCTCTGCCCCTTTATTATTTTTGCAATTTGATTTGGGCCAGGCCCTCAAGAATTTTCCAAACAGGGCTCTGCCCTTTTATTATTCTTGTGATTTGATTTGGGCCAGGCCCTTTTAAATAATGAGTTGCACTTGTGCAGAAACTCAAGAATTTTCCAGATTTAAGATCAAAAGTGCATAGCACTTTTGATCTAAATTTGGATCAAAGAAAAACAAGTTTTTTTCTTCTTGTTTTCCTTGATTTCACAGAACCAAGGGTTCATATCAAGTGCAAGGCACTATTTATTTCTTTTTATTGAATTATTCATTTTTTTAATCTTCTGTTCTTCAGAGATTTTTCTCTTCTTCAAAAGAAGCTTCTACCTTTTTCTTTTTTTGTGTTCTTGATTAATCTTCAAGAGTTCTTTCTCTTCTTTTTTTTTTTTGCCAGAAGTTGATTCTTCTTCTTGATGCCCTTTGAATGAGGTCTGGGATCCTATTTATAGTGCTCACAAATTTGTTGAATTTGTTAACAAAATCTTTCCTGAATGATTTTGGGAATTTTCCCACCATTGGATCTTTGATCCAAAGGCAGAAGAAAATCTTCTGGTTTTGGAAAAAAACAGAAAAGATTTCATCAAATTTTCATTCTGTTTCTGCGCAACTCCCCAATGAATGACACGTGTCGCGCAGTGGAAGGCTTGCGCAACGGTGCTTGCGCAACTGCGCAGACACGTGTCGCGCAGATGTGCGCTTGCGCAACGGTGCTTGCGCAACTGCGCAGACACGTGTCGCGCAGCTGTGTCCTTGCGCAACGGTGCTTGCGCAACTGCGCAGACACGTGTCGCGCAGATGTGCGCTTGCGCAACGGTGCTTGCGCAACTGCGCAGACACGTGTCGCGCAGCGGTGCGCTTGCGCAACTGCGCAGACACGTGTCGCACTGTGGACCGCTTGCGCACTGCGCAACGCACGGAATTTGAAGCGTTGCTTCAGAAAATTTGAATTTTCAAAATTCAAATGAGCCTTGCTCAGATTGGGGGAACAGTGACCATTTTGCTTGTGGACGTACCATTTTTTTACGAGTCTGCGTCCTTTTGGGTTTTCACAAACATCGCCGGTAGCCTTGATGTTCTTACTCACGGAGCCCTTTCGGGTTTTCATCCGTGCCTATTTTGCTTGTGGACGTACCGTTTTTTTTTGGGTCAGCCCTAGGATGCTGCGGTTTGTAGTAGTTTACGGATGTTTTGGTCAGGCATAGTATTTTTTCAAGAACCGACTGTTTATTGGCCTGAAGGGTCTTTCGTCATGCATATTCATGAGCAAGTAAACCCCACCTTGGTAGGCCTTGTCTATGATATACGTACCCTTATAATTCGGCTCGAACTTCCTACGTTTGGCATGATTGGGGATCATAGGTTTCTTGACCACTAGCATGAGTTCTCCTTGGCGAAATGTCCTCGGCCTAGTCAATCTCTCGTATGAGAGCGTCATCTTCGCTTTGTAAGCCTCCAAGTTTTGCTGTGCTATGAGCCAAGTTTCATCGAGGGCGTCGAGCTCCTCAAGCCGAAGATGAGCATTCTCTTTGTCTGTTAGCTCGTAATGAACCACCACTCGTAGAGAGGGTAACTCTATCTCCAAGGGGAGTACTACTTCAGCGCCGAATACCAATGCATACGGCGGTGTGTTTGTGGCCGTTTTGAACGTGGTCCGATACGCCCAGAGAGCTTCATGCAGTCTCTCATGCCAGTCTTTCTTATTTTTGGACACTGTCTTCTTTATGATCTTCGTCAAGGTTTTGTTGAAAGCCTCAGCTAGACCGTTAGCTCGGGGATTATAGACCGACGAGTATCTCCAGTCTATATTATGTTGTTGTGCGAAGCGGCTGATTCTGTGACTTCTGTAGGCCGGCCCGTTATTGGAGATAATCCGTCGCGGAGTGCCGAACTAATAGATAATGTGTGTCTTGACGAAATGGAGGATGTTCTCCGTCTTAACTTCCCTTAGCGGCACTGCTTCTGCCCACTTAGAGAAGTAATCGATTGTTGCCAATATGAACCGATGTCCTCTGGATGATACTGGTTCGATAGGCCCAATTATGTCGGTTCCCCACATTTCGAATGGCTAGCTAGCCACCATTGGGTGTAGCGGGTTTGGATGCCGGTGGATGAAGTCTCCGTGAATTTGGCATGAGTGGCACTGCTTTGCATATTCGAGGCAGTCCTGGATCATCGTGGGCCAATAGTATCCCATCATTTTGATCTTCAGCTTCATCTTTGGCCCGGCTTGATGAGAACCGCTGAGTCCGTTGTGAGTTTCTTGGATGACTCTCCTTGCTTCTTCTGGTCCCAGGCATCTTACCCACAGAGAGTCGAACGATCTCTTATACAAAGTATCATTGACGAAGGCGAAAGACAGAGCTCGTTTCATGAGCTGATGTCTTGAGGATGCGTCTTCAGGTGTTTGACGGGATTTAAAGTAGTCTATAAAGACTTCTCTCCAATCCTTAACCTTTTCTTGGTCCTCCATTTGTAGGTTCGTTTGCTTGGTCGCTTCCTTTTCTTCAAACGACTCCGGAGATATTTATGCTAGTGCAACAACCCGACGGCTTTGTACAACGATTCTTACGTCATCGAAGTTTTCGTCAGCCAGTTCTTTAGTGAGTTTGGATAATGCATCCGCCTTGCTATTCTTCGCTGGCGGTATGCTTTCCAGGGCGTAGGAAGGGATTTGAGTTAGCAATTGTTGCACACTTTCGCCATATTTTACCAACTCCTGTTTGCATGTTTGATAGTCGCCGTTTACTTGACTAACGGCCAATTGGGAGTCTCCATATATAAGGAGGTTTTCGATTCCCATGTCGACAGCGATCTCAAGACCTGCTATCAAAGCTTCATATTCTACTTCATTGTTTGTCCTCGTCTCTTTCAAGGAAAAGGCAAAGCGCATTATCCCTCCTTGCGGAGTCACGAAGATAAGGCCTACCCCTGATTTGATTATAGGGGTGCTGTGCTTTCTCTTCATCATGGAAGATGCCCCATCAAAGTAGAGTTCCCATCGGGTATCACTCCCTCCTTTCTCCCTGTCGATCGTGTCAAACGCGTGCCCGTCCGGCAGTTCACAATTTAAGGGTGAGTCGGCAGCTATCGGATGCTCGGCGAGGAAGCCGGCGATGGCCTGGCCTTTCACTGCTTTGAGGGGTCGATAGATTATCGAGAACTCCATCAAGAGGAGGGCTTATTTAGTGAGTCGTCCTGTTAGTATGGCTCTTGACATCAAATATTTGAGAGGATCCACCTTTGATATGAGATGGAACTCATGCGCCAAAGCATAGTGTCTGAGCTTCGTTATTGCGAAGATTAACACAAGGCAGTGTTTTTCGATGGGGGAGTAGTTGTTTTCTGCCCCCAATAGAACTCGAATCAAATAGTAGAGGGCTCTCTCTTTCCCTTGGTCGTTCTCCTGTGCCCATAACACGCCTAAAGAACCTTCAAGGGCTGTTGTGTACAGGATGAGGGGATTTCCTTTGACTGGAGTGGTCAGTACCGGCGAATTCTGCAGGTATTGCTTTATTTTGTCCAGTGCGCTTTGGCATTTGCGATCACAGACGAATAGGGTCCCCTTCTTCATTAAATGGCTGTAGGGGCGGCACTAGCCGGAGAGATTGGCTATGAATCGTCGGATATATGCGAGCTTTCCTTGAAGAGACCGCAGTTGCTTGAGAGTTCTTGGCGGAACCATTTCCATGATCGCCTTGATCTTCGACGGGTCTATCTCGATACCTCGGTGTCGTACGATAAATCCTAGGAATTTGCCCGAGGAAACTCCGAACGCACATTTCAGAGGGTTCATCTTCAGGTTGTATTTCCGAAGGCACTGGAACACGATCTTCAGATGCTCCTAATGCTCCTCGTACGACTTGCATTTCACAATGAGGTCATCAATATAGCATTCGACGATTTCATGTATGAGGTCATCGAAAATCTTTATCATGGCCCTCTGATAGGTAGTGCCGGCGTTCTTCAAGTCGAAAGGAATCACTTTGTAGCAGAATATGCCCAGGGGAGTCCAGAAAGCGGTATCCTTCTGGTCTTCGGGGTGTATCTTTACTTGATTGTACCCTGATGATCCGTCCATGAAGGAGAAAACTTAATTAGTGGGCGTGTTGTCTATCATCAGCTCGGTAACCGGTACGGGAAAATCACCCTTCGGGCAAGCTTTGTTGAGGTCCCGAAAGACTACGCAGATGCGCACCGTCCCATTTTTCTTCATCACCGGGGAAATGTTAGCGATCTGGTCAGGATACTGAACTTCTTGGGTAAAGCCGGAGTTGATTAGCTTCTTGACTTCGGCGTTGATGCTCATTTCAAGTTCGAGCCGCATTCTCCTCGGTGCTTGTTTGACTGGATTGACGTCTGGAGATATCGCCAATTTATGCACCGCTATCTCTGGATCTAGCCCCGGCATCTCGAAATAGTTCCATGCGAAGAAGTCTTTATACTGCATGAGCATGTCCTTTAGCGCAGCTACCCGTTCTTCGGATAGCAGCTCACTGACGAACGTAGGTTTCGGGTCGTTTGCCATCCCCAAGTCGATTTTCCTTAGGTTATCCGCAGTAGTATGTATTCCATCTTCCAGCTCTTTTGGCGCCGATGGAAGTTCTGAGATCAACTCATCTTTATCCTCATTTTCGAAGCACCAGGAGAGGTCATCCATATCCTCGCGTATTCCTTCTTCTGACAGCGTTATCACGTAACAGGTACGAGATCATTTCCAAGACCGATATTGATCTGGTTCTACTCTCGCTATGTACATTGCTTTTGGAACATGCTTCTGTGGTGGGGTTACCCTCCAACTGCTGGATAGAGTAAACCTGCCTTGCTGATACTGGTCTTCTACCCGGTTTTTGAATGTGAAGTAGTCTTCGAGAGGATGTTATATCGCTCGTGATAGGAGCAATAATCCGGATGAGAGACCTCGTCTGTTTATTCGGGATGTTTGGACTCCGGGAGCGTAATCATTTGATGTTTCATGACAAGATCGAATATCTTTCTTGTCTTGTCTTAGGGAAAAGAATATGCTCGACCCATCTTCTTTATAAGAGACGAATCCCGGCTGCTTAATTCTCGATCGTGTGGCTTCTTGGACTCGCTTTGCCGTTGTCGAATGTTTTTTTCCTTTCTTTAGTTTGTTTTTGCCTCCGCGTCGGGTCTTCTGTATGACAGGCTGGCGACGAAGGGAATCGTCAATCTCCATACCTTGCTGAAGGAGGCGCTGCGTCCTGGCTTTCTCGTAAATGACCATTTCACGGTTGTGGTCATCCCGGGTCTTTTGACCCGCTTCCCTTATTAGTTTGTCCATCTGTTCTTCAAACGACGGACTTGGCACTTTTACGGCAGGATCTCGTTTTGGTTCAATCACAGTATCTTCTAACAGAGCATCCCCTTCTTTATCGAAGTCATGTATAACGCAGCAGCCATGGAGTCACTCCCAGTTCTTGGATCGAACATATCCAAGCCTGATCGTTTCTATTCTTCCGTTGGGCAATTTTCGCTGAGTTCCGGGGACGTTCCAGATCCTGTTGTAGAACTGAGCTTGTCGAGTAGTCTGTTTGAAGAGTAAGCCTTGACGCATCAACAGCCTTTTTAATCCTTCTGTGTAGTATCTGGGCAGACGGATGGGCTGGAGCCTATCAAGCATATAATCGACACTATGCCATATTTCTTTCTCTACTTTAGTTTTCGCGGATCGATAAAAGAGGATCGCCTTTTCATCTTTCCATCTGGGAGGGATGTAGAACATCTGCAGTTCTTGCACACTATAGGTATCAAGTGCGTCGAGCTCTTTGTAGTGCTGCCGTGGAACCATAGCGATTTGCAAATTCTGATCATCTCCAGCGAAGGCCTATGCTGATGGACGGACCGAGAATACTGCATTGATCTCGTCTTCAGAGTCACTGTCAAAGACCAGAATAGGGGTAGACGGTCCCGGTTTGTTGCATTGGGGCGGTCTTGAATAGACTATCTCTTCCTCCTCCTCGATATCGCTCCCAAAAACCGGAATAGTGGTGATAGTTTTCTGCTTATTCTCTGGTTTATGGCATCTTTCCAAATCTTCAAAGTCTAGTAGGAAATACTTTGCATCTTCGTACTTTCAGACTTCATTCACGGAAAATGGGTTCAGCTCTCCTGTCACGGTATACTCGAGACCATCTTTGAAGTACTTCATACACTAATATTGTGTAGAAGGGATGATGTTGTATTCGTGTAACCAAGGCCTGCCGAGTAAAGTATTGTAGCAAGTCTTGGCGTCGATGACGTGAAATTTGATGTTAGTGACGAGCGACCCGAAGCGTAATGTTAGTATTATGGACCCGAGCGTCCATGATGACTGGGAGTCAAAACCAGAGATGGTGATTTTATCTCGCGCCAGATGCTGGACGCTTATGCAAATTTCTTTTAACACCCTCACATGCAGAAGGTTGACAGAGGACCCGTTGTCAATTAGGATCTTCCCTATCTTGAAATCATGACAATACCCGGTAACATACAAGGGACGGTTATGCTCGCACATTCCGAGAAGGAGATCTTTATCGCTGAAGGTGATGTCGGCTATGTGGACTTCTTCCAGCTCATCCTTCATCTTTTCTTCGGCAAGGAAGGCTTGAAACTGCCCAGGGTCCTGTAACGCCTTGATCAGAGAATCTCGTGCATCTTTAGACAAAAGAAGGGCATCCAAGATGCTCAGTTGCGAGGGTATCTTCCTCAGGTGTGCCAGGACATTGTAATCCGCTTTGCTCTTCTTGGGCGGATCCTTGGCTGCCAGCTCTTTGACGACTCGGTCATCGAGGGAGATATCCTCAGGGACTTTTTCCTTCCCCTTATGTTTTCTATTCGATCCCCTGTTTGCAGGTCCGAGATTCTTTTCGGGCAACGTACGGTTGCACGGCTGAATATTCTCACAGTTCTTCACCTCTTCCTCTTTTCCTGAGGTGAATTCCTTGAAGAGAGGGCCAAGGGCTATTTCTTCATCAGAATCACTCTCGAAGGTGAGAACTTGCGATCCCCCGGAATCAACCATGTGACAGTCGCCGGCAGTTCCTTTGCGCTCATCTGTCGTGCTTCTCTCTTCTCGACGAGTTTTGCGCTTCATCCGCTTGAAACGCTGTCGATGAGCAACGTATCCCTGCCGCCAGTTTTTAAAGGCGTTGTAGGGTCCGTGATCCTCCGATGGTATAAGCAGTAATTTGGATGTGCATTCGCTTCGTCAAGGTGTATGTTGTCAGGAGTATTTCCTTTAAAAGGCGGCAGCTTCATTCCCATTGACAGGGCTTTGGCGAATTGCTTCCTTGTCTTAAGCCTGCTTTTGTCTGCTGTAGGGGTGCTTCGATCTGGTTGGGGTACTCTACGGTTTCTCAATACCGGAGCCTCTTCAACTTAACGCCGACGCTTGGCCCTCTCGTATATAGCCGTTTCTCGCTCTCTGTCAGCTTTGCTTTTCTGAAGAGCTTCGCTCAGCAGCCTGTCAATCAATTCGTCTGATGGCTCCAGGGATTTTGGTTCCGGTTCTGGATCTGCCTCTAGTTTCTCTGTATCAGGATCCTCTTTATGGTCTATTGACGTGTGAGAGATCACGTGGCAGTTTGCCACATAATCCTCGGCTCTTCTGAAGAATTGTCTCCTTCATTAGCGTCATCGTCTTCATTTTCAAGAACATGCTTAAAGAATTCATCCAATGTGATTGGGGTCCGTGCCCTCTGGTTTATTCTTCCAGTGCATCGATGTATTTCTGCAGACCTGTATGGCTATCGTCAGGTTGGACGGGCTTCTTGGCCTTCTTCTTTTTCTTTAAAGACTTTGGAGGCTTGGCCTGAATGTTTTGTCCACCTTCACCAACTTTCAGCGTTGGGCGCGGCTTCAGCATCCCCTCAATAATCTTAGGTTCCAACGGGCTCTTCCACCCAATCGCCGGACATGCTTGGAGATCTTTCAGCATAATTTTAGTTTTTGTCGAAAGAACAACTTCCCATGGAGCTTCTTCTATAAATGAGCATGATGCCCCCGTTGTGTCCATCTTTTTCGGAGCGTATGGTTCTGGCGGATTTACCCTCTAATTTTCAGACAATACGAATTTGCCTTACTGGTATTGGTCCTCAATCCAGTTTTTGAAGACAAAGCAATTTTCGATTAGATGGCCCGTTATTCGGTGGTAGGGGCAATAGTTGGGACTGTTGATGTCACCGGGCTGCAGTGGGCGCTTCGGATCTAGAAGGGTGATGAGCTTGTTGCGCACTGCCAGTTCGAACAGTCTCCTTGTTTTATCCCGGGGAAACGAGTAAGGGTGTTTTAGCTTCTCGTTGAAGAATCGCTATTTATCGTTTTGGCGATCAGCTGGTTTTGGACTATCGGGCTGCTGCTGAGCATTGGCAACGAAGGTCGCTTTCCCTTTCCCCTTTTCGTTCGAGGCTCTATTTTCGAGGAAGACGGTCTATGGCCCATCTGGTCCATTTGGGCCAGCTTGTCAATCAAGGCCTGGAAGGTAGTCAGCTTGAAAAAAATCATGAACTGGGATATGATCGCATGAGGATCGAGGGTTCCTACGAACATGCCCACAGCAGGAGCTTCCTCTATGCGCTGTTTGCACTTTGACCATAGGTTCCGCCACCGAATTGCATAATGAACCCATATTTCTCTCGGCTTCACCCTGGCATTGATCAACGCCGTGATTGGGGTGCGTTCGCTGGCGCTTGCGAAACGCTGGGTGAATAGAAATTCCATCTCCATAAAAGTTTTGATGGAGTCATTGGGAAGCTCTAAATCCCATTCGAACGCCGCCTCCGCCAAGCTGCCGACGAATTTGCGAAGCAGTAGCTTATCGTCACCACCAGTATTGCCGCAGAGAGCCCTGAACTGAGCGACATGTTGATGGGGATTTCTTGTCCCCTTGTATACGTGGAACTTAGGAATTGTGTATCCTGGTGGGTACTTAATCTGATCGTACCAGCTTGGGTATGGTCGCCCAGTTTTGACGATTTGGCCGGCAGCTTTGTTCGCTTGATGAGCTCGTACCTGTTAAGATATATAATCATCGAGCGCAGCTTTCGAGATTGTTTCCTCCTTTGCAGCTGAAGAGGCCGGAAGAGGGTTTGATGTCTCTCCTTTATCGTCTTCAATTATTACTGGAGGATCTTCGGCTGGGTGGTCTGGCAAAATCATCATACCCACCATATCTTGGAACAATAGCGCCATTTGTTTTATATTGGCCGCTTATTCCGCGGCCTCTTTGTCTTTCCTCTCGAGCATTCTTTGGAGGAATTCAGCATTAGTTTCCTGTTCTTGGCGCTATTCTGACGACGTCTCCGGGTTTTCTTTCGGCCCAGTGAGCGCGACCATCTTCGTTAGCATTTCCTGGAGCTTTTGCTGTTGCTCCTGGGTTTTTGTCACAGATCGGGTGAGTGGTCGATGAACCGTAGGCTATCCTCCTTCCTAAAAGCCATGTAGATGGTGTGCACTACCATGCCCCCAGACTTGGGGCGTTTGGATTTAGCACCCTTGAGATTTGTCGCAGACACAGGGATCTTCTCTGGCCTTCTCCTTTTATGGGCGATGGAAGTTGCGGGGGCTGTTGCAGCCGATGCTTTCCGTGGTACGACGGCGGTGAGATTCTCTTCTTGCCTGATCTTCATTTTCTTCTGTCGGCGGGAGTAGTCTTGGTCGGTCACAGAGTTTTGGACTCTTCGCCAGACCCTGTGGATTTTGGAGGACAGCTGCTCTGGCATTGTTTCAGTAACATTCTCCACAGACGGAGGAGATCTTTTAAGCACGGCGTTCAGAGAGTTCTTGCGCACCCTCATGAGTGGTTCAAAGTTGTTCCCAGTTGGAACAACAGCGTCAATTTCCACCATCGGAGCTGCTGGAGTCAATCCAGAAGGGGAACTACCCCCAGCTTTCCTCACTCGGTGCCAGTGGCGACGTCGAGCGCGTCTTGCAGATGGGATCACCTCCGTTGTCGGGGTAGCTGTATCGTGCCTCATGCTTTGATGAGAAACAGTTATTGGTGTCAGCCTATCAAAGACTGACGTCCATTGGAAGGGGATGGCCAACCTGTCAAAGGCAGACTTTCGAGCAGGGGTAGCAGCCTTGGTAACTTCTCCTGGAGCGGGAGTTGGAATGGCCAGTCTTGTGAAGACCGACCCCTTAGTAAGAGAAGTCTCTCTGATGACTTCATTTACTGGAGCAGGGATGGCTATCCGTTTCGGAATAACCCCTTCAGGTATTGCGGGCTTCTTCACGGGCCCATTGGAGATTTGGCCCAATCTGTTAAAGACCGAGGCGTTGGATTTGGGCGACCCGTTGAGAGGGGCCGCGGTAGTTGCAAGCCGATCAAAGACCGACTTCTTCGGAGCTTCTTGCGATGGTACTGGGGCGTTGAAGCTCATTGGTGGGAGCATGGTCCCGAAGAACAATCCCGTGGTGGCCTGAGTCACCTGTTCCACTGGCATGGCGAAGATGGAGGCCGCTTGGGGCCCATAAGTCACTCCTCCGGCGAGGACGGAGTGGAAGTTGTTGTTGCAGCTAGTGCAGTTGGAAGCCATTTTATCTGCACGGGAGCAAGACACCAAATCTTAGTACCTAAAATCCAGGGGAAACCGTATTAAACCGCGATTTGTTTGCGAACACGACACACGAAGTGTGGAGTGGAAAGAGAAAAAAGTCCCACCGGGCATGCCAGAATCTGTTCTCCACCGAAAAGACGCGATCGGGACGTCGGGACGTCTGACCTGAATTTTGGGGGGAAGATGCTATTTGGGTTTTATCCGTCCACCTCTCCGAAGATGCTAAGTTGATTTATGGCACCGTGTATCGGAGGTTTAGACAGATGCGACCGTTGTAGCAGACTTCGTCAGATTCCCCTCGTTCAAGAGGTTTTTGATTGTGGGGAAGCTCTTCCCTGCAGGCGCAAGCCCCTGCAGTTAATTACTCTACCGCATCGCGGTAACCGCTTTCTTCTTCTCCGGATGGTCACTTCGTGTCGTGTCTGTTTGTTTTATTTTTGGTTGCCCGTGGATTGTATACGGAGACTAATTTGTGTTGTCGCCCGTAGGGCGTGGATTATTCCAAATACATATTTTCTTAGATTTGGGTTTGGGATGGTTTTAAGGACCGTTAATCTTATTTTAGATTAAGATCAACTTAAACATTATTGAGGATACGTTAATCTAATTTTAGACTAAGATCTACTCAACTAGGTTTTGGGATCATTTAGATCCAACGATAGAGTATTTGGACTCTATCGCTTTAGTTTAAGGACATTGTGGTCCATTGGGTTTAAGGACATCATAGTCCATGGAGTTAAAAGACATCATAGTCCGTAAAGTTTAAAGACATTATAGTCTATGAGTTTAAAGACCTCACAGTCTATAAAGTTTAAGGACATCATAGTCTATGAGTTTAAAGACCTCATAGTCCATAGGGTTTAAAGACATCATAGTCTGTAAAGTTTAACAGTTTAGGGGTGCGCCAAAAGTTATTGGTTATTGGGACCCTCCATGTCTCTGAAGACGTTGAAAGATTACAACGACAGGTATCAGAGGTATGAAGAGATGTACCCTTGAACCAATGTCCCGACTGGGGGATGGGATGAACATCGGTTTAGATGCCATTTGTTGGGAGCTCATCAGCTGTCTTTGGGGCTGAGATCGGTTTTGGAGACCCTGAGCATGAGGGGATCAATTTATAGTTCTTGGAAATTTGGTCTTAGTCTGGCTAATATTAGCCTTTCATAGTGTTCAAAACTAGTATATATTCAGCGTTCACGTGTTCTCACGTAAGGTGTTCAAAATAATATTAAACACTAAAATTCAAAGGCGCTCACGTGGGGTCACGTGAGGCGCTTGAAGTAGTATTAAACTTCAAGAATTTGAAGTGCTGCTTCTGCGGGTTTATTCTTTTGTTCTTTTCTGAGCGCTAAGCGCTATTGGGTCACGTGAGATCATATGAGATACCCCAAAAGTGGAAACTGCCTTTGATTTATTCCCTTTTTGCTGTGTGATTGCCAAGTACTACTACAGGTTCACGTGTGATCATGTGAGCCAATCCATTTTGTTCCTCAAAGGCGCTCACGTGGGAGTATGTGATCGGCTGTTGTCATGTTGGGTACCAATCCTTTTACGTGCATGGAGATCCTGAGTTTTGAGACTTTCAAACCGATTGTTTTGTAAGAATTGAATTCTTAGGACTTAGTTTTTCTCTTTGGTTTGGGATTTGTATGACAGAATTTCCCCGATGAGAATTAAATTCTCAACTTGTGGGGAGATCTGCTTCTGCAGATCCTTTACCATAAGGGAGAACTAAGTTCTCATATGAAGGGTTAAACCCTTGTTTCATCAGAGGAATTAAATTCCTAGGAATTAAATTCCTGCATACTTTTATGGGAGAATTAAATTCTCTGAAATTATATCTCCCTCTAGGTTTTGGATCTGCATGGCAAAATCTTCCTGATGAGAATTAAATTCTCAACTTGTGGGAAGATCTGCTTCTGCAGATCTTAACCATAGGAAGAACTAAGTTCTTTTTATAAGAGTTAAACTCTTATGGAGGTGAAAAAGAAGATGAGAACTTCTCCGAGTTTTGTTCCTTCTCTTACCTCAAATTTTTCTTTTTTCTTTTTTTCTTTTTTAACTTCAAATTTAGGAATGGTTCTATCTTTTTTTCTGTATCTCCCTTTTCTCTTATTTATAGGAGAAAGAAAATAATCAATTTGTTCAGAAAATCTCTCATTGAGAAATTTTGATCAACCAAAATGATCTTTTAGATCAATCGGTGAATTTTATTCACCGTTGGATTTTTAATCCAAGGACTTCTGTTTTACAGAAGATATTTCTTTTATTGTTCGTAGCATGTTTAGGAAGATATTTCATTGCACAAAATTTTTCTGTAAATTGGTGATTTTTAATCACCATTGGATTTTTAATCCAACGGCGCTCTGCTTTACAGAGTGCAATTTTTCTTGTTTAGAAAGATCCAAGGAAATATTTTCCAAAATAGTGCTTTTAACCCCTTTGTTTAGAATTTAATTCTATCTATTCAGAAGGCATAGGAGCTATCACGTGTACCACGTGACCCTTCATAGAATTAATTTGGTTTGCAGGGGACCAATCAGAGGGAAGTCATCACATGGTAACACGTGAGCTTCTTTGTTCTTTGTTTGTTTTATAACTGAGTCCCATACGTTTTGTGTGAAAGAGAATCACGTGCTTGCACGTGAGGCTTTAGTTGCCACCTACTAAGCGGAGCCGCTTACTCTGCATACAGATGCATCACGTGCTTGCACGTGATGCTCCACTAGAGAGAACTTTTTCCTTTTCCCTCTCTGAGTTTCTTCGTAGGGGATTGATGATCACGTGCTTACACGTAATGCTTCCATTAGTGGGGAATTTTCCCTTTTCCTTCTTCTTTCTGAATTTTTATAAGGGAACGATCTTCAATTTCTATTATTTCGATAAATCGTTTGATAATCTTAACATTCTTCCTCTCCACTCACGTCGATGGTGGATGCTCTCGTCCGTGTTCAGGCGGCGGGCCCTACTCACCAGGTCGCGGTTCCCCCCAAGACAACGACGCACGCAGAAAGGTCGATGCCCACTCTCCCCTCAGCGTCATCGAGCGCCGGCGTGCCACCTCTGGCAACCACGGCCTACGCGCAGGCCATGATTCCATGACCCACTGGGCTCCGGAAGGCTCCATACCCCGGTCTCGGGGAAGACTGGGCCATCGCCCCGATGTCCGACACGCGCCCACACCCTCTGAGGAGGTGACGGTTAGCTCGCCTGTTTCCAGGAATGATCGAAGCCCCCACTCATGTCAAGACCGCGGAGGTGCACGTCGGGACTACTCGAGAAGAACCTCGCCTGAGGATCTGAGAAATCTGATAGAGCTAAATTGAACACGCACCGCCGCACAGACCAGGTTCGGAGGCGGTCGCCACTCCGACTATGTTGAATCCTCGGGTTACCACCACCGACTCGAGGCCCTCGAAAAGAAGATCGGGGGCATACGGCGAAACGACCATCCGTCCGACGAAGGAGCTAGGTATTCTGCGGATTCTCTCACAAAGCCCTTCACTGAGGAATTGCTGGCCGAACGTGTCTCATCCAAGAATAAGCCGCCCAAGGCGGAGCTCTTTGACGGGAAGTCCGACCCAAAATATCATTTGGACACATTTACAGCGGGCATGAGCTTCCAAGATAACTCGGACGCAGCTCAATGCCGCGCTTTTCCCACCACCCTAATCCGGGCAGGTCGGGACTGGTTCCGGAGGCTGGCGCTCCGCTCCATCTTGACCTTTGATTAGCTGGCCACCCAATTCCTCGGTCATTTCGTCGGGAACAGACGACAGAAGAGGACAGTCGATTACCTCTTCACCATAAAGAGCGGGGACAAAATACTTTAAGGGATATGTCACTCGCTTCTACAATGCTCTCCTCGAGGTCCCCGAGCACCGCGATGAGACGGTTATCACCGCACTAAGGTCGGATTTTAGGCACAAAGAGTGGCTCCGCTCTTTTGCATTAGCGCAACCTAAGACCATGGCTGAAGAAAAAGCTTGGACCGAGCGGGAATCCTACTCGAATCGGAGGTGCACTCGAATATGCCCAGAGGTGACCAAGCCGACCAAAAGAAGAAGGGCAGAGAAGAGAAAAATTGGATTGACCGACCAAAACCTTACTCCCCAAAGTTCTAGGAGTACACTCCTCTTAACATCTCTCAGACTGAGCTGTTGGAGGAAACGAAAGGCGAAAAGTTCTTTAAGCTCCCGCCAATTACCCAGAGGGCAGGAAAACGTCTCCGTGGCCCTTACCGCGCCTTCTATAGGGCACCCGACCGAGAACTGCAAACAACTCCGTGACTACATTGAGGAGTTGATCTGCTCTGGCCACTTGGCGAAGTACCTAAGGGACAAATGGTAGGCGGAATGAGAACAACCCGATCGCCCCCGGGGAATTAACGATCGGCCAAATCATGGTCGTTACCCCGGGTCGTGCTTGAGAAACTGGTGGAAATCACCACCTCCTCCCTGTCGAAGGTGTAAGCGATCCACCTCAGAAGAGGTGTAGGAAGGATGAGCCCATCATCTTCTCTGATGAAGACTTCCATGGTATATCGCTGCCTCACAACGACCCCCTCATGATAACGTCCCGGGTCCACCGTTACGAGATACAGAGGATATTGGTTGATTTAGGTAGCTCGGAGGATATCCTGTTCTACGATCGTTTCCAACATATGAGGCTAGGACCATCCAACCTACAGCCAACCTCCCATATCCTCTCTGGGTTCACCAACCACTCCATCCCGGCTGAGGGAACGGTCACCCTCCTTCTCAACATTGAGGAAGTGGGTTACATGCGAACCCTACTGGTGAACTTCCTCGTCGCCAAGGTGCCTTCGTATTATAACATTCTCCTAGGACGCCCTACATTGAATGCCCTCTGGGCTCAAATCTCGACCTATCACCTTATGATCAAATTCCCGTTAGATCAAGGTGGATAGGCGGGGTCTACGGGAGCCAACAGATCGCTAAGATTTGCCTTGCCTCGATGTCCCCCACCGGAGAGCAGGGCGACAATTGGGAAGATGCACCTAATTTCCAGAGGTCTTTGGATACACACAACGACCAAAAAGAAATCTGAGGAGCCCCGGTAGAAGCGTTGATAGAAGTCCCCTTCATCGAGGGGGTCGATGGACAGACCGTTCAGATCTGTTCTCTTTTGACAGGAGACCGTCGTGAAGACTTGATCCTCTTCCTCAGAGGAAATTCAGACGTATTTTCCTGGACACCGGCAAACATGCCCGGGATTGACCCCAAAGTTATCTCACACGGTCTCGGAGTCAACCCAAAGGCCAGACCCGTCCGACAAAAGAAGCAAAGTTTTGCGCCAATCAAGCAAAAGGCGATTGAGGACGGGGTCGATCGATTGCTCGCAGCGAACTTCATTAGAAATCTTGATTATGCGGATTAGCTGGCGAACGTGGTCATGGTAAAAAAGGTGAATGGAAAATGGCGCATGTGCGTCGATTTCACGGACCTGAACAAAGCATTCCCTAAAGACAACTATCCCCTCCTTCGGATAGACCAGCTAGTGGACAGCTCGGCCGGCCACGAATTACTTAGCTTCATGGATGCTTTCTCCGGCTACAATCAGATCCGGATGAACACGGCAGATGAAAAGCTTATCGCTTTCACCACATATCGGGGGGTATACTGCTACAAAGTGATGCCCTTCGGTATTAAAAACGCTGGGGCCACGTATCAGCGCCTCATTAAAAAACTGTTCAAACCGCAGATCAGGAGGAACATGGAAGTCTACGTCGACGACATGCTTGTAAAATCAACCTCATCGAATGGGCACACAAAAGATCTCGGGGAGACATTCGACGTCCTGCGCAAGTACAGAATGAAGCTGAATCCAGCTAAGTGTGCGTTCGGAGTCACCAATGGGAAATTCCTCGGGTTCATGGTCACCCATCGAGGAATTGAAGCGAACCCAGAAAAGATCAGCGCCATTCTCAACATGGACACACTAAAGAGCAATGTTGAGATCATGCGGCTCACATGGAGATTAGCCGCTCCGAGTCGTTTTATTTCAATATCCAGGAAGAAGTGCCTCTCGTTCTTCAAAGCCTTAAGAAAAATCTCCAAGTTCAAATGGTCGGAGGAGTGTCAGAACGCTTTCGAACAACTCAAGGCGCACCTATCAACTCCCCCGCTGCTCACTCGACTAGTCGAAGGAGACGAGCTATTATTATACCTCGTGGTCTCTGATTAAGCTGCAGGCTCAGTGCTTGTCAGGGAATTCGATGATGTACAGAAGCCGGTTTACTACATAAGCCACGTTTTCAAGGACACGGAAACAAGATACCCGGTTATAGAAAAGAAAGTCTTGGCACTTGTTGTCGTCTCAAGAAAACTACGGCACTATTTCCAGGCGCACACCATCCCCGTCCTCACCGACCGACCTATAGGGACTATTCTCACTTCCCTTGAATCATCGGGACGACTGGAGAAATGGAGGTGGGAATTATCCCAATTCGACATCAAGTACCGCCCTAGGCAGGCCATCAAAGCGCAGGTCTTAGCAGACATCGTGGTCGAATGCACTATTCCTACTAAAGAAGAAGCGGTAGCACAGGGCCCCAAACCACGTCCCTCGGTCGAGGAAGTACCCGACTCCGTCCCCGACTGGGTGCTCTACGTGGACGGATCCTCTACCGAGAAAGGGAGCTGGGCTGGCCTGATCATCCGAGGCCCGGACGAAGCGGAGATGGAATACTCTTTGAAGAGCTTCGAACAATGCCGCGGAATACGAGGCTTTGTTAGCCGGATTGCGAATTGCCTCCGGGGTAGGGCTGAAGATGATCTGAATTCGCAGCGGCTCTGCATTGGTCATCGGCCAAGTAACCAAGCGTTTCAAGGCCCGAGAACCGCTCATGATCAAATATATGGCCGAGGTAAAAAGGCTTTGCAAAAATTTCGACGAAGTCCACGTAAAGCAGATTCCCCGGACCCTGAACACTCAAGCCGATGCCTAGAGCAAGCTCGCTTCTTCCTATACTGCCGACCATAAAAGAAACATCCTCTTCAAAATCTTACCATAGCCCAGCATGGAAGACGGGGAGGTAACGCTCCAAGTATATACTACTCAGGAGGAAGGCCAAGATTGGAAGAATCCCCTCATGGAGTTCCTAAAAGATGGTATACTTCCAGATGACCGAGGGGAGGCTCGCCGCCTTTGGGCAAAAGCTCTTCATTTCATCTGGAGCAATGGAAACCTCTACAAGAAGTCATACACTCAGCCCCTGCTCCGATGCGTCGACCCCCACGAAGCCGACTACGTTGTACGAGAGATACATGAAGGGGTCGGGGGAGCACATCAAGGGGCCCACACCCTGGTCCAGAAGACACTACTCCAAGGATATTATTGGCCGAGGATACACCAGAATGACGAGAAGCTCGTCAGAAGATGCAAGAACTGCCAACTCCACGGCAGCATACCTCATTTCCCCGCTACCGAGCTAACGCCCCTCAGTTTCCCTTGACCGTTTGCATAATGGGGGATGGATATGGTAGGCCAACTCCCCACCGGCACGGACGGACACAAATACATCCTTATCGCGGTAGACTACTTCACGAAGTGGATAGAGGTCGTGCCCATCAGAAAACCAGACGCCATCTCTACTATAAAGTTCCTGCAAAACAATATCATCTCTCGATTTGGAATCCCGAGGAGTATCATTACCGACCACGGGATCAACTTCGAGAATGACAATGTTAAAGAATTTTGCAGCGACTACCACATACTAATGAAGTTTTCCGCGGTCGCGCATCTGCAATGCAACGGACAAGCCGAGGTAGAAAACCGAGGAGTCATACACGTACTCAGGGCTCGCTTGGAAGGAAGACAGGGCAGTTGGGTCAAGGAATTGCCACGGGTGCTATGGGCATTGCGGAACTCGAAGAAAACACCCACGGGAGAAACCCCGTTCAGCCTCTGCTACGGTACCGAGGCGATGATCCCGGATGAGATCAGACAGCCCAGTTATAGAGTCGAACACTTCGACGATGAAGCGAACACCTCGGCACTCCAGACCAACTTGGACGTATTATTGGAAAAGCGAGATCGAGCACATATTAGAGCAGCCGCCTATCAACAGCAAACCGCTCGATACTACAACGCCCGAATTAAAATATCGGGCCTTCAAGTCAGGATATCTGGTCTTACGAAGGAATGAGTTTGTGGACCAAGAAAGGCTGCATAAATTCTTCCCGAAATGGGACGGACCATTCTTCGTAGCAGAAGCATTGCCCAGTGGAGCATATCGCTTACAAGACGGTGGGAGGCGTAAGTTCCTTCGGCCCTACAACGCCGAAAAACTCAAATTGTACAAATAAGAATGTCTTCTTCTTTTGAAACAATGTAATTCTTATTGACATTGAATTAAATCTCCTGAGCTAGGTCCTCTCATAAAGGAGACCTTTTGCACAACTTTTGTTTCACTCGGTTCCAAAACCCCTAGGTTTGTTTTAAAAATTGTGTAAAATATACTGAGGGGATAAAAATAGACAATACGCATAAAAAAAGAAGAACTTTATTCATTAAGAAGGTATTATAAGCTCCTCAGCCTTACAAAAATTACAACAAAGGGGGTCGGAGATTAAGGTAGCCTTGTCGATGGTATACCGAGGAAACTTCCTCCAACCGATCCAATGCAGCATCGACCCGTTCCCTTCGGCGGTACTCACGAACCTTAGACGGCATAGACTCCCCAGGTTCCTCATCCACCGAGTTTGATTCAACGACCGATCTTTGCTAGAAACTCTTGAGCAAAAGGTCCACCGAGCAGCTTCCCTGCTCGGTCATCCACAAGCGGGTAACTTCCTGCCCAACAACGCTGTGGATCTAAATCCCTTATCACGAGGCCGCCGAGCAATTTTCTGCTGGCCCATCCCTAGTGGGTAGCTTCCTAACCAACTATGCTAAGGATCTAAAGCCCTCCACATGAGGCGACCGAGTAACTTTCTGCTCGGTCATCCACCAGCGGGCAGCCTCCTGCCCAACAACGTTGTGGATCTAAAGCCCTCCTCACGAGGCGACTGAGTAGCTTTCTGCTCGGTCATCCATCCTTAGTGTGTAGCTTCCTACCATCTATGCTAAGGATATAAAGCCCTCCTCTCGAGGCCACCGAGCAGCTTCCCTGCCCAGTTTATCCCTAGCGGGTAGCTTCCTACTCATCTACGCTAAGGATCTAAAGCCCTCCTCTCGAGACCACCGAGCATCTTGCCGGCCCGGTCTATCCCTAGCGGGTAACTTCCTACCCATTAACTCCAAGGATCTAAAGCCCTCTTAATGAGGCCACCGGGAAGTTTCCTTTCTCAGTCTATCCCTAGCGGGTAGCTTCCTACCTATCAATGCTAAGGATCTAAAGCCCTCCTACAGAGGCTACCGTGCAGATTCCTGCTCAGCTAATCTCCGAGGGGTAGATTGCTACCCTACAAAGACATGGATCTAGGACCCACATTGAGGAAGAATCAATTATGGCCGACCTATTCTAACTTGGTTGATTTTCTACTCATGCTAAAAGACGTGGTCGTCACCTTGACTCTGAGGTAGGGACTGATACCGACCTTCCTAGCCTTGGAATATCTTCTGATTCATCTTAAATGAACGATCGCCACCTCGACTCCGGGGAGCGGGAGGGTACCGTAACGATCTTCCTGCACCTGGCTATTATTCGACTTACACTCAACGCGTGATCGTCGCCTAAAAAGCCTGGCATAGACCTACGACCTAACACTCACGGGAGGAGAAGACCGACGAGCTAAAATACTCACGCAGAAAACAGACATTTATGCAGAGGAAAATAAGCTTACCATTATTTATATTTCAAATTTGTGCAGGGTACTTTGGGCTCCTCAACCTTACAAAAATGCCCGGAGGCTTACAAAATTTTAAAAACAAAAACAAAATCTCCCAAGGGAAGATAGCTCAGGCCGTAGGCTCCGCCGGGATTTTGCCCTGCTCGACACCGTCCTCGGGGGCTGGGGCTTTGGTCTTTTGGACTGCTTTGCCCCCTACGACCACCTCGGCGCCCGCCCCCTGCGGCACGTCCTCGAAGAGCGGATACTTAGCACGGAGCTCACCGTCGGCAAACTCTGGCATTGACGCCTTGACAGCGTCAAGGGCCTCTTGCCAAACGATGGCTGAGGCTTCGGTGAGGTCGGTGTAGAACTGGTCAGACGCCTTATACATCTCCACGGACTTCACCGCTAGGACCTCGCCAAGCTTCACCGCCTCGAGCACTACCCAAGAATCCTTCCTGCTGGCATCCCTCGACTTCTTCATTGTGTTATAGAGTTTGCCAACATCCTCCAACTTAGCCTGGATGGCCCGGTTGGATTCACTCAAAAGTCGGTGAGACTCCTTATACTTGGAATTCGTCATCTCCTTGGTGACCACTCGAGCTTCGAGGGCGGCTATCTTCTCCTCCGCGTGCTGCAGATGAAGGTGCAGATCCTCCTCCCGCGATGACAATTCGCCCGCCTCCTTCATAGCCGGGGCCATCTCCTCAGCTTCCATATTGACAATGAGGGGCAGTGGTGGAGGACCTGAGGAACGCAGCAAAAGGAGTTAGAAATGTTCAAACTAAAAAAATACTTAAGAAAAATCTTAAAGGAAAATGGATACCGACCTGAACCGCCTCCTGAGCAATGGCTGCCACCTGGGCCTTCAGGGTCCCGCGGGGAATCTTGCCCCCAGCTGCTTGCTCCATGTCGGAGAGTAGGCTGTCGACGATGGAGAGCCTCGAGGGCACCCCAAAGCAGAAGTTCCCCTCCTACACTGGAATTCCGGTGGAGGGCGCCCGAGAGACCGTTCTTTTTTTCCTTTTAAGGGGAACGACGATGGGTTCTTCCTCCTCCTCCCTCGCCAGGGGCGCCGGGTCCCGTGTATGCTCCTGGCTCCCTCCGTGGCTGTCTTCCGGGGCTCAAGGCACAGCGGAAGGCTTGCTCGGCGGAGTTGGCCTCGGGGCCGAACTCGAACTAGGTCGGGACGAACTTCCACCCCCGGTCTTCTTCTGGGCCTTCGCGGCCATGGCAGCTAAGAACTTGGATCGGTCTATTTGCTCTGCAAAAAGGAGAATACACAAAAGAGAGTTAGTGACGCTGAAAAAAAACAAAGGAACTTCATCAAAATCTAAATAGATCGTTCACGACCTTAACTTACCTAGAAAGCTCGTAGGGCTGAGCCCAGCCCAGCTCAGAGCCTACTCGGAAAGCAGGACATCAGCCCGCTGTTAGTGACATATGCCCTAGAGGCCATTATTGTATCATACTTGAATGTATATTACATATTGGATGCTTTGGATATTTCATGGTTATAATAACAGTCTTGCTCGATATAGTAGTATGCTACCTGATTTGATTCTACCTCAATATGTGCATGTGTTTCTTTTAGCATATCGTTTAAACATATTGATAGAGGCTTAGGATCTTTGCTTGTCTACCGGCGTTGTGATGGCAGTCACACTTGCGGGGGCTGGGTAGTCTATAAGCACATCCTTATATAGGACCCTAGTCATTGGATTATCAAGACGAGGCATCGATACTTCGGAGTAGACTAGTGTATACGTTTCTCATCCCAACAGGTAATATGGTCTGTCCCACAGCCATTAATATGCCTTACTGGAGTTGGTATGCAGGTGCTCATTATGTTATGAGTTACATTGGACAAGACTCGTCGAGAACTGATGGTTGGTATTATACCTATCGTTAGGTAGCAGTTCTTAGGTGGTATATAGCAGTTCCCAGGTGGCATGAGTACAGTTTAGTCCGTTGACTTGCCATTGCTACTTCGTCTCGAGTGTGTTCCCACTGCACTTAGATTACTACCCTACCATGCTTAAAGGAGTCGTGCAAACAGGTAGTAGTTGGGTGTAGTCCCAAAGCACTTAGAGACAGTAGCGACCAGATAGGATTCGTCTCTCCCGGTATTGGGGGTTGATATTGCGCAGTGTTCGAAAAGCCATTACACAAAGTCCCTGGCCAGGGCAGTCGAGAAATACTGGTAAGGTACTCCAGTAGTTTCTCATGGTGTATTGGGCTCTCCTCCGACATGACTTATCACGTTGTTAGGGGTCTGACGTTTATCATCCCCCTAGGTGGATGTGTGAGTATCTCAAATGAAAAAACTGGACTGTACGAAGATTGTCACATATAGGTTCAGTAAGAGTTCGGATGAGCTTGCTCATCGTCAGTCTTATTGACAGATACCTGGGTAGTCGTTACGTGCAGCTAGTACCGCTGACGGCTTGTGGTTAAACCCACTGCCAGCGTACTGTCGAGTCTTTAGAGTCCCACACAGACGGTTTTCCTGCTTCAGGCAATTGATGTAGACGCCGTATAGTTTTACGACAGGGCTTGCATCACATACGTGTACTTGTACACAGATGCTGATCGGGCGGACGATACTAGTGGGCTTTGGTTTAAGGCGGATCCTAGTATTGTATTATTGGATTGTTATCGTCTCAGTGTATTCGTATTTTTTGGAATACGGATACGGGTATGTATATACAGTGAAGGGCATTCTTGTAATTTGGCAAGGCATTCTTCTAGAAAGAGCCACCTCATTATTTGTATTATCCATTTTCCTAAATGGATTAATGAGGTGAAAATTGGAGGAGACTTATGAGGTATGGTAAAGCATGGCTATTTTGTTTATTATATTGGTTTGGGATCACTATTGAGGCATAGGTCATATATTATATTGCATTTTATTTCATGGCTCAATGAGTGAGATGAGATAATAGCCATTCTACTCCTCACTTATTCATTCTACTCTCTTGATATTTTCTTGAGTTGCTCTCCTCATACTCTCTTGAGTTTCTCCATCTCCTTCTTCCTCAAACTAAACTATAATCCTTCACATGTATTGTGAGCTATAGGGTTTAGTAAGACTAAACAATCCATTAGACTTTCTACATCTCCTATGCTAGTTGGATTAGCGAACCATCTACCTTAGTTACCTCAATTAAAGATTGGAGTTTGGAGCACATTCTCTCGCGGTGGATCATCTTTGATGCAAGGAGGCTGATGGAGCTGTCGTCGTCTGATCACCGAGGAGCCATGGAGAGGAGCACTAGAATACCCGAAGGACCGTATCTTGGAGGTATAACCATCTCACCGAGTAGTTAAACCTCTTAAATAGATTAGCTAGTTAAGACTTTAGTAAAGATCCTGAAGTTTAGCCGGTGTTGCGTGGTCAAATATCTATCGTTTTTGAAAATTCTGCCTCCCCGCAAACCGTGGGGTGCACGACATCGGCTTACAGTGGTATCAGATCCTACAAAACCTTAACTAGCTAGTTAGCAAAGTCTTTAGAAATTCGATCACGGAAAAATCCCAAAACCACGTCCGAAAAACCTTGTTTCTGTCGAATTTTAAAACTGGTCTAAAAATCTTTTCAGAGGCCTTAAAAATACGTGCAGGGTTTTCTAAGATCACTGGTGAAATTTGGGCTCATGAATCGCCAAAAACGCCGTGGAAACGCGGCAGAACAGACCGTTCTACCGCCGTTCCGCGGCCGAGTCAAGGCCGACTCGGTTCAAATTTTCCCTGTGCTCATATTCTGTGGATTTGTGAATTTTGGAATATTTTGTTTCTGCCCAGATTGTTTGTGTGCAGTGTTGTACATGAAGTAGACTCAAATTTGGTTAATCGATCAAAATTCTAAGTACTTTAGCTAATCGGGTTTTCTATATTTGATATATGTGTTCCTAAACCTCCGCTAATTGCTATACATCGATTAGTTGGGGGTTACATATATCTGTGATCTGTGTTGATAGTTTGTATATATAGAGTATTGGATCGTCGTTGATGAATAGCCGGGGGATGTGGGAAGAGTGTTTTCTTTTCTTTCATTCATGTAATTTGTAAAAGTGATGTAATATTATTTTATGAGGCACGTCCGGGTTGAGGTTGTACCCATCGATGTATATTATTTCTTTTTACTATTTCTGCTCCTAGGCTAGACCCAAGGTGGGATAGACAAACTACCGGGTTCTTTGAAGTGCCGAGTGGCCTACTCATTTTACTGAGGGAGGTTGCTTCACTTCAGGAATTTGGCAGGTAGTTTGCCGCACCCGTAGGGGTCTGGGGTGGGGTTTGGCTATTCATCACAACCATGGAATCCGTCTTTCGTTACAGGCTTAAACGAAACGTGGAATTCCTAGTATATTCAATATTTTCATCTGTGATATTGCGTGAGACGGATGGCTATATATATATAGTAGGCGTTGCTTATGTTTTGCACCCGCGCTAGTCCAGCCCCCACTCTGCCGGTAGTTAAGTAACCTAACGGTGCATGACGGGGCCCCGTGGCGAATGCGGATAGCATAAGCGTATGTTGTATTTTCGTTTCTTTTGCTGCAATGATAGGTTGTAAATGATGGGACTATATTAACATTGATTAATGCAAAGATAAAAGAAACCAAAGCTTAATCGTTAGAACAATTTCAAAACCACTTAGTTTTCTTCAAAAAGCAATTTTAAATGCGGAGCCTAAACTACTCCTTTTAAAAGCTATCATGGTTCCTTCGACTATATCAAGTTCACTACGTTCACAGTTTCGCCAAAACCATTCGTAGCCCTCTGTCATTTCATATGAATAATCAGTAGTATTCAAGCTATGTTTGTTGACCTTCGCCAAGGCATAGTGATTGGTAGCTGCTGGGTATTTATATGTAGCATAAATAGATGTGTTGGTTTGGGACAGTCGTACCACTTTGTTGGCCTTCATCAAGGGTATGTACGGGTGGGTTCAAATTAACCTGGATAATGACAGGTAGAACTTGACGTGTGACTTATAATTCGTTGGCTTTCGTCAAGGTCATAAGAACATGGAGCAAAAATCCACATCGGGAGTTTCTAAGGAAACTGAAACTTGCTAGTGTTGCTTACCATTTGGAGTGTGATAATCTTGGTAGGTTTCTTTCAAGTTTATCACACAATGATATTTGGATCCCGATCCTACTGTGAGTATGCGCTACTCTTCGTGAGATTTTTCACTAAACGATTAATGTTATAAACCAAGTAGGTGTCTAGAATGGTGTTAGCGGGGCTACGCCTCCTGGGAAAAGAGGTTATGTAATTAAGGAATTTCGCGAAATCGTTGGAAAACCTCCCTCGAAGTAACGACACCAGCCTGGCTGATAGGTTAAGTAAGAATTGTAAAAGTGAGATTAATTCTGATTAATTCTTCTTTTATGGTTTGAGGAAGGATTCGAGGAGACAGTGGGAGCCATCCTGTTTAGATAAACTAATAACCAATCTAAACTTGCAAAAGCATCATGCTAAGTGTTTCTTCTCTCTCTCTCTCCTAATT
Organism: Agapanthus africanus; assembly: GCA_030015575.1. Lineage (NCBI taxonomy): Eukaryota > Viridiplantae > Streptophyta > Magnoliopsida > Asparagales > Amaryllidaceae > Agapanthus > Agapanthus africanus. The sequence goes on along the minus strand of CM057350.1, from coordinate 124,818,497 downwards.
GCAGTGACCACTATGACCATACATAAGTTATTAGATAATAAATTAACTGGGTTGAACTATATTGATTGGCTAAGGTATGTCCAGATGGCACTTACCTATGACAAGCTGTACTACCTCCTTACTACAAAACCCCTTGCCGTCCCAGGTCCAGATTCTACCGTCACGGATATGGATATCCGTCAGACATGGGAAAAGGATTGTGCGAGAGCCAAGTGCCTCGTGTTAGCCTCAATGGATAGTGAACACCAGAGAAAGCACGAGAAGATGGACTTAGCTTCCATCTTCCTCCATACCAAAGTTTTATATGGAGAGCAATCTCATATCGCAAAATATGAGATCTCAAAAATATTGCTTCAAGCGAGATTGGCTGTCAGGTCATCTATAGGGGACTACGTCCTTACGATGATTAGCTATATTGAACAACTCATAGACCATGGGACTATGTTGGAGAACAAGTTGTGTATCGACTTGATTCTACAGTCCCTACCATATATTTACACCTAGTTTATCTTGAATTGCAAAATTCAAGGGAAGGAAGTTACACTTCCAAGTCTCATCGACTTATTGAGAAGCTCAGAGGGCACCGTGAAAGAATCGAGGAAGACACCCCGCTCTGCTTATTAGGTAATCTTCCTCTTCTAGATCCAAGACGAAAGCTAAGGGAGAGAAGAACAAAGCCTCGAAAAAGCCGACAAGCGGTGTCAGTAAGGAAGAGGGAAAGGGCAGGGCAAAAGTTTCGGCGCTAGTAGTAGGGAAGGAGGCATGTCTTTGTAGTCACGGGAAAGCGCATTGTCAGAAGGACTACAGGTCTTGGAAAGCCAGAAGCCAGGATTCGAAGCACGTTGTGGCTTCGTCTTCGAGTGTGTTTGTAATTGAAAATTGTCTATCTATTAACTCTACTTCCTGGGTACTAGATACCAGATCATGATCTCATATCTGTAATTTATTACATCTTTGAGAAACCATAGAGTTATCAAGGCAGATGATATGACGCTCAGAGTTGCTAACAGAATGAGCGTGGATGCTGAATCCGTAGGGGAACATCACCTAGGATTGATAAGTGGGCAGATATTGATTCTACGTAACTGTTTGTATATACATAGTCTGCCTTGTAATATCATATCTGTATCTTTACTTTCTAAGAAAAGATATGATTTTACATTTGTAAGCGATGTAGTACACATCCATCTAAATCAAAATTTGATTGGGTCAGGTACATTAGATAACAGAATATACGTATTGAATCAAGCTCAGGTTTTCAACATCCAGAACACACTTAAAAGAAAGTCTCCAGAATTAAATCAGGCTTTCTTATGGTATTGTAGACTAGGTCATATCAATGAAACACGGTTGACGAAGTTACATAAGGAGGGATATTTGGATCCGTTCGAATATCTGTCCTATGTAACTTGTCAATCATGTCTCAAAGGAAAGATGACAAAAACTCCGTTCACTGGACACGGAGAAAGAGCAGGCGAGCTATTGGGACTCATACACAGCGACGTGTTTGGTCCAATGTCTACACATGTAAGAAGCGGTTGTTTCTACTTCATTACTTTTACGGATGATTTCTCAAGGTATGGACAAGTATTCTTGATGAAAAATAAATCTGAGGCCTTAGAGAAATTCCGGGAATATAAGAATGAAGTGGAAAAACAAACCGGCAAAAGTATCAAGACACTAAGATCTGATCAAGGTGGTGAATACTTAAGTGCCGAGTTCCTGGACTACTTAAAAGAGAATAGGATTCTCTCTCAGCTTACTCCTCCATACACACCTCAGCACAACGGTGTATCAGATAGGCGGAACAGAACCTTATTGGATATGGTTCGTTCCATGATGAGTGGTGATGAGTTACCGCGATCCTTCTGGGGCTATGCACTAAAATCAGTTGCATATCTTTTGAATAAGGTTCCTACTAAGTCAGTGCCTACCACACCATATCAGATGTGGAGTGGGAAGAAACCCTATCTTAAATACCTTAAGACATGGGGATGTCCAGCTTTTATAAAAAAGCAGCATGCGGACAAGCTCGAGACACGCTTAGTATTGTGTAAGTTTGTGGGATACCTAAAGAACTCCAGGGGGTATCTTTCTATTAAGCAGAGGAACAAAAGTTCTTTGTTTCTCGCCATGCCCACTTTTTTAAAACTGAATTTTTAGAAAATCAGATAAGTGGGAGCGCAATAGAACTGGAAGAAATTCCAGAACCATAAACTATTACTGAAAGCATGGTAGAACCAGAAGTTTCGAAAGAACCGGACATCCCCACGCCACTCCGCAGGACTAGTAGGCAGTCTCATCCACTCGAGAGATACTACGATTTTCTCATAGACGGGGATAGAGAGGATTGCATCATCGACGATGATGAGCCAACTAGCTTCCAACAAGCCATTCAGAGCAGAGACTCAGTAAAATGGCTGGATGCAATGCGGACCAAAATGGAGTCCATGTACACCAAAAAAGTATGGACTATGGACTTTGCTCCAGAAGGGGTAAAACCCGTAGGCTGCAAATGGATCTTCGGAAAGAAGATTGGTGTAGATGGACGGGTTGAAACCTATAAAGCTAGACTTGTTGCAAAAGGTTTTCGTCAAAGACCTGGTTTGGACTATGATGAAACCTTTTCTCCAGTGGCTATGCTCAAATCCATTCGGATCCTTCTTGCCATTGCTGCCTTCCACGACTATGAGATCTGGCAGATGGACGTAAAGACCGCTTTTCTGAATGGAAATTTGTAAGAGTGCGTCTATATGGATCAGCCAGAGGGTTTTATTCAGAGTGGGAGTAGCGGTAAAGTGTGCAAATTGCTTAAGTCCATTTATGGGCTAAAGCAGGCATCGCGGAGTTGGAACATCTGTTTTGATGAGACGGTCAAGGAATTCGACTTTATCAAAAATCCAGATGAACCATGCATATATAGTAAAATTGTAGCGAGAAGTGTGGTATTCCTCGTCCTGTACGTAGATGAAATTCTCTTGATATGAAATTACATTCCTATCTGTCAAGGGATTCTTGTCACAGAGGTTCTCCATGAAGGACCTAGGTTATGACTCCTACATTCTGGGGATCCAGATCTATCGTGATAGATCTAAACGGATGTTAGGACTCTCACAGTCAAGGTACATCGACACCATACTGAAGAGGTTCAGTATGGAAGATTTAAAGCACGGTAATCTACCGGTTTGTCACGGAATCACCCTCTCCAAAGAGATGTCTCCCAAGACTGATTTGGAAAGAGCTCACATGTCTATTATACCCTACGCTTTAGCGGTAGGCTCTATAATGTATGTGATATTGTGTACCAGACTAGATGTAGGATACGCCCTGAGCGTTGTAAGCCGGTATCAATCAAAACCATGGGAGAAGCATTGGATAGCAGTGAAGAACATTCTCAAGTACCTGAGAAGGACTAAGGAGATGTTCTTGGTGTATGGCAGGGAAGACCTCCAGATCGAGGACTTCGCCGACTCCAGCTTTCAGAGTGACAAGGATGACTCCAAGTCCATATCGGGTCATGTCTTTACCTTCAATGGAGGGGCGGTTGTTTTGAAGAGCTCCAAGCAGGACACCGTTGCTGACTCGACTATGGAAGCGGAGTATATTGTTGCCTGTGATGCCGCGAAGGAAGCAGTCTGGATCAGGAAGTTCGTGATAGAGCTTCAGGTGGTTCCATCTATTGTTGATCCAATACTGCTGTATTATGACAACAACGGCGCTATAGCTTTGGAAAAGGAACCGAGGTCCTATCAGAAGTCCAGACACATCCTGAGGCAGTTCCACCTGATCAGGGAGATCATGGGAGATCGAGGTGCGGAGAGTAGAGACAGAGAACAACACTGCAGATCCACTCACAAAGGCCATCTCTCAGATAAGGTTCGAGCGGCTAATCGAAATGATAGGTCTGCGATATGCCAATACATGGTCTTAGTGCAAATATGAGATTGTTAGTGATATATGCCCTAGAGGCCATTATTATATCATACTGGATTATATATTATATATTGGATGCTTGGGATATTTCACAGTTATAATAACAGTCTTGCTCGATATGGTAGTATGCTACCTGTTTGATTCTACCTCAATATGTGCATGTGTTTCTTTTAGCATATCGCTTATACATATTGGTAGAGCCCTTAGAATCTTTGCTTGACTACGAGCGTTGTGATGGCAGTCACACTTGTGGGGGTTGGATAGTCAATAAGCACATCCTTATACAGGTCCCTAGTTGTTGGATTATCGAGATAGGGCATCGATACTCCGGAGTAGACTAGTGTATACGCTTCTCATCCCAGCAGAAGATATGGTCTGTTCCACAGTCATTAGTACATCGTACTGGAATTGGTATGCAGGTGCTCATTAGGTTATGAGTTACACTGGACAGGACTTGTCGGGAACTGCTGGTTGGTATTATACCTATCGTTAGGTAGCAGTTCCCAGGTGGCATGAGTACAGCTTGCTCCGTTGACTTGCCATCGCTTCTTCGTCTCGAGTGTGTTCCCACTGCATTTAGATTACTACCCTACCACGCTCAAAGGAGTCGTGCAAACAGGTAGTAGTTGGGTGTAGTCCCGAAGCACTTGGAGACAGTAGCGATCAGATAGGATTCGTCTCTCCCGGTATTGGGGGTTGATATCGCACAGTGTTCGGAAAGCCATTACAATGTCCCTGGCCAGGGCAGTCGAGAAATACTGGTAAGGTACTCTAGTAGTTTCTCATGGTGTATTAGGCTCTCCTCTGACACGACTTATCACGTTGTTAGGGGTCAAACGTTTACTACGCCCTAGGCGGATATGCGAGTATCTCAGACGAATAGACCGGAATGTATGGAGATTGTCACGGATAGGCTCAGTAGGAATTCGGATGAGCTCGCTCATTATCTTTCTTATCGACATATACCTCAGTAGCCGTTACGTGCAGCTAGTACCGCTGACGGCTTGTGGTTAAACCCACTGCCATGATACTGTCGAGTTTTAGAGTCCCACACAGAGGGTTTCCCTGCGTCAGGCAATTGATATAGACGCCGTATAGTTTTACGGCAGGGCTTCGATCACATACGTGTACTTGTACACGGATGCTGATCCGGCGGACGATACTAGTGGGCTTTGGTTTAAGCCGGACCTAGTATTGTATTATTAAATTATTATCGTCTCTGTGTATTCGTATTTTTCGGAATACGGATATAGATATGTATATACAGTGAGGGGCATTCTTGTAATTTGGTAAGGCATGCTTCTAGAAGGAGCCACCTCATAATTTGTATTATCCATTTTCCTAAATGGATTAATGAGGTGGATATTGGAGGAGACTTATGAGGTATGGTGAAGCATGGTTATTTTGTTTATTATATTGGTTTGGGATCATTATTGAGGCATGGGTCATATATTATAATGCATTTTTTTCATAGCTCAATGAGTGAGATGAGATAATAGCCATTGTTCTCCTTACTTATTCATTCTACTCTTGTTTACCGCCGAAAACAGAGACGAACTGGGATGGATCGTCTTGCCTGAATTTAGGGGCAAATGCTATTTGGATTTATCCGTCCACCTCTCCGAAAATGCCAAGTTGATTTATGGCATCGTATCTCGGAGGTTTGGACGGATGCGGCCGTTGTAGCAGACTTCTTCAGATTCCCCCTCATTTGCGAGGGGTTTTGATTGTGAGGACGCTCTTTCCTGTAGGTGCAAGCCCCTGCAGTTAATTATATTATCGCATCGCGATAACCACTTTCTCCTGCTCTGGGAGTTCACTTCGTATCGTGTGTGTTGGTTTTATTTTTGGTTGCCCGTGGATTATATAGGGAGACTAATTTATGTCGTCGCCCGTAGGGCACGGATTAGTCAAAATCCGTATATCTTAGATTTGAGTTTGGGTTTATTTAAGGATCGTTGATCCGTTTTGAGATCAAGATTGACTTAATTGTATACGAGCAGTTGGGGGCTCGATTGGTGTTTTGTTAAGGATACGTTAGTCCAATTTGTGACTAAGATCTACTTAACAAGGTGTTAGGATCATTTTTATTTCAGATTCAACAAGAGAGCATTTGGGCTCTGTTGTTATAGTTTAAGGACATTTCGGTCCCTTATCGCCATTTTGGAGCCAAAGTTGTAGTTTGAGGACATTTCGGTCGGTTGATCACCATTTTTGAGATGAGGTTTTAGTTTAAGGACGTCTCGTTCCATTGATCACCATTTAGGGATGAGATTTTAGTTTAAGGACGTTACGGTCCGTTGATCACCATTTGGGGGTGAGATTTTAGTTTAAGGATGTTACGGTCCGTTGATGCCATTTTGGAGACAACGGTTAGTTTAAGAATGTTTCGGTCTGTTGTTAGTTTAGGGACATCTCGGTCCGTTGTAGTTTAAGGATGTTTTGGTCCATTGTTCATCTTGCGTGCACATGTATTTGTTACGTGACGGGATGAGCAATGATGATATATGACGTATCCAATTTCGGATGTGGTTTGATTTGGGATGTGCACGTCAATTTGGGAAGTGCGCCAAAAAGCAGTTGGTTGTCGAGACCCGCCACGTCTCTGAAGAGTTGAGGAATTACAACGACATGTATCAGAGGTGTAGAGAGATGAACCCTTAAACCAATTCCCGTATTTGAAAGAAAAGGGATTAATGGTAAACCCGTGAATCATTAGTCGTATTTTGAGACTAAGATTAACTTAGGAGACGTGGGATGAACATTATTTTGAATATCATCAGTTGAAAGATCATTAGTCATGTTTGGGACTAAGATCAATTTGGGAAGTAGTGAACCCATGGGTTCGGTTGATCTGAATTAGGGACCTAGCCAACTTAGGCTTGGTCCACTTAGTTTTCTTTTTATTTGAAAGAGAGTGCTAAGCACTTGTTTGGGCTCAGTCTCTTTTTTATGCAAAAAGTGCCGAGCACTTATGTAAGTTCTGATGCTCACACCTAGCCATGTGGGGTTTTCAGTCATGGTGATTTATCTAATAAGTGTTAAACACTTTACCCTTTTTGTCTCTTTATGGAGTGCTGAGCACTCTTTATGGTGCCCACGTGCGAAGCACGTGAGGTGCTAGGCGTTGCCTAGTGAGTGTCAAGCACTTTTTACTCTGTGGCGTCCACGTGGGGGACACATGAAGCGCTGGCGCTAGGCACCGCTCGCTGAATGCTAAGCACTCCTTTATTTTGTAGCACCCATGTGAGAGGCACGTGAGGCGCTGGGCGCTGAGCGCCAGTCACTGAGTGCTAAAACACTCGTTTATTTTGTAGCGTCCATGTGAGAGGCACGTGGGGCGCTGGGCGCTGAGCGCCAGTCACTCCTTTATTTTTATTTACCTAATTATCTATGAAGAGAGTTCTTCTTCCTCGAGAACTTAATTCTCTGTTCTTTCAGAAGCTTATGGGGGGGTTCCTCCTTTTTAGACTTGAAGTTTTGGGTCCTTTATATAGTAGAGGCAAGTCTGTTGATTGGTTGAAGAAATCTCTCATGAAGAGATCCTAATTGATTTTGGGGATTTTATCCACCGTTGGATCTTTGACGCAAGGACTTCTGTTTTACAGAAAGTATTTTCTTGTTTTTAACAAGATTAGGGAAATATTTACCCATACAGCATTTGTTCTGCAGATCGGTGATTTTTTAATCACCATTGGATTTTTAATCCAACGGTACTCTATTTTATAGAGAGTAATCTTTCTTGTTTAGAAAGATTTGAGGAATATTTCTTCTAAACAGAATTTAATTCTGCATCCTGATGATTTATCATCTCCGTTGGATCTTTTATCCAACGGCTCTGCTTATCAGAGAGTAGAATTTAATTTTACAAGGCGTCGGCGCTCACGTATTGTGCACGTGGGCGCTGCTTAAGATTTTTGTGTGCTTTGCACACGGGCGCTGCTCATATAAGAGTTTTCAACTCAGGCGCCGGCGTCCTCGTAGAAGGCATGCGAAATGCTGCTTAAGATTTTTGTGTGCTTTGCATATGGGCGCTGCTCATATAAGAGTTTTTTACTCTGGCGCTGGCTCCCTCGTGGAAGGCACGTGAGGCGCTGCCTCTTGAGTTGTGAATAGAGCTTTGCTCTTTTATTGGGGGAAACAACTCTCTTGATATTTTTCTTGAGTTGCTCTCCTCATACTCTCTCTTGAGTTTCTCCATCTTCTTCTTTCTCAAACTAAACCCTAATCCTTCACATGTGTTGTGAGCCATAAGGTTTAATAAGACTAAACAATCCATTAGATTTTCTACATCTCCTAGGCTACTTGGATTAGCGAACCATCTACCTTAGTTACTTCGATTAGAGGTTGGAGCTTGGAGCACATTCTCTCACGGTGGATCATTTTTGACGCAAGGAGGCCGATGGAGCTTTCGTCATCCGATCACCGAGAAACCATAGAGAGGAGCACTAGAAGACCTGAAGGACCGTATCTTGGAGATATAACCATCTCACCTCTTAGATAGATTATCTAGTTAAGGCTTTACTAAAGATCCTGGAGTTTAGCCAGTGTTGCGTAGTAAAATATCTATCATTTTTGAAAATTCCGCCTCCCCGTGAACCGCGAGGTGCGCGACATCGGCTTACACCCGCTGGATCGGCTCCCACAAAGACACCACCCTTGCCTCAGGTGAGGATGACGGTTTTACCCTCGGGCAGTCAACCCTGTGCCACTGTGTAGGCACAGGCTAATCCTCGCCCTCGGGTGGCCCGACGAATACGAACTTCTCTTTCCATGCATGGATGGAAGAAGGGACGACTACCACACCAGACCCGAACGCCCCGCCGTTACGTTTTTTGAAGGAAAAATACACCCATCTCGGCTCATCCTTGCCGGTGCCAGGGTGATTCTTATAACAGAGGAAGGAAACGAGGATGGTAAAACTGAAGGGGATACTTTCAAGTTTCAACCGGACCATAAACCCGAGGAGGATTCTCCACGAGTTCAGCGCTAGCTGGACCGAGGCAAGATGGAAGAAACGAAGCACCCCATATATCTCGATTGAGAAGGACAGACGCATTCTGGCCCGGAATGCTTCCAAATACAGGGCAATCTCGTTGCCTTGCACTTGATCCGCCCCACTCACCCTCTCTAGCCAAACGAAGAGAATATTTGGAGGGAATATAGAATCAAGCCCTAATCTCGGTAAGCTCATCCACATTCCTCAAGACGGAGGGCGCATCTGTTGGCTATAGTGCTCTCAAGGTAATTATCATAGTCACAGGAAGGTGATTATGATGATTGAGTGATGACCTATACCGGTAGAACAGTCTTTCTCAAGATGATAGTATGCTATCTGGTTTGTCTTTATCATTATGTATAGCATTAGGTGGCATTACAGATCACTATTATATGTTGATAGAGCCCATAGGATTCTTACTTGACTACCAGCATTATGATGGCGATCATATACGTGGGGGCTGGGTAGTCTATAAGCACATCCTTAAATGTCCCTAGCTATGGGAGTTTCGAGACTAGGCATCGATACTCTAGAGTAGACTAGTGTATACTGATCGAGACCCCGACGAGGGGCGGTGGGCAGTCTCACAAGCCATTAGTGTCAGTTTTTTCACCTAAGATGTATACAGGTGCTCATTGGGTTATGAGTACACCGGACGGACTCGCCGGAAACATGCTAGTTGGTATATACCTATTGTTAGATAGCAGTTCCCAGGTGACATGTGTACAGGTTAGTCTATCGACCCGAGATCGTCATTTGTCTATTGTGAGTTCCCATCGTGCTTTGATTACTACCCTACCACGGTTCAAAGTAGTCGTGCAAACAAGTTTTAGTTGGGTACAGTCTCGAGCCACATGGAGGCAGTGAGTGGATTGTCAGGGGATTCGTTTCTCCCGGTATTGGGGGTTGATGTCGCGTTGTTCACGGGTAGCCATCACCAGAAATCCTTGGCCAAGGTAGTCGAGAATTACTGATTCGGATCAGTAGTTTCTCAGTGGGTGATGGGCTTCATACCGACATTAAATATCGCGTTGTTAGGGGTCTGACTTTATCCACCCCCTTGACTCGATATGCGATACTCATAGACGAACGGACCAGAATGTATGAATATTGTCACTGTCAGACTCAGTAGGGGTTTCAGGATGAGTTTGCTCGTCAGCCTCCCGTTCGCTCAATACCTGGGTAGCCGTTACGTACAGCTAGTACCACTGACGTGCTAGTGGTTAAACCCACTGCCAGCGTATTGACGAGCCTTTAAAGTCCCACACAGAGGGTTTCCCTGGTTCGGGCGAAACGATGTAGAGGCCGTATGGTTTTACAGCAGGGTTCGATCACATACGTGTACTTGTGCATGGATGATGTTCTGATGGATAATACTAGTGGGATTTGGTTTAAGCCGGATCCTGATATTATATTGTTTGGTTATTTTTGTCTCATTGTATTCGTATTCTTCAGAATACGGATGCGGGTATGTATATACGGATGAGGGGTATTCTTGTAATTTCTTACAAGATTACTTTTAGAAGATTACGCCTCATTATGGTTTAGACCTTTTTGGATTAAAAGGCTATTGAGGTGTAGGATGAGGTGTTTATTGCATTTTTGGTGGCATGGATTATTAGGGACTCATGGTTACTTTTCTAAGCATGATTAAGTTTTTGTTTGTTGTGAGATTTTGTTGACTTGAGATATTTTTGGTTGACTCTTGATATTTTGGAGCCATGGGATATTTATGTGGATCGCTTCAATTATTGAAAAGAAATAACACAAAAAGAAATCTCACAGCGAAGAGAAAGACTTCGCCATTTTTTTTCTTGAGTTGCCTCACTTTCATCCTCATGGAATCTTCTTCTACCTCCACCCAAACCCTCTCATGTGTTGAGAAACCTTGGGTGTCATGAGACAAATTAATCCTTCATCATTCCCTACTTCTTCTACAGTATCTAGTGTAGCGATTTAGGTACCTTAGTTACCTTGAATATGAGGTTAGAGCTCGATTCATAGACTATCGGGTGGATCATCTTCGATGAAGGGAGACCGGAGATCAAGCTTGATCAAGGAGGCCTCTAGGAGCTTAGGAGGATGGTTCAAGACCGAAGGACACGGATCATTTGGTATAAACATTCTAACTCCTTTGTATGTTTTGTTATCTAGGGCTTATGGGTCGATCCGGGTTATAGGGTTGTGTTAGCGCCGGTTTTTGAAAATTTTTATTCTGCACTTGGCCACGGATTAATGGCTGGGGCGCTTATATAACCCAACATGGTATCAGAGCCACTCCATAAGCCTTAGTTAACTCTTTGTCGTACAAAAACTGCCGACAAAAACAGTTCCGAAAACTGAAAGTTTGAGATATTTGCACACCCCGCGTGTAAGTCGACGTTACACACCCCACTAGTTTGTGGGGAGGCGGAACGAGTAAAAAACGATTTTTACAAACGAGGTAACATCGACTTGAACTCCAAGATCTTAGATAAACCACAACTAACAAACTAACTAGAGGTTTTATCTACTATGTAAGAAGATTATACCTAAAGTTCCAAGTCCTTCTTGTCTTCCCGCTGTCCTCCCTCACCTCGCGAGCTCCTTGGAGTGGAAATGGAAAGCACCTCCTCGTCGGCTTCTCAAAGTAGTAGAAGATCCACCCGAGAGTTCCAACCTTGAGCTAAACTTCCAAGTTGAGGAAACTAGATCACTTGGTGTGTCAAACTAAGTAACCTAGAATGAGTAGAGTGTGATTTTGGGTAGTTTAGTCTCACTAACCTTTGATTCTCAACACATGAGACACTAGGGTTTGAGAAGAAGGAGAGAGTGAACTCTTGATTTGACCATAAGCATGGCATGGAAAAATATCTCATCAAAAATATCTAGGTCTCAAAATATCTCATCAAAATATCTGGAGTCAAAAAGTCAATCCAAGTCAAATGGTCAACCCAAGTAACCATGCCACAAAATTATCATTTACCAAAAATAACAAATACTTTTCTCCACCTCATATTTGTTTTGACCAAGTCAATGGTCAAACCCTAATGAGGTGTCTCCTTCTATACCCCCTCTCATCCGTATATACATACCCACATCCATGTTCCGAGAAACATGAATACTATGAGACGAAACTAATCCAATAATCAAATACTAGGATCCGGCTTAAACCAAAGCCCACTAGTATTGCCCGCTCGAACACCACACGCGTACAAGTACACGTATGTGATTGAACCCTGTCGTAAAACCATACGACCTCTACATCGTTTCGCCCAAATTTGGGAAACCCTCTGTGTGGGACTCTAAAGACTCGACCAGTACTCTGGTAGTGGGTTTAACCACAAGCACGTCAGCGGCACTAGCTGTAAGTAACGGCTACCCAGGTATCTTTCGATAAGAAGGTCGACGAGGAAACTCATCCGTACCCCTACTGAGCCTGTTTGTGGCAATTTCTATACAGTCCGGTCTGTTCGTCTAAGAGTGTCGCATATCGGTCCTAGGGGGTGGTAAGCATCAGACCACTAATAGTGCAATAAGTCATGTCGGAGTGCGGCCAAAAACACCCTGAGAAAATACTGGAGTACCTACCGGTAAATCTCACTTGCCCTGGCCAGGGACATTATGTAATGGCTTTCCGAACACAGCGCGACATCAACCCCTAATATCGGAAGAGATGAATCCTATCTAACCGCCACTGCCTCCAAGTGCTTCGAGACTGCACCCAACTACTACCTGTTTGCATGACTCAATGGAGCCGTGGTAGGGTAGCAATCTAAGAACAGTGAGAAGATACTTGAGGCAAAGTAACAGTGTCAAGTCAACGGACTAAGCTGTACTCTTATCACCTGGAAACTGCTACCTGACGATAGGTATAGTACCAACCAGCAGTACCCCACGAGTTCGTCCAGTGTAACTCATAACCCAATAAGCACCTGCATACTATCTCCAGTACGACGTACTGATGGCTGTAGGACAGACCATCTCTCCTGCTGGGATGAGAAGCATATACACTAGTCTACTCTATAGTATCGATACCATGTCTCGATAATCCTACGACTAGGGACCTGTATAAGGATGTGCTTGTAGACTACCCAGCCCCTACTAGTGTGACTGTCATCACAACGCTGGTAGTCAAGCAAAGATCCTAAGGGCTCTATCAATATATATTAGCGATATGTTAAAAGAAACATATATACATATTAAGATAGATACAAACCAAGTAGCATACTATTATATCGAGCAAGACTATCATAAATCCGTGTATATATCCCAAGCTTCCAAAATGTAATATACAAACTAGTACTATACAATAATGGCCTCTAGGACATATCACACTAACACTACGGGCTCACGGTTTGAACTGAGATGCTGCGGGGTGGTGCATGAGCATCTCGGGGAACCCTCGAGGGGGACGGAATGGCTGGGCCCACTCCTCAAGACCACCATAAGGTGGTCTTGGCGGTGGGGACCCGAAACTGCCCCACCTTTGGCAATTTCAAGTCTGCCTCACCTCCTGGCCATCTCGTGGTGGCCTCGGGGTAAGGTACTCCCTCTAGGCCCCTCGACTCGAAGTAAATTTCGTGTTCTAAATCCCACGAAGATTCGGGCGCTTTTCATTTTGATTCGGACTTCCGAACTGGCTTAAACGGTCGGTTTTTGGAACTTTAGCTCACTGTTTTTTTCATGGTTTTGGAAATTGGTTTAGTTTGCTAATTGCATGCAGAATTCTAATGTCATAGTTTTCAGTACATACATTACTATCTGCGACCGTGAATGTCATTAGAGCGGTAAAACTCATCTAACTTCTATATGCTCTTTAAGACGGGTTTGCGAACGTGACATTCACGTTGATATTCTGTGTTGTGCTGTGGTTATGGCAGGATCGTTGTGTGGATAGCTTAGGTGCGTACAGTTTGGGTTTATTTGTATATTTGATATTTCGGGGCGAGCATCCGACATGTGGACTGTCGTCACTGCCAGTTTGTATATTATTTGTTTAGGGCACGACTGGGTTGAGGTCGATGTCACCTTTGTACTTATTTTATTTTTTGTACTAGGATTACCCCGCGGTGGAGTGCACGAATAACCGGGTTCTAGAAGGTAAAAGGCCCGCATCTCATAGCATTGAGACGGAGGGGGCCTTACTCTAGAATTGGCGGGCTATTCGCCGCACTCGTAGGGGGTACAGGTTGACCCACGAAGGGGTGCTCAAGTTACCGGATTCCGTAAAGTGCTGGGTGGCCCATTCACTTTGTTGATTGGGGTTGCCTCACTTCTGAGATTGGCGGGTAAGTTGCCGCGCTCTTAGGGGTCTAGGTTTTCATTGCACAGGCTATCCACATGACCAGGGGAAAGTCGGGTTTCACTTGCGGCTCAAAAGAAACCCGAGGCTCTAGGATTATCCACCACTCTGTGTTGCTTGGCTGAGATTCTGTGATGTTGCATATATCATGCCTGGGACGATTTTTATATATATATTTATATATATACTAGTAGATGTTGTATATGTTTTGCACCCGCGCTAGTCCAGCCCCCGCTCTATCGTTAGTTAAGTAACCTAACGAGTGATGACGGGGCCCAGTGGCGAATGCGGGTGGCATATACGTACATCATATTTTTCATTCCTTTCTATGGTATGATTTGTTTAATTGATTGGACCCCATTGATTCTGATCAATACAAAGATAAAACAAACCTATTTAATGTTGTTGGAACCAAATTTTTTAAAAACTGACATTACAGACGTTCTCTTTTGCTTTGCACAGTGGTATTCAATTGGGAATATCCTGCACTTCATTTGACGAGGCAAGGGCCAAGATCCCTTCATCGGGAGTGGCCCCTTGGGCAGAAGTTTGTGTCAGCGTAATAACGTCACTATAGTCGATTATTTTTCTTTCTATCGTGGTATTCAGTTTGGAATATCCTGCACCTCATTCGACGAGGAAAGAGCCGAGATCCCTTCACCGGGAGTGACCTCTTTAGCAAAACTTTTCGCCACTATACTTTTGTAAAACCACTTGGATTCCTTCAGCGATATCAAGTGAATTACATTAAAGGTTTTTCGCCAAAAACCAGCCGTAGCCCTCCGTCATTTCAGACGGGTAGCGCTTAGTATTCATGCTATGTTTGTTGGCCTTCGTCGAGGCATAGTGTATGGTAGCCATGTGTTACTTTTCTATTGCATGGATTCGCATTAATCTAGGACAGACGTATAGCTTTGTTGGCCTTCGTCAAGGGAGAGTACGGGTGGGTTTGGATTAATCTGGACAATGACGGGTAGAAGTTGACATATAACTTATGATTTGTTGGCCTTCGTCAAGGTCATAAGAGTATAGGGCAAAAATCCACATCAGGATTTTTTAAAGAAACTGAAACTTGCCAGGCATGTGCATACCTTCTGGAGTGTGATAACTTGAGTGGCTTCCATCATGTTATCATTCGATGATAGTTGGATCATGATTTCCACTGATGAGTTGGTTTACTCCTCGGATGATTTTAGATGATCCCGACTAATTCTTCTTTTGGGTTTGGAGGAGAATTCGAGGAAACAGTGGGAGCCATACTGATTAGATAAAGTGATTAACCATTCTGATCTAGATTAGAGTGCACGCTGAGTGTTTCTTTTCTCTCTCTCTTTGGAAGCAACCATGGCCCGACCTTATACTAAAACTCATGAACCAAGTTAACCGAACCTTCTTAAATCACATTGGCTTTTGGATTTTCATGGTTGCATATATCATTGCCACTCCTACTTTTACCCTTTGCATTTCTCCGGAACATTCCGTATCACTACGAAGATCCATATTTATTGGATATGACCATCATATAGTTACATACGAACTCAAAGAACCTTGTTTCAGATTCAAGGATGGTTTCCGGTTCTGGAGAAATTGAATAGGACTGTAACGACCCTAAACTTTATGTACAACTTTCTGTACAATTTTTCAAAAAAATACAGAAAGGGGTATTTTTGCCTGAGCACAAGTTATAAATTTGTTGCTTTTTAATAGCAAGATGGAGCTTCTTGCTCATTGGTAAGACCTTGCACTGCTGAACCAAAGCACCAGAGTTCAAATCCCATCACCCACATTATTTTTAATATTTTTTTTTTAAATTTTTAGAAGTCCAAGGGTCTACACGTGCATAATTCGTAAAAACCCCACTTCACATGTAAAACAAACTATCCCATGGAGTAGAGCAACCGACGACGGACCCACGGCAGCGAGCCCCGGCCTGACTCACCGTGACTCGGCCCGCCGCCGCCGGCGGAGTTGAGCCGGATCGGCCGAGTCCCTTCTTCAATTCTCTGTCTTTTTTCATTCTTATAACTCCTGCACACTTTAAAACACCTGCACATTTCCAGAGCCTTTTAAATCCAATTAAAACCCCATTACACAATATTTTTAATACAATTTTTATTATATTTTCAATTCAACCTTTCACCTACCCTAACCCTAATCTTTCCCTATAAATATCAACCCTACACACACACACACACACCCTCACTCACAATTCTGTCCAAACTCTCAAGAAAACTCTCTAGAATTTTGTGTACAAGTGGAGTTAGCGAAGGGCGAAACTCCGGCGAAATTCCGACGACGACCCTAGGAGCTCCCGGAGACAAAACGACGCATCAACACCTCCTACGTCTTCCTCTCCCTCTTCTCGTAACTCTAAACCCGTAAGTCCTACCTCCGTTTTCTATCCTCTAGTCTTAAAACTATTTTTAATAAAACTCGACGGAAGCGGAGTTAAATCCGACTTCCGATTCGGTTTTCTTTATAAAGTTCAATTTTCCTTAACACAACCATACTAAACTCTTACATCTTAACTATTAATCATTAACAAAACATGTTGAACAAGTTTCATAGAAAAACATTTCATTTTGAAACTTTTACCGCTCTTTTCTCAGTAAAATACCATGTAGTTTAGTTTCGACTTTAAAATATCATTAATCTTGCTATACCTTTAATTAGATCACGAGATAATGACCTACCTCCTCACAACACTCATATTCAAGATAGCACAATACCATTCGGGAACATAGAATACGGGAAAATGAAACTTTACATATAAATACCATTTACTATTAAAACCGTTTTCTATAAGATTACGTATTTTTTTTAAATCTTTGCAAAGCGCCGCTACAACCCATTTTGGGGAACCCGACTGAGATGGTGCGGATTATCGTACATCCCTGTGCTTAGTAGTGCGAGATGCAGACCTCCGCAAGAAGCATTCGGTCTCGAAAGATTTGAAATACAAATATCTTAAGAAAATGAGATTTCTAGAAAATAATAAAATTATATATATATATATATGTATGTATGTATGTATGTATGTATCTATTATCAAAATACCTATGTATGAATGTATTATCAAAATACCTATTTTTGATATAATATAACTATTTCAACTTTTCTAAATCAAAAGAATCACTTTACATGAAAATGCCATGAAATTCCATACAAGTTCAATATTACAATTAAACACCCTATATTATGAAAAATAGGTTTATTCGCTAGAAATGTCAAAAATATAAAATCCACAACTATGAAAACTCTAAAGACGATAATTAAATACTTAAAGTGTATTTTTTAAATTATACAAAATTATTTTTACATAAACCCCCCTCAAGTTTTATAAATTACAATAAGGACCATAGTAGATATAGGTTTAAGCGGCACCAATCTCTTGAGCCCCAGGAAGCCGGAGAAGTGGGTGCTTGCCTATTTAAGATAGACAACTTAACAACGGTGTTATCAACACGGTAATCGTCTTTGAAAAGACACAAATCCTGCCGCCCGTGTGCAGCAGTTACCGATAATACCAAAACCTAATTCAGGACTTCAATTTCTTTTCTAATTGTTCTGACCCATACTGAGTCTCATTATAAATAATCTAACTTGAATATAATTCAAGTACAATCTACAATCCAATATGAAACCATGAATCCATATATTCAATCTATTCAATCTGTATTGACCGAACCGAACCATGGATATACTTCAATTTACATGATTCTCCAGTTACATCCATTTACTGATATCATGGTTTCGGCAAGTCATCCAATTATACAATCTATATTACAAGACAATACAAGTTGCAATACGATACAAACAATACAAACAAGATATCGCGAGGTTTAAGGGGTAGATTGGTACGGAACGTTTTTGAAGTGGCACGAGACTGCAACCATAAGGCACCTAACCTGTATTCTTTTGCTGTTGTACCGTGGCATAAACGGTTCCTTGAGTTCCTGATAGCTTAATCTCCGGGGCAAGTGAGACTCCTCTCGTATACACGGGCATCCTTCTGTACCAAACTACAAACAACAGCGTTAACACTAAATACAATATTAGAACAATATAATACAACTTTAAAAGTTACACACTCTCTCTCTTTCTGTCTTTTCTACTTCTTCCTTATCTTTGGGACTTACCGAGCGATTTGTTCGCTGACGACGTTCTCTTTCTTTCTTCTTTGAATGTCGTTAGGTGTTTCAGACCTTGCAGAGATCAAGCCTAGCACTGAAGACTTGGACCAGTTTATTGAAGATCCCGAGTTGTAGTTACACTTGTACACATTTTATTTCAGTACTTTCCATTTCTGTTATGCCATTGTTTAGGCATTGCTTTCATTCAGATGTATTTACTTTTCCATGCATTGTACAAAAGAATGTTAATAAATATAGTTGATGTTTCATTACATTTGTCTCTTGTGTACATTTCTTTTATATTGCTTAGATACTCTTAGCGTATTTATTTCAGAGTAAATACGTAGCGGCCAGTCGCGTCCTCTGCCCGTATACTGGGAAGCGGGGCGTGACAGGTTTTGTTGGTGGCCCATGCTAGTCCGAGCTGTATGGAACACTGCCATGCAGTTCTATCCTGCGTGAACAACCTAAGCAATATAACACAAGAACCAGCAACTAAAACATTCTTTACAATTCATATTCCTTGAATCTTATCATTTCATATACTTTGAATCTGTCCTAACCTAAATTTTTTTCATTCAAGGTTATGCATTCCTCAAACAACACCAGCACCAATTTCAACAACACTCCACCTCCACTACCAATCACACCTGCCGTCCCTGCTCTGCTCAACGAGCAGACAGTTCTGTTTGAGGCAATCCGCAGCCTCCCAGAAAGACAATAGTAGCAGACTGCACTTTAATGAACCGTCCAGAGGTTGACGCACCTGGGGTGAAGCAATTTAGAGCTTTGCATCCCAAACAGTTCTCAGGAAAGGGGAACCTTCGAAAAGCTGAGAAATGGGCTCAGAGTATCAAAGACGATCTGGCAGCAGCACAAGTGCCAGAAATAGCTTGGGTTCGTGTTGCGAAACTGCAGCTCACGGACAATGCACGGGTCTGGTGGATGGCGGAAGAAAGCCATCTTGATCAGTCCATCGAATGGAAGACTTTTCGTGACATGTTCGACACAAGTACTTCCTTGAGACTGCCAGGTTCGATATGGAACAGCAGTTAATCTATCTACAACAAGATTCAATGTGGACCAAATTAGTTAATGAGTATGACGCTGAGTTCACCATGCTCAGTCGGTAAGAAATGTCTCGATAAATTAGATTTTCAAAATATCACATACTACACAGCTAACACAAGACCGTAACAGGTTTGCGGCCCATCTCATACCGACTGCTGAGATCAGGGCTAGAAGATTTCAGCAAGGGTTGGACCCGGAAATCCAAGTTGCTCTAGGTACAGGGGATTTCCCAACTCATAATTTGGCTTTGAAGGCTGCCCGAAGATATAAGGCAGTAGTAAAGAGGAAGAGCAGACCTCAATCTGCCGGTTTGAAATGCCCTGCCACTCAAATGGCAGGAAGAGCCTCTTTCAGGCCATCGTTCAAACCCAGGAGAACTGAAGAACCCATTAACCAGCCAAGACCAGATTTCTGTTTCCATTGTAAGAGAGATGGACATTTGATAAAGGACTGCAGGCGCGCAAAAGGCCTGTGCCTAGTTTGTGGCGCGTCCAATCACAGAATTGAGACTTGTCCATATAAATACAACTCAGCTCACACACACCCCAACTACTCGCAGCGGCCAGGTATCCAGACTCCTGCACCCCGTCTTGCACTCCCAGCACCACCTCCACATGGACCACCTCTACCCAGTCAGGCATCGATGTACCCGCATACACAGAAAAATGTGCCGAGAAGCCAAGCCTTCATATTAGCAGCCGTAGAAGCCGAGCCTGTAGGTCAAGGTAACACTAGTAAGTCTTTTTCACATTTTTAAAACCCTTGCACCACCTTGTTATTTTTCATACACTGTCAGTACTTCAGTCACTAAACTTTCCTTGAATCTGTTACACTTTCCTTTTACAAATTTTGAGGACGAAATTTTTATAAAAGGGTAGAATGTAATAACCCTAAACTTTCTGTACAATTTTTCAAATAAATACAGAAAGGGGTATTTTTTCCTGAGCACAAGTTATAAATTTGTTTTGCTTTTTAATAGCAAGAAGGAGCTTGTAGCTCATTGGTACGACCTTGCACTGCTGAACCAAAGCACCAGAGTTCAAATCTCATCACCCACATTATTTTTAATATTGTTTTCTTTTAAATTTTTAGAAGTCCAAGGGTCTACACGTGCATAACTCGTAAAAACCCCACTTCAAAACAAATTGTCTCAGGGAGTAGACCAACCGACGACGGACCCACGGCAGTGAGCCCCGGCCTGACTCGCCGTGACTCGGCCGGCGACTCAGCCCGCCGCCGCCGGCCGAGTTGAGCCGGATCGGCCGAGTCCCTTCTTCAACTCTCTGTCTTTTGGCATTCTTATAACACCTGCACGCTTTAACACCTGCACATTTCCAGAGCCTTTTAAATCCAATTAAAACCCCATTAAACCATATTTTTAATAAAAAATTTATTACATTTTCAATTCAACCTTTCACCTACCCTAACCCTAATCTTTCCCTATAAATATCAACCCTACCCCCCACTCACAATTCTGTCCAAATTTTCAAGAAAACTCTCTAGAATTTTGTGTACAAGTGGAGTTAGCGAAGGGCGAAACTCCGGCTAAATTCCGACGATGACCCTAGAAGCTCCGGGCGACGAAACGACGCACCGGCACCTCCTACGTCTTCCTCTCCCTCTTCTCTTAACTTTAAACCTGTAAGTCCCACCTCTCTCTTTTATCCTCTAGTCTTAAAACTCTTTTTAATAAAACCTGATGGAAGAGGAGTTAAATCCGACTTCTGATTCGATTTTCTTTATAAAGTTCAATTTTCCGTAACACAACCATACTAAACTCTTACATCTTGACTATTATCATTAACAAAATATGTTGAACAGGTTTCATAGCAAAACATTTCATTTTGAAACTTTTACCGCTCTTTTTTCAGTAAAATACCATGTAGTTTAGTTTCGACTTTAAAACATCATTAATCTTGCTATACCTTTAATTAGATCACGAAGTAATGACCTACCTTCTCACAACACTCATATGCAACATAGAATAATACCTTTCGGGAACATAGAATACGGGAAACGAAACTTTACGTATAAATACCATTTACTATTAAAACCGTTTTCTGCAAGATTACGTATTTTTACAAATTTTTGCAAAGCGTCGCTACAACCCATTTTGGGGAACCCGACTGGGATGGTGCGGATTATCGCACATCCCTGGGCTTAGTAATGTGAGATGCAGACCTCCGCAAGGAGCATTCGGTCTCGAAAGATCTGAAATACAAATATCTTAAGAAAATGAGATTTCTAGAAAATAATAAAATTATTTTTATAAATATATATATGTGTGTGTGTGTGTGTGTGTGTGTATGTATTATCAAAATACCTATTTTTGATATAATATAAATATTCCAACTTTTCTAAATCAAAAGGATCACTTTATATGAAAATACCATGAAATTCCATACAAGTTCAATATTACAATTAAATACCCAATATTATGAAAAATAGGTTTATTCACTAGAAATGTCACAAATATAAAATCCACAACTATGAAAACTCTAAAGACGATAATTAAATACTTGAAGTGTATTTTGTAAATTATACAAAATTATTTTTACATAAAACCCCCTCAAGTTTTATAAATTACAATAAGGACCCTAGTAAATATAGGTTTAAGCGGGACCAATCTTTTGAGCCTCAGGGAGCCGAAGAAGTGGGTGCTTGCCTATTTAAGGTAGACAACTTAGCAACGGTGTTATCAACACGGTAATCGTCTTTGAAAAAGACACAAATCCTGCCGCCCATGTGCAGCGGTTACCGATAACACCAAAACCTAATTCAGGACTTCAATTTCTTTTCTAATTATTCTGACTCATACTGAGTCTCATTATAAATAATCTGACTTGAATATGATTCAAGTACAATCTACAATCTACAATCCAATATGAATCCATGAATCCAAATATTCAATCTATTCAATCTGTATTGACTGAACCGAACCATGGATATACTTCCATTTACATGATTCTCAAGTTACATCCATGATTCTCCAGTTACATCCATTTACTGATATTATGGTTTCGGCAAGTCATCTAATTATACAATCTATATTACAAGACAATACAAGTTGCAATACAATACAAACAAGAAATCGTGGGGTTTAAGGGGTAGATTGGTACGAAAGGTGTTTGAAGTGGCATGAGACTGCAACCATAAGACGCCTAACCTGTATTCTTTTGCTGTTGTACCGTGGCATAAACAGTTTCTTGAGTTCCTGATACCTAAGTCTCCGAGGCAAGTGAGACTCCTCTCGTATACACGGGCATCCTTCTGTACCAAGCTACAAACAACAGCGTTAACACTAAATACAACATTATAACAATATAATACAACTTTAAAAGTTACACACACTCTCTCTCTTTCTGTCTTTTCTACTTCTTCCTTATCTTTGGGACTTACCGAGCGATTTGTTTGCTGACGACATTCTCTTTCTTTCTTCTTTGAAGGTTCCAACATTTTCTCCTTAATTGACCTAGTCGTCAGGTGTTTCGGACCTTCCAGAGATCGAGCCTAGCACTGAAGACTTGGACCAGTTTATTGAAAATTCCGAGCTGTAGTTACACTTGTACACATTTCATTTCAGTACTTTCCATTTCTGTTATACCATTGTTTAGGCATTGCTTTCATTCAGATGTATTTATTTTTCCATGCATTGTACAAAAGAATGTTAATAAATAAAGTTGTCGTTTCATTACATTTGTCTCTTGTGTACATTTCTTTTATATTGCTTAGATATGCTTAGCGTATTTACTTCAGAGTAAATACGTAGCGGCCAGTCGCGTCCTCTGCCCGTATACTGGGAAGCGGGGCATGACAAGGACTATTCAGTTGTCTTTTCCCTTTACCTTCTCTCAGGTTGCAAGAGCTAATGGTATTTAGGAGTACACCTATTACGCTTATTGTATAGTCTTCTTCCAAACCATAGGCTGGTGCCGAAAGGTAGGAAAGGAAGAAAACCAATTAGCCTAAGTGTGGTGTACAGAAGGTAATATGTAAAGACAAATAAAGGGATTAGAAAGAGAGCAAAGTAAATTGCGACTGCTATCATTCACGACGAAACCGCGTATATTATCGACACTCCTACTTCACATTTGCATTTCTCCGGAATATTCCGTAACACTACGAAGATCCACATTTATTGGATATGCCATCGTATAGTTACATACGAACTTGAAGGAACTTGTTCCAGTTCGAGGATGGATTCTGGTTCAGGAGAAATAGAATAAAGATTATTCAGTTGCATTTTATCTTTACCTTCTCTCACTTTGCGAGGGCTCCTAGGATTAGGATGGTACACCTATTACGCTTATTGGATAGTCTTCTTCCAAACCATAGGCTAGTGTCGAACGGTAGGGAAGGAAAAAAACCATTTAGCCTAAGGGTGGTGTACAGAAGGTAATATGTAAAGAAAAATAAAGAGATTGGAGAGATGGCAAGAAAATATACGGTTGCAGTCATGAATATGGATAGTGGAAGAGGCATTACTAGGAATACCCGGATACTCCTTCAAAACATTTTCATGTTTGAGTTTCACTGTGTATTGTTAATTGAAAACTGATTTCCCAATTAGATCCTTACTCTAGGGTTAGTATTTACCAGATTTGATTCTCACATCTGTATCGTGTTACAGATGCTAAGTGGGAGTAAGATATTGGGAATTAGATGATTATATCCTCATTATATCAGAATTCATTGTAATTGGTGATATTTGAGGAAATCACCTGGGTTTTTGCCTGACGGCAAATATTTGGTTTTGAATATCTGATTGTTATGCACCGATTTCAAACTGATATATCTGTACGTTTATTTTATAAAGTGAGATATAACTTTTTGAAATTATGTCTATGACATTTACCTATACCAGTTGATGGTTAGAACAGTGTAATTCTTCTTAACCATAGTATAGTTTTCAACCTACGACGCACAGGGTATAAGTTATTTAACTCAGAGGACTTATACAATGTATTGTATGTTGTCCAGTATCCACTAGGACAAAGGGGTTGGTACTCGTATTATATTCTGTTTACTTGTGACTTCTTTAGTTTTTAGATATGTGTTTCACTGAAATACAAGGTCCAAATTTTGAGAAGTTATAGGTATATGAATAAAGTAGAGAACCACATGTTGAAAGTATCAGAATTCTTCAAGGTAATGTAGATATTTATGTTTGGTATTCCGTTGATATAATGGTTTTGAGAACTTGCTTCTCTTTCAGATTACTCATATTTGGATGCACTCCTAGTTGAGTAATGCTGGTAAGCCTCCTTCCATTTAGTTGACATGAACTGGAGACAGCTGCATGATTTGAATTTGGTTCCAATTAAATTAGTGCCTATGTTTTTATATTGTATATAGAATGGTTCATATCTTAACTATGTTAAGGTATATGGAATTGTCCGGGTTATGCTTAAAACTAGACTCTAGACAAACTCAAGGCACGTTTTAGTAATGGCAGTTTGTGGGTTATTCCGGGCTATGACGAGGGTTAACTTTCTACCATCTGGAAGATCAATAGATATATTGTTCTTGAATCGCCACAGTTTTAGTAAAATGGATTCCTTTTAGAAAACATAAGTGGAAGTATTGTAGAACTGAAAGTGATTCCAGAACCACAAACGATTACTGAAAATTTAATAGAACCTAAAAATTCAATTGGTTTTGACATTCCATTAGCCACTCCGCAGATATGGTGGGTAACCTCAGGCACCCGAAAAGTACTTCGGTCTTCTCAGAGACGGTGACAGGGAGGTTCTTGTTTACCCAGACTTTCCATTGCTGCTGTTCTAGATTATGAGACCCGGCAGAAGGATGAGTATAGTATCGTTCTAAACTAGCTTTAGAAGTGCACGTGTATATGACTCTGCCAGAGGGTTGTTGTAGTCAGTGGGAGCAGCGGAAGTATAGTGGACAAGTAGCTTATGTCTGTTTATAGATTAAAACAGATATAGCGGAGATAGATCATCTATTTTTAATGTGACAGTCATAGGCTTTGACGTCATCAGAATAGGAGATGGATCTGGTAAGATGGTGGTAGGGTGTGATGTTCTAGTATTTAGATGACATGCACTTTATAGGAAGTGAAATTCCTATACTACGATCAGTTATACCGTGGTTGTCACAAAGTTGTTTCTCCACATAGAATATGGATATAATATCAGGGTTTCTGGTTACTAGATCTATGGTTTTAGATCTAGATTTAGGAAGTGTCCCAATTTGGGTATTTTGACATTATTCTAAAGGTGTTTTAGAATGGTTGATCCCTGGCATGGTGGTGTACCTGCAGGTGATGGAGTCACCCACTCTAAAGGATGTCTTTCAGACTAAAGGGAAGAGGGATTTGCATGATTGGCATATCACTTGCTTCGGCAATTAAGTCAATCATATGATGTCAAGTACCACACCAGATGTTATTTTTGCACTGGCTGCAATAAACATATATAAATATATATATATATATATATATATATATATATATTAATTCAATCCTGGAGAAACGTTGGGAAGCGGTTAAGAACATAAGTGGATGTTCTTGGGATATGGTAATGGCAGTCTCCTTAGGGAGACGGTTATCATTTCAGGATTTCCAAGGTGACCTGCATAACAGAGTGACTGTCAGAGTTTTAGTTTTCCCTCTTTTGAGGGATAGTATATTGGACAGGAGGTCCAAGTGGATACTGAGGAAGGTATAGCGCAGTATACTGATTAAATTCAGTGGACGATACAGTCTAAGAAGTTTGCTGGATTTGGAGTTCATTTGTAAACTGGGTCCCATCAGATATTCAGACATATTCTAAGACAGGTATTGCTCATTTCGGGAGATAGCTTTCTCCGCGAAGTTGAGATATAGAGAGATACAGAAAGAAACATTACAACAGATCCACTCACTGAGGCTATTTCTCGAACACAATAGTTTCGCAAACAAGCTTTGCGAGACTGATTAGTAGAGGAGTTGGGTGTTCGGTATCACATGGGCTGTGGGTATGCGACACCGCAATAATTAGCCTTAAGTGCAAGTGGGAGATTGTTTGCTATAGTGCCCTCAAGGAAATTATCATGGTCGCATGCAAGTGATTATGATGATTGAGGGAGGACCTATACCAGTAGAACGGTCTTACTCGAGATGATAGTATGGTATCTGGTTTGTCTTTATCATCATGTACAGCATAAGGTTGCATTACAGATCACTCTTACATATTGATAGAGCCCATATGATTCTTGCTTGACTACCAGCATTATGATGGCGATCATATACGTGGGAGCTGGGTAGTCTATAAGCACATCCTTAAATGTCCCTAATCATGGGAATTTCGAGACTGGGGATCGATACTCCAAAGTAGACTAGTGTATACTGATCGAGACCCCGACGAGGGGCGGCGGCCAATCTCACAAGCCATTGGTGTCAGTTTGTTCACCTAAGATGTATGCAGATACTCATTGGGTTATGAGTACACCGAACGGACTCGCCGAGAACATGCTAGTTGGTATTATACCTATTGTCAGATAGAAGTTCCCAGGTGACATGTGTACAGGTAAGTCTACCGACCTGAGATCGTCATTTGTCTCGTGTGATTCCTACTGTGCTTTGATTACTACCCTACCACGGTTCAAAAGAGTCATGCAAACAAGTTTTAGTTGGGTACAGTCCCAAGCTACGTGGAGACAGTGAGAGGATCGTCAGGGGATTCGTCTCTCCCAGTATTGGGGGTTGATGTCGCGTTGTGCATGGGTGGCCATCAGCAGAAATCCTTGGCCAAGGTAGTCGAGAATTACTAATTCAGATCAGTAGTTTCTCAGTAGGTGATGAGCTTCATACCGACACTAAATGTCGCGTTGTTAGGGGTCTGACTTTATCCACCCCCTTGACTCGATATGCGATACTCATAGAAGAACGGACCGGAATGTACGGATATTGTCATTGTCAGGCTCGGTAGGGGTTTCAGGATGAGTTTGCTCGTCGGCCTCCCTTTCGCTCAATACCTGGGTAGCCGTTACGTACAGCTAGTGCCGCTGACGTGCATGTGGTTAAACTCACTTGTTTTCCCCAATCAGAGCAAAGCTCTATTCAAATTTTGAAATTTGAAATGAAGCAGCGCTTCAAAAAAGCACTCGCGCTAAATGCGCCAGCGCTAAGAGTCAAAGACTCTGATGCAGCACTCAGGTGCAAAGCACGAGTGCGCCAGCGCTAAGAGTCGAAGACTCTGATGCAGCGCTCACGTGCAAAGCAGGAGAGCGCTCGCGCTAAGCGCGCTCGCACCAAGAGTCAAAGACTCTGATGCAGCGCCCACGTGCAAAGCACGAGAACGCTAGCGCTAGCAGCGCCCGCGCTAAGAGTCAAAGAATCTGATGCAGCACTCACGAGCACGAGAGCGCCAGCACCGAGAGCGCCAGCGTCAAGAGCGCCAGCACTGAAGAGTCAAAGACTCTGAGGAGCGCTAGCTCCAGGAGCGCGAGCACTAGGAGTCAAAGACTCTGAGGGAGCGCCTCACGTGCAAAGCACGAGAACACTAGCACCAGGAGCGCCAGCACTAAGAGTCAAAGACTCTGAGGCAGCGCCTCACGTGCAAAGAACGAGAGCGCCAAGCACTAGAACTAAATGTTTTCCACTATTGGATCAAAGATCCAACTAAGATGAATAAATCATCAAATTACCAGAATAAAATTCTGTTGAAACTTTCTAAACAGGAAAGATTGTGCTCTGTAAATCAGAGCACCGTTGGATCAAAGATCCAATGGTGATTAAAAATCACCAAGGTAAAGAACAAATTCTGTATGGGAAGATATTTTCCCAATCTTGTTAATAACAAGAAAACTATCTTCTGTAAAACAGAAGCCCCCGGATCAAAAATCCAACGGTGGATAAATTCCATAAATCAATTGGAGATCTTTCAATGAGAGATTTCCTTAACTGATTCAACAAAACAGCCTCTCCTATATAAAGGACCCAAGACTTCAAGTCTTGCACAGAGGAACCCCCCTATAAACTTTGAGAAATTTCAAAGAGAAAAGCAAGCTCGGAAGAAAATTTTCTTCAAGGTAAATAAAACAGAGATATTAAAGCATCTCATCAAAAAGAAGAAGAACTTAATTCTTTTTCTAGATCATAGATCTATAAGACAGAGGTCTTTCACAAAAAAGAGATCATAGCATCTCATCATAAAAAGGGGGGAGAAGAATTCAATTATCTTCAGATCAAAGATCCATAAAGACAAAGTCTTTCACAAAAAAAATATAAGAGATTGAAATATCTCCTATAAAATAAGAACTTTGTTCTTAGAGCTACGAGACAAAGTCTCTTATAAATGAGAATTTAATTCTCAGAGCGCAGAACTGATCAAAGATGCCTAAAAAGAGTATTAGCGCTCCAATTTAAATAAGTGCCTTAGCGCTCCAAGACTGGCGCTCCTAGCGCTCCAATTTAAAGAAGCGCCCCAGCACTCCAAGGCTGGCGCACAGCGCTGTAGCGCTCCTAGCGCTCCAACTTAAAGAAGCGCCTCAGCGCTCCAAATCTGGCGTTCAGCGCCCAGCGCTCCAAGTGCTATTTTAAAAGAAGCGCCCAGCGCTATTTTAAAAGAAGCATTCAGCACTTCAAGGTTGGCTTTCAGCGCCAAGCGCACCACGTGCTCCTCACGTGGGCGCTATTTTATATAGAGCGCTCCGCACTCATTGACTGGCGCTCAGCGCCAAGCGCGCCATGTGCTCCTCATGTGTGCGCTATCTCACAGGAAGCGCCTTAGCGCTCTAAGTCTGGCGTTCAGCGCCAAGCGCGCCACGTGCTCCTCATATGGGTGCTGAGAGAACATAAACTATTCTTTAAATAAAGCCCCAGAGCCATAATGAGGGCTCAACACTTAATAAAAGACAAAAAGGTCGTTAGAACCCAAACCAATTCTCAGCATTGTTAAATGAAAAATGGCTGAGTCTAATTAAATGTCTAATATTTTAACTGAGTGGGCCGAGCCCAAATTGGCCATAGATTCCTAATGTAGATTAATTTAGCCCATATGCTCATAAATTTTTTTAACTAATCTTAGTTCCAAACATGACTATAGATCTCCCTGTTGGGGTCAAAATTTGCACCCCGGTTGACCGAGTCAAAATCAAGGTCAACCCCAAGTCAGGCGGGCCCAAGCCCAGGTCAAGCGGGCCCATGCCCAAGTCGAGCCCGCGGCCAGCCTCCCCATGCCAACAATAAAATCATGTAATAAGTAATTTTTATGTAATTTTTTATGCATGAATGGGCATAAAGCCAAATTTTTGGAAAGCCCATTGCTTATGTGCAAAAAGAAATGGCACATGAGTCATGGGATGGGCAAAATGCCATTTTGTAAGGCCTAAGGGGCTATATGTAAATATATAACCCTATATAAGGCAACATGATGATGAATAAAAAAGACAAAATTTTCATTTCTCAAAAAAATTAGGGCATGTGCCTCTTTCTCATTCCTCAAAGTTCTAAAATCGTCTTTCTTTTGAATTATATCAAGAGTTTTAATCTTCCTTTTACAAAACTAAATAGTTTTTCACTACAAAACCCACAAAGGGGAGCTTGGATCTTCCATTAGATCTCAAAAAAGAGAGATTTTTAAATCTCACCCCCTTTCTCCCAGATCCGGCCAAATGACAGGAAAAAGAAGGAGACCCATCTCCAGAAACCCCACTATGGGGAAGATCTAGGGCTCAAGGGGAGAATCCCCCTTCATCAGCTTCAAATTATCCTAAGAGTTTAACTCCTCATATATACACATATATACAAAATAATAAGTTCTCCTTTCTGGGAGTACAACACCCATTGCAGGGACCAAGTCCATTTTGCCTCCCGAGCGACCACATGCCTGGCATGTGAGGCGCTAGCGTCCTTGCGCTCAAAGCGCTAGCGCCCAAAACGCTAGCGCCCATGTGCCTAGCACGTAGGGCGCTAGCGCTCTTGCGCTCAGAGCGCTAACACCCAAAGCGCTAGCGCCCAAGTGCCCACATGCCTGGAACGTGGGGCGCGAGCGCTCAAAGCGCCAGCGCTCTTGCGCTCAGAGCGCTAGCGCCTAAAGTGCTAGCGCCCGAGCGCCCACTTGCCTGGCACGTGGGGTGCTAGCGCTCAAAGCGCTAGTGCTCTGGTGCTCAAAGCACTAGCGCCCAAAGCGCTAGCGCCTGAGCGTCCACTTGTCTGGCACGTGAGGTGCTAGCGCCCTTGCGCTCAAAACGCTAGCACCCAAAGCGTTGACGCTTTTTCCCACGCATCCTTTGGATACCCTTTCCCTTTCTTTTTTATATATATTTATACATACTCCACACTAAAAACACCTCCTCCGTTAGAAAAAATTCAACCCATTAAAAACTCTCTATCCAGGTAGCGGGACCCCCGTAATAACTCTGCGGGGCCCCCGATATATCCAAAACCCCTTTTAAAACACAACACACGCACACTGCATATTGAGTTCGCATGACCAGTTTAACCCATTAATCAGAGTTTCCATCGCTCCAAAGGCGAGGGGTAATTAACGGCAGCTTAGTCCGCGGCTGCCGGAGATTCGGATCCCCACAATCAATAAACCCCTCCCATCTCAATGGGGTGACGAAAAACACCCTACAGATTCTGGCACGCCCGGTGGGACCAATCTCTCCTCCCATATTTCGGGTTAAGTTTTCATGCGAACTCAATTAATATGAATATAAATTGCCTGTACTAAAATCATGTTTTTTTGTGCCGGTTAACGTTCTCCAATTGCAATCTCCGGTCGCAGCAAAAATGTCTCCAAGGACAAGCTCAGCTCTCGACACAACTCCCATCTCCTACACGATGAAGATGGACACCAGGAAGGTCCTTCCAGCCAGTCTCGGGTGACAATAGGAAGAGCCGCCGCTACCATTCGGCTCTATCTTATCCGTATCAGCTAACGCCATTCCAGCTCCTCAAGCCCCGATGATAGACAAACCGGTCTCGAAAGGCGAGAGGCCAAATATGGTGGTCTCGAAGGCGCCCCAACTCAAACGCAAGTCGGTGTTTGAATGACTCTCCTTGGCCCCAGCTGGGGGCAAGGCCATCAACACCAACAAAGCAACAAGGCATCTCGAGCAAGCTCCAGCGGTGTCACTGACAACTGCTCGATCGGGTGTCTTCTCTAAGC
Source organism: Agapanthus africanus (assembly GCA_030015575.1). Classification (NCBI taxonomy): domain Eukaryota; kingdom Viridiplantae; phylum Streptophyta; class Magnoliopsida; order Asparagales; family Amaryllidaceae; genus Agapanthus; species Agapanthus africanus. The sequence goes on along the minus strand of CM057350.1, from coordinate 124,786,958 downwards.
TCCCCGCTAATCTACTCACAGTGGCTTCCCAGGAAACAGATGCCCGCCAAGCCCTTAAAATTGAGAAGCTAAGGCAGAAAAGGCTCAGATATAGAGCCAACAAAAGGGCTAGGGCTCCTACTAGGCTGAACCTCATGAGGTTCGAAGAACAGGGCTACCCCGCCAAAGATGAGGAAATGGCTGGGTATGTGGTTCACACTGTCTATATGGCGGGCACACGCAGCAAGAGCAAGGACGGAGCCACCACATCTCAAATCCAATCTGGTTTGAATGTGGTTGCCGCTTCCCAAGAACAGCCGCCTCCGCTGGATGATGAAAACCCTCTCAATGAAGATGATAGGCAGAAAGACCCCTCAATCTATGTAGAGTTAAGCTCGGACAGCGAGGAAGAGCCGACTTTTCGCCCCAGGACCGCGGAGCAAGAGCTGCTTCAAGAGCTCCGAAAGCAGCTCAGAAGCAAAAACAAGGAGATGGCCAAGCTCTACTCAAAAATTGACGACTTGACAAACGTCGTCTTACAGCTCAAGGCCCGACTTGCCTCTCAGCCGCCCAATCAAGGGCAAGGCTCTGCTCATGAACCGGGAAACGGTGTCCCAGGGCAGCCGATGCCTATTCCCTCAAATCCAAAAGTGGGCGGACCGCATGAAAATCAGTCGCATCCTATCTCGGGAAATGTCTTGGCTACCGATGACAGTAGCCCGCTAACTGAAGATCAAATCATGGATTTGGTTATCAACAAAGTCAAAACATTGGTGACCGAAGCCGAAGCACAAAAAGATATCAGCAGTAGTGGGAGACCATATCCTGCTCAGTATAATCTGGTAGAATTTCTTAACGGCTATGTCATCCCCAAATTCGGAAGATTCGATGGGACGGGAAATGTGAATCAGCACATCGCCCACTTTAAAACCTCATGCGGGAATACCGGGGGCAATGATGCGCTTCTCCTCCACCGGTTCGTTAATAGCTTGGCCGATGTTGCTTTCGACTGGTACGCGAGCATACCGGATGGCTCCGTCACAACTTTCTTCCAAATGGAGTATCTGTTTCGGCAGAGGTTCATGAGCGTCAGCGATAAGATCACCATCGCCGACCTCGTAAGGACCAAGCCAAAGAATAACGAAAGCAGCACGGATTTTATAACCCGATGGTGCAATCTCTTCGTCAAATGCGAACCGCCGATAGAGCAGGACCAATCTGTCAGTCTCCTCGTCGGAAATCTCAACAATTGGATGGTCCCGTTTCTATGTACCGCGGGTCTCAAAATATTCAAAGAGTTGACCAGAAAAGTCCAGATTTGGAGCGCTCAAAGCAGGAGTCCTCATCGGATTCCCAAAATAACAATTGGTCCTGGAGAAACCGAAAAGACGATAATCGCAAAGGCAGAAATTCCTACGATTCTGAATCTTCCAATGCCTCGACTAAACGAATTAAGCAAGGATTGAGCGGGCCTAATGCCAACCAGCCTCGGAAGCCAGTGTTCGGAGAGGGGGAAGAATCTCCACTGAAAGAGAAGCTGGATAAGGTCTATTCCTTCAGAAGGGACAAAATCCGTAAAATATTCAAAGACCCCTTGAGGAACGGTCTACAACTGCCAGATTCAAAAATACCGCAGGAAGAGAATATGACCGACGACCCCAAATACTGCCCCTATCACAGAGTGATAGGTCATGCCATTGAGGACTGCTTCGTCTTTAAAGATTGGGTTGAAAAGAAATACAAGCCAAGAGAGATAGAACTGTCCAAAGGAGTGTTAACAAACAGTCAAGCCGCAACCGCCAATTTCATACAAATGGAGACCGAAGTTCTTCGTGAAACTGATTCTCTCAGACATCTGCCTTTCTCTGAAAACAGTCGACTACCACGTCATTAAACTGGGAGCAATCGACCTCTAAGTCGTTAAACTGGGAATGTAAATATATATATATATATATATATATATGTAAATAAACAAAAAAATGTGTAAATAAAATAAAAATAAAGAAAAGCCGAAATGTTGGGGCAACTCGCACTAAAATTCAGCGAGTAAAATAAAGATGAAAATAAAGCCGAAATGATGGGGCAACCGCGAATAAAAGCCGAAATGATAGGGCAATCGCGACCTTCGCAATAAGAAAAGCTGAAATGATAGAGCAATCGCGGTAAAACAAAAAAAACAACAAAAATGAAAAAAAACAAAACAACGGCGAATGATGAGTCGCTTTTGGTACCATATTCCAGTGCAGCAATGCAGACGCCGCCTAAAATCCAAATCCTAATGGCGAATGATGAGTCGCTCCTGGTACCATATTCCAGTGCAGCGATGCAGATGCCAACCAAATTCTAAACTCAAATCCCAAATGGCGAATAATGAGTCGCTCCTAGTACTATATTCCAGTGCAGCGATGTAGACGCCAACATAGTCCCGAATTTTTTCCGGCACTACGGTTGTTCATAACATAATATTGCATTTTGTATTCCCCATTCTTATGCATTTTACAATGAAAACAGGTGCTTTTGACCCATGTCTGCTACATGTTACAGGTTACAGGTTCTTAGCGCGAAAACAGTGAAAAACACAAAAGACGACACAAAAGAAAGACTTTTGACCAACAATTAGGAGGATCTTAGTAAAGCCCAGCAGAAGAACGGTTCACCACCAACAAGGCAATGCAAGATCCAAATTTGAAAGAAAGATGGTTAAAAGATCCATTGCAAAGTGTTCACTGAAAATCTGGAATTAATACAGAAGCCAAATTGATAAGAGGAATAAAGAACCAAGAAGCCCAGAGTAACCTAAAGAAGCCCAGAAAAAACCATGAAAAGAACTCACTATTGGGCCGCGGAACCGCGGCCCAAGCGCACCAATGCCGCGGTTCCGCGGCCGTTTAAAGGCTTCATGGAAAGAAATTTTTACCAAATTGTTTTGAAAGCTATGGAAAGATTTTCTGGGGGTATATTTGTAATTTTAGACATGCGGGGCAATTGTAAACCTAGGGTTTCTATGTCCTATAAATAGAACCCAAAAGCTTTGTATTTTCTCATGCCTCTACTCATGAATAAAATTCTTTTTTTTGAAGTTAGAGCGCATCAAAAGTAAGTAGGTTATTTTCCTTGCAGTAGTTGTAGTTTTTCGTATCTGCTCTAGGTAAATTATTTTCTCGCCTTAGTTTAATTTAGTTTAGCTTTTATTAACTTGCAAGCGATGTTTTCTCTCTTTAATAAAATCATGTTTTTTTTCATTCCCTCGATGAGCGAGTAGTTTCCTCGCTTGTTAGGGTTAGGAATAGGGAAGGATTTGAGAGATGAAGATCCCTCATCTCTTTTCGTTGCCAATCTTTTATGAATATTAGAACTCCATGCATACCTTCTTATTCCGCTCCCTACGGCACTTTTACCTTCGAGGTAACGGTGATTCCATAGTCTAAAGGCCCGGATTTTAAGGTTTTCCATGGAGGTTAGGGTAAAGATTAATAAAGGAAGGACAAGGATCTAGAGGAAGAATCAATCATCCCAATCATCCTAATCCCCTTTATAAATATTTACCATAACACTAATATGATAAATTTAATTAATGGCAATGGAAAGAGATTTAGATCTTTGTTTACCAAATTTTCCCTAGACCTAATCCTAGCAAGTTTCTAATCCTAGTATCATACAACTTCAATTTTTAGGTTTAATTATAAATCCGAACACCATTTGGAATTAACTCGTAAGAACTTAAAGGAGATTTACACATCCCTGTGGACCGACCCGTATTCACCGGCTAGCTGCAAAGCGACGCCGTTCTTGATTGCGGTAATATATTTTTGATCGATAAAAGCTCTCTAAATCAAATGGCGCCGTTGCCGGGGATGGCGTAAATTTTTCTTTTTTGTAATTTCGGGTTAATATAAAATATAAAAATCATAAAAATCTGGAAAAAAACCCAAAAATAAAAAAAGAATATCATCTTTTATTGTTTGAAGGGTTTTCTTTGTGGATCTTTGCAGGATTGACGGATCTGAAACAACACAAAAGGAGAGTCAGGAAAAGGTACATCAGAACAGACGTAGATTGCTACAGAAGTGTCGTACAAATTTTTTCAGAGCACGATCTCTTCTTCTCACCGCGGAACCGCGGTCTTGGGGTGGGATCTGCGGCGGAACCGCGGTCTTCTGGAGTCCTCTCTGCACGAAATTTGCACTGTTTGTTTCCTCATTCTCCCCTCTGCAAATCCCCATATATCTTCTGTCAAATCTTCTGCAGGATTCTTTGCGCTAAAAATCTTCTTCCCCCTTCCAATAAATTGATTTTATGCAGGATTCTTTGCGCCGCGCTAAAAAGCAAATTGATTGCAAGTGATTTTCTGCTTTGCATACTTTAATCTGACTTTAAGGGGCTATTGACCAATTCAGATTGGGTGGGGATTTCATCACCCTTCCCAGGACCCCAAAAATCACTTAAAGTATTTGCATTGACCACTTTTAATAAAAAAATATTAGACTCAGCCCTAAGGACGTCGAGCTCAATAGGACAGAGGACTAGTATAGGCATCGGCCGTTTATCCTAACCTGACTTTGCGGTGCCCAGGCAAGTGTGTCAAGGCTAGTGGTTTTTAATTAGGCCCACAGCGTGGTTCCTTCCTACTTACCTGGCACTTACCTGGCCGCAATTGGCGGTGAAGAGGCGGTTTGAGGTCCTATCTCTAGCCCTGTGGAACAGTTAGGAGCTGTCTAGCTGACCTAGGTGACCCTAGATCTAGGCCTGATTGTGCATGTGTGGTTAATTGCATTTGTGTCACAAGTATCTTTTCAAAAATCCTTTTTGCAAAAGCACACATAAAAGAAGTAAAAAGAAAAATCTTTTCAAAACTTGCAACTTGTCGCTAAAGAAATCTTTGCACTCACTTACACCACTTCTTCTCATTGACGTTTTCTTACCTTCACATTCTGTCTTTCATCTTTCGACTACACTAACCCTTTTAGTGTATGTCCGGTTGGACTAGGGACCCTAGCACCCGATTAATCCGTGTTTCGTTGGTACCGACCGACGAACCTTTCGACTCCGAAGTCAAAATCTTGTCCACTTCTTCACTTTCACCATCACATTCTTCCGAAGGTATGTCGGGATACGATACTAACAACACCTTACCTACGGGAAGGATTCCACCTCCGTTAGGTGCGAATAACCCGAATCTTCCGCCTGTTGAAGCGCCAGCACGAGTCGCGCTCTAGGATCTTTTCTACCCCATCCGCACCGCCCTTCCTACTTGTCTTTCCCTCCCACCGGCTAATGGGGACAATTTTGAGATCAAACCCCACTTCATCAATATGCTGCCTAAGTTTCATGGTTTGGAATCCGAAGATGCATATATCTTTATCAACAAATTCCAAAACGTTTGTGCCATGATGAAAACTACCCAATTAAGTGATGACGCTATAAGGCTAAGGGTCATTCCTTTCACCTTATGTGACCTAGCCGAGAAGTGGCTATACAGCACCGCATCACACTCAATTAGAAATTGGGACGAGTTTGTGAAAGATTTTCTTAAAAAGTTCTATCCTCATCACAAAACTGCAAAAATCCGTAATGAGATTATACAATTTTCACAGCTTCCTGCCGAACCATTTTGGAAATGTTTTGAAAGATTCAAAGACCTACTCGTTCAATGCCCTCACCATGGGATCGAAAGATGGCAACTTTGCCAAACATTATACGAGGGATTGAACCCGGCAACGAAGCAGTTGCTAGAAACCATTAGTCAAGGTCACTTTCTGTCCAAGTCTAGTGAGGAAGCGTGGCAGTTTCTTGGGGATCTTAGTGAACAAACAATTCAGTGGGAGAGCACCAAGACCACATCATCATCTTCTTCTATTGGTCAACCTAGGGCAGGCATACATCAAGTAGAGATGTCAATTGCTATGAAGGCCGAGATGGCCGCTCTTACGAAAAAGCTAGAAGCGCTTGAGACTAAAATCTCAGCACCTTCCCCTGCCCCTGTTGTGCCCCCACGAACTGTTTGTGCTTGTTGTTCGGATCCATCACATCTCACCGAAGAGTGTCCTTACACTGCATCTACTCAAGGACAAGATCAAGTCAATGCTGCCTTTCAGCAACGACAAAGAAACGATCCATACTCTTCAACATACAATCCGGGTTGGAAGAGCCACCCAAATTTCGCTTGGAACCAAAATCAACAAGTCCAAGGAAACAACAATTTTCAAAGGGCTCCTCCTCCACAACAACAAGCACCTCCACAAACTCAATTTCAGCAACCTCCCCAACAGCAACCTTACCCTAATCAGATGAACAATTTTGTGCCCAACAATTTTGTTCCCCCTCAAAATGCTGTTAGCTCGATCGAAAGAAGTCTAGAAGCATTCCTAAAGCAATCTGCACAATCCACAGCTAGGATAGAGACTTCTGTTCAATCTTTGGTGCAAAACAGTGCCTCACACGATCAAAGCATCAAAGCTATTGAGACACAAATTGCACAACTCAACGCAGCATTGAAAGAGCGAGAGAAAGGAAAGCTCCCGCCTCAACCACTCCCAAATCCCGGTCACGCACATGTTGCACATGAACAGCAGAATCATAACGTGAATGCGGTGACCACATTGAGATCCGGAAAAGTGCTGCAAAACAAAGTGGGTATTAACCATGACACCTCGGCCGGTGGTTCTTCATCTTCCTCATCTTCTTCATCTTCTTCATCTTCCTCTTCTTCTTCGTTAGAGCCTATTCTCCATCCTTCACATGGCTCTACGTCTTCTAGCTCGAACGGACCCTCTTCTCACAACACGAACACATCTACACGGGGTTCCGTTCCAACTCAACAATCTGACCCGCAAAAATTGGACTCAACAACTTTTCAAAATGTTCCTTTTCCAAATCGGTTGAGATCCAATAAACCAACTCCACAGATGGAGAAGATTGTAGAGTTGTTCAAACAGGTTAGCATAAATATCCCTCTTTTGGATGCAATCTAACAAGTTCCTTCATATGCAAAAATCTTAAAGGACTTATGCACCAAAAAGAGGAAGTCACAAGTACCAAAGAAAGTTTTCGTGGCTAGTGCTGTTAGTGATGCTCTTGTCAATTCTTTACCCCCAAAGCACAAGGACCCTGGTTGTCCTACTAATTCGATCACAATTGGGAATAAGACCATCAATAGAGCACTATTAGATCTTGGTGCTAGTGTCAATCTGCTACCTTATTCGGTGTACGAACAGTTAGGCGTTGGAGAGCTTAAGCCCACTCATTGTACTCTCCAAATGGCCGACCGATCAATCACCCATCCTAGGGGAGAGTTGGAGGATGTGTTAATTAGAGTAGGGGATTTCATTTTCCCTGTTGACTTTATTGTTATGGATACACAACCTGTCGCTAACCCCCGCAATCAAATTCCGGTGATACTTGGTCGACCATTCCTCGCGACTTCTAACGCAGTGATCAACTGTCGTAACGGTTCAATGAATCTATCTTTTGGCAATATGACAGTTGAACTCAACATTTTCAAGTTAGGAAGTCAGCCTTGCGAGCCTAATTCTAGCGTACTTGATGTGTGCTTGATCGATGAAATCGCGGAGGAGGACTGTGAGTTCGAAAATTTTATGTTTGATCACAGCATTGTTGACGCCACCAGTGCGTTCCTCCTAGAATCCGACACAGCTTTCACGACGGACAAATATTATGAGTGTTTCACCTTTGTTGATGATCTTGAAGACTCTCCACCCGAGTTTGAGTCTTTTGCTTTTTTGGATGAGTTAGTTAAACCATCCGAATCGGTAGCGTACACTCGATTTGAACCTTTAATGGAATCCTTCGAGTTTGAAACAGTTACTCCATTGTTACCATCTATTGTTTCACCACCTAAACGAGCTAAAGCTTTTGCCGTCGCACCTAAAATCTGCTTATCTAGGTGAAAATGAGACCTTGCCAGTTATCATATCGGCCTCTCTAGCTCTTGAGCAAGAGAAGGCTCTTTTAATGGTCTTACACAATAATCGGCAAGCTTTCGGCTGGTCTATGGCGGACATCAAAGGGATTAGTCCCCTCATAGTCGAACATCATATACACTTGACGGATGATGCCAAGCCGGCAAGGGATCCACAAAGACTCCTCAACCCCATTATGAAAGAGGTGGTCAAGAAGGAGATTGTTAAATGTCTCGATAGTGGTATCATTTACCCTATCTCGGATAGCCAATGGGTTAGCCCCATTCATGTCGTGCCAAAGAAATCAGGCATCACGGTCATTACCAATGAGGCGAATGAGTTACTTCCCACTCGCACCAAAATAGGGTGGCGAGTTTGCATCGACTACCGGAAACTCAATGCCGCGACAAGGAAAGACCACTTTCCTTTACCATTCATTGACCAAATGATAGAACGATTGGCGGGGCACGAGTTCTACTGCTTTTTAGATGGCTATTCCGGTTATAATCAAGTCCCCATAGCCAAAGAGGATCAAGACAAGACTACATTTACTTGTCCTTTTGGCACTTTTGCTTACCGTCGCATGCCCTTTGGGTTATGCAATGCACCCGCCACATTTCAGCGGTGTATGATGGGGATCTTTTCGGACATGGTGGAGAAGTTTTTGGAAATCTTTATGGATGATTTCTCCATTTTCGGTGACTCCTTCGACGAGTGTTTACAACATCTTGACGCAGTTCTTACCCGCTGTAGGGAAGAGAACCTAACTTTGAATTGGGAGAAATGCCACTTTATGGTACGAGAAGGCATTGTCTTAGGGCATGTCATCTCGCAAAACGGCATAGAGGTTGACAGAGCTAAAATCGAAGTCATGTCTAATCTTCCTCCTCCTAAATGCGTCAAAGATATCCGAGCTTTCCTTGGCCATGCCGGTTTTTATAGACGGTTCATCAAGGACTTTAGCAAGATTGCTAGACCCTTGACTCTCTTATTGGCCAAAGACACTACTTTTGTTTTCGACTCAAGTTGCATGGAAGCGTTCGAGTCTTTGAAACACTCACTCATTTCTGCGCCCATCCTTTCATCTCCAGATTGGACGCATCCCTTTGAAATTATGTGCGACGCGTCAGATTTTTCCATTGGTGCTGTTCTTGGACAACACATTAACAAGATGCCGCATGTAATTTACTACGCTAGCCGAACATTAAATGAGGCCCAATTAAACTACACAACAACAGAAAAAGAGTTTTTAGCGGTAGTGTTTGCACTTGAGAAATTTCGGCCTTATTTAATCGGCTCTCCAGTTATTGTGTACACGGATCACTCAGCTCTTTGCCACCTTTTTGCGAAGAAGGATGCTAAGTCTAGGCTAATACGTTGGATCCTTTTGCTGCAAGAATTTGACCTTGTTATAAAGGACAAAAAAGGATGTGAAAATGTAGTGGCCGATCACCTTTCACGACTTCCTTCCTCACCTACACTTGAACTTCCTATCACTGATGTTTTCCCCGATGAGCAACTCTTGACCGTTTCTTGCGAACCATGGTTCCCCGATATTGTAAACTACTTAGCCACCGGCTTGACACCTAAAGATTGGTCGAAACAAGATAAACTTCGATTTTTGTCCCAAGTAAAGCATTTTTACTGGGATGAACCTTATCTTTTTAAATACTGTTCCGACCAAATCATTCGTCGGTGTGTACCAGAAAATGAGGTTAAGAGTGTGCTGTCTTTTTACCACGATCAAACATGTGGCGGACACTTTGGCCCAAAGAAAACAGCCGAGAAAGTTTTGCAGTGTGGTTTCTATTGGCCACGACTCTTCAAAGATGCATTCGAATACTGCAAAACTTGCTCCCGGTGCCAACACTTGGGCCGGATATCGCGGAGAAACGAAATGCCGCTCCAACCAATTTTGATTGTAGACATTTTTGATGTTTGGGGTATAGACTTCATGGGACCATTTCCTAACTCTTTTGGAAATGTGTATATTCTTTTGGCTGTTGACTATGTTTCAAAATGGGTCGAGGCTGTGCCTAGTCGAACGAATGATAACAAGGTCGTCGTTCGATTTCTTAAAGAACACATCTTTTCTCGATTTGGGCACCCTCGCGCGATAATAAGTGATAATGGTTCTCACTTTTGCAATAGGACTTTTGAGTCTCTAATGCGCAAATACTCTTTCACGCATAAGCTGTCAACGCCATACCATCCCCAAACATGTGGGCAAGCCGAGGTCTCGAATCGGCAAATTAAGCAAATCTTGGAGAAAACGGTTTCTAAGAACCGTAAAGATTGGTCACTCAAATTAATCGATGCATTATGGGCTTTCCATACTGCATATAAGACCGATCTTGGCATGTCTCCATACCGGCTTGTCTACGGGAAGGCGTGCCACCTCCCAGTAGAAATTGAGCATAAGGCATTTTGGGCCATTAAAGAGCTGAATCTATCTTTAGGAGATGCGGGCAGCAATCGAAAGATGCAATTGAATGAATTGGAGGAGCTAAGGGATGAGGCATATGATAATGCCATAATTGCTAAAAACCGAGCTAAGGTGTTCCATGATAAACACCTTTTGCGAAAAACTTTTGAACCTGGTCAACAGGTTCTATTTTATGACACTCGGTTACATTTTCATCCCGGCAAGCTCCGGTCCCGATGGAGAGGACCTTTTGTAGTCCGCACCGTTTATCCGCACGGTGTGGTTGATCTTGAGAATCCTGAAGACGGTACCTTATTCAAGGTAAATGGGCATCGATTGAAACCGTTCTTCTCAGCGGACCATTCGGAGGAGCTCCTGTTTTTACAGGAGCCGATTTACACTGATTGATTTTCCTCCACCTTCACCCTCGAATTTCCATTTTTCCAAAACTTTATTTCAAATAAGTTTGGGGGTGTGTATAATATGTAAATATAATAATAAGCAGGAACTCGCCGATTTATCAACCCACTTGGTGCAGCATGACAGTGAGAACACTGTCCATTGTAAGTTTGGGAGTATGTTCGGTAAGTTTTTCCTTTGCATTCATATGTATATTTCTGCATTGCATTTTTATATAAAAAATCATAAGAATTTGAAAAATCAGAAAAATAAAAAAAAATTAGAAAAGGAAAAACCCATAAAAATTGAAAAATTTCAAAAATTATAAAAATTATTGTATTCAATTTTGGCTAATTGACTTTAGTTTGATAAAAAGGTTAACTGGCTAGGAAAAACTAGATCTTAGACTTAGTAAATTAAAAACCCTAAAAATAACCTTCCTTAGAGTTTAACGGTAGAAAGTATATGTCTTTGTAGATTATTTAGAAATAGGCAAATTTTGGGTTCACTTCTTGGGCTAAGTCGAAACGAAGGAAAAGTATTAAAACTTTTATTAGAGTATAAGTTTGAAAAATAATTCCTTGTTTAAGTCTAGATTCTGAAAACATATACCCTACAAAATGCACAAACACGCGCCTTGAAACTTGGATTAGTAGAAGAGACCTTGAAATACTCTTGTCTAAAGTCCTTAGCACAATGAAAATAAAAAGAAAAAAAAAGTGAATAAAGAAAAAATGGACACTGGTTTTTGTGATTACTTAAGGCTGTAAAAATAGAAAAATATTTAGCGAGGGTGCTTCATCACCTAGTGCCTTAGACCAACTGGTTTGGGAGCCACTGCTAAAAGCCTTGGGTGTTGCAAAACTAGGAAGTACGCTTTAAAATGCTAACGCATCTTGTAATCGGTTGTTGGTACCTCAAGAAGTATTAACAGTCGCACGAAGGATGTGAAGGCGAAAATTCACCAATTAATAAGTGCTTTGGACAATGGACGAGTGTACGATTGCTTGATTTGAATTTCCAAGTGTAGGGGTGATATTTACACACACGTGGGGATATGTGATTAGAGTTTAGATAAGAAAAAGGAATGAAGAATAGAACTTGTATCTTTGATAGAGTTGATAGAAATTCCTAAGTGGAGATGGAACCCTAGAAGGAAAACTTAAGAGATGCCGAAAGCTGAGTAATTCTATGGAACATGTATAATCTTAAGTTAAATGATGAGGAAGTGTGAAGAATATGGGTGGATAATTTGCGGGTCGACGATAATAGATTTCCTTGTTAGAAAACCTAATTAGAAAACAAAAGTCGAAAAACCGAATTGATGGGATTTTGTGGGTGTAATCCGCTGAAAACCCTCAGGAGACAACACTCCTCCTACTAGGGACACCTAGAGGTTTAACGGCTTGTTGCACGTGCTCAGTGCAATCGCGTTTCCCTGCGAAAGTGTGGCTAGGTTAGATTTTTATCGAGAATAAAAAAATAAATTTGCTCGAGGACGAGCAAAAGATAAGTTTGGGGGTATTTGTTCATAACATAATATTGCATTTTGTATTCCCCATTCTTATGCATTTTACAATGAAAACAGGTGCTTTTGACCCATGACTGCTACATGTTACAGGTTACAGGTTCTTGGCACGAAAACAGTGAAAAACACAAAAGACGACACAAAAGAAGGACTTTTGACCAACAATTAGGAGGATCTTAGTAAAGCCCAGCAGAAGAACGGTTCACCACCAACAAGGCAACGCAAGATCCAAATTTGAAAGAAAGACGGTTAAAAGATCCATTGCAAAGTGTTCACTGAAAATCTGGAATTAATACAGAAGCCAAATTGATAAGAGGAATAAAGAACCAAGAAGCCCAGAGTAACCTAAAGAAGCCTAGAAAAAACCATGAAAAGAACTCACTATTGGGCCGCGGAACCGCGGCCCAAGCGCACCAATGCCGCGGTTCCGCGGCCGTTTAAAGGCTTCATGGAAAGAAATTTTTACCAAATTGTTTTGAAAGCTATGGAAAGATTTTCTGGGGGTATATTTGTAATTTTAGACATGCGGAGCAATTGTAAACCTAGGGTTTCTATGTCCTATAAATAAAACCCAAAATCTTTGTATTTTCTCATGCCTCTACTCATGAATAAAATTCTGTTTTCTTGAAGTTAGAGCGCATCAAAAGTAAGTAGGTTATTTTCCTTGCAGTAGTTGTAGTTTTTCATATCTGCTCTAGGTAAATTATTTTCTCGCCTTAGTTTAATTTAGTTTAGCTTTTATTAACTTGCAAGCGATGTTTTCTCTCTTTAATAAAATCATGTTTTTTTTTTCATTCCCTCGATGAGCGAGTAGTTTCCTCGCTTGTTAGGGTTAGGAATAGGGAAGGATTTGAGAGATGAAGATCTCTCATCTCTTTTCGTTGCCAATCTTTTATGAATATTAGAACTCCATGCATACCTTCTTATTCCGCTCCCTACGGCACTTTTACCTTCAAGGTAACGGTGATTCCATAGTCTAAAGGCCCGGATTTTAAGGTTTTCCATGGAGGTTAGGGTAAAGATTAATAAAGGAAGGACAAGGATCTAGAGGAAGAATCAATCATCCCAATCATCCTAATCCCCTTTATAAATATTTACCATAACACTAATATGATAAACTTAATTAATGGCAATGGAAAGATATTTAGATCTTTGTTTACCAAATTTTCCCTAGACCTAATCCTAGCAAGTTTCTAATCCTAGTATCATACAACTTCAATTTTTAGGTTTAATTATAAATCCAAACACCATTTGGAATTAACTCGTAAGAACTTAAAGGAGATTTACACATCCCTGTGGACCGACCCGTATTCACCGGCTAGCTGCAAAGCGACGCCGTTCTTGATTGCGGTAATATATTTTTGATCGATAAAACAATTCTAAATCAACGGTCTGGATCATACATCCTGCAAAACCATATATAATCCACGGGCGTAAAATGATCACAATCTCTCCTGAGTCCTACCGGTGAGACCACATTCAAAGTCCAAAAAAAATGGTATGTCCACAAGCAAAATGGGCACGGATGAAAACCCGAAAGGGCTCCGTGTGTAAAAATAGCAGGACTGTCGGCGAGTTTGTGAAAACCCGAAGGGAAGCAAACTCGTAAAAAAGAGATGAAATGCACTCGCAAAGTCCTCTCGACTTTGTGAGGAGAAAATTCCCGCGTGAGATCCTTACGACTCACAAAGGAGTAACACACTTAGGAGTCCCCACGACTCCTAAGGAGAAAATACACCTACGGGATCCTTTCGACTCATAGGGAGAAAATGATTTTATGGGACCCTTACGGCCCATAAAATTGAAAAGTCTTAGGTGATAGGGATCTAAACCTGTCTCCTAAGCCATCAATTCCCAAATCCTCTCGACGCAAATGATGATTTGCTCCTGGTATCATATTCCAGTGTAGCGATACTGATGCCAAACAAAAAACTAAAGTTCCCAAATCCACTCATGGCAACTGATAATTCACTCCTGGTACCATATTCCAGTATAGTGATGCTGATGTCAACCTAAATCAAATCAAACCAACAACCTCTACGGCGGAATCATGCTCCGTCCCAGAATTTACCCCGTGTAGAAATCAAGCTTCGCCTCGGTGTATCTGCCTTCCCTGTCGGAATTATGCTTCGGCTCGGAATCAATCAGCGACCTCCTCGTCGGAATTAGGCCCCGCCTCAGAATTGAATCAACCAATAAGCTCTGCGTCAGAATCATACTTCGTCTCAGAGTGTACCCCGCGTCGAAATTAAGCTTCGCCTCGGTGTATTTTCCTTCCTTGTCGGAATTATGCTTCGGCTCGTAATCAACCAGCGACCTCCTCGTCGAATCAACCTATGAGTCCGCTACGGGCCAGCGGGAAAGGGGGAACAAGCTTAACATTGCTAAGAGAGGACCCATCATTGTCTGCTGTGCAGAAGCTTCCTACCTGCACCTGCATGCGCGCTTGGATCAGTACTTTTTGAGGGAAAGTTCCTGTTCCGTCGGGAAGCGTAACTGGTTTCCATTTCGAGTAGGATATTGCGGGGAAGGGGTTGAAGACTGACCTTGACAACGATGTTTTAGGTGATCCCTGGAATCCTATTTTCTATTTGATTTCAATAGTAGGCATCCCCGCCTCGGAATCAAGTCAACCAGCAAGCTCTGCGTCGGAATTATGCTTCATCTCAGAATGTGCACCCCATGTCGAAATCAAGCTTCGCCTCGGATTATCTGCTTTCCCCATCGGAATTATGCTTCGCCTGGGAATCAACATTTGCATCGAAATTGTGCTCCGGTCAGAATGTATGCCGCCCTTCGGAATGATGCTCCGAACCCTGGAATCATGCTCCACCCTTCGGAATGATGCTCCGAACCCTGGAATCATGCTCTGCCCTTCGGAATGATGCTTCGATCCATGGAATCATGCTCCGCCCTTCGGAATGATGCTCCGATCCCTGGAATCATGCTCTGCCCTTCGGAATGATGCTCCGATCCCTGGAATTATGCTTCACCCTTCGGAATGATGCTCCGATCCATGGAATTATGCTCCGCAAATTGGAATTATGCTCTGGCTCTTTGGAATGATGCTTCGATCCCTGGAATCATGCTCCGCTCTTCGGAATGATGCTCTGATCCCTGGAATCATACTCCGCTCTTCGGAATGATGCTCCGATCCCTTTGGAATCATGCTCCGCTCTTTACAATGATGCTCCGAACCCTGGAATTATGCTCAAATCGGAATGATGCTCCGACCCTGGAATTATGCTCCGTAAATCGGAATGATGCCCCGATCCACGAGAATCATGCTCCCCAAGGGATGCTCCGCCCCTGGAATGATGTTCTACCTCGAAGTCCAGCTTCAAGATCAATCAATTTCATGCACACAACTCATATGCGCGGTGTGCATTAATTGATGGGGGGCACGTTGTTGGGGTCAAAATTTGCACCCCGGTTGACCGAGTCAAAGTCAAGGTCAACCCCAAGCCAGGTGGGCCCATACCCAGGTCAAGCGGGCCCATGCCCAAGTCAAGCTCGCGGCCAGCCTCCCCATGCCAACAATAAAATCATGTAATAAATAATTTTTATGTAATTTTTTATGCATGAATGGGCATAAAGCCAAATTTTTGTAAAGCCCGTGGCTTATGTGTAAAAAGAAATGGCACATGAGCCATGGGATGGGCAAAATGCCATTTTGTAAAGCCCAAGGGGCTATATGTAAATATGTAAGCCTATATAAGGCAACATGATGATGAATAAAAAAGGCAACCTTTTCATTTCTCAAAAAAATTAGGGCCTGTGCCTCAATCACCTTCCTCAAGGTTCTAAAACCTTCTTCTTTCTTTTGAATTAAATCAAGAGTTTTACTCTTCCTTTAACAAAACTAAATAGTTTTTCATTACAAAACTCACAAAGAGGAGCTTGGATCTTCCATTAGATCTCAAAAAGGGGAGATTTTTAAATCTCACCCCCTTTCTCCCAGATCCGGCAAAACGACAGGAAGAAGAAGGAGACCCATCTCCAGAAATCCCACTCTGGGGAAGATCCAGGGCTCAAGGGTGTTAGTTATATGTATGCCCTAGAGGCCATTACTGTACATAGGATGTATATTGTAGTGGATGCTGGGACGTATATAGGGAGGACTTTCTTGCTCGACATGATAGTATGCTATCTGGTTGAACTTTACCTTAACGTGTATACTGATTGTCTCTCTGTTACATGTTGGTAAAGCCCTTAGGATGTGTGCTTGACTACCTGGACTATGATGCGGATCATACTATTGGGGACAAGGTAGTCCGTAAGTACATCCTTTAAAGTCCCTAGTCGTGGGTGTATCGAGACGGGGCATCGATATACCAGAGTAGACTAGCGTGTACCTTCTCGACCCATACAGATGGGCGATGGATGATCCCATATCCATTGGTGTTTGACATCAGAGATGATATACGGGTGCTCAGTAGAGACTGGGTACACTGGACGGACTCGCCGAGAACTCCCAGATGGTATTATACCTCACGTCAGATGGCAGTTCTCTGGTGACACTGGTACAGAGTAGTCTGTAGACCCGAGATCGTCATAGAGTCTTGTGTGGTTCCCACTGTGCTTTGATTTCCATCTTACCACGTCCAAGAGGGCGTGCAAAACGGTGGTTTTTGGGTACAGTCCCGAGTCACATGGAGGCAATGAGCGATAGGAGGGGATTCGTCTCTCCCGGTATAGGGAGTTGATGTTGCGCTGTGTTCGATTGGCTATAACAGGAAATCCCTGGCCAGGGTTGCTGAGATTTACTGGTAAGTGTTACCAGTAGTTTCTCGAATTGTTATAGACCTCATATCGACACGACTTATCGAGCTATTGGGGTCTGACGTTTACCACCCCTAGGCAAGATATGCGACATATCAGACGATCAGATCGGACTGTACGGTAGTGTTACTGGTTGGATTCACTGGAGTGTGAGCGGGCTTGCTCGTCGATCTTCAGATCGCTCAATACCCGGGTGGCCGTTACGTTTAGCAGACCGCTTGCGGCTTGTGGGTGTTTGATATGATCATCACCTGCTGCCGGCGTATTGACGAGTCTTTAGAGTCCTACACAGAGGTTTCCTGGCTCAAGCGAAACGAAATAGGAGCGCATATGAGATATGTGCGGGACCGAGAATGATGCGTGTATGTGATACCGTATTCTATTCTCGCGATAAATGTATCAAATGGTTGTATGCGATATAACCTAGTTATCGATTCAAGCGTTGATTCGATAAGCCGATATATTGTATACTAGTCGGTTGTGTGCGACATAACCGGATCATTGAATCAAGTGTTGATTTAATGATTTAATGCATATTTATATATTTGATAAATTACTTTGCATCAACTAGTATCGGTTTACTTAAGATGGATTTTCTCACTCGGATGTGCACATTGTATATTCGATTTAGTTTTGTGCACTTGATTGTATCATGTTTGATGATACATGTTTGCTTGTGTTTGTGTAAAGATTGAACCATGGTTATTTAAATGATTAGGGTTTACATTTTCATATCTATTTATTTATTTATTTATTATGGAAATGATAATGAGAAGAATGGTTGCTAGTTTTGTTTTATTCTTTGAACCTTCATGAAGCATTGACTTTAGTCAACCATTCTTATCTCATCCTTAACCCTAACCATTCAAACTAACCTTGGTTTAATCTCTACACCTAACCATGGTTTGCTTATGATAAGAATGGATTTTCTTTTCTTTTTTAATTCTTCTTATCATAACAATTTCCTTCTTCTTCTTCATTTCTTCAAGTGAAGAAAGCTTGCCTCCATCAATGGCAAGTGATGCAAAAGAGTGAGAAATCCAAATCTAAAGTCTACCCACTTCCTATTTCTTCATCCTCTAGCTCTTGCCAAGTAGTAGAGTGTGTTTTCTTCACAAGTTTCATGACTTGGTGAAGTGAGAGCTTGATCTTGCGATGCTTCGACGTAGATCATCTTCGGCATGGACATCGACGACCTAGCTCGCTTATTCTTCGACGAAGCCGACGCTAGAGCCCGGATTCCTTTTGGACAGCGGAGAGGACTTCGTTGCGGAGCTATGGAGGTGGAGAACCGGATCTACAAAGGTTGTATTTCCGTATCTCTTAGTTAAGTGTTAACTAGTTAGCTTTTTCGCCTAAACATCTAGCCAACGGTCCTTGTTAGGGTTTCTCGGCACCGTTAAAATTTTAATTTGGCATGATCGATGCCTTGTGAGACCTCATTAGGGTGCCTAGGAACCCTACAGTGGTATCAAAGCCTAGCTAGAGCCTTAGGCGAAGTCCAGACGGAGTTTGAATTCCGAACGAACCCGAAAACCCATTTCTAACATGCTCTCTGTCCTTTTTTGAAAACAGTGAGTTTTTCCAAATTAAAAATTGCTAAAAAATTCAGCAGGGAAAAATAAGAATTACGGTGCAAAAAGTTTCTGGTGAACAGTAAATTTCGCGGCGGATCAGCGGCAGAAGCATGGCTTCTGCGGCGGATCAGCGGCCCCTTGATGACGTCAGCCCTGTTCCTTTGCACAGTAATTCCTAGTTCAAAGAGCTGAGTTTTCTGGGAATTTTTAATATTTATTCAAGAGTTGAATTTTTCAGCTGTGTTTTTAGGGATTCGGTGTTTCGATCGGAGTATCAAATTTTGTCTGTGTGGCTTTCCGGATAAATTTTAGAATATGTTAAAAAGTTCGACCGGATATAAATACCCAATTTTTCCCCTGTCGGGAAATTTCCAAGTGTTGGATTTTTCCCTAGTTTAACGACGTTCTAAGTAGTGCAAGTAACGCGATGGTCCCTCTAGAAGACAACAAACCTTAACTCGATTATGTGACCATCTTGAACTGCCCTTTGAACCTTCGGGTTTGGGGCAGTACGGCGTGCCACATGTGAGGCGTTGGCTTGACCCTTCTACGGCTGGACCGTCGGTACTGAGGCACGAACTGAATGTTGTTAGACTTATTTCATGTGTTGATCTGCATCGGGAAAACTTGGGTGTTCGAATGTTCAATCGGAAAGTTTAACATTTTCTGTTTATCCGGAATGGGATACAATAATTGGAATTCACAAAAAGTTATGAGATAACTGAATGAATGTTATAAACGTAGCAGTTTAGTCTCAGATGATCGGTTGCCACGGAATTTTGATATGATCAAAAGTCCGTCGCAATCACGTAGCGTACGCGGATACTCGCCGATAAACTTAATAGACAGCCTCACTCCATAGCCCCGACCAAGTGACTGTAGGAGAACCCCGTCGCCGAAAGCATCCGTCCGGATGCTCGCGGTAGCGGTGTTCCGCCTTGGTGCACTTCGTCGACGGCATCGGGGGTGCGGCCGTCTACTGAAATTTGCGACGAGCATTCGATCAGGATGTCGGGAATCCTGTTGAATTGCCCGACTTGATATTGAAAAGTGTTTTCGATAATGAGACTAAAATGCGGGGTTTATAATTGATAGGCATGCGATGTCTAAGTAATTCATTTGGTCAGGCATGCGATGTCTGAGGTGGTTGCGGATTCCAACTGTTGTAGTTTTACACTTTCTTTTCTGTGACCGTAAGTGTAATATGTGATATCGCCGGTTTCGTTGCTATATGTCAACGACAATTGGGATACGCATATTTACTTACGTTGATGACATGTGATGTTATGTGTTGCTGGATATGTTATATTGGATCGTCGTGTTTGAATAGCCGGGGGTGTTTTATGTGAGATGAGTGTTTTTCATTTTCATTCATGTAAAAACTTATATGTAATATTCTTTTATTGGGGCGCTTCCAGGTTGCGGAAGTTGTCACCTCTTGTATATTATTTACTTTTCCGCACTAGGATAGACCCAAGGAGGAGGGCACAAGTAACCGGGTTCTGGGGTCCAGTGGGAGACCAACTCGAGGAGTCGAGTTCGGGTCTCCTAACTCTAGAATTGGTAGGGTTGCTTGCCGCTCTCGTAGGGGTCTAGGGGTGTGGGTTTGGCTATTCATCACGACCGTGGAATCCGTGTTTTATACTGGCTCGTATTGAAAACACGGACGTCCTAGTATATCCAATATTTCATATGATTCTTCTGCTGCGATATCTGTGATGTGATCATGTGATGTTCTGTGATAGATACAGTATATAGTATATATGATATATTATATAGACGTTACTTATGTTTTACACCCGTGCTAGCCCTGCCCCGCTCTGCCGTTAGTTACCTAACCTAACGGTGCACGAGGGGACATCGAGGCGAATGCGGATGGCATAAGTGTACGTCGTATTTATCTGTGATGTTTAGGTACTTAAATGATGGGACTTCATTAATGTGATTAATGAATTAAAAGAAACCTAAGATGTTGTAGAATCGAATTTCAAAACAAAACAGGTAGCTACAGTTCTTGCTTTGCATAGCGGTATATGAGATATATCCTGCACCTTATTCGATGAGGAAAGGACCGAGATCCCTTCACCGGGAGTGACTCCTTTAGCAATAACTGGCAGATGCTACACACTCGGTTTGTCTTTTGATTGCTTTTAAGAGTTTTTGCTTTGCACAGTGATATATATGATATATCCCGCACCTCATTCGACGAGGAAAGGACCGACGATCCCTTCACCGGGAGTGACTCCTTTAGCAAAACTGGAAAAGCCTCAAAAGCACTCCATTTTAAAATCATTCGATCCTACAACGATATCAAGTTCATTACGCAATAGGTTTTCAGAAAAACCTGTCGTAGCCCTCCGTCATTTCAGATAAGTACTAGTTAGTATTCGTGCTACGTTTGTTGACTATGTTAAGGCGTAGTGTGCGGTAGCTAATTAGTGCTTATCTGCATAAGCATATGATGTGATTGGATTAGGGTAGTCGTGCGACTTTGTTGACTATGTTAAGGGTCGTGCGGGTGGGTTTAATTCAATCGGGAAATGACGGGTTGAACTTGACTAGCACTTATGATTTGTTGACTATGTTAAGGTCATATAGCTGCTAGGGGCAAAATATTATCGGGAATTTTAAGTGTTGAAATTTGCAATGAGATTGCATACCTTCTATGAGATAGTTGGATCCCGATACCCGCTGCGAGTAAGTGTTACTCCTGGGAGAGTTTTATACATTACAATTAGCCGATCAAGTAGGTGTCTAGAAAGGTGTTAACGAGGTTACGCCTCTGGGAAAACGAGGTTTACATTAATTAGGTTCGTGCGAAAGCACGGGGGACCTCCCTCAAAGTACCGACACTGGCCTGGCTGAAAGATTGGCGAACTTGTAGTGTGTAATTAATCCCGGCTAGTCTTTCCTTTTAGGGTTTGAAGGAAGATTTGATAAAAAGCAGTGGGAGCCATCCTGATTAGATAAATTAATAACCAATCTATTCTTGCAAGAGCGCACGCTGAGTGTTTTCTTCTCTCTCTCTCCAGGTAGCGACCATATCACGCCTTAATCAAGATAATAATACGGATTATTGACCGAACCCGCTTGTTATACTGAGCTGGGGAACGTTGGTCCCGCTCCAACTTATAATTGTTATAAGACAGAGCAGGAAATTGGGGAATACCAGATTTCCCGTGCCGCCCAAACGAAGAAAGTGCATGCTGATGCATCATCTTCGGGTGTGTTCGTTACAAAGAACTGTTTCTCAGTATCCTTTACGTCCTGGGTATGTGATACCAGATCAGGATCCTAGATATGTAATCTGTTACATAGGGCTACAGATAGGTAGAGAACTGAGAACGGGTGATAAGTTTCATGAGGCAGAAAACGGGGCAAGAGTTGCAGCCAAGTCTGTTGGTCACTGTCACCCTGTATACCAATACATTGATTCTGAACGAATGTTGTTAGATACCGAACCTGATATACAAAATCATATCTATCTCTTTATTAGTAAAGAAATGATAAAATTTTGTATTGTTGGATAATGTTTTGAACATTTCCTATATCAAAAGTTGATCGGTTCAGGCACGTTATCTAAAAGCATTAATATTCTAAATCAAACTACAGTTCTTAGTATACGGAACACACACAAGAAGAAGAGTTCAGAATTGAACGATTCCTTCTTGAGGTATTGTAGACTAGGTCAGATCAATGTGACCCGACTAGCTAGAGTTACATATAGATGCATATTTAAATCAGTTTGAATTTACATCTTGTGAAACTCGCCAGTCATGTCACAAAGATAAGATGACCACAACTCTGTTTATTGGAAACAGAGAAAGAGTTGGTGAACTTTTGGGATGATACATGTTGATGTATGTCAGATCCCCTGTCTACACATGCCAGGACCGGTTCTTTATACTTCATTATGTTCTCTGATAATCTCTCAAGATTCAGACATATGTTCCTGTTGAAACACAAGTCTGAACCTTTTGAGATATTCACAGAATATAAGTTAGAAGTAGAGAACCAATACGGGTATAAGTATTATGTCCTTTGATGAGATCAAGGAGGAGAATACTTGAGCACGAAAATCCTGGATTATTCTAAAGGAGAATGAGATTCTCTCTCAGCATTACTCCTCTGTATACACCATAGAACGATGGTATATCGGGGCGGAGCAGATACACCCTATTTGATATGGTGTGCTCTATGATGAGTAATACTGAGTTACCTTTTTCCTTTTGGGAGTTATGCACTTACGAAGTTGCATACCTATTGAATAGGGTTCCAATCAAATCAGTTGCCTACCACTTCATATGTGATATGGAAAGGAAAGAGCCCATGTCTTAAGCTAGTTAAGATTTGGGGTTGTCCGGCCTATGTCTAAAAGAAAAATCCGGACAAGCTCGAGGCAAGGTCTGTTATGTAGAACTGGAAAGGTTCCAGCTATACAAACTGCAGCAGATGATTTGAAAGAGCCAAAGGATTCAATAGTTACCAACGAACCTCAACCTCTCCGCCGATCTAGTAGGGTTCCTCACCCACCTGAGAGATACTTCGGTTTCTCTATGACAGTGGGAGCGAGGATTGCATCATGAGATGATGACCCAACTAGTTTCGAGCTGGCCATCAGGAGTAAGACTCTGTAAGAATGGCTGGATGCTTAGTGATCTGAGATGGAATCCATGTACACCAACAAAGTATGGACTTTGGTTGCTATATCTGAAGGGTTAAATCCCCATCAGGAGCAAGTATATCTTGAGAAGATTACTTGGTGTAGATGGAAAAGTTGAGACTTTCAAAGCTAGACTTGTTAAAAGTTTGCATCATTGACCAGGTGTGGATAATGATGAAACCTTTTCAAGTATCTATGCTTAAGTCCATCCAGATCCTACTTGCCACGGCTACATACCATGACTACGATATCTGGTGGTTGGGTGTCATGACTGCTTTTCTAAATGATATTTTAGAAGAGTGCGTCTATAAGTACACAGCCAGAGGGCTTCGTAGACAGTGGGAGCAGCGGAAACGTGTGCAAGATGCTTTATAGGATAAAGCAGGCATCGCGGAGTTAGAACGTCTGTTTTGATGAAGTAGTCAAAGAGTTTGACATCATCAAAATGGTAGATGAACCTTGTATAAATAAAAAGGTAGTAGAGAGTATGGTGACGATCCTCGTAGAGTACGTGGATGACATACTCTTGATAGGGAAGTAGTTTCCTATGCTACGCTCGGTCAATCTCCGCTTATCACAAAGATTCTCCATATAGGATTAAAGTGATACCTACTAAATCCTGGATTTTGGATCTATGAGATAGATCTACATGGATGTTAAGATACTCACTAGATGTAGTGAGATGGTGTCAATCGATCCTGAGGAGAATCGCTGGAAGGGTTCCAGTGTGATAAAGACGACTGAATGTCAGTCGCAGGCATTGCCTTTACCCTCAGTAAAGGGACGGTATGTTGGAAGAGTTCCAAGCTAGATACCGTGGCATACTAGACGATAAAGGCAGGATACATCGCTACTTAAGATGCTACCAAAGAGGCAGTCTGGGTGTATATTGGTTCATGAGATGAACTACGTTCCTACCATTGTGAGACAATGGAGTTGTAGCTTATGCCAAGGAACGCCGGTCCCATCAGTGATCCAGACATATTCTAAGGCAGTATCACCTGATCATGGAGATGGTTGATCTCTAAGGGATCGAGGTAAGGAGAGTAGACTCAGAGGACAACACAGCGGATCCACTCACAAAGGCCTGTTCCCAGAGAGAGACTTTTATGGGATGGTTGAGTATGAGATAATACAACCACTGCTATCAGATGGCCCTAGTGCAAGTGGGAGATTGTTAGTTATATGTATGCCCTAGAGGCCATTACTGTACATAGGATGTATATTGTAGTGGATGCTGGGACGTATATAGGGAGGACTTTCTTGCTCGACATGATAGTATGCTATCTGGTTGAACTTTACCTTAACGTGTATACTGATTGTCTCTCTGTTACATGTTGGTAAAGCCCTTAGGATGTGTGCTTGACTACCTGGACTATGATGCGGATCATACTAGTGGGGACAAGGTAGTCCGTAAGTACATCCTTTAAAGTCCCTAGTCGTGGGTGTATCGAGACGGGGCATCGATATACCAGAGTAGACTAGCGTGTACCTTCTCGACCCATACAGATAGGCGATGGATGATCCCATATCCATTGGTGTTTGACATCAGAGATGATATACGGGTGCTCAGTAGAGACTGGGTACACTGGACGGACTCGCCGAGAACTCCCAGATGGTATTATACCTCACGTCAGATGGCAGTTCTCTGGTGACACTGGTACAGAGTAGTCTGTAGACCCGAGATCGTCATAGAGTCTTGTGTGGTTCCCACTGTGCTTTGATTTCCATCTTACCACGTCCAAGAGGGCGTGCAAAACGGTGGTTTTTGGGTACAGTCCCGAGTCACATGGAGGCAATGAGCGATAGGAGGGGATTCGTCTCTCCCGGTATAGGGAGTTGATGTTGCGCTGTGTTCGATTGGCTATAACAGGAAATCCCTGGCCAGGGTTGCTGAGATTTACTGGTAAGTGTTACCAGTAGTTTCTCAAATTGTTATAGACCTCATATCGACACGACTTATCGAGCTATTGGGGTCTGACGTTTACCACCCCTAGGCAAGATATGCGACATATCAGACGATCAGACCGGACTGTACGGTAGTGTTACTGGTTGGATTCACTGGAGTGTGAGCGGGCTTGCTCGTCGATCTTCAGATCGCTCAATACCCGGGTGGCCGTTACGTTTAGCAGACCGCTTGCGGCTTGTGGGTGTTTGATATGATCATCACCTGCTGCCGGCGTATTGACGAGTCTTTAGAGTCCTACACAGAGGTTTCCTGGCTCAAGCGAAACGAAATAGGAGCGCATATGAGATATGTGCGGGACCGAGAATGATGCGTGTATGTGATACCGTATTCTATTCTCGTGATAAATGTATCAAATGGTTGTATGCGATATAACCTAGTTATCGATTCAAGCGTTGATTCGATAAGCCGATATATTGTATACTAGTCGGTTGTGTGCGACATAACCGGATCATTGAATCAAGTGTTGATTTAATGATTTAATGCATATTTATATATTTGATATATTACTTTGCATCAACTAGTATCGGTTTACTTAAGATGGATTTTCTCACTCGGATGTGCACATTGTATATTCGATATAGTTTTGTGCACTTGATTGTATCATGTTTGATGATACATGTTTGCTTGTGTTTGTGTAAAGATTGAACCATGGTTATTTAAATGATTAGGGTTTACATTTTCATATCTATTTATTTATTTATTTATTATGGAAATGATAATGAGAAGAATGGTTGCTAGTTTTGTTTTATTCTTTGAACCTTCATGAAGCATTGACTTTAGTCAACCATTCTTATCTCATCCTTAACCCTAACCATTCAAACTAACCTTGGTTTAATCTCTACACCTAACCATGGTTTGCTTATGATAAGAATGGATTTTCTTTTCTTTTTTAATTCTTCTTATCATAACAATTTCCTTCTTCTTCTTCATTTCTTCAAGTGAAGAAAGCTTGCCTCCATCAATGGCAAGTGATGCAAAAGAGTGAGAAATCCAAATCTAAAGTCTACCCACTTCCTATTTCTTCATCCTCTACCTCTTGCCAAGTAGTAGAGTGTGTTTTCTTCACAAGTTTCATGACTTGGTGAAGTGAGAGCTTGATCTTGCGATGCTTCGACGTAGATCATCTTCGGCATGGACATCGACGACCTAGCTCGCTTATTCTTCGACGAAGCCGACGCTAGAGCCCGGATTCCTTTTGGACAGCGGAGAGGACTTCGTTGCGGAGCTATGGAGGTGGAGAACCGGATCTACAAAGGTTATATTTCCGTATCTCTTAGTTAAGTGTTAACTAGTTAGCTTTTTCGCCTAAACATCTAGCCAACGGTCCTTGTTAGGGTTTCTCGGCACCGTTAAAATTTTAATTTGGCATGATCGATGCCTTGTGAGACCTCATTAGGGTGCCTAGGAACCCTACAAAGGGGAGAAGCCCCCTTCATCAGCTTAAAATTATCCTAGGAGTTTAACTCCTCATATATATACATATATACAAAACAATAAGTGCTCCTTTCTGGGAGTACAACTCCCATTGCAGGGACCAAGTCCCTTTTGCCTCCCGAGCGCCCACGTGCCTAGCACGTGAGGCGCTAGCGCCCTTGCGCTCAAAGCGCTAGCGCCCGAGCGCCCACGTGCCTAGCACGTGGGGCGCTAGCGCTCTTGTGCTCAGAGCGCTGGCACGCCCACATGCCTGGAACGTGGGGCGCTAGCGCTCTTGCGCTCAGTGCGTTAGCGCCCGAGCGCCCATATGCCTGGCACGTAGGGTGCTACCGCTCAAAGCGCTAGCGCCCAAAGCGCTAGCGCCCGAGCGTCCACGTGCCTAGCACATGGGGCGCTAGCGCCTTTGCGCTCAAAGTGCTAGCACCCAAAGTGCTGGCGCTTTTTCCCACGCGTCCTTTGGATGCCCTTTCCATTTCTTTTTTATATATATATCTATACATACTCCACACTAAAAACACCTCCCCCATTAGAAAAAATTTCTAACGGGGCATTGCCCCACACCCCGTAAGGGGGATGCTAGCCCCCTTAACCCCCAGCTCGCTATCCGGGTAGCGGGACCCCCGTAAAAACACTGCGGGGCCCCCGATATATCCAAAACCCCTTTTAAAACACAACACACGCACACTGCACATTGAGTTCACATGACCAGTTTAACCCATTAATCGGAGGTTCCTTCGCTCCAAAGGCGAGGGGTAATTAACGGCAGCTTAGTCCGCGGCTGCCGGAGATTCGGATCACCATAATCAATAAACCCCAGCCTACCCCAGGCAGGGGGAATCTGTAATGCGCCAGACAAGCACGCGCGTATTCCCATCTCAATGGGATGACGAAAAACACCCTACAGGTTCTGGCATGCCCGGTGAGACCAATCTCTCCTCCCATATTTCGGGTTAAGCTTTCATGCGAACTCAATTAATATGCATATCAATTGCCTGTACTAAAATTTTTTTTTTTATGCAGGTTAGCGTTCTCCAATTGCAATCTCTGGTCGCAGCAAAAATGTCTCCAAGGACAAGCTCAGCTCTTGACACAGCTCCCATCTCCTACACGATGAAGATGGACACCAGGATGGTCCTTCCGGCCAGTCTCGGGCGACAATGGGAAGACCCGCCGCTACCATTCGGCTCTATCCTGTTCGTGTCAGCTAACGCCATCCCATCTCCTCAAGCCCCGGTGACAGACAAACCGGTCTCGAAAGGCAAGAGGCCAAATGTGGTGGTCTCGAAAGCGCCCCAACTCAAACGCAAGTCGGTGTTTGAACGACTCTCCTTGGCCCCAGCTGGGGGCAAGGCCATCAACACCAACAAAGCAACAAGGCATCTCGAACAAGCTCCGGCGGTGCCCCTGACAACTGCTCGATCTGGTGTCTTCTCTAAGCTCCCCACTAATCGACTTACGGTGGCTTCCCAGGAAACAGATACCCGCCAAGCCCTCAAAATTGAGAAGCTAAGGCAGAAAAGGCTCAGATATAGAGCCAACAAAAGGGCTAGGACTCCTGCTAGGATGAACCTCGTGAGGTTCGAAGAACAGGGCTGCCCCACCAAAGATGAGGAAATGGCTAGATATGTGGTCCACACTATCTATATGATGGGCACGCGCAGCAAGAGTAAGGACGCGACCACCACATCTCAAATCCAATCTGGCTTGAATGTGGTTGCCGCTTCCCAAGAACAGTCGCCTCCGCTGGATGATGAAAACCCTCTTGATGAGGATAATAGGCAGAAAGACCCCTCAATCCATGTAGAGTCAAGCTCGGACAGTGAGGAAGAGCCGACTTTCCGCCCCAGGACCACGGAGCAAAAGCTGCTTCAAGAGCTTCGAAAGCAGTTCAGAAGCAAAAACAAGAAGATGGCCAAGCTCTACTAAAAAATTGACGACTTGACAAACGTCGTCTTACAGCTCACGGCACGACTTGCCTCTCAGCCGCCCAATCAAGGGCAGGGCTCTGCTCATAAACCGGGAAACGGTGTCCCAGGGCAGCCGATGCCTATTCCCTCAAATCCAAAAGTGGGCGGACCGCATGAAAATCAGTCGCATCCTATCTTGGGAAATATCTTGGCTACCGATGACAGTATCCCGCTAACTCAAGATCAAACCATGGATTTGGTTGCCAACAAAGTCAAAACATTGGTGGCTGAAGCCGAAGCATAAAAAGATATCAGCAATAGTGGGAGACCATATCCTGCTCAGTATGATCTGGTAGAATTTCCTAGCGGCTATGTCATCCCTATATTCGGAAGATTTGATGTGACGGGAAATGCGAATCAGCACATCGCCCACTTTAAAACCTCATGCAGGAATACTGGGGGTAATGATGCGCTTCTCCTCCACCAGTTCGTTAATAGCTTGGCCGACGTTGCTTTCGACTGGTACGCGAGCATACCGGATGGCTCCATCACAACTTTCGTCCAAATGGAGTCTCTGTTTCGGCAGAGGTTCATGAGCGTCAGCGATAAGATCACCATC
The DNA here is from genome assembly GCA_030015575.1 of Agapanthus africanus. Taxonomy (NCBI): domain Eukaryota; kingdom Viridiplantae; phylum Streptophyta; class Magnoliopsida; order Asparagales; family Amaryllidaceae; genus Agapanthus; species Agapanthus africanus. The sequence goes on along the minus strand of CM057350.1, from coordinate 124,757,757 downwards.
GCCGACCTCATAAGGACCAAGCCAAAGAACAACGAAAGCAGCACGAATTTTATAACCCGATGACACAATTTCTCCATCAAATACGAACCGCCGATAGAGCAGGACCAATCTGTCAGTCTCCTTTTCGGAAATCTCAACAATTGGATGGCCCCGTTTCTATATACTGGGGGTCTCAAAACATTCCAAGAGATGACCACAAAAGTCCAGATGTTGGAGCGCTCAAAGCAGGAGTCCTCATCGGATTCCCAAAATAACAGTAGGTCCTGGAGAAACCAAAAGGACGATAATCGCAAAGGCGGAAATTCCGACAATTCTGAATCTTTCAATGCCTCGGCTAACCAAAATAAGCAAGGGTTGAGCGGGCCTAATGCCAACCAGCCTCGGAAGCCAGTGTTCGAAGAGGAGGGAGAATCTCTACTATAAGAGAAGCTGGATAAGGTCTATTCCTTCAGAAGGGACAAAATCCGTAAAATATTCAAAGACGCCCTGAGGAACGGTTTACAACTGCCAGAGTCAAAAAGACCGCAGGAAGCGAATATGACCGACGACCCCAAATACTGCCCCTATCACAGAGTGATAGGTTATGCCATTGAGGACTGCTTCGTCTTCAAAGATTGGGTCGAAAAGCAATACAAGGCAGGAGAGATAGAACCGTCCAAAGGCGTGTTAACAAACAGTCAAGCCGCGACCACCAATTTCAAAGAAACGGAGAGCGAAGTCCTTCGTGAAACTGATTCTCCCAGACATCTGCCTTTCTCTGAACCCAAACCAATGCTCAGCATTGTTAAATGAAAAAGGGCCGAGTCTAATTAAATGTCCAACATTTTAACTGAGTGGGCTGAGCCCAAGTTGGCCACAGATTCTTAATGTAGATTAATTGAGCTTATATGCTCATAAATATTTTTAACTGATCTTGGTCCCAAACTTGACTATAGATCTCCCTGTTGGGGTCAAAATTTGCAGCCCGGTTGACCGAGTCAAAGTCAAGGTCAACCCCAAGCCAGGTGGGCCCAAGCCCAGGTCAAGCGGGCCCATGCCCAAATCGAGCCCGTGGCCAGCCTCCCCATGCCAACAATAAAATCATGTAATAAATAATTTTTATGTAATTTTTTATGCATGAGTAGGCATAAAACCAAATTTTTGTAAAGCCCATCGCTTATGTGCAAAAAGAAATGGAACATGAGCCATGGGATGGGCAAAATGCCATTTTGTAAAGCCCAAGGGGCTATATGTAAATATGTAAGCCTATATAAGGCAACATGATGATAAATAAAAAAGACAACTTTTTCATTTCTCAAAAAAATTAGGGCATGTGCCTCTTTCTCCTTCCTTAAGATTCTAAAACCTTCTTCTTTCTTTTGTATTAAATCAAGAGTTTTACTCTTCCTTTCACAAAACTAAATAGTTTTTTTCACTACAAAACCCACAAAGGGGAGCTTGAATCATCCATTAGATCTCAAAAAGGTGAGATTTTTAAATCTCACCCCCTTTCTCCCAGATCCGACCAAACTACAGGAAGAAGAAGGAGACCCATCTCCAGAAACCCCACTCTGGGAAGATCCACGGCTCAAGGGGAGAAGCCCCCTTCATCAGCTTCAAATTATCCTAGGAGTTTAACTCCTCATATATATACATATATACAAAATAATAAGTGCTCCTTTCTGGGAGTACAACTTCCATTATAGGGACCAAGTTCCTTTTGCCTCCCGAGCGTCCACGTGCATGACATGTGAGGCGCTGGCGCCCTTGCGCCCAAAGCGCTAGTGCCCGAGCGCTCATGTGCCTAACACGTAGGGCGCTTGCGCTCTAGCGCCCAAAGCGCTAGCGCCCGAGCGCCCATGTGTCTGGCACGTGGGGCGCTAGCGCTCTTGCGCTCAGAGCGCTAGTGCCCGAGCGCCCACGTGCCTGGCATGTAGGGTGCTAGCGCTCTGGCGCTCAAACCGCTAGCGCCCAAAGCACTAGCGCCCGAGCGTCCGCGTGCCTAGCACGTGGGGCACTAGAGCTTTGGGCACATGGGGTGCTAGCGCCCTTGAGCTCAAAGCGCTAGCATCCAAAGCGCTGGCGCTTTTTCCCATGCATCCTTTGGATGCCCTTTCCCTTTCTTTTTTATATATATTTGTACATACTCCATACTAAAAACACCTCCCCCGTTAGAAAAAATTTCTAACGGGGCACTGCCCCACACCACGCAAAGGGCTGCTAGCCCTCTTAACCCCCAGCCCGCTATCCGGGTAGCAGGACCCCCGTAAAAACTCTGTGGGGTCCCCGATATATCCAAAACCCTTTTTAAAACACAACACACGCACACTGCACATTGAGTTCGCATGACCAGTTTAACCCGTTAATCGGAGGTTCACTCGCTCCAAAAGCGAGGGGTAATTAACGGTAGCTTAGTCCGCGGCTGCCAGAGATTCGGATCCCCACAATCAATAAACCCCAGCCTACCCCAGGCAGGGGGAATCTGTAATGCGCCTGACAAGCACACGCATATTCCCATCTCAATGGGGTGACGAAAAACACCCTACACTCCCAACCAACATTGGTTCAAAGGTACATCTCTTCATACCTCTGATATATGTCATTGTAATTCTTCAACGTCTTCAGAGAGATGGAGGGTCCCAATAACCAATAACTTTTGGTGTATCCCCAAACGGTTGAACCAAAACCACACAAACTATGACGTCTTTAAACTGGACTATGATGTTCTTAAACTTTATGGAATGTGGGGTCCTTAAACTCATGGACTATGACGTCCTTAAACTTTATGGACTGTGAGGTCCTTAAACTCACAGACTATAACTGGATTATGATGTCTTTAAACTTTACGGACTGTGGGGTCCTTAAACTCATGGACTATGATGTCCTTAAACTTTATGGACTGTGAGGTCCTTAAACTCATAGACTATGATGTTTTTAAACTGGACTATGATGTCCTTAAACCTTACGGACTATGATGTCCTTAAACTTTTGGACCGCAATGTCCCTAAACTAAAATAATAGAGCCTAAATGCTCTTTTGTTGGATCTAAATGATCCTGTTGAGTAGATCTTAGTCTAAAATTATATTAACATATCCTCAACAAACGTTTGAGTTGATATTAGTCTAAAACAAGACTAACGATCCTCAAACCCAACCCAAACCCAAATCTAAGAAAATACGGATTTAGACTAATCCACGCCCTATGGGCAACAACATAAATTAGTTTCCGTATACAATCCACGGGCAACCAAAAATAAAACAAACAAACACGACATGAAGTGACCATCTGGAGAAGGAGAAAGTTGTTGCCGTGATGCGGTAGCGTAATTAACTGTAGGGGCTTGTGTTCCTATCATAATTTTGCATTATTATATTCCCCATTCTTATTCATTTTACAAATAAATAGGTGCTTTTGATCCATATCTGCTACATAGTTGCAGGTTACAGGTTCTCAGAACAATACAGTGAAAATGATAAAAAGACGCTACAAAAATAAGACTACGACCAACAAATAGAAGAATCTTTATCATGCCGTCTACAGTTTGAGGAACAAACGAGATCAGCAAACAGTTCGATTTCACAAAGCACGAAGGCCGCACATGATTCAAGACTTCAAAACGAAGCAAACGGTAAAAGTCCACAACATTTCTGCACTGTGGAAATCTGAAAGAAACTAGAAGACATTCTGAGAAACCAAGTGAAGAAGACAGAAGAAAAAGGCAACATGAAGCAACCCTGAAGAATCTAGCAAGAGCGCCCACAAGATGGCAGCGGAACCGCGGCCAAACATGCCTTCTTGCCACGGTTCCGTAGTCATATAGTACACGTACAGTGCACGTGTCGGTGCACGTGTGTCGGTGGGTGTCGGTGCTTTGACTCGGTCTTTGGGGTTATTTTTGTAATTCTAGATATGGATCAGATATAAACCCTAGGATTTCTATTATCTATAAATAGGAACCCTACAGTCTCTTTTTGAGGCATGCCTCTTTTTGGGTGCCTCTTTAGAGATACCTCTTTTAAATTCCAGATCTTAGATTTTCAATTCAATGTAATCGTCAAAGAGTGCATCAATAAAGAAGTAAGTTTTTTATCTTGCCCTAGTTAATTTCTTTTCTGCCCTAATTATAAATTTTATTTATCTGCCCTAATTTAGATTTTATTTATCTGCCGTAGATTAGATAATTAAGTTATTAAAAATAATCATAAAAATGAAATCTTTTTATTTGTCTGTCGTAGTTGTTAAATTAAAATCACAAAAATGAACTTTTAGATCTTAAAATAAAAACACCATTTCTTTGGATTAACTCGTTAGAACACAAAGATAAGGAATCCATCTCCCTGTGGACCGACCCGTACTCAACCGGCTAGCTACCAAGTGACGCCGTACTTGATTGCGGTTAAAATTCTTTGATTCATCTTTTGAAAGCGCACGCACGCACAAAATCCATTACAATCAAATGGCGCCGTTGCCGGGGAGACGGTAGTCTCTTTCTTTGTGTAATTTCGGGTTAATAAAAAAATTATAAAAAATAAAAAATTGAAAAATTGAAAATTTTTAAAAACAAACAATTTTTTTTAAAATCCAATAAAAATAAAAATCATCTTGTTCTTTTTGAGAGGTATTGTGTGAATTGTGCAGGAAAAGAAGACGGACAGATTCAGATCTGGAAAAATCCAACGAACAAAACAGCAAACAGAAGATCTGAAGAGACAGAGAAGAACCAAAACAGCAAACAGAAAATTTTTGGGGATCTGAACTGACCGATAGACTGCGAAACCGCCGCAATATCCTTCTTTTGACCGTGGAACCGCGGCTAGTAGGTGACGTCAGCAGGTGGAATCTTCTCTGTAAGCATTCTTTTCCTCCCTTCTGACCTCTGTAGTCCTCTGAAAAATTTTCCTGCAGGGTTCTTTGCGCAAAAAAAAATTCTTCTCCCTCTCCAATAAATTGTTTTTGTGCAGGATTCTTTGCGCTGCAAAATAAAAAAAATTTTGAAAGTGTTTTAGATTTTTGTGTGTTTACTGCTTTGCATTTTTAAAAACGGACTTTTAAGGGGCTATAGCACTAATCAAGATTGGGTGGGGATTTCATTACCCTTCCTAAGACCCCAGAAATCACAAAAAGCATTTTGCATCAACCCTCGAGTTAATTAAAAAAATATTAGACTCAGCCAATAAGGACTGTCGTGCTCATTAGGACAAAGGAAAAGTTGTAGGCATCGGTCGTTTATCTAAACCAGACTTTGTGGTGCATAGGCTATACAAGTGGGAAAGGTAATTTTAAAAGGCCCGTCTCACGGTGATTCGTGAGCGGATCCCTCCTTTCTTTACTTGTGCTTACCTGGCCACAATTTGCGGTGAAGAGGCGATTTGAGGATCTCACAACTTGCCCTTGGAACAGTTAGGAGCAGTCTAGTTGACTTAGGAGACCCTAGCTCTAGGCTTGATTGTGCATGCTTATATTGTGACGGTTTGAAAGTGTGTAGTAGTCCATAAAATTTTTGCAAAAACTCTTTCTAAAAAAAAGGAAAAAAACACTTTCCAAAATTTCAAAACTCCAAAAACAAACAATTTTTTTTTTTAAAAAAAATTTTTTAAAAATAATTTAAAAAAACAAAATCATCACATTCTTTTTCTTCTCCTTTCTTACATCATGGGTACCCCACCTCACAAAACTCTTGCCGAACCTTAGTACCCTCATCCAAACATTGCTTCCTACGCGCATTGTTTTGGTCGAATTACGGACGACCCCTCCATGCCCAAAATTTCTTTGAAAAATCGAATAGAAGCGTCTAGGAGAAACAGTTAGACTCCGCAATCCACTTTATATCCACCTTTTCAACCTTCACCACCTTCTTACATTGATATCCCTTTTTCGAGTTCTGTTGTAACTCCGAAACCCATGTCTATTGCTGAATATATTGAACAATCTCGTAACCGATCTTTCACTCCTTTCAACACTTCCAGTTCTTGGGATCAACAAATCCACTCATCTTTTTATCCAAATGTTGATCCTACTCCTGTCCAACCATTCAATTCCTACCAGTCCTACCCGACTTTCGCACCTTCCCTAGACATTGCTTCTACACAGCCATTTAGGAGTTTCCAGAATCCAAACAATTTTAAATCTTTTACTGAAACCCCTTCACAACCCATGTCTAGTCTCTAACAATCGTTGGAAGCTTATATTGTAGAGACAAACCAACAGATGAGGAATTTGAATGCGTCCATTGCCGCCCTTAATTCATCAAGACAACCTAGTGAACCGGTAGCTAGTTTCCAACTAGCTCCAAATTCTCCAATGTATGATGAGGCGGTTGGACAGAGTGAGAATTTGAGTGGTGAGAGTGAGTTCTACACACTTCCAAATCAAACCTACCCATCCCCAATTGAATCCCACAACTCCGGTTTTCAAACAAGTGTCCCAAATAATTCACCAGTTAAAGATAAAACGTGTAATGAGTTGTGCGATTTTGTAGTGTTTGATTTACCTAATTGTGAAGAGCCATTTTCGAGTGAACCCAAACCTAATCCTTTTGAACTTTACACCTCCAATCTAGAATCTGAATTGATAAATATCCATGCTTTTGATGAGGTGTCTAAAAAAATTGATTTTCACTTGATTGAGGATATTGTCGCCGGGAATATTTTGGATGATGAACCCGTAGATTTGACTGAATTTTTCTCTCCAATTCATCATCCCGAGTCATTAAATGTTTTTCCCGAACTTCATATGCATCTTGATTTTGATGAGAATGGAATGGATAAGCTGAATTTTGAGGAGAATATTGAGGAAATTATTGAGGATAAACCAGTTTTGTTTGATGAGTCGGATTTTCCAATTCATCATGTCCCTTCCACTGATTGTGTACACCCTCCTGAATCTTTAACCGATACCCTTCCTCACTGTCACGACCCGAAATAGCACGTGACTGTCCCTTGAATCATATGAAGTCTATAGGACCCCATCTAATTCAAGTAAGCCAAAAGCCCAGAAATCTAAAACCATTTTAAGGAGTAAATAAAGAAAACTAGTTTTTAAGAAGTAAGGAAAACATATTTTAAAAGCAAGGTTTTTTAAATAAGTAAGCCGAATGTGCAATTTTAAAATCTATAGTCTTTTCTGAAAATTTCGGCAGAGTTTCCTTTGTAAATCTGGCCCCAAACGGGGTACAACATGAATAGTATATATATACAATGATAAAAGGCATCCCCAAACGGGAGCTAGCTCTTCGTCAATCGACGGTCATAACCACGCAAGCAGTATAATATACAACGCCGAAGGGCGAGGATCAAAACTCAAAGGAAAACTCAAAATCAGCATGAAAACCATAATACTACAACGCGCGACTCTAAGGTCGAAATAATACACAACTGGTTTTCTAAGTCTGAAACAATATACAAGTTTGGTTGATGGAATTACTAGATACAACTGAATAATACATGTACAATGGTGGTTCTGATGCAAAAGAACCCACCTACCAAAGAAAATCACCCGTAAGGGAAGCAGTATGCCAGAAGCTGCAATGGAACCTGTATGGCAAAACCTGCAAGAACTGTGGCACAACGGGGGTGAGTTGCCAACTCGTGAATAGAAAACATCACATAGCAGAAATTATATGTATGACACAATCCTAGGTCAATACGATCAGATATATATATATAAACCTCAAATGAATAAGTCTGAAGCATGATAAGACGACAATGTAACATCTATACATGAGTGTAGTGCCAAGTGCTCGTGCCAGTGCCTCAGGTAATAATATATCATAAATATGAGGTATGATCAATATCGACTATATCATGAAGTCTATGAATATGTGGATATCATCCAACTATGTGATCAATGTCATCAATGTCAACTATATGTATGTGGATATCATCCAACTATGTGATCAATATCATCAATGTCAACTATATGTATATGGATATCATCCAACTATGTGATCAATATCATCAATGTTAACTATATGTATGTGGAAATCGTCCACGTGTCACCCAATGACAATAAACATCATGCATGTAAATATCATAAAGTATATGCATAGAAGTATGAGGATGTAAATCAACATGTGTCGCTCGCGACATATCAAATCATGGAACCTGAGTGTCAAGTATCGACACTCAAAAACATCATAAAACATGTGCCTAGTATCGGCACGTAAATCCTCATATACATAGGGCTTCGTCAGTCCGGATCGCACTACTACAAATAAGGGTTGCCCCTACGGATTTATCCATAGGGGCAAACCACTGCCCCTACGGATATAGCCGTAGGGACAAGAAAATACCCTGTAGGTACAAACGCCGTAGGTGCAAGTTGAAGCCCTGAACTTGCCCCTACGGACAAAAACTTGCCCCTACGGAGTTCTGTGTAGGTCTCGTTTGCCCTACGGAGTAGGCTGTAGGGGCAAAAAAATTATTTTATTTACGGTTTTTTAAAACAGATTACTTGTACCTACGGATGAATCCGTAGGGCCAAGTAATAGCCCCTACGGATACATGCGTAGGTACATATCCATAGGGGCAAAATATCAGGAATCCTGATATTTTGCCCCTACGGATAATTGGGTAGGGGAATTTGTTTGCCCCTACGGCTATATCCGTAGGGGCAAGCCCAACCCCCTGATACTGAGATCACAGGGGAAAATATCAGTTATCCTGATATTTTGCCCCTACGGTTTAATTCGTAGGGGCAACGTTGGTACCTACGGATTAATCCGTAGGTACATATTATCAGTTTTTTTTTAAGAAAAGGGCTGCCTAATTTTTTCTTGCCCTGTGCACAGTAATATATACATCAATCAAACATAAAATTAATCATCACACAACATATATCGCAGTATTCATAATCACATCTCACGCATATAATATACAAAAGAAACTAAAAAACAGAATATGATATAAATATAAACACCGTAGGACCACCAATATCAATATCGTCCAAAATGTAATACAATATGTATCATATAAATAAATACATGTTTCAAAAAATAAGAATCAAAAAGCTACCCTAGCTCGGTCCAGCTCCACCTCTGATAAATGCTAGAATCTGGCGCGCCTGCTCCTCGGTCAATAAATCATGCAATTCGGCGCGTGCGGGAGTCTGAGCGGGCTGTGGAGCTGACGATGTGGTTTGCGCAGCCGCCGTCGAGGTAGTGGCTTGCGGAGCCGCGGCTGCGGGAGTCTGAGCGGGCGGTGGAGCTATAGGAGCTGTCTGCGGAACCGCAGCCGATGTAGTGGCTTGCGGAGCCGCAGCCGCAGGAGATGCATGTGGAGGCTCGGCCGATTTACCCTGTCGCGTCTGGACCTAACGTGTGTAATAAGCGTGTAAGAACTGTGTATTATTCGAATTCGTATCATTATCAAGTTATTTCGAAACCCCATTTGGATATATAGTTTGGAAAACCGTAGTTTATTTTAATTAGATATGTATGTATGATTAATCAAACCTAACTCTACAACCAAATAAGCTCAAGCTACGTACTAATATTGGATATGTTGATATCTATAATATGACATGATATTTTACTATTAAGTAGTATACATACCAGCATCTCCTTCAACTCCTGAACGGTGGCCTTCAAACTCTCCAGTTCCTGCTGGACACGTTGCTCACTGGAGACGGAGGAAGTAACCGCCGGGGTGGAGTCCAACCTCATATGGGCCCTGCTAGGGCCCAGTCCTCGGCCTCTCCCCAACCTCCGTGGTGCCCTCCGTATGCGGCGTCCAGGACTGGGGTCAGCAGCCTCGGATCGCTCTGTCCGGTAAAATCGATCCCCAAGGCCTCAGCCTGCTCAACCACCCGCTCCAACACCCACATTAAGCAGTAAAGTATAAGTATAAAATTTAAATTTGAACCTTCCAAAACTAAAATTTCAAATATGGGTTGAATAAATATTAACACTTACGCAATACTTCTGGGTAGCGACGTCGGGATATCGAAGCTCGCCCGTGGCGGGATCTGTCGAGGTGCCGTGGACGGCAAGATATCCGGACAGCACGCTCGGTGTACCACCTTGCGCCAGGGTCTGAGCTGTCTGCAATATTAGAAAATAACTCTTAATATTAGATATATTAGAAAATAACTCTTAATATTGCATTATATCACAAAGGCCGGTCTATTGTAATTTACCGATAACTCCATGGCTCGAATAATATTCCTCGAGCCACCTGTGTAAGTGGGGCGACCCCTCTTCGCCGATTTCCTATTCTCTATATTTTGAGCGGCCTGTTTCTGCACAATGCATCACATTTAGTTTTTTAATTAAGGAACACAAAAATATAAATTATATCCTAAACAATGAATTACATTTAAAATACATACCTGTTTGCGTTGAGAGTTGAAATATTCGCACAATAGAGGCCATGTCTCTACGTCGACTCTCGCAAACGCCGGAGTAGATAGGAGGGCCGCTCTCTCTTCCTCGGGGGTCGCCATCCACAGGGAGTATCAGTCGGCCTTCAGCTCATTCCTGTTGTATCGGACCTTAGTCTGCATATTCTTCATCAGGCCATTGTACAGAGCATGAAGGTCGAGCACCTTCCCAGGGTGATCAGGGTCGGGTACAGGCTGAAAATCGTAATCCAACTGAAAATACAAAAAAAACATTGTTATTAGATTGCAAGTGTTAATAATAAATATATTGGATAAATCAAATGAAAATATATATTATTACCCGAACCTGATCAAAGAAGCGGGCGAATGAGCACCGGTGCTGCTCGCCACACTCAACGTGAAGTGGATAGTTCTTCATGAGCCGGCTCTCATCCCCCATATACCGGCCGAACCTCTCGGCATGAGGACCGGTATAGCGATAGTCAAGGGTAAAAAAGAAGGGGAATGCTGCCTCCCCCTAACTCTGTTAGGCCTCAGCCTATGGGACTGATTCGGGCCTCGAGTCCCCCTCTGGGGATGGGGAGGCCCTGCGTCTGCAAGAAATATCAAGACAATCAATATTAAGACAAAGTTGTATTAAGAAATCAAGGTTAAACGAAAATTGAAGTGTGATATATACCTCCGGTGACTAAAGCATGAGCCTGGGCCCGGGCAGCAGCACGAGCGGGACGATAGTTCCTCCGGTGAGGAACAGCCGGTGTCCCGGATGCGGACGCATCCCCTCCAACTAGAAAATAAACATTGATGCTAAATTTCCATGAAGTTCATATTTATTCTATAGAGCATATGTAAAATGAATAAATATTTTATATTTATTCATATTAACCTACAGACGATCGGAAGGTACGGATGTGGCAGGAGTGGCCCCTGCGTCAGATGTGGACGCACCACCTATAATTAGACAATTAAAAATAGATTATATAAGTAATTGCAAAAAGAATTTTTAGATCAATAATATAACGTTCTAATCAATATGCATGCACTATAGGATATATAAACATACCCGCAGGTGCGGTGGTGTCACCACGTACAGCTAGACAATAATAAAAATTACTATCTAAGTAAGAGCAAAAGGAATGTGTGTATATTTATGATATAGCATTCTAAATCAATATACATGCACTATATGATATATAAACATACCTGGAGGAGCGGGAGTGACCTCTCTCCCTGATGTGGACGCATCACCAACAACTAGATAATCAAATATTGACAATATAAGTAATTTTGATATAAACAGGCATGAATATCTATAATATTACATTCAAAATGGATATGCGTGCAATATACCTGGAGGTGTGGCAAAATCCACATGGAAGGAGGCATCCGAAGGGGTCTCCGATCTGGGTGCAAAACCGGCCCTCTGAAGCTCCCTACGCAGCTCTTCGGGCGGCAGAACCGCTCTGCCTCTGCCTCTGCCGCGGCTGGAGCTCCTGCCGCCCCTCGCTGCTCCCGACATCGTCAGCAAATCTTGATAAACGGTTCGTGGACGCATTAGACAATCATTAAAAGTATTGACTATATATGTATAGATCGTAAAATGTGAAGTAATAATATAACATTACTGATAACATTTTTCGTTTCGTGGGCGCATTATACATATCTACTTGGATTTCATCGTCGATGTCATTTCTAACCCACGTAACTTCATGATCGGCCAAAGACAACCCGTCCTTCAAAACAGACGGTCGGAGCACTCTAAGCCTTCTCTCTTCTTCATCCTCATCACTGTCCTCAAATTCTGGGACATCATAGACATCTCTGGGTTTCCATCGGCATACAACACTCCATCCCGGATGCTTCAAACACTGTGAGTAGTATATTTGGAACGCTTGGTTCGGAAAGATAAATGGATCTTCCTGACCGTAAAATCAAAGTGTGTTCACACTGGTCAATCCATATTCATCTTTCCAAGTCCCAAGATTGCTTCTCCACTTATCCGTATTGGTTCGCGTATCGTACCAAGTACACTGGAATATATAAAAGGGTTCTGATCGTCCGGGATAGTGGATGCCGAGTATACAATTTAAGTACCCATAATAAATCACACCGTCCGATCCTACCATCGCAATCCCACTATTCTGAGTGGTTCTAGATGTTTCTATGTCCTTAACTTCGAATTTGTATCCAAGGACACCAAATCCTTTGTAATATGCAACCTCCATACTAGGAAATTGAGCTAAACATCTTGAACCACTCTCAAATGATGCAAACAAGTTCGGATCGTAGATCTAACAAAACAAATTTTACGAAAAATATATAACGATACAAGTTTAGATTAAAACTGATAGCAATAAAATGTTATTCGAATAACTTACATGATCTGTGACCCAATCACAAAAATTATCCTGATGATATTTTTCCAATCGTTCTTCGTTTCAATCAGGATGCCCCTCACTTACCTCGTTAAAATGAATTCTGTTTTCGACAAATAACGGTGATATTAATATTATATCATTTCATACACACACAAACACAAATATAACAATTAATCCAAAAAAACTTACTCTCTAATTTGTTCAAGACATGAACAATTAAGTAAGATAAATCGGTATATCTTGTTGATAAACATAGTGTCTACCCTCTTATACTCGGCTTTACCATATGGCCCGTCTTGAATTCTTCGAGGCCGGTTAAGTCTTGTCTCAATGTTCTCGTCCAGATAGCGGGAACAAAATGTGGTTGCTTCTTCAAGAAGATAACCTTGCATGATAGAACCCTCTGGTCGATTTTTATTGCGTATATACTTTTTAAGAGTGTAGAGGTACCTAATGAAAATATGTTGAATAAATAAATACGGGCATACAGGACAACAATAAATTTATAAATTGCGCGAAACGAAAAATTACACGTACCTCTCGACGGGATACATCCATCGATATTCTACCGGTCCGGCTAATTTAGCCTCAGTTGCAAGATGAACCGTCAAGTGTATTATGATATCGAAGAATGACGGTAGGAAAATACGCTCAAACTCGCAAAGTATCAACGCAATAGAATTTTCTAGTTTATCCAGCGTCACAACCTCCAGTGTTTTAGCACACAACTCTCTGAAAAAACAACATAGGTCGTTGATTACTAGACCAACCGATTCAGGGAGAGAAGTCCTGAGGGCTAATGGAAGAAGGTGCTCCACGATAACATGGTGATCATGACTTTTCAGCCCATCGATCTTGCCTTTCACAATTTTTATTTTCTTGCTGAATGATCCTGAGAAACCTGTGGGAACTTTCAAATCATGCAACACCTGTAGGAATCTTTTCTTCTCTGGTTGTGACATATGATAAGCGGCATTGGGAAGTACAAACTTGCCCAGTTTACCCGCTACCGGTCTAGGGTGCAATTCACTTCTTATTCCCCACTCCTGTAGATCCATCCGAGCATTTAGGTTGTCTTTCGATTTCCCGTCTTTACAAAGAAGCAAGTTGAGCATGTTCTCTGATACTCCCTTCTCTATATGCATGACGTCCAGACAATGACGCACTAAATTTGTTGACCAGTACGGAAGCTCGAAGAAAATGCTTAACTTGTTCCAAAATGGTGGTTTGACCTGTTTCGTCGGATCCATCCCGAAGGTCACATTATTGTAACCATCCCATTGAGCAATCACGTCCTCTCCGGACAATGGGGATGGAGGTCCAAGAAGTTCCTGATGACCATCAAAGTGAACCGTGTCTAACCTATAGGGGTGGTCTGGAGGCAGGAAATGTCGATGGCCGCAATAACAAACCTTCCTGCTAAAATTCAAGAATTTCGATATTGTGTGTTCATGGCAATGAGGACATGCTTTGTGACCATGTACGGACCAACCTGATAGCATTCCATATGCAGGAAAGTCATTAATTGTCCACATTAAAGCCGCACGCAGTATGAAGGTTGTATTTGTGTTTGCATCGTATGTCTCTACACCATCAATGAACAAAGATTTCAACTCCTCGATCAGAGGTCGGAGATAGACGTCGATATTGTTCCCCGGTGAGTTTGGTCCGTCGATAAGAAGAGGCATCATAAAGTATGATTGGTCCATAGCCAACCAAGGCGACAGATTATAAATTATCATTACAACGGGCCATGTGCTGTAACTTCCAGCCATATAGTTGAATAGGCAAAAGCCATCAGTAGCCAGTCCGAGCCGGACATTGCGAGGATCGCTACTGAATATTGCATGCCTCCTATCGAAATCCTTCCATGCCGGTGAATCTCTTGGATGGCTCATTTTTCCATCTTCACTTGGAGGAGCACGGTGATGCCAAATCATTGCCTCGGCTGTTTTCTTGCACCTGAATAGCCTCTGTAATCTCTGTGTTATGGGAAAGTATCGTGCTATCTTGACAGGTATATCAGGCGTCTTATCAGAATCTTTCGGCTTATACCTGGCCTCTCCGCATGTTGGACACTCTTTCAAATCTGAATTCTCTTTCCGGTACAACACGCAGTTTTTAGGACATACTTGAATCTTCTCGCACTTTAGACCCAAATCAGACATCATCTTGTGGGCTCCGTACTAGCTGTCGGGCACGTTATTTCCCGGGAGCATAGAATCTTTCAAGAACAAAAGAAGCATTGTGAATGACTTGTTGCTCCATCCATTTAGGCACTTAATCTGGAAAAGTTAGACGAACCATGAGAGGGTGGAATACTTCGCATTCTCATAAATTGGTTTTCTAGCATCATTCATGAAATTTTCATATTTATCCGCACGCGGTCCTTGACCGGAAGGAATGTCATCTTCGGTACGAATAGATTCGCCTAGGGCAGCCTCTACCATATCCTCCATTTCTTCTGATGGAAATAAATTACCGTCTTCTCCTTCTGCCGCATTACCGAATTCTCCTTCTTCTCCTGCCGCATTTGTTAGTTGTATGTATGCCCTAGAGGCCAGTATTATACAGATGATGTATATTATATTGGATGCTTGGACATATATAGAGAGGACTTTCTTGCTCGACATGATAGTATGCTATCTGGTTGCTCTTTACTTTAACATGTATACTTGTCTCTTTATACTGTCTTATCGTTACATGTTGGTAAAACCCTTAGGATGTGTACTTGACTACCTGGACTATGATGTGGATCATACTAGTGGGGACATGGTAATCCATAAGTACATCCTTCAAGGTCCCTAGTCGTGGGTGTATCGAGACGGGGTATCGATATACTAGTGTAGACTAGCGTATACGCTTCTCGACCCATGAGATGGGTGATGGATAATCCCATATCCATTGGCGTTTGACATCAGAGATGGTATACGGGTGCTCAGTGGAGACTGGGTACACTGGACGGACTCGCCGAGAACTCCCAGATGGTATTATACCTCACATCAGATGGCAGTTCTCTGGTGACACTTGTGCAGGTTAGTCTGTAGACCCGAGATCGTCATAGAGTCTTGTGTGATTCCCACTGTGCTTTGATTTCCACCTTACCACGTCCATGAGGGCGTGCAAAACGGTGGTTTTTGGGTACAATCCCGAGTCACATGGAGGCAATGAGCGATAGGAGGGGTTTCGTCTCTCCCGGTATTGGGGGTTGATGTTGCGCTGTGCTCGATTGGCCGTAACAGGGAAGTCCCTGGCCAGGGATGATTTAGAGATTTGCTGGTAAGTGTTACCAGTAGTTTCTCGACCCGTTATGAGCCTCACATCGGAACGACTTATCGGTTATTGGGGTCTGACGTTTACCACCCCTAGACTTGATATGCGACATATCAGACGAGAAGACCGGACTGTACGGGAAGTGTTACTGGCAGGCTTTTACAGGAGTTAGAGCGGGCTTGCTTGCTGATCTTCTGATCTGTCAATACCCGGGTAGCCGTTACATCCAGCTAGTACCGCTGACGGCTTGTGAGTGCGTAATGTGATCATCACCTACTGCCGGCGTATTGACGAGTCTTTAGAGTCCTACATAGAGGTTTTACTGGCTCAGGAAAAACGAAATAGGAGCGCATATGTGATATGTGCGGGACCGAGAATAATGCGTGTATGTGATACCGTATTCTATTCTCGTGACTTCTTGTATCGGGCGGTTATATATGTATGACCGGGTTATCGAATCAAGTGTTGATTCGATAAGACGATACGATGAATGTTAGTCGATTATATGAGATATGACCGGATTATTAAGTCAAGTGTTGATTTAATAATTAAGTGTATAATTGTATATGAGATATACTAATTTACATTTACTAACACTTGTTCACTTTAGGGTTTTTCTCACAAGAACACTTGAATATATATATATATATATATATATGTGATATATATATTAAAAGTGTTTTCTTTTGTATCATAGTTGATGATACACTATACATGGGTGTGCAAGACATACACCATACTATTTTGGATGGTGGTTAATATTTATTTAAAGAAATTACAAATTAGTGAAGCTTATGTCATAAGCATGAAGCTTGTAGAAGCTTTTGGATGCTTTGACAAAGTCCACTTAATTTGTTTTTCTTTAGATTTTTATTAACCTAACCAACTTGACTTAGCCATGGTTATGTCCCACCATGAGTTAGTATATGATACTCACTCACCATGGTTAGCATTCTCACTTAATCATTATCCTCATTTCTTTTCTTTTGTTCATCATCCTCTTCTTCATTTGAGCAAGAGAAAAAGCTTGCTAGGGTTTTGAAAAAAGTGAGATAGATTGTGAGAAACAAAAATCTAAAGAGAACCCACTTCCTATTTCTCCATCCTCTACTAGACTAGCACTTTAGTTTAGGGTGTTTACTTCACTAATTCTCTAGTTAGTGAAGTAGGAGCTTGAGTCGGAATTCCCTCGACGTAGATCATCATCGGCCTCGGAGACTTCAAGCAAGGTCGCATCCTTCGCATCGTGAAGCCATGCAAGAGCCCGGGAGAACCTTGATCGCAGCGAAGGGACTTCATCAAGGAGCTTTAGAAGTGAAGGACCGATCTACAAAGGTTGTATTTCGTATTCCCTTTAGAGTAAAGTTGTTTACTTGCCTTTTGTATCGCCTAAACTCTAGTATACGATCTTGCTTAGTGTTATTCGGCACATAAAAATTTAATTTTGGCATGGTCGATGCCTTGTAAAGCCTCGTTAGTGTGCCTAGTAACCCTACAGCATTATCGTGTTCTCCTTCTTCTTCTGCCGCATTACTGCATTCTTCTCCTTCCCCGTGATATTTTCAAGTTGTATAAAGTCTAGTAAACCCATATTTTACAATATGAAGCTCTGCCAATTCTACCTTCTGCCAGTACTTATTGCCATATCTATCGCACGGACAGAGAATCTTCTCTATTATGATCTTATTATGTGCGCGTGCAAATTCAATGAAAGCAGCAACTCCTGCGACAAACTTAGGTTGCATACGTTGTTGCCAATCCACATACATCCAGTCCTTAACTCTGACGTACTCATGGGCCATGTTAGACCGTATAACATATAAATTGTAGGTTATGGTGACTATATTGAGAAATATAAGAACGGGATAGTTACCGACAAAGGAGAAAATCCATGTATATGTTTTGTGTGTGCGTTTGTCGTTGAAAAGAATAAATTATCGAACATATGTTAACCGATAGACGGGGACTAAGTGGAGCTTTTAGTTTCATATATGAGTATCGATGAAAATATGAAGGTTTCATATTATCATCGAGTATCATATATTGGTTTTAACTTGAACATCTCGAATCACTCTCTAATTATGCGTGTGTTGTGTATTCTTGTTGTATGTGTGTGTTCCGGCTGTCGGGGGTAAGGATTCTATCCCATTAAGAATGTATAGAGCGAACACCCATCACTTGTGCTTTCAACCGTTTCGAGTAAATTTCGGCAGCACCTCCCCGCTGTTCTCCGAGTACACTGTAATAGAATAGATAATCATTTCAAAGCTGTGAAACAACGTTGAAATGAACATCTAATCTATCTTCGTACACGGAGAATCAGCGGAAAGGTACCGACGAAATATCTCGAAACGGATGAAAACACAAGTGAATGAAGGTGTTTGCTTTATACATTCCTAACTTGTCCACACGGGACAAATCTATCGGTTACCATACGACTGAATCTTCTCATCGCATAGACTATACGACGGTTGTTAGTATCGAGCTATACCGTCCGATATTTAACAACCTTCGTATAGTTCTATATTACGACGAACATCGCACGTATGTTAACCGATAGACGGGGACTAAGTGGCGCTTTTAGTTTCATATATGAGTATCGATGAGAATATGAAGGTTTCATATTATCATCGAGTATCATATATTGGTTTAAACTTGAACATCTCGAATCACTCTCTAATGATGCGTTTGTTGTGTATTCTTGTTGTATGTGTGTGTTCCGGCTATCGGGGTAAGGCTTCTATCCTATTAAGAATGTATAGAGTGAACACCCATCACTTGTGCTTTCAACCGTTTCGAGTAAATTTTGGCAGCACTTCCCCGCTGTTCTCCGAGTACACTGTAATAGAATAGATAATCATTTCAAAGCTGTGAAACAACGTTGAAATGAACATCTAATCTATCTTTATACACGGAGAACCAGCGGAAAGGTACCGACGAAATATCTCGAAATGGATAAAAACACAAGTGAATGATGGTGTTTGCTTTATACATTCCTAACTTTTCCACACGGGACAAATCTATCGGTTACCATACGATTGAATCTTCTCGTCGCATAGACTATACGACGGTTGTTAGTATCGAGCTATACCGTCCGATATTTAACAACCTTCGTATAGTTCTATGTCATGACGAATATCGCACGTATGTTAACCGATAGACGGGGACTAAGTGGCGCTTTTAGTTTCATGTATGAGTATCGATGAGAATATGAAGGCTTCATATTATCATCAAGTATCATATATTGGTTTTAACTTGAACATCTCGAATCACTCTCTAATGATGCGTCTGTTGTGTATTCTTGTTGTATGTGTGTGTTCCGGCTGTCGGGGGTAAGGCTTCTATCCCATTAAGAGTATATAGAGCGAACACCCATCACTTGTGCTTTCAACCGTTTCGAGTAAATTTCGGCAGCACCTCCCCGCTGTTCTCCGAGTATACTGTAATAGAATAGATAATCATTTCAAAGCTGTGAAACAACGTTGAAATGAACATCTAATCTATCTTTGTACACGGAGAACCAGCGAAAAGGTACTGACGAAATATTTCAAAACAGATGAAAACACAAGTGAATGAAGGTGTTTACTTTATACATTCCTAACTTTTCCACACGGGACAAATCTATCGGTTACCATACGATTAAATCTTCTCGTCGCATAGACTATACGACGGTTGTTAGTATCAAGCTATACCGTCCGATATTTAACAACCTTCGTATAGTTCTATGTCACGACGAACATCGCACGTATGTTAACTGATAGACGGGGACTACGTGGCGCTTTTAGTTTCATATATGAGTATCGATGAGAATATGAAGGTTTCATATTATCATCGAGTATCATATATTGGTTTTAACTTGAAACATCTTGAATTACTCTCTAATGATGCGTTTTTTGTGCATTCGTGTTGTATGTGTAACATGATTTTAAATCATTGAGATCAAGATTGATAGAACTGATCATCCTACATTGCAATGGCATTCATCTACCAAAAACTATTATTGCAATGGTATTCATCTATAACAATCAACAATTAAAACTACAAATGCAGGATACTGATATCATAAAGCGTTATACGCAACATATGAATTCACATGACTGAAACATGCATCAAAAAAACATGTTCATCCAAAAGAAAGGCCACTGTCAACAAATATAGACAAATACGTCATAAAAACAGTAACTAATTAACAAATTGATTAGCATCTGGATTAAGAAAATGATAGGAAAAACAATTGACTATGATCTATAATGACAAGTCTATTACCATGACTCTCGACTAACAAAGGTGTCTTTTCGTCCTCGGTAGCTTGATAATTGGGATTTCATGGCGAATAAAAATATGCATATGCTGTTTGACCAGGAACTTCAATAGGAAACTCAATGAGGTCGGGTGTACTGAAGTACGCTTTGTATTTCGCTATATCAGGTGATGAAGCCCAAGCCCTAGCTAGCCCCAGCCCCACCCCAACCGAACCCTATCGAAGGTAAAGAACGTCCTTACACTTTCATATTTCTATTAATGATGCAAGTTTCCACCAAGTCAAATTCTTGCAATATCATTCTTTTTAGAGTATGTCTAATTTAATAGATAGAATTTTCAAAGTTAGGCAACCAAGAAAAGGTAACAAGGGATTTTACATACATGCCAAAGCTTTGATTATTTATTTATTTATTTTTCATTTCATATTAGTAATTTTATATGTTTGATGATGGCAAGAAATACAAATTATATTAGAACATTGTACATACCTAATTTCCACTTGAAATCGGTTTTTTCTTTTATCAGTACTCGTTGACATACAGTAACAAACAATGTTTGATTAGAAGGACCCAAGATTTTCTCGATCAACAATAATTTTAGTAATCAAACTAGGCTAAAATTGCTGGAAATTCCTCTCAGGTTTGCCAAATTCAGCAACGGATTAAAAAATCCACGCTTCGTCTTATATTATGACGGTTTTTTTTTTACATTTTTTATTCCCATTAAATGCTTTTTTGTTTCCTGTCTATCCTCGATTATTATATTAACTATGAAACATATTAGAAAAAGGATAGAAGTTCAAGATGTTAATAACACGATGATAATCAAAGCAGTTGCGTACAGATGCTAAAACCGAGTATGTGACACGATATTCTTGTAAAGATAGACATGTATTAAAAGAGGAGGCGCCCAAGTAAAATCCATAACTAAATCCCTATCTTGCCCTTCCTTTTCTTCAAATCAGAAATGTGTCTTTTTTTTGCATTATGAATGGTCTGGTACTACAAGCTCAATATGTTGAATCATATTTTGGTTGGACAAAGACTTGCCAATGGCAGCATGCAAAGATTTATTTGGCCACAAACTACAACCACCACATGAATGCATACAATTATAATTTTTGGGCAATCAATCTATAGCTAGCTACTTGATTCTATATCTACAACACGAAAGACATGAATTCTTCCCATGTCTCCTCATGTCTCCATGGAAATTGGGGCAACATCGTCAGAGACTACATTGTGGACCTGCATAAGATCGGCCCCGGCTCCTCCACCATCTACCGCGGCTGCGATCCCCCAGCCCCAGCCCAGCCCCAACCCCAACCCCAACCGAACCCCAGCCCCACCCCAACCCCAACCTAACCCTAATCCCAGCCCCAGCCCCAGCCCCAACCTAACCCTAACCCTAGCCCCAGCCCCAGCTAAACCCCAACCCCAACCATAACCCCAGCCCCAGCCCCAGCCGAACCCCAACCCTAACCCTAACCCTAACCCCAACCCCAACCCCTGTCGAACCCCAACCCCAACCGCAACCCTAGCCCCAGCCATGAACCCTAGCCCTAAAATAATCAAAAATTTGTTTAATTGAAGATTTACTAACCTGTGCGGTGGAGGAGACGATCGATCGGTGGCGACGACGAAACGGAGGCGACGACGAAAACGGCGACGAGGAAGAACGGTGATGAGAACGGCGGTGGCGACGACGAGAACGGCGGTGGCGACGACGAGAACGGCGGGAGAGATTTGGGGATTTTGGGTTCGCGCGCGATTGAGAGAGAGAAAGAGATAATCAGCGTAGGCGATCTGTGCTTTTTTAATTAAATCGCTATTTAGATGCCCTTACGGATTTGTCCGTAGGTCCTTGGTTTGCGGCTCCGTAGGGGCAAAAACCAAATTAAGATTTAATATTTTTACTCTTGAACGTCTTGGACCGTAGGGGCAACCTTCTGGCCCTACGGCTTAATCCGTAGGGCCAACATAAATCTGCCCCTACGGATTTCAATATCCGTAGGGGCAACCCCCTATTTTAGTAGTGTCGGCCCATCTCATCTCTCAACTCAGATCGGTATCCCTTAGATATCCGCCGAGCTCAAAACAATCACTGGTAGGTAGTACTCCCCTGCCAGGCTCACCGTCTAACATATACGAGTCTTCTTACCCTGGGGTACCTCACCGGGTCCACCATGTACCCGCAGACGGTGTCTACCTCTCCTCGAATCGGGTTTCACATGTCGCTCTCAGAACCGAGAAAACACATGGTGGACGCACTGAAATATCATATCAAGGGTAACCGGGTATTTAAAACAATACATCCTCTCTTTTGAAATACCCACAGTTCCCAAATCCAGAAATATCATGGAAACAACATATCTCAATGCGTATAATCATAAAGCATGATGTATGAGACATGTAAAAGAAATGTAAGCATATCAGTATATCATGCAACATGGAATAGTAATATGCACATATTGAGGGAAACCGCTCTTTTAAAATGAATACAGTTTTAAGATATATCTTGAGGTTCCCAAATCTCCAAATCCAGACAGAATCATCTATGTTTGTGCAAATGCGTATGTATGCAAGAATAGGTGTACACTATGTATGTACACAAGCATGAGCGTACAATAGGTATGTGCACAAGTATGAGTGTACAATAGATATGTGCACAAGTATGAGTGTACAATATGTGAGTACACAAGTATGAATATACAATAGGTATGTGCACAAGTATGCCATGCAAGGGATCATATCCTGAATGCAGCAGTCCTACAATGTAGTGACATAGCAATTATCGATGATGAAGTGTGTGATCCGGCAAGCAGGTGTACGTGGAACATATGCATCATCGATAATGGTGCTGGTGTCCTATCAGCATGGTTTTAATATAACAATAAACATATTTAACATGCAATGGGATGCGAACAGCAAGAATATGCAACAAATGAATAATAAACACGACAGTGCAGAATCTACATCAATGTATCTATGTCATACTGTTTTGCCATTTGAAAGAAGGCGAATCGGGGTTTTTAGGAAAATAAGGGCTACGGTGTTTTTAAGAAAAGATGCGTCATTTGAAAATATCCGTAGAATCCCTTTGCCTGCCTTTAAAATACTCCTGATTCTTTAGTTTTGAAATAGGTATGATATCGGCCTAGCCTAACATCTACTAGGAAAACTACAGCTCTAACTAACAAGTCAATCGGGAGGGGTATGGAAACCACCTAAATCTGAGTCGATATATATATATATATATATATATATATATATATATATATATATATATATATATATATATATATACACAAGTCGGTGATCCCGCCTCAGAGGTACCGCGTACGATATAATATCATATGACATCGTCGAGTCATGAGTGTGGATCTATCATCAATATAAAGCTCGTACGGTAAATTATCGTACGGCATCCCAAAAGCTGGGTACGGGTCAATATCACATTCATTTCATCAATTATCTGGTATCCTTATCATCATATCTCATGATCTTGGGTACTGATCTAAGTCTAGTACGAATCGATACCATCTATATAAATATAAATGCGTGTGTGAAACACACGTCCAAAGGCCCGCTAAAATCTCATGTCGTATCCCAAATACGAACCACATCATATCACCGATCTGATGGCACTATGCCCAATCTCATCGACTCATCTCCAAATATAATCCACTATCATCATCATTCAGGTATAAGTATAACAAATAAGCATGTGTGTGTGTGGGGGGGTGTAAACCTATACTAGGGTTCGCATCTAGGAAACTATACTAGTTTACTTCTAAACCATAATCTAACCATTTACACCTAGTCACATTTAGAATATCCATATCACACTTAACGCTATCATACGTATATATATAGTATATATAGTATACTAAATATCGAACTGCGGGGGTGCTATACGCCATCCACCCGACTTCCCCCATAAATATAATCTACTCACCAGCATCCCGCGTGTCGGTGCCGATGTCGCCTTCATCTTCTTCATCGTCTCGAATCATCGTAGGGGTACCTACATGTCACACGTATCGCATCGCATTAAAACCAAATCAAAACCAAAACGACACACGAAAACCAAAACGATACGCTTAAAAGCCTATAGGTTAAAACCTATGGTCTACTCCCGCAAATCAAGCCGATATCACTTGATATAGACGTACAAACATCACGTGATCGAGATAAAGCACAAACACAAAAATCCAAAATTTAAAATACGGAAAATCATATCTTGAATCAAAACAGCAAACCAAGTTTTTAGTCCCAGATTTTGTATAAGGTGAAAACTAGGTAAGCAAACAAGTCTAGGATGTAGTATATGATGTATATGAGCTACTGGACCAACCCCGACATCCTACCCCACCAAGTGGCCGGCCCCTACCCCTATAATTCCGGCCAGGCCAGTTTTCCAGTGGATTGGGGATCTTGTTTTGGTACAGTGGGTTCCTAGGGTCAATTCTAGTTTACTGGGGTTGTTTGTTTAACTCGTAATATTCTCAGGTCATCCCAGATTCACCTGCACGCTCCAATTCCTCACAAACCGACATGCAAAGTTTCTGTTTCAGTTCCAGGTTTGGTTAGGTCTGGGTTTTGGGCAATTGGGGAGTTTAGGGTCACGACTAAAGTCCAATTACACAACCATAACTCAAAATAACCCTAACCCTCTCTGGGGTTTCCAAACTTCGCCAAATCGATACCAAACTTTACAAGAGGATTAAACAACCAAATCATTACTCTTTTTGTGAAAGGATATACCTCAGTTAGCATCCATGAATCCTCCACAGCGCCAAAATGAAAGCTTTCTTGGTCCAATGTGTTGCTAGTGAGCTCATGCACCTTTTTTGTGAAGTGGGAATGAGGCTTTGGAGTGTTTTTCATGGAGTTTGAGAGGGTTGAAGAGGAGGAAGGAGCTAGGGCGGCAGTAGCAGCAGCAAGGTGAGGAGAGGGGAAAGGAATGAGTGAAGAATGAAGAGAAATGGCCAAGTCAAAACACCCTCACCTTTCTCTCTCTCACCTATACCCATTATTCTAATGTTTTCTTTTTCTTTTCTATTTTCCTTCTCTCCTCAATAGTAAACCCAAAGCAAAGAATGAAAATGATGATAAATCCATGTAGGAAAATGTAACACAAGTGTGAAATGATATGGTGCATGTTTTGCAAAAATCACGCTTAAAGCTCGATTAGCGATTTTTAATCGCGATTAGCACTAAATTATCATATAATTAATAATAAAAACTTAAAATTTGCATAATTCATATAAAATACCCTTTTTAGTAATTTCTATAATTTTTCAATTTTTTTCCCAATTTATCGGTATTTAATTATACCGCCTTATTATAATATTCAATATTTTATTATTAAATTATAAAAATTTCCAAAAATAATATTTTATTTTTTTGAAATGTTACAATCACTCACTTCCCTCCATCATCGTTCCGACCACGCAAGAGACCGTATCGCTTTCATTTCCAATGTCCGGTTGACCAAGTTCGACGTATCCATGTTTGCTCACGAATCTTGAGGGATTTGACCTCATTTCTCAGTGGGTTGATAGATTAGCACAATCGCTTTTTATACATCGGTCATTACAAAATGTGCTAATTTATACACTCCATTTCCACGCTCAAGTTCGTATTCCACTTCTTTCTCCCACTTTCTTTGGTTCTTCTTCTAATCTTCCTTTAATGATAGCGAGTGTTAATGAATCACAATCCGATATTTTGAGTTCGATAATTCTAGAAAAACAACTTGATTTAAACTCTTTTGAAAATGAGGTAGATGAGCCTTACGAGTCTCCTACCTCCGTAATTTTTGAAAAATCAAGTGTGTTGTATTCTGACGTGACACTTATTGACATTGAAACGTTCAATCAAACCTTTGATGAAAGTTTCGAAGATATTTTCGCCGACGAACTCGCATTCTTAAATGACACGGATTTTGTAATTAATCAACCTCCACTTGAAGGAGTCGAACCACCACCATTTCTCTTTCCCTTCCGCCATTCTTCTCCTCCACCGAGACCGTATACTGCTTCTATCTCCACATGGTCTCGTGTGCTTCTCATCTCCTTTCTCTACACTCCATTCTTTTACCAACCCTACTATTATAACGATAAAATTTTGAATGGTTGGTGCTAACCTTTGGCCTGTGTAAGGCCTTGTATAGTTTGATTTTTCTCCTCCTTTAAACGCTTAAAACGGTGGAAACACTGTCTCACTTAAGTTTGGGGGGACCTTTTTGTATATATATTTTGTTTTTCTTTTAACAATAAAAAAATAAAATAAACAGGGGAGTGCCGACAATTTTGACCCTCTTGGTGTAATCTGACGGTGAGGACACTGTCAAGTTTAAGTTTGGGGGTGTGTTAGGTAAGCTTTCTTTCTTCGCATTCATATGTATATTTTTGCATTTGCATACTTATTTTAAAACCCATAAAAATTGAAAATTTTTAAAAATTACAAAAATTGAAAAATTCAATTTTGGCAATAATTGACTTAAGTTTGACAAGAAGGTTAACTAGTTAGGAAAAACTAGATGCCAAAACTTAGTAAATTAAAAACCCTAAAAATAACCTTTCTTAAAATTTAACGGTAGAAAATATATGTCCATGTGGTTTACTTAGAAAAAGGCAAATTTTGAGTTCAGTTCTTGGGCTAAGTCAAAATAAGGGAAGAGTATTGAATTTTTATTAAAATGTAAGTCTGAAAAATAATTCCTAAGCTTAAGTCTAAATTCTGAAAATATATACCCTACAACTTGCACAAACACGCACCTTGAAACTTGGAATAGTAGAAAATACCTTGAAATGCTCTTGTCTAAAATTCTTAGTATGAAGGAAAATAAAATTATAAGTGTGAATAAAGAGATATAAAAAAATGAACATTGGTTTTGTAATTACTTAAGGCTGCGTAAAATAAAAAAAATATAGCAAGGGTTCTTTATCACCTAGTGCCTTAGACCAACTGGTTTGGGAGTCACTGCTAAAGCCTTAGGTATTACAAAACGAGGAATTACGTCTTAATACGCAAACACATTTTGTAATCGGTCGTTAGTACCTCAAGAAGTATTAACGGTCGCATGAAGGATGTGTGAGCAATTTCATCTAAAAATTCACCAACTAAAAGTACTTTGGATGATGGACAAGAATATAAGAGCTTGAATTGAATTTCCAAGTGTAGGGGTCATACATACACACACGTAGGGGTATATGATTAGGGTTTGGATGAAAGATAGGAATGAAAAATAGGACTTATATCTTTAATAGAGATGATAAAAATTCCTAAGTTGAGATGGAACCTTAGAAGGAAAATTCGAAAGATGCTAAAAGCTAAGTAAATTCACAGAACATATACAATCTTAAGTTAAATAATAAGAAAGCGTGAAAAATATGGGTTGATGATTTCTAAGTTGAGAATAATAGAATTTCTTACTAGAATACTGAATTGAAGAATGAAAGTCAATAGGCCAAATTGATAGGATTTTGTGGGTAGTATCCGCTGAAAACCCTCAGGAGACAACACTCCTCCTACTAGGGACACTTAGAGCTTTAACGGCTTGTTGCACGAGCTCAGTGCAATCGTGTTTCCCTGTGAAAGTGAGGTTAGACTTTTTCGAGAATAAACTAGTTTTGCTCGAGGACGAGCAAAAGATAAGTTTGGAGGTATTTGTTCATATCATAATTTTGCATTATTATATTCCCCATTCTTATTCATTTTACAAATAAATAGGTGCTTTTGATCCATGTCTGCTACATAGTTGCAGGTTACGTGTTCTCGGAACAATACAGTGAAAATGATAAAAAGACGCTACAAAAGTGAGACCACGACCAACAAATAGAAGAATCTTTATCATGCCGCCTACAGTTTGAGGAACAAACGAAGATCAGCAAACAGTTCAATTTCACAAAGCAGGAAGGCAGCACATGATTCAAGACTTCAACACGAAGCAAACGGTAAAAGTCCACAACATTTCTGCACTGTGGAAATCTGGAAGAAACTAGAAGACATTCTGAGAAACCAATTGAAGAAGACAGAAGAAAAAGGCAACATGAAGCAACCCTGAAGAATCTAGCAAGAGAGCCCACATGCCTTCTTGCCGCGGTTCCGTGGTCATATAGTACACGTGCAGTGCACGTGTCGGTGCACGTGTGCCGGTGGGTGTCGGTGCTTTGACTCGGTCTTTGGGGTTATTTTTGTAATTCTAGATATGGATCAGATGTAAACCCTAGGGTTTCTATTATCTATAAATAGGAACCCTGCAGCCTCTTTTTGAGGCGTGCCTCTTTTTGGGTGCCTCTTTAGAGATGCCTCTTTTAAATTCCAGATCTTAGATTTTCAATTCAATGTAATCGTCAAAGAGTGCATCAATAAAGAAGTTTTTTTTATCTTGCCCTAGTTAATTTCTTTTCTACCCTAGTTATAAATTTTATTTATCTGCCCTACTTTAGATTTTATTTATCTGCCGTAGATTAGATAATTAGGTTATTAAAAACAATCATAAAAATGAAATCTTTTTATTTATCTGCCGTAGTTGTTAAATTAAAATCACAAAAATGAACTCTTAGATTTTAAAATAAAAACACCATTTTTTTGGATTAACTCTTTAGAACACAAAGATAAGGAATCCATCTCCTTATGGACCGACCCGTACTTAACCGGCTAGCTACCAAGCAACGCCGTTCTTGATCGCGGTTAATATTCTTTGATTCACAAAATTTCACATCAATCAGCTTGCGCCTGCAGGGAAGAGCGTCCCCACAATAAAAAACCTCTCAAACAAGGGGGAATCTTACGAAGTCTGCAACAACGGCCGCATCCGTGTAAACCTCCGATATACGGTGCCATAAATCAACTTGGTATCTTCGGAGAGGTGGACGGATAAAACCAAATAGCATCTGCCCCCGAATTCAGGCGAGACGTTTGTCTTCCCGGCTTTCGGCGGCGAACGGATTCTGGCACGCCCGGTGGGACCTTTTCCTCTTTCCACTCCACACTTCGTGTGTCGTGTTCGCGAACGAATCGTGGTTTGATATGGTTGCCCTTGGATTTGAAGTACTAAGATTTGGTGTCTTGCTCCGTGCAGAAAAAGAAGATCAATAGCTTCTAACTGCTTCAGCTGCAACAATTGCAACAACTCCCGCTCCGTCCTCGCAGGAGGAGTGACCTACGGGCCTCAAGGGGCCTCCATTTTCGTGATGCCAGTGGAACAGGTGACTCAGGCCACCACTGGACTGTTCTTCAGGACCATGCTCCCACTAATGAGCTTTAACGCCCCAATGCCATCGCAAGAAGCTCCAAAGAAGTCGGTCTTCGATCAGCTTGCAACTATCACGGCCCCTCTCAATGGGTCGCCCAAATCCAACGCCTCAGTCTTTAATAGACTGGGCCAAAGTTCCCATAGGCCCATGAAGAAGCCCGCATTACCTGAAGGGGCTATCCCGAAACGGATAGCCATCCCCATTCCAGTAAATGAAATCATCTGAGAGGCTTCTCCTGCTAAAGGGTCGGTCTTCACAAGACTGGCCGTGCCAACTCCCACTCCAGGCGAAGTCACCAAAGCCGCTACCCCTGCTCGAAAGTCTTCCTTCTACAGGTTGACCATCCCTTCTCAACAGACGTCAGTCTTTGATAGGCTAGCACCCGCAGCAACCCTTCACCAAAACAGAGGGGCATGATGAAGCCACCCCCATAACTAAGCCAGTGCCATTTGCAAGACATGCTCGACGTCGCCACTGGCGCCGAGTGAGGAAAGTTGGGACAGTTCCCCTTCTTGATTGACTCCACCAGCTCCGATGGTTGAAGTCGATGCTGTTGTTCCAACTGGGAACAGTTTTGAACCACTAAAGAGGGTCCGCAAGAATTCTCTGACTGCTGTATTGAAAAAATTTCCTCCACCTGTGGAGAATGTTACAAAGTCGAAGCCGGAGCAGCCCCCTCAGCGGCTGTCTTCCAAAATCCACAAGGTCTGACGGAGAGTCCAGAATTCTGTGATCAACAAGGACTATTCCCGCCAATAGAAGAAGATGAAGACTCAACAGGAAGAGGACCATCCCTCTGCCATATTACGCAAAGTATCGTCTGCTCAGGTGCCTACTGCAACAGCCCCCTCAACTTCAATCATCTATAAAAAGAAGAGCGCGGGGAAGATCCCTATGCCTGTAATGAATCTCAAGGGCACTGAACCCAGACGCTCCAAGTCTGGGAGCATTGTGGCGCATACCGTTTATATGGCTTCCGGGAAGGAGGAAAGCCGTGCCTCTGGGGGTCATCGACCACTCACCCGATCGGTAACAAAAGCTCAGGAGCAACAACAGAAGCTCCAGGAGATGTTAAAGAAGATGGCTGCACTCACGGGACATAAAGAAAGCCTCGAAGTATCGTCGGATCAGCGCCAGGAACAGGAAACCGATGCCGAGTTCCTCTGGAGGATGCTAGAAAAGAAAGATCAAGAGGCAGCAGAACAAGTGGCCAATATAAAACATATAGCGCTATTGTTCCAGGATATGGTGGGCATGATGATCTTGTCAGACCCTCCAGCCGAAGATCCGCCAATAATAATCAAAGACGACTGAGGGAAGACGTCAAACCCTTTTCCGGCCTTTTCAACAGCAAAGGAGGAAACAATCTCGAAAGCTGCGCTCGATGATTATATAGCTCAACAGATACAAGCTCATCAAGCGAACAAAGCTGCTGGCCAAGTTGTCAGAACGGGGCGACCATATCCCAGCTGGTACGATCAAATTAAGTACCTGCCAGGATACACAATCCCTAAATTTCATGTATATAAGGGGACAGGCAACCCCCACCAGCATGTCGCCCAGTTCAGGGCTCTGTGCGATAAGCTACTGCTTTGCCAATTCGTCGGCAGCTTGGCGGAGACGGCGTTCGAATGGTATTCGGAGCTTCCCAACGATTCCGTCAAAACTTTTACGGAGATGGAGTTGCTATTCACCCAGCGTTTCGCAAGCGCTAGCGAATGCACCCCAATCATGGTATTGATCAATGCCAGGGTAAAGCCTGGAGAAACATGGGTTCAGTACGCAATACGGTGGCGGAACCTATAGTCAAAGTGCGAACAGCGCATAGAAGAGGCTCCTGCAGTAGACATGTTTGTGGGAACCCTCGATCTGCGGGCGACCATATCCCAATTTATGATGTTCTTCAAGCCGACCACTTTCCAGTCCTTGATCGACAAGCTGGCCCAAATGGACCAGATGGGCCATAGGCCTTCCTCTTCAAAGACGGAGCCTCAGAATGAAAAGGGGAAAGGGAAAGCGACCTTTGTCGCCAATGCTCAGCAACAGCCGAGTGGTCCAAAACCAGCTGATCGCCAAAACGACAGACAGCGATTTATCAATGAAAAGTTAAAGCGTCCTTACCCATTCCCTCGGGATAAAATAAGGAGACTGTTCGAACTGGCGGTGCGCAACAGGCTCATCACTCTACCAGATCCGTGATGCCCACTGCAGCCAGGTGACGTCAACAATCCTAATTACTGCTCCTACCACCGAGTAGTAGGCCATCCAATCGAAGATTGCTTCGTCTTTAAAGGCTGGATTGAGGACCAATACCAACAGGGCAAATTCGCACTGTCTAAGAAGTGGAATATAAGCCCGCCCCAGCCGCACGTTCCTAAAAAGGTAGATACGCCGGGGCATCATGCTCATTTATAGAAGAAGCTCCATGGGAGGTCGCTCTTTCAGCCAAAATGAAAAGAATGCTGAAGGATCTTCGAACATGCCTGGCGATTAGGTGGAAAAGTCCGTTGGAGCCAGAAGTCATTAAGGGAATGCTGAAGTTGCGCCCAACGCCAAGAATTAGTAGCGATAGTCAAAACGCCCATGCCCAGCTATCAAAATCTTCAAAGAAGAATAAGAAGACCAAAAAGCCCGTGAAGCCTGATGACAAGCGTACGGACCTGCAAAAACATATTGACGCGCTGGAGGAATACAATTAGAAGGCGCGAACCTCGGTCATACTCCAAGAGTTTCTCAACCATATTCTTGAAAACAGAGATGGCAACAAAGATGAGGGAGAAGACTCATCAGATGAACCTGATGATTATGTGGCGAGCTGCCACGTGATCTCTCACTCGTCAATAGATGGTGAAGAAGCTCCTGATGTAGAGAAATTAGGGGCAGATCCCGAACCGAAACCCTTGGAACCATCTGAAGAGATGATCGATCTGCTGCTGAACGTAGCCCGTCAGAAAAGCAAAGCCGATCGGGAGCGTGAAATGGCCATATTCGAAAAAGCCAAACGCCGGCGGCTGGATGAAAGGGTTAAAACACTCCCACCAGATCAAAGCACATCCGCCGCAAACAAAATCAAACTTAAGATGAGGAAACGGTTCGCCAAAGCCATGTCAATGGGAATGAAGCTGCCACCCTCCGAAGAAAATATTCCTGGTGGGATACACCTTGACGAAGAGGATGTACATCCAAATTACTGCTTATACCATCAGAGAATTGGGCACCCTACTGAAGAGTGCAACGCCTTTAAAAACTAGTGGCAGGGATATGTCACCCACCGACAACCTTTCAAGAGGATGAAGCATGAAACTCGTCGACAGCGAAAAAATGCGACAGATGAGCATAAAAGAACTGTCGGTAATTGTCACATGGTCAATTTCGGGATATTGCAAGTTCTCACCTTCGGAAGCAATTCTGACGAGGAAATAGCCCTCGACCCTCTCTTCAAAGAACCCACCTCCGAAGCAGAAGAGACGAAAACCTGCGAGAATATTCAGCTGCGCAATCGTACGCTACCCGAAAAGAATCTCAGACCCACAAGCAAGGGAGTGAACAAAAAAGATAAGGGGAAGGAAAAAGTCCCTGGGAATATCACTCTCGATGATCGAGTCATCGAGGAGTTGGTAGCCAAGAACCCGCCAAAAAAAAACAAGGTGGATTACAACGTTCTGGCACACCTGAGGAAGATACCCTCGCAAATGAGCATTCTCGATGCCCTTCTGCTATCTAAAGAGGTGAGAGATTCTTTGATCAAGGCACTACAAGAGGCCGAGCAGTTCTAAGCTTTCCTTGCCGAAGAAAAGATGAAGGACGAGCTAGAAGAAGTGCACACTGCTGACGTCACTTTCAGCGATGAAGATATCCTCCTCGGGACGTGCGAGTACGACCGTCCCCAATATGTCGCCGGATACTGCCATGACATCATGATAGCGAAGATATTAGTTGATAGCGGGTCCTCTGTCAACCTTCTCAACGTGAGAGTGCTAAAAGAAATCTGCATGAGCGTTCAACACATCGCTTAGGATAAAATCACTATCTCCGGGTTCGACTCTCAGTCATCACGGACACTCGGGTCTGTGATACTGACATTATGCTTTGGGCTGCTCGTCACTGACATCAAATTTCATGTCATTGACGCCAAGACTTGCTACAACGCTTTGCTCGACAGGCCTTGATTACACGAATACATCATCCCTTCTACACAATATCAGTGTATGAAGAATTTCAAGGATGGTCTTGAGTACACCGTAACGGGGGAGCTAAATCCATTCTCCGTGAGTGAAGTCCGCAAATACAAGGATGCAAAGTACTTTCTGTCAGACTTTGAAGACACGGAAAGATGCCATAAACCGGAGAATAAGCAAAAAGCTATCACAACTATTCCGGTCTTCGGGAGCGATACCGAGGAGGAAGAAGAGATGGTCTATTCGGGGCCGCCCCAATGCAACAAGCCAGGACCGTCTACCCTTATTCTGGTCTTTGGCAATGCGCTGAAGACGAGGTCAACGCAGTGTTCTCGGTCCGCCCATCGATGCAGGCCTTCACCGGAGATGATCAGAGTTTGCAAATCGCCGTGGTCCCGAGAAAGCATTACAAAGAACTCGACACACTCGATACCTATAGTGTACAAGAGCTGCAGACGTTCTACGTCCCTTCCAGGCGGAAAGATGAAAAGGCAATCCTCTTTTATCGATCCGCGGAGAATAAAGTGGAGAAAGAAATCTGGCAATGCGCCTATTCTACGCTTGACCGGCTTCATCTCATCCGTCTGCCCAGATACTACACAGAAGGATTAAAAAGGTTGTTGAGACGCCAAGGCATACCCTTCAAATAGACTGCTCGATAAGCTCAGTTCTAAAACAGGATCTGGAACGTCCCCGGAACTTAGCGAAAATTGCCCAACGAGAGAATGGAAACGATCGGGCTTGGATATGTTCAATCCAAGAAACAGGAGTGATTCCATGGCTACTACGTTATACATGACTTTTATGAAGAAGGAGATGCTCTGTTAGAAGACGCTAACCCTGAACCAAAACGAGGTCCCGCCATGAAAGTGCCAAGTCCATTGTTCGAAGAACAGATGGACAAGCTAATAAGGGAAGCAGATCAAAAGGCCCGGGATGACCACAACCGTGAAATGGCCATTTACGAGAAAGCCAGGACGCAGCGCCTCCTTCAGCAGGCTATGGAGAATGACGATGCCCTTCGTCGTTAGCCCGTCGTACAGAAGACCCGACGCGGAGGAAAAAACAAACTAAAAATGGAAAAAAACGTTCGATGGAGGCAAAACGGAGCCAAAAGACCACGCGATCGAGAATTGAGTAGCCAGGATCCATCTCTTATAAAGAAGATGGGTCGAGCATATTCTTTTCCTCAAAACAAGACAAGGAAGATATTCGATCTCGTCATGAAACATCAGATGATGACACTCTCGGAATCCAAACACCTCGAACAAGCAGACAAGGCCTCTCATCCGGATTGTTGCTCCTATCACCGAGCGATAGGACATCCTCTTGAAGGCTGCTTCACCTTCAAAAACTGGGTTGAAGACCAATATCAACTCGGCAGGTTCACTCTATCCAAAAGTTGGAGGGTAGCCCGACCGCAAAAGCATATACCAAAAGCAACGTATATGGCGAGAGTAGAACCAGATCAACATCGGTCTTGGAAACGATCTTGTACCTGCCACGTGATAACGTTGTCAGAAGATGGAGTGCCAGAGAACATGGATGACTTGTCCTGGTGCTTCGAAAATGAGGGTGAAGAGGAATTGATCTCGGAATTTCCACCGACGCCAAAAGAATTGGAGGATGGAATACACACCACGGCGAATAACCTAATGAAAATAGACTTGGGGACGACAAACGAACCGCGGCCTACGTTCGTCAGTGAGCTGCTTTCTAAAGAACAAGTAGCTACACTAAGAGACATGCTCATACAGTATAAAGACTGCTTCGCATGGAACTACTCCAAGATGCCGGGGCTAGATCCAGAGATAGCTGTGCATAAATTGGCGATATCCCCGGACGTCAAGCCAGTCAAGCAAGCACCAAGAAGAATGAGGCTCGAACTTGAAATGAGCATCAATGCCGAAGTTAAGAAGCTGATCGACTCCGGCTTCATCCAAGAAGTTCAGCACCCTGACTGGATCGCCAATATCGTCCCAGTGATGAAGAAGAATGGGATGGTGCGCAACTGCGTAGATTTTCGGGACCTCAAC
Organism: Agapanthus africanus; assembly: GCA_030015575.1. Taxonomy (NCBI): domain Eukaryota; kingdom Viridiplantae; phylum Streptophyta; class Magnoliopsida; order Asparagales; family Amaryllidaceae; genus Agapanthus; species Agapanthus africanus. The sequence continues at coordinate 124,722,043 of CM057350.1, read as the reverse complement.
AAAGCTTGCTCGAAAGATGACTTTCCCGTACCGGTTACCGAGCTGATGATAGATAACACGTCCACTCACGAACTCTTCTCCTTCATGGATGACTCATCGGGTACAATCAAATAAAGATGCATCCCGAAGAACAGAAGCATACCGCTTTTCGGACTCCTCTGGGCATATTCTGCTACAAAGTAATGCCTTTCGGCCTGAAGAACGCCGGCGCTACCTATCAGAGGGCCATGACGAAGATTTTCGATGACCTCATACATGAAATCGTCGAATGTTATATTGACGACCTCGTGGTAAAAAGCAAATCACACGAGGAGCATTGGGAGTATCTGAAGGTAGTATTCCAACGTCTTCGGAAATACAACCTAAAAATGAACCCTCTCAAATGCGCGTTCGGAGTTTCCTCGGGCAAATTTCTAGGGTTCACATACGACATCGAAGCATCGAAATAGATCCATCGAAGATCAAGGCGATTATGGAAATACCTTCGTCAAGAACTCTCAAGCAACTGCGATCTCTCCAAGGAAAGCTCGCATATATCCGACGATTCATAGCCAATCTTTCTGGCAAGTGCCACCCTTACAGTCATCTAATGAAGAAGGGGACTCCTTTCGTCTGGGATCGCAAATATCAAAGCACACTGGACGAAATCAAGCAATACCTGTAGAATCCGCCAGTACTGACCGCTCCGGTCAAGGGAAAGCCTCTCATCCTATACACAACAGCCCTTGAAGGTTCTTTAGGCGCGCTATGGACACAGGAGAAAGACCAAGGGAAGGAGAGAGTCCTCTACTATTTGAGTCGAGTTCTCCTGGGGGCAGAAAACAACTGCTCCCCCATTGAAAAACACTGCCTGGCGTTAATCTTCGCGATAACGAAGCTCCGGCATTATGCTCTGGCGCATGAGGTCCACTGTTCATATCATAATATTGCATTATTTTATTCCCCATTCTTATGCATTTTACAAATAAACAGGTGCTTTTGACCCATATCTGCTAAATAGTTACAGGTTACAGGTTCTCGGAACAAAAACAGTGAAAAAATTAAAAGACGAGCAAAAGTGAAACTACGACCAACAAATAGAAGGATCTTGATCAAGCCTACATGAAGATCAGTTCACAAAGAACAAGGCATCACAAGGTTCAAGACTTCGTCACGAAGCAACGGTAAAAGTCCACTATAATTATTCACTGTGGAGATCTGGAAGAAACCTAGAAGCCAATCCCAGAAAATAACTAAAGAAGTAGGAAGACTGACATGACCAGAGCCAGCAGAAGAAAGTTGAAGACCCAAGCTTCCCTTTTGGCCGCGGAACCGCGGCCAAACCTGGCCTATGGCTGCGGTTCCGCGGCCGGGTAGTGCGCGTAAAAGTTAAAAATTTTACCAAATTCTGAAGCGGCGCTGACTAGTCTTCCTAGGGGTATTTTTGTAAAAGCATACATGCGCAATTGTAAACCTAGGGTTTTCTATGTCCTATAAATAGAGACCCAAATTCTTGTATTAGGTCATGCGTCTTTTCATTCAGAATTCTTTTGAAGTTTGGAGAGCATCAATTTGTAAGTAGGTTTTATTTTCTGCCTTAGTTCTTAGTTTTAATTTCTGCTCTAGGATAAATTTATTCTCTGCCTTAGTTTAATCTAGAATAGAATTTTTATCTGCAGTAGTTAATTAATCTCTTAACCCTAAAAATAAATAAAAATTATGTCTTTCGTAGATCTCTCAATGAGCGAGTAGTTTCCTCGCTTGTTAGGGTTAGGAATAGGGAAGGTTTGAGAGATGAAGATCTCTCACCCCTTTCTTTGCCCAATCACTTATGAATAATTAGGACTCCATGCATACTTTCATATTCCACTCCCTACGGCACCATACCCACGAGGTAACGGTGATACCGTAGTATAAAAGACCGGATATGAATGTTTTTCATGGAGTTTAGGGTAAGGATTAAGAAAGGACGGACAAGGATCTAGAGGAAGAAACATAGTTTCGTCCCGATCATCCTAATCTCCTTTATTAATAATTACCATAACTCCTATAAAGATATCTAATTTAGGGCATTGAAAAAGGTGCAAGTCTCTATTTTACCAAACTTTACCTAAACCTAATCCTAGCAAGTTTCCTAATCCTAGTATAACTCAAATTAGTTTTTTGTGATAAAAGATCCAACACCCTTTGGAATTAGCTCGTTAGAACAATTAGGAAATTAACACCATCCCTGTGGACCGACCTGTATTCACCGGCTAGCTACCAAGCAACGCCGTTCTTGATTGCGGTAACTTATATTTTTTATCGTAAAATCCATATAAATCAAATGGTGTCGTTGCCGGGGATGGCGTAATATTTCCTTTTTGCAATTTCCGGTTAATATAAAATATAAAAATTGAAAAAAATAAAAAATAAAAAATTCTATCATCTTTTATTGTTTGAAGGGTTTCTTGTGTGAATCTTTGCTGAATCGACGGATCTGGAAAAATCCTGTCACGCCCCGCTTCCCAAAATACGGAATACGAGGGGTTGACAAGGCCAGCCATGCTCCTACGGTCAAGAAAATATCCTGCCGTAGTCACACTTCGGCTTCTAGCTTTACATGGTAATCAGTAAATAATGCGCAGGTAATGAGAAATGCAGTAACTGGAACAAAACAGTAAAATGAACTGACCTGATGGTAAACAAGAGATATAACTCTGGATAGCTAAATAAGATGTCCGTGATGCACGTCTAGTCCTGGTCCAGGCTAAATCTTCTCCTCACACTGAGCATGCATACTCAGGTCGTCAGAGCGACACAAAATCAATATAATATATATAAAATTATGTGACAATTCTAACAGTGATAATAGATATATATAATAGTAGATCAATGGCAGTATGGGTATGAACATGCAGTAATCAATGCAGCGGAACAGTAAAAGCAGTACAATGATATGCCACGTATGTCAACACAGTAAGTAAGGTATATCAATGCCAGTATCCCTATCAGTCTCTAAGTCTCACTGTACAGGTCACTAAGCCTATCGTCAGTCCAAGTGTGAGAGTCAACCACTCGTGAGTGTCCTCCACCCAAGGGTAGAACCCAAGGGCAAGGGACCACGGGCCCAACATGTATATCACGGTAATAATCACGTACCCTGTAAATCTCCGTATATGTCCCTAAATATATAAGCCGGCATGGGACTTCCGAAATTCTGTTGAACTCACACTCAAACTACCCCACACTCCGTGGTCTACACCAAACGCTAACCATAATCTTAAATACCAATCGGCCTGTGACAAGTCTGCGCGAGAACTGGAGGCAGGGCCTCCATCAAGCACGTCCCGACTAATACCTAAGATAAATGGCAGTGTCTGGTGCCTTATCTGTGACACCCGTGCAAGAGCTTCCATAAGTGTCTCATACCACTTATAGTCACACGTACACGCGTCCCACAGACGTCGACAATGCAATAGAATCATAAGGTTCACTGATTGTGTACAAGTACGTATCACTTTCACTTAATCACTTATACAAGAATACTAACGTACTTGCCACAATCATCACTAATACCTAACACTGGGTAATGCACGTTATCACTAGGTTATCAATGCAATGACATGTGTATGATATGATGCGTAAACAGTATATAAAGCATGATTAGGGTGTCATGAATCTACAATCTACCACTTGCATAATTTATCATAAAACATACGATTACAGTTTAGTGAAACGATGAACGGGGATTAATAGTATGTTCAGTTGTATATACATCGAATTTAGTTTCATGCCAGTCGGGTTCCAGGATCACTAATTATAGCCATTTCATTTTAAGCATTCACGGCGGGAAATCCGGTTTCAGAATCGGAAGTCCGTTTCGCAACGCATTTTAATCCCAGTTGGGATCAGATTTTAGAGACGCTACAGTTGAATGAAATCTAGGGTTTTCAGTAAGGTTTTCAACGCAACAGACGGATTTTCAATCGCGTCTGTACGTCAGGAGTTATACCTTGCTTAACTCTAGTATGGCGATTCTGATTCTGTTGGGACTGTTATGCGTCCACATCTATTAAATTACCGATTAAATATCAAACGATAACGAAACAGGATGAAACTGCTTGTGTAGTCTAGCTCACAGATTCACCTATAATAAAAAGTGGAGTTCCGCAACCTACGGGTTAAGGAAACAGGGTGGTGTTCATTACGGAACAGCACACAGTAAACACAGCCACTCTGGACTGCAGTCCAGAGTCGCACTCCGATCCAAATATCGTCATAGTTTAAGTACAGGAATATCTGGAAACTAGTGTAGGGTTAAAGTTCGTCGAGTTGTCTTCGATTTTAGCCCTCTAACGTATCATTCCAGTATGTATATAATTTATGGTGATTTTAACGGTTTTCAGGTACAATAAAATTCCAGTTTTTCTAGTAAACTTGGGGGTAGTCATTTTAGTCGTTAACGGTCATATTATCCAACGAAATTCACACACTAGATTCACGGTCATACGGGCCAAACTATACCATTTAGTTCCGTCAAATTAAATGATGATTTCCTATGAGAACATATATCGAACAGTTACGTCGTAATTTTTAACATAAAGTAAAACACGAGATATATACGATTTTAATTTGTAATTAACAAAAGGTAGCATGTAGCAAGTAGGGAACTTGCCTGGACACGTCTTGGGGATGTACGGTGACTGTAACGTCACGAACGCACGACGAACGTCGATTGGGATGGATGCAAGTGCTCGGCGAATTGACCGAGCTCGATGGTGCCGTGGATTTGGGGTTAGAATCAATGGCGGAGTTGTTGGCGACGGCAGTGATAGTGCTCTGGCCGTGGCAGGGAAGCTTGTCGGCGATGCAAGTGTCGGTGTTGATGGTAACAATAAGGTGGTGCTGCGACGATGGGTGAGCTCAGGGTTCTGGGTTGAGGGACTCACCGGTGAGGTAGTGATCGGCTGAGAGGGAGGTGAGGAGGTGGTGCTCGAGTCGACGAGGTGGCTCGGGGCAGCGGGGAGCCTGTCAGCGTCGTCGGGGTGCAGGCGAGGTTGGTGGTCGGTGGTGTAGGCTGCAGCAAGATGAGCTCGGGGTGGAGATAGGTTTTAGGGAGGGTTAGCTAAGGAAGAGGAGAGATTGTGGGGAAGAAAGAGAGGGGGTGAGAACGAGAAGAGAGAGAGAGTGTGGGTGAGTGAGAGAGAGAGAGAGTGGGTTAGAGAGAGAGATCACAGAGAGAGAGAGAGAGAGAGAGAACAGAGTGTGTGTGAGGGAGAGGAGGAGGAATTCGGGGGTGCTGTGGGTGAGTGGAGGAGTTTGGTGACGAGGTGGAGGAGATGAGGAGGTCTTGATGGCGATGGCTGAACGACGGTGATGAGGGAGTCGGCTCGGGTGTAGGTGGGTTGGTGGGTGCGACGAGGCTGAGGACAAGGGTGGAGACGACGAGGTGGAGGCGAGCGACGGTGAGGTGATGAAGGAAAGGGAATCGGTCGTCGTCGTCGTCGCCGGTGGAAGTGGTGGATGCGGAAGTGGGTGAAAGAGAAGGAGGAAGGAAAGAGCGGAGGGCGAGGGAGTGATGGAAGTGAGGGGGAAAAAAGATGGGGAGACGAGGGGGGTGAGCGTTGTGGGTGTAACGCTTGCGAGCGTTGCGCGTGACGAGCGGCAACGTGGGCGCAGGCATGGGGTGCGTCGGAGATCGTGGATCGCGAGCAGGGAAGGCGGGAAGAGCCGTTGGAGGAAGATGAGAGGGTAGTGGGTCGGGTCGGGTTGGAGGGCTGAAGCGGGCTTGAAGAGGGGCTGGGCCGGGCCAGAAAAATAAAAGGAATTTTCCTTTTTATATTTTTCTGCGGGCCGGGCTGAGTTTAAAATGGATTAAGTTTAAGAAAATAAATGAATGGGCTGAGGTAAATTTATTAGAATAAATAGGATAGGGTAGGGTTTGGGATTTTTGGTTTAGGATAAATAAAATTATAAATAAGATAAATAAAATTATAAATAAGATAAATAAAATTACAAATAGAATAAATAGAATTATAGAGTAACAAAATATAGATTTTGGTATAAAAGGGGCTGGGTATTAGATCATACCACCCTTACAAAAATTTCGTCATCGAAATTTAAAATAAACGATAAATAATACAAACATAGGCGAAAGCTATTATATTGCAACTAACACATAAAGATTTACTTGAAATAGGCGGATGAAGAAATTTGAAGGTTTATATATATATAAACACATACAAAAATATAGGTTTAAATAAGTATATGACAAGAACAGCTACAAAGGCAACCTATAAGAATAGCAATAACAACAATAATGAACAATGATATTTGAGGCGTACACAATAAAATCGAAACTCAAATATGTGCATGTAAGTATATCGAAAGTAGCACTGCAAACATAATAAGTATAAGGCACAATTATTTATAATAGTAGACGTAGGCACACTACGCGAAAATAAAGTAACGACAATAAATTAATGAAAGATTTGTCGGTGGGTTAAAACATTTTAGGACGATGTATCGATCAAATAACTTAGAAACTCACATAGCGAAAATAAGGTACATAGAACACAAATATGCGCGGTGTAAGGTTGCACTACTGATAATGAGGATAATAGCAATGTACTTGAAATACATAAAACTAAGTAGTCAATAACACGCACTCTTTAACAAATACAAGGTAGTGAAAACCAAATTTCGAATAATAAAGTCCCTAAATATATATATAGGGTAAAAGGAAAACACAACATTATATAGGGCTAACTAGGGTAGGGATTACAAGGAAGTGTGGATCATTCAAAGGTCGGAGTGTGGCTGCTTTGGGCTGAAGGTCAAAGAGATTGGGATCGGGTCAGCACAGGAAGTAAGGATGAGCAACAAAGGACTACTAGGGGAAAAGTATGGGGAGCATAACGGTCGGTACACCATATGAATCAAAAAAAAAATTTGAATGGTTAGCGAACTCGGAAATTTCACAAGAAATGTCCTCCTCCCAGAAGGATCTCAAACGGGGCACAGACGAAGGGTGAAGGTGGACCTTTAAAGATCGGGTGTGGTACAGATTAATCTGAGTGAGGGTTAAGGCAATGTAAGGAGTAGAGGTGGATAGATCTCAGTAGAGGAAATAATTGTACATAAGAAATAATCAAGTAGCAAGTGAACTAAGAAGATCGAAAGATCAGCGAACTCAGCAATTTATTTCATTCCAAAAGATTTTAAACAAAGCATCCTCAAAGACGAAAGGTGGCCCTAAACTATACATAGATTTATTTGGCCAGATAAGACAACCTCTAAAAGGAATCCCGTCAGTCGCGGTTGTGGAGATTCAGCAGGTTGCGGTAGGCTCGCGCGCTCAGGTAGGGGCGTCCATTTCCATAGCGCCTCGCGGGGATCGCCATTGGGAGTTCTTCCACAACAGGGTCTTGTCCTTCTGGTCCTTCTTCCTCGGCTGGAGCTTCTTCATCGAGGTCTGATTCCATGTGATTCTCTTCTTCTGGATTTTCCTCCACTGGATTTTCTTCAACTGGATTTTCTTCTATCGGGTCTTCCTCTATCGGGTTCTCTTCAGGGTCTCCTTCCTCTTCGTCGGAATCGTCTATCATGTTAAACTCTAGGGCGACTGCTCCTTCGTCTTCGGAATCGCTGTTCCCGAAAATGGCATGGGAATCATTGATCTCGTCATCAGAACTCGTCAGCGTGCGGTCTAAGGAAACGCATGACTATGCATCCTCATCTAGATGCGGCGCTGCTCCAGGGTGGGCCATGGCCTGAAAAGAAAGAGTCATGATTAGACTGGGATACATCAAGAAAATAGCTAAGTGTACGAAGTATAGAAAATATGCGGTGGCAGGAACTGAAAGATCGGATTAAAGTGCTGTGATAATGAATAGTATAAATAAGGAGAAAGCAAGAGAATGATACATATATTACGATTCAAGTTTTATTGCATTCAACTAAAAGTTCAACGGATACAAGATTTCAAACGGAAAGAAATATTCATAAGAGGATGACAACATTATTACTGAAAGTAGAAAACATGAAAATTCTTCTTTGATTGCTAGACCGCTGTATCCTTGTCACGCGAGTTGAATCCTATGCGGGGTCTGCCTTATCCTCGAGGTTCGAACTACGCAATAATCATCACTTGGCAGATGTGGAGAGTGTGGATGAGTCTCCTCCTTGTAGCTCCTTCTTTTTTGGGCAACCGTTGATAATATGTTCGCTGGATCCACAGATAAGACATTTCTCTTGAGCGCGGCGACAATCCCTCTGAAGATGTCCTGGCCTCTTACAGTACCCACAACATGGGGTCTTCTGTTGCTTCTGTCGCGGGGAAACAAATTGGCGCTTCATCTTCTTCTCTTTTCCTCGTCTAACAGGGATTCCTCTACAATTTGAGACTCCCGCTGATGCCTGATTCACCTGCCTTCTCAGTCCTTCAGCTAATAAGTCATTCGTTCGCTCATGTGCTTCCTTCAGGCCTTGCAGTACACTCAGAATCTCAACGGTCTGAATCTGGGGAGTGAAGATAGATGAAGAGTCGTTGGAAGACATGATCCTGAAACAATAATTTTGAGTACAATATAAGGCACAAGCTATACGAATCAAAATATAATATGGATTGAACAAAGATTCAAGAGTATCAGATATGATGAAATTCTTTACAAATGGGAAAATCAACTGTATGACTCCAAGTCACTTAAACAGAGTATGGTAGTGTAATCGTGATGTAGTTCACAATTACAACCACGAAACTTTGCCAAGTCACCTGAAACCCTAGTGAATGGATAGCAGAACACTCAATGTGAATATGGATCAAGGATATCAAGTTTACAATCTAGACTGAGGGATGTCTTAGACTGTCAAGCTCTACACGGAAAACTGCAATCCCGATCGAAACAAACCTTGGCTCTGATACCAACTAAACCATGTCACGCCCCGCTTCCCAAAATACGGAATACGAGGGGTTGATAAGGCCAGCCATGTTCCTACGGTCAAGGAAATATCCTGCCGTAGTCATACTTCGGCTTCTAGCTTTACATGGTAATCAGTAAATAATGTGCAGGTAATGAGAAATGCAGTAACTGGAACAAAACAGTAAAATGAACTGACCTGATGGGAAACAAGAGATATAACTCTGGATAGCTAAACAAGATGTCCGTGATGTACGTCTAGTCCTGGTCCAGGCTAAATTTTCTCCTCACACTGATCATGCATACTCAGGTCGTCAGAGCGACACAAAAGCAATATAATATATATAAAATTATGTGACAATTCTAACAGTGATAATAGATATATATAACAGTAGATCAATGGCAGTATGGGTATGAACATGCAGTAATCAATGCAGCGGAACAGTAAAAGCAGTACAATGATATGCCACGTATGTCAACACAGTAAGTAAGGTATATCAATGCCAGTACCCCTATCAGTCTCTAAGTCTCACTGTACAGGTCACTAAGCCTATCGTCAGTCCAAGTGTGAGAGTCAACCACTCGTGAGTGTCCTCCACCCAAGGGTAGAACCCAAGGGCAAGGGATCACGGGCCCAACATGTATATCACGGTAATAATCACGTACCCTGTAAATCTCCATATATCTCCCTAAATATATAAGCCGGCATGGGACTTCCGAGATTCTGTTGAACTCACACTCAAACTACCCCACACCCCGTGGTCTACATCAAACGCTAACCATAACCTTAAATACCAATCGGTCTGTGACAAGTCTGCGCGAGAACTGGAGGCAGGGCCTCCATTAAGCACGTCCCGACTAATACCTAAGATAAATGGCAGTGTCTGGTGCCTTATCTGTGACACCCGTGCAAGAGCTTCCATAAGTGTCCCATACCACTTATAGTCACACGTACACGCGTCCCACAGACGTCGACAATGCAATAGAATCATAAGGTTCACTGATTGTGTACAAGTACGTATCACTTTCACTTAATCACTTATACACGAATACTAACGTACTTGCCACAATCATCACTAATACCTAACACTGGGTAATGCACGTTATCACTAGGTTATCAATGCAATGACATGTGTATGATATGATGCGTAAACAGTATATAAAGAATGATTAGGGTGTCATGAATCTACAATCTACCACTTGCACAATTTATCATAAATCATACGATTATAGTTTAGTGAAACGATGAAAGGGGATTAATAGTATGTTCAGTTATCTATACATCGAATTTAGTTTCATGCCAGTCGGGTTCCAGGATCACTAATTATAGCCATTTCATTTTAAGCGTTCACGGCGGGAAATCCGGTTTCAGAATCGGAAGTCCGTTTCGCAACGCATTTTAATCCTAGTTGGGATCAGATTTTAGAGACGCTACAGTTGAATGAAATCTAGGGTTTTCATTATGGTTTTCAACGCAATAGACAGATTTTCAATCGCGTCTGTACGTCAGGAGTTATACCTTGCTTAACGCTAGTATATCGATTCTGATTCTGTTGGGACTGTTATGCGTCCACATTTATTAAATTACCGATTAAATATCAAAAGATAACGAAACAGGATGAAACCACTTGTGTAGTCTATCTCACAGATTCACCTATAATAATCAGTGGAGTTCCGCAATCTACGGGTTAAGGAAACAGGGTGGTGTTCATTACGGAACAGCACACAGTAAACACAGCCACTCTGGACTGCAGTCCAGAGTCGCACCCCGATCCAAATATCGTCATAGTTTAAGTACAGGAATATCAGGAAACTAGTATAGGGTTAAATTTAGTCGAGTTGGCTTCGATTTGAGCCCTCTAACGCATCATTCCAGTATGTATATAATTTATGGTGATTTTAACGGTTTTCAGGTACAATAAAATTCTAGTTTTTCTAGTAAACTTGGGGGTAGTCATTTTAGTCGTTAACGGTCATATTATCCAACGAAATTCACACACTAGATTCACGGTCATACGGGCCAAACCATACCATTTAGTTCCGTCAAATTAAATGATGATTTTCTATGAGAACATATATCGAACAGTTATGTCGTAATTTTTAACATAAAGTAAAACACGAGATATATACGATTTTAATTTGGAATTAACAAAAGGTAGCATGTAGTAAGTAGGGAACTTTCCTGGACACGTCTCGGGGATGTACGGTGACTGTAACGTCATGAACGCGCGACGACCGTCGATTGGGATGGATGCAAGTGCTCGGCGAATTGACCGAGCTCGATGGTGCCGTGGATTTGGGGTTAGAATCAATGGCGGAGTTGTTGGAGACGGCAGTGATGGTGCTCTGGCCGTGGCAGGGAAGCTCGTCGGCGATGCAAGTGTCGGTGTTGATGGTAACAACAAGGTGGTGCAGCGACGATGGGTGAGCTCGGGGTTCTGGGTTGAGGGACTCGCCGGTGAGGTAGTGATCGGCTGAGAGGGAGGTGAGGAGGTGGTGCTCGAGTCAACGAGACGGCTCGGGGCAGCGGAGAGCCTGTCGGCATCATCGGGGTGCAGGCGAGGTTGGTGGTCGGTGGGGTAGGCTGCAGCAAGATGAGCTCGGGGTGGAGATAGGTTTTAGGAAGGGTTAGCTAAGGAAGAGGAGAGATTGTAGGGAAGAAAGAGAGGGGGTGAGAACGAGAAGAGAGAGAGAGAGTGGGTGAGCGAGAGAGAGAAAGAGAGGGTTAGAGAGAGAGATCACAGAGAGAGAGAGAGAGAGAGAGAGATCACAGAGAGAGAGAGAACAGAGTGTGTGTGAGGGAGAGGAGGAGGAGTTCGGGGGTGCTGTGGGTGAGTGGAGGAGTTTGGTGACGAGGTGGAGGAGATGAGGAGGTCTCGATGGCGATGGCTGAACGGCGGTGAGGAGGGAGTCGGCTCGGGTGTAGGTGGGTTGGTGGGTGCGACGAGGCTGAGGACAAGGGTGGAGACGACGAGGTGGAGGCGAGCGACGGTGAGGTGATGAAGGAAAGGGAATCGGTCGTCGTCGTCGTCGCCGGTGGAAGTGGTGGGTGCGGAAGTGGGTGAAAGAGAAGGAGGAAGGAAAGAGAGGAGGGCGAGGGAGTGATGGAAGTGAGGGGGAAAAGAGATGGGGAGACAAGGAGGGGTGAGCGTTGTGGGTGTAACGCTCGCGAGTGTTGCGCGTGACGAGCGGCGACGTGGGTGCAGGCGTGGGGTGCGGCGGAGATCGTGGATCGCGAGCGGGGAAGGCGGGAAGAGCCGTTGGAGGAAGATGAGAGGGTAGTGGGCCGGGTCGGGTTGGAGGGCTGAAGCGGTCTTGAAGAGGGGCTGGGCCGGGCCAGAAAAATAAAAGGAATTTCCTTTTTTATAATTTTCTGCGGGTCGGGCTGAGTTTAAAATGGATTAAGTTTAAGAAAATAAATGAATAGGCTGAGGTAAATTTATTAGAATAAATAGGATAGGGTAGGGTTTGGGATTTTTGGTTTAGGATAAATAAAAGTATAAATAAGATAAATAAAATTATAAATAAGATAAATAGAATTATAGAGTAACAAAATATAGATTTTGGTATAAAAGGGGCTGGGTATTACAAATCCAGAGTGCGAAAGAGAAAACGGGAGATCAGAACAGAAGGGGGTCTCAAAAACAGAACTACAGAATTTTTCTTGGGACCTGCGCCGCCGCTAATCCGCCGCCGCAACTACCCTCCCACCGCGGATCCACGGTCCCCCTGTGACGTCAGCGCGCAAAATTTTCACTGTTTGTTTCCTCTTTCTCTCTTCTGCAAATCCCCATATATCTTCTGTCAAATCTTCTGCAGGATTCTTTGCGCTTAAAAAAATCTTCCCCTTTCCAATAATTGATTTTCTGCAGGATTCTTTGCGCCGCGTTAAAAAAAATAGATTGCAAGTGATTTACTGCTTTGCATATTTTAATCGGACTTTAAAGGGCTTGAGAGCAATTCAGATTGGGTGGGGATTTCATCACCCTTCCCAGGACCCCAGAAATCACATAAGGCATTTGCATTGACCAATCTTTAATTAAAAAATACTAGACTCAGCCCTAAGGACGTCGTGCTCATTAGGACAGAGGACTAGTTATAGGCATCGGCCGTTAATCCTAACCTGACTTTGCGATGTCTAGGCAAGTGTGTCTAAGGCGAGTGGTTACTTAATTAGGGCCACTACTTGTACTGGAGAGCCTCCCACTCACCTGGCACTTACCTGGCCGTAATTGGCGGTGAAGAGGCGGTTTGAGGTCCTATTTCTAGCCCTTTGGAACAGTTAGGAGCTGTCTAGCTGACCTAGGTGACCCTAGATCTAGGCCTGATTGTGCATTTGCGGTTGATTGCATTTGTGTCAAAGTCTCTTATTGAAAATCTTTTTGCAAAAAGCTCCACATAAAAAAAAGGAAAAATATTTTTACAAAAACTTGCAACTTGTCGCTAAAAAAATCCTTGCACTCCACTTACACCACTTTCTTCTCATTGATGTTTTCTTACCTCCACATTCTGTCTTTCACCTTTTTGACTACACTACCTCTTTAGTGTATGTCCGGTTGGACTAGGGACACTAGCGCCCGATTAGTCCGTGTTTCGTTGGTACCGACCGACGAACCTTTCGACTCCGAAGTCGAAATCCTTTCCACTTCTTCACTTTCACCTTCAAACTCTTCTTCCGAAGGTATGTCGGGATACAATCCTAACAACACCTTACCGACGGGACTGATTCCACCTCCGTTAGGTGCGAATAACCCGAATCACCCGCCTGTTGAAGCGCCCCAATGAATCGCGCTCCAGGATCTTTTCTACCCAATCTGTACTGCCCTCCCTACTTGTCTTTCACTCCCACCGGCAAATGGGGACAATTTCGAGATCAAACCCCACTTCATCAATATGCTGCCTAAGTTTCACGGATTGGAATCCGAAGATGCATATATTTTTATCAACAAATTCCAAAACGTCTGCGCTATGATGAAAACAACCCAATTATCCGACGATACTATAAGGTTAAGGGTCATTCCTTTCACCTTATGTGACTTAGCCGAGAAGTGGCTATACAGCACAGCGTCGTATTCAATTAAGAATTGGGAAGAGTTTGTGAAAGCTTTTCTTAAAAAGTTCTATCCTCATCACAAGACTGCTAGAATACGTAACGAGATTATACAATTTTCCTAGCATCCTTCCGAACCATTTTAGACGTGTTTTGAAAGATTCAAAGACCTACTTGTTCAATGCCTTCACCATGGGATCGAAAATTGGCAACTTTGCCAAACATTATATGAGGGATTGAACCCGGCAACGAAGCAGTTGCTAGAAACCATTTGTCAAGTTCACTTTCTAACCAAATCTAGTGAGGAAGCGTGGCAGTTTCTCGAGAATCTTAGTGAACAAACAATTCAGTGGGAGAGCACCAAGACCACCTCATCTTCTTCTATTGGTCAGTCTAGGGAAGGCATATATCACTTAGATATGTAGATTGCTATAAAGGTCGAGATGGCCGCACATACGAAAAAGCTAGAAGCGATTGAGACCAAAATCTCTTCGCCTTCTCCCGCCCCTGTTGTGCCCCCACGAACTGTTTGTGCTTGTTGTTCGAATCCATCACATCTCACCGAAGAGTGTCCTTACAATCCATCTACTCAAGGATATGATCAAGTCAATCCTGCCTTTCAGCAACGACAAAGAAACGATTCATACTCTTCGATATACAATCCGGGTTGGAGGAGTCACCCAAATTTCGCTTGGAACCAAACTCAACAATTCCAAGGAAACAACAATTTTCAAAGGCCTCCTCCTCCACAACAACAAGCACCTCCACAAACTCAATTTCAGCAACCTTTCCAACAGCAAGTTTACCCTAACCAAACGAACAATTATGTGCCCAACAATTCTTACCCTCAAAACAACTTTGTTCAACCTCATAATGATAAGGTTAACTCGCTCGAAAGAAGTCTAGATGCGTTCCTAAAGCAATCTACACAATCCGCAGCACGGTTGGAGACTTCTATTTAATCTTTGGTGCAAAACAGTGCCTTACATGATCAAAGCATCAAATCTATTGAGGCACAAATTGCACAACTCAATATTGCGTTGAGCGAGCGAGAAAAAAGAAAGCTTCCATCTCAACCACTGCCAAATCCCGGTCACGCACATGTTGCATATCAACAGCAAAATCATAAAGTAAATGCTGTGACCACGTTGAGATCCGGAAAAGTGTTACAAAATAATGTGGGTATTAACAATGACACCCCTGCCAGTGGTCCTTCTTCATCTTCTTAGCCTTCTTCTTCTTCTTCGTTAGAGCCTATTCTTCATCCTTCACAAGGCTCTACTTCTTCTAGCTTGAACGGACCCACTTCTCACAACACGAACACATCTACACGGGGATCCGTTCCATCTCCACAATTTGATCCACAAAAATTGGACTCAACAATTTTTCAAAATGTACCTTTTCCAAACAGGTTGAGATCCAATAAACCAACTCCACAAATGGAGAAGATTGTTGAGTTATTCAAACAGGTTAGCATAAATATCCCTCTCTTGGATGCAATCCAACAAATTCCTTCATATGCAAAAATCTTAAAGGACTTATGCACCAAGAAGAGGAAGTCACAAGTACCAAAGAGAGTTTTCGTGGCTAATGCTGTTAGCGATGCTCTTATCCAATCTTTACCCCAAAAGCACAAGGACCCCGGTTGTCCTACTATTTCGATAACAATTAGGGACAAGAACATCAACAGAGCACTATTAAATCTTGGTGCTAGTGTCAATTTGCTATCTTATTCTGTGTACGAGCAATTAGGCGTTGGAGAGCTTAAGCCCACTCATTGTACTCTCCAAATGGCCGACCGATCCATCACCCATCCTAGGGGAGAGTTGGAGGATGTGTTAATTAGAGTAGGGGATTTCATTTTCCCCGTTGACTTTATTGTTATGGATACACAACCTGTAGCTAACCCCCGGAGTCAAATTCCGGTGATACTTGGTCGACCATTCCTTGCGACTTCTAATGCGGTGATCAATTGTCGTAATGGTTCAATGAATCTATCTTTCGGCAATATGAAAATTGAACTCAACATTTTTAAGTTGGGAAATCACCCTTCTGAGCCTAATTCTAGTGTACTTGATGTTTGCTCGATCAATGAGATCACAGAAGAGGACTGTGAGCTCGAAAATTTTATGTTTGATCACAGCAGTGTTGACGCCTCTAGTGCGTTCCTCCTAGAATCCGACACAGCTTTCACGGCGGATAACGATTATGAGTGTTTCACCTTTGTAGACGATTTTGAAGACTCGCCACCCGAGTTTGAGTCTTTTTCTTTTTCGGATGAGTTAGTTGAACCATCCGACTCGGTTGCGTACACTCGATTTGAACCTTTGATGGAATCCTTCGAGTTTGAAACAGTTACACCATTGTTACCATCAATTGTTTCACCTCCTAAACTCAAACTAAAGCTTTTGCCGTCGCACCTTAAATATGCTTATCTAGGTGATAATGAGACCCTTCCCGTTATCATATCGGCATCTCTAGCTCTTGAGCAAGAGAAGGCTCTTTTAATGGTCTTACAAAATAATCGGCACGCTTTTGGCTGGTCTATGGCGTGCATCAAGGGGATTAGTCCCCTCATAGTTGAACATCATATACACTTGATGGATGATGCCAAGCCGATAAGGGATCCACAAAGACGCCTCAACCCCATAATGAAAGAGGCTGTCAAGAAGGAGATTGTTAAATGTCTTGATAGTGGTATTATTCACCCTATCTCGGATAGCCAGTGGGTTAGCCCTATTCATGTTGTGCCAAAGAAATCGGGCATCACGGTCATTACCAATGAGGCAAATGAGTTAATACCCACTCGCACCGAAACTGGGTGGCGAGTTTGCATCGACTATAGAAAACTCAATGCCGCGACAAGGAAAGACCACTTTCCTTTACATTTCATTGACCAAATGCTAGAACGATTGGCTGGGCACGAGTTCTATTGCTTTTTGGATGGCTATTCCGACTATAACCAAGTCCCCATCGCCAAAGAGGATCAAGACAAGACCATATTTACTTGTCCTTTTGGCACTTTTGCTTATCGTCGCATGCCCTTTAGGTTATGCAATGCACCCGCTACATTTCAGCGGTGTATGATGGGGATCTTTTCAGACATGGTTGAAAAGTTTTTGGAGATCTTTATGGATGATTTCTCCATTTTTGGTGACTCCTTCGACGAGTGTTTACTACACCTTGATGCAATTCTTACCCGCTGTAGGGATAAGAACCTAACTTTAAATTGGGAGAAGTGCTACTTTATGGTATGAGAAGGCATTGTCTTAGGACATGTCATCTCACAAAACGGCATAGAGGTTGACGAAGCCAAAATTGAGGTCATTTCTAATCTTCCTCTTCCTAAATGCGTCAAAGACATCCGAGCCTTCCTTGGTCATGCCGGTTTTTATAGACGGTTCATCAAGGATTTTAGTAAGATTGCTAGACCCTTGACTCTCTTATTGGCCAAGGACACAACATTTGATTTTGACTCAACTTGCATGGAAGCGTTCGAGTCATTGAAACACTCTCTCATTTCTGCGTCCATTCTTTCATCTCCAGACTGGACGCATCCCTTCAAAATTATGTGCGACGCATCAGATTTTGCCATTGGTGCTGTTCTTAGACAGCACATTAATAAGATGCCGCACGTGATTTATTACACTAGCCATACATTAAATGAGGCCCAACTAAACTACACAACAACAGAAAAGGAGTTTTTAGCAGTTGTGTTTGCACTTGAAAAATTCCGGCCTTATTTAATCGGTCTCCAGTTATTGTATGTACGGACCATTCAGCTCTTCGCCATCTTTTTGCGAAGAAGGATGCTAAATCGAGGCTAATACGTTGAATCCTCTCTACAAGAGTTTGACCTTGTCATAAGGGACAAAAGAGGATGTGAAAACGTAGTGGCCGATCACCTTTCACGACTTCCTTCTTCGCCTACACTTAAAATTCCAATCAAAAATGTTTTACCCGATGAGCAACTCTTAACCGTGTCTTGCGAACCATGGTTCGCTGATATAGTAAACTACTTAGCCACCGGCTTGATACCTAAAGATTGGTCGAAACAGGATAAACTATGATTATTGTCCCAAGTAAAGCATTTTTACTGGGATGAACCTTATCTTTTTAAATACTGTTCCTACCAAATCATTCATCGGTGTGTACCGAAAAATGAGTTTAAGAGTGTGCTGTCTTTTTGCCACGATCAAGCGTGTGGCGGGCACTTTGGCCCAAAGAAGACAGCCGAGAAAATCTTGCAGTATGGTTTCTATTGGCCACGACTCTTTAAGGATGCATATGAATACTGCAAAACATGCTCCCGGTGCCAACACTTGGGCCGGATATCACGGAGAAACGAAATGCCTCTCCAACCAATTTTGGTTGTGGATGTTTTTGATGTTTGGAGAATTGACTTCATGGGACCATTTCCTAATTCTTTTGGGAATGTGTATATTCTTTTGGCTGTTGACTACGTGTCAAAGTGGGTCGAGGCTGTGCCTAGCCGAACGAATGATAACAAGCTTGTCGTTCGATTTCTTAAAGAACATATCTTTTCTCGATTTGGGCACCCTCGCGCAATTATAAGTGATAATGGATCTCACTTTTGTAATAGGACTTTTGAGTCTTTAATGCGCAAATATTCTATTACTCACAAGCTGTCAACGCCATATCATTCCCAAATATGTGGGCAAGCCGAGGTTTCGAATCGGCAAATTAAGTAAATCTTAGAGAAAACGGTTTCTAAAAACCGTAAAGATTGGTCAATCAAACTGATCGATGCACTATGGGCTTTCTGTACTACATACAAGACCGATCTTGGTATGTCTCCATACCGGCTTGTTTACGGCAAGGCTTGCCACCTCCCAGTGGAGATTGAGCATAAGGCATTTGGGGCAATCAAAGAGTTGAATTTATCATTAGGATATGTGGGCAGCAATCGAAAGCTGCAATTAAATGAACTAGAAGAGCTGTGGGATGAGGCATATGATAATTCTGTCATTGTTAAAAACCGAACTAAGGTGTTCCATGATAAACACCTTATGCGAAAAACATTTAAACCTGGTCAACAGGTTTTACTCTATGACACTCAGTTAGATTATCACCCCGGCAAGCTCCGTTCTAGGTGGAAAGGACCATTCATAGTTCACACCGTTTATCCGCACGGTGCGGTCGATCTTGAAAATCCTGAGGATGGTACTTTATTCAAAGTCAATGGACATCGATTGAAACCGTTTCTCACAGCGGACCCATCGAAGGAGCTCCTGTTTTTGCAAGAGCCGCTTTACACCGATTAATTCTCCTCCACTTTCACCCTTGAATTTCCAATCTTCTTACCAAAACTTTGTTTCCAATAAGTTTTGGGGTGTGTATCATTTGTAAATACATAAATACAAAATACTATAAAAAATTAAAAAAATTTTGAAAATAAAAAAAAATTGGACCTTTTTGTAAAATTACAGAATAAATAAATAAATTTTGAATTTGCAAATATATTCCTCCTTTTTGAAGGGTTTAGTTGCAAATTACCCATCATTTTCACCATATTTAAAGGCCCAAGCCCTATGTTCTCTGAAACCCTAAACGTTTCTTCCTCTCCAAACCCTAGCCGCCACAAGACCATTTCTGCAGAAAGAAACCGGAGTGCCGCCACCTTGCTGCCGCGGATCCGCCGCCCGAGCCTGCTCCCGCCGCCGATCCGCCGCCGTCTGCACTCCCCACCCCCTGAAATTTCAGGGGAGGTACGATCTGCTCCTTTCCTCTCTGTTTTTAACATTTAAAAATCAGTAGAACACCATGTCACACAACAAGCAATTAGAAAGGACCCCCGAATTTCCAATCTTCTTACCAAAACTTTGTTTCCAATAAGTTTGAGGGTGTGTATTATTTGTAAATACATAAATACAAAATGCCATAAAAAATTAAAAAAAAATTGAAAAAAAAAATTTGGACCTTTTTTGTAAAATTGCAGAATAAATAAATAAATTTTGAATTTGCAAATAAATTCCTCTTTTTAGAGGGGTTTAGTTGCAAATTACCCATCATTTTCACCCTATTTAAAGGCCCGAGCCCTATGTTCTCTGAAACCCTAAACGTTTCTTCCTCTCCAAACCCTAGCCGCCACAAGACCATTTCTGCAGAAAGAAACCGGAGCGCCGCCACCTTGCTGCCGCGGATCCGCCGCCCGAGCCTGCTCCTGCTACCGATCCGCCGCCGTCTGCACTCCTCACCCCCTGAAATTTCAGGGGAGGTACGATCTGCTCCTTTCCTCTCTGTTTTTAACATTTAAAAATCTGTAGAACACCATGTCGCACAGCATGCAATTAGAAAGGGATTTTTCACAGGTTTTCTCACACGAGGTTTATGGTAGCTACTTCGCGCATGAAATCGCGCGGAGGGGTTGGAAGTTTCAGCTCTATAACCACCCTTCTGCATTTGCACTACCGGATTTAGTTCACTACTTTTACAAATCTATGGAGGATGGGTGTCTGGCTGTATTAGGTTATATAAAATTGAACTGGGGAGATCGTGAAATAAAAATTGATAGGGATTTAATTCACGAGGTCACACTTATACCTCGCATACCTGCACACGACCAACCCCTATAATTCGAGGACTACATGCCCCTGATGAGCACCGATTGCTCGAGGGCGCTGCGACAGGGTATTCAAGCTCGATCCCTTTTCGCGAATGTTTTGACCGTGTGCCGGTGGGCACAAAATAACATTTTTGGAAGCTCCTATAACACAACATTTTTCACTCTCTCCTTACATATTGTGCACACACTTATGACGAAGAACCCACGTTTCGATATGTGCACAGTATTGCTTAATTCTATAGGTGCGGGAAAACGGGCCTCAAATTACCCATGTCCTATGTTGGTCATACAACTTTGCCGATATTTCCTCCCCGTTGAGGAATTTGAGTTTTACATGATGGGAGGGATACCGGTCCGACCACTTATTGAGGGCGTTTCTACGTCCTACTCTAGATTGACTGATATATGGTCGAGGACCGAACCGGCGGAGAATGTACCTGCTCGCACCCCTAGCTCTAGCTCGACATCGAGCGAGGGCGAAATGACACCTCAAGAGCATGCACGATTAATGAGGAGAGCTGTGAAGGGAATTGATGCATTAAGGGAGGAGTTTAGGGCGACGGCAAGGGAGCACGACCGTCGACTGACGGAGGTTGAGAGGGGTATTCAAACCCTGTTGGCTAGGGAAGAGCGATCACGTTCACGCTTGAGAGCGCAACGTGGGGCCGGGCAGTGAGGGCATTGCTTTGCTTAAGTTTGGGGGAGATGGTGGTGTATATAGTATCTTCTGCATTGCATATTTTAATCTTTTTGTATATATTTTTCTTTTTCCTTTGCATATTTAAATTCTGTATTGCATCTTTATATAAAAATCATAAAATTTGAAAAATTTGAAAAAAAAAATATAGAAAAAGAAAAACCCATAAAAATTGAAAATTTCAAAAATTATAAAAATTAAAGTATTAAATTTTGGCCTTGTTTGACTTGAGTTTGACAAATAGGTTAACTAGTTAGGAACAACTAAATCTTAGACTTAGTAAATTAAAAACCCTAAAAATAACCTTTCTTAAAATTTAACGGTAGAAAGTATATGTTTCTGTAGTTTGTTTAGAAAAAGGCAAATTTTGAGTTCACTTCTTGGGCTAAGTCAAAACAAAGGAAAAGTATTGATATTTTTATTAGAGTATAAGTTTGAAAAATAATTCCTAAACTTAAGTCTAGATTCTGAAAATATATACCCTACAAATTGCACAAACACGCACCTTGAAATTTGGAATAGTAGAAGAGACCTTGAAATGCTCTTGTCTAAAGTCCTTAGTACGAAGAAAATAAAATAAAATATACAAAAGTGTGAATTAAGAGATAAAAAAATGAACACTGGTTTTTGTAATTACTTAAGGCTGCAAAAATAGAAAAATATTTAGCGAGGGTGCTTCATCACCTAGTGCCTTAGACCAACTGGTTTGGGAGTCACTGTTAAAGCCTTAGGGGTTACAAGACTAGGAATTATGTTTTAAAGTGCAAACGCATTTTGTAATCAGACGTTGGTACCTCAAGAAGTATTACCGGTCGCATGAAGGATGTGTAAGCAAAATTCATTTAAAAATTCACCAATTAAGAAGTGCTTTGGACAACGGACAAGAGTATGATTGCTTGATTTGAATTTCCAAGTGTAGGGGTGATTTATACACACACGTAGGGGTATGTGATTGGGGTTTAGATAAGAGATAGGAATGAAGAATAAGACTTGTATCTTTAATAGAGATTATAAAAATTCCTAAGTTGAGATAGAACCCTAGAAGGAAAACTTAAGAGATGCCAAACGCTAAGTAGGTCTGCAGAACATATATAATCTTAAGTTAAATGATAAGGAAGTGTGAAGAATATAGGTGGATAATTTACGAGTCGACGATAATAGAATTTCTTGTTAGAAAACCTAATTGGAGAATAAAAGTCGAAAAGCCAAATTGATAGGATTTTATGGATAGTATCCGCTGAAAACCCTCAGGAGACAACACTCCTCCTACTAGGGACACCTAGAGGTTTAACGGCTTGTTGCACGAGCTCAGTGCAATCGCGATTCCCTGCGAAAGTGAGGTTAGGTTTTTGTCGAGAATAAAACTAGGCTTACTCGAGGATGAGCAAAAGTTAAGTTTGGGGGTATTTGTTCATATCATAATATTGCATTATTTTATTCCCCATTCTTATGCATTTTACAAATAAACAAGTGTTTTTGACCCATGTCTGCTACATAGTTTTACAGGTTACAGGTTCTCGGAACAAAAACAGTGAAAAAGATAAAATACGATGCAAAAGTGAGACTACGACCAACAAATAGAAGGATCTTGATCAAGCCTACATGAAGATCAGTTCACAAAGAACAAGGCATCGCAAGGTTCAAGACTTCGTCACGAAGCAACGGTAAAAGTCCACTATAATTACTCACTGTGGAGATCTGGAAGAAATCTAGAAGCCAATCCCAGAAAATAACTAAAGAAGTAGGAAGACTGACATGACCAGAGCCAGCAGAAAAAGTTGAAGACCCAAGCTTCCCTTTTGGCCGCGGAACCGCGGCCAAACCTGGCCTATGGCCGTGGTTCTGCGGCCGGGTAGTGCGCCTAAAAGTTAAAAATTTTACCAAATTCTGAGGCGGCGCTGACTAGTCTTCCTAGGGGTATTTTTGTAAAAGCATACATGCGGTAATTGTAAACCTAGGGTTTTCTATGTCCTATAAATAGAGACCCAAATTCTTGTATTAGGTCATGCCTCTTTTGATCAATAAAAATTCAAAATTCTTTTGAAGTTTGGAGAGCATCAATTTGTAAGTAGGTTTTATTTTCTGCCTTAATTCTTAGTTTTAATTTCTGCCCTAGGATAAATTTATTCTCTACCTTAGTTTAATCTAGAATAGAATTTTTATCTGCAGTAGTTAATTAATATCTTAACCCTAAAAACAAAATAAAAATTATGTCTTTCGTAGATCCCTCAATGAGCGAGTAGTTTCCTCGCTTGTTAGGGTTAGGAATAGGGAAGGGTTTGAGAGATGAAGATCTCTCACCCCTTTCTTTGCCCAATCACTTATGAATAATTAGGACTCCATGCATACTTTCATATTCCTCTCTCTACGGCACCATACCCATGAGGTAACGGTGATACCGTAGTATAAAAAACCGGATATGAATGTTTTCCATGGAGGTTAGGGTAAGGATTAAGAAAGGACGGACAAGGATCTAGAGGAAGAAACATAGTTTCGTCCCGATCATCCTAATCCCCTTTATTAATAATTACCATAACTCCTAAAAAGATATCTAATTTAGGGCATTGAAAGAGGTGTAAGTCTTTATTTTACCAAACTTTATCTAAACCTAATCCTAGCAAGTTTCCTAATCCTAGTATAAATCAAATTAGTTTTTTATGATAAAAGATCCAACACCCTTTGAAATTAGCTCGTTAGAACAATTAGGAAATTAATACCATCCCTGTGGACCGACCCGTATTCACCGGCTAGCTACCAAGCGACGCCGTTCTTGATTGCGGTAACTTATATTTTTGATCGTAAAATCTATACAAATCATCTACCTAATATCAAAAGTGGATCCTCTCAAATATTTGATGTCAAGAGCCATACTAACAGGACGGCTCTCTAAATGGGCCCTCCTCTTGATGGAGTTCTCGATAACATACCGACCTCTCAAGGCAGTGAAGGGCCAGGCCATTGCTGACTTCCTCGCTGAGCATCCAATACCTGCCGATTCACCTCTAAATTGCGAATTGCCAGACGAGCACGCGCTTGACACGATCGACAGGGAGAAAGGAGAGAGTGACACCCGATGGGAACTTTACTTCGATGGGGCATCTTCCATGAAGAAGCGACAACACAACACCCCTATAATCAAATCTGGGGTAAGCCTTATCTTCGTGACTCCACAAGGAGGGATAATGCGCTTTTCCTTTTCCTTAACAGAGCTGAGAACAAACAATGAAGCCAAATATGAAGCTTTGATAGTAGGTCTAGAGATCGCCATCGACATGGGAATCGAAAACTTCCTCATATAAGGAGACTCCCAGCTGGTCGTTAGTCAAGTAAACGGCGACTATCAAACGTGCAAACCGGAGTTGGTAAAGTACGGTGAGAGAGTGCAGCAACTGCTGACTTAAATCCCCTCCTACATGGTGGAGAGCATACCGTGCACGGAAAATAGCAAAGCTGATGCACTAGCTAAGCTCGCTAAAGAATTGGCTGATGGAAATCTCGATGACGTAAGGATCGTTGTGAAAGCCATCGGGTTCTTGCACCAGCAGAAATATCTCCGGAGTCATCCAAAGAAAAGGGAGAGACCAAGCAAACGGCCCTACAAATAAAAGACCAGTAAAAAGCTAAGGATTGGAGAGAAGTCTTTATAGACTACTTCAAATCCCGTCGAACACCTGAAGATGCGTCCTCGAGACATCAGCTCATGAAAAGAACTCTGTCTTTCGCCTTCGTCAATGATACTCTCTATAAGAGATCGTTCGACTCCCTGTGGCCAAGATGCCTGGGACCGGAAGAAGCAGGGAGAGTCGTCCAAGAAACTCATGACGGACTCTGCGGTTCTCATCAAGCCGGGCCAAAGATGAAGCTGAAGATCAAAAGAATGGGCTACGATGATTCAGGACTGTCTTGAATACGCGAAGCAATGCCATTCGTGCCAGATTCATGGAGACTTCATCCACCAGCATCCAAACCCGCTACACCCAACAGTGGTGAGCTGGCCGTTCGAAATGTGGGGAACCGACATAATTGGGCCCATCGAACCATCACATCCAGAGGACATCGGTTCATATTGGCGACAACCGATTACTTCTCTAAGTGGGCAGAAGCAGTACCGCTAAGAGAAGTGAAGATAGAGAATATCCTCTATTTCTTTAAGACACACGTCATCTATTGGTTCGGCACTCCGCGACGGATTATCTCCGATAATGGGCCAGCCTACAGAAGTCACAAAATCAGCCGCTTCGCACTGCAGCATAATATAGACTGGAGATACTCTTCGGTCTATAATCCCCGAGCTAATGGTCTAGCTGAGGCTTTCAACAAGATCTTAACAAAGATCATCAAGAAGATGGTGTCTCGAAATAAGAAGGACTGGCATGAGAAACTACATGAAGCTCTCTGGGCGTATTGGACCATATTCAAAACGGCCATGAATACAACACCGTATGCATTGGTATTCGGCACAGAAGCAGTACTCCCCTTGGAGATAGAGCTACTCTCTTTACGAGTAGCGGTTCATTACAAGCTAATAGACAAAGGGAACGCACATCTTCAGCTAGAGGAGCTCGACGCCCTTGATGAAACTCGCCTCATGGCGCAGCAAAACTTGGAGGCTTACAAAACAAAGGTGACGCGCTCATACGAGAGATTGACTAGGCCGAGAACATTCCGCCAAGGCGAGCTCGTGCTAGTGGTTAAGAGACCTATGATCCCCAATCGTGCCAAACGGGGGAAGTTTGAGCCGAATTATGAGGGCCCGTACATCATAGACGAGATCTATCAAGGTGGGGCGTACTTTCTCATGAATATGCATGGCGAAAGACCCTTCAAGCCAATAAATGGCCGGTTTGAAAAAATACTACGCCTGATAGATAACGACACCCATGTCCGGTCGCTATCTTCCCAAACCAAAGCTCTGTAAGCGGTATCCAGCGAAGCCGTTGTCTCCACAAAGGACCGAAACGTCCCTAAACTAATAGAGGACCGAAACGTCCCTAAACTAATAGGGGACCGTAATGTCCTAAAACTAGTTATGGACCGAAATGTCCTAAAACTAACTACTGACCGAAACGTCTTTAAACTATTACAAACCCGCAGCATCCTTGGGCTGACTCGTAAAAAAAAGTACGTCCACAAGCAAAGTGGGCACGGATGAAAACCCGAAAGGGCTCCGTGAGTAAACAGCAGGGCTACCGGCGAGTTTGTGAAAACTCGAAAGGGCGCAATCTCGCTAAAAGACACTTGCAATGTCCTCTCGACCTTGTAAGGAAAAAACTACCTGCGTGAGATCCTTACGACTCACAAAAGGGTAACACACTTAGGGATCCCCATGATTCCTAAGGAGAAATTACACTTACGAGATCCTCACGACTCGTAAGGAGAACCCTCTTATGAGACCCTCATGGCTCATAAGATTCAAAAGCATTAACCTACAGGGATCTGAACCTGTTCTTAAGCTATCACCTTTCCCAGATTGCTCTACAAGCGGTTCAATGCTGACCCTTGTATACAATCCACCAGCACGTATAAACATTTCCCCAACAAAGTCCCACCAGCGACAAGGGATATCCTCACATGGTAAACGACCCTTGTAAGTCCTCTCGACTTATAAGGAGAAAATACTCTTGCAAGATCCTTACGACTTACAATAAAACACACAGTTAGAAATCCTCATGATTCCTAAGGAGAGAATACACCTACGAGATCCTCACGACTCGTAGGGAGAAACAACTTTATGAGACCCTTACGGCTCATAAAGTCAAAAGCCTTAGTCGACAGGATCATAACCCTGTTTGCTAAGCCACCCTTGTTCGAATCGACAAAGGCAGATGATGATTCGCTCCTGGCAATACCCCAGTGGTAGCGATGCTGATGCCTGAATCGGAATCAAATTCCAAGTCCTTTCACAGCAAATGATGATTCCTTCCTGGCAATATTCCAGTCGCAGCGACGCTGATGCTAAGACTGGCACCAGATTCCAAGTTCCATACTCGCGATAAAAATCAGCGAGCCAAAAAATGCATATGAAATAGCCGAAATGATGGGGCAACTTGTAACAAAATCAGCAAGTAAAATATATGCATACAGAACAGCCGAAATGGTTGGGCAACTCGCAAAAAAAAGCAGCGAGTAAATAAAACAAATAGCCGAAATGATTGGGCACCGCGAAAAATAGCCGAAATGATTGGGCAATCGCGACTTTCGCGATAGAACAAGCTGAAATGATAGAGCATCACGAAAAGAAATAAAAAAAATGAAATAAAACTTTTTGTCCTGCAGGCGAGTCCATACTGACCCCTGTATACAATCCATAGGTATAAACGAAAAGGGAACCACATGTCCCCCACCAGATCCTGTCAAAAGGGAAAGTCAGATCTCAACAGCAACATCTGCATCCCAGAAGACCAACAATGGCGTTCCTCCTCCTGCCAGCAGAGCACGGACGCGACACCACCAATCGGAGCCACAGCGAAGTCCCTAGTTCCAAGACTCTACGGTTCACGGACAACCTAGAGTCAGCCCTGACACCGCAGAAAATGGAATACGTCATCCAATGACCCCGTCGCGGAAATACGTCATCCAATTACCCCGTCGCGGAAATACATTAGCACATGACCCCGTCGTGGAAATACGTCACCCAATGACCCCGTCGTGGAAATACGTCATCCAATGATCCCGTCGTGGAAATACATCATCCAATGACCTCATCACGGAAATACGTCATCACATGACCCCGTCGCGGAAATACGTCATCACATGACCCCGTCGCGAAAATACGTCAGCACATGACCCCGTAGCGGAAATACGTCATCCAATGACCCCGTCGCGAAAATACGTCATCCAATGACCCCGTCGCGGAAATACGTCAGCACATGACCTCGTCGCGGAAATACATCAGCACGTGACCCTGTCACGGAAATACGTCATCCAATGACCTCGTCGCGGAAATACGTCAGCACATGACCCCGTCGCGGAAATACGTCAGCACATGACCCCGTCGCAGAAATACGTCAGCATATAACCCTGTCGCGAAAACAAGTCAGCACATGACCCTGTCGCGGAAATATGTCAGCACATGACCCCGTCGCGGAAACAAGTCAGCCAATGACCTCCCCGTCAGAGCAATACTTCGACTCGGAAACAAGTCAACTCACCAACCACTTACGAGTCCTCTCGACTTGTAAGGAGGAAGATTCTCTTGTGAGATCCTTACGACTCTCAAGAGAAAGCACGCTTAGGGATCCTCACGATTCCTAAGGAGAAAATACACCTACGAGATCCTCTCGAGTCATAGGGAGAAAAATCTTTACGAGACCCTCACGGCTCATAAAATTGAAAAGTCTTAGGCAGCAGATCCGAACCTGTTTCTTAAGTCATCACTACCCTACGAAGAGTTCAAGATGAGTTGTTATCTACAGGCTACACTTACTAGAGTAACATGACAACAACACAGCAAAAAAAAGAAAGCGAAATAGGATAAAACATGTCCTTTATTCATAAGTTCAATTGAATACAAGATACATCATAAAAAAAATAATAAAATGAATGAATACATGTTATTCATGAATTACAAATGTTCAACCGATACAAAAAACAGCTACTGAGAAGGAGGCGTCTTCAATAAATCGGCCAGCTACTCGCGCACTCCTCTCAACTCCTTCTCATGATCAGCCGCCGCGGCCAGCTCCGCTTCGATTCGAGCCAGCTGCTGCGAACACGGGGAGACCTTCTCATCGATCTCCCGCTGGGCAGCTTCGCGACTCTGCATAACCTGCTCAATGGAGTCAAGCTTTTGCCTCGGTGCCAGCCCGTCCGAAATGCATCGCTGCAGAGTATCAAAGGAGACTCTCAGTTGGGCAGCATCCTCTTTGACCTCGGCTTGCAGCTGGGCAAATTCACTTAAAGCCTCCTCGCATTCCTTCTGCATCAAGGTCGCCTCTTGTTCGAAATGGCGGAGGAAGGGAACGCTCTGCTCAACCCATGCGGCCCGCTGGGAGTTCAAAGCTAACATTTCCGGAGCAGGACGCCTAAGCTCAATCTCGTACAGGCAGGCCTCAATCTTCCTGTAGTGATTAACCCAAGACTCAACGATGCCTTCGCTATGGAAGTGCACAGGCGTTGCCAGCATGGGATTAACCTCGGCAGCAAACTCTGCAGCGAATGCGGGAACCTCGGCGTCAAGATCTTCAACGAACTCGCTCAACATTCATAAGCTATTCGCAGCACCCCTGGAAGATGGGCGTTTGGCGAAGGGCCCTGCCGGCATTGGGATTTGAGACTCGAAGGGAGCTGGAGTCGGTGCGATTGCTGCAAAACAAATTATAATCAAATGTCGGCTTGAGAGATAAAGAAAATGCACAAGCAGTGGAGTCTACTATACCGGCTGCGATAGGCGGCAAGGTTGGGAGTACCGGAGGTGAGGCTATTCTCTCGTCCCCTCCTCCGATCCGTGGTACTGCGTTCAATACATGGAAGGCTTAGTAACATCACGGCTATTCGTAAAAGAAAGAAAGAAACAATAGCTGAAGGATATACTAACCAACACCAGCGGGCGGAGTGACTTCCGACTGGAAGGAGAAATGTAGGTTCAACACCTGATACAGATGATCAAAGAGGACTCCTGCAGAGTAGCGACGATACATGTTCAGGATAAGGAAGACGGTGTTCTTAGTTCAACTAAGTAAATCGCGAATCTATACCTTCTAGCATTTGAGAAGACACAAGAGAAGGCGAGGGAACAACAACCGTCATGGCGACGACCGAAGGTGCTTCAGATGGCACGATCTCAGCATTCGCTACACCTACAAACAAAATATTGTCAGAATAAGCTGAGCGAGGTTGTGAAATAAAAAAGAACAGTGATTCAGGACTTACCTGATGGGTCGCCAATCAAAACCGCAACGGAAGCATCACCGGGCGTTGCAGCTTCTTCGCTCTCTTTCAGAGGAGTAGTCTCTGCGTCCATGGCTTCGTCCCCTGATTCAATGAAGACCGTCGTGATACTCGTGATGCCCGCCAATAGCAAAAGACCACAAGGGGAAAGAGAGGTGGTCTAGCCAGTCCCAGACTCCCGAAAGGGAGTAGCCTCTTCGGGCTCTCTGGTCGCCGTCATCTCGCCTGCCTCTCATCGCCAGGACTCGGCCCTGCGGAATATGATGTATGAGAATTTGCAGATCGACTTCTAATAAAAAAAACCATGCATTACGTTACCTTGCAAAAGATTCTTATCCGCCTCCCGAGCCGCATGCACGACCCGTCTATGAGCGGTAGACAAGGCAGCTGGAGCATCCTCTAGAGGAGTAGCTATAGATGGGGTAGTGCTTGAACCCGTACCTACAGCCAAGCTGGCGTCACGCTCCCTCACCACACGCTTTCTACGCTTCTTGTCGTCCTTGGCAGTGAGAAACAATCTCTGCAAGACCTCCGTCAGAGGGACGTCATCGTCCGAACCAGGAGCTGCCTCTGGAGCTGTTACGGCGTCCGTCATCGACTGCTTAAGCGAAACCTTTTGAGGAAATACTGGGGGAGCTAGGGCCTCAGCAGCCGGCTCTGGAAGCATCGTTGCATCACCGCTCGGGATCGGCACCGCACTTAGGATAACCCGCGGTAAGGTCGTTCCTGCAAAAAAAAAAGGGAAAGGTCAAGTCATGAATAAAGAAAAAGGGGATGAAGGCATAATGAGCCGAAGTATACCAATGCTCAAAGAGGCGCGGAGCCTCTCTTCCTCTTCAAAAGTCTTGAGGGAAGCCGCGAGAGCCTCTTCGGCGAAGATACCTGTTGAAGAAGAAAGCGTCAGTCAAAGCATAATAATTAAAAATATAGCCGCGGAAAGATATGACCGAAGTCTACCAGATTGTGCGATGGTGATTAGAGCCGCTTCATCGCGAGCTAATTGCTCTGAAACCGTGATAGCAACCTCCAAATTGGTATCATCCGGCGCAATGAATAGACCCTCATTGGTCCCGTACTCACTTAAGCCTTCGCTATATAGAGCATGGGGCTCCTGACCGAATGCAACGTCCGCAGCAAATAGAGACTTGTTCTTCTTCTGCGAACAAGTGCCGGTAGCCGCTAACACGAGCTTGCGCTTGGCGGGTACTTTTGGGCGACGAGTCTCAATCTCCAAACCCACCCCAGAATCCGGAAACACTACAGCCACCGCTTCCACGGGCATACGGGGAAGGGGTAGCTCAAGTATAGCGCGCGGGACCACGACCGCAGCAGCTTCTCTCATGGGAGGATGAACGATGGTCCACCGCATTAGGGGAATGGCTGGATTACCAGCAGGGGTTGTACCCTTACGATCAAGCAAGAGCTGTCTTTCTTCCCTGATAATGGCGCCCACCGAATGCTGATACCACGCCACATATGCGTTCAAGATTCGCAGAACGCAACTCAGCTCACTGATAAAGAAATTGGAGCCGGTGTTCAACTGCATAAAATGGTGTGATGCACTGCGGATACCTTCTTCTGTGGCAACTGGCTCAGCTAGGAAGGCCTCCAGCGGGACGCCCTGATTATAGCTTGATTGTTGGGCGAAACGGTGTGGGTTGTACCTCATGAACAACGCCCAATCATTCTGCCTAAACACGAGAAAGCCCGGCCTAATTGAATATGAATGAAGAATCTCCCGAGCTTTCAAGGTAGAGGCCCCGTCTTTAAAAGTGTCCCGCAGTGGCTGTATCGTCTTAGTGGACTCATTGCCGATGGTTAAAACCTTATCGATAAAGGTCATGCCGTCTCCGACCATACGCGGACAAAGGACCACACCCCTAGCCTCCCGCTGTGTCGGAGTTAAAACAAAAGCGTCAACTAGGTGCATAATCCGAGGGAAGTTGTAACTGTCGTAGAAACGAGGCCGTTTGTGAGCACCAAAAGCGCTAAGTATGTGTAGCTCAATCCATGACATAAAATAGTGCAGCGAGAAAGTGACTGGCTGTACCCCCGGCTCGGTGGTGTCCGCCGCTAAGCTGAGACCATGGTACAGGTGTGCCAACCCAGCAATCCCGATAGCCACATGCATTCCCACAACCATAGATGGGCTGGGTAAAAGACTGATGGCCTCATATAACGAGGGCGCATTGGAAGCACAAACCAGTTTAGCCATAAGCTAATGAACCCCAGCACGAACGTCACTTCATCGATGCCCGGAGCAGCAAGCTCCGCGAAGGGAACGACAGGAGCAGCTGGAATAAAGAAACTTTTTAAATCTGCCTCCATCGTCGGTTGGTTATCCAAACCAAAACCAAACAGATCGTCAAGCTTGGTGAACAGCGCAGCTTGCTTCGATAAGACTTCCGGACGAAGAAAATGAGCGATGAAGTCTGCGTAGCTGACTCCGTGCCCTTCGGACTCTAGAAATAGACTTTCGTTGATATTCAACACCTTGATCAAGCTCGGGAATTGGTGTTGAATGGCGTTCTCCGGGGTAAGACCTATTACCACTGATATGGTGGCAAAAATGTACTCATCCGGAGGAAGCAGCTCCTCGTAGTGTTCTCCCCTAACGGGTAAGCCAAAGATCTCCGCTAACTCCTCTAAAGAGATCGAGACTTTTCGATCCGACAGAAGGAAGCCGTGGGTCGGAATATTCTATTGCTCCAGAAAAGCCTTAACCCACCAAGCAGGGGGCGTGGAATATAGGAAGAGAGACACATAAACGGCGGGGTACAACCCAAGCTTCAGCGGCAACGATCTCTTGGCCGACAAAATGTAGCGGGCCTGCTGCAAATACCCAGCTGGATGGCGAGGAGTCAAGCCTATCATGTACGGCTGTCCCCAAGGGCAAGACTCGCTCTGACATATGCGCCGCCCTAAAGTATCCGAATCCATCGGCGGCTGCACGGGTATCGCGGCCATAGAAGGCTGAAGGCAACTCTCTGAGGTATAGTTGACCTCCTCCACAGCATAGTTCACCGGAGGTGCGTCAACATAATGGATCGCCGAAATGGGCTCTGAAGGTGCTACGCAGGAAAAGCTATGCCGACCCTTGATGATCTGATTGTACCACGTTCCCCATAAATGAAGATTCTTCCGCTCTGGGTCGTGATCCTTGATCAGTGCAAAGACTTCCTTATCCACAGGCGCTTCAGGGAACCCGCTTTCCGAACGAACAAACGGGAAGGAAATGTCGAAAGACATAGTATCTGCACGAAAAAGAACAAAAGTTAGCCGTCAATACTACGGTTTAAGTTCTGGCACTTGGTACTTTAATTTCATGCCACACTGCAATGCAGTGGAAAGGGACCCAGGGGGACCCGCACAATCTAGATAATAGCTCATCATTAATAAAACAGTTTCATCATTTGATGAGACAGACATTAAATGAGGAAATTCTAAAAGGATTCTCATTTAATGAGGGCCCTTCGGGCCAGGGAGTAAATCTCCCTTGAGAGCAGCGCTCTACAACAGATATGACATCTGTCATAATTAATGATGAAGGGAATAAAATTCCCCCCAAAAATTCTAAAGAGGAATGCTCTATGAAAAAGATGGAATAATCCATACAAAAACCCTAAAAACAAAGCTTTACCGAGTTAAAAACTCTGAGATCTTTAAGATCTGCAAGATGAACTCTAAGAGTTCTTCTTTAATGGGTTAAGAGACCCTAAGAAAGATCTCTTTAGATCTATGATTTCAAGAGAGCAAAGCTCTGTTAAGAAAATCCTAAAAATTTCTTTAGATCTATGATTTAAAAAGAGCAAGGCTCTGTTAATGGGTGAAACCCTAGATTATGAAGTAATCCCTTCAAAAATTTAATCTTTACCTAAAATTTTCGATAGAGTTCTGTCTCTAAGAGAGTTCTTAAGACAAAGAGCTATACTCTGAAAGAGAATTAATTCTCAGAAAAACAGGAAAGAAGATGAACAGAGGTCATCTCAAGAACCAAAGGCCCTATTTATAGGCACTGAGAGCCGTTTCAACTTCTAAGTTGATCCAATGGCGGAGATGCTGCCATCGCTGCACTTACGTGTAAGCCACGTGAGCGCAACGGTGGGGGGCATTTGTTTTCCCCAATCAGAGGAAAGCTCTGTTCAAATTTTGAAATTTGAAATGAAGCAGCGCTTCATAAAAGCGCTGCGCTAAGAGTCAAAGACTCTGATGCAGCGCTCACATGCAAAGCACGAGAGCGCTCGCTAGCAGCGTCAGTGCTAAGAGTCGAAGACTCTAATACAGCGCTAACGTGCAAAGCACGAGAGCGCTAGCGCTAAGCGCGCTAGCACCAAGAGTCAAAGAATCTGATGCAATGCTCACGTGCAAAGCACAAGAGCGCTCGCGCTAGCAGCGCCCGCGCTAAGAGTCAAAGACTCTAATGCAGTGCTCACGTGCAAAGCACGAGTGTTCGAGCGCCGGCGCCAAGAGCGCCTGCGCTGAAGAGTCAAAGACTCTGAGGAGCGCGAGCGCCAGGAGCGCCAGCGCTAGGAGTCAAAGACTCTGAGGCAGCGCCTCACGTGCAAAGCACGAGAGCGTTAGCGCCAGGAGTGCCAGCGCTAAGAGTCAAAGACTCTGAGGCAGCGCCTCACATGCAAAGCACGAGAGCACCAAGCACTAAAACTAAATGTTCTCCACCATTGGATCAAAGATCCAACTAAGATGAATAAATCATCAAATTACCAGAATAAAATTCTGTTGAAACTTTCCAAACAGGAAAGATTGTGCTCTATAAATCAGAGCACCATTGGATCAAAGATCCAATGGTGATTAAAAATCACCAAGGTACAGAACAAATTCTGTATGGGAAGATATTTTCCCAATCTTGTTAATAACAAGAAAACTATCTTCTGTAAAACAGAAGCCCTCGGATCAAAGATCCAACGGTGGATAAATTCCACAAATCAATTGGAGATCTCTTAATGAGAGATTTCCTTAACTGATTCAACAAATGAACCTCCCCTATATAAAAGAACCAAGACTTCAAGTCTTGCACAGAGGAAACCCCCCCAACAAACTTTGAGAAATTTCAAAGAGAAGAGCAAGCTCGGAAGAAGAATTTCTTCAAGGTAAATAAAACAGAGAGATCAAAACATCTCGTCAAAAAGAAGAAGAACTTAATTCTTTTTCTAGATCATAGATCTATAAGACAGAGGTCTTTCATAAAAAGAGATCATAGCATCTCATCATAAAAAGGGGGGAGAAGAATTCAATTTTCTTCAGATCATAGATCCATAAAGACAAAGTCTTTCACAAAAAAAAAACATAAGAGATTGTAACATCTCCTATAAAATAAGAACTTTGTTCTTGAAGCTACGAGACAAAGTCTCTTATAAATGAGAATTTAATTCTCAGAGCGCAGAACTGATCAAAGCTGCCTAAAAAGAGCATTGGCGCTCCAATTTAAAGAAGCGCCTTAGCGCTCCAAGATTGGCACACAGCGCCGTAGCGCTCCTAGCGCTCCAACTTAAAGAAGCGCCTCAGCGCTCCAATGTTAGTTATATGTATGCCCTAGAGGCCATTACTGTACATAGGATGTATATTGTAGTGGATGTTGGGACGTATATAGGGAGGACTTTCTTGCTCGACATGATAGTATGCTATCTGGTTGATCTTTACCT
The DNA here is from genome assembly GCA_030015575.1 of Agapanthus africanus. Lineage (NCBI taxonomy): Eukaryota > Viridiplantae > Streptophyta > Magnoliopsida > Asparagales > Amaryllidaceae > Agapanthus > Agapanthus africanus. The sequence goes on along the minus strand of CM057350.1, from coordinate 124,686,282 downwards.
TAACGTGTATACTGATTGTCTCTCTGTAACATGTTGGTAAAGCCATTAGGATCTGTACTTGACTACCTGGACTATGATGCGGATCATACTAGTGGGGACATGGTAGTCCATAAGTACATCCTTCAAAGTCCCTAGTCGTGGGTGTATCGAGACGGGGCATCGATATACCAGAGTAGACTAGCGTATACCTTCTCGACCCATACAGATGGGCAATGGATGATCCCATATCCATTGGTGTTTGACATCAGAGATGATATACGGGTGCTCAGTAGAGACTGGGTACACTGGACGGACTCGCCGAGAACTCCCAGATGGTATTATACCTCACGTCAGATGGCAGTTCTCTGGTGACACTGGTACAGAGTAGTCTGTTGACCCGAGATCGTCATAGAGTCTTGTGTGGTTCCCACTGTGCTTTGATTTCCATCTTACCACGTCCAAGAGGGCGTGCAAAACGGTGGTTTTTGGGTACAGTCCCGAGTCACATGGAGGCAATGAGCGATAGGAGGGGATTCGTCTCTCCCGGTATAGGGGGTTGATGTTGCGCTGTGTTCGATTAGCTATAACAGGAAATCCCTGGCCAGGGTTGCTGAGATTTACTGGTAAGTGTTACCAGTAGTTTCTCGAACAGTTATAGACCTCATATCGACACGACTTATCGAGCTATTGGGGTCTGACGTTTACCACCCCTAGGCGAGATATGCGACATATCAGACGATCAGACCGGACTGTACGGTAGTGTTACTGGTCGGATTCACTGGAGTGTGAGCGGGCTTGCTCGTCGATCTTCAGATCGCTCATTACCCGGGTGGCCGTTACGTTTAGTAGACCGCTTGCGGCTTGTGGATGTTTGATATGATCATCATCCGCTGCCGGCGTATTGACGAGTCTTTAGAGTCCTACACAGAGGTTTCCTGGCTCAAGCGAAACGAAATAGGAGCGCATATGAGATATGTGCGGGACCGAGAATAATGCGTGTATGTGATACCGTATTCCATTCTCGCGATGAATGTATCGAATGGTTGTATGCGATATAACCTAGTTATCGGGTCAAGGATTGATTCGATAAGCCGATACATTGTATACTAGTCGGTTATATGCGATATGACCGGGTCGTTAAATCAAGTGTTGATTTAATGATTTAATGTATAATTATATATTTGATATATTACTTTGCATTAACTAGTATCGGTTCACTTTAAATGGATTTTCTCACTCGGATATGCACATTGTATATGTGATATACTTTTGTGCACTTGATTGTGTCATGTTTGATGATACATGTTAACTTGGTTAAGTGTAAAGTTTAAACCATGGTTATGTTAATGATTAGGGTTTTGATTATCTTATTTATTTATTTATTTATATAATCATTTTGGATATTATTTAAGGATGGTGGCTTATTTTGTTTTATGTTGAAGATTCTTGAAGCTTTGATCAAGTCAACCATTCTTATCTCATCCTTAACCCTAACCATTCCAACTAACCTTGGTTTAATCTCTACACTTGACCATGGTTTAGATGATGATAAGTTTTTATTTTCTTTTCATTTTTAAAATAACTTAATATAACTTATCATCTTCTTCCTCTTCTTCTTCTTCATGAAAAAAGCAAGCTCCATCAATGGTGATTGATGGAAATAAGTAAGAAATCCAATTCTAAAGTCTACCCACTTCCTATTTCTTCATCCTATACCTCTTGCCAAGTAGTAGAGTGTGTTTTCTTCACAAGTTTCTTGACTTGGTGAAGTCGGAGCTTGATTTAGCGATGCCTCGACGTAGATCATCTTCGGCATGGACATCGATGACCTAGCCCGTCCATTCTCCGATGAAGCCGATGCTAGAGCCCGGGACTTGTTATGGACAGCGAGGAGACTTCATTGCGGAGCTATGGAGGTGGAGAACCGGATCTACAAAGGTTGTATTTCCGTATCTCTTAGTTAATTGTTAACTAGTTATCTTTTTCGCCTAGAAATCTAGCCAACGATCCGTACACTAGGGTTTCTCGGCACCGTAATTTTTGAAATTGGCATGGTTGATGCCTTGTGAGACCTCTAGAGAGTGCCTAGGAACCCTACAGTGGTATCAGAGCCTAGCTAGAGCCTTAGGCGAAGTCTAGACGGAGTTTGAAAGCCGGACGAACCGAAATCCTAACCCCAAAATAGCTCTCTGGACGTTTTCTAAAATCTGGGATTTTTCCACATTAAAAATATGCAGAGAACACAACACAAATATCTAAGAGTTACTGTGAAGTTTGAAAGCCCAATTCCACTAAACCGCCGCGGTTCCGCGGCATGAGCTAGGCTCATGCGGCGGTTCCGCGGTCGTACGGGCACAGTGTGTAAAATTGTTTGCACAGTAATTCTTATTTTTCAGTGGTGTTTTTCCTGGGTATTTTTGATATTTTTCCAGAGTTTTAATTTTCAGGGTTGTTTTGGGGATTCGAATGTTCGATCGGATTATCAAATTTTGTCTGTGTGGCTTTCCGGATAAATTTTAGAATATGTTAAAAAGTTCGACCGGATATAAATACCCAATTTTTCCCCTGTCGGGAAATTTCCAAGTGTTGGATTTTTCCGTGGTTTAACGACGTTCTAAGTAGTGCAAGTAACGCGATGGACCCTCTAGAAGACAACAAACCTTAACTCGATTATGTGACCGTCTTGAACTGCCCTTTGAACCTTCGGGTTTGGGGCAGTACGGCGTGCCACATGTGAGGCGTTGGCTTGACCCTTCTACGGCTGGACCGTTGGTACTGAGGCACGAACGGAATGTTGTTAGACTTATTTCATGTGTTGAGCTGTATCGGGAAAACTTGGGTGTTTGATTGTTCGATCGAAAAGTTTAACATTTTCTGTTTATCTGGAATGGGATACAATAATTGGAATTCGCAAATAGTTATGTGATAACTGAATGAATGTTATAAACATAGCAGTTTAGTCTCACTTGATCGGTTGCCACGGAATTTTGATGTGATCAAAAGTCCGTCGCAATCACGTAGCGTACGCGGATACTCGCCGGGTAAACTTAATAGACAGCCTCACTCCATAGCCCCGACCAAGTGACTGTAGGAGAACCCCGTCGCCGAAAGCATCCGTTCGGGTGCTCACGGTAGCGGTGTTCCGCCTTGGTGCACTTCGTCGACGGTATCAGGGGTGCGGCCGCCTACTGAAGTTTGCGACGAGCATTCGATCAGGATGTCGGGAATCTTGTTGAATTGCCCGACTTGATATTGAAAAGAGTTTTCGATAATGAGACTAAAATGCGGGGTTTATAATTGTTAGGCATGCGATGTCTAAGTAATTCATTTGGTCAGGCATGCGATGTCTGAGGAGGTTGCGGATTCCAACTGTTGTAGTTTTACACTTTCTTTTCTGTGACCGTAAGTGTAATATGTGATATCGCCGGTTTCGTTGCTATATGTCAACGACAATTGGGATGCGCATATTTACTTACGTTGATGACATGTGATGTTATGTGTTGCTGGATATGTTATATTGGATCGTCGTGTTTGAATAGCCGGGGGTTTTTATGTGAGATGAGTGTTTTTCATTTTCATTCATGTAAAAACTTGTATGTAATATTCTTTTATTGGGGCGCTTCCAGGTTGCGGAAGTTGTCACCTCTTGTATATTATTTACTTTTCCGCACTAGGATAGACCCAAGGAGGAGGGCACAAGTAACCGGGTTCTGGAGTCCAGTGGGAGACCAACTCGAGGAGTCGAGTCCGGGTCTCCTAACTCTAGAATTGGTAGGGTTACTTGCCGCTCTCGTAGGGGTCTAGGGGTGTGGGTTTGGCTATTCATCACGACCGTGGAATCCGTGTTTTATACTGGCTCGTATTGAAAACACGGACGTCCTAGTATATCCAATATTTCATATGATTCTTCTGCTGCGATATCTGTGATGTGATCATGTGATGTTCTGTGATAGATACAGTATATAGTATATATGATATATTATATAGGCGTTACTTATGTTTTACACCCGCGCTAGCCCTGCCCCGCTCTGCCGTTAGTTACCTAACCTAACGGTGCACGGGGGGACATCGAGGCGAATGCGGATGGCATAAGTGTACGTCGTATTTATCTGTGATGATTAGGTACTTAAATGATGGGACTTCATTAATGTGATTAATGAAATAAAAGAAACCTAAGATGTTGTAGAATCGAATTTCAAAATAAAACAGGTAGCTACAGTTCTTGCTTTGCACAGCGGTATATGTGATATATCCTGCACCTTATTCGATGAGGAAAGGACCGAGATCCCTTCACCGGGAGTGACTCCTTTAGCAATAACTGGCAGATGCTACACACTCGGTTTGTCTTTTGATTGCTTTTAGAGTTTTTTCTTTGCACAGTGATATATATGATATATCCAGCACCTCATTCGACGAGGAAAGGACCGACGATCCCTTCACCGGGAGTGACTCCTTTAGCAAAACTAGAAAAGCCTCAAAAGCATTCCATTTTTAAATCATTTGATTCTACAACGATATAAAGTTCATTACGCAAAAGGTTTTCTTAAAAACCTGTCGTAGCCCTCCGTCATTTCAGATAGGTAATAGTTAGTATTCGTGCTGCGTTTGTTGACTCAGTCAGGGCGTAGTGTGCGGTAGCTGATTATTGCTTATCTGCAAAGCATATGATGCGATTGGATTAGGGTAGTCGTGCGGCCTTGTTGACTCAGTCAAGGGTCGTGCGGGTGGGTTTAATTCAATCGAGAAATGACGGGTTGAACTTTACTTGCGGTCTATGGTTTGTTGACTCAGTCAAGGTCATAGATCGCATGGGGCAAAATATTATCGGGAATTTCAAGTGTTGAAATTTGCAATGAGATTGCATACCTTCTATGAGATAGTTGGATCCCGATACCCGCTGCGAGTAAGAGTTACTCCTGGGAGAGTTTTATACATTACAATTAGCCGATCAAGTAGGTGTCTAGAAAGGTGTTAACGAGGTTACGCCTCTGGGAAAACGAGGTTTACATTAATTAGGTTCGTGCGAAAGCACGGGGGACCTCCCTCAAAGTACCGACACTGGCCTGGCTGAAAGATTGGCGAACTTGTAGTGTGTAATTAATCCCGGCTAGTCTTTCCTTTTAGGGTTTGAAGGAAGATTTGATAAAAAGCAGTGGGAGCCATCTTGATTAGATAAAATAAAAACCAATCTATTCTTGCAAGAGCGCACGCTGAGTGTTTTCTTCTCTCTCTCTCCAGGTAGCGACCTTATCACGCCTTAATCAAGATAATAATACGGATTATTGACCGAACCCGCTTGTTATACTGAGCTGGGGAACGTTGGTCCCGCTCCAACTTATAATTGTTATAAGACAGAGCAGGAAATTGGGGATTACCAGAATTCCCGTGCCGCCCAAACGAAGAGAGTGCATGCTGATGCATCATCTTCGGGTGTGTTCATTATACAGAACTGTTTCTCAGTATCCTTTACGTCCTGGGTATGTGATACCAGATCAGGATCCCAGATATGTAATCTGTTACATAGGGCTACAGAAAGGTAGAGAACTGAGAACGGGTGATAAGTTTCATGAGGCAGAAAACGGGGCAAGTGTTGCAGCCAAGTCTGTCGGTCACTGTCACCCTGTATTACCAATACATTGATTCTGAACGAATGTTATTAGATACCGAACCTGATATACAAAATCATATCTGTCTCTTTATTAGTAAAGAAACGGTAAAATTTTGTATTGTTGGATAATGTTTTGAACATTTCCTATATCAAAAGTTGATCGTATCAGGCACGTTATCTAAAAGCATTAATGTTCTAAATAAAACTACAGTTCTTAGTATACAGAACACACACAAGAGGACTAGTTCAGAAATGAACGGATCCTTCTTGAGGCATTGTAGACTAGGTCATATCAATGCGACCCGATTGGCTGAAGTTACATTTAGATGCATATTTAAATCAGTTTGAATTTACATCTTATGAAACCTGCCAGTCATGTCACAAAGATAAGATGACCACAGCTCTGTTTATTGGAAACAGAGAAAGAGTTAGTAAACTCTTGGGATGATACATGTTGATGTATGTAGGTCCCCTGTCTACACATGCCAAGACCGGTTCTTTATACTTCATTACGTTCTCTGATGATCTCTCAAGATTCAGACCTATGTTCCTGTTGAAACACAAGTCCGAACCTTTTGAGATATTCACAGAATATAAGTTAGAAGTAGAGAACCAATGAGGGTAAAAGTATTATGTCTTTTGATAAGATCAAGGAGGAGAATACTTGAGCACGAAAATCCTGGATTTTTCTAAAGGAGAATAAGATTCTCTCTCAGCATTACTCCTCTGTATACACCATAGCACGATGGTATATCGGGGTGGAGCAATTACACCCTATGTGATAAGGTGTGCTTTATGATGAGTAATACTGAGTTACCTGTTTCCTTTTTTGGAGTTATGCGCTTGAGAAGCTGCATACCTATTGAATAGGTTCGAATCAAATCAGTTACCTACCACTTCATATGCGATATGGAAAGGGAAGAGCCCATGTCTTAAGCTGGTTAAGATTTGGGGTTGTCCGGCCTATGTCTAAAAGCAAAATCCGGACAAGCTCGAGGCAAGATCTGTTATGTAGAACTGGAAATGTTCCAGCTATACAAACAACAGCAGATGATTTGGTAGAACCAAAGGATTCAGTAGATACCAACGAACCTCAGCCTCTCCGCCGATCTAGTAGGGTTCCTCACCCACCTGAGAGATACTTCTGTTTCTCTATGACAGTGGGAGCGAGGATTGCATCATGAGATGATGACCCAACTAGTTTCGAGCTGGCCATCAGGAGTGGGACTCTGTAAGAATGGCTGGATGTTTATCGATCTGAGATGGAATCCATATACACCAACAAAGTATGGACTTTGGTTGCTATATCTGAAGGGTTAAATCCCCATCAGGAGCAAGTATATCTTGAGAAGATTACTTGGTGTAAATGGAAAAGTTGAGACTTTCAAAGCTAGACTTGTTAAAGGTTCTCGTCATTGACCAGGCATGGATAATGATGAAACCTTTTTCCAGTGACTATGCTTAAGTCCATCCAGATCCTACTTGTCACGGCTACATACCATGACTACGATATCTGGTGGTTGGGTGTCATGACTGCTTTTCTAAATGATGTTTTAGAAGAGTGCGTCTATAAGTACACAGCCAGAGGGCTTCGTAGACAGTGGGAGCAGCGGAAACGTGTGCAAGATGCTTTATAGGATTAAAGCAGGCATCGCGGAGTTGGAACATCTGTTTTGATGGATTAGTCAAAGAGTTTGACATCATCAAAATGGTAGATGAACCTTGTATAAACAAAAGGGTAGTAGGGAGTATGGTGGTGATCCTCGTAGAGTACGTGGATGACATACTCTTGATAGGGAAGGAGTTTCCTATGCTACGCTCGATCAATCTCCGATTATCACAATAATTCTCCGTGTAGGATCAAAGTGATACCTCCTAAATCCTGGATTTTAGATCTATGAGATAGATCTAAATGGATGTTAGGATACTCACTAGCTGTAGTGAGATGGTGTCAATCGACCATGGGGAGAATCACTAGAATGGTTCCAGGGTGATAAAGACGACTGAATGTCAGTCACAGGCATTGTCTTTACCCTCAGTGGAGGGACGGTATGTTGGAAAAGTTCCAAGCAAGATACCGTGACACACTAGACGATAAAGGCTGGATACATCGCTACTCAAGATGCTACCAAAGAGGCTGTTTGGGTGTATATTGGTTCATGAGATGAACTATGTTCCTCCCATTGTGTGACAATAGAGTTGTGGCTTATGCCAAGGACGTCCGTCCCATCAGTGATCCAGACATATTCTAAGGCAGTATCACTTGATCATGGAGATGGTTGATCTCCAGGGTGATCGAGGTTTGGAGAGTAGACTCAGAGGACAACACAGCGGATCCACTCACAAAGGCCTGTTCCCAGAGAGAGACTTTTATGGGATGGTTGAGTATGAGATACTACAACCACTGCTATCAGATGGCCCTAGTGCAAGTGGGAGATTGTTAGTTATATGTATGCCCTAGAGGCCATTACTGTACATAGGATGTATATTGTAGTGGATGCTGGGACGTATATAGGGAGGACTTTCTTGCTCGACATGATAGTATGCTATCTGGTTGATCTTTACCATAACGTGTATACTGATTGTCTCTCTGTTACATGTTTGTAAAGCCCTTAGGATCTGTACTTGACTACCTGGACTATGATGCGAATCATACTAGTGGGGACATGGTAGTCCATAAGTACATCCTTCAAAGTCCCTAGTCGTGGGTGTATCGAGACGGGGCATCGATATACCAGAGTAGACTAGCGTATACCTTCTCGACCCATACAGATGGGCAATGGATGATCCTATATCCATTGGTGTTTGACATCAGAGATGATATACGGGTGCTCAGTAGAGACTGGGTACACTGGACGGACTCGCCGAGAACTCCCAGATGGTATTATACCTCACGTCAGATGGCAGTTCTCTGGTGACACTGGTACAGAGTAGTCTGTTGACCCGAGATCGTCATAGAGTCTTGTGTGGTTCCCACTGTGCTTTGATTTCCATCTTACCACGTCCAAGAGGGCGTGCAAAACGGTGGTTTTTGGGTACAGTCCCGAGTCACATGGAGGCAATGAGCGATAGGAGGGGATTCGTCTCTCCCGGTATAGGGGGTTGATGTTGCGCTGTGTTCGATTGGCTATAACAGGAAATCCCTGGCCAGGGTTGCTGAGATTTACTGGTAAGTGTTACCAGTAGTTTCTCGAACAGTTATAGACCTCATATCGACACGACTTATCGAGCTATTGGGGTCTGACGTTTACCACCCCTAGGCGAGATATGCGACATATCAGACGATCAGACCGGACTGTACGGTAGTGTTACTGGTCGGATTCACTGGAGTGTGAGCGGGCTTGCTCGTCGATCTTCAGATCGCTCATTACCCGGGTGGCCGTTACGTTTAGCAGACCGCTTGCGGCTTGTGGATGTTTGATATGATCATCATCCGCTGCCGGCGTATTGACGAGTCTTTAGAGTCCTACACAGAGGTTTCCTGGCTCAAGCGAAACGAAATAGGAGCGCATATGAGATATGTGCGGGACCGAGAATAATGCGTGTATGTGATACCGTATTCCATTCTCGCGATGAATGTATCGAATGGTTGTATGCGATATAACCTAGTTATCGGGTCAAGGATTGATTCGATAAGCCGATACATTGTATACTAGTCGGTTATATGCGATATGACCGGGTCGTTAAATCAAGTGTTGATTTAATGATTTAATGTATAATTATATATTTGATATATTACTTTGCATTAACTAGTATCGGTTCGCTTTAAATGGATTTTCTCACTCGGATATGCACATTGTATATGTGATATACTTTTGTGCACTTGATTGTGTCATGTTTGATGATACATGTTAACTTGGTTAAATGTAAAGTTTAAACCATGGTTATGTTAATGATTAGGGTTTTGATTATCTTATTTATTTATTTATTTATATAATCATTTTGGATATTATTTAAGGATGGTGGCTTATTTTGTTTTATGTTGAAGATTCTTGAAGCTTTGATCAAGTCAACCATTCTTATCTCATCCTTAACCCTAACCATTCCAACTAACCTTGGTTTAATCTCTACACTTGACCATGGTTTAGATGATGATAAGTTTTTATTTTCTTTTCATTTTTAAAATAACTTAATATAACTTATCATCTTCTTCCTCTTCTTCTTCTTCATGAAGAAAGCAAGCTCCATCAATGGTGATTGATGGAAATAAGTGAGAAATCCAATTCTAAAGTCTACCCACTTCCTATTTCTTCATCCTCTACCTCTTGCCAAGTAGTAGAGTGTGTTTTCTTCACAAGTTTCTTGACTTGGTGAAGTCGGAGCTTGATTTAGCGATGCCTCGACGTAGATCATCTTCGGTATGGACATCGATGACCTAGCCCGTCCATTCTCCGATGAAGCCGACGCTAGAGCCCGGGACTTGTTATGGACAGCGAGGAGACTTCATTGCGGAGCTATGGAGGTGGAGAACCGGATCTACAAAGGTTGTATTTCCGTATCTCTTAGTTAATTGTTAACTAGTTATCTTTTTCGCCTAGAAATCTAGCCAACGATCCGTACACTAGGGTTTCTCGGCACCGTAATTTTTGAAATTGGCATGGTTGATGCCTTGTGAGACCTCTAGAGAGTGCCTAGGAACCCTACATCCAAGACTGGTGCACAGCGCCGACGCGCTCCTAGCGCTCTAATTTAAAGAAGCGCCTCAGCGCTCCAAGTCTGGCCTTCAGCGCCCAGTGCTCCAAGCGCTATTTTAAAAGAAGTGCCCAGCGCTCCCAGCGCTATTTTAAAAGAACCACTCAGCGGTTCAAGGTTAGCGTTCAGCGCCAAGCGCACCACGTGCTCCTCATGTGGGCGCTATTTTATAAAGGGTGCTCCGCACTCATTGAATGGCGCTCAGCGCCAAGCATGCCACGTGCTCCTCACGTGTGCTCTATCTCACAGAAAGCGCCTTAGCGCTCTAAGTCTGGCGCTCGGCGCCAAGCGCGCCACGTGCTCCTCACGTGGGCACTGAGGGAACATAAACTGTTCTTTAAATAAAGCCCCAGAGCCATAATGAGGGCTCAACACTAAATATAAGACAAAAAGGTCGTCATAACCCAAACCAATGCTCAGCATTATTAAATGAAAAGGAGATAAGCCTAATTAAATGTCTAACATTTTAACTGAGTGGGCCGATCCCAAGTTGGCCACAGATCCCTAATCTAGATTAATTGAGCCCATATGCTCATAAATCTTTTTAATTGATCTTAGTCCCAAACTTGACTATAGATCTCCTAACCAACATTGGTTCAACGGTACATCTTTTCATACCTCTGATATATGTCATTGTAATTCTTCAACGTCTTCAGAGAGATGGAGGGTCCCAATAACCAATAACTTTTGGTGCATCCCCAAACGGTTGAACCAAAACCACACAGACTATGACGTCTTTAAACTGGACTATGACGTCCTTAAACTTTACGGACTGTGGGGTCCTTAAATTCATGGACTATGATGTTCTTAAACTTTATGGACTGTGAGATCCTTAAACTCATAGACTATGACTGGACTATGATGTCCTTAAACTTTACGGACTGTGGGGTCGTTAAACTCATGGACTATGATGTCCTTAAACTTTGTGGACTGTGAGGTCCTTAAACTCATAAACTATGATATCTTTAAACTGGACTATGATGTCCTGAAACTTTACGGGCTATGATGTTCTTAAACTTTTGGACCGCAACGTCCCTAAACTAAAACAATAGAGCCCAAATACTCTTTTGTCGAATCTAAATTATCCTGTTGAGTAGATCTTAGTCTAAAATTAGATTAACGTATTCTCAACAAACGTTTGAGTTGATCTTAGTCTAAAACAAGACTAACGATCCTCAAACCCAACCCAAACCCAAATCTAAGAAAATACGGATTTGGACTAATCCACGCCCTACGGGCGACAACATAAATTAGTCTCCGTATACAATCCACGGGCAACCAAAAATTAAACAAACACACACGACACGAAGTGACCATCTGGAGAAAGAGAAAGTTTTTGCCGTGATGCAGTAGCGTAATTAACTGCAGGGGCTTGCGCCTGCAGGGAAGAGCGTCCCCATAATCAAAAACCCCTCAAACGAGGGGGAATCTGACGAAGTCTGCTACAACGGCCGCATCCGTCTAAACCTCTGATATACGGTGCTATAAATCAACTTGGCATCTTCGGAGAGGTGGATGGATAAAACCAAATAATATCTGCCCCTGAATTCAGACATTTGTCTTCCCGGCTTTCGGCGGCGAACACCACTGCCAGCGTATTGACGAGTCTTTAGAGTCCCACACATAAGGTTTCCCTGTTTCGAGCGAAACGATGTAGAGGCCGTATGGTTTTACGGCAGAGTTCGATCACATACGTGTACTTGTGCATGGATGATGTTCGAATGGATAATACTAGTGGTCTTTGGTTTAAGCCGGATCATGGTATTATATTGTTGGATTATTTTTGCCTCATTGTATTCGTATTCTTCGGAATACGGATGCAGGTATGTATATACGGATGAAGGGTATTCTAGTAATTTCTTACAAGATTACTTTTAGAAGATTACATCTCATTATGGTTTAGACCTTTTTAGATTAAAAGGCTATTGAGGTGTAGGATGAGATGTTTATTGCATTTTTGGTGACATGGCTTATTAGTGACCCATGGTTACTTCTCTAAGCATGATTAAGTTTCTGTTTGTTGTGAGATTTTGTTGACTTGAGATATTTTTGGTTGACTCTAAATATTTTGGAGCCATAGGATATTTATGTGGATGGATTCAATTATTGAAAAGAAATAACACAAAAAGAAATCTCACAACAAAGAAAAAGACATAGCCATTTTCTTTCTTGAGTTGCCTCACTCTCATCCTCATAGCATCTTCTTCTACCGCCACCCAAACGCTTTCATGTATTGAGAAACCTTGGTTATCATGAGACAAATTAATCCTTCATCACTCTATACTTCTTCTACGATATCTAGTGTAGTGATCAAGATACCCTAGTTACCTCAAATATGAGGTTGGAGCTCGATTCATAGACTCTCGAATGAATCATCTTCGATGAAGGGAGACCGGAGATCAAGCTTGATCAAGGAGGCCTCTAGGAGCTTAGGAAGATGGTTCAAGACCGAAGGACACGGATCATTCGGTATAACCATTCTAACTCCTTTGCATGTTTTGTTATTTAGGGCTTATGGGTCGATCCGGATTATAGAGTAGTGTTAGCGCCGGTTTTTGAAAATTTTTGTTCATGGATTGATGGCCGGGGTGCTTGCATAACCCAATAGTTGTAAGTCGATGTCGCGCATCCCACGTGTTCACGGTGAGGCAGAATTTGCAAAAAATGATTTTTACGGGCTTCGCAACACCGACTAGAACCAAGGATCGTCCATAAATCCTAGATAGTAAACAACATGAGATTTAACTACTCGGAAAGAATGTTATACCTCATGATACAAGTCCTTCGGGTCTTCTCCGCTATCCTCCTCCTCATCGTAGGCTCTAAGAATCGATCCGGATCGTAGCTTCCTCGTCGGCTTTCTCGAGTCAAAGACGATCCACCCGAGAATCTATAGTCCGAGCTCCAACCTCAAATCCAAGGTAACTAGGGCAACTAGCTTGCTAAACTAGATGGCCTAGGTGATGTAGAGAATGAAGATGGATTTATTTGTCTCTTGGAACCCTAGTTTACTCAACTCATGAGACCTTAAGGGTTTTTGATGTGAGGAAGAAGAAGAGAGCTAGCTTGAGGAAAGAGAAATGGTTTTTGATAATGATAATAGAAAAATGAGATGGCTCACTTGATATGACTACAAGCATGGCAAGAAAATATCTCACCCAAAATATCTAGTGCCATAAAATATCTCACAAGAAATATTTAGTCAAAGAGTCAAACCAAGTCAAGTGATTGTTCGCCGCCGAAATACAGGAGACGGAACCGCGTAGGTTCGCCATGCCTGAATTTGGGGGCAGATGCTATTTGGTTTTATCCGTCCACCTCTCCGAAGATTCCAAGTTGATTTATGGAACCATGTATCGAAGGTTTAGACGGATGCGGACGTTGTAGCAGACTTCGTCAGATTCCTGTTCATATCAGAATTTTGCATTCGTATATCGTGCATTCTTAATCACATTACACATAAATAGGTGCTTTTGATCCATATCTGCTAAATAGTTGCAGGTTAAACGTTCTCAGATCGTTACAGTGAAATTCATGAAAAATCGCTACAAATGTGAGACTACGACCAACAATAGATGAATCCGTATGATACCGCCTACTAGTTCAAGGAACAAATGAAAATCATTAGACAGTTCAATGCACAAAGAAAAAGGGCAGTACAAGATTCAAGACTTCAATGCAAAGCTCAAGGCAAAAGTCCACATCATTCTGCACTGTTGAAAATCTGGAAGGAAATAGAAGAAATTCTGAGAAACCAAGTAAAGAAAACAGAAGATAAAAGCAACACAGAGAAACCCTGAAGAGATGGGTCCAAGAACCCACCAAATGGCCGCGGAACCGCGGCCAAACAGGCCTTTCTACCGCGGTTCCGCGGCCATAATATGCACGTGTCAGTGGGGTGTCAGTGCTTTGACTCGGTCTTTGGGGTTGTTTTGTAATTTCATGTATGGATCAGAATGTAAACCTAGGGTTTTTCCTATCTATAAACAGGAGGGCTCAAAACCTCTTTTTGGTGTGCCTCTTTAGAGGATGCCTCTTTTTATTCTAGATCTAGAATTTAATTCTCCATTGTAATGAGCTTTTAAGAGGTATCAATAAAAAGTAAGTTCCTTTATTTTTCTCGCATTTTTCTTATCGTATTTTATTATCTGCAATTATTATTTATTAATCTAGTTGTAGAATTTAATCTACATTTTTTCTTATTTTGAATTTTATCGTTATCTTCCTAATGAGTGAGTAATTCCTCACTTGTTAGGGTTAGGATAGGAAAGGTTTGAGAGAAGGAAATCTCTCTCATTCCTCTCTTTGCCAATATAATTTTATTAAAAAGACTCTTTTTAAATCAACCACACACCGCTCACTACGGCACCCTATCCTACGTGACAGCGGTGATTCCCTAGTTAGACCGGGTGTGATTGAATTAACTGGAGGTTAGGGCTAAGAGCCAAGAACGGACGGACAAGGACCAAAAAGAAGAAATTTAGTTTCTTCACAGTCGTGCTAATCCCCGTTATTGCCGATTACCCTAACACCTTTATTCACAACTAAGGTATTGATAGAAGCAAGAAGATCCCTATCTCAAACTAACCTAATCCTAACCCTAGCAAGCTTTTTATCAACTTTTATCTCATTCTTATATCTTAAAATAAAAGCACCAATTTTTTGGACTTAACTCGTTAAAACATAAAGAAAAGGAATCCTTCTCCCTGTGGATCGACCCGTACTCAACCGGATAGCTACCAAGCGACACCGTGACACCGTCTTGATTGCGGTTAATTTAAATTTTAAAACGCACGTACAAAACATAGCTCTCAATCAAATGGCTCCGTTGCCGAGGAGACGGTAGTCTTTTTCTTTGTGTAATTTCGGGTTAATAATAAAAATAAAAATAAAAATTTTAAAAAAAAATTTTAAAAATTGAAAAATTTTAAAACAAAAAAAATGAAATAAAAATAAAAATCATCTTGTTCTTTTTGAAAGGTTTTTGTGCAAGTGTGCAGGCTTGGAGCAAACTCTGTTTCAGATCTGGAGCAAGCCCAGTGAACAAATCAAGAAACAGAGCATCTGAACAGACAGTGAAGAACCAAAACAACACAGAGAAAATTTTTGGAGATCTAAACCAACTAAACCGCCGCGAAACCGCGGCAGATTCAGGGGTTTGACCGCGGAACCGCGGTCAACTGGTCACATCAGCACCCAAAAATCTTTGTGAGTATCTCATTTCTCATCTACTCTCCTATGCACTCCACTAAAAAAAATTTCCTGCAGGTTTGTTTGCACAGATTCTCTTTCTCCTATCCAATAAATTGTTTTTGTGCAGAATTCTTTGCGCTGCCAAATAAAAAAAAAATTTGCAAAGTGTTTTAGATTTTTGGTGTGTTAACTACTTTGCATAATTAATACGGACTTTTAAGGGGCTATAACACCAATTCAGATTGGGTGGGAATTTCATTACCCTTCCTAAGACCCCAAAAATTACTAAAAAGCATATGCATCACCCTTGAGTTAATTAAAAAATATTTAGACTCAGCCAACTAAGGACTGTCGTGCTCAATAGGATAGAGGAAGGTTGTGTGCATTCAATCGTTTATCTAAACCTGACTTTATGGTGCCTACGCTAGACAAGTGAGAAAGGTAACTTTAAAAGGCCCGTCTTACGGTGATTCGTGAGCGGAACCCTCCTTTCTTCATTTGTTATTACCCGGCCACAATTAGTGGTGAAGAGGCGATTTGAGAGATATCTCACAACTTGTCACGTTGGAACAGTTAGGAGCAGTCTAGTTGACTTAGGAGACCCTAACTCTAGGTTTGATTGTGCATGTTTAAACTGTGGTTATTTAAAATTGTGCTGTAGTTCCGTACAAATTTTTGCAAAACTCTTTCTAAAAAAACACTTTCAAAAATTTCAAAACTCCAAAAACAAACAATTTTTTTTTAAAAAAAATTTAAATTTTAAAATTAAAAAAAAATATCACATTCTTTTTCTTCTCCTTTCTCTCATCACATCATGGGTACCCAACCTCACAAAACTCTTGCCGAACTTTGGTACCCACAACCAGACATTACTTCCTACGCTTTTTGTTTTGGTCGAATTTCGAACGACCCTTCCATGCCTAAAATTTCTTTGAAAGATCGAATAGACGCATCTAGGACAACCAGTTGGACTCCGCAATCCACCTTATATCAACCATTTCAACCTTCACCACCTTCTTACGTTGATACCCCTTTTTGAGTCCTGTTCTAACTCCGAAACCCATGTCTATTGCTGAACATATTGAACAATCCCGTAAACGATCTTTCACTCCATTCATCACTGCGAATTCTTTGGATCAACAATTCCATTCACCTTCTTATCCAAATATTGATCATACTCCTGTACAACCATTCAATTCCTACCAGTCCTACCCGACTTTTGTACCTTCCCTAGACATTGCTTCTACACAGCCATTTGGGAGTTTCATGTATCCAAACAACTTTGAATATTTTACTGAAACTCCGTCACAACCCATGTCTAGTCTGGAACAGTCGTTGGAAGACTTTATGGTAGTGTCATGCCAACAGATGAGGGATTTGAATGCGTCCATGGCCGCCCTTAAACAACCTAGTGACCCAGTAGCTAGTTTTCAACTAGCTACAAATTTTCCAATGTATGATGAGGCGGTTGGAAAGATTGATAATTTGAGTGGAGAGAGTGAGCTGTGCACCCTTCCAAATCAAACCTACCCATCCCCAATTGAATCCCACAATTCCGATTTTGAATGTCTATCAAGTGTTCCAAATGATTCACCGGTTGAAAATAAAACGTTTAATGAGTTGTGCGACTTTGTAGTATTTGATTTATTTGATTGTGAAGGGTCCCTTTCGAGTGAAACCATCACCAATCCTTTTGACCTCTACACCTCCACTCTAGAACCTGAATTGATTAATATCCATGCTTTTGATGAGGTGTCTGAAAAAATTGATTTTCACTTGATTGAGGATATAGACGCTAGGAATATTTTGGATGATGAACCGACAGATTTGGATGAGTTTCTCTCTCCAATTCATCATCCCGAGTCATTAACTGTTTTTCCCGAACTTCATATGCGTCTTGATTTTGATGAGAATTGCATGGATAAGATAAATTTTGAGGAGAGTATTGAGGAAATTATTGAGGATGAAGCAGTTTTACTTGAGGAGTCGGATTTTCCAATTCATTCTATCCCTTTCATTGACTGCGCACACCCTCCTAAATCTTTAACTGATACCCTTCCTCAATCACTTCCCTCCATCCTCGTTCCGTCCTTGCAAGAAACCGTTACACTTTCATTTTTTATGTCTGGCTTACCAAGTTCGACGTACCCATATTTTCACACGAATCTTGAGAGATTTGACATCATTTCTCAGTGGGTTGATAGATTAGCGCAATCGCTTTTTACACATCGGTCATTACAAATTGTGCTAATTTATACATTCCATCTCTACCCTCAAGTTCGTATTCAACTTCTTTCTCCCACTTTCTCAGGTTCTTCTTCTATTCTTTCTATAATTTCAGTGAGTGTTGATGAATCACAATCCGATAATTCAAGTTTGATCATTCCAGAAAGCCAACTTGATTTGGATACTTTTGAAAATGAGGTAGATGAGTTTTTCGAGTCTTCTACCTCCATAATTTTTGACAAATCAAGTATGATAAATTCTAGCACAAAACTTACTGACAGTAAAATGTTCAATTACATCAATGAGAGTTTTGAAGAACTTTTCGCTGATGAACTTGCATTCCTAACAACAAGGATTTTGTGATTAATCAATCTCCACCTATAGAAGTTAAACCACCACCCTTTCTTCTTATAAAATACGAGAATGCCAATATTCCACTCATTTCTGATCATTCACATTCTCGTTTTTATTTATCATCACCTCTTATCTCCTCACATTCACGTTCACGCAAATCTTTTCCATACCACCACTTATCTCTTCCCCACTTCTTCTTGGCTCTATATAACATGTTCTTCCACCGACCTATACGTTACATTGAAAAATTCTTCAAATGGTTGGTGTTGACTTTTGGTCTTTGCAAAGTTTGGTATTGACCAATAACTTTGAACCCCCTCTTTAAAAGCTTAACATTGTTTAACTCAAGTTTTGGAGGGGGGCATAATTTGGCTCTCGAAATAATTTTTTCTAACTCAAAGTGGTGAGACAAAAATAAGTTTGGGGGAGATTTTCACGATCATATTTCATGTCCCCGTTAATAAATTTTTCCCAAGTTTACAAGTTTATGAGATTTAAAAAATGGCAACAGTAGAAACAATATTTCACTTAAGTTTGGGGGGGACCTTTTTGTGTATATATATTATGTTTTCTTTTTCTGTTAATAATAAAAATAAAAATTGAAAAAAAGAGAAGTGCCGACAATTTTTGACCCTCTTGGTGTAGCCTGATAGTGAGGGCACTGTCAAGTTTAAGTTTGGGGTGTGCTCGGTAAGCTTTCTTCCTTCGCATTCATATGTATATTTTTGCATTTGCATACTTATTTTAAAATCCATAAAAATTGAAAACTTTTTAAAAAATTAAAAAAATTGAAAAGTTCAATTTTTTCCATATTTGATTTAAGTTTAACATGACGGTTGACTAGTTAGGAAAAACTAGATCCTAAACTTAGTAAATTAAAAACCCTAAAAATAACATTTCTTAAAGTTTAACTGTAGAAAATATACGCCCTTGTAGTTTATTTAGAAATAGGCAAATTTTGAGTTCAATTCTTAGGCTAAGTCAAAATAAAGGAAGAGTATTAAAATTTTTATTTGAAGTGTAAGTCTGAAAAATAATTCTGAACCTTTAGTCTAAATCCTGAAAATATATACCCTACAGCTAGCACATACACGCACCTTGAAATTTGGGATAGTAGAGAATACCTTGAAATATTCTTGTCTAAAATCCTTAGTATGAAGGAAAATAAAATAAAAGTACAAGTGTGAATAAAGAAAAAAAATTGAACACTGGTTTTGTAATTACTTAAGGCAGTATAAAAAAAATATAGCAAGGGTGCTTTTATCACCTAGTGCCTTAGACCAACTGGTTTGGGAGTCACTGCTAAGCCTTAGGTATTACAAGACGAGAAATTATGCCTAAATGCGCAAGCACATTTTGTAATCGGTCGTCTAGTACCTCAAGAAGTATTAACGGTCGCATGAAGAATGTGTGAGCAATTTCATCTAAAATTCACCAACTAAAAGTACTTTGGACATGGACAATAGTATGATAGCTAGAATTGAATTTCCAAGTGTAGGGATGATACATACACACACGTAGGGGTATATGATTGGGGTTTGGATGAGAGATAGGAATAAAAAATAGGATTTATATTTTCAGTAGAGATGATAAAAATTCCTAAATTGAGATGGAACCTTAGAAGGAAAATTCAAAAGATGCTGAATGCTAAGTAAATTTACAGAACATATACGATCTTAAGTTAAATGATAAGTGAGTGTGAAAAATACGGGTTGATGATTTCTAAGTTGAAGATAATAGAATTTCTTGCTAGAACACCGAATTGAAGAATGAAAGTCAACATGCCAAATTGATCGGATTTTGTGGGTAGTATCCGCTGAAAACCCTCAGGAGACAACACTCCTCCTACTAGGGACACCTAGAGGTTTAACGGCTTGTTGCACGAGCTCAGTGTAATCGCGTTTCCCTGCGAAAGTGAAGTGAGGATTTTTCGAGAATAAATTGGTTTTGCTCGGGACGAGCAAAAGATAAGTTTGGGGGTATTTGTTTATGTCAGAATTTTGCATTCATATATCGCCCATTCTTAATCATATTACACATAAATAGGTGCTTTTGGTCCATGTCTGCTAAATAGTTGCAGGTTACAGGTTCTCAGATCGTTACAATGAAATTCATGAAAAATCGCTACAAATGTGAGACTACGACCAACAATAGATGAATCCATATGATGCCGCCTATCAGTTCAAGGAACAAATGAAAATCATTAGACAGTCCAATGCACAAAGCACAAGGGCAGCACAAGATTCAAGACTTCAACGCGAAGCTCAAGGCAAAATTTCACGTCATTCTGCACTGTTGGAAATCTGGAAGGAAATAGAAGAAATTCTGAGAAACTAAGTAAAGAAAACAGAAGATAAAAGCAACACAGAGAAACCCTGAAGAGATGAGCCCAAGAACCCACCAAATAGCCGCGGAACCGCGGCCAAACTGGCCTTTCTGCCGCGGTTCCACAGCCATAATATACACGTGTCGGTAGGGTGTCGGTGCTTTGACTCGGTCTTTGGGGTTGTTTTGTAATTTCATGTATGGATCAGAATGTAAATCTAGGATTTTTCCTATCTATAAATAGGAGGGCTCAAAGCCTCTTTTTGATGTGCCGCTTTGGAGGATGCCCCTTTTTATTCTAAATCTAAAATTTAATTCTCTATTGTAATGAGCTTTTAAGAGGTATCAATAAAAAGTAAGTTCCTTTATTTTTCTCGCATTTTTCTTATCGTATTTTATTATCTGCAATTATTATTTGTTAATCTAGTTGTAAAATTTAATCTGCATTTTTTCTTATCTTGAATTTTATCGTTATTTTCCTAATGAGTGAGTAATTCCTCACTTGTTAGGGTTAGGATAGGGAAGGTTTGAGAGAAGGAAATCTCTCTCATTCCTCTCTTTGCCAATATAATTTTATTAAAAGGACTCTTTTTATATCAACCACACACCGCTCACTACAGCACCCTATCCTACGTGATAGCGGTGATTCCCTAGTTAAACCGGGTGTGATTGAATTAACTGGGGGTTAGGGCTAAGAGCCAAGAACGGACGGACAAGGACCAAAAGGAAAAAATTTAGTTTCTTCCCAGTCGTGCTAATCCCCGTTATTGCCGATTACTCTAACACCTTTATTCACAACTAAGGCATTGATAGAAGCGAGAAGCTCCCTATCTCAAACTAACCTAATCCTAACCCTAGCAAGCTTTTTATCAACTTTTATCTCATTCTTAGATTTTAAAACAAAACCACCAATCTTTTGGACTTAACTCATTAAAACATAAAGAAAAGAAATCTTTCTCCCTGTGGATCGACCTGTACTCAACCGGCTAGCTACCAAGCGACACCGTCTTGATTGCGGTTAATTTAAATTTTAAAACGCACATACAAAACATAGCTTTCAATCCATTCCCCCTCATTGTGAGGGTTTTTTTTATTGTGGGGACGCTCTTCCCTGCAGGCGCAAGCCCCTGCAGTTAATTATACTACCACATCGCGGTAACCACTTTCTCCTTCTCCAGATGGTCACTTCATGTCGTGTGTGTTTGTTTTGTTTTTTGGTTGCCCGTGGATTGTATACGGAGACTAATTTATGTTGTCTCCCGTAGGGCGTGGATTAGTCCAAATCCGTATTTTCTTAGATTTAGTTTTGGGGTTGGGTTTAAGGATCGTTAATCTCATTTGAGACTAAGATCAACTTAAACGTTTGTTAAGAATACGTTAGTCTAATTTTAGACTAAGATCTACTTAATAGGATCATTTAGATCCAATAAAAGAGCATTTGGACTCTATTGTTTTAATTTAGGGACGTTGCGGTCCATTGGGTTTATTGATTGTCAGGACCCACCACCTCCCTGAAGACGTTGAAGGGTTACAACGACACATATCAGAGGTGTGAAGAGATATACCCTTAAACCAATGTCGGTTGAGGGATCTGTAGTTAGATTGATTTAAGAATTGTTAATCTCGTTTGAGATTAAGATCAACTTAAATGATCGTTAAGGATACGTTAGTCTAATTTTAGACTAAGATCTACTTAATAGGGTTTTAGGATCATTTAGATCCAGCGAAAGAGCATTTGGGCTCTATTGTTTTAGTTTAAGGACGTTACGGTCTATAAGTTTAAGGACATCATAATCCGTGGAGTTTAAGGACATCATAGTCCATAGTTTAGAGACGTCATAGTCTATAGAGTATAGTTTAAGGACGTTACGGTCCATAAGTTTAAAGACATCATAGTCCATGGTATTTTGGCTCTATAGCTTGGGGATGCGCTAAAATTTATTGGTTATTGGGACCATCCATCTCTCTGAAAACGTTGAAGGATTACAACGACATGTATCAGAGGTATGAAGAGATGTACCCTTGAACCAATATCCTTATTTGGGGAATGGGATGAACATCAGTTTAGATGTCATCTGTTAGGAGAACACTAGTCATCTTTGGGACTAGGATTAGTTTGGGGAGACCTGAACATGGGGGCTTAGTTCATTGGTGACAAAAAGGGTCTTGGCTTCGGAAGACTTAGCTAATTTGAGCTAAGGTTGATTTCCTTTAATCACCCCATAGTGCTAAGCACTGAATCAGTGTTAAACACAGGACTTTGGAGGAGCTCACATATGAACACATGAGGGCCCTGAAGTGGGCATTGTTCCTTGAGTTTATTCCCTCATATATATATAAAAGTGCTGAGCACTTGGCTCACGTGTGAGTACGTGATGCGCCCGATGTGAGAACTGCTCTCTGGATTTTATTCCTCTTTCATTTATAAGTGCTAAGCATTTGGTTTATTAAACAGTCACGTGCAGACACGTGAGGTGCCTTCAAAATGCGAGCGATGTCTTTGGAATTTTCTCCCTCTTTTATACACCAATGTTTCGAGGTCACGTGGGAACACGTGAGGTGCCCCCAAAATGGGATCTACCTTGGGTTTATTTCCTTTTTCCTTTTCTGGGTGCTAAGAACTATTGGGTCACGTGAGATCACGTGAGGCGCTCTGAAGAATGAAAATTGCCTTTGTTTTATTCTCATTTCTGCTTTATAAAAGTTAAGTACTGCTTGGGGTCACGTGAGGTCACATGAGGCACTCCAAAAATAGGGTTTATTCTCTTTCTCTCTTTTATAAGTGTTGAGCACTTCTCAGGGGTTACGTGACCTGATATCAATTGTTCTCTTTTGGTTATTAAGGGGAGGCTCACGTGGGCGCACGTGATTTGTTAGGTGCCGATCTCTTTGGCATGCATGGAGAGTTAAATCCCTTATTTAAGAATTAAATTCTTTTATAGGGTTAAACCCCAATTCTATTTAGAGGAATTAAATTCTTATATGTTACATTGAAAGAATTAAATTCTTTAAACTCAATTCTCCCCCTAAGTTTTGAATCTGTATGATAGATCTCCCCGATGAGAATTAAATTCTCAACTTATGGGGAGATCTGCTTCTATAGATTTTCAACCAGAGGAAGAACTAAGTTCTTTTTAGAAGAGTTAAACTCTTGGTTTGAGGATTAAATTCTCTTTTGTTTTGTGGAAGTTTATGGAGTAATCTCCCTCCTTCTCTTACCTAGAGTTTATTTCTTCTTTGAAGAGACCTTCTTCTCTCTGGAGACTTAAATTCTCTTTTCTCTCTTTTTTTCCTTTTAAGGGGGTTCTTCTCTCTCCTTCCTTCTGTGTTTTCTGTATATTTCTCTCTCTTATCTCCTTTTTTTCTTCTTGGCTCCTATTTATAGGAGAAAGAAAAGAATTAGTTTGTTCAGCCAATCTCTCATTGAGAGATTTTGATTGATTTTATAACTAACATAATCTTTTAGATCACTCGGTGAATTTTATTCACCGTTTGATTTTTTTAATCCAAAATCTATATGATATTTCATTTGTTGTTCCTGGCAAATTTTAGGAAAATATTTTCTTGTACAGAATCTTTCTATAAATTGGTGATTTTTAATCACCATTGGATTTTTAATCCAACGGAGCTCTATTTTACAGAGTGCAATATTTCTTGTTTAGAAAGATCCAAGGAAATATTTTCCAAAGTAGTGCTTTTGATTCCTTTTAATTAGAATTTAATTCTATTAATTCAGGGGGTTTAGGAGTCCATCACGTGTTGGCACGTGACCTTACCAATTAAGCGTCTAATTAGAATTCAATTCTGTTAGTTCAGAGGCCTCAGGAAACCATCACATGTGGGCACATGGCCTTACCAATTAGGCATTCAGGCGCAGATAGATTTGGCCTATAAAAGGTCACGTGTCTGCACGTGAGGCCGGGTCGCGTGTGGGCACGTGATGCTCTATTTAGGGGTTTTGCTTGCTGCTTTATTTATATGTCTTATTCAGTTCCCATGAGGGAACAAATGCCCCCACAGCGTTGTTCTCACATGTTTGCACATGAGTGCAACGCTGCCACCTTTATGGCCGTTGGATTTGCCTAGGGAACGGCGAAGATGAACCGTTTCCTATCATGTCCTATAAATGTAGAGGTCTCATCAACGGCGCCTCCGTTCCTTCATCTTCTTCCTTCCTCGTTCTTGCTTTGATAATTTAATTCCTATCCTTAGAGCTCAGTTCTCTGTTAAAAAATTCCAGAGTTTAACTCTGTCCAAAAAGAATCTTTTTTCAAGTAAGGATCTTCAACGGCCAAGGAACTTTTTCTTCTCCTTTTATAAAATTCTCTTTGGATTTTAAATCCACCCTAAGGGTTTTTCCCTTTAATAAAAACTCATCATTCTGATCTCTAAGAATGCACGATCTTTAGGTATTAAGCCTCCAATGTTAGGCGTTTTTCTGATCTTAGGGGATTGATGATGGTACTTGTTTTTCTCTGGAATTTAATTCCACTCCAAAGAGCTCAGCTCTGAAAATTTTCTTGGAATTTAATTTCTCTATTCAAAAGGAATTTAATTCCCCTCAGAGAACTTAGTTCTAACGATCAAGAAGACCTCTTGGGATTTTACTCTCACTGTTCTTGAAAAAAAAATTTAAGAGAGATTCTTCTTTGATTTGCACAGAGTTTGTGATGGGTTTTTTCCTTAGGGGAATGTGCAGAGGTGTTTAAACTCATTTATTGAGAATCTCTCTTTTGTTCTGATAATGATTACCCTGCCTCATCATTAGTGAGCCGACATATTGATTTTATAGGGCCCATGTGTTTTGCAATCAATGGTCCCACAGAATAAGCTGCTTGTCGTTTTCTTCCATTGTCTATATATATATGCACGTGTGGGTTTCATTAACAGTTTTACCTTCCTTTATTTCAGGAACAATGGCTTCTCTTCCGTACTTTCCTTTTACCCGCTCGGAGGCTGCTTTTCCTCAGTCACTGTCTGACGAAGAAGTGACGGCAATGATCAAGTCCCATGACCCGGATTGCACCAATCTGCTTTTGTGGGGAACCTGGTACGGTCATATCATCCGTGGTCGCCAAAGTTTCATTTGCGGGGAGCTGGTGGAGCCTCTTCATCCTATATTGCCAATGGAACGCCTACAGACTGCTTACGCAATGGAAGTGACCAATTGGACACTTTTAGACCAGCTGGAGCCCTCTACCTCTGGGATACCTAACCAACCCCTTCCAGCTATAGACATCTTGGGGCGTCGGATTTTCCAAGGTGAAGCTCGACCTTGGGGGCAGGTTTATAAAGTGGGTATCACCCCCCGGCACCCAGTAGGCTACCTTATTTGAGCTCGCTATATTCTTTCTGCCCACCGCGCAAGACTGCAGAAGGTTGGATTATATCAGGCGGTATATGCATCGCTCTTTCATTACCATGCTCCTCACGTCTGGTGGATCAAAGCCTTCTTGAACCAGTGGAATCTGCCCACCAACACCTTCCTGCTAGGGGATCGAGAGGTGTCTATCTCATTGGATGAATTCCATGAGATTTCAGGACCGCCCATTAGGGGGAGCATTACTAGGAACTGCTGCCTCCTGATGAATACGTTTTCTCCACCATGCCGGCTATGCTCGATGGTCTGACAACCAAAACCACCATTTGTGATAAGTATCCCAGTCTGATCAAGGCCCTGGGTATTTTCGACAGATTGTTTGCGAAGTCAGAAGGGCAGGGTGTCACTTTCGAGAGCTTTATTTCCTGTTTCATTTGGGGGATATTTTATCCAAGGAGGCCCCAAAGTTTGCGAGCATTGATGACCCTTTTGGGTTTGGTCTGGATAGACTGCCAGCTAAAAAAGAAGATCTACCACAGTTTTACATCCCGATCTTGTCAGTCGTTCCTTTTGGTGCGATTGCGGCTCCCGACATGGATGAAGAGACCTTCTTTGTTGGTTTTATCAGCCTTTGGCTCAGCTGGTTTGTGATACCATCACTTCGACGCTTCATGAGAGCTTCCTTCTTCTATCCCGCCCATCGTGTAGCTGAAGGGGCGAAATTGGCTGTCGGCATTGAGGGACTATCGCATCTTTATCACGGGTTAAGTGTTGTGGTCAACACTTCGACTCCAGGTGTAGATGTTGTGAATCTCTCCCTTCATTACTTCACATCTTGGATCGAAAAGCATGTGCTGGGGGCATTCGCGGCATATCAACGGCCGAACTTTTATGACTCCTACACCTTCCCTCGAGTTATGAGATTAGTGGATGCCTCCGCTCCCGATCCGACTCAATTAGGGGCCCTCCGTGTTCTGCTCAATACATATACCCATGAGGGAGGAATGGTGTTTGTTGATCGCATTCTTTCTGCTCCAGCGGGGCCTGTCCAGCAGCTATTCGACTTGTCGAAAGGGGGAGCACCCTCTTTAAAGCCTAGGGAGATCATGCATCTATACTCAATCAGGCTAGGCTACTTGGTGTTCCGTCAGAATGATACGACTCTCTTTATGCGGTATAATCCGCACCGCTTTGCCCGGCAACTGGGCTATAATCAGGGCATCCCCTTTGAAGCGTTCTTGGTTGGTCCTACTTCATCATTGGGAGTTATTCGTGACGTTATTCATCATTTTATGCGGCTGAATACTGGCTTCGTGTTCATGATCCCAGAACCTGACTATCTCCCCAGGTCTGTGGGCTCCTTTGTGGGCTGGTATCGCTACCGGGTTGGTCCTATCATTGCTGAGGAAAGGTGAGCACTCTTCGAATATAAGACTCCTGCCCCGACCCAAGCTACTCGCGTTCCGTTGCGATCGCGGTCAGTCATTCGCCCTCTTTTAAGGGATGGTGGTACGGTCGTCATTTCGCTATATTCTTTCCTCCAACTGCAGGGATGCCGATGCGTACTAAAGCTCGAGCAAAGACTTCCGCCGAGGCGCCAGCGGCCCCTCCATTAGTGGTGACTTTATCAGCAGGGGTGTCTCCAAAAGGGGATAGTGGAGGCAAAGTGGGTCAACATCGCGCCAAAGCGTCGAAAGGAAGGAAGCGGTCATCTTGTTATGGGTCGAAGAGGAGAAAGAAAATGGTCACCGGTCTGCTTGAACTTTTGGTAGAATCCGAGCCTATCGTTCAAGACGAACCAATATCCATGCGAGAGCCGGATGATGGTCTTCTTTTTCCAGGTTCATCTGCCGAGGAAGCCGCACAATTGGCTGAAGCTATAAGGCGTTCCCAGGATGAGACCGAGAACGTGCGCGTCTCGAAGAGTTCCTATCCTGTCGTCATATTCTATGAAGATCCTCCATCAATACGGTGAGTATTTATAGGTCTTCTGAAACAGGGAGGCGAGATAGCCCTCAAACAACCTATCTCAGCCGCTTCTGAAGATGAGTTGTCGTTGTGGACCGGCGGCCATGAATTTACCCTAGAACCCCGGTGAGCATACCTTCTTAGGAAGGAACGTCGGCTTGGAAAAGCCATACTAGAGGCTTCTTGGCATATCGGTATGCACGTTTTCTGTATTTTTCCTTCGGCAAGTAATTTGTTTCGCTTTCTATGTCTTCTTATCTTCGTAAAACTTTGCAGGGACTTCGGCAATAGCAGAGAATCTGAGCTCAAGTCACGTCTTGACATGGACTCTATAAATATCCTCGATGAGACACCAGTAGATGTGGAGGGGGTCGTTACAGTTGCTATTCCTGCTGCAGAGCTTCCATGGGTTGCTTCTGTTCCCCCTGTGCCCGTTCACCCTGAAGAGGTGTCCTTATCGGCCGTGGATTTAATGGACCTTTCTGGTGATGGTCTAGAGATGGTGGAACAGGTAACTGAGATCGCCGTCCCTGAAGTGGCGGCCGTTGCCCCTCGACTGATAGCCGTCACAACAGCAAATGTATCCGATGATGTACCTGAGGGTATGGAGGAGGGTGCCGAAGCTGCTATCCCTCCCGTTCAAAGCAGGAGAAGTATTGAAGGTATTCTTCTATATTTTATTTTAATGATCTCTTCATTATCTGAATCTTTCCGTCTTTTCAGAATTACGAGGATTGGCGGCGTCCACCGCGGATCTATCCCCCAGAAAGTCTTTCCAGCGTCTGCTCGAGATGGCCGCTCTGCAGGCAATATCCCCGCAATGCATCATCCTCTCTTCTGGGCAAGGTTAGTGTTATTTGACCCCCTCATTACATTATCATTATTTTGTATAACGATGCTAATGCCTTCTGTAGTTCTGGAAGCTGACGACGAAGTTGAGATCCTTGACGGGCCTGGGGATCTTTTAAACCCCCTTGCATGATTGTGGGTAAGTAAAGTTTTGACGTCGTTCCATCTATTCTTTGTTTGCAAATCTCGCTGATTCTTTATGAACCTTGACAGCTTTGCCCGTTCTTATCTCGCTGGAATCTCGCATCCTTATGCCACCCAGCCCTTATGCCATACGCACATCTGAACGGATGGCGAAGCAAAGCCTTCACTCTTTGTCGGCTTTCATCGAAGATCTTCGTGCCGGTAACTCGATCACAGCCGAAGAATTTGCTGCCGAAGCCAACATTTCTCTCCCCTTTCTTGCTGCTTACCATGATGAAACATTGGTGCATGTCTGGGTCGAGTTTTGTCGTTGGGTGGAGGCTTGCTTACATGGTCTTGAGTGCACGCGCCTTTCTTCAGAAATCGTGGCTGCAAAGGCGAGCTTTCTGGGGCTGGTTGAACGGTGCGCCACAAATCTGCAGTCATGTGAAAAGAGGCTCAACCAAAAATTTTCGGAGAGGGAGCTAGATTCAAATGCGTTGGGGGAACTTCAAACCGAACTCACGGCTAAGACCACTCGTGCGTATGAACTTTGGCGGGTGCTTCAAGAAGCTATCAGGGAGGTGGTAGCTACTGATAAAGCCGTTATTTTTACTCGCGAGATGGTTGAAGCTCACAAAGTTGCTTAAAAGGAGCTTGAAAGTCGGCTCGCCTCGTATCAGGCCCAACAGTCTCAAGCGAAGACCCGTCTCATAGTAATAACAAATCATGAAGCCGAGACCCAGTGGAAGAAAGATGAACTGACGAATCTATTAAATCGTCCGCCGGCTTAAAAAATGTATATGTTTCTTTTTATTCTCCTTTTGTACTTACTCCTGAATGAGAGTATTTTTTTATTCTTTTATAGATTGTACTTTGTATTCATTTTGATTCATGAATAAAAGACATATTTTGTTTCATGGTGGTGTGTCCCTTTTCAGCAAATGCATTTTGTAGATAATCTATTTTGATCTCCTTGTAGGACAGCGATGGCTTAGGAGTCAAGTTCAGATCCGCCACCGAAGGCTTTCTAACTTTATGGACCGTGAGGGTCTCATAAAGATTTTTCTCCCTATGAGTCGAGAGGATCTCGTAGGTGTATTTTCTCCTTAGAAATCATGAGAATTTCTAAATGTGTTTTCTCTTAAGAGTCGTAGGATCTCACAAGAGAATTTTCTTCCTTACAAGTCGAGAGGACTCGTAAGTGGTTGATGAGTTGACCTACTCCCGAGTCAAAGCATTGCTTCGACGGGGAGGTCGAAGGTTGACTTTGGCCATTTTCCACGGTGTCATGATTGACTTTCGCCGTGTTCTACGGGGTCGGGGGTTGACTTTGGCCGTTTTCCACGGGGTCAGGATTGACTTTAGCCGTGTTCTATGGGGTAAGGGGTTGACTTTGTCCATTTTCCACGGGGTCAGGATTGACTTTAGTCGTGTTCTACAGGGTCAGGGATTGACTTTGACCGTACTCAACGGGGTCAGGATTGAATTTAGCCGTGTTCCACAGGGTCAGGATTGACTTTAGCCGTATTCCACAGGGTCAGGATTGACTTTAGCCGTATTCTACGAGGTCAGGGATTGACTTTGGCCGTGTTCTACGGGGTCAGGGATTGACTTTGGTCATTTTCTACGAGGTCAGGATGGACTTTAGCCGTGTTCTATGAGGTCAGGGGTTGACTCTAGGTTGTCTGTGCACCGCCAAGTCCTGGGACTGGGAACTTTGCCGCAACTCCACTTTGCTGATGTTGCGTCTGCTGTAACGAGATGAATGTCGAGGTGGTCTCTAGGTTGTCTGTGAACCGTCGAGATTTGGAACTAGGGACTTTTCCTTAGCTTCGAGGTTGATTTTCGGGTCTGAATCCTGCTGGAATGAGGAGGAACGCTATTGTGGGTCTCCAGGCTATAGATGTGGCCGTCTAGACTTGGAACTAGGGACTCTACCGTGGCTCCGAGATAGTCTCTAGGCTATCTGTGAACCTTCGAGATTTGGAACCAGGGGACTTTTCCATGGCTCCGTTTGTTGATGTCGTATCTGCTTCTGGTTAGAACGAGAAGGAACGTCATTGTTGATCTTTAGGTTGTAGATGTTGCCATCAAGACTTAGCTCTCTTTCTGATGGAGCCTGGTGGGATGATATGGTTCCCTCTTTGTTTGTGCCCCTGGATTGTATACAGGGATCGATGTGATCTCACCTGTAGGGAAAAAGTTTCATGTTATATGTATTATTTTTTTTTGTTTTCTTTCCGCGATGCTCTATCATTTCAGCATTTTGTATCGCGAAAGTCGCGATTGCCCAATCATTTCGGATATTTTTCGCGGTGCCCAATCATTTCGACTATTTTTTCTTTTTACTTGTTGTTTTTATTGCGAGTTGCCCAACCATTTCGGCTATTTTGTATGCATATATTTTTACTTGCTGATTTTGTTGCAAGTTGCCCCATCATTTCGGCTATTTCATATGCATTTTTGGCTCGCTGATTTTTATCGCAAGTGTGGACTTGGAATCTGGTGCCTATCTTAGCATCAACATCGCTGCAACTGGAATATTGTCAGGCGCGAATCATCATTTGCCGTAAAAGGACTTGGAATTTGATACCGATTTAGGCCTGAGCATCGCTACCATTGGGACATTGCCAAGAGTGAATCATTATTTGCCTCTATCGATGTCGAACAAAGGTAGCTTAGCAAACAGGGTTAGGATCCTGTCAACTAAAGGCTTTTTGACTTTACGAGTCGTAAGGGTCTCATAAAGGTATTTCTCCCTACGAGTCGTGAGAATCTCGTAGGAGCATTTTCTCCTTAGGAATCGTGAGGATTCCTAAGTGTGTATTCTCTTATAAATCGTAAGGATCTTACAAGAGTGTTTTCTCCTTATAAATCGAGAGGACTTACAAGTGTTTGATCATCAAATGAGGGCATTCCTTGTCGTTGGTGGGACTCGGCAAGGAAATGATTACTTATGCCCGTGGATTGTATACAAGGGTCAGTATTGAACCGCTTGTAGGGCAACCTAGGAAATGGGATGGCTTAAGAACAGGATCAGATCCCTGTAGCTTAAGGCTTTTGAATGTTATGAGCCGTGATGGTCTCATAAAAGGCTTCTCCTTACGAGTCGTGAGGATCTCGTAAGTGTAATTTCTCCTTAGGAATCGTGGGGATCTCTAAGTGTGTTGCTCCCTTGTGAGTCGTAAGGATCTCACACAGGTATTTTCTCCTTACAAGGTCGAGAAGACCTTGCAAGTGTCTTTTAGCGAGATTGCGCCATTTCAGGTTTTCACAAACTCGCCGGTAGCCCTGCTGTTTTTACTCACGGAGCCCTTTCGGGTTTTCATCCGTGCCCATTTTGCTTGTGGACGTACCCTTTTTTTTTAACGCGTCAGCCCAAGGATGCTGCAGTTTGCAGTAGTTTAAAAACATTTCGGTCCGTTGTTAGTTTCAGGACATTACGATCCGCAGCTAGTTTAAGGACATTACGGTCCCTTGTTAGTTTAGGGACGTTTCGGTCCACTGTCAGTTTAGGGACATTTCGGTCCGTTGTTAGTTTAGGGACATTTCGGTCCGCCGTCCGTTTTCGGGGCAATGTTTCGCCGGATACTACTTATAGAGTTTGGGCTTGGGAAGATAGCGAGCGGACATAGGTGTCGCCATCTATCGTTGACCTGGGCCGTGACTCATCAGGTGTAGTATTTTTTCAAAAACCGGCCGTTTATTGGCCTGAAGGGTCTTTCGCCATGCATATTCATGAGCAAGTAAGCCCCACCTTGGTAGACCTTGTCTATGATGTATGGGTCCTCATAGTTCAGCTCGAGTTTCCCCCGTTTGGAGATCATAGGTCTCTTGACCACTAGCACGAGTTCACCTTGGCGGAATGTTCTCGGCCTAGTCAATCTCTCGTATGAGTGAGTCATCTTCGCTTTGTAATCTTCTAGGTTTTGTTGCGCCATGAGCCGGGTTTCGTCAAGGGCGTCGAGTTCCTCCAGCCGAAGATGAGCGTTCTCTTCTTCTGTTAGCTCGTAATGAACCGCCACTCGTAGAGAAGGTAGCTCTATCTCCAAGAGGAGTATCATTTATACGCCGAATACCAATGCATACGGCGTTGTATTTATGGTCGTTTTGAACGTAGTTCGATACGCCCAGAGAGCTTCATGCAGTCTCTCGTGCCAGTCCTTTTTTATTTTTGGACACCCTCATCTTTATGATCTTCATCAAGCTCTTGTTAAAAGCCTCAGCCAGACCGTTAGCTCGGGGATTATAGACCGAAGAGTATCTCCAGTCCATGTTATGTTGTTGTGCGAAGCGGCTGATTTTGTGGCTTCTGTAGGCTGGCCCGTTATCGGAGATAATCCTTCGCGGAGTGCCGAACCGATAGATGACGTGCGTCTTGAAGAAATGGAGAATATTCTCCGTCTTCACTTCTCTTAGCGGTATAGCTTCTACCCACTTAGAGAAGTAATCGGTTGTCACCAATATGAACCGATGTCCTCTGGACGATGCTGGCTCGATGGGCCCGATTATGTCAGTTCCCCACATTTCGAACGGCCAGCTAGCCACCATTGGGTGTAGCGGATTCGGATGCTGGTGGATGAAGTCCCCGTGAATTTGGCACGAGTGGCACTGCTTCGCGTATTCGAGACAGTCCTGAATCATCGTAGGCCAATAGTAGCCCATTCTTTTGATCTTCAGCTTCATCTTTGGCCCGGCTTGATGAGAACCGCAGAGTCCGTCATGAGTTTCTTGGACGACTCTCCTTGCTTCTTCTGGCCCCAGGCATCTTAGCCACAGGGAGTCGAACGATCTTTTATACAGAGTATCATTGATGAAAGCGAAAGACAAAGCTCGTTTCATGAGCTGATATCTCGAGGATGCATCTTCAGGTGTTCGACGGGATTTGAAGTAGTCTATAAAGACTTCTCTCTAATACTTAGCCTTTTCCTGGTCTTTTATTTGTAGGTTCGTCTACTTGATCGCTCCCTTTTCTTCGGACGACTCTGGAGATATTTCTGTCGGTGCAAGAACCCGACGGCTTTGCACAACGATCCTCACGTCATTGAGGTTTTCATCAGCCAGTTCTTTAGCGAGTTTGGCAAACACACCCGCTTTGCTATTTTCCGCACGCGGTATACTTTCCAGGGCGTAGGAGAGAATTTGAGTCAGTAATTGTTGCACTCTCTCACCGTACCTTACCAACTCTGGTTTGCACATTTGATAGTCGCCGTTTACTTGGCTAACGACCAGTTGGGAGTCTCCGTATATGAGGAGGTCTTCGATTCCCATGTCGACAGCGATCTTAAGACCTGCTATCAAAACTTCATATTCAGCTTCATTGTTCATCCCCGACTCTGTTAAGGAGAAGGCAAAGCGCATTATCCCTCCTTGTGGAGTCACGAAGATGAGGCCTACCCCCGATTTGATTATAGGGGAGCTGTGCTTTCGCTTTTTCATCGAGGATGCCCTATTGAAGTAGAGTTCCCATCGGGTATCACTCTTTCTTCTCCCCCTGTCGATCGTGTCAAATGCGTGCTCGTCCGGCAATTCACAATTTATGGGTGAATCAGTAGGTATCGGATGCTCAGCGAAGAAGTCAGCGATGGCCTGGCCTTTCACTGCTTTGAGGGGTCGATATGTTATCGAGAACTCCATCAAGAGGAGGGTCCATTTAACGAGTCGTCCTGTTAGTATGGCTCTCGACATCAAATATTTGAGAGGGTCCGCTTTTGATATGAGGTAGACCTCATGCGCTAATGCATAGTGCCGAAGCTTCGTTATCGCGAAAATTAATGCCAGGCAGTGTTTTTTGATGGGGAGTAGTTGTTTTCTACCCCCAGGAGAACTCGACTCAAATAGTAGAGGGCTCTTTCCTTCCTTTGGTCATTCTCCTATACCCATAGCGCGCCTAAAGAACTTTCAAGGGCTGTTGTGTACAGGATGAGAGGCTTTCCCTTGACCGGAGCGGTCAGTACTGGCGGATTCTGCAGGTATTGCTTGATTTCGTCCAGTGCGCTTTGACATTTGCAATCCCAGACGAAAGGAGTCCCCTTCTTCATTAGATGACTGTAGGGGCGGCACTTGCCGGAGAGATTGGCTGTGAACCGTCGGATATATGCGAGCTTTCCTTGAAGAGATCGCAGTTGCTTGAGAGTTCTTGGCGAAGGTATTTCCATAATCGCCTTGATCTTTGATGGATCTATTTCGATACCTCGATGTCGTATGATGAACCCTAGAAATTTGCCCGAGGAAACTCCGAACGCGCATTTGAGAAGGTTCATCTTTAGGTTGTATTTCCGAAGACGTTGGAATACTACCTTCAGATGCTCCCAATGCTCCCCGTGTGATTTGCTTTTTACCACAAGGTCGTCAATATAGCATTCGACGATTTCATGTATGAAGTCATCAAAAATCTTCGTCATGGCCCTCTAATAGGTGGCGCCGGCATTCTTCAGACCAAAAGGTATCATTTTGTAGCAGAATATGCCCAACGGGGTCCGGAAAGCGGTATGCCTCTGGTCTTCGGGATGCATCTTTATTTGATCGTACCCCGATGAGCCATCCATGAAGGAGAAAACTTTGTGAGTGGATATGTTGTCTATCATCAGCTCAGTAACCAGTATGGGGAAGTCATCTTTTGGACAAACTTTGTTGAGGTCCCGAAAGTTCACGCAGATGCGCACCGTCCCATTCTTCTTCATCACTGGGACGATGTTGGCAATCCAATCAGGGTATTGAACTTCTTAGATGAAGACGGAGTCGATTAGTTTCTTGACCTCAGCATTTATGCTCATTTCAAGTTCGAGCCGCATTCTTCTCGGTGCTTGTTTGATTGGCTTGATGTCCGGAGATACCACCAGTTTGTGCACAGCAACTTCTGGATACAGTCTCGGCATTTCAGAGTAGTTCCATGCGAAACAGTCTTTATACTGCATGAGCACGTCTTTAAGTGTAGCCACCTTTTCTTCAGATAACAGCTCATTGACGAACATTGGTCGTGGGTCGTTTGTCATCCCTAAGTCGATTTTTCTGAGGTTATCTGCAGGAGTATGTATCCCATCTTCCAGCTCTTTTGGTGCCGGTGGAAACTCTGAGATCACTTCGTCATCATCGCTTTCAAAGCACTAGGAAAGGTCATCCATATTCTGGGGCACTCTTTCATTTGTCAGCTTTATTACGTGACAGGTGCAAGATCGTTTCCAAAACCGATGTTGATCTGGTTCTACTCTCGCCTGTTTCCCCCAATCAGAGCAAAGCTCTGTTCAAATTTCGAAATTTGAAATGAAGCAGCGCTTCATAGCAGAGCCAGCGCTGAGATTCAAAAACTCTGATGCAGCGCTCACGTGCAAAGCATGAGAGCGCTCGCGCTAGCAACGCCAACGCTAGCAGCGCCAGCGCTGAGAGTCAAAGACTCTAAAGTAGCGCACCACGTGCAAAGCACGTGAGCGCTGCACTCTAGGCAGCACACCATGTGCAAAGCACGTGAGCGCTAGCGATAGAATAAATTGTTCTCAGCCTTTGTATCAAAGATACAACGAACATGATTAAAAATCATCAATTGACCAGAATAAAATTCTGTTGAAGAAACATTCCTCAGAATCTTTCCAAACAGGAAAGATTGTGCTCTGAAAATCAGAGCACCGTTAGATCAATAATCCAATGGTGATTAAAAATCACTAAAATAAAGAATAAGTTCTGTATGGGAAAAGATTTCCCAATCTTGTTAAAAACAAGAAGATTACCTTCTGTAAATCATAAGCCTTTGGATCAAAGATCCAACGGGGGAACATCCCCAAATCAATTAGAGAAAAGATCTCTTCAACCGATTCAACAAATCAGCCTACCATATATAAAGGCCCCAAGATTTCAAGTCTCGGAGAGAGGAACCCCCTCCCACACAAGCTTTGAGAAATTTCAAAGAAAAGAGCAAGCTCTGAGAAGAAGAACTTTTCTTTAAGGTAAAAACAGAGAGATAAAAAAAATCTCATCAGAAAAATAACTTAGTTCTTATGTTAGATCATAGATCTTTAAGACAAATTTTCTTTCACAAAAGAGATCATAACATCTCATTATAAATGGGGGGAGAATAATTCAATTCTCTTAGGATCACAGATCCATAAAGGCAAAATCTTTCACCAAAAACATAAGAGATTGAAACATCTCCTATAAAATAAGAACTTTATTCTTAGATCCATGAGACAAAGTCTCTTATAAGAGAGAATTTAATTCTCAGAGCGTAAAGCTGCCTAAAAAGAGCCTTAGCGCTCCAAGTTTAAAGAATCACCTCAGTGCTCCAAAGTCTGGCGCACAGCGCCAAGCGCGCCACGTGCTCCTCACGTGTGCGCTATTTCACAGGAAGCGCTCTGCGCTCATTGACTGGCACACAGCGCCAAGCGCGCCACGTGCTCCTCACATGTGTACTATTTCACAAAAAGCACGCTGCGCTCATTGACTGGTGTACAGCGCCAAGCGCGCCACGTGCTCCTCACGTGTGCGCTATTTCACAAGAAGCGCTCTGCGCTTATTGTCTGGCGCACAGCGCCAAGCGCACCACGTGCTCCTCACGTGTGCGCTACATTATAAGAAGCGCTCTGCGCTCATTGACTGGCGCACAGCGCCAAGCGCACCACGTGCTCCTCATGTGTGCGCTATTTCACAAGAAGCGCCCTGCACTCATTAACTGGCGCACAGCGCCAAGCGCACCACGTGTTCCTCACGTGTGCGCTGAGAGAACATAAATTGTTCTTTAAATGATAAAGTCCAGAGCCATAATGAGTGCTCAGCTTTCAATAAAAAACAAAAAGTTTTCAGAACCAATGCTCAGCATTGTTAAATGAAAAAGGACTGAGCCTAATTAAATGTCTAACATTTTAAATGAATGGGCCGAGCCCAAGTTAGCCAAAATCCCCAATTTAGATTAATTGAGCCCATATGCTCATAAATCTTTGATCTTAGTCCCAAATTGGACTACAGATCTCCTAACCAATATTGGTTCAAGGGTGCATCTCTTCACTCCTCTAATATTTATCGTTGTAATCCTTCAACGTCTTCAAAGAGGTGGCGGGTCCCAACAACCAGACATTCCACGGACTGTGGGGTCCTTAAACTCATGGACTATGATGTCCTTAAACTTTACAGACCATGACATCTTTAAACAATGGACTATGATGTCCTTAAACTCCATGGACCGCAATGTCCTTAAACTAAAACAATAGAGCTCAAATGCTCTTTTGTTGGATCTAAATTATCCTGTTAAATAGATCTTAGTCTAAAATTAGACTAACGTATCCTTAACAAATTGTTGAGCAGATCTTAGTCTAAAATTAGACTAACGTATCCTTAACAAACGTTTAAGTTGATCTTAGTCTAAAACAAGACTAACGATCTTTAAACCCAACCCAAACCCAAATCTAAGAAAATACGGATTTGGACTAATCCACGCCCTACGGGCAACAACATAAATTAGTCTCCGTATACAATCCACGGGCAACCAAAAATAAAACAAACACACACGACACGAAACGACCATCTGGAAAAGGAGAAAGTGGTTACCGCGATGCGGTAGCGTAATTAACTGCAGGGGCTTGCGCCTGCAGGGAAGAGCATCCCCACAATCAAAAACCCCTCAAACGAGGGAGAATCTGATGAAGTCTACTACAATGGCCGCATCCGTCTAACCTCCGATACACGGTGCCATAAATCAACTTGGCATCTTCGGAGAGGTGGACGGAGAAAACCAAATAGCATCTACCCCCTAATTCAGGCAAGACGACCTACGCGGTTTCGTTTCTGTGTTCGGCGGTGAACAGATTCTGACACGCCCGGTAGGACCTTTTCCTCTTTCTACTCCATACTTCGTGTGTCGTGCTTCGCGAACAAATCGCGGTTTGCTATGGTTACCTTTGGATGTGAAGTACTAAGATTTGGTATCTTGCTCCGTGCAGAAAAAACAGAAGATCAATGGCTTCAAGTTGCACTAACTGCAACAACTCCCACTCCGTCCTCGCCGGAGGAGTGACCTACGGGCCTCAAGCGGCCTCCCTTTTTACGATGCCAGTGGAACAGGTGACGCAAGCCACTACTGGGATGTTCTTTGGGACCATGTTCCCACCAATGAGCTTCAACGCCCCATTTTCGTCGCAAGAAACTCCGAAGAAGTCGGTCTTTGATCGGCTTACAACTACCGCGGCCCCTCTCAACGGGTCGCCCAAGTCCAGCACCTCAGTCTTTGATAGGCTAAGCCAAGACTCCAATGAGCCCGTGAAGAAGCCCGCGATACCTGAAGGGGTTATTCCGAAATGAATAACCATTCTTGCTCCTGAAGTCGCCAAAGCGGCTTCTCCTGCTAAGGGGTCGGTCTTCGCAAGACTGGCCATTCCAACTCCCACTCCAGGCGAAATAACCAAGGTTGCTTCCCCTGCCAAAAAGTCGGTCTTTTCAAGATTGATTGTTCCCTCTCAACAGACGTCAGTCTTCGATAGACTGTGGCACTAACAGCAACTCCTCATTAGAGCGGGGGGCATAAAGAAGCTCATCCAACAGCCGAGGTGGTCCCATCCGCAAGGCATGCTCGACGTTGCCACTGGCGCCGAGTGAGAAAAGCCGGGGGTAATTCCCCATCTGGATTTACTCTGCCGGCTCCGACGGTGGAAGTCGACGCTGCTGTTCCAACTGGGAACAGCTTTGAACTACTTAACAGGGTGCCCAGAAATTCGCCAACTACCATGCTAAAAAAGTCTCCTCCGCCTGTTAAAAAGATCACAAAGGCGAAGCCGGAGCAGCCCCCTCAGCGGCTGTCCTCCAAAATTTACAAAGTCTGGCGACAGGTTCAAGACTCGGTGTTCAATCAAGATTACTCTCGCCAACCAAAGAAGATGAAAGCTCGGCAAGAGAAGGACCACACTGTCATACCACAGGAGATGTCATCTATTTGGGTGCCCGCTGCAACGGTTCCCTTAACTTCGACCGCTCACAAAAGAAGGAGGCCGGAGAAAGTCTTCATGTCCGCGACGAATCTTAAGAACGCTGAATCTAAACGCCCCAAGTCTGGGGGCATAGTGGTGCACACTGTTTATATGGCATCCGGGAAAGAGGATAGCCGTATCTCCACGGGTCATCGACCGCTCACCAGATCCGTAACAAAGGCCCAGGAGCAACAACAGAAGCTTCATGAAATGTTAACACAGATGGCCGCACTCACAGGGCCAAAAGAAAGCCTGGAGACGTCGTCAGACCAGCGTCATGAACAAGAAACTGATACTGAGTTCCTCCGCAGAATCCTCGAGAAAAAGGACAAAGAGGCAGCGGAACAAGCGACCAACATAAAACGAATGGCGCTTTTATTCCAAGACATGGTTGAGATGATGTTACAGCCGGATCCTCCAGCTGAAGACCCCCCGGATTATCCTTGGATACGACAGAAGGGAGACATCGAACCCTCTTCCGGCTTGTTCAGCAGCCAAGGAAGAGACCATTTCTAAAGCCGCCCTGGATGACTATATCGCTCAACAGATATGAGCTCATTAGACGAACGAAGCAGCCGGCCAAATTGTCAAGACTGGACGACCATATCCGGGTTGGTACGACCAAATAAAGTACCCGCCGGGATATACGATCCCTAAATTCCATGATATAAGGGGACGGGAAATCCACATCAGCACGTTGCTCAATTCAGGGCTCTGTGCGGCAACACTGGAGGTGACGATAAGCTACTGCTTCGCCAATTCATTGGCAGCTTATTGGAAACAGCGTTTGAATGGTACTCTGAGCTCCCGAATGACTCTGTTAAGACATTTGCAGAAATGGAGCTACTGTTTACGCAGAGATTCGCAAGCGCTAGCGAGCACACCCCGATCACCGCATTAATTAACGCCAGAGTGAAGCCAGGCGAAACATGGGTGTAGTACGCGATATGGTGGCGGAATCTATGGTCAAAGTGCGAGCAACGCATCGAAGAAGCGCCTGCAGTAGGCATGTTTGTGGGAACCCTCGATCCACAGGCGATAATATCCCAATTCATGATGTTCTTCAAGCCGACCACTTTCCAGGCCTTGATCGACAAGCTGGCCCAAATGGACCAGATGGGCTATAGGCCTTCCTTTTCAAAAATGGAGCCTTAGAATTAAAAGGGGAAAGGGAAAGCGACCTTCGTCGCCAATGCTCAGCAGCAGCCCAGTGGTCCAAAACCAACCGATCGCCAAGAGGATAGACGGCGATTCTTTAATGAGAAACTGAAGCGCCCTTATTCGTTTCCCTGGGATAAAACGAAAAGACTGTTCGAGCTGACGGTGCGCAACAGGCTCATCACCTTGCCGGATCCAAAATGCCCATTGCAACCCGGTGAGGCCAATAATCCCAATTATTGCCCCTATCACCAACTGGTAGGCCATCCAATCGAAAATTGCTTCGTCTTCAAAGGCTGGATTAAGGACCAATACCAACAGGGAAAATTCGCACTGTTCGAGAATTGGAAAGTAAGCCCGCCTCAGCCACACGCTCTTAAAAGGGGGACACACCGGGGGCATCATGCTTTTTTGTAGAAGAAACTTCATGGGAGGTCTCTCTTTCAGCCAAGATGAAAAGAATGCTGAAGGATCTCCAAACATGCCCGGCGATCAGGTGGAAAAGTCTGCTGGAACCCGAGATCATTGAGGGAATGCTGAAGCTGCGCCTGACTCCAGGAATTGGTAGCGATAATCAAAACGCTCAGGCTCAGCCGTCAAAGTCTTCGAAGAAAAAGAAGAAGCCCAAAAAGCCCGCGCAGTCTGACGATAAACGTACGAATCTGCAAAAGCATATTGACGCGCTGTAGGAATACAACCAGAAGGCGCGAACCCCAGTCATGCTTCAAGAGTTTCTCAATCACATCCTTGAAAGTGAAGATAACGACAATGATCAGGGAGAC
Source organism: Agapanthus africanus (assembly GCA_030015575.1). Lineage (NCBI taxonomy): Eukaryota > Viridiplantae > Streptophyta > Magnoliopsida > Asparagales > Amaryllidaceae > Agapanthus > Agapanthus africanus. The sequence continues at coordinate 124,644,756 of CM057350.1, read as the reverse complement.
GACTCGTCAAAGGAACCCGAAGATTATGTGACAAGTTGCCATATGATCTCTCATTCGTCGCTAAGTAACAAAGAAGCTCACTCGGCGTTAGAAGATAACATAGAGGAGCTAGGGGCAGGAGCAGTGCCAAAATCCTTGGATTATGTGATAAGGTCTATCAAGGAGAAACCTACTTGCTCATAGAGCATCCGGCGAAACCTCGCCTCAAAGCTACTATGGACCGAAAAGTCCGTAAACTACAAATTTGCCTCAAATATAGCAACGATGGACCACAATGTCCTAAAACTTGCAACTGACCGAGACGTCTATAAACTATTACGGACCGCAGCATCCTAAGGCTGACGCAAAAAAAATGGTACGTCCATAAGCGAGGTGGGAACGGATAAAAACCCGAAAGGGCTCTATGAGTAAAAACAGCAGGACTACCGGCGAGTTTGTGAAAACCCGAAAGGGCGCAATCTCATTAAAAGACACTTGCAATGTCCTCTTGAACCTGCAAGGAGAAAATACCTGCGTGAGATCCTTATGACTCATAAAAGAGCAACACACTTAGGAATCCCCACGATTCCTAAGGAGAAAACACACTTACGAGATTCTCACGACTCGTAAGGAGAATTCCCCTTTGAGACATTCACGGCTCATAGGATTCAAATGCCTTAAGCTACAGGGATCTGAACCTGTTCTTAAGCTATCACACCCCGATTTCGCACTACAAGCGTTTCAATATTGACCCTTGTATACAATCCACAGGCGCGAATAAACATTTCCCTAACAAAGTCCCACCAGCGACTAGGGATATGCTCACACAGTGGACAATTCTTGTAAGTCCTCTCAACTTATAAGGAAAAAACACTCTTGTAAGATCCTTACGACTTACAAGAGAACATACACTTAAGAATCCTCACGATTTTTAAGGAGAAAACGCACTTACGAGATCCTCACGACTCGTAGAGAGAAACACCTTTATGAGACCCTTACGGCTCATGAAGTTAAAAGCCTTAGTCGATAGGATCCTAATCCTAATTGCTAAGCCACCTTTGTTTGAACCAACAAAGGCAAATGATGATTCGCTCCTGGCAATGTCCTAGTTGTAGCGATGCTGATGCCTAAATCGGTATCAGATCCCAAGTCTAAACTCGCGATAAAAATCAGCGAGCCAAAAATGCATATGAAATAACCGAAATGATGGGACAACTTGCCACAAAATCAGCAAGTAAAATATATGCATACAAAATAGCCGAAATGATTGGGCAACTCGCAATAAAAAGCAGCGAGTAAAAAGAAAAAATAGCCGAAATGATTGGGCACCAAGGAAATAGCCGAAATGATTGGGCAATCGCGACTTTCGCGATACAAAAAGCTAAAATGATAAAGCATCACAGAAAGAAAACAAAAAAATAATACATATAAAATGAAACTTTTGCCCTACAGGTGAGATCGCATCAATCCCTGTATACAATCCAAGGGCGCAAACAAAGAGAGAACCATATCATCCCACCAGGCTCCATCGAAAAGAGTTCCAAATCTCGACGGTTCACAGACAACCTAGAGACCACCTCGACATTCGTCTCGTTACAGTAGACACAATGTCAGCAAAGCGGAGCCACGGCAAAGTCCCTAGTTTCAAATCTCGACGGTTCACAAACAACCTAGACACCACCTCAACATTTGTCTCGTTACAGCAGACGCAACGTCAGTAAAGCAGAGCCATGGCAAAGTCCTTAGTTCTAAATCTCGACGGTTCAAAGACAACCTAGAGACCACCTCGACATTCATCGTGTTACAGCAGACGCAACGTCAGCAAAGCGGAGCCACGGCAAAGTCCCTAGTTCCAAATCTCGACGGCTCATAGACAACCTAGAGACCACCTCGACATTCGTCTCGTTACAGCATACGCAACGTTAGCAAAGCGGAGACACGGCAAAGTCCCTAGTTCCAAATATCGACGGTTCATAGACAACCTAGAGACCACATCGACATTCGTCTCGTTACAGCAGATGCAAGGTCAGCAAAGCGGAGCTATGGCAAAGTCCCTAGTTCCAAATCTCGACGGTTCACAGACAACCTAGAGACCACCTCGACATTAGTCTCGTTACAGCAGACGCAACATCAGCAAAGCGGAGCCACGGCAAAGTCCCTAGTTCCAAATCTCTACAGTTCACAGACAACCTAGAGACCACCTCGACATTCGTCTCGTTACAGCAGACGCAACATCAGCAAAGCGGAGCAACGGAAAAGTCCCTAGTTCCAAATATCGACGGTTCACAGACAACCTAGAGACCACCTCGACATTCGTCTCATTACAGCAGACGCAACGTCAGCAAAGCGGAGCCACGGCAAAGTCCCTAGTTCCAAATCTCGACGGTTCACAGACAACCTAGAAACCACCTCGACATTCGTCTCGTTACAGCAGACGCAGTGTCAACAACGGCGTTTCTTCTTAACCCCAGTAGGATGCAGATACAATATCAACAACTGACCCTAGGGTCAAAACAATGGAGCCATGGCAAAATCCCTAGTTCCAAGCTTCGACGGTTCACAGGCAACCTAGAGACAACTGTGACATTCGTCTCGATACAGTAGACACAATTCCAGCAAACGAAGCAAAGGCCAAATTCCTAGCTTCAGGGTCTTGACGGCAACTAAAATAAAACCTGAAGGACTATCGGAGATCGTCCCACACCAGCGCAGAGTGGTTATGACTCATCGGGGCTCCCCAAACTGAGCCTAACCTCAAGTAAAAAGCGGCAAGGCAAAATTCCTAACGCTTGCTCTTCCAACGGTCAAACTGCCTAGGAAGATTGCTTGAAGACGTCTTGTCCAGCCCCCGAAGGGATCAGAGACACGACAGTTGCAAGGCTACCCGAACGGTAAGATTTCCTATCGAGGAATACATCAGCCGACGCGACGGTACGACGGACAAAGCCCTAGTACCACAGACCCTAACGAACCTCTGTCGTAAAGAGCAGAGGTTAACTGTGACGTTAGGACATTCTTGCGATAACTTCTAGATTCGTCTTGACTCGTGAGGAAATTCGTGTCCTTGCGAGAACTTCTCGATTCGTCTCGACTCGTAGGGAAAGCCTTAGGAAATGGGGATAAAGACCTGTTTCTTAAGCACTGGGGCCCTGCAAGTCAGTCCAAGATGGACTATTGCATACTATTTACGGGCCACACTCTCCAAAGTCGAATCTCGACAAGGGGGAAACAACCACTTACGAGTCCTCTCGACTTGTAAGAGGGAAAAATTCTCTTGTGAGATCCTTACGACTCTCAAGAGAAAACATACATTTAGGAGTCCTCACGACTCCTAGGGAGAAAATACACATATGGGATCCTCACGACTCGTAAGGAGAAAAGTCTTTGTGAGACCCTCACGGCTCATAAAGTTGAAAAGTCTTAGGTGGCAGATCTGAACCTGTTTCCTAAGCCATCTCTACCATGCAAAGAGTTAAAGATGAACTATTATCTATCATCTACAGACCACCTCTGCCGAAATTACATGCTAAAGAAATGGAGGTGATACCCAAGAATGCGTAAACTGCTTCGCGCCAAGTCAAAACAAAAGGCATAACCTACGGGCATCGACCAAATACTATGCAAGACAATAAAGAGAACATTCGATTCGCATTCAGTTAAGCATTCGGAGCGCACCCATTCATGTATATACGAAAAGGTTTAATACAGAAAATAAAAGAACGGAAACGAAAAATTTATCATTCATACTTTAGAAAATTCTTATATTGATGAAAACAGTAAACAAAAGCATCATTAAAATGTTTACAATGGCAAAACATTGAATCCAGGACACGGATTAAGAAATTCGAAAGTGAAATCGTCTAAAATGTTTCTGGCCTCTCTGACCATTCTCGTATGCTTCCACTCATGCTCGCAAGCGTCAGGCTCTTCGCCGATGTCCTCTATCCTCTGATAAGCAGCGATTATCGTCGTCTGCTGGAAAACTTGATGCAGAATATCAATGAGATTATCTCGTCGTTTCTTTGAGATCAGGCCCGTCAGATATACTGAGTGCACCTTATCTTCAGCGTCATCCAGTGCATTAAGTGGCATGGCTTCATAAAATCCAGAAAGCACTTCCCAAATTGCTCCCACTATAATCTTCAAGAGAGCGGAGCGACGAGGGAGTAGTCGACCGATGTGTGCATTGAAACGATTCATAAATTCAGCACATTGGGTGTTTGTGAACTCCTGGTTTTGACGACGGCCCTGTACACGAATGTCTTCATAAGAAATGATTTCGTTAAGGCAGTACAGATGAGCGGCCATAGCACCTGAAAATGAAAATCAGTGAGAGTTTAGCGGACAGACTGATCAAAACACGGGGATTCAGACAACTCTTGATATCCGCATGAAGAAAACAAATGCTGACTAAAACACCCAACAGATTCAAATTTGTGCAATTAAGGGGGGAATCCTAAAAGGACTCTCAGTTAATGAGGGACCCCTCGGGGTAAGGAGTAAATCTCCCATTGAGAGCAGCGCTCTACAACAGAGTGACATCTGTCAGCTCTGATGATGAAAGGGATAAAAACTCCTCAAGAAAAATTTTAAGAGCCATACTCTGTAAAAATTATGGAATAACCCATCAGAAAACTTAAAGTAAAGCTTTTAATGAATTAAAAATTTCGAGATCTTCAAGATCTGTGAACTCTAAGAGTTCTTCACGAACAATGTTCCAGTTCATAGGTTAAAATCACCCTAAAAAAAAGATTATCTCTTGAAGATCTCTGATCTAAAAGATGAGCATGGCTCTGGATAAAAAAACCCTAAAGTTTTTAGATCTATGATCTAAAGTTGAGCATGACTCTGTTAATGGGTAAAACCCTAAAATATATATATATTAGATCTATGATCTAAGGAGAGCAAAGCTCTGTTAAAAAGTTCAATTCATACCTAAGTTGGGCAGAGTTTTGACTCTTAAGAAATTTCTTAAGGGAAAGAACTTGGCTCTGAAGAAGAATTAATTCTCAGAAAACAAGAAAGAAGATGAACAGAGATCATCTCAAGGGCCAAAAGTCCTATTTATAGGCATTGAGAGCCGTTTCAACTTCGAAAGTTGATCTAAGGGTGCAGATGCTGCCAGCACGTATGAGCCACGTGAGCGCAACGGTGGGGGGCATTTTTTCCCTCAATCAAAGCAAAGTTCTGTTCAAATTTCAAAATTTAAAATGAACCAGCGCTTCATAGCAGCGCCAGCGCTGAGAGTCAAAGACTCTGATGCAGCGCTCACGTGCAAAGCGCGAGAGCGCTCACGCTAGCAGCACCAGCGCTGAGAGTCAAAGACTCTAAAGCAGCGCACTATGTGCAAAGCACGTGAGCGCTAGCGCTAAGAGCGCTGCACTCTAGGCAGCGCACCACGTGCAAAGCACGTGAGCACTAGCGATAGAACAAAATGTTCTAGACCCTTGGATCAAAGATCCAACGAATATGATTAAAAATCATCAATTGACCAGAATAAAATTCTGTTGAGGAAACATTCTTCAGAATCTTTCCAAACAGAAAAGATTGTGCTCTGAAAATCAGAGCACCGTTGGATCAGTGATCCAATGGTGATTAAAAATCACCAAAATACAAAATAAGTTCTGTATGGGAAAAAAATTCCCAATCTTATTAAAAACAAGAAGATTGCTTTCTGTAAACCAGAAGCCCTTGGATCAAAGATCCAACGGGGGAAACATCCCCAAATAAATTAGAGAAAAGATCTCTTCAACCGATTCAACAAATCAGCCTACCCTATATAAAGGCTCCAAGACTTCAAGTCTCAGAGAGAGGAACCCCCCCCCCCCACAAGCTTTGAGAAATTTCAAAGAAAAGAGTAAGCTCTGAGAAGAAGAACTTTTTTTCAAGGTAAAAATAGAGAGATAAAAAAAATCTCATCAGAAAAATAACTTAGTTCTTATGCTAGATCATAGATCTTTAAGACAAATTGTCTTTCATAAAAGAGATCATAACATCTCATTATAAAAGGAGGGAGAATAATTTAATTCTCTTAGGATCACAGATCCATAAAGGCAAAGCCTTTCACCAAAAACATAAGAGATTAAAACATCTTCTATAAAATAAGAACTTTGTTCTTAGATCCATGATAAAAAATCTCTTATAAGAGAGAATTTAATTCTCAGAGCGCAAAGCTGCCTAAAAAGAGCCTTAGCGCTCCAAGTTTAAAGAAGCACCTCAGAGCTCCAAAGTCTGACGCATAGCGCCAAGCGCGCCACATGCTCTTTAAGTGTGCGCTATTTCACAAGAAGCGCTATGCGCTCATTGACTAGCGCACAGCGCCAAGCGCGCCACGTGCTCCTCACGTGTGCGCTATTTCACAAAAAGCGCTATGCGCTCATTGACTGGCGTACAGTGCCAAGCACGCCATGTGCTCCTCACGTGTGCGCTATTTCATAAGAAGCGCTCTGCGCTCTCATTGTCTGGTGCACAGCGCCAAGCGCACCACGCGCTCCTCACATGTGTGCTACATCACAAGAAGCGCTCTGCGCTCATTGACTGGCGCACAGCGCCAAGCGCACCACATGCTCTTCACGTGTGCGCTATTTCACAAGAAGCGCCCTGCGCTCATTAACTGGTGCACGGCGCCAAGCGCACCACGTGTTCCTCACGTGTGCACTGAGAGAACATAAATTGTTCTTTAAATGATAAAGTCCAGAGCCATAATGAGTGCTCAGCATTCAATAAAAAAACAAAAAGTTGTCAGAACCAATACTCAGCATTGTTAAATGAAAAAGAACTGAGCCTAATTAAATGTCTAACATTTTAAATGAATGGGCCGAGCCCAAGTTGGCCACAGATCCCCAATTCAGATTAATTGAGCCCATATACTTATAAATCTTTGATCTTAGTCCCAATTGGACTATAGATCTCCCAACCAATATTGGTTCAAGGGTACATCTTTTCACTCCTCTGATATTTGTCGTTGTAATCCTTCAACGTCTTCAGAAAGGTGACGGGTCCCGACAACCAGACATTCCACGGACTGTAGGGTCCTTAAACTCATGGACTATGATATCTTTAAACTTTACAGACTATGACGTCTTTAAACTATGGACTATGATGTTTTTAAACTCCATGGACCGCAATGTCCTTAAACTAAAACAATAGAGCCCAAATGCTCTTTTGTTGGATCTAAATTATCCTGTTAAGTAGATCTTAGTCTAAAATTAGACTAACGTATCTTTAACAAATTGTTGAGCAAATCTTAGTCTAAAATTAGACTAACGTATCCTTAACAAACGTTTAAGTTGATCTTATTCTAAAAGAGGACTAACGATCCTTAAACCCGACCCAAACCCAAATCTAAGAAAATACGGATTTGGACTAATCCACGCCCTACGGGCGATAACATAAATTAGTCTCCGTATACAATCCACAGGAAACCAAAAATAAAACAAACACACACGACACGAAGTGACCATCTGGAGAAGGAGAAAGCGGTTACCGTGATGCGGTAGCGTAATTAACTGCTAGGCTTGCGCCTGCAAGGAAGAGCGTCCCCACAATCAAAAACCCCTCAAACGAGGGGGAATCTGACGAGGTCTGCTACAACGTCCGCATCCATCTAAACCTCTGATACACGGTGTCATAAATCAACTTGGCATCTTCAGAGAGGTGAACGGATAAAACCAAATAGCATTTGCCCACTAATTCAGGCAAGACGACCTACGCGGTTTCGTCTCTGTGTTCGGCGGTGAACATCGCCATATACGTTGCTTTTGGTATATGCTTTTGCGGTGGGGCTACCCTCCAACTGTTAGATAGAGCGAACCTGCCGAGTTGATATTGGTCTTCAACCCAGTTTTTGAAGGTGAAGCAGTTTTTAAGAGGATGTCCTATCGCTCGGTGATAGGGGAAATAATCCGGATGAGAGGTCTCGTCTGCTTGATCGGGGTGTTTGGACTCCGAAAGTGTAATCATTTGATATTTTATGACAAGATCGAATATCTTCCTTATCTTGTCTTAGGGAGAAGAATATGCTCGACCCATTTTCTTTATCAGCAATGGATTCCGGCCACCCAATTCTCGATCGCGTGGCTTCTTGGACCTGCTTTGCTGTTGTCGAATGTTTTTTCCGTTCTTCAACTTGTTTTTGCTTTTGCGTCGGGTCTTTTGTATGACAGGCTAGCGACGAAGGGCATCGTCATTCTCCGTAGCCTGCTGAAGGAGGCACTACGTCCTGGCTTTCTCGTAAATGGCCATTTCGCGGATATGATCATCCCGGGCCTTTTGACCCGCTTCCCTTATTAGCTTGTCCATCTGTTCTTCGAACAACAGACTTGGCACTTTCATGGAGGGACCTTGTTTTGGTTTAGGGTTAGCGTCTTCTATCAGAGCATCTCCTTCTTCATCAAAGTCATATATAACTTAGCAGCCATGGAATCGCTCTCGTTTCTTAGGTTGAACATATCCAAGCCCGATCATTTCCATTCTCCCGTTGGGCAATTTTCGCTGAGTTCCAGGGACGTTCCAGATCCTGTTGTAGAACTGAGCCTGTCGAGCAGTCTGTTTGAAGGATACGCCTTGGCACCTCAACAGCCTTTTTAATCCTTCTGTGTAGTATCTGGGCAAACGGGTGGGCTGGAGCCTTTCAAGTGTAGAATCGACACCATGCCAGATTTCTTTCTCTACTTTATTATCCGCAGATCGATAAAAGAGGATCACCTTTTCATCTTTCCGCCTGGGAGGGACGTAGAACGTCTGCAGATCTTGTACACTATAGGTATCGAGTGTGTCGAGTTCTTTGTGATGCTTTCTCGGGACCACGGCGATTTGCAAACTCTGATCATCTCCGGTGAAGGCCTGCATCGATGGGCGGACCGAGAACACTTGCGTTGACGTCATCTTCAGAGTCACTTCCAAAGACCAGAATAGTGGTAGAGGGTCCCGGCTTGTTGCATTGGGACGTCCCTGAATAGACTATCTCTTCTTCCTCCTCGGTATCGCTCCCGAAGACCGGAATAGTGGTGATAGCTTTTTGCTTATTCTCCGGTTTATGGCATCTTTCCGTGTCTTCAAAGTCTGGCAGAAAGTACTTTGCGTCCTCATATTTGCAGACTTCATTCACGGAGAATGGGTTTAGCTCCCCCGTTACGGTGTACTCAAGACCATCCTTGAAATACTTCATACACTGATATTGTGTAGAAGGGATGATGTTGTACTCGTGTAACCAAGGCCTGCCGAGTAAAGCATTGTAGAAAGTCTTGGCATCAATGACGTAAAACTTGATGTCAGTAACGAGCAGCTCAAAGCGTAACGTCAGTATCACTGACCCGAGCGTCCGTGATGACTGAGAGTCAAACCCGGAGATAGTGATTTTATCCCGAGCGAGGTGTTGAATGCTCATGCAAATTTCCTTTAGCACTCTCACATTTAGGAGGTTGACAGAGGATCCGTTGTCGACTAAGATCTTCCCTATCTTGATGTCATGGCAGTATCCAGTGACATACAAGGGACGTTTGTGCCCGCACGTCCCGAGGAGGAGGTATTCATCGCCGAAAGTGATGTCAGCTGTGTGAACTTTTTCCAGCTCGTCCTTCATCTTTTCTTCGGCAAGGAAAGCTTGAAACTGGTCAGGCTCTTGTAGTTCCTTTATCAGAGAATCTCTCGCCTCTTTGGATAGCAGAAGGGCGTCAAGAATGCTTAGCTGCGAGAGTATTTTCCTCAAGTGTGCCGGAACGTTGTAATCCACCTTGTTTTTCTTTGGCGGGTCTTTGGCTGCCAGCTCTTCGACGACTCGGTCATTGAGGGCGATATCTTCAGGGATTTTTTCTTTCCCCTTATCTTTTTTGTTCGATCTCTTATTTGCGGGTCCGAGATTCTTTTCGGGTAGCGTACGATTACGCAGCTGAATGTTATCGCAGGTCTTCGTCTCTTCTGCTTCAGAGATGGATTCTTTGAAGAGAGAGCCGAGAGCTATTTCTTCATCGGAATCACTCCCGAAGGTGAGAACTTGCAATCCTTTGGTGTCAACCATGTAACAGTTGCCGGCGGTTCTTTTGCGTTCATCTGCCGTATTCCTCTACCGTCGGCGAGCTTCACGCTTCATCCTTTCGAAGTGTTGCCTGTGAGCGACATACCCTTGCCACCATTTTTTAAAGGCCATGCATTCTTCAGTAGGGTGTGCAATCCTTTGATGGTATAAATAGTAGCTAGGATGTGCATCCGCTTCGTCAAGGTGTATCCTGCCGAGAGTGTTCCTTTTGGAGGGTGGCAGCTTCATTCCCATTGACGGAGCTTTAGCGAATTGTTTCCTCGTCTTAAGCTTACTTCTGTCTGCAATGGATGTGATTTGATCTGGTGGGAGTGTTTTAAAACTTTCGTCCAGTCGTCGGCTTTTGGCTTTTTCAAATATGTCTATTTCACGCTCTCGATCAGCTTTGCTCTTTTGAGAGGCCTCGTTCAGCAGCATGTCAATCATCTCGTCTGACAGTTCTAGGAGTTCTGGTTCAGGATCTGCCCTCAATTTTTCTGCATCAGGAGCTTCTTTGCCATTTATCAAGTGAGAGATCATGTGGCGGCTCGCCACATAGTCTTCAAGCCCTTCTGAAGAATCGTCTCCTTCATCAGCGTCATTTCCTTCATTCTCAAGAACATGCTTAAAGAATTCGTCCAACGTGATTGGGGTCCATGCCTTCTGGTTATATTCTTCCAGTGCATCGATGTATTTCTGTAGACCTGTACGGCTGTCTTAGGGTTGGACGGGCTTCTTATCCTTTTTTTCTTTTTCCTTAAAGACTTTGGAGGCTTGACTTGAATGTTTTGTCCACCTTCACTAACTTTCAGCATTGGGCGAGGCTTCAGCATCCCCTTAATAATCTCGGGTTCCAGCGGGCTCTTCCACCTAATCGCCTGACATGCTTAGAGATCTTTCAGCATTCTTTTCGTTTTGGCTGAAATAGCGACCTCCCATGGAGCTTCTTCTACAAACGAGCATGATGCCCCCGGTGTGTCCGCCTTTTTAAGAGCGTGCGGCTGGGGCGGGATTACTTTCCAATTTTTAGATTGCGTGAATTTGCCTTGCTGGTACTAGTCCTCAATCCAGCCTTTGAAGACAAAGCAATCTTCGATTGGATGGCCTACCACTTGGTGATAGGGGCAATAATTAGGATTGTTGGCATCACCGGACTGTAATGGGCGTTTTGGATCCGGCAAGCTGATGAGCCTGTTGCGCACCGCCAGCTCGAACAGTCTCCTCGTTTTATCCCGGGGAAATGAATAAGGGCGGTTCAGTTTCTCATTAAATAATCGCCGTCTATTGTCTTGGAGATCAGTTGGTTTTGGACTACTGGGCTGCTGCTGAGCATTGGCGACGAAGGTCGTTTTCCCTTTCCCCTTTTCGCTCCGCGTTTCCTACTTCGAAGAGGAAGGCCTGTGGCCCATTTGGGCCAACTTGTCAATCAAGGCCTGGAAAGTAGTTGGCTTGAAGAACATCATTAATTGAGATATGGTCGCATGCGGATCGAGGGTTCCCACAAACATGCCCACTGCAGGAGCTTCTTCTATGCGTTGTTCACACTTTGACCACAGATTCCGCCACCGAATAGCGTATTGAACCCAGGTTTCTCCCTGTTTCACTCTAGCGTTAATTAGTGCGGTGATCGAAGTGCGCTCACTAGCGCTCGCGAATCTTTGTGTAAACAGTAACTCCATTTCTGCAAATGTCTTAACGGAGTCATTCGGGAGCTCAGAGTACCATTCAAACGCTGTCTCCGACAAGCTGCCAACAAACTGGTGAAGCAGTAGCTTATCGTCACCTCCGGTGTTGCCGCACAGAGCCCTGAATTGAGCCACGTGTTGGTGTGGATTTCCCGTCCCCTTATATACGTGTAATTTAGGGATCGTATATCCTGGCGGGTACTTTATTTGATCGTACCAACCCGGATAGGGTCGTCCTGAAGGGTTACACTAGCATCCCGGCCATCTTCCGTGGCCAAATGCGGAACAAAAAATTTTACGATGAACATAAACTTGGCGCTAGAATAACACTAAAACCCGGATCTTTACCATAAACCAAACTAGCAAAAGAATAGAGTTATATCTACTATGATAGAAAGTTATACCTTAAACTTGAACTCCTTCTTCTCCTTGTTGTGAGCTCCTTGGAATGATCTAGATGGCTCCTCCTCTTCGTCTCCTCTTTGCCAAAGAAAGATCCACCCGAAGGCCTCTACCTTGAGCTCCTACCTCAACAATGAAGTAACTAGAGTGCTTGGCTTGCTAGACTAAGAACCCTAGAGTGAGTAGAGAAGTGTTTTGGTGGTTTAATCTTAAAAGCTTATGATTTTCAACACATGAAACACTTAAGCTTTGAGAGAGGAAGATGGAGAGCTAACTATGAGAGAGAAAGAGAATGATAGAATAATATGAACCTTGCTCTCATATGATAAATATATGATAATAATAATAACAATTAAGTAAATTGTGATGGTGAATTGATTTGACCACTATCATTTCATATTTAATGCTAAGCATGCTTCAAGAAGCATCTTATGCTTAACAAAAGAAAAATATCTAGGTCAAAGTAAGTCAACAAATCAAATGGTCAAACCAATTCTAACCATGATACAATTATACTTAATTAATATTATTAATCATATTTCTCATTCTCATTAGGGTTTTGATCAAGTCAATGGTCAAAAACCCTAATGAGGTGTCTCCCTCTCCGCCTCAGTCAACTGTACGTACGTACCAGCATTCGTGTTCCGAAGAAACACGAATACAATGAGACCGAACCAACCCGAAACCAGATACTAGGATCTGGCTTAAACCAAAGCCCACTAGTATCAACTGCCCGAACACCGAACACGCACAAGTACGCATATGTGAACGAACCCTATCGTAAAACCATACGACCTCTACTCGTTTCGCCCAAAGGTGAACAACCCTCTGTGTGGGACTCTAAAGACTCGACACTACGCTGGCAGTGGGTTTAACCATAAGCCGCAAGCGGTACTAGCTGTACGTAACAGCCCCCAGGTAGATGCCGATAAGAAGACCGATGAGGTGAACCCATCTGAACTCCTACTGAGCCTGAATGTGACAATCTCCGTACAGTCCGGTCTGTTCGTCTAAGAGTATCGCATGTTGGGCCTAGGGGGCGGTAAACGTCAGGCCCCTAATAGCGGTACAAGTCATGTCAGAGTGTAGCCCAGAACACCCTGAGAAACTACTAGAAACAGTACCAGTAAATCTCGCTTGCCCTAGCCAGGGACTTTGTGTAATGGCTCTCCTAGACACAGCGCGATATCAACCCCCAATACCGGGAGAGACGAATCCTGTCTAGCCGCCACTGCCTTCAAGTGCTTCAGGACTGCACCCAACTACTACCTGTTTGCACGACTCAATAGAGCCGTGGTAGGGTAGCAATCAAAGAACAGTGGGAACACACTTGAGGCGAAGTAGCAGTGTCAAGTCAACGGACTAAGCTGTACTCATGTCACCTGGGAACTGCTATCTGACGATAGGTATAATACCAACCAACAGTTCCCGACGAGTCATGTCCAGTATACTCGTAACCCAACAAGCACCTGCATACTATCTCCAGTACAACGTACTGATGGCTGTGGGACAGACCATCTACCCTGCTGGGATGAGAAACGTATGCACCAGTCTACTCTGGAGTATCGATGCCCTGTCTCGATAATCCTACAACTAAGGACCTGTATAAGGATGTGCTTATAGACTACCCAGCCCCCACTAGTGTGATCGCCATCACAACGCTGGTAGTCAGGCAAAGATCCTAAGGGCTCCATCAATATGTATTAGCGATATGTTAAAAGAAACATATACACATATTAAGATAGATACAAACCAAGTAGCATACTACTATATCGAGCAAAACTGTCGTAAATCCGTGTAAATATCCCAAGCTTTCAAAATGTATTATACAAACTAGTAGTATACAATAATGGCCTCTAGGGCATACATATCCAACAATCTCCTACTTGACTAAAGGCCAGTAATTGGTGAACCACATACCCAACGTCTGCACTAAGGCCAGCTGCTGGCGTATCGCATACCCAATAGCTCAAAAAGTCGCTCGAACTGTGTTTGAGGGAGGGCCTTTGTGAATGGATCCGCCGTGTTATCTTTAGTGTCCACTCTCCGTACCTCGATCTCCTGGTGATCAATGATCTCCCTGATCAGGTGATACCGCCTTAATATGTGTCTGGACTTCTCATGGGACCTTAGTTCCTTCGCTAAAGTATAGCCCCATTGTTATCGCAATACAAAGGTATTGGGTCAACAATGGACGGAACCACCTGAAGTTTACTAATGAACTTCTTCATCCAGATCGTCTCTTTTGCGGCATCGCTTGCAGCAATGTATTCAGCCTCCATCGTCGAGTCTGCGACGGTATCCTGTTTGGAACTCCTCCAACACACCGCCCCTCCGTTGAGGGTAAACACAAAACCCGAGACAGACTTGTTGTCATCCTTATCACTCTGGAAGCTTGAATCGGTAAAGGACTCGACCCTGAGGTCTCCATTACCGTAAACCAGGAACATCTCCTTAGTCCTTCTCAGGTACTTGAGAATGTTCTTCACTGTCGTCCAGTGGTTTTCACCTGGGTCTGACTGATACCGGCTCACCACGCTCAGCGCGTAAGCTACATCTGGTCTTGTACATAGCATCGTATACATTATAGATCCTACCGCCGAAGCATAGGGTATAGTGCTCATGCGAACCCTCTCCTCGTCAGTCTTGGGAGACATCTTCTTGGAGAGGGTGATTCCGTGCAATGCTGGTATATTACCGCATTTGGAATCTTCCATATTAAATCTCTTTAGTATGGTCTCTATGTACCTGGACTGCGAAAGTCCCAGTAATCTCTTGGATCTATCTCTGTAGATCCTGATCCCCAGTATGCATGTGGCATCACCCAGGTTCTTCATGGAGAACCGTTGTGACAAGAATAGCTTGACCGATTGTAGCATAGGAACATCATTTCCTATCAAAAGAATTTCGTCCACGTACAAGACTAGGAACACGACAGTTCGTCCTACAATCTTCTTATAGATACAAGGTTCATCTTCGTTCTTGATGAAATCAAATTCCTTGATTGCCTCATCAAAACAGATGTTCCAGCTCCGTGATGCCTGCTTTAATCCATAAATGGATTTAAGCAACTTGCACACCTTCCCGCTACTCCCACTGTCTAAAAAACCTTCTGGCTGATCCATATAAACGCACTCTTCTAAACTGCCGTTTAGAAAAGACTTTTTTACGTCCATCTGCCAAATCTCATATACATGGAAGGCAGCAATGGCAAGTAGGATTCGAATGGATTTGAGAATAGCCACTGGAGAAATAGTCCAAACCAGGTCTTTGACGAAAACCTTTTGCAACGAGTCTAGCCTTATAGGTTTCCACCTGCCCATCTACACCAAGTTTTCTTTTGTAGATCCATTTGCATCCAACGGGTTTTACCCCAGGTGGAGCAATATCCAAGGTCCACACTTTATTGGTGTACATGGACTCCATTTCGAATCGCATAACATCCAGCCACTTATCAGAGTCCCTACTGATAATGGCCTGCATGAAACTCGTATGATCATCTTCTTCCAAGATGCAATCCTCTCGATCCCCGTCTATGAGAAAACCGTAGTATCTCTCAGGCGGATGAGAAATCCTACCAGATCTGCGGAGTGGCTGAGATTCGTCTGGAGTTATTGAATCCAGTGGTTCCTCCAAATCTTCAGTTACATTTTGTGGTTCATGGATTTCTCCTAGTTCTACCGAACTCCCACTAGTTTCTTTTGCAAGAAACTCCCTTTCTAAAAAGGTAGCATGGCAAGATACAAACACCTTCTTTTCCTCAGTGTGGTAAAACAGATATCCTAGTGAATCTTTAGGATATCCCACAAATTTACATAGAACTGACCGTGCCTCTAGCTTGTCCGGTTTCTGTGTTTTCACATAGGCCGGACAACCCTATATCTTAAACCACTTAAGATATGGATTTCGTCCACTCCATACTTCATATGGAGTCTTAGGCACAGATTTGGATGGAACGTAGTTCAGTAGGTATGCCGCTGTCTGAAGCGCATGTCCCCAGAATGAAAAAGGGAACTTAGCACTACTCATCATGGAGCGAACCATATCCAATAGGGTACGATTCCTCCGCTCCGATACACCGTTGTGCTGTGGTGTATAAGGAGGAGTAAGCTGAGAGAGAATTCCATTCTCTTTTAAGTAATCTAGGAATTCCGTGCTTAAGTACTCACCTCTCCTATCCGATCGGAGGATTTTGATACTTTTGCCAGTCTGGTTCTCTACTTCGTTTCTGAATTCCTTGAATTTCTCAAAAGCTTCAGATTTGTGTTTCATAAGATACACATATCCGAATCTAGAGAGATCGTCAGTGAATGTGATGAAGTACGAGAACCCACCCCTTCCATGTATAGACATCGGACCACATACATCACTGTGTATGAGTCCCAAGAGCTCTGATGCTCTTTCTCCATGTCCGGTGAAAGGAGATTTGGTCATCTTTCCTTTGAGACAAGACTGACAAGTTTTATAAGATGAAAATTCGAACGTATTAAAGAGTCCATCTTTATGTAACTTACTTAGTCTTTTCTCTCCGATATGACCAAGTCTACAATACTACAAGTAGGATTCGTTCGTATCTGAACTCTTCCCTTTGCGTGTGTTTTGTACATTGAGGACTGTATTCTGATTTAGAACATAGATACCATTACACAGTGTACCTTCTACAACCAGTACCTTATCAAGGTAAATGTTCATGATATTTCTATCAAGAACAAAGTTATATCCATCTTTATCGAGTAAAGAAACTGATATGATATTGCAAACCATTGAAGGTACATAGTAGCAATTGTTCAAAATCATAGCATTGCCATTTGGAAATACTATGTGATATTCACCGACGGCTGCAGCATTAACTTGTGCTCCATTCCCTACTCTGAGGAACATATCACCAGGTGAAACTTTCCTACTTTTTCTCAGTCTCTGCAATAAATTACAGATATGAGATCCTGATCGGGTATCTAGTACCCAGAAGGTAGGACTCACCGAAAATCAGTTCTCAATTACAAGAACACCTGAAGTAGATGCAATAGTATGCTTCTTCTTCAACTGGGTCTCCTTGGAATCCATACAATCCTCTTTCCCTTGCTCACACTTATGACTGTTGTCGTAAGTTAGAGCCAAACTGATGTTCCCCAGCCCCGAATAAGAATTCGGATCGGTCAAGCGATACATTTTATTATCTTGATTAGGGCGTGAAATGGTTGCTACCTGGAGAGAGAGAAAAGAAACACTCAGCATGTGCTCTTTCAAGATTAGATTGGTTATTAATTTATCTAACCAGGATTGCTCCTACCGTTTCCTCAAATTCTTCTTCAAACCTTTAAAAGAAGAACTAGTCAGGATTAATCGCACGTCACAATACTTGCTTAACCTTTCAGCCAGGCTAGTGTTGGTACTTCGAGGGAGGTTTTCCAACGCTTTCGCGAAGTTCCTTAATTATATAACATCTTTTCCCTGGAGGCGTAGGCCCGTTAACACCGTTCTAGACACCTACTTGGTTTATAGCATTGATTGTTAAGTGAAATAATCTCCCGAGAGTAATCCAACTCATCAGTGGGATCGGGATCCAACTATCATTGTGTGATGACCTAGATGGAATCCACTCTAGTCACCACACTACAGAAGGTATGCTAAATCTGCAAGTTTCCTGTATGTTTGAAACTCCCGATGTGGTTTTTACCCCTAGGACCCTAGTGACCTTGACGGAGTCAACAAATCAAAGAGTCCTAGTCAAGTTCAACCCGTCATTATCTGGATTGCATTAAACCCACCCGCATAACCCTTGACAGAGTCAACAAGGTTATACGACTGTCCTAACCAATCCCATATAGTGCTACAAACAAGCACCACTCGGCTACCGTACCCTACGCCTTGACGGAGTCAACAAACGCAGCACGAATACTAAGTGTTACTTGTAAGAAATGACGGAGGGCTATGGCTGGGTTATTGGCGAAAAACCCATTAACGTAATGAACTTGATATCATTGAAGGAACCTGAGTGGTTTTACAAATATATAGTGGCGAAAACTTTTGCTAAAGAGATCACTCCCGGTGAAGGGATCTCGGCTCTTTCCTCATAGAATGAGGTGCAGGATATTCCAACTGAATACCGCGGTGCAAAGCAAAAAGTAATTGACTATAGTGAAGTTATTACCCTGACACAAACTTCTGTCCAAGGTGTCACTCCCGATGAAGGGATCTCGACCCTTGCCTCGTCGAATGAGGTGCTGGGTATTCATAACCGAATACCTCTATGCAAAACAAAAGAGAACTTCCTTGCAATAACAGCTTTTTGAAAATTGTTCCAACAACATCTTTTAGGTTTATTTTCTTGCATTAATCAAGATTAATGCGGTCCCACCAATTAACCTATCACACCAGAAAAGAACGAAAATAAAATGTACGTATATACCATTCGCATTCGCCACTAGGCCCCGTCATCACCCGTTAGGTTGCTTAACTAACGATAGAGCGGGGGCTGGACTAGCGCGGGTGCAAAACATATACAACATCTACTAGTATATATATATAAGTATATACAACATTCGTCCCAGGCATGATAATAATCAACATCACAGAATCTCAGTCAACAATACAGAATGGTGGATAATCTTGGAGCCCCGGGTTTCATTTGAGCCGCAAATAAAACCCGACGTTCCCGGTCATGTGGATAGCCTATGCAATGAAAACCAGTACTCCCTACGAGTGCGGCGAATAGACCGCCAATTCTAGAATGAAGCCCCCTCCGTCTCAACACCATGAGAAAGAATCCCCTCCGTCTCAAAGCCATGAGATGCGGGCTTGCTGCCTTTCTAGAACCCGGCTATTCGTGCACTCCACCACGGGGTAATCCTAGTACAGAAAAAGAAAATAATATGTACAAACGGTGACATCGACCTCAACCAGGTCATGCCCCAAAATAATATACAACCCGGCAAAGACGGCAGTCCACATGTCGGACGCTCGTCCCGCAATAACAAATGTACAAATGAATTTAAACTGTACAACAAATATTCCAACACTTGCTATCCATCACGACTATCCAACCAACATTACAGAACAAGCACACAACATCAACGCGAATGTCACGTTCGCAAAACCCGTCTAAAAGAACATATAGCGTCAAACGAGTATTACCGATCGAGTGACATTCCCGGTCGCAGATAAAAGTGAATGTACTTAAAATACACATTTAAAATTTCGATCGACTAAACATTTCCAAATAGACCCCAAAAGCAAATCCAGCAATCAAATAAATCTGGGCCAAAACTATATATCACAAATATCATATTTTCATGAAATAGAGCCCCAGAAAACATTTTGGGTACTGTAGTCCAAAAAGCGCCGCGGATGCGCCGCCAAATGCGCCATTCTGCTCACTTTCTGCGGCGGAATTTTGGAGTTAGGCCCCCAAATTTTTTCTGTAGCTATAATTTCGCCTGCATGTAATTCTAAGATACTCAGAAAAATTTTAGGACAACTTCGAAAATTGACAGCAAGCTCATGAACATAGATTCGTGATTCGGAAAAATTTGTCAATCAAGATTTTAACCTTATGCAAACAAGCTAGTAGGGTTTATGGGTAGGCTCTGATACCATGAAGGGTTACACTAGCACCCTGGCCATCTTCCGTGGCCAAATGCGGAACAAAATTTTTTACGATGAACATAAACTTGGCGCTAGAATAACACTAAAACCCGGATCTTTACCATAAACCTAACTAGCAAAAGAATAGAGTTCTATCTACTATGATAGAAAGTTATACCTTAAACTTGAACTCCTTCTTCTCCTTATTGTGAGCTCCTTGGAATGATCTAGATGGCTCCTCCTCTTCGTCTCCTCTTTGCCGAAGAAAGATCCACCCGAAGGCCTCTACCTTGAGCTCCTACCTCAACAATGAAGTAACTAGAGTGCTTGGCTTGCTAGACTAAGAACCCTAGAGTGAGTAGAGAGGTGTTTTGGTGGTTTAATCTCAAAAGTTTATGATTTTCAACACATGAAACACTTAAGTTTTGAGAGAGGGAGAGGGAGAGCTAACTATGAGAGAGAAAGAGAATGATAGAATAATATGAACCTTGCTCTCATATGATAAATATATGATAATAATAATAACAATTAAGTAAATTGTGATGGTGAATTCATTTGACCGCTATCATTTCATATTTAATGCTAAGCATGCTTCAAGAAGCATCTTATGCTTAACAAAAAGAAAAAGAAAAATATCTAGGTCAAAGTAAGTCAACAAGTCAAATGGTCAAACCAATTCTAACCATGATATAATTATACTTAATTAATATTATTAATCATATTTCTCATTCTCATTAGGGTTTTGATCAAGTCAATGGTCAAAAACCCTAATGAGGCGTCTCCCTCTCCGCCTCAGTCAACTGTACGTACGTACCAGCATTCGTGTTCCGAAGAAACACGAATACAATGAGACCGAACCAACCCGAAACCAGATACTAGGATCTGGATTAAACCAAAGCCCACTAGTATCAACTGCCCGAACACTGAACACGCACAAGTACGCATATGTGAACGAACCCTATCGTAAAACCATACAACCTCTACTCGTTTCGCCCAAAGGTGAACAACCCTCTGTGTGGGACTCTAAAGACTCGACACTACGCTGGCAATGGGTTTAACCACAGGCTGCAAGCGGTACTAGCTGTACGTAACAGCCCCCAGGTAGATGCCGATAAGAAGACCGATGAGGTGAACCCATCTGAACTCCTACTGAGCCTGAATGTGACAATCTCCATACAGTCCGGTCTGTTCGTCTAAGAGTATCGCATGTCGGGTCTAGGGGTGGTAAACGTCAGGCCCCTAATAGCGGTATAAGTCGTGTCGGAGTGTAGCCCAGAACACCCTAAGAAACTACTGGAAACACTACCAGTAAATCTCGTTTGCCCTGGCCAGGGACTTTGTGTAATGGCTCTCCTAGACACAGCGCGGTATCAACGCCCAATACCGGGAGAGACGAATCCTGTCTAGCCGCCACTGCCTCCAAGTGCTTCGGGACTGCACCCAACTACTACCTGTTTGCATGACTCAATAGAGCCGTGGTAAGGTAGCAATCAAAGAACAGTGGGAACACACTTGAGGCGAAGTAGCAGTGTCAAGTCAACGGACTAAGCTGTACTCATGTCACCTGGGAACTGCTATCTGACGATAGGTATAATACCAACCAACAGTTCCCGACGAGTCCTGTCCAGTGTACTCGTAAGCCAACGAGCACCTGCATACTATCTCCAGTACGACGTACTGATGGCTGTGGGACAGACCATCTCCCCTGCTAAGATAAGAAGCGTATGCACCCGTCTACTCTGGAGTATCGATGCCCTGTCTCGATAATCCTATAACTAGGGACCTGTATAAGGATGTGCTTATACACTACCCAGCCCCCACTAGTGTGATCGCCATCACAACGCCGGTAGTCAAGCAAAGATCCTAGGGGCTCCATCAATATGTATTAGCGATATGTTAAAAGAAACATATACACATATTAAGATAGATACAAACCAAGGAGCATGCCACTATATCGAGCAAGACTGTCGTAAATCCGTGTATATATCTCAAGCTTCCAAAATGTATTATACAAACTAGTACTATACAATAATGGCCTCTAGGGCATACATATCCAACACGTCCAGTTTTAACGATTTGGTTAACCGCTTCGCTCGCCTGATGAGCTCGTATCTGTTGAGCTATATAGTCATCCAGGGCGGCTTTGGATATTGTCTCCTCTTTAGCCATTGATAGAGCCGGAAGAGGGTTCGATGTCTCCCCTCTGTCGTCTTCAAGGACAATCAGAGGGTCTTCAGCTGGAGGATCCGGCTGTATCATCATCCTGACCATATCTTGGAATAAAAGCGCCATTCGTTTTATGTTGGCCGCTTGTTCCACGGCCTCTCTGTCTTTCTTTTCGAGGATTCTGCGGAGGAACTCAGCATCGGTTTCTTGTTCATGACACTGCTCTGACGATATCTCCGGGCTTTCTTTTGGCCCAATGAGTGCGGCCATCTGTGTTAACATTTCCTGGAGCTTCTGTTGTTGCTCCTGGGCCTTTGTTACGGATCTGGTGAGTGGTCGATGACCTGTAGAGATACGGCTATCCTCTTTCCTGGATACCATATAAACAGTGCACACCACCATGCCTCCAGATTTGGGGCGTTTAGATTCAGCGCCTTTGAGCTTTGTCACAGACACGGGGATTTTCTCCGACCTTCGTCTTTTGTGAACTGTCGAAGTTGAGGGGGCCGTTGCAGAGGGCACCCAAGTAGACGACACCTTCTGTGGTGCGACAGGGTGGTCCTTCTCTTACCGAACTTTCATCTTCTTCGGTCGGCGGGAGTAGTCTTAGTTGATCATCGAGTCTTGGACCTGTCGCCATACCTTGTGAATTTTAGAGGACAGCCGCTGAGGGGGCTTCTTCAGCTTTGTCTTTATAGCATTCTCCATAGGTGGAGGAGATCTTTTCAGCACGGCAGTTGGAGAGTTCTTGCGGACCCTCTGTTCATACCATAATATTGCATTATTATATTCCCCATTCTTACTCTTTTTACATATAAACAGGTGCTTTTGACCCATGTCTGCTACATAGTACAGGTTACAGGTTCTTGGATCTAAAACAGTGAAAAAGATAAAAGATGATGCAAAAGTGAGACTTTGACCAACAAACAGAGAATCTTGATCAAGCCTACACAAAGATCAGTACAAAGCAGCGCAAGGTTCAAGAATTCGTCACGAAGCAACGATAAAAGTCCGCTACAATGTTCACTGGAGATCTGGAAGAAACCGAGAAGCTAAATTGAGTAAAGAACTAAAGATACAGGAAGTCAAGAAAGCCCAGAAGAAGTACAGAAAAATTCAGCCATCAAGCCTATCATTGGGCCGCGGAACCGCGGCCCAACCCCTGCTGCGGCCGCGATTCCGCCGCCATCTAGAGCCTGTTTTAAAAATATTTTTTACCATAATTTGTGTCGGCGTTTGGAAGTCTTCTTAGGGGTATTTTGGTAAATGCAGACGTGCGGCAATTGTAAGCCTAGGGTTTTCTATGTCCTATAAATAGAAGCCCAAATCATTGTATTAGGTTATGCCTCCATGCCTCTTTTTATGAATAAAATTCAGAATTCTTTTGGAGAGTATCGATGCCTCTTTTCATATCATCTATTCAGATCTGACAACCCTGTGTAAATGTTTGGAGAGAGCCATCTGTAAAGTAAGTAGGTAATTTCAATTCTTGCCCTAGGTAATTTTTCATTCTCTGCCCTAGATAAATGTTTTTAAATTCCCTAATGAGCGAGTAGTCTCCTCGCTTGTTAGGGTTAGCTTTGGGGTAGGCTTTTGAGAGATGAGATCTCTCATCCTTTTCTTGCCCATCACACTTTTTCATAGGACTCCATGCATACATGCACATACCGCTCCCTACGGCACTCTATCCATCGAGGTAGCGGTGATACCGTAGTATAAAGGCCCGGTTATGATGGTTTTCCATGGAGGTTAGGGTAAGGATTGATAAAGGAAGGACAAGAACCTAGAGAAAGGAACACCTTCCCGAATGGATCTAATCCCCTTTATTGATAATTACCATAACTCCTCATAGATCTTCTTTTGGGTATAGAAAGCGTTGAGATTTATTTACATTTCCAAACCTACCCTAGACCTAACCTTAGCAAGACTTAGATATAGATTAATCCTAGTATAACTCAACTTTAGTTTTTAGATTAAATCAATCCGGCTCCCATCGGAATTAACTCGTAAGAGCGATTAGGAAATTCACAACATCCCTGTGGACCGACCCGTACTCACCGGCTAGCTACCAAGCGACGCCGTTCTTGATTGCGGTAATATTATTTTTGAGATTAATCAAATGGCGCCGTTGCCGGGGATGGCGTGTTATTTCCTTTTTGCAATTTCGGGTTAATCTACAATTAAAAAATCATAAAAACTGAAAAATCAAAAAAAAATATAAAAATTTATCCTCTTTGTATTTTGTGAAGGGTATTTTTGTTTGAATTTTGCAGGATCTACAATCGATCGACGGATCTGGAAAAATTCAGAGTGCGAAACAGAAAAAAGTATATCAGAACAGAAGGGAATTGGACCAACAGAACACCAGAATTTTTTCAGAGACCTGAAGCCTCAACGCCGCCGCCTTTCCGCCGCGCAAGCCGCCTCCAGCTGCTAATCCGCGGTCCTTCTGGCTCTTCAGCGCGCGAAAATTGCTCTGTTTGTTTCCTTTTTCCCCTCTCTGCAACCTAAAATATATCTTTTGTCAAATCTCCTGCAGGATTCTTTGCGCTTTAAAAATCTTCCCCCTTCCAAATAACAAATCTTGTGCAGGAATCTTTGCACCGCGCATAAATTAAAAATTGATTGCAAGTGATCTTTTCTGTTTGCATACCTTTATCAAAAATCTTTTTGGAAAAAATTTCCAAATTAGAGAAAAAGGAAAAAGGAAAATTTTTTTTAACAAAACTTGCAAAGTTTGCCGCTAAGAAATCCTTGCACCACCTACCTTCTTTCTCTTCTCTTTCTTCTATCATGGGTACCCCACATTATAAATCTCTTTCCGAACTTTGGTATCCTGAACCTAATTTTGCCTCGTACGTCAATTGCTTCAGTCGATTTAAAGAAGATCCCTCTATGCCTAAAATTTCTTTGAAAGATCAAATAGAAGCGTCTAGGAGAAACAGTTCGACTTTGCAACCCACTTTGTGTCAACCATGTTAACATTCACCACCTTCGTACGCTGATACCACTTTTTTGAGTCCTGTTGTAACTCCTCGGCCGATGTCTATTGCTGAGCATATTGCTCAATCTCGTAGCCGATCTTTCACTCCTCTCCACACATCCAGCTTTAGGGATCAACAAGTCCATTCACCTTTTTATCCAACTATTGATCCTACTCCTGTCCAACCATCCAATTCCTACCAGTCCTACCCGGCTTTCCCACCTTCACTAGACACTGTTTCTACACAGCCATTTGGGAGTTTCACGTATCCAAACAATTTCGAATCTTTTACCGAAACCCCTTCGCAACCCATATCTAGTTTGGAACAGTCGTTGGAGGCTTATATTTTAGCAAAAAACAAAATGATAAGGAATGTGGATGCGTCCATATCCGCCTTTATACAACCTAGTGAACCGGTAGCTACTTTCCAACTAGCTTCAAATTTTTCAATGTATGAGGAGGCGGTTGGACAGAGAGAGAATTTGATAGGAGCAAGTGAGTTCTACACATGCCCAAATCAGATCTACCCATACCCAATTGAAGCCCACAACTCCGATTTTCCATCGATTGTCCCAAATGATTCACAAGTTACAAATAAAACATCTAACGAGTTGTGTGACTTTGTAGTGCTTGATTTGCCAGATTGTTAAGAACCCCTTTCGAGTGAAACCACACCTAATCCGTTTGAACTTTACACCTCCACTCTAGAACCTAAATTGATAAATATCCATGCTTTTGATGAGGTGTCAGAAAAAATTGATTTTCACTCGATTGAGGATATAGACGCCGGGAATATTTTGGATGATGAACCAGTAGATTTGATTGATATTTTATATCCAATTCATCATCCCGAGTCATTAAATGTTTCTCCCGAACTTCATATGCGTCTTGATTTTGATGATAATGGCATGGATAGGTTAAATTTTGAGGAGAATTATGAGGATAGTATTGAGGAGGATTATGAAGATAGTATTGAGGATGAACCATTTCTGTTTAATGTGTCGGATTTTCCAATCCATCCTCCTAAACCTTTAACTGTTATACTTCCTAAATCAAACCCCCTCCTTCCCATCGTTCCGACCATGCAAAAGATCATGCTTGAGGACTGTGAGCTTGAAAAATTTCTCTTTGGATCTGACATAGTTCTCACAGATGATAATGATTACGAGTGTTTCACTTTTTCGGAGGATGTTGAAGACTCATCGCTCGAGTTTGAGTCCTTTGAATTTTCAGATGAGGTTGAACCATCAGACTCGGTTGCTTACAGTCGTTTCGAACCATTGATGGAATCTTTCAAGTTCGAGACAGTTTACTACGGTGAGAATGAGACTATCCCTAATTCACTCCCTTTCGTCATTCCTATCATTCCGACCTTGCAAGAGACTATTACACTCTCATCTCCTATACCAAGTTCGATGTACCCATGTTTTCTTGCGAATCTTGAGGGATTTGACCCCATTTCTCGACGGGTTGATAGATTAGCACAATCACTTTTAACACATCGGTCATCACAAATTGCGCGAATTTATTCACTCGAGTTACACCCTCAAGTTCGTACTACACTTCTTTCTCTTTTCCGCCATCTTCTCCTCCACCGAGACCGTATACTGCTTCTATCTCCACACGGTCTCGTGTGCTTCTCATCTCATTTCTCTACACTCCATTCTTGCACCAACTCTACCTTTATCGCGATATGATTTTTGAATAGTTGGTGCTAACTTTTGTTCTGTGTAAGGCCTTGTATAGTTTGATTTTTCTCCTCCCTAACTCTGAACTTTAACGATGTTTTACTTAAGTTTGAGGGGAACCTTGTTGTATATATATTTTGTTTTTCTTTTAACAATAAAAAAAAATATTTTATAAATAAATAAACAGGGGAGTGCCGACAATTTTGACCCTCTTGGTGTGGCATGACAGTGAGGACACTGTCAAGTTTAAATTTGAGGGCATGCTCGGTACGTTTTCTTCCTTCGCATTCATATGTATATTCTTGCATTTGCATACTTATTTTAAAACCCACAAAAATTTGAAAAATTTCAAAAATTATAAAAATTATTGTATTCAATTTTGGCCTTATTTGACTTGAGTTTGATAAATAGGTTAACTGGCTAGGAACAACTAGGTCTTAGACTAAGTAAATTAAAAACCCTAAAAATAATCTTCCTTAAAGTTTAACGGTAGAAAGTATATGTCTTTGTAGTTTATTTAGAAATAGGAAAATTTTGGGTTCACTTCTTGGGCTAAGTCGAAACAAAGGAAAAATATTGATATTTTTATTAGAGTATAAGTTTGAAAAATAATTCCTACCTTAAGTCTAGATTCTGAAAATGTATACCCTACAAATTGCACAATCACGTACCTTGAAACTTGGAATAGCAGAGGAGACCTTGAAATGCTCTTGTCTAAAGTCCTTAGTACGAAGAAAATGAAATAAAAAATTCAAGTGTGAATAAAGAAAAAAAAAATGGACACTGGTTTTTGTGATTACTTGAGGCTGCAAAAATAGAAAAAAATATTTAGCGAGAGTGCATCATCACCTAATGCCTTAGACCAATTGGTTTGGGAGTCACTGCTAAAAAGCCTTAGGTGTTACAAGACTAGGAAGTACGCTTTAAAGTGCAAACGTATTTTGTAATCGGTCGTTGGTACCTCAAGAAATATTAACGGTCGCATGAAGGATGTGTAAGCAAAAATTCAATTAAAAATTCACCAATTAATAAGTGCTTTGGATAACGGACAAGAGTATGATTGCTTGATTTGAATTTCCAAGTGTAGGGGTTATAGGACTACGGTAGCGCCCCGGCCGTCTTTCCTTGGCCAAAATGTGGAAACGAAAATTTTTCTTGACTTGAAAACCGGCACTACCGCATCCTAAAACCCCGGATCGTAACCATTAACCTAATGCTAGCTAACTAGAGATGGGATAGAGAGCTATAACGAGTAATTCGTGTCCTTCGGTCTTCGGCCTCCACTCCGATCTCCTCGCGGAATCTCTGGTCTTCATTTCCTCGTCGGAACGAGCACCACATCATCGGGTTCTTTTATGGGCTCCCACCTCTGGACCGAGGCAACTCGAGCATGAAGTTAGCGAGTCGACGTGCCCAAGGATTACTGTAGGCTAAGTGTAGAATCCATTGTCTCAATGGGGGTATGAAGTTGCCATTGATGTGGAGGTGGAGAAAAACAACTAAGGAAATGTGCTATGGAATTTTTGGTGGCAAGAAAAATGAGATGATGTATATTTTTTTCTCCACCAAACTGAACCCCATCCCCTCACAAAATGTGGCCGGCCAAAAATTTAGGTGGGAAATTACAAGGGAGGTGAGCACAAGAAAGAGCATGGGTGAGCATAAGAAAAGGTGGTGATAATGAGGTAATTTTGTCACACCAAAGCCAATCCACATCATTTCATAATCCATCACATTTAATGCAAACCATGTGAAGAAAAGAATGGAATCAAAAGATGCAAGATTATCATAATCCCTCATTTACAAGAAACTCCCTCCACATATCTAATTTGCAAACTTGCAAATAACCCCCTCCATCGGAAAAATCCGGCCGTGAAGGAACAAAGGAAAACTGGCCGAAACGGAATGCAAACTGGCAACTTCAAAAAACTGATCCCGTAATAAATTACAGGAAAACCCCGCGACCGTATATACATACCCGCATTTGTATTCTGACCGAATACAAATGCAAAGAGACAAAATCTATACAGTACAATACTAGGATCCGGCTTAAACTAAAGCCCGCTAGTATTATCCGTCCGATCATGATCCGTACAATACCGCATGTATATGATCAAACCCTGCCATATCTCCATACGGCCTCTACAGCGTTTCGCCCGAAACTTGAGAAACTGTCTGTGGGAGACTCTAAAGACTCGTCAATCCTTTGGCTGTGGATTTAACCAGTAGCACGTCAGAGGTATTAGCCATACGTAACGGGCTACCAGGTATTGACCAAAAGGGACGTCGATGAGCGAACTCATCCTGACACGCTACGGAGCCTGTCAGTGACAATATCCGTACAGTCCGGTCCGTTCGTCTATGAGCATCGCATAGCGGGCCTAGAGGGTTGGTAAAAGTCAGACCCCCAAAAACGGTACAAGTCGTGTCGGAGTGTAGCCCAGAACACCCTGAGATACTACTGGAATACCTACCAGTAAATCTCCTGCCTTGGCCGAGGGCTTTGTGTAATGGCTCTCCTAGACACAGCGCGACCTCACCCCCAATACCGGGAGAGACGAACCCCTGCAAATCCGCTCACTGCCTCCATGTGGCTCGGGACTGTACCCAACTAAAACCTGTTTGCACGACTCCTTTGAGCCGTGGTAGGGTAGTAATCAAAGTACAGTGGGAACTCACACGAGACAAATGACGATCTCAGGTCGATGAACTAACCTGTACACATGTCACCAGGGAACTGCTATCTGACGTCTGGTATAAGACCAACTAGCATGTTCCCGGCGAGTCCTGTCCGGTGTACTCATAACCCAATGAGCACCTGTATACATCTTAGGTGAACCAACTGACACCAGTGGCTTGTGAGACCGGCCACCATCCCTCGTCGGGGTCTCGACTGTATACACTAGTCTACTCTGGAGTATCGATGCCCTGTCTCGAAAACTCTCATGACTAGGGACCTTTTAAGGATGTGCTTATAGACCCCAGCTCCCACGTATATGATCTCCATCATACTGCTGGCCATCAAGCAAGAATCCTAAGGGCTCTATCAACGTGCAATAGTGACCTGTAAGGTCACCTGAAACAGTACACGATGATAAAGATAAACCAGATAGCATACTATCATCTTGAGTAAGACCGTTCTAACGGTATAGGTCCTCTCTTAATCATTGCAATCACGTGCCTGTGATCCAATAATTGACTCTGAGGGCACTACCTCCAACAATCTCCCACTTGCACTCAAAGCTAATTATTGCGATGTCGCATACTCACAGCCCGTGTGATACCGAACACCCAACTCCTTTACTAATCAGTCTCACAAAACCCGCTTGCGAAACTAATGCGTTCGAGGAATAGCCTCGGTGAGTGGATCCACTCTAATGTTTCTTTCTATGTCTCTCTTTATCTCAAGTTCGCGGAGAAAGCCATCTCCCGAAATAAGCAATACCTGTCTTAGAATGTGTCTGGATATCTGATGGGACCTAGTTTATAAATGAACTCTAAATCCAAAGTTCTTAGACTGTATTGTCAACTGAACTTAATCGGTATCCTGCGCCACACCTCCCTCAGTATCATCTTGGACCACCTGTCCAAAATACTGCCCCTCATCAGAGGGAAAACTATAACTCTGACAGACACTCTGTCATCCAGGTCACCTTGGAAGCCTAGAGTGATAACTGTCTCCCGAAGGAGGATGCCGTTATCATATCCCTAGAACATCCACTTATGTTCTAAAACAGCTTCCGATCGTTTCTCCAGGACTGGATTAATATCCTATCTGGAGAAACCACTGTGTGACAACCAAATTATAACCGACCGTAGTATAGGAATTTCACTTCCTACTCTGTGTATGTCATCCAAATACCAGGACATAACACCCTACTACCTTCTTAATAGATCTATCCCCTATTCTGATGAAGTCAAACCTATGACTGTGACATCAGAAATAGATGATCTATCTCCGCTATATCTGCTTTAGTCTATAAATAGACATAAGCTACTTGTCCACTATACTTCCGCTGCTCCCACTGACTACGACAACCCTCTGGCAGAGTCATATACACGTGCACTTCTAAAGCCAGTTCAGAACGACGCTATACTCATCCTCCTGTCGGGTCTCACAGTCTGGAACAACAGCAATGGCAAGTCTGGGTAAACAAGAACCTCCCTGTCACCGTCCTTGAGGTTACCGGAGTACCTCTCGAGTGCCTGAGGTTACCCACCATATCTGCGGAGTGGCTAACGGAATGTCAAACCAGATTGAATCTTTAGGTTCTTATCAAATTTTCAGTAATCGTTTGCGGTTCTGGAATCACTTCCAGTTCTACCATACTCCCACTACTGATTTCTGAAAAAATCCATTTTTATTAAAACTGTGGCGAGTCTAGAACAATATCACTATTGATCTTCCAGATGGTAGAAAGTCAACCCTCGTCATAGCCCGGGTCAACCCACAAACAGCCATTACAGAAACGTGCCTTGAGTTATCCAGAGTCTGGTTTTAAGCATAAGCCGGAAAACTCCCCGTATCTTAACAATGTTAAGATATGAACTGTTCTATATCCAATACAGAAACAGAGGCACTGATTTAATTGGAACCAGATTCAAATCATGCAACTGTCTCCAGTGCATGTCAACTAAATGGAAGGAGGCCGATCAGCGTTACTCAACTTAGGAATGCATCCAGATATGAGTAACCTGAAAGAGAAACAAGTTTCTCAAAAATCATTACTATTAACTGAATACCATACACAAGTATCTACATCTTCAATCACCTTGAAGAATCCTGATACTTGCAATACCTGGTTCTCTACTTTACTCTTATACCTATAACTTCTCAATACTTGGACCTTGTGTTTCTACGAAACAATTGTCTAAGAACTAGAGAAGTCATAAGTAAACAGAATATAGTACGAGAACCAACCCCTCTGTCCTAATGGACACTGGATAATATACAATACTCTGTATAAGTCCCCTGAGTCTAATAACTCATTCCCTGTGTGTCGTAGGTTGAAAACTGTACTTATGGTTAAGAAGAATTACACCGCCGTTTAATGCTCCTTACCTAACCATCCACTGATATAGGTAAATGTCATGGACATAATTTCAAAAAGGTATATCTCACTCTATAAAAATAGACGTACAGATATATCAATTTGAAATTGGTGCATTATAACGGATGTTCAAAACCAAATATTTGCCGTCCGGCAAACAACCCAGGTGACTTCCTCAAATATCACCAATTATAACGAATTCCGATATAATGAGGATAATCACCTAATTCCCAATAGCTTACTCCCACTCATCATCTGTAAAACCATACAGATGTGAGAATCACCTGGTAAATACATACCCTGGAGCAAGGACTAATTGGGAAATCAGTTTTCTTTTAACAGTACACAGTGAAACTGAAACATTGAAATGTTTCGTAGGGGTATCCGGGTATTCCTAGTAATGCCTCTTCCATTATCCAGATTCACAACTGTAACCATATATTTCTTTGCCACCTCTCCAAATCCCTTTATATGTCTTTAGTCGTTACCTTCTGCACACCCCTTTAGGCCAAATGGTTTTCTTCCTTCCCTACCGTTCGGCACCAGCCTATGGTTTGGAAGAAGACTATCCAATAAGCATAACGGGTGTACTGTCCTAATCCTAGGAGCACTCGCAATGCGAGAGAAGGTGAAGATAAAAGACAACCGAATAAACCCTGTTCCTATTTCTCCTGAACCAGAATCCATCACCGAACTGGAACAAGTTCCTTTCGAGTTCGTATATAACCATACGATGGAGTATCCAAATAACTGTGGATCTTCGTAGTGATACGGAGTGTTCTGGAGAAATACAAAGGTGAAGTAGGAGTGGTAATGAAATACTTGGTTTGGTCGTGAACAGCAGTCGCAGTTTACTTTGCCTTCCCTCTAATCCCTTTATTTGTCTTTACTTAATACCTTCTGTACACCATCGTTAAGCTAACTAGTTTTCTTCATTCCCTACCGGTAGGCACCTGCCTATGGTTTGGAAGAAAACTATCCAATTTGCGTAATAGGTGTACTGTCCTAATCCAAGGAGCACTCGCAACCTGAGAGAAGGTAAAAGGAAAAGACAACTGAATAGTCTTATTCGTTTTCTCCAGAACCGGAAACCATCCTCGAATAAATTCCTTCGAGTTCGTATATAACCATATGATGGTTTTATCCAATGGAAGTGGACGTTCGTAGTAATACGGGGTGTCCTGGAGAAAAGGGTAAAAGTAGGAGTGGCAATGAGGTATGCAACTCTGACAATCCAAAAGCCAGTATTTAAGAAGGTTCAGTCATCTTGGTTACTGAGTCATAGTCAAGGGTCGGGTCATGGTCGCTGCCAAAGAGAGAGAGAAAAGAAACACTCAGCGTGCACTCTAATCTAGATCAGAATGGTTATCAATTTATCTAATCAGGAAACCTCCCACTGTAACCTCAAATTCTCCTCCAAACCTGAAAGAAGAATTAGTCGGGATCACCCGAGGAGTAAACGAACTCATCAGTAGGAATCGGAATCCAACTATCATCGCATGATAACGTGACGGAATCCACTCACGTTATCACACTCCAGAAGGTATGTGCATGCCTGGCAAGTTTCAATTCCTTTTGAAACTCCCGATGTGTGTTTTTACCCCTAGAACCCAAGTGACCTTGACTGAGCTAACATATCAAAGGATCCTAGCCAAGTTCAACCCGTCATTATCTTGATTGCATTAGACACACCCGCACGAGTCCTTGACTGAGCCAAAATGACCGTACGACTGTCCTAACCAATCACATATCCATAAGATAGAAAAGCATTACAGAGCTACCGCACACTACGCCTCGGCTGAGCACGACATACGTAGCACGAATACTAAGCAATACTAATCTGAAATGACGGAGGGCTACGGCTGGTTTTTGGCGAAAAACCATTAACATAATGAACTTGATATCGTTGAAGGAACCGGATAACTTTTTATAAAAATATAGTGGCGAAAACCTTTGCTAAAGAGGTCACTCCCGGTGAAGGGATCTCGGCTCTTTCCCCGTAGAATGAGGTGCAGGATATTCCAAATGAATACCACGATGCAAAGCAAAAGGCAATCGTCTATAGTGAAGTTATTGCCCTGACGCAAACTTCTGTCCAAGAGGTCACTCCCGGTGAAGGGATCTCGGCCCTTGCCTCGTCGACTGAGGTGCTGGATATTCATAACCGAATACCACTATGCAAAACAAAAGAGAACGTCCTTGCAATAACAGCTTTTTGAAAAATGTTCCAACAACATCAGAATAGGTTTGTTTTGCTTGCATTGATCCGAATCAACGCAGTCCCATCAATTGATCACACCAATAAAGAACGAAAATAATGATGTACGTATAAGCCATCCGCATTCGCTACTGGGTCCCGTCATCATCCGTTAGGTTACTTAACTAACGACAGAGCGGGGACTGGACTAGCGCGGATGCAAAACATATACAACATCTACTAGTATATATATCAATATATAATATTCGCTCAAGGCGTGATAAAATGCAACATCACAGAAATGTAATAAGCATCATAGAACAATACAGATATCTGGGATCCCCGGGTTTCATAGAGCCGCTACTGAAACCCGACGTTCCCCTGGTCGTGTGGATAGCCTGTGCAATGAAATCCTAGACCCCTACGGGCGCGGCAAGTTACCTGCCAAAACCTGAAGCGAGGCAGCCCCCTTCAACAACGTGAATGGACCACCCAGCACTTCACGGAATCCGGTAACTTGAGCACCCCTCCTGGATCAACCTGTACCCCCTATGAGTGCGGCGAATAGCCCGCCAATTTTAGAGTGAAGCCCCCTCCGTCTCAACGCCATGAGATGCGGGCCCGTTGCCCTCTAGAACCCGGCTATCCGTGCACCCCTCCATTGGGCAATCCTAGTACAGAAAGTAAAATATACATACAACGGGTACATCGACCTCAGCCCGGTCGTACCCCAAAAGAATAATATACAAACAGGCAGTAACGGCAGTCCACATGTCGGACGCTCGCCCCGTAATATCAAATGTACATAATAATACCAAAACTGTACTACCATTGCATCCAGGCTATCCACCACGATAATCCGCAATATCACAGCACAACACAGAACATCAACGTGAATGTCACGTTCGCAAATCCGTCTAAAAGGGCTATAGCAGTTAGACAGGATTTACCGATCAAATGACATTCACGGTCGCAGATATAATGTAAATACTGTGAACTAACATGTTTAAAATTTTCGACCGACTAAATTTCCCGAAGTGGGCCCCAAGCACAACTGTAGCACTCAAAAATATCTGGGCCTAAAAAGAATATACCAGAAACCCTATTTCCATGTCAGAGAGCCACTGTAAAAATTTGGTGCAGTTTGGCCACAGAACGGCGGCGGTCCGCGGCCAAAACGTGGTTTTGGCCGCTGATCCGCCGCTCTACAATAACATCAGCCTACCAAATTTTCACTGAATTCATAAAAAACCCTGCACGTAATTTTCCAATGTACCAAATAATTTTTAGAGCACAGAAAAATTCGACAGAAAGTACGACAAGGAAACGCGGTTTTTGGAAAATCCGTTCGATCGAACTTGTAAACACGTTAGAGCAAGCTAGACTAGGTTAATGGCGTGGCTCTGATACCATATAGGGCCACGGCAGCGCCCCGGCCGTCATCCCGTGGCCAAAATGCGGAAACCAAAACTTTTCTTAAAACAGAAACCGGCGCTACCGCGGACTAAAACCCGGATCGTAACCATTAACCTAATGCTAGCTAACTAGAGATGGGATAGAGAGCTATACCGAGCGATCCGTGTCCTTCGGTCTTTGGCCTCCACTCCGATCTCCTCGCGGAATCTCCAGTCTTCATTTCCTCGTCGGAACGGGCACCACATCGCCGGGTTCTTTTACGGGCTCCCACCTCTGGACCGAGGCAACTCGAGCACAAAGTTGGCGAGTCGACGTGCTCAAGGATTACTGTAGGCTAAGTGTAGAATCCATTGTCTCAATGGGGGTATGAAGTTGCCATTGATGTGGAGGTGGAGAAAAACAACTAAGGAAATGTGCTCTGGAATTTTTGGTGGCAAGAAAAATGAGATGATGTATATTTTTTTCTCCACCAAAATGAACCCCATCCCCTCACAAAATGTGACCGGCCAAAAATTTAGGTGGGAAATTACAAGGGAGGTGAGCACAAGAAAGAGCATGGGTGAGCATAAGAAAAGGTGGTGATAATGAGGTAATTTTGTCACACCAAAGCCAATCCACATCATTTCATAATCCATCACATTTAATGCAAACCATGTGAAGAAAAGAATGGAATCAAAAGATGCAAGATTATCATAATCCCTCATTTACAAGAAACCCCCTCCACATATCTAATTTGCAAACTTGCAAATAACCCCCTCCATCGGAAAAATCCGGCCGTGAAGGAACAAAGGAAAACTGGCCGAAACGGAATGCAAACTGGCAACTTCAAAAAACTGATCCCGTAATAAATTACAGGAAAACCCCGCGACCGTATATACATACCCGCATTTGTATTCTGACCGAATACAAATGCAAAGAGACAAAATCTACACAGTACAATACTAGGATCCGGCTTAAACTAAAGCCCGCTAGTATTATCCGTCCGATCATGATCCGTACAATACCGCACGTATATGATCGAACCCTGCCATATCTCCATACGGCCTCTACAGCGTTTCGCCCGAAACTTGAGAAGCTGTTTGTGGGGGACTCTAAAGACTCGTCAATCGTTTGGCTGTGGATTTAACCACTAGCACGTCAGAGGTATTAGCCATACGTAACGGGCTACCAGGTATTGACCAAAAGGGACGTCGATGAGCGAACTCATCCTGACACCCTACTGAGCTTGTCAGTGACAATATCCGTACAGTCCGGTCCGTTCGTTTATGAGTATCGCATGGCGGGCCCAGGGGGTTGGTAAAAGTCGGACCCCCAAAAGCGCTACAAGTCGTGTCGGAGTGTAGCCCAGAACACCCTGAGATACTACGGGAATACCTACCAGTAAATCTCCTGCCTCGGCCGAGGGCTTTGTGTAATGGCTCTCCTAGACACGGCGTGACCTCACCCCCAATACCGGGAGAGACGAACCCCTGCAAATCCGCTCACTGCCTCCATGTGGCTCGGGACTGTACCCAACTAAAACCTGTTTCCATGACTCCTTTGAGCTGTGGTAGGGTAGTAATCAAAGTACAGTGGGAACTCACACGAGACAAATGACGATCTCAGGTCGATGAACTAACCTGTACACATGTCACCAGGGAACTGCTATCTGACGTCTGGTATAAGACCAACTAGCATGTTCCCGGCGAGTCCTGTCCGGTGTACTCATAACCCAATGAGCACCTGTATACATCTTAGGTGAACCAACTGACACCAGTGGCTTGTGAGACCGGCCACCGCCCCTCGTCGGGGTCTCGACTGTATACACTAGTCTACTCTGGAGTATCGATGCCCTGTCTCGAAAACTCCCACGACTAGGGACCTTTTAAGGATGTGCTTATAGACCCCAGCTCCCACGTATATGATCGCCATCATACTGCTGGCCGTCAAGCAAGAATCCTAAGGGCTCTATCAACATGCAATAGTGACCTGTAAGGTCACCTGAAACAGTACACGATGATAAAGATAAACCAGATAGCATACTATCATCTTGAGTAAGACCGTTCTAACGGTATAGGTCCTCTCTCAATCATTGCAATCACGTGCCTGTGATCCAATAATTGACTCTGAGGGCACTATCTCCAACAGGGGTGATATATACACACACGTAGGGATATGTGATTGGAGTTTAGATGAGAGAAAGGAGTGAAGAATAGAACTTGTATCTTTAGTAAGAGTTGATAAAAATTCCTAAGTGGAGATGGAACCCTAGAAGGAAAACTTAAGAGATGCCGAAAGCTAAATAGGTCTACAGAACATATATAATCTTAAGTTAAATGATGAGAAAGTGTGAAGAATACGGGTGGATAATTTACGAATAGAAAATAATAGAATTCTTTGTTAGAAAACCTAATTGGAGAACAAAAGTCGAAAAGCCGAATTGATAGGATTTTGTGGGTAGTATCCGCTGAAAACCCTCAGGAGAGAACACTCCTCCTACTAGGGACACCTAGAGGTTTAACGGCTTGTTGCACGAGCTCAGTGCAATCGCGTTTCCCTGCGAAAGTGCGGTTAGGTTTTTTGTCGAGAATAAAACTAAGTTTGCTCAAGGACGAGCAAAAGATAAGTTTGGGGGTATTTGTTCATACCATAATATTGCAATATTATATTCCCCATTCTTACTCTTTTTACAAATAAACAGGTGCTTTTGACCCATGTCTGCAACATAGTACAGGTTACAGGTTCTTGGATCTAAAACAGTGAAAAAGATAAAAGATGATGCAAAAGTGAGACTTTGACCAACAAACAGAGAATCTTGATCAAGCCTACACAAAGATCAGTA
This sequence comes from Agapanthus africanus, assembly GCA_030015575.1. Classification (NCBI taxonomy): domain Eukaryota; kingdom Viridiplantae; phylum Streptophyta; class Magnoliopsida; order Asparagales; family Amaryllidaceae; genus Agapanthus; species Agapanthus africanus. The sequence goes on along the minus strand of CM057350.1, from coordinate 124,606,769 downwards.
CAAAGAAGCGCAAGGTTCAAGACTTCATCACGAAGCAACGGTAAAAGTCCGCTACAATGTTCACTGGAGATCTGGAAGAAACCGAGAAGCTAAATTGAGTAAAGAACCAAAGATAAAGGAATCCAAGAAAGCCTAAAAGAAGTACAGAAAAATTCAGCCATCAAGCCTATCATTGGGCCGTGGAACCGCGGCCCAACCCCTGTTGCAGCCGCGGTTCCGTGGCCATCTAGAGCCTGTTCTAAAAATAATTTTTACCATAATTTGTGTCGGCGTTTGGAAGTCTTCCTAGGGGTATTTTGGTAAATGCAGACGTGCGGCAATTATAAACCTAGGGTTTTCTATGTCCTATAAATAGAAGCCCAAATCATTGTATTAGGTTATGCCTCCATGCCTCTTTTTATGAATAAAATTCAGAATTCTTTTGGAGAGCATTGATACCTCTTTTCATATCATTATTCAGATCTGACAACCCTGTGTAAATGTTTGGAGAGAGCCATCTGTAAACTAAGTAGGTAATTTCAATTCTTATCCTAGGTAATTTTTCATTCTCTGCCCTAGATAAATGTTTTTAAATTCCCTAATGAGCGAGTAGTCTCCTCGCTTGTTAGGGTTAGCTTTAGGGAAGGATTTTGAGAGATGGGATCTCTCATCCCTTTCTTGCCCATCACACTTTTTTATAGGACTCCATGCATACATGCATATACCGCTCCCTACGGCACTCTATCCATCGAGGTAGCGGTGATACCGTAGTATAAAGGCCCGGTTGTGATGGTTTTCCATGGAGGTTAGGGTAAGGATTGATAAAGGAAGGACAAGAACCTAGAGGAAGGAACACCTTCCCGAATAGATCTAATCCCCTTTATTGATAATTACCATAACTCCTCATAGATCTTCTTTTGGGTATAGAAAGCGTTAAGATTTATTTACATTTCCAAACCTACCCTAGACCTAACCCTAGAAAGACTTAGATATAGATTAATCCTAGTATAACTCAACTTTAGTTTTTAGATTAAATTAATCCGGCTCCCATCGGAATTAACTCGTATGAGCGATTAGGAAATTCACAACATCCCTGTGGACCGACCCGTACTCACCGGCTAGCTACCAAGCGACGCCGTTCTTGATTGCGGTAATATTATTTTTGAGATTAATCACCCTCCTGAGTGGTTCAAAGCTGTTCCCAGTTGGAACAGCAGCATCAACTTCCACCGTTGGAGCCGGCGGAGTAAGTCCAGATGGGGAATAGCCCCCAGCTTTCCTCACTCGGCGCCAGTGGCGACGTCAAGCATATCGAGCAGACGGTACTGGCTCAGCTATGGGGGTGGCTTCTTCATGCCCCCTGCTCTGATAAGGGGCTGTTGTCGTCGTTAGCCTGTCGAAAACCGACGTCCGCTGAGAGGGGATGGCCAACTTATCAAAGGCAGACTTTCGGACAAGGGTAGCAGCCATGGTGACTTCGCCCAGAACGGGAGTTAGAGCAGCCAGTCTTGCAAAGACTGATCTTTTAGCAGGAGAAGTCACTTTAACGACTTCTTTCACTGGAGCAGGGATGGCTATCCGTTTCGGGATAACCCCTTCAGGTATCGCAGGCTTCTTCACGGGCCCATTGGAGTTTTGGCTTAGGCTATCAAAGACTGAGGTGCTGGAGTTGGACGACCCGTTGAAAAGGGCCGTGGTAGTCATAAGCCGATCAAAGACCGACTTCTTCGGAGCTTCTTGCAACGGCATTGGAGCATTGAAGCTCATGGGTGGGAGCATGGTCCCAAAGAATAGCCCAGTGGTGGCTTGCGTCATCTGTTCCACTAGCATCTTGAAAACGGAGGCCGCCTAAGGCCCGTAAGTCACTCCTCCTGTGAGGACAGAGCGGGAGTTGTTGCAATTGGTGCAGTTGGTACAGTTGGAAGTCATTGATCTGCACGGGAGCAAGACACCAAATCTTAGTACCTCGAATCCAGGGGCAACCATAGCAAACCGCGATTCGTTCGCGAAACATGACACATGAAGTGTGGAGTGGAAAGAGGAAAAGGTCCCACCGGGCGTGCCAGAATCTGTTCGCCGCCGAAATACGGGAGACGGAACCGCATAGGTTCATCTTGCCTGAATTTGGGGGCAGATGCTATTTGGTTTTATCCGTCCACCTCTCCGAAAATGCCAAGTTGATTTATGGCACCATGTATCGAAGGTTTAGACGGATGCGGCCGTTGTAATAGACTTCGTCAAATTCCCCCTCATTGTGAGGGTTTTTTTTATTGTGGGGACGCTCTTCCCTGCAGGCGTAAGTCCCTGTAGTTAATTACGCTACCGCATCGCGGTAACCACTTTCTCCTTATCCATGTGGTCACTTCGTGTCGTGAATGTTTGTTTTGTTTTTGGTTGCCCGTGGATTGTATACGGAGACTAATTTCTGGATTTTATTTCTCTTTCATTTATAAGTGCTAAGCACTTGGTTCATCAAACAGTCACGTGCAGACACGTGAGGTGCCTTCAAAATGCGAGCGCTGTCTTTGGAATTTTCTCCCTCTTTTATACACCACTGTTTGGGGGTCACATGGGAACACGTGAGGTGCCCCCAAAATGGGAGCTATCTTGGGTTTATTCCCTTTTTTTCCTTTTTTAAGTGCTAAGCACTATTGGGTCACGTGAGATCACGTGAGGCGCTCTAAAGAATGAAAATTGCCTTTGTTTTATTCTCCTTTCTGCTTTATAAAAGTTAAGTACTGCTTGGGGTCATGTGAGGTCACGTGAGGCACTCCAAAAATAAGGTTTATTTCCTTTCTCTCTTTTATAAGTGCTGAGCACTTCTCAAGGGTCACGTGAGGTCACGTGACCTGATATCAATTTTCTCTTTTGGTTATTGAGGGGAGGCTCACGTGGGCGCACATGATATGTTAGGTGCTGATCTCTTTGACATGCATGGAGAGTTAAATCCCTTATTTAAGAATTAAATTCTTTTATAGAGTTAAACCCCAATTCTATTTAGAGGAATTAAATTCCTATATGTTACATTGAAAGAATTAAATTCTTTAAACTCAATTCTCCCCCTAAGTTTTGAATCTGCATGACAGAGCTCCCCGATGAGAATTAAATTCTCAACTTGTGGGAAGATCTGCTTCTGCAGATCTTCAACCAGAGAAAGAACTAAGTTCTTTTTAGAAGAGTTAAACTCTTAGTTTGAGAATTAAATTCTCTTTTGTTTTGTGGAAGCTTATGGAGTAATCTCCTTCCTTCTCTTACCTAGAGTTTCTTTCTTCTTGGAAGAGACCTCCTTCTCTTTAGAGAATTAAATTCTCTTTTCTCTCTCTTTTTTTGCTTTCAAGGGGGTTCTTCTCTCTCCTTTCTTCTGTGTTTTGTGTATATTTCTCTCTCTTATCTCCTTTTTTTCTTCTTGGCTCCTATTTATAGGAGAAAGAAAAGAATCAATTTATTCAGCCAATCTCTCATTGAGAGATTTTGATTGATTTTATAACTAACATGATCTTTTAGATCACTCGGTGAATTTTTTTCACCATTGGATTTTTTTTAATCCAAAATCTATATAATATTTCATTTGTTGTTCCTGGCAAATTTTAGAAAAATATTTCCTTGTACATAATCTTTCTATAAATTGGTGATTTTTAATCACCATTGGATTTTAAATCCAACGGCGCTCTATTTTACAGAGTGCAATCTTTCTTGTTTAGAAAGATCTAAGGAAATATTTTCCAAAGTAGTGCTTTTGATTCCTTTTAATTAGAATTTAATTCTATTAATTCAGAGGGTTTAAGAGTCCATCACGTGTTGGCACGTGACCTTACCAATTAAGCGTCTAATTAGAATTCAATTCTATTAGTTAAGAGGCCTCAGGAAACCATCACGTGTGGGTACATGACCTTACCAATTAGGCATTCAGGCGCAGATAGATTTGGCCCATAAAAGGTCACGTGTCTGCACATGAGGCCCGGTCACGTGTGGGCATGTGTTGCTCTATTTGGGGGTTTTGCTTGCTGCTTTATTTATATGTTTTATTCAGTTCCCGTGAAAGAACAATGATCAAACCAAGTCAAATGGTCAAACAAAGTAGCCATGCCACAATTATCATTTACAAATATAACAAATATTTTCCTCCGCCTCATAATTGTTTTAATCAAGTCAGTGGTCAAAACCCTAATGAGGTAGGTGTCTCCTTCTATGCCCCTCTCATCCGTATATACATACCCGCATCCGTGTTTTGAGAAACACGAATACAAAGAGACGAAACTGATCCATCAATATAATACTAGAATCCGGCTTAAACCAAAGCCCACTACAATTATCCTCCCGAACATCATACACGCACAAGTGCACGTACGTGATCGAAGCCCTGCCGTAAAACCATACGGCCTCTAAATCTTTCGCCCGATGCAGGGAAACTCTCTGTGTGGGACTCTAAAGACTCGACAGTACGCTGGCAGTGGGTTTAACCACAAGCCGCAAGCGGTACTAGCTGCACGTAACGGCTACCCAGATATCTATCCATAAGAAGGCCGATGAGGAAACCCATCCGAACTCCTACTGATCTTGAATGTGACAATCTCTGTACAGTTCGGTCTGTTCGTCTAAGAGTGTCGCATATCGGGACTAGGGGCGGTAATCGTCAGACCCCTAATAGCGTAATAAATCGTGTCGGAGAGTAACCCAATACACCCTGAGAAACTACTGGAATACCTACAAGTAAATCCCGCTTGCCTTGGCTAAGGACTTTGTGTGATGGTCTTCTGAACACAGCAATATCAACCTCCAATACCGGGAGAATCCTATCTAACCGCCACTGCCTCCAAGTGCTTCGGGACTGCATCCAACTACTACCTGTTTGCACGACTCTTTTGAGCCATGGTAGGGTAGTAATCAAAGTACAATGGAAACACACTCGAGGCGAAGTAGCAGTGTCAAGTCGACGAACTAAGCTGTACTCATGTCACCTGGGAACTACTACCCGACGACAGGTATAATACCCATCAACAGTTCCCGACGAGTCCTGTCCAGTGTACTCATAACCTAATGAGCACCTGCATACTATCTCCAGTACGACATACTGATGGCTGTGAGACAGACCATCTCCCCTGCTGGGATGAGAATCGTATACACTAGTCTACTGTGGAGTATCGATGCCCTGTCTCGATAATCCTACGACTAGGGACCTGTATAGGATGTGCTTATAGACTACCCAGCCCCTACTAGTGTGCCTGCCATCACAACGCTGGTAATCAAGCAAAGATCCTAAGGGCTCTACCAATATGTATAAGGGATATGCTAAGAAAACACATGCACATATTGAGGTAGAAACAAACCAGATAGCATACTACTATTTTGAGCAAGACTGTTACTATATCCGTGTATATCCCAAGCTCCCATTAAGTAATACACAATCTAGTATGATACAATAATGGCCTCTAAAGCATATATCACTAACAATCTCCCACTTGCACTAAGGCCATATACTGGCATATCGCAGACCAAAGATCTCGAATAGCCTCTCGAACACTTTCTGAGGGATGGCCTCTGTAAGTGTATCTGCGGTATTATTCTCCATATCTACTCTCCTCACCTCGATCTCCTGGGGATCAACGATCTCCCTGATCAAGTGGTACCGCCTCAAGATATGTCTAAATCTCTGATGGGATCTGGGTTCCTTCCCTAAAGCTATAGCGCCATATGTTGTCACAATACTAAAGTATTGGACCAACAAATGGAAGGAACTACCTGAAGTTCAATTAAGAACTTCCATATCCAGACTGCCTCTTTTGCGGCGTCTCATGCAGCGAACTACTCCGCTTCCATCGTCGAGTCTGCAACGGTGTCCTGCTTGGAGCTCTTCCAACAGACCGCCCCTCCACTAAGGGTAAAGACATAACCTGACATGGACTTGGAGTCATCCTTATCACTCTAGAAGCTGGAGTTAGCAAAGGACTCGATCTGGAGGTCCTTTTCTGCCATACACCAAGAACATCTCTTTAGTCCTTCTCAAGTACTTGAGAATGTTCTTTACTTCTTCCCAGTTGTCACGCCCCGCTTCCCAGAGTACGCTAAAATGGGCACGTGACATAGCCAACCATGCTACCTGTGGATAGGAAGTATCCATCCACAGTCACATTACGGCTGTAGAGATATCAAGAACAAAAAATAAAACTATCTAAAACATGTCCATGAACCAAAATAACATGAGTCAAGAATAATAAAAGTGCGGAAGCAAAAGATCCAATATACAATAACTGGAATGTATGTCCCATAATGCGGGCTCACATCAGGAATAAAATGCAGGAAATAAAGAACTAACTAATACTGACACCTCACAGCTCAGCCTGCTGGCTGAAGTACTCCTGCTCGGACTGCAATAGCGGTACAGAATCTGGGCCATGCAAAACCCAGACGTCAGCGCGTCGTGTCATCAAGTAATAAAATATGAACAGTGTAACAGGCAATGCGAATATAAACATGAATAAAGCAAGGGTAACATTAATATAAATCAGGGCAGTGCAGGGTAGTGTGCAGTGGGTAAACTAATCTGTTCTATCAGGTTTTCTGTTCTAAAGTCTTTGAAATCAAATTGGTGAATCATCGATGTAACTCAATAGTATCCCGTGCATACCCGGGACCACGGTCCAGATTCTCGGGCTGAAACCGAGACATGCCGCTAGGCACTAAAACAGGAAGGTGTATAAATGAATGATGTCAGCAGCATCATTCCAAGGCTGACCTAGCCTCTAAAACTGATCAGAACAAGTATCGAACTGTTGAGTTACAAGTTAGGTTTCACCTTTGATTTCCCCATACCCTTAAGTTATATGTGTATGTCAAGTCAGGTATTCAGTAATCAAGAACTAATGCCAACACAGGATCGGGTAAGCAGGTTTGTCTGGATAGACAACAGGAACGGTCCGTAAGGACTACATTTCAGGTTTGTTGGCATTAGACACAAGATCAGGTAACGGGTCAGGTCATGGTACATCAGGTCAAGTCAAGCAGTATACGGTACCATGTCGGGTCAATCAATATGTATGTAGCAAGTCATGTCAAGGTGTAAACGATATCATGTGTGTGCTCATACTCAGCTAGCATAATCAGGGTTAAATAATCAAGTATGGTTATCAACAATATAATCTAAGCAATGAATTAAACAATAAAGCAGATTCAATTAATTAGCAGTACAGTTATCAGTTGTGTTTCAGAGATGATTTCAACATTATAAAAATACAGTATGACAATTTTGGCCGTTAAATCATGTTAACAAGTTTTAAGAATTTTATGGATGCGATGATTTATATATAGGTTCAAAGGACGAAATCACAGCTAATACAGGTTAAATGCACACGAGTGTCCGAATGGAGTAAAACTATAGAGAGAATGCCATAGGCTATGTCAATAGTGAAAGTGTGATTAAAACATATAAATGTGATTATTAAGTTTAATAAAGTAAATGCAAACGGTAGGTTTCAATCTTGGAAGCTAAAATGATATAACACGACATTGAACACGAAAAAGGGGAAATTATGGTACTAAAGTTAACCTACAGGTTTTAGGTGCTATCAATGTATATGTATATATATTATTTAGCATGTAGTAAGGTGTACTTGCCTCGACGGGTTGCGAACAGAAGACGGAACGTCACGCGTCGGCGGGGGAAAAGGTCGCGACGCGCGAACGGTGCACGGAATAGGTCCGAACGACAAACAGTGGAACCACACAGGTCAGAGTACCTCGCTGGATCGTCGGGACACGTCGCCGGCACAGCCGGATTCCGGCGAACCCAAAAACAGTGAATCTACAATATTCAAGAATGCATGAAACGACAAAAGACGAATCAAGAAGAGAGAAGGGAAGGAGGATAGAGAAGAGGGTGCTCACGAGGATCTGTGGAGGGGTGGTGATCGTCGACCACATCGACGGAGCTCCGGCGCACGAACTACAGTGACAGCGAAAAACTGCAGATCACAAAAAAATGAGAACAGAGAAGAAGGAAGGAAAGAAGAAGAAAGGAGGAGAGGAGAGGAATGCTATGCTCACCGAGGAAGGTGCTCGCGAGGCCAGGGAACGGATGAAGATCGCCGGCGGCGATCCCTCGACGTGCTACAGCGTGTAGGGGTGCACGGTGCTCGTGCAGGGTCCTTGGGGAGAGGAGGAAGGAGGAAGGAGATGTGGTGGAGTTGACGAGGGCGAGGAGGCCGGCGATGATGGCATCGGCGTTGGGGCGAAGGCGAGGGAGGACGAAGCGGCTAGCGTCTCGGGGAGTTGGGTTCTGCTGAAGAAAAATTTTGAGGAAGGAGAAATAAATATATATAGGGGAGAGAGAGAGACGGGGAGAGAGAGAGAGAGAGAGAAAGATTGCGAGAGGAGAGAGAGAGAGGAAGTGAGAGATCGAGAGGAGAGAGAAACGGGGAGGGGAAAGAATCTCGTCGCGGCGTGAGGAGAGAGGAAGAGAGAAGAGAGAGAAAGAGAAAGAGAAAGGGAGAGAGAACGAGAAATGGTGGGGCCCAGGGAGACTGAAGAGTGATGGGGATTGGTTGATAAAAATTTGTGAAAGATTTAAGGAAATGGAAAATATATTCTGGGGGGGGTTATAGTATATTAGTTGGTTAAAGAAAATATTATATTCGACGGTATAAAATTAGAATTTAGGATTTGGCGCAAATGTAAAATATTTCCGAATTGCGTACGGGTCGGGTCCAAAAATTTAAAATTGAAATAAGAAAATTATAGGCGGGGTCCAAAATTTAAAATGAAGTATTTTACAATCAAAAAGTATACCCCCAAAAAGGACGCACGTATGTGCGCGTAGTCATCCAAACACGTCCGTTTTACTGAACGGGACGAAAACACGATGCAAGGACGCTACCACAGGGTTAGGGGTGTCAAGCAGGCCATGACAAGTATTTTTAATTTTATTTTAGATGCCTTAGATTGTTATATGCAATACTGAATTGTCGGGGTAAAATTTATAACTAGCAACAGTCAATTAAGATCAATGAAGTAAACACCATACACCAATCATACGGTAACAGAAACTAGTAGCATTGGGCTCGGTTGTTACATTATACCCAACTACAAAAAGAATTTCGTTCTCGAAATTCCAAGAATACAAAGCTAGACGACAAACAACTACAAGAAAAGATGAGGAAACTTCTGCCGGATTTCATCTTCTCGTTCCCAAGTGGACTCTCCATGCGAGCGATTACCCTAAGAAACAAGTACAAGAGGGATAACCCAGTTCTTAAGAATCTTTTCCCTTCGATCCACAATTTCAACCGGTCGCTCCTCAAAAGTCAAGTCTTCTCGTACCGTCAGCTCCGAATGATCCAATACATGCGTTTCATCTCGAATATACCTACGGAGTTGAGATACGTGAAACACATCGTGCACATTCGCCAAGGACTGCGGTAACGCCAAACGATACGCTACCTCACCAACACGCTCTAAGATCTCAAAGGGTCCAACAAATCGAGGACTGAGCTTTCCTCAACTTCCAAAGCGAATCACCCCTCTAGTCGGTGATATCTTCAAGAATACCAAATCACCCACGGTGAACTCTAGAGGTCTTCTCGACGTATCCGCCCAACTCTTCTGTCTGTCTTGAGCTGCCTTCATATGATTTCTGATAGTGTTAACTTTCTCAACTGTCTGCACAACCAAATCTGGTCCCAACAATCTTCGTTCACCGACATCGTCCCAGCAAACAGGTGAACGGCATTTACGACCATACAAAGCTTCAAATAGAGCCATCTGGATGGTTGCCTGGAAACTGTTGTTGTAAGAAAACTCCACCAAATGTAGATGATCCTCCTATGAACCCTTGAAGTCCAACATGCATGCTCTCAACATATCTTCAAGAGTTTGGATCATTCTCTCCGACTGACCATCAGTTTGAGGATGATAAGCTGTGCTAAACTTCAATCGAGTCCCCAAACTTTCCTGTAAACTCCTCCAGAAGTGTGATAAGAACCGAGTGTCCCGATCGGACACGATGCTCACCGGTACTCCATGTAATCTTACAATCTCCTGCATGTACCATTCTGCCAAAGTTTCTGTTGATTGACCAACCCGAAAAGGAATAAAATGAGCTGCCTTGGTCAATCGATCAACAATCACCCATACTGCATTGTTGCCTTTTGGACTCCGCGGTAGAGCTGTCACGAAATCCATGGTTATATGTTCCCACTTCCACTGAGGAATCGGAAATGGTTGCAATAAACCAGCAACCCTTTGATGTTCAGCCTTAACTTGCTGACACACCAAGCACTTTGCCACAAAGCGACCAATCTCCCGCTTCATGCCTTCCCACCAGAAATGATGTCGAATATCTCGGTACATCTTTGTGCCTCCTGGATGTACAGAATAAGCTGAACTGTGTGCCTCCTTCATAAGTTCTTCACGAGTATCTCCCTTTGGTACATACAAACGGCTACCATATCTCAACGAACCATCTTCATGTATCAGTAAATCTGTTCGTAGTCCGGCTTCAACCTGTTCTCGAAACTTTTGCAGTCTAGAATCCTGCGATTGCGCTGCTTTAATATTCTCGATCAACGACGAATGTACTTGCAGCTGCATCAACTGTCCCGAAGAATGTGGTAGCACAACCTCCAAATCAAATCTTCGAAAATCTTCAACGAGCTCCTTCTGCGTAGTCAACATCTGAATTGCTAGTAACCGACTGAGCGCATCCGGCACGACATTAACCTTCCCCGGATGGTACTTAAGATCAAGATCGCAGTCAGCCATCAGCTCTAACCATCTACGTTGCCTCATATTAAGCTCCTTCTGCGTGAACACATACTTCAAACTCTTATGATCCGTGAAAACTTCGACCCTTTCGTCCAAAAGGTAGTGTCTCCAAATCTTCAGAGCGAAAATCACAGCCGCAAGCTCCAAGTCATGAGTTGGGTAATTCTTCTCATGGGTCTTCAACTGTCTCGATGCGTACGCTACAACCTTTCCATGCTGCATCAAAACACATCTCAATCCTTTCCCAGATGCGTCGCTGTGAGTCACCAATCCTCCGGAATTGTCTGGCACGGTCAGAAGAGGGGCGGTTATCAATTTCTGCTTCAACGTCTCAAAAGCTGACGCACATCTATCCGTCCACACAAAAGGTACCTCCTTGCGCGTAAGCTTGGTCAATGGCTCCGCCAGACGAGCATAGTTCTCCACAAATCTTCTGTAATACCCGGCGAGACCAAGGAAACTTCTTATCTCCGCAACATTCTTTAGAATCGGCTAACCTCGAACTGCTGCAATCTTTTCTGGATCGACGGCGATTCCATCGCACACAACATGCCCTAAAAACTTTACTTCCTCCAGCCAAAACTCGCACTTACTCATCTTCGCATACAACTTCTCCTGTCTCAACGTCTGCAGTGCGATCTTCAAATGCTCAGCATGCTCTTCAAAACTCTTTGAGTAAACCAAAATAACGTCAATGAATACCACAATAAACTGGTCCAAGAATGGTGAAAAGATTCGGTTCATCAAGTCCATGAATATCGCCGGTGCATTCGTCACTCCGAAGGGCATAACTAAGTACTCGTAATGTCCATACCGAGTTCGGAACGCCGTCTTGCAAACATCTTCTGTTTTCACTCGGACCTGATGATATCCGGATCGCAAATCCAGCTTCGAGAATACCCTCGCGCCACTAAGCTGCTCAAAAAGTTCGCCAATGCGAGGGATCGGGTACTTGTTCTTAATAGTCACCCGGTTTAATTCTCGATAGTCGATGCACATCCTTCTTGTGCCATCCTTCTTCTTAACTAGAAGAACTGGAGCTCCCCAAGGCGAGTTACTGCTTCGAATCCAACCCTTTTCAAGTAATTCGGCAACCTGTTTCTTGACTTCTTCCAACTCCACTGGTGCCATTGGATAATACACTTTAGAAACTGGCGCTGCACCAGGAATGAGATCAATTGCGAACTCCACGTCTCGCTTCGGCGGTAATCCCGATATATCTTCAAACACGTCCATAAAATCATGAACAACAGCTGGCTCTTCACTTTTATCAACCTCCATTGATGCAAGAATATCATTTGTCGGCCTAGCCCTAAACTCGACTGGCCCGACAGAACTGCTTCCTCCAGTGAAGGTAAACTCGGGATGTCCGGGAATCTGGAAAATTACTTTCTTTGCCATACAATCAATGTGAGCGTGGAAAGTGCCAAGAAAACCCATTACCAAGATAACTTCGTAGCTGCCCGTATCAATCACCAAGAAATCTGCAAAAAGCTCCCGTCCGTACACAACAACTGTACAATCTTTACATTCCCTACTAGATATGATTTTCCCATTCCCAGTGTGTATGTCCCAGAAACTAGACAGGGTCGTGCAGGTAATCGAGTGTGTAGTTATAAACTTGGATGACATAAAACAATGGGATGCACCAGAATCAAATAACGCTAATGCGGGAAAACCATGAACGAGTAGAATACCTGAAACAACTTCTCCTGACACCTTAGCTTCCTCAGCTGTCAAGGTAAAAGCTCGAGCCTGATTAGGTCCTTGAGTCAGCTGCTTCTGCCCCTGGAACGGTCTATGCGGAGGCTTCTGAATATCATCCCTCGTACGAAGCTTCGACGGACAAGCGCTGACAGCGTGATCTGCCGCTCCATAAACTAAACAGAGTCCCAGCCTCCTTCGACAAACCTTTTGCACGTGGCCAGGTAAATTGCAGTAGTTACAAGTCACGCTCTTTCTCTGGTCAACTACAGCATGCTTTTTCATTGGTGCTACGCCACGACGGTCCACCGGAATACCTCTGCGACCATGAGCTCGGTTTGGTACAAATGATGGCTTTCTTACCGCAACTGCCGTCTGCTGCAAACTCCCCTTCATCCCAGATAGGCTCTGCTGCTCTCGGGCTGCCGCAAGTACTTGTGAGAAAGTGGTCAAACCCAGGGAGACAATCAGCCTCTGGATGTCCACGTCCAAGCTGCGCATGAACCTCCGTGCCCTGTCAGCATCGTTGGCAACTAAAGGTCCAGCGAATCTGCTGAGTCTTGTCCATTCTGCTGCATGCACATCCACGGGTGCTCCATTCTGCCTTAGCCCGATGAATTTCTCTTCCATTTCCTCCCGTGCGGTCCGCGAGAAGAACTTCTCTAGGAAACTCTTCGAAAAATCCGCCCACCTGATCGGCTTGGGCAAGCAGGTCTCCTCCACAAGCCACCATTCTCGGGCGTAGTCTACTAACTGAATGCGTACCACATCAACTCTCTTCTCATCTGGAATCTGTGCCGCAATAAGCAAGTTTTCTGTGTCAACTAGCCACTGCTCCGCTGGCAACGGCTCCTCCAAACCAGTAAATACAGACGGACCCAAATGCCTGAAATCTGCTGCGGTCCCTACTCGATCAACTGGTTTAGCTTCAACCCTGTCTACGGACTGCTGAACGGTCCGCAAACCTTCCTGAAATGATTCCGCTTGCTGCTGGATCAGCTCGGTCTGTCTCTTTTAATTCTCCAGCATTCCCCTTATCACACCAAGCATGGCGGCTTCGTCCACACGCCTTTGGTACGTCTTCAAATTCTTATCTTCCATATTCCTGAAATCAAAACACCCAACATTAGCATGATAACAGATTCAAAATATAGATCAAGGCTAGAACTCCAAGTTACTTAAATAGAGTACCGCATTGTAACTATGCCGCGGTATCATAGCCACAATTACATAACTCCACCCAAGTCGCCTAAGTCCTAGAGATAACAAGGAATCAGGTTTTCGAGTCGATATGCAAAGGAAGTTTGCACATCGTAAAAGATATAATCAGGAAGAATTTGATTCAAGAACGGTAAAACGGCAAGGTGGCAGGACATGTTTCCTAAACACGGGTTTCCTGATTCGTGTATTGGGTACCATACCCAACTATAAAAAGAATCAACCCGACTATCCTATGTCTCTGATACCAAAAGAACCATGTCACGCCCCGCTTCCCAGAGTACGCTAAAATGGGCACGTGACATAGCCAACCATGCTACCTGTGGGTAGGAAGTATCCATCCAGAGTCACATTACGGCTGTAGAGATATCAAGAACAAAAAATAAAACTATCTAAAACATGTCCATGAACCAAAATAACATGAGTCAAGAATAATAAAAGTGCGGAAGCAAAAGATCCAATATACAATAACTGGAATGTATGTCCCATAATGCGGGCTCACATCAGGAATAAAATGCAGGAAATAAAGAGCTAACTAATACTGACACCTCACAGCTCAGCTTGCTGGCTGAAGTACTCCTGCTCGGACTGCAACAGCGGTACAGAATCTGGGCCATGCAAAACCCAGATGTCAGCGCGTCGTGTCATCAAGTAATAAAATATGAACAGTGTAACAGGCAATGCGAATATAAACATGAATAAAGCAAGGGTAACAGTAATATAAATCAGGGCAGTGCAGGGTAGTGTGCAGTGGGTAAACTAATCTGTTCTATCAGGTTTTCTGTTCTAAAGTCTTTGAAATCAAATTGGTGAATCATCGATGTAACTCAATAGTATCCCGTGCATACCCGGGACCACGGTCCAGATTCTCGGGCTGAAACCGAGACATGCCGCTAGGCACTAAAACAGGAAGGTGTACAGATGAATGATGTCAGCGGCATCATTCCAAGGCTGGCCTAGCCTCTAAAACTGATCAGAACAAGTAGCAAACTGTTGAGTTACAAGTTAGGTTTCACCTTTGATTTCCCCATACCCCCAAATTATATGTGTATGTCAAGTCAGGTATTCAGTAATCAAGAACTAATGCCAACACAGGATCGGGTAAGCAGGTTTGTCTGGATAGACAACAGGAACGGTCCGTATGGACTACATGTCTGGTTTGTTGGCATTAGACACAAGATCAGGTAACGGGTCAGGTCATGGTACATCAGGTCAAGTCAAGCAGTATACGGTACCATGTCGGGTCAATCAATATGTATGTAGCAAGTCATGTCAAGGTGTAAATGATATCATGGGTGTGCTCATACTCAGCTAGCATAATCAGGGTTAAATAATCAAGCATGGTTATCAACAACATAAGCTAAGCAATGAATTAAACAATAAAGAAGATTCAATTATTTAGCAGTACAGTTATCAGTTGTGTTTCAGAGATGATTTCAACATTATAAGAATACAGTATGACAATTTTGGCCGTTAAATCATGTTAACAAGTTTTAAGAATTTTATGGATGCGATGATTTATATATAGGTTCAAAGGACGAAATCACAGCTAATACAGGTTAAATGCACACGAGTGTCCGAATGGAGTAAAACTATAGAGAGAATGCCATAGGCTATGTCAATAGTGAAAGTGTGATTAAAACATATAAATGTGATTATTAAGTTTAATAAAGTAAATGCAAATGGTAGGTTTCAAGCTTGGAAGCTAAAATGGTATAACACGACATTGAACACGAAAAAGGGGAAATTATGGTACTAAAGTTAACCTACAGGTTTAGGGTGCTATCAATGTATATGTATATATATTATTTAGCATATAGCAAGGTGTACTTGCCTCGACGGGTTGCGAACAGAAGACGGAACGTCACGCGTCGGCGGGGGAAAAGGTCGCGACGCGCGAACGGTGCACGGAATAGGTCCGAACGACAAACAGTGGAGCCACACAGGTCAGAGTACCTCGCTGGATCGTCGAGACACGTCGCCGGCACAGCCGGATTCCGGCGAACCCAAAAACAGTGAATCTACAATATTCAAGAATGCATGAAACGACAAAAGACGAATCAAGAAGATAGAAGGGAAGGAGGATAGAGAATAGGGTGCTCACGAGGATCTGTGGAGGGGTGGTGATCGTTGACCACGTCGACGGAGCTCCGGCGCATGAACTACAGTGACAGCGAAAAACTGCAGATCACAAAAAAATGAGAATAGAGAAGAAGGAAGGAAAGAAGAAGAAAGGAGGAGAGGGGAGGGATGCTATGCTCACCGAGGAGGGTGCTCGCGAGGCCAGGGAACGGATGAAGATCGCCGGCGGCGATCCCTCGACGTGCTGCAGCGTGCATGGGTGCGTGGTGCTCGTGCAGGGTCCTTGGGGAGAGGAGGAAAGAGGAAGGAGATGTGGTGGAGTTGACGAGGGCGAGGAGGCGAGGAGGCCGGCGATGATGGCATCGGCGTTGGGGCGAAGGCGAGGGAGGACGAGGCGGCTAGGGTCTCAGGAAGTTGGGTTCTGCTGAAGAAAATTTTGAGGAAGGAGAAATAAATATATATAGGGGAGAGATATAGAGAGAGACGGGGAGAGAGAGAGAGAGAGAAAGATTGCGAGAAGAGAGAGAGAGAGGAAGTGAGAGATCGAGAGGAGAGAGAAACGGGGAGGAGAAAGAATCTCGTCGCGACGTGAGGAGAGAGGAAGAGAGAAGAGAGAGAAAGAGAAAGAGAAAGGAAGAGAGAACGAGAAATGGTGGGGCCCAGGGAGACTGAAGAGTGATGGGGATTGGTTGATAAAAATTTGTGAAAGATTTAAAGAAATGGAAAATATATTCTTGGGGGGTTTATAGTATATTAGTTGGTTAAAGAAAATATTATATTCGACGGTATAAAATTAGAATTTAGGATTTGGCGCAAATGTAAAATATTTCCGAATTGCGCCCGGGTCGGGTCCAAAAATTTAAAATTGAAATAAGAAAATTATAGGCGGGGTCCAAAATTTAAAATGAAGTATTTTACAATCAAAAAGTATACCCCCAAAACGGACGCACGTACGTGCGCGTTGTCTTCCAAACACGTCCGTTTTACTGAACGGGACGAAAACCCGATGCAAGGACGCTACCACAGGGTTAGGGGTGTCAAGCAGGCCATGACAAGTATTTTTAATTTTATTTTAGATGCCTTAGATTGTTATATGCAATACTGAATTGTCGGGGTAAAATTTATAACTAGCAACAGTCAATTAAGATCAATGAAGTAAACACCATACACCAATCATACGGTAACAGAAACTTGTAGCATTGGGCTCGGTTGTTACATTATACCCAACTACAAAAAGAATTTCGTCCTCGAAATTCCAAGAATACAAACATAGACGACAAATAACTACAAGAAAATATGAGGAAACTTCTGCCGGATTTCATCTTCTCGTTCCCAAGTGGACTCTCCATGCGAGCGATTACCCCAAGAAACAAGTACAAGAGGGATAACCTTGTTCTTAAGAACCTTTTCCCTTCGATCCACAATTTCAACCGGTCGCTCCTCAAAAGTCAAGTCTTCTCATACCGTCAGCTCCGAATGATCCAATACATGCGTTTCATCTCGAACATACCTACGGAGTTGAGATACGTGAAACACATCGTGCACATTCGCCAAGAACTGCGGTAACGCCAAACGATACGCTACCTCACCAACACGCTCCAAGATCTCAAAGGGTCTAACAAATCGAGGACTGAGTTTTCTTCAACTTCCAAAGCGAATCACCCCTCTAGTCGGTGATATCTTCAAGAATACCAAATCACCCACGGTGAACTCTAGAGGTCGTCTCGACGTATCCGCCCAACTCTTCTGTCTGTCTTGAGCTGCCTTCATATGATTTCTGATAGTGTTAACTTTCTCAACTGTCTGCACAACCAAATCTGGTCCCAACAATCTTCGTTCACCGACATCGTCCCAGCAAAACGGTGAATGGCATTTACGACTATACAAAGCTTCAAATGGAGCCATCTGGATAGTTGCTTGGAAACTGTTGTTGTAAGAAAACTCCACCAAATGTAGATGATCCTCCTATGAACCCTTGAAATCCAACATGCATGCTCTCAACATATCTTCAAGAGTTTGGATCGTTCTCTCCGACTGACCATCAGTTTGTGGATGATAAGCTGTGCTAAACTTCAATCGAGTCCCCAAACTTTCCTATAAACTCCTCCAGAAGTGTGATAAGAACCGAGTGTCCCGATCGGACACGATGCTCACCGGTACTCCATGTAATCTTACAATCTTCTGCATGTACCGTTCTGCCAAAGTTTCTGTTGATTGACCAACCCGAAAAGGAATAAAATGAGCTGCCTTGGTCAATCGATCAACAATCACCCATACTGCATTGTTGCCTTTTGGACTCCGCGGTAGAGCTGTCACGAAATCCATGGTTATATGTTCCCACTTCCACTGAGGAATCGGAAATGGTTGCAATAAACCAGCAACCCTTTGATGTTCAGCCTTAACTTGCTGACACACCAAGCACTTTGCCACAAAGCGAGCAATCTCCCGCTTCATGCCTTCCCACCAGAAATGATGTCGAATATCTCGGTATATCTTTGTGCCTCCTGGATGTACAGAATAAGCTGAACTGTGTGCCTCCTTCATAAGTTCTTCATGAGTATCTCCCTTTGGTACACACAAACGGCTACTATATCTCAACGAACCATCTTCATGTATCAGTAAATCTGTTCGTAGTCCGGCTTCAACCTGTTCTCGAAACTTTTGCAATCTAGAATCCTGCGATTGCGCTGCTTTAATATTCTCGATCAACGACGAATGTACTTGCAGCTACATCAACTGTCCCGAAGAATGTGGTAGCACAACCTCCAAATCAAATCTTCGAAAATCTTCAACGAGCTCCTTCTGCGTAGTCAACATCTAAATTGCTAGTAACCGACTGAGCGCATCCGGCACGACATTAACCTTCCCCGGATGGTACTTAAGATCAAGATCGCAGTCAGCCATCAGCTCCAACCATCTACGTTGCCTCATATTAAGCTCCTTCTGCGTGAACACATACTTCAAACTCTTATGATCCGTGAAAACTTCGACCCTTTCGCCCAAAAGGTGGTGTCTCCAAATCTTCAGAGCGAAAATCACAGCCGCAAGCTCCAAGTCATGAGTTGGGTAATTCTTCTCATGGGTCTCCAACTGTCTCGATGCGTACGCTACAACCTTTCCATGCTGCATCAAAACACATCCCAATCCTTTCCCAGATGCGTCGCTGTGAGTCATCAATCCTCCGAAATTGTCTGGCACGGTCAGAATAGGGGCGGTTATCAATTTCTGCTTCAACGTCTCAAAAGCTGACGCACATCTATCCGTCCACATAAAAGGTACCTCCTTGCGCGTAAGCTTGGTCAATGGCTCCGCCAGACGAGCATAGTTCTCCACAAATCTTCTGTAATACCCGGCGAGACCAAGGAAACTTCTTATCTCCGCAACATTCTTTAGAATCGGCCAACCTCGAACTGCTGCAATCTTTTCTGGATCGACGGCGATTCCATCGCCAGACACAACATGCCCCAAAAACTTTACTTCCTCCAGCCAAAACTCGCACTTACTCATCTTCGCATACAACTTCTCCTGTCTCAACGTCTGCAGTGCGATCTTCAAATGCTCAGCATGCTCTTCAAAACTCTTCGAGTAAACCAAAATATCGTCAATGAATACCACAATAAACTGGTCCAAGAATGGTGAAAAGATTCGGTTCATCAAGTCAATGAATATCGCCGGTGCATTCATCACTCCGAAGGGCATAACTAAGTACTCGTAATGTCCATACCGAGTTCGGAACGCCGTCTTGCAAACATCTTCTGTTTTCACTCGGACCTGATGATATCCGGATCGCAAATCCAGCTTCGAGAATACCCTCGCGCCACTAAACTGCTCAAAAAGTTCGCCAATGCGAGGGATCGGGTACTTGTTCTTAATAGTCACCCGGTTTAATTCTCGATAGTCGATGCACATCCTTCTTGTGCCATCCTTCTTCTTAACTAGAAGAACTGGAGCTCCCCAAGGCGAGTTACTGCTTCGAATCCAACCCTTTTCAAGTAATTCGGCAACCTGTTTCTTGACTTCTTCCAACTCCACTGGTGCCATTGGATAATACACTTTTGAAACTGGCGCTGCACTAGGAATGAGATCAATTGCGAACTCCACGTCTCGCTTCGGCGGTAATCCCGATATATCTTCAAACACGTCCATAAAATCATGAACAACAGCTGGCTCTTCACTTTTATCAACCTCCATTGATGCAAGAATATCATTTGTCGGCCTAGCCCTAAACTCGACTGGCCCGACAGAACTGCTTCCTCCAGTGAAGGTAAACTTGGGATGTCCGGGAATCTGGAAAATTACTTTCTTTGCCCTACAATCAATGTGAGCGTGGAAAGTGCCAAGAAAATCCATTCCCAAGATAACTTCGTAGCTTCCCGTATCAATCACCAAGAAATCTGCAAAAAGCTCCCGTCCGCACACAACAACTGTACAATCTTTACATTCCCTACTAGATATGATTTTCCCATTCCCAGTGTGTATGTCCCAGAAACTAGACAGGGTCGTGCAGGTAATCGAGTGTGTAGTTATAAACTTGGATGACATAAAACAATGGGATGCACCAGAATCAAAGAACGCTAATGCGGGAAAACCATGAACGAGTAGAATACCTGAAACAACTTCTCCTGACGCCTTAGCTTCCTCAGCTGTCAAGGTAAAAGCTCGAGCCTGATTAGGTCCTTGAGTCAGCTGCTTCTGCCCCTGGAACGGTCTATGCGGAGGCTTCTGAATATCATCCCTCGTACGAAGCTTCGACGGACAAGCGCTAATAGCGTGATCTGCCGCTCCACAAACTAAACAGAGTCCCGGCCTCCTTCGACAATCCTTTTGCACGTGGCCAGGTAAATTGCAGTAGTTACAAGTCACGCTCTTTCTCTGGTCAACTACAGCATGCTTCTTCATTGGTGCTACGCCACGACGGTCCACCGGAATACCTCTGCAACCATGACCTCCGTTTGGTACAAATGCTGGCTTCCTTACCGCAACTGCTGTCTGCTGCAAACTCCCCTTCATCCCAGATAGGCTCTGCTGCTCTCGGGCTGCCGCAAGTACTTGTGAGAAAGTGGTCAAACCCAGGGAGACAATCAGCCTCTGGATGTCCACGTCCAAGCTGCGCATGAACCTCCGTGCCCTGTCTGCATCGTTGGCAACTAAAGGTCCAGCGAATCTGCTGAGTCTTGTCCATTCTGCTGCATGCACATCCATGGGTGCTCCATTCTGCCTTAGCCCGATGAATTTCTCTTCCATTTCCTCCCGAGCGGTCCGCGGGAAGAACTTCTCTAGGAAACTCTTCGAAAAATCCGCCCACCTGATCGGCTTGGGCAAGCGGGTCTCCTCCATAAGCCACCATTCTCGGGCGTAGTCTACTAACAGAATGCGTACCACATCAACTCTTTTCTCATCTGGAATCTGTGCCGCAATAAGCAAGTTGTCTGTGTCAACTAGCCACTGCTCCGCTGGCAACGGCTCCTCCAAACCAGTAAATGCAGACGGACCCAAACACCTGAAATCTGCTACGGTCCCTACTCGATCAACTGGTTTAGCTTCAACCCTGTCTACGGACTGCTGAACGGTCTGCAAACCTTCCTGAAATGATTCCGCTTGCTGCTGGATCAGCTCGGTCTGTCTCTTTTGATTCTCCAGCATTCCCCTTATCACTCCAAGTATGGCGGCTTCGTCCACACGCCTTTGGTACGTCTTCAAATTCTTATCTGCCATATTCCTGAAATCAAAACACCCAACATTAGCATGATAACAGATTCAAAATATAGATCAAGGCTAGAACTCCAAGTTATTTAAATAGAGTACCGCATTGTAACTATGCCGCGGTATCATAGCCACAATTACATAACTCCACCCAAGTCGCCTAAGTCCTAGAGATAACAAGGAATCAGGTTTTCGAGTCGATATGCAAAGGAAGTTTGCACATCGTAAAAGATATAATCAGGAAGAATTTGATTCAAGAACAGTAAAACGGCAAGGTGGCAGGACATGTTTCCTAAACACGGGTTTCCTGATTCGTGTATTGGGTACCATACCCAACTACAAAAAGAATCAACCCGACTATCCTATGTCTCTGATACCAAAAGAACCATATCACGCCCCGCCTCCCAGAGTACGCTAAAATGGGCACTTGACATAGCCAACCATGCTACCTGTGGGTAGGAAGTATCCATCTACAGTCACATTACGGCTGTAGAGATATCAAGAACAAAAAATAAAACTATCTAAAACATGTCCATGAACCAAAATAACATGAGTCAAGAATAATAAAAGTGCGGAAGCAAAAGATCCAATATACAATAACTGGAATGTATGTCCCATAATGCGGGCTCACATCAGGAATAAAATGCAGGAAATAAAGAACTAACTAATACTGACACCTCACAGCTCAGCCTGCTGGCTGAAGTACTCCTGCTCGGACTGCAACAGCGGTACAGAATCTGGGCCATGCAAAACCCAAATGTCAGCGCGTCGTGTCATCAAGGAATAAAATATGAACAGTGTAACAGGCAATGCGAATATAAACATGAATAAAGCAAGGGTAACAGTAATATAAATCAGGGCAGTGCAGGGTAGTGTGCAGTGGGTAAACTAATCTGTTCTATCAGGTTTTCTGTTCTAAAGTCTTTGAAATCAAATTGGTGAATCATCGATGTAACTCAATAGTATCCCGTGCATACCCGGGACCACGGTCCAGATTCTCGGGCTGAAACCGAGACATGCCGCTAGGCACTAAAACAGGAAGGTGTACAGATGAATGATGTCAGCAGCATCATTCCAAGGCTGGCCTAGCCTCTAAAACTGATCAGAACAAGTAGCAAACTGTTGAGTTACAAGTTAGGTTTCACCTTTGATTTCCCCATACCCCCAAGTTATATGTGTATGTCAAGTCAGGTATTCAGTAATCAAGAACTAATGCCAACACAGGATCGGGTAAGCAGGTTTGTCTGGATAGACAACAGGAACGGTCCGTATGGACTACATGTCAGGTTTGTTGGCATTAGACACAAGATCAGGTAACGGGTCAGGTCATGGTACATCAGGTCAAGTCAGGCAGTATACGGTACCATGTCGGGTCAATCAATATGTATGTAGCAAGTCATGTCAAGGTGTAAATGATATCATGGGTGTGCTCATACTCAGCTAGCATAATCAGGGTTAAATAATCAAGCATGGTTATCAACAACATAATCTAAGCAATGAATTAAACAATAAAGCAGATTCAATTAATTAGCAGTACAGTTATCAGTTGTGTTTCAGAGATGATTTCAACATTATAAGAATACAGTATGACAATTTTGGCCGTTAAATCATGTTAACAAGTTTTAAGAATTTTATGGATGCGATGATTTATATATAGGTTCAAAGGACGAAATCACAGCTAATACAGGTTAAATGCACACGAGTGTCCGAATGGAGTAAAACTATAGAGAGAATGCCATAGGCTATGTCAATAGTGAAAGTGTGATTAAAACATATAAATGTGATTATTAAGTTTAATAAAGTAAATGCAAACGGTAGGTTTCAAGCTTGGAAGCTAAAATGATATAACACAACATTGAACACAAAAAAGGGGAAATTATGGTACTAAAGTTAACCTACAGGTTTAGGGTGCTATCAATGTATATGTATATATATTATTTAGCATGTAGCAAGGTGTACTTGCCTCGACGGGTTGCGAACAGAAGACGGAACGTCACGAGTCGGCGGGGGAAAAGGTCGCGACGCGCGAACGGTGCACGGAATAGGTCCGAACGATAAACAGTGGAACCACACAGGTCAGAGTACCTCGCTGGATCGTCGAGACACGTCGCCGGCACAGCCGGATTCCGGCGAACCCAAAAACAGTGAATCTACAATATTCAAGAATGCATGAAACGACAAAAGACGAATCAAGAAGAGAGAAGGGAAGGAGGATAGAGAAGAGGGTGCTCACGAGGATCTGTGGAGGGGTGGTGATCGTCGACCACGTCGACGGAGCTCCGGCGCACGAACTACAGTGACAGCGAAAAACTGCAGATCACAAAAAAATAAGAACAGAGAAGAAGGAAGGAAAGAAGAAGAAAGGAGGAGAGGAGAGGGATGATATGCTCACCGAGGAGGGTGCTCGCGAGGCCAGGGTACGGATGAAGATCGCCGGCGGCGATCTCTCGACGTGCTGCAGCGTGCAGGGGTGCGCGGTGCTCGTGCAGGGTCCTTGGGGAGAGGAGGAAGGAGGAAGGAGATGTGGTAGAGTTGACGAGGGCGAAGAGGCGAGGAGGCCGGCGATGATGGCGTCGGCGTTGGGGCAAAGGAGAGGGAGGACGAGGCAGCTAGGGTCTCGGGGAGTTGGGTTCTGCTGAAGAAAAATTTTGAGGAAGGAGAAATAAATATATATAGGGGAGAGAGAGAGAGAGAGATTGCGAGAGGAGAGAGAGAGAGAGAGGAAGTGAGAGATCGAGAGGAGAGAGAAACGGGGAGGAGAAAGAATCTCGTCGCGACGTGAGGAGAGCGGAAGAGAGAAGAGAGAGAAAGAGAAAGAGAAAGGGAGAGAGAACGAGAAATGGTGGGGCCCAGGGAGACTGAAGAGTGATGGGGATTGGTTGATAAAAATTTGTGAAAGATTTAAGGAAATGGAAAATATATTTTGGGGGGTTTATAGTATATTAGTTGGTTAAAGAAAATATTATATTCGACGGTATAAAATTAGAATTTAGGATTTGGCGCAAATGTAAAATATTTCCGAATTGCGCCCGGGTCGGGTCCAAAAATTTAAAATTGAAATAAGAAAATTATAGGCGGGGTCCAAAATTTAAAATGAAGTATTTTACAATCAAAAAGTATACCCCCAAAACGGATGCACATACGTGCGCGTAGTCGTCCAAACACGTCCGTTTTACTGAACGGGACGAAAACACGATGCAAGGACGCTACCACAGGGTTAGGGGTGTCAAGCAGGCCATGACAAGTATTTTTAATTTTATTTTAGATGCCTTAGATTGTTATATGCAATACTGAATTGTCGGGGTAAAATTTATAACTAGCAACGGTCAATTAAGATCAATGAAGTAAACACCATACACCAATCATACGGTAACAGAAACTAGTAGCATTGGGCTCGGTTGTTACACCAGTGCTTCTCCCCTAGGTTTGACTGATACTGGCTTACCACGCTAAGTGTGTAAGCAACATCTAGTCTGGTACACAATATCGCATACATTATAGAGCCTACCGCAGAAGCGTAGGGTATAATCGACATGCACGCCCTTTCCAAATCAGTCTTGGAAGACATCACTTTGGAGAGAGTGATTCCGTAACAAGCCGGTAGACTGTCGTACTTAGAATCATCCATACTAAATATTTTCAGTATGGTGTTGTTGTACCTTGACTGTGAAAGTCCTACCATCCTCTTTGATCTATCATGATAGATCTAGATCCCCAGAATGTAGTTGGTATCACCCAGGTCTTTCATGGAGAATCTCTGTGACAAGAATCCTTTGACTGATTGTAGCATAGGAATGTCATTTCTTATCAAGAGAATGTCATCCACGTACTCAACGAGGAATTCCACGGTTCTTGCTACAATCTTACTATAAATGCATGGTTCATCTGGATTTTTGATAAAGTCGAATTCTTTGACTGTCTCAATAAAAACAGATGTTCCAACTCCGCGATGCCTTCCTTAGTCCATAAATGGACTTAAGCAACTTGCACACTGTCCCGCTGCTCCCACTGATTGAAACCCTCTGGCTGATCTATAGACCCACTCTTCCAAGTTACCATTTAGAAAAGCCGTCTCTACGTCCATCTGCCGGATCTCAAAATCTTGGAAGGCAGCAATGGCAGGAACTATCCGAATGGATTTGAGCATATACACTGGAGAAAAGGTTTCATCATGGTCCAAACCAGGTCTTTAACGAAAAACCTTTTCCAACAAGTCTAGCCTTATAGGTTTCAACCTATCCATCTACACCAATCTTCTTTCTGAAGATCCATTTGCAGCCTTCGGGTTTTATCCCTTCTGAACCAATATTCAAAGTGCATACTTTTTTAGTGTACATGGACACCATTTCGATCCGTATTGCATCCAGCCATTTTACCGAGTCGTCGCTCTGAATGGCTTACTGGAAGATAGTTGGCTCATCATTGTCAATGATGCAATCCTCTCATCCCCGTCTACGAGAAAACTGTAGTATCTCTTGGGCGGATGAGTCTGCCTACTAGTCCTGTGGATTGGCATAGGGATGTCGGTTATTTTGAAACCTCTGGTTCTACCATACTTTCAGTAATAGTTTGTGGTTCTGGACTTTATTCCAGGTCTATTGCGCTCCCACTATTTCCTTTTACAAAAAATTGATTTTCTAAAAAGTGGGCATGACGAGGAACAAAAACCTTTTATTCCTCTGCGTAATAAAAAAGATACCCCCTAGAGTTCTTTGGGTATCCCAAAAACTTACACAGTACTGAGCATGCCTCGAGCTTGTCCGCATACTGCTTTTCAAAAAAAAGCTGAACATCCCTATATCTTCAGATACTGAAGATAGGGTTTCTTCCCACTCTATATCCGATATGGTGTGGTAGGCACAATCTTGGTAGGAACCTTTTTCAAAAGATATGCAGCTGATTCTAGTGCATAACTTTAGAAGGATCGCAGCAACTCAGCGTTACTTATCATGGAACGAACAATATCCAATAGAGTTCTGTTCCGCTTTTTTTATACACCGTTATGTTATGGTGTGTATGGAAGAGTAAGATGAGAGAGAATTCCATTCTCTTTTGAGTAATCCAGGAACTCGGCAATTTAAGTATTCACCACGTCGATCAGATCTCAGTATCTTGATATTTTTGCCTGTTTGTTTTTCCACTTCATTCTTATATTCCCAGGATTTTTCAAAGGGTTCGGATTTATACTTTCACAAGAAGACATGTCCTAACCTAGAGAAATTATCCGTAAAAGTAATGAAATAGGAATAACCACATCGTGCATCTGTATATATTGGACTACACACGTCGCTGTGTATGAGTCCCAAGAGCTCGCTCGCTCTTACTCCGTGTCCAGTGAACGGATTCTTTGTCATCTTTCCTATCAGACAAGATTGACAAGTTGCATAAGACTGATATTCGAACGGATCCAAATATCCCTCTCTATGTAAGTTCGACAACTGTATTTCATTGATGTGACCCAGTCTACAATGCCATAAGAAAGTTTTATTTAATTCTGGAGACTTTCTTTTAAATATGTTCTGGACGTTTAAAAACCTGAGCTTGATTCAATATATATTGTCCTCTAGTGTACCTGACCCAATCAAACTTTGATTTAGGTGGATGTGAACCCCATCGCTTACATACTAGACTCGGTACACACAAACAATTACGTAGAATCAATATCTTCCCACTTGTTAATTATAGGTGATATACCCTACGGATACAACGTCCACACTCATTCCGTTAGCAACCGTGAGAGTCATATCACCTGCCCTAATAACTCTACGGTTTCTTAAAGCCTGTAATGAATTACAGATATGAGATCCTGATCCGGTATCTTGTACCCAGGAAGCAAAGTTAATTGACAAACTGTTTTCAATCACAAACACACCCGAAGTCGAAACCATAACATGCTTCAGATCCTGGATTCTGGCTTTCCAAGCCCTGCATCCCTTCTGCCAATGCCCTTTCCCGTAACAATAGGATCATCCCTCCTTCCCTACAGTTAACCCCCGAAACTTTTGCCTTTCCCTTTTCTTCTACCTTACCGACACCACCTATCATCTTTGTGGAGATCTTCTTCTTCTCACCCTTGGCATCCGCCTTAGATCCAAAAGAGAAAGATTCCCCAATAAGCAAAGCGGGTGTCTCCCTGATTTCCTTCAGGGTGCCATTAACTAGAAGTATAAGTTTCTTCCCCTGGGCGTAAGTAAGAGGTAGGGACTGTAGAATCAAGTCAGCATATGACTCGTTCTCCAACATGGTCTCCAGGTCCGTGAGCTTTTTAATATAGCTAATCATTATAGGGATGTGGTCCCCTACAGATGATCCAACAGCCAATCTCGCTTGAAGCAATTCCTTCGAAGTATAATACCTTGCGATACGAGATTGCTCTCCATATAAAACATTGTTATGGAGGAAGATGGAAACTAAGTCCATCTTCTCATGCTGCCTCTGGTATACACCATCAACTGAGGCCAACACGAGGCACTTGGCATTCGCACTGTCCTTTTCCCTTGTCTTACGGATATCCTTATCCGCGACGGTAGGACTGGACCTGGGACGGCGGGGGCTTAAGTAGTAATGAGGTGGTCCAGCTTGTCATAGATAATGGACATCTGGACAAACTTTTGCCAGTCATTATAGTATAACTCAGTTATTTTATTATCTATCTGTAACATAATCTGGTCACCTGGTCGCTGCAATTAGGAGAGAGAGAAGAATGCACTCAGCATGATACTCTTACAAGTTTAGATTGGTTTTTAATTCATCTAAACAGGATGGCTCCCACTGTTTCTCGAATCCTTCCTAAAACCATAAAAGAAGAATTAGTCAAGACTAATCTTACCGTACAATACTTGCTTAACCGTTCGGCCAAGCTAGTGTCGGTATTTCGAGGGAGGTTTTACGACGCTTTCGCGAAGTTCCTTAATTAAATAACCTCTTTTCCCTGGAGGCGTAGCCCCACTAACACTGTTCTAGACACCTACTTGGTTTATAGCATTGATCGTTAAGTGAAGAATCTCCCGAGGAGTAGCGAATACTCACAGTGGGATCGGGATCCAAATATCATTGTGTGATGATCCTGAAGGAATCCTACCAACATTATCACACTCCAAATGATATGCAACACTAGCAAGTTTCAGTTTCCTTAGAAACTCCCGGTGTGGATTTCTGCCCCATGCTCTTATAACCTTGACGAAGGTCAACAAATCATAAGTCACATGTCAAGTTCTACCCATCATTGTCCAGGTTAATTTGAACCCACCCGTATATACCCTTTATGAAGGTCAACAAGGTAATACGACTGTCCTAAACCAACGTATCTGTCTATGCTATATATGAACACCCAGCAGCTACCAATCACTATGCCTTGACGAAGGTCAACAAACATAGCTTAAATACTATTGAATATTCATATGAAATGACGGAGGGCTACGGCTGGTTTTGGCAAAACTGTGAACGTAGTGAACTTGATATAATCGAAGGAACCTGATATCTTTTAAAAGGAGTGGTTTAAGCTCCGCATTTAAAAGTCTCCTGTTTTAAAATAACCGAATGGTTTTAAAATTTGTTCCAATGATTCAGCTTTGGTTTATTTTCTTTGTGTTAATTTAATGTAGTCCCATCAATTAACCTACCATTCAACGTACGCTTATGCCATCCACATTCTCCACGGGGCCCCGTCATCACCCGTTAGGTTACTTAACTAACGACAGAGCGGGGGCTGGACTAGCGCGGATGCAAAATATAAGCAACGTCTATTATATAATATATATATATATAATAATAATAATATCCATTCGTCAGACGCAATGATAAGCATTCCAGATCACAGATGAACACATTGAATATACTAGAAATTCCGCGTTTCGTTTGAGCCTGTAACGAAAGACGGATTCCACGGTCGTGATGAATAGCCAAACCCCACCCTAGACCCCTACGGGTGAGGCAAACTACCCGCCAAATACCCAAAGTGAAGAAACCTCCCTCAGCAAAGTGAGTAGGACACTCGGCACTTCAAAGTCCCGGTAGTTTGTGCACCCCACCTTGGGTCTACCTTAGGAGCAAAAACAATAAAAAAAATAATACAACGGTGGCTACAAACTCAACCCAGATGTGCCCCGCAAAAATAATATTACATCACTTTACAAATTTTACATCGAATGAAAGAATGAAAACCCTCATCTCACATCCCCGGCTATTCATCCGCGTCGATCCAACAAGTTTATATACACAAACCAACATAACAACATCACAGATATGTGCAACCCCGACTAATCGACGTATAGCAATTAGTCGACGTTTCCAAACACATATATACATCACAAAACTTGTAAAGTAACCGCGACATTAGAATTTCGCACGCAATTAGCAAACTTAACCAATTTTCCAAGACATGAAAATCCAGTGAGCTAAAGTTCAAAAAACGATCGTTTTAAGCCAATCTGGGAGTCGAAACGAACTCGAAACCCGCCCGAATTCACGGAGAGTTAGAGCACAAAATTAACTTTGATTCGGGAGGCCTAGAGGTGGTACCCATGAGGTGGCCAGGGGGTGAGGCAGACCAGAAACTGCCCAAGGTGGGGCTGTTTCGGGTCCCCACCGCTAAGACCACTTTGTGGTGGTCTTGGGGAGTGGGCCCAGCCGTTCGGGCCCCTCCGGAGGGTCCCTGGGGTGTGCACGCTCCACCCTGTGGCTTCTCGTTTCAAACCGTGAGCCCGCGGGGTGTGCAAACAACTCAAAACATCATTTTCGGAAACTATTTTTCAGCAGTTTTTGCGCGACAGAAACGGTGGAA
The DNA here is from genome assembly GCA_030015575.1 of Agapanthus africanus. Classification (NCBI taxonomy): domain Eukaryota; kingdom Viridiplantae; phylum Streptophyta; class Magnoliopsida; order Asparagales; family Amaryllidaceae; genus Agapanthus; species Agapanthus africanus. The sequence goes on along the minus strand of CM057350.1, from coordinate 124,576,546 downwards.
TTCTAACATCGCTACAAGCTATCTAAGGTTTATGAGAGGCTCTGATACCACTGTAATTCGATGTCACGCACCCCACGTGTTCGCGAGGAGGCGGAATTTGCAAAAAAAATGATTTTTACGGGCTTCGCAACACCGACTAGAACCAAGGATCGTCTATAAACCCTAGCTAGCAAACAACATGAGATTTAACTACTCGGAAAGAATGTTATACCTCATGATACAAGTCCTTCGGGTCTTCTCCTCTGTCCTCCTCATCATCGTAGGCTCTAAGGATTGATCCGGATCGTAGCTTCCTCGTCGGCTTCCTCGAGTCAAAGACGATCCACCCGAGAGTCTATAGTCCGAGCTCCAACCTCAAATCTGAGATAACTAAGGCAACTAGCTTGCTAAACTAGATGGCCTAGGTGATGTAGAGAATGAAGATGGATTTATTTGTCTCTTGGAACCCTAGTTTACTCAACTCATGATACCTTAAGGGTTTTTGATGTGGGGAAGAAAAAGAGAGCTAGCTTGAAGAAAGAGAAATGGTTTTTGATAATGATAATGAAAAAATGAGATGGCTCACTTGATATGACTACAAGTATGGCAAGAAAATATCTTACCCAAAATATATAGTGCCACAAAATATCTTACAAGAAATATCAGTCAAAGAGTCAAACCAAGTCAAATGGTCAAACCAATTAGCCATGCCACAATTATCATTTACAAATATAACAAATACTTTCCTCCACCTCATAATTGTTTTAATCAAGTCAATGGTCAAAACCCTAATGAAGTGTCTCTTTCTATGCCCCTCTCATCCGTATATACATACCCGCATTCATGTTCCGAGAAACACGAATACAAAGAGACGAAACTGATCCATCAATATAATACTAGGATCCGGCTTAAACCAAAGCCCACTAATATTATCCGCCCGAACATCATACGCGCACAAGTGCACGTACGTGATCGAAGCCCTTCCGTAAAACCATACGGCCTTTACATCTTTCGCCCGATGCAGGGAAACTCTCTATGTAGGACTCTAAAGACTCGACAGTATGCTGGCAGTGGGTTTAACCACAAGCCGCAAGCGGTACAAGCTGCACGTAACGGCTTCCCAGGTATCTGTCGATAAGAAGGCCGATGAGGAAATCCATTTGAACTCCTACTGAGCCTGAATGTGACAATCTATGTACAGTCTGGTATGTTCGTCTAAGAGTATCGCATATCGGGCCTAGGGGGCGGTAATCGTCAGACCCTTAATAGCGCAATAAGTCGTGTCGGAGAGTAGCCCAATACACCCTGAAAAACTACTGGAATACCTACCAGTAAATCTCGCTTGCCTTGGCCAACGACTTTGTGTAATGGCCTTCCGAACACAGCGCGATATCAACCCCAATACTAGGAGAGACGAATCCTATATAACCGCCACTGCCTCCAAGTGCTTCGTGACTGCACCCAACTACTACATGTTTGCACGACTCCTTTGAGCCATGGTAGGGTAGTAATCAATGTACAGTGGGAACACACTCGAGGTGAAGTAGCAGTGTCAAGTCAACGGACTAAGCTATACTCATGTCATCTGGGAACCGCTACCCGACGACAGGTATAATACTCACCAACAGTTCCCGACGAATCCTGTCCAGTGTACTCATAACCTAATGAGCACCTGCATATTATCTCCAGTACGATGTACCGATGGCTATGGGACGGACTATCTCCCCTGCTGGGATGAGAAGCGTATACACTAGTCTACTGTGGAGTATCGATAATCCTACGACTAGGGACCTGTATAGGATGTGCTTATAGACTACCCAGCCCCCACTAGTGTGGCTGCCATCACAACGCTGGTAATCAAGCAAAGATCCTAAGGGCTCTACCAATATATATAAGCGATATGCTAAGAAAACACATGCACATATTGAGGTAGAAACAAACCAGGTAGCATACTACCATTTTGAGCAAGACTGTTACTATATCCGTGTATATCCCAAGCTCCCATTAAGTAATCTACAATCCAGTATGATACAATAATGACCTCTAAGGCATATATCACTAACAACAGCATCGCGGGCGTTCCCGATGCGCACCTTAGAAGCCCTTGTCACCGCTCGATGGTGAACGACACGGGCAGCCCTGGCTCTAAGGGCAAGCCTGACACAAATGACACAACAGAAGAACCCTCTCGGCTATCTAAAAACGGAGGGGAGGATGACCCGCTGGACTTGGCTCCAATAAATGGAGCCTCATCATCCGACTCTACCCTAACCATCTCTACAAACTCCTCAGATGAGGACATCTAACCTGATTCAAGGGAATGGGCTCGCCGAGGAAAAATCACGGGTGATCCGATCTAAATAGAAGGAGCGCCAGGCAATCTTTGACAACAAGAGTGAATTAGGGTAAAAGTGTTGGCCCTAGGATGGTCCCCTCCTATTTATACACTCCAAAGAAAGCATCCAACGACCCTGATTGATTCCCGCCAAAACGAAACATCACACCCAACAATCGGCGGGGCTCCACATAGTGATCGCCCATTGGGGATCGTCTTTTTGACTGCGGGAGTCAGAGACAGCCTGTCACTTCTGCCAACCGACATCCGACACATAGCCTGTATTCCAACTGACGATCGACTGAAACGGTGCCCCCTCTTTAAAGCGCGATCATTTCATTTGATCTGATAACGCCATCGGGGATATGCGCGAAGATTCAGGTGCACGATGAGGCGACACGTGGGCCCAAAGATCGAAACGACGTGACCACCAACGCCGTGCCATTCCTGAGCGATCCGCATTATGATTCTTGGCGTTAAATTGAACAAAAGAAAACCGAGCAGACCACTCTTGACCCGACCCTTAGATAGGTCAGAACGAGAGTGGGGGGCTAATAATGATGCTTACAAGTGGTATCTCCTCAAGATTGCAACACGTGGAGAATGACGTGTCCCGAAGGCTACGAAGGTGGAATAAATGAGTTGGATTATGAGGAACATGTCCGACCTTCCAGGAGACCTCCTTGAATACATTCCACCTTCACCTAGGAAACTACCAACCGCTCGTCTCCGAGCCTTTGACTTGCTGAGCTTCCTCGGCCTCTCGGCTCGTTTCCGAGCCCCTGACATGCCGAGCTTCCTCGGTCTCCCGGCTCGTCTCCAAGCCATCCGCCGAGCTAAGCCTTTCCAGCTCTCCCGATCAAACGAGAACGCAGATCCCTAGCACTTCCGCAACGGCTCCGTGTATCTCACTAAAGCGAGATAACCGCCGTTCCACGTCCCACACTGGCTCATCCCCCATTAATGAGCGTATCTCGTTATTAATGAAGGAATCCCATCATTCATGCAGGCGTAACGTTAGGGGCGCAACTGACGGCGGAGATCTGGCACCTGCTCGCTCAATGCGACCACTATAAAAGCCTCTCTCTCAGACGACTCAGGTAAAGCAATTTTGATTCCAATAAGCCACTACTCTACCAATATTCATCGGCTCTAACTTGATCGTCAGTGGGTCCTACGGTGGTCACCCATGTAGGTTTCCTTATCACCTCATATAGGGTTTGGAAGCATCACACATGCCACAATTTAAATTTTAAGAGGTGCTAAGCAAACTTAACTAGGAATCGAACTAGAATTATTGAGTAACAATTAATAGTATCACATATAAAAGATTATCTAACACTAAGTGGAGAGACTGCAACCTTTGTAGACCTCCTAGGGCAACTCCTTGGATCTCCTAAGGTTTGGAACGGCTCGCTTGAACGCTTCCAAGTCCACGACGATCCACCTGAAGTCTTTTGCTCAAAGCTTGTTGCTTCACTTGATCTATGAAATCCTTGAAGCAAACACCCCATACAAAGTAGCTAGAGATGTATAGGATGATGAAGTGGTTTAGGTTCTCACTTAAAACCCTTTCTTTCTTTTAAGCTCACTTAATTTTAGAACTCAAGAGAGAGCTAGAGAGAGAAAGATGAAGATGGCAATCTTTTCTTTTAGATGAATAATGATCTCATAATAATAATGAGAGAGAGAGAGATAAATATCATAAAACAAACCATGGTTAATAATAATATCTAGATATTTTGTGATGAGTTAAAGAGCAAAAGAAATTAACCAAGGTTAAGTCAAAGGTCAACCAAGGAAGTGTGTAGAAACAATGAGTCATTTGTGAAGAAATGAGTCATTAATTTAATTTCCTTTATCTTTAACTTAAAACAAAAATATCCATATATATAAATATGAACCATGTGAGTCTTATATTGCCATCTATGTTGTATCATCAACCATGATACAAATGCATGTATGTATGTGTGTATGCACATCAACATGTACATATGCATGCATGCATCCATCTAAAGAAAAGGGTTTAAATAAATGAGATAAAAGTCAATATTAAATCAACACCTGATTTAATAAACCGGTCATATCTCATACGACCCGACTAATATAAAACACCCGATTAAAATACGGTATCATATACACGTATTTAATCAAGCTCCCGCACATATCTCATATGCACACTATATCATTTCGCCTGAGCCAGGAAACTTCTATGTGGGACTCTAAGACTCGTCAATACGCCAGCAGTAGGTGACGATCATATCAAACACCTATAAGCCGCAAGCGGTCAGCTAAACGTAACGGCCACCCGGGTATTGAGCGATCAGAAGAAGAACAAGCGAACCTGTCAAAACTCACGTCAATCCAACTGGCAACACTTACCGTACAGTCCGGTCTCTTCGTCAGATATGCTGCATATTGAGTCTAGGGATAGAATCGTCGACCCCAATAACTCAATAAGTCATGCCGGTATATGGTCTATAACGGATCGAGAAACTACTGATAACACTTATCAGTAATATCTCAGCAGCCCTAGCCAGGGACTTCCTGTTATAGCCAATCTGTAACATTTCAAAAAAAAATAAAGTATTATTTTTGGGAATTTTCATAATTTAATATTAATTTTTAATGAATATTTTAATAGTCGGTATAATTAAATACCGATAAATGGTGAAAATTCCGGAGAACATTATGGAAATTCTAAGGTAGGGTATTTTGTGGAAATATGCCATTTTTAAGTTTTTTATGATGGATCATATGCTATTTTAGTGTTAATCGCGATTAAAAATCGCTAATTAGATTTTTGGCTTTTTGAGCAAAATGTGCACATAACATTTTCCACACTTGTCACACTTGTTTCATGTTTTGGATTTTTGGTGGCCTAGGGTTGAACCATGCTTGGATGACCATGGTGACTTGAACCAATTGGTTAGGTTAGTGGGGTTATTTAAGGGTTGCTAGCTTTGTTTAAAGGTGATTAGGGTTAGAGTTGACCTTGTGTAGGAGAGAGGGTGAGCCATGATGGCTTGTGTGTGCTAACATTTATTGAGAGAGAGAGGTGGTTAGGGTGTGCCATGATCCATCCAATTCTTTAATATCCATTGTGTGCTCTTTCACACACCCCTCTCACTTATATCACTCCCTCTCATATCAACTCTTTTAGCTCTCATCTCTCACATCTCTCCCTCTCACTCTCACACATCACACAACATCAAAAGCATCAGCAGCAGCATCATCTGCTGCAACAACAGCTGATATCAACACTTCAGCCCCCAATATCAAAACCTCAGCCCCAATTCTGCATCAGCTGCAACAACATCATTCTAAACAACACCACTACACCACCACAACCATTCCCACATCACCAAAGCAACAACAACAACAGCTGCAGCTGCTGTAACAACAGCAACCCAACACAATAACAATAGCAACAGCCTCAGCCAGAACTGCATCAGCAGTGAAGAAAACAGCAGCAGTAGCAGCTGCAACTGCAACAAAGCCACAAAGGAGCAGCTCAGCAGCAGCACAGCCCTTCCTCCTTTCTCCTTCGTCCCTTCTCCTTCATCCTAGGACCCCCTTGAGGTATAATCTCACAACCCAACTCTTTTCTTGCTCAGTTATAGTTGTTTAGCTGAATTTAGTGTTTGCTAGGTGGTTTAGTGCTAGTTTAGTGATTTTGAGGGAGATTTGACCAAGGGGTGGTTTTGAATGTTAGTATAGCTTGACTCGGTGCTGTTGAGACCAGTTCATCCCAGAATTTCCCCAGATTCCAGCAAAATACCAGATTGTTCGATTTAGTGTTGGTTAGCGTTTTGGCGACTTTTTAAGCTTCTCTGGGTTCTGCTACAACCCGAGGTACCCTAAAATAAAATTGACTTGGCAGTGAGATGTACAGGCTGGCAGAAACCAACACCCAAAGACCTAGCCCCCAACTCTCATACCAGGCCGCAGAAAAATTCCCCCTGGCCGCAAATTGCGGCCAGAGCAGGGGGAAACTCCCTCGTTTTTGGTGCCTAGCCCTTTTACCTGTAGACTTAACCCTGGGTATGTCTAGTTTTGACTGGTTCCAGTTATAGTGAAATCTGGGTTGATTTACTTGAGTTGGCGCATGATTTACGACTTGTTTTCGTATGGATTTTGGGTATTTGGTGATTCGTTTCTGTCGGGTGGCGTTTGAACGCCAACGACCAGTGAGCTTTGGCTGTGTTTGCACGCGAGGCTGTAGGTTTTTACCTATCGGCGTAGCGTGTACCGTTTTGGTTTCCGACATGGTTTTCATGTGTTTTAGCGTGTGATATCCTTGTAGGTACCCCACGTGGCATCGAAGCGTTGGAGATGCAAAGGGCGACATCAGCACCGACACACATATGCAAGGTGAGTAGATTTATATCTACGGGGAGAAGTCGGGTGGATGGCGTATAGCACCCCCGCAGTCCGTGGTGATGTATACGGATGCGTATACACACCTACAATTATTATATGTTGTTTGGAAAATCATTGATGTTTAGGATGGATAATTGGTGTGTTGAATTGGTGAAAGGTTACGAAACCCTAGAGTAGTGGGAGCACTACACATACACACATACATACTTGCATACATCCTTGTTTCATATGTGCATATACGGGATTCTATATAGTTATGTGTTCACATGGGTATGGGACTATGTGTTCACATACGGACTTGAGGATGATACTTGGGATTGAGAGGAGTCGATGATTTTTGATCTGAGATTATGATATCGGTGATTGGTAGGATTCGTACTTGATATACGTCCTGATATGATAGCGGGTCTTGGATGACGATGCCATGTGCATAGTGATATAAATATAAAATGATCGACATGTGATTATGTTACGAGATATGATATGATATGATATGACAAGATAATTATGATAGGCCGCATTCGGCGATGTTTACTCCTTGTGATGATATGTGATGATGATATCGATTTATACGAGACTGTCGATCAGTAGTCAGATCATAATTATAGTGATGATATTAGCATTGTACTAGACGTAGGTCAGTACCCGAATTATGATATTTGATAAAGAGAATACCAGATGAATGATATGACGAATGTGATATTGACCCGTACCCAGATTTGGGGATGCCGTACGACGGATTTACGTACGAGCTATATTTTGATGTTTGATCCGCACTCTTGACTTGGGAATAACTAATTATAGAGATATGGTATCGGATGTGATATTATCGAGGCGGGATCACCGACTATATATATATATATATATATCGACTCAGAGGTTAGGCGGTTTCCCTCACCTGCAGTTAGCTTATTAGCTCAGCCTTATAGTTGGCGTAGCTGTATGACTCTTATGACATTAGATGCAGTTTAGCTATCATTGTGTTTAGTATTCAGCTCCCGTACATTATTGTTGTTGCTCTGCATCGCATACTGTTATGATTCATATTCCATTATTGATAATGCTGTTAGGACACCAGCACCATTACCGATGATACGTATGTACCACGTACACTTATTTGCCGGCGCACACACATCTTCATCGGTAATTGCCATGTCACGTACACTTAGAGAATAATTATTGCTTGACTTAGCTTGTTAGCTAGTAGTGACATGATATTAGTGTATTTGCCCTATATGCCAGCTTGACATTGTAGTTATTACTTGCCACATCATGCATACTGTTGTTCATTATATGCCGCATTCATGGATTCCCATGCTTATATTCATGGTTTACATGCTATTGATGATTCGGATTTCCATGATATTTTCTGGATTTGGAGGAAAACCGCAAAACATATATAAACTGCTTTCTCTCTTTTTAAATAAAAATGCGGTTTTCCCATGATGTATGAGTCGTCCACCATGAGTTTTGCTGATGGATTTCGAGACCCGATTCGAGAAGGCGGATGAACCGTTTCGGGTACATGGTGGGCCCGGTGCGGTACCCCGGGACAAGAAGATCGCAGGAGATGGCGTTGAGCCTGTGCAGGGGAGCACGACCGACCGGTGATATTACCCGACGCGTCGGATATCCGGAAGATACCGTCGTGGTCATGAGATGGATGGTAGGGGCCGGTCTGGACTGACGGCGCCCTAGATATTGTGATTGAGACATTGAGATTTCGAGATATTGAGGTACAGAGATTGTGATACAGAGATATCGATATATTGAGATTTATGTTTTGTGCCGATGCTAGGCACTGTTTTATGCTGATTTCATTATGATACCTCATTTTAAAAATACAGAAATCTCACAAATTTATGAAAGCAGTTTTCTTCAGTACATGCATTCTGTTTCATGCATTCATACATCATTCATATGATTCATTGCTACCTGAGGCATTGACACGGGCACATGGGCTTACACTTGGGTTAGATATTTACCCTAACCATTGTTATAGGTTGCTGGTTATTTATATTTGAGGATTATATATTATGATCGTATGACCTAGGATTGCGTCATACATGCGATTTTCTGTTCGTAGATTTTTTTCTACTCACAAGTTGGCAACTCACCCCCGTCGTGCCCCAGTTTCTTGCAGGTTTGTCGTACAGGTTTCATTACGGCTTTGCGGGCACTGTTCCTTTCGGGTGACTTGCTAGTAGGTGGGTTTATTGTATCATACCCATCATTATACATTGTATATTATATTTCAGTTGTATCTAGAAGTTACATCAACCAAACATGTATTTATTTGAGATAGAGACCAGTGATGTTTATTCTTTCGACCTTAGAGTCGCATGTTATATTTCTATGGATTTCATGCTGTTTGAGTTCCCTTTTCTGTTATGATCCTCACCTTTAGGCTTTGTATATTATGTTGCTACTGGTTGATTTGATATGGTTTTTCCTACACTCTACTACTTTTCTTGGTTTGGATTTCTGGGCTCGGCTTACTTAGAGTACGTACGCCTCGAGACGTTCGTAGTCTAGGTGCCGGTCATGTTCCGTACTTTCGGGACGTGACACAATCGTGCACAGCGCAACATCAACCCCCAATACCGGGAGAGACGAAACCCCTACTATCGCTCATTGCCTCCATGTGCCTCGGGACTGTTCCCAAAATCCACCTGTTTGTACGATTCAGTAGAGTTGTAGTAGGGTGGAGATCAAGATACAGTGGGAGGACACACAAGACTCTATGGCGATCTCGGGTCTACAGACTAACCTGTACCAATGTCACCTGAGAACTGCTATCCGACGTATGATATAAACCACATAGGAGTTCTCGGTGAGTCCGTTCAGTGTACCCAGTTTCACTGAGCACCCGTATACAATCTTTGGTGTCAGCACACCAGATGGATATGGGATCATCCATCGCCCATCATATAGAACAAGAATGGTATACGCTAGTCTACACTGGAATATCGATGCCCTGTCTCGATATACCTATGATTAGGAACATTTCAAGGATATGCTTATAAACTACAGATGTCCCACTAGTATGATCCACATCATAATCCCAGCAATCAAGCCAATATCCTTAGGGCTTTATCAACATGTATCAAATGAGTAAAAACATGTTCAAGTGAACATATGATAGAGAGAAACTAGATAGCATACTATCATGTCGAGCAAGACTGTCCTCTGAATACACACACACACGCGCGCGCGCACACACACACACATCAGTACATACAATATCATATAATGGCCTCTAGGGCATACATATATCCAACAATCTCCCACTTGCACTAAGGCCAATTATTGGCGTATCTCATACCCAACATCTTAAAAAGTCGCTCATGCTGCGGCTGAGGGAGGGCCTTGGTGAATGGATCCGCAGTGTTATCCTTTGTACCTACTCTCTTGATCTCGATCTCGTGGCGATCAACTATCTCCCGGATCAGATGATATCGCCTCAGGATGTGTTTGGACTTCTGATGGGACCTGGGCTCTTTGGCCAACGCCATAACCCCATTATTGTCACAATACAAAGGTATTGGATCAATAATGGTTGGAACTACTCCTAGCTCCGAGATGAACTTCCTCATCCAGACGGCTTCCTTGGCAGCATCATTTGCAGGAATGTACTCAGCTTCCATCGTTGAGTCTGCAACGGTATCCTGTTTGGAACTCTTCCAACTCACCGTCCCTCCATTGAGGGCAAATGCAAACCCTGAGATAGACTTGCTGTCATCCTTGTCACTCTGGAAGCTCGAATCGGTAAAGGCCTCCATTTGGAGATCCCCGTTACCATACACTAAGAACAATTCTTTAGTCCTTCGTAAGTACTTAAGAATGTTCTTCACAGCAGTCCAGTGATTCTTCCCTTGGTTTGACTGATACCTGCTTACTACACTGAGTGCGTAAGCTACATCAGGGCGTGTACACAACATCACATACATTATCGATCCTACGGCCGAAGCATAGGGAATAATGCTTATGCGAGCTCTCTCTTTATCAGACTTTGGGCAATCGTCCTTGGAGAGAGTGACTCCGTGAAAAGCGGGTAAGGCACCCCGCTTGGAGTCTTCCATACTAAACCTCTTTAGGATAGTGTTGATGTACTTGGTTTGGGACAATCCCAATAATCGTTTGGATCTATCCCTATAGATTCGTATGCCCAATATGTACGTGGCATCACCCAGGTCCTTCATGGAGAACCTTTGTGATAAGAATGATTTGATCGACTGTAGCATAGGAATATCATTTCCTATCAGAAGTATGTCATCCACGTACAATACGAGGAATGCGACAGATCTCCCTACAGTCTTTTTATAAACACAAGGTTCATCTGGATTTTTGATGAAATCAAACTCTTTGATAATATCATCAAAACAGATGTTCCAACTCCGTGATGCCTGCTTCAATCCATAAATGGATTTAAGCAACTTACATGCTTTTCCGCTGCTCCCATTGTCAATGAAGCCCTCTGGCTGATCCATATAAACGCATTCATCTAAATCACCATTTAGAAATGCAGTTTTAACGCCCATCTGCCAGATTTCATAGTCGTAGTGAGCAGCAATAGCAAGTAGGATCCGAATGGTTTTAAGCATGGCTACCGGAGAGAAAGTCTCGTCATAGTCCAAACCTGGTCTTTGACGAAAACCTTTCGCTACCAACCTTGCCTTATAGGTCTCCACCTGTCCATCTACTCCGATCTTTCTTTTAAAGATCCATTTGCAGCCTACAGGTTTTATCCCAGAGGGTACATCCTCCAAAGTCCATATTTTGTTGGTGTACATGAACTCCATTTCAGATCTCATGGCATCCAGCCATTTTACAGAGTCACCACTCGTGATAGCTTGATGAAAACTGGCAGGATCATCATCATCCATGATACAATCTTCTCTATCACCATCAATGAGAAAACCGTAGTATCTCTCTGGTGGGTGAGAAGTCCTACCAGATCTACGGAGTGGCTGAGGTTTATTAGATTCTGTTACAACATCAGTTTCAGCCAAGTCGTCATTTGTAGCTTGTGTTTCTAGAACCTCTTCTAGATCTACCTCATTGCCATCAGTATCATTTGGAAAAATCTCATTTTCTAAAAATGTGGCATACTGAGAAACAAACACCTTTTGTTCCTCCTTGTGGTAGAAAAGATACCCAAACGAATGTTTTGGATATCCCACAAATATACATTTGACCGATCGTGTCTCTAGTTTGTCTGGATTCTGCTTTTTGACAAAAGCCGGACAACCCCAAATCTTAACTCATTTAAGAGATGATCTCTTCCCATACCATATCTCATATGGAATGGTAGACACAATCTTGGTTGGAACTGTGTTTAACAGAAAAGCTGCAGTTTCCAATGCATGCCCCCAAAAGGAGAGGGGTAACTCAGAATCACTCATCATGGATCGTACCATATCTAATAGGGTACGATTCCGTCGCTCTGACACACCGTTGTGCTGTGGTGTGTAAGGGAGGTGAGCTGAGAGAGAATCCCATTCTCTTTTAGGAAGTCCAAGAATTCAGTACTTAAGTACTCTCCACCTCGATCTGATCGAAGTATCTTGATTCTCATTCCTGTTTGGTTTTCTACTTCAAGTTTGTACTCCTTGAATTTCTCGAAAGCTTCAGATTTATGTTTTATCAAAAACACATGACCAAATCTTGAGAAATCATCAGTAAAAGTTTTGAAGTAGGAAAAACCGCCTCTTGCATGTGTAGACATTGGCCCACATACATCACTATGTATGAGGCCTAGGAGCTCAGTAGCTCTTTCTCCGTGTCCAGTAAACGGAGTTTTGGTCATTTTACCTTTGATACAAGACTGGAAAGTTGCATAAGATTTCTACTCAAAAGAATTTAAATATCCATCTTTATGAAGCTTGTTTAGTCTTGTTTCATTAATATGACCAAGTCTACAATGCCAAAGAAAAACTTCATTTATATCTGAAAATTTTCTTTTACTTGTGTGTTGAATGTTGAAAACAGTGTGTTGATTAAGGACGTATATCTCGTTATTAAGTGTACCACAACCAATCAACTCTTGATTAAGTCTAATGTTCATAACATTGTGTTGCACAGCAAAATGATATCCTTCATTGTCTAACAAAGAAACGGATATAATATTACAAAGCATACTTGGCACAAAATAACATGGGTTCAAAACCAATATACAACCCGATGGCAACCCTAGGTGATACTCTCCCACTGAAACTGTATTTACATTGGAACCATTTCCAACTTGGAGAGTATGATCACCTGTCTTCAAAACTCTGCTATTTCTCAACGCCTGAAGCTAAAGCATCACCATGCTTCTTCTTGAGTTCAAGGTACTCAGTACAGTTCCGCTTCCAGTGTCCCGTCTTCTTGCAGTGGAAACATTCTCCTTTCCCCGATTCCCCAACCTTGGACTTGTCTTTCCCCTTAACCTTTTTGACTCCTCCCTTTGGTTTAGTAGGTTTTTTCTTCATCTTTCCCTTGGCCTTAGCCTTCGGGCAAGAGGAGGAAAAAGTCCCACGACCCAAAACGGGAGTCTTCACTGACTTCAGTGTGCTCTCTGCACTCCTTAACATATTAAGGAGTTCAGGCAGTTTCTTCTCCATGTTGTGCATGTTGAAGTTAACTATGAACTGAGCAAAGGTAGAGGGGAGAGACTGCAGAATAATATCCGTATATTGCTCATTGTCCATTGTCTACCCAAGGTCTTCAAGCTCTTCTATGAGAGCTATCATCTTCAGAACGTGGTCTCCTACTGCTGTGCCAGTGGCCATTCACATCTGAAACAGCTTTCTAGATGCTTCGTATCGTAATACGCGAGATTGCTCTCCATACAACTCTTTTGTATGGAGGAATATGGATTGTATGTCCATATTCTCGTGCTGCTTCTGATGTGTGTTATCCATCGATACAAGCGCGAGGCATTTGGCCGTGGAACAGTCAGCGTCCCATGTCTTGCGGATTTCCTTATCCGCAACTGAAGATTTAGGACCTGGGCTGGACGGAGTTGGAGCGGTGAGGACACATGATACCTTATCATAAGTTAAGGCAGTGTTGAGATTCCTCAGCCAATCTTTATAATTGGTCCCATTCAGTTTATTTTTATCTAATAGAAGCTTGAGCCCTGACATTTGAATCTGCTGTTAAGAGAGAGAGAAAAATACACTCAGCGAAAAGCTCTTGCAAAGATTAGATTGGTTATTATCTTGTCTAATCGATGTCTCCCACTGTTTTTATCAAATTTTCTTTAAAACCTTTTAAAAAGAAAACTAGCCGGGATTAATTACATTCTACAACTTCGCTAACCATTCAGCCAGGCCGGTGCCGATACTTGAGGGAGGTTCCCCGTGCTTTCGTACGGACCTAATTAAAATAAATCTCGTCTTCCCAGAGGCGTAGCCCCGTTTGACACTTTTCTTGACACCTACTGAGTTAGCTAATTGTAAAGTGCAAAATTCTCCCAGGAGCAACTTTTGCTCGCAGTGGGATCGGGATCCTACTATCATATAGAAGGTATACAATCTCATTGTAAATTTCAACTCTTGAAATTCCCGATATTATTTTTACCCCTAGTACTCATGACCTTAACTATAGTCAACATATCATAAGTACTAGTCAAGTTCTTTCCGTCATTTCGTGATTAACTAGACCCACCCATATGACCCTTAACTAAAGTCAACATAATCATATGAATGTCCTAACTAATCTGCATCATATGCAGTGTAGGAAGACATCACTCAGCTACCGTACACTGTGCCTTAACTAAAGTCAAAATACGCAGCACGAATACTAAGTACTCCACTTCCTAAAATGACGGAGGGCTGCGGATAGTTTTTAAGAAAACTTTTAACGCTTTGAACTTGATATCGTTGTAGAATCCAATGGGTTTAAAAGGAGTGGCTTAAGCTCCACATTTTGAAACTTGCTTTTTCATAAAAAGGTCGAGTGTGTTTCAAATCCGATTCTACAACATCTTTTTAGGTTCATTTATCTTTACATTAATCTTATTAATATAGTCCCATCATTTAATTCCTAAAGCCATCACAGAAAGAAACGAAAATATAACGTACGCTTATACCACTCGCATTAGCCACAGTGTCCTGATATGCACCGTTAGGTTACTTAACTGACGGCATACCAGGACGAGGCTAGCACGGGTGCAAAACATAAGCAACGTCTATTATGTATCATATATATAATATTCCATTCGTCTCAGATATAAATTAAATGATCACATCAAATAAGCAGCAGAAGCACATTTAATTTAGGATATCTAGGAGGTCCGTATTTTTGCTATTTAGCCAGCAATAGAAAATACGGATTCCACGGTCACGATGAATAGCCAAGCCCAGACCCTTAGACCCCTACGAGAGTGGCAAGTGACCCTACCAATTCTGGAGTTTAGGAGACCCGGTCTCGACTCCTCGAGATGGCCTCCCACTGAACCCTAGAACCCGGTCACTTGTGCCCTCCTCCTTGGGTCTATCCTAATGCGGAAAAGTAAATAATATACAACACTGGTGACATCAACCTCAACCCGGAAGTGTCCCAAATAAAAGAATATTACATACAATTTAATTTTACATGAATGAAAAGAAAACTGTCATCTCACATAAAACCCCCGGCTATTCAATCACGACAATCCTGCACATCAAATCTCAGCAACACATAATATCATATATCATCAACGTAAGTAAGTATGCATACCCCGATTGTCGTTGATGTATAGCAACGAAACCGGTGATACACCACATACTACACTTACGGTCACAGAAAAATAAAATGGAAAACTACAACAATTGGAATCGTAACTGCCTTTAGACAACACAAACCCGGAATATCACATATACAAGATTTCATGCCTAACAATGTAAAACTCGCATTTAGGTCTCACCCATAAAAACACCTTTTCAAAATAAGCCGGATAATTCAACAATATTTCCGATTATTCCCGAGACCGAACTGCTAGATTTACACGCAACAAACAAATTTGTAGATTCCAATTATTGTATCACATACTAATAAACTAGGTGCAGTTAAAACATTCGATCGAACGATTAAACACCCAAAAATTTCTCGGAAAGCTCAACACTTGATCAGTTTTAAAAATTACCAGAAACTGCACAAAGTACATACGGGCCAGCATAAGAAAGTACAACCCCACCTGCACCAAAGGCGCCGCGGAACCGCCGCGGAATGTCCATTCATGCCGCGGTTCCGCGGTCCTTTAGTGGAGTTAGGGGTTCGTATTTCTTG
Organism: Agapanthus africanus; assembly: GCA_030015575.1. Classification (NCBI taxonomy): domain Eukaryota; kingdom Viridiplantae; phylum Streptophyta; class Magnoliopsida; order Asparagales; family Amaryllidaceae; genus Agapanthus; species Agapanthus africanus. Next base: position 124,560,594 of record CM057350.1, on the reverse strand, counting down.
TGGGCCCATAAAATACTCTACTGAATTTTTAAAGTATTTTTAATGTGAAAAAATCCACGTTTTTGAAAAATGTCTAGAGAGCACCCCCCGGGCGTCGTATTTCGTTCGTTTGAGATTTTTAACGTCGTCTAGGTTACTCTAAAACTCTAACTTGGCTCTGATACCACTGTAGGGTTTCCTTATCACCTCATATAGGGTTTGGAAGCATCACACATGCCACTATTTAAATTTTAAAAGGTGCTAAGCAAACTTAACTAGGAATCGAACTAGAATTATTGAGTAACAATTAATAGTATCACATATAAAAGATTATCTAACACTAAGTGGAGAGACTGCAACCTTTGTAGACCTCCTAGGGCAACTCCTTGGATCTCCTAAGGTTTGGAACGGCTCGCTTGAACGCTTCCAAGTCCATGACGATCCACCTGAAGTCTTTTGCTCAAAGTTTGTTGCTTCACTTGATCTATGAAATCCTTGAAGCAAACACCCCATACAAAGTAGCTAGAGATGTGTAGGATGATGAAGTGGTTTAGGTTCTCACTTAAAACCCTTTCTTTCTTTTAAGCTCACTTAATTTTAGAACTCAAGAGAGAGCTAGAGAGAGAAAGATGAAGATGGCAATCTTTTCTTTTGGATGAATAATGATCTCATAATAATAATGAGAGAGAGAGAGATAAATATCATACAACAAACCATGGTTAATAATAATATCTAGATATTTTGTGATGAGTTAAAGAGCAAAGAAAATTAACCAAGGTTAAGTCAAAGGTCAACCAAGGAAGTGTGTAGAAACAATGAGTCATTTGTGAAGAAATGAGTCATTAATTTAATTTCCTTTATCTTTAACTTAAAACAAAAATATCCATATATATAAATATGAACCATGTGAGTCTTATATTGCCATCTATGTTGTATCATCAACCATGATACAAATGCATGTATGTATGTGTGTATGCACATCAACATGTACATATGCATGCATGCATCCATCTAAAGAAAAGGGTTTAAATAAATGAGATAAAAGTCAATATTAAATCAACACTTGATTTAATAAACCGGTCATATCTCATACGACCCGACTAATATAAAACGCCCGATTAAAATAGGGTATCATATACACGTATTTAATCAAGCTCCCGCACATATCTCATATGCACACCACATCGTTTCGTCTGAGCCAGGAAACTTCTATGTGGGACTCTAAGACTCGTCAATACGCTAGCAGTAGGTGACGATCATATCAAACACCTACAAGCCGCAAGCGGTCAGCTAAACGTAACGGCCACCCGGGTATTGAGCGATCAGAAGAAGAACAAGAGAAACTGTCAAAACTCCCGTCAATCTGTAAGTCCACGGTAGCGCTCCGGCCGTCTAACAGACGCCAAATGCGGAACAAAAACTTTTACAACTGGCGCTATCGCGTACTATAACCCGGATCTGCCATTAAAACTAAACTAACAAACTATAAAGTGGGTAGAAATGTTATACCGAACGATCCGAGTCCTTCGGTCTTCAACCATCATCCCACGCTCTGTTGCAGTTGATCCGAACTCGCTCGATCTCCGGTCTCGTCGTCCAGGTGGCACCACGTCGACGGATCTTTAAACGGGCTTCCGCCTCTGAACCGAGGCAACTCGATCGTCAAGTTTGCTAAAAGAGACGACCAAGATTGATGTAGAGAATGAGTAGAACACTTTGTCTCGTTACGTCCAAAGCTATGGACGAACGGTTAAAAGAAGTTGCCATTTGGAAAAAAAATTAAATGGAAATTGAACTATATGAAATTTTCATACATTAAACTATCATAATCTTTTGCAAAAATGAATGAATTCAAATCCCACAAGAGGGGCCGGCCATATAAAGGAGAGGAGGGAGGTGAGTGTAGGAGCAAGAGAGGGGTGACCATTAGCTTTGAACTTATCATCAAAATTAAAGAAAGAATGACTCACTAGAAATCATTAAATGCAAACCAATCACAATTAACCTAGTCACCTTGTCATTAAATGCACCATTAATGAACAAATGACACATCAAGCCATGTCACCCTCTCTAGAACCTTCTAGAACACTGACTCACCTCATGACTCACCCAATTGAAGAAAAGATAAATCCGCATTTAACCGAATGTTAAAGACGGGCGATACAAAACTGGAAACTGGCAACTTCCAAAAGCGATCCTGAAACGAATTTCAGGATAACCCCGTAATAGTATAAACATACCCGCATTTGTATTACGACCGAATACAAATGCAACTGAGACAAAGATATTATATCTACACAGCATAATACTCGGATCCGGCTTAAACCAAAGCCGACCAGTATTATCTGCCCGAAAAACGACACGTGCGAAAACGCACGTGCATTTTCCGAACCCTGCCATAAAACCATACGGCATCTACAACGTTTCGCCCGAACTTGGGAAAGTGTCTGTGGGGGACTCTAATAACTCATCAACACACTGGCACTGGGTATAACCACTAGCACGTCAGAGGTACGAGCTGTACGTAACGTTTGCCTATGTATTGATTGGAAGGGAAGCTGACGAGCGAACTCATCCATAAACCCTACTGAGCCTAACAGTGACAATATACATACAGTCCGGTCCGTTCGTCTATGAGTATCGTATATCTGCCTAGGGGGCTGATACGTCAGACCCCCATTAGCGGTATAAGTCGTGTCAGAGAGTAGCCCAGAACACCCTGAGATACTACTGGAGTACCTACCAGTAAATCTCCTGCCTCGGCCGAGGGCTTTGTGTAATGGCTCTCCTAGACACAGCGCGATCTCACCCCCAATACCGGGAGAGACGAATCCCCGACGATCCGCTCACTGCCTCTATGTGGCTTGGGACTGTACCCAACTAAAACCTGTTTGCACAACTCCTTTGAGCGTAGTAGGGTAGTAATCTAAGCACAGTGGGAACTCACACGAGACAAATGACGATCTCAGGTCGACAAACTAACCTGTACACATGTCACCAGGGAACTGCTATCTGATGATATGTATAATACCAACTAGCATGTTCCCGGCGAGTCCTGTCCGCTGTACTCATAACCCAATGAGCACCTGTATACATCTTAGGTGATCCTACTAACACCAATGGCTTGTGAGACCGGCCATCGCCCCTTGTCGGGGTCTCGACTGTAGACACTAGTCTACTCTGAAGTATCGATACCCTGTCTCGAAACTCCCATGACTAGGGACACTTTAAGGATGTGCTTATAGACCCCAGCTCCCACGTATATGATCGCTATCATACTGCTGGTAGTCAAGCAAGAATCCTATGGGCTCTATCATTATGCAGTAGTGAACTAAAGCATGTATACGATGATAAAGACAAACCAGATAGCAAACTTTCATCTCGAGCAAGACTGTCATATCGGTATAGGTCCTGCCTCAATCATTGCAATCACGTACCTGCGATCCAATAATTGACTTTGAGGGCACTATCTCCAACAATCTCCCACTTGCACTTAAGGCTAATTATTGCGATGTCGCATACTCACAGCCCGTGTGATACCGAACACCCAACTCCTCTACTAATCAGTTTCACAAAGCTAGTTTGTAAAACTCTTGTGTTCGAGAAATAGCCTCAGTGAGTGGATCCGCCCTGATGTTTCTTTCTATATCTCTCTATATCTCAAATTCGCGAAGAAAGCCATCTCCCGAATCGAGTAATACCTGTCTTAGAATATATCTGGATATCTGATGGGACCTAGTTCATAAATGAACTCCAAATCCAAACTTCTTAAACTGTATCGATAACTGAACCTAATTAGTATCCAGCACCATGCCACCCACAGTATCCTCTTGGACCACCTGTCCATAATACTGTCCCTCGTCAGAGGGAAAACTATAACTCTGACAATCATGTCACCTTGGAAGCCTGGAATGATAACCGTCTCCCGAAGGAGGCTGCCATCATCAAGTCCATAGAACATGCACTTATGTTCTAAAACTGCTTCCTTATATTTCTTCAGGATTGGATTAATATAAACTTATTGTATCTAGTGCAAAAAACAATATCTGGTGTGGTACTTGACATCTCATGATTGACTCAATTGCCTAAGCAAGTGATCTGCCAATCATGCACATCCCTCTCCCCTTTAGTCTGTAAGACACCTTTAGAGAGGGTGACTCTATCACCTGCAGGTACACCACCATGCCAGGAGTCATCTATTCTAAAAGCTATTAGAATACTGTCACAGTACCCACATTGGGAAATTACCCAAATCCAGATCTAAAACCATAGATCTAGAAACCAGAATGTCTGATATTATATCCATGTCCTGTCTGGAGAAACAACTGTGTAACGACCACAGTACAACCGATCGTAGTATAGGAATTTTACTTCCGACTCTGTGTATGTCATCCAAATACCATGACATCACACCCTACTACCTTCTTAACATATCCATCCTCTATTCTGATGAAGTCAAAGCCATGACTGTCGCATCAAAAATAGATGATCTTATCTCCGCTATATTTGCCCAAGCCTATAAATAGACATAAGCTACTTGCCCACTATGCTTCCGCTGCTCCCACTGACTACGACAACCCTCTGGCAGAATAATATATACGTACACTTCTAAAGCTAGTTTAGAACGACGCTATACTTATCCTCCTGCTGGGTCTCATAGTCTGGAACAACAGTAGTGTCAAGTCTGGGTAAACAAGAACCTCGATGTCACCGTCCTTGAAGCTACCAAAGTACCTCTCGGGTGTCTGAGGTTACCCACCATGTCTGTGGAGTGGCTATTGGAATGTCTAACCTGATTGAATATATAGGTCCTATTAAATTTTCCGTAATCGTTTGCAGTTCTGGAATCACTTCCAGTTCTACCATACTCCCACTACTGTTTTCTGAAAAATCCATTTTAATAAAACTGTGGCGAGTCAAGAACAATATCACTATTGATCTTCCAGATGGTAGAAATGTCAACCCTCGTCAAAACTAGGGTCAACCCACAAACTGCCATTACAGAAACGTGCCTTAAGTTATCCAGTGTCTGGTTTTAGGCATAAGCTGGACAACTCCCCTTACCTTAACATCGTTAAGATATGAACCATTCTATATCCAATATAGAAACAGAGGCACTAATTTAATTGGAACCAGATTCAAATCATTCAGCTGTCTTCAGTGCATAACAACTTAATGGAAAAAGGCTAATCAGCATTACTCAACTTAGGAATCCATCCAATTATGAGTAACCTGAAAGAGAAACAAGTTTCTCAAAACCATTACTATCATCTGAATACCAATCACAAGAATCTACATCTTCGATCTCTTTGAAGAATCCTGATACTTGCGACATCTGGTTCTCTACTTTATTCTTATACCCATAACTTCTCAAAACTTAGACATTGTATTTCTACGAAACACTTGTCTAAAAACTAGAGAAGTCACAAGTAAACAGAACATAGTACGAGGACCTACCCCTTTGTCCTTACGGACACTGGACAACATACAATACTCTCTATAAGTCCGCTGAGTTGAATAACTCAAAACCTGTGTGTCGTAGGTTGAAAACTGTACCCAGGTGATTTCCTCAAATATCACCAATTACAACGAATTCCGATATAATGAGGACGATCACCTAATTCCCAATAACTTACTCCCACTCATCATCTGTAAAACCATACAGATGTGAGAATCATACCTGGTAAATACATACCCTGGAGTAAGTATCTAATTGGGAAATCGGTTTTCTTTTAACAATGCACTGAAACATTAAAATGTTTCACAGGGGTATTCTGGTATTCATAGTAATGCCTCTTCCATAAACCAATTCATGACTATAACCGTATATTTCTTTACCATCTCTCCAAATCCCTTTATTTGTCTTTAGTCGTTACCTTCTGTACACCTTCGTTAGGCTAAATGGTTTTCTTCCTTCGCTGCCGTTCGGCACCAGCCTATGGTTTGGAAGAAGACTATCCAGTAAGCATAATAGGTGTACCCTCCAAAATCAAGGAGTACTCGCAACTTGAGAGAAGGTGATGATAAAAGACAACTGAATAATACCTTATTCTATTTCTCCCGAACTGGGAAAAAACAAAGGTGAAATAGGAGTGGCGATGAAGTACGCGGTTTGGTCGTGAATGATAACAGTCGCAATTTACTTTGCCTTCTTTCTAATCCCTTTATTTTGTCTTTAGTTATTCCCTTCTGTACACCCTACTTAGGCTAATTGGTTTTCTTCATTCCCTACCTTTCGGCACCAACTTATGGTTTGGAATAAGACTATCCAATAAACGTAATAGGTGTACTCTCCTAGACTAAGGAGCCCTTGCAACCTGAGAGAAGGCGATAACAAAAGACAACTGAATAAACCAATTCTATTTCTCCTGAACCTGGATCCATCCTCGAAGTAGTACCTTCGAGTTCGTATATAACCATACGATGGATCTATCCAATGGAAGTGGATGTCCGTAGTAATACGAGGTGTTCTGAGAAATACAAAGGGTAAAAGAAGGAGCGGCAATGACTTATGCAACTCAGACAATCCAAAAGCCAGTATTTTAAGAAGGTTCGGTCAACTTGGTTACTGAGTCAAAGTCCAAGGTCGGTCAAAGGTCGCTGCCAAAGAGAGAGAGAAAAGAAACACTCTGCGTGCACTCTAACCTAGATCAGAATGGTTATCACTTTATCTAATCAAGAAACCTCCCACTGTAATCTCAAATTCTCCTCCAAACCTGAAAGAAGAATTAGTCGGGATCACCCGAAGAGTAAACCAACTCATCAGTGAGAATCGGGATCCAACTATCATCGCATGATAACTTGATGGAAGCCACTCAAGTTATCACACTCCAGAAGGTATACGCATGCCTGGCAAGTTTTCTGTTTGTTTGAAACTCCCGATATGATTTTTGCCCCATGCTCTTATAACCTTGGCTTTGGTCAAAATGTCATAAGTCATATGCCAAGTTCTACCCGTCACTATTTAGGTCAATTTGAACCCACCCGCACATGTCCTTAACTTTGGCCAAAATAGCAGAACGACTGTCCCAAACCAACTCATCTATCTATGCAACAGATGAATACCCAGCAGCTACCAAATACTATGCCTTAACTTTGGCTAAAATGCATAGCTTGAATACTACTGAATACCTAAAAGAAATGACGGAGGGCTACGGCTGGTTTTTGGCGAAAAAACCTTTAACGTAATGAACTTGATCTCGCTGAAGGAACCTGGTAGCTTTTAATAAAATATAGTGACGAAAACCTTTGCTAAAGAGGTCACTCCCGGTGAAGGGATCTCGGCTCTTTCCTCATGGAATGAGGTGCGGGATATTCTAACTGAATACCGCGATGCAAAGCAACTTGTAATCGACTATATTGAAGTTATTACCCTGACGTAAACTTCTGCCCAAGGGGTCACTCCCGGTGAAGGGATATCTGCCCTTGCCTCGTCGAATGGGGTGCAGGATATTCTAAACTGAATATCACTATGCAAAACAAAAGTAAACATCTTTGTAATAACACCTTTTAAAATTTGTTCCAACAACATCAAATATAGGTTTGTTTTATCCTTGCATTGATAAAAATCAATGCAGTCCCATCAATCAATCACACCAGAAAAGAACGAAAATAAAATGTACGTATATGCCATCCGCATTCGCCACTGGGTCCCGTCATCACCCGTTAGGTTACTTAACTAACGACAGAGCGGGGGCTGGACTAGCGTGGGTGTAAAATATATACAACATCTAATAGTATATATACCAATATACAATAATCGCTCCAGGCGTGATAATATGCAACATTACAGAAAAGTAATAAGTATCACAGAACAATACAGATAATCTGGGATCCCCGGGTTTCACAGAGCCGCTACTGAAACCCGACGTTCCCCTGGTCGTGTGGATAGCCTGTGCAATGAAACCTAGACCCCTACAGGTGTGGCAAGTTACCCGCCAAAACCTAAAGCAAGGTAGTCCCCCACAACATAGTGAATGGAACACCCGGCACTTCACGGAATCCGGTAAATTGAGCACCCCTTCTTGGGTCAACCTGAACCCCCTATGAGTGCGGCGAATAGTCTGTCAATTCTAGAGTGAGGTCCCTTTGCCTCTCAAAGCCATGAGATACGGACCCGTTGCCCTCCAGAACCCGGCTATCTGTGCACTCCTTCGCGGGATAAACCTAGTATAGAAATAAAAATATGTACAACGGGTACATCGACCTCAACCCGGTTGTGCCCCAAAAGAATATTATACAAACAGGCAGTGACGGCAGTCCACATATTGGACGCTCGCCCCGCAATATCAAATATACAAATAAATCCAAACTGCACTATCATTGCACCCTGCTATCCACCACGACATATCCGCAACATCACAGTACAACACAGAACATCAACGCGAATGTCACGTTCGCAAACCCGTCTAAAAGAACTATAGCAATCACGCGGTTTACCGATCAAATGACATTCCCGGTCGGAGATATAAAGTAAGTACTGCATACTAACAAATTTAAAATTCGATCGACCAAATTTCCCGAAGTGGGCCCCACGTACATCTGCTGTACAGTAACAAAATCTGGGCCTAAAAGAATAGTACAAAAAACCACAATTTCCACATATAAAGACACTGTACAAATTTGAAGCACTGAACCCACAGACTGGCCGCAGATGCGCGGTCAAACCCTAGGTTTGACCGCGGTTCCGCGGCTGTCTTGAAGGGTCACGTGACCAAATTTGTACAGTAAGCTTATAAAACCCTGCTTAGTTTTCTGTGATATGTAAAATTATTTTTGGACCCTTAAAAAAATCGACAGACACTTGTGTGCTGAAAAATGCGATTTTCGAAATTCGGTTCGATCGATATTTTAAACGCGTTAGCACAAGTTAGTATAGCTTAATGGTGAGGCTCTGATACCACTGTAGGTCCACGGTAGTGGCTCGGCCGTCTAACAGACGCCAAATGCGGAACAAAAACTTTTACAACTGGCGTTATCGCATACTATAACCCGGATCTGCCATTAAAACTAAACTAACAAATTATAAAGTGGGTAGAAATGTTATACCGAACGATCCGAGTCCTTCGGTCTTCAACCATCATCCCACGCTCTGTTGCAGTTGATCCGAACTCGCTCGATCTCCGGTCTCGTCGTCCAGGTGGCACCACGTCGACGGATCTTTAAACGGGCTCCCGCCTCTGAACCGAGGCAACTCGATCGTCAAGTTTGCTAAAAGAGACGACCAAGATTGATGTAGAGAATGAGTAGAACACTTTGTCTCGTTACGTCCAAAGCTATGGACGAACGGTTAAAAGAAGTTGCCATTTGGAATCGGGTAAATAGAAATTGAACTATATGAAATTTCCATACACTAAACTATCATAATCTTTTGCAAAAATGAATGAATTCAAATCCCACAAGAGGGGCCGGCCATATAAAGGAGAGGAGGGAGGTGAGTGTAGGAGCAAGAGAGGGGCGACCATTAGCTTTGAACTTATCATCAAATTAAAGAAAGAATGACTTACTAGAAATCATTAAATGCAAACCAATCACAATTAACCTAGTCACCTTGTCATTAAATGCACCATTAATGAACAAATGACACATCAAGCCATGTCACCCTCTCTAGAACCTTCTATAACACTGACTCACCTCATGACTCACCCAATTGAAGAAAAGATAAATCCGCATTTAACCGAATGTTAAAGATGGGCGATAGAAAACTGGAAACTGGCAACTTCCAAAAGCGATCCTCAAATGAATTTTAGGATAACCCCGTAACAGTATAAACATACCCGTATTTGTATTACGACCGAATACAAATGCAACTGAGACAAAGATATTATATCTACACAGCATAATACTCGGATCCGGCTTAAACCAAAGCCGACCAGCATTATCTGCCCGAAAAATGACACGTGCGAAAACGCACGTGCATTTTCCGAACCCTGCCATAAAACCATACGGCCTCTACAACGTTTCGCCCGAACTTGGGAAAGTTTCTGTGGGGGACTCTAATGACTCATCAACACACTGGCACTGGGTATAACCACTAGCACATCAGAGGTACGAGCTGTACGTAACGTTTGCCTATGTATTGATTGGAAGGGAAGCTGACGAGCGAACTCATCCATAAACCCTACTGAGCCTAACAGTGACAATATACATACAGTCCGGTCCGTTCGTCTATGAGTATCGCATATCTGCCTAGGGGGCTGGTAACGTCAGACCCCCATTAGCGGTATAAGTCGTGTCAGAGAGTAGCCCAGAACACCCTGAGATACTACTGGAGTACCTACCAGTAAATCTCCTGCCCCGGCCGAGGGCTTTGTGTAATGGCTCTCCTAGACACAGCGCGATCTCACCCCCAATACCGGGAGAGACGAATCCCCGACGATCCGCTTACTGCCTCCATGTGGCTCGGGACTGTACCCAACTAAAACCTGTTTGTACAACTCCTTTGAGCGTGGTAGGGTAGTAATCTAAGCACAGTGGGAACTCACACGAGACAAATGACGATCTCAGATCGACAAACTAACCTGTACACATGTCACCAGAGAACTGCTATCTTACAGTATGTATAATACCAACTAGCATGTTCCCGGCGAGTCCTGTCCGGTGTACTCATAACCCAATGAGCATCTGTATACATCTTAGGTGATCCTTCTGACACCAATGGCTTGTGAGACCGGCCATCGCCCCTCGTCGGGGTCTCGACTGTATACATTAGTCTACTCTGGAGTATCGATGCCCTGTCTCGAAACTCCCACGACTAGGGACACTTTAAGGATGTGCTTATAGACCCCAGCTCCCACGTATATGATCGCCATCATACTGCTGGTAGTCAAGCAAGAATCCTATGGGCTCTATCATCATGCAATAGTGAACTAAAGCATGTATACGATGATAAAGACAAACCAGATAGCAAACTATCATCTCGAGCAAGACTGTCATATCGGTATAGGTCCTACCTCAATCATTGCAATCACGTACTTGCGATCCAATAATTGACTTTAAGGGCACTATCTCCAACAAATCCAACTGGCAACACTTACCGTACAGTCCGGTCTCTTCGTCAGATATGCTGCATATTGAGTCTAAGGATGGAATCGTCGACCCCAATAACTCAATAAGTCATGCCGGTATATGGTCTATAACAGATCGAGAAACTACTGATAACACTTATCAGTAATATCTCAGCAGCCCTGGCCAGGGACTTTCTGTTATAGCCAATCATGCATAGTGCAATATCAACCCCCAATACCGGGAAAGACGAAACCCCTCCTATCGCTCGTTGCCTCCATGTACCTCGGGACTGTACCCAAAATCCACCTGTTTGTACGACTCAGTAGAGCCGTAGTAGGGTGGAGATCAAGATACAGTGGGAGGACACACAAGACTCTATGGCCATCTCAAGTCTACATACTAACATGTACCAGTGTCACCTGAGAACTGCTATCCGACGTATGATATAATACCACATAGGAGTTCTCGGTGAGTCCGTTCAGTGTACCCAGTCTCACTGAACATCCGTATATAATCTTTGGTGTCAGCACACCAGATGGATATGGGATCATCCATCGCCCATCATATGGAACAAGAATGGTATACGCTAGTCTACACTGGAATATCGATGCCCTGTCTCGATATACCTACAACTAGGAACATTTCAAGGATATACTTATAATCTACAAGTATCCCACCAGTATGATCCACATCATAATCCCAGCAGTCAAGCCAATATCCTTAGGGCTTTATCAACATGTATCAAATGAGTAAAAATATGATCAAATGAACATATGATAGAGAGAAACCAGATAGCATACTATCAAGTCGAGCAAGACTGTCCTCTGAATACACACACACACACACATCAGTACATACAATATCATATAATGGCCTCTACGGCATACATATATCCAACAACCCATCCCGAGACTTACTTGCAGGTAGCTCGGCTTCCACCTCAAACTCAACCCATTGAGATCCACACACTATAAGAGACAAGCTTCAACTCAAATCTTAACAGTTCAACAACGCTCGCTACAGATCGACAGAAAACAGCATCTGAAAGAGATCATACCCTCCATCAGGTTCAAAGCCCCGACTTTGCAGTGGTAAGTGGGATTTTCAACCAATTATATGGAGAAAGTTTCTACAGGCCCCAAAAGGCTACGAGCTGATCCAAAAAACCACACATGCACCTAAAAAATATTTCTCTCCCCCTCTCGGTCTTATCTCTTCTAAAGAAAAAAGCATGCATGCATGAATGTTGGAATTCAAAATGGAAAATTATATATATGCCTTTTTAATATTATTAATTTGTTTCCTTTTATAATTCAATTCTTTTCAATATTTACGTGTATTGCACGTAAATGAATTCTGGTATTAATAAATTCTAGCATTAATAAACTACACATCACGTTCATCACGAGGGTCAGCATGGTAATATAAAAAAAAACAAATGGAGTGGTAATCAATTGGGCCCCACCGCTACAAAGCACATTCCTTTATCATAACTTGCCGATATCCACGCGAGTAGCGCCCCGATATTTCAGTTCTTATCCCTTTATAAAAATCAAATTGAATCCCCAACAAAACCTCAACGAAAAAATTCATATTTTTTCTTCCTCTAATTTTATTATTTCATTTCATTCATTCATCGAGCTCGATGGGGGCGATCAAGGCGGCGATCTGCGACGGCGTCGTCACTTTCTTCTGGATGTTCTGCGTCTCCACCGTCGGCCCTCTAACGGCGATCATCGCCGAAACCCTAGCGATCACAAACATGCTCTTTGTGCTTGGCATCACTGTCCTTTTGATCACGACCCTCCTTATGATCTTCAACCCGATCTGTTACTTGCTCGGCAACGCTAGCTTCAACCCTGCGAACAACGCCGCGTTCTACGCTGCTGGCATCGGCGACGATACCTTGTTCTCAATGGTGCTCAGATTCCCTGCTCAGGTGTTGTTGCTTCTCTTTTGAGTTTTGGTTTTAGGGTTTCAAGTTGTTTGGTTGTGAGGGATCTAGGAAATGGTAAAGGTTTCCAAATTTAGGATGAAAAATCTTATTTTTATTTAGAAACTTAGGGATATGAAGGAAATGTTGGGTTGGTCATAAATGTAATGATAATGTTGTTCGGAAGATGTAGTGGAAAATGTGGGATTTCGACATGTGACAGAAATGTACCCGATTTTGTTAGTTTGAAGGAACCCTGTCATTTGATTTGTTATCTTGAGATTGTTCTGAGTACAGATTTAATGAGAAAACCTTGGGTGGTGGTGTTGATGATGATATATCTAGAATCCTATGTATGAAAATTATTTGCTTACTTTAGGAAGGAAAATAAAAATTGGGATTTCGTACTAGGCGGGAAGGTGAGAGGTATCTCTCTTTGTCCTTTAGAATATCCAACTCTTTTGTGCAACACTTAAAGTTATAACAGAAAGTGGATAGATATATTGATCATCTATTAACTCTATTTTAGAAACAAATTTGGATGACTTTTATGGTATAATCATGTGCCATGGGCCCATGGTTATAATGTCATGGAGCTGGGATTTTTTTATCAGGCAAACATAAGTTTAAAATCGTAAATTTCAATAAAGGTAAATGTCAATATTGCACATCGAGATCCCTAAGTAAATTTTAAGAACTTTTGGTAAAATATAATATGTTTGAAGGATCACATTACATAAAATACATAATAAATTTTTTTGCATTAATTTAAAAGGATTATTGATGGTCTCAAATTATTAGGCTTGAATTTAATTAGTGCTTACAAATTAACAGGCAATCAAAGTGGTTTCATAAAGTTTGAAAGGTACGAAACTCCATTTTTCTAAGCTTAAAAATAGCAGAGTTTCGAGAAGTTTTGTTCTGTTTCCCATTTTTCTAGACTTCAAAATAGTAAAGTTTCAAAAAGTTTTGTTCTGTTTTTCATTTATCTCTCAAACTCTTAAAAATAAGATAAATTAAATGAAACCTTGGTTTCATAAATTATGTTCCCAAACGACTCTAAACTTTACGAAACCCTAATTTTATGAAACCATGGTTTGCACACATGCAAACCCGTGATTTCATTTTAACTCAATCGAAACCATGGTTACGGAAACCTTGTTGCCAACTAGGCCTTAGGGTTTAAAGATCCAGGGTATAAATGGTTTTAACCTTTTATGATCTAGTTTTAGTGAAAAGATATTTCTTTTGAATTTTTTGGGCTTGGGACTTTCCAATTACGCGCTCGATTACAATGTTATTTATTATTTTAATTTTAAAAAGCGGATTAACTATAGAACTTTTATTCTATTAAAATTTTTAATAAATATTTTTGAAAATAGCAAAAAAGAGCTCTTTTCTTATTTAGGTATTAGAGTTTTAACTAGAAATCCTATTCTCCTCGTTTCAGAGAATATTACGAGTGCATGGGCGTGCACACACATATTCGCTCTAGATTAAATACTAGATTATTTTTAATGAAAATCATCTTGCAAATTATTTGCTAGCTTTAGAAAGTAAATTAATGGCACAGTTTTACTAAACTTCCCTTCATGGTGATGAAATCTCTTCAGTAAAATTTACAGTGTGCAACAGCTTCACCCATGTCGGAGTTGTCAATGTCCTTGTCTATCCCTGTGTGCCTTTTTGCTATATCCTTTGTCCCTTAGTAGCCATGACCTATGTATCAGAGAGAGTTCCAAAACAAAGTTTATTCAACGTTAGAATATTTTTCGTTTCACAATTCTATTGAAATCTTGTGGATATGTGATTCCACATAAAACTGACTCTATAAAATCAGAATTTATAATTCCTTTTTTAAGATGCAACAGATTGACAAAATACTATTGTTTCCTTGTATATAATACATACCATTAACATATTCTAATGTTTCTTATTAGGCACTTGGGGCAGTGGGTGGTGTTTTGGCAATCAGAGAAGTGATGCCTCTTCAGTACAAGAGCATGCTTGCTGGGCCTGCTCTGAAGGTGGATGTGAACACTGGGGCAATGGCCGAAGGGATTCTGACATTCCTGATTACTTTTGCCGTGCTTTGGATATTCATCAAGGGTCCAGGCAATCCCTTAATCAAAATGTTGATGATCTCCACAACTACTGTGGCAATGGTTATTGCAGGCGGCACTTATACAGGGCCATCCATGAATCCAATCAATGTAAGCCACCTGTTCTCTTGTGCCTTTTGATGTACTATTGGCATATATTTTTTTCTAATTAATTCATATAATTTCATTTGAAGACTTGTTACACCACAGATATCTTAAATTTATTTATAGATGGAAGGTTTTGATTCTTTTGTGTGTCCGAATATGATCAGGGCTAGACCATATAAAACAAAAACAAAAACAAAAATTATTTAATTGCACGTCACCGGTTTTATTAGATCTTTGAGTTTGTTTGATAAATTTTTATCTTCTATGAAATTAACATCCCGCTAGATTCTTTTTGAGGAAAACCCTGCTGCTAGATGTCATTTTTAAGAGTTCAAATATCTATTTGCATTTCCTGCTTTAATTTCTTCAATATATCTTTTGCTTTAGATTTTAGTTTTAGTTGTCTGGTACTTGATTGCCTTTAGCACTCCTTTAAGTCAGCATTATCTGTGTTTCTGGTTGAGGTTATATAAAACCATTATGTGTGAAATGTGGGGGTGTTAAGAGTGTTAATGTCCATCATTATTGATTTGTTTTTGTGAAGATATTATACATGTTATATGTAGCTCTTTCCTTCTATTTGACATGTATTTTCTTCTATGGTTTAATATTCTTTATTCTATCTTATATTTATTTCTCATTGTGTTGTGCTAAATACATTTTTTAAAAAATCATATTTCATGTCAAGAATTTAAGGAATCGTTTTGATTTTTTTCACTAAAACATGGGAGGCAGTTCAAATTGTATCTACTATGCTTATCTGGTTGGGATTGTGGAGAAGAATTTCTTTTGTGAGATACCCCAAAATGTACAGACAAGCATGAGAGATGTTTATGCATCTGCATCTAGCACTAAAGATTAGAGCTGAAAATGTGACTAGGGCTTCTCCATATCATAATAAAAAGATGAAGACTGCTAAGAAGATGAAATTATAGTAAATGATGAAGCTCTAAAGGTTGGGTTCATTGGAGGAGGGGAAAAGAAAGGAGAGAGAGAGAGAGAGAAGGAGAAAAGGGGGGGGGGGGTTACATACCACATAAAACTTCATCCCCTTCAAACATAATCTTATGCTAATTTAGCCTGCCAATGCTTTCAGTTTCAAGCTCCCTACCAGCATATGCGCTACGAAATAAATTTGTTATTTTCTTTGGTGTCACAAGTCAACAAGGAAAGGAAGCAACAAGGGTAATATAAAGAAGGCTTACTAAATATATTTGTCATGTTCTTGGATGCATGATGGATCAACAAATGTTGATGAATGCATGATGGAGCAGAAAATGGTAAATGATGCTTCCCAATTAGTAGGAAGTCAATTCATTCATCACAACCCACACCTTGCACTCGCTGCCAATATTCATTTATTTCATGTTATGGTCTTAACGCCAGTCTCTATAGTCATTATTTAAGCTTTTCTGTACATAGGAATATTTCATTTTTCAGAAGCTTAGGAAGTCTTTGAATTCTTTCCTAATACAAGCTCTCTCTCTCTTTCTAAAGTCTACTGTAGTCTTTTAAATATTGACCGGCAAAAGAAAATGTTTTTTTTTTTTTTGCATTCCCCACATATTAGAAATATAAATAATACCTATAACTGTTTGAAAAATAATATATGTCAGTTGCAAAATTCTTCTTTCGGATGTCCCCTAGAGTTGTGTTGTATATGATAATTTTTGCAATTTCATTAGTTTATATGACAGATTAGATCTTGAAATGTCAGTGATAGAAATTCCGTGTTTAAAATGTGGGTTGATGGAGATAGAAAATGAATAGAAATTGTTAGCTTCAATGTGTCATCGGCTAAGTTATAGATCCCATCAGAGTGAGTTTGCTGATGTGTTCTTGGCAGTACATATTTAGGATATAATGAAGCTTTTGAAGTAGATAAGTAACAAAAGGGACTGAGCTACCCAGATCTCACAATCTTTGCATAATGTTTTAATAGATAATACGTAGTTCAAGGGATGTTTGGGCCTTCGGAATGTGAATATGGTGTGTTTCCAATAGTTGACCAGATAGACATCCCTTGCACCGTGTAATAATTAAACGATTTTGACTATTGACCATTAAGAATAATAGAGGCCCAGCTGTCTTTATATTACTAAGGCTAATAAATATAAAATGGTTTGATCCTTAATCCAAATTTGGCTGGTGAAAATCTAACGTTATGTATGGCAAGTCAGCTCGGCAAGCAACCCAATATGTCTAGGCTGGGAACTTCTTTACAACAGTGGAGAGTTCAAAAAAAGCATTCGGAGAGGCTATGCAGCATGACTTCGGATACGGATATGGGATACGATACAATACAGATTCGCGTATTCACAATTTTCCAAAATCTAGGATACGGGATACATTTTTTATCAATTTTTAATTAGATAAATATAAATATACATTAAGATATACACATAAATATATAATAATATAAACAAATAATGGAGTTATTTAGATATTCAATGCATTTGCAAATTTTCAAGAGCCTTAATTTTTAAGAGAAAGAAGAGGGGTTGTGAGAGAGGTTGGTTTGACACTAACAGGTCCGAGCGAATCCGAGAGTTTCGGACTCCGATACGCGACCGGGGACGATTCATGAGGCATATACAAGAATCCGTGCTTCATGGCTGAGAGGTTTCTTCCAAGGTAAGGTTATTTTAAAGAGGATCCTTAGTTCTATAGTACACATTCTAAGCTGAACTTAAACACAAGTTTTAATTCAGTCTATTTAACTTTATCTTTAATATTGTTCTATTAAAGTAAGAGATGCAAAGATTTTGAGGTCAGGGGAGTCAATTCAAGACCACTTTTGTCAATTCCTTAGTATCCTGAAAATGTATTCCGAGGATTATATGTGCCAACTCAATCCTTGTGGGGACGGTAAGAACTTTGAATAGCCGGCTGCACACATTGAAGCTAACAAGCAACAATTTACATTTGTTCCCCATCGCCTACCCACATTTCTTGCATTTACTCACTTGCTTTGTCTGTAAGAACTTTTATGTTGATAGCTTCCTTAGCTGTTATGGGAGATGACATACCGAGGAATTTCTACTATGCAGTACATATTGAACCATGAAAAAACTAGCATTCCGAAGGTTCTTAAAATAATAAATATCAACGTCTAGACTCTGGGCTTTGCCTGAATGGTGTGTTAATTGTAACAGTCACTAGTGTAGCCCTTCAGGAACCTCAACCATGTAGTATTAACCATCAAAGAAATTGCCATGTGAAGGCACTTCTTTAAGTGATAAATATCAGCTTGTAGACCTGGAGTTTGCTTCAAGGGTGTTCTAGTTGCGAGGAACCAGCTGTTTTTTTGTTTTTTGTTTTTTTGGATACGGGTTGTCAATCATAGTTTATGATTTCGTGACTTCGATAGTTGAGGAGATAAATTCTTGTCTAATCTAGTTATACTTGACACAAGACTTTAATGTTGGTGTTGAAAGAATCTGATTTTGTATCGTGTTGAAAAAGATATGGAAGTGTTTAATAAGTATTTCTAGGCTCATTTTCTCATTGGAAATAGTTATAATTCCCCAAATAGTTGATGGCGTTGGTACTCTTCCCCCCCCCCCCCCCCCCCCCGACCCCAATCCTTTTCTATTTAGCAAATGAATTTGCCAATTGAATTGAAGGTTTAATTTACTTGATATTTTTAAAAATAGTTAATCTATGAAGAGTTGTCGACTTTAAGAATTAGGAAGTTTGATAAGGTATAGATGTATGTACAAGTATGTCGACATACTTGTACATACATCTATATACAAGTATATCGACATACTTGTACATACATCTATACCTTATCGAACACTTGGAACCCTATTATGAGCACTCAACACCAAGAAACTGTTATTTATGACCTTTAGAATATCAAATTTGACAGGAATATGACCGATTCAGTGGTGTTTGATGCCTAATAAACCGGTTGAGGGGTATAAGTGAGGATGAAGGGAGTTATATGCAATTAACCCTTCTTTTTCAATAGTTTTGATTCAGTGGTGTTTTATGCTTTTTTGTACTATTGTGTGGCACCCATATTGAAAATTGACAGGTTTGTCATATCAAAGTTTCTTTATAGTTTTTCCTTTTTTGATTCTAGACAAATTCATTTCCCTTAATTTTTAGTCGGATAAGGATCGGCAGCGCCTATATTTCTTTAACTGATCTTTATGTATAACCGTGATTTATTTTCACACACTTGCAGGCATATGGCTGGGCATATCTCGATAACAAACATAACACATGGGAGCAATTCTATGTCTATTGGATTCCCTCCTTCATCGGTGCCATTGTTGCTGCTTGGATCTTCAAGTTCCTCTTCCTACAACCTGCAGGCCAGAAGGCTAAGAAGGCTTGAGGCCTCATGCCGTCGTTCTTTGCTTACAGAAATCCCATTCCTGAATGGTGAAACAAATAACCCGTCATCAGCCTGTGTCGTTCTCGCTCTGTGTAGTCTTGTTCTCTTTGTCAATGATTGGGTATCTTGAACTTGTTTGGTTGCTTTGTATCTTATGAACGATAATGAAATTTAGGTAGCAGTAGCTTGAGGATTTGCCGGCTTGGGTGTACAAGTTCATCAATTCTTATTGAGTTAACTTGGAAGGATTTTCTGTAGATGCCTTTAATTATTGTTTTTGTTTTTTTTTTTCTCTTGAAGAAGATTTTGATTGGATTTTACTAGATAAGTTTTTATTCAATTATCCATGCCCCAAGGGAATGTTATATGGTTGCGTTTGGTACATAGAATAAGAGATTACTGGAATCCTCGTTTTTAGAAATGGGATGACCGGATATTTAATCATTCCCGGTAATACATGTTTCTGTACCGGAGGAGGGCGGTGGATGTCGGAGAAGCCGGCGACGAACGACGGGCCAGCCGGAGAACGATCGGTGATGATCGGTGACCGGTCGATCGGCGGCGGGCAGGCCAACGGACGACCAGTTATGGGCGGCAAGGCCGACTGGTTGGCGGATGATGAGGGAGACCGACGGCTGATAGTCATGGCTCATACATGTTAGGCGGTAATATTTCATGGTAATATAGGATAGACACGTGTTTTAGGAGGAACATGGTTACCATAAAATAGGATTATTTGATTACCATGGTAATCTTATATTCCTGAGAATATCTTTTATATCTAAGCAAGTGTGGTAATGTAATATTTCATGGTAATCTACCTCCTACCAAGCGCAAGCGCATCCTATAGGTAATGTTTGTACCAGAGCTGATTGGGATCGGGTTTGGATTATCGGATATAATCAGGTAGATAAACAGGCCTGATGACCGACCCGATCTGACCTGATGGCAGTGGCACCCTCCGTAAGTTGGTCTCGATCTAAGGGAATTTTAGGCGACAGGGCGGATGCAATTTTTGAGCGCAAAAGGTTAGTAACTCATCCAGTGACAGCAGCAGGTCAGGGCGTCTATTCACTATCTACCGCTTATGCCGTTATCAATTGGCATGGGTAAGATTTTCCTTTCCACAGTGAAAATATTGCCTGATTTGATTTCCGGAACCCAAAAAGAAAAGACATGCAATGCTCACCTTAAAGGCTTGGTGGCAAAAAGAAACTGATGGAAAGTAAGATAGCAAACAGCCAAAAATGAAGTACTTTCTTTTACTTTCCAATTTACAAAATGCATTTGGTTTGGGTTGGACCTTGGAGCAAGAAAGTGAAAAGAAAGTTGGTATAAAAGACAATATGCATGAATTGCCTTTTTTTTTTTCAATCGGCCCGTAGTAAACCTCATACGAACACACACAACATCCCTGCAAACAGCACACAAGACACGCGCACACCCAAGAGACTAATGAATTTGTCTCGAAAGCGTTAATTTGTGGATAGCGGGTTAGAAATTAAAATGTTTAGTTTAGATATTTAAAAGATTTAATTATTAACTTTCCATTAATTTTCTATCCTCTTGGTCGGTGAAGGAAAACTAGAGTGACTTTCTAAATGAAGGCATTTTCCATCTTGCGACTTTTCATTTGCCAAACACAAGAAAAATAGAAAGTGACTGACTTTATTTTTACTCTCACATTGATCAAGAGAAAACTGGATAAGACCGTGGGAGGTTAAATAAGATGACGCCTACCTGCGAGGTCAGATCAAGCTAAAAAGAATATGATATATATGGTGGAGAGGTTGTTGGATCCTGCAAATGGTGCTTCGATCCGGCAGAGGGAAGGTTGGATCCGGTCATTAAAAGCACGAAACTGATAATAGGTGGTTTGATCGGATGACGTGGAGTTCGGTACGAAGATATGAAGGACATATCTAGTCATGAGGAGGTTCAAATGAGAAATCGATATTCATCTCGCCGATGTGGAGACAGACTGAATCCAACCATGAGGAAGCTAGATAGAATCTGGTCATTGGAAGCCCAACGCAGCAAATATGAACTCCGATTGCCCGACATGGATATCGAATCCATCCAATCCAGCAATAGGAAGGTAGAAGTAAATCATTTTTTTATTTTGGTGGGGTGGGGAGCGGGGTTACCAATCATCCAGGAGGAGTACAAATCCAGTCACCATGAATTCGTTTTTTAATGGGCCACGATTTCTATAAATGACGTATTTATGTTGAGGGATTGGAGTCAATTATAACTTTTTTAACAAAACATGGTGGTACTTAACTGTCACAACCTTTTTCTTTCAAAAATTTATTTAAAAAACAAACAAACATGATAACAATGATGAGGATCATCAACTCCTTCTATTCTTATAGATTTGAAAACAAATCCTACCAACTTTTTCACCATTAGAGTAATTTTGGGATTTGTGGTGTTATGTTTGGTAATAAATGAAATCTTTTATTGATAATTGTTACCACGCATCCCACAGTTAATGTAATGGTGAAAAAAAGAAAAGAATTTATTTCTAAATCCTTCCGAACTCCCAGACTTTATCTCTAAGGGGTGTTATTGGTTCAGGACTTTTCATTTGGACTTGGATTTTTTTTGTCGACTTTACCTTTTTGTGTTATTGGGTCTGGACTTGAATTTGGATTTTAAAGTTATGTGTTATTGGTTGCTTGGACTTAGATTTGGATTGGACTCTTAAAGTCATAGTTTTCAATACTAGTATATAAACTCTCTCCCCAAAAAAGTGACGCGACCTGGATCGCGCCAAGATGTTACCTTCCGTTGATCTGCTGATGGTGGCGATGGGGGGCTGAGATTGGATCTAGAGGCTGTCGCTCCTGAAGCGTGTGGATCTCAATGGGTTTGAGATTGTGGTTGCCGAGCTACCTGCAAGGAAGTCCCGGGATGGTTGTACCACCGAGGACCCTCCGACGGTCAAGTTAGACTAGAGGTCCGAGCAGAGTAACGGCTTAGTAGAGTAAAAATGGCTTACTTGGACCGTCTGGAAGAGGGGCTTATATAGCGGTGGCAACAGGTAGGGCAGGCGCGAGAATCACGCCGGCCGACGTCACGTCTACGTGATGAGCGGGATCTCCCATTAATAGCGAGACAGGCTCGTTAATGGGGGATCGTGATGGCGTGGAACGTGGAATGTGGCCGGCGGATATCTCGTGCATGGCGAGAATCGCGGGATGGCGGTTGCGCCTGTGAGCGGTGCCGTTGGTCGGTCGATGAGACCGAGGAAGATGACCTCGGCGGGAGAGCTCGCGGACGAGCGGGAGAGCCGAGGTATCTTGGTTCTGCGGTAGCTCGGAGACGAGCTGGTAGGCCGAGGAGGCCAATTGTGCCGGGGGCTCAGAGGTGAGCCATCGCTTGTTTGTGGGACGGGCATAGGAGTGGTCTGGTCGGCCACTGTAGGTCCTTTCTTGCATGCTCTGGGACACGTCATCTGCCACGTGTCATGATCTAGGAGATCACCGATATCGAGCATCATCATTAGTCCCCCACTCTCGTTCCGACTAGCTGACGGGTCGAGTCGAGAGTGGTTTGCCGGGTCATCCGAGGTGAGCTCATTTTCGAAGATATCGTTGGGCGTGTCCCCGGGTAATCTGTTGTATTCTCTGGGTGATGCCAGCGAATCAGGGCGAGTTCTTTGCATTAAAGAGGGTGTGCCAGATCGTGTGTACTTTTGCTAAAGCGACAGACTACATGTCGGGTGCTGGTTGGCTGATGCGACGGGCTGCAGACCACAGGCGTTTGATGGGATGCGGTCAACGCGCATGCGACAGTTGGAGCAATCGTGGTCGTCGAATGCGAAGGGTCGATTTGGCGGGAGTCGACTGTCGCCGTTGGATGAGGACGTCGGTGGCTATAAATAGAGGCGGGGTCCGCTTCACGGCCCATCTTTCTTCATATTTCCCTCGCTCTTGATCTTATAAGCTCGGCGCTCTCCTTTTAGGTCGGATTTCTGCGTTTCTGAGAACTTCTCCATCAGGTTAGATGTCTTCCTTTGAGGGGTCTGTAGATGTCGTCAGGGTAAATTCTAGGGGTCCCTACATCGAGTCGGAGCCTTCCCGGGGAGTTAGGGTCAGATCTTCTTCTCGGGGTCGCGTGTCAGGGGCGGATCCCACAGCGGAGGTGGCGGACGCCCCTAGCGTGCCATCCTTGGTGAGGTACGAGAACGAGCTTTCCACCGCTCGGGCTCGTTTCCATATCCCGTCCGGCTACACTCTACGTTTGGCCGAGGAAGGAGAGAGGGCAGATCAGGTACGGGGTAAAGAGATTGCCTTGTACTTGGAATCCTTTTGGGCCAGAATGCGCCTACTCTTCTCTTCCGAGGTTGTTAGGGCGATAAATTACTTTGGGCTAGCCCCGGGCCAGCTAGTGCCGAACTCATGGAGGATTCTCCTTGGGTTCCTGGTCCGTTTGAAGTTGCAAATGATTCCTTTTGGTCTGTCCATCATTACCTCCTCTCTCATTTACAAAGGCCACCCCGGCACCCACGCGGGCGACCCGAGGTGGGTTTATCTCTCCATTAGGAAACGACGGGGGAGTGCACCCGGGTCGGATGTGGTCGTCTTGTCTTCTTCCATCTACGATTGGAAGAAGAATTTTTTCTTCGTTAGGCCGCCGGAAGGTGAGGATTGGCCTGTGCCCACCCAGTGGTCTAGGAATAGGTGCTGGTGGGGAAGCCCATCCAACGACCCTGACGCGGTGAGAGTGGCGGAGTGGGAGCCCATTCCCCGGGCTGACGTGCTTCTTTTTGAGCGGGCCCTTAGTTGGGCCGGGCTCAGCCCCGCCCAATTCGTCGGTAAGTTAGGAGATTGTAGGCGTTCTGTTAGGCTTGCGTTTATTTTCTGTAACAACCTAGTTCACTTATACCAATTCCAGTTCTCGTATCTATTTATCTGTGGTATTTTATTGATTTATAGTGTTTGGGTGCGAATGGTATTTTACATTTGACATTGCATTCGACCCGACCCGCTTGCTTGAACTTGTTTGATTCACATTTATAAACTACCCTGACTTGTTAAATAGACACGTGCATTTAATGTAAACTGCATACTGGTATTTCATCTAGCATCGCATATTTTACATATAACATTTTAGGTCATTTATAATAAATTAAAATTGCATTTCATAGCCTGCATGATACCCCTAACTCCGTGGTAGCGTCCGCGCATCTTGTTCTCGTCCTGTTCAGTGAAACGGACGTGTTTGGATAGCTACGCGCACGTACGTGCATCCATTCTTGGGGGTGTGCTTTTTCGTTACCTAATCATTCATTTTAAAATTTGGAAGTTGCATATAATTTTCGTACTTTAAATCTGAAATTTTAGACCCGACCCGGACGCGTTTTGAAATATTTTTGTATCTCGCCAAAAATTCTAATTATTTAAATTTTTAAATTCGTTTAACATTTAGTTAAAAGCCTAAAGATTTTCTCAGCCAACGAAAATATTTTCTTTAAAATATAAAATCTTTTTAAATTTTTCTTAAATCCTTTCCTTAATCAATTCCCCAGCTCTTTCTTTTCCTCTGGCCCCACCTTCACGAGCCAATCAAATCCCTCCTTTCCTATTCACCGGGCCCCACTCAAATCTCTCTCTCTTTCCTTTCCTCTTCTCTTTCTCTCTCCCAGTGCGGCTCTCTCTCTCTCCCCTCTTTCTCTCTCCTCTCGCACTCTCTCTCTCATCTCGCGATTACTGTAGATTCCTCGAATCTGGTCACCGCCTCTGGATCTCGTCATCTCCCTCCTATATTTTCCTTCTTCCTTCTTTTTTTAAACCCGAGCGCTATCTCCCTCATCGCGAACCCATCGTCGCCGAGTTCCCAAACTCAAACCCTAACCCTAAAAGCAATCCCCTCAACTCCAACTCCCTCAACCGAACCTCCTCCTCCTCATCTCCATCTTCCTCTTCTACTTCTTCCATATCCCGAACACCCACGACACCCACAGAACCCATCACCACCACCTCTCCTTCGCCGCCGATCATCTCTCGCCACCACCATCATTCTCCTCTCATCTCCTTCCTCTCTCCTCTGTCTTCTCCCTTCACAAAACCCTGCACATCCATACACGAAGAAAACCGAGTAACCCAACCCTAACCGAAACCCTAATCTCCATCTCGATCGCCACTCATCGCCGGTGAACCTTACACCACTCCCTCGTCTCCTCAATCCCCTGGAACCTCAGTGCACCAATCCACAGTGAGCTCTCTCTCTCATTCTTCCCTTCTTCCCTTCTTCTTCTTTTCTATTCTTTCTTTCTTTTATTTTTCTTTTCTGTATTTATTTAATCTCTGTAGATCGCCGGAGCCGTGACGACGTCGACGATCCCGACGACCCAGCGAGCGTACCTGACCCGTGTGATCACCTTGTGCGTTGTTTGGATCCGTTCCGTATACCGTGCGCACGTCGCGACTTTTTCCGCTGACGTGAGACGTTCCGTACACCCGTTTCTTGATCCGTCTAGGCAAGTAAAACTTGCTACATGCTATTTAATTTATTACATACTTATTTAAATGCATATTAAACCTGTAGTTTAAATCTAATACCACATGTTCCATTTTAACATTTCGATGTTCCATTTATATCATTTTAGATCTAGAACTTGAAAACATATCTCGTTGCATATTAGATTACGATACACGGTACCCATATCCATATTTGAATCACATAATGCTTATTTGTACAGCCAATAGTACCATTTTTTAATAGTGTATAACTTTCGGATACCTATTTGCATCCATCTCGTCTAGTATACATATTATTGCATCCATAGATCACTTGAATATATAACATTGTAGTATTAACATTGCATATTTGATAAATTGTATTTTAATTAATGTTGGAACTTTAACTTTAACCTAATCGATAACTGTGCAACCATATGTTTTAATCTATACCTATTTGCATACCACATCACACTATTCCATTTTATTGTTGTATTGGTACCCCATACTTGTTTTTGTGTACCCATACTTATTAGGGTTTGATTACGAGCACCCACGTGACATTTGTGCACCCCTGACATGACTTAATATACCATTACTTGACACGACGTGATACCGTGCACTTCTTAACATGACATGATACCTATATACTACCTGACTTGACCTGATGTACCATGGCTTTACCTGTTACCTGATCTTGTTACTAATGCCAACAAACTGGACCTGTTGTCCCTACGGACATTTCCTGTTGTCTATCCAGACAAACCTGTACCTGCTTGATCCTGTGTTGGCATTAGCTCCAGATTTACTAATACCCAACTTGAACATATATAACTTGGGGGTATGGGGAAATCAATGATGAAACCTGACTTGTAACTCGACAGTTCGATACCTTTACTGATCAGTCTTACGGGCTAGGCCAACCCCGGGGTGATGCTGCTGACATCACTCGTCATTACATACTACCCTTTTTCCTGCCTTGCGGCACGTCTCGGATTCAGTCCGAGAGTCTTAGACCGTGATCCCGGGCACGCACGGGATACTATTGAGTTATATCGATGATTCATCAAATTGATTTCAAAGACTTGAGAGTGGTTAACACAGTAGACCAGTTTAGATCACTCACTGCACACTACCCTTCACTGTCCTTATTTATATTGTTGCTTTACCTATTTTACTGTTCATGCACATACCTGCATGTCTTGCTACCCCTGTTTATAGTATTGCTTGATGTTATGACGCTCTGACGTCTGGGTTTTGCATGGCCCAGATTCTCTACCTTTGCTGCAAGCCAAGCAGGAGTATTTCAGTCAGCAGGCTGAGCAGTGAGGACTTAGTAGTAGTTAGTTTATTTTTACTTTCGGTATTTTCATTCCTAATGTGAGCCCGTATTATGGGACGTACATTCCAGTTTATTCTTTTATTGGATTTTTTGCTTCCGCATTATTTTATTCTTGACTCGTTTTATTCTGACTTATGGACATGTGTTGTCACGCCCCGCTTCCCAAAATACGGAATACGAGGGGTTGACAAGGCCAGCCATGCTCCTACGGTCAAGAAAATATCCTGCCGTAGTCACACTTCGGTTTCTAGCTTTACGTGGTAATTAGTAAACAATGCACGGGTAATGAGAAATGCAGTATATAAATCAAAACAAATACAAAAGAACTAACCAGATGGGGATCAAGAGAGTATGGTTCTGGGTAGCTGATCAAGATGTCCGCGATGTCCTCGAGGTACGCCTAGTCCTGGTCCAAGCTAGGTCCACTTCTCACTCTGAGCATGCATACTCAGGTCGTCAGAGCGACACGATAGCAATATATATATGGGTGCAAGTGGTAACTCGTACAGTAATAATGGATATATAACAGTAAACCAAGATTGTAAAGATGTGAACATGAAGTAGCCAATGCGGGTGTTTAATAGAGCAGGTGCACAGTAAAGCAGTAAAATAGTATGTCGTGTGTGTCGATTCAGTAAGCAATGCATGTCAATGTCACTATCCCTATCAGTCTCTAAGTCTCACTGTACAGGTCACTAAGCCTATCGTCAGTCCAAGTGTGAGAGTCAACCACTCGTGAGTATCCCCCACCCAAGGGTAGGACCCAAGGGCAAGGGACCACAGGCCCGAAAAACGCACGGTAATAATCAGTGATATCCCTATATATATCTCCATATATCTCCATATGTGTCGGCATGGGACTCCCGAGATTCTGTTGAACTCACACTCAAACTACCCCACACCCCGTGGTCTACATCAAACGCCAACCATAAACTCAAATACCAATCGGTCCATGACGAGCCTACACGAGAACTGAAGATAGGGTCTCCATCAAGTATGTACCGACTAATACCCAAGACAGATGGACTGTGTTTGGTGCCTTACCTGTGACACCTATACAAGTGCTTCCATAATTGTCCCATACCAATTATAGTCACACTTATACACGTCCCACAGACGTCGACAATGCAATACATCAATAGGGTTAACTGATTGTGTACAAGTACGTGTCACTTTCACTTATCCATTCATGCTCAAACACTAACGTACTTGCCACAATCACCACTAATACCTAACACTGGGTAATGCACATGATCACTAGGTTACCAATGCAATGACATATATATGATGTGATGAGAAAACAGTATGTAAGGCATGATTAAGATGTCATCAGACGATGTCCTACCACTTGTATAATTCTTCATAATTCATATATGTACAATTTAGCGAAACAATGAATAGGGGATAGGTAGTATGTTTGATTATCTATCCAGCAAATTTTGGCTTCACGTTAATCGGGTGTCAGGATCACTAGGTATGGCCAATTTATTTTAAGCATTCACTGCTTGAAATCCGATTTCAGAATCGGAAGTCCGTTTCGTAACGCATTTCAATCCCAGTTGGGATCAGAATTT
Source organism: Agapanthus africanus (assembly GCA_030015575.1). Classification (NCBI taxonomy): domain Eukaryota; kingdom Viridiplantae; phylum Streptophyta; class Magnoliopsida; order Asparagales; family Amaryllidaceae; genus Agapanthus; species Agapanthus africanus. Next base: position 124,531,734 of record CM057350.1, on the reverse strand, counting down.
AGCGTTGTTACAGTTGAATTAAATTTATGGTTTTCAATTAGGTTTCTAACGCACTAGACGGATTCTCAATCGCGTCTACGTCAGAAGTTATGCACTGTTCAACACTAGAGTATCAGTTCTGGTTCTGTTTGGGACTGCTATACGTCCCGATCTTTTAAATTGCATTTTAAATAGTAAACGACGATATAAAGTGGTGAAGTCACTTGCGCTATTTATCTAACAGATTCATCTTCAATAAGGTGTAGTGTTCCGCAACATACAAGTTCAGACAGCAAGGTAGTAGGCATTACGAGATAGAAATTAACAGCCGGAGCTGCCCTGGACTGCAGTCCAGAGCTGCCCTCCGAACCAATTCTCGTCATAATTTCAGTACAGAAACAATTAAGAACTTGCATAGGGTTATAGGTCATCGAGTCGGCTTCGATTTGAGCCCTCGAACACCTCATTTCAATAAGTACACACTTAATTGTGATTTTAACAAATTTCAGGTGCGGGAAATTCCCAGTTTTTACGGGTGTAAGTGGGGGTGTTCGTTTAAGCCATTAACAATTGTATTATCCAGTAAAATTTCTACACAGTGCTCATTGCCACATGGGCCAGAATATGCAATTAAGTTCCGTCAAATTAAATGAAGGTTTTCATTTGGATCTTGCATCGAACACTTATATTATTTAAGTTTTCATGAATCGCAAATAGGGAATTAATACGGTTTGATTTGTAACGGAAATAATATAGCATGTAGCAAGTAGGGTACTTGCCTGGAGACGTTTTGGCGATGCACGGCAGCGGCAACGGCACGAACGTGTGACGAACGGCGTGGCTAGGGTTCGTGGCCTCGACTCGCATTCGGGTTCGACGTCGGAGTTGTCCGGGGATGGCTCGTGTTCGCTGGAAGCGGAGGGGGTGCTCTGTGGATCTCTGTGAGTGCGCTGGGGTCGACGATGGTCGGCGGTGTCGCTCCGGCGACGGGCTGCAGCGGGGGTAAGGTTGCAACGAGGTTTTTGGTGTGGTTTTGGAGTGAGAGGGGGAGCAGTGGGGCTTGGGCTTGTAGTGATGGTGATGACATAGGGGTGTCGACGAGGTGGTTCAGGTTAGTTGGGGGCTCGCCGGCGTCGAGTGCAAGGGAGTGGCTGAGATGGGTGCAGGGGAGCTCGAGGCGGCTGAAGGTGCAAGGGCTCGGTGAGGGGGTGAGTCAGGGGCTCTGTTGATGGAGAGAAGAGAGCGAGGGAGGATGACTGAGGGGTTATAGTGGTTGTCCTCGTCGTCGTCGAGGGGAGCGGGGTGAGGGAGCTCGAGGCAGTGGGTTTTCTGGAGAGAGAGGAGGTTTGAGTTGGAGAGGGAGAGGGAGAGAGGAGTTGGAGACGAGGAGTTGTTGCGCTTGTGGAGCTCGCGAGGTGCGCGGTTGTGGCGACGGGCGCGGAGACGTGGGCGACGTGGGTTGAGCGACGCTGGTGCGCGCGGGGGAAGACAAAGAAACGAGCGGGAAAAATGAACGTGGAGGAGAAGGAGAAGTAACGAAGCGGGTCGGGTAGAGAGTTAGGCGGGCATGGGCTTTGGGAGCTGGGCCAGCAGAAAAAAGAGCTTGGGCCAGAGAAATTAAATGTTAATCTAAATTAATTTATATTGGGCTGAGAGATTAGGGTGTTTGGGCTGAGGTTAAAAATGGGGAAAATATATATATTCTGTTTTGGGCTTTGATTAATTTTGTTATGCTTTAGAGAAATTTAAATGCGACAATCTAGCAACTGATTCCCTACAAAAATCGCGAGGAAAGGGAAAAGGAAATACTCGGGGAACTAGGAAAAATATATAAGGATTTTCATTGGTGGAAACGGGGTTTTTATTAATTCATTTGGGAAATAAAAGGAGAGTTGGGCTGAGTTGGGAAATTGGGCCGGGGGTTTGGAAATAAATAAGAATAGGAAAAGTAGAGAAGAAGGGCCGGCTTGGAAATTAAAATAAAAGAATTTGGAAAAATATAAAATAGATAGGTAATAAGGTTTCGGTTTAGGCTAGGGGAAAAACAATGAAGGAGGAAATGGAAGTGCGGTTAGGGTTTATATACATTTAGTTAAATAAATTCTGGTGAAGGAGAAGTGGAATAAGAGAATTAAAATAAAATAATTATAAATACAATTAGGTAAATTTGTAAGTAACCCATATTTAATAAAGATACGGCTATTGGCCTATAAAAGAACCGGGTATTATATCATACCGCCCTTACAAAAATTTCGTCCTCGAAATTTAAAATAAACGATAAGCTACAAAATAATAAGCGAAAGGCTAACATATCGAACACTAACACATAGTGACTTACTTAAAACAGTTAATAATGAAAAGGTAAAATCGAAGGTTTAAATAAGTATAAGGCAGAATCAACTATACGGGCAAACTATATGTATACAAGAGAATAAAAATAGCAATATCGAACAATAACATTCGAGGCATGCTAGATAAAATCGAAATCCTAAATATGTGCATACATACGTGTATCAAAATAGCGCAGCTAAAATAATAGTATCAGGCATAACCATAATAAAATAGTGAAGGATTTGTCGGTAGGTTAAAACATTTTAGAATAACGTATCAATCAACCAATTTTAACATAACTTAGAAAACCACATGGTGAAAATAAGAAGCATAGCACAAAATAATATGTGCAATATATGGTTGCGCTACCGAAAAAATGGGAAGAATAGTAGTGTACTTAAAATGCACAAAACGGGAGTAGTTAATAACACACACTTTTCGATAAACACAAAATAATGAAAACTAAATTTTCGAATAACGATGTCCCTAAATATAGTTAGGGTAACAGGAAATAGCACAAAGATATATTGAGCTAGCCAGGGTAGGGATTACGATGGACTATGGCTTACTCAAAAGGTCGGAGTGTGACACTTTAAACTGAAGGTCGAAGAGACCGGGGTCGGGTTAGCCCAGTGTGTAAGGGTGAACAGTAATGAACCTCAGGAGGGGAAGGGATGTATGGGAAGGAAAACGGTCAGTACATCATGCGAATCAAAAATCCGAAGGGTTAGCAAACTCGGAAATTTCACTATCAATTTCTCCTCCAGAAGAATCTCAAACGAGGCACATACGAAGGATGAAGGGTGGCCTATTCAAAAGATCGGGGTGCGGTACTTTTTAATCTAAGCGAGGGTCAAAACAGCACACGGTGCAGGGGTGGACAGTCAGGGATCTCAGGAGGAAAAATAAATGTATAGGGGAAACAGTCAAGCATCATGTGAACAAAAAATCACAAGATTAGCGAACTCAGCAATTTATTTCATTTCAGAAAGGTCCGAACAAAGCATCCACGACGAATAAAAGATAGCCCTAAACTATACATAGATTTTATTTGGCCAGAGGAGACGAAAGCTCACTCACGTCAGTCGCGGTTGTGGAGGTTCAGCAGGTTACGGTAGGCTCGCGCGCTCAGATAAGGGCGTCCATTCACATATCGCCTCGCAGGGATCGCCACTGGAAGTTCTTTTGCCATGGGATCTTCTTCTTCTGGCCCTTTTTCCTCGGCTGGGGATTCTTCATCGAGGTCTGATTCTACGTGATCTTCTTCTGCTGGATCCTCTTCCATAGGATTTTCTTCCACTGGATTCTCCCTAAGGTTTTCCACTCCAGGATTTTCTTCTATCGGGTCCTCCTCGGAATCTTCCCCTATTGGGTCTTCTTCGAGGTCCTCTTCTTCGTCGTCAGAGTCGCTGACTATGTCGACTTCTGGGGTTGCGAATCCCTCACCCTCGGGATCGCTGTTTTCGAAAATAATCTGTGGGCCGTTAATCTCGTCATCCGAACTCACCAGCATGTAGTCCGAGAAAACGCACGACCGTGTGTCCTCATCTAGAGGCGGCGCTTCTCCAAAGTGAGCCATGACCTGAAAAGAGGGAGTCATGATTAGGCAGTGGGACACATTAAGAAGATATCCAAGGATACGGTGGCACAGGGAGGATATGCTGGAGGCAAGGACAGAAAAAAAATGCCGATGCAATGATTAGTATAAGGAAGGTAAGTGACAAGGGGACGTTACATACATCACAACTCAGAGTTTTATTGCATTCAGCTAAAAGTTCGATGGATACAAGATTTCAAACGAAAAGAAATATTTACAAAAGTGACAACGTCTTTATTGAAAGTAGAAAACGTGATAATTCTTCTTTGATTTCTGGACTGCTGCATTCCTGTCTCGCGAGTTGAATCATGCGCGGGGTCCGCACTATCCTCGAAGCTCGAACTACGAAATAACCATCACTTAGCCGAAGTGAAGAGTGTGGACGAACCGCCTCCTTGTAGCTCCTTCCTATTAGGGCAACTATTGATAAAGTGTCCCCTGGATCCGCAAATCAGGCATTTCCCTTTAGCGCGGCGACAATCCCTCTGAAGGTGTCCTGGCTTCTTGCAGTACCCACAACGTTGGGTCTTCTGCTGCTTCTGTCGCGGGGGAACAAGTGGGCGCTTCATCTTCACCTCTGTTCCTCGCCTAAAAGGGACCCCTTTACGATTAGAGACTTCCGCTGGTGCCTGAGTCACCTGCCTTCTTAGTCCCTCAGCTAACAGGTTGTTTGTTCGCTCCTGGGCTTCCTTCAGACTTTGCAGTGCATTCAGAATCTCTACGGTCTGATTCTGGGAGTGGAGATAGGAGAAGAGTCGTTGGAAGACATGGTCCTGAAACAACAATTTGAGGACGATATAAGGCACAAGTTATAAGAATTAAAATACAATATGGATTAGGCAAAGAATCAAGAATATCGGGTGGGGTGAAATTCAAACAAGTGGAAATCAACTGTAGAACTCCAAGTCACTCAAACAGAGTACAGTATTATAACTATACTGCAGTTCATAATTACAACCACGTAACTCTACTAAGTTACCCAAAACTCTAGCGGATAGATCAATATGTATAGTAGCATACACTATGCGAATTGATATTGAGAATAAAAAATTTGCAATCTAGACCGAAGGATGTCTTAGATTGCCAAGCACTATACGGAAACTGCAATCCCAATTGAAGAAAAACCTGGCTCTGAAACCAACAAAACCATGTCACGCCCCGCTTCCCAAAATACGGAATACGAGGGGTTGACAAGGCCAGCCATGCTCCTACGGTCAAGGAAATATCCTGCCGTAGTCACACTTCGGCTTCTAGCTTTATGTGGTAATCAGTAAACAATGCACAGGTAATGAGAAATGCAGTATATAAATCAAAACAAATACAAAAGAACTAACCAGATGGGGATCAAGAGAGTATGGTTTTGGGTAGCTGATCAAGATGTCCGCGATGTCCTCGAGGTACGTCCAGTCCTGGTCCAAGCTAGGTCCACTTCTCACTCTGAGCATGTATACTCAGGTCGTCAGAGCGACACGATAGCAATATATATATATATATATATATATATATATATATATATATATATATATATATATATATATATGGGTGCAAGTGGTAACTCGTACAGTAATAATGGATATATAACAGTAAACCAAGATAGTAAAGATGTGAACATGAAGTAGCCAATGCGGGTGTCTAATAGAGCAGGTGCACAGTAAAGCAGTAAAATAGTATGTCGTGTGTGTCGATTCAGTAAGCAATGCATGTCAATATCACTATCCCTATCAGTCTCTAAGTCTCACTGTACAGGTCACTAAGTCTATCGTCAGTCCAAGTGTGAGAGTCAACCACTCGTGAGTATCCCCCACCCAAGGGTAGGACCCAAGGGCAAGGGACCACGGGCCTGAAAAACGCAGGGTAATAATCAGTGATATTCCTATATATATCTCCATATATCTCCATATGTGCCGGCATGGGACTCCCGAGATTCTGTTGAACTCACACTCAAACTACTCCACACCCCGTGGTCTACATCAAACGCCAACCATAAACTCAAATACCAATCGGTCCATGACGAGTCTACACGAGAACTGAAGACAGGGTCTCCATCAAGCATGTACCGACTAATACCCAAGATAGATGGACTGCGTTTGGTGCCTTACCTGTGACACCCATACAAGTGCTTCCATAATTATCCCATACCAATTATAGTCACACTTATACACGTCCCACAGACGTCGACAATGCAATACATCAATAGGGTTCACTGATTGTGTACAAGTACGTGCCACTTTCACTTATCCATTCATGCTCAAACACTAACGTACTTGCCACAATCACCACTAATACCTAACACTGGGTAATGCACATGATCACTAGGTTATCAATGCAATGACATATATATGATGTGATGAGAAAACAGTATGTAAGGCATGATTAAGATGTCATCAGACGATGTCCTACCACTTGTATAATTCTTCATAATTCATACATGTACAATTTAGCGAAACAATGAACAGAGGATAGGTAGTATGTTTGATTATCTATCCAGCAAATTTGGCTTCACGTCAATCGGGTGTCAGGATCACTAGATATGGCCAATTCATTTTAAGCGTTCACTGATGGAAATCCGGTTTCAGAATCGGAAGTCCGTTTCGTAACGCATTTCAATCCTAGTTAGGATCAGAATTTAGCGTCATTACAGTTGAATGAAATTTAGGGTTTTCAATGAGGTTTCTAACTCACTAGATAGATTCTCAATCGCATCTCTACGTCAGAAGTTATGCACTGTTCAACACTAGAGTATCAGTTCTGGTTCTGTTTGGGACTGCTATACGTCCCGATATTTTAAATTGCAGTTTAAATAGTAAACAACGATATAAAGGGGTGAAGTCACTTGCGTTATTTAGATAACAGATTCATCTTCAATAAGGTGTTGGGTTCCACAACATACAGGTTTAGACAGTAAGGTAGTAGGCATTATGAGATAGAAATTAACAGTCGGAGCTGCCCTAGACTGCAGTCCAGAGCCGCCCTCTGAACCAATTCTCGTCATAATTTCAGTATAGAAACAATTAAAAACTTACATAGGGTTACAGATCATCGAGTCGTCTTCGATTTGAGCCCTCGAACCCTTCATTTCAATAAGTACACACTTAATTGTGATTTTAACAAATTTCAGGTGCGGGAAATTCCCAGTTTTTACGGGTGTAATTGGGTGTGTTCGTTTAAGCCATTAACAATTGTGTTATCCAGTAAAATTTCTACACAGTGCTCATTACCACACGGGCCAGAATATGCAATTAAGTTCCGTCAAATTAAATGAAGGTTTTCATTTGGATCTTGCATCGAACACTTATGTTATTTAAGTTTTCATGAATCGCAAATAGAGAATTAATACGGTTTGATTTGTAACGGAAATAATATAGCATGTAGCAAGTAGGGTACTTGTCTGGAGACGTTTTGGCGATGCACGGCAGCGGCAACGGCACGAACGCGCAACGAACGGCGCGGCTAGGGTTCACGGCCTCGGCTCGCGTTCGGGTTCGACGTCGGAGTTGTCCGGGGATGGCTCGTGTTCGCTGGAAGCAGAGGGGGTGCTCTGTGGATCTCTGTGAGTGCGCTGGGGTCGGTGTCGCTCCGGCGACGGGCAGCAACGGGGGCGAGGTTGCAACGAGGTTTTTGGTGTGGTTTTGGAGTGAGAGGGGGAGCAGTGGGGCTTGGGCTTGTAGTGATGGTGATGACGTAGGGGTGTCGACGAGGTGGTTCAGGTCAGTTGGGGGCTCGCCGGCGTCGAGTGCAAGGGAGTGGCCGAGATGGGTGCAGGGGAGCTCGGGGCGGCTGAAGGTGCAGGGGCTCGGTGAGGGGGTGAGTCAGGGGCTCTGTTGATGGAGAGAAGAGAGCGAGGGAGGATGACTGAGGGGTTGCAGTGGTTGTCCTCGTCGTCGTCGAGGGGAGCGGGGTGAGGGAGCTCGAGGCAGTGGGTTTTATGGAGAGAGAGGATGTTTGAGTTGGAGAGTGAGAGGGAGAGAGGAGTTGTTGCGCTTGTGGAGCTCGCGAGGCGCGCGGTCGTGGCGACGGGCGCGGAGACGTGGGCGACGTGGGTCGAGCGACGCTGGTGCGCGCGGGAGAAGACAAAGAAACGAGCGGGAAAAATGAACGTGGAGGAGAAGAAGTAACGAAGCGGGTCGGGTAGAGAGTTAGGCGGGCATGGGCTTTGGGATCTGGGTCGACGGAAAAAAGAGCTTGGGCCAGAGAAATTAAATGTTAATCTAAATTAATTTATATTGGGCTGAGAGATTAGGGAGTTTGGGCTGAGGTTAAAAATGTGGAAAATATATATATTCTGTTTTGGGCTTTGATTAATTTTGTTATGCTTTAGAGAAATTTAAATACGACAATCTAGCAACTGATTCCCTACAAAAATCGCGAGGAAAGGGAAAAGGAATTACTCGGGGAACTAGGAAAAATATATAAGGATTTTCATTGGTGGAAACGGGGTTTTTATTAATTCATTTGGGAAATAAAAGGAGAGTTAGGATGAGGAGGGAAATTGGGCCGGGGGTTTGGAAATAAATAAGAATAGGAAAAGTAGAGAAGAAGGGCCGGCTTGGAAATTAAAATAAAAGAATTTGGAAAAATATAAAATAGATAGGTAATAGGGTTTCGGTTTAGGCTAGGGGAAAAACAATGAAGGAGGAAATGGAAGTGCGGTTAGGGTTTATATACATTTAGTTAAATAAATTCTGGTGAAGGGGAAGTGGAATAAGAGAATTAGGATAAAATAATTATAAATACAATTAGCTAAATTTGTAAGTGACCCCTATTTAATAAAGATACGGCTATTGGCCTATAAAAGAACCGGGTATTACATGTGTTAGATAGTTTATTATTGTTCTTGATATCTCTACAGCCGTAATGTGACTGTGGATAGATATTTCCTATCCACAGGTAGTATGGTTGGCTATGTCACGTACCTATCTTAGCGTACTCTGGGAAGCAGGGCGTGACATGGTTTCTTTGGTATCAGAGCCATAGGATATAGGTTAATCGGGTTTGATTCTTTTTGTAGTTGGGTATTGGACCCAATACACGAATCAGAATACTCGTGATTCGGAAACATGTCATGCCACCTTACCGTCTTACCATTTTTGAATCTTAACTTCCTCCTGATTCTACTTTTACGATATGCAATTCTCTTTTGCATCTCGACTCGAAACCTGGTTTCCTTTTGGTTATCTCTAGAACTTAGGCGACTTGGGTGGAGTTATGTGATTGTAGCTATGATACCGCGGCATGGTTACAATGCGGTACTCTATTTAAATAACTTGGAGTTCTAGCCTTGATTCTTATCCTTAATCTACATTTTGAATCTGTTATCATGCTAATCCTTTTGGTGTTTTGATTTCAGGAACATGGCAGGAAAGAATCTGAAAACGTACCAAAGGCGTGTTGACGAAGCCGCTATGCTTGGAGTAATCCGTGGGATGTTGGAGAACCAAAAGCGACAGACCGAGCTGAACCAGCAGCAAGCTGAAGCTTTTCAGGAAGGTTTGCGGAACGTTCAGCAGTCCATGAACAATGTTGTGGCCAGACCAGTTGATCATATGGGTACCGTGGCGGATTTCAGGAGAATGGGTCCGTCTGTCTTTACTGGCCTGGAGGAGCCGTTGCCAGCGGAGCAGTGGCTGGTTGATACGGAGAATTTACTCATTGCGGCACAGATCCCAGAAGATAAGAAGGTGGATATAGTACGCATCCAGTTGGTGGACTACGCCCGTGAATGGTGGCTTGTGGAAGAGACCCGCTTGCCCAAGCCGATCAGTTGGGCGGATTTTTCAAGGAGTTTCTTGGAGAATTTCTTCCCGCAAACTGCACGGGAGGAAGTGAAAGAAAAGTTCATCAGTTTGAAGCAAAACGGCGCACCTGTGGATGTACATGCAGCTGAGTGGACGCGGCTCAGTAGATTCGCTGGACCTTTGGTTGCCAACAATGCTGATAGGGCAAGGAGGTTCATGCGAAGTTTGGATATGGACATCCAGAGGCAGATTGTCTCCCTGGGTTTGACCACTTTCTCACAAGTACTTACAACGGCCCGAGAGCAGCAGAGCCTATCTATGAAGATTGGGAGTACACAGCAGCCAGCAGTTACAGTGCGGAAGCCGGCATTTGCACCGAACCGAGGCGCATGGGACGCAGAGGTATCCGGTGAACCGTCATGGCGTAACACCGATGAAGAAGCCTGTTGTTGTTGATCAGAGGAGGACCGTGATTAGTGACTACTGCCATTTACCTGGCACATGCAAAGGGAATGTCGAAGGATGCAGGGACTTTGTTTGGTTTGTGGATCGGCGGATCATACTATCAACGTTTGTCCTTCGAAGCTTCGCACAAAGGATGATGTTCAGAAGCCACCGCAGAAAACCGTTTCAGAGACAGAAGTAGCTGACTCAGGGACCCAATCAAGCTCGAGCATTATCCTGACGCTGAGGAAGCCAAGGCTTCAGGAGAAGTTGTTCAGGTATTCTACTTGTTCATGGTTTTTCCCGCATTAGCGTTATTCGATTCTGGTGCATCCCATTGTTTTATGTCATCCAAGTTTATTACTACACACTCGATTGCTTGCACGACCCTGTCTAGTTTCTGGGACATATACACTGGGAATGGGAAGATCATATCTAGTAGATAATGTAAGGATTGTGCAGTTGTTGTTTGCGGACGGGAGCTGTTTGCAGATTTCTTGGTGATTGATACAGGCGGCTATGAAGTCGTCTTGGGAATGGATTTTCTCGGCACTTTACACGCTCACATCAATTGTAGGCAAAGAAAGTAATTTTCCAGATTCCGGACATCCAGAGTTTATCTTCACTGAAGGAAGCAGTTCTGTCGGGCTAGTCGAGTTCGGCTAGGCCGACAAATAGTGTTCTTTCGTCTATGGAAGTTGATAAGAAAGACAGCGCCAGCCGTTGTTCGAGATTTCATGGACGTGTTCGAAGACATCTCAGGTTTACCGTCGAAACGATACGTGGAATTCGCGATTGATCTTATTCCAGGTGCAGCGCAGTCTCAAAGGCGTACTATCCAATGGCACCAGTTGGAGTTGGAAGAAGTCAAGAAGCAGGTTGTTGAATTACTTGAGAAGGGTTGGATTCGCAGCAGTAACTCACCTTGGGGAGCTCCAGTTCTTCTAGTCAAGAAGAAAGATGGCACAAGGAGGATGTGCATCGATTATCGAGAATTAAACTGGGTGACTATTAAGAACAAGTACCCGATTCCTCGCATTGTGAATTGTTCGAGCAGCTTAGTAGCGCGAGGGTATTCTCGAAGCTGGATTTGCGATCCGGATATCATCAGGTCCGAGTTAAAACAGAAGATATTTGCAAGACAGCGTTCCGAACTCGGTATGGACATTACGAGTATTTAGTGATGCCCTTCGAGTAACGAATGCACCGGCGATATTTATGGACTTGATGAACCGAATCTTTTCACCATTCTTGGACCAGTTTATAGTGGTGTTTATTGATGATATTCCGGTCTACTCAAAGAGGTATTGAAGAGCATGCAGAACACTTGAAGATCGCACTGCAGACATTGAGGCAAGAAAGATTGTATGCAAAGATGAGCAAGTGCGAGTTTTGGCTTGAAGAAGTGAAGTTTTTGGGGCATATCGTGCCTGGAGATGGAATCTCCGTTGATCCCGAAAAGATTACAGCAGTTCGAGATTGGCCGATTCCGAAGAACGTTGCAGAGATCAGAAGCTTTCTTGAACTTGACGGGTATTACAGAAGGTTCGTGGAGAACTTTGCTCGTCTGGCGGAGCCTTTGACCAAGCTTACGCGGCAAAAGAAGTACCTTTTGTGTGGACGGATAAGGTGCGTCAGCTTTTGAGGCGTTGAAACAGTGGTTGATAAACCGCTCCTATTCTGACCGTGCCAGACAATTCCGGAGGATTGGTAATTCACAGCGACGCATTTGGGAAAGGATTGGGATGTTTTTGATGCAGCATGGAAGGTTATAGGTTACGCATCGAGACAGTTGAAGACCCATAAGAAGAATTACCCAACTCATGACTTAGAGCTAGCAGCTGTGATTTTCGCTTTGAAGATTTGAAGACACTACTTATTGGGCGAAAGGGTCGAGGTATTCACTGATCACAAAAGCCTGAAGTATGTATTCACACAGAAGGAGCTTAATATGAGGCAGCGTATATGGTTGGAGCTGATGGCTGACTACGATCTTGATCTTAAGTACCATCCGGGGAAAGTTAATGTTGTGCCGGATGCGCTTAGTCGGTTGCCAGCAATTCACATGTTGACTACACAGAAGGAACTTATGAAGACTTTCGAAGATTTGATTTGCGAGATTGTGCTACCGCATTCTTCGGGACAGTTGATGCAGCTACAAGTACTGTCGTCGTTGATCGAGAATATTAAAGCAGCGCAATTGCAGGACCCAAGATTGCAGAAGTTTCGAGAATAGGTTGAAACTGGACTTCGAACGGACTGTTGATTCATGAAGCTGGTGTTCATTGCGTTATGGTAGCCGTTTGTGTGTGCCAAAAGGAGACATTCGAGAAGAACTTATGAAGGAGGCGCACAGTTCAGCATATTCCGTACATCAAGAGGCACGAAGATATACCGAGATATACGACAACATTTTCTGTGAGAAGGCATGAAACGGGAGATTTCCTGCTTTGTAGCAAGTGCTTGGTGGTGTCAGCAAGTTAAGGCTGAACATCAAACGGGTTGCTGGTTTATTGCAACCACTTCCGATTCCTCAATGGAAGTGGGAACATATAACCATGGATTTCGTGACAGCTTTACCGCGGAATCCAAAAGGCAACAATGCAGTTTGGGTGATTGTTGATCGATTGACCAAGGCAGCTCATTTCATCCCATTTCGAGTTGGGTCAATTAACAGAAGCTCTGGCAAAACGGTACATGCAGGAGATTGTAAGATTGCATGGAGTACCGGTGAGCATCGTGTCCGACCGTGACACTCGTTTCTTATCATACTTCTGGAGGAGCTTACAGGAAAGTTTGGGGACTCGATTGAAGTTTAGCACAGCTTATCATCCTCAGACGATGTCCAGTCGGAGAGAACGATCCAAACTCTTGAAGACATGTTGAGAGCTTGCATGTTAGACTTCAAGGGTTCATGGGAGGATCATCTACACTTAGTGAGGTTTTCTTACAACAACAGTTTTCAGGCGACTATTCAGATTGGCTCCATTCGAAGCTTAATATGGTCGCAAGTGTCGTTTACCTGTTTGTTGGGATGATGTTGGAGAACGAAGATTGTTGGGACCGGATTTGATTGTGCAAACAGTTGAGAAGGTTAACACTATCCGGAATCATATGAAAGCAGCACAAGACGACAAAAGAGTTGGGCAGATACATCGAGAAGACCTCTAGAGTTCGCGGTTGGTGATTTGGTATTCTTGAAGATATCACCGACTAGAGGGGTGATTCGTTTCGGAAGTCGAGGAAAGCTTAGTCCTCGATTCGTTGGACCTTTTGAGATTTTGGAGCGTGTTGGAGAAGTGTATCGATTGGCGTTACCGCAATCCTTGGCGAATGTTCATGACGTGTTTCATGTATCTCAACTCCGTAAGTATGTTCGAGATGAAAAACATGTGTTGGATCATTCGGAGCTGACTGTACGAGAAGATTTGACTTTTGAGGAGCGACCGATGTCGATTGTGGATCGAAGGGAAAAGGTTCTTAAGAACAAAGTTATCCCTCTTGTGCTTGTTTCTTGGGGAAATCGCTCACATGGAGAATCAACTTGGGAACGAGAAGATGAAATCCGGCAGAAGTTTCCACATCTATTCTTGTAGTTTGTTATTTGTTTATCCTTTCTTGTTCTTGGAATTTCGAGAACGAAATTCTTTTTGTAGTTGGGTATAATGTAACAACCCAGTTCACTTATACCAATTCCAGTTCTTGTATCTATTTATCTGTGGTATTTTATTGATTTATAGTTTTTGGATGCGAATGGTATTTTACATTTGACATTGCATTCGACCCGACCCGCTTGCTTGAACTTGTTTGATTCACATTTATAAACTACCCTGACTTGTTAAATAGACACGTGCATTTAATGTAAACTGCATACTGACATTTCATCTAGCATCGCATATTTTACATATAACATTTTAGGTCATGTATAATAAATTAAAATTGCATTTCATAGCCTGCATGATACCCCTAACTCCGTGGCAGCGTCCGCGTATCTTGTTCTCGTCCCGTTCAGTGAAACGGACGTGTTTGGATAGCTACGCGCACGTACGTGCATCCGTTCTTGGGGTATGCTTTTTCGTTACCTAATCATTCATTTTAAAATTTGGAAGTTGCATATAATTTTCGTATTTTAAATCTGAAATTTTAGATCCGACCCGGGCGCGTTTTGAAATATTTTTGTATCTCGCCAAAAATTCTAATTATTTAAATTTTTAAATTCGTTTAACATTTAGTTAACATCCTAAAGATTTTCTCAGCCAACGAAAATATTTTCTTTAAAATATAAAATCTTTTTAAATTTTTCTTAAATCCTTTCTTAACCAATTCCCCAGCTCTCTCTTTTCCTCTGGCCCCACCTTCACGAGCCAATCAAATCCCTCCTTTCATATTCACCGGGCCCCACTCAAATCTCTCTCTCTTTCCTTTCCTCTTCTCTTTCTCTCTCCCTGCGCGGCTCTCTCTCTCCTTCTCTCTCCTCCTTCTCTCTCCACTCGCACTCTCTCTCTCATCTTGCGATTACTGTAGATTCCTCGAATCTGGTCACCGCCCCTGGATCTCGTCACCTCCCTCCTATATTTTCCTTCTTCCTTCTTTTTTTAAACACGAGCGCTATCTCCCTCCTCGCGAACCCATCGTCGCCGAGTTCCCAAACTCAAACCCTAACCCTAAAAGCAATCCCCTCAACTCCAACTCCCTCAACCGAACCTCCTCCTCCTCATCTCCATCTTCCTCTTCTACTTCTTCCATATCCCGAACACCCATGACACCCACAGAACCCATCACCACCACCTCTCATTCGCCGCCGATCATCTTTCGCCACCACCATCATTCTCCTCTCTTCTCTTTCCTCTCTCCTCTGTCTTCTCCCTTCACAAAACCCTGCACATCCATACACCAAGAAAACCCAGTAACCCAAACCCTAACCGAAACCCTAACCTCCATCTCGATCGCCACTCATCGCCGGTGAACCCTACACCACTCCCTCATCTCCTCAATCCCCTGGAACCCCAGTGCACCAATCCACAGTGAGCTCTCTCTCTCATTCTTCCCTTCTTCTCTTCTTCTTTTCTATTCTTTCTTTCTTTATTTTTCTTTTCTGTATTTATTTAATCTCTGTAGATCGCCGGAGCCGTGACGACGTCGACGATCCCGACGACCCAGCGAGCGTACTTGACCCGTGTGAACACCTTGTGCGTTGTTTGGATTCGTTCTGTGTACCGTGCGCGCGTCGTGACTTTTTCCGCCGACGTGAGACGTTCCGTACACCCGTTTCTTGATCCGTCTAGGCAAGTAAAACTTGCTACATGCTATTTAATTTATTACATACTTATTTAAATGCATATTAAACCTGTAGTTTAAATCTAATACCACATGTTCCATTTTAACATTTCGATGTTCCATTTTTTATCATTTTAGATCTAGAACTTGAAAACATATCTCGTTGCATATTAGATTACGATACACGGTACCCATATCCATATTTGAATCACATAATGCTTATTTGTACAACCCATGGTACCATTTTTAATAGTGTATAACTTTCGGATACCTATTTGCATCCATCTCGTCTAGTATACATATTATTGCTTGCATAGATCACTTGAATATATAACATTGTAGTATTAACATTCCATATTTGATAAAGTGTATTTTAATTAATGTTGGAACTTTAACTTTAATCCTAATTGATAACTGTGCAACCATATGTTTTAATCTATACCTATTTGTCACGCCCCGCTTCCCAAAATACGGAATACGAGAGGTAGACAAGGCCAGCCATGCTCCTACGGTCAAGGAACTGTCCCACCGTAGTCACACTTCGGCTTCTAGTTTATAATGGTAAACAGTAAATAATGTGCAGGTAATGAGAAATGCAGTAACTGGATTAAAACAGTAAAATGAACTGACCTGATGGGAAACAAAAGATATGACTCTGAATAGCTAAACAAGATGTCCGTGAAGTGCGTCTAGTCCTGGTCCAGGCTAAGTCTTCTCCTCACACTGAGCATGCATACTCAGGTCGTCAGAGCGACACAATAGCAATATAATATATATAAAATCATGTGACAATTCTAACAATAGTAATAGATATGTGAAACAGTAAATCAATGACAGCATGAATATGAATGTGCAGAACTCAATGCAGCGGAACAGTAAAAGCAGTAGAACGATATGTCACGTATGTCAAAACAGTAAATGAGATATCAATGCCAGTATTCCTACCAGTCTCTAAGTCTCACTGTACAGGTCACTAAGCCTATCGTCAGTCCAAGTGTGAGAGTCAACCACTCGCGAGTGTCCTCCACCCAAGGGTAGAACCCAAGGGCAAGGGACCACGGGCCCAGCATGTAACATGTATATCACGGTGTATATCACGTACCCTGTAAATCTCCATATATCTCCCTAAATATATAAGCCGGCATGGGACTCCCGAGATTCTGTTGAACTCACACCTAAACTACCCCACACCCCGTGGTCTACATCAAACGCTAAGCATAACCCTAAATACTAATCGATCCGTGACAAGTCTGCGCGAGAACTGGAGGCAGGACCTCCATCAAGCACGTCCCGACCAATACTTAAGATAAATGGCAGTGTCGGATGCCTTATCTGTGACACCCGTGCAAGCGCTTCCATAACTGTCCCATACCACTTATAGTCACACGTACACGCATCCCACAGACGTCGACAATGCAATAAAATAATAGGGTCACTGATTGTGTACAAGTACGTATCACTTTCACTTAATCACGGATACACGAATACTGACGTACTTGCCACAATCATCACTAGAATCTAACACTGGGTAAATGCACGATATCACTAGGTTATCACTACAATGATATGGGTATGATATGATGCATGAACAGTATATAAGCACGATTAAGGTGTCACAAAAACAGTATTTTATCACTTGCACGATTTATCATGAAAATACATATATAGTTTAGCGAAACGATAAACAGGTAGTAATTAGTGTGTTCAGTTGTCTATCCATCGAATTTAGTTTCAAGCCAATCGGGTTCCAGGATCATTAATTATAACCATTTCATTTTAAGCATTCGCGGCTGGAAATCCGGTTTCAGAATCAGATGTCCGTATCGCAATGCATTTTAACCCCAGTTGGGATCAGAATTTAGCGACGCTACAGTTGGATGAATTATAGGGTTTTCAGTAAGGTTTTCAACGCAACAGACGGATCTTCGATCGCATCTGTACGTAAGGAGATATACACTGTTTACTATTAATATGTCAATCCTGATTCTGCTGGGACTGTTATGCGTCCCGATCTTCTAAATTACAGATTAAATATCAAACGATAACGAAACAGAATGAAACCAATTGTTTTGTCTAGATAACAGATTTAACTATGACAAGCAGTGGAGTTCCGCAATCTACGAGTTAAGGAGATCTTGTGGTCCCCAATACGGAACAGCAAGCAACGACTGGAGTCGCTCTGGACTGCAGTCCAGAGTCGCACTCCGATCCAAATATCATCACAGTTTAAATACAGGAATGTCTGGAAGCTAGTATAGGGTTAAATTTTGTCGAGTCGGCTTCGATTTGAGCCCTCGAACGCACCATTCTAGTATGTATATGATTTATGGTGAATTTAACGGTTTTCAGGTACAATAAAACTACAGTTTTACGATTAAACTTGGGGGTAGTCGTTTTAGTCGTTAACGGTCATATTTTCCAGCGAAATTTGCGCACGTTATCCATCCCTACAAGGGCCAATGTAATTTATCCAGTTCCGTCAAATTTGATAATGATTTCCTAAGAGAACAAGTATCGAACAGTTTGTGTCGAATAATCTAACGGAAAGTAAAACATGAATTATATACGATGTCGATTTGTAATTAACGAAAGTAGCATGTAGCAAGTAGGAAACTTGCCTGGGGACGTCTCTGGGTTGTACGGCAGCAGCGGCGACGACCGAGACCGCAAGGATCGATGGCGTATGAAAAGTGTTCGATGAAATGCCAAAGCTTGAATGTTTTGCGGTGATCACGAATCGGCTCGTGGGAACGGGGGTGATTGCTGGCGGGGTTCCAGTGAGGTGTTCGGGATGTAGGTTCAGGAGAGGGAAGATGATATAGGGAGAGAGAGAGAGTGGGAAGTGTAGAGAGAGAGAGAAATTTAGAGAGAAAAAGAGAGGGGAAATGAGAGAGAGAGAGAGATGCAGAGAGTGATAGAGAGTAGGCAGAGGGAGTGAGGGAGAGAGAAGGAGAGAGAGAGAGAGCTGAGAAACGTAAAGAGAGAGAGAGAGAGAATGAACTGAGAGAGAGAGAGAATGAGAGAACTGAGAGAGAGAGAGAAGCAGGGGAGAGAGAGGTTGATGGGTTGCAGGGGAAGAGAGAGTGAGAGGGATGACGACGACGGTGTTGATGATGATGAGGTCGACGAGAAGCGATGGATGTCGACGACGAGACGAGGGGTTCGCCGGTCGTCGGCACAGGGGTGGCCGAGCTCGGGTGCGGGGTTGGTGTGCAGGGCGCTCGACAGGGGGTGCTCGGGTGTGGGTTGTACGCGGTGATGGTGGTGCTGTTGACGACGAGGAAGATGTGATTATGGGGGTCGCTGTGTTGGGAGGAGGCGGATGAAGAGAGGAGGAGGTCGGTGATGGGTGCGTGGGTCGGGAGTGTAGCGAGAAGGGGAGGAAATGAGAACGAGGGAGGGAGCGAGCGAGGAAGAGGGAGTAGTGGGTAGAGGAGAGAGGGTCGTGAGGGAAAACGCGCGCGTCGTGGTTAACGCTCGCGCGAGCGAGGGCGACGGCGGAGGGAGCGGATCTCGCGCGCGGGAATGAAGGAGATAGCCGTTGGGGGGAAGATGAATAGAGTCGGGTCGGGTCGTGGTTGAAGCGGGCGCGGTGATGAGGGGACGTGGGCTGCAGGGAGTGGGCTGGGCCAAAGAATAAGATTAAAAGAATTAAAGGGAAAAGAAATCAGGCCGGCCAAGATTTAAGGAAAAGAAATTGAATTATAAAAAGGGATGGGCTCGGGGAGTTGGGCCAGAGGATAAATAAAAGAATTGTGGGGAAAAGAAGAGGGCCGGGCCAAAAGAGTTTTGATGAAAAGGAAAATAGGCCGGTTTGGCCAAAAATAAATGGAAAAATGAATTTATTTAAAAAGGGGTGGGCTTGAGTTCTATTAAAGGAAAAAATGGGGTTTAGAATGAAATAATTTTTATAAATAAAACACATAAAAATAAATAGAATTCTAGGGTAACGAAATACAGATTTTGGTATAAAAGGGACTGGGTATTATATCATACCACCCTTACAAAAATTTCGTCCTCGAAATTTAAAATAAACGGTAAGTCATACAAACATAGGCGAAAGCTATTTTATTGCAAACTAACACATAAAGATTTACTTGAAATAGGCGGATGATGAAATTTGAAGGTTTATATATGTAAGAACACATACAAAAATATAGGTCTAAATAAGTATATGATAAGAACAGCTACAAAGGCAACCTATGAGAATAGCAATAATAACAATAATGAACAATGATATTCGAGACGTACTCGATAAACTCGAAACTCAAATATGTGCACGTATAAGTATATCAAAGGTAGCACGGCAACATAATAAGTATAAGGCACAATTATTTATAATAGTAAACGTAAGCACACTACCAGAAAATAAAGTAACGACAATAAAATAGTGGAAGGTTTGTCGGTAGGTTGAAAACATTTTTAGGATAATGTATTGATCAAGTAGTTTTAAAGTAGCTTAGAAAACTCATATAGTGAAAATAAGGAACATGAAACAAGAATATGCGCGGCGTAAGGTTGCGCTACCGAAAATGAGAATAATAATAATGTACTTAAAATACATAAAACGGGGTAATCAATAACACGTACTCTTTGATAAATACAAAATACCGAACACTAAATTTTCGAATGATAAAGTCCATAAATATATATATATATAGGGTAATAGGAAAACACATAAATGTACAGAGCTAGCAAGGGTAAAGATTACAAGGAAGTGTGGCTCGGTCAGAAAGTCGGAGTGTGGCGGCTTTAGGATGAAGATCAAAAAGATTGGGATCGGGTTAGCATAGGGAAATAAGGGTGAGCAACCAAGGACTACAAGGAAGGTATGGGAAGGTTAACGGTCGGTACATCATATGAATCAAAATTTGAAGGGTTGGCTAACTCGGAAGTTTCACAAGAAATGTTCTCCTCTCAGAAGGATTCTTAAACGGGGCACAGTCGGAGGATGAAAGGTGACCCTCCATAAGGCCGGGTGTAGCACTGATTAATCGGGTGAGGGTTAAGGCAATGTAAGGGGGTAGGGGTGGACAGATCTCAGCAGGAAAAAAATAATGGTATAGAAGAAGTAATCAAGCAGCAAGTGAATTAAGAAGATTGAAGGATTAGCAAACTCAGCAATTTATTTCATTTTCAAAAGATCTTAAACAAGGCATCCTCAAAAACGAAACGTGGCCCTAAACTATACACAGTTTTATTTGGCCAGGAAAAGACGTCATCAAAAGAAATCCCGTCAGTCGCGATTGTGGAGATTCAGCAGGTTGCGGTAGGCTCGCGCACTCAGGTAGGGGCGTCCATTTCCATATCGCCTCGCGGCATTGCCATTGGAAGTTCTTCCACGGCAGGGTCTTGATCTTCTGGTCCTTCTTCCTCGGACGGAGCTTCTTCATCGAGGTCCGATTCTATGTGATTCTCTTCTTCTGGATTTTCTTCCACGGGATTTTTTTTCAACTGGATTTTCTTCTATCGGGTCTTCATCGGGATCTTCCTCTATCGGGTTCTCTTCAGGATCTCCTTCTTCTTCGTCGGAATCAGCTATCATGTCAAACTCTGGGGCGGCTATCCCTTCGTCCTCTGAATCGTTGTTTCCGAAATTGACCTGGGGACCGTTGATCTCATTGTCAGAACTCAACAGCGTGTGGTCTAAGGAAATGCAAGATTGTGCATCCTCATCCAGGTGCGGCGCTGCTCCAGGGTGGGCCATGGTCTGAAAAGAAAAGTCATGATTAGACAGTGGAATACATCAAGGAAAAAGCTCAGGGTACGAAGTATAGGAAAATATGCGGTTGCAGGAACTGAAAGATCAGGATTAAAATGCTGTGATAATGAATAGAATTAGATAAATAGAAAGCAAGAGAATGATACATATATTACGATTCAAATTTTCATTGCATTCAATCAAAAGTTCAGCGGATACAAGATTTCAAACGGAAAGAAATATTCATAAAAAGATGGCAATATTATTACTGAAAGTAGATAACATGAAAAAATCATTCTTCGGCTGCTATAACGTTGCATTCTCGTCGCGTGAGTTGAATCCTGCGTTAGATCCGCCTTCTCGTCGAAGTTCAAACTACGCGATAATCCTCATTTGGCAGAAGTGGGGAGTGTGGACGAGTTTCCTCCTTGTAGTTTTTTCCTTTCTGGGCAACCGTTGATGAGATGTTTGTTGGACCCGCATATCAAACATTTCCCTTGGGCGCGGCGACAATCCCTCTGAAGATGTCCTGGCCTCTTACAGTATCCACAGCATGGGGTCTTCTGCTGCTTCTGTCACGGGGAAACAAATTGACGATTCGTCTTCTTCTCCTTTTCTCGTCTAACGGGGATCCCTTTATGATTGGAGACTCCTGCTGGTGCCCGATTCACCTGTCTTCTCAGTCCTTCAGCCAACAAGTCGTTTGTTCGCTCCTGGGTTTCCTTTAAACCTTGCAGTACACTCAGGATCTCAATGGTCTGATTCTGGGGAGCGGATATAGATGAAGAGTCGTTAGAAGACATGATCCTGAAACAACAATTTTGAGGATGATATAAGTCACAAGCTAAATGAATCAAAATATAATATGGATAGGACGAAGATTCAAGAATATCAGAGGTGATAAATTTATTACAAGTGGGGAATCAACTGTATGACTTTAGGTCACTTGAATAGGGTACGGTAGTGCAATTGCAAACCACGTAACTTTGTCAAGTCACCCGAAACCATAGCGAATGGATAGCTGAACACACGATGTGAATATAGATCAAGGATATCAAGTTTACCATCTAGACTGAAGGATGTCTTAGATTGTCAAGCTATACACGGAAAACTGCAATCCCAATCGAAGCGAAACCTGGCTCTGATACCAACTAAACCATGTCACGCCCCGCTTCCCAAAATACGGAATACGAGGGGTAGACAAGGCCAGCCATGCTCCTACGGTCAAGGAACTGTCCCACCGTAGTCACACTTCGGCTTCTAGTTTATCATGGTAAACAGTAAATAATGCGCAGGTAATGAGAAATGCAGTAACTGGATTAAAACAGTAAAATGAACTGACCTGATGGGAAACAAAAGATATGACTCTGAATAGCTAAACAAGATGTCGGTGAAGTGCGTCTAGTCCTGGTCCAGGCTAAATCTTCTCCTCACACTGAGCATGCATACTCAGGTCGTCAGAGCGACACAATAGCAATATAATATATATAAAATCATGTGACAATTCTAACAATAGTAATAGATACGTGAAACAGTAAATCAATGACAGTATGAATATGAATGTGCAGAACTCAATGCAGCGGAACAGTAAAAGCAGTAAAACGATATGTAACGTATGTCAACATAGTAAATGAGATATCAATGCCAGTATTCCTACCAGTCTCTAAGTCTCACTGTACAGGTCACTAAGTCTATCGTCAGTCCAAGTGTGAGAGTCAACCACTCGCGAGTGTCCTCCACCCAAGGGTAGAACCCAAGGGCAAGGGACCACGGGCCCAGCATGTAACATGTATATCACGGTGTATATCACGTACCCTGTAAATATCCATATATCTCCCTAAATATATAAGCCGGCATGGGACTCCCGAGATTCTGTTGAACTCACACCTAAACTACCCCACACCCTGTGGTCTACATCAAACGCTAACCATAACCCTAAATACTAATCGATCCGTGACAAGTCTGCGCGAGAACTGGAGGCAGGACCTCCATCAAGCACGTCCTGACCAATACTTAAGATAAATGGCAGTGTCGGATGCCTTATCTGTGACACCCGTGCAAGCGCTTCCATAAGTGTCCCATACCACTTATAGTCACACGTACACGCATCCCACAGACGTCGACAATGCAATAGAATAATAGGGTCACTGATTGTGTACAAGTACGTATCACTTTCACTTAATCACGGATACACGATCACTGACGTACTTGCTACAATCATCACTAGAATCTAACACTGGGTAAATGCACGATATCACTAGATTATCACTACAATGATATGGGTATGATATGATGCATGAACAGTATATAAGCACGATTAAGGTGTCACAAAAACAGTATTTTATCACTTGCACGATTTATCATGAAACGTACATATATAGTTTAGCGAAACGATAAACAGGTAGTAATTAGTGTGTTCAGTTGTCTATCCATCAAATTTAGTTTCAAGCCAATCGGGTTTCAGGATCATTAATTATAACCATTTCATTTTAAGCGTTCGCGGCTGGAAATCCGGTTTCAGAATCAGATGTCCGTATCGTAACGCATTTTAACCCCAGTTGGGATCAGAATTTAGAGATACTACAGTTGGATGAATTCTAGGGTTTTCAGTAAGGTTTTCAACGCAACAGACGGATCTTCGATCGCGTCTGTACGTCAGGAGATATACACTGTTTACTATTAATATGTCAATCCTGATTCTGCTGGGACTGTTATGCGTCCCGATCTTCTAAATTACAGATTAAATATCAAACGATAACGAAACAGAATGAAACCAATTGTTTTGTATAGCTAACAGATTTACCTATGACAAGCAGTGGAGTTCCTCAATCTACGAGTTAAGGAGATCTTGTGGTCCCCAATACGGAACAGCAAGCAACGACTGGAGGCGCTCTGGACTGCAGTCCAGAGTCGCACTCCGATCCAAATATCATCACAGTTTAAATACAGGAATGTCTGGAAGCTAGTATAGGGTTAAAGTTCGTCGAGTCGGCTTCGATTTGAGCCCTCGAACGCACCATTCTAGTATGTATATGATTTATGGTGAATTTAACGGATTTCAGGTACAATAAAACTACAGTTTTACGATTAAACTTGGGGGTAGTTGTTTTAGTCGTTAACGGTCATATTTTCCAGCGAAATTTGCGCACGTTATCCATCCCTACAAGGGCCAATGTAATTTATCCAGTTCCGTCAAATTTTATAATGATTTTCTAAGAGAACAAGCATCGAACAGTTTGTGTCGAATAATCTAACGGAAAGTAAAACATGAATTATATACGATGTCGATTTGTAATTAACGAAAGTAGCATGTAGCAAGTAGGGAACTTGCCTGGGGACGTCTCTGGGTTGTACGGCAGCAGCGGCGACGACCGAGACCGCAAGGATCGATGGCGTATGAAAAGTGTTCGATGAAATGCCAAAGCTTGAATGTTTTGCGGTGATCACGAATCGGCTCGTGGGAACGGGGGTGATTGCTGGCGGAGTTCCAGTGAGGTGTTCGGGATGTAGGTTCAGGAGAGGGAAGATGATATAGGGAGAGAGAGAGAGTGGGAAGTGTAGAGAGAGAGAGAGAAATTTAGAGAGAAAAAGAGAGGGGAAATGGGAGAGAGAGAGAGATGCAGAGAGTGATAGAGAGTAGGCAGAGGGAGTGAGGGAGAGAGAAGGAGAGAGAGAAAGAGCCGAGAAACGTAGAGAGAGAGAGAGAGAATGAACTGAGAGAGAGAGAGAATGAGAGAACTGAGAGAGAGAGAAGCAGGGGAGAGATAGGTTGATGGGTTGCAGGGGAAGAGAGAGTGAAAGGGATGACGACGACGGTGTTGATGATGATGAGGTCGACGAGAAGCGATGGATGTCGACGACGAGACGAGGGGTTCGCCGGTCGTCGGCACAGGGGTGGCCGAGCTCGGGTGCAGGGTTGGTGTGCAGGGCGCTCGACAGGGGGTGCTCGGGTGTGGGTTGTACGCGGTGATGGTGGTGCTGTTGACGACGAGGAAGATGTGGTTATGGGGGTCGCTGTGTTGGGAGGAGGCGGATGAAGAGAGGAGGAGGTCGGTGATGGGTGCGTGGGTCGGGAGTGTAGCGAGAAGGGGAGGAAATGAGAACGAGGGAGGGAGCGAGCGAGGAAGAGGGAGTAGTGGGTAGAGGAGAGAGGGTCGTGAGGGAAAACGCGCGCGTCGTGGTTAACGCTCGCGCGAGCGAGGGCGACGGCGGAGGGAGCGGATCTCGCGCGCGGGAATGAAGGAGATAGCCGTTGGGGGGAAGATGAATAGAGTCGGGTCGGGTCGTGGTTGAAGCGGGCGCGGTGATGAGGGGACGTGGGCTGCAGGGAGTGGGCTGGGCTAAAGAATAAGATTAAAAGAATTAAAGGGAAAAGAAATCAGGCCAGCCAAGGTTTAAGGAAAAGAAATTGAATTATAAAAAGGGATGGGCTCGGGGTGTTGGGCCAGAGGATAAATAAAAGAATTGTGGGGAAAAGAAGAGGGCCGGGCCAAAAGAGTTTTGATGAAAAGGAAAATAGGCCGGCTGGGCCAAAAATAAATGGAAAAATGAATTTATTTAAAAAGGGGTGGGCTTGAGTTCTATTAAAGGAAAAAATGGGGTTTAGAATGAAATAATTTTTATAAATAAAACACATAAAAATAAATAGAATTCTAGGGTAACGAAATACAGATTTTGGTATAAAAAAGGGACTGGGTATTACACAATTTGCATACCACATCACACTATTCCATTTTATTGTTGCATTGGTACCCCATACTTATTTTTGTGTACCCATACTTATTAGGGTTTGATTACGAGCACCCACGTGACATTTGTGCACCCCTGACATGACTTAATATGCCATTACTTGACACGACGTGATACCATGCACTTCTTAACATGACGTGATACCTATATACTACCTGACTTGACCTGATATACCATGGCTTTACCTGTTACCTGATCTTGTTACTAATGCCAACAAACTTGATCTGTTGTCCCTACGGACATTTGCTGTTGTCTATCCAGACAAACCTGTACCTACTTGATCCTGTGTTGGCATTAGCTCCAGATTTACTAATACATGACTTGAACATATATAACTTGGGGGTATGATGAAATCAATGATGAAACCTGACTTGTAATTTGACAGTTTGATACCTTTACTGATCAGTCTTACGGGCTAGGCCAACCCCGGGGTGATGCTGCCGACATCACTCATCATTACATACTACCCTTTTTATTGCCTTGCGGCACGTCTCGGATTCAGCCCGAGAGTCTTAGACCGTGATCCCGGGCACGCACGGGATACTATTGAGTTACATCGATGATTCATCAAATTGATTTCAAAGACTTGAGAGTAGTTAACACAGTATACCAGTTTAGATTACTCACTGCACACTACCCTTCACTGTCCTTATTTATATTGTTGCTTTACCTGTTTTACTGTTCATGCTCATACCTGCATGTCTTGCTACCCCTGTTTATAGTATTGCTTGATGTTATGACGCTCTGACGTCTGGGTTTTGCATGGCCCAGATTCTCTACCTTTGCTGCAGGCCGAGCAGGAGTATTTCAGTCAGCAGGCTGAGCAGTGAGGACTTATTAGTAGTTAGTTTATTTTTACTTTCGGTATTTTCATTCCTGATGTGAGCCCGCATTATGGGACGTACATTCCAGTTTATTCTTGTATTGGATCTTTTGCTTCCGCATTATTTTATTCTTGACTCGTTTTATTCTGGCTTATGGACATGTGTTAGATAGTTTATTATTATTCTTGATATCTCTACAGCCGTAATGTGACTGTGAAAGGATATTTCCTATCCACAGGTAGCATGGTTGGCTATGTCATATGCCTATCTTAGCGTACTCTGGGAAGCGGGGCATGACATTTTTATTTTTGTTTGTGTTGCTAACTTCATTGTAGCTTGCCTTGTGCAGAACCCATGGACTTGAGCTACCTTCGAGCGGCCATGCGCAAGCCGAAGAAGGGGTCGAAGGCTGGAGGGGCCAGCTCTTCTCGTCATACGTCGATCCCGGCTCCCCCAGCAGCCATCCTACCCCAGCGCTCGAGTGCGGATCGTGCCCCGGAGCCCAGCAAGGTGCCGAGCCGTAAGCGGGTTCGGGGACAAGAGGCCCCGGCTTCGAAGGTTGAGATCAGCCCTCCGCCATCGGCCCTCAAGAGGTTCCCCCGCGCAGTCCCGCGGACCCCGGCCTCTCCGATCTTGGTGGACGAGGGGGAGCTCCACTTTGAGGTGCCCTCGGGGCTCTCCGTCGCTGACAGCTTGCTGTCCGACATGGAGAGGTCGGCCTGGGGCAAGGTCCGTGGGGGGACTCTGAAGGCGCAAATGGCATCCATCGCCCAAGAGGTCGTGCAGGTTAATGCTCGTACCTCACTCGATTTTTCACTCAGCGTCCCATCATTCGCGAGATTTGGTGCTCCTTTTTCTTTCTGACCCCCTCTGATTTCTTCAGGTCCTCCAGCATGTCGCTCTCGTCGTCCAGATGGAGGAGGAGGAAATAGCCCCGGCGATGCGAGCCGCGGGCGAGCTCTCCTCGCTGGGGGAGAGCTCGAAGCGGGAGCTGGAGGCGGCGATGGCGAGGGTCGCTGCCCTTGAGGGCAAGGTGGCTATTGGGAAGCAGGAGGCGGAGGCCGCGAAGCAGGAGGTTGCCAGGTTCCGCGAGGCCGCCGAAGCCAAGCTTCAGGACTCCAAGGTGCTCGTCGGCACCATGAAGAAGTCAGCGAGCACCCACCGGAAGGAGTTGGAGGCTGCGATAGAGGCGGCGAAGTGAGCCGACCTCAGAGCGGCGAAGGCGGTGGAGAACTTCCAGAAGTCGGAAGAGTTCTACACCGTCCTAGCCTCGGCCGCCACCGCCATCCGGCATAAGGCCCTCGACGCCGTCAAAGCTCGGATGCCGGAGTTCGCTGGCGAAGAGCTCCGAGCCGAAATCCTCGCGGGGATGACGAGCACGGGGACGGCCCCGGAGACGAGCTCGGGGAAGAGATACCCGGTGATGGCGACGTCGAGGCTCCTATGGTGAGCGCCGAGCTTCCCGGGGTTGTGCCTGGCCCTGAGGCCTGAAGCCCCCTGTCTTCTTGTTTTTTTCTTCTTTTTGTTGCCTTGGGTATATTGTAGGCCTCCGGGCATTTGTAAGGCTAGGGAGCCCACAATACCCTTGTAAAAGTTTTGACTTTGTGAATAAAGATTTTTGTTTTTGCAGTAGTGTTTGTACTCGTATTTTCTTTTATTGGTGAACACTTGTATTTGCATAGTACTGCCTTCATAATGTGTCGGTTCTTCGTCTAGCGATCACACATCGAGTTGAATCTGTTGGTTTGCAGAGTGTGCAAAGACCGGTGCGAAGACGGTATCTCCATAGCCCCGAAGTCGAGGTGGAGATCGCTTAGACGTGGAACCGGATGCCTCTTGGTGAGGTCATGTTCCTGTTCATATCATAATTTTACATTATTATATTCCCCATTCTTAGTCATTTTACAAATAAATAGGTGCTTTTGACCCATGTCTGCTATATAGTTGCAGGTTACAGGTTCTCGGAACAAAAACAGTGAAAAAAAATGAAAAGACGATACAAAAGTGAGAATACGACCAACAAATGGAAGAATCTTGATCAAGCCTATAGTTTGGAGAATAAATGAAGATAAATAAACAAGTACAACGACAGCGCAAGGTTCAAGACTTCGACACGAAGCGAACGGTAAAGTCCACTACATTATTCACTGTGGAGATCTGGAAGAGAACTAGAAGACATTCTGAAGAACCAACTCAACAGACAGAAGATCAGAAAATTTGAGCCAACAAGCCCTCAACATGGCCGCGGATCCGCGGCCAAACATGGGTTTTGGCCGCGGTTCCACGGCCATAAAGAACCCGTGTCGGTGGAAATTGTGACAGTGCGTCGGTGCGTTGATTAGTCTTCTTTAGGGGTAAAATTGTAAAAGCAGATATGTGTCGATTGTAACCCTAGGGTTTCTATGTTCTATAAATAGAAACCCTAAAACCTCTTTTAGGTTATGCCTCTTTTCATTGATCTAAAAATTCAGAATCATTTGTAATGTTTTGAGAGCATCAATAAAGTAAGTAATTTCTTTTTATTACCTTAGTCTTAATTTTTATTTCTGCCCTACTTTAAATTTATTATATGCCCTAGTTTAAATTAGATTAGAACTTTTATTAATCTGCCGTAGCTTAGATAATTAATCCTTTTAAATCAAAAACTCAAATAAAAACATGTCTTTTATCGATCCCCTAATGAGTGAGTAGTTCCTCACTTGTTAGGGTTAGGAATGGGAAAGGCTTGAGAGATGAAAATCTCTCATCCCTTTCTTGCCCATCACATATCAAATAATAGGACTCCATGCATACATACACACACCGCTCCCTACAGCACCCTACCTACGAGGTAACGGTGACACCGTAGTTTAAAAGACCGGTTGTACATGTTTTCCATAGAGCTTAGGGAAAGAATTAAGAAAGGACGGACAAGGACCTAGAGGAAGAAACATCGTTTCTTCCCGATCGTCCTAATCCCCTTTATTAATTGTTACCATAACACCTAATGAGATCTAAATTAGGGCATTGAAAGCGGTGAGGAAGATTGACTTTCCAAACTTAAGCTAAACCTAACCCTAGCAAGGTTTTAATCCTAGTCTAGATCAACTTAGTTTTTAGTGATAATCAATCCAACACCGTTTGGAATTAACTCGTTAGAACAAATTGAGAATACACAACATCCCTGTGGACCGACCCGTACTCATCGGCTAGCTACCAAGCGACGCCGTTCTTGATTGCGGTAAACAATATTTTTGATCACAACTTCCAACATTTCAATCAAATGGCGTCGTTGCCGGGGATGGCGTGTTATTTTCTTTTTGTAATTTCGGGTTAATATAAATTGAAAAATCATAAAAACTGAAAAACAAAAAAATATAAATTTTTTTATCATCTTGTTATTTTGTGAAGGGTATTTTCGTTTGAATTGTGCAGGATCGAAGAACAAATTCAGATCTGGAAAAATCCAGAGAGCGAAACAGAAAACAACAGATCTGAACAAATAGAAGAGGACCGCAACAGAAAACAGAAGAAGTTGGGAGGCTCGAGTCAACGAGTCAACCGCAGAACGGCGGTGGGAACGCGACATTGGCGGTGGAAGCGCGGTCATGTGCTGACGTCAGCACGTGAAAAATCACTGTAATTTTTTCTCTTCTTCTCTGAACCCCCTGATATCTCCTCTGTAAAAAATTCCTGCAGGATTCTTTGCGCATAAATTTCTCCCCTTCTCAATAACTTGATCTTGTGCAGGATTCTTTGCGCTGCGCTAAAAAAAAATTTGTTTGCAAGTGATTGTGTTTACTGCTTTGCATATTTAAATTGACTTTAAAGGGCTTGAACACCAATCCAGATTGGGTGGGGATTTCATCACCCTTCCCAGGACCCCAAAAATCACATAAGGCATATTGCATTGACCATCAAGTAATTAAAAAAAGATTAGACTTAGCCCTAAAGACTTCGCGCACAATAGGACAAAGGAATAGTTGTAGGCATCGACCGTTGATCCTAACCTGACTTTGTGGTGCCTAGGCTAGACAGGTAGTGAAAGGTAACTTTAAAAGGCCCGTCTCACGGTGATTCGTGAGCGGATCCCTCCTTTCTCTACTTGTGCTTACCTGGCCACAATTGGCGGTGAAGAGACGGTTTGAGGTCCTTACTTCTTGCCCTTTAGAACAGTTAGGAGCTGTCTAGCTGACCTAGGTGACCCTAGATCTAAGCTTGATTGTGCAATTTATGATTGATTGAACGTGTGTCTAAGCCTTTTATCAAAAATCTTTTTGCAAAAAGCTCCTTCTAAAAAAAACACAAAAAGAACAAAAAAGGAAATTTTTTTACAAAAACTTGCAACTTGTCGCTAAGAAATCCATTGCACCCAACATACACCCCACATTCTTTTTCTTCTCCTTTCTTACATCATGGGTACCCCACCTCCCAAAACTCTTGCCGAACTTTGGTACCCTCAACCAAACTTTGCTTCTTACGCGAATTATTTTGGTCGAATTACGGACGACCCCTCCATGCCCAAAATTTCTTTGAAAGATCGAATAGAAGCGTCTAGGAGAAACAGTTCGACTCCGCAATCCACTTTGTATCAACCATTTCAACCTTCACCACCTTCGTACGTTGATACTACTTTTTCGAGTTCTGTTGTAACTCCGAAACCCATGTCTATTGCTGAACATATTGAACAATCTCGTAACCGATCTTTCACTCCTTTCAACACTTCCAGTTCTTGGGATCAACAAGTCCATTCACCTTTTTATCCAAATGTTGATCCTACTCCTGTCCAACCATTCAATTCCTACCAGTCCTACCCGACTTTCGCACCTTCCCTAGACATTGCTTCTACACAACCATTTGGGTGTTTCATGTATCCAAACAACTTTGAATCTTTTACCGAAACCCCTTCACAACCCATGTCTAGTCTAGAACAGTCGTTGGAGGCATATATTGTAGCGACAAACCAACAGATAAGGAATTTGGATGCGTCCATTGCCGCCCTTATGCAACCTAGTGACCCGGTAGCTAGTTTCCAACTAGCTTCAAAAATTCCAATGTATGATGAGGCGGGTGGACAGATTGAGAATTTGAGTGGAGAGAGTGAGCTGTGCACCCTTCCAAATCAAACCTACCCATCACCAATTGAATCCCACAACTTCAGTTTTCAAACAAGTGTCCAAAATGATTCACCAGTTGAAAATAAAACGTTTAATGAGTTGTGCGACTTTATAGTGCTTGATTTGCCAGATTGTGAAGGGTCCCTTTTGAGTGAAACCATCACCAATCCTTTCGATCTCTACACCTCCAATCTAGAACCTGAATTGATAAATATCCATGCCTTTGATGAGGTGTCTAAAAAAATTGATTTTCACTTGATTGAGGATATTGGCGCAGGGAATAATTTGGATGATGAACCCGTAGATTTGACTGAAATTTTATCTCCAATTCATCATCCCGAGTCATTAAATGTTTCTCCCGAACCTCATATGCGTCTTGATTTTAATGATAATTGCATGGATGACATAACTTTTGAGGAGAATTATGAGCATAGTATTGAGGAGAGTATTGAGGATAGTATTGAGGACGAACCATTTTTGTTTGATGAGTCGGATTTTCCAATTCATCCTCCTGAACCTTTAACTGTTATACTTCCTAAATCACCCCCCCCTCATCCTTCCAATCGTTCCGACCATGAAAAAGATCACGCAGGAAGACTGTGAGCTTGAAAAATTTCTGTTCGATCACAGCAGTTTGGACGCCACTAGTGCGTTCCTCTTTGAATCTGACACAGTTCTCACAGCCGATAGCGATTACGAGTGTTTCATTTTTTCGGACGATTTTGAAGACACACCGCCCGAGTTTGAGTCCTTTGAATTTTCAGATGAGATAGTTGAACCATCAGACTCGGTTGCTTACAGTCATTTCGAACCATTGATGGAATCGTTCGAGTTCGAGACAGTTTACTTAGGTGAGAATAAGACTATCCCTAAATCACCCCCCTTCGTCCTTTCCATTGTTTCGACCGCACAAGAATCCGTCACGCTTCCATTTTCAATGAATGGTTTACCAAGTTCGACGTACCCATGTTTTCTTGCGAATCTTGAGGGATTTGACCCCATTTCTCGACGGGTTGATAAACTAGCACAATCGCTTTTAACACATCGGTCATCACAATTTGTGCTAATTTATTCACTCAATTTACACCCTCAAGTTCGTACTACACTTCTTTCTCTCTTCCGCCATTCTTCTCCTAATATACCGAGACCATATTCCACCTTTCTTCCCATACGGTCTCGTGTGTTTCTTATTTCTTTTCTCTACACTCCATTCTTTCACCAACCCTACCATTATCACGATAGAATTTTTGAATGGTTGGTGCTAACCTTTGGCCTGTGTAAGGCCTTGTATAGTTTGATTTTTCTCCTCCCTAACTCTGAACTTTAACGCTTAAAACAGTGGAAACACTGTCTCACTTAAGTTTGGGGGGACCTTTTTGTATATATATTTTGTTTTTCTTTTAACAATAAAAAAACTATAAAAAAATAAACAGGGTAGTGCCGACAATTTTGACCCTCTTGGTGTAGCCTGACAGTGAGGACACTGTCAAGTTTAAGTTTGGGAGTGTGCTCGGTAAGCTTTCTTCCTTTGCATTCATGTGTATATTCTTGCATTTGCATACTTATTTTAAAATCCATAAAAATTGAAAATTTTGAAAATTATAAAAATTAAAACATTCAATTTTAGCCATAATTGACTTGACTTTGACAAAAAGGTTAACTAGCTAGGAATAACTAGATCTTAGACTTGGTAAATTAAAAACCCTAAAAATAACCTTTCTTAAAATTTAACGGTAGAAAATATATGTCTTTGTAGTTTATTTAGAAATAGGCAAATTTTGAGTTCACTTCTTAGGCGAAGTCAAAATAAGGGAAGAGTATTGATATTTTTATTAAAGTATAAGTCTGAAAAATAATTCCTAAGCTTAAGTCTAAATTCTGAAAATATATACCCTACAAATTGCACAAACACGAACCTTGAAATTTGGAATAGTAGAAGAGACCTTGAAATGCTCTTGTCTAAAGTCCTTAGTATGAAGGAAAATAAAATAAAAATACAAGTGTGAATAAAGAGATAAAAAAAATTAACACTGGTTTTTGTAATTACTTAAGGCTGCATAAATAGAAAAAATATTTAGCGAGGGTGCTTTATCACCTAGTGCCTTAGACCAACTGGTTTGGGAGTCACTGCTAAAAGCCTTAGGGATTACAAGACTAGGAATTATGTTTTAATGTGTGAACATATTTTGTAATCGGTCGTTGGTACCTCAAAAAGTATTAACGGTCGCATGAAGAATGCGTGAGCAATTTCATCTAAAATTCACCAATTGAAAAGTACTTTGGACGATAGACAAGAGTATAATAGCTTGATTTGAATTTCCAAGTGTAGGGGTGATATACACACACACGTAGGGGTATGTGATTGGGGTTTAGATAAGAGATAGGAATGAAAGATAAGACTTATATCTTTAATAAAGATGATAAAAATTCCTAAGTTGAGATGGAACCCTAGAAGGAAAACTTAAAAGATACCAAAAGCTAAGTAAATTCACAAGAATATATATAATCTTAAGTTAAATGATAAGGAAGCGTGAAAAATACGGGTGGATAATTTATGAGTCAAACATAATAGAATTCCTTGTTGGAAAACCTAATTGGAGAATAAAAGTTAATAGGCCGAATTGATAGGATTTTGTGGGTAGTATCCGCTGAAAACTCTCAGGAGACAACACTCCTCATATTAGGGACACCTAAAGGTTTAACGGCTTGTTGCACGAGCTCAGTGCAATCGCGTTTTCCTGCGAAAGTGAGGCTAGGTCTTTTTCGAGAATAAAACTAGGTTTGCTCGAGGACGAGCAAAAGATAAGTTTGGGGGTATTTGTTCATATCATAATTTTGTATTCTTATATTCCCCATTCTTAGTCATTTTACAAATAAACAGGTACTTTTGACCCAAGTTTGCTACATAGTTGCAGGTTACAGGTTCTCGGAATAAAAACAGTGAAAAAGATGAAAAGACGATACAAAAGTGAGACTACGACAAACAAATGGAAGAATCTTGATCAAGCCTACAGTTTGGAGAATAAAAAAAGATCAATAAACAAGTACAACGGCAGCGCAAGGTTCAAGACTTCGACACGAAGCGAACGATAAAGTCCACTACATTATTCACTGTGGAGATCTGAAAGAGAACTAGAAGACATTCTGAAGAACCAACTAAGAAAAACAGAAGAAAATAGCAACAGACAGAAGACCAAAAAATTTGAGCCAATAAGCCCTCAACATGGCCGCGGATCCGAGGCCAAACATGGGTTTTGGCCGCGGTTCCGCGGCCATAAAGAGCCTGTGTCGGTGGAAATTGTGACGGTGCGTCAGTGCGTTGACTAGTCTTCTTTAGGGGTAAAATTGTAAAAGCAGATGTGTGTCGATTGTAACCCTAGGGTTTCTATGTTCTATAAATAGAAACCCTAAAACCTCTTTTAGGTTATGCCTCTTTTCATTGATCTAAAAATTCAGAATCATTTGTAATGTTTTGAGAGCATCAATAAAGTAAGTAATTTCTTTTTATTGCCCAAGTCTTAATTTTTATTTCTGCCCTAGTTTAAATTTATTATCTGCCCTAGTTTAAATTAGATTAGAACTTTTATTAATCTGCCGTAGCTTAGATAATTAATCTTTTTAAATCAAAAACTCAAATAAAAATATGTCTTTTATCGATCCCCTAATGAGTGAGTAGTTCCTCACTTGTTAGGGTTAGAAATGGGAAAGGCTTGAGAGATGAAAATCTCTCACCCCTTTCTTGCCCATCACATATCAAATAATAGGACTCCATGCATACATACACACACCGCTCCCTACGGCACCCTACCTACGAGGTAACAGTGACACCGTAGTTTAAAAGACCGGTTGTGCATGTTTTCCATGGAGGTTAGGGTAAAAATTAAGAAAGGACGGACAAGGACCTAGAGGAAGAAACATCGTTTCTTCCCGATCGTCCTAATCCCCTTTATTAATTGTTACCATAATACCTAATGAGATCTAAATTAGGGCATTGAAAGCGGTGAGGAAGATTGATTTTCCAACCTTAACCTAAACCTAACCCTAGCAAGGTTTTAATCCTAGTCTAGATCAACTTAGTTTTTAGTGATAATCAATCCAACACCGTTTAGAATTAACTCGCTAGAACAAATTGAGAATACACAACATCCCTGTGGACCGACCCGTACTCACCGGCTAGCTACCAAGCGACGTCGTTCTTGATTGCGGTAAACAATATTTTTTATCACAACTTCCAACATTTCAATCAGTTCCTTAGCATGGGAAGCTTGGAGAGGCATGCTGATGATCGACCGAGTAGGGTAGCTGCCCGGTGCCTCTACGCGAGGGATTCGATCCCTGGAGTTTTAAGGTATTGAATTTCCAGCGGTGGATGGCCGAGCAGGGTAGCTGCTCGGTGCTTCTTTGCGAGGGCTTCGATCCCTGGTGTGTTGGGGTATGGAGCTACCAGCCAGGGATAACCGAGCAAGGGTGGGCCCGGTTGCCTCTTGCAAGGGCTTTTGCTCCTTAGCGTGGGAGGGGCCGTAAGGGGCCTACCAAGGATGGGCCGAGCAGGGTTACTGCCCGGTGCCTCTAGACGAGGGCTTTGATCCCTGGTGTGTTGGGGTAAGGAGCTGCCAGCCAGGGATAACCGAGCAAGGGAGGGCCCGGTTGCCTCTTGTGAGGGCTTTTGATCCTTAGCGCGGGAGGGGCCATAAGGGGCATTCTAAGGATGGGCTGAGCAGGTAGCTGCTCGGTGCCTCTTGGCGAGGGCTTTGATCCCTGGTATGTTGGGTAAGGAGTTACCAGCCAGGGATAACCGAGCAAGAGCGTGCCCGTTTGCCTCTTGCGAGGGCTTTTGATCCTTAGTGCGGGAGGGGCCTACTAAGGATGGGCCGAGCAGGGTAGCTGTTCGGTGCCTCTTGGCGAGTGCTTTGATCCCTGGTGTGTTGGGGTAGGGAGCTACTAGCCAGGGATAACCGAGCAAGGGCGGTCCCGGTTGCCTCTTGCAAGGGCTTTTGATCCTTAAAGACGGGCCGAGTAGGGTTACTGCCCGGTGCCTCTTGGTGAGGGCTTTAATCCCTGGGGTGTTGGGGTAGGGAGCTACCAGCCGGGGATAACCGAGCAAGGGTGGGCCCGGTTGCCTCTTGCGAGGGCTTTTGATCCTTAGCACGGGAAGGGCCGTAAGGGGCCTACTAAGGATGCCGAGTAGGGTTGCTGCCCGGTGCCTCTTGGCGAGGGCTTTTGGTCCTTAAGGATGGACGACCAGGGTTGCTGCCCGGTGCCTTTTGGCGAGGGCTTTGATCCCTGGCGTTGTGGGGTAGGGAAGCTACCAGCCAGGGATAGCCGAGCAGGGTACCCGCTCGGCTGCCTCTTTATGAGGGCTTTGATCCCTGGAGTTATGGGATAGGGAAGCTACCAGCCAGGGATAGCCTAGTAGGGTTGCTGCTCGGCTGCCTCTTTATGAGGGCTTTGATCCCTGGTATTGTGGGGTAGGGAAGCCACCAGCTAGGGATAACCGAGCAGGGTAGCCGCTCGGCTGCCTTTTTGTGAGGGCTTAGATCCCTGGCGTTGTGGGGTAGGGAGCTACCGGCCAGGGATAGCCGAGCGGGATAGTAGCTCGGCTGCCTCTTAGCGAGGGCTTCGATTCCTAGCGTTGTAAGGTAGGGAAGTTACCAGCCAAGGATAACCGAGCAGGGTAGCCGCTCGCTGCCTCTTGGTGAGTGCTTCGATCCCTGTCATTGCGGGGTAGGAGCTACCGGACAGGGATAGCCGAGCAGGGTAGCTGCTCGGCTGCCTCTTGGTGAGAGCTTAGATCCTTAGCATGGGAGGGGCCGTAAGTGGCCTACTAAGGATGGACCAAGCAGTGAAGCTGCTCAGTTGCCTCTTGGCGAGAGATTTGATCCCTGGCATTATGGGGTAGGAGCTACCGGCCAGGGATAGCCGAGCAGGGTAGCTGCTCGGCTGCCTCTTAGTGAGGTCTTAGATCCCTGGCATTGTCTGGTAAGGGAGCTACCGGCCAGGGATAGCCGAGCAGGGTAGCCGCTCGGTTGCCTCTTGGTGAGGACTTTGGGAAGATGGACGGTCGCTAGTGACACGTGCCACGAACGTGTGGAGGAGGCGAAGCGCCAGATCCGCATCGTTTCAATTTCACATCGAGCTGCGCGATGTTCGCAGCGTGGCGGCACAGTTGCGGGTGAAACGGGCGGCCGTTGAACTCCGGGGGCGTTGTGGGCTATAAAATGGAGAGATTGTTGATTACTCCCTTCCTCACACCCAAAACGCAAGAATGGAGGACTTCCTTTTCACCATCCCCGAAAATCATAAATTTCGAGGACGTGTACCTCTACGATCAGTATTGTACCGATGACACGGTGTAGTTAGTGATAGGCCGGATCAAGGATCATTTCGGCCAATTGCTCTCCCGGCGCTCCTCCCTACTTCATATGTTGATGTACTCTATGGAGGGCATCACCAGGGCTCTACAACCCCTTATTCGAGCAGCTGAAAGACGAGGCAGTTGGCAAGCTAAGGTCTCTGAGGCGTTTCGGGCTGATCTATGCGAGCTATCTAAATCGCTCGGAGGCGCTCGTCCTCGAGTGCTACCAGTTGAGGCTCGATGCTAATGCTAGCAGGAGTCAATGAAGGGAGAGGTTGGATGCCGTGAGGGCTCGGCTGGCGGAAATATCCTCAGAGTACCACGAGCAGTACTCTCTGCATCCCATTCCCCCGCTGTTGTAATATTTTTTTTTATGTACGGCTGAGGAGCCTATAGTACCTTTTAAATGAATAAGATTCTTTTCTTTTCTGCAATGCTTTATTGATCCCTTTATTATATAAACAAAAGATCTCAAGAAAGATGTACATTGCTCTGAAAACAAAATACATGCTAGTAGATGTTCTTATTCATGCAGCTTGAGCCCCCTGGATGTCTGTTGGTATCTATGCCCGGCATAGGGTACTGAGCTTCGTGGGTACCAGACTTGTCCTCTGCCGACACTACCATAATCTGGTCGATGGTCAGCTCGGTGGGAGGGGGACGCTACTCCTGCTCGCGGTCGGCTTGCCGCTTATCCCTCAGGTACGCTGCGAGGTGCCCGGAATAGATGAGCTCCTCGATGTAGTCTTGGAGCTGCTTACAACTTTCTGTTGAGTGGCCTAGCGACCTGTGGAAACCGCAGTAGGAGCCCCGGGTTCTCTTTGAGGCCATTCGCGAGATCGGGGGAAGCTTGAAGAACCCTTCGCCCTTAGCCTCTTCTAGTAGCTTTGTCTTGGAGACGTTAAGCGGTGTGTACTCCTGGAACTTTGGGAGATAGGGCCTTTGACGCTCAGGTCCCCTTTTCTCTTCTCTTGCCCTCTTCTTTTGGTCATTTTGCTCTGCCCGTGGGAGATTTGCATTCACCTCGGATTCGAGTTGGACCTCGTGCTCGGTCCAGGCCTTTACCTCGGCCATGGTCTTAGGTTGCGCTAATGCAAAGAAGCGTAACCACTCCTTGTGCCTAAGACCAGACCTCAGTGCCGTGATGACCGTCTCGTCCCGGTGCTCTGGGACCTCGATAAGGGCATTGTAGAAGCGGGTGACGTATGCTTTGAACGTCTCTTTGTCCCTGCTCTTGATCGTGAAGAGGTAGTCTACTGTGCGTTTTTGTCGCCTGTTCCCGACGAAGTGACCAAGGAATTGGGTGGACAGCTCGTCGAAAGTTGAGATCGAGCGTGGCTCAAGTCCTCGGATCCAATCTCGTCTGGAGAGGATGAGAGTGGCCAGGAAAGCTCGGCACTGGGCGGCGTCGGAGTTGTCTTGGAAGCTCATCCTTGCGGTGAACGCATCCAAATGGTCCTTCGGGTCAGATTTGCCGTCGAAGAGGGAGACCTTTGGGGGCTTATTGCGGGAGGAGACGTGGACAGCGAGCAGTTCCTCGGTGAATGGTTTGGTGAACGAGTCGGTGGCATACTTAGCTCCTTCGCTCGGACGGTGACCTTCCCGATGGATTCCCTCAATCTTCTTCTCAAGGGCGTTGAGTCGGCCGTAGTACCCCGACGACTTGGCATATTCTGATCCCAGGCCTCTGCTGTTGGAGGCCTGCACCAGGCCTCGGCCCTGGTTCCTCTCAATGAGGTTCCTTAGATCCCCCGGCGAGGTAGTCTTCGAGCCTCCGTGGTGAGTCTCGTCCGCGTGACCCTATCGAGGGAGGGGGTGTCGGTCAGGCCTGGTAACAGGAGAGCTGACAGACATCTCCTCGGGAGGGACATGTGCGCGAAGGATCTCAGGGCGAGGCACTCTGGAGATGGACCTCAGCGTTGAACTGTAAGGCACCCAGCGGGCCTCAGAACGTATTGGCCCGGGAGATCTGCGGCTGTGGGAGGTAGCGATGCGGTGGTCGGCAGTGACGACGCAGACGGGGTCTTCTCTCCCCTGTCGAGGTCCCGGTCCCGAGGCAGGGGAGCGGCGACCTGGTGATCTTGCCCTGCCATTTGGACATGGGTGAGTGCCTCCACGAAGGACGTGAGTCGGTCTATTCGGCCGGCAAGGGCGCTAATGGCATTTGGCGGAGGAGGATCGTCCGCACCTCCGTTGAGCGGTAGGCGGCGGCTAGTGCTTGGATCTTCGTGATGATTGCTCGCCATTGGATTGAGATCGGAAAGTGAACTTTTGTTTTTTTGGAATAAAGGATTTCCCACAGACGGCGCCAGCTGAGGCGACCTGGATCACGCCAAGATGTTACCTTTCGTTGATCTGTTGATGGCGGCGATGGGTGGCTGAGATTGGAACTGGAGGCTGTCGCTCCTGAAGCGTGTGGATCTCAATGGGTTTGAGGTTGTGGTTGCCGATCTACCTGCAAGGAAGTCCCGGGGTGGTTGTACTACCGAGGACCCTCCGACGGTCAAGTTAGACTAGAGATCCGAGCAGAGTAACGGCTTAGTGGAGTAAAAATGGCTTACTTGGACCGTCTGGAAGATGGGCTTATATAGCGGTGGCAGCAGGCAGGGCAGGCGTGAGAATCACGCCGGCCGTTACGCTCCCGACGACAAGCCCGCGTGATGAGCAGGATCTCCCATTAATGGCGAGACAGGCTCGTTAATGGGAGATCGTGATGGCGTGGAACGTGGGATGTGGCCGACGGATATCTCACGCATGGCGAGATTCGTGGGATGGCAGTTGCGCCTGTGAGCGGTGCCGTTGGTCGGTCGATGAGACCGAGGAAGACGACCTTAGCGGGAGAGCTCGTGGACGAGTGGGAGAGCCGAGGTATCTTGGTTCTGAGGTAGCTCGGAGACGAGCTGGTAGGCCGAGGAGGCCAATTGTGCCGGGGGCTCGGAGGTGAGCTGGCGCTTGTTTGTGGGACGGGCGCAGGAGTAGTCTGGTCGGCCACTGTAGGTCCTTTCTTGCATGCTCTGGGACACGTCATCTGCCACATGTCATGATTTGGGAGATCACCGATATCGAGCATCATCAGGAAGTCAAGTAATAAAAGAGAAAACTCTTTGGACTCTCACCCAAATCACCCAAACCAACCAGATACCCGGCCCAATCCGTACCTCACCCTCGCCCTGACCTTGCCTCCGACCCCGACCTCGCCCCCGACCCTGACCTCGCCCTCATCCCCCTCCCCCTCCCCTTCGTCCCAAATCTTCACAGCCTTTTCCCCTACTTGATTACTTAGGGTTTCAGCTCTCAGCTCTAACGTGCAAGGCGACATATTTGTATCTTGCGCTACCTCAATTACCCGCTGCTTGTCGGTGAGATATGCCCTAGAGGCCATTATTGTATCATACTGAATTGTATATTATATATTGGAAGCTTAGGATATTCATAATTATAATAACAGTCTTGCTCGATATAGTAGTATGCTACTTGGTTTAATTTTATCTCAATATTTGCATGTGTTTCTTTTAGCATATCGCTTATACATATTGGTAGAGCCCTTAGGATCTTTGTGTTGGGTTTTGCCGGCGTCTCGACCATCAAACCGTGGCCAAATGCGGAATAAAATTTTTCAAAACTTTGGCGCAAACAAAACCCGCACAAGATCGAACCAAAAACCCTATACCAGCAAACATATAAAGAGAAGTTAGATGGTTATACCGAATGAACCAAGTCCTTCGGGTCTTCAACCATCATCCCAAGCTCATAGTGGTCGCGGATTGAATTTGGTTGCCGGTCTTCCTCCATCTACGATGATCCACCCGAGGGAAACGGCGCAAGCTTCAGCCTCGCCAAGCGAGGCAACCGACGCTCCAAAGTTGCTAGCAATGGAGAGTGGAGGTGTAGGATTATCTCACTATTATTTTTATCTTATCACAAATATTCAAAGAGCAACCATAGAAGATGAAGAGTGTTGGAGATAGTGCCCTCAAAGTCAATTATTGGATCGCAGGTACGTGATTGCAATGATTGAGGCAGGATCTATACCGATATGACAGTCTTGCTCGAGATGATAGTATGCTATCTGGTTTGTCTTTATCATCGTATACATGCTTTAGTTCACTATTGCATGATGATAGAGCCCATATGATTCTTGCTTGACTACCAGCAGTATGATGGCGATCATATACGTGGGAGCTGGGGTCTGTAAGTACATCCTTAAAGTGTCCCTAGTCGTGGGAGTTTCGAGACAGGGCATCGATACTCTAGAGTAGACTAGTGTATACAGTCGAGACCCCGACGAGGGGCGGTGGCCGGTCTCACAAGCCACTGGTGTCAGTTGGATCACCTAAGATGTATACAGGTGCTCATTAGGTTATGAGTACACCGGACAGGACTCGCCGGGAACATGCTAGTTGGTATTATACATATCGTCAGATAGCAGTTCCCTGGTGACATGTGTACAGGTTAGTTTATCGACCTGAGATCGTCATTTGTCTCATGTGAGTTCCCACTGTGCTTAGATTACTACCCTACCACGCTCAAAGGAGTTATGCAAACAGGTTTTAGTTGGGTACAGTCCCGAGCCACATTGGAGGCAAGTGAGCGGATCGTCGGGGGTTCGTCTCTCCCGGTATTGGGGGTTGATGTCGCACAGTGCACGGGTGGCCATCACTTGAAATCCTTGGCCAAGGTGGTGGAGAATTACTAATTTGGATCAGTAGTTTCTCAGGTGGTGATGGGCTTCATACCGACACGAATTATCGCGTTATTAGGGGTCTGACTTTATCCACCCCTCTAGACTCGATATGCGATACTCTTTAGATGAACGGACCGGACTGTATATACATTGTCACTGTCAGGCTCAGTAGGGTTTATAGATGAGTTCGCTCGTCAGCTTCCCTTCCAATCAATACATAGGCAAACCGTTACGTACAGCTTGTACCTCTGACGTGCTAGAGGTTATACCCAGTGCCAGTGTGTTGATGAGTCATTAGAGTCCCCCACAGACACTTTCCCGGTTCGGGCGAAACGTTCTAGAGGCCGTATGGGTTTATGGCAAGGTTCGGAAAATGCACATGCGTTTTCGCACGTGCCATTTTTCGGGCAGATAATACTGGTCGGCTTTAGTTTAAGACGGATTCGAGTATTATACTGTGTAGATATAATATCTTTGTCTCAGTTGCATTTGTATTCGGTCATAATACAAATGCGGGTATGTTTATACTAATACGGGGTTATCCTGAAATCCGTTTCGGGTCGCTTTTGGAAGTTGCCAGTTTCCAGTTTTCTATCAGCCGTATTTAACAGTCGGTTAAATACGGATTTATCTTTTCTTGAGATGAGTGTGGAAGTTTGTAGAAGCTTCTTGATGTGATGATGAGGCTTGTGACTCATTAGTGTCATTAATGGTTCATTAATGATGGAGGATGACTAGGTTTATGTTGATTGGTTTGCATTTAATGCTAGTTAGTGATTCATTCTTTGTTGATAAGTATCCTTGTTATGGTCACCCTCTTGCCATCTCCTACACTCACCCTCCTCTTGATAAATAGTGGCCGGTCTCCTCTTGAAAGGAAAAAAGATTCATTTTCGATTAAAAAGATTATGGTTTTGGCCTCATGAAAATTAGATTGCTCATTTCTCAATTCGATCGATCCAAAAGGCAACTTCTTTTAACCGTTCGTCCATAGTCTTGGACGTAACGAGAAAAAGTGTTCTACTCATTCTCTACTTCATCTTGG
Source organism: Agapanthus africanus (assembly GCA_030015575.1). Taxonomy (NCBI): domain Eukaryota; kingdom Viridiplantae; phylum Streptophyta; class Magnoliopsida; order Asparagales; family Amaryllidaceae; genus Agapanthus; species Agapanthus africanus. The sequence goes on along the minus strand of CM057350.1, from coordinate 124,487,917 downwards.
TCGTCTCTTTTGGCAAACTTGACGACCAAGTTGCCTCGGTTCAGAGGCGGGAGCCCGTTTAAAGATCCGTCGACATGGTGCCACCTGGACGAGAAGACTGGAGATCGAGGAGATCGGAGCAGCCGCAACAAAGCGTAGGATGATGGTTGAAGACCGAAGTACTCGGATCATTCGGTATAACGTTTCTACCCATTTGTACTTTATTAGTTTAGCTTTAATGGCAGATCCGGGTTACGGTACACGATAGCGCCAGTTTGTAAAAAGTTTTTGTTCCGCATTTGGCGTCTGTTAGACGGCCGGAGCGCTACCGTGGACTTACAGTGGTATCAGAGCCTCACCATTAAGCTATACTAACTTGCGCTAACACGTTTAAAATATCGATCGAACCATTTTTCAAAAACTGCAATTTCCATGTTCAAAGTTTCCGTCGATTTTTAACAGGGCCCAAAAATTATTTTGAACATACCAGAAAACAGAGCAGGCTTTTATTAGAAAACTGGTGAAATTTGGAGGTCTAATTCCACAGAACCGCCGCGGATCCGCGGCCCAAACAAGGGTTTGGCCGCGGATCCGCCGCCGTTTTGTGAGATTGGCACTCCAAATTTCTACAGTGAGTTCTACTTGGGAAATTGTGGCTTTTGATATATTTCTTTTGGGCCCAGATTTTGTTACTGTACAGCAGATGTACGTGGGGCCCACTTCGGGAAATTTTGTTGATCGAAATTTTAAACTTGTTAGTTTACAGTATTTACATTATATCTCCGACCGGGAATGTCATTTGATCGGTAAACCGCGTCTGATTGCTATAGTTCTTTTAGACGGGTTTGCGAACGTGACGTTCGCGTTGATGTTCTGTGTTGTGCTGTGATGTTGCGGATATGTCGTGGTGGATAGCAGTGTGCAATGGTAGTACAGTTTGGATTTATTTGTATATTTGATATTGCGGGGCGAGCGTCCAACATGTGGACTGCCGTCACTGCCTGTTTGTATAATATTCTTTTGGGGCACGACCGGGTCGAGGTCGATGTACCCGTTGTACATATTTTTATTTCTGTACTAGGTTTATCCCGCGAAGGAGTGCAAGGATAGCCGGGTTCTGGAGGGCAACGGGTCCGTATCTCATGGCTTTGAGAAGCAAAGGGACCTCACTCTAGAATTGGCAGACTATTCGTCGCATTCGTAGGGGGTACAGGTTGACCCAAGGAGGGGTGCTCAATTTACCGGATTCCATGAAGTGCCGGGTGTTCCATTCACTATGCTGTGGGGACTACCTCGCTTCAGGTTTTGGCGGGTAACTTGCCGCACCCGTAGGGGTCTGGGTTTCATTGCACAGGCTATCCACACGACCAGGGGAACGTCGGGTTTCAGCAACGGCTCTGTGAAACTTGGGGATCCCAGATTATCTGTATTGTTCTGTGATGCTTATTACTTTTCTGTAATGTTGCATATTATCACGCCTGGAGTAATTATTGTATATTGGTATATATACTATTAGATGTTGTATATGTTTTACACCCGCGCTAGTCCAGCCCCCGCTCTGTCGTTAGTTAAGTAACCTAACGGGTGATGACGGGACCCAGTGGCGAATGCGGATGGCATATACATACATTTTATTTTCGTTCTTTTCTGGTGTGATTGATTGATGGGGACTGCATTGATTCTTATCAATGCAAGGATAAAACAAACCTATATTTGATGCTGTTGGAACCAATTTTAAAAGGTGTTATTACAAAGACATTTCCTTTTGTTTTGCATAGTGATATTCGGTTAGAATATCCTGCACCTCATTCGACGAGGCAAGGGCCGAGATCCCTTCACCGGGAGTGACCCCTTGGGCAGAAGTTTGCGTCAGGGTAATAACTTCATTATAGTCGATTACAAGTTGCTTTGCATCGCGGTATTCAGTTGGAATATCCTGCACCTCATTCCATGAGGAAAGAGCCGAGATCCCTTCACCGGGAGTGACCTCTTTAGCAAAACGTTTTCGTCACTATATTTTATAAAAGCTATCAGGTTCCTTCATCGAGATCAAGTTCATTACATTAAAAGTTTTTTGCCAAAAACCAGTCGTAGCCCTCCGTCATTTCTTATAGATGGTCAGTAGTATTCAAGCTATGTATTTTGACCTTCGCCAAGGCATAGTGTTTGGTAGCTGCTGGGTATTCATTTGTAGCATAGCTAGATGAGTTGGTTTGGGACAGTCGTTCTGCCATTTTGACCTTTCGCCAAGGGCATGTGCGGGTGGGTTCAAATTGACCAGGATAGTGACGGGTAGAACTTGGCATGTGACTTATGACATTTTGACCTTCGCCAAGGTCATAAGAGCATGGGGCAAAAATCACATCGGGAGTTTCTTAGGAAACTGAAACTTACCAGATATGCGCATACCTTCTGGAGTGTGATAACTTGAGTGGCTTCCATCAAGTTATCATGCGATGATAGTTGAATCCCGATTCTCACTGATGAGTTGGTTTACTCTTCGGGTGATCCCGACTAATTCTTCTTTCAGGTTTGGAGGAGAATTTGAGATTACAGTGGGAGGTTTCCTGATTAGATAAAATGATAACCATTCTGATCTAGGTTAGAGTGCATGCAGAGTGTTTCTTTTCTCTCTCTCTCATTGGCAGCGACCATTGACTGACCCTAGACTATGACTCAGTGACCAAGTTGACCGAACCTTCTTAAAATACTGACTTTTGGATTGTCCGAGTTGCATAAGTCATTGCCACTCCTTCTTTTACCCTTTGCATTTCTCAGAACACCCCGTATTACTACGGACATCCACTTCCATTGGATAGATCCATCGTATGGTTATATACGAACTCGAAAGGACTTCTTCGAGGATGGATCCAGGTTCAGGAGAAATAGAATTGGTTTATTCAGTTGTCTTTTATCATCACCTTCTCTCAAGTTGCGAGTACTCCTAGGATTAGGAGAGTACACCTATTACGCTTATTGGATAGTCTTATTCCAAACCATAGGCTGGTGCCGAAAGGTAGGGAATGAAGAAAACCGATTAGCCTAAGTAGGGTGTGCAGAAGGTAATATGTAAAGACAAAGTAAAGGGATTGGAAAGAGGGCAAAGTAAATTGCGACTGTTATCATTCACGACCAAACTACGTACTTCATCGCCACTCCTATTTCACCTTTGATTTTTCCCAGTTCGGGAGAAATAGAATAAGGTATTATTCAGTTGTCTTTTATCATCACCTTCTCTTCAGTTGCAAGTACTCCTAAGATTAGGAGGGTACACCTGTTATGCTTATTGGATAGTCTTCTTCCAAACCATAGGCTGGTGTCGAACGGTAGGGAAGGAAGAAAACCACTTAGCCTAACGATGGTGTACAGAAGGTAATGAATAAAGAAAAATAAAGGGATTTGGAGAGATGGCAAAGAGATATACGGTTATAGTCATGAATTGGATTATGGAAGAGGCATTACAAGGAATACCAGGATACCCCTACGAAACATATTCATGTTTCAGTGCATTGTTAAAAGAAAACTGATTTCCCGATTAGATACTTACTCCAAGGTATGTATTTACCAGGTACGATTCTCACATTTGTATGGTTTTACAAATGATGAGTGGGAGTAAGTTATTGGGAATTAGGTGACCATCCTCATTATATCGGAATTCTTTGTAATTGGTGATATTTGAGGAAATCGCCTGGGTACAGTTTTTTAACCTACGACGCACAGATTTTGAGTTATTCAACTCAGCGGACTTATACAAGAGTATTGTATGTTGTCTAGTGTCTATCAGGACAAAGGGGTAGGTCCTCGTACTATGTTCTGTTTACTTATAACTTCTCTAGTTTTTAGACAAGTGTTTCGTAGAAATACAATGTCTAAGTTTTGTGAAGTTGTGGGTATAAGAATAAAGTAGAGAACCAGGTATCGCAAGTATCGGGATTCTTCAATGAGATTGAAGATGTAGATTCTTGTGATTGGTATTCAGATGATAGTAATGGTTTTGAGAAACTTGTTTCTCTTTCAGGTTACTCATAATTGGATGCATTCCTAAGTTGAGTAATGCTGATTAGCCACTTTCCATTAAGTTGATATGCACTGAAGACAGCTGCATGATTTGAATATGGTTCCAATTAAATTAATGCCTCTGTTTCTATATTGGATATAAAATGGTTCATATCTTAACGAAGTTAAGGTAAGGGGAGTTGTCCAGCTTATACTTAAAACCAGACACTGGATAACTCAAGGCACGTTTCTGTAATGGCAGTTTGTGGGTTGACCCTGGCTTTGACGAGGGTTGACATTTCTACCATCTGGAAGATCAATAGTGATATTGTTCTTGACTCGCCACAGTTTTAGTAAAATGGATTTTTTCAGAAAACAGTAGTGGGAGTATGGTAGAACTGGAAGTGATTCCAGAACCGCAAACGATTACGGAAAATTTAATAGGACCTATATATTCAATCAGGTCTGACATTCCAATAGCCACTCTGCAGACGTGGTGGGTAACCTCAGACACCCGAGAGGTACTCCGGTAGCCTCAAGGACGGTGACAGGGAGGTTCTTGTTTACCCATACTTGATACTACTGTTGTTCCAGACTATGAAACCCGGCAAGAGGATAAGTATAGCGTCGTTCTAAACTAGCTTTAGAAGTGTACGTGTATATTATTCTGCCAGAGGGTTGTCGTAGTCAGTGGGAGCAGTGGAAGCGTAGTGGGCAAGTAGCTTATGTCTATTTATAGGCTTGAGCAAAGATAGCGGAGATAAGATCATCTATTTTTGATGTGACAGTCACGGGTTTGACTTCATCAGAATAGGGGATGGATCTGTTAAGAAGGTAGTAGGGTGTGATGTCCTGGTATTTGGATGACATACACAGAGTAGGAAGTAAAATTCCTATACTACGATCGGTTGTACTGTGGTCATCACACAGTTGTTTCTCCAGACAGGATATGGATATAATAACAGACATTCTGGTTACTAGATCTACAGTTTTAGATCTAGATTTGGGTAGTTTCTCAATATCGGTACTTTGACAATATTCTAATAGTATTTTAGAATAGATGACTCCTAGCATGGTGGTGTACCTGCAGGTGATGGAGTCACCCTCTCTAAAGGTGTCTTACAAACTAAAGGAGAGAGGGATGTGCATGATTGGCAGATCATTTGCTTAGGCAATTGAGTCAATCGTGAGATGTCAAGTACCACACCAGATGTTGTTTTTGCACTAGATGTGATAAGTTTATATTAATCCGATCCTAAAGAAACGTAAGGAAGCAGTTTTAGAACATAAGTGCGTGTTCTACGGACTTGATGACGGCAGCCTCCTTCGGGAGACGGTTATCATTCCAGGCTTCAAAGGTGACATGGATGACAGAGTGATTATCAGAATTATAGTTTTCCCTCTGACGAGGGACAGTATTATGGACAGGTGGTCCAAGAGGATACTGTGGGAGGCATGGTGCTGGATACTGATTAGGTTCAGTTATCGATACAGTCTAAGAAGTTTGGATTTGGAGTTCATTTATGAACTAGGTCCCATCTGATATTCAGACATATTCTAAGACATGTATTACTCGATTCGGGAGATGGCTTTCTCCGCGAACTTGAGATTAAGAGAGACATAGAAAGAAACATCAGGGCGGATCCACTCACTGAGGCTATTTCTCGAACACAAGAGTTTTACAAACTAGCTTTGTGAAACTGATTAGTAGAGGAGTTGGATGTTCGGTATCACACGGGCTGTGAGTATGCGACATCGTAATAATTAGCCTTGAGTACAAGTGGGAGATTGTTGGAGATAGTGCCCTCAAAGTCAATTATTGGATCGCAGGTACGTGATTGCAATGATTGAGGCAGGACCTATACCGATATGACAGTCTTGCTCGAGATGATAGTATGCTATCTGGTTTTTCTTTATCATCGTATACATGCTTTAGTTCATTATTGTATGATGATAGAGCCCATAGGATTCTTGCTTGACTACCAGCAGTATGATGGCGATCATATACGTGGGAGCTGGGGGTCTGTAAGCACATCCTTAAAGTGTCCCTAGTCGTGGGAGTTTCGAGACAGGGCATCGATACTCCAGAGTAGACTAGTGTATACAGTCGAGACCCCGACGAGGGGCGGTGGCCGGTCTCACAAGATACTGGTGTCAGTTGGATCACCTAAGATGTATACAGGTGCTTATTAGGTTATGAGTACACCGGACAGGACTCGCCGGGAACATGCTAGTTGGTATTATACATATCGTCAGATAGCAGTTCCCTGGTGACATGTGTACAGGTTAGTTCATCGACCTGAGATCGTCATTTGTCTCATGTGAGTTCCCACTGTGCTTAGATTACTACTCTACCACGCTCAAAGGAGTTGTGCAAACAGGTTTTAGTTGGGTACAGTCCCGAGCCACATTGGAGGAAAGTGAGCGGATCGTCGGGGGTTCGTCTCTCCCGGTATTGGGGGTTGATGTCGCACAGTGCACGGGTGGCCATCACTTGAAATCCTTGGCCAAGGTGGTGGAGAATTACTGATTTGGATCAGTAGTTTCTCAGGTGGTGATGGGCTTCATACCGACACGAATTATCGCGTTATTAGGGGTCTGACTTTATCCACCCCCTAGACTCGATATGCGATACTCTTTAGATGAATGGACCAGACTGTATATACATTGTCACTGTCAGGCTCAGTAGGGTTTATAGATGAGTTCGCTCGTCAGCTTCCCTTCCAATCAATACATAGGCAAACCGTTACGTACAGCTTGTACCTCTGACGTGCTAGAGGTTATACCCAGTGCCAGTGTGTTGATGAGTCATTAGAGTCCCCCACAGACACTTTCCCGAGTTCGGGCGAAACGTTCTAAAGGCCGTATGGGTTTATGGCAAGGTTCGGAAAATGCACGTGCGTTTTCGCACGTGCCATTTTTCGGGCAGATAATACTGGTCGGCTTTAGTTTAAGCCGGATCCGAGTATTATACTGTGTAGATATAATATCTTTGTCTCAGTTGCATTTATTCGGTCGTAATACAAATGCGGGTATGTTTATACTAATACGGGGTTATCCTGAAATCCGTTTCGGGATCGCTTTTGGAAGTTGCCAGTTTCCAGTTTTCTATCAGCCGTATTTAACAGTCGGTTAAATACGGATTTATCTTTTCTTGAGATGAGTGTGGAAGTTTGTAGAAGCTTCTTGATGTGGTGATGAGGCTTATGACTCATTAGTGTCATTAATGGTTCATTAATGATGGAGGATGACTAGGTTTATGTTGATTGGTTTGCATTTAATGATAGTTAGTGATTCATTCTTTGTTGATAAGTATCCTTGTTATGGTCACCCTCTTGCCATCTCCTACACTCACCCTCCTCTTGATAAATAGTGGTCGGCCTCCTCTTGAAAGGAAAAAGATTCATTTTTGATTAAAAAGATTATGGTTTTGGCCTCATGAAAATTAGATTGCTCATTTCTCAATTCGATCGATCCAAAAGGCAACTTCTTTTAACCGTTCATCCATAGTCTTGGACGTAACTGTTCCCCTCCGAATGGCGGCAGAGACGACGTGAGGACGTCTTGCCTGTGATTCGGGGCAGATGCTATATGGTTTTCATCCGTCCACCTCTCCGAAGATGCCAAGTTGATTTATGGCACCGTTTATCGGAGGTTTAGACGGATGCGGCCGGTGTAGCAGACTTCGTAAGATTCCCCCTCGCTAGAGGGGTTTTTGATTGTGGGGACGCTCTTCCCTGCAGGCGCAAGCCCCTGCAGTTAATTATGCTACCTCGTCGCTGTAGCCACTTTCTCCTTCTCCAGAATTTCATTTCATGTCGTGTGTGTTTGTTTTGTTTGTGGTTGCCCGTGGATTGTATACGGAGACTAAGTTATGCCGTCGCCCGTAGGACGTGGATTAGTCCAAATCCGTATTTACTTAGATTTGGGTTTGGTGTTTTAGTTCAAGGATACGTTAGCCATGTTGAGGCTAAGATCAACTTAAACGTTCGTTAAGGATACGTTAGTCTTGTTTAAGACTAAGATCTACTTAACGTGGTGACCCATTTAATATATGGCCGTCGGGACTCGTCACCTCTCTGACGTCGTTGAAGAATTACAACGATAGGTGTCAGAGGAGTTCAGAGATGTACCTTTGAACCAAAGTTGATTAGGGAATATGGAGTCTGTTGAAATGCTTAAGGATACGTTAGCCTTGTTTGGGGCTAAGATCTACTTAAGCGGGATCGTTTAGATCCGAAAGAAGAGCGTTTGGAGGCTCTATTATTCCAGTTTAGGGACGTGGTGGTCCATCGCCAGTTTAGGGACGTGGTGGTCCAATGCCAGTTTAGGGACGTGGTGGTCCATCATTAGTTTAAGGACGTTTCGGTCCAACATTAGTTTAAGGACGTTTCGGTCCACGAGTTTAAGGACCCCGCAGTCCGTATTGATGTGTGGTCGTCGGGACCCGTCACCTCTCGGACGTCGTTGAAGGATTACAACGATAGGTGTCAGAGGAGCTCGGAGATGTACCCTTGAACCGGTTGTAAATTGATTTAGGAGAGCGGCTGTGCTCGGTCAATTTAGTTTGAGGACTTACGGCCATGATTGGGCTAAGTCCAGTTGAAAAATATTCAACGCCTTTATTTATTTTCGGCCTACTAGGCCTGCCCACATTTAAATAATGCATTGCATTACTTTTTATTTTTGTTTGGGCTCTGCCCATAAAGGATGCAGAGCACTGATTTGTATTTTATTTGGGATCTGCCCATTTATAAATGATGCAGAGCATCAATTTGTTTTGGGCTTTGCTCATTTATTGCTTTGCAATTTAATTAGGCCTACTAGGTCTTTTTGATTTGGGCCTGGCCCTTTAAGAAATGCATTGCATTTGTCAGGCGCTTTGCGCCAATCACTGAGCGCAAGCGCTTATGGTGTTGACACGTGTCATGCAAGCGCAGTGCGCTGCGTCAATGCGCTGCGCTTGCGCTGCATACACGTGGCGCGTTCTGTTGAGTTGCGCCAATTCCAGAGAGCAAGGCTCTATTTCAAAAGCGCATAGCGCAGATGGTTCAGATGTTGACACGTGGCGCTCTCTGGTGGCTTGCGCCAATCCAGGAGCGCAACAGCTCAGTTTGCAAGTGCAAGGCACTATAATTTGAGAATCTTTTTTAGAACCAATGGTTCATGAAAAAGTGCAAAGCACTGTTTGTTTTCTTGATCTAATTTAGATCAAAGAGAACAAGTTTTTCTTGTTTCTCTTATTTCAAAGAACCAATGGTTCATTAAAAGTGCAAAGCACTATTATTACTTATTTTTCTTTTTATCATTGATCTTCTTCTCAGATTAATGATCTGTTTTTAAGAGAATTTTCTCTTTTTTCTAAAGGTTTTTACCTTTTTTTTTTCTTGAGGAATTCTCTCCAATTCTTCAGAATTCTCAATGATAATGTTGATGCCTTTGATTTGAGGTCTAGGGGTCTTTATATAGTGCCCATCAGTTTGTTGAATTTGTTAACGAGATCTTTCTCTGAGTGATTTGGGGAATTTTCCCCACCGTTGGATCTTTGATCCAAGGGCTTCTGTTTTACAGAAGAAAATCTTCTTGTTTTAACAAGAACAGAAATATTTCTTTAAAATTTCAATTCTGTCTGGCGTAAATGACCCAGCGCGTGACACGTGTCAAGCAGCGCACAGCGTAGCGCAACTGCGCTAGCGCATCTGCGCTGACACGTGTCAAGTAGCGCACATCGCAGCGCAACTGCGCTAGCGCAACCGCGCTGACACATGCCGTGCAACGCAAAGCGCAGCGCAATTGCGCTAGCGCATCCGCGCCGACGCGTATCGCGCAGCGCAGTGCTTGCGCAACTGAAGCGTTGCTTCATTTTGTTTTTTAATAGAGCTTTGCTCTAATTGGGCACGCTGCGCTCTCTGCGCTGGCGTGCCTGATTTTGACACGTGGCGCCCTGCGCGCAGCGCAGAGGATCTGAAGCGTTGCTTCATTTATTAAGGTTTAAATTTTCAAAGTAGAGCTTTGCTCTGATTAGGGAAAACAAAAGCGTTGCTTCGTCTCCCGCCTTGGAATTAGAACAGAGCTCTGCTCTGATTGGGTTAAACAAATGCCCCCCACCGTTGCGCTTACGTGGCGCTCCAAACGTGAGTGCAGCGGTGGCAGAATTCCAACCGTCGCGGCAACTCTTGGAAGTTGAAAGGGCATTTGATGCCTATAAATAGGACCTTTGGTCCTCGAGAGATGATTATCATCTTCAAAATTTTTTATCTTCAGAGCTTTGCTCTTGTCTTTAAGAACTCTAAGAATTAGAATTTCTTAGAACTTTTGAGGTAATTAATTTAAATTAAATTAAGTTAACTTTAATTAACAGGGCCTTGCTCTTAATAGATCCCTGGTCTAAAGAAAACCTATCAGGGATTTCACTTGGCAGAGCTTTGCTCTATAGGTCTGAAAGGATCTAAAGAGAACTAAAAGGAATCTTATTAGGGTTCCATTAATAGAGCTTTGCTCTCTAAAAGATTGTCCTTGTGTTTTCTTAATTCATTAATGGAGGTTTGCTCCTTCCAAATCATACAGAAGAACTCTTAAGAATTCTTCATGGATCCTGGAAGTTAAAGATGGCATTTGATATTATTATTATTATTATATCATCTTCTTAGAGCAAAGCTCTCAATGTTCTCAAGGGATTTTCTTCAAATTCTCCTCATAACTGATTTTGACCGAAGTCACTCCTGTCTGCAAAGCATTGCTCTCAAGGAGTTTAACTTTTAACTTTCTGTATCTTATTATTTGCTAATTTCCCTGTACTGTTTTCTTCAGGTATCATGGCGGCGTGTCTATATAGCCTGCACAAGTTCATCACTTATGAAGACATCCGTGTACAGGGCCGTCAACAAAACCAGGAGTTTACAGATGCCCAGTGTGCGGAGGTTATGGGTCGCCTTCACGCAAGCGTTGGTTGGCTGCTTCCTCGTCGTTCAGCTCTCTTGAAAGTCGTGCTGGGAGCGATTTGGAGAGCACTCCCGGGGTTCCACGAGGCCATGCCGCTCGATGCGCTGGATGACGCCGAAGACAAGGTGCATTCAGTGCACCTGTCGGGGCTAATCTCGAAGAATCGACGGGACAGCCTCGTCGACATTCTTCATCAAGTCTTCCAGCAGACGACGATAATCGCTGCTTATCGAAGGCTGGGGGGCTTGCCGAGGATCTTGACACCCAGGAGCGCGAGAGGCTGCGCACAAGGATAATCAGAAAGGTCAGAAGAACTCTGGATGGCCTTACTTTTGACTTCCTCAATCCGTGCCCCGGATCTGAGGTTATTCCATTGTAATAATATTTCTTGTTTACTGCTTTATGATTGTAAGAATTTTTGGCAATATTAATGGAAAAGTTTTATCCCAGCTTGTCCTATTTCTCGCTCTGAGTCTTTTGCACATGCACGAATGAGTGTGTCTCGAGTGCTTGATCAAACGCCAATCAGATGTTCTTTCTGTCGCTTTCTTCTTTCTTTTATTATCAGCATGTTGACTTGCTAATCATAATTGGCAGATAACTTAGTTTTTCCAAGAGATAGCAATAGCTTAGGCCGCAGGTTCAGATCTGCCGCCTAAGACTTTTCCACTCTATGAGCCGTGAGGGTCTCATAGAGACTTTTCTCCCTACGGATCGAGAGGATCTCGTAGGTGTATTTTCTCCTTAGGAATCGTGAGGATTCCTGAGCGCGCTCTCTTGAAAGTCGTAAGGATCTTACAAGAGAATTTATTCCCTTGCGAGTCGTGAGGACCCGTAAGTGATGGGTGAAGTTGTCCTTATCCGCATTTCACGGAGTCAGGAGTTGCTTTGGAGGCTTCCCACGGGTTCACTGCCGCGTTCGGCGAGAACTAGGCTCCGCTCTGGATGCTTCGCACGGGTTCGCTGTCGTGCTCTGCGAGGACCAGGATCCGCTCTGGACGTTTTCCACGGGGTCAGGATTGACATAAGCCGCTTTCCACGTAGCCAGGAATTTTTTGCTCTGGATGTTTCACACGGGGTCAGGATTGACATAAGCCGCGTTCCACGTAGCCAGGAATTTTTGCTCTAGATGCTTCCCACGGGTTCACTGCCGTGTTCGGCGAGAACTAGGTTCCGCTCTGGATGCTTCGCACGGGTTCACTGCCGTGCTCTGCGAGGAACAGGATCCGCTCTGGACGTTTTCCACGGGGTCAGGATTGACATAAGCCGCTTTCCACGTAGCCAGGAATTTTTTACTCTGGATGTTTCATACGGGGTCAGGATTGACATAAGCCGCGTTCCACGTAGCCAGGAATTTTGCTCTAGATGCTTCCCACGGGTTCACTGCCGTGTTCGGCGAGGACTAGGTTCCGCTCTGGATGCTTTGCACGGGTTCACTGCCGTGCTCTGCGAGGACCAGGATCCGCTCTGGACGTTTTCCACGGGGTCAGGATTGACATAAGCCGCTTTCCACGTAGCCAGGAATTTTTGCTCTGGATGTTTCACACGGGGTCAGGATTGACATAAGCCGCGTTCCACATAGCCAGGAATTTTGCTCTAGATGCTTCCCACGGGTTTGTAAGTCTACGGTAGCACCCTGGCCGTCTACAGACGCCAAATGCGGAACAAAAACTTTTTAACTGGCTCTATCGTATACTTTAACCCGGATCTGCCATTATTGCTAAACTAACAAACTGTAAAGAGTGTAGAAAGGTTATATCGAACGATCCGAGTCCTTCGTTCTTCAACCATCATCCCACGCTCCGTTGCGGCTGCTCCGATCTCGTCGATCTCCAATCTGCTCTTCCAGGTGGCACCACGTCAACGATTCTTTAAACGGGCTCCCGCCTCTGACTCGAGGCAACTCGGTCGTCAAGTTTTCTAAAAGAGACGACCAAGATTGATGTAGAGAATGAGTAGAAGACTTTGTCTCGTTCCGTCCAAAGTTATGGACGAACGGTTAATGAAGTTGCCACTCGAATCGGGTGATGGAATGAAATGAGCTGTGAAATTCCATACACCCCAAAATCTATCATAATCTTTTTACCAGATGAAAACTCAAGTGAGAGAGAGAGAGAGGAGGGGGCCGGCCATATATAGGGAGGTGGGGGGGTGAGTGTAGGAGGAGGGAGGTGACCACAAGAAAATATCATGTGTGAACACAAACAAATATCTAGTGTGAACACAAATAAATATCTAGTGTGAACACACAGTGTGAACACAAAGAAAGCAACCAATGAAACAATAACACCTCACCGCTTCTAGAAACTTCTAGAAGCATCCACACTCTTCCAAAGAAAAGATAAACCCGTCTTTAACCGAATGTTAAAAGACGGCTGATAGAAAACTGAAAACTGGCAACTTCCAAAAGTGATCCTGAAACTACTTTCAGGATAATCCCGTAACTGTATAAAAATACCCGCATTTGTATTACGACCGAATACAAATGCAACTGAGACAAAGATATTATTTCTACTCAATATAATACTCGGATCCGGCTTAAACCAAAGCCGACCAGTACCATCTGCCCGAAAAATGACACGTGCGTAAACGCACGTGCATTTTCCGAACCCTGCCATAAAACCATACGGCCTCTACAACGTTTCGCCCGAACTTGGGAAACTGTCTGTGGGGGACTCTAATGACTCGTCAGTACCCTGGCAGTGGGTTTAACCACAAACCGTCAGCGGCACTAGCTATGCGTAACGGCTGCCCATGGACTGACCTCAAGGGAGGCCGATGAGCGAACTCATCCGGAAACCCTACTGAGCCTAACAGTGACAATGTATATACAGTCCGGTCCGTTCGTCTATGAGTATCGCATATCTGCCTAGGGTGCTAGTAACGTCAGACCCCCAATAGCAGTATAAGTCGTGTCGGAGTGTAGCCCAATAACACCCTAAGATACTACTGGAGTACCTACCAGTAAATCTCCTACCACGGCCGTGGGCTTTGTGTAATGGCTCTCCTAGACACAGCACGATCTCGCCCCCAATACCGGGAGAGACGAATCCCCTGCCGATCCGCTCACGTGCCTCCATGTGGCTCGGGACTGTACCCAAAAACTACCTGTTTGCACGACTCCTTTGAGCCGTGGTAGGGTAGAAATCAAAGCACAGTGGGAACTCACACGAGACAAATGACGACCTCAAGTCGATGAACTAACCTGTGCACATGTCACCAGGGAACTGCTATCTGACGATATGTATAATACCAACTAGCAGGTTCCCGGCGAGTCCTGTCCGGTGTACTCATAACCTAATGAGCACCTGTATACATCTTAGGTGATCCAACTGAGACCAGTGGCTTGTGAGACCGGCCACCGTCCCTCGACGGGGTCTCGACTGTATACACTAGTCTACTCCGGAGTATCGATGCCCTGTCTCGAAACTCACACGACTAGGGACCACAATTAAGGATATGCATATAAACTACCCAACTCTCACGTATATGATCGCCATCATACTGTTGGTAGTAAAGCAAGATCCTAAGGGCTCTATCAAAGTGTAACTTGTACACGACTGATAAAGGCAAACCAGATAGCATACTATCATCTCGAGTAAGACTCTCTTACCGGTATAGGTCCCCCGCAATCATTGCAATCACGTACCTACGATCCAATAATTGACTCTGAGGGCACTATCTCCAACAATCTCCCACTTGCACTTAAGGCTAATTATTGCGATGTTGCGTACTCACAGCCCGTGTGAAACCAACACCCAACTCCTCTACTAATCAGTTTCACAAAGCCCGTTTGTAAAACTATTGTGTTCGAGAAATAGCCTCAGTGAGTGGATTCGCCAGGATGTTTCTTTCTATGTCTCTCTTAATCTCAAGTTCACGGAGAAAGCCATCTCCCGAATTGAGTAATACCTGTCTTAGAATATGTCTGGATATCTGATGGGACCTAGTTCATAAATGAACTCCAAATCCAAACTTCTTAGACTGTATCGAAAACTGAACCTAATCAGTATCCGGCACCAAGCCTCCCACAGTATCCTCTTGGACCACCTGTCCACAATACTGTCCCTCATCAGAGGGAAAACTATAACTCTGACAATCACTCTGTCAACCATGTCACCTTTGAAGCCTGGAATGATAATCGTCTCCCGAAGGAGACTGCCGTCGTCAAATCCGTAGAACATCTACTTATGTTCTAAAACTGCTTCCTTATATTTCTCCAGGATTGGATTAATACAAACTTATTGCAGCTAGTGCAAAAACATCTGGTTTGGTACTTGACATCTCATGATTGTCTCAATTGCCTAAGCAAGTGATATGCCAATCATGCACATCCCTCTCCACTTCAGTCTGTAAGACACCTTTAGAGAGGGTGACTCCATCACCTACAGGTACACCACCATGTTAGGAGTCATCTATTCTAAAAACCATTAGAATATTGTCAAAGTACCCACATTGGGAAACTACCCAAATCCAGATCTATAAACCATAGATTTAGAAACCAGAATGTCAAATATTATATCCATATCATGTCTGGAGAAACAACTGTGTGACGACCACAGTACAACCGATCGTAGTATAGGAATTTTACTTCCTACTCTGTGTATGTCATCCAGATACCATGACATCACACCCTACTACCCTCTTAACAGATCCATCCCCTATCCTGATTGAAGTCAAACCCATGACTGTCATATCAAAACTAGATGATCTATCTCCGCTATAACTGCTCAAGTCTATAAATAGACATAAGCATCTTGCCCACTATGCTTCCGATGCTCCCACTGACTACGACAACCCTCCTACCGAGTCTCATAGCCTGGAACAACAGTAGTGTCAAGTCTGGATAAATAAGAACCTCCCTGTCACCGTCTTTGAGGCTACCGGAGTACCTCTCGGGTGTCTGAGGTTACACACCATATCTGCGGAGTGGCTAATGGAATGTCAAACCTGATTGAATATATAGGTCCTATTAAATTTTCCGTAATCGTTCGCGGTTCTGGAATCACTTCCAGTTCTACCATACTCCCACTACTGTTTTCTGAAAAAGATCCATTTTATTAAAACTGTGGCGAGTCAAGAACAATATCACTATTGATCTTTCAAATGGTAGAATATCAACCCTCGTCATAGCCAGGGTCAACCCACAAACAGCCATTACAGAAACGTGCCCTGAGTTATCCAGAGTCTGGTTTTAAGCATAAGCTGGACAGCTCCCCGTACCTTAACATCTTTTAAGGTATGAAGCATTCTATATCCAATATAGAAACTTTGGCACTTTATTTAATTGGAACCAGATTCAAATCATGCAGCTGTCTCCAGTGCATATCAACTTAATGGAAAGAGGCTAATCAGCATTACTCAACTTAGGAATCCATCCAATTATGAGTAACCTGAAAGAGAAACAAGTTTCTCAAAACCATTACTATCATCTGAATACCAATCACAAGAATCTACATCTTCGATCTCTTTGAAGAATCCCGATACTTGTGATACCTGGTTCTCTACTTTATTCTTATACCCACAACTTCTCAAAACTTAGACCTTGTATTTCTACGAAACACTTGTCTAAATACTAGAGAAGTTATAAGTAAACAGAACATAGTACGAGGACCTACCCCTTTGTCCTGATGGACACTTGGACAACATACAATATTCTGTATAAGTCCGCTGAGTTGAACAACTCATAACCTGTGCGTCGTAGGTTGAAAACTGTACCCTGGCGATTTCCTCAAATATCACCAATTGCAACGAATTCCGATATAATGAGGATAATTACCTAATTCCCAATAACTTACTCCTACTCATCATCTGTAAAACCATACAGATACGAGAATGAAATCTGGTAAATACATACCCTTGGAGTAAGTATCTAATCGGGAAAACAGTTTTTCTTTAATAATGCACTGAAACATGAAAATGTTTCGTAGGGGTATGCTTGTATTCATAGTAATGCCTCTTCCATTATCCAATTCATGACTATAACCGTATATCTCTTTGTCATCTCTCCAAATCCCTTTATTTGTCTTTAGTCGTTACCTTCTGTACACCATCGTTAGGCTAAATGGTTTTCTTCCTTCCATACCGTTCGGCACCAGCCTATGGTTTGGAAGAAGACTATCCAGTAAGCATAATAGGTGTACCCTCCTAAACCAAGGAGTACTCATATCTTGAGAGAAGGTGATGATAAAAGACAACTGAATAATACCTTATTCCTTTAAAGGTGAAATAGGAGTGGCGATGAAGTATGCGGTTTTGGTCGTGAATGATATCAGTCGCAATTTACTTTGCCCTCTTTCTAATCCCTTTATTTTGTCTTTACATATTACCTTCTGCACACCCTACTTAGGCTAATTGGTTTTCTTCATTCGCTACCTTTCGGCACCTGCCTATGGTTTGGAATAAGACTATCCAATAAGCGTAATAGGTGTACTCTCCTAAACCAAGGAGCCCTCGCAACCTGAGAGAAGGTGATAATAAAAGACAACTGAATAAACCTATTCTATTTCTCCTGAACCTGGATCCATCCTCGAAGAAGTCCCTTCGAGTTCGTATATAACCATACGATGGATCTATCCAATGGAAGTGGATGTCCGTAGTAATACGGGGTGTTCTGAGAAATACAAAGGGTAAAAGAAGAAGTGGCAATGACTTATGTAACTCAGACAATCCAAAAGCTAGTATTTTAAGAAGGTTCGGTCAACCTGGTCACTGAGTCATAGTCTAGGGTCGGTCAAAGGTCGCTGCCAGAGAGAGAGAGAAAAGAAACACTCTGCGTGCACTCTAACCTAGATCAGAATGGTTATCACTTTATCTAATCCGGAAACCTCCCACTGTTCTGTCAAATTCTCCTCCAAACCTAAAAGAAGAATCAATCGGGATCACCCGAAGAGTAAACCAACTCATCAGTGGGAATCGGGATCCAACTCTCATCGCATGATAACGTGATGGAATGCATCCACGTTACTCATACTCCAGAAGGTATGCGCATACTTGGCAAGTTTCAGTTTCTTTAGAAACTCCCGATATGATTTTTGCCCCATGCTCTTATGACCTTGGCTTTGGTCAAAATATCATAAGTCACATGCCAAGTTCTACCCGTCACTATCTTGTCAATTTGAACACACCCGCACATGCCCCTGACTTTGGCCAATAGGCAGAACGACTGTCCCAAACCAACTTATCTATCTATGCAACAAATGAATACCCAGCAGCTACCAAACACTATGCCTTAACTTTGGCTAAAATGCATAGCTTGAATACTACTGAATACCCAAAAGAAATGACGGAGGGCTACGGCTGGTTTTTGGCGAAAAACCTTTAACGTAGTGAACTTGATATCGCTGAAGGAGCCTGATAGCTTTTTATAAAAATATAGTGGCGAAAACCTTTTGCTAAAGAGGTCACTCCCGGTGAAGGGATCTCGGCTCTTTCCTCGTGGAATGAGGTGCAGGATATTCCACTGAATACCGCGATGCAAAGCAACATGTAATCGACTATAGTGAAGTTATTACCCTGACGCAAACTTTTGCCCAAGGGGTCAGTCCCGGTGAAGGGATATCGGCCCTTGCCCCGTCGAATGAGGTGCAGGATATTCCACTGAATACCGCTATGCAAAACAAAAAGAAACATCTTTGCAATAACACCTTTTAAATTTGTTCCAACAACTGCAAACAGGTTTGTTTTACTTTGCATTGATCAGAATCAACGCAGTCCCATCAATAATCACACCAGAAAAGAACGAAAATAAAATGTACATATATGCCATCCGCATTCGTCACTGGGTCCCGTCATCACCCGTTAGGTTACTTAACTAACGACAGAGCGGGGACTGGACTAGCACGGGTGTGAAACATATACAACATCTAATAGTATATAAACCAATATACAATAATCGCTCCAGGCGTGATAATATGCAACATTACAGAAAAGTAATAAGCATCACAGAACAATACAGATAATCTGGGATCCCCGGGTTTCACAGAACCGCTGCTGAAACCCGACGTTCCCCTGTCGTGTGGATAGCCTGTGCAATGAAACCTAGACCCCTACGGGTGCGGCAAGTTATACGCCAAAACCTGAAGCGAGGCAGCCCCTACAGCAAAGTGAATGGACCACCCAGCACTTCACGGAATCCGGTAATCTTGGGCACCCCTCCTTGGGTCAACCTGTACCCCCTACGAGTGCGGCGAATAGTCTGCCAATTCTAGAGTGAGGCCCCTCTGCCTCTCAAAGCCATGAGATGCGGACCCGTTGCCCCCCAGAACCCGGCTATCCATGCACTCCGTCGCGGGGCAAAACCTAGTACAGTAATGAATAATAGTATAACAGGTACATCGACCGCAACCTGGTCGTGCCCCAAAAGAATATTATACAACAGGCAGTGACGGCAGTCCACAAGTTGGACGCTCGCCCTGCAATATCAAATGTACAAATAAATCCAAACTGCACTATCATTGCACACTGCTATCCACCACGACAAATCCGCAACATCACAGCACAACACAGAACATCAACGCGAATGCCACGTTCGCAAACCCGTCTAAAAGAACTATAGCAATCAGACGCGGTTTATCGATCAAATGACATTCCCAGTCGGAGATATAATGTAAGCACTGTAAACTAACGTGTTTAAATTTCGATCGACTAAATATCACGAAGTGGGCCCCACGAACAACTGGTGAACAGTAACAAAAACCGGGTCCAAAAGATATATACCAAAAACCCCAATTTCCAGAGAAGAATACACTGTGCAAGTTTGGGGGCATGATCACTCAGAACGGCCGCGGATGCGCGGCCAAACCATGGGTTTGGCCGCGATTCCGCGGCAGTCTTGTCGATTCATGAGCCCAAATTTGTACGGTGTTCTTATAAACCCCTGCACAGTTTTCTGAGATATGTAGAATAATTTTAGGACATCATTTAAAATCGACAGAAACTGTGAAGCTTGAAAATTGTGTTTTTCGATATCCGGTTCGATCGATATTTTAAACGCGTTAGCACAAGTTAGTATAGCAAAATGGTGAGGCTCTGATACCACTGTAAGTCTACGGTAGCGCCCTGACCGTCTACAGACGCCAAATGTGGAACAAAAACTTTTTAACTGGCGCTATCGTATACTTTAACCCGGATCTGCCATTATTGCTAAACTAACAAACTGTAAAGAGAGTAGAAAGGTTATACCGAACGATCCGAGTCCTTCGTTCTTCAACCATCATCCCACGCTCCGTTGCGGCTGCTCCGATCTCGTCGATCTCCAATCTGCTCTTCCAGGTGGCACCACGTCAACGATTCTTTAAACGGGCTCCCGCCTCTGACTCGAGGCAACTCGGTCGTCAAGTTTGCTAAAAGAGACGACTAAGATTGATGTAGAGAATGAGTAGAAGACTTTGTCTCGTTCCGTCCAAAGCTATGGACGAACGGTTAATGAAGTTGCCACTCGAATCGGGTGATGGAATGAAATGAGCTGTGAAATTCCATACACCCCAAAATCTATCATAATCTTTTTACCAGATGAAAACTCAAGTGAGAGAGAGAGAGAGGAGGGGGCCGGCCATATATAGGGAGGTGGGGGGTGAGTGTAGGAGGAGGGAGGTGACCACAAGAAAATATCATGTGTGAACACAAACAAATATCTAGTGTGAACACAAATAAATATCTAGTGTGAACACACAGTGTGAACACAAAGAAAGCAACCAATGAAACAATAACACCTCACCGCTTCTAGAAACTTCTAGAAGCATCCACACTCTTCCAAAGAAAAGATAAACCCGTCTTTAACCGAATGTTAAAAGACGGCTGATAGAAAACTGGAAACTGGCAACTTCCAAAAGTGATCCTGAAACTACTTTCAGGATAACCCCGTAACTGTATAAAAATACCCGCATTTGTATTACGACCGAATACAAATGCAACTGAGACAAAGATATTATTTCTACTCAATATAATACTCGGATCCGGCTTAAACCAAAGCCGACCAGTACCATCTGCCCGAAAAATGACACGTGCGTAAACGCACGTGCATTTTCCGAACCCTGCCATAAAACCATACGGCCTCTACAACGTTTCGCCCGAACTTGGGAAACTGTCTGTGGGGGACTCTAATGACTCGTCAGTACCCTGGCAGTGGGTTTAACCACAAACCGTCAGCGGCACTAGCTATGCGTAACGGCTGCCCATGGACTGACCTCAAGGGAGGCCGATGAGCGAACTCATCCGGAAACCCTACTGAGCCTAACAGTGACAATGTATATACAGTCCGGTCCGTTCGTCTATGAGTATCGCATATCTGCCTAGGGTGCTAGTAACGTCAGACCCCCAATAGCAGTATAAGTCGTGTCGGAGTGTAGCCCAATAACACCCTAAGATACTACTGGAGTACCTACCAGTAAATCTCCTGCCACGGCCGTGGGCTTTGTGTAATGGCTCTCCTAGACACAGCACGATCTCGCCCCCAATACCGGGAAAGACGAATCCCCTGCCGATCCGCTCACGTGCCTCCATGTGGCTCGGGACTGTACCCAAAAACTACCTGTTTGCACGACTCCTTTGAGCCGTGGTAGGGTAGAAATCAAAGCACAGTGGGAACTCACACGAGACAAATGACGACCTCAGGTCGATGAACTAACCTGTGCACATGTCACCAGGGAACTGCTATCTGACGATATGTATAATACCAACTAGCAGGTTCCCGGCGAGTCCTGTCCGGTGTACTCATAACCTAATGAGCACCTGTATACATCTTAGGTGATCCAACTGAGACCAGTGGCTTGTGAGACCGGCCACCGCCCCTCGACGGGGTCTCGACTGTATACACTAGTCTACTCCGGAGTATCGATGCCCTGTCTCGAAACTCACACGACTAGGGACCACAATTAAGGATATGCATATAAACTACCCAACTCTCACGTATATGATCGCCATCATACTGTTGGTAGTAAAGCAAGATCCTAAGGGCTCTATCAAAGTGTAACTTGTACACGACTGATAAAGGCAAACCAGATAG
This sequence comes from Agapanthus africanus, assembly GCA_030015575.1. Classification (NCBI taxonomy): domain Eukaryota; kingdom Viridiplantae; phylum Streptophyta; class Magnoliopsida; order Asparagales; family Amaryllidaceae; genus Agapanthus; species Agapanthus africanus. Next base: position 124,465,995 of record CM057350.1, on the reverse strand, counting down.
CATACTATCATCTCGAGTAAGACTGTCCTACCGGTATAGGTCCTCCGCAATCATTGCAATCACGTACCTGCGATCCAATAATTGACTCTGAGGGAACTATCTCCAACAGGGTTCACTGCCGTGTTCGGCGAGGACTAGGTTCCGCTCTGGATGCTTCGCATGGGTTCACTGACGTGCTCTGCGAGGACTAGGATCCGCTGTGGACGTTTTCCACGGGGTCAGGATTGACATAAGCCGCTTTCCACGTAGCCAGGAATTTTTGCTCTGGATGTTTCACACGGGGTCAGGATTGACATAAGCCGCGTTCCACGTAGCCAAGAATTTTGCTCTGGATGTTTCACACGGGGTCAGGATTGACATAAGTCGCGTTCCACATAGCCAGAAAATTTTTGCTCTAGATGCTTCCTATGGGTTCACTGCCGTGTTCGGTGAGGACTAGGCTCCGCTCTGGATGCTTCTCGCGGGTTCACTGTCGTCCTCTGCGAGGACCAGGATCCGCTCTGGACATTTTCCACGGGGTCAGGATTGACATAAGCCGCTTTCCACGTAGCCAGGGATTTTTTTCTCTGGATGCTTCACACGGGGTCAGGATTGACATAAGCCGCGTTCCACGTAGCCAGGAATTTTGCTCTAGATGCTTCCCATGGGTTCACTGCCGTGTTCGGCGAGGACTAGGTTCCGCTCTGGATGCTTCACGCGGGTTCACTGCCGTGCTCTGCGAGGACCAGGATCCGCTCTGGACGTTTTCCACGGGGTCAGGCTTGACATAAGCCGCTTTCCACGTAGCCAGGAATTTTTTTTGCTTTGGATGTTTCATACGGGGTCAGGATTGACATAAGCCGCGTTCCACGTAGCCAGAAAATTTTGCTCTAGATGCTTCCCACGGGTTCACTGCCGTGTTCAGCGAGGACTAAGCTCCGCTCTGGATGCTTCGCACGGGTTCAATGCCGTGCTCTGCGAGGACCAGGATCCACTCTGGACGTTCTCCACGGGGTCAGGATTGACATAAGCCGCTTTCCACGTAGCCAGGAATTTTTTTGCTCTGGATGCTTCACACGGGGTCAGGATTGACATAAGCCGCGTTCCACATAGCCAGGATTTTTTGCTCTAGATGCTTCCCACGGGTTCACTGCCGTGTTCAGCGAGGACTAGGTTCCGCTCTGGATGCTTCGCACGGGTTTAGTGCCGTGCTCTGCGAGGACCAGGATCCGCTCTGGACGTTTTCCATGGGGTCAGGATTGACATGAGCCGCTTTCCACGTACCAGGAATTTTTTGCTCTGGATGTTTCACACGGGGTCAGGATTGACACAAGCCGCGTTCCACGTAGCCAGAAATTTTGCTCTAGATGCTTCCCACGGGTTCACTGCCGTGTTCGGCGAGGACTAGGTTCCGCTCTGGATGCTTCGCACGGGTTCACTGCCGTGCTCTGCGAGGACCAGGATCCGCTCTGGACGTTTTCCATGGGGTCAGGATTGACATAAGCCGCTTTCCACGTAGCCAGGAATTTTTTGTTGATTGTATCCGTATTTCATGGAATGAGGGTTTGACTCTTGGTGATCTGTATATCGCCGAGCCATGGAACTGGGAGTTGCCGCTGTTCTGCTTCGCTTGAAGTTGTATCCGTTATTACGAGACGGGTGTTGAGATGACCTCTAGGTCATTTGCGACCCGTCGAGATTTGGCTTCTTCTTATGATGAAACCTGGGAGAGGAGTATGATCCCTTCTTTGTTTACGCCCTTGAATTGTATACAGGGTTTGATGTAATATCACCTGTAGGGCATAAATTTCATTTTTCATTTTGTTTCTTTTTCCGCGATGCTCTATCATTTTAGCTTTTATATCGCGAAGGTCGCGATTGCCCTATCATTTCGGCTATTTTTCGCTGTGCCCCATCATTTCGGCTATTTATTTTATTTTTACTCGCTGCTTTTTATTGCGAGTTGCCCCATCATTTCGGCTATTTATTTTATTTTTACTCGCTATTTTTTATTGCGAGTTGCCCCATCATTTCGGCTATTTCATGCATACATTCTTACTTGCTGATTTTTATTGCAAGTTGCCCTATCATTTAGGTTATTTCATTCATACATTCTTACTTGCTGATTTTTATTGCAAGTTGTCCAATCATTTCGGCTATTTCGTATGCATGTGCGGCCTACCGGCTTTTCACCGTAATCCTGCAATTAGACACCGATTTCGGCATCAGCACCGCTACAACTGGGATATTGCTAGGAGCGAATCATTATTTGCCTCTGTCGATATCGATCAAAGATGGCTTAGCGAACAGGGTTAAGGTCCTGTCGACTAAGGCTTTTGACTTCATGAGCCGTAAGGGTCTCACAAAGTTATTTCTCCCTACAAGTCGTGAGGATCTTGTAGGTGTATTTTCTCCTTAGGAATCGTGAGGATTCCTAAGTGTTTGTTCTTTTGTAAGTCGTAAGGATCCTACAGGAGGATTTTCTTCTTGTAAGTCGAGAGGACTTATAAGGGTTGTTTGTCATGCGAACATATCCCCAGTTTCGGATGGGACTTGATTAGGGAAATGTTTATTCACGCCCGTGGATTGTATACAAGAGCCAGTACTGGACCACTTGTAGGGCAATATCGAAGGTTGTGGGGGTTGCTTAAGCACAGGTTTAGGTCTCTGTGACTTAAGACTTTCAAATCTTATGAGCCGTGAGGGTCTCATAAGAGAGTTCTCCTTACGAGTCGTGAGGATCTCGCAAGTGTATTTTCTCCTTAAGAATCGTGGGGATCCCTAAGTGTGTTGCTTCCCTGTGAGTCGTAAGGATCTCACGCGGGTGGTTTCTCCTTACAAGGTCGAGAGGACCTCGTAAGTGTCTTTTAACGAGGTTGCGCCCTTTCGGGTTTTCACAAACACTCGCCGGTAGTCCTGGTGTTTTTACTCACGGAGCCCTTTCGGGTTTTCATCCGTGCCCATTTTGCTTATGGACATACCGTTTTTTTATTCTTTTTATTTTCTTCTCTCTTCTTTTTTTTTACGAGGCCGCGCCCTTTCGGGTTTTCACGAACACTCGCTAGTAGCCCTGCTGTTTTTACTCACGAAGCCCTTTCGGGTTTTCATCCGTGCCCTTTTTGCTTATGGACATACCGTTTTTTTTTGTTTTTTTTTTGTCAGCTTATGGATGCTGCGGTATTAGTTTAAGGACGTTTCGGTCCGCTATTAGTTTAAGGACGTTTCGGTCCGTCATCGTCATATTTGAGGCGAAGCTTTAGTTTACTGACTTTTCAGTCCCTGGGGCCTTCCTTATTAATGGGCATGATGCCCCCGGCGTCTCCATCTTTCCCGATGTGTGCGGTTGTGGCAGGCTTACCTTCCACTTTTCGGAGATGAGGAACTTGCCTTGTTGGTATTGATCTTCAACCCAGTTTTTGAAGACGTAGCAATCCTCGATCAGGTGACCCAGTACTCGGTGATAGGGACAGTAGTTGGGCTTATTGACGTCATTTGGTTGCGACGGACGTTTTGGCTCCGGCAGATTTTATGAGTCGGTTGCGCAACGCCAGCTCGAACAGTCCCCTTGTTTTATCTTGCGGAAACGAGTAAGGGCGTTTCAACTTTTCTTGGAGGGGTTGCTGCTTGTTGTTTCGGCAAACAACCGGTCTAGGGCCACTCGATTGCTGTTGAGCATTGGCTACGAAGGCTGTCTTTTCCTTCCTTTTATCCTTTTTACTCGATCCTTTGTTTGCGGGGCCGAGATTTTTTTCGAGTAGTGTGCGTTTGCATGGCTGAACGTCCTCGCAACTTCTAAATTCTTTCATTTTCGAAATAGATTCCTTAAGGAGAGGGTTGAGGGCAGCTTCTTCCTCAGAGTCGCTTCCAAAGGTGATAATTTGCGATCCCTTGGAATCGGCTATATGACAGTCGGCGGCGGCTCTTTTGCGCTCATCTATCGCATTTTTTTAACGTCTACGAGCTTCACATTTTGTCCTGTCAAAGTGTTGCTTTTGAGCGACATACCCTTGCCACCAACAGTTAAAGGATTCGCAGTCTTCAGTAGGATATATGATTTTCTGATGATATAAGCAGAAGTTAGGATGCATCTTTACTCCACCGAAAGTATTTTCTTCAGAGGGTGGTAGCTTCATTCCCGCTGATAGGGCTTTGGCGAACCTTTTCCTCGTCTTGAATTTGTTTTTATCTGCAGTGGATTGATTTTGATTTGACAGGAGTGTCTTGGCTCTTTCCAGTATGGCCATCTCACGCTCGTGATTGGATTTTGCTTTCAGACGAATTTCATTTAGGAAGATATCGATCAACTCGTCTGACGGCCGTAGAATTTCCGGATCAGGGTTCGCCCTTGGTTTCTCGGCGCAAGAAGCCTCTTCATCATCCGCCAGTGAATGAGAGATCACATGACAAGTCGCTATGTAGTCTTCGGATTCGTCTGATGAGTTTTCTCCATTGTTTTCGTCCTTGACAAAAGAACAAGCTGCCCTCATCATGTCCGTTTTCTTTGGAGTGTGCGGCTGTGGTGGATTTACCTTCCATTTTTCAGATAGGCAAACTTGCCTTGTAGGTATTGATCTTCAATCCATCCCTTGAAGACGAAGCAATCCTCAATCGGATGGCTTACCGTTTGATGATAAGGGCAATAATTGGGGTTATTCGCCTCGTTGGGTTGTGGCGGTTGCCTTGGATTCGGCAAGTTGATAAGCCTGTTGCGCACAACCAGCTCGAACAGCCTTTTCGTCTTATCCCGCGGGAATGAGTAGGGGCACCTCATTTTCTCAATATAGAACCGCCGTCTCTCTCCCGATTGATCCGCTAGCTTTGGGGTGCTGGGTTGCTGCTGAGCATTCGCAACGAAGGTTGCCTTCCCTTTACCCTTGTCATTCCGCGGTTCTGGCTTCGGGGGAGAAGGTCTGTGACCCATTTGATCCATCTGGGCCAGCTTTTCGATCAAAGCCTGGAATGTGGTCGGCTTAAAGAACATCATGAACTGTGAGATAGTGGCATGAGGGTCTAGGGTACCCACGAACATGCCCACCGCGGGCGCTTCTTCAATGCGCTGTTCGCATTTCGACCACAAGTTTCGCCAGCGTATAGCGTCCTGAACCCACGTCTCGCCCGGCCTTACCCTGGCATTAATCAATGCTGCTATCGGGGCCCGTTCGCTGGCGCTCGCGAATCGCTGAGCGAATAGCAACTCCATTTCAGCGAACGTCTTGACAGAATCGTTCGGGAGTTCGGAATACCATTCGAACGCTGTTTCTGACAAGCTGCCGATGAATTGGCGAAGCATCAATTTGTCATCGCCTCCAGTATTGCCGCATAAGGCCCTGAATTGGGCGACATGCTGATGCGGATTCCCTGTCCCTTTATATATGTGGAACTTAGGTATTGTATAGCCCGGCGGGTACTGTACCTGATTATACCAGCCCGGATATGGTTGTCCTGTTTCGATGATCTGACCGGCTGCCTCAGTCGCATGATGCACCTGTATCTGCTGGGCTATATATTCGTCCAGGTCAGTTTTGGAGATTGCCTCCTCCTTGGCTGTTGACAAAGCCAGTGGAGGATTTGATGTTTCTTCCCTGTCGTCTTCAAGGACAACCGGAGGATCTTCAGCAGGAGGGTTCTGCTGAATCATCATCCCTACCATATCTTGGAAGAGAAGCGCCATTTGTTTTATATTAGCCGCTTGTTCTGCAGCTTCTTTGTCCTTCTTTTCGAGGACTCTGCGTAGGTAATCAGCGTCAGTTTCTTGTTCATGACGCTGCTCCGATGATGCCTCTGAGCTTTCTTTTAGCTCGGCAAGTGCGGCCATTGCAGTCATCATCTCTTAAAGCTTTTGCAACTGCTCCTGAGCTTTGGTCAGGGATCGGGTGAGTGGTCGGTGACCCGTCGATGCACGGCTTTCCTCCTTTCCAGAAGTCATATAAACAGTGTGCACCACCATACCCCCAGACTTGGGGCGTTTGTGCCCATCGCTTTTACGTTTCGCCTTGTTCACAAGGGATTTTTGCGGCCTCCTTTTCTTTTGAGTGATTGACGTTGAGGGTGTCGTTGTAGTGGACACTCGAGTAACCGTCGCTTCTTTCGACCTGACAGAGTAGTCTTCCTCCTGCCGAACCTTCGTCTTTTTCTGTCGGCGGAGATAGTTTTCATCAATCACCGACTCTTAGACCTGTTGCCAGACTTTGTAAATTTTAAAGGACAGCCGGTGAGGGGGCTGCTCTAGCTTCTTCTCTGGAGTGTTCTCTACAGGTGAAGGAGTTCGCTTCAGCACCGCAACAGGAGAGTTTCTGCGCACCGTGTTCAGCAATTCAAAGCTGTTCCCGGTTGGAACAGCAGCATCGATCCCCACCGTTGGAGCTGGCAGAGTTATCCCAGAGGGGGAGTTGCCCCCAGCCTTCCTCACTCGGCGCCAGTGGCGACGTTGAGCATGACGAGCCGTTGGGACTGGCTCGGAGATAGAGACAGCTTCTTTTTGCCCCCTGTCTGAATGAGGCGCCGCTGGTGTTAACCTCTTAAAGACTGAGGTTGTCCTTTGAGGGGTGATATTCAACCTGTCGAAGACAGATCCTCGAGCAGGGGTAGGAGCAGGAATAGTCAGTCTTGAAAAGACTGACTCTTTGACAGGGGAAGCCGCCTTGATGACTTCTGGAGCAGCGGCTATTGCCTTCCTTGGGACGGCCACCTTGGGATTCACAGGCTTCTTGGTGGGCCCTTCAGAGTTTTGATCCAGCCTAGCAAAGACAGAGGCTGTTGGCTTGGTAATGGATGACCCGTTGACAGGGGCCGTCGTAGCAGTGAGCCGGTCGAAGACCGACTTCTTGTTCACTTCCGGTGCAGGTATTGGCATAGAAAAGCTTGAAGGTGGGATCATGGTCCCGAAAAACAGGCCGGTGGTGGCTTAGTCCACCTGTTCTACCGGCAGAGCGAGGAAGGAAGCCGCTTGGGGCCCATATGCTACACCTCTAGGTGAGGTGGAGCGTCCGTTGCAGTAGCACTTCGAGCAGTTGGTGCAGTTAAAGGCAATGGATGCTTGAGTTCTGCGCCAGGCAAAAGACCAAATCTTAGTAACTTGAAAATCCAAAGGCAACCGTTAACAAACCGCGATTCGTTCGCGAAGACGACACACGAAGTGTGGAGTGGAAAGAGGAAAAGGTCCCACCGGGCGTACAAGAATCTGTTCCCCTCCGAATGGCGGCGGAGACGACGTGAGGACGTCTTGCCTGTGATTCGGGGCAGATGCTATATGGTTTTCATCCGTCCACCTCTCCGAAGATGCCAAGTTGATTTATGGCACCGTTTATCGGAGGTTTAGACGGATGCGGCCGGTGTAGCAGACTTCGTAAGATTCCCCCTCGCTAGAGGGGTTTTTGATTGTGGGGACGCTCTTTCCTGCAGGCGCAAGCCCCTGCAGTTAATTACGCCACCGCGTCGCGGTAGCCACTTTCTCCTTCTCCATAATTTCACTTCGTGTCGTGTGTGTTTGTTTTGTTTGTGGTTGCCCGTGGATTGTATACGGAGACTAAGTTATGCCATCGCCCGTAGGACGTGGATTAGTCCAAATCCGTATTTACTTAGATTTGGGTTTGGTGTTTTAGTTCAAGGATACGTTAGCCATATTGAGGCTAAAATCAACTTAAACGTTCGTTAAGGATACGTTAGTCCTGTTTAAGACTAAGATCTACTTAACGTGGTGACCCATTTAATATATGGCCGTCGGGACTCGTCACCTCTCTGACGTCGTTGAAGAATTACAACGATAGGTGTCAGAGGAGTTCAGAGATGTACCTTTGAACCGAAGTTGATTAGGGAATATGGAGTCTGTTGAAATGCTTAAGGATACGTTAGCCTTGTTTGGGGCTAAGATCTACTTAAGCGGGATCGTTTAGATCCGACAGAAGAGCGTTTGGAGGCTCTATTATTCCAGTTTAGGGACGTGGTGGTCCATCGCCAGTTTAGGGACGTGGTGGTCCAATGCCAGTTTAGGGACGTGGTGGTCCATCATTAGTTTAAGGACGTTTCGGTCCAACATTAGTTTAAGGACGTTTCGGTCCACGAGTTTAAGGACCCCGCAGTCCGTATTGATGTGTGGTCGTCGGGACCCGTCACCTCTCTGACGTCGTTGAAGGATTACAATGATAGGTATCAGAGGAGCTCGGAGATGTACCCTTGAACCGGTTGTAAATTGATTTAGGAGAGCGGCTGTGCTCGGTCAATTTAGTTTGAGGACTTACGGCCATGATTGGGCTAAGTCCAGTTGAAAAATATTCAACGCCTTTATTTATCTTCGGCCTACTATGCATGTCCACATTTAAATAATGCATTGCATTAATTTTTATTTTTGTTTGGGCTCTGCCCATAAAGGATGCAGAGCACTGATTTGTATTTTATTTGGGTTCTGCCCATTTATAAATGATGCAGAGCATCAATTTGTTTTGGGCTTTGCTCATTTATTGCTTTGCAATTTAATTAGGCCTACTAGGTCTTTTTGATTTGGGCCTGGCCCTTTAGGAAATGCATTGCATTTGTCAGGCGCTTTGTGCCAATCACTGAGCGCAAGCGCTTATGGTGTTGACACGTGTCCCTCAAGCGCAGTACGCTGCGCCAATGCGCTGCGCTTGCGCTGCATAAACGTGGCGCGCTCTGGTAAGTTGCGCCAATTCCAGAGAGCAAGGCTCTATTTCAAAAGCGCATAGCGCAGATGGTTCAGATGTTGACACATGGCGCTCTCTGGTGGCTTGCGCCAATCCAGGAGCGCAACAGCGCAGTTTGCAAGTGCAAGGCACTATAATTTGAGAATCTTTTTTAGAACCAACGGTTCATGAAAAAGTGCAAAGCACTGTTTGTTTTCTTGATCTAATTTAGATCAAAGAGAACAAGTTTTTCTTGTTTCTCTTATTTCAAAGAATCAATGGTTCATAAAAAGAGCAAAGCACTATTATTACTTATTTTTCTTTTTATCATCGATCTTCTTCTCAGATTAATGATCTGTTTTTAAGAGAAATTTCTCTTTTTTCTAAAGGTTTTTACCTTTTTTTTTGTTCTTGAGGAATTCTCTCCAATTCTTCAGAGTTCTCAATGATAATATTGATGCCTTTGATTTGAGGTCTAGGGGTCTTTATATAGTGCCCATCAGTTTGTTGAATTTGTTAACGAGATCTTTCTCTGAGTGATTTGGGGAATTTTCCCCACCGTTGGATCTTTGATCCAAGGGCTTCTGTTTTACAGAAGAAAATCTTCTTGGTTTAACAAGAACAGAAAGATTTCTTTAAAATTTCAATTCTGTTTGGCGCAAATGCCCCAGCGCGTGACACGTGTCAAGCAGCGCACAGCGCAACGCAACTGCGCTAGCGCATCTGCGCTGACACGTGTCAAGTAGCGCACAGCGCAGCGCCACTGCGCTAGCGCAACTGCGCTGACATGTGCCGTGCAGCGCAAAGCGCAACGCAACTGCGCTAGCGCATCCGCGCTGACGCGTGTCGCGCAGCGCAGTGCTTGCGCAACTGAAGCGTTGCTTCCTTTTGTTTTTTAGTAGAGCTTTGCTCTAATTGGGCGCGCTGCGCTCTCTGCGCTGGCGTGCCTGATTTTGACACGTGGCGCCCTGCGCGCAGCGTAGAGGATCTGAAGCGTTGCTTCATTTATTAAGGTTTAAATTTTCAAAGTAGAGCTTTGCTCTGATTGGGGAAAACAAAAGCGTTGCTTCGTCTCCCGCCTTGGAATTAGAACAGAGCTCTGCTCTGATTGGGTTAAACAGTAACGAGACAAAGTGTTCTACTCATTCTCTACTTCATCTTGGTCGTCTCTTTTGGCAAACTTGACGACCGAGTTGCCTCGGTTCAGAGGCGGAAGCCCGTTTAAAGATCCATCGACGTGGTGCCACCTGGACGAGAAGACTGGAGATCGAGGAGATCGGAGCAGCCGCAACAAAACGTAGGATGATGGTTGAAGACCGAAGGACTCGGATCATTCGGTATAACGTTTCTACCCATTTGTACTTTGTTAGTTTAGCTTTAATGGCAGATCCGGGTTACGGTACACGATACTGCCAGTTTGTAAAAAGTTTTTGTTTCGTATTTGGCGTCTGTTAGACGGCCGGGGCGCTACCGTGGACTTACAAAGAAGAGGTGAGGAAAACAAGTGGCATAAGCAACTCAAGAAATGGCTAAGTGTTTTCTTTTCCAAGTGAGAAAATGAGAATGAGTAATGAAGCAAGTGAAGAAAAACAATGAGCAAGCCCACTCAAGAAATGATGGCAGCCCCCATCCAATAATGCACACAAAAAAATCTCCTCATTTTTCCAATAAACAAGTCCATGCCATACCTCTTTACATTCTAAACAATGTTCATGCCCCTCACCCCCTCCACCTCATTTTCCAAAATGATTTTGCAAAAATAAAAATCAAATAATGAGGTGTTAAATCTTCTAGAAACTATTCCGTATAAATACGGAATACAACCTGGTATACGTATCGAAATACATACACGCGTATTCGTACAAAAATATGAATAACCAAGAAAGAAAATGAATAGTGAACAATAATACTAGAATACATATATATAAATACATATATAAATTATTAAATCAAAACCTGATTTAATAATCCGGCTCAATCCTGAGCCGCCAGTATTATCAACTGTTCGATCAAAGTCTGTGTAGCATGTACACATATTTAATCGGACACCTGTATGTACCAACATACATCATCTACACCATATCGCCTGAACCGTGAAAACCCTCTATGTGGGACTCTAAAGACTCGTCAATACGCTGAGAGTGGATTTAACCACAAGCACGTCAGTGACACTAGCTGTACGTAACAGCTACCCAGGTATTGAGTGAAAGAAAGGCCGACGAGCAAACTCATCCATACCCCTACCGAGCCTGACAGTGACAATATCCGTACAGTCCAGTCTGTTCATCTAAGATATCGCATATCGGGTCTAGGGGGTGGATAAAGTCAGACCCCTAATAACACGATAATTCGTGTCAGTATGAGACCCATCACCACTGAGAAACCACTGATCAGAATCAGTGATTCTCGACTACCTTGGTCAATGATTTCTGGTGATAGCCACCCGTACACTCCACGACATCAACCCCCAATACCGGGAGAGACGAATCTCCTGACGATCCACTCACTGCCTCCATGTGGCTCGGGACTGTACCCAACTAAAACATGTTTGCACGACTCCTTTGAGCTGTGGTAGGGTAGTAATCAAAGCACAGTGGGAACTCACACGAGACAAATGACAATCTTGAACGATAGACTAACCTTTACACATGTCACCAGGGAACTGCTATATGACAATAGGTATAATACCAACTAGCATGTTCCCGGCGAGTCTGTCCGGTGTACTCATAATCCAATGAGCACCTGTATACATCTTAGGTGAACCAACTGACACCAATGGCTTGTGAGACCGGCCACCGCCCCTCGTCGGGGTCTCAATCAGTATACACTAGTCTACTCTTGGAGTATCGATGCCCAGTCTCGAAACTCCCATGACTAGGGATATTTTAAGGATGTGCTTATAGACCACCTAACTCCCACGTATATGATCGCCATCATACTGCTGGTAGTCAAGAAAGAATCCTATAGACTCTATTAACATGTAATAGCGATATGTAATGTCACCTGAAGCATGTACACTATGATAAAGACAAACCAGATAGCATACTATCATCTCGAGTAAGACTGTTCTACCGGTATAGGTCCTCCTTCAATCATTGCAATCACGTGCGTACGATCCAATAATTGACTTGAGGGCACTATAGCCAACAATCTCCCACTTGCATTTAAGTCTAATTATTGCAGTGTCGCATACTCACAGCCCGTGTGATACCGAACACCTAATTTTTCTACTAATCAGTTTTACAAAGCTCATTTGTAAAACTATTGCGTTCGAGAAATAGCCTCAGTGAGTGGATCCGCTCCAATATTTCTTTTTATGTCTCTCTTTATCTCAAGTTCGCGGAGAAAACCATCTCCCGAAATAAGCAATACTTGTCTTAGAATTTTTGGGTTACGGCAGTGCCCCAGCCATCAATCCATGGCCAAATGCGAAACAAAAACTTTTAGAAACCGGCGCTATCGGAACCCTAATCGACGGATCGTACCATTAACCCTATGCTAGTTATATGAAAAGAGTTTAAAGAGTTTATACCGATCAATCCGTGTCCTTCGGTCTTCAACCTCTGTCCCAAACTCCTCGCGGCTTTCTCGATCAAGTTCGATCTCCGGTATCTCCCATCAAAGACGATCCACGTTGAGAATTAGTAATACGGGCTCCCGCCTCAAAACCGAAGCAACTCGAGTATCTAGTTTGCTAACCTAGATAGCCAAGATGAAGTATAGATTGTGTATGAATACTGTCTCAATACACCCAAGGATTCTCAACTCATGAGAAGGATTGGGTTGAGGTTGAAGAAGTTGCCATAGGAGAAGAAAGTGTGAGCTCAAGTTTTGCAAAAGAAAAAGGCAAGTTAGAAAAGTGTATGCTTCCTTTTTTCTTGTGTGTGTGTTATTTCTTATGAGCAACTAAAGAAAACAACTTGAGAAATAAATATCTTCTAGGCTCACAACAAATATCCCACACCACAAATATCTTGCATGAGTCACTACATGACACACCATGAGTCACACCCATGACACACCAAGTGAGCATGCAAAACAATGAATAAACAATGACTCACACTTTCCCACCATTAAACATTTAAACCAAAATATTTAACACAAATGAAATGGCAACACTAAAGTAATCTTGTAACGAATTACAAGAATACATGTCACGTCCCGAAAGTACGGAACATGACCGGCACTTAAACTACGAAACGTCTCGAGGCGTACGTAATCCAAGTAAGCCGAAAACCCAGAAATGCAAACCAAGAAAAGTAGTAGAGTGAAGGAAAACCAATTTAAACAAGTAGTTTTAATAGCATAAGCCGAATTATGCGGTTTTTAAAAAAAACATCAATATTTCCCGAAAATTTCGGCAGAGTCTCCTTTGTAAATACTGGCTCCCAAACGGGATACAACATGAATAGTATACGAAATCAATAAAAGGCATCCCCAAGCGGGAGATAGCTCTTCGTCAATTGACGGTCACAACCACACAAGCAATATAATATACAACGCCAACGGCGAGGATCAAAACTCAAAACCACAAGAAAACCACAGAAATAAAACGCGCGACTCTAAGGTCGAAAGAATAACATCACTGGTCTCTATCTCTGAAATAAATACATGTTTGGTTGATGGAACTTCTAGATACAACAGAGTAATAATATACAAGTTATATAATGGGGGGTACGATACAAGTAAACCCACCTACTAGCAAATCACCCGAAGGAAACTATGCCCGCAAGCCGTAAAGAAACCTGTACGGCAAACCTGCAAGAAACTGGGGCACAACGGGGGTGAGTTGCCAACTCGTGAATAGAAAAACATCTACGCACAGAAATCGCATAAATAACGCAACCTATGTCAAAGATCATAATATATCCTCAAATATATGAATAACATGCAGCCTATAACAATGGCTAGGGTAATATCTAACCCGAGTGTGATCTCATGTGCCCGTGTCAGTGCCTCAGGTAGCAATATATCATATGAATGAGGTATGAATGCATGAAAACAGAATACATGTAAATGAAGAAACTGTTTTCATAAATTAGTGAGATTTCCTTTGTATTTTTAAAATGAGGTATCATAAATGAAATCAACATAGACAGTGTCTAGCATCGACACAAAACATAAATCTCAATGTCTCAAAACCTCAGGCTCCGGCTATCCGGACTGGCCTGTATCATCAAATCTCAGTACCTCAATATCTCGAAATCTCAATGTCTCAATCTCAATATCTAGGGCGCCGTCAGTCCAGACCGGCCCCTACCATCCATCTCAAGACCACGACGGTATCCTCCGGATATCCGACGCGTCGGGTAAAATCACCGGTAGGTAGTCTCCCCCTGCCAGGCTCATCGTCATCACCACGAGCTTCTTGCCCTGGGTACCTTACCGGGTCCACCATGTACCCGAAACGGTTCATCCAACTCCTCGAATCGGGTCTCGAAATCCATCAGCAAACTCATAGTGGACGACTCATACATCATGGGAAAAACCGCGCTTTTTATTTAAAAAGAGAAAGAAGAAGTTTGTATATGTTTTGCGGTTTTCCCCAAATCCAGAAAATCTCATGGAAATCCGAATCCAAAACCTCAATAGCACGTAAAAAGTGAATATATGTATGAGAATCCATGAATGCGGCATAACAATGAATAATAGTATGCATGAAGTAGCAGGTAATAACTACAATGTCTAAACTAACATATAAGGCAAGTACACTAATATCATGTCTAAACTATTAGCTAACAGGCTATGTCAAGCAATAATAATTTCTAAGGTGTACGTGACATGGCAATTACCGATGAAGATGTGTGTGAGCCGGCAAGTAAGTGTACGTGGTACATACGCATCATCGGTAATGGTGCTGGTGTCCTAACCACAAGATATCAATAGTAGAATATGAAGCATAATATAAGCATGTGATGCGGAGCAAACAACAATAATGAGCCGGAGCTGAATACTAGACACAACGATAACTAATCTGCTTTAACATAATATAAGTCCTACAATGAAGCCTTTTGAAATAACACGAATCGTGGGGTTTTGAAAATAGGGGCTACGGTGTTTTTAAGAAAAGATACGTTTTTTTTTTGAAATATCCGTAGAATCTCTTGACTTGTCTTTTAAAATACGCACGATTCGTAATCTTTGAAATAGGTAGGAACCGAATCTAATCTAACAACTAACTAAACTAAAGGGCTAAGCTACAAGCTAGACTACAGGTAAGGAAACCGCCTAACATCTGAGTCGATACATATACATACCTGTATATATATTAGTCGGTGATCCCGCCTCAATAATATCATATCCGATACCATATCTATAATCAGACATCCCAAGTCAAGAGTGCGGATCGATCATCAAGATATAGCTCGTACGTAAATCCGTCGTACGGCATCCCCAAATCTGGGTACGGGTCAATATCATATTCCTCACACTATTCCTCTGGTATCCTCTTTATCCAAGATCATAGTCTAGGGTACTGACCTATGTCTAGTACAATACTAATATCCTCAATATACTCATGATCTGACTACTGATCGACAATCTCGTACAAACCGATATCGTCAGCACATATCATCATCAAGGGGTATACATCGCCCGATACGGCCTAATATCAATATCCTAGCATATCATGCCTCATATCACGATCACATGTCGACCATTTTATTTATAACACTATTCACCCGTATCGCCGCCCCAAGATCCGCTATAACACCAGGACGTACCTCAAGTACGAATCCTGCCATATCACCGATATCACAACCACAAACAAATCTCATCGACTCAGCTCAATCCCAAGTATCATCCTCAAATCCGTATGTGAACACATAGTCCCATACCCATGTGAACACATAACTATAAAGAATCCCATGAGCACATATAAATAGGAATGTATGCAAGTATGTATGTGTGTATGTGTAGTGCAACACTACCCTAGGGTTCGCGACACTAAAATAATCCAACACACCAATATCCATCCTAAACATCGTTATTAATCCCAAATAACATATAATAATTGTTGGTGTGTATACGCATCCGTATACACCACCACGGACTGCGGGGGTGCTATACGCCATCCACCCGACTTCTCTCCGTAGATATAAATCTACTCACCTGGTCCTCGCTCGCCGGTGCCGACGTCGCCACACGCTTGCTTGCCGTCTCGAAGTCCACATGGGGGTACCTACATATCACAACGCATCGTATCGCATTAAAATCCGACTCATGACCAAAACGACACACGAATCCCACATAAGTCAAAACCTATGGTTGCTTCCACAAATCAACCCAAAAACCCTCGACGTCGGCGTACAAACGCCAGACCATCGAGAAAAACCCAAATACACTCATTTGCACATTCACGGACACTAATTTTAATATAAAATAGGTTAAAACTCACAAAAACCCCAAATTCACCTTAAAAGCCGTTTTTCCGAAAAACTAGCAAGCAAAATTACCCGTTTTAGTACAAAACTCGACGTTTAAACAATTCTAGCGGCCATAATACTTATTAAATAACTTAAATAAGTCATATAACCTATAACCACAATTTAATCTCATCAAACTATATACGTTCAAAAAAACTAGTTTGCAATTTTACCCAAATTTCAACCATTTTAGCAAAAATGCACAAACAACAATTTAGCTAGGATTTTCATGAACTAAAGACATTAATACACACTTAATAATGTTAATGAAGTCATAAAAAAACTAATTATAATTTTAAACCCAATTATTTAACCATTTCCAAAAACCTAGATAGCAAATTAGTGTAATTATCACAATTTTTAAACTAACAATTAACAACTAGCTACTAACTTGTTTTAACATGTCATAAGAGTTTAAACACATTACACAACCATACACCAATTTCACAAAACCCTAACTTGCATTCAAGTTCTTCTCTTGAATTTTCATCACACAAACCACAACAACCAATTTAACACTTATAAACAAAATCATATAAGCAACTAATCAACAAACAACCATGGGGCATAAAAATTTATACCTCACAAATCCATGATCAAACATGAAATCTAGACCTCCAAAATAAAATCCTTGCACCAAGATCCATGCATCTAAGGCTACACTAAAATGGGTAAGAGCTAGATTTAGATTTTGGGATTTTTTTGATGGGTATTTGATGTTTTTTTGAAGCAAAAGAGATGGAACAATGGGGGGAGAAAGAGGGCTGTTGGTGCAGGAATTTTCGGCCAGAAAGTGAGTGGGGGAGGAGAGAGAGAGGGAGGTGGAGAAAAATGGGGAGAAAAAGACAAAGTCTACACCCCCTTTTGACTTTCTTTCATTTCCCTTTTTCTTTTCTTTTCTTTTCTTTTTTGTGTGGAATGGAGTGGGGAAATGGGGGGGATGTGCTGCTGAATTCAGCCACATGGGGATGGGGGTGAGTGAGTGTGGGTGTGGGTGTGGGGGAAAAAGATAAATGTTATACCCCAAACAACCATTTACACTAATTTCACCGAAAAAGCCTTTTTCTTCGATATTTTCTAAACCGTTTTGGCAAACGATTTCGTTTCAAAAACCACATGATAAAATTTTATTTAAAGTTTTATGATGCACAAAATTTTTTTCAACTCATTCCAATTTGTAATTTTCCCTAATTAAATGTATTAGTGACGGCTTAAAATAATAATAAAATATTTTTTTTCCAGAAAATTTGAAATTTCACCAGTGGCTCAATAAACACCAAATACTAGCAATTACATAGCTAGAATATGTATATTTAATTTTTATAATAAGATATTTGCATTTTGACTTTTTACAGAAAACCCCCTTATTTTACCGATTTTCCGAAATTTCACCGAAACGATTTTCAAAACGCTACAATACCCCTCATCCGTATATACATACCCACATCCGTATTCCAACTGAATACGAATACAACGAGACGAAAATAATCCAACAATATAATACTAGGATCCGACTTAAACCAAACATCACTAGTATTATCCGTCCGATCATGATCCGTGCACAAGTGCACGTATATGATCGAAACCTGCCATAAAACCATATGGCCTCTACAATGTTTCGCCCGAAGTAGTGAAACCCTATGTGTGGGAATCTAAAGACTCGTCAATACTCTGGCAGTGGGTTTAACCACAAGCACGTCAGTGGCACTAGCTGTACGTAACGGCTACCCAGGTATTGAGCGAAAGGGAGGCCGACGAGCAAACTCATCCTGAAACCCTACTGAGCCTGACAGTGACATCATCCGTACAGTCCGGTCCGTTCGTCTATGAGTATCGCATATCAAGTCTAGAGGGGTAGATAAAGTCAGACCCCTATTAACGCGACATTTAGTGTCGGTATGAAGCCTATCATAGATCGGTAATTCTCGTTTACCCCGACCGAGGATTTCTGGTGATGGCCACCCGTGCACACCGCGACATCAACCCCCAATATCGGGAGAGACGAATCCCCTGACGATCCGCTCACTGCCTCCATGTGGCTTGGGACTGTACCCAACTAAAACCTGTTTGCACGACTCCTTTGAGCCATGGTAGGGTAGTAATCAAAGCACAGTGGGAACTCACACTAGACAAATGACGATCTCAGGTTAATAGACTAACCTGTACGCATGTCACCAGCGAACTGCTATCTAACAATAGGTATAATACCAACTAGTATGTTCCCGGTGAGTCCGTCCGGTATACTCATAACCCAATGACCACCTGTATACATCTTAGGTGAACCAACTGACACCAATGGCTTGTGAGACCGGCCACCGCCCCTCATCGGGGTCTCGATCAGTATACACTAGTCTATTCTTGGAGTATCGATACCCAGTCTCGAAACTCCCACGACTAGGGAGACTTTAAGGATGTGTTTATAGACCATCCAACTCCCACGTATATGATCGCCATCATACTGCTGGTAGTCAAGCATGAATCCTAAGGGCTCTATCAACATGTAATAGAGATCTGTAATGTCACCTAAAATATGTACACGATGATAAGACAAATCAGATAGCATACTATCATCTTGAGCAAGACCGTTCTACCGGTATAGGTCCTCCATCAATCGTTGCAATCATGTGCCTGCGATCCAATAATTGACTTGAGAGCACTATAGTCAACAGGAATATGTCTGGATGTCTGATGGGACCTAGTTCACAAATGAACTCCAAATCCAGCAAACTTCTTAGACTGTATCGTCAAATGAATTTAGTCAATACTCTGCGCCATGCCTCCTTCAGTATCCTCTTGGACCACCTGTCCAAAGTACCGCCACTCAAAAGAGGGAAAACTATAACTCTGACAGTCACTCTGTCATCCAGGTCACCTTGGAAGCCTGAATGATAACCGTCTCCCAAAAGAGGCTACCGTTACCATATCCCTAAAACATCCACTTATGTTCATAAACTGGTTCCGAACGTTTCTCCAGGATTGGATTAATATATAAACTTATTGCAGCTGGCGCAAAAACAACATCTGGTGTGGTACTTAACATCTCATGATTGACTCAATTGCTTAAGCAAGTGATATACCAATCAAGCATATCCCTCTCCCCTTTAGTCTGTAAGACACCTTTAGAGAGGGTGACTCCATCATCTGCCGGTACACCACCATGCCAGGAGTCATCTATTCTAAAACA
The DNA here is from genome assembly GCA_030015575.1 of Agapanthus africanus. Classification (NCBI taxonomy): domain Eukaryota; kingdom Viridiplantae; phylum Streptophyta; class Magnoliopsida; order Asparagales; family Amaryllidaceae; genus Agapanthus; species Agapanthus africanus. The sequence continues at coordinate 124,446,772 of CM057350.1, read as the reverse complement.
CCTTTAGAATAGTGTCAAAGTGCCCAGATTGGGAAACTACCCAAATCTATATCTAAAACCATAGATCTAGTAACCAGAATACCTGATATAATATCCATATCCTATGTGGAGAAACCACTGTTTGACAACCATAGTATAACCGATTGTATTGTGGGAATTTCACTTCCTACAAAGTGTATTTCATGCAAATACTAGGACATCACACGCTACTACTTTCTTAACAGATCCATCTCCTATTCTGATGAAGTCAAAGCCTATGATTGTCACATCAAAAATAGATGATCTATCTCCGCTATACTTGCTTTAGTCTATAAATAGACACAAGCTTCTTGTCCACTATACTTCCGCTGCTCCCACTGACTATAACAACCCTCTGGCAGAGTCATATACACGTGCATTTCTAAAGCTAGTTTAGAACGACGCTATACTCGTCCTCCTGCCGGGTCTCATAATCTAGAACATCAGTAATGGCAAGTCTGGGTAAACAAGAACCTCCCTGTCACTGTCTTTGAAGATACCGAAGTACCTCTCGGGTGCTTGAGGTTACCCACCATATCTGCAGAGTGGCTAATGGAATGTCAAACCCGATTAAATTTGCAGGTTCTATTAAATTTTCAGTAATCGTTTGTGGTTCTGAAATCACTTCCAGTTCTACCATACTCCCACTACTGTTTTATGAAAAAGTCCATTTTACTAAAACTGTGGCGAGTCAAGAATAATATCACTATTGATCTTCCAGATGGTAGAAAGTTAACCCTCAATATAGCCTGGGATAACCCACAAACAGCCATTACTGAAACGTGCCTTGAGTTTATCTAGAGTCTGGTTTTAAGCATAAGCCGGACAACTCCATATACCTTAATATCGTTAAGATATGAACCATTTTATATCCAACATAGAAACAGAGACACTAATTTAATTGGAACCAGATTCAAATCATGCATCTATCTCCAGTGCATGTCAACTAAGTGGAATGAGGCCAAGAAACATTACTCATCTAGGAGTGCATCCACATATGAGTAACCTAAAAGAGAAGCAAGTTCTCAAAACCATTATTATCAACGGAATACCTAGCATAAGTATCTATATTTTCGATCACCAACACATGGTTCTCTATTTTATTCTTATACCTATAACTTCTCAAAATCCGGACCTTGTATTTCAACGAAATATTTGTCTAAAACTAAAGAAGTCATGAGTAAACAGAATATAGTGCGAGTACCAACCCCTCTGTCCTAATGAACACCGGATAACATACAATACTTTGTATAAGTTCTCCGAGTTTAATAACTCAAACCCTGTGCGTCGTGGGTTGAAAAACTGTACCATGGTTAAGAAGAATTACACCGTTGTTTAATGCTCCTTACCTAACCATCAACAGATATAGGTAAATATCATAGACATAATTTCAAAAGTTATATCTCACTTTATAAAATAAACGTACAGATATATCTGTTTGAAATTGGTGCATAACAATCGGATATTCAAAACTAAATATTTGCCGTCAGGCAAAACCCAGGTGATTTCCTCAAATATCACCAATTACAAAGAATTCCGATATAATAAGGATATAATCACCCAATTACCAATATCTTACTCCCACTCAGCATCCATAACGCCATACAGATGTGAGAATCAAATATGGTAAATACATACCATGGAATCAGAATCTAATTGGGAAAACAGTTTTCAATTAACACTGCACGGTAAAACTGAAACATGAAAATGTTTCGACAGGGTAGACGGGTATCCCAAGCAATGCCTCTACCACTATCCAGATTCATGACAGTAACCGTATACTTTTGTCATGACCCGAATGCACGGAACATGACTGGCACTTAGATTACGAGACGTCTAAAAGCGTAACGTAACATAAGTCAGCCAAAGCCCAGAAAATCTAAACCAAATCAACAAGAGTGAAGGAAAACCTTTCATGAAAACGACTTTAAAATCAATTAAGTTGTATTAACCCCTTTTTACAAACATCAAAATTTTTCCGAAAATTTCGGTAGAGTCTCCTTTGTAAATACTAGCTCCCAAAATGGGTACAACAAGATATATAACCTGTACTGATATAATGGCATCCCCAAGCGGGAGCTAGCTTTTCGCCCAAGGCGGATCACAACCACACGCAACATGTATATGATATCAAGCAAATACGTATAAAGAAGCACAAAAATAAAGAAAACACAACGTCGGCTTAAGTGAGCTCAACCCCAGAGAAACCACATATACACAAATCTCTCAGTCTCATCACTAGGTCGCATATACAAATAAGAAGTGGTATATGGAGAATACTAGATACAATGATAGTACAAAAAGACAAAAGTGTCCTCGCAACCCACCTAAGAGCAATGTCGCGGGTCTGAGCAAAAGAAGGCAATGAAAAGATACGCCCGCCGCTACGAGGCTGACGGGTCCGACCTGCAAGACACTGTGGTACAACGGGGTTGAGTTGCCAGCTCGTGAGTAGAAATAACATCTAATAAGGCTATCGTAAGAATGCACGGAAATACGTCACAACATGTATGTCTAGATGTGATGTAATGCCACTAGTATGTATGCACATGTATGCAAAATCAATACGAAATCATTAAGTGTTTAAAATACGATGATCTCTGCATTCTTAACTTTGAAAAATATCTATACAATAGCTAAGATACCATCAATGAAATCATCCGAAAACCGTGTCAAGCATCGACACCAAATATGGAAATATATCTGTCTCAATATCTCGCTATGTCAATATCTCAATACCTCGGGCTCCGTCAGTTCGGATCGGCCCATATCATCAAATCTCACAACAACGGTCAGTATCCTCCGGATATCCGCCGCGCCAGACATCACCGATAGGTAGTCTTCTCCTGCTAGGCTCATCGTCTACAACTCGATCTTCTTGTCCCGGGGTACCATACGGGCCCACCATGTACCCAAAACGGTTCATCCACTCCTCGAATCGGGTCTCGAAATCCAACAGAAAACATGAAAACTCATGGTGGATGACACATACATCATGAGAAAACCGCAACTTTATATTAAAAATGATGATAATAAGCTTTTGTTAAATTCTTGCGGTTTTCCCCAAAATCCAGAAATCTCATCAATACTGGAATCCTCAAGAAAATCATAATACCCAACATGTTGTATATCTTAAATGCTTATGATATCAAAGGTATGCAATGTTATTTATGGCTAGGAATCTATATAAGCATGATAATGAAGTGAGGTATATACATGCTATGCAATTCAATGTATCATGTATGATGCAAGTGTTTGATACTGAACTAAGCAGGTTCTACAGTGCTCGTGGCATGGCAATTACCAAAGGCGTGTGTGTTCACATGAATAGTGCGCGTGCAACATGAGCCAATGGTAATGGTGTAGGTGTTCTAAGAGGTGATATACACATGTGTATATAGATAACCAGAAAGCTATGCATATGAATGAGATGGTTACTAAATAACTATGCATATAGTTTGCAAGTAATAAAGTGATCCAAACTATAGGGCGCCTCGCACCATCCAGACGATTTCCCCACAGATGTATACATCTACTCACCCGGTCGCCTCGCTAATCTGATCCAACCACCACTTTTCCTTTATGCGCCGCGTCCGATGTTTTCGCAACCGATCCTAAAATTGCATAACACACAACATAAGATTACACATTATGAAACGACGCAAATCACAATATGAAAAGATCAATGCACACAAGTTAGGCACAACGTGCACTAGGTGCGTGGAACACACACGAAAACCTCTAAAACCTTAACTAAAATCGTCGTTTCGAGGCAACCATCAAAACTAAAACCCGACTAAACCAAATTCCGCATTCGCACACCCTAAAAATCGTAGGAGATACTAATAATATCGTCAAGATAGCACAATTAAATCACCTCCTAATTTTATGAAAAACCTAGTAAGCACTAACATTTCAATTTCGATGCAAATATCGCGGATTAACGGTATAGCGATCACAATCTAGCATAGTTATCCAAACTAACCCACTAGATAACCACTACACCTAATTTTAACCCACTTACAAAGCTTCAAACCCTAATTTTAAATCAAACCCTTTTCTTGAATTTCATTAAACAAGTAATTACTATGAAATTAACACTTTAAAATTTTAAATTAGCATGTTTAACTACAATTTAACAATTAGATTAGAATTTTCACCTCACAAGTTTTGAACCTCTTGCACTTAGCCTCCAAAGTTGCCTCTTTTCTCCATGTTTTAAACCAATTTGGGCTTGAGAAGAGATAGAATAGGGATTTGTGTTGAATTTGTGAAGAAAATTGTGGATTTCGGTGGATTTTTGATAGAATTTTGAAGCAAAAGAGGGGAAAATTTTGGGAGCTGCTGCAGGTGAGGCTCGGCCTGAGGGGAGAGGGGGGTTGTGAGGGAAAGTGTGTAGAAAATTCTATGTAAAAAGTATCTTTTAAACTCATTTAATGCATATTACATCAATTTTCTATTTAAAATTCCATTTTAAATTCATTTTGATTTATTTTTAAACTGTAGAAACTACAATCTTGGAAAATCTTGATACAATTTTTGTTACTACTAGATTTTAGTTTATAATGGTTTCTAAGTATGTAATTTACCCATTTAAATTTGTATTTATCACTAATTAAATATATATTTAAAAGCTTAAAATAATATTAAAAATAATTAATTAAGGAAAAAAATTTAAATGACTAGAAATTTTTAAGTGACAATTAATTAACCAATTTTTTGCAATTTCTTATCTAAATTTTGTGTAATTAGGCCTATATTGAAAAATTATTATTTTGACATTTTACGGAAAATTCTGATTATTTTACCGATTATCGAAAAATTACCTAAACGATTTTCAAAGCGTTATAGTCTTCCCCCCTTAAAGAAATTAGGTCCCCGAATTTATAATTTAACTACGCGTACATTCAAAAAGATGGGGATATTTCTTCCTCATCTCGTACTCGGTCTCCCAGGTGACCTCCTCGTTGTTCGGGCCACGCCCAAGAATCTTGACGGACGGTATAACCTTCGACCTCAATTTCTTCACCTGCCGATCCAAAATGACCACCGGCTGCTCAGTGAATGAAAGATCGCGCTCTAGCTGGATCATCTGGTGCTGAATCGCATGCGAAGGGTCATGAAGGTACTTGCGGAGTATCGAAACATAGAACACGGGGTGAACATCGGGGAAGCTGGGCGGAAGAGCCAACTGATAAGCCTCCGAACCAACACGCTCTAAGATCTCGAAGGGACCAACATATCTAGGACTAAGCTTCCCTTTCCGCCCAAATCTCATCACGCCCTTTATCGGAGAGACCCTCAGGAAAACATGATCGCCAACAGCGAACTCGAGTCGGCGACGGCGCCTGTCAGCATATGATTTCTGCCTATTCTGTGCCGCTCTCATCCTGTCCCGAATCAGCTGTATCTTTTCGGTCATCTCCTGTATGATCTGCGGCCCCAAAATATTGCTCTCCCGGAGTTCTGTCCAACATACAGGCGATCGACATCTCCTCCCATATAAAACCTTGAAAGGCGCCATCTGAATCGTCTCCTGGAAGCTATTATTGTTGGAGAACTCGATCAAGGGCAAATGACGATCCCAGCTACCACCGAAATCTAAAACACAAGCTCTGAGCATGTCCTCAAGAGTCTGAATAGTACACTTTGACTGACCGTCAGTTTATGGATGAAAAGCTGTGCTAAAACTCAATCGGGTGCCCAAAGACTCCTGAAGTTTCTGCCATAATCGGCTGTAAACTAGGTGCCCCGGTCGGACACGATGCAAGTCGGAACGCCATGCAGTCACACGATCTCATCAATATAAACCTGGGCATACTGAGCAAATCCAAAAATGGTATTCACTGGCAGGAAATGAGCCGCTTTCGTCAGTCGATCCACAATCACCCAAATAGAGTCATACCCTCGACTGGTCCTGGGCAGACCCACAATGAAGTCCTTGGAGACCTGTTCCCACTTCCACTCAGGAATGGGCGAAGGTTTTAACTCGCCGTCTGGCCTCTGGTGCTCAGCCTTGACTTGCTGACAAGTCAGGCATCTCGATACGAAGTCCGTAACATCATTCTTCATCTCGTCCCACCAGTAAACCTCTCTCAAATCACGGTACATCTTGGTGGAACCTGGATGAACACTGTATACTGATCTATGTGCCTCCTCGAGAATATCACGCCTCATTCCCTCAGAATCTGGTATGCACAGTCGAGTCCCAAATCGAAGTATCCCCTGATCATCAATCACGAACTCGGAAACTCTGCCCTACCGAACCTGCTCAATAATCTCTAAAATACGGGCATCACCGGACTGTGCCTCGCGGATACGGTCAAGTCACTGTGGGCGTGATCTGAAATGGGCCAGCTATCCCCCTATAGGAGTAAACTCGAACTGCACTCTGCTGTCACATAAAACCTGCCAATCCGCCGTCGACTGCATCTGTACAGCGCCCAAACAAGATAAGCTATCTCCGAGCCTCCTACTCAAAGAATCTGCCACTATATTCGCCTTTCCCAGATGGTATAGAATCTCCCAGTCATAGTCTTTCACCAACTCCATCCAACGGCACTGTCTCAGATTTAGATCTCACTGCTGAAAAATATACTTCAAGCTCTTGTGGTCAGTGAATATCTGGCATGACTCGCCGTATAGGTAATGTCTCCAGATCTTGAGTGCAAACACCACTGCAGCCATCTCTAAATCATGAGTGGGGTAGTTCTACTCGTGTTTCCTCAACTGTCGAGAGGCATACACGATAACTCTGTCGTGCTACATCAATACACAGCCCAACCCCACTCGAGAAGCATCACAATATACCACAAAACCGCCCGATCCTGAAGGCAATGATAACACTGGTGCAGTAGTCAGACGAGTCTTCAACTACTGGAAGCTATCCTCACATGCCTTGGTCCAATCAAAAGGAACCCCCTTCCGGGTCAACCCGGTCAACGGTGCAGCAATACGGGAGAAGTCCTGGACAAAACGTCGATAATAGCCGGACAGACCTAGAAAGCTATGAACCTCTGTAACTGATACCGGTCTGGGCCAACGCTGAACTGCCTCGATCTTCTTCGGGTCCACACAAATACCATCTCTCGTCACTACATGACCCAAGAAGTCGACACTGTCTAGCCAGAATGCGTACTTGGAAAATTTGGCGAACAACTGATGCTCCCTCAAAGTCTGCAAAGTGATACGCAAGTGTTGCTCATACTCCTCCCGGCTCCGAGAATATACCAAGATGTCGTCAATGAACACAATGATGAACTGATCAAGATACGGCCTGAATACATGGTTCATCAAGTCCATAAATGTTGCCGGGGCATTGGTGAGCCCGAATGACATCACCAAGCACTCGTAATGACCATATCATATACGGAAAGCGGTCTTCGGAATATCATCCTTCCGAAACCGCAACTGGTGATAACCTGACCGTAAATCAACCTTCGAGAAATACCCTACACCCTGGAGCTGATCGAATAAGTCGTCAATGCGGGGTAGGGGATATTTGTTCCGCACAGTAACCCGGTTCAGCTGACGATAATCAATGCATAAGCGCATACTGTCGTCCTTCCTCTTAACAAACAGGACGGGAGCACCCCAAGGTGACATACTCGGTCGGATAAGCCCTTTGTCCAGCAAGTCCTGTAATTGATCCTTCAGCTCTCTAAGCTCCGCCGGGGTCATCCGATAAGGCGGTATAGAGATAGGCCCCGTGCCGGGGATCAAGTCAATGCAGAACTCGATCTGGCGCTCTGGTGGCAAACCAGGCAGCTCGTCAGGGAATACATCAGGAAACTCTCTCATAACAGGGATCTGGTCCAACGGAACCTCTGTGACACTAGTATCACAAACATAGACTAAGAATCCACAAGAGCTGACCATCGCGAAGAGAAGAAATCAAGCTGGGAAGGGTAGCGCTACGATCTCCCTGAATAACAAGAACCGGCTCACCAGGAAAACTGAATCTGACTGCCTTCTCACGGCAGTCCACAGATGCATAACAGGTAGCTAGCCAGTCCATACAAAGAAGAACGTCGAAGTCTAGCATATCGAGGAGAATCAAATCAACTGAAGAATCCATCTCCCCGATACGAACAGGACATGATCGGTACACAAAACGGGCAACAAACGACTCGCCTACCGGAGTAATAACAACAAACGTCTGATCTAACGAAGAATACTCTCGGCCCAACCTCGGTGCAAAGTATGTGGATACATAAGAATGTGTGGAGCCTGGATCAAATAATACCCGTGCATCAAAAGAACATACTGGCAGAGTACTTGTCACGACGGCATTGGATGCCTGGGCATCCTGAGGAGTCAACACGAACACTCAAGCTTGTCCACCACTAATAGCTGGTTGTCCTCTGCCTCTGCATCTGCCTCTGTCGCCTCGTCCTCTCTGAACAGGACCGCCACGCCCATGACCTCTAGGATCATCTTCCTGACGTGGAGCCTCATCAGGGGTAGGAAGTAGAGCTCTCTGAAGAGGTGGTGAAGGTGGTAAGGTCACATGTGGTACTGTCGCCGCGCCCTGGCGCCCCATGGTACTGTCTCTGACACGATGGTACTGACTCTCGCACCGAAAACATCCTGGCGATGACTGCTGGGTCTGCGGATATGAACCATATAACTGACCCCGTCTCAATCCTCTGTCGCCACCATCTTCCGGAAAGAATCTATCACGGTTTCTACCCATCTACCGTTGGGCTGGTGTATCAGTACGAATCCTCTTCGGCCTAGAAATGACCGGAGTCTCAAAAATGCGCTCCTCCAGAAGTAGGGCTACATCCATCGCAGCTGCGTATGTGTCAAAGTGCTGGGTGCCTATGGCAAGGAATAACTGTGTGTTGAGTCCTCGCACAAACCTCTTTATCCTCTTCTCTTCAGTGTCTACTAGGTACGGAGCATATCGAGACAACTGAGTAAACTGTATATCATACTCGGACACTGTCGTCCCAGGAGTCTTGCGCAAAGACTCAAAACTACGGGCTCGAGCATCTCGGACACTCTCCGAAAGAAAACGGGCAAGAAATGCACCTGTGAACTCGTCTTAAGTCATAGCAGGTAGACCTGCAGCTCGGCCTCTCTTTACTGAATCGTACCACGTCTGGATAAGGCCCTCCAGACGAAAACTCGCGAACTCCACCCATCTATCATCAGAACACCTCAACGAACGACAAATCATAGCCATCCCATCAAGAAATGCCTGCGGGTCCTCTGTCGAATCCATGCCGGTAAAGGCTGGAGGTCTCAGCCTCAAAAACTCCTGTAGTGAAATGGGGATAGTCGCAGTAATAGCAGGAGTAACCGTCTGGGCAGCAGGTACAATCGTGGTCTGTGAGGTGGAAGGAACGTCCTCGGATCTCTGTGCCCGACTAGACTCAACTAAAGATCCCATCATCTGTCGCAACTCCTGCATACCGGCTTCTAATCTGGCAATACGGTCGGGAGATGGCGGATCAATCTGACCCTAAGAGGTAGGCGTATCGTCCCGCTCGATCCTCGCCTCAGACGAGCCCGCTCGAATCTCATCCCTCGCGGCAGCCCGCTGAGCTCTCGTAGTCTTTGGCGGCATCGAAGCTGGAATAAGAAACAGGAGCGATAAGAACATTGCAATTGAATCAAGGAGTGCACGGAATCAAGAGGGGAAATACAAGCAATTATGTCTTAAGCTCACTTAGGCGGAGTACCGTATCATAAGTATGCCGCGGAACATACCTACGCTACGCCGCTCTGCTTAAGTCACCTACTCCATCTACCAAGGGTCGTCCTACACTCAGAAAGGTAAAACCTATACTCTGATACCAACTTTGTCACGACCCGAATGTACGGAACGTGACTGGCATTTAGATTACGAGACGTCTAAAGGCGTAACGTAACCTAAGTCAGCCAAAGCCCAGAAAATCTAAACCAAATCAACAAGAGTGAAGGAAAACCTTTCATGAAAATGACTTTAAAATCAATTAAGTTGTATTAACCCCTTTATAAAAACATCAAAAAAATTTCGAAAATTTCAGCAGAGTCTCCTTTGTAAATACTAGCCCCCAAAATGGGTACAACAAAATATATAACCTGTAATGATATAATGGCATCCCCAAGCGGAAGCTAGCTCTTCGCCCAAGGCGGATCACAACCACACGCAATATGTATATGATATCAAGTAAATAAGCATAAAGAAACACAAAAATAAAGAAAACACAACGTCGGCTCAAGTGAGCTCGACCCCAGAGAAACCACATATACACAAATCTCTCAATCTCATCACTAGGTCGCATATACAAATAAGAAGTGGTAGGTGAAGAATACTAGATACAATGATAGTACAAAAAGACAAAAGTGTCCTCGCAACTCACCTAAGAGCAATGTCACGAGTCTGAGCAAAAGAAGCCAATGAAAAGATACGCCCGCCGCTACGAGGCTGATGAGTCCGACCTGCAAGACACTGTGGCACAACGGGGTGAGTTGCCAGCTCGTGAGTAGAAAATAATATCTAATAAGGCTATCGTAAGAATTCACGCAAATGCATCACAACATGTATGTCTAGATATAATGTAATGCCACTAGTATGTATGCACATGTATGCAAAATCAATACGAAATCATTAAGTGTTTAAAATACGATGGTCTCTGCATTCTTAACTTTGAAAAATATCTGTACAATAGCTAAGGTACCATCAATGAAATCATCTGAAAACCGTGTCAAGCATCGACACCAAATATGGAAATATATCTGTCTCAATGTCTCACTATGTCAATATCTCAATACCTCGGGCTCCGTCAGTCCGGATCGACCCATATTATCAAATCTCACGACAACGGTCGGTATCCTCCGGATATCCGCCACGCCAGACATTACCAGTTGGTAGTCTTCCCCTGCCAGGCTCATCGTCTACAACTCGGTCTTCTTGTCCCGGGGTACCATACCGGGCCCACCATGTACCCGAGACGGTTCATCCACTCCTCGAATCGGGTCTCGAAATCCAACAGAAAACATTAAAACTCATGGTGGACGACACATACATCACGAGAAAACCGCAAATTTATATTAAAAATGATGATAATAAGCTTTTGTTAAATTCTTGCGGTTTTCCCCAAAATCCAGAAATCTCATCAATACTGAAATCCTCAAGAAAATCATAATACCCAACATGTTGTATATGATAAATTCTTATGATATCAAAGGTATGCAATGTGATTTATGGCTAGAAATCTATATAAGCATGATAATGAAATGAGGTATATACATGCTATGCAATTCAATGTATCATGTATGATGCAAGTGTTTGATACTGAAATAAGCAGGTTCTACAGTGTTCGTGGCATGGCAATTACCAAAGGCGTGTGTGTTCACATGAATAGTGCGCATGCAACATGAGCCAATGGTAATGGTGTAGATGTCCTAAGAGGTGATATCACACATGTGTATATAGATAACCAGAAATCTATGCATATGAATGAGATGGTTACTAAATAACTATGCATATAGTTTGTAAGTAATAAAGTGATCCTAACTATGGGGCGCCTCGCACCATCCAGATGATTTCCTCATAGATGTATACATCTACTCACCCGGTCGCCTCGCTAATCTGATCCAACCACCGCTTTTGCTTTACGCGCCGCGTCCGATGTTTCTGCAACCGATCCTAAAATTTAATAACACACAACATAAGATTACACATCATGAAACGACGCAAATCACAATATGAAAAGATCAACGCACACAAGTTAGGCACAACGTGCACTAGGTGCGTGGAACACACACGAAAACCACTAAAACCTTAACTAAAATCTTCGTTTCGGGGCAACCGTCAAAACTAAAACCCGACTAAACCAAATTCCGCATTCGCACAACCTAAAAGTCGTAGGAGATGCTAATAATATCGTCAAGATAGCACAATTAAATCACCTTCTAATTTTATGAAAAACCTAGTAAGCACTAACATTTCAATTTCGATGCAAATATCGCGGATTAACGATATAGCGATCACAATCTAGCATAGTTATCCAAACTAACCTACTAGATAACCACTACACCTAATTTTAACCCACTTACAAAGCTTCAAACCCTAATTTTAAATCAAACCCTTTTCTTGAATTTCATTAAACAAGCAATTACTATAAAATTAACACTTTAAAATTCTAAATTAGCATGTTTAACTACAAGTTAACAATTAGATTAGAATTTTCACCTCACAAGTTTTGAACCTCTTGCACTTAGCCTCCAAAGTTGCCTCTTTTCTCCATGTTTTAAACTAATTTGGGCTTGAGAAGAGATAGAATAGGGATTTGTGTTGAATTTGTGAATAAAATTATGGATTTCGGTGGATTTTTGATAGAATTTTGAAGCAAAAGAGAGGGGGAAATTTTGGGAGCTGCTGCAGGTGAGGCTCGGCCTGAGGGGAGAGGGGAGTTGTGAGGGAAAGTGTGTAGAAAATTCTATGTAAAAAGTATCTTTTAAACTCATTTAATGCATATCACATCAATTTTCTATTTAAAATTCCATTTTAATTTCATTTTGATTTATTTTTAAACCGTAGAAACTACAATCTTTGAAAGTCTTGATACAATTTTTGTTACTACTAGATTTTAGTTTATAATGGTTCCTAAGTATGTAATTTACCCATTTAAATTTGTATTTATCACTAATTTAATGTATATTTAAAAGCTTAAAATAATATTAAAAATAATCAATTAAGGAAAAAATTTTAAACGACTAGAAATTTTTAAGTGACAATTAATTAACCAATTTCTTGCAATTTCTTATCTAAATTTTGTGTAATTAGGCCGATATTGAAAAATAATTATTTTGACATTTTACGGAAAATACTGATTATTTTACCGATTATCGAAAAATTACCTAAACGATTTTCAAAGCGTTACAACTTTCTTACCATCTCTCCAATCCATTTATTTGTCTTTACTTATTACCTTCTGTACACCACCATTAGGCTAAATGGTTTTCTTCCTTCCCTACCTTTCGGAGCCAGCCTATGGTTTGGAAGAAGACTATCCAATAAGCGTAATAGGTGTACCCTCCTAATCCCAGGAGCCCTCACAACCTGAAAGAAAGTAAAACTAAAAGACAACCCGAATAATCCTATTCGATTTCTCCTGAACCGGAAATCATCCTCGAACTGGAACAAGTTCCTTCGAGTTCGTATGTAACTATACGATGGCGTATCCATTAAATGTGGATCTTCGTAGTGATACGGAATGTTTCGGAGAAAAGCAAAGGTGAACTAGGAGTGGCAGAGGTATACGCGGTTTCGTCGTGAATGATAGTAGTCGCAATGCCCTTTGCCCTCAATCTAGTTCCTTTATATGTCTTTACCTATTACCTTCTGTACACCACACTTAGGCTTATTTGGTTTTCATCCTTCCCTGTCTTTCGGCACCTGCCTATGGTTTGGAAGAAGACTATCCAATAAGCGCAATATGTGTACTCTCCTAATACCAGGAGCCCACACAACCTGAGAGAAGGTAAAGGAAAAAGACAACTGAATAGTCCTATTCAATTTCTCCAGAACCGGAAACCATTCTCGAATCTAAAACAATTTTCTTCGAGTTCGTATGTAACTATACGATGGTTATATCCAATAAATGTGGATCTTCATAGTGATACGGAATGTTTCGGAGAAATTCAAAGGGTAAAAGTAGGAGTGACAATGATGTATGCAACTATGACAATCCAAAAGCTAATGTGATTTAAGAAGGTTCGGTTAACTCGGTTCATGAGTTTTAGTTTAGGGTCGGGCCATGGTTGCTGCCAGAGAGAGAGAGGAAAATAAACACTCAGCGTGCACTCTAAACTAGATCAGAATGGTTAATCACTTTATCTAATCAGGATATCTCCCACTGTTTCCTCGAATTCTCCTCCAAACCCAAAAAGAGAATTAGTCGGGATCATTTAAAATCACCTGAGGAGTAATCATACTCATCAGTGGGAATCGGGATCCAACTATCATCACATGATAACTTGTTGGAAGCCACTCAAGTCACCACACTCCAGAAGGTATGCACATGCCTGACAAGTTTCCTGTATGTTTGAAACTCCCGTTGTGGTTTTTACCCCTACGATCCAAGTGACCTTGACGAGGTCAACAAGTCAAAGGGTCCTAGTCAAGTTCAACCCGTCACTATCTTGATTGCATTAGACCAACCCGTACTGACCCTTGATGAGTTCAACAAGGTGGAACGACTGTCCTAACCAATCCATATATCCATACGACAGAAAAGTATTACAGAGCTACCGTACACTATGCCTTGACGAGGTCAACAAACGCAGCACGAATACTAAGAAATACTAATCTGAAATGACGGAGGGCTACGGCTGGTTTTTGGCAAAACACCTTTAACGTAATGAACTTGATATCGTTGAAAGAACCAAGTGGTTTTACAAATATATAGTAGCGAAAACTTTTGCTAAAGAGATCACTCTCTGTGAAGGGATCTCGGCTCTTTCCTCGTCGAATGAGGTGCGGGATATTCCAAACTGAATACCACGATACAAAGCAAAAGAATCGACTATAGTAAAGTTATTATGTTGACGCAAACTTCTGCCCAAGGGGCCACTCCCGATAAAGGGATCTCGGCCCTTGCCTCGTCGAATGAGGTGCAGGATATTCCAAACTGAATACCACTGTGCAAAGCAAAAGAAAACGTCTGTAATATCATTTTTAAAATTGGTTCCAACAACATCAAATAGTTTTATTTTCCTTGCATTGATCAGAATCAACGCAGTCCCATCAATTAATTACACTAGAAAAGAACGAAAATAAAATGTACATATATGCCATCCGCATTCGCCACTGGGCCCCGTCATCACCCGTTAGGTTACTTAACTAACGATAGAGCGGGGGCTGGACTAGTGCGGGTGCAAAACGTATACAACATCTACTAGTATATATAAATATATAAATATAACATTCTCCCCAGGATGATATAACCAACATCACAGAATAGCGATAAGCATCACAGAACAAACGGATAATCTGGGAGCCCCGGGTTTCTTTTGAGCTGCAAGTGAACCCCGACATTCCCCTAGTCGTGTGGATAGCCTGTGCAATGAAAACCTATACCCCTACGAGTGCGGCAAGTCACCCGCTAAAACCAGAAGTGAGGCAACCCCCTTCATCAAAGTGAATGGGTCACCTGGCACTTCAAGAAATCCGGTAACTTGAGCACCCCTCCGTGGGTCAACCTGTACCCCCTACGAGTGTGGCGAATATCTCTTGAGTGAGGCCCTCCTCCGTCTCAATGCCATAAGATGCAGGCCCGTTGCCCTCTAGAACCCGACTATTCGTGCACTCCACCGCGGGATAATCCTAGTACAGAAAAGAAAATAATATGTACAAGGGTGACATCGACCTCAACCCGGTCGTGCCCCAAACAAATAATATACAAACTGGCAGTGACGGCAGTCCACATGTCGGACGCTCGCTCCGCAATATCAAATGTACAAATGAAACTAAACTGCACTACCATTGCACCCAAGGCTATCCATCACGACAATCCGCACAAAGCATAACCAGATATATATCCACAGAAGCAAGTAACTGAATCAAGTGTGTAACCCCGTCTAATTGAGCATATAGCAATTAGACAACGTTACCAAGAAATACACGCATGCAAATGAAGTCACAACATTAGAATTCCAAAACAAAATTAGCGCATGTCCCAAATATACTAAGGATCAAAAACAAGTGCACTAAACATCCAAAAAGTTGAGTTTTGAGCCAATTCGGAGATCCGAATCAAAACAAAACGCGTCCGAACCTTCTCAGAGAGTTAGAGCACGAAATTAACTTCGATTCGAGGGGCCTAAAGGGGGTACCCTACCCTCGAAGCCACCATGAGGTGGCCAGAGGGTGAGGCAGACCCGAAACTGCCCATGCAAGGGCAGTTTTGGGTCCCCACCCCTAAGACCACATTATGGTGGTCTTGGGGAGTGGGCCCAGCCCTTCGGTCCCCTACGGGGTCTCTCCGGGGTGCCCATGCAGCACCCCGTAGCTTCTCGGTTCAAACCGAGAGCCCGCGGGGTGTGCAAACATCTCAAAATTCAAAAATTCGGGACAATCTTTTTGACAGTTTTCGATGCCCGAAAAAACATGAATTCTAATGTCGCAACTAGCTAGTTTAAGGTGTTTGGGTGGCTCTGATACCATATTGGGTTTTGCCGGCGCCCCGGCCATCAAACCGTTGCCAAATGCGGAACAAAAATTTTCAAAACTTTGGTGCAAACAAAACCCGCACAAGATCGAACCAAAAACCCTATACCAGCAAACTTATAAAGATGAATTAGATGGTTATACCGAATGAATCAAGTCCTTCGGGTCTTCAACCATCATCCCAAGCTCCTAGCGGTCGCGGATCGAATTTGGCTACCGGTCTTTCTCCATCTACAATGATCCACCCGAGGGAAACGGCGCAAGCTTCAACCTCACCAAGCGAGGCAACCGACGCTCCAAAGTTGATAGCAATGGAGAGTGGAGGTGTATGATTATCTCACTATTGTTTTTCTCTCATCACAAATACTCAAAGAGCAACTATAGAAGATGAAGAGGAGGTGAGGAAAAAAAGTGGCATGAGCAACTCAAGAAATGGTTAAGTGTTTTCTTTTCCAAGTGAGAAAATGAGAATGAGTAATGAAGCAAGTGAAGAAAAACAATGAGCAAGCCCACTCAAGAAATGATGGCAGCCCCTATACAATAATGCACACAAAAAAATCTCCTCTCATTTTTCCAATAAACAAGTCCATGCCATACCTCTCTACATTCTAAACAATGTTCATGCCACCTCACCCCCTCCACCTCATTTCCCAAAACGATTTTGCAAAAAGAAAAATCAAATAATGAGGTGTTAAATCTTCTAGAAACTATTCTGTATAAATACGGAATACAACCTGGTATACGTATAGAAATACATATACGTATGTTCGTACAAAAATACGAATAGCCAAGAGAGAAAATGAATAGTGAACAATAATACTAGAATACATATATATAAATACATATATAAATTATTAAATCAAAACCTGATTTAATAATCCGGCTCAATCCTAAGCCGCCAGTATTATCAACCGTCCGATCAAAGTCTGTGTAGCATGTACACATATTTAATCGGACACCTGTATGTACCAACATACGTCATCTATATCATATCGCCTGAACCGTGAAAATCCTCTGTGTGGGATTCTAAAGATTCGTTAATACACTGGCAGTAGGTTTAACCGCAAGCACGTCAGCGGCACTAGCTGTACGTAACGGCTACCCACGTATTGAGCGAAAGGAAGGCCGACGGGCAAACTCATCCGTACCCCTACCGAGCCTGACAGTGACAATATCCGTACAGTCCGGTCTATTTGTCTAAGAGTATCGCATATCAAGTCTAGGGGGTGGATAAAGTCAGACCCCTAATAACGCGATAATTTGTGTCGGTATGAAACCCATCACCACTGAGAAACCACTGATCCGAATCAGTGATTCTCGATTACCTTGGCCAAGGATTTCTGGTGATGGCCACCCGTGCACTCCGCGACATCAACCCCCAATACCGGGAGAGACGAATCCCCTGACGATCCGCTCACTGTCTCGATGTGGCTCGGGACTGTACCCAACTAAAACTTGTTTGCACGACTCCTTTGAGTCGTAGTAGGGTAGTAATCAAAGCACAGTGGGAACTCGCACGAGACAAATGACGATCTCAGGTCGATAGACTAACCTGTACATATGTCATCAAGGAACTGCTATATGACAATAGGTATAATACCAACTAGTATGTTCCCGGCGAGTCAGTCCGGTGTACTCGTAACCCAATGAGCACCTGTATACATTTTAAGTGAACAAACTGACACCAATGGCTTGTGAGACCGGCCACTGCCCCTCGTCGGGGTCTCGATCAGTATACACTAGTCTACTCTTGGAGTATCGATGTCCAGTCTCGAAACTCCCACGACTAGGGACATTTTAACGATGTGCTTATAGACCACCTAACTCCCACGTATATGATCGTCATCATACTGCTGGTAGTCAAGCAAGAATCCTATGGGCTCTATCAACATGTAATAGTGATCTGTAATGTCACCTGAAGCATGTACACGATGATAAAGACAAACCAGATAGCATACTATCATCTCGAGTAAGACTGTTCTATCGGTATAGGTCCTTCCTCAATCATCACATGCCTGCGATCCAATAATTGACTTGAGGGCACTATAGCCAACACTTGCTTGACTACCAGTGTTGTGATGGTAGTCACACTAATGGGGCTGGGTAGTCTATAAGCACATCCTTATACAGGTCCCTAGTCGTAGGATTATCGATACGGGGTATCGATATTCCAGAGTAGACTAGTGTATATGCTTCTCATCCCAGCAGGGGAGATGGTCTGTCCCACAGCCATTAGTACGTCGTGCTGGAGATAGTATGCAGATGCTCATTAGGTTATGAGTTACACTGGACATGACTCGTCGGGAACTGCAGGTTGGTATTATACCTATCGTTAGGTAGCAGTTCCCAGGTGACATGAGTACAGCCTCTTCCGTTGACTTGACATTGCACTTTGCCTCAAGTGTGTTCCTACTGTACTTTGATTACTACTCTACCACGGCTCAAAGGAGTCGTGTAAACAGGTAGTAGTTGGGTGCAGTCCTGAAGCACTTGGAGGCAGTAGCGGTTAGATAGGATTTGTCTCTCCCAGTATTGGGGGTTGATATCGCGCTATATTCGGAAATCCATTACACAAAGTCCCTGGCCAGGACAAGCGAGATTTACTGGTAGGTACTCCAGTAGTTTCTCAGGGTGTTTTGGGCTCTACTCCGACACGACTTATTGCGCTATTAGGGGTCTGACGTTTACCATCACCCTAGGCACAATATGCGAGTATCTCAGACGAACAGACCGGACTGTACGGAGATTGTCACAGATAGGCTCAGTAGGAGTTCGGATGAGTTTGCTCATCGGCCTTCTTATCGATAGATACCTGGGTAGCCGTTACGTGCAGCTAGTACTGTTGACGTGCTTATGGTTAAATCCACTGCCAGCGTACTGTCGAATCTTTAGAGTCCCACACAGAGGGTTTCCCTGCTTCGGGCGAAACGATGTAGAGGCTGTATGGTTTTACGACAGGGTTAGATCACATACGTGTACTTGTGCACAGATTATATTCGAGCGGATAATACTAGTGCACTTTGGTTTAAGCCGGATCCTAGTATTGGATTATTGGATTGTTATCATCTCATTGTATTCGTATCTTTCGGAATACGAATACGGGTATGTATATACGGCGAGGGTATTCTTGTAATTTAGCAAGAAATGCTTCTAGAAGGGGACACCTCATTATTGCTTTATCTATTTTCGTAAATAAATTAATGAGGTGGATTTGGAGATATTCGAGGCATGGGTGTGAGGCATGGGTGTAAAGCATAGCTGAAGAAATTGTTTATTGGTTTGGATGAACTATTGAAGCATGGTGAGTATTTTTCTATGAGAAAATATTACATGCTTCATTATTGAAAAGTCTTGAGCCATTCTCTACATTACACAACCCTGGCTCATTTCTCATTTGGTTTTCTCTTTCCAAGTTTCTTCTCCTTCTACCTCAAGATCCTTACCCTCATATGTGTTGTGAAAAAAAGAGTCTCATGAGATAAAACACTCCTTAAGCTACTCTACATCACTTAGGCTACTTAGCTTAGCGATCTAAGTATCCTAGTTACCTTGGTTTAGAAGTAGGAGCTTAAAGCACATACTCTCGGATGGATCATCTTTGATGTGAGGAGGCCAACGATGCAACCTTCATCCGTTCTTCGAGGAGCCAAGGAGAGGATGAAAAGAAGACCTGAAGGACTTGGTCATGGAGGTATAACCATCTATCATAGTAGTTAAACCTCCTAGTTAGTTTAGCTAGTTAAGGTTCCGTAAAGATCCTGGAGTTTAGTCGGTGTTGCGAAGCATGTTAAAATCGTTTTTGAAAATTTTGCCTCCCCGTGAACCCGTGGGGTGCGCGACATCGACTTACAGTGGTATCAGAGCCTATTAAACCTTAACTAGCTAGTTAGCAAGTAGTTAGAAATTCGATCGTCGGAAAAATCCCAAAATCACAATTAAAAACCTTGTTTTCTGTCGATTTTCAAAACTGGTCTAAAAATATTTTCAGAGGCCTTAAAAATACAATCAGGGTTTTTAATGAACATAGGAGAAAATTGGGTTCATGAGTCGCCAAGACCGCCGCGGAACCGCGACAGAACAATGTGTTTTGCCGCCGTTCCACGGCCGAGTCAAGGCTGACTCGGTCCAATTTTCTTCTGTGGGTCTATGATATGGAATTGTGATTTTAGGAATATTTGGTTTCTATCCAGATTGTTTGTGTACTGGATTGTGTATGGGGTAGACACGGTTTTAGTTAATCGATCGAAATTCTAAGATTACTTGGCTAATAGGGTTTTCTGTGTTTGATATATGATGCTAAACGTCTGCTAATCGCTATACGTCGATTAGTGGGGGTTGCACATATCTGTGATTGATGATGGTTTGTGTATATGGAGTATTGGATCGTAGTGGATGAATAGCCGGGGGATGTGAGAAGACTGTTTTCTTTTCTTTCATTCATGTAATTTGTAAAAGTGATGTAATATTATTTTGCGGGGCACATCCGGGTTGAGATTATAGCCACTGTTGTATTATTTCTTTTACTGTTTTTGCTCCTAAAATAGACCCAAGGTGGGGTACACAAACTACCGGGTTCTTAAAGTGCCGAGTGGCCTACTCATTTTACTGATGGAGGTTGCTTCACTTCGGGAATTTGGTGGGTAGTTTGCCCGCCCATAGGGGTCTAGGGTAGGGTTTTGGCTATTCATCACGACCGCGGAATCCGACTTTCGTTATAGGCTTAAATGAAACGCGGAATTTCTAGTATATCCAATATATTCATCTGTGATCTGGAATGCCGATTATTGCGTGAGACGAATGGATATATATGTCACGCCCCGCTTCCCAGAGTGCGCTAAGATCGGCACGTGACAGAGCCAACCATTCTACCTGTGGCTAGGAAACATCCCTCCACAGTCACATTACGGCTGTCTATAGATATCAAGAACAGGAAAATAAAAGACACTATCTAGTACATGTCCATGAGCCAGAAATAACGAGTCAAGAAATAATATGCGGAAGCAATAAATTCAAGTAACAATAACAATCTGGAAAGTACATCCCAAAATGCGGGCTCACATCAGGAATGAAAGTACGAAATAAAACTAAACTAACTAACTACTAACATGATCTTCACTGCTCGGCTTGTTGGTCAAAATACTCCTGATCGGCCTGAGACAAAGGTAGAGGATCTGGGCCATGCAAAACCCAGACGTCAGTGCGTCATAATATCAACAATAATATAAGCAATCAGGATGTAACGGGATATGCAGGCATGAATCATAAATAGTAACAAGTCAACAGGGATGTATAACCGTGAAGTGTATCAGTATATGTGACGTGTAGTGATCAATCAAAACTGTGCTACTGGGTTATCTATTCTAAGGTTTGTTTGAAATCAATTAATGTAATCCTCCATGTAACTCAAAGAATATGTCCCGTTATTCCCCGGGACCACGGATCAGGTAGTGGGAGTCATGAATAACTCTGTCCCATTATCCCCCGGGACCACGGATCAAGTAAGAATCACGAATGATTCTGTCCCATTATCCCCCAGGACCACAGATCAAGTAATACCCTTGTAAGCTACACTTTAGTTTACACTTTTGATTTCCCCATACCCCAAAGGCTATGTGTTTAAGTCGGGTATTGATAAATCTGGAGCTAATGCCAACACAGAATCAAGCAGGTACATGTTTATCTAAATAGACAACAGGATATGTCCGTAGGGACAACAGGTCAAGATTGTCGGCATTAGTAACAAGATCAGCTATCAAGTCAAGCAGTGGTATATCAGGTCATGTCAGGTAGTGCACAGGTATCAAGCGGATGCTCATAATAAAACTATAGCAGGTACGGGTGCACAAATAAAAGTATGGATGCACAAATATTTATCAGAGGTAACATCATAACTATGTAGGATGCACATTATCAAGTATGGGGGTGCTAAATAAACAATAATATGGATTAATACGACATGACATGCGACTAGATATAAAGAATTAATGGTATGGATACACAATAAAACATGGATGCATAATAACTATCAGGGGTTTCAACTATAGCTCCATTAATGCACATTATCTAGCATGGGGTGTTAATGTAGCAGTAATATGAAATAACGTGACATGGTATGCGAAAAGATATAAAATTAATGGTATGGATGCACACGGACGTCGTACAACAGTAAAATGATAACAGGGGATGCACAATGCACTAAACATGTAATATTATTATTAATATGGATGTAAAATATATCATAGCATGTAGCAAGATCAACTTGCATGCGACTAGATATGTAATAAACTATACGGATGCGAACGGATATTGTAAAACAGTAAAATGGTAACAGGGATGCATGATGAAATAAACATGCAATATTTTTATTAATTTAAATGAAAATATATAGACATAGCATGTAGCAAGATAAACTTGCCTCGATTAGATCACGCGATAGATGCGTACGGCACGTCCGACGTCAATAAATCGTCGCAATGCACACATGGTACGCGGGACGAGTCCAGGCAAGGCAAGAGGGTAATCACGCAAGCAAGGGACGTTCACTGGATTGTCTGGATCGGCAGCGGCGACACGACTCCGGTGACGGCTGGAAAAATCAAGAATCAAGAAACAAGGAAAAGAAAAAGAAGAAGAGGAAGAAGAAGAGAGGGGATGCTCACTGGAGTTTGGTGTACTGGGGTCAGGGGAGACGAGGTGATGGTGTCAGGTTCACCGACGGTGAAGTGCAGGCGATGGAGTTTGGGATCGGCAGTGGGGGTGCCTTCGTTTGGGTGTGTAGGTTGGGCTCTGTAGGTGTAGGGTTCAAGACAGAAGAAGAAAAGAAAAGAAGGAGGAGAAGAGAAGAGGTGGTGAAGGTTATGATGAGATGAGGGTCGTCGGCGGTAGAGGGTGGAGTTGAGGAGCTAGGGCTTGGGTTTCTTGGGTTCTCGGGGTTTGGGTATGCAGGGTTCTCGTGTGAGGAAAGGAGAGGAGAGAAGAAGGAAGGAGAGAGGAGAGGGGTAGAGGGAGATGAGGGTGGAGGCGAGGTCGAGGGCAGTGAGGAACGGGAGGAGCTAGGGTTAGGGTTTCGAGAGCTATGGTGGGTTCTCGTGGAGGCAGTGCATGGTTTAAATAGAAAAGAAGAAAGAGAAAAGAAGAGTGTGAAGAAGGAAGGTGAGTGTAAGGGAGCGGGCGGTGACGGGAATCGAGAAGCGCACAGTAAGTGCGAGAGGAGAGAGAGAGGCGTTCAAGAGGAAAGAGAAAGAAAGAGAAAGAAATTTAGTGCTGTTAAAAAAAAGTTGTTAGGATTTTAATTTAAAAATCTTTTTCGTTATATGAATTTTAAACTGTTAAAAATATTTAATAAAATTTGATATTCTGGTAAATACAAACTTACTCCAAAATATACCCAGGTCGGGTATAAAATTTCAGTTTTAAAATACGGAAAATATACGTGTCAACCAAAACCAAAATTGGATATCCGGGTAACGAAAATGCATACCCCCAAGAACGGATGCACGTACGTGCGCGTAGCCATCCAAACAAGCCCGTTTCACTGAACGGGACGAGAACAAGATGCGCGGGTGCTACGACAGGGTTAGAGGTATCATGCAGGCCATGTAATGTATTTTTTTTAAATATTTTATGTGACTTTAAGTGTTATATTAAAATATGCAGATGCCAAATATAATGCCAGTATGCGGTATGTATAATATGACACGTAACAAGCCAGGATAAATCACAAACATGAATCAAGACTGGTTTCAAGCATGTGGGTCAGGTCGGATGCAAATACAAATGTCAAATACACTATTCGCACCCAAAACACGGTAAATCAAAAAAATACCATAAATAAAGAAATACTTGAACTAGAACTGGTATAAATGAACTAGGGTGTTACATTATACCCAACTACAAAAAGAATTTCGTCCTCGAAATTCCAGAAATAAGAAAAGATAAACAAACATGAACCTATAAGAATTGGTGTGGAAACTTCTGTCAAATTTCGTCTTCTCGTTCCCAAGTCGATTCTCCATGCGAGCTATTTTCCCAAGAAATAAGTACGAGAGAGATAACCTTGTTCTTAAGGACCTTTTCTCTTCGATCGACAATCAATATCGGTTGTTCCTCAAAGGCCAAATCCTCTCTTACAATCAGCTCCGAATGATCTAGCACGTTTGTTTCATCTCGAACATACTTACGGAGTTGAGATATATGAAACACATCATGAACATTCGCCAAAGATATTGGTAAAGCCAGTTGATAAGCCACTCTCCAACACGCTCCATAATCTCGAAAAGCCCTACGAATCGAGGACTAAGCTTGCCTCGACTCCCAAAACGAATCACTCCTCTAGTCGGTGATATCTTCAAGAATACCAAATCACCAACAGCGAACTCTAGAGGTCTTCTCGATGTGTCGGCCCAACTCTTCTGCCGATCTTGTGCTGCCTTCATATGATTCCGGATAGTGTTAACTTTCTCTACTGTTTGCACAATCAAATCCGGTCCCAACAATCTTCATTCACCAACATCGTCCCAACAAACAGGTGAACGACACTTGCAACCATACAATACTTCGAATGGAGCCATCTGAATAGTCGCCTGAAAGCTGTTATTATATGAGAACTCCACCAAGTGCAAATGATCCTCCCACGAACCCTTGAAGTCTAACATGCAAGCTCTCAACATGTCTTCAAGAGTTTGGATCATTCTCTCTGACTGGCCATCTGTCTGAGAATGATAAGCTGTGCTAAACTTCAATCGCGTCCCTAAACTTTCCTGTAAACTCCTCCAGAAGTGCGATAAGAATCGGGTGTCACGATCGGAAACGATGCTCATAGGTACTCCATGCAATCTCACAATCTCCTGCATGTACCGTTCTGCTAACTTTTCCGTTGACTGACTAACTCGAAACGGAATGAAATGAGTTGCCCTGGTCAATCGATCAACAATCACCCAAACTGCATTGTTGCCCTTTGGACTCCGCGGTAAAGCTGTTATGAAATCCATGGTTATATGTTCCCACTTCCATTGAGGAATCGGAAGTGGTTGCAATAAACCAGCAACCCTTTGATATTCAGGCTTAACTTGCTGACACACCAAGCACTTCGCTACAAAGCGGGCAATCTCCCTTTTCATACATTTCCACCAGAAATACTATCGTAAATCACGGTACATCTTCATGCCTCCTGGATGTACGGAATATGCGGAACTGTGTGCCTCCTTCATCACTTCTTCACGAATGTCTCCTTTAGGCACACACAAACGGCTACCATATCGCAACGAACCATCTTCATGAATTAACAAGTCCGTTCGAAGTCCCGCTTCAACCTGTTCTCGAAACTTCTGCAACCTTAGATCGTGCGACTGCGCTGCTTTAATATTATCGATCAATGATGACTGTACTTACAGCTGCATCAAGTATCCTGAAGAATGCGGTAACACGATCTCCAACTCGAATCTCCGAAAATCATCGATAAGCTCCTTCTGTGTAGTCAACATCCAAATTGCTGGCAACCGACTAAGCGCTTCCGGCACTACATTAACTTTTCCCGGATAACACTTGAGATCAAGATCATAGTCAGCCATCAGCTCCAACCATCTACGATGTAGCATGTTAAGCTCTTTCTGCATGAACACATACTTTAGGCTTTTGTGATCGGTGAATATTTTGACCCTTTCGCCCAATAAGTAGTGTCTTCAAATTTTCAAAGCGAAAATCACAGCTGCTGGCTCCAAATCATGAGTTGGGTAATTCTTCTCATGGAACTTCAACTGTCTTGATGCATAAGCTATAACTTTCCCATGCTGCATCAAAACACATCCCAAACCTTTCCCAGATGCGTCGCTGTGAATCACCAATCCTCCGGAACCGTCTGGTACGGTCAAAATAGGAGCGGTTATCAACCTTTGCTTCAACGCCTCAAAAGCTGACGCACGCCTATCTGTCCATACGAACGGTACTTCCTTCCGTGTAAGCTTGGTCAAAGGCTCAGCCAAACGAGCAAAATTCTCCACGAACCTTCTGTAATACCTGGCAAGTCTAAGAAAACTTCTGATCTCTGCTACGTTCTTCAGAATCGGCCAATCTTGAACTGCTGCAATCTTCTTGGGATCAACGGTGATTCCATCTCCAGATACGACGTGCCCCAAAAACTTCACTTCTTCAAGCCAAAACTCGCACTTGCTCATCTTTGCATATAATCTTTCTTGCCTCAATGTCTGCAATGCGATCTTCCAGTGTTCTCCATGCTCTTCTAGGCTCCTTGAATAGACCAGAATATCATCGATGAACACCACTATAAACTGGTCCAAGAACGGTGAAAAGATTCGGTTCATCAAGTCCATAAATATCGCCGGTGCATTCGTGACTCCGAATGGCATCACTAAATACTTGTAATGTCCATACCGAGTTCGGAACGCAGTCTTGCAAATATCCTCTGGTTTAACTCGGACCTGATGATATCCGGATCTCAAATCCAGCTTCGAGAATACCCTCGCTCCACTAAGCTGCTCAAATAATTCACCAATGCGAGGGATCGGGTACTTGTTCTTAATAGTCATCCGGTTCAATTCTCGAAAATCGATGCACATCCTCCTTGTGCCATCTTTCTTCTTTATTAGAAGAACTGGAGCTCCCCAAGGTGAGTTACTGCTGCGAATCTAACCCGTCTCAAGTAATTCGGTAACCTGTTTCTTAACTTCTTCCAACTCCACTGGTGCCATCAGATAGTACGCCTTTGAGATTGGCGCTGCACCAGGAACAAGATCGATCGCGAACTCCACATCTAGTTTTGGCGGTAAACCCGAGATGTCCTCGAACACGTCCATAAACTCTCGAACTACAGCTGGCGCTTCCTTCTTATGAACTACCATCGACGAAAGAACATTGCTTGTCGGCCTAGCCCTAAACTCGACTGGCCCGACAGAACTGCTTCCTCCAGCAAAAACAAACTCCGGATGTACGGGAATTTGGAAAATCACTTTCTTTGCCCTACAATCAATATAAGCGTGGAAAGTGCCGAGAAAATCCATTCCCAAGACAACTTCATAACTGCCGGTATCAATCACCAAGAAATCTGCAAATAACTCATGTCCACAAATAACAACTGAACAATCCTTACATTCTCTACTAGCTATGATCTTTGCATTCCCAGTGTGTATGTCCCAACAACTAGACAGGGTCGCGCAAGAAATCGAATGTGCAGCAATAAACTTGGACGACATAAAACAATGTGATGCACCAGAATCGATTAATGCTAATGCGGGAAAATCATGAACAAGTAGGATACCTGAAACAACTTCATCTGAAGCCTTGGCTTCTTCAGCCGTCAGAGTAAAGGCTCGAGCTTAATTAGGTCCCTGAGTTATCTGCTTCTGCCCCTGAAACTGCCTCTGCGGTGGCCTCTGAACATCATTCTTCAAACATAGCTTCGACGGGCAAACACTGACAGTATGATCAGCTGATCCGCAAACCAAACAAATTCCAAGCTTCCTTCGACAATACTTCTGCAGGTGCCCAGGTAGAGGGCAGAACTCATAAAACATCCTTCCCTTCTGCTCGTGCACGACGGGCTTCTTCATCGGTACTACGCCACGTCGGTTCACCGGAATACCTCTGCGTATAGGCGCTCGGTTCGGCGCAAACGCCGGCTTCCGTACCACAACTGCCTGCTGCTGCATGCCCCCAGTCTTCATTGATAAGCTCTGCTGCTCTCGAGCTGCATTAAGAACTTGAGAGAAAGTGGTCAATCCCAGAGATATGATGTGCATCTGGATTTCCACGTCCAAACTACGCATGAACCTTTGTGCCCTATCAGCATCATTGGCAACCAAAGGTCCAGCGAAATGACTGAGCCGTGTCCACTCAGTCGCATGCGCATCCACGGATACGCCGTTCTGCTTCAAGCTGATAAACCTTTCTTCCATTTCTTTCCGTGCAGTCTGTGGAAAGAACTTCTCCAAGAAACTCTTCGAGAAAGTATCCCAACTAATCGGCTTGGGCGAACGGTTCTCTTCCACAAGCCACCATTCACGGGCATAGTCTACCAATTGGATGCGCACGACATCCACTCTCTTGTCCTCTGAAATCTGTGCTGCAACGAGTAGATTCTCCGTATCGACTAGCCACAGCTCTGCCGGCAACGGCTCCTCCAGACCAGTGAAAATGGACGGACCAAGTCTCCTAAATCCGCCACGGTACCCACACGCTCAACTGGTCTGGCTGCAACATCGTTTACGGATTGCTAGATAGTCCGCAAACCTTTCTGAAAAACTTCGGCCTACCGCTGGTTCAGCTCGGTCTGCCGCTTCTGGTTCTCCAGCATCCCACGAATTACTCCAAGCAAAGCGGCGTCATCCACACGCCTCTGGTGTTATCTCAAATTTCTGTCCGCCATGATTCTGAAGCCAAAACACCGAAGAGGATTAGCAAGATAAACAAGATTCAATAAACAGGATATAAGAAGCAAGATAGTTATGGATTTAAGGATGGCAATATAACAATAAGGCAGGACATGCTCCTACTAACGAGTATTCTGATTCGTGTATTGGGTCCAATACCCAACTACAAAAAAATCAAACCCGATTAACCTATATCCTATGTCTCTGATACCAAACAAACCTTGTCACGCTCCGCTTCCCAGAGTGCGCTAAGATCGGCACGTGACAGAACCAACCATGCTACCTGTGGCTAGGAAACATCCCTCCACAGTCATATTACGGCTGTCTATAGATATCAAGAACAGGAAAATAAAAGACACTATCTAGTACATGTCCATGAGCCAGAAATAACGAGTCAAGAAATAATATGCGGAAGCAATAAATTCAGGTAACAATAATAATCTGAAAAGTACGTCCCAAAATGCGGGCTCACATCAGGAATGAAAGTACGAAATAAAACTAAACTAACTAACTACTAACATGATCTTCACTGCTCGACTTGTTGGTCAAAATACTCCTGATCGGCCTGCGGCAAAGGTAGAGGATATGGGCCATGCAAAACCCAAACGTCAGTACGTCATAATATCAACAATAATATAAGCAATCAGGATGTAACGGGATATGCAGGCATGAATCATAAATAGTAACAAGTCAATAGGGATGTATAACCGTGAAGTGTATTAGTATATGTAACATGCAGTGATCAATCTAAACTATGCTACTGGGTTATCTATTCTAAGGTTTGTTTGAAATAAATTAATGTAATCCTCCATGTAACTCAAAGAATATGTCCCGTTATCCCCCGGGACCACGGATCAGGTAGTGGGAGTCATGAATGACTCTGTCCCGTTATCCCCCGGGACCACGGATCAAGTAAGAATCATGAATGATTCTGTCCCGTTATCCCCCGGGACCACGGATCAAGTAATACCCTTGTAAGCTACACTTTAGTTTACACTTTTGATTTCTACATACCCCCAAGGTTATATGTTCAAGTCAGGTATTGATAAATCTGGAGCTAATGCCAACACAGGATTAAGCAGGTATAGGTTTGTCTAAATAGACAACATGATATGTCCGTAGGGACAACATGTCAAGATTGTCGGCATTAGTAACAAGATCAGGTATCAAGTCAAGCAGTGGTATATCAGGTCATGTCAGGTAGTGCACAGGTATCAAGCGGATGCTCATAATAAAACTGTAGCCGGTACGGGTGCACAAATAAAAGCATGGATGCACAAATATTTATCAGGGGTTACATCATAACTATGTAGGATGCACATTATCAAGTATGGGGTGCTAAATAAACAATAATATGGATTAATACGACATGACTTGCGACTAGATATAAAGAATTAATGGTATGGATAAACAATAAAACATGGATGCATGAATAACTATCAAGGGTTTCAACTATAGCTCCATTACTATGTAGGATGCACATTATCTAGCATGGGGTGTTAATATAGCAATAATATGAAATAACGTGACATGGTATGCGAATAGATATAAAATTAATGGTATGGATGCACACGGACGTCGTATAACAGTAAAATGGTAACAGTGGATGCACAATGCACTAAACATGTAATATTATTATTAATATGGATGTAAAATATATCATAGCATGTAGCAAGATCAACTTGCATGCGACTAGATATGTAATAAACTATACAGATGCGAACGGATATTGTAAAACAGTAAAATGGTAACAGGGATGCATGATGAAATAAACATGCAATATTTTTATTAATTTAAATGAAAAAATATATACATAGCATGTAGCAAGATAAACTTGTCTTAATTGGATCACGCGACGGATGCGTACGGCACGTCCGACGTCGGTAAATCATCGCAACGCACACACGACACGCGGGACGAGTCCAGACAAGGCAAGAGGGTAATCACACAAGCAGGGGACGTTCACTGGATCGCCTGGATCGGCAGCGGCGACACGACTCCGGCGACGACTGGAAAAATCAAGAATCAAGAAACAAGGAAAAGAAAAAGTAGAAGAGGAAGAAGAAGAGAGGGGATGCTCACTGGAGTTTGGTATACTGGGGTCAGGGGAGACAAGGTGATGGTGTCGGGTTCACCGGCAGTGAGGTGCGGGCGATGGAGTTTGGGATCGGCAATGAGGGTGCTGGGGTTTGCGTGTGTAGGTTGGGCTCTGTAGGTGCAGGGTTCAAGACAGAAGAAGAAAAGAAAAGAAGGAGGAGAAGAGAAGAGGTGGTGAAGGTGATGATGAGATGAGGGTCGTCAGCGGTGGAGGGTAGAGTTGAGGAGGTAGGGTTTGGGTTTCTTGGGTTCTCAAGGTTTGGGTGTGCAGGGTTCTCGGGTGAGGAAAGGAAAGGAGAGAAGAAGGAAGGAGAGAGGAGAGAGGTAGAGGGAGATGAGGGTGGAGGCAAGGTCGAGGGTAGTGAGGCACGGGAGGAGCTAGGGTTAGGGTTTCGAGAGCTATGGTGGGTTCTTGTGGAGGCAGTGCATGGTTTAAATAGAAAAGAAGAAAGAGAAAAGAAGGGTGTGAAGAAGGGAGGTGAGTGTAAGGGAGCGGGCGGTGACGGGAATCGAGAAGCGCACAGTAAGTGCGAGAGGAAAGAGAGAGGCGTTCGAGAGGAGAGAGAAAGAAAGAGAAAGAAATTTAGTGCTGTTAGAAAAAAGTTGTTAGGATTTTAATTTAAAAATCTTTTTCGTTATATGAATTTTAAATTGTTAAAAACATTTAATAAAATTTGATATTCTGGTAAATACAAACTTACTCCAAAATATGCCCAGGTCGGGTCTAAAATTCCTGTTTTAAAATACGGAAAATATACGTTTCAACCAAAACCAAAATTGGATATCCGGGTAACGAAAATGCATACCCTCAAGAACAGATGCACGTACGTGCGCGTAGCCATCCAAACAAGTCTGTTTCACTGAATGGGATGAGAACAAGATGCGCGGATGCTACGACAGGATTAGGGGTATCATGCAGGCCATGCAATGTATTTTTTTAAAATATTTTATGTGACTTTAAATGTTATGTTAAAATGTGCAGATGCCAGATATAATGCCAATATACAGTATGTATAATATTAAAGTGCACGGATCCACGTAACAAGCCAGGATAAATCACAAACATGAATCAAGACTGGTTTCAAGCATGTGGGTCGGGTCAGATGCAAATAAAGATGTTAAATACACTATTCGCACCCAAAACACGGTAAATCAAGAAAATACCATAAATAAGGAAATACTTGAACTAGAACTAGCATAAATGAACTAGAGTGTTACAATATATATATATATATATATAGTAGGCGTTGCTTATGTTTTGCACCCCCGCTAGTCCAGCCCCCGCTCTGCCGGTAGTTAAGTAACCTAACGGTGCATTACGGGGTCCTGTTGCGAATGCGGATGGTATAAGCATACGTTATATTTTTGTTTCTTTTCTGCAATGATATGACTAAATGATAGGACCGCATTAACATTGATTAATGCAAGCAAAACAAACCAAAACTTAATCGTTGGAACAGTTCCACTCGGTTTTCTTCAAAGAACAAACTTTTAAATGCGAAGCCTAAACCACTCCTTTTAAAAACTATCATGGTTCTTTCGACTATTTCAAGTTCATTACGTTCACGGTTTCGCGAAAACCATTCGTAGCCTTCCATCATTTTAGATGGGTATTCAGTAGTATTCAAGCTATGTATTTTGACATTCGCCAAAGCATAGTGATTAGTAGCTGCTGGGTATTCATCTGTAGTATAGATAGATACGTTGGTTTGGGACAGTCGTACTACTATGTTGGCCTTCGTCAAGGATATGCACGGGTGGATTCAAATTAACCTGGATAAAGACGTGTAGAACTTGACTTGCGACTTATGATATGTTGGCTTTCGTCAAGGTCATAAGAGCTTGAGGCAAAAATCCACATCTGGAGTTTCTAAGGATATTGAAACATGCTAGTGTTACATACCATTTAGAGTGTGATGATTTTGGTAGGATTCCTTCAAGGTTATCACGCGGTGATATATGGATCCCGATCCTACTGTGATTATCCGCTACTCGGGAGATTTTTTCACTATACAATCAATGCTACAAACCAAGTAGGTGTCTAGAAAAGTGTTAGCGGGACTATGCCTGTAGGGAAAAGAGGTTATATAATTAAGAAACTTCGCGAAAGCGTTGAAAAACCTCCCTCGAAGTACCGACACTAGCCTGGCCGAAAGGTTAAGAAAGAATTGTAAGAGTGAGATTAATCCTCACTAATTCTTCTTTTATAGTTTGAGAAAGGATTCGAGAAACAGTGGGAGCCATCCTGTTTAGATAAACAAATAACCAATCTAAACTTGCAAAAGTATCATGTTGAGTGTTTCTTCTCTCTCTCTCCTAATTGCAGCGACCGCAATGACCGTACTTAGGTTACTGCTAGATAATAATAAATTGACTGGGCCAAACTATAATGATTGGCTAAGGAATGTCTAGATGACACTTACCTATGACAAACTGGACTACCTCCTTACTACCAAAGCCCTCGCCATCCCAGGTCCAGATTCCACCGTCGCGGATATTGATATCCGTCAGACATGGGAAAAGGATTGTGCGAAAACCAAGTGCCTCGTGTTAGCCTAAATGGATAGTGAACACCAGAAGCAGCACAAGAAGATGGACTTAGCTTCCATCTTCCTCCATACCAAAGTTTTATATAGAGAGCAATCTCGTATGGCAAGATATGAGACCTCGAAAATATTGTTTCGGGCGAGGTTAGCTGTCGGGTCATCTGTAGGGGACCACGTCCTTACGATGATTAGCTATATTAAAGAGCTCACGGACTTAGGGGCCACATTGGAGAACGAGTCATGTACTAAATTGATTCTACAGTCGCCCCCTTCCACCTACGCCCAGTTTATCTTGAATTTCAATATTCAAGAGAAGAAAGTTACACTTTCAGAACTTCTCAATATGTTGAGGAGCGCTGAGGGCACCCTGAAGGAATCCAGGAAGACACCCGCTCTGCTCATTAGAGAATCTTCCTCTTCTAGATCCAAGGCGAAAGCCAAGGGAGAGAAGAAGAAGGCCTCCATCAAACCGATAAGCGGTGTCAGTAAGGTAGCCATGGCAAAAGTTTCAGGGCTAACAGCAGAGAAAGAGGAATGTTTTTGTTGTCACAGGAAATGGAATTGTCAGAAGGACAGCAGGGCTTGGAAAGCCAGAAACTAGGATTCGAAGCACGTTGTGGTTTCGGTTTCGGGTGTGTTTATGATTAAAAATTGTATGTCAATTAACTCTACTTCCTGGGTACTAGATACCGGATCATGATCTCATATCTATAATTCATTACAGACTTTGAGAAACTATAGAGTTATCCAGGCAGGTGATATGACTCTCATGGTTGCTAACGGAATAAGCATGGACGCTGTGCCCATAGGGAAAATCACCTGGGATTGACAAGTGGGTAGATTTTGATTTTACGTAACTGTTTGTGTGTACCTAGTCTGACTTGTAATATCATCTCTGTATCTTTACTTTCTAAAGAAGGTTATAATTTTACATTTGTAAGCGATGTTGTCAACATTCACCTAAATCAAGTTTTGATTGGGTCAGGTACACTAGATAATGGTATATACGTATTAAATCAAGCTCAGGTTTTCAACGTCAAGAACACATTTAAAAGAAAGTCTCTAAAATTAAATCAGGATTTCTTATGGCATTATAGACTGGGTCACATCAATAAAATACGATTGACGAAGTTACATAAAGAAGGATATTTGGATCCATTCTAATATCAGTCCTATGCAACTTGTCAATCATGTCTCAAAGGAAAGATAACAAAGACTCCGTTCACTGGACATGGGGTAAGAGCGAGCAAGCTCTTGGGACTTATACACAGTGATGTGTGTGGTCCAATGTCTATACATGCAAGAAGTGATTATTCCTATTTCATTACTTTTACGGATGATTTCTCAAGGTATGGACATGTATTCTTGATGAAACATAAATCCGAGGCCTTTGAGAAATTCCGGGAATATAAGAATGAAGTGGAAAAAAACTGGCAAAACTATCAAGACGCTTAGATCTGATCGAGATGGTGAATACTTAAGTGCCGAGTTCCTGGATTACTTAAAAGAGAATAGAATTCTCTCTCAGCTTACTCCTCCATACACACCTCAACACAATGTTGTATCGGAAAGGAGGAACAAAGCACTATTGGATATGGTACGTTCCATAATAAGTAATGCTGAGTTGCCGCGATCCTTCTGGGGCTATCCACTAGAATCAACTACATATCTTTTGAACAAGGTTCCTACCAAGACTGTGCCTACCATACCATATTAGATGTGGAGTGGGAAAGAACCCAATCTTAAGTACCTTAAGATATGGGGATGTCCGGCTTTTGTAAAAAAGCAGCATGCGGACAAGCTCGAGGCACGCTCAGTACTATGTAAGTTTGTGGGATATCCAAAGAACTTCAGGGGTATCTTTTCTATTATGCAGAGGTACAGAAGGTTTTTGTTTCTCGGCATGCTCACTTCTTGGAAACTCAATTTTTAAAAAAAGAGATAAGTGGGAGCGTAATAGAACTGGAAGAAATTCCAGAACCACAAGCTATTACTGAAAATATGGTAGAACCAGAAGTTTCGAAAGAACCGGATATCCCCGCGCCACTCCGCAGGACTAGCAGGCAGTTTCATTTGCCCGAGAGATACTACAGTTTTCTCATAGACGGAGATAGAGAGGATTGCATCATCAACGATGATGAGCCAACTAGTTTCCAGCAAGCCATTCAGAGTAGAACTCGGTAAAATGGCTGGAGGCAATGCGGACCGAAATGGAGTCCATGTACACCAACAAAGTATGGACTTTGGACATTGCTCCAGAAGGGGTAAAACTCGTAGACTGCAAATGGATCTTCAGAAAGAAGATTGGTGTAGATGGACAGGTTGAAACCTATAAGACTAGACTTGTTGCAAAAGGTTTTCGTCAAAGACCTGGTTTGGACTATGATGATGTTAGTTGTATGTATACCCTAGAGGCCAGTATTGTACAGATGATGTATATTATATTGGATGCTTGGACATATATAGAGATGACTTTCTTGCTCGATATGATAGTATGCTATCCGGTTGCTCTTTATCTTAACATGTACGCTTGTCTCTTTAAACTGTCTTATAGTTACATGTTGGTAAAGCCCTTAGGATGTGTACTTGACTACCTGGACTATGATGCAGATCATACTAGTGGGGACATGGTAGTCCATAGGTACATCCTTCAAGGTCCCTAGTCATTAGTGTATCGAGACGGGGCATCGATATACCAGTGTAGACTAGTGTATACGCTTCTCGACCCATGAGATGGGCGATGGATGATCCCATATCCATTGGTGTTTGACATCAGAGATGATATACGGGTGCTCAGTGGGGACTGGGTACACTGGACGGACTCGCCAAGAACTCCCAGATGGTATTATACCTCACGTCAGATGGCAGTTCTCAGGTGACACTTGTGCAGGTTAGTCTGTAGACCCAAGATCGTCATAGAGTCTTGTGGGATTCCCACTGTGCTTTGATCTCCACCTTACCATGTCCATGAAGGCGTGCAAAACGGTGGTCTTTGGGTACAGTCCCGAGTCACATGGAGGCAATGAGCGATAGGAGGGGTTTCGTCTCTCCCGGTATTGGGGGTTGATGTTGCGCTGTGCTCGATTGGCCGTGACAGGGAAGTCCCTGGCCAGGGCTGATCAGAGATTTGCTGGTAAGTGTTACCAGTAGTTTCTCGACCCGTTATGAGCCTCACATCGGCACGACTTATCGGTTATTGGGGTCTGACGTTTACCACCCCTAGACTTGATATGCGACATATCAGACGAACAGACCGGACTGTACGGTAAGTGTTACTGGTTGGATTCACAGGAGTGTGAGCGGGCTAGCTCGTCGATCTTCTGATCGCTCAATACCCGGGTGGCCGTTACGTTTAGCAGACCGCTTGCGGTTTGTGGGTGCTTGATATGATCATCATCTGCTGCCGGCGTATTGACGAGTCTTTAGAGTCCTACACAGAGGTTTCCTGGCTCAAGCGAAACGAAATAGGAGCGCATATGAGATATGTGCAGGACCGAGAATAATGCGTGTATGTGATACCGTATTCCATTCTCGCGATGAATGTATCGATTGGTTATATGCGATATAACCTAGATATCGAATCAAGGATTGATTCAATAAGACGATACATAGGATACTAGTCGGTTATATGCGATATGACCGGATCGTTAAATCAAGTGTTGATTTAATGATTTAATGTATAATTATATATTTGATATATTACTTTGCATTAACTAGTATTGGTTCACTTTAAAAGGATTTTCTCACTTGATGTTCACAAGTTGTATATGTGATATACTTTTGTGCACGTGATTGTATCATGTTTGATGATGCATGTATTTTGGCTTTGTGTTAAGACTTATACCATGGTTATGATAATGGTTAGGGTTTTGATTTATTCACTTATTTATTTATCCATTCCTTTTTGAGAAATAAATAAAAGAAAACAAAATGGTTTCATTCTAACATGAAGCTTGTTGAAGCTTCATGAAGGTTTGACTAATGTGACCATTTTGTCTTCATGCTTAACCCTAACCATTCCAAATAACCATGGTCTAATCTCTACACATAATCATAGTTAGAAGATGATAAGTATTCATTTTTATTTTTCCTTTTAAACAACACTTATCATATCCTATCTTCTTCATCATCTTCTTCTTCAAGAAAAAGCTTGCCACCATTAATGGCATCTTGAGCAAAAGTGTGAGAAATCCAATTCTAAAGTGAACCTACCTCCTATTTCTTCACCCTCTACCTCTTGCCAAGTAGTATAGGGTGTTTTCTTCACAAGTTTCACAACTTGGTGAAGTTGGAGCTTGATCTTGTGTAACTTCGACGTAGATCATTTTCGGCATCGTAGCCGACGACTAGTCCGTTCATTTCTCCGATGAAGCCGATGTTAGAGTCCGAGATCCGACTTGGAAAGTGAGAGGACGACTACGTGGAGCTAAGGAAGTGAATAACAGGATCTACAAAGGTTGTAGCTTCTTAACTTTAGTTAAGTTGTTAACTAGTTTATTGTTTCGCCTAAAATTCTAGTCGACGATCCGTATTAGGGTTTCTCGGCACTTGAAAAATTTGAAATTGGCATGGTTGATGCCTTGTGAGACCTCTTGAGAGTGCCTAGGAACCCTACAGATGAAACCTTTTCTACAGTGGCTATACTCAAATCCATTCGGATCCTTCTTTCCATTACTGCCTTCCACGACTATGAAATTTAGCTGGTGGACGTAAAGACTGCTTTTCTGAATGGAAATTTGGAAAAGTGTGTTTATATGGATCAACCGGAGGGTTTCATAGAGAGTGGGAGTAACGGAAGAGTGTGCAAGTTGCTTAAATCCATTTATGGATTAAAACAGGCATCGCGGAGTTGGAACATCTGTTTTGATGAGACGGTCAAGGAATTTGACTTTATCAAAAATCCAGATGAACCATGCATCTATAGTAAGATTGTAGCGAGAAGTGTGGTATCCTCGTCTTGTATATGGATGATATTCTTTTGATATGAAATGACATTCCGATGCTACAATCAGTCAAAAGATTCTTGTCAAAAAGTTTCTCCATGAAGGACCTGGGTGATGCCTCCTACATTCTGGGGATCCAGATCTATCGTGATAGATCTAAGAGAATGTTGGGACTTTCACAGTCAAGGTATATCGACACCATACTGAAAAGATTCGGTATGGAAGATTCAAAACGCGGTAATCTACCAACTTGTCACGGAATCACCTTCTCCAAAGAGATGTCTCTCAAGACTGATTTGGAAAGGGATCGCATTTCTACTATACCCTACTCTTCTGCGGTAGGCTCTATAATGTATGCGATGTTGTGTACCATACCAGATGTAGCTTACGCACTGAGTGTTGTAAGCAAGTATCAGTCAAACCCAGGATAGAAGTACTGGACAGCAGTAAAGAACATTCTCAAGTACCTGAGAAGGACTAATGAGATGTTCTTGGTGTACGGCAAAGAAGACCTCCAGGTTGAGGCCTTCGCCGACTCCAGCTTCCAGAGTGACAAGGATGACTCCAAGTCCATGTTTGGTTATGTCTTTACCCTCAATGGAGGGGCGGTCTGTTGGAAGAGCTCCAAGCAGGACACCGTTGCTGACTCGACTATGGAAGCGGAGTATATCGCTGCATGTGACGCCGTGAAAGAAGCAGTCTGGATCAGGAAGTTCGTGACAAAACTTCAGGTGGTTTTGTCCATTGTTGATCCAATACCGCTGTATTGTGACAACAACGACGCTATAGCTTTAGCGAATGAACCAAGGTCCCATCAGAAGTCCAGACTTGAGACGGTACCACCTGATTAGGAAGATCGTTGATCGCCGGGAGATCGAGATGCGAAGAGTAGACACGGAGAACAACACTACAGATCCACTTACAAAGTCCATCCCTCAAATACAGTTCGAGAAGCTGATCGAGATGATAGGTCTGCGATATGCCAATACATGGCCTTAGTGCATGTGGGAGATTGTTAGTGAGATATGCCCTAGAGGCCATTATTGTATCATACTGAATTGTATATTACATATTGGAAGCTTAGGATATTCACAGTTATAATAACAGCCTTGCTCGATATAGTAGTATGCTACTTGGTTTGATTCTGCATGTGCATGTGTTTCTTTTAGCATATCGCTTATATATATTGGTAGAGCCCTTAGGATCTTTGCTTGACTACCAGCGTTGTGATGGCAGTCACACTAGTGGGGGCTGGGTAGTCTATAAGCACATCCTTATACAGGTCCCTAGTCGCAGGATTATCGAGACGGGGCATCGATACTCCAAAGTAGACTAGTGTATACGCTTCTCATCCCAGTAGGGAAGATGGTCTAACCCACAGCCATTAGTACGTCGTACTGGAGATAGTATGCAGGTGCTCATTAGCTTATGAGTTACACTGGACAGGACTCGTCGGGAACTGCTGGTTGGTATTATACCTATCGTCAGGTAGCAGTTCCCATGTGACATGAGTACAACTTAGTCCGTTGACTTGACATCGCACTTCTCCTCGAGTGTGTCCCCACTGTACTTTGATTACTATCCTACCACAGCTCAAAGGATTCGTGCAAACAAGTAGTAGTTGGGTGCAGTCCTAAAGCACTTGGAGGCAGTAGCGGTTAGATAGGATTTGTCTCTCCCGGTATTGGGGGTTGATATCGTGCTGTGTATGGAAAGCCATTACACAAAGTCCCTGGTCAGGGCAAGCGAGATTTACTGGTAGGTACTCCAGTAGTTTCTTAAGGTGTTTTGGGCTCTACTCCGACGCGACTTATTGCGCTATTAGGGGTCTGACGTTTACCATCCCCCTAGACACAATATACGAGTATCTCAAACGGACAGACCAGACTGTACGGAGATTGTCATAGATAAGCTCAGTAGGAGTTCGGATGAGTTTGCTCATCGGCTTTCTTATCGACAGATACCTGGGTAGCCGTTACGTGCAGCTAGTACTGTTGACGTGCTTGTGGTTAAACCCACTGCCAGCGTACTGTCAAGTCTTTAGAGTCCTACACATAGGGTTTCTCTGCTTCAGACGAAACGATGTAGAGGCTGTATGGTTTTACGGTAGGGTTCGATTACATACGTGTACTTGTGCACGGATGATATTCGGACGAATAATACTAGTGGACTCCTAGTATTGTATTATTGGATTGTTATCATCTCATTGTATTCGTATTTTTCGGAATACGAATACGAGTATGTATATACGGTGAGGGTATTCTTGTAATTTGGCAAGACATGCTTCTAGAAGGGGACACCTCATTATTGCTTTATCTATTTTCATAAATAGATAAATGAGGTGGATTTGGAGATATTTGAGGCATGGGTGTAAAGCATGGCTCAAGGAATTGTTTACTGGTTTGGATGAATTATTGAAGCATGGTGGGTATTTTTCTATGAGAAAAATATTACATGCTTCTGTTGAAGTCAAAATTTGCACCCTGGTTGACCAAGTCAAAGTCAAGGTCAACCCCAAGCCAGGTGGGCCCAAGCCTAAACAAGTGGGCCAATGCCCAGGTCGAGCCCGAACACGAAGCGTCCGGCCTTCCGCCATGCCAACAAAAAAATCATGTAATAAATAATTTTTATGTAATTTTTTATACATGAATGTATGCAAAATGGGCATAAAGCCAATATTTTGTAAGCCAATGGCTTATGTGCAAAAATGAAATGGCACATGAGCCCTGGGATGGCTAAAATGCCATTTTTGTAAAGCCCAAGGGGCTATATGTAAATATGTAAGCCTATAAAAGGAAACATGATGAATAAAAAAAGGACACAACTTTTTCTCTCTCTAAAATTTTTCCAGATTTGAGATCTTTTCTCCTTCTTCAAGGTTCCAAAACCTTCTTCTTTCTCTTGAATTAAATCAAGAGTTTTACTCTTCTTTTTATAAAACAAAATAGTTTTTCACCACAAAATCCATAATGGGGAACTCAGATCTTCCATTAGATCCCAAAAAGAAGAGATTTTTAAAAATCCCATATCGCTTGTTCTTCAAGATCCAGCTAACAGAGGAGGAGGAAGAAGAAGAACATCTTTCACTAAACCCCAAAAGAAAAAAACACACACTCAGGAGTCCAACTCCTCTTTGATTTCTCTTCCGAGAAATTTTTTTTTTAGGCTAAAAGCCTCTTTTTCTCATCGGCGCTCAAGCGCAGAGCGTCCTACACGTGGCGTGCTTGCACTCCAGCGCTCGGCGCTCAAGCGCAGAGCGTCCACGTGCCGACACGTGGCGCGCTTGCGCTCGAGCGCAAGTCGCCCCCGTGCCGACAAGTGGCGCTCTTGCGCTCAAGCGCAAGCGCTCGAGCGCAAGTCACCCCGGTGCCGACACGTGGCGCGCTTGCTCTTCAGCGCAAGTCGCCCCCGTGCCGACATGTGGCGCTCTTGCGCTCCAGCGCAAGCGCTCGAGCGCAAGTCGTCCACGTGCCGACACGTGGCGCGCTTGCGCCCAAGCAGTCAACGTCCGAGCGCAAAGCGTCCACGTGCCGACACGTGGCGCGGTGCGCTCGAGCGCAAAGCGCCCACGTGCCGACACGTGGCGCGGTGCGCTCGAGCGCAAAGCGCCCACGTGCCGACACGTGGAATGCTTGCGCTCAAGCGCCAAGCGTCCGAGCGCAAAGCGCCCACATGCCGACACGTGGCGCGTTGCGCTCCAGCACTCTGCGCTTGAGCGCAAAGCGTCCACGTGCCGACACGTGGCGCGCTTGCGCTTAAGCGCCTAGGCGCTGGCCCCACGCATCCTTTGGATGTATTTTCCCCCTTTATTTATATATACATGTATATATATACATATGTATACATATGTACACATACACATACTCCGCGACACTTTCCCCCTCAAAAAATTTTTTGGGCCGGGGTGCTGCCCCGAACCTCGTAAGGGGGCTGCTAGCCCCCATGACCCCCAGCCCGCTATCCGGGTAGCGGGACCCCCGTAAAAACTCTGCGTGGCTCCCGATATATCCAACCCCCTTTTGAAACAAAACACACGCACACCGCACATTGAGTTCGCATGACCAGTTTAACCCGTCAATCGGAGGTTCCCTCGCCCCAAAGGCGAGGGGTAATTAACGGCAGCTTAGTCCGCGGCTGCCGGAGATTCGGATCCCCACAATCATTAAACCCCAGCCTACCTTAGGCAGGGGGAATCTGTAGTACGCTTGACAAGCGTGCGCGTATTCCCATCTCAATGGGGTGACGAAAAACACCCTACAGATTCTGGCACGTCCGGTGGGACCAATCTCTCATCCTATATTTAAGCATTCATGCGAACTCAATCATTATATATACCTGTATTTATACTAAAATAATGCTCTTTCATGCAGATTTTCAAGCCATCACCTTCCGACGATGTCTTCGATGATGAACTCAGCTCCCGTCTCCTACACGATGAAGATAGACTCCAGGACGGTCCTTCCGGCCAGTCTCGGGCGACAATGGGAGGAGCCGCTGCTACCATTCGGCTCTATCATGTTCATGCCAGTTGGCGCCATCCCAGCTCCTCAAGCCCCGGTGGCAGACAAACCGGTCTCGAAAGGCAAGAGGCCAAATGTGGTGATCTCAAGGACGCCCCAACCCAAACGCAAGTCGGTGTCTGAACGACTTTTCTTGGCCCCAGCTGGGGGCAAGGCCATCAACACTAACAAAGGTATAACACGTCCCGAGCAAG
Organism: Agapanthus africanus; assembly: GCA_030015575.1. NCBI lineage: Eukaryota > Viridiplantae > Streptophyta > Magnoliopsida > Asparagales > Amaryllidaceae > Agapanthus > Agapanthus africanus. The sequence goes on along the minus strand of CM057350.1, from coordinate 124,403,906 downwards.
CTCCAGCGGTGCCCTTAACCACTGCTCGATCGGGTGTCTTTTCTAAGCTCCCCGCTAGTGAGAAAGAGACGACTGGATATGAGGTCCACACTGTCTACATGGTAGGCACGCGCAGCAAGAGCAAGGACGGGGCCACTACATCCCAAATCCAATATGGCTTGAATGTGGTGGCCACTTCCTAAGAACAGCCGCCTCTACTGGGTGATGAAGACGCTCTCGATGAGGATGATGGGCAGAAAGACCCTTCGGTCCATAAGGAGTCGGGCTCGGAAAGCGAAGAAGAGCCGACTTTCCGCCCCAGAACCGCGGGGCAAGAGCTGCTTCAAGAGCTCCGAAAGCAGCTCAGAAACAAAGACAAGGAGATGGCCAAGCTCTACTCAAAAATTGACGACTTGACAAATGTCGTCCTACAGCTCACGGCCCAACTTGCCTCTCAACCGCCCAATCAAGCGGAGGGCTCTGCTCGTGAACCGGGAAGTGGTGTCCCAAAGCAGTCGACGCCTATTCCCTCAAATCCAAAAGTGGGCGAACTACATGAAAATCAGTCGCATCCTATCTCGGGAAATGTCTTGGCTACCGATGGCAGTAGCCCGCTAACTCAAGATCAAATCATGGATTTGGTTGCCAGCAAAGTCAAAACATTGGTGGCCGAAGCCGAAGCGCAAAAAGATATCAGCAGTAGTAGGAGACCATATCCTGCTCAGTATGATCTAGTGGAATTCCCTAGCGGCTATGTCATCCCCAAATTCGGAAGATTCGATGGGACGGGAAACGCGAATCAGCACATCGCCCACTTTAAAGCCTCATGCGGGAATACTGGGGGCAATGATGCGTTTCTCCTCCGCCAGTTCGTTAATAGCCTGACCGATGTTGCTTTCGACTGGTACACGAGCATACCGGATGGCTCCGTCACAACTTTTGTCCAAATGCAGTCTCTGTTTCGACAGAGGTTCATGAGCGTCAGCGATAAGATTACCATTGCCGAGCTCGTAAGGACCAAGCCCAAGAGCGACGAAAGCAGCACGGATTTTATAACCCGATGGCGTAATCTCTCCGTCAAATGCGAACCGCCGATAGAGCAGGACCAATCTGTCAGTCTCCTTGTCGGAAATCTCAACAACTGGATGACCCCGTTTCTATGTACCGCGGGTCTCAAAACATTCCAAGAGCTGACCAAAAAGGTCCAAACGTTGCAACGCTCAAAGCCCGAGTCCGCTCAGGATCTTCAGTTCACCAACAAACCGAAACCTTGGAGGGACGACAACCGAAAAGGCGGAAGTTCTAACATCACCGATTCTCCAAATAAGCAGAGAACGGGCGGAGCAAAAACTGACCAGTCTCGAGAGCCAACTTTGGAGGAAAGAAGAAATAAGGTCTACTCATTCCGAAGGGACAAGGTTCACAAAATTTTTAAAGATGCTTTGAAGAATGGCCTGCGGCTACCAGAACCGAAAAGGCTAAGTGAAGCGAACAAGACTGATCATCCTAACTTTTGCCCATACCACTGAGTGCTAGGGCACACTGTTGAAGACTGTTGCATCTTCAAGGATTGGGTCGAGAAACAATACAAGGCGGGAGAAATATCATTGTCCCCTGACGTGTTAACAAACAATCAAGCTGCGACCGCCAATTTCATACAAACGGGGACCGAAGTCCTTCAGGGACCCGATTCTCTCAAACACCCGCCTTTCTCTGGGAATCATCGACCGCCACGTCATTAAACTGGGAACAATCGACCACCACGTCATAAAACTGGGAACAATTGACCACCATGTCACTAAACTGGGAATAATCGACCTCTAAGTCGTTAAACTGGGAATGTAAAAAAAAGTGTAAATGAAAAAATGTGTAGATAAAAGAAAAATAAAGAAAAGCCGAAATGATTGGGCAACCGCGAATAAAAGCCAAAAGGATAGGGCAATCGCGACCTTCGCGATAAGAAAAGCTGAAATGATAGAGCGATCGCGGTAAAACAAAAAAAACAAAAACAAAAAAACAAGGGCGAATGATGAGTTGCTCGTGGCATTATTCCAGTGCAGCAATGCAGACGCTAAACAAAAATCCAATTTCCCAAAATTCTTTCGGCCCTACGGTTAGTCCCCCAAATTGACTACCGTATACAATCCACGGGCTCAAATAATTCCCATCATACCTATGCCCCACCGCAATCACCAGTTACGCGGCTGGTCTCCGCTTTTGGAATTATGCTCCATTAAGAAGACCCACTCATATATCCTCACGATACATGAGGAGAACAAACCTTTGTAGGATCCTTACGACTCACGAAGGAAAAACAGACTTAGGAGTCCCCACGACTCCTAAGGAGAAAATACACCTGCGAGATCCTTACGACTCGCAGGGAGAAAATGCTTTTATGGGACCCTCACGGCCCATAAAATTGAAAAGCCTTAGGTGATAGGGATCTAAGCCTGTCTCCTAAGCCATCGCTCCCCAATCCCCAAGTGGCGAATGATGAGTCGCTGCTGGTACTACATTCCAGTGCAGCGATGCAGACGCCAACCAAATTACAACTCCTATACCCCAATGGCGAATGATGAGTCGCTGCTGGTACTACATTCCAGTGCAGCGATGCAGACGCCAACTAAATTACAACTCCTATACCCCAACGGCGAATGATGAGTCACTGCTGGTACTATATTCCAGTGCAGCGATGCAGACGCCAACCAAATTCCAACTCCCATACCCCAACGGCGAATGATGAGTCGCTGCTGGTACTACATTCCAGTGCAGCGATGCAGACGCCAACCAAATTCCAACTCCCATACCCCAACGGCGAATGATGAGTCGCTCCTGGTACTACATTCCAGTGCAGCGATGCAGACGCCAACCAAATTCCAACTCCCATACCCCAACGGCGAATGATGAGTCACTCCTGGTACCACATTCCAGTGCAGCGATGCAGACGCCAACAAAGTCCTGAAATTTTTCCGGCCCTACGGTCTAGATCATACATCCTGCAAAACCGTATACAATCCACGGACGTAAAACAATCCCGATCTCTCCAAAAAAAAGAGAAAGAAAAAAAGAACGGTATGTCCACAAGCAAAATGGGCACGGATGAAAACCCGAATGGGCTCCGTGAATAAAAACAGCAGGACTGCCGGCGAGTTTGTGAAAACCCGAAAGGGCGCAAACTCGTAAAAAAAAAAAAGAAATGAAATGCATTCGCAAAGTCCTCTCGACTTTGTGAGGAGAAAATTCCCGCGTGAGATCCCTACGACTCACAAAGGAGCAACACACTTAGGAGTCCCCAGACTCCTAAGGAGAAAATACACCTACAGGATCCTTATGACCCATAGGGAGAAAATGATTTGTGAGACCCTTACGACTCACAAAATGGAAAAGCCCTAGGTGACAGGGATCTAAACCTGTCTCCTAAGCCACCAATTCCCAAATCCTCTCGGGGCACATGATGAGTTGCTCCTGGCATCATTCCAGTGCAGCAATGCAGATGCCAAACAAACCAAATCCAAATCCTCTCGGGGCACATGATGAGTTGCTCCTGGCATTATTCCAGTGCAGCAATGCAGATGCCAAACAAAAAAAAACAAATCCAAATCCTCCCGGGGCACATGATGAGTTGCTCCTGGCATTATTCCAGTGCAGCAATGCAGATGTCGATAGAAAACCAATTCCCAAATCCTCTCAAAGACAGATGATGATTCGCTCCTGGTACCATATTCCAGTATAGCGATGCTGATGTAAACTCAAATCAAACAAATCAAACCAACCAATTCCAACAACAGGCACTCCGTCTCGGGGATACGTCCTACAACAGGCACTCCGTCTTGGGGAAACGTCCTACCACAGGCACTCCGTCTCGGGGATACGTCCTACAACAGGCACTCCGTCTCGGGGAAACGTCCTACCACAGGCACTCCGTCTCGGGGATACGTCCTACAACAGGCACTCCGTCTCGGGGAAACGTCCTACCACAGGCACTCCGTCTCGGGGAAACGTCCAACAGCAGACACTCCGTGCCGGGGACACGCCAGCCAGCGACACTCCGTAATGGGGAAACGTCAAGCAGACACTCCGTCTCGGGAAAACGTCAACCAGCGACACTCCGCATCGGGGAAATGTCCAACAGCAGACACTCCATCTCGGGGAAACGTCAACCAACAACACTCCACATCGGGGAAACGTCCAACAGCAGACACTCCATCTCGGGGAAACGTCGACCAGCGACACTCCGTACTGGGGAAACGTCCAACAGCAGACACTCCGTCTCGGGGAAAAGTCAACCACCGACACTCCGCGCCGGGGAAAAGTCAATCAGCGACACTCCGCGCCGGGGAAAAGTCGACCAGCGACACTCCGCGCCGGGCAAAATTCGATCAGCGACACTCCGTGCCGGGGAAAAGTCGACCAACGACACTCCGCGCCGGGGAAAAGTCGATCAGCGACACTCCGTGCCGGGGAAAATTCGATCAGCGACACTCCGTTTCGGGGAAAAGTCGACCAGCGACACTCCACGCCGGGGAAAAGTCGATCAGTGACTCTCCGCGCCGGGGAAAAGTCGATCAGCGACACTCTGCGCCGGGGAAAAGTCAATCAGCGACACTCCGTGCCGGGGACACGTCAACAAGAGACACTCCGTCTCAGGGATACGTCAACCAGTACACACGCCGCGCCGGGGACACGTCGACCAGCGACACTCCGTATCGGGGAAACGTCAAGCAGACACTCCGTCTCGGGGACACGTCAACCAGCCGATACTCCGCCTCGGGGGAAACATCGACCAGCGACACTCCGCGCCGGGGGCACGTCAACGAAATCACTCCGGGCTAGGGAAATGTCTACCATGGACACTCTATCTCGGAGACGCGTCAAGCGCCGACCGTCCATGTCGTAAAAAGGAAGTGCATCCCAAAAAGTGGGAACCAAAGCAAGTCGCCTCCACGTGAAAGAAGATCCATCAATTTCATGCACACGACTCACATATGTAGTGTGCATTTATTGATGGGGGGCACTTTGTTGAAGTCAAAATTTGCACCCCGGTTGACCAAGTCAAAGTCAAAGTCAACCCCAAGCCAGGTGGGCCCAAGCCCAAACAAGTGGGCCAATGCCCAGGTCAAGCCCGAACACGAAGCGTCCGGCCTTCCGCCATGCCAACAAAAAAATCATGTAATAAATAATTTTTATGTAATTTTTTATACATGAATGTATGCAAAATGGGCATAAAACCAATATTTTGTAAGCCAATGGCTTATGTGCAAAAATGAAATGGCACATGAGCCCTGGGATGGCTAAAATGCCATTTTTGTAAAGCCCAATGGGCTATATGTAAATATGTAAGCCTATAAAAGGAAACATGATGAATAAAAAAAGGACACAACTTTTTCTCTCTAAAATTTTTCCAGATCTGAGATCTTTTCTCCTTCTTCAAGGTTCCAAAACCTTCTTCTTTCTCTTGAATTAAATCAAGAGTTTTACTCTTCTTTTTATAAAACAAAATAGTTTTTCACCACAAAACCCATAAAGGGGAACTCAGATCTTCCATTAGATCTCAAAAAGAAGAGATTTTTAAAAATCCCATATCGCTTGATCTTCAAGATCCAGCTAACAGAGGAGGAGGAAGAAGAACATCTTTCACTAAACCCCAAAAGAAAAAAACACACACTCAGGAGTCCAACTCCTCTTTGATTTCTCTTCCGAGAAATTTTTTTTTAGGTTAAAAGCCTCTTTTTCTCGCCGGCGCTCAAGCGCAGAGCGCCCGCGTGCCGACACGTGGTGCGCTTGCGCTCCAGCGCTCGGCGTTCAAGCGCAGAGCGTCCACGTGCCGACACGTGGCGCGCTTGCGCTCAAGCGCAAGCGCTCGAGTGTAAGTCGCCCCCGTGCCGAAAAGTGGCGCTCTTGCGCTCCAGCGCAAGCGCTCGAGCGCAAGTCACACCGGTGCCGACACGTGGCGCGCTTGCGCTCCAGCGCAAGCGCTCGAGCGCAAGTCACCCCCGTGCCGACACGTGGCGCGCTTGCGCTCCAGAGCAAGCGCTCGAGCGCAAGTCGCCCACGTGCCGACACGTGGCGCGCTTGGGCCCAAGCAGTCAACGTCGGAGCGCAAAGCGCCCACGTGCCGACACGTGGCGCGGTGCGCTCGAGCGCAAAGCGCCCACGTGCCGACACATGGAACGCTTGCGCTCAAGCGCCCAGCGTCCGAGCGCCAAGCGCCCACGTGGCGCGCTTGCGCTCAAGCGCCTAGGCGCTGGCCCCACGCATCCTTTGGATGTCTTTTCCCCCTTTATTTATATATACATGTATATATATACATATGTATACATATGTACACATACACATACTCCGCGACACTTTCCCCCTCAAAAAATTTTTTGGGCCGGGGCGCTGCCCCGAACCCCGTAAGGGGGCTGCTAGCCCCCTTGACCCCCAGCCCGCTATCCGGGTAGCAGGACCCCCGTAAAAACTCTGCGTAGCTCCCGATATATCCAACCCCCTTTTAAAACAAAACACACGCACACCGCACATTGAGTTCGCATGACCAGTTTAACCCGTCAATCGGAGGTTCTCTCGCCCCAAAGGCGAGGGGTAATTAACGGCAGCTTAGTCCGCGGCTGCCGGAGATTCGGATCCCCACAATCATTAAATCCCAGCCTACCTTAGGCAGGGAGAATCTGTAGTACGCCTGACAAGCGTGCGCGTATTCCCATCTCAATGGGGTGATGAAAAACACCCTACAGCTTCATTATTGAAAAGTCTTGAGCCATTCTTTACACTACACAACCCTAGCTCATTTCTCATTTGGTTTTCTCTCTCCAAGTTTTTTCTCCTTCTACCTCAAGATCCTTACCCTCACATGTGTTGTGAAACAAAGGGTCTCATGAGATAAAACACTTCTTAAGCTACTCTACATCACCCAGGCTACTTAGCTTAGTGATCTAAGTACCATAGTTACCTCGGTTTAGAGGTATGAGCTTGAAGCATATACTCTCGGGTGGATCATCTTTGACGCGAGGAGGCTGCCGATGCAACCTTCATCCGTTCTTCGAGGAGCCAAGGAGAGGATGAAAAGATGACCCGAAGGACTTAGTCACGGAGGTATAACCATCTATCATGGTAGTTAAACCTCTTAGTTAGTTTAGCTAGTTAAGGTTCCGTAAAGATCCTGGAGTTTGGTCGGTATTGCGAAGCATGTTAAAATCGTTTTTGAAAATTCTGCCTCCTCACGAACCCGCGGGTTATTGGCTATAGTGCCCTCAAGTCAATTATTGTAATCGCAGGCACACGATTGTGATGATTGAAGGAGGACCTATACGGATAGAACAGTCTTATTCGAGATGATAGTATGCTATCTGGTTTGTCTCTATCATCATGTACATGCATTATATGGTATTACAGATCACTATTATATGTTGATAGAGCCCATAGGATTCTTGCTTGACTATCAGCATTATGATGACGATCATATACGTGGGAGCTGGGTGGCCTATAATCACATCCTTAAATGTCCCTAGTCGAGGGAGTATCGAGACTGGGCATTGATACTCCGGAGTAAACTAGTGCATACTTTTCGAGACCCCGACCAGGGGCGGTGGCCAGTCTCATAAGCCATTGGTGTTAGTTAGTTACCGAAGATAGTATACATGTGCTCATTGAGTTATGAGTACACTGGACGGACTCACCGGGAATATGCTAGTTAGTATTTTACCTATTGTTAGATAGCAGTTCTCAGGTGACATGAGTACAGTTTATTCTGTCGACCTGAGATCATCATTTGTCTCATGTGAGCTCCCACTGTGCTTTGATTACTACCCTACCACGGCTCAAAGGAGTCATACAAACAGGTTTTAGTTAGGTACAGTCCCGAGCCATATGGAGGCAGTGAGCGGATCGTCGGGGATTCATCTCTCCCGGTATTAGGGGTTGATGTCACACGGTGCATGGGTAGCCATCACCAGAAATCCTTGGCCAAGTTAGACGAGAATTACTGATTTGGATCAGTAGTTTCTCAGTGGTGATGGGCTTCATACCGACATGAAATATCGCGTTATTAGGGGTCTGACTTTATCCACCCCCTAGACCCGATATGCGATATTCTTATATGAACAAACCGGGCTATATGGAGATTGTCACAGACAGGCTCAGTAGGGGTTCGGATGAGTTTGCTCGTCGGCCTTCCTTTCGCTCAATACCTGGATAGCCGTTACGTACAGCTAGTGCCGCTGACGTGCTTGTGGTTAAACCTACTGTCAGCGTATTCACTAGTGTTTAGAGTCTCACACAGAGAGTTTCCCTGGTTCAGACGAAACGATATAGTAGCCGTATTGGATACGTGCAGGGTTCCGATCGATTGATTGTACTATGTACCCGGACTTTCGATCGGACAGTTGATAATACTAGCCAGCTCGGGATTGAGCCGGATTATTAAATCAAGTGTTGATTTAATAATTTACGTATATGTATTTTGATATGTATATTCTAGTATTATGTTCTTTGTGTTATTCTATCTCTTCAGGTATTCGTATTTCGGTACGAATACAGGTATGTATATACAGTAGAGTGTAATCCGTATTTTTTACAGATAACAATCTAGAAGGTTGACACCTCATTGGATTTATCTATTTATCATAAATGGATAATGAGGTGGAAAAGGAAAAAATTGAGTATGGTGAAAACCATGCTTGAATAGTGTTGACAAATGAATTGTTAATTCATTTGTGCTCGCTATTCAAGTATGGTTGCATTTTAAAAATTGGAAAAATGAGTTTGATAAAACCATGCTTCATGGTTTGCTCTCTTGGATGGTTGGTTCATTATTTCTTAGATGAGAAAAACACTCTCACCATTAGCTTCACTCTCCTCTTTCTTTTCTTGAGTTTCTCCACCTTCATCTTCAACATTCTCTCTACAATCTCATGTGTTGAGAATCAAGAGAGGAGGTGAGGAAGAGATACACTTAGAACACTCCACTATATCCTAGGCATTCTAGACTAGCCATCTAGAATCCCTATTTGCTTCACTTGATCTTTTATGTAGAGCTAGAGCTATGAGTTACATCTCTTGGGCAGATCATCTTCGACGGAGGAAGACCGACGGCCAAGCTCAATCCAAAGGACCTCAAGGAGCTAAAGGAGATGGTTGAAGACAGAAAGACATGGTTCGTTCGGTATAACACTCTATCACAGTAGTTAGACTCCTTTAGATTACTAGTTTCATGTTTGGATTCGATTCTACGTAGTTGTTTCTAGCGCCAAGTTCTTTAAACGCCAAAAAATTTTGTTCCGCTGTCGGCCACGGTAGATGGCCAGGACACAAGGAACCCCAACATGGGGTGCATGACATCGACTTACACTGCCATCGCTCCTTCTTCTTCCCATTCAAACAAGCTGCCATTTTTGTCCCTCAAATAATCTTGTCTTTAAATACAAAGAGCTGATGAATTAGGGTAATTGAGGGAGATAGAGCAATTGAATGCCGCTCTCAATGGAGAAATTTGAATGCAGAAGGAGTTGAAGCTGAATTGGAGATGGAGCAATTGAATGATGCTCTCAACGAAGAAATTTGAATGCAGAAGGAGCTGAAGCTGAATTGGAGATGGATGATTTCTTGGTTGTGAGCTTCTATAAGTTTGTGATCGTCGAAGATCCACAAGCTGAGGTATCAAAGCACCTCAATTTCAAGCAGGTAATCCTTTTCTCTAATTGTTGATGAAAAGTTTGATCCTTTAGTAAGGCTGCTTCATATAAATGAAAATAATACTATAATTTTATAACGAGGATATAAAGACACACAACCACAATATTGTCCAAGTTCAAGCCCATGAAAAAATCATAGTCCAAGAAAATGTTCAAGGAAAAGTTCAAGTCCAAGTAAAAGTCCTATTAGGACAATTGTCCTATTAGAACTTGACGCGACCTGGATCGCGCCAAGATATTACCTTCCGTTGATCTGCTAATGGCGGTGATGGGTGGATGATATTGGATCTGGAGGTAGGCTCCTGAAGCGTGTGGATCTCAATGGGTTTGAGGTTGTGATGCCGAGCTACCCGCAAGGAAGTCCCGGGATGATTGAACCACCGAGGACCCTCCGACGGTCAAGTTAGACTAGAAATCCGAGCAGAGTAATGGCTTAGTGGAGTAAAAATGGCTTACTTGAACCGTCTGAAGAAGGGGTTTATATAGCGGTGGCAGCAAGCAGGTCAGGCACGAGAATCACGTCGGCAGTTACGCTCCCGACGTCACGCCCGCGTGATGAGCGTGGAACATGGGATGTGGCCGGCGGATATCTCGTGCATGGCGAGATTCACGGGATGGTGGTTGCGCCTGTGAGCAGTGTCGTTAGTCGGTCGATGAGACCGAGGAAGAGGACCTCGGCGGGAGAGCTCGCGGACGAGCGGGAGAGCCGAGGTATCTTTGTTCTGCGGTAGCCCGGAGACGAGCTGAGAGGGCCGAGGAGGCTCGGGCCTGTGATAGCTCGGAGTAGAGCAAAGGGACAGTTGGCTTGGCTGCTGAGGTGCTCGGGGGCAAGGAGTGGGGTGCAACCTCGGAGACAGGGTTTGAGGGAAGCCCCCACTGTAGCATATTGGTTCTCCCTCTGTGGCCCTCAGAGGCCTAACTAGCTTACGCATGTAACACGTCATCCCCCACGTATCATGATCTAAGGAATTACCGTTATTGAGCATCATCATTAGCCCCCCACTCTCGTTCCGATCTATTCATGGGTCGGGTCGAGAGTGGACTGCTTGGTTCTTTCTGTGCGGCTTGGCGCTGGTAATTCCTCGTGGTGGATTGTTCGGGGACGACACAGCGTTCTTGTTGTCGCGCATCGAGTATAAGTCAAACGAAGGACGAGTGTGGGAAGGTCGGTATCCTCCCTTTGCCAGAGTTGAGGCGCTGATCGCGCGTTGAGTATGAGTTTATTCGGCGGGCCTTGGATCCGTATCTTTGTAGGGTAGGAAGCTACCCGCTGCGGATGCGCCAAGCAGGAAGCTACTCAGCATCCTCGCGAGGAGGGCTTTGGACCCACCGCGTTGATGGGCAGGAGGATGCCCGCTGGGGATGCGTCGAGCAGGAAGGAACTCGACAGCCTCACGATGAGGGCTTCAGATCCTCAGCGTCTGATGGGCGGGAGGATGCCCGCTGGGGATGCGCCGAGCAGGAAGAAACTCGGCAGCCTTGCGATGAGGGCTTCAGATCCTCAGTGTCTGATGGGCAGGAGGATGCCCGTCGGGGATACGCCGAGCAGGAAGAAACTCGGCGGCCTCATGATGAGGGCTTGAGGTCCTCAGCGTCTGATGGGCAGGAAGATGCCCGCTGGGGATGCGTCGAGCAGGAAAGGACTCGGCGGCCTCATGATGAGGGCTTCAGATCCTCAGCATCTGATGGGCAGGAGGATGCCTACTGGGGATGCGCCGAGCAGGAAGAAACTCGGCGGCCTCGTGATGAGGGCTTCAAATCCTCACCGTCTGATGGGCAGGAAGATACCTTCTGAGGATGCGCCGAGAAGGAAGAAACTCGGCGGCCTCGCGATGAGGGCTTTAGATCCTCAGCGTCTGATGGGCAGGAGGATGCCCGCTGGGGATACGCCAAGCAGGAAGGGACTCGGCGGCCTCACGATGATGGCTTCAGATCCTCAGCGTCTGATGGGCAGGAGGATGCCCGCTGGGGATATGCTGAGCAGGAAGAAACTCGGTGGCATCGCGATGAGGGCTTCAGATCCTTTGCGTCTGATGGGTAGGAGGATGCCCGCTGGGGATGCGCCAAGCAAGAAAAAACTCGGCGGCGTCGTGAGGAGGGCTTCGGATCCTCAGCGCTGGAAAGGCCGTAAGAGGCCTGCTGAGGATGGACCGAGCAGTGAAACTGCTCAGTTGCCTCTTGGCGAGGACTTTGATCCTGGCATTGTAGGGTAGGGAGCTACCAGCCAGGGATAGCTGAGCAGGATAGCCGCTCGGCTGCCTCTTGGTGAGGGCTTCGATCCTTAGCGCTAGAGGGGCCGTGCAAGGCCTGCTAAGGATGGACCGAGCAGTGAAGCTGCTCAGTTGCCTCATGGCGAGGGCTTTGATCCCTGGTGTTGTGGGGTAGGGAGCTACCAGCCAGGGATAATCGAGCAATGGTGGGCCCGGTTGCCTCTTGCGAGGGCTTTTGATCCCTGGCGTTTTGGGGTAGGGGAGCTACCAGCCAGGGATAGCCGAGCAAGGTAGCTGCTGGGATGCCTCTTCGTGAGGGCTTAGATCCTTGGCGCTGGAGGGGCCGTTGGAGGCCTGCCAAGGATGAACCGAGCAGTGAAGCCGCTCGGTTGCCTCTTGGCGAGGGCTTTGATCCCTGGTGTAATTGGGTAGGGAGCTACCAGCCAGGGATAACCGAGCAAGGGCAGGCCATGTTGCCTCTTGCGAAGGCTTTTGATCCTTAAGGACGGGCCGGGCAGGGTTACTGCCCGGTGCCTCTTGGCGAGGGTTTTGATCCCTGGTTTGTTGGGGTAGGGAGCTACCATCCAGGGATAACCAAGCAAGGGCGGGCCCGGTTGCCTCTTGGCGAGGGCTTTGATCCCTGGTTTGTTGGGGTAGGGAGCTACCAGTCAGGGATAACCGAGCAAGGGCGGGCCCGGTTGCCTCTTTCGAGGGCTTTTCACCCTTAGCGCGGGAGGGGCCGTACGTGTCCTACTAAGGATGGGCCGAGCATGGTTACTGCCCGGTGCCTCTTGGCGAGGGCTTTTTGTCCTTAAGGATGGCCGAGCAGGGTTGCTGCCCGGTGCCTCTTGGCGAGGGCTTCGATCCCTGGCGTTATGGGGTAGGGACGCTACCTGCCAGGGTGTAATATTTCAGAAAAATAAAATATTATTTTTGGGAATTTTTACAATTAAATAATAATTTTTATGAATATTTTAATATGCGGTACAATTAAATACCGATAAATTGGAAAATATTTGGAAAATTATAGGAATTACTGAAATGAGGGTGTTTTATCTGATTTATGCAAATTATGAATTTTATAATTAATTATATACAATTTTAACGCTAATCGCGATTAAATATCACTAATCGCGCATTAAGCTCGAATTATGCACATGACATGCACCATATCAAATTTTAGCATTTGTTTCATTTCTACCATGGCTTTTCTTCTCTTTTCTTTGCAAGGTTGTTGTTTTTAAATGAGAAAAGAAAAAGAAAAGAAAAGAAAAGGGAATAAAATATTAGGTGTGGGCATGAGAGAGAGGAGAGAGAGGTGAGGCAGTTCATTGACCTTGCTCCCATTTCTTTCCCCTTCATTATTTCTTCATCTTTCTCCTCACTTTCTCTCCATGGCTGCCCTCATCTCCACCTCCACTTCATCCTCACAAACAACCCCAAATCAAACTCAAAACATCAATGTCCCTTCATTAAAAGCATGCATAAGCTCATCACAAGAACTTTGGACGAAGAAAAATTCGATTTTGGAAACTCGGGGCAACTCAGGAAAATTCTTGAGTTGCTAAATGAGGTAATTTAATCACCATTAGTATAGTTTTTCATTCACATTAGTGTCCATGCATGTTTAGAAGTGTTTTAGTTTGGATTAGTGAACTTTGAAAAATCCAAGTTGAGGTTAGGGCTTGATTTTGATTGTTATGGTGCAATTAAGGTTAGTAGAGGTCATACAACCCCTGTAGTGTTACTTTTGTGAACTTAAACCAGAGATTTAGCCCCAAGACACAAACTTAGAAACCCCGATATCGGAAGTTTGTGGGATTTGTGATGATATTTAGGGATCTGCTAAGACCCGGGGCACCTGAAAAATATTCAGCGAAGACTGTGGGTCATGAAGGCAACCTAGAAGCTGTTCGCAAGACTCGAGACCATATCTCTTCATCATGGCCACCATTTTTCTCATTTTGGCCACAATTTACGGCCTTGGTATGTTGGAATCGTCCCGTGCTTGGTCCATGGCTTCATTTTAGTCAAATTAGACCTACCCCATATGCAGAATTGCCTAATTTCACCAGGAACAAAATCTGGAAGTATTTTTTTTGTGATTCTGCTTTGGTTTTGCGGCAATTTATGTTTTGGATTTTAGTATTTGGGTTTTGACTCGATGGTGTGACGTTTGCACGTCAATCTCGAGGGTTGTTTGGCCATTCTTGCATATGTAGACCATAGGTTTTAACCAATGTATGATACGCATGCCGTTTAGGTTTTCATGCACGATTTCGGTTTACGATACTATGTGTGATATGTAGGTACCCTCGGGTGGACTTGGAGAAACAAGGATGGGCGTGGCGACATCGACTCCAGCAAGCGAGGACAATGGTGAGTAGATATATATCTACGGGGAAAGTCGAGTGAATGGCGTATAGCACCCCCGCAGTTTCGTGGTGTCGTATACGAATATGTATACCTATATATATATGTGTGTGTGTGTGTGTGTGTGTGTGTGTGTGTGTGTGTGTGTTTATTGTGAGACCATGATTATTTTGATAGGGTTACTTTAGTGTAATTAAAAGTAGCTTAGTTTAGCTTCCTAGTTGCGAAACCCTAGTTTTATGTTTGCATACACGCACATGCACACACTCGCATACATTTTATTTTCTTATGCGTATATGGGGATATGTATATATATACACGCACACATATGTATGGGACTATATATATATATATATACATGGATGATGATGATAGTATATGGTATTTGGAGATGAGTCGATGAGATTGGATATGGTACCATGCGATCGGTGATATGACGTGGTTCGTATTATGAGATACGACACGATATTATAGCGGGTCCTTGGGTGATGTGTTTCATACACACGCATATATATAAAGATGGTATCAGAATTGTACTAGACGTAGATCAGTACCCAGTTCACGATATGTGACGATAAGGATACCAGATGAATAATGAGATAAATGTGATATTTGACCCGTACCCAGTTTGGGATGCCGTACGATGGATTTACCGTATGAGCTATATATTAATGATAGATCCGTACTATTGACTCAAGGATGTCATGTTATATATTGTATCATATGTGATACTATTGAAGCGGGATCACCGACTATTATATGTTATATATATATCGACTCAGATTTAGGTGGTTTCCTTACCTTTTCGATTAGCCTGCTAGTTTAGTCTTGTACTTTACTTGTAAATGTTAGACTAGACTCAAGTCATGCCTATTTCAAAACTAACGAATCGTGAGTATTTTAAAGACAGACCAAGGGATTTTACGGATCTCTCAAAGGACGTACCTTTTTCTTAAAAACACCGTAGCCCTTATTTTCTAAATACCACGATTCGTGTAATTTCAAATTGCAAGACTGTATGACTCATAGATAGTAATGTAGATTCTTTATTGTCGCGTTATTATTCATGTTCCGCATATTATTGCTACATTTACTATTCATTTGCCATTTATTCTGCTGTTCGTATTGCATTGCATGTCTATATGTATTTTCGTGAGAAATGATGAAACCTGTTGTTAGGACACCAGCACCATTACCGATGATGCATATGCTCCACGTACACTTGTTTGCTGGCTCACACACATCTTCATCGGTAATTGCTATATCACGTACACTTTATAGAACATTACTTCATTGACATAGCTTGCTAGCTGATAGTTTCTATATGTTATTGTTTTCATATGCTAGTTAGATATTGCATTTACTTACTGTGTTATTTCATGCATGCATATTTTTATATTCATTAGTCATGCAATATTATAAGGGCCAGTCCGGATTGCCGAAGCCCAGTATTCATTATTATCGACTTTTCATTTTGGATTTCGGATTTTCCATGAGATTTCTGGATTTGGAGAAACCGCAAGATTTAATAAACTCATTTATCATTTTAAAAGATAAAAGTGCAGTTTTCTCATGTTGTGATTGTGATATGTCCACCATGAGTTTTCTCGGCTCTTGAGCGATATTATACACCCGATTCGAGGAGGAGATGAACCGTCGGTGGGTGCATGGTGGATCCGGTGCTATACCTCGGGGTGAGAAGATCGCAGAGAATGGTGTTTGAGCCTGTGATAGGGGAGCATTGCTGACCGGTGATTTTATTGAGATTTATGATACAGGCCAGTCCGGATAGCCGGAGCCTGAGATATTGAGATTTGATGATACAGGCCAGTCCGGATAGCCGGAGCCTGAGATATTGAGATATTGGGATTTGAGACATATATTTTGTGTCGATACTTGACACTGATTTTCTGATGATTTCATTGATGATACTTAAATATTTATACATAAATCTCACTATACTAAGAAAACAGCTTTCTCAATCATGATGTATTCTATTTTCATTATATCGTATTCATACCTCATATTTAAGATATATTGCTACCTGAGGTACTGATACGAGCACATGGGATTTCACTTATGCATAGATGTTTACCCTTGCCATTATATTATGCTTCAGGCCGTATTATCATTTGAGGATATATATTATGATCGTATTGAGCTAGGATTGAGTCATACATGCGATTTCTGCTCTGTGATGTTTTCTACTCACGAGTTGGCAACTCACCCCCGTTGTGCCACAGTTTCTTGCAGGTTTTGCCGTACAGGTTTCGTTGTAGCTATGCTGGCACACTGCTCCTTTTCGGGTGATTGCTTTGGTAGGTGGGTTCACTCGCATCGTGACCACCATTGTACTTTATATTTCAGTTGTATCTAGTAAACTCCATCAACCAGACTTGTATATTTATTTGACTTAGATGACCAGTTGTTTATTATTTCGACCTTAGAGTCACGCGTTGTATTATTATGGTTTTCTTGATGTTTTTGAGTTTCCTTTTGATTTTTGATCCTCGCCCTTCGGCGTTGTATATTATATTGCTTGCGTGGTTATAGCCGTCAATTGACGAAGAGCTAGCTCCCGCTTGGGGATGCCTTTATTCATATTATGCAGTTGTACCCTTTTGGGGCCAGTATTTACAAAGGAAACTTTGCCGAAATTTTCAGAAAAGACTTGATATTTTAAAAATGCATACTTCGGCTTAGTTATTAAAACCACTTGTTTTAAAATAAGTTTTCTTCACTTCTTTCTTAAAATGGTTTACATTTCTGGGATTTTTGGCTTACTTGAATTAGATGGGGTCCTATAGACATCATATGATTCAAGTGCCAGTTACGTGTCATTTCCGGGTCATGACCAAATTGGTATCAGAGTGCTAGGTTAACCTTGGTTCGAGTCTATGTTTGACTATATGGAGTCTAGGGCTTTTATATATATTCGGAACCTGGACTTGACCTTACGGAACTTAGACTTGGTCGACCCGAACTTTCCTCGCGTAGGTTGACCTTGGTTGATGGAGTAGGTGACTTAAGAAGAGTGACGTACCATGTGTATATTCCGCGGCATACTTACGATACGCTACTCCGCTTAAAAAGCCTTAGGATGTACATTTCCTTGCACAGCATTATATTCATTCATGATCTATCTTCATCGATATTGGTTTAAGGTTTTTATTGCCACGATTACACGGGCAGAGAGAGCTACGGCTAGAGTTGCGGTCAGCATGAGCTCGTCACGAACGAGGATTGACCAGGGCGTGATTCTAGGGACATACGATTGCATAGAGGCATCGTTTTATTGTGTTTTCACGCCACGAGCGTTGATAGATCGCTTTTACGAGATTTCTCGGACGTGTAGATCAGCACCAGAGGATTGGGCCACTGCTAGAGGCCAGCCAGAATGTGATGACCATCAATGCACCGATTATTCTTGATTATTGAGGCACTGTTCAGCGTGCGGACGAATGATTCAGTTGTTGCTGCGACTGATGAGATGTCGCCCAGATGTTTGAAACATATGCCGCACGAGTTATACTTAGAGATATGATAGAAGATCGTGAGTCACCAAGGATGAATGACTAGGACACGTGATTCGTTGCCTACCCCGATGCGGGATCATCGGATTGATTGATTCCAGCTTGAGACGACTTCACACAGGTACGTTGAGAGTCGATAGAAGACAATCGAATGTCAGAAACCCATTTTCCAGGTTTAAAGTATTCGGAAAAACATGCAAGTAATTCCGTGGACCCTCTAGAAGAATGAAACCCTAACTCGATATAATGACCATGAGAACGCTTTGAAACCTTAGGGTTTACAGCAGTTCCGCGGAGCCATTGATGAGGCTTGGGTTTGCCATTCTACGGTTGGTTCACAGGTACTGTGGCATGTACTGGATATTATTAAACTGTACTCAAGAGTTGAGCTCTTGGGGGATTATAGAACCTTGACAAATCGATCGAAAGGTTCGACGTCATTCGGACATCATGTGATAGGATACATTGCTTGGGAGACACCACATACGAGTATAGCCATTGGAACGCGGTCCATGCAACCACGAAGAGATGGGTCTGAAGCAGTCGACATCAGAGAAAAGTGGAGTAAGAGATTCGTACGAGATCTTGATGAGATGACGTTCCACTCCGCTGACATCAGAGATATGATACGCATGCAGAGGCGTTGTATATGGATATATCTTCCAGAATGAGTCGTGATGAGTATGCAGCCGTTCCGGAACAAGAAATAGATTTAGCAAAAGGATGATGACTTCTGGGCAGTTCGACAGAAACCAGATTTGGGAGAGATTTCGACAGAACCTTTCTGGAATACTATACGAGAAGACTTGGACCCAGTATCTGTCATATTACGCACACCTAGTAAGCCAGAGTTCGGTATCATCGACGAGATATGTTATGAGTGACCATGACAGTTGGCCAGAGATCTTTAGAGGATGTGCCTGAGCGGCATTGTTCCCGCCATTTTTTATTTCGGTATTTTGGGCGATTTATTTGCATGATTGAGATTTTGTGCACCACAGTTGCACTTGACTTCGATTTGATGTCATTTGAGATATTGATTTTGATTTCATGCCTATGGTATGCATGTGATTTGACTTATGCTTTCGGCATAGTTTTCATACACTTTTAGTATTTTGATTTGATTTTGTGCACGCTGATGCACATGGTTGTGAGATTATATACCACGGTATATCTGATTTGGAGTTGGATTGAAATGTGTTGTATACCGTCGATTTCGATTGTGATATTCGATATTTGTTTTTGTGCGCCTTGTGCACTGAATTTTGATTCTTGCGCATACTTGACACACTTGATGCGATTTTTGTGCATGCCAGTTGCACTAAATCGAGATTCTTCGTGCATATCAGATGCACCTGATATTGCTGTCAGGCACACCCGTTGCCTTTGACAGGTGTTTCGTGCACACCCGTCGCACTTAGATTTTGTTTCTGTGCACATGTATAGCACATTCATGGATTTCGATTTCTGTGAGCACCAGACGCACGTGGCAGTCTTATATACATTTTAGGATTGATTTCCTTTGAGCAGTATGTTTTTATGATATTTACTATTTGGTATGGTAGCTGAGCAGGACAAGTCAGAGGATAGTACCTGAATATATTTTTGCATGCATTGATAATTATCGAAGGGATGTCCAAAAAGGTGCTATAGTCTCAGTATTTATCTACGTGTCCGAGATGACACGAAACTTTTACGAAGGAAACCTTCTAAATTATTTTTCAAAACGGCGAGACATGTATGTTAAACAAAGGGTATATATATATAGTTATTTTCTTACAATAGACGTCCGCCACTGTGCAGTGATTTGTGCATCGCACAGCGACTTAAAAAGGTTTGGCATGCATTTCTTTCAGATCTTTTAATGATGTTTACATGAACAGTTTGATGTATATCATGTTGATTTCTTATTGGACTTTGACATTGGTGTCTTCACCATAACTCCGATGATTGCGGGATACTTGACGGAGTTTTTATTTCGGTTTATATACTCGTTTTCATGCGCATGTATTGCACTACGATGTGCTTTATATATTTATGATTTCGGAGCCCCGACGACTTGATCATTTTACTGAAATATTTTAGAAATTGGGGGAGTTTAAATTTAAATTCGAGGACCGAATTTCTTTAAGGAGGAAGATTGTAACATTTCAGAAAAATAAAATATTATTTTTGGGAATTTTTACAATTAAATAATGATTTTTATGAATATTTTAATATGCAGTATAATTAAATACCGATAAATTGGAAAATATTTGGAAAATTATAGGAATTACTGAAATGAGAGTGTTTTATGTGATTTAGGCAAATTATGAATTTTATAATTAATTAAATACAATTTTAACGCTAATCGCAATTAAATATCACTAATCGCGCATTAAGCTTGAATTGTGTACATGACATGCACCATGTCACATTTTAGCATTTGTTTCATTTCTACCATGGCTTTTCTTCTCTTTTCTTTGCATGGTTGTTGTTTTTAAATGAAAAAAGAAAAAGAAAAGAAAAGAAAAGGGAATAATATACAGGGTATGTGCATGAGAGAGAAGAGAGAGAGAGGTGAGGGGGTTCATTGACCTTGCTCCCATTTCTTTCCCCTTCATTATTTCTTCATCTTTCTCCCCACTTTCTCTCCATGGCTGCCCTCATCTCCACCTCCACTTTATCCTCACAAAAAACCCCAAATCAAACTCAAAACATCAATGTCCCTTCATTAAAAGCATGCACAAGCTCATCACAAGCATTTTGGACCAAGAAAAATTCGATTTTGGAGACTTGGGGCAACTCAAGAAAATTCTTGAGTTGCCAAATGAGGTAATTTCATCACCATTAGTATAGTTTTTCATTCACATTAGTATCCATGCATGTTTAGAAGTGTTTTAGTTTGGATTAGTGAACTTTGAAAATTCCAAGTTGAGGTTAGGGCTTGATTTTGATTGTTATGGTGCAATTGAGGTTAGTAGAGGTCATACAACCCCTGTAGTGTTAGTTTTGTGAACTTAAACCAGAGATTTAGCCCCAAGACACAAACTTAGAAACCCCGATATCGGAAGTTTGTGGGATTTATGATGATATTTAGGGATCTGCTAAGACCCGGGGCACCTGAAAAATATTCAGCGAAGACTGTGAGTCATGAAAGCAACCTAGAAGCTATTCCCAAGACCCGAGACCACATCTCTTCATCATGGCAGCCATTTTTCTCATTTTGGCCGCAATTTATGGCCTTGGTACGTTGGAATCGTCCCATGCTTGGTCCATGGCTTCATTTTAGTCAAATTAGACCTACCCCATATGCAGAATTGCTTAATTTCACCTAGAACAAAATCCAGAAGTGTTTTCTTGTGTTGCTGCTTTGGTTTTGCGGCTATTTATGTTTTGGATTTTAGTATTTGGGTTTTGACTCGATGGTGTGACGTTTGCACGTCAATCTCGAGGGTTGTTTGGCCATTCTTGCATGTGTAGACCATAGGTTTTAACCTATGTGTGATACGCGTGCCGTTTAGGTTTTCGTGCACAATTTTGGTTTACGATACTATGTGTGATATGTAGGTACCCTCCAGTGGACTTGGAGAAACAAGGATGGGCGTGGCGACATCGACTCCAGCAAGCGAGGACCACGGTGAGTTGATATATATCTACGGGGGAAGTCGGGTGGATGGCGTATAGCACCCCCGCAGTTTCGTACTGTCGTATATGAATACGTATACCTCTGTGTGTGTGTGTGTGTGTGTGTGTGTGTGTGTGTTTATTGTGAGACCATGATTATTTTGATAGGGTTAGTTTATTGTAATTAGAAGTAGCTTAGTTTAGCTTCCTAGTCGCGAAACCCTAGTTTTATGTTTGCATACACGCACACGCACACTCGCATACATTTTATTTTCTTATGCGTATATGGGGATATGTATATATATACACACACACACACATAGGTATAGGACTATGTATATATATACGTATACATATATATGGATGATGAGGATAGTATATGGTATTTAGAGATGAGTCGATGAGATTGGACATGGTGCCATGAGATCGGTGATATGACGTGGTTCGTATTATGAGATACGACACGATATTATAGCGGGTCCTTGGGCGATGTGTTTCATACACACACATATATATATGTAGATGGTATCAGTATTGTACTAGACGTAGATCAGTACCCAGTTCACGATATGTGATGATAAGAATACCAGATGAATAATGAGATAAATGTGATATTTGACCCGTACCCAGTTTGGGATGCCGTACGATGGATTTACCGTACGAGCTATATATTGATGATAGATCCGTACTATTGACTCGAGGATATCATGTTATATATTGTATCAAATGTGATACTATTGAGGCGGGATCACCGACTATAATATGTTATATATATATCGACTCAGATTTAGGTTTTTTCCTTACCTTTTCAATTAGCCTGCTAGTTTAGTCCTGTAGTTTACTTGTAAATGTTAGACTAGACTCGAGTCATGCCTATTTCAAAACTAACGAATCGTGAGTATTTTAAAGACAGACCAAGAGATTCTACGGATATTTCAAAGGACGTACTTTTTTCTTAAAAAACCGTAGCCCTTATTTTCTAAACACCACGATTCGTGTAATTTCAAATGGCAAGACTGTATGACTCATAGATAGTAATGTAGATTCTTTATTGTCGCGTTATTATTCATGTTCCGCATATTATTGCTACATTTACTATTCATTTGCCATTTATTCTGCTGTTCGCATTGCATTGCATGTCTATATGTATTTTCGTGAGAAATAATGAAACCCGTTGTTAGGACACCAGCACCATTACCGATGATACGTATGCTCCATGTATACTTGTTTGCCGGCTCACACACATCTTCATCGGTAATTGCTATATCACGTACACTTTATAAAACATTACTTTATTGACATAGCTTGCTAGCTGATAGTTTCTATATGTTATTGTTTTCATATGCTAGTTAGATATTGCATTTACTTACTGTGTTATTTCATGCATGCATAATTTTATATTCATTAGTCATGCAATATTATAAGGGCCAGTCCGGATTGCCGGAGCCCAGTATTCATTATTATTGACTTTTCATTTTGGATTTCGGATTTTCCATGAGGTTTCTGGATTTGGAGAAACCGCAAGATTTAATAAACTCATTTATCGTTTTAAAAGATAAAAGTACTGTTTTCTCATGTTGTGATTGTGATATGTCCACCATGAGTTTTCTCGGCTCTTGAGCGATATTATACACCCGATTCGAGGAGGAGATGAACCGTCTGTGGGTGCATGGTGGACCCTGTGCGGTATCCCGGGATGAGAAGATCACAGAGAATGGCGTTTGAGCCTGTGACAGAGGAGCATTGCTGACCGGTAATTTTATTGAGATTTATGATACAGGCCAGTCCGGATAGCCGAAGCCTGAGATATTGAGATTTGATGATACAGGCCAGTCCGGATAGCCGGAGCCTGAGATATTGAGATATTGGGATTTGAGACATATATTTTGTGTCGATGCTTGACACTGATTTTCTGATGATTTCATTAATGATACTTAAATGTTTATACAGAAATCTCACTATACTAAGAAAACAGCTTTCTCATTCATGATGTATTCTGTTTTCATTATATCGCATTCATACCTCATATTTACGATATATTGCAACCTGAGGGACTGACACGAGCACATGGAATTTCACTTATGCATAGATATTTACCCTTGCCATTATACTATGCTTCAGTCCGTATTATCATTTGAGGATATATATTATGATCGTATTGACCTAGGATTGAGTCATACATGCGATTTCTGCTCTGTGATGTTTTCTACTCACGAGTTGGCAACTCACCCCCATTGTGCCACAGTTTCTTGCAGGTTTTGCCGTACAGGTTTCGTTGCGGCTATGCTGGCACACTGCTCCTTTTCGGGTGATTGCTTTGGTAAGTGGGTTCACTCGCATCGTGACCACCATTGTACTTTATATTTCAGTTGTATCTAGTAAACACCATCAACCAGACTTGTATATTTATTTGACTTAGATGACCAGTTGTTTATTATTTCGACCTTAGAGTCGCGCGTTGTATTATTATGGTTTTCTTGATATTTTTGAGTTTCCTTTTGAGTTTTGATACTCGCCCTTCGGCGTTGTATATTATATTGCTTGCGTGGTTGTGACCGTCAATTGACGAAGAACTAGCTCCCGCTTGGGGATGCTTTTATTCATATTATGCATGTTGTATCCTTTTGGGGCCAGTATTTGCAAAGGAAACTTTGCCGAAATTTTCAGAAAAGACTTGATGTTTTAAAAATGCATATTTCGGCTTAGTTATTAAAACCACTTGTTTTAAAATAAGTTTTCTTCACTTCTTTCTTAAAATGGTTTAGATTTCTGGGATTTTTGGCTTACTTGAATTAGATGGGGTCCTATAAACTTCATATGATTCAAGTGCCAGTCACGTGCCATTTCCGGGTCGTGACAAAGTAGGTATCAGAGCGCTAGGTTAACCTTGGTTCGAGTCTATGTTTGACTATGCGGAGTTTAGGGCGTTTATATATATTCGGAACCTAGGCTTGACCTTACGGAACTTAGACTTGGTCGAGGGGGTATTAGACCCGAACTTTCGTCGCGTAGATTGACCTTGGTTGATAGAGTAGGTGACTTAAGGAGAGTGACGTACCGTGTGTATGTTCCGCGGCATACTTACGATACGCTACTCCACTTAAGAAGCCTTAGAATGTACATTTCCTTGCACAACATTATATTCATTCGTGACCTATCCTCATCGATATTGGTTTATGGTTTTTGCTGCCACGATTACACGGGCAGAGAGAGCTACGGCTAGAGTTACGGTCAGCATGAGCTCGTCATGAACGAGGACTGACCAAGGCGTGATTCCAGGGACATACGATTGCATAGAGGCGTCGTTTTATTGTGTTTTCGAGCCACGAGCGTTGATGGATCGCTTTTACAAGATTTCTCGGACGTGCAGATCAGCACCAGAGGATTGGTCCACTGCTAAAGGCCAGCCAAAATGTGATGACCGTCAATGCACCGATTATTCTTGATAATTGAGGCACTGTTCAGCGTGCGGACGAATGATTCAATTATTGCTGTGACTGACGAGATGTCGCCCAGATGTTTGAAACCTATGCCGCACGAGTTATACTTAGAGATATGATAGAAGATCACTAGTCACCAAGGATGAATGACTAGGACATATGACTCGTTGCCTACCCCGATGTGAGGTCATCAGATTGATTGATTCCAGCTTGAGACGACTTCACGCAGGTATGTTGAGAGTCGATAGAAGACAATCGAATGTCAAAAACCCATTTTCTAAGTTTAAAGTATTCGGAAAAACATGCAAGTAATTTCATCGACCCTCTAGAAGAATGAAACCCTAACTCGATATGATGACTATGAGAACGCTTAAAACCTTAGGGTTTACAGCAGTTCCGCGGAGCCATTGATGAGGCTTGGGTTTGCCCTTCTACGGTTGGTCCACAGGGGCTGTGGCATGTGCTGGATATTATTAAACTGTACTCAAGAGTTGAGCTCTTAGGGGATTATGGAACCTTGACAAATCGATCGAAAGGTTCGACGTCATTCGGATATCATGTGATAGGATACATTGCTTGGGAGACTCCAGATACGAGTATAGCCGTTGGAGCGCAGTCCATGCAGCCATAAAGAGACAAGTCCGAAGCAGTCGACATCAGAGAAAAGTGGAGTAAGCGGTTCGTACGAGATCTTGATGAGACGACGTTCTACTCCGCTGACATCAGAGATTTGATACACATGCAGAGGCATTGTATATGGATATATCTTCCAGAAGGAGTCGTGATGAGTATGCAGCCGTTCCGGAACAAGAAATAGATTTAGCAAAAGGATGATGGCTTCCGGGCAGTTCGGCAGAAACCAGATTTGGGAGAGATTTCGACAGAACCTTTCTGGAATACTATACGAGAAGACTTGGACCCAGGATTGGTCATATTACGCACACCCAGTTGGCCAGAGTTCGGCATCGTCGACGAGACATGCTATGAGCGACCATGACAGTTGGCCAGAGATCTTTAGAAGATGTGCCTGAGCGGGACTGTTCCCGCCATTTTTTATTTCGGTATTTTGGGCGATTTATTTGCATGATTGAGATTTTGTGCACCACAGTTGCACTTGATTTCGATTTGATGTCATTTGAGATATTAATTTTGATTTCATGCCTATAGTATGCATGTGATTTGACTTATGCTTTCGGCATAGTTTTCATGCACTTTTAGTATTTTGATTTGATTTTGTGCACGCTGATGCACATGGTTGTGAGATTATATACTACGGTATACTTGATTTGGAGTTGGATTGAAATGTGTTGTATACCGTCGATTTCGATTGTGATATTCGATATTTGTTTTCGTGTATCTTGTGCACTGGATTTGGATTCTTGCGCATACTTGACACGCTTGATGCGATTTTGGTGCACGCCGGATGCACTAAATCGAGATTCTTCGTGCATATCAGATGCACCTGATATTGCTGTTAGGCACACCCGTTGCCTTTGATAAGTGTTTCGTGCACACCCGTTGCACTTAGATTTTGTTTCTGTGCACATGTATAGCATATTCATGGATTTCGATTTCCGTGCGCACCAGACGCACGCGGCAGTCTTATATATATTTTGGGATTGATTTCCTTTGAGCAGTATGTTTTTATGATATTTACTATTTGGTATGGTAGCTGAGCAGGACTAGTTAGAGGACAGTACCTGAATATATTTTTGCATGCATTGATAATTATCGAAGGGATTTCCAAAAAGGAGCTATAGTCTCAGTATTTATCTACGTGTCCGGGATGACATGAAACTTTTACGAAGGAAACCCTTCTAAATTATTTTTCAAAACGGCGAGACGTGTATGTTAAACAAAGGGTATATATATATAGTTATTTTCTTACAATAGACCTCCGCCACTGTGCAGTGATACGCGCATCGCACAGCGACTTAAAATGGTTTAGCATGCATTTCTTTCAGATCTTTAAATGATGTTTACATGAACAGTTTGATGTATATCATGTTGATTTCGTATTGGACTTTGACATTGGTGTCTTCACCATAACTCCGATGATTGCGGGATGCTTGACGGAGTTTTGATTTTGGTTTATATACTCGTTTTCATGCGCATGCATTGCGCTACGATGTACTTTATGTATTTATGATTTCGGAGCCCCGACGACTTGATCATTTTACTGAAATGTTTTAGAAATTATGGGAGTTTAAATTTAAATTCGGGACCGAATTTCTTTAAGGGGAAAGATTGTAACATTTTAGTAAAATAAAATATTATTTTTGGGAATTTTTACAATTAAATAATAATTTTTATGAATATTTTAATATGCGGTATAATTAAATACCGATAAATTGGAAAATATTTGGAAAATTATAGGAATTACTGAAATGAGGGTGTTTTATGTGATTTAGGCAAATTATGAATTTTATAATTAATTATATACAATTTTAACGCTAATCGCGATTAAATATCACTAATCGCGCATTAAGCTTGAATTGTGCACATGACATGCACCATATCACCGAAGGGTTCCTAGCAACGACAGCATGGTTTCGGAGGGCATCGTCCATGCCATTTTTAAAAATTTGTCGTTACAAAGAACCCTATGCTAGAATCGTTAACTAGAGATTTAGTCGGAACAGAATGCAAACAACTTTACATCTAAAAGGATCAAGAATACAATCTTTGTAGATGGTCCTTCTCTTCAATATGCTCCGTGTAGTAGTCCCGCGACTCCATAAGCATTCTCTTGAGACTTTGAACAAGCTTCCTTCGTAGCCTTCGCGCCAAAGATGATCCACCTCAAAGATCCTACTAGTTCAAGTTACCATTACACTAAACCCTTTAGTGTATGAAACACATCACACTAATTTGCTAAAATGGTGTGAGATGATGAAGTAGGGGATGTTAAGAGCTCACTAATTTATGCTCAAGCTTCATGATTCACATCACATGTGAGGGTTGAAGCTTGAGGAAAAGCAAGAGGAGGAAGAAGAAGTATGAGAGCAAGCATGAAAGAAAATGGCTAAGTCTTATATATATATATATATATATATATATATATATATATATATATATATATATATATATATATATATATATATATATATATAATGAAGAATAATTAATGAGCTAATGATATTAGTTAATATGTAATTATATCACATATAATTTATATCACATTATTAAATCAACATTTGATTTAATAATCTGGTTATATCATATATGACCGACTAATATCATTTATCTGTATATCACATTATCGAATCAACACTTTATTCGACAATCTGGTTATATCACATATAACCGCACCGATGACAGATTACTGCCAGATTACAATACAGTATCACATACCCGTATTTAATCAGGCCCACACACATATCATATATGTGTCTTACTCCATTTCGCTTGAACCAGGAAACTTCTATGTGGGACTCTAAAGACTCGTCAATACGCCAGCAGTAGGTGATGATCATATCAGTCATCTACAAGCCGTCGGCGGTACTAGCTGGACGTAACGGCTACCCGGGTATTGAGCGATATAAAGATCAACAAGCAAGCCTGTCCACAATCTCCATAAAGCCTATCACTAACACTCCTGTACAGTCCGGTCTCTTCATCTGATATGTCGCATATCATGTTTAGGGGTGGAAATCGTCAGACCCCAGTAACGTGATAAGTCATGTCGATATCTGGCCTATAACGGTTCGAGAAACTACTGATAACACTTATCAGTATATCTCGGCAGCAGCCCTGGCCAGGGACTTCCAGTTATAGCCAATCGAATATAGCGCAACATCAACCCCCAATACCGGGAGAAACGAAACCCCTCCTATCGCTCATTGCCTCCATACGACTCAGGACTGTACCCAAAATCCACCTGTTTGTACGACTCCTCTTAAGCGTGGTAGGGAGGAAATCAAAGCACAGTGGGAGCCGTACAAGACTCTATGACGATCTCGGATCTATAGACTAATATGTACCAGTGTCACCAGAGGACTGCTATCTGACGATAGGTATACTACCACATAAGAGTCCTCGGCGAGTCCTATTCAGTGTACCCGGTCTCCACTGAGCACCCATATACCATCTCTGATGTCAAACACTAATGGATGTGGGATCATCCATCCCCCATCATATGGGTCAAGAAGCGTATACGCTAGTCTACTCTGGAATTTCGATACCCTGTCTCGATATTCTCTCGACTAGGAACAATTAAAGGATGTACTTATGAACTACCCTGGCCCCACTAGTATAATCTCCATCATAGTCCTGGTAGTCAAGTACATATCCTAAGGGCTTTATCAACATGTGAGCAAGACAGTATAACAATATATAAGTCTACATGTTAAGATAAAGGTAACCAGATAGCATACTATCATGTCGAGCAAGAAAATCATATCTATATATATCCAAGCATCCACTATAACATACATCATGTGTACAATAATGGCCTCTAAGGCATACATATAACTAACAGTCACATTTTAGCATTTGTTTCATTTCTACCATAGCTTTTCTTCTCTTTTCTTTGCATGGTTGTTGTTTTTAAATGAGAAATGAAAAAGAAAAGGGAATAAAATATAGGGTATGTGCATGAGAGAGAAGAGAGAGAGAGAGGTGAGGGGGTTCATTGACCTTGCTCCCATTTCTTTCCCCTTCATTATTTCTTCATCTTTCTCCCCACTTTCTCTCCATGGCTGCCCTCATCTCCACCTCCACTTCATCCTCACAAACAACCCCAAATCAAACTCAAAGCATCAATGTCCCTTCATTAAAAACATGCACAAGCTCATCACAAGCACTTTGGACCAAGAAAAATTCGATTTTGGAGACTTGGGGCAACTCAAGAAAATTCTTGAGTTGCCAAATGAGGTAATTTCATCACCATTAGTATAGTTTTTCATTCACATTAGTGTCCATACATGTTTAGAAGTGTTTTAGTTTGGATTAGTGAACTTTGAAAATTCCAAGTTGAGGTTAGGGCTTGATTTTGATTGTTATGGTGCAATTAAGGTTAGTAGAGGTCATACAACCCCTATAATGTTAGTTTTGTGAACTTAAACCAGAGATTTATCCCAAAGACACAAACTTAGAAACCCCGATATCGGAAGTTTGTGGGATTTGTGATGATATTTAGGGATCTGCTAAGACCCGGAGCACCTGAAAAATATTCAGCGAAGACCGTGAGTCATGCAGGCAACCTAGAAGCTGTTCACAAGACCCGAGACCATATCTCTTGATCATGGCCGCCATTTTTCTCATTTTGGCCGCAATTTACAGCCTTGGTACGTTGGAATCGTCCCGTGCCTTGTCCATGGCTTCATGTTAGTCAAATTAGACCTACCCCATATGCAGAATTCCCTAATTTCACTTGGAACAAAATCTGGAAGTGTTTTTTTGTGTTGCTGCTTTGGTTTTGCGGCTATTTATGTTTTGGATTTTAGTATTTGGGTTTTGACTTGATGGTGTGACGTTTGCACGTCAATCTTGAAGGTTGTTTAGCCATTCTTGCATGTGTAGACCATAGGTTTTAACCTATATGTGATACATGTGCCGTTTAGGTTTTCGTGCACGATTTCGGTTTACGATACTATGTGTGATATGTAGGTACTCTCGAGTGGACTTGGAGAAACAAGGATGGGCGTGGCGACATCGACTCCAGCAAGTGAGGACCACGGTGAGTAGATATATATCTAAGGGGGAAGTCGGGTGGATGGCGTGTAGCACCCCCGCAGTTTCGTATACGAATATATATATATATATATATATATATATATATGTTTATTGTGAGGCCATGATTATTTTGATAGGGTTAGTTTAGTGTAATTAGAAGTAGCTTAGTTTAGCTTCCTAGTCGTGAAACTCTAGTTTTATGTTTGCATACACGCACACGCACACACTCGCATACATTTTATTTTCTTATGCGTATATGGGGATATGTATACACACACACACACATAGGTATAGGACTATATATATATATATATATATATATATATATATATATATATACGTATACATATACATGGATGATGAGGATAGTATATAGTATTTGGAGATGAGTCGATGAGATTGGACATGGTGCCATGAGATCGGTGATATGACGTGATTCGTATTATGAGATACGACACGATATTATAGCGGGTCCTTGGGCAATGTGTTTCATACACATGCATATATATATGTAGATGGTATTAGTATTGTACTAGACGTAGATTAGTACCCAGTTCACGATATGTGATGATAGGATACCAGATGAATAATGAGATAAATGTGATATTTGACCCGTACCCAGTTTGGGATGTCGTAAGATGGATTTACCGTACGAGCTATATATTGATGATAGATCCGCACTATTGACTCGAGGATGTCATGTTATATATTGTATCATATGTGATACTATTGAGGCGGGATCACTGACTATTATATGTTATATATATATCAACTCAGATTTAGGTGGTTTCCTTACCTTTTCGATTAACCTGCTAGTTTAGTTCTATAGTTTACTTGTAAATGTTAGACTAGACTCGAGTCATACCTATTTCAAAACTAACGAATCGTGAGTATTTTAAAGACATGCCAAGAGATTCTACGGATATTTCAAAGGACGTACCTTTTTCTTAAAAACACCGTAGCCCTTATTTTCTAAACACCACGATTCGTGTAATTTCAAATTGCAAGACTGTATGACTCATAGATAGTAATGTAGATTCTTTATTGTCGCGTTATTATTCATGTTCCGCATATTATTGCTACATTTACTATTCATTTGCCATTTATTCTGCTGTTCGCATTGCATTGCATGTCTATATGTATTTTCGTAAGAAATGATGAAACCTGTTGTTAGGACACCAGCACCATTACCGATGATGCGTATGCTCCACGTACACTTGTTTGTCGGCTCACACACATCTTCATCGGTAATTGCTATATCACGTAAACTTTATAGAACATTACTTCATTGACATAGCTTGCTGGCTGATAGTTTCTATATGTTGTTGTTTTCATATGCTAGTTAGATATTGCATTTACTTACTGTGTTATTTCATGCGGCATATTTTTATATTCATTAGTCATGCAATATTATAAGGGCCAGTCCGGATTGCCGGAGCCCAGTATTCATTATTATTGACTTTTCATTTTGGATTTCGCATTTTCCATGAGATTTCTGGATTTGGAGAAACCACAAGATTTAATAAACTCATTTATCATTTTAAAAGATAAAAGTGCGGTTTTCTCATGTTGTGATTGTGATATGTCCACCATGAGTTTTCTCGGCTCTTGAGCGATATTATACACCCGATTCGATGAGGAGATGAACCGTTTGTGGGTGCATGGTGGACCCGGTGCGGTACCCCGGGGTCAGAAGATCGCAGAGAATGGCGTTTGAGCCTGTGATAGGGGAGCATTGCTGACCGGTGATTTTATTGAGATTTATGATACAGGCCAGTCCGGATAGCCGGAGCTTGAGATATTGAGATTTGATGATACAGGCTAGTCTGGATAGCCGGAGCCTGAGATATTGAGATATTGGGATTTGAGACATATATTTTTTGTCGATACTTGACCCTAATTTTCTGATGATTTCATTGATAATACTTAAATGTTTATACAAAAATCTCACTATACTAAGAAAACAGCTTTCTCATTCGTAATGTATTCTGTTTTCATTATATCGCATTCATACCTCATATTTACGATATATTGCTACCTGAGACACTGACACGAGCACATGGAATTTCACTTATGCATAGATGTTTACCCTTGCCATTATATTATGCTTCAGGCCGTATTATCATTTGAGGATATATATTATGATCGTATTGAACTAAGATTGATCCATACATGCGATTTCTGCTCTGTGATGTTTTATACTCACGAGTTGGCAACTCACCCCCGTTGTGCCACAGTTTCTTGCAGGTTTTGCCGTACAGGTTTCGTTGTGACTTTGCTGGCACACTGCTCCTTTTCGAGTGATTGCTTTGGTAGGTGGGTTCACTCACATCGTGACCACCATTGTACTTTATATTTCAGTTGTATCTAGTAAACTCCATCAACCAGACTTGTATATTTATTTGACTTAGATGACCAGTTGTTTATTATTTCAACCTTAGAGTCGCGCGTTATAATATTATGGTTTTCTTGATATTTTTGAGTTTTCTTTTGAGTTTTGATTCTCGCCCTTCGGCGTTGTATATTATATTGCTTGCGTGGTTGTGACCGTCAATTGACGAAGAGCTAGCTCCCTCTTGGGGATGCCTTTATTCATATTATGCATGTTGTACCCTTTTGGGGCCAGTATTTACAAAGGAAACTCTGCCGAAATTTTCAGAAAAGACTTGATGTTTTAAAAATACATACTCCGGCTTAATTATTAAAACCACTTGTTTTAAAATAAGTTTTCTTCTCTTCTTTCTTAAAATGGTTTAGATTTCTGGGATTTTTGGGTTACTTGAATTAGATGGGGTTTTATAGACTTCATATGATTCAAGTGCCAGTCACGTGCCATTTTCGGGTCGTGACACAAGGATAGCCGAGCAGGGTAGCCGCTCGGCTGCCTCTTGGTGAGGGCTTTGATCCCTGGCGTTGTGGGGTAGGGAACTACCAGCCAAAGATAGCCGAGCACGGTAGCTGCTGGGCTTCCTCTTGGTGAGGGCTTAGATCCTTGGCATTTTAGGGTAAGGAAGCTACCAACCAGGGATAGCCGAGCAGGGTAGCTGCAGGGCTGCCTCTTGGTGAGGGCTTCGATCCCTGGCATTGTGGGGTAGGGAAGCTACCGGCCAGGGATAGCCGAGCAGGGTAGTCTCTCGGCTATCTCTTGGTGAGGGCTTTGATCCCTAGCGTTGTGGGATAGGGAGCTACCAGCCAGGGATAGCCGAGCAGGGTAGCTGCTGGGCTGCCTCTTGGTGAGGGCTTAGATACTTGGCGTTTTAGGGTAGGGAAGCTACCAGTCAAGGATAGCCGAACAGGATAGCTGCAGGGCTGCCTCTTGGTGAGGGGTTCGATCCCTGGCGTTGTGCGGTAGGAAAGCTACCAGCCAGGGATAGCCGAGCAGGGTAGCCGCTCGGCTGCCTCTTGGTGAGGACTTTGATCCCCGGCGTTGTGGGGTAGGGAAGCTACCAGCCAGGGATAGTCGAGCAGGGTAGCGGCTCGGCTGCCTCTTGGTGAGGGCTTTGATCCCTGGCGTTGTTGTTAATGTATATGCCCTAGGGGCCATTATTGTAACATGCTAGGTTGTATATTACTTAATGGAAGCTTGGGATATTTACAGTTATATAACAGTCTTGCTAAACATGGTAGTATGCTACTTGGTTTTTTCTATCTTAATATGTGAGTATACGTATTGATAGAGCTCTTAGGATCTTGCTTGACTACCAGCGTTGTGATGGCAGTCACACTAGTGGGGGTTGGGTAGTCTACAAGCACATCCTCTTTCAGGTCCCTAGTCGTAGGATTATCGAGACAGGGCATCGATACTCCGGAGTAGACTAGTGTGTACGCTTCTCATCCCAGTTGGGGAAATGGTCTGTCCCACAGCCGTCAGTACGTCGTACTGGAGATAGTATACAGGTGCTCGTTGGGTTACGGGTACACCGGACAGGACTCGCAGGGATCTGTTGGTTGGTTTTATACCAGTCGTCAGTTAACAGTTCCCAAGTGACATGAGTACAGCATAGTCCGCAGACTTGACACTGCTACTTCGCCTCGAGTGTGTCCCACTGTTCTTAGATTGCTACCCTACCACGGCTCAAAGGAGTCGTGCAAACAGGTAGCAGTTGGGTGCAGTCCCGAGCACTTGGAGGCAGTGGCGGTTAGACAGGATTCGTCTCTCCCGGTATTGGGAGTTGATATCGCGCTGTGTCAGAGAGCCATTACGCAAAGTCCCTGGCCAGGGCAAGCGAGATTTACTGGTAGGTTCCAGTAGTTTCTCAAGGTGTAATGGGCTTCACTCCGACACGACTTATACCGCTATTAGGGGACTGATGCTTGCCGCCCCCCTAGACCCGATATGCGATAGTCTTAGACGAACAGACCGGACTGTACGGAGATTGTCACATCAGGCTCAGTAGGAGTTCGGATGGGTTTCCTCATCGGCTTTCTTATCGACATCTACCTGGGGACCGTTACGTACAGCTAGTGCCGCTTGCGGTCTGTGGTTAAACCCACTGCCAGCGTAGTAGTCGAGTCATTAGAGTCCCACACAGAGAGTTTCCCTGCTCCAGGCGAAACGATATAGAGGTCGTATGGTTTTACGACAAGGGTTCGGACGCATACATGTGTTTACGCACGTACGACATTCGGACAGTTTTTACTAGCCGGCTTTGGTTTAAGCCAGATTCTAGTATCGGGTTATTGGATTTATACAGTCTAAAGTTTTTCCGTGTTTTCACGGATAGGAGAGGCGTTCTCGTAATTTCGCGAGAAGCTTCTATAAGGATGGTGACTTGGGGGGTTTAGGTGGCATAAGCATTAAATGAGATTAGTGACTCATTTGTGTGATTCATCCTTGTCATTAATGCATCATAAATGGTTAATGACTCATGTAGATGAATCGCTCATATGTATTTATGAAGCATGGTTGTTAAATCCTTTATTTTATTTATTTGATAAATAATAATGCTTCATATATATCATGAGAGATCATTATCTCCTCTCATTCTCATGCTCACCTTCTCTCTCCTCAAGCTCACTCTTTCTTCAAACCCTAATCCTACCACTCATGTGTTGAGACCAAGGATTAGAATAGACTAATTAATCTATAACCCAACTCTATATCACCTAGGTTGCTTAGATTAGCACTTTAAGAAACCTAGTTACCTCAAGTTAGAGGTGAATCTTGGAGTAAAGCTCTCGGGTGGATCATCTACTACATAGAGAAGGCCGGAGAGGTGGTGGAGAACGAAAAGACGAAGGACACGGTTCATTAGGTATAATCACTTCACATAGTAGTTAACAACCTCTATGTTTCTTGTTAGTTATAGTTTAGCAAAGATTCTTCGATTAGTCGATGTTTACGCAAAGAACAAGATCGTTTTTCATATTTCCGCCTCCCCGCAAGTCGTGGGGTGTTGTACATCGACTTACAATGGTATCAGAGCCTCGCTAAACAATAATTAACTCATTAGCAAAGTCGTATGAATTTCGAACGCAAATCGAACTGGAAAAAACATCGATATCACTAAGTTTCTGTTGATTTTAAAATGAGGTCTAAAAATTTTTCAGGCATCTGCAGTATAACCTACAGAGAAAGATAAGAATACTGAAAAAAATTGGGTTCATGAATCGGCCAAAGAGCCGCGGAACCGCGGCCGATCCCACCGATCCGCCGCGGATCCGCGGCCGAGTTGGAGCCGATTCAGCCCAAGTTTTTCCAGTGGCTCTTCTGTGATATTTTTGTGTTTTCTGCAATGTTTATTTTCTGCTCAAGTCTCAGGTGCACAGAGAAGTTTTAGAGTAGAATCTGAGATGTTTGCTCGATCGAAATTATACGATGTTTTCTAATTTGATTATATCTGTGATTGTATAATGTGTTCGTAAACCTCCCCTAACTGCTAGTATGTCGGTTGGCAGGGGGTTGCACATTTCTGTAATGGACTGTTTGTGATTATGAACTGTATTGGATTGTTGTGATGATTAGCCGGGGTTTTGTGATGAGTTATTATTTTAATTCATTCAATGTAAATGTAATATGTTGTAATATTATTTTGCGGGGCACATCCAGGTTGCGGTTGCAGCCACCGTTGTATTATTTCTTTTTACTTTTTTTGCTCCTAGGACAGACCCAAGGTGGGGTGCACAAACTACCGGGTACTTTGAAGTGTTTAGTGGCCTACTCACGTTGTTGAGGGAGACCGCTTCACTTCGGGTACTTGGCGGGTAGTTTGCCGTACCCGTAGGGGTCTAGGGTGGGGTAATGGCTATTCATCACAACTGTGTAATCCGTCTTTCGTTGCAGGCTCAAAAGAAACGCGGATTGCTTGCATATCCAATAATGTTCATCTGAGATCTGGAATGCCTATTATTGCGTCTGACGAATATACAATATCTATATATGATAGCTATTTAGACGTCACTTATGTTTTACACCCGTGCTAGCCCATCCCCCGCTCTACCGTTAGTTAAGTAACCTAACGGGTGATGACGGGACCCAGAGGCGAATGCGGATGGCATAAGAGGACGTTGTATTTTCGTTGTTTTCTACAATGATAGGTTAATGATGGGACGCATTATTATTAATGCAAAGAAAATAAACCAAAGTTTAATCGTTGGAACAATTTAAAAGAAACCACTCGGTTATTTTTAAAACAGAAGATATTTTTTAATTGCGGAGCTTTAACCACTCCTTTTAAAAGCTATCAGGTTTCTTCGGTTATATCAAGTTCACTACGTTCACGGTTTCGCCAAAACCATTCGTAGCCCTCCGTCATTTCATTTGGGTATTCAACAGTATTCAAGCTATGTATTTTGACCTAACGCCAAGGCATAGTGTTTGGTAGCTGCTGGGTATTCATTTGTTGCATAGATAGATGAGTTAGTTTGGGACAGTCGTATTATCATTTTGGCCGAACGTCAAGGATATGTACGGATGGATTCAAATTAACAAGATAATGATGGGTAGGACTTGACATGTGACTTATGACATTTTGACCTAACGCCAAGGTCATAAGAGTATGGGGCAAAAATCTATATCGGGAATTTCTAAAGAAATTGAAATTTGCAAAGAGGTGCATACCATTTGGAGTTTGATGAATGTTGGTTGGATTCCTTCAACATTATCATACGATGATATTTGGATCCCGATCCTACTGTGAGTATATGCTACTTATCAGGAGATTCGTCACTTAACGATCAATGCTATAAACCAAGTAGGTGTCAAGAAAAGTGTCAGCGGGGCTACGCCCCCAGAGAAAAGAGGTTATTTAATTAAGGAACTTCGCAAAAGCGTTGGAAAACCTCCCTCGAAATACCGACACTGGCCTGGCTGAACGGTTAAGCAAGTATTGTACGGTGAGAATAGTCCTGGCTAATTCTTCTTTTATGGTTTGAGGAGGGATTCGAGAAACAGTGGGAGCCATCCAGTTTAGATAAATTAAAAACCACTCTAAACTTGCAAGAGCATCATGCTAAAGTGTTTCTTCTCTCTCTCCTACTTGCAGCGACCCTGAAAATGACTGGACTTAAGTTACTTTTAGAGAAAAATATACTGACAGGGCCAAACTATAAAGATTGGCTGCGGAATGTCAAAATGGTTTTGACCTATGACAAATTGGGATACGTCCTCACCGCTAAAGCACCTGCAGTCCCAGGTCCCAAATCCAGTAATGCGGATAAGGAAATCCGCAAAACCTGGGAGTTAGATTGCGCGAAGGCCAAGTGCATCGTGCTTGCCTCGATGAACAATGAACATCAGAGGAGGCACGAGGATATGGATCTTGAATCCATATTTCTCCATACAAAAGATCTGTATGGAGAGCAATCTCGTATAGCAAGATACGAGACCTCAAAGAACTTGTTTCGAGCGAGGTTGGCCGTCGGATCATCGGTGGGAGAACATGTCCTAAAGATGATAGGCTATATTGAAGAGCTCGCAGACCTTGGGACGACTTTGGATAATGAGCTCTATACAGACCTGATTCTCCAGTCCCTTCCTTCCACCTACGCCCAGTTTATTCTAAATTTCAACATTCAAAGAAAAGAAGTTGAACTTCCAGAACTGCTTAACATGTTGAGGAGTGCAGAGGGCACCTTGCAGAAGGCAAGGGAAACACCCGCTATGTTTGTTAGCGGTGCATCTTCTTCCGGGTCCAAGGCTAGGGCCAAAGGAAGGAAGAAGAAGGCCGCCACCAAACCTAAAGGAGGTGTTAGTAAGGTGGGAGCGAAGGGAAAGAAAAAGTTTGCGGTACCAGTAGTGGCCCAGGATGAGTGCTTCCATTGTCATAGGAAAGGGCACTGGAAGAAAGATCGCAAGGCGTGGAACGCCAAGAACCAGGGACCGAAGCAAGCTGTGGCTTCGATTTCAGGTGTGTTTGTAATTGAGAATTGTCTGTCAATCAACTCTACTTCCTGGGTATTGGATACCGGATCAGGATCTCATATATGCAATTCATTGCAGGCACTGAGAAACCGTAGAGTGCTGAAGGAAGGTGATATGACCCTAAAAGTTGCTAACGGAGCTAGCGTGGGAGCTGTGTCCGTCGAAGATTATCACCTGAGATTGACGAGTGGACATATTTTGGTTTTACATAACTGTTTTTGTGTACCTAGTTTAACGTGTAATATCATATCAGTTTCCTTATTATCAAATAAAGGTTATGATTTCACGTTTGTAAGCGATGTTGTTAACATCCACCTTAATTATAGTTTGATTGGGTCCGGTACACTGAATAACGGTATATATGTCTTAAACCAACTCCAGATTTTCAATGTCCAGAACACACTAAAAAGAAAGTCTCCAGATTTAAATAAGGCTTTCTTATGGCATTGTAGACTAGGTCACATCAATGAGACAAGGTTGACTAAGTTACACAGAGAAGGATATTTGGACTCGTTCGAATATCAAACTTATGCCACTTGTCAATCATGTCTCAAAGGAAAGATGACAAAGACTCCATTCACTGGACATGGAGTAAGAGCGAGCGAGCTCTTAGGACTCATACACAGCGATGTATGTGGTCCAATGTCTACACATGTAAGAGGTGGTTTTTCCTATTTCATTACTTTTACGGATGATTACTCAAGGTACGGATTCATTTATCTGATGAAACATAAATCCGAGGCTTTTGAGAAATTCTAAGAGTATAAGAATGAAGTAGAAAACCAAACCGGCAAAAGTATCAAGACACTAAGATCTGATCGAGGTGGTGAATACTTAAGTGCCGAGTTCCTAGGTTACCTAAAAGAGAAAGGAATTCTCTCTTAGCTTACTCCTCCATACACTCCACAGCATAACGGTGTATCGGAGAGACGGAATCGAACCCTATTGGATATGGTACGTTCCATGATGAGTAATGCTGAGTTACCGCGATCTTTCTGGGGTTATGCGCTAAAATCAGTAGCATATCTTTTTAACATAGTTCCTACCAAGACTGTGCCTACCACGCCATATCAGATGTGGAGTGGGAAGAAACCCTATTTTCAGTATCTGAAGATATGGGGATGTCCAGCTTTTGTTAAAAAGCAGCATGTGGACAAGCTCGAGGCACGATCTGTAAAGTGTAAGTTTGTGGGATATCCAAAGAACTCCAGGGGGTATCTATTCTATTACACATAGGAACAAAAGGTATTTGTTTCTCGTAATGCCCATTTTCTAGAACATCGGTTTTTAGAAAAGGAAACAAGTGGGAGCGAAATAGAACTGGAAGAAATTCCAGAACCACAAACTACTACTGAAAGTTTGGTAGAACCAGTAATTCAAGAAGAACAGGACATTCCCGCACCCCTCCGCAGGAGTAGTAGGCCGTCTCATCCGTCTGAGAGATACTACGGTTTTCTCATAGATGGGGATTGAGAGGATTGCGTCATAGATGATGATGAACCTACTAGCTTCCAGCAGGCCATCCAGAGCGGCGACTCGGTACAATGGCTAGATGCAATGCGGACCGAATTGGAGTCCATGTACACCAACAAAGTATGGACTTTGGACTTTGCTCCAGATGGGGTAAAACCCATAGGATGCAAATGGATCTTCAAGAAAAAGATTGGTGTAGATGGACAGGTGGAAACCTATAAGGCTAGACTTGTTGCAAAGGGTTTTCGTCAAAAACCTGATTTGGACTATGACGAAACTTTTTCTCTAGTGGCTATGCTCAAATCCATTCGGGTCCTTCTTGCTATTGCTGCCTTCCATGATTATGAAATCTGGCAGATGGACGTAAAGACGGCTTTTCTGAATGGTAATTTAGAAGAGTGCGTCTATATGGATCAGCCAGAAGGTTTCAATCAGAGTGGAAGCAGCAGTAAAGTATGCAAGTTGCTTAAGTCCATTTATGGACTGAAGCAAGCATCGCGGAGTTGGAACATCTGTTTTGATGAAACAGTCAAAGAATATGACTTTATCAAAAATCCAGATGAACCATGTATATATAGTAAAGTTGTAGCCAGAAGTGTCGTATTCCTCGTCTTATACGTGGATGACATTCTATTAATAGGAAATGACATTCCTATGCTACAATCTGTCAAAGGATTCTTGTCACACAGGTTCTCCATGAAAAACCTGGGTGATGCCTCTTACATTCTGGGGATCCGGATCTATCGTGATAGATCCAAGAGGATGTTGGGACTTTCGCAGTCCAGATATATCAACACTAT
This sequence comes from Agapanthus africanus, assembly GCA_030015575.1. Classification (NCBI taxonomy): domain Eukaryota; kingdom Viridiplantae; phylum Streptophyta; class Magnoliopsida; order Asparagales; family Amaryllidaceae; genus Agapanthus; species Agapanthus africanus. Next base: position 124,362,765 of record CM057350.1, on the reverse strand, counting down.
ACCGAAAAGATTCAGTATGGAAGATTCTAAGCGCGGTAATCTACCGGCTTGTCACGGAATCACCCTATCTAAAAAGATATCTCCCAAGACTGATTTGGAAAGGGATCGCATGTCTATTATACCCTACGCTTCTGCGGTAGGCTCTATAATGTATGCGATGTTGTGCACCAGACCAGATGTTGCTTACGCACTCAGCGTGGTAAGCCGGTATCAGTCAGACCCAGGGGAGAATCACTGGATAGCAGTAAAGAACATTCTCAAGTACCTGAGAAGGACTAAAGAGATGTTCTTGGTTTACGGCGAAAAAGACCTCAAGTTAGAGGCCTTTGCTGATTCCGGTTTCCAGAGTGATAAGGACGATTCCAAGTCCATATCGGGTTATGTCTTTACCCTCAATGGAGGGACGGTGTGATGGAAGAGTTCCAAGCAGGACACCGTTGCTGACTCGACTATGGAAGCGGAGTATATTGCTGCTTGCGATGCCGCAAAAGAAGCGGTCTGGATGAAGAAGTTCCTAACAGAACTTCAGGTGGTTCCTACCATTGTTGATCCAATACCTCTGTATTGGGACAACAACGGAGCTATAGCTTTAGCGAAGGAACCAAGGTCCCATCAAAAGTCTAGACACATCTTAAGGCGGTATCACCTGATCAGGGAGATCATTGATCGTCGGGAGATCGAGGTCCGAAGAGTTGCGACTGAAGAGAACATTGCTGATCCATTCACAAAAGCCCTACCTCAGATTCAGTTCGAGAGGCTATTCGAGATCATCGGTCTTCAATATGCCAGTACATGGCCCTAGTGCAAGTGGGAGATTGTCAGTGTATATGCCCTAGGGGCCATTATTGTATCATACTAACTTGTATATTACTTAATGGAAGCTTGGGATATTCACAGTTATATAACAGTCTTGCTAAACATGGTAGTATGCTACTTAGTTTTTTCTATCTTAATATGTAAGTATACGTATTGATAGAGCTCTTAGGATCTTGCTTGACTACCAGCGTTGTGATGGCAGTCACACTAGTGGGGGCTGGGTAGTCTACAAGCACATCCTTTTTCAGGTCCCTAGTCGTAGGATTATCGAGACAGGGCATCAATACGCCGGAGTAGACTAGTGTGTACGCTTCTCATCCCAGTTGGGGAGATGGTCTGTCCCACAGTCGTCAGTACGTCGTACTGGAGATAGTATACAGGTGCTCGTTGGGTTACGGGTACACCGGACAGGACTCGTAGGGATCTGTTGGTTGGTTTTATACCAGTCGTCAGTTAACAGTTCCCAGATGACATGAGTACAGCATTGTCCGCAGACTTGACACTGCTACTTCGCCTCGAGTGTGTCCCACTGTTCTTAGATTGCTACCCTACCACGGCTCAAAGGAGTCGTGCAAACAGGTAGCAGTTGGGTGCAGTCCCGAGCACTTGGAGGCAGTGGCGGTTAGACAGGATTAGTCTCTCCCAGTATTGGGAGTTGATATCGCGTTGTGTCAGAGAGCCATCACGCAAAGTCCCTGGCCAGGGCAAGCGAGATTTACTGGTAGGTTCCAGTAGTTTCTCAGGGTGTAATGGGCTTCACTCCGACACGACTTATACCGCTATTAGGGGACTGACGCTTGCCGCCCCCCTAGACCCGATATGCGATAGTCTTAGACGAACAAACCGGACTGTACGGAGATTATCACATCAGGCTCAGTAGGAGTTCGGATGGGTTTCCTCATCGGCCTTCTTATCGACATCTACCTGGGGACCGTTACGTACAGTTAGTGCCGCTTGCGGTCTGTGGTTAAACCCACTGCGAGCATAGTAGTCGAGACATTAGAGTCCCACACAGAGAGTTTTCCTGCTCCAGGCGAAACGATATAGAGGTCGTATGGTTTTACGACAAGGGTTCGGACGCATACGTGTGTTTACGCACGTACGACATTCGGACAGTTTTTACTAGCCGGCTTTGGTTTAAGCCAGATTCTAGTATCGGGTTATTGGATTTATACAGTCTAAAGTTTTTCCGTGTTTTCACGGATAGGATGGGCGTTCTCGTAATTTCACGAGAAGCTTCTAGAAGGATGGTGACTTGGGGGTTTAGGTGGCATAAGCATTAAATGAGATTAGTGACTCATTTGTGTGATTCATCCTTGTCATTAATGCATCATAAATGGTTAATGACTCATGTAGATGAATCACTCATATGTATTTATGAAGCATGGTTGTTAAATCCTTTATTTTATTTATTTGATAAATAATAATGCTTCATATATATCATGAGAGATCATTTTCTCCTCTCATTCTCATGCTCACCTTCTCTCTCCTCAAGCTCACTCACTCTTCAAACCCTAATCCTACCACTCATGTGTTGAGACCAAGGATTAGAATAGACTAATTAATCTATAACCCAACTCTATATCACCTAGGTTGCTTAGATTAGCACTTTAAGAAACCTAGTTATCTCAAGTTAGAGGTGAAGCTTGGAGTAAAGCTCTCGGGTGGATCATCTACTACATAGAGAAGGCCGGAGAGGAGGTGGAGAACGAAAAGACGAAGGACACGGTTCATTAGGTATAATCACTTCACATAGTAGTTAACAACCTCTATGTTTCTTGTTAGTTATAGTTTAGCAAAGATTCTTCGGTTAGTCGATGTTTACGCAAAGAACAAGATCATTTTTCATATTTCCGCCTCCCCGCAAGTCGTGGGGTGTTGTACATCGACTTACACTTGTGGGGTAGAGAGCTACCAGCCAGGGATAGCCGAGCAGGGTAGCCGCTCAGCTGCCTCTTAGTGAGGGCTTTGATCTCTAAGGATGGCCGAGCAGGGTAGCCGCTCGGGTGCCTCTTGGTGAGGACTTTGGGAAGATGGACAGTCACGAGTGACACGTGCCACGAGGTGACCCCGAATGCGCACTTGGCGGGGTTCGACTTCATCTTGAACTTGCGGAGTACCTTGAAGGCCTCGCCCAGGTCCTTGTCGTGGTCGGTCGACGAGACTAATTTGACGAGCATATCGTCGACGTAAACTTCCATGTTTCTGCCGATCTGTGGCTTGAACATGCGGTTGACCAACCGTTGGTACGTGGCCCCGGCCTTCTTGAGGCCGAAGGGCATCACCTTGTAGTATATCCGTTGTGAATGCGGTGAGATCTTCGTCTGCCGGATTCATACGGATCTGATTGTAGCCGGAGAAGGCATCCATGAAGCTCAATAATTCATGGCATGCCGAGCTGTCGACGAGTTGATCTATTCGAGGTAGGAGATAGTTGTCTTTAGGGCAGGCCTTGTTGAGGTCGGTGAAGTCGACGCACATGCGCCACTTCCTGCTTGACTTCTTGACCAGGACGACGTTCGCCAGCCACTCTAAATAGGGCACATTCCAAATGAAGTTTGCGGCGAGAAGCCGATCTACCTCGTCCTTGATAGTCTTCTGTTTGATCGGGGTGATACTTCGCTATTTCTGTCTGACCGGTCGGGTCGTAGGATCTACCCCAAGCTTGTGAGATATAACCTTGGGTCGATCCCAGGCATGTCAGCAGGTGCCCAGGCAAACACATCGGAGTTATTTCTGAGGAAATGAACCAGGTCATCTCGCTAAGTTCCTGTCGGCAGTGACCCGATCTGAACGGGTTTTTCGTCGTCCCCTTCTACGAGGGGAACCTCTGTCAGAGGCTCCACCGGGGTCCCTCGGATCTCTTTTTGCTCATCTCGGGTGTCCAGAGAACCCCTGATGTCACCCTCACCTTCGACATCGTCGACTGGCCTCTCCGATGAGGATGTTGTGGTGAAGCAAACCTTTGCAATTCGTTGGTCTTCATAGACCCGACCTATCCCGTCCTGGTCGAAAGGGAGCTTCATCGCCAGGTGGTAGGTCGATACCTGGGCCCGGAGGGAGTTCAGCGTGGGACGGCCGAGGAGGATGTTGTACGCCGATGGAATTCTTACTACGATGAATTCCATTGGCACTGGCCGCGTACGGCCTGCCTCCCCTACGTTGAACTGTAGAGTGATTACCCCTTCCGCCGGGATGGAGTGGTTGGTGAATTCTGAGAGGACGTAGGAGGTTGGGTTTAGGTCCGCCGTGGTGAGACCCATGAGCAGAAAGCAGTCGTAGAAGAGAATGTCTGCCGAGCTTCCTGAGTCGAATAGGATCCTGTGCATCTCGTATTGATGGACCCAAGCCGTAATCACCAGGGGGTCATTATGGGGCAGGGATATGCCATGAAGGTCCCCGTCGTCAAAAGTGATTGGCTCGGTATCCCTGGCCTTCTTCCTCGGGCGACTGTCTGCAGCGCAACTGGCGTGGGGCGCTGAGTCTCGTAGGCAGTCGACGTACCCACCGCCGTCATGACCATGATTTTTGGCGAGCCTCGGTTCCTTTCGGTGAGGTTCCTTTCGCCCCCCGGTGGGGTTGTATTTGAGCTGCCGTGAAGAGTCTCGCGTACGCGATCCCGTTGAGGGAGGGGGTGCCGGTCATTCCTGCGAACAGGGGAGCTGACCGCCACCGCCTCAGGAGGGACAGAGGTGTGACGAGACTCGGGGCGAAACTCTCTGGTGTAAGACCTCGGAGCCAAACGAAGCGGCGCCCATCGAGTTACTGCATATGTCGGCCCGGGTGACCTGCGGCTGTTGGAAACAGGGAGGCTGTCACGACCCGAACATTTCGACTCGTGACCGGCACTTAACCACGCAACGTCTACAAGCGTAACGCGACTAAGTAAGCCGAACCCAGAAATCAAAACCATTTAAAAGTAGTGAGTGTTGAAAACATTTAGAAAACCTTAAATAGTTCAATAAGTTCTTTTAAAGTTACGTTATCATTTAAATAATTTTGGCAGCATTTCCTTTGTAAAAGTAACCCCGAAATCGGGTATAAAACAGGATATGAGTGAAAATGAGATATAATGAAACAAAACATTCCCAAACGGGAGCAATCACGCCCAACGGCGGAAACCATCATCACAAGAGTAATATACGACGCCGTAGCGAAGAATGAGCAATAAGTAAACATCACAGAATAATAAACTGCATATAAAAACAGTCGGCTCCTACGAGCTCGATACCAGAATACAAAAATATACATCATCGTCCTCACACAGTATCTAAGTCCAGTACATATATGGTAGATGGAGAATACTAGATACAAAAGGGGTACAATAAAAGTAATCAGATACCACAACCCACCTAAAAGCAAAACAGCTCTCGCACCAACTGTAGTGGTATCTGTAGCCAAAAGATGCAAAAGGCAGCCTGCCGCGACTACTCCGAGGGGCAACCTGCAAATACTGTGGCACAACGGGGGTGAGTGCCAACTCGTGAATAGAGATAACATATAAAGGTAATCGCGAGCATGCACGTACTGCGCTGCTCTATCATATGCCAGCAGATGATATTAATGCGTGATAAGCAGTATGTGCAATAGTCATGCAAGTGCTCTATCAGGTAATATAACTACAGGATGAGATACAATAATGAATGCTGAGCATGGGAAACATAACATCTACACGGAATGTCAACGTGGAATATATAATAGGTGTCCATCACCCAGATCCCCAAATAGCTCAGGCGCCGGCACTCTCATCGGCCCTCCAATCCTGTAAATCTCTGAGAATCACGAGTGCCCAATATCGGCACCCAAATATCATAAGTACTCGTGTCCAGCATCGACACGCAAATCCTCATCCATCGGGCCCTGTCAGTCCGGGTCAGCCCACGGGCTCCGTCTGCGGTATCGGCCCTCGGCCCCGGCAGTACGGATCATCCCGCATCCATCTCTCGACTCTGGTCAGTATCCTCCGGATAACCGCCAGGTCCAACCAATCACCGGTAGGTAGTGGTCCCTCTGCCTGGCTCACCGTCTACTACACAGCAAAACCGTTCTTGCCCCGGGGTACCATACCGGGTCCACCATGTACCCGTAATCGGCCCCATCCAACTCCTTGATTCGGGTTCACATATATCACTCTCGCACCGAGAAAACACATGGTGGACGCACCGAAATAACATATCAAGGGAAAGATTACATATTCTTTTTTGAAATAGCCACGGTTCCCAAATCCAGAAATTTCATGTAATCCAAAAACCAACGTACAAGTCAATGCGATGTAATATAGGCATCAAGTATGAATATCATGTCAAGTCACATCAAAGGTGAGCTACAGCATAATGATCATGGAAATTCTACAGTGTGAGTGTCATGGCAATTACTAACGGTGTGTATGTAACATGCAGGATAGTGCTCGTGCAACATGAACCGTTAGTAATGGTGCGATGTTCTATCAATTCTAGTTTATAAACATATAGCAGGGAATGCGGTATGCACTAAATAGTAGCCATGAACAGTCAATGTATATAAATGTAATATGCTGCTACAAGGTCCTATCAGCCCTGACGCATAACGCCATACGGGCGATTTCCCCGTAGATGTTAAATCTACTCACCGAAGTCTCGCGCTAAGTGTAGCCGACGACTTACTTCCCCTTCTTCGCAGCGTCCGTCTCACTCGCCTGCGAACCTAGAATCACATAATATATCACATATAAGCTCAAATCCACAAAACGTGATATTAAGGTCAAACTAGAAAGCCGCGTCGCAAACCAATCGCGCGTGTGCGCGATACGCTAAAACGTGTGATTACGCGCCTGAAACTACCCCGGCGCGTCGCGATACGCTGAAACTCCAAACCCACACACGTATCACGCGTGTCGCGAAGGTTTAAAAATACGGGAAACAGGTATTTAGCTCCAGATTTTTCTACAGCAATAATTAAATAAAATTACACATGCCATGAGTCTAAGGGTAGCAGCAGACACCTATAGGGCCAAACCTTAACCAAAACCCTCTCCATCTGGCCGCAATTTGTGGCCAGAATCAATATTCCGGCGGCCACAGTACGGATTTTGGGGGTCGTGTTCTACCTGGGGGATCAGCACCTAACAACTATACTGCAGTCATCTCAAAATTATTCTGAACTCACTGGGTCGATAGCAGTTTGCAGAAAGCTAGATTTTGCTCAAAAACGAAGAATTTGCATCAAATAAGAATCTGGTGGTATTTTAGTGCAATTGGGGGTTAAGCTAGATTAACATGGCCTTAACAACACTCCATCAACTTACTAGAACCGATTCATACATCACTTGGTCAAGGTTCCCACTAATCACCACATATCGCACTAAAACGCACCAATAAACACTAATCGAAACTAAGCTACACTAATTAAGCAAACTAGGAGGTAAGTTCAAGAAGTATACCCCACACTCGACCCTAGGGAGCTGGAGGAAGAAGGAGTAGAGGGAAGGAGCTGCAGTTGGAGTTGTTGCTGTTACTGCTGCTCACTGCTGCTGTTGCTGCTCACTGCTGCTGCTGCTGTGCTGCTTGCTGCTGCTGTGATGGTAAGTGTGTGAGTGTGAGAGTGAGGTTGAGAGAAGTGAGCACAAGAATGAGAGGAAATGATAACTCACAATGTCAACCCCCTCCTTTCTCTTTCATCATTAAATGCAAGCATGGCTTTGCCATGATGCATTCTCTCTCTCTCTCATTCTCACCAAGTCAACACCCCAAAAGAAAATTCAAATTAAAACCACCATCAATTAACTAAATAGACTTAATTAAAACCCAAAAGACTTAATCCCCATTATTAAACCCACCATGGTTGCTAATCATGGTATAACCTCATTTTAAACCTTAGTTTACATGCACATGTGTGTGCAAGCCTAGAAAAATTCTAGAAAAATATTTATTAAATTTGGAAAAATATTTGAAACTCAATTTGGTAAACTTTTTATTAAAAACCCTTTATTTAAATATAATTAGCCACTAAACACATCCTAAGGTGTTACAGAGGCGACGATCGGCCATGGCTGCACGAGCGGAGCCTTCTCTCCCTCTGTAGGGGTCCCGGTTCCGGGGCGGAGAGCGGCGAACTGTGGATCTTGCCCTGCCATTTGGACGCGGATGAGCGTCTCCACGAAAGACGCGAGTCGGTCTATTCGGCCGGCAGAGGCGCTGATGGCATTCGGCGGAGGAGATTCGTCCGCGCCTCCGTTGAGGGGGAGACGGCGGCTGATGCTTGGATTTTCGTGATGATCGCTCGCCATTGGATTGAGATCGGAAAATGAACTTTTGTTTTTGTGGAATCAAGGAGTTCCCACAGACGGCGCCAGCTGACGTGGCCTGGATCGCACCAAGATATTACCTTGCTTTGATCTGCTGATGGCGGCGATGGGTGGCTGATATTAGATCTGGAGGCAGGCTCCTGAAGCATGTGGATCTCAATAGGTTTGAGGTTGTGATGCCGAGCTATCTGCAAGGAAGTCCCGGGGTGGTTGAACTACCGAGGACCCTCCGACGGTCAAGTTAGACTAGAGATCCGAGTAGAGTAACGGCTTAGTGGAGTAAAAATGGCTTACTTGAACTGTCTGAAGAAGAGGTTTATATAGCGGTGGTAGCAGGCAGGGCAGGCGCGGGAATCACGCCGGCAGTTACGCTCCCGACGTCACCCCGCGTGATGAGCGCGTTCTCCCATTAATGACGAGACGGGCTCGTTAATGGGGATCGTGATGGCGTGGAACGTGGGATGTAGCCGACGGATATCTCGCGCATGGCGAGATTCGCGGGATGGTGGTTGCGCCTGTGAGCGGTGCCGTTGGTCGGTCGATGAGACCGAGGAAGATGACCTCGGCGGGAGGGCTCGCGGACGGGCGGGAGGGCTCGCGGACGAGCGAAGAGCTGAGGTATCTTGGTTCTGCGGTAGCCCGGAGACGAGCTGAGAGGGACGAGGAGGCTCGGGCCTGTAATAGCTCGGAGTAGAGCAAAGGGACAGTTGGCTTGGCTGCTGAGGTGCTCGGGGGTAAGGAGTGGGGTGCAATTTCGGAGACAGGGTTTGAGGGAAGCCCCCACTGTAGCATATTGGTTCTCCCTCCGTGGTCCTCAGGGGCCTAACTGACCTACGCATGTAACACGTTATCCACCACGTGTCATGATCTAAGTAATTACCGTTATTGAGCATCATCAGAATTTATGAACCAGAATCAATAACATGGCCTAAGTATCAAAACACCTAAATCATACGCGCTCGGGAAACCTATCCGTCGTGTGTAACGGTCCAAAGATTTTCACACAAGTGAGAACGAAATGTGCAAGGTGGTGTAAAGCTTTGAGGGATTTTAGACTCGTCAAGCTGCCATTTGTCACTGGCATTCTCGTAATTAATCTCTAACCCCGAGCCCCTTTTCTGAACCGCCAATCCTCGGTTCCATCGATTCCGACGACGTCTATATATAATGCATAAACCGAAGCCAGCACAGCGAAGCAAAATCCCCTTCTGCTTCCTCCTCTGCTAAAAAATAAAAAAAAACAAACAAAACAAAACAAAGCGGGCGGCTGGGATTCGCCGATCCCAAATCAAGCACAGCCATGCTCAAGGCCTCCGCTTCTCCGGCGGCGGCGGCGGCGGCGGGCCCCATCGACTCTCCCGCCAAATGCCGCCTCCGCCTCCGCCGCCTCCTCCCCGCCGCGGTCCGCTTCTCCGCGGCGAGGTCCTCGTCGGCTGTCCGCTGCTCCGCCGTCGATCTCTCCTCCGCCGCCGGCGTCGGCGCCATGGCAGCTGCCGGAGGTCAAGGGATGAGGGAAGGGGAGAGCTTGGCGGAGAGGTTGAGGATGGGGAGATTGGTGGAGGATGGGCTGTCGTATAAGGAGTGCTTCATCGTTAGATGCTACGAGGTCGGAATCAACAAGACCGCCACTGTTGAGACCATCGCCAATCTCCTTCAGGTCCCTTTCTTTTTTTCTTCGATTCTTTCGATTTGATTTTTCAGTTTTGGCGTGTTCTAGATTTAAAAGTTGCGAATTTGGTAGGAAAATTCGAGTTTTGTTGCTTAATTTTGCTTGGATTTGGCTTATAAGCTGTGCATTCAAGTAAAGTTGCTTTCTTTTCATTGAGTGAGATTTGAGCTGTATTCCTCCGTTTACTTTTTAATGATGGTTTGTTTCCTTCTTGAATTGTATTGTATATAGATTTAGGAATTGTGATTCTTGTAGGAATTAGAATTTTGTAGTTGGATCTGTTCAGATTTTGGGTTCATAGGAGTTGACAAAGTTGGTTTCTTTTGCTTGAATCCTGGCTGCATTGGGAATTGAGCTTATAGTTTAAGTACTTTATCATTTGATTTTGTGCTGGATTTGGAATTGGTGTGTAATTTTTATTTTGCATGTTTGTTTCTGAACTTGGATTGATTTGCTTGAATAAAATAAAAAAGAAAGCACATTGTTGGGTCAGAAATCAGTTTCTTAATTTTAGGCCTTTGTATAATTTATCACGATTGGAATAGTTTACTGTTTGGATCTTGGATCCCTGACATGCAGTTGAAAAATGACTAAATGTTTAATAGTAGTTTTTATGTTCAGGTATTCGATCTTGCGCTTTACTTGGTGATTTCTTTCTTTTCTGATTTCTAATTAAGAATAGAGAGTTTGTTCTGGTTGAATGAATTTATTTTAACTGTTTAGAGCGTATCTCCTCTGTTAAAGCATCAAGTGTTGTATTCTTTTTTACTGCCTCAGCCAATGTTCATTTTTAGTCTTCGCAGATTATTCTCAAATGTGAGCTGTTAATCTAGAATTCAAATCAGTAAAATTATATGGAATTAATTTATGCTATTTTTACCGTCTTTGGGGAAGGCGAGGCTAACCGCTCTTCTTTGGATTCAAATATGTCTTCTTTAAGGGGTAGCTGCTGCTCTCAGTCGAGTAGCCAAAGCCAACGGTTTCTTAATATTATAGTCTAGTATCTACATAATCCTGACCCTGCCACCATTGTGAACCGATCGGGAAAATGTCCAAAAATAATAATGAGTAATAAATTTGATGAATGAGGACTTTCAGTCAGGAAAATTGCATGTGTTAATTTGGAAAAATCTACTATGCAAGGGCTTGCACCATGCAAGCCCTTGCATAGCCCTTGGATGGGCTTCCCTTTTGTGTAAGGGAAGCCCATCCAAGGGCTATAGAGGGGCTTGCATGGTGTAAGCCCTTCTAGAGTAGGTTTTTCGTTAATTTCACTTTCTATAATCTTTTCAATATAGGGAATCGAGCACAGAATCATCCTTTTAGGTTACCAAACTCGCTTTATTATTTATTTGACTTTATCTTGTGTTCTATATAGGTATAATCACAAGCAACTAGATCTGTGATAATTGATACTATTGTTTATGAATTTTGTTTTTGATTGATCCAACATCTTATACATGTGCTATTTTTCTTTTATGTCCCCTTAGTTTTAATCAGTGTTATATGATGATGTAGGGGTTGTTGGTGTTTGGTTTGCTGCAATGGAAAATGTAACATTGCTTGCATGTTGCATTTGTATGCTAGAATATAGCTTTATACCATTCATCTGCTGTTTTCAACTTTTGCAACTTTTCCAATTCTGAAGAACATTTTTGTGTTTGGTTGGAAGGAAAAAAAGGGCAAATGCATCATTTGTTGGAAATTCACAATGAGAAAAAGGGGATGATTTGGCACCATTAATAAATGTCATGATCACATTTCTCAAAGGTGCAGCATCTGATTCCGACATCCAAAGCGGCAAAAAATTAGTTGCAATTTGATTTTCCAATCCTTGTTGGGTAGGTTCTCATCATGAGATTTTTTTTGCAGCTTTTGATGCAACTCCATTTCTTAACTATCACATTAATTCCACCCCCCACCCCCACCCCCACCCCCCACCCCCGTGAGAATTTCAGTTCGGCTAAGCAGCTTGAATTTGGTTATATTGTGCTGGTAATTTTGGCATTTTTTAAATATCTCAAATTATTTGGAAACCTTCTTCTAATGTTAGCAGATGTAGTTGTTTATGTTAAAATTTGAAGGATTTCTGAAAACATGCTTTGCGAATTTTCCAACCTGCCAGTTTCTAATTCTGTGTGTTGAATATGACCTGAATTGGTTTTACTATGTTTCTAAAGAATTGGATAGAGCACTTGGATCATGAGCCTTCCATATACCTTTATCCATTAGTTTCATTTTTATTTATTCACTTTTTCTTTACTTGCAGAAACTATTCCGTCTACTTTTTTTTATAGCTTTATCATAAATTTTATGCTACACTTTTCCAAGTTCATCAAGAAAATAACCAGTAAAGTTCATATAAACTATCTCTGAATCGCTTAAGCTTACCCAATATATTGGTCTCAATTCAGGAAGTTGGGTGCAACCATGCACAGAGCGTAGGATTTTCCACAGATGGGTTTGCAACAACAACCACCATGAGAAAACTTCGCCTCATTTGGGTTACCTCTCGCATGCATATTGAGATATATAAATATCCTGCTTGGTGAGTTCAGGATTTATATGTTACTATACATTCCAGTTGTTGCATTTAGATTTTGTTGAAGCTTAATTGCTGGCGTGTCTTAGGGGTGATGTTGTTGAGATTGAAACATGGTGTCAAGGAGAAGGAAAGATTGGCACTCGGCGTGATTGGATTCTTAAAGATGTGGCTACTGGTTCTGTTATTGGCAGAGCTACTAGGTTAGATGCTTTCTCAATATAACTAATTAATTTTGAAACAGAAACACGCGCGCGCGCGCGCACACAGTGATTCTTGTCACCTACAATGGTGCATTGCTCCTCACATGAACAAAGAAGCCCATGCTTACTAGAAAAATTTTATACGTACATATTCTGTTCTTTTATGTTGTTTAGAAGTATGATTTATTTGATACACTTGATATGGGACAAGAAGCTTAGCTTATTTTTTAAACTCTCAGCTCCCTTTCTATCAGGACCACTGTATGGTTACAATGCAGTATCTACCTTGGAGGTTCTAGCATTGATATAAATGTATAATTGTCTTATATATGCATCATATATGAATCCGGTTTCTGAAAAAATCATATGGTGTTCGCAGTGATCATCGTTACTTCTGGCTAGGTTGTTTTACTTTCAGATGTCTCACTTCTTACTTTTGCTTCTCTGTTGACCTTTTTTCAGCAAATGGGTGATGATGAACCAAGATACCAGGAAACTACAACGAGTAAGCGATGAAGTGAGGGAAGAATATCTCGTCTTTTGTCCAAGAACTCCTAGGTATACTACTTTAAAGATATAAATGATGCATATAATAACGCCACTTGATTGAAGAAAAAGGAAATTGGAATATATTAAGGAAACTTTGGTTATGGAAGCACATACACTACTATTTGCTCATGTATCGGATAATTGGACGCTCACACACTTTGCCCGACACAATGTTCGACACTCTAGGGCAGTGTCGGCCCAAATTGGATGTGTCCGGCACTTCTATATAGTATCGAGGGTTGGGATATAAGAATGTGGAATATGTGTGGACAACTCTAATACCTTCGAAAATGCAAGAGTATTAAATATTTTGAATCTCTCTTATGACGGACTAGAACTAGGAATAAAGGTCCAAACTGATGCAATAATGAAGTCGAATCTGTAAAAGTTGGCTCTAATATGAAAGGGTTAATATTTCAATTGTTCCGACTCCTATGGATTATATTCTTGTGTTTTACCTTTGGTTTTTGTATTTATTTAACTTGGGGTTATGGATGAAAGTTATAACCTTGATTTTAATTTTATTATGCTTTTGAGTTGTACTAGTACATATTTCTTTTTGTAGTTTATTATATTTTTATTTAATATATAATATATAATTAAATACAGAGATAAATAATATAGCCATGTTACCGTGTCCTTTTTACAAATTTGCCATGTCTGTGTCCGTGTAGCCACGTTCGTGTCCATAGCCGTGCTTCATTTCTCGCGCAAAGAAGGATATTTTTCCTTTTAACATTAACTAGCAGCGTATCTGAATTACTTTATAAGATCTATATTTATGATTTAAAATTTTAAACTATTCCATTTACCTTGAGATCTGTTGCGATATTCTTTTTAACAAAAACCTCATAACCCAGATTTTCCTTTCCCGAGGAGGACAACAGCAGCTTGAAGAAAATCCCCAAGCTTGAAGATCCTGCACAACATTCTCGACTAGGACTTGTGGTAAGTCTTTAGTTTGAGGTCGTTCCTCTTTCCAAATAGTCTATTGAGCCATACCAGCAGCAACTTTTCAATTGCATTCTAATCCTTGTGATATTTGCAGCCTAGAAGAGCTGATTTTGACATGAACCAGCATGTAAACAATGTTACTTACATTGGATGGGTTCTTGAAGTAAGTACAAGCCTTAAACTCGTGTAATTGTTCAGCCAATTATATCCTATACTTTTTTGAATTTACTTCAGCTGATGTAGTTTTGTCAAGCAATATAAGCATCACATGAATTGTTTTTAAAACTCATTACTTCAGTTATTCTTCTGCATCCCGAGAGGCTCCAGAGTAATCATAAACAGTATGTTTCGAATTTGACAAGTACTATACACATCAGGATGGACAATCCATTACAAAGAGTTTAATTAACTTTATATACTTTGTTCATCCTTTCCCCAATAGCTTAAGCTGCTGGGTAAAGTAGTTATTAACATGGCATCATGCACAAGGTTTCCAGGCGGTCCTAGGTTCACATCCTGTCATCGACAATTTAAAACAAGGGTAAGGGGCATACAATGAAACTGTAGGGAGAATGGGAGATAAATTACAATGAACCTAATGTGGCACAATCTCATTGGCTTTGTTGCATGTCATCATTGAATACCCGAATATTTGTGTGCTTCCGGATACTTGTGGGATACCGCTTTTGATGTATCCTAATATTTATATTGTTTATACTTAGATATATCAAGCGTGTACAAATAATTAAGGCACTGTTAATTATGCTTCTACAAGTCATAATATAATTTAATTCATAAATGCATATATGTAATTTGCCTACTTTCGTTATACAGAATATAAATTATAAAATCAATATTGGTTCAAATGTTATTTTTTTTACATGAGTAATTATTGGTTAGTATTATCCTAATTTCTTGCAACTCCAGGTGAGGTTTGAAAGTCGATAAAGGTAAGAATCTTCGAGCTGGATTCTTGGTCTTGAAATAATATTCATAATTATACTTTTAGATTTGCTAAAAAGTTACTTATATTTAAGGGTAAAATGTATAAATCCCCTATACTTTATTCCGTATAGCACATATAAGATATACCCCTCAACTAATTTATTAGCACAACAGTCTCACTGCCATCTACCAAAATCCTTAAATACGCTTGAATTCAACTCTTAAATGCTCAAATGCAGCTTAATTTAGCTCTTGGTCTTGTTTGTGTTGTTTAGAGTAGAATTCGAGTGATTATTGAGGGTTTTGATTAATGAACAGAGGGAGTGTTTGCACTAATAAATCACATAAGACCGTACCATACCGTGTAAATTACAATCTATATTCAAGCAATAGAACTTTTGCATATTCAAACAAATCCTGTTCTAGAAGTTTGGGAATTATTTAATCTCCGAATATGCTCATGTCATAACCTGTAGCCATATCCGAATCCGAGATGACTAGCTCAGTGGCACGCCTATTTCTCCTCAAAATCGGAATTAATTTATGTCACATCAGCTTAAATTCTTAATAATTAAAAAAAGTGATGGGCTAGCACGACATTAGCTCCGCAATAGGTATCTCCATACCGTGCCAATCTAGGCCTTGCCTACGCATTTGAAATTATGTATTTAACACCTATATATTTTGTCTTTCTAAGCATGCCATTTTGGATTTTCCACATGCCATATAGGCCCAGATGAGAGTGAGTGGTAAGTAGGAGTTTAACTAGCTTAATATGCGATGTAAAGTTAAACCCACAACCTAATAGTTTTAGCTCTTGGTATGGTTGTTTTTAACGACATCGAGTTTAATATCATTATCCAAGAGACAAATATTGTATGGTTGTCCTTATTGTGTATTCATAATGCCTAACAGTTCTATTTTTCCTCAATACATCAGAGTATTCCCCAAGAGATCATCAACACCCATGAGCTCCAAACAATAACCTTGGACTACAGGAGAGAATGCCAACATGACGACATGGTTGACTCTCTCACCAGTTCGGAATTCGAAGGCCATGAACAAGGAACCAACGGTAATGGTTCTGCAACTAAGAAGCATCAAGGTCAAGACCAATTTCAGTTTCTTCATTTCTTGAGATTATCGAACAATGGGCTCGAAATTAACCGAGGCCGCACCGAGTGGAGGAAGAAACCATCTCGGTGAGATCTTATCTAAAGGATATATGTGTTGCCATTATTTGTGTTTATTGTTCTTGTTTGTGTTCACCCTTCTTGTTTGCCGTTTGTAATGAAAATTTTATGGAATTTTCTGTTTAATTTTGTTTTTCCTTTTTACTTTTTCTTGAGTACGCAACTTGGGAAGGTTGTAGATCTCTCAGCTGGCTGTATGATCCAATTGGTTGTAGAGGATACTTATGAGTTTTAATATCATACATTGTTTTGTGCTCCCAATATAAATTAAATGTAGATTTTATTTTATTTTTGCCTCAAAGTGTTGCTTTCCTCATGTTAAAAATTTCATACTGCAATTGAAGCAATAAAAGATGAGAATTTATTTGTGGATGTTGCATCGTTCACCTGTAAGAGGACTGACAAGGAAACAATATGGTTGTTGGAAGATATTTGTCATAAATTGTGAAGATGTTATTGTGACAGTGCCATGTCCTTTTTTCCAGAGATTTGGACGGTTGGAGGTTAAGAGCTCTGCAATTATTATTGCATGAATATGTTGGTGAACTATGATTGTTTTGTACCTGTGGAAGTATTTTTCCAACCATGAATCCATGCCAGTGATTGTGATGAGGCTGGATATCGGTGACTTTCCAGATGCTGATACGTTGCAGATGGCGTGTCCCAGAACCTACAAGAAAGGATCAGGAACCTCAGTTGGAATCATATCTCGGGCCTCCGGTCCGAGGAGTCTCCCGACCTTCGGTGGCCTTCCAGATCATCCACCGGCTCGCCTCCGAGTTATCACAAAACCAAGATGCCTCGGCCTCCCGCTCGCGCCCGAGCCTCCCACCGAGCTTATCTTCTTTGGTCTCACCGACCGACCCGCAATGCTGATCACAGGCGCTTTCGCCACGGCTCCGCGAATCTCGCCATGCGCGAGATATCCGCCGCCCAAGATCCCGCGTTCCACGCCATCACGATCCCCCATTAACGAGCCTGTCTCGTCATTAATGCGGGATCTCTCCTATCACGCGGGCGTGGCGCTAGGGGCATAACGGCCGGCGTGATTCTCGCACCCGCATGCCCATTGCTGCCGCTATATAAACCCCTCTCTCAGACGATCGAGGAAAGCCATTTTTGTAAGTCTACGGTAGCGCCCCGGCCGTCAAACTGACGCCAAATGCGGAACAAAAACTTTTATAACTGGCGCTATCGCATACTATAATCCGGATCTGCCATTAACGCTAAACTAACAATCTACAAAGAGAGAAGAAAGGTTATACCGAACGATCCGAGTCCTTCGTTCTTTAACCATCATCCCACGCTCCAATGCGGCTGCTCCGATCTCGTCGATCTCCGATCTCCTCGTCCAGGTGGCACCACGTCATCGGATCTTTAAACGGGCTCCCGCCTCTGACCCGAGGCAACTCGGTCATCAAGTTTGCTAAAAGAGATGATCAAGAATGATGTAGAGAATGAGTAGAAGATATTGTCTCGCTTCGTCCAAAGCCATGGACGAACGGTTAATGAAGTTGCCAATTGAGACGGGTGATGGAATGAAATGAGCTATGAAATTTCCATACACCTAAATCTATCATCTTTTTTCCAAATGAATCAAATCAAGTGAGTGAATGAGAGAGGGGAGGGGCCGGCCACATAAGTAGGTGAGGGGGTGAGTGTAGGAGGGAAGTGGTGACCACAAGGATAAAGATCAAGAGAAAATATCCTTAGGTAAACAAGAAACATTAAAGCTAAAGCATGAGTCACTAATACACCTCATCTCACAATAAATGCTAACAATGAATCACTAACTTAGTCACCTTCCAAGAAGCTTCCTCTCATCATCTAGAAACTTCTAGAACCATGACTCACCCAAGAAAAGATAAATCCGCATTTAACCGAATGTTAAATACGGCTGATAGAAAACTGGAAACTGGCAACTCCCAAAAGTGATCCTGAAACGAATTTCAGGATAACCCCGTAACTGTATAAATATACCCGCATTTGTATTACGACCAAATACAAATGCAACTGAGACAAAGATATTATATCTACTATGTATAATATCTGGATCCGGCTTAAACCAAAACCCACCAGTATTATCTGCCCGAAAAATAACACATGCGTAAACGCACGTGCATTTTCCGAACCCTGCCATAAAACCATACGGCCTCTACAACGTTTCGCCCGAACTTGGGAAACAATCTGTGGGGGACTCTAATGACTCGTCAGTACCCTGGCAGTGGGTTTAACCACAAGCCGTCAGCGACACTAGCTGTGCGTAACGGCTGCCCATGGACTGACCTCAAGGGAGGCCGATGAGCGAATTCATCCGGAAACCCTACTGAGCCTGACAGTGACAATGTATATACAGTCCGGTCCGTTCGTCTATGAGTATCGCATATCCAGCCTAGGGGCTAGTAACGTCAGACCCTCAATAGCTGTATAAGTCGTGTCGGAGACAAGCCCTGAACACCCTGAGATACTACTGGAGTACCTACCAGTAAATCTCACCTGCCTTGGCCAAGGACTTGGTGTAATGGCTTTCCTAGACACAGCATGATCTCAACCCCCAATACCGGGAGAGACGAATCCCCTGCCGATCCACTCACGTGCCTCTATGTGGCTCGGGACTGTACTCAAAAACTACCTATTTGCACGACTCCTTTGAGCCGTGGTAAGGTAGAAATCAAAGCACAGTGGGAACTCACACGAGGCAAATGACGACCTAGGTCGATGAACTAACCTATACACATGTCACCAGGGAACTGCTATCTGACGATAGGTATAATACCAACTAGCAGATTCCCGGCGAGTCCTGTCCGGTGTACTCATAACCCAATGAGCACCTGTATACATCTTAGGTGATCCAACTGACACCAGTGGCTTGTGAGACCGGCCACCGCCCCTCGTCGGGGTCTCGACTGTATACACTAGTCTATTCCGGAGTATCGATGCCCTGTCTCGAAACTCCCACGACTAGGGACCACTTTTAAGAAAATGCTTATAGACCATCCAACTCTCACGTATATGATCGCCCTCATACTGTTGGTAGTCAAGCAAGATCCTAAGGGCTCTATCAAAGTGTAATCGTGATCAGTCAACTGAACCTATACACGACTGATAAAGGCAAACCAGATAGCATACTATCATCTCGAGTAAGACTGTCATACCGGCATAGGTCCTCCTCAATCATTGCAATCACGTACCTGCGATCCAATAATTGACTTTGAGGGCACTATATCCAACAATCTCCCACTTGCACTTAAGGCTAATGTTTCCTGATTTAAAATCAGGAAAGCTTATGGAAAAGGCTTCAGAAGAGGGTCATGTGCCTACACGTGACCAGCAGTCACGTGTTGGCACGTGACACCTAAAAACATCATCAAGGCAAGTTCAGTTTCCTGACTACGCTGAAGAAAAGGGGGCTTCAGAAAGAGTCACGTGCTCCCACGTGACCCGGGTCACGTGGCGACACGTGACATTTAAATGCAAGCGACAAAAGGCACACCAGTTCCCTGATCAAGTCAAGGAAAAGGCTTCAGAAGAGGTCACGTGCTTCCACGTGACCAGGGTCACGTGTTGCCACGTGACGTTCAAGACAGCAGACTCGTTCTCCAGTTGAACCAAGGAAAGAGAGAGTTCAAACAAGGGTCACGTGCTCACACGTGACCAGGGGTCACGTGGCAGCACGTGACGTTTAAGCAGCAATAAGAAGACAGAGCGCAAAAGAAAAGAAAAGGCTCATTCCAAAGGGGGTCACGTGCCCACACGTGACCATGAGTCACGTGGTCACACGTGACCATGAGTCACGTGGTCACACGTGACCGGCTCTCAAAGCCCATTTTGTCAAACAGAATTAAATTCTGAGAGAAATTTAAATCTTTCCAAAGAAAGCAACTATCTGGAACCAATCAAATTAAAGATTCAGAGGTGATAGAATATCATCTATCTATGGAAAATCTCGGGTTTGGAAAGATTTCCCCTTTAAATCTAACCAAAATAACAAGGGAGAATCTCTGGATTTAAAATCCAATGGTGAACAAAATTCACCTAATAATCCAAAGGTCCAAAATGAATGATGAATGCAAATCAAATCTCAATGAAGATTCGTCAAAAAACTGATTGATTCGGCTGCTTCTCCTATAAATAGGAGCCAAGAGACATATATACATATACATGCGCGGAGAAGAAAAAAAAAGGAGAAGAGCTTTGATACTTTGAAAAGACTCGGATCTTCTGCGAAAAACCCTAGGTAAGAAAGGGAAGGCCTTTTGAAAGAAAGAGAATTTAATTCTCAACAGAGTTTAACTCTGATAATGTAAAAACAGAAGAACATATTTCTTCTCTCTTTGATGGAGGATCTGCAAAGTGCACATCTCCCCTTAAGGTTGAGAATTTAATTCTCAATGGGTTGAGATCCTGCCATGCAGATCCAAAACACGGAGAAGGAATGCAAGCACGAGAATTTAATTCTCACAGAACTATAGGAATTTAATTCCTTTAAAATAAAAGGAGGGCTTGACCCTATATTATGGGAATTTAATTCCTCCAGAACAAAAAAGAAGCAGGGTTTAACCCTAATTAAGAACCTAGTTCTGTTGAAACAGCAGGAATTTAATTCCCTTAATCATACAGAGGATGGAAGTTTAAACTCCTTAAAAACTTTTATTAGGGTTTAACCCTATTCAGCCCTTCACGTATATGAGGAATTTAATTCCTACAGAAAATTCAGAGTTAAACTCTATTCCAGAAAACAAAGTCTTCGAAAGGAAGTAGGAATTTAATTCCTCTGAAATTTATAGTTCGAGGAATTTAATTCCGCCTCTAAACAAAATACCTAGAGGCAGGGTCACGTGTCATCACGTGACCCCCCAAGAGAGCTACAGAAAGCCCCTTTGAGGCAGCACCCAACGTGACCCACGTGACCCTCAGCAGAAGCTCTAATCCATAGGCATTTGAATGCCCATCACGTGATGGCACGTGATGCTCTCGAAGACGCGATAATCTCAGCAGAACAAAGGAAGGGAGGGCGCTCTCACGTGCTGCCACGTGACCCCTCTTACCTTAGTGTTTAAACACTAAACTAAAACTCTCGAACCCAGTGTTAAAACACTGTTGGGCCTTAGTGTTCAACACTAATTAAAAAGCTTTATTTGCAGTGTTCAACACTGATTACCTTAGTGTTTAAACACTAATCTGAGATCTTCATTTGCAGTGTTCAACACTGATTACCTTAGTGTTTAACACTAACCTGAAAAAACATTGTTGCTGGTGTTCAACACCAAATATTCTCTTAGTGTTAAACACTAACTTGTCAACCCCATTCCCAGTGTTCAACACTGACTGCTCTGTAGTGTTTAACACTAGACTTTGGCCCAATTGGCTTAAATGGATGGAGGCAAAGCCTCTCCTGATTGGACTTAGCCCAAGATGGCCATAAGTCCTCAATTTGTGATTAACTGGTCCAATGGACTCATAACATAATTAATTCGTCTTGACCCCAAATTGGGCCAAGGGCTATTTAATCCACTCCGGTTCTAGGGTACATCTCTTCACTCCTTTGATACTTGGCATTGTAATCCCTCAATGCCGTCAAAGAGGTGACGGGTCCCGACGACCACACATTGATATGGACTGTGGGGTCCTTAAACTCATGTCTAATGCAAATTCCTGGTTACGTGGAACGCGGATAATGTCACTCTTTGACCCCGTGGAAAACGTCCAGAGCGGAGCCTGGTCCTCGCCAAGCGCGGCAGTGAACCCGTGTGAAGCATCCAGAGTACATACCGGACTGTGGGGTCCTTAAACCCATGGACTACGACGTCCTTAACCTTGACCGAGATGTCTTAAAACTAACAATGGACTGTGGGGTCCTTAAACCCATGGACTACGACGTCCTTAACCTTGACCGAGATGTCTTAAAACTAACAATGGACCGCAATGTCCTTAAACTACCCATGGACCGCAATGTCCTTAAACTACCCATGGACCGTAATGTCCTTAAACTAGAACAATAGAGCCCCGTATGCTCTTTTGTCGGATCTAAACGGTCCCGTTTAAGTTGATCTTAGCCTCAAAGATGGCTAACGTATCCTTAAACCTTCAAACAGAGTGGACTATAAATCCCCCCAATTGACTCCGGCTTGAGGGTACATCCTTGAACTCCTCTGACATCCGTCGTTGTAATCCTTCAACGTCATCAGAGAGGTGACGGGTCCCGACGGCCACACATTCATGGACCACTATGTCCCTAAACTGGAACATTAGAGTCCAAACGCTCTTTTGTCGGATCTAAACGATCCCGTTAAGTTGATCTTAGTCACAAAGTTAGACTAACGTATCCTTAACAAACGTTTGAGTTGATCCTAGCCTCGAGTAGGGCTGACGTATCCTCAAACCAAAACCCCCCCCAAACCCAAATCTAAGATAATACGGATTTGGACTAGTCCACGCCCTACGGGCGACGACATAACTCAGTCTCCGTAAACAATCCACGGGCAACAAAATACAAAACAGACACCCACGACACGAAGTGACCATCTGGAGAAGGAGAAAGTTGTTACCGCAATGCGGTAGCGTAATTAACTGCAGGGGCTTGCGCCTGCAGGGAAGAGCGTCCCCACAATCAAAAACCCCTCAAACGAGGGGGAATCTGACGAAGTCTGCTACATCGGACGCATCCGTCTAAACCTTCGATACGTGGTGCCATAAATCAACTTGGCATCTTCGAAGAGGTGGACGGATAGCACCTATTAGCATCTGCCCCGAATCTCAGGCAAGACGCGGTGTCGCGCCGTCTTTCGGAGGGGAACAGATTCTGGCACGCCCGGTGGGACCTTTTCCTCTTTCCACTCCACACTTCGTGTGTCGTGACTCGCGAACCAATCGCGGTTCGCTAATGGTTGCC
Source organism: Agapanthus africanus (assembly GCA_030015575.1). NCBI lineage: Eukaryota > Viridiplantae > Streptophyta > Magnoliopsida > Asparagales > Amaryllidaceae > Agapanthus > Agapanthus africanus. The sequence continues at coordinate 124,339,720 of CM057350.1, read as the reverse complement.
CTCGGGTTTCAAGATACTAAGAATTGGCGTCTGGCTTATTGCAGAAAGCAAAGGATCGATGGCTTCTACTTCCGTGAAAGTGTCCAACTGCTCAGACTGCAATTGCAACCAACGCTCTGCCTCGCCAGGAGGTATAGTCTACGGACCCCAAGCTGCCTCGCTATTCACAATGCCCGTGGAACAGGTCACTCGCGCCACCACAGGATTGTTCTTTAGGACCATGGTCCCGCCGACAAACTTTGCCGCTCCAGTGCTGACAACGGAGGCTCCCAAGAAGTCGGTCTTTGATCGTCTTACCCCTGCCACGGCTCCTCTCAACGAGTCGCCCAACGTCAACGCCTCGGTCTTCTCTAGACTGGGCCAGAAATCCTGCAGACCCATCGTGGGACCTACAATCTCAGAGAAGGTTGCTTCTAAGAAAGTGGCCGCTCCTGTCCCAGAAGTCGTCAAGGCAGCCTCTCCGGCCAAAAGGTCGGTCTTTACAAGATTAACGGCTTCAGCTCCCGCTCCTACTACCCAAAGGACATCGGTCTTTGACAGGCTAATACCAACTGCGACCCCACGCCCAGACAGAGGGCAAAACGAAACCGTTCTTACCGCTGACCCTACACCGTTTTCTCGACACGCTCGACGTCACCATTGGCGCCGAGTGAGGAAGGCTGGGGGCAACTCCCCATCTGGGTTGACTCCATCAGTCCAGGTGGCAGAAGTTAATGCTGCTGTTCCAACTGGGAACAGCTTCGAAATGCTAAATAAAGTGCGAAGAAATTCTCCTACTGCAGTACTGAAGAGGTCTCCTCCCCCGTTAAAGAAGATTGTGGAAATGGAGTCAGAACGGCCCCAATCTCCTCAACGGCTATCTTCCAAAATCTATAAGGTTTGGCGGCAGGCACGAGACTCGATCATCGATCCGAACTTCTCCCGCCGACACAAGAAGCTGAAAACCCAACCGGAAGCTGGTCACCAGGCCAAACCCCAAAAGGCTGTGGAACAACTGACTCATAAAAGAAGGAGGCCGGAGAAGACCCCACAGCATGCAGCGACGGCTAAAAGCACTGAGCCCAGACGCCCTAAGTCTGGGGGCATGGTGGTGCACACTGTTTACATGGCCTCTGGAAAAGAGGAAAGCCGCACTTCTACGGGCCACCGACCGCTAACCCGATCCGTGACGAAAGCCCAGGAACAGCAACAAAAGCTGCAAGAAATGATGAATGCTATGGCCGCGCTCACCGGGCCAAAAGAAAACCCAGAAACGTCCTCAGACGCACGCCGGAAGGAAGAAACCGATGCTGAATTCCTTCGTCGGACACTGGAGAAAAGGGACAAAGAGGCTGCTGAACAAGCGGCCAACATACAACGGATGGGCCTTCTCTTCCAAGATGTGATAGGAATGATGATCCAGCAGGACTTACCCGTCGAGGATCCCCCGATCGTTCTTGAAGACGACCGAGGAGAAACGTCAAATCCACCACCAGCCCTCTCAACGGCCAAGGAGGATGCAATCTCTAAGGCTGACTTGGCTGACTACATAGCCCAGCAAATCCGGGTTCACCACGCGACTGAGGCAGCTGGTCAAGTCGTGAAAACGGGGCGGCCGTATCCGAGCTGGTACGACCAAATCAAATACCCGCAAGGCTATACGATACCAAAATTCCACGTGTATAAGGGGACCGGCAATCCCCATCAACATGTCGCCCAGTTTCGGGCCCTCTGCGGTAACACCGGCGGTGATGATAAGTTGTTGCTCCCCCAGTTTGTGGGCAGCTTATCAGAAACAGCGTTCGAATGGTACTCGGAACTCCCGAACGATTCCATCAAAACGTTCGCTGAAATGGAGTTGTTGTTCACTCAGCGATTTGCAAGTGCCAGCGAACGCACTCCAATAACTGCACTTATTAACGCCAGGGTAAAACCGGGCGAAACCTGGGTCCAGTACGCTATACGCTGGCGGAACTTGTGGTCGAGATGTGAGCAACGCATTGAGGAAGCACCTGCGGTGGGCATGTTCGTGGGAACTCTAGACCCCCACGCAACTATTTCCCAGTTTATGATGTTCTTTAAGCCAACCACATTCCAGGCCCTGATCGACAAGTTGGCTCAGATGGACCAGATGGGTCATAGACCGCCTACACCGAAGTCGGAACCTCGGAATGACAAGGGTAAAGGAAGAGCAACATTTGTTGCAAATGCCCAAGAGCAACCTAACACCCCGAAACCGACAGATCAACTGGAGGAAAGACGTCGGTATTATAATGAGAAGATGAAGCGTCCCTACTCGTTCCCACGGGACAAGACGAAACGGCTATTCGAGCTGGCAATACGCAACAGGCTTATAAACCTGCCAAATCCAAGGCGACCGCCGCAACCCACCGAGGTGAATAACCCTAACTATTGCCCTTACCATCAAACGGTAGGCCATCCGATTGAAGATTGCTTCGTCTTCAAAGGATGGATTGAAGACCAATACCTCCAGGGGAAGTTTGTACTGTCCGAAAAGTGGAAGGTGAACCCACCACAGCCGCATGCTCCGAGGAAAGCGGATACACCGGGGGCAACATGTTCTTTTATTGAAGAAGCTCCATGGGAGGTCGTGCTATCAACTAAAACCAAAAGAATGCTGAGAGACCTTCATGCGTGCCCTGCGATCGAATGGAAGGACCCTCTTGAACCTCAAATTATCAAAGGAATGTTGAAGCCCCGCCCAACTACGAAGACTCGCGATAATGGCCCAAATACTCACGCCCAACCGTCAAAATCTTCGAAGAAAAAGAAGAAGAAATCCAAGAAGTCCGTGAAGCCTGGAAAAGAGCACACGAACTTGCAGAAGCAAATCGACGCATTGGAAGAGTACAACCAAAAGGCGCGAACTCCTGTCACACTGCAAGAGTTCCTCAACCACATCTTTCAAGAGGAAGATGATGGAGAGAGCTCGTCAGATGAATCCGAAGAATATGTGGCGAGTTGTAACGTGATCTCCCACTCGTTTACTGATGATGGGAAAACTCATGGCACTAAAAAGCTGAAGGCAGAGCCTGTACCAGAGCATGCATGGCCAACAGATGAAATGATCGACGCTTTTCTAGACGAGATTCGTCTAAAATGTAAAGCGGACCAGGAGCGTGAGATGGCCACATCGGAAGGAGCCAAATGCGGGCAGCCGAACGAAAGAGTTGAACTACCCCTGCCGGAGCATAAGGCATCCGAAGCAGACAAGAAGATATTCAAGACGAGAAAAAGGTTTGCCAAAGCCATGTCAATGGGAATGAAGCTACCACCCTCGGAAGGAAACACACACGATGGGGTAGAGACGCACCCTGACTATTGCGCATATCATCGAAAAATATCACATCCCATGGAGGAGTGCGACGCCTTTAAGATATGGTGGCAAGGATATGTTGCTCATCGGCAACATTTTAAGCGCATGAAACGCAAGATCCGTCGGGAGCGAAGAAGTACTGTCGATGGGCACAACAGAACGACTGGCAACTGTTGCATGGTTAACGCCAGGGGGTCACAAGTTCTCACCTTTGGGAGCGACTCTGATGAAGAAATGGCTCTGGGCCCTCTCTTTAAAGAATCCGTCTCGGGGAAAGAGGAGGAATCGGAGATCTGCGAGAACATTCAGCTGCGCAATCGCACACTCCCAGAAAAGAATCTCGGGCCCGGGAATAGAAAGGATAAGGGAAAGGAAAAGGTCACTGAAGATATCACTTTAGATGACCAAGTCATGAGAGAGCTGGTTGCCAAAGACCCTCCTAGGAAGAGTAAAGTGGACTATAACATCCTCGCGCACCTAAGGAAGCTACCTTCTCAGCTTAGCATTCTCGATGCCCTCCTATTATCGAAAGAAGCGCGAGACTCGCTAATTAAGGCGTTACAAGAACCCGAGCAATTCCAAGCCTTCCTCGCCACTGAAAGGATGAAGGATGAACTGGAGGAAGTGCATACGGCCGACGTCACTTTCGGTGATGAAGACCTCCTTCTCGGGACGTGCGACCATAACCGTCCCCTATATGTCTCCGGATACTGCCATGATATCAAGATAGGCAAGATCCTGGTGGATAATGGATCCTCCGTCAACCTCCTTAATGTTCGGGTGTTGAAGGAAATCTGCATGAGTGTGCAACACCTCGCTCGTGACAAAATTACTATCTCCGGTTTCGATTCACAATCGTCACGGACTCTCGGATCCGTGATACTAACATTACGCTTTAGACTTCTCGTCACAGACATCAAATTCCATGTCATTGACGCCAAGACCTGTTACAACGCCTTGCTCGGTCGTCCTTGGCTACACGAGTACAATATCATCCCTTCTACACAACATCAGTGTATGAAGTACTTCAAGGATGGTCTTGAGTATACCGTAACAGGTGAGTTAAACCCATTTTCCGTGAACGAAGTCCGCAAATACGAAGATGCGAAATACTTTTTGCCAGATTTCGAGGATACAGAAAAGTGTCGCAATCCGGAAAACAAAACCGCCGCCACCATCCCTATTTTCGGGAGCGATACCGAAGAAGAGGAAGAGATAGTTTATGCAGGGCCATCTCAACGCAACAATCTGAGGACACCCGCCCCCGTATTAGTCTTCGGAAGTGATTCAGAAGATGAAGTTAATGCTGTGTTCTCCAATCGGCTGTCGACACAAGCACCCCTTGGCGATGACCATAGTTTGCAAATCACCATGGTACCGCGAGAACACTACAAGGATCTTGACGCGCTTCAGGCTCACGATGTGCAGGACCTGCAAACATTTTACGTCCCTCCCAGGCGAAGGGGCGAGAAGGTGATCCTATTTTACCGATCCTCAGAGTCGAAAATAGAGAAAGAGATCTGGCACGGCGCAGATACTACGCTCGACAGGCTCCAACCCATCCGTCTGCCCAGATACTATATAAATGGATTAAAGAAGCTATTGAAGCGCCAAGGAGTACCTTTAGAACAGACCGTTCGGCAGGCGCGGTTCTACAACAAGATTTGGGATGTCCCCGGGACTCAACGCAAATTGCCCAACGGGAAGATGGAAACACTCGGGCTCGGGTACGCAAGAGCTGGAAAACGGGAACGGACTCACAGCAGCTACCCTATATATACCTTTGATGAAGAGGAGGACGCCCTGTCAGGAGATGCCAACCCTTCATTAAAACTAGACCCTGCGATTGAAACATCGAGTCCGTCGTTTGAAGAGCGAACGAACAAGCCTATCAGGAAAACGGGTCAGAGAGCTCAGGAAGACCACAACCGCGAGATGGCCATCTACAAGAAGGCCAGGACGCAACGTCTATCTCAACATACCGAAAAAGACAAAGACGCTTATCCTCGTCAATCCGTTGTACGAAAGGCCCGACGCGGAGACGGAAATAAATCAAGAAGCGGCTCGGGTTTGCCCCTCGTGAAGAAGATGAGTCGAGCGTATTCCTTCCCCCGAGACAAGACGGAGAGGTTACTCAACCTCGCTATAAAACATCAAATGATCACGCTTCCAGAGTCTAGACGTCCTGAGCAAGCTAGCCAGGTCTCTCATCCGAGTTATTACTCTTATCACCAAGCCATAGGACATCCTACCGAGAACTGCTTCACCTTCAAGAACTGGGTCGAGGACCAGTACCGACGGGGCAGATTCGCTTTATCCGACGGCTGGAAAGTAACGCCGCCGCGAAAGCACGAGCCCAAGGCCGCAAGAGCAGAACCGGGTCCACCTCAGTCCGGGGAGCGGGTTCGCACTTGTTATACGATTACGATATTAGGAGAAGAGCCCGAGAACGTAGACGACCTTTACCGGTGCTTTGAGAACAGCGATGATGAGGTGATCTCAGAATTTCCGCCCGCTCCGAAAGAACTGGAAGATGGTATACATACTACCGCAGATAACCTCAAGAAGATTGAGTTGGGATCGGCAGACGACCCGCGACCGACATTTGTCAGCGAGCTATTATCCGAAGAAAAGGTGGCTGCGTTAAAGAACGTGCTTCTACGGCATAAAGACTGCTTCGCGTGGAACTACTCCGAGATGCCAGGATTGGACCCGGAGATTGCTGTGCATAGATTAGCAATATCCCCAGATATCAAGCCAGTCAAGCAGGCGCCAAGGAGGATGCGACTCGAGCTTGAGATGAGCATCAACGCCGAAGTCAAGAAGTTGATCGATTCAGGATTTATCCAAGAAGTCCAATATCCCGACTGGATTGCCAATATCGTCCCGGTAATGAAGAAGAATGGGACGGTACGCATATGCGTGGATTTCAGGGATCTCAATAAAGCCTGTCCAAAGGACGATTTCCCGGTGCCGGTAACCGAGCTAATGATAGATAACACGTCCACTCACGAGGTTTTCTCCTTTATAGACGGTTCATCAGGATACAATCAGATAAAGATGCATCCCGAAGACCAGAAGCATACCGCTTTCCGCACCCCTTTGGGTATATTTTGCTACAGGGTTATGCCCTTTGGCCTAAAGAACGCTGGCGCTACCTATCAAAGGGCCATGACAAAGATCTTCGACGATCTCATACATGACATCGTCGAGTGCTATATCGATGACCTCGTAGTAAAGAGCATGTCGTACGAGGAGCATTTAAAGCATCTGGAGACTGTATTTCAACGCCTTCGGCAATATAATTTGAAAATGAATCCCCTCAAGTGCGCGTTTGGAGTCTCCTCGGGCAAATTTCTGGGATTCATCATTCGACACCGAGGTATTGAAATAGATCCGGCAAAGATTAAAGAGATCATGGAAATGCCTCCGCCGAGAACGCTCAAGCAGCTGCGGTCTCTCCAAGGGAAGCTCGCATACATCCGGCGGTTTATCGCCAATCTTTCAGGCAAATGCCGTCCTTACAGCCACCTGATGAAAAAAGGAACCCCATTCATTTGGGATCACAAATGTCAAGGTGCACTAGAAGAGATCAAGCAGTACCTGCAGAACCCTCCAGTGTTGGCTGCTCCAGTGAAGGGAAAGCCTCTCATTCTTTACACGGCCGCCCTTGAAGGTTCTTTGGGCGCATTATGGGCACAAGAGAACGATCAAGGGAAAGAAAGAGCACTTTACTACTTAAGTCGAGTGCTGCTGGGGGCAGAAAGCAACTATTCCCCCATTGAAAAGCACTGCCTGGCGTTGATCTTCGCAATAACAAAGCTTAGACATTACGCATTAGCACATGAAGTCCGTCTTATTTCAAAGGTGGACCCTCTCAAATATTTGATGTCGAAAGCCATACTGACGGGACGACTTGCTAAGTGGGCCCTGCTCTTGATGGAGTTCTCGATAACGTATCAACCTCTCAAGGCAGTGAAAGGCCAGGCCATTGCCGACTTCCTCGCCGAACACCCGATACCGGCCAATTCTCCTCTGAATTGCGATTTGCCGGACGAGCATGCATTTGATGCGATTAATGGCGGAACCACCCGATGGGAACTCTATTTCGATGGAGCGTCCTCCATAAAGAAACAGAAACAAGGTATCCCAATGATCAAATCAGGGATAGGCCTCATCTTTGCAACTCCACAAGGAGGGATAATGCGCTTCGCCTTCTCCTTAACAGAGCCGAGGACAAACAATGAAGCCGAATACGAAGCCCTGATAGCAGGCCTCGAGATCGCCATCGACATAGGAATTGAGGACCTCCTCATATACGGGGATTCCCAGCTGGTCGTTAGTCAAGTAAATGGTGACTACCAAACGTGCAAGCCGGAGTTGGTAAAGTACGGCGAAAGGGTGCAACAACTATTGACCCAAATTCCCTCCTATACTTTGGAGAACATACCGCGCGCGGAAAACAGCAAAGCAGACGCGTTGGCTAAACTTGCTAAAGAACTGGCTGACGAGAACCTCGATGACGTCAGAATCGTGGTACAAAGCCGTCGAGTGCTCGCCCCGGCAGAAATATCTCCGGAATCATGCGAAGAAAAGGGAACGACTGAGCAGACGACCTTACAAATAAAAGACCATGAGAGGGCCGAAGACTGGAGGGAAGTCTTCATAGACTACTTTAAGTCCCACCGAATGCCTGAAGAAGCGTCCTCAAGACATCAGCTCATGAAACGAGCTCTATCCTTCGCTTTCGTCAACAACATTCTATACAAGAGATCGTTTGATTCTCTATGGCTCAGATGCTTAGGACCTGACGAAGCAGAAAGAGTCGTTCAGGAAGTTCATGACGGACTTTGCGGTTCTCACCAAGCAGGCTCAAAGATGAAGTTAAAAATTAAACGGATGGGTTATTACTGGCCCACGATGATCCAGGACTGCCTCGAGTATGCGAAGCAATGCCACTCATGCCAGATCCATGGAGACTTCATCCACCAACATCCGAATCCACTGCACCCGACGTTGGCTAGTTGGCCATTCGAAATGTGGGGGACTGACATAGTCGGCCCCATTGAGCCAGCATCATCCCGGGGACACCGCTTTATCCTGGCGACAACCGATTACTTCTCCAAATGGGCAGAAGCAGTACCGCTGAAGGAAGTGAAGACAGAGAATATTCTCCACTTCTTCAAGACGCACGTCATCTATTGGTTTGGAACTCCACGGCGGATTATCTCCGATAACGGGCCGGCCTACCGAAGCCATAAGATTAGCCGCTTCGCACAGCGGCACAATATAGACTGGAGATATTCTTCAGTTTACAATCCACGAGCTAACGGTCTGGCCGAGGCTTTCAATAAGACCTTGACGAAGATCATAAAAAAGACCGTTTCCAGGAATAAGAGAGACTGGCACGAAAGGCTGCAAGAAGCCCTTTGGGCTTATTGAACTACGTTCAAGACAGCCACAAACACAACGCCGTACGCGTTGGTGTTTGGGACGGAAGCAGTGCTCCCCCTCGAGATAGAGTTACCCTCTCTACGAGTAGCAGTCCACCACGAGCTAACGAACGAAGAAAATGCTCACCTTCGGCTTGAGGAGCTTGATGCCCTCGACGAAACCCGGCTCATAGCGCAACAACATCTAGAAGCCTACAAAGCAAAGATGACGCGCTCGTACGAACGATTGACCAGGCCGAGGACATTCCGCCAAGGCGAACTCGTACTAGTGGTCAAAAGACCTATGATCCCCAATCGTGCCAAGCGGGGAAAATTTGAGCCAAACTATGAAGGCCCGTACATCATAGACAAGGTCTACCAGGGTGGAGCCTATCTACTCATGGACATGCACGGTGAAAGGCCTTTCAGGCCAATAAACGGCCGCTTCTTAAAGAAGTACTATGCTTAATGAGCCACAGCCGGGGTCAATGATAAATGACGACGACTATGTCCGCTCACTGTCTTCCTAGGCTCAGACTTTACAAGCAGCAGCCGGCCTTCCCATAACGGCGGACCGAAACGTCCTTAAACTAACGGCGGACCGAAACGTCCTTAAACTAACGGCGGACCGAAACGTCCTTAAACTATCGGCGGACCGAAACGTCCTTAAACTAACGACGGACCGAAACGTCCCTAAAACTACTACCGCAGCGTCTTTAGGCTGACGAGATAAATAAAAAAAAAATAAAAAAAAAATAAAAAAAAATAAAAAAACGGTATGTCCATAAGCAAAATGGGCACGGATGAAAACCCGAAAGGGCTCCGTGAGTAAAAACAGCAGGGCTGCCGGCAAGTGTTCGTGAAAACCTGAGAGGGCGCGACCTTGTAAAAAAATAAAAAAAAAATATAAAAAAATAAAAAAACGGTATGTCTATAAGCAAAACGGGCACGGATGAAAACCCGAAAGGGCTCCGTGAGTAAAAACAGCAGGACTACCGGCGAGTGTTTGTGAAAACCCGAAAGGGCGCAACCTCGTTAAAGGACACTTACAGAGTCCTCTCGACCTTGTAAGGAGAAACCACCTGCGTGAGATCCTTACGACTCACGAAGGAGCAACACACTTAGGGATCCTCACGATTCCTAAGGAGAAAATACACTTACGAGATCCTCACGACTCGTAAGGAGAATCCTCTTATGGGACCCTCACGGCTCATGAGATTTGAAAGTCTTAAGTTACAGAAACCTGAACCTGTTCTTAAGCAAATCCTCCACAACCTCCGATATTGCCCTACAAGAGGCTCAATACTGACCCTTGTATACAATCCACGGGCACAAATAAACATTTCCCCAGCAAAGTCCAACCCTTGTGGGTCCTCTCGACCCATAAGGTGAAAACCCTCTTGTAGGATCCTTACGACTTACAGAGGAACATACACTTAGGAATCCTCACGATCCCTAAGGAGAAAATACACCTGCAAGATCCTCACGACTTGTAGGGAGAAATACCTTTGTGAGACCCTTACGGCTCATGAAGTCAAAAGCCTTAGTCGACAGGACCTTAACCCTGTTTGCTAAGCCACCTTTGTTCAACATCGACAGAGGCAAATGATGATTCGCTCCTGGCAATATTCCAGTTGCAGCGATGCTGATGCCTAAACCGGTATCAAATCCTAAGTCCTTTCATGGCAAATGATGATTCGCTCCTGGCAACATCCCAGTTGCAGCGGTGCTGATGCCGAAATCGGTGTCCAAAATCCGAGCTTGCGGCGAAAAAGCTAGCAAGCCATACATGCCTACGAAATAGCCGAAATGATGGGGCAACTTGCAATAAAAAGCAGCAAGTAAAAATGTATGCATGAAAAATAGCCGAAATGATGGGGCAACTCGCAATAAAAAGCAGCGAGTAAAAATAAAATAAATAGCCGAAATGGTTGGGCACCGCGAAAAAAATAGCCGAAATGATTGGGCAATCGCGACCTTCGCGATATAAAAAGCTGAAATGATAGAGCATCGCGGAAAGAATAAAAGAAATGATGGAAAAATGAAACCTTTTTGCCCTACAGGTGATGCTACATCAATCCCTGTATACAATCCAGGGGCGCAAACAAAGAAGGAGTCGTACTCCTCCCCCAGGTTTCATCATGAGAGGAAGCCAAATCTCGACGGTTCACAAATAACCTGGAGATCATCTCGACGCAGCAGACACAACATCAAGCGAAATGGAACAGCGGCAACCCCCAGTTCCATGGATCAGTGATATACGCATCACCAAGAGTCAAACCTCCATTCCGTGAAATGCGGATACAATCGATAAAATTCCTGGTCACGTGGAACGCGGATAATGTCACTCTTTGACCCCGTGGAAAACGTCCAGAGCGGATCCTGGTCCTCGCAGAGCATGGCAGTGAACCTGTGCGAAGCATCCAGAGCGGAGCCTAGTCCTCGCCTAACGCGGCAGTGAACCCGTGTGAAGCATCTAGTGCAAAATTCCTGGTCACGTGGAACGCGGATAATGTCACTCTTTGACCCCGTGGAAAACGTCCAGAGCGGATCCTGGTCCTCGCAGAGCACGGCAGTAAACCCGTGCGAAGCATCCAGAGCGGAGCCTAGTCCTCGCCTAACGCGGCAGTGAACCCGTGTAAAGCATCTAGAGCAAAATTCCTGGTCACGTGGAACACGGATAATGTCACTCTTTGACCCCGTGGAAAACGTCCAGAGCGGATCCTGGTCCTCACAGAGCATGGCAATGAACCCGTGCGAAGCATCCAGAGCGGAGCCTAGTCCTCGCCTAACGCGGCAGTGAACCCGTGTGAAGCATCTAGTGCAAAATTCCTGGTCACGTGGAACGCGGATAATGTCACTCTTTGACCCCGTGGAAAACGTCCAGAGCGGATCCTGGTCCTCGCAGAGCATGGCAGTGAACCCATGCGAAGCATCCAGAGCGAAGCCTAGTCCTCGCCTAACGCGGCAGTGAACCCGTGTGAAGCATCTAGTGCAAAATTCCTGGTCACGTGGAACGCGGATAATGTCACTCTTTGACCCCGTGGAAAAACGTCCAGAGCGGATCCTGGTCCTCGCAGAGCATGGCAGTGAACCCGTGCGAAGCATCCAGAGCGGAGCCTAGTCCTCGCCTAACGCGGCAGTGAACCCGTGTGAAGCATCTAGTGCAAAATTCCTGGTCACGTGGAACGCGGATAATGTCACTCTTTGACCCCGTGGAAAGCGTCCAGAGCGGATCCTGGTCCTCGCAGAGCATGGCAGTGAACCCGTACGAAGCATCTAGAGCGGAGCCTAGTCCTCGCCTAACGCGGCAGTGAACCCGTGTGAAGCATCTAGCGCAAAATTCCTGGTTACGTGGAACGCGGATAATGTCACTCTTTGACCCCGTGGAAAACGTCCAGAGCGGAGCCTGGTCCTCGCCAAGCACGGCAGTGAACCCGTGTGAAGCATCCAGAGCAAATACCGGACTGTGGAGTCCTTAAAATCCACGGACTATGACGTCCTTAACCTCGACCGTGATGTCTTAAAACTAACGATCAACCATCCCGATTCCCTACAGACTTTGCCTTGGTTTAAGGGTACATCTCTTCACTCCTTTGATGCCCGGCGTTGTAATTCCTCAACGTCTTCAAAGAGGTGACGGGTCCCTGCAACCAAACACCGGACTGTGGAGTCCTTAAATCCACGGACTATGAGGTCCTTAACCTTGACCGTGATGTCTTAAAACTAACAACGGACTGTGGAGTCCTTAAATCCACGGACTATGAGGTCCTTAACCTTGACCATGACGTCTTTAAACTACGATACCTTGAGAAACTCCCGACTCCGTGAAACACGGATAAGGGTGATCACATCCGGCACTTGCAGGCCCTCACGACCTGTAAGGAAGAAAAACTCTCTTGTGAGGTCCTTACGACTCTCAAGGGAAAACCCGCTTAAGGATCCTCACGATCTTTAAGAAGAACTCACACCTATGGGATCCTCTCGACCCGTAGGGAGAAAAACTCTTTATGAGACCCTCGTGGCTCATAAGATGCAAAAGCCTTAGGAAGCATATCTTAACCCTGAGTCCTGAGCCATTGCTGTCCTGCAAGGAGATCAAGACAGAGTATCCGCAGAATACATTCAATAGAAAGGGGACACACCATTGAAGAGAAGAATATGTCTTCATTTATAAACCTCCCTTCGACAACAATACTCGATCTAAATCCAGCACAAACCACCAGATACGGGAGATAACGTGGCAAGTTTCTGATCTGTATCCTATCAAGCACGCATTTGCAACTGTACGAATGTTTAAAAGGAAATGTTGCCGGAGGCACTGATGTGCATGCAACGTAACGATGGTGCTCGTAATTCAAGAAAAACAGACAGCTCATTTACGCAAGCAAGACACACGTACAATTATCTGACAAGCGTGAAAATTCAACAGAAAGCATGCAAACCACCAATGATTAAAGGAGTACATTGATTCAAACATGCTACATCAGTGGGAAAAGATTACCAAACAAGGGATCAGAAATACAAGGGTTAACAAAGCAAAACACAAAATTCTCCAACTCCCTTTCCGCCTTCTCCAGCACGTCAAAACGGCGGTTTTTGCGAGGAGTCGCTCCCCACCGGTTGGAGCCGTGCTCATCAGTGAAAGCAGACATGACGGCCCGACGAGCTCTTATCTGACTCAGTAAATGAACTGAGTGATCCTTCAGAGCTTGAGTGATTAGACAAGCCTCATGAAAGCGCTCAAGCTTGTCCTCCGCCGCGTCAAGGATCGCCGAAGTCATCTCCGCCGGATGAGGGGGTATATCGGCAAGCACAGACAGGAGGATCATCCGGAGCCAAATGGAGCCTATGGGAAGAGGAGAACCCCGACGGGTCAGTAGCTCGTACATCACCGTGTCACATTGAGCGTCGGTGAGAAGGGGATCCGCCAGCCGCGCAGCGAAGCGAGGAATTATATCCTCAAGGGGCACCTCCCATGGTTGCCGACGAGCATGGGGACGATCGCAAGCCATGGAGATTGATCGGGTTCTCAAAAATGACCACCTTAAGGTATGAATGGGTTTCTCTGTGAAGAAAAGAAGTAAGGCATAAGGTTCAGGTTATAAAGGGGCGCATTTAATGCCATGCACAAAAAATGTTGTGCATGGTGGAACTATTCTCAAAGCCCGAAAAGAAGGGGAGAGCGTTGGAAATGAAATCCAATGACGCATTGGAATTAGGTTAGGGAAATGAAACGTCCCCATCAAGTGGATCCCTGCATACGCAACACGTGAGCACTAGCCTTTGATGGAAAATGAGGCGGCACTGCAAAGGCGCAACAGAGAACTAAGCTCTGAGAACGAGAATCAAATTCTTAAAAGAAAGGTTTGAAAGGAAGGACATGAAAAAGTGAAGGCGCTTCTAAAAGGACGTTTCGTCTACCCTACTCCCCCAAAGCAGGTCCAGCGGTCATAAAAGGTGACAGCGTTGCACTCACGTGCTGACACGTGAGAACAACGCTGTGGGGGCATTTGTTTCCTGATTTAAAATCAGGAAAGCTTATGGAAAAGGCTTCAGAAGAGGGTCATGTGCCTACACGTGACCAGCAGTCACGTGTTGGCACGTGACACCTAAAAACATCATCAAGGCAAGTTCAGTTTCCTGACTACGCTGAAGAAAAGGGGGCTTCAGAAAGAGTCACGTGCTCCCACGTGACCCGGGTCACGTGGCGACACGTGACATTTAAATGCAAGCGACAAAAGGCACACCAGTTCCCTGATCAAGTCAAGGAAAAGGCTTCAGAAGAGGTCACGTGCTTCCACGTGACCAGGGTCACGTGTTGCCACGTGACGTTCAAGACAGCAGACTCGTTCTCCAGTTGAACCAAGGAAAGAGAGAGTTCAAACAAGGGTCACGTGCTCACACGTGACCAGGGGTCACGTGGCAGCACGTGACGTTTAAGCAGCAATAAGAAGACAGAGCGCAAAAGAAAGGAAAAGGCTCATTCCAAAGGGGGTCACGTGCCCACACGTGACCATGAGTCACGTGGTCACACGTGACCGGCTCTCAAAGCCCATTTTGTCAAACAGAATTAAATTCTGAGAGAAATTTAAATCTTTCCAAAGAAAGCAACTATCTGGAACCAATCAAATTAAAGATTCAGAGGTGATAGAATATCATCTATCTATGGAAAATCTCGGGTTTGGAAAGATTTCCCCTTTAAATCTAACCAAAATAACAAGGGAGAATCTCTGGATTTAAAATCCAATGGTGAACAAAATTCACCTAATAATCCAAAGGTCCAAAATGAATGATGAATGCAAATCAAATCTCAATGAAGATTCGTCAAAAAACTGATTGATTCGGCTGCTTCTCCTATAAATAGGAGCCAAGAGACATACATACATATACATGCGCGGAGAAGAAAAAAAAAGGAGAAGAGCTTTGATACTTTGAAAAGACTCGGATCTTCTGCGAAAAACCCTAGGTAAGAAAGGGAAGGCCTTTTGAAAGAAAGAGAATTTAATTCTCAACAGAGTTTAACTCTGATAATGTAAAAACAGAAGAACATATTTCTTCTCTCTTTGATGGAGGATCTGCAAAGTGCACATCTCCCCTTAAGGTTGAGAATTTAATTCTCAATGGGTTGAGATCCTGCCATGCAGATCCAAAACACGGAGAAGGAATGCAAGCACGAGAATTTAATTCTCACAGAACTATAGGAATTTAATTCCTTTAAAATAAAAGGAGGGCTTGACCCTATATTATGGGAATTTAATTCCTCCAGAACAAAAAAGAAGCAGGGTTTAACCCTAATTAAGAACCTAGTTCTGTTGAAACAGCAGGAATTTAATTCCCTTAATCATACAGAGGATGGAAGTTTAAACTCCTTAAAAACTTTTATTAGGGTTTAACCCTATTCAGCCCTTCACGTATATGAGGAATTTAATTCCTACAGAAAATTCAGAGTTAAACTCTATTCCAGAAAACAAAGTCTTCGAAAGGAAGTAGGAATTTAATTCCTCTGAAATTTATAGTTCGAGGAATTTAATTCCGCCTCTAAACAAAATACCTAGAGGCAGGGTCACGTGTCATCACGTGACCCCCCAAGAGAGCTACAGAAAGCCCCTTTGAGGCAGCACCCAACGTGACCCACGTGACCCTCAGCAGAAGCTCTAATCCATAGGCATTTGAATGCCCATCACGTGATGGCACGTGATGCTCTCGAAGACGCGATAATCTCAGCAGAACAAAGGAAGGGAGGGCGCTCTCACGTGCTGCCACGTGACCCCTCTTACCTTAGTGTTTAAACACTAAACTAAAACTCTCGAACCCAGTGTTAAAACACTGTTGGGCCTTAGTGTTCAACACTAATTAAAAAGCTTTATTTGCAGTGTTCAACACTGATTACCTTAGTGTTTAAACACTAATCTGAGATCTTCATTTGCAGTGTTCAACACTGATTACCTTAGTGTTTAACACTAACCTGAAAAAACATTGTTGCTGGTGTTCAACACCAAATATTCTCTTAGTGTTAAACACTAACTTGTCAACCCCATTCCCAGTGTTCAACACTGACTGCTCTGTAGTGTTTAACACTAGACTTTGGCCCAATTGGCTTAAATGGATGGAGGCAAAGCCTCTCCTGATTGGACTTAGCCCAAGATGGCCATAAGTCCTCAATTTGTGATTAACTGGTCCAATGGACTCATAACATAATTAATTCGTCTTGACCCCAAATTGGGCCAAGGGCTATTTAATCCACTCCGGTTCTAGGGTACATCTCTTCACTCCTTTGATACTTGGCATTGTAATCCCTCAATGCCGTCAAAGAGGTGACGGGTCCCGACGACCACACATTGATATGGACTGTGGGGTCCTTAAACTCATGTCTAATGCAAATTCCTGGTTACGTGGAACGCGGATAATGTCACTCTTTGACCCCGTGGAAAACGTCCAGAGCGGAGCCTGGTCCTCGCCAAGCGCGGCAGTGAACCCGTGTGAAGCATCCAGAGCACATACCGGACTGTGGGGTCCTTAAACCCATGGACTACGACGTCCTTAACCTTGACCGAGATGTCTTAAAACTAACAATGGACTGTGGGGTCCTTAAACCCATGGACTACGACGTCCTTAACCTTGACCGAGATGTCTTAAAACTAACAATGGACCGCAATGTCCTTAAACTACCCATGGACCGCAATGTCCTTAAACTACCCATGGACCGTAATGTCCTTAAACTAGAACAATAGAGCCCCGTATGCTCTTTTGTCGGATCTAAACGGTCCCGTTTAAGTTGATCTTAGCCTCAAAGATGGCTAACGTATCCTTAAACCTTCAAACAGAGTGGACTATAAATCCCCCCAATTGACTCCGGCTTGAGGGTACATCCTTGAACTCCTCTGACATCCGTCGTTGTAATCCTTCAACGTCGTCAGAGAGGTGACGGGTCCCGACGGCCACACATTCATGGACCACTATGTCCCTAAACTGGAACATTAGAGTCCAAACGCTCTTTTGTCGGATCTAAACGATCCCGTTAAGTTGATCTTAGTCACAAAGTTAGACTAACGTATCCTTAACAAACGTTTGAGTTGATCCTAGCCTCGAGTAGGGCTGACGTATCCTCAAACCAAAACCCCCCCAAACCCAAATCTAAGATAATACGGATTTGGACTAGTCCACGCCCTACGGGCGACGACATAACTCAGTCTCCGTAAACAATTTACGGGCAACAAAATACAAAACAGACACCCACGACACGAAGTGACCATCTGGAGAAGGAGAAAGTTGTTACAGCAATGCGGTAGCGTAATTAACTGCAGGGGCTTGCGCCTGCAGGGAAGAGTGTCCCCACAATCAAAAACCCCTCAAACGAGGGGGAATCTGACAAAGTCTGCTACATCGGACGCATCCTTCTAAACCTTCGATACGTGGTGCCATAAATCAACTTGGCATCTTCGAAGAGGTGGACGGATAGCACCTATTAGCATCTGCCCCGAATCTCAGGCAAGACGCGGTGTCGCGCCGTCTTTCGGAGGGGAACAGCTAATTATTGCGATGTCGCGTATTCACAGCCCGTGTGAAACCAACACCCAACTCCTCTACTAATCAGTTTCACAAAACCCGTTTGTAAAACTATTGTGTTCGAGAAATAGCCTCAGTGAGTGGATCCGCCCTGATGTTTCTTTCTATGTCTCTCTTAATCTCAAGTTCGCGGAGAAAGCCATCTCCCGAATTGAGTAATACCTGTCTTAGAATATGTCTGGATATCTGATGGGACCTAGTTCATAAATGAACTCCAAATCCAAACTTCTTAGACTGTATCGATAACTGAACCTAATCAGTATCCTGCACCAAGCCTCCCACAGTATCCTCTTGGACCACCTGTCCATAATACTGCCCCCTTCGTCAGAGAGAAAACTATAACTCTGACAATCACTCTGTCATCCATGTCACCTTTGAAGCCTGGAATGATAACCATCTCCCGAAGGAGGCTGCCGTCATCAAATCCGTAGAATATGCACTTATGTTCTAAAACTGCTTCCTTATGTTTCTCCAGGATTGGATTAATACAAACTTATTGCATCTAGTTCAAAAACAACATCTGGTGTGGTACTTGACATCTCATGATTGACTCAGTTGCCTAAGCAAGTGATCTGCCAATCATGCGCATCCCTCTCCCCTTTAGTCTGTAAGACACCTTTAGAGAGGGTGACTCCATCACATGCAGGTACACCACCATGCCAGGAGTCATCTATTCTAAAAACCATTAGAATACTGTCAAAGTACCCACATTGGGAAACTACCCAAATCCAAATCTAAAACCATAGATCTAGAAACCAAAATGTCAGATATTATATCCATATCCTGTCTGGAGAAACAACTGTGTGACGACCACAGTACAACCGATCGTAGTATAGGAATTTTACTTCCTACTCTGTGTATGTTATCCAAATACCAGGATATCACACCCTACTACCTTCTTAATAGATCCATCCCCTATTCTGATGAAGTCAAACCCATGACTGTCACATCAAAATTAGATGATCAATCTCCGCTATAACTGCTCAAGTCTGTAAATAGACAAAAGATACTTGCCCACTATGCTTCCGCTGCTCCCACTGACCACAACAACCCTCCTACCGGGTCTCATAGCCTGGAACAACAGTAGTGTCAAGTCTTGGTAGATAAGAACCTCCCTGTCACCGTCCTTGAGGCTACCGGAGTACCTCTCGGGTGTCTGAGGTTACCCACCATATCTGCGGAGTGGCTATTGGAATGTCAAACCTGAATGAATCTATAGGTCCTATTAAATTTTTCGTAATCGTTTGCGGTTCTGGAATCACTTCCAGTTCTACCATACTCCCACTACTGTTTTCTGAAAAAATCCATTTTACTAAAACTGTAGCGAGTTAAGAACAATATCACTATTGATCTTCCAGATGGTAGAAAGTCAACCCTCGACATAGCCCGGGCCAACCCACAAACTGCCATTACAGAAACGTGCCCTGAGTTATCCAGAGTCTAGTTTTAAGCATAAGCCGGACAACTCACCTATATCCAATATAGAAACTTTGGCACTTATTTAATTGGAGCCAGATTCAAAACATGCAGCTGTCCCCAGTGCATATCAACTTAATGGAGAGAGGCTAATCAGCATTACTCAACTTAGGAATCCATCCAATTATGAGTAACCCGAAAGAGAAACAAGTTTCTCAAAACCATCACTATCATCTGAATACCAATCACAAATATCTACATCTTCGATCTCTTTGAAGAATCCCGATACTTGCGATACCTGGTTCTCTACTTTATTCTTATACCTATAACTTCTCAAAACTTAGACCTTGTATTTCTACGAAACACTTGTCTAAAAACTAGAGAAGTCATAAGTAAACAGAACATAGTACGAGGACCAACCCCTTTTTGTCCTGATGGACACTGGACAACATACAATACTCTGTATAAGTCCGCTGAGTTGAATAACTCAAAACCAGTGCATCGTAGGTTGAAAACTGTACTTATGGTTAAGAACTACTCCGTTGTTCAATGCTCCTTACCCAATCGTCAACTGATGTAGGTAAATGTCATCGACATAATATCAAAAAGTTATATCTCACTTTATAAAAATAAACGTACAGATATATCATTTTGAAATTGGTGCACAACAACGGATACTCAAAACCAAATACATGTCTGCCGGCAATAACCCAGGCAACTTCCTCAAATATCACCAATTACAACGAATTCCGATATAATGAGGATGATCACCTAATTCCCAATAACTTCCTCCCACTCATCATCTGTAAAACCATACAGATGTGAGAATGAAACCTGGTAAATACATACCCTGGAGTAAGTATCTAATCGGGAAATCAGTTTTCTTTTAACAATGCACTGAAACATGAAAATGTTTCATAGGGGTATCCTGGTATTCATAGTAATGCCTCTTCCATAATCCAATTTATGACTTTAACCGTATATTTCTTTGCCATCTCTCCAAATCCCTTTATTTGTCTTTAGTCATTACCTTCTGTACACCATCGTTAGGCTAAATGGTTTTCTTCCTTCCCTACCGTTCGGCACCAGCCTATGATTTGAAAGAAGACTATCCAGTAAGCATAATAGGTGTACCCTCCTAAACCAAGGAGTACTCGTAACTTGAGAGAAGGTGATAATAAAAGTCAACTGAATAATACCTTATTCTTTTAAAGGTGAAATAGGAGTGGCGATGAAGTACGCGGTTTGGTCGTGAATGATAACAGTAGCAATTTACTTTGTCCTCTTTCTAATCCCTTTATTTTGTCTTTATATATTACCTTATGTACACTCTACTTAGGCTAATTGGTTTTCTTCATTCCCTACCTTTCGGCACCTGCCTACGGTTTGGAAGAAGACTATCCAGTAAGCGTAATAGGTGTACTTTCCTAAACCAAGGAGCCCTCGCAATCTGAGAGAAAGTGATAATAAAAGACAACTGAATAAACCAATTCTATTTCTCCTGAACCTTGATCCATCCTCGAAGAAGTCCTTTCGAGTTCATATATAACCATACGATGGATCTATCCAATGGAAGTGGATGTCCGTAGTAATACGGGGTGTTTTGAGAAATTCAAAGGGTAAAAGAAGGAGTGGCAATGACTTATGCAACTCAGACAATCCAAATGCCAGTATTTTAAGAAGGTTCGGTCAACTTGGTCACTGGGTCATAGTCGGTCAAAGGTCGCTGCCAAAGAGAGAGAGAAAAGAAACACTCTGCGTGCACTCTAACCTAGATCAGAATGGTTATCATTTTATCTAATCCGGAAACCTCCCACTGTACTGTCAAATTCTCCTCCAAACCAAAAAAGAAGAATCAATCGGGATCACCCGAAGAGTAAACCAACTCATCAGTGGGAATCGGGATCCAACTCTCATCGCATGATAATGTGACGGAATCCACTCACGTTATCACACTCCAGAAAGTATGCGCATGCCTGCCAAGTTTCAGTTTTTTTAGAAACTCCCGATGTGATTTTTACCCCATGTTCTTATGACCTTGACGAAAGCCAACAAATCATAAGTCACATGTCAAGTTCTGCCCGTCATATTCTTATCAATTTGAACCCACCCATACATACCCTTGACGAAAGCCAACAAGGTAATACGACTGTCCCAAACCAACACATCTATCTATGTAACAAATAAATACCCCAACAGCTACCAAACACTATGCCTTGACGAAAGCCAACAAACATAGCTTGAATACTACTGACCATCCATAAGACACGACGGAGGGATATGGCTGGTTTTTAGCGAAAAACCTTTAATGTAATGAACTTGATCTCATTGAAGGAACTTGATAGCTTTTTATAAAAATATAGTGGCGAAAACCTTTTGCTAAAGAGGTCACTCCCGGCGAAGGGATCTTGGCTCTTTCCTCGTGGAATGAGGTGCAGGATATTCCACTGAATACCACGATGCAAAGCAACATGTAATCGACTATAGTGAAGTTATTACCCTGACGCAAACTTCTGCCTAAGGGGTCACTCCCGGTGAAGGGATATCGGCCCTTGCCCCGTCGAATGAGGTGCAGGATATTCCAACCGAATACCACTATGCAAAATAAAAGGAAATATCTTTGTAATAACACTTTTTAAATTGTTCCAACAACATCCAAACAGGTTTGTTTTCCTTTGCATTGATCAGAATCAACGCAGTCCCATCAATTAATCACACTAGAAAAGAACGAAAATAAAATATACGTATATGCCATCCGCATTCGTCACTGGGTCCCGTCATCACCCGTTAGGTTACTTAACTAACGACAGAGCGGGGACTGAACTAGCGCGGGTGTAAAACATATACAACATCTAATAGTATATATACCAATATACAATAATCGCTCCAGGCGTGATAATATGCAACATTACAGAAAAGTAATAAGCATCACAGAACAATACAGATAATCTGGGATCCCCGGATTTCACAGAGCCGCTGCTGAAACCCGACGTTCCTCTGGTCGTGTGGATAGCCTGTGCAATGAAACCTAGACCCCTACGGGTGCGGCAAGTTACCCGCCAAAACCTGAAGTGAGGCAGCCCCCTACAGCATAGTGAATGGACCACCCAGCACTTCACGGAATCCGGTAATCTTGGGCACCGCTCCTTGGGTCAACCTGTACCCCCTACGAGTGCGGCGAATAGTCTGCCAATTCTAGAGTGAGGCCCCTCTGCCTCTCAAAGCCATGAGATGCGGACCCGTTGCCCCCTAGAACCCGGCTATCCGTGCACTCCGTCGTGGGGCAAAACCTAGTACAGAAATGAAAAATATGTATAACGGGTACATCGACTTCAACTCGGTCGTGCCCCAAAAGAATATTATACAACAGGCAGTGACGACAATCCACATGTTGGACACTCGCCCCGCAATATCAAATGTATAAATAAACTCAAACTGCACTACCATTGCACACTGCTATCCACCACGACAAATCCGCAACATCACAGCACAACACAGAATATCAACGCGAATGTCACGTTCGCAAACCCGTCTAAAAGAACTATAGCAATCAGACGCGGTTTACCGATCAAATGACATTCACGGTCGGAGATATAATGTAAGTACTGTAAACTAACGCGTTTAAATTTCGATCGACAAAATTTCCCGAAGTGGGCCCCACGCAAATCTGCTGTATAGTAAAAAACATTGGGCCCAAATGAACAGTTCCAGAAACCACAATTTCCCAAGTAGAAGCTACTGTAGAAGTTTGACAAATTGAGCTCACTTTCCTGCGGCGGATCCGCGGCCAAACCCTAGTTTGGGCCGCGGATCCGCGGTGGAACAGTGACATCACTTTGTCGAATTTCTCCAGTTTTCCTAAAAAACCCTGCTTGATTTTCTGGTATGGTCAAAATGATTTTTAGACCAGTTTGAAAATTAACAGAAACTTTATACTTGAAAATTGCGATTTTCGAAAATTCGTTCGATCGATCTTTTAAACGCGTTAGCACAAGTTAGTAAAGCTTAATGGCGTGGCTCTGATACCATGTAAGTCTACGGTAGCGCTCCGGCCGTCAAACTGACGCCAAATGCGGAACAAAAACTTTTATAACTGGCGCTATCGCATACTATAACCCGGATCTGCCATTAACGCTAAACTAACAATCTACAAAGAGGGAAGAAAGGTTATACCGAACGATCCGAGTCCTTCGTTCTTTAACCATCATCCCACGCTCCGTTGCGGCTGCTCCGATCTCGTCGATCTCCGATCTCCTCGTCCAGGTGGCACCACGTCATCGGATCTTTAAACGGGCTCCCGCCTCTGACCCGAGGCAACTCGGTCATCAAGTTTGCTAAAAAAGATGACCAAGAATGATGTAGAGAATGAATAGAAGACTTTGTCTCGCTTCGTCCAAAGCCATGGACGAACGGTTAATGAAGTTGCCAATTGAGACGGGTGATGGAATGAAATGAGCTATGAAATTTCCATACATCTAAATCTATCATCTTTTTTCCAAATGAATCAAATCAAGTGAGTGAATGAGAGAGGGGAGGGGCCGGCCACATAAGTAGGTGAGGGGGTGAGTGTAGGAGGGAAGTGGTGACCACAAGGATAAAGATCAAGAGAAAATATCCTTAGGTAAACAAGAAACATTAAAGCTAAAGCATAAATCACTAATACACCTCATCTCACAATAAATGCTAACAATGAATCACTAACTTAGTCACCTTCCAAGAAGCTTCCTCTCATCATCCAGAAACTTCTAGAACCATGACTCACCCAAGAAAAGATAAATCCGCATTTAACCGAATGTTAAATACGGCTGATAGAAAACTGGAAACTGGCAACTCCCAAAAGTGATCCTGAAAAGAATTTCAGGATAACCCCGTAACTGTATAAATATACCCGCATTTGTATTACGACCGAATACAAATGCAACTGAGACAAAAATATTATATCTACTCTGTATAATACATGAATCCGGCTTAAACCAAAACCCACCAGTATTATTTGCCCGAAAAATAACACGTGCGTAAACGCACGTGCATTTTCCGAACCCTGCCATAAAACCATACGGCCTCTACAACGTTTCGCCCGAACTTGGGAAACAATCTGTGGGGGACTCTAATGACTCGTCAGTACCCTGGCAGTGGGTTTAACCACAAGCCGTCAGCGACACTAGCTATGCGTAACGGCTGCCCATGGACTGACCTCAAGGGAGGCCGATGAGCGAACTCATCCAGAAACCCTACTGAGCCTGACAGTTACAATGTATATACAGTCCGGTCCGTTCGTCTATGAGTATCGCATATCCAGCCTAGAGGGCTAGTAACGTCAGACCCCCAATAGCTGTATAAGTCGTGTCGGAGACAAGCCCTGAACACCCTGAGATACTACTGGAGTACCTACCAGTAAATCTCACCTGCCTTGGCCAAGGACTTGGTGTAATGGCTTTCCTAGACACAGCATGATCTCAACCCCCAATACCGGGAGAGACGAATCCCCTGCCGATCCGCTCACGTGCCTCCATGTGGCTCGGGACTGTACCCAAAAACTACCTGTTTGCACGACTCCTTTGAGCCGTGATAAGGTAGAAATCAAAGCACAGTGGGAACTCACACGAGACAAATGACGACCTCAGGTCGATGAACTAACCTGTACACATGTCACCAGGGAACTGCTATCTGACGATAGGTATAATACCAACTAGCAGATTCCCGGCGAGTCCTGTCCGGTGTACTCATAACCCAATGAGCACCTGTATACATCTTAGGTGATCCAACTGACACCAGTGGCTTGTGAGACCGGCCACCGCCCCTCATCGGGGTCTCGACTGTATACACTAGTCTACTCCGGAGTATCGATGTCCTGTCTCGAAACTCCCACGACTAGGGACCACTTTTAAGGAAATGCTTATAGACCATCCAACTCTCACGTATATGATCGCCCTCATACTGTTGGTAGTCAAGCAAGATCCTAAGGGCTCTATCAAAGTGTAATCGTGATCAGTCACCTGAACCTATACACGACTGATAAAGGCAAACCAGATAGCATACTATCATCTCGAGTAAGACTGTCATACCGGCATAGGTCCTCCTCAATCATTGCAATCACGTACCCGAGATCCAATAATTGACTTTGAGGGCACTATATCCAACAATTTTTACTCCACTAGGCCGTTACTCTACCAAAATACCCCGCCTAACTTGATCGTCGGAGGGTCCTCGGTGGCTCAACCACCCCGGGACTTCTTTGCAGGTAGCTCGGCCTCAACCACACCAAACCCATTGAGATCCACATGCTCCAGGGGTCAACCCTCCAACTCAATCTCAGCCGTCCGTCAACACGCGAAGAGATCAACGGAAGATAACATCTGAAGGAGATCCAGAGATCCATCACTTGGCGCCGTCTGTGGGAAACTTAGTTCCACTCAACCAAAAGTTCATCTTCCGATCTCGACTACATGGCAAGCGGTCACCGCGACGATTCAAGCACCAGCCGTCGGCCTCCTCACGGTGGAGACAAGGGAGAATCCCCTCCTCCATCAAACGCCATTTACGCCCTATCCACTCGGATAGATCGACTCATGTCAATCGTAGATACGCTCGTCCGTGTCCAAACGGCCGGGCAAGCTCCCTAGGTCGCCCCCCATGGGACCGGGACCCTTACAGAGGGAGAGAAGACTCTGCCCGCGTTGGCACGACAGATCACCGCCTCGCTGTCTCCGGCGGCCGCGGATCCGCCAGGCCGACATATTCAATGACCCGGTAGGCGCCGCACAGTTTAACTCCGAGGTCTTAAGCCAGAGCGCTTCGCCCCGAGCCCCATCGTGCCTCCATCCCTCCCGAGGAGGTGTCGGTCAGCTCGCCTGCACCCAGGCATGACCGACACCCCCTCCCTCGACGGGGTCGCGCGCACGGGACTCGCCACGACAACTCGAAAACGACCTCGCCAGGACACTTGAGGAACGCCATCGAACGGAATCGGGGCCATGGACACACAGAGGTCTCCGGTACCCGAGGCCAAAAATTGGAGTATGCCGACTCATCGGGATACCACGGCCGACTCAACGCCCTCGAAAAGAAGATCGAGTGTATGCATCGGGAAGGTCGTCATTCGAGCGACAGGGCTGAATACGCCGCCGACTCGCTCACAAAACCCTTCACCGAAGAGCTGCTCGCCGTCCATATCTCCTCCTGGAACAAGCCCCCAAAGGTCTCACTCTTCGACGGGAAGTCCGACTCGAAGGACCATTTGGACGCGTTCACAGCCAGGATGAGTTTCCAAAACTGTTCCGACGCCGCCCAATGCCGCGCTTTCCCGGCCACTCTCATCCGCTCCGGACGAGACTGGTTCCGAGGACTCGTGTCGCGCTTGTTCAGTTGATAAAACTGCACATTTGTATTACATTTTTCCTACCATTTTCATATTAAAAAAGGACTTTATTATAATATATCATACATATGAGGGTTTACGTGTAAAAACACTATTTTCCATGTGTTAATATATTATAATTAGCATTTGGTAAGAAAATATATGCAAATAAATTCATTGACCAAATCCTAGTAGAACAAAGTCTACTAAATATTATTTGAGTTGTTGTGCGGAATTTTTCCAAGTTGTGCAGAATTTTTCAAAGACTAGAATCAAGCAAATCAAGTTATTGAAGAAGACTTGCCTAATTAAGAATCAAAACTTGGAGACCAAGTCTGGCAGCAACCACGAGAAGATTTCCAAATTCTGAAGGTTTCAAGGATCGCCAAATGTCACATAGAGACAGCTCCAGAAAAATGATGAAGGGCCATGATGATAAGGCCGCGGATCCACGGCATTAGCCCCTTTATGCCGCGGATCCGCCGCAGTTAGAGGGAGTTGGAAGCCGAGGATTTTTGGGGAGGATCTTTTGCTGCTTAAGTCCTAATTTAGAAGCTTGGATTCTGGCTTTGGCACTATAAAAAGGCACTGAGAGCCTCTTGGAAAATCATCAAGCCGACGCGATCACGAAGTCTAAGACGGCTCACGCATCCAGGCTGGTCATCAACTGTTCGTCTACCTCCTTGGAAGAGATCGAGAAGCAAACTAGTCTTTGTAATCATTTTCTACGGAATAAAGTGTAGATTGTTCAAGTTGATTAATAAAGGTAGTTATTTTATTTAATTCTTTTGCATTTTACATTATGTTTTCCCTCTCTGTCTTTTCATCTTCTTTTCCCAACATGCACGAGTAATTCTCCGCTTGTTAAGGTTCGTAGGATTAGGGTAGGCTAATGGATGATGAACATCCCTAAACCCCTTTTAAGTCCTATAAAGTTTATGAACTTTATCAAAAGAATCATTAACATCCTAATCGGGCGCGCTAACAATTCTTTGTTAGTTCCGACCGCGATTAGAGATTAGATTAATGACTGTTTTGGTAAAGGCTAGATATGAACGGAGTTCCGTATCGAGATAAAGGTTAAGAGTGGGATTCCTTTTCCTTCCAGAAACCCTAATCTACACGCATCACCGTCGTTCTAGTTTTAAATCTATTAAAGGATAAAAAGGGTAACTTTTAATTAATCGTCCATAACTACTAAATCCTAACGAACCCTACAAGCCCTATTATTATATTAACTACATCCCTAAAATAATCTAGATCTATATATTTTGCATTCTTTCTTAACGTAAATATAGAAACCATTCACAAAATTCTTTATTCCTCCTCTCTTTTTCAACACGTCTAAAGTAAGAGTAAA
Source organism: Agapanthus africanus (assembly GCA_030015575.1). Lineage (NCBI taxonomy): Eukaryota > Viridiplantae > Streptophyta > Magnoliopsida > Asparagales > Amaryllidaceae > Agapanthus > Agapanthus africanus. Next base: position 124,311,770 of record CM057350.1, on the reverse strand, counting down.
AGATTCAACATTTCCCTGAGGACGACCCGTACTCATCTCGGTCTAGCTACACGCGACACCATTATTGATTGCGGTTAACTACAAACACTTTTTCACATCAATCAAATGGCGCCGTTACCGGGGATACGTGCATAATTTTTTTTATTCTTACTATTTGTGTTGAATTCTTAGACGATTTATATCATTATTAACACAAAACTGCAAATTGCATATTTAACGATTTGTGCGTGAATTTTGCAAGGAGATCTGGAGTCACAGAATTGAGGAAAACAGAAGACAGAGACATTCTTAGAGATCCAGAGGAGCAAAGGAGGCCACAGAAAATTTTTCATCAACCGATCCATCCACCTCGCGGCGGAACCGCGGCACTAAGGGGCTTCCGGCGGCGGAATCGCGGCAGGTTAGAGGGATTAGGGCTACAGAACTCTCTGGTAAGATTCTCAACTCCTTCTCTCTCCTTTCAAATCCAATAAAATCTATTTTCTGCAGGATTCTTTGCAAAATAGCGCCGCTCAAAAATCTTTTTGCAAAAGTTTTGTGATTGGTTTTGTTTTGCATATTTTAATACGGAATTTAAGGGGCAAAGACCAAATCAAGATTAGGTGGAGATTTCATCACCCTTCCTAAGCCCCACAAATCACAAACCGAGCATCTAGATCAACCCTTCATTAATTTAAAAAATATCTAGACCAGACTCTAAGGACTACCGCGCTCAATAAGAACAGAGGAAGGTCGTGGGTAATTTATCGTTTATCCGCATTACTTTTGTAGTGCCTAGACAAGTGTGTCAAAGGCTAGTGGTTTTTAATTAGGCCCACTACTGTGGTTCCTTCCCACTTACCTGGCACTTACCTGGCTACAAGGGTAGTACGAAGGCGGTAGAGGATTGATCCTGCGGCTTGTCCTTTAGAAGTCTAGGAGCGGTCTAGAGACTGGACCTAGGTGACCTTAGTTCTAGAGTTGCTTGTGCATCTTAGGGTGATTTGTCTTGAGTCCCACTTTTTCAAAACAAACCAATTTTAAAATCACACACACGCTGCCACTTGCACTAAACCCGCTTAGTGCATGCTCGGCTGGACACGGGATCCTAGTGCCCGTCTTGTCCTCGTTCTTGCTATCGACTCCGAGGTCGGCGCTTCTTCATCTTCTTTTCCCCCACCACACACCACGACCGAGATGGACGGCACTCCATCAGAATATAACACCACGCTGCCACCGCCCGTAGGTGCGCAGAATCCACCGCGCATCTCTCTCCAAGAGAGATGCTATCCTATCCGTAGTCCTCTTCCCACTTGTCTATCTCTTCCACCACCTAACGGGGATAATTTCGAAATTAAACCCCACTACATCAATCTGCTGCCTAAATTTTACGCGCTTGAATCGGAAGACGCATACGTTTTCATCACCAAATTCAAAAACGTATGCGCAATGATGGGTACTTCACAATTGACTTTAGATGCTATGCGCTTACGTCTTCTCCCATTCACACTGTGCGACTTGGCAGAAAAATGGATTTATAATACTGCCGCACACTCTATCACTAATTGGGATGAATTTGTCATAGCATTTCTTAAAAAGTTTTACCCAAACCATAAAACTGCCCATATTAGGAGCGAGATCAACCAGTTCACCCAGCTTCCCAATAAACCATTTTGGAAGTGCTTTGAACGTTTCAAAGATCTGCTTGTCCAATACCCCCATCACGGAATACAAAGATGGGATTTATTTCGGATTATATATGAGGGCATTAATCCAGCGACAAAGCAGATGCTTGAAACAATGTGTCAATGCAATTTCATGTCTAAAGACGACGGTGAAGCTTGGAAGTATCTGGAAGACCTCGCTGAACACACTTTGCAGTGGAAAAGCGTAAGACCACCTTCATCTAGGGGAGGTGTTCACCAGTTCGATGTTTCCATCGCAGTGAAAGCCGAAATGGCAGCGATGCAGAAGAAACTCGACGCTATTGAGAACAGATTCTCATCAGTCTCCCTAAATCAGGTCACGCTTCCTAAGACCGTCTGTGGTTGCTGTTCGGATCCTTCACACTTAACGGAAGAATGCCCTATGAATGCATCGTTTCAAGCTAATGCTGCTTTTCAGCAGCGACCTAGAAACGATCCTTATTCTTTCTCATACAATCAAAGATGGAGGAATCATCCTAACTTTGCTTAGAACCAAAACCAACAAAGCAATTATCAAAGACCTCCTCCACAGCAACCACAACCACAGAATCAGCCCCCCTTTCAGTCACAGAATTTCCAAAATCCGGCCAACATTTCTACACCACAAGTGGCCGGTACTGACAACTCACTTGTACAAACTTTGGATATGTTCATGAAACAATCCATGCAATTGTCGGCTGAGATGAAGTCTTCTATTGATACCATAACGAAAAACTCCGCCTCCCATGGTGAGAGTATTAAATCATTAGAAAACCAAATCGCACAGTTAAACGCCGCAATGAGTGCGAGAGAGAAAGGGAAACTCCCATCTCAACCCCTACCGAATCCTGGCCATTCACAAAATCATAATGTGAATGCCGTTACTACGTTGAAATCGGGGAGAATGCTGAATAACCGAGTGGGTGAGCAATTTGATGTTAGTGACACCATTGATACCCCAGCTTCCTCTTCTTCTTCCCCTAATTCGTCTAGTCTCCCACCTTCATCCGAGCCTATTCTCCGTTTTCCCCAAGGCTCGAACATTTCGCCAAATCTATCTAAGTTGATTCCCACTCCAATTTTGGGATCGAATCCGTCCCCACAGTCTTCTCCACAAACGTTGGACCCAAAACTTATTGACCGAGCTCCATTTCCAAACAGATTAAGGGCCAACAGACCTAACCCGCAAATGGAGAAGATTGTGGAAATGTTTAAGAAAGTTAACGTGAATATTCCTCTCCTAGATGCTATTCAACAAGTCCCATCTTATGCAAGAATCCTTAAAGACTTGTGCATTAGGAAGAGAAAAACTTAAGTGCCTAAGAAAGTTTTCATGACGAGTAATGTTAGCACAGCTTTTACCCAACAAATACCAAAGAAACGTAAGGACCCCGGCTGTCCTACAATCTCTATTTCTATTGGGGGTAAAAATATTAATCGTGCTTTACTCGATCTAGGCGCTAGCGTCAACTTACTTCCTTATTCAGTATACGAGCAGTTAAAAATTGGAGAGTTAAAACCTGCCCATTGTATTCTCCAGATGGCAGACCGATCTATCACCAAACCTCGGGGCGAACTAGAGGATGTGTTAATTAAAGTGGGGGAATTCATATTTCCCGTGGACTTTATTGTTTTAGATACACAACCTGTGACAAACCCACGTAATCAAATCCCGGTGATACTCGGTCGACCCTTCCTAACAACTTCTAACGCTGTAATTAATTGTCGTAACGGTTCTATGAACTTATCCTTCGGGAAAATGAAAATTGAGCTTAATATTTACAAGCTAGGAAGTCAGCCATCAGAACCTTCTGCTCATTTGCTGGATGTTTGTTCCATCCACGAGATAGCTTCCGAAAGCTGCATGGATGAGGAGCTTTGCTTTGATGTTCTCGACAACATTAATGAGACATCGTTTGATCTTGCACCACTTTATAGTGAGGATATGTTCAATGAGTCCGACCTTGAGATTGAACCCGTTGACTCGTTGCAAAAGTCAGCAGCAATTTCCGAGTCAATATCTTATGCAAGTTTTGAACCTCTTCGGGAGTCCGAATATCATTCGCTTACCCCACCTTCTATTGTCTCTCCGCCAATTCTTGATCTCAAACCGCTACCTTCTCATCTTAAATATGCATATTTAGGAGAGAATGAGACTTTGCCAGTGATTATTTTCGCTTCTCTAGCCTTAGAGCAAGAGAATGCACTTTTGGCAGTGTTGAGATCGAATCGGGAAGCATTTGGTTGGACAATGGCCGATATCAAAGGGATTAGTCCCTTAATTGTTGAACATTACATACATCTGATGGATGAAGCCAAACCAACCCGAGACCCACAAAGACGGTTAAATCCCGTTATGAAGGAGGCGGTAAAGAAAGAAATCGTCAAGTGCCTTGATAGTGGAATAATTTACCCCATATCTGATAGCCAATGGGTAAGTCCAATTCATGTGGTCCCTAAAAAGTCTGGCATCACGGTCGTCACTAATGAGGCTAATGAGTTAATCCAAACACGCACCCAAACTGGGTGGCGCGTATATATTGATTACAGGAAACTCAATGCCGCGACGAGGAAAGATCACTTCCCTCTACCTTTCATTGACCAGATGTTAGAACGATTAGCGGGACACGAATACTACTGTTTCTTGGACGGATACTCTGGCTAGAACCAGGTCCCCATCGCCGAAAAGGATCAAGATAAAACCACTTTTACTTGTCCTTTGGGAACTTTTGCTTATAGACGTATGCCCTTTGGGTTATGCAACACTCCCGCTACATTTCAGCGGTGCATGATGGGGATATTTTCAGATCGTCCATAAAATTTTCTAGAAATTTTTATGGACGATTTCTCCATTTTTGGGGACTCCTTTGAGGACTGCCTTCGTAATCTTGACGCGGTTCTTACCCGCTGTAAGGATAAGAACTTGACTTTGAATTGGGGAAAATTCCATTTTATGGTCCAAGAAGGTATTGTACTTGGACATATAATTTCACATAAAGACATTAAGGTTGACAGAGCTAAAATAGATGTCATTCAAAACCTCCCTCGTCCCAATTGCGTCAAAGATATACGATCCTTCCTTGGTCATGCAGAATTTTATAGGAGATTTATTAAGGACTTTAGCAAAATTGTTAGACCCTTAACCCTTCTATTGGCCAAGGACACTACTTTTCACTTCGATTCGGATTGTGAGGCTGCTTTTGAATCACTTAAAGAATCACTCACTACAGCCCCCGTTCTATCATCTCCGGATTGGAACCACCCGTTCGAGCTTATGTGTGATGCATCAGATTTTTCTATTGGTGCGGTCTTAGGACAGCACATTGATAAGATGCCACATGTAATTTTCTATGCAAGTAGGACCTTGAATGATGCACAAATAAATTACACAACTACCGAGAAAGAACTCTTGGCAGTTGTATTTGCATTAGAGAAATTCAGGCCCTACTTGATTGGCTTGCCTATTGTGGTTTACACATATCACTCCGCCCTACGACATCTTTTATCGAAGAAGGATGCGAAGGCCAGGCTAATACATTGGATCCTATTGTTACAAGAATTTGATCTTGTAATTCGAGACAAGAGTGGATGTGAAAACGTTGTAGCCGACCATCTTTCACGCATCACTTCTTCGCCAACTGTGACCGTGCCGATAAATGACTCATTTCCTGATGAACAACTTTTGAATGTATCCTACGAACCTTGGTTCGTGGATATCGTGAACTATCTTGCGACGGGACTTATACCTAGCGATTGGTCGAAACAAGACAAACTTCGATTTCTATTCCAAGTAAAGTATTTTTACTGGGATGAACCATATCTATTCAAGTATTGTTCCGATCAAATCATTCGCAGGTGTGTCCCTAACGATGAATTCAAGAGCGTGTTATCATTTTGTCATGATCAGGCATGCGGCGGTCATTTTGGACCGCGAAAAACGGCGGAGAAAGTTTTGCAATGTGGCTTTTATTGGCCAACATTATTTAAAGATGCATTTGAACATTGCAAAACTTGTCCACGATATCAGCATTTGGGTCGGATTTCACGAAGGAACGAGATGCCGCTCCAACCTATATTGGTTGTGGAAATATTCGATGTGTGGGGTTTTGATTTTATGGGCCCTTTTCCCAACTCCTTTGGGAATCTATATATCTTGTTAGCAGTTGATTATGTCTCGAAGTGGGTTGAAGCTATACCGTGTCGCACTAATGACAACAAAGTTGTCATTAAGTTCCTTAAAGAAAATAACTTTTCGCGATTCGGACACCCTCGCGCTATAATTAGCGACAACGGGACACATTTCTGCAATAGGTCTTTCGAGGCCTTGATGCGGAAATATTCAATCACTCACAAGCTTTCTACGCCCTATCATCCCCAAACAAGCGGGCAGGCTGAGATCTCAAATAGGCAGATCAAACAGATATTGGAGAAGACGGTTTCGAAAAACCGTAAAGATTGGTCAATCAAATTGACAGATGCTCTTTAGGCATTCCGCACCGCTTATAAGACCGATCTTGGTATGTCTCCATACTACCTTGTGTTTGGGAAGGCATGCCACCTCCCTGTCGAGATTGAATATAAGGCAATGTGAGCTATTAAAGAGCTTAATTTTGATCTTGATCATGCAGGCAGCTATCGGAAGCTGCAATTGAATGAGCTAAGCGAACTCCGCGATGAAGCTTACGATAATGCGGTGATAGTAAAGAACAGGACTAAAGTATTCCACGATAAAAATCTTTTTAGAAAAACCTTCACATCGGGGCAACAAGTCCTTCTTTACGATTCCCGTCTCCATCTTCATCCGGGTAAGCTTAAATCTTGTTGGAAAGGACCTTTTGTGGTGCGGTGTGTACATCCGCACGGGGCAGTTGAAGTCGAAAATTTGAAAAACGGTTCAATTTTTAAAATAAATGGGCATAGATTAAAACCGTATTTTTCTGCTGACCCCGCGGAGGAGCTCTTGTTTTTACAGGAGCCGCTTTATCAAAACTAAATTTCCTCCGCCTCACTTCCATGTTTTTGTAACATTTTCTCATTTTAAAGAATGGAGGTGGGTAAAAAAATGGATTTGATTGAATATCTATGCGTGTCAAAGAACAAGTTTGGGGGAATTTTTCATTTAACTATTATTTTACCCCTTGTATCTCTCCCTTAGTATACAGGTCCATGTTCTCAAAAGGCTACATCAGTGAGGACACTGCTGAAAACAGGTTTGGGGGGGGAGGTTTGTATTCACTGAATTATCTTTGACACTGGGCATTAAAATTTTTTTTTAATAACAGAAGAGTAGAAAGTGAAAAATTACATCCAAAAGATAGGAATAATTTAAGAAAACCAAGAAAATTAGAAGTTTTCTTAAACAAACTAGTAATGAGTAGTTATGAGCTGTTGTCCCAAGGGTTAGTAAGATGAAGGAAATCACTAATCTGAGGATAAAAATAAGTCTGAAAAATAGTTTCTATTCTGGAAGCCAAACATTTGAATGTTGATACCCTACTATTTGCACTTACACACGTCTTGAAACTCGGGTTAGTAAAGGATACCTTGAAATGCTCTTATCTAAAAGCCAAAAGTATGAAGGAAATGAAAAAAAATGAAGAAAATATAAAGATGGTGAAAAGAAAAAAAATGAACACTGGTTTTGCTATCACCAAGGCAGCAATAAAAAAATATAGCGAGGGTGCCTCTTCACCTAGTGCCCTAAGGCCAACTGGTCTGGGAGTCACTGCTAAGGCTTAGATGGTGCAAGACGAGGAAAATATTATCACCTAATCAGCAAGCACATAAGTAATCGGTCGGTTAGTACCTCAAGAAGTATTAACGGTCGCATGAAAATGTGTGAGCAAATCTAAATATTCATCAAGTTAAAAAGTACTGAGGTAGATGGACAAGAGTATGATAGCTTGAATTGAATTCTCCGAGTGTAGGGATGTCCATTTCACACGCGTAGGGGTATATGATCAATGTTTGATGAAAGGTAGGAATGAAGAATAAAGACGATATTTTATTGAGGGATAATGTGATTTCTAACATCTTTTCATGACTATTAAGATAGGGCTCATAACAACTGAAAATCTAGTGTAGTTGGAAACTCTTATTTTCGAAGCCTTTCTTTTATGGTTCTTATCTTTATATGTAAATTTGACCATCTCTCTTTTGTTATAGGATTTTGTGGGTGTAATCCGCTGAAAACCCTTAGGAGACAACACTCCTCCTACTAGGGACACCTAGAGGTTTAACGGCTTGTTGCACATGCTCAGTGCAATCGTGTCTGCCTACGAAAGTGTGCTTAATTTTCTCCTTTCTTTTTCTCCTCTTGAATAAACTAGTTTGCTCGGGACGATCAAAGATAAGTTTGGGAGTATTTGTTCAGTTGATAAAACTGCATATTTGTATTACATTTTCCCTACCATTTTCATATTAAAAAATGACTTTATTATAATATATCATACATATGAGGGTTTATGTGTAAAAACACTATTTTCCATGTGTTAATATATTATAATTAGCATTTGGTAGGAAAATGTATGCAAATAAATTCATTGACCAAATCCTAGTAGAATAAAGTCTACTAAATATTATTTGCGTTGTTGTGCAGAATTTTTCCAAGTTGTGCAGAATTTTTCAAAGACTGGAATCAAGCAAATCAAGCTGTTGAAGAAGACTTGCCTAATTAAGAATCAAAACTTGGAGACCAAGTCTGGCAGCAACCACGAGAAGATTTCCAAATTCTGAAGGTTTCAAGGATCGCCAAATGTCACATAGAGACAGCTCCAGAAAAATGATGAAGGGCCATGATGATAATGCCGCGGATCCGCGGCATTAGCCCCTTTATGCCGCGGATCCGCCGCAGTTAGAGGGAGTTGGAAGCCGAGGATTTTTGGGGAGGATCTTTTGCTGCTTAAGTCCTAATTTAGAAGCTTGGATTCTGGCTTTGGCACTATAAAAAGGCATCGAGAGCCTCTTGGAAAATCATCAAGCCGACGCGATCACGAAGTCCAAGACGGCTCACGCATCCAGGCTGGTCATCAACTGTTCGTCTACTTCCTTGGAAGAGATCGAGAAGCAAACTAGTCTTTGTAATCATTTTCTATGGAATAAAGTGTAGATTGTTCAAGTTGATTAATAAAGGTAGTTGTTTTATTTAATTCTTTTGCATTTTACATTATGTTTTCCCTCTCTGTCTTTTCATCTTCTTTTCCCAACATGCGCGAGTAATTCTCCGCTTGTTAGGGTTCGTAGGATTAGGGTAGGCTAATGGATGATGAACATCCCTAAACACTTTTTAAGTCCTATAAAGTTTATGAACTTTATCAAAAGAATCATTAACATCCTAATCGGGCGCGCTAACAATTCTTTGTTAGTTCCGACCGCGATTAGAGATTAGATTAATAATTGTTTTGGTAAAGGCTAGATATGAACGGAGTTCCGTGTCGAGATAAGGGTTAAGAGTGGGATTCCTTTTCCCTCCAGAAACCCTAATCTACACGCATCACCGTCATTCTAGTTTTAAATCTATTAAAGGATAAAAAGGGTAACTTTTAATTTATCGTCCATAACTACTAAATCCTAACGAACCCTACAAGCCCTCTTATTATATTAACTACATCCCTAAAATAATCTAGATCTATATATTTTGCATTCTTGCTTAACGTAGATCTATAAACCATTCACAAAATTCTTTATTCCTCCTCTCTTTTTCAACACGTCTAAAGTAAGAGTAAAAGATTCAACGTTTCCCTGAGGACGACCCGTACTCATCTCGGTCTAGCTACACGCGACACCGTTATTGATTGCGGTTAACTACAAACACTTTTTCACATCAATCAGCACTCAATCTTAACCTTCGATGAGCTGGCCACCCAATTCCTCGGCCACTTCGTCGGGAACAGACGGCAGAAGCGGACCGTCGACCATCTCTTCACAATAAAGAGAGGGGACAAAGAAACCTTCAAAGGGTATGTCACCCGCTTCTACAACGCCTTCCTTGAAATCCCAGAACACCGGGACGAGACGGTCATTACGTCACTTAGGCCGGGTCTTAAGCACAAGAAGTGGTTACGCTCCTTTGCATTGGCACAACCTAGGACCATGGCCGAAGTGAAGGCCTGGACCAAGCGTGAGATCCAGCTCATGTACGAGGTGAACGCCAATCTGCCCCGGACAGAACAAACTGATAACAAGAAAAGGGCCCGGGAGGAGAAAAAGAAGATTGGGCGATCAAAGCCCTACACCCCGAAATTTCAGGAGTACACCCCGCTCAACGTCTCCCAGACGGTACTGCTGGAAGAGGCAAAGGGCGAGAGGTTCTTCAAACTCCCCCTAGTCTCGCGCATGGCGGCAAAGCGCGCCCGAGGCCCCTACTGCGGCTTCCACAGGTCGCAAGGCCACTCCACGGAGAACTGCAAGCAGCTCCGAGACTACATCGAGGAGCTAATCCATTCGGGGCACCTGGCAACGTACATACGGGACAAGCGGCAAGCCGACCGTGAGCAAGAACGACGTCCGCCTCCCGGCGAGTTGACGATCGGCCAAATCATGGCCATATCAGTGGGGGGTACGGCAAATACCGACGAGGCTCAACACTCCTCACCGGTCTAGGAGACTAACGGCCATCCGAGGAAGAAGACCATGGTAACCAAGCCGATCGTTTTTAACGACGAGGACCTCCACGGTATATCCCTGCCCCACAACGACCCGCTGGTGATCGCAGCTCGGGTCCACCACTACGAGGTGCAGAGGATACTGGTCGACTCTGGAAGCTTGGCAGATATTCTATTTTATAACTGCTTCCTGCGTATGGGACTCGCCCCATCGGACCTAAGGACGACCACATACGTCCTGTCAGGGTTCACCAACCACTCCATCCCGGCGGAAGGAGTAATCACTCTCCAGTTTAACATCGAGGAGGCCGGCCGTACGCGAACAGTACCTGTGGAATTCATCGTAGCGAGAATCCTGTCGGCCTACAACATCCTCCTCGGCCGCCCTACACTGAACTCCCTCAGGACCCAAATATCGACCTACCACCTGGCGATGAAATTCCCGCTTGACCAATATGGGATGGGTCGGGCCTACGGAGACCAACGGACTGCAAAGGTTTGCTTCACCGCAACATCTTCGTCTGAGCGGCCAAACAACGATGTTGAGGCCGAAGGTGACATCAGGGGTTCTCTGGACACCCGAGACGAGCAAAAGGAGGTCCGAAGGACCTCGGTGGAGCCATTGACAGAGGTCCCCCTCGTAGAAGAGGACGATGAACGAACCATTCAAATCGGGTCACTTCAGACTGGGACCCAGCAAGACGACCTGGTTGGCTTCCTCAGAAACAACTATGACGTGTTCGTCTAGGCACCTGCTGACATGCTTGGGATCGACCCCAAAATCATATCTTACAAGTTTAGGGTAGATCCTACGGCCCGACCCGTCAGGCAGAAAAAGCGAAGCTTCGCCCCGATCAAACAGAAGGCGATCGAGGACGAGGTGGACAGGCTCCTCGCCGCCAACTTCATTCGGAATGTGCCTTACTCCGAATAGTTGGCAAACATGGTCATGGTCAAAAAGTCAAGCGGGAAGTGGCGCATGTGTGTCGACTTCACCGACCTCAACAAGGCCTGCCCAAAAGACAACTATCCCCTCCCTCGGATAGATCAGCTCGTCGACAGCTCGGCAGGCCACGAGTTACTTAGCTTCATGGACGCCTTTTCCGGCAACAATCAGATCCGAATGAATCCGGCAGATGAAGATCTCACCGCATTCACAACGGACCGGGGGGTATACTGCTACAAGGTAATGCCTTTCGGCCTCAAAAACGCCGGAGCCAACGCTTGGTCAATCGCATGTTCAAACCGTAGATTAGCAGGAACAAGGAAGTTTAGGTCGACGACATGCTCGTCAAGTCCGTCTCGTCAGTCGACCACGCCAAGGATCTGGGTGAGGCCTTCAACGTCCTCCGCAAGTTCAAGATGAAACTGAACCCCACCAAGTGCGCATTCGGCGTCAGCGGGGGAAAGTTCCTCGGTTTTATGGTCACTCACCGCAGGATCGAAGCTAACCCGGAGAAAATCAACGCCATCCTCAACATGGCCGTGCCCAAGACTAATGTCGAGATCAGGCGGCTGACAGGGCGGGTAGCCGCTCTGTCACGTTTCATGTCGAGGTCTGGGGAGAAGTGCCTCCCGTTCTTCAAGGCTCTAAGGAAAATTTCAAGGTTCGAATGGTCGGAGGAGTGCCAGACCAATTGAAGAGGAACCTTGCGACCCAACCGCTGCTCACCCGACCGGTTGAAGGGGACGAGCTATCGCTATATCTGGCGGTATCTGACCAAGCAGCGGGCTCAGTGCTCTTCCGAGAGGTCAACGGAGTCCAGAAGCCGGTATACTATGTGAGCCACATCTTCAAAGACGCAGAAACGAGGTACCCAGCCATAGAGACTGTAAGTCCACGGTAGTGCCCCGGCCGTCTAATAGACGCCAAATGCGGAACAAAAACTTTTTACAAACTGGCGCTATCATGTACCGTAACCCGGATCTGCCATTAAAGCTAAACTAACAAACTATAAAGTGGGTAGAAGAGTTATACCGAACGATCCGAGTCCTTCGGTCTTCAACCATCATCCCACGCTTGTTGCGGCTGCTCCGATCTCCTGAAACTCCAGTCTCGTCGTCCAGGTGGCACCACGTCGACGGATCTTTAAACGGGCTCCCGCCTCTGAACCGAGGCAACTCGGTCGTCAAGTTTGCTAAAAGAGACGTCCAAGATGTTGTAGAGAATGAGTAGAACACTTTGTCTCGTTACGTCCAAAGTTATGGACGATCGGTTAAAAGAAGTTGCCATTTGGAATCGGGTAAATGGAAATCGAACTATATGAAATTTCCATACACTAAACTATCATAATCTTTTGCAAAAAATGAACGAATTAATTCCCACAAGAGGGGCCGTCCATATAAAGGAAAGGAGGGAGGTGAGTGTAGGAGCAAGAGAGGGGTGACAATAAGCTTTGAACTTATCGTCACATAACTTCAAAGCATGAATCACAAGAAATCATTAAATGCAAACCAATCACAATTAACCTAGTCACCTTGTCATTAAATGCACTAATAAATGAACTAATGACTCATCAAGCCTTGTCACCCTCTCTAGAACCTTCTAGAACACTGACTCACCTCATCAAGAAAAGATAAATCCGCATTTAACTGACTGTTAAATACAGCTGATAGAAAACTGGAAACTGGCAACTTCCAAAAGTGATCCTGAAACGAATCTCAGGATAACCCCGTAACAGTATAAACATACCGGCATTTGTATTACTACCGAATACAAATGCATCTGAGACAAAGATATTATATCTACACAGTATAATACTCGGATCCGGCTTAAACCAAAGCCGACCAGTATTATCTGCACGAAAAATGACACGTGCGAAAACGCACGTGCATTTTCCGAACCTTGCCATAAAACCATACGGCCTCTACAACGTTTCGCCCGAACTTGGGAAAGTGTCTGTGGGGGACTCTAATGACTCATCAACACACTGGCACTGGGTATAACCCTTAGCACGTCAGAGGTACGAGCTGTACGTAACGTTTGCCTATGTATTGATTGGAAGGGAAGCTGACGAGCGAACTCATCCATAAACCCTACTGAGCCTAACAGTGATAATATACATACAGTCCGGTCCGTTCGTCTATGAGTATCGCATATCTACCTAGGGGCTGGTAACGTCAGACCCTTAATAGCAGCATAAGTCGTGTCAGAGAGTGGCACAGAACACCCTGAGATACTACTGGAGTACCTACCAGTAAATCTCCTGCCTCGGCCGAGGGCTTTGTGTAATGGCTTTCCTAGACACAGCGCGATCTCACCCCCAATACCGGGAGAGACGAATCCCCTGCCGATCCGCTCACTTGCCTCCATGTGGCTCGGGACTGTACCCAACTAAAACCTGTTTGCACAACTCCTTTGAGCGTGGTAGGGTAGTAATCTAAGCACAGTGGGAACTCACACGAGACAAATGACGATCTCAGGTCGATGAACTAACCTGTACACATGTCACCAGGGAACTGCTATCTGACGATATGTATAATATCAACTAGTATGTTCCCGGCGAGTCCTGTCCGGTGTACTCATAACCTAATGAGCACCTGTATACATCTTAAGTGATCCAACTAACACCAGTGGCTTGTGAGACCGGCCACCGCCCCTCGTCGGGGTCTCGACTGTATACACTAGTCTACTCTGGAGTATCGATGCCCTGTCTCGAAACTCCCACGACTAGGGACACTTTTAAGGATGTGCTTACAGACCCCAGCTCCCACGTATATGATCGCCATCATACTGCTGGTAGTCAAGCAAGAATCCTATGAGCTCTATCATCATGCAATAGTGAACTAAAGCATGTATACGATGATAGAGTCAAACCAGATAGCATACTATCATCTTGAGCAATATTGTCATATCGGTATAGGTCCTGCCTCAATCATTGCAATCACGTGCCTGCGATCCAATAATTGACTTTGAGGGCACTATCTCCAACAATCTCCCACTTGCACTTAAGGCTAATTATTGCGATGTCGCATACTCACAGCCCGTGTGATACCGAACATCCAACTCCTCTACTAATCAGTTTCACAAAGCTAGTTTGAAAAACTCTTGTGTTCGAGAAATAGCCTTAGTGAGTGGATCCGCCCTGAAGTTTCTTTCTATATCTCTCTAAATCTCAAGTTCGCAGAGAAAGCCATCTCCCGAATCGAGTAATACCTATCTTAGAATATGTTTGGATATCTGATGGGACCTAGTTCATTAATGAACTCCAAATCCAAACTTCTTAGACTGTATTGATAACTGAACCTAATCAGTATCCAGCACCATGCCTCCCACAGTATCCTCTTGGACCACCTGTCCATAATACTGTCCCTCGTCAGAGGGAAAACTATAACTCTGACAATCACTCTGTCATCCATGTCACCTTTGAAACCTGGAATGATAACCGTCTCCCGAAGGAGGCTGCCGTCATCAAATCGTAGAACATGCACTTATGTTCTAAAACTGCTTCCTTATGTTTCTCCAGGATTGGATTAATATAAACTTATCGCATCTGGTGCAAAAAACAACATTTGGTGTGGTACTTGACATCTCATGATTGACTCAATTGCCTAAGCAAGTGATCTGCCAATCATGCACATCCCTCTCTTCTTTAGTCTCTAAGACACCTTTAGAGAGGGTGACTCCATCACCTGCAGGTACACCACCATGCCAGGAGTCATCTATTCTAAATACCATTAGAATACTGTCACAGTACCCACATTAGAAAACTACCCAAATCTAGATCTAATACCATAGATTTAGTAACCAGAATGTCTATTATTATATCCATATCCTGTATAGAGAAACAACTGTGTGACGATCACAGTACAACCGATCGTAGTATAGGAATTTTACTTCCTACTCTGTGTATGTCATCCAAATACCAGGACATCACACCCTACTACCTTCTCAACAGATCCATCGCCTATTCTGATGAAGTCAAAGCCATGACTGTTACATCAAAATTAGATGATCTATCTTCGCTATAACTGCTGAAGTCTATAAATAGACATAAGCTACTTGCCCACTATGCTTCCGCTGCTCCCACTGACTACGATAACCCTCTGGCAGAATAATATATAGGTACACTTCTAAAACTAGTTTAGAACGACGCTATATTTATCCTTTTGCCGGCTCTCATAGTCTGGAACAACAGTAGTGTCAAGTCTGGGTAAACAAGAACCTCCCTGTCACCGTCCTTGAGGCTACCTGAGTACCTCTCGGGTGTCTGAGGTTACCCACCATTTCTGCGGAGTGGCTATTGGAATGTCAAACCTGATTGAATATATAGGTCCTATTAAATTTTCCGTAATCGTTTGCGGTTCTGGAATCACTTCCAGTTCTACCATACTCCCACTACTATTTTCTGAAAAAATCCATTTTACTAAAACTGTGGCGAGTTAACAACAATATCACTATTGATCTTCCAAATGGTAGAAAAATCAACCCTCGACATAGCCCGGGTCAACACACAAACTGTCATTACAGAAACGTGCCATGAGATATTCAGTGTCTGGTTTTAAGCATAAGCTGGACAACTCCCCTTACCTTAACATCGTTAATATATGAACCATTCTATATCCAATATAGAAACAGAGGCACTAATTTAATTGGAACCAGATTCAAAACATGCAGCTGTCTCCAGTGCATATCTACTTAATGGATAGAGGTTAATCAACATTACTCAACTTAGGAATCCATCCAATTATGAGTAACCCGAAAGAGAAACAAGTTTCTCAAAACCATTACTATCATCTGAATACCAATCACAAGAATCTACATCTTCGATCTTTTTGAAGAATCCCGATACTTGCGATACCTGGTTCTCTACTTTATTCTTATACCCACAACTTCTCAAAACTTAGACTTTGTATTTCTATGAAACACTTGTCTAAAAACTAGAGAAGTCATACGTAAACAGAACATAGTACGAGGACCTACCCCTTTTGTCCTGACGGACACTGGACAACATACAATACTCTGTATAAGTTCTTTGAGTTGAATAACTCATAACCTGTGTATCGTAGGTTGAAAACTGTACTCAGGCGATTTCCTCAAATATCATCAATTACAACGAATTCTGATATAATGAAGATAATCACCTAATTTCCAATAACTTACTCCCACTCATCATCTGTAAAACCGTACAGATGTAAGAATCATACCTGGTAAATACATACCCTGGAGTAAGTATCTAATCGGAAAATCAGTTTTCTTTTAACAATGCACAGTGAAACTGAAACATGAAAAATATTTCGTAGGGTTATCCTGGTATTCCTAGTAATGCCTCTTCCATAATCCAATTCATGATTATAACCGTATATTTCTTTGCCATCTCTCCAAATCCCTTTATTTGTCTTTAGTCATTACCTTCTGTACACCATCGTTAGGCTAAATGGTTTTCTTCCTTCTCTACCGTTCGGCTCCAGCCTATGGTTTGGAAGAAGACTATCCAGTAAGCATAATAGGTGTACCCTCCTAATCCTAGGAGTACTCGCAACTTGAGAGAATGTGATGATAAAAGACTACTGAATAATACCTTATTCTATTTCTCCCGAACTGGGGAAAAAGCAAAGGTGAAATAGGAGTGGCGATGAAGTACGCGGTTTGGTCGTGAATGATAACAGTCGCAATTTACTTTGCCCTCTTTCTAATCCCTTTATTTTGTCTTTAGTTATTACCTTCTGTATACCCTACTTAGGTTAATTGGTTTTCTTCATTTCCTACCTTTCGGCACCAGCCTATGGTTTGGAATTTAGACTATCCAATAAGCGTAATAGGTGTACCCTCCTAAACTAAGGAGCCTTCGCAACCTGAGAGAAGGTGATAATAAAAGACAACTGAATAAACCAATTCTATTTCTCCTGAACCTGGATCCATCCTCGAAGAAGTCCCTTCGAGTTCGTATATAACCATACGATGGATCTATCCAATGGAAGTGGATATCCGTAGTAATACGGGGTGTTCTGAGAAATGCAAAGGGTAAAAGAAGGAGCGGCAATGACTTATGCAATTAAGACAATCCAAAAGCCAGTATTTTAAGAAGGTTCGGTCAACTTTGGTCACTGAATCATAGTCTAGGGTCGGTCAAAGGTCGCTGCCAAAGAGAGAGAGAAAAGAAACACTCTGCGTGCACTCTAACCTAGATCAGAATGGTTATCACTTTATCTAATCAGGAAACCTCCCACTGTTATCTCAAATTCTCCTCCAAACCAGAAAGAAGAATTAGTCGGGATCACCCGAAGAGTAAACTAACTCATCAGTGAGAATCGGGATCCAACTATCATCGCATGATAACTTGATGGAAGCCACTCAAGTTATCACACTTCAGAAGGTATGCGCATGCCTGGCAAGTTTCCTGTATATTTGAAACTCCCGATATGATTTTTGCCCCATGCTCTTATGATCGTGACTTTGGCCAACCCATCATAAGTCACATGCCAAGTTCTACCCGTTATTATCCAGGTTAATTTGAACCCACCCGTACATACCCTTGACTTTGTCCAACAAGGTAATACGACTGTCTCAAACCAACGCATATATCTACGCAACAGATGAATACCCAGCAACTACCAAACACTATGCCTTGACTTTGGCCAAACAAACATAGCTTGAATACTACTGAATACCCAAAAGAAATGACGGAGGGCTACGGCTGGTTTTTGGTGAAAAACCATTAACGTAATGAACTTGATCTCGTTGAAGGAACCTGATAGCTTTTTATAAAAAAAAATATATAGTGACAAAAAACCTTTGCTAAAGAGGTCACTCCCGGTGAAGGGATCTCGGCTCTTTCCTCGTGGAATGAGGTGCAGGATATTCCAACTGAATACCGCGATGCAAAGCAACTTATAATCGACTATATGAAGTTATTACCCCGACGTAAACTTCTGCCCAAGAGGTCTCTCCCGGTGAAGGGATATCAGCCCTTGCCTCGTCGAATGAGGTGCAGGATATTCCAACTGAATATCACTATGCAAAACAAAAGTAAACATATTTGTAACAACACCTTTTTAAAATTTGTTCCAACAATATCAAATATAGGTTTGTTTTATCCTTGCATTGATAAGAATCAATGCAGTCCCATCAATCAATCACACCAGAAAAGAACGAAAATAAAATGTACGTATATGCCATCCGCATTCGCCACTGGGTCCCGTCATCACCCGTTAGGTTACTTAACTAACGACAGAGCGGGAGCTGGACTAGCGCGGGTGTAAAACATATACAACATCTAATAGTATATATACCAATATACAATAATCGCTCCAGGCGTGATAATATGCAACATTACAGAAAAGTAATAAGTATCACAGAACAATACAGATAATCTGGGATACCCGGGTTTCACAGAGCCGCTACTGAAACCCGACGTTCCCCTGGTCGTGTGGATACCTGTGCAATGAAATCTAGACCCCTACGGGTGCGGCAAGTTACCCGCCAAAACCTGAAGCGAGGTAGTCCCCACAGCATAGTGAATGGAACACCCAGCATTTCACGGAATCCGGTAAATTGAGCACCCCTCCTTGGGTCAACCTGTACCCCCTACGAGTGCGGCGAATAGTCTGCCAATTCTAGAGTGAGGTCCCTTTGCCTCTCAAAGCCATGAGATACGGACCCGTTGCCCTCCAGAACCCGGCTATCCGTGCACTCCTTCGCGGGATAAACCTAGTACAGAAATAAAAATATGTACAACGGGTACATCGACCTCGACCCGGTCGTGCGCCAAAAGAATATTATACAAACAGGCAGTGACGGCAGTCCACATGTTGGACGCTCGCCCCGCAATATCAAATGTACAAATAAATCCAAACAGCACTATCATTGCACCCTGCTTTCCACCACGACATATCCGCAACATTACAGCACAACACAGAACATCAACGCGAATGTCACGTTCGCAAATCCGTCTAAAAGAACTATAGCAATTAGACGCAATTTACCGCTCGAATGACATTCCCGGTCGGAGATATAAAATAAGTACTGTATACTAACACATTTAAATTTCGATCGACCAAATATCCCAAAGTGGGCCCCACAAACATCTGCTGTACAGTAATAAAATCTGGGCCCAAAAGAACAGTACCAGAAACCACAAATTATCATGTAGAAACAACAGAAGAAAAATGGTCCACTAAGTCACCAATACGGCCGCAGTTCCGCGGTCAAAGCAAGGCTTTGACCGCGTTTCCGCGGCGGTTTGGTCGATTTAGTGGGTCGTTTTTCTTCTGGTTCCTTAGAAAAGCCTGCTTAATTTTCTGCAATGTGTAAAATAATTTTTAGACACTGTTTAAAATCGACAAAAACTTTAACCCTGAAATTTGCGGTTTTCGAAAATCCGTTCGATCGATATTTTAAACGCGTTAGCACAAGTTAGTATAGCTTAATGGTGAGGCTCTGATACCACTGTAAGTCTACGGTAGCGCCCCGGCCGTCTAATAGACGCCAAATGCGGAACAAAAACTTTTTACAAACTGGCGCTATCGTGTACCGTAACCCGGATCTGCCATTAAAGCTAAACTAACAAACTATAAAGTGGGTAGAAGAGTTATACCGAACGATCCGAGTCCTTCGGTCTTCAACCATCATCCCACGCTTGTTGCGGCTGCTCCGATCTTCTGAAACTCCAGTCTCGTCGTCCAGGTGGCACCACGTCGACGGATCTTTAAACGGGCTCCCGCCTCTGAACCGAGGCAACTCGGTCGTCAAGTTTGCTAAAAGAGACGACCAAGATGTTGTAGATAATGAGTAGAACACTTTGTCTCGTTACGTCCAAGGCTATGGACGAACGGTTAAAAGAAGTTGCCATTTGGAATCAGGTAAATGGAAATCGAACTATATGAAATTTCCATACACTAAACTATCATAATCTTTTGCAAAAAAATGAATGAATTAATTCCCACAAGAGGGGCCAGCCATATAAAGGAAAGGAGGGAGGTGAGTGTAGGAGCAAGAGAGGGGTGACAATAAGCTTTGAACTTATCATCACATAACTTCAAAGCATGAATCACAAGAAATCATTAAATGCAAACCAATCACAATTAACCTAGTCACCTTGTCATTAAATGCACTAATAAATGAACTAATGACTCATCAAACCTTGTCACCCTCTCTAGAACCTTCTAGAACACTGACTCACCTCATCAAGAAAAGATAAATCCGCATTTAACCGACTGTTAAATACGGCTGATAGAAAACTGGAAACTGGCAACTTCCAAAAGTGATCCTGAAACGAATCTCAGGAAACCCCGTAACAGTATAAACATACCCGCATTTGTATTACTACCGAATACAAATGCATCTGAGACAAAAATATTATATCTACACAGTATAATACTCGGATCCGGCTTAAACCAAAGCCGACCAGTATTATCTGCCCGAAAAATGACACGTGCGAAAACGCACGTGCATTTTCCGAACCTTGCCATAAAACCATACGGCCTCTACAACGTTTCGCCCGAACTTGGGAAAGTGTCTGTGGGGGACTCTAATGACTCATCAACACACTGGCACTGGGTATAACCCCTAGCACGTCAGAGGTACGAGCTGTACGTAACATTTGCCTATGTATTGATTGGAAGGGAAGCTGACGAGCGAACTCATCCATAAACCCTACTGAGCCTAACAGTGACAATATACATACAGTCCGGTCCGTTCTTCTATGAGTATCGCATATCTGCCTAGGGGCTGGTAACGTCAGACCCCTAATAGCAGTATAAGTCGTGTCAGAGAGTGGCACAGAACACCCTGAGATACTACTGGAGTACCTACCAGTAAATCTCCTGCCTCGGCCGAGGGCTTTGTGTAATGGCTCTCCTAGACACAGCGCGATCTCACCCCCAATACCGGGAGAGACGAATCCCCTGCCGATCCGCTCACTTGCCTCCATGTGGCTCGGGACTGTACCCAACTAAAACCTGTTTGCACAACTCCTTTGAGCGTGGTAGGGTAGTAATCTAAGCACAGTGGGAACTCACACGAGATAAATGACGATCTCAGGTCGATGAACTAACCTGTACACATGTCACCAGGGAACTGCTATCTGACGATATGTATAATACCAACTAGCATGTTCCCGGCGAGTCCTGTCCGGTGTACTCATAACCTAATGAGCACATGTATACATCTTAGGTGATCCAACAAACACCAGTGGCTTGTGAGACCGGCCACCGCCCCTCGTCGGGGTCTCGACTGTATATACTAGTCTACTCTGGAGTATCGATGCCCTGTCTCGAAACTCCCACGACTAGGGACACTTTTAAGGATGTGCTTACATACCCCAGCTCCCACGTATATGATCGCCATCATACTGCTGGTAGTCAAGCAAGAATCCTATGGGCTCTATCATCATGCAATAGTGAACTAAAGCATGTATATGATGATAGAGTCAAACCAGATAGCATACTATCATCTTGAGCAAGACTGTCATATCGGTATAGGTCCTGCCTCAATCATTGCAATCACGTACCTGCGATCCAATAATTGACTTTGAGGGCACTATCTCCAACAGAGAGGATCGTCTTGGCACTCATCGTGGCCTCAAGGAAGCTACGACACTATTTCTAGACGCACACCATCCTCGTTCTTACCGAGCGCGCTCTAGGGGCTATCCTCGCCTCACCCGAGTCCTCTGGCCGCTTGGAGAAATGGAGGTGGGAATTGTCCTAGTTCGACAAAAAATACCGACCGAGGCAGGCCATCAAAGCAGAAGCCCTGGTCGATTTTATCGTCGAGTGTACCATCCCCAGCAAGGAGCCAAAGTCAACGCCGTCCCCCGCAGATCAACCCTCTGTCGACGAGAAGCCCGACTCAATCCCTGATTGGATCCTTTACATCGACGGGTCCTCGACCGAGGAAGGCTGTGGTGTCGGCCTCATCGTTCGGGGCCCGAACGAAGCAGAAATGGATTCCCTGAAGCTCGGGTTCAAGGCCTCAAATAACGTGGCGGAATACGAGGCCTTGCTGGCTGGACTACGCATAGCCTCGGGACTGGGGCTGAAAACGATTCGGATCCGCAGCGACTCCACCCTAGTCGTTGGTCAAGTGGCCGGTCGATTCGAGGTGCGGGAGCCTCTGATGGTAAAGTATCTGGCCAAGGTAAGAAGACTGCGAAAGGATTTCAACGAAGTCCCGGTAGAGCAGATCCCCAGACAGCTCAATGCCCAAGCTGACGCCTTGAGTAAGTTGGCTTCATCCTACTCGGCCAACAACAAGAGGAGCATCCTCTTCGAGGTCTTGCCACGGCCCAGAGTGGAAGATGGGGCAACAATACTTCAAGTGTATACAGCTCGGAAAGAAGACCGGGACTGGAGAAGGCCCCTCGTGGAATTCCTGAGGGAAGGTATGCTCCCAGAAGATCGGGGAGAAGCCCGCCGTCTCCGAGCAAAAGCTTGCCATTTCTTATGGAGCAATGGGAACCTCTACAAGAAGTTCTTCACTCAGCCACTGTTCCGGTGCGTCGACTCCCACGAAGCCGACTATGTCCTCCGGGAGATCCACGAAGGGGTCGGCTGCGCGCACCAAGAGGCCCGCACCTTAATCCAGAAGGCATTGC
Organism: Agapanthus africanus; assembly: GCA_030015575.1. Classification (NCBI taxonomy): domain Eukaryota; kingdom Viridiplantae; phylum Streptophyta; class Magnoliopsida; order Asparagales; family Amaryllidaceae; genus Agapanthus; species Agapanthus africanus. The sequence goes on along the minus strand of CM057350.1, from coordinate 124,288,967 downwards.
TCCAGGGGTACTACTGGCCGACCATTCATCAGGACGTCCAGAAACTGGTCAGGAGATGCAAGAGCTGCCAACTCCATGGAAGCATACATCACCTTCCCGCTACCGAGCTAACCGCCCTAACCTCCCCGTGGCCGTTTTCCCAGTGGGGAATGGACATGATAGGTCGGTTCTGTAGGGTTCCTAGGCACACTAATGAGGTCTCACAAGGCATCAACCATGCCAATTTCAAAAATTACAAGTGCCGAGAAAACCTAATACGGATCGTTAACTAGAATTTTAGGCGAAACAAGAAGCTAGTTAACAACTTAACTAAAAGAACGGAAATACAACCTTTGTAGATCCGGTTCTCCACCTCCATAGCTCCGCGATGATGTCCCTCCGCTGTCCAAATCGGATCCCGGACTCTGGCATCGGCTTCATCGGAAAAATGGACGGGCTTGGTCGTCGGCTTCGATGCCGAAGATGATCTACGTCGAGGCATCACAAGATCAAGCTCCCACTTCACCAAGTCATGAAACTTGTGAAGAGAACACCCTATACTACTTGGTAAGAGGTAGAGGATGAAGAAATAGGAGGTGGGTTCACTTTAGAATTGGATTTCTCACTCATTTTCACAAGTTGTCATTGTTGATAGCAAGCTTTTTCTTGAAGTGAAGAAGAAGAAGAAGAAGCAAGAATATGATAAGTGTTGATCAAAAAAGAAAAGAAAATCAATACTTATCATATTCAAACCATGATTAGGTGTAGAGAATAAACTAGGGTTAAGTGGAATGGTTAGGTTAAAGGAAAGAAACAAAATGGTCAACTTTTCAAACCTTCATGAACTTTCAATATAAAACAAAACTAGCAACCATTTTATTGCTTGCCAAAATGAAATAAATAAATGAATAATTAAATAAAAACCTTAACCATTTACATAACCAAAGTTTAAACCAAAACTACACCCAAGTGAGCATGTATCATCAAACATGATACAAACAAGTGCACAAAAGTATATCACATATACAAGTTGTGTACTTCAAGTGAGAAAATCCTTTTAAAGTGAACCAATACTAGTTAATGCAAAGTAATATATCAAATATATAATTATGCATTAAATCATCAAATCAACACTTGATTTAACGATCCGGTTATATCTCATATGACCGACTAATATCCAATGTATCGATTTATCGAATCAATCCTTGATTCGATAACTAGGTTATATCGCATACAACCATTCCACACATTCATCGCGAGAATGAAATACGGTATCACATACACGCATTATTCTCGGTCCCGCACATATCTCATATGCGCTCCTATTTCGTTTCGCTTGAGCCAGGAAACCTCTGTGTAGGACTCTAAAGACTCGTCAATACGCCGGTAGCAGATGATGATCATATCAAACACCCACAAGCCGCAAGAGGTCTGCTAAACGTAACGGCCACCCGGGTATTGAGCGATCAGAAGATCGACGAGCAAGCCCGCTCACACTCCTGTGAATCCAACCAGTAACACTCCCGTACAGTCCGGTCTCGTTGTCTGATATGTCGCATATCTTGCCTAGGGGTGGTAAACGTCAGACCCCAATAGCTCGATAAGTCGTGTCGATATGAGGTCTATAACAGTTCGAGAAACTACTGGTAACACTTACCAGTAAATCTCAACAACCCTGGCCAGGGATTTCCGGTTATAGCCAATCGAACACAGCGCAACATCAACTCCCTATACCGGGAGAGACGAATCCCCTCCTATCGCTCATTGCCTCCATGTGACTCGGGACTGTACCCAAAAACCACCGTTTTGCACGCCCTCTTGGACGTGGTAAGGTGGAAATAAAAGCACAGTGGGAACCACACAAGACTCTATGACGATCTCGGGTCAACAGACTACTCTGTACCAGTGTCACCAGAGAACTGCCATCTGACGTAAGGTATAATACCATCTGGGAGTTCTCGGCGAGTCCGTCCAGTATACCCAGTCTCCACTGAGCACCCGTATATCATCTCTGATGTCAAACACCAATGGATATGGGATCATCCATCGCCCATCTGTATGGGTCGAGAAGGTATACGCCAGTCTACTCTGGTATATCGATGCCCCGTCTCGATATACCCACGACTAGGGACCTTGAAAGATGTACTTATGGACTACCATATCCCCACTAGTATGATCCGCATCATATTCCAGGTAGTCAAGTACACATCCTAAGGGCTTTACCAACATGTAACAGAGAGACAATCAGTGTACACGTTAAGGTAAAGAGTAACCAGATAGCATACTATCATGTCGAGCGAGAAAGTCCTCCCTATATATGTCCAAGCATCCACTACAATATACATCCTATGTATAGTAATGGCCTCTAGGGCATACATATAACTAACAGGTTCCCCACCGGTGCGGACGGGCACAAGTACGTCCTTGTCGCAATGGACTACTTCACGAAGTGGATCGAGGCCATTCCTATCAGGAAACCGGACGCCACCACGACTATTAAGTTCCAGCAGAACAACGTGATACTCCGGTTCGACATCCCGAGGTGCATCATCACCGACCACGGAACAAATTTCGAAAATGAAAGAGTTAAGGAATTTTGCAGCGAATATCATATCCTCATGAAATTTGCCACGGTCGCACATCCCCAATGCAACGGGCAAACCGAGGTCGCTAATCGGGACGTCCTCCAAGGTCTTCGGACATGCCTAGAAGGACGCCAAGGCAGATGAGTCGAGGAATTGCCCCGGGTCCTATGGGCCCTGCGCACGTCGAAGAAAACCCCCACCGGGAAAACCTGTCACGACCCGAAATTGGTACGTGACGGCCCTTAAATTACGCAACGTCTACAGGCGTAACGCAATTTAAGTAAGCCGAAAACCCAGCAATCTAAACCATCAAAAGTAGTAAGTGAAAATAACAATTTTAAAACTTTTGAAATCTCAAACCAAATTCTTTAAAGTCCAACTTTATTTCCTTTAAAATTTTGGCAGCACCTCCTTATAAAAACCAGCCCCAAAAGGGTACAACAAAGATAATAAGTAAAGCATCCCCAAACGGGAGCAAATACACGCCCAAAGGCGAAAAACAACCACCACAACAGATATACGACGCCGTAACAAAGAAATAAAAGCCGATATAAATAAAACTGTATAAAAGACCTCCAAGTCACAAAATAATATACAATATCGTCCTCACATCAAGTCTCTAAGTCATACATGAAAGTGGTAGATGGAGAGTACATGGTACAACGAATATACAATGAGCAATATCGGATAACCACAAAACCCACGTATAGCAAAACAGTACACAGTCAGCCGTAGCGGTATCCGCTGCAAAAGATGATATGATAGATGAAAAGCCCTGCCTCGACTACTCTGAGTAACAACCTGCAAAATACTGCGGCACAAGGGGGGTGAGTTGCCAACTTGTAAATAGTAAATAATATATGCAGGTAATCGCAAGTATGCACGTACAACGCGAATCTAACATATGCAAACTAATAGCAATAAATGGTCATATGCATGCAACAGTCATTAAAAGTACTCTAGCAGGTATAACTAATACATGAAGCAATAATATGACAATATGTATATGCAACAGTCATGAAAGGTACTCTAGAAAGTACAACTAATACATGAAGCAATGCATATAAAATAAATGCGGAGTATGGGATAAAACATATCATCCTCACGGAATCCTGACGTCATGACAGGACCAATGTCCATCAAGACAATCCAAATCCCAATTTTCTCAAATCAGCCCCCAAATTGGCTCTCATATCATGTAAGTCTCATATTTCCTGAGTGTCCAATATCAAGTAAATCTCATATATCCTGTATCCAATATCAAGTAAATCTCATATATTCTATATCCAATATCGAGCAAGTCTCATGAAATGAATAAGTATATTTGCATGAATCATTATGATGATGTATATAAATTAGATATGTATACATATATATTAGCGTCCCATACCACTAATATATATATATATATAACAGCGTCTCATTCCACTGTTATATATACTTAGGAGTAAAAATACATGAAAACATGTGTCAAGCATCGACACATAAATACCAATCAATCAGGTGTTGTCACCACGACTGGCCCCTGATAGGTACGTATCATACGCTATCTCGAAAACCCGAGTGCCCGGCTTCGACCCTCGCAATTCGACATATCCATACGTACATGACTCCGGTCGGTATCCCCATGATAACCGCCGAGTCAAAAATACTGTCACCGGTAGGTATGATTCCCTTGTCAGGCTCATCGGCGTGGTCCATCGACATACCTTTCTTGCCCCGGGGTACCTCCGAGCCCCACCATGTACCCGCACATGGCCCACGATGCCTCCTCGCTTGGGGTAAATATATCAGAACCGATAAATCTCATGGTGGCTGCTGAAATATCATATCAAGAGAAACCGGGTTTTTCAAATAATATATAATTTCATGAAACTGCCACGGTCCTCAAATCCAGAAAACATCATGAAAAATCCATATCTCAATGCGAAAATCCATGAATATAATATATGCAAAATAAAACTGTATTGTGAGCATATAAAGGAAAAGCCGCTATTTAACTGCAATAAGTTAATATATATATCATGCGGTTCCTAATTTCTCCAAGTCCATATAATATCAAATAAAGGTGAACATGTAGCTATAGCCAGATATATGTGTAAACATGTAGGTATAGTAAGGTATATGTATCTACCTATCAGTAATGATGTAATACCCTCCAGGTATAAGTGTAAGTATGTATGCAAGATGTACATGTAGCTATGTCTCATATGTGTATATACCTATCACTAATGGTACAATACCATATAGGTATATGGGTAACTAGCATGTAAGCATGTCAAGGCATATGTGTAAGCATGTAGGTATACAGGTATGCTATATGTCATATGCAAAAAGGAATATAAGGATCAAGTCTCAATGTCCCTAACCAAACAATATCATATATGTATGTTTGTTGTGCGTGTCATGGCAATTATTGACGGTGTGAGTGGCATACAATCAGTGCTCGTGCAAGATGAGCCGTCAATAATAGTACAGTGTCCTAAGTGTATAAGTCCAAGCACAACAAGTAATAATATGCAATGAGGTGTATGTACAAACTCTATATATGCAATAGAATATGCGACTAATATCGTATCATCTCTAGCCCAGACGCATAACACCATATGAGCGATTCTCCTATAAATGTTAAATCTACTCACCAATGCTCCTGGCTAAGTAAAGCCAACCATCTGTTTCCCCTTCTTCGCAACGTCCGTAGTCCCCGCCTGCGAACCTAAAACATAAAATAACAAAGCAAGTATATATTAGCAATAGACCCAAAACACATACAAACTACGTTTGACCGACACATCAACTCAAAACATACTCTCAAGTGTTCGTATTATGGCTAACGTGCGTAGCGACACTACGAAACCAACCCAAGAGCAAAACCACACAAAGTGCACGATCCGTGTCGTATAACGTATCGCGCGTAATCGTAACATAAGAAACTAGCTATGTGATCCCAGATTTTGTATACAGAGAAAACCCAAAAATCCAGCAAAACCAAACACACTTAAACCACTGCAGACACCTACCCACAAAAACCCACACCCAAACTCCCTCAAAAATCCAATGTCGCCGGAAATGTCCTTCTCGTCGCCGGCCGAGTCCGAGCAAGAGGGGTTCGTGCTCCAGGTGATGTCCTATGGTCTCAGGTACAACACAACTATATTGTTTGATTTTCTAGTATACTCTCGGGGTCACAGCAGATCACAGATATCACAAACGACGCTAAAAATACGATATTTGCACGAAACGATACCTTAAGCGTTCTAAACTAAAACTAAAAGACTACACAACACTAAAACAACATAAAAAACAGATAGAGATCTATACCTATCCACAAGAACTCAAAGATCCTAGCTTTCCAAGCTCCAAGGCATCCAAGAGGCAAAATAAGGCTTAAGATGTGATTTTTGTAAGATTTAGTGAAGTTTTGTGAAGGATTAGTGAAGGTTTAGTGGTGAGGTGATGAGTGTTCAGTTAAGAAAAGAAAGGGATGAGAAATAATGAGAAGGGAATAAGTGTGAGAGAATGAGAGAATGAAAAGAGAAAGAGAAAGAGAGAGGTGAGTGCAAGAGTGAGTGCACCATTCAATTAATGCAAGCATATGCTCACCATGCCACCTCCTCTCCAAACAAAAACCCAAGACAAATATCTACACTCTCTCACCACAAATATCTAGATGTTTTAGGGTTAAGGTTTAAACAAGGATTAGGATTAGGGTTAAATGTCATGATCACTAATCTAGATTAACACAAACACACTCATATAAACATGCACATGTGTGTGCATACCATAACAAATAATAATAAATTATTAATTAAATGTTATAAAATGTGAGGAACCCAAATTGGTAAAATTTTTACCAAAAACCCGCATTACCGTCTAAACTAACACTAATCTAAATCTAAGGCGTTACAAAACCCCTTTCAGCCTCTGCTACAGAACCGAGGCAATGGTCCCAGCGGAAATCAGGCTCCCCAGTCACCGGGTCGAGCATTTCGATGACGAAGCGAAAACCTTGGCACTCCAAACTAACCTGGACGTATTGTTGGAGAAACGAGACCGGGCTCAGATCAGAGCTGCTGCCTATCAACAACAGACCGCCCGCTACTACAATGCATGAGTCAAGCGTCGCTTCTTCAAGACCGGAGATTTAGTCCTAAGGCGGAACGAGTTCGTCGACCAAGACAGGCTGCATAAGTTTTCCCCAAAATAGGACGGTTCTTTCCTCGTCTCCGAGGTACTGCCCGGCGGAGCCTACTGTTTGCAAGACGCGGAAGGATGCAAGTTTCCATGGCCTTACAACACTGAGAAGCTCAAGCTGTACCGATGAAAAGAAGATCTACGAATGTGTATTTCTTCTTTCACAAAGGCAATGTAAATCTATCTAAAGTTCTTTCTATTTAAATAATAAGAAGGGAACACTAGAACATTGCAAAAAGAAGAGTTTTATTCATTCAAAAGGTACTACGGGCTCCTCATCCTTACAGGAAAATAAAAAGAAACATTTACAACAGAGGTGGTACGGGATCGAGGAAGTACTCATGGTGATACTCGGAGTAGATTTCCGCTAGCCGAGCCCTAGCCTCTGCAGCCCGTTCCTGCCGATGCTGCATGCGAACCCGGGACGCCACAGAACCCGGGACGGCACTAGCTAGCCCGGGGCTAATCCAAAACAATTCAACGCCTCACTCACCTCAAGGGAGAAGGGCAGACGCATCCCGGCCCAAAAGGCTTCCAGGTACAAAGCAATCTCCTTACCCCGTACCTGGTCTTCCCTCTCCCCTTCCTCGGACAGACGAAGCGAATAGCCGGGAGGAATGAGAAAACGAGTCCGGATGTTATTGAGCTCATCCGCACGTTTCAGCGTGGATCGCAAGCCAAGAACACCCGTGACCTGCGCTCTGGGAACCGCCCCCGTCGCACGAGCCCGGGGAGCGAGGGGCTCTAACTCAGAAGGGGAAGAGGAAGAAGTGGAAGAGGAAGCTTCAGAAGACCCCCTAGACTCTACCCGCACTACATCTACAGACTCCTCGGAAGAAGACATCTAACCTGATCAAAGGGAGGTGTTCTCGGGAGACCAATCGCAAGGAATCCGAACTGAGGAGAAAAGCGCCGAGCTAACACGACTAGGGACGAGGAAATTATGAAGAGGTATGGGCCCTGGTGGGGATCCCACCTCTGTTTATAGCTGCCGACGTACGCATCCTACCGCTCCGATCACCTCCCGCCAAAACAACGTTTCGCAACCAACGACCGACAACGTTCCACCTGTCACACTCACATTGGATGCGTCCCTCGAGCACGGAAACGCCTGCGACACGTCTCGCCAGCCAACCAGTGCCAGACACGTGGGTTGTCGCTTCGATGAATGTACACAAGATCCGGCGCTTCCCCTTTAATGCGACATCTCTCCCCTGATCCGCTGACGTCATCAAGAAAATACTACTCTTTGACCGGGAATGCGCGCCGACGATATCTTCAAGTGAGAGCTCACCCCGGGTGATCGGTCAGACCACTCTCGACCCGACCCAGGAATGGGTCGAAATGAGAGTGGGGGGCTAATGATGAGCCTCGATATCGGTGACTCTCCAGATACTGACACGTTGCAGATGACGTGTCCCAGAACCTATAAGAAAGGATCAGGAACCTCATTTGGAATCACACCTCAGGCCTCCGGTCCGAGGAGTCTCCCGACCTTCGGTGGCCTTCCAGACCACCCACCAGCTCGCCTCCGAGCTATCACAGAACCAAGATGCTTCGGCCTCCAGCTCGCGCCCGAGCCTCCCACCGAGCTCATCTTCCTCGGTCTCATCGACCGACCCGCAGCCCTGATCACAGGCGCCTTCGCCACGGTTCTGCGAATCTCGCCATGCGCGAGATATCCGCCGCCCATGATCCCGCGTTCCACGCCATCACGATCCCCCATTAACGAGCATGTCTCGTCATTAATGCGGGATCCCGTCTATCATGCGGTCGTGACGCCAGGGGCGTAACGGCCGGCGTGATTCTCGCGCCCGCCTGCCCATTACTGCCGCTATATAAACCCCTCTCTCAGACGATCGAGGAAAGCAATTTTTACTCCACTAGGTCGTTACTCTGCCAAAATACCCCGCCTAACTTGATCGTCGGAGGGTCCTCAGTGGCACAACCATCCCGGGACTTCTTTGCAAGTAACTTAGCCTCAACCACACCAAACCCATTGAGATCCACACGCTCCGGGGGTCAACCCTCCAACTCAATCTCAGCCGTCCGTCAACACGTGAAGAGATTAACGGAAGATAACATCTGAAGGAGATCCAGAGATCCATCAAATTGAAAACTCCAGCACAGTTGTTCTTTCTTAGGGTACAAATAAGGTTCCACGTTCTGTATGCATTCAATTGATGAACGACATGAGCCATGTTAGTGGATCTCTCAGCTTTATAATATCACTATGGGGATTCCCCAAGTTTGTTGTGGAGCCTATCTTCAGTGTATTTTTTGAATATTATAATAGAGTTTGGTTTTAGGGTGGGCACTTGGTACATGGATTGGTGGAAGATTGCCGGGAATCTATACATTTTTGAGAATGTGATTCCTAGACGTATAATTTTAGGGATGTTTATGTCACACTCCGCTTCCCAAAATGAGAAACGAAGGCTATAAGCTCGCGACGTATTCATACCGAGAAGCACCCCTTTCCGATATGAATACGCTAAGCGTCTGGATTAAGCAGGATAAATATAAAACCAACAAAAATTTAAAATAAATAAATCTTATCCATCAATAATTATTACAAGTTTCAAGTTCATTAATAAAAGTCTAACAATTTCAAATAAATAAACAAGAGTTAAAGAAAAACGTCTTAAATCTTTAGGCATACTAACTGAAAAGGAAAACTAGAGCTTAGCTTAAATAGAAAGGTATTGACTGTCCTCCTAAGTTAGTTTCACCTCGTACCTAGCCTCTTCTCCTGCCCCAATGTCGTCTGACAACATTCTCCAGAAAAGAAAACAAAAAACAGGAATGCCGTCAGCGAACTAAAGTTCGGTAAAGCCCCATTTTATAAAAACAGTATTTGAAACAAAACACGGTATACATAATACTAGGCATTTTGTTTCTGATAAGTTAAAACTTAACAAATGGTCATACATGATTATTGTCGGTTTTCTTACATAACTAAGTACCATAGTATAACAAGATATTTAATTATTAGTTATTTAAAGTATATTCTAATTAATCGTTAATTATTGCAGTATAATCAAACAAGTATATAATATTTCAGTATTGACATGTAAGGCATGTTCTGAATTTCAATTTTCTGATCTAGTTATTCTATTTTATTTAACATCAAATGTTATGCAATATATATATATATATATATATATATATATATATATATATATATATATAATAAGTATTATTGAATTATTTTATTCCAAGTGTTAATCATATAATAAATTGAATTATGTTATTCGAAGTGTTAATCATATAATAAATTGATTACTAAACTAGTTACACGGTAGATAGTATATATTAGTAGTATCAGTATAAGGCATGGGTATAACTTTGAACGGTAAATGGTAGTGTGTATGTCAAATAAGTAATACGTATTAATCAGTGTAAGGTAACTAGAGTATCACGATATTCGATATATCGGTGTTATTAATTATAAGTATAAGCTCAATTTGTGAGAGTTTTATTATGTAACTAGGATATTCCTTAATTCTCACGGAACAACACGAGATTACGAGATTCAAGATTTATATAATGCAACGTACCGTATTCTCCGGTACCACGAGGAACAAGATATAATCCCCTGTTACACATAAATACCCCCATTCTTCGAGCTACCCCATCCTCATGATATATATATATATTATACATGTCATGCTCACGAGATTCATGAGTTTCAAGTATTCAAGTGGTTCTTATTAGGTTCATGTTGAGTTCAAGTCAAGATAGTATAATCTCACACCAGTTCGAGTGTGAGCGACAAGCACCGCAGGAGTATTCACAGACCCAACGTTATCATCCAGGGGCAAGGAAACACGGGCCCATTCATGAGTTTGTAATAGGAATCCTGAGATTCCGTTGATAGAACTCACAGCTCAAACTCTTTCAATATCCCTCATGTATGTTAAACTAGATGTAATAACCAGAAAACAGTATTGTGAAGAAATATTGTAAATTACTAATTATTTAAGTCAATTGAAATCTGAAAATAAACAAGAAATATAGCCCTAAGTGTTATGCAAATGTGGGTTCAAGTCTCTCCTAATTAGGATTACTGGTTTGAGAGATATACGCGTTTTCGTATCGTTGCGCAGAACATATTCAAATCTGTCCAGCCCCGACACATATTTAAAACACAGTTTGCATTATTTTCCGTCGGTTTTCAGGTCTAAAAAATTATTAGAAATTTATAGGTTTTTCGGTCTATTTATCCAAACAACTTAGTTCCGCGCGATTTGAATTCATGAAGCTCTAGTTATGGTCAGATTAATATCAGGATTTAAAACAGAAATTATAATTTTATGAAAGCAGCTATGGGTGTCTTGCAGGACATATATCTGATCATTCTATACGTTTCTGAGTCATCAAATATATAGGAAAGTTATAGTTCTGCCAATTAGACATCCATACATCTAAGGTTTGTCACAAACCGACATCAAGAACTCAAGTTATGTCATGTTTAGAAACAGTGAGCGAATCAGGACAGATTCTGTCCAGATTCGTCACATAATTTTAAAAGGCAAAATTATATAAGTTATGTCGGTTTTCATGGAAACATTAAAACTAGAAAAATCTAGATATTTCGATTTAGTTGTTCAAAACACTTGAGTTTGCTCAAAACGGATCTCGGAAGATAGAGTTATGGGTGTTCGAAGGTGGCCGATAAAAACGGTTTTCTGATTTTAAAAATAGTGACAAAAAATCTTGTAAAGCCTAAACTAGGCTCCGTTTCGATTTCTGAAAATTTATTTAAAGTACATATAAAGTTCTATGTAGTTTTTAGACCTAATTCTTTTAAATTCTCGGATATAAAACGTATATTTTGATCCTTTTCCGTAAAGGTTTAGCATCGAAAGTTGATTTTAACGACATAGGATTCCATTCAAAATATATCTATGATTGAAATGCTAAAAGATAAAAAATGCATTAAGGTTTGTGTGAGTTTCATTTATACAGCGAACCATCCATGTGAAACATGTGTACGGAACAAGTGTGTGGATCGGGTCATGTCACATATATATAAAGAAAAGGATCCAATAGAAGAAAATTCAGATAGTAGGGAAAAAAACAATAATATATATTACTTAATCGTAATCGGTATTTTGATTAATAACGTCGTAGTAATATCTATGTGTAGTTAATAAAGTTTGTTAAACTGCAGAACAACATGAGTTTATATAAAAGGTACTGCAAAAGTGTTGAATATGTACAAAGTGTCGATCAATAGATAGTTATATATTTGTTATATCTAATTTGGTACATAATATTAATTATAATATTGACATAGAGTAGCCTACATTCATATTGAGTATTAGATTAAAGATAGAAGAAATTAATTATGGCATTCTATAAGATATTATACTTTTGGGCAAGAACCCATGAATTAGGAAAAAATATAATAATAATCATGAGATGAGAATAGTTACACCAATGATTTGAATAGAAACCGAGTCATTGATGAGAATAGATTCAATCAATTTTCTTTTTAGGATTATATATATATATTTTTGATGTATCACAAATTATTAGTTATGATTTGAAAGAAAAACATAAAATTGTTTTATATAAAATATTCCTCTTATATATAATATAATGTATGTGATGATGATGTAATTTTGCTTCTAATTTTTCATATAATAATTATAATATAGGTAATACACTAATCAAAATTAAATTACACTAGAATTCATTTTGCAATTAGACACTATATTTTGAGACCTATGGTTAACAACTAATCGAACAAGGAGAAAGAAGAAGGGGACTTACAAATTGGCAACTTGATTTTTATATCAAGTTGCCGGTTTCGTTATAAAAATAGTCTCAAGTTGGTTTTGAGGCTTTCGGCGTTTGATCGACGATTTTTACTTCTCGTTTGATAATCGTTTCCTTAGATTTGGTGGAATATCATATTGGAAATGAGAGAAAAATAGAGAGGAGGGTTTCCTTTCGAAGTCGAAGAGGAGAAAGAAAAAATACGGCAGAAAAGAAAAAGATTAAGGTTTAAGATTTATTAAAATCCCATCAATCCCCTAAAATCAGAACAAAAAAAACATTCAAAACTAATATATCCGAATAACAAACCAATAATTTAAAAAAATATATAAATTTATTTTTTTAATTAAGAGAAAACTTTTATCTTTTTTTATAATAATAACCATAACCAAAAATTCTCACATAAAATAACATAAATTTATTATACTAAATAAAATATAAATAAATTAGTATAATATAACCATATTATATGAAAACTGCTCCAATAATTAAAACATACTGCCAACTAATAAGAATATAAATACAAAATAAAAACACAACAATAAAAATATAATCATACAATACAATATAATAAAATAATAATTATAATAAATAAATAAATAATTGAGAGAGGTTGGACTTTGAACTTGAGGATTAAAAAGAAATAGAAATGAATATATACCGAATTTAAAAAGAAATTATCTTATTATAAAAAAAGAAGTACATGGATTTTGCGGCCGTTACAGTTTACCCTCTTTAGAACCTCCAGCGTTTGAATGTTGAAACAAACGTAGAGTTTAAACAAAACAAGTTTGTAGTTTTAAGATTTGACCAGAAAGTCCACAATTTGAGACTTCCGGCAGCGCAAACGCATACCGTTAATTACACCCTATTATCTTAGAGCACATCTAAGACGGGATACCTTACTAAATTTATTAAATTGTATCATTTAGAGAGAGATCGTATACATAGATATGAAATACTTGCAAGCAGAGAACAAACAAAAAAATATTTATTTGTACAATTTGAATGTAAATTACGTCAAGATTGCAAAAAAATATAAAGTCACATGAAACTTCAATTTAGAAGTTTGTTTTAGGACTTGGGGGTATTTTAATGTCAACTGGACAAAAAGTTGATGGGCACTGCCCTATGTGGAGACTGCATCATTTCTTTTGAAGTGCATGTGGGACATTCTTGATGGGGTCCACACCATAAGCAAGCAACAAGAGAAATTTTGCTGCGGGAAGGCTATTTTGGGATCTCCCGATGGTCGGGAGGGGGTCCCATAATAGGCGGGAGGCCTATTTGGGGGCCTCCCGGTGACTTGTTTGGGGCAAACTCATGAACTCTTTTTATAGAGTTTCTTTGTGAAAACTCATTGAATTAAGTTCTCTGCACATACTGGAAATGATGTATAATATCATTTCAATAATCTATGCAAAAAGAACACATGAATTTGTGTTCAAAAGTAAAACATGGTTTTGAGCCATATTTCGTATGGAGAATACAGTACTTTTAGCACTGGATTCCTTTATAGAGATATGTTTTTCATATCTCAAAGATGAATAAGAGTTTGCTATTCACATATGTTATGAATACATATTTTTATGTCTCAAAATGAATAGGATTTTCCTATTCACAAACTCTGTTATGTAGACAAGTTTTTCATGTCTCAAAGATGAATGAGGTTTTCCGATTCATAAGCTTTGTTATGAAGACATGTTTTTCATGTTTTAGAAATGAAAAAGATTTTCCTATTCATATGTTTTTTTATAAAAGAACATAGAGATTTTAATCAATGTGAAATAGAAGTCTATTTCTGTTTATGTGCAAGAGATAGGGTTTCCTATTTCAAAATATGCATAACATGTGATGATCCATGATCTATGTTCTGTCCATTTTATGAATAACACATGAATTTGTGTTCTATATCTTCATCTTCTTGAAGAAAGCCATGGACATGGCTTTCAAGTTTCTCCATTAGAGATGAAAACTTATATAAGGTTCATAGTTCTCGTTGATCAAAGAGATGAGGGGAGAGAAAGAGTATGAGAAGAAAAAAGGAATGGATATTCTATTTCCATAGCCCTCATCCTTTTCTTCTTCTTTTCTTCGGGCTATGAGCATTTGGAAATTAGAATTTCCATCTCTTGATTATCCCCTCTTTTATGTTGATAGAGAGGTATATATACCGCTTTGTAAGTGGAGAGTAGTTGTAAGTACTCCCAATGATTTCAGGATGAGTTGGGGAGAGACCCCCTCCCCTCCCCTCCCACACACACACTCTCTCTTCTTAAAAATATGTCAAACTGTCTATTTTTGGAACCCAAAAAGGGTCTCCCGGTACCAAAAGGGGCCTTCCGGCATCCTAGGGAGGGTCCCTTCATCCAACAGAGGTGTCCCGATAGTTTATTTCTATGTGCGTAGGGTTCAATAATTTGGTCATAACTTCCTTTAGAAAATCCCAAATCATGCACCATTTGATTTTTTGGAAATTAGACTTAACGGGCTTTCAAATAAATACTCATTTATCCTAATTGGCTAAGTGTGTAGGAATTTATAGTCATTAGAACTTAGTCGATGTGCAGATTCATAAATATCTGATTTGAGTACTTTTGAGAGTCAAAAATTTTGACTTAAATAAATGACCTCCCATCAATATCATGTATATATACATGTATATATAAGTTGGATATATGATATTAATGCATTTTTTTGTTTCAACAAGAGAATGTTTTGCATTAACGTGATTAGTACATTTTGATCAAGCAATATATGTGCACAACAGTATCAAACAGTGGCAGTTGTGATTGTAGCGAGGACGACAAAAAAGATGTCAGTCAACGATGGAGGCAACGGACTCCAGACAGCAAGGACGACGGGCGGGCGGCGGCAGGTGACACCTTGCTCGGTGGTCGATGGTGGGGGCAATGGACACCCCGAGCATGGCAATGGAGGGCGACAGCCAGTGGTGATTGGAGAGGGAGGGCGATGGAGAGCAACGAGCGGCAGTGGCGGGCATCAAGCTGTCGCGACGAACGACAACGATTGATGTCGACAGAGGCTGGCGGACAGTGTCGATGAGCAGCGATGACGGCCGACGGGACTGCGTCAACGGCAGGCACCAGACGTTGGCAGGAGGCGTTCAGCGACGAGAGAGGCAATGGCCGGCGAGACCAACGATAGCGGGAGGCTGACCGACAACAATCATAACACTAGCTGCGTTAAACGAGAATATTTGAGGATAATATATGGATAAACGCCTATTTGAGTGGGGATAAAATTATCATAATTTGAGATAATCCTATGCTGGGAGATCTAAAATTCCCGAAAATATTATTTGTGTGAAAAAGAACATGCATATCTTTCATGTGAATTTAGAATTCTTGGGCCCTAGGCTACGAACGTACCAAGCCTCTCTTTATCTTCCACCGTTAGATCAAAGGGCAATTTGGTTGTTTTTTTTTTGTGCACACTTTAATTGGATATACCATAATCAATCATTTCAATTTTACTTATCGAGCTGAACTTTCGCAAAATTTAGATGCACCGAAAAAAGAATCCAAATTGTGCATGTATACACATCTTTTTTATTTCAAAAAATTCTTTCAGGATGAGATCTAACGTAGATTTTTGTTTCTGAATGCTAGACTGTCACATGTAACCAGTAGTCCTCACCGATTTACTAGACTTGGCACGATACACAAAATGGATCGTGTGGTATTTATGGTACACTGCAACAGTCTAAGGTATGGGGATATGATTCAAGAGAACTTGCATTTGCGATGCTCATAAGAAGATACATCTGGCACAGAAAAGAGCACAGATGGATAAAACAGCTACTCTACTGTAGTACTTGATTATTCCTTGTAACTACATGCAATGCAAAGTAGTTGTACTATGTACATTGACCTGTGCAGAATCTGATAATTGGCAAACAATTGTTCCACAGAATTTTGAAATTTTCAAATTGTCCTTGAAATAAACATTTTCAGTGCTTTTTTTTCCAATTACACACACTTTACTATTATCATTTGATGCATTAAGCATCAATATGCGGATATGAAGTGAATAACAATAGAGGTTTCCAATACGAAAAAGTTCGATAATCTTCACGAATGTAGTAACTTCAAAAAGCATCTGGAATTATATCATCTTCATTTAAATTCAATAATAAAAAATTCAAATTGAATATTTGCACACCTCTTAACAAATCAAATTGAATAATACATAGAGAAGTTCAAATGAAAAATATCAATCATCTGGGGGTGAAATATATTCTATAATTTAAAGCATGTAAAAGAATTTACAGGCATTTAATTCATTCCAAGCAAATCAGAGAAACTCAAAAGCCACAAAAATCAGACCAAAGCATCCAAAAGTCAATGTGAACACCACATGACAATTCTTCTTTATAATTTCAATTTGATATCCCAAAATTAATAATAAGGCTATAAATAACCACAAACAATTTTAGACATCAATGTAAAAGAAAAACTGATTGCGTTGCCTTCAGCTTTTGCTTTAACCCTTTGTTGTTCCTTACTTCTTCTATTATGAACAATTCGAAAACCAAAACATCCAAAACCCACTCTAACTAACAAATGTAATTCTTTTTTTCATTTTATTTTTATCTCAAGACAATTTTCGCTAGTCATGACAATATTATGAAAAGGAGGGGAAAAGTTATTGTGTCACTCAGCGCTAGGGAGGTACACACGGTGGTAGCTCTTTTTAGCAGGAAGCTTAGTTCGGCACGAGGGGCAAAACTTTCCTTTTTTGACTTTGACAGAGGCCTTCAGCGACGCCTCAATGCAACTCTCGCAGAAAATATGGCCACAGGCTGTCGAGCATGGGATCGTTATCGGGTCCATGCAAAGAGGGCAGCTGAAGGTTGGTTCTTTTGGAGTCGGCAACAGCTGCAGCGGCGGTGGTGAGGGGGGTGTCACGATATGGGGCTCGGAATGGAATAAATTCAAAGTACCCTGCCATTGCACCAGTATAGAACTATGTTATAAGATTACCCGCATTGCTTCGAAGATGATAACTATTTTTAATTAAAATAATAAGTTTATTATTGGTGGAAAAAAAACAATTATAGGTAAATAAGGAATTACGTGGGGCTTGTACTTACCTTCATTTCAAATTTTAATAACCCAACTCCACGATGAAACTGTCAGGAATTCAGGGCCTTGGAGAGCTGGGGCCCCCATATATGATATATCTCAAGGTAATTATTACCTATTTGGTTCTAAATACCTCATCCATTAATACCAAATGCCAAACACATAACTAAATACTTCATGCCAGAGATCAATACACTATTTAAACATCAACAACCATGTTAACTAAGAGTGGCAATGATTATGGCAAAAGTTGAAACACTTGGTTTCTTAGGAAAATGGAGTTCCATAAGGAGGTTATTATATGCATAGGCATTGGTTAGAAAGTTTGCTTATGTGAATCAAGGACCTGAGTCCAGCACTTCATAAGGAACAAATGCAATGTCACCCTAAGAAGTAGACAAAAGGCCAACAATGAATATAAGATTAACAAACCCTCTAAAATCATGATACAGACGCAGGGCTTGTTTTCCTAAGCCTAGCTAATTTCAGAGTTCTGGCAAAATCAATGAAAACTGAAGTTTTAGCCGAAAAAACCAAACCTAGAACATCAATCTTCCTTGTGTATGTAGATGCAAAAGTCTAAGACCAAGGCAATTGGATTTGATAGCAAGTAATACAATTCAGTCTAACCTTAAAGTGACTTCCATTTAACGCATTACATGAGAAAGCACAACGCTGCAGACATGTTAAGATCATGTGTGGGCGTGCAAGGACCCACGTGTGTTGAGATAAAAATGGGGTAAACTAATAGAAATAAAGAAAACAGAGCAGAAATAAACTCCTTACCTTGGTGTCATCATCCTCTTCCAAATCAAAATACAGCTGAGCATGAAGATTGGTCCTACTTGTTAAGCTGCTTGCATGATTGCCATGACTACTGAGAGATAATAATATGGCCGCCGGAACCTCTAAACTGACCCCTATATACACAAGGGTTTGAATGTTATCAGATGGTCGAAGAAATGTATACAAGAACAAGAAGGAAAGCAGAATAATCAGGATTAAGATAACAGACAAAAATACAGTTTACACCCCCTTTTAAAGCTTATTCATAATTTCATACGTCTTTCAAGCTTATTGTTCTTACATTAATAACAAAGCTTAAACCCTATTTCATTTCTTTTAAACTGCATGGTAGTAAAGAATAAGGCTTAGAAAGTGCATCAAGCAATACTTATGTAAAGAAATAATACGCAATATTGTGTGAAAAGACATCTAGTTGTTTTTTATATACACATACAATAAGCAAAGGAGCATAGCTTCAGCAATGAAACTTCCTCTCCAATGTAGTAGGTCACAGAATCGAGTCCTGTGAGGATCGCATTAATAAAAAAATTAAAAGATTCATAAAACATCATTGAAACTTAATCTAAACGAGACAAAAATTTAATTTCATTTCTTTAATATGTTGTATATTTGACGCGAGATGTCAATCATTACGGAAGCTAGAGTTTTAAGGCTAGAGCAAAGCCTGGATGAAAAATATATTTGTTTGTGTTGCGGCAAATACGATCACGAAGCAATAAACAAACGATAAAGAGAAGCACAAAATCAATTAAAATAGAGAACAAACCAAAAGACACAATTTTCGTGGAAAAACCACGGGCGAAGGAGAAGCGATTTACTAATCGACAAATATGGAGGATTACGATGTGGATGAACTTTCATAAGATCCCTCTCAAAACCCAAGCCTCCTCTCTCTCTCTCTCTCTCTCTCTCACTCTCATTAACCAAAGGGTTCTGCCCAATTAGGGTTACAAAAGACAATTTAGAGTATGAGGCAAATATAGTTGAAATAGAATTTCCAAAACAGCCCGATCCAACAGATTTCGAGCTCTGTAATTTCAGACATGTTGTGAGCCGGCTCAAACTTACCTTGAACTGTCTCATTATAGGATTGAGCCGGCTCAAGATTGTCATGAGCTGGCTCAACTTCCAGGGATCAAAAAATACAAGATAAACTCAACAAATCTCCACATTGCCTCGTACTCGCCACAAAACTCCTCCATAATATTAGTAATAACTCCACCTTCTCCACAAAATCCCTAAAAGGCTCAATGAGTGCGACGCGCTCCAATTAAATTCAAGCAATACTCAAACTTAACAAACGACAGAGATTTAGTCAACATGTCGCTAGATTATCCGCCGTGCCAACCTTTTTTACGATATCTCTCCCTCTTCAACAACATCCTGAACAAACCACTACCGTGCGTCGATGTGCTTCGTTCTGTCGTGATGTATCTGGTCCTTTTATCAAATGAATCGCGCTTTGGCTATCACAATAAACTATTATGATATTTTCTTGGATACCAAGTTCCGAAAATAATCCCTTCAACCAAATTGCTTCCTTAACAGTCTCAACAATGGCCATATACTCTGCCTCCGTCGTAGATAACGCTACCGTAAACTGTAACGAAGCATGCCAACTAATGACACGTCCTTCTTAAGAGAATAAATAGTAAGTGATCGACCATCGTCTGTCGAGGTCACCTGCATAGTCATAATCGCTGAAACCAACCAAACCGTCATTGTTCCTTCCAAACTCCTACCCCACATCAGACGTATCTCGTAGGTATTGTAAAATCCATTTCACCGCTTGCAAATGGTCTTTACCAAGAGATGACATATAACGACTAACAACACTAATTGCAAGTGAAATGTCGAGTCGGGTACATACCATGGCATACATAATGCTACCCACCGCACTGGAATAAGAAACATGCGATGTATACCTAATTTCTTTTTCGGTTTGCGGTAATAAACGAGCTGAAAGTTTAAAATGAGCTGCCAAAGAGGTACTTACAGATTTAGCATCTACCATGCCAAAACGCTCCAAAACTTTCTCAAGGTATCCTTGTTGAGACAATTAAAGTTTATCTCCCTTACGATCGCGCCTAACTTCCATACCGAAAATTTTCTTGGCCACTCCCAAATCGTTGGTCTCGAACTTGCCTTTCAATTGTTCCTAAATTTTTGAATATCAACCATATACCTTGCTGCCAGCAACATATCAACATAAAAAAACAAGTACATGAAAGAACCATCGGCGAACTTCTTGCAATAAACACAATCGTCATCCTTACTTCTCGTAAACCCAATATACTTCATGAAGGAATTAAATTTCTTGTACCAACGTCTAGGTGACTGCTTTAAACCATAGAGAGACTTCTCTAACAAACAAATGTGGTCTTCCTTATTTTTGAAAACCAACTTGCAGCCACCTACTTTCTTTTCTCTTTCGGGCTTAACGAGCTTCCATGTTTGGTTCTCGTGAAGAGATTCAATCTCTTCACTCATAGCAACTAGCCAACGAGCTGACTTATCGGATGAGATGACTTCTTAATAACTCGTAGGCTCACTGTTATCAACTGTCTCTGTAACGGACAAAGCATACGCCACTAGATTATCATAGGCATATCTTTGTGGCGGTCTAATGTCCCTTCGCTATCGATCTCGAACTAGTAGATGTTGTCTTAGGACTGATCTTCATCAGACGATGGTGAAGGAAAGATCTCCTGAGAACCTGAGCTTTCACCGACCTCAAATTCAACGCCCGGCTCATCATTTCTTGTATCGTCTTGAATTAGAGATTCCACGTTCTTCAGCCGCAACATAGCAGACTCGTCAAAACTGACATCTCTACTGATCATAAACTTTGGCAACTTAAGATCTGGACACAACTTGTAATCTTTGATCCCGGTAGCATAATCAAGAAAAATGCATTTCTTCGCTCGAGGATCCAACTTGCCTTCACGACAATGCGCATATGCTAGGCAACCAAATATTCTAAGTATAGAATAATCGACGTGCTTATCAGACCATACCTGCTCCGGTGTTTTAATACTAAGTATTGTATGAGGTGATCGATTCACCACATAGCATGCCGTGTACCGTCTCTGCCCAAAACTCCTTGCCGAGCCCTGCATTAGATAACATGCACCGAGTTTTCTCCAAAAGAGTCTGATTCATGCGCTCAGCGACTCTATTTTGCTGAGGTGTGTGGACAATAGTATGATGCCAAACGATACCTTCGTTTTAGCAAAATTCATTAAAATCTCCACCACAAAATTCTAACCCGTTGTCCATCCTTAGTCTCTTAATCTACTTTCATGTCTACTTCTCAATCAATGTATTCTGTTTCCCCAATAAAAGAGCAAAGCTCTGTTCAAAATTAATGATGCAGCGCCTCACGTGCCTTCCACAAGGACGCCAGCGCCGATAGGATCAAATCCTATAGTGGCGCCTCACGTGCTCCTCACGCAAGCGCCGGTGTGCAAAGTACAAAAGAATCTATTAGATTAAATAAGAGTTAAAACTCTCATATAGCGCCGCACGTGCTCTTCACGCGGGCGCCAGTGTGCAAAACACAGAATGCCCACCCTAAGAACCAAATTCTTAAATGGCGCCTACATGAGGAACACGTAAGCGCATGTGCCCAGGTATAATTAAATTCTACTATCTGATAAACAGAACCGTTGGATCAAAAATCCAACGGAGATGATAAATCATCAAGATACAGAATTAAATTCTGTTGAGGAGAAAACATTCCCCAAATCTTTCTAAAATAAGAAAGATACCTTTGGTTGGATCATAGAATAAAATTCTATGCCCTCGGTAAAAAAGAGAACCCTCGGTTTGAAAATCCAAATCACAGAGTAAAACTCCGCATATAAAAAATATTTCGCCAATCTTGTTAAAAACAAGAAAATATGTTCTGTAAAAACAGAAACCCTTGGATCAAAGATCCAATGGTAGGTAAAATTTTCCAAATCAATTGGGATCTCTTAATGAGAGATTTCTTCAAAACTAATTAACAAACTTGCTTACACTAAATAAAGGACCGAAAACTTCAAGTCGGATAGAGAGGAACCCCCAAAAGCTTCCAAAAACAAAAACAGAAAGCTTCAAAAAGGAATAGAGAATTAAATTCTCAAGGAAGATCTCCCTCCTTAAAAACTCTAGGTAAACGAAAAAATATATGAGATAAAAACATCTCATTTACATATCTAAAGGGTTTAACCCTTCTCAAAGAACTTAGTTATTTCTCTGGATCTGAGATCCACAAGACGAGTCTCTCACAAGTTGAGAATTTAATTCTCATAGGGAGGACCTTGTTCTTCAGAATCAAAAATTCAGAAAAGAACTAGGAATCAAAATCCTCAAAACAATGCATATAAGATAAACCTGGTTCTCATAAAAGAACTTTGGTTTTTAAAAATGAAGCTTGATTCTAGATCTACAAAACAAAGATCCTATTGATCATTAATGGGCAAAAATGCTATCAGCAGATAAGAAAAGCGCCCAGCGCTACACGTGTTTATCACGTGGGCGCTACAGAAGAGAAGAGTGCTTGGCACTCATTGGGCAGCGCCCAGCGCCGCACGTGTTCTCACATGGGCGCTACAGAAGGGAAGGGTGCTTAGCACTCACTAGGTAGTGCACAACGCCTCACGCGCTCCCCACGTGGACGCCATAAAGAGTGGTTAACACTCCATATAAAGACAAAATGAGTAAAGTGTTCAACACTTATTGGGCAATCCCATGACTGAAAGTTCCACATGATCATATGTGGGCGTCAGAACTCATATAAGTGCTCAGCGCTTTTTGCAAAAAAAAGGGATTGATTAAATAGAGCCCAAACAAGTACTTAGCACTTTTTCAGAAAATTTGGGAGGCTAAGCAAACTAAAACCCAAATTGGCTAAATTGCTTAAGTCTTACAAATGAGTCTAAATGCTCTGTTGCTGGGTCTTAAATAAAGAAGATCCTAAAATGTTGTTAAGTGAATCTTAATCTCAAATTGGACCAATGTATCCTTAAGAAAAATTCTTAAGGCCATAATAAACCCCTTTTCCTTCAAACACGGGATTTGGTTTAAGGGTACATCTCTCCACACCTCTGATATATGTCGTTGTAATTCTTCAACGTCTTCGGAGAGACGGCGGGTCCCGACAACCAAAAACTCCTTTCTTGTCCCAACTTGATATAAAACTTCATCAAGAATGGAAATGATACATCCCACGTTGATGCACTTCCAAATTGACGTGCACACCTCAAATCGGATCGCACCCCAAATTGGGTGCATTCCATATCACCATTATTCGCTTTTAGGTAACAAATACACGTGTGCGCAAGATGGATAAAAGACCGAGAAGTCCCTAAACTAATATTCGCTTCCAAAATGGCGATAACAGACCGAAATGTCCTTAAACTAATATCCGCCTCCAAAATGGCGATAATGGACCGAAATATCCTTAAACTAAAATAATAGAGCCCAAACGCTCTTTTGTTGGATCCTAAATAAAAAAGATCTTGCAACCTCGTTAAGTGGATGTTAATCTCAAATTGGACTAATGTATCCTTAACAAAAACAAATCGAGCCCCAAATGCTCACGTACATTTAAGTCGATCTTAATTTCAAAATAGATTAACGTTCCCTAAATAAAAAAATCCAAATCTAAAATATACGGATTTGGACTAATCCACGCCCTACGGGCGACAATATAAATTAGTCTCCGTATACAATCCACGGGCAACCTAAACAAACAAAAACACACACGACACGAAGTGAACTTCCAGAACAGGAGAAATTGGTTATCGCGATTCGGTAACATAATTAACTGTAGGGGCTTGCGCCTGCAGGGAAGAGCGTCCCCACAATCAAAAACCCCTTGCAAACGAGGGGGAATCTGATGAAGTCTTCTACAACGATCATGTCTGTCCAATCCTCTGATGTACGGTGCCATAAATCAACTTGGCATCTTTGGAGAGGTGGACGGATAAATCCAAATAACATCTGCCCCAGGATTCAGGCCGAACATCCCGGTCCGTCTTCCGGCGGTGAACAGATTCTGGCACGTCCGGTAGGACCTTTTCCTCTTTCCACTCCACACTTCGTGTGTCGTGTTCGTGAACGAAATCGCGGTTTGCTATGGTTACCTTTGGATTCGAGGTACTAAGATTTGGTGTCTTGTTTCTGTGCAGAAGAAGAGAACATCAATGGCTTCAAGCTGCACAACTTGCAGCAGCAATTCTCGCTCCATCCCAACTGGAGTGACTTACGGGCCCAATACGGCCTCCATCTTTTCAACGTCGGTGGGACAGATAACATAAGCCATTACTGGATTGTTCTTCGGGACCATGCTCCCACCAATGAGCGTCGGTGCCTCAACGCCGCAACCCGAAGCTTCCAAGAAGTCAGTCTTCGATCGACTTGCAACCACAACGGCCCCTCTCAACAGGCCGTCCAAATCCGATGCCTCAGTCTTCAACAGGCTGAGCCGAAACTCAGGCGTCTCAGTCTTCAACGGGATAAGCCAGAACCAAAACAGGCTCGCAAGGAAGCTCGTCGTACCTGAAGGGGCTGCTCTAAAAAGGATAGCCCTCCCAGCTCCTGCTGCAAATGAAGCCATTAAAAGTGCTTTACCAGTCAGGCGATCGGTCTTCGAGAGGCTGATCGTCTCCAATCAAATCTTGCCAAGGACGTCGGTCTTTAACAGGCTAGCAACTGCTGGAGCTCCTCAACAAAACCAGGGGCAAGCTGCAACCGCTTCAGAAACCGAGGCGGTCCCGTCTGCAAGACATGTTGGGGGCAACTCACTCTGGACTTACCCCACCAGCTCCAATGGTGGAAGTCGATGCTGCTGTTCCAACCGGGAACAGTTTTGAACCGCTGAAGAGCATGCGCAAAAACTCCCCCACAACGGTACTGAAGAAATCGCCTTCTCCTGTTGAGGTCCATGTGCAGGAAAAGCAGGAGCGGCCCCATTAGCGGGCTCTCCTCCCAAATTCACCGAGTCTGGCGAAAAGTCCAGGACTCTGCGATCAATGAAAACTACTCTCGCCGACTGAAGAAAATGAAGGTTCGGCAGGAGAAAGGCCACCCCTCCGTCATACAGCAAGGGACGTCTTCTACACAGGTGCCTGTTATAACGGCTCCTTCAACTTCGACCTCCCACTAAAGGACGAGGCCGGAGAAAATTCCACCGCCGGCGGCAAATTCCAAAAGCGACAAACCCAAACGCCCCAAGTCTGGGGGCATGATCGTGCATACGGTTTACATGGCTTCCAGAAAAGAAGAAAGCCATGCTTCCGTAGATCACCGGCCGCAAACTCGATCGCTAACAAAAGCTCAGGAGCAACAACAAAAGCTTCAGGAGATGCTGACGAAAATGGCAGCACTCACCGGACAGAAAAAAAAAAAGTCCGGAATCAGCGAGTGAACGGCGTTAAGAGCAAGAGACCGATACAAAGTTCCTGCGAAGGGTGCTTGAAAGGAAAGATAAGGAGGCCGCGGAACAAGCTGCTAACATAAAGCAGATGACGCTTCTTTTCAGGACATGGTTGGAATGATGATCCAACCAGAACCTCCAGCCGAAAATCCACCGATAATCGTCGAGGATGACAGAGTGGAAACATCAAACGCTCTTCCAGCTCTATCAACAGCTAAGGAGGAAACGATCTCCAAAGCTGCTCTTGATGACTATATAGCTCAAAAAATACGAGCTCATCAAGCGAATGAAGCGGCTGGCCAAATCGTCAGAACTAGGCGACCGTATCCAGGCTGGTATGATCAAATCAAGTACCCGCCGGATATACGATCCCCAAATTCCATTTGTACAAGGGGACATGCAGTCCACACCAGCACGTCGCTCAGTTTAGAGCTTTGTGCGACAACACTGAAGACGACGACAAACTATTGATTCGCCAGTTCGTTGGCAGCTTGTCAGAAACGGCTTTTGAATGGTACTCGGAGCTCCTAAATGACTCCGTGAGAACATTCACAGAAATGGAACTGCTGTTCACACAGCGGTTTGCCAGCGCAAGCGAGCGCATCCCGATCACGGCATTAATCAATGCCAGGGTAAAGCCGGGAGAAACCTGGGTCCAATACGCGATCCGATGGCGGAACCTATGGTCAAAGTGCGAACAACACATCGAAGAATCCCCTGCCGTAGGCATGTTCATCGGGACACTAGATCCGCAAACGACTGTCCCAGTTCATGACGTTTTTCAAGCTGACTACCTTTCAGGCCCTGATCGACAAGCTGGCCCAAATGGACCAGATGGGCCACGGGCCTTCCTCCTAAAAAATGGACCCTCGAAATGCCAAGGGTAAAAGGAAAGCGGTCTTCGTTGCCAACACTCAACAGCAACCGAGTGATCCGAAACCAGTTGCTCGCCAAAACATGCGTCCGCGCCTATCCCTGGAAGAAAGGCTAGGACGTGCTTACTCGTTTCCCCGTGACAAGACAAGAAGACTGTTCGAGCTGGCAGTGCGCAACTCATTACATTGCCCGACCCACGGCGTCCACCGCAACCCGGCAACGTCAACAACCCTAACTACTGCTCCTATCACAGAATGGTGTGCCACCCAATTGAGGATTGCTACGTCTTCAAGAACTGGGTCGAGGACCGGTATCTACAGGGGAAATTCGCGCTGTCTGAGAACTGGAGGGTAAACCCGCCACACAAGCACACTCCTAAAAAGGTGGATGCACCGGGAGCATCATGCTCGCTCATGGAAGAAGCTCCATGGGAAGTCGTTCTCTCAGCTAAAACCAAAAGAATGCTGAAGGATATCCAGGCATGTCCGCCAGTCAGGTAGAGAAGCCCACTTGAACCGGAAATCATTGAAGGGATGCTGAAACCGCGTCCTGTACCGAAAACTGTCGACAAAGGGCAAAATCCCCAAGTCAAGCCTTCAAAGTCTTCGAAGAAAAAGAAAAAGACCAAAAAGCCTATGCCGCCTGCCGAGTATGACTACAAGCGCACAAACATACAAAAATACATTGACGCGCTGGAGAAGTACAACCAGAAGGGGCGGACACCAGTCACCCTCGAAGAGTTTCTCAAGCATATTCTTGAGAACGAAAAGAGTGACAACGATGAGGAAAATGACTCATCAGAAACCGAAGACTGGGTAGCAAGTTGCCACATGGTTTCCCATTCATCATTAAATGACGAAAAAGCTCTCTTAGCGTCAGAAAACAACGCAGAGGAACTAGGGACAGGATCGGCGCCAAAATCTCCGGAACTGTCGGAAGACCCAATCGATAGGCTGTTAAACGAAGACTTTCGAAAAAACAAAGCTGATCAAGAACGCGAAACAGCCATATACGAAAAGGCTAAGCGTCAGCGTCAAGATGAACAAGTTGCGGCAAGGAGTCGTAAAGTACTTCGACCAGATCAAAGCACACCTGCGGCAAACAAGAGTAGAATCAAGACAGAGAAGCGGTTCGCCAAAGCCTTGTCAGTGGGAATGAAGCTGCCACCTCTCAAAGGAAACACGCCCGGGGTGATAAGCCTCGACGGAGAGGACTCATATCCGAACTACTGTCTAGATCATCGGAGGGTTACTCATCCCACCGAAGAATGCAGTACCTTCAAGAAATGGTGGCAATGATACGTTGCCCATCAACAACATTTCAAAAGGATGAAGCGTGAAGCTCGTCGACAGCGAAAAAGTGTGACGAATATGCGTGAGAAAATGACTGGCAACTGTCGTATGGTTGATACCAGTTCGGAAAACGCAAAACTCCAAGTTCTTACCTTCGGGAGCAATTCTGACGAAGAAACAACCCTCAGCCCTCTCTTCAAGGATTCCACCTCCGAAAAAGAAGAGAAGAAGAACCGCGAGAACATTCAGCTGCATAGACGCACGCTGCTTGAAAAGAATCTCGGACCTACAAACAAAGGTTCGAGCAAAAGAGACAAGGAAAGAGAAAATCTTTAAGGAAATTGCCCTCGATGATCGAGTTATCAAAAAG
Source organism: Agapanthus africanus (assembly GCA_030015575.1). Classification (NCBI taxonomy): domain Eukaryota; kingdom Viridiplantae; phylum Streptophyta; class Magnoliopsida; order Asparagales; family Amaryllidaceae; genus Agapanthus; species Agapanthus africanus. Next base: position 124,260,546 of record CM057350.1, on the reverse strand, counting down.
CTAGCAGCCAAGGACCCGCCTAAAAAAAATAAGGTGGATTGCAATGTCTTAGCACATCTAAGGAAAATGCTCTCGCAATTGAGCATACTGGATGCTCTCCTCCTGTCCAAAGAGGCACGAGTTTCCCTGATCAAGGCATTGCAAGAGCCTAATCAATTTCAAGCTTTCTTAGCTGAAGAAAAGATGAAGGACGAGCTGGCAGAGGTTCACACAGCTGACATCACATTCAGCGATTGGGATCTTCTCCTTGGAACGTGCAAGCACAACCGTCCTCTATACGTCACCGGGTATTGCCACGACATCAAGATAGGCAAAATCCTTGTCGACAACGGATCCTCCATCAACCTTCTCAACATGAAAGTGCCGAAGGAGATCTGCATGAACGTTCAGCACTTAACCCGAGACAAAATTACCATCTCCGGGTTCGACTCACGGTCGTCACAGACGCTGGGGTCCGTAATACTGACGTTACGCTTCGGATTGCTCGTCACTGACATCAAATTTCACGTCATTGACGCCAAGACTTACTATAATGCACTGCTCGGCAGGCCCTGGCTGCATGAGTACAACGTTATCCCTTCTACACAACATCAATGTATGAAATATTTCAAAGACGGTTTGGAATACACCGTCACGGGAGAGCTAAACCCGTTCTCGGTAAACGAAGTCCGAAAATATGAAGACGCAAAGTACTTCCTACCAGACTTCGAAAATACGGAGAGGTCTCATAAGCCGGAAGATAAATGGAAGCCCGTCGCCACCATCCCAATCTTTGGGAGCGACACCAAGGAAGATGAAGAAATAGTCTACTCGGGGCAACCCCAAAGCAACAGGTCCGGACCATCGGTCTTTGGCAGTGACCCTTAGGACGAGGCCAACACCGTGTTCTCCATTCGCCCGGCAGCACAAACCGTTACTGGAGCTGATCAGAGTTTACAAGTCAACATGGTTCCGCCTCGGCATTATAAGGAACTCGATGCGCTCAATACATACAGCGTACAAGAACTACAGACTTTCTATATGCCTCCCAGGCAGAAAGATGAAAAGACGGTCCTCTTCTACCAATCGACGGAGACCAAAATAAAAAAAAAAGTCTAGCATGGTGCCGATTTTGCGCTCGACAGTTTTCAACCAATCCGTCTCCCAAGGTACTACTCGGAGGGCTTGAAAAGCTGTTAAGATGCCAAGGTGTACCACTCGAACAAACTGTTCGACAAGCCCAATTCTACAAAAAGATTTGGGATATTCTCGAGACTCAGCGAAAGATGTCTAACGGGAAGATAGAGACAACAGGGCTCGGATATGTTCGGTCAAGGAAACGAGACCATTTCCACAGTTGCCGCACTATAAACAGCTCTGGTAAAGAAGGAAACGCTCTTCCAAATAGCTGTGACGTTGAAACAGAACGAGATCCCGCTCTAAGAACGTTAAGCCCATCGTTCGAAGAACAAGTTGACAAACTGATAAAAGAAGCCTGTCAAAAGATTCGGGATAACTACAGTCATGAAATGGCTATTTATGAAAAGGCCATGATGCAACGCCTCAACAAACGATCCACGGAGAAAGAAGACTACAATACCCTTCATCCTCAGCCAGATGTACGTTCTCGCCTCGAAGGAAAATCCCGAAATAGAGGAAAAAAACAAGCCGAAGAAAGCAAACAACGCCCGAAAACAGCAAAACGAATCCAAGAAGCCGTACACTCGAGGAAAAGCCAGCTAGAACCCGTCCTTCATGAAGAAAATAGGCCGGGAATACTCTTTCCCTCAAGACAAGACAAGAAAAATATTCAACTTTGTCATGAAGCACCAAATGATGGCACTTCCGGAGTCTCGGCATCCCGAACAAATAAACGAAGTCCATCGTCCGGATTATTGCTTCTATTAACGAGCAATAGGCCATCCTTTGAAGACTGCTTCACCTTCAAAGACTGGGTTGAAGACCAGTATCAACAAGGCAGGTTCGCTTTATCCGACAGCTGGAGGGTAACCCCACCGCAAAAGCATGAGCCAAAAAGGACATATCGCAAAGATAGGACCAGCCCAGCATCAAGAATGGAAACAGACTCATACCTACAATGTGATAACACTTTCAGAAAGGGAAGGGCATGAGGTTATGGATGACCTTTTCAAGTGCTTCACAAATGAGGACGAGAATGAGGTGATCTCAGAATTTCCGCCGGCACCAAAAGAGCTGGAAAACGTGATATACACCACGGCGGACAACCTAAGGAAAATTGACTTAGGAACGGAAAACGATCCGAGACCAATGTTCGTCAGTGAACCTATCTAGAAAATAGATAGCCATGTTAAAAGGCGTGCTCATGCAATATAAAGACTGCTTCGCATGGAATTATTCCGAGATGCCGGGATTAGATCAAAAAATAGCAGTACATAAACTGGTCGTATTGCCGGACATCAAGCCCGTCAAGCAAGCACCAAGAAGAATGCGGCTCGAACTCGAGATGAGTATCAACGCCGAATTTAAGAAACTAATTGACTCCGGCTTCATCCAAAAAGTTCAATATCCTGACTGGATGGCTAGCATCATTCCGGTGATGAAGAAAAATGGGACGGTGCGCATCTGTGTGGACTTTCGGGACCTCAACAAAGCTTGCCCGAAAAATGATTTCCCAATACCTGTTACCGAGCTGATGATCGATAACACGTCTACCCATGAGGTCTTCTCCTTCATGGACGGATCTTCAAGATACAATCAAATAAAGATGCATCTCGAAGACCAAAAGCATACTGCCTTCCGGACTCCGCTGGGCATATTCTGCTATAAAATGATGCCTTTCGGTCTGAAGAATGCTGGCGCTACCTACCAGAGGGCCATGACGAAGATCTTCGATGACCTTATCCATGAGATTGTTGAATGCTACATCGACGACCTTGTGGTGAAAAGAAAGTCATACGAGGAACATTGGGAACATCTAAACACAGTGTTTCAACGTCTTCGGAAGTATAATCTGAAGATGAACCATCGAAAATGCGTGTTTAGAGTCTCCTCAGGCAAATTCCTAAGATTCATCATACGGCACCGGGGTATCGAAATCGACCCCTCAAAGATCAAGACGATTACAGAAATGCCCACGCCAAGGACTCTCAAGCAATTGTGATCCATTCAAGGAAAGTTCGCGTATATCCGGCGGTTCATAGCTAACATGTCAGGAAAATGCCGTCCCTACAGTCATCTAATAAAGAAGGGAACCTCGTTCGTCTGGGATCAAAAGTGCCAAAACCCACTAGATGAAATCAAACAGTACGTACAAAATCCGCGGGTACTGACCACTCCGGTGAAGGGAAAACCCCTCATCCTATATACAACAGCCCTTGAAGGTTCTCTAAACGCGCTATGGGCACGAGAACGATCAGGGAAAGGAAAGAGATCTATACTATTTGGGTCGAGTTCTTCTGGGGGCAGAAAACAACTACTCCCCCAACGAAAAGCATTGTCTGGCACTAATCTTCACGATAACAAAGCTCAGACACTACGCCTTGGCACATGAGGTCCATCTTATATCAAAGTTGGATCCTCTCAAATATCTAATGTCGAAGGCCATACTAATGAGAAGGCTCGCCAAATGGGCCCTCCTCCTGATGGAGTTCTCGATAACGTATCGGCCTCTCAAAGCAGTGAAAGGCCAAGTCATTGCCGACTTTCTTGCAAAGCATCCGATACCAGCCGACTCCCCCCTAAATTGTGAGTTGCCGGATGAACATGCGTTCGACACCATCGAAGGAGAGAAGGAAGAAAATGATTCCTGGTAGGAACTTTACTTCGATGGAGCATCGTCCATAAAGAGAAGAAAGCAAAACACCCCCATAATCAAAGCCGAAGTGGGCCTTATCTTCGTGACTCCACAAGGAGGGGTACTGCGCTATGCCCTCTCCTTAACGGAGCCAAGGACTAATAACGAAGCTGAATATGAAGCTTTGATAGCAGGTCTCGAGATCGCTGTCGACATGGGAATCAAAGACCTCCTCATATATGAAGACTCTCAACTAATCGTTAGCCAAGTAAAAGGCGACTATTAGACGTACAAGCCAGAGCTGATAAGGTACGGTGAAAGAGTGCAGCAACTACTGACATAAATTCCCTCCTACATCCTGGAGGGTATACCGCGTGCAGAAAATAGCAAGACCGATGCACTGGCCAAGCTGGCCAAGGAATCGGCAGAGTTCTCGCGCCAGCTGAAATATCTTCGGAGGATTTAACAGAACCATCTGAAAGAAAAGAAACGATCAAACAAGCATCCCTCCAAATAGAGGATGAAGAAAAATTCGGATTTGAGGGAAGTCTTCTTAGACTACTTCAAATCCCAACGTACGCCCAAAAATGCGTCATCTAAACATCAGCTCATGAAACGAGCTATGTCTTTTGCCTTCGTCAATGATACTCTATACAAGAGATCGTTCGACTGCCCATGGCTAAGATGCATGGGACCAGAAGATGCAAACAGAGTTGTCCAAGAAACTCATGACGGACTCTGCGGTTCTCATCAAGTTGGGCCAAAAATGAAGCTGAAGATCAAAAGAATGGGTTATTATTGGCCCACAATGATTCAGGACTCTCTTGAATATGCAAGGCAGTGTCACTCGTGCCAAATTCATGGGGACTTCATCCACCAGCATCCAAACCCGCTACACCCAACAGTATATAGCTGGTCATTCGAAATGTAGGGAACCAATATAATCGGCCCCATTGAACCAGCATCATCCAAAGGACAACGGTTCATACTGGCAAAGACCGACTACTTCTCCAAGTGGGCAAAAACAGTACCACTAAAGGAAGTGAAGACGGAGAATATCCTCCATTTCTTCAGGACACATGTCATCTATCGATTCGGCACTCCGTGACGAATTATCTCGGATAATGGACCAGCTTATAGAAGTCGTAAAATCAGTCGCTTCGCACAGCAGTATAAAATAGATTGGAGATACTCTTCGTTCTACAACCCCGTGCGAACGGTCTAGCTGAAGGTTTCAACAAGACCCTGACGAAGATTATAAAAAAAACGGTGTCCAGAAATAAAAAAGGCTGGCACGAATGGCTGCATGAAGCTCTCTGGGCGTATCGAACGACGTTCAAAACAACAACAAATACAACACCATACACGTTGGTATTCGGCACGAAAGCAGTGCTTCCTCTGAAAGTGGAACTCCCTTCTCTACGAGTAGCGGTTCGCATAGTCACATAATTCGCGAATTATTCGCCGAATTCGCGAATAATTCTCGCATTTTTTATCAGCCGAATTAATTGACGGGCCGAATAATTCGCGAATTATGTGAAAAAACAGCGAATAATTCAAAAAACAGCAAATAATTCACAAAATCAAAACCTAGCGTCTCATATATTAATTTCTTGCTCGAAATCCTTCCTGAATATTTCCCGAACACTTACCGAATCTTTCCGAATACCTGCCGATTTTTTCCGAATAAATCTGAATTTTCGACCTTACCAAATTATACCCGAACGACGAATTTGTGACTATGGCGGTTCAATATGAGCTGACAAATGAAGAAAATGCTCATCTCTGGCTTGAGGAGCTCGACGCCCTCGACGAAACTCGCTTTATAGCGCAGCAAAACCTGAAAGCTTATAAGGCAAGGATAACGCGGTCATATGAAAAACTGACTAGGCCGAGAACATTCTGCCAAGGCGAACTCATGCTAGCTGTCAAAAGACCTATGATCCCAACCGTGCAAAACATGAGAAATTCGAGCCGAACTATGAAGGCCCGTACATCATAGACAAGGTCTACCAACGTGGAGCCTACCTGCTCATGGATATGCATGGCGAAAGACCCTTCCAGCCAATAAACGGCCGATTTCTCAAAAAATACCATGCTTGACGCGACATGACTTAGGTCAATGATAGATGACGACGCTTGTGTCCGCTCGCTATCTTCCTGAGTCAAAAACTCTGAATAGTATGTAAAGAAAACCGGTCGCCTCAAATATGGCGACATTGGACCGAAATGTCCTTAAACTAAAACTTCGTCTAAAAAAACGGCGATACCGGACCGAGATGTCCTTAAACTAGAATCTCGCCTCAAATATGGTGACATCGGACCGAGAGGTCCTTAAACTAGAATTTCATCCCAAAAATGGCGATAAAGGACCGAAATATCCCTAAACTAGCACGTCGTCTTCAAAACAGCAATCTCCACCCTTGAGATCGCAATCAAAGCCCCAACGGCGAAGATTGCAACTCAAGTCCCACTGGCTACACGGCTACTCCAGCGGTGAAGTCACCCCTAAGTCCCATTGGCAAACAGATGGGTCAAAAAAAGGGTATGTCCACAAGCAAAATAGGCACGGATGAAACTCGAAAGGGCGCCGTGAATAAAAACAACAGGGCTGCCGGCGAGCTTGTGAAAACCCGGAAGGGTGCGATCTCGTTAAAAAAAGATATGTCCACAAGCAAAATGGGCACGGATGAAAACCCGAAAGGGCGCCGTGAGTAAAAACAGCAGGGCTACCGGCGAGTTTGTGAAAACCCGGAAGGACGCAATCTCGTAAAATTTTCACTTATGAGATCCTCTCGACTCGTAAAAAGAACTCCCCCTATGAGACCCTCACGGCTCATAAGATTCAAAAGCCTTAAGCTACAGGGATCCAAACCCGTTCTTAAGCCATCGCATTCCCCAAGTTGCCCTACAGACGGTCCAATATTGGCCTTTGTATATAATCCACGGGCACAAATAAATATATCCCTCACCTAGTTCCACCAATGGTGTGAAATGTCCCCATATGGTGAACGACACTTGTAAGTCCTCTCGACTTATAAGGAGAAAACACTCTTGCAAGATCCTTACGACTTGTAAGGGAGAACACACTTAGGAATCCCTACGATTCCTAAGGAGAAAATACACAGATGAGATCCTCACGACTTGTAAGGAGAAATAAATTTATGAGACCCTTACGGCTTATAAAGTCGAAAAGTCTTAGTCGACAGGATCCTAACCCAGTGGTAGCGATACTAATGCCTAAACAGGTGTCAAACTCCAAGTCCTTTCACGGCACATGATGATTCGCTCATGATAATATTTCAGTTGTAGCGATGCTGATACCAAGGTTGGTATCAGATTCCAAACTCGCAATAAAAAACATTTGCGAGCAAAAAAATGCATATGAAATAGCCTAAATGATGGGGCAACTCGCAATAAAAATCAGCGAGCAAAAAAATGTGCATATGAAACAGCCGAAATGTTTGGGCAACTCGAAATAAAAAATAGCGAGAAAAAAACGATATAGCCGAAATGATTGGGCACCGCGGATAAAAAGCCGAAATGATTGGGCAATCGCGACTTTTGCGATATGAAAAGCTGAAAAGATAGCGCATCGCGGAAATCAAAAATAAAATAAAATAAAAGGAAATTTTCTTTGCCCTGCAGGTGAGTCTACACCGACCCCTGTATACAATTCATAGGCACAAATGAAAAAGGTAACCATGTTTTCTAACCAGGCTCCATCAAAGGGAAAGCCAGATCTTGATGGCAACATCTACAGCTTAAAGATCATCCTGACGTTCCTTCTCAGTGCAGACGCGACGTCAACAAAGACCCAAGGGTCGAACAAAAAAGGAGCCATGGCAAATTCCTAGCTCCAAGTCTTGACGGTTCATATACAACCTAAAGACAATCCCGGCGTTCCTTCTCATTCCATCAGGATGCAGACGCAACGTCAACAAAGGCCCAAAAGTCGAAACAAAAACGGAGCCATGGCAAATTCCTAGCGCCAAGTCTTGACGTTTCACATACAACCTAAAGATTCGTCCGACGTACCTTCTCATTCTATCAGGGTGCAGATGCGACGTCAACAAAGGCTCCAATGAGCCAAATCAAAAAGGAGTGACGGCAAAATCCCAGCTCCAGCTCGACATTCTTCTTGTTACAGCAGACGTAATATCAACAAAGGCTCCAAATAGCTAAATCAAGATGGAGCAATGGCAAACTCCTAGCTCCAAGTCTTGACGGTTCATATAAAACCTAAAGACTACCTCGGCGTTCCCTCTCATTCCATCATGGTGCAAACGTGACATCGACAAAAGCTCTAACGAGCCAAATCAAATTGGAGCAAAGGCATATTTCTAGCTCCGGACTTCAACTGCAATACATACAGTATAGAGATCCTACAGATGTCTACCATACTTCAGCAAAGAAACGGCATGGCATCGTCAAACGAAAATGAATCAATGGAAAATTCCTAACTTCAGGGTCTCTACAGCAACTTATATAAACCCTAAAAGACTATCGGAGATCATCCCACACCAGCGCCGAGTGGTTATGACTCATCGGGCTTCAAATTGAGCCTAAGCTCAAGTAAAAAGCGACATGGCAAATTCCCAACGCTTGTTCTTCCGACGGGCATATAGCCTAAGGAGATTACTTGAAGACGTCTTGTCCAGCCCCAGAAGGGATCAGAGACACGACGGTCACGGGGCTACTCGAACAACGACTTAAAGACCGCATATCGAGGAATATGCATCGGCCAACACGACGGTACCACGGACCAAAACCCTAGTACCACAAAACCTAACGAGCCTCTGTCGTAAAGAGTAGGGGTTATCTATATATAACGTTTGGATAAGTTTGCCTGTAAACCCAAGGGATGTAAACTAAACAAACTCCGAAATGAGTCCATAAACTAGAAACTCCGAAACGAGTGAATAAACTACAAACTCCGAAACGAGTGAATAAACTACAAACTCCGAAATGAGTACATAAACTAGAGACTCCGAAACGAGTGAAAAAACTACGGACTCCGAAACGAGTGAAAAAACTACGGACTCCGAAACGGGCAAGTAAACTAATTAGCGCTACATTAAGACATCAAAACACAGATAAGCGCATGCAAAAAATGTATATTCTAATTCACGAATCAAAGTGTTTAAGAGATACAATTAATACAAAAGGGGGAATACAATTACAATTGTTAAGAAGACGGGGGTTTCAACAAATTGGTAACCCGCTCCGCGCTACCCGCAGCTCTTCCTCGCATGCTACTACTGCGGCCAGCCCCGCTTCAATTTAAGCATGTTGTTGGAAGCATGATAAAAGTTTCTCAGCGATTTCCTGCTTGGCAACTTCGCAATCTTGCATGCCCCGTTCGGTAAAGTCAAGTTTTTGCCTTCGCGCTAGCCCATCAGAAATACATTGTTGGAGGTTTTCGAAAATGACTTACAGCTGCGCGGCATTCGCCTCGATCTGGACGCGCAATTGGATGGATTCGCCAGAAGCCGTCTCATGCTCGTTTTGCTTCAAAGTCAACCTGTGTTCAAAATATTGAATGAAATCGACACTATGCTTGATCCACGCGACCCGCTAAGCCTTCAAGGTCAATACTTCAAGAGCGAGACGCTTGAGCTCGATCTCATACAGATAAGTTTCGATCCTCTTACAATAGTCGACCCAAAAGCCGACGAAATCTTCGTTGTGGAAATTAACAAGCGTCGCCAGTATAGGATTGACTTCGTCAGCGAAATCCGCAGCAGAGGTGAGAGCCTCGGCATCAAGATCTTCGATAAATTCACTTAACTTCCGCCTGCTAATCACAACGCCCCTGAAAGATTGACGCTTAGCAAAAAGTCCCATAAGCATGAGAATGCTAGACTCAAAAGGGACCGAGGCCGGAATAGTTGCTGCAAAACAAATCGCGCACGAATAAGGGTTACATTTCAACTTGAAAGATAAAAAACCTGATGGACGAGATCTACCGTACCAGCTGTTGAATGTGGCACGACAGGGAGCACAAGCCGTGGTACTGCGGCCAATATGAGGAAAGCTTAGCAACATAATGAAAAGAAGAAACACCAAGCGAGTTATATACTAACCAATGCCGGAAGGGGGAACAAATTCCGACTGGAAGGCAAAATGCGGGCTTAACACTTGGTGTAAGCGATCAAAGAGCACTCCTGCAGGATTGCGACAATATATGGTTAATGCAGGAAAATGGCATCTACACTGAAGCAAAGAAATGAGAAATCTTCACCTTCCAGAGTTTGGATAGACGCAGAAGAAAGGGGTAGAACCGTTGCAGTCAGAGCAATGACCGACGGCAATTCTTCAGTCAGTACAGCATCAGGTCTACCGCGCCTATACTCACAATAAAGGAGATATCGTTAGATGTCTAGTGGGATTAAAAACTCAAAGATAATAACTCAAGGAATACCTGACTGAGCAGAAAATGAGTCAGTGCCCGAAGCATCACCAGTTGTGATGGCTTCCTCGGTTTCCATTAGGAAAGTGGATTCAGCACCCACATCTTCATCCCACGACTCGATAAGGGCCGTCAAAATGCTTGCATCTCCCGCCGATATCAAGAATCCACAGGGAGAAGAAGCGACAGTCGAAGCAACCCCACATTCCAGAGAAAGATTGACCACTTCAGGCTCTTTAGTCGCTGGTACTTCACTTGCCACGCCATCACCTAAATTTGGCCCTATTAAAAAATGCGTGTTATGATGCAAAAAAAAGGCTGTTGCTAAGAACCGTGCGTTGTTCTACCTTGAAGTAGTCGTTCAATATCTTCTCGGGCCGCACGCGCAACCTGTTTATGGGCAGTAGACAGGGCAGAAAGAATGTCCACCATAGGAACGCCAGAAGGTTGAGCATTACTCAAACCCGCGCCCACAGCCAAAAGAGCCTGACGTTTTCTCGCAGCGTGCTTTCTACGCTTCCTCTCAGCCTGGGTTGTATGAGCTGATCGCTTCAAAACTTCTGATAAGAGGACATCATCATCCAAATCGAGCTCGACCTCCGGATCCGCTGTGGCATCCATCATCGGCCGCTTTAGCAACACCTCCTACGGTGGACTTGGGAAAGCCTCAGCCGTAGCCGATGGCTCTGAAGGCTTTTCTACATCACCGCTCAGGGTTGGCACTACATTCGGAACAACCTGGGTTGTGGTGGTTCCTGTAATAGGATGAAGAAAAGGGTCAGATCATAAATAAAAGGAACTAAAAATATAAAGGTGTAGTGAAGCGAATCATACCAAGGCCCAAGGAGGCGCGGAGCCTCTCCTCCTCTTCCAACGTCTTAAGGGAAGCCGAGAGAGCCTCTTCAGCAGAAATACCTATTAAGAAAGAGAGCGTTAGTAAACCATAATAAATTCAAAAAAAGGAGGGGATATATACAGGAGAGTATAAATGAAGTATACCGGACTCCGCAATAGAGACTAACACCGCCTGTTCACGGGACAGTCGTTTGGAAGCTTCTATGGCAGCCTGAAGATCGGTATCAGTCACTGGCGCATCGAACAAACCGACATTGTTGCCATACTCGCACAAGCCCTCGCTATAGGGGGCATGGGGATTTCTTTCTCTTTTGCGAGCTGGCACCAACATCCAATGATAAGAGTTTTCGCTTGACGGGTCTCTTCGGACGGCAAGTCCTAATCTCTGAACCAATGCCCGACTCCGGGGATGCCACGGCTACCGCAGTCGCAAGAACATCCGGTCGAAGCCTATCAGGAAAAGCAAGTGGGGCTACAGCCGTAGCGATATCTCTTAAAGAAGGATGAACGATTGTCCATCGCTTCAGCGGGATCGTTGGATTACTAGCGGGAACGGCATCCTTATGGTCAAGCAGCAGCCGCCTCTCCTCCCTAATGATAGCACCCGTTGCATATTGGTACCAAGCAACGTAAGCATTCGATGCCCTTAGAGTATAACCCGGCTCACTGACAAGGAAATAGGACCCCGTATTTAGACGCATGAAGTGATGCGTCGCATTACGAACACATTTCTCAGTAGTAACTGGGTCCACAATGAACGCCTCGAGAGGACCCCTTGGTTGTAACCCAGATGCTGGGCAAAGCGGTGTGGGTTATATCTCATAAATAAAACCGAGACGTTTCGTTTTAATACCAGGAAACCTGGCCTGATAGAATACAGATGGACGATCTCACGAGCCCTCAACACAGAAGCTCCGTCCTTTAAAACATCGTGCAGCGGCTGGATCACTGTTAAAGATTCTTTGCCGATGGTCAGAACTTTGTCAACGAAGGCCGACCATGCGCGGGCGAAGAAACAGTCGCCGAGCCTCCCGTTGTGTCGGGTCGGGTGAAGAAGCATCGACTAAGTGCATAACCCGAGGAAAATTGTATCCCTCGTAAAATTTGGGTCGTTTATGCACCCCAAAGGCACCCAGTACATGCATCTCAATCCATGAGGTGAAGTAATGCAGCGGGAGATTGACGGGCTTCAGACCCGGCTAAGTAGTGTCAGACGCAAGACTCAAGCCGTGGTATAAGTGAGCCAGACCTGCAACCCCAACGGCCAAGCGTGTCCCCATCACAATACGGTGACCCGGATAAAAGACAGACGGACTCATATAACGAGGATGCGGGAGTGCGAACCAGCTCAACCACTGGCTAATGAACCCCAGGAAGAGTGTCTCCTCATCAATGCCAGGAGCAGCGACATCTGCGAAGGAAACGTTCAGAGTATCCGGAATAAAAAACTGCATTAAATCTGCTTCTGCGGTCGGTAGTTTGTCCAAGCCAAATCCGAACGGATCATCAAGCTTGGCGAACTTGGCAGCTTCCTTCGGCAAAGCCTCCGGACGAAGGAAGCGGACAATGAAATCTGTAAAGCTAACTCCGTGCCCGCCCGACTCCAGGAATAAGCTCTCGTATATGTTCAACACCTTAATCAAAGCTTGGAAACTTGTGTTGAATGGCATTCTCTGGGGTAAGACCCATCACCACTGATTTGGTGGCATAGATATACTCGTCGGGAGGAAGTATCTCTTCATAATGTTTCCCTCTGATGGGTAATCCGGATACCTCCGCAAACTCCTCTAATGAGATTGAAACCTCCCGATCTGATAAGAGAAAGGTGTGGGTCGGGATGTTCTATTATTCCAGAAAAGATTTGACCCACCACACAAGAGGAGTATGGTAGTGAAAGAGGGACACATAAATCACGGGATACAGCCCGGTCTTCAGTAACAGCGATTTCTTCGCCGACAGGATATATCGAGCCCACTGCAGATAGCCAGCCGAATGATGGGGAGTCATTCCTATCATGTAAACCTGCCCCTAAGGACATTACTCTCCTTGGCATATGCGTCGACCTAAAATGTCGCCATCGGCGGCTGCACTGGTATTGATGTCATGGAAGGCTGAAGACGATCTTCTGAGGTTCAGTTGACCTCTTCTACTGCGCAAGTTACCGGCGGCGGATCGCCATAATGGATCGCCAGGATCGGTTCCGAAGACGTTGCGCAAGTAAAACTGCGCCGACCCCGGATAATTTGACTGTACCGTGACCCCCACAAATGAAGAGACTTTTGCTCTAGGTCATGGTCCTGAATAAGTGCGAAGACTTCACGACCTGTAGGTACGTCGGCGAAAGCACTCAGCGAACGAAGGGAAAGGGGGAATCGAAAGCCATATACCTGCACACAAAAAAGGGAGGGGTTAATTATTGACACTATTCTTTTACACCTAAAATAGTACTGCGTCACAGTTCAAAGAGAAAGGGACAAGGGCCCCCACAAAATCAAGGTAACGCCCCATCAATGATGAGGCAGTCACTCATTGAAAGAATCCAAAAGGATTCTCATTTAATGAGAAAATATCATTGAACTCTCGAATTAAACTCCCTCGAGAAATGTGTTCTGCAAACAGATTTCAAATGAAAATAAGAAAGGGAATAAAATTCCTAAAAGAATTTCTTTAAAAGAAATTTTTCAGAGCTAAGCTCTGTAGAACGGGATAACATTCCAGAAATTCGCTCGAGAAATGGAATTAAATTCCAAATAACCTTCAAAAATCAAAGTTAATAATAGGGTAAAACCCTAAAGATCTTTAAGATCTATGGGCTACTCAAGTAAAAGTTTAGATCTCTAAGAAATCATTACAAAAGAAGAGCAAAACTCTGTTAATGGGTTAAAAACCCTAGAACATGAAGAGATTCCTTCAAAGGTTTCTTCAGGAGTTAAGACATGGTCATGATTCTTACCAATTTGGACAGAGTTTTAACTCTGAAGTGGTTTCTTTGAACAGAGAGCTGAGCTCTGAAAAGAGAATTAAATTCTCAAGAAAGGAAAAAGACGCATCTCAGAGGCCAAAGGCCCTACTTATAAACACAAGGAGACGGTTCAACTCCTCAGGAGATCGAACGGTGGAAAAGATGCCACCGCTGCACTCACGTGCGAGCCACGTGAGCGCAATGGTGGAGAGGCATTTATTTCCCCAATAAAAGAGCAAAGCTCTGTTCAAAATTAATGAGGCAGCGCCTCATGTGCCTTCCACAAGGACGTCAGCGCCGATAGGATCAAATCCTATGGTGGCGCCTCACGTGCTCCTCACGCGGGCACTAGCGTGCAAAGCACAAAATAATCTATTAGTTTAAATAAGAGTTAAAACTTTCATATAGCGCCGCACGTGCTCTTCACGCGGACGCCAGTGTGCAAAGCATAGAATGCTCACCTTAAGGACCAAATTCTTAAGTGGCGCCCACGTGAGCAACACGTGAGCGCCGACGCCCAAGTAGAATTAAATTCTACTCATGGTAAACAGAACCGTTGGATCAAAGATCCAACGGAGATGATAAACCATCAAGATACAGAATTAAATTCTGTTGGGGAGAATATATTCCCCAAATCTTTCTAAAATAAGAAAGATACCTTCGGTTGGATCAGAGAATAAAATTCTATGCCCTCTGTAAAACAGAGAACCATCGGTTTGAAAATCCAATGGTGATTAAAAATCACCATTTCACAGAGTAAAACTCCGCATATGAAAAATATTTCCCCAATCTGTTAAAAACAAGAAAATATGTTCTGTAAAAATAGAAACCCTTAGATCAAAAATCCAATGGTGGGTAAAATTCCCCAAATCAATTGGGATCTCTTAATGAGAGATTTCTTCAAAACTAATTAACAAACTTGCCTCCACTATATAAAGGACCGAAGACTTCAAGTCTGATAGAAAGAAGCCACCCATAAGCTTCCAAAAACAAAAGCAGAAAGCTTCAAAAAGGAACAGAGAATTAAGAAAGAAGATCTCCCTCCTTAAAAACTCTAGGTAAACGAAAAAATATATAGAGAGATAAAAACATCTCATTTACATATCTAAAGGGTTTAACCCTTCTCAAAGAGCTTAGTTCTTTCTCTGGATCTGAAATCCACAAGACAAGTCTCTCACAAGTTGAGAATTTAATTCTCATCGGGAGGAACTTGTTTTTCAGAATTAAAAATTCAGAAAAAACCTAGGAATCGAATTCCTCAAAACAAAGCATATAAGAGAAACCTAGTTCTCATAAAAGAGCTTAGTTCTTAGAAATGAGGCTTGATCCTAGATCTACAAAACAAAGATCCTATTGATCATTAATGGGCAAAAATGCTATCAGCTGAGAAGAAAAGCGTCCAGCGTCGCACGTGTTCCTCACGTGGGTGCTACAGAAGAGAAGAGTGTTTAGCATTCACTGGGCAGCCCCAGCGCCGCACGTGTTCCTCACGTGGGCGCCTCAGAAGAGAAGAGTGCTTAGCATACACTGGGCAGCGCCCAGCGCCTCACGCGCTCCCAACATGGACGCCAAGAAGAGTGCCTAGCACTCCATATAAAGACAAAAGGAGTAAAGTGTTCAACACTTATTGGACAATCCTCATGACTGAAAATTCCGCATGATCATATGTGGGCGTCAGAACTCATATAAGTGCTCAGCGCTTTTTGCATAAAAAAGGGGATTGATTAAATAGAGCCCAAACAAGTGCTTGTCACTTTTTCAGAAAAGCGGGAAGACTAAGCAGACTAAAGCCCAAATTGGCTGAGTTGCTAAATTCTTGCAGATGAGTCCAAATACTCTGTTGCTGGGTCTTAAATAAAGAAGATCCTAAAATGTTAAATGGATCTTAGTCTCAAATTGGACCAACGTATCCTTAACAAAAATTCTTAAGGCCACAATAACCCTCTTTTCCCTTAAACATGAGATTTGGTTTAAGGGTACATCTTTCCACACCTCTGATATATGTCGTAATTTTTCAACGTTTTCGGAGAGATGGCAGGTCCCGACAACCAATAACTCCTTTCTTGTCCCAACTTGATATAAAACTTCATCAAGATTGGAAACGATACATCCCACGTTGATGCACTTCAAAATTGACGTGCACATCTCAAATCGGATCGCACCCCAAATTGGGTGCATTCCATACCACCATTATTCGCTTCGTCACGTAACAAATACACGTGTGCGCAAGAGGATAAAGGACCGAGAGGTCCCTAAACTAATATCCGCCTCCAAAATGGCGATTATGGACCGAGATGTCCATAAACTAACGGACCAAAATGCCCCTAAACTAATATTCGCCTCCAAAATGGTGATAACGGACCGAAATGTTCTTAAACTAATATCCGCCTCCAAAATGGCGATAATGGACCGAAATGTCCTTAAACTAAAATAATAGAGCTCAAACGCTCTTTTGTTGGATTCTAAATAAAAATGATCATGAAATCTCGTTAAGTGGATCGTAGTCTAAAATTGGACTAATGTATCCTTAACAAAAACAAATCTAGTCTCAAATGCTCACATACATTTAAGTCGATCTTAATCTCAAAATAAATTAATGATCCTTAAATATAAAAAAATCCAAATCTAAAATATACGGGCGACAATATAAATTAGTCTCCGTATACAATCCACGAGCAACTTAAACAAACAAAAACACACATGACACGAAGTGAACTTCCAGAGCAGGAGAAAGTGGTGATCGCGATGCGGTAACGTAATTAACTGCAGGGGCTTACGTCTGCGGGGCAGAGCGTCCCCACAATCAAAAAACCCTCGCAAACGAGGGGAAATCTGATAAAGTCTGCTACAACGGTCGCGTCTGTCCAAACCTCCGATGTATAGTGCCATAAATCAACTTGACATCTTCGGAAAGGTGGACGGATAAATCCAAATAGCATCTGTACTCAGAATTCAGGCCAGACGTCCCGACGTCCCGGTCCATCTTCCATTACTTGAAACCTTGAACGTATTAAATACAACGCTCTTTAGCTTCAAAAAGTAGACCTAAATCTTCCTCGAATAATCGTCAATGAAAGTAAGCAGATATTTTGCACCGCTTTCTTTGGAAGCAATTTTAAAGGGTCCTCAAAGATTTGAATGGCTATAGTCAAGGTACCTTTTATGTTGTGCACCGCTGAATCAAAACTAACTCGTTTCTGCTTCCTAAAAATGCAACGCTCACAAAATTCCATTTTCGATATACTTTGACCATATAGTAGACCGTGCTTCGATAACTGGGCCATACCTAACTTATATACCCGAGCCCCATGTGCCATAATCTGGTTATATGCCATGAATTTAGATGATGAAATTGTCGCCGACCCGGTAGTTGTCGAGCCCTGCAACATATATAACGACCCTGTTTTCAAGCCTTTCATAACGATGAGAGAACCAAAAACTGACTTTCAAAACTCCACCTTCAGCGGAGAACTTATAGGCATTAACATCAAGTGTACCCAATGAGATGAGATTCTTCTTCAAGTCAGGGACATGCCTAACTTCCGCCAATGTTCTCACAACGCTATCAAACATCTTGATTTGAATCGTCCCCTTGCCAATAGCTTAACACGAACTATTGTTGCCCATCAAAACCACTCCACCATCAACACTCATAGGTGAAGAACAAATCCCTATTATGACATATATAGTAGGAACAAACCAAATCCATAATCCATTCATTCTTAAATCGATGTGTGTTATCAAGAATCACAAGTAGATCTCCTTCTCCTTCGGCAATACTAGTTTCAGCTAAAGACTCCTTCTGATTGTCTTCCTGCTTCTGGTTGTTCTACAATTTGAAGCAATCTACTTTGAAGTGCCTCTTTTTTACAATAATTGCAGGTCAAGTTCTTATGCTTGGATTTCGACCTTGACTTTTTCTTGGTACCTTTCGGATCTCTTTCCTCCGCGCTCGCTCTCGAACAAATAAGCTAAAGATTGACTATCGCATTCGCTATAAGTTAACTCCTTATCGATTTTCTCCTTATTCGTCAAATTTTCTGATATTTTTTATCGAGATTATATCTCGTCCATATATCATGGTGACACGAAAGTGCTTAGAAGAGAGTAGTAAAGAATATAACAATAAAAGTGCTTGATTTTTATCATCAATCTTAATATCGATCTTATCCAGATCTGTAACGATCGAATTAAACTCACCGATATGAGATTTGATAAAAGAGCCTTCTAACATACGAAATATGTAGAGACGTTTCAAAAAGAGTCGATTTGTAAGACTTTTTTAAATATAACTCCTCTAACTTCAACTACAAACTAATCACCGTCTTCTCCACTAGAACTTCTTGCAAAACTTCTGTTGTCAAACACAATTGGATAGCCGTGAGGGCCTTTTCATCCAACTCTTCTCATACTTCCTCCGTCATAGTGGAAGGTCTTGAATCCTTCCCAATAATCGTCTTCTTCAAATTATTCTGTGTCAATACGGCAATCATACGAACTTACCATAGACAAAAACTCATATTCCTATCAAACTTCTCAATATAGAACTTCATAATTGTTGGAGATATGATGTTGAATTAAAAGAACTAGTTGATATTCACTTAGAAATTTCTACAACTTGAGTAAAATAACAATCTAAGAAGATGGGAGAGGACAAAAGCATCGTCACCCACCGTAAAACTTGATCGTAAGATCGAAAACCTAACGGTTCAAGCAAACAAATCCCCAAACACCTTGTGTGCACCAAATCTCCCAAAGAACCAAGACGTAGCTCTGATACCAATTTGTTGTGGCAAATACGATCACGAAGCAATAAACTGTTGGATATAGGTGCCATGAAGGCAATTATTGGAATTGTATATGGACCTATAAAGATAGAACAGTCTTGCTCGAAATGATAATATACTATCTGTTTTGTCTTTATCAATCATGTGTATACGTTTTACTTATTATTACGTATCGCTAATACAGATAAAGCCCTTAGGATTTTTTGTTGACTTCCAGGATTATGATGAAGATCATACTAGTGGGGCCTGAATAGTCCATAAGCACATCCTTAAATATTCCTAGTCAAGAGAGTATCGAGACTGGACATCGATGCTCCAAATTAGACTGGTGTATATGTTTCCTAATCCGGTTGGAGGGCGATAGCTGATCCCATAGCTATTGATGTTTGACACCGAGAATTGTATACAGATGCCCATTGGAGAATGGGTTTCACTAAACGGACTCGCAAAGAGCTCCTAAATGGTATAATACCTAATGTCAGATGACAGTTATCTAGTGACAAGAATACAGGGTAGTCTTCTAACCTGAGATTGCCATAGTGTTTTATATGTGTTCCCACTGTACTCTGATTATTCCCCTACCATGGTTTTAAAGAGCCGTGCAAACAGGTTTTAGTTGGATATATTCTCGAAACATATGGAGGCAGTGAGTCGTCGAAGGCATTCGTCTCTCCCGGTATAGAGAGTTGATGTCGCGCTGTGTTTGATCGGCTATAATCATAAGTCACTGGCCATGGCGGTTGAGATAAACTGACAAGAGTTGTCAGTTGTATCCCAAGTTGTTATGAGCTTCAGATCAACATAACTTATCGAGTTATTGGGAATCCGACAGATTCCATCCCCAGACCCAGTATGTGATACTCTCAGACGAAGAGACCGGGCTATACGGTGATTGTCACTGATAGGCTCTGCAGGGTACGGATGAGCTTGCTTGTTGACCTTTCTTTCGATTAATACAAGGGTAGTCGTTACAAGCAGCTAGTACCGCTGACATGCTTATAGGTTAACCCGTGAAGGGATTGATCTGAAAGTGTTTTAGATCAATCAGATATGATTCTAACCTACTGCCAGCGTATTGGCGAGTCTTTGGAGTCCCCCACAGAAGCTTTCCCGGTTCTAGAGAATTGATGTAGTGTGCATATAGCGATACGTGCAGGAGTTCGGTTAAACACGTGTATATGATAATACGTGTATTAATCGGACGTTTGATAATACTAGCCGGGTTATGATAAAGCCGGATCATTAAATCAAGTATTGATTTAATGACATATATATATGATGATACAGATATATACTAGCATTATATCTTATTCACTTTCTCTCTCTAGTTATGGTTACGTGTAATGCAACCATATTATTATTATTATTATGTATAATATCATTATGCATATGTTTCTCTCCCCCTTTTATTTCTTTTTGCATGTCATGAAAAATGTGGCGAAAGCTAGTAAGCATACACACTCATTTGTTCAAGACACATGAATGAGACAGAGGGAAAGGTGATATGAGAAGGGTTTCCACTCTACTCTCATAATTTAGCCATTTGGTTTTTCCCTTTCTCTCTCCTGAAAAGAAAAGGAAGAGAGGAGAGCAAAAGAGAAAGCAAGAGAGAGATAAAAATCAACATCTTCTTACTCATTCAAATTAGCATCTTGTGTGGACAAGTTTCTTCACTTGAAGATAATTCTTGTGAAGATGAAACCAGCATCGGATTTCTTCGCGGTGGATCATCTTCGGCAAGGGAAATCGACATCCAAGCTCGTTCCCGATGGACTCAGAGCCTAGCCGAAGTCTTCTACATATTCGCAATCACGCTTCAAAGGTTGTAGTTCCGTAAAAACTCAATCTTGTTTGATATGCTCAATGTTTTTGTGTAACTATTAGTGTATTGATGTTTTTGGGTTTCGGTTGTTTGTACGATCTTTTAAAAATCGTTGTTTTTCATTCCACAAAGGTCCGCTTGTGTAACGACCAGCGTACAAACTTCCTACATAAACAAACGATAAAGAGAAGCAAACAAATAAACAAAGTCTATAGAAATAGAGCACAAACCAAAAAGCACAAGATTTACGTGGAAAACCCTTACGGGAAAAACCACGGGCGAAGAAGAAGCACTTTACTAATCGACAAATACGAAGAATTACAATGGTGTATGAACTCTCACAAGATCCCTCTCAAAACCTTAGCCTCCTCTCTCTAATTAACAAAAGGGTTCTGTCCAATTAGAGTTACAAAATACAATTTATAGTATGAGGCAAATGGAGTAGAAATAGGATTTCCAAAACAGCTCAGAATTTGGTTCAACAGACTTTGAGCCGTCTCAAAATTATCTTGAGCCGTCACATACAAACAGAGAGAAATTTGTAATTCTAGACATGTTGTGAGCCGGCTCAAACTTATCTTGGGCCGTCTCATCATTTGAGTTGAGCCGGCTCAAAATTGTCATGAGCCGGCCCAACTTCCAGGGATCAGAGAATACGATGTAAACTCGACAAATTGGCCTCTAAAATTTACTTCATGCTTAAATTTCAGGCAGATATATCGTATTCTCGATCTTACACCTTAGTTCAGTTATACTTTTACAAATATGTTTCAACATCATTAGAACCAAAAGACTTCAATCAACTGCTCTTGATGTCTGGTGGACTTAACAATTTGATGTAATTTACAACCAAGGATCCCAAGGTCATTGTGCAGAATTGAAATATGAAGAGAGGAAAAGATCAAGCTAGGTGTGTTCTGATACCAAATTAGCGTAGTTCCAGTTTTAAATCTAGAGTTTAGGCATTTGTTTTGCTTTCGAAGATAAACTAGATAAAGTGGCTATGGCTGTCATTAACAGATTAGATAGGGAGGAATAGAGTACTGAACACCTAAATTAAGGTTTAGTGAGAGGCTTATTCCTGATTCTTGTTATGTCTACATGGATCCTAAATTCAAGCTATCATATCCTCTACTACTTCCTTTCTTTATATTCTATAGTGCCACTAAGTTATCAGCTATTAGCCTCTTTTAACCATGGTTTATCCCACCAAACAAACCCCAAAACTTTAATTATACATCCTGAACCTACATCTACACCATCCTCAAGATATCATAATATTATCTAACAAAAGGTGTTTGAAGTGATTAAGTTTCAGGTAAAGATTACTTTAATTTTAGTCTTGAAATATTTTGTATGCACTATGCAAAGTGCAAACTCAAATTGGCAGGGTTTAATTTGGAGTATAAAAGCACAGCAATAAAAGACATAATCTTTTAAAGTTGTGTCTTATTGGGAGTACTATACATGAGAAGAGTACCCCCGATAAACTTAATAGCCAGCCAACATGGGTGTTTTTCTTCCTTGACTTCTGTCTCTCCGATACTCAACGAACTAAACTTATTAGTTGGTTGTAGCAGAATTGATGAAAAATTATATTATTAAGAGTTCTCAACCTGCTCATGGAAAAGAGAGGTTCCCCGGCCTCACTAGATGCTTCTTTATACTACATAGTGGCAATCAAATAATGAAAACAAAACAAACTTGTCCATTTGGGGGGGAGGGGGGGGTACCGTTATTCAAGTCACAGGTGGGCTCCAAATCCGATTTACAAAACAACAACAAATAATGACGATAGTTGATATATAGATGACAAGCATCCCAATTGAAAATAAGTGATATCTGAAGTACCCAAGATTACGTGACACCAACATCAATATCACTATTCATGGTTTAGCTACACTGACATGCCATCTATCACATAATTGTAAGTATTGAAATATGACCGGTCTTGCTGCCTGAGAAACACTGTTCAGCAGCATTTGTATCCCCTCTATTTTAAAAGGTAATGGCGCTCTCATGTTTGCATAAAATTACTACTCTAAATTTAGAATCATGCCAATAGAGAGAACGAAAACACCAGGATGAGAAAACCCATATCTGCATTTATTATGATTGAGAAAAGAGTTACTGTGAGAAATTAGACTATGAACCTTAGAATGTAAGAAGAATAAATTAAAGAAAACTTCATTTGACATGTTGCTAAAGTCATCCAACCGAGAAAGCACATGTATAAGAATATGGCTTAGCATGACCTCAAATGTAGAAATAATGCAGTCACCATTTTAAACGAAAGTTATCCACACACAAATACAACATTACAACCGTACATCTACAGAATATAATCTGTTAGAAACATTATAGCATTGCACAACTTCTTAGAAACATTATAGCATTGCACAACTTCTTAGAAAACAAACAGGACATCAGACTGAACTATTCATATATTGGCAGAAATCGATTTCGTAAGTAAATAATAAACTAAACCTGATTGCTCAGGAGGAATCTCCACAGCTACCTCCAGGTCGATTGCCTGTCGACGCCCCCTCCTAGACTGGTGCGTCCCATACAACAAACCATAAAACCGAAATGATTCAATATGATTTAACGCAATTATCACCAAGAGACATGATAGGATTCAAAGACATGAATCGTATAACATTTGATACAATCCGTAAAGCTAATACAATTTCGACTTCAAAAGAAATATTTCTTGCAAAGAGCATTTTCCAAGCATTACAGGTCTAGCATTAACATAAAGCAAAATCAAGAGCTAAAGAGGAAAAGAAACAAACTTGAGGGAATGCTTCCGACGAATACAGGAGCTGGACTTCGTCGTCGTCATCGATCGCTTCCACATCGATCGGGGAACCGAATAAACCCTTACTAGATTCAGCTGAAGGAGCTTCAGGATTGCTGGAAGATAGAGCTCCTTCAGCAGCAGGAAGATTGAGGTCCACATTCAAAACCATTTCTCTAAGAAACCTGCAATCCTCAAACCACTCAGATTCCCTTTCAATTTCGTAAACCCTAATTCCACATCATCAAGAAACCAAAACCCTAACAGAAAAAGATCGTATTTTTAACAGAATTATGAACTCCGCTAGAGATGGAAATCAAAGAATTGGGGGTAAAAACACCCTAGAGATCGAAAAGAACGCACCTGAAGAAGGGGAAAAGGGTTAGGGTTGAGAGATCAAGAGATTGGGGATGTTGATTTCTATTTAGGGATTTATTTTTTTTTTGGTTCAAGGAAAGAAATAAAAATGGAAGTATTTGAAAGAGAGAGAGAGAGGAGAAAAAGGGAATTTTTAATTGTAATTTTAAATTAATACGAAAGGGCTTTTTTTGGGCGAGGGGGAGTGACGTCACCTGCGGTGACGTCAAGTAGCGTTTGGGTTTCCGATGACGGCCAGTTGGAGGAAGCGGAAAGGATATTTCGCATTGAAAATGTACGGACGTTTCATTTTCATAAAATATATATATATATATATATAATAATGGAGAAAAGATGTCATAGGAGGGGATTTCCTCCTATGGCGTCGAAATAATACAACATCCATCGTTTTTTCCGACGATCGGCATCCATCATCATCATCGTTATCATCTAAGATGTGCATACACCAAATTTCATGTGATTCCACCACTTTTTCACCGTTGAATTAGCAATGCAAAAAGTTCTATTGTCGGTAAACCATTAATTTTGCACCAACTAAATTAACGGTAAAAAAATAGTATAATCATATGATATTTGGTGTATCCACATCTTAGATGATAAAAATGGAGGTGATGTATGCCGATCGTCGAAAAAATTCATGGAGGGTGGATTTTTCCGACGCCATAGGAGGAAATTCCCCCCTATGGTACATTTCCTCCATTAACCTCATATATATATATATATATATATATATATATATATATATATATTTCCAGGACGGAACAATATCCAGCGTTGGTTAAAATCAACCTATCCAACAAATCTATACCGTTAATTTGAACCGCTACTTTAACTAGCGGTTAAAATTGAACGGGTCGGATTAAACCGCTTGTCACGTCCCGCTTCCCATAGTGCGCTAAGATCGGTACGTGACAGAGCCAACCATGCTACCTGTGACTAGAAAACATCCCTCCACAGTCACATTACGACTGTCTATAAGATATCAAGAACAGTAAAAATAAATAATTTATCTAGTACATGTCCATCTGCCAGAATAAAGAGTTAAGAAATAATATGCGGAAGCAATAAATCCAAATAACAATAACAATCTGGAAAGTACGTCCCAAATACGGGCTCACATCAGGAAATGAAAATGCTGAAAGAAAACTAAACTAAAATACTAACAGGATCCTCACTGCTCGGCATGTCGGTTAAGATGCTCCTGGTCAGCCTGCGACAAAGATAGAGAATCTGGGCCATGCAAAACCCAGACGTCAATGCGTCATAATATCAAACAATAAAAATATAATCAGGAGGTAACAAGATATGCATGCATGAGTATGAACAATAATAAGTGTATAACAGTAACATGAGTATGGAACCGTGAAGTGTATCAGTGTATGTGATGTGCGATGAGTAATCTAACTATAATACTGGGTTATCTACTCTCAAGTCTTTGAAATCAATTTGATAAATCGTCGATGTAACTCAATAGTATCCCGTGTGTACCCGGGACCACGGTCTAGACTCTCGGGGCTAGATCCGAGACGTGCCGCTAAGCACAAAACAGGAAATATGTACAGACGAATGATGTGAGTAACATCATCCCGGGACTGGCCTAGCCCCAAAATTGATCAGTATAAGCGTCGAACTGTTGAGTTACAGGTCAGATTTCATCATTGATTTCCCCTTACCCCTAAGTTATGTGTTCAAGTCAGGTATTGATAAATCTGGAGCTAATGCCAACACAGGATCAAGCAGGTGCAGGTTTGTCCATACAGACAACAAGATATGTCCATCGGGACAACAAGTCAGGATTGTCGGCATTAGGAACAGGATCAGGTATAAAGTCAAGCAGTGGTGTATCAGGTCATGTCAGGTAGTGCACGTGCATCAAATGGATGCCCAACAGTAACATGTAGCAAGTACAGAATCAGGGTAAAAGTACGGATGTACGGTAAAAGTATGGATGCACAAATATCTATTAGGGGTTACATCATGACTATGTAGGATGCACATTATCAAGCATGAGATACTAATGTAACAGTAATATGAATTAATATGACATGGCATGTAACTAGATATGTAGAATTAATGGTATGGATACATAATAAAACATGGATGCACAAATATCTATCAAGGGTTATATCTACAGCTCCATGACCATGTAGGATGCACATCATCACGCATGGGGTGTTAATACCCCAATAACATGAAATAATATGATCTGTAGATGCAGCTACATAATAAATGATATGGATGCTGTAACGTTTTAAAAATGATTAAATAAATAATTAAATGAATAAAAGTGTTTAAGTGAATTTTAGGATTTTCGGTAAAGTAAAATGTATTTTTCGTAAAACCAAACCGTGATTGTTTTCATTATAAAATTTAAAATATCTATTTTAATTATGAAATTACTAGTAAATGGTGTTTATTTAGCCACTTATAAATTTTTAGTTTAATAAAATATTTTTCCTAAATTAATTATTTTAAATATTAACATAAGCTTTATTTTTACACTAAATTAGTGTAAATTACAAATTTAAATGGTTTTAATTTGTAAAAATGAACCATGGCATATTAGAAATTAGTGTGTATCATGCAAAATTTATTTGCAAATTTTTCCTATTTTCTAGAGCTTTCTTGAGTTGCTATAGTAAACAAATAAATAAATAATTAAATAAACCATGAAAAGACCTTTAAGTGATAATTCTCCTCTTGAAACTTCTACACTTTTCCTTAATCATTTCTTTCTCTCCCTCACTCCCTCAAGGCCGGCCACAACCCCCCATGGCTGCCCCTCCCCTTTTCCCACCTCATTTTTATCCAAAATTCATTAAAAACACATCAAAAATTCAAATTAAATTCCACAAAATCCTAATTATTTCATACCCTTTATTCTCTACTCTTCTTTACATGGATTTTGGAGTGGGAAAGCATGTATTTTTTAGGCTCATTTTCAAGTTTGGACATGAGGTTGTGGAGGTATAAATCTTTCTCTTTTGTTTTATTTCTATTAGATATTTCTTTTAAAGCATAATTAGATTAATTAGATTAATTCTAGTTGCAAATTCTAAAATTCAAGTTAGGTTTGTAAATTCAAGTTATGATTTTTAATAATTAATTAGGGTTATAATAGTTAGTTTAACACTTTTAGAATTGGAAAATATTGCATGGTTGTTAAATTGTAAAATTTTCATTTAAAATTGTTTTAAATAAGGAAATTAGCTAACTAGATTTTTCTAAAATGGGTTTGTGGGTAATATAAAATTCCAATTAAATTTGCTATCATTAGATTGTAGTTTTAGTGAGAATATTAGCATGTTAATGGAAAGAAAAACTTAGTTTGATCACTAGATTACTTTGATAATTGGAAAATAGTGATAAAATGCTATTATTTTGTAAACTAGATTTTGGAAATTCCTATATAAATGTGATTAAAAATATTATTTATGGTTTCATTAAATCATTATCATTATGAATTATGGTTTAATACATTAATTCATGCAAAATCATGTTTTGTGGTGGAATTGTGGTATTTTGCTTGAAAAATGTTAAAATTGTTAAAAGTTGCAAACTAGAAATTTCAAATAAATGCAAAATTGTGTAATAAAAATATAGTAATGGTTTGTATAGTCTAGTAATGCTATTTAATGAGTTTTATGACCATTAGTTTCATTTAAATATCAAGTTTTGATGAAAAACGGTATACTGGCATTTTCGGGTTTTACGAAATTGGACGGTTTGATGGATTTTAGGGTTTCGATGGATTTAATCGTGTTTTATGGTATAAGTAATGTGTTTTAAAACTACAAGTTGTTTGATGATGTTATCTCGATCCATCGGAGTTTGTACGCCGATATCGAGCGGTATTTGGTTCTTTTGCGTGGACGGGACATAGGTTTTAACCTATGCTTGTTCCTTTAGATCGTTTGACTTTCGTATGTGATTCAGTTTACGATGCTATTTATATGTTTGCGTCTAGGTACCCCCCACGTGGACTGCGGGCGATGAAGAGGAGGATGGCGACACTGTCTTCGGCAGACATGGACCAGGTGAGTAGATGCATATCTACGGGGGGAAGTCGGATGGATGGCGTTTAGCACCCCCGCAACGTAGAATAGGAATAGCACTTATTGACATTAGGAAACCAGATGTGACCCTAGATTCTTACTGAGTAGGACCCTGGTAGTGACCCTAGGCGAGGCTAGACTGATTTAGGAAAACCACACCTGAGGATGAATACTTTGGGAGAGGTTCGTAGGTTTCTGATAGAAACACACACGCACACACTAAACTCGACATGGGGTATACGTATATGTGTGTATATATATAAAAATAGGTATAGGTGTATATATATATACAACACGTATATGGGATTCATTGATGTGATATGATATCTGAGGTATGATGAAACAGTATAACTGGGCTTGATGCCGTGATTCTTGACTATACAGTCGTATTAAAGTGTTAGCGGATCATTAGAGAATGAGATAATGAACATGAATATATAAATTATAAAGGGTGGTGGTGATATGGAGGTACATGGGACGCTAAAATAGTACTTGGGCTGTAGCTTGTGACTGATCACGATATGATATATGTATGACTTAATCACAATATGACACATGTGACATAATATTTCTGAGGATAAACTAAGGATTATTCTATGATGGCAATGATATATGATTGATGTAGGCGATTACAGTTTAGCATCTTGATCATGACATGTGTTGATGATGATATTATACGAATAATGAGACACGTAGGTGATATTTGACCCGTACCCCGATATTGGGATGCCGTACGATGGATTTTACCGTACGAGGCATAGATGTGATGATTGATCCGCACTCTTGATTTGAGGAAGTCGTACTATGTACGTGACTCTATTGAGGCAGGATCGCCGACTATTAGAGATATGGACTCAGGCTTTAGGCATACTTCTATCGACCAGTTCTTAGGTTTAGTTTTCCTTGGGGGGGTTAGATGGACACTACGTTAGGTTCGAGTCGTATAGTGGTAGTGGTAATTGTATATCAAATGAGTGGATAACACACATCCATCTTTACTTTCACATTGTAATCATAATGTTGCATGTTCTTACATAGGTTGCTATAATCAGTATAAACTTTACCTATTAGGACACCAGCACCATTACCGATGATGCGCATATTCCACGCACACTTATTTGCCGGCTCACACACATCATCATCGGTAATTGCTATGTCACGTACACTTTAGATCATATGGTCTTTTATGGATAGAATCAGTTAACAACTAGACCGATATAATAGTGTGATTATTCTCTGATGTTAGTATAGACATGATATTTATTACTTAGACATTCATGCATTCATATTTTCATGTTATCATGCAGTATTATGGGCATATGCCGACACTTATCATATAGTTACTCATGATTTTGAGATTTGGATTTCTATGAGATTTCTGGATTTTGGGGAAAACCGCAAGAATATGTAAAAAAAACTTCTCTCTCTCCTCCTCCTCTCTTTTTAAAAACATAAGATGCGGTTTTCTCGTGATGTATGTGTCGTCCACCATGAGATTTCATGTTTTCTGTTGGATTTCGAGACCCGATTCGAGGAGTGGATGAACCGTCTCGGGTACATGGTGGGCCCGGTATGGTACCCCGGGACAAGAAGATCGGGTTGTAGACGATGAGCCTGGCAGGGGAAGGCTACCTACCGGTGATGTCTGGCGCGGCGGATATCCGGAGGATACCGACCGTTGTCGTGAGATTTGATGATATGGGCCGATCCGGACTGACGGAGCCCGAGATATTGAGACTTGAGATTACATGTGTTGTGTCGATGCTTGACACGGATTTCCATGGATTTCATTGTTGAGATTTCAGATTCTTATACACATTTTACTATGATAATAGCTAAAGATTTCTTATACATATATATCTGGATTTCAGGATTTGTTACTTTACATTCATGGTGCATGCATTTCATTTTATATGACATAGTATTATATGAGGCACTGACACGAGCATGGAGTATCTGCACTTACACGTAGTTTTACCTTGCTATTACTAGTTGATTGGGATATAATAGTGTATTATTATGACCTAGGATAGCGTCGTGCATTCGATTTCTTTTCGTAGATGTCTTCTACTCACGAGTTGGCAACTCACCCCCGTTGTGCCAAATTTTATTTCAGGTTCGATGTACAGGTTTCCGTAGCAGCTTGTTGGCACATCTTTTCTTCAGGGTGATTTGCACGGTAGGTTGGTTCACTTGTATCCGAACCACCATTGTACTTTTATTCATTCATTTGTATCTAGTGAGCTCCATCAACCATACTTGTATTACTTGATAAGTTTATAGGACCAGTCTTTTATTTTGACCTTAGAGTCGCGCATGTATTATTCTGATCTGGTGGTTTTGTTTTCTTTTGAGTTTTGAGCCTCGCCTATTGGCGTTGTATATTATTGTGCTTGTTGTGGTTGTTTCCGCCTGTTGGCGTGGATGCTAGCTCCCGTTTGGGGATGCTTTTTATTGTTTATGTGTATTATACTTGTTGTACCCGTTTGGGGGCCAGTTTTTACAGAGGAGACTCTGCCGAAATTTTTGGTAAATTTGCTGATGTTTTTATACTTGTTTTCTTTTCTTTTCTTCTTTTTCTTCTTTTATGGTTTTGATTTCTGGGCTTCGGCTTACTTAGGTCACGTGGCGCCTCTAGATGCTTCGTAATCTAAGTGCCGGTCACGTTCCGTACTTTCGGGTCGTGACAGATGCATACGGGTATCCGAAAACAGTAAAACATTAATATGGGTGTACAGTGCAATCAACATATGATATTTTTATTCATATGGATGCAAAATAAGATACATAGCATGTAGCAAGATGAACTTGCCTGAACGGATCACCCGACGGGGTGCGCACGCTGCGTTGAACGTCGGGTAAATGTCGCAACGCACACACGGCACACGGAACAGGTCCAGACAAGGCAAAAAGGCAACCACGCTGGCTGGGAATGTTTACTGGGTCTTCCAGATCGGCAGCGGCAAGCACGGCTCCGGCGATCACCGGAAAACCAGATCAAGAAAAGAAAAAGAGAAAGAAAGAAAAAGAAAAAAAAAAGAAAGAAGAGAAGAACAGAGAAGAGAGGGGATGGTTTGGTGTACAGGGTTCAGAGAGGAAGACGAGAGGGAAATGACGAGGTCGTGGGTCACCGGAAATGGTGTTTCACGGCCATGGCAGCAAGGGTTGCGGGCAACTGCAAGGTGTTAGGATCCTTGGTGTGCAGGGAAGGAGCTTGGGGGTGTTGGTGAGGAGGAGGGAAAGTGATGGTGGTGGTGATGAGGCCGACGAAAAAGATCGGCGGCGAGGGGCGACGTGGGTGCAGGCGAGGTCGGGGTTATGGGGTTTATAGGTTCTTGGGTTCAGGTGAGGGTGGTGTCGGGTTGTGAGAGGGGAGAGGAAGAAGGGGGTGTTGTTTCGAGGACTAGATGATGGTGGCGACGACGGGGAGGCACGGCGACGAGGTCGGGTGAGGCATGGGGTCGTGGGTTCATCGCGAGAGGAGTCATGGGGAGAGGAGAGAGGTGGTGTTGTCGGAGAGACGAGGGAGGAAGAAGTGGCGGCGAGGACGAGGTGGTCAACGGGGAGGCGGAGGGCGCGGGCGTGGGCTTGGGTTCGAGCGCGAGGAGGCGACGGCAGGAGATTTTGGGAAGAAGAAGATGATGAGAGAGAGAGGGACGTGGGGGTGAGAATATGTTTTTTTTGAAAATAAAGAATTATTATATATATATATATATATATATATATATATATATATATATATATAGTAAACGAGAGAGAGAGCGCTAGAGATAGGGGGTTAGAAACTGTTGGGATTAGGATTTGATTAAAAAAAATTATATAATAAAATATATAGTACGAGATAGAGAGAGAGGGAGCATGTGAGGAAAATATATGAACACATATATTATCTTATATGATAATATAATATTGGTAAATTTTGAGTTTTCAGGCTAATCTAAAAATACTCCAAAATATGCCCGGTTTGGGTCTAAAATTACGGTTTAAAATTACGAATAACATGCGTGTCAACTAAAACCAAAATACGATATCCAAGTAACGAAAATGCATACCCCCAAGAACGGATGCACGTAGCGTGCACGTAGCGATCCAAACAGGTCCGTTTCACTAAACGGGACGAGAACACGATGTACGGATGCTACCACAGGGTCAGGGGTATGATGCAGGCCATGCTAGATATTTTTAAAATATTTTATTTGACTTTAAATATTATATTAAAAAAATGCAGATGCCAGATATAATGCCAGTATGCAGTATAAACAAAAAAATATATAAAAGTGCACGGATCCACGTAACTAGCCGGGATAAATCATAAACAGGAATCAAAATGGGTTTCCAGCAAGTGGGTCGGGTCGGATGCAAAGACAGGTATCAATACACTATTCGCACCCAAAACACAATAAATCAAGAAATAGTTATAAATAAAGAAATACCTAAAATAGAACTGGTATAATGAACTAGAGTGTTACATTATACCCAACTACAAAAGAATTTTGTACTCGAAATTCCCAAAACAAGAAAAAAAAAACATGAAACTACGAGAAGAGGTGTGGAAACTTCTGTCGAAATTCGTCTTCTCGTTCCCAAGTCGATTCTCCGTGTGAGCGATTCCCCATGAAACAAGTACGAGCGAGATAACCTTATTCTTGAGAACCTTTTCTCTTTGATCAACAATCGACATCGATCGTTCTTCATAGGTCAAATCCTCCCTTACAGTTAGCTCCGAATGATCTAGTACGTGTGTTTCATCTCGAACATACTTACGGAGTTGAGATACATGAAACACGTCATGAACATTCGCCAAAGATGGTGGTAAAGCCAATCGATAAGCCACTTCTCCAACACGCTCAATAATCTCAAAAGGCCCGATGAATCGAGGACTAAGCTTGCCTCGACTCCCAAAACGAATCACTGCTCTAGTCGGTGATATCTTCAAGAATACAAGATCACCAACAGCGAACTCTAAAGGTCTTCTCGATATATCGGCCCAACTCTTATGCCGATCCTGTGCTGCCTTCATGTGATTTCGGATGGTATTCACCTTCTTTACTGTTTACACGATCAAATCTGGTTCTAACAATCTTCGTTCTCCAACATCATCCCAACAAACGGGTGAGCGACACTTGCGACCATACAATGCTTCGAATGGAGCCATCTGAATAGTCGCCTGGAAGCTGTTATTGTATGAAAACTCCACCAAGTGTAGACGATCCTCCCATGAACCCTTGAAATCCAACATACAAGCTCTCAACATATCTTCAAGAGTTTGGATCGTTCTCTCCGACCGGCCATCTGTCTGAGGATGATAAGTGGAGCTGAATTTCAATCGCGTCCCCAAACTTTCCTGTAAATTCCTCCAGAAGTGCGATAAGAATCGGGTATCATGGTCGGAAACGATGCTTACAGGTACACCATGCAATCTCACAATCTCCTGCATGTACCGTTCTGCTAACGCTTCCGTCGACTGATCAACTCGAAACGGTATGAAATGAGCTGCCTTGGTCAATCGATCAACAATCACCCAAACTGCATTATTGCCCTTTGGACTCCGCGGTAAAGCTGTCACGAAATCCATAGTTATATGTTCCCACTTCCATTGAGGAATTGGAAGTGGTTGCAATAAACCAGCTACCCTTTGATATTCAGCCTTAACTTGCTGATACACCAAGCACTTCCCTGCAAAGCGGGCAATCTCCCTTTTCATGCCTTCCCACCAGAAATGTTGTCGTAGATCACGGTACATCTTCGTGCCTCCTGGATGTACGGAATATGCAGAACCGTGTACCTCTTTCATAACTTCTTCACAAATGCCTCCTTTCGGCACACACAAACGGCTACCATATCGCAACGAACCATCTTCATGAATCAACAAGTCTTGTTTGAAGTCCCGCTTCAACCTGTTCTCGAAACTTCTGCAATCTTGGGTCCTGTGACTGCGCTATTTTAATACTCTCGATTAACGACGACTGTACTTGCAGCTGCATCAACCGTCCCGAAGAATGCGGTAGCACAATCTCCAACTCGAATCTCCGAAAATTTTCGATAAGCTCCTTCTGTGCAGTCAACATCCGAATTGCTGGCAACCGACTAAGCGCATCCGGTACTACATTAATTTTCCCCGGATGGTACTTAAGATCAAGATCGTAATCAGCCATCAGCTCCAACCATCTACGCTGCTTCATGTTAAGCTCTTTCTGTGTGGACACATACTTTAGGCTTTTATGATCGGTGAATACTTCGACCCTTTCGCCCAGTAAGTAGTTTCTCCAAATCTTCAAAGCGAAAATCACTGCTGCAAACTCCAAATCATGAGTTGGGTAATTCTTCTCATGGGTCTTCAACTGCCGTGATGCGTAAGCTATAACTTTCCCATGCTGCATCAAATGCATCCCAAAACTTTCCCAGACGCGTCGTTATGAATCACCAATCCTCCGGAACCGTCTGGTACGGTCAAAATAGGAGCGGTTATCAGCCTTTGCTTCAATGCCTCAAAAGCTGACGCACAACTATCTGTACATACGAACGGTACCTCCTTTCACGTAAGCTTGGTCAAAGGCTCAGCCAATCAAGCAAAATTCTCCACGAATCTTCTGTAATATCCGGCAAGTCCAAGAAAACTTCTGATCTCTGCTACGTTCTTCGGAATTGGCCAATCTTGAACTGCTGCAATCTTTTTAGGATCAACGACGATTCTATCTCCAGATACGACATGCCTCAAAAACTTCGCTTCTTCAAGCCAAAACTCGCACTTACTCATCTTTGCATATAATCTTTCTTGCCTTAATGTCTGCAGTGCGATCTTCAAATGTTCTGCATGCTCTTCAAGGCTCCTCGAATAGACCAGAATATCATCGATGAACACCACTATAGACTGGTCCAAGAACGGTGAAAAGATTCGGTTCATCAAGTCCATAAATATCGCTGGTGCGTTCGTGACTCCGAATGGCATCATTGAATACTCGTAATGTCCATATCGAGTTTGAAACGCAGTCTTGCAAATATCCTCTGATTTAACTCGAACTTGATGATATCTGGATCGCAAATCCAGCTTCGAGAATACCCTCGCGCCACTAAGCTGCTCGAACAATTCGCCAATGCGAGGGATCGGGTACTTGTTCTTAATAGTCACTCGGTTTAATTCTCGATAATCGATGCACATCCACCTTGTGCCATCTTTCTTCTTGACTAGAAGAATTGGAGCTCTCCAAGGTGAATTCCTGCTTCGAATCCAACGCTTCTCTAGCAATTCGGTAACCTGCTTCTTGACTTCTTCCAACTCTACTGGTGCCATCGGATAGTATTCCTTTAAGATTGGCGCTGCACCAGGAACAAGATTGATCGCGAACTCCACATCTCATTTTGGCGGTAAACCCGAGATGTCCTCGAACACGTCCATGCACTCTCGAACTACAACTGACGCTTCCTCCTTATCAACTTCCATCGACGAAAGAACACTGTGTGTCGGCCTAGCCCTAAACTCGACTGGCCCGACAAAACTGCTACCTCCAGCAGAAACAAACTCCGGATGTCCGGGAATCTGGAAAATCACTTTCTTTGCCCTACAATCAATGTGAGGGTGGAAAGTGCCGAGAAAGTCCATTCCTAAGACAACGTCATAACTGCCGGTATCGATCACCAAGAAATCTGTAAATAACTCTCGTCCGCAAATAACAACAGAACAAACCTTGCACTCACTACTAGATATGATCTTCCCGTTCCCAGTGTGTATGTCCTAACAACTAGACAGGGTCGTGTAAGAAATCGAATGTGCAGCAATAAACTTGGACGACATACAACAATAGGATGCACTAGGATCGAATAATACTAATGCGGGAAAACCATGAACAAGCAGGATACCAAAAACGACTTCATCTGATGCCAAGACACTGAAGAAGATAAGCATGGTAAACAGGATTCAAGCTTGTGATAAAACATGAACTGGTAAACAATGAAACCGAGAGAAGTAAGGTAATATCATGACCAAAAACAAGGAGATGAATCAAGACTAGGACTCCAAGTTACTTAAATAGAGTACCGTATTGTAACCATGCTGCAGTTCACAATTACAATAACATAACTCCGTTCAAGTCACCCAAATCCTAGTATCAGAATAGAAAGAAACAATAGGGAACCAGAAGGATTCAAGTCGAGATGCAAAGTTGTTTGCATATCGTCAAGACAAGGGTCAAGAGAAAGATATGATTCAAGAATCACGATAACAATATGGCAGGACATGTTCCTAATTACGGGTATTCTGATTCGTGTATTGGGTCCAATACCCAACTACAAAAGAATCAAACCCGATTAACCTAAATCCTATGGCTCTGATACCAAACAAACCCTGTCACGCCCCGCTTCCCAGAGTGCGCTAAGATCGGCACGTGACAGAGATAACCATGCTACCTGTGGTTAGGAAACATCTCTCCACAGTTACATTACGTCTGTCTATAAGATATCAAGAACAGTAAAAATAAATAATCTATCTAGTACATGTCCATCTACCAGAATAAAGAGTCAAGAAATAATATGCGGAAGCAATAAATCCAAATAACAATAACAATCTGGAAAGTACGACCCAAATACGGGCTCACATCAGGAAATGAAAATGCTGAAAAAAAACTAAACTAAAATACTAACAAGATCCTCACTGCTCGGCCTGTCGGCTAAGATACTCCTGGTCAGCCTGCGACAAAGATAGAGGATCTGGGCCATGCAAAACTCAGACGTCAGTGCGTCATAATATCAAACAATAAAAATATAATCAGGAGGTAACAAGATATGCAGGCATGAGTATGAACAGTAATAAGTGTATAACAGTAACATTAGTATGGAACCGTGAAGTGTATCAGTGTATGTGATGTGCGATGAGTAATCTAACTATATTACTGGGTTATCTACTCTCAAGTCTTTGAAATCAATTTGATAAATCGTCGATGTAACTCAATAGTATCCCGTGCGTACCCAGGACCACGGTCCAGACTCTCGGGCCTGGATCCGAGACGTGCCGCTAAGCACAAAACAGGAAATATGTACAGACGAATGATGTCAGCAACATCATCCCGGGACTAGCCTAGCCCCCAAAACTGATCAGTATAAGCGTCGAACTGTTGAGTTACATGTCAGGTTTCATCATTGATTTCCCCTTACCCCTAAGTTATGTGTTCAAGTCAGGTATTGATAAATCTAGAGCTAATGCCAACACAGGATCAAGCAGGTGCAGGTTTGTCCATACAGACAACAGGATATGTCCATCGGGACAACAAGTCAGGATTGTCGGCATTAGGAACAGGATCAGGTATAAAGTCAAGCAGTGGTGTATCAGGTCATGTCAGGTAGTGCACGTGCATCAAATGGATGCCCAACAGTAACATGTAGCAAGTACAGAATCAGGGTAAAAGTACGGATGTACGGTAACAGTATAGATGCACAAATATCTATTAGGGGTTACATCATGACTATGTAGGATGCACATTATCAAGCATGGGGTACTAATGTAACAGTAATATGAATTAATATGACATGGCATGTAACTAGATATGTAGAATTAATGGTATGGATACACAATAAAACATGGATGCACAAATATCTATCAGGGGTTATATCTACAGCTCCATGACCATGTAGGATGCACATCATCACGCATGGGGTGTTAATACCCCAATAACATGAAATAATATGATTTGTAGATGCAGCTACATAATAAATGATATGGATGCATACGGGTATCCGAAAACAGTAAAACATTAATATGGGTGTACAGTGCAATCAACATGTGATATTTTTATTCATATGGATGCAAAATAAGATACATAGTATGTAGCAAGATGAACTTGCCTGAACGGATCACCCGACGGGGTGCGCACGTTACGTTCGACGTCGGGTAAACGTCGCAACGCACACACGGCACACGGGACAGGTCCAGGCAAGGCAAGAAGGTAACCACGCTGGCTGGGAACGTCTATTAGATCTCCCGGATCGGCAGCGGCGAGCACGGCTCCGGCGATCACCGGAAAACCAGATCAAGAAAAGAAAAGGAGAAAGAAAGAAAAAGAAGAAGAAAGAAGAGAAGAACAGAGAAGAGAGGGGATGGTTTGGTGTACAGGGTTCAGAGAGGAAGATGAGAGGAAGATGACGAGGTCGTGGGTCACCGGAGATGGTGTTTCATGGCCACAGCAGCAAGGGTTGCGGGCAGCTGCAGGGTGTTAGGGTCCTTGGTGTGCAGGGAAGGAGCTCGGGGTTGGCTTGGGGGTGTTGGTGAGGAGGAGGGAAGGTAATGGTGGTGGTGATGAGGCCGACGAAAAAGATCGGCGGCGAGGGGCGACGTGGGTGCAGGCGAGGTCGGAGTTGTGGGGTTTGTGGGTTCTTGGGTTTCGGTGAGGGTGGTGTCGGGTTGAGAGAGGGGAGAGGAAGAAGGGGGTGTTGTTTTCGAGGACTAGGTGATGGTGGCGACGACAGGGAGGCACGACGACGAGGTCGGGTGAAGCATGGGGTCGTGGGGTCATGGGTTCATCGCGAGAGGAGTCATGGGGAGATGAGAGAGGTGGTGTTGTCGGAGAGACGGGGGAAGAAGAAGTGGTGGCGAGGACGAGGTGGTCAACGGGGAGGCGAAGGGCGCGGGCGCGGGCTTGGGTTCGAGCGCGAGGAGGCGACGGCGGGTAATTTTGGGAAGAAGAAGATGATGAGAGAGAGGGGAACGTTGGGTTGAGAATAGGTTTTTTTGAAAATAAAAAATTATTATTATATATATATAGTAAAAGAGAGAGAGAGAGAGAGCTAGAGATAGGGGGTTAGAAACTGTTAGGATTAGGATTTGATTAAAAAAAATTATATAATAAAATATATAGTACGAGATAGGATAGAGAGAGAGAGCATGTGAGGAAAATATATGAACACATATATTATCAGTTAAAGGTAAAATTAAAACAGTTAGAATTATATGATAATATAATATTGGTAAATTTTGAGTTTTCAGGCTAATCTAACAATACTCCAAAATATGCTCGGGTGGGTCTAAAATTACGGTTTAAAATTACGGATAACATGCGTGTCACCAAAACCAAAATACGATATCCGGGTAATGAAAATGCATACCCCCAAGAACGGATGCACATAGCGTGCACGTAGCGATCCAAACAGGTCCGTTTCACTAAACGAGACGAGAACACGATGTACGGATGCTACCATAGGGTCAGGGGTATGATGCAGGCCATGCTAGATATTTTTAAAATATTTTATTTGACTTTAAATGTTATATTAAAAAAATGCAGATGCCATATATAATGCTAGTATGCAGTATAAACAAAAAAAATATGAAAGTACACGGATCCACGTAACTAGCCGGGATAAATCATAAACAGGAATCAAGACGGGTTTCCAGCAAGCGGCTCGGGTCGGATGCAAAGACGGATACCAATATACTATTCGCACCCAAAACACAATAAATCAAGAAATAGCCATAAATAAAGAAATACCCAAAATAGAACTGGTATAAATGAACTAGGGTGTTACACCGCTACTTTAACTAGTGGTTACCTTTAAATAAAAAGAGGCACCGCTCGAATACCTTCAGCACTGTTTCAGCGGTTAGAGGGTTATGAATCCAAATCAAAGGCGATTTTTGTTATGATTTCATATGCGATCTTGCGGGAATTCTCTTCATTGGTGTATCGCTCTCATCAGGTAATTAATTTACTTTAATTAGTATAGGATTTGTTAATATTTATGCGATATTTGTTAGGGTTCTCAGATATAATTTGGGGCTTTTTCCTGTGGATGAATCATGTTTCTTGGATCGATTTTGGAACCCTAACTTGTCATGTATTATCTTATGCTCATTATTGATTATGCAAATGGCTGTTAAGCGATTCTCTCTTAATTTTGATTATGATAGAAGTTTTTGTTAATAAATTTAGGATTTTTGAGTTTATTATGGAGTTATAATGGCCGCTAAACGCGAACAAACACCCAAGAGGCCTATATCGAAGAAACCTACGCAAAAAAAGGGCTAAACCGACTCTTCCTCTTCCTCCTCCGCCAAAAAATATTCGTAAAGAACTTTATGAAGAACATAGCAAAAGAAAGAAAATCCAGTCAAAAGAGAATGTACTCAATCCTACATAGCTATCAGCATTCCAAGCATTCCAGACATCATCAATTGAATACAACCCTGGCCCCGTGAATAATATTGTCTTATATAATCAAGAAAATCATATCTCCGAAACTATTTGGAGTGGTAAAGATAGGGGACTTCTTACGACACTCGATTAAAGCATATCTGCGCAATGGCCTTTGATTGAGCAGTAAATCGAAATATTTGACGATTGGAGTTTTGGTGTGTATCGTAAAGTTAGCCACCACCAACATGACCTACAAATGATATCTGCATTAGTTAAGAAATGGCGACCCGAGACGAACAGTTTTCATTTACCCATTGGAGAGGCGTAGATCACTCTTGAAGACGTTTCATTGATTCTCGATCTCCCGGTTACAGGCTCTTCGATTGTTTATGAAGGATGCATGGCTTCCATCTTATATTTTGGCACCATATTAGGAGTTGAACCCCCGAAGGAGAAAAGGAAAAACAACATTGTACTTGCAACATGGATGTATGAATGTTTCAGGAATCTCGGGACTGATGCCGCATACAAGGAAATTATTCAATGTACAAAAGCTTATGTTTTGTACAACATTTACATGGCATTATTCCCTACACGCTCCAAAAATCTAGTTCATTCTAAATAGATTGGATTTTTGACGGACGAGGAATGCATCTCCGGCTACGCTTGGAGGGCGGGGGTTTTGGCGTATTTGATAAACGGTTTGAACGATGCGGCCCTGTCAAATGCGAGAGCTATAAAGGGTTGTCTTACCGTTTTACAGGTATCATATTAGTTTTTTAAATCATTTTCCTTTCCTTTACTGTAAAGATAATTGTAGCGAATCTAACAATTAATTTTTATTTAGTGTTGGGCATATACTAGGATCTCAGCCATTTGGCCGATGACCGATACTAGCATCAATGAGATTAGACCCATTGCTAGACAATGGGGTGTACGCATATATCGAGATCCCCATCATCATAAAACTTTCTACCGGGGAAGATTTGATAATTTGAAGGAGCAACAGGTAATTACTAATTCATTATCTAATTTAACGACATTTGTTTAATTCTTTATGAATAATGTTTAATATTTTCAACCGTTTCTTTAATGACAGTTCACATGGGATCTGTACAGTGAGTATATCGATGCATCCCAAAAAATTCCGAGCACAATAGGTACGCTGGACTGTTACGCGTTCCTCTCATATGTTTCGATATTATCCAGTAGCAATATTTTGATAGGATAATCCGACAGTTCGGCGGTATTCAG
Source organism: Agapanthus africanus (assembly GCA_030015575.1). Classification (NCBI taxonomy): domain Eukaryota; kingdom Viridiplantae; phylum Streptophyta; class Magnoliopsida; order Asparagales; family Amaryllidaceae; genus Agapanthus; species Agapanthus africanus. Next base: position 124,219,351 of record CM057350.1, on the reverse strand, counting down.
AGGGTACCCGTTGACGTTCATCGTGTACAAGCTGAGAAAGAGAAGCCAACTAAGAAGAGAAAAGTATATGATGTGGTTTCGGATTATATCAATTTGTGGCTTGCAGTCCAAAATGATATAGCGGAAGAATGAGTTGCACTTGAGGCTCCTACAACGGAAGTAAGAATATGGCTGACGATTACATGGCTTGGTACACTGGTATTACTGAAACTATGTCTTAGCACCTCTACTAGATTTATATGAGCATCAAGTATGCAATTTAAAAAAATTGAGAGTGCTAAATCTACTTAACAAGAATCGAACTAGAGAATTAGGGTTTTTAAGTTAGCAAACAAGATTCTAATCTAAGTGAAGAGATCTACAACCTTTGTAGACAAATCCTTCACTTCTAAACCTCCAAGTAGTAGTCCCTAGAACTTTTCTTTGACTCCACTTGATAAAAGGATCGAGCTTGCTTGTAGTCTTCGTTGCCGAAGATGATCCACCTTGAAGTCTCTCTCACTCAAGCTTACACTTCACTAATCAATGCATTAGTGAAGTTAACAACCTAAACCAATGAGCATGATTAGTGTAGGTTGATGAAATAGGAGATTTACTCAATAAAATATTTTTCTCCTTTTCTTTTTCTCCACTCAAGAAAATAAGTGAGGAGAGGAAGATGGAGATGATTTTGGATGAATGATGAACCATGAGCTAATAGATAAGATAAGATAAGGATGATGAAAAATATCTAAGAGTAAAACAAAAATTAGAGATGAGTCATGGCTTCTCAATGCTTCTCCAAGCATCCAAAGCCATGACTCATTCTCCTCTTTTATCTTTATCTTAAAATATAAATCATCCTAATTATCTTTTACTCTTGTGTGATTCTCATATATCCTAGTTCTATGTATCACCAACCATAATACAAAAATAAATACATATATATGAATATATATATCACACACATATTTATAAATATATTTCAAGGGAAGAAAATCTTAAGCGAGCTAGATATTAGTTTATATATATATATCAAATGTATAAATATATATCAAATTATTAAATCAACACTTGATTCAATAATCCGGTTATATCATATATAACCGACTAATATCATATATATACATGTATATCAAAACATTAAATCAACACTTGATTCAATTATCCTGTTATATCACATATAACCGGCTAATATTCAATATTAGATATTAAATCAATACTTGATCAATAATCCGGTCATATCTTATATAACCGGCAAATATCAAATATCAATATCTATATCTATATCTATATCTATCTATCTATCTATCTATCTATCTATCTATCTATCTATATATATATATATATATATATATATAAATCAAATCATTGAATCAACACTTGATTCAATGATTTGGTTATATCACATATAACCAGGCCGATATCAAATATCGCTAGATTAGAATACAGTATCATATATTCGTATTTAATCAAGGTCCCCACACATATCTCCATATGTGCCTTACTGCGTTTCGCTTGAACTAGGAAACCTCTATGTGGGACTCTAAAGACTTGTCAATACACTAGCAGTAGGTAATGATCACATCACATACCTACAAGCCGTCGGCGGTACTAGCTGGACGTAACGGCTATCCAGGTATTGAACGAATAGAAGATCAACAATCAAACTTGTCCAAACTCCCGTAGAGCCTATAAGCAACATTTACCATATAGTCCGGTATCTTCGTTTGATATGTTGCATATCGAGTCTGGGGGTGGAATCGTTATACCCTAAAAACTTGATAAGTCATGTCGATGTGTGGCTTATAACCTTTCAAGAAACTACTGATAACACTTATCAGTAAATCTCATCAGCCCTGGCCAGGGACTTGCTGTTATAGCCAATTGAGTATAGCGCAACATCAACTCCCAATACCAGGAGAGACGAAACCCCTCCTATCGCTCACTGCCTCCATGTGACTCGGGACTGTACCTAAAATCCACTTGTTTGCACGACTCCTTTGAGCCATGGTTGGGAGGAAATCAAAGCACGGTGGGAACCACACAAGACACTATGATGATCTCAGGTCTACAAACTAACTTGTACAAGTGTCACCAGAGAACTGCTATCTGACGATAGGTATGGTGCTATCTAGGAGTTCTCGACGAGTCCTGTTCGGTGTACCTATTCTCCAATGAGCACCTATGCACAATCTTTGATATCAAACACCAATGGTTATGGGATCAACCATCACCCCATACAGGGTCAAGAAACATACACACTAGTCTACTCTGGAATATCGATGCCCTGTCTCGATACTCCCTCGACTAGGAACTGTTAAAGGATGTGCTTGCGGACTATACAAGACCTACTAGTATGATCTGCATCATAGTCCTTATAGTCAAGCCAACATCCTAAGCGCTTTATCAGCATGTATCTATGAGATAGTAAACTAAAACAAGTGAACATATTAAGATAAAGAGCAACCAGATAGCATGCTATCATGTCGAGCAAGAAAGTCCTCTATATATATGTCCAAGTATCCACTATAGTATACAATAATGGCCTCTAGGGTATACATATTCCTAACAATTACCAGGAAGGTAATACACCCCCAGTCAACCAACTACGATTTACGAGTCTAACATCAAGATTAATCGTCAGTTACTTCTCGATTATGCAAGTATTGCTTATATTTTATTTTGTTTTATATCACTTTTAACATATTCGATCTAATTATTGACATTTATTACTTATTATTTGTAGGTGAATGTGGTTGAAGGCAAGAAATTTTTATTGGATGACGACAATCTCAATAGATTATACGAATAGATCAAATAAATGCTACAGGGTAAGATTGATGAGAAGGGAGGATAAAGCCCCAAAAAGAGATGAAAATGCTGGGAATAATCTTACCGTTGTTGGAAATGAGAGCGAGGTGGCCGATGAGGCAAATGCGGTTGCGTCATGGAGGACCCCGTCTGGAAGGACCCAAGTAAGGTAAATGCGAGGGAGAAGATCGTCCTGGAGGAGGTGATTAATGTCAAAACTTGTATTTACCGCAATCAGAAACGGCGTCGCTTTGCAGCTAGCCGGTGAGTACGGGTCGATCCACAGAGACGGGTAAATTCCTTTTATGTGTTTTAACGAGTTGATTCAATTTGTCGTTTTGGTTGGTTTATAACAATCTATGAAAACTAGATCTAATTAATCTAATTAAAAGTCTTGCTAGGGTTAGGCTTAGGGGAAGTTTTGGAGATTAACGTTTTTCATCACCGCTTTCAATGCCTACTTTTTTTAGATCTATTAGGTGTTAAGTTAATTATCAATAAAGTGGATACGAATCTTTTGGGAAGATGTTTCTTCCTCTAGATTCGTATCCCTCCTTTGTTGATAATCACCCTAACCCCCACGGAAAACGCGCGCAACCGGCCTTTTATACTACGGTTCATCATTACCTCGATGGGTAGGATGCCGCAGGGAGCGGTTGTGCTCGTATGCGTGGAGTTCTAATTCGTTAGGTTAAAGTGGCATTGAAAGGGGTGAGAGATCTCATCTCTCAACCCTTTCCCTAAGGCTAACCCTAACAAGCGAGGAGATTACTCGCTCATTAGGGGATGAGAAAACATTCTAGAAAATAAAAGCAATGAAATAAAATTACCTACTGATTTGATGGCTCCCTCCAAGTAGAAGACAGAAGAGATCTGAATATTATTCCCAGAAATTCTGAATTTTATTTATCGAAAAGAGGCATAGAGTTTTACAATTTTGAGATTACAATTTATAACTAAACAGGAGAATTAGGGTTTCAGAGTCTCGCACATGCGCAATTACTGATTTGCCCCCTAAGAATCCCAACACCCGCACCGACGCCCCAGCTCAGAAAAACTCCACCGACATGCGCACTATATGGCCGCGGAACCGCGGCGCCAGGCTGGGTTTGGCCGCGGTTCCGCGGCCAAAGAGAGGAGTTGGGCCCTGCACTTTTTGGGCTTGGTTCAGGGGTTCTTGGGCTCTGTATTTTTATATGTATTTTCTCTGTTGGGCTTCTGGGTCTTCTCCAGATCTTCAGTGAAAACTTGTTCGTATCTTTTGACCGTTCACTTGCCATTTTTGGACCTTGTACTGTTCTTCGTCTAGGCTTGACTGGGATCCGTCTAATAGTTGGTCAAAAGTCCATTTTTCTGTTGTTTTGTGTCTTTTTCATTGTATTTGCTCCAGAAACCTGTATCCTGTAATATGCAACAAACGTGCGTCAAGAGTACCTGTTTATTTATAAAAAGGATAAGAATAGGGGAATGATAAATGCAATATTATGGTCTGAACAAATACCCCCAAACTTACCTTTTGCTCGTCCTCGAGCAAACTTATTATTTATTCACTAAAATCCTATCCACACTTTCGCAGGGAAACGCGATTGCACTGAGCACGTGCAACAAGCCGTTAAACCTCTAGGTGTCCCTAGTAGGAGGAGTGTTGTCTCCTGAGGGTTTTCAGCGGATTACACCCACAAAATCCTATCAATTCGGCCCATTAACTTTGTTCTCCAATTAGGTTTTCTAACAAGGAATTCTATTATCATCGACCTGCAAATTATCCACCCATATTCTTCACACTTCCTCATTATTTAACTTAAGATTATATATGTTCTATAGATTTACTTAGCTTTCGGCATCTCTTAAGTCTTCCTTCTAGGGTTTCATCTCCACTTAGGAATTTCTATCAACTCTATTAAAGATACAAGTTCTATTCTTCACTCCTTTCTCTCATCTAAATTCCAATCACATATCCCTACGTGTGTGTATAGATCACCCCCACACTTGGAAATTCAAATCAAGCAATCATACTCTCGTCCATTGTCCAAAGCACTTACTAATTCGTGAATTTTGAATTTCGCTTACACATCCTTCATGCGACTGTTAATACTTCTTGAGGTACCAACAACCGATTACAAGATGCGTTAGCACATTAAAGCGTACTTCCTAGTTTTGCAACACCCAAGGCTTTAGCAGTGACTCCCAAACCAGTTGGTCTAAGGCACTAGGTGATGAAGCACCCTCGCTAAATATTTTTCTATTTTTACAGCCTTAAGTAATCACAAAAACCAGTGTCCATTTTTTTTATTCTTTATTCACTTTTTTTTTCTTTTATTTTTATTGTGCTAAGGACTTTAGACAAGAGCATTTCAAGGTCTCTTCTACTATTCCAAGTTTCAAGGTGCGTGAGTGTGCAAATTGTAGGGTATACATTTTTAGAATCTAGGCTTAAGCTAGGAACTATTTTTCAAACTTATACTCTAATAAGAACATCAATACTCTTCCCTTGTTTCGACTTAGCCCAAGAAGTGAACCCAAAATATGCCTATTTCTAAATAAACTACAAGGCATATACTTTCTACCGTTAAACTTTAAGGAAGGTTATTTTTAGGGTTTTTAATTTACTAAGTCTAAGATCTAGTTGTTCCTAGCCAGTTAACTTATCTGTCAAACTCTAGTCAATTAGCCAAAATTGAATACAATAATTTTTATAATTTTTCAAATTTTTTTTCAAATTTTTATGGGTTTTCAAATAAGTATGCAAAAATATGTACAAATGAATGCGAAGGAAGAAGACGTACCAAGCATACCCCCAAACTTGAACTTGACAGTATCCTCACTGTCATGCTAAACCAAGAGGGTCAAAATACCGATACTCCCCTGTTTATTTATTTATAGTTTTTTTTATTGTTAAGAAAAAATATATACAAAAAGACCCTCCCCCAAACTTCATTTAAACTATGTTAGACATTACTGCCAAACTTTGCATCGGCCAAAAGTCAACACCAACCAGTTGAAAAATTTATCAGTAAAGAATATTGGTTGGTGGAAAAATAAGTTGTGGTGGTTCGCAAAGAATTGGGGAAGATAGAAGTAGTGGTATGGGAGGTGAGGAGGTAAATATACAGGTGATGGTGATGCATCGAAACGAGAATGTAAATGATCAGCAATCAGTGGAGTGTTGGCATTCTCGTACCTTATTAAAAGAAATGGGGGTATTTCAACTTCTAAGGGAGGAGGTTGACTCACCACAATACCCCCAAGATGTTCCTGTGGGTCCTCTATTGACATGGCATCATCCATCAATTGTGTATGATATTCACTTATGAGGAAACTTATCTCCTCGATGTCCGCCATAGTCCAACCGAAAACTTGCCGCCTATTTTGTAAGACCGTTAAGAGGGCGTTCTCTTGCTCGAGGGCTAGAGAGGCCGATATGATAATGGGAAATGTCTCATTCTCACCTATGTAGGCATATCTAAGGTGAGACGGCAAGGGCGTGAGTTCGAATTTCTGAGGCGAAAGAATCATTGCGGAATCTACCTCGAACTCAAAGGACTCTAACACAGGTTCGAAATCACTGCAAACAACCGATTCGGATGGTTCGACTGACTCATCCAAAAATTCAAACGACTCATATTCGGGCTGTGAGTCGTCATCATCCAAAAAAGTGAAACATTCATAATCAACATCGGTTGTGTCAACGGTAGTAGGCTCAAGGAGGGACGCACTAGTGGCGTCAAAACTGTTTTCATCAAATAGAAATCTTTCAAGCTCGCAGTCCTCCTGCGTGATTTCGTGAATAGAGCAAACTTCTCGTGTACTAGTTTTAGGTACGGGGGGCAGACTTTCCATCTTATAAATATTGAACTCACTAGACCTCTTTCCGAAGGATAGAGTCATGGAGCCATTGCGACAATTTATTACGGCATTGGAAGTGGCCAAAAATGGTCGACCAAGAATCACCGGAATTTGGTTTCTTGGGTTAGCAACAGGTTGTGTATCCATAACGATAAAATCAACGGGGAATATGAATTCCCCGACTTTGATCAACACATCCTCTAGTTGACCCCTTGGATAGGTGATTGATCGATCAGCCATTTGGAGAGTGCAACGAGTGGGTTTCAACTCTCCAACCCCTAATTGTTCGTACACGGAGTAAGGAATCAGGTTAACACTAGACCCAAGATCTAAAAGTGCTCGATTAATTTTCTTATCCCCAATTGTGATTGAAATCGTAGGACAGCCGGGGTCCTTTCGTTTTTGGAGTAAGGTTTGATGGTGGTTAATAGCATTGCTCACTGCACTAGCCACTAGCACTTTCTTGGGTACTTGAGATGCCTTTCTCTTCGAGGTACACAGGCCCTTTAAAATTTTCGCGTATGAAGGGACTTGTTGGATAGCATCCAAGAGAGGTATATTTATGCTAACCTGCTTAAATATCTCCACAATCTTCTCCACTTGTGCATTTGGTTTATTAGGACTCAACCTGTTTGGGAATGGAGCATTCTGAAAATTTGTTGAGTCAAAAGTCTGTGGAGTAGAAAGTGGAGTAGGAACGGATCCCAGTGTGGATGTGTTCGTGTTGTGAGAAATGGGTCCGTTCGAGTCAGAAGAAGTAGAGCCGTGTGAAGGGTGGAGAATAGGCTTCGAAGAAAAAGGTGAAGAAGGAAGTGAAGAAAATGAAGAAGGGGAAGAAGAACCACCGGCGGGGATGTCATCACTAGTTCCCACATTATTTTGCAACTCTCTTCCGGATCTCAACGTGGTCACCGCATTTACATTGTGATTGTGATATGCGTTTTGTGTGTGACCGGGATTGGGCAATGGTTGAGATGGAAGCTTTCCCTTTTCTCTCTCGCTCAACGCAGCAGTTAATTGTGCAATTTGTGCCTCAATAGATTTGATACTTTGATCGTGTGAGGCATTGTTATTCATTAAAGATTGAACATAACTTTCAAATCTTGCTGCGGATTCTGTAGATTGCTTGAGAAATGCATCTAGACTTTTCTCGAGCGAGCTAACCTTATCATCATTTGGTTGAACTAAGTTGTTCGTTTGATTTGTATAAGGTTGTTGTTGGAAAGGTTGCTGGTTTTGAGTTTGTGAGGGTGCTTGTTGTTGTTGTTGTGGAGGAGGTCTTTGAAAATTATTATTCTCTTGGAACTGTTGATTTGGGTGACTCCTCCACCCCTGATTGTATGTCGAAGAGTACGGATCATTTCTTTGTCGTTGCTGAAATGCAGCATTGACTTGATCCTGTCCTTGAATAGGTGCATTATAAGGACACTCTTCTGTTAGATGCGATGGATTCGCACAACAAGCACAAACAGTTTGTGTGGGTAGAGTAGGGGCAGGAGAAGACGATGAGATTTTGGTCTCAATGGCTTCTAGCTTTTTCATAAGTGAGGCCATCTCGGCCTTCATAGCAATCGACATATCTATTTGATGTATGCCTGCCCTAGATTGGCCAACAGAAGAAGAAGATGTGGTCTTGGTACTCTCCCACTGAATTGTTTGCTCACTTAGATCCTCAAGAAACTGCCACGCTTCGTCGCTAGACTTGGAAAGAAAATGACCTTGACATATAGTTTCTAGCAACTGCTTCGTTGCCGCGTTCAATCCCTCGTATAATGTTTGGCAAAGTTGCCAACTTTCGATCCCATGATGAGGGCATTGAACAAGTAGGTCTTTAAATCTCTCGAAACATTTCCAAAATGGTTCGGAAGGAAGCTGTGAAAATTGTATAATCTCGTTTCGGATTCTAGCAGTTTTATGATGAGGGTAGAACTTTTTCAGAAAAGCTCTCACAAACTCGTCCCAATTTCTAATGGAATGTGATGCGGTGCTATATAGCCACTTCTCGGCTAGGTCACATAAGGTGAAAGGAATGACCCTTAGCCTTATCGCGTCATCACTTAATTGGGTTGTCTTCATCATGGCGCAAACGTTTTGGAATTTATTAATGAAAATATATGCATCTTCGGATTCCAAACCATGAAACTTAGGCAGCATATTGATGAAGTGTGGTTTTATTTCAAAATTGTCCCCATTTGCCGGTGGGGGTGAAAGACATGTAGGTAAAGAAGTGCGGACGGGGTAGAAGAGATCCTGGAGTGCAACTCGTGCGGGCGCTACAACAGGCGGTAGATTCGGGTTATTCGCACCTGGCGGAGGTGGAATCATTCCCGTCGGTAAGGTATCGTTGGGGTTGAATCCCGACATACCTTCGAAAGAAGAATTTGAAGGTGGAGGTAAGGAAATGGACGGAATGTCGACGAAGGGTTCGTCGAAGGGTTCGTCGGTCGGTACCAACGAAACACGGACTAATCGGGCGTTAGTATCCCTAGTCCAAAGTGACATACACTAAAGGAGTAGTGTAGTCAGAAAAAAATAGAAAAACAGAATGTGGGGGTAAGATAACGTCAATGGAGGAGAAATGGTGGAAGTGAGGTGCAAGTTTTCTTAGCGGCAAGTTGCAAGTTTTGAAAAGATTTTTCTTTATTTTTTTTATTGGAGAGTTTTGCAAGAAGGTTTTAGAAAATGGGACTCGTGACACAAATGTATCAACCACACATGCACAATCAGGCCTAGATCTAGGGTTGCCTAGGTCTGCTAGACAGCTCCTAACTAGGGCTAGAAATAGGACCTCAAACCGCCTCTTCACGGACAAATACGGCCAGGTAAGTGGGAAGGAACCACCACTACAGTGGGCCTAATTAATAACCACTAGCCTAAACACCGCAAAGTCGGTTAGGATAAACGGCCGATGCCTATACTAGTCCTTTTCCTATTGAGCTCGATGTCCTTAGGTCTGAGTCTAATCTTTTTTAATTAATTGTGGTCGATGCAAAATGCTTTAGGTGTTTTCTGGGGTCCTGGGAAGGGTGATGAAATCCCCACCCAATCTGAGTTTGGTCAAATAGCCCCTTAGAGTCCGGTTAAATTATGCAAAACAATAAAATTTCACTTGCAATCAATTTTTAGCGCGGCGCAAAGAAACCTGCAGCAAATCTGTTATTTAGAAGGGGGAGAAAGACTCTTTACGCAAAGAATTCCTGCAGAAAACTTTTTACAGAGAGATATATTGTAGGTTGCAGAGGGGAAGAAAAGAGAAATCAAACCAGCAAAATTTGGTGCGCTGACGTGGCACTAAGAGCGCGGAACCGCGGTCTTGAGGGTACCAATGCGGCGGAAACGCGGTCTTTGGGTGGGTTCAGCCTCTGGAAAAATTTTTGTATCTCCTGTTAACCAATTCTCCTCTGTTCTTATGTAGCAAATTCTGTTTTACCCTTTGTAAATTTCCAGATCCTCAATTTTTCGCCGTTCCTGCAAGATTCAAAAGATACACCCTTCAAACAGATCAAAGTTGATAATTTTTGTATTTTTTTTTATATTTTCAGATTTTTATAATTTTTAAAATTTATATCAACCCGAAAATTCACAAAAAGAAAAATTACGCCGTCCCCGGCAACGGCGCCATTTGATTAATGTCAAAACTTGTATTTACCGCAATCAGAAACGGCGTCGCTTTGCAGCTAGCCGGTGAGTACGGGTCGATCCACAGAGACGGGTAAATTCCTTTTATGTGTTTTAACGAGTTGATTCAATTTGTCGTTTTGGTTGGTTTATAACAATCTATGAAAACTAGATCTAATTAATCTAATTAAAAGTCTTGCTAGGGTTAGGCTTAGGGGAAGTTTTGGAGATTAACGTTTTTCATCACCGCTTTCAATACCTACTTTTTTTAGATCTATTAGGTGTTAAGTTAATTATCAATAAAGTGGATACGAATCTTTTGGGAAGATGTTTCTTCCTCTAGATTCGTATCCCTCCTTTGTTGATAATCACCCTAACCCCCACGGAAAACGCGCGCAACCGGCCCTTTATACTACGGTTCATCATTACCTCGATGGGTAGGATGCCGCAGGGAGCGGTTGTGCTCGTATGTGTGGAGTTCTAATTCGTTAGGTTAAAGTGGCATTGACAGGGGTGAGAGATCTCATCTCTCAACCCTTTCCCTAAGGCTAACCCTAACAAGCGAGGAGATTACTCGCTCATTAGGGGATGAGAAAACATTCTAGAAAATAAAAGCAATGAAATAAAATTACCTACTGATTTGATGGCTCCCTCCAAGTAGAAGACAGAAGAGATCTGAATATTATTCCCAGAAATTCTGAATTTTATTTATTGAAAAGAGGCATAGAGTTTTACAATTTTGAGATTACAATTTATAAGTAAACAGGAGAATTAGGGTTTCAGAGTCTCGCACATGCGCAATTACTGATTTGCCCCCTAAGAATCCCAACACCCGCACCGACGCCCCAGCTCAGAAAAACTCTACCGACATGCGCACTATATGGCCGCGAAACCGCGGCGCCAGGCTGGGTTTGGCCGCGGTTCCGCGGCCAAAGAGAGGAGTTGGGCCCTGCACTTTTTGGGCTTGGTTCAGGGGTTCTTGGGCTCTGTATTTTTATATGTATTTTCTCTGTTGGGCTTCTGGGTCTTCTCCAGATCTTCAGTGAAAACTTGTTCGTATCTTTTGACCGTTCACTTGCCATTTTTGGACCTTGTACTGTTCTTCGTCTAGGCTTGACTGGGATCCGTCTAATAGTTGGTCAAAAGTCCCTTTTTCTGTTGTTTTGTGTCTTTTTCACTGTATTTGCTCCAGAAACCTGTATCCTGTAATATGCAACAAACGTGCGTCAAGAGTACCTGTTTATTTATAAAAAGGATAAGAATAGGGGAATGATAAATGCAATATTATGGTCTGAACAGGAGGCCGTCAGGAATTTTCCAAGCGAGAAAAATATTTATGTGGCCGATGAGGGAAATATTGGGGAGGTTGTTGATTAAAATGCGGGAGGAGACGACCCCGGTCAGTCGGACAGACGGTGCAGAGGTAGCCGAAGATGTTGATTGTACTGAACGTGCCCGTGCAGTAGGTGTAGATCTGACCAGCGAACATGGAAAGATCTTTTAAGAGAGGAAATTGCAAATGAGAAGAGAGAAAAGAAGCCAAATTCTTTCTTGATCTCATCGTACACAAATCCATATAAGAAGAAAAAGAAATTTGTGAAGCCTATACAAGAAATGAAATTTCACATATCGGAATTGAAAAAAAAGTACATGGAGACGTAACTTTGGATCAAACACAAAAACGAGAAATGATAACCGCTTACACTAATAGGTTACGCATGCACGAATCTTCCGCCAATAACTTCTTCTTTTATCCAGAATTTTGTGTAAGTCATTGTTATTAACTTTTGGTTTGTACGTCAGCTAAATAATATTCATTACCGTGTTGTTCATTCTACTTTTTATTTTCTAGACGTTGCTCCGTTATTGTTTTAACGAATACAAAAAGGAGAAACTAAAGAGGAGGGACCACAAGTGCAGAGGTAGCTTACTGGAATGGATCGAATCGAAAAATTCTTTCTAGAAGTCTGTACTAAAGTGCGATACGGTAAATTTGTACTTTATTTATCTCATTTTCTTTTTATTTGCAATAAATACGATTTATAATAATGAATTAAAATTTTAATCCAGATTTATATTCTCATGGATCACGAAAATTATTGGATTTTGTGTATCTGGTACATTACGGAGGGAAAGTTTGTGCTATGTGATCCAATGTATGAAAAAGTGGGTCGTTTGTATAAGGATGAATGTGCCGTAGTGGTTAGTTCAATTTTGTAACGATTACTATTTTCATTTGCCTATAATCTATAATAATTTGTTTAACTTAATATTTTTTTGCAGCAAAATTATTTTGTTATGTATATGTTGAAGAAGGTACCTAATCCCGGCAAAATTGATTTAGGAAAGGGTTTGGATTGGATTGAGAATAAGAGACATCCGAGACAAGACACTAGATCAGTCGATTTCAATGTATTTGTAATAAAATACATGGATTGCTTGTCGCAGAGAATTGCTTTGAACGACGAAAAATGGAATACAAATACTGTAAATAATTTTAGATATAGGATTTGTTTTGAGGCAGCTAATCAAAAACTACCCAAATGATGTAATAAATTATAGATTTCGTTTTTAATGTCCATATAGGATGTGTATTGATGTATTGTTGATGTGTGTTGAAATTTGCATATATGATGTGTGGGGTGGTGTTTCTATCTGATCTCTGATATTTGTTTGTTGTAAATGATGTAAGAAAGTCATGTATATTTGGCTGTAAATGATCTACATTTGTGTGTAATTGATGTATATTTATGTATATGAACTCTGATATTAGATTTCTTCATATGTTTTTTTGGTTCTACTCAAAATTCAACCACTACTTAAAGAAGCAGTTATATTTTGAGCAATCTCTAGACACAGAGAGCAAACTATATAATCCCTACTTTAAATAGCGGTTATATTTTTTAAGAAAACATAACCGCTAGTTAAACTAGCGGTTATATTTTGTGCAAGCTTAAATGAACAGAATGCAAACTATTTAACCTCTACTTTAAGTAGTGGTTATATTCTTTAAGAAAAAATAACTGCTAATTAAAATAGCGGTTATATTTTGTGCAAACTTAAATGAACAGAGAGAAAACTATTTAAGCTTTACTTAAGTAGCGGTTATATTCTTTAAGAAAAAATAACCGTTAGTTTAAGCAGCGGTTAAAATTTGAGCAGATTATTTAAACTGCAGATATATAGAGCAAACTATGTAACCGCTAGTTTAAAAAGTGATTATATTCTTTAAGAAAAAACTAACTGCTACTTAAAATAGCTGTTATATTTTGTGCAAACTTTAAATGAATAGAGAGCAATCTATTTAACATCTACTCTAAGTAGCGGTTAAAACTTGAGAAGATTATTTAAACTGCAGGTACAAAAAGCAAACTAAGTAACTGCTAATTTAAGAAATGGTTATATCTTTTAAGAAAACCTAACCACTACTTAAACTAGCTGTTATATTTTGTGCAAACTTTAAATGAACACAGACCAATCTATTTAACATCTAATTTAAGTAGCGGCTATATTTTTTAAGAAAAAACTAACCGCTCCTTTAAGCAGCGGTTAAAATTTGAGAAGATTATTTAAACTGTAGGTACAGAGAGCAAACTAAGTAACCGCTAAATTAAGAAGCTGTTCTATTTCGAGCAGATTATTTTACCGTTACTATAAACAGCGGTTATATTTTGAGCTAATTAAATTTTGACTCTCTGACTATTTAAGCGCTACTTAAAGTAGCAGTTATAATTTGAACCCGGTTCAGTGCAATTTGATCCTGTATTATTTCCAATGAATCTGAACCGTTACTTTTATCCGCTATTTAAAGTAGCGGCTAGATCGAATGGTTCAAATTTAACAGCTACTTAAAGTAGCGGTTAGCTCATTAAGCAGTTGAAATTTAATCCAGTATTATTTCTAACAAATATGAATCGTTAATTTTATTCGCTATTTAAAGTAGTAGCTAAATTGAACGGTTCAGAGTTAACAGCTACGTAAATTAGCCGTTCCTATTTACTATAAAGAGCATTAGAGTTTGCTATTTTTTTACTACTGTTTAACATGAAAAATTCATCAAATAATAATAAATACGCATTTAAATATTGATTTCAATATATAGGGAAAAGATAACCAAACATGGGATCGGGACTACAGGGGTTAATAAAACAGCATACAAAGTTCTCTAATTCCCTCGCGGACCTCTCTACCATGTCGTAGCGGCGGTTCTCACGAAGAGTCCATCCCCACCTATTAGCGCCTAGCACGTCGGCAGAGGAAGACATCACAGCCTACTGAACCCGTATTTGACTCAGCATATGAATTGAGCGGTCCCTGAGAGGCTTCGTCATCAAGCATGTCTTGTGAACACGGTCGATCTTGTCTTCCGTTACGTTAAGCATCGCTAAAATTATCTCCACCGGATGAGGGGGAATGTGTTCAAGGATGGCCAGGAAGATTATTCAAAACCAAATAGAGCCGGCGGGAAGAGGAGATCCTCTACGGGTCATGAGCTCGTGCATCACCGTGTTGCACTGAGCATCCGTAAGAATGGGATTCGCTAGACGTGCAGCGAAACGTGGAATAATCTCCTCAATGAGCACCTCCCATGACTATTGAGGAGCATGCGAGCAATTGCAATCCATGGTTTGTTCTCTGTGAAAATGGTTCTTTCTCTATGAAAGTGAAGGAAAAGATGAACACTTCTTCAAATTATAAAGAGGATCATTCAACTCTCGGCACAAAAAAATATTGCACATGGTGTAAATTGGAACGACTCCCAAGCTCTGACCAAAAGAAAGTGTTGGAAAAGAAGAAGTTGGCTCAGAAAATCAAGCAAAGATGAAAGGAAGCTCTCCCATGTATTTAACACGTGAACGCTCATATATAAAGCATGTGACCGCCGGCTTCTAGGAGGATTAAATCCTATAATATAGCCTCCACGTGTTGAACACGTGAGCGCTCACATGCAAGGCATGTGAGTGCTGAATTAAAACACATATAAAATCCCCACGTGTTAAACACGTAAGCGCTCATATGCAAAGCATATGAGCGTTGCTGCCATACATAAATATGGCAGTACTCACGTGCAAAGCATGTGAGCGCACCAATCTAAAACGCTAGTTTCAAATAGAATTAAATTCTATACAGAATTAAATTCCATTTGGGAAATATTTCCCCTGATCTTTTTAATATTAGAAAGATTTTCTCTGTTAAACAGAAAACCTTTGGATTTTAAATCCAACGGTGATTATAATATCACTAATCAAATCATCAATTCTCTATTAGGAAAATATTTTCCCAATCTTACTATAACGAACAGAAAATATTTTTTGTTAAACAAAATTTCCCGGATCATAGATCCAACGGTGGATATAATTCCCCGAGTAATCTTTAAGATCAATTAGATCAATCGAGATCTCTCAATGAGAAATTCTCTCAAACTAATTGATATCTTTTCCCCCTCTTATATAAAGGACCCGAGACTTCAAGTCTCAAAAGGAGAGAGGCTACGGATAGAATACCCTCCATAAACTTCAAGATATATAAGACTCCCTCTAAGCTTCTGTGAGATCCCCTCCTTAAGCTTCCACAACAACAACGGATAATTTAATTATCATCTCAAAGAAGATTATTCTTTGTTCGATCAATAGGTAAAGACAGAGATAAGAATATCTTCCCCCTTTTGCCTATTTCATATACGATATAAGGGTTTAACCTTCTTATGAGAACTTGGTTCTTTCTCATGATCTGAGATCCACAAGACAAATCTGCCACAAGGTGAGAATTTAATTCTCATCGGGAAGATCTTGTCAGATCGAAGATCCAGAGGAGAACTATGGCATTTTACCCCATGCACATAAAAGAGAGAACATGGAAGAATAGAACAAAAAAGATGGAATTGATATTCCAGAAACTTAGTTCCTCTAAAATATAATAGGATTTTATCCTGATAAGAATACAGTTCTCACAAAAAGGAGGAACTTGGTTTCTTGCAAGATCTGCAAGACTTTTGGAGTTTAACTCTAATTTTCAGAGTTAATCTCTGCATGAACATGGAAAGGATCATGTGGAAGACACGTGAGAACCTTAGAAAATGAAGAACGAAGTCTCATATGAGAATCACGTGAGTGCTCAAAGGATCCCAGAAGATAGACCTCACTTGGAAGACACTTGAGTGCTGAGACTTTAGTGCTTAGCACTACTCACATGGAAGACACGTGACCAATTATGAAGATTATACTTCATGTGCCATTCACGTGAGCGTCATACGAACCAATGCTTAGCACCACTCACGTGGAAGACTCGTGAACGCCAAAAACCAAGCTTCTCACGCGAAGAGCACGTGAAGCGGAACCTATGATGAAGCTTAAACTTCTGGGCTCAGTGCTTAACACTGTTCCGTTATTTAAAACCCAAAACAAAATATTTGGCCTAGTGCTCAGCACTGTTGGGAAACATAGCCCGACATTTAGTCTAAAATTAGACTAATTCCCTAAAGTTTCAAACTTCTTTGATTTTCAAAGGAAAATCAACCTTGATCATACATATTTTAAGTCGACCTTAATCTAAAACAAGATTAACGGTCCTTAAACATATTTTAAGTCGATCTTAATTTAAGACTAGATTAACGATCCTTAAATCCCCATAAACTTATGTACCTCATTTATATGAGATCTATAGCCTAAGTTCACTCAAAAATATAATTTACGGGTTTGGACTAATCCGCGTTCTACGGGCATGACTAGATCAGTCTCCATATATAATCCAAGAGCAATCCCATAATAAACAATATATAACACGACACGAAGTGACCTACTGAAGAAGGTGAAAGTTGTTATCGCTTTGTGATAACATAATTAAATACAGGGGCTTGCACTTATAAGGAAGAGCACCCCCACAATCATAAACTCCTCATCATCGAGGGGGAATCTGATAAGTCAGCTACATCGGTCGCATCTATCCGAACCTCCGATATACGGTGCCATAAATCAACTTGGTATGTTCGGAGAAGTGGATGGATATGTTCCATATAGAATCTGCCCTTAAATTCAGGCTAGACGTCCCCAACGTCTCAGTCCGGTGTTCGGCGGTAAACAGATTCTGGCATGTCCGGTGGGACCTCTTTCCTCTTTCCACTTCAAACTTCGTGTCTCGTGTTTCGCGAAATAATCGCGGCATGTTATGTTTGCCCTTGGGTTTCGGGATACTAAAGCTGGTGTTCTCCTCCCCAGGTAGAGATCTAATGGCCTCACTCAGGAACAATGAATGCAACGCTGGCTCCAACACCACCCCGGTCAGAATAACCTGGTCAGGGCAAGCCAAGGCCTTGGTGCTATGCATTCCGATGGTCCAAGTGGCCCAACAACTAGATGAGCTCTTCTTTGGTACCATGCTACCATCTCCCTCTCTGGGAATCCCGGTGCCAAAGGAGGAAACGCCCAAGAAGTCAGTTTACAATAGGCTGACAACTACCGCAGCAGGTCCCGATAGTAAGCCTGCTTAATATGAAGGATCAGTCTTCTAGAGACTGAAGCCCAACTCCATAGGCCCCTCCGAGAAGCCCATAATTCTGAAGAAGCCAGTCTTCAAAATGCTGAGCTTTGCTGCTCTGGACGCTCCAACCGTCCCGGCCGTTTTGAAGAGGATGGTCACTAAGAGGCTGACATCGGCGGCCCCTGCTATTTTCGAGGCGCCAAAGGGTGCTTCACCTCCACGCTGGTCCGTATTCAATAGGCTGACACCCCATGCTCATGCTCATACTCTGGTCCAGCCATGAATATCAGTCTTTCAGCGACTGGCCCATGCTCCAACCTTGAAGCCATGCGAGAGGCAAGATGTCCCAGCTTCAAAAGAATACAGGGGGTAGGATATTCCGGCCTAGAAGCAATGCAGAGGGCAAATCCATGAAGCCCCTAAAATTGAAGAAACCCCAACTTCAAGACATTCTCGACGTCGATACTGGCGCCGAGTAAGGCAAGCTGAAGGCAGTTCACCATCCAGGCTAACCTCGCCAACTCTAATGGTGTAGGTCGCTGTTCTAACCGGGAACGATTTTGAGGCGATGAACATAGTGAAGCACAACTCTCTAAGTCCTATATTGAAGAAAACTCCACCTCCCACCGAAAGGAGTGACGGGCCAAAATTGGTTCGATCGGCGAAAAGACTTTCTTTGACCATTCATAAGGTCTGGAAGGAGGTGCAGGGGTCAGTGATCAATAGAGATTACTCTCCAGAGTAGCTAAAGAGCCGTGATAAACGCTCTTCCCATCAATCGAAGGAGGCTCATAGTATGTTGATTCCTCCGAAGCTGGCCTCTCATAAGAGAGAGAGAGAGAGAGATCAGAGAAGACGCAAAGGCCCGAGGCTTACTCCAAGGGCCCGCACTCCAAATGCTCTAAGACTGGAGTATCGGTAGTTTACACCGTCTATATGGTCAACTCCAAGGACGAAAGTAAAACTTCCGTCTCCCACAGGCCAATCACACGGTATGTAACAAAAGATCCCTAGAAATAGCAAGAGTTGATAGCTCAGACGGCTGAAATAATGAGTCCCCCACCCAGTGCAAATCTGGACGACTCTTCCGAGGAACGAGCAACCAGGAGTCTGATACAGACTATCTAAGTGGATTATCCATAAGAAGGATGAGAAAGCTGCAGAAATGGAAACCCGAATGGAAAAAATGACCCATTTGTTCCAAAGTATGCTCGGGATGATGGCTTACCCCGAACCATTTGTAGATTAACCGCCGATGGTCGTCGTCGAAGACAAAGGAGATACCTCCAGTCCCCTTCAGGTCTCATCTACAAAAGAGAAATTCATATCCAAATCACATCTGGACGAATACATCACATGGCAGTTCAAGGCTCACCTAGCCAGTGAAGCCGTCGGCAAGTTGATAAAGACTGGCCGACCTTACCCGGCGTGCTACAATCAGATACAGTATCTGCCAGGATACACAATTCCGACATTCCCCATATATAAAGGGATCGTAAATCCGAAGTAGCATATCACCCAGTTCAGGTCCAAATGTGGCAATACTGGGAGTAACGACATATTGCTCCTGCGACAGTTCGTTAGCAACCTAGCGGACGTAGCATTCGAATGGTATTCAGAAATTCCTAATGACCCTATCAAAACTTTTTACGAGATGGAGATCCTCTTCTGCCAAAGATTCGCTAATGCAAGCGAGCGCACAACCGTAACCGTCTTGGTCAGCGAGAGGCCCAGATCGAATGAGATGTGGGTCCAGTACGCGATGAGATGGAGGAACCTTTGGTCCAAATGCGAACAAAGGATCACTGAAGCTCCGGCCATAAGTATGTTCATGAGCACTCTCGACAAGAAGGCGCAAGCGTTCCCATATTTGGCTGTTCTTAGCCCAATGACTTTCCAAGAGCTCATCGACAAGCTGGCTCACCTGGATGCAATGAACCAGGGTTCGTCCTCTTCTAATGGAGATTCCCGAAACTTCAAAATCAAGGATAAGACAGTGTTTGTCTCTAACACGCAACAACGACCAAACGGTCCTAAAGCGCCTGGTCGTCAAAATGACAACCGCTTGGGACCTATGCTTGAAGAAAGAATAGGATGAGAATATTCCTTCCCTCATGATAAAATGAGGAAGTTATTTGACCTCGCAATAAAGAGAGGCTTTCTGACATTGCCTAAGCCACGATGATCAGCCTAAGCCCCTGACATTAATAACCCAACCTATTGCCTATATCATCAGGTAATAAGTCATCCGATTGAGGATTGTTACGTGTTCTAGAACTGGGTCGGGGACCAGTATAAACACGACAAGTTCATACTCTCTGATAAATGCAAGGTGAACCCTCCTTAGAATCATATCTCCAAAGGGACCAATATGCAGGGGGCATCCTACTCAGTCATTGAAGAGACCTCATGGGAGGTAATATTGTCTCCTAGAATGAAAATAATGCTAAAAGATCTCCAGGCGTGCCCTGCGATTAGGTAGAAGAGTCCGCTTGAACCGGAGATCATACCAGAGATGTTGAAACCACGTCCCACTTCAAAGGCTATTGATAAAGGGAAAATCCCGGAAGTCAAGAAGTCTTCCAAAAAGAAAAATAAGAAGAAGGTGAAGAAGCCCGTACAGCCAGCAAAGTACCTCGACAGCCGTACAAGCATCTAGAAGTACAAAGACGTACTTGAAGAATATAATCAGAAAGTGCGTTCGCCCATTACTTTTGAGCAGTTCATTAAGCACATCCTCAAAAATAACAGACAGGATGAAGATGATGAGTCAGATGGAGAAGCAGAAGGCCGTGTGGAAAGCTGCCACATGGTCTCTCACTCCTCCATCTGTGATGATGAGGCTCCACCCGCGTGAAAGCGATTCAGACGAGCAGGGGGCAGAATTGATTCTTGAAGCTTCGAGTTCGCCACAATAAGACCCAGTTGAGAAGCTCCTAAGGAAAACCTTCCAAAGAAGCCGGGAAAGTCGAAGGCGTGAGCTGGATATCTACGAGAAAGCCAGACAACAACGCCTGGAAAGGGAAGCCGCGAAAGAGGTGAGTTATGTAACTCCCCAACCAAAGCAGAACTTTCAACTGAAGCAGAAGATACTGCTGAAGAAAGACAAGGCCGAGAAATATTTCACCAAGGTCTTATCCAAAGGGATGAAGCTGCCGCCTTTAAAGAAGTATATCCCAGGGGTTGTAGACTTCGAAGGTGGAGAAGAGCATCCAAAATATTGCCTCTACCACCGGAGGGTTTGCCATCCCATCGAAGAATGCAAGGCATTCGGGAAATGGTGGAGAAATACGTTCTCCATAACAGGCATCTGTAAATGAAGAAGTGGATGGCCAAGGCTCACCCGCCCCAACATGATTGTCCTAAGGCGAATGACCAAGCATAGATGATCACCGAGAGCTGTTATATGATCAAGGCTCAAACTTCGGAAGGAAGAAGTTCGGTAGTGATTCAGAAGATGAACCTCCCATCGATCTCCCCTATATAAGTTTCTCATCAGGATACGAAGAAAAGGCAGGAGACTACGACAATATCCATCTGCAGAACCGCACCCTCCCCGAGAAGAATCTCGGGCCCCAAATAATAATTCGAAGAATCAAGATAAGGGTAACGGGAAAATGCCTAAAGAGATTGCCTCTGATGAAGAGGTGGTTAAAGAACTCGCCGCTAATGATCTCCTCAAGAAGAATAAGATGGACTACAATGTGTTAGCCCATCTGAAGAAGCTACCTTCATATTTGAGCATATACGATACTTTGCTCTTGTCCAAGGAATTGCGGGAGTTTTTAATTAAGGCCCTCAAAGAACCAGACCGCTTCCAAGCACAGTTTGCAGAGGAAGCTATGAAAGATAAGATGGCGGATGTATACACAACCGATATCTCCTTCAGTGAAGAAGATCTCCTCCTGAGGACGTTCAAGCACAATCGACCGTTTTATATCACCGGGCACTGCGATAATCAGAGAATAAATAAAATTCTCGTCGACAACGGCTCTTCGGTCAATCTCCTTAATATTAAGGTGCTCAAGCAGCTGTCCATGGATGTGCGATATCTCGACTAGGAGAAAATCACTATCTCCAGATTTGACTCCCAGTCTTCAAGAACGTTGGGGTCCATAGTGTTGATGCTCCGCTTTGGACAACTCGTCTCTGACGTTAAATTCCACGTGATTGAAGGCAAGACTTACTATAAAGTTTTGCTGGGTAGACCTTGGCTACACCAGTATGGCTTGTCCTTTATACACAGTATCTATATATGAAGTATTTCAAGGATGTCCAGGAGCACACCATCACAGGGGAGCTTAATTCGTTCTCGGTAAACGAGGTACGGAAATATGAAGATGCGAAGTACTTCTCGTTGGACTATGAAGACACAGAGAAGTGCGGCAAGCCCAAGGACAAACAAGTTCAAGTGGTGATCATCTCGATCTATGGAAGCGACTCCGAGGAAGAAATAGTACTCACAGGTCAACCTCCAAAGGAAACTGATAAACCAAGTTCGTCAGATCTTATCCCGATCTTTGGCAGCGAATCGGAGGAAGAAACTAATACGGTTTTCTCCATCCATCCCTAGGTAAAAGTCCCCGATGAAGCCGATCGAGCCCTGCATATTACAATGGCTCCGCCGCATCACTAAAAAGAGCTCGATGCACTCAGCACTTACCGCGTGCAAAAGTTAGTAACCTTCCACGTGCCTCCTAGACATAAAAGAGAAAAAGGTGATTCTCTTTTACAAGTCAAAAGAAACCAAGGTGGAAAAAGAGGTTTGGTACGGACTTAAGCCGAATCTTGATAGGTTACAACTCATACCCATGCCGAGATATTACACAAAGTGCCTGAGGGATTTCCTTCACCAGCAGGGAGTACCGTTTGAACAGACTGGCTGTCAGGCCCAATATTTCAAGAAAATATGGGAAGTGCTGTGGACCCGCTAACCGGAGGCCCATGGAAAATTTGATACTACTGGTTTGGACTATGTCCGACCTAAGAAGAAGAAGTAGGCGCATAGCTGCTACGCCCTAAACAAAAGGGAAAATGAACGGATGGCAAACAACTCAACCGAGCAAGGCCAGAACACCCCGCAAGGTATCCCAACCGCATCAGCTGGACTGCCGCTTGAGTCGTTGATGGCTTTATATATGCAATTATCTGGGCAAGCAATATAATGAAGCTCCACAAAATATTGCGACTCAGCCAACAGAAGACCCGACTGAGAGGCTGATGAGAGAAGCATATCAAATGGGTCATACAACTCTCTGTGAAATAGCCAGAAGCTCGCACCCAAGCAAGCAATCCATGGGAGAGACGAGTCATGATCCTCATCCTCGACGGCTGCCCATACCTTCCTTTCAAAATAAAGGAGCTTAAGGCGGCCACATTAAAGATATGACACCATCCATGACCAAGCCGCAAAGTCGCCCAGCCATATCTCTTGACGAAAGGATGGGACGGGGATATTCTTTTCCCTGGGACAAAGTGAGGAAAATATTTATCCTCGCCATGAAGCACCAGATATTAACGCTGCCCAAGTGCAAGAGGCCTCATGAAGCTAATGCTCTGGATCATCTTGACTATTGTCCCTACCATCGGGTCATTAGAATGCTTCGTCTTTAAGAATTGGTCGGAAGACCAGTACAGGCAAGGCAAGTTCAAACTAAGCGACAACTGGAAAGTGGAACCTCCACAAAAGCAAGAGCCAATGCGAGAGAACCTCGCCAAGTCAGAGCATAACCAGCCTAAGATGCGGAAGCTCATCTACGCTTTCCACATGATAAGACTCCCCGATGAAGAGGAGGATGAAGATACGCTTCAGCGCCTCGACTGTCTTTCCAATGAAGGAGAGGAAATTTCAGAATAGTGGCCAATGCCAAGAGAGCTAGAAGACGGGATCAACATCACCGCTGATGAATTGAAAAGGATGAATTTGGGAACCGAAGAAGATTCTCGACCCACGTTTGTCGGCGAGCTGCTGTCGGATGGACAAGTAGCTGGTCTAAAAGAAGTACTAATGGAGTACAAAGGCTGCTTAGCATGGAATTACTCCGAGATGCCAGGTCTCGATCCAAAGGTAGCACTTCACAAATTGGCCATAATGCCGAAATAAAGCTGGTCAAGCATGCGCCAAGAAGGATGCGACTTGAACTCGAGATGAGTATCAACGCCGAAGTCAAGAAGCTCATAGACTCTGGTTTCATCCGGGAGGTCTAGTACCCCAACTGGATCGCTAATATCGTCCCCATGATGAAGAAGAAAGGGACCGTCCAGATCTGCATGGACTTTTGAAACCTCAAAAAGGCATGCCCGAAGGATGACTTCCCCGTGCTAGTCACAGAGTTGATGATAGAAAATACGTCTACTCATGAGGTCTTCTTTTTTATGGACGGATCTTCAGGATACAATCAGATCAAGATGGATCCCGAGGACCAAAAACATACAGCCTTCCGCACCCCGCTAGGCATATTCTGTTATAATGTGATGCCTTCCGGACTGAAGAATGCCGGGGCGACATATTAAAGGGTAATAGCCAAGATATTCGACGGCATGATACATGACATTGTTGAATGCTACATCGACGACCTCATAGTCAATAGCATGTCGTGTGAAGAGCACTTGGAGTATTAAGGACAGTCTTCGAGCAAATACAACCTGAGGATGAATCCGCTAAAATGCGCCTTCAGAGTTTCATCGGGGAAGTTTCTGGGTTTTATAATCCGCCACCAAGGGATCGAAATCGACCTCTCCAAGATTAGAGCAATTATGGAGTTGCCTCCTATGAAGAATCTCAAACAACTGCGATCTCTCCAAGAAAAGCTCGCTTATATTCGACGGTTCATCACCAACCTCTTTAGGAAATGCTTTCCGTATAGCTATCTGATGAAGAAGGGCACCCCATTTATATGGGACCAGAAATGTCAACAGGCTCTGGAGGAAATCAAGCAATATTTGCAGAATCCACCGATTTTGGCCGCTCCGGTTAAGGGAAAACACTTTATCCTCTATACAACTGCCCTTGATGGTTCTCTAGGTGCGTTTTGGGCTTAAGTGAATAGTCAAGGAAAGGAGAGGGCTCTATACTACTTGAGTCGAATCCTGCTGGGAGTAGAAAGTAACTACTCTCCTATCGAAAAGTATTGCCAGGCGTTGATCTTTGCAGCCACAAAGCTCAAACACTATGCCCTGGCGCATAAACTCCATCTCATATCGAAGGTGGACCCTCTCTAATACTTCGTGTCCAAAGCTATTCTGACCGTGAGGCTCGCTAAGTAAGCCCTTCTGTTGAGGGAGTTAATAATTATTTATCACCCACTTAAAGCGGTAAAAGGCCAAGCCATCGCCGACTTCCTCACAGAGCATATGATTCCAACCGACTCTCTGTTGAATAGCGAACTGCTGGATGAATACACATTCAGCATAAGTAAAGAGGTAGAAGAAACCGGAAAATACCGATGGGAATTGTACTTCGACGGAGCATCTTCAATGAAGGCCTGGAAGGGGGAACACCCCAATAATCAAAGCGGGGATAGGTCTTATCTTCGTGACTCCCCAAGGCAGAACACTCCATTATGCCTTCTCGTTGATGAAGCCGAGAACCAACAATGAGACTGAATATGAAGCTCTCATTGCCGGTCTCGAAATCGCGATCGACATACGCATCAAAGATCTTCTAATACACGGAGATTCACAGTTAGTTGTGAATCAAGTGAATGACAGCTACAAGACATGCAAGCTGGAGCTAATAAAGTATAACGAAATGGCGTGGCAACTACTGATATAGATTCCCTTTTGGGTGCTGGAAAGCGTGTCACGAGCGGAAAACAGCAGAGCAGACACATTAGCAAAACTTGCTAAAGAATCAATGTCCAGAGCCGCAAGATCCTATCGCCGGCTGAATTTCCTTCGGAGTCTTCAGTGGTAACGCCCGAGGAAAAAGAAGAGATACTTGTAGAGAAGGTTCTCCAGACCGAAATAGAGGAGGAAGATGAAGATTGGAGGCAAGTCTTTTTAGACTACTTCACGTCCTAACGAGCTCTTGAAGATGCCTCATCTAGATATTAGCTAATGAAACGAGCTCTATCGTTCGCCTTCGTCAACGAGACCTTGTACAAGAGATCTTTCGACTCTGTATGGTTAAGATGCATAGGGCCAAAAGAAACAAAGAAAGTCGTCCAAGAAGTGCACAATGGACTTTGCGGCTCCCATCAAGCGGGACCAAAGATGAAATTGAAGATGAAGAGAATAAGTTACTATTGGCTTACAATGATTGCATCGAATATGCGAAGCGTTGCCATTCATGTCAAATTCACGGGGATTTCATACATCAGCACCCCAATCCGCTTCATCCAACCATAGCCAGCTGACCATTCGAAATGTGGAGAACCGATATCATCGGCCCCATTGAACCGGCGTCATCAAGAAGACATAAATTCATCTTGGCGACAACCGACCATTTCTCTAAATGGGCGGAAGCGATACTGCCGAGAGATGTTAAAACGGAGAACATTCTCCACTTCTTCAAAACACATGTGATATACCGGTTCGGAGTTCCACGGCGTATAATCTCGGACAACGGACCGGCCTACAGCAGCCACAAAATAAGCCGCTTTGCCAGGTAACACAAGATAGACTAGAGGTATTCTTCCGTCTATAACTCTCGAGATAATGGTCTTGCTGAAGCCTTCAACAAGACGATGATGAAACTCATAAAGAAGATGGTGTCCAATAATAAAATGGACTGGCATAAAAGGCAGCATGAAGCTCTTTAGGCATACCGAACAACGTTCAAGACAGCTATAAAGACAACGCTTTATGCCTTGGTATTTGGAGCCGAAGCAATCCTTTCGCTGGAGATAGAACTTCCCTCGTTAAGGATGGTAGTTCACCACGAGCTCACAGATGAGGATAACGCTCACCTCCGGATCAAAGAACTCGACGTACTTGATGAGACCCGTCTCGCAGCACAACAAAGCCTAGAAGCCTATCGAGCAAGAATGACCCAATTATATGAAAGATTGAACAGACCGAGAATATTCTGCCAAGACGAACTCGTACCGGATGTCAATCGATCCATGGTCCCTAACCGCACAAAGCGCGGGAAGTTTGAGCCAAACTATGAGGGTCTGTATGTTATAGAGGAAGTCTACCAAAGTGGAGCATACCAACTCGTGAATATGCATGGAGAAAGAATATATAAACCAATAAATGGTCGATTCCTCAAGAAGTTTTATGCTTAAGAGGTTACGATTTAGGTCAATGATAAATGACGACACCTATGTCCGCTCTTTATCTTCCTAAGTCAGGACTGTGAGAGCTAGGCACCCGTCCTGAACACATGAATGTTGGACCGAGATGTCCCTAAACTAATGTTGGACCGAAATGTCCCTAAACTATCATTTCGTCCTGAACACGGGAATATTGGACTGAGATGTCCCTAAACTAATATTGAACCGAAATGTTCATAAACTATCATTTCGTCCCAAACACAGGAATGTTGGACCGAAATGTCCTTAAACTAGCTTGTCACTCGGTGAATGATAATGTTGGACCGAGACGTCCTTAAACTAATACTTCATCTCGAACATGGGGATGTTGGACCGAAATGTCCCTAAACTAACTCGTCGCCCCTAACATGGGAATGTTGGACCATGATGTCCTTAAAAAAATGTGCCCCTTGAGATCGACATTGCAACTTAAGTCCTACTCCACTGGAAAAGATTGCAACTCAAGTCTCACCTGTAAGGCTGCATCTCAAGTCCCACCGGCTACGAAGCTCCTCCGAAGATGCAGTCCTCTATGAAATATTTTGCTGCCCTACAGACAATCTCCGAATTGACTACGTTACACAATCCACTGGCACAAATAATCCATACCATACCCAAGTGCTACAGGAAAACAATTGGGTCACTTGCGGCGAAGCCACATCCGAGAGCTTCATCGTTCAAAAAAAGGTATGTCCATAAGCAAAAAAGACACGGATGAAAATTCGAAAGGGCGCCATGCGTAAAAACAACAAAACTGCTGGCAAGCTTGTGAAAACCTGAAAGGGCGCAAACTCGTTAAAAACAATACACTTACAAAGTCCTCTCGACTTGTGATGAGAACAACCAAGTGAGATCCTTACGACTCACAAAGGTGAGAGACAGTTAGAAATCCCCACGATTTTCAAGGAGAATATACACTTACGAGATCGTTCCGACTTGTAAAGAGAAAATGCCCTTTTATGAGACCATCAGGGCTTATAGAATTCAAAAGCCTCAGGTTGCAGATCAGATCCTGTGCCTAAGCCATCATATACCCCTATAAAAGAACCCTACAACTAGTTTGATCTTGACACTTATACACAATCCACGGGCACAAATAAGCATAAATAAACCCAAGTTCCACATGGTGGATAACACTTGTAAGTATTTCGACTTACAAGGAGAAAAATACTCCTGTAGGATCCTTACGACTCACAAGATTCACTTAGGAGTCCCCACGATTCTTAGAAAGAAAATACACCTATGAGATCCTCTCGACTCATAGGAAGAAGATAACTTTACAAGACCCCCACGGCTTGTAAACATTGAAAAGCCTTAGTTGATGGAGTCCTAACCTCGTCTTCTAAGCCACCTTTGCCCGAATAGGCAATGACATATGATGAGTCACTCCTGGCACTATTCCAGTTGTAGCGATACTGATACCAAGATTGGGATCAGACTCAAAAAAATGTGTATGGAATAGCTGAAATGATTGGGCAATCGCGACTTTCACGATATGAAAAGCTGAAATGATAAAGCATCGCGGAGAATAAAAATTAAAAAAATGAATGATAAGATAAAAAAAAATCTGCCCTGCAGATGATTCGAATTTCAACTTTTGTAAGCAGTTCAAGGACGTCCGGCTCATTTCGGTGAAGTGCGATTACGACACCAGCAAGGTCCAAAGGGTCAAGTTAAAGTGGAGTGATGACAAAATCCTAGCTCCAAATCTTGATGGCAACATCTATAACCTAGAGATTATCTCGATGTCCCTCCAGCAGAGTGCGGTCGTGACATCATGAAAGCTTTAAGGAGCCAAAGATAAAGCGGAGTCATGGAAAAGTTCTAGCTCCAGATCTTGATGGCAACATCTACAACCTAGAGATTATCTCAATGTCTTTCTCATTCTAGAAGAATGTAGACGCAACGTCAACAAGGACTAAAGGGTCAAAGATGAAGCTAAGTGATGACATATTCCTAGTTTCGGGTCTCGATGGCATTACATGTGAAGCCTAAAGACCGTTTGATGTTAATCCATCTCAGATGGATGCAGCTCTGACTCCTTGGGACTCCTTAAAGAAGGGAGTCTTACCTCAAGGTAAAACGCCACGGTGCACCTAACGCTGAACTATCTGATGGCAATACGGGAATACCGGCTTAGGAAGGTTACTTGAGACGTTGTATCCTGCAACGGTAGGGTTGCATGATACAGCAAGTACATGGCTACTCGAAACCAGCAACCTGAGTGGGCGTGGATTGAGATGATATCTGCTGACGTAACGGTGTGATGGACTTAACCTAGCACCACAAACCTAATGGATGCAAATGATGATATGGGTTATGCATGTTTGACTTTAGGATGAGTCTATCCACATGCTTAAAGCAAGGATAGACTGAACGCTCTGGAATAAGTAAATAAACTAAGCTAAGCCTTAGAAGGCAGATCTAAACCTGTTTCCTAAGCCATCGCTTTCCTACAAGGAGGTCAATACCGACTCTTGTATACTATCCATGGGCTACACATTCGTCAAAGTTTCATGCCAATGAACAAGCCTCTTACGAGTCCTCTCGAATCGTAGAGAGAAATATTTTTATAATACCCTCATGACTCATAAAGTTGAAAAACCTTAGACAACAGATCTAAACATGTTTCCTAAGCCATCGCTGCCCTGCGGACTATCAATACTGACTACCATATACTATCCATGGGACACCTATGATGAATTGGTGGATGAAGATGCCATAAAAAGGAGAAAGGTGCAGATTATGGGCTTCAAGACATAGATTTGTGACGCCTATGTCCGTTCACTACCTTCTCAGATTCTGAAAGTCATGAGAGCAGTTGTGTACTTTGCACTACTTAACCCACGTCCATACCTACGTGAGAAAAGTAGTGGGGGCATTTTTTAACGTGAAAAATTCATCAAATAATAATAAACATGCATTTAAATATTTATTTCAATCTACAGGAAAAAGATCACCAAATATGGGATCGGGACTGCTGGGGTTAATAAAACAGTATACAAAGTACTCTAACTTCCTCTCGGCCCACTCTACCATATCATAGCAGCGGTTCTCACGAAGAGTCCCTCCCTATCTATCAGCGCCGTGCTCGTCTGCAAAGGAAAACATCATAGCCCGCCTAGCCCGTATTTGACTCAGCATGTGAATCGAGAGGTCCTTGAGAGGCTTCGTGATCAAGCATGCCTCGTGAACACGGTCGATCTTGTCCTCTACTGCGTCAAGTATCGCTAAAGTCATCTCCGCCGGATGAGAGGGATGTCGTCAAGGATGGCTAGGAAGATCATTTGAAGCCAAATAGAGCCGGCGGGAAGAGGAGATCCTCTACAGGTCATGAGCTCGTGCATCGCCGTGTCGTACTGGGTATTAGTAAGAACGAAATTCGCTAGACGTCCGGCGAAACGAGGAATAATCTCCCCAATGGGCACCTCCCATGGCTGTCGAGGAGCATGCGGGTGATTGCAAGCCATGGTTATTTCTCTGTGAAAGTGAAGAAGAAGATGAACACTTCTTTAAATTATAAAGAGGAGCATTCAAGTCATGGCATAAAAAATGTCGCACATGGTGTAAGTTGGAATGACTCCCATGCTTTGACCAAAAGAAAGTGTCGGAAAAGAAGAAGATGGCTCAGAAAATCAAGCAAAGATGAAAGGAAGCTCTCCCACGTGTTTAACATGTGAGCGCTCACATGCAAAACATGTGACAGCCAGCTTCAAAGAGGATTAAATCCTATGATATAGCCTCCATGTGTTGAACACGTGAGCGCTCACATGCAAGGCATGTGAGTGTTGAATTAAAACCCATATAAAAGCCCCATATGTTAAATTCGTGAGCGCTAATATGTAAAGCACGTGAGCGCTAATATGTAAAGCACGTAAGCGCAACTGCCATACATATATATGGCAGTACTTAAGTGCAAAGTACATGAGCGCACCAATCTAAAGTGTTAGTTTCAAATAGAATTAAATTCTATTAGGAAAATATTTCCCTCAGATCTTTCTAATATTAGAAAGATTTTCTCTATTAAACAGAGAGTCTTTGGATTTTAAATCCAACGGTGATTATAATATCACCAATCAAAATATCAATTCTCTATTATGAAAATATTTTCCTAATCTTGCTAAAACGAACGAAAAATATTTTCCGTTAAACAAAATTTCTCGGATCTTAGATCTAATAGTGGATATAATTCTCTGAGTGATTTTTGAGATCAATCGCTCAAACTAATTGATATATTTTCCTCCTCGTATATAAAGGACCTGAGACTTTAAGCCTCAAAAGGAGAGAGGCCACGGGGAGAATATCCTCCATAAACTTCAAGATTTACGAGACTCCCTCTAAACTTCTGCGAGATCCCTTCCTTAAGCTTCCACAACAACAACAAAGAATTTAATTCTCATCTCGAAAAAGATCATTCTTTATTCAATCACTAGGTAAAGACAGAGATAAGATTATCTCCCCCTTTTTGCTTTTTTCATATACGATATAAGGGTTTAACCCTTTTGTAAAAACTTAGTTCTTCCTTGGAATCTGAGATCCACAAGACAATTCTTCCACAAGGTGAGAATTTAATTCTTATCGGGAAAATCTTGTTCTTCAGATCGAAAATCCAGGACAGAACTATGGCGTTTTACCCCCTGCACATTAAAGAGAGAACATGAAAGAATAGAACAAAAAAGATGGAATTGATATTTCAGAAACTTAGTTCCTCCAAAATATAATAGGGTTTTATTCCGATAAGAACTATTTCTCACAAAAAAAGAGGAACTTAGTTTCTTGTAAGATCTGCAAGACTTTTAGAATTTAACTCTAATTTTCTGAGTTAATCTCTACATGAACATGGAAAGGATCACATGGAAGACATGTGAGAATTTTAGAAAATGAAGAACGAAGTCTCACGTAAGAATCACGTGAGTGCTCAAAGGAGCCCCGAAGACCGACCTCACGTGGAAGACACGTGAGCGCTGAGACTCTAGTGTTTAGCACTATTCACGTGGAAGACACGTGACCAATTATGATGATTATACTTCACGTGTCATTCGCGTGAGCATCATATGAACTAGTGCTTAACACTACCCACGTGGAAGACACATGAACACCAAAAACCAGGCTTCTCATGCAAAGAGCACGTGAAGCAGAATCTATGATGAAGCTTAAGCTTCTTGGCTCAGTGCTTAGCACTGTTCGGTTATCTAAATCCCAAAACAAAATGTTTGGCCTAGTGCTTACCACCGTTGGGAAACATAGCCCGAAATTTAGTTTAAAATTAGACTAATTCTCTGAAGTTTTAAACTTCTTTGATTTTCAAAGGAAAATCAATCTTGATCATACATATTTTAAGTCGATCTTATTCTAAAACAAGATTAACGTTCTTAAACATATTTTAAGTCGATCTTTATCTAAGACTAGATTAACGATTCTTAAATCCTCCTTGTTCACCGCCGAAAGACTGTACCAAGATGTTGGGACGTCTAGCCTGAATTTAGGGGCAGATGCTATTTAGACATATCCACCCATCTCTCCGAAAATACCAAGTTGATTTATGGCACCATATATCGGAGGTTTGGATAGATGCGACCGTTGTAGCAGACTTCATCAGATTCCCCCTCATTTGTGAGGGGTTTTTGATTGTGGGGATGCTCTTCCCTATAGACGCAAGTCCCTGCAGTTAATTATGTTATCGCGTTGCGATAACCACTTTCTGCTGCTCCAGTAGTTCATTCGTGTCGTGTGTTATTTTGTTTGTTAAGATTCCCCGTGGATTATATACGGAGACTAGTTTATGTCGTCGCCCGTAGGGCGCGGATTAGTCTAAATCCTTATATTTAAGATTTGGGTTTTTGAACTTAGGTTATATTTTCCTTTAGTTCAAAAATATCTTGTTTCATTTAAGGACCGTTAATCTAGTTTGAGATTAAGATCTATTTAAGTATATGAGCATTTGGACTCAATTTATTTTTTTTACCAAGGATACGTTAGCCTTATTTGAGACTAAGATCAACTTAGTAACATTTTAGGGATCATCAAATTTTGTTAAGATCTGACAACAGAGCATTTGGGCTCATCTGCAGGAAAGTTTAGAGGGACTCTTAGCCAATTTGGGCTTGGTCTGCTTAGTCTTTTTCTTTCTTTTATTCAAAAGTGCTGAGCACTTATTTGGGTTCTGTTTGCTTAGTTTTTTTCTTTTGTGCAGAAGTGCTAAGCACTTATTTGTGATTCTGACGCTCACATGTGTATCATGTGAAGCACTCAGTTGCGGGCGCTGTTCAATCAGTGCTAAGCACTCAGTTATTTTGACTGAAAATAGAGTGCTAAGCACTTTCTATGGCGTCCATATGAGAAGCACGTGAGGCGCTGTCTCATTTATTTTGTTGGGCGCCCTCGTATGTTTCACGTGAGGTGCTGGGCGCTGCCCAATCAGTGCTAAGTACTTAGTCATTTAGATTAATTTTATAGCGCTTCTGCACTTTTACTCAGCGCTCACGTGTATTTCACGTGAGACGCTGGACCTTCTATTTTGAGCGCCCATGTGGGAAGCACGTGAGGCGCTGAGTTTTTTGTTTTGGACGCTCACGTGGGAAGCATGTGAGGCGCCAAATCTTTTTCTTTGTTGATATTTTTTGAAGAAGTTTTGACTTCTGTTAATAACGTTTTGACCATTAATGATCTGTTTTGAAGGTCTGAGACCGGTTTCTCTTAGAGAACTAAGTTCTTCTGTTGTTTTTTTATGAGAACAAAGTTTTTTATATAGGGTTAAACCCTATTTAGGGAGGAATTAAATTCCTAGACAATGTGTTGTTGACTGCCGAAAACAGAGACGAACTGGGATAGATCGTCTTGCATGAATTTGGAGGCAGATGCTATTTGTATTTATCCGTCCACCTCTCCGAAAATACCAAGTTGATTTATGGCACCATATATCGGAGGTTTGGACAGACGCGACCATTGTAGCAGACTTTATCAGATCCCCCCTCATTTTATGAGGGTTTTTTAATTATGGGGACGCTCTTCCCTGCAGGCTCAAGGCTCTGCGGTTAATTACGTCACTGCATTGCGATAACAATTTTCTCCTTCTCCGGCAGTTCACTTCGTGTCGTGTGTGTGTTTTTGTTTGTTTTGGTTGCCCGCGGATTGTATACGGAGACTAGTTTGTGTCGTCACCTGTAGGGTGCGGATTAGTTTAAATCCGTATATTTGAGATTTGGGTTTAGGTCAAGAATCTTGCTTGTCGAGGCCCACATTGGTAGCTTGGTTTGCCAACGGGAATGAACTTAGGACGCAGATCTCGCATTTGTGAGGTCCATCGATTCATGGGATATTTGGGGTTTGATCTAAAGATCATTTGCCATATTTGAGACTAAGATCGACTTAAGAGCAGTGAGCATATGTACTCAATTGATCATTAGATCATATATGAATAGCCCATGGATAGTATACGGTAGTCATTATGGAGACAGTCCGCAAGGCAAAACATATTAGTTTAAGGACGTCGCGGTCCAACATACATTCCTTGTTTGGGATGAATGTTAGTTTAAGGACATTTCGGTCCAATGTTCCCTGTTTGGGATGAAGATTAGTTTAAGGACATTTCGGTCCATTATCGCCGTGTTTAGGAGCGAAAATTAGTTTAAGGATGTTTCGGTCCAACAATCACCTTGTGCGCATGTGTATTTGTTACGTGGCAGAGTGAACGATAATGACGTGGAATGCTCCCAATTTGGAGTGCGATCCGATTTGAGGTGTGCACGTCAATTTGGAAGTGCATCAACGTGGGATATATCATTTCCAGTCTTGACGAAGTTTTACATCAAGTTGAGACGATAAAAGAGTTGTTGGTTGTCGGGACCCGCCACCTCTCTGAAGACGTTGAGGAATTACAACGATATATATCAGAGGTGTGGAGAGATGTACCCTTGAACCAAATCCCGTATTTGAGGGAAAAATGGGTTGTGGTGGATCTAAGAATCGTTAGTCATATTTGAGACTAAGATTACCTTAGGAGATATGGGATGCATATCATTTTGGATATCATCAATGAGAGATCATCAGTTATGTTTGAGACTACGATCAGTTTTGAAATCACGAGCATATGGGCTCAGTTGATTTAAAATCAAAGAGATTTAACTTCAGGAAACTTAGCCAATTTGGGCTGAGATTGGGTTTCTATTCTACCCAGCAGTGCTAAGCACTGAGATATACAACGCTCATGTGTGTTTCATGTGAGACGCTGGTATAGTGCTAAACACGAATCTTTTCTGGCGCTCACGTGCTTTTACGTGAGGCGCTGGGTTTTTAGCCTTGGGCGCTCACGTGCTTTTCACGTGAGGCGCTACATTAGTGCCAAGCACTAATTTTCTCTGGCGCTCACGTGTATTTCACGTGGGGCACTATATTTTTTGGGATTTAATCTCTGTTGATATTTTTAGAGAACTTAAATCTCTGTTAATGGTATTTTGACCATTAACGATCACCAAAATCATTATCTTGAGGATCTTGGATCGGGTTCTTTAAAGAACTAAGTTCTTGACTTGAAGGAACTAAGTTCCTGGAGTATTATGAACTCCATGCTTTCCATATTCATGTTTTTAGAGAGGTTAAACCTCTTTTAATGGTGTTTTGACCATTAAGGATTACCAAGATCACTATTTTGAGGATCTTGGATCGGGTTCTTTAAAGAACTAAGTTCTTGATTTGAAGGAACTAAGTTTCTGGAGTATTATGAACTCCATGCTTTCCATATTCATGTTTTCAGAGAGGTTAAACCTCTTTTAATGGTGTTTTGACCATTAAGGATTACCAAGATCACTATTTTGAGGATCTTGGATCGGGTTCTTTAAAGAACTAAGTTCTTGATTTGAAGGAACTAAGTTCCTGGAGTATTATGAACTCCATCTTCTTTCTTTTAAATTTTGTTCTTCACTGAATGCTTGATTCTTAAGAACAAGATCTTCTCGATGATAATTAAATTCTCAACTTATGGAAAACTTGTCTTGTGGATCTCAGATCCAGAGAAAGAACTAAGTTTTTTGAGAAGGGTAAACCCTTTTAATAAGTAAAGGAGATGTTTTTTGATCTCTTCTTTTTTCTTTACCTAGAGTTTTTAGGAGGAAAATCTTCTTCATTAAGAGAATTAAATTCTCTGTTGTTTTGAGAACCTTCTGTATTTTAACAGAAGCTTATGCGGGGTCTCCTCTTTTCTTTTCCTCCTTTTTGATTAATCTCTTTGCTCCTATTTATAGGAGAAGAAAAAAATCAATTTGTGGAGAAAATCTCTCATTGAAAGATTATAATTGATTTCATGATCAATCAAACTAATCTTTTAGATCAATCGGTGAATTTTATTCACTGTTGGATTTTTAATCCAAAGGCTCTCTGTTTAACAGAGAAGATTTCTTATTTGTTTAACAAGATTAGGAAATATTTTCCTAAGATAGAATTTTATTCTATCAGATGATCGATGGGTGATTTTATAATCACCGTTGGATCAGAGAAGATCTTTCTAGTTTGAAGAAGATCAGGGAAATATTTCCCACGTAGAATTTAATTATATCAGATGGTTTAATTGGTGATATTTTATCACCATTGGATTTTAAATCCAAGATTCTCTGTTAGAGAAAGATCTTTCAATATTAGAAAGATTAAGAAAAATATTTCCCAAATAGAATTTAATTCTATCATATAGAATTTAATTCTATCATATAGAATTTAATTCAATCAGATGGTTTAATTGGTGATATTCTATCACCATTGGATTTTAAATCCAAGATTCTCTGTTAGAGAAAGATCTTTCCATATTAGAAAGATCAAGGAAAATATTTTCCGAATAGAAGTTAATTCTATAACATAGAATTTAATTCTATCAGATAGTTTAATTGGTGATATTTTATCACCATTGGATTTTAAATCCAAGATTCTCTGTTAGAGAAAGATCTTTCCATATTAGAAGGAAAATATTTCCCAAATAGAATTTATCATCTGATGATTTATTATCACCATTGGATTTTTAATCCAACGGCTCTGTTTAACAGAGAATATCCCAGTTTTTAAGGAAGTATCCCCATGTAGAATTAAATTCTACTTGCTTTTAATTTGGGTGTCGACGCTCACGTGTTGTGCATGCAGGCGCCACTTAAGAATTTAATTCTTATTTATGATAGGTGCTCCTGTACTTTGCACATTGGCGCCCACATGAGGAGCACGTGCGAAGCCACTATAGGATTAATCCTACAAGATTGGCGTTGGCGACCTTGTGAGGGGCACGTGAGGCGCTGCCTCAACAAAATTTTAACAGAGCTTAGCTCTTTTATTATGTTTAAATATTTGGGGAACATGCGCTGCTGTGCTTTGCACATTGGCGTCCACGTGAACTTCACATGCGACGCTACCGGAGGTGATAGTTACATGCTTTGCATGTGCGTTGCATGCATTTAACACGCGGAGCTTTCCCTTTATTTTTATAAGGGAACAACAAGCTCTGAGCCAAAAATTTTTGGCGGGAACAAATGCCCCCCACTACTTTGCACATGTAAGCTTATACGTAGGTTTAGTAGTGCAAAATAATGCATTACCATAGAATTGATGGCTTAGGGGACAAGTTTAGGATTCCTGTCGCCTAAGACTTTTTTATCTTCATGAGCCATAAGGGTCTCAAGCAGGTTTTTCCCTCTACGAGTCGTGAGGATCTCATAGGTGCATATTCTCCCTAGAAACCGTGAGGATTCCTAAGCATCTTTGTCACGACCCGAAGTGGCACGTGACTGGCACTTGAATCATATGAAGTCTATAGGACCCCATCTAATTCAAGTAAGCCAAAAAATCCCAGAAATCTAAATCATTTAAAATAAGAAAGAAGAAAAAGTTTAGTTTTAAAACAAGTTGTTTAACAACATAAACCGAAGTATGCATTTTTAAAACAACAAGTCTTTTCTGAAAATTTCGGCAGAGTTTCCTTTATAAATACTGGCCCCAAAAAGGTACAACACATGAAATATATATAAAGGCATCCCCAAGCGGGAGCTAGCTCTTCGCCAATTGGCGGTCACAACCACGCAAGCAATATAATATACAACGCCGAAGGGCGAGGATAAAAACTCAAAAGGAAACTCAAATCATCAAGAAAACCATAATAATACAAGCGCGACTCTAAAGTCGAAATAATAACAACTGGTTTTCTAAGTCTGAAAATATACAAGTCTGGTTGATGGAGTTTATTAGATACAACCGAATATATAAATGTACAATGGTGGTCACGATGCAAGTGAATCCCCCTACCAAAGCAATCACCCGAAAAGGAGCAGTGTGCCAGCAAAGCCGCAACGAAACCTGTATGGCAAAACCTGCAAGAAACTGTGGCACAACAGGGGTGAGTTGCCAACTCGTGAGTAGAAAACATTACCGAGCAGAAATCGTATGTATGACTCAATCCTAGGTCAATACGATCAAATATATATATCCTCAAAATGATAAAGCCTGAAGCATGATAAGGTGGCAAGGGTAAATATCTATACAAAAGTGTAATACCAAGTGCTCGTGTCAGTGTTTCAGGTAGCAACATATCATAAATATGAGGTATGAATGCAATATAATGAAAACAGAATACATCATGACTGAGAAAACCGTTTTCTTAAATTAGTGAGGTTTCTGTATATTTAAATCGAGGTATCATCAATGAAATCAATATAGAATCAGTGTCAAGTATCGACACAAAACATAAATAAATCTCAATATCTCAATATCTCAGGCTCCGACAATCCGGACTGGCCTGTATTCTCGAATCTCAATATCTAGGGTTTCGGCTATGCGGATTGGCCCATATCATCAAATCTCAAATCTAGGGCTCCGGCTATCCGGACTGGCCCATACTCCGATCGGTATCCTCCGGATATCCATCGAATCACAAATACAATCACCGGTCGGTAGTGCTCCCCTGCCAGGCTCAATGCCATCATCTGCGACCATCTTGGCTCGGGGCACCGCACCAGGTCCACCATGTACCCACAGACGGTTCCGCCTCCTCCTCGAATCGGGTGTATGATATCGCTCAAGAGCCGAGAAAACTCATGGTGGACATATCTCAAATCATATCATGAGAAAACCCCAATTTTATCTTTAAAAATGATAATCAATTTATAAAATCTTTGCGGTTTCTAAATCTAGAAATCTCATGGAAATCCGAAATCATAAATCACGACATAAATAAATAATGAATACTGGGCTCCGGCAATCCGGACTGGCCCAAAATGTCATGGCGAATGAACATATAATTAAATATGAAAATCACAGTAATAAATGCAATGTCTAAACTAGCATATGAAAACAATAACATATAGGAACTATCAGCTAGCAAGCTATGTCAAAGAAGTAATGTTCTCTAAAGTGTACGTGACATAGCAATTACCGATGAAGATGTGTGTGAGCCGGCAAGCAAGTGTATGTGAAGCATACGCATCATCGGTAATAGTGCTGGTGTCCTAACAACAGGTTTCATCATTTCTCACGAAAATACATATAGACATGCAATGCAAACAGCAGAATAAATAGCAAATGAATAGTAAATGCAGCAATAATATGCGGAACATGAATAATAACATAACAATAAAGAATCTACATTACTATATATGTGTCATACCGTTCTCCCATTTGAAATAATACGAATCATGGTGTTTTGAAAATAGGGCTACGGTGTTTTTAAGAAAATGTACGTCCTTTGAAATATCCGTAGAATCCCTTGGCCTGTCTTTAAAATACTCACGATTCGTTGGTTTTGAAATAGGTATGACTCGAGTCTAGTCTAATATCTACAAGTAAACTACAGGACTAAACTAACAGGCTAATCGAAAGGGTAAGGAAATCCACCTAAATCTGAGTCGATATATATATATATATATATATATATATATATATAATAGTCGGCGATCCCGCCTCATTAGTATCCCATACGATATAATATATAATATGACATCCTCGAGTCAAGAGTGCGGATCTATCATCATAATCATAGCTCGTACGGTAAATCCATCATACGGCATCCTAATCTGGGTACATGTCAAATATCGCATTATCTCATTATTCATCTGGTATCCTTATCATCATATATCATGAGCTGGGTACTGATCTACGTCTAGTACATACCGATACCATCAATAATATGTATGCGTGTGTCTGAAAACACATCGCCTAAATATCCGCTATAAAATCATATCGTATCTCAAAATACGAACCAAATCACATCACCAATCTCATGGCACATGCCCAAACACATCGACTCATCTCCAAGTACCATATACTATCCTCAATATCCATGTATATGTATACACATATATATACATAGTCCCATACCTATGTGTGTGTGTGTGTGTGTGTGTACACACACACACATCCCCATATACGCACAAGAAATTAAAATGCAAGTGGGTTTGTGTGTGTGAGCGTAAGCCTTATTCTAGGGTTCGCGACTACAACTAACTAACGACATTATCAACCAATTATACTAGAATTAACTCCATGACTTCATAAGACCTTACTTGCTAATTATCCATGATTCACATAACACTTCTTTATATATATAGATATAATATATCATAGGCTACACTACGAACTGCGGGGGTGCTATACGCCATCCACCCGACTTCCCCCGCAGATATATATCTACTCACCTTGATCATCGCTTGCTGAAGTCGATGTCGCCATCCTCTTCTTCATCATCCGAAGTCCACGTGAGGGTACCTACATATATACACATATAGCATCATAAACAGAAATCACACACGAAAACCAAAACGTCGCACAAATCCCACATAGGTTAAAACCTATAGTTTACGCATGCAAAATACTACCAAATAACCCTTGTCGTTGACGTTCAAACGCCACACGATGGAATTTAAATCAAAACAAAAACTAAAGTTTCAGAATCACAAAATACGAAAAACAGTAACTAAGGAAAACCATTTCCAGATTTCGTCTCAGGTAAAATTAGCAAATTTTGCATAGGGGGTTGTTCTAGATATCAGATAACAATGCCACAGATCAAATATCATACACTTTCACCATAACTTGGCCGCAATTTGCGGCCAAGACTAATTAATCTGCGGCCAGGAAGTGGGTCCAGGGTCTCGGGTAATTCTTCTAGGATGCTTGCTTTTATCACTGTAATGGCTAAATAATTTCTAGGGTCTCCGGGTGTTGGCAGATCTCTAATTAGCATCACAAATCCCACAAAAACCTGATATCGGCAAAACTAAAGTTCACATATTGGGGTTTGGTCTCAGGTTTTGTCCTGAATTCTAACACCAGAGGGGTTGTAAGGTCACTACTAAACTCAATTACACAATCACAACTCAAGAATCCTTGAAACCCTAACTTGAAATTTTCTAACCTCACTAAACATCACTATATCACGTCTAAACATTCATGGACACTCATGTGAATGAAATACTATGCTAATGGTAAAGAAATTACCTCATTTGGTAACTCAAGAATTTTCTTGGGTTGCCCTAAGTCTCCAAAATCTAAACTTTCTTGGTCCAAAGTGCTTGTAGTGAGCTTGTGCATGTTTTTAATGAAGCGGGGATGAGTTTTTGATGAGTTTTTGATGATGAAGTGAGGAGGTAGAGGTGGTGAGAGATGGAGGGCAGCCATGGGAGGAAGGAGGGGAGAGAAAATGATGAAGGAGAATGGAGGGAAAACAAATGGGTATGGTTCATTTGACCGCTCAACCTCTCTCTCTCTCTCTCTCTCTCTCTCTTGCCCATACCTCATTCTTTATCATTTTCTTTTCCTTTTTTCTTTTTCTTTTCTTTTCTTTTCTTTAGTTTTCTCTTCTCATTTTAAAAATCAAGCCATGCATGAAAAATGTAACAAATGTGTAAAATGACTTGGTGCATGTCATGTGCACAAATCAAGCTTAATGCACGATTAGCGATATTTAATCGCGATTAGCATTAAAATAAAATATAATTAATCATCAAAATTTATAATTTGCTTAAATCATCTAAATACCTCCAAAATCACCATTTAATTTAATTTCCCAATATTTTCCAATTTATCGATATTTAATTATACCGCATCATTAAAATATTCATAATATTTATTATTTAATTATAAAAATTCCCAAAAAATAATATCTTATTTTTCTGAAATGTTACATTCTTCCCCCCTTAAAGAAATTCGGTCCCCGAATTTAAATTTAATCCCCTCATATACTAAAATATTTCAGTAAAATGATCAAGTCGTTGGGGCACCGAAATCATAAATACATAAAACACATCGTAGCGCAATGCATGCGCATGAAAAATGAGTATATAAACCAAAATCAAAACTCCGTCAAGTATCATGCAATCATCGGAGTTATGGTGAAGACACCAATATCAAAATCCAATATGAAAATCAACATGATATACATCAAAACTATGCATGTACGCATCGTTGTGAATTCATTAAAACATCTGAAAGAAATGCATGCCAAAACTTTTCAAGTTGCTGTGCAATGCGCGTATCACGGCACAGTGGCGGACGTCTATTGTAAGAAAATAACTATATATATACCCTTTGTTTAACATACACGTCCCGCCGTTTTGAAAAATAATTTAGAAGGGTTTCCTTTGTTAAATGTCTTGTGTATCTCGGACACGTTGGTAAATACTGAGACTATAGCTCTTTTTTGAAAATCCCTTTGATAACTATCAATGCATGCAAAAATATATTCAGGTACTGTCCTCGGACTAGTCCCGCTCAGCTACTATACCATATAGTAAATATCATAAAACATACTGCTCTAAAAGAAATCAATCCCAAACTGTATATAAGGATGCCACGTGCGTCTGGTGCGCACGGAAATCGAAATCAATAAATGTGCCATACATGTGCATAGAAACAAAATCTAAGTGCAATGGGTGTGCACGAAAACACCTGTCAAGGGCAACGGTGTGTGCCTGACAACAATATCAGGTGCATCTGATATGCATGAAGAATATCGATTTAGTGAATCTGGCGTGCACTAAAATCGCATCAAGCGCGTCAAGTATGCGCAAGAATCCAAATCAAGTGCACAAGGTGCACGAAAACAAATATCGAACATCACAATCGAAATCGACGGTATACAATATATCTCAATCCAAATTAGGTATACCGTGGTATATAATCTCACAACCATGTGCATCAGCGTGCACAAACTTGAATCAAAATACTAAAAGTGCATGAAACTATGCCGAAAGTATAAGTCAAATCACATGCATACCATCGGTATGAAATCAAAATCAGCATCTCGAATAATCTCAAATCAAAGTCAAGTGCAACTGTGGTGCACAAAATCTCAATCATGCAAATAAATCGCCCAAAATACCGAAATCAAAGGTGGCGGAAATAGTCCCGCTCTGGCACATCCTCTAAAGATCTCTGGCCAACTGTCATGGTCACTCATAACATGTCTCGTCGACATGCCGAACTCTGGCCTACTGGGTGTGCGTAACATGACCGATCCTGGGTCCAAGTCTTCTCGTATAGTATTCCAGAAAGGTTCTGTCGAAGTCTCCCCAAAATCTCGTTTCTGCCGAACTGCCCGGAAATTATCACCTTTTACTAAATCTATTTCTGGTTCCGGAATGACTACATACCCATCGCAACTCCTTCTGGAAGATATATCCATATACAATGCCTCTGCATGTGTATCACATCTCTGATGTCAGCGGAGTGGAACGTCATCTCGTCAAAATCTCGTACGAACCTCTTACTCCACTTTTCTCTAATGTCGACTGATTCGGACTCGTCTCTTTGTGGCTGCATGGACTGCGCTCCAACGGCTATACTCGTATCTGGAGTCTCCTAAACAATGTATCCCATCACATGATATCCGAATGACGTCGAACCTTTCGATCGAGTAATCAAAGTTCCATGATCTCCCAAGAGCTCAACATCTTGAGTACAGTTTAATAATATCGAGTACATGCCACAGTACCCATGGACCAGCCGTAGAAGGGCAAACCCAAGCCTCATTGATGGCACAGCTGAACTGCTGCAAACTATAAGGTTTCAAAGCGTTCTCATGGTCATTATATCGAGTTAGGGTTTCATTTTTCTAGAGGGTCCACGGAATTACTTGCATGTTTCTCCGAATACTTTAAACTTGGAAAAATGGGTTTCGGACATTTGATCGTCTTCTATCGACTCTCAACATACCTACGTGAAGTCGTCTCTAGCTAGAATCAATCAATCTGATGACCTCGCATCGGGATAGGCAACGAATCACATGTCCTAGTCATTCCTCTTTGGGTGACTAACGATCTTCTATCATATCTCTAAGTACAACTCGTGCGGCGTTAGCTTCAAACATCTGGGAGACATCTCGCCAGTCGCAGCAACAACTGAATCATTTGTCCGCATGCTGAACAGTGCCTCAATCATAAAAAATAATTGGTGCATTGACGGTCATCACATTCTGGCCGGCCTCTAGCAGTGGCCCAATCCTCTGGTGCTGATCTGCATGTCCGAGAAATCTTGTAAAAGCTATCTATCAAACGCTCATGGCGCGAAAACACAATAGGACGATACATCTATGCAATCGTGTGTCCCTGGATGTAGGGTTTCCTTATCTCCTCATATTGGGTTTAGAAGCATCACACATGCTACAATTTAAATTTTAAGAGGTGCTAAGCAAACTTAACTAGGAATCGAACTAGAATTATTGAGTAACAATTAATAGTATCA
The DNA here is from genome assembly GCA_030015575.1 of Agapanthus africanus. Lineage (NCBI taxonomy): Eukaryota > Viridiplantae > Streptophyta > Magnoliopsida > Asparagales > Amaryllidaceae > Agapanthus > Agapanthus africanus. The sequence continues at coordinate 124,174,661 of CM057350.1, read as the reverse complement.
CATATAAAAGATTATCTATCACTAAGTGGAGAGACTACAACCTTTGTAGACCTCCTAGGGCAACTCCTTGGATCTCCTAAGGTTTGGAATGGCTCGCTTGAACGCTTCCAAGTCCACGACGATCCACCCGAAGTCCTTTGCTCAAAGCTTGTTACTTCACTTGATCTATGAAATCCTTGAAGCAAACACCCTACACAAAGTAGCTAGAGATGTGTAGGATGATGAAGTGGTTTATATTCTCACTTAAAACCCTTTCTTTCTTTTAACCTCACTCAATTTTAGAACTCAAGAGAGAGCTAGAGAGAGGAAGATGAAGATGGCAATTATTTTCTTTTGGATGAAAAAGACATCCTCATAATAATGTGTAAGAGAGAGATAAATATCATAACACAAACCATGGTTAATATAAATATCTAGATATTTTGTGATGAGTTAAAGAGCAAAGGAAATTAACCAAGGTTAAGTCAAAGGTCAACCAAGGAAGTGTGTAGAAACAATGAGTCATTTGTAAAGAAATGAGTCATTAAGTTAATTTCCTTTATCTTTAACTTAAAACAAAAATATGTATATATATAAATATGAACCATGTGATTCTTGCATTGCCATCTTTGTTGTATCATCAACCATGATACAAATGCATATATGTATGTGTGTATGCACATCAACATGTACATATACATGCATGCATCCATCATAAGAAAAGGGTTTAAATAAATGAGATAAAAGTCAATATTAAATCAACACTTGATTTAATAAACCGGTTATATCTCATACGACCCGACTAATATAAAACGCCCGATTAAAATACGGTATCATATACACGCATTTAATCGAGCTCCCGCACATATCTCATATGCACACCACATCGTTTCTCCTGAGCCAGGAAACTTCTGTGTGGGACTCTAAGACTCGTCAATACGCCAGCAGTAGGTGATGATCATATCAAACACCTACAAGCCGCAAGCGGTCAGCTAAACGTAACGGCCACCCGGGTATTGAGCGATCAGAAGAAGAATAAGCGAACCTGTCAAAACTCCCGTCAATCCAACTGGCAACACTTACCGTACAGTCCGCTCTCTTCGTCAGATATGCTGCACATCGAGTCTAGGTATGGAATCGTCGACCCTAATAACTCAATAAGTCATGCCGGTATATGGTCTATAACAGATCGAGAAAATACTGATAACACTTATCAGTAATATCTCAGCAGCCCTAGCCAGGGACTTCCTGTTATAGACAATCGTGCACAGCACAGCATCAACCCCCAATACCGGGAGAGACGAAACCCCTCCTATCGCTCATTGCCTCCATATGCCTCAGGACCGTACCCAAAATCCACCTGTTTGTACGACTCCTTAGAGCCGTAGTAGGGTGGAGATCAAAGTACAGTGAGAGGACACACAAGACTCTATGGCGATCTCGGGTCTACAGACTAACCTGTACCAGTGTCACCTGAGAACTGCTATCCGACGTATGATATAATATCACATAGGAGTTCTCGGTGAGTCCGTTCAGTATACCCAGTCTCACTGAGCACCTGTATACTATCTTTGGCGTCAACACACCAGACGGATATGAGATCATCCATCGCCCATCATATGGAACAAGAACAGTATACGCTAGTCTACACTGGAATATCGATGCCCTGTCTCGATATACCTACGACTAGGAACATTTCAAGGATATGCTTATAAACTACAGGTGTCCTACTAGTATGATCCACATCATAATCCCAGTAGTCAAGCCAATATCCTTAGGGCTTTATCAACATGTACCAAATGAGTAAAAACATGATCAAGAGAACAAATGATAAAGAGAAACCAGATAGCATACTATCATGTCGAGCAAGACTGTCCTCTGAATACATATATATATACATATTAGTACATACACTATCACATAATGGCCTCTAGGGCATACATATATCCAACACTGGAATCACGCCCTGGTCAGTCCTCGTCCGTGACGAGCTCATGCTGACGCAACTCTAGCCGTAGCTCTCTCTACCCGTGTAATCGTGGCAGCAAAAACCATAAACCGAAATCGATGAGGATAGATCATAGGAATGAATATAATGCTGTGCAAGGAAATGTACATCCTAAGGCTTCTTAAGCGGAGTAGCGTATTATAAGTATGCCGTGGATCATACACATGGTACGTCACTCTCCTTAAGTCACCTACTCCATCAACCAAGGTCAACCTATACGACGAAAGTTCGGGTCTAATACCCCCTCGACCAAGTCTATGTTCCGTAAGGTCAAGCCTAGGTTCCGAATAAATATACGCCCCAGACTCCGCATAGTTAAACATAGACTCGAACCAAAGTTAACATAGCGCTCTGATACCAACTTTGTCACGACCCAAAATGGTACGTGACTGGCACTTGAATCATATGAAGTCTATAGGACCCCATCTAATTCAAGTAAGCCAAAAAATCCCAGAAATTTAAACCATTTAAAATAAGAAAGAAGGAAAAGTTTAGTTTTAAAACAAGTTGTTTAAAAACATAAGCCGAAGTATGTATTTTTAAAACATCAAGTCTTTTCTGAAAATTTCGGCAGAATTTCCTTTGTAAATACTGGCCCCAAAAGGGTACAACACATGAAATATATATAAAGACATCCCCAAGCGGGAGCTAGCTCCTCGCCTATTGGCGGTCACAACCACGAAAGCAATATAATATATAACGCCGAAGGGCGAGGATCAAAACTCAAAAGAAAACTCAAATCATCAAGAAAACCATAATAATACAAGCGCGACTCTAAGGTCGAAATAATAACAACTGGTTTTCTAAGTCTGAAAATATACAAGTCGGGTTGATAGAGTTTACTAGATACAACTGAATAAATAAATGTACAATGGTGGTCATGATACAAGTGAATCCACCTACCAAAGCAATCACCCGAAAAGGAGCAGTGTGCCAGCAAAACCGCAACGAAACCTGTACGGCAAAATCTGCAAGAAACTGTGGCACAACGGGGGTGAGTTGCCAACTCGTGAGTAGAAAACATCACCGAGCAGAAATCGTATATATGACTCAATCCTAGGTCAATACGATCAAATATATATATCCTCAAAATGATAAAGCCTGAAGCATAATAAGGTGGCAAGGGTAAACATCTATACATAAGTGTAATACCAAGTGCTCGTGTCAGTGCCTCAGGTAGCAACATATCATAAATATGAGGTATGAATGCAATATAATGAAAACAGAATACATCATGACTGAGATAACCGTTTTCTTAAATTAGTGAGATTTCTGTATATTTAAATCGAGGTATCATCAATGAAATCAACATAGAATCAGTGTCAAGCATCGACACAAAACATAAATAAATCCCAATATCTCAATATCTCAGGCTCCGGCAATCCGGACTGGCCTGTATCCTCGAATCTCAATATCTAGGGCTCCGGCTATCCGGACTGGCCCATATCATCAAATCTCAAATCTAGGGCTCTGGCTATCCGGACTGGCCCATACTCCGATCGGTATCCTCCGGATATCCGTCAAATCACAAATTCAATCACCGGTCGGTAGTGCTCCCCTGCCACGCTCAACGCCATCATCTGCGACCATCTTGTCCCGGGGTACCGCACCAGGTCCACCATGCACCCACAGACGGTTCCTCCTTCTCCTCGAATCGGGTGTATGATATCGCTCAAGAGCCGAGAAAACTCATGGTGGACATATCTCAAATCATATTATGAGAAAACCGCAATTTTATCTTTAAAAATGATAATCAGTTTATAAAATCTTTGCGGTTTCTAAATCCAGAAATCTCATGGAAATCCGAAATCATAAATCACAACGTAAATAAATAATGAATACTGGGCTCCGGCAATCTGGACTGGCCCAAAATGCCACGGCGAATGAACATATAATTAAACATGAAAATCACAGTAATAAATGCAATGTCTAAACTAGCATATGAAAACAATAAAATATAGGAACTATCAGCTAGCAAACTGTGTCAATGAAGTAATATTCTCTAAAGTGTACGTGACATAGCAATTACCGATGAAGATGTGTGTGGGCCGACAAGCAAGTGTAAATGGAGCATACGCATCATCGGTAATGGTGCTGGTGTCCTAACAACATGTTTTATCATTTCTCATGAAAATACATATAAACATGCAATGCAATGCAAACATCAGAATAAATGGCAAATGAATAGTAAATGCAGCAATAATATGCGGAACATGAATAATAACGCAACAATAAAGAATCTAAATTACTATATATGTGTCATACCGTTTTCCCATTTGAAATAATACGAATCGTGGTGTTTTGAAAATAGGGCTACAGTGTTTATAAGAAAAGGTACGTCCTTTGAAATATCCGTAGAATCCCTTGGTCTGTCTTTAAAATACTCACGATTTGTTGGTTTTGAAATAGGTATGAATCGAGTCTAGTCTAACATCTACAAGTAAGCTACATGACTAAACTAACAGGCTAATCGAAAGGGTAAGGAAATCTGTTGGATATATGTATACCCTAGAGGCCATTATATGATAGTGTATGTACCGATATGTGTGTGTATGTGTGTGTGTGTCTGTGTTTATATATATATATATATATATATATATATTCAGGGGACATTCTTGCTCGACATGATAGTGTGCTATCTGGTTGCACCTTTTATCTTGACATGTTCATTTGATCGTGCTTTCATTCATTTGGTACATGTTGATATAGCCTTTAGAATGATGCAGGACTACTGAGATTATGATGCGGATCATACTAGTGGGACCGAGTAGTCTATGAGCATATCCTTGAAAAGTTCCTAGTCATGGGTGTATCGAGACGGGGCATCATATCACCAGAGTAGACAAGCGTATACGTTACTTGTCCCATATGATGGGCGATGGATAATCCCATATCTATTGGTATAGTGACACCAAAGATCGTATACGGGTGCTCAGTGGAGACTGGGTATACTGAACGGACTTGTCGAGAACTCCTATGTGGTATTATATCTATCGTCGGATAGCAGTTCTCAGGTGACACTGGTACAGGTTAGTCTGTAGACCCGAGATCGTCATAGAGTCTTGTGTGTCTCCCACTGTACTTTGATCTCCACCCTACCACGGCTCTACCGAGTCATGAAAACAGGTGGATTTTGGGTACAGTCCCGATGCACATGGAGGCAATGAGCAATAGGAGGGTTTTCGGTATTGGGGGTTGATGTTGCACCATGTACGATTGGCTATAATAGGAAGTCCCTGGCCAGGGCTGCTGAGATTTACTGATAAGTGTTATAAGTGTTATCAGTAGTTTCTCGATCTGTTATGAGCCATATACCTGCATGACTTATCTGAGTTATTGGGGTCGACGATACCATCCCTAGACCTGATATGCATCATATTTGACGAAGAGACCGGACTATACGGTAATTGTTGCCGTTGGCTCGACAGGAGTTTTAGCAGGTTTGCTTGTGTTTCTTCTGATCGCTCTAGGAGCCTTTACGTACTGCTGGTGCCGCTGACGGTTTGTGGGCATGTGATGTGATCACTGCCTACTGCTAGCGTATTGACGAGTCTTAGAGTCCCACAAAGGAGTCTCCTAGCTCAGGCGAAATGATTTGGGGTGCATATGTGATATGCGCGGGAGCTCGATTAAATGCGTGTATTGGATACCGTATTTTATTCGGGCGTTTTCTATTGGACGGGTTGTATGTGATATGACCGGGTTATTAAATTAAGTGTTGATTTAATATTAAGTCCATTAGCTCATTTATTAAAACCTATTTCTTATGATGCATGCATGAGTGTATATATATGTTGATATGGATGCACACATGCAAGCATACATGTATCATGGTTGATGATACATTGGTGGTGGCAATGCAAGACTCACATGGTAACAATATTTATACATTTTGTTAATTTGAGAAAAGCAAAATGGCAAATGAAATTATGGTTGACTATTCAACTCTCTTTTCTTATGTTGACATGTCAAAACCATGGTTTCATTTGCCCATGGTTTTGGCCCATGCTTTTGCTTAAACTCAAGTTATAAAATATCTAGATATTTTGTAACCATAGTTTGGCATGATACTCTCTCTTACACTCTTGAGTTAAGCAAGTGTTATCATTATCATTATTCTCATTATTCTTATGAGTTTAGCTTGAGCCATCTCCTTCTTCCTCTCTCTCCTCAAAGCTCACTAGGGTTTCAAAAGAAAGAGAAAGAATTAAAAAGAAAAGGTTTTTACTTGAGATCAAAACCCAAATCACCATTCTACTTTGGTCTTGCCCACTTGAGTGAAGTGTTAGCTTCTTCTTCATTCTTGATCAAGAGAAGCCTGGAGCTTGGTACAAAGAGACTTCGTAGTGGATCATCGTGGACTCGGAATGACACAAGCCAACCGGTTCAAACCTCAATCGATCCAAGGAGTCTAGGAGGAGGTCTACAAAGATTGTATTCTCTTCCATTTAGTGTTAGACACTTGCAGTATATGATACTAGCTAGTTGTTACTCTATCTTTCTAGAACAGGTCCTATTCCGACAACACTGAAAAAGGGTTCTCTCCCTCTCAGTTGGTCAGTACCTTAAACTAATTAGCCATTTCCAAGCCTCGCACGGATATTCATCGTCTTGCTCCTTTCGATTCATGATTGGAATTGTTTAGCACCCTCTAAAATTTTTGTTATTGCATGAGTGATGCTACCCTTAACCTAGTGTGGTGCTATAGAATCCCTACGGTGGTATCATAGCCAAGCTAGAAACATAGACAATGTTAGAAATAATACGGAAATGAAACAACCCCGAATTAACAAAACTGCATCCCTTAAACTTTGCTTCTCTGTTGGATTTTTTAAAGTGCCCAGAAAAATTTCCAAACAACTGCAGAAGCTTACTTACACCATAATATGAGCACAGAACAAATTTGAGCAAGATCCCTCGGATTTTGGCCAAGCCCCCCTCAAAATCCGAGCAGGCTGGCCCCCCCTCCCCTGTTCTGCTTCAAAATTTTTTCGTGCTCTGGTGTCTAGGTTTTGGGGTTTCAGGTATTGTTTGTTTAGGCCAAATTTTCATGTGATGCAAATTGTGCTTAGGGCCTTATTTGGAGTATTTCGTAATCGTATTTTTTAATATTGTAATGGTAACTTGGATGATATTTGATAGTTCAAGCGAACATCAATAACCCCCCATTACCCTTGCTGAAAATTTCCAAGTGTTGGAATTTTTTTAAATTAATTATATTCGATAGTCGTGCAAGTAACTCTATGGACCCTCTAGAAGAACAAAAACCTTAACTCGATTCCATACCCTCGGAACCGCGACTGAACCTTAGGATTTGCCGTGGTTCCGCGGTGTCATAGGTGGGGCATTGGTTTGGCCCTTCTACGGATGGATCATAGGTACCGTGGCTCGTTTTTGGGTACTTTAACTTTGCTCAAGTGTTGAGCTCATCAGGGTAATTTGAGGGTGCTTGTTGATTCGATTGAAATGTTTAATATTGTCTAGATTTCTGTGATGTGATATAATAATTGGAATCTACACTAATTAGTTTTGTGAAAAGTAATTAGTTGCGTGCAAGTCTAATATTTCGGTCTCGGTAGAATCGGGAATCTTGTTGAATTACCCGGTTTCTTTTGAAAATGTGTTTTCATGGTTGAGACCTAAATATAAGATTTGCATTGTTAGGCATGAAATCCTGAATATGTGATATTCCGGGTTTATGATATCTAAAGGCAGTGTCGATTCCAATTGTTGTAGTTTTTCACTTTCTTTTCTGCGACCGTAAGTGTAGTATGTGGTGTATCGCCGGTTTCGTTGCTATACATCAACGACAATTGGGGTACGCATACTTTCTTATATTGATGATATGTGATATTATGTGTTGCTGCGATATGATGTGCAGGATCGTCGCGAATGAATAGTCGGGGTTTTATGTGAGATGAGAGTTTTGCATCCGCGCTAGTCTCGCCCCGCTATGCCGTTAGTTAAGTAACCTAACGGTTCATAACGGGACAATGTGGCGAATGCGGATGGCATAAGCGTACGTTCTATTTTCGTTTCTTTTCTGTAATTGCTTAGGACTTAAATGATGGGACTACATTAATATGATTACTGTAAACAAAAGAAACCTAAAACGATGTTGTAGAATCAGATTTGAAACCTACTCGGATTTTTATGAAAAAGCAAGATTTCAAAAGGCAGAGCTTAAGCCACTCCTTTTTAAAACCATTAGATTCTTCAACGATATCAAGTTCGAAGCGTTAAAGGTTTTCTTAAAAACTACACGCAGCCCTCCGTCATTTTAGGAAGTAGAGTACTTAGTATTCATGCTACGTATGTTGATTATAGTCGAGGCGTAGTGTACGGTAGCTAAGTGATGTCTTCCTACACACCATATGATGGGATTAATTAGGACATTCATACGATTATGTTGATTATAGTCAAGGGACATATAGGTGAGTCTAATTAATCATGAAATGACGGGTTGAACTTGACCAGTACTTATGATATGTTGATTATAGTCAAGGTCATAAGTGCTAGGGGTAAAAACCATATCGGGAGTTTCAAGTGTTGAAATTTGCAATGAGATTGCATACCTTCTATATGATAGTAGGATCCCGATCCCACTGTGAGCAATAGTTGCTCACAGGAGAATTTTGCACTTTACAATTAGGTAACTCATTAGGTGTCTAGAAAGGTGTCAACGGGGCTACGCCTCTGAAAAAATGACGTTTATTTTAATTAGGTCCATGCGAAAGCACAAGGAACCTCCCTCAGAAGTACCGGCACTGGCCTGGCTGAATGGTTAGTGAAGTTGTAGAATGTAATTAATTCTGACTAATTTTTTCCTTTTAAGGTTTGAAGGAGAATTTGATAAAAGCAGTGGGAGACATCGATTGGATAAGATAATAAATCAATCTAATCTTTGCAAGAGCTTTCGCTGAGTGTATTCTTTTCTCTCTCCTAATGGCAGATAACCATGACTGGACTTAAGCTACTGTTAGAGAAAAATAAGCTTACCGGACCAAACTATAAAGATTGGCTGAGGAACATTAACATTGCTCTCACATATGATAAAGTATCATATGTCCTCACTGCCACAGCCCCGCCCAAACCAGGCCCTGAATCTTCTTTAGCGGATAGGGAGATCCGCAAAACGTGGGATATTGACTGTGCCACCGCCAAATGCCTCGCGCTTGCATCAATGGACAATACACATCAAAAGCAGCACGAGGAGATGGATGTTCAATCCATCTTTCTCCATACAAAGGAGTTGTATGGGGAGCAACCTCGTATCCTTTGATATGAAGCATCTCGAAAATTATTTCAGACGCGGATGGCTCCTGGCATACCAATAGGCGATCACGTTTTGAAGATGATAGCTCTTATTGAAGAGCTTGAGGGCCTCGGATGGGAAATGGACAACGAGCAATATACGGATATTGTTCTACAGTCTCTTCCCTCTGCCTTTGCTCCTTTCATAGTGAACTTCAACATGCATAGCATGGAGAAGTCACTGAAGGTTTACCATAGTGCCCCGGCCAACTTCCGTGGCCAATTGCAGAACAAAAATTTTAAGACGATCGAAAACTTGGCACTAGAATAAAATTTAGCCGGATCTTTAACCATAAACCTAGTTAGCAAAAAGGAGTTCTATCTACTATGAAAGAAGTTATACCAAATGAATCATGTCCTTCGGTCTTCGTTCTTCATCCTTAGCTCCTCGTAGCCACCTTGAACTTGCTTGATCTTCTTTTCCGGCTCCATCGGTCCTCCAGGATCGAGCTTGTTCTCCGGCCTTGCTTTATCGTAGATGATCCACCCGAGGAATATGATCCATGGTTCTAGCTCTTTGCTAAGTGTCAAAAGAGCAACTAGAGAACTTGGGATACTAGTCCAAGTAACATAGGATGTAGTTTGGATGTCTAAGTGTTTGCTATCACTTTTCTAAGCTCTTCACTTGTTTCTCAACACATGAGAATGTTAGTGAAGAGAAAGAAGATGAAGATGGAGGAAAGCAAGAGGAGGGGGGAGCTTGGAGAGAAAATGGAGCTCTAGAAAATAATGATCAAGCATGAGAGAGAAATTCACACAAAAGAGTTTTGTATGCTCATTTCTTTCATTAAACAATAGCAACTATGCTTCAATAAGAAACACAAAATGAATTATAAATTCATTTGTAAGCTATTGAAGCATGGTCAACTCTATACCTCCCTCATCTCTCACTTTACACCTCATTTCCAATTATCAAATAAAAGGAAAATACATAATGAGGTGCCACCTTCTAGAAGGAAATCTGTAATAAATACGGATTTCAGTTTACTGTACATATATACCGGCAATCAGATAAAAATCCGAACGCTCAAAGAGATAGAATAACACGAAGAACCTAATACTAGAATATATATATCGAAATACATATACGTAAATTATTAAATCAATACCTGATTTAATAATCCGGCTCAAATCCGAGCCGGCTAGTATTACCAACTGTCTGATCAAAAGTCCGAGTACAAAGTACATCAATCGATCGAACTCTGCACGTATCCAATACGGCTACTACATTATTTTGCCTGGATCAGGGAAACTCTCTGTGTGGGACTCTAAAGACTCGACAGTACTCTGGCAGTGGGTTTAACCACAAGCACGTCAGCGGCACTAGCTGTACGTAACGGCTATCCAGGTACCTGTCGAAAAGGAAGGCCGACGAGTGATTGTTATGTGTTTTTGTGCTTATGCGTTTTTTTGAAATCAAAGAATTAACCGCAATCAAGAACAGTGTCGCTTGGTAGTTAGCCGGTTGAGTACGGGTCGGTCCACAGGGATTACGTGTATTTTCTAGTTGTTCTAACGAGTCAATTCCTATTGGTGGTAGGTTTTGATTTTCAATAAAAACTAAAGTTGAGTTTGATAAGGATTAAAACCTTGCTAGGGTTAGGATTAGGTTAGTTTAGAAATTCAATTATTCTCACCGCTTTCTTTGCCCTAATTAAGAACTTTTAGGTGTTAAGGTAATAGTTAACAAAGGGGATTAGCACGATCGGGAAGAAACTAGGTTTCTTCCCTTTGGTCCTTGTCCGTCCTTTCTTAACTCTTAGCCCTAACCTCCATGGAAATCAAACACAACCGGTCTTTAACTATGGAATCACCGCTACCTCGTGGGATAGGGTGCCGTAGTGAGTGGTGTGTGTTTGGTTTGCATAGATTCCTATTTTAAAATATTGAACGGACAAGAAAGGGGTGAGAGATTTTCATCTCTCAAATCTTTCCCAAACCTAACCCTAACAAGTGAGGAACTACTCACTCATTAGAGAATTGATAAACGAGTTCATTTTTTTATGGTTTTTATTTAATAACTACGGTAGATAAAAAATTGTGGAAAATAACTACGGCAGAGAAATAAAATTGCTAGATAAAAAAATTCAAGATAAAGAAAAACTTACTTTTTTATTGATGCACTCTTCGACAATTACAAGGAATAAAAATTCTAAACTAGAGAAATAAAAAGTGGCATGCTCCAAATAGAGCAGTAGACTTCCTATTTATAGATAATAGAAAACCTAGGGTTTACATCTGATCCTGTAATACACAATCCCTATATGTAATTAGCGTATTTTAATAAATATGTCTCCAGGTATTTTCCCCAAAAAATTTACTACAAATTTTCCGTATGTTTATAAGGGTCACTTACAGAATTTACGTATTGATATTTATAAATAGTTTAAGTATCCAAATTCTTTTATTCTATTTCCCTACTTAAATCCTTTTTATTTTTCCCTTCATTATTTTTCTTTCCTACCCAACCCAGTCCCACACTCTCACTTCCTTTTCCCTTATTATTTCCCATTTCCCATTTTACAATTCCCCTGAGCCCATTACTCTCCTCTCTCTTTGCAAGCCCGACCCATCTCCCTAACTCTTCCCTTTCTCTTTATTTTCCCCTATTTTATTTATCCTCCTCACCGGCCCGGCCCATACCCCCTCCAACAACCCGACCCGTTAGCAATTCCTTCTTCCCCACTGCGTTTTAATTTCCCGTGCGTCCCCTGCCCACATCGCCAACGTTCCCCAACCGCCGCGACCGCTTCTTGCGCACCCACGCCCGCGACGCGCGCACTCCTCCTACGACCCGCTCTCTTCAACCTCGGCCCCCCTCTCTCAATCGATCTCTCTCTCTTCCTCGTCCCGCTTATCTCGCAATCATGGCCCCTCGCCCACGACTTGCTCTCCCTCACAACTTCCTCCAACGTCCCCTGCGTTCCCCTCTTCTTATGCTCACGCCCGACCCGCTCCCTTCCGCAGCTATCCCCTGATCCCTATCGCCTTCGCACCACACCCACACCAATACACCATCACCACCTCTCGACCTCCCCCACTGCATCCCTCACTCCCAACTCTCAAACCCACCCACTTCCGCCTCTCTCCACCTCGTCGACGACAACTACGACCGCCTTGCTCCCTCACGTCTCCCTCCTCATCACCCACCGAGCCCACCACCGAGCACGAACGCCTCCCTTGCAACCCCCGATGCCGAGCCCTCACCGGCGCCTCCGTCGACCCCCGTCGTCACCGGGTAAACCTCTCCCTCTCTATCTCTCTGAACCTCTCTCTCTCTCTATCTCTATAATTCTCTCTCTAAGTCTCTCCCTCTCCATCTCCCTAATTCTCTCTCTCTATCTCTCTCCCTCTCTCTATCTCTCTATTTCTCTTTCTCACTCTCACTGAATTTCCCTCTCTCTCTCTCTCTTTCTCTCTCTCTCTCAATTTCTCTCTCTCTGTATATCTAAATCTCTCTCTCTCTCTCTCAGTACCTCTTCCCCTTCACATCAAAGCAAGGTACTACTTGGAGCAGTGGTGAAACTGAGTGCACGGAGATTAACGGGATTGAATACAATTATCCGATTCCAAAGGCTGAACCAGTGCTGTGTTCGTGACGCGATCGTACTATTGCCACTGCAGTATTATTGTCGACTCGTCACCAGGCAAGTTTAATATTTGCTTCATGCTATTTCTTGTATTACATTTCTAGTTACTAAAATTCCCATACTTACTTTCATGTAAGTTGTTATAAGTGAGTGTTCGATATGAATCGTGACTTACAAACCCTATTAAATTGATGGCACTAGAGAACTTTGGATGGCCCAAATTATAGTGAATACCCCTTAAGAGTTTGGTTGCAAAATAAGATCGTCTGCTCACATAAAATGGCGCCCCAATGATTGTCGTGAAACCTGAAACCCTTCGTTCGCCCCAAACTATAAAATTTATATTAAATCGTGTACAAACCGGATTTTAGCGTTTGACGGCTTTTAATGAATCTAACTGGTTAACCTACTGTAAAATATTGTTGATCACTGAATTGTAGTACAGTATGATAGAGATAACTGCGGTGGATTTTAATTCTGGACTGCAGTCCATAATGGGAATCCAGGTTAACTCCTGTCGTTAAACCACTGTTTATCGCTGCTCATGTAAGAGAATGCACGGAATCCTATACCTTTATGTAGGAAATTTAATTAGCTTCCTTACTCGACTGGTCTCATTAGTTTCCTCAACCGTTTGATATTTTTACTTCATTTTACTTTGTCGGCATGCCTTGCTGAATTCTGCAGAAGAAAATTTTACACCCCTAACTTAATCTGGCCATAACTCTTTGTCGGAGTGATAAAATACTGATCCGCCAATTGTGGTGGAAGCCTGATTAGAAATCCTAAATATAGTTCAACTGCAGTGCCGCATAATTCTGATCCCAACTGGGATTAAATTGCATCACGAAACGGACTTCCGATTCTGAAACCGGATTTCCAGTAGTGAACGCTTAAAATGAAATGGCCTTATCTAGTGATCCTGAAACCCGATTGACGTGAAACCAAATTCGCTGGATAGATAATCAAACATAATACTTATCCCCTGTTCATTGTTTCGCTAAATTTGGCATGTATGATTTATGATAATTTATGCAAGTGGTAGGATACCGACTTATGACTTCTTAATCATGCCTTACATACTGTTTTCTCATCACATCATATATATGTCATTGCATTGGTAACCTACTGATCATGTGCATTACCCAGTGTTAGGTATTAGTGGTGATTGTGGCAAGTACGTTAGTGTTCGTGTATGAATGGATAAGTGAAAGTGATACGTACTTGTACACAATCAGTGGACCCTATCGATTTATTGCATTGTCGACGTCTGTGGGACGCGTATAAGTGTAACTATAAGTGGTATGTGACACTTATGGAAGCACTTGTATGGGTGTCACAGGTAAGGCACCAAACACTGTCCATTGATCTTGGGTATCAGTCGAGACATGCTTGATGGAGACCCCGTCTTCAGTTCTCGCGTAGACTCGTCATGGACCGGCTGGTATTTGAGTCTATGGTGGGCGTTTGATGTAGACCACGGGGTGTGGGGTAGTTTGAGTGTGAGTTCAACAGAATCTCGGGAGTCCCATGCCGGCATATGTATATGGAAATATATGGAGATTTACAGGGATATTACATGATTATTATCGTGCGTTAAACTTTGGGCCCGTGGTCCCTTGCCCTTGGGTCCTATCCTTGGGTGGAGGACACTCACGAGTGGTTGACTCTCACACTTGGACTGACGATAGGCTTAGTGACCTGTATAGTGAGACTTAGAGACTGATAGGGATAGTGACATGGACATGCATTACTTACTGTAGTGACACACCTGACATACTATTTTACTGCTTTACTGTTCACCTGATCCATTAGACACCGCATTGGTTACTCCATGTTCACATCTTTACTGTCTTGATTTACTGTTATATATCTATTATCACTGTTCGAGTTATCACTTGCATATATATATCTATATATATATATGTTGCTATCGTGTCGCTCTGACGACCTGAGTATGCATGCTCAGAGTGAGAAGTGGACCTAGCTTGGACCAGGACCAGACGTACCTCGAGGGCATCGCGGACATCTTGATCAGCTATCCAGAGTTGTACTCTTTTGACCTCCATCAGGTCAGTTCTTTGTATTTGTTTTATTTCAGTTACTGCATTTCCCATTACCTGTGCATTGTTTACTGATTACCACGTAAAGCTAGAGGCCGAAGTGTGACTACGACAGGATATTTCCTTGACCGTAGGAGCATGGCCGGCCTTATCAACCCATCGTATTCCGTATTTTGGGAAGCGGAGCGTGACATGGTTTTGTTGGTATCAGAGCCAGGTTTTTGCCTCGTTTGGGATTGCAGTTTCCGTGTAGTGTTTGACAATCTAAGATATCCTTCGGTCTGGATTGTAAAGTTGTTATTCTTAATCTTGATTCACATAGTGTATTCGGCTATGCATTTTGATCTATCCACTAGGGGTTGAGTGACTTGGAGTTCTACAGTGGATTTCCACTTGTAATAAATTTCATCACACCCGATATTCTTGATCCCTTGCCTAATCCATATTATATTTTGATTCTTATAGCTTGTGCCTTATATCGTCCTCAAAGTTGTTGTTTCGGGACCATGTATTCCAACAACCCTTCCTCTATCTCCACTTCCCAGAATCAGACCGTAGAGATTCTAAATGCACTGCAAAGTCTGAAGGAAGCCCAGGAACGAACAAACGACCTGCTAGCTGAAGGACTAAGAAGGCAGATGACTCAGGCACCAGCGGAAGTCTCCAATCGTAAAGGGGTCCCTGTTAGGCGAGGAAAGGAGGTGAAGATGAAGCGCCCACTTGTTCCCCAGCAACAGAAGCAACGGAAAATCCAACGTTGTGGGTACTGTAAGAAGCCAGGACACCTTCAGAGAGATTGCCGCCACGCCAAGAGGCAATGCCTGATTTGCGGATCCAGCGAACATCCTATCAATGGCTGCCTTAAAAGGAAGGAGCTACAAAGAGGGGATTCATCCACACTCTCCACTTCTGCTAAGTGATGGTTATTTCGTAGTTCGAGCTTCGAGGATAGTGCGGGTCCTGCGCAGGATTCAACTCGCGAGACAAGAATGCAGCAGTCCAGAAATCAATGAAGAACTATCACGTTTTCTGCTTTCAATAATAATGCTGTCACCCTTTTGTAAATTTTTTTTTTCGTTTGAAATCTTGTATCCGTCGAACTTTTAGTTGAATGCAATAAAATTTTGAGTCATGATGTATGTATCATTCTCTTGCTTCTTACCTTATTTATACTATTTATTGCAACGGCATTATTAAAATTTTAATTTTTCAGTCCTTGCCTATCGTATATTTTCTTGTACTCCGTATCCTTGATTATTTTCTTAATGTGTCCCACTGTCTAATCATGACTCTTTTTCAGGCCATGGCCCACCTTGGAGCAGCGCCGCATCTAGATGAGGATGCACAATCATGCGTTTCCTTAGACCGCATGCTGGTGAGTTCTGACGATGAGATCAACGGCCCCTAGGTCATTTTCGGAAACAGCGATTCCGAGGACGAAGGAGCCGCCCCCCAGAGGTTGACGTGATCGGCGATTCCGCCGAGGAGGAAGGAGACACTGAAGAGAACCCGATAGAGAAAGATCCCGAGGAGGGCCCAATAGAAGAAAATCTAGTGGAGGAAAATCTCATGGAAGAGGATCCAGAAGAAGAGAATCACATGTAAGCAGACCTCGATGAAGAAGCTCCGGCCGAGGAAGAAGGACCGGAAGAACAAGACCCTGCTGCAGAAGAACTCCTAATGGCGGTCCCTGCGAGGCGCTATGGAAATGGACGCACCTACCTGAGCGCGCGAGCCTACCGTAACCTGCTGAACCTCCACAACCGCGAATGACGGGATTTAGCTGTTGTCTCCCCTGGCCAAATAAATCTGTGTATAGTTTAGGGCCATCTTTCGCTTTTCGAGAATGTTTTGTTTAGAATTTTCTGGAATGAAATAAAATTGCTGAGTTTGCTATTGTTAGTTCACGTGATGCTTTGACTGTCTCCTCTATACATTTCTTTTTCCCCCTGAGATTCATTACTGTCCTTGGCTGCTGCACCTTGTGTTGTTTTTACCTTCACTTAGATTAGGAAGTGCCGCACCTCGATCTTTTGAGTGGGCCTTACTCTATTGTAACCCCTACCCTGTCTAGCCTTTATACACCAGTAGTGCTTCCTTTTATTCCTTTTAGGGACCTCGTTATTCGAAGGGTTTGGGTTTCATTATTTCGTACTTATCGATAAATTGTGTATTATCAACTACTTCCATTTTACCCGTGTTAAATGGTTTACTATCCTTCACATTTTCAATAGCGCAACCATATATCGCGCATATTTTGTTCCATGTTTCTTATTTTCACTATGTGGGATTCCTAAGTTATTTTTAAAACTATTAGATCGATACATTATCCTAAATGTTTTAACCTATCGACAAATCTTTCACTATTTATTATTGTTACTTTATTTTCCTAGGTATTGTGCTTATAATTTACTATTATAAAGGGTTATGCCCTATGCTATTATTATGCTGCGCTATTTTAATATACTTATGTATATATTCAAAATTTCGGTTTTATCTAGCATGCCTCGAATGTTAATGTTCGTTAGTTGCTATTTTATCCTCTTGTATATACATAGTGTGCACTTACAGTTGATTCTGCCTAATACTTACACAGACCTTCGATTTTTCCTTCCTATTTAAATGCTTTGAGTAAACCACTATATTTGAGTGTTCGAGGTCATAGCTTTCGCATGTTATTTTTTTTTTATAGCTTATCGTTTATTTTAAATTTCGAGGACGAAATTTTTGTAAGGGTGGTATGATATAATACCCAGTCCCTATATGTAATTAGCGTATTTTAATAAATATGTCTCCAGGTATTTTCCCCAAAAAATTTACTACAAATTTTCCGTATGTTTATAAGGGTCACTTACAGAATTTACGTATTGATATTTATAACTAGTTTAAGTATCCAAATTCCTTTATTCTATTTCCTTACTTAAATCCTTTTTATTATTCCCTTCATTATTTTTCTTTCCTACCCAACCCAGTCCCAAACTCTCACTTCCTTTTCCCTTATTATTTCCCATTTCCCATTTTACAATTCCCCCGAGCCCATTACTCTCCTCTCTCTTTGCAAGCCCGACCCATCTCCCTAACTCTTCCCTTTCTCTTTATTTTCCCCTATTTTATTTAGCCTCCTCACCGGCCCGGCCCATGCCCCCTCCAACAACCCGACCCGTTAGCAATTCCTTCTTCCCCATTGCGTTTTAATTTCCCGCGCGTCCTCTGCCCATGTCGCCAACGTTCCCCAACCGCCGCGACCGCTTCTTGCACACCTACGCCCACGACGCGCGCACTCCTCCTACGACCCGCTCTCTTCAAACTCGGCCCCCTCTCTCTCAATCGATCTCTCTCTCTTCCTTGTCCCGATTATCTCGCAATCATGGCCCCTCGCCCACGACTCGCTCTCCCTCGCAACTTCCTCCAACGTCCCCTGCGTTCCCCTCTTCTCATGCTCACGCCCGACCCGCTCCCCTCCACAGCTATCCCCTGATCCCCATCGCCTTCGCACCACACCCACACCAATACACCATCACCACCTCTCGACCTCCCCCGCTGCATCCCTCGCTCCCAACTCTCAAACCCACCCACTGCCGCCTCTCTCCACCTCGTCGACGACAACTACGACCGCCTCGCCCCCTCACGTCTCCCTCCTCTTCACCCACCGAGCCCACCGCCGAGCACGAATGCCTCCCTTGCAATCCCCGACGCCGAGCCCTCACCGGCGCCTCCGTTGACCCTCTTCGTCACCGGGTAAACCTCTCCCTCTCTATCTCTCTGAACCTCTCTCTCTCTCTATCTCTCTAATTCTCTCTCTAAGTCTCTCCCTCTCCATCTCCCTAATTCTCTCTCTCTATCTCTCTCCCTCTCTCCCTCTCTCTGTTTCTTTTTCTCACTCTCTCTGAATTTCCCTCTCTCTCTTTCTCTTTTTCTCTCTCTCTCAATTTCTCTCTCTCTGTATATCTAAATCTCTCTCTCTCTCTCTCAGTACCTCTGCCCCCTTACATCAAAGCAAGGTACTACTTGGAGCAGTGGTGAAACTGAGTGCACGGAGATTAACGGGATTGAATACAATTATCCGATTCCAAAGGCTGAACCAGTGCTGCGTTCGTGACGCGATCGTACTGTTGCCACTGCAGTATTATTGTCGACTCGTCACCAGGCAAGTTTAATACTTGCTTCATGCTATTTCTTGTATTACATTTCTAGTTACTAAAATTCCCATACTTACTTCCATGTAAGTTGTTATAAGTGAGTGTTCGATGTGAATCGTGACTTACAAACCCTATTAAATTGACGGCACTAGAGAACTTTGGATGGCCCGAATTATAGTGAATACCCCTTAAGAGTTTGGTTGCAAAATAAGATCGTCTGCTCATATAAAATGGCGCCCCAATGATTGTCGTGAAACCTGAAACCCTTCGTTCGCCCCAAACTATAAAATTTATATTAAATCGTGTACAAACTGGATTTTAGCGTTTGATGGCTCGTAATGAAGCTAACTGATTAACCTACTGTAAAATATTGTTGATCACTGAATTGTACTACAGTATGATAGAGATAACTGTGGTGGATTTTAATTCTGGACTGCAGTCCATAATGGGAATCCAGGTTAACTCCTGTCGTTAAACCCCTGTTTATCGCTGCTCATGTAAGAGAATGCACGGAATCCTATACCGTTACGTAGGAAATTGAATTAGCTTCCTTACTCGACTGGTCTCATTGGTTTCCTCAACCGTTTGATATTTTTACTTCATTTTACTTTGTCGGCATGCCTTGCTGAATTCTGCAGAAGCAGATTTTACACCCCTAACTTAATCTGGCCATAACTCTCTGTCGGAATGATAAAATACTGATCCTCCAATTGAAGTGGAAACCTGACTAGAAATCCTAAATATAGTTCAACTGTAGCGCAGCCTAATTCTGATCCCAACTGGGATTAAATTGCGTCACGAAACGGACTTTCAATTCTGAAACCGGATTTCCAGCAGTGAACGCTTAAAATGAAATGACCTTATCTAGTGATCCTGAAACCCGATTGACGTGAAACCAAATTCGCTAGATAGATAATCAAACATACTACTTATCCCCTGTTCATTGTTTTGCTAAATTTGGCATGTATGATTTATGATAATTTATGCAAGTGGTAGGATACCGACTTATGACTTCTTAATCATGCCTTACATACTGTTTTCTCATCACATCATATATATGTCATTGCATTGGTAACCTACTGATCATGTGCATTACCCAGTGTTAGGTATTAGAGGTGATTGTGGCAAGTACGTTAGTGTTCGTGTATGAATGGATAAGTGAAAGTGATACGTACTTGTATACAATCAGTGGACCCTATCGATTTATTGCATTGTCGAGGTCTGTGGGACGCGTATAAGTGTGACTATAAGTGGTATGTGACACTTATGGAAGCACTTGTATGGGTGTCACAGGTAAGGCACTAAACACCGTCCATTGATCTTGGGTATCAGTCGAGACATGCTTGATGGAGACCCCGTCTTCAGTTCTCGCGTAGACTCGTCATGGACCGGCTGGTATTTGAGTCTATGGTGGGCGTTTGATGTAGACCACGGGGTGTGGGGTAGTTTGAGTGTGAGTTCAACAGATCTCGGGAGTTCCATGCCGGCATATGTATATGGAGATATATGGAGATTTACAGTGATATTACATGATTATTACCGTGCGTTAAACTTTGGGCCCGTGGTCCCTTGCCCTTGGGTCCTATCCTTGGGTGGAGGACACTCACGAGTGGTTGACTCTCACACTTGGACTGACGATAGGCTTAGTGACCTGTATAGTGAGACTTAGAGACTGATAGGGATAGTGACATGGACATGCATTACTTACTGTAGTGACACACCCGACATACTATTTTACTGCTTTACTGTTCACCTGATCCATTAGACACCGCATTGGTTACTCCATGTTCACATCTTTACTGTCTTGATTTACTGTTATATATCTATTATCACTGTTCGAGTTATCACTTGCATATATATATCTATATATATATATATATGTTGCTATCGTGTCGCTCTGACGACCTGAGTATGCATGCTCAGAGTGAGAAGTGGACCTAGCTTGGACCAGGACCAGACGTACCTCGAGGGCATCGCGGACATCTTGATCAGCTATCCAGAGTTGTACTCTTTTGACCTCCATCAGGTCAGTTCTTTGTATTTGTTTTGTTTCAGTTACTGCATTTCCCATTACCTGTGCATTGTTTACTGATTACCACGTAAAGCTAGAAGCCGAAGTGTGACTACGGCAAGATATTTCCTTGACCGTAGGAGCATGGCCGGCCTTGTCAACCCCTTGTATTCCGTATTTTGGGAAGCGGGGCGTGACAGATCCATATCTAAAATTACAAAACTACCCTGAGAAGCCTGGTCAACGCACCGACAACCACCGACAAAATGCATCGACACGTGCTCAGCACGGCCGCGGAACCGCGGCCATGAGCCATGTTTGGCCGCGGATCCGTGGCCATATGATGGGGTCTCTGTCTCTATTTCTCTGGGTTGCTTCATGTTGCTATTTGCTTCTGTTTTCTTCACTTGGTTCTTCAGAATCTTTTCTAGTTTCTTCCAGATTTTCACAGTGCAGAAATGTTGTGGACTTTTACCGTTCGCTTCGTGTTGAAGTCTTGAATCTTGTGCTGCCTTCGTGCTTTGTGAAATCGAACTGTTCATTGATCTTCATTTGTTTCTTAACTGTAGGCGGCATCTTGCAGATTCATCTATTTGTTGGTCGTAGTCTCACTTTTGTAGCGTCTTTTAACCATTTTCACTGTATTGTTCCAAGAACCTGTAACCTGCAACTATTTAGCAGATATGGATCAAAAGAACCTATTTATTTGTAATATGATTAAGAATGGGGAATATAATAATGCAAAATTATCATATGAACAAATACCCCTAAACTTATCTTTTGCTCGTCCTGAGCAAAACCAATTTATTCTCGAAAAAAAAACCTAACCTCACTTTCGCTGGGAAACGCGATTGCACTGAGCTCGTGCAACAAACCGTTAAACCTCTAGGTGTCCCTAATAGGAGGAGTGTTGTCTCCTGAGAGTTTTCAGCGGATACTACCTACAAAATCCGATCAATTTGGCCTTTTGACTTTTATTCTTCAATTCGGTGTTTTAACAAGAAATTCTATTATCTTCAACTCAGAAATTATCAGCCCATATTTTTCACGCTTCCTTATCATTTAACTTAAGATTGTATATGTTCTGTAAATTTATTTAGCTTTTAGCATCTTTTGAGTTTTCCTTCTAAGGTTCCATCTCAACTTAGGAATTTTTCTCATCTCTACTGAAGATATAAGTCCTATTTTTCATTCCTATCTCTCATCCAAACCCCAATCATATACCCCTACGTGTATGTATGTATCACCCCTACACTTGGAAATTCAATTCAAGCTCTTATACTCTTGTCCATCGTCCAAAGTACTTTTAGTTGGTGAATTTTTAGATGAAATTACTCACACATCCTTCATGCGACCGTTAATACTTCTTGAGGTACCAACGACCGATTACAAAATGTGTTTGCGCATTATGACATAATTCCTCGTCTTATAATACCTAAGGCTTTTAGCAGTGATTTCCAAACCAGTTGGTCTAAGGCACTAGGTGATAAAGCACCCTCGCTATATATTTTTTTTTGCGCAGCCTTAAGTAATTACAAAACCAGTGTTCATTTTTTTTATATCTCTTTCTTCACACTTATAATTTTATTTTCCTTCATACTAAGGATTTTAGACAAGAGCATTTCAAGGTATCCTCTACTATTCCAAGTTTCACGGTGCGTGTATGTGCGAGTTGTAGGGTATATATTTTCAGAATTTAGACTAAAGGTTCAGAATTTATTTTTCAGACTTACACTTCAATAAAAATTTCAATACTCTTCCCTTATTTTGACTTAGCCCAAGAAGTGAACTCAAAATTTGCCTATTTCTAAGTAAACTACAAGGACATATATTTTCTACCGTTAAATTTTAAGAAAGGTTATTTTTAGGGTTTTTAATTTACTAAGTTTAGGACCTAGTTTTTTTCTTTTAGCTAGTTAACCGTCTTGTCAAACTTAAGTCAATTATGGCCAAAATTGAATTTTTCAATTTTTATAATTTTTAAAATTTTTCAATTTTTCATTTGAATTTTTTCTTTTATATTTTTTTTATTTTCATTTTTTCAATTTTTATAATTTTTTTATAAAGATGCAATGCAGAAAAAATATATACAAAAATTTAAAAAAATATGCAATGCAATGATAACTATTTACAACCACCTCCTCCCCCAAACTTACCAAAAGCAGTGCCCTCACTGCTCGGCCCCACGCCGCCTCCTTGAGCGTGATCGGGAACGCTCCTCCCTAGCTAGCAGGGTTCGGACCCCCTGCTCTACTTTGAACAAACGCCGATCATGTTCCCTCATCATCCCCCTCAAATCGTCAATCCCCTAATAGCCCTTCTCATTAAATTTGCATGTTCTAAGGGGGTGAGCTCTCCCTCGCTCGCGGTTGAGCTAGAGCTAGGTGTTCTGGCGGGAACGTGTTCCGCCGGTTCTGTTCGTGACCAAACATCTGTTAAGCGTGTATAGGATATAGATACGCCCTCAATGAGAGGCCTGATGGGTATACCTCCATGCATGTAAAATTCAAATTCCTCCACAGGGAGGAAATGGCGACACAGTTGTGTTACTAGCGTGGGGCATGGGTAGTTCGCGGCCCTTTTGCCCGCACCAATTGAGTTAAGCAGAACCGTGCACATGTCGAATCTAGGGTTCCTTGTTATTAGTGTGTGCACGATATGCAGTGATGGGGTGAAAAATGTGGTGTTATGGGAACTCCCAAAAATATTGTTTTGTGCCCACCGGCACACAGTTAAAACATTAGCGAAAAGGGTTTTCGCTTGTATTCATTTCCTTGGTTCCCTCGAGCAATCATTACCCATTAAGGGCATGTAATCTTCAAACTGAAGTGGTTGATCATGAACATGTATCCTAGGGATTAAAGTGACTTCATGTATGAAATCTCTATCAATAATTATCTCCCTATCGGCCCACAGTAATTTGATAAAGCCATATTGTGCGAGACAGCCGTCTTCCATGCACTCGTAAAAACGAGTGACTAGATCTGGAATGGCGTAAGCGTTTGGGTGATTATAGATCAAAAAATTCCAGCCCCTACGTGCGATTTCATTAGCAAAGTAACTCCCATATATCGTGTGTGAAAAGATCTGTGAGAAATCACGTTCTAACTGCATACTCGGTGCCATCACAGATAATCTACAGATCTAGAAAATTAAACAGAGAGGAGTTTTAGAAAATGAACCTCCTCTGAGAATTTCAGAGGGAGAAGATGTACGGGCACAGCGGAAGCGCGGCACGGGAGCGGGTTCGGCGGCGGTTGCGCTTTGCTCTGGAGGAGTTTGCTTGCTCTGGCTGCGGCGGCGACTAGGGTTTGAAGAGATAATTTTTTTAGGGTTTATGAAACAGAGAGAGTCGGGGTTTATTTATAGGGGGAAGTGTTGGCTATTTGTAAAAAAACCCCTCAAAAAGAGGAAATTATTTGCAAATAAAAATTTATTTGTTTATTTTTTTATTAAATCTGGAAATTTACAAAAATACCCAATTTTTTTTTTTGTATTTTCAAATTTTTATTTTTTTAATGTTATTTTGTATTTATATAATTACAAATGATACATACCCCCAAACTTGTTTGAAACAATGTTTTGGCTTGATAATCGAAAATTTGGGGATAGATGGAGGAAGATCAGTTAATGTAGATCGGCTCCTGTAAAAACAGGAGCTCCTCCGATGGGTCCGCAGTGAGGAACGGCTTAAGTTGATGTCCGTTTACTTTAAACAGTGTACCGTCCTTCGGGTTTTCTAGATCTACCGCACCGTGCTGATATACGGTGTGTATCATAAGTGGCCCTTTCCATCGAGATTTGAGCTTGCCGGGATGGAAATGTAACTGAGTATCGTAAAGCAAAACCTGTTGACCAGGTTTGAGAGTCTTGCGTATAAGGTGTTTATCGTGGAACACCTTCGTTCGGTTTTTAACAATTACCGCGTTCTCATAGGCCTCATCCCGCAGCTCGTCTAATTCGTTCATCTGCAGCTTTCGATTGCTGCCCGCATCTCCCAAAGATAGGTTCAACTTTTTGATCGCCCAAAATGCCTTGTGCTCTATTTCAACTGGAAGGTGGCAAGCCTTCCCATAAACAAGCCTGTATGGAGACATGCCAAGATCGGTCTTGTAGGCAGTACGGAATGCCCATAGTGCATCAATCAGTTTTGATGACCAATCTTTACGGTTTTTGGAAACGTTTTCTCCAATATTTGTTTAATCTGCCGATTCGAAATCTCGGCTTGCCCACAAGTTTGGGGATGATATTGTGTTGACAATTTGTGAGTAATGGAGTATTTGCACATTAAGGACTCGAAAGTCCTATTACAAAAGTGAGATCCATTATCACTGATGGTCGCGCGAGGATGCCCAAACCGAGAAAAAATGTTTTCTTTGAGAAATCTAACGACAACCTTGTTGTCATTAGTTCGGTTGGGCACAGCCTCGACCCATTTTGAAACATAGTCAACAGCAAGTAGAATATACATGTTCCCAAAAGAGTTGGAAAATGGTCCCATGAAGTCTATTCCCCAAACATCAAAAATATCAACAACCAAAATTGGTTGGAGCGGCATTTCATTTCTCCGAGATATCCGGCCCAAGTGTTAGCACCGGGAGTATGTCTTGCAGTATTCGTATGCATCTTTAAAAGGTCGTGGCCAGTAGAAGCCACACTGCAAGAATTTTTTTGCTGTCTTTTTGGGGCCAAAATGCCCACCACACGCTTGATCGTGGCAGAATGATAGCACACTCTTAAACTCGTTGTCGGGGACACACTGACAAATGATTTGGTCGGAACAGTATTTAAAGAGATACGGTTCATCCCAGTAAAAATGTTTTACTTAGGACAGGAATCGGAGTTTGTCCTGGTTCGACCAATCGTTTGGTATCAGTCCGGTGGCCAAGTAATTTGCGATATCAGCGAACCAAGGTTCGCTTGACACGGTTAAGAGCTGCTCATCGGGAAAAACATCTTTAATAGGAATTTCAAGTGTAGGTGAAGAAAGAAGTCGTGAAAGGTGGTCGACGACTACGTTTTCACATCCTCTCTTGTCTCTTATGACAAGATCAAACTCTTGTAGCAAGAGGATCCAACGTATCGGCCGAGATTTAGAATCCTTCTTCGCGAAAAGATGGCGAAGAGCTGAGTGGTCCGTGTAAACAATGACTGGAGAGCCGATTAAATAGGGCCTGGATTTTTCTAGTGCAAACACAACGGCAAAAAATTCTTTTTCAGTTGTTGTGTAATTTAATTGGGCTTCATTTAATGTTCGGCTAGCGTAATAAATTACGTGCGGCATCTTATTAATGTGCTGTCCAAGGACAGCACCAATGGCGAAATTAGATGCATCACACATAATTTCAAATGGATACGTCCAGTCGGGAGATGAAAGAATGGGCACATAAATAAGAGAGTGTTTCAATGACTCGAACGCTTTCATGCAGCTTGAGTCAAAATCAAAAGTTGTGTCCTTGGCCAACAAAAGAGTCAAGGGTCTAGCTATCTTGCTAAAATCCTTGATGAACCGTCTGTAGAAACCGGCTTGGCCAAGGAAGGCTCGGATGTCTTTGACATACTTGGGAGGAGGAAGATTGGAAATGACTTCAATTTTAGCTTTATCAACCTCAATGCCGTTTTGCGAGTTGATATGTCCTAAGACAATACCCTCTTGTACCATAAAGTGGCATTTCTCCCAATTTAAAGTGAGGTTCTTATCCCTACAACGGGTAAGAACTGCGTCTAAGTGTAGCAAACACTCATCAAAGGAGTCGCCGAAAATGGAGAAATCATCCATAAAAATCTCCAAATTTTTTTCCATTATGTCTGAAAAGATTCCCATCATACACCGCTGGAAAGTAGCGGGTGCATTGCATAACCCAAAAGGCATGCGACGGTAAGCGAATGTACCGAAAGGACAAGTAAATGTGGTCTTGTCTTGATCCTTTTCGGCGATGGGAACTTGATTATAGCCGGAGTAGCCATCCAAAAAACAGTAAAATTCATGCCCAGCCAATCGTTCTAGCATTTGGTCAATAAAAGGTAACGGAAAGTGGTCTTTCCGTGTCGCAGCGTTGAGTTTTCTATAATCGATGCAAACTCGCCACCCAGTTTAGGTGTGAGTAAGTATTAACTCATTCGCCTCATTGGTTATGACCGTTATGCCCGATTTCTTTGGGACAACGTGAATGGGGCTAACCCACTGGCTATCAGAGATAGGGTAAATGATACCACTATCAAGACATTTTACAATCTCCTTTTTAACAGCCTCCTTCATTATGGGGTTGAGGCGTCTCTGTGGATCCCTTACTGGCTTGGCATCATCCATCATATGTATATGATGTTCAACTATGAGGGGACTAATCCCCTTCATGTCCGCCATAGTCCAGCCAAAAGCTTGCCGGTTATTTTGTAAGACCATTAAAATGGCTTTCTCTTGCTCGAGAGTTAGAGATGCCGATATGATAACAAGAAGGGTCTCATTCTCACCTAGGTAAGCGTATTTAAGGTGAGACGGCAATAGCTTGAGTTTGAGTTTTGGAGGTGAAACAATTGAGGGTAAAATTGGTGAAACTGTCTCGAACTCGAAGGATTCCATCAATGGTTCAAAGCGAGTGTAAGCAACCGAGTCCGATGGTTCAGCTAACTCATCCGAAAATTCAAAGGACTCAAACTTGGGTGGTGATTCTTCAAAATCGTCCAAAAAAGTGAAACACTCGTAATCGTTATCGGGTGTAAAAGCTGTGTCAGATTCAAGGAGGAACGCACCAGTGGCGTCAAAACTGCTGTGATCGAACAGAAATTTTTCAAGCTCACAGTCCTCCTGCGTGATCTCTTGGATCAAGCAAACATCAAGTATATTAGCATTAGGCTCGGAGGGCTGACTCCCCAACTTAAAAATGTTGAGTTCAATTGTCATTTTTCCAAAAGATAGGTTCATCGAACCATTTTGACAATTGATCACCGCATTAGAAGTCGCAAGGAATGGTCGATCGAGTATCACCGGAATTTGACTCTGGGGGTTAGCTACAGGCTGTGTGTCCATAACAATGAAATCAACGGGGAAAATGAAGTCCCCTACTCTGATCAACACATCCTCTAACTCGCCCCTAGGATGGATGATGGATCGGTCGGCCATTTGGAGAGTACAATGTGTGGGTTTCAGCTCTCCAACGCCTAATTGTTCATATACTGAATAGGGAAGCAAATTAACACTGGCACCAAGATCTAAAAGTGCGCGATTGATTTTCTTATCCCCAATTGTTATTGAAATTGTAGGACAACCAGGGTCCTTATGTTTTTGGGGTAAAGGTTGTGTAAGAGCATCACTTACCGCATTAGCCAAGAAAACTTTTTTAGGTACCTGCGATTTCCTCTTCTTGGTGCATAAGTCCTTTAAGATTTTCGCGTAAGAAGAGACTTGTTGGATTGCATCCAAGAGAGGTATGTTAATGCTAACCTGTTTGAATAACTCCACAATCTTCTCCATTTGGGGAGTAGATTTATTGGATCTCAACCTGTTTGGAAATGGAATATTTTGAAAATTTGTTGAGTCCAATGTCTGTGCAGTAGATTGCGGAGTTGGAACGGATCCTAGTGTTGGTGTTTTCGTGGAGTGAGATGTGGGTCCATTAGAAGAAGTAGAGCCTTGTGAAGAATGAAGAATAGGCTCTGAAGAAGATGAAGAAGAAGAAGAAGAGGAAGAAGATGATGAAGAAGAAGAAGCGGCGGCCGGGGTTTCATCACTAATACCCACATTATTGAGCAACACTCTTCCAGATCTCAACGTGGTCACAGCATTTACATTATGATTTTGTTGTTCATAAGCAACATGTGCGTTGTGTGTATGACCGGGATTTGGCAATGGTTGAGATGGAAGTTTTCCCTTTTCTCGCTCGCTTAACGCAGCATTCAGTTGTGCAATTTGGGCCTCAATTGATTTGATGCTCTGATCATGTGAAGCACTGTGTTGCACCAAAAACTGAATGGAAGACTGGATGCTTGCTGAGAATTGTGTAGATTGTTTTAAAAATGCATCCAGACTTCGTTCTAGCGAGGAAACCTTATCGTTATTTGGCTGAACAAAATTGTTTTGAGGATAAGAGTTGTTTGGTACAAAATTGTTCATTTGGTTTGGGTAAGGTTGGGGTTGGAAAGGTTGCTGATATTGAGTTTGTTAAGGGGCTTGCTGTTGTGGAGGAGGCCTTTGAAAATTGTTGTTGCCTTGGAATTGTTGTTGATTTTGATTCCAAGCAAAATTTGGGTGGCTCCTCCAACCAGGATTGTAAGTTGAAGAGTATGGATCATTTCTTTGTCTTTGCTGAAAGGCAGCATTGACTTGATCTTGTCCTTGAACTGGAGGGTTGTAAGGACACTCTTCGGTTAGATAGGACGGATCCGAACAACAAGCGCAAACAGTGCGTGGGGGTAAAGCAGGGGCAGGAGAAGGCGATGAGAATTTGCTCTCAATTGCTTCTAGTTTTTTCGTGAGTACAACCATTTCGGCCTTCATTACAATCGACATATCAAGTTGATGTATGCCTGCCCTAGACTGACCTGATGAAGTAGATGAAGTGGTGTTAGTGCTTTCCCACTGAAGTGTTTGTTCAGCAAGATCGTCAAGAAATTGCCAAGCTTCCTCGTTAGATTTTGTAAGAAAGTAACCTTGACAAATGGTTTCCAACAACTGCTTAGTTGCTGGGTTCAGTCCTTCGTATAAAGTTTGGCAAAGTTGCCAATTCTCGATACCGTGGTGAGGGCACTGAACAAGGAGGTCCTTAAATCTTTCAAAACACTTCCAAAAAGGTTCGGAAGGAAGCTGGGAAAATTGAATAATTTCGTTGCGAATTCTCATGGTCTTGTGGTGTGGGTAAAATATTTTTAGAAAAGCCTTAACAAACTCTTCCCAATTTTTTATGTAGTGTGATGCTGTGCTATATAACCATTTTTCAGCTAGGTCACATAAAGTGAATGGAATGACACGTAGCCTTATAGCATCATCAGAAAGTTGTGTGGTCTTCATCATTGCGCAAACATTTTGGAATTTGTTAATGAAGATGTAGGCATCTTCGGATTCCAGCCTGTGAAATTTGGGCAACATATTGATGAAGTGGGGTTTAATTTCAAAGTTATCCCCATTAGCCGGTGGAAGTGAATGACAAGTGGGAAGTGCGGTACGGATGGGATAGAAAAGATCCTGGAGTGCGATTCGTTGGGGCGCTTCAACAGGAGGGTGTGGTGGGTTATTCGCACCTACTGGAGGTGGAATCAGTCTCGCAGGTAAGGGGTTGTTAGGATTGAATCCCGACATCTCCTTAGAAGATGATGAATATGAATATGAAGGTAAAGAAGTGGAGGGAATTTCGACTTTGGAGTTGAAAGCGTCGTCAGTTGGTACTAATGAGACACGGACTAAACGGGTGCTAGTGTCCCTAGTCTAACTGGACATCCACTAAAGAGGTATAGTGTAATCAAAAAGGTAAAAACAAAAGATGGGGGTAAGAAAACGTCAATGGAAGAATGTGGGGTGCAATGGATTTCTAGCGACAAATTGGCAAGTTTTTGTAAAATTTTTTTTTGCTTTGTGGTTTTTTTATAAGGAGTTTTTGCAAAAGATTTTTATAAGGAGCTTAGACACACTTTCAAGCAATCACAATATGCACAATCAAGCCAAGAGTTAGGGTCTCCTAAGTCAGCTAGACTGCTCCTAACTGTTCCAAAGGGCAAGTTGTGAAATCCTCAAATCGCCTCTTTACCGCCAATTGTGGCCATGTAAGCACAAGTAAAGAAAGGAGGGATCCGCTCATGAATCACCATGAGACGGGTCTTTTAAAATTACCTTTCCCACTTGTCTAGCCTAGGCACCACAAAGTCTGGTTTAGATAAACGACCGATGCCTACAACTATTCCTTTGTCCTAATGAGCACGACAGTCCTTATAGGCCGAGTCTAATATTTTTTAATTAACTCGAAAGTTGATGCAAATGCTTTTTGTGATTTTTAGGGTCCTAGGAAGGGTAATGAAATCCCCACCCAATCTGGATTGGTGTTATAGTCCCTTAAAAGTCCGTTTTAAAAATGCAAAGAAATAAACACACAAAAATTCAAAACACTTGCCAAATTTTTTTTCTTTTATTGCGGCGCAAAGAATCCTGCACAAGATCAAGTTATTGGAGAAGGGGGAGAAGTTTTGCACAAAGAACCATGCGGGCAGAAGAGAGGAAAAGAGTGCTTGCAGAGAAGTTTTGGCTTGCTGACGTCAGCAAGGAGCCGCGTTTCCGCCGCCAATTGCTGCCTATGACCGCGGTTCCGTGGTTGAATGGTTGACTCAGGCCTCTAAACTTCTTCTGTTGTCTGTTGTGGTTCTCCTCTATTTGTTCAGATCTGTTGTTTGCTGTTTTGCTCACTGGATTTTTCCAGATCTGAATCTGTTCGTCTTTCCGATCCTGCACAATTCAAACAAAAACCCTTCAAAAAATAACAAGATGATAATTTTTTTTTTATATTTTTTTGTTTTTATATTTTTCAGTTTTTATTTGATTTTTTAATTTTTAATTAACCCGAAATTACAAAAAGAAACTAACTACGCCATCCCCGGCAACGGCGCCATTTGATTGTTATGTGTTTTTGTGCTTATGCATTTTTTTGAAATTAAAGAATTAAACGCAATCAAGAACGGTGACGCTTGGTAGCTAGCCGATTGAGTACGGGTCGGTCCACAGGGATTACGTGTATTTTCTAGTTGTTCTAACGAGTCAATTCCTATTTGTGGTAGGTTTTGATTTTCAATAAAAACTAAAGTTGAGTTTGATTAGGATTAAAACCTTGCTAGGGTTAGGATTAGGTTAGTTTGGAAAGTCAATTATTCTCATCGCTTTCTTTGCCCTAATTAAGAACTTTTAGGTGTTAAGGTAATAGTTAACAAAGGGGATTAGCACGATCGGGAAGAAACTAGGTTTCTTCCCTTTGGTCTTTGTCCGTCCTTTCTTAACTCTTAGCCCTAACCTCCATGGAAATCAAACACAACCGGTCTTTAACTATGGAATCACCGCTACCTCGTGGGATAGGGTGCCGTAGTGAGCGGCGTGTGTTTGGTTTGCATAGATTCCTATTTTAAAATATTGAACGGGCAAGAAAGGGGTGAGAGATTTTCATCTCTCAAATCTTTCCCAAACCTAACCCTAACAAGTGAGGAAATACTCACTCATTAGGGAATTGATAAACGAGTTCATTTTTTAATGGTTTTTATTTAATAACTACGGCAGATAAAAAAATTGCGGATAATAACTACGTCAGAGAAATAAAATTGATAGATAAAAAAATTCAAGATAAAGAAAAACTTACTTTTTTATTGATGCACTCTTCGACAATTACAAGGAATAAAAATTCTAAACTAGAGAAATAAAAAGAGGCATGCTCCAAAAAGAGCAGTAGACTTTCTATTTATAGATAATAGAAAACCTAGGGTTTACATCTGATCCATATCTAAAATTACAAAACTACCCTGAGAAGTCTGGTCAACGCACCGACACCCACCGACAAAATGCACCGACACGTGCTCAGCACGGCTGCGGAACCGCGGCCATAAGCCATGTTTGGCCGCGGATCCGCGGCCATATGATGGGGTCTCTGTCTCTATTTCTCTGGGTTGCTTCATGTTGCTATTTGCTTCTATTTTCTTCACTTAGTTCTTCAGAATCTTTTCTAGTTTCTTCCAGATTTCCACAGTGCAGAAATGTTGTGGACTTTTACCGTTCGCTTCGTGTTGAAGTCTTGAGTCTTGTGCTGCCTTCGTGCTTTGTGAAATCGAACTGTTCATTGATCTTCATTTGTTCCTTAACTGTAGGCGGCATCTTGCAGATTCATCTATTTGTTGGTCGTAGTCTCACTTTTGTAGCGTCTTTTCACCATTTTCACTGTATTGTTCCGAGAACCTGTAACCTGCAACTATTTAGCAGACATGAATCAAAAGCACCTATTTATTTGCAATATGATTAAGAATGGGGAATATAATAATGCAAAATTATGATATGAACAACGAGCAAACTCGTCCGAACTCCTACCGAGCCTATCCGTGACAATATCCGTACAGTCCGGTCTCTTCGTCAAAGAGTATTGCATACCGGGTCTAGGGGATGGTGAACGTCAGACCCTAATAACCTGATAAGTCATGCCGATGTGGCTCAGGACCAATCCGGGAAACTACTGATCAAGCTATCAGTAAATCCCAACTGCCTTAGCCAAGGTCTTATGGTCCTGACCAATCGAATCATAGTACGATATCGGCTCCCTATATCGGGAGAGACGAATCCCCGACAATCGCTCACTGCCTCTATGTGGCTCGGGACTGAACCCAACCAAAACCTGTTTGCACAACTCAGTAGAGTCATGGTAGGGTAGTGATCAAAGCTCAGTGGGAACTCACACGAGACAAATGCCGATCTCGTGTCCAAAGACTAACCTGTACACATGTCACCTGAGAACTTCCATCTAACGATAGGTATAGTACCACATGGAAGTTCTCGGCGAGTCCGTCCAGTGTACTCACACCCAGTGAGCACCTGTATACGATCTTAGGTGCATCAGACCAATGGCTGCGGGACTAACCATCCCCGACGGGGTTAGAAACGTATACACCAGTCTACTCTAGAGTATCAATGCCCAGTCTTGATACTCACGCGACAGGGACCATTCAAGGATGTGCTTATGGACTACCCTGCTCCTACAAGTATGATCGCCATCACAACGCAAGTAGTCAAGCAAGATCCTAGGGGCTTTATCAACATGTAACCGCAATATGTAATAACAAGTATGACATATGCCATGTTAAGATAAAGACAAACCACAATAGTATACTACTGTATCGAGTCTTTGTCAATATGTGCAAGTTAGATATAACAATAATACAAATAAATACACATATCCCGACAAAGACAAGTCAAATAATATACTATAAAACTGAGCAAGATTGTTCTGTACATATATATCCCTAGTATCCATATACAATACTGGCCTCTAGGGTATACATATCCAACAATTTCCCACTTGCACTAAAGGCCAGTAATTGGCATACCGAATACCCAACGTTTGCACTAAGGCCAGCTGCTGGCGTACCGCATACCCAACATCCTAAAAAATCGCTCGAACTGTGCTTGAGGGAGGGCCTTTGTAAATGGATCCTCCGTGTTGTCTTTCGTATCCACTCTTCGGACCTCGATCTCCTGGTGACCTACGATCTCCCTGATCAGGTGATACCGCCTTAAGATGTGCTTTGATTTCTGATGGGACCGTGGTTCCTTCGCTAAAGCTATAGTCCCATTGTTATCACAATACACTGGTATTGGATCAACAATGGACAGAACCACCTGAAGTTCGGCTATGAACTTCTTCATCCAGACCGCCTCTTTTGCGGCATCGCTTGCAGCAATGTATTCAGCTTCCATCGTCGAGTCTGCGACGGTATCTTGTTTGGAACTCTTCCAACATACCGCCCCTCCGTTGAGGGTAAACCCAAAACCCGAGATAGACTTGCTGTTATCTTTGTCACTCTGGAAGCTTGAGTCGGTAAAAGACTCGACCCTGAGGTCTCCATTACTGTAAACTAGGAACATCTCCTTAGTCCTTCTCAAGTACTTAAGAATGTTCTTTACTGCTGTCCAGTGGTTCTCACCTGGGTCTGACTGATACCGGCTCACCACGCTTAGCATGTAAGCTACATCTGGTCTTGTACATAGCATCGCATACATTATAGATCCTACCGCCGAAGCGTAGGGTATAGTGCTCATGCGTACCCTATCCTCGTCAGTCTTGGCAGACATCTCCTTGGAGAGGGTGATTCTCTGCAATGCGGGTATGTTACCGCGCTTGGAATCTTCCATACTAAATCTCTTTAGTACGGTCTTTATGTACCTGGACTGCGAAAGTCCCAATAATCTCTTGGATCTATCTCTGTGGATTTTGATCCCCAGAATGTATGAGGCATCACCTAGGTCTTTCATAGAGAACTTTTGTGATAAGAATAGCTTGACCGATTGTAGCATAGGAATGTCATTTCCTATCAAAAGAATGTTGTCCACGTACAAGACTAGGAACACGACAGTTCATCCTACAATCTTCTTATAAATACATGGCTCATCTTCGTTCTTGATGAAGTCAAAATCTTTGACCGTCTCATCAAAACAGATGTTCCAGCTCCGCGATACTTGCTTCAATCCATAAATGGATTTAAGCAGCTTGCACACCTTCCCGCTGCTTCCACTGTCTACAAAACCTTCTGGCTGATCCATGTAAACGCACTATTCTAAACTTCCATTTAGAAAAGCCGTTTTTACGTCCATCTGCCAGATCTCATAGTTATGGAAGGCAGCAATGGCAAGCAGGATCCTAATAGATTTGAGCATAGCCACTGGAGAAAAGGTTTCGTCATAGTCCACTCCTGGTCTATGACGAAAACCTTTTGCAACGAGTCTAGCCTTATAGGTTTCCACCTGCCTATCCACACCAAGTTTCTTCTTGTAGACCCATTTGCACCCAACGGGTTTTTACCCCAGGTGGAGCAACTTCCAGGGTCCACACTTTATTGGTGTACATAGACTCCATTTCAGATTGCATAGCATCCAGCCACTTATCAGAATCTCTACTGATAATGGCCTGTCTGAAACTAGTAGGATCATCTTCTTCCAAGATGCAATCCTCTCGATCCCCATCTATGAGAAAACCGTAGTATCTCTCGGGCGGATGAGAAATCCTACTAGATCTGCGGAGTGGCTGGGGTTCGTCCGGGGTTATTGAATTCTGAGGTTCCACTAAATCTTCAGTTACAGTTTGTCCTTCTGGAATTTCATCTAGGTCTACCGTGCTCCCACTAATTTCTTTTGCAAGAAATTCCCTTTCTAAGAAGACAGCATGGTGAGCAACAAACACCTTCTGTTCCTCGGTGTGGTAGAACTGATATCCTTGCGAATGCTTAGGATATCCTACAAACTTACACAAAACTGACCGTGCCTCGAGTTTGTCTAGGTTCTGCTTCTTTACATAAGCTGGACAACCCCATATCTTAATAAAATTAAGGTATGGTCTCTCCCGCTCCCACAGTGCATGTGGAGTGGTAGGCACAGCTTTGGTAGGAACCCTATTCAATACATATATTGCCGTTTCAAGGGCATATCCCCAGAATGAAAGAGGCAACTCAGCATCACTCATCATGGAGCGAACCATGTCCAAGAGGGTACGATTCCTCCTCTCTGACACACCATTGTGCTGTGGTGTATAAGGAGGAGTAAGCTGAGAGAGAATTCCATTCTCTTTTAAGTATTCTAGGAATTCCGTGCTTATGTACTCTCCTCCTTTATCAGATCGGAGGATCTTGATACTTTTGCTAGTCTGGTTCTTTACTTTGTTTCTGAATTCTTTGAATTTCTCAAAAGCTTCAGATTTGTGTTTCATAAGATACACATATCCGAATCTAGAGAGATCGTCAGTGAATGTGATGAAGTACGAGAACCCACCCCTTGCATGTATAGACATCGGACCACATACATCACTGTGTATGAGTCCTAAGAGCTCTGTTGCTCTTTCTCCATGCCCGATGAACGGAGATTTGGTCATCTTTCCTTTGAGACAAGACTGAAAAGTTTCATAAGATAAAAATTCGAACGTATTCAAGAATCCATCTTTATGCAACTTACTTAGTCTTTTCTTTCCGATATGACCAAGTCTACAATGCCACAAGTAGGATTCGTTCGTATCTGAACTCTTCCTCTTGTGTGTGTTTTGTATATTGAGAACTGTGTTTTGATTTAGAACATAGATACCATTACACAGTGTACCTTCTGCAACCAGTACCTTATCAAGGTAAATGTTCATGATATTTCTATCAAGAACAAAGTTATATCCGTCTTTATCAAGTAAAGAAACTGATATGATGTTGCAAAGTATGGAAGGTACATAGTAGCAATTGTTCAAGATCATAGCATTGCCATTTCGCAATATTAGGTGATATTCACCGACGGCTGCAGCATTAACTTGTGCTCCGTTCCCTACTCTGAGGGACATATCACCAGGTCCAACTATCCTACTTTTTCTCCGTCTCTGCAATAAATTACAGATATGAGATCCTGATCCGGTATCGAGTACCCAGTAGGTAGGACTGACCGAAAATTGTTCTCAATAACAAGAACACCTGAAGAAGTCGGAATAATATGTTTCTTCTTCGATGGGGTTATCAAGGAATTCAAACCTTCATCTTTCCTTTGCTTATACTTATGACATTTGTCGTAAGTTAGAGCCGAACCGACGTTCCCCAGCCCCGAATAAGAATTCGGATCGGTCAGACGGTACATTTTATTATCTTGATTAGGGCGTGAAATGGTTGCTACCTGGAGAGAGAGAGGGAAAACACTCAGCGTGCGCTCTTGCAAGATTAGATTGGTTTATTAATTTATCTAATCAGGATGGCTCCCACTGTTTCCTTAAATTCTTCTTCAAACCCTAAAAGAAGAACCAGTCAGGATTAATCGCACGTCACAATACTTGCTTAACCTTTCAGCCAGGCAGGTGTTGGTACTTCGAGGTAGGTTTTCCAACGTTTTCGCGAAGTTCCTTAATTACATAACCTCTTTTCCCTGAAGGCGTAGCCCCGCTAACACCGTTCTAGATACCTACTTGGTTTATAGCATTGATTGTTAAGTGAAAAATTCTCCCAAGAGTAATCCTACTCATCAGTGGGATCGGGATCTGACTATCATTGTATGATGCACTAGATAGAATCCACTCTAGTCACCACACTCCAGAAGGTATGCTAAATCTGCAAGTTTCTTGTATGTTTGAAACTCCCGATGTGGTTTTTGCCCCTAATGACCTATAACCTTGACGCTTGCCAACAAGTCATAGACCACTAGTCAAGTTCAACCCGTCATTGTCCTGGATTAACTCGAACCCACCCGTACAAACTCTTGACGCTTGCCAACAAAGCTGTACGACTGTCTCGAATAATCGCATATCTGTGCAACAGATAAATATCACTCAGCCACCGTTCACTGTGCCTTGACGCTTGCCAACAAACACAATACGAATACTAGGTGGTACCTATCTGAAATAACGGAGGGCTATGGTAAGGTTTTTGGCAAAAAACCTGTTAACATAATGAACTTGATATCGTCGAAGGAACCTGAGTAGTTTTGTAAATATATAGTGGCGAAAACTTTTGCTAAAGAGGTCACTCCCTGTGAGGGGATCTCGGCTCTTTTCTCGTCGAATGAGGTGCAGGATAGTCCAAACTGAATACCACGATGCAAAGCAAAAATAATCGACTATAGTGAAGTTATTACCCTGACGCAAACTTTTACTTAAGGGGTCACTCCCGATGAAGGGATCTCGGCCCTTGCCTCGTCGAATGAGGTGCTGGATATTCCAAACTGAATACCACTGTGCAAAGAAAAAATTAACGTCTGTAATGTCAGTTTTTAAAGCTTAGTTCCAACAACATCTTTTAAGTTTATTATCTTGCATTAATTAAAATTAATGCGGTTCCATCAATTTGTAACCTATCACACCAGAAAAGAACGAAAATATGATGTACGTATATGCCATCCGCATTCGCCACTGGCCCCCGTCATCACCCATTAGGTTACTTAACTAACAACAGAGCGGGGCCTGGACTAGTACGGGTGCAAAACATATACAACATCTACTAGTATATATATAAGTATATATAACATTCGTCCCAGGCATGATAATAAACAACATCACAGAATCTCAGTCAACAATACAGAATGGTGGATAATCTTGGAGCCCCGGGTTTCATTTGAGCCGCAAATAAAACCCGACGTTCCCTGTCGTGTGGATAGCCTGTGTAATGAAAACCTGTACTCCCTACGAGTGCGGCGAATATCCCGCCAATTTTAGAATGAAGCCCCCTCCGTCTCAACGCCATGAGAATGAAGCCCCATTTCGCCTCAACGCCATGAGATGCGGGCTTGCTGCCTTCTAGAATCCGGCTATCCGTGCACTCCGTCGTGGGGTAATCCTAGTACAGAATAAGAAAATAATATGTATAAATGGTGACATCGACCTCAACCCGGTCGTGCCCCAAAACAATAGACAACCAGGCAAAGACGGCAGTCCACATGTCTGACGCTCGCCCCGTAATAACATATGTACAAACGAAATATAAACTATATTCTAACACTGCACCACATGCTATCCACCACAACAATCTAACCACAAACACAGCACAAGCCCAAAACATCAACGCGAATGTCACGTTCGCAAAACCCGTCTAAAGGAACATATAGCAATCAGACGAGTTTTACCGATCGAGTGACATTCCGGTCGCAGATAAAAGTGAATGTACTGAAAATTGTAAAACAATGTTAAATATAACGAATTCGAAACACATCAAGTTTCCCCATACTCAAAACTACAGAGAATCAAATTTGGGAAAAATTTAAACAACACCAAAATACCAAAATACCAAAATACCAGAGATAAGTGCCTAGAACCAAAAAAAAATTGCATTTCCTCACACCAAAACCGAGGTCACCGGTTTTTATGGGAAAGTGGCCGACCAAATAATGATGAAAATGCCCCGTTTTGGTTCTGGGTACATCTCATTACATAAGGATCACTATGCACTTGTTTAAAAAATTTTTTGAAACCTTTTAAAAATTAACAGAAACAGCAGATTTGGATTTTGGTTTTGTGAGTTGTTTCGGTTTCGTTGTTTTAACATTGTTTAAACTGCTATACTAGGGTTTGTGGGCTGGCTTTGATACCATGAAGGGTTACCCTAGTGCCCCGGCCAACTTCCGTGGCTAATTGCGGAACAAAAATTTTAAGACGATCGAAAACTTGGCACTAGAATAAAACTTAGCCGTATCTTTAACCATAAACCTAGTTAGAAAAAAGGAGTTCTATCTACTATGAAAGAAGTTATACCAAATTAATCATGTCCTTCGGTCTTCGTTCTTCATCCTTAGCTCCTCGTAGCCACCTTGAACTTGCTTGATCTTCTTTTCCGGCTCCATCGGTCCTCCGGGATTGAGCTTGTTCTCCGGCCTTGCTTTGTCGTAGATGATCCACCCGGGGAATATGATACATGGCTCTATCTCTTTTCTAAGTGTCAAAAGAGCAACTAGAGAACTTAGGATGCTAGTCCAAGTAATTTAGGATGTAGTTTGGATGTCTAAGTGTTTGCTATCACTTTTCTAACCTCTTCACTTGTTTCTCAGCACATGAGAATGCTAGTGAAGAGGAAGAAGATGAAGATGGAGGAAAGCAAGAGGAGGGAGGAGCTTGGAGAGAAAATGGAGCTCTAGAAAATAATGATCAATCATGAGAGAGAAATTCACACAAAAGAGTTTTGTATGCTCATTTCTTTCATTAAACAATAACAACCATGTTTCAATAGTAAACACAAAATGAATTATAAATTCATTTGTAAACTATTGAAGCATGGTCAACTCAATACCTCCCTCACCTCTCACTTTACACCTCATTTCCAATTATAAAATAAAAGGAAAATACATAATGAGATGGCCACCTTCTAGAAGGAAATCTGTAATAAATACGGATTTCAGTCTATTGTATATATATACCGGCAATCAGATAAAAATCCAAAAGCCCAAAGAGATAGAATAACATGAAGAACGTAATACTAGAATATATATATATATATATATAGAAATACATATACGTAAATTATTAAATCAATACCTGATTTAATAATCCGGCTCAAACCCGAGCCGGCTAGTATTACCAACTGTCCGATCAAAAGTCCGAGTACAAAGTACATCAATCGATCGAACCCTGCACGTATCCAATACGGCTACTACATCATTTCGCCTGGATCAGGGAAACCCTCTATGTAGGACTCTAAAGATTCGACAATACTCCGGCAGTGGGTTTAACCACAAGCACGTCAGCGGTACTAGCTGTACGTAACGGCTACCCAGATACCTGTCGAAAAGGAAGGCCGACGAGCAAACTCGTCCGAATTCCTACTGAGCCTATCCGTGGCAATATCCGTACAGTCCGGTCTCTTCGTCAAAGAGTATCGCATACCGGGCCTAGGGGATGGTGAACGTCAGACCCTAATAACCTGATAAGTCGTGCCGATGTGGCTCATGACCAATCCGGGAAACTACTGATCAAACTATCAGTAAATCCTAACCGCCTTGGCCAAGGTCTTATGGTCCTGACCAATCGAATCACAGTACGATATCGACTCCCTATACCGGGAGAGACGAATCCCCGACAATCGCTCACTGCCTCCATGTGGCTCGGGACTGAACCCAACCAAAACCTGTTTGCATGACTCAGTAGAGCCGTGGTAGGGTAGTGATCAAAGCTCAGTGGGAACTCACACGAGACAAATACCGATCTCGGGTCAAAAGACTAACCTGTACATATGTCACCTGAGAACTTCCATCTAACGATAGGTATAGTACCGCATGGAAGTTCTCGGTGAGTCTGTCTAGTGTACTCATACCCAGTGAGCACCTGTATACGATCTTAGGTGCATCAGACCAATGGTTGCGTGATTAACCATCCCCGACGGGGCTAGAAACGTATACACCGGTCTACTCTGGAGTATCAATGCCCAGTCTCGATACTCACACGACTAGGGACTATTCAAGGATGTGCTTATGGACTACCCTGCTCCCACAAGTATGATCGCCATCACAACGCAGGTAGTCAAGCAAGATCCTAGGGGCTTTATCAACATGTAACCGCAATATGTAATAAAAAGTATGACATATGCCATGTTAAGATAAAGACAAACCACAATAGTATACTACCGTATCGAGTATTTGTCAATATGTGCAAGCTAGATATAACAACAATACAAATAAATACACATATCCCGACAAAGACAAGTCAAATAATATACTATAAAACTGAGCAATATTGTTTTGTACATATATATCCCTAGTTTCCATATGTATACATATACAATACTGGCCTCTAGGGCATACATATCCAACAGTCACTACCCGAACTTCTCAATATGTTGAGAAATACGGAGAGCACGCTTAAGATGAAGTCTCCCTCCCTGCTTGTTGGACAATTTTCTTCTTCCGTCCCGAAAGCCAAGGCCAAGGGAAAGAGCAAGAAGAAATCCACCAAACCGAGAGGTGGAATAAAAAAGGCAAAGGGAAAGGACAAATCCAAAGTTGTGGAGTCGGAAAAA
The DNA here is from genome assembly GCA_030015575.1 of Agapanthus africanus. NCBI lineage: Eukaryota > Viridiplantae > Streptophyta > Magnoliopsida > Asparagales > Amaryllidaceae > Agapanthus > Agapanthus africanus. The sequence continues at coordinate 124,132,386 of CM057350.1, read as the reverse complement.
GGAGAATGTTTTTACTGCAAGAAGACGGGACACTGGAAGCGGAACTGTACTGAGTACCTTGGTCTCAAGAAAAAGAAGCATGGTGATGCTTCAGCTTCAGGTGTGTTCGTAGCTGAAAACCGTTTTTCTATAAACTCTGCTTCCTGGGTATTGGATACCGGTTCGGGATCTCATATCTGCAATTCTGTGCAGGGGTTGAAAAATAGCAGGTTTTTGAAGACAGGTGATCATACTCTCCGGGTTGGAAATAGTTCCAATGTACATGCAGTTTCAGTGGGAGAGTATCATCTGGGGTTGCCATCGGGTTGTATATTGGTTTTGAACCCATGTTATTTTGTACCAAGTATGCTTTGTAATATAATATCCGTTTCTTTGTTGGACAATGAAGGATATCATCTTGTATTGCAGCATAATGTTATGAACATTAAACTAAATCAAGAGTTGATTGGTTGCGGTAACTTAATAACGGGATATACATCCTTAATCAACACACAGTTTTCAACGTACAACATACTAACAAAAGGAAATTTTCAGATATAAATGAAGCTTTTCTTTAGCATTGTAGACTTGGTCATTTTAATGAAACAAAACTAAACGAGCTTCATAAAGATTGATATTTAAATTCTTTTGAGTATAAATCTTATGCGACTTGCCAGTCTTGTATCAAAGGTAAAATGACCAAAACTCCGTTTACTGGACACAGAGAAAGAGCTACTGAGCTCTTGGGCCTCATACATAGTGATGTATGTGGGCCAATGTCTACACATGCAAGAGGCGGTTTTTCTTACTTCATAACTTTTACTGATGATTTCTCAAGATTCGGTCATGTGTTTTTGATAAAGCATAAGTCTGAAGCTTTTGAGAAATTCAAGAAGTACAAACTTGAAGTAGAAAAACAAATTGGATTGAGTATCAAGATACTTCGATCGGATCGAGATGGAGAGTATCTTAGTACAGAGTTTTCGAACTTCCTAAAAGAGAATGAGATTCTCTCTCAGCTCACTCCCCCTTACACACCACAGCACCACGGTGTGTCAGAGCGGCGGAATCGAACTCTATTAGATATGGTACGATCCATGATGAGTGATGCTGAGTTGCCCCTCTCCTTTTGGGGGCATGCATTGGAGACTGCAGCTTTTCTGTTGAACAGGGTTCCGACCAAGACGGTGTCTACCACTCCATATGAGATATGGTATGGGAAGAGACCATCTCTTAAGCGAGTTAAGATTTGGGGTTGTCCAGTTTTTGTCAAAAAGCAGAATCCGGACAAACTCGAGACACGATCGTTCAAATGTTTATTTGCGGGATATGCAAAAGATTCATATGGGTATCTGTTCTACCACAAGGAGGAACAAAGGGTGTTTGTTTCTCGGAATGCCACATTTTTAGAAAATGAGATTTTTCCAAATGATGTTGATAGCAATGTGGTAGATCTAGATGAGGTTCTAGAAACACAAATTACAAATAACGACTTGGTTGAACCTGATGTTGCAACAAAACTTAATGAACCTCAGCCACTCCGTAGATCTGGTAGGACTTCTCGCCCACTGGAGAGATAATACGGTTTTCTCGTTGATGGTGATGGAAAAGACTGCATCATGGATGATGATGACCCTACCAGTTTTTAGCAAGCTATCACGAGTGGTGACTCTGTGAAGTGGCTGGATGCCATGAGATCCGAAATGGAGTCTATGTACACCAACAAAGTATGGAGTTTGGATGTTGTACCCTCTGGGGTAAAACCCGTAGGGTGCAAATGGATCTTTAAGAGAAAGATCGGTGTAGATGGGCAGGTGGAGACCTATAAGGCAAGACTTGTGGTGAAAGGATTTCGACAAAGATGAGGACTGGACCATGACGAAACCTTTTCTCCTGTAGCCATGCTTAAATCCATTCGGATCCTACTTGTTATTGTTGCTCACTGCGACTATGAAATCTGTCAGATGGACGTTAAAACTGCTTTACTAAATGGTGATTTAGAAGAGTGCGTTTATATGGATCAGCCAGAGGGCTTCATCGATAGTGGGAGAAGCGGGAAAGCATGTAGGTTGCTTAAATCCATTTATGGATTAAAGCAGGCATCACGGAGTTGGAACATCTGTTTTGATGATGTTATCAAAGAGTTTGATTTCGTCAAAAATCCAGATAAACCTTGTGTTTATAAGAGGATTGTAGGAAGTACTGTCACATTCCTCATATTGTACGTGGATGACATTCTTCTAATAGGAAACGACGTTCCTATGCTACAATCGGTCAAACTATTCTTATCATAAAGGTTCTCCACGAAGGACCTGGGTGATACCTTGTACATATTGGGCATAAAGATCTATAGGGATAGATCTAAACGGTTATTGGGATTGTCCCAAACTGGGTACATTAACACCATCCTAAAGAGGTTTAGTATGGAAGACTCCAAGCGGGGTTCCTTACCCGCTAGTCATAGAGTTACTCTCTCTAAGGACTTTTGCCCAGAGACTGATGAAGAGAGAGCTCGGATGAGCATTATACCCTACGCTTCTACTGTAGAATCTATAATGTATGCGATATTATGTACAAGCCTTGATGTAGCTTATGCACTGGGTGTAGTAAGCAGGTATCAATCCAACCCAGGGAGAATCACTGGACAGCAGTGAAGAACATTCTTAATTACTTGCGAAGGACTAAAGAAATGTTCTTGGTGTATAGTAACGCAGATCTCCAAATGGAGGACTTTACCGATTCAAGCTTCCAGAGTGACAAGGATGATAGCAAATCTATCTCTGGGTTTGTCTTTACCCTCAATGGAGGGGCAGTGTGTTGGAAGAGTTCCAAACAGGATACCGTTGCAGACTCCATGATGGAAGCTGAGTATATTGCTACAAATGATGCTGCCAAGGAAGCCGTCTGGATGAGGAAGTTCGTCTCGGAGCTAGGAGTAGTTCCGACCATTATTGATCCAATGCCTTTGTATTGTGATAATAACGGCGCTATGGCGTTAGCCATAGAGCCTAGGTCCCATTAGCGATCCAGACACATCCTCAGGCGATATCATCTGATCTGGAAGATAGTTGATCGCCGCGAGATCGAGATTCGGAGAGTAGATACAAAAGATAATACCGCGGATCCACTCACCAAAGCCCTCCGTTTGCCGCAGCATGAGCGACTTTTTGAGAGGTTGGGTATGCGATACTCTAATAATTGGCCTTAGTGCAAGTGGGAGATTGTTGGATATATGTATGCCCTAGAGGCCATTATATGATAGTGTATGTACCGGTATATGTGTGTGTGTGTGTGTGTGTGTGTGTGTGTGTGTGTGTATTCAGGGGACATTCTTGCTCGACATGATAGTGTGCTATCTGGTTGCACCTTTTATCTTGACATGTTCATTTGATCGTGCTTTCATTCATTTAGTACATGTTGATATAACCCTTAGAATGATGCAGGACTACTGAGATTATGATGCGGATCATACTAGTGGGACAGAGTAGTCTATGAGCATATCTTTGAAAAGTTCCTAGTCTTGGGTGTATCGAGACGGGGCATCGATATCATAAGAGTAGACTAGCGTATACGTTACTTGTCCCATATGATGGGCGATGGATGATCCCATATCTATTGGTGTGGTGACACCAAAGATCGTATACGGGTGCTCAGTAGAGACTGGGTACACTAAACGGACTCGCCGAGAACTCCTATGTGGTATTATACCTATCGTCGGATAGCAGTTCTCAGGTGACACTGGTACAGGTTAGTCTGTAGACCCGAGATCGTCATAGAGACTTGTATGTCTCCTACTGTACTTTGATCTCCACCCTACTACGGCTCTACCGAGTCGTGCAAACAGATGGATTTTGGGTACAGTCTCGAGGCATATGGAGGCAATGAGCTATAGGAGGGGTTTCGTCTCTCCCGGTATTAGGGGTTGATGTTGCACCATGTACGATTCGCTATAATAGGAAGTTGTAGAGTTCCGATCGACGGCAGCGAGGTTTCGGGAGGCATCATCCATGCCATTTAAAAAAAATTCCGTTAAAAGGAACTCTAAATTAGAACCGTTAGCTAGAATACAATACGGAAACAAATAGTAAACCTTTTACCATCTAAGTGAAATAGAGATACAACCTTTGTAGATCGGTCCTTCACTTCAATAGCTCCTTGTTGTAGTCCCTTCGCTGCGATCGTGGTTCTCCCGGACTCATGCATGGCTTCACGAGGCGAAAAGAGCGACCTTGCTTGAAGTCTTCGAGGCTGAAGAAGATCTACGTCGAGGGGATGCCAACTCAAGCTACTACTTCACTAACTAAAGGATTAGTGAAGCAAACACCCTATACTAAAGTGCTAATCTAGTAGAGGATGGAGAAATGTGGGCTCACTTTAGAATTTCTTTTCTCACAATATTTCACTCTCTTTTGAAAACCCTAGTACGCATTTCTTTTGCTCAAGGAAGAAGAAGATGAACAAATGAAAATGAGAATTATAAATCAAGTGAGAGAGTGAACCATGGTGAGTGAGTATCATATACTAACTCATGTAGAGACATAACCATGGCTAATTGTGATGGTTAGGTTACTAAATATCTTAAGTAAAACAAAACTAATGGACTTAGTCAAAGCATTCATAAGCTTCCACTAGCTTCATACTTTCAACTAATATTCCACTAATTTTGTTTTCACTTTAAATAATAAAACCCATTATCACAAATAGAATGGTGTATGTCTTACACACCCATGTTTGATGTATCAACAACCATGATACAAAATGAGAACACATTTTAATATATATCACATATATATTAAAGTTGTGTACATGTGAGAAAAACAAATGCTTAAGTGAACCAATGTTAGTTAATGTAAATTAGTATATCACATATACATTTATACACTAAATTATTAAATCAACATTTGACTTAATAATCCGGATATATCACATATAACCTACTAACATCCAATGTATCGTTTTATCGAATCAACCCTTGATTCGATACCCCGGCTATATCGCATATAACCGTCCGATACAAAAGACGCGAGGATAGAATACGGTATCATATACTCGCATTATTCTCGGTCCTGCACATATCACATATGTGCCCCTATTTCGTTTTGCCTGAGCCAGTAAGACCTCTATGTAGGACTCTAAAGACTCGTCAATACGCCGGCAGTAGGTGATGATCACATCAAGCACCCACAAGCCGTCAGCGGTACTAGCTGGACGTAACGGCTACCCGGGTATTGAGCGATCAGAAGATCAGCAAGCAAGCCCGCTCCAACTCCTGCAAAAGCCTGACGGTAATATTTGCCGTACAGTCCGGTCTCCTCGTCTGATATGTCGCATATCAAGTCTAGGGGTGGTAAACATCAGACCCCAATAACCGATAAGTCATGCCGACGTGAGGCTCATAACGGGTTAAGAAACTACTGGTAACACTTACCAGTAAATCTCTAAATCAGCCCTGGCCAGGGACTTCCCTGTTATGGCCAATCGAGCACAGCGCAACATCAACCCCCAATACCAGGAGAGACGAAACCCCTCCTATCGCTCATTGCCTCCATGTGACTCGGGACTGTACCCAAAAACCACCGTTTTACACGCCCTCTTGGACGTGGTAAGGTGGAAATCAAAGCACAGTGGGAATCACACAAGACTCTATGACGATCTCGGGTCTACAGAATAACCTGTACAAGTGTCACCAGAGAACTGCCATCTGACGTGAGGTATAATACCATCTGGGAGTTCTCGGCGTGTCCGTCCAGTGTACCCAGTCTCCACTGAGCACCCGTATACCATCTCTGATGTCAAACACCAATGGATATGGGATCATCCATCGTCCATCTCATGGGTCGAGAAGCGTACACGCTAGTCAACTCTGGTATATTGATGCCCTGTCTCGATACACCCACGACTAGGAACGTTGAAGGATGAACTTATGGACTACCATGGCCCCACTAGTATGATCTGCATCATAGTCCTGGTAGTCAAGTACACATCCTAAAGGCTTTACTAACATGTAACCACAAGACTGTATCAAGAGACAGGTATACATGTTAAGATAAAGAGCAACCAGATAGCATACTATCATATCGAGCAAGAAAGTCCTCTCTCTATATGTCCAAGCATCCAATATAATATACATCATCTGTACAATACTGGCCTCCAGGGCATACATACAACTAACAATCTCCCACTTGCACTAGGGCCAGCTGCTGTAGTATCGCATACCAAGCATCCCGAAGAGTCTCTCAAACTGTATCTGGGGAATGGCCTTCCTGAGTGGATCCGCTGTGTTGTTCTTCGTGTCAACCCTCCTGACCTCGATCTCCCGGCGATCAACTATCTCCCGGATCAGGTGATACCGCCTCAGAATATGCTTGGATCGCTGATGGGACCTGGGTTCCTTGGCCAAAGCCACCGCTCTATTGTTATCACAATACAAAGGTATTGGATCCTTAATGGATGGAACCACTCCAAGTTCTGTTATGAACCTCTTGATCCAGACAGCCTCTTTAGCAGCATCGTTTGCAGCGATGTATTCAGCCTCCATCGTCGAGTCTGCCACGGTTTCCTGCTTGGAACTCTTCCAGCTTACCGCCCCTCCGTAAAGGGTGAAAACAAATCCCGAGTGCGACTTAGAGTCGTCCTTATCACTCTGGAAGCTCAAATCGGTGAAGGACTCCACTTGGAGTTCTCCGTTACCATACACCAAGAGCATCTCTTTAGTCCTTCGCAAGTACTTGAGAATGCTCCTCACAGCTGTCCAATGACTCTCTACAGGATCAGCTTGATACCTACTCACTACACTTAGTGAGTGTGCTACATCGGGTCTGGTACATAGCATCGCGTACATGATAGAGCCTACTGCCGAAGCATAGGGTATCCCTTGCATGCGAGCTCTCTCCAAATCAGTCTTGGGAGACATCTCTTTGGAGAGAGTGAGTTCAGAGATCGTGGGTAAAAACCCACGTTTGGATTCTTCCATACTAAACCTCTTTAGTATGGTGTCAATGTACCTGGATTGGGACAATCCCAGTATCCGTTTAGATCTATCTCTATAGATCTTAATCCCCAAGATGTAGGAGGCATCCCTAGATCTTTCATTGAGAATCGTTGTGATAAGAAGAGCTTGACCGATTGCAGCATAGGAATGTCATTTCCTATCAAGAGTATGTCGTCCACGTACAATACGAGGAAGACAACCTTACTCTCTGCTACCTTCTTGTATATACAAGGTTCATCTACGTTTTTCACGAAATCAAACTTTTTGATAACGACATCAAAGAAGATGTTCCAACTCCGAGATGCTTGCTTTAATCCATAGATGGATTTAAGCAGCTTGCACACCATCCCGCTGCTCCCACTAGCTATGAAGCCCTCCGGCTGAGTCATGTACACGCTCTCTTCTAAATCACCGTTTAGAAAGGCGGTCTTAACATCCATTTGCCAGATTTCGTAGTCATGATATGCAGCAATGGCAAGCATGATCCAGATGGATTTAAGCATAGCCACTGGAGAAAAGGTTTCATCATAATCCACACCTGGTCGTTGACGAAAACCCTTTGCAACAAGTCTAGCTTTGAAAGTCTCCACTTTCCCATCTACACCAAGTTTTTTCTTGAAGATCCACTTGCTCCCAATGGGTTTTACCCTTTCAGGAGCATCTTCCAAAGTCCATACTTTGTTGGTGTACATGGATTCCATCTCGGACCGCATTGCATCCAGCCATTTCAACGAGTCACCACTCGTGATGGTCTGCTCGAAGCTAGTTGGGTCATCATCCTCCATGATGCAATCCTCGCTCCCACCATCCATGAGAAAACCGTAGTATCTCTCAGGTGGGTGAGGAACTCTACTAGATCGGCGGAGAGGCTGAGGTTCATTGGGAACTACCGAATCATCTGGTTCCACTAAATCTTCAGTTGTAGTTTGTGTATCTGGAACCTCTTCCTGTTCTACCACTTTGCCACTAATTTCTTTTACAAGAAATTCCTTTTCTAAAAAGGTGGCATGTTGAGCAACAAACACCTTTTGTTCCTTACTGTGATAGAAAAAATATCCATATGAGTTCTTTGGATATCCCACAAACTTGCAAAGAACTGACCGTGCCTCGAGTTTGTCCGGATTTTGTCTTTTGACATAGGCCGGACAACCCAATATCTTAACTCGTTTAAGATATGGTCTCTTCCCACTCCATATCTCATATGGTATGGTAGGTACAGATTTAGATGGAACTTGATTCAATAGGTATGCTGCTGTCTCCAGCGCATACCCCCAGAAGGAAATAGGTAACTCAGCTGTGCTTATCATAGAGCGCACCATATCTAATAGGGTGTGGTTCCTCCGTTCCGATACACCGTTGTGCTGTGGTGTATATGGAGGAGTTAGCTGAGAGAGAATCCCATTCTCTTTTAGGAAGTCCAGGAATTCATTGCTCAAGTATTCACCTCCTCGATCAGATCGAAGGATTTTAATACTTTTCCCGGTTTGGTTCTCGACTTCTTGTTTATATTCTCTAAATTTCTCAAAAGCTTCTGATTTGTGTTTCATCAGGAACATATATCCGAATCTAGAGAGATCGTCAGTGAATGTAATGAAGTACGAAGAACCATTCCTGGCATGTGTAGACACGGGACCGCATACATCACTATGTACCAATCCCAAGAGTTCAGTAACTCTATCTCCATGTCCTGTAAACGGAGTTTTGGTCATCTTGCCTTTGAGACATGACTGACAAGTGTCATAAGATGAAAATTCAAACGGATTCAAACATCCATCCTTATGCAACTTAGCTAGCCGTGTTGTATTGATGTGACCTAGTCTCCAATGCCACAAGAAGGATTCGTTCAGTTCTGAGCTCTTCCTCTTGTGTGTGTTTGTTATGCTCAGAACTGTTGATTGATTTAGAACATAAATTCCATTGCACAACGTGCTTGATCCAACCAGCTTTTGGTTCAGAAAAATGTTCATAACATTATCCTATAATGCAAAATTATATCCCTTTTTACTTAATAAAGAAACCGATATAATGTTGCATATCAGGTTCGGCATGTAATAGCATTCGTTCAGAATCAATGTATTACCAGTTGGTAATACAAGGTGATATTCCCCGACGGTTTTAGCTGCAACAATTGCACCATTTCCAACCCTTATGTCTTTATCACCTTCTCTAAGTTCTCTACCTTTTCTCAGCCCATGTAACTGATTACATATATGGGATCCTGACCCGGTATCTAATACCCAGGACGTAGAGCAAATGGAGAAACAGTTCTCTATAACGAACACACCCGAAGAAAATGCATCAACATGTACTTTCTTCATTTGGGTGGCATGGGAATCCTAGTATTCCTCTATATCCTGTTCAGTCTTATAACTTTTATAAGAAAGAACGGAACCAACGTTCCCCAGCACAGTATAACATGCGGGTTCGGTCAATACATCCATATTATTATCTTGATTAAGGCATGATATGGTCGCTACCTGGAGAGAGAGAGAAGAAAACACTTTAGCGTATGCTCTTACAAGATCAGATTGGTTATTATTTTATCTAATCAGGATGGCTCCCACTGTTTTTATCAAATCTTCCTTCAAACCCTAAAAGGAAAGACTAGCCGGGATTAATTACACCCTACAATTTCGCCAATCTTTCAGTTAGGCTAGTGTCGGTACTTTGAGGGAGGTTCCCCGTGCTTTCGCACGGACCTAATTAAAATAAATCTCGTTTTTCCAGAGGCGTAACCCCGTTGACACCTTTCTAAACACCTACTTGATTGGCTAATTGTCCTGTGTAAAACTCTCCCGGGAGTAACAATTACTCGCAGTGGGTATCGGGATCCAACTATCTTATAGAAGGTATGCAATCTTATTGCAAATTTCAACACTTGAAATTCCCGATAATATTTTGCCCCTAACGATCTTTGACCTTGACAAGGTCAACAAACCATAGACCGCAAGTCAAGTTCAACCCGTCATTTCTTGATTGAAAGTCAACAAGGCCGTACGACTACCCTAATCCAATCTGCATCATATGCATAAGCAGATAAGCACCAATTAGCTACCGCATACTACGCCTTGACAAGGTCAACAAATGCAGCACGAATACTAAATACTACTTATTTGAAATGACGGAGGGCTACGACAGGTTTTTCAGAAAACCTATTGCGTATTGAATTTGATATCGTTGTAGAATCAAGTGAATTTTGAAATGGAGTGTTTTTGAGGCTTTCACTAACTTTGCTACAGAAGTCATTCCCGGTGAAGGGATATCGGCTCTTTCCTCATCGAATAAGGTGCGGGATATATCATATATATCACTATGCAAAGCAAAAAACTCAAAAAGCAATCAAAAGGCAAATCGAGTGTTGTAGCATTTGCCAGTTTTGCTAAAGAGGTCATTTCCGGTGAAGGGATCTCGGCTCTTTCCTTATCGAATAAGGTGCGGGATATATCATATATATCACTATGCAAAGCAAAAACTGTAGCTACCCTTTTTGAAAATTTGATTCTACAACATCTTTTAGGTTTCTTTTCTTTCATTAATCAAATTAATGAAGTCCCATCATTTAAGTCACCTAAACATCAGATAAATACAACGTAGACTTATGCCATCCACGTTTGCCTCGATGTCCCGTCATGCACCGTTAGGTTAGGTAACAAACGGCAGAGCGGGGCAGGGCTAGCGCGGGTGTAAAACATAAGTAACGTCTATATAATATATCATATATACTATATACAGTATCCATCTCAACATATCAAATGATCACATCACAGATATCGCAGCAGAAGATACATATGAAATATTGGATATACTAGGAGGTCTGTGTTTTATTTTGAGCCTCTATAAAACACGGATTCCACGGTCGCGATGAATAACCAAACCCACACCCCTAGACCCCTACGAGAGCGGCAAGCAACCCTACCAATTCTAGAGTTAGGAGACCCGGACTCGACTTCTCGAGTTGGTCTCCCACTGGACCCTAGAACCCGGTTACTTGTGCTCTCCTCTTTGGGTCTATCCTAGTACGGAAAAGTAAATAATATACATATGGTGACATCAACTTCAACCCGGAAGTGCCCCAATAAAAGAATATTACATATATTTGATTTTACATGAATGAAAATAAAAACTCTCATCTCACATAAAACCCCCCCGGCTATTCAAAACGCGACGATCCAATATAACATATTCAGCAGTACATAACATCACATGTCATCACAGCACAGAAAAACTAGATGATGTTAAACATTCCAATCGAATCATCGAATACCTAAGATTACCCAAAAAGCTCAACACTTGAGCGTAGTTTAAAGTAATTCAGCACACGCCACAACACCAATGAACCAGCCGTAGAAGGGCCAAACCAACGCCTCACATGTGGCCCTGCTGGACCACCACAAACCCGAGGGTTCAGTGGCGGTTCTGACGGTCACATAATCGAGTTAAAGTTTTGTTCTTCTAGAGAGTCCATCGCATAACTTGCATGATCTTTGAAAGCTTTTTAACTACAGGAAAAATCCAACACTTGGAAAATTTTCCAACAAGGGAAAAAATGGGTATTTGACATCCAAATGAACTTTTTAATATCGTCTAAAGAAACCCGAAAACAGTTAAAATTACGACTATGAAACACTCCGAGTTGTCATTATAGTAAATTAACATCACATGACAATTTAGCAAAAATAAACAACACCTGAAGCACCAAAACCCATGTAATAGAACACTGTAAAAATCTGGAGGGGGGCTCGGAATTGGCCGGTAGGGGGTGGGTGTCGCCGGCCCAAAAGTGGCCAAATGCCTCCAAATTTCATCAGTGTTCATGTTATCACATATTTATGATTCTGTACTTGTTTAAAAAAATTTTAAGGCTCGTTTTAAATTCGACAGGAACATGATTTTTAGGGTTTCAAGTTCGGAGTTTGTTTCGTGTTCGTAATCTAACATTATCCGTATTATTCTCTAGCTAGGCTCTGATACCACTGTAGGGTTCCGATCGACGGAAGCGAGGTTTTGGGAGGCATCGTCCATGCCATTTTTAAAAAATTGCCGTTAAAAGGAACTCTAAACTAGAATCGTTAGCTAGAATACAATACGAAAACAAATAGTAAACCTTTTACCATCTAAGTGAAATAGAAATACAACCTTTGTAGATCGGTCCTTCACTTCAATAGCTCCTTGTTGTAGTCCCTTCGCTGCGATCGTGGTTCTCCCGGACTCTTGCATGGCTTCACGAGGCGAAAAGAGCGACCTTGCTCGAAGTCTTCGAGCCCGAAGAGGATCTACGTCGAGAGGATGCCAACTCAAGCTACTACTTCACTAACTAAAGGATTAGTGAATCAAACACCCTATACTAAAGTGCTAATCTAGTAGAGGATGGAGAAATAGGAAGTGGGCTCACTTTAGAATTTCTTTTCTCACAATATTTCACTCTCTTTTGAAAACCCTAGCAAGCTTTTCTTTTGCTCAAGGAAGAAGAAGATGAACAAATGAAAATGAGAATAATAAATCAAGTGAGAGAGTGAACCACGGTGAGTGAATATCATATACTAACACATGTAGAGACATAACCATGGCTAATTGTGATGGTTAGGTTACTAAATATCTTAAGTAAAACAAAACTAATGGACTTAGTCAAAGCATCCACAAGCTTCCACTAGCTTCATGCTTTCAACTAATATTCCATTAATTTTGTTTTCACTTTAAATAATAAAACCCATTATCACAAATAGAATGGTATATGTCTTACACACCCATATTTGATGTATCAACAACCATGATACAAAATGAGAACACATTTTAATATATATCACATTTATATTAAAGTTGTGCACATGTGAGAAAAACAAATGCTTAAGTGAACCAATGTTAGTTAATGTAAATTAGTATATCACATATGCATTTATACACTAAATTATTAAATCAACGTTTGACTTAATAATCCGGATATATCACATATAACCGACTAACATCTAATGTATCGTTTTATCGAATCAACCCTTGATTCGATAGCCCGGCTATATCGCATATAATCGTCCGATACAAAAGACGCGAGGATAGAATACGGTATCACATACTCGCATTATTCTCGATCCCGCATATATCACATATGTGCCCCTATTTCGTTTTTCCTGAGCCAGTAAAATCTCTATGTAGGACTCTAAAGACTCGTCAATACGCCGGCAGTAGGTGATGATCATATCAAGCACCCACAAGCCGTCAGCGGTACTAGCTGGACGTAACGGCTACCATGGTATTGAGCGATCAGAAGATCAGCAAGAAAGCCCACTCCAACTCCTGCAAAAGCCTGGCGGTAACACTTTCCGTACAGTCCGGTCTCCTCGTCTGATATGTCGCATATCAAGTCTAGGGGTGGTAAATATCACACCCCAATAACCGATAAGTCATGCCGATGTGAGGCTCATAACGGGTCAAGAAACTACTGGTAACACTTACCAGTAGATCTCTAAATCAGCCCTGGCCAGGGACTTCCCTGTTATGGCCAATCGAGCACAGCGCAACATCAACCCCCAATACCGGGAGAGACGAAACCCCTCCTATCGCTCATTGCCTCCATGTGACTCGGGACTGTACCCAAAAACCACCGTTTTGCACACCCTCTTGGACGTGGTAAGGTGGAAATCAAAGCACAGTGGGAATCACACAAGACTTTATGACGATCTCGGGTCTACAGACTAACCTGTACAAGTATCACTAGAGAACTGCCATCTGACGTGAGGTATAATACCATCTGGGAGTTCTCGGCGAGTCCGTCCAGTGTACCCAGTCTCCACTGAGCATCCGTATACCATCTCTGATGTTAAACACCAATGGATATGGGATCATCCATCGCCCATCTCATGGGTCGAGAAGCGTACACGCTAGTCTACTCTGGTATATCGATGCCCTATCTCGATACACCCACGACTAAGAACGTTGAAGGATGAACTTATGAACTACCATGGCCCCACTAGTATGATCTGCATCATAGTCCTGGTAGTCAAGTACACATCCTAAGGGCTTTACCAATATGTAACCATAAGACAGTATCAAGAGACAAGTATACATGTTAAGATAAAGAGCAACCAGATAGCATACTATCATATCGAGCAAGAAAGTCCTCTCTATATATGTCCAAGCATCCAATATAATATACATCATCTGTACAATACTGGCCTCTAGGGTATACATACAACTAACAGAAGTCCCTGGCCAGGGCTGCTGAGATTTACTGATAAGTGTTATCAGTAGTTTCTCGATCTGTTATGAGCCATATACCGGCATGACTTATCTGAGTTATTGGGGTCGACGATACCATCCCTAGACTTGATATGCAGCATATTTGACGAAGAGACCGGACTGTACTGTTAGTGTTGCCAGTTGGCTCGGCAGGAGTTTTAGCAGGTTTGCTTGTGTTTCTTCTGATCGCTCAATACCTAGGAGCCGTTACGTACTGCTGGTGCCGCTGACGGTTTATGGGCATGTGATGTGATCACTGCCTACTGCTAGCGTATTGACGAGTCTTAGAGTCCCACAAAGGAGTCTCCTAGCTTAGGCGAAATGATTTAGGGTGCATATGTGATATGTGCGGGAGCTCGATTAAATGCGTGTATTGGATACCGTATTTTATACGGACGTTTTCTATTGGACGGGTCATATGTGATATGACTGGGTTATTAAATCAAGTGTTGATTTAATATTAAGTCCATTAGCTCATTTATTAAAACCCATTTCTTATGATGCATGCATGAGTGTATGTATATGTTGATATGGATGCACACATGCAAGCATACATGTATAATGGTTGATGATACATTGGTGGTGGCAATGCAAGACTCACATGGTAACAATATTTATATATTTTGTTAATTTGAGAAAAGCAAAATGGCAAATGAAATTATGGTTGACTATTCAACTCTCTTTTCTTGTGTTGACAAGTCAAAACCATGGTTTCATTTGCCTATAGTTTTGGCCCATGGTTTTGCTTAAACTCAAGTTACAAAATATCTAGATATTTTGTAACCATAGTTTGGCATGATACTCTCTCTTACTCTCTTGAGTTAAGCAAGGGTTATCATTATCATTATTCTCATTATTCTTATGAGTTTAGCTTGAGCCATCTCCTTCTTCCTCTCTCTCCTCAAAGGTTGCTAGGGTTTCAAAAGAAAGAGAAAGGATTAAAAAGAAAAGGTTTTTACTTGAGATCAAAACCCAAATCACCATTCTAATTTGGTCTTGCCCACTTGAGTGGAGTGTTAGCTTCTTCTTCATCCTTGATCAAGAGAAGTTTAGAGCTTGGTGCAAAGAGACTTCGTGGTGGATCATTGTGGACTCGGAAGGACACAAGCCAACCGGTTCAAACCTCAATTGATCCAAGGAGTCTAGGAGGAGGTCTATTAAGGTTGTATTCTCTTCCATTTAGTGTTAGACACTTATAGTATATGATACTAGCTAATTGTTACTCTATCTTTCTAGTTCGATTCATGATTGGAATTGTTTAGCACCCTCTAAAATTTTTGTTATAGCATGAGTGATGCTACCCTTAATCTAGTGTGGTGCTATAGAATCCCTACAGTGGTATCAGAATCAAGCTAGAAACATAGACAATGTTAGAAACATAGACAATGAAACATTCCCGAATTAACAAAACTGCATCCCTTAAACTTTGCTTCTCTGTCGATTTTTTAAAGTGCCCAGAAAAATTTCCAAACAACCGCAGAAGCTTACTGACACCATAATATGAGCACAGAACAAATTTGAGCAAGATCCCTCGGATTTTGGCCGAGCCCCCCTTCAAAATCCGAGCAGGCCGGCCCCCCTCCCCTGTTCTGCTTCAAAATTTTTCTGTGCTCTGGTGTCTAGGTTTTGGGGTTTCAGGTATTGTTTGTTTAGGTCAAATTTTCATGTGATGGAAATTGTGCTTAGGGCCTTATTTGGAATATTTCGTAATCATATTTTTTAACATTGAAATGGTAACTTGGATGATGTTTGACAGTTCAAGCGAACATCAATAACCCCCCACGACTGTCGTGTCTTGATCCCTTCTGAGGCTGGACAAGACGTCTTCAAGTAATCTTCTTAGGTCATATTACCTTCGGAAGAGCAAATGTTAGGAATTTGCCATGACACTTTTTACTTGAGGTTAGGCTCGATTTGGAGCCCCGATGAGTCATAACCACTCCGCTCTGGTGTGGGATGATGTCCGATAGTCTTTTAGCCTTTATATGAGTTGCCGTCGAGACCTGAAGCTGGGAATATGTCGTCACTTCATTTTTGTTTTGACGATGTCGTACCGTTTATTTGCTGAAGTAGGGTGGACATTTGTAGGACCTCTATGCTATATGCATTGCAATCGAAGTCCAGAGCTAGAAATATGTCATTACTCCAATTTCATTTGATAGTTGCGTCCGCATCCTGCTGAGATGAGGGGAAATGTCGATATAGTCTCTGGGTTGTATATGAACCGTCAAGATTTGGAGCTAGGATTTTGCCGTGACTCCATTTTTGCTTTGACCCTTGGGTCTTTTGTTGATATTGCATCTGCATCCTGCTGGCATAAGAAGCACGTCGAGCTGGGGTTAGGATTTTTCCGTCACTCCTTTTTTATTTGGCTCCTTGGAGCCTTTGTTGACGTCGCATCTGCACCGAGAAGGAACATCGAGCCGAAGATGGGATTTTTCTATTACTCCTTTTTTGTTTGACCCTTGGGTCTTTGATGACGCCGCGTCTACATCCTGCTGGCATGAGAAGCACATCGAGCTGGAGTTAGGATTTTGCCGTCACTCCTTTTCGATTTGGCTCCTTGGAGCCTTTGTTGATGTTTGTTCCCGCCAAAATTTTGGCTTAAAACTTGCTCCCTTATAAAATAATAACAATAAAATAAAAATAAAAATAAAAATAAAAATAAAAATAAAAATAAAAGGAAAGCTCCACATGCAAAGCATGTAGGTACTGCCTCGGATAGAATTAAATCCTATGATGGTGCCTCACGTGCTCCTCACGCGGGCGCCAATGTGCAAAGCACAAAAAGAAATCTATTAAATAAGAGTTAAAAACTCTGAGGCGGCGCCTCACGTGCCTTGCATGAGGGCGCCAGTGCCAGGAGTTAAAAACTCTGAGGCGGCGCCTCACATGCCTTGCACGAGGGCGCTGGCGTCAAGAGTTAAAAACTCTGAGGCAACGCCTCACGTGCCTTACACGAGGGCGCCCGCGCTAGAACTAAAAGTTCTCTTCCTTTGGATCAAAGATCCAATAGAATTAAATTCTGTTGAGGAAATATTCCTCAAATCTTTCTAAACGAGAAAGTTTATTCTTTGTAAAACAGAGTACCGTTGGATTAAAAATCCAATGGTGATTAAAATTCACAAGCTGCAGAATAAGCTCTGTATGGGAAAATATTTCCCCAATCTTGTTAAAAACAAGAAAAATATTTTCTGTAAAACAGAAATTTTTGGATCAAAGATCCAACGGTGGATAAAATCCCCAAATCAATTAAGGATCTCTCAATGAGAGATTTCACCAACTAAATCAACAAACTTGCCTCCACTATATAAAGGCTCCAAGACTTCAGGTCTTGTAAAGAGGAACCCCCAATAAACTTCAAGTTAAAAAAGAAGAGCAAGCAAAAAAGAAAGCTTTAAGAGAGAAAAAGGAAGAAGAACTTTCTTCAAGGTAAATAAAGATAATAGAGATCATAATATCCCATCTGCATATCCAAGGGTTTAACCCTCATAAAGAACATAGTTCTTTTCCCTAGATCCGAGACCCATCAGACAAGTCTCCCATAAATGAGAATTTAATTCTCGTGGGGACGAATTTGTTCTTGGGGATCGAAGATTCAGGGGAGAACAGAGAATTGAATATCTTCAGAAAAATGCATAAAGAAAGAAACAACGCTAAGCGCCTCACGTGCCCCTCATGTGGGCGCTGCTCAAATAAAGAGTGCTTAGCACTCAATAGTTGGCGCTCAGCGCCAAGCGCCAAGCGCCTCACGTGCCCCTCACGTGGGTACTGCTCAAATAAAGAGTGCTTAGCATTCTTTGGTTGGCGCTCAGCGCCAAGCACCTCACGTGCCCATCACGTGGCCGCTGCTAAACATAAAGTGCTCTGCACTCATCAAACAACGCCTAGCGCCAGGTGCCTCACGTGCTCCACACGTGGACGCCATAAAGAGTGTTTAACACTCCATAAAAAACAAAAAAAAGGGTAAAAGTAAAGGGTGAGCGTCAAAACCCATATCAATGCCCAGCACTGTTTGCACAGAAAAGGGTCTGAGCCCAAATAAGTGTTTAACACTTTATTCAAAGATTAAATGGGCTGAGTCCAAGTTGACCAAATCCCCAACTCAGATCAACCGAGCCTATGTGCTCATCATGTTCCAAATTGGTCTTAGTCCCAAACACAACTACAAATCTTCCAACTGACATTGGTTTAAAGGTATATCTCCTCACATCTCTGATACATATCGTTGTAATTCTTCAGCGTCTTCAGAGAGGTGGCGGGTCCCAACAACCAACAACTCCATAGACCGCAACGTCCTTAAACTAGCTATGGACCGCATCGTCCTTAAACTAAAACAATATAGAGTCCAAATGCTCTTCTGTTGGGTCTGAATGATCCCAAAAATCCTGTTGAGTAGATCTTAGTCTAAATTAAACTAACGTATTCTCAACAAACATTTAATTCGATCTTAATCCTAAACGAGATTAACGATCCTTAAATCAAACCAAACCCAAATCTAAGAAAATACGGATTTGGACTAATCCATGCCCTACGGGCGACAACACAAATTAGTCTCCATATATAATCCACGGGCAACCAAAAATAAAACAAACACACACGACACGAAGTGAACATCTGGAGCAGGAGAAAGTGGTTATCGCTACATGGTAACGTAATTAACTGCAGGGGTTTGCGCCTGCAGAGAAGAGCATCCCCACAATAAAAAAAACCCTCGCTAACGAGGGGGAATCTGACGAAGTCTGCTACAATGGCCACATCCGTCCAAACCTATGATACACGGTGCCATAAATCAACTTGGCATCTACGGAGAGGTGGACGGATAAAACCAAATAGTATCTGCCCCCAAATTCAGGCAAGTCGTTTGTTTTTTCCGGCTTTCGGCGGCGAAAAGATTTTGGCATGCTCGGTGGGACCTTTTTCCTCTTTCCACTCCACACGTCGTGTGTCGTGTTTGCGAACGAATCGCGGTTTAATATGGTTGCCCATGGATTCGAGATACTAAGATTTGGTGTCTTTCTCCATGCAGAAAGAGAAGATAACATCGATGGCCTCCAGCTGCACTAACTGCAACTCTCACTTTGTCCCCGCCAGAGGAGTGACCTATGGGCCCCAAGCGGCCTCCATCTTTGCAATGCCAGTGGAACAAGTAACTCAGGCCACCATTGGATTGTTCTTCGGGAACATGCTCCCGCCAACGAGCTTCAATGCTTCAGTGACATCACATGAGGCTCCGAAGAAGTCGGTCTTCGATCGGCTTGCAACCACCGCGGCCCCTCTCAACGGGTTGTCCAATTCCAACGCCTCAGTCTTTAACAGGCTGAGCCTAAGCTCAAGTGGGCCGCAAATAGGCTCACCATACCTGAAGGGGTTATCCCGAAGCGGATAGCCATTCCTGTTCCGACAGACGAAGTCGTCAAAGGGGCTTCTCCTGCTAAAGGATCGGTCTTCACAAGACTGTCCGTTCCAACTCCCGCTTCGGGCGAAGTTACCAAGGCTGCTTCCCCTATCAATAGATCGGCCTTTGCAAGATTGATCTTTCCCTCTCAGCGGACGTTGGTCTTTGACAGGATGACACCAACAACACCCCATCAGAGCAGAGGGCATGACGAAGTCGCTCCGACAACAGAGGTGGTCCCATCTGCACGACATGCTCGATGATGCCACTGGCACCGAGTGAGGAAAGCTGGAGATAGTTGCCCCTCTGGACTTACCCCACCAGCCCCAATGGTGGAAATTAATGCTGATATTTCAACTAGGAACAGTTTCGAGCTACTCAAGAGGGTGCGTAAGAACTCTCCAACCGCCATACTGAAGAAGTCTCCTCCGCCTGTCGAAAACACAACACAGGTGAAGACGTAACAGCCTCCTCAGCGGTTCTCCTCCAAGATCTACAGAGTCTGTCGGAAACTCCAATACTCTGTGATTGACAAAGATTACTCTCGCCGGCTGAAGAAGACGAAGGCTCGGCAAGAGGAGGACCATCCCTTCGTCATACCATGGAAGGTGTCATCTGTATGGGTGCTTGCTGCAACGGCCCCCTCAACTTTGGTCTCCCACAAAAAGAGAAGGCCTGAGAATCTCCCACCACCGGCGGCAAATATCAAAGGCAGTAGACCCAAACGCCCTAAGTCTGGGGGCATGGTTATGCATACCGTTTACATGGCATCCGGAAAAGAGGATAGTCGTGCTTCCGTGAGTCATCGACCACTCACACGGTCTGTGATGAAAGCTCAGGAGCAACAACAAAAGCTCCAGGAGATGTTGACAAGGATGGCCGCACTCACTGGGCAGAAAGAAAGCCCGGAAGTATCGTCGGAACAACGCCAGGAGTAGGGGACTGACGCCGAGTTCCTACGAAGGGTGCTTGAAAAGAAAGATAAAGAGGCCGCGGAATAAGCTGCTAATATAAAATAAATGGCGCTTCTGTTCTAAGACATGGTGGGGATAATGATCCAGCCGGATCCTCCAGCTGAAGACCCTCCAATAATTATTGAAGACGATAGAGGGGAGACATCAAACCCTCCCCCGGCTTTATCAGCAGCCAGGGAGGAGACGATCTCCAAAGCTACCCTTGATGACTACAGAGCTCAACAAATACAAGCTCATCAAGTGAACGAAGCGGCCTGCCAAGTCATCAGAACCGGGCGACCTTATCCAGGATGGTACGACCAAATTAAGTACCCGCTAGGATATACGATCCCCAAATTCCATGTGTATAAGGGGACGGGCAATCCTCACCAACACGTTGCTCAATTTAGAGCTTTGTACGGTAGTACCGGGGGCGATGACAAACTGTTGCTTCTTCAGTTTGTTGGCAGCTTGTCAGAGACGGCATTTGAATGGTACTCCGAACTGCCAAATGACTTTGTCAAGACATTTACGGATATGGAACTACTGTTCACACAGCGGTTCGCAAGCGCAAGCAAGCGCACCCCAATCACGGCATTAACTAACGCCAGAGTGAAGCCGGGAGAGACCTGGGTTCAATACGGAATTCGGTGGCATAATCTATGGTCAAAGTGTGAACAGCGCATAGAAGAAGCTCCTGCTGTGGGCATGTTCATAGGGACCCTTGATCCTCAGGCAAATATATCCCAGTTTATGATGTTCTTCAAGCTGACCACCTTCCAGGCCTTGATTGACAAACTGGCCTAAATGGACCAGATGGGTCATAGGCCGTCTTCTTCAAAGATGGATCTTCGGAATGAAAAGGGCAAAGGGAAAGCGACCTTCGTCGCCAATGCTCAATAACAACCGAGTGACCCAAAACCGGTAGCTCGTCAAAACAACAAACCAAGATCTCTCGAAAAAAAGTTGAGACATCCTTACTCGTTCCCCCGGGATAAAACGAAAAGAATATTCGAACTGGCGGTGCGCAACATGCTCATCACTCTACCGGAGCCGAGACGCCCACTGTAACCAGGTGACGTCAACAATCCCAATTACTGCCCCTACCACCGAATAGTGGGCCACCCAATCGAAAATTGCTACGTCATCAAAAACTGGGTTGATGACTAGTACCAACAGGAAAAGTTCGCGCTGTCCGAAAACTGGAAGGTAAACCCGCCACAGCAGCACGCTCCTAAAACGGTGGATACGCCGGGGCATCATGCTCATTTGTAGAAGAAGTTCAATGGGAAGTCGTCCTCTCGGTTAAAACTAAAAGAATGTTGAAGGATCTTCAAGCATGTTTGGCAATTAGGTGGAAAAGCCCGCTGCAGCCTAAGATTATTGACGGAATGCTGAAACCGCGCCCAACGCTGAAAGTTGGTAACGATGGGCAAAACCTCCAGGCCAAGCCTCCGAAGTCTTCAAAGAAAAGGAAGAAGGCCAAGAAACCCGTGAAACTCGACGGCAATCGTACGGGTCTGCAAAAATACATCGACGCACTGGAGGAATACAACCAAAAGGCGCAGACTCCGGTCACATTGGAAGAGTTCCTCAAGCATATTCTTGAGAATGGAGACAGTGACATTGATGAAGGAGACGGCTCGTCAGAAAAACCCGAGGATTACGGGGCGAGTTGCCACATGATCTCTCACTTGTCGGTAAATGGCAAAGAAGCTCCTGACGTAGAGAAACTAGGGGAAGAACCAGGGCCAAAATCCCTGGAACCGTCATATGACTTGATCGACAAGCTGCTGAACGAAGCCCTCCAAAAGAGCAAAGTTGACCGAGGACGTGAAGCGGCCATATACGAAAAGGCCAAGCGACGGCATCAAGTTGAAGAAGCCCCAGTAATGAGAAGTCATAAAGTACCCCAACCGGATCAAAGCGCACCTGCCACCAATAAGAGAGAAATCAAGGTAGGGAAGCAGTTCGCTAAAGCTCTGTCAATAGGAATGAAGCTGCCACCTTTCGAAGGAAATACTCCCAGGAATACGTGCCTCGATGAAGCGAGTGTACATCTGAACTACTGCTTATACCATCGGAAGGTCACGCGCCCTACCGAAGAGTGCAATGCCTTCAAGAAGTAGTGGCAGTGATACATTGCCCATCGACAATGGTTCAAGCAAATGAAGCGCAAAGCCCGTCGGGAACAGAGAAGCGCGACAGACGAGCGTGAAGGAACGGCTGGCAATGTCATATGGTTCATACCAGTTTGACAAGAGAAAAATCTCAAGTTCTTACCTTCGGGAGCGATTCTGACGAAGAAATAGCCCTCTGCCCTCTCTTCAAAGAATCCACCTCTGAAAAAGAAGAAGAGATGAAGAACTGTGAGAACATTCAGCTGCGTAATCGTAAAAGAATCTCGGACCTTCAAACAATGGTTTGGGCAAAAGAGACAAAGGGAAGGAAAAAGTACATGAGGAGATCGCCCTCGATGATAGAGTCGTCGAAGAGCTCACAGCCAAGGACCCGCCCAAAAAGAACAAGGTGGATTACAATGTCCTGGCATATCTGAGGAAGATACCCTCACAATTGAGTATTTTGGATGCCCTTCTCCTATCTAAAGAGGCACAAGATTCCCTGATCAAGGCGTTACAAGAGCCCGACCAGTTTCAAGCCTTCCTTGCAGAAGAAAGATGAAGGACGAGCTTGAAGAGGTTCATACGGCCGACATCACATTCGGCGATGAAGTTCTCCTTCTCGGAACATGCGAGCACAACCGTCCTCTGTATGTCACTGGGTATTGCCACGACATCAAGATAGGGAAGATTCTGGTTGACAACGGGTCCTCCGTCAACCTTCTTAATGTGAGAGTGTTGAAGGAGATTTGCATGAATTTCAACACCTGGCTCAGGACAAAATTACTATTTCTGGGTTTGACTCGCAGTCATCACGGATGCTTAGATCCGTAATATTGACATTACGCTTTAGGATGCTTGTCACTGACATCAAGTTCCATGTTATTGACGCCAAGACTTGCTACAATGCTTTGCTCGGCAGGCCTTGGTTACATGAGTACAACATCGTCCCTTCTACACAACATCAGTGTATGAAGTACTTCAAGGATGGCCTCGAGTACACAGTTACAGGGGAAATGAACCCATTCTCCGTAAATGAAGTCCGCAAATATGAAGACGCCAAGTACTTCTTACCAGACTTCAAAGAAATGGAAAGATGTCGCAAACCTGAGAATAAGCAAAAAACCATCGCTACTATCCCGATATTTGTGAGCGATACTGAGAAGGATGAAGGGATGGTCTACTCGAGACAACCCCAAGGCAACAGGCCAGGACCATCTACTCCTATTCTGGTCTTTGGCAGTGACTCTGAGGACGAGGCCAACACAGTGTTCTCCGTCCGCCCATCAATACAGACCTTTGCTAGAGCTGACCAGAGTTTATAAATTACCATGGTTCCACAACGGCATTACAAAGAACTTGATGCATTTGATATGTACAGCGTGCAAGAGCTGCAGACCTTCTACGTTCCTCCTAAGCAAAGAGGTGAAAAAGTCGATCTTTTTCTACCAATCCATGAAGACTAAAGGGGAGAAAGAAGTCTGGCATGGTGCCGAACCTGCGCTTGACAGGCTTCAACCAATTCGTCTTCCCAAATACTACGCAGAGGGACTGAAAAGGCTATTGAGACGCCAAGGCGTACCCTTCAAACAGACTGCTCAACAAGCCCAGTTCTATAACAAGATTTGGGACACTCCCAGGACTCAGCGAAAGATGCCCAACGAGAGAATGGAGACGACTGGCCTTAGATACATTCGGTCCAAGAAACGGGAGTGATATCATGGCTGCCATGTTATAAATGATTTCGGTGGAAAAGAGAATGCCTTTCCAGATAGCGCTGATATTGAAACAGAGCGAAATCCAGCCGTGGGAATACCAAGCCCGTCATTTGAAGAACAGTTTGACAAGCTAATAAGAGAAGCAGGTCAAAAGGTTCGGGATTACCACAGCCGCGAAATGGCCATTTACGAAAAAGCCAGGACGCATAACGTATCATTCAGCAGGCTACGGAGATGGCAATCCCCTTCACCCTCAGCCTGCTATGCGCTCTCACAGCAAGGGAAAAGTGCGACGCAGAAGCAATGATAAGATCAAGAACGGGGATGGCATTCAAAGATAGCGAAGCGGATCCAGGAAGCCACGCGAGCGAGAAAAAGTCAGCTGGAACCTGCCTTTTATGAAGAAGATGGGTCAAGAGTACTCTTTCCCTCCAGACAAGGAAAATATTCAGCCTTGTCATGAAACATCAAATGATGACCCTCCCGGAGTCTTGATATCCCGAACAGATAAACGAGGTCCTTCACCCAGATTATTACTCCTACCACCGAGTAGTGGGACATCCTATTGAAGACTGCTTCACCTTCAAAGACTGGGTTGAAGATCAGTATCAGCAAGGCAGGTTTGCTCTATCCGACAGTTGGAGGGTAGCCCCACCACGAAAGCATGAGCCAAAAGTAATCTATAGGGCGAGAATAGAACCAGATCAACATCGGTCTTGGAAACGGACTCGTACCTGCCACGTGATAACATTCTCAAAGGAGGGAGAGCAAGAGAATATGGATGACCTCTCCCATTGCTTCGCAAATAAAGATGAAGACGATGTGATCTCAGAATTTCCACCGGCGCCGAAAGAGCTGGAAGATGGGATACACACCACAGCAGACAACCTGAGAAAAATCGACTTGGGGACAGCAAACGAGCCAAGGCGTTCGTCAGTGAGCTGCTGTCTGAGAAACAGGTGGCCACGTTAAAAGGCGCGCTTATGTGGTATAAAAACTGTTGCGCATGGAACTATTCCGAGATGCCGAGATTAGATCCAGAGATAGCTGTACATAAACTGGCGATATCGCCGGACGTCAAGCCAGTCAAACAGGCGCCAAGAAGAATGCGGCTCGAGCTTGAGATGTGTATCAATGCTGAAGTCAAGAAGCTAATCGACTCCGGCTTTATCCAAGAAGTTCAATACCCTGACTGGATCGCCAATATCGTTCCGGTAATGAAGAAAAATGGGACAGTAAGCATATGCGTAGATTTTCGGGATCTCAACAAAGCTTGTCCGAAGGATGACTTCCCAGTGCCTGTTACCGAGTTGATGATCGATAACACATCCACCCATGATTTCTTCTCCTTCATGGATGGATCTTAGGGGTATAATCAAATAATGATGCATCCTGAAGACCAAAAGCACGGTACTTTCCAGACCCCGCTAGGCATATTCTGCTATAAGGTGATGCCATTCGGTTTGAAGAATGCAGGCGCCACCTACCAGAGGGCCATGACGAAGATCTTTGATGACTTCATACACGAGATCGTCGAATGTTATATCGACGACCTCGTGGTGAAAAGAAAATTGTACGAGGAGCACTGGGAGCATCTGAAGATAGTGTTCCAGCGCCTTCAGAAGGACAACCTGAAGATGAACCCTCTGAAATGCGCGTTTGCAGTTTCCTCAGGAAAATTCCTAGGATTCATCGTACGAGGCATCGAAATAGACCCATCAAAGATTAAGGCGATTATGGAAATGTCCACGCCAAGAACTCTCATACAACTGCAGTCTCTTCAAGGAAAGCTCGCGTATATCCGACGGTTCATAGCTAACCTCTTCGGCAAATGCCACCCCTACAGTCATCTAATGAAGAAGGCGATCCCATTCATTTGGGATCGAAAATGCCAAAGTGCACTGGACAAAATCAAGCAATACCTGCAGAACCCGCCGGTACTGACTGCTCCGGTCAAGGGAAAGCCCCTCATCCTGTACACAACAGCCCTTGAAGGTTCTTTAGGCACGCTATGGGCACAGGAGAACGACCAGGGGAAGGCGAGAGCTCTCTATTATTTGAGTTGAGTTCTCCTGTGGGCAGAAAACAACTACTTGCCTGGCGCTGATCTTCGCAATAACGAAGCTTCGACATTATGCCCTGGTACATGAAGTCCATCTCATATCAAAGGTGGATCCTCTCAAATATTTAATGTCAAGAGCCATATTAATAGGAAGGCTTGCCAAATGGGCCCTCCTCTTGATGGAGTTCTCGATAGTATATCGACCCCTCAAGGCAATAAAAGGCCAGTCCATCGCCGACTTTCTCGCTGAGCATCCGATACCCTGAGACTCTCCCTTAAACTGCGAATTTCCGGACGGACACGCGTTTGACACAATCGACAGGGAGAAAGAAGGGAGTGATACCCGATAGGAACTTTTCTTCGATAGAGCGTCCTCCTTGAAAAAGCGAAAGCAAAACACCCCCATGATTAAAGCCGGGGTGGGCCTTATCTTCGTGACTCCACAAGGAGTGATAATGCGTTTTGCCATTTCCTTAACGGAGCCGAGAACAAACAATGAGGCTGAGTATGAAGCTTTGATAGCAGGACTCGAGATTGTTGTCAATATAGGGATCGAAAACCTCCTCATATATGGAGACTCTCAGCTGGTCGTCAGCCAAGTAAATGACGACTATCAGACGTGTAAACCTGAGTTGGTAAAATATGGTGAGAGAGTGCAGAAATTGCTGACGCAAATCCCCTCCTACACCCTGGAAAGCAAACCGCGTGCGGAAAATAGCAAGGCGGATGCGTTAGCCAAGCTCGCTAAAGAACTGGCCGATGAAAACCTCGATGACGTGAGGATCATTGTGCAAAGCCGCCGGATTCTCGCATAAAGAAAGAAACATCGCCAAACGCCTCAAGTGCCCCTCACGTGGGCGCTGCTCAAATAAAGAGTGCTTAGCACTCAATAGTTGGCGCTCAGCGCCAAGCGCCTCACGTGCCCCTCACGTGGGCACTGCTCAAATAAAGAGTGCTTAACATTCTTTGGTTGGCGCTCAGCGCCAAGTGCCTCACGTGCCCATCATGTGGGCGCTGCTTAACATAAAGTGCTCTGCACTCATCAAACAGCGCCTAGCGCTAGGTACCTCACGTGCTCTACACGTGGATGCCATAAAGAGTGTTTAACACTCCATAAAAAACCAAAAAGGGGGCAAAAGTAAAGGGTGAGCGTTAGAACCCATATCAATGCCTAGCACTGTTTGCACAGAAAAGGGACTGAGCCCAAATAAGTGTTTAACACTTTATTCAAAGATTAAATGGGCTGAGTCCAAGTTCACCAAATCCCCAACTCATATCAACCGATCCTATGTGCTCATCATGTTCCAAATTAGTCTTAGTCCCAACACAACTACAGATCTCCCAACTGACATTGGTTTAAAGGTACATCTTCTCACATCTCTGATACATATCGTTGTAATTCTTCAGCGTCTTCAGAGAGGTGGCGTGTCCCAACAACCAACATCTCCATGGACCGCAACGTCCTTAAACTAGCTATGGACCGCAACGTCCTTAAACTAAGACAATATAGAGTCCAAATGCTCTTCTGTTGGGTCTGAATGATCCCAAAATTCTTGTTGAGTAGATCTTAGTCTAAAAGTAGACTAACGTATCCTCAACAAATATTTAAGTCGATCTTAATTCCAAATGAGATTAACGATCCTTAAATCAATCCAAACCCAAATCTAAGAAAATACGGATTTGGACTAATCCACGCCCTACGGGCGACAACACAAATTAGTCTCCGTATACAATCCACGGGCAACCAAAAATAAAACAAACACATACGACACGAAGTGAACATTTGGAGCAGGAGAAAGTAGTTATCGCTATGCGGTAACGTAATTAACTGCAGGGGCTTGCGCCTGCAGGGAAGAGCGTCCCCACAATAAAAAAACCCCTCGCTAACGAAGGGGGATCTGACGAAGTCTGCTACAATAGCCACATCCGTCCAAACCTCCGATACACGGTGCCATAAATCAACTTGGCATCTATGGAGAGGTGGACGGATAAAACCAAATAGCATCTGCCCCCAAATTCAGGCAAGACGTTTTTCTTTCCCGGCTTTCGGCGGCGAACAATGTTGTATCTGTATATATCCTGTTGGCATGAGAAGCACGTCGAGCTGGAGTTAGGATTTTGCCATCACTCTTTTTTTTGTTTGGCTTTTGGGTCTTTTGTTGACGTTGCATATGCATCCTGCTGGCATGAGAACCACGTCGAGCTGGAGTTAGGATTTTGCCATCACTCCTTTTTTGTTTGACCCTTGGGTCTTTGATGATGTTGCGTCTACATCCTGCTGGCATGAGAAGCACGTCGAGCTGGAGTTAGGATTTTGCTGTTACTCCTTTTTGATTTGTCTCCTTGGAGCTTTTGTTAACGTTGCGTCTGCATCCTGCTGGCATGAGAAGCACGTCGAGTTGGAATTAGGATTTTGCCGTTACTCCTTTTTGATTTGGCTCCTTGGAGCCTTTGTTGATATTGCGTCTGCATCCTACTGGCATGAGGAGCACGTCGAGCCGGAGTTAGGATTTTGCCATCACTCCCTTTTTTTGTTTTGGCCCTTGAATCTTTTGTTGACATTGCGTTTGCATCCTGCTGGCATGAGAAGCACGTCGAGCTGGAGTTAGGATTTTGCCATCACTCCTTTTTTGTTTTGGCCCTTGGGTTTTTGTTGACGTTGCGTCTGCATCCTGCTGGAATGAGAAGGAATGCCGAGTTGGAGCTAGGATTTTGCCATCACTCCCTTTTTTTGTTTTGGCCCTTGGCTCTTTTGTTGACATCGCGTCTGCATCCTGCTGGCATGAGAAGCATGTCGAGCTGGAGTTAGGATTTTTCCATCACTTTTTTTTGTTTTGGCCCTTAGATTTTTTGTTGACGTTGCGTCTGCATTCTACTAGAATGAGAAGGAACGCCAAGCTGGAGCTAGGATTTTTCCATTACTCCGTTTTTGTTTGACCCTTGGGTCTTTGATGATGTTGCGTCTACACCCTGCTAGAATGAGAAGGAACGCCGAAATAGTTTCAGGGTTATATATGAACCGTCAAGATTAGCTCTCCTTTTGACGGAGCCTGGTGGGGAAATATGGTTCCCTTTTCATATGTGCCCATAGATCGTTTACAAGTGTCAATATGGACATACTTGCAGGGCAGAGAAAATTTTATTTTATTTTATTTTTTATTGCCGCGATGCTCTATCTTTTCAGCTTTTCATATCGCGAAAGTCACGATTGCCCAATCATTTCGGCTTTTTGTCAGTGGTGCCCAATCATTTCGGCTATTTTTAAAATATTTTTACTCGCTGTTTTTATTGCGAGTTGCCCAAACATTTCGGCTGTTTTTATATGCATATTTTTTCTCGCTGATTTTTATTGCGAGTTGCCCCATCATTTCGGCTATTTCATATGCATTTTGTTTTTGCTATTCGCTGCTGTTGCGAGTTTGGAATCTGATACCAACCTTGGTATCAGCATCGCTACGACTGGGATATTGCCAGGAGCGAATCATCATTTGCCGTGAAAGGACTTGGAGTTTGACACCTGTTTAGGCATCAGTATCGCTGCAACTGGGATATTGACAGGAGCGAATCATCATTTGCCTTGAGAGGACTTGAAGTTTGATCCCTTTTTAGGCATCAGCATCGCTACAACTGGAATATTGCCAGGAGCGACTCATTATTTGACTTTGTTGATTTGAACAAAGGTGGTTTAGCAAACAGGGTTAGGATCCTGTCGACTAAGGCTTTTTGAGTTTATGAGCCGTAAGGGTCTCATAAAGGTATTTCTCCCTATGAGTCATGAGGATCTCGTAGGTGTATTTTCTCCTTAGGAATCGTGGGGATTCCTAAGTGTGTTGCTCCTTTGTGAGTCGTACAGATCTCACGCAGGTTTTTTTCCTCACAAGGTCGAGAGGACCTTGCAAGTGCACGTGAATTTTTTTATTTTACGACTTTGCGCCCTTTTCGGGTTTTCACAAACTCGCCGGCAGTTCTGCTGTTTTTACTCACAACATCCTTTTGGGTTTTCATCCGTGCCCATTTTGCTTGTGGACATACCGTTTTCTCTATCTCTCTCTTTTAAACGAGATTGCGCCCTTTCGAGTTTTCACAAACTCGCCGGCAGTCCTGCTGTTTTTATTCACGGCGCCCTTTCGGGTTTTCATCCATGCCCATTTTGCTTGTGGACATACCGTTTTTTTCGAATAATGGAACTCTCGAAAGGAGTTTCGCCGCAGGTGACCCATCTGTTTGCCGGTAGGACTTGTGGGTGGCTTCATCGCTGGAGTAGCTCTGTACCCAGCAGGACTTGAGTTGCAACTTTCATCGTTGAGACTTTGATTGCAATATAGATCTCAAGGGAGGATATCGCCGTATTTGGGGCGATGCGCCATATTTGAGGCGACGTGCCATATTTGAGGCGACACACTAGTTTAGGGACGTTTCGGTCCATTATCGCCATGTTTGAAGCGAATTTGTAGTTTAGGACTTTTCGGTCCAACATTCCCATCTTGAGGACGAATGTTAGTTTAAGGACATTTCGGTCCATTATCTCCATATTTGAGGCGGATTCTTAGTTTAGAGATTTCTCGGTCCACTCTCGCCGTGTTTGGGGCGACGCGCCGTGTTTGGGGCGACGCGCCGTGTTTGAGGCGACATACTAGTTTAGGGGCGTTTCGGTCCATTATCGCCATGTTTGAGGCGACGCACTAGTTTAGGGACGTTTCGGTCCATTATCACCGTGTTTGAGGTGACGTGTCGTGTTTGAGGCGACGCACTAATTTAGGGACGTTTTGGTCCATCATTCCCATGTTCGGGACTAAATGCTAGTTTAGGGACATCTCGGTCCAACATCGCCGTGTTTGGGACGACGCACTAGTTTAGAGACTTCTCGGTCCATTATTGCAGTTTGGTCGAGGAGTTACATAACTCATTCCTTCCAACGCTTACTTGCTGATGCGCTGCTGCATGTCTTTTGTATGCATGGACACTTCCCGCCTTAGGCTGTCTTCACCCTCTTGCGCTGCTTATTTTACCATCGCAACAATCGGGTTGTTTTGCGGGAAATACCGGGTATTTTAAATGGCACCTGCCCCCTGCTCATCAATATCGCTTTCTGATACTGATGGAGCATCTTCTTCATATATGAAGGAACGAGATATCACGTCATTCCTTCTGTCGAGTCTTCCTCTTCCTTGGAAGAATGGACTTGACTTAGGGTTTTTTCCCCTCATCGTCCGATTCGGAGTGGGACATGGATTTCGCATCTCTCCCATGTTTTTTTGGTTCAAGTGGGATATTCCACTTGATTACAAGACCTGCTTATAGGTCCCTTGATATCCTTTCTGTTCTTTGAGAAGAAAGGACCATCCCACGTAGTGATTCTTCTGCCAGTGAGAAATATGCCCCCTGTGTATATCTCGGGGGAGCGAGTACCCACGCCGTCACTATTTTGGCGACAGGTTGCTTCAGAGCCGCTCATTTTTTGTTGAGCATTGGTGTAACAACTCCAATTTTAGTGTACAAAAATTTGTTTAAAAGTTATTGTATACTTGGGGTATTTGCATTTACTGTGAGCACTATAAGTAATTGTTTTGCTTTTTAATAGCAAAAAGGAGCTTGTAGCTCATTGATAAGACCTTGCACTGCTGAACCAAAGCACCAGAGTTCAATTCCCATCACCCACATTATTTTTTAATATTATTTTCTTTTAAATTTTTAGAAGTCCAAAGGTCTACAAGTGCATAACTCATAAAATCCCCCACTTCACATATAAAACAAACTATCCCAGGGAGTAGACCAACCGACGACGGACTCAGGGGACCTTCGACCCGGCCTGACTCGGCCGGATCGGGCCGCTGGCGGCCGCGACTCGGCTCCGATGCGGAGTCGTCCAACATGAAAGTTGTGCCTCTTCAACTCCCCATCACTCCTGCATACTTTAATTTCCTGGATCGGTTCCAGAACTCTTAAAAACTCCATTACACCATTTTTTAATGCATTTTTAATACAAATTTCAATACAACCTTTCACCTACCCTAACCCTAACTTTACCCTATAAATACCACCCCTAAACACCCCTCACTCACAATTCTGTCCAAACTCTCAAGAAAACTCGATAGACTTTTAGTGTGCATTTGGAGTTAGCAAAAGGCGAAGCTCCGGCGAAATTCCGACGACGACCCTAGGAGTTCCCGGTGACGAAACGATGCATCGGCGTCTCCTGTCGCTTCCTCTCCTTCTTTTCTAAGCTCTAATCATGTAAGTCCCTTCTCCCTCTTCACCTTGCTATTCTAAAAGCACGTATTTCTAAAACCCGACGGAATCGGAGTTAATCCGATTTCCGATTCGGTTCTTCCTAAAAATTCAACATTTTCTTAAATACAAATATACCAAATCCTTACATGTTGACTATTAATCATTAACAAACATGTTGAACAAGTTTCACCGCTCTTTTTCACGGCAATATATTTTATTTTGTAACTTTTACCGCTCTTTTTCACTAAAATAGTATGTAGTTTACTTTCTACTTTAAAACATCCTAAATCTTGCTATACCTTTAATTAGATCACGAGGTAATGATATACCTCTTCACAATACTCATATGCAACATAGCCCAATACCTTTCGAGAACATAGAATATGGGAAAATGAAACTTTACATATAAATACCACTAATTATTAAAATCGTTTTCTATAAGATTGCGTATTTTTATAAATTTTGCAAAGCGCCGCTACAACCCATTTTGGGGAACTCGACTGGGATGATACGGATTGTCGTACATCCCTGGGCTTAGTAGTGCGAGATGCAGATCTCCGCAAGGAGCATACGGTCTCGAGAGATTTAAAATACAAATATCTTAAGAAAATGAGATTTCTAGAAATATAATATATATTAAAATTATTTTTATATAAATATATATATATATATATATATATGTATCATTAAAATATCTATTTTTTTGATAATATAAATATTCCAACTTTTTCTAAAATCACAAGAATCACTTTACATTAAAATACCATGAATTCCATACAAGTTCAATATTACAATTAAATACCCTATATTATGAAATTAGGTTATTTTCACTAGAAATATCACAAATATAAAATCTACTTCTATGACAACTCTAAAGACGATAATTAAATACTTGGGGTGTATTTTGAAAATTATACAAAAGTATTTTACATAAACCCCCTTCAAGTTCTATAAATTACCCTGAGGACCCTAGTAAATATAGGTTTAAGCGGGACCAGTCTCTTGAGCCTCAGGGAGCCATAGATATGGGTGCTTGCCCATCTAAGATAGACAACTTAACAAACGGCGTTATCAACACGGTAATCGTCTTTGAAAAAAGACACAAATCCTGCCGCTCATGTGCAGCGGTTACCGATAACATCAAAACAATCAGGACTTCAATTTCTTTTCTAATTGTTCTGACTCAGACTGAGTCTCATTATAATAATCTGATTTGAATATGATTCAAGTACAAACTACAATTCAACATGAATCCATGAATACATATATTCAATCTATTTAATCTGTATTTACCGAACCGAACCATGGATATACTTCCATTTACATGATTCTCCAGTTACATCCATTTACTGATATCATGGTTTCGTCAAGTCATCCATCTATACAAGACAATACAATTTACAATACAACATGAACAATACAATCAAGACATCGCGGGGTTTAAGGGGTAGATTGGTACGGAAGGTGTTAGAAGTGACACAAGACTGCAAGATTTAAGACACCTAACCTATATTTCGTTGCTGTTGTACCGTGGCATAACGGTTCCTTGTACATTCCGTTCACCTCAGCCTCTGGTCTACTGAGACTCCTCTCGTATACACTGGCATCCTTCTGTACCAAGCAACAAACAACAGCGTTAACCATATAATACAACTTTAAAAGCTATTCTCTTTCTGTCTATTATATTTCCCCCTTATCTTTGGGCTTTACCGAGCGATTGTTCGCTGACGACATTCCTTCTCTTTCTTCTTTGAAATGTTGTCAGGTGATCTGGACACTCAGGAGATCGAGCCTACTAGTGAGGACTTGGATCAGCTTGCCTAACTCTAGCTTCATTGTACACATTTTTATTTCAGTACTTTTCATTTCTGTTATGCCACTGTTTAGGCATTGCTTTCATTCAGATGTATTTACTTTTCCATGCATTGTATAAAACAATGTTAATAAATAAAGTTGCTGTTAAGTTATATCTACTGTCTTTGTCTTTTGTGCATTTTTATTTATATTGCTTAGATACGCTTAGCGTATTTACTTCAGAGTAAATACTCAACGGCCAGTCGCGTCCTCCGTCCGTATACTGGGAAGCGGGGCGTGGCAATTGGTGACAAACGCCACCTTGCCTCCGCTTTTCATTCACCTTCATCGGATGATGAAGGGTCTTGACCCATCTGATCCAATCGAGTCATTTTATCAATGAGCTCTTGGAAGGTTGTCGGCGTGAAGATGGCCATAAATGGGAAAACCTTTGAATTTGGGTTAAGAGTGGTTATGAACATTTCCACGACTGCAGCTTTGTCGATGCGTTTCTCGCATTTTGACCAGAGATTTCGCCATCGGGTAATATATTGAACCCAGGTCTCGTTCGGTCCAACCCTTTCGTTGACCAACACCGCCACGGTAGTGCATTTATCTGCACTAGCGAATCTTTGACAGAAGAGCTTATCCATCTCGTTGAAGGTCTTCACAGAATCATTTAGTAGTTCCGCATACCATTCGAACGCGATGCCTGCCAGACTGCTGACAAATTGTCGGAGGACAGTATATCCCTTCCTCCAGTGTTTTCGCACATGAATTTAAAAGGTGCAATGTGTTGGTGTGGGTTGCCTGTCCCCTTGTATATATGGAACTTAGGGATCGTATATCCCGGCAGGTATTTAATTTGGTCATACCAGCCTGGATACGGTCGCCCAGTTCTGACGATTTATCCTGCGGCTTCATTAGCTTGATGAGCTCGTATTTGTTGAGCGATATAATCATCAAGAGCAGCCTTAGAGATTGTTTCCTCCTTGGCTACCTATAAAGACGGAAGAGAATTTGATATTTCCCCTCTGTCATCCTTGATGATTATCGGCGGATCCTCTGCCGGGGGTTCTGGCTGGATCATCATCCTAACCATATCTTGGAACAAGAGAGCCAACTGCTTTATGTTAGCAGCCTGCTCAGCAGCTTCCTTGTCCTTTCTTTCAAGCATCCTTCGCAGGAACTCTGTATCGGTCTCCTGCTCCTAGCACTGTTCGGCTGTTGTGTCCGGGCTTTCTTTCTACTCGGCAAGTGCTGCCATTTTGGTCAGCATCTCTTAGAGCTTTTGTTGTTGCTTCTGAGCTTTTGTTTTTAGTTATATGTATGCCCTATAAGCCAATATTGTACATGATTGTATATTATAGTGGATGCTTGGACATATATAGAGAGGACTTTCTTGCTCGACACGATAGTATGCTATCTGGTTACTCTTTATCTTAACAAGTACACTTGTATCATTATACTGTCTCTCCGTTACATGTTGATAAAGCCCTTAGGATGTGAACTTGACTACCAGGATTATGATGCAGATCATACTAGTGGGGCCAGAGTAGTCCACAAGTTCATCATTTAATTGTTCTTAGTCGAGAGAGTATCGAGATAGGGCATCGATATTCCAGAGTAGACTAGTGTGTACGTTTCTTGACCCTGTATGGGATGATGGTTGATCCCACAGCCATTGGTGTATGGCATCAAAGATTGTACATAGGTTCTCATTATAGAATGGGTACACTGAACAGGACTCGCCGAGAACTCCTAGATGGTATTATACCTATCGTCGATAGCAGTTCTCTGGTAACACTGGTACATGTTAGTCTATAGACCTGAGATCGTCATAGAGTCTTGTGTGGCTCCTATTATGCTTTGATTTCCTCCCTACCACGGCTCAAAGGAGTCGTGCAAACAGGTGGATTTTGGGTACAATCCCGAGTCACATGGAGGCAAAGAGTGATAGGAGGGGTTTCATCTCTCCCGGTATTGGGAGTTGATGTTGCGCTATGCTTGATTGGCTATAACAGGAAGTCCCTGGCCAGGGCTGATGATGAGATTCACTGGTAAGTGTTATCAGTAGTTTCTCGACCCGTTATGAGCCTCACATCGGCATGACTTATCAAGTTATTGGGGTCTGACGTTTACCACCCCAGACTCGATATGAGACTTAAATGCCAGGTTTATAAAGTTTGACACGAAATTCGGAATATGGGATATTCCGGGTTTATGATGTCTAAGGAATTTATACGGTTAGGCATGAAATCCGAAGTATGTGATATTTCGGGTTTATGATGTCTAAGGTTGTTGCGGATTCCAATTATTATAGTTTTCTTTTTCTTTTCTGCGACCCTAAGTGTAATATGTGGTGTATCGCCAGTTTCGTTGTTATACATCAACGACAATTGGGATACGCATATTTAATTACGTTGATGACATTTGATGTTATATGTTGCTGTGATATATTATATTGGATCATCATGTTTGAATAGCCGGGGTTTTTTGCTTAAGATGAGAGTTTTTCATTTTTATTCATGTAAATTTTTTATGTAATATTCTTTTATTGGGACACTTCCGGGTTGAGGATGATGTCACCATTGATATATATTATTTACTTTTCCGCATTAGGATAGACCTAAGGCGGGGAGCACAAGTAACCGGGTTCTAGAGTCCAGTGGGAGACCATCTCGAGGAGTCGAGTCCGGGTCTCCTAACTCTAGAATTGGTAGAGTTGCTTGCCGCTCTCGTAGGGGTCTAGAGATGTGGGTTTGGTTATTCATCACGACCGTGGAATTCGTGTTTTTTACTGGCTTGATTTAAATTACGGACCTCCTAGTATATCCTATATTTCATATATTGATTTTTGCTGCAATGTTCTATGATGAAATCATATAACTGCGTGAGACGAATGCTTTATATTATATATATGATATATAATACACGTTGCTTATGTTTTGCATCCGCGCTAGTCCTTCCCCGCTCTGCCGGTAGTTAAGTAACCTAACGGTGCGACAGGACCCCGTGGCGAATGCGGATGGTATAAGCGTACGTTCTATTTTCGTTTCTTTATCTGTGATGTTTAGGAAACATAAATGATGGGACTAAATTAACGAGATTAATGTAAAGAAAAGAAACCTAAAGATATTGTAGAATCAAATTTGAAACCCACTCGGCCTTTTTACAAAAAAGCAAGTTTCAAAAATGCGGAGCTTAAGCCACTCCTTTTAAATTATTTGGTTCTACAACGAGATCAAGTTCAAAACATTAAAGGTTTTCATAAAAACCATCCACAATCTTCCGTCATTTTAGGAAGTACAATACTTAGTATTCGTGCTACGTTTGTTGACCATAGTCAAGGTGTAGTGTACGGTAGCTAAGTGATGTCTTCCTACACAGCATATGATGCGATTAATTAGGACATTCATATGACTTTATTGACCATAGTTAAGGGTCATATGAGTGGGTCTAATTAATCACGAAATGACAGATAGAAATTGACTGGAGATTATGATTTGTTGACCATAGTTACGGTCATAAGCCGCTAGGGGTAAAAACCATATCGGGAATTTCAAGTGTTGAAATTTGCAATAAGATTGCATATCTTCTATATGATAGATGGCTCCCGATACCCACTGCTAGTAAGAGTTACTCCTGGGAAAGTTTTGCACTTTACAATTAGCTGATTCAGTAGGTGTTTAAGAAAGGTGTTAACGAGGTTATGCCCCTGCGGAAATGAGGTTATTTAATCCATGCGAAAACATGGGGAGACTCTCTCGGAGTACCAATACCTGCCTGGCCGAATGATTGGCGAACTTGTAGGGTGTAATTAATCCCGGCTAGTCTTGCCTTTTAGGATTTGAAGGAAATTTGATAAAAACAGTGAGATCCATCCTGATTAGATAAAATAATAACCAATCTAATCTTGCAAGAGCGCACACAGTGTTTTCTTCTCACTCTCTCCTGGTAGTGAACATGACACGCCTTAATCAAGATAATAATATTGATGTATTGACTGAACCCGCTTGTTAAACTGAGCTGGGGAACGTTGGTTCCGCTCTATCTTATAACTGTTATAAGTCTGAGCAGGATTTAAAGGAATACCCGGATTCCCACGTGACCCGAATGAGAAATGAGCATGTTGATTTATCTTCTTCGGGTGTGTTCGTTACCGAGAACTGTTTTTCAGTATGCTCTACGTCCTGGGTATTGGATACCGGATCAGGATCTCAAATAGGTAATTTGTTACATAGGCTAAAGAAAGGTAGAAAACTAGGAATAGGTGATCATTCTCTAAAAGTAGGGAATTGCGCAAATGTTGCAGCCAAAACAGTTGGCGAATATCACCTTGTAATACCAAATGGTAATACATTGATTCTGAACAACTGTTATTACTTGTTGTGCAATATTATATCCGTTGCTTTATTACTTAAAGAAGGATATAATTTTGTATTGCAGGATAATGTTATGAACATTTTCTTAAATCAAGTGTTGATTGGGTTTGGTACGTTATGTAACGGTTTATACTTTCTGAATCAAACCATAGTTCTACATATACAGAACACACACAAAAGGAAAAGTTCAGAAATGAACGAATTCTTCTTGTGGCACTATAGACTAGGTCATATCAATGCGACACGACTAGCTATGTTCTATAAAGATGGATATTTGAATCAGTTTGAATTTACATCTTATGAAACATGCCAGTCATGTCTCAAAGGCAAAATGACCAAAATTCCGTTTACTGGACACGGAGAAAGAGTTACCGAACTCTTACGACTGATACATAGTGATGTATGCGGTCGTATGTCTACACATGCCAGGAATGGTTCCTCGTACTTTATTGCATTCACCGATGATCTCTCAAGGTTCGGATATGTGTTCTTGGTGAAACACAAATCTGAAACTTTTGAGAAATTTAAGGAATATAAGTGCGAAGTAGATAGCCAAACGGGTAAAAATATTAAAATCCTTCGATCTGTTCGGGGAAGAGAATACTTAAGCACGGAGGTCCTGGACTATTTAAAAGAGAATGAGATTCTCTCTCAGCTTACTCCTCCGTATATACCACAGCACAATGGTGTATCGGAGCGAAGAAACCGCACCCTATTAGATATGGTGCGCTCTATGATGAGTACTACTGGGTTACCTATTTCCTTTTGGGGTATGCGCTTGAGACAGCAGCATACCTATTGAATCAAGTTCCATCAAAATCGGTGCTTAAAACACCATATGAGATATGGAGTAGAAAAAGACCATATCTTAAACGAGTTAGGATATGAGGTTATCCGGCCTATGTCAAAAAGCAAAATCTGGACAAACTCGAGGCATGATCAGTTCTTTGTAAGTTTGTGGGATATCTAAAGAATTCATATGGATATCTATTCTACCACAGTGAGGAACAAAAGGTGTTTGTTGCTCAGCATGCCACCTTTTTAGAAAAGGAATTTTTGTGAAAGAAATTAGTGGCAATAGGGTAGAACTGGAAGAATTTCCAGCTATACAAACTGCGACTAATGATTTGGTCGAACCGGAGGATTCAATAGTCTCTAACAAACCTCAGCCACTCCGCAGATCTAGTAGGGTTCTTCATCCACCTGAGATACGCTACAGTTTTCTCATAGACGGTTGGAGCGAGGATTGTATCATGGAAGATGATGACCCAACTAGTTTCGAGCAGGCCATCACAAGTAGGGACTCTGTGACATGGCTGGATGCTATACGATCTGAGATGGAATCCATGTACACCAAAAAAGTAAGGACTTTGGAAGTTGCTCTTGAAGGGGTAAAACCCATTGGGAGCAAGTGGGTCTTTGAGAAAGAAACTTAGTATAGATGGAAAAGTTGAGACTTTCAAAGATAGACTTGTAGCAAAAGGTTTTCGTCAACGACCAGGTGTGGATTATGATGAAACCTTTTCTCCAGTGACTATACTTAAATCCATCCGGATCCTACTTGCCATCGCTGCATACCATGACTACGAAATCTGGCAGATGGATGTCAAGACCACTTTTCTAAATGGTGATTTAGAAGAGAGCGTGTACATGGCACAACCAAAGGGCTTCGAAGACAGCGGGAGCAGCGGAAAGGTGTGCAAGATGCTTAAATCAATATACGGGTTAAAGCAGGCATCGTGGAGTTGGAACATCTGTTTTGATGTAGCAGTCAAAGAGTTTGACTTCATAAAAAATGTAGATGAACCTTGTATATACAAGAAGGTTGTAGAGAGTAAGATTGTCTTCCTCGTATTGTACATGGATGACATACTCTTGATAGGAAATGATGTTTCTATGCTGCACCCGGTCAAGCTCTTCTTATCACAATGGTTCTCCATGAAGGATCTAGGTGATGCCTTTTACATCCTGGGGAGAAACGCTGGACAGTTGAGAAGAACATTCTTAATTACTTGAGAATGACTAAAGAAATATTCTTGGTGTATGGTAATGGTGAACTCCAGGTGGAGTCCTATACCGATTCGAGCTTCCAGAGTGATAAGGACGACAGTAAGTCGGTCTCAGGTTTTGCCTTCACCCTCAATGGAGGGGCGGTATGTTGGAAGAGTTCTAAGCTAGATACCATAGCAGACTCGACGATGGAGGCTGAATACATCGCTACCAACGATACTGCCAAAGAGGCTGTTTGGATGAAGAAGGTCTTGAGATGAACTTGGTAAGGTTCCTACCATTGAGCATCCAATACTTGTGTATTGTGATAACAATGGAGCTGTAGTTTTGGCCAAGGAACCCCGGTCCCACCAGTGATCTAGACATATTCTTAAGCGACCTGATCAGGGAGATAGTTGATCTCTGGGAGATCGAGATCAGGAGAGTTGACACGAAGAATAACACAGCGGATCCACTCATGAAGGCCATTTGAGAGACTTTTTGGGATGTTGGGTATGAGATACTACAACAACTGGTCTTAGTGCAAGTGGGAGATTGTTAGTTATATATGCCCTAGAGGCCATTATTGTACACGATTGTATATTATAGTGAATGCTTAGACATATATAGAGAGGACTTTCTTGCTCGACATGATAGTATGCTATCTTGTTAATCTTTATCTTAACATGTACACTTGTATCATTATACCGTCTCTCCGTTACATGTTGATAAAGCCCTTAGGATGTGTACTTGACTACCAGGATTATGATGCAGATTATACTAGTGGGGTCAGGGTAGTCCACAAGTTCATCATTTAATTGTTCCTAGTCGAGGGAGTATCGAGACAGGGCATCGGTATTCCAGAGTAGACTAGTGTGTACGTTTCTTGACCCTGTATGGGGCGATGGTTAATCCCACAGCCATTGGTGTTTGACTTCAAAGATTGTACACATGTG
The DNA here is from genome assembly GCA_030015575.1 of Agapanthus africanus. NCBI lineage: Eukaryota > Viridiplantae > Streptophyta > Magnoliopsida > Asparagales > Amaryllidaceae > Agapanthus > Agapanthus africanus. Next base: position 124,090,580 of record CM057350.1, on the reverse strand, counting down.
CTTATTATAGAATGGGCACACTGAACAGGACTCGCTGAGAACTCCTAGATGGTATTATACATATCGTCAGATAGCAGTTCTCTGGTGACACTGGTACATGTTAGTCTGTAGACCCGAGATCTTCATAGAGTCTTGTGTGGCTCCCACTGTGCTTTGATTTCCACCCTACCACAGCTTAAAGGAGTCGTGCAAATAGGTGGATTTTAGGTATAGTCCTGAGTCACAAGGAGGTAATGAGCGATAGGAGTGGTTTTGTCTCTCCCGATATTGGGAGTTGATGTTGCACTATGCTCGATTGGCTATAACAGGAAGTCCATGGCCAGGGCTAATGATGAGATTTACTGGTAAGTGTTATCAGTAGTTTCTCGACCCGTTATGAGCCTCACATCGGCATGACTTATCAAGTTATTGGGGTCTGACGTTTACCACCCCCAGACTCGATATGCGACATATCAAACGAAGAGACCGGACTGTACAGTAGTGTTACTTACTGGATTCATGGTTGTTTGGACAAGCTTGTTTATTGATCTTCTGATCGCTCAATACCTGGGTAGCCGTTACGTCCATCTAGTACCGCTGACGGCTTGTGGGTGACTGATATGATCATTACCTACTGCTAGCGTATTGACGAGTCTTTAGAGTCCTACACAGAGGTTTCCTAGCTCAAGCGAAATGAAGTAGGTCGCATATGTGATATGTGCAGGACCGAGATTAATACGTGCATGTGATATAGTATTCTAATCTCGCGATATAGGATATATGTGATATAACCGGATTATTGAATCAAGTGTTGATTCAATAATTTGTTATATGTATATTTGATATACATATAAATGATATTAGTCGGTTGTATGTGATATAGCCGGATTATTAAATCGCATGTTGATTTAATAATTTAATATATAATTGTATATTTGATATATATTAACTAATATTAGCTCACTTAAGAATTTCTTTTCTACAAATACATTTAAATATATATGAGATATATATTAATGTATTTATTATTGTGTCATGCTAGATGATACATTAGACATGGGTGTATGAGACTCATACTAAACTAAAGATAATTTGGGTGATTAATTATTAAGGGAAAAAACAAAATTAGGTGGAAATTAGCATGGCTAAAGATGCTTGTGGAAGCATATAGAAGTCTTGACATAGTCCACTAATTTTGTTTTACTCTAGATATTTATTAACCCAACCATTATCTTTAGCCATGGTTAAGTCTCTACAAATATCAATTGAGATATTTTTACACCATGGTTCATCACTTGTTCATCTTCTTCATCTCATTTTCTTTTTCTAGCTTTTGATGAGGTGAAGAAAGAAAAAGAGAAAAATAATTCTAAAGTGAGCAAAATTCCTACTTCATCAATCTATACCAAACTAGCCATTTAGTATATGTTATTTGCTTCACTAATTTCTCAATTATTGAAGAGGTAGCATGAGTTAGAGATTCATCAAGGTAGATCATCTTCGGCCTCGAAAATCCTTAAGCAAGCTCGTTCCTTTCGCCTAGTGGAGCCTAAGAAGAGTTCGAGGACTTCTACTTGGTGCTAAGGGACTGCTACACGGAGCTTTAGAAGTGAAGGACCGGTCTACAAAGGTTGTATTCCTATTTCACTTAGTGTAAAGTTTGTTTACATGCTTTATAAACCCTAATTCTCTAGTCCAATTCTAAATTTGTGTTCCTTAGCACTCTAGATTTTTTAAAATTGCATACTTAATACTTGCTAAAAACTAGTGGTCGTGCTAAGAAACTCCAACATTTATCAGCGACCGAGTTTGCGGTCGATGACCTATAGAAGCACGACTTTCTTCTTTCTCGGAAGCCATGCAGACCGTATGTACGATCATGCCCCCAGAATTAGGGCGTTTGGGTCCATTGCCTTTGGAATTTTCCGCAGGCGGTGGGATTTTCTCCGGTCTTATCCTTTTGTAGGAGGTCGAAGTTGAAGGAGCCGTTATGACAGGCACCTGTGTAGAAGAAGTCCCTCGCTGTATTACGAAGGGATGGTCTTTTTCTTGTCGAGTCTTCGATTTCTTCGGCCGAGGAGAGTAATCTTTGTTGATCACAGAGTCCTGGACGTTCCGCCTGACCCTGTGAATTTGCGAGGAGAGCCGCTGATGGGGCTGCTCCGTCTTTGCCTGCACTGTGGCTTCTGCACGTTGGGGCGATTTCTTTAGCACCGCCGTTGGAGAGTTTTTGCATACCCTTCTGAATAGATCAAAATTGTTCTCGGTTCGAACAACAACATCAACTTCCACCATTAGAGCTGGTGGGGTAAGTCCAGAGGGGAAGTTGCCCCCAGCTTTTCTCACTCGGCGCCAGTGGCGACTTTGAGCGTGTCTTATAGAAGGGACCACCTCAGTTTTGGAAGTGGCTTCTTCATGCCCCCGCTTTGCTGAAGGGCTGCTGTTGGCGTCAACCTGTTGAAGACTGACGTCCTGATTGAAGTTTGGGGAAGGCCGGCCAATCTTTCGAAGACCGACTTTCTGGTAGGGGAAGCACCTTTGATGACTTCACTCATAGCAGGAGTTGGGTGGGTTATCCATTTTGGGGCAGCCCCTTCAGGTATCACGAGCCTCTTTGCGGGCCCATTCAAGCTTTTGCTCATCCCGTTGAAAACCGAGACACCAGATTTGGACGGCCCGTTGAGAGGGGCCGTTGTAGTCACCAGTCGATCGAAGACTGACCTCTTGGGAGCTTCTTCCTGCAGTGATGAGGCACCGACACCCACTGGTGGGAGCATGGTCCTGAAGAACAACCCAGTAGTGGCTTGCATTACTTGCCCCACCGGCATTGAAAAGATGGAGGTTGCGTTGTGCCCGTAGGTCACTCCTCCAGTTGGGGTGGAACGAGAGTTGCTGTTGCAAGAGGTGCAGTGGGAAGCCATCGATTTTCTTCTTCTGCACAGGAGCAAGATACCAAATTTTAGTACCTCATATCCAAGGGCAAGCATTGCGAACCGCGATTTCACTCACAAAACACGACACACAAAGTGTGGAGTGGAAAGAGAAAAATGTTCCACCGGGCATGCCAGAATCTGTTCACCGACGAAAACAGAGACAAACTGGGATAGATCGTCTTACCTGAATTTGGGGCCAGATGCAATTTGGATTTATTCGTCCACCTCTCCGAAGATACCAAGTTGATTTATGGTACCATATATCGGAGGTTTGGACAGACGCGACCGTTGTACCAAGTTGGTTTAGGGAAGTATCCTCATGTAGAATTTAATTCTACTTGCTTTTAATTTGGGCGCCGGCGCTCATGTGTTGTTCACGTGGGCACCACTTAAGAATTTAATTCTTATTTATGATAGGCGCTTCTGTGCTTTGTACATTAGCGCCCACGTGAGGAACACGTGCGGCACCACCATAGGATTAATCCTACAAGATTGGCGCTGGCGCTGGCGACCTCGTGAAGGGTACATGAGGCGCTGCCTTAACAAAATTTTAACAGAGCTTAGCTATTTTATTATGTTTAAATATTAAGGGAACATGCGCTGCTATGCTTTGCACATTGGCGCCCACGTGAACTTCGCATGCGGCGCTACCTAAGCTGATAGTTATATGCTTTGCATGTGGGTACATGCATTTAACACGTGGAGCTTTCCCTTTATTTTTATAAGGGAACAACAAGCTCTGAGCTAAATTTTTTTGGCGGGAACAGGTGTCTTCTATTTCTTTTTGACTTAGTTCTTTTTCCCTAGATTTTGAGTTTGGAGAACAGAATCTCCCCGACCAGATTTAAATTCTCAACTTTTGGAGAGATTTGCTTTTCAAATCTCAGAACAGGGGAAGAACTAAATTCTTTTTTGTGTGGAGGGTTAAACCTTTATTTTCTTTTTGTTAGGCAAAAGAGATAAGTTCTATCTCTGCTTTTCTTTACCTAGGGTTTGAGAGAGTGAGAATCTTCTTCTTCTTCTTTTTTGGAGAATTAAATTCTCAGTTTTCTTTTTTGTGGAGAAGCTTAAAGGGCCGATCCTCTATCTGAGACTTGAAGTCCTGATTCCTTTATATAGAAGAGGCAAATTTGTTAATTAATTTGAGAAAATCTCTTATTGAGAGATTCCAATTGATTTTATTAGTCTTAAAAATTATTTGGGGAATTTTATCCACCATTGGATTTTTGATCCAAGGATTTCTGTTTTTACAGAATATGTTTTCTTATTTTTAACAAGATTAAGGAAATATTTTTCATATGCAGAATTTGATTATGTCAAACATGATTTTTAATCACCATTGGATTTTTGATCCAAGAGCTCTCTTTTACAGAGAACAATCTTTCTTTGTTTAGAAAGATTGGGGAAATATATTCCCAAAATAGAATTTAATTCTATTTGGATCTTTGATAATTTGGGGCATGTATATGTCAAAGAGAGGTGTGTCATTAGGGTCATGTTTATACAATAGGAGTGACCCCTTGATATTTTGGGGCTGGTTACCTCCTTTAGGTCCGCTATATCTTGTCAGCCAAGAAATCGTTGCTGCTGAAAACCAGGTTATATCCAGCGGTCTACGTGTCTCTTTTTTATTATCATATTCCTTATATGTGGTGAGTTAGGTTTTTCTTGGAACAGTGGAACAACCCAACCCACATGTTTCTACTTATAGATCGGAAAGTATCGATTTCGCTGGAGGAATTTACGGATATTTCTGGAATACCCATCAAAGGGGAGCATTATAAGGAGATACTTCCTCCCGACGAGTATATCTTTGCCCCCGAATATGTCGTCATGAGCCTTATGCAGGAAAATGCCATCCAACACAAATTCCCGAGTGTGATCAAAGTGTTGAATATTTATGAAAGCTTGTCTTTGGAGTTCGGGGGGCATAGGGTTAGCTTCATGGATTTCAAAGCCCATTTCATTCGTCTGGAAGTCTTATCGAAGAAGGCAGAGAAGTTTGCCTAGCTTGATGATCTGTTCGGGTTTGGCTTGGACAAATTGCCGACTGCTGATACAGATTTGAAGCAGTTCTTTATTCCGGACACACCCATCGTCCCTTTTGCAGAAGTTGCCGCTCCGGACATTGATGAAGAAACGTATTTCATAAGCTTTATTGGCTTGTGGCTGAGCTGGTTTGCACTCCCAATGCATCCTCGCTACATGAGACCGTCTGTTTTCTATCCGGCTTATCGTGTTGCGGCGGGAACGCGCATGGCCGTTGGAGTTGTAGGATTGGCTCATTTGTATAATAGCCTAAGTATGGCAGCTGATACCATGATACCACCCAGCCAACTTTGAAGCCCGTAAATCTCCCTTTACACTATTTCACCTCATGGATCAAGATGTATGTGTTGGGTGCTTTTGGTATGCATAAGAGACCTAAATTTTATGAAGGGTATAATTTCCCCCAGGTCATGCAATTGGTCGACACTTCTTCTCCAGACCCAACACAACGAGAGGCTCGGCGGTTGCTTCTGTGTCTGCGCATGGTTGAGAACAGCATGACCTTTGTTGATAGGTTCCTGACCATTGGTAAAGAACCCTCCAAACCGGTCCAGTCGCTTCATGATGTATTCAAGGATGGGGTTTCTGCTTTGAAAGGCCGGGAAATCGTGCATTTGTATTCCATCAGGCCGGGCTTTTTAGTATTCAGGCAAAATGCCTTGGTGTTATTCATGAGGTACAACCCGTATCACTTTGCTCAATAATCCGGCTATAACCAAGGCATTCCCCTCGAAGCATTTCTTGTTGATCTGGTTGCTTCAGAGGAGAGCGTTCGCAACGCGGTGCACCATTTTATGCGGCTGAATACGAGGTCTTATTTTCTGATTGCTGAACCGAGTCGTATTCCGAAGGCCTCAAATGCCTATATAGCCTGGTATCAGCATGCGACGGGTGTCGTTATCAAAGAAGAGAGGTGGATGCTCCTTGATCACAAGGACTCTGTCCCAGCCTGTAACCTCACGGTTCTACTGAAACGACGAGCAGTTGTCCGCCTTTCCTTGAGAAAGAGCGACACGGTTGTAGTTCTGCGTGCCTTTCCAATGGTGTTGACGGCTAAGCCACGATCGGACGTGAGTGCTCATGGCGACGTGATGGCTGCAGCATCTTCTGAGTCGGATATTGGCTAAAAAATCGGGACTCGCCGTCCCAAAAGGCCTATAAAGCGAAAGCTCCTGTCGTCAGGTGTTGCTTCCGGCTCTCAGAAGAAGAAGAAATCCATGTTTTCAGCTTACGTTGTATTTGGTCAAGAATATCATACTATTTATAGCGAGGGCTTGTCCGAATATGGCACCAACGATAATCTTTTTGAAGTTTCTACTAATGAGAACGCAGCAACTAACCTTCAAGCCGCTATTGAGGCTTCTGAGCGTTTAGCCTACGAGCAAGCAGCACTTGCTTCTCTTGCGGCGCCAGGTACATCTCATTTATACTCTTTCGTATATTTTAAAGTTTATTATGGTTTATTAACACTCCTTTCTTAATAGGCATCTCTACTGAAGAGGCTCTTTTGGCGTCCGTCAGAATGTATGAGGAAGAGGAAAGGCTTCGTGCTTCTATGGGTTTTGGTATGATTTATTTTGTGACGCCGTTAAAATATTTTAGCTCATTTTATCCACACCCTGACTCATTTTTCTTCATTACAGGAACCACCGCAGGTAGTGTTATTCCGAGTGCGGTGCCATTTTTAGGTGATAGTGTAGAGAGGATATTCCTCCCTCGATAGCCCTTACGAAACCTTCAGAACTACCGGCTATCATTGAGGCCACTTCAGTGCCACTACGGGAAACGTCACTAAAGCAGCCGATGACGGACATTGTAGCAGATTCGGAGTGTGAGTCTGATTTAGATGATGAAGTTCCTCTGTCTGTAGTTCTGGAGAGATCTTTCCGTACAGCTAAAACCGAGAAGAAGCGTCAGAAGCATGAAGCGAAGGAGCGTCAGGCTAGCTGGGCCATAGGTGTGGGTTTGAGTGAAATACGAACCCCTGATGCTCCATGGAGGACATCAACCCTTCCCTGTCAACTGCTCATAGGCAGATCGCGCGTACAGCTCGTGAGGAGGCTGGGCATTTACTTCAAGGTGAGACAACGCATGATACTTTAGTGAAAGCTGGTAGGACTTATTTACCTTTCCAATTTTCTTTCCATAGCAGTTTATTGGAATTATAACAAATTTTTCCTTGAATGATACAGCAGGGAAAAGTTTAGGTGTCAGCGCGGCGGGTGAGGTGCCAGCATCTGGAGATTCTGGGGCAAAGGGCACTCATTTTGAGTCTGACGCTGTTCCAGCCACCACTTCCTCTCCCTATGGATCCTAAATATTCGCAGGTGATGCTAGCATAACGACAGCCCTTATTGATTCGGAGATGAGGGTGCAGATGTTGAATCCGTCTTCCTAATGATGATGGAAGTCGAAGAAGCTGTCGCAACTAGTGACGCTCCAAATACAACTATGGATTCTGCACCGTTAGGTATCTTCCGTGCTATTACTTTTGGATCCTCAATCTTGCTAGACGCATTCACTAACATCTCCTTATTTCTGATATAGGCACGGTAAACCCTGACGATCTACTGATTGAAGAACCCCCATCAGCTATCACCATGACTATTGCTGTTCCACCCATCTCTTTTGCACCTCCCCGAGTTTTCTCGGGCTCAGCGACGGAAGTTAAAAATCTTTTATTTTCTCATTTCAGTATTCATATTACTCCTTAGATTTATTTCTTAACGTATATTGTTGCAATCTTGCAAGAGTGCTTTTCAACCATTTGTGCCAAATGTTAGCCTCGCACTTCGCCTTCCAATTAGGATCCGTCCCTCCTTCTGGCGTTGGTTAGTATATCTTTCATTTCTTATTTCATCTTTCTACGAGTAACCCTTTTTTAATAGGCTTTTTCCCGTACCGATCACAGTCTTACGGCTCGAAGGAGAAGACGAAGAAATAGCCGAACCCTCTATGCTCCCCAATTTGCCGCTTTTAACTATTGGTAGGTTAGATCTCATTCATTTTTTTTATTTTAGGTTGAAATCTGACCCTTCTTTATACGTGTCTTATTCCGTAGCAGCTCCACTGGCTTTGGTTGATTTCGAGTCTCGCATTTTTATTCCCGCAGGGCCCTTCGTTAAACGCCAATCTTCCAAAGGCGCAGCAAATAGTAGGTGCATATTAAGCGAATTTATCAAAGACCTTAATGTTGAGGCTCTGATTTCTGCAGGGGACTTTTCGGATGAAGTCAACCCCATGCTGACAACTCTTGTGAATTTCCATAATGAAGATTTCGTCCGCATCTGGGTTGATTATTGTAAGTAGATCGAGGCTTGCCTGCATGAGATCGAGCGCGAACATCTTACGCCTGAGGCATTATCCTCGAAGGCTCAATTGGTGGCGTGGATCGAACAAAGTGCCGCTTCCATTCAATATTACGAGCAGAAGCTGGTCCTGAAGCAGAAGGAACATGAGACGACTTTTAGCGAGTCAAGCCAATTACGTGCCCAGGTAAAAGCGAATGCTGCGCGGCTTTGAGTTATCTTTGAAAATCATCAACGATGCATTTATGAAAGAGTGGCATTGAGGTGGGACCTTGACTCTACTAAGCAAGAAATGCGAGACTACGAAGCCGCTAAGCAGGAAATTTCTAAGAAGCTTTCTTCGTGCTTGCAACAATGAGTTCAAGTTGTTAGTTATATGTATGCCCTAGAGGCCATTACTGTACATTGGATGTATATTGTAGTGGATGCTGGGACATATATAGGTAGGACTTTCTTGCTCGACATGATAGTACGCTATCTGGTTGCACTTTATCTTAACATGTATACTTTCTGTCTCTCTGATTACATGTTGATAAAGCCCATAGGATGTGTACTCGACTTCCAGGACTATGATGTAGATCATACTAGTGGGGCCTGGGTAGTCCATGAGTACATCCTTGAATTGTTCCTAGTCGTGGGAATATCGAGACGGGGCATCGATATTCCAGAGTAGACTAGCGTATATCTTCTCGACCCATGTGATGGGCGATGGATGATCCCATATCCATTGGTGTTTGACATCGAAGATGGTATGCGGGTGCTCAGTGGAGACTGGGTACACTGAACGGACTCGCCGAGAACTCCCAGATGGTATTATACCTCACGTCAGATGGCAGTTCTCTGGTGACACTGGTACAGCTTAGTCTGTTGACCCGAGATCGTCATAGAGTCTTGTGTGTCTCCCACTGTGCTTTGATTTCCATCCTACCACGGCTCTACTGAGTCATGCAAACAGGTGGTTTTTGGGTACAGTCCCGATTCACATGGAGGCAATGAGCGATAGGAGGGGATTCGTCTCTCCCGGTATTGGGGGTTGATGTTGTGCTATGCTCGACTGGCCATAACAGGAAATCCCTGGCCAGGGTTGCAGTGATATACTGGTAAGAGTTATCAGTAGTTTCACGAATGTTATGGACCTTAAGTCGGCATGACTTATCGAGCTATTGGGGTCTGACGTTTACCACCCCTAGGCGAGATATGCGACATATCAGACGAACAGACCGGACTGTACGGTAAGTGTTACTGGTTGGATTCGCAGGAGTGTGAGAGGGCTTGCTCGTCGATCTTCTGATCGCTCAATACCCGGGTGGCCGTTACGTTTAGCAGACCGCTTGCGGCTTGTGGGTGTTTGATATAATCATCATCCGCTGCCGGCGTATTGACGAGTCTTTAGAGTCCTACACAGAGGTTTCCTGGCTCAAGTGAAACGAAATAGGAGCGCATATGAGATATGTGCGGGACCGAGAATAATGCGTGTATGTGATACCGTATTCTATTCTCGCGATGAATGTGTCGACTGGTTGTATGCGATATAACCTAGTTATCGATTCAAGCATTGATTCGATAAACCGATACATAGGATACTAGTCGGTTATATGCGATATGACCGGGTCGTTAAATCAAGTGTTGATTTAATGATTTAATGTATAATTATATATTTGATATATTACTTTGCGTTAACTAGTATCGGTTCACTTTAAATGGATATTCTCACTCGGATGTGCGCATTGCATATGCGATATGATTTTGTGCATTTGCTTGTATCATGTTTGATGATGCATGCCTTTTGGTTAAGTGTAAAGAATTAAACCTTGGTTAATGAAATGGTTAGGGTTTACTTTTTCCTTATTCATTTTATTCATTTATTCATTTATTCTTTTAGAAAAAGAAAAAGAAATGAGATAAATGGTGGCATTCTTTTCATTCATGAAGCTTCATGAATACTTTGACCATGTCACCATTTTTGTCTTCTTTTTAAACCTAACCATTCTCATTAACTCAAGTTAGCTCTCTACACTTTACCATGGTCATGATTATGATAAGAATTATCATTCTAATATATTCATTATTCTTATCATAACATTTTCCTCCTTCTTCTTCATTTTTCTTCAAGTGAAGAAAACCAAGCTCCATCAATGGTGAATTGAGGAAATGAGTGAGAAATTCAATTCTAAAGTGAACCCAACTCCTATTTCTTCATCCTCTACCTCTTGCCAAGTAGTAGAGTGTGTTTCCTTCACAAGTTTTCATGGCAAGGTGAAGGTGGAGCTTGATTTAGCGATGCCTCGACGTAGATCATCTTCGGCATGGACATCGACGACCTAGCTTGCCTATTCTCCGACGAAGCCAACGCTAGAGCCCGGGAACTCACTTGGACAGCGAGGGGACTTCGTTGCGGAGCTCACGAAGTGGTGGACCGGATCTACAAAGGTTGTAGTCACTTTCCCCTAGCATTTAATTCGATTACTTGCTTGCTTTGCCTAAATATCTAGTTAACGATCCGTTCTAGGTTTTCTCGGCACCGTAATTTTTAGAAATTTGCATGTTTGATCACTTGTGAGACCTCACTAGGGTGCCTAGGAACCCTACAGTGGTATCAGAGCCTAGCTAGAGCCTTAGGCGAAGTCTAGACGGAATTAGAAGTCCGATCGACCCGAAACCCCGACTTGAAAATGCTCTCTGGACAATTCTGTAAATTGTGGATTTTTTGGAATTAAAAATATGCAGAGAAATGTGTAGGAAATTATAAGAAAAACTGCAGAAAACGACAGCCTGATTCTACAGTACGACCGCGGAACCGCGGCGTTGACCCCCATTCTGCGGCGGTTACGCGGCCGTCTGTGATGATCATGCTGTGAGTTTTCTTCAGTTGTTTCTGTTGGTGTTTCTTGTGTGTTCTGGATGTTTTTAATAATTTTTCCAGAGTTGCATTTTCTGAGTTGTATTGGGGACTCGGTGTATTCGATCGGACTGTCTAATTTTGTCGGTGTGCTTTTCCGGGTATTTTTTAGAATATGTTAAAAAGTTCGACCGGATATAAATACCCACTTTTTCCCCTGCCGGGAAATTTCCAATTGTTGGATTTTTCCGTAGTTTGACAACGTTCTAAGTAGTGCAAGTAACGCGATGGTCCCTCTAGAAGACAACAAACCTTAACTCGATTATGTGACCGTCTTGAACTGCCCTTTGAACCTTCGAGTTTGGGGCAGTACGGCGTGCCACATGTGAGGCGTTGGCTTGACCCTTCTACGGCTGGACCGTTGGTACTGAGGCACGAACTGAATGTTGTTAGACTTATTTCATGTGTTGAGCTGTTTCGGGAAAACTTGGGTGTTCGATTGTTCGATCGGAAAGTTTAACATTTTCCATTTATCCGGAATGTGATACAATAATTGGAATTCACAAATTGTTATGAGATAACGGAATGAATATTATAAACGTAGCAGTTTAGTCTCAAATGATCGGTTGCCACGGAATTTTGATGTGATCAAAAGTCCGTCGCAATCACGTAGTGTACGCGGATACTCGCCGGGTAAACTTAATAGACAGCCTCACTCCATAGCCCCGACCAAGTGACTGTAGGAGAACCTCGTCGCCGAAAGCATCCGTTTGGGTGCTCGTGGTAGCGGTGTTCCGCCTTGGTGCACTTCGTCGACGGTATCAGGGGTGCGGCCGCCTACTAAAGTTTGCGACGAGCATTCGATCAGTTTTTTGGGAATCCTGTTGAATTGCCCGACTTGATATTGAAAGGTGTTTTCGATTTTGAGACTAAAATGCGGGGTTTATAATTGTTAGGCATGCGATGTCTAAGTATTTCATTTGATTAGGCATGCGATGTCTATGCAGATTGCGGATTCCAACTGTTGTAGTTTTACACTTTCTTTTCTGTGACCGTAAGTGTAATATGTGATGTCGCCGGTTTTCGTTGCTATATGTCAACGACAATTGGGATGCGCATATTTACTTACGTTGATGACATGTGATGTTATGTGTTGCTGGATATGTTATATTGGATCGTCGTGTTTGAATAGCCGGGGTTTTTTTTATGTGAGATGGGGTTTTTTCATTTTCATTCATGTAAAAACTTGTATGTAATATTCTTTTATTGGGGCGCTTCCAGGTTGCGGAAGTTGTCACCGTTGTTGTATATTATTTACTTTTCTGCACTAGGATAGACCCAAGGAGGGGAGCACAAGTAACCGGGTTCTGGGGTCCAGTGGGAGACCAACTCGAGGAGTCGAGTTCGGGTCTCCTAACCCTAGAATTGGTAGGGTTGCTTGCCACTCTCGTAGGGGTCTAGGGGTGTGGGATTGGCTATTCATCACGACCGTGGAATCCGTGTTTTATACTGGCTCGTATTGAAAACACGGACGTCCTAGTATATCCAATATTTCATATGTTTCTTCTGCTGTGATTTATCTGTGATGTGATCATGTGATATTCTGTGACAGATATTATATATAGTATATATGATATATTATATAAACGTTGCTTATGTTTTACACCCGCGCTAGCCCTGCCCCGCTCTGCCGTTAGTTACCTAACCTAACGGTGCAGACGGGACATCGAGGCGAATGCGGATGGCATAAGCGTACGTTATATTTATCTGTGATGGTTAGGTGGACTTAACTGATGGGATATTCATTAATGAGATTAATGAAAGAAAATAAACCTAATTGATGTTGTGGAATCGAATTTCAAAATAAAAACAGGTAGCTACAGTTCTTGCTTTGCATCGCGGTGTTCATTATAGAACATCCTGCACCTTATTCGATGAGGAAAGGACCGAGATCCCTTCACCGGGAGTGACTCCTTTAGCAATAACTGGCAGATGCTACAACCCTCGGTTTGTCTTTGATCGCTTCTATAGTTTCCGCTTTGCACAGTGATATATATGATATATCCCGCACCTCATTCGACGAGGAAAGGGCCGACGATCCCTTCACCGGGAGTGACCCCTCTAGCAAAACTAGAAAAGCCTCGAAAACATTCCATTTAAAAACCATTTGATTCCGCAACGAGATCAAGTTCAAAGCGTTAAAGGTTTTCACAAAAACCAGCCGCAACCCTCCGTCATTTTAGGAAGTAGAGTACTTAGTATTCGTGCTGTGTTTGTTGACCATAGTCAAGGCACAGTGTACGGTAGCTAAGTGATGTCTTCCTACACAGCATATGATGCGATTAGTTAGGACAGTCATGTGGCTTTGTTGACCTTAGCCAAGGATCATGTGGGTGGGTCTAATTAATCACGAAATGACGGGTAGAACTTGACTAGTACCTATGATTTGTTGACCTTAGCCAAGGTCATAGGTGCTAGGGGTAAATACCTTTATCGGGAGTTTCAAGTGTTGAAATTTGCAATGAAATTGCATACCTTCTATATGATAGTTGGATCCCGATACCCACTGCGAGTAACTGTTACTCCTGGGAGAGTTTTGCACTTTGCAATTAGCCGATCAAGTAGGTGTCTAGAAAGGTGTCAACGGGGTTATGCCTCTGGGAAAACGAGGTTTACAGTAATTAGGTCCGTGCGAAAGCACGGGGAACCTCCCTCAAAGTACCGACACTGGCCTGGCTGAAAGATTGGCGAACTTGTAGAGTATAATTAATCCCGGCTAGTCTTTCCTTTTAAGGTTTGAAGGAAGATTTGATAAAAACAGTGGGAGACATCCTGATTAGATAAAATACATAACCAATCTGATCTTGCAAGAGCGCACGCAGAGTGTTTTCTTCTCTCTCTCTCCTGGTAGCGACCATATCACGCCTTAATCAAGATAATAAAATGGATGTATTGACCGAACCCGCTTGTTATTCTGAGCTGGGGAACGTTGGTCCCGCTCCAACTTATAATTGTTATAAGACAGAGCAGGAAATAGGGAATACCAGAATTCCTATGCCGCCCAAACGAAGACAGTGCATATAGTGCATCTCCTTCGGGTGTGTTCATTACAAAGAACTGTTTCTCAGTATCCTCTGAATCCTGGGTATATGATACCGGATCAGGATCCCAGATATGTAATCTGTTACATAGGGCTACAAAAAGGTAGAAAAACTGAGAACGGGTGATAAGTTTCATGAGACAGAAACCGGGGCAAGTGTTGCAGCCAAGTCTGTTGGTCACTGTCACCCTGTATTACGAATACATTGATTCTGAACAAATGCTATTAGATACCGAACCTGATATACAAAATCATATCAGTCTCTTTATTAGTAAAGAAATGATATAATTTTGTATTGTTGGATAATGTTTTGAACATTTCCTATATCAAAAGTTGATCGGTTCAGGCACGTTATCTAAAAGCATTGACGTTCTAAATCAAACTACAGTTCCCTGTATACTGAGCACACACAAGAGGAAGAGTTCAGAAATGAACAAATTCTTCTTGAGGTATTGTAGACTAGGTCATATCAATGCGACCAGACTGGCTGAAGTTACATTTAGATGTATATTTAAATCAGTTTGAATTTACATCTTGTGAAACTTGCCAGTCATGTCACAAAGATAAGATGACCATAGCTTTGTTTATTGGAAACAGAGGAAGAGTTGGTAAACTCTTGGGACTGTTACATGATGATGTATGTAAGGTCTCCTGTCTACACATGCCAGGACTGGTTCTTTATACTTCATTATATTCTCTGATAATCTCTCAAGATTCAGTCGTATGTTCCTGTTGAAACATAAGTCCGAACCTTTTTGAGGTATTCACAGAATATAAGTTAGAAGTAGAGAACCAAAACACGGGTATAAGTATTATGTCCTATGATGAGATCAGGGAGGAGAATACTTGTGCATGGAATCCTTGGACCATTCTAAAGGAGAATGAGATTCTCTCTCAGCATTACTCCTCCGTATACACTATAGAACAACGGTGTATCGGGGCGGAGCAATCACACAATATTAGATATCGTGTGCTCTATGATGAGTATTACTGAGTTACCTATTTCCTTTTGGGGTTATGCACTTGAGAAGCTGCATACCTATTGAATTAGGTTTGAATCATATCAGTGCCTACCACTCCATATGAGATATGGTATGGAAAGAACCCATCTCTTAAGCGAGTTAAGATTTGGGGTTGTCCGGCCTATGTTTAAAGCAAAATCCGGACAAGATCGAGGCAGGATCAGTTCTGTAGAACTGGAAAGGTTCCAGCTATACAAAACTGCAGTTGATGATTTGACAGAACCATAAGATTCTATAGTTCCCGACGAACCTCAGCCTCTCCGCCGATCTAGTAGGGTTCCTCATCCACCTGAGAGATACCTCGGTTTCTCGATGACAGTGGGAGCAAGGATTGCATCATGAGATGATGACCCAACTAGTTTCGAGCAGGCCATCGAGAGTAGGGACTCTGTAAAAATGGCTGGATGCTTAGCGATCTGAGATGGAATCCATGTACACCAGCAAAGTATGAACTTTAGCTGCTATATCTGAAGGGTTAAATCCCCATCAGGAGCAAGTATATCTTGAGAAGATTACTTGGTGTAGATGGAAAAGTTGAGACTTTCAAAGCTAGACTTGTTAAAGGTTTTCGTCATCGACCAGGCGTGGATAATGATGAAACCTTTTTCCAGTAGCCATGCTTAAGTCTATCCAGATCCTACTTACCACGGCTACATACCATGACTACGATATCTGGCGGTTGGGTGCCATGACTGCTTTTCTAAATACTGATTTAGAAGAGAACGTCTATAAGAACACAGCCAGAGGTCTTCGTAAACAGTGGGAGCAGCGGAAACGTATGCAAGTTGCTTTACATAATGAAGCAGGCATCGCGGAGTTGGAACGTCTGTTTTGATGTGATAGTCAAAGTGTTTGACTTCATCAAAATGGTAGACGAACCTTGTATATACAAAAAGGGTAGTAGAGAGTAAGGTGGTCATCTTCGTATTATACGTAGACAACATACTCTAGATAGGAAAAGAGTTTCCTATACTACGATCGATCAATCTCCTATTATCACAAGGATTCTCCAAATAGGATAAAGATGATACCTCCTAAATCCTGAGATTTGGACCTATGAGATAGATCTAAAGGGATATTAGGGTTCTTACTAGGTATAGTGAGATTGTATCAATCGATCCTGGGGAGAATCACTGGAAGTGTTCCAGGATGATAAAGACGACTGAATGTCAGTCACAGGCATTGTCTTTACCCTCTGTAGAGGGACGGTATGTTGGAAGAGTTCCAAGCTAGATACCGTGGCAAACTAGACGATAAAGGCTGGTAACATCGCTATTAAAGATACTACCAAAGAGGCAGTTTGGGTGTATATAGGTTCATAGGATGAACTAGGTTCCTACCATTGTGTGACAATGGAAGTATGGCTTTGGCCCTGGAACCCTGGTCCCATCAGTGACCCAGACAAATTCTGAGGCAGCATCACCTGATCATGGAGATAGTTGATCTCCAGGGTGATCAAGGTTAGGAGAGAAGACTCAGAGGACAACACGGCGGATCCACTCACGAAGGCCTTTTTCCCAAAGAGAGACAATTTAGGGGATGGTTGAGTATGTGATACTGCAACCACTGCTACAGATGGCCCTAGTGCAAGTGGGAGATTGTTAGTTATATGTATGCCCTAGAGGCCATTACTGTACATTGGATGTATATTGTAGTGGATGCTGGGACATATATAGGTAGGACTTTCTTGCTCGACATGATAGTACGCTATCTGGTTGCACTTTATCTTAACATGTATACTTTCTGTCTCTCTGATTACATGTTGATAAAGCCCATAGGATGTGTACTCGACTTCCAGGACTATGATGTAGATCATACTAGTGGGGCCTGGGTAGTCCATGAGTACATCCTTGAATTGTTCCTAGTCGTGGGAATATCGAGACGGGGCATCGATATTCCAGAGTAGACTAGCGTATATCTTCTCGACCCATGTGATGGGCGATGGATGATCCCATATCCATTGGTGTTTGACATCGAAGATGGTATGCGGGTGCTCAGTGGAGACTGGGTACACTGAACGGACTCGCCGAGAACTCCCAGATGGTATTATACCTCACGTCAGATGGCAGTTCTCTGGTGACACTGGTACAGCTTAGTCTGTTGACCCGAGATCGTCATAGAGTCTTGTGTGTCTCCCACTGTGCTTTGATTTCCACCCTACCACGGCTCTACTGAGTCGTGCAAACAGGTGGTTTTTGGGTACAGTCCCGATTCACATGGAGGCAATGAGCGATAGGAGGGGATTCGTCTCTCCCGGTATTGGGGGTTGATGTTGTGCTATGCTCGACTGGCCATAACAGGAAATCCCTGGCCAGGGTTGCAGTGATATACTGGTAAGAGTTATCAGTAGTTTCACGAATGTTATGGACCTCAAGTCGGCATGACTTATCGAGCTATTGGGGTCTGACGTTTACCACCCCTAGGCGAGATATGCGACATATCAGACGAACAGACCGGACTGTACGGTAAGTGTTACTGGTTGGATTCGCAGGAGTGTGAGCGGGCTTGCTCGTCGATCTTCTGATCGCTCAATACCCGGGTGGCCGTTACGTTTAGCAGACCGCTTGCGGCTTGTGGGTGTTTGATATGATCATCATCCGCTGCCGGCGTATTGACGAGTCTTTAGAGTCCTACACAGAGGTTTCCTGGCTCAAGCGAAACGAAATAGGAGCGCATATGAGATATGTGCGGGACCGAGAATAATGCGTGTATGTGATACCGTATTCTATTCTCGCGATGAATGTGTCGACTGGTTGTATGCGATATAACCTAGTTATCGATTCAAGCATTGATTCGATAAACCGATACATAGGATACTAGTCGGTTATATGCGATATGACCGGGTCGTTAAATCAAGTGTTGATTTAATGATTTAATGTATAATTATATATTTGATATATTACTTTGCGTTAACTAGTATCGGTTCACTTTAAATGGATATTCTCACTCGGATGTGCGCATTGCATATGCGATATGATTTTGTGCATTTGCTTGTATCATGTTTGATGATGCATGCCTTTTGGTTAAGTGTAAAGAATTAAATCTTGGTTAATGAAATGGTTAGGGTTTACTTTTTCCTTATTCATTTTATTCATTTATTCTTTTATTCGTTTAGAAAAAGAAAAAGAAATGAGATAAATGGTGGCATTCTTTTCATTCATGAAGCTTCATGAATACTTTGACCATGTCACCATTTTTGTCTTCTTTTTAAACCTAACCATTCTCATTAACTCAAGTTAGCTCTCTACACTTTACCATGGTCATGATTATGATAAGAATTATCATTCTAATATATTCATTATTCTTATCATAACATTTTCCTCCTTCTTCTTCATTTTTCTTCAAGTGAAGAAAACCTAGCTCCATCAATGGTGAATTGAGGAAATGAGTGAGAAATTCAATTCTAAAGTGAACCCAACTCCTATTTCTTCATCCTCTACCTCTTGCCAAGTAGTAGAGTGTGTTTCCTTCACAAGTTTTCATGGCAAGGTGAAGGTGGAGCTTGATTTAGCGATGCCTCGACGTAGATCATCTTCGGCATGGACATCGACGACCTAGCTTGCCTATTCTCCGACGAAGCCAACGCTAGAGCCCGGGAACTCACTTGGACAGCGAGGGGACTTCGTTGCGGAGCTCACGAAGTGGTGGACCGGATCTACAAAGGTTGTAGTCACTTTCCCCTAGCATTTAATTCGATTACTTGCTTGCTTTGCCTAAATATCTAGTTAACGATCCGTTCTAGGTTTTCTCGGCACCGTAATTTTTAGAAATTTGCATGTTTGATCACTTGTGAGACCTCACTAGGGTGCCTAGGAACCCTACACAAGTTGAAGCAATGCTAGCCGCGATAGTGGAGCGTGAAAAGGATCCGCGGCAAGAGAATGAATGGGTTGCCGCTTTATTAAAAGCCCTGCCCTCTTAGAGGCTAGAATTGTATCTTTTTTTTATAAACTGTATCTTTCAAACATTTTGATTCATGAATAAAGAATATACATTTTTTATTCGCATGCACTCTTCTGTTTTTGATGTCTTGATCTGGGGCGAGCTAGTTTATGTACTCATTTCGGAGTTTATAGTTTATTCACCCACTTCGGAGTCTATAGTTTATTTACTCGTTTCGGAGTTTGTAGTTTATTCACTCA
This sequence comes from Agapanthus africanus, assembly GCA_030015575.1. Taxonomy (NCBI): domain Eukaryota; kingdom Viridiplantae; phylum Streptophyta; class Magnoliopsida; order Asparagales; family Amaryllidaceae; genus Agapanthus; species Agapanthus africanus. The sequence goes on along the minus strand of CM057350.1, from coordinate 124,071,208 downwards.
TTTCGAAGTATCTAGTTTACATAATCATTTCGGAGTTTGTAGTTTATTCACTCATTTCGGAGTCTCTAGTTTATGTACTCATTTTGGAGTCTCTAGTTTATGTACTCATTTCGGAGTGTTTTTAGTTTGCCTCCCTTAGGTTTACAGGCAAACTTGTACTAACTTTGTATATAGATAACCCACATTCTTTTTTGACAGAGGTCCGTTAGGTTTATGGTACTAGGGTTTTAGTCCGTGGTACCGTCGCGTTGGCTGATGTATTCCTCGATATGCAGTCTTTAAGCCGATGTTCGAGTTGCCCCGCTGCTGTCATGTCTCTGATCCCTTCTGAGACTGGATAAGACGTCTTCAAGTAATTTTCTTAGGTTGGAGTATTTATATTACTGTCAGAAGAACAAGCGTTAGGTATTTACCGTGGCGCTTTTTACTTGAGGTTAGGCTCTATTTGGGGCCCCGATAAGTTATAACTGCACCCTTCTGGGGTGGGATGATCTCTAACGGTCTTTAGGATTTTTATGTACTGCCATCAAGACCCAAAGCTAGGAGTATGCAGTCACTTCATTTTTTCTTTGATGACATCGCACCAATTCTTTGATGAAATAGGGTAGTCATTTGTAGGAGCTCTATGCTGTATGTATTGCAATTGAAGTCCGAAGATAGGAATATAACATTGCTCCAATTTTCATTTGATAGTTGCGTCTGCATCCTGCTGAAATGAGGGGGAACGCCGGGATAGTCTCTAGGTTGTATATGTACCATCGAGACTTGGAGTTAGGAATTTTCCATTTCTCCATTTTTTCTTTGACCCTTGGGCCTTTCACTTTTTTTATGATGACGTTGCGTCTGCATCTTGCTGGAATGAGAAGGGACGCTGGGATAGTCTCTAGGTTGTATATGTACCGTCAAGACTTAGAGCTAGGAATTTTCCATTACTCCATTTTTGCTTTGACCCTTGGGCCTTTCTTTTTTTTTATGATGACGTTGTGTCTGCATCCTTCTAGAATGAGAAGGAATGCCGGGATAGTCTCTAGGTTGTATATGTACCGTCAAGACTTGGTTCTTCTTTTGACGGAGCGTGGTGAGAAAATATAGTTCTCTTTCTTTCATTTGTGCCCATGGATCGTATACAAGAGTTAATATAGACATACTTACAGGGCAGAAAAGTTTCATTTTCATTTTTTTATTTTTTTATTTCTTTCCGCGATACTCTATCTTTTCAGTTTTTGTGTCGCAAAAGTCGCGATTGCCCAATCATTTCGGCTTTTTATCCCGGTGCTCAATCATTTCGGATGTTTTTGTTTTTACACGCTGCTTTTCATTGCGGGTTGCCTTACCATTTTCGGCCTTTTTTTTGAGTTGGGGATTTGAAATCTGATACCAATCTTGGCATTAGTATCGCTACCACTGAGATATTGACATGAGCGATTCATCATTTTCCATGAGAGGACATGAAATTTGATACCTATTTAGGTATCAACATAGCTACAACTGGGACATTTCCAGGAGTGAATCATCATTTACCTTTGTCGATTTGAACAAAGATGGCTTAGCAAACAGGGTTATGATCCTATCGACTAAGACTTTTTGATTTTATGAGCCGTAAGGGTTTCATAAAGGTATTTCTCTCTACGAGTCGAGAGGATCTCGTAGGTGTATATTCTCCTTAGGAGTCGTGGGGATTCCTAAGTGCGTTTTCTCTTGTAAGTCATAAGGATCTTACAAGAGTATTCTCTCCTTATAAGTCGAGAAGACTTACAAGTGTCGCTCACCATATGGGGACATTTCTCTCCATTGGTGGAACTTGGTGGGAGAATATTTATTTATGCCCGTGGATTGTATATAAGGGTCAATATTGGATCGCCTGTAGGGCAACTTAGGGGAATATGACGGCTTAAGAGCATGTTTAGATCCCTGTAATCTAAGGCTTTTGAATCTTATGAGCCATGAGGGTCTCATAGGAGGGAATTCTCCTTACGAGTCGTGAGGATCTCGCAAGTGTAATTTCTCCTTAGGAATTGTGGGGACTCCTAAGTGTGTTGCTCCTTTATGAGTCGTAAGGATCTTACGTAGGTATTTTCTCCTCGCAAGGTCGAAAGGACTCGGCAAGTGTATTTTTTTTTTATTTTCACGAGATTGCACACTTTCGGGTTTTCACAAGCTCGCCGGTAGTCCTGCTGTTTTTACTCACGGCCCTTTCGGGTTTTCATCCGTACCCATTTCGTTTTTGGACATACCGTTTTTTTAGCATGGTGAAACTCTCGAAAGTAGTTTCGTCGTAGGTAACCCATCTGTTTGCCGGTGGGACTTAGGGGTGACTTAGTTTCTAGAGTAGCTGTGTAGCCGGTGGGACTTGAGTTGCAATCTTCATTGTTGGGACATCAATTGCAATGTAGATTTCAAAAGAGCATATCGCCGTATTTTGGGGAGAAATGCTAGTTTAGGGACGTTACGGTCCATTATTAGTTTATGGACTTTTCGGTCCATCATTCCCATATTTGGGGACAAATATTAGTTTAAGAACGTTTCGGTCCAACATTCCCATATTTGGGATGGATATTAGTTTAAGGAAGTTTTGGTCCATTTTTAATTTAAGAACGTTTCGGTCCATTATTAGTTTAAAGACGTTTCGGTCCAACATTCCCATTTTGGGGACGAATGTTAGTTTAAGGACGTTTCGGTCTATTATTCCCATTTTGGGGATGCATGTTAGTTTAAGGATATTTCGGTCCAACATTCACATATTTGGGATGAATATTAGTTTAAGGACGTTTCGGTCTATTGTTAGTTTAAAGACGTTTCGGTCTATTATTAGTTTAAGAATGTTTCGGTCCATTGTTAGTGTAAGAACGTTTCGGTCCATTGTTAGTTTGAGAACGTTTTGGTCCATTGTTAGTTTGAGAACGTTTCGGTCCATTATTCCCATTTTGGGGACGAATGTTAGTTTAAGGACATTTCGGTCTATTATTCCCGTGTTTTAGGAGAGTTTGCTTTTTGGATACTACTCTCAGGGTTTTGACTCAGGAAGATAGCGGGCGGACACAAGCATCATCATCTATCATTGACCTAAGTCATGACTCATCAAGCGTAGTATTTCTTTAGGAATCGACCATTTATTGGCCGAAAGGGTCTTTCGCCTTGCATATCCATGAGCAGGAAGGCTCCACCTTGGTAGACTTTGTCTATGATGTACGGGCCTTCATAGTTCGGCTCGAACTTCCCCCGTTTTGCATGATTGAGGATCATTCGTCTTTTGACGACTAGCATGAGTTCGCCTTGGCGGAATGTTCTCATCCTGGTCAGTTTTTTCGTATAACCGTGTCATCCTTACTTTATGAGCCTCCAGGTTTTGTTGTGCTATAAGGAGGGTTTCGTCGAGGGCGTCGAGCTCTTCGAGCCTAAGATGGGCATTTTCTTTATCTGTCAGCTCATATCGAACCGCTACTCGTAGAGAGGGAAGTTCTATTTCTAATGGGATCACTGCCTCAGTGCTGAACACTAATGCGTATGGTGTTGTATTTGTGGCCATCTTGAACGTTATTCGGTACGCCTAGAGAGCCTCATGCAGCCTTTCGTGCCAGTCCTTTTTATTTCTGGACACTGTCTTTTTTATAATCTTTGTCAAGGTCTTGTTGAAAGTTTCAGCTAGACCGTTGGCCTGAGGATTATAAACTGAAGAGTATCTCCAATCTATTTTATGTTGCTGTGCGAAGCGGATTATTTTATGACTTCTGTAAGCTGGCCCATTATCCGAGATTATCCGTCGCGGAGTGCCAAACCGATAGATGACATGGGTTCTGAAGAAGTGGAGGATATTCTCCGTCTTCACCTCGCTTAGTGGTACTGCTTCTGCCCATTTAGAGAAGTAGTCAGTTGTTACTAGTATGAACCGATGTCCTTTAGATGATACCGGTTCGATAGGGCGATTATATCGGTCCCTACATTTCGAAAGGCCAGCTAGCGACTGTCGGGTGTAGCGGATTTAGATGTTGATGGATGAAGTCCCCATGAATCTGGCACGAGTGGCACTGCTTCGCATATCCGAGGCAGTCCTCAATTATCGTGGGCCAATAGTAACCCATTCTTTTTATCTTCAGTTTCATCTTTGGCCTAGCTTGATGAGTACCGCAGAGTCCGTCATGAATTTTTTGGACGACTTTCTTTGCTTCCTCCGGCCCCAGGCATCTTAGCCATAGATAGTCGAACGATCTCCTATATAGAGTATCATTGATGAAGGCGAAAGATAAAGCTTTTTTCATGAGCTGATGTCTAAATGACGCATTTTCAGGCGTTCGTTGGGACTTAAAGTAGTCTATGAAGACTTACCTCCAGTCCTTGACCTTTTCTTCGTCCTCTATTTGATGGGCTACTTGTTCGGTCGTTTCTTTTCCTTCGGATGGCTCTCTCAGATCTTCCGAAGATATATCTGTTGGCATGAGAATCCTGCAGCTTTGCACAATGATCCTCACGTCATCGAGATCTTCATCGGCAAATTCCTTAGCTAACTTAGCCAATGCATCCACCTTACTGTTTTCCGCACGCGGTATGCTTTCCAGGGTATAGGAAGGGATTTGTGTCAGCAGTTGCTGCACTCTTTCGTTATACTTTATCAGTTCTGACTTGCATGTCTGATAGTCGCCATTTACTTGCCTAACGATCAGCTAAGAGTCTCCATATATGAGAAGGTCTTTGATTCCCATGTCGATAGCGATCTCAAGATCTGCTATCAAAACTTCGTATTCAGCTTTGTTGTTAGTTCTTGGTTCCGTTAAGGAAAGGGCGTAATACATTATCCCTCCTTGCGGGGTCACGAAAATAAGGTCCACCCCAGCTTTGATTATGGGGGTGTTTTGCTTTCGCCGCTTCATGGAAGATGCTCCATCGAAGTAGTGTTCCCTTTGGGAATCATTCTCTTCTTCGATTGCATCAAATGCGTGTTCGTCTGGCAACTCGCAATTTAAGGGGGAGTCGGCTGGTATTGGATGCTCCGCTAGAAACTCGGCGATGGCTTGTCCTTTCACTGCTTTGAGGGGTCGATACATTACCGAGAACTCCATCAGGAGGAGGGCCCATTTGGCAAGCCTTCCTATTAGTATGACCTTTGACATTAGATATTTGAGAGGATCCACCTTCGATATGAGATGGGCTTCATGTGCCAAGGCGTAATGTCTGAGCTTCGTCATTGCGAAGATTAGCGCCAGGAAATACTTTTTGATGGAGGAATAGTTGTTTTCTACCCCCAGGAGAACTCGACTTAAATAGTATAGAGCTCTCTCCTTTCCCTGATTGTTCTCTTGTGCCCATAATGCGCCTAGATAACCTTCAAGAGCCATTGTATATAGGATAAGGGGTTTTCCCTTAACCGGAGCGGTCAATACCGGCGGATTTTGCAGGTATTTCTTGATTTTGTCCAATGCGTTTTGGTACTTTTGATCCTAGACGAAGGGGGTCCTCTTCTTCATTAAATGACTGTATGGACGACATTTTCCTGAGAGGTTTGCTATGAACAGCCGGATATACGCAAGCTTTCCTTGGAGGGACCGCAGTTATTTGAGGGTTCTTGGCATGGGCATTTCCATAATCGCCTAGATCTTTGAGAGATCGATTTCGATACCCCGGTGATGTATGATGAATCCTAGGAATTTGCCTGAGGAAACTCCAAACGCGCATTTTAGAGGATTCATCTTCAGATTATACTTTCGAAGATGTTGGAACACTATTTTTAGATGTTCCCAATATTCTTCGTGAGATTTTCTCTTTACCACCATTTACGGATCTATATGCTCCGATTGGAACTGGAAGTTCTTCCCGGTCTCCTTATGCTGTAACAAGTGTTGGAGCGAAGGCGAAGGCATTTTCCAAGTTCTTCTCTATCTGACTATTCACTTACCGACTCTAATCTCCAACTCAAACCATTTGTGTGCGAAGTTGGCCTAAGCAATCCATCCTTTCGGAACAGTTGACGAATCGAATGGGGGTGGAAGACTGCTATGCATACTCTCTAATGCATTCTTTTCTCTATTATAAGTAAAGTCGTCGATGTAGCATTCGATAATCTCATGTATGAAGTTATCGAAGATCTTTGTCATGGCCCACTGGTAGGTAGCGCCAGCGTTCTTCAGATCGAAGGGCATCACCTTATAGCAGAATATGTCCAGCGGAGTCCAGAAGGCGGCATGCTTTTGGTCTTCTGGATGCATTTTTATTTGATTGTATCCGGAAGATCCATCCATGAAGGAAAAGACCTCATGAATAGACGTGTTATCGATCATCAGCTCGGTAACAGGTACTGGGAAGTCATCCTTCGGACAAGGTTTATTGAAGTCCCGAAAGTCCATGTAGATGTGAACCGTCCCGTTTTTCTTCATTACTGGAATAATGTTAGCGATCCAGTCGGGATATTTAACTTATTGGATGAAGCCGGAGTTAATTAGTTTCTTGATTTCAGCGTTGATACTCATATCAAGTTCGAATTGCATCCTTCTTGGTGCCTGTTTGATTGGCTTTATACCTGGCGATATAGCCAGTTTATGTACTTCCACTTTTGGATCTAGACCAGGCATTTCAGAGTAGTTCCAAGCGAAACAATCTTTATACTACACGAGCACGTCTTTTAACGTGGCCACCTATTTTTTAGATAGTAGCTTACTGACGAATGTTGGCTGTTCTCCTCCGAAACACGGAGACGCGACCGCGCAGGTCCGTCTTGCCTGAATTTGGGGCAGATGCTAATTGGTGCTATCCGTCCACTTCTCCGAAGATGCCAAGTTGATTTATGACACCGTATATCGAAGGTTTAAATGGATGCGGCCGATGTAGTAGATTTCGTCAGATTCCCCCTCATTTGAGGGGTTTTTGATTGTGGGGACGCTCTTCCCTGCAGGCGCAAGCCCCTGCAGTTAATTACGCTACCGCATCACAATAACCACTTTCTCCTTCTCCAGATGGTCAATTCGTGTGGTGTGTGTTTGTTTTGTTTTTGGTTGCCCATGGATTGTATACGGAGACAAATTTATGTTGTCGCCCGTAGGGCGTGAATTAGTCCAAATCCGTATTTTCTTAGATTTGGATTTGGGGTTGGGTTTAAGGATACGTTAGTCTCATTTGAGACTAAGATCAACTTAAACGTTTGTTAAGGATACGTTAGTCTAATTTTAGACTAAGATCAACTTAACAGGATCATTTAGATCCGAAAAAAGAGCATTTAGACTCTATTGTTTAGTTTAGGGACATTGCAGTCGATTAGTTTCAGGACATTACAGTCCATGGTTAGTTTAAGGACGTTTCGGTCCAAGGTTAAGGACATCATAGTCCGTGGGTTTAAAGGGACCCCACAGTCCGAGGTTAAGGACATCATAGTCCGTGGGTTTAAAGGGACCCCACAGTCCGAGGTTAAGGAAATCATAGTCTGTGGGTTTAAAGGGACCCCACAATTCGAGGTTAGGGACATCATAGTCCGTGGGTTTAAAGGGACCCCACAGTCCGAGGTTAAGGACATCATAGTCCGTGGGTTTAAAGGGACCCCACAGTTCGAGGTTAAGGACATCATAGTCCATGGGTTTAAGGACCCCACAGTCCAGTTTAAAGACGTCATAGTCTATGAAATGTATGGTTGTCGGGACCCGTCACCTCTCTGAAGACGTTGAAGGATTACAACGACATAGATCAGAGGGGTTCAGAGATGTACCCTTGAACCAGTTTTGGTTGAAAGATTTGTAGTCCAATTTGGGGCTAAGACCTATTAAAAGATTTATGAGCATATGGACTCAATTAATCTGAATGAGGGGTTTATAGCCAATTTTGGGCTCGGCCCACTCAGTTAAAATGTTTAAACATTTGACAATGCTGAGCATTGATTTGGGTTTTGACAATATTTTTGTCTTTTATTGAATGCTGAGCATTCATCATAGCCCTTGGCTTATTAAAGAACAATTTATGTTCTATCAGCGCAACACGTGGCGCGCTTGGCGCTTTGCGCCATTCAAAGTGCACAATGCGCTTATGTCGAGTAGCGCACACGTGAGGGACACACGTCGCGCTTGGCGCTAAGCGCCAGATGATGGGCGCATTGCGCCAGTTTATGAGCGCAGAGCGCTAGTTTATGAGCGCATTGCGCTATTAGTTCAGTGGCGCACACGCGAGTGACACGTGGTGTGCCTGGCGCTGAGCGCCAGCCCATGAGCGCAGAGCGCTATTTCAAGAGCGCGAAGCGCTAACTGTTAAGTGGCGCATACGTGAAGGACACGTGTCATGCTTGGCGCTGAGCGCCAGTCCAAGAGTGCAGAAGTGCATCTGATCAATTTTATGATCTGAGAAATAAATTCTCGTTTATGGGAGACTTTGTCTCAAGATTCTAAGAACAAAAGTTCTTGCTCCATAGGAGATACTTCAATCTCTTATATTGATGAAAGGCTTTGCCTTTATGGATCTGTGATCCTTAAGAGAATTGAATTATTCTTCCCCCTTTTTTATAGTGAGATGTTCATGATCTCTTTGTATAAAAGACCTTAGTGAGAAGAATTATGTTCTTCTTTTTATTTTATGATGAGATCTTTTGATCTCTTTGTAAAAGACCTTTGGTCTTATAGATCTATGATCTTTAAAGAAGTGAATTCTTCTTTTTAATTATGAGATGATTTCATCTCTCTGTTCATTTTTTTTACCTTGAAGAAACTCTTCTTTCTCTGAAAGCTTGGCTCTTCTTACTGAGATCTCTCAAAGCTTATGGAGGGGTTCCTCTATTTGTTTTTTTATCTCTAAGACTTGAAGTCTTGGGGCCTTTATATAGGGCAAGCTCATTTGTTCAATCAGTTAAGGAGATCTTTTCTCTAATTGATTTGGGGATTTTCCCATCGTTGGATCTTTGATCCAAGGGCTTCTGATTTACAGAAGATAATCTTCTTGTTTTTAACAAAAATTAAGAAATCTTTCCATACAGAATTTATTCTGTATTTTGGTGATTTTTAATCACCATTGGATCATTGATCCAACGGTGCTCTGATTTACATAGCACAATCTTGTTGTTTGGAAAGATTTTGAGGAATCTTTCCTTAACAGAATTTAATTCTGATTAATTAATGATTTATCATCATTATTATTAGATCTTTAATCTGACGGTGGAGAGCTTTTAGTTCCAGCACTAGCGCATCCGTGCTTTGCACGTGGTGCGTTACTTAGAGTGCAGCGCACCTAGCGCTAGCGCACACGTGCTTTGCACGTGGTGCGCTGCTTAGGGCGCAGCGCCCCCAGCGCTAGCGCATCCGTGTTTTACACGTGGTGCGCTGCTTAGAGCGCAACGCACCCAGCGCTAGCTCATCCGTGTTTTACACGTGGTGCGCTGCTTAGAGCGCAGCGCACCCAGCGCTAGCGCACACGTGCTTTGCAAGTGTTGCGCTATTTAGGGCGCAGCGCACTCGGCGCTGTTTCTGAAACGTTGCTTCATTTCAAAATTTGAATTTTGAACAGATCTTTGCTCTGATTGGGGGAAACAAATGCCCCCCACCATTGCACTCACGTGGCTCAGCGGTGGCAACATCTCCACCATAAGATCAACTTAGAAGTTGAAACGGCACTCAGTGCCTATAAATAGGACCCTTGTCCCTTAGGATGATTTCTATTCATCTTCCTCCTTCTGAGAATTTTCATTCTCTTGCAGAGCATAGCTCTTTGGCTTAAGAACTTCCTTAAGGACAGAACTCTGTCAAAATTTTTAGGTAAAAATTAAATCTTTTAAAGAACCTTTTAATAATATAAGGTTTCACCCATTAACAGAGCTTTGCTCTTCATAGATCTTTGATCTAAAGAAAACCCTTTTAGGGTTTCATCAACGGAGCTTTGTTCTTCATAGATCTTTGATCTATGAAAAACCCTTTTAGGGTTTCATTAACAGAGCTTTGCTCTCTTGAACCCATAGATCTAAATAGATCTTTCTTAGGGTTTCTTAGCTCACGAATGAACAGAGCTTTGCTCATGAAGAACTCTTAGAGTTTGTTCATAAATTTCAGAATTTTTTATTCATCAAAACTCTTATTTTAAATTTTCTGATGGTTATTCCATCGTTTTTACAGAGCAAGGCTCTTGAGGAATTTTTTATTCCTTCATCATTAGAATTTGACATGTGTCATTCTTTCACATAGCACTGCTCTCAAGGGGAGATTTACTCCCTGGCCCGAAGAATTCTCATTAAATGAGAATCAATTGAGGATTTTCTCATTTAATGACAGTCTTATCAAATGATGATACTGTTTTATTAATGATGCAATGTCATCTGGATTATGTGGGTCCCTTTGGTCCCTTTTCATTGCATTGCAATGTGGTACCGATTTAAAGTACCTAGTGACAGGACTTAAATTGTAGCATTGGCGGCTGAAAATTTGTTCTTTTCCGCGCAGGTACTTTGTCTTCCGATGCTTCCTTCCCGTTCGTCCGCTCAGAAGGCGGATCTCCCGAAGCGCCTGTAGACCATGTCACGCCCCGCTTCCTAATGTACGGCGAAGGGGACGCGACGAGGTCCGCTACGCATGTACTCAGAAGTACATACGCTAAGCGTAGCTAAGCAATATAGAAATAAATACACAAGAGACAAGAGTATAAAAAGAACAACAACTTTTATTTATTAACATTCTTTGTACAATACATGAAAAGGAAGTACAACTGAAATAAAGATGCCTAAACAGTGGCATAACAGGAAATATAAAGTACTGGAAAGAAAAGTGTACAATGAAATAATACTGCAGGGTCTTGAGTAAACTGCTCCAAGTCTTCTTGTGATGGCTCATCTTCTGCCAGGTCCAAGTCACCTGACGACATTCAAAGAAGAGAGAAATAGAATGTCGTTAGCGAACAGATCGCTCGGTAAGTCCCAAAGGTAAGAGGGAAGTAGAGAAGACAGAATAAGAAGATATATTTTAAAGTGTAAACTATTGTTGTAATGTTATGTCAACGCTGTTGTTTGTAGCTTGGTACAGAAGGATACCAGTGTATACGAGGGGGGTCTCTATATGCTAGAGACCAGGGCAAACGGAAAGTACAAGGAACCGTTAAGCCATGGTACAACAACAACGGATTATAGGTTAGGTGTCTTAATCTGACCACCTCGTGCCACCTTTAACACCTTCCGTACCAATCTACCCCTTAAACCCCGTAGTGTTTTAACAGTATTGTTGTATTGTTTTATGTAAGTTGGATGACTGATCAAAACCATGATATCAGTAACTGGTTGTATCAGGTAATTGGAATAATGGAATAATGGATGTATATCCATGGTTTGATTCAGTCAGGTTGAATAGGTTGTTAACTGGATTCAGGGATTCATGTGTTTGTATTGAGTTGGAATATTAAGAATATAGATTGACTTGAATCATATTCAAGTCAGAAATAGTCAGACTCTAACCCGAGTCAGACTAAAAGAAAGGTAATTTAAAGTTCTATAATTGTTAGGGTCTTTATTGTAATTTATAAAAACTTGAGAGGGTTTTATGTAAAAATACTTTTGTATAGTTTTCAAGATACACCTCAAGTATTTATTATTCGTCTTTATAGTTATAATGAGTGTAAATTTTATTTGTGTTATTCTAGTGAATATATCCTAATAAAAGTATTAATTTATAATATTGATTTATTTGTAATTCATTGTATTTTAATATAACTTTTAATCTTGTAATTTTTTTTGGAAAAGGTGGAAACTTTATCTTATTATAAAATAGGTGTTTAAATGATAAATATACATATGTTAATACAATAATAGTTTTATATAAACATTTTATTTTCCAAAAAATCTTATTTTTCTTAAATGTCGTATTTTAAACCTTTCGAGACCGAATGCTCCTTGCGGAGGTCTGAATCTCACACTACCAGCCCGCGGGTGCATGATAAACTGTACTATCCTTAACGGGTTCCCCATAGGTGGGTTGTAGTGGCGCTTTGCAAAGATTTGATAAATACTATCCATTTAGAAAACGGTTTTATAAAGATAAGGTATTTATTTGTAAAAAGATGTCAATTTCCGTATTTTAGTTTCTAGGGTTTCCTAAGCCAACTAGTCTATTTCTAAGGTCTAAACGACAAGTCGTTCGAAGTCTCAAATCGCCTCTTCACCGCCAATTGTGGCCAGGCAAGTACAAGTGAGGAGGGAGGGATCCGCTCACGAATCGTGAGGCGGGCCTTTTAAAGTTACCCAAACTCACTTGCCTAGCCTAGACACCACAAAGTCAGTTTAGATAAACGATCGATGTCCACAACTTATCGTATTTTCCTAATATGAGGTATTTGTTTAAAAGTGTAACAATCTAAAACTTTTAAGAATGGTTTTATGAAGATTATGGTATTTTAATGAAAATTTCGTTTTATCGTATTCTAAGTTTTGATGATATCATTTTAGGGTTGTATTTGCGTGTGTGTGGAGGTAGGTCATTACCTCGTGACCTATTTTAAGGTATAGTGAAGTTTCGGGGTTAAATATGATAAATTAAACATGATGGTATTTAAGTGAAAGAATACGGTATTTGCAAAAGTTATCATTTCATGTGTGAAAACTCATTCAAATTGATTTTTACAAGTTTAGTGATCAAGATGAACATGTTTAGGAATGATGGAATTGATTAGAAGAAGAAAAATAAACATTATGGTATTATTGTGAAATGAATACGATATTACAAGAAAGCTATCATTTCATGTGAGAAACTTTGTCCAAATTAATTGTTATGTGATTAATGGTCATCATGAATATGTTTAGGTATTATGGTATGGGTGACAAGTGAGATTTTGTAGAAAAACCGAATCGGAAATCGTTTTGTTCCGATTTCCGTCGGGTTTCATAAAGTCGTATTTTAAGAAGTAGGGAGAAGAAAAGAACGGGACTTATAGGCTTCGATCTATACTAACGAGTATAGAGGAACAAGGTGAGTGGTCGAGACTTTGTTTCGTCGCCGGTTGCTTCAAGGAACGTCGCCGGAAATCCGTCAGCGCTTCGCCGTGAACTCGGTTTCAAAGCACAGCTTTCTTGTGGAAATTTCAAGAGTGTAAACCTAATGTTTTGAGATGAGAGGGTAGGGGGTAGGGGGTCTATTTATAGGGTAGCTAGGGTAGGGTAGGTGAAAGGTTTTCTTTATTAAAAAAATTTGTAAAAATTTAAAGAAAATCATTAAAATTTGTAGTAATTAGGGTGTATTTAAAATTCTGGAACCGAACTATTAAAATGGAGTTGACAGGGGGTTATAGAAGACGAAAAGCCACATTTTTGGTTTTGGGACCTCGGCCGTCCGACCGAGTCCGGCCGGCGGTGCCGGCCGATTCGGCCGGCCGGCCGGCCGACTCGGCCGATCCCGGCCGAGTCCGGCCACCGTCGGGTACGGGGTTCTCTGATGTAGACTTTGGCATACTCCGTTTTTAGGGTTCAGTTCATCTTTTGGGAGTTATGGCCTGTGGACTGTTGGGCTTCCAAGAATTTTAAAAGAAAAATAATCTAAAAATAATGTGGGGGCATGGGATTCGAACTCTGGTGGCTTAGTTCAGCAGTGCAAGGTGTTACCAATGAGCTACAAGCTCCTTCTTGTAATTATTGTAGGAAAATAGATACTTAAAGTGATATCAGCAACATTAAATACTCCAAGTATACATCAAATTTAAATCAAATTTATGTATACAAAAATTGGAGTTGTTACAATCTACCCTCCTTACAAAAATTTCGTCCTCGAAATTTACAACTTTTATTTGAGGACTAGTTTACAAAAAGGTGAGAATATCTTGCACGCATTTCATCTTCCCTTTCCCACGTGGATTCTCCTGGAGTGTCTTTTCTCCACATTACCCGGACCAAGTTAACTTCCTTGTTCCGAAGTGTCTTCACTTTCCTGTCCAGGATTTCCACAGGTTGTTGCTCACAAGACAAGTCGGGCTGTATAGTGAGCTCGGAATGATCAAGTACATGGCTAGGGTCACTCACATACTTTCTGAGTTGGGATATGTGGAACACGTTATGCACTCCTTCCAATGAGGGTGGAAGCGCTAATCGGTATGCCACTTCACCGACTCGTTCGAGTATGTCGAACGGTCCAATGTATCTCGGACTTAGCTTACCCCGTCTTCCAAATCGGATCACTCCGCGGTTCGGAGATATTTTCAGGAATACATGATCACCTGGCTGGAACTCCAAGTGTCGTCTCTTTGCATCAGCCCAGTGTTTTTGTCGATCTTGGGCTATGCGTATTCTTTTCCTGATAGTACGAACCACATCAACTGTCGCTACTATCATCTCTGGTCCAAGAAGTTCCCTATCTCCGATGTTGTCCCAACTTAATGGTGATCGACACTTTCTTCCATATAATGCTGCAAAAGGTGCCATTCCTATACTTGCTTGGTAGCTGTTGTTGTATGTGAACTCCACAAGATGCAGGTGATCTTCCCACGATCCTTTGAAGTCTAGCATACACGCTCTGAGCATATCCTCCAAGATCTGAATAGTTCGTTCCGACTGACCATCTGTTTGTGGATGATAAGCCGTGCTGAAGTTCAGACTTGTTCCCAAGCTAGCTTGCAGACTCTGCCAAAATTGCGATCGGAATCTGGTGTCACGATCGGAGACAATGCAGACCGGTACTCCATGAAGTCTCACAATTTTCTCCATGTACTTCTTTGCTAGTGTCTCAGTTGATTGCCCAACTCGAAATGGGATGAAGTGAGCCGACTTTGTGAGTCGATCCACAATGACCCATATTGCATCGTTACCCTTCGTGCTGCGAGGAAGGGCAGTTACAAAGTCCATCGTGATGTGCTGCCACTTCCATTCTGGAATTGGTAACGGTTGAAGTAGTCCAGCTGTCCTGTGATGTTCAGCCTTTACTTGCTGACACACCAAACATTTTGCGACGCTTCTGGCTACTTCACGCTTCATTCCATGCCACCAATAGTTCTGACGTAGATCTTTGTACATTTTGGTACCTCCAGGATGTAGTGAATAGGGAGAGTTGTGAGCTTCTTTCATTAACTTTTCCCGAACAGGACCTTTTGGTACACACAATCTGCTGCCGCATCTCAAAGATCCGTCTTCATGGATGATGAAGTCTGTTCTGAGTCCATTCTCTACTTGTTCTCTGATCTTTTGCAACTTAGCATCGTTGGCTTGAGCTGCTTTGATCTGATTGACAATGGTTGATTGAACTTGTAGATTCATCAAACTTGAAGCATTACCTGGCATGACTACTTCAATCTCCATCTGATGCAAGTCTTGCTGAAGCTTCCACTGAGTGGTGAGATTCGTCGATAAGGGTTGGCGACTAAGAGCATCAGGTACTACGTTCACCTTCCCTGGGTGATATTGCAAGTTGATGTCAAAGTCCGCCATGAGTTCTAACCATCTTCTCTGCCGCATATTCAACTCCTTCTGAGTAAACACATACTTCCGACTTTTATGATCTGTGTAGATGTTCACTCGTTCACCAAGTAAGTAGTGGCGCCAAATCTTGAGAGCAAAGATGACGGCTGCCAACTCCAGATCATGCGTCGGATAATTGCGCTCATGAGTCTTCAGTTGTCTTGAAGCATAAGCCACAACCTTACCGTGCTGATGTAGAACACATCCTAATCCCTTACCGGATGCATCGCAATGCACTTCGAATCCTCCAGATTGATCCGGTATTACGAGAATAGGTGCAGATGTCAGTCTTGACTTGAGTTTTACGAAAGCTTGCTCGCATGCTTCTGACCACACAAATTCTTCATCTTTTCGTGTGAGCTTGGTCAGGGGTGTTGCTATCTTTGAGAATCCTTCAATGAACCTTCTGTAATATCTAGCTAAGCCCAAGAAACTTCGAATATCCTTCACTGACTTTGGTGTAGGCCATTCGCTGACTGCTGAAACTTTTGCTGGACCCACAGAAATTCCTTCTCCTGATACGATATGTCCAAGAAAACCAACTTGATTTTGCCAAAACTCGCACTTGCTGTACTTGGCATAAAGCTTATGTTGTCGAAGAGTTTCCAGGACAATTCGTAGATGCTCTGCATGCTCTTCCCGATTCTTAGAATATACCAGGATGTCGTCGATGAAGATGACAACAAACCTGTCTAAATACTCCCGGAAAACTTGGTTCATTAGGTTCATGAATATTGCTGGTGCATTGGTCACCCCAAATGGCATCACTAGAAATTCGTAATGTCCATATCGAGTTCTGAAAGCTGTTTTGTGAATATCAGCTTCCTTGACCTTCACCTGATGATAACCTGAACGAAGATCCAATTTAGAGAAAACATAAGATCCACTTAGCTGATCGAATAAATCATCGATGCGCGGAAGTGGATACTTGTTCTTTATAGTGACTTCGTTCAAGGCCCTATAATCGATGGACATTCTGTATGAACCTTCCTTCTTCTTCACCGGTAGCACAGGTGCTCCCCAACTTGAAGTGCTGGGACGAATCCATCCTTTCGCCAATAATTTGTCCAACTGTGTTCGAACTTCCTTCAAACCTTCCGGACTTAGTCTATAAAGTGCTTTGATCACCGGTTGTGCTCTTGGTACTAAGTCAATACTGAATTCAAGAGCTCGATCGGGAGGCAAACCTGATATATCGTCAGGAAATACATCGTCGAACTCTCGAACTACCTCTGGTCTTGATTCTTCCTCTGCTTGAGTTGCCGCAACCACTGCTTCTCTTGGCTTCGCTTTGTAGGTACTTGGCTCCAGGGTACGATCTTCACTCTTGAAATAGAAGATCGGATGATCTGGAATCTCAAATACTACCCTCCTTTGATGACAGTCAATGGTAGCATAAAAAGTTCCAAGCCAATCCATTCTTAGAACCACATCGAAGTTCGGTATGTCCAGTACTTTGAAGTCAGTATAAAACTCCCGACTGCAGACGATGACTGGACACAGGCTGTATCCCATAGTTGCCTTTAGAACGCCATTTCCGGAACTGACATTCCAGCTGGATACAAGCGGTGAGACTGGAATCGCATGGGTTCGGACAAACCGTTGCGACATAAAGCAGTGAGATGCTCCAGTATCAAACAGTGCAAGTGCAGGTAGTGAAGCTACTAGGATTATACCAGTAATGACTTGACCAGTGGACTCAGCTTCTTCCACAGACATCATGAAAGCCTGGCGCTTTGGCACATTCCTCCTGGCCTGAGGAGCATTCCTCAGAACGTTTCTTTGAGCTTGATGGAACTGTCGAGGAGGTGGTGCAGCTTGCGGTCCCCTGGGTGGTGCAGGCAGTGCAAGTCTGGGAGCAGGTGCCTGAAGAGCTGGTCGCTGCGGATAGGTAATTGCTGGCCTGGGTGCAGCAACTGGGTTCTGTCTTTGAGGACAAGACCCAATATCGTGAGTAGCTGAGCCGCAGACTAAGCAAAGGCGGTTGGCTCGACGGCAGTCCTTCATCATATGTTCAGGTCTCTTGCAGTAGGTGCAAAAGGCTGGGCTAGGACGATGGGTTGGTACTCCGGGTCGCCTTGGCACGAAAGGTGGTCTGGACGAGGCTCCACCTGCCATCTGGTTGGCAGGGCGTTTGACTCCTGCAGACTGGGGTCTGCCCCTCTCTTTTATCACTTCCTCATAACTGTGGGCAGCTTCTAGAGCATCCTCATGAGTCAAGAACTTTCCTGTGGCTAGAGCAGCCTTAATCTCTGTGTCCAAACCTTGTTGAAAGCGACGGGCTCTGATATCGTCCGTCGGTATCAAGTGTGCCGCGAATCTGTTTAAAGATTGTGTTAGCTGTGTAGTGTGTGATAATTAAGAAATTGAACTATTGTGACATATCTTACCGGCTTAACATGGTGAATTCAGCATCGTATTCATCTACTGATTTATCCCACATTGAACCCTGTTGTAGATGAATAAACTGCTGCTCCATTGCAAACCTGGCAGTCACGGGGAAGTATTTCACGTCGAACTTCTCGCGAAAGGTCTTCCATTCAATCGGCTGTACCAGACGGCTTTCTTCCGCCTTCCACCAGTTGCGAGCATTATCCGTGAGCTGTAGTTTTGCTACACGGACCCAAGCGTTGTCTGGCACTTGAGCTGCTGCCAGATCGTCTTCAATGCTTTGTGCCCATTCTTCCGCTTCAAGAGGGCTTCCTTTACCAGAGAACTGCTTGGGATGTAAAGCCCTGAATTGCTTTACTCCCGGTGCGTCAGTCTCGGAACGGTTCAGAAGTTGTTGTTGTCCCTCGAGAAGACTGCGAATCGCCTCAAATAGTATTGTTTGCTCAGTGGGTGGTGCAGGAACAGCTGGTGTAAGAGGTAGTGCTGAAGGGGTGTTGTTTACGTTGGTGCTGGTGTTGTTCGGGGAATCCATAACCTTGAAGAAAAAATTCGGGTTAGGACAGATTCAAATACATGAAATGATGGGATTCAAGGAATAGAAATTTGCAAGATTTAAGGAACATGAATTGTAAAGAATGTTTTAGTTGCTGGTTCTTGTGTTATATTGCTTAGGTTGTTCACGCAGACCAGAACTGCATGACAGGGATTCATACAGCTCTGACCTGCATGGGCCACCAACAAAACCTGTCACGCCCCGCTTCCCAGTGTACGGCGAAGGGGACGCGACGAGGTCCGCTACGTATGTACTCAGAAGTACATACGCTAAGCGTAGCTAAACAATATAGAAATAAATACACAAGAGACAAGAGTATAAAAAGAACAACAACTTTTATTTATTAACATTCTTTGTACAATACATGAAAAGGAAGTACAACTGAAATAAAGATGCCTAAACAGTGGCATAACAGAAAATGTAAAGTACTGGAAAAAAAGTGTACAATGAAATTATACTGCAGGGTCTTGAGTAAACTGCTCCAAGTCTTCTTGTGATGGCTCAACTTCTGCCGGGTTCAAGTCACCTGACGACATTCAAAGAAGAGAGAAACAGAATGTCGTCAGCGAACAGATCGCTCGGTAAGTCCCAAAGGTAAGAGGGAAGTAGAGAAGACAGAATAAGAAGATATATTTTAAAGTGTAAACTATTGTTGTAATGTTATGTCAACGCTGTTGTTTGTAGCTTGGTACAGAAGGATACCAGTGTATACGAGGGGGGGTCTCTATATGCTAGAGATCAGGGCAAACGAAAAGTACAAGGAACCGTTAAGCCACGGTACAACAGCAACGGAATATAGGTTAGGTGTCTTAATCTGACCACCTCGTGCCACCTTTAACACCTTCTGTACCAATCTACCCCTTAAACCCCGTAGTGTTTTAACAGTATTGTTGTATTGTTTTATGTAAGTTGGATGACTGATCAAAACCATGATATCAATAACTGGTTGTATCAGGTAATTGGAATAACAGAATAATGGATGTATATCCATGGTTTGATTCAGTCAGGTTGAATAGGTTGTTAACTGGATTCAGGGATTCATGTGTTTATATTGAGTTGGAATATTAAGAATATAGATTGACTTGAATCATATTCAAGTCAAAAATAGTCAGACTCTAACCCGAGTCAGACTAAAAGAAAGGTAATTTGAAGTTTTATAATTATTAGGGTCCTTATTGTAATTTATAAAAACTTGAGGGGGTTTTATGTAAAAATACTTTTGTATAGTTTTCAAGATACACCTCAAGTATTTATTATTCGTCTTTATAGTTATAATGAGTGTAAATTTTATTTGTGTTATTCTAGTGAATATATCCTAATAAAAGTATTAATTTATAATATTGATTTATTTGAAATTCATGGTATTTTAATATAACTTTTAATCTTGTAATTTTTTTTGGAAAAGGTGGAAACTTTATCTTATTATAAAATAGGTGTTTAAATGATAAATATACATATGTTAATACAATAATAGTTTTATATAAACATTTTATTTTCCAAAAAATCTCATTTTTCTTAAATGTTGTATTTTAAACCTTTCGAGACCGAATGCTCCTTACGGAGGTCTGAATCTCGCACTACTAGCCCGCGGGTGCACGATAAACCGTACTATCCCTAACGGGTTCCCCATAGGTAGGTTGTAGTGGCGCTTTGCAAAGATTTAATAAATACTTTCCATTTAGAAAACGGTTTTATAAAGATAAGGTATTTATTTGTAAAAAGATGTCAATTTCCGTATTTTAGTTTCTAGGGTTTCGTAAGCCAACTAGCCTATTTCTAAGGTCTAAACGACAAGTCGTTAGAAGCCTCAAATCGTCTCTTCACCGCCAATTGTGGCCAGGTAAGTACAAGTGAGGAGGGAGGGATCCGCTCACGAATAGTGAGGCGGGCCTTTTAAAGTTAGCCAAGCTCACTTGCCTAGCCTAGACACCACAAAGTCAGTTTAGATAAACGATCGATGTCCACAACTTATCGTATTTTCCTAATATGAGGTATTTGTTTAAAAGTGTAACAATCTAAAACTTTTAAGAATGGTTTTATTAAGATTATGGTATTTTAATGAAAATTTTGTTTTATCGTATTCTAAGTTTTGATGATATCATTTTAGGGTTGTATTTGCGTGTGTGTGGAGGTAGGTCATTAGCTCGTGACCTATTTTAAGGTATAGTGAAGTTTAGGGGTTAAATATGATAAATTAAACATGAGGGTATTTAAGTGAAAGAATACGGTATTTGCAAAAGTTATCATTTCATGTGTGAAAACTCATTCAAATTGATTTTTACAAGTTTAGTGATCAAGATGAACATGTTTAGGAATGATGGAATTGATTAGAAGAAGAAAAATAAAGATTATGGTATTATTGTGAAAAGAATACGATATTACAAGAAAGCTATCATTTCATGTGAGAAACTTTGTCCAAATTAATTGTTATGTGATTAATGGTCATCATGAATATGTTTAGGTATTATGGTATGGGTGACAAGTGAGATTTTGTAGAAAAACCGAATCGGAAATCGTTTTGTTCCAATTTCCGTCGGGTTTCATAAAGTCGTATTTTAAGAAGTAGGGAGAAGAAAAGAACGGGACTTACAGGCTTCGATCTATACTAACGAGTATAGAGGAACAAGGTGAGTGATCGAAGGCTTTGTTTCGTCGCCGGTTGCTTCAAAGAATGTCGCCGGAAATCCGTCAGCGCTTCGCCGTGAACTCGGTTTCAAAGCACACCTTTCTTGTGGAAATTTCAAGAGAGTAAACCTAGTGTTTTGAGATGAGAGGGTAGGGGGCAGGGGGTCTATTTATAGGGTAGGTAGGGTAGGGTAGGTGAAAGGTTTTCTTTATTAAAAACAATTGTTAAAATTTAAAGAAAATCATTAAAATTTGTAGTAATTAGGGTGTATTTAAAATTCTGGAACCGAACTACTAAAATGGAGTTAACAGGGGGTTATAGAAGACGAAAAGCCACATTTTTTGTTTTGGGACCTCGGCCGTCCGACCGAGTCCGGCCGGCCAGCCGGCCGAGTCCGGCCACCGTCGGGTACGGGGTTCTCTGATGTAGACTTTGGCATACTCCATTTTTAGGGTTCAGTTCATCTTTTGGGAGTTATGGCCTGTGGACTGTTGGGCTTCCAAGAATTTTAAAAGAAAAATAATCTAAAAATAATGTGGGGCATGGGATTCGAACTCTGGTGGCTTAGTTCAGCAGTGCAAGGTGTTACCAATGAGCTACAAGCTCCTTCTTGTAATTATTGTAGGAAAATAGATACTTAAAGTGATATCAGCAACATTAAATACTCCAAGTATACATCAAATTTAAATCAAATTTATGTATACAAAAATTGGAGTTGTTACAGACCAAAAGGTTCTTGCACTGATCAAGGACAATGACCCAGAGCACAAGAATCTTCACCTATGGGGTAGATGGTATGATCAAATTATCAGAGGCTGCCAGAGCTTTTCTTGTGTGGCACCCTCGGAGCCTATCTCTGCGATCCCTTATGTAGATGCACCCCCGATCAGTTATACTGTGGAGGAGGTAAATTGGACTTCAGAAGGTCTCCTTTGGCCTTCTATTGCCGCAATACCCGTGCAGCCGCCGGTGGCTTTGGACACCCTTGGGCGGCGCATATGTTAGGGCGAATCGCACCCTTGGGGACAACCCTACAACATAGGACTAACTCCCCGCCACCCGGCTGGATACTTACAGTGGGCCCGATATATTTTATCGGCGAAGAAGTCGCAACTACTGAAGCTCGGATTGTACCCTGCGATCTACGCTTCCTTGTTCCAGTATTCTGCACCTCCCACATGGTAGATCAAGGCGTTTTTAGAGCAGTGGAACATTCCGACCCACACCTTCCTCTTATTGGATCGAGAAGTCTCCATCTCCTTAGAGGAATTTGCCGAGGTCTCTGGTTTACCCGTTAGGGGAGAGCACTACGAGGAGCTGCTTCCTCCGGATGAGTATATTTTTGCTACCAAACCAAGGGTAATGGGTCTTACCCCAGAGAATGCCATTCAACACCAGTTCCCAAGTTTGATAAGGGTGTTGAATATGTATGAGAGTCTCTTTCTCGAATCCGGAGGCCGGGGGGGTCAGCTTTGCGGACTTCATTGCTCGTTTTCTTCACCCAGAAATTTTGTCGTGACAAGGTGAAAAGTTTGCCAAACTTGATGATCTTTTCAGCTTTGGCTTGGATCGCCGGCCAATATTGGAAGCCGATCAAAAGGATTTCTTTCTTCCAAACGTTGCGATCGTCCCCTTTTCAGAAATTGCTGCTCCGGGCCTTGATAAGAAAGCGTTCTTTCTAGGGTTCCTCGGTTTATGGTTAAGCTGGTTGGCGCTTCCCATGCACCCTCGCTATATGAGGCCGTCCATCTTCTACCCAGCACATCGAATGGTTGCCGGGATACAAGTGGCCATTGGGATTGCTGGGTTAGCTTACCTGTATCACGGCCTCAGCTTGGCAGCGGATACTACTGAGCCAGTGGTGCAGCCTGCCAACTTTCCAATGAATTATTTCACCTCATGGCTTGAGTTGCACGTGCTCAGGGTCTTTGGTATCCACAGTAGACCTTCCTTTTATGACAGATGCAAGTTCCCTCGGATAATGCGGCTAGTCAACGCATCCATCGTAAATCCATCACCGCGGGAAGCTAGGGGTTTGCTCCTTCGTCCACGCACGGTTGGAGATGGTATGTCCTTTACCGACAAAATTTTGACCGTCGGCCAGGAATCCGTGAAGACAGTGCTGCCATTACAGGACATCTTCAAAGACGGGGCCTCTGTGTTGAAAGCTCGGGAAATTCTTCATCTGTACTCCATCAGGCCATGGTTTCTCATATTTAGGCAAAATGATGCGGCGTTATTCATGAGATACAACCCGCATCGTTTCGCCCAGCAGCTAAGCTATAATCAGGGCGTCCTGCTTGAGGCTTTCCTGGCAGAACCTGCTGCTACCAAAGAGGGTATACGAAGCGCGATGCACCATTTTATGCGCCTAAACACAGGGTCCAACTATTTCATTAGTGAACCGAGCTGCGTTCCTAAGGCCCTAAATGTGTATGTGGTGTGGTATCAACACTCGATGGGCGCCGTCATTAGAGAGGAGAAGCGATTGCTGCTTGATCTCAATGGTACTGCTCCGGCTGGTAATCCGAACGTTCCTCTGAAGCGACGGACCATTGTCCGTCCTCCTTTAAGAGAAGTTGCTGAGGTCGAGGTCCCGCATGATAGGCCCGAACTACCGATACCCCGTGCTCCCATGGAAGCGGTGACTGTGGCGTCCCCCGAGTCTAGCGTGGGTTCAGATATTGGGACTCGTCGTCCTAAGGTGCCCGCCAAGCGTAAGCTCATGCTGGCGGCGACCAGTACTCGTTCGCAGAAGAAGAAGAAGAAGAAGAAGTCGATTCTTGCTGCCGACATTGTATTTGGTCAGGAGCCTCATGCTCCTTATAGTGAGGGATTGAGTGAATATGGGACCAACGAGGGTCTATTCATAGCGCCGAATGATACTGATCTGGAGGCTGCTATTGCAGCTTCTGTGCGATAAGCAAGCCACAAAGCGGGATTGGTCATTCTCGCACAATCAAGTAAGCTTCAATCGTACCTTTTTGCTGCTATGCTTTTGTTATCATGTTTTGACTGACACTCCTTCTCTAACAGGCATTTCTACTGAAGAGGCTCTCGCGGCCTCCCTCAAGATCTTTGAGGAGGAGGAGAGGGTTCACGCTTCACTGGGCGTTGGTATACTTCTGCTTATTGTGTCTTCATTCCCCTTTCTTATGGGTAATCTGACTCCTTCTTATCACAGGGACTACCTCGACTCAAGTCATGCCCGGTACAGTGCTAATCCCGCAGGGTGATGCGGAGATGCTTCCAGGGCCAACTATCAAAGTCCCGGCCTCCTCAGTATTGCCAAAAGAGGCTTTACTTAAGTAACCGATGACGGACGCCATAACGGCTCCAGAGGTAGCTCCTGACCTGGACGATTATGTCCCGTTGACTGAGGTCTTGAGAAGGTCAGCTCTCATGGCTCGGGCGGAAAGGAAGCGCAGAATGCGTGCAGCAAGGGAGCGTAACGCTGCCTTGGTTGCGGGTGCAGGCTCGAGTGCTGCTACCCCTGCCCTTGCTCCTTCAGAGGGTGCTTCGACCGCCCTGTCTATCGCTTACAGACAGACAGCACGTGCGGCTCGGGAAGCAATTGAAAGACCGACCCAAGGTGACGTAACACTGAGTTCTTTTTGTCAAAGTTTTAATCTTCAGATTCTCATATATCCTATCCTGCAGGGCCGAGTCTTGATGAGGAAGCGGTAGGTGAGATGGCGGCAACCGCTGAGCCTGAGGTAGCTACTCTTTCTCAAGAATCTGGCACCGCCCCAATCGCCACTTTTCCCCTTGCGGTTCCTTGCCGTTGCCGGGTGCTGCGAGTATCACGACGATTCTCGTGGAGTCGGGGGATGAAGCTACAGGTGGCGAAACCATTCCGATGGAGGAGGGTGAAGCAGTCGCTGCATCAAGTGAAGCCCTTGTCGCGGTTCCGACCGGCGACTCACCAGGTAGATTTTGGGTCGTTGCTTTCCTTTTTATTCTGTAATCCCTTTCAATCTCTTCTGATGGTTCTTTTCTTGTTCTGATGCAGGTGTGGTGAGCGTTGAGGTTGTGCCACCCGAGGAAGCATCACCAGTTGCTGCTTTGACGGTGGCCGCCCCTTTGCCTTCTCTCGTATCCTCTCAAATGCTGGAAGGTACGGATTTGTGACTCATCAGTTTCATTGCAGGCAGTATAATTTATGTACTGACATTGCATTATCACATCCTTGCAGGATTCCTTTTTGATCACCTGTATCAGGTGCTGCACCCACATTTCTCCATCCAGTCAGAGATTGCCTCATCTAGTGGTGCTAGTGAGTACAGCCTCTAGCTAGTATCTTCTCTTTTCTTTTACGGGCAGCTAAATCGTTTCTAATTCTTCTTTGTTTTGATTGCAACACTACAGATTGAAGAAGGAGACGAAAGAACGGTTGCACCACCGGTACTCCCGGCTTTGCCACCTATTGCAGCCGGTATAGTAAACTCCATTGTTCATGAACCTTCTTTATTTCTTGAACCATCATTTGACTGTGATTTGTTTTGCAACAGTGATACCGACTTCAGCTCCTTTCGAATCTCGAGTCATAATGCCAGCAGGCCCCTTTTCTCGACGTCCATCTTCAAAAGACGCTGTGAATAGTCTGCGTATGTTGAGCGATTATATCGAGGAGCTTGACGTGGAGGCTCCTACATTCGCTGCAGATTTTTCTTCCGAGGTTAATCCTATGCTGGCGACACTCGTGAACTTTCATAGTGAGGGCGTCGTTGAGTCTTAGGTTAATCACTGCAGGAAAATTGAGGCTTGTCTGCATGAGCTCGAGGTCGGACGTCCTGCTCCCGAGGTCCTGGCTGTGAACTCCCAACGGGCTGCGTGGGTCGAGCAGAGCACTCCCTACTTCCGTCATCTTGAACAAGAAGCGGCTTGAAGCGTAAGGAGTGCGAAGAGACTTCAAGCAAATCTGCCCGGCTGCACACTCAAGTTGACGCAAACGCTGTACAGCTGAAAGCTATCTTTGAGGGCCTTCTATGATGTATCTCTGACGGGCTAACGCTGAGGCAGAAGCTTGACCTTATCGAGCGAGATGAGCAGAGTCGTGGGGCAGCTCAGCGGGTCATCGATGAGCAACTTTCATCTTATTTACAGCAATGTGCTCAGATTGAAGCAAAGTTGGCCGCGGCAGCTGACCGTGAAAGGGGGCTGAGGGGAGTGCGCGAGCAACTGATTGGTTTATTGAAAACGCATCCTACCCAATATTTGTTTTTGTACCAATTAGTAAATTTTGAATAACATGTATCCATCTTTTATTCTTTCATATGATGTATTTTGTACCCAATTGAATTTATGAATAAAAGATATATTTCTTTCGTACTATCTTGTGTTATCTCTTGCTTTCTTCTCTTTTCTTTGTTGCCGACATGATACTTTAGTAAGTGTAGCCTGTAGTTGATAGAGAGCATTCCGTCTCGAACTCTTCAAGAGGTAGTGATGGCTTAGGAAGCAGGTTCAGATCTGCTGCCTAAGGCTTTTCAACTTTATGAGCCGTGAGGGTCTCATAAATACTTTTCTCCCTAAGAGTCTAGAGGATCTTGCAGGTGTATTTTCTCCTTAGGAATCATGAGGATTCCTAAGTATGCTTTCTCTTAAGATTCGTAAGGATCTCACAAGAGAATTTTCCCTCTTACAAGTCGAGAGGACTCGTAAGTGGTTGTTTCCCTCCTTGTCGAGATTCGACTTTGAAGAGTGTGGCCCGTGAATAGTATGCAAGAATCCATTTTGGACCGAATTGCAGGGCCCCAGTGCTTAGGAAACAGGTCATTATCCCCATTGCCTAAGGCTTTTCCTTACGAGTCGAGACGAATCGAGAAGTTCTCGCAAGGATGTCCAAACGTCACAGTTAACCTTTGCTCTTTACGACAGAGGTCCGTTAGGGTATGTAGTACTAGGGTTTTTCCTGTCGTACCGTCGCGTTGGCTGATGTATCCCTCGACAGGCAATCTTGCTGTTCGAGTAGCCTTGCGACTGTCGTGTCTCTGATCCCTTTGGGGACTGGACAAGACGTCTTCAAGCAATCTTCCTAAGCAGTTTGACCGTCGGAAGAGCAAGCGTTAGGAATTTTTCCATGCCGCTTTTTACTTGAGGTTAGGTCATTTTGGGTAGCCCCGATGAGTCATAACCACTCTGCGCTGGTGTGGCATGATCTCCGATAGTCTTTCAGGTTTTATATGAGTTGCCGTCAAGACCCTGAAGCTAGGAATTTGGCCTTTGCTTCGTTTGCTGGCATTGTGTCTGCTGTATCGAGATGGATGTCGCGGTTGTCTCTAGGTTGTTGGTGAACCGTCGAGGTTTGGAACTAGGGATTTTGCCGTGGCTCCGTTGTTTGATTGTCGCTTCTGAATCCTGCTGGAGGAAGAACGCTGTGGTGACATCTCGCCTGCTGTATTGAGATAAATGTCGAGGTGGTGACCACTCCATGCTGGTGTGGGATGATCTCTGATAGTCTTTTAGGTTTTATATGAGTTGCCGTCAAGACTCTGAAGCTAGGAATTTGGCCTTCGCTTCGTTTGCTTTGGCGTGTCCGATTCCTGTTGGAGGAAGGACGCTGTAGTGACATCTCGTCTGCTGTATCGAGACGAACATCGAGGTGGTGACCACTCCGTGCTGGTGTGGGATGATCTCTGATAGTCTTTCAGGTTTTATATGAGTTGCCGTCAAGACCCTGAAGCTAGGAATATTGCCTTTGCTTCGTTTGCTGGCATTGCGTCTGCTGTATCGAGACGAATGTCGTAGTTGTCTCTAGGTTGCGGGTGAACCATCGAGATTTGGAACTAGGGACTTTGCCGTGGATCCATCATTTGATTGTCGCGTCTGAGTCCTACTGGAGGAAGAACACTGGGGTGACATCTCATCTGCTGTAACGAGACGAATGCTGAGGTGGAGCTGGGATTTTGCCATCACTCCGCTTTGTTTCGACCGTGAGGTCTTTCGTTGACGTTGCATCTGCATCCTGCTGGACTGCGAAGGAACGCCGTTGTTGACATTGCGTCTGGTATAACGAGACGAATGCTGAGGTGGAGCTAGGATTTTGCCATCACTCCGCTTTGTTTCGACCGTGAGGTCTTTTGTTGACGTTGCATCTGCATCCTGCCGGACTGCGAGGGAATGCCGTCGTTGACATTGCGTCTGGTGTAATGAAATGAATGCTGAGGTGGTGTTGGGACTTTGCCATCACTCCGCTTTGTTTCGACCGTGAGGTCTTTCGTTGACGTTGCATCTGCATCCTGCCGGACTGCGAAAGAACGCCGTTGTTGACATTGCGTCTGGTGTAACGAGATGAATGCTAAGGTGGAGTTGGGATTTTGCCATCACTCCGCTTTGCTGACGTTGCGTCTGTGTAACGAGATGAAATGCAGGAGGTGGTCTCTAGGTTGTCTGTGAACCGTCGAGATTTGGCTTCTTTTTCTGATGGAGCTTGGTGGGAAGGTATGGTTCCTTTTTGTTTGTGCCCCTGGATTGTATACAGGGATCGATATGATCTTACCTGTAGGGCAAAAAGTTTCTTTATATATATATTTTTTCTTTCCGCGATGCTCTATCATTTCAGCTTTTATATCGCGAAAGTCGCGATTGCCCAATCATTTCGGCTATTTTTCGCGGGGTGTCCAATCATTTCGGCTATTTGTTTTATTTACTCGCTACTTTTTATTGTGAGTTGCCCAACCATTTCGGCTATTTTGTATGCATACATTTTTACTTGCTGATTTTGTTGCAAGTTGCCCCATCATTTCGGCTATTTCGTATGCATACATTTTTACTTGCTGATTTTGTTGCAAGTTGCCCCATCATTTCGGCTATTTCATATGCATTTGTGGCTCGCTGGCTTTTCGCCGCAAGTTTAGGATTTGATACCGATTTAGGCATCAGCATCGCTACAACTGGGATATTTCCAGCAGCGAATCATCATTTGCCTCTGTCGATATTGAACAAAGGTGGCTTAGTAAATAGGGTTAGGATCCTGTCGACTCAGGCTTTTAACTTTACGAGCCGTAAGGGTCTCATAAAGGTATTTCTCCCTACGAGTCGTAAGGATCTTGTAGGTGCGTTTTCTCCTTAAGAACCGTGAGGAGTCTTAAGTGTATGGTCTCTTATAAGTCGTAAGGATCTTACAAGAGTATTTTCTCCTTATAAGTCGAGAGGACTTACAAGAGTTGTCCACCGTGTAAACATATCCTAAGTCGCGGGTGGGACTTTGTTAGGGAAATGTTTATTCGCACCCATGGGTTGTATACAAGAGTCGATATCGAGACGCTTCTAGGGCAGCATTGGAAATTGTGATGGCTTAAGAACAGGTTCAGATCCCTGTAGCTTAAGGCTTTTGAATCCTATGAGTCGTGAGGGTCTCAAAGGGGAATTCTCCTTACGAGTCGTGAGGATCTCGCAAGTGTGTTTTCTCCTTAGGCATCGTAGGGATCCCTAAGTATGTTGCTCCTTTGTGAGTCGTAAGGATCTCACGCAGGTATTTTCTCCTCACAAGGTCGAGAGGACCTTGCGAGTGTCTTTTAACAAGATTGCGCCCTTTCGGGTTTTCACAACACTCGCCGCTAGTCTTGCTGTTTTTACTCACGGAGCCCTTTCGGTTTTTCATCCGTGCCCATTTTGCTTATGAACATACCTTTTTTTTGTCAGCCTTAGGATGCTGTGGTCCGTAATAGTTTATCGACGTCTCGGTCAGAAGCCAGTTTTTAGGACATAGTGGTCCATTGTTAGTTTAGGGACGTTTCGGTCCGTTGTTAGTTTTAGGACATTTCGGTCCGTTGTTAGTTTTAGGACATTTCGGTCCGTTGTTGCCGTATTTGAGGCGAATTTCTAGTTTACGGACTTTTCGGTCCAAGGGGCTTTCTCTATGAATGAGCACGATGCCCCGGCATGTCCATCTTTTTCGGATCATGTGGCTGTGGCGGGTTCATCTTCCATTTTTCAGACAGCGCGAATTTTCTCTGTTGGTATTGGTCCTCAATCCAGCCTTTGAAGACGGAGCAATCTTCGATTGGATGGCTTACTGCTTGGTGGTAAGGGCAGTAATTAGGATTGTTGATATCGTCTGGCTGCAACGGACGTTTTGGATCCGGCAGATTGATGAGTCTGTTGCGTACTGCCAGCTCGAACAGTCTCCTCGTTTTACCCTGGAGAAACGAGTAAGGACGTCCCGGTCTCTCCTCGAGGGATGAGCGTAGACGCACGTTGTTTTGCCGAACAACCGGCTTTAAGTTGCTTGGCTGCTGTTGAGTATTGGCGACGAAGGTTGCTTTCCCTTTCCCTTTTTCATTTTGAGATTCCATTTTCAAAGGAGATGGTCTATGACCCATTTGATCCATTTGGGCCAACTTGTCAATCAAGGCCTGGAAAGTGGTCGGCTTGAAAAATATCATGAATTGTGAAATGTTTGCTTGAGGGTCGAGGGTCCCTACGAACATGCCTACCGCAGGCACTTCTTCGATGCGCTGCTTGCATTTTGACTATAGATTCCGCCACCGTATTGCATACTGAACCCATGTTTCTCCAGGCTTCACCCTGGCATTAATCAATGCCGTGATTGGGGTGCGTTCACTAGCACTTGCGAAACGCTGGGTGAATAGCAACTCCATCTCCGTAAAAGTTTTGACGGAATCGTTGGGAAGCTCTGAATACCATTCGAAGGCCGTTTCCGCTAAGCTACCGACGAACTGATGAAGCAGTAGCTTATCGTCACCTCCAGTGTTGCCGCACAAGGCTCTGAATTGAGCGACGTGCTGATATGGATTTTCCGTCCCCTTATATACGTGGAATTTGGGGATCGTGTATCCCGGCGGGTACTTTATTTGGTCGTACCAACCCGGATAGGGTCGTCCAGTTCTGACGACTTGGCCAGCCGCTTCATTCGCTTGATGAGCTCGTACGTGTTGAGCTATATAATCATTGAGCGTGGCTTTTAATATGGTCTCCTCTTTAGCTGCTGAACAAGCCGGAAGAGGGTTTGATGTCTCCGCTCGGTCGTCTTCGAGGATAATCGGAGGATCTTCAGCTGGAGGATCCGGCTGGATCATCATACCCACCATATCTTAGAATAGAAGGGCCATTTGTTTTATATTGGCCGCTTGTTCCGCGTCTTCCTTGTCCTTCTTCTCAAGTATTATCGGAAGGAATTCGGCATCAGTTTCCTGCTCACGGCGCTGCTCCGAGGATGTCTCCGGGCTTGCTTTCGGTCCCGTGAGTGCGGCCATAGCTGTTAGTATCTCTTGGAGCTTTTGTTGTTGCTGCTCTTGAGCCTTAGTCACCGATCGCGTAAGCGGTCGGTGACCTGTGGAGATACGGCCATCCTCTTTCCCGGATGCCATATAGACAGTGTGCACTACTATGCCCCCAGACTTAGGGCGTTTGGATTCAGTGGTCTTGCAATTCGTTGCAGACTCAAGGATTTTCTCCGGCATTTTCCTTCTATGGGTGGTCGAGGGAGCCGTTGCAGCGGGCACCCAGATGGATGACATCTTCTATGGTTTGACATGATGGTCGTCTTCTCGTTGAACTTTGACCTTTTTCTGTCGGCGAGAGTAATCTTGATCAATCACCGAGTTTTGGACTTGACGCCAGACCTTGTAAATTTTAGAGGATGGCTGTTGAGGGGGCTGCTCCAGCTTCACCTTAGTAGCATTCTCCATGGGTGGAGGAGATCTCTTCAGCACAGCAGTCGGAGAGTTTTTGTGCACCCTCCTTAGCGGTTCAAAGCTGTTCCCAGTTGGAATAGCAGCATCGATCTCCACCGTTGGAGCCGGCGGAATCAGTCCAGAAGGAGAGTTGTCCCCAACCTTCCTTACTCGGCGCCAGTGGCGACGTCGAGCGTGTCGAGCCGTTGGGATTATCTCAGCTGTAGGGTGACTTCCTCATGCCCCCTGTGTTGGTCAGAAGTTGTCGTTGTCAACCTATTGAAGACTGATGTCTGCTAAGTGGGGATAGCCAATCTATCGAAGGCAGACTTCCGAGCAGGGGAAGCAGCCTTGACGATTTCATGAGCAGGAATGGCTATCCGCTTAGGGATAACCCTTTCTGGTATCGCGGGCTTCTTCATGGGCCTAAATGAGCTTTGGCCCAGTCTATCAAAGATTGAGGTGTTGGAGCTGGACGACCCGTTGAGAGGGGCCGCAGTAGCTGTAAGCCGATCAAAGACCGACTTCTTTGAAGCCTCCTGCAATGGCATTGGGGCATTGAAGTTCATGGGTGGGGGGCATGGTTCCGAAGAACAGCCTAGTGGTGGCCTGAGTTACTTGCTCCATTGGCATTATGAAAAGGGTGGCCGCTTGGGGCCCGTAGGTTACACCACCAGATGAGGCAGAACGGGAGTTGCAGTTGCAGCTGGAGCAGTTAGAGGCCATTGATATTCTTTTTTTCTGTACGGAGCAAGACACCAAATCTTAGTACCTCGAATCCAAGAGCAACCATATCAAACCGCGATTCATTCACAAAAACACGACACACGAAGTGTGGAGTGGAAAGAGGAAAAGGTCCCACCGGGCGTGCCAGAATCTGTTCCCCTCCGAAACACGGAGACGTAATCGCGCAGGTCCGTCTTGCCTGAATTCGGGGCAGATGCTAATTGGTGTTATCCGTCTACCTCTCCGAAGATGCCAAGTTGATTTATGACACTGTATATCGAAGGTTTAAACAGACGCGGCCGATATAGCAGACCTCATCAGATTCCCCCTCATTTGAGGGGTTTTTGATTGTGGGGACGCTCTTCCCTGCAGGCGCAAGCCCCTGCAGTTAATTACGCTACCGCATCACAGTAACCACTTTCTCCTTCTCTAGATGGTCACTTCGTATCGTGTGTGTTTGTTTTGTTTTTGGTTGCCCGTGGATTGTATACGGAGACTAATTTATGTTGTCCAAATCAGTATTTTCTTAGATTTGGGTTTGGGGTTGGGTTTAAGGATACGTTAGTCTCATTTGAGACTAAGATCAACTTAAACGTTTGTTAAGGATACGTTAGTCTAATTTTAGACTAAGATTAACTTAACAAGATCATTTAGATCCGACAAAAGAGCATTTGGACTCTATTGTTTAGTTTAGGGATATTGCAGTCGATTAGTTTAAGGACATTACGGTCCATGGTTAGTTTAAGGACGTTTCGGTCCAAGGTTAAGGACATCATATTCCGTTGGTTTAAAGGGGCCTCACAGTCCGGGGTTAAGGACATCATAGTCCGTGGGTTTAAAGGGACCCCACAGTCCGAGGTTAGGGACATCATAGTCCGTGGGTTTAAAGGGACCCTACAGTCCGAGATTAAGGACATCATAGTCCGTGGGTTTAAAGGGACCCTACAGTCCGAGGTTAAGAATATCATAGTCCGTGGGTTTAAAGAGACCCTACAGTCCGAGGTTAAGGACATCATAGTCCGTGGGTTTAAAGGGACCCCACAGTCCGAGGTTAAGGACATCATAGTCCATGGGTTTAAGGACCCCACAGTCCAGTATAAAGATGTCATAGTTTATGAAATGTATGGTTGTCGGGACCCGTCACCTCTCTGAAGACGTTAAAGGATTACAACGACATAGATCAGAGGGGTTCAGAGATGTACCCTTGAACCAGTTTTGGTTGAAAGATCTGCAGTCCAATTTGGGGCTAAGACCTATTAAAAGATTTATGAGCATATGGATTCAATTAATCTGAATGAAGGGTTTATAGCCAATTTTGGGCTCGGCCCACTCAGTTAAAATGTTTAAACATTTGACAATGCTGAGCATTGATTTGGGTTTTGACAATATTTTTGTATTTTATTGAATGCTGAGCATTCACCATAGCCCTTGGCTTATTAAAGAACAATTTATGTTCTATCAGCGCAACACGTGGCGCGCTTGGCGCTTTGCGCCAATTAAAGAGCGCAATGCGCTTCTGCCGAATAGCGTACACGTGAGGGATTGGCGCTAAGTGCCAGATGATGGGCGCATTGCGCCAGTTTATGAGCGCAGAGCGCTAGTTTATGAGCGCATTGAGTTATTAGTTCAGTGGCGTACACGCGAGTGACACGTGGTGCGCCTGGCGCTGAGTGCCAGCCCATGCGCGCAGTGCGCTATTTCAAGAGCGCGAAGTACTAACTGTTAAGTGGCACATACGTGAAGGACACGTGTTGCGCTTAGCGCTTAGCGCTAGTCTAAGAGAGCAGAAGCGCATCTGATCAATTTTATGATCTGAGAAATAAATTCTCGTTTATGAGAGACTTTGTCTCAAGATTCTAAGAACAAAAGTTCTTGCTCCATAGGAGATACTTCAATCTCTTATATTGATGAAAGGCTTTGCCTTTATGGATCTATGATCCTTAAGAGAATTGAATTATTCTCCCCCCTTTTTTATAGTGAGATATTCATAATCTCTTTGTATAAAAGACCTTAGTGAGAAGAATTATATTCTTCTTTTTATTTTATGATGAGATCTTTTGATCTCTTTGTGAAAGACCTTTGGTCTTATAGATCTATGATCTTTAAAGAAGTGAATTCTTCTTTTTAATTATGAGATGATTTCATCTCTCTGTTCATTTTTTTTACCTTGAAGAAACTCTTCTTTCTCTGAGAGCTTGGTTCTTCTTTCTGAGATCTCTTAAAGCTTATGAAGGGGTTCCTCTATTTGTTTTTTTTATCTCTGAGTCTTGAAGTCTTGGAGCCTTTATATAGGGCAAGCTGATTTGTTCAATCAGTTAAGAAGATCTTTTCTCCAATTGATTTGGGGATTTTCCCATCGTTGGATCTTTGATCCAAGGGCTTCTGATTTACAGAAGGTAATCTTCTTGATTTTAACAAAGATTGGGAAATCTTTCCATACAGAATTTATTCTGTATTTTTGTGATTTTTAATCACCATTGGATCATTGATCCAACGGTGCTCTAATTTACAGAGCACAATCTTGTTACTTGGAAAGATTTTGAGGAATCTTTCCTTAACAGAATTTAATTCTGATTAATTAATGATTTAACATCATTATTATTAGATCTTTGATCTGACGGTGGGGAGATTTTAGTTCCAGTGCTAGCGCACCCGTGCTTTGCACGTGGTGCGCTGCTTAGAGCGCAGCGCACCCAGCGCTAGCGCATCCGTGTTTTACACGTGGTGCGCTGCTTAGAACGCAGCGCACCTAGCGCTAACGCACACGTGCTTTGCACGTGTTGCGCTATTTAGGGCGCAGCGCACTCGGCGCTGTTTCTGAAGTGTTGCTTCATTTCAAAATTTGAATTTTGAACAGAGTTTTGCTCTGATTGGGGGAAACATTGGTCTCGAATCATTTTCCATTCCTAAGTCGATTTTTCTTAGGTTGTCCGCCGTAGTGTGTATCCCAATTTCTAGCTCTTTTGGTGCTGGTGGAAACTCTGAGATCACCTCGTCCTCATCTTCATTTGCGAAGCATCTGTATAGGTCATTCATAGTCTCGTGCCCTCCCTTTTTTGAGAGTGTTATCATATGGCAGGTACGAGTTCGCTTCCATTCTTGATGTTGATATGGTTATGTCCTGACGGTATAGATCCTTTTTGGCTCATGCTTTTGTGGCAGGGTGAACTTCTAGCTGTCGGATAACATAAACCTGCCTTGTTGATACCGGTTTTCTACTCAATCTTTGAAAATGAAGTAGTCTTCAACGGGGTGAGCTATTACTCGATGATAGGAGTAATAATCCGGATGATAGACCTCATTTATTTGTTCCGGGTGCCGAGACTCCGGAAGCGTCATCATTTGGTGCTTCATGACAAGGTTAAATAATTTTCTTGCCTTGTCTTAAGGGAAAGAGTATTCCCGACCCATCTTCTTTATAAAGGATGGGCTCCAATCGAGTTTTCTCGATTGCACGGCATCTTGGATCTGCTTTGTTGTCTTCAAACGTTGTTTGCATTCTTGGCCCTGTTTTTGCCTCCATTTCGAGGTTTTCCCCATTTGCGAGAACAAATAGCGGGCCAGAGATGAAGAGCATTACGGTCTACTTTCTCCGCAGATTGCTGACTAAGATGCTGCGTCCTGGCCTTTTCATAAATGACCATTTCACGGCTGTGGTTGTCCCGGCTCGTTTGACAAGCTTCTTTTATTAAATTGTCAATTTGTTCTTCCAGTGACGAACTTAACGTTTTTAGAGCAGAATTCGCTCTGATTTGATGTCACGGCTATTTATAAGAGCGTTTTCCACTTTACTTGAACTGTTTGTGACACGGTAACTGTAAATCTACCCCCACTTCTTGGACCGAAC
Organism: Agapanthus africanus; assembly: GCA_030015575.1. Taxonomy (NCBI): domain Eukaryota; kingdom Viridiplantae; phylum Streptophyta; class Magnoliopsida; order Asparagales; family Amaryllidaceae; genus Agapanthus; species Agapanthus africanus. The sequence continues at coordinate 124,035,058 of CM057350.1, read as the reverse complement.
GTATATGAGCCCGATTGTCTTCATCTTCCCATTGGGCATCTTTTGCTGAGTTCCGAGAATATCCCAAATCTTTTTGTAGAATTGGGCTTGTCGAACAGTTTGTTCGAGGGATACACCTTAGCATTTTAACAGCCTTTTCATTCTCTCTGTGTAATATCTGGCAGACGAATGAGTTGATGCCCGTTGAGTGCAAAATCAGAATCATGCCAAACTTCTTTTTCTACTTTGGTCTCCGTAGATTGGTAGAAGAGGATCGCTTTTTCACCTCTTCGTATGGGAGGTACGTTCAAAATGTGCAGCTCTTGTACGATGTATGTATCGAGTGTATCAAGTTCCTTGTAGCGTCGATTGTGATTTGCAGACTCTGATCTGCTTCGGCAAAAGTTTGCATTGACGGGCGGACGAAGAACGCTGCATTGGCCTTGTCCTCTGAGTTGCTGCCAATGACCAAAATAGGAGTAGATGGTCTGAGCTTATTGTTTACTTTTTGGGGTTGCTCCGAGTAGACAATTTCTTCATCTTTCTCGGTATCGCTCTCAAAGTTTGGGATAGTGGCGATGGATTTTTGTCTATTCTCCGGCTTGTAGCACCATTCAGTATTCTCGAAATCTGGTAGGAAGTACTTTGCGTCTTCGTTTTTCCGGACTTCGTTTACGGAGAACGGATTTAGCTCTCCCATGACGGTGTATTCCGAGCCGTCCTTGAAATACTTCATACACTGATGTTGTGTAGAAGGGATGATGTTGTACTCATGTAACCAAGGCCTGCCGAGCAAAGCGTTATAGCAAGTCTTGGCGTCAATGACATGAAATTTGATGTCAGTGATGAGCATCCCGAAGCGTAGTGTTAGTATTACGGATCCAAGCGTCTGTGATGACTGTGAGTCGAACCCAGAGATGGTAATTTTATCTCGTGCAAGGTGCTGAACGTTAATGCAAATTTCTTTCAGCACTCTTACGTTGAAAAGGTTAACGGAGAATCCGTTGTCAACAAGGATTTTTCCTATCTTGATGTCGTGGCAGTACCCAGTGATGTATAATGGACGATTATGCTCGCATGTAACGAGGAGAAGGTCCTCATCGCTGAATGTAATATCGGCCGTGTGGACTTCTGCCACTTCATCTTTCATCTTCTCCTCTGTGAGGAAAGTTTGGAACTAATCAGGCTCTTGTACTATCTTGATCAGGGAATCTCATGCCTCTTTGGATAGGAGGAGAGCATCCAATATACTCAGTTGCGAGGGTATTTTCCTCAGATGTGTCAGGACGTTGTAATCCACCTTGTTTTCTTAGACGGGTCTTCTGTGGTGAGCTCTTTTACCACTCCATCGTCGAGGGAAATTTCCTCAAGGATTTTCCTTTTCCCTTTGTCTTTTTTGTTCGAACCTTTGTTTGTAGGTCTGAGGTTCTTTTCTGATAGCATGCGGTTACACAGCTGAATATTCTAGCAGTTCTTCTCCTCCTCTTCTTTTTCGGAGGCAGAGTCTTTGAAGAGAGGGTTTAGGGGTGTTTCATCCTCAGAATCGCTCTCGAATGTAGGAACTGGTGGTTTTCCTCCATCCGAACTGGTACCAACCATATGACAGTTACCAGTCGTTTCTTCATGCGCGTTCGTCACACTATTTTGCTGTCGACGAGCGCGAGCTTCGCGCTTTATCCTCTTGAAGTGTTTTTGATAGGCAACGTATCTTTGTCACCACTTCTTGAAGGCACTGCATTCCTCAATAGGGTGGGTGACCCTCCGATGATATAGGCAGTAGTTTGGATGTGATTCTTATCCATCGAGGCATATGACCCCGGGAGTGTTCTTTATGAAATGTATCAGCTTCATCCCCATTGACAGGGCTTTGGCGAACCGCTTATCCTGCTCTTATTTGTTGCAAGTTTGCTTTGGTTTGGTTGGTGCGCTTTATTACTCGTCCTCACCGCAGCTTCTTTACTCAGACGCTTAGCCTTTTCATATATGGCTGTCTCGCGTTCTCGGTCAACTTTGCTTCTTTGAAAGGCTTCATTTAGCAGCCTCTCAATCGGGTCTTCTTCTGGTAGTTCCGGGGATTTTAGCGCCGATTCTGCCCCCGGTTCCTCTGCATTGTTTTATGACGTTGAGGGAGCTTTTTCGTCATATAACAACGAATGAGAGACCATGTGGCAACTTGCTACACCGTCTTTGGTGTCTTCTGATGAGTCATTTCCCTCATCATTGTCACTGTCTTTGCCCTCAAGAATATGCTTGAGGAATTCTTCGAGCGTGACCGGTGTCCGCACCTTCTACTTATACTCCTCCAGCGCGTCTATGTATTTTTGTAAATCTGTGTGCTTGTCGTCATACTCGGCAAGCTGCACAGGCTTCTTAGTCTTCTTCTTTTTCTTCGAAGACTTGACTTAGGGGTTTTCCCCTTCGTCAGCAATTTTCGGTGCGGGACGATGTTTTAACATCCCTTCGATTATTTCGGGTTCAAGTGGGCTTTTCCACCTGACTGCCGGACTTGCCTATAGATCCTTCGGCATTCTTTTGGTTTTTGCTGAAAGAGCGACTTCTGATGGAGTTTCTTCCATGAGTGAGCATGATTCCCCTGTCATTCGCCTTTTTGGGAGTGTGCTTCTGGGGTGGGTTTACCTTCCAGTTATCATATAGTGTGAATTTCCCCTGTTGATACTGTCCTCGACCCAGTTTTTGAAGACGTAGCAATCTTTAATTGGATGGCTCACCATTCTTCGATAGGAGCAGTAATTAGGGTTGTTGACGTCGTCGGGTTGCGGTGGACGCTGCGGGTCTGGTAATGTGATGAGTGTATTACGCATTGCCAATTCGAACAGTCTCATCGACTTGTCGCGGAGAAATAAGTAAGCACGACCTATCCTTTCTTCCAAAGACGGGCGCAGACGTGCGTTGTTTTAGCGAGCAGCCGGTGTTGGGCCGCTCAGCAGTTGTTGCGTGTTAGCAACGAAGGCTGTTTTCCCTTTGCCCTTAGCATTTCTAAGGTGCTTATTTGGGGAGGAAGGCCCATGGCCCATCTGGTCCATTTGAGCCAGTTTATCTATCAGAGCCTAAAAGGTTGTGGGCTTGAAGAACCTTATGAACCAGGACACAGTCGTTTGAGGATCAAGAGTCCCGATAAACATGCTTATGGTAGGAGATTCTTCAATGCGCTGTTCACACTTAGACCACAGGTTCTGCCACTGGATCGCGTATTGGACCCAGGTTTCTCCTGTCTTTACCCTGGCATTAATTAATGCCGTGATCGGAGTGCGCTCGCTCGCGCTGGCGAAACGTTGTGTGAACAGCAGTTCAATTTCTGCGAATATTTTCACGGAGTCATTTGGAGCTCCGAGTACCATTCGAAGGCTGTTTTTGACAGGCTGCCAACGAACTGGCAAAGCAACAGTTTGTCGTCGCCTCCAGTGTTGCCGCACAGAGCTCTAAATTGCACGACGTATTGGTGGGGGTTGCCTGTTACTTTATAGACATGAAACTTGGGGATCGTATATCCCGGCGGGTATTTGATTTAATCACACCAATCTGGATATGGTCGCCCGATTCTGAAAATTTGGCCGGGGGATTCATTGGCTTGATGTGCTCTTATTTGTTAAGCAATATAATCATCAAGGGCGGCCTTAGAGATCGTTTTCTCCTTGGCCGCTGATAAGGTTGGAGGAGGGTTTGTTATTTCCCCTCTGTCATCCTCGATAATTATCGGTGGATCTTCGGCTGGGGGTTCTGATTGGATCATCATTCCAACCATTTCTTTGAACAAGAGAGCCATCTGCTTTATGTTAGCAGCTTGCTTAGCGGCTTCTTTATCCTTTCTCTCGAGCACCCTTCGCAGAAACTCTGTATCGGTCTATTGCTCTTGGCGCTGCTCGGTCTTTTTATCAGGACTTTCTTTCTTTCCGGTAAGTGTCGTCATTTTGTTCAGCATTTCTTAGAGCTTTTGTTGTTTCCCCTGAGCTTTTGTCAACGACCGAGTTTGTGGTCGGTGACTCGCCGAAGCACGGCTCTCTTCTTTCCCATTAGTCATATAGACCGTATGTACGATTATGCCCCCAGACTTGGAGCATTTAGATCCTTTGCCATTGCAATTTTCTGTGGGCGGTAGAGTTTTCTCCAGCTTTGTTCTTTTATGAGAGACCGGAGTTGAAGGAGCCGTTGTGACAGGCACCTGATTAGGTGAAGTCCCCCGTTGTATGGCAGATGTCACGACCCGAAATTTAGTTCGTGGCCGGCACTTAAACCACGCAACGTCTAAACACGCAACGTAAATTAAGTAAGCCGACGCCCAGAAATCTAATCCTTTTAAAGAAAATAAAAGAGGTGAAGTTTTGAAATAAAGATATGATGGAATCAAAAGTTTACTTAAATGCATAGATAATGGAACATGAAAATGCAAGTGGATTATATTAGTTGAAAAACATGTTTAGTCTTTTTTAAAAATTTGGGTAGCACCTCCCTTATATATTTTGATCCAAAACCATATATACAAGATAACAATAAAGACATCCCTAAGCGGGAGCTAGCTCTTCGCCAATCGGCGGAATCACAACAACGCAAGTCAGAAATATAGGTATACGACGCCCAACGGCGAAGATCAACACAAAAGGATAGTGAATAAAGCAAGACATCAAATCCACTAAGCGAACATATAACCCATCGCTCTAAGTTTCGCAACCACAAGTCTTACTAAGTCTTACTACTTATACAAATACTAGTTTCTGATTGATAGAGTTGACTAGATACAACAGGAATAATAATACAAGAGTGGGCACGATCCAATATGTCCCACCTACTATAGCAAATCACCCAAATGCAAGCTGTTTGCCAGCGATACCGCTACTGATCCATGCAGTCGAACCTGCAAGAACTGTGGCACAACGGGGGTGAGTTGCCAACTCGTGAGTAGAAAACATCAGCAGGTAGAAATCGAATAAAACAACGATTTCCTAGGTCAACTATATCATGAAGGTAATACTATGATATCTAGGGTGACCGTATCTGCATATATGCCAACAATAATCAATGCATGTATGCATGTGGATATCATCCACGTGTCCATCAATAACACAACAACATCATGGAACCTGAGTGTCCAACATCGACACTCGAAACATCATGAAAACATATGCATGTAAATATGGGGATATCAACCAACGTGTGTCCATCAACGACACATCTAAATCATGGAACCTGAGTATCCAATATCGACACTCGAAACATCATGAAACCCGTGTCCAACATCGATACGTAAATCCTCATATCTCGGGCTTCGTCAGTCCGGATCAGCCCACGGGCTCCGTCAGTCCGTATCGGCCCATATCATCTCACAACTCCGGATAACCGCCGAGCCCAAATACTATCACCGGTAGGTAGTAGTCCCTCTGCCAGGCTAATCGTCTACTGCACAACATACCTTTCCTGCCCTGAGGTACCATACCGGGTCCACCATGAACCCGCAAACGGATCATCCATCTCCTCGAATCGGGTTTCATATACCAATCTCAGAACAGAGAAAACTCATGGTGGACGCATCGAAATATCATATCAAGAGAAACCGGGTTTTTAAAACAATACATACTTTTTTTTGAAATATAACCACGGTTCTCAAATCCAGAATCTCATGAAAACAACATCTCAATGCGTATAATCATAAAGCATGATGTATGCAAACATAGAATAGAAATGTGAGCATATCAAGTATATCATGCGACACAGCATAATGATGTGAGCATAGCAATATATCATGCCAACGAGTCATGTGACAGTACTGAACAATTAAGAGTAATAGCATGATATAGCAATTCTACTGTGTAAGTGACATTGCAATTATCGATGATGTAAGTGTGTGAGACGACAAATCTGTGTAAGTGTAATATACGCATCATCGATAATTGTGTAGGTGTACTAGCACAGGTATATATAATGCAATGAGAATATCATGAACGCAGCAGGAAGTAAATCGTGAGCGTAATGTTATAAGGTATACGTATCTAATCTAACATCTACGTAAAGGCTAAACTAAGTGGTGTAGACAGGGATTAAATACCTATAACATGTCCGAGTCGGTGAATCTATCAATCGAAATCCAGCCTCACAATATCGCGTACGGTATAATCCATCGTATGGCGACAACAAACAGAATAGGGATTCTATCGACCTATACCACAATGAGGGTATGGATCTAAGTCTCGTATGGCATATCACTCATTATTATCATAATTATATATATATACCTATATCTCATGTCACATCCGTATCAATCTCATATCATGGGGCCTGACAAAGGTATCAATATTCTCATATCGCCTTGCATCCGTATAAAGACATATCAAACCAAGTCATCATATTTCAGCGTATACTCTTTTCATCACATCTATATCTCACATCAAGTCATCTTATTAATCTCACGTCGTATTTATCGACCTCATAACATGCCACTAAAATCTCATACTTATTCTCTTACAACTATATATATATATATATATATATATCGTGATTCACATTCACGTTTCATATCCTTATATACTAATTCGAGACATTCTTTCTGTCATATCATTTCACACTAAAACCATTAACTATAACCTTAAGTCCTGGCATATCTTGTCTCCAAATTATAAATCACATATCGATGGTTGCGGGGATGCTATACGCCATCCACCCGATTTCCCCCGTAGATATAAATCTACTCACCTGTGGAACTCCTTGTTCAGACGTAGTCGATGTGCTCCGTCGTCTCGGAATCCACGCGAAGGTACCTACAATCAATACACAATCATAATGCTATTAAAATCAATTCCGAAAACCAATACGGCACACGAAGTGCTCATAGGTTAGAACCTATAGCCTACGCGTGCAAAACAACCAGATAATCCTCGTTCGTTGACGTACAAACGTCCTACAACAAGATCCAAGCTCAAATACCAAAACCAAGTTTCAGAATCGCAGAATACGAAAACAGCAACCTAGGAAAACCACTCCCAGATTCTACCCTAAGTCAAATCAAGAAATTTTACATATAGGGTTGGTCTAGATATAAGATAAGGGAACCATAGACCAAAGATCATCGAATTCCACCACAATGTGGCCGCAATTTGCGTCCACAAGCTGTAACCCTAAACTTTTTGTACAACTTTCTTTACAATTTTTCAAAAAAAAATACAGAAAGGGGTATTTTTGCCTGAGCACAAGTTATAATTTTGTTTTGCTTTTTAATAGCAAGAAGGAGCTTGTAGCTCATGGTAAGACCTTGCACTGCGGAACCAAAACACCAGAGTTCAAATCCCATCACTCACATTATTTTTAATATTGTTTTCTTCTAAATTTTTAGAAGTCCAAGGGTCTACACGTGCATAACTCATAAAAACCCAACATCACATATAAAACAAACTGACACAGGAGCTACACCAACAGACATAGGACATGTGTCATGAAGAATTGGCGCAACTCAGTCGACTCGGGCCGGCGACTCGGCTGACTCGGCCCGCCGCCGCCGGCCGATTCACCTCAAATCGCTGAGTCTTCTTCATAACTTTTGTGCCTCTTGGTCTTCTTAACACCCCTGTATACTTTAATTTCTCTGCACAGTAACAGAGACATTAAAACCCCCAATTAACCTATTTTTAATATAATTTTTAATACAACCTTTCACCTACCCTAACTCTAGTTTACCCTATAAATACCACCTCTAAACACCCCCCTCACTCACAATTCTGTCCAAAACTCTTAAGAAAACTCTCTAGAATTTTAGTGTGCAAGTGGAGTTAGAAAAGTGCGAAGCTCCGGCAATTTTCCGACGACGACTCTAGGAGCTTCCGGCAATGAAACGACGCACCAGAAAATCCTTCTTCCTCCTCTTCCTCATCTCTAACCTCTAAGCCAGTAAGTCCCACCTCACTCTTCTCTAATCTATTCTTAAAAGCTCTTTTACTAAAACCCGACGGAAGCGGAGTTAAATCCGACTTTCGATTCGGTTTTCTTTGTAAAGTTCAATTTCCCTTAACACAACCATACTAAACTCTTACATCTTGACTATTAATCAATAACAAAATATGTTGAACAAGTTTCATAGCAAAATATTTTATTTTGTAACTTTTACCGCTCTTTTTCAGTAAAATACCATATAGTATAGTTTCGACGTTAAAACATCATTAATCTTGCTATACCTTTAGATAGATCACGAGCTAATGACCTACCTCTTCACAATACTCATATGCAACATAGCACGATATCTTTCGGTAATATATAATACGGAAATACCAATTTACACTTAAATACCTTTTACTAATAAAACTGTTTTCTACAAGATTATGTGTTTTTAAACAAATCTTTGCAAAGCGCCGCTACAACCCATTTGGGGAACCCGTTCGGGATGGTGCGGATTATCGCACATCTTCGAGCTTAGTAGTAGGGGATGCAGACCTCTGCAAGGAGCATTCGGTCTCGAAAGATTTAGAATACAAATATCTTAAGAAAATGTGATTTTTAGATAAATAATAAATTTAATTATTTTATAAATATATATATATATATATATATATATTATCAAAACATATATTTTTGATATATTATATTTCAACTTTTCTAAATAAAAAAGAATCACGTTATATGAAAATACCATGCAATTCCATACAACTTCAATACTTTACAATTAAATACCATATATTATGAAATTAAGTGTATCTCACTAGAAATGTCACACATATAAAATCTACATTTATGAAAACTCTAAAAACGATAATTAAATACTTGAGGTGTATTTTGAAAGTTATACAAAATTATTTTTACATAAAACCCCATCAAGTTTTATAAATTACAATAAGGACCTTAATAAATATAGGTTTAAGCGGGACTAATCTTTTGAGCCTTAGAGAGCCGGAGAAGTGGGTGCTTGCCTATTTAAGGTGGACAACTTAATAAACGGTGTTATCAACACGGTAATCGTCTTTGAAAAAGACACAAATCCTGCCGTCCATGTGCAGCGGTTACTGATGACACCAAAACCTAATTCATGACTTTAATTTCTTTTCTAATTGTTCTGATTCAGACTGAGTCTTATTATAATAATCTAACTTGAATATGATTCAAGAACAAACTACAATTTAATATGATTCCATGAATCCTCATAATCAATCTGTTCAATCTATTCGATCTGTATTGACCGAACCGAACCATGGATATACTTTCCATCTATATGATTCTCCAGTTACATCCATTTACTGATATCATGGTTTCGGCAAGTCATCCATTTATACAAGGCAATATAATTTACAACATGATACAACAATACAATCAAGACATCGCGGGGTTTTAAGGGGTAGATTGGTACGGAAGGTGTTAGAAGTGGCACGAGACTGCAACCATAAGACACCTAACCTATATTCCATTGCTGTTGTACCGTGGAATGAACGGTTCCTTGAGTTCTTGATACCTTAGTCTCCGAGGCAAGTGAGACTCCTCTCGTATACACTGGCATCCTTCTGTACCAAGCTATAAACAATAGCGTTAACAATATAATACAACTTTAAAAATATACTCTCTCTGTCTATTTTATTCCTCCTTTATCTTTGGGAGTTACCGAGCGATTGTTCGCTGACGACATTCCTTCTCTTTCTTCTTTGGAATGTTGTCCGGTGATTCGGATCTTCAGGAGATCGAGCGCACCAGTGAGGACTTGGATCAGCTAGCCTGCGACTCATAGCTTTAGATTCATTGTACACATTTCATTTCAGTACTTTCCATTTCTGTTATGCCACTGTTTGGGCATTGCTTAAATTCAAATGTATTTACTTTTCCATGTACTGTAAAAGAATGTTAATAAATAAAGTTGTTGTTCATTACATTTGTCTCTTGTGTATATTCTTTTTATGTTGCTTAGTTACGCTAGCGTATTTACTTCTGAGTAAGTACGTAGCGGCCTCGTCGCATCCTCTGTGCGTACACTGGGAAGCGGGGCGTGACAGGTTTTGTTGGTGGCCCATGCAGGTCTAGAGTTGTATGGAGCACTACCATGCAGTTCTGTTCTGCGTAAACAACCTAAGCAATATAACACAAGAACCAGCAACTAAAACATTCTTTACAATTCACATTCCTTGAATCTTATCATTCCATATACTTTGAATCTGTCCTAAACTAAATTTTTCTTTCAAGGTTATGGATTCCCCGAACAACACCAGCACCAACTTCAACAACACTCCCCCACCACTATCACTCACACCTGCCGAAGCTGCTCCGATCAATGAGCAGACGGTATTGCTTGAGGCGATCCGCAGCCTCCTGGAAGGACAGCAGCAGCAGACTGCTATTCTCTTGAACCGTCCAGAGGCGGAAGCACCCGGAGTGAAGCAATTCCGGGCACCGCACCCCAAGAACTTCTCAGGAAAAGAGAGCCCGCTTGAAGCTAAGGAATGGGCTCAGAGCATCGAAGATGATCTGGCAGTAGCACAAGTGCCGGAGATAGCTTAGGTCCGTGTTGCGAAACTGCAGCTCACGGACAATGCAAGGGTTTGGTGGAAGGAGGAAGAAATCCGTCTTGATCAACCCATCGAATAGAAGACTTTCCGAAACATGTTCGACGTAAAGTACTTCCCTGTGACTGCCAGGTTCGACATGGAACAGCAGTTCATCCATCTGCAACAAGGTTCAATGTGGACCAAATCGGTAGATGAATATGACGCTGAGTTCACCATGCTCAGTCAGTAAGATATGTCTCAATGTTCGATTTATATATCACATACTACACAGCTAACACAAGACCGTAACAGGTTTGCGGCCCATCTCTACCGATTACTGATATCAGAGCTAGAAGATTTCAGTAAGGGTTTGACCCGGAAATCCAAGCTGTATTAGCTACAGTGGATTTCCCAACCCATGATTTGGCTTTGAAGGCTGCCCGAAGATATGAGGCAGTAGTAAAAAGGAAGGGCAGACCTCAATCTGCCGGTTTGAAACGCCCCGCCACTCAAATGGCAGGAGGAGCCTCTTCCAGGCCATCGTTCGAACCCAGGAGAACTGAAGAACCCAATAACCAGCCAAGACCATATTTCTGTTTCCATTGTAAGAGAGATGGACATTTGATAAAATATTGTTGGCGCGCAAAAGGCCTGTGCCTAGTTTGTGGCGCGTCCAATCACAGAATTGAGACCTATCCATATGGATACAACTTAGCTCACACACCCACCAACTACCCGCAGCGGCCAGCTATCCAGTCTCCTGCAACTCGTCCTGCACTCCCAGCATCACCTCCACGTGGATTTCCTGCACAGCCAAATCGCCAATTCCATCAGGCACTGAGGAACATGCCTCGAGGACAGAGGAATGTGCCTCCAGCTAGGGGGAACGTGCCACGGCAAAAGTCTTACACCTTAGCAGCCGTAGAAGCTGAGACAGTTGACCAAGGTAACACTAGTAAGTCTCTTTCACATTTTTAAAACCCTTGTTTCACTTTATTATTTTTCATACACTATCAGTACTTCAGTCACTAAACGTTCCTTGAATCTATTACATTTTCCTTTTACAAATTTCGAGAACGAAATTTTTATAAGGAGGGTAGAATGTAACAACCCTAAACTTTCTGTACAACTTTCTGTACAATTTTTTCAAAAAAAAATACAGAAAGGGGTACTTTTGCCTGAGCACAAGTTATAAATTTGTTTTGCTTTTTAATAGCAAGAAGGAGTTTGTAGCTCATTGGTAAGACCTTGCACTGCTAAACCAAAATACCAGAGTTCAAATCCCATCACCCATATTATTTTTAATATTATTTTCTTTTAAATTTTTAGAAGTCCAAGGTTCTACACGTGCATAACTCGTAAAACCCCCATGTCACATATAAAACAAACTGACCCAGGAGCTACACTAATAGACATAGGACATGTGGCATGAAGAATCGGCGCAACTCGGTCGACTCGGGCCGGCGGCTCGGCTGACTCGGCCCGCCGCCGCCGGCCGATTCACCTCAAATTGCCGAGTCTTCTTCATAACTTTTGTGCTTATTGGTCTTCTTAACACCTCTGTATACTTTAATTTCTCTGCACAGTAACAGAGACATTAAAAACCCCCCATTAACCTATTTTTAATATAATTTTTAATACAATTTTCAATACAACCTTTCACCCACCCTAACCCTAGTTTTACCCTATAAATACCACCCATAAACACCCCCTCTCACTCACAATTCTGTCCAAAACTCTCAAGAAAACTCTCTAAAATTTTAGTGTGCAAGTGGAGTTTGCAAAGGGTGAAGCTTCGGTAATTTTCCGATGACGACTCTAGGAGCTTCCGACGACGAAACCACGCACCGGCAAATCCTACTTCCTCCTCTTCCTCATCTCTAACCTCTAAGCCAGTAAGTCCCACCTCACTCTTCTCTAATCTATTCTTAAAAGCTCTTTTACTAAAACCCAACGGAAGCGGAGTTAAATTCGACTTCCGATTCGGTTTTCTTTGTAAAGTTCAATTTCCCTTAACACAACCATACTAAACTCTTACATCTTGACCATTAATCATTAAAAAAATATATTGAACAAGTTTCATAACAAAATATTTCATTTTGTAACTTTTACCGCTCTTTTTCAGTAAAATACCATATAGTATAGTTTCGACTTTAAAACATCATTAATCTTGCTATACGTTTAGATAGATCACGAGGTAATGACGTACCTCTTCACAACACTCATATGCAATATAGCACGATATTTTTCGGGAATATATAACACGGGAATACGAATTTACACTTAAATACCTTTTAGTATTAAAACCGTTTTCTACAAGATTATATATTTTTAAACAAATCTTTGCAAAGCGTCGCTACAACCCATTTGGAGAACCCGTTTGGGATGGTGCGGATTATCGCACATCCTCAGGCTTAGTAGTGCGAGATGCAGACCTTCGCAAGGAGCATTCGGTCTCGAAAGATTTAGAATACAAATATCTTAAGAAAATATAATTTTTAGATAAATAATAAATTTAATTATTTTATAAATATTTATATATGTATTATCAAAACATATATTTTTAATATATTATATTTCAACTTTTCTAAATAAAAAAGAATCACGTTACATGAAAATACCATGCAATTCCATACAAGTTCAATACTTTACAATTAAATACCATATATTATGAAACTAAGTGTATCTCACTAGAAATGTCACACATATAAAATCTACATCTATGAAAACTCTAAAAACGATAATTAAATACTTGAGGTGTATTTTGAAAATTATACAAAATTATTTTTACATAAAACCCCATCAAGTTTTATAAATTACAATAAGGACCCTAGTAAATATAGGTTTAAGCGGGACCAATCTTTTGAGCCTCAGGGAGCCGGAGAAGTGGGTGCTTGCCTATTTAAGGTGGACAACTTAATAAACGGTGTTATCAATACGGTAATCGTCTTTGAAAAAGACACAAATCCTGTCGCCCATGTGCAGCGGTTACCGATAACACCAAAACCTAATTCAGGACTTCAATTTCTTTTCTAATTGTTCTGACTCAGACTGAGTCTCATTATAATAATCTGACTTGAATATGATTCAAGTACAAACTACAATTCAATATGATTCCATGAATCCATATAATCAATCTGTTCAATCTATTCAATCTGTATTGACTGAACCGAACCGTGGATATACTTTCCATCTACATGATTCTCCAGTTACATCCATTTACTGACATCATGGTTTCGGCACTATATAAGGCAATACAATTTACAACATGATACAACAATACAATCAAGATATCGCAGGGTTTTAAGGGGTAGATTGGTACGGAAGGTGTTAGAAGTGGCACAAGAATACAACCATAAGACACCTAACCTGTATTCCATTGTTGTTGTACCGTGTTATGAACGGTTCCTTGAGTTCCTGATACCTTAGTCTCCGGGGCAAGTGAGACTCCTCTTATATACACTGGCATTCTTCTGTACCAAGCTACAAACAACAGCGTTAACAATATTATACAACTTTAAAAATATACTCTCTCTGTCTATTCTATTCCTCCCTTATCTTTGGGACTTGCCGAGTGATTGTTCGCTGACGACATTTCTTCTCTTTCTTCTTTGGAATGTTGTCAGGTGATTCAGATCTTCAGCAGATCGAGCCCACCAGTGAGGACTTGGATCAGCTAGCCTACGACCTAGAGCTTTAGATTCATTGTACATATTTCATTTCAGTACTTTCCATTTCTGTTATGCCACTGTTTTAGGCATTGCTTTCATTTAGATGTATTTACTTTTCCATGTAATGTAAAAAAATGTTAATAAATAAAGTTGTTGTTCATTACATTTGTCTCTTGTGTATATTCCTTTTATATCGCTTAGTTACGCTTAGCGTATTTACTTCTGAGTAAGTACGTAGCAGCCTCGTCGCGTCCTCTGCCCGTACACTGGGAAGCGGGGCGTGACACAAGCAATAAATCTGCGGCCAGATTTGGGTATTTGGGGCTCAGGTTTCAGGGGTTGCCTCAAAGTTTCCTGCACGTATCACTGTCAAGGGAACTTATTTTATGGTGGTCTCGGGTCATCTCAGATTCCTATATACCATCAAAATCTGTCAATTAATCGATGTCGGGAAAATTCTAATTTCGTGTTTTTGGTTCTAGTCTCTGGTCTTGGACAGTAAAATCATCACTAAGGTTTTGCAAACACCCACTACATCTCAATTCACCACTTACAAGTCAAGTCTCCCACTAAATCTCAACTTGGAAAATTCCAAGATCACAATCCGCACTAAAATGAACTCTAAACTAAACTATAAGGTTAAGAAACTAATTACAAGATGAGAAGTGGAATTTATACCTCATGAGAGCAACTCAAGAAAAACCCTATATTCCCAAAGTCTCCAAAATCCAAACTTGAAAGATCCATAGGGTTTAGGAAGAGGCGGGGATCATTTTTAATGAAGGTGGCATGAGGTTTTGGCAAGGGTTTTGAGGTGATCCATGGAGGTAGATGAGGTGGAGGAAGGAGGTGAGGAAAATGAAGATGGAGGAGTTGAAGAAACAAATGAGGGTGAGATGAAGGAAAGGTCAAGGGTGCCATGCCATCCTCTCTCTCTCTCTCTCTCTCGGCATGCTCCCATGCGATCATGTGGTCCCCACCATTTCTCTCTCATCAATTATCCTCTCATGTCTTCTCTTCTCTTTTTCTTTTATCTTTTAAAACCAAATATCAACAAACACAAAAAACAACATGTTACCAAATTGCAACATGGCATGGTGCACTAGCCACGGCTAATTAAAAATACGGATTTGGTATAATCGTGATTAGTAGTGCACTAATCGAGTTTAATTTGAACTTGCATATAATTAATTATAAAAATACCCAACTCCGATAAATATATTTTTAAATGAATAAATCATTTTAATCTCCAATTATTTCCCAAATATTGGTATATATTTATACCATTTTACGAAAACCCCAAATTCGCAAATTGAATAGTTTTCGCGAAATATATTATTTTATTATTAAATTCCAAAAATAATATTTTATATTTTTGAAATGTTACAATCTTCCCCCCTTAAATAAATTCGGTCCCCGAATTTAAATTTAAATCCCCAATTACTAAAACATTTCAATAATCAGCTCAAATCAACGGGGCTCCAAAATCACGGAAGATACAGAAATACCACAGCACATCGTGTGCGCTTGAAAATGAGTACGAAACTCAAAATCGAACTCCGTCAAGGGTCACGCAAGAATCGGAGTTACAATGGAGATACAGATCTCGAAATCCACTACTGAAATCTAATATACACTAGTCGAATACTATAATACGTATATAATACGCATCCTTGGAAAAAAAATCTCCTTAAATTGAATAAAACACATGCAAAATCTTTTCTGAATCGCCGTATGATGCGTAACTCACGGCACAAGTGACAGACGCTCATTTGTAAAGTAATAAATATACGTTCATATATGTTTTTCTCAAATATACGTTCCGCCGTTTTGAAATATCTCAAAAGATTTTCCTTTATAAATGTTCATATCGCTCGCGGACACGTAGGAAATAGCGAGACAATTGCTCCCTTTTGAAAACCTCTTGGTAAAATTTTTATGCATGCAAAGTACTCAAGTACTGTCCTCAAATCAGTCATGTTCGGCTACTACATAATATAGTGCCCATCATGAAAACAAAGTGATCAAGAGCAAAATCAGCCTCAAAAGGCGTATCCAACAATCACGTACGTCTCATGCGCACGGAAATCAAAGCTAAATACAAGTGTTATGAATGTGCACAAGACCGAACTAAGTGCAACCGGTGTGCACAAAAGCATCTGTCAAATGCAACGGGTGTGCATGACAACATCAAGTGCATCTAGAGTGCACGAAAATCTCAACCCAGTGCAACTAACCTGCACGAATGGAAATCTAAATCAAATGCATCCAACATGCACGATTAGAACCTCAATCAAGTGCATATGACATGCACGAAAAATCTAATCAAGTGCATCAAACATGCACGAATAAAATCCAAATCAAGTACATCCAACATGCACGAATAAAATCTCAATCAAGTGCATCCAATATGCACGAATAAAATCTCAATCAAGTGCATTCGACATGCATGAATTAAAATCTAAATCAAGTGCATCCGGTGCGCACAAAATCCTACACCATGCGTCTAATATGCGCAAAAATCCAACCCAAGCGCATCAGGTCCGTATAAAGCATCTAGTGTAGTAGCATGCACGAAAATGAACATCAAGTGCAAACACGCACAAAAAACATAAATCTGGTGAAACAAATACTCAAAGACATAAGTCAGATGGTACCAATGTACGGAGTATAGATATAGTGCAACCAATGCACGAAATATCAATCTTGTGCAACCAATGCACAAAATATAAATCTAGTGCAACAAATGCACGAAATACGAATCTGGTGCAACAATGCACAAAAAATAAATCTAGTGCAACAAATGCACAAAATACAAATTCGGTGCAGCCAATGCACGAAAACTCATCCATATCTTAAATGCTCACAAAAAAAACACCGAGCATGCCAAGGTGTATTAAAATCATAAGCGTGTGCAACTGTGTGCACAAAACATGTATCAATGCACTGCAAGCACATGTGAGCTATACCGAGTGCAAAAATCAAATCGAGTGCGTACTATATGCACAAAATCAAATCAACCGTATGAAATCCACGCAATCATAACCACGTGCTACCAAGGCACAAAATCGACATCAAGTGCAATAGTATGCACAATTCATAAACCAACACAACGGTGTATAAAACATATATCAAGTGCAATAACTATGCACAAAATATAAATACCCAGTAGGTGCAGCCATGATGCACGAAAACAACATCATGAAACTCAATCCTAAAACCTTAAATCCAAGCGATATAAGCATGATACTCGGATCACAAACGCAAATCGCAACAAATGACATTGAGGTACACTTCCTACAAGGTCGAAAAATGTCGGTGCGCCCAAAACTGGCAGAGCAAGAATATCCGCCTGCCTCCTGCTCATAGTCTAGCGTTGTCTATCTCTGAGTCCTCATTTTCTCTGTAGATTACCAATCTCGCAATCCATCGGCTCATCGGCCCGGTCAGGTGTACTAACAGAAACGATTCCACTCTGACACTCCTCTGGTCATCTCTTGGCCAATTAGTATGACCACTCGTAAAACAGCACGTCATTGGCGTCGGCCTCTGATCCTCTGAATACACATAACACAACCGATCCTCGGTGCAAATCTTATCGCAGCAGTGTCCTCGAAGAAACCTGCTCAAGGTCTCTTCCGATCTCGCCTATGCCGAACTATACGGAGGTTGGTACTCTTACATAATCTTTTCTCGTTTCTGGACATCTGCGTTCTCAGCATAGCATTTTCTCGGGAACTGGCCGTATCCCAACGCCTCTGTATACATATCAGATCTCTAATCTTAACGGGGAGTAACAACAGCTCGTTAGCATCTCGCACGAACCTTTTGTTTCATCCGTCTTCATTATCGTCCACATCGAAATCATGTCATGCTATCTGCGTACTGCAATTTATTCTCGGCTACAGTCAATCCGGAGTCTCTCACATAGACTCGAAATTACGAACTCGGTATCTTCGTCACTCTGTAGACGATATCTAGCTGAACACGTCTTCGGGAACTCATCCCAATCATCGGAGGAATACTCTATATTCGTCCATTTTCGATCAACTCACAACGCACCTGGGTGAGGTCCTCTATTCGAAGCTGGTCAACTTACTGATCTCCTATCGGATCATCCAACGAACAACGTCATCTCTAGATCGATCTACTCTAGATCTGAATAAGATTCTCCACAGTGGAAATCTTTAACTCAACTGATCCTGGTCGGCGCATCAAATCAGACGAATCATCTCAGTCGCTCAACTCAACTCAAGATAGACTAGCTATCTTCTGTCGCATCTATGTCTGAAAGCTCCAGCGATCTCAGCTCATAAGCTTTGGAAGCGACATCCCATCAATCTCAGCAACGACTAGGTCATCTGTCTACACAGTAGACAACATCACGATCTTTGAGGTAGGCTGTACATCAACAGTCCTCTCACAACAGGCAGACTCTATCAGTGGCCCGGTCATCTGGTGCAAAACCGAACACTCGCCTCAAACGAGAGGTCACAACACAAACACTAAATCGAGACATTCCCATGTCACCAGAAAACACGATGGTCAGTCATCGTCCACGACGAGCTCGCCCTGACTGCATCACTAGCAGCAGATCAATCTGCGCTCAAACCATGGTGACAAGAACCTCAAGCATGTATCGATGAAGATAGATTAAAGGGATGAAAAGAATCAACAGATCCAGAATGGATACATGATCATAAGGAGGAACGGAATCAATGTGAGTATGATCATGGGGACGAATAGAATCAAGGATCTCAAATATATACATCCTAAGGTCACTTAAGCGGAGTGTCGTATCGTAAGTATGCCGCGGAACATACGCATGGTACGTCACTCTACTTGAGTTACCTACTCCATCAATCTGGGTCAACCTATGTAACAAAAGTTTGGGTCTAATACCCTCCCTGTTCAAGTCTAAGTTCCATAAGGTCAAGCCTAGGTTCTGAAATAGATTACGCCCTAGACTCCGCAAAGTCAAACCCAGACTCAAACCAAGGTTAAACCTAGCACTCTGATACCAATTTTGTCACGACCCGAAATTTAGTTCGTGACCGGCACTTAAATCATACAACGTCTAAAGGCGTAACGTAAATTAAGTAAGACGAAGCCCAGAAATCTAATCTTTTTAAGGAAAATAAAATAGTTGAAGTTTTGAAATAAAAGTACGATGGAATCAAAAGTTTTCTTAAATGCATAGATAATGGAACATGAAAATGCAAGTGGATTATATTAGTTGAAAAACATGTTTAGTCTTTTTTAAAAATTTGGCCAGCACCTCCCTTATATATTTTGATCCAAAACCATATATACAAGATAATAATAAAGGTATCCCCACGCGGGAGCTAGCTCTTCGCCAATCGACGGAATCACAATCACGCAAGTCAGAAATATAGGTATACGACGCCCAACGGCGAAGATCAACATAAAGGGATAGTGAATAAACCAAGACATCAAATCCACCAAGCGAACATATAACCCATTGCTCTAAGTCTCGCAACCACAAGTCTTGCTAAGTCTTATTACTTATACAAATACTAGTTTCTGATTGATGGAGTTGACTAGATACAACAGGAATAATAATACAAGAGTGGACACGATCCAATATGTCCTACCTACCATAGAGAATCACCCAAATGCAAGCTGTGTGCCAGCGATACCGCTACTGATCCATACGGTCGAACCTGCAAGAACTGTGGCACAACGGGGGGGAGTTTCCAACTCGTGAGTAGAAAATATCAGCAGGTAGAAATCGAATAAAACAACGATTTCCTAGGTCAACTATATCATGAAGGTAATACTATGATATCTAGGGTGACCGTATATGCATATATGCAAACAATAATCAATGCTTGTATGCATGTGAATATCATCCACGTGTCCATCAATGACACAACAACATCATGGAACCTGAGTGTCCAACATCGACACTCGAAATATCATGAAAGCATATGCATGTAAATATGAGGATATCAACCAACGTGTGTCCATCAACGACACATCTAAATCATGGAACCTGAGTATCCAACATCGACACTCGAAACATCATGAAACCCGTGTCCAACATCGACACGTAAATCCTCATATCTCGGGCTCCGTCATCTCGGATCGGCCTACGGGCTCCGTCAGTCCGAATCGGCCCATATCATCTCACGACTCAGTCAGTCTCCTCCGGATAACCGCTGAGCCCAAATACTATCACCGGTAGGTAGTAGTCCCTCTGCCAGGCTCATCGCCTACTGCACATCATACCTTTCTTGGCCCGGGGTACCATACCGGGTCCACCATGTGTTAGTTATATGTATGCCTTAGAGGCCATTACTGTACATGCGTTGTATATTGTAGTGGATGCTGGGACATATATAGGGAGGACTTTCTTGCTCGACATGATAGTATGCTATCTGTTTACTCTTTATCTTAACATGTACTCTGATTGTCTCTATGTCACATGTTGATAAAGCCCTTAAGATGAGTACTTGACTACCAGGACTATGATGCAGATCATACTAGTGGGGACAGTGTAGTCGCCATGTACATCCTTCAAAAGTTCCTAGTCGTGGGAGTACCGAGACAGGGCATCGATACTCCAGTGTAGACTAGCGTATGCGCTTCTTGACCCATATGATGGGAGATGGATGATCTCATATCCATTAGTGTTTGACATCAGAGAAGGTATATGGGTGCTCAGTGGAGACTGGGTACACTGGACGGACTCGCCGAGAACTCCCAGATGGTATTATACCTCACGTCAGATGGCAGTTCTCTGGTGACACTGGTACAAGTTAGTCTATAAACCCGAGATCGTCATAGAGTCTTGTGTGATTCCCACTGTGCTTTGATTTCCATCATACCACGTCCAAGAGGGCGTGCAAAACGGTGGCTTTTGGATACAGTCCCGAATCACATGGAGGCAATGAGCGATAGGAGGGGTTTCGTCACTCCCGGTATAGGGAGTTGATGTTGTGCTGTGTTCGATTGGCTATAACTGGAAATCCCTAGCCAGGGTTGCTGAGATTTACTGGTAAGTGTTATCAGTAGTTTCTCAAACTGTTATGGACCTCATATCAACACGAGTTATCAAGCTACTGGGGTCTGACGTTTACCACCCCTAGGCGAGATATGCGGCATATCAAACGAAGAGACCGGACTGTACGGGAGTGTTACTGGTTGGATTCACGGGAGAATGTACAGGCTTGCTTGTTGATCTTCTGATTGCTCAATACCTGGGTGGCTGTTACGTTTAGCTGACCGCTTGTAGCTTGTGGGTGTTTGATATGATCATTACCTACTGCCGGCGTATTGACGATTCTTTAGAGTCCTACACAGAGGTTTCCTGGCTCAGGCAAAACGGAGTAGGAGCACATATGTGCGGGACCGAGAACAATACGTGTATGCGATACCGTGTTAGATTCTCGCGATATGAGATATCGGTCGGGTATATGGGATATAGCCGGGTCATCGGATCAAGTGTTGATTCGATGAACCGATACAGATTATATTAGTCGGTCATTTGTGAAATAGCCGGATTATCGGATCAAGAGTTGATTCGATAATTTAATGTATAATTATATATTTGATATATTTAATTACATTAACTAATATAAGCTCACTAAAAGATTCTTTTTCTCACTCGGGTAATACATTGATATATATGTGATATATGTTAATTGTATTATTTTATTTTGTTACAATAAATATTATATATGTGATATATAATATTGTAACATGTTATGGTTATAAATGCAACATGATTTGTGGAGTTTAAATATGGTTAGGGTTTGGATTAGGGTTAAACTTTCATGAACCTTTCAAGAAGCTTCTTGAAGTTTTGACTTTGACCTTGATATTTTGTGATATTTTGCAAAGATATTTTTTTAACCCAACCCAACCCTTTAACCATAGTTAATTCTATACATGGGTTAAGTCTTCATACTTAACCCATGGTTGCATTTCTAACCCCACTTGATTCATTATTCATCACAAAAGGAAAATTCTTTTTCTTCCTTGAGTTCTTAAAAAGCTTTCTAGCTTTTTCATACATGATGAAAATGAGTGAGATAAAGAAAACAAATGAGAGCTAAATTCTTATTTCATCATCCTCATCTATTTTAGCCACTTAGATTAGGGTGTTTGCTTTGTTAACACTTGATTAGTAAAGCAAAAACTTGGGCTTGAGTTTCTTCAAGGTAGATCATCTTTGTTATCGAAGATTGGAAGCAAGCTTGCATCTTTCTCTTCATGGAGCCTCTCATGAGTCCGGATACTCGATGATCGCAGTGAAGGGACCTCAACACGGAGCTTTAGAAGTGAAGGAATGGACTACAAAGGTTGTAATCCTCAACTCTTAGATGTAAAGTTGTTTACTTGCATGTTTGTTTCGCCTAATCTCTAGTCTAAGATCTTGGTTAGGGTTGTTCGGCACGTCTAAATTTTAAATTGGGCATGGTTGATGCCTTATAGACCCTTATGAGAGTGCCTAGTAACCCTACAATGGTTTCAGAGCCAAGCTAGAGCTTTATGCGATGTCTTGACGAAATTTAAAATCCGATCGAACCCCGAAACATCGTGTTTTACCCCCTCTCTGGAAATTTTTTAAAATGTTGATTTTTTCTGTATTAAAAATACTCAGAAAATTAAGTAGGCGATTTTATGGATATGTATGAAAAACGACCCCATGAATCCATCAAAGCGCCGCTGAACCGCGGCCAAACCAGGGTATTGGCGACGGTTCCGCGGCAAGACTTGAGGATTAAGGGATTGTTTTTCAACGGTTGATCCGTAGGTATTTCCTAATGTTTCTGGGAATTTTTAATTTTACTCAAGTGTTGAGTTTTCTGGAGATCTTTTGTATTCGTTGATTCGATCGGAAAGTTTAACTCCGTTTAACGTTTTCCGGGTAATTTAGAATATGTTAAAAAGTTCGAACGGATATTAATAACTCACTTTTTCCCTTACCGGAAAATTTCCAAGTGTTGGATTTTTTCCTTAATTAAAGAACATTCATTGTCATGCAAGTAATGCGGTGGACCCTCTAGAAGAACACAAACCTTAACTCGATTATGTGATTGTTTGAACCGCCTCTAAACCTTAGGGTTTGGGGCAGTACGGTGTTGCCACATGTGAGGCGTTGGTTTGACTCTTCTACGGCTGGACCATTGGTACTATGGCATGTGATGGATACTTTTTGAACTCCGCTCAAGTGTTGAGCTATTTGGGAAATTTTGGGTGTTTGTTTATTCGATCAGAAAGTTTAACATTGTCTATTTATCTGGAATGTGATACAATATTTGGAATCTACAAGTAGTTATGAGATAACTAATTTGAATGTTGTAAATCTAGCAGTTTAGTCTCATTTGATCGGTTGCCACGGGATTTTGATGTGATCAAAAGTCCGTCGCAATCACGTAGCGTACGCGGATACTCGCCGGGTAAACTTAATAGATAGCCACGCCTCATAGCCCCGACCAAGTGACTGTAGGAGAACCCCGTCGCCAAAATCATCCGTTCGGGTGCTCGCGGCAGCGGTGTTCCGCCTTAGTGCACTTCGTTGTTGGCATCCGAGGGTGCGGCCGTCTACTAAAGTTTGCGACGAGCATTCAATCAGGATGTCGGGAATCTTGTTGAATTTCCCGACTTGATATTGAAAAGTGTTTTCGAGATCGAGACTAAAATACGGGGTTTATAATTGTTAGGCATGCGATGTCTAAGGAATTCATTTGGTTAGGCATGCGATGTCTAAGAAGGTTGCGGATTCCAACTGTTATAGTTTTACACTTTCTTTTCTGCGAAGCGTAGTATGTGGTGTATCGCCGGCTTCGTTGCTATACATCAACGACAATCGGGATACGCATGCTTGCTTACGTTGATGATATGAGATATTATGTGTTGCTGTGATATGTTATATTGGATCGTCGCGTTTTGAATAGTCGGGGGTTTTATGTGAGATGAGGGTTTTTCTTTTTCATTCATGTAAAATTCATTGTATGTAATATTCTTTTACTGGGGCACTTCCAGGCTGAGGATGATGTTGCCAGTGTATATTATTTACTTTTCCGCATTAGGTAGACCCAAGGCGGGGAACACAAGTAACCGGGTTCTAAGGTCCAGTGGAAGGCCATCTCGAGGAGTCGAGACCGGGTCTCTTAACCCTAGAATTGACAGTGTTGCTTGCCGCTCTCGTAGGGGTCTAGGGATGTGGGTTTGGCTATTCATTGCGACCGTGGAATCCGTGTTTTATACAGGCTCGATATAAAATACGGACGTCCTAGTATATCCAATATTTCATTTGTTATCTTCTACTGCAATGTTCTGTGATGAGATCATATTACTGCCTAAGACGAATGTTTATATTATATATATGAGATATATGTTATATTGTTGATTTCGTTTCAAATGTGATGCTTGTGAAGCATAATAAAATGGTACTTCATTAATGAGATTAATGAAACTAAAAGAAACCTAAAGATGTTGTAGAAACTTGTTTAAAAACTGGTAGCTCTAGTTCTTGCTTTGCATAGCGGTGTTCCTTGCAGAACATCCAGCACCTTATTCGATAAGGAAAGAGCCGAGATCCCTTCACCGGGAGTGACCTCTTTAGCAAAACTGACAGATGCTACAAACTCGGTTTGTCTTTTAATTGTTTTTATAGTTTTTGCTTTGCATAGTGATATTTGTGAAATATCCCGCACCTTATTCAATGAGGAAAGAGCCGAGATCCCTTCACCGGGAGTGACCTCTTTAGCAAAACTAGAAAAGGCCTAAAAAACATTCCATTTAAAATCACTCGATTCTACAACGATATCAAGTTCATTACGCAAAGGGTTTTCTTAAAAACCTGTCATAGCCCTCTGTTATTTCAAATAAGTACTACTTAGTATTCGTATTACGTTGGTTGACCTTAGTCAAGGCGTAGTGTGAGGTAGCTATTTATGCTTATCTGCATAAGCATATGATGCGATTGAGTTAGGGTAGTCGTGCGACTTTGTTGACCTTAGCCAAGGGCCGTGCGGGTGGGTTTAATTCAATTGGGAAATGATGGGTTGAACTTGGCTAGCACTTATGATTTGTTGACCTTAGCCAAGGTCATAAGTTGCTAGGAGCAAAATATTATTGGGAATTTCAAGTGTTGAAATTTGCAATGAGATTGCATATCTTCTATGAGATAGTTGGATCCCGATACCCGCTGCGAGTAAGAGTTACTCCTGAGAGAGTTTTACACATTACAATTAGCCGATCAAGTAGGTGTCTAGAAAGGTGTCAACGGGGTTACGCCCCTGGAAAAACGAGGTTTATTTTAATTAGGTCCGTGCGAAAGCACGGGGAACCTCCCTCAAAGTTCCGGCACTGGCCTAGCTGAAAGATTGGAGAACTTGTAGAGTGTAATTAATCCCGGCTAGTCTTTCCTTTTATGGTTTGAAGGAAGATTTGACTAAAACAGTGGGAGACATCCTGATTAGATATATTAATAACCAATCGAATCTTGCAAGAGCATACGCTGAGTGTTTTCTTCTATCTCTCTCCAGGTAGCGACCATGTCACGCCTTAATTAAGATAATAATACGGATGTATTGACCGAACCCGCTTATTATACTACGCTAGGGAACGTTGGTCCCGCTCCAACTTATAATTGTTATAAGATAGAGCAGGAAATATGGGCTTACCAGAATTCCCGTGACGCCCAAACGAAGAAAGTGCATGCTGATGCATCTTCTTCGGGTGTGTTTCAATACCGAGAACTATTTCTCAGTATCCTTTACGTCCTGGGTATGAGATACCGGATCAGGATCCCATAAATGTAATTTGTTACATGGGCTACAGATAGATAGAGAACTGAGAACGGGTGATAAGTTTCATGAGTTGGAAATGATGCAAGTGTTGCAGCTAAGTCTGTTGGCAGTTATCACCTTGTGTTACTAGAATGCATTGATTCTGAATGAATGTTATTAGATACCGAACCTGATATACAACATCATATCAGTCTCTTTATTAGTAAAGAAGGATATAATTTTGTATTGTTGGATAATGTTTTGAACATTTCCTATATCAAGAGTTGATCGGTTCAGGCACGTTATCTAAAAGTATAGACGTTCTAAATCAAACCACGGTTCTTAACGTACAGAACATACACAAGAGGAAGAGTTCATAAATGAACGAATCCTTCTTGAGGCATTGTAGACTAGGTCATATCATTGCGACCCGACTAGCTGAAGTTACATAAAGATGCATATTTAAATTAGTTTGGATTTACATCTTGTAAAACTTGCCAGTCATGTCACAAAAATAAGATGACCACAGCTCCGTTTATTAGAAACAGAGAAAGAGTTAGTGAACTCTTGGGATTGATATATGCTGATGTGTGAAGTTCCCCTGTCTACACATGCCAAGGCCGGTTCTTTGTATTTCATTACATTCACTGATTATCTCTCAAGATCCGGACATATGTTCCTGTTGAAACACAAGTCTGGACCTTTTGAGAAATTCAATGAATATAAGTTAGAAGTAGAGAACCAAATACCGGGTACAAGTATTATGTCCTTTGATGTGATCAAGGAGGAGAATACTTGAGCACGGAATTCCTGGACTATTCTAAAGGAGAATGAGATTCTTTCTCAGCATTACTCCTCCGTATACACCACAGCACGACGGTGTATCGGGACGGAGCAATTACACCCTATGTGATATGGTGTGCTCTATGATGAGTACTACTGAGTTTCCTATTTTCTTTTAGGGTTATGCACTTGAGAAGTTGCATACCTATTGAATAGGGTTCCAACCAAATCAGATGCCTACCACTCCATATGTGATATGGTATGGGAAGAGCCCATCTCTTAAAGATGTTAAGATTTGGGGTTGTCCGGCCTATGTCAAAAGCAAAATCCGGACAAGCTCGAGGCATGGTCAGTTCTGTGGAAGTTTGTTGGATATCCCAAGTATTCGCAAGGGAATATCTTCTACCACACTGAGGAATAAAAGATGTTTTATTTCTCGGCATACCACTTTTTGAGAAAAAGGGAATTTCTTGTGAAGAAATTAATGGTCATGAGGTAGAATTGGAAGGAGTTCCAGCTATACAAACTACAGCTGATGATTTGGTAAAATTCGGAGGACTCAATAGTTTCCAACGAACCTCAGCCTCTCCACCAATCTGGTAGGGTTCCTCATCCACTTGAGAGATACTTCGGTTTCTCTATGATAGTGGGAACGAGGATTGCATCATGAGATGATGACCCAACTAGTTTCGAGCAGGACATCAGGAGTGGGGACTCTGTGAGAATGGCTGGATGCTTAGCGATCTGAGATGGAATCCTTATACACCAACAAAGTATGGACTTTGGTTGCTTTATCTGAAGGGTTAAATCCCCATCAGGAGCAAGTATATCTTGAGAAGATTACTTGGTGTACATGGAAAAGTTAAGACTTTCAAAGCTATGCTTAAGTCCATCCAGATCCTACTTGCCACTGCTACATACCATGACTACGATATCTGGCGGTTGGGTGTCATGACTGCTTTTCTAAATATTGATTTGGAAGAGAGCGTCTATAAGTACACAGCCAGAGGGCTTCGTAGACAGTGGGAGCAGCGAAAACGTGAGCAAGATGTTTTATGTGATAAATCAGGCATCGCGGAGTTGAAACGTCTGTTTTGATGTAATAGTCAGAGTTTGACTTCATCAAAATGGTAGATGAACCAAGTATATACAAAAAGGTAGTAGGGAGTATGGTGGTGATCCTCGTATAGTACGTGGATGACATACTCTTGATAGGGAAGTAGTTTCCTATGCTACGCTCGGTCAATCTCCTCTTATCACAAAGATTCTCCGTATAGGATCAAGGTGATACCTCCTAAATCCTAAGTTATGGATCTATGAGATAGATCTAATTGGATGTTAGGATTCTCACAAGTTGTAGTGAAATGGTATCAATCGATCCTGAGGAGAATCACTGGAAAGGTTCCAGGGTGATAAGGACGACTGAATGTCAGTCGCAGGCATTGTCTTTACCCTCAGTGGAGGGACGGTATGTTGGAAGAGTTCCAAGCTAGATACCGTGACTTACTAGACAATCAAAGGCAAGATACATCGTTACCAAGGATGCTACCAAAGAAGCAGTCTAGATATATATATGAGTTCATGAGATGAACTTCGTTCCTGTCATTGTGTGACAATGGAGTTGTGGCTTATGCCAAGGAACCCCCATCCCATCAGAGATCCAGACATATTCTTAGGCAGTATCGTCTGATCATGGAGATGGTTAATCTCCAGGAAGATCGAGGTTAGGAGAGTAGACACAGAGGAAAACAATGCGGATCCACTCAAAAAGGCCTATTTCCCAGTAGAGACTTTTATGGGATGGTTGAGTATGAGATACTTCAACCACAGCTTATTGTTGGGTATGCGATACCACAACAGATGGCCCTAGTGCAAGTGGGAGATTGTTAGTTATATGTATGCCCTAGAGGCCATTACTGTACATGCGTTGTATATTGTAGTGGATGCTGGGACATATATAGGGAGGACTTTCTTGCTCGACATGATAGTATGCTATCTGGTTACTCTTTATCTTAACATGTACTCTGATTGTCTCTATATCACATGTTGATAAAGCCCTTAGGATGAGTACTTGACTACCAGGACTATGATGCAGATCATACTAGTGGGGACAGTGTAGTCGCCAAGTACATCCTTCAAAAGTTCCTAGTCGTGGGAGTACCGAGACATGGCATTGATACTCCAGTGTAGACTAGCGTATGAGCTTCTTGACCCTTATGATGAGCGATGGATGATCTCATATCCATTGGTGTTTGACATCAGAGAAGGTATACGGGTGCTCAGTGGAGACTGGGTATACTGGACGGACTCGCCGAGAACTCCCAGATGGTATTATACCTCACGTCAGATGGCAGTTCTCTGGTGACACTGGTACAAGTTACTCTGTAGACCCGAGATTGTCATAGAGTCTTGTGTGATTCCCACTGTGCTTTGATTTCCATCATACCACGTCCAAGAGGGCGTGCAAAACGGTGGCTTTTGGATACAGTCCCGAATCGCATGGAGGCAATGAGCGATAGGAGGGGTTTCGTCTCTCCCGGTATAGGTGTTAGTTATATGTATGCCCTAGAGGCCATCACTGTACATTGGATGTATATTGTGGTGGATGCTGGGACATATATAGGTAGGACTTTCTTGCTCGACATGATAGTACGCTATCCGGTTGCTCTTTGTCTTAACGTGTATACTTTCCGTCTCTCTGTTACATGTTGATAAAGCCCTTAGGATGTGTACCCGACTTCCAGGACTGTGATGCAGATCATACTAGTGGGGCCTGGGTAGTCAATGAGTACATCCTTCATTGTTCCTAGTCGAGGGAATATCGAGACAGGGCATCGATATTCCAGAGTAGACTAGCGTATATCTTCTCGACCCATGCGATGGGCGATGGATGATCCCATATCCATTGGTGTTTGACATCGGAGATGGTATGCGGGTGCTCAGTGGAGACTGGGTACACTGAACGGACTCGCCGAGAACTCCCAGATGGTATTATACCTCACGTCAGATGGCAGTTCTCTGGTGACACTGGTACAGCTTAGTCTGTTGACCCGAGATCGTCATAGAGTCTTGTGTGTCTCCCACTGTGCTTTGATTTCCACCCTACCACGGCTCTACTGAGGCGTGCAAACAGGTGGTTTTTGGGTATAGTCCCGATTCACATGGAGGCAATGAGCGATAGGAGGGGATTCGTCTCTCCCGGTATTGGGGGTTGATGTTGCGCAATGCACGACTGGCCATAACAGGAAATCCCTGGACAGGGTTGCAGTGATATACTGGTAAGAGTTATCAGTAGTTTCTGTAGGGTTCCTAGGCACCCCAAGGAGGTCTCACAAGGCATCAACCATGCCATTTTCAAATTTAAACGGTGCCGAGAAACCCGACTACGGATCGTTGGCTAGAAATCTAGGCGAAAATGAAACTAGTTAACAACTTAACTAAAATTTAAACGGAAATACAACCTTTGTAGATCCGGTGCTCCACCTCCATAGCTCCGTAACGAAGTCCCCTCGCTGTCCAAATGAATTCCCGGGCTCTAGCGTCGGCTTCGTCGGAGAATGGGCAAGCTAGGTCATCGACGACGTGCCGAAAATGATCTACGTCGAGGCATCGCTAGATCAAGCTCCAACTTCGCCAAGTCAAGAAACTTGTGAAGAAAACACACTCTACTACTTGGCAAGAGGTAGAGGATGAAGAAATAGGAAGTGGGTAGACTTTAGATTTGGATTTCTCACTCTTTTTCATCACTTGCCATTGATGGAGGCAAGCTTTCTTCACTTGAAGAAATGAAGAAGAAGAAGGTAAATGTTATGACAAGTTAATTCCAAAAAGAAAATTAAAAGAATACTTATCATAACCAAACCATGGTCAAGTGTAGAGAATAAATCATGGTTAGTGGGATGGTTAGGGTTAAGCATGAGACAAAATGGTCACTTGGTCAAAGTCTTCATGAAGCTTCATGAACAAAACAAAACATGCCACCATTTTCACATTTGCTTTTCTTTTTCCAAAAGAATAAATAAATGAATAAAATGAATAAGGAAAAAGTAAACCCTAACCATTTCATTAACCAAGGTTTAATTCTTTACACTTAACCAAAAGGCATGCATCATCAAACATGATACAAACAAGTGCACAAAATCATATCGCATATGCAATGCGCACATCCGAGTGAGAAAATCCATCTTAAAGTGAACCAATACTAGTTAATGCAAAGTAATATATCAAATATATAATTATGCATTAAATCATTAAATCAACACTTGATTTAACGATCCGGTCATATCGCATATAACCGACTAGTATTCTATGTATCGGCTTATCGAACCAACCCTTGATTCGATAACTAGGTTATATCGCATACAACCTTTCGATACATTCATCGCGAGAATGGAATACGGTATCACATACACGCATTATTCTCGGTCCCGCACATATCTCATATGCGCTCCTATTTCGTTTCGCTTGAGCCAGGAAACCTCTGTGTAGGACTCTAAAGACTCGTCAATACGCCGGCAGCAGGTGATGATCATATCAAGCACCCACAAGCCGTAAGCGGTCTGCTAAACGTAACGGCCACCCGGGTATTGAGCGATCAGAAGATCGACGAGCAAGCCCGCTCACACTCCTGTGAATCCAACCAGTAACACTACCGTACAGTCCGGTCTGATCGTCTGATATGTCGCATATCTTGCCTAGGGGTGGTAAACGTCAGACCCCAATAGCTCGATAAGTCGTGTCGATATGAGGTCTATAACATTTCGAGAAACTACTGGTAACACTTACCAGTAAATCTCAGCAACCCTGGCCAGGGATTTCCTGTTATAGCCAATCGAACACAGCGCAACATCAACTCCCTATACCGGGAGAGACGAATCCCCTCCTATCGCTCATTGCCTCCATGTGACTCGGGACTGTACCCAAAAACCACCATTTTGCACGCCCTCTTGGACGTGGTAAGATGGAAATCAAAGCACAGTGGGAACCACACAAGACTCTATGACGATCTCGGGTCAACAGACTACTCTGTACCAGTGTCACCAGAGAACTGCCATCTGACGTAAGGTATAATACCATCTGGGAGTTCTCGGCGAGTCCGTCCAGTGTACCCAGTCTCCACTGAGCACCCGTATATCATCTCTGATGTCAAATACCAATGGATATGGGATCATCCATCGCCCATCTGTATGGGTCGAGAAGGTATACGCTAGTCTACTCTGGTATATCGATGCCCCGTCTCGATACACCCACGACTAGGGACTTTGAAGGATGTACTTATGGACTACCATGTCCCCACTAGTATGATCCGCATCATAGTCCAGGTAGTCAAGTACAGATCCTAAGGGCTTTACCAACATGTAACAGAGAGACAATTAGTGTACACGTTAAGGTAAAGAGCAACCAGATAGCATACTATCATGTCGAGCAAGAAAGTCCTCCCTATATATGTCCCAGCATCCACTACAATATACATCCTATGTACAGTAATGGCCTCTAGGGCATACATATAACTAACAATCTCCCACTTGCACTAGGGCCATCTGTAGCAGTGGTTGCAGTATCTCATACTCAACCATCCCATAAAAGTCTCTCTCTGGGAAAAGGCCTTTGTGAGTGGATCCGCTGTGTTTTCCTCTGCGTCTACTCTCCTAACCTCGATCCCTTGGAGATCAAGCATCTCCATGATCAGGTGATACTGCCTTAGAATATGTCTGGATCACTGATGGGACCGGCGTTCCTTGGCATAAGCCACACCTCCATTGTCACACAATGGGAGGAACGTAGTTCATCTCATGAACCACTATACACCCAAACAGCCTCATTGGTAGCATCTTAAGTAGCGATGTATCCAGCCTTTATCGTCTAGTATGTCACGGTATCTAGCTTGGAACTCTTCCAACATACCGTCCCTCCACTGAGGGTAAAGACAATGCCTGTGACTGACATTCAGTCGTCTTTATCACCCTGGAACCCTTCCAGTGATTCTCCCCAGGATCGGTTGATACCGTCTCAATACAACTAGTGAGAGTCCTAACATCCAATTAGATCTATCTCATAGATCCAAAAACCCAGGATTTAGGAGGTATCACTTTGATCCTATATGGAGAATCATTGTGATAAGCGGAGATTGATCGAGCGTAGCATAGGAAACTCCTTCCCTTTCAAGAGTATGTCATCCACGTACTCTACGAGGATCGTCACCATACTCCCTACTACCTTTTTGTTTATACAAGGTTCATCTATCATTTTGATGATGTCAACTTCTTTGACTAATTCATCAAAACAGACGTTCCAACTCTGCGATGCCTGCTTTATCCTATAAAGCATCTTGCACACGTTTCCGCTGCTCCCACTGTCTACGAGGCCCTCTGGCTGTGTACTTATAGACACTCTCTTCTAAACATCATTTAGAAAAGCTGTCATGACACCCAACCACCAGATATCGTAGTCATGGTATGTAGCCGTGGCAAGTAGGATCTGGATGGACTTAAGCATAGCTACTTAGAAAAGGTTTCATCATCATCCATACCTGGTCAATGATGTAGACCTTTAACAAGTCTAGCTTTGAAAGTCTCAACTCTTCCATGTACACCAAGTAATCTTCTCAAGATATACTTGCTCCTGATGGGGATTTAACCCTTCAGATATAGCAACCAAAGTCCATACTTTGTTGGTGTATATGGATTCCATCTCAGATCACTAAGCATCCAGCCATTCTTACAGAGTCCCACTCCTGATAGCCAGCTCGAAACTAGTTGGTTCATCATCTCATGATGCAATCCTCGCTCCCACTGTCATAGAGAAACCGAAGTATCTCTCAGGTGGGTGAGGAACCCTACTAGATCGGCGGAGAGGCTGAGGTTCATTGGTAATTATTGAATCCTTTGGTTCTATCAAATCTTCAGCTGCAGTTTTGTATAGCTGGAACATTTCCAGTTCTACATGACTGACCTTGCCTCGAGCTTGTCCGGATTTTGCTTTTCACACATAGGCCGGACAACCCCAAATCTTAACTAACTTAAGAAATGGGCTCTTCCCATACCATATCTCATATGGAGCGGTAGGCAACTGATTTGATTTGAACCCTATTCAATAGGTATGCAGCTTCTCAAGTGCATAACTCCCAAAAAGGAAATAGGTAACTCAGTAGTACTCATCATAGAGCACACCTTATCATATAGGGTGTGATCGCTCCGCCCCGATATACCATCGTGCTATGGTGTATACGGAGGAGTAATGCTGAGAGAGAATCTCATTCTCCTTTAGAATAGTCCAGGAATTCTATGCACAAGTATTCTCCTCCCTGATCACATCAAAGGACATAATACTTATACCCGTATTTTGGTTCTCTACTTCTCGCTTATATTCTGTGAATATCTCAAAAGGCTCGGACTCATGTTTCAACAGGAACATATGTCTGAATCTTGAGAGATTATCAGAGAATGTAATGAAGTACAAAGAACCAGTCCTGGCATATGTAGACAGGGGACCTTACATACATCAACATGTATCATCCCAAGAGTTCACTAACTCTTTCTCTGTTTCCAATAAACAGAGCTGGTGTCATTATATCTTTGTGACATGACTGGCAAGTTTCACAAGATGTGGATTTAAACTGATTTAAATATGCATCTACATGTAACTTCAGCTAGTCGGGTCGCATTGATATGACCTAGTCTACAATGCCTCAAGAAGGATTCGTTCATTTCTGAACTCTTCCTCTTGTGTGTGTTCTGTATACTAAGAACTGTAGTTTGATTTAGAACATCAATGCTTTTAGATAACGTGCCTGAACCGATCAACTTTTGATATAGGAAATGTTCAAAGCATTATCCAACAATACAAAATTATATCCTTTCTTTACTAATAAAGAGACTGATATGATTTTGTATATCAGGTTCGGTATTTAATAACATTCGTTCAGAATCAATGTATTGTAATACAGGGTGACAGTGACCAACAGACTTGGCTGCAACTCTTGCCCCGTTTTTAGCCTCATGAAACTTATCACCCGTTCTCAGTTCTCTACCTATCTGTAGCCCTATGTAACAGATTACATATCTGGGATCCTGATCCGGTATCATATACCTAGGACGTAAAGGATACTGAGAAACAGTTCTGTATAATGAACAAACCCAAAGATGATGCATCAGCATGCACTCTCTTCGTTTGGGCGGCACGGGAATTCTGGTAATCCCCAATTTCCTGCTCTGTCTTATAACAATTATAAGTTGGAGCGGGACCAACGTTCCCCAGCTCAGTATAACAAGCGGGTTCGGTCAATAATCCGTATTATTATCTTGATTAAGGCGTGATATGGTCGCTACCAGGAGAGAGAGAGAAGAAAACACTCAGCGTGCACTCTTGCAAGAATAGATTGGTTATTATTTTATCTAATCAGGATGGCTCCCACTGCTTTTTATCAAATCTTCCTTCAAACCCTAAAAGGAAAGACTAGCCGGGATTAATTACACACTACAAGTTCGCCAATCTTTCAGCCAGGCCAGTGTCGGTACTTTGAGGGAGGTCCCCCGTGCTTTCGCACGAACCTAATTAATGTAAACCTCGTTTTCCCAGAGGCGTAACCTCGTTAACACCTTTCTAGACACCTACTTGATCGGCTAATTGTAATGTATAAAACTCTCCCAGGAGTAACTCTTACTCGCAGCGGGTATCGGGATCCAACTATCTCATAGAAGGTATGCAATCTCATTGCAAATTTCAACACTTGAAATTCCCGATAATATTTTGCCCCTAACCTCCTATGACCTTGACAAAGGCCAACAAACCATAGGATGCTAGTCAAGTTCAACCCGTCATTTCCTGATTGAATTAAACCCACCCGCACGGCCCTTGACAAAGGCCAACAAGGTCGCACGACTACCCTAACCCAATCTGCATCATATGCATAAGCAGATAAGCACCAGTTAGCTACCGCACACTGCGCCTTGACAAAGGCCAACAAACGCAGCACGAATACTAACTACTACTTATCTGAAATGACGGAGGGCTACGACAGGTTTTTCTGAAAACCTATTGCGTAATGAACTTGATATCGTTGTAGGATCGAATGAATTTTGAAATGGAGTGTTTTTGAGGCTTTTCTAGTTTTGCTAAAGGAGTCACTCCCGGTGAAGGGATCGTCGGTCCTTTCCTCGTCGAATGAGGTGCGGGATATATCATATATATCACTGTGCAAAGCAAAAACTCTTAAAAGCAATCAAAAGACAAACCGAGTATGTAGCATCTGCCAGTTATAGCTAAAGGAGTCACTCCCGGTGAAGGGATCTCGGTCCTTTCCCTATCGAATAAGGTGCAGGATATATCATATATACCGCTGTGCAAAGCAAGAACTGTAGCTACCTGTTTTATTTTGAAATTCGATTCTACAACATCTTAGGTTTCTTTTATTTCATTAATCTCATTAATGAAGTCCCATCATTTAAGTTACCTAAACATCACAGATAAATACGACGTACACTTATGCCATCCGCATTCGCCTCGATGTCCCCTCGTGCACCGTTAGGTTAGGTAACTAACGACAGAGCGGGGCAGGGCTAGCGCGGGTGTAAAACATAAGTAACGTCTATATAATATGTCATATATACTATATATTTATCTATCACAGAACATCACATGATCACATCACAGATATCGCAGCAGAAGAATCATATGAAATATTGGATATTCTAGGACGTCCGTGTTTTCAATACGAGCCAGTATAAAACACGGATTCCACGGTCGTGATGAATAGCCAAACCCACACCCCTAGACCCCTACGAGAGCGGCAAGCAACCCTACCAATTCTAGAGTTAGGAGACCCGGACTCGACTCCTCGAGTTGGTCTCCCACTGGACTCCAGAACCCGGTTACTTGTGCTCCCCTCCTTGGGTCTATCCTAGTGCGGAAAAGTAAATAATATACAAACGGTGACATCTTCCGCAACCTGGAAGTGCCCCAATAAAAGAATATTACATACAAGTTTTTACATGAATGAAAATGAAAAACACTCATCTCACATAAAAACCCCCCGGCTATTCAAACACGACGATCCAATATAACATATCCAGCAACACATAACATCACATGTCATCAACGTAAGTAAATATGCGCATCCCAATTGTCGTTGGCATATAGCAACGAAACCGGCGATATCACATATTACACTTACGGTCACAGAAAAGAAAGTGTAAAACTATAACAGTTGGAATCCGCAACCACCTCAGACATCGCATGCCTGACCAAATGAATTACTTAGACATCGCATGCCTAACAATTATAAACCCCGCATTTTAGTCTCAAAATTGAAAACACTTTTCAATATCAAGTCGGGCAATTCAACAAGATTCCCGACATCCTGATCGAATGCTCGTCGCAAACTTCAGTAGACGGCCGCACCCCCGATACCGTCGACGAAGTGCACCAAGGCGGAACACCGCTACCGCGAGCACCCGAACGGATGCTTTCGGCGACGGGGTTCTCCTCCAGTCACTTGGTCGGGGCTATGGAGTGAGGCTGTCTATTAAGTTTACCCGGCGAGTATCCGCGTACGCTACGTGATTGCGACGGACTTTTGATCACAACAAAATTCCGTGGCAACCGATCAAGTGAGACTAAACTGCTATGTTTATAACATTCATTCAGTTATCTCATAACTTCTTGTGAATTCCAATTATTGTATCACATTCCGAATAAATAGAAAATGTTAAACTTTCCGATCGAACAATTTAACATATTCTAAAAATACCCGGAAAAGCACACCGACAAAAATTAGACAGTCCGATCGAATACACCGAGTCCCCAATACAACCCAGAAAATATAACTCTGGAATAATTATTAAAAACATCCAGAACACACAAGAAACACCAACAGAAACAACTGAAGAAAACATACATCCTAATCATCACAGACGGCCGCGGAACCGCCGCAGAAGGGGGGTCAACGCCGCGGTTCCGCGGCCGTACTGTTGAATTAGGTTGTCGTTTTCTCCAGTTTTTCTTAGAATTTCCTGCACATTTCTCTGCATATTTTTAATTCCAAAAAATCCACATTTTACAGAAATGTCCAGAGAGCATGTTAAGGGTTTGGGTTTCGGGTCGATCGGACTTCAAATTCCGTCGGGACTTCGCCTAAGGCTCTAGCTAGGCTCTGATACCACTGTAGGGTTCCTAGGCACCCCAAGGAGGTCTCACAAGGCATCAACCATGCCATTTTCAAATTTAAACGGTGCCGAGAAACCCGACTACGGATCGTTGGCTAGAAATCTAGGCGAAAATGAAACTAGTTAACAACTTAACTAAAGTTTAAACGGAAATACAACCTTTGTAGATCCGGTGCTCCACCTCCATAGCTCCGCAACGAAGTCCCCTCACTGTCCAAATGAATTCCCGGGCTCTAGCGTCGGCTTCGTCGGAGAATGGGCAAGCTAGGTCATCGACGACGTGCCGAAGATGATCTACGTTGAGGCATCGCTAGATCAAGCTCCAACTTCGCCAAGTCAAGAAACTTGTGAAGAAAACACACTCTACTACTTGGCAAG
Source organism: Agapanthus africanus (assembly GCA_030015575.1). NCBI lineage: Eukaryota > Viridiplantae > Streptophyta > Magnoliopsida > Asparagales > Amaryllidaceae > Agapanthus > Agapanthus africanus. The sequence continues at coordinate 123,996,860 of CM057350.1, read as the reverse complement.
AGGTAGAGGATGAAGAAATAGGAAGTGGGTAGACTTTAGATTTGGATTTCTCACTCTTTTTCATCACTTGCCATTGATGGAGGCAAGCTTTCTTCACTTGAAGAAATGAAGAAGAAGAAGGTAAATGTTATGACAAGTTAATTCCAAAAAGAAAATTAAAAGAATACTTATCATAACCAAACCATGGTCAAGTGTAGAGAATAAATCATGGTTAGTGGGATGGTTAGGGTTAAGCATGAGACAAAATGGTCACTTGGTCAAAGTCTTCATGAAGCTTCATGAACAAAACAAAACATGCCACCATTTTCTCATTTGCTTTTCTTTTTCCAAAAGAATAAATAAATGAATAAAATGAATAAGGAAAAAGTAAACCCTAACCATTTCATTAACCAAGGTTTAATTCTTTACACTTAACCAAAAGGCATGCATCATCAAACATGATACAAGCAAGTGCACAAAATCATATCGCATATGCAATGCGCACATCCGAGTGAGAAAATCCATCTTAAAGTGAACCAATACTAGTTAATGCAAAGTAATATATCAAATATATAATTATGCATTAAATCATTAAATCAACACTTGATTTAACGATCCGGTCATATCGCATATAACCGACTAGTATTCTATGTATCGGCTTATCGAACCAACCCTTGATTCGATAACTAGGTTATATCGCATACAACCTTTCGATACATTCATCGCGAGAATGGAATACGGTATCACATACACGCATTATTCTCGGTCCCGCACATATCTCATATGCGCTCCTATTTCGTTTCGCTTGAGCCAGGAAACCTCTGTGTAGGACTCTAAAGACTCGTCAATACGCCGGCAGCAGGTGATGATCATATCAAGCACCCATAAGCCGCAAGCGGTCTGCTAAACGTAACGGCCACCCGGGTATTGAGCGATCAGAAGATCGACGAGCAAGCCCGCTCACACTCCTGTGAATCCAACCAGTAACACTACCGTACAGTCCGGTCTGATCGTCTGATATGTCGCATATCTTGCCTAGGGGTGGTAAACGTCAGACCCCAATAGCTCGATAAGTCGTGTCGATATGAGGTCTATAACATTTCGAGAAACTACTGGTAACACTTACCAGTAAATCTCAGCAACCCTGGCCAGGGATTTCCTGTTATAGCCAATCGAACACAGCGCAACATCAACTCCCTATACCGGGAGAGACGAATCCCCTCCTATCGCTCATTGCCTCCATGTGACTCGGGACTGTACCCAAAAACCACTGTTTTGCATGCCCTCTTGGACGTGGTAAGATGGAAATCAAAGCACAGTGGGAACCACACAAGACTCTATGACGATCTCGGGTCAACAGACTACTCTGTACCAGTGTCACCAGAGAACTGCCATCTGACGTAAGGTATAATACCATCTGGGAGTTCTCGGCGAGTCCGTCCAGTGTACCCAGTCTCCACTGAGCACCCGTATATCATCTCTGATGTCAAACACCAATGGATATGGGATCATCCATCGCCCATCTGTATGGGTCGAGAAGGTATACGCTAGTCTACTCTGGTATATCGATGCCCCGTCTCGATACACCCACGACTAGGGACTTTGAAAGATGTACTTATGGACTACCATGTCCCCACTAGTATGATCCGCATCATAGTCCAGGTAGTCAAGTACAGATCCTAAGGGCTTTACCAACATGTAACAGAGAGACAATTAGTGTACACGTTAAGGTAAAGAGCAACCAGATAGCATACTATCATGTCGAGCAAGAAAGTCCTCCCTATATATGTCCCAGCATCCACTACAATATACATCCTATGTACAGTAATGGCCTCTAGGGCATACATATAACTAACAGTTTCACGAATGTTATGGACCCTACGTCGGCATGACTTATCAAGCTATTGGGGTCTGACGTTTACCACCCGTAGACGAGATATGCGACATATCAAACGAACAGACCGGACTGTACGGTAAGTGTTACTGGTTGGATTCGCAGGAGTGTGAGCGGGCTTGCTCGTCGATCTTCTGATCGCTCAATACCCGGGTGGCCGTTACGTTTAGCAGACCGCTTGCGGCTTGTGGATGCTTGATATGATCATCATCTGCTGCCGGCGTATTGACGAGTCTTTAGAGTCCTACACAGAGGTTTCCTGGCTCAAGAGAAACGAAATAGGAGCGCACATGAGATATGTGCGGGACCGAGAATAATTCGAGTATGTGATACCGTATTCCATTCTCGCGATCAATGTATCGATTGGTTATATGCGATATAACCTAGTTATCGAATCAAGGATTGATTCGATAAGCCGATACATATGATACTAGTCGGTTATATCCGATATGACCGGATCGTTAAATCAAGTGTTGATTTAATGATTTAGTGCATATTTATATATTTGATATATTACTTTGCTTTAACTAGTATTGGTTCACTTTAAAAGGATTTTCTCACTTGAATTGTACACATTGTATATGCGATATAGTTTTGTGCACATGTTTGTATCATGTTTGATGATACATGCTTACTTGGTTAAGTGTAAAGAATCAAACCATGGTTTAAGTTAATGATTAGGGTTTTGATTATTTATTCATTTATCTTTCTTATTTTTTTTTTTTTTGGAAAAAGAAAAGGATAAATGAATGGTTGAATGTTTTGTTTTTAGTTGAAGTTTCTTGAAACTTTGACTAAGTCACTCTTTTGTTCTTATGCTTAACCCTAACCATCCTTTTAACCATGGTCTTTTCTCTACACCTAACTAAGGTTGAAAGTATGATAAGTATTCTTTTTATATTCTTTTTTAATTAACTTATCATATCTTCTTCTTCTTCTTCATCTTCTTCTTCCATGAAGAAAGCTAGTGACCATCAATGGCAACTAGTGAAATTAAGTGAGAAATCCAATTCTAAAGTCTACCCACTTCCTATTTCTTCATCCTCTACCTCTTGCCAAGTTGTATAGGGTGTTTACTTCACAAGTTTTCAAAGCTTGGTGAAGTTGGAGCTTGTTCTTGTGATGCCTCGACGTAGATCATCTTCGGCATCGAACCGACGATCAAGCCCGCCCATTCTTCGATGATGCCAATGCTAGAGTCAAAGGTTCGATTTGGACAGCGGAGGGAGATCATCGCGGAGCTTAGGAAGTGGTGGACCGGATCTACAAAGGTTGTAGTCACTTTCCCTTAGCATTTAATTCGATTACATGCTTGCTTCGCCTATATATATCTAGTCAACGATCCGTTCTAGGGTTTCTCGGCACCGTTTTTTTTAGAAATTTGCATGGATGATGACTTGTGAGACCTCACTAGGGTGCCTAGGAACCCTACAGTGGTATCAGAGATTAGCTAGAGCCTTACGCGAAGTCCAGACGGAATTTGAAGTCCGATCGATCCAATACCCTAACTCCAAACTTGTTCTCTGTACTTTTTTCAAAACTGTGCATTTTTCCACATTAAAAATATGCAGAAAATCCAGCAGGCAGTTTTAAGAGTTACTGTGAAATTCGATGAACCAATTCGATCAAACCGCCGCGATTCCGTGGCACGAGCATGGATCGTGCGGCGGTTCCGCGGCTGAATTGTCTCTTTGCCCAATTTTCTTTGCACAGTATCACTTATTTTGTTATTCTGGTTTTCCTGGGAATTTTTAATCTGAACTCAAGAGTTGAGTTTTCTGGGTTGTATTGGGGACTCGGTGTATCGATCGGATTGTCTAATTTTGTCTGTGTGTTTTTCCGGGTAATTTTTAGAATATGTTAAAAAGTTCGACCGGATATAAATACCCACTTTTTCCCCTACTGGGAAATTTCCAATTGTTGGATTTTTCCGTAGTTTAACGACGTTCTAAGTAGTGCAAGTAACGCGATGGACCCTCTAGAAGACAACAAACCTTAACTCGATTATGTGACCGTCTTGAACTGCCCTTTGAACCTTCGGGTTTGGGGCAGTACGGCGTGCCACATGTGAGGCGTTGGCTTGACCCTTCTACGGCTGGACCGTTGGTACTGAGGCACGAACTGAATGTTGTTAGACTTATTTCTTGTGTTGAGCTGTTTCGGGAAAACTTGGGTGTTCGAATGTTCAATCGGAAAGTTTAACATTTTCTGTTTATCCGGAATGTGATACAATAATTGGAATTCACAAGTAGTTATGAGATAACTGAATGAATGTTATAAACATAGCACTTTAGTCTCACTTGATCGGTTGCCACGGAGTTTTGATGTGATCAAAAGTCCGTCGCAATCACGTAGCGTACGCGGATACTCGCCGGGTAAACTTAATAGACAGCTTCACCCCATAGCCCCGACCAAGTGACTATAGGAGAACCCCGTCGCCGAAAGCGTCCGTTCGGGTGCTCGCGGTAGCGGTGTTCCGCCTTGGTGCACTTCGTCGACGGCATCGGGGGTGCGGCCGCCTACTAAAGTTTGCGACGAGCATTCGATCAGTTTTTCGGGAATCCTGTTGAATTGCCCGACTTGATATTGAAAAGAGTTTTCGATAATGAGACTAAAATGTGGGGTTTATAATTGTTAGGCATACGATGTCTAAGTATTTCATTTGGTCAGGCATGCGATGTCTGAGGAGGTTGCGGATTCCAACTGTTGTAGTTTTACACTTTCTTTTCTGTGACCGTAAGTGTAATATGTGATATCGCCGGTTTCGTTGCTATATGTCAACGACAATTGGGATACGCATGTTTGCTTACGTTGATGACATGTGATGTTATGTGTTGCTGGATATGTTATATTGGATCGTCGTGTTTGAATAGCCGGGGTTTTTTTTATGTGAGATGAGTGTTTTTCATTTTCATTCATGTAAAAACTTGTATGTAATATTCTTTTATTGGGGCACTTCCAGGTTGCGGATGTTGTCACCACTTGTATATTATTTAATTTTCTGCACTAGGATAGACCCAAGGAGGGGAGCACAAGTAACCGGGTTCTAGGGTCCAGTGGGAGACCATCTCGAGGAGTCGAGTCCGGGTCTCCTAACCCTAGAATTGGTAGGGTTGCTTGCCGCTCTCGTAGGGGTCTAGGGGTGTGGGATTGGCTATTCATCACGACCGTGGAATCCGTGTTTTATACCGGCTCGTATTGAAAACACGGACGTCCTAGTATATCCAATATTTCATATATTTCTTCTGCTGTGATTTATCTGTGATGTAATCATGTGATGTTCTGTGACAGATATTATATATAGTATATATGATATATTATATAGACGTTGCTTATGTTTTACACCCGCGCTAGCCCTGCCCCGCTCTGCCGTTAGTTACCTAACCTAACGGTGCAGACGGGACATCGAGGCGAATGCGGATGGCATAAGCGTACGTTATATTTATCTGTGATGTTTAGGTGGACTTAAATGATGGGATATTCATTAATGAGATTAATGAAAGAAAATAAACCTAATTGATGTTGTGGAATCGAATTTCAAAATAAAAACAGGTAGCTACAGTTCTTGCTTTGCATCGCGGTGTTCATTATAGAACATCCTGCACCTTATTCGATAAGGAAAGGACCGAGATCCCTTCACCGGGAGTGACTCCTTTAGCAATAACTGGCAGATGCTACACACTCGGTTTGTCCTTTGATCGCTTCTATAGTTTCCGCTTTGCACAGTGATATATATGATATATCCCGCACCTCATTTGACGAGGAAAGGGCCGACGATCCCTTCACCGGGAGTGACCCCTTTAGCAAAACTAGAAAAGCCTCAAAAACATTCCATTTAAAAACCATTTGATTCCGCAACGAGATCAAGTTCAAAGCGTTAAAGGTTTTCACAAAAACCATTCGCAACCCTCCGTCATTTTAGGAAGTAGAGTACTTAGTATTCGTGCTGTGTTTGTTGACCATAGTCAAGGCACAGTGTACGGTAGCTAAGTGATGTCTTCCTACACCGCATATGATGCGATTAGTTAGGACAGTCGCGTGACTTTGTTGACCTTAGTTAAGGGTCATGTGGGTGGGTCTAATTAATCACGAAATGACGGGTAGAACTTGACTAGTACTTATGATTTGTTGACCATAGTTAAGGTCATAGGTGCTAGGGGTAAAAATCTTTATCGAGAGTTTCAAGTGTTGAAATTTATAATGAGATTGCATACCTTCTATGTGATAGTTGGATCCCGATACCCACTGCGAGTAATTGTTACTCCTGGGAGAGTTTTGCACTTTGCAATTAGCCGATCAAGTAGGTGTCTAGAAAGGTGTCAACGGGGTTACGCCTCTGGAAAAACGAGGTTTACTGTAATTAGGTCCGTGCGAAAGCACGGGGAACCTCCCCCAAAGTACCGACACTGGCCTGGCTGAAAGATTGGCGAACTTGTAGAGTGTAATTAATCCCGGCTAGTCTTTCCTTTTAAGGTTTGAAGGAAGATTTGATAAAAACAGTGGGAGCCATCCTGATTAGATAAAATATATAACCAATCTGATCTTGCAAGAGCGCACGCAGAGTGTTTTCTTCTCTCTCTCTCCTGGTAGCGACCATATCACGCCTTAATCAAGATAATAAAATGGATGTATTGACCGAACCCGCTTGTTATACTGAGCTGGGGAACGTTGGTCCCGCTCCAACTTATAATTGTTATAAGACAGAGCAGGAAATTGGGGAATACCAGAATTCCTATGCCGCCCAAACGAAGAAAGTGCATATGATGCATCTCCTTCGGGTATGTTCATTACAAAGAACTGTTTCTCAGTATCCTCTGAATCCTGGGTATATGATACCGGATCAGGATCCCAGATATGTAAGCTGTTACATAGGGCTACAATAAGGTAGAAAAACTGAGAAAGGGTGATAAGTTTCATGAGACAGAAAACAGGGCAAGTGTTGCAGCCAAGTATGTTGGTCACTGTCACCCTGTATTACGAATACATTGATTCTGAACAAATGCTATTAGATACCGAACCTGATATACAAAATCATATCAGTCTCTTTATTAGTAAAGAAATGATATAATTTTGTATTGTTGGATAATGTTTTGAACATTTCCTATATCAAAAGTTGATCGATTCAGGCACGTTATCTAAAAGCATTGACGTTCTAAATCAAACTACAGTTCCTTGTATACAGAACACACACAAGAGGAAGAGTTCAGAAATAAATGATTCGTTCTTGAGGCATTGTAGACTAGGTCATATCAATGCGACCCGACTGGCTGAAGTTGCATTTTAGATGCATATTTAAATCAGTTTGAATTTACATCTTGTGAAACTTGCCAGTCATGTCACAAAGATATAATGACATAGCTCTGTTTATTGGAAACAGAGGAAGAGTTAGTAAACTCTTGGGACTGATACATGATGATGTATGTAAGGTCTCCTGTCTACACATGCCAGGACTGGTTCTTTATACTTCATTATATTCTCTGATAATCTCTCAAGATTCAGTCGTATGTTCCTGTTGAAACATAAGTCCGAACCTTTTGAGGTATTCACAGAATATAAGTTGAAAGTAGAGAACCAAAATACGGGTATAAGTATTATGTCCTATGATGAGATCAGGGAGGAGAATACTTGTGCATGGAATCCTTGGACCATTCTAAAGGAGAATGAGATTCTCTCTCAGTATCACTCCTCCGTATACACCATAGCACAACGGTGTATCGGGGCGGAGCAATCACACAATATTAGATATCGTGTGCTCTATGATGAGTATTACTGAGTTACCTGTTTCCTTTTGGGAGTTATGCGCTTGAGAAGCTGCATACCTATTGAATTAGGTTCGAATCAAATCACTGCCTACCACTTCATATGTGATATGGAAAGGGAAGAGCCCATATCTTAAGTAAGTTAAGATTTGGAATTGTCCGGCCTATGTCAAAAGCAAAATCCGGACAAGATCGATGCAAGTTCAGTTCTGTAGAACTGGAAAGGTTCCATCTATATGAAACTACAGCTGAAGATTTGACAGAACCAAAGGATTCTATAGTCCCCGACGAACCTCAGCCTCTCCGCCGATCTGGTAGGGTTCCTCGCCTTCCTGAGAGATACCTCGGTTTCTCGATGACAGTGGGAGCGAGGATTGCATCATGAAATGATGGCCCAATCAGTTTCGAGCAGGCCATCGAGAGTAGGGACTCTGTAAGAATGGCTGGATGCTTAGTGATCTGAGATGGAATCCTTATACACCAACAAAGTATGGACTTTGGTTGCTATATCTGAAGGGTTAAATTCCCATCAGGAGCAAGTATATCTTGAGAAGATTACTTGGTGTATATGGAAAAGTTGAGACTTTTAAAGCTAGACTTGTTAAAGGTTTTAGTCATCAACCAGGTGTGGATAATGATGAAACCTTTTCTAGGGACTATGCTTAAGTCCATCCAGATCCTACTTGCCATGGCTATATACCATGAATACGATATCTGGTGGTTGGGTGCCATGACTACTTTTCTAAATAATGATTTAGAAGAGAACGTCTATAAGAACACAGCCAGAGGGCCTCGTAGACAGTGGGAGCAGCGGAAACGTGTGCAAGATGCTTTATAAGATAAAGCAGACATCGCGGAGTTGGAACATCTGTTTTGATGGATTAGTCAAAGAAGTTGACATCATCAAAATGGTAGATGAACCTTGTATAAACAAAAAGGTAGTAGGGAGTATGGTGACGATCCTCGTAGAGTACGTGGATGACATACTCTTGTTAGGGAAGGAATTTCCTATACTACGCTCGATCAATCTCCGCTTATCACAATGATTTTCCATATAGGATCAAAGTGATACCTACTAAATCCTAGGCTTTGGATCTATGAGATAGATCTAATTGGATGTTAGGATACTCACTAGTTGTAGTGAGATGGTATCAATCGATCCTGGGGAGAATCACTGGAAGGGTTCCAGAGTGATAAAGACGACTGAATGTCAGTCACAGGCATTATCTTTACCCTTAGTAAAGGGACGGTATGTTAGAAAAGTTCCAAGCTAGATACCGTGGCAAACTAGACGATAAAGGCTGGTAACATCGCTATTGAAGATACTACCAAAGAGGAAGTTTGGGTGTATATTGGTTCATAAGATGAACTAGGTTCCTGCCATTGTATGACAATGGAAGTGTGACTATGGCCCTGGAACCCTGGTCCCATCAGTGACCCAGACAAATTCTGAGGCAGCATCACCTGATCATGGAGATAGTTGATCTCCAAAGTGATCGAGGTTAGGAGAGTAGACTCAGAGGACAACACGGCGGATCCACTCACGAAGGCCTTTTCCCAAAGAGAGACTTTTAGGGGATGGTTGAGTATGTGATACTGCAACCACTGCTACAGATGGCCCTAGTGCAAGTGGGAGATTGTTAGTTATATGTATGCCCTAGAGGCCATCACTGTACATTGGATGTATATTGTGGTGGATGCTGGGACATATATAGGTAGGACTTTCTTGCTCAACATGATAGTACGCTATCTGGTTGCTCTTTGTCTTAATGTGTATACTTTCCGTCTCTCTGTTACATGTTGATAAAGCCCTTAGGATGTGTACCCGACTTCCAGGACTGTGATGCAGATCATACTAGTGGGGCCTGGGTAGTCAATGAGTACATCCTTCATTGTTCCTAGTCGAGGGAATATCTAGACAGGGCATCGATATTCCAGAGTAGACTAGCGTATATCTTCTCGACCCATGCGATGGGCGATGGATGATCCCATATCCATTGGTGTTTGACATCGGAGATGGTATGCGGGTGCTCAGTGGAGACTGGGTACACTGAACGGACTCGCCGAGAACTCCCAGATGGTATTATACCTCACGTCAGATGGCAGTTCTCTGGTGACACTGGTACAGCTTAGTCTGTTGACCCGAGATCGTCATAGAGTCTTGTGTGTCTCCCACTGTGCTTTAATTTCCACCCTACCACGGCTCTACTGAGTCGTGCAAACAGGTGGTTTTTGGGTACAGTCCCAATTCACATGGAGGCAATGAGCGATAGGAGGGGATTTGTCTCTCCCGGTATTGGGGGTTGATGTTGCGCAATGCACGACTGGCCATAACAGGAAATCCCTGGCCAGGGTTGCAGTGATATACTGGTAAGAGTTATCAGTAGTTTCACGAATGTTATGGACCCTACGTCGGCATGACTTATCAAGCTATTGGGGTCTGACGTTTACCACCCCTAGGAGAGATATGCGACATATCAGATGAACAGCCCGGACTGTACGGTAAGTGTTACTGGTTGGATTCGCAGGAGTGTGAGCGGGCTTGCTCGTCGATCTTCTGATCGCTCAATACCCGGGTGGCCGTTACGTTTAGCAGACCGCTTGCGGCTTGTGGATGCTTGATATGATCATCATCTGCTGCCGGCGTATTGACTAGTCTTTAGAGTCCTACACAGAGGTTTCCTGGCTCAAGCGAAACGAAATAGGAGCGCATATGAGATATGTGCGGGACCGAGAATAATTCGAGTATGTGATACCGTATTCCATTCTCGCGATCAATGTATCGATTGGTTATATGCGATATAACCTAGTTATCGAATCAAGGATTGATTCGATAAGCCGATACATATGATACTAGTCGGTTATATCCGATATGACCGGATCGTTAAATCAAGTGTTGATTTAATGATTTAGTGCATATTTATATATTTGATATATTACTTTGCGTTAACTAGTATTGGTTCACTTTAAAAGGATTTTCTCACTTGAATTGTACACATTGTATATGCGATATAGTTTTGTGCACATGTTTGTATCATGTTTGATGATACATGCTTACTTGGTTAAGTGTAAAGAATCAAACCATGGTTTAAGTTAATGATTAGGGTTTTGATTATTTATTCATTTATCTTTCTTATTTTTTTTTTTGGAAAAAGAAAAAGGATAAATGAATGGTTGAATGTTTTGTTTTTAGTTGAAGTTTCTTGAAACTTTGACTAAGTCACTCTTTTGTTCTTATGCTTAACCCTAACCATCCTTTTAACCATGGTCTTTTCTCTACACCTAACTAAGGTTGAAAGTATGATAAGTATTCTTTTTATATTCTTTTTTAATTAACTTATCATATCTTCTTCTTCTTCTTCATCTTCTTCTTCCATGAAGAAAGCTAGTGACCATCAATGGCAACTAGTGAAATCAAGTGAGAAATCCAATTCTAAAGTCTACCCACTTCCTATTTCTTCATCCTCTACCTCTTGCCAAGTTGTATAGGGTGTTTACTTCACAAGTTTTCAAAGCTTGGTGAAATTGGAGCTTGTTCTTGTAATGCCTCGACATAGATCATCTTCGGCATTGAACCGACGATCAAGCCCGCCCATTCTTCGATGATGTCAATGCTAGAGTCAAAGGTTCGATTTGGACAGCGGAGGGAGATCATCGCGGAGCTTAAGAAGTGGTGGACCGGATCTACAAAGGTTGTAGTCACTTTTCCTTAGCATTTAATTCGATTACATGCTTGCTTCGCCTATATATATCTAGTCAACGATCCGTTCTAGGGTTTCTCGGCACCGTTTTTTTTAGAAATTTGCATGGATGATGACTTGTGAGACCTCACTAGGGTGCCTAGGAACCCTACAATAGGGAGTTGATGTTGCGCTGTGTTCGATTGGCTATAACTGGAAATCCCTGGCCAGGGTTGCTGAGATTTACTGGTAAGTATTATCAGTAGTTTCTCGAACTGTTATGGACCTCATATCAACACGACTTATCAAGCTACTGGGGTCTGACGTTTACCACCCCTAGGCGAGATATGCGACATATCAGACGAAGAGACCGGACTGTACGGGAGTGTTACTGGTTGGATTCACGGGAAAATGTACAGGCTTGCTTGTTGATCTTCTGATTGCTCAATACATGGGTGGCTGTTACGTTTAGCTGACCGCTTGCAGCTTGTGGGTGTTTGATATGATCATTACCTACTGCCGGCGTATTGACGATTCTTTTGAGTCCTACACAGAGGTTTCCTGGCTCAGGCAAAACGGAGTAGGAGCACATATATGCGGGACCGAGAACAATACGTGTATGCGATGCCGTGTTAGATTCTCGCGATATGAGATATCGGCCGGGTATATGGGATATAGCCGGATCATCGGATCAAGTGTTGATTCGATGAACTGATACAGATTATATTAGTCGGTCATTTGTGAAATAGCCGGATTATCGGATCAAGAGTTGATTCGATAATTTAATGTATAATTATATATTTGATATATTTAATTACATTAACTAATATAAGCTCACTAAAAGATTCTTTTTCTCACTCGGGTAATATATTGATATATATGTGATATATGTTAATTGTATTATTTTAGCTTGTTACAATAAATATTGTATATGTGATATATAATATTGTAACATGTTATGGTTATAAATGCAACATGATTTGTGGAGTTTAAATATGGTTAGGGTTTGGATTAGGGTTAAACTTTCATGAACCTTTCAAGAAGCTTCTTGAAGTTTTGACTTTGACCTTGATATTTTGTGATATTTTGCAAAGATATTTTTTTAACCCAACCCAACCCTTTAACCATAGTTAATTCTCTATATGGGTTAAGTCTTCATACTTAACCCATGGTTGCATTTATAACCTCACTTGATTCATTATTTTTCACAAAAGGAAAATTCTTCTTCTTCCTTGAGTTCTTAAAAAGCTTTCTAGCTTTTTCATACATGATGAAAATGAGTGAGATAAAGAAAACAAATGAGAGCTAAATTCCTATTTCATCATCCTCATCTATTCTAGCCGCTTAGATTAGGGTGTTTGCTTTTTTAATACTTGATTAGCAAAGCAAAAACTTGGGCTTGAGTTTCTTCAGGGTAAATCATCTTTGTTATCGAAGATCGGAAGCAAGCTTGCATCTTTCTCTTCATGGAGCCTCTCATGAGTCCGGATACTCGATGATCGCAGCGAAGGGACCTCAACACGGAGCTTTAGAAGTGAAGGAACGGACTACAAAGGTTGTAATCCTCAACTCTTAGAAGTAAAGTTGTTTACTTGCATGTTTGTTTCGCCTAATCTCTAGTCTAAGATCTTGGTTAGGGTTGTTCGACACGTCTAAATTTTAAATCGGGCATGGTTGATGCCTTATAGACCCTTATGAGAGTGCCTAGTAACCCTACACCATGAACCCGCAAATGGATCATCCATCTCCTCGAATCGGGTTTCACATACCAATCTCAGAATCGAGAAAACTCATGGTGGACGGTTCGAAATATCATATCAAGAGAAACCAGGTTTTTAAAACAATACATACTTTCTTTTGAAATATAACCACGGTTCTCAAATCCAGAATCTCATGAAAACAACATCTCAATGCATATAATCATAAAGCATGATGTATGCAAACATAGAACAGAAATGTGAGCATATCAAGTATATCATGCGACATAGCATAATGATGTGAGCATAGCAATATATCATGCCAACGAGTCATGTGACAGTACTGAATAATTAAGAATAATAGCATGATGTAGCAACTCTACTGTGTAAGTGACATAGCAATTATCGATGATGAATGTGTGTGAGCCGGCAAATCTGTGTAAGTGTAACATACGCATCATCGATAATTGTGTAGGTGTACTAGCATAGGTATATGTAATGCAATGAGAATATCATGAACGTAGCAGGAAGTAAATCGTGAGCGCAATACTATAAGGTATACATATCTAATCTAACATCTACGTAAAGGCGAAACTAAGTGGTGTAGACAGGGATTAAATACCTATAACATGTCCGAGTCGGAGAATCTATCAATCGGCATCCAGCCTCACAACATCACGTACGGTATAATCTATCGTACGGCGACAACAAATAGAATAGGGATTCTATTGACCTATACCATAATGAGGGTATGGATCTAAGTTTCGTACGGCATATCACTCATTACTATCATAATTATATATATATACCTATATCTCATGTCACATCCGTATCAATCTCATATCATGGGGCCTGACAAAAGTATCAATATTCTCATATCGCCTTGCATCCGTATAACGACATATCAAACCAAGTCATCATATTTCATCATATACTCTTTTCATCACATCAATATCTCACATCAAGTCATCTTATTAATCTCATGTTGTATTTATCGACCTCATAACATGCCACTAAAATCTCATATTTATTCTCTTGCAACTACATATATATATATATATCGTGATTCACATTCACGTTTCATATCCTTATATATCAATTCGAGACATCCTTTCTATCATATCATTTCACACTAAAACCATTAACTGTAACCTTAAGTCGTGGCATATCTTGTCTTCAAATTATAAATCACATATCAATGGTTGCGGGGGTGCTATACGCCATCCACCCGACTTCCCCCGTAGATATAAATCTACTCACCTGCGGAACTCCTTGTTCAGCCGTAGTCGATGTGCTTCGTCGTCTCGGAATCCACGCGAAGGTATCTACAATCAATACACAATCGCAATGCTATTAAAATCAATTCCGAAAACCGATACGGCACACGAAGTGCTCATAGGTTAGAACCAATAGCCCACGCGTGCAAAATAACTAGATAATTCTCGTTCGTTGACGTACAAACGTCCCACAACGAGATCCAAGCTCAAATACCAAAACCAAGTTTCAGAATCGCAAAATACGAAAACATCAACCTAGGAAAACCACTCCCAGATTCTACCCTAAGTCAAATCAAGACATTTTTCATATAGGGTTGGTTTAGATATAAGATACGGGAAACATAGACTAAAGATCATCGAATTCCACCACAATGTGGCCGCAATTTGCGGCCACAAGCAATAAATCTGCGGCCAGATTTGGGTATTTGGTGCTCAGGTTTCAGGGGTTGCCTCAAAGTTGCCTGCACGTTTCACTGTCAAAGGAACTTATTTTATGGTGGTCTGGGGTCATCCCAGATTCCTATATACCATCAAAATCTGTCAATTAATCGATGTCGGGAAAATTCTAACTTCGTGTTTTGGGTTCTAGTCTCTGGTCTTGGCCAGTAAAATCATCACTAAGGTTTTGCAAACACCCACTACATCTCAATTCACCACTTACAAGTCAAGTCTCCCACTAGAGCTCAACTTGGAAAATTCCAAGATCACAATCCACACTAAAATGAACTCTAAACTAAACTATAAGATTAAGAAACTAATTACAAGATGAGAAGTGGAATTTATACCTCATGGGAGCAACTCAAGAAAAACCCTAAATTCCTAAAATCTCCAAAATCCAAACTTGAAAGGTCCATAGGGTTTAGGAAGAGGTGGGGATCATTTTTAATGAAGATGGCATGAGGTTTTGGCTAGATTTTTGAGGTGATCCATGAAGGCAGAGGAGGTGTAGGAAGGAAGTGAGAAAAATGAAGATGGAGGAATTGAAGAAACAAATGAGGATGAGATGAAGGAAAGGTCAAGGGTGCAATGCCATCCTCTCTCTCTCTCTCTCTCTCATAGCATGCTCCCATGCCATCATGTGGTCCCCCCATTTCTCTCTCATCAATTATCCTCTCATGTCTTCTCTTTTCTTTTCTCTTTTAAAACCAAATATCAACAAACATACTAAAACAACATGTTACCAAATTGCAACATGACATGGTGCACTAGCCATGGCTAATTAAAAATACGGATTTGATATAATCGTGATTAGTAGTGCACTAATCGAGTTTAATTTGAACTTGCATATAATAAATTATAAAAATGCCCAAATCCGATAAATATATTTTTAAATGAATAAATCATTTTAATCTCTAATTATTTCATAAATATTGGTATATATTTATACCATTTTACGAAAACCCCAAATTCGCAAATCGAATAGTTTTAGCGAAATATATTATTTTAATATTAAATTCCAAAAATAATGTTTTATATTTATGAAATGTTACAGCGGAGGAGTGGTCGTTTTCTTGTCGGACCTTCGATTTCTTTGGTTGACAATAGTAGTTTTTGTCAATCACAGAGTCTTGGACTTTTCGCCAGACTCTGTGAATTTGCGAGGAGAGCCACTGATAAGGCCGCTCCGATTTTGCCTGCACTGTAACTTTTGCAGGTGGAGGAGATTTCTTTAGCACTTCTGTTAGGGAGTTTTTACGCACCCTCTTAAGCGGTTCAAAACTGTTCCCAATTGGAACAGCAGCGTCGACCTCCACCATAGGAGCTAGTAGGGTGAGTCCAGAAGGGGAGTTGCCACCAGCTTCTCTCACTCGGCGCCAGTGTCAACGTCAAGCATGCCTCGCAGAAGAGACCGCCTCAGTTTTGGAAGCGGCTTCATCATGCCCCCGGCTTTGCTAAGGGATTTCAATCGGTGTCAGCCTGTTGAAGACCGACGTACTCGATGGAGTTTGAGGAGAGCCGGCCAACGTACTCGATGGAGTTTGAGGAGAGCCGGCTAATCTTTCGAAGACTGGTCGTTGATTGGTCGAGAGATTTATGTGTGCTTATGTTCTTTTAAAAGATAAATCAAAGAATAGTTAACCGCAATCAAGAACGGTGTCGCTTAGTAGCTAGCCGATTGAGTACGGATCGGTCCATAGGGATTTTGTATATTTTCTATTTGTTCTAACGAGTTAATTCCAATTGTGGTAGGATTGATTATCACTAAAAACTGAAATGAGTTTGATTAGGATTAAAACCTTGCTAGGGTTAGGTTTAGGTTAAGTTTGGAAAGTTAATATGTCTCACCGCTTTCTATGCCCTAATTAAGAACTATTTAGGTGTTAAGGTAATAATTAACAAAGGGGATTAGCATGATCGGGAAGAAACTAGGTTTCTTCCTCTAGGTCCTTGTCCGTCCTTTCTTAACTCTCACCCTAACCTCCATGGAATACATACGCAACCGGTCTTTAACTATGGTACCACCGCTACCTCGTGGGATAGGGTGCCATAGTGAGCGGTGTGTGTATATATGCATAGAGTCCTATTAAAATGTATAACGGGAAAGAAAGGGGTGAGAGATTTTCATCTCTCAAACCTTCCCCAAACCTAACCCTAATAAGTGAGGAACTACTCACTCATTAGGGAATTGATAAAAGATTTCATTTTTATGATTTTAATTCAATAACCTAATTAACTAAACCACGGCAGATAAATAAAATTGCTATCTAATTAACTAGGGCAGAAAAGAAATTAAACTAAGGCAAGATAAAGAAAAAGACTTACTTTTTATTTAATGCACTCTTGAACATTACAGGAATTAAAATTCTAAAATAGATAAATAAAAAGAGGGATAAAAAGAGGCATGCTCCAAAAAGAGTTGTAGGGTTCCTATTTATAGATTATAGAAACACTAGGGTTTACATCTAATCCCTATCTACATTTACAAAATTACCCTGAGAAGCCTGGTCAACACACCGCCATCACCGACAAGATTGTACCGACACGTGCTTATCATGGCCGCGGAACCGCGGCCAAAAGCCATGTTTGGCCGCGGATCTGCGGTCATATAGAGGGTTCTCTGGCTCATTTTCTCAGATGTACTTCCTGTTGAATTTGGCTTCTGGTTTCTTCACTTGATTTCTCAGAATGTCTTCTAGTTTCTTCCAGATTTCCACAGTACAGAATGTTGTGGACTTTTACCGTTCGCTTCTTGTTGAAGTCTTGAATCTTGCGCTGCCTTTGTACTTTGTGAAATTGTTCATTGATCTTCGTTTGTTCTTCAAACTGTAGGCATGATAAAAATTCTTCTATTTGTTGGTCGTAGTCTCACTTTTGTAGCGTCTTTTCATCATTTTCACTGTTTTGTTCCGAGAACCTGTAACCTGCAACTATTTAACAGACATGGATCAAAAGCACCTATTTATTTTCAAAATGAATAAGAATGGGGAATATAATAATGCAAAATTATGATATGAACAAATACCCCCAAACTTATCTTTTGCTCGTCCTCGAGAAAAACTAGTTTATTCTCGAAAAAACCTAACCTCACTTTCGCTGGGAAACGCGATTGCACTGAGCTCGTGCAACAAACCGTTAAACCTCTAGGTGTCCCTAGTAGGAGGAGTGTTGTCTCCTGAGGGTTTTCAGCTGATACTACCCATAAAATCCTATCAATTTGGCCTATTGACTTTTATTCTTCAATTCGGTGTTCTAGCCAGGAATTCTATTATCTTCAACTCAGAAATTATCAACCCATATTTTCATACTTCCTTATCATTTAACTTAAGATTGTATATGTTTTGTAAATTTATTTAGTTTTTAGCATCTTTTGAGTTTTCCTTCTAAGGTTCCATCTCAACTTAGAAATTTTCATCATCTCTACTAAAGATATAAGTCCTATTTGTCATTCCTATCTCTCATCCAAACCCCTATCATATACCCCTACGTGTGTGTATATATCACCCCTACACTTGGAAATTCAATTCATGCTCTTATACTCTTGTCCATCGTCCAAAGTACTTTTAGTTGGTGAATTTTTAAATGAAATTGCTCACACATCCTTCATGCGACCGTTAATACTTCTTGAGGTATTAACGACCGATTACAAAATGTGTTTGCGCATTAAGGCGTAATTCCTCGTCTTGTAATACCTAAGGCTTTTAGCAGTGACTCCCAAACCAGTTGGTCTAAGGCACTAGGTGATAAAGCACCCTCGCTATATATTTTTTATTTTACGTAGCCTTAAGTAATTACAAAACCAGTGTTCATTTTTTTTATATCTCTTTATTCACACTTATAATTTTATTTTCCTTCATACTAAGGATTTTAGACAAGAGCATTTCAAGGTATCCTCTACTATTCCAAGTTTCAAGGTTCGTGTTTGTGCAAGTTGTAGGGTATATATTTTCAGAATTTAGACTTAAGCTTAGGGATTATTTTTCTGACTTACACTTTAATAAAAATTTCAATACTCTTCCTTTATTTTGACTTAGTCCAAGAAGTGAACTCAAAATTTGCCTATTTCTATGTAAACTATAAAGACATATATTTTCTACCGTTAAATTTTAAAAAAGGTTATTTTTAAGGTTTTTAACTTACTAAGTTTAGGATTTAGTTTTTCCTAGCTAGTTAACCGTCTTGTCAAACTTAAGTCAATTATGGCCAAAATTGAATTTTTCAATTTTTAACATTTTTCAATTTTTATGGGTTTTAAAATAAGTATGAAAATGCAAAAATATACATATGAATGCGAAGGAAGAAAGCTTACCGAGCACACCCCCAAATTTAAACTTGACAGTGCCCTCACTGTCAGGCTACACCAAGAGGGTCAAAATTGTCGGCACTCCCCTGTTTGTTTATTATTATTTTTTTATTTTATTATTAACAGAAAAAGAAAACAAAATATATACACAAAAAGGTTCCCCCCCAAACTTATTTTTGATTCACTACTTTGAGTTAAAAAAAATTATTTTCAAGAGCCAAATTATAACCCCCTCCCTAAACTTAAATTAAACAATGCTAAGCTTTTTAAAGAGGGAGGTCAAAGTTATCGGTCAATGGCAAGCTCTGCAAAGACCGAAAGTCAACACCAACCATTCGAAGAATTTATCAATGTAACATATAGGTCGGTGGAAGAACATGTTATATAGAGCCAAGAAGAAGAAGTGGGGAAGAGATAAGTGGTGGTATGGAAAGGGTTTGCGTGAATGTGAATGTGAGGAGATAAGAGGTGATGATAAATAAAAACGTGAATGTGAATGATCAGAAATGAGTGGAATATTGGCATTCTCGTATTTTATTAGAAGAAAAGGCGGTGGTTCAACTTCTATAGGTGGAGGTTGATTAACCACAAAATCCTCAAGGTGTCTCTGTGGATCCTTTACTGGCTTGGCATCATCCATCATATATATAAGATGTTCAACTATGAGGGGATTAATCCCCTTGATGTCTGCCATAGTCCAGCCAAAAGCTTGCCGATTGTTTTGTAAGACCATTAAAAGGGTTTTCTCTTGCTCGAGGGCTAGAGAGGCCGATATGATAACAGGAAGGGTCTCATTCTCACTTAAGTAAGCATATTTAAGGTGAGACGGCAATAGCTTGAGTTCGAGTTTTGGAGGCGAAACAATTGAAGGTAAAATTGGTAAAACTGTCTCGAACTCGAAGGATTCCAACAATGGTTCGAAGAGAGTGTAAGCAACCGAGTCGGATGGTTCAGATAACTCATCCGAAAAATCAAAAGACTCAAACTCGGGTGGTGAGTCTTCAAAATTGTCCGAAAAAGTGAAACACTCGTAATCGTTATCTGTTGTGAAAACTTTGTCAGATTCAAGGAGGAACGCACTAGTAGCGTCAAAACTGCTGTCATCGAACAGAAATCTTTCGAGCTCACAGTCCTCCTACGTGATCTCTTGGATCGACCAAACATTAAGTATACTAGCATTAGGCTCGGAGGGCAGACTTCCTATCTTGTAAATGTTGAACTCACTTGACATCTTCCCGAAGGATAGAGTCATAGAGCCGTTACGACAGTTGATACAGCGTTGGAAGTGGCCAAAAATGGTCGACCGAGGATCACCGGAATTTGGTTCTGTGGGTTAGCCACAGGCTGTGTGTTCATAACAATGAAATCAACGGGGAATATGAAGTCCCCTACCTTAATCAACACATCCTCTAACTCACCCCTACGATGGGTGATGGATCGATCGGCCATTTGGAGAGTACAATGAGTGGGTTTCAACTCTCCAACGCCTAATTGCTCATAAACGGAATAGGGAAGCAAGTTAACATTGGAACCAAGATTTAAAAGTGCGCGATTTATGTTCTTATCCCCAATTGTTATTGAAATTGTAGGACAGCCAGGGTCCTTTCGTTTTTGGGGCAAAGGTAAAGGTTGGGTAATAGCATTGCTCACGGCACTAGCTACTAATACTTTCTTAGGTGCCTGAGACTTCTTCTTCTTGGTGCATAAGTCCTTTAAGATTTTAGCGTAAGAAGGGACTTGTTGGATTGTATCTAAGAGAGGTATGTTAATGCTAACCTATTTGAATAACTCCACAATCTTCTCCATTTGGGGAGTAGGTTTATTGGATCTCAACCTGTTTGGAAATGGAACATTTTGAAAATTTGTTGAGTCCAATGTTTGTGGAGTAGATTGCAGAGTTGGAACGGATCCCAGTGTTGGTGTTTTCGTGAAGTGAGATGTGGGTCCGTTCGAATTAGAAGAAGTAGAGCCTTATGAAGAATGAAGAACATGCTCTGATGAAGAAGATGAAGAAGAAGAAGAAGATGAAGAAGAAACGGCGGCCGGGGGGTTATCACTAATGCCCACATTATTGTGCAACACTCTTCCAGATCTCAACGTAGTCACAGCATTTACATTATAATTTTGTTGTTCATATGCAACATGTGCGTTGTGTGTGTGACCGGGATTTGGCAATGGTTGAGACGGAAGCTTTCCTTTTTCTCGCTCGCTTAACGCAACATTCAGTTGTGTAATTTGGGCCTCAATTGATTTGATGCTCTGATCATGTGAAGCACTGTTTTGTACCAAAGACTGAATGGAAGTCTCCAACCTTTCTGCGGATTGTGTAAATTGTTTTAAAAACGCATCTAAACTTCGTTCTAGCGAGGAAACCTTATCGTTATTCGGCTGAACAAAATTGTTTTGAGGATAAGAGTTGTTGGGTACAAAATTGTTTATTTGGTTTGGGTAAGGTTGGGGTTGGAAAGGTTGCTGATATTGAGTTTGTTGAGGGGCTTGTTGTTGTGGAGGAGGCCTTTGAAAGTTGTTGATTTTGATTCCAAGCAAAATTTGGGTGGCTCCTCCAACCAGGATTATAAGTCGAAGAGTATGGATCATTTCTTTGTCTTTGCTGAAAGGCAGCATTGACTTGATCTTGTCCTTGAACCGGTGGATTGTAAGGACACTCTTCAGTAGGATGGGACGGATCCGAACAACAAGCGCAAACTGTGCGTGGGGGTAAAGCAGGGGCGGGAGAAGGCAATGAGAATTTTCTGTCAATGGCTTCTAGTTTTTTCGTGAGTGCAACCATTTCGGCCTTCATTGCAATCGACATATCAAGTTGATGTATGTCTGCCTTAGACTGACCTGATGAAGTAGATGAGGTGGTCTTAGTGCTTTCCCACTGAAGTGTTTGTTCAGCAAGATCGTCGAGAAATTGCCAAGCTTCCTCGCTTGATTTTGTAAGAAAGTGACCTTGACAAATGGTTTCCAACAACTGCTTAGTTGCTGGGTTCAGTCCTTCGTATAAAGTTTGGCAAAGTTGCCAATTCTCGATACCATGGTGAGGCACTGAACAAGTAGGTCCTTAAATCTTTCAAAACACTTCCAAAAAGCTTCGGAAGGAAGCTAGGAAAATTGAATAATTTGGTTGCGAATTCTCGCGGTCTTGTGGTGTGGGTAAAACTTTTTTAGAAAAGCCTTAACAAACTCTTCCCAATTTTTTATCGAGTGTAATGCTGTGCTATATAACCATTTTTCAGCTAGGTTACATAAAGTGAATGGAATGACACGTAGCCTTATAGCATTATCAGAAAGTTGTGTGGTCTTCATCATTGCGCAAATATTCTGGAATTTGTTTATGAAGATGTAGGCATCTTCGGATTCCAGCCCGTGAAATTTGGGCAACATATTGATGAAGTGGGGTTTAATTTCAAAGTTATCCCCATTAGCCGGTGGTAGTGAAAGACAAGTGGGTAAAGCGGTGCGGATGGGATAGAAAAGATTCTGGAGCGCGATTCGTTGGGGCGCTTCGACAGGAGGGTGTGGTGGGTTATTCGCACCTAGTGGAGGTGGAATCAGTCCTGCAGGTAAGGGGTTGTTAGGATTGAATCCCGACATCTCCTTAGAAAATGATGAATATGAAGATGAAGGTAAAGAAGTGGATGGAATTTCGACTTCGGAGTCGAAAGCGTCGTCAGTCGGCACTAACGAGACACGGACTAAACGGGCGCCAGTGTCCCTAGTACAACTGGACATACACTAAAGAGGTGTAGTGTAGTCAAAAGGTAAAAACAGAAGGTGGGGGTAAGACAACGTCAATGAGAGGAAGTGGGTGCAAGTGGGGTGCAATGGATTTCTAGCGACAAATTGGCAAGTCTTTTTGTAAAAATTTTCTGTTTTGTGTTTTTTTTATAAGGAGGTTTTTGCAAAAAGATTTTTAATAAGAACCTTAGACACACGTTCAAGCAATCACAATATGCACAATCAAGCCTAGATCTAGGGTCTCCTAGGTCAACTAGACTGCTCCTAACTGTTCCAAAGGGCAAGTTATGAGATCCTCAAATCGCCTCTTCACCGCCAATTGTGGCCAGGTAAGCATAAGTAAAGAAAGGAGGGATCCGCTCACGAATCACCGTGAGACGGGCCTTTTAAAATTACCTTTCCCCACTTGTCTAGCCTAGGCACCACAAAGTCTGGTTTAGATAAACGACCGATTCCTACAACTGTTCCTTTGTCCTATTGAGCACGACAGTCCTTATAGGTCGAGTCTAATCTTTTTTAATTAACTCGATAGTTAATGCAAAATGCTTTTTATGATTTTGGGGGTCCTAGGAAAGGTAATGAAATCCCTACCCAATCTAGATTGGTGTTAAAGCCCCTTAAAAGTCAGTTTTAAAGATTCAAAGCAGTAAAACACACAAAACACTTGCTAAAATTTTTTTTATTGCGGCGCAAAGAATCCTGCACAAGATCAAGTTATTGGAGAAGGGAGAGAAGTTTTTGCGCAAAGAACCCTGCAGGAAAATTTTTTTAGACGAGATTACGGGGTTCAGAAGAAGAAAAGATGCTTACAGAGAAGTTTTGGCATGCTGACGTCAGCAAGACGCGGCGGATCCGCCGCCAAAAGTGTGCTTCTGCGGCGAAAACGCGGTACAAAAGTCGAATCAGCCCTCCAAAATTCTTCTGTTTCTCTGTTGTGGTTCTCCTCTGTTTGTTCAGATCTGTTGTTTGCTGTTTTGCTCACTGGATTTTTCCAAATCTGAATTTGTTCGTTTTTTTCGATCCTGCACAATTCAAACGAAAACCCTTCAAAAAATAACAAGATGATAAATTTTTATATTTTTTTAAATTTTTCAGTTTTTATGATTTTTCAATTTTTATATTAACCCGAAATTACAAAAAGAAAATAACTACGCCATCCCCGGCAACGGCGCCATTTGATTGGTCGAGAGATTTATGTATGCTTATGCGCTTTTAAAAGATAAATCAAAGAATAGTTAACCGCAATCAAGAACGGTGTCGCTTAGTAGCTAGCCGATTGAGTACGGGTCGGTCCACAGGGATTTTGTGTATTTTCTATTTGTTCTAACAAGTTAATTCCAATTGTGGTAGGATTGATTATCACTAAAAACTGAAATGAGTTTGATTAGGATTAAAATGTTGCTAGGGTTAGGTTTAGGTTAAGTTTGGAAAGTCAATATGTCTCACCGTTTTCTATGCCCTAATTAAGAACTATTTAGGTGTTAAGGTAATAATTAACAAAGGAGATTAGCACGATCGGGAAGAAACTAGGTTTCTTCCTCTAGGTCCTTGTCCGTCTTTTCTTAACTCTTACCCTAACCTTCATGGAAAATATACACAACCGGTCTTTAACTATGGTATCACCGCTACCTCGTGGGATAAGGTGCCAAAGTGAGCGGTGTGTGTATGTATGCATAGAGTCCTATTAAAATGTATAACGGGCAAGAAAGGTGTGAGAGATTTTCATCTCTCAAACCTTCCCCAAAACTAACCCTAACAAGTGAGGAACTACTCACTTATTAGGGAATTGATAAAAGATTTCATTTTTATGAGTTTAATTCAATAACCTAATTAACTAAACCACGACAGATAAATAAAATTGCTATCTAATTAACTAGGGCAGAAAAGAAATTAAACTAAGGAAAAATAAAGAAAAAGACTTACTTTTTATTTGATGCACTCTTTGAACATTACATGAATTGAAATTCTAAAATAGATAAACAAAAAGAGGCATAAAAAGAGGCATGCTCCAAAAAGAGCTGTAGGGTTCCTATTTATAGATTATAGAAACCCTAGGGTTTACATCTGATCCCTATCTACATTTACAAAATTACCCTGAGAAGCCTGGTCAACGCACCGCCATCACCGACAAGATTGCACCAACACGTGCTTATCATGGCCGCGAACCGCGGCCAAAAGCCATGTGTGGCTGCGGATCCGCGGTCATATAGAGGGTTCTCTGGCTCATTTTCTCAGGTGTACTTCCTGTTGCATTTGGCTTCTGGTTTCTTCACTTGGTTTCTCAGAATGTCTTCTAGTTTCTTCCAGATTTCCACAGTGCAGAATGTTGTGGACTTTTACCGTTCGCTTCTTGTTGAAGTCTTGAATCTTGCGCTGCCTTTGTACTTTGTGAAATTGTTCATTGATCTTCGTTTGTTCTTCAAACTGTAGGCATGATAAAGATTCTTCTATTTGTTGGTCGTAGTCTCACTTTTGTAGCGTCTTTTCATCATTTTCACTGTTTTGTTCCGAGAACTTATAACCTGCAACTATTTAATAGACATGGATCAAAAGCACCTATTTATTTTCAAAATGAATAAGAATAGGGAATATAATAATGCAAAATTATGATATGAACAGTCGTCTGATAGGGGAAGCACCATTGACGGCTTCGTCTGTAGAAGGAGTAGGGAGGGCTATCCGTTTTGGAACAGCCCATTCAGATATCACGAGCTTCTTTACGGGACCGTTTGAGTTCTTTCTAGCCTGTTGAAGATTAAGATGCCGGAGTTTGACGGCTTGCTGATGGGGGCCGTCGTGGTTGCTTGCCGATCGAAGACCGAATTTTGGGGAGCTTCTTCTGGTAGCATTGAGGCACCAAAACTCAAAGGTGGGAGCATGGTCCTGAAGAACAGTCCGATGGTGGCTTGTGTGACCTGCCCCACCGGCATTGAGAAAATAGAGACCGCGTTTGGCCTATAGGTCACTCCTCCAGTTGGGATGGAGCGGGAGTTACTGTTGCATGAGGTGCAGTTGAGAGCCATTGATTTTCTGCACAAGAACAGGATACAAAGTTTTAGTATCTCGAATCCAAGGGCAACAATAGCGAACCGCGATTTTGTTCGCAAAACACGACAGACGAAGTGTGGAGTGGAAAGAGGAAAAGGTCCCACCGGACGTGCCAGAATCTGTTCATCGCCGAAAGACCGGATCGAGACGTTGGGATGTCTAGCCTGAATTTGGGGGCAGATACTATTTGGACATATCCACCCACCTCTTCGAAGATACCAAGTTGATTTATGGAACCATATATCGGAGGGTTGGATAGATGCGACCGTTGTAGCAGACTTTATCAGATTCCCCCTCATTTATGAGGGGTTTTTGATTGTAGGGACGCTCTTCCCTGCAGGCGCAAGCCCCTACAGTTAATTACGTTATCGTGTTGCGATAACCACTTTCTCCTACTCCAGCAGTTCATTTCGTGTTGTATGTTATTTTGTTTGTTAAGGTTGCCCGTGGATTGTATACGGAGATTAGTTTATGTCATCGCCCGTAAGGCACGGATTAGTCCAAATCCGTATATTTGAGATTTGGGTTTTTGAACTTAGGTTATATTTTCTTTTAGTTCAAAAATATTTTATTTTATTTAAGGACCGTTAATCTAATTTGAGATTAAAATCTACTTAAATATATGAGCATTTGGGCTCAATTTATTTTTTACCAAGGATACGTTAGCCTTATTTGAGACTAAGATCAACTTAGCAATATTTTAGGGATCATCAAATTTTGTTGAGATCTAACAACAGAGCATTTGGGCTTATCTGCAGGAAACTTTAGAGAGACTCTTAGCCAATTTAGGCTTATCTGCAGGAAACTTTAGAGAGACTTTTAGGTAATTTGGGCTTGGTCTGCTCAGTCTTTTTCTTTCTTTTATTCAAAAGTGCTAAGCACTTGTAACACCCAGCCCTATTTATACTAATATATGTACTTCTCGTTAACATATAAGATTTTACTTTATTTATGATTATTAGTTTATCTATTTTGAAACTCCTTTTGAAACCCAAACCCTGTTATACCCTGTATTTTTCTTATCCTCGGTTTTTCCCCTCCTTTGTAAAATATGCACTCTAGAAAGCCGACCCCAAGCCCCCTGTCCACTCTCTTAACTTCCCTATTTTTTCATCATAATAAATTCCAACCTGGCCCGTTCCCAATCCTCTCTAATTCATTTATTTTCTTCAGCCCAGCTGCCCCCAGTTTTATTCCATTTTTTCCCTCTAAGTAAATTTCCTGCGGCCCCGGAAATATTCCTCACAGTTTCTTTATAATTCTGTTTTTTTTTTTATAATTTTGCAGCCCAAAAGCAGCCGAGCCCATTCCATTCTTTTCTCATAAATATTTACTTATATTTTTATTCCCAGACCAACTCACCCAGCAGCCCGTTTCTCTTTTTCCCTTTTAATTTATTCTCTTTTATTTTGCAAGCCCATCTCCTCTTAACTGAGTTTTCCCTTTCTTATATTTTCCCCGGGTCCACTCCCTATATTTATCCCAAAAAAAATTTCCTATTAATTCCAAGCCCAAACTATATTTATTTCAATCCAGCCCGTTCCATTTCCTTTCTTTTTAAATTTAATTTCATAATCAAACACCCCAGCCCATAATTCCCCATCTGTTTTTAATCTTTTCAATTTCTTATTCTTTATTTCCCCAGCCTGTTTCCTTGGCCCGGCCCGCTTCTTTTTCCCTAAACAAATCCTTTGTTTTCTGTTTTTCTCCTGGCCCGGCCCACCTTCCTCTCCCCAGCCCGCGCCGCTTCACACCCCGACCCGGCCCAGCACTTCATCTTCCTCCCGTTGCGATTCTCCCGCGCACGTTCCTTCGCGAGCGCGCTTCTCGCGGCGCCTCCTCCGCCTGCGCCCACGTCGCCTGGGCGTTACCCCACGAAGTGCGACCCCTCCTCGCCTCTCTACCCTTCCCTGCTTCCTTCCAGTCTCGCTCAACCCACACATCTCTCTTCCTCCCTCTCTCCCAAACCCACTAACCGCCTCCGGCCACCTCCTTCTCCCTCTCTTCCAGCACCCCGAGCTCCCTCCTTCATCCTCCACGAGATCCTCGTTCACCGAGCCTTCACCCTCGCCTGCCTTCCTCTCTCCTCCCTCCAAAGCCCCGAGCCCTCCTCACCTCACCTGCATGCCCGACCTCACCCAAGCTACCCTCTCTTCCTCTCTCTCAATCTCACTGTTTCTCTCCTCTCTCTCTCTGTGCCGACTCTCTCTCCCTCAGTCCCCCTCTCTCTCTCTCCCAGTCTTCTCTCTCTCACTCATCTCCCTCTGCCTATGCCCACACTCTCTCTCTCCATCTCATTTCTCTTTCTCTCTTTCTCTCTCTAACCCTGTCTCTCTTTCTCCCCCTCTACAACTTTCTCTCCGTATCCCTCGGCGTCTCTCCCCTGCTCCGGACAGCCAACGTCACTCTCCGCTGGCCAGAATAGATCGAACACTCCGAGACGTTACCGCGGCCGAACACTTGCATCCATCCCAATCGACGTTCGTCGCGCGTTCGTGACGCCGTTGCTACCGTGTGACCCGAGGCGCCCCCAGGCAAGTTTTTACTTGCTTTCATGCTATTATATATATGTTACAAATCAATACCGTATATAAATCATGCTTTTCTTTTCCGTAATATTATTCAACACAACTGTTCGATGCTTGTTCCCTTAGGAAAACATTATCAAAATTGACGGAACTAAATAGTGTAGGTTGGCCCGTAGGTCTGTGAACATAGTGTGTGAATTTTGTTGGATGTTGTAATCGATAATGACTAACACGACTACCCCCAAGTTTAACCGTAAAGCTGAAATTCTTGCGTACCTGAAAATCGTTAAATTCACCATAAATCATATACATAGTAGAACGGTGCGTTCGAGGGCTCAAATCGAAGATAACTCGACGAACTTTAACCCTCTGCTAGTTTCCAGACATTCCTATACTTAAATCGTGATGAAAATTTGATCGGAGTGCGACTCTGGACTGCAGTCCAGAGCGACTCAAATTGCGCTTGCTGTTCCGTAATGGATACCATAGAACTTCCTTAACTCGTAGGTTGCGGGACTCCACTGCTTATTGTAGGTAACTCTGTTAGCTAGACAACATGATTAGTTTCATCCTGTTTCGTTATCAGTTGCTATTTAATCTGTAATTTAGAAGATCGGGACACATAACAGTCCCAGTAGAATCAGAATTGACATGTTGATATTAAACAGATTATAACTCCTAACATACAGACGCGATTGAAGATCCGTTTGTTGCGTTGAAAACTTTACTGAAAGCCCTAGAATTCTTTCACTGTAGCGTCGCTAAATTATGATCCCAACTGGGGTTAAAATGCGTTGCGAAATGGATTCCTGATTCTGAAATTGGATTTCCAGCCGCGTGCGCTTAAAATGAAACAGTTATAACCAATGATCCTGAAACCCGTTTGACCTGAAACAAAATTCTAAGGATAGATAACTGAACATATTAAATACTACCTGTTTATCATTTCGCTAAATTATATACATATGTTTCATGATAAATCGTGCAAGTGATAGACTGCTGTTTTTATGATACCTTAGTTGTGCTTCTTATACTGTTCATGCATCATATCATACCTATATCATTGTAGTGATAACCTAGTGACATCGTGCATTTACCCAGTGTTAGATTTTAGTGTTGATTGTGACAAGTACGTCAGTGTTCGTGTATTCGTGATTAAGTGAAAGTGATACGTACTTGTGCACAATCAGTGTCCCTTTTTTCTGTTGCATTGTCGACGTCTGTGGGATGCGTGTACGTGTGACTATAAGTGGTATGGGACACTTATGGAAGCGCTTGCACGGATGTCACAGATAAGGCATCCGACACTGCCATTTATCTTAGGTATTAGTCGGGACGTGCTTGATGGAGGTCCTGCCTCCAGTTCTCGCGCAGACTTGTCACGGATCGATTAGTATTTAGGGTTATGGTTAGTGTTTGATGTAGACCTCGGGGTGTGGGGTAGTTCAAGTGTGAATTCAACAGAATCTCGGGAGTCCCATGCCGGCTTATATATTTAGGGAGTTATATGGAGATTTACAGGGTATGTGCTATAGACACCGTGATACATTCGTTACATGTTGGGCCCGTGGTCCCTTGCCCTTGGGTTCTACCCTTGGGTGGAGGACACTCGCGAGTGGTTGACTCTCACACTTGGACTGACGATAGGCTTATTGACCTGTGCAGTGAGACTTAGAGACTGATAGGGTTACTATCGTTTACATTCCTTATATACTGTGTTGACATACATAACACATCGTTATACTGTTTTACTGCTCCGCTGCATTTATCTCTGCTTATTTATAATCATGCTGTTATTGATTTACTGTTATTCATATCCTTCACTACTGTTAGAACTGTTACCTGATTATGTACATTATATTGCTATTGTGTCGCTCTGACGACCTGAGTATGCATGCTCAGTGTGAGGAGAAGATTTAGCTTGGACCAGATCTAGAAGTGCATCACAGACTTCTTGACTTGTCTTCCCGAGTTACATTCATTTGTTCCACTTCAGGTCAGTCTTTATATTGTTTCCTTCAGTTACTGCATTTCTCATTACCTGCGCACCGTTTACTGTTTACCATGATAAACTAGAAGCCGAAGTGTGACTACGGCAGGACATTTCCTTGACCGTAGGAGCATGGCTGGCCTTGTCTACCCCTCGTATTCCGTATTTTGGAAAGCGGGGCGTGACATGGTTTAGTTGGTATCAGAGCCCAGGTTTTGCATAGATTAAGATTGCAGTTTTCCGTGTAGAGTTTGGCAATCTAAGACATCACTCGGTCTAGATTGTAAACTTGTCATTCTTGATCCATATTCACATCGTGTGTTCAGCTATCCATTCGCTATGGTTTCGGGTGACCTGACAAGGGTACGTGGTGGCAATTGCACTACCGTACTCTATTCAAGTGACTTAAAGTGATACAGTTGATTCCCCACTTGTAATGAAATTCACCATCTCTGAGATTCTTGAATCCTTGTTCTATCCATATCATATTTTGATTCATTTAGCTTGTGACTCATATCATTCTCGAAATTGTTGTTTCAGGACCATGTCTTCCAACGACTCTTCATCTTTATCCGCTCCCCAGAATCAGACTGTTGAGATCCTGAGTGTACTGCAAGATTTGAAGGAAGCCCAGGAGCGAACAAACGACTTGTTGGCTGAAGGACTGAGAAGACCGGTGAATCAGGCACCAGCGGGAGTCTCCTATCATAAAGGGATCCCTATTGGACGAGGAAAGAAGAAGAAGATGAAGCGTCAACAGAAGCATCAGAAGAACCCTTGCTGGGGATATTGTAAGAGACCAGGACGTCTTCAGAAGGATTGTCGCCGTGCCCAAGGGAAATGTCTGATATGCGGTTCCAACGAACACCTCATCAACGGTTGCCCGGAAAGGAAAGAACTACAAGGAGGAAACTCATCCGCACTCCCCACTCCTACCAAGTGAGGATCATCGCGTAGTTTGAACCTCGACCATAAGGCGAACCTAACGCAGGATTCAACTCGCGCAACGAAGATGCAGCGTTCTGGCAGTCAAAGAAGAATTATATGTTTCCCAATTTCAGTATTATATTGTCATCCTTTTATAAACATTTCTTTCCATTTGAACCTCTGTATCCGTTGAACTTTTAGTTGAATAAAATAAAATTTGAATCATAATATATGTATCACTCTCATGCTTTCTCTATGTCAAATTCCATTCATTATCACAGTGTTTTCATTCTGATCTTTCAGTTCCTGCATATTTTCCTATATTTCGTAACCTGAGCTTTCCTTGATGTATTTCACTATCTAATCGTGAACTTCTCTTTTCAGGCCATGGCCCACCCTGGAGCAGCACCGCATCTAGACGAGGATGCACAGTCTTGCGTTTCCTTAGATCACACATTGACGAGTTCTAATGATGAAGCCAACGGTCCCCAGGTCCACTTCGAAAACAACGATTCAGAGGACGAAGGAGCAGCCGCCCCAGAGTTCGACATGATGGTTGGTTCTGACGAAGAAGAAGAAGATCCCGAAGGGAACCCGATGGAGGAAGACCCCGAGGAAGAACCGATGGAAGAAAACCCAGTGGAGGTAAATCCCATGGAAGAGCATGCAGAAGAAGAAAACCACATGGGATCGGACCTCGATGAAGAAGTTTTTCCGAGGATGAAGGACCAGAAGATCAAGACCCTGCCAAGGAGGAACTTCCCTTAGCAATACCTGCGAGACGCTATGGAAATGGACGCCCCTACCTGAGTGCGCGAGCCTACCGCAACCTACTGAATCTCCACAACCGCGACTGACGGAATATCTTTTGATGTTGTCTTCTGGCCAAACAAAATGTGTATAGTTTAGGGCCACTTTTCGTCTTGGAGAATGCCTTGTTTCAAATTTTCTTGAATGAAATAAATCTTCTGAATTTGTAAACCTTTTGATTACTGGTTCGCTAAATACTTGTTTATTGCCATATCCATTTATTTTTTTCTGTTGGGATTTCCTGACTGTTCACCCCTACTCATTGAAAAGTTTTCACCCCGTTTCGACTAGAAAGTACCGCACCTTGATCCTTGGCATGAGCCATCCTCATCCTTCGTCTGTGTCTCGATTGAGATCCTTCTGGAAGGAGAAGTTCATAGTGAAAAATTCTCAAGTTAGCTAACCCTTCAAATCTTGATTCGTGTGTTGTACCGACCAGTATCCTCCCCATACATTTTTCTCCTTATAGCCCTTTACTGGTCACCCTTATTTTCCGTGCTGACCCAATCCCGATGTCCTTGATCTTCAGACTAAAGCCGTCACCCTTCGACCTCTTGTATCAGCCACATCCCATTGTAATCCCTACCCTACCTAGGCCTAGACCTACTTGTGCTTTTTCCTGTTACCCCAACTATATTTAGGGGCACGATTATTTTTAAATGTAGTTTTAGTATTTTGCATTTGTCAGAGGGTACGTGTTATTGATTATCCCGTTTTATGTATTTTAAGTGCATTATTATTATTCTCACTTTAGTAGCGCAACCTTACACCGCGCATACTTTTGGTCCATGCTTTTTAATTTCACTATACCAGTTTTCCAAATCATTTTAAACCTATTTTTTCGATACGTTTTCCTGAAATGTTTTAACCTACTGCCAAATCTTTCACTATTTTATTGTCGGTACCTTATTTTCGAGTAGGGTGCTCTATGCTTACCACTCCTGATGTGCTACTTTTAATATACAGATATGTGCATATATTTGAGTTTCGATTTTATCGAGTACGCCTCGAATACCATTGGTCATTATTGTTGTTATTGCTATTCTCATAGGTTGCTTTAGTAGCTGTTCTTGTTATGTGCTATTTAAACCTATATTTTTGAATGTGTTCTTACAGATATAAACTTTCAAATTTCTTCGTCCACGTACTGTTAATAAATCCTTGGTGATAGTGTGCAATCTAATAGCTTCCGCTTACGTTTGTATAACTTATCGCTTATTTTAAATTTCGAGGACGAAATTTTTGTAAGGGTGGTATGATGTAACACCCAGCCCTATTTATACTAATATATGTACTTCTCGTTAACATATAAGATTTTACTTTATTTATGATTATTAGTTTATCTATTTTGAAACTCCTTTTGAAACCCAAACCCTGTTATACCCTGTATTTTTCTTATCCTCGGTTTTTCCCCTCCTTTGTAAAATATGCACTCTAGAAAGCCGACCCCAAGCCCCCTGTCCACTCTCTTAACTTCCCTATTTTTTCATCATAATAAATTCCAACCTGGCCCGTTCCCAATCCTCTCTAATTCATTTATTTTCTTCAGCCCAGCTGCCCCCAGTTTTATTCCATTTTTTCCCTCTAAGTAAATTTCCTGCGGTCCCGGAAATATTCCTCACAGTTTCTTTATAATTCTGTTTTTTTTTTTATAATTTTGCAGCCCAAAAGCAGCCGAGCCCATTCCATTCTTTTCTCATAAATATTTACTTATATTTTTATTCCCAGACCAACTCACCCAGCAGCCCGTTTCTCTTTTTCCCTTTTAATTTATTCTCTTTTATTTTGCAAGCCCATCTCCTCTTAACTGAGTTTTCCCTTTCTTATATTTTCCCCGGGTCCACTCCCTATATTTATCCCAAAAAAAATTTCCTATTAATTCCAAGCCCAAACTATATTTATTTCAAACCAGCCCGTTCCATTTCCTTTCTTTTTAAATTTAATTTCATAATCAAACACCCCAGCCCATAATTCCCCATCTGTTTTTAATCTTTTCAATTTCTTATTCTTTATTTCCCCAGCCTGTTTCCTTGGCCCGGCCCGCTTCTTTTTCCCTAAACAAATCCTTTGTTTTCTGTTTTTCTCCTGGCCCGGCCCACCTTCCTCTCCCCAGCCCGCGCCGCTTCACACCCCGACCCGGCCCAGCACTTCATCTTCCTCCCGTTGCGATTCTCCCGCGCACGTTCCTTCGCGAGCGCGCTTCTCGCGGCGCCTCCTCCGCCTGCGCCCACGTCGCCTGGGCGTTACCCCACGAAGTGCGACCCCTCCTCGCCTCTCTACCCTTCCCTGCTTCCTTCCAGTCTCGCTCAACCCACACATCTCTCTTCCTCCCTCTCTCCCAAACCCACTAACCGCCTCCGGCCACCTCCTTCTCCCTCTCTTCCAGCACCCCGAGCTCCCTCCTTCATCCTCCACGAGATCCTCGTTCACCGAGCCTTCACCCTCGCCTGCCTTCCTCTCTCCTCCCTCCAAAGCCCCGAGCCCTCCTCACCTCACCTGCATGCCCGACCTCACCCAAGCTACCCTCTCTTCCTCTCTCTCAATCTCACTGTTTCTCTCCTCTCTCTCTCTGTGCCGACTCTCTCTCCCTCAGTCCCCCTCTTTCTCTCTCCCAGTCTTCTCTCTCTCACTCATCTCCCTCTGCCTATGCCCACACTCTCTCTCTCCATCTCATTTCTCTTTCTCTCTTTCTCTCTCTAACCCTGTCTCTCTTTCTCCCCCTCTACAACTTTCTCTCCGTATCCCTCGGCGTCTCTCCCCTGCTCC
The DNA here is from genome assembly GCA_030015575.1 of Agapanthus africanus. Taxonomy (NCBI): domain Eukaryota; kingdom Viridiplantae; phylum Streptophyta; class Magnoliopsida; order Asparagales; family Amaryllidaceae; genus Agapanthus; species Agapanthus africanus. Next base: position 123,962,020 of record CM057350.1, on the reverse strand, counting down.
GGACAGCCAACGTCACTCTCCGCTGGCCAGAATAGATCGAACACTCCGAGACGTTACCGCGGCCGAACACTTGCATCCATCCCAATCGACGTTCGTCGCGCGTTCGTGACGCCGTTGCTACCGTGTGACCCGAGGCGCCCCCAGGCAAGTTTTTACTTGCTTTCATGCTATTATATATATGTTACAAATCAATACCGTATATAAATCATGCTTTTCTTTTCCGTAATATTATTCAACACAACTGTTCGATGCTTGTTCCCTTAGGAAAACATTATCAAAATTGACGGAACTAAATAGTGTAGGTTGGCCCGTAGGTCTGTGAACATAGTGTGTGAATTTTGTTGGATGTTGTAATCGATAATGACTAACACGACTACCCCCAAGTTTAACCGTAAAGCTGAAATTCTTGCGTACCTGAAAATCGTTAAATTCACCATAAATCATATACATAGTAGAACGGTGCGTTCGAGGGCTCAAATCGAAGATAACTCGACGAACTTTAACCCTCTGCTAGTTTCCAGACATTCCTATACTTAAATCGTGATGAAAATTTGATCGGAGTGCGACTCTGGACTGCAGTCCAGAGCGACTCAAATTGCGCTTGCTGTTCTGTAATGGATACCATAGAACTTCCTTAACTCGTAGGTTGCGGGACTCCGCTGCTTATTGTAGGTAACTCTGTTAGCTAGACAACATGATTAGTTTCATCCTGTTTCGTTATCAGTTGCTATTTAATCTGTAATTTAGAAGATCGGGACACATAACAGTCCCAGTAGAATCAGAATTGACATGTTGATATTAAACAGATTATAACTCCTAACATACAGACGCGATTGAAGATCCGTTTGTTGCGTTGAAAACTTTACTGAAAGCCCTAGAATTCTTTCAACTGTAGCGTCGCTAAATTATGATCCCAACTGGGGTTAAAATGCGTTGCGAAATGGATTCCTGATTCTGAAATTGGATTTCCAGCCGCGTGCGCTTAAAATGAAACAGTTATAACCAATGATCCTGAAACCCGTTTGACCTGAAACAAAATTCTAAGGATAGATAACTGAACATATTAAATACTACCTGTTTATCATTTCGCTAAATTATATACATATGTTTCATGATAAATCGTGCAAGTGATAGACTGCTGTTTTTATGATACCTTAGTTGTGCTTCTTATACTGTTCATGCATCATATCATACCTATATCATTGTAGTGATAACCTAGTGACATCGTGCATTTACCCAGTGTTAGATTTTAGTGTTGATTGTGACAAGTACGTCAGTGTTCGTGTATTCGTGATTAAGTGAAAGTGATACGTACTTGTGCACAATCAGTGTCCCTTTTTTCTGTTGCATTGTCGACGTCTGTGGGATGCGTGTACGTGTGACTATAAGTGGTATGGGACACTTATGGAAGCGCTTGCACGGATGTCACAGATAAGGCATCCGACACTGCCATTTATCTTAGGTATTAGTCGGGACGTGCTTGATGGAGGTCCTGCCTCCAGTTCTCGCGCAGACTTGTCACGGATCGATTAGTATTTAGGGTTATGGTTAGTGTTTGATGTAGACCTCGGGGTGTGGGGTAGTTCAAGTGTGAATTCAACAGAATCTCGGGAGTCCCATGCCGGCTTATATATTTAGGGAGTTATATGGAGATTTACAGGGTATGTGCTATAGACACCGTGATACATTCGTTACATGTTGGGCCCGTGGTCCCTTGCCCTTGGGTTCTACCCTTGGGTGGAGGACACTCGCGAGTGGTTGACTCTCACACTTGGACTGACGATAGGCTTATTGACCTGTGCAGTGAGACTTAGAGACTGATAGGGTTACTGTCGTTTACATTCCTTATATACTGTGTTGACATACATAACACATCGTTATACTGTTTTACTGCTCCGCTGCATTTATCTCTGCTTATTTATAATCATGCTGTTATTGATTTACTGTTATTCATATCCTTCACTACTGTTAGAACTGTTACCTGATTATGTACATTATATTGCTATTGTGTCGCTCTGACGACCTGAGTATGCATGCTCAGTGTGAGGAGAAGATTTAGCTTGGACCAGATCTAGAAGTGCATCACAGACTTCTTGACTTGTCTTCCCGAGTTACATTCATTTGTTCCACTTCAGGTCAGTCTTTATATTGTTTCCTTCAGTTACTGCATTTCTCATTACCTGCGCACCGTTTACTGTTTACCATGATAAACTAGAAGCCGAAGTGTGACTACGGCAGGACATTTCCTTGACCGTAGGAGCATGGCTGGCCTTGTCTACCCCTCGTATTCCGTATTTTGGAAAGCGGGGCGTGACAGCACTTATTTGTGATCTGTTTGCTCAGTTTTTTTTTTCCTTTTGTGCATAAATGCCAAGCACTTATTTGTGATTCTGGCGCTCACATGTGTATCATGTGAAGCACTCAATCACGGACGCTGCCCAATCAGTGTTAACCACTCAGTCATTTTGACCAAAAATAGAGTGCTAAGCACTTTCTATGACGTCCACATGAGGTGCTGTCTCATTTATTTTGTTGGATGCCCATGTATGTTTCACACGAGACGCTGGGCGCTGCCCAATCAGTGCTAAGCACTTAATTGTTTAGATTAATTTTATAGTGCTTCTATACTTTTACTCAGCGCTTACGTGTATTTCACGTTAGGCGCTATGCTTTCTATTTTGAGCACCCACATGGAAAGCATATGAAGTGCCAAATCTTTTTCTTTGTTGATGTTTTCTGAAGAAGTTTTGACTTTTGTTAATGGCGTTTTGACCATTAATGATCTGTTTTGAAAGTCTGAGACCGATTTCTCTTGGAGAACTAAGTTCTTCTGTTTTTTTTATGAGAACAAAGTTCTTTATATATGGTTAAACCCTGTTTATGGAAGAATTAAATTCCTAGACAATGTGTCTTTCATTTCTTTTTGACCTAGTTCTTTTTCCCTAAATTTTGAGTTTGGAGAATATAATCTCCCTGATGAGAATTAAATTCTCAACTTGTGCAGTGATTTGCTTTTCAAATCTCAGATCACGGGAAGAACTAAGTTCTTTTTTTGTGGATGGTTAAACCCTTCTTTTTTTTGTTACGAAAAAGAGAGAACTTTTATCTCTGCTTTTCTTTACCTAGGGTTTGAGAGAGCAAGAATCTTTTTCTTCTTCTTTTTTTGGAGAATTAAATTCTCAGTTTTCTTTTTTGTGGAGAAGCTTATGGGGTTGATCCTCTATCTGAGACTTGAAGTCTCGGTTCCTTTATATAGAAGAGGCAAATTTGTTAATTAATTTGAGAAAATCTCTCATTGAGAGATTCCAATTGATTTTATTTGTCTCAAAGATTATTTGGGGAATTTTATCCACCGTTGGATTTTTGATCCAAGGATTTCTGTTTTTATAGAATATGTTTTCTTATTTTTAACAAGATTAAGAAAATATTTTCCCATATACAGAATTTGATTTTGTTAAATGGTGATTTTTAATCACCATTGGACTATTGATCCAAGAGCTCTCTGTTTTACAGAGAATAATTTTTCTTTTTTTAGAAAAACTGGGGAAATATATTCCCAAAATAGAATTTAATTCTATCATTAGATTTTTGATCCAACCGAGAATATCTTTCTTACTTGGAAAGATTAGGGAGTTACTTTCTCCTAATAGAATTTAATTCTATCATTTGATGATTTATCATCACCATCAGATCTTTGAACCAACGGCTCTGTTTAACAGAAAATATCCCACATTTTGGGGAAATACTGCTCCTGTAGAATTCGATTCTATCTGTTTTAGTTTGGGTGTTGTCGCGCACGTGTTATGCACGTGGGCGCCACTTACGAATTTAATTCTTATGTATGACAGGCGCTCCTGTGCTTTGCACATTGACGCTTACATGAACTTCATGTGCGGCGCCATTATAGAATTTAATCCTATAAGACCAGCGTCGGCGCTGGTGTTCACGTGGGGAGCACGTGAGGCGCTGCCTCATAGAATCTAACAGAGCTTAGCTCTTTTAATTGTGTGTTTAATTATTAGAGGAACACCCCTGAACTTATGAACCTCATTTATATGAGATTTACGCCCTAAATTCACTCAAAAATATGATTTACAGGTTTAGACTAATCCGCGCCCTACAGGCATAACAAGATTAGTCTTCGTATACAATCCAAGGACAACCCCATAATAAACACTATATAATACGATACGAAGCGACCTACTAGAGAAGGTGAAAGTTGTTATAGTTTTGCAATAACGTAATTAACTGTAGAGGTTTGCGCCTGTAGGGAAGAGCGTCCCCACAATCAAAAACCCCTCATCATCGAAAGGGAATTTGATAAGTCGACTACATTGGTTGTATCTATCCAAACCGATTTACGGTGCCATAAATCAACTTGGTATGTTCGGAGAGGTGGATGGATATGTTCCATATGGTATCTGCCTCCAAATTCAGGCTAGACGTCTCCAACGTCTTAGTCCAGTTTTCGGCGGTAAACAACTGCGACTCTTACTGTGACTTTTACTACTAATTTTTTACTGTGATACTTGCTATGATTTTTACTGTGACTCTTCATGGAATTATCTTGATCATAAGGTAAATTATTTATTTTAATTAGTATTGGGTTTGGTAATTTTTGGTGGATTTTTTGTTAAGGTTTTCAAATCTAAATTGGGGTTTGCTAATTTTTCATTGATTTTTGTTACGGTTATGTTAGTTTTTATTTTTTGTTTCGATTCATAATCTGGTTCTTAGGCTTAGGGTTTGCTAATTTTTGAAAGATTTTTGTTAGGGTTTTCAGATCTAAATTAGGGTTAACAAGTTTTTTGGAGGATTTTTGTTAGGGCTATGGAATTTTACTGAGTATAGTCTTTCTTGGAGGTGGAAGGACTTGATGTTGTGGAAGATTCCCATTGTTGGATCAATAATTTGACTAACATCATCATTTTGTTAAGTATGCCAACTCCTGTAGAGAACTTTCTCTTTCTAACCTTTACTATGTTTTTCTCTGCAGTTTTAACTGAACCTAGTAACCGACATTGAACATCCTTCCTATTCTATTCTCTGCTATGTGTTTCTTGCAAAGCTTCATTACCCCAGGACCAACTACTTATGAAGGACACATACAGTAATAAAGCGCTCATTCCGGCTTCCTGAAATGAACCCAGTAACCGACATTGAACGTTCTTCACATTCAAAACATGAAACGGTTCGTCTTGTTGCATGTAAATGGTATTAAGAACCGTTTCTCCTTCACGAAGAATGATCTAGTTACTGTGGTGTATCTGTGGAAGACCGCTCATTCTGGCCTCCTAATGTTTAGAGTCAAGGTATAACTTTCTTTAAGATCTGAAGCTTGTCTTTTTATAGCTAGTTTGTTCGTCGTCTTTTTGTCACTTCCTATAGAAATCGCAGTATAAACCGTGTTATTTGCTTCAGATAGCGCTTTAAATGAAGAGACTTCATTTTTGTCTGTGTTTGATTAACATTTCTCGTATGCTTTTTAAGAACAAAGCTCGTTCAATGTCGGTTACTGGGTTCATTTCTATTGCCTCAACTTCAATTGAAGCAATGGAAATGAACCCGGTATGTGAATTGAATGAGCTTTACGCTAAAAAATGCATACTAGAAAAGTTGATCAAACACAAACAATGATAGCGGCGAATTTTACAGAAACTGACATAAAGACGGCTAACAAACTAGCTATAAAAAGTCAAGTTTCAGACCTTAAAGAAAGCTATATCTGGACCAACCAAAAGTATCAGTAATCATTACAAATGGAAATAAATCCTGTAACCGACAATGAAGTGGTCCAGTTAGGGATTTGTTGATAAGGATGGCAAGAATTCGTACAAGCGAATCCAGTAAGAGATTTAAACGAGCTATGCTCTGAAGTAGTTCTTACTAATGGGATAAAACGGTCAGATGCCACAGAGAAATGCGATGCGACTGATAATATCCCTTCCAGCATTCCAATCCATCACCGATGTCATTGAATCCAAATTTCCTCGAGAAGAATGATCTTATGGAATGTGATGTATCTGTGGAAGAGCGCTCAAGCATGTCTTTTGCAGAACCGTTTCTCAGCGCTCATTCTGACTTTCTAATATGCATATTATGTGTATGGCTGCTAAGAAAATACCTAAATGATGTAATAAATTTTAGATTGTTGATGTATATATTAAGTATGGCTGTGTATTAAACAACTAAATATTAGATTTCACAGAATTATCCCAAATGATATAAATTTGTATGATATTTGATTTTATTCCCCATCTATAAATGGTGTGTGTTGAAATGTGTTGATGCGTGTTGATGTTTTGTATATATGATGTATTGATGTTTGTATTGTATCTGAAATCTGATATTTGTTTACTGTAGATGATGTAAATTTGTGAGAAAATGAAGTATATTTTAGGTCAAATATTTAACCGCGACTTAAAGAAGCGGTTATATTCTCCAGATTATTTCTGATCACTCTAGGAAAAAGTTAACCGTTTCTTAAAGCAGCGATTATATTAACCAGATAATTTTGAGATCAATCCAGGCAAAAGTTAACCGCTCCTTAAAGCAACGGTTATATTAACCAGATAATTTTGAGATCAGTCCAGGCAAAAGTTAACTGCTCCTTAAAGCAGCGGTTATATTCTCCAGATAATTTTAAGATCACCCCAGGCAAAATTTCACCCAGAATAATTTTAACGGCTACTTAAAACAACGGTTTCATTCTCCAGATAAAATACAACCACTGCTTAAAGAAGCGGTTATATTCTTCAGGTAATAGTTAAGCTCTGCTTTAAGTAGCGGTTAAGTTTTAGTTTAGTGAGTGTTTGAGATCTCTGACTATTTAAGCTCTGCTTTAAGTAGCAGTTAAATTTGAGCTCAAACAATGAACTGATACCAGACTTATTTAGCAGCTGAATTAAGCAGCGGTTAAATTCTCTACACCAAATAATTTAACAACAACATTGATTGATACAACCAATGTCAACATAACATTAATTCACACAGCCAACATCAACAACTAACGTTGAATCGAGTATTATTCCATTACATCAAATATCATTCTTTTACAACAAATGTTATTCATTTGTAAAAAAAAATCAAGCCTTTCTTATATCAAATATCATTCATTTACATGAATATCATTCATTTAGAATAAATTATTCTGAATAACCAGACGGATCGTTCAAGTCCCATAAAGGACTCGGTTGACCAAGATGTATATTTTCTACATATTGTGTTGGTCTTTCCGGAAAAGTTCTTTTGTTATGGAATATTAATTGGCCGTATCCTCCGCATACTCTCTTCTTTTTTTCCCGTCACTATTTTTGTTACCGAGCCAAGATTTCAACCGATTCTTTTTATGACCCATAGGGTTAGATTGCAAAGGATTTTGAATTTTTGAAATATCATTTTTCATGGATTTCAGATTATCTGTTGCTTCATCTACTAAATCTTCTTTCACACTCGGTATTTCAACTGGAAGTTCAGATAATCGTATCATAAGTTTGGACATTTCCGCAAGCATAATTTTGTATCTGGTCTCTGACGCAACATTTTTCGCGGTAAGTAGATTGAACTCATTGTATAAATGACTATACCGCGAAGTTTCATTCATCTGTACAAAAGGTGGTACGACACTCGTCATGACAATATTTTGATTAACATTTCTCGTCTATCTAGGCAAAATATATTCAAACGGTATGCTATTCATATTTTTGGATAAAAAGGCTTTAAATATATGCTTACATAATAGTCCGGTTGATTCAAAATAATTGCTAATGCACATGAAAAATTGCCCTTTTGTCGTATATTAGACATGATATACTCTTCGTTTGTCTTTCTTTGGACCATTAAGCACGTTGCAAACTTTATATCTTATTGTCCCGTCGACTTTTGGAACTTTCTCGATATTAAATGATTGAGATTTCATGAGCTCTATTTGAAGTTTTTCAAAAATGCTTCTGGTGTAAACTTTAGAAGCGTCTAATTCCAGTGGCATATTTGTTGCACACATATGATTCTTGCATAGCGTATCAAAATCCATTCTTTTCTCGTGTATCTGTAGTGCATTTCTCATTTCATAACGAACTCTTTAATTGTGGTGTTCCAATTAAGATAGGCATAAAAAAAGCATCCATGCTCTTACTATCCCAGTTGTTCGCATTCATGTAGAAAAGTATCTTAATATATAAGCCGGTATCCATTTCTTCCGTATACCGTACATTATTGAAAGCCATTTATGCCCACTAATTTGGTAATTTACATCTAGCGCGGTCTATTTATTTTCAAATTTCTCAACTGTCAAACTTTTCTGCACGCAACAATTGAAGTCGTTTCGAAAACCGGTATCCTGATGATATAAACTCTACAATTTCTCCGTATACTTCTGACTAATGTGCTGTATGCAATAATGATGTCTTGTGTTCGGAAACACTTTGGTAATAGTATTTGTCGTAGCATGATTTTGATCAGTGATTATAAATAGCGGTGCCTTATTATTCATCGTAATTAACCATTGCTGAAACAAACAAGAATTTTCGGACTCATTCCGAATTAACGCCAAACCAAATATCTATGATTTATAATGATGATTAATACCAGTAAATAGAGCGAAATGAATTTTATATTTATTCTTTCGATACGTGGTGTCAAAAATAATTGCATTACCGAAAATTGTATAAGAAGATCTTGAGTGTGCATCGATGAATAAGAGGGTTTTGATATGATTTTCGTTGTCATATTTTACTATGCAAGTAAAATTATGTTTCCCAAGTTGAATGGATTGCAAATAAGCTAAAATAACTTGGGCATCATCCATAGATTGATATTGAATTATTTTTCTTAATTCACTCTTTACATCGTTTAGCCCGTGACCAAGATTCTTTACCCCGCCATGACCTTGTCCTAGTATTGTATATATTTTGCTTGGACCAACCCCACTATCCTTCAAATTACGGATTTGATTTTTGTCGAATTTAAAAATACTTTTGTGACAAGATATGTATTGTACCATTGACTGCGGTACAAATGAATGGTCATGATATCTCTTGTAAGAAGTTAATTTCCATCGATCGTCCTTTTTAGCAACAAACGTACGAACTTTACACTTGGATCCAATATAATTATTTCTTCAGGATATCGAAAAAGATATTTTACGTTTTACTTTGGATTTGAAATATTTAGGTATTGCGGCCTTATTACATTCATATAGTCTGGAGATAGGTTCAATATTGTGAACTGTACGACGAGTAGAACAAACTCTGATAGCAAACCCCATGTTTCGAACATAAGCCAAATAACATTTATAAGTATCATCTAGTGAATTAAATATCATGCTAATTTCATGTTCTACCAAATCACTTGTTACACCTCGCTCGTTATTCTCATCAGGACTTACTTTAGGAGACGGCATATTCTTACATCCGCTTCCACTCGTTGGCGAGATAAACTTAATTTTAGGAGACGAAACATTTTTACATTTGCTTCCACTAGATGACGATATAAACTCAAGTTTAGGAGACGAAATATTCGTACATTTGCTTCTACCACTTGACGATATAAACTCGGCATTTTTTCTTCAGGAGTTACTAGGTCGATAGAAATAATAGGTTTTTTCGAGTATTCATCTTTATCTATTTCCACTGTTAATCCGTTATTTTCTTCTTCATAATCAGGGATAGTCCATTGATAGATTATATTAATCGAAATGTTAGCACATATAAATTTAAAAGTAAAAAATTTACCGCGACGACTTTGAAAAATTTCATTGAGGAAGATGTAGACGTGCTCTGGCTGAATCTAGGATTCCAAAATCGACATATCACTTCGAAAAACTACATTGAGGAAGAAGCAAAGTGCTCTGGCGGAAGCTAGGGTTTCAAAATCGATAGGTGATATATTTTTCAACCGCTAGGAAAAAAAATTACTGAAATAGCGGTTTGATATTTATTTTTAACCGCTATTTTAAGTGGCGGTTAAATAATACCCGTTGGATCTTAACCGCTTCTTAAATTAGTGGTTGGATTTGCAAGGTCCAGATTTGTTGGATAAATTTAACTTTGATGTTAACCGCTAGTTTAAGCAGCGGTTAAATAACGACCGTTGGATTTAACCGTTTCTTTATAAAATTACTGAAATAGCGGTTTGGTATTTATTTATTTTTATCCAAAGAGCCATATATTTCTATCGTTTTACTCAGAATAATTTTTCTGGTTTTGCCGCATCAGAATTTCTAGTGAAAGTACACTCTTTACAGAAATTTTATTTTTATTAATTTTTTAACAGCATATCTCTATGAGTCGGTTGGTATAATAATTCTTGTTATAGGGAAGTCTTATGGATGATGTGTTGGGTTCGTTAACTGAACTTATAAAACCCCAAGCTACGGATCAAGATTGTACTATCAATTTAAAATTCATCGGCATTATTTTTTATTTAGCATCATGGGGTTTGTTCAGCCTGCGGATTTGCAGGCTTTAGCCACAGAGACGTCTATTCTTTTTTCATTTGATACTTGCTAACTAATTAAACGATTCATGATAATAGAGTGGTCCGAAGATATGGAGATACTTGAAATGTCCACTCATAATAAGTTGAAATGAAGCTTATAAATACATGTATTTAAGGATTTTTTCCGACGGCTAATTTCTGTTGGCATTACAGCTGTTTCCGATGGTCTGCCATGGAAGTTTTGTTGGCAAATGTACACATTTTGTGGACAATGTATACATTGCCGCTCTTTTTACTCTCTAAGGACACTCTTGCACCCGTGTTCGTCGAACCTAAGACTCTTCTCACAGCCTCATCACCCCCTCCCCTTCTTGGGTTTTGAAGGGATAGAGGGTTGATCCGGATAAGAGGCCGTGGACTTGACATTGTGGCCAGGTTTGGTAATATAGGATCAGATCTAATCAAGAGGCCGCAGATCAATTCTTCTTCTTTTCTCTTTTGTCGAGGGTATGATGGTATGAAGGTTGGGGTGTCCAGATCCTATCAAAAGAGCTTTGGATCCGATGAAGTGTTGGTTGAAACATGTTAGCGGTGACTTAATCCTATTGTGAAGGGCAGAAGTCGGCGATGAGATGGCTAGATCCGGTGTTGGGGGGACAGATTTAATGGGTTGGAGCACGATCCTTGATTAAATCCAATATAGTAGAGACCAAATTGGACACGCTTCGGACAATATGGTCAGAGTTGGTGCTATGTGGTCGGAGTTAGTGTTGTGGTGTTGGATGTGGTAACATGGGGTTGGATCCGGCATGAAATCATCCGTTTCTCGAGGTTTAGGCTTTGATTCGTTGTGTACTTCATGATTTTGATAGCAAGAAAGAATGAAAGCGAAAATGAATGTTCGATTCGACAATAAACAATTCGATTCGGTGAAAGATAGCAAGATCGAGGATTAGACGTCCGAAAACTTAGAGCCCAATAAGATAAAAGGTGGCTTGATCAAGGACCATGCATCCCAAAAATTATATGCTATTCCAACAAAAAGTGGCTGGAGGACTACGCATCCAAAGACTAGGAGTTTAATCCGCCGAAAAATGGTCCGAGGACTAGACATCCAAACACTTGGAGTCTGATCAGGATAAAATTGCTCCGATCATAACTAGACGTATTGACAAAGTCCTTTCGGGAAAATGATGATCTGATTGGGAACTACACATCTAAAGACCTGGATTCCAATCCAGCAAAAGGTAGCCCGTCAAAGGAAAAGTAAAAGGAAGGAAAAGAAAGGATAAAAAAGATAAAATAAAAAGAAAAAAACGTTTTTAAATCACAAAAAATGCCCTAGCCCAGCCCTCATATCCAAGCCCTTTCTCCAATCCGCATCCAATCTCCACTCAACAGCCTGCGTCTGCCGCCGCCACCGCCAAAGCGAACCCCTTTCATTCACAGCAAGGTATCTTCCTAAAAGATTTAGATGCCCGCCACCCTTCATTCTTAATCTAAGTTTAACTGAATAATTACCATGCGTTTCATGTTTTAACGGTTCTTTTAACTGCCAAAAATGAAAAAAGAAAAAAATAACAGGAGCATAAAAACTTGTTGTTTCTATCAGTGACGGTGAAATATTCGTGCAAGCCTTTACTTCAAGTTTATGTCATATGGGCTATGAGTGGAAATGCAATATTTTTTGTTGTCTTAGCAAAAGCTCATTCCAAGAATTGAAAGGGAAATTAGCTGGGAAATACAGAAAAGAAGGCCAGAATTAAATTAGAGCTGACACTATGACCGATTGATGTATGTTGTATGCATATATGTTGATGAAACTTGGTGGACTATCACTGTTATATCAATAATAATAATAATAATAATAATAATAATAATTCTGTTCAAGGTAAGCCAGACAGTAAGAGCAGCATTAAACATTTTAAAAAGACTCGTTCCTCCATTTTAAGCCATTTGTTTGCATCTCCTTGTTCTTGCATCAACTCCTGTAATGTTAGTTCTTACGTAAGCATAAATGTAGCATACATGAAGAACTTTCCTCAATCAATATGGACAATCGATTCGCCAAATCTAATCTTTTCGATCGTAATGCTTTCAATGGTACCGGCAAGACCGCTTCTCGAGGTAATCTAATATTTGTGGTGTGATATTTGTACACTAATTTTATCTTGATAAGTCATGTGTTGAGAATAAAGATATATATAATTTGTGAGAGATGATTTAATATATTTGAGAGATTGGTAAAATTTAGATTTGATTAGATTATGATTTAGCAAGTTAGGGTTACTCGTTGGTCCTGTATTAAACACTAAAAGTTTATTATAAATAAAGAGGTAGAGTTGTCCTCCTCATATCGTATTATTGTAGTTTTCTCTTTTATCAATAAACCATTGTTTCTATTCTATTTTTCACAATGTAGTCTTTCCATTATTTCCCGCTCATTCTCTGATACTTATGTTTCTTAACATGGTTTCAGAGCACCACCTTTCTCAGCGTCTCTTAAAAAAAACCTCTCTCCTCTCTCAATCTCACAATCTCTTTCTAATGGTGATCGATACCCCCAATGACCAAAACCCAAACAAAATGTCAACGATGATCAAGACTTCGAAGAAGACGAAGACGATGACGACAATGATCTCGATGAAGATGAAGACGAAGAAGAAGAAGAAACCCTGTTGTCCCAAAAAGAGAAACTCTACCCTATTCCACTGCCTCGGTAGCGGCCCCGTCCGAATCTGAGTCCATGACGTCGTCATCAAGGGAAATCGGAAGACGGAGTCGATAATCGAGGCCGAGGTCCTCGATGTGTTCATATCGACGACCACGATGCAGGAGCTACTTACAACTACGAGTGTTGCTAACATTAGGTTGCAGAGGCAGGAGATTTTCTGCAAGACATGGTTGTTTTCATGATATTTCATTGGAGAAAAGGTACCTAAAATGTAAAGGTGGTGCTTGGAGATCCTTGACGAAGTTGATGAATCCATAGAGTTTAGAGATGTCAATGAATCTAAATTTGAGGGTGATTGTTGTGCATCATTGTCTGATGATAATAGCTTCGAATGTTTCGGATATGCAAATGCAATCAATAGGATCTTTTCTCGAAACCCTATGATGATGCACAATATTGGTGGTCTCTAAGATCAGGACACGTGGCAGATGACATGTCCCAGAACTCAGAAGAGAGGGCCACAGCGGCAGACCAGGCCACCCCTGTACTCGACCTGCAAGCACAAGCTGGCTCACCTCAGAGCCCCCTGAAATTTGGCCTCCTCGGCCTCTCAGCTCACCCCGAGCTGCCTCAGGACCAAGACTCCTCGGCTCTCTCGCTCGTTCCCGAGCCCCCCAGACAAGGCTATCTTCCTCGGTCCTCCGACTGACCAATTCCACACTCACAGGCGTAACCGCCGCTCCGCAAATCTCGCCACGCGCAGATTCTCCGCCAGCAACATCCCACGTTCCACGCCATCACGATCCCCATTAATGGGCGATCCGCTCTTTACGCGGGCGTGACGTTGGGAGCGTAACTGCCGGCGAGATTCTCGCGCCTGCTGCTGCGTGCCGCCGCCACTATATAAACCCCCATCACAGAGGGGTCAAGGAAGCCATTTTTCAACTCCACTTAGCCGTTACGCTGCTCGGATCTAATATTAACTTGATCGTCGGAGGGTTCTCGGTGGTACCAAACCACCCCGGGACTTTTTTGCAGGTACTCGGCGTTAAACTCCTCAAATCACCAATTTCTTCAAAACCCATTGAGACCCGCACGCAACAGGAGATCACCTTCCGAATCCACCGGGAGATCGACGGAAGACAACATCTGAGGGAGACCTGAAAAGGACCTCCATCAGTTGGCGTCGTTTGTGGGAAAGCAAACTCCACAAAAACAAAGTTGGCCTTCCGATCTCCATCCATATGGCAAGCAACCATCCTGAAGATCCGGGTACCAGCCGCCGCCTCCCTCTCACCGGAGGCGCGGATGAACCTCATCCGGCGACCATCATCAACGCTTTCTCCAGCCGAATAGATCGGCTACAGTCCCTCGTAGAGGCGCTCGTCCGCGTCCAAACGGCCGGGCCTGGACCCCATATCGCCGCTCCTCCGCCTCCAGAATGCTCTGCCCCCGTCGGTACGGCTGACCATCGGCAGGCTACGACTCCTGACTACAGATCTCACGGACCGATACTCCCTGAGGCCCGTTGGGCGCCCCACGGCTCCATACCAAGGTTCGCCGTCTGAGCGCCTCGTCTCGAGCCTCCTTGCGACCCTTACCCCCCTAAGGAGATGTTGGTCACCTCGCCTATCCACAGGCATGAATGACACCCCCTCCCTCGATGGGGTCACACAGAAGGGGCTCGCCATGACGACTCAAGAGCCACCTTGCCCGGGGATCTGAGGAACCTCATCGAGAGGAACCGGGGCCATGCCCAGACGCAGGTCTCCCACAGTAGAGGCCAGGGATCACGAGGCGCCGAGTCCTCGGGGTACCACGGCTGACTCGACGCCCTCGAGAAGAAGATCGAGGGCATGCGCCGAGAAGGTCACCTCTCGGCCGACGGGGCTGAGTACGTCGCCAACTCGCTCACCAAACCGTTTACCGAGGGACTGCTCACTGTCTACGTCTCCTCGCGCAACAATCCCCCGAAGGTCTCTCTGTTTGACGGGAGAACCGACCCCAAAGACCATTTGGATGCCTTCACTGCGGGGATGAGCTTCCAGGACCATTTCGACGCCGCCCAGTGCAGGGCCTTCCCAGCCACCCTCATCCGCGCAGGTCGGGACTAGTTCCGAGGGCTCGAGCCTCGCTCAATCTCGACCTTCGACGAGCTGGCTACTCAGTTCCTCGGCCACTTCGTTGGGAACCGTCGGCAAAAACGTACGGTCGACTACCTCTTCACAATAAAGAGCGGGGACAAGGAGACGTTCAAAGCTTACATCACCCGCTTCTACAACGCCCTCCTCGAGGTCCCCGAGCACCGGGACGAGATCGTCATCACGGCGCTCAGATATGGGCTTAGGCATAAGGAGTGGTTACACTCCTTTGCGTTGGCACAGCCTAAGACCATGGCCGAGGTCAAGGCATGGACCGAGCGTGAGGTTCAGCTGGAGTCCGAGGTGAATGCAAACCTCCCCCGAGCAGAACGGACCGACCAGAAGAAGAGGGCTCGGGAAGAGAAGCCGGAGCGTCAGCAGCCCTATCACCCGAAGTTCCAGGAGTACACCCCACTCAACGTCTCCCTCGCAGTATTACTAGAGGAGACCCAGGGCGAGGGGTTTTTCAAGTTCCCTCCAATCCCGCGTCAGGCCTCGAAGCGAACCTGGGGCCCTTATTGCGCCTTCCACCGGATGCTGGGCCACGCCACGGAGGATTGTAAGCAACTCCGGGACTACATCGAGGAGCTCATCCGATCGGGGCACCTCGCAGCCTACCTGAGGGACAAACGGCAGGCCAACCGCGAGCAGGAGCAGCGTCCTCCTCCCGCCGAGCTGACCATCAACCAGATCATGCTCATTTCGATAGATGATCAATCCGGCGCTCACGGAGCCCCGTGCCCGGTGTCGAGCATGGAGACCAACAAGCCTCCGGGGAGCTCGGGCCGCGCTAATAAGGTCATTTATTAGCATGTACTTTTCTTCTAGGGCAATGTAAACTTTTCATAGGGTCTGTTGTTAATTTAATAAAGATCAATGGAATACTGCGAAAAGAAGGAAAGATCTCATTTATTCAAAAAAGGTATTATGGGCTCCTCAGCCATACATACAAAAAGAAAAAAAAGGAAAAAGAGAAAATTATAATAGCGGAGGAAGGGGGTGCAGAGAGCACTAGTCGTGATACTTGGTAAAGATCTCCGCCAGCCGAGGCCTCGCGAGATCAAGCCTCTGCCCTCGGTTCCCCCCGCACGCGTCGACCCCAGGCCTCAGATCGTAGCACTCGCGGACGACCGCCTCCGAGCGAGCTAGCCGGTTCACGGAGATCAGGCCGAAGCGCCTCAGAGACCGCAGCTTGCCTACGGCCTCGTCATAGAGCTGTTCGGACAGGGGGTTGTAAAGCCCCGGCGACGCCCTCCAGATAGAATACATCAGCAGCTGCAGCAGGGAGGAGCGTCGGGGGAGCAACCAGCCGAAGTGGTCCTCGATGCTCCCATAGACCAACTGCATCGTGTCCTCGGTGCAGTTTTGGTCATAAAGGTATACGTCTTCAAAGTGGATGATCTTGGGGATGGTAAACGGGAAGTCTTTCATTCTCGATGACCTATTTATGAAGGAAGGAAGGACCAGTGCTCCTTCAGCCTTATATAGCCCACTGCGTCCCAACGAAGTTCAATGATCGCCCGCTTTCGCCCAATAAGTCGCTGCCACGCGGCGATCATCAAGCCTTCTCTGGCAGATTCGAAATGACGCGACTCTGGCGCTTCGCCTCCCCCCACATTCAATGCACATGCAACGCGCACGGTTGCCGTGACCGTTCCTGTTCCCTATGCCTACAATTGAATGGTCGGGCTAAACCTCATGAAGAATTAGCCGAGCGTCCACCCTGCTCGGCTATACCTGGCCGGTAGCTTCCTTATACGCAACGCCAGGGATCAAAGCCCTCGCCAAGAGGCAGCCGCGCAGCTTCACTGCCCGGTTATCCTTAGCAGGCCTTCTACGGCCCCTCCGACGCTAAGGATCCAAGTCCTCCTTAGAGCCAGCTCAGCAGCTACCCTGCTCGGCTATCCCCGGCTGGTAGTTTCCTACCACGACCGACAGGGATCAAAAGCCCTCCCAGAGGCAGTCGAGCCCGAGGATCCCTCGCTCGGCTATCCTTCAGGACAAAAGCCCTCGTGTAACACCCTAGTTCATTTATACCAGTTCTAGTTCAAGTATTTCTTTATTTATGGTATTTTCCTGATTCATAGTGTTTTGGGTGCAAATAGTGGGTTTGACATCTGTATTTGCATTCGACCCGACCCGCTTGCTTAAAACCTGTCTTGATTCATATTTGTGATTTATCCTGACTTGTTACGTGGACTCGTGCACTTCCATATTTATACATTGCATACTCGCATTATTTTTGGCATTTGCATTTTTACAATATAACATTTAAAGTCATATAAAATAGTTTAAAAATATATTGCATGGCCTGCATGATACCCCTGACCCTGTTGTAGAATCCACGCATCTTGTTCTCGTCCCGTTCAGTGAAACGGACTTGTTTGGATGGCTACGCGCACGTACGTGCATCCGTTCTTGGGGGTATGCATTTTTTCGTTACCCGGATATCCAACTTTAATTTTGGTCGACATGTATATTTTTCGTATTTTAAAACTGAATTTTAGACCCGACCCGGGCATGTTTTGGACTATATTTGTATTTACCAGAATATCAAATTTTATTTATATAATATTAATTTTATAAACTGATACAAATTAAAATTTAGTTAACTAATAAAAGATTTTTTTAATTTAAATCTAAACTGATTTTCTAACAAACTAACAACCCCTTTCTCTCTCTCTCTCCCCTCTGCATTTTATTTATTTATTTTTTCTTTCCTAATTTAATACAAAGCTTCTTCTTCTTACTTCTTCTTCTTTCTTCTTTCTTTTCCTTGATCTTGTTTCTTGATTCCGGTGACCACCGCCGGAGCCGTGCTCGTCGCTGAAGATCCGAGTGATCCAGTGAACGTACCTTACCTGTGTGATCACCCTCTTACCTTACCTGGACCCGTCCCGCGTGCCGCGTGTGCATTGCGATGTTTTACCGACGTCGGACGTGCCGTGCGTATCTGTATAGCGATTCATCAAGGCAAGTTTATCTTGCTACATACTATGTTACTGTATTTACATCTATTTGAATAAATATAACACTTGTATTTTAAGTCATGCATCCCATGTTTAGTTTTACAGTTTTACGACATCCGTATGCATCCGTACAAATTATTTCACATCTAGTGCATGCAAACCTATCTTATTATATACTATATTCCAATATACCGCACCCAATGGAATATTTACATCTCATATTATTTAGTTGTACATCCTGCATTTACCAGTTTACCATTTTACTGTTATATGACATCTGTATGCATCCATATCAGTATTTACATAAGTATTCGCATGCTAAATCATCTTGCCACATGCTAGATATAGTATTATGCATCCATATGAGTAAAATGTTACCCGTTCATCCCATTATACATCCATATTAAAGTTTTACCGTTTTCGGATACCCGTTTGCATCCATATCATTTAAAATATATCGTCGCAATATTTCTTATTATTATCTTTAATTAGTTTATAATCTGCATTTTATAATGTCATACAAAATATAATTTAAAAATATTATAGTTTACACATGAAACGTCGTTGCAAAGCGGATACGACAAATCTAAAATTTACTGTACACCTTACCTTATAAAATTCATTATAAATCATAGAAAAATTATTAGGATACGTTCTTTAGTTCGTTACGAAGCTAACTCAGAATACTATAACTCTATGAAATATTTATTTGCAAAATAAATTGTTTAAATAACGTAAAATGCAAATGAAGATATCTCTAAACTGCTGTCCAGGGAAATTCCAGCAGCAAACTTTCAATTTCGAATGTTCATAAATTTTCGTAGGAACAACCCGAGATACTTAAACTTATAAAAATGAAAATCTTATTGAGTTATCTTTGTTTTGGTATAAGACACATCCCTTTTGGAGAACGTTTGTTATTTTTAAGTTATTTTACAAATCAGGGTGACGCTAAATTTCTGAACGGAACTTTCTTGTGTATGGTTAATCAATACCACTTTTATAGTTATTAATCGGTTTGAATATATTATCCATGTTAATATTATTATATCAATATCTATTTAATAAACAATAGTTCTTGTGTGTCACGCCCCGCTTCCTAGAGTACGCTAAGATAGGCAGGTGACAGAGCCAACCATGCTACCTGTGGATAGGAAAAATCCCTCCACAGTCACATTACGGCTGTAGAGATATCAAGAACAAGAAAGTAAACTAAACTATCTAGTACATGTCCATGAGCCAGAATAAATGAGTCAAGAAATAATATAATATGATGAAGCAAAAGATCCAATAAACAAAATACCTGGAAAGTAAAACTGGATACCAACAGGATCCTCACTGCTCGGTCTAACAGCGACAGTACTCCTGATCAGCCTTCGACAAAGATAGAGGATCCGGGCCATGCAAAACCCAGACGTCAGTGCGTCATAACATCAATAATAATATAATCAGGAGGTAACGAGTCATGCAGGTATGAGTATGAACGGTAAAACTGTTAGTGTATATGCCCTAGGGGCCATTATTGTATCATACTAGCTTGTATATTACTCAATGGAAGCTTGGGATATTCACAGTTATATTAACAGTCTTGCTAAATATGGTAGTATGCTACTTGGTTATATCTATCTTAATATGTGTGTACGTATTGATAGAGCCCTTAGGATCATACTTGACTACCAGCGTTGTGATGGCAGTCACACTAGTGGGGGCTGGGTAGTCTACAAGCACATCCTTTTTCAGGTCCCTAGTCGTAGGATTATCGAGACAGGGCATCGATACTCCGGAGTAGACTAGTGTGTACGCTTCTCATCCCAGTTGGGGAGATGGTTTGTCCCACAGCCATCAGTATGTCGTACTGGAGATAGTATACATGTGCTCGTTGGGTTATGGGCACACTGGACAGGACTCGCGGGGAACTGTTGGTTGGTATTATACCCGTCGTCAGTTAACAGTTCCCAGGTGATATGAGTACAGCATAGTCCGCAGACTTGACACTGCTGCTTCGCCTCGAGTGTGTCCCACTGTTCTTAGATTGCTATCCTACCACGGCTCAAAGGAGTCGTGCAAACAGGTAGCAGTTGGGTGCAGTCCCGAGCACTTGGAGGCAGTGGCGGTTAGACAGGATTCGTCTCTCCCGGTATTGGGAGTTGATATCACGCTGTGTCTGGAGAGCCATTACGCAAAGTCCCTGGCCAGGGCAAGTGAGATTTACTGGTAGGTTTTCCAGTAGTTTCTCAAGGTGTAATGGGCTTCGCTCCGACATAACTTATACCGTTTTTAGGGGACTGACGCTTGCCGCCCCCTACGCCCGATATGCGATAGTCCTAGAAGAGCAGACCGGACTATACGGAGATTGTCACATCAGGCTCAGTAGGAGTTCAGATGGGTTTCCTCATCGGCCTTCTTATCGACATCTACCTGGGGACCGTTACGTACAGCTAGTGCCGCTTGCGGTCTGTGGTTAAACCCACTGCCAGCGTAGTAATCGAGTCTTTAGAGTCCCACACAGAGAGTTTCCCTGCTCCGGGCGAAACGATATAGAGGTCGTATGGTTTTACGACAAGGGTTCGGACGCATACGTGTTTTTACGCACGTACGATGTTCGGACAGTTTTTACTAGCAGGCTTTGGTTTAAGCCAGATTCTAGTATCAGATTATTGGATTTATACAGTCTAATGTTTTTCCGTGTTTTCACGGATAGGAGAGGCGTTCTCGTAATTTGGCGAGAAATTTCTAGAAGGATGATGACTTGGGGGCTAAGGTGGCATTTGCATTTATTGATTTAGTGACTCATTTGTGTGATTCATTCATATAGTTAATGGTGCATTTAATGACTAATGACTCATGAGATGAATCACTCATAATGATTAAATGAAGCGTGGTTGATAAATCATTTGATTATTCATTTAATAAATCATTATGCTTCATATATTCAAATGATATCATTATTTCATTTCATTCTCACTCTCACCTTCTCTCTCCTCAAGCTCTCTCTCTTCAAGCCCTAATCCTAACCTCTCATGTGTTGAGATCAAGGATTAGCAAGACTCATTAATCCATAATCACACTCTATATTTCCTAGGTGACTTTGATTAGCAATTGGAGCAACCTAGTTTCCTCAAGTTAGAGGCAAAGCTTGGAGTAGTAGCTTTCGGGTGGATCGTCTATTACAAAGAGGAGGCCGACGAGGAGGTGGTTAACGAGAAGAAGAAAGACTTGGTTCATGGTTCATTAGGTATAATATTCTTTCATAGTAGCTAACTACACCTATGATAGTGTTAGTTATAGTTTAGCAAAGATCCTTTCGGTTAGTCGATGTTGTTTTAAACAAAATGATTGTTTTACCTATTCCGCCTCCCCGCAACTCGTGGGGTGTACAACGTCGACTTACAGTGGTATCAGAGCCTCGCTAAACCATAACTAACTTGTTAGCAAAGTCGTTAGAAATTCAATCGCAAAACGAACCGGAAAAAACATCATTTTTATCAAGTTTCTGTCGATTTTAAAACAGGGTCTAAAATTTTTTCAGAGACCCTTAAAATTACAAGCAGGGAAACTTAAGAATACTGGAGAAATTTGGGTTCCTGAATCGGCCAAAGCACCACGGAACCGCGGCCGATCCAAGCGATCGCCGCGAATCCGCTGCCGAGTTGGGGCCGAATCAGCCCAAAATTCCCCATAACTCTTCTGTGATAATTTTGTTCTTTCTGGAATGTTTTGTTTCTGCTCAAGTCTCAGGTGCACAGAGAAGTTTTTGGAGTAGAATCAATTGTGTTTGCTCGATCAAAATTCTACGATATTTGGCTAATTAGATTATATCTGTGATTTGTATAATGTGTTCGTAAACCTTCCCTAACTGCTACTATGTCGGTTGGCAGGGGGTTGCACATTTCTGTAATGATTTTACTGTTTGTGTTTATGAACTTGATTGGATCGTTGTGATGATTAGCCGGGGTTTGAGATGGGTTTTTATATTCATTCATTCGATGTAAATTGTAATATGATGTAATATTCTTTTGCGGGGCACATCCAGGTTGCGGTTGTAGCCACCGTTGTATTATTTCATTTACTGATTTTTTCTCCTAGGATAGACCCAAGGTGGGGTGCACAAACTACCGGGTACTTTGAAGTGTTTAGTGGCCTACTCACGTTGTTGAGGGAAACTGCTTCACTTCGGGTACTTGGCGGGTAGTTTTCCGTACCCGTAGGGGTCTAGGGTGGGGTAATGGCTATTCATCACAACTGTGTAATCCGTCTTTCTTTGCAGGCTTAAAAAGAATGCGGATTCGTAGAAAATCCAATATGTTCATCTGTGATCTGGAATGCCTATTATTGCGTATGACGAATGTACAATATCTATATATGATAGCTATTTAGACGTCACTTATGTTTTACACCCACGTTAGCCCAGCCCCCGCTCTGTCGTTAGTTAAGTAACCTAACGGGTGATGACGGGACCCAATGGCGAATGCAGATGGCATAAGAGAACGTTGTATTTTCGTTGTTTTCTGCAATGATAGGTTAATTGATGGGACGCATTATTTTAATGCAAAGAAAATAAACCAAAGTTGAATCGTTGGAACAGTTTAAAAGAAACCACTCGGTTATTTTAAAACAGAGGATATTTTTTAATTGCGGAGTTTTAACCACTCCTTTTAAAAGCTATCAGGTTCCTTCGATCATATCAAGTTCACTACGTTCACGGTTTCGCCAAAACCATTCGTAGCCCTCCGTCATTTCATTTGGGTATTCAGTAGTATTCAAGCTATGTATTTTGACCAACGCCAAGGCATAGTGTTTGGTAGCTGCTGGGTATTCATTTGTTGCATAGATAGATGAGTTAGTTTGGAACAGTCGTATTATCATTTGGCCAACGTCAGGGGTGTGTACGGATGGGTTCAAATTAACAAGATAATGATGGGTAGAGCTTGACATGTGACTTATGACATTTTGACCAACGCCAAGGTCATAAGAGCATGGGGCAAAAATTTATATCGGGAATTTCTAAAGAAACTGAAATTTGCAAAGAGATGCATACCATTTGGAGTGTGATGAATGTTGGTAGGATTCCTTCAGCATTATCACACGATGATATTTAGATCCCGATCCAACTGTGAGTATATGCTACTCATCAGGAGATTCGTCACTTAAACGATCAATGCTATAAACCAAGTAGGTGCCGAGAAAGGTGTCAGCAGGACTACGCCACCAGAGAAAAGAGGTTATTTAATTAAGAAACTTCGCGAAAGCGTTGGAAAACCTCCCTCGAAGTACCGACACCGGCCTGGCTGAACGGTTAAGCAAGTATTGTACGGTGAGAATAGCCCTGGCTAGTTCTTCCTTTTTGGTTTGAGGAGAGATTCGAGAAACATTGGGAGCCATCCAGTTTAGATAAACTAAAAACCACTCTAAACTTGCAAGAGCATCATGCTAAAGTGTTCCCTCTCTCTCTCATTGCAGCGACCCAAAACATGACAGGACTTAAGTTACTACTAGAAAAAAATATATTGACAGGGCCAAACTATAAAGATTGGCTGCGGAATGTCAAGATGGCTTTGACCTATGACAAATTGGGGTATGTCCTTACCGCTAAGGCACCTGTTGTCCCTGGTCCTAAATCCAGTAATGCGGATAAGGAAATCCGCAAAACCTGGGAGTTAGATTACGCGAGGGCCAAGTGCATCGTGCTTGCCTCGATGAATAATGAACATCAGAGGAGGCACGAGGATATGGATCTAGATGCCATATTTCTCCATACAAAGGAACTTTATGGAGAGCAATCTCGTATAGCAAGATACGAGACCTCAAAGAACTTGTTTCAGGCGAGGTTGGCCGTCGGATCATCGGTAGGAGAACATGTCCTAAAGATGATTGGCTATATAGAAGAGCTCGCAGACCTTGGGACGACTTTGGAGAACGAGCTCTATACAGACTTGATTCTCCAGTCCCTTCCTTCCACCTACGCCCAGTTTATTCTGAATTTCAACATTCAAAAAAAAGAAGTTGAACTTCCAGAACTCCTTAACATGTTGAGGAGTGCAGAGGGCACCTTGCAGAAGGCAAGGAATACACCCGCTATGTTTGTTCGCAGTGCTTCTTCTTCCGGGTCCAAGGATAGGGCCAAAGGAAGGAAGAATAAGGCCGCCACCAAACCTAGAGGAGGTGTTAGTAAGGTGGGAGCGAAAGGAAAGAAAAAGATTGCGGTGCCAGTAGTGGCAAAGGATGAGTGCTTCCACTGTCATAGGAAAGGGCACTGGAAGAAAGATTGCAAAGCTTGGAATGCCAA
The DNA here is from genome assembly GCA_030015575.1 of Agapanthus africanus. Lineage (NCBI taxonomy): Eukaryota > Viridiplantae > Streptophyta > Magnoliopsida > Asparagales > Amaryllidaceae > Agapanthus > Agapanthus africanus. The sequence goes on along the minus strand of CM057350.1, from coordinate 123,937,513 downwards.
GAACCAGGAACCGAAGCAAGCCGTGGCTTCGACTTCAGGTGTGTTTGTAATTGAGAATTGTCTGTCAATCAACTCTACTTCCTGGGTATTGGATACCAGATCAGGATCTCATATATGCAATTCATTGCAGGCACTGAGAAACCGTAGAGTGCTGAAGGTTGGTGATATGACCCTCCAGGTTGCTAACGGAGTTAGCATGGGAGCTGTGTCCATAGGGGATTATCACCTTGGATTGACGAGTGGACATATTTTGGTTTTGCATAACTGTTTTTGTGTACCCAGTTTAACGTGTAATATCATATCGGTTTCGTTGTTATCAAAAGAAGGTTATGATTTCACGTTTGTAAGCGATGTTGTTAACATCCACCTTAATCATGGTTTGATTGGGTCCGGTACACTAGATAACGGTATATATGTCTTAAATCAATTACAGATTTTCAATGTCCAGAACACACTAAAAAGAAAGTCTCCAGATTTAAATAAAGCTTTCTTATGGCATTGTAGACTAGGTCACATCAATGAGACAAGGTTAATTAAGTTACATAGAGAAGGATATTTGGATTCATTCGAATATCAATCTTATGCCACTTGTCAATCATGTCTCAAAGGAAAGATGACAAAGACTCCATTCACTAGATATGGAGTAAGAGCGAGCGAGCTCTTAGGACTCATACACAGCGATATATGTGGTCCAATGTCTACACATGCAAGAGATGGTTTTTCCTATTTCATTACTTTTACGGATGATTACTCTAGGTACGGATTCATTTTCTTGATGAAACATAAATCCGAGGCTTTTGAGAAATTCCAAGAGTATAAGAATGAAGTAGAAAACCAAACCGGCAAAAGTATCAAGACACTGAGATCTGATTGAGATGGTGAATACTTAAGTGCCGAGTTCCTAGGTTACCTAAAAGAGAAAGGAATTCTCTCTTAGCTTACTCCTCCATACACTCCACAGCATAACGGTGTATCGAAGAGACGGAATCGAACCCTACTGGATATGGTACGTTCCATGATGAGTAATACTGAGTTACCGCGATCTTTCTGGGGTTATGCGCTAGAATCAGCTGCATATCTTTTGAACAGGGCTCCTACCAAGACTGTTCCTACCACGCCATATCAGATGTGGAGTAGGAAGAAACCTTATCTTCAGTATCTGAAGATATGGGGATGTCCAGCTTTTGTTAAAAAGCAGCATGCGGACAAACTCGAGGGACGATCAGTACAGTGTAAGTTTGTGGGATATCCAAAGAACTCCAAGGGGTATTATTTCTATTACGCAGAGGAACAAAAGGTTTTTGTTTCTCGTAATGCCCATTTTCTAGAACATCAGTTTTTAGAAAAGGAAACAAGTGGGAGCGCAATAGAACTGGAAGAAATTCCAGAACCACAAACTACTACTGAAAGTTTGGTAGAACCAGTAGTTCAGGAAGAACAGGACATTCCCGCACCCCTCCGCAGGAGTAGTAGGCCGTCTCATCCGCCTGAAAGATACTACGGTTTTCTCATAGAAGGGGATGGAGAGGATTGCGTCATTGATGATGATGAACCTACTAGCTTCCAGCAGGCCATCCAGAGCGGCGACTCGGTACGATGGCTAGATGTAATGCGGACCGAAATGGAGTCCATGTACACCAACAAAGTATGGACTTTGGACTTTGCTCCAGATGAGGTAAAACCCATAGGATGCAAATGGATCTTCAAGAAAAAGATTGGTGTAGATGGACATGTGGAAACCTATAAGGCTAGACTTGTTGCAAAGGGTTTTCGTCAAAGACCTGGTTAGGACTATGACGAAACTTTTTCTCCAGTGGCTATGCTCAAATCCATTCGGGTCGTTCTTGCTATTACCGCCTTCCATGATTATGAGATCTGGCAAATGGACGTAAAGACGGGTTTTCTAAATGGTAATTTAGAAGAGTACGTCTATATGGATCAGCCAGAAGGCTTCAATCAGAGTGGGAGCAGCGGGAAAGTGTGCAAGTTGCTTAAGTCCATTTATGGATTAAAGCAGGTATCGCGGAGTTGGAACATTTATTTTGATGAAACGGTCAAAAAATATGACTTTATCAAAAATCCAGATGAACCATGTATATATAGTAAAATTGTAGCACGAACTGTCGTATTCCTCATCTTGTACGTGGATGACATTCTATTGATAGGAAATGACATTCCTATGGTACAATCTGTCAAAGGATTCTTGTCACACAGGTTCTCCATGAAAGACCTGGGTGATGCCTCTTACATTCTGGGGATTCGGATCTATCGTGATAGATCCAAGAGGATGTTGGGACTTTCGCAGTCCAGGTATATCAACACTATACTGAAAAGATTCAGTATGGAAGATTTTAAGCACGGTAATTTACCGGCTTGTCACGGAATCACCCTATCCAAAGAGATGTCTCCCAAGACTGATTTGGAAAGGGATCGCATGTGTATTATACCCTACGCATCTGCGGTAGGCTCGATAATGTATGCGATGTTGTGCACCAGACTAGATGTAGCTTACGCACTGAGCGTGGTAAGCAGGTATCAGTCAGACCCAGGGGAGAAGCACTGGATAGAAGTAAAGAACATTCTCAAGTACCTGAGAAGGACTAAGGAGATGTTCTTGGTTTACGGCGGAAAAGACCTCAAGATCGAGGCCTTTGCTGATTCCGGCTTCCAGAGTGACAAGGATGACTACAAGTCCATGTCAGGTTATGTCTTTACCCTCAATGGAGGGGCGGTGTGCTGGAAGAGTTCCAAGCAGGACATCGTTGCTGACTCGACGATGGAAGCGGAGTATATTGCTGCTTGCGATGCCGCAAAAGAAGCGGTCTGGATGAGGAAGTTCCTAACAGAACTTCAGGTGGTTCCTACCATTGTTGATCCAATACCGCTGTATTGCGACAACAACGGAGCTATAGCTTTAGCGAAAGAACCCAGGTCCCATCAGAAGCCCAGACACATCTTAAGGGGGTATCACCTGATCAGGGAGATCATAGATCGCCGGGAGATCGAGGTCCGGAGGGTTGCTACAGAGGAGAACACTGCTGATCCATTCACAAAGGCCTTACCTCAGATTCAGTTCGAGAGGCTACTCGAGATGATCGGTCTTCGATATGCCAGTACATGGCCCTAGTGAAAGTAGGTGATTGTTAGTGTATATGCCCTAGGGGCCATTATTGTATCATACTAGCTTGTATATTACTTAATGGAAGCTTGGGATATTCACAGTTATATTAACAGTCTTGCTAAACATGGTAGTATGCTACTTGGTTATATCTATCTTAATATGTGTGTACGTATTGATAGAGCCCTTAGGATCTTGCTTGACTACCAGTGTTGTGATGGCAGTCACACTAGTGGGGGCTGGTAGTCTACAAGCACATCCTTTTCAGGTCCCTAGTCGTAGGTTTATCGAGATAGGGCATCGATACTCCGGAGTAGACTAGTGTGTACGCTTCTCATCCCAGTTGGGGAGATGGTCTGTCTCACAGCCATCAGTACGTCGTACTGGAGATAGTATACAGGTGCTCGTTGGGTTACGGGTACACTGGACAGGACTCGCAGGGAACTGTTGGTTGGTATTATACCCGTCGTCGGTTAACAGTTCCCAGGTGACATGAGTACAGCATAGTCCGCAGACTTGACACTGCTGCTTCGCCTCGAGTGTGTCCCACTGTTCTTAGATTGCTATCCTACCACGGCTCAAAGGAGTCGTGCAAACAGATAGCAGTTGGGTGCAGTCCCGAGCACTTGGAGGCAGTGGCGGTTAGACAGGATTCGTCTCTCCCGGTATTGGGAGTTGATATCGCGCTGTGTCTGGAGAGCCATTACGCAAAGTCCCTGGGCTGGGCAAGCGAGATTTACTGGTAGGTTTTCCAGTAGTTTCTCAAGGTGTAATGGGCTTCGCTCCGACACGACTTATACAGCTTTTAGGGGACTGACGCTTTCCACCCCCTAGGCCCAATATGCGATAGTCCTAGACGAACAGACCGGACTGTACGGAGATTGTCACATCAGGCTCAGTAGGAGTTCGGATGGGTTTCCTCATCGGCCTTCTTATCGAGATCTACCTGGGGACCGTTACGTACAGCTAGTGCCGCTTGCGGTCTGTGGTTAAACCCACTGCCAGCGTAGTAGTCGAGTCTTTAGAGTCCCACACAGAGAGTTTCCCTGCTCCGGACGAAACGATATAGAGGTTGTATGGTTTTACGACAAGGGTTCGGACGTATACGTGTTTTTACGCACGTACGATGTTCGGACAGTTTTTACTAGCCGACTTTGGTTTAAGCCAGATTCTAGTATCGGATTATTGGATTTATACAGTCTAAAGTTTTTCCGTGTTTTCACGGATAGGAGGGGCGTTCTAGTAATTTGGCGAGAAGCTTTTAGAAGGATGATGACTTGGGGGCTAAGGTGGCATTTGCATTTATTGATTTAGTGACTCATTTGTGTGATTCATTCATGTAGTTAATGGTGCATTTAATGACTAATGACTCATGAGATGAATCACTCATAATGAATAAATGAAGCATGGTTGATAAATCATTTGATTATTCATTTAATAAATCATTATGCTTCATATATTCAAATGATATCATTATTTCATTTCATTCTCACTCTCACCTTCTCTCTCCTCAAGCTCTCTCTCTTCAAGCCCTAATCCTAACCTCTCATGTGTTGAGATCAAGGATTAGCAAGACTCATTAATCCATAATCACACTCTATATTCCCTAGGTGACTTTGATTAGCAATTGGAGCAACCTAGTTTCCTCAAGTTAGAGGCAAAGCTTGGAGTAGTAGCTTTCGGGTGGATCGTCTATTACAAAGAGGAGGCCGACGAGGAGGTGGTTAACGAGAAGAAGGACTTGGTTCATTAAATATAATCTTCTTTCATAGTAGCTAACTACTCCTATGATAGTGTTAGTTATAGTTTAGCAAATATCCTTTCGGTTAGTCGATGTTGTTTTAAACAAAATGATAGTTTTACCTATTCCGCCTCCCCGCAACTCGTGGGGTGTACAACCTCGACTTACAAAAACAGGTATAACAGTAACATAAATAAGAACAGTGAAGGGTAAGGCACCGGTGATGTGCAGTGAGTAATCTAAACTGGTCTACTGGGTTATCTACTCTCAAGTCTTTGAAATCAATTTGATGAATCATCGATGTAACTCAATAGTATCCCGTGCGTGCCCGGGATCACGGTCTAAGACTCTCGGGCTGAATCCGAGACGTGCCGTAAGGCAGTAAAAAGGGTAGTATGTAATGACGAATGATGTCAGCAGCATCACCCCGGGGCTGGCCTAGCCCGTAAGACTGATCGGTAAAGGTATCGAACTGTCGAGTTACAAGTCAGGTTTCATCATTGATTTCCCCATACCCCCAAGTTATGTGTTCAAGTCAGGTATTAATAAATCTGGAGCTAATGCCAACACAGGATCAAGCAGGTACAGGTTTGTCTGGATAGACAACAGGAAATGTCCGTAGGGACAACATGTCAAGGTTGTTGGCATTGGTAACAAGATCAGGTAACAGGTCAAGCTATGGTACATCAGGTCAAGTCAAGTAGTGTATATAAATCCAATCATGTCAAGAAGTGCACGGTATCAAGTCGTATCAAGTAGTAGTGTATCAAGTCATGTTAGGGGGTGCGTAAATGTTACATGGGTGCTCATAATCAAACTATAATAAGCATGGGTACACAAAAACAAGTATGGGGTACCAATGTAACAATAAAATGGAATAGTGTGATGTGGTATGCAAATAGGTATAAATTCAAACACATGGATGCATAGTTATCGATTAGGGTTACGTTTATAGTTCTAATATTAAATATGATGCAGTTTATTAATCATGAGGTATTACAACAACAGTATTAGGTTATAATGAGATCGGTAAATGCTGCTATATATGTTTTATTTGATGCGGATGCGAATTAATATCATATCACCTTTAAACGATATACTAGTTAATGCACGATATTCAATTAAACAATGTGAATGGTTAAATTCAATTTGATGCGGTATACTATAGTATGATATGTGACAAGATAAGTTTGCATATGCTAGATATGAAATGATAAGAATGGATGCATACGGTCATTGTAAAACAAGTACTTTGGATGCACGGTTTGAAATTCAATTATTATATTTACTAAACATAGATGCATAAAATGTAATGTAGCATGTAGCAAGATAAACTTGCCTCGGGGATCCACAGATGCACGGCACGCAGCAAGAATGGGAGAAAACGACGGAAAATCTCCATTAGGGCATTTCGTCGAACACTTTGGGCGCACAAATACAGAACAGAACCAGGCAATGCAAGAGAGTGGCCATGCTGGTTAGGAACGTCCACAGGGTTGCTTGGATCGTCGGCAGCGGCACGGCTCCGGCGGTGATCACCGGAAAAGAACAAGATCAAGAAAAGAGAAAGTAAAGAGAAAAGAAGAGGAAAAAGAAAAGAGGGCTATGGTGGTTGAAGGGTACTGGAGTTGGATCGGGGTAACTGGAACAGAGGATGGGGAGAAACGACGATGAGCCGTAGGTTTTCCGGCGATGGTCGGAAAACCAAAAACAAAAGAAAGAGAAGAAGAAGTAGAAGAAGAAGAGGAGAAGAAGAAGAAGAGAGTGAGGCCGGTGATCTGGGGTATAGGTGCTGTGGGTGAGTTCAGGTGTAGGATGGTCTCGAGTGCACGGAGACGACGGGGCCGGAGCTCCGGCAGGGGTGTAGGCAAGGTCGGAGGTGCTGGCGTGCAGGGTAAGGGTTGTCGAAGTCGGGTGTGTAGGGTTCGTCGGGGTGTTTGCAGGGGCTCGGGAGAAGGAGGTGATAGTGATGAGGGCGAGGTGAGACGCCGGCGAGGGTCGGAGCTCCCACAACGTGGGTGCAGCAAGGGTGTCGTGGTCGTGGGTATGGGTTGCAGGAGGTGCTCGGTGCAGGGGTTCATCGCGGGGTGAAGCGAAGTGGAGGAGGAAGAGGAGGCGGTGACGAGGCCGACGAGGGAGTTGGCGACGGCAAGAGGCGAGCGTGACGTGGGTTCGAGCGACGAGGAAAGCGGCGGGAAAAATATAGAAGAAGAAGAAAGAGAGAGAGAACGAGGACTGGGTTTAAAAAAGAATGGTGTTAAATAATATAAGAATAATATATATAGTAAAGAGAGAAGAGAGAGAGAAGCAGGTGAGATTCAAAGGGTTTGAAATTAATATATATAAAAATTATATTATATTTATATAAAGAGAGAGAGAGAGAGAGAGAATGGTGAGAGAGAGAGAGAGAGACAGAGAAAGAACGAGAGGAGAGAGATAGAGAGAGAGCGAGATCGAGAGGTGAGAGAGAGGGGGAAGGAACAGTAAGGAGATAGAAATTCGTTTGTTTGTGAGGAGAGAGACTGGGCGTAGGAAAGAAAGAGAGAGAAAAGGGAAGAAGAAAGAAAGAGAGTTAGTTGTGGTGTTAGGATTTTATTTAATAAAAATTTCGTTAGTTTAAAAAAGATTTTAGTTGTTAAAATTTAAATGGTTAAATTAATTTAATATTATAATAAATAAATTTGAATTTTGGCGGGATACAAAAATATTCCAAAACGCGCCCGGCTCGGGTCTAAAAATTCAGATTTAAAATACGAAAAATATATGCGACTTCCAAATTTCAAAACGAATGCTCAGGTAACGAAAATGCATACCCCCAAGAACGGATGCACGTACGTGCGCGTAGCTATCCAAACACGTCCGTTTCACTTAACGGAACAAGAACAACATGCGCGGATGCTACCACGGGGTTAGGAGTATCATGCAGGCTATGAAATGAAATTTTAATTTATTTTCCGTGACCTAAAATGTTATATGTGAAATATGCGATGTCAGATGAAATACCAATATGCAGTATACATGAGATGCACGTGTCTATGTAACAAGTCAGGGTAATCTATATATATGAATCAGACAGGTTCAAGCAAGCGGGTCGAATGCAATGTAAAATGTCAAATACCATTCTCACCCAAACACGATAAATCAATAAAATACCACAGATAAATAAATACGGAAACTGAAATTGATATAAATGAACTCGGTTGTTACATTATACCCAACTACAAAAAGAATTTCGTTCTCGAAATTCCAAGAACAAGAAAGGATAAACAATCAACAAACTACAAGAATAGATGTGGAAACTTCTGCCGGATTTCATCTTCTCGTTCCCAAGTCGACTCTCTATGTGAGCGGTTTTCCCAAGAAACAAGTACAAGAGGGATAACCTTGTTTTTAATAACCTTTTCCCTTCGATCCACAATCGACATCGATCGCTTCTCAAAAGTCAAATCTTCTCGTACAGTTAGCTCCGAATGATCCAACACATGTGTTTCATCTCGAACATACTTACGGAGTTGAGATACATGAAACACGTCATGAACATTCGCCAGGGATTGCGGTAATGCCAATCGATACGCCACTTCTCGAACACGCTCCAAAATCTCGAAAGGCCCAACGAATCGAGGACTAAGCTTGCCTCGACTTCCGAAACGAATCACTCCTCTACTCGGTGATATCTTCAAGAATACCGGATCACCAACAGCGAACTCTAGAGGTCTTCTCGATGTATCGGCCCAACTCTTCTGTCGATCTTGTGTCGCCTTCATATGATTCCGGATAGTGTTAACTTTCTCAACTGTTTGCACAATCAAATCCGGTCCCACAATCTTCGTTCTCCAATATCGTCCCAACAAACAGGTGAACGGCACTTGCGACCATATGAAGCTTCGAATGGAGCCATCTGAATAGTCGCCTGAAAACTGTTATTGTAAGAAAACTCCACCAAATGTAGATGATCCTCCCAAGTCCAACATGCAAGCTCTCATCATATCTTCAAGAGTTTGGATCGTTCTCTCCGACTGGCTATCTGTCTGAGGATGATAAGTTGTGCTAAACTTCAATCGAGTCCCCAGACTTTCCTGTAAGCTCCTCCAAAAGTGTGATAAGAAACGGGTGTCACGGTCGGACATGATGCTCACCGGTACTCCATGCAATCTTACAATCTCCTGCATGTACCGTTCTGCTAACGTTTTTGTTGACTAACCAACTCGAAATGGTATGAAATGAGCTGCCTTGGTCAATCGATCAATAATCACCCAAACTGCGTTGTTGCTCTTTGGACTCCGTGGTAAAGCAGTCACGAAATCCATGGTAATATATTCCCACTTCCATTGAGAAATCGAAAGTGGTTGCAATAAACCAGCAACCCATTGATGTTCAGCCTTAACTTGCTGACACACCAAGCACTTCGCTACAAAGCGGGCAATCTCCCTTTTCATGCCTTCCCACCAGAAATGCTGTCGTATAACTCGGTACATCTTCGTGCCTCCTGGATGTATGGAATATGCTGAACTGTGCGCCTCCTTCATAAGTTCTTCGCGAATATCTCCCTTTGGCACACACAAACGGCTACCATATCGCAACGAACCATCTTCATGGATCAGTAAGTCCGTTCGAAGTCCAGCTTCAACCTATTCTCGAAACTTTTGCAATCTTGGGTCCTTCGACTGCGCTGCTTTAATACTCTCGATCAATAATGACTATACTTGCAGCTGCATCAACTGTCCTGAAGAATGCGGTAGCACGATCTCCAACTCGAATCTCCGAAAGTCTTCCATAAGCTCCTTCTGTGCAGTCAACATCCGAATTGCTGGCAACCGACTAAGTGCATCCGGCACTAGATTAACTTTCCCTAGATGGTACTTGAGATCAAGATCACAGTCGGCCATCAGTTCCAACCATCTACGCTGCCTCATGTTAAGCTCTTTCTGTGTGAACATATACTTTAGGCTTTAATGATCGTGAATACTTCGACCCTTTCGCCCAGTAAGTAGTGTCTACAAATCTTCAAAGCGAAAATCACTGCTGCAAGCTCCAAGTCATGAGTTGGATAATTCTTCTCATGGGTCTTCAACTACCTCGATGCGTAAGCTACAACCTTCCCATGCTGCATCAAAACATATCTCAATCCTTTCCCAGATGCGTCGCTATGAATCACCAATCCTCCGGAACTGTCTGACACGGTTAAAATAGGAGCAGTTATCAATCTCTGCTTCAATACCTCAGAAGTTGACGCACACTTATCCGTCGATACAAATGGTACCTCCTAAGCTTGGTCAAAGGCTCAGCCAAACGAGCAAAATTCTCCACGAACCTTCTGTAATACCCGGTAAGTCCAAGAAAGCTTCTGATCTCAGCAACGTTCTTCGGAATCGGCCAATCTCGAACTGCTGCAATCTTTTCGGGATCAACGGTGATTCCATCTCCAGATACGATATGCCCCAAAGCTTCACTTCTTCAATCCAAAACTTGCACTTGCTCATCTTCGCATAAAATCTTACTTACCTCAATGTCTGCAGTGCGATCTTCAAGTGTTCTGCATGCTCTTCAATACTCTTCGAGTAGACCAGAATATCATCAATGAACACCACTATAAACTGGTCCAAGAATGGTGAAATGATTCGGTTCATCAAGTCCATAAATATTACCGGTGCATTCGTTACTCCGAAGGGCATCACTAAATACTCGCAATGTCCATACCGAGTCCGGAACGCCGTCTTGCAAATATCTTCTGATTTAACTCGGACCTGATGATATCCGGATCGCAAATCCAGCTTCGGGAATACCCTCGCGCCACTAAGCTGCTCGAATAATTCGCCAATGCGGGGAATCGGGTACTTGTTCTTAATAGTCATCCGGTTTAATTCTCGATAATCGATGCACATCCTCCTTGTGCCATCTTTCTTCTTGACTAGAAGAACTGGAGCTCCCCAAGATGAATTACTGCTGCGAATCCAACCCTTCTCAAGTAATTCGGTAACCAGCTTCTTGATTTCTTCCAACTCCACTGGTTCCATTGGATAGTACGCCTTTGAGATTGGCGCTGATCCAGGAACAAGATCAATCGCGAACTCCACATTTCGTTTTGGCGGTAAACCCGAGATGTCCTCGAATGCATCCATGAATTCTCAAACTACAGCTGGCGCTTCATCTTTATCAACTTCCATCGACGAAAGAACATTGTTTGTCGGCCTATCCTTAAACTCGACTGGCCCGACAGAACTGCTTCTTCCAGCAAAAACAAACTCCGGATGTCCGGGAATCTGGAAAATTACTTTCTTTGCCCTACAATCAATGTGAGCGTGGAAAGTGCCGAGAAAATCCATTCCCAAGACAACTTCAAACAAAGGGATGCACCAGAATTGAATAATTCTAATGCGGGAAAGACATGAACAAGTATGATACTTGAAACGATTTCTCTTGAAGCCAAACACTGAAGAAGATAAGCACGGTAAACAGGATTCAAGCTTGCGATAAAACATGAACTGAAAAGCAAGAGAAGCATGGCAATATAACGACCATGAAACAAGGAAGTGAGTTAAGACTAGGACTCCAAGTTACTTAAATAGAGTACCGCATTGTAACCATGCTGCAGTTCATAGTTACAATCACATAGCTCCACTCAAGTCGCCCAAATCCTAGTATCAGAATCAAGGAACAGGGAGAAACAATAGGGAACCAAAAAGGTTTCAAGTCGAGATGCAAAGTGGTTTGCATATCGTCAAGGCAAAGGATAAGAGAAAGATATGATTCAAGAATCATGATAGCAGTGTGGCAGGATATGTTCCTAATCGCGAGTATTCTGATTCGTGTATTGGGTCCAATACCCAACTACAAAAGAATTAACTCGATTAACCTATATCCCATGGCTCTAATACAAAACAAACCCTGTCACTCCCCGCTTCCCAGAGTACGCTAAGATAGGCACATGACAGAGCCAACCATGCTACCTGTGGATAGGAAAAATCCCTCCACAGTCACATTACGGCTGTAGAGATATCAAGAACAAGAAAGTAAACTAAACTATCTAGTACATGTCCATGAGCCAGAATAAATGAGTCAAGAAATAATATAATATGCGGAAGCAAAAGATCCAATAAACAAAACACCTGGAAAGTAAAACTGGATACCAACAGGATCCTCACTGCTCGGTCTAACAGCGGCAGTACTCCTGATCATCCTGCGACAAAGGTAGAGGATCTGGGCCATGCAAAACCTAGACGTCAGTGCGTCATAACATCAATAATAATATAATCAGGGGGTAACGAGTCATGCAGGCATGAGTATGAACGGTAAAACAGGTATAACAGTAACATAAATAAGGACAGAGAAGGGTAAGGCACAGGTGATGTGCAGTGAGTAATCTAAACTGGTCTACTGGGTTATCTACTTTCAAGTCTTTGAAATCAACTTGATGAATTATCGATGTAACTCAATAGTATCCCGTGCGTGCCTGGGATCACGGTCTAAGACTCTCGGGTTGAATCCGAGACGTGCCACAAGACAGTAAAAAGGGTAGTATGTAATGACGAGTGATGTCAGCAGCATCACCCCGGGGCTGGCATAGCCCGTAAGACTGATCAGTAAAGGTATCGAACTGTCGAGTTACAAGTCAGGTTTCATCATTGATTTCCCCATTCCCCTAAGTTATGTGTTCAAGTCAGGTATTAATAAATCTGGAGCTAATGCCAACACAGGATCAAGCAGGTACAGGTTTGTCTGGATAGACAACATGAAATGTCCATAGGGACAACATGTCAAGGTTGTTGGTATTGGTAACAAGATCAGGTAACAGGTCAAGCTATGGTACATCAGGTCAAGTCAAGTAGTGTATATAAATCCAATCATGTCAAGAAGTGCACGGTATCAAGTCGTATCAAGTAGTAGTGTATCAAGTCATGTTAGGGGGTGCGCAAATGTCATGTGGGTGCTCATAATCAAACTATAATAAGCATGGATACACAAAAACAAGTATGGGGTACCAATGTAACAATAAAATGGAATAGTGTGATGTGGTATGCAAATATGTATAAATTCAAACACATGGATGCACAGTTATCGATTAGGGTTACGTTTATAGTTCTAATATTAAATAGGATGCAGTTTATTAATCATGGGGTATTACAACAACAGTATTAGGTTATAATGAGATCGGTAAATGCAGCTATATGTGTTCTATTCGATGTGGATGCGAATTAATATCATATCACCTTTAAACGATATACTAGTTAATGCATGATGTTCAATTAAACAATGTGAATGGTTAAATTCAATTTGATGCGGTATACTATAGTATGATATGTGACAAGATAAGTTCGCATATGCTAGATATGAAATGATAAGAATGGATGCATACGGTCATTGTAAAACAAGTACTTTGGATGCACGGTTTGAAATTCAATTATTATATTTCCTAAAAATAGATGCATAAAATGTAATGTAGCATGTAGCAAGATAAACTTGCCTCGGGGATCCACAGATGCACGGCACGCAGCAAGAATGGGAGAAAACGACGGAAAATCTCCATTGGGGCATTTCGTTGAACACTTTGCGCGCACAAATACAGAACAGAACCAGGCAATGCAAGAGAGTGTCCATGCTGGTTAGGAACGTCCACAGGGTTGCTTGGATCGTCGGCAGCGGCACGGCTCCGGCGGTGATCACCGGAAAAGAACAAGATCAAGAAAAGAGAAAGTAAAAAGAAAAGAAGAGGAAAAAGAAAAGAGGGCTGTGGTGGTTGAAGGGTACTGGAGTTGTATCGGGGTAACTGGAACAGAGGATGGGGAGAAATGACGATGAGCCGTGGTTTTTCCGGCGATGGTCGGAAAACCAAAAACAAAAGAAAGAGAAGAAGAAGTAGAAGAAGAAGAGGAGAAGAAGAAGAAGAGAGTGAGGCCGGTGATCTGGGGTATAGGTGCTGTGGGTGAGCTCGGGTGTAGGGTGGTCTCGAGTGCGCGGGGACGACGGTGTCAGAGCTCCGGCAGGGGTGTAGGAAAGGTTAGAGGTGCTGGCGTACAGGGTAAGGGTTGTCGAAGTCAGGTGTGTAGGGTTCGTCGGGGTGTTTGCAGGGGCTCGGGAGAAGGAGGTGATAGCGATGAGGGCGAGGTGAGACGCCGGCGAGGGTCGGAGCTCCCACAACGAGGGTGCAGCGAGGGTGTCGTGGTCGTGGGTATGGGTAGCAGGAGGTGCTCAGTGCAGGGGTTCATCGTGGGGTGAAGCGAAGTGGAGGAGGAAGAAGAGGCGGTGACGAGGGAGTCGGAGACGGCAAGAGGCGAGCGCGGCATGGGTTCGAGCGACGAGGAAGGCGGCGGGAAAAATATAGAAGAAGAAGAAGGAGAGAGAGAACGAGGACTGGGTTTAAAAAAGAATGGGGTTAAAAATTATAAGAATAATATGTATAGGAAAGAGAGAAGAGAGAGAGAAGCAGGTGAGATTCAAAGGGTTTAGAATTAATATATATAAAAATTATATTATATTTATATAAAGAAAGAGAGAGAGAGAATGGTGAGAGAGAGAGAGAGAGAGAGAGAGAGAACGAGAGGAGAGAGGTAGAGAGAGCGAGATCGAGAGGTGAGAGAGAGGGGGGAAGGAACAGTAAGGAGATAGAAATTCATTTGTTTGTGAGGAGAGAGACTGGGCGTAGAAAGGAAAGAGAGAGAAAAGGGAAGAAGAAAGATAGAGAGTTAGTTGTGGAGTTAGAATTTTATTTAATAAAAATTCCGTTAGTTTTAAAAGATTTTAGTTGTTAAAATTTAAACGGTTAAATTAATTTAATATTATAATAAATAAATTTGAATTTTGGCGGGATACAAAAATATTCCAAAACGCTCCCGGGTCGGGTCTAAAAATTCAGATTTAAAATACGAAAAATATATGCAACTTCCAAATTTTAAAACGAATGCTCAGGTAACGAAAATGCATACCCCCAAGAACGGATGCACGTACGTGCGTGTAGCCATCCAAACACGTCCGTTTCACTGAACGGAACAAGAACAACATGCGCGGATGCTACCACGGGGTTAGGGGTATCATGCAGGCTATGAAATGGAATTTTAATTTATTTTCCGTGACCTAAAATGTTATATGTAAAATATGCGATGTCAGATGAAATGCCAATATGCAGTATACATGAGATGCATGTGTCTATGTAACAAGTCAGGGTAATCTATACATATGAATCAGACAGGTTCAGGCAAGCAGGTCGAATGCAATGTAAAATGTCAAATACCATTCGCACCCAAACACGATAAATCAATAAAATACCACAGATAAATAAATACGGAAACTGGAATTGGTATAAATGAACTCGGTTGTTACATTGTGTTTTATTATTCAGCAAATTTCATCGATTTACAGTTTTATAGTATCCGTCTGTATCTATACGGTTTATTACATATCTAGTTGCACGCCGAGACCATATTATTTCATGTTACTGTTGTATTAGTGCACCATGCTTGATAATTGTGCATCCTACTTATTCATGATGTGACCCCTGATCGATATTTGTGCATCCATGCTTTTATTGTACATCCGTACTTTCACCTTGATTCAATACTTGCTACAGTTTGATTATGAGCACCCGTTTGACACCTGTGCACTACTTGACATGACCTGATACACCACTACTTGACATGACTTGATACATGTATACTACCTGATATAACCTGATATATCACTACTTGACATGTTACCTGATCCTATTTCTAATGCCGACAATCCTGACATGTTGTCCCGATGGACATATCCTGTTGTCTGTATAGACAAACATGTACCTGTTTGATCCTGTGTTGGTATTAGCTCTAGATTATCAATACCTGACTTGAACACATAACCTTGGGGGTATGGGGAAATCAAAAGTGTAACTGAAGTGTAGCTTAAAAGGGTATTACTTGATCTGTGGTCCCGGGAGATAACGGGACAGCGTCATTCATGACTCTCACTACCTGATCCGTGGTCCCGGGGGATAACGGGACATATCTTTTGAGTTACATGGAGGATTACATTAATTGATTTCAAACAAACTTTAGAATAGATAACCCAGTAGCACAGTTTTGATTGGTCACTGCACGACACATATATTGATACACTTCACTGTTCTATACCCGTGTTTACTTATTACATTCATGTTATTGTTTATGATTCATGCATGCATATCTCGTGTATCCTGTTCATTTATTATTGTTTGATATCATGACGCACTGACGTCTGGGTTTTGCATGGCCCAGATCTTCTACCTTTGTCGCGGGCTGATCAGGAGTATTTCCACCGTCAGGCCGAGCAGTGAGGATCCTGTTAGTATCCAGTTAGTTTAGTTATTTCCGTACTTTCCAGATGTTACTGTTTATTGGATTTATTGCTTCCGCATATTATTTCTTGACTCGTTTATTCTGGCTCATGGACATGTACTAGATAGTTTACTTTATTTCTACTGTTCTTGATATCTTATAGACAGCCGTAATGTGACTGTGGAAGGATGTTTCCTAGCCCCAGGTAGCATGGTTGGCTCTGTCACGTGCCGATCTTAGCGCACTCTGGGAAGCGGGGCGTGACAGGGTTTGTTTGGTATCAGAGCTATAGGATTTAGGTTAATCGGGTTTGATTCTTTTGTAGTTGGGTATTGGATCCAATACACGAATCAGAATACTCGTAACTAGGAGCATATCCTGCCATATTGTTATCGTGATTCTTGAATCATATCTTTATCTTGACCCTTTGTCTTGACGATATGCAAACAACTTTGCATCTCGGCTTGAAATCTTCTTGATTCCTTATTGTTTATCCCGTCCTATTCCTTCGATTCTGATACTAGGATTTAGGCGACTTGAGTGGAGTTATGTTATTGTAACTATATACCGCGGCATGGTTACAATACGGTACTCTATTTAAGTAACTTGGAGTCCTGGTCTTGATTCATTTCCTTGTTTCATGGTAGTTTTATTACCTTGGTTCTCTCAGTTTCATTGCTTACCAGTTCATGTTTGCAGATTTCTTGGTGATTGATACCGGCAACTATGATGTTGTCTTGGGAATGGGCTTTCTCGGCACTTTCCACGCTTGCATTGATTGTAGGGTAAAAAAAGTGATTTTCCAGATTCCCAGACATCCGGAGTTTGTTTTTGCTGGAGGAAGCAGTTCTGTCGGGCCAATCGAGTTTAGGGCTAGGCCGACAAACAGTGTTCTTTCGTCGATGGAAGTTGATAAGGGGGAAGCGCCAGCTGTAGTTCGAGAGTTTATAGACGTTTTCGAGGACATCTCGGGTTTACCGCCAGAACGAGATATGGAGTTCGCAATTGATTTTGTTCCTGGTGCAGTGCCAATCTCAAAGGCGTACTATCCAATGGCACCAGTGGAGTTGGAAGAAGTCAAGAAGCAGATTACCGAATTACTTGAGAAAGGTTGGATTCGCAGCAGCAATTCACCTTGGGGAGCTCTAGTTCTTCTACTAAAGAAGAAAGATGGCACAAGAAGGATGTGTATCGATTATCGAGAATTGAACCGGGTGACTATTAAGAACAAGTACCCGATCCCTCGTATTGGAGAATTGTTCGAGCAGCTTAGTGGCGCGAGGGTATTCTCGAAGCTGGATTTGCGGTCTGGATATCATCAGGTCTGAGTTAAATCAGACGATATTCGCAAGACTGCGTTCCGAAATCGATATGGACATTACGAGTATTTAGTGATGCCATTCGGAGTCACGAATGCACCGGCAATATTTATGGACTTGATGAACCGAATCTTTTCACCGTTCTTGGACCAGTTTATTGTGGTGTTTATCGATGATATTCTGGTCTACTCGAGGAGCATTAAAGAGCGTGAGGAACACTTGAAGATCGCACTGCAGACATTGAGGCAAGAAATATTATATGCAAAGATAAGTAAGTGCGAGTTTTGGCTTGAAAAAGTGAAGTTTTTGGGGCATGTCGTATCTGGAGTTGGAATTTCCGTTGACCCTGAGAAGATTGTAGCAGTTCGAGATTGGCCGATTCCGAAGAACGTAGCAGAGATCAGAAGTTTTCTTGGACTTGCCGGATATTACAGAAGGTTCGTGGAGAATTTTTCCCGTTTGGCTGAGCCTTTGACCAAGCTTACGCGGAAGGAAGTACCGTTCGTATGGACGGATAGGCGTGCATCAGCTTTTGAGGCATAGAAGCAAAGGTTGAAAACCGCTCCTATTTTGACTGTACCAGACGGTTCCGGAGGATTGGTAATTCACAGCGATGCATCTGGGAAAGTTTTGGGATGTGTTTTGATGCAGCATGGGAAAGTTATAGCTCACGCATCGAGACAGTTGAAGACTCATGGGAAGAATTACCTAACTCATGATTTGGAGCTAGCAGCAGTAATTTTCGCTTTAAAGGTTTAGAAACACTGCTTACTGGAGAAAGGGTTGAAGTATTCACCGATCACAAAAGCCTAAAGTATGTGATCACGCAGAAAGAGCTTAACATGAGACAGCGTAGATGGTTGGAGTTGATGGCTGACTATGATCTTGATCTTAGGTATCATCCGGGGAAAGTTAACGTAGTGCCGGATGCGCTTAGTCGGTTGCCAGCAGTTCGGATGTTGACTGCACAGAAGGAGCTTATCGAGGATTTTCGGAGATTCGAGTTGGAGATCGTGCTACCGCACTCTTCGGGACAGTTGATGCAGCTGCAAGTACAGTCATCGTTGATCGATAATATTAAAGCAGCGCAGTCACGCGACCCAAGATTGCAGAAGTTTCGAGAACAGGTTGAAGCTGGACTTCGAACGGACTTGTTGATTCATGAAGATGGTTCGTTGCGATATGGTAGCCGTCTGTGTGTGCCGAAAGGAGACATTCGCGAAGAAGTTATGAAGGAGGCGCACAGTTCCACTTATTCCGTACATCCAGGAGGCACGAAGATGTACCGTGATCTACGACGGCATTTCTGGTGGGAAGGTATGAAAAGGGAGATTGCTCGCTTTGTAGCGAAGTGCTTGGTGTGTCAGCAAGTCAAGGCTGAACATCAAAGGGTAGTTGGTTTATTGCAACCACTTCCGATTCCTCAATGGAAGTGGGAACATATAACCATGGATTTCATGACTGCTTTACCACGGAGTCCAAAGGGCAACAACGCAATTGTTGATCGATTGACCAAGGCAGCTCATTTCATACCATTTCGAGTTGGTCAGTCAACGAAAACGTTAGCAGAACGGTACATGCAGGAGATTGTAAGATTGCATGGAGTACCGGTGAGCATCGTGTCCGACCGTGACACCCGTTTCTTATCACACTTTTGGAGGAGCTTACAGGAAAGTCTGGGGACTCAATTGAAGTTTAGCACAGCTTATCATTCTCAGACAGATGGCCAGTTGGAGAGAACGATCCAAACTCTTGAAGACATGTTGAGAGCTTGCATGTTAGACTTCAAGGGTTTGTGGGAGGATCATCTACACTTGGTGGAGTTCTCGTACAACAACAGTTTTCAGGCAACTATTCAGATGGCTTCATTCGAAGCATTGTATGGTCGCAAGTGTCGTTCACCCGTTTGTTGGGACGATGTTGGAGAACAAAAATTGTTGGGACCGGATTTGATCGTGCAAACTATAGAGAAGGTTAATACTATCCGAAATCACATGAAGGCAGTACAAGATCGACAGAAGTGTTAGGCCGACATATCGAGAAGACCTCTGGAGTTCGTTGTTAGTGATTTGGTATTCTTAAAGATATCACAAACTAGAGGAGTGATTCGTTTTGGGAGTTGAGGCAAGCTTAGTCCTTGATTCGTGGGGCTTTTCGAGATCATGGAGCATGTTGGAGAAGTGGCTTATCGGTTGGCTTTACCATAATTTTTGGCGAATGTTCATGACGTGTTTCATGTATCTCAACTCCGTAAGTATGTTCAAGATGAAACACACATGCTGGATCTTTCGGAGTTGATTGTAAGAGAGGATTTAACCTTTGAGGAACGACCGATGTCGATTGTTGATCGAAGAGAAAAGGTCCTTAAGAACAAGATTATCCCTCTCGTACTTGTTTCTTGGGGGAATCACTCGCATGGAGAATCGATTTGGGAACGAGAAGACAAGATTCGACAGAAGTTTCCAGATCTCTTCTTGTAGATTCTTGATTGTTTATCTTTTCTTGTTTTGGGGAATTTCGAGGACGAAATTCTTTTTGTAGTTGGGTATAATGTAACACCCTAGTTCATTTATACCAGTTCTAGTTCAAGTATTTCTTTATTTATGGTATTTTCCTGATTCATATTGTTTTAGGTGCGAATAGTCGGTTTGACATCTGTATTTGCATTCGACCCGACCCGCTTGCTTGAAACCTGTCTTGATTCATATTTGTGATTTATCCTGACTTGTTACGTGGACTCGTGCACTTCCATATTTATACATTGCATACTCGCATTATTTCTGGCATTTGCATTTTTACAATATAACATTTAAAGTTATATAAAATAGTTTAAAAATATATTGCATGGCCTGCATGATACCCCTGACCTTGTTGTAGTATCCGCGCATCTTGTTCTCGTCCCGTTCAGTGAAACGGACTTGTTTGGATGGCTACGCGCACGTTCGTGCATCCGTTCTTGGGGGTATGCATTTTTTCGTTACCCAGATATCCAACTTTAATTTTGGTCGACATGTATATTTTTCGTATTTTAAAACTGAATTTTAGACCCGACCCGGGCATGTTTTGGACTATGTTTGTACTTATCAGAATATCAAATTTTATTTATATAATATTAATTTTATAAACAGATACAAATTAAAATTTAGTTAACTAATAAAAGATTTTTTAAATTTAAATCTAAACTAATTTTCTAACAAACTAACAACCCCTTTCTCTCTCTCTCTCCTCTGCATATATATTTTTATATATTTTATTTATTTATTTTTTCTTTCCTTATTTAATATAAAGACTCTTCTTCTTACTTCTTCTTCTTTCTTCTTTCTTTTTCTTGATCTTGTTTCTTGATTCCGGTGATCACCGCCGGAGCCGTGCTCGTCGCTGACGATCCGAGTGATCCAGTGAACGTACCTTGCCTGTGTGATCACCCTCTTGCCTTTCCTGGACCCGTCCCGCATGCCGCGTGTGCGTTGCGACGTTTTACCGATGTCGGACGTGCCGTGCGTATCCATATAGCGATTCATCAAGGCAAGTTTATCTTGCTACATGCTATGTTACTGTATTTACATTTATTTGAATAAATATAACACTTGTATTTTAAGTCATGCATCCCATGTTTAGTTTTACAGTTTTACGACATCTGTATGCATCCGTACAAATTATTTCACATCCAGTGCATGCAAACCTATCTTATTATATACTATATTCCAATTTACCGCACCCAATGGAATCTTTGCATATCATATTATTTAGTTGTACATTCTGCATTTACCAGTTTACCATTTTACTGTTATATGACATCCGTATGCATCCATATCAGTATTTACATAAGTATTCACATGCTAAATCATCTTGCCACATGCTAGGTATAGTATTATGCATCCATATGAGTAAAATGTTACCCGTTCATCCCATTATACATCCATATTAAAGTTTTACCGTTTTCGGATACCCGTTTGCATCCATATCATTTAAAATATATCGTCGCAATATTTCTTATTATTATCTTTAATTAGTTTATAATCTTCATTTTATAATGTCATACAAAATATAATTTGAAAATATTATAGTTTACACATGAAACGTCGTTGCAAAGCAGATGTGACAAATCTAAAATTTACTGTACACCTTACCTTATAAAATTCATTATAAATCATAGAAAAATTATTAGGATACGTTCTTTAGTTCGTTACGAAGATAACTCAGAATACTATAACTATATGAAATATTTATTTGCAAAATAAATTTTTTAAATAACGTAAAATTCAAATGAAGATATCTCTAAACTGCTGTCCAGGGAAATTCCAGCAGCAAACTTTCAATTTTGAATGTTCATAGATTTTAGTAGGAACAACCTAAGATACTTAAACTTATAAAAATGAAAACCTTATTGAATTATCTTTGTTTTGGTATAAGACACATCCATTTTGGAGAACGTTTGTTATTTTTAAGTTATTTTACAAATCAGGGTGACGCTGAATTTCTGAACGGAACTTTCTTGTGTATGGTTAATCAATACCACTTTTATAGTTATTAATCGGTTTGAATATGTTATCCATGTTAATATTGTTATATCAATATCCATTTAATAAACAATAGAGCTTGTGTTTTAATATTCAGCAAATTTTACCGATTTACAGTTTTATAGTATCCGTCTGTATCCGTACGGTTTATTACATATCTAGTTGCGCGCCGAGACCATATTATTTCATGTTACTGTTGTATTAGTGCACCATGCTTGATAATTGTGCATCCTACTTAGTCATGATGTGACCCCTGATCGATATTTGTGCATCCATGCTTTTATTGTACATCCATACTTTCTCCTTGATTCAATACTTGCTACAGTTTGATTACGAGCACTCGTTTGACACCTGTGCACTACTTGACATGACCTGATACACCACTACTTCACATGACTTGATACATGTACACTACCTGACATGACCTGATATATCACTACTTGACATGTTACCTGATCCTGTTTCTAATGCCGACAATCTTTACATGTTGTCCCGATGGACATATCCTGTTGTTTGTATAGACAAACCTGTACCTGTTTGATCCTGTGTTGGCTTTAGCTCTAGATTATCAATACCTGACTTGAACACATAACCTTGGGGGTATGGGGAAATCAAAAGTGTAACTGAAGTGTAGTTTAAAAGGGTATTACTTGATCCGTTGTCCCGGGGGATAACGGGACGGAATCATTCGTGATTCTTACTTGATCCGTGGTCCTGGGGGATAACGGGACAGAGTCATTCATGACTCCCACTACCTGATCCGTGGTCCCGGGGGATAACGGGACATATCTTTTGAGTTGCATGGAGGATTACATTAATTGATTTCAAACAAACTTTAGAATAGATAACCCAGTAGCACAGTTTAGATTGGTCACTGCACGACACATATATTGATACACTTCACTGTTCTATACCCGTGTTTACTTATTACATTCATGTTACTGTTTATGATTCATGCCTGCATATCTCGTGTATCCTGTTCATTTATTATTGTTTGATATCATGACGCAATGACGTCTGGGTTTTGCATGACCCAGATCCTCTACCTTTGTCGCGGGCTGATCAGAAGTATTTCCGCCGTCAGGTCGAGCAGTGAGAATCCTGTTAGTATCCAGTTAGTTTAGTTATTTCCGTACTTTCCAGATGTTACTGTTTATTGGATTTATTGCTTCCGCATATTATTTCTTGACTCGTTTCTTCTGGCTCATGGACATGTACTAGATAGTTTATTTTATTTCTACTGTTCTTGATATCTTATAGACAGCCGTAATACGACTGTGGAAGGATGTTTCCTAGTCACAGGTAGTATGGTTGGCTCTGTCACGTGTTGATCTTAGCGTACTCTGGGAAGCGGGGCATGACACCTCGCCAAGAGGCACCGGGCAGTAACCCTGCCCGGCCAAGGGTCCTTGGTAGGCTTCTTACAGCCCCTCTCACGCTAAGGACCAAAGTCCTCCCAGAGGCAGTCGAGTCCTTGGTCGGCTATCCCCTGCTGGTAGCTTCCTACCACAACCGACAGGGATCAAAGTCCTTGCCAAGAGGCATTGGGTAGTAACCCTGCTCGGTCCCCGTCCTGAAGGATCAAAGCCCTCGCAAGAGGCAACCGAGCAGCTACCCTGCTCGGTCATCTCCGGCTGGTAGCTCCCTACCCATGATGCCAAGGATCGAAGCCCCTACAAGAGGCACCCGAGCGGCTACTCCGCTCGTTCATCCCAGGCTGGTAGTTGCCTACCCACGGCGCCAGAGAACTAAGCCCTCGCCAAGAGGCAACCACGCAGCTTCACTACCCGGTCATCCTTAGTGGGCCTCCCACGGCCCCTCCGACGCTAAGGATCCAAGTCCTCCTTAGAGACGGCTCAGCAGCTACCCTGCTCAGCTTTCCCCGGTTGGTAGCTTCCTACCATAACCGACAGGGATCAAAGTCCTTGCCAAGAGGCAATAGGAAGTAACCCTGCTCGGTCCCCATCCTGAAGGATCAAAGCCCTCGCAAGAGGCAACTGAGCAGCTACCCTGCTCGGTCATCTCCGGCTGGTAGCTCCTTACCCATGACGCCAGGGATCGAAGCCCCCACCAGAGGCACCCGAGCGGCTACCCCGCTCATTCATCCCAGGCTAGTAGTTGCCTACCCACGATGCCAGAGAACTAAGCCCTCGCCAAGTGGCAACCGCGCAGCTTCACTGCCCGGTCATCCTTAGCGGGCTTCTTACAGCCCCTCCAACGCTAAGGACCCGAAGTCCTCCCAGAGGCAGTCGAGCCCGACCCTCGCTCGACCAGCCCCAGTTAGGGGTCCTTACTCATGACGCCAGAAGTGAAAGGCGCTCGACAAGGGATAACCGAGCAGCTTCCCATTCATGCTCATTGACAACACGACGGACAGCCCTCTGCCCGTCACACGCAAAAAATCCGGGGCCCCAACAGGGGGCATCAAGTCTATCCGAGTTTGAGCGGTCCCCCCTCGACTTCGGGGCCATGGAGACGCCTCCCTCTCGACAGCGCTTGGCGCGCTTGGCAAGTGATCGAAATCAACTCGACGAACGATCGCTAGACAGATGGCCGACTTGACATGGAAGCCCAACAGTGCAAGCAAAGATATTTTACAAGCATTCTTCATGAACAAAAGACAAAGTGCAAACCGATGAAACCAAAGAAAAAGTTTTATTACTAAAAGGCAAAGTCTTTACAAAGGGTATTTTGGGCTCCCCAGCCTTACAAAATGCCTGGAAGCTTACAAAATTCCAGAAGCAACAAAACAAAAGGAGGAGGAAGACCGGGGCTTTAGGCCTCGGGGCCAGGAGCGACATCGGGGCCCTCGACATCCACCATGAGACGAGCTGGGTCCTCGGCAACTTCCTCACCAGGAATCTCCTGCCCCTGCTCATTGGCGTCCGCAAGGGGGTATTCATCCCGGAGCTCTTCGGCGGCGAACCCCGGCATCCGGGACTTAACGGCGTCGAGGGCCTCATGCCAGATGAGAGTCGTAGCAACGGCCAGGTCATCATAGAAGTCCTTCGACTTCTTGTAGCCCTCCACCGCCTTCGCCGCTGAGAGGTTGGCCAACTTCGCCGCTCTCAGGTCGGTTGACTTCGCCGACTCGGCCGCCGCCCCTAGCTCCTTCCAGAGGGTTTTCACCATCTTCTTCAGGTTGCCGGCAAGCACGTGAGCGTCCTTGAGCTTGGCCTCGACAGCCTCGCATACCGGGCGACCTCCTTCTTCCCGGACACCACCTCACCCTCCGGGGCGGCGACCCTCACCATCACCGCCTCCAGCTCCCACTTGGAGCTCTCTTCCAGCGAGGCGAACTGGCCCGCAGCCTTCATCGCCGGGGCTATCACCTCGGTCTCCATGCGTAAGGCGAGGGCAACGTGCTGGAGAACCTGAAAGACAAGAAAGAGATCAGAAATACAAAGAAGGCACCGAATCTCACCAAAAAACCAAACACTCACCTGCACGGACTCCTGGGCGATGGACGCCAGCTGAGCCCTGAAAGTCCCCCCGGGGACTACCCCCGGCCGATATCTCTATTTTATGCAGCAGGTTATCTGCGACGGATAGCCCCGAAGGCACTGCGAACTGGAGGCCCCCTTCCTCCACGATGATCGGCGAAGACGGGCCCCGGGAAGATCTCTGGGAACTCCTTTTGAGCGGCTCTGAGGGAGAGCCGATCTCCTCCTTCGAGGCCGGGTCCTCTAGAATCCGAGCCCGCTTCCGGCCCGACACTCTGCTAGGCCCCGGGGCGGGATCCACCCCCGAACGCTCACGGGACGCGACCATCGAAGGAGAAGGAGCCGGGGCGGGTTTTGAGCGAGAAGAGCTGGCGCCCCCAGCCTTCGCAACCTTCCTCGGCTGGCGCATGGAAGATCGGAGCGAGTCCATGTCCATGGGTCCTACACAAAACCAAATACAAAGAAGTCAGCGACACATGCAATATACAAGCCAAAAAGCAAGCCTAAACTTACCGACGAACTCAACGGGGCCGAGCCCGGCCCAACTCAGGACCCTCTCAGACAGCAGCACGTCGAAACGGGGGATGGGCTCCCACGACGCCACTCTCACCGCGACGGGGTCACTGGGCTGGTTCTCCGGCAAGCATTTCTCCCTCGACCACTTTGTAGGCACGGGCCAGTCCTCACCCTCGGGGGGAGGGGAAACGAAGAAGAACTTCATCTTCCAGTCATGAATGGAAGAAGGCAGGGCCATAACCCCTGTCCCGGTGGGTCCCCCTTGTCGCTTTCTAAAAGAAAGGTAGACCCACCTTGGGTCGCCCGCTCGACCACCATGGTGATTTTTGAAGACGAGAGAAGAATCAAGGAGGGAGAGGCTGAAGGGAATCGCCTGTAACTTCAGGCGGATTAGGAACCCGAGGAGAATCCTCCACGAGTTCGGCACTAACAGGCCAGGGGCTAACCCGAAAAAGTTCAGCGTTTCGACGATCTTGGGAGAGAAGGGCAGGCGCATTCCACCCTAAAAGCTTCCAAATACAGGGTGATCTCCCTGCCCCGTACTTGGTCTGCCCTTTTTCCCTCCTTGGCCAGACGAAGTGTATAACGTGAGGGGATGTGGAAGCGAGCCCGAGCATTGGTGAGCTCATTCTCATGCCTCACCCAACACGAGGCGCCGGGGGCAGTATCTACCGCCTCCTCCCTAGGGGCTGCCCCCACCGCATGATCCCGGGGAGAGGATCCGACCCCTACTCCCCGAGAGGACTCAGGCTCAACTAAAGGGTCCCTAAAACCTACTCCTACGACATCAACTGACTCTACAAAGAAAGACATCTAACCTTGAGAAGAGGGATCCTCGGGAAACGAAAGCGGAAGAGAGAAGACGAGCGTCGAGCAACCGGGACTTAGAACGGGGAAATATGAATGAGTAGGGGCCCCGGAATGGGCCCCACCTCTATTTATCATCGCAAGCGACCTCATCCAACGGCGCCCTTCATCTCCTGCCAAAACGCCTCTACGCGTCTAACGGCTCCGATTGCTCCACTTGTCGTTCCCACACTGGACCGCGCCCCGTCAGACGCCGCAGGTATGCACACGTCACGTCGGCCAACCGACACTCGACATGTGGACCATCGCTTCAGTGGCAGGATGCACGAACCGGCACACCTTCTTTAAATGCAGAGATCTCGCTCTGATTCGCTGGCAGAAAAGACAGCTGACAGCTCGGGGACGCGTCCTGACGAAACCTTAGGAGGGTGCTCACCCCGGACGGCCCGGGAATCCACTCCTGACTCGACCCGCTAGCTGGTCGGGACAAGAGTGGGGGGCTAATGATGATGCACAATATTGGCGGTCTCCAAGATCAGGACACGTGGCAGATGACGTGTCCCAGAACTCAGAAGAAAGGGCCACAGGGCCGACCAGGCCACCCTTATACCCGACCTGCAAGCACAAGCTGGCTCACCTCAGAGCCCCCGAAATTTGGCCTCCTCGGCCTCTCAGCTCACCCCGAGCTGCCTCAGCACCAAGACTCTTCGGCCCTCTCGCTCGTTCCCGAGCCCCCTAACCGAGGCCATCTTCCTCGGTCCTTCGACCGACCAATTCCACCACTCACAGGCATAACCACCGCTCCGCAAATCTCGCCACGCCCAGATTCTCCGCCAGCAACATCCCACGTTCCACGCCATCACGATCCCTATTAATGGGCGATCCGCTCTTTACACGGGCGTGACATCGGGAGCGTAACTGCCGGCGAGATTCTCGCGCCTATATAAACCCCCATCACAGAGGGGTCAAGGAAGCCATTTTTTGAATTCACTTAGCCGTTACGCTGCTCAGATCTAATACTAACTTGATCGTCGGAGGGTCCTCGGTGGTACCATACCATCCCGAGACTTCTTTGTAGGTACTCGGCGTTAAACTCCTCAAATCACCAATCTCTTCAAAACCTATTGAGACCCACACTCTGTTAGTTATATGTATGCCCTAGAGGCCATTACTATACATAGGATGCATATTATAGTGGGTGCTTGGACATATATAGGGAGGACTTTCTTGCTCGACATGATAGTATGCTATCTGGTTGATCTTTACCTTAACGTGTACACTGATTGTCTCTCTGTTACATGTTGGTAAAGCCCTTAGGATGTGTACTTGACTACCTGGACTATGATGCGGATCATACTAGTGGGGACAGAGTAGTCCATAAGTACATCCTTCAAGGTCCCTAGTCGTGGGTGTATCGAGACGGGGCATCGATATACCAGAGTAGACTAGCGTATACCTTCTCGACTCATACAGATGGACGATGGATGATCCCATATCTATTGGTGTTTGACATCAGAGATGATATACGGGTGCTTAGTGGAGACTGGGTACACTGGACGGACTCGCCGAGAACTCCCAGATGGTATTATACCTTACGTCAGATGGCAGTTCTCTGGTGACACTGGTACAGAGTAGTCTGTTGACCCGAGATCGTCATAGAGTCTTGTGTGGTTCCCACTGTGCTTTGATTTCCACCTTACCACGTCCAAGAGGGCGTGCAAAATGGTGGTTTTTGGGTACAGTCCCGAATCACATGGAGGCAATGAGCGATAGGAGGGGATTCGTCTCTCCCGGTATAGCGAGTTGATGTTGCGCTGTGTTCGATTGGCTATAACCGGAAATCCCTGGCCAGGGTTGCTGAGATTTACTGGTAAGTGTTACCTATAGTTTCTCGAACTGTTATAGACCTCATATCGACACGACTTATCCAGCTATTGGGGTCTGACGTTTACCACCCCTAGGCGAGATATGCGACATATCAGACGACGAGACCGGACTGTACGGTAAGTGTTACTGGTTGGATTCACAGGAGTGTGAGCAGGCTTGCTCGTCGATCTTCTGATCGCTCAATACCCGGGTGGCCGTTACATTTAGCAGACCGCTTGCGGCTTGTGGGTGTTTGATATGATCATCACCTACTGCCGGCGTATTGACGTGTCTTTAGAGTCCTACACAGAGGTTTCCTGGCTCAAGTGAAACGAAATAGGAGCGCATATGAGATATGTGCGGGACCGAGAATAATGCGTGTATGTGATACCGCATTCTATTCTCGCGATGAATGTATCGAATGGTTGTATGCGATATAACCTAGTTATCGAATCAAGGATTGATTCGTTAAATCGATACATTAGATATTAGTCGGTCATATGCGATATGACCGGATCGTTAAATCAAGTGTTGATTTGATGATTTAATGCATAATTATATATTAGATATATTACTTTGCATTAACTAGTATTGGTTCACTTTAAATGGATTTTCTCACTTGAAGTTCACAAGTTGTATATGTGATATACTTTTGTGCACTTGATTGTATCATGTTTGATGATACATGTTAACTTGAGTTTCTGTAAAGATTAAACCATGATTATATGAGTGGTTAGGGTTTTGTTTATTTACTTATTCATTTATTTATTTCTTTTGTTCATTTTGGCAAAAGAAAATGATAAAGAGAAAATGGTGGCTTTCTTTGTTTGATATTGAAGCTTTATGAAGCTTTGACTAAGTCACCATTTTGTCTCATGCTTAACCCTAACCATTCCACTTAACCCTAGTTCATTCTCTACACTTGACCATGGTTGGTTTATGATAAGTATTCTTTTTATTTTGCTTTTTGAAAAAAAGACTTATCATAATATACTTCATCATCATCTTCTTCTTCTTCAAGAAGAAGCTTGCCTCCATCAATGGCAACTTGAGAAAATGAGTGAGAAATCCAATTCTAAAGTGAACCCACTTCCTATTTCTTCATCCTCTACCTCTTGCCAAGTAGTATAGGGTGTTTTCTTCACAAGTTTCATGACTTGGTGATGTGGGAGCTTGAACTTGTGATGCCTCGACGTAGATCATCTTCGGCATCGTAGTCGATGACCTAGCCCGCCCATTTCTCCGATAAAGCCGACGCTAGAGTCCAAGATCCGATTTGTACAGTGGAGGGACATCATTGCGGAGCTATGGAGGTGGAGAACCGGATCTACAAAGGTTGTATTTCCGTTCTTTTAGTTAAGTTGTTAACTTGTTTCTCTTATCGCCTAGACATCTAGTTAACGATCCGTATTAGGGTATCTCGGCACTTGTAATTTTTGAAATTGGCATGGTTGATGCCATGTGAGACCTCATTAGTGTGCCTAGGAACCCTACACACTCAACAGGAGATCACCTTCCAAATCCACCGGAAGATCGACGGAAGACAACATTTGAGGAAGACCCAAAAAGGACCTCCATCACCCTGGATTTCGAGCCACCTTAAAATAAAACCCTTTTCTTAAAAAAAACGGTGAAGTTGAAAAAAAAATTTCTTTGGTGAATTTTAAAAAAAGTTCGAAGTTTTTGGAATTTATGCATTTCTTTTCGTGCTGGTTGTTCATTGTGATAATCTGTAAAGAATAAGGTTTTTTCCACATGGATTTTCTTTCAAAGATTGACGTGCCAGGGTGATATAAGGTATATATGGTATATGGGTAAAGTACCCATTAAAGATGAAGTTGGGATTTGAAGTTGAAGATAAAGCTGGGATTTGAAATTGCAGATGAAGTTGAGATTGAAGATGTTGAAGTTGAATATGAAGTTGAGATTTGAAATTGATGAAATTTGTCAGTTCGTTGAATTTGTTGGAAATTAAGATTAAAGATATTTATTAGAATTTGTTAAAATTGTTGGTAGAACTTGGTAATTGACGCTCCTTCTTAATTGATGTCGAAATCGTTAAACTTGTTGATTGACCTCAAAATCATTAAACTTGCGGTGTTGATCTCAAAATCATTAAATTTGTTGATTGACCTCAAAATCATTAAAC
This sequence comes from Agapanthus africanus, assembly GCA_030015575.1. Taxonomy (NCBI): domain Eukaryota; kingdom Viridiplantae; phylum Streptophyta; class Magnoliopsida; order Asparagales; family Amaryllidaceae; genus Agapanthus; species Agapanthus africanus. The sequence goes on along the minus strand of CM057350.1, from coordinate 123,906,752 downwards.
TTGCGATATTGAGCTCTAAGTCGTTAAACTGGCTGTTGATCTCTAAGTCGTTAAATTGGCTGTTGACCACTAAATCATTAAACTGACCGTTCGAAGGAGTTATTAACGACAGTTCACGAAACTGTGTGCGATATGACACACTTATGAAAGTGTTTGAAGAAGCCATTAACGACAGTTCACGGAAATTGTAACGATCCCAAAATTCTTATTCCGTCGTATTACTTTTTTTTAATAAAATACTGTATTTATTTATTGTGGTGTTTTCCGTATATTTTTCTAATAAATACATTATTTTTCTTATCCTATAATTTTTCAAAAACCAATCCCCTACTTTTCTTTCTTTTCTTTTTCCTAAAGCCCAAGCTATTTTATTCTAAGATTTTCTTTTCATTATTTCTTTTCTCTTTAAATTCAAACCCATAAGCCCGTTTATTTATCTAAACAAAGCTCCACATCATTCTAACAGCCACTTCTCATTTTTAATTCATCAAAATTCATTCACTGTTCACCTTCTCCATTAAAACCGTAGACTCCTCATTCTCCACCTCTTCCCTTTCTTCTTCCACTCGCTCTCTTGGTTGATTTTACTCTCACGAATTGCTGAATTCCAGACAAGTTTTAATATGATCAATTTTGGCATGTTGCTGGCTTAAGAGATCCTAAAACAACTAAATCAAATTTCTTTTCCTTTTAATTTATTCAGAGCTGTCTTAATTTGATCCTGAACAACTTCAGTTGTTCAAAAAGGGGACCGGTTCTGATGGAGGTCCTTTTCGGGTCTCCGTCAGATGTTGTCTTCCGCTGATCTCCCGGTGGACTTTGTTAATTATCTCCTGTTGCGTGTGAGTCTCAATGGGTTTTGGAAGAAGAAGTGGAATGAGGTGTTTGGTGCCGAGTACCTGCAAAAAAGTTCCGGGGTGGTTTGGTACTACCAAGGACCCTCCGACGATCAAGTTAGTGATGAGATCCGAGCAGAGTAATGGCTTAGAAGAATAAAAAATGGCTTACTTGACCCCTATGTGATGGGGGTTTATATAACGGTGGCGGCACGCAGCAGCAGGCACGAGAATCTCGCCGGCAGTTACGCTCCCGACGTCACGCCCACGTAGAGAGCGGATCGCCCATTAATGGGGATCGTGATGGCGTGGAACGTAGGACGTTGCTGGCGCAAAATCCGCGTATGGCGAGATTCGCGGAGCGGCAGATGCTCCTGTGAGTGGGGGAGTTGGTCGGAAGGCTGGGGAAGACGGCCTCGGCGGAAGCTCGGGGACGAGCGAGGAGGCCGAGAAGTCTTGGTCCTGTGGCAGCTCGAGGCGAGCTGAGGGGCCGAGGAGGCTAATTTGCAGGCAGCCCCGAGGAGGGCTAGCTTGTGCTTGCAGGTCGGGCGTAGGGTGGCCTGGTCGGCCCCCGTGGGCCATTTCTTCTGAGTCCTGGGACACGTCATCTGCCACGTGTCTTGATCCTGGGGATTTCCGATATTGAGCATCATCATTAGCCTCCCATTCTTGTCCCGGCCCGCTAGCGGGTCGGGTCAGGAGTGGACTGCCACGCCTTCCGAGGTGAGTTCCTTTCTAAGTCTTTGTCGGGACGAGTCCTCGGGCCGTCGGTTGTCTTTTTCGCTAGCAAATCAAGGCGAGATCTCTGCATTTAAAGAAGGTGTGTCGGTTCGTGCACTTTGCAACTGAAGCGACGGCTCACATGTTGAGCGCCGATTGGCTGATGTGACATACGCAGGCCTGCGGTGTCTGATGGGACGCGGTCCAGCGCAGAACTGACACGTGGGGCGATCGGAGCCGCTAGGCGCGAGGAGCCGTTTCGGTAGGAGATGACGGGCGCCGTTGGATGAGGCCGTATGCAGCAATAAACATGGATGGGGTCCACTCTAGGGCCCTTACTCCTTCATATTTTCCTCTCTCAAGTCTCGGTTGCTCGGCGCTCGTCTCCCTTCTCCCGTTTTCAGCCCTTGAAGATTTTCTTTTCCAAGGTTAGATGTCTTCCTCTGTAAAATCAGTAGACGTTGTAGGAGTAGGTGCTAGGGTCTCTTTAGCTGTGTCCGAGTCTCCTCGGGGAGCAGGGGTTGGATCCTTTCCCTGGGATCGTGAGGCGGGGGGCGCCTCCAGGGAGGAGGCGGTAGATGTTGCCCCTAGCACCCCGTGCTGGGTGAGCCATGAGGACGAGCTCGCCAATGCTCGGGCTCGCTTCCACATACCTTCGCGCTACACGCTTCGACTGGCCAAGGAGGGAGAAAGGGCAGATCAGGTACGGGGCAGGGAGATCGCCCTGTATTTGGAAGCATTTTGGGGCGGAATGCGCCTGCCCTTCTCTCCTGAGGTCGTCGCCGCGCTGAATTTCTTCGGTTTGGCCCCCGGCCAGTTAGTGCTGTAAGTCTACGTTAGCGCCCCGGCAGTCTACAGACGCCAAATGCGGAATAAAACTTTTTAACTTGGCGCTATCGTATACTTTCACCCGGATCTGCCATTATTGCTAAACTAACAAACAGTAAAGAGTGTGGAAATGTTGTACCGACTGATCCGAGTCCTCCGGTCTTCATCTCCGCTCCGATCTCCTCGCGGGATCTCCGTCCATCTCCTCCTCGTCGGAAAGGGCACCACGAAGCCGGGTACTTTTACGGGCTCCCACCTCAATACCGAGGCAACTCGGGCACGAAGCCGGCTACTCGACGTGCCCAAGATATGCTGTAGGAAGTGTAGTGTAGAGGCTACTTGTCTCTTTGGGGTTTGTTGCCTTTGGATGGAGGAATGAAGATAGAACTTTTGAGGGAAATGAAGCTACCAAATTCTTTTGCATACAAAATGATATGAACAATAATTCTCCTCACAAATGAAGCACTCCCTCTCTCTCCAAAAGAGGTGGCCGGCCATATGAGGTTGGAAATGGTGGAGGGAACAAAAATACATGTGATGAAGGGAGGTGAGGGTAGTAGAAGTCAAGTGGTGACCACACCAAGAGACAAGAAAACAAACAAGCATGCTTCAACTCACATCAAACCCATACCCTTATCAAATCACAAATAAAGAAAGTCATGGTGCAAGAAAAGAAAGCTATCATAATAGATCTTTATGCAAGAAAACCCCTCCACAAATGTAATTTGCAAAACTGCAAATTACCCCCTCCATCGGAAAAGTCCGGCCGGGAAAGAACAAAGGAAAACCGGCCGGAACGGAATGCAAACTGGCAACTCCAGAAAACTGGTCCCGTAATAAATTACAGGAAAACCCCGACACTGTGCATACACACCCGCATCTGTATTCCGTCCGGATACAAATGCAAAGAGACAAAATCTACACTGTACTAAACTAGGACCGGCTTAAACCAAAGCCGGCTAGTAATATCCGTTCGATCCTGATCCGTGCAATACCGCACGTATCTGATCGAACCCTGCCATATACCTATACGGCTACTAGTACAAACCGTCCGATCCTGATCCGTGCAATACCGCACGTATCTGATCGGATCCTGCCATATCTCCATACGGCCTCTACAGCGTTTCGCCCGAAACCTGAGTAACTGAAAATGTGGTAGACTCTAAAGACTCGTCAATACTATGGCTGTGGATTTAACCACTAGCACGTCAGAGGTATAAGCCAATACGTAACGGGCCACCAGCTATTGACTAAAAGGGACGTCGATGAGCGAACTCATCCTGACACCCTACTGAGCCTGTCAGTGACAATATCCGTGCAGTCCGGTCCGTTCGTCTATGAGTATCGCATGGCGGGCCTAGGGGGTTGGTAAAAGTCAGACCCCCAAAAGCGGTACAAGTCGTGTCGGAGTGTAGCCCAGAACACCCTGAGATACTACTGGAATACCTACCAGTAAATCTCCTTGCCTTGGCCAAGGACTTTGTGTAATGGCTCTCCTAGACACAGCACGACCTCACCCCCAATACCGGGAGAGACGAACCCCTGAAGATACGCTCACTGCCTCCATGTGGCTCGGGACTGTACCCAACTAAAACCTGTTTGCACGACTCCTTTGAGCCGTGGTAGGGTAGTAATCAAAGTACAGTGGGAACTCACACGAGACAAATGACGATCCCCAGGTCGATGAACTAACCTGCACACATGTCACCAGGGAACTGCCATCTGACGTCTGGTATATGACCAACTAGCATGTTCCCGGCGAGTCCTGTCCGGTGTACTCATAACCCAATGAGCACCTGTATACATCTTAGGTGATCCAACTGACACCAGTGGCTTGTGAGACCGGCCACCGTCCCTCGTCGGGGTCTCGACTGTATACACTAGTCTACTAATGGAGTATCGATGCCCGGTCTCGAAACTCCCACGACTAGGGACCTTTTAAGGATATGCTTGTAGACCCCCAGCTCCCACTTATATGATCGCCCTCATACTGCTGGTGGTCAAGCAAGAATCCTAGGGGCTCTATCAACGTGTAATAGCGACGTGTCATGTCACCTAAAGCAGTACACGATGATAAAGGTAAACCAGATAGCATACTATCATCTCGAGTAAGACTGTCCTACCGGGATAGGTCCTCCCTCAATCATTACAATCACGTACCTGTGACCTAATAATTGACTCTGAGGGCACTATCTCCAACAATCTCCCACTTGCACTCAAGGCTAATTATTGCGATGTCGCATACTCACAGCCCGTGTGATACCGAACATCCAACTCCTCTACTAGTCAGTCTCACAAAGCTCGTTTGCGGAACTATTGCGTTCGAGGAATAGCCTCAGTGAGTGGATCCGCTTAGTTGTTTCTTTCTATGTCTCTCTATATCTCAAGTTCGCGGAGAAACCCATCTCCCGAAATGAGCAATACCTGTCTTAGAATGTGCCTGGATGTCTGATGGGACATAGCTCATAAATGAACTCCAAATCCAAACTTCTTAGACTGTATCGTCAACTGAACTTAATCAGTATCCTGCGCGCCATGCCTCCCTCAGTATTGCCTTGGATCACCTGTCCAAAATACTGCCCCTCGTCAGAGGGAAAACTATAACTCTGACAACTTCCTTGTCGTCCATGTCACCTTGGAAGCCTGGAATGATAACTGTTTCCCGAATGAGGCTGTCGTTATCATATCCCTAGAACATCCACTTATGTTCTAAAACTGCTTCCGACTGTTTCTCCAGGATTGGATTAATGTCAACTTATTGCATCTAGTGCAAGAACAACATCTGGTGTGGTACTTGACATCTCATGATTGACTCAATTGCCTAAGCAAGTGATCTGCCAATCATGCACGTCCCTCTCCCCTTTAGTCTGTAAGACACCTTTGGAGAGGGTGACTCCATCACCTGCAGGTATACTACCGTGCTAGGAGTCGTCCATTCTAAATACTCTTAGAATGCTGTCAAGGTACCCTGATTGAGAAACCACCCAAATCTAGATCTAAAACCATAGATCTAGTAACCAGTATGTCTGATATAATGTCCAAGTCCTTTGTGGAGAAACCACTGTGTGACGACCAAAGTATAACCGATCGTAGTGTAGGAGTTTCTTTTCCTACTCTGTGTATATCATCCAAATACCAGGATATCACACCCTAATACCTTCTCAACAGATCCATCCCCTATTCTGATGAAGTCAAACCCATGACTGTCACGTCAGAAATAGATGATCTATCTCCGCTACATCTGCTCTAGTCTATAAATAGACATAAGCAACCTGTCCACCAATGCTTCCGCTGCTCCCACTGACTACGACAACCCTCTGGCAGAGTCATATACACGTACACTTCTGAAGCGAGTTCAGAACGACGCTATACTCATCCTCCCGCCGGGTCTCGCAGCCTGGAACAACAGCATTGGTAATTGTGGGTAAACAAGAACTTCCCCGTCACCGTCCTTGAGGCTACCGTAGTACCTCTCGGGTGCCTGAAGTTACCCACCATATCTGCGGAGTGGCCAATGGAATGTCAATCCAGATTGAATCTTTAGGTTCCTTATCAAATCTTCAGTAATCGTTTGTGGTTCTGGAATCACTTCCAGTTCTACCATACTCCCACTATTGTTTTCTGAAAAAATCCATTTTTAATAAAACTGTGGCGAGTCTAGAACAATATCGCTATTGTTCATCCAGATGGTAGAAAGTCAACCCTCGTCATAGCCTGGGTCAACCCACAAACAGCCATTACAGAAACGTGCCTTGAGTTGTCCAGTGTCTGGTTTTAATCATAAACCGGACAACTCCCCGTACCTTAACATCGTTAAGATATGAACTGTTCTATATCCAATATAGAAACAGAGGCACTGATTTAATTGAACCAGATTCAAATCATGCAGCTGTCCCCAGCGCATGTCAACTAAATGGAAGGAGGCCGATCAGCGTTACTCAACTTAGGAATACTTCCAATTATGAGTAACCTGAAAGAGAAGCAAGATCTCTTTATCATTACTATCAACTGAATACCATACACAAGTATCTACATCTTCGATCTCTTTGAAGAATCCCGATACTTGCTATACCTGGTTCTCTACTCTATTCAAATACCTATAACTTCTCCAAATTCGGACCCTGTGTTTCCACGAAACACCTGTCTAAAAATTAGAGAAGTCATAAGTAAACTGAATGTAGTACGAGGACCAACCCCTCTGTCCTGATGGACCCTGGACAACATACAATACTCTGTATAAGTCCCTTGAGTCTGATAACTCATTCACTGTGTGTCGTAGGTTGAAAACTGTACTTATGGTTAAGAAGAATTACACCGCTGTTTAATGCTCCTTACCTAACCATCCACTGATATAGGTAAATGTCGTAGACATAATTTCAGAAAGGTATATCTCACTCTATGAAAATAGACGTACAGATATATCAATTTGAAATTGGTGCATAACAGCGGATATTCAAAACCAAATATTTGCCGACCGGCAAACAGCCCAGGTGATTTCCTCAAATATCACCGATTACAACGAATCCCGATATAATGAGGATGATCACCCAATTCCCAATAACCTACTCCCACTCATCATCTGTAAAACCATACAGATGTGAGAATCATACCTGGTAAATACATACCCTGGAGTAAGTATCTAATCGGGAAATCAGTTTTCTTTTAACAGTACACAGTGAAACTGAAACATTGAAATGTTTCGGTGGGGTATCCCGGTATTCTTAGTAATGCCTCTTCCATTATCCAAATTCACAACTATAACCGTATAATTCTTTGCCACCTCTCCAAATCCCTTCATATGTCTTTAGTCTTTACCTTCTGCACACCCCTTTAGGCCAAATGGTTTTCTTCCTTCCCTACCGTTCGGCACCAGCCTATGGTTTGGAAGAAGACTATCCAATAAGCATAAAGGGTGTACTGTCCTAATCCTAGGAGCACTCGCAACGCGAGAGAAGGTGAAGATAAAAGACACCTGAATGTACTTTATTCCTATTTCTCCTGGACCAGAATCCCTCCCCGAACTGGAACAAGTTCCATTCGAGTTCGTATATAACCATACGATGGAGTATCCAAATAAACTGTGGATCTTCGTAGTGATACGGAGTGTCCTGGAGAAATACAAAGGTGATGTGGGAGTGGTAACGAAATATTTGGTTTGGTCGTGAATATCTGTTGCAATTTACTTTGCCCTCTTACTAATCCCTTGCTTTGTCTGAACTTAATACCTTCTGCATACCATCGTTATGCTAATTGGTTTTCTTCATTCCCTACCGGTCGGCACCAGCCTAAGGTTTGGAAGAAGACAATCCAATTTGCGTAATAGGTGTACTACCCCTAAACCAAGGAGTACTCGTAACCTGAGAGAGGGTAAAAGGAAAAGACAACTGAATAATCCTATCCGTTTTCTCCAGAACCAGAAACCATCCTCGAATTCCTTCGAGTTCGTATCTAACCATACGATGGTTTTGTCCAATGGAAGTGGACGTTCGCAGTAATACGGGGTGTCCTGGAGAAAAGGGTAAAAGTAGGAGTGGCAATGAGGTCTGCAACTCTGACAATCCAAAAGCCAGTGTTAAGAAGGTTCGGTCAACTTGGTCACTGAGTCAAAGTCTTAGGGTCGGGTCAATGGTCGCTGCCAAAGAGAGAGAGAAAAGAAACACTCAGCGTGCACTCTAACCTAGATCAGAATGGTTACCAATTTATCTAATCTAGAAACTTCCCACTGTACCTCAAATTCTCTTCCAAACCTGAAAGAAGAATCAGTCGGGGTCACCCGAGGAGTAAACCAACTCATCAGTGGGAATCGGGATCCAACTCTCATCGCATGACAACGTGACGGAATCCGCTCACGGTATCACACTCCAGAAGGTATGCGCATATCTGGCAAGTTTCAGTACTTTTGAAACTCCCGATGTGATTTCTGCCCCATGCTCTTATGACCTTGACTAAGGCCAACAAATCATAAGTCACATGTCAAGTTCTACCCGTCATTGTCCAGGTTGATTTGAACCCACCCGTACAAGCCCTTGACTAAGGCCAACAAGGCTATACGACTGTCCCAAACCAACGCATCTATCTATGCAACATATGAATACCCAACAGCTACCAAACACTGTGCCTTGACTAAGGCCAACAAACACAGCTTGAATACTATTGACTACCCATATGAAACGACGGAGGGCTACGAATGGTTTCTGGCGAAAACCTTTAACGTAGTGAACTTGATATCGTTGAAGGAACGAATAGCTTTTTAGAAAATATAGTGACGAAAACCTTTACTAAAGAGGTCACTCCCGGTGAAGGGATCTCGGCTCTTTCCCCGTAGAATGGGGTGCTGGATATTCATAACCGAATATCTCGATGCAAAGCAAAAGTAATCGGCTATAGTGAAGTTAATGCCCTGACGCAAACTTCTGTCCAAGGGGTCACTCCCGGTGAAGGGATCTCGGCCCTTGCCTCGTCGACTGAGGAGCAGGATATTCCAAATGAATACCACGATGCAAAACAAAAGTGAACGTCCTTGCAATAACAGCCTTTTGAAAAGTGTTCCAACAACATCAGAATAGGTTTGTTTAACTTGCATTGATCCGAATCAATGCAGTCCCATCAATTGATCACACCACAAAGAACGAAAATATACTGACGTATGTATATGCCATCCGCATTCGCCACTGGGTCCCGTCATCACCCGTTAGGTTAGCTTACTAACGGCAGAGCGGGGACTGGACTAGCGCGGATGAAAAACATATACAACATCTACTAATATATATACCAATATATAGTATTTCGCTCAAGGCGTGAATAGAAATGCAACATCACAGAAATGTACAACATCACAGAACAATACAGATATCTGGGATCCCCGGGTTTCACAGAGCCACTACTGAAACCCGACGTTCCCCTGGTCGTGTGGATAGCCTGTGCAATGAAAACCTAGACCCCTACGGGCGCGGCAAGTCACCCGCCAAAACCTGAAGCGAGGCAGCCCCCTTCAGCGCCGTGAATGGACCACCCAGCACTTCACGGAATCCGGTAACTTGGGCACCCCTCCTGGGTCAACCTGTACCCCCTACGAGTGCGGCGAATAGCCCGCCAATTCCAGACTGAAGCCCCCTCCGTCTCAATGCCATGAGATGCGGGCTTGTTGCCCTCCAGAACCCGGCTATCCGTGCACCCCTCCGCGGGGTAACCCTAGTACAGAAAGTAAAATATACATACACCGGGTACATCGACCGCAACCAGGTCGTGCCCCAAAAGAATAATACAAACAGGCAGTGACGGCAGTCCACATGTCGGACGCTCGCCCCGCAATATCAAATGTACATAATACAACAACACTGTACTAGCATTGCATCCAGGCTATCCCCCACGACCGATCCGCAACATCACAGCAAATACATAGAACATCAACGTGAAAATCACGTTCGCAAATCCGTCTAACCGGGCTATAGCAGTTAGACCGGATTTACCGATCGAGTGACATTCACGGTCGCAGATATAATGTAAATACTGTGAAAAACTAACGTGTTTAAATTTCGATCGACAAAATATCAAGAAGTGGGCCCCACGACTTACTGGTGAACAGTAACAAAATCTGGGCAAAAACGATATATATCAAAAACCCCAAAATCCCAGTGAGAACAACCTGACAAAATTTGGGAGCACGTGCTCCCCACGTGGCCGCGGTTGCGCGGCCAAATCATGGGTTTGGCCGCGCTTCCGCGGCGGCTTCGAGGGATCACGAACCCAAATTTTGTCGTCACTCTTATAAGTTCCTGCTCTGATTTTTAAGACATCCAGAAATCATTTTTGAGACCGTTTAAAAACAACAGAAACTGTCGGCTTGGATTTTTGCAGTTTTCGATTTCCGGTCGGATCGAAGTTTTAAACGCGTTAGCACAAGTTAGCATAGCAAAATGGTGAGGCTCTGATACCACTGTAAGTCTACGTTAGCGCCCCGGCAGTCTACAGACGCCAAATGCGGAATAAAACTTTTTAACTTGGCGCTATCGTATACTTTCACCCGGATCTGCCATTATTGCTAAACTAACAAACAGTAAAGAGTGTGGAAATGTTGTACCGACTGATCCGAGTCCTCCGGTCTTCATCTCCGCTCCGATCTCCTCGCGGGATCTCCGTCCATCTCCTCCTCGTCGGAAAGGGCACCACGAAGCCGGGTACTTTTACGGGCTCCCACCTCAATACCGAGGCAACTCGGGCACGAAGCCGGCTACTCGACGTGCCCAAGATATGCTGTAGGAAGTGTAGTGTAGAGGCTACTTGTCTCTTTGGGGTTTGTTGCCTTTGGATGGAGGAATGAAGATAGAACTTTTGAGGGAAATGAAGCTACCAAATTCTTTTGCATACAAAATGATATGAACAATAATTCTCCTCACAAATGAAGCACTCCCTCTCTCTCCAAAAGAGGTGGCCGGCCATATGAGGTTGGAAATGGTGGAGGGAACAAAAATACATGTGATGAAGGGAGGTGAGGGTAGTAGAAGTCAAGTGGTGACCACACCAAGAGACAAGAAAACAAACAAGCATGCTTCAACTCACATCAAACCCATACCCTTATCAAATCACAAATAAAGAAAGTCATGGTGCAAGAAAAGAAAGCTATCATAATAGATCTTTATGCAAGAAAACCCCTCCACAAATGTAATTTGCAAAACTGCAAATTACCCCCTCCATCGGAAAAGTCCGGCCGGGAAAGAACAAAGGAAAACCGGCCGGAACGGAATGCAAACTGGCAACTCCAGAAAACTGGTCCCGTAATAAATTACAGGAAAACCCCGACACTGTGCATACACACCCGCATCTGTATTCCGTCCGGATACAAATGCAAAGAGACAAAATCTACACTGTACTAAACTAGGACCGGCTTAAACCAAAGCCGGCTAGTAATATCCGTTCGATCCTGATCCGTGCAATACCGCACGTATCTGATCGAACCCTGCCATATACCTATACGGCTACTAGTACAAACCGTCCGATCCTGATCCGTGCAATACCGCACGTATCTGATCGGATCCTGCCATATCTCCATACGGCCTCTACAGCGTTTCGCCCGAAACCTGAGTAACTGAAAATGTGGTAGACTCTAAAGACTCGTCAATACTATGGCTGTGGATTTAACCACTAGCACGTCAGAGGTATAAGCCAATACGTAACGGGCCACCAGCTATTGACTAAAAGGGACGTCGATGAGCGAACTCATCCTGACACCCTACTGAGCCTGTCAGTGACAATATCCGTGCAGTCCGGTCCGTTCGTCTATGAGTATCGCATGGCGGGCCTAGGGGGTTGGTAAAAGTCAGACCCCCAAAAGCGGTACAAGTCGTGTCGGAGTGTAGCCCAGAACACCCTGAGATACTACTGGAATACCTACCAGTAAATCTCCTTGCCTTGGCCAAGGACTTTGTGTAATGGCTCTCCTAGACACAGCACGACCTCACCCCCAATACCGGGAGAGACGAACCCCTGAAGATACGCTCACTGCCTCCATGTGGCTCGGGACTGTACCCAACTAAAACCTGTTTGCACGACTCCTTTGAGCCGTGGTAGGGTAGTAATCAAAGTACAGTGGGAACTCACACGAGATAAATGACGATCCCCAGGTCGATGAACTAACCTGCACACATGTCACCAGGGAACTGCCATCTGACGTCTGGTATATGACCAACTAGCATGTTCCCGGCGAGTCCTGTCCGGTGTACTCATAACCCAATGAGCACCTGTATACATCTTAGGTGATCCAACTGACACCAGTGGCTTGTGAGACCGGCCACCGCCCCTCGTCGGGGTCTCGACTGTATACACTAGTCTACTAATGGAGTATCGATGCCCGGTCTCGAAACTCCCACGACTAGGGACCTTTTAAGGATATGCTTGTAGACCCCCAGCTCCCACTTATATGATCGCCCTCATACTGCTGGTGGTCAAGCAAGAATCCTAGGGGCTCTATCAACGTGTAATAGCGACGTGTCATGTCACCTAAAGCAGTACACGATGATAAAGGTAAACCAGATAGCATACTATCATCTCGAGTAAGACTGTCCTACCGGGATAGGTCCTCCCTCAATCATTACAATCACGTACCTGTGACCTAATAATTGACTCTGAGGGCACTATCTCCAACAAGTGCCGAACTCGTGGAGGATCCTTCTTGGGTTCTTGATCCGCCTGAAGTTACAGGCGGTTCCCTTCAGCCTTCCCCTTCTCGATTCCTCCCTCGTCTTCAAGAGTCACCCTGGTGGTCGAGCGGGCGACCCGAGATGGGTTTATCTTACCTTCAGGAAGCAGCCGAGGGGCGCTGCCGGTACCGGGGTCGTGGCCTTGCCCTCCTCCATCCATGATTGAAAAAAGAAAATTTTCTTCGTTTCCCCTCCCGAGGGCGAGGATTGGCCCGAGCCTACCAAGTGGTCGAGGGAGAAATGTCTGCCAGGGAACTAGTCCGATGACCCCGCCTTGGTGAGAGTGGCGTCGTGGGAGCCTATCCCCCGACCTGACGTGCTGCTGTCCGAGAGGGTCTTGAGCTGGGCCGGGCTTAGCCCCGTTGAGTTCGTAGGTAAGTTAGGCTTGCTTTTGGGTTTGTGTTTTACTCGTGTCGCTGATTTGTTGGGTGTTTGTTTCGTGCAGGATCCATGGACTTCGTCTCCCTCTGAGCTTCCATGCGCCAGCTGAGGCAGCCTACTAGGGCTGGGAGCGCCAGTTCTTCTCGGGCGAAGCCCGCCCCGACTCCGACCGCTCCGGTGGCGGCGTCCCGTGAGCGCCCGGGGGCGGATCCCGCCCAGGGCCCCAGCAGAGTATCGGGCCGGAAGAGGGCCTTGGTCTAGAAGGACCCGGCCTCTGAAGAAGAGATCGGCTCTCCCTCGGAGCCGCTCAAGAAGAGCTCCCGGAGTCCCTCCCAGGGTCGGTCCTCACCGACCATGGTGGAGGAAGGGGGCCTCCGATTTGCGGTGCCATCGGGGCTGTCCATGGTGGACAGCCTTCTGCACGAGATAGAGACCTCGGCATGGGGTAGAGTCCCCGGGGGGACCCTCAGAGCTCAGCTGGCGTCCATCGCCCAGGAGTCCGTGCAGGTAAGTTCTTTTTGGTTCATTGTGAGATTCAGTGCTTCCTTCATCTTTCTGATTTTTCCGTGTTTTCCAGGTTCTACAGCATGTAGCCCTTGCCCTGCGCATGGAGGCCGAGGTGGTAGCCCCAGCGCTGGAGGCTGCGGGTCAGTTCGCCTTGCTGCAAGAGAGCTCCAAGCGAGAGCTGGAGGCGATGACGGCGAGGGTCGCCGCCCTGGAAGGCGAGGTGGAGGCCGGAAAATGGGAGGTCGCCCGACACTGCGAGGCTGCGGTGATTGCCAAGGTCAAGCTCGAGGATGCCCAGGTGCTCGCCGGCAACCTGAAGAGGACGGTGAAGGCCCTCCGGAAGGAGCTGGGGGCGGCTGAGGCGACCAAGTCGGCCGAATCGAGGGCGATGGAGGGCTATAAGAAGTCAAGGACTTCTATGATGACTTGGCCGTGGCCACGACCCGCATTTGGCACGACGTCCTCGATGCCGTTAAGTCCCGGATGTCAGAGTTCGCCGACGCAGATCTCCGGGCCGAGTTCCCCCTCGTGGGCGCCGACGAGCAAGGGGAAGAGGTTCCTGGCGAGGAGGCCGCCGAGGACCCAGCATGCCACGTGGTGGAGGTCGAGGACCTCGAGGTCCTACCTGGCCCCGAGGTGTAGAGCCCCCGTTCTCCTCCTTTTATTTTATTTTCTTGAATTTTGTAAGGCTGGGAGCCCAAAAAATACCCTTTGTAAAACTTTTGTCTTTGGAAGTAATAAAGTTTTTCTTCGGCTCTATAGAATTGTGCTCTACCATCTGTTTATGAAGAATGCTCGTAAGATATCTTTGGTTGTACCGTTGTGCTTTTATGTCAGGTTGGCCATCTGTCTGGCGATCGTCTGTCGAGTTGACTTCAATCACTGGCCGATGAGTGTGCCAAGTGCTGCCGAGGAGGTATCCCCCTGGGCCCCGGAGTCGAGGGGAGATCGTTTAGACTTGGATAGACCTCACGCCCCTCACTGGGGTCTCGGATCCTCCGCGGGCCATAGGGCTCTTCTGATTTCGAGCATTAACCACTATCCGGGGGTGACTGGGCAGGGTAGCTGCTCTGTCACCTCTTAAAAGGGCTTTCTAGTCCCTGACGTTGTGGTAGGGGAGTTACCCGCCAGGGATGGCCGAGCAGGAACTCGACTTCCCCTGGGAGGACTTGGGTCCTTAGCGCTGGAGGGGCTGTAAGAAGCCCACTAAGGATGACCAGGCAGTGAAGCCGTGCAGTTGCCTCTTGGCGAGGGCTTTGACATCTGGCGTTGTGGGTAGGCAACTACCAGCCTGGGATGAACGAGTGGGGTAGCCGCTCTGGTGCCTCTCGTGAGGGCTTTTGATCCCTGGCGTCGAGGGTAAGGAGCTACCAGCCGGAGTTGGCCGAGCAGGATAGCTGCTCGGTTGCCTCATGCGAGGGCTTTGATCCCTCAGGACGGGGACCGAGCAGGGTTACTGCCCAGTACCTCTTGGCGAGAACTTTGATCCCTGTCGGTTGTGGTAGGAAGCTACCAGCCGGGGATAGCCGAGCAAGGACTCGACTTCCTCTAGGAGAACTTTAGTCCTTAGCGCGGGAGGGGCTGTAGAAGCCTACCAAGGACCCTTGGCCGGGAAGGGTTACTGTCCGGTGCCTCTAGGTGAGGGATTTTGTCCTGAAGGATAGCCGATCGAGGGATCCTCGGGCTCGACTGCCTCTGGGAGGGATTTTTGATCCCCGGCGTTGTGTCAGGGAAGCTGCCCGCTGGGGATAGCCGAGAGAGGGATTCTCGGGCTCGACTGCCTCTGGGAAGGCTTTTTGATCCCCGGCATTGTGGCAGGGAAGCAGCCCGCTGGGGATAGCCGAGCGAGGGATCCTCGTGCTCGACTGCCTCTGGGAGGGCTTTTTAATCCCCGACGTTGTGGCAGGGAAGCTGCCCGCTGGCGATGACCGAGCAGGGTAGCTGCCGGGTTGAATCTTGACGAGGTGTAGCCCGACCGTCCAGCTGTAGGTGCGGGGAATGGGAACGGTCGGGACAACAGTGCGCGTAGCCAGCGCATTGAATACGGGGAGAGGCGAAGCGCTAGGGGCGCGTCGCTTCGATTCCACCGGAGAAGGCTTGATGGCTGCCACGTGGCGGCGACTCCTTGGGTGAAAGCGGGCAATGGTTGGGCTACGCAGTGGGCTATATAAGGCTGAAGGAGTACTGGTCCTTCCATCCTTCATAAACAGGTCGTCGAGAATGCAGGACTTCCCATTTACCATCCCCGACATTGTCCGCTTTGAAGATTGGTACCTTTACGACCCGTACTGTACCGAGGACACGGTGCAGCTAGTCTACGGGAGCATTGAGGACCATTTTGGCTGGCTGCTCCCCATACGCTCCTCCCTGTTGCAGCTGCTGATGTACTCCATCTGGAGGGCGTCGTCGGGGCTTTACAACCCCTTGTCTGAGCTGCTCTATGACGAGGCTGTGGACAAGCTGTGGTCTTTGAGGCGCTTCGGTCTAATCTCCACGAACCGGCTGGCCCGCTTAGAGGCGCTCGTCCGTGAGTGCTACGAGCTGAGGCTCGGGATCGACGCGCGTGGGGGGAACCGGGGACATAGGTTAGACCTTGCGAGGCCCCGGTTGGCGGAGATCTTTGCCGAGTACAACGAGCAGTGCTCGCTGCACTCCTTCCCCCACTGTTGTAATTTTCTTTTCTTTTTGCATGTATGGCTGAGGAGCCCATGATACCTTTTGAATAAACAAAGTTTTTCTTTCCTTTTTGCAATGCTCTATTAATCTTTATTAAACTAACAATAGATCCTAGGAAGAATTTACATTGCTTTAAAAGAAAGGTACAGGCTAGTAGATGACTTTATTGGCTTGAGCCGAGCTCCCTGAGGGGCTGTTGGCCTCCGCGCTTGGCCTAGGGTATGGGGCTCCCTGAGCTCTCGACTGACCGTCTGCTGAAACGAGCATGATCTGTCCGATGGTCAGGTCGGCGGGAGGGTGATGCTGCTCCTGCTCGCGGTCGGCCTGCCATTTGTCCTTCAAATAGGCGGCGAGGTGCCCAGACCGGATGAGCTCTTCAATGTAGTCCCTCAGTTGTTTGAAGTCCTCCGTGGCGTGGCCCAGTACCAGGTGGAAAGCGCAGTAGGGGCCCCGGGTTCGCTTTGCGGCCTGACGCGGGATCGGAGGGAACTTGAAGAACCTCTCGTTCTGGGCCTCTTCCAGCAACACCGCGAGGGAGACGTTGAGGGGGGTATACTCCTAGAACTTCGGATGGTAGGGCTGCTGACGCTCCGGCCTCTTCTCCCGAGCCCTCTTCTTCTGGTCGGACCGTTCTGCCCGGGGGAGGTTAGCATTCACCTCGGATTCCAGCTGAACCTCGCGCTCGGTCCACGCCTTGATCTCGGGCATGGTCTTAGGTTGCGCCAACGCGAAGGAGCGTAACCATTCCTTGTGCCTCAGACCAGACCTAAGCGCCATGATGACGGTTTCGTCCCGGTGCTGGGGCACCTCGAAAAGGGCGTTGTAGAAATGGGTAATGTAGGCCTTGAACGTTTCTTTGTCCCCACTCTTAACCGTGAAGAGGTAGTCGACCGTGCGCTTCTGTCGACGTTTCCCCCCGAAATGGCCAAGGAACTGGGTAGCTAGCTCGTTGAAGGTCGAAATCGAGCGGGGCTCGTGCCCCCGGAACCAGTCCCGACCTGCGCGGATAAGGGTGGCCGGAAAGGCTCTGCACTGGGCAGCGTCGGAGTGATCCTGGAAGCTCATCCCCGCGGTGAAAGCGTCCAAATGGTCCTTCAGGTCGGTTTTCCCGTCAAAGAGAGAGACCTTTGGGGGCTTGTTGCGCGAGAAGACGTGGACGGAGAGCAGTTCCTTGGTGATTGGCTTTGTGAGCGAGTCGGAGGCATACTTAGCCCCGTCGCTCGAGAGGTGAGCCTCCCGGCGTATGCCCTCTATTTTCTTTTCGAGGGCGTCGAGCCGACCGTGGTATCCCGAAGAATCGGTGCCTTAGGATCCCTGGCCTCCGCTGCGGGTGACCTGGGTCTGGGAGCGGCCTCGGTTCCTTTCGACGAGGTGTCTCAGGTCCCGAGGCGAGGTGGCTCTAGGACCACGGAGGTGAACCCCTTTCGTGCGGCCTCGTCAAGTGTGGTGGTGTCGACCACGCCTGTGGATAGGTGAGGTGACTGACATCTCCTCAGGGGGATAAGGGTTGTGTGGAGGCTCGGGGCAGGGCGTTCTGGCGGCGGATCTTGGTGTGGAGCCGTGGGGCGCCCGGCGGGCCTCAGGGAGCACCGGTTCGAGAGATCGGTGCCCGGGAGTTGTTGCCTGTTGGTGGTCAGCCATCCAGACGGGGGCAGAGCCTTCTGGAGGTGGTGGAGCGGCGATCTGGGGCCCAGGCCCGGCCGTTTGGACGCGGACGAGGACCTCCACGAGGGATTGCAGCCGATCTATCCGGCCTGCGGGGGCGTTGATGACGGTCATTGGAGGAGGTTCATCCCCGCCTTCGGTGAGTGGAAGGCGGCGGCTGGTACTGGGATCTTCAGGGTGACTGCTTGCCATTTGGGCGGAGATCGGAAGGCCAACTTTGTGTTTTGTGGAGTGTTTCCCACAGACGGCGCCAACTGATGGAGTCCTTTTCGGGTCTCCGTCAGATGTTGTCTTCCGTTGATCTCCCGGTAGACTTTGTTAATTATCTCTTGTTGCGTGTGGGTCTCAATGGGTTTTGGAGGAAGAAGTGGAATGAGGTGTTTGGTGCCGAGTACCTGCAAAGAAGTCCCGGGGTAGTTTGGTACCACCAAGGACTCTCCGACGATTAAATTAGTGATGAGATCCGAGAAGAGTAACGGCTTAGAAGAATAAAAAATGGCTTACTTGACCCCTCTGTGATGGGGGTTTATATAACGGTGGCGGCACGCAGCAGCAGGCACGAGAATCTCGCCGGCAGTTACGCTCCCGACGTCACGCCCGCGTAGAGAGCGGATCGCCCATTAATGGGAATCGTGATGGCGTGGAACGTGGGACGTTGCTGGCGCAAAATCCGCGCATGGCAAGATTCGCGGAGCGGCGGATACGCCTGTGAGTGGTGGAGTTGGTCGGAGGGCCGAGGAAGACGGCCTCGGTGGAAGCTCGGGGACGCGCGAGGAGGCCGAGGAGTCTTGGTCCTGTGGCAGGTCGAGGCGAGCTGAGGGGCCGAGGAAACTAATTTGCAGGGACCCCCGAGGAGGGCTAGCTTGTGCTTGCAGGTCAGGCGTAGGGTGGCCTGGTCGGCCCCCGTGGGCCTTTTCTTCTGAGTCCTGGGACACGTCATCTGCCACATGTCTTGATCCTAGGGATTGCCGATATTGAGCATCATCAAGTTCCATTTTTCATTTATGAATTCAGATTTTGGTTCAAACCGCTTTTCCTTTTAATGCTGCAGTAGCTATTAATAATATCGCTTTTATACTCGGCCACACATTGAAGTGGAACCCATTCCGGAGAAGTTGCAATAACAACGATAAACCAAGCAGTCCCGGGCTTGACCGAGCACCGCCATCACTTTGGCCGAGCCATCCCCGTCGAGTCGCATCATCATCTCCATCTCCTTCGTCAGCCCATTCGATGTGATTCCGGGTCGAGAAACGAGACTCCAAGACTAAGTCCGCGTAAACGACACGATGGTTTGCTGCCTCCGGATCTCCGTTCCGTCAACATTTCAATGTTGCGCACGACGGTGTTCGACGAAATCCCTTAATGAATTTCCGTTGTTTTCTTGCGTTCTAATCGTACCGTCGTTGATCGTTGTTGTCTTTTTATTTCTCGTCGACTAGGTAAGTCCCATCTTCTTTTCCCATTGATCTTCATGTTCCAAGCTAAATTTTTATATAATGAGTATGCCTATATGTAAAAGTAAAAAAAAATCCAAGCTTTTCATTTATTTTAATGCATACCATCATTGAAATTGTAAACTGTAGTTAATAGCAATAAAGTTATGGTTATGTTAAACAATGATAACCATCCATAGAAAATTTATAGTAAAACATAGAGAACATCAATTTGGCTTTTTTTTATGCGGAGGTCATAAACATTGAAGGCCCTCATATTTCATTATTATTATTATTATTTAAACCGAAAAAATATACTAAACAATGTGGTTGACTACTATATTTTTTTCTCACTTTTAAAACGTTTATGTTTTCTAACACCATGGAAAAATATAAGATAAACTAGAATTAAAGAAAGAATCAAACCTTTTCCTTTAATAAAAAATTTAAGCCTAACCCATAAAAGTTCGCAAATTTATCACTAATGCAAATCACATTACTTTCCTTTTAGTCATGAGCAAGATTTATTGGAATCAATTGATAAATATGTATTAAGAATCCTTAGAATAAGCCTAATAGAAATATATATTAATTTCTAAAGAAACATTTTTACTAAGTTATCCTCGCTTCTAAAATATGTTTTTTATCGTTATTTTTAAATCCTTTGCAATTGCGCCTCTACAATCCTTTTTGGGGAACCCATTTATGGATGGTGTGGGTTATCGCACTTCCTTGAAATAATAGAGTGAGATTCAGAACCCCTCACGGAGTATTCGGTCTTGAAAGGAATAAAAAAATACGAATTTAAAGTAAAAAGATTTATTTTCTTAAACAAATTAAAGTTTGAAAAATTATATGAAAGTATGAATCCATATTTTTTTTAAAACAAATTTTGAAGATTATATTTTAAAATGAAATATTTAAATTTTAATAAAATACCATCAAATTTCCAAAAGTAGTAGTTTTCATAAAAATAACATAAATTTTTAAAAAGATCTAGGTTATCACTAAAATACCACTAAAACTAAAATATATCCTCATAAAAACTCTTAATAATATAAATCATTCTCGAGATTTATTTTTTTAACAATATTAAAGTATATTTCATATACCCCCTTCGAGATATACAAACAATATAAATACAAAGTAAACAACAATAACAAATATTTAAGAACTCTAGATTAATATAGGCTTAAGCGGTATCATTTTTCTTGAGCCTCGGAAAGCCGGAGAATGTGAGTGCTTGTCTATTCAGGTTAGACAAATTAACGGAGTTATCAAGTAGCAATTGTCTTGGAAAAAAAACAAATCATGTCGTATATATGTAGCAGTTGTCGATTTCTCCCGAACATAAGATCTTAACAGTTAAATCAATTCATATGAAAAAGACCTGAATTCGAATACAAACCCAAATCTAAATTTGATCTTGAACTCAAATCTAAACTTGAACTTGAACTCGAACTCAATTTACTTGATCTAACTTGACTCGACCCAAGATTGCAATTGGCATGACTCGCACCTTACTCGACTCATTCGACTTCATTATTTCACCTTTTGCAATTTATGGTTTCGATCAAGTCATGTTATAATCAACCAATCAAATCAACTAAGACTATCTTATAATTATAATATATATTATACTCGGGGTGCTTAGGATAGTTTCTTGTGTGAATCCAACGGAGTTTCAGGAGTCCCGTATTAATCTCTTTTTATTTTACTCGAATATCAGTCAGGTCGACTCATCCAAAGTCTAGAGGCCCAATGCTAACACATAAAATGAGCCCGTATTTCCTTACTCCTGAGGCCCCACTCTTGAGCTCGTGAATATTTCTACGGCTGCGTTGACATTCACACTTGTAACTTAACGTTAACATAGTGACCATATAGAGACTTATAGAATATATTTACCCATGATCATATACTCTTACTCGTCATATATATTCTACACTTGTCATTTTGTTTACTCTTACCTATCTTTGGAACTTACCGAGCGCTAGTTCGCTGACGGGAATTCCACCTACTTTTTTCTCTTAGAATGTTCGTCAGATACGATCGAGACGGAGGAAGTTGAAGCCACAG
Source organism: Agapanthus africanus (assembly GCA_030015575.1). NCBI lineage: Eukaryota > Viridiplantae > Streptophyta > Magnoliopsida > Asparagales > Amaryllidaceae > Agapanthus > Agapanthus africanus. The sequence continues at coordinate 123,885,428 of CM057350.1, read as the reverse complement.
AGGACTACAACCTGATCGCTACTCAGGGCTAGCTCCGCTTCATTTTTTTCTTCAGTTTGTATGCCATTTGTTTAGGCATTTTCCTCATTGTATTTACTTTCCAGTATAAATTCATGTATTTGTAAATATTGGAAGTTGAATGTAAATAAAGATATTTGTTGAAAAATTTTACAGTCTCCATTTATTCGTGTATTGTGTAATGTTTCAATACGCTTAGTATATTTATTTAGGAAATGTCCTTCTCTGGATAAATATTCCGCGGACTTGCCACGTCACCGTTTCCGTCTATTGGGAAGCGAGGCGTGACAGAAACCATAAGTTTTCATTCAAAACTCTTCATAGAAGAGCTCAAATTAAATTGGAAATTTCCAAGATGAATTACTGAAGAAAAATTTCAAGACAGCGTGAAAGTCAAATTTTCAAGACAACACAGAAGACGCAAGAAAATTCGCTGAACTTGTAAGTTTTATTTTTAGAATGAGAAATTAGCTTTGTAATAAGCTGAGAGCACATCATATGTGCCCTTCAGCTTGAGGGGGAGTGTTAAGAATAAATATATATTTGTGAGAGATATGATTTGACATATTTGAGAGATCGGTTAGATTTAGATTTGATTAGATTATGATTTAGCAAGTTAGGATTACTTGGTGGTCAAGTATTAAATCCTAAAAGTTTATTATAAATAGAGATCTAGAGTTGTCCTCCTCATATCGTATCATTGCAGTTTTCTCTTTTATCAATAAACCATTATTTCTCCTTTATTTTTCACAATGTAGTTTCTCCATTATTTTCCGCTTCTGTTCTAATACTTATGTTTCTTTAACAAATGGCTATTCCTGCCAAAATTTAACGCTTGAATCTTAAGCTTCACTAAAGCAAAAAGAAAAAAATGCTGAAATGAAAGTGTCAAGCCGGCTGTGCATGCGCACTACGTGCAAAGCACGTGGTACAAGCCTCCAAGCACATGCGCAAGCGCACCATGTGCAAAGCACGTGGCACAAGACGCATGTTGGATTGAATTGCATGCTTCAATCAGAGTTTAAACTCTATTTGGGAAAATATTTTCACTATCTTTCTTAAAACAGAAAGATATTTTCTTGTTAATAAGAAATCTTTTTGGATCAATGATCCAACGGTGCTTAAGAACCACATGTTGATCTTAAGATCAATTGGAGATCTCTCAATAAAAGATTCTCTCAAATTGATTAACAATCTCCTCTCCTATAAATAGGAGAGGGAGAGATTAAACTTGGGACAGTGAATTCCCAATAAGGTGAAGATTATAGAGACTTAAGCCTTTTCTAAGATCTTCATTTTCCTCTACCTTTAAAATCCCAAGTTCTAACCGAGACTTAAGTCTCCAAAACTTTAGGTAAGGGATAGATAAAAATATTTCCTTTGCTTTCTTTCCTATCTCCATTGAAGGTTGACCTTCATGAGATTTTAAGTTTTTTCTCTGGATCATAGGTCCCTGAATCAAATCTCCTCCTTGTCGAAAACTTAAGTTTTCATAGAGGGATTTTCGATCTCAACATCTGAGTTTTGAAGGAAAACTTAAGTATCCTTCCATCAAAAAATGAAATATTATCAAGATCCCAAAGATCATCACAAAAGAACTGAAGTTTAAATTTTATGGGACATAGCTCTCCACAAAAGACTCATATTTGAGAACTTAAGTTATAGGAATCATAAAAATATGATTTTTATGAATTTTAACCAAAAGATCATAAGAAAGATTAATCTTTCTGTAGAGATTAGTCCCCAAAACCCTATTCGTGCACGTGATATACACGTGAGCATGTGCCAAAACCGTGCGCTCCTTGTGCTAACTAAGCAAAAAACCAAGCCGAGCCGTATCCAAGCCAAGAGTCAACATGCTTTTTGTCCCACCTTGGGCCACGTGATATGCATGTGAGCGTGCGCCCGAGCAGTGAGCAGATATTCGAGCCATGGACCATGCACCAAACTTATATGCGCTACTGTTGGATATATGTATGCCCTAGAGGCCATTATATGAGAGTGGATGTATTTATACATGTATATATATATATATTCAGTGTACATTCTTGCTCGACATGATAGTATGCTATCTGGTTCTTCTTTATCTGACATGTTGACTTGATCATGCTTTTATTCATTCACACATGTTGATAAAGCCCTGAGGATAGTGGCTTGACTACTGTGATTATGATGGAGATCATACTAGTGGGACATCTGTAGTTTATAAGTATATCCTGAAATGTCCCTAGTCGTGAGTGTATCGAGATGGGGAATCGATATATCAGAGTAGACTAGCGTATATGATACTAGACCCATATGATGGGCGATGGATGTTCCCACATCCATTGATGTTTGACATCGAGATCGTATACGGGTGCTCAGTGGAGACTGGGTACACTAGACGAACTTGCCGAGAACTCCTATATGGTATTATATCTATCGTCGGATAGCAGTTCTCAGGTGACACTGGTACAGGTTAGTCTGTAGACCCGAGATCGTCATAGAGTCTTGTATGTTCTCTCACTGTACTTTGATTACCACCCTACCACGGCTCTACTGAGTCGTGCAAACAGGTGGCTTTTGGGTACAGTCCCGAGACAAACGAAGGCGACGAGCGATAGGAGGGGTTTCGTCTCTCCCGGTATTGGGAGTCAATGATGTGCTGTGCTCGATTGGCTATATCAGTAAGTCCCTGGTCAGGGCTGTTGAGATTTACTGATAAGTGTTATCAGTAGTTTCTCGATCTGTTATAGACCATTCATCAGCACGACTTATTGAGTTATTGGGGTCGACGTTACCATCCCTAGACTCGATATGCAGCATATCTGACGAAGAGACCGGACTGTACGGTAGTGTTGCCGGTTGGCTCGACGGGAGTTGTGACAGGTTCAATTTTTTTCTTCTGATCGCTCAATACCCGGATGGCCGTTACGTTTAGCTGACCTCTTGCGGCTTGGGGGTGCTTGATATGATCATCGCCCATTGCTGGCGTATTGACGAGTCTTAGAGTCCCACAATGGAGTTATCTAGTCCAGACGAAACGATGTGATGTACATATGAGATATGCGTGGGGACCCGATTAAATGCGCGTATGTGATACAGTATATTAATCGGGCGGTTTGCTATTGGTCAGGTCGTATGTGATATGACCTGTTTGCTAAATCAAGTGCTGATTTAACATTGACCATTAGCTTTTCACTTTAGACCCTTTTGTCTTTTGTAGTATGCATATATGTATGCACATGTTCCTTTTTATGCACATATGGATGTGCATGCACACATACATGCATACAATATTCTATCATGGTTGTTGATATATGAGATGGTGGCAATATAAGACTCACACCTTGTTATTTAATATGATGATATTTCCTTTTGGAAAAGAAAATGAAAGTGGAATTAATTCATGGTTAATTATTTTATTCATCCACTTACCCTTGCCTTAACCATGGGTTATATTTCCTTGGCCTTTTTTCCTCCAAAAGAAAATATCTAGATATTTTATAACTAGGGTTAAGAATGAGAAAGAGAAAATATATATATTTTCATTTCTCATTTTTAATATAAGCTTATCATTATCTTGAGCTCTCATATTGCATTCATCTTCTTCCTCCTCTCTCTTACTCTCTAGCTTCCATTAGTGAGTGAAAGAGTGATCAAGTTAGGGTCTTTAAGTGAGAAAACAAACCACATCAACATTCTATACTACTCTAGCCAACTAGTTTAGAGTGTTGGCTTCAACTTCTTCTCTTGATCAAGTGAAGTATCTAGCTTGGACAAAGAGGACTCCGGGTGGATCGTCGTAGACCTAGAGGATTTCAAGTGAGCTTCTTTTCAACTCTCAAGTGGCCAAGGAGTCTAGCGTAGGGAGCTACAAAGGTTGTATTCTCAAAACCCTAACTTTTGCTACTTGTGTTGGTGTTAATGTTTTGCGACCCTAGCCTTTCTAGTATGATCCTTAGGTTAGTTTCTCTAGCACCCTAAAAATTTAAATATGGCATGTGTGATGATACCAAACCCTTGTAGTGGTGCTGTAGAAACTTCTTCATGGTATCAGAACCTAACTAGAAGCCTAGAGGATGTTACGACAATACGAAAACGAAAACTTCCGCAAAATACGAAATTATAGACCCTTGAAAAATGCTCTCTGTAAATTTTTTTAAGAGTGACCTGAAAATTATTTAAACAACTGCAGAGTGGCATTTAGAATTATACAAGAACACTGGTGAAGTACGAAGGGAGGGCTCGGATTGGGCCGGCGACAAAGCCAATATTTCCGGCATCGCCGACCCACTGTGCTCCTCTCCTTCTCGTTTTGCTCCAGTGTTATGTATATTATGTTCTGGGGTTTCTGGTTTTGTTTATATAGTCCAGAATTGCATGTGATGTAAGTTTGGTATCGGGCTCTTTGCGGAATAGTTCGTATTCGTATTTTTATGGCATTGTATTGGTAACGTTGGCGAAGTTAAACAGGTCGATCGAATTATCAAACACTCGTGTTTTCCAGGTTGAACGTACTCGATAACTAATGCAGGTATTCTTATGGACCCTCTAGAAGAAAGTAACCCTAACTCGAGATGTGACCACCAAACTACGACTGAACCTTAGGGTTTGCCATAGTTAGTGGCGCCACAAATGAGGCTTGGGTCTGCCCTTCTACGGTTGGTCTATTAAATACTGTGGCATAAATTTTGGGTATTGTTTAACGGTGCTCAAGTGTTGAGCTTGCTGGGGAATATGGGTGTTCGTTAATTCGATCGAAGGGTTTAACATCGCCTAGTAATATGTGATACTTGTTTCTGCGACCGTAAGCGTAGTATGCGTATCGCCGGTTTCGTTGCTATATGTCAACGACAATTGGGGTATGCATACTTGCTTACGTTGATGACATATGATGTTATATGTTGCTGTGTTGTGATGTATAGGATTGTCGTGATCGAATAGCCGGGGGGGTTTATGTAAGATGAGAGTTTTACTTTCCATTCATGTAAAATTCATTTGTAATGTAATATTCTTTTATTTGGGGCACTTCCGGATTGAGGATGATATCACCATTGTTGTATATTATTTATTTTTCCGTATTAGGATAGACCCAAGGAGGAGAGCACAAGTGACCGGGTTCTGGGGTCCAGTGGGAGACCATCTCGAGGCGTCGAGACCGGTTTTCCTAACTCCAGAATTAGCAGAGTCACTTGCCGCTCTCGTAGGGGTCTAGGGTGTGGGATTGGCTATTCATCACGACTATGGAATCCGTATTTTCTATTGTTGGCTAAATACTAAATACGGATGTCCTAATATATCCTATATCATCATATCTGTGTTTCTGCTGCCTATATTCTGTGATGTGATCGCTTAATATATCTTAGACGAATGCTATATTATATATGAGATATATAATAGACGTTGCTTATGTTTTACACCCGCGCTAGTCCCGTCCCGTTATGCCGTTAGTTAAGTAACCTAACGGTGCATAACGGAATATTGTGGTGAATACGGATGGTATAAGCGTACGTTGTATTTTCGTTTCTTTTCTGTGATTGGCTTAAGGACTTAAATGATGGGGACTACATTAATATGATTAATGTAAAGAAAATAAACCTAAAAAAAGATGTTGTAGAATCGGATTTGAAAACCACTCGTCTTTTTTATGAAAAAGCTACATTTCAAACGTGCGGAGCTTAAGCCACTCCTTTTGAAAACCATTTGATTCTACGACGATATCAAGTTCAAAGCGTTAAAGATTTTCTTAAAAATCATCCGCGACCCTCCGTCATTTTAGCAAGTAGAGTACTTAGTATTTGTGCTACGTTTGTTGACTATAGTTTAGACGTAGTGTACAGTAGTTAAGTGATGTCTTCCTACAATGCATATGATGCAGATTAATTAGGACATCCATGCGACTTTGTTGACCATAGTTAAGGGTCATGTGAGTGAGTCTAATTAATCAAGAAATGACGGGTAGAACTTGACTAGTGCTTATAACTTGTTGACCATAGTTAAGGTCATGGGTACTAGGGGTAAAAACGACATCGGGAATTTCAAGAGTTGAAATTTGCAATGAGATTGCATACCTTCCATATGATGGTTGGATCACGATCCCACTGTGGGCAATAGTTGCTCCCAGGAGAGTTTTGCAGTTTACAATTAGCTAACCCATTAGGTGTCTAGAAAGGTGTTAACGGGGCTATGCCTCTGGGAAGACGAGATTTATATTAATTAGGTCCGTACGAAAGCACGGGGAACCTCCCTCAAGTACCGACACTAGCCTAGCTGAACGGTTAGCGAAGTTGTAGACTGTAATTAATCCTGGCTAGTTTTCTTTTTAAGGTTTGAAAGAAAAATTTGATTAAAGCAGTGGGAGACATCGATTAGATAAGATAATAACCAATCTGATCTTTGCAAGAGCTTTCGCTGAGTGTATTCTTTTCTCTCTCTTAATGGCAGATACCAATGACAGGACTCAAGCTTCTACTAGATAAAAATAAACTGAATGGGACCACTTATAAAGACTGGCTGAGAAATCTTAACATTGCCTTGACTTATTATAAGGTATCATATATCCTCACGGCTCCAGCCCCGCCCGTCCCAGGCCCTAAATCCTCAGTTGCGGATATTGAAGTCCGCAAAACATGGGACGCTGACTGTGCCACGACCAAATGCCTCGCGCTTGCATCGATGGATAACACACATCAAAAGCAGCACGAGAATATGGACGTCCACGCCATATTCCTCCATACAAAGGAGTTGTATGGAGAGCAATCTCGCGTATTACGATACGAAGCATCAAGAAAACTGTTTCAGATGCGAATGGCCCCTGGCACACTAGTTGGAGACCATGTTCTGAAGATGATAGCTCTCATAGAAGAGCTTGAGGACCTTGGATGGACAATGGACAATGAACAATATACGGATATTATTCTGCAGTCTCTTCCCTCCACCTTTGCTCAATTTATAGTTAACTTCAACATGCACAACATGGAGAAGGAACTACCTGAACTCCTTAATATGTTAAGGAGTGCAGAGAGCACGCTGAAATCAGTTAAAACTCCCGTTTTGAGTGTTGGGCAATCTTCCTCTTCTCGCCCGAAGGCTAAGGCCAAGGGAAAGATAAAGAAGAAACCCACCAAACCTAGGGGTGGAGTTAAAAAGGTTAAGGGGAAAAACAAGTCCAAAGCTGGGGAATCGGGGAAAGGGGAATGTTATCACCGCCACAAAACAGGACACTGGAAGCGCAACTGCACAGAGTACTTGGATCTCAAGAAGAAGCATGGGGATGCTTCCGCTTCAGGTGTGTTTGTGACAGAAAACTGTTTTTCAATAAACTCTGCTTCCTGGGTATTAGATACCGGTTCAGGTTCTCACATTTGCAATTCTATGCAGGGGCTGAGAAATAGCAAGGTTTTGAAGACAGGTGACCATACTCTCCGCGTTGGAAATGGTTCCAATGTACATACAGTTGCAGTAGGAGAGTATCACTTAGGGTTGCTATCTGGGTGTATATTGGTTTTGAACCCGTGTTATTATGTACCTAGTATGCTTTGTAATATAATATCCGTTTCTTTGTTAGACAATGAAGGATATAATTTTGTATTGCGGAACAATATTATGAACATTCACCTGAATCAAATGTTGGTTGGGTATGGTACACTTAATAACGGGATATACGTCCTAAATCAATACACGGTTTTCAGTATACAACATACTAATAAAAGAAAATTTTCAGAAATAAATGAAGCTTTTCTTCGGCACTGTAGACTTGGTCATATTAACGAAACAAGACTAAACAAGTTACACAAAGATAGATATTTAAACTCTTTTGAATATAAATCTTATACGACTTGCCAGTCCTGTATCAAGGGTAAAATGACCAAAACTCCGTTTACAGGACACGAAGAAAGAGCTACTGAGCTCTTAGGCCTCATACATAGTGATGTATGCGGGCCAATGTCTATACAGGCTAGAGGCGATTTTTCATACTTCATTACCTTCACTGATGATTTCTCAAGATTCGGTCATGTATTTTTATTAAAGCACAAGTCCGAAGCTTTCGAGAAATTCACTGAATATAAACTTGAAGTAGAAAAACAAACCGGCATGAGTATCAAAATGCTTCGATCAGATCGAGGTGGGGAGTATCTCAGTACAGAGTTTGCAAACTTCCTAAAAGAGAATGGGATTCTCTCTCAGCTCACTTCTCCTTACACAGCACAGCACAACGGTATGTCAGAACGACGGAATCGGACCCTATTAGATATGGTCCGTTCCATGACGAGTGATGCTGAGTTACCCGTCACATTTTGGGGGCATGCATTAGAGACTGCAACGTTTCTATTGAACAGGGTCCCAACCAAAACCGTGTCTACCACGCCATATGAGATATGGCATGGGAAGAGACCATCTCTTAAGAGAATTAAGATTTGTGGTTGCCCGGCCTATGTTAAAAAGCAGAATCCGAAAAAACTCGAGACACGGTCGGTCATGTGTAATTTTGTGGGATATCCAAAGAATTCTTATGGATATCTTTTCTACCACAAGAAGGAACAAAAGGTGTTTGTTTCTCAGTATGCCAAAATCTTGGAAAAAGAGTTTCACAGATGATACTGATGGCAGTGTGGTAGACCTAGAAGAAGTTCTAGAAACACAAATTACAAATGATGACTTGGTTGAACTGGCTGTTGCAACAGAAACTGAGGAACCTCGGCCACTCCGTAGGTCTGGTAAGACTTCTCGCCCACCGGAGAGGTACTACGGTTTCCTCATTGATAGTGACTGAGAAGACTGCATCATGGAGGATGATGATCCTACCAGTTTTCAGCAAGCTATCACGAGTGGAGACTCTATGAAGTGGCTGGATGCCATGAGATCCGAAATGGAGTCTATGTACACCAACAAAGTATGGACTTTGGACGTTGTACCCCCTGGGATAAAACCTGTGGGGTGCAAATGGATCTTTAAAAGAAAGATTGGTGTAGATGGGTAGGTAGAGACCTATAAGGCAAGACTTGTGGCGAAGGGTTTTCGTCAAAGACCAGGTTTGGACTATGACGAAACTTTTTCTCCCGTAGCCATGCTTAAATCCATTCGGATCCTACTTGCTATTGCTGCGCACTACGACTATGAAATCTTGCAGATGGACGTTAAAACGGCATTTCTAAATGGAGATTTAGAAGAATGCGTTTATATGGATCAGCCAGAGGGCTTCATTAACAGTGGGAGCAGCAGGAAAGCATGAAGATTGCTTAAATCCATTTATGGATTAAAGCAGGCATCACGGAGTTGGAACATCTGTTTCGATGATGTTATCAAAGAGTTTGATTTCATCAAAAATCCAGATGAACCTTGTGTTTATAAGAAGGCTGTAGAGAGAGCTGTCACATTTCTCGTATTGTACGTGGATGACATTCTTCTGATAAGAAATGATATTCCTATGCTACAGTCAGTCAAATCTTTCTTATCACTAAGGTTCTCCATGAAGGACCTGGGTGATGCTACATACATTCTGGGCATTAGGATATATAGGGATAGATCCAAGAGGTTATTGGGATTGTCCCAAACCAGATATATCAACACCATCCTAAAAAGGTTTAGTATGGAAAACTCCAAGCGGGGTGCCTTACCCGCTTGCCATGGGGTCACTCTCTCTAAGTACTCTTGCCCAAAGACCGATGAAGAGAGAGCTCGCATGAGCATTATACCCTATACTTCGGCAATAGGATCTATAATGTATGCGATGTTATGTACACGCCCAGATGTAGTTTATGCATTTAGTGTAGTAAGCAGGTATCAATCCAACCCAGGGGAGAATCACTGGATAGCTGTGAAGAATATTCTTAAGTACTTACAAAGGACTAAAGAATTGTTCTTGGTGTATGGTAATGGAGATCTCCAGATGGAGGCCTTTACCGATTCGAGCTTCCAGAGTGATAAGGATGACAGCAAATCTATCTCTGGGTTTGTATTTACCCTCAATGGAGGGGTGGTTAGTTGGAAAAGTTCCAAACAGGATACCATTGCAGACTCTATGATGGAGGCTGAGTACATTGCTGCGAATGATGCCGCCAAGGAAGCCGTCTGGATGAGGAAGTTCATCTCAGAGCTAGGAGTAGTTCTAACCATTATTGATCCAATACCATTGTATTGTGATAATAATGGGGCTATGGCGTTAGCCAAGGAGCTCAGGTCCCATCAGCGGTCCAGACACATCCTGAGTCGCTTTCATTTGATCCGGGAGATTGTAGATCGCCGCGAGATCGAGATTATGAGAGTAGACACAAAGAATAACACCGTGGATCCACTCACCAAGGCCCCCCCTCAGCCGCAGCATGAGCGACTTTTTGAGATGTTGGGTATGAGATACGCCAATAACTGGCATTAGTGCAAGTGGGAGATTGTTGGATATATGTATGCCCTAGAGGCCATTATATAATAGTGGATGTATTTATACATGTATATATATATATGTTCAGTGTACATTCTTGCTCGAAGTATGCTATCTGGTTCTTCTTTATCTGACATATTGACTTGATCATGCTTTTATTCATTCACACATGTTGATAAAGCCCTGAGGATAGTGACTTGACTACTGTGATTATGATGGAGAGCATACTAGTGGGACATCTATAGTTTATAAGCATATCCTGAAATGTCCCTAGTCGTAGGTGTATCGAGATGGGGCATCAATATACCAGAGTAGACTAGCGTATATGATACTAGACCCATATGATGGGCGATGGATGTTCCCACATCCATTGATGTTTGACATCGAGATCGTATACAGGTGCTCAGTGGAGACTGGGTACACTGGACGGACTCGCCGAGAACTCCTATATGGTATTATATCTATCGTCGGATAGCGGTTCTCAGGTGACACTGGTACAGGTTAGTCTGTAGACCTGAGATCATCATAGAGTCTTGTGTGTTCTCCCATGTACTTTGATTACCACCCTACCACGGCTCTACTGAGTCGTGCAAACAGGTGGCTTTTGGGTACTGTCCTGAGACACACGAAGGCGATGAGCAATAGGAGGGGTTTCGTCTCTCCCGGTATTGGGAGTCGATGCTGTGTTGTGCTTGATTGGCTATATCAGTAAGTCCCTGGCCATGACTGTTGAGATTTACTGATAAGTGTTATCAGTAGTTTCTCGATCTGTTATAGACCATTCATCAGCATGACTTATTGAGTTATTGGGGTCGACGTTACCATCCCTAAACTCGATATGCAGCATATCTGACGAAGAGACCAGACTGTACGGTATTGTTGCCGGTTGGCACGACGGGAGTTGTGACAGGTTCGCTTGTTTTCTTCTGATAGCTAAATACCCGGGTGGACATTACGTTTAGCTGACCTCTTGCGTCTTAGGGGTGCTTGATATGATCATCGCCCACTGCCGGTGTATTGACGAGTCTTAGAGTCCCACAATGGAGTTATCTAGTCCAGGCAAAACGATGTGATGTGCATATGAGATATGCGCGGGGACCCGATTAAATGTGCGTATGTGATACCGTATATTAATCGGGTGGTTTGCTATTGGTCAGGTCGTATGTGATATGACCTGTTTGCTAAATCAAGTGTTGATTTAATATTGACCATTAGCTTTTCACTTTAGACCCTTTTGTCTTTTGTAGAATGCATACATGTATGCACATGTTCGTTTTTATGCACATATGGATGTGCATGTACACATGCATGCATACAATATTCTATCATGGTTGTTGATATATGAGATGGTGGCAATACAAGACTCACACCTTATTATTTAATATGATGATATTTCCTTTTGGAAAAGAAAATGAAAGTGGAATTAATTCATGGTTAATTATTTTATTCATCCACTTACCCTTGCCTTAACCATGGGTTATATTTCCTTGGCCTTTTTTCCTCCAAAAGAAAATATTTAGATATTTTATAACTAGGGTTAAGAGTGAGAAAGAGAAAATATATATATTTTCATTTCTCATTTTTAACATAAGCTTATCATTATCTTGAGCTCTCATATTGCCTTCATCTTCTTCCTCCCCTCTCTTGCTCTCTAGCTTCTATTAGTGAGTGAAAGAGTGATCAAGTTAAGGTCTTTAAGTGAGAAAACAAACCACATCAACATTCTATACTACTCTAGCCAACAAGTTTAGAGTATTGGCTTCAACTTCTTCTCTTAATCAAGTGAAGTATCTAGCTTGGACAAAGAGGACTCCGGGTGGATCGTCGTGGACCTAGAAGATCTCAAGTGAGCTTCTTTTCAACTCTCAAGTGGTCAAGGAGTCTAGCGTAGGGAGCTAAAAAGGTTGTATTCTCAAAACCCTAGCTTTTGCTACTTGTGTTAGTGTTAATGTATTGTTACCCTAGATTTTCTAGTATGATCCTTAGGTTAGTTTCTCCAGCACCCTATAGACCGTGAGCCGATATTCGAGTCATGGACCATGTGCCAAACTTATATGCGCCATGTGATATACACATGAACGTGGGCCAGAGTCGCCAGCCGATACTCGAGCTGTGAGCCATGCATCAAGCTTATATGCGCCAAGGATGTTTTGGTGTCAAATAGACCCTAATCCTTAGCTCCAAATCGGTTTAGTCCTGAAGCTTTAGCTCCATTGAGCCTGTATGCTCAAAATCACCTAAGTTGATATTAGGCTCAAACAAGGTCAACGATCCTTAGATAAAGCCTAAGTATCCCGTGAATTGACAGACCTCACAAATGTGAGATATGCGTCCTAAGTCCATCCCCGTTGGCAAATCAAAATACCAACGTGGACCCCGTCAAGAAAATGCTTAACACAAATCATGAAATATAAATACGGATTTGGACTAATCCGCGTCTTAAATGTGATGACATAAATTAGTCTCCGTATACAATCCAAGGGCAACCCAAAATAAACTAAAACATGACACATGAAGAAGTAACCTGGAGTGCAGAAAGTTGTTATCGTTCGCAATAACGTAATTAATTGCAGGGACTTGGGCTTGCAGGAAAGATGCGTCCCCACAATCAATATATCTTTCACTTTGAAAGGAAATCTGAAAATCAACTACATCGGTCGCATCCATCCAAACTTCTGATATACGACGCTATAACTAAATTTAGTGTCTTCGGAGAGATGGATGGATCAAACCTATGCATCTGCCCCAAATTCAGGCAAGACATTCTGTTGGCTATAGTGCCCTCAAGACAATTATCGTAATCGCTGGCAGATGATTATGATGATTGAGAGAGGACCTATACTGGTAGAACAATCTTACTCGAGAAGATAGTATACTATCTGGTTTGTCTTTATCATCATGTACATGTTGATAGAGCCCATAGGATTCTTGCTTGACTACCAGTATTATGATGGCGATAATATACGTGGGAGCTGGGGGTCTATAAGCACATCCTTAAATGTGTCTAGTCGTGGGAGTATCGAGACTGGGCATCGATACTCCAGTATAGACTAGTGTATACTGATCGAGACCCCGACGAGGGGCGGTGGCCAGGTCTCACAAGCCATTGGTGTTAGTTTGTTCACCTAAGATAGTATATAGGTGCTCATTGGGTTATGAGTACACTGGACGGACTCGTCGGGAACGTGCTAGTTGGTTTTATTCCAATTGTCAGATAGTAGTTCCCAGGTGATATGTGTACAGGTTAGTCTGTCGACCTAAGATCATCATTTGTCTCGTGTGAGTTCCCACTGTGCTTTGATTACTACCCTACCACGGCTCAAAGGAGTCGTGCAAATAGGTTTTAGTTGGGTACAGTCCCGAGCCATATGGAGGTAGTGATTGGATCGTCGGGGATTCGTCTCTCCCGGTATTGGGGGTTGATGTCGCATTGTGTACGGATGACCATCACCAAAAATCCGTGGCCACGGTGGACGAGAATTATCGATCCAGGATCGATAGTTTCTCAGGTGGTGATGGGTTTCATGCCGACACTAAATGTCGCGTTGTTAGGGGTCTGACATTATCCACCCCCCTAGACTCGATATGCGATACTCTTAGACGAACAGACTGGATTGTACAGATATTGTCACTGTCAGGCTCAGTAGGGATTCTGCATGAGTTTGCTCGTCGGCCTCCCTTTCGCTCAATACCTGAGTAGCCGTTACGTACAGCTAGTGCCGCTGACGTGCTTGTGGTTAAACTCACTGCCAGCATATTGACGAGTCTTTAGAGTCCCACACAAAGGGTTTCCCTGGTTCTGGCGAAATTATGTAGTAGCCGTATTGGATACGTGCATGGTTCCGATCGATTGATGTAAATTGTACTCGGACTTTCGATTGGACAGTTGATAATACTAGCCGACTCGGGTTATGAGCTGGATTATTAAATCAGGTATTGATTTAATAATTTACGTATATGTATTTCGGTACGTATATTCTAGTATTATATTCTTTGTGTTATTCTATCTTTTTGGGTATTCGTATTTCGGTACGAATACAGGTATGTATATACTGTAGAATGTAATCTGTATTTTTTACTGGATAACATTCTAGAAGGTGCCACCTCATTTTTTGGATTTGACCATTTTATTAAAATGGTAAATGAGGTGGAAAATTGGATATGGAGATATGGTGAGAACCATGCTTGCAATAGTGTACACAAATGAATTATTAATTCATTTGTGTTCACTATTCAAGCATGATGGGATTTTAAAAATGAAAAATGGTTTTAACAAAACCAAGCATGCATTATTTTCTTCAAGGAGAGAGAGATCATTTTAGTGCATGGTTGGTTTTTCTTCACTTGAGCTTGAGCTCCTCCTTCACCATTAGCTTCACCTCCTCTAGCTTCCTTGAGTTGCTTTCACCTTCTTTGTTTTGAGATAGCTAACACTATGATCATACATACTACATTCTAGGCTCTCTAGGGTGGCATCCTAGAGACTCTAGTTGCTCCATTTGCATCATGTTGTGGAGCTAGAGCCGGAATTATATCTCTCGGGTGGATCATCGGAGATGGAGGAAGACGACCAAACTTCATCAAGGAACCACTAGGAGCTTGGAATGAAGACCAAAGGACACGGATCAACTCGGTATAACCATTCTAACTCTTAGTTTAGCTTGCTAGTTTAGGATTTAAGGTCGATCCGGGAATCGGGTAATGGTAGCGCCAGTTTCGTAAATTTTTAATCCGTATTTGGCCACGTTTTGATGGCCGGGGTGCTGCCGTAACCCAGCATGGTATCAGAGCCGCCCTTTAAACCCTTAGCTAGCTAGTTTAGACAATGTAAAAGTATCAAAATCGAAACAATCTCAACACACTGCACTGTTGATCCCATTCTCTGTCGATTTTAAAAGTCTTCAAAAAATTATTTAAACAAGTGCAGAAGACTATTTGTGTGACCATTAGACAGTACCCCAAAAACGAGACCAAGGCATCGGATTTTGGCCGAGCACATTGTGCTAAAATCCGAGCAGGCCGGTTTTTTGGTGGCTTTAGGGCTTCGTTTTTAGGGTGTTGTTTGGTTCTGGAATCTTGATGCAGTGGTATTGTTTGTTTAGCCCAATTTTGATATTATGTTATCAGTTGTTCAGGGAAATTTCGGGGTGTTTCGAAGTTGATGTTTTAACACTGTTTAAATGTTTAACAGTACTTACATTACTATCTGCGACCGTGAATGTCATTCGAGCGGTACAACTCGTCTAATTGATATATGTCTTTTTAGACGAGTTTGCGAACGTGACATTCACATTGATGTTCTGTGTTGTGCTGCGATGTTGGTTGGATCGTCGTGGTGGATAGCTATGGTGCAATGTTAGTACAGTTTTATTTTATTTGTACATTTGATTTTGCGGGGCGAGCGTCCGACAAGTGGACTACTGTCACTGCTAGTTTGTATATTATTGTTTTGGGGCACGACCGGGTTGAGGTCGATGCCACCCTTGTATATTATTTTCTTTTCTGTACTAGGATTACCCCGCGGTGGAGCGCACGAATAGCCGGGTTCTAGAGGGCAACGGGTCCGCATCTCATGGCGTTGAGACGGAGGGGACCTTACTCTAGAATTGGCGGGTTATTCGCCGCACTCGTAGGGGGTATAGGTTGACCCAAGAGGAGTGCTCAAATTACCGGATTCCGTGAAGTGCTGGGTGGCCCATTCATATTGTTGAAGGAGGTTGCCTTGCTTCTGGTTTTGGCGGGTAGCTTGCCGCGCTCGTAGGGATCTAGGTTTCATTGCACAGGCTATCCACACGACAGGGAACGTCGGGTCTCATTTGTGGCTCAAGTGATACCCGTGGCTCCAAGATTATCCACCATTTTGTGTTGTTTCTGTGATGCTTCTGTGATGTTGCTTTATATCATGCCTGGGACGATTATTATATATATTTATATATATACTAGTAGATGTTGTATATGTTTTGCACCCACGCTAGTCCAGTCCCCGCTCTGTCATTAGTTAAGTAACCTAACGGGTGATGACGAGACCCAATGGCGAATGCGGATGGCATATACGTACATTTTATTTTCGTTCTTTTCTGGTGTGATTAATTGATGGGACTGCATTGATTCTTATCAATGCAAGGATAAAACAAACCTTTATGATGTTGTTGGAACCAAGTTTTTAAAAAAAACTGGCATTACAGACGTTCTCTTTTGCTTTGCACAGTGGTATTCGGTTATGAATATCCATCACCTCATTCGACGAGGCAAAGGCCGAGATCCCTTCATCGGGAGTGACCCCTTGAGTAAAAGTTTGCGTCGACGTAATAACTTCACTATAGTCATTTCTTTTTGCTTTGTATTGTGGTATTCAGTTTGGAATATCCTGCACCTCATTCGACGAGGAAAGAGCCGAGATCCCTACACCGGGAGTGACCTCTTTAGCAAAAGTTTTCGCCACTATAAATTTATAAAACCACTCGGTTTCTTCAACGATATCAAGTTCATTACGTTAAAGGTTTTTCGCCAAAAACCAGCCGTAGCCCTCCGTCATTTCCTACAAGTAGTACTTAGTATTCGTGCTGCGTTTGTTGACTCCGTCAAGGCGTAGTGTGCGGTAGCTGAGTGGTGCTTGTTTGTAGCATGGATATGCGATTGGTTAGGACAGTCATGCGGCCTTGTTAACTCCGTCAAGGGCTCGTGCGGGTAGGTTTAATGCAATCAAGATAATGACGGGTTGAACTTGACTAGGACTTTTTGATTTGTTGACTCCGTCAAGGTCACTTGGGACCTAGGGGTAAAAACACACATCGGGAGTTTCATACATACAGGAAATTTGCCAGGCATGTGCATACCTTCTGGAGTGTGGTGACTTGAGTGGCTTCCATCAAGTTATCATACGATGATAGTTGGATCCCGATTCCCACTGATGAGTAGGTTTACTCCTCGAGTGATCCCGACTAATTCTTCTTTCAGGTTTGGTGGAGAATTTGAGGAAACAGTGGGAGGTTTCCTGATTAGATAAAGTGATTAACCATTCTGATCTAGATTAGAGTGCACGCAGTGTGTTTCTTTTCTCTCTCTCTTTAACTGCGACCATAGCCAGACCCTATACTATAACTCAGTAACCAAGTTAACCGAACTTTCTTATAACAATGGCTTTTGGATTGTCTGAGTTGCATACATCATTGCCACTCCTTCTTTTACCCTTTGAGTTTCTCAAGAACACCCCGTATTATTACGAACATTCACTTCCATTGGATAAATCCATCGTATGGTTATATACGAACTCGGAGGAACTTGTTCCAGATTCGAGGATGGATTCTGGTTCTGGAGAGAATGAATAGGACTATTCAGTTGTCTTTTCCTTTTATCTTTTCTCAGGTTGTGAGGGCTCCTACGATTAGGAGAGGGTACCTATTGTGCTTATTGGATAGTTTTCTTCCAAACCATAGGTAGGTGCCGAAAGATAGGGAATGAAGAAACCAATTAGCCTAAGTGTGGTGTACAGAAGGTAATAAGTAAAGACAAATAAAGGGATCAGAAAGAGGGCAAAGTAAATTGCGACTGTAATCATTCATGACCAAACCACGTATTTCATCACCACTCCTACTTCACCTTTGTATTTCTCCAGAATATTCCATATTACTACGTAGATACAATTCCATTGGATAAATCTATCGTATAGTTACATACGAACTTGAAGGAACTTTTTCGAGGATGGATTCTGGTTCAGGAGAAATAGGAATAAGGTTTATTCGGTTGTCTTTTATCATCACCTTCTCTCAGCTTGTGAGTACTCCTAGGATTAGGAGAGTACACCTATTATGCTTATGTCTTCTTCCAAATCATAGGCTGGTGCCGAACGGTAAGGAAGGAAGAAAACCATTTAGACTAAGTGTGGTGTACAGAAAGAAATGAGTAATGTCACGCCCCGCTTCCCAGAGTACGGCGAATGAGATGCGACGAGGTCCGCTACGTATGTACTCAAAAGTACATACGCTAAGCGTATCTAAGCAATATAAAAGTAAATCACAAGAGACAAGAGATATAGAAATAACATCAACTTTATTAATAACATTCTTTTGTACAATGCATGAAAAGTAAATACAACTGAAATGAAAAACGATGCCTAAACAATGTCATAACAGGAAATGAAAATACTGAATAGAACAAGGTACAATGTCTAGAGCTCGGGGTCTTCGTGAAACTGATCCAAGTCTTCACCGGTGGGCTCGATCTCTGCTGGGTCTAAAGCACCTGACGATATTCAAAGAAGAAAGAAATAGAATGTCGTCAGCGAACAGATCGCTCGGTAAGTCCCAAAGATAAAGAAGAATTAGAAAAGACAGAATAAGAGGTATTTTCTAAAGAGATTGTAAAATATTGTAGAATATTGTGTTAACGCTGTTGTTTGTAGCTTGGTACAGAAGGATGCCAGTATATACGAGAGGAGTCTCTATATGCTAGAGACCAGGGCAAACGGAATGTACAAGGAACCGTTAAGCCACGGTACAACAGCAACGGAATATAGGTTATGTGTCTTAATCTGACCACCTCGTGCCACCTTTAACACCTTCCGTACCAATCTACCCCTTAAACTCTGTAGTGTTTTGATAGCATTGTTGTATTGTATTATGTAAGTTGGATGACTGACCAAAACCATGATATCAGTAAACAGATTGTAACTGCATAATCAGGTAAATGGAATAACGGAATAATGGATGTATATCCATGGTTTGATTCAGTCAAGTTGTATAGAATGTTAACTGGATTCTGGGATTCATGTGTTCATATTGAGTTGGAATATTAAAGGATATAGATTGACTTGAATCATATTTAAGTCGGAAATAATCAGACTCAAACCCGAGTCAGACTAAAAGAAATGTAAGTCGAAGTTCTATATTTGTTACGGTCCTTATTGTAATTTATAAAACTTGTGGGGGTTTTACGTAAAAATACTTTTGTATAGTTTTCAAGATACACCTCAAGTACTTATTATTCGTTTTTATAGTTATAATGAGTGTGATTTATTTTGTGATATTTCTAGTGAAAATATCCTAATTATATAAATAAAGGTATTAATTTGTAATATTGATTTATTTGAAATTCATGGTATTTTAATGTAACTTTTAATCTTGTAATTTTTAGAAAAGGTGGAAAATTTATCTTATAATAAAATAGGTGTTTAAATGATAAATATACATATGTTTATACAAGAATAATTTTTAATAAATATTGTATTTTCCAAAAATCTCATTTTTCTTAAATGTCGTATTTTAAATCTTTCGAGACCGAATGCTCCTTGCGGAGGTCTGAATCTCGCACTACTAAGTCCGAGTGTGCACGATAAACCGTACTATCCCTAACGAGTTCCCCAAAGGAGGGTTGTAGT
The DNA here is from genome assembly GCA_030015575.1 of Agapanthus africanus. NCBI lineage: Eukaryota > Viridiplantae > Streptophyta > Magnoliopsida > Asparagales > Amaryllidaceae > Agapanthus > Agapanthus africanus. The sequence continues at coordinate 123,865,674 of CM057350.1, read as the reverse complement.
GGTGCTTTGCAAAGATTTAATAAATAGTAATCATTTAGAAAACGATTTTATAAAGATAAGGTATTTATTTGTAGAAGGGTGTAAATTTCCGTATTTTAGATTCTAGGGTTTCCTAAGCCAACTAACCTATTTCTAAATGGTCTAAACTATAGTCATTAGAAGCCTCAAATCGCCTCTTCACCGCCAATTGCGGCCAGGTAAGTGCCAGGTGAGTGGGAGGTTCTCCACTACAAGTAGTGGTACTAATTAAGTAACCACTCGCCTTAGACACACTTGCCTAGACATCACAAAATCAGGTTTAGATAAACGATCGATGTCCACGACATATCGTATTTTCCTATTAAAAGATATTGTTTTAAAATTATTTAAAACTTAGAACTTTTAGAAAAGGTTTTATTAAGAAAAGGGTATTTAAATGTAAAATCTTGTATTATCGTATTCTAAGTTTTGATGATATCAATTAGGGTTATATTTGCGTGTGTGTGGAGGTAGGTCATTACCTCGTGATCTACTTTAAGGTATAGCAATGTTAAAGGGGTAAATGTGATAAACTAAACATGGTGGTATTTAAGTGCAAAAATACGGTATATTACAAAAGCTATCATTTCATGTGTGAAAACTTGTTCAAATTAATTTTTAAGTGATTAGTAGTCAACATGAAGATGTTTAAGCATTATGGAATTGGTGATAAGTGAGTTTTGATAGGAAACCGAATCGGAAATCGGTTTGTTCCGATTTCCGTCGGGTTTGAAAAGTCGTATTTTTATGAAAGAATAGAAAGGTAGAAAAAAGGGACTTATGGGTTTGGACAACGCTAGAGAGTGAGAGGGAGGTAGAGGGTTTGCTGGCGCGTCGAAACGTCGTCGAGAGCTCCTAGCACGATCACCGGAAAGTCGCCGTCGATTTCGTCAGCGCTTCGCCTTTCGCTCGTTTTCTGACGTACCAAGTTCTCTTGAGCTTTTAGGAGAGTGGACTTAAAAAAAGTGATGAGAGGGTAGAGGGTATGGGGGGTATATATAAGGTTAGGCTAGGGTTAGGGTTTTAATAAAAAATATATAAAATATATAAAATCATTAAAAATTCATTAAACATAGGAGTAAAAGGGATTTATTGGGCAATTTAAAACCGATCCAGGTATAATAAGTGTGCAGGAGGGTTGACCAAGTCATAACACAACTTTTCTCTGTTGGTGACTCAGCCGTTCGGCCAAGTCCGGCCGGCGGCGCCGGACCGAGTCGGCCGAGTCGCCGGCCGGCGGCGCCGAGTCGGGCTGAGTCAGACTACCAGAGGCCGGGGAAACTTCGGGGGTACAATTTGGTATATTTACTTTTTGTTGTCCAGTACATATTTTGGGAGTTATGGCCTTTTGACTGTTGACTTCCAAAAGAAATTAAAACAAAATAAATACAAAAATAATGTGGGGCATGGAATTTGAACTCTGGTGGCTTGGTTCAGCAGTGCAAGGTATTACCAATGAGCTACAAGCTCCTTCTTATAATTATGGAGTGAAATAAATACTTAAAGAGATATCAGCCGCAATAAATACTCCAAGTATACATTGAATTTAAATCAATTCTTTGTACATTAAAAATAGAGTTGTTACAGTCTACCCTCCTTACAAAAATTTCGTTCTCGAAATTTACAAATTTTATTTGAGAACTAGTTTACAAAGAGGTGTGGATATCTAGTACGCATTTCATCCTCCCTTTCCCAAGTGGACTCTCCTGGAGTGTCTTTCCTCCACATCACTTGAACCAAGTTAACTTCCTTGTTCCGAAGTGTCTTCACTTTCCTGTCCAGGATCTCCACGGGCTGTTGCTCACAAGACAAGTCGGGCTGTATAGTGAGCTTGGAATGATCGAGAACATGGCTGGGGTCACTCAAATACTTTCTGAGTTGGGATATATGGAACACATTATGCACTCCTTCCAATGAAGGTGGAAGCGCTAAGCGGTATGCCACTTCACCGACTCGTTCGAGTATGTCGAACGGTCCAATGTATCCCGGACTCAACTTACCCCGTCTTCCAAATCGAATCACTCAGCGGTTCGGAGATATCTTCAGGAATACGTGATCTCCTGGCTGTAACTCCAAGTGTCGTCTCTTTACATCAGCCCAGTGCTTCTGTCGATCTTGGGCTATGCGCATCCTTTCCCTGATAGTACGAACCACATCAACAGTTGCTACTATCATTTCTGGTCCAAGAAGTTCCCTATCTCCGATGTCGTCCCAACTTAATGGCGATCGACACTTCCTTCCATATAATGCTGCAAAAGGTGTCATTCCTATGCTTGCTTGGTAGCTGTTGTTGTACGAAAACTCCACAAGATGTAGGTGATCTTCCCACGATCCTTTGAAGTCTAGCATACACGCTCTAAGCATATCCTCTAAGATCTGAATAGTTCGTTCCGACTGACCATCTGTTTGTGGATGATAAGCCATGCTGAAGTTCAGACTTGTTCCCAAGCTTGCTTGCAGACTCTGCCAAAATTGCGATCGAAACCTGGTGTCACGATCGGAGACAATGCAGACCGGTACTCCATGAAGTCTCACAATTTCCTGTATGAGTTCATGGGTATCAGAGATAGTACATTATGAAGACTTTAAATCTTAATTAGATTATTACCTCCATGTACTTCTTCGCTAGTGTCTCAGTAGATTGGCCAACTCGAAATGGGATGAAGTGAGCCGACTTTGTGAGTCGATCCACAATGACCCATACAACATCGTTACCCTTTGTGCTGTGAGGAAGAGCAGTCACAAAATCCATCGTGATATGTTGCCACTTCCATTCCGGGATTGGTAACGGTTGAAGTAATCCAGCAGTCCTGTGATGTTCAGCCTTTACTTGCTGACACACCAAGCATTTTGCGACGCTTCTGGCTACTTCACGCTTCATTCCATGCCACCAATAATTCTGACGTAGATCTTTGTACATTTTGGTACCTCCAGGGTGTACTGAATAGGGAGAGCTGTGAGCTTCTTTCATTAACTCTTCCCGAACAGGACCTTTTGGTACACACAATCTGCTGCCGTATCTCAAAGATCCGTCTTCATGGATGATGAAGTCTGTTCTGAGTCTATTCTCCACTTGTTCTCTGATCTTTTGCAACTTAGCATCATTTTCTTGAGTTGCTTTGATCTGATTGACAATGGTTGATTGAACTTGTAAATTCATCAAACTTGAAGCATTACCTGGCATGACCACTTCAATCTCCATCTGATGCAAGTCTTGTTGAAGTTTCCACTGAGCGGTGAGATTCATTGCTAATGGTTGGCGACTAAGAGCATCGGGTACTACATTTACCTTCCCTGGGTGATATTGCAAGTTGATGTCAAAGTCCGCCATGAGTTCTAACCATCTTCTCTGCCGCATATTCAACTCCTTCTGAGTAAACACGTACTTTAGGCTCTTATGATCTGTGTAGATGTTCACTCGTTCACCAAGTAGGTAATGACGCAAAATCTTGAGAGCAAAGATGACGGCTGCCAACTCCAGATCATGCGTCGGATAATTGCGCTCATGAATCTTCAGCTGTCTTGAAGCATAAGACACAACCTTACCGTGCTGATGTAGAACACAGCCTAATCCCTTACCGGATGTATTGCAATGCACTTCGAATCCTCCAGATTGATCCGGTATGACGAGAATAGGTGCTGATGTCAACCTTGACTTGAGTTCTACGAAAGCTTGTTCGCATGCTTCTGACCACACAAATTCTTCATCTTTACGTGTGAGCTTGGTCAGGGGTGTTGCTATCTTCGAAAAGCCTTCAATAAACCTTCTGTAATATCCAGCTAAACCCAAGAAACTTCGAATATTCTTTACTGACTTTGGTGTAGGCCATTCGCTAACTGCCGAAAGTTTTGTTGGATCCACAGAGATTCCTTCTCCTGATACGATATGTCCAAGAAAACCAACTTGCTTTAACCAAAACTTGCACTTGCTGTACTTGGTATAAAGCTGATGTTGTTGAAGAGTTTCTAGGACAATTCGTAGGTGTTCTGCATGTTCTTTCCGATTCTTAGAATACACCAGGATATCGTCGATGAAGATGACAACAAACCTGTCTAGATACTCCCGGAAAACTTGATTTATAAAGTTCATGAATATTGCAGGTGCGTTGGTCACTCCAAATGGCATCACTAGAAATTCGTAATGTCCATAGCGAGTTCTGAAAGCTGTTTTGTGAATATCAGCTTCCTTGACCTTCACCTGATGATAACCTGAACGAAGATCTAATTTAGAGAAAACACAAGATCCACTTAGCTGATCGAATAGATCATCGATGCGCAGGAGTGGATACTTGTTCTTTATAGTGACTTCGTTCAAGGTTCTGTAATCGATGCACATTCTGTATGAACCTTCCTTCTTCTTCACAAGTACTACAGGTGATCTCCAACTTGAAGTGCTGGGTCGAATCCATCCTTTCGCCAGTAATTCGTCCAACTGTGTTCGGACTTCCCTCAGACCTTCCTGACTTAAACGATAAGGTGCTTTGATCACCGGTTGTGCTCCTGGTACTAAATCAATATTGAATTCAAGAGCTCGATCGGGAGGCAAACCTGATATATTGTCAGGAAATACATCGTCGAACTCTCGAACCACATCTGGTCTTGATTCTTCCTTCACTTGAGCTGCTGCAACTACTGCTTCTCTTGGCTTCGCTTTGTAGGTACTTGGCTCCAGTGTACGGTCTTCACTTTTGAAATAGAAGACCGGATGGTCTGGAATCTCGAATACTACCCTCCTTTGACGACAGTCGATGGTAGCATAAAAAGTTCTAAGCCAATCCATTCCTAGAACTACATCGAAGTTCGGTATGTCCAGTACTTTGAAGTCAGCATAAAACTCTCGACTGCAGACGACGACTGGACACAGGCTGTATCCCATAGTTGCCTTTAGAACGCCATTTCCTAAACTGACATTCCAGCTGGATACAAACGGTGAGTCTGGAATCGCATGGGTTCGAACAAACCATTGCGACATAAAGCAGTGTGATGCTCCAGTATCAAACAATGCAAGTGCAGGAATTGAGGATACTAAGATTGTACCTAAGCTATGTGGGATTTGTTTTAGGTATATAAAATATGTAACTAAGTAGTAGGATAGAAAAGCAAAATTTGAAAAGAAAAGTTTACCAGTGATGACTTGGCCAGTGGCCTCATCTTCTTCCACGGACATCGTGAAAGCCTGGCGTCTTGGTACATTCCTCCTGGCTTGAGGAGCATTCCTCGGAACGTTCCTTTGAGCTTGATGGAACTGACGAGGAGGTGGTGCAGCTTGTGGTCCTCTGGGTGGTGTAGGTAGTGCAGGTCTGGGAGCAGGTGCATGAAGAGCTGGTCTCTGCGGATAAGTAATTGCTGGCCTGGGTGCAGCAAATGGGTTCTGTTTTTGGGGACAAGACCTGATATCGTGAGTAGCTGAGTCGCAGACTAAGCAAAGGCGGTTGGCTCGATGGCAGTCCTTCATCATATGTCCAGTTCTCTTACAGTAGGTGCAAAAGGCTGGGCTGGGATGATGGTTCGGTAGTCCGGGTCGCCTTGGCACGAAAGGTGGCCTGGACGAGGCTCCACCTGCCATCTGGTTGGCAGGGCGTTTGACTCCTGCAGACTGAGGTCTACCCCTTGGTTTTATCACTGCCTCATAACTGCGGGCAGCTTCCAGAGCATCCTCATGAGTCAGAAATTTTCCCGTGGCTAGAGCAGCCTGAATCTCCGTGTCCAGTCCTTATTGAAAACGACGGGCTCTGATCTCGTCCGTCGGTATCAAGTGTGCCGTGAATCTGTTTAAAGATTGTGTTAGCTGTGTAGTATATGAGATTTAAAATTGAACTATTGTGACATATCTTACAGGCTTAACATGGTGAATTCAGCATCGTACTCATCTACCGATTTGTCCCACATTGAACCCTGTTGTAGATGAATGAACTGCTGCTCCATTGCAAACCTGGCAGTCACAGGGAAGTATTTCGCGTCGAACTTCTCGCGAAAAGTCTTCCATTCAATCGGTTATACCAGACGGCTTTCTTCCGCCTTCCACCAGTTGCGAGCATTATCCGTGAGCTGTAGTTTCGCCACACGGACCCAAGCGATGTCTGGCACTTGAGCTGCTGCCAGATCGTTTTCGATGCTTTGTGCCCATTCTTCCGATTCAAGAGGGCTTCCTTTACCAGAGAACTGCTTGAGATGTAAAGCCCTGAATTGTTTTACTCCCGGTGCGTCGGTCTCAGGACGGTTCAGAAGTTGTTGCTGTCCTTCGAGAAGGCTGCGGATCGCCTCAAGTAGCACTGTTTGCTCGGTAGTTGGCGCAGGAACAGCTGGTACGAGAGGTAGTGCTGGAGGTGTGTTGTTGACATTGGTGCTGGTGTTGTTTGGGGAATCCATAAACTTGAAGAAAAATTTGGGTTAGGACAGATTCAAGTACATGAAATGATAAGTTTCAAGAAATAGAAATTTGTAAGATTCAAGAAACATGTATTGTAAAGAATGTTTTAGTTGCTGGTTCTTGTGTTATATTGCTTAGGTTGTTCACGCAGACCAGAACTGCATGATAGGGATTCATACAGCTCTGACTTGCATGGGCCACCAACAAAACCTGTCACGCCCCGCTTCCCAGAGTACAGCGAAGGAGACACGACGAGGTCCGCTACGTATGTACTCAGAAGTACATACGCTAAGCGTATCTAAGCAATATAAAAGTAAATCACAAGAGACAAGAGATATAGAAATAACAACAACTTTATTAATAACATTCTTTTGTACAATGCATGAAAAGTAAATACAACTGAAATGAAAAGCGATGCCTAAACAATGTCATAACAGGAAATGAAAATACTGAATAGAACAAGGTACAATGTCTAGAGCTCGGGGTCTTCGTGAAACTGATCCAAGTCTTCACCGGTGGGCTCGATCTCTACTGGGTCTAAAGCACCTGACGACATTCATAGAAGAAAGAAATAGAATGTCGTTAGCGAACAGGTCGCTCGGTAAGTCCCAAAGATAAAGAAGAATTAGAAAAGACAGAATAAGAGGTATTTTATAAAGAGATTGTAAAATATTGTAGAATATTGTGTTAACGCTGTTGTTTGTAGTTTGGTACAGAAGGATGCCAGTGTATACGAGAGGGGTCTCTATATGCTAGAGACCAGGGCAAACGGAATATACAAGGAACCGTTAAGCCACGGTACAACAGCAACGGAATATAGGTTAGGTGTCTTAATCTTACCACCTCGTGCCACATTTAACACCTTCCGTACCAATCTACTCCTTAAACCCCGTAGTGTTTCGATAGTATTGTTGTATTGTATTATGTAAGTTGGATGACTGACCAAAATTATGATATCAGTAAACAGATTGTAACTGCATAATCAGGTAAATGGAATAACGGAATAATGGATGTATATCCATGGTTTGATTCAGTCAAGTTGTATAGAATGTTAATTGGATTCCGGGATTCATCTGTTCATATTGAGTTGGAATAATAAAGGATATAGATTGACTTGAATCATATTCAAGTCGGAAATAATCAGACTCAAACCCGAGTCAGACTAAACGAAATGTAAGTCGATGTTCTATATTTGTTACGGTCCTTATTGTAATTTATAAAACTTGAGGGGGTTTTATGTAAAAATATTTTTGTATAGTTTTCAAGATACACCTCAAGTACTTATTATTCGTCTTTATAGTTATAATGAGTGTGATTTATTTTGTGATATTTCTTGTGAAAATATCCTAATTATATAAATAAATGTATTAATTTGTAATATTGATTTATTTGAAATTCATGGTATTTTAATGTAACTTTTAATCTTGTAATTTTTAGAAAAGGTGGAAACTTTATCTTATAATAAAATTGGTGTTTAAATGATAAATATACATATGTTTATACAAGAATAATTTTTAATAAATATTTTATTTTCTAAAAATCTCATTTTTCTTAAATGTCGTATTTTAAACCTTTCGAGACCGAATGCTCCTTGCGGATATCTGAATCTCGCACTACTAAGCCCGAGGGTGCACGATAAACCGTACTATCCCTAACGAGTTCCCCAAAGGTGGGTTGTAGTGGTGCTTTGCAAAGATTTAATAAATAGTAATCATTTAGAAAACGGTTTTATAAAGATAAGGTATTTATTTGTAGAAGGGTGTAAATTTCCGTATTTTAGATTCTAGTGTTTCCTAAGCCAACTAACCTATTTCTAAATGGTCTAAACGATAAGTCATTAGAAGTCTCAAATCGCTTCTTCACCGCCAATTGCGGCCAGGTAAGTGCCAGGTGAGTGGGAGGTTCTCCACTACAAGTAATTGTCCTAATTAAGTAACCACTCGCCTTAGACACACTTGTCTAGACACCACAAAATCAGGTTTAGGTAAACGATCGATGTTCACGACATATCGTATTTTCCTATTAAAAGATATTGTTTTAAAATTGTTTAAAACTTAGAACGTTTAGAAAAGGTTTTATTAAGAAAAGGGTATTTAAATGTAAAATCTTGTATTATCGTATTCTAAGTTTTGATGATATCAATTAGGGTTGTATTTGCGTGTGTGTGGAGGTAGGTCATTACCTCGTGATCTACTTTAAGGTATAACAATGTTAAAGGGGTAAATGTGATAAACTAAACATAGTGGTATTTAAGTGCAAAAATACGGTATATTACAAAAGCTATCATTTCATGTGTGAAAACTTGTTCAAATTAATTTTTAAGTGATTAGTAGTCAACATGAAAATGTTTAAACATTATGGAATTGGTGATAAGTGAGTTTTGATAGGAAACCGAATCGGAAATCGGTTTGTTCCGATTTCCGTCGGGTTTGAAAAGTCGTATTTTTATGAAAGAATAGAAAGGTAGAAAAGAGAGACTTACGGGTTTGGACAACGCTAGAGAGTGAGAGGGAGGTAGAGGGTTTGCCGGCACGTCGAAATGTCGTCGAGAGCTCCTAGCACGATCACCGGAAAGTCGCCGTCGATTTCGTCAGCGCTTCGCCTTTCGCTCGTTTTCCGACGTACCAAGTTCTCTTGAGATTTTGGGAGAGTGGACTTAGAAAAAGTGATGAAAGGGTAGAGGGTATGGGGGGTTTATATAGGGTTAGGCTAGATTTAGGGTTTTAATAAAAAATATATAAAATCATTAAAAATTCATTAAACATAGGAGTAAAAGGGATTTATTGGGCAATTTAAAACCGATCCAGGTATAATAAGTGTGCAGGAGGGTTGACCAAGTCAAAACACAACTTTTCTCTGTTGGTGACTCGGCAGTCCGGCCAAGTACGGCCGGCGGCGCCGGACCGAGTCGGCCGAGTCGTCGGCCGGCGGTGCCGAGTCGGGCTGAGTCAGACCACCAGAGGCCGGGGAAACTTCAGGGGTACAATTTGGTATATTTAATTTTTGTTGTCCAGTACGTATTTTTGGAGTTACGGCCTTTTGACTGTTGACTTCCAAAAGAAATTAAAACAAAATAAATACAAAAATAATGTAGGGCATGGGATTTGAACTCTGGTGGCTTGGTTCAGCAGTGCAAGGTTTTACCAATGAGGTACAAGTTCCTTCTTGTAATTATGAAGTGAAATAAAAACTTAAAGAGATATCAGCCGCAATAAATACTCCAAGTATACATTGAATTTAAATCAATTCTTTGTACATTAAAAATGGAGTTGTTACAAGTAAAGACAAATAAAGGAATTTGGAGAGATGGCAAGGAGATGTACGGTTATAGTCATGAATCTGGATAATGGAAGAGGCATTACTGTGAATACCCGGATACCCCTTTTGAAACATATTTATGTTTCAGTTTCACTGTGCGTTGTTAATTGAAAACCGATTTCCCAATTAGATTCTTACTTCAGAGTATGTATTTACCAGGTATGCTTCTCACATCTGTATGGTTTTACAGATGATGAGTGGGAGTAAGTTATTGGAAATTAGGCGATCATCCTCATTATATCGGGATTCGTTGTAAATTGTGATATTTGAGGAAATCGCCTGGGTTTTTGAAGGACGGAAAATATTTGGTTTTGAATATCCGTTGTTATGCACCAATTTCAAACTGATATATCTGTACGTTTATTTTATAAAGTGAGATATAACTTTTTGAAATTATGTCGATGATATTTACCTATATCAGTTGATGGTTTGGTAAGGAGCATTCAACAGCGGTGTAATTATTCATAACCACAGTACAGTTTTCAACCTACGACGCACATGGTTTGAGTTATTCAACTCAGGGGACTTATACAAAGTATTGTATATTGTCCAGTGTCCATTTGGACAAAAGGGGTTGGTACTCATATTATATTTTGTTTACTTGTGACTTCTCCAGTTCTGGACAAGTATTTCATAGAAATGCAAGGTCCAGATATTGAGAAGTTATAGGTATAAGAATAAATTAGAGAACCATTTGTTGGAAGTATCAGGATTCTTCGATGAAGTCGATGATGTAGCTACTTGTGTTTGGTATTCCGTTGATAGTAATGGCTTTGAGAACTTGCTTCTCTTTCGGGTTACTCATATATGGATGCACTCCTAGATGAGTAATGCTGATTGGCCTTTTTCCATTTGATTGATATGCACTGGAGACAGCTGCATTTTGATTCTGGTTCCAATCAAATTAGTGCTTTTGTTTCTATATTAGATATATATAGAATCAATTTATATCTTAACTATGTTAAGGTATAGGAAGTTGTCCGGCTGATGCTTAAAACCAGAATCCGGATAGACTCGAGGCACGTTTCAGTAATGGCTATTTGTGGGTTATTCCAGGCTTTGACGAGGGTTAACTTTCTACCATCAGGAAGATCAATATTTATATTGTTCTTGACTCGCTACAGTTTTAGTAAAATGGATTTTTTCAGAAAAACGGAAGTGGGAGTATGGTAGAACTGGAAGGGATTCCAGAACCACAAACGATCACGGAAAATTTAATAGAACCTAAGAATTCAATTAGTTTTGACATTCCATTAGCCACTCCGCAGATTTGGTGGGTAACCTCAGGCACCCGAGAGGTACTTCGGTCTTCTCAGAGAGGGTGACAGGGAGGTTTTTGTTTACCCAGACTTGCCATTACTGCTGTTCTAGTTTATAAGACCCGGCAGGAGAATGAGTATAGCGTCGTTCTAAACTAACTTTGGAAGTGTACGTGTATATGACTCTGCCAGAGCGTTGTTGTAGTCAGTGGGAGCAGCGGAAGCATAGTAGGTAAGAAGCTTATTTCTATTTATAGACTAAAGCAGGTATAACGGAAATAGATCATCTAATTTTGATGTAACACTCTTGGGCTTTCACTTCATCAGAATAGGGGATGGATCTGTTAAGAAGGTAGTAGGGTGTGTTGTCCTGGTATTTGGATAACATACACAGAGTAGGAAGTGAAATTCCTATACTACGATCGGTTATACTGTGGTTGTCACAAAGTTGTTTCTCCATATAGGATATGGATATAATATCAGGGTTTCTGGTTACTGGATCTATGGTTTTAGATTTAGATTTGGGAAGTATCCCAATCCGGATATGTTGACATTATTCTAAAGGGATTTTTAGAATAGATGACTCCTGGTATGGTGGTGTACCTGCAGGTGATGGAGTCACCCTCTCTAAAGGTGTCTTACAGACTAAAGGGGAGAGGGATCTGCATGATTAGCATATCACTTACTTAGGCAATTGAGTTAGTCATGAAATGTCAAGTACCTCACCAGATATTGTTTTTGCACTAGCTGCAATAAGCAGATATATTAATCCAATCCTGGGGAAACATTGGGAAGCAGTTTATGAACTTAAATGGATGTTCTTGGGAAATGATTAAGGCAGCCTCCTTCGGGAGATGATTATCATTTCAGGCTTCCAAGATGACCTGAATGACAGAGTGACTGTCAGAGCTATAGTTTTCCCTCTTTGAGGGACAGTATGTTGGACAGGTGGTCCAAGCGGATACTGAGGAAAGGCATGGCGCAGGATACTGATTAAATTCAATGGATGATACAGTCTAGGAAGTTTGCCGGATTTGGAGTTCTTTTGTGAACTGGGTCCCATCAGATATCCAGACAAATTCTAAGACAAGTATTTCTCATTTCAGGAGATAGCTTTCTCCGCGAAGTTGAGAAATAGAGAGATACAGAAAGAAACATTGGAGCGGATCCACTCACTGAGGCTATTTTTCGAACGCATTAGTTTCGCAAATGGGCTTTGCGAAACTGATTATTAGAGAAGTTGGGTGTTCGGTATCTCACGGGCTGTGAGTAAGCGACATCGCAATAATTGGGCTTAAGTGCAAGTGGGAGATTGTTGGCTATAGTGCCCTCAAGGCAATTATCGTAATCGTAGGCAGGTGATTATGATGATTGAGGGAGGACTTATACCGGTAGAACAGTCTTACTCGAGATGATAATATGCTATCTAGTTTGTCTTTATCATCATGTACATGTTGATAGAGCCCGTATGATTCTTGCTTGACTACCAGCATTATGATGGCGATCATATACGTGGGAGCTGGGGGTCTATAAGCACATCCTTAAATGTCCCTAGTCGTGGGAGTATCGAGACTGGGCATCGATACTCCAGTGTAGACTAGTGTATACTGATCGAGACCCCGACGAGAGGCGGTGGCCAGGTCTCACAAGCCATTGGTGTTAGTTTGTTCACCTTAGATAGTATACAGGTGCTCATTGGATTATGAGTACACTGGACGGACTCGCTGGGAACGTGCTAGTTGATATTATACCTATTGTCAGATAGCAGTTCCCAGGTGACATATGTATAGGATAGTCTGTCGACCTGAGATCATTATTTGTCTCGTGTGAGTTTCCACTGTGCTTTGATCACTACCCTACTACGACTCAAAGGAGTCGTGTAAATAGGTTTTAGTTGGGTACAGTCCTGAGCCACATGGAAGCAGTGATCGGATCGTCGGGGATTCGTCTCTCCCGGTATTGGGGGTTGATGTCGCGTTGTGTACGGATGGCCATCACCAAAAATCTGTGGCCACGGTGGATGAGAATTATCGATCCAGGATCGATAGTTTCTCAGGTGGTGATGGGTTTCATGCCGACACTAAATGTCGTGTTGTTATGGATCTAACTTTATTCACCTCCTTAGACTCGATATGGGATACTCTTAGATGAACAGACCGGACTGTACGGATATTGTCACTGTCAGGCTCGGTAGGGGTTCTACATGAGTTTGCTCGTCGGCCTCCCTTTCGCTCAATACCTGGGTAGCCGTTACGTATAGCTAGTGCCGCTGACGTGCTTGTGGTTAAACCCACTGCCAGTGTATTGACGAGTGTTTAGAGTCCCACACAGAGAGTTTCTCTGGTTCTGGCGAAATTATGTAGTAGCCGTATTGGATACGTGCAGGGTTCCGATCGATTGATGTACATTGTACTCGGACTTTCGATTGGACAGTTGATAATACTAGCCGGCTCGGGTTATGAGCCGGATTATTAACTCGGGTATTGATTTAATAATTTACGTATATGTATTTCGGTACGTATATTCTAGTATTATATTCTTTGTGTTATTCTATCTCTTTGGGTATTCGTATTTCGGTACGAATGCAAATATGTATATACTGTAGAATGTAATCCGTATTTTTTACCGGATAACATTCTAGAAGGTGCCACCTCATTTTTTGGATTTGACCATTTTATTAAAATGGTAAATGAGGTGGAAAATTGGATATGGAGGTATGGTGAGAACCATGCTTGCAATAGTGCACACAAATTAATTATTAATTCATTTGTGTTCACTATTCAAGCATGGTGGGATTTTAAAAATGAAAAATGGTTTTAACAAAACCAAGCATGCATTATTTTCTTCAAGGAGAGAGAACTCATTTTAGTGCATGGTTGGTTTTTCTTCACTTGAGCTTGAGCTCCTCCTTCACCATTAGCTTCACCTCCTCTAGCTTCCTTGAGTTGCTTTCACCTTCTTTGTTTTGAGATAGCTAACACTAAGATCATACACACTACATCCTAGGCTCTCTAGGGTGGCATCCTAGAGACACTAGTTGCTCCATTTGCATCATGTTGTGGAGCTAGAGCCAGAATTATATCTCTTGGGTGGATCATCGGAGATGGAGGAAGACCGGCGACCATACTTCATCAAAGAACCACTAGGAGCTTGGAATGAAGACCGAAAGACACGGATCAACTCGGTATAACCATTCTAACTCTTAGTTTAGCTTGCTAGTTTAGGGTTTAAGGTCGATCCGGGAATCGGGTAATGGTAGCGCCAGTTTAGTAAATTTTTAATCCGTATTTGGCCACGTTTTGATGGCCGGGACGCTGCCGTAACCCAGCACGTTCAACACCAGTTTGTCTTCCCAGTTTTCGGCGGTAAACAGATTCTGACGACCGGTGGGACCTTTTTTCTCTTTCCAATCCACACTTCATGTGTCATGTTTTGCGAACAAAATCACGGTAGTTTATGGTTGCTCTTGGATTTCAGGGTATTCTGACGACCGGTGGGACCTTTTTTTCTCCTATGAAGGTTTCAATGGCATTTTGCAACAACTGCAAGTTAATCACTATCCTGTCCAAGCCGATCTTCTCTAGGTAGATTATGGCCCCACTAATCGACATCCCAACAGCCCAGCTGATGCAAGAATGGAGCGGTCTCTAATTCGGGCAAATGCCTCCACTCCTCCCTCCCATTGGTGCCATAACGCCAAAGGAGGATGCCTTAAAGAAGCCAGTCTTCGATAGGCTGACAACAAGCTCCGCAGGCCTTTTTGAGAAGCCTGCAAAACCAGAAGTCCCGGTCTTTAATAGACTGAATAAAAGCTCCGTGGGTCCATCAAAGAAGCCCTCGATACCAGAGAACTCAATCTTCAAAAGGCCGACTTTCGCAACTCCGACCACTTCAACCATTCCGGCTGATCCAAAGAAGTCAGTCATCAAGAGGCTGACACCTGCAACTCGTGCTACTCCTGAGGTGCCAAATGGTATTTCATCTCCAAGAAAGTCCATTTTCCACAAATTGGCGCCAAATGCTCCTGCTCTGCCAAAGACGTCAGTCTTCAAGATACTAACATCTGTAGAAGATCCAAAGCCACACAGGGAGCATGTCTATGAAGCTCCCCAAATAGAAGAAGTTATTGTTTCAAGATGCGGTCGACGTCGTTACTAGCATCGGCAAAGACAGGGTGGGGGAATCTCCCCATCTGAGCTAACTCTACTGATGCCCACTATCGATGCAGCTGTCTCAACAAAAAACAGGTTTGAGCCGCTCAGAAGGATTAGGTGAAATTCGCCTACCGCCGTATTGAAAAAGTCTCCGCCACTTGTGGGGGGTATCAAATGAGCAAAATCCAATACTCAAGCCAAAACTTTCCTTGACGATCTATGAAGTCTGGAAAGAAGTTCATGGCTTTATTATCAACAACAACCTATCTCCAAAATCCAAGAAGCTCAGGAATTCACCAAAAGTCGACGACTCAGCTTCCAAGTCCAAAATGGCCCTTCCTAAAAGCAAAGGCTACGAAGATCCCCGTCACCTGAGGCAAATCCTAAAAGGCGAAATATTAAAAAATCCAAGCAGAAGGCTGAAATAGTCCATATTGTGCAGATGATACACCTCAACGGGAGTGAAAACAACGCTTCCACCAATTATCGACCCTAAATTTTGTAGCAACCCTAAACTTTCTGTATAATTTTTTCAAAAATATAGAAAGATGTACTTGAGTCTGAGCACAAGTTATAAATTTGATTTGCTTTTGAACAGCAAGAAGGAGCTTGCAGCTCATTGGTAAGACCTTACACTGCTGAACCAAAACACTAGAGTTCAAATCCCATCAGCCACATTATTTTTTAGTTAGTTTTCTTTTAAATTTTTAGAAGCCCAAGAGTTTACACGTGCATAACTCGTAAAAACCAAGAGTCACACATAAAACAAACTGGCCTAGGAGATAGACCAAGCGACAAAGGACATGTGGCGTCGAGACCCAGCCCGACTCGGTCGACTTGGGCCGGCGGGAAGCTTGAATCGGCCACCGCCTCCGGCCGACTCAGCGCAAAACTCCAATTTTCTTGACTCGTATGCAACGTTTGGACTACCCCATAACCTCTGTACCATTTAAAATTCCTGTACATTTACAGAGCAATTTAAAACCCCATTTAATCCATTTTTAATACATTTTTTCACACCCTTTCATCTACCCTAAACCCTAGATTTTCCTATAAATACCACTCCTAAAATTACCCCTCCTCACCTCCAAATCTCTGTCCAAACTCTCAAGAAAATTCCATAGACTTTGTGTGTGCAAGTGGAGTTAGCAAAGGGCGAAGCTCCGGCGAACTTCCGACGACAATTCGAGAAGATTCTGGCGACGAAACGATGCACCGGCACCTCCTACTTCTTCCTTTTCCTCTTATCATGACTCTAATCCCATAAATCCCTTCTCCCCCTTCTCTTTACTATTCTAAAAACTTAGAATTCTAAAACCCGACGGAAGTGGAGTTAATCCGACTTCCACTTCGGTTTTTCCTTAAAAATCAAATTTTTCTTAAACACAATAATACCAAGCTTTCACATCATGATCATTAAACATTAACAAAACATATTAACAAGTTTCATATCAAAAGAATTTATATTTCAATTTTTATCGCACTTTTACAGAAAAATACAATATAGTTTAGTTTCGACATAAATCATTATAATTCCTTGCTATACCTTTAGAAAACTCACGAGGTAATAACCTACCTCTTCACAACACTCATATGTAATATAGCATAATGATCTTTGGGAAGATAGTTTTGGGAAAATACGATTTTACACAAAACTACCTCAAATTTATAAAAAACATTTTTATACAAGATATGTATTTTTAACAAATCTTTGCAATGCGCCGCTACAACCCATTTTGTGGAACCCGTTCGGGATGATACGGATTATTGCACATCCTCGGACTTAGTAGTGCGAGATGTAGACTCCGCAAGGAGCATACGGTCTCGAAAGATTTAAAAATACAAATATCTTTAAAAAATGAGATTTTTAGAAAAATAATAAATTAAATTATTTTATAAATATATATGTATCATAAAAATATCTATTTTTGACATAGTATAAATATTCCAACTATTCTAAATAAAAAATAATCACTTCACTTGAAAATACCATGCAATTCCATACAAATTCAATACTTTACAATTAAATACCATATATTATGAAAAATAGGTTTATTCACTAGAAATGTCACAATGATAAAATATACGTCAATGAAAACTTTAAAGATGATAATAAAATACTTGAGCTGTATTTTGAAAATTATACAAAATTATTTTATATAAAACCCCCTCAAGTTATATTAAATTAGAATAAGAACCCTAGTAAACATAGGTTGAAGCGGGACCAGTCTCTTGAGCCTCAGGGAGTCGGAGATATGGGTGCTTGCCTATTTAAGATAAACAACTTAACAAACAGTGTTATCAATACGGTAATCGTTTTTGAAAAAGACACAAATCCTGCCGTCCATGTGTAGTGGTTACCGATAACACCAAAACCAAATTCAGGATTCAATTTCTTTTCTAATTGTATGACTCAGACCGAGTCTCAATATAATCAATCTGACTTGAATGAGATTCAAGTATAGATAACACAATTCAATATAAATCCATATATTTAATCTGTTCAATCTATTCAATCTATATTGACAGAATCGAACCATAGATATACCTCCATCTACATAATTCTCCAGTTATATCCATTTACCGATATCATGGTTTCGACAAGTCATCTATCTATACAAGACAATACAATTTACAATACAATACAAACACTACAATCAAGACATCGCGGGGTTTATAAGGGGTAGATTGTTACGGAAGGTGTTAAAAGTGGCACGAGACTGCAACTATTAAGACACTTAACCTGAATTCAATTGCCGTTGTTTTGGGTTTTATCACGGAGCCTTGTACTCTTGATTCCGTCCACCGTAGTCTCTGGTCTAATGAGACTCCTCTCGTATACACTAGCCTCTTCTGTGCCAAGCTACAAACAACAGCGTTAACATTAAATACAACATTATAACAACATAATACAATTTTAAAAGCTACACTCTCTCTCTCTTGCTGTCTATTCTACTTCTCCCTTATCTTTGGGACTTACTGAGAAATTGTTCGCTGACGACATTCGCTCTCTTTCTTCTTTGGAATGTTGTTAGGTGATTCAGACCTTTAAGCAATCGAGCCCACCAGTGAGGACTTGGATCAGCTAGCCTTCGACCCGGAGCTCTAGTTACTTGTACATTTTCACTTCAGTACTTTCCATTTCTGTTATGCCACTGTTTAGGCATTGCTTTTCATTCCATGTATTTACTTTTCAGATATATTGTAAAAAAGAATGTGAATAAATAGTTGTTGTTCAATTATATCTTTTGTCTCTGTCTCTTGTGCATTTTATTGTTTAGATACGCTCAGCGTGTTTACTTCAGAGTAAATATGTAGCATCCAGTCGCGTCCTCTGCCCGTACACTGGGAAGCGGGGCATGAAAAACTTGGTCCTTGACTCAAACTCAAAGGCAACAGCAGTTACAAGAAATGGCAGCTTAAGCATCTACACTCGTCAGCTCACCGCCCAAGATGCGTCCGGAAGACGAACAAGAAGATCTTGAGAGACAAGAGACTGAAGTTGACTCTTTGAAACATATTCTCGATAAGAAAAGCAAAGAAGCGGAGTATATGGCCGCCAATATGAATAAAATGGCCCTCCTCTTACAGAAGATATGTGGGATGATGGCCCAGTCGTCAGAACCGCCGGACGAAGAATCACCGGTGGTCCCTTATAATCAGAAGGGAGGTACCATACGCTCTCTGCAGGCCCCTTCAATCTCAAAAGATGAAACGATCTCGAAAGCTCAACTTACCGAGTACATAGCCTAACAGGTCAAACTCCTCACTACCAGCGAAGCAAACGCTAAGTTGGTCAAGACCGGTCGTCCATATCCAGCATGATACGACCAGAAGCAATACTCTCCGGGATATACGATCTCGAAGTTCAACGTTTTCAAAGGAACGGGGAATCCCCACCAGCATATCGCACAGTTCAAAGCAATGTGCGGTAACACCGGAGGCGATGATAAGCAACTCTTTCAACAGTTCATCAGCAGCTTGGTAGATACTGCCTTCGAATAGTACTCGAAGCTCTCAAATGACTCTGTGGAAAGCTTCGCTGATATGGAACCGCTCTTCATGCAGAGGTTCGAGCAAATGCACCACCATCTCCATTTTGATCAATGAAGAAACGAGATCGAATGAAACACTGGTGCAATATGCTGTTCGATGGAGAAATCTTGTATCGAAGTGTGAACATCCAATTACCGAAGCTCCAGCTATTGGGTTGTTCATAAGAACTCTTGATCCGCGATCGCAGATTTATCCATTCCCGTCTTTCGCCAAACCAGACACATATCAAGAGCTCCTTGACAAGCTGATTCAATTGGAGCGAACGACCACTAAGTTGTTAAACTGGGATGAGCTCCTTGACAAGCTAGTTCAATTGGAGTAAATCAACCACTAAGTCATTAAACTGGAAAAAAAGGGTTAGTCCATAAGCAAAAAGGGCACGGATGAAAACTCGAAAGGGCTCTGTGAGTAAAAATAGCAGGACTGCCCGCGAGTTTGTAAAAGCCCGAAAAGATGCAAACTCGTAGAAAAAAGAGATTCGACCAAGTCCCACTATAGGCGAGCAATCCTCCTATCATGGTGAACGACACTTGTGACTCCCCTCGACTTGCAAGGAGAAAATACCCTTGTGAGATCCTTACGACTCATAAGGGAAAAGACACTTAAGAGTCCCAACGGATCCTAAGGAGAAAATGCACCTACAAGATCCTCTCGACCGGTAGAAAATTATTTTTATAAGACCCTCACGGCTCGTAAAATTGAAAAGGTTTAGGTGACAGGGATCTAAACATGTCTCCTAATCCATCACTACCCTGCGCCCTTTCACCAAATTGATTACCGCATATGATCCATGGGCGAACAAAAAAAATGCATCATCCTACGTTGGCAAACCAAGATATCAATGAGGAGAAGACCCATTCATGTGTCCATACGGTACATGAAGGGAAAAAGACACTTAGGAGTCCCCACGGCTCCATTGAAGAAAATACACCTATGATATCCTCTAGAATCGTAGGGAGAAAATACTTTTATGAGACCCTCATGCTCATAAAATTGAGAAGTCTTAGGTGACAGGGATCTAAACCTATCTTCTAAGCCATTAATGCCCTGCGGCCTGTCACCAAATTGACTACCGTATAAAATCTATGGGCTACCCACAGCAAAGTTGCACCGCCAAGTCCTACAGGTGAACGATACTTCCATAAAGTATACTCTGCTTTACGACTGGTCTCCAAAGTTGGCTACCGTATACAATCCATGGGCTACCCGTAACAAAATCGCTTCCAATACCTCCTCTATGGGTCAACCAGGATACAAATGAGGAGAAGACCCACTCATGTATCCTCACGACCCATGAGGAGAACGATGCGAAAAATGAGGTTAGTCCACAAGAAAAAATGGCATGGATGAAAACCCGAAAGGGCTTTGTGAGTAAAAACAGCAGGACTACTCACGAGTTTGTGAAAACCCGAAAGGGTGCAAACTCATGAAAAAAAGAAACTTCCCTACAAGTAGTTCGACCCTGACTCTTGTATACAATATACGTGCACACGAAATATGTGTTGCATCAAAGTCCCTCCTGAGGCGAACAATACTCCCAGTATGGTGAACGACACTTGTGAGCCCCCTCGACTTGCAAGCAAAAAAACACCCTTGTAAGATCCTTACGACTTACAAGAGAAAACCCACTTTGGAGCTATCATAAATCCTAAGAAGAAAACACATCTATGAGATCCTTTAAACTCATAGGGAGAAAACAACTTTGTGAGACCTTTACGGCTCATAAAAACTGAAAAAGCCTTAGATGTGTTAGGATTCCCCGGTGCTCACGGCTAATGCGCAGTGGAAGCAAAAAAACGCGAACAAAAATTTTGTGCGAGCGTTAGGAAGCAGCAACCTAGAATCCGTTCCGGAACACTAAATTAGAAACAAAAGCAAGCTAGCTACAAGTTATACAGACTACAACTTTTGTAGCGTATCGACCCAATCGTGGAAGACCCCTCCAAACTCCTTAGCCATCAGGAACGTGCTTGAGAGACAACCGCCCTTGCCGAAGATGATCCACCCGAGAGAAACTGATCCAAGCTCCAGCTTCACCTAGAGAACTCTAGTGAAGCAACTAACCATCTAAGTTTGCTAGAAGTGGAGTGTTAGGGATATAGGAAGTATCATAGTATTTTTCTATCTCTCATCTTCCTATATTCTTAACTTATGAGAGGAAGATGATGAAGGAGAAGCTAGAGATGAGAGAGAATGTTCAAGTGATAAATAAAATGTTGTGGAGAGAAAAAATCAACTATGATCCAATAGTAACCAAAAATGAATACACAATATTATACCCATAATCATTCCTCTTTACTATTTCACTTTATACCTTGCCCACCACCTCATTTCCTTTGTTTTTTTAAAAGGAAAAACAATAAATGAGGTGTCCTCCTTTTAGAAGTATTCCATATAAATACGGAATACAACCTCGTATATACATACCCGTATTCGTTTCAAATATACGTATTCGTTTCAAATATATGAATACCAAAGAGATAGGAAAAAACAATGAACATAATACTAGAATATATATATATATATATATAATTATTAAATAAAATAATTGATTTAATAATCCGGCTTAATCCTAAGCCGGCTAGTATTATCAACCGTCCGATTAATTCCGTGTAACCTGTATACGTATTTAATCAGACCCCTTTATGTATCAACATATAGCCTCTACATCATATTGCCTGAACCGGAAAAACCCTCTGTGTGGGACTCTAAAGACTCGACAATACGCTGGCAGTGAGTTACTGAATAAATCTATAACCATAAGCATGTCAGTGGCACTAGTTGTATGTAACGGCTATCCAGGTATATATTGAAAGGGAGGTCGACAATCAAGTTTGTCCGTATCCTACTGAGCCTGAATGTGACAATGTCCGTACAGTCCAGTCTCTTCGTCTAAGAGTATCACATACATGATGTAGGGGGTGGATAACGTCAGTCCCCTAATAACCTGATAGGTCGTGCCGGAGTCAAGCTCATAGCCCACCGAGAAACTACTGAACTCCTATCAGTAAATCTCATCCACCCTGGCAATGGATTTATGGTGATGGCCAATTGAACACAGCGTGATATCGACTCCTAATAGTAGGAGAGACGAATCCCTGACAATCGATCACTGCCTCTATGTAGCTCGGGACTGTACCTAACTAAAACTTGTTTGCACGACTCTTTTGAGCCGTGGTAGGGTGGTAATCTAAGTACAGTAGGAACCCACACAAGACAAATGACGATCTCAGGTCTAAAGAATACCCTATACTCATGTCACCAGAGAACTGCTATCTGACGATAGGTATAATAACATCTAGAAGTTCTCGGTGAGTCCGTTCGGTGTAATCACATCCAGTGAGCACCTGTATACAATCTTAGGTGCCCTAACACCAATGGCTTGTGAGACCGGCCACCGTCCCTAGTCAAGGTCTAGAAAGTATACACTAGTCTACCGTGGAATATCAATACTCAATCTCGATACTCTCTCGACTAGGGACATTTAAGGATGTGCTTATGGACACCAGGCTCTCACGTATATGATCGCAATCATAATATTGGTAGTCAAGCAATAATTCTACGGCCTTTATCATTATGCATTAACGACACATAATAACAAAGTAAAATGTATACAAATAATGATATAGCAAAATCAGATAGTATACTATCATCTCGAGCAAGACTGTTCAACCTGTATATGTTTTCCTTCAATTATCATAACCGCTTACCTGCAATTAAAATAATTACCTTGAGGACATTATAGGTAACAAGATGGCAGGGACTTAAACATGTCTTTTAAATCACCATTTTCCAATGACAAATGATAAGTCACTCCTGGCATTATTCCCGTTGTAGCGATACTGATGCCAAATCAGGTATTAAACCCTAAGTTTCCCAAAAGGTAATTGATGAATTGCTCCTGGCATACATGCTTCAGTATTAGCTGTTAGGAATATGTATGCCCTAAAGGCCATTATTGTAATATTACAGTGAATGCTTAGACATATATATAGAGAACTTTCTTGCTCAATATGATAGTATGCTATCTGGTTACTCTTTATCTTAATATGTACATTTGTTTCAGTTTACTATTTCACTGATACATGTTGATAAAGCCCTTAGGATGTTTTGGTTGACTATCAAGACTATGATGTAGATCATATTAGTAGGGCTTGTGTAGTTCATAAGCACATCTTTGAAGTGTTCATAGTCAATAGAATATCGAGACAGGGTATCGATATTCCAGAGTAGACTAGTGTGTACATTTCTTGACCTTGTATGGGATGATGGTTGATCCCACAACCATTGGTGTTTGACATCAAAGATTGTATACAGGTTCTCATTGAAGAATGAGTACACAGAACGGACTCGCCGAGAACTCCTAAATGGTATCATACCTATCGTCAGATAGCAGTTCTCTAGTGACACTTGTACATGTTAGTCTGTATACCCGAGATCGTCATAGTGTCTTGTGTGGTTCCCACTGTGCTTTGATTACTTTCCTACTACGGCTCTACAGAGTCATGCAAACTGGTGGTAGTTGGGTACAGTCCCGAGACACAAGGAGGCAGTGAGCGATAGGAGGGGTTTCGTCTCTCCCGGTATTGGGAGTTGATATTGTGCTATGCTTGATTGGCTATAACAGCAAGTCTCTGGTCAGGGCTGATGAGATTTACTGATAAATGTTATCAGTAGTTTCTTGATTTGTTATAAGCCACACATTGATATGACTTATCGAGTTATTGGGGTCTGACGATTCCACCCCCCATACTCGATATGCGACATATCAGACGAAGAGACTGGACTGTACGTTAAGTGTTGCTTATAAGCTCTACGGAAGTTTAGACAAGTTTACTTTTTGATCTTCTATTCGTTCAATACCTGGGTAGCCGTTACGTCCAGCTAGTACCGCTGACAGCTTGTAGGTCTTTGATGTGATCATTACCTACTGTTAGCGTATTGGCGAGTCTTTAGAGTCCCACATAGAGGTTTCCTAGCTCAAGCGAAACGAAATAGGGCATGTATGTGTTGGGGTTCCCAGCGTCCTGGCCGTCGACCGCGGCCGTTGCGGAACGAAAAATTTTGGTGTTTAAAAAACTTGGCGCTAGAAACAACTACTTGAATAGAAACCAAATATGAAACTAGCAAGCTAAAAGAGGTTCTAGCTACTGTGATAGAATGTTTTACCAAAAGAGCCATGTCTTTCGGTCTTTAGCTCCTTGTAGTCTCCTTGATCGAGCTTGGCCGTCGGTCTTCCTCCGTCGAAGATGATCCACCCAAGGGATGTAGTTCATGGATCTATCTCCACACTAAAAATCTAGTGAAGCAACTAGGGACTCTAGGTTGCTAATGTATAGTGTCTAGGGATGTAGTAAGTTGTTCTAAGTGTATATCTATCTCGCTTTCATCCTTGTTTCTCAACTCATGAGATGGTAGGGTGGAAGATCAAGAAGGAGGATGAGATCAAGAAAGGCTAGTGAAGAAAGACGAGAAAAATGGTGAGAAAGTTTTGTAAAATCAATTTTCCAAATAAAATAAAGCAGCCATACTTGAATAGTTTACACAAATGAATTTTCAATTCATATATCAACACTATTCAAGCATGGCTCTCACCATTCTCTCTTCATTACCATTACACCTCATTTTCCATTTAAATTAATAAATGGATAAACCAAAATGAGGTGTCCACCTTCTAGAATGTTTTCCATATAAATACGGAATACACTCAACTGTATATACATACCTGTATTCGTATCAAAATACTAATACCCAAAGAGATAGAATAAGACAAAGAACATAATACTAGAATATACATATCGAAATATATATACGTAAATTATTAAATCAATACCTTATTTAATAATACAGCTCAATCCTAAGCCGGCTAGTATTATATTATTGGATTATTATTATCTCATTGTATTCGTATTTTTCGGAATACAAATACGGGTATGTATATACGGTGAGGGCATTCTTGTAATTTCATAAGAGATACTTCTAGAAGGGGACATCTCATTATTTGGTTTATCTATTTTTGGAAATAGATTAATGAGGTGGAAATTGGAGATATTTGTGCCATGGGGTAAAGCATGGCTCATTACATTTGTTTATTGGTTTGTGTTTACTATTGAAGCATGGTTGCTATTTTTAATTGGAAAATAATCCATGCTTCATGTGAGATAATGAGTGAGCCATCTGTTCAGTCGAAAATATTGCATTCTGTAACATAACAATTTCCTCATTATTCTAATCATCTAAGGGTGTTTATTGTAAATGTAACACGAATTACAAATTCATCTGCAAAATACCAAATACCACGTATTATAGTTATAATCAACATTCTGGAGGGAAATTGTGTGTTTATTATTTCACGCATGATATTGTATATCTCAACACTTTTCATCGAGATTTTGTGCGGAAAAATTATTCAGGTCAAAGAACTGGAATCGCAAAAATTGCCGACAAAATCAACAAGTTAAAGACTTAGAATCTGGCAGAGATTCAGAAAAGAAAATAAGATTCCAGATATCAGAAGAAGAACAAAATGCCAACACCAGTACACTGCAGAAGCACCATTCAGAGATCTCACCAAATGGCCGCTGAACTGCGGCCTATCCAGCCCGATCCACCGCGGATACGCGGCCGAGTTGGCTCATCGGCGAACGTAACTTTTTCCAGAGGCTTCCTTGTAACCTCCTAACTTCTTCAAGACGCTTCGAACTCCCTAGCTTTCTCCAGAAGCTTCCCTACTACAGTCAAGCGTCTCATGCAATCTTCATAACAACCTAACTTCTAGTGGAAGATAAACCTAGTTTCTAGAGGAAGATTGGGAGAACTATAAAAGTAGACCTAAGGTTACATTTCAAAGGTTGTTGAACCAATTCACTACACAAGTTGAGTGACACAACTTGTGATCCAAACCCAAATCCAATCAAAATCAAGATCCATTGAGAGCAAAATCAAGCGACAATCGAAGAGCATTTATCGCAACGCCGATCGTCATCAAGAGCAAGAGATCCGCATTCGATCCACGACTCACGGCGATCGAGCCACGCAAAGATCGACGACAAATTCCCTTTCAAAGGAGCAATCGAGAGCTAGTCTTGTAAACTCGAATTGAGAGGTGTAATTTGAAGGAGATTTAATAAAGGTGATAATTGTAATTCTCGCTTTCTTTACATTCTTGCATTATGAAATTTCTAGTTCTAGATTCTTTTATTTTCATGATGCGTGAGTGAAATCTCCGCTTGTAAAGGAATCGAGAGAATCGGTACATCTAATGATGATGAAATCCTAAACTAATCTTAAGTCTTATGAGGATTGTGAAATTTAGGAAAAAGAATCATCGATAACCTAATTTGGAGCAATATCACGTTCTTGATTATTTCGTTGCAAATTAGGAATCAAATGATTGATGATTTTCTTTGCTAGAGGCTAGAATTGAATGATGATCAACGAAAAGACAAGAGACAGTGAAGGAGAAACCCTAGTTTCTTCAATAGATTCCTAATCTTCATTCATCGTCATTGTTCTAGCTACAATTCATCAATATATAAGATTCGTAATTTTTAGTATTCATTATTGCTACTAATTCGATCGATTCCTACAAGCTATTCTACAAATTCTTGATAATTCAAATTGATATTAGACACTTTCTTGATTTCTAATTCTTGAACATATTCTTGATTTTCTTGAAATGACAACTCAATCAAATCTCGAATTACTTTCTTGAATTTTCTTTTATATTTTCTTTCAGTTCATCTAAAGCAAGATTGAATAAATCCTCGCATCTCAGTGGATGATCCGTATTCATTAACTAGCTACATCGACACCGTTAATTGATTGCGGTTACAAATTCTTTGGTTGTGATTATACATTTTCAAAACATAATCGAAAATTAGATCAATCAAATGGCGCCGTTGCCGGGGATCGCGTGCTAATTTGTTCGTTCTTGTTATTTGAGTTGAAATTTTATTATTCCATCAAAATCGTATCGTGAGCTTAACGATTAGTGGTGAATTTTGCAAGGGAATCTGGAATCATTGGAGCAAAGGGAAAAATATTCAGATCATCTCAGAAAGTCCAGTGAAGCAATAGGAGCATCGGTACCAAATTTCGTTCAGCGATATTGTAATTTGACCGCGGAACCGCGGCAATAAGCTACATTCTGCGGCGGATCCGCGGCGTTCTTGACGCATTGGAGCTCCAGTTTTCTCTGGTATATTCTTCACTTTCTTATCTCTTCCCTGCTCTTGTCCAATAACCATTTTCTGCAAGATTCTTCGCAAAAACATTGCCGCTAAAAGAAATTTGTTGCGTATTTTGATATTGGTTGTTTGCATATTTTAATACGGAAATTAAGGGGTAAAGACCAAATTCAGATTAGGTAGGGATTTCATTACCCTTCCTAAGCCCCGCAAATCACAAAACGAGCATCCGCGTTACCCTTCATTAACTAAAAAATATCTAGACAAGACTCTAAGGACCGCCGCACTCAATTAGGACAGAAGAAAGTCGTGGGTAATCTATTTCTTATCCGCATTTCTTTTGTGGTGTCTAAGACAGGTGTGTCTAAAGCAAGTGGTTACTTAATTAGGCCCGCTACTTACGTAACGGAGAACCTCCCACTTACCTGGCACTTACCTGGCCACAGGAGGAATAAAGAGGCAGTAGAGGATTTATCCTGCGATTTATCTTCTGGAAGTCTAGGATCGGTCTAGTGACTTGACCTAGGTGACCATTAGATCTAGGGTTACTTGTGCATATTTTGTGATTTGATTTTTCAAAATTCGTCTTTTTCAAAAAAAAAAAAAACCAAAACCACTTTCTCTAATTATCACAACGCTGCCACTTGTGCTAAACTATTTAGTGCATGCTCGGCTGGACACGGAATTCTAGTGCCCGTCTTGTCCGTGTTTCTCCTATCGACTTCGAAGTCGGTAATTCTATATCTTCTTCTTCTTCACCCACTACCACATCCACTTCGATGGACGGATCTCCATCGAACTTCTTTAACACCACTTTGCCACCATCCGCAGATGCGTAGAATCCATCCCGCATCTCTCTTCAAGAGAGATCCTACCCTATTCGAGGTCCTCTTTCTACTTGTCTTTCCATTCCACCAGGCAATGGGGACAACTTTGAAATTAAACCTCAATACATCAATCTTTTACCCAAATTTCACGATCTCGAGTCTGAAGACACATACGTTTTTATTACCAAATTTGAAAACGTATGCGCTATGATCGGTACTTCACAGCTTTCTGTGGATGCTATGAAATCGCGTCTTCTCCCGTTCACTTTGTGCGATTTAGCCGAGAAGTGGCTTTATAACACAGCTGCACACACTATTTCAAACTGGGATGAATTCGCCATAACTTTCCTTAAGAAATTCTACCCCAATCATAAGACATCCCGAGTCCGTAGCGAAATAAATCAATTTACCCAGCTTCCCAATGAACAATTTTCGAAGTGTTTTGAACGCTTCAAGGATCTGTTAGTTAAATGTCCTCATCATGGAATCCATCATGGGATTTGTGCAGAATCATATATGAGGGCATTAATCCTACAACAAAACAGGTGCTTGAATCCATGTGTCAAGGCAACTTCATGTCTAAAGACGATGGTGAAGCTTGGAAATTTTTAGAAGATTTTGCTGAAAAAACTTTACAATGGGAGAGTGTAAGTCAATCATCGTCTAGAGGTTGTATCCATCAACTGGATGTTTCCATAGGAGTCAAAGCTGAAATGGCAGCAATGCAAAAGAAGCTTGAAGCCATGGAACACAAATTCTTATTTGCCTCCCTAAATCAAATGAAACTCCCTAAAACTGTCTGTGGATGCTGTTCTGATCCATCACATCTGACGGAAGAATGTCCATTGAATTCTCCATTTCAAGGTCAAGAGCATACTAATGCTTCTTTCCAGCAAAGACCTAGAAACGTGTAACGTTTTAGAAATCGTAATGTGAATTTTTCCGTTTTTGGGTAAAATTTGTTGGTATTTTCTGTTTTAAACCGACTGTGATCAAACGACCCTATATAAACTTGCCAGCATCTAGTTTGGCTAAAATAAAGCTAGTGCGCAAGCTTTGGGGGTATATGGGACGTTTTGGTTCAATTTGAATTTTTCCCAATTTTAATATTATTTTAATGCGGTATTCACATTTTGGGAAATTTCTCTTTAGCGGTCTTTTCTTCAATTTTTCTTGTGTAAACCTAACCCACATAATATCTAGATTCATTGTGTGGACTTGGATTAATGGTTTAAAGAAAAAGAAAAGAAAAGGTTTTGTAGATGTATGCATGTGTGCATATGTGTATGTGAATGCATTTAATGCATTAATGTTGGTAATTGCTAGGAAACTCTCACAAAACCCTTCCCTCCCTCACTTGGCCGAATCCCTCTCTCTCTCTCTACTGCTCTTGATCTTTTCCCTTCCCTTCTTCTTCAATTCTAACACACTAAATCCTAAAAATCCCAAAATATATCACAAAAATCACATCTTTGATCACATTTGCCTTGGAGCTAGGAGAAGCTTGGATCTTTGAGTTCTTTTAGCTAAGTAACGATCTCTATCTCTTCTTTAATTAGTTTTAGTGCCTTGTAGCTAGTTATTTTCAGTTTAGATTGGTTAAAGTTTAGTTTGATGCGTATATCGTATTTTAGTATCAATTTGTGATATCTATGATCTGCTATGACCCGGATTTGTTACTAGAAAACCAAACAAAATACTTGTGATGTACCTGTGACCCTGGAGCACCACCTTAGACACGAGACCCACCCCACCGGCCAGGGCTGGCGACGAGAAGCCAAATTCCGGCGACATCGGTTTTTCTTGAGAGTTGGGGTGTGGGATTTTGAGGGTAGGTCTATGCTGTGGTTTGGGTGTATTTGGTCTTGTTTGTTTGTTTAGTTTTCACTGTATGAAAATTCTGGGATCACCTAGGTAGTTTCTAGTATTTTGTGTCCGCGCGATACGTTATCCGACACGGATCGTGCACTTTGGGTGGTTTTGCTCTTAAGTTGTTTTCGTCGTGTCGCTACGCGCGTTAGCCACAATACGAACACTTGAGAGTATGTTTTGTGTTGTTGCGTCGTTCTAATGTAGTGTGTACGTGTTTTAGGGTTATTATTAATATACACTTGTTTTATTGTCTTAATATTGTAGGTTCGCAGGCGGGGACTACGGACACAGCTACAAAGGGAAAACAGGTGGTTGGCTTCACTTAACCAGGAGCGTTGGTGAGTAGATTTAACATCTACAGGGGAATCGCCCGCATGGCGTTATGCGTCTGAGCTAGAGATATTAATTTTGTCGCATATTCTATGTCATGTTTAGAATTGCGCATTTACCCTACTGCTTAGTAAATTATTGTGCTTGGACTAGTATCCTTAGGACACTGCACTATTATTGACGGCTCATGTTGCACGAGCACTGATTGTATGCCACACACACCGTCAATAATTTCCATGTCACGCACAACCCAAATATAGAAATGATATTGTCTGGTTAGGGATATTGTGACATTGATTCATATTTCTTATCGCATATGACATATAGCATACATGTATACCTACATGCTTACACATATGCTTTGACATACTAGTTACCTATATACCTATTGTAACACCCGAGTCCAATAATACTATTTCTGTTACTGGTTGAGTGTTTGACATTGCTCATTTCATTTATCTTGCTTGTTTGGTTCTTATTGCAAAATTTTAACCGGCTAAGTCAGTTTTGCATATAACAAATTTTAACACCTAAAGTAAAATTAAAAATATCTATATTGGCCTACTCGTCACCCCTAGCCGCGTGGTAGCGTCCGCGCGTCGAGTTTTCATCCCGTTCAGTGAAACGGGCGAGTTTGGACGGCTACGCGCCCGTACAGGTGTCCGACTTGGGGGCATGCTTTTTAATCATAAAACATTTCATTTTAAAATTTGGAACCCGCTTAAAATCCTATTATTTGAATTTCAAATTTTTGGGCGCAACCCGGGTGCGATTTGGAAATATTTCATTTAGCGCCAAAATCCCAATTTAATAAAATATTCTAAAACTATATAATATATTCATCTGTTATCTTTATGTAATCCTTTTAAATTCTTTCTGTTTCTCGCCTCAGCCAATCGCGGGGGACTTAAACCCCCGTGGGCCCCATCTTTCCCTCTCTCTATCTCTCCTCTCTCTTTCCCTGTCTCTCTCTCTCTCTCTGATTTCTCTTTCTCTCTCTCTCTAACTCTCTCTCTCTCTATCCCTATATATAATACGTTCCTCGTCCCCGTTCTTTTCACCGAGCGATCACGAAACCCTAACCCCATCACAACCCTAGCCCAGCCTTGTTCCCCGTCGCCGCCGCGCCCTCGTCGCCGACGCCACCACCACCATCACCCTCGTCGCAGCCGCTACCCATTCCTTCCTCCTCTCCCTTCTCCCCGTGCACCCAACACCGTGGCCACCTGCACCCACCGTGCCCGTCGTCGCCGCAGCAACCCGTCGCCGACGACGCCAGCGTCTCCCCCTTCGCCCCTCTTCCCGACCTCGACACCTTCCTCCTCCTCACGAGTGCCGGCGCCGCAACAGAACCCAAACAGCAACCCTATCACCTTCTCCGGTTTGCCGGAAAACGCCGCCGTCGACCCTCTTCGTCGTCACCTGCGCCACCGCCGACCACCTCCTCTTCACCTGCACCTAGACCCGGCCATTCCCTCTCCCTCCTCACCGTTTCTCCTTCTCCAGCAGCCTGCAGCCGAGTCTGCCACCGCCGCTCCCTCGCCGGCGCCCCATCGCCGTCGACCCCGTCGCTATCGCGACACTTGCAACCCCAGTAACCTTCCCTTCACTTTCCCCTTCCTTTTTCCCCTCGCTGGTTGTTATTTGTCCGTGCGTAGTATTTGCTAACTTTTGTCGCTGTTTTGGCGGTTCGCCGGAATCCGGCCGTGCCGACGACTTGACCCGACATTCCAGCAAGGTACTCCGGTCCGCGTGGTCCCGCTGTTCGTTGTTTGGATTCGATCCGTGACCCGTGCGTCCGTCGCGTGTTTTCCGCCGACGTTACGTCCGTTTTTCCCGGTTCGCGAACCGTCGAGGCAAGTATTACTTGCTACATGCTATGCTATACAAATTAAGTGTGCTTGACTCATTAAACTTGCAAAAATTAACTAGGTGTAGTTACTTTTCTCATTTGGACGAAATATGACTTATATCATGATACAGTTAACCTAAACCGCATTTTGCCACTTTAACCCTAATAACGAAGTTACCCGTTAATCACATTTACCGTTTAAAGGATGGTAACCTTACACTTGTAGCTCTATTACATTCTGATATCGATAACAGTATTGCACCATCATGTGATCCATTGCACCGCAAGGGTGCTCGAAACTTGTTAATATGATAATACGACTGCACTATATTAATGCATCATTATGATTAAATGAACTACTTGTGTTGTTTAATTCATTGCCTATTTCCTGCTGTTATTCCTTGTTCGATTTTATGCCTGTTGTGAGCACACCCTCGATTTTGTTACATATTGACTTGACCTTGCTACACATGACATATATATATACCGATGCACCGGACATGGTACCCTTTACTATCGACTTAACCTGATGTACCATGACCTGACCTGTTACCTGATCTCATGCCTAATGCCAACAAACCTGACTTGGGGTCCTCATGGACCATTCCTGTTGTCTATCCAGACAAACCTGACCTTTACCTGATCCTGTGTTGGCATTAGTCCTTGATTCCTGAATACCTGACTTCACACATATAACCTGGGGGTATGGGGAAATCAAACGGGTAATCTAAAGTGTAACTTAAAAGGGTATTACTTGATCCGTGGTCCCGGGGGGTAACGGGACAGAGCCATTCGTAACTCTTACATTCCTGATCCGTGGTCCCGGGGGGCAACGGGACAGAACCATTATTGGTTCCCATCTTCCTGATCCATGGTCCCGGGGGGTAACGGGACATATCCTTTGAGTTACATGGAGGATTACTCGAATTGATTTCAAAGACTTTAGAATAGAAAACCCGATAGAACAGTTTAGTTACCCACTGCACACTACCCTGCACTGCTTGTCTCATACTATTGCTTTATTCATGTTTATTCCTGCATTGCTTATTACCATGTTCATATTATATTATTGGTTGACATGACGCGCTGACGTCTGGGTTTTGCATGGCCCAGATTCTTTACCACTGTCGCTGACCGAGCAGGAGTACTTCAGCCAGCAGGCTGATTTGTG
Source organism: Agapanthus africanus (assembly GCA_030015575.1). Taxonomy (NCBI): domain Eukaryota; kingdom Viridiplantae; phylum Streptophyta; class Magnoliopsida; order Asparagales; family Amaryllidaceae; genus Agapanthus; species Agapanthus africanus. The sequence goes on along the minus strand of CM057350.1, from coordinate 123,832,258 downwards.
AGTTCTGTAGTGATTAGTTTATTTCTTGCATTTTATTTCCAGATGTGAGCCCGCATTATGGGACGTACTTTTCTATTATTGTATTGGATCTTTTGCTTCCGCACTTATTTATCATTGACTCTTGTTATTCTGGATTTGGACATGTGTTAGATAGTTTTTTTTTATCCTGTTCTTGATATCTCTACAGCCGCAATGTGACTGTGGATGGATACTTCCTACCCACAGGTAGCATGGTTGGCTATGTCACGTGCCCAATCTTGCGTACTCTGGGAAGCGGGGCGTGACATGGTTCTTTTGGTATCAGAGCCATAGGTTAGCTGGGTTGATTCTTTTGTAGTTGGGTATTGTACCCAATACACGAATCAGAATACCCGTGTTTAGGAAACATGTCCTGCCACCTTGACCGTTTTACCATTCTTGAATCACATTCTTCCTGATTATATCTTTTACGACGCGCAAACTTACTTTGCATGTCGACTCGAAAACCTGATTCCTTGTTATCTCTAGGACTTAGGCGACTTGGGTGGAGTTAAGTAATTGTGGCTATGATACCGCGGCATAGTTACAATGCGGTACTCTATTTAAGTATCTTGGAGTTCTAGCCTTGATCCATATTCAGAATCTATCATCATGCTAATGTTGGGTGTTTTGAGTTCAGGATTATGGCAGGTAAGAAGTTGAAGACGTACCAGAGGCCTGTGAATGAAGCCGCCATGCTTGGAGTGATAAGAGGAATGCTGGAAATCAAAGAAACAGACCGAGCTGATCCAGCAGCAAGCGGACTCGTTTCGGGAAGGTTTGCAGATCGTTCAGCAGTCTGTGAACGATGTTGGAACTAGACCAGTTGACCGAGTAGGGACCGTAGCGGATTTCAGACATTTGGGTCCGTCTACATTTACTGGTTTAAAGGAGCCGTTGCCAGCCGAGCAGTGGCCAGTCGGCACGGAGAATTTGCTGATTGCGGTACAGATTCCAGAGGACAAAGGAGTTGATGTGGTGCGCATTCAGCTAGTGGATTACGCCCGAGAGTGGTGGCTTGTGGAAGAGACCAGCTTGCCCAAGCCGATCAGTTGGGCGGAGTTTTCTAAGAGTTTCCTGGAGAAATTCTTCCCGCGGACCGCACGGGAGGAAATGGAAGAGAAATTTATTGGGCCAAGGCAGAATGGAACACCCATGGACGTGCATGCAGCAGAATGGACGGGACTCAGTAGTTTTGCTGGACCTTTAGCTGCCAACGATGCACACAGCAGTTGCGGTAAGGAAGCAGTCCTGTCGGGCCAGTCGAGTTTAGGGCTAGGCCGACAAACGGTGTTCTTGCAGCTACGGAAGTTGATGGTTGTTAAGAACCGGTGGTGGTTCGTGATTTCATGGACGTAGTTGAAGATATATCGGGCTTACCGCCGAAGCGAGACGTGGAGTTCGCGATTGACCTTATTCCTGGTGCAGCGCCAGTATCTAAAGCTTATTATCCAATGGCACCAGTGGAATTGGAAGAAGTTAAGAAGCAAGTTGGTGAATTGCTTGAGAAGGGTTGGATTCGAAGCAGCAACTCGCCTTAGTGAGCTCCAGTTCTTTTAGTAAAGAAGAAGGATGGCACGAGGAGGATGTGCATTGATTATAGAGAATTAAACCGGGTGACTATTAAGAACAAGTACCCGATCCCTCGCATTGGAGAACTTTTTTTGAGCAGCTTAGTGGCGCGAGGGTGTTCTCGAAACTGGATTTGCGATCCGGATATCATCAGGTCCGAGTAAAAGCAGAAGATATTTGCAAGACGGCGTTTCGAACTCGGTATGGACATTTCGAGTATCTAATGATGCCCTTCGGAGTAACGAATGCGCCGGCAATATTCATGGATTTGATGAACCGAATCTTTTTACCATTCTTGGACCAGTTTATTATAGTATTCATTGAAGACATTCTGGTTTACTCGAAGAGTTCGGAAGAGCATGCTGAGCATTTGAAGATCGCACTGCAGACACTGAGACAGGAGAAATTGTATGCGAAGATGAGTAAGTGCGAATTTTGGCCGGAAGAAGTGAAGTTTCTGGGGCATGTTGTGTCGGGCGACGGAATCGCCGTCGATCCCGAAAGATTGCAGCAGTTCGAGATTGGCCTATTCCAAGGAATGTGGCTGAGATAAGAAGTTTCCTTGGTTTGGCCGAATACTACAGGAGATTTGTGGAGAACTTCGCTCGTTTAGCAGAACCGTTGACCAAGCTTACACGCAAGGAAGTACCTTTTATTTGGACGGATAGATGTGCATTGGCCTTCGAGATGTTGAAGCAGAAGTTGATAACCGCCCCTATCCTGACCGTACCAGACAATTCCGGAGGACTGGTGATTCACAGCGACGCATCTGGAAAAGGATTGGGATGTGTTTTGATGCAGAATGGGAAGGTCGTAGCTTACGCATCAAGACGACTGAAGACCCATGAGAAGAATTATCCGACTCATGACTTGGAGCTTGCGGCTGTGATCTTCGCCTTGAAGATTTGGAGACACTACCTTTTGGGCGAGAGAGTCGAAGTTTTTACAGATCACAAGAGTTTGAAGTATGTGTTCACTCAGAAGGAGTTGAACATGAGGCAACGCAGATGGTTGGAGCTGATGGCCGACTACGACCTTGATCTTAAGTACCATCCGGGAAAAGTTAACGTCGTGCCGGATGCGCTTAGTCGGTTACCAGCGATTCAAGTATTGACTACACAGAGGGAGATCATTGCGGATTTTCGAAGATTTGACTTGGAGGTTGTGCTACCACACTCTACGGGACAGTTGATGCAGTTGCAAGTACAGTCGTCCTTAGTTGAGAAGATTAAAGCGGCACAATCGCAGGATCCTAGACTGCAAAGGTTTCGAGAGCAGGTTGAAGCTGGACTACGAACAGATTTACTGGTCCACGAAGATGGTTCGTTGAGGTATGGTAGCCGTGTGTGTGTGCCAAAGGGGGATATGCGTGAAGAGCTTATGAAGAGGGCACACAGTTCAGCTTACTCTGTACATCCAGGAGGTACAAAGATGTACCGAGATATTCGACAGCATTTCTGGTGGGAAGGTATGAAACGGGAGATCGCCCGCTTCGTGGCTAAGTGCTTGGTATGTCAACAAGTCAAGGCTGAGAACCAAAGGGTTGCTGGTTTGTTGCAACCACTTCCGATTCCTCAGTGGAAGTGGGAACATATAACCATGGGTTTCGTAACGGCTTTACCGCGGAGTCCAAAGGGCAACAATGCAGTATGGGTAATTGTCGATCGGTTGACCAAGGCAGCTCACTTTATTCCTTTTCGGGTTGGTCAATCAACGGAGACTTTGGCAGAGCGGTACATGCAGGAGATTGTAAGATTGCATGGAGTACCGGTAAGCATCGTGTCCGATCGGGACACTCGGTTCTTATCACACTTCTGGAGGAGTTTACAGGAAAGTTTGGGGACTCGATTGAAGTTTAGCACAGCTTATCATCCTCAAACTGATGGTCAGTCGGAGAGAACGATCCAAACTCTTGAGGATATGTTGAGAGCATGCATGTTGGACTTCAAAGGTTCTTGGGAGGATCACCTACACTTGGTGGAGTTTTCCTACAACAATAGTTTCCAAGCGACTATTCAGATGGCTCCGTTTGAAGCTTTATATGGTCGTAAGTGCCGTTCACCTGTTTGTTGGGATGACGTTGGTGAACGAAGATTATTGGGACCATATTTGGTAGTACAGACCGTTGAGAAGGTTAACGCCATCAGAAAGCATATGAAGGCAGCTCAAGACAGACAGAAAAGTTGGGCTGACACGTCAAGAAGACCTCTAGAGTTCGCCGTGGGTGATTTGGTATTCTTGAAGATATCACCGACTAGAGGAGTGATTCGTTTTGGGAGTCGGGGAAAGCTTAGTCCTCGATTCGTTGGACCCTTCGGGATATTGGAGCGTGTTGGAGAGGTAGCGTACCATTTGGCGTTACCACAGTCCTTGGCAGGTGTGCACGATGTGTTTCATGTATCTCAACTACGAAGGTATGTTCGAGATGAAACCCACGTCTTGGATCATTCGGAGTTAACTGTACGGGAGGACCTAACTTTTGAGGAGCGACCGGTTGAAATCAAGGATCGAAGGGAAAAGGTTCTTAAGAACAAAGTTATCCCCCTTGTGCTAGTCTCTTGGGGTAATCGATCGCATGGAGAATCCACTTGGGAGCGAGAAGACGAGATCCGGCAGAAGTTTCCTCACCTTTTCCTGTAGTTATCTATCTTGTATTCTTGGAATTTCGAGAACGAAATTCTTTTGTAGTTGGGTATGATGTAACACCCGAGCCCAATAATACTATTTCTGTTACTGGTTGAGTGTTTGACATTGCTCATTTCATTTATCTTGCTTGTTTGGTTCTTATTGCAAAATTTTAACCGGCTAAGTCAGTTTTGCATATAACAAATTTTAACACCTAAAGTAAAATTAAAAATATCTATATTGGCCTACTCGTCACCCCTAGCCGCGTGGTAGCGTCCGCGCGTCGAGTTTTCATCCCGTTCAGTGAAACGGGCGAGTTTGGACGGCTACGCGCGCGTACAGGTGTCCGACTTGGGGGCATGCTTTTTAATCATAAAACATTTCATTTTAAAATTTGGAACCCGCTTTAAATCCTATTATTTGAATTTCAAATTTTTGGGCGCAACCCGGGCGCGATTTGGAAATGTTTCATTTAGCGCCAAAATCCCAATTTAATAAAATATTCTAAAACTATATAATATATTCATCTGTTGCCTTTTTAACCATTTAATCTTTATGTAATCCTTTTAAATTCTTTCTGTTTCTCGCCTCAGCCAATCGCGGGGGACTTAAACCCCCGTGGGCCCCATCTTTCCCTCTCTCTATCTCTCCTCTCTCTTTCCCTGTCTCTCTCTCTCTCTCTGATTTCTCTTTCTCTCTCTCTCTAACTCTCTCTCTCTCTATCCCTATATATAATACGTTCCTCGTCCCCGTTCTTTTCACCGAGCGATCACGAAACCCTAACCCCATCACAACCCTAGCCCAGCCTTGTTCCCCGTCGCCGCCGCGCCCACGTCGCCGACGCCGCCACCACCATCACCCTCGTCGCAGCCGCTACCCATTCCTTCCTCCTCTCCCATCTCCCCGTGCACCCAACACCGTGGCCACCTGCACCCACCGTGCCCGCCGTCGCCGCCGCAACCCGTCGCCGACGACGCCAGCGTCTCCCCCTTCGCCCCTCTTCCCGACCTCGACACCTTCCTCCTCCTGACGAGTGCCGGCGCCGCAACAGAACCCAAACAGCAACCCTATCACCTTCTCCGGTTCGCCGGAAAACGCCGCCGTCGACCCTCTTCGTCGTCACCTGCGCCACCGCCGACCACCTCCTCTTCACCTGCACCCAGACCCGGCCATTCCCTCTCCCTCCTCACCGTTTCTCCTTCTCCAGCAGCCTGCAGCCGAGTCTGCCGCCGCCGCTCCCTCGCCGGCGCCCCATCGCCGTCGACCCCGTCGCTATCGCGACACTTGCAACCCCAGTAAGCTTCCCTTCACTTTCCCCTTCCTTTTTCCCCTCGCTGGTTGTTATTTGTCCGTGCGTAGTATTTGCTAACTTTTGTCGCTGTTTTGGCGGTTCGCCGGAATCCGGCCGTGCCGACGACTTGACCCGACATTCCAGCAAGGTACTCCGGTCCGCGTGGTCCCGCTGTTCGTTGTTTGGATTCGATCCATGACCCGTGCGTCCGTCGCGTGTTTTCCGCCGACGTTACGTCCGTTTTTCCCGGTTCGCGAACCGTCGAGGCAAGTATTACTTGCTACATGCTATGCTATACAAATTAAGTGTGCTTGACTCATTAAACTTGCAAAAATTAACTAGGTGTAGTTACTTTTCTCATTTGGACGAAATATGACTTATATCATGATACAGTTAACCTAAACCGCATTTTGCCACTTTAACCCTAATAACGAAGTTACCCGTTAATCACATTTACCGTTTAAAGGACGGTAACCTTACACTTGTAGCTCTATTACATTCTGATATCGATAACAGTATTGCACCGTCATGTGATCTATTGCACCGCAAGGGTGCTCGAAACTTGTTAATATGATAATACGACTGCACTATATTAATGCATCATTATGATTAAATGAACTACTTGTGTTGTTTAATTCATTGCCTATTTCCTGCTGTTATTCCTTGTTCGATTTTATGCCTGTTGTGAGCACACCCTCGATTTTGTTACATATTGATTTGACCTTGCTACACATGACATATATATATACCGATGCACCGGACATGGTACCCTTTACTATCGACTTAACCTGATGTACCATGACCTGACCTGTTACCTGATCTCATGCCTAATGCCAACAAACCTGACTTGGGGTCCTCATGGACCATTCCTGTTGTCTATCCAGACAAACCTGACCTTTACCTGATCCTGTGTTGGCATTAGTCCTTGATTCCTGAATACCTGACTTCACACATATAACCTGGGGGTATGGGGAAATCAAACGGGTAATCTAAAGTGTAACTTAAAAGGGTATTACTTGATCCGTGGTCCCGGGGGGTAACGGGACAGAGCCATTCGTGACTCTTACATTCCTGATCCGTGGTCCCGGGGGGCAACGGGACAGAACCATTATTGGTTCCCATCTTCCTGATCCGTGGTCCCGGGGGGTAACGGGACATATCTTTTGAGTTACATGGAGGATTACTCGAATTGATTTCAAAGACTTTAGAATAGAAAACCCGATAGAACAGTTTAGTTACCCACTGCACACTACCCTGCACTGCTTGTCTCATACTATTGCTTTAATCATGTTTATTCCTGCATTGCTTATTACCATGTTCATATTATATTATTGGTTGACATGACGCGCTGACGTCTGGGTTTTGCATGGCCCAGATTCTTTACCACTGTCGCTGACCGAGCAGGAGTACTTCAGCCAGCAGGCTGATTTGTGAGTTCTGTAGTGATTAGTTTATTTCTTGCATTTTATTTCCAGATGTGAGCCCGCATTATGGGACGTACTTTTCTATTATTGTATTGGATCTTTTGCTTCTGCACTTATTTATCATTGACTCTTGTTATTCTGGATTTGGACATGTGTTAGATAGTTTTTTTTATCCTGTTCTTGATATCTCTACAGCCGCAATGTGACTGTGGATGGATACTTCCTACCCACAGGTAGCATGGTTGGCTATGTCACGTGCCCAATCTTGCGTACTCTGGGAAGCGGGGCGTGACACCTATAGAGTATCGTACCATTAGCGATAGATACATACACAACTAAGGACATAGCTACAGGTGTACTTTTCTTTTCATACTTCACTTATACCTGGAGGGTATATCACATCATTACTAATAGGTAGATACCTATTTTCTGCTATACTTTCATATGTTCACATATATCTGGCTATAGCTACGTATTTACCCTGATTGATGTATATTTAAGAATTTGAGAAATTAGGAACCGCATGATATTCATATTAACTTGTTGCAGTTAATTAGCGGCTTTTCCTTTATACGCTTACATTACAGTTTTATGTTGCGTATACTTTATTCATAGATTTTCGCATTGAGATATGGATTTTTCATGATGTTTTCTGGATTTGGAGACCGTGGGAGTTCATGAAATTATGCATTATTTGAAAAATCCGGTTTCCCTTGATATGACATTTCAGCATCCACCATGAGATTTATCGGTTCTGATATATATATATATATATAACCTATGCGAGGAGGCGTCGTGAGCCGTATGAGGGTACATGGTGGGGTCCGGAGGTACCCCGGACAAGAAGATCGAAGGTCCATGCCGTTGAGCCTGGCAGGGGAACCATACCATCCGGTGAAATTACCTATGACTCGGCGGTTATCATGGGGATACCGTTGGGAGTCATGTACGTATGGATACGTGGAAAGACGGGGGTCAGAGCTAGGCACTCATGCTTTTCGGATAGCGTGTGATACGTACCTATCAGGGTGCCAGTCTTGGTGACAGCACCTGATGGATCAGCATTTCTATGTCGATGCTTGACACATTGGTTTCATGATATTCTTTTTACTCCGTTGTATATATAACAGGGGATTGAGCCGCTGTTATATATTCCCTTACACCAATATTAGTGGAATGGGACGCTAATATATGTGTATTAACATTAATTATATACATCATCATATTTTATTCATGCAAATATACCTAGAATGTAAAAGACTCATTGACATTGGATTTAAGACATTTGAGAATTCATCTGATATTGATTACAGGATATATATGAGATTGCTGATTTTGTACACTCGGGATATGTGAGATCTACTTGATATTGTACATTAGGGGTATACGAGATACACTTGATATTGTACATACGGGATATGTGAGATCTACTTGATAGTGTACATTCAGGATTTGTGAGACTTATATGATATGAGAGCCAATTTAGGGGCTGATTTGAGAAATTGGGATTTGGATTGTCTTGATGGATTTTGATCCTATCACGATGTCAAGATTCCGTGAAAATGACATGTTTCATTCCATACTCTACATTTACTGTTTATGCACTGCTTCATGTATTAGTTGTACCTGCTAGTGTACTTTTCATGATTTTTGCATTATATATGACCATTCATTGATATCAAATGCTTATGTTAGATTCGCGTTGTACGTGCATACTCGCGATTACCTGCATATGTTATTTACTATTCACGAGTTGGCAATTCACCCCCGTTGTGCCACAGTGTTTGCAGGTGTTCCTCAGGATAGTCAGAGGCAGGCTATTTTCATCCTTCGTATCATCTTTTGGCTGCGGATACCACTTCGCCTGACAGTGTGCAGTTTTGCCCAGGTGGGTTTTGTGGTTATCCGATGTTGTATTGTATATTCATTGTATCCATGTACTCTCCATCTACCAGTATTATGTATGACTTAGTGACTTGGTGTGAGGACGATATTGTATATTATTCTGTGACTTGGAGGTTTTTATGCAGTTTTATTTATATCGTCTCTTTCTTCGCTACGGCGTCGTATATTTGTTGTGGTGTTTGTTTTCTGCCGTTGGGCGTGGATTTTGCTCCCGTTTGGAATGCTTTATATATATTTATGTTGTACCCATTTTTGGGGCTGGTTTTTACAAAGGAGGTGCTGCCAAAATTTTAAAGAAGGAAAGTTGGACTTTTAAAGAATTTGGGTTGTGATTTCAAATATTTCAAAACTCCTATTATCACTTTCTTTTTCTTTGATGGTTTAGATTTCTGGGTTTTGGCTTTCTTTTACTGCGTTACGCTTGGAGACGTTGCGTAGTATTAGGGCCGTCACGTGCCAATTTCGGGTCGTGACAAAACGATCCGTATTCTTCCACTTATAATCAGGGTTGGAGAAATCATCCTAATTTTGCTTGGAACCAACACCAAACTCAAAATACGGTTCCAAACCAAAACAACTTTCAAAGGGTCTCTCTACAACAACAGCAACCACTACAACTGATTCAGCACCCCTATCAATCACAAAACTTTCAAAATCCGGTCAACGCTTCTGCACCGTATAATTCTTTGCAATTGGCCGGTACTGATAATTTCTCTTCACTCGAACAAACAATGAATTTGATTCTGAAAAATTTCATGCAACTTTCGGCTGAGATAAAGTCTTCTGTCGATAATATTAAGAAAGATACCACCTCCCAAAGTGAGAGTATTAAATCGATGGAAGCACAAATTGCACGATTAAATGCCAAAATGAGTGCTAGAGAGAAAGAGAAATTTCCATCTCAACCCCTACCGAATCCTGGACATTCACAACACTACAATGTGAATGCCATTACAACGTTGAGATCCGAAAGAGTGCTGAATAATCAAGTCGGTGAAGAGATTGATAATAATGATGAATCTATCAATAACACCCAGGCTTTCACTTCCACTTTTCCTTCTACTTCTACTTCCACTTCTGACCCTTGTTCGTCTACCCCACCACCTTCTTGCGAGCCTATTCTTCATTTTCCTCAAGGCTCGAACCCTCGGTACAATTCTTCTAGTCCACCAAAGACGATCCCTACTTCTATTCTGGGATCTGTTCCACACACACCACCTTCTCCAATGTCGGACCCAGCTATTATTGCTAAAGCTCCTTATCCGAATTGGTTAAAGGGAAACCAATCGAGTCCACATATAGAGAAGATTATGGAAATGTTTAAACATATTAACATCAATATCTCTCTCCTAGATGCTATTCAACAAGTCCCGTCTTATGCGAAAATTTTAAAGGACTTGTGCACCAGGAAGAGGAAGACTCAAGTGCCAAAAAAGGTATTCATGACAAATAATGTTAGCATTGCTTTTACCCCACAATTACCAAAGAAACGTAAGGACCCTGGCTGTCTTACAATCTCGATTTCTATTGGAGGTAAAAACATTAACCGTGTTTTACTTGACCTTGGCGAAGTGTTAACCTGCTTCCATATTCTGTTTACAAGCAGTTAGGGATTGGAGAGTTGAAACCAGCTCATTGCACTCTCCAAATGGCAGACCGATCAATCACCAAACCAAGGGGGAACTAGAGGATGTGTTAATTAAATTCGGGGAATTTATATTCCCTGTAGATTTTATTGTTCTAGATACACAGCCTGTAGCAAACCCACGGAACCAAATTCCGGTGATTCTTGGTCGACATTTCCTAGCCACTTCCAATGCTGTCATAAATTGTCGAAACGGTTCTATGACCCTATCCTTCGGGAAGATGTCAATTGAGCTGATCATTTATAAGATTGGAAGTCAGCCATCTGAACCCTCTTCTCACATTCTTGATGTCTGTTTTGTCCACGAGATAGCTTCTGAAAGCTGTAAGGTTGATGAACTTTGCTTTGATGATCAGCACATCAATGTTTGATCTTGCACATCTTAGTGAGGACACTTTTGATGAGTCTACTCCTGAGTCTGAAACTTTTGACTCATCACTTTCAGAGTCTGTATCCTTTACAGGCTACGAGCTTCTTCATGAATCTGAATGTCATTTTCTTACCCCACCTTCTATTGTTTCTCCGCCGACATTAGATCTCAAATTATTACCTTCTCATCTTAAATATGCATATTTAGGTGAGAATGAGTCTTTACCTCTGATCATATCTGCTTCTCTAGCTTTAGAGCAAGAGAATGCTCTTTTGACGGTCTTGAGATCTAATAGACAGGCTTTTGGTTGGATAATGGCTGACATCAAAGGGATTAGTCCCTTGATTTTTGAACATCATATACATCTGATGGATGAAGCCAAGCCAACCCGAGAACCATAAAGACGGTTAAATCCCGTCATGAAGGAGGCGGTAAAGAAAGAAATCGTCAAATGCCTTGACAGTGGTATTATTTACCCAATCTTTGATAGCCAATGGGTAAGTCCAATTCATATAGTCCCTAATAAATCTGGCATCACGGTCATAACAAATAAAGCAAATGAGTTAATCTAGACACGCACTCAAACTGGGTGGCGTATATGTTTTGATTATAGAAAACTCAATGCTGTAACGAGGAAAGACTACTTTCCTCTACCTTTTATTGACCAGATGTTGGAACGCTTAGCTGGACATGAATATTATTGTTTCATGGACGGATACTCTGGCTATAACCAGGTCCCTATTGCTGAAAAGGATCAAGATAAAACCACATTTACTTATCCTTTTGGTATTTTTACTTATAGACGCATGCCCTTTGAGTTATGCAATGCTCCCGCTACATTTCAGCGGTGTATGATGGGGATATTCTCGGACATGGTCGAGAATTTTCTGGAGATTTTCATTGACGATTTCTCGATATTCGGAGATTCTTTTGATGACTGCCTATCTCATCTTGACACAGTTCTTACTTGTTGTAAAGATAAGAACTTAATCTTGAATTGGGAAAAATGCCATTTCATGGACCAAGAAGGCATTGTGCTTAGACATGTCATTTCAAGGAAAGGCATTGAGGTCGACAGAGCTAAAATAGATATCATTCATAAACTTCCTCATCCCAAATGCGTCAAAAATATACGATCTTTTCTTGGCCATGCAGGCTTTTACAGGAGATTCATTAAAGATTTTAGCAAAATTGCTAGACCCTTAACTCTTCTCTTGGCCAAGGACACAACATTTCACTTTGACTCGAATTGTGAGGCTGCTTTTGACTCACTTAAAAATTCTCTCACTACAGCCCATGTTCTATCATCTCCTGATTGGAACCACCCGTATGAGCTAATGTGTGATGTATCAGATTTTGCTGTTGGTGCAGTCTTAGGACAGCACATTGATAAGATGCCACACGTGATTTATTATGCAATTAAGACCCTGAATGATGCTCAAGTTAATTATACAACCACCGAAAAAGAACTTTTGGCAGTTGTATTTGCATTAGAAAAATTCAGGCCTTACTTGATTGGCTCACCAATTGTTGTGTACACTGACCACTCCGCCTTAAAACATCTTTTATCGAAGAAAAATGCTAAAGGTAGGTTAATACGTTGGAGCCTTCTATTACAAGAATTTGATCTCATCATTCGAGATAAGAAAGGATGTGAAAACGTAGTAGCCGACCATCTTTCACGCATCTCTTCTTCACCTGTGACCCTGCCAATTAATGAATCTTTTCTGGACGAACAACTCTTGAATGTATCCGCCGAACCTTGGTTCGGGGTTATTGTGAATTATCTTGCAATAGGACTTATTCCCCGCGAATGGTCGAAACAGGACAAACATAGATTTCTATCCCACATAAAACACTTTTACTGGGATGAACCCTATTTGTTTAAGTATTGTCCTGACCAGATCATTCGCAGATGTGTCCCCAATGATGAATTCAAGAGCATTCTATCTTTCTGTCATGATCAGGCATGTGGAGGTCACTTTGGTCCTCGAAAGACGGTGGAGAAGGTTTTGCAATGCGTTTTTTATTGGCCGACATTATTCAAAGATGCATTTAATCATTGTAAAATCTGTCCACGGTGTCAAAAAAGTTCGTTAAGCGGTAAGGAAGCGAGAAAGTCTCAAGTCTAAACCATCTCCTTTCTTCGTTGATCGAGCGGCAGACAAGGGTTCAGACAGGAAAGGAGATGGGAAGCCCGGAGAGACAGAAAGAACAGAACATGAGGAAGAGGTCTGCAGCGAACGGGTAGGATTTCTCGGAGAAATGAGATGCATCTTCAACCGATCTTGGTGGTTGAAACTTTCGACGTTTGGGGTATTGATTTTATGGGTCCTTTTCCCAACTCTTTTGGAAATTTGTACATATTGCTTGCGGTTGATTATGTCTCGAAATGGGTGGAAGTTATTCCTTGTCGCACTAATGACAACAAGGTTGTCATTAAGTTCCTTAAAGAAAAGTTCTTTTCATGATTTGGACACTCTCGCGCAATCATTAGCGATAACGGGACGCATTTCTATAATCGGTCTTTCGAGACTTTGATGCGGAAATATACAATCAACCACAAACTTTCGACACCCTATCATCCCTAAACGAGCGGGCAAGCTGAAGTTTCCAACATGCAGATCAAACAGATTTTGGAGAAAACAGTTTCTAAAAACCGGAAAGATTGGTCAACCAAATTGACGGATGCTCTTTGGGCATTCTGTACTGCTTTTAAAACTGATCTCGGTATGTTTCCTTATCGTCTAGTGTTTGGTAAGGCCTGCCACCTTCCGGTCGAGATTGAACACAAAGAATTGTGGGCCATTAAAGAATTGAATTTTGACTTAAATCAAGCCTGCAACTTTCGGAAGCTGCAATTAAACAAGCTAAGCGAACTCTGCGATGAAGCTTACGATAATGCTGTGATTGTAAAGAACCGGACTAAGGCATTTCACGATAAAAATATTTTGAGAAAAACTTTTACCTCAGGTTAACAAGTCCTTCTTTACGATTCACGTCTCCATCTTCATATGGGTAAGCTACGATCTCGGTGGAAAGGACCATTTGTTATGCGGTATGTATATCCGCATGGGACGGTTGAGGTTGAAAATGTTGAAAACAGTACAATTTTCAAAATAAATGGGCATAAATTAAAACCGTATTTTTCCACTGACCCCTCGGAGGAACTCCTGTTTTTACAGGAGACGATTTATAATGACTAATTTTTCCTCCACCTCACTTCCATTTCTTGGTATTATTGACTCATTTTTAGAATGGAGGTGAATCATTTATAAATAAAAAAAATAATACTAATAAAAAAATAAATAAAAAATTGTACATAAATAAAGAATAAGTTTGGGGGAGATTTTCATGATCATATTTCATGTCCGTGTTAATAAATTGTTCCTCCCAAGTTTACAGGTTTCTGAGATTTAACAGATGGTTACAGTGAGGACACTGTTGTAAACAAGTTTGGGGAAGGTTTGTGCTTATTTACGCATCACTTTGCATCATACTTTGCATAAGCACAAAACATATAAAAAATGTATACATAAATAAGATAATAAAAGATTAGAAAGTGAAAAATTACATCTAAAAGATTGGAAAATTTTAAGAAAACCATGAAAGTTAGATGTTTTCTTAAACGAAACTAGTAATAAATAGTTATAAGCCGTTGTCCCAAGAGTTAGTAAGATAAAGGAAGTCGCTAATCTGAGGATAAAAATAAGTCTGAAAAATAGTTCCTATTCTGGAAGCCAAACATCTGAACGTTGACACCCTACTATACGCACTTACACACGTCTTGAAACTTAGGATAGTAGAGGATACCTTGAAATGCTCTTGTCTGAAAGCCAAAATACGAAGAAAATAATAAATGAAGAATAAAAATTTAAAATGTTGAAGAAAAATGAACACTGGTTTTGTAATCACCAAGGCAGCATAAAAAAATATAGTGAGGGTGCTTCATTACCTAGTGTCTTAGACCAACTGGTTTAGGAGTCACTGTTAAGCCTTAGGTGTTGCAAGACGAGAAAATTGCTAATTACGCCTAATCAAGCAAGCACATAAGTAATCGGTCGATTAGTATCTCAAGAAGTATTAACGGTCGCATGAAAAATGTGTGAATAATTCCATCTAAATATTCATCGTTTAACAAGTACTGAGGTAGATGGATAAGAGTATGATAGCTTGAATTGAATTCTCCGAGTGTAGGGATGCCATTTACACACACGTAGGGGTATATGATCGGTGTTTGGAAGAAAGGTAGGAATGAAGAATAAAGACAATGTTTTATTGAGAGATGATGTGATTTCTAACATTTTTTCATGACTATTAAGATAGGGCTCATGACAACCGAAAAGTTAGTGTAGTTGGAAACTCTGATTTTCAAAGTCTTTTTTATATAATTCTTATCTTTTTATGTAAATTTCACAGTCTTCCTTTTATTATAGGATTTTGTGGGTGCAATCTGCTGAAAACCCTCAGGAGACAACACTCCTCCTACTAGGGACACCTAGAGGTTTAAAGGCTTGTTGCACGCACTCAGTGTAATCGTGTTGCCTACGAAAGTTTGCTGCTTAGTTTTTTTTCTTATATTTTCTCCTTCTCTTGAATAAAATATATTTGCTCGAGCCGATTAAAATTAAGTTTGGGGGAATTTGTTCAGTTGAAAATATTGCATTCTGTAACATAACAATTTCCTCATTATTCTAATCATCTAAGAGTGTTTATTGTAAATAATACGGATTACAAATTCATCTGCAAAATACCAAATACTACGTGTCATAGTTATAATCAACATTTTGGAGGGAAATTGTGTGCTTATTACTTCACGCATGATATTGTATATCTCAACACTTTTCATCGAGATTTTGTGCGGAAAAATTATTCAGGTCAAAGAACTGGAATCGCAAAAATTGCCGACAAAATACAGCAAGTTAAAGACTTAGAATCTGACAAAGATTCAGAAAAGAAAATAAGATTCCAGATATCAGAAGAAGACCAAAATGCCAACACCAGTACACTGCAGAAACACCATTCAGAGATCTCACCAAATGGCCGCGGAACCGCGGCCGATCCAGCCTGATCCGTCGCGGATCCGCGGTCAAGTTGGCTCATCGGCGAACGTAACTTTTTCCAGAGACTTCCTTATAACCTCCTAGCTTCTTCAAGACGCTTCGAACTCCCTAGCTTTCTCCAGAAGCTTCCCTACAACAGCCAAGCTTCTCATGCAAGCTTCATAACAACCTAATTTCTAGCGAAAGATAAACCTAGTGTTATGCCCCGCTTCCCAGAGTACGCTAAGATGGGCACGTGACATAGCCAACCATGCTCCCTGTGGATAGGAAAAATCCTTCCACAGTCACAATACGGCTGTAGAGATATCAAGAACAGGAAAGTAAACTAACTATCTAGTACGTGTCCATGAGCCAGAATGAATGAGTCAAGAAATAATGATATGCGAAAGCAAAAGATGCAATAAATGAAACACCTGGAAAGCAAAACTACATACCGACAGGAACTTCACCGTTCGGTCTAACAGCGGCAATACTCATGATCAGTCTGCAACAAGGTAGAAGAATCTGGGCCATGCAAAACTCAGACGTCAGCGCGTCATAACATCAAGCAATAATATAAACAGGGGTAGCAATACATGCAAGTATGAGCATAAATGGTAAACAAGTATAACAGTGATACAAGTAAGGACGGTGGGGTAATGTGTAGTGGGTTATCTAAACTGGTCTAGTGGGTTAACTACTCTCAAGTCTTTGAAATCAATTTGATGAATTATCGATGTAAATCAAAAGTATCCCGTGCGTGCCCGAGACCACGGTCAAGATTCTCGGGCTGAATCCGAGACGTGCCGCTAGGCAGTAAAAGGTAGCATGTAAAGATGAGTGATGTCAGCATCATCACCCCGGGGCTGGCCTAGCCCGTAAGACTGATCAGAACAGGTGTCGAACTGTCGAGTTACAAGTCAGATTTCATCATTGATTTCCCCATACCCCCAAGTTATATGTGTTCAAGTCTGGTGGCTTGGTTCAGCAATGCAAGGTATTACCAATGAGGTACAAGCTCCTTCTTGTAATTATTGTGGGAAAATAACTAATTAAAGTGGTAACAGCAACATTAAATACCCCAAGTACACTTTAATTTTAAAGCAATTTTATGTACACTAAAAATGGAGTTATTTAAAAAACAAAATAATTACTTATATATATATATATTGTGCTCAGGTTAAAGTACTCCTTTATGGATTTTAAAAATTTAAAATTTTGTATAGAAAAGTGTATGGGAAAATTAGGGTTGTTACAGGTATTAAGTAATCAAAAACTAATGCCAACTCAGGATCAGGTAGGTGCAGGTTTGTCTGGATAGACAACAGGAACGGTCCGTAAGAGCTACAGGTCAGGTTTGTTGGCATTAGACACAAGATCAGGTAACAGGTGAAGTCATGGTACATCAGGTCAAGTCAAATAATGTATATAGGTGTCATGTCATGTCAGGAGTTGTACGGTACCATGTTGGCTCAAGTAATAGGTGTAACAAGTCACGTCAGGTGGCACAAGATGTCATGTGGGTGCTCATAATAAAACTAACATAAACAAGATTATAAATAAACAAGCATGGGTATTAACAGAACAATAAACTGGAACATGTAATATGATATGCAAATAGGTACAGATTACATTGTATCGATGCACGGTTATCATTTTGTGTTTAAGGGATAGTTTCAACATTTCATGAATACAGTATGACAGATATGGAAGTTAAAATCATGTTAATATGTACTAAGTAATTTAGAGATGCAATGGACAATAAATCAGGTTAGATGTACGCGAACGGTCGTCCGACAGGGTATAAAATAAAAAGGGGTACCGTGGGCTATGCAAATAATTGTTATATGATTTAAATATGATTGTGAGTACCATGTATAATAGAACTAAATGCAACATCGTATGTTTCGAGCGATGAATCTAAAATGATATAACGGGACGTCGAACTGTTAAAATGGAAATTATGGTATTAAAGGTAAACTACAGGTTTAACGTGCACTCAAATAGGTATGTAGTAATTTAAATAGCCTATATAGTAATTTAAATAGCATGTAGCAAGTTTTCACTTGCCTGAACGGATATCATGACGGATGTAGACGCAGCGCCCGAAGTCGGTACAAGTCTCGATGCGCACATACACGTAGAGAACAAAACCTGGCACTCCAAGAATGTGGCCATGCAGGTAAGGAACGTCCACTGGGTTGCTCGGATCGTCGGCAGCGGCACGGCTCCGGCGACGATCGGAAGAAGACAAGATCAAGAAAAGAGAAAAGAAAGAAGAAGAAGAAGAAAAGGAGAAGAAGAAGAAAAGGAGAAGAAGAAAAAGAAGATAGGTTGGGGTCCTTCGGGTTTGGTGCTTGTGGACAGAGGCGAGGCTAGGGGACGTCGACGGGGTTTTCCGGTGATCACCGGAAAAGTACGAGATCAAGAAAGAAAAGAGGAAAGATGAAGAGCAAGAAGAAGGTGAGGCTGTGTTCAAAGTATGGAAGCTCTGGAGTCAGAGACGAGGTAAGGGAGACATCGACGATGGGTCAGCGACGGCGAGATCCCCGGCGAGGCAGTGGTGACCTAGGGTTCTCGGGTGTCATGTTTCTTGTGGTCGGGTGCTGAGCAGGGAGGTGAAAACTGGGTTGTTGAGGGGTGAAGGTGATGGTGGTGTTGGGATGTCGGGGAAGAGAGATGATGACGAGGTGAGACCGGTGAGGCCGCCGGTGATGGGTTTGCGGCAAAGGTGCGGGCAGGCGAGGCTTGGAGTGGTTTTCTTGCGTTGCGCAGGGGTTGAGTTTGCAGGGGAAAGGAAAGAGAGGTGAGGGTAACCAGAGGTGGTGACGGCGAGGCGACGGGCGCCGGCGGCGAGGTGTGCAGGCGTGGGCAAGTGCGATGGTTGCAGTGGGTTCTTGGGGTCGTGCAAAAGTTGAGGGCGATGGGGTGAAGGAGGAAGGAGAGAGAGAGGACGACGAGATGAGCGAAGAGAGGGAGGAAATCGGGATCGAGGGGATGACGATGAGGTGCGGTGAAGGCGTGGGTTAGGGTTGCATGAGACGGGTAAAGGTTTAGAGAAGGAGAAGAGAGAGAGAGAGAGAGAGAGAGAGAGAGAGTTCACGTGCATGAATCAAGAATGCATATTAAATTAATGAGAGAGAGAGATTTGTTTGCTTTAAAAGATTTGTTAACTGTTTGGAATGTGAAAATTAGATTCTGATTAGATATAACGAATAATATAAGATAGTATATATATAATTATAGTTTAGAAATATATTAATATAATATTAGTACGTTTTGAGATTTTGGCAAATACAAATTTACTCCAAAACAAGTCCGGGTCTGGTTTAAAAATTCAGATTAAAAATATGAAAAATATATGCGACTTACAAATTTCAAAATGAATGCTCAGTCAAAGAAAATGCATACCCCCAAGAACGGATGCACGTACGTGCGCGTAGCCATCCAAACACGTCCGTTTCACCGAACGGAATGAGAACAAGATGCGCGGATGCTACCACAGGATTTGGGGCATCAAGCAGGCTATGATATGCAATTTTAAAAATATTTTCTGTGACTTAAAGTTATATGATAAAACATGCGATGTCAGATGAAATGCCAATATGCAGTTTATACTAGATGCACGAGTCAATACAATAAGCCAGGGTAATCTATAAATAAGAATCAAACAGGTTCAAGCAAGCGGGTCGGGTCGAATGCAAAGTAATATGTAAAATACCATTCGCACCCAAACAAGCTAAATCAAGAAAAGACCATGGATAGGTAAATACGGAAACTGGAATTGGTATAGATGAATTCGGGTGTTACATTATACCCAACTACAAAAGAATTTCGTCCTCGAAATTCCAAGAACAAGAAAGGATAAACAAACAAGAAATTTCAAGAATATATGTGGAATCTTCTACCGGACTTCATCTTCTCGTTCCCAAGTTGATCTTCCATGTGAGTGATTTCCCAAGAAACAAGTACAAGAGGGAAACTTTGTTCTTAAGAACCTTTTCTCTTCGTTCCACAATCGACATCGGTCGTTCCTCAAAGGTCAAATCTTCTTGTACAGTCAGCTCCGATTGATTCAGCATGTGTGTTTCATCTCTTACATATTTACGGAGTTGAGATACGTAAAACACGTCATGAACATTCGCCAGGGATTGCGGTAAAACCAAACGACAAGCCACTTCTCCAACACGTCCAAGATCTCAAAAGGTCCAATGAAACGAGAACTGAGCTTTCCTCGACTTCCGAAACGAATCACCCCTCCAGACGGTGATATCTTCAAGAATACCAAATCACCAACAGCGAACTCTAGAGGTCTTCTCGTTGTATCGACCCAATTCTTCTGCCGATCTTGCGCTGCCTTCATATGATTCCGGATATAGCTAACCTTCTCGACTGTCTGCACTATCAAATCTGGTCCCAACAATCTTCGTTCACCAACATCGTCCCAATAAACAAGTGAACAACACTTGCGACCATAAAAAGCTTCGAATGGAGCCATCTGAATAGTCGCCTGGAAACTGTTGCTGTTAGAAAACTCCACCAATGTAGATGATCCTCCCATGAACTCTTGAAGTCTAACATGCAAGTTCTCCACATGTCTTCAAGAGTTTGGATCGTTCTCTCCGTATAGCCATCTGTTTTGAGGGTGATAAGCTGTGCTAAACTTCAATTGAGTCCCCAAACTTTCCTGTAAGCTCCTCTAAAAGTGCAATAAGAAACGGGTGTTCCGATCGGACACGATGCTCATCGGTACTCCGTGCAATCTTATTATATCCTGTATGCACTGTTCTGCCAAAACTTCTGTTGATTGATCATCTCGAAAAGAGATAAAATGAGCTGCCTTAGTCAATCCGTCAACAATCACCCAAACTGCATTGTTGCCCTTTGGACTCCACGGTAAAGCCGCCACGAAATCCATGGTTATATGTTCCCACTTCCACTGAGGAATCGGAAGTGGTTGCAATAAACCAGCAACCCATTGATGTTCATTCTTAACTTGCTGACACACCAAGCACTTTGCTACAAAGCGGGCAATCTCCCGTTTCATGCCTTCCCACCAGAAATACTATTGTATATCTCGGTACATCTTCATGCCTTCTAGATGTACAGAATATGCCGAGCTGTGTGCCTCCCCCATAAGTTCTTCGCGAATGTCTCTTTTTAGTACACACAAACGGCTACTATAACGCAACGAACCATCTTCATGAATCAACAAGTCCGTTCGAAGTCCAGCTTCCACCCGTTCTCAAAACTTTTGTAATCTAGGGTCCTGCAATTGCACTGCTTTAATATCCTCGATCAACGACAACTGTACTTGCAGCTGCATCAACTGTCCCGAAGAATGCGGTAGCACGATCTCCAACTCGAATCTCCGAAAGTCTTCAATAAGTTCCTTTTTGTGCAGTCAACATCCGAATTGCTGGTAACCGACTAAGTGCATCGGCACAACATTAACTTCCCCGGATGGTACTTAAGATCAAGATCGTAGTCAGCCATCAGCTCCACCCATCTATGCTACCTCATATTAAGCTCTTTCTGTGTGAACACGTACTTTAGGCTTTTATGATCGGTGAATACTTTGACCCTTTCGCCCAGTAAGTAGTGTCTCCAAATCTTCAAAGCGAAAATCACCTCTGCTAGCTCCAAGTCATGAGTTGGGTAATTCTTCTCATGGGTCTTCAACTGTCTCGACGCGTAAGCTACAACCTTCCCATGCTACATCAAAACACATCCCAAACCTTTCCCAGATGCGTCGCTATGAATCACCAATCCTCTGGAACCGTCTGGTACGGTTAAAACAGGAGCGGTTATCAATCTCTGCTTCAACGCCTCAAAAGCTGACGCACACCTATCCGTCCACACAAATGGTACTTCCTTGCGCGTAAGCTTGATCAGAGCTTCAGCCAAAGGAGCAGAATTCTCCACGAACCTTCTGTAGTATCCTGCAAGTCCCCGAAAACTTCTAATCTCTGCAACGTTCTTCGGAATCGGCCAATCTTGAACTGCTGCAATTTTCCCTGGATAAACGGCGATTCCATCTCCCGCTACGACATTCCCAAAAACTTCACTTCATCAAGCCAAAACTCGCACTTGCTCATCTTTGCATACAATCTTTCTTGCCTCAATGTCTGCAGTGCGATCTTCAAGTGTTCTATAGCTCTTCAATACTCCTTTGAGTAGACCAGAATATCATCGATGAACACCACTATAAACTGGTCCAAGAATGGTGAAATATTCGGTTCATCAAGTCCATAAATATCGCCAGTGCATTCATGACTCCGAATGGCAGCACTAAATACTTATAATGTCCATACCGAGTTCTGAACGCAGTCTTGCGAATATCTTCTGATTTAACTCGGACCTGATGATATCCGGATAGCAAATCCAACTTCAAGAATACCCTCGCGCCACTAAGCTGCTCGCACAATTCACCAATGCAAGGGATCGGGTACTTGTTCTCAATAGTCACCCGGTTTAATTCTCGATCATCGATGCACATCCTCCTTGTGACAACATCTTCTTTGCTAGCAGAACTGGAGCTCCCCAAGGCGAGTTACTGCTGCGAATCCAACACTTCTCAAGTATTTCAGCAACCTACTTCTTGACTTCTTCCAACTCCACTGGTGCCATTGGATAGTACGGCTTTGAGATTGGCGCTGCACCAGGAACAAGATCGATCGCGAACTCTACGTCTCACTTCGGCGGCAAACCTGATATGTCTTCAAACACGTCCATGAAACCTCGTAATATAGCCGGTGCTTCTTCTTTAATAACTTCCATCGACGAAAGAACATTGTTTGTCGGCCTAGCCCTAAACTCGACTGGCCCGATAGAACTACTTCGTCCCGCAAAACAACCTCCGGATGTCCGGGAATCTGGAAATTCGCTTTCCTTGCTCTACAATCAATGTGAGCGTGGAAGGTGCCAAGAATATCCATTCCCAATACAACAACAAACAAGGAATACACCGGAATTGAATAATTCCAATGAGGGAAAGATATGAACAAGTAGGATGCCAATATGACTTCATCCGAAGTCAAGATACTGAAGAGGATTAAGCACGGTAGCATGATTCAAGCTGGCGGTAAAACAAGAACTGGTAAGCAATGAAACCGAGAGAAGCAAGGTAATATATCAAACCATGAAATAGGGAAGTGAATCAAGACCAGGACTCCAAGTTACTTAAATAGAGTACCGCATTGTAACCATGCTGCAGTTCATGGGTACAATTACATAACTCCACTCGAGTCGCCCAAATCCTAGTATCGGAATCAAGGAACAGGGAGAGACAATAGTGAACCAAAAGGTTTCAAGTCGAGATACAAAATGGTTTGCATATCGTCAAAGCAAAGGATAAGAGAAAGATATGATTCAAGAATCACGATAACTAGGTGGCAGGACATATTCCTAATCACGAGTATTCTGATTTGTGTATTGGGTCCAATACCCAACTACCAAAGAATCAAACTCGATTAACCTATATCCTATGGCTCTGATACCAAAAGAACCATGTCACGCCCCGCTTCCCAGAGTACGCTAAGATGGGCACGTGACATAGCCAACCATGCTACCTGTGGATAGGAAAAATCCTTCCACAGTCACATTACGGCTGTAGAGATATCAAGAACAGGAAAGTAAACTAAACTATCTAGTACATGTCCATGAGCCAGAATGAATGAGTTAAGAAATAATGATATGTGGAAGCAAAAGATGCAATAAATGAAACACCTGGAAAGCAAAACTACATACCGACAGGAACTTCACCGCTCGGTCTAACAGCGGCAATACTCATGATCAGTCTGCAACAAGGTAGAAGAATATGGGCCATGCAAAACCCAGACGTCAGCGCGTCATAACATCAAGCAATAATATAAACAGGGGTAGCAATACATGCAAGTATGAGCATAAATGGTAAACAAGTATAACAGTGATACAAGTAAGGACAGTGGGGTAATGTGTATTGAGTTATCTAAACTGGTCTAGTGGATTAACTACTCTCAAGTCTTTGAAATCAATTTGATGAATCATCGATGTAACTCAATAGTATCCCGTGCGTGCCCGGGACCACGGTCAAGATTCTCGGGCTGAATCCAAGACGTGCCGCTAGGCAGTAAAAGGTAGCATGTAAAGATGAGTGATGTCAGCATCATCACCCCGGGGTTGGCCTAGCCCATAAGACTGATCAGAACAGGTGTCGAACTATCGAGTTACAAGTCAGGTTTCATCATTGATTTCCCCATACCCCCAAATTATATGTGTTCAAGTCAGGTATTAAGTAATCAAGAACTAATGCCAACTCAGGATCTGGTAGGTGCAGGTTTGTCTGGATAGACAATAGGAACGGTCCGTAAGGACTACAGGTCAGGTTTGTTGGCATTAGACACAAGATCAGGTAACAGGTGAAGCCATGGTACATCAGGTCAAGTCAAATAATGTATATAGGTGTCATATCATGTCAGGAGTTGTACGGTACCATGTCGGGTCAAGTAATAGGTGTAACAAGTCACGTTAGGTGGCACAAGATGTCTTGTGGGTGCTCATAATCAAACTAACATAAACAAGATTGTAAATAAACAAGTATGGGTATTAACAGAACAATAAACTGGAACATGTAATATAATATGCAAATAGGTACAGATTACATTGTATCGATTCACGGTTATCATTTTGTGTTTAAGGGATAGTTTCAACATTTCATGAATACAGTATGACAGATATGGAAGTTAAAATCATGTTAATATGTACTAAGTAATCTAGAGATGCAATGGACTATAAATCAGGTTAGATGTACGCGAACGGTCGTCCGACAGGGTATAAAATAAAAAAGGGTACCGTGGGCTATGCAAATAATTGTTATATGATTTAAATATAATTGTGAGTACCATGTATAATAGAACTAAATGCAATATGGTATGTTTCGAGCGATGAATCTAAAATGATATAACGGGACGTCGAACTGTTAAAATGGAAATTATGGTATTAAAGGTAAACTACAGGTTTAACGTGCACTCAAATAGGTATGTAGTAATTTAAATAGCCTATATAGTAATTTAAATAGCATGTAGAAAGTTTTCACTTGCCTGAACGGATATCATGACGGATGTAGACGCAGCGCCCGAAGTCGGTACAAGTCTCGATGCGCACATACATGTAGAGAACAAAACCTGGCACTCCAAGAATGTGGCCACGCAGGTAAGGAACGTCCACTGGGTTGCTCGGATCGTCGGCAGCGGCACGGCTCCGGCGACGATCGGAAGAAGACAAGATCAAGAAAAGAGAAAAGAAAGAAGAAGAAGAAGAAGAAAGGGAGAAGAAGAAGAAGAAGATAGGTTGGGCTCCTTCGGGTTTGGTGCTTGTGGACATAGGCGAGGCTAGGGGACGTTGACAGGGTTTTCCGGCGATCACCGGAAAAGTACGAGATCAAGAAAGAAAAGAGGAAAGAAGAAGAGCAAGAAGAAGGTGAGGCTGTGTTCAAAGTATGGAAGCTTTGGAGTCAGAGACGGGGTAAGGGAGACGTCGACGATGGGTCAGCGACGGCGAGATCCCCGGCGAGGCAGTGGTGACCTAGGGTTCTCGGGTGTCTTGTCTCTTGTGGTCAGGTGCTGAGCAGGGAGGTGAAAACTGGGTTGTTGAAGGGTGAAGGTGATCGTGGTGTTGGGATGTCGGGGAAGAGAGATGATGACGAGGTGAGACCGGTGAGGCCGTCGGTGATAGGTTTGCGGCAAAGGTGCGGGCAGGCGAGGCTTGGAGTGGTTTTCTTGGGTTGCGCAGGGGTTGAGTTTGCAGGGGAGAGGAAAGAGAGGTGAGGGTAACCAGAGGTGGTGACGGCGAGGCGACGGGCGCCGGCGGCGAGGTGTGCAGGCATGGGCAGGTGCGATGGTTGCAGTAGGTTCTTGGGGTCGTGCAAAGGTTGCGGGCGATGGGATGAAGGAGGAAGGACAGAGAGAGGATGAGGAAATGAGCAAAAAGAGGGAGGAAATCGTGATCGAGGGGACGGCGATGAGGCGCGGTGAAGGCATGGGTTAGGGTTTCATGAGGCGGGTAAAGGTTTAGAGAAGGAGAAGAGAGAGAGAGAGAGAGAGAGAGAGAGAGAGAGAGAGAGTTCACGTGCATGAATCAAGAATGCATATTAAATTAATGAGAGAGAGAGATTTGTTTGCTTAAAAATATTTGTTAACTGTTTGGAATGTGAAAATTAGATTCTGATTAGATATAACGAATAATATAAGATAGTATATATATAATTATAGTTTAGAAATATATTAATATAATATTAGTACGTTTTGAGATTTTGGCAAATACAAATTTACTCCAAAACAAGCCCGGGTCGGGTCTAAAAATTCAGATTAAAAATATGAAAAATATATGCGACTTCCAGATTTCAAAATGAATGCTCAGTCAAAGAAAATGCATACCCCAAGAACGGATGCCCGTACGTGCGCGTAGCCATCCAAACACGTCCGTTTCACCGAACGGAACGAGGACAAGATGCGCGGATGCTACCACAGGATTTGGGGCATCAAGCAAGCTATGAAATGCAATTTTAAAAATATTTTCTGTGACTTAAAGTTATATGATAAAACATGCGATGTCAGATGAAATGCCAATATGCAGTTTATACTAGATGCACGAGTCAATGCAACAAGCCAGGGTAATCCATAAATAAGAATCAAACAGGTTCAAGCAAGCGGGTCGGGTCGAATGCAAAGTAATATGTAAAATACCATTCGCACCCAAACACGATAAATCAAGAAAAGACCATGGATAGATAAATACAGAAACTGGAATTGGTATAGATGAATTCGGGTGTTACACCTAGCTACTAGTGGAAGATTGGGAGTACTATAAAAGGAGACCTAGGGTTACATTTCAAAGGTTGTTGAACATTGAACCAATTCACTACACAAGTTGAGTGACACAACTTGTGATCCAAACCCAAATCCAATCCAAATCCAATCAAAATCAAGATCCATTAAGAGCAAAATCAAGCGACAATCGAAGAGTCATTATTGCAACACCGATCGTCATCAAGAGCAAGAGATCTGCATCCGATCCACGACTCACGGCAATCGAGCCACGCAAAGATCGATGACACATTACCTTTCAAATGAGCAATCGAGAGCTAGTCTTGTAAACTCGAATTGAGAGGTGTAATTTGAAGGAGATTTAATAAAGGTGATAATTGTAATTCTCGCTTTCTTTACATTCTTGCATTATGAAATTTCTAGTTCTTGATTCTTTTATTTTCATGACACGTGAGTGAAATCTCCGCTTGTAAAGGAATCGAGAGAATCGGTAGATCTAATGATGATGAAATCCGAAACTAATCTTAAGTCTTATGAGGATT
The DNA here is from genome assembly GCA_030015575.1 of Agapanthus africanus. Lineage (NCBI taxonomy): Eukaryota > Viridiplantae > Streptophyta > Magnoliopsida > Asparagales > Amaryllidaceae > Agapanthus > Agapanthus africanus. The sequence goes on along the minus strand of CM057350.1, from coordinate 123,805,019 downwards.
GTGAACTGTAGGAAAAAGAATCATCGATGAACTAATTTCGAGCAATATCACGTTCTTGATTATTTCGTTATAAATTAGGAATCAAATGATTGATGATTTTCTTTGCTAGAGGCTAGAATTGAATGTTGATCAATGAAAAGACAAGAGATAGTGAAGGAGAAACCCTAGTTTCTTCAATAGATCCCTAATCTTCATTCATCATCATCGTACTAGCTACAATTCATCAATAGATAAGATTCGTAATTTTTAGTATTCATCATTGCTACTAATTCGATCGATTCCTACAAGCTATTCTATAAATTCTTGATAATTCAAATTGATATTAGACACTTTCTTGATTTCTAATTCTTGAATATATTCTTGATTTTCTTGAAATGAAAACTCAATCAAATCTCGAATTACTTTCTTGAATTTTCTTTTATATTTTCTTTCAATTCATCTAAAGAAAGACCGAATAAATCCTCGCATCTCAGTGGACGATCCGTATTCATTAACTAGCTACATCGACACTGTTAATTGATTGCGGTTAAAAATTCTTTAGTTGTGATTATACATTTTCAAAACACGATCGAAAATTAGATCAATCACCATCCTTCACTTGCAAAGACTTAGTTCATTTGCTCATTTTGTTTCTCTCTCCATTTTTTTCTCTCCTTCTTCCTCAAGACCCTAATCCCTCACATGGGTTGTGAACCATAGGGTCAAGTGAGATTAAATAATCTATTAGACACTTTACATCTTCTAAGCTATCTAGCTTAGCGAACTAGGCACCTTAGTTACCTCGGTTTAGAGGTTGGAGCTTGAAGTACATACTCTCGGGTGGATCATCTTCGACACGAGGAGACCAATGATCAAGCGCGATCCGAATCTTCGAAGAGCTCAAGCTAAGGAGGAGAAGAAGACCCGAAAGACTTGAATCAAGGAGGTATAACACTATCATAGTAGTTAAAAACCTCCTAGTAGAATAGCTAGTTATGATTTCTGATAAGATCCTGGAGTTTTAGTCGTTGTTGCATAGTATGAAAAAATCGTTTTTGTAAATTCTGCCTCCCCACAAGTGCATGGGGTGTGGGACATTGACTTACAATGGTATCAGACCCTACTAAACCTTAACTAGCTAGTTAGCAAGTGATTAGAACTTCGATTGACGGAAAATACCTGAAATTAAATTTCAGAGATATGCTTGCTGTCGAATTTTTAAAACTGGTCAAAAAATTATTTCAGTGACCTTAAAAATACATGCAAGTGTTTCTAAGACTTAGAAAAAAATTTGAGCACCTAACTCATCAACTTTGCGGCGGAACCGCCATCAAATAGGTCATTTGGCCGTGGATCCGCCGCCGAGTTATGGCCGAGTTGCTCCCAATTTTTTCTATGGTTTTGGTTCTTAGAATTATGATTTTTGGTATATTTGGTTTTTACCTAGATTGTTTGTGTACTGGTTTGTGTATGGGGTAGACACGGATAAGTATTATCGATCAAAATTCTAAGTTCTTAGCTAATATGTGATTCTGTGATTATATATGTGTTGCTAAATGTCTGTTAATCGCTACATGTCGATTTGTGGGGGTTGCACATATCTGTATTATGATGGTTTTTGTATATGAAATATTAGATTGTCGTGGATGAATAGCCGAGGGATGTGAGAAGAGTGTTTTCTTTTCTTTCATTTATGTAAATTTGTAAATTGATGTAATATTATTTTTGCGGGGCACATCCGGATTGAGCTTGTAGCCAGCGTTGTATTATTTCACTTATTTTTTCTTGCACCTAGGATAAACCCAAGGTGGGGTGTAAAAACTACCACGTTCTTGAAGTGCCGAGTGGCCTACTCATTTTATTAAGGGAGGTTGCTTCACTTCGGGAATTTGGCATTTAGTCTGCCGCACCCGTATGGGTCTTGGATGGGGTTTGGCTATTCATCACGGTCGTCGAATCCGTCTTTCGTTATAGGCTAAAACGAAATACGGAAATCCTATTATATCCAATATATTCATCTGTGTTGCTGTGGTCTGGAATGCCTATTATTACGTGAGACGAATGGCTATATATATATATATATATATATATATATATATTATATAATAAACGTTGCTTATGTTTTGCACCCGCGCTAGTCCAGCCCCCGCTCTGCCGTTAGTTAAGTAACCTAACGGTGCATGACGGAGCCCCGTGGCGAATGCAGATGGCATAAGCATACAGCGTACGTTCTATTTTCGTTTCTTTTCTGCAATGATAGGGTTAAATGATGGGACCGCATTAATATTGATTAATGCAAGGAAAACAAACCAAAGTTTAAATTATTGGAACAATTTCAAAACCACTTGGTTTTCATGAAAAACAACTTTTAAATGCGGAGCCTAAACCACCCCTTTTAAAAGCTATCATGGTTCTTTCGACTATATCAAGTTCATTACGTTCACGGTTTTGCAAAAACCATCCATAGCCCTCCGTCATTTAAGATGGGTATTCAGTAGTATTCAAGCTATGTATTTTGACCTTCACCAAGGCATAGTGATTGGTAGCTGCTGGGTATTCATCTGTAGTATAGATAGATGCGTTGATTTGGGACAGTCATACATCTATTTTGGCCTTCGTCAAGGGTTTGTACGGATGGGTTAAAATTAACCTGGATAATGACGGGTAAAACTTGATTTGCGTCTTATGATATGTTGGCCTTCGTCAAAGTCATAAGCGCTTGGGGCAAAAATCCACATCGGGAGTTTCAAAGGAAAATGAAAGTTGCTAGTGTTGCATACCATTTGGAGTGTGATAATTTTGGTAGGATTCCTTCAAGGTTGTCACACGAAGATATTTGGATCCCGATCCTACTGTGAGTATCCGCTACTCTTCGGAAGATTTTTTCACTTTGCAATCAATGCTATAAACCAAGTAGGTGCCTAGAATGGTGTTAGCGGGGCTACGCCTCCAGGGAAAAGAGATTATGTTATTAAGGAACTTCACGAAAACGTTGGAAAATCTCTCTCAAAGTACCAACACTAGCCTAGCCGAAAGATTAAGCAAGAATTGTAGGGTGAGATTAATCCTGACTAACTCTTCTTTTATAGTTTGAAGGTGGATTCGAGGAATAGTAGAAGCCATCCTATTTAGATAAATTAATAACCAATCTAAACTTGCAAGAGTATCATACTGAGTGTTTCTTCTCTCTCTCTTGACTGCAGCGAACAAAATGACCGGGCTTAAGTTACTGCTAGATAAAAACAAATTGACTGGGCTAAACTATAAAGATTGTCTAAGGAATGTCCAGATGGCCATTTCCTATGACAAGCCGGGCTACCTCCTTACTACCAAAGCCCCCGCCGTCCTAGGTCTAGATTCCACCGTTGCGGATGTTGAAATCTGCAAGATATGGAAAATAGACAGTGCGAGAGCCAAGTGCCTCGTGTTGGCCTCAATGAATAATGAACACCAGAGGCGGCACGAGAAGATGGACTTAGTTTCCATCTTCCTCCATACCAAGGATTTATATGGAGGGCAATCTCGTATCGCAAGATATAAGACCTTGAAGAAATTGTTTTAGGCGAGATTGGCTGTCAGGGCATCTGTAGGGGACCACGTACTTAAGATGATAAGCTTTATTGAAGAGCTCGCGGACCTTGGGACCACGTTGGAGAACGAGCTGTATACAGACTTGATTCTACAGTCCCTCTTCTCTACCTATGCTAAGTTTATCTTGAATTTCAATATTCAGGGTAAGGAAATTTCACTTCCAGAACTCCTCAACATGTTGAGGAGCGCTGAGAGCACCCTGCAAAAATCCAGGAAGACACCCGCTCTGCTTATTGGAGAATCTTCCTCTTCTAGATCCAAGGCGAAAGCCAAGGTGTCGAGACCCGGTTCTTGTTCACGGAACAAAATGCCACATGGAACAAAGTGCCACGCCAATTGTCATGCTAAGTGGGCAGGGGCCACCTCTTAAATCCGTGGGGGCCACCTCTTGAGTCCGTGTGACCCACTATAGAACTATAGGGAATTTTCGGAACACATTCCGAATGAGGACCGAACTGCGGTATAAATGTAATGATACCACCCTCAATTACAGAGCAGTCTTTTAAGTGAACCAGAACTACAGGAGCTTAAGAACTCTATAATTAAGCGCGCTTGGGCCAGGGAAGTTCTGGGATGGGTGACCTTCTGGGAAGTGACCCCTGGTCGGGTTCGGTTCACTCTAAAGGAAAAACCGTGCGGTTTCGTCCAGAGCGGACAATACCATCTGTATTGGGGCGTGGGGCGTTATACAAGGGGAAGAAGAAGAAGGCCTCTACCAAGCCGAAAGGAAGTGTCAGTAAGGTAGAAGGAAAGGACAGGGCAAAAGTTTCGAAGCTGATAGTAGGGAAGGATGAATGTTTCTATTGTCACGGGAAAAGGCATTGGAAGAAGGACTGCAGGGCTTGGAAAGCCAGAAACCAGGATTCAAAGCACGTTGTGACTTCGGCTTCAGGTGTGTTTAAGATTGAAAACTGTCTGTCAATTAACTTTACTTCCTAGGTACTAGATACCAGATCAGGATCTCATATCTGTAATTCATTGCAGGCTTTGAGAAACCGTAGAGTTATCAAGGCTGGTGATATGACTCTCAGGGTTGCTAACAGAATGAGCGTGGATGCTGTATCCATAGGGGAATATCACCTAGGATTGACAAGTGGGCAGATTTTGATTTTGCGTAACTGTTTGTGTGTACCTAGTTTGGCATGTAATATCATCTATGTATCTTTACTATCTAAAGAAGGTTATGATTTTACATTTGTAAGCGATGTCATACACATCCACCTTAATCAAGCTTTGATTGAGTCAGATACACTAGATAAGGGTATATACGTATTAAATAAAACTCGGGTTTTCAATGTCCAAAACACACTTAAAAGAAAGTATCCGGAATTAAATCAGGCTTTCTTATGGTATTGTAGACTGGGTCACATCAATGAAATAAGGTTGACGAAGTTACATAAAGAGAGATATTTGGATCCGTTTGAATATCAGTCTTATGCAACTTGTCAATCATGTCTCAAAGGAAAGATGACAAAGATTTCGTTCACTGGACACGAAGTAAGAGCCAACGATCTCTTGGGACTCATACACAACAACGTGTGTGGTCCAATGTCTACATATGCAAGAAATGGTTATTCCTAATTTATTACTTTTATAGATGATTTCTGAAGGTACGGACATGTATTCTTGATGAAACATAAATCCGATGCCTTTGAGAAATTCTGGGAATACAAGAATGAGGTGAAAAAACAAACCGATAAAGTATCAAGACACTTAGATCTGATCGAGATGGTGAATACTTAAGTGCTGAGTTCCTGGATTAATTAAAAGAGAATGGAATTCTCTCTCAGTTTACTCCTCCATACATAACTCAACACAACGGTGTATCGGAAATGCGGAACCGAACTTTATTGGATATGGTGCGTTCCATGATGAGTAACGCTGAGTGATTGAGTGATGTTTTGCGTACGTGCATTTTGAAATTAAAGAATTAACCGCAATCAAGAGCGGTGTCGCTTGGTAGCTAGCCGGTTGAGTACAGGTCGGTCCACAGGGAAAACGTGTATTTTCTAGTTGTTCTAACGAGTCAATTCCTATTTATGGTGGGTTTTGATTTTCTATAAAAACTGAGGTTGAAATTAATTTGGATTAAAACCTTGCTAGGGTTAGGATTAGCTTAGTTTGGAAAGTCAATTATTCTTACCGCTTTCTTTGCCCTAATAAAGAACTTTAGGTGTTAAGGTAATAGTTAACAAAGCGGATTAGCACGACCGGGAAGAAACTAGGTTTCTTCCCTTTGGTCCTTGTCTGTCCTTTCTTAACTCTTATCCCTAACCTCTATGGAAATCAACCACAACCGGTCTTAACTAGGGAATCACCGCTATCTCGTGGGATAGGATGCCGTAGTGAGCGATGTGTGGTTGTTTTTCATAGAGCCCTTATTTTAAAATATTGAACGGGCAAGAAAGGAGTGAGAGATTTTCATCTCCCAAACCTTCCCCAAACCTAACCCTAACAAGTGAGGAATTACTCACTCATTAGGGAATTAACAATGGAATTAATTTTTTTATTTTTCTTTTAATAACCTAATTAACGTGCGGAAAATAACTACGGCAGATAAAAATTGCAGAGAAATAAAATTGCAGATAAGAAATTCAAGATAAAAAAAACTTACTTTTTATTGATGCACTCTTTGACGATTACAAGGAATTGAAAATTTCTAATCTAGAATTAAAAAGAGGCATGCTCCAAAAAGAGCTGTAGGCTTCCTATTTATAGATAATAGAAACCCTAGGGTTTACATCTGATCCATATCTAAAATTACAAAACTATCCTAAGAAAACCGGGTCAATACACCGACTCCACCGACATGCACCGACATGCGTCGACACGTGCACAGCACGGCCGCGGATCCACGGCCATAAGCCTTGTTTGGCCGCGGATCCACGGCCATCTTGAATGTTCTCTGGCTCATTTTCTCAGGTATATTTCATGTTGCATTTTACTTCTGGTTTCTTCACTTGGTTTCTCAGAATGTCTTCTAGTTTCTTCCAGATTTCCACAGTGCAGAATGTTGTGGAATTTTACCTTTCGCTTTGTGTTGAAGTCTTGAATCTTGTGCTGCCTTCGTGCTTTGTGAAATCGAACTGTTCATTGATCTTCATTTGTTGCTTAAACTGTAAGCGGCATCATAAAGATTCTTCTATTTGTTGGTCGTAGTCTCACTTTCGTAGCGTCTTTTCATCATTTTCATTGTATTGTTCCGAGAACCTGTAACCTGCAACTATTTAACAGACATGGATCAAAAACACCTATTTATTTGCAATATGATTAAGAATGGGGTATATAATAATGCAAAATTCTGATATGAACAAGTACCCCCAAACTTATCTTTTGCTCGTCCGAGCAAAACTAGTTTATTCTCGAAAAAGTCTAACCTCACTTTCGCAGGGAAACGTGATTGCACTAAGCTCGTACAACAAGCCGTTAAACCTCTAGGTGTCCCTAGTAGGAGGAGTGTTGTCTCCTGAGGGTTTTCAGCGGATACTACCCATAAAATCCGATCAATTTGGCATGTTGACTTTCATTCTTCAATTCGGTGTTCTAGCAAGAAATTCTATTATCTTCAACTTAGAAATCATCAACCCATATTTTTCACGCTTCCTTATCATTTAACTTAAGATTGTATATGTTCTATAAATTTACTTAGCTTTTAGTATCTTTTGAATTTTCCTTCTAAGGATCCATCTCAACTTAGGAATTTTTATAATCTCTAGTAAAGATATAAGTCCTATTTTTCATTCATATCTCTCATCCAAACCCCAATCATATACCCCTACGTGTGTGTATGTATCACCCCTACACTTGGAAATTCAATTCAAGCTATTATACTCTTGTCTATCGTCCAAAGTACTTTTAGTTGGTGAATTTTTAGATGAAATTGCTCACACATCCTTCATGCGACCGTTAATAATTCTTGAGGTGCTAATGACCGATTACAAAATGTGTTAGCGAATTAAGGCGTAATTCCTCGTCTTGTAATGCCTAAGGCTTTAGCAGTGACTCCCAAACCAGTTGGTCTAAGGCACTAGGTGATAAAGCACCCTCACTATATATTTTTTAATTTTACGCAGCCTTAAGTGATTACAAAATCAGTGTTCATTTTTTTATATCTCTTTATTCACACTTATAATTTTATTTTCCTTCATACTAAGGATTTTAGACAAGTGCATTTCAAGGTATTCTCTACTATTCTAAGTTTCAAGGTTCGTGTTTGTGCAAGTTGTAGGGTATATATTTTCAGAATTTAGACTTAAGTTTAGGAATTATTTTTTCAGACTTACACTTCAATAAAAATTTCAATAATCTTCCCTTATTTTGACTTAGCCCAAGAACTGAACTCAAAATTTGCCTATTTCTAAGTAAACTATAAGGACATATATTTTATACCGTTAAATTTTTAAGAAAGGTTATTTTTAGGGTTTTTAATTTACTAAGTTTTGGGATCTATTTTTTCCTAGCAAGTTAACCGTCTTGTCAAACTTAAGTCAATTATGGCCAAAATTGAATTTTTCAATTTTTTATTTGATTTTTTTCTTTTATATATTTTTTTTCAATTTTTTCAATTTTTTATAAAGATGCAATGCAGAATTAAACATGCAAAAGGAAAAGAAAAAATATGTACAACAAAAAAAAATGCAACGCAATGATAACTATTTACAACCACCTCCTCCACCAAACTTACCAAAAGCAGTGCCCTCACTGCTCGGCCCCTCGTCATCCCCTTGAGCGTGAACGGGAACGCTCCTCCCTAGCTAGCAGGGTTCTGACCTCCTACTCTACTTCTATCAGACGCCGATCATGCTCTCTCATCATCCCCCTCAATTCATCAATCCCCCTAATGGCTCTTCTCATTAAACGTGCATGTTTTAAGGGGGTGAGCTCTTCCTAGCTCGCGGTTGAGCTGGAGCTAGGTGTTCTGGCGGGCACGTGTTCCGCCGTTTCTGTTCGTGACCAAACATTAGTCAAGCGGGTATAGGATGTGGATACGCCCTCAATGAGAGGCCTGATGGGCATACCTCCATGCATGTATAATTCAAATTCCTCAACAGGGAGGAAATAGCGACACAGTTGTGTCACTAACATGGGGCATGGGTAGTTTGCGGCCCTTTTGCCCGCACCAATTGAGTTAAGCAGAACCGTGCACATGTCGAATCTAGGGTTCCTAGTCATTAGGGTGTGCACGATATGAAGTGACGGGGTGAAAAATATGGTATTATGGGAACTCCCAAAAATATTGTTTTGTGCCCATCGGCACACGGTTAAAACATTAGCGAAAAGGGTTCTCGCTTGTATTCCCTTCCTCGGTTCCCTCGAGCAATCTTTACCCATTAAGAGCATGTAATCTTCAAACTGAAAGGGTTGATCGTGAACAGGTAACCTAGGGATCAAAGTGACTTCATGGATGAAGTCTCTGTCAATAATTATCTCCCTATCGCCCCACAGTAAATTGATAAAACCATATTGTGCAAGGCAGCCGTCTTCCATGCACTCGTAAAAACGAGTGACTAGATCTGGAAGGGCGTAAGCATTTGGGTGATTATAGATTAAAAAATTCCATCCCCTCCGTATGATTTCATCACGAAAATAACTTCCATATATCGTGTATGAAAAAATTTGTGAGAAATCACGCTCTAACTGCATATTTGGTGCCATCACATAAAGTTCACGGATCTAAAAAATATTTTAACAGAGAAGAAGAAGAAGATGCAAACCTCCTCTGAAATTTTTAGAGCGAGAAGACACACAGGCGCGGCGGAAGCGCGGCGGCAACGGGGTTCTTGCGGCGGAAACGTGGCGGCTAGGGTAGATCGCACTGCAGAAATCGAAGCGACGGCTAGGGTTTGAGGAGAGGTGAAAAAATTAGGGTTAAGAAACTGAGAGGGGTCGGCGTTTATTTATAGTTGGGGAATGTTGGTTATTTGTAAAAAGCCCCTCTTAAAGAGAGGAAATTATTTGCAAATAAAATTTTTATTTTTATTTTATAAAATCTGGAAATTTACAAAAATACCCAATTTTTTTTTATTTTCAAATTTTTTATTTTTTATGTTATTTTGTAGTTATATAATTATAAATGATACATACCCCCAAACTTGTTTGAAACAGTGTTTTTGGCTAGACGATCAAAATTTAGGGGTAAATGGAGGAGGATTAGTCAGTGTAGATCGGCTCCTGCAAAAACAGGAGCTCCTCCGAAGGGTCCACAGTGAGAAACGGTTTAAGTCGATGTCCGTTCACTTTAAACAGTGAACCGTCCTCCGGGTTTTCTAGATCGGCCGCACCGTGCGGATATACGGTGCGTACCAAAAATGGCCCTTTCCATCGAGATTTGAGCTTGCCGGGATGGAAATGTAATCGAGTATCGTAAAGCAAAACCTGTTGACCAGGTTTGAAAGTCTTGCGCATAAGGTGTTTATCGTGGAACACTTTCGTTCGGTTTTTAACAATTACTGCGTTCTCATAGGTTTCATCCCGCAGCTCGTCTAATTCGTTCAATTGCAGCTTTCTATTGCTGCCCGCATCTCCCAAAAATAGGTTCAACTCTTTAATTGCCTAAAATGCCTTATGCTCTATTTCAACAGGAAGGTGACAAGCCTTTCCATAAACAAGCCTGTATGGAAACATGCCAAGATCGGTCTTATAGGCAGTACGGAATTCCCAAAGTGCATGAATCAGTTTTGATGACCAATTTTTACGGTTTTTGGAAACCGTTTTCTCAAATATCTGTTTAATCTGCCGATTCGAAATCTCGGCTTGCCCACAAGTTTGGGGATGATATGGCGTTGACAGCTTGTGAGTAATGGAGTATTTTCGTAATAAGGACTTGAAAGTCCTATTACAAAAGTGAGTTCCATTATCACTGATAATCACGCGAGGATGCCTAAACCGAGAAAAAATGTTTTCTTTAAGAAATCTAACGACAACTTTGTTGTCGTTGGTTCTGCTGGGCACAGCCTCGACCCATTTTGAAACATAGTCAACAGCAAGTAGAATATAAATGTTCCCAAAGGAATTGGGAAATGGTACCATAAATTCTATTCCCCAAACATCAAAAATTTCAACAACCAAAATTAGTTGGAGCGGCATTTCATTTCTCCGAGATATCCGGCCCAAGTGTTGGCTCCGGGAGCATGTCTTGCAGTATTCGTATGCGTTTTTAAAAAGTTGTGGCCAGTAGAAGCCACACTGCAAGATTTTTTCTTCTGTCTTTTTGGGGCCAAAATACCCGCCACACGCTTGATCGTGACAGAATGACAGCACGCTCTTAAACTCATTGTCGGGGACACACCGACGAATGATTTGGTAGGAACAGTATTTGAAGAGATACAGTTCATCCCAGTAAAAATGTTTTACTTGGAACAGGAATCGGAGTCTGTCCTGATTCGACCAATCGTTTGGTATCAGTCCGGTGGCCAAATAATTTACAATATCAGCGAACTAAGGTTCGCATGACACGGTTAAGAGCTGCTCATCTGGAAAAACGTCTTTTATAGGAGTTTGAAGTGTAGGCAAAAAAGGGAGTCGTGAAAGGTGATCGGCGACTACGTTTTGCATCCTCTCTTGTCTCTTATGACAAGGTCAAACTCTTGTAGCAAAAGGATCCAACGTATTAGCCGAGATTTAGCATCCTTCTTCGTAAAAAGATGGCGAAGAGCTGAGTGGTCCGTGTAAACTATGACTGGAGAGCCGATTAAATAGGGCCTGAATTTTTCTAGTGTAAACACAACGACTAAGAATTCTTTTTTAGTTGTTGTGTAATTCAATTGGGCCTCGTTTAATATTCGGCTAGCGTAATAAATTACGTGCGGCATCTTATTTATGTGCTGTCCACGGACAGCACCAATGGCAAAATCAGATGCATCGCACATAATTTCAAATGGATGCGTCCAGTCGGGAGATGAAAGAATGGGCGCAGAAATAAGTGATTGTTTCAATGACTCGAATGCCTTCATGCAGCTTGAGTCAAAATCAAAAGTGGTGTCCTTGGCCAACAAAAGAGTCAAGGGTCTAGCTATCTTGCTAAAATCCTTGATGAACCGTCTATAGAAACCGGCATGGCCAAGGAAGGCTCGGATGTCTTTGACGCACTTGGGAGGAGGAAGATTGGAAATGACTTCAATCTTAGATTTATCAACCTCAATACCATTTTGTGAGATGATATTTCCTAAGACAATACCCTCTCGTACCATAAAGTGGCACTTCTCCCAATTTAAAGTGAGGTTCTTATTCCTACAACGGGTAAGAACTGCGTCTAAGTGTAACAAACACTCATCAAAGGAGTCGCCGAAAATGGAGAAATCATCCATAAAAATCTCCAAAAAATTTTCCACCATGTCTGAAAAGATGCCCATCATACACCGCTGGAAAGTAGCGGGTGCATTGCATAACCCAAAGGGCATGCGACGGTAAGCAAATGTACCGAAAGGACAAGTAAATGTGGTCTTGTCTTGGTCCTTTCCGGCGATGGGAACTTGATTATAGCCGGAGTAGCCATCCAAAAAGCAGTAAAATTCTTGCACGGCCAATCATTCTAGCATTTGGTCAATAAAAGGTAACGGAAAGTGGTCTTTCCGTGTCGCGGCGTTGAGTTTTCTATAATCGATGCAAACTCGCCACCCAGTTTGGGTGCGAGTAGGTATTAACTCATTCTCCTCATTAGTTATGACCGTTATGCCCGATTTCTTTGGGACGACATGAATGGGGCTAACCCACTGGCTATCAGAGACAGGGTAAATGATACCACTATCTAGACATTTTACAATCTCCTTTTTAACAGCCTCCTTCATTATGGGGTTAAGGCGTCTCTGTAGATCCCTTACTGGCTTGGCATCATCCATCATATGTATATGATGTTCAACTATTAGGGGACTAATCCCCTTGATGTCCGCCATAGTCCAGCCAAAAGCTTGCCGATTATTTTGTAAGACCATTAAAAGGGTTTTTTCTTGCTCGAGAGCTAGAGATGCCGAAATGATAACAGGAAGGGTCTCATTCTCACCTATGTAAGCGTATTTAAGGTGAGACGGCAATAGCTTGAGTTCGAGTTTTGGAGGTGAAACAATTGAAGGTAAAATTGGTGAAACTGTCCCGAACTCGAAGGATTCCAACAATGGTTCGAAGCGAGTGTAGGCAACCGAGTCGGATAGTTCAGCTAACTCATCCGAAAATTCAAAGGACTCAAACTCGGGTGGTGAGTCTTCAAAATCGTCCAAAAAAGTGAAACACTCATAATCGTTATCGGGTGTGAAAACCGTGTCAGATTCAAGGAGGAACGCACTAGTGGCGTCAAAACTGCTGTGATCGAACAGAAATTTTTCGAGTTCACTGTCCTCCTATGTGATCTCTTGGATCGAGCAAACATCAAGTATACTAGCATTAGGCTCGGAAAGCTGATTCTCCAATTTAAAAATGTTGAGTTCAATTGTCATATTTCCAAAAGATAGGTTCATCGAACCATTTCGATAATTGATCACCGCATTAGAAGTCGCAAGGAATGGTCGACCGAGTATCACCGGAATTTGACTCCGGGAGGTTAGCTACAGGCTGTGTGTCCATAACAATGAAATTAACAGGGAAAATGAAATCCCCTACTTTAATTAACACATCCTCTAACTCACCCCTAGGATGGGTGATGGATCGGTCGGCCATTTGGAGAGTACAATGTGTGAGTTTCAGCTCTCCAACGCCTAATTGTTCATATACTGAATAGGAAAGCAAATTAACACTGGCACTAAGATCTAAAAGTGCGTGATTGATGTTCTTATTCTCAATTGTTATTGAAATTGTAGGACAGCCAGGGTCCTTATGTTTTTGGGGTAAAGGTTGGATAAGAGCATCACTTACTGCACTAGCCAAGAAAACTTTCTTAGGTACCTGCGATTTTCTCTTCTTGGTGCATAATTCCTTTAAGATTTTAGCGTAAGAAGGGACTTGTTGGATTGCATCCAAGAGAGGTATGTTAATGCTAACCTGTTTGAATAACTTCACAATCTTCTCCATTTGTGGAGTAGATTTATTGGATCTCAACCTGTTTGGAAATGGAATATTTTGAAAATTTGTTCAGTCCAATGTTTGTGGAGTAGATTGCAGAGTTGGAACAGATCCCAATGTTGGTGTTTTCGTGGAGTGAGATGTGGGTCCGTTCGAATTAGAAGAAGTTGAGCCTTGTGAAGAATGAAGAACAGGCTCTGAAGAAGACGAAGAAGAAGAAGAAGCGGCGGCCGGGGTGTCATTATCGCCAACATTGTTGTGCAATACCTTTCCAGATCTCAATGTAGTCACGGCACTCACATTATGATTTTGTTGTTCATGAGCAACATATGTATTTTGTGTGTGACCGGGATTTGGCAGTGGTTGAGATGGAAGTTTACCCTTTTCTCGCTCGCTTAACGCAGCATTCAGTTGTGCAATTTAGGCTTCAATTGTTTTGATGCTCTGATCATGTGAAGCAGTATGTTACACCAAAGACTGAATGGACGATTGGATGCTGGCTGAGGATTGCGTAGATTGTTTTAAGAACGCATCCAGACTTCGTTCCAGCGAGGAAATCTTATCGTTATTTGGCTGAACAAAATTGTTTTGAGGATAAGAGTTGTTGGTACAAAATTGTTCATTTGGTTTTGGTAAGGTTAGGGTTGGAAAGGTTGCTGATATTAAGTTTGTTGAGGGGCTTGTTGTTGTGGAAGAGGCCTTTGAAAGTTGTTATTGCTTTGGAATTGTTGTTGATTTTGATTCCAAGCAAAATTTGGGTGGCTCCTCCAACCAGGATTGTAAGTTGAAGAGTATGGATCATTTCTTTGTCTTTGCTGAAAGGAAGTATTGACTTGATCTTGTCCTTGAACAGGTGGGTTGTAAAGACACTCTTCGGTTAGATGGGACGGATTCGAACAACAAGCACAAACAGTGCGTGGGGGTAAAGCTGGGGCAGGAGAAGGCGATGAGAATTTTGCTCTCAATTGCTTCAAGTCTTTTCGTGAGTGCAGCCATTTCGGCCTTCATTGCAAACGACATATCAATTTAATATATGCCTGCCCTAGACTGACCTGATGAAGTGGATGAAGTGGTCTTAGTGCTTTCCCACTGAAGTGTTTGTTCAGCAAGATCGTCGAGAAATTGTCAAGCTTCCTCGCTTGATTTTGTAAGAAAGTGACATTGACAAATGGTTTCCAACAACTGCTTAGTTGCTGGGTTCAGTCCTTCGTATAAAGTTTGGCAAAGTTGCCAATTCTCGATACCGTGGTGAGGACACTGAACAAGAAGGTCCTTAAATCTTTCGAAATACTTCTAAAAAGGTTCGGAAGGAAGCTGGGAAAATTGAATAATTTCATTGCGAATTCTCGTGGTCTTGTGGTATGGGTAAATTTTTTTTTGAAAAGTCTTAACAAACTCTTCCCAATTTTTTATGGAGTGTGATGCTGTGCAATATAACCATTTTTCAGCTAGGTCACATAAAGTGAATGGAATGACACGTAGCCTTATAGCATCATCAGAAAGTTATGTGGTCTTCATCATTGCGCAAACATTCTGGAATTTGTTAATGAAGATGTAGGCATCTTCGGATTCCAGCCCGTGAAATTTGGGCAACATATTGATGAAGTGGGGTTTAATTTCAAAGTTATCCCCATTAGCCGGTGGAAGTGAAAGACAAGTAGGAAGTGTAGTGCGGATGGGATAGAAAAGATCCTGGAGCGCGATTCGTTGGTGCTCTTCGACAGGAGGGTGTGGTGGGTTATTCACACCCAGTTGAGGTGGAATCAGTCCCATAGGTAAGGGGTTGTTAGGATTGAATCCCGACATCTCCTTAGAAGATGATGAATTTGAAGATGAAGGTAAAGAAGTGGAGGGAATTTCGACTTCGGAGTCGAAAGCGTCGTCAGTAGGCACTAACGATACACGGACTAAACGGGCGCTAGTATCCCTAGTCCAACTGGACATACACTATCGAGGTGTAGTGTAGTCAAAAAAAGTAAAAACAGAAGGTAGGGGTAAGAAAACGTCAATGAGAGAAAGTGGGGTGCAATGGATTTCTAGCAATAAATTGGCAAGTTTTTGTAAAAATTTTGTTTTTTGTATTTTTCTTATGGAGTTTTTGCAAAACATTTTTATAAGGAGCTTAGACACATTTTCAAGCAATCACAATATTCACAATTAAGCCTAGAGCTAGGGCTTCCTAAATCAACTAGACTGCGTCTAACTGTTCCAAAGGGCAAGTTGTGAGATCCTCAAATAGCCTCTTCACCGCCAATTGTGGCCAGGTAAGAACAAGTAAAGAAAGGAGTGATCCGCTCATGAATCACCGTGAGACGGGCCTTTGAAAATTACCTTTCCCACTTGTCTAGCCTAGGCACCACAAAGTCAGGTTTAGATAAACGACCGATGCCTACAACCTTTCCTTTTTCCTAATGAGCACGATAGTCCTTATTGGCTGAGTCTAATATTTTTTAATTAACTCGATGGTTGATGCAAAATGCTTTTTGTGATTTTTGGGGTCCTAGGAAGGGTAATAAAATCCCCACCAAATCTGGATTGGTGTTATAGCCCCTTAAAAGTCCGTTTTAAAAATGCAAAGCAGTAAACACACAAAAATCCAAAACACTTGCCAATATTTTTTTTTATTTGCGGCGCAAAGAATCCTGCACAAAATCAAGTTATTGGAGAAGGGGGAGAAGTTTTGAGCAAAGAACCCAGTAAGAAAATTTTTCAAAGGACTAAAAAGAGCAGAAGAGAGGAAAAGAATGCTTACAGAGAAGTTTTGAGTTGCTGATGTCAGCAACGTGCCGCTGATTCACGGTCAAAGGCAGACAAGTGCGGCGGTTCCGCGGTTCTTCTGTTGGATCAGGCCTCCAAAATTCTTTTGTTGTCTGTTGTGGTTCTCCTCTGTTTGTTCAGATCTGCTGTTTGCTGTTTTGTTCACTGGATTTTTCCAGATCTGAATTTATTCATCTTTCTGTTCCTGCACAATTCGCACGAAAACCCTTCAAAAACTAACAAGATGATAAAAAAAATTTGTTTTTATATTTTTCAGTTTTTATGATTTTTTAATTTTTAACTAACCCGAAATTACAAAAAGAAAATAACTACAGTTATCCCCAGCAACGGCGCCATTTGATTGAGCGATGTTTTGCGTACGTGCGTTTTGAAATCAAAGAATTAACCGCAATCAAGAACGATATCGCTTGGTAGCTAGCCGGTTGAGCACGGGTTGGTCCACAGGGAAAACGTGTATTTTCTAGTTGTTCTAACGAGTCATTTCCTATTTGTGGTAGGTTTTGATTTTCTATAAAAACTGAGGTTGAAATTGATTAGGATTAAAACCTTGCTAGGGTTAGGATTAGCTTAGTTTGGAAAGTCAATTATTCTCACCGCTTTCTTTGCCCTAATTAAGAACTTTAGATGTTAAGGTAATAGTTAACAAAGCGGATTAGCACGACCGGGAAGAAACTAGGTTTCTTCCCTTTGGTCCTTGTCCGTCCTTTCTTAACTCTTATCCCTAACCTCTATGGAAATCAACCACAACCGGTCTTAACTAGGGAATCACCGCTATCTCGTGGGATAGGGTGCCGTAGTGAGCGGTGTGTGGTTGTTTTGCATAGAGACCTTATTTTAAAATATTGAACGGGAAAGAAAAGAGTGAGAGATTTTCATCTCTCAAACCTTCCCCAAACCTAACGCTAACAAGTAAGGAACTACTCACTCATTAGGGAATTAACAATGGAATTCATTTTTTTATTTTTCTTTTAATAACCTAATTAACGTGCGGAAAATAACTACGGCAGATAAAAATTGCAGAGAAATAAAATTGCAAATAAGAAATTCAAGATAAAAAAACTTACTTTTTATTGATGCACTCTTTGACGATTACAAGGAATTGAAAATTTCTAATCTAGAATTAAAAAGAGGCATACTTCAAAAAGAGCTGTAGGCTTCCTATTTATAGATAATTGAAACCTTAGGGTTTACATCTGATCCATATCTAAAATTACAAAACTACCCTAAGAAAACCGGGTCAATGCACCAACTCCACCGATATGCACAGACACGCGCCAACACATACACAGCATGGTCGCGGATTCGCGGCCATAAGCCTTGTTTGGCCGCGGATCTACGGCCATCTTGAATGTTCTCTGGCTCATTTTCTCAGGTATACTTCATGTTGCATTTTACTTCTGGTTTCTTCATTTGGTTTCTCAGAATGTCTTCTAGTTTCTTCCAGATTTCCACAGTGCAGAATGTTGTAGACTTTTACCGTTCACTTCGTGTTGAAGTCTTGAATTTTGTGCTACCTTCGTGCTTTGTGAAATCGAACTGTTCATTGATCTTCATTTGTTCCTTAAACTGTAAGCGGTATCATAAAGATTCTTCTATTTGTTGGTCGTAGTCTCACTTTCGTAGCGTCTTTTCATAATTTTCACTGTATTGTTCTGAGAACCTGTAACCTGCAACTATTTAACAGACATGGATCAAAAGCACCTATTTATTTGCAATATGATTAAGAATGGGGAATATAATAATGCAAAATTCTTATATGAACACTGAGTTACCGCGATTCTTCTGGGGTTATGCACTAGAATCAGCTGCATATCTTTTGAACAAGGTTCCTACTAACTCAGTGCCTACCACACCATATGAAATGTAGAGTGGGAAGAAAACCTATCCTAAGTATCTAAAGATATGGGGATGTCGAGCTTTTGTAAAAAAGCAGCATGCAGACAAGCTCGAGACACGCTCAGTACTGTCTAAGCTTGTGGGATACCCAAAGAACTCCGGGGGTATCTTTTCTATTACGCGGAGAAACAAAAGATCTTTGTTTCTCGTCATGCCCACTTTTTGGAGACACGATTTCTTGAAAAAATAAATAAATGGGAGCGCAATAGAACTGGAAGAAATTCCAAAACCGCAAGCTATTACCGAAAGTATAGAGGAACAGTAGTTTCGAAAAAACCGTACATCCCTCCATTGCTCCGTAGGACTAGTAGGCAGTATTATCCACCCGAGAGATACTGTGATTTTCTCATAGATGGGGATATAGAGGATTGCATCATCAAAGATGAGCCAAGTAGTTTCCAGCAAGCCATTAGGAGCAGAGACTCAGTAAAATGGCTGGATGCAATGCGGACCGAAATGGAGTCCATGTACACCAACAAAGTATGGACTTTGTACATTGCTCCAGAAGGGGTAAAACCCGTAGGCTGCAAATGGATCTTTAGAGAGAAGATTGGTGTAGATGGACAGGTTGAAAGCTATAAGGCTAGACTTGTTGCAAAAGGTTTTCGTCAAAGACCTGATTTGGACTATGATGAAACCTTTTCTCCGGTAGATATGCTCAAATCCATTCGGATCCTACTTGCCATTGCTGCCTTCCAAGATTATGAAATTTGGCAGATGGACGTAAAGACCGCTTTTCTGAATGGAAATTTGAAAGAGTGTGTATATATGGATCGGACGGAGGGTTTCATAGAAAGTAGGAGCAGCGAAAGAGTGTGCAAGTTGCTTAAATCCATTTATAAATTAAAGCAGGCATCGCGGAGTTGGAACATCTATTTTGATAAGACAATCAAGGAATTCGACTTTATCAAAAATCCAGACGAACCATGCATTTATAGTAAAATTGTAGCAAGAACTGTAGTATTCTTCATCTTGTACGTGGATGATATTCTCCTGATAGGAAATGGCATTCCTATAGTACAATCAGTCAAAGGATTCTTGTCACAAATGTTCTCCATGAAGGACCTGGGTGATGCCTCCTACATTCTGGGGATCCAGATCAATCGTGATAGATCTAAAAGGATATTGGGACTTTCACGGTCAAGGTGTATCAACACCATACTGAAAAGATTTAGTATGGAAGATTCAAAGTGCGCTAATCTACCAGCTTGTCACGGAATCACCCTCTCCAAAGAGATGTCTCCCAAGACTGATTTGGAAAGGGATCGCATGACTATTATACCATATGCTTCTGCGGTAGGCTCTATAATGTATGCGATGTTGTGTACCAGACCAGATGTAGCTTACACACTGAGCATTTTAAGCAGGTATCAGTCAAACCCAGGGGAGAGGCACTGGACAGCAGTAAAGAACATTCTCAAGTACCTGAGAAGGACTAAAGAGATGTTCTTGGTGTAGGCAGTGAAGACTTCCAGAACGAGGCCTTCGCCGACTCCAGCTTCCAAAGTGACAAGGATGACTCTAGGTCCATGTGGGGTTATGTCTTTACCCTCAATGGAGGGGCAGTCTGTTGGAAGAGCTCCAAGTAGGACACCGTTGCTGACTCGACGATGGAAGAGGAGTATATTGCTGCATGTGACGACGTGAAGGAAGCAGTCTGGATGAAGAAGTTCATTACAGAACTTCAGGTGGTTCTGTCCATTGTTGATCCAATACGTTTGTATTGTGACAACAACAGGGCTATAGCTTTAGTGAAAGAACCAAGGTCCCATCAGAACTCCAGACATATCTTGAGGCGGTACCACCTGATCAGGGAGATCGTTGATCGCCGGGAGATCAAGGTGCGGAGAGTAGAGACAGAGAACAACACTACAGATCCACTCACAAAGGCCATCCCTCGGAGACAGTTCGAGAGGCTAATCGAGATGATAGGTCTGTGATATGCCAATACATGACCTTAGTGCAAGTGGGAGATGGTCAGTGATATATGCCCTAGAGGCCATTATTGTAAAGTACTGGATTGTATATTATATTTTGGAATGTAACAACCCTAAACTTTCTGTACATTTTTTTCAAAAATACAAAAAGGGATACTTGAGCCTGAGCACAAGTTATAAGTTTGATTTTCTTTTGAACGGCAAGAAGGAGCTTGTAGCTTATTGGTAAGACCTTGCACTGCTGAACCAAAACACCAGAGTTCAAATCGCAACAATCACACATTATTTTTTTATTTAAAATTCTTTTAATCTTTTAAAAGCCCAAGAGTCTACACATGCACTACACATAATAGGGTATGTTACAGAATAAACAAACGGGTCGACAAGTCAAGACGAAGCGATAGGGACACGTGGCAAGGAGACGCGGCCCAACTCGATCGACCCGGGACGGCGACTCGCGCGAATCGGCCAGCGCCGCCGGTCTGACTCGGTCGAAACCCTAGTTTTCTTTACCTGTTACGACTCTTGAACTTCCCCCATAACCCCTGTATTATTTAAATTCCCTGCACATTTACAGAGCAAATTAAAACGCACATTTAATCCATTTTAAAACAAAATTTTAATACACCCTTTCATTACCCTAAACCCTAATTTTTTCTATAAATACCACACCTAAAATCACCCCTCCTCACTCCCAAACCCCTGCCCAAATCTCTCAAGAAAATTCCCAAGACTTTTTGTGTGCAAGTGGAGTTAGCGAAGGGCGAAGCTCCGACGAACTTCCGACGACGATCCGATAAGATTCCAACGACGAAACGACGCATTGGCACCTCCTACCTCTTCCTCCTTTTTTCTTCTAGTCCAATAACATGTAAGTCCTTATCTCTTCTTTTTCTCTATTCTAAAAATAATCAAAACAAAAACCCGACAGAAGCGGAGTTAATCCGACTTCTGATTCAGTTTTTCCTTAAAAAGTTCTATTTTTCTTAAACACAATAATACCAAACTCTTATGTCATGACCATTAAATATTAACGAAGATAATAGAACAAGTTTAGCATCAAAATAATAACCGTAGCAAGTTTTATTCCACCTTTACATTAAAATACCCTTATGTTTCATTTCGACATACTTGAACTTTTTAAACCGTATTACCTTAGAAAAACTCACAAGATAATGACCTACCTCCTCACAATACTCATATGTAACAAAGAACGATGAAATTTAGGAAAATAGATCTGGAAAAAATACGACTTTACATATAATTACTTCAACTATTAAAAACCTTTTTTCTACCAGAAGTGTATTTTAACAAATCTTTGCAATTGCGCCTCTACAACCAATTTCGGGAAACCCGTTCGGGATGGTGCGGATTATCGCACATCCTCGAGCCTAGTAGAGTGAGATGCAGACCTTTATAAGGAGCATACGATCTCGAAAGATTTAAAATACAATTTTCTTTAGAGAAAGCGATTTCTATTATAAATAAAACTTATATTTTTAATATATATATATGTATGTATGTAATTAATATCAAAATATCTATTTTTAATATCTATAATATTCCATATTTTCAAAATTCAAGAAAAACATCTCATTTATAAGAAAATACCATACAACTCCAATATTACAAATAAATACCATATATTATGAAATTAGGTTTTATTCACTAGAAATGTCACATTGATAAAATATACATCCATGAAAACTCTAAAGACGATAATAAAATACTTGTGGTGTATTTTGAAAATTATACAAAATTATTTTTACATAAACCCCCTCAAGTTATACTAAAATACAATAAGGACCCTAGTAAACATAGGTTTAAGCGGGACCAGTCTCTTGAGTCTCAGGGAGCAGGAGATATGAGTGCTTGCCTATTTAAGGTAGATAACTTAACAAACAGTGTTATCAACACGGTAATTGTCTTTGAAAAAGACACAAATCCTGCCGTCCATGTGCAGCACTTACCGATAACACCAAAATCTAATTCAGGATTCAATTTCTTTTCTAATTGTCTGACTCAGACTGAGTCTCAATATAATCAGTATGACTTGAATATGATTCAATTATGAAATTACAAAACTACAATTCAATATGAATCCATATATTCAATCTATATTGCCTAAACCGAACCATGGATATACATCCATCTACATGATTCTCCAGTTACATCCATTTACTGATATCATGGTTTCGGCAAGTCATCCATCTATATACAATATACAATTCAAACAACACAAACAATACAATCAAGACATCGCGGGGTTTATAAGGGGTAGATTGGTACAGAAGGTGTTAAAAGTGGCACGAGACTGCAACCATAAGACACCTAACCTGAATTCAATTGCCGCTGTTCCGTGGTATTATCGACGGAGCCTTGTGCTCCATATACCGTAGTTTTTGGTCTAATGAGACTCCTCTCGTATACACTGGCATCTTCTGTACCAAGCTACAAACAACATCGTTAACAATATAATACAACATTATAAAACTATACTCTCTCTCTCTCTGTCTATTCTACCTCTCCCGCCTCTTTGGGACTTACCGAGCGATTTATTCGCTGATGATATTCTCTTTCTTTTTCTTTGGAATATCTTCTGGTGATTCGGACTCACTGGAGATCGATCCCACCAGCGAGGATTTGGACCAGCTATCTTTCGACTCAGAGCTTTAGATTCCTGTACACATTTACATTCTGTATTTTCCATTTCTATTATGCCACCGTTTAAGCATTGCTTTCCATTCCATGTACTTACTTTTCAGATGTATTGTAAAAAGAATGTTAATAAATAAAGTTGTTGTTTATTTACATCCTGTCTCTTGTGTACATTACATTTTATATTGCTTAGATACGCTTAGCGTATTTATTTCTGAGTAAATACGTAGCAGCCAGTCGCATCCCCTTCGCCGTAAACTGGGAAGCGGGGCGTGACAGGTTTTGTTGGCGGCCCATGCAGGTCAGAGCTGTATGGAACCCTACCATGCAGTTCAGTTCTGCGTAGACAACCTAAGCAATATAACACAAGAACCAGCAACTAAAAACATTCTTTACAATTCATATAACTTGAATCTTATCATTTCATATACTTTGAATCTATTCTAAACCAAAATTTTCTTTTAAGGTTATGGATTCCCCAAACAACACCAGCACAAATGTCAACAACACTCCCCCATCATTACCACTCACACCGGCCGTAGCTGGTCCGATCAATGAGCAGATGGTACTACATGAAGCGATCTGTAGCCTCCTGGAAGGACTGCAGCAGCAGACTGCTATATTATTGAACCGACTAGAAGCGGAAGCAACCGGTATAAAGCGCTCTGCCACCCAGATGGCAAGAGGAGCCTATCCTATACAACCTTCAAAACCCAAGAGACAGAAAGAAACAATTAACCAGTCAAGTCAAGGTTTTTATTTCTACTGCAAGAAGAATGGACACTTGTGGAAGGACTGTAGGCACGCAAAAGGATTGTGCCTAGTTTGTGGCGCATCCAATCACGGAATTGGAAACTGTTCTTATAAACGCAACCCAGCTCACACACACACTAACTACCCCCAGCGGCCAGCTATCTAGGCTCCTGCACCTCGTCTTGCACTCCCAGCTCCACCATGTCACGACCCGAAATTGGCACGTGACGGCCCTAATACTACGCAACGCCTAAAGACGTGACGCTGTAAAAGAAAGCCAAAACCCAGAAATATAAACCATGAAAATACGGAAAAGATAATAAAAGTTTTTGAAACATTTGAAATCACAACCCAAATTCTTTAAAAGTCCAACTTTTTTTCTTTAAAATTTTGACAACACCCCCTTTTGTAAAAACTAGCCCAAAGACGGAAAACAATCACATCACAAATATACGACGCCGTAGCGAAGAAATAAGAGACTATAGGAAGGAAACTGTATATAAAAGACAACAAATCCATAAATAATATACAATACCGTCCTCACCAAGTCTCTAAGTCAACAACATAATAGTAGATGGAGAGTACAAGGATACAACAAATGTACAATACAAATTACAGATAACCACCAATACCCACCTAAACAAAATAGCACACTGTGAGCCGATGCGGCATCTGTAGCAAAAGATGATGGATGAATAGCCTGCCTCGACTACTCTGGGGAAACACCCTGCAAAACGACTGTGGCACAACGGGGGTGAGTTGCCAACTCGTGAATAGGAGATAACATATACAGGTAATCGCAGGAATGTACGTACAGTATGAATCTAAGATATGCAATTTACAGTAATAACAGGTCATGTGAATACGGAATAATGGAAAGTACACTAGCAGGTACAATCAATATGTGGAGCAATAATAACATGACAATAGTATGCAATAATCATGCGATAGGGATATGAGAATGTAACTATGCAACAAACATGAAGGGTACACTAACAGGTACTCCTAATACACGGAACAGTGCATAAGCAAATAGGTATGAGGTATGGAGTAAAATATGTCATTCCCACGGAAACCTGACATCGTGGTAGGATCACAATCCAATCAAGACACTCAAAACCCAATTCCTCAAATCAGCCCCCAAGTTGGGCTCTCATATAATATAAGTCTCACATCTCCTCAATGTATAATATCGAGTAGATCTCCTATATCTCGAATGTACAAATCAGCAATCTTATTCATATATCCAATCTCAATGAATCACCTGATATCCCAAGTCAAAATCTCAAGTAAGATTTTAGCATCCTAAATATATATATATATGCAGAAAAAAATATGATGGGGTCAATACACATATATTAGCGTCCCATTCCACTAATATTGGTGTAAGGGTATATATAACAACAGCTAAATCCCTGTTATATATACAAAGGTGTTGAAAGAAATATCATGAAAACAATGTGCCAAGCATCGACACAGAAATCCAGATCTATCAGATACCATCACCAAGAATAACATCCTGATAGGTACGTATCATACGCTATCCAGAAAGCACGAGTGCCTAGCTCTGACCCTCGTCTTTCGACGTATTCATACGTGCATGACTCCCAACGGTATCTCCATGATCCCCGCCGAGTCATTGGTACTGTCACAGTTAGGTACGAGCCCGCCTCCAGGCTCAATCGGCAAAGTCCATCGATTTTCTTGCCGAGGGGAACCATACCGGGCCCCACCATGTACCCTCATACGGCAACCACACCTCGTATGGAGTATATAATCAGAACCGATAAATCTCATGGTTGCTGCGCAAATATCATATCAAGGAAACCGGGTTTTTTAATGTATGCATAATTTCATGAACTCCCGCGGTCCCAAATCCAGAAAACATCATGTAAAATCCAAATAACAATGCACAAATCCAGGAATAAATATGTGCGATATATCTAAAATGCGAGCATATAAAGGACAATATGTAGCTGAAACCAGATGTATGCGCAAGCAATAAGGTACAGCTAAGTATAGGTGTCTACCTATAAGTAAATGATGTGGTATACCCCACTGGGTATAAGTAAAGTATGAGCAAGGTATACCTGTAGATGTATCGTAAAAGGTATATATACCTATCACTAATCGTACGATACTCTATAGGTATACAAGTATGGTAAATGTCGTATGTGATGAGCAGTACAAATCAATGTCACAAGGTCCCTAACCAAGCAACATAATATCTATAATGGTTTGTGTGTGACATGGCAATTATTGATGGTGTGTGTAGCATACAATCCGTGCTCGTGCAACATGAACCGTCAATAATATGTGCAGTGTCCTACGGCTACTAGTCCAAGTACAATGTCTAAGTAATAGGGTAAAGACGCAATTCTAACAATAACATAGAATATGCGATAAGTATTAGAATTCTAGCCCAGACGCATAACGCCATGCGGGCGATTTCCCTGTAGATGTTAATTCTACTCACCTACGCTCCACGCCAGGTGAATCCTTCCACCTGTTTCTCCCTGTAGCAGTGTCTGTAGTCCCCGCCTGCAAACCTGAAAATTAGACAAGGAAATCATATAAATAAGCAAATATCTCGCAAAGCGCGATATCGACACTAAACGAGAAACTCGCGTCGCGAACTAAACGCGCGTGTGCACGATACGCTGAAACGTGTGTATACGCGTCTAAAAGTACCGCGACCCGTTGGATCGCAGAACCCACTCACGTATCGCACGTATCGCGCAAACACAACGAACTAGAAATACGATATATTGTCCCAGATTTTCCTACAGGACCAATCTTACAAAACTACACATGCCAAAACACTACAAATCATAGCAGACTACAGTAGCCAAAACCCCAAGACCCCACCCCCCTTCCTGGCCGCAAATTGCGGCCAGATTGGATAAATCTGCGGCCAAAAGTAGGGTTTAAGGGCTCGTGTTCTGGTGGTGTTGTCTATACCTAGTGTACATGCTTCAGTATACTCAATTTTGTCCTGAAGAGTGCGGGTCAATAGCAGATCACAGATTGCCAATATATCGCCTAAAAACACCAATTTTGCACAAAACACAAACCCTATGGTATTTTAGTGAAATCTGGGGAATTTCTCAGTCCAAGTGACCCGAATAACACTTAAATAGGCTAGCTTAACTAACACAATCATCACTTAATCAACATTCCACATAATTCACCTTAATTAGCACTAAACTCACAATTAAACACAACCCGAAGATAATTATTGTAAGTGCACGGCGGCGCCCCGGCCGTCAATCCGAGGAAGGAATGGGGAAACGAAACTTTTCTTTAACTGTTAAACCGGCACCACCGCGCACTATAAAACCCGGATCGGGCCATTAATCTAATCCTAGCTAACTAGAGAAGGGGTAGAGAGATATACCGAGCAATCCGTGTCCTTCGGTCTTCTCATCGTCGTCCTGATCTCCCCGCGGAATCTCCGGTCTTCATCTCCTCGTCGGAAGGGCACCACATCGCCGGGTTCTTTTACGGGCTTCCATCTCTGGACCGAGGCAACTCGGGCACGAAGTTGGCGAGCCAACGTGCTCAAGAAGTGCTGTAGAATAGTGTGGAACTCTATGTCTCATGGGGGTTGAGGAAGTTGCCTTTTGGTGGAGGAAAATGAGATGAGCTTTTTGGAGATAGCTATATCATTTTGTGAGAGCCAAAAGAGATCAAATTTCCACACACAAAATGAATCCTATCCACCCACAAATGTGGCCGGCCTCACCAAATGAGAAGAGGGGGGAGGTGTGTCAAAAAATGCAAAAGAGAATGATGAGTGATCATGAGAAAAAATAATGATCACCACAAAATCACTTCTTCAACAACCATCTCATCAACAACCATGATTACTCTAAAAGTCAAGCAATCATGGACTAATGAATTCAAAGGAAGCAAGGACCATCATGAAGCAACCATATACAAAGACCACCCTCCACAATGCTAATTTGCACAACTGCAAATAAGCCCTCCTCCACCAAAATTCAGCCAACGAAAAGAAGAAAGAAAAACTGGCTGAAATGGAAAGCAAACTGGCAACTTCAGAAAACTGATCCAGTAATAAATTACAGGAAAACCCCGCGACTGTATATACATACTTACATTTGTATTCCGGCCGAATACAAATGCAATGAGACAAAATCTACACTGTACAATACTAGGACCCGGCTTAAACCAAAGCCCGCTAGTATTATCCGTCCGATCATGGTCCGTGCAATACCGCACGTATCTGATCGAACCCTGCCATATCTCCATACGGCCTCTATAGCGTTTCGCCTGAAACTTGAGAAACGGTCTGTGAGGGACTCTAAAGACTCGTCAATATTTTGGTTGTATATTTAACCACTAGCACATCAGAGGTAATAGCCATACGTAACGGGCTACCAGGTATTGACCAAAATGGACGTCGATGAGCGAACTTATGCTGACACCCTACTGAGCCAGTCAGTGACAATATTCGTACAGTCCGGTCCGTTCGTCTATAAGCATCGCATGGCGGGCTTAGGGGGTTGGTAAAAGTCAGACCCCCAAAAGCGGTACAAGTCATGTCGGAGTGTAGCCCAGAACACCCTGAGATACTACTGGAATACCTACCAGTAAATCTCCTGCCTTGGCCAAGGACTTCGTGTAATGGCTCTCCTAGACACAGCGCGACCTCACCCCCAATACCGGGAAAGACGAACCCCTGCAGATCCGCTCACTGCCTCCATGTGGCTCGGGACTGTACCCAACCAAAACCTGTTTGCACGTCTCCTTTGAGCATGGTAGGGTAGTAATCAAAGTACAGTGGGAACTCACACGAGACAAATGACGATCTCAGGTCGATGAACTAACCTGTACACATGTCACCAGGGAACTGCTATCTGACGTCAGGTATAAGACCAACTAGCATGTTCCCGGCGAGTCCTGTCCGGTGTACTCATAACCCAATGAGCACCTGTATACATCTTAGGTGAACCAACTGACACCAGTGGCTTGTGAGACCGGCCACCGCCCCTCGTCGGGGTCTTGACTGTATACACTAGTCTACTCTGGAGTATCGATGCCCTGTCTCGAAACTCCCACGACTAGGGACCTTTTAAGGATGTGCTTATAGACTACCAGCTCCCACGTATATGATTGCCCTCATACTGCTGGCAGTCAAGCAAGAATCCTAGGGGCTCTATCAACGTGTAATAGCGACCTGTAAGGTCACCTAAAGCAGTACACGATGATAAAGATAAACAAGATAGCATACTATCATTTTGAGTAAGACTGTCCTATCGGGATAGGTCCTCCATCAATCATTGCAATCATGTGCCTGTGATCCAATAATTGACTCTGAGGGCACTATCTCCAACAATCTCCCACTTGCACTCAAGGCTAATTATTGCGATGTCGCATACTCACAGTCCGTGTGATACCGAACACCCAACTTCTCTACCAGTCAGTCTCACAAAACCCGTTTGCGAAACTAATGCGTTCGAGGAATAGCCTCAGTGAGTGGATCCGCTCTGATGTTTCTTTCTATGTCTCTCTATATCTCAAGTTCGCGGAGAAAGCAATCTCCCGAAATGAGTAATACCTGTCTTAGAATGTGTCTGGATATCTGATGGGACCTGGTTCATAAATGAACTCTAAATCCAAACTTCTCAGATTGTATCGTCAACTGAACTTAATCAGTATCCTGCGTCATGCCTCCCTCAGTATCCCCTTGGACCACCTGTCCAAAATACTACCCCTCGTCAGAAGGAAAACTATAACTCTGACAACCTCTCTGTCATCCAGGACACCTTGGAAGCCTGGAATGATAACCGTCTCCCGAAAGAGACTGTTGTTATCATATCCCTAGAATATTCACTTATGTTCTAAAACTGCTTCCGTTCGTTTCTCCAGGATTGGATCAATATCAATTTATTGCATCCACTGCAAAAACAACATCTGGTGTGGTACTTGACATCTCATGATTGACTCAATTGCCTAAGCAAGTGATCTGCCAATCATGCACATCCCTCTCCCCTTTAGTCTGTAAGACACCTTTAGAGAGGGCGACTCCATCTCCTGCAGGTATACTACCGTGCCGGGAGTCGTCCATTCTAAAAACTCTTAGAATGCTGTCTAAGTACCCTGATTGGGAAACCACCCAAATCTAGATCTATAGATCTAGTAACCAGAATATCTTGATATTATACCCAATTCCTATGTGGAGAAACCACTGTGTGACAACCAAAGTATAACCGATCGTAGTATAAGAATATCACTTCCTACTCTGTGTATGTCATCCAAATACAAGGACATCACACCCTACTACCTTCTTAACAGATCCATCCCCTATTCTGAAGAAGTCAAACCTATGACTGTCACGTCAGAAATAGATGATCTATCTCTGTTATATCTGCTTTAGTCTATAAATAGACATAAGCCACTTGTCCACCATGCTTCCGCTGCTCCCACTGACTACGACAACCCTCTGGCAGAGCCATATAGACGTACACTTCTAAAGCTAGTTTAGAACGACGCTATACTCATCCTCCTGCCAGGTCTCACAGTCTGGAACAACAGTAATGGCAAGTCTGGGTAAACAAGAACCTCCCTGTCACCGTCCTTGAGGCTACCGAAGTACCCCTTGGGTGCCTGAGGTTACCCACCATATCTGCGGAGTGGCCAATGGAATGTCAAGTCAGATTGAATCTTTAGGTTCTTATCAAACTTTCAGTAATTGTTTGCGGTTCTGGAATCACTTCCAGTTCTACCATACTCCCACTACCGTTTTCTGAAAAAATCCATTTTTATTAAAACCCGTGGCGAGTCAAGAACAATATCACTATTGATCTTCCAGATGGTAGAAAGTCAACCCTCGTCATAGTCTGGGTCAACCCACAAACAGCCATTACAAAAACGTGCCTTGAATTATCCAGAGTCTGGTTTTAAGCATAAGCCGGACAACTCCCCGTACCTTAACATTGTTAAGATATGAACTGTCCTATATCCAATATTGAACCAGAGGCACTGATTTAATTGAACCAGATTCAAATCATGCAGCTGTCTCCAGTGCATGTTAACTAAATGGAAAGAGGCCGATCAGCGTTACTCAACTTAGGAATGCTTCCAATTATAAGTAATCTGAAAGAGAGGCAAGTTCTCTTAATCATTACTATCAACTGAATACCCTACACAAGTATCTATATCTTCGATCACCTTGAAGAATCCCGATACTTGCAACACCTGGTTCTCTATTTTATTCATATACCTATAACTTCTCAAAACTCAGACCTTGTGTTTCTACGAAACACTTATCTAAGAACTATAGAAGTCATAAGTAAACCGAATATAGTACGAGGACTAACCCCTCTGTCCTAATGGACACTGGACAACATACAATACTCTGTATAAGTCCCTTGAGTCTGATAACTCAATCCCTATGTATCGTAGGTTGAAAACTGTACTATGGTTATGAAGGATTACACCGCTGTTTAATGCTCCTTACCTAACCATCCACTGATATAGGTAAATGTCATAGACATAATTTCAAAAAAGTATATCTCACTCTATAAAAATAGACGTACAGATGTATTAATTTGAAATTGGTGCATAACAGCGGATATTCAAAACCAAATATTTACCGTCCGGCAAACTACCCAGGTGATTTCCTCAAATGTCACCAATTACAACGAATTCCGATATAATGAGGATAATCACCTAATTCCCAATAACTTACTCCCACTCATCATCTGTAAAACCATACAGATGTGAGAATCAAACCTGGTAAATACATACCCTGGAGAAAGTGTCTAATTGGGAAATCAGTTTTCTTTTAACAGTACACAGTGAAACTGAAACATTGAAATGTTTCGATGGGGTATCCCGGTATTCCTAGTAAAGCCTCTTCCATTATCCAGATTCACAACTGTAACCGTATAATTCTTTGCCATCTCTCCAAATCCCTTCATATGTCTTTAGTCATTATCTTCTGTACACCCTCTTAGGCTAAATGGTTTTCTTCCTTCCCTACCGTTCGGCACCAGCCTATGGTTTGGAAGAAGACTATCCAATAAGCATAATGGGTGTACTGTCCTAATCCTAGGAGCACTCGCAATGCAAGAGAAGGTGAAGATAAAAGACAGCCGAATAAACCTTATTCCTATTTCTCCTGAACCAGAATTCATCCCCGAACTGGAACAAGTTCCTTTCGAGTTCGTATATAACCATACGATGGAGTATCCAATAAACTGTGGATCTTCGTAGTGATACGGAGTGTCCTGGAGAAATACAAAGGTGAAGTGGGAGTGGTAATGAAATACTTGGTTTGGTCGTGAATAGCAGTCGCAATTTAGTTTGCCCTCTTACTAATCTCTTGATATGTCTTTACTTAATACCTTATGTACACCATCGCTATGCTAATTGGTTTTCTTCATTCCCCGCCGTTCGGCACCAGCCTAAGGTTTGGAAGAAGACTATCCAATTTGCGTAATAGGTGTACTATCTCCTAAACCAAAGAGTACTCGCAACCTGAGAGAAGGTAAAGGGAAAAGACAACTGAATGTCCTATTCGTTTTCTCCAGGACCGGAAACCATCCTCGAATAAATTCCTTCGAGTTCGTATATAACCATACGATGGTTTTATCCAATGGAAGTGGACGTTCGTAGTAATACGGGGTGTCCTGGAGAAAAAGATAAAAGTAGGAGTGGCAATGAGGTTTGCAACTCAGACAATCCAAAAGCCAGTGTATAAGAAGGTTCGGTTAATTTTGGTCACTGAGTCATAGTCAAGGGTCGGGTCATGGTCGCTGCCAAAGAGAGAGAGAAAAAAACACTCAGCGTGCACTCTAACCTAGATCAGAATGGTTACCAATTTATCTAATCAGGAAACCTCCCACTGTACCATCAAATTCTCTTCCAAACCTGAAAAGAGAATTAGTCGGGATCACCCGAGGAGTAAACCAACTCATCAGTGGGAATCGGGATTCAACTATCATCGCATGATAACGTGACGGAATCCGCTCACGTTATCACACTTCAGAAGGTATGCGCATATCTGGCAAGTTTCAGTTTCTTTAGAAACTCCCGATATGATTTTTACCCCATGCTCTTATGACCTTGGCGTGAGGTCAAAATGTCATAAGTCACATGTCAAGTTCTACCCATCATTATCCAGGTTAATTTGAACCCACCCGTACATACCCTTGACGTAGGCCAAAATAGTAGTACGACTGTCCCAAACTGTAACGTTTTAGAAATCGTTTTGCGAATTTTCCCGTTTTAGGGCAAAATTGTCGGTTTTTCCGTTTTAACCTGATTTCGATCAAACGACCGTATAAACTTATCGACACCTAATTTGGCCAAAATAAAGCTTGTGCGCGAACTTTGGGAGTATTTGGGAGGTTTTGGTTCAGATAGATTTTTTCCCAAATAAAATATTATTTTAAGCGGTATTATATGCACGTAAATCGGGAAATTTTTTCTTTTGTGAATAAATTAATTTTGTCACTAGAATTATTTTAGAAGGTTCTTTTTAAATATCTAGATTTTTTTTTGGTGACTAATGGTTTGTTTTTAAAAAGAAAAGAAAATGGTGTAAAGGTGGCAAATTGCTTTAATTAGCATTTATTACTCTTTTTCCTTGCTTTTTCTTCCCAAAATATTCACAAAACCCCCCTCTCACCCCCTTGGCCGAGCTCATCCCCCCCATTTCTGTCCTCAACAATTCCAAACCCATTTATCACTCTTTTTCAATCAAAAACACAAAAATAAATCCAAAAATTCCTATATAAAAATTAAACCATTTTTTCTTCACTAATCCTTCATGGATCTTCATCAAAGCTTGATTTTTGGAGGCTAAAATGATGGATCTAATTTTATTTTGGTGTTCTTGAGGAGGTATAATTTCTTACCTTAATCCATAATTAATTGCTTTAATCTTTAACTAGCTAATTTAGTTAGCTATTTATGTGCTTAGTTTAGCTTTTAATTCATGATTAATTCATTATAATTGGTTTAAGAAATTCATGTTAGGGTTAATTTTTGATTAAGTGATTAGTGTTTATTTGAAGTGTTAAATTGGGTTTTAGAAGAAATTAATCTAGTAGAAAATGTTAAAATTTGCTAATAAGCATTTTGTTTAATTAAGCAAAGTTGCTTACTAGATTTTTGCTAAAACATAATTAGCGACTGTTAAAAATATAGGATTGGTTTAGATAGCTTAGTTAAGCTATTTTAAGGTATTTGTAATTGTTAGATTTGTGTTATCTTGAATCTAGTGCGATATATTGCGATAGGTTGCTTAATAGATTTCGGGGTTTTTCCGACGTAGGGTTCGTTTGGTAGTTGCGAGATTATATCTAGTGTATTCCTCATAATTTTTGTGTTGTGTTGCGCGATCGGGATGATCGGGGTCCAGATTTGGTGTTTTGTAGTTTAGCGACCCCAATTAGGGTTTTGTCCGGTATCGTGCGCGATAGATGCGCTAAGCGCGCAGTGTAATTTTCCGGACGTTTTCGTCACGTTTCGTTGTCTTTTCGTCATTATAGGATATTTAGATTATGTGTTGTATTTATGAAATTTTAGGTTCGCAAGTAGGGATTTCAGGTGCTGCGGACAAGAGGAAGCAGGTGGTCGGATTTTCTTAGCTCGAGACCATCGGTGAGTAGATTTAACATCTACGGGGAAATCGCCCGTATGGCGTTATGCGTCGGGGCGAATATGATATGATAGCTGCATGTATTTGCATATTAGTTACTTCCATATGAATGTCATTTCATAGCATTATCTGTTGTACTTGACTCGTACCTTTAGATATAATACATTACTGACGGTTCATGTTGCACGAGCACTAAATTGTATGCTACACCCACACCGTCTGTAATTGCCATGACACACACAAACACCTACATATGTGATATGGTAGTGGATAGGAATGATTGGAGTAGTAACTCTTATTCTATTGTGCATATGAAATACTGTGGACACATACATACGTGATATTGCATTGGGCAGGAATAGTTAAGGTAGTGAACCTTTTTCCACTTCACTTATATCTTGCTATAATTACTTATACATCATGCATACATATTGACATGTACACCCTCGTACTTGATTACATGTAAATACTTAAACCTTTCTACACTTACATATACACTTCATATGATACTGCGTTCATTTTTGAAGGAATTGGGAACCGCATGATATGTTTTAAAGCTAAATTCAATTTAAAGAGCGGTTTTCCCTTTATATGCTCATATTGATGTTTTATGTTGCATATATCAGTTTTATATGGATTTTACGCATTGAGATATGGATTTCATATGATTTATGGATTTGAGAACCGTTGGGGATATTTTCAAGAAAACTATGTATTGTTTGAAAACCCGGTTTCTTTTGATATGATATTTGATGCGTCCACCATGTGATTTCTCGGTTCTGAGATTTGGCTTGTGATACCCGATTCGAGGAGTGGGACGCACCGTCTGCGGGTACATGGTGGACCCGGTATGGTACCCCGGGGTGAGTGGTGATTTTGTGGTGTAGACGATAAGCCTGGCGGTGGGACCACTACCTACCGGTGATTATATTTGGACTCGACGGTTATCATGGAGATACCGACCGGAGTGAGGTATGACATATCGTCAGGGCTAGTCATGGTGACAGCGCCTGAGTCATGAGGATTTACGTGTCGATACTAGACACGGGTTTCATGATGTTTCGAGTGTCGGTGTTTGACACTCAGGTTTTCGTGAGACATACAGGATGTGAGGGCCGATCTGAGGATGCGGTGCCTGAGGATTTGGGATTTGATGTGTCAGTGAGGGACACTGGTGTTTTTCCATGCTGATGATTTTTGCATGAGATTTTATATTATATCATCCCACACTCAGGATTATGTTGATATGCATTGTTTCATGTAGTTGTAGCACCCTGATGATGTACCTTTACATGATTGTTGCATATTCACTTATCATACTTATGCTATCGGATTACTTGTGATAGATAGATCGCTGTTCGTGCATACTTGCGATTACTGTATGATGTTAATTACTATTCACGAGTTGGCAACTCACCCCCGTTGTGCTACAGTGTTGTGCAGGACTTACCCTCTGAGTAGTCGCGGCAGGGCATCTTTTCATCTCTACTTTTGCGGATACCGCTTCGGTTGGCTGTGAAGCCTTGCTTTTAGGTGGGTTGCGGTTATCTGTTTGTACTTTGTATATTTTTTTTTGTTGGATCTAGTATTCTCCATCTACCACTATGTTGTATATGACTTAGAGACGACTTGTGAGGATTCAGTGTTATATTTTGTGGTGACTTTGGGTGCCGTGCTCGTGGGAGCCGGTTTTGTTGAAAAGTTTTACTTCTTTATGCAGTTTTCTTTATATTTCTTCGCTTCGGCGTCGTATATATGTTGTGGTGGTTGTCTCCGCCGTTGGGCATGATTTGCTCCCGTTTGGGATGCTTTTATTATTATCTATGTTGTACCCGTTTTCGGGGTTGGTTTTTACAAAGGAGGTGCTGCCGAAATTTTTAAGAACGAAAACTAAACTTAAAGATTTTTACTTGAAAAAAATTCCGAATGTTTAAAACTATGTTTTCTCCGTTGATCCAGTTTTGGGTGGTTTAGATTTCTGGGTTTCGGCTTACTTAAGTTGCGTACGCCTTTAGACGTTACGTAGTTTAAGTACCGGTTACGGTCCAAACTTTGGGTCGTGACACAAACCAACGCATCTATCTATGTAACAGATAAATATCCGGCAGCTACCAATCACTATGCCTTGGCGTGAGGTCAAAATATATAGCTTGAATACTACCGAATATTTAACTGAAATGATGGAGGGCTACGAATGGTTTCTGGCGAAAACCTTTAACGTAATGAACTTGATATCGTTGAAGGAACCGGATAGCTTTATAATAATATAGTGACGAAAACCTTTGCTAAAGAGGTCACTCCCGGTGAAGGGATCTCAACTCTTTCCCTGTAGAATGAGGTGCAGGATATTCCAACTGAATACCATGATGCAAAGCAAAAGTAAACGACTATAGTGAAGTTATTGCTCTGATGCAAACTTCTGTCCAAGGGGTCACTCCCGGTGAAGGGATCTCGGCCCTTGCCTCGTCGACTGAGGTGCTGGATATTCATAACCGAATACCACTGTGCAAAACAAAAGTGAACGTCCTTGCAATAACAGCTTTTTTTTGAAAAATGTTCCAACAACATCAGAATAGATTTGTTTAGCTTGCATTGATCCGAATCAATGCAGTCGCATCAATTGATCACACCTATAAAGAACGAAAATAATGATGTACGTATATGCCATCCGCATTCGCCACTGGGTCCCGTCATTACCCGTTAAGTTACTTAACTAACGACAGAGCGGGGACTGGACTAGCGCGGATGCAAAACATATACAACATCTACTAGTATATATATCAATATATAATATTCGCTCAAGACATGATAAAATGCAACATCACAGAAATGCAATAAGTATCACAGAACAATACAGATATCTGGGATCCCCGGGTTTCATAGAGCCGCTACTGAAACCCGACGTTCCCCTGGTCGTGTGGATAGCCTGTACAATGAAATCCTAGACCCCTACGGGCGCGGCAAGTTACCCGCCAAAACCTAAAGCGAGGCAGCCCCCTTCAGCAATGTAAATGGACCACCCAGCACTTCACAGAATCCGGTAACTTGGGCACCCCTCCTTGGGTCAACCTGTACCTCCTACGAGTGCGGCGAATAGCCCGCCAATTCTAGAGTGAAGCCCCCTCCGTCTCAAAGCCATGAGATGCGGGCCCGTTGCCCTCTAGAACTCGGCTATCCGTGCACCCCACCTTGGGGTAATCCTAGTACATAAAGTAAAATATACATACAGCGGGTACATCGACCTCATCCCGGTCGTGCCCCAAAAGAATAATATACAAACAGGCAGTGACGGCAGTCCACATGTCGGACGCTCGCCCCGTAATATCAAATGTACATATACAACCAAACTGTACTAATATTGCATCCAGGCTATCCAACATGACAATCCGCAACATTACAGCACAACACAGAACATCAACGTGAATGTCACGTTCGCAAATCCGTCTAAAAGGGCTATAGCAGTTAGACAGGATTTACCGATCAAAGACATTCACGGTCGCAGAAATAATGTAAATACTGTGAACTAACATGTTTAAAATTTTCGATTGACTAAATTTTCCCGAAGTGGGCCCCAAGCACAACTGTAGCACTCAAAGAAATCTGAGCCCAAACAGAACATTCCAAAAACCCCATTTACAAATTTAAGGAGCTCTGTGTAAAAATGGTACAGTGAAGACACTGTATTGCGGCGGAACCGCGGCCAGAAGAGGGGTTTGGCCGCGGTTCCGCGGTGCTTCTACAGTATCACGCTACCATTTTTTATACAGAATTCTTAAATTTCCCTGCACATATTTCTGCAACACACTGAAAAAATTTTAGAGCCAAAAAATTTTCGACAGAGAACTGATATTTTGAAAATGCAGTTTTGGGATATTTGTTCGATCGAAGTTTTAAACACACTAGAGTAAGCTAGACTAGGTTAATGGCGTGGCCCTGATACCAGTGTAAGTGCACGGCGGCGCCCCGGCCGTCAATCCGAATCCGGAATGCGGAAACGAAACTTTTCTTTAACTGTTTAACCGGCACCACCGCGCACTATAAAACCCGGATCGGGCCATTAATCTAATCCTAGCTAACTAGAGAAGGGGTAGAGAGATATACCGAACAATCCGTGTCCTTCGGTCTTCTCATCGTCGTCCCGATCACCCCGCGGAATCTCCAGTCTTCATCTCCTCGTCGGAAGGGCACCACATCGCCGGGTTCTTTTACGGGCTCCCACCTCTGGACCGAGGCAACTCGGGCACGAAGTTGGCGAGCCGATGTGCCCAAGAAGTGCTGTAGAATAGTATGGAACTCTATGTCTCATGGGGGTTGAGAAAGTTGCCTTTTGGTGGAGGAAAATGAGATGAGCTTTTTGGAGATAGCTATATCATTTTGTGAGAGCCAAAAGAGATCAAATTTCCACACACAAAATGAATCCCATCCACCCACAAATGTGGCCGGCCTCACCAAAAGAGAAGAAGGGGGAGGTGTGTCAAAAAATGCAAAAGAGAATGATGAGTGATCATGAGAAAAAATAATGATCACCACAAAATCACTTCTTCAACAACCATCTCATCAACAACCATGATTACTCCAAAAGTCAAGCAATCATGGACTAATGAAGTCAAAGGAAGCAAGGACCATCATGAAGCAACCATATACAAAGACCACCCTCCACAATGCTAATTTGCACAACTGCAAATAAGCCCTCCTCCACCAAAATTCAGCCAACGAAAGGAAGAAAGGAAAACTGGCTGAAACGGAAAGCAAACTGGCAACTTCAGAAAACTGATCCCGTAATAAATTACAGGAAAACCCCGCGACTGTATATACATACTCGCATTTGTATTCTGACCGAATACAAATGCAATGAGACAAAATCTACACTGTACAATACTAGGATCCGGCTTAAACCAAAGCCCGCTAGTATTATCCGTCTGATCATGGTCCGTGCAATACCGCACGTATCTGATCGAACCCTGCCATATCTCCATACGGCCTCTACAGCGTTTCGCCCAAGACTTGAGAAACGGTCTGTGGGGAACTCTAAAGACTCGTCAATTTTTTGGTTGTGGATTTAACCACTAGCACATCAGAGTTATTAGCTATACGTAACGGGCTACCAGGTATTGACCAAAATGGACGTCGATGAGCGAACTCATCCTGACACCCTACTGAGCCAGTTAGTGACAATATCCGTACAGTCCGGTCCGTTCGTCTATGAGCATCGCATGGCGGGCTTAGGGGGTTGGTAAAAGTCAGACCCCTAAAAGCGGTACAAGTCATGTCGGAGTGTAGCCCAGAACATCCTGAGATACTACTGGAATACCTACCAGTAAATCTCCTGCCTTGGCCAAGGACTTCGTGTAATAGCTCTCCTAGACACAGCGCGACCTCACCCCCAATACCGGGAAAGACGAACCCCTGCAGATCCGCTCACTGCCTCCATGTGGCTCGGGACTGTACCCAACCAAAACCTGTTTGCACGTCTCCTTTGAGCGTGGTAGGGTAGTAATCAAAGTACAGTGGGAACTCACACGAGACAAATGACGATCTCAGGTCGATGAACTAACCTGTACACATGTCACCAGGGAACTGCTATCTGACGTCAGGTATAAGACCAACTAGCATGTTCCCGGCGAGTCATGTCCGGTGTGCTCATAACCTAATGAGCACCTGTATACATCTTAGGTGAACCAACTGACACCAGTGGCTTGTGAGACCGGCCACCGCCCCTCGCCGGGGTCTCGACTGTATACACTAGTCTACTCTGGAGTATCGATGCCCTGTCTCGAAACTCCCACGACTAGGGACCTTTTAAGGATGTGCTTATAGACTACCAGCTCCCACGTATATGATCGCCCTCATACTGCTGGCAGTCAAGCAAGAATCCTAGGGGCTCTATCAACGTGTAATAGCGATCTGTAAGGTCACCTAAAGCAGTACACGATGATAAAGATAAATCAGATAGCATACTATCATCTTGAGTAAGACTGTCCTATCGGGATAGGTCCTCCATCAATCATTGCAATCACGTGCCTGTGATCCAATAATTAACTCTGAGGGCACTATCTCCAACAATTATCACATAAGCTAAGCAAACTAGGAAATTAGGTTTAAGAATTATACCCTACGAGATCCTAGGAGCAGGAGAAGAAGTGCATGGAGGAGATGAGGGGTTGCTACTGCTGCTGGGGCTCCTGTTGCTGCTGCTGCTAATGCATGAGTTGCTGCTGATGCTGCTTGCTGCTGATGTTTCTGCAGCTGCTGCTCCTCTGTTGCTGCTGAAGCCTCTGCTGCTGCTGCTTCTCTCGTTGCTGCTGGAGCTGATGCTGCCTGTGCTGCTGAAGGAGCTGCTGCTGTTGCTGTCTTCTGGTGCTGCTGCTTCTCTTGCTGATGTTGTTTCTGTTGTTGTTGATGTTGTTTGCTGATGCTTCAGCCTTGTGTGTGTGTGTGTGTGTGTGTTTGAGAGTGAGAGAATAAGAGCAATGAGAGTGAGGATGAGAATGAGAGAAAGGAAAAACAAACCCCCTCCCTTCTCACTCTCTCTCTCATCATTAATGAAGCATGGCACAAGCCATGTAGCAGCATGCTCTCTCTCTCTCTCTCTCCCTCCCATGGTCAACATTTCAAACCAAAGTAAAAACCCTTTTCAAATTCATTTTATTTTTGAAAAGAACTATATACAAATAAAAACCCAAAAGCACCTAATACAATATTAAACTAGATTAGGGAATGGTTGGTTCACCATGTTGCTAATCATGGTTAGACCCCAAATTAACACCCTAGTTATCATGCACAAGTGTGTGCAAGCCTAGGAAAAATGTAATAAAATATACATTAAATAGGATAAAATAATTGGAAATAAATTTGGTAAACTTTTCATTAAAAACTATATATTAAAATAGAATTATTCACAAAACACATTCTAAGGTGTTACAATCTCCCCCCTTAAAAGAAATTCGTCCCCGAATTTAAAAATATACTTCTACGCGTACCTTCAAAGAGAAGATTACAACTCTCAAATCTCGCTCGCTGCCTCCCAAGTGATTACCTCACTATACGGCTACGTCCAAGAAAGCCCTTCACAGATGGTAAGACCCTTGACTGACGTTTCTCCACCTACCGAGCCATTAACACAATTGGTTGCTGGTGAACGAAAGATCGCGTCCAAGCTAAATGGTCTGGTGCCAAATCATGTGAGAAAGGTCATGAAGGTAATTGTAAAGTATCATCACAAGGAATACGGGGTGAAAACTTAATAATCTGGGCGGAAGTGCCGAATTAAAGGCAACGAAACTAACTCGCTTATAGGATCTCGAAAGGACCTAAAAATCCTGGGACAAGCTTCCCGAAATCCAACACGTCATTCATCGGAAAAGTCCGTAGGAATACA
Organism: Agapanthus africanus; assembly: GCA_030015575.1. Classification (NCBI taxonomy): domain Eukaryota; kingdom Viridiplantae; phylum Streptophyta; class Magnoliopsida; order Asparagales; family Amaryllidaceae; genus Agapanthus; species Agapanthus africanus. The sequence continues at coordinate 123,763,426 of CM057350.1, read as the reverse complement.
TGATCTGTCCCTGCGAACTCGAGTCTATGACCAACACAGTCGGCATAAGACCTATGTTCACAGTGGACCATTTCCATCCTGACCTAACACAACTGGATCATCTCCGAAATCTCTAGACTAGTTGGGGTCCAAAATCCTACTTACGCAGAGTCAGAAAACAACAAGCTGGTGATCGACACGACCTAACCCCTAAACCTAAAGGTTGCAAATTGGAGTGTCTCCTGATAACAGCTATCGAAGAAGAATCCTAACCATGGCGAGTGACGATCCCCAACTGCCGAAAACAATTAACACAAACGCACAACTTAACAAAGAACAACTGAGCAAACTGAGTATAACCGGACGACAAGAATCCGAATGGAGTCACACCCTGACTAACCCTGGGTAGAAACCATAACAAAATTCGTGGAGATCTGCTCCCACTCCTACTTCGGAACGGTTAAAGGTTGCAACTCTCCAGCCGGCCTCAGATGCTCAACCCAAACACACAAAAGACATACACCTTGAAACGAAACCCAAAGCTTCTATTTACATCCTTTCCCACCCGTAACTATCACACAAGTCACGTCAATATCGGTGGAACTTGAATGAAAACAGAGAGTTGACTGATGTGCCTGTCCTAGGATTTCACGTCCTTACCCGATAACATCAGGTACACAAACGCGTCACTAACTTAGCACACCGTTTCACAAATTAAGGACTCCGAATCATTACCCAGCCGAGTATGCTCAAGTATCTCTGACGAACGAGCATCGATGGGCAGTGTCTCGTGAAAGCGATTAAAGAAAAATGGTTGGGCGCGGACATGAGAAAGCCGTCCCCTCCGTAGAGAAGAACTTAAACTGTACTCGACGATCGCACAAGAACTGTAAATCTGCAGAGGACTATCACAACAATCAAAATCTGCTGCAGGAAGATGTATATTAAGCTCTGGTGGTCCGGGAAAATCTGACACGACTCTCGAACCAGTAGCGTCTCCAAATCTCCAACGCAAAACCACCGCGGCCATCTCCAGATCATGAGTGGAATATCCTTCTCATACTTCCTCCAAATATAGGAAAGCAAAAGCGATAACTCTATAGTGTCACCTCAGTACACACTCGAGCCCCACTCAAGAAACATTACAGTTAAACAACAAGGTCGTCCGAACCAAAAGCAAAGAAAGAATTGATGCAGTTGTTAACAGAATCTTCAACTGCCGAAAACTCCGCACACATGCCTCAGTCCAAAGAAACCTCTTTTCCGGTCAATTCAGTTGACGGTGCAGCACTACTCTAGCAATCCTGCACGAAACGGCGGTAAAAACCTGCTAAGCCCAAAAATCTGCGGACCTCCGTCCTGCTCACAAGTCTGGGCCTAAGCTGTATGGCCACGATCTTCCTCGGAACCATACAAAACCGTCTCCCGTGACAACAAAACCTAAGAGTCAACACAAACAAGCCTGAAGGAACACTCCGAGAATCTAGCAAATCGCTGGGGCTCTCCCAGTATCTGCATAACAAATCCTCAAGTGCTGCTCCTGTTCCTCAAGACACGTTAGGTAAACCAGAATGTCGTAAATAACACAATAATAATTGGTCGAGGAACGGCCTGTAGGAATCTGGTTCATCATATCTACGAATGCTGCCAGGGCATCAGTGAATCCAATGACTCACCAAAACACACAAAGCCCGTAGCACGCACAAGGCAGTCTTCGGAATGCCATCACTCCGAACCCGCAATAATGATGACCCGATCCCAAACAAACTTAGAAAATGTCTCGCACTCTGGAGCTGATCAAAGAAATTGTCAATGCGAGGTAAAGGATACCTATCTGCACCGTAAGCTGGTTCAATTAACGATCCGTCGATACACAACCCTAACTGCCGTCTTTCTCTTTGACAAACAGAAATAGGAGCTTCCAAAAGCGAAACGCTCAGACGCACAAAACTCCCCAACAAACAACTCTGCAGCTGATCCTTAAGCTTCGCCGGCTCATCTGGAACAACGTCGGAAAAATTCTCGCACGAAAAGAACCCGGTCCAACAATCCTAACTGTGGCTCCGGTATCATGAATGAACGCCAAGAATCCACGATATCTCCTTAAAAGCCGACTAGTGAAAAAGGCCGAATTCAAGCTGTTAGAGGCGGAGCAACTATCCACCTGCACAACAAGAATTGACTCGTCGGGAAAAACAAAACCTAACTGTTTTCCTCACGGTAGTCCACAGACGCCTAGCACGTAGCTGACCAGTCCGTGCCCAGGAGAACGTCAAATCCAACATCTCTAGAAGGATCGAAACGACGGACGAATCTCTATCTCCTATCTGATTGGCACACAACTGAAATACGTGTCGCGCAACAAAAGAATCGCTGACAGAACTTAACAAAATAAACGGCTAATCTACCTAACACGACTCTCGTCCCAACCACGGCACAAGGTGAAAAACAAACGAATACGTCAAAAGAACATGCGAATTAAGGATACCTGAAAACTCCACATTGGACGCCTGCGCGTCCCGATGAGTAGAAGCAAACTCCTGTGTCTGCCCCCTACCCGCAACTGGCTGAACTCCTATGGTAGACTGACTCCTCTGAGCGAACCTTCCACGTCCACGACCTCTCTGAACATGTCCCTGACGAGGTGCTAAGGAACAATCCCTGACGAAATGCTGAAGGCTTCCGCATCGAAAACATCCACGCGCTGACTGCTGACCCTTCTGGGAATGAGAGCTGAACGACTGTCCTTGTCCTAAGCCTCTGCTACTCCAGCGACGGCCACGAAATCTGTCTCGATGACTAAACCTCTGTCTCTGGGATGGTACACTGGTATGAGTCCTCCACTTTCCTGGAACTCCCAGAGTCTCTGGAATATGTGCCTCGTCAACTGGAGCTGCAACCACTGGTGCTATGTTGGTGACGGACTGCTGCATGCTGATCGCAAAGGACAACTGAGTAACAGGGGTGACAACCTCCTGTCGTAGCTCCCGAACGACATCAACCAATGAACTCATCGTCTGGCGGAAGTCCTGCATCTCTGCCATAAGCCTATCGAAACTATATGTCGAAGGCTGATCCGTCTGCACCGGTGCAACTAGAGTGCCACCCTGGTCAGTACTCGTCTCACCCGTGCCAACTCTGACCTCGGCCCTCGCTGCATCACTCTAAGTCCCCATAGTCATCGGTGGCAAGGCTATAAATAGATATAAGATTCGATAAGGATAAGGAAATCGAATCACAAAGATATGAATCATCAAGGAAGGAATTTCAAGCAATTTGTACTTAGGTCACTTAAGGCGAAGTACCGCATCGTGGGTATGCTGCAGACATACACACACTACGTTACTTTGCTTAAGCTACCTACTCCATCATACTAAGGTCATCCTACACTTCGAAAGGTAAAACCTAGCGCTCTGATACCAACTTTGTCATGACCCGAAATTGGCATGTAACGGCCCTAATACTACGCAACGCCTAAAGACGTGACGCAGTAAAACAAAGCCAAAACCCAGAAATCTAAACCATGAAAATACGGAAAAAATAATAAAAGTTTTTGAAACATTTGAAATCACAACCCAAATTCTTTAAAAGTCCAACTTTCTTTCTTTAAAATTTTGGCAACACCCTCTTTTGTAAAAACTAGCCCAAAGACGGAAAACAATCACATCACAAATATACGACGCCGTAGCGAAGAAAAAAGAGACAATAGGAAGGAAACTGTATATAAAAGACAACAAATCCACAAATAATATACAATACCGTTCTCACCAAGTCTCTAAGTCAACAACATAATAGTAGATGGAAAGTACAAGGATACGACAAATTACAGATAACCACCAATACCCACCTAAGCAAAATAGCACACTGTGAGCCGATGCGGCATCTGTAGCATAAGATGATGGATGAATAGCCTGCCTCGACTATTCTGGGGAAACACCCTGCAAAACAACTGTGGCACAACGGGAGTGAGTTGCCAACTCGTGAATAGGAGATAACATATGCAGGTAATCGCAGGAATGTACGTACAGCAGGAATCTAAGATATGCAATTTACAGTAATAACAGGTCATGTGAATGCGGAATAATGGAAAGTACACTAGCAGGTACAATCAATATGTGGAGCAATAATAACATGACAATAGTATGCAATAATCATGCGATAGGGATATGAGAATGTAACTATGCAACAAACATGAAGGGTACACTAACAGGTACTCCTAATACACGGAACAGTGCATAAGCAAATAGGTATGAGGTATGGAGTAAAATATGTCATTCCCACGGAAACCTGACATCGTGGTAGGATCACAATCCAATCAAGGCACTCAAAACCCAATTCCTCAAATCAACCCCCAAGTTGGGCTCTCATATCATATAAGTCTCACATCTCCTCAATGTACAATATCGAGTAGATCTCCTATATCCCGAATGTACAAATCGGCAATCTCATTCATATATCCAATCTCAATGAATCACCTGATATCCCAAGTCAAAATCTCAAGTAAGATTCTAGCATCCTAAATATATATATATGCAGAAATAAATATGATGGGGTCAATACACATATATTAGCGTCCCATTCCACTAATATTGGTGTAAGGGTATATATAACAACGGCTAAATCCCTGTTATATATACAAAGGTGTTGAAAGAAATATCATGAAAACAATGTGCCAAGCATCGACACAGAAATCCGGATCTATCAGATACCGTCACCAAGACTAGCATCCTGATAGGTACGTATCATAGGCTATCCCGAAAGCACGAGTGCCTAGCTCTGACCCTCTCCTTTCGACGTATGCATACGTGCATGACTCCCAATGGTATCTCCATGATCCCCGACGAGTCATTGGTACTGTCACCGGTAGGTACTAGCCCGCCTCCAGGCTCAATCGACAAAGTCCATCGATCTTCTTGCCGAGGGGAACCATACCGGGCCCCACCATGTACCCTCATACGGCAACCACACCTCGTATGGAGTATATAATCAGAACCGATAAATCTCATGGTGGCTGCGCAAATATCATATCAAGAAAACTGGGTTTTTCAATGTATGCATAATTTCATAAACTCCCGTGATTCCCAAATCCAGAAAACATCATGTAAAATCCAAATAACAATGCGCAAATCCAGGAATAAATATGAGCGATATATCTGAAATGCGAGCACATAAAGGACAATATGTAGCTGAAACCAGATGTATGCGAAAGCAATAAGGTACAGCTAAGTATAGGTGTCTACCTATTGTTGCGCCACGGCAGCGCCCCGGCCGTCAATCCGAGGCCAAAATGCGGAATCAAAATTTTCTTAACTTTTAAACTGGCGCTACCGCGGACAATATACCCGGATCGCAACCATTAACCGATACTAGCTAACAAGAGAAAGGGTGAGAGATATACCGAGTGATCCGAGTCCTCCGGTCTTCTCGTCGTCGTCCCGATCTCCCGCGGAAACTCCGGTCGTCTCATCCTTGGCGGAAGGGCACCACATCGTCTGCATCTTTTACGGGCTCCCACCTCAATACCGAGGGAACTCGGGCACGAAGCTGGCAAGTCGACGTACCCAAGATTTGCTGTGGAATGTGTATAGGCTATGTCTCACTTGGGTTATAGTTGCCATGGTGATGGAGGGATAGAATGGAAATCAACTTATCAAGTGGAGCTAGAATGTTTTGTAGCAAGAAAAATGAGATAGGAATTTTTTCTTCTCACAAAAAAATGAACCTCTCATTCTTCCTCTCCCCTCATCCAAAAATGTGGCCCGCCATTCTCCTTTGGAAATGGTGGAGGGAATGAAACATAATACAAAGGGAGGTGAGTGTAGGAGAATAGAAGAGGTGACCACATCCAAACATCATCATTACAAACTTACATCCAAACCTTAACCTTTCAAATCTCATTTAATGCAAGTGATGGTGGAAAAGAAAAGATGCCATCATAATCAAAGCATATGCAAGAAACCCCTCCTCTAAATGTTATTTGCAAACTTGCAAATAACACCCTCCATCGGAAAAGTCCGGTTGGGAAAGAATAAAGGAAAACCGGCCGGAACGGAATGCAAACTGGCAACTCCAGAAAACTGGTCCCGTAATAAATTACAGGAAAACCCCGATACTGTGCATACACACCCGCATCTGAATTCCGACCGGATACAAATGCAATGAGACAAAATCTACACTGTACTAAACTAGGATCTGGCTTAAACCAAAGCCGGCTAGTAATATCCGTTCGATCCTGATCCGTGCAATACCGCACGTATCTGATCGAACCCTGCCATATATCCATATGGCCACTAGTACAAACCGTCCGATCCTGATCCGTGCAATACCGCACGTATCTGATCAGACCCTGCCATATCTCCATACGGCCTCTACAGCGTTTTGCCCGAAAGCTTGAGTAACTGTAAGTGTGGTGGACTCTAAAGACTCGTCAATACTATGGCTGTGGATTTAACCACTAGCACGTCAGAGGTATAAGCCAATACGTAACGGGCCACCAGCTATTGACCAAAAGGGACGTCAATGAGCGAACTCATCCTGACACCCTACTGAGCCTGTCAGTGACAATATCCGTACAGTCCGGTCCGTTCGTCTATGAGCATCGCATGTCGGGCCTAAGGGGTTGGTAAAAGTCAGACCCCCAAAAGCGGTACAAGTCGTGTCGGAGTGTAGCCCAGAACACCCTGAGATACTACTGGAATACCTACCAGTAAATCTCCTGCCTCGGCCGAGGGCTTTGTGTAATGGCTCTCCTAGACACAGCGCGACCTCACCCCCAATACCGGGAGAGACGAACCCCTGAAGATCCGCTCACTGCCTCCATGTGGCTCGGGACTGTACCCAACTAAAACCTGTTTGCACGACTCATTTGAGCCGTGGTAGGGTAGTAATCAAAGTACAGTGGGAACTCACACGAGACAAATGATGATCTCAGGTCGATGAACTAACCTGTACACATGTCACCAGGGAACTGCTATCTGACGTCAGGTATAAGACCAACTAGCATGTTCCCGGCGAGTCCTGTCCGGTGTACTCATAACCCAATGAGCACCTGTATACATCTTAGGTGAACCAACTGACACCAGTGGCTTATGAGACCGGCCACCGCCCCTCGTCGGGGTCTCGACTGTATACACTAGTCTACTCTGGAGAATCGATGCCCTGTCTCAAAACTCCCACGACTAGGGACCTTTTAAGGATGTGCTTATAGACCACCAGCTCTCACGTATATGATCGCCATCATACTGCCGGCAGTCAAGCAAGAATCCTAGGGGCTCTATCAGCGTGTAATAGCGACCTGTAAGGTCACCTGAAGCAATACACGATGATAAAGGTAAACCAGATAGCATACTATCATCTCGAGTAAGACTGTCCTACCGGGATATGTCCTCCCTCAATCATTGCAATCACGTGCCTGTGATCCAATAATTGACTCTGAGGGCACTATCTCCAACAATCTCCCACTTGCACTCAAGGCTAATTATTGCGATGTCGCATACTCACAGCCCGTGTGATACCGAACACCCAACTCCTCTACTGGTCAGTCTCATAAAACTCGTTTGCGAAACTAATGCGTTCGAGGAATAGCCTCAGTGAGTGGATCCGCTGTGAAGTTTCTTTCTATGTCTCTCTATATCTCAAGTTCGCAGAGAAAACCATCTCCCGAAATGAGCAATACCTGTCTTAGAGTATGTCTGGATATCTGATGGGACCTAGCTCATAAATGAACTCCAAATCCAAACTTCTTAGACTGTATCGATAACTGAACTTAATCAGTACCCAGCGCCATGCCTCCCTCAGTATTGCCTTGGACCACCTGTCCAAAAATACTGCCCCTCGTCAGAGGGAAAAACTATAACTCTGACGGCCATTCTGCCATCTATGTCACCTTGGAAGCCTGGAATGATAACCGTCTCCTAAAAGAGGCTGTCGTTATCACATCCCTAGAACATCAACTTATGTTCTAAAACTGCTTCCGATTGTTTCTCCAGGATTGGATGAATATCAACTTATTGCACCTACTGCAAGAACAATATCTGGTGTGGTACTTGACATCTCATGATTGACTCAATTGCCTGAGCAAGTGATCTGCCAATCATGCACATCCCTCTCTACTTTAGTCTGTAAGACACCTTTAGAGAGGGTGACTCCATCACCTGCAGGTACACTACCGTGCCAGGAGTCGTCCATTCTAAATACTCATAGAATGCTGTCAAGGTACCCAGATCAGGAAACCATCCAAATCTAGATCTAAAACCATAGATCTAGTAACCAGAATGTTTGATATAATATCCAAGTCCTATGTGGAGAAAACACTGTGTGACAACCAAAGTATAACCGATCGTAGTATAGGAATATCACTTCCTACTCTGGGTATGTCATCTATATACCAGGATATTACACCCTACTACCTTCTCAACAGATCCATCCGCTATTCTGATGACGTCAAACCTATGACTGTCACATCAGAAATAGATTATCTATCTCCGCTATATCTGCTTCAGTCTATAAATAGACATAAGCTACCTATCCACCAATGCTTCCGCTGCTCCCACTGACTACGACAACCCTCTGGCAGAGTCATATAGACGTGCACTTCTAAAGCTAGTTTAGAACGACGCTATACTCATCCTCCTGCCGAGTCTCGCAGCTTGGAACAACAACAATGGCAAGTGTGGGTAAACAAGAACTTCCCTGTCACCGTCCTTGAGGCTACCGGAGTACCTCTCGGGTGCCTGAAGTTACCCACCTTATCTGCGGAGTGGCCAATGGAATGTCAAATCAGATTGAATCTTTAGGTTCCTTATCAAATCTTCAGTAATCGTTTGCGGTTCTGGAATCACTTCCAGTTCTACCATACTCCCACTACTGTTTTTGAAAAATCCATTTTTAATAAAACTGTGGCGAGTCTAGAACAATATTTCTATTGATCTGCCAGATGGTAGAAAGTCAACCCTCGTCATAGCCTGGGTCAACCCACAAACAGCCATTACAGAAACGTGCCTTGAGTTGTCCAGTGTCTGGTTTTAATCATAAGCCGGACAACTCCCCGTACCTTAACAATGTTAAGATATGAACTGTTCTATACCCAATATAGAACCAGAGGCACTGATTTAATTGAACCAGTTCAAATCATGCAGTTGTCTCCAGTGCATGTCAACAAAATGGAAGGAGGCCGATCAGCGTTACCCAACTTAGGAATGCTTCCAATTATGAGTAACCTGAAAGAGAAGCAAGTTCTCATTACTATCAACTGAATACCATACACCAGTATCTACATCTTCGATCACCTTGAAGAATCCCGATACTTGCAATACCTGGTTCTCTACTCTATTCTTATACCAATAACTCCTCAAAACTCAGACCCTGTGTTTCTACGAAACACATGTCTAAGAATTAGATTAGTTAAAAGTAAACAGAATATAGTATGAGGACCAACCCCACTGTCCTAATGGACACTGGACAATATACAATACTCTGTATAAGTCCCTGAGTCTAACAACTCATTCACTGTGTGTTGTAGGTTGAAAACTGTACTATGGTTAAGAAGAATTACACCGCTGTTCAATGCTCCTTACCTAACCATCCACTGATATAGGTAAATGTCATAGACATAATTTCAAAAGGTATATCTCACTCTATAAAAATAGACGTACAGATATATCAATTTGAAATTGGTGCATAACAACGGATATTCAAAACCAAATATTTGCCGACCGGCAAACAGCCCAGGTGATCTCCTCAAATATCACCGATTACAACGAATCCCGATATAATGAGGATGATCACCCTATTCCCAATAACTTACTCCCACTCATCATCTGTAAAACCATACAGATGTGAGAATCAAACCTGGTAAATACATACACTGGAGCAAGTGTCTAATCAGGAAATCAGTTTTCTTGTAACAGTACACAGTTGAACTGAAACATTGAAATGTTTCGATAGGGTATCCTGGTATTCCTAGTAATGCCTCTACCATTATCCAGATTCACAACTGTAACCGTATATCTCTTTGCCATCTGTCCAAATCCCTTTATATGTCTTTAGTCATTACCGTCTGCACACCCCTTTAGGCCAAATGGTTTTCTTCCTTCCCTACCGTTCGGCACCAGCCTATGGTTTGGAAGAAGACTATCCAATAAGCATAATGGGTGTACTGTCCTAATCCTAGGAGCACTCGCAATGTGAGAGAAGGTGAAGATAAAAGACAACCGAATAAACCTTATTCCTATTTCTCCTGGACCAGAATCCATCCCCGAACTGGAACAAGTTCCTTTCGAGTTCGTATATAACCATACGATGGAGTATCCAAATAAACTGTGGATCTTCGTAGTGATACGGAGTGTCCTGGAGAAATACAAAGGTGATTTAGGTTTGGCGAAGATATACTCGGTTTGGTCGTGAATAGCAGTCGCAATTTACTTTGCCCTCTTACTAATCTCTTGCTTTGTCTTAACTTAATACCTTCTGTACACCATCATTATGCTAATTGGTTTTCTTCATTCCCCGCCGTTCGGCACCAGCCTAAGGTTTGGAAGAAGACTATCCAATTTGCATAATAGGTGTACTATCTCCTAAACCAAGGAGTACTCGCAACCTGAGAGAAGGTAAAAGGAAAAGACAACTGAATAGTCCTATTCGTTTTCTCCAGAACCGGAAACCATCCTCGAATAAATTCCTTCGAGTTAGTATCTAACCATACGATGGTTTTGTCCAATGGAAGTGGACGTTCGTAGTAATACGGGGTGTCCTGGAGAAAAGGGTAAAAGTAGGAGTGGCAACGAGGTCTGCAACTCTGACAATCCAAAAGCCAGTGTTAAGAAGGTTCGGTCAACTTGGTCACTGAGTCATAGTCCAGGGTCGGGTCAATGGTCGCTGCCAGAGAGAGAGAAAGAAACACTCAGCGTGCACTTTAACCTAGATCAGAATGGTTACCAATTTATCTAATCAGGAAACCTCCCACTGTACCTCAAATTCTCCTCCAAACCTGAAAGAAGAATTAGTCGGGATTACCCGAGGAGTAAACCAACTCATCAGTGGGAATCGGGATCCAACTATCATCGCATGACAACGTGACGGAATCCACTCACATTATCACACTCCAGAAGGTATGCGCATGTCTGGCAAGTTTCAGTTCTTTTGAAACTCCCGATGTGATTTTTACCCCTAGGACCCAAGTGACCTTGACACAGTCAACAAATCAAAGAGTCCTAGTCAAGTTCAACCCGTCATTATCCTGGATTGCATTAAACCCACCCGTACGAGCCCTTGACACAGTCAACAAGGCCGCACGACTGTCCTAACCAATCCCATTAATATGCTACAAACAAACACTACTTAGCTACCGCACACTACGCCTTGACACAGTCAACAAACGCAGCACGAATACTAAGTAATACTTGTAAGAAATGACGGAGGGCTACGTCTAGTTTTTGGCGAAAAACCTTTAACGTAATGAACTTGATATCGTTGAAGGAACTGCATAACCTTTTGTAAAAATATAGTGACGAAAACCTTTGCTAAAGAGGTCACTCCCGGTGAAGGGATCTCGGCTCTTTCCCCGTAGAATGAGGTGCAGGATATTCCAACTGAATACCACGATGCAAAGCAAAAAGCAATCGGCTATAGTGAAGTTATTGCCCTGACGCAAACTTTTGTCCAAGGGGTCACTCCCGGTGAAGGGATCTCGGCCCTTGCCTCGTCGACTGAGGAGCAGGATATTCCAACTGAATACCACGATGCAAAACAAAAGTGAACGTCGCTGCAATAACAGCTTTTTGAAAAATGTTCCAACAACATCGGAATAGGTTTGTTTAGCTTGCATTGATCCGAATCAACGCAGTCCCATCAATTGATCACACCACAAAGAACGAAAATATACTGATGTACGTATATGCCATCCGCATTCGCCACTGGGTCCCGTCATTACCCGTTAGGTTAGCTAACTAACGACAGAGCGGGGACTGGACTAGCGCGGATGTAAAACATATACAACATCTACTAATATATATACCAATATATTATATTCGCTCAAGGCGTGATAAAATGCAACATCACAGAAATGTACAGCATCACAGAACAATACAGATATCTGGAAGCCCCGGGTTTCACAGAGCCGCTGCTGAAACCCGACGTTCCCCTGGTCGTGTGGATAGCCTGTGCAATGAAATCCTAGACCCCTATGGGCGCGGCAAGTCACCCGCCAAAACCTGAAGCGAGGCAGCCCCCTTCAGCACGGTGAATGGACCACCCAGCACTTCACGGAATCCGGTAACTTGGGCACCCCTCCTGGGTCAACCTGTACCCCCTACGAGTGCGGCGAATAGCCCGCCAATCCTAGAGTGAAGCCCCCTCCGTCTCAATGCCATGAGATGCGGGCTTGTTGCCCTCTAGAACCCGGCCATCCGTGCACCCCTCCGCGGGGTAATCCTAGTACAGAAAGTAAAATATACATACAACAGGTACATCGACCGCAACCAGGTCGTGCCCCAAAAGAATAATACAAACAGGCAGTGACGGCGACGCTCGCCCCGCAATATCAAATGTACATAATACAACAAAACTGTACTAGCATTGCATCCAGGCCATCCCCACCGACCGATCCGCAACATCACAGCAAAAACACAGAACATCAATCGTGAAAGTCACGTTCGCAAATCCGTCTAACCGGGCTATAGCAGTTAGACAGGATTTACCGATCAAGTGACATTCACGGTCGCAGATATAATGTAATTACTGTGAAATAATGTGTTTAAAATATCCGATCGATCAAAAATCAACAAGTGGGCCCCCAAGCAATACTGTAGCACTCACAGAAATTCTGGGCCCAATTTTGATATTCCAAAACCCCTAAAATCAGCCCAGAAGCCCACTGGAAAATTTCAACCCATTGATCCCTCAAACTAGCGGCAGAACCGCGGCAACAAGGGGGGTTTTGCCGCGGTTCCGCGCTCTACCTGAGAGATCAATGTCTCGAATTTTCCCAGAACTCTTAGAACTTCTTGTACATCAGTTTTCTACAACCTGAAAAAATTTTAGAGCCCGGAAAAAATCGACAGAAAACTGATGCATGCAAAACGCGGATTTTGGAATTTTGGTCGATCGGATAAGTAAAACGAATTAGAACAAGCTAGGCAAGGTTAATGGCGTGGCTCTGATACCATGTTGCGCCACGGCAGCGCCCCGGCCGTCAATCTGAGGCCAAAATGCGGAATCAAAATTTTCTTAACTTTTAAACTGGCGCTACCGCGGACAATATACCCGGATCGCAACCATTAACCGATACTAGCTAACAAGAGAAAGGGTGAGAGATATACCGAGTGATCCGAGTCCTCCGGTCTTCTCGTCGTCGTCCCGATCTCCCGCGGAAACTCCGGTCGTCTCATCCTTGCCGGAAGGGCACCACATCGTCTGCATCTTTTACGGGCTCCCACCTCAATACCGAGGGAACTCGGGCACGAAGCTGGCAAGTCGACGTACCCAAGATTTGCTGTGGAATGTGTATAGGCTATGTCTCACTTGGGTTATAGTTGCCATGGTGATGGAGGGATAGAATGGAAATCAACTTATCAAGTGGAGCTAGAATGTTTTGTAGCAAGAAAAATGAGATAGGAATTTTTTCTTCTCACAAAAAAATGAACCTCTCATTCTTCCTCTCCCCTCATCCAAAAATGTGGCCCGCCATTCTCCTTTGGAAATGGTGGAGGGAATGAAACATAATACAAAGGGAGGTGAGTGTAGGAGAATAGAAGAGGTGACCACATCCAAACATCATCATTACAAACTTACATCCAAACCTTAACCTTTCAAATCTCATTTAATGCAAGTGATGGTGGAAAAGAAAAGATGCCATCATAATCAAAGCATATGCAAGAAACCCCTCCTCTAAATGTTATTTGCAAACTTGCAAATAACACCCTCCATCGGAAAAGTCCGGTCGGGAAAGAATAAAGGAAAACCGGCCGGAACGGAATGCAAACTGGCAACTCCAGAAAACTGGTCCCGTAATAAATTACAGGAAAACCCCGATACTGTGCATACACACCCGCATCTGAATTCCGACCGGATACAAATGCAATGAGACAAAATCTACACTGTACTAAACTAGGATCTGGCTTAAACCAAAGCCGGCTAGTAATATCCGTTCGATCCTGATCCGTGCAATACCGCACGTATCTGATCGAACCCTGCCATATATCCATACGGCCACTAGTACAAACCGTCCGATCCTGATCCGTGCAATACCGCACGTATCTGATCGGACCCTGCCATATCTCCATACGGCCTCTACAGCGTTTCGCCCGAAAGCTTGAGTAACTGTAAGTGTGGTGGACTCTAAAGACTCGTCAATACTATGGCTGTGGATTTAACCACTAGCACGTCAGAGGTATAAGCCAATACGTAACGGGCCACCAGCTATTGACCAAAAGGGACGTCGATGAGCGAACTCATCCTGACACCCTACTGAGCCTGTCAGTGACAATATCCATACAGTCCGGTCCGTTCGTCTATGAGCATCGCATGTCGGGCCTAAGGGGTTGGTAAAAGTCAGACCCCCAAAAGCGGTACAAGTCGTGTCGGAGTGTAGCCCAGAACACCCTGAGATACTACTGGAATACCTACCAGTAAATCTCCTGCCTCGGCCGAGGGCTTTGTGTAATGGCTCTCCTAGACACAGCGCGACCTCACCCCCAATACCGGGAGAGACGAACCCCTGAAGATCCGCTCACTGCCTCCATGTGGCTCGGGACTGTACCCAACTAAAACCTGTTTGCACGACTCATTTGAGCCGTGGTAGGGTAGTAATCAAAGTACAGTGGGAACTCACACGAGACAAATGATGATCTCAGGTCGATGAACTAACCTGTACACATGTCACCAGGGAACTGCTATCTGACGTCAGGTATAAGACCAACTAGCATGTTCCCGGCGAGTCCTGTCCGGTGTACTCATAACCCAATGAGCACCTGTATACATCTTAGGTGAACCAACTGACACCAGTGGCTTGTGAGACCGGCCACCGCCCCTCGTCGGGGTCTCGACTGTATACACTAGTCTACTCTGGAGAATCGATGCCCTGTCTCGAAACTCCCACGACTAGGGACCTTTTAAGGATGTGCTTATGGACCACCAGCTCTCACGTATATGATCGCCATCATACTGCCGGCAGTCAAGCAAGAATCCTAGGGGCTCTATCAGCGTGTAATAGCGACCTGTAAGGTCACCTGAAGCAATACACGATGATAAAGGTAAACCAGATAGCATACTATCATCTCGAGTAAGACTGTCCTACCGGGATATGTCCTCCCTCAATCATTGCAATCACGTGCCTGTGATCCAATAATTGACTCTGAGGGCACTATCTCCAACACCTATAAGTAAATGATGTGGTATACCGCACTGGGTATCAGTAAAGTATGAGCAAGGTATACCTGTAGATGTATCGTAAAGGGTATATGTACCTATTACTAATGGTACGATACTCTATAGGTATACAAGTATGGTAAATGTCGTATGTGATGAGCAGTACAAATCAATGTCACAAGGTCCCTAACCAAGCAACATAATATCTATAATGGTTTGTGTGTGATATGGCAATTATTGACAGTGTGTGTAGCATACAATCCGTGCTCGTGCAACATGAACCGTCAATAATATGTGCAGTGTCCTACGGCTACTAGTCCAAATACAATGTCTAAGTAATAGGGTAAAGACGCAATTCTAACAATAACGTAGAATATGCGACAAGTATTAGAATTCTAACCCAGACGCATAACGCCATGCGGGCGATTCCCCTGTAGATATTAAA
Source organism: Agapanthus africanus (assembly GCA_030015575.1). Classification (NCBI taxonomy): domain Eukaryota; kingdom Viridiplantae; phylum Streptophyta; class Magnoliopsida; order Asparagales; family Amaryllidaceae; genus Agapanthus; species Agapanthus africanus. The sequence goes on along the minus strand of CM057350.1, from coordinate 123,747,639 downwards.
TATACTCACCTACGCTCCACGCCAGGTGAATCCTACCATCTGTTTCTCCCTGTAGCAGTGTCTGTAGTCCCCGCCTGCAAACCTGAAAATTAGACAAGGAAATCATATAAATAAGCAAATATCTCGCAAAGCGCGATATCGACACTAAACGAGAAACTCGCGTCGCGAACTAAACGCGCGTGTGCACGATACGCTGAAACGTGTGTATACGCGTCTAAAACTACCGCGACACGCCGCGACACGCTGGATCGCAGAACCCACTCACGTATCGCGCATTTCGCGCAAGCATAACGAACTAGAAATACGATATATTGTCCCAGATTTTCCTACAGGACCAATCTTACAAAACTACACATGCCAAAATACTACAAATCATAGCAGACTACATTAACCAAAACCCCAAGACCCTACCCCCCTTCCTGGCCGCAAATTACGGCCAGATTGGATAAATCTGCGGCCAAAAGTAGGGTTTAGGGGCTCGTGTTCTGGTGGTGGTGTCTATACCTAGTGTACATGCTTCAGTATACTCAATTTTGTCCTGAAGAGTGCGGGTCAATAGCAGATCACAGATTGCCAATATATTGCCTAAAAACACCAATTTTGCATAAAACACAAACCATATGGTATTTTAGTGAAATCTGGGGAATTTCTCAGTCCAAGTGACCCTAATAACACTTAAATAGGCTGGGTTAACTAACACAATCATCACTTATTCAACATTCCACATAATTCACCTTAATTAGCACTAAACTCACAATTAAAGACAACCCAAAGCTAATTATCACATAAGCTAAGCAAACTAGGAAATTGGGTTTAAGAATTATACCCTACGAGATCCTAGGAGCAGGAGAAGAAATGTATGGAAGAGATGAGGGGTTGCTACTGCTGCTGGGGCTCCTGTTGCTGCTGTTGCTAATGCATGAGCTGCTGCTGATGCTGATGCTGCTTGCTGCTGATGTTTCTGCAGCTGCTGCTCCTCTGTTGCTGCTGAAGCCTCTGCTGCTGCTGCTTCTCTCGTTGCTGCTGGAGCTGATGCTGCCTGTGCTGCTGAAGGAGCTGCTGCTGTTGCTGTCTTCTGGTGCTGCTGCTTCTCTTGCTGATGTTGTTTCTATTGTTGTTGTTGTTGTTTGCTAATGCTTCAGCCTTTTGTGTGTGTGTGTGTGTGTGTGTGTGTGTTTGAGAGTGAGAGAATAAGAGCAATGAGAGTGAGGATGAGAATGAGAGAAAAGAAAAACAAACCCCCTCCCTTCTCACTCTCTCTCTCATCATTAATGAAGCATGGCACAAGCCATGTAGCACCATGCTCTCTCTCTCTCTCTCCCATGGTCAACATTTCAAACCAAAGTAAAAACCCTTTTCAAATTCATTTTATTTTGGAAAAGAACCATATACAAATAAAAACCCAAAAGCACCTAATACAATATTAAACTAGATTAGGGAATGGTTGGTTCACCATGTTACTACTAATCATGGTTAGACCCTAAATTAACACCCTAGTTATCATGCACAAGTGTGTGCAAGCCTAGGAAAAATCTAATAAAATATTCATTAAATAGGATAAAATAATTGGAAATCAATTTGGTAAACTTTTCATTAAAAACTATATATTAAAATATAATTATTCACAAAACACATTCTAAGGTGTTACACACCACCTGCACAGCCTAATCGCCAATTCCATCAGGCACTGAGGAACATGCCTCGAGGGTAGAGAAACATACCCTAAAGACAGAGGAATGTTCCCCTAGTTAGGAGGAATGTACCACGGCGTCAGGCTTTCCTTTTAGCGGCCGAAGAAGCAGAGGCTGTAGACCAAGGTAAACCTGGTAATTTCCTCAACTCTTTTCAAATCTCTCACATTCTTTCGTTCTCTCACACATTTTTCTATACACTACCAATTGTTCTTTCACCAAACTTTCCTTGAATCTGTTACACATTCCTTTTACAATTTTCGAAGACGAAATTTTTATAAGAAGGGTAGAATGTAACAACCCTAAACTTTCTATACATTTTTTTCAAAAATACAGAAAGGGATACTTGAGCCTGAGCATAAATTATAAGTTTGATTTGCTTTTGAACAGCAAGAAGGAGCTTGTAGTTCATTGGTAAGACCATGCACTGTTGAACCAAAGCACCAGAGTTCAAATCCCATCAGCCACACATTATTTTTTTATTTAAAATTCTTTTAATCTTTTAAAAGCCCAAGAGTCTACATGTGCACTACATGTAATAGGGTAAGTTACAGAATAAACAAACGGATCCACAAGTCAAGACGAAGCGATGGGGACATGTGGCAAGGAGATACGGCCCAACTCGGTCAATTCGGGCCGACGACTCGCGTGAATTGGCCAGCGCCGCCGGTCTGACTCGGCCAAAACCCTACTTTTCTTTACCTGTTGCAACTCTTGAACTCCCCCCATAACCTTTGTATAATTTAAAATCCCTGCACATTTACAGAGCAAATTAAAACACACATTTAATCCATTTTAATAAAAAATTTAATACACCCCTTCATTACCCTAAACCCTAATTTTTCCTTTAAATACCACACCTAAAATCACCCCTCCTCACTCCCAAATCCCTACCCAAAACTCTCAAGAAAATTCTCAAGACTTTTTGTGTGCAAGTGGAGTTAGCAAAGGGCGAAACTCCGACGAACTTCCGACGACGATCCGAGGAGATTTCGATGACGAAACAATGCACCGGCACCTCCTACCTCTTCCTCCTTCTCTCTTCTAGTCTAATAACCTGTAAGTCCCTATCTTTTCTATTTTCTCTATTCTAAAAATAATCAAAACAAAAACCCGACGGAAGCGGAGTTAATCCGACTTTCGATTCGGTTTTTGCTTAAAAAGTTCTATTTTTCTTAAACACAATAATGCCAAACTCTTATGTCATGATCATTAAACATTAACGAAGATAATAGAACAAGTTTGGCATCAAAATAGTAACCGTAGCAAGTTTTATTCCACCTTTACATTAAAATACCCTTATATTTCATTTCGACATGCTTGAACTTTTTAAACCGTATCACCTTAGAAAAATTCTCGAGATAATGACCTATCTCCTCACAACACTCATATGCAACATAGCATAGTAGAATTTGGGAACATAGATCTGGAAAAAATACGACTTTACAAATAACTACCTCAGCTATTAAAGACCTTTTTCTACAAGAAATGTATTTTAACAAATCTTTGCAATTGCGCCTCCACAACCCATTTCGGAGAACCCGTTCGGGATGGTGCGGATTATCGCACATCCTCAGGCCTAGCAGAGTGAGATGCAGACCTCCGCAAGGAGCATACGATCTCGAAAGATTTAAAATACAATTTTCTTTAGAAAATGTGATTTCTATTATAAATAAAATTTATATTCTTAATAAATAAATATACATATAATTAATATCAAAATATCTATTTTTAATATTTATAATATTCCACATTTCCAAAATTCAAGAAAAATATCTCATTTACAAGAAAATACAATACAACTCCAATATTACAAATAAATACCATATATTATGAAATTAGATTTTATTTACTAAAAATATCACATTGATAAAATATACATCCTTGAAAACTCTAAAGACGATAACAAAATACTTGAGGTGTATTTTGAAAATTATACAAAATTATTTTTACATAAAACCCCCTCAAGTTATACTAAAATACAATAAAGACCCTAGTAAACATAGGTTTAAGAGGGACCACTCTCTTGAGCCTCAGAAAACCTGAGATATGGGTGCTTGCCTATTTAAGGTAGACAACTTAACAAACAGTGTTATCAACACGGTAATTGTCTTTAAAAAAGACACAAATCCCGCCATCCATGTGCAACAGTTACCGATAACACCAAAACCTAAATCAGGATTCAATTTCTTTTTTAATTGTCTGACTCAGACTGAGTCTCAATATAATCAATATGACTTGAATATGATTCAAGTATGAAATTACAAAACAACAATTCAATATGAATCCATATATTCAATCTGTGTTGATTAAACCGAACCATGGATATACATCCATCTACATGATTCTCCAGTTACATCCATTTACTGATATCATAGTTTCGGCAAGTCATCCATCTATATACAATATACAATTCAAACAATACAAACAATACAATCAAGACATCACGGGGTTTATAAGGGGTTGATTGGTATGGAAGGTGTTAAAAGTGGCACGAGACTACAACCATAAAACACCTAACCTAAATTCAGTTGCCGTTGTTCCGTAGTATTATCGACGGAGCCTTATACTCCATATACCGTAGTTTCTAGTCTAGTGAGACTCCTCTCATATACACTAGCATCTTCTGTACCAAGCTACAAACAACATCGTTAACAATATAATACAACATTATAAAATTATACTCTCTCTGTCTATTCTACTTCTCCCGCCTCTTTGGGACTTACCGAGCGATTTGTTCGCTGACGACATTCTCTTTCTTCTTCTTTGGAATGTCGTCGGGTGATTCGGACTCACTGGAGATCGAGCCCACCAGCGAGGATTTGGACCAGCTAGCTTTCGACCCAGAGCTTTAGATTCCTTATACACATTTATATTCTGTTTTTCCATTTCTGTTATGCCATTGTTTAGGTATTGCTTTCCATTTCATGTATTTACTTTTCAGATGTATTGTAAAAAGAATGTTAATAAATAAAATTGCTTTTTATTTACATCATGTCTCTTGTGTACATTATATTTTATATTGCTTAGATACGCTTAGCGTGTTTACTTCTGAGTAAATACGTAGCGGCCAGTCGCGTCCCCTTCGCCGTACACCGGAAAACGGGGCGTGACATGGAAGCTTAGGATATTCACAGATATAATAACAGTCTTGCTCAAAATGATAGTATGCTACTTGGTTTTATTCTACCTCAATATGTGTATATGTTTTTTTTAGCATATCGCTAATACATATTGGTATAGCCCTTAGGATCTTTATGTCACGACCCAAATGTGGCACGTAACCGGCAATTAAATCACGTGACATTTAAAGATATCGACGCGGTTCAAGTAAGCCGAAACCTGGAATCTAAACCCATTTTGAAAAAATTGGAGGTGAAGTTTAAAAGAGTCATCAGATGGAATCGGTTTAAAATAACCTTTAAATTTAACTAAGCATGTTTGAAAAACATCTATGACGTTTTAAAATTCGACAGCACCTCCTTTGCATTTTTCTATAACCCGATACCACATAATAATATAAATAGCATCCCAACGGGAGCTAACTTCCACGCCCAAACAGTGGAGCAACCAAGCAAACAATATACGACACACAATGGTAAAGAAAAGGAAAGCGAAACAAAATTAACAATCTAAAATGGTCGACTCCAATGAGTACGACACCACAACACACAAACTCTAGGTCTCGCTTCTAAGTCCATAATATACCATTTCTAAGTTGATGGAGTTTTCACTAGATACAAGAATATATGAATAATCAAGTGTGAGTATGATACAATAGTAACCCACTAACCCAACAATCACCGAGAAGAATGTGTGCCCGAGCTGCTGATAATCCAAGCGGTAAAACCTGCAAGAAACTGTAGCACAACGGGGATGAGTTGCCAACTCAGTGAATAAAAGTACATCTAAAGGTAGAAATCGAAATGCACGACGATACCTAGGTCATAAGTATAGTACTATCATAATCTGTACAATATATGATATGCATATGTATCATAATGCAACACTAACTATCATGCAATCCCAAGTAGAATATATCCAATGCAATTTACCTATATCTAGGTATAAACTCAATATAGCCGAAAATATATATATCTAAACCTCTTCTTTAAAATAGCCGCGGAATAGATATGTCACGGCATAAGGCAGACGTGATAGTATGAAATATAATAGATATCTTATTTAAGATATATGTCCTGCTATTTTAAATGAAAATTGTTAAGAGGTTTACAATTTAAAAGATTTCAGTGTCATCCCAGACACGTCAAAGTAATGAGGGTATAGCTCGATTTTGAAATCCTTTTTATATGCAACTACTCGTAAAAAGGTATGCGGGTACTGTCCCCCGGATCAGTCCTGGTCGGCTACTATGACTATGGTATAACTGTGTACCTCATGATAGTAACATATAAATATATATGGATGTCCAGTATCGACACCCGAAATCAGAAATCTCTCGTGTCCATCACCGACACGCAAATCCTCAAATCTCTCGTGTCCATCACCGACACGTAAATGCAGATACCGTTGACACCATCTCAACAGATGATCGCCACCCGATATCCCTGGCCCCGATCAGTATTCTCTGGATAGCAGCCGTGTTCAATCGAACCCCGATCAATATCCCCGGGATATCTACCGTGCTCATCTCTATCTCCGGTATCAAGTATCCTCGCTAGGCTCCCCTGCCTCAATGCGGCTATCCTTCCCCTCGGCCTCGAACCGGGTCCGCCATGTATCCGACTGTATAGCTCCCCCACTCAGTCTGGATAAGTAACAAGTCCAAAACCGTATAGCTCCTCCACTCGATTCGGTATAAATCAGAAAACACTAAACCCATGGTGGACGTAAACTCATCATATCCAGAAACATCAAGTAAGGAATAAGAATACTCGCATAGATCATTCTGATGATATATTATATGTATACATATATAACAGCGTCACATACCACTGATATATATCATCAGGAGTAAAACATCCAGAAAATCCATAAGAATCAAATACAACATCTATAGTACTGACATTTGCAATACACAACAGGTAATAAAGAAAGACTGCGTAATTAAATCATATAAGCATAATGATACCAATTCTACGGTGTCATGGTACTACTAATGATGTATAGTGTATCATACGCATCTGTGCTCGTGCAGCATGGCAATCATTAGTATTTGTGCAAGTGTTCTAAAAGTGGAATAGCCTACTCATATCGACATCTACATATGCATTATATATCATAACGGTCCTACAGTGACATGACAGTACCAATGAGGTGTGGTGTAACATATATGTACGTCCTTGTGCAGTATAGTACTCATTGATAGTTGTGCAGTGTTCTATCAGAGTGTTCGTATTTACGGAAACGTATAATATCGATACTTATAACGTGAGCATGTAAAGTAATTCTAAGCGTAATTGGTAACTATAACTATCTGCTATGAACTATACCCTTATTTTTGAAAATGAAACGATACGTTGGTTTTGAAATAAGGAAGCTGCCGTAGGTTAAAAATAGATATTCATTTTGGAAATTGGCATTGCATCCTTGTCTTTTATCATTAAAAAGAGAACGAATCGTAGTTTTTAAAAGAATATAGCTCGCATAAGTATTACATCCTAAAACGGAATATAATCTAACTCTACGAGTTCAAAGGAAAACTTGGTCGTTATTCGGCACATGAATCTCATCATTCCAATACGTATAATTTCTTGTATAATACCTCACAGTATTACTATATCTGTATCATCTCAAGTACGGTATGATTCATCGTACAAATCCATCAAACCATATTCATGTCGTACGGATCTAACATCACGTACGTATTTCATTTAAAACTATGTATGAAATTTTATGCAAATGAAGGACATACTAGATGCGATACTATATCAATATCTTGAATAAATACTAAACTAACTAGATATCATAATACTATTTATAAGGTTGCGTGGGTGCTATACACCATCCACCCGACTTCCTCCGTAGATGTAAATCTACTCACCAACTTAATAAGCTTGCTGAAATCCATGCTGCTATATCCACCAACTCCATCTCGGAAATCCTCGAAATCGTACCTATAACCGTAGTTATGAAATATCGGCGTAAAAATCATATCAAAAACCAAAACAATGAGATAGGAATCCATAGGTTAGAACCTACAGTATACTTAAACCCAAAAACGTCAATATAATTTGTCGTTAACGTATAAACGTTAATGGTTCAGCTGCAGCATCAAAATACGAAAACTCCGTATCGTAAATATCTGAAATTTGATAAAACCATTATTAAAACGTTCTCAGATTTTACTGTGTAAATTTTTAGATAATACAAACAATACTAGAGACCATAATCTACCCAAAATAGGCCACAGAAGAAAAACCAACACAAAAGGACACAAGGGGGCCGGCGTCGCCAGATTTGGGGGTGATCTCGCCGGATCAAGTGTGGAATTTGGGGTTCGTGTTTTAAGTGGTGCCTCCTAGTAGTCTCATTATACTTTTGGTCTTACTGGATTTTCTAGTGATTACACCGAGTGGTTCCAGATTCAATATCTGTAGGCTAATTATCACAAAATACACTGTTTTTATATCAATGCACATAAAAACGGATATGAAACAGATTTGATATTTAAAAAGAAAGGAAGTAATATACCTATGTAGATGATTCACAAAGGAACACCGGCTCAAGGATGGTATGTGGGAGCATCTATGGTTTGCAGTATCATAAGTTTGGAGAAGTGCACACTTGATGAAGGAATTCATTGCTCTTTTTCTTTTGGTATGAACACTTAGAAATATTTTTGGTTTTTGGGGCTAAAGAGTGTATTGTTTCAGTTTAAGAAAGGATAAAAGAGTATGTGTAAATGGGGTGAGGATTATGATTTGTGTGTAGGGAATGCATGAGGTGGAGATGGAGAGATGGAGGTGTCAAGTGAAAAGGTGGAGGTGTAAAATGAATAAGTAGGAGGTGGAGGGAGGAGAGCATGGTGAGGGTGAGATGTTGTGAGGGTTAAGTTTTGGATTAAGATATATCCAACCATACAATAACTAAAACCCTTTTTTGTAAAAATCTAATTTCAAATGTACAAAGAATAAAATACTTATCTTAACACATAAATACCATTATCTTATAAATAACATCTTATGTCATGTTTAGAAACATTAAATATCATATTTATGATATCACATCTTTTCTTGGTATTTATTAAAATACTTACATTTTTACGGATACAATTCCGATACTAAAAGTCATATGTGATATCACTTTACAAACTTTATTTAAATTCATATTTAAAATTATAAATTAATATTTTAAATTTTCCAAAATGTTACACTTTGCTTGACTACCAGTATTGTGATGGCAGTCACACTGGTAGGGGCTGGGTAGTCTATAATCATATCCTTATAAAGGTCCCTAGTCGTAGTATTATCAAGACGGGGCATCGATACTCCAGAGTAGACTAGTGTATACGCTTCTCATCCCAACATGGGAGATGGTCTGTCCCACAGCCATTGTTATGTCCTACCAGAGATAGTATATAGGTACTCATTGGGTTATGAGTTATACTGGATGGACTCGTTGGGAACTGCTGGTTGGTATTATACCTATCGTCAGGTAGCAGTTCTCGGGTGGCATGAGTACATGTTAGTCCTTTGACTTGACATCACTATTCGTCTCGAGTGTTTTCCTACTGTATTTAGATTACTACCCTACCATGGCTCAAATGAGTCATGCAAACAGGTGGTGGTTGGGTGCAGTCCTGAAGTACTGGGAGGCAGTAGTGGTTAGATAGAATTCTTCTCTCCCGGTGTTGGGGGTTGATATCGAGCTGCGTTCGGAAAGCCATTAAACAAAGTCTCTGGCCAGGACAAGAGAGATTTACTGGTAGGTACTCCAGTAGTTTCTCAGGGTGTATTGGGCTCTACCCCGGCATGACTTATTGCGTTATTAGGGGTCTGACGGTTACCATCCCCTTAGGTCCGATATGCGAGTGTCTTAGACGAACAGACCGGACTGTACGGAGATTGTCACAGATAGGCTCAGTAGGAGTTCGGATGAGTTTGCTCATTGGCCTTCTTATCGACAGATACCTAGGTAGCCGTTACGTGCATCTAGTACCGCTGACGGACTTATGGTTAAACCCACTGCCGGCGTACTGTCGAGTCTTTAGAGTCCCACACAGAGGTTTTCCCTGCTTCGGGCGAAATGATGTAGATGCCGTATGGTTTTACGGCAGGGTTCCGATCATATACGTGTACTAGCTGCGCGGATGTTGTTCAGGTGAATAATACTAGTGGGCTTTGATTTAAGCCGGATCCTAGTATTATATTACTGGATTATTATTATCTCATTATATTCGTATTTTTCGGAATACGAATACGGGTATGTATATACGGTGAGGGCATTCTTGTAATTTCACAAGAGATGCTTCTAGAAGGGGACACCTCATTATTTGGTTTATCTATTTTTGGAAATAGATTAATGAGGTGGAAACTGGAGATATTTGTGGTATAGGGTGAAGCATGGCTCATTACATTTGTTTATTGGTTTGTGTTTACTATTGAAGCATGGTTGCTATTTTCAATTGAAAAATAATCCATGCTTCATGTGAGATAAAGAGTGAGCCATCCTTCACTTGCCAAGACTTAGTTCATTTGCTCATTTTGTTTCTCTCTCCATTTTTTCTCTCCTTCGTCCTCAAGACCCTAATCTCTCACATGATTTGTGAACCATAGGGTCAAGTGAGATTAAATACTCCATTAGACACTCTACATATTCTAAGTTACCGACCTTAGCGAACTAGGTATCTTAGTTATCTCGGTTTAGAGGTTGGAGCTTGAAGTACATACTCTCAGGTGGATCATCTTCAACACGAGGAGGCTGACGATCAAGCGTGATCCGGATCTTCAAGGAGCTCAAGCTAAGGAGGAGAAGAAGTCCCGAAGGACTAGAATCAAGATGGTATAACACTATCATAGTAGTTAAAAACCTCCTAATAGAATAGCTAGTTAAGGTTTCTGTTAAGATTCTGAAGTTTTAGTCGGTGTTGCATAGTATGAAAAAATCGATTTTATAAATTCCGCCTCCCCACAAGTGTGTGGGGTGTGCGATATCGACTTACATTATTAACCGTCCGATCGAAAGTCCGGGTAACTAGTACAATCATTCGATCGGAATCCTGCACGTATCAAAATACGGCTTCTACATCATTTCGCTTGAATCAGAGAAACCCTCCGTGTGGGACTCTAAAGACTCGACAATACGCCAGCAGTAAGTTACTGGATAAATCCATAACTACAAGTACGTCAGCGGCACTAGCTATACGTAACGGCCACCTAAGTACCTGTCGAAAAGGAAGGCCGACGAGCAAACTCATCGGGATCTCTACTGAGCCTATCTGTGACAATCTCCGTATAGTCCGGTCTCTTCGTCTAAAAGCATCGCATATCGGGTCTAGGGGGTGGATAAAGTCAAACCCCTAACAACGCGATATTTCATGTCGGTGTGAAGCCCATCACCCACTGAGAAACTATTGATCCAAATCAGTAATTCTCGTCCACCTTGGCCAAGGATTTCTTGTGATGGCCACCCGTGCACAGTGCGGCATCAACCCCCAATACCGGGAAAGACGAATCCCCGACGATCCGCTCACTGACTCTATGTGGCTCAAGACTGTATCTAATTAAAACCTATTTGCAAGACTCCTTTGAACCGTGGTAAAGTAGTAATCAAAGCACAGTGGGAACCCACACAAGACAAATGACGATCTCAGGTCAAATGACTAACCTGTACTCATGTCACATGAGAACTGCTATCTGACAGTACGTATAATACTATCTAGCATGTTCCCGGCGAGTCCGTCCAGTGTACTCACCCCCACTGAGCAGGTGCGAAAGACCAATGGCTGTAGGACCAACCATCGTCTCTCGTCAGGGTCTAGAAACATATACACTACTCTACTCCGGAATATCGATGCCCAGTCTCGATACTCCCACGACTAGGGACATTTAAGGATGTGCTTATAGACTACCCATCCCCCACATGTATGATCGCCATCATAACGCTGGTAGTCAAGAAAGAATCCTATGGGCTCTATCAACATGTAATAGTGATATGTAATACCACATAATGCATATACATGATGATAAAGATAAACCAGATAGCATACTATCATTTTGAGTAAGATTGTTCTACCCGTATAGGTCCTCCCTCAATCATCACAATCGCGTGCCTGCAATTACAATAATTGACTTGAGGGCACTATATCCAACAGTATGGAGATATGTGCGGGAGTTTGATTAAATACGAGTATATGATAACGTATTCTAATCTAGTATTAATTGATATTAGCCGGGTTAAATGTGATATAACCGGATTATTGAATCAAGTGTTGATTTAATAATTTTATATATATATATATATATATATATATAAACTAATATTGTACTCACTTTAATTTCTTATCTCTTTATATATTATTTATATGTGATATAAATGATATATATATTTGTATCATGGTTGATGATACACCATAGATGGATATATGAGAATTATATGGATTATTGGATAAGAGGATAATCATTCATTATATGAATTAAAGAAAAGAAACAAAGAGTCATTAGTTGAGATCTTTGTTTCATGCATAACTCATTTTCTTCTTTTCTTTTTGTGATATAAGTATATGATTTATCCTTATCCTAACCATGCTTGCGCATTCTTATCATCTTCTTCACTCTTTTCTCTTGTGACACTATTCACATAAGAGAAAAGAGAAAAGAAAAGAATTTTTAGTGAGCAAAAAGCCTACTTCATCAACCTAAACCTATCTAGCAAATAAGTTTAGCTTGTTTTCTTCACTAATACCTTAATTGGTGAAGTGTGAGGTTGAGTGTGAGTTGCCTCAAGGTGGACCATCTTCGATGAAGAAGACTTCAAGCAAGCTCGTTCCTTTCTTCAAGTGGAGCCCTAGAAGGAGTTCAAGGGACTACTACACGGAGATTTTGAAGTGAAGGACTTGGATACAAAGGTTGTAGCTTCTCTTCGCTTAGTTTAGAACTTTAGTTTGCTATCTTTCTAACCCTGAACTTTTGGTATGATCTTGTTAAGTAGACTTAGCCTTCGAAATTTTTAAAATTGCATACTTGATATTCTTAAAACCCTAGTAGAGATACTAGCATCTACTTTCATAGTATCAGAGCCAAACTAAAGTATTAGATTTGTTATTGTAATTTTTAGAATCAAGTTAATCATTTTTTTTTTTGGAAAACTAGTTTTTGAAATCGCCTAAAAATAAACTTTTCGCTTGCACCAGATTCTTGGTTCGGACCAAGAGTTTTGTATACTATCATGACTACCCAATATCCATACAATTTGTGCTCGGTTTGACCCCGTTTCAGGGCCGAACCGAGACCGAATCAGCCCCGGATGAGGGTTGGACAGCCACTGGATCAGCCCCGTTTCGGGGCTGTTCCAGTGCAGTTTCAGCCCCTATCCGGAGCTATTTCCATCCTAGATTTGGTCCCGTTTTGAGGCCGAATCAAGGCTCAAAAGTTATGGGCAGTTTGGGGGTTAACGGGTTCCGATTTGGGACTTTTTCCGAACTCGTTTCGAGGCTAAAAGTGTGAATTTTTGGGCTATGTCATGTTGTTATGATATTATGCGATAATATGAACTTGATGCCTAGTGGATTAAGGATTCTAAATATTATGATTCTTGAGTATCTTTTCTCCAACCGTAAGTATAATATGTGGTATTCCAAATCGCGTTGCTATACGTCAACAAGATTGGGGGTACACATTTACTTACAATGATGATCGTTGATGACTACTTATCGATATAATATATTGGATCGTTGTAATTGAATAGCCGGGGGTTTATGTGAGATGAGAGTTTTTCATTTTCATTCTTGTAAATTATTGTATGTAATATTCTTTTATTGGGACACATCCGGGAGTGAGGATGTAGTCACCTTGATGTATATTATTTACTTTTCCGCATTAGGATAGACCCAAGACGGAGGGCACAAGTAACCGGATTCTAGAGTCCAGTGGATGGCCATCTCGAGGAGTCGAGACCGGTTGCCTAACTCTAGAATTGGCAGGATTGCTTGCCGCTCTTGTAGGGGTCTAGGTGTGTAGGCTTAGCTATTCATCACGACCGTGGAATCCGTGTTTTTCATTTATGGCTTAATCTAAAAATACGGAACTCCTAGTATATTCTATATTTTATAAATCTGTTTCTGCTGTGCTGTGCTGTGATATGATATATAAATGCGTGAGATGAATACTATTTATATATATGATATATAAGTAGATACTATATATGTTTTGCATCCGTACTATTCCTAACCCCGCCCTACCATAAATTAAGTAACCTTACGGTGAAAACCCGGGTCCCTGTGGCTTATGCGGATGGCATATATGTGTGTTTTATTTTCGTTTCTTATGTGATGTTTAGGTAACTTAAATGATGGGATTTCATTAATAAGATTAATGAAAAGAAAAGAAATGTAAAAGATGTTGTAGAACTACATTTTTCAAAAGGTAGCTCTAGTTCTTGCTATGCATAAGCTATTTCATTATGAATATCCAGCACCTTATTCGATATGGAAAGAGCATTGATCCTTTCACCAGGAATGACCTCTTTAGCAAAAACTAGCATATGCTACAACCCACTCGGTTTATTTTGAAAACTAGTTGATTTTTAAAGCGGAGCTTAAACTACTCCATTTCAAATCACTTGATTCTACAACAATATCAAGTTCATTACGTTAAAGGATTTCATCAAAACTAGCTGTAGCCCTCTGTTATTTTAGATAAGTATCGATTAGTATTCGTGTTGCGTTTGTTGACATCGTTAAGGCGTAGTGTTCGGTAGCTAATAGATGCTTATCTATAGCATGTAATGCGATTAGTTAGGGCAGTCGCATATCTTTGTTGACTTCGTTAAGGGCTTATGCTGGTGGGTCTAACTTAATCAAGAAATGATGGGTTGAACTTAACCAACAACTTATGATTTGTTGACTTCATTAAGGTCATAAGCTGTTAGGGGTAAAAACCATTATCGGGAATCTCAATTGTTGAAATTTGCAATGAGATTGCATACCTTCTATGTGATAGTTGGATTCCGATACCCACTGCGAGTAAGCGTTACTCCTAGAAGAGTTTTCCATTTTACAATTAGCTAATCCAGTAGGTGTCTAGAAAGGTGTTAATGGGGTTATGCCTCTGAGGAAATGAGGCTATTTAATTAGTTCCGTGCGAAAGCATGGGGAGACTCCCTTGGAGTACCAACACTAGCCTGGCCGACCGATTAGAAGAACTTGTAGGGTTTAATTAATCCCGGCTAATCCTACCTTTTAAGGTTTGAATGAAGATTTGATAAAAACAGTGAGAGCCATCCTGATTAGATAAGATAATAACCAATCTAATCTTGTAAGAGCGCACGCTAAAGTGTTTTCTTCTCTCTCTCTCTCTCCAGATAGCGACCATGTCACGCTTTAATCAAGATAATAACATGAATGTATTGACCGAACCCGCTTATTATACTAGGCTGGGGAACGTTGGTTCCGCTCTATTTGACAATTTTCATGAGTCAAGGCATAGGATAGGGGAATGCAGGGATTTCCACGCAACCCTAATGAAGAAGGAGCATTCTGATGCATTTTCTTCGGATGTGTTAGTTATTGAGAACCATTTCTCAGTTTGCTCTACGTCCTGGGTATTGGATATCGGATCAGGATCTCACATTTGTAATATGTTATAAGGGTTAAAGAGAAGTAGGGAACTGGAAAAAGGTGATATGTCTCTCAGAGTAGGGAACGGAGCAATTGTTGCAGCCGAAGCTGTCGGCGAATATCACCTAGTATTGCCCATTGGTAATACATTGATTTTGAACGACTGTTATTTCGTACCGTCGATGATGTGTAATATAATATCTGTTTCTTTATTAGATAAAGAAGGATATAATTTTGAATTAGAGAAAAATATTACGAACATTTTCCTAAATAAAGTGTTGATTGGGTTTGGTACGTTGTGTACTGTTTTATATGTTCTAAATCAAAATACAGTTCTAAATATACAAAACACACGCAAGAGGAAAAGTTCAGATATAAATAAAACCTTCTTGTGGTATTGTAGACTTGATCATATCAATGTTACCGGACTAGCTAAATTACATAAGGATGGATATTTGGATCCGTTCGAATTTACATCTTATGAAACTTGTCAGTCTTGTCTCAAAGGAAAGATAACCAAAACTCTATTTATAGGACATAGAGAAAGAGCTACTGAACTCTTGGGATTGATATATAGTGATATATGCGGTCCTATGTCTACACATGCCGGGAATGATTCCTCGTATTTCATTACATTCACGGATGATCTCTCTAGATTTGGACATGTGTTTCAGTTGAAATACAAATCTAAAACTTTTGAGAAATTTAAGAAATATAAGAACGAAATAGAGAACCAAATGGGTAAAACTATCAAAATCCTTCGATCAAATCGAGGAGGAGAATATTTAAGTACGGAATTTCAAGATTATCTAAAAGAGAATAGGATTCTCTCTCAACTTACTCCTCCGTATACACCATTACATAACGGTGTCTCAGAGCGGAAGAATCACACCCTATTAGAGATGGTGCGCTCTATGATGAGAACTGCAAAGTTACCTTTATCATTCTGAGGTTATGCACTTGAGACAGCTGCATACTTGTTGAATTATGCGCTATCAAAATCTGTGCCTAAAACCTAATATGAGATATGGAGTAGAAAGAGACCATATCATAAACGAATTAAGATATGAGGTTGTCCGACTTATATCAAAAGGTAAAATCCGGACAAACTCGAAACACGATCAGTACTTTATAAGTTTGTAGGATATCCAAAAAGTTCTCTAGGGTATCTATTCTACCAAAATGAGAAACAAAAAGTGTTTATTTCTCAATATGCCACCTTTTTTGAAAAGGAATTTCTTGTAAAAGAAATTAGTGGTAGTGCAGTAGAACTGGATGAAATTCCAGAAACACAAAGTACAACTGAGGATTTGGTAGAACTAGAAGATTCAGTACTACCCGACGAATCTTAGCCACTCTGCAGATCCAGTAGGGTTTCTTACCCACCTAATTGATACTACGGGTTTCTCATAGACGGTGGGAGTGAGAATTGCATCATGAAAGATGATGACCCGACTAGTTTCAAGCAGACCGTCACAAGTGGGGAATCTGTAAAATGGCTGGATGCTATGCGATCTAAGATGGAATCCATGTACACCAACAAAGTGTAGACTTTAGAAGTTGCTCTTGAAGGGGTAAACCCCATTGGGAGCAAATGGATCTTCAAGAAGAAAATTGGTGTAAATGGAAAGGTTGAGACCTTCAAAGCTTGACTTGTAGCAAAAGGTTTTCGTCAACAACCAGTTGTCGAGTATGACGAGACTTTTTCTCCAGTGGCTATACTTAAGTCCATCAGGATCTTACTTGCCATTGCTGCATACTATGACTATGAAATAAGGTAGATAGATGTCAAGACCGCTTTTCTAAATGGTGATTTAGAAGAGAGCGTGTATATGACACAACCAGAGGGTTTCGCAGACGGTGGGAGCAGTGAAAAGGTGTGCAAGTTGCTTAAATCAATTTACGGATTAAAGCAGGTGTCGTAGAGTTGGAACATCTGTTTTGATGTAATCAAAGAGTTTGATTTCATCAAAAATGTAGATGAACCCTGTATATAAATTAAGATAGTAGAGAGTAAGGTTGTCTTCCTCGTATTGTATGCGGATGACATACTCTTGATAGGAAATGATATTTCTATGATGCACTCGGTCAAACTCTTCATATCATAAAAGTTCTTCATGAAAGATCTGGGTGATGCCTCCTACATCCTGGGGATAAAGATCTATAGGGATAGATCTAAAAAGATGTTGGGATTGTCCCAATCCAGGTATATTAACACCATATTAAAGAGATTTAGTATGAAAGATTCCAAGCATGATAATTTATCTGCTTGCTTAGGAATCACCCCATCCAAAGAGATGTCTTCAAAAATTGATTTGGAGAGGGCTCGCATGAACATGATACCCTATGCTTCTGCAGTCGGGTTTATCATATACATAATGTTATGTGCTAGACATGATGTAGCTTATGCACTCAGTGTGGTAAGTAGGTATCAATCAGACCCAGGGAAGAAATACTGGATGGCTGTGAAGAACATTTTTAAGTACTTACGAAGGAATAAAGAAATGTTCTTGGTGTATGCTAACGGAGAACTCCTAGTGGAGTCCTTTATCGATTCGAGCTTCCAGAGTGATAAGGATGACAGCAAGACTGTCTCGAGTTTTGTCTTCACCCTCAACGGAGGGGCAGTATGTTGGAAGAGTTCCAAGCAAGATACCGTTGCAGACTCCAGAGGTTGAGTACATCGCTGCTACGATGCTGCCAAAGAGGCTGTCTGGATGAAGAAGTTCATCACTGAACTTGATGTGGTTTCATCCATTGTTGATCTAATACATTTGTATTGTGATAACAATGGAACTATTGTTTTGGTTAAGGAACCCCGGTCCCATCAGTGATCCAGATATCTTCTGAGGCGGTATCACCAGATCCGGGAGATAGTTGATCGCCGCAAGATCGAGATCAGGAGAGTTAACACGAAGGACAACATCGTGGATCCACTCACGAAGGCCATTCCCCAGACGCAGTTCGAGAGAGTTTTTAGGATGTTGAGTATGAGATATTACAACAACTGGCCTTAGTACAAGTGGGAGATTGTTAGGAATATATATGCCCTAGAGGCCATTATTGTAATATTATAGTGGATGCTTGGACATATATATAGAATACTTTCTTGCTCAACATGATAGTATGCTATCTGGTTACTCTTTATCTTAACATATACACTTGTTCTAGTTTACTATTTCACTGATACATGTTGATAAAACCCTTAGGATGTTTTGCTTGACTACCAAGATTATGATGTGGATCATACTAGTGGGGCTTGTGTAGTCCACAAGCACATCTTAAAGTGTTCCTAGTCGAGAGAGTATCGAGACATGGTACAGACGCGATGTCATGAAGGCTCAAAGGAACCAAAACAAAAGCGGAGTAATGGCATTCTCCTAGCTCCAAGTCTTGACGGCAATACATATAGCTTAAGGACTATCTCGACGTTCATTTCACTCCAACAGAGTATAGACATAGTGTCGGCAAGGACCAAAGGGTCAAAACAAAAGCAGAGTGACAAAATTCTCCTAGCTCCAAGTCTTGATGGAAACATACACAGCCTAGAGACTATTTGGATGTCCATTCTACTTCCGCAGAGTATAGACATGGCGTCCGCAAAGCTCAAAAGATTCAAAACAAGTGGAGTAATGGCATATTCCTATCTCCAGGTCTTGATGGCAATGCATATATGCCTAAAAACCATTAGATGTCATCTCACCTTAGAAGGGTATAGTTATGACTTCTTTGGGACTCAAAAGAGTCTGACCTGAAAGTAAAGCTCCATGGTGACACCTAACGTTGAATCTCTGAAAGCAACATGCATATACTAGCCTGAGAAGATTACTTGAGATGTTATATCCCTCATCGGAAGGGATTGGAGGATATGGCAAGCGCATGGCTACTCGAACAGCGATCTGAGGAAACGCAAACTGAGGAGAAATAAGCTAATGTAATGGTGCGTCGGACTACTCCCAGTACCACAAACCTAACGGACTCATATGCTATCAAGGGTTATGCAGGTTTAATGTTAGGCCGAGTTTATCCATCAAAGGAGGATAAGCTGAACGCTTCGAGTACATAAACTAAGCCAGGTCGTTTTAGCACAAACTTTAAGTCCATGTCACGCACCCCACGTGTTCGCGGGGAGGCGGAATATATGAAAAACAATTATCAAAGTTTCGTAACACGGACTTGAGCACACGGATCGTGTCTAAACTATTACTAGCAAACCACGAGAGGTTTAACTACTCTGATTCGAAGTTATACCTCACGTTACTTGTCCTTCGAGTCTTCATCGCTGTCCTCCACACCTCGTCGGCTCTATGGAACATGGGTACCTCAACGGCCTCCTTGAGTCAAAGACGATCCACCCGAGAGTCTATAGTCCAAGTTCCTATCTCGAATCTGAGATAACTACGGCTTCTAGTTTTCTAATCTAGAATTCCTAGAGGGTGTAGAGAATTTAGATAGATTACTTAGTCACTTTAAACCCTAGAATTCTCAACTCATGAGAGCTTTTAGGGTTTGAGGAAGAAGATGAAGACTTGAGGAGAGAGAAGTGTTTTGTGATAATGAATGAACTATTCTCATTTGTGAATATCATGAAGCATAATAATATCATCAAAATAAATATCTAACCAATATTCATCATGCTTCATTTAATTCACAAGGTGAATCATCTAATGAGTCACCTAATGAGTTATGGATCATTTAATGAAAACTACACCTCATCTCCTCCACCTCATTTAGTTTAAATCTAAAAAGAAATAAACACAAATGAGTCACCTCCGTCTAGAAGCTTCCCGATAAATTACGAGACTGCCCCTCCCATCCGTATTTCCAAAAAACACGAATAAAATGAGACTAAATAAATCCATCTGTATAATACTAGGATCCAGCTTAAACCAAAGCTCACTAGTAGTATCTTCCCGATCATAGTACGTGCACAAGTGGACGTAAGTGATCGTTTCCCTGCCGTAAAACCATATGGCCTCTACACCTTTTGTCCGGTGCAGGGAAACTCTATGTGTGGGATTCTAAAGACTCGACACTATGCTGGCAGTGGGTTTAACCACAGACCGCAAGTGGTACTAGGTGTACGTAACGGTCCCCAGGTAGATGTCGATAAGAAGGACGATGGGGAAACCCATCTGAACTCCTACTGAGCCTGTATGTGATAATCTCCGTACAGTCTGGTCTGTTCGTCTAGGACTATCGCATATCGGGCCTAGGGGCGGTAAACGTCAGACCCCTAATAGCGGTATAAGTCGTGTCGGAGTGAAGCCAATTACATCTTGAGAAACTATTGGAGCACCTACCAGTAAATCTCGCTTTCCCTATCCAGCGACCTTGCGTAATGGCTCTCCATACACAGCGCGATATCAACCCCCAATACCGGGAGAGACGAATCCTATCTAACCGCCACTGCCTCCAAGTGCTTCAGGACTGCACCCAACTACTACCTGTTTGCACGACTCTTTTGAGCCGTGGTAGGGTAGTAATCTAAGTACAGTGGGAACACACTCGAGGCGAAGTAGCAATGTCAAGTCGACGGACTAAGCTGTACTCATGTCATCTGGGAACTGCAATCTGACGATAGGTATAGTACCAACTTACAGTTCCCGACGAGTCCTATCCGGTGTACTCGTAACCTAACAAGAACCTGCATACTATCTTCAGTACGACGTACTGATTGCTGTGGGACAGACCATCTTCCCATGCTGGGATGAGAAGCGTATACACCAGTCTACTCCGGAGTATCGATGCCCTGTCTCGATAATCCTACGACCAGGGACCTGTATAGGATGTTACTTATAGACTACCCAGACCCCACTAGTGTGACTGCCATCACAACGCTGGTAATCAAGCAAAGATCCTACGGGCACTACTAATATGTATAAGCGATATGTTAAAAGAAACATATGCACATATTAAAGTAGAAACAAACCAAGTAGCATACTACCATTTTTAGCAAGACTGTCAATACAACTGTGAATATCCCAAGCTTCCATTAAGTAATATACAATCTAGTATGATACAATAATAACCTCTAGGGCATAAACACTAACAATCTTCCACTTGCACTAGGGCCATGTACTGGCATATCGCAGACCTATCATCTCGAATAGCCTCTCGAACTGCGTCTGAGTAATGGCCTTTGTGAATGGATCGGCAGTGTTATTCTCCGTATCTACTCTCCTCACCTCGATCTCCTGGTGATCTACGATCTCCTGGTGATCTACGATCTCCCAGATCAGGTGATACCGCCTTAAGATGTGTCTGGACTTCTGATGGGACCTGGGTTCCTTCGCTAAAGCTATATAGCTATTTTTGTCGCAATACAGAGGTATTGGATCAACACTGGTAGGAACCACCTGAAGTTCTGTGAGGAAATTTTTCATCCAGACAGCTTCTTTTGCGGCATCGCAAGCAACTATGTACTCGCTTCCATTGTCGAGTCAGCAACGGTGTCCTGCTTGGAACTCTTCCAACAGACCGCCCCTCTATTGAGGGTAAAGACATAACCCGACATGGACTTGGAGTCATCCTTGTCACTCTGGAAGCTGGAGTCGGCAAAGGCCTCGATCTGGAGGTCCTTTCCGCCATACACCAAGAACATATCCTTAGTCCTCCTCAGGTACTTGAGAATGTTCTTTACTGCTATCCAGTGCTTCTCCTCTGGGTTTGCCTGATACCGGCTTACAACGCTCTTGCGTATGCTATATCTGGTCTGGTACATAATATCGCATACATTATAGAGCCTACCACAGAAGCGTAGGGTATAATCGATATGCGGGCCCTTTCTAAATCAGCCTTGGGAGACATCTCTTTGGAGAGGGTGATTCCGTGACAAGCCGGTAGGTTACCGCGCTTAGAATCTTCCATACTGAATCTTTTCAATATGGTGTCTATGTACCTGGACTATGAAAGACCCAACATCCTCTTTGATCTATCACGATAGATCTGGATCCCCAGAATGTAGGAAGCATCACCCAGGTCCTTCATGGAGAACTTCTGTGACAAGAATCCTTTGACTGACTATTGCATAGGAATATCATTTCCTATTAAGAGAATGTCATCCACGTACAAGACGAGAAATACTACAGTTCTCTCTACAATCTTACTATATATGCATGGTTCATCTGGATTTTTGATAAAGTTGAATTCTTTAACAGTATCATCAAAACAGATGTTCCAACTCCGCGATGCCTGATTTAGTCTATAAATGGACTTAAGCAACTTACACACTTTACCGCTGCTCCCACTCTGAATGAATCCCTCTGGCTGATCCATATAGACGCACTCTTCCAAATTACCATTTAGAAAAGTCGTCTTTATGTCCATCTGCCAGATCTCATAATCGTGGAAGGCAGCAATGGCAAGAAGGACTCGAATGGATTTAAGCATAGCCACTGAAAAAAAGGTTTCGTCATAGTCCAAACCAGGTCTTTGACGAAAACCCTTTGCAACAAGTCTAGCCTTATAGGTTTCAACCTGTCCATCTACACCAATCTTCCTTCTGAAGATCTATTTGCATCCTACGGGTTTTACCCCATCTGGAGAAATGTCCAAAGTCCATACTTTGTTAGTGTACATGGACTCTATTTCGATCCGCATTGCATCCAGCCATCTTACTGAGTCGACGCTCTGAATGGCTTGCTGGAAGCTAGTAGGGTCATCATTGTCAATGATGCAATCCTCTCGATCCCCGTCTATGAGAAAACCGTAGTATCTCTCGGGCGGATGAGACTGCCTACTACTTCTGCGGATAGGCGCTGGGATGTCCCTTTCTTTTGAAACTTCTAGTTCTACCATACTTTCAGTAACAACTTGTGGTTCTGGAATTTCTTCCAGTTCTATTGCGCTCCCACTCTTCTGATTTTCTAAAAATTCAGCTTCCAAGAAGTGGGCATGACGAGAAACAAAAACCTTTTGTTCCTCTGCGTAATAGAAATAATACCCCTTGGAGTTCTTTGGATATCCCACAAACTTACACTGTACTGAGTGTGCCTCGAGCTTGTCCGCATGCTGCTTTTTAACAAAAACTGGACATCCCCATGTCTTCAAGTACTGAAGATAGGGTTTCTTCCCACTCCACATCTGATATGGTGTGGTAGGCACAGTCTTTGTTAGAACCTTGCTCAAAAGATATGCAGCTGATTCTAGTGCATAACCCCAGAAAGATCACGGTAACTCAGCCTTACTCATCATGGAACGAACCATATCCAATAGGGTTCGATTCCGCCTTTCCGATACACCATTGTGTTATGGTGTGTATAGAGGAGTAAGCTGAGAGAGAATTCCATTCTCTTTTAAGTATCTCAGGAACTCGGCACTCAAGTATTCACCACCTCGATCAGATCTCAGTGTCTTGATACTTTTGCATGTTTGGTTTTCCACTTCATTCTTGTATTCCCGGAATTTCTCAAAGGCCTCAGATTTATGCTTCATCAAGAAGATATGTCCATACCTAGAGAAATCATCCGTAAGTAGGAATGATCACCTCTTGCATGTGTAGACATTGGACCGCACACGTCACTGTGTACGAGTCCCAAGAGCTCGCTCGCTCTTACTCCGTGTCCAGTAAACGGAGTCTTTGTCATCTTTCCCATGAGATAAGATTCACAAGTAGTATATGATTGATAACGGATTCAAATATCCTTCTCTATGTAACTTAGTCAACCGTGTTTCATTGATGTGACCTAGTCTACAATGCTATAAGAAAGCCTGATTTACTTCCGGAGACTTTCTTTTAAGTGTGTTCTGGACATTGAAAACCTGAGCTTGATTTAATACGTATATACCGTTATCTAATGTACCGGACCCAATCAGAACTTGATTTAGGTGGATGTCGCTTACGAATGTAAAATCATATCCCTCTCTAGAAAGTGAGGATACTAATATGATATTACAAGTCAAACTAGGTACATACAAATAGTTACGTAGAATCAATATCTGCCCACTTGTCAGTCCTAGGCGATATTCCCCCATGGATTCAGCGTCCATGCTCATTCAGTTCGCAACTCTGAGAGACATATCACCTACCCTGATAACTCTACGGTTTCTCAAAGCATGCAACGAATTACAGATATTAGATCCTGATCCGCTATCTAGTACCCAGGAAGTAGAGTTAATTGACAAACAGTTCTCAATTACAAACACACTCGAGGCTGAAACCGCAACATGCTTCGAATCCTGGCTACTGGTTTCAAAAGCCCTGCAATCTTTCTTCCAATGCCCCTTCCCATAACAATAGGAACATCCCTCCTTCCCTACACCAAGTCCTGAAACTTTTGCTCTTCCCTTTCCTTCTACTTCACTGACACCGTATATCGGTTTTGTGGAGGTTTTATTCTTTTCACCCTTTGCTTTCGCCCTGGATGCAGAAGGAGAAGGTCCCCCATTAAGCAGAGTGGGTATCTCCCTGGTTTCTTTCAGGGTGTAAGTAGAGGGTAGGGACTGTGGAAATAAGTCAGCATATGACCTGTTTCCCAACGTGGTCTCCAGGTCCGTGAGCTCATCAATATAGCTAGTTATCGTAAGGACGTCGTCTCTTACAGATGACCCGACAGCCAACCTCGCTTGAAGCAAATCGTTCGAGATCTCATATCTTACGATACGATATTGCTCTCCATATAAATCTTTGTTATGGAGGAAAATGGAAACTAAGTCCATCTTCTCATGCTGCTTCTGGTATACACCATCAACTGAAGCCAACACGAAGCACTTGGCATTCGCACTGTCCTTTTCCCTTGTCTGATGGATATCCATATCCGCGACGGTGGAAACTGGACCTGGGACGGCGGGGGCTTGAGTAGTAATAGGGTGGTCCAGCTTGTCATAGGCAATGGACATCTGGACAGACCTTTGCCAGTCATAAAAGTCAAATTCAGTCAACTTGTTATCGAGATTTAACCTAGTCATGGTCATATGGTCGCTGCAGTTGAGAGAGAGAAAAAAACACTTTAGCATGATGCTCTTGCAAGTTTAGATTGGTTTTTAGTTTATCTAAACAGGATGGCTCTCTCTGTTTCTTGAATCCTTCCTCAAATCATAAAAGAAGAATTAGTTAGGACTGATCTCAACGTACAATATTTGCTTAACCGTTCAACCAGGATAGTGTCTGTACTTCGAGGGAGGTTTTACGACGTTTTCGTAAAGTTCCTTAATTAAATAATCTCTTTTCTCTGGAGGCGTAGCCCCGCTGACACCGTTCTAAACACCTACTTGGTTTATAGCATTGATCGTTAAGTGACGAATCCCCTGATGAGTAGCATATACTCACAGTAGGATCGGGATCCAGATATCATCGTGTAATAATGTTGAAGGAATCCTACCAACATTATCAAACTCCAAATGGTATGCAACACTAGCCAGTTTTAGTTTCTTTAGAAACTCTCGATATGGATTTTTACCCCATGCTCTTATGACCTTGACGAAGGCCAACAAATCATAAGTCACATGTCAAGTTCTTCCCATCATTATTCTTGTTAATTTGAACCCACTCATACATACCCTTGACGAAGGCCGACAAAGTAATACGACTGTCCCAAACCAATGCATCTATCTATGCTACATATGAATACCCCAGCAGCTACCAAACACTATGCCTTGACGAAGGCCAACAAACATAGCTTGAATACTACTGACCATCCATATGAAATGACGGAGGGTTACGACTGGTTTTGGCGAAACCGTGAACTTAGTGAACTTGATATAATCGAAGGAACCTGATAACTTTTTAAAAGGAGTGGTTAAAGCTCCGCAATTAAAAATTCTGCTCTTTTAAAATAACCGAGTGGTTTCTTTTAAATTTGTTCCAACGATTCAGCTTTGGTTTGTTTTCTTTGCATTAAAATAATGTGTCCCATCATTTATCCTATCATTGCAGAAAAAACGAAAATACAACGTCCGCCTATGCCATCCGCATTCGCCACTGGGCCCCGTCATTCACCCGTTAGGTTACTTAACTAACGACAGAGCGGGGGCTGGGCTAGCGCGGATGCAAAACATAAACAATACCTACTAGATATCATATATAGATATTGTACATTCGTCAGACGCAATAATAGGCATTTCAGATCACAGATGAACATATTGGATATACTAGGAATCCACGTTTCATTCGAGCCTACAACAAAAATGGATTATACGGTCATGATGAATAACCAAACCTCACCCTAAACCCCTACGGGTGTGGAAAACTACCCACCTAGTACCAGAAGTGAAACAGTCTCCCTCAACGATGTGAGTAGGCCATTAAACACTTCAAAGTACCCGGTAGTTTGTGCACCCCATCTTGGGTCTATCTTAGGAGCATAAAACAGTAAATGAAATAATACAACGGTGGCTACAACCTCAACCCGGATGTGCCCCGCAAAAGAATATTACAACATATTACAATTTATATCGAATGAAAGATAAAAACTCTCATCTCACATCCCCGGCTATTCATCCACGACAATCCAATAAAGTTCATATCCACAAACCAATATCCATTACAGAAATGTGCAATTCCCAACTAACCGACATACTAGCAATTAGCGGAGGTTTACGAACACATTAAACATCACAGATAAAACCTGATTAGCAAATAAGTTAGAATTTAGATCGACAACCTTTTTTCCGTGTCTACCCCAAATGCAAACCAGCACTGAAAAGACCTGGGCAGAAACAAAAAATACAGGAAAACAGAACATCCAAAAATAAGATAAACTGTGTAAATACGAGTCAACTCGGAGTCGACTCGGCCGCGGATCCGCGGCGTAGTGCACCAACTCGCCGCGCTTCCGCGGTCGTCTAACCGAGTTAGGGTCTCGTATTTCTCCAGTATTCTTATAATTCCCTGCTGTGAATTTTCATGCCTCTGAAATAATTTTTTCGACAGGTTTAAAATCGACAGAAACTTGAGGGGTCCGGGGTTAAGTTTTCGTGTTTTTCCGACGATCGAAGTTCTAATAAGTTGCTAACAAGCTAGTAAAGGTTTAGTAGGCTCTGATACCACTGTAAGTCCATGTCACGCACCCCATGTGTTCGCAGGGAGGCGGAATATATGAAAAACAATTATCAAAGCTTCGTAACACGGAGTTGAGCACACGGATCGTGTCTAAACCATTACTAGCAAACTACGAGAGGTTTAACTACTCTGATTCGAAGTTATACCTCACGTTACTTGTCCTTCGGGTCTTCATCGCTGTCCTCCACACCTCGTCGGCTCTATGGAACATGGGCACCTCAACGGCCTCCTCGAGTCAAAGACGATCCACCCGAGAGTCTATAGTCAGAGCTCCTATCTCGAATCTGAGATAACTACGGCTTCTAGTTTGCTAATCTAGAAGTCTTAGAGTGTGTAGAGTATTTAGATGGATTACTTAGTCACTTTAAACCCTACGATTCTCAACTCATGAGAGCTTTTAGGGTTTGAGGAAGAAGATGAAGACTTGAGGAGAGAGAAGTGTTTTGTGATAATGAATGAACTATTCTCTTTGTGAATATCATGAAGCATAATAATATCATCAAAATAAATATCTAGCTAATATTCATCATGCTTCATTTAATTCATAAGGTGAATCATCTAATGAGTCACCTAATGAGTCATGGATCATTTAATGAAAACTATACCTCATCTCCTCCACCTCATTTAGTTTAAATCTAAAAAGAAATAAACACAAATGAGTCACCTCCTTCTAGAAGCTTCCCGACAAATTAAGAGACTGCCCCTCCCATCCGTATTTCCAAAAAACACGGATAAACTGAGACTGAATAAATCCATCTGTATAATACTAGGATCCGGCTTAAACCAAAGCCCACTAGTATTATCTGCCCGATCATAGTACGTGCACAAGTGTACGTAAGTGATCGTGGCCCTGCCGTAAAACCATACGGCCTCTACACCTTTTGCCCGGTGCAGGAAAACTCTCTGTGTGGGACTCTAAACACTCGACACTACGCTGGCAGTGGGTTTAACCACAGTCCGCAAGCGGTAGTAGCTGTACATAACGGTCCCCAGGTAGATGTCGATAAGAAAGACGATGAGGAAACCCATCCGAACTCCTACCGAGCCTGTATATGACAATCTCCGTACAGTCCGGTCTGTTCATCTAGGACTATCGCATATCGGGTCTAGGGGGCGGTAAACGTCAGACCCCTAATAGCGGTATAAGTCATGTCGGAGTGAAGCCCATTACATCTTGAGAAACTACTGGAGCACCTACCAGTAAATCACGCTTGCCCTGGACAGGGACCTTGCATAATGGCTCTCCATACACAGCGCGATATCAACCCCCAATACCGGGAGAGATGAATCCTGTCTAACCGCCACTGTCTCCAAGTGCTTCGGGACTGCACCCAACTACTACCTGTTTGCACGACTCCTTTGAGCCGTGGTAGGATAGTAATCTATGTACAGTGGGAACACACTCGAGGCGAAGTAGCAATGTCAAGTCGACGGACTAAGCTATACTCATGTCACCTGGGAACTGCAATCTGACGATAGGTATAGTACCAACCTGCAGCTCCCGGCGAGTCCTATCCGGTGTACCCGTAACCTAACGAGCACCTGCATACTATCTCCAGTACGACGTACTGATGGCTGTGGGACATACCATCTCCCCATGCTGGGATGAGAAGCGTATACACCATTCTACTCTGGAGTATCGATGCCCTGTCTCGATAATCCTACGACCAGGGACCTGTATAGGATGTTGCTTATAGACTACCCAGCCCCCACTAGTGTGACTGCCATCACAACGCTGGTAATCAAGCAAAAATCCTAAGGGCTCAACTAATATGTATAAGCGATATGATAAAAGAAACATATGCACATATTAAAGTAAAAACAAACCAAGTAGCATACTACCTTTTTTAACAAGACTGTCAATACAACTGTGAAATCCCAAGCTTCCATTAAATAATATACAATCTAGTATGATACAATAATTGACTCTAGGGCATAAACACTAACAAGAAGTGCTATTCAAAAAGAAAATGGTTTCTTTTCTTCATATGAAAAAAGTGAAGAGAAGATACACATTTATGGGATCCTTTCGACTCATAAAGGGAAAAGACACTTAGGAGTCCCTATGACTCCTAAAGAGAAAATACTCCTATAAGATCCTCTCGGCTCATAGGAAAAAAATTCTTTTATGAGACCCTCACGGCTTATAAAATTGAAAAGGCTTAGGTGACATGGATCTAAACCTGTCTCTTAAGCCATTGCCCTGCAGCCTGTCACCAAATTGACTCCCGTATATGATCCATGGGCCATTCGCAAAGAAGTCTCACCCAAACATACTCCATTAGCTAACCAAGCTACCAATGAGGAGAAGAAGCCACTTACGTGTCCTCTTGACTCGTAAGGAGAAAACACTCTTGTAAGATCCTTACGACTTACAAGAGAAAAAACGTTTAGGGATTCTCACGATTACTAGGGAGAAAATACACCTACGAGATCCTTTTGATTCGTAGGGAGAATGATGAAGTTCCTGGTGCCCTTGCTGCTGACCCGCGGCCGAAGCGGAATCCAAAAAAAAAATTCATGACGGCACTAGCAACTTAAACCCTAGAATCTTAACCAAACACTAATCTAGCTAACAACAAAGGAAACTATACTACTCGGTTAGCAACAAAAACCTTTGTAGACATGTTCTTCTTCTTCAAAACTACTTTTCTTAAGCTCCTCGGAACTCCAGGATCGAGCTTGTAGGCCGGTTTTCTTTTGTCAAAGATGACCACCCGAGAGATGCGATTCATGCACTATATCACGCCCCGCTTCACAGTATACGGGCAAAGGACGCGACAAGGCCGCTACGTATTTACTCTGAAGTAAATACGGTAAGCGTATCTAAGCAATATAAAAGTAAAATCACAAGAGACAAGATCTAATAAAACAGCAACTTTATTTATTCACGTTCAATCTGTACTATACATGGAAAGTAAATACAACTGATAAAAAATAATGCCTAAACAATGGCATAACAGAAATGAAAAGTACTGAATGGAAAGTGTACAATAAACTAGAGCTCGGGGTCTTCACTGAACTGGTCCAAGTCTTCAGCAGTGGGCTTGATCTCTGAAGTGTCCAGATCACCTGACGATATTCAAAGAATAAAGAAAGAGAATGTCGTCAGCGAACAGGTCTCTCGGTAAGTCCCAAAGATAAGAGGAAAGTAGAATAGACAGAATAAGAAGGTATCTTTTAAAGTTGTATTATATTGTTATAATATTGTATTAACGCTGTTGTTTGTAACTTGGTACAGAAGATGCCAGTGTATACGAGAGGAGTCCCACTTACACCGGGGACTTTGGTAACCCGTAGTATAAGGCTCCGTCGATAATATCACGGAACAACGGCTTGAATGTAATTACGTCTTAAGTGACCACCTCATTCCACCTTTAACATATTCTGTACCAGTCTACCCCCTAAACCTCATAGAGTTATTTTGATTGTATTGTTTTATTGTATTATCTTGTATTGTAAACTGTATAGATTGTATAATTGGATGACTGGCCGTAACCATGATATCAATAAACGGATGTAATTGTAGAATCATGTATGTAACTGGAGAATCATGTAAACTGGATGATCATGTAAATAGAATGTATATCCATGGTTCGGTTCGGTCAAGTTGATAGATTGAATATATGGAATAATGGATTCATGGATTCATGTTGAATTGTAATATTGTAAATTTTAGATTGTAGATTGTAAATTGTAGATTGTACTTGAATCATATTCAAGTCAGATTATAATGAGACTCAAACTGAGTCAGACAATTAGAAAAGTAAATTGAAGTCCTAATTATTTTGATGTTATCGATAACCGCTGCACATGGGCGGCAGGATTTGTGTCTTTTTCAAATACGATTACCGTATAGATAACACCGTTATTAAGTTGTCTATGATAAATAAGTAAGCACCCACTTCTCCGGCTCCCTGGGGCTCAAGAGATTGGTCCCGCTTAAACCTATGTTTACTAGGGTCCTTAGGGAAATTTATAGAACTTGAGGGGGTTATGTAAAGATACTTTTATATACTTTTCCAAATACACCCTAAGTATTTATTATTCATCTTTAGAGTTGTAATGAATGTAGATTTTACATTGTGATATTTCTAGTGAAAATATCCTAATTTCATAATAAATGGTATTTATTTGTAATATTGGTTTTACATAGAATTCATGGTATTTTAGTGTAAAATTGATTCTTATGATATTGTAGAAAAGGTGGAATATTTATAATACTTCAAAAATAGATATGTTTATGTTACATATACATATATTTATATAAAAATAATTTTAGTATATATATAATATTCTAGAAATCTCGTTTTCTTAAGATATCGTATTTTAAATCTTTCGAGACCGAATGCTCCTTGCGGAGGTCTGCATCTAGCACTACTAAGCCCGAGGATGTGCGATAATCCGCACCATCCCGAACGGGTTCCCCAAATGAGTTGTAGCGGCGCTTTGCAAAGATTTGTATAAATACTAATCATTAAGGGAAAACGGTTTTATTAATTATAGTATTTATTTGTAAAGATATCGTTTTCCCGTATTCTATGTTCTAGGGTCTTCTAAGTCAACTAAACTGTTCCTAATTGGTCCAAAGCAACAAATTGTGAGATATCCCTCAAATCGTCTCTTCACCGCCAATTATGGCCAGGTAAGTACAAGTGAAGAAAGGAGGGATCCGTTCACGAATCACCGTGAGACGGACCTTTTAAAGTTACATTTCTCACTTGTCTAGCCTAAACACCACAAAATCAGGTTTAGATAAACGACTGAATGCCCACAACCTTCCTCTGTCCTAATGAGTGCAACTGTCCTTAATTGGCTGAGTCTAGATATTTTTTTTATTATTAGCTCAAAAGTTATTTATTTGTAAAGATTTATCAATACCAAATCTTTTAGAAATGGTTTTATTAAGTAAAGGGTATTTAAATGAAAATGTTTGTTTTCCCGTATTCTAAGTTCTCGAAGGTATCATGTTATGTTGCATATGAGTGTGTGAGGAGGTAGGTCATTACCTCGTGATCTACTTAAAGGTATAGCAAGTTTAATGGAGTTAAATATAGAATTGAAACAATGTGGTATTTAAGTGAAAAATACGATAAATTGGAATAGCCATCATTTTATGAAATTAAACTTGATCAATTTGGTTGATTAGTGTTTAATAGTCAACATGAGAGAGTTTAAGCATAATTGTATTAACGAGAAGTGAAGTTTTATAAGAAACCGAATCGGAAATCGGATTTGTTCTGATTCCGTCGGGTTTTATAAATCCGTATTTTTGAAATAGAAAAGAGAGGTAGAAAATGGGACTTACGAGTTTTGGACAACTAGGAGAAAGAGATGAAAGAAGAAGAATCGCCGGTGTGTCAATTCGTCGCTGAGAGTTTCTAGAACGATCGCCGGAAGTTCGCCGGGAATTTCGCCGTAGCTTCGCTTCATGCTCGTTTTCAAAGTACACAAGATTTCTTGAGAATTTTAGAGAGTTGGCTCAGAGTTTTGGGATGAGAAGGTAGAGGTTAGGGGTGTATTTATAGGGTTTAGGCTAGGGCTAGGGTAGATGTAAGGTTTTAAATTAAAAAATATAAAAATATATTAAAATTCATTAAAATATAGAGTAAATGGGGATTTTAAAGGTCTCTAGAACCGATCTGGCAAAATAAAGTATGCAGGGGGTAGGGGAGAGGAAGAGCCCCAACTTTCTAGTTGGGGACTCGGCCGTCCGGCCGAGTCCAGCCGGCGGCGCCGGCCCGAGTCGGTCGGTCCGCCGGCCGACTCGGCCGAGTCAAGCCGAGTCAGGGCATGGGGAGGGGGGGTCATCAGGTGTAGGCTCTGGTATATTTAGTTTTTTATAAGTAGTGGAACTTTTGGAATTTATCACGTGTTGACTGTTGGAGTTCTAAAAATTTTAAAACAAAATAATATTAAAAATAATGTGGGGCATGAGATTTGAACTCTGGTGGCTTGGTTCAGCAATGCAAGGTATTACCAATGAGCTACAAGTTCTTTCTTGTAATTAAATTGCTAATTAATTAATTAAGTCTTGTGCTCATGCAATAAATACCCCTTTAAGGATTTTGAAAAAAACAATTTAAAAATTTGTATGGAAAAATTGTATAAGAAAATTATGGTTGTTACACTCTAGCTTCACCTAGTAAAGCAACTAAAGACTATAACTTGCTAAGGAGTGGTGTTTAGGGATGTTGAAACTGTTCAAGTAATATTTCTATCTCAATTCTTCATATATTCTCAACACATGAGTGGAGGAAGATGAAGGGGGAGCAAGAGTGGAGAGAGAATGCTAAGGTGAGAATCAAACTTGTGTAGAGAGAAATGAAACATAGCATTTGTTTTATAAAAACCAATTTTCAATAAACTAATGCACCCATACTTCAATAGTGAATCCAAATGAAATAAACAAATGCATAGCCATTCCTCTCACCATTCTTAAAGCCACCTCACTCCTTCACCTCATTTTATAATTTCCAAAAAGGAAATTACCCTAAATGAGGTGCCCTCCTTCTAGAATGTATCATGTATAAATAGAATATACATTCCATGTATATACATATAGGCATTCGTATCAAAATACGAATACTAAAGAGATAACAAAATACAATGAACATAATACTAGAATATATATATCGAAATATATATGTAAATTATTAATTCAATACTTGATTTAATAATCCGGTTTAATCCTAATCCGGCTAGTATTATCAACCATCCAATTAAAGTTTGTGTAGCAAGTACACGTATATAATCGGATCCCTACACGTATCAATATACGGCCTCTACATCATTTTTGCTGAACCGGGAAAACTCTCTCTATGGAACTCTAAAAACTTGACAATTCGCTGACAGTGAATTACTGGATAAATCCATAACCACACACACGTTAGTGGAACTAGCTATACATAACAGCTATCCAAGTATGTGTCGAAAGGAAGGCTGATGAGCAAGCTCATCCGAAACCCTACTTAGCCTATCTGTGACAATCTCCGTACAGTCCGGTCTCTTCGTCTAAGAGTATCGCATACCGGGTCTAGGGGTGGATAACGTCAGACCCCTAATAAGCCGACAAGTCATGCCAATGTGGCTCAGGACCAACCGAGAAACTACTGATCTAACTACCAGTAAATATTATCTACCTTGGCCAAGGTTTTATAGTGCTGGCCAACCGAA
Source organism: Agapanthus africanus (assembly GCA_030015575.1). Lineage (NCBI taxonomy): Eukaryota > Viridiplantae > Streptophyta > Magnoliopsida > Asparagales > Amaryllidaceae > Agapanthus > Agapanthus africanus. Next base: position 123,713,033 of record CM057350.1, on the reverse strand, counting down.
CATAATGTGACATCGACTTCCTATACCGAGAGAGTCGAATCCCAGATAATCGCTCACCGCCTCCATGTGGCTCGGGACTATACTCAACTAAAATATATTTGCACGACTCCTTTAAGTCATGGTAGGGTACTAATCAAAGTACAGTAAGAACTCACACGAGACAAATGATGATCTCAGGTCTAAAAACTACCCTGTACTCATGTCACCAGAGAACTGCTATTTGACAATAGGTATAATAACATCTAGAACTTCTCGGCGAGTCCGTTCGGTGTACTCACCTCCAGTGAGCACCTGTATACAATTTTAGGTGTCCTAACACCAATGACTTGTGAGTCCGGCCCCCGCCCCTCGTTGAGGTGTAGAAAGTATATACAAGTATACTCTAGAATATCGATGCCCAATCTCGGTACTCCCACGACTAAGAACATTTAAGGATATGCTTATGGACTACCCAGTTCCCATTAGTATGATTGCTATCATAATACCGGTAGTTAAGAAAGGATCCTGCAGGCTTTATTATTATATATTAGCGAAAAGTAATAAAACATATACACATGAATGATAAATACAAAGGAGATAGCATACTATCATCTCGAGCAAGATTGTTCTATCCATATAGGTTATTCCTCAATTACCATAATTGCCTATCTGCAATTACAATAATTGCCTTGATGGCACTATATTCAATAGAGAAAATACTTTTATGAGACCTTCATAGCTCAAAAAAATTAACAAAGCTTAGGTGACAGAGATCTAAATTTGTTTCCTAAGCCATCAAATCTCTAGCGGTGCATTATTTTGCACTACTTAACCCACGAGAAAACTAGTGGGGGGCATTTGTTCCCGCCAAAATTTGACGTTCAAAGGTTAAGCTTCACCAAGGAAAAAAGAAAAAACACTGAGATGAAAGCGTCAAGCCGGTTGCTCATGCACACCATATGCAAAGCATGTGGTACAAGCCGTCAAGCCTATGCGCAAGCGTACCATGTGAAAAGCACGTGGTGCAAGCTACATGTTGGGTTGAATTGCATGCTTCAATCAGAGTTTAAGATCTATTTGGGAAAATACTTTCCCTATATTTCTTAAAACAAAAAGGTATTTTCTTGTTAATAAGAAATCTTTTTGGATCAATGATCCAACGGTGCTTAAGCACCACATGTTGATCTTAAGATTAGTTGGAGATCTCTCAACGAGAGATTCTCTTAACTTGATTAACAATCTCCTCTTCTATAAATAGGAGAGGGGAGATTAATCTCGGGAGAGTGAATCCCCCATAAGGTGAAGATAATAAAGACTTAATCATTTGCCAAGATCTTCATCGTCCAATAAAATTCCAAGGTCCAACCGAGACATAAGTCTCCAAAACTCTAGGTAAGGGATAAATAAAAATATTTCCTTTGCTTTCTTTCCTATCACCATTGAAGGCTAAGCTTCAGAAGAACTTAAGTTCTTCCTCTGGTTCATAGATCCCCAAGTCATATCCCATCCTTATCGAAAACTTAAGTTTTTATGAAGGTATTTTTCGATCTCAAGATCTGAGTTTTGAAAGAAACTTAAGTATCCTTCCATCAAAAGATGAAAAATCATCAAGATCCCAAAGATCACCATAAAAGAACTGAAGTTTAAACTTCAGTTCTTTTATAGCACCCTAAAAAAGACTCATATTTGAGAACTTAAGTTCTAAAAATCATAAAAATTTGATTTTTATGAATTTTGACCAAAAGATCATAGGAAAGATTAATCTTTCTGTAGAGATTAATTTCCAAAACCCTATCTGCGCCATGTGATATGCACATGAGTACTCGCCAAAACCATGCATTCCTTGAGCCAACCAAGCACACAACCAAGCCGAGCCGTACCTAAGCCAAGCATCAATATGCTTCTTGTCCTACCATGTGATATGCATGTGAGCGTGCACCCGAGCCATAAGACAATAGCCATAGACCATGCGCTAAACTTATATGCGCCATGTGATATGCACATGAACCATGAGCCGATATTCGAGCCATGGACCTTGCACCAAATTTATATGCGCCACGTGATATGTATATGAGCGTGGACCCGAGCCGTGCATCAATCTTATATACACTAAGCATGTTTTGGTGTCAAATAGACCCCAATCCTTAGCCTCAAATCGGCTAAGTCATGAAGCTTAAGCTTCATTGAGCTCACATGCTCAAAATCATCTAAGTTGATCTTGGTCTCAAATAAGGCTAACGATCTTTAGATAAAGACTAAGTATCCCGTAAACCGACTGACCTCACAAATGTGAGGTATGCATCCTAAGTTCACTCCCGTTGGAAAATCAGAATACCAATGTAGACTCCATCAAGCAAATGCTTGACACAAATCATGAAATATAAATACGAATTTGGACTAATCCGCGCCCAATGGGTGACGACATAAATTAGTCCCCGTATACAATCCAAGGGCAACCCAAAATAACCTAAAACACGACACATGAAGAAGTAACCTGGAGTAGAAAGTTGTTTTCATTTGTGATAACGTAATTAACTGCAGGGACTTGCATCTGCAGGAAAGATCTGTCCCTACAATTAATAAACCTCTCACAATGAGAGGGAATCTAAAATTCAGCTATATCAGTCGTATCCATCCAAACCTTCGATATACGGCGCTATAAATCAACTTGGTGTATTCGGAGAAGTGGATGGATCAAACTTATGCATCTACCCCCAAATTTTGGCAAGACGTTCAGCACAAGTTCGTCATCCTAGTTTTCGGCGATAAACAAAGGCAAAGCCTTCGTGCGAATGTCTTGCTGTACGCTTTGCTTTGTTGTAACCAGGTTTCTTTTATTGCTGCATACTACATCGATATTATAGATTGAATGCAAATTATTTATTTTATCACTTTATGTTCATGTAAACCATGATAGATTTATGTTTAACTTGAACTAGAAGCAAGTAGGATATTTGTTTCAAAAAATTGCACTTATTGTGTTATGTTCGAGTCCTGAATATTCTGCGATATACAGAATTGTGTTTTGTTTGCATGGGAGAGATACAGATCGACGAGATAGCTAGGGATGTACACCTCGAACAAAGTAAAAGTGGGAATACAATTTACGCCCACAAACGCATGTACTCATGAAGATGAAATAGACAATATGCATGAGGAGATGGAGTCATGCGGCAAATTACACTAACACCAAAATAGCTTGAAGCATTGGAATGCTCTTGTGAGGAAGCCAAGCATAGACGGAAAGTTGGTAATGGAGTAACTGGCAGCGAAGCATTGAAAACGGAAGCTTCATGTAGTAGAGCGGAAGATGAAGTAACAGAGGATGAAAGAGATGAGTCTTGAGGAGAGCATTAGAGAGCTAGATTACGAGAAAGCAAGAGACCGCTGGCTGGAAGGCGGGTTATGATTGTTGATTACTTGCTCTATTTTTGTCCAAATAGATGTCTAAATAGATAAAGTAACCAACAACTATAACCCACTCTCCAACCATCAGCCTCTCATCTTCTCGTAATCTACCTATCTAATGCTCTCCATCAACGCTCATCTTCTTTATCTTGAAGGAGCTAGCCTTCGGTTCAAGAGTCTTGGGGTTGAGATACATGAGAGGGTGTTGGTCCACTGCCTCAGCACATGATGCATATATCAGAGTATGTCATTTACTTTATTCTATTGTAATTTGTTCTTGGTTGTTTTATATAGTATCTGGTACTTAGAATGTCGCATTCATATGAATGTTGCATTCATATGCATGACGAAATACAATTTGTTCTTTGAGTGGACGTATCACTTGATACAGTTTAGATAGATGAGGTTGGAATGGAATTTAGACAGGTCATCGTTTACTCTCTTTAGAACCTCTAACGATCGAATCGTTAAAAAAGATAGAGTTTAAACAAAACAAAGTTTAAGGGTTGAGAGTTTGACCAGAAGGTCATGGGGTTCACGACTTCCGATAAGCGCAAGCAGTTATCATTAATTATGCTCCATTGTCTTAGGAAATGCTTAGACGAGATGCCTTATTAGATCGTCCTAAATAACTTCATTTAATGAAAAGATCACAAATATATGTACTCGCAAAAGGAAATAGAAAGGAAACATCAACAAGAAATTTCATTCATATCATTTTGTTTACAACTTTGAATATAAGTACCCTTTTTAAGATCTCTAAATTTGGACTAAGGATTACAACAAATTCGCTTAATACGTTTTATATCAAGGGGGAGAGTGTCATAATAGCCCCATAGGATCGAGTGGGGTCCCTACCATAGGATGAAGACCCGACCATCGGATGGGGCTACCATTGAGAGGGCGCTTGAGAATATGATTGGGGCCCGACCATCGGGTGGGGACCTAATGGTCGGATGGGGGTCTGACCATCAAATTTTCTAAGCAAAACATATATTTATTTGTTGACCTTATTGGGTAACATCACATTGGTTTTGATATTGGATAAAATACTATTTAACTATTTTCCACACTGACGATACTTGTGGTTAAGTTTTATGTTTTCAATGTGAGAGACATAACAAATATTGCAAATCAAAGAAAAAGACAAGTATAGCGATATCAAAGGGCAAAATAACATGATGATATGAATTTACAAGATGCATAGATGAGGAAATCAAATAGAACGAGCTTGGCAATATCAAAGGAAGCAAACAGACATGACGACAAGAAATTTTCAAGACAAGGAGCTAAAGATATCAAAAAGGACATGATTTGAGAGATGAATACTTAAGCGACTCAGAGAACGTGCTACAAATAAGTAAAACCTTTATTTTCTCTATTTATTGAGTCGTATGTCATCTCATATGAGTCGCATGATTTTAAACTTTCAAAATCTCTCAAATATTAGGTATGTCAAGTTTTGAGCCATCTCAAATAGCCCTAAGCCGTCTCACACTGCCTATGATCTTTTCTCTAAATTCTTAACATCTTGAGCTGACTCATCCTTGACTTGAGCCGTCTTAATCCCATTCCTTGCACATTGTTTTTTGTTTTGTTGCTATGAACCGGCTCAACCTATCTTGAGCCGTCTCATATAAGCTGCTGCTTCTTAATATTTCTATCTTGAGCTGGCTCACCATATCTTGAGCCATCTCATGTTGATTTCCTGCATATTAATTTTCTTCACTGTTCATATGAGACGGCTCACATATTTTTGAGCCGGCTCAACTGTTGGCCGTTTGAAATCCCTAAATTATTCTTGAGATGTTTCTTTCCAGTTCTGTGGGATTCTTTCCCGGTTCTTTAAATATGGTTCTGGTCGAATATATTCAATTTATTTTATTCTTATCATTTCTTCAATTCAAATTATTGTGATCATCTCTTTTAAGTTCATCATCTCTAAGTTCTTTTCAAAACCCTAGTTTGTCATCTTGATCTAAATTTTCTTTGGTTTTGAAAAAAGGCTTTTCATTTTGATTTTCGCAAAGGCTTTTCTACACCGGTTTTCAATCTATTTCCTTTGCAAAATCTTGATCTCTGTTTTAAAATCTTTATAAATCTTTTTGAGATCAAAAAAGCTTCAAACTTTATTTTATCAAATACCCTAATTCTCTGGTTTTAAACTTGTGTTGACTCATATACGAGATTAGGAGTTGGTTTGTGTTCTCATATTGTAATTGAATTGTAAATATTTGATCTGAGCCTGTGTAAAAGATTACCTGGTGGAGGTGGTCCCTTAGCGTTAAGTTGTAAATGTTTGATCTGAGCTTATGTAAAAGATTACCCAGTGGAGGTGGTCCATCATTTGTAAAGGTTTATTCACCTTAAGAAGAATTGAATAGTGAATGTTCCTACGGGGAGACCTAGGCAGGGACTAGATATTGCGGTATTGAACTTCGTCACCAATCGCTGGTGTTGATACCGAGTTTGCATTTTCTGATCTCATTTATTCTATTGTTTGCATAATTTGTTATTATTTATATTATCTTTCCACAACATTTATTGTATTGAACAATAAAGTTTTAATTGTTAGCCATTGTTCTATTTATCCCCCCTCTAGGATACTTTTCAATTGGTATCAGAGCGGTTAACTCTCTTTTTAGCTTAAAACCTTAGAGCTTAAATTTTATAGTTAGCAATAATAACATTACTCAAAATAATAGATCACTAGAAGGTTAAGCCTTCAATAAGCCATCACTCTTTGATGGCATGAACTACAACTTATTAAAGATCAAGATGCAAAATTTTCTCCAATACATTAATTTTGATATTCTAGATGTTGTAGATGATAAATTTGTTTCGCCGGCTAGACCTTATAGTGAAAATGATCGGAAAATATTGTTATGAATATTAAAACGATAAATGAATTACATTACTCTTTTTCACCTGACGAGTTTAACCGGATCTCCATGTGTACTACCACACATGAGATTTGGAAGGTTTTCGAAACTTCTCATGAAGGGACGAGTCAAGTGAAAGAGAGTAAAATCAATTTCCTCATGAGTGAATACGAACAATATAGAATGAGCACTGATGAATCGATTGATATAATGTATTCAAAGTTTAATAAGGTCATTAATGAACTTTTCAACTATGGTAAAACTATTACAGAAAAGGAAAAATACTTGAAGATCTTAAGGATTCTCTGTCACGACCCGAAAAGGGCTCATGACCGGCACAAGGATTACATGAAGTTAAGTGGACCCCATCGTAACCCATGTAAGCCAAAACCAGGAAGTAAATACAATACTGCGAAATGAAACGCTAACAATCAACAATCGTTGATAACTCATTGCATATATATATATATATATATATATATATATATATATATATATATATATATATAACGGTGTCAAATCACAATCACCGTAGCCGTAGTGCAATATTTATGGCACACGACCAATCATAACACAATTAAGGCTATAATACATATATAACACCCATCCATATGTTTTTAGTGATATGTATGCCCTAGAGACCATTATTGTATGATATAGTGGATGGTTGGACATATATATGGAGAACTTTCTTGCTTGACATGATAGTATGCTATATGGTTGCCTTTATCTTAATATGTTCACTTGTATTATTATATTGTCTCTCATATACATGTTGATAAAGCCCTTAGGATGTAGGCTTGACTACCAGGTCTATGATGCGGATCATACTACTGGGACTTGGGTGGTCCATAAGCATATCCTTCAATTGTTCCTAGTCGAGGGAATATCGAGACAGGGCATCGATATTCCAAAGTAGACTAGTGTGTACATTTCTTGATCCTGTATGGGGCGATGTTTGATCCCATATCCGTTGGTGTTTGACATCAAATATTGTACACAGGTGCTCATTAGAGAATGGGTACACCGAACAGAACTCGTTGAGAACTCTTAATTGGTACTATACCTATCATCAGATAGCAGTTCTCTGGTGACACTGGTACAGGTTAGTCTGTAGATCCGAGATCGTCATAGAGTCTTGTGTGGCGCCCACTGTGCTTTGATTTCCTCCCTACCATGGCTCAAAGGAGTCGTGCAAACAGGCAGATTTTGGGTACAGTCCCGAGTCACATGGAGGCAATGAGCGATAAGAGGGGTTTCGTCTTTCCCGATACTGGGAGTTGATGTTGCGCTATACTCGATTGGCTATAACAGTAAGTCCATGGCCAGGGCTGTTGATGAGATTTACTGGTAAGTGTTATCAGTAGTTTCTCGAACCGTTATGGGCCATACATCGGCATGACTTATCAAGTTACTGGAGTCTGACGTTATCACCCCTAAACTCGATATGCGACATATCAGACGAAGAGTCCGGACTGTACGGTAAGTGTTACCTATGGGCTTCATGGGAGTTTGGACAAGCTTTCTTGTTGATCTTCCAATCGCTCAATACCTGGGTAGCCGTTACGTCCAGCTAGTACCGCTGACGGCTTGTGGGTGACTGATGTGATCATCACCTACTGCTGGCGTATTGACGAGTCTTTAGAATCCCACATAGAAGTTTCCTGGTTCAAGCGAAACGAAGTAGGGCACATATATTGATATGTGCGGGGGCCTGATTAAATACGAGTATGTGATACTGTATTCTAATCTGGCGGGTATTTGTTATCAGTTAGGTTATATGTGATATAACCGGATTATTGAATCAAGTGTTGATTTGATAATGTGATATTCAGATAAATGATATTAGTCGGTTATATATGATATAACCGGATTATGAAATCAAGTATTGATTTAATAATATGATATATATTATATTTGATATAATTATATATTAACTAATATTATTAGCTCACTAATTATTCTTCATAATATATATATATATATATTAATGTATATATATGATATATATATATATATCATATATATTATATGAAGCATGGCAAGGATTATTTATTTTTAGAAAATAGAAAATAATGTAGAAAAATGGGGAGACTTTTTGTGTATGGTGTGAAGCATGGGCTTTAACATTTGTTTATTAGTCTTGACTCACTATTCAAGTATGGTTGCAATTTATTATTGCAAATAATTCCATACGTGAATAAGTGTGAGGTCAAGAAAGAGTCATTGATTCACTTCATTCTATACTTAGCCATTTTCTTGAGTTGAGCTCATGTGATGAGTTTTCTCTCTAGCTCTCTCCTTTTTCCTCACCTCCACCTCCAAGCTCAATCCCTCACATGAGTTGTGAAACCTTGAGCTTGTGAGAACTCTAGTAAGCAGACAAAACCCCTACTTCACCATCCTACACTAGATTAGCACTTTAGTATAGTGTGCTTACTTTACTAAAGAGTTTAGTGAAGAGGTGGCTTGGATTAGCGGACTTCGGATGGATCATCTTCGGCACGAAGGTCATCGAAATAAGTTCGTTCAACTTTCAAGTGGAGCCTAGTGGAGTCGCGTGGACTACAACCCGGAGCTTTAGAAGAGAAGGACACGGTCTACAAAGGTTGTAGCCATCCATCTCTCAGTATAATTTCTTGATATCAAGCTAAACCCTAATCATCTAATTTAAGATCTTGGTTAGTGTAGATTAGCACCTCTAAAATTTTGAAAACGGCATGCTTGATGCTAGGAAAACCCAGTAGTGGTGCTAACATACACTTTCATATGCAATCATATAAAAATAGCCAGAAGATGTATGTATATGAAATTATTTCAAAATAGACATGTGATATATATATATATAGCGGCACATGTAGCCGGCGTTGTTTTGTGAAGAAAGGTATGAATCTCGTTTAAAGTATGCGTCCCGCCTTTATGAAAATGATTTATTTAAAAATGAGTTTTCTTTTATAAAAGTCTGTGTCGATCCTAGACACGCGAAAAATAGTGAGACTATAGCTCTTTTGAAAACCTCTTTAGAATACATCGATACATGAAAATAATATTCAGCTACTGTTTCGTGGACCAGTCTTGTCCGGTTACTATATAGCATAATTTATCTCATCCGTACAGAATATCGATATCGATCTCTCATATATATATAATATCCATCTTAGTGCAGGGTATCTATATCGATCCCTCACACATATATAATATCCATCTCAGTACAGGGCATGTATATTGATCCCTCACATATATATAATATCCGTAGAGATACCATGTGTCAACTACCCTCAATCACTCATGGATTGAATCATACATATATCATCGAGCGATATCGTGTCTCTCCCTGCCTCAATCCCTCATGGATTGATCTCACACACACACACATACACACACACACACACACACACACACACACACACACATATCTCACAGATCCCCGGCTATATCCATCTTGTCCGAATCATCTTTATGTTATTTTATTCCTTTATATATATTCAATATCTTAGGATTGATATCATATCACATTATATCCACGGTAATATAAATCTCGTCAAACTTGTACCCTTTTAGTCTGTGTGAACTAGGCATAGTACAGACGGGCAATATATCATAGCATAAGCCAGTAATATAAATGTAGTGATATATCATATACATAAATATATATAAGTATCCCATACCACTGGGGTATAACATCAACAATATATGACGCGTAGCGGAAATCATAAAGTGTAACACGACTTAAAAGATAAATAAAACGTGAGCGAATGACATGTAAAGTAAGCGTAGAGTAAAAGAATGATAAAAAGATAGTTCATTCTAATATTTCCACTTATATAAACGTTATTTGAAAATAAGGAGGCTACGGCATTTTTAAAAACACATATATATACTCCTTTGAAAACTGTAAATTCCCGTTTCCATCAATGAAATTTTTCTATTTTTCCCAAGTCTCCGAATGTTTCTCTATTTTTCCTCGTAATTTTATAGGTAATTGGTTGCTTAAGTTTTAATTGATTTTCCTAAACGATTAAAATCAAAGCCCAAACAAATAAAAAAACAAAAACTAAATACATATAAATAAACCCTAGCCCGTTTCCCCCCAAACATCAGCCCACTTCCATTTTTCCTTTACCAAAATTAATTAAACAAATTCCCTAAAGTCCAGCTCAAAGAAAACAAAAAAAAAAACAGAACTAAATAAATAATTAAATCCCCAAAACTTTTTCCCCTGCCCAACTCCTTTCCCCCCGGCCCGCGCCCAAACAACCCGACCCGACCCGCCTCTATCTCCTCTTCCCCACGTCGTTTTCTTTTCCCGCTCCTTTTCTTTCAGCGCTCCCCATGTCATCGCCGTGCCCCGCTCGCGACCACGAACCTACGACCCCAACCCACGATCGCGCACGCCCGCGTGCCCATCTCGACCGTGTCCCCCTCGCCTCCAAACAAGGACGAGCGCTCACCTCCACTGCATTTTTTCCTTCACCACACTTACCTCCTCTCTCCTCCTTCCTCCCATCTCCGAGCCTCCTCAGACCACCGTCCACACCTCCCCGCTGAGCCCCACGACGACGACCACAATCACCGACCACCACCTTGAACCATCGCGACTCCTCGCCATCGTCTCAACCCACCGCCGAGCCTTCCTCTGCACACCCTCCTCGCCACCGAGTCTCCCCTGCACAGCCTCACGCCGACAAGCTCCCCACTGCCTCATCGACCCCTCTACATCATCACCATCACCTCCAAAACCCAAGCCCCTCCACTACCTCACTCCCTCGCTGCAAACCCCACACCAAGCTCCAAGCACCCGAACTCGCCACTGCTGCATCTCGCCGGAGCTACCTCCGCCGACCACCGCTGACCCCAGCACATCCCCAAGAGCTCCACAGCACCCCACTCCGCCTCCAGCGGTCACGAGCCGCCGTCGAGCGTAGCCGAGCACAAGCAGTCGCCGTCGCGTTCGTGCCGTAGCCGCACGTGCGTCGATCCCTTGCCATCGTTCATAGACCGCTACCGTTCCATCATCATCTCCAGGCAAGTACGCTACTTGCTACATGCTAAGTTGTTCTATTACAAATTCAAAATCTTAAGAATTCCGTGTTTACAATTCGTGAAAATTTATATGATATATGTGTTTGATGCAAAACCCGAATGAAAAACTTTCATTAAACTGACGGAAATTGATCATATGAGCTGGCCCATGTGGTAATGAACATTGTATTAAAATTTGACTGAAAAATATAACCGTTACTGACTTGAACGATCATCCTCAATTACACCCATTAAAACTGAAAATTTCCCGCGTCTGAAACTTGTAAAAATCATAATTAATTGTTTATAAATTGGAATGATGTGTTCGAGGGCTCAAATCAAAGCCGACTCGACGACCTGGAACCCCATAAAAGTTTTACATTGTTTCTATGCTTAAAGGATGACGGAAACAAGTTCGGAGAGCGGCTCTGGACTGCAGTCCATAGCAGCTCTGGCTGTTGATTTCCTTCTTGTGATGCTTACCTTCTACTACTTGAACATGTTGAATTGCGGAACACTATACTATAGTGAATAAGAAACAGTTAGCTAAATAATGAAAGTGATTTCGTCCCTTTTTACCATCGTTTACTATTTAAACTGTAATTTAAAAGAACAGGACGTATAGCAGTCCCAAACAGAAACAGAACTGATACCCTATTATTGTACAGTACATAACTTCTGATGTAGAGGCGCAATTGAGAATCCGTCTGATGCGTTGGAAACCCTATTGAAAAATATAAATTTCATTCAACTATAGCGTCACTAAATTCTGATCGCAACAGGGTGAAAATTGTGTCGCGAAATGGACGTTCAGTTCAGAAACTGAATTTCCTGCAGCGAACACTTAAAATGAAACAGCTGTAACTTGCAAATCCGAAATCCGATTGCACTGAAATAAATTTTTCTGAACTGCAGACTGAGTTTACTTGTTACCGTATTTTTATCGTTTCACTGAATTTTGAACGTATGATTTAATGCAATTTTTATAAGTTCATAAGATGCATAATAGTTCGTATTACACATGACTTGTTAACTGCATAAATGCACATATCTTACCCGATTGCTATACACCTAGTGATAGTACGCGTTATTATTCAGTGTACAATGCATTATCATGCATGAATGTTATTGGTTTAGGAGTGTCAAATACGCCAATGGAAAAGTGAATGATTCGTGACAGTGAATAATACAGTGAACAGTGACAAAACCGTGTTATTGGTGCATGCTTGTACGCGACTAGACCATACTCATCAATAGTGTAAACCTGGGGAAAAGGGGAAATCGAAGTGGAAAGAGTATCGTATTTAGTGATGACAGTGATTTAGAGGATGATCATTCGAACAACGACTCTTATATATATTAGGTTGGGCCTAGCGGTCCGGCTGACAGGGTTATATCCCGGGCAATAGCGGGCCGTAGTCTCGGGTATGTACGAGACTCTCGTTAAACATGATCCTCCTTTCCACAACTCGATTTCAAAGATGACTTAGAGACTGATAGGGACACAGATCATACTTTGCATCAGTTAGTGATATATTGATTACTTGCATTTTACTTCCACTGTTATTACCTTCTATGCTTGTTACTTGTCACTATTATAATATTGCTATTACGTCGCTCTGACGACCTGAGTATGCTTGCTCAGACCTCGAGGAACAACCAGTGCAGGAGTCGGACTTGCCCTTCGAGCTTGCGGAGATTTAGTCGGGATTACCTCTTTCACTTTTTCTGCTTTCCCTAAAGAGACCTTGTATTCGAACTTAGTTAGTAGTTCTTTTCTTGTTTTATTGTAAATTGTGAACAATGAAAGTTGATGTAATAATTTAGTGATGTATTTCCTTTACTTTTGTGCTTGGTTTACTGATTACCATGTAATGCTAGAAGCCGAAGTGTGACTACGGCGGGATTATTACTTGACCATAGGAGCATGGCTGGCCTAGTCATCCCTCGTTTTCCGTATTTTGGGAATCGGGGCGTGACATGGTTTTGTTGGTATCAGAGCCGCGTTTAGTAGTAAGGGATAACATTAACTACACTGTATTACATTATTTTCGCTTTACTATTCCTGACTTTCATCATTGTATCTAATCATATCCTTTTAAATATCTTCCAGCGATATGACGTCCCCGAACGACCACTCCTCGGACTCAAGTTCTCAGGATCGCACGGAGAGGATACTTAGTGTACTGACGACTCTCGCAGAAGCTCAGGAGAGAAAGAAGGATCTACTCGCCGGGGGACTCAGGGCTATTACCGCAGTAGGGGGACCCTCTGCCCTCATTACCGCCCCCGAGGGCATTGCTCCATCAGTTTTTTCTGCCATGGCTGGCACCGTGTCAGATTTTCGGAGGTTACATCCAGCTGCATTTACAGGACTAGCCGAACCACTCGAGGCCGAGCAATGGCTAGTTAATATGGAGAACCTACTGACGGCCGCCAAGGTACCAGAGGAAGATAAAGTGAATGTGATAAAGATCCGGTTGGAAGATGAAGCCCGTACTTGGTGGTCAGTGGAAGAAAACAGACTAGAAAGGCCAATCGAATGGGGCAAATTCAAGGAGTGCTTCTTGGACCACTATTTCCCTTCCACCGCCAAGGAAGAGATGGAAGAAAGATTCATCCTACTAAAGCAGAATAGCCGTCCCGTGGACGTATACGCGGCAGAATTCAACCGTCTGAGCCGATTTGCTCCGTACATGGTCGCTTCAAAGGCCACCAGGGCCAGGCGCTTCTTACAGGGACTTGATTTCGAGCTGCAGCGGTTGATCGCGTCACTCGAGTTGCAGACTTTTGCACAGGTACTCAACGCGGCACGAATTTAGGAGAAACTGATCAACAAATTCAGGAAGCCCCCAGTTGTTCCAGCACGCACCCACACACCGACTCGAGGAGTCATACCAGTTCACAGGCCAGGACGACACAGATGAAGCACCCATTCATGCCCCAGCATCGCCCCCAGAGCAAGAACATAGTTTGTGGCTACTGCAACAGAGATGGGCATACCCAGAAGGACTGTCGCCGCGCCAAGGGACAGTGTCTAATTTGCGGATCCAGTCAGCACAGAGTTAGCGGTTGCCCCGAGCGGACAGAGTTACAGGAAGGGTATGGACCGCAGTAACAGAGATCACAGGAGCAGAGGCAACCCTACATAGGCCGCGGTCAGGGACGGGCTTTCACCTTGACCGCCGAGCAGGCAAAGGCTTCAGGAGAAGTTGTCACAGGTATTCTACTCGTACATTCCATGCCAGCTAGAGTGCTATTTGATTCTGAAGCATCGCACTGTTTCATATCTACGCATTTCGTTGATACACACTCCATACCACATGAACCATTAACTAAGGGTTAGGAAATACATACGGGTAATGGTGTTATAGTATCTAGTCGAGAATGTAGATCATGTCCGGTTGTAGTGTGTGGCAGGGAATTCTATGCGAATTTCCATTTGATCGGGACAGACAGCTATGACGCAATTCTCGGGATGGATTGGATGAGTACCTTCCATGTAGTTATTGATTGCCGAGCATGAAATGTGATCTTCCGCATTCCCAATCATCCAGAGTTTATTTTCGAAGGCGGGGGCGAATCTTTGGAGCCAGCCAAGTATAGCGCCAAACCAAAGGAGTTGTCAGCTATGGAGATTGATGAGAGCCCAGCCCCAGAGATTGTTCGGGACTTTCTGGACATGTTTCCTGAAGATTTACCAGGTCTACCACCTCCACGCGTCTTGGAATTCTCTATTGATTTGACTCCAGGTACAGCACCAGTTTCCAAGGCCCCGTACAGAATGGCACCGGTTGAGCTGGCAGAACTGAAGAAGCAAATTGAAGAACTCCTGGAGAAGGGATTTATCTGGCCAAGCGTTTCATCGTGGGGTGCACCAGTTCTGTTAGTGAAGAAGAAGGATGGATCGCTGCGGATGTGTATAGACTATCGAGAGCTGAACAAAGTCATAATAAAGAACAAGTACCCAATTCCGCGCATCGACGACTTATTCGATTAGTTAAGTGGGGCCAAGGTATTTTTGAAGTTGGATCTCTGTTCTGGATATCATCAAATCAGAGTAGCAGCCGAGGATATATGCAAGACGGCTTTCAGGACCCGATACGGACATTATGAGTTCCTTGTGATGCCGTTCGGTGTTACCAATGCTCCAGCGATATTTATGGATTTGATGAATAGGGTGTTTGCAAAGTATTTGGACACATTTGTCGTTGTATTTATCGACGATATACTAGTCTACTCGAAGACCCGGGAGGAGCACGTCGAGCATTTTCGCACGGTTCTACAAATTCTTCGGGAAGAGAAGCTGTACGCGAAATTGAGCAAGTGTGAGTTCTGGCTCGACAAGGTTCAGTTCTTAGGACACATTATTTCGGGCGAAGGCATCTCAGTGGACCCGGCAAAGATAGAATCTGTCAGAGATTGGCCAACAACGAAGTCAGTGTCCAAGATCAGAAGCTTTCTGGGACTGGCAGGATATTATCGGCGGTTCGTCCAAGACTTTTCAAGAATCGCTGAACCGTTGACGAGGCTGACACGAAAGGATGTACCTTTTGTATGGACAGAGGAGTGTACCCGGGCATTTGAGACACTGAAGCAGAAGTTAACCACGGCGCCCATTCTTATAGTACCAGATGATTTCGGTGGTTTGGTGATACATAATGATGTCTCAGGTGTAAGTCGATGTGCAACACCCCACGAGTTGCGGGGAGGCGGAAATTTGAAAAACAATCATGTTTAAAAGGCGAACATCAACTAACCGAAGATCGTTTCTAAACAATACTTAACAAAAGGCATAGAGTTCTAAGCTACTATGTAAAGAGATTATACCAAATTGTAGGGTTCCTAGGCACTCTTGTGAAGGTTCATAAGGCATCAAACATGCTCGGATAAAAATTTAGACGTGCCGAACAACCCAAAGCCGGGATCTTTGCTAGATTATTAGGGTTTAACATGCAAGAAGATAACTTTTATCTATGTGTGAGGGATTACAACCTTTGTAGTCCGCTCCTTCGCTTCACAAGCTCCGAGTAAAAGTCCCTTTGCCGCGATCCACGATCTCCCGGACTCATGAGAGGCTCCACGACTCGAACGATCCATGCTAGCTTGAAGTATTCCAAATCTCCGATGATCTACCTCGAAGTTGCAAAGACTCAAGCTTTCTCACTCTAAAGAGATGAACACACTAATCTCATGGGCTAGATGAGATGAGGATGAGAGAGTAGTATTTTTGCTTTCTTTTTAAATCATTTTCTCATATTTATTCATCACATAAAGAAAATCTAGTAAGCTTTCTTCAAGAGAGAAGAAGATGATAATGGAAAAGATAATGAGATTATTTTCTTTTGTGATGAATAGAATAAAAGCTATATGATTGATTTATAAACCATGGTCAAGGATGAGTGGCTAGGATTGTGTAGAGAATAAACTAGAGTTAGGGTTTGGTTGGGTTAAGAATGTGTCATCCACAAATATCTTAAGAATGACAAAAGAAAAAGTTTCTAGAAGGTGCATGAAGCATCTAACCCTAATCAAACCCTAACCTCAATTAATCATCCTTAAACATGTTTAACAATTAATCATATCATGTCACAATAATATATATCATATATATATTATATTTTTGCAACAAAAGAAAATAATACAATTAACATATATCGCATATATATCAATGTATCATCCAATGAGAAAATGAAATAATAAAGCGAGCCAATATTAGATAATGTAATACAATATATCATATATATTATTATACATTAAATCATCGAATCAACACTTGATCCGACGATCCGGCTATATCGAATATTACCGACTAATATATCATGTACCGATTCATCGAATCAACACTTGATCCGATGACCCGGTTCATAACTAAATATCACGAGAATATAATACGGTATCCCATATCGCATTATTCTCGGTCCTGCACATATCACATATGTGCCTCTACTCCGTTTCGCCTGAGCCAAGAAACCTCTGTGTAGGACTCTAAAGAATCGTCAATACGCCGGTAGCAGGTGATGATCATATCAAACACCCGCAAGCTGCAAGCGGTCAGCTAAACGTAACAGCCACCCAGGTATTGAGCGATCAGAAGATCAACAAGCTAGCCTGTGCGTTCTTCTGTGAATCCAATCAGTAACACTCCTGTACAGTCCGGTCTGTTCGTCTGATATGTCGCATATCAAGTCTAGGGGTGGTATACGTCAGACCCCAGTAACCGATAAGTCGTGTCGATGTGTGGCTCATAACGGGTCGAGAAACTACTAGTAACACTTACTAGTAAATCTCTATATCAGCCCTGGCCAGGGACTTCCAGTTATAGCCAATCGAACACAGCACAACATCAACTCCCTATACCGGGAGAGACGAATCCCCTCCTATCGCTCATTGCCTCCATATGATTCGGGACTGTACCCAAAAGCCACCGTTTTGCACGCCCTCTTGGACGTGGTAAGGTGGAAATCAAAGCACAGTGGGTATCACACAAGACTCTATGACGATCTCTGGTCTACAGACTACCCTGTACCAGTGTCACCGGAGAACTGCCATCTGACGTGTGGTATATCACCATCTGGGAGTTCTCGGCGAGTCCGTCCAGTGTACCCAGTCTCCACTGAGCACCCGTACACCATCTCTGATGTCAAAACACCGATGGATATGGGATCATCCATCGCCCATCATATGGGTCAAGATGCGTATACGCTAGTCTACTCTGGTGTATCGATGCCCTGTCTCGATATACCCTCGACTAGGAACAGTTATAGGATGTACTCATCGACTACCGCGGCCCCACTAGTATGATCTCATCATAGTCCCAGTAGTCGAGTACAGATCCTAAGGGCTTTATCAACATGTGAGAGTAAAACAGTAAACCAATACAAGTCAACATGTTAAGATAAAGTGAAACCAAATAGCATACTATCATGACGAGCAAGAAAGTCATCTCTATATATATCCAAGCATCCATTATAATATACATCATATGTACAACAATGGCCTCTAGGGCATATACATAACTAACAATCTCCCACTTGCACTAAGGCCAGCTGCTGTAGTATCGCATACCTAGCATCCCGAATAATCTCTCAAACTGTATCTGGATAACAGCCTTCGTGAATGGATCCGCAGTGTTGTCCTTCGTATCTACTCTCCTGACCTCGATCTCCCGGCGATCAACTATCTCCCTGATCAGGTGATACCGCCTCAGAATATGTCTGGACTTTTGATGGGATCTGGGTTCCTTGGCCAAAGCCACAGCTCCATTGTTATCGCAATACAGAGGTATTGGATGCTCAATGGATGGAACCACTCCAAGTTCAGTAATGAACTTCTTGATCCAGACAGCCTCTTTGGCAGCATCGTTGGCAGCGATGTATTCAGCCTCCATCGTCGAGTCTGCAACGGTATCCTGTTTGGAACTCTTCCAACATACCGCCCCTCCATTGAGAGTAAAGACAAAACCCGAATGCGACTTAGAGTCGTCCTTATCACTTTGGAAGCTGGAATCGGTAAAGGACTCCACCTGGAGTTCTCCGTTACCATACACCAAGAACATCTCCTTAGTCCTTCGTAAGTACTTGAGAATGTTCTTCACAGCTGTCCAGTGACTCTCTCCAGGATCTGCTTGATACCGACTCACTACACTTAGTGAGTATGCTATATCAGGTCTGGTACATAGCATCGCATACATGATAGTGCCTACTGCCGAAGCATAGGGTATCCCTTGCATGCGAGCTCTCTCCAAATCAGTCTTGGGAGACATCTCTTTGGAGAGAGTGAGTCCAGAGATCGTGGGCTGATTCCCACGTTTGGATTCTTCCATACTAAACCTCTTTAGTATGGTGTCAATGTACCTGGATTGGGACAATCCCAGTATCCGTTTAGATCTATCTCTATAGATCATGATTCCCAATATGCAGGAGGCATCACCTAGATCTTTCATTGAGAATCTCTGTGATAAGAAGAGCTTGACTGATTGCAGCATAGGAATATCATTTCCTATCAAGAGTATGTCATCCACGTACAATACAAGGAAGACAACCTTACCCTCTGCTACCTTCTTATAGATACAAGGTTCATCTATATTTTTGATGAAGTCAAACTCTTTGACTACAACATCAAAACAGATGTTCCAACTCCGCGATGCTTGCTTTAACCCATAAATGGATTTAAGCAGCTTGCACACCTTTCCGCTGCTCCCACTATCTACGAAGCCCTCTAGCTGAGTCATGTACACGCACTCTTCTAAATCACCGTTTAGAAAGGCGGTCTTAACATCCATTTGCCAGATTTCGTAGTCATGGTATGCAGCAATGGCAAGTAAGATCCGGATGGACTTAAGCATAGCCACTGGAGAAAAGGTTTCGTCATAATCCACACCTGGTCGTTGACGAAATCCCTTTGCTACCAGTCTAGCTTTGAAAGTCTCAACTTTTCCATCTACACCAAATTTCCTTTTAAAAATCCACTTGCTCCCAATGGGTTTTACCCCTTCAGGAGCATTTTCCAAAATCCATACTTTATTGGTGTACATGGATTACATCTCAGATCGCATTGCATCCAGCCATTTCACAGAGTCACTACTCGTGATGGCCTGCTCGAAACTAGTCGGGTCATCATCATCCATGATGCAATCCTCGCTTCCACCATCAATGAGAAAACCGTAGTATCTCTCAGGTGGACGAGAAACCCTAGTAGATCGGCGGAGAGGCTGGGGTTCGTCGGGTACTACTGAATCCTCTGGTTCCACTAAATCATCTGCCGTAGTTTGTGTTGCTGGAACCTCTTCCAGTTCTACCTCATTGCCATCAATTTCTTTCATAAGAAAACCCTTTTCTAAAAAGGTGGCATGTCGAGAAACAAACACTTTTTGTTTCTCGGAGTGGTAGAAGATATACCCTCGCGAATGTTTAGGATATCCAATAAACTTACATAAGACAGATCTTGCCTCGAGCTTGTCCGGATTTTGTCTTTTGACATAGGCTGGACAACCCCATATCTTAATATACATAAGAGATGGTCTCTTCCCTTTCCATATCTCATATGGAGTGGTAGGCACTGATTTGGTAGGAACCATATTCAATAGATGTATGGCTGTCTCAAGCGCATACCCCCAGAAGGAAATAGGTAACTCAGCCTCGCTCATCATAGAGCGTACCATATCTAATAGGGTGCGATTCCTCCGCTCAGATACACCGTTGTGCTGTGGTGTATAAGGAGGAGTAAGCTGAGAGAGAATCCCATTCTCTTTTAGATAATCTAAAAATTCACCGCTTAAGTATTCACCTCCTCGATCAGATCGAAGAATCTTAATACTTTTGTCCGTTTGGTTTTCTACTTCGTGCTTATATTCTCTGAATTTCTCAAAAGCTTCAGACTTGTGTTTCATCAGAAACACATGTCCGTATCTAGAGAGATCGTCAGTGAATGTAATGAAGTAGGAAAAACCGTTCCTGGCATGCGTAGACATGGGACCGCATACATCACTATGTATCAGTCCTAAGAGTTCGGTAACTCTTTCTCCGTGTCCACTAAACGGAGCTTTGGTCATTTTTCCTTTGAGACATGAATGGCAAGTATCGTAAGATGATAATTCGAACGGATTCAAATAACCATCTTTATGTAACTTAGCCAGTCGTGTCGCATTGATATGACCAAGTCTACAATGCCACAAGTAGGATTCGTTCATATCTGAACTTTTCCTCTTGTGTGTGTTTTGTATATTTAGAACTGTATTCTGATTTAGAATGAATATGCCATTATGTAACGAGCCTGATGCAATCAACTTTTGATCTAGGAATATGTTCATAACATTATCCTGTACTACAAAATTATATCCTTCTTTACTTAATAAAGAGACTGATATAATGTTGCACATCATGTTCGGTATATAATAGCATTCATTTAGAATCAGTGTATTACGACTTGGTAATACAAGGTGATATTCGCCAACTGCTTTGGCTACAATACTTGCACCGTTCCCTACTTTGAACGGAATGATCACCTTTTCCCAGTTCTCTACCTTTACGTAGCCCATGTAACTGTTTACATATGTGGGATCCTGATCCGGTATCTAATACCCAGGACGTAGGGTGAACTGAGAAACAGTTCTCAATAACTAACACACCCGAAGAAGATGCATCAACATGTATGTTCTTTTGGGCGGCGTGAGCATCCAGATATTCTCCTATTTCCTGTTCAGTCTTATAACTCTTATAAGAAAGAACGGGTCTAACGTTCCCTTGCTCAGTACAATAATTGGGTTCAGTCAATACATCCATATTATTATCTTGATTATGGCATGACATGGTCGCTACCTGGAGAGAGAGAGAAGAAAACACTTTAGCGTATGCTCTTGCAAGATTAGATTGGTTATAATCTTATCTAATCAGGATGTCTCCCACTGGTTTTATCAAATCTACCTTAAACTCTAAAAGGTAAGATTAGCCGGGATTAATTACACCTTACAATTTCGTCAATCTTTCAGCCAGATCAGTGTCGGTACTTTGAGGGAGGTTCCCCGTGCTTTCGCACGGACCTAATTAATGTAAACCTCGTTTTCCCAGAGGCGTAACCCCGTTAACACTTTTCTAGACACCTACTTGATTGGCTAATTGCCCTATGTAAAACTCTCCCAGGAGTAACTCTTACTCGCAGTGGGTATCGGGATCCAACTATCTCACAGAAGGTATGCAATCTCATTGCAAATTTCAACACTTGAAATTCCCAATAATACTTTTGCCCCTAGCGTCCTATGACCTTGACGAAGGCCAAACTACCCATAGGGCGCTAGTCAAGTTCAACCCGTTCATTTCTTGATTGAATTAAACCCACCCGTACGACCCTTGACGAAGGCCAAACTACGCCGTACGAATACCCTAATCCAATCGCATCGTATGCTAACAGATAAGTACTAGTTAGCTACCGTACACTACGCCTTGACGAAGGCCAAACTACCGTAGCACGAATACTAAGTAGTATTTATCTGAAATGACGGAGGGCTACGCAGGTTTTCCAGAAAACCCTGAGCGTAATGAACTTGATATCGTCGTAGAATCGAGTAGTTTTTGAAAAGGAGTGTTTTTGAGGCTTTTCTTAGTTTCGCTAAAGGGGTCACTCCCGGTGAAGGGATCGTCGGCCCTTTCCTCATCGAATAAGGTACAGGATATATCATATATACCGCTGTGCAAAGCAAAACACTAAAAGCAATCAAAAGACAAACCGAGTTTTGTAGCATCTGCCAGTTTTGCTAAAGGAGTCACTCCCGGTGAAGGGATCTCGGTCCTTTCCTCATCGAATAAGGTGCAGGACATATCATATATATCACTGTGCAAAGCAGAACTGTAGCTACCCCTTTTATAAAGTTTTGATTCTACAATATCTTTAGGTTTCTTTTCTTTTTATTAATCTCATTAATAAAACCCCATCAGCTTATGCTTCCTAAGCATCACAGAAGAAACGAAAGCAGTAATATTTATATATCAGCATATATATATATGTAATATAAGCATTCGCCTCAGGCAGTAATATGATCTCATCACAGAACATTGCAGCAGAAGAACATATATGAAATATTGGATATACTAGGACGTCCGTGTTTTCAATACGAGCCTGTATAAAACACGGATTCCACGGTCGCGACGAATAGCCAAACCCACATCCCAAGACCCCTACGAGAGCGGCAAGTAACACTGCCAATTCTAGGGTTAGAAGACCCGGTCTCGACTCCTCGAGATGGCCTCCCACTGAACCCTAGAAGGTTACTTGTGCTCCCCTCCTTGGGTCTACCTAATGCGGAAAAGTAAATAATATACAATGGTGACATCATCCGCAACCTGGAAATGCCCCAATAAAAGAATATTACATTACAAATGAATTTTACATGATTGAAAATAAAAATCCTCATCTCATATAAAACCCTCGGCTATTCAGAACGCGACGATCCAATATAACATATCACAGCAACACATAATATCACATATCATCAACGTAAGTAAATATGCGCATCCCAATTGTTGTTGACATATAGCAACGAAACCGGCGATATCACATATTACACTTACGGTCACAGAAAAGAAAGTGTAAAACTACAATATTTGGAATCCACAATCACTTTAGACATCGTAAATCCGAAATATCACATACTTCGCATTTCATGCCTAACTCTATGAATTCCACATATTGTATCACATTCCAGATAAATAGACAGTATTAAACTTTCCGAACAGATAATCAAATACCCAAAATTTCCCAAAGTGCTCAACTCTTGAGCGGAGTTCAAATAATCCCAGAATATGTCAAAGTACCAGTGATCCAGCCGTAGAAGGGTCAAGCCAACGCATCACATGTGGCACGCCGTACTGCCCCAAACCCGAAGGTTCAAAAGGCAGTTCAAGACGGTCACATAATCGAGTTAAGGTTTGTTGTCTTCTAGAGGGTCCACCGCTTAACTCGTACAATTTTTCCGAAAGATTTAAACCCGATAAAAATTCAACACTTGAAAGTTTTACGTGCCGGGAAAAAGTGGGTTAATGATATCCGTTCAACTAGTTTAACAGTTTCTAAATATCTGGAAAGAAATACGAATTTAAAATTTCCGATCGAGTCTACTATTACAAAACAAACCCCAGAATTTTCAACACCTGAAACTGATTAAAAATACCCAGAAGCATCAACAAGCACCTACGGATATTACCATGAAGCCACGTGTCACAATCCCACAAATCCGCCGCGGAACCGCCGTGAAAAGCATGTTTTCGCCGCGGTTCCGCCGCCGTTTAGAGGAATTGTGGGCCCGTGTTTCATGGTAATTCTTAGAATTCCCTGCTGATTTTTTTACATATTTTTAATTCAGAAAAATCCCAAAATTTAAAAAATTTCCAGAGAGGGGTCCAATTTTGTCGTTCCGGGTTCGATCGGAGTTTTAACTTCGTAAACACATCGCCTAATGCTCTAGCTAGGCTCTGATACCACTGTAGGGTTCCTAGGCACTCTTGTGAAGGTTCATAAGGCATCAAACATGCTCGGATAAAAATTTAGACGTGCCGAACAACCCAAAGCCGGGATCTTTGCTAGATTATTAGGGTTTAACATGCAAGAAGATAACTTTTATCTAAGTGTGAGGGATTACAACCTTTGTAGTCCGCTCCTTCGCTTCACAAGCTCCGAGTAGAAGTCCCTTTGCCGCGATCCATGATCTCCCGGACTCATGAGAGGCTCCACGACTCGAACGATCCATGCTAGCTTGAAGTATTCCAAATCTCCGATGATCTACCTCGAAGTTGCAAAGACTCAAGCTTTCTCACTCTAAAGAGATGAACATACTAATCTCATGGGCTAGATGAGATGAGGATGAGAGAGTAGTATTTTTGCTTTCTTTTTAAATCATTTTCTCATATTTATTCATCACATAAAGAAAATCTAGTAAGCTTTCTTCAAGAGAGAAGAAGATGATAATGGAAAAGATAATGAGATTATTTTCTTTTGTGATGAATAGAATAAAAGCTATATGATTGATTTATAAACCATGGTCAAGGATGAGTGGCTAGGATTGTGTAGAGAATAAACTAGAGTTAGGGTTTGGTTGGGTTAAGAATGTGTCATCCACAAATATCTTAAGAATGACAAAAGAAAAAACTTCTAGAAGGTGCATGAAGCATCTAACCCTAATCAAACCCTAACCTCAATTAATCATCCTTAAACATGTTTAACAATTAATCATATCATGTCACAATAATATATATCATATATATATTATATATTTGCAACAAAAGAAAATAATACAATTAACATATATCGCATATATATCAATGTATCATCCAATGAGAAAATGAAATAATAAAGCGAGCCAATATTAGATAATGTAATACAATATATCATATATATTATTATACATTAAATCATCGAATCAACACTTGATCCGACGATCCGGCTATATCGAATATTACCGACTAATATATCATGTACCGATTCATCGAATCAACACTTGATCCGATGACCCGGTTCATAACTAAATATCGCGAGAATATAATACGGTATCCCATATCGCATTATTCTCGGTCCTGCACATATCACATATGTGTCTCTACTCCGTTTCGCCTGAGCCAAGAAACCTCTGTATAGGACTCTAAAGAATCGTCAATACGCCGGTAGCAGGTGATGATCATATCAAACACCCGCAAGCTGCAAGCGGTCAGCTAAACGTAACAGCCACCCAGGTATTGAGCGATCAGAAGATCAACAAGCTAGCCTGTGCGTTCTCCTGTGAATCCAATCAGTAACACTCCCGTACAGTCCGGTCTGTTCGTCTGATATGTCGCATATCAAGTCTAGGGGTGGTATACGTCAGACCCCAGTAACCGATAAGTCGTGTCGATGTGTGGCTCATAACGGGTCGAGAAACTACTAGTAACACTTACCAGTAAATCTCTATATCAGCCCTGGCCAGGGACTTCCAGTTATAGCCAATCGAACACAGCACAACATCAACTCCCTATACCGGGAGAGACGAATCCCCTCCTATCGCTCATTGCCTCCATGTGATTCGGGACTGTACCCAAAAGCCACCGTTTTGCACGCCCTCTTGGACGAGGTAAGGTGGAAATCAAAGCACAGTGGGTATCACACAAGAATCTATGACGATCTCGGGTCTACAGACTACCCTGTACCAGTGTCACCGGAGAACTGCCATCTGACGTGTGGTATATCACCATCTGGGAGTTCTCGGCGAGTCCGTCCAGCGTACCCAGTCTCCACTGAGCACCCGTACACCATCTCTGATGTCAAAACACCGATAGATATGGGATCATCCATCGCCCATCATATGGGTCAAGATGCGTATACGCTAGTCTACTCTGCTGTATCGATGCCCTGTCTCGATATACCCTCGACTAGGAACAGTTATAGGATGTACTCATCGACTACCGCGGCCCCACTAGTATTATATCATCATAGTCCCAGTAGTCGAGTACAGATCCTAAGGGCTTTATCAACATGTGAGAGTAAAACAGTAAACCAATACAAGTCAACATGTTAAGATAAAGTGAAACCAAATAGCATACTATCATGACGAGCAAGAAAGTCATCTCTATATATATCCAAGCATCCATTATAATATACATCATATGTACAACAATGGCCTCTAGGGCATATACATAACTAACACAAATGATTCTAGTCCTTCGTCTTTACGATATCTACGGCCTCTTTGGATCTCCACATCCTCCTCGGCTTCCTTCCGTGATAGACGATCCACCCGAGAACCCTAATCCAAGCTATAACCTCTAAACTTGAGGTTACTTAGTTTCTCTAGTTGCTAATTAGAGTAGCTAAGGTGATATAGAGATAGGTTATGGAGTAATTAGTCTTTCCTAATCCTTGTTCTCAACTCATGAGGGGTAGGATTAGGGTTTGGTGAAGGAGAGAGAACTTGAAGAGAGAGAGAGTGAGTGAGAAGATGATAATGATAATAATAATAATAATAATGAAATAGCTTTTCACTTGATATATGAAACATAATGAATTAAAAAGAAATGAATAATATGAGATTATTCATCATGTTTCATTAATGCAAGTGGGTGATTCATCATGTGAGTCATTAAGCATTTAATGATGCATTAATGACATGATGAATCACTCACAATGAGTCACTAAATCATTAAATGATAATGCCACCTCTCCCTCCAAGTCATCACCTTCTAGAAGCTTCTCGGAAAATTACGAGAACGCCCCTCCTATCCGTGAAAACACGGAAAAACTTTAGACTGTACAAATCCAATAACCTGATACTAGAATCTGGCTTAAACCAAAGCCGGCTAGTAAAAACTGTCTGAATGTCGTACGTGCGTTTAAACACGTATGCGTCCGAACCTTTGTCGTAAAACCATACGACCTCTATATCTTTTCGCCTGGGTTTGGGAAATCTCTGTGTGGGACTCTAAAGACTCGACTACTACGCTGGCAGTGGGTTTAACCACAGACCGCAAGCGGCACTAGCTGTACGTAACGGTCCCCAGGTAATTGTCGATAAGAAAGCCGATGAGGTAACCCATCCGAAATCCTACTGAGCCTGTCCGTGACAATATCCGCGCAGTCCGGTCTGTTCATCTAAGAGTATCGCATGTATGGTGTAGGGAGGTGGTGGACGTCAGACCCCTAATAACCGTAAAAGTCGTGTCGGTATGGCTCTATCACCATCCGAGAATCTAGTGATCAATCTATCAGTAATTCTCAATCAGCCCTGGCCAGGGACTTATGGTAATGACCAACCGATCACCGTGCGATATCAACTCCCTATACCGGGAGAGACGAATTCCTAACAGTCACTCACTGCCTCCACGTGGCTCGGGACTGTGCCCAACTAAAACCTGTTTGCACGACTCCTTTGAATCGTGGTAGGGTAATAATCAAAGCACAGTGGGAACTCACACGAGACAAATGATGACCTTAAGTCAACGGACTATCTGCACACATGTCACCTGAGAACTTCTATCTGACGTTAGGTATAATACCATCCAGTCAGTTCTCGTCGAGTCCTGTCCGGTGTACTCACTCTCAGTGAGCATCTATATACAATCTTAGGTGCACTCCACCAATGGCTGCGGGACCAGTCCATCGCCCCTCCTCAGGGTCTAGATATGTATACACTAGTCTACTCCGGAGTATCGATGCCCAATCTCGATACTCCTGCGACCAGGGACATCTAAGGGTGTGCCTATTGACTATCCAGCTCCCACTAGTATAACTGCCATCACAACGCCGGTAGTCAGACAAACACCCTATGGGCTTTATCAACATATATATATATATAGACACTAAGTAAAATATATCATACGTTAAGATAAAGACAAACCAAATAGCGTACTATCATATCAAGCAAGACTGTCATGTACATACATATCCCAAGCATCCTATACAATGTAGGCCTCTAGGGCATATATATCCAACAATCTCCCACTTGCACTAAGGCCTATAATTGGTGCAATGAGTATCCACTGTCTCTACCAGATCCAGTTGCTGGCGTACCGCATGCCCAACATCTCAAACAGCCTCTCGAACTGAACTTGAGGGATGGCCTTGGTGAATGGATCTGCCGTGTTGTCTTTTGTGTCCACTCTCCGTATCTCGATCTCCCGACGATCCACAATCTCCCTGATCAGGTGAAACCGCCTTAAGATATGCCTGGATTTCTGATGGGACCTTGGTTCCTTCACTAAAGCTACAGCGCCATTGTTATCGCAATATAAAGGTATTGGATTGGCAATGGACGGAACCACCTGAAGTTCAGAAATGAACTTCCTCATCCAGACAGCCTCTTTTGCGGCTTCACTAGCAGTTATATACTCAGCCTCCATAGTTGAGTCTGCGACGGTATCTGTTTGGAACTCCTCCAACATACCGCCCCTCCATTGAGGGTAAACACAAAACCCGAAATGGATTTAGAATCATCTTTGTCACTTTGGAAGCCGGAATCGGTAAAAGCCTCTACCTGGAGGTCTTTATTACCGTAAATTAAGAACATCTCCTTAGTCCTTCTTAGGTACTTGAGAATGTTCTTCACCGCTATCCAATGTTTCTCACCTGGGTCAGACTGATACCTGCTTACCACACTAAGTGCGTAAGCTACATCCGGTCTGGTACATAACATCGCATACATTATTGATCCTACCGCCGAAGTGTAGGGTATAATGCCCATGCGAGCCCTCTCTTCATCAGCCTTTGGAGACATCTCTTTGGAGAGGGTGATTCCGTGACAAGCGGGCATATTGCTGCGCTTGGAATCTTCCATACTAAATCTCTTTAGTATGGTGTCAATATACCTGGACTGTGAAAGTCCCAACATTCTATTAGATCTATCACGATGGATCTTAATGCCCAGAATGTATGATGCATCTCCCAAGTCTTTCATAGAGAATTTCTGTGACAAAAAGAGCTTTACTGATTGTAGCATAGGGATATCATTCCCTATCAGTAGTATGTCGTCGACGTATAAAACGAGGAAGACTACTGCTCTTTCTACAATCTTCCTATAAATACATGGTTCATCTACATTTTTGATAAAGTCAAATTCTTTGACAGTCTCATCAAAGCAGATGTTCCAACTCCGCGATACTTGCTTTAATCCATAAATGGATTTAAGCAATTTGCAGGCTCTTCCGCTGCTCCCACTGTTTAAGAAACCTTCTGGTTGATCCATGTAAACACTCTCCTCTAAATGTCCATTTAGAAAAGCTGTTTTACGTCCATCTGCCAGATTTCATAGTCATGGAAGGCAGCAATCGCAAGCAGGATCCGAATGGATTTAAGCATAGCTACGGGTGAAAAGGTTTCATCATAGTCCAATCCTGGTCTTTGACGAAAATCTTTTGCTACGAGTCTAGCTTTGTAGGTTTCCACTTGTCCAAATGCACCAATCTTCTTTTTGAAGATCCATTTGCATGCAACTGGTTTTACTCCAGGAGGAGCAACTTCTAAAGTCCATACTTTATTGGTGTACATGGATTCCATTTCGGATCTCATAGCATCCAGCCATTTCATCGAGTCACTACTCGTAATTGCCTGCTGAAAACTAGTAGGCTCATCATCATCGATGATGCAATCCCCTCGATCCCCATCAAGAAGAAAACCATAGTATCTTTCAGGAGGATGAGAAATCCTACTAGATCTGCGGAGTGGCGTTGGTTCGTCATGTTCTATTGAAATCTGAGATTCTTCTAAGTCCTCGGTAGCAGTTTGAGGTTCTGGAATTTCTTCCAGTTCTACCGCGCTCCCACTAATTTCTTTTGTAAGAAATTCGCTTTCTAAGAAGACAATGTGACGAGCGACAAACACCTTTTGTTCTTCAGTGTGGTAGACCATGTACCCCTTTGAATGCTTGGGGTATCCTACAAACTTGCACAAAACCGATCGTGCCTCGAGCTTGTCCGGATTATGCTTTTTAACATATACCGGACACCCCCATATCTTGATATACTTGAGATATGGTCTCTTCCCACACCACATTTCATATGGAGTGGTAGATACAGACTTAGTTGGAACTCTATTCAATAGGTATGCGGCTGATTCTAGAGCAAATCCCCAGAAGGAAAGTGGCAACTCAGCACTACTCATCATTGATCGCACCATATCTAATAGCGTGCGATTCCTCCTTTCTGATACACCATTATGCTGAGGTGTATAAGGTGGAGTAAGCTGAGAGAGAATTCCATTCTCTTTTAAGTATTCAAGGAAACTGGTACTTAAGTATTCTCCACCTCGATCAGATCGAAGTGTCTTGATGCTTTTACCAGTTTGTTTCTCTACTTCATTTTTATACTCCTTAAACTTCTCAAAAGCCTCGGATTTATGCTTCATTAAGATCACATGTCCATACCTAGAGAAGTCATCAGTAAAAGTGATGAAGTAGGAGTGACCACTTCGTGCATGCATAGACATCGGACCACATACATCACTGTGTACTAGTCCCAAGAGTTCAGTGGCTCTTTCTCCGTGTCCGGTGAACGGAGATTTGGTCATTTTTCCTTTGATACATGATTGACAAGTTGCATATGATGAATATTCAAACGGATCTAGATATCCATCTTTATGTAACTTAGTCAACCTTGTTTCATTTATATGACCAAGTCTACAATGCCATAGGAAGGCATGATTCGAATCTGGAGCCTTTCTTTTACGCGTGTTTTGAATATAGAAAATTTGAGGTTGATTAAGTATGTGTATGCCGTTTTCCAGTATGCCATACCCAATCAGTTCTTGATTTACGTGAATGTTCATGAAATTTCTTTCAAGCGCAAAACTATATCCTTCATTCGATAACAAAGATACTGATATAATATTACACAACATACTGGGAATACAAAAACAGCTGTACAACACCAAAATGTGTCCACTAGTCAACCCTAGGTGATATTCCCCTATTGCAATTGCATCTACATGTATTCCATTGCCCATCCGGAGAGTCATATCACCTGTCCCCAGCACTCTACTATTTCTCAGATCCTGCAATGAATTACTGATGTGAGAACCAGAACCGGTATCAAGTACCCATGATGTAGAGTTAACTGAAAGACAATTTTCGATTACAAAAACACCTGAAGTTGAAGCAACTACTTGCTTCATGTCCTTGGCTTTGAAGACCTGACAATCCTTCTTCCAGTGCCCTTGCTTGTGACAATAGAAGCACTCGTTCTTTTCTGTCTTCACCCTTCCTGCCTTGTTCGTTCCCTGCACCTTCTTGACCCCACGCTTCGGTTTGGTGGCTTTCATCTTCTTCTTCCCTTTAGCTTTCGCTTTAGATTTAGAAGAGGATGATTGGCCGACATACAGAACGGGGGTCTTCTCCTTTTTCAAGGAGGTCTCTGCTACCCTCAACATATTGAGGAGCTTTGGAAGATCAGCTTCCATTTCGTGCATGTTGAAGTTCAGCACGAACTGAGAGAAGGTGTGGGGAAGGGACTGCAAAATCAAGTCTATATACAAATCGTTCTCTAGCACGCATCCCAGGTTTGCGAGTTCCTCAATGAGGATGATCATTTTGAGGACGTACTCTCCTACAGGCGATCCTGGAGCTAACCTCATCTGGAAGAGTTTCCTTGAGGTTTCGTACCTCGCGATACGTGAGTGCTCTCCATACAATTCTTTGACATGGAGAAAGATGGATACAATATCCATACTCTCGTGCTGTTTCTGGAGTTCATTGTTCATGGACGCCAGCACGATACACTTAGCTCGCTCACAATCTAGATCCCAGGTTTTGCGGACTTCCCTGCCCACAACTGAGGAATCTGGTCCAGGGATAAGGGGAGGAACAGCGGTGGTAACATATGCTACTTTGTCATAAGTCAGTGCAATATTGACGTTCCTTAGCCAATCTTATAGTTCTGCCCTGTCAGTATATTTTTTTCGAGTAATAGTTTTAATCCAGTCATGGTAGCTGCCAGAGAGAGAGAAAAGAAACACTCAGCATATGCTCTTGCAAGTTTAGATTGGTTATTAATATATCTAAACAGGATGGCTCCCACTGTTTCCTCAAATTCTTCTTCAAAACCTAAAAGAAGAACTAGTCAGGATTTAATCACACGTCACAATACTTGCTTAACCTTTCAGCCAGGCTGGTGTTGGTACTTCGAGGGAGGTTTTCCAACGCTTTCGCGAAGTTCCTTAATTAAATAACCTCTTTTCCCTGGAGGCGTAGCCCCTCTAACACTTTTCTAGTCACCTACTTGGTTTATAGCATTGATTGTTAAGTGAGAAAAATTCCCGAGAGTAATCCTACTCATCAGTGGGATCGGGATCCAACTATCATTGCATGATGCCCTAGATGGAAGCCACTCTAGTCACCACACTTCAGAAGGTAAGCTAAATCTGCAAGTTTCCTTTATATTTGAAACTCCCGATGTGATTTTTACCCCAAACTCTTATAGACCTTGACGTAGGCCAACAAGTCATAAGACGCAAGTCAAGTTCTACCCGTCGTTGTCCTGATCAATTTAAGTACATCGTACAAGCCCTTGACGTAGGCCAACAAGGTGTACGTCTGTATTAAACTAATGCATCTATATATGCAACAAATAGGCACACACACTGCTACCATACACTATGCCTTGACGTAGGCCAACAAGCATAGCATGAATACGATGTGCTGTCTATCTGAAACGACGGAGGGTTACGGCTGGTTTTTGGCAAAAAAAACCGTTAACGTAATGAACTTGATATGATCGAAGGAACAGAGATAGCTTTAATTTAAAAGGAGTGGTTTAAGCTCCGCATTTAAAATTTGCTTTTTCAAGAAAACCGAGTGGTTTTTAGAAATTGTTCCAACGATTCAGTTTAGGTTTTATTTTCTTTGCATTAATAATAATGCGTCCCATCATTAACCTATCATTACAGATAACAACGAAAATACAACGTCCTCTTATGCCATCCGCATTCGCCACGGGGTCCCGTCATCACCCGTTAGGTTACTTAATTAACGACAGAGCGGGGGCTGGGCTAGCGCGGGTGTAAAACATAAGTAGCGTCTAAATAGCTATCATATATAGATATTGTACATTCGTCAGACGCAATAATAGGCATTCCAGATCACAGATAAACAATATTGGATTTGCAAGCAATCCGCATTTCTTTTGAGCCTGCAATGAAAGACGGATTACACAGTTGTGATGAATAGCCATTTTACCCCACCCCAGACCCCTACGGGTACGGCAAACTACCCGCCAAGTACCAGAAGTGAAGCGGTCTACCTCAACACTTCAAAATACCCGGTAGTTTGTGTACCCCACCTTGGGTCTATCCTAGGAGCAAAAACAGTAAAAAGAAATAATACAACGGTAGCTACAACCGCAACCTGGATGTGCCCCGCAAAATAATATTACAACTTATTACATTTACATCAAATGAATTAATACAATAACCCATCACAAAACCCGGCTAATCACCACAACAGTCCAATACAGTTTATATACACAAACAGTTATATATAACATCACAGATATGTGCAACCCCCTGCCAACTGACATACTAGCAGTTAGGGGAGGTTTACGAACACATAAAACATTTCACAGATATAATCAAACATGCAAACACCGTATAATTTCAATCGATTAAACACTTTTAATTTTGCTCCAATACTTCTCTGTAAATGTGAAACCTGAGCAAAAATTAAAAAATACCAGAAAATCCCAAATATCACAAAGAAGGCACAGAAGAAAAATGGGCTGAATCGGCCCCAACTCGGAAGCGGAACCGCGGCGGATCGGTGGGATCGGCCGCGGTTCCGCGGCGTTTTGGCCGATTCAGGAGACCATTTTTCTTGGGTGTTCTTATATTATCATGCTGGTCATTCTGGAGGTCCCTGAAAAATTTTTGGACCTCATTTAAAATTCGACAGAAACTACAAGATATCGGGGTTTTTCCGGTTTGTTTTTCCGTTCGAAATTCATACAATTTTGCAAGTGTGTTAATTATTGTTTAGTGAGGCTCTGATACCACTGTAAGTCGATGTGCAACACCCCACGAGTTGCGGGGAGGCGGAAATTTGAAAAACAATCATATTTAAAAGGCGAACATCAACTAACCGAAGATCGTTTCTAAACAATACTTAACAAAAGGCATAGAGTTCTAAGCTACTATGTAAAGAGATTATACCAAATGATTCTAGTCCTTCGTCTTTACGATATCTACGGCCTCTTTGGATCTCCACGTCCTCCTCGGCTTCCTTCCGTGATAGACGATCCACCCGAGAACCCTAATCCAAGCTATAACCTCTAAACTTGAGGTTACTTAGTTTCTCTAGTTGCTAATTAGAGTAGCTAAGGTGATATAGAGATAGGTTATGGAGTAATTAGTCTTTCCTAATCCTTGTTCTCAACTCATGAGGGATAGGATTAGGGTTTGGTGAAGGAGAGAGAACTTGAAGAGAGAGAATGAGAAGATGATAATGATAATAATAATAATAATGAAATAGCTTCTCACTTGATATATGAAACATAATGAATAATATGAGATTAGTCATCATGTTTCATTAATACAAGTGGGTGATTCATCATGTGAGTCATTAAGCATTTAATGATGCATTAATGACATGATGAATCACTCACAATGAGTCACTAAATCATTAAATGATAATGCCACCTCTCCCTCCAAGTCATCACCTTCTAGGAGCTTCTCGGAAAATTACGAGAACGCCCCTCCTATCCGTGAAAACACGGAAAAACTTTAGACTGTACAAATCCAATAACCTGATACTAGAATCTGGCTTAAACCAAAGCCGGCTAGTAAAAACTGTCCGAATGTCGTACGTGCGTTTAAACACGTATGCGTCCGAACCTTTGTCGTAAAACCATACGACCTCTATATCTTTTCGCCTGAGTTTGGGAAATCTCTGTGTGAGACTCTAAAGACTCGACTACTACACTGGCAGTGGGTTTAACCACAGACCGCAAGCGACACTAGCTGTACGTAACGGTCCCCAGGTAGTTGTCGATAAGAAAGCCGATGAGGTAACCCATCCGAAATCCTACTGAGCCTGTCCGTGACAATATCCGCGCAGTCCGGTCTGTTCGTCTAAGAGTATCGCATGTATGGTCTAGGGAGGTGGTGGACGTCAGACCCCTAATAACCGTACAAGTCGTATCGGTATGGCTCTATCACCATCCGAGAATCTACTGATCAATCTATCAGTAATTCTCAATCAGCCCTGGCCAGGGACTTATGGTAATGACCAACCGATCACCGTGCGATATCAACTCCCTATACCGGGAGAGACGAATCCCTAACAGTCACTCACTGCCTCCACGTGGCTCGGGACTGTGCCCAACTAAAACCTGTTTGCACGACTCCTTTGAATCGTGGTAGGGTAATAATCAAAGCACAGTGGGAACTCACACGAGACAAATGATGACCTTAAGTCAACGGACTATCTGCGCACATGTTACCTGAGAACTGCTATCTGACGTTAGGTATAATACCATCCAGTAAGTTCTCGTCGAGTCCTGTCCGGTGTACTCACTCCCAGTGAGCATCTGTATACAATCTTAGGTGCACTCCACCAATGGCTGTGGGACCAGTCCATCGCCCCTCCTCAGGGTTTAGATATGTATACACTAGTCTACTCCGGAGTATTGATGCCCAATCTCGATACTCCTACGACCAGGGACATCTAAGGGTGTGCCTATTGACTATCCATCTCTCACTAGTATGACTGCCATCACAACGCCGGTAGTCAGACAAATACCCTATGGGCTTTATCAACATATATATATATAGACACCAAGTAAAATATATCATACGTTAAGATAAAGATAAACCAAATAGCGTACTATCATATCAAGCAAGACTGTCATGTACATACATATCCCAAGCATCCTATACAATGTAGGCCTCTAGGGCATATATATCCAAAATCAGGGAAGGGCTTAGCCTGTGTTCTGATGTAGCACGGTCAGGTAGTTTCTTACGCCTCTCGACAGCTAAGAAATCACGAAAGGAACTACCCTACGCATGACTTGGAGTTAGCTGCAGTGGTTTTTGCATTGAAAATCTGGAGGCATTAGCTGTTGGGCGAGAAGGTAGAAGTGTACACGGACCACAAAAATCTGAAGTACGTCTTCAGTCAGAAAGAACTAAACATGAGACAGCGCCGATGGCTAGAACTGATGGCGGATTATGACTTGGACCTTCAGTATCACCCGGGAAAAGTAAATGTTATACCAGATGCTCTCAGTCGCAAGCCAGCGGTCATGATGTTGACTAGTCAGAGAAGCATCATTGAGGACTTTCAGAGACTCGAGCTTGAAGTCATTACACCGAGCGCAATCAGTCAATTTTGGCAACTACAGGTGCAGTCTTCCCTTGTAGATCACATCAAGGCTGCACAAGCAGATGATCCTCGATTGCAAAAGTTCAGAGCGCAAGTAGAAGCCGGGCTGAGAACGAACTTACTCATACATGAAGACGGTTCTCTGAGATTCGGTAACAGACTCTGCGTACCCAAAGGGGATGTTCGAGAAGAGGTACTGGCTGAGGCGCATAGTTCAGCTTATTCTGTGCATCCGGGAGGTACGAAGATGTATCGAGATCTAAAGCAGCATTTTTGGTGGAACGGGATGAAGCGAGAAATTGCGCGGTTCGTATCTAGGTGCTTGGTATGCCAACAGGTGAAGGCGGAACATCAGAGGACAGCAGGATTGTTACAACCGCTTCCGATACCATAATGGAAGTGGGAGCACATTACTCTGGATTTCGTGACGGCCTTACCACGGAGCCCTAGGGGCAACAACGCCATTTAGGTTATCGTCGACCGCCTCACGAAAGCTGCACACTTCTTACTATTCCGAGTGGGACAGTCGACAGAGTCACTGGCAGAGAGATACATACAGGAGATAGTATGACATCATGGAGTTCCGGTCAGGATTGTGTCAGATCGAGACACCAGATTTGTTTCGCACTTTTGGAGGAGCTTACAGGAGAGTTTGGGTACCCGCCTCAAGTTCAGCATAGCTTATCACCCACAGACGGACGGACAATCCGAGCGTACGATTCAGATGCTCGAGGATATGCTGAAAGCTTGCATGCTGGACTTCCAGGGTTCCTGGGAAGATCATCTGCATCTAGTTGAGTTTTCTTATAACAACAGTTACCAGGCTAGCATTCAGATGGCTCCTTTCAAAGCACTTTACGGACGGAAATGTCGATCCCCAGTTTGTTGGGATGATGTAGGAGAACGAAGATTACTGGGTCCCGAGCTCATTGTTCAGACAGTCGACAAGGTCCAAATGATCAGGCAGCGCATTAAGACGGCTCAGGATCGACAGAAGAGTTGGGCGGATACCAGCAGGAGAGCGCTAGAATTTGAAGTCAGAGATCATGTTTTCCTAAAGATTTCCCCTACCCGTGGAGTTATCAGGTTCAGAGGTCGCGGGAAACTCGGTCCCCGTTTCATCGGACCTTTTGAGGTGCTAGAGCGAGTAGGAGAGGTGGTCTATCGACTTGCCTTGCCTCCATCACTAGCTGGTGTGCACAATACCTTCCACGTGTCTCAGTTGCGGCATTATGTTCAGGATAAGAGCCATGTTCTGGACTATTCGGAGTTAGCTTTGGGTACCAACCTATCTTACGAGGACCAGCCCACCACCATCCTCGACCGCAGAGAGAAAGTGCTGAAGAATAAGGTCATTCCGTTAGTCCGAATGTCTTGGGGTGGTCGTTCCCCAGGAGAATCTACCTGGGAGCGTGAGGAAGATATACATGCACGTTTTCCATATCTCTTTGTTTAGTACTGTTGTTTCGTGTCTCTTTTAAATTTCGAGGACGAAATTTTTTGTAAGGAGGGTAAGATGTAAATTCCCGTTTCCATCAATGAAATTTTTCTATTTTTCCCAAGTCTCCGAATGTTTCCCTATTTTTCCTCGTAATTTTGTAGGTAATTGGTTGCTTAAGTTTTAATAATTGATTTTCCTAAACGATTAAAATCAAAGCCAAAACAAATAAAAAAAAACAAAAACTAAATACATATAAATAAACCCCAGCCCATTTCCCCCCAAACATCAGCCCACTTCCATTTTTCCTTTACCAAAATTAATTAAATAAATTCCCTAAAGCCCAGCCCAAAGAAAACAAAAAAAAACAGAACTAAATAAATAATTAAATCCCCAAAACTTTTTCCCCGGTCCAACTCCTTTCCCCCCGGCCCGCGCCCAAACAACCCGACCCGCCTCTATCTCCTTTTCCCCACGTCGTTTTCTTTTCCCGCTCCTTTTCTTTCAGCGCTCCCCACGACGTCGCCGCGCCCCGCTCGCGACCACGAACCCACGACCCCGACCCGCGATCGCACGCGTGCCCGCGTGCCAATCTCGACCGCGTCCCCCTCGCCTCCATACAAGGACGTGCGCTCACCTCCACTGCATTTTTTTCCTTCACCACACTTACCTCCTCTCTCCTCCTTCCTCCCATCTCCGAGCCTCCTCAAACCACCGTCCACACCTCCCCGCTGAGCCCCACGACGATGACCACAATCACCGACCACCACCTTAAACCATCGCGACTCCTCGCCATCGTCTCAACCCACCGCCGAGCCTTCCCCTGCACACCCTCCTCGCCACCGAGTCTCCCCTGCACAGCCTCATGCCGACAAGCTCCCCACTGCCTCATCGACCCTTCTACATCATCACCATCACCTCCAAAACCCGAGCCCCTCCACTACCTCACTCCCTCGCTGCAAACCCCACACCAAGCTCCAAGCACCCGAACTCGCCACTACTGCATCTCGCCGGAGCTACCTTCGCCGACCACCGCCGACCCCAGCACATCCCCAGGAGCTCCACAGCACCCCACTCAGCCTCTAGCGGTCACGAGCCGCCGTCGAGCGTAGCCGAGCACAAGCAGTCGCCGTCGCGTTCGTGCCGTAGCCGCTCGTGCGTCGATCCCTTGCCATCGTTCATAGACCGCTACCGTTCCATCGTCATCTCCAGGCAAGTACGCTACTTGCTACATGCTAAGTTGTTCTATTACAAATTCAAAATCTTAAGAATTCCGTGTTTACAATTCGTGAAAATTTATATGATATATGTGTTTGATGCAAAACTCGAATGAAAACCTTCCATTAAACTGAAGAAAATTGATCATATGAGCTAGCCCATGTGGTAATGAACATTGTATTAAAATTTGACTGAAAAATATAACTGTTACTGACTTGAACGATCATCCCCAATTACACCCATTAAAACTGAAAATTTTCCGCGTCTGAAATTTGTAAAAATCATAATTAATTGTTTACAAATTTGAATGATGCGTTCGAGGGCTCAAATCGAAGCCGACTCAACGACCTGAAACCCCATAAAAGTTTTACATTGTTTCTATACTGAAAGGACGACGGAAACAAGTTCGGAGAGCGGCTCTGAACTGCAGTCCATAGCAGCTCTGGCTGTTGATTTCCTTCTTGTAATTCTTACCCTCTACTCCTTGAACATGTTGTATTGAGGAACCCTACACCATAGTGAAGAGGAAACATTTATCTAAATAATGAAAGTGATTTCACCCATTTTTACCGTCGTTTACTATTTAAACTGTAATTTAAAAGAACAGGACGTATAGCAGTCCCAAACAGAAACAGAACTGATACCCTATTATTGTACAGTACATAACTTCTGATGTAGAGGCGCGATTGAGAATCCGTCTGATGTGTTGGAAACCCTATTGAAAAACCTAAATTTTGTTCAACTATAGTGTCGCTAAATTCTTAACCCAACAGGGTGAAAATTGTGTCGCGAAACGGACGTTCAGTTCAGAAACTGAATTTCCTGCAGCGAACACTTAAAATGAAACGGCTGTAACTTGCAAACCAGAAATCCGATTGCACTGAAATAAATTTTTCTGAACTGACGACTGATTTTAATTGTTACCATATTTGTATCGTTTCACTGAATTTTGAACGTATGATTTAATGCAATTTTTATAAGTTCATAAGGAGCATAATAGTTCGTATTACACATGACTTGTTAACTGCATAAATGCACATATCTTACCCGATTGCCATACACCTAGTGATAGTGCGCGTTATTATTCAGTGTACAATGCATTATCGTGCATGAATGTTATTGGTTTAGGAGTGTCAAGTACGCCAATGGAAAAGTGAATGATTCGTGATAGTGAATAATACAGTGAACAATACAGTGAACAGTGACAAAACCGCGTTATTGGTGCATACTTGTACACGACTAGACCATACTCATCAATAGTGTAAACCTGGGGAAAAAGAGGAAATCGAAGTGGAAAGAGTATCGTATTTAGCGAGGACAGTGATTTAAAGGATGATCATTCGAACAGCGACTCTTATATATATTAGGTTGGGCCTAGCGGTCCGGCTGACAGGGATATATCCTGGGCGATAGCGAGCCGTAGCTTGGGTATGTACGAGACCCTCGTTAAACACGATCCTCCTTTCCACAACTCGATTTCAAAGATGACTTAGAGACTGATAGGGACACAGATCATACTTTGCATCAGTTAGTGACATATTGATTACTTGCATTTTACTTCCACTGTTATTACCTTCTATGCTTGTTACTTGTCACTATTATAATATTGCTATTATGTCGCTCTGACGACCTGAGTATGCATGCTCAGACCTCGAGGAAGAACCAGTGCAGGAGTCGGACTTGCCCTTCAAGCTTGCGAAGATTTAGTCGGGATTACCTCTTTCACTTTTTCTGCTTTCCTTAAAGAGACCTTGTATTCAAACTTGGTTGGTAGTTCTTTTCTTATTTTATTGTAAATTGTGAACATTGAAAGTTGATGTAATAATTTAGTGATGTATTTCCTTTACTTTTGTGGTTGGTTTACTGATTACCATGTAATGCTAGAAGCCGAAGTGTGATTACGGCGGGATTATTCCTTGACCGTAGGAGCATGGCTGGCCTAGTCATCCCTCGTTTTCCGTATTTTGGGAAGACGGCATGACAAAAACCAAGTAGTACATCCTTTCATTATCAATTTTTTAAAATATGAAACGAATCATTGTTTTTAAAAAGTGGGTAATACCGACATATCAGTAAAATCTCCCAAACGGGTAAAACAGTAAGACTCCATGAGTCAAGTATAAAATGGGCCGTATCTAGCTAACCATCATCATCTATCCTCTTCATATAACCTCGTACAGAATCTCGCCTCGTATGATAACTATTAAATATTCCATTATCCCATATCACAATAATGATCGGTACGGATATTTAAGTCTACGTATGCACATAGCAATGGAATATAAATAGTACGGTCATCTAGTCCCGTACAAACATAGCACCCGTGCGGACATCTCGTTCACACACCCACTCCATGGTCGGTACGGACACCTCGTGTCACGTACACGTACAAGGCTAGTACAGACCTCCATTCGCGGACTCGCTCAACAACTAATACGGACTCCAAGTCTCATACGCACATCCAATATGAATCATATATAACATCTTCCTACTATAACATCGGTCCTACTACGATAGGTAAGGATGGCAAGTTCTACATGACATGGCAGTATTAATGATGTGTAGTGTATATGCGAGTATGTGATCGTGCAACATGACAATCATTAGTATTTGTGATGGTGTTCTACCAAGTGTATCTACAATAACCCTACATAGCAATACTAATGTAATTGCTAATTAACGAACAAGTCTAAACATACGTAGCATGCATCCTAAGTACATT
Source organism: Agapanthus africanus (assembly GCA_030015575.1). Lineage (NCBI taxonomy): Eukaryota > Viridiplantae > Streptophyta > Magnoliopsida > Asparagales > Amaryllidaceae > Agapanthus > Agapanthus africanus. The sequence goes on along the minus strand of CM057350.1, from coordinate 123,671,046 downwards.
CTATGATAAAATAAACAATATGTTTCATGAGGTTTTTATACGTCATCCACCCGATTCCCCACTCGTAAATATAATCTACTCAATGTTTGTGATCGAGCTAGTCGCAACCCACGACTGCCTTGCCCTTCGCCGCCGCCTCGGATGTCTCCGAAATTAAACTTAGCATTCATATAACTACACACACATATAAGAATTTGATTCGACAACGATATAACGAAAAACACCCATAGGTTAGAACCTATGACCAAATGTGAGTCATCCGTGTGCTAACTACCACGAATTAACTCTGGACTCTCTGTTCTACCATAAAAGAACACATAAAGACTTAAAAATATGGATTATCAAGCTCAAAAACTTTAAAACATTGCCTAAAAGCTAAGTAAAATAACTCCAGATTTTGACTCGAGGAATCTAGGATAATTTAGAATATAAAAATGGCTTATATATCATGTATAAGATTTACTGGCCAAACCCCGACACTTAACTCAATAGTGTAGCCGCCAAAAAAATTAGTTTGGACTATAATTTGCGGCCAAGGTTTGGAGTTTGGGGCTTGTGCTTCTTCTGGGGTCTCCTGGTGGTCTAAATAGGTCGAATCTATACGCAAAATATTTTTCAGAGATCCCAAACTACTCCAGATCTTGTTTGAATACTAAAACTTCACCAAAACCCTTGGTTTTTGAAAACTTAGCTAATATTTGAAACTCTAAACATATGTAAAACTTGAAAAAGATGGATTTTTACCTATAAAATGGAGATGAAAGAGAAGATCAAGTTTTGATGAACTTCATGGTGGCTTCTACTTGAATTCTTGGAGTGGCTTCCTCTTGATGAGGCTTGAGAAAGTGTGAGAGAGTGTTTTGAACTTTAGGGTTGGGATTAGTGATGAGTTGAGAGTGTTTGTGAGTGTGAGAGAAGGGAGGAGGCATCCATAGGAGTGAGAATGAGAGTGAGAGGAGTTTTAGAGAAAAAAAGAAAAAGATGGTGAAATAAGAAGAGATAAGGAGGAGAGGGGGACAGTGAGGTGGCATGGGCATAGGCAAGTCCATGCTTCTCATCCTTTCTTCTAAAATTTTAAAAAAATATGTTGACATGCCAAATATAAGACTATAAAACCCAAATCATATTTTTTAAACCCTTGTTAACTTGTCATGGCTCCTTAAGTGCAACAAAAAATTTAGAAAACAAATACTAGTTTTATCATGTCAAGATTTATAATTATCTTAATATACCCAATTCAATAATTGGTATTATTTTAATATAACATATTATATTATTATTTAAAATTCCAAAATAATATTTACCCTTTTCTGAAATGTTACATTCTCACGGAAGAATGGTAACCCAAGCTTAAGCTATTGAAGAAGTAAGCAATTTAGATGAACTAATCATGGAGAATCTTGTTGGGAAACTTAAGACGCGCGAGATGAAACTCAACGACTTTAAGGCAAAACAAAAGGATGAAGAGCCTTTAAAGAAAAAAAGTTTAGCTCTAAAAGCAAAGAACATTCCACTAGAAGAATCAGAAAGCAAAAGCGATGAAAGCGAAAATGAAGATGATATGGCCACTCTCGCAAAGCAATTCACGAAATTGATTAAATTTTAAAACTTCAAGAGAAAAGGAAACTTCCAAGGTAATAAATTTCAAGTTCTAATGCTAATCCTACTTGTTATGAATGCTACAAGCAAGGCCACATGAAGGCCGATTGCCCGACATTCAACAAAGGAAAGAAAAAGTATAAGGATGGTAAGGAAAAGTATGAGAAGAAAAGAGTGTTCCAAGTAAAATAGGTCGAATCAGACTCGGACATTTCAGACAACGAAGAAAAGATCGTTGCCAACATGTGTTTCATAGCACTGGAGACGACAACAAGGTATGCGGTGATGATCTTGATAGTTTAAATGGAGATGAATTAATTGATTTATATATTGAATTGCAAGAGAAATTTCAAAAATTATTTTCTAAATGTAAGAGTTTGAAAAAGAAATCTTTTTCTATCTTTTCCAACTCTTGTATTATTCTCAAGAAGGAAAATGATATTTTGAAAGATAATATCATTGATTTAAGTACTAAACTTGAAACTATAACCATTGAGCATGACGATTTAGCATCTTCTCTTAAAGATTTTCAAAACTCAAACGCTAAATTGGAACACGAGCTTGTTAGTACCAAATCGAAGACCACAAATCTCGAAGAGACTCTTGTTAAATTCACCCAATACAAGAACAAGTTGAATATCGTCCTTGTTGAATTTAGCGGGAATCACAAATTTTATAATCTTGGGTTTGATCCTAACACTTCGGCTAGTATTTCAACCAATAGATTTTTTAGGGGTACTACTTATCGATATGGCCATAGGCATGTCTTGAAAACTTGTCATTATTGTCTTACTCTTGGCCATATCGTTAGATATTACCCTATCAAGAACAATTCAACGTAAAAATATCATTTTGTGCTTAGAAGTAGCGTACCTAACCGTAACACTAGATCATCTACTTTTAGATCATAATTTTATGTTACTAACCCTTGTGGACCTAAGATGATTTGGGTACTAAAGGTCAAAAGCAAATTTTCTATTTCAGGTACCTCGGCCGCAACAATGTAAAACCACATAGTATCTTGATAGTGGATGTTCAAAGCATATGACCGGTGATATATCTAGTTTCGACTAATTATCAAAAGAGGAAAGTGACAGTGTCACCATCGGTAATAATAAGAAAGGTTACATAAAGGGTAAGAGTAAAATCATGGTAAGTGATTCTACCATCATTAATGATGTTTTATTGGTTAATAATCTGAAACATAACTTACTTAGCATTAGTCAATTTTGCGATAAAAGATATACCGTTGTTTTTGATAAAACCTGTTGCAAAATTTTTAAAGATGACAAGTGTATTTTTAGGCAAAAGGCACTATAATACTTATATTGTTGATCCCAATGATTTCTCTAATGTGAAAGTTAAGTGTTTAGTTGCAGACGATACAGATACATGGTTTTGGTATCGTAGGCTTGGTCACGCATCAACGGATTTGCTAAAAAAAATTGCTAATGGTGACCACGTGAGAGGAATTCAAAATTAAGATTTGAAAAGGATGAATTGTGCGATGCTTGTCACACCCCACTTCCCAAAGAGATAGAAATAAGCACGTGACAAGCCCGCGATGTATTTATTCCGAGAAGATCATTTCCCGCGATAAATATGCTAAGCATTTATAAGCAATACAACATACAAGAAAATTTGACAAGTGAAATAAAACTTCAAAAACTTTATTTACATTCAACTTCCAAAAAGTTTTGATACAAGATAACTGAAAATAAAAGTGCAATGAAAATGCCTAATAGGTGGCATACTGAAAATAAACTGCTGAATGAAACTAGAAATTAGTCTGTGTTTCGAGCTGAGTGTAAACCTCTAAATTTGGTTCAATCTCTTCAGTATCTAACGAACATTCCAAGGAAATAAAGAGAAAATGAATGTCGTCAGTGAACTAGCACTTTGTAAGTCCCCAAAAAGAAATATGAATGTGAATATGTAAAAGAACAACATATAAGTTGAATATGAATTTTATTATGTTGTAATAGACAGGTAAAAGTGTCTTTTAAACGTGAGCATAGTAATATCTCTTAAGCATGGCGTTATATAAAAGCATGACAATGTATGTAAACTTGATTACTCTATTCTAGCGTGTTATTTGTAGTTCGGTAAAAAAAGGTATGTGTGCATATACGAGAGTAGTCCGTGAAGTCACGGACCAACATCACGTTTCGTTCAAGACCCCGTGAAACTACGGGACAGCAACACATTGATTCATGTTAGGTGGCTTTTAGTGGACTCTCGTGTCACGATATACATTCTTTACCAGACTAACCCCTTGTCCCCGCGTATGTTAATTTATAGTTTAAGTTACAAGTCTTGATTGGAACTATAGATTGCAAAAGGTGAATAATGAAATCGAGTAAGTCAAGTAGATTGCGAGTCATGTCAGTTGCAATCCTGGGTTAAGTCAAGTTAGGTGTTCAAGTTCAAGTTCAAGATCAGGTTCGAGTTTGGATTCGAGTTCGAGTTCAAATCAAGTTCTTGTTTTTATTCAGGTTATAGTCATATCTTATTAATAGATTTAAATTTTATGAATTTCTTGAGTTTGGAAAATATCGATAACCGCTGCACATGGATGACAGATTTATATCTTTTTCAAAGACGATTATCATTTGATAATTTCCATCCTAAAGTTACGATCTATATTCAGGGAGATGCAAGTGGAGCATCATTGTCTTCGATAACCCCGAGGCAACTGACAAGAAAAGATACTATTTAAACCAATCTGCAACCTAAATATGTAAGCTAGACTAGTATTTTGATTTCTAGGGTATTTTAGTAAAAATGTCATTTAAAAATTATCGAGGGGTTTTAATTCGTCCTAAAACCTCAAATAAGTTTTTAATAAAAATATATTGTTTAAAAAGTCCAGATTTTTGTGTAAAACGTATTTTATATTTTATGGTATTTTAGTGTAAAAATCTAATTTTTAAAGTTTATGGTATTTTAATGAAAATGCCACTTTTGAAAACTTGAGGGTAGTTACTTAAAATTTTAATCTTCTCATAAAAATAGTTTTCATCATTTGTTTTCATAAAAATACGGATTTATGATTTATATAATTTTCCAATAATTTAATTTGTTTTAAAAGTCATATTTCATTGAAATCGTATTTTTTAAATTCCTTTCGAGACCGAATTCTCCATGAGGAGTTCTGCATCTCGCTCTACTATCCCAAAGTCATGTGATAGTCTTCACCATCTACAAATGGGTCTTCTAACGAGAGTTGTAGAGGCGTAATTGCAAAGGTGTTAAAAAATAGCGATTAAAACGTATTTTTATGAAGCGAGGGTATTTTAATGAAAATCATTCCTTTTTAGAATAAAACATTGTATCTAAAATAACGTGCTATGAAACCATAGTGTATGTGATGGGTAGGTCGTTACCCCATGAGTTTTCTAGAGTTATAGGTCAAAATAGAGATAAAGGGAGCATGCAAAGTTCATGGTAGTTTTGTGTAATTTTCGATGTATGATTTATTTAGCACGGAAATTTTAAACACAATAAAAATTAAATGGATGGTGGCATTTTAAGTTGGTTGTAAGAATATTGGTATAGTTTAATTGGCATGGCAATTGTGACAAAAATTTGTTTCAAAAAGATTGTAAAAAAACCTAACTCCATGTTATCGATTTTGTTTTAAGAGATTGGAGATGAAACAAATCGTGAGAGAAGGGAAAAGAGAAGAGGGGACTTATGTAGTGAAAAAAATGGTGATATTTCAAACGAAGAGATTCAACAAGAGGAGAGATAAATATTAGAGAAAGTGGAGAAGAGGACTTACGGGTTTAAGCGTACTGGAAGGGATGTAGAGATGAAGACTAAGCGTTGGTTTGAAGAACCGAGACCGACGATAAACGGAGGATGGAGAGCTTGAGCTTCCGGCTTCCTCTCGGCAACTTGTAGTAGCGTAGGTAAGAGAAAAGAGAAGAATGAGACCGAGTTTGACGGAAACGAGCTTGAGGGAACAACGGCGTGAGATGAAGGCAGGCTTGATTCCTTGAGGGAACTAGATGCCTTGAGAATTTTAGAGAGCAAAGTTTGAAGGTAAAAATGCATATGGAAGAAAGGCTAGAACTGAGTAGGATATTTATAGGGGAGGAAAAAGAAATTTAAAAGTGAGTAAAAGAGGTATTTCAAGAGATTGGGGGTTTCTGTATTGACTTAGGAGTTTCGGGGTATTAAACAAAGTTGAGTGGAGTCAAAGAATTGTGCAAAAGACGGGCTCAAACTGAGCAAGGGGGCCGCTAGTCTCGGCTCATTGGTGGCTACGCTTGAGGAAATCGTCTCGGGGTTCGTGCAGTGCATTCATCTCGTTTTAAATATACATTTATCCACTTTAAATTTGTTGCAACTCTTTGTTTCTCCGTGTAATGCACGTGTAATTCTTGGGCTTCCGAAAAGTTAAAAATAATTAAAAATAATTAGGGCTAATGGGATTCGGACATGCGGGCTATGGGACCACAGCGAAGAGTATTAACCAATAAGCTATAAGGAGTTTCTTACACTTATTTCACAAGAATTACTTATAACTCGATTCAAGATCAGAAAACAAAATCTTTTATAAATTAAACGGAAGGGATGGTATATGAAATTTAGGATCGTTACAATGCTTGTCAATTGGGTAAACAGGTAAAATCATTATTTGAAATGAAGACTGAGATAACATCTTCTAAACCCTTTCAACTATTACATATAGATTTATTCAATCCATCTAGAACCTTGAGTTTAGGTGAAAAATCATATGTATATGTAATAGTTGATGACTTGTCACGTTTTTGCTGGGTATTCTTCCTTACTAGTAACAATCATACGTTTACTACTTTTAAAATATTTTCAAAACTCATCCAAAAGGAATTGGATTTGAAAATCTCCAAAATCCGTAGTGATCATGGAAGAGAATTTGAAAATGCCATATTTAAAGAATTTTGCAAAGATATTGGTTTTAAACATGAGTTCTCTTGTCCAAGGACACCACACCAAAACGGTATTGCGGAGAGGAAAAATCGTTCTTTACAAAAAATGGCGAGAACCATATTAAAAGAAAATTATTTACCGAAATATTTTTTGGCTGAAGCAGTCAATACTGCTTGTTACATTTTGAATCTAATTTCGTTACGAAATTTTTTAAAGAAAATCTCTTATGAGCTTTTTTATGGAAATAAGCCAACCGTAAAATATTTTAAAGTATTTGGATGCAAATACTTTGATTTAAATACTTTGGCTAATTTGGGTAAATTCCTATCTAAAAATGATGAAGGCATCTTTCTTGGTTATTCCCTAGCTAGCAAAATATATAGAATATTTAATAAAAGGACTCAAACTATTGTAGGAAGTGTACATGTAAATTTTGATGATTTTAGCATTCATATCAAGGAAAGTGCTAGTTCTGATGATACAAATATAGATGATGGATTGCAAGAGATGAGTATAAAGGAAGATATGACGGAAAATGCAAAGGAAGACGAACAAACTGTTGATGTACATTAAAAGCTTCCTAAGGATTGGCGTTTCAAGAAAGATCATCTAAAAGAGCAAATAATTGGTAATGTAGAACAGAGAGTTTTTACTCGTTCTTCAAACTTTCTTAGCTGTCTAAACTTGGTATTTATTTCTAAAATTGAGCCTAAATTTTTAAAGAAGCCGAGTTAGACAGTGATTGGATTCTTGCTATGCAAGAAGAGTTGGTACAATTCGAACGGAACAAAATTTGGCAACTTGTGCCTAGACCCGACGATAGACCAGTTGTTGGTACTAAGTGGGTGTTTACGAACAAGCTTGATGATTCCGACAACGTGGTTAGAAACAAAGCGCGGTTGGTTGCGCAAAATTATAGCCAAGTTGAAGGAATTGATTACGAGGAGACTTACTCTCCTGTAGCCCGACTTGAAGCCATTCGTATTTTATTGGCTTAGGCTTGTTTCAAGAATTTCAGTCTTTTTCAAATGGATATAAATAGTGCATTTTTAAATGGTAAAATAGAGGAGGAAATGTATGTGGAACAACCTCTCAGTTTTGAAGATCATCAATTCCTAAATTATTTTTTAAAAACTCCACAAGGCCTTATACGGTCTCAAACAAGCTCCTAAAACTTGGTATGAGCGTCTAAGTGAATTTTTGATAAATATCGGTTTTTCAAAAGGAATTGTTGATAAAACGCTCTTTACAAAATATTTTGATAAATATATCTTGTTAGTGCAAATTTATGTATATTATTTTTGGATTCATTAACGAAGGTCTTTGTCAAGAGTATGCCAAGTTAGTGCAGGATGAGTTCAAGATGGGCATGATGGACGAACTAAGTTATGTTCTTGAACTCCAAATACAGCAAACAAAAGACGGAGTTTTCATAAACCAAACAAAGTATACAAAGAAGTTAATCAAGAAGTTTGGTTTAGAAAGTTTGGGCACCTACAACATGCCTATGACTACAATGGTTAAGCCGTTAAAGGATGAAAATGGTAAGAGTATAGATAAAACTCTATACCGATGTATGATTGATAGTTTACTTTATTTAACGACTAGTCGTCCGGGCATTATGTTTATTGTTTGCCTTTATGTGCATTTTCAGTCTGATCCTAAGAATCGCACCTTTCATCTATTAAACGTATTTTGAAATACTTGAAAGGTACGATTAATTTAGGACTTGGGTATCCCAAAAACAATAATTTTTCCTTCACTTATTATTCAGATACTGATTATGTGGGTAGTTAAGTAGATCGCAAGAGCACGAGTGGCACTTGTCATTTACTTGGCAGCTGTCTTGTATCATGGATTTCAAAGAAACAAAACTCAGTTGCCCTATCCATGGCCGAGGCAGAATACATCAGTGCCGGTGCTTGTTGCGCACAAACACTTTGGATAAAAATACACTTTAAACGATTGCGATGAATATTTTTCAAAAATTCCAATTTTGTGCGATAACACTAGTACTGTGTATATGACTAAAAATGCGGACCAACACTTAAAAACTAATCATATAGATATTCTCTCTCACTTTATGCGCGATTATTATCACAAGGGTAATATTATTCTTGAGTATGTGCCAACTGAAGATCAATTGGCAGATATCTTCATGAAACCCTCGGATAAGGCTCGCTTTGCTACTATTTGAGGATGCCTAAATTTGATAAACATATATGCATGATTTCATGAAGTTTTTGGATTGATGTTGTGTGTCACGCCCCACTTCCCAGTAGACGGAAACGGTGACGTGGAAAGCCCGCAACATATTTATTCAGAGAAGGTCATTCCCTAAATAAATATACTAAGCGTATTGAAACAATAATAAACAATACAAGAATAAATGGAGATTGTAAAAATTTTCAACAAATATTTTTATTTACATTCAACTTCCAATATTTACAAATACATGAGTTTATGCTAGAAAGTAAATACAATAAGGAAAATGCATAAAAAAAAAGTGGCATACATAAACTGAAGAAAAAAGAAGCTGAGCTAGCCCTGAGTAGCGATCTAGTTGTAGCCCTCCTCTGTGTCTTCCACTTCCTCCATCTCGACCGTATCTGACGAACATTCCAAGAGCTGAAAAGTGGGCGGAATGCCCGTCAGCGAATTAGCGCTCGGTAAGTCCCAAGGATAAATAAGAGTAAAGAAAATGTTATTGTAGAATATTTATATGACGAGTAAGAGTATATGATCATGGGTAAATATTCTATAGGTCTCTATATGGTCACTATGTTAACGTTAAGTTCCAAGTGTGAATGTCAACGCAGCCGTAGAAGTATTCACGAGCTCAAGAGTGGGGCTCCAGGAACAAGGAAACACGGGCCTATTTCATGTGTTAGCATCAGGGCTCTAGGTTGTGGATGAGTCAACCCGGCTGATATTCGAGTAAAATAAAAAAAAGGTTAATATGGGACTCCTGAAGCTCCGTTGGATTCACACAAGAAACTATCCCAAACACCTCGAATATAATATATTATAACTGGTTAATATACTTAATTGGTTTGATTGATTGAGTAACATGTCTTGATCGAAATCATAGATTGCAATCTTGGTTCGAGTCAAGTTGGTTCGAATAGTTTGGGTTCGAGTTCATATTCGAGTTTAGTTTCGAGTTAGGTTAGAGTTTGAGTTTGTGTTCAAATTCGAGCTCAACTTTAGATTCGAGATTGGATTCGAGTTCATGTCTTTTTCATAGGAATTGATTTAAACTGTTGAAAATCTTATGTTCGAGAGAAATCGGCAATTGCTGCACATGGATGGCAGGATTTGTTTCTTTTTCTAAGACAATTACCATTGATAACTCCGTTAAGTTGTCTAACATGAATAGGCAAGTACTCGCTTTCTCTGGCTCACTGGGGCTCAAAAGAAATGATACCGTTTAAATCTATATTAATTTTAGAGTCCTTAAAATATTGTTTGCATATCTTGAGGGGATTTTATGAAAAATACTTTAATATAGTTTAAAAATAAACTCGAGGGTGATTTATAATATTTAACGTTTTCATGAACATGTAATTGTTGTGGTGTTTTGGTGATAAAACCTAGCTTTTTGAAAGTTTATGGTACTTTTGTGAAAACTACTACTTTTGGAAACTTGGTGGTATTTTATTAAAATTATAATTTTTCATTTTAAAAATATAGTTTCATAATACATTTTTATTGAAAATACAAATTCATAGTTTTATATAATTTCCCCAAAATTTAGTTTGTTTAAAAAAGTCGTATTTCTTAAAAACCGCATTTTTTATTTCCTTTCGAGAACGAATACTCCTTGAGGAGTTTTGCATCTCACTCTACTATCCCAAAGATGTACGATAATCCGCACCATCTATTAGCAGGTCCCCTGACGAGGGTTGTAGAGGCGTAATTGCCGAGAATTTCAAAATACCGATTAAAAGAAACCCGTTTTGTAAAGGAGTGGTATTTTAATGTAAAAGTTATTCTTTAAATTAGCAACATGTTTAGAGTACCGTGCTATGAAACCATAGTGTGCGTATGTGGTAGGTCATTACTCCGAGAAGTTTTCCTAAAGGTATATTTTTAACAATGATTGAAAAGGGGTTATACTAAAGTTCATGGTATTTTAATGAAAAGTTTGTTTTATGATAGTTTCACATGAAAGTTTTGATTATACTCAAAGCTAAATGATTGTAAACCAAGCTACAAGTAGTGTGAGAAAGTTATTTTGACCTATTTTGCTTTAAAACGGAGAATACAAAAATTAAAACTATACATATCGGAGTTAATTCCACTTTTCCGATATGTTTTTAGAAAATGATTTTGAGATGAAAGAAGAAGAGAGAATAGATACTTATGAGTTTAGATGGTTAACAAGAGAGAGAAGAAGCCTTTGGGTGTCGTGGTTTCGTCGGAGATACTTCGGTCATCGAGTTTGTCTTGCTACTCCACTCGGGTGCTTAACTCCACTTGGTACTTAGAGAGTTTGAGAGAATTTTTGATAGAAATTTCAGAATGGGGGAGAGCTAGGGAATGGAGTGGTATTTATAGTAAAGAATTAAGGTTTGGGAATTAAAAATGTGGATTAAAAGAATTTAAATGGTGTTAAATGGTGAATTGAAGGGTTTCTGTTTGATTGCAGGAAAATCAAATAGTGCAGGGGAGTTGAGGGGAGTTGAAGAATCAAGTGTGCAAAGCACGGGGGGATTTGGGCTACATCGACCGTCGGCCCCGGCCATATGATGAAAACGGGCGTTTGGATCTTGATGATCCGTCTCGAGATTTGTGCCACGTGTCAAGTTAGGTGTGTACACCTCATTGCACTTGTTTGATTTTTCTGAAACTTTTCTTTTTTCCATGTATTGCACGTGCAACCCTTGGGCTTCCGAAAAAATTAAAAAGAAAAAATCCTACAAATAATTGGGTCTGATAGGAATTGAACACATAGGCTATGTCACAGCAGTGCAGAGGCTTTACCAGTGAGCTACAAGTTACTTATTGCTTTTATTTAACAAAAATAACTTTTAACTTTTACACAGAATGTAATACCCTTTACTGTGAAATACAAGAAATCTTTGTACTGTGATTTCAGAGTCATTACATAGTGAGATTTGAATATTAGTTTATCTGGTTTGGAAAAAGCATTTTGAATATTGAAAACTATATGATATTTTCTTGGATTTCGATATGTTTTAATATGATCTATAGTAATTTCTAAGTTCACTTTGCCAAACGGCTTTTGCAACCTTTTTAGAGGAACTCGGTTATGGATTTCGTTATTTATAACGAATCCTGTTCACGAGTCTAGCAGAGATGTCTCAGAATGCTCAAAGGGATAATCGATTCATCAAGTGAGAAATGAAGTTAAACGATCAATGTCATATTTTCAATGAGATTTGATGGTAAAATAGTTTTCAAAACATAATATAATGTTTTGATTAAGTCTTCAATGCTGAGAAGTCGATACACGAGCGAGAGTATGCTTAATTTCTTTGATTCTTCATGTTGCAGATTTTGAGCCATCTCATAGTTCCTTGAGCCGTCTCAAAAGCCCTTTTCTTTGATCAGTTTCTGACATTCTGTGCATATATGTTTTTAAGACGTCTCAAATCTTATCGAGCCGTCTCAAACATTGACAATTTTTCTTGTTTGAGCCTCTATTCGTATGAGCCGGCTCAACTATTTTTGTGCCGTCTCAAATGATTTTTTTCAGATTTTTCAATCCTATTTAAATTGGTCCCGCACCTCCATCTTTCTTACAAGCCGTCTTTTCTTCACTCAAACAAAAACCCTAACTCCTAAAATTCTCCCTTTCTCGACCAAAATCCTTCGATTCTGATCGATTTCCCTAATTTTCTCCGTTGATTCTCGCCGATCCCCTCTCACCCCTTTCAATTCCTTTGACCTCGACTATTTTGATGGCTCCTCGAACAACAAACCCAACGACTAAGGCAAGAAAACCCTCTGCGAAGGCGAAGAAATTGCAAATTGATATCACTTCTGACTCCGTTGAACAAGAGGCTTGTTCCCCGCCAAAACACGGAGACGCGGCCGCACGGGTCCATCTCGCCTGAATTTCGGGACAGATGCTAATTGGTGCTATCCGTCAACCTCTCCGAAGATACTAAGTTGATTTATGAAACCATGTATCGAAGGTTTAAAAGGATGTGGCCGATGTAGCAGACTTCGTCAGATTCCCCCTCGTTGAGGGGTTTTTGATTGTGGGGACGCCCTTCCCTACAGGCGCAAGCCCCTGCAGTTAATTACGCTACCGCATCGCAGTAACAACTTTCTCCTTCTCCAGATGGTCACTTCGTGTCGTGGGTGTTTGTTTTGTTTTTGGTTGCCCGTGGATTGTATACGGAGACCAATTTATGTTGTCGTCTGTAGGGCGTGGATTAGTCCAAATCCGTATTCTCTTAGATTTGGGTTTGGGAGTTGGGTTTAAAGATACGTTAGTCTCATTTAAGACTAAGATCAACTTAAACGTATGATAAGGATACGTTGGTCTAATTTCAGACTAAGGTCAACTTAACGGGATCGTTTAAATCCAACAAGAGAGTGTTTGAACTCTATTGTTTAGTTTAGGGACATTGCGGTCGATTAGTTTAAGGACATTACGGTCCAGCGTTAGTTTAAGGACATCTCGGTCTATGAGTTTAAAGACCTCACAGTCAAGGTTAAGGACGTCATAGTCCGTGAGTTTAAAGACCTCACAGTCAAGGTTAAGGATATCATAGTCCGTGAGTTTAAAGACCTCACAGTCAAGGTTAAGAACATCATAGTCCGTGAGTTTAAGGACCCCACAGTCCGTGAGATGTTTGGTTGGCGGGACCCATCACCTATCTGAAGACGTTGAAGGATTACAACGACATGTATCAGAGGGGTTCAGAGATGTACCCTTGAACCAGTTTTGGTTGGGAAATCTGTAGTCCAATTTGGGACTAAGATTAATTAATTAAATTATGAGCACATGGGCTCAGTTAAATCTGAACTGAGGACTTATGGCCAGTCTTGGGCTAAGTCCAATCAAGTTAAAATGTTTAACATTTATTTTGGGCTGTTAAGCACTTGTTTGGGCTCAGCCCTTTTAATAATGTTGAGCATTGATTTAGAGTTCTGACAGTATTTCTGTCTTTTATTGAATGCTGAGCATTCATCGTAGCTCTTGGCTTATTAAAGAACAATTTACGTTCTACCCAAGTGCACATAAAAACATGTGGCGCACTTGGCACTAGCGCCAGTCGATGAGCGCAATGCGCTATGGTTGAAGCGCTAACGCGCTTAGCGCTAGATGAAGAGCGCTGATGTGCTTAGCACTTTGCGCTAGATGTAGAGCGCTGATGCGCTATAATTGAAGCGTTGAGGCGCTTGGCACTGGTGCCATATAATGAGCGCAAAGCGCTTTTAATAATGCAGCGCACACGTGAGGAGCACATGGCGCGTTGAGCGCTGAGCGCTGGCCAATGAGCGCAGTGCACTATTGTTTGAAGTGCTATGGCACTGCAACACTTTGCAGTGCTATGGCACTGCAACACTTTGCGCTAGATGAAGAGCACTAAGGCACTTTTAAATTAGGAGCGCTAAGGCTCTTCTTAGGTTAAGTTTGCGCTCTGAAGATTATCTTCTTTTTGATAAGAGACTTTGTCCCAAGATTCTAAGAACAAAGTTCTTAATTTACAAGAGATATTTCAATCTCTTTTTGATGAAAGGTTTTGCCTTTATGGATCTGTGATCCTAAGAGAATTGAATAATTCTCACCCCTTTATAATGAAATGTTGATAATCTCTTTTGTGAAAGAAAACTTTGTCTTATAGATCTATGATCTGTGAAAGAAGTAAATACTTCTCTTTATATTGAGACGATTTCGTCTTTCTATTCTGTTTACCTTGAAAAAGAATTGTCTTCTTTTGCCGAGAGCTTCTTCTTCTTCTTGAGATTTTCTCAAAGTTTATGGGGGTGTTCCTCTGTACAAGACTTGAAGTCTTGGGTCCTTTATATAGGGGAGGCTGATTTGTTGAATCGGTTAAAGAGATGTATTCTCTAATTGATTTGGGAATTTCCCCACCGTCGGATCTTTGATCCAAGAGCTTCTGGTTTACAGAAGATAATCTTCTTGTTTTAACAAGATTGAGAAATCTTTCCCCTTTACAGAATTTGTTCTGTATTTTAGTGATTTTCAATCACCATTGGATCATTGATCCAACGGTGTTCCAAATTCAGGGCACAATCTTTTCTATTTGGAAAGATTCAACAAAATTTTATTCTTTTTAATTGATGATTTAATCATATCCGTTGGATATTTGATCCAACGGTGAGGAACATTTAGTTCTAGCGCTAGCGTTTATGCGCTCTGCCCATGGTGCGCTACTTGGAGCGCAGCGCTCTTAGCGCTAGCGCACACGTGCTTTGCACGTGGTGCACTACTTGGAGCGCAGCGCATCTAGCGCTAGCGCCTATGCGCTTTGCACGGGGTGCGCTAGTTGTAGCGCAGCGCTTTTATAAAAGCGCAGTTTTAATTCAAAGTTTGAATTCTGAATAGAGCTTTGCTCTAATTGGGGAAACAAATGCCCCCCCACCGTTGCGCTCACGGGGCCCACACGTGGATGCAGCGGTGGCAACATCTCGACTCTTGGATCAACCGAGGAATTGAAACGGCACTTAGTGCCTATAAATAGGTCCCTTGGCCCTTGAGATGACTCATGTTCATCTTCAATCTTTCTTGAGAAATTATTTTCTTCCTCAGAGCGCAGCTCTTCTTCTTAAGAATTTTTAAGGACAGAACTCTGTCAGATTAGGTAAAAGAATAATTTTTTTTGAAACATCTTTTAAGGTTTCACCCATTAACAGAGCCTTGCTCTTCATAGATCTTTGATCTAAAGAAAATCCTTTTTAGGGTTTTATTAACAGAGCTTTGCTCTCTAAAAGGATATTGCTTATGATTTCTTAATCCATTAATGGAGCTTTGCTCCTTTCAGATCATGTAGATTTATTAATCTTTTTATGAAGAACTCTTAAGAGTTTGTTCATGGATCTTGAAGATCAAAATGAAATTTTATTTTTGATGGATTATTCCATCATCTTCTCAGAGAAAGGCTCTTCTTGAGGAATTTTATTCCTTCATCATTAGACTTTGACAGATGTCTGTCTAGTGAAGAGCGCTGCTCTCAATGGGAGTTTTACTCCTCTGCCCGAGGGATTTCTCATTTAATGAGAATCTCTTGAGGATTTCTTCATTTAATGACAGACTCATCCAATGATGAGGCTGTTTTATTAATGATGAACTGTCGTCTAGATTTTGTGGGTCCCCTTTGGTCCCTTTTAACTGCATTGCAGTGCGGTACGGATTTATAGTACTTTGTAATAGAATTTAATTTATAGTATTGGCGGCTGAAAATTCGTTCTTTTCTGCGCAGGTACTATGTCTTCCAACACCTCCTTCCTGTTCATTCGCTCAGAAGGCGGGTTCCCTGAAGCACCCGTAGACCGTGAGGTTTTTGCGTTGATAAAAGACATGACCCGGAGCACAAGAGTCTTCATCTATGGGGTAAATGGTATGATCAAATTATCATGGGCCGACGGAGCTTTTCCTGTGCGACACCCTCGGAGCCTATCTCAGCGATCGCTTATGCAGATGCACCTCCGATAAATTACACTGTGGAGGAGATCAACTAGACTTCAGAAGGTCTCCTTCGGCCTTCTATTTCCGCAATACCCGTGCAGCCGCCGGTGGCTTTGGACATCCTAGGACGGAGCATATGTCAGGGCGAGTCGCGCCCTTAGGGACAGCCATACAATGTAGGACTAACTCCCCGTCACCCAGCCGGGTATTTGCAGTGGGCTCGGTATATTTTATCGGTGAAGAAATCACAGTTGATGAAGCTCGGATTGTATCCCGCCGTTTACGCTTCTTTGTTTCAATATTCCACACCTCCTACATGGTGGGTCAGGGCATTTCTGGAGCAGTGGAACATTCCGACCCATACCTTTCTCCTATCAGATCGAGAAGTCTCTATTTCTTTGGAGGAATTTGTAGAGGTCTCGGGTTTACCCGTTAAGGGAGAACATTATGAGGAATTGGTTCCCCCGGATGAGTATATTTTCGCCACCAAATCAGTGGTAATGGATCTTACTCCCGAGAACGCTATTCAACACCAATTTCCGAATTTGATAAAGGTGTTGAATATCTATGAGAACCTCTTTCTTGCATCCGAAGGTCGTGGAGTTAATTTTACGGCTTTTATCGCTGAGTTTCTTCGCCCGGAAGTATTGAAGGAAGAAGTCGAGAAATTCGCCACTCTTGACGACCCCTTCGGCTTGGGTTTAGGCAATCTGCCAGCGGCGAAGACGGATCAGAAGAGCTTCTTTCTACCCGATACCCCGGTCATCCCTTTTGCGAAGCTGGCGGCTCCTGGGATTGACGAAGAAACGTTCTTTTTAGGGTTTCTTGGGTTATGGCTGAGTTGGTTTGCACTTCCCATGCACCCTCGCCGTATGAGGCCGTCCGTCTTCTATCCTGCACATCGGATGGTTGCTGGGATACAAGTGGTTGTAGGGATTGCTGGGTTAGCCCATGTATATCATGGCCTCAGCCTGGCAGCGGATACCACTGAGCCAGGGGTGCAGTCGGTAAATTTCCCGATGCATTATTTTACGTCATAGCTCGAGTTGCACATGCTAGGCGTCTTTGGCATCCACAAGAGGTCGAGTTTTTATGACAGGTGCAGGTTCCCTCGGATCATGCGACTGGTCGGCGCCTCTATTGTGACTCCAACGCAACGGGAAGCTAGAGGCTTGCTTCTTCGCCCGTGCACGGTTGGGGCTGGCATGTCTTTTACTGATAAAATTTTGACCGTCGGCCAGGAATCGGGGAAGACGGTGCTCCCCTTGCAGGACATATTTAAGAATGGGGCCTCCGTCTTGAAAGCTCGGGAAATTCTTCATCTATACTCTATCCGACCGGGCTTTCTCGTATTCAAGATGAATGACTCGACTTTATTTATGAGGTATAACCCGCATCGCTTCGCCTACCAGCTAAGTTATAATCGGGGCGTCCCACTCGAGGCTTTCTTGGCAGAACCGGCCGCCACTGAAGAGGGTACTCAGAGCGCACTACATCATTTTATGCGCTTGAATACAGGTTCCAACTTTTTTATCAGCGAACCGAGTTATGCTCCGCAAGCCCAGAATGTGTATGTGGCATGGTACCAACATTTGATGGGTGCCGTCATTAGGGAGGAAAAGCGATTGCTGCTTGATCGCAAGGGCGCAGTGCCGGCTGGTGATCGAAATGTTCCTCTGAAGCGACGGAACATTGTTCATCCTCCCCTGAGAGAGGTCACTACAGTTGAGCCTCCACACGTGCTAAGCCCTACGCGTGGGTTTCCCCCATCCAGCGCGCCTAAAAAAGAGGTGGCTGCCGCGTCCCCTGAGTCGGACGTAGGAAAAGAAATTAGGACTCGTCGTCCAAAGGCGCCTACTAAACACAAACTCGTGTTATCGGCCACCGGCGCCCGTCCTTAGAAGAAAAAGAAACAATTACTTTCTTTGGACACCATATTAGGCTCGACGCCCCTTGCTCCATCTAGCGAAGGCTTGAGCGAATATAGGACCAATGAGGGTTTATTCGGGACACTTGATGATACCGATTTGGAGGCTGCCATCGAAGCTTCCAAACAGGCAGCCATCCTCGAAAAAGAACTGGCCGCCCTTGCGCAGTCAGGTATACTTTACCCTTATTTCTCCGTTGTTCATTCTTTTATCATGCTGTGACTAACGCTTGCTGTTTTAACAGGTGCCTCCACAGGAGAAGTTATCGCTGCTTCGCTTAAAACCTTTAGAGAGGAGGACAAAGGCTTCGCTTGAACGACCGATGAAGGATACCGTAACGGTTCCGGAGGAAAAACCTAGCTCTGATGATAATATCCCCTTGGCGAAGGTCCTGAAGAAGTCTCCTATCCCTGTCAAAACCGAGAAGCAGCTCAAAAAGCAGACGACAAGGGGAAAGAAGTGACCTTCTACAGTCATTAGCTCTGGGACAAAATGGGGGAAGAAGACCGTTACTAGTCCGCCAGGAGACAGTCTTCTTTTTCCTGGTTCATCCGCCGAGGAAGCCGCACAACTGGCTGAGGCCATAAGACGCTCACAGGATGAATCCCAGAATGTACGGATCCCGAAGAGGCCTTATCCCGCTGTCTTCTTTTATGAATATCCTCCATCGATACGGCGGATATTCATAGGTCCTTTGGAAGAAGGGGCGAGAGAGCCCTTAAGCAGGCTGTCTCAGCCGACGCCGAGGATGCACTTTCGTTATGGACCGGTGGCCATGAGTCTACCCTCGAACCTCAGCGAGCATACCTCCTGAGGAATGAGCGTCGGCTTGAACAAGCCATACTAGAAGCTCATATGCGCATTGGTACACTTATATATCCTTTTGTAGTATTTTGCACTGCGTATATATATATATATATATACATATCCTTATCCTCGTGCAAACTTTGCAGGGACTTCGCTGATGGCAGAGGATCTGAGTCCAAGTCGCGCCCTGACTATGGATTCTGCAAATATCCCCGATGAGACACTCGTAGGTGTGGAGGGGATTGCCACGGTTTTCATTCCTGCTATAGAGCTTCCACCGACGACCTCCGTTCCTTCCGCGCTCGTTGGCCCTGAAGAGGTGCCTTTACCCGTCGTAGATTTAATAGACCTTTCCGGTGACGGCCTTGAGGTGGTGGAACAAGTGGCTGAAATCACCGTTCCTGAAGTGGTTGTTGTGCCTCAACCAGCAAACGTTTCCGGTGATGTGCCCAATGGTACGGAGGAGGCTGCTGAGGCTGCTATCCCTCCTGTTCAAAGCGGGAGGAGTATCGAAGGTATTATCCCATACTTTGTCTTAAACGATATTTCGATTATCTGAACCTTCCTTGTCTTTTTCAGAGCTACGAGGCTTGGCGGTGTCCATTGCTGGCCTATCTCCCAGGAAATCTTTCCAGTGTCTGCTGGAACTGGCTGCTCCATAGGCGATATCCCCTCAGTGTATCATTCTATCTTCCGGACAAGGTTGGCATTGTTCGCTCCTTTTCCCGATATTGTTACTTCTTCATATAACAATGTTCATGTCTTCTGCAGTTCTGGAAGCTGATGATGGGGTTGAGGTCCTCGAAGGGCCTGGGGATCTTCCAGACTTTTCTTGTATAAACGTGGGTAAGTAAAGTTTCGACGCCTTTGCAACCGTCTTCTGTTTGCAACCTTCGTCGATCATTCATCAATCTTTAACAGCCTTGCCTACTTTTACCCCGTTGGAGACTCACATTCTCATGCCGTCAGGCCCTTATGCGCTGCGTGCATCCGAACGTATGGCCAAGTCAAGCTTTCACTCTTTGTTAGCATTGATCGAAGATCTTCGTGTTGGTAGCTCGCTTACGGCCGAAGAATTTGCTGCTGAAGCCAACAATTCTCTCCCCTTTCTTGCCACTTATCACAGTGAAGCATTGGTGCAAGCCTTGGTCGAATTTTGTCGTCGAGTGGAGGCTCGCTTGTATGGTCTTGAATGCGTGCGCCTTCCTTCGGAGGTGGTGGCTGCGAAGACAAGCTTGCAGGGACTGATTAAGTGGTACGCCGCTAATACGCTTTCTTGTGAAAAGAGGCTCCGCCGAAAGTTCTCAGAGAAGAAGCTGGCTTCAACCGCGCTCGGGGAGTTTCAAGCCAAACTTACAGCTAAGACCACGCACGCATATGAACTTTGGCAGCAGCTTCAAGTCGCAATCAAGAACGTGGTGGCTGTTGATAAAGCTGTTACCTTTACCCGCACGATGGTTGACGCTCATAAAGCTATTGAGCAGAAGCTTGAAGGCCGGCTTGCCTCGCATCAGGCCCAACAGTCGGAAGCGGAGGCCCGTCTTGCAGCTATAGTCAATTTTGAAGCAGAGATCCAAGAAAGGAAGAATGAACTGATGAACCTTTTGAATCATCCGCCAGCTTGAAAGATGTATTATTTTTTTATTCCTTCTTATACGTGTTCTTAACTGAAAATATATTCTTAATTCTTTCATAAATTGTACTTTGTATTCATTTTGATTCATGAATAAAAAGACGTATATACTTTTTTATGGTGATGTGCTCATTTTAAGATATGCATTTCGTTAATAGTTTATTTAAATCTCTTTGCAAGACTGTGCCCTTGTTTTTTTTTAAGTTAAGATGTTTGTGATTCGATTTATCCCAGAAACAGAGCATTACTCTATGATGGAGAAGTTACGAATTAACGTATATATATATATATATATATATGTTTTTTAAGACGGAGCATTGCTCTGGTTGAGAAGGTTATGAGTTGATATTTTTCCATGTCGGAGCTTTGCTTGACGACAGGGAGTGTCGGAGCATTGCTCAACGATAAGGGGAGCTATGAGTTATCATGTATCCAAGTTGAGGCTTTTCCTGATGACAAGGAAACGTCGGAGCATTGCTCAATGACAGGGGGATGATATGTGTCCAAGTCGAAGCTTTGCTTAACAACGAGGAGGTGTCGGAGCATTGCTCAACGACAGGGGTTGACATAAGGTCCAAGTCGAAGCTTTGCTTAACGACGAGGAAATGTCGGAGCATTGCTCTACGACAAAGGTTGACGTAAGCCATACGGGGCTAAGATTGACATTGGCCATATGGTGTCAGGGGTTGACTTTATCCGCATTTCACGGAGTCAGGGGTTGCTCTGGATGGTTCCCACGGGGTCGGTTTGATATAGCCGTGTTCTGCGAGGACCAGGCTCCGCTCTGGACGTTTCCCACGGGGCCAGGATTGACATAGGCCGTGTTCCACGTGACCAGGAATTTGCTCTAGATGCTTCCCACGGGGTCAGTTTGACATAGCCATGTTCTGCGAGGACCAAGATCCGCTCTGGACGTTTCCCACGGGGTCAGGATTGACATAGGCCGCATTCCACGAAACCAGGAATTTGCTCTCGATGCTTCCCACAGGATCATAGCCGTGTTCTGCGAGGACCAGGCTCCGCTCTGGATGTTTCCCACGGGGTCAGAATTGACATAGGCCGTGTTCCACGTGACCAGGAATTTGCTCTGGATGCTTCCCACGGGGTCTGATTGACATAGCCGTGTTCTGCGAGGACCAGGCTCTGCTCTGGATGCTTCCCATGGGGTCAGGATTGACATAGGCCGTGTTCTGCGAGGACCAGGATCCGCTCTGGATATTTCCCACGGGGTCAGGATTGACATAGGTCGTGTTCTGCGAAGACCAGGATCCGCTCTGGACATTTCCCACGGGGTTAGGATTGACATAGGCCGTGTTCCACGTGACCAGGAATTTGCTCTGGATGCTTTCCATGGGATCTGATTGACATAGCCGTGTTCTGCGAGGACCAGGATCCTCTCTGGACATTTCCCACGGGGTCAGGATTGACATAGACCGTGTTCCACGTGACCAGGAATTTGCTCTGGATGCTTCCCACGGGGTCTGATTGATATAGCCGTGTTCTGCGAGGACCAGGCTCCGCTCTGGACGTTTCCCATGGGGTAAGGATTGACATAGGCCATGTTCCACGTGACCAGGAATTTGCTTTGGATGCTTTCCACGGGGTCTGATTGATATAGCTGTGTTCTGCGAGGACCAGGATCGGCTCTGGACGTTTCCCATGGGATCAGGATTAACATAGGCCGTGTTCCACGAAACCAGGAATTTGCTCTGGATGCTTCCCACGGGATCATAGCCGTGTTCTACGAAGACCAGGCTCCACTCTGGATGTTTCCCACGGGGTCAGAATTGACATAGGCCGTGTTCCACGTGACCAAGAATTTGCTCTGGATGCTTCCCACAGGGTCTGATTGATATAGCCGTGTTCTGCAAGGACCGGGCTCCGCTCTGGATGCTTCCCACGGGGTCAGGATTGACATAGGTCGTGTTCTGCGAGGACTAGGATCCGCTCTGGACGTTTCCCACGGGGTCAGGATTGACATAGGCCATGTTCTGCAAAGACCAGGATCCGCTCTGGACATTTCCCACGGGGTCAGGATTGACATAGGCCGTGTTCCACGTGACCAGGAATTTGCTCTGGATGATTCCCACAGGGTCTGATTGACATAGCCGTGTTCTGCGAGGACCAGGCTCCTCTCTAGATGCTTCCCACGGGGTCAGGATTGACATAGGCCGTGTTCTACGATGACCAGGATCCGCTCTGGACGTTTCCCACGAGGTCAGGATTGACATAGGCCGCGTTCCACGAAACCAGGAATTTTCTCTGGATGCTTCCCATGGGGTCAGTTTGATATAGCCGTGTTCTGTGAGGACCAGGATCCACTCTGGACGTTTCCCACGGGGTCAGGATTGACATAGGCCGTGTTCCACGTGACCAGGAATTTGCTCTGGATGTTTTCCACGGGGTCTGATTGACATAGCCGTGTTCTGCGAGGACCAGGCTCCGCTCTGGACGTTTGCCACGGGGTCAGGATTGACATAGGCCGCGTTCCACGAAACCAGGAATTTGCTCTGGATGCTTTCCACGGGGTATGATTGACATAGCCGTGTTCTGCGAGGACCAGGATCCGCTCTGGATGTTTTCCACGGGGTCAGGATTGACATAGGCCGTGTTCTACGTGACCAGGAATTTGCTCTGGATGCTTCCCACGGGGTCTGATTGATATAGTCGTGTTCTGTGAGGACCAGGCTCCGCTCTGGACGTTTCCCACGGGGTCAGGATTGACATAGGCCGTGTTCCACGTGACCAGGAATTTGCTCTGGATGCTTTCCACGGGGTCTGATTGACATAGCCGTGTTCTGCGAGGACCAGGATCCCCTCTGGACGTTTCCCACGGGGTCAGGATTAACATAGACCACATTACACGAAACCAGGAATTTGCTCTGGATGCTTCCCACGGGATCATAGTCGTGTTCTGCGAGGACCATGCTCCGCTCTGGATGTTTCCCATGGGTCAGAATTGACATAGGCCGTGTTCCACGTGGCCAGGAATTTGCTCTGGACATTTCCCACGGGGTCAGGATTGACATAGGCTGTGTTCCACGTGACCAGGAATTTGCTCTGGATGCTTCCCATGGGGTCTGATTGACATAGCCGTGTTCTATGAGGACCAGGCTCCGCTCTGGATGCTTCCCACGGGGTCAGGATTGACATAGGTCGTGTTCCACGAAACCAAGAATTTGCTCTGGATGCTTTCCACGGGGTCTGATTGACATAGCCGTGTTCTTGGAGGACCAGGATCCGCTCTGGACTTTTCCCACGGGGTCAGGATTGACATAGGTCATGTTTTACGTGACCAAGAATTTGCTCTGGATGCTTCCCACAGGGTCTGATTGACATAGCCGTGTTCTGCGAGGACCAGGCTCCGCTCTGGACATTTCCTACGGGGTCAGGATTGACATAAGCTGTGTTCCACGAAACCAGGAATTTGCTCTGGATGCTTTCCACGGGGTCTGATTGACATAGCCGTGTTCTGTGAGGACCAGGCTCCACTCTGGACGTTTCCCACAGGGTCAAGATTGACATAGGCCGTGTTCCACGTGACCAGGAATTTGCTCTGGATGATTCTCACGGGGTCTGATTGACATAGCCGTGTTCTGCGAGGACCAGGCTCCACTCTGGATGCTTCCCACGGGGTCAGGATCGATATAGGCCATGTTCCACGTGACCAGGAAAGGTTGACTCTCGGTTGTTTATGCATCGTCGATTCATGGAACTGGGAATTTTGCCGCAGCTCCGATTTGTTGATGTCGTGTCTGTTGAAATGAGACGGGTATTGAGATGATCTCCAGGCTGTCTGTGAACCATTGAGATTTGGCTTCTTCTTCTGATGGAGCCTGGGGAAGGATGGTTTGATTCCTTCTTTGTTTGCGCCCCTGGATTGTATACAGGGATTGATGTGATATCACCTGTAGGGCAAAAATTTCATTTCTTTCAAAAAAAAATTTATTTCTTTCCTCGATGCTCTATCATTCAGCTTTTATATCGCGAAGGTTGCGATTGCCCAATCATTTCGGCTATTTTTCGCGGTGCCCAATCATTTCGTCTATTTGTTTTATTTTTACTCGCTGCTTTTTTACTGCGAGTTGCCCAATCATTTCGGCTATTTTTTATGCATACATTTTTACTTGCTGATTTTGTTGCAAGTTGTCCCATCATTTCGGCTATTTCGTATGCTTTTGTGATTCGCTGGTTTTTCGCTGCAAGTTTGGGATTTGATACCGATTGAGGCATCAGCATCGCTACAACTGGGATATTGCCAGGAGCGAATCATCATTTGCCTTTGTCGATGTCGAACAAAGATGGCTTAGTAGACAGGGTTAGGATCCTGTCGACTAAGGCTTTTGACTTCATGAGCCGTAAGGGTCTCATAAAAGTATTTCTCCCTACGAGTCGTGAGGATCTCGTAGGTGTGTTTCCTCTTTATGAATCGTGAGGATTCCCAAGTGTATGGCTTCTTGTAAGTCGTAAGGATCTTACAAGAGTATTTTCTACTTCTACGTCGAGAGGACTTACAAGGGTTGTTCACCGTGTAGACATATCCCTAGCCATGGATGGGACTTTGATAGAGAAATGTTTATTCGCGCCCATGGATTGTATGCAAGGGTCAATACTGAACCGCTTGTAGGGAAAAATTGGAGGTTGTGATGGCTTAAGAACAGGTTCAGATCCCTGTAGCTTAAGACTTTTGAATCTTATGAGCCGCGAGATTCTCATAAGAGGGTTCTCCTTACGAGTCGTGAGGATCTCGCAAGTGTAATTTCTCCTTAGGAATCGTGGGGATCCCTAAGTGTGTTTCTCCCTGGTGAGTCGTAAGGATCTCACGCTCACAAAGTCGAGAGGACCTTGCAAGTGTCTTTTAACGAGGTTGCGCCCTTTCGGGTTTTCACAAAAACTCGCTGGTAGCCATGCTGTTTTTACTTACGGAGCTCTTTCGGGTTTTCATCCATGCCCATTTTGCTTATGGACATACCGTTTTTTTTTGTGTCAGGCTTAGGATGCTGTGGTCCGTAGTAGTTTATCGACGTCTCGGTCAACAACCAGTTTTACGACATAGTGGTCCGTCGTTAGTTTAAGGACGTTCCGGTCCGTTGTTGTTAGTTTTAGGACATTTCGGTCCGTTGTTAGTTTAAGAACGTTTCGGTCCAAGAAAAGGAGGTCGGATACTACTTACAGAGTTTAGGCTTAGGAAGATAGTGAGCGGACATAGGCGTCGATATCTATCGTTGACCTAGGCCATGACTCGTCAGGCGTAGTATTTCTTTAGGAAGCGACCGTTTATTATCATGAAAGGTCTTTCACCATGCATGTCCATGAGTAGATAGGCTCCACCCTGGTAAACTTTGTCTATGATATACCGGCCTTCATAGTTCGGCTCGAATTTCCCCCGCTTGGCACGATTGGGGATCATAGGCCTTTTGACCACTAGCACGAGTTCACCTTGGCGGAATGTTCTCGGCCTAGTCAATCTCTCATATGAGCGCATCATCTTTGCTTTATAAGCCTCCAGACTTTGTTACGCCATGAGTCGGGTTTCATCAAGGGCATCGAGCTCCTCAAGCCGAAGGTGAGCATTTTCTTTGTCTGTTAGCTCGTAGTGAACGGCCACTCGTAGAGAGGGTAAATCTATCTCGAGAGGGAGTACCGCTTCTGTGCCGAATACCAATGCATACGGTGTTGTGTTTGTGGCTGTTTTGAACGTAGTTCGATACGCCCAAAGAGCTTCATGCAGTCTCTCATGCCAGTCCTTCTTATTTCGAGGCACCGTTTTTTTCACGATCTTCGTCAAGGTCTTGTTGAAAGCCACAGCTAGACCGTTATCTCGAGAATTATAGACTGAAGAGTATCTCCAGTCTATGTTATGCTGTTGTGCGAAACGGCTGATCTTGTGGCTTCTGTAGGCCGACCCGTTATCGGAGATGATCCGTCGTGGAGTTCCAAACCGATAAATAACGTGCGTCTTGAAGAAATGGAGGATATTCTCCGTCTTCACTTCCCTCAGCGGTACTGCTTCTGCCCATTTGGAGAAGTAATCAGTTGTCGCCAAAATGAATCGATGTCCTCTGGACGATGCTGGTTCGATGGGGCCGATTATGTCAGTCCCCCACATTTCGAACGGCCAGCTAGCCACCGTTGGATGCAGTGGATTTGGATACTGATGGATGAAGTCCCCGTGAATTTGGCACGAGTGGCACTACTTTGCATATTCGAGGCAGTCTTGGATCATTGTGGGCCAATAATAGCCAATCCTTTTGATCTTCAGCTTCATCTTCGGTCCGGCTTGGTGAGAACCGCAGAGTTCGTCGTGAGTTTCTTGGACGACCCTCCTTGCATCTTCAGGTCCCAGGCATCTTAGCCACAGAGAATCAAATGACCTCTTATACAGAGTATCATTGACGAAGGCAAAGGATAGAGCTCGTTTCATGAGCTCATGTCTTGAGGACGCATCTTCAGGGTTCGGCGGGATTTGAAGTAGTCTATAAAGACTTCTCTCCAATCTTTGGCCTTTTCCTGGTCCTTTATTTGTAGAGCCATTTGCTCGGTAGCTCCCTTTTCTTTGGAAGACTCCGGAGATATTTCTACCGGTGCAAGAACCCGACGGCTTGCACAACGATCCTCAGGTCATCGAGGTTCTCGTCAGCCAGTTTTTTAGCGAGCTTGGCTAATGTATCCGCCTTGCTATTTTCCGCACGTGGTATATTTTCCAGCATGTAGGAGGGAATTTGAGTCAGCGGTTGCTGCACTCTTTCGCCGTACTTCACCAGCTCTGGCTTGCACGTTTGATAGTCGCCATTTACTTGGCTAACGACCAGTTGGGAGTCTCCGTATATGAGGAGGTTTTCGATTCCCATGTCGACAGCGATCTCAAAACCCGCTATCAAAGCTTCATATTCGGCCTCATTGTTTGTCCTTGGCTCTGTTAAGGAGAAGGCGAAGCGCATTATCCCCCTTTGTGGAGTTATGAAGATGAGGCCTACCCCAGATTTGATTATGGGGGTGCTTTGTTTGCGCTTCTTCATGGAAGATGCTCCATCAAAGTAGAGTTCCCACTGGGTATCATTTTCTCTTCTCTCCCCGTCGATCGTGTCAAATGCGTGCTCGTCTGGCAATTCGCAGTTCAAAGGAGAATCGGCAGGTATCGGATGCTCAGCGAGGAAGTCGGCGATGGCCTGGCCTTTCACTGCTTTGAGGGGTCTGTATGTCACCGAGAATTTCATCAAGAGTAGGGCCCATTTAGTGAGCCGTCCCGTTAATATGGCCTTCGACATCAAATATTTGAGAAGATCCACCTTTGATATGAGATGGACCTCATGTGCCAACGCGTAGTGTCTGAGCTTCGTTATCGTGAAGATCAACGCCAGGCAGTGTTTTTCAATGGGGGAGTAGTTATTTTCTGCCCCCAGGAGAACTCGACTTAAATAGTAGAGAGCTCTTTCTTTCTCTTGGTCGTTCTCTTGTATCCATAACGCGCCTAGAGAACCTTCAAGGGCGGTTGTATACAGAATAAGAGGCTTTCCCTTGACCAGAGCGGTTAGCACCGAAGGATTCTGTAGGTATTGTTTGATTTCGTCGAGCGCGCTTTGAAATTTACAATCCCAGACGAAAGGAGTCCCTTTCTTCATTAGGTGACTGTAAGGACGGCACTTGCCGGAATGGTTGGCTATGAATCGCCGGATATACGCGAGCTTTCCTTGGAGAGACCGCAGTTGCTTGAGAGTTCTTGGCGGAGGCATTTCCATGACCGCCTTGATCTTCGACGGATCTATCTCAATGCCTCGGTGTCGGACGACGAATCCTAGGAACTTGCCCGAGGAAACTCCGAACGCGCATTTGAGAGAGTTCATTTTCAAGTTGTATTGCCGAAGGCGTTGAAATACGATCTTCAGATGCTCTAGATGTTTCTCGTATGACTTGCTTTTAACTACGAGGTCGTCGATATAACATTCGACGATTTCATGTACGAGGTCATCGAAAATCTTCGTCATGGCCCTCTAATTGGTGGCACCAGCGTTCTTTAGATCAAAAGGCATCACCTTGTAGCAGAATATGCCAAAGGGGTCCGGAAAGCGGTATGCTTCTGGTCCTCGGGATGCATCTTTATCTGATTATATCCTGACGAGCCATCCATGAAGGAGAAAACTTCGTGAGTGGATGTGTTATCTATCATCAGCTCGGTGACTGGTACTGGAAAGTCGTCTTTTGGAAAAGTTTTGTTAAGATCCCGGAAGTCCACACATATGCGCACCATCCCATTTTTCTTCATTACTGGAACGATATTGGCGATCCAGTCAGGGTACAGAACCTCTTGGATGAAGCCAGAGTCGATTAGCTTCTTGACTTCGGCATTGATGCTCATCTCAAGCTCGAGCCGCATTCTTCTCGGTGCTTGTTTGATCGGCCTGACGTCCGGAGATATCGCCAATCTGTGCACAGCTATTTCTGGATCTAGCCCCGGCATCTCAGAGTAGTTCCATGCAAAGCAGTCTTTATGCCGCATGAGCACGTCTTTAAGCGTAGCCACCCTTTCTTCAGACAACAGCTCGCTGACGAATGTCGGCCGCAGGTCACTTGCCGTCCCCAAATCAATTTTCTTGAGGTTATCTGCAGTAGTATGTATTCCATCTTTCAGCTCTTCTGGCGCCGGTGGAAACTCTGAGATTACCTCGTCATCATCGTTTTTGAAGCACCAGGGGAGGTCATCCATATTCTCGGGCACTTCTTCTAACAGCGTTATCACATGGCAGGTACGAGATCGTTTCCAAGACCAATATTGATCTGGTTCTATTCTCGCTGCATACGTAGCTTTCGGTTCATACTTCTGCGGCGGGGTTACTCTCCAACTGCTGGATAGAGCGAACCTGCCGAGTTGATACTGGTCTTCTATCCAATCTTTGAATGTAAAGCAATCTTCGAGGGGATGTCCTATTGCTCGGTGATAGGAGCAATAATCTGGATGATTAACTTCACTTGCTTGCTCGGGGTGCTTGGACTCCGGGAGTGTCATCATCTGATATTTTATAACAAGATCGAATATCTTCCTTGTCTTGTCTTAGGGAAAAGAATATGCTTGACCCATCTTCTTTATAAGAGACGAATCCAGATTGCTCGATTCCTGATCGCATGGCTTCTTGGACCCGCTTTGTCGCTGTCGAACGCTTTTTCCGTTCTTTGGTTTATTTTTGCCTTTGCTTCGGGCCTTTTGTATGACGGGTTGACAAGGAAGAGAATTTTCATTTTTCGTAACCTGCTGAAGGAGGCGCTGCATTCTGGCTTTCCCATAGATGGCCATTTCGCAATTATGATCGTCTCGAACCTTTTGACCCGCTTCCCTTATAAGCTTTTCCATCTGTTCTTCGAACGACGGACTTGGCATTTTCACGGCGGGAGCTCGTTCTGGTTCAGAGTTAGCATCTTCCCATAGAGCGTCTCCTTCTTCATCAAAATCATGTATGACATAGCAGTCGCGGAATAGCTCCCGTTTCTTGGATCAAACATATCCAAGCCCGATCGTTTCCATTCTCCTGTTGGGCAACTTTCGTTGAGTTCCGAGAACGTTCCAGATCCTGTTATAGAACCGTGCTTGTCGAGCAGTTTGCTTAAAGGGTACACCTTGGCGTCTCAAGAGTCTCTTTAGTCCGTCTGTGTAATATCTAGGCAAACGGATGGGCTGGAGCCTGTCAAGTGTAGAATCCGCACCATGCCAGATTTCTTTCTCCACTTTGGTTTCCCCAGATCGGTAGAATAGGATTGCCTTTTCACCCTTTCGCCTGGGGGGACATAGAATGTCTGCAGTTCTTGCACACTATAGGCATTAAGTGCATCGAGCTCTTTGTAATGCTCCCGTGGAACCATGGCGATTTGCAAACTCTGATTATCGCCAGCGAAGGCTTGTATCGATGGTCGAGCGGAGAATACAGCATTGACCTCATCTTCCGAGTCGCTGCCGAAGACCAACATAGGGGTAGACGGTCCCAGCTTGTTGCATTGGGGCGGCCCTGAATAAACTATTTCTTCTTCGTCCTCGGTGTCACTCCCGAAGACCGGAATAGTGGTGATAGCTTTATTCTTGTCCTCCGGTTTGCGACATCTTTCTGTGTCTTCGAAATCAGGCAGGAAGTATTTGGCATCTTCGTACTTTTGGACTTCATTCACGAAGAATGGGTTCAACTCCCCCGTCACAGTGTACTCGAGACCATCTTTGAAGTACTTCATACACTGATGTTGTGTAGAAGGGATAATGTTGTCCTCGTGAAACCAAGGCCTGCCGAGCAAAGCGTTGTAGCAAGTCTTGGCGTCAATGACGTGAAACTTGATGTCAGTTACTAGCAGCCCAAAATGCAGCGTCAGTATCACAGACCCGAGCGACCGTGATGACTGGGAGTCGAACCCAGAGATAGTGATCTTATCCCGAGCGAGGTGTTGAACGCTCATGCATATCTCCTTCAATACTCTTACGTTAAGGAGATTGACGGAGGACCCATTGTCGACCAGGATTTTGCCTATCTTGATGTCATGACAGTATCCGGAGACATAGAGGGGACGGTTATGCCCGCACGTCCTGAGGAGGAGATCTTCATCGCCAAAGGTGATATCGGCAGTGTCCACCTCTTCCGGCTCGTCTTTCATCTTTTCTTCGGCAAGGAAAGCTTGAAATTGGTCGGGCTCTTGTAATGCCCTAATCAGAGAATCTCTCGCCTCCTTAGATAGCAGGAGGGCGTCGAGAATGCTTAGTTGTGAGGGGATCTTCCTCAGGTGTGCAAGAACGTTGTAATCCACCTTACTTTTCTTGGGGGTCCTTGGCTGCCAGCTCTTCGACGACTCGATCATCAAGGGAGATATCTTCAGGGACTTTTTCTTTCCCCTTATCCTTTTTGTTCGAGCCTTTATTCGGGTCCGAGATTCTTCTCAGGTAGCGTGCGATTGCGCAGCTGAATGTTCTCACAGCTCTTCGGTTTTTCCTCCTTTCCTGAGGTGAATTCTTTGAAGAGAGGGCCAAGAGTCATTTCTTCATCAGAATCGCTCCCAAAGGTGAGAACATGCGATCCCCCGGCGTCGACCATGTGACAGTTGCCGGTAGTTCTTCTATGCTCATCAGTCATATTTCTTTGCTCCCGACGAGTCTTGCGTTTCATCCGCTTGAAATGCTGCCGGTGAGCAACATATCCCTGCCACCAGTTTTTAAAAGCGTCGCACTCTTCGGTGGGGTGTGCAATCTTTCGATGATATAAGCAGTAACTAGGATGTGTTTCCGCTTCATCAGGAGTGTTTTCTTCGGAAGGTGGCAGCTTCATTCCCATTGATATAGCCTTGGCGAACCTCTTCCTCACCTTGAATCTGATTTTATTTGCGGTGAATGTACTTTGATCTGGTGGGAGTGTTTCAACCCTTTCGTCCAGTCGCCGGCGTCTGGCTTTTTCAAATATGGACATCTCACGCTCTCGAGCAGCTTTGCTTTTAAGAAGAGCTTCGTCCAGGAATGCATCAATCATTTCATCTGATGATCCTAAAAGTTCCGGCTCAGGATCTGCCCCCAGTTTCTCTGCATAAGGAGCTTCTTCATCATTTATCGACGAGTGAGTGATCACATGGCAGCTTGCCACGTAATTCTCAGATTCATCCGACGAGTCTTCTCCATTGTCATCATCTCCGTCCTCAAGGACGTGGCTAAGAAACTCTTGAAGTGTGACTGGAGTCCGCGCCTTCTAATTATATTCTTCTAGCACGTCAATCTTCTTTTGCAGGTCCGTGTGCTTGTCCCCAGGTTTCACGGGCTTTTTGGTCTTCTTCTTCTTCTTCGAAGACTTTGACGGCTGGGTGTGAGCACTTTGGCTATCACCACCAATTTTTGGAGTTGGGCGCGGTTTTAGCATTCCCTCGATGATCTCAAGTTCCAGTGGATTTTTCCACCTAATCGCCGGACATGTTTGGAGATCCTTCAGCATTCTTTTAGTCTTGGCTGAAAGAACGACCTCCCATGGAGTTTCTTCCACAAAAGAGCATGATGCCCTCGGTGTGTCCCCCTTTTTAAGAGCATGCAGTTGAGGCGGGTTTACTTTCCACTTCTCGGACAGTGCGAATTTGCCCTGTTGATACTGGTCCTCAATCCAGCCTTTAAAGACGAAGCAATCTTCAATCGGATGGCCTATCGCTTTAGCCTCACCGGATTGCAATGGGCGTTTTGGATTTCGCAAATTGATGAGCCTGTTGCGCATTGCCAGCTCGAACAATCTCTTTGTTTTGTCCCGAGGAAACGAATAAGGGCGCTTTATTTTCTCATTATAGAATTGCCGCCTTTCGTCCAGGCGATCAGTTAGTTTTGGGCCACTGGGCTGCTGTTGAGCATTTGCGACGAAGGTCGCTTTCCCTTTGCCCTTTTCATTCCGTGGTTCCGGCTTCAAAGGAGACGGTCTATGACCCATCTGGTCCATTTGGGCCAGTTTGTCAATCAGGGCTTGGAAGGTGGTCGGCTTGAAGAACATCATGAATTGGGAGATGGTCGGTTGAGGGTCAAGAATGCTCACGAACATGCCCACTATAGGCGCTTCTTCAATGCGCTGCTCACATTTCGACCATAAATTTCGCCATCGTATTATGTATTGAACCCATGTCTCTCCAGGTTTCACCCTGGCATTGATCAATGCCGTTATTGGGGTGCGTTCACTAGCACTCGCGAAACGCTGGGTGAATAGTAGCTCCATCTCTGCAAAGGTTTTGACAGAATCGTTTGGAAGCTCCGAATACCACTCAAACGCCGTTTCCGACAAGCTACCAACAAACTGACGGAGCAGAAGTTTATCATCACCTCCGGTGTTGCCGCACAAGGCTCTGAATTGAGTGACGTGCTGACGCGGATTTCTCGTCCCTTTATATACATGGAATTTAGAGATCGTATATCCCGGCTGGTACCTTATTTGGTCATACCAGCCTGGATATGGTCGCCCAGTTTTAACAATTTGGTTGGCCGCTTCATTCACCTGGTGAGCTCGTATTTGCTGAGCGATGTAGTCGTCCAAGGCGGCCTTAGAGATTGTCTCTTCTTTGGCTGCTGAAAGAGCCGGAGGAGGGTTCGATGATTCCCCTCTGTCGTCTTCAATGATAATCGGGGGGTCTTCAGCTGGAGGTTCCGGCTGTAATATCATCCCGGCCATATCTTGGAATAGAAGAGCCATTCGTTTTATGTTGGCCGCCTGTTCCGCGGCCTCTTTTTCTTTCCTCTCGAGTATTCTTTGGAGGAATTCAGTATCAGTTTCTTGTTCCCGACGCTGCTCTAAGGTCTCTGGATTTTCTTTCGGCCCAGTGAGTGCGGCCATTGCAGTCAGCATCTCCTGAAGTTTCTGCTGCTGTTGTTCCTGAGCCTTCGTTATCGATCGGGTAAGCGGTCGATGACCCGTGGAAGCACGGCTTTCCTCTTTTCCGGAAGCCATATAAACGGTATGTGTTACCATGCCCCCAGACTTGGAGCGTTTAGAATCAGCGTCTTTGTTGTTTGCCGCGGCTACAGGGGATTTCTCCGGCCTCCTTCTCTTGTGAGCGGTTGATGTTAAGGGAGCCGTTGCAGCGAGCACCCAGACGGATGACATCTTCTGTGGTACCACGGGGTGGCTCTTTTCTTGCTGAGCTTTAAGCTTCTTTGGCTGGCGAGAGTAGCCCTGGTTAATCACCGATTCCTGGACCTGTCGTCAGACTTTGTAAATTTTGGAAGAAAGCCGCTGAGGGTGCTGCTCCAGCTTCTTTTCTATAGTAATCTCCATAGGTGGAGGAGATCTCTTCAGTACGGCAGTCGGAGCGTTCTTATGAACCCTCCTAAGCAGTTCAAAGCTGTTCCCAGTTGGAACAACAGCATTGATTTCCACCATGGGAGCTGGTAGAGTCAGTCCGGAAGGGGAATTGCCCCTACCCTTCCTTACTCGGCGCCAGTGGCGACGTCGAGCGTGTCGTGCGGTTGGGATTGTCTTAGCTGTAGGGGTGACTTCCTCATACCCCCTGTTTTGGCGAAGGGTTGTCGTCAGCGTCAGCCTCTTAAAGACCGATGTCCGTTGAGCAGCAATGTCCAATCTGTCAAAGACAGACCTCTGGGCAGGGGAAGAAGCTTTGAGGACTTCGCTTAGAGCAGGAGCCGGAACGGCCAGCCTTGTGAAGACTGACTTCTTAGCAGAAGAAGCCTCTCTGATAATTTCGTCCGCTTGAGCCAGGATGGCTATCCGCTTTGGGATGGCTGCTTCAGGTATCGCAGGCTTTTTGGCGTTCTGGCCCAGTCTGTTCAAGATTGAGGCGGTGGAGTTAGGCGACCCATTGAGAGGGGCCGCAGCAGTGGTAAGTCGATCAAAGACCGGCTTATTTGGGGCTTCTTGCACTAACAGCGGGGCATTGAAGCTCACCGGTGGGATCATAGTCCCAAAGAACAGCCCAGTGGTGGCCTGAGTTACTTGCTCCACCGGCATCTTGAACAGTGAGGCCGCTTGGGGCCTGTAGGTTACACCTCCAGATGAGGCAGAACGGGAGTTGCAGCCGCAGTTGGAGCAATTGGAGGCCATTTGATGTTAAGTTTTCTGCATGGGAGAAAAACCAAATCTTAGTATCTCGAACCCAAGGGCAATCTTATCAAACCGCGATTCGTTCTCGAACACGACACACAAAGTGTGGAGTGGAAAGAGGAAAAGGTCCCACCGGGCGTGCCAGAATCTGTTCCCCGCCGAAACACGGAGACGTGGCCGCGCGGGTCCGTCTCGCCTGAATTTCGGAGCAGATGCTAATTGGTGCTATCCGTCCACCTCTCCGAAGATGCCAAGTTGATTTATGACACCATGTATCGAAGGTTTAAATGGATGCGGCCGATGTAGCAGACTTCGTCAGATTCCCCCTCGTTGAGGGGTTTTTGATTGTGGGGACGCTCATCCCTGCAGGGGCAAGCCCATGCAGTTAATTACGCTACAACATCTCGGTAACAACTTTCTCCTTCTCCAGATAGTCACTTCGTGTCGTGGGTGTTTGTTTTGTTTTTGCCCGTGGATTGTATACGGAGACTAATTTATGTTGTCGCCCGTAGGGCGTGGATTAGTCCAAATCCGTATTCTCTTAGATTTGGGTTTGGGGGTTGGGTTTAAGTATACGTTAGTCTCATTTGAGACTAAGATCAACTTAAACGTATGTTAAGGATATGTTAGTCTAATTTCAGACTAAGATCAACTTAACGGGATCGTTTAGATCCAACAAGAGAGTATTTGAACTCTATTGTTTAGTTTAGGGACATTGCGGTCGATTAGTTTAAGGACATTACGGTCCAGCATTAGTTTAAGGACATCTCGGTCTATGAGTTTAAAGACCTCACAGTCAAGGTTAAGGACGTCATAGTCCGTGAGTTTAAAGACCTCACAGTCAAGGTTAAGGACATCATAGTCCGTTAGTTTAAAGACCTCACAGTCAAGGTTAAGGACATCATAGTCCATGAGTGACAGTCCGTGAGATGTTTGGTTGTCGGGACCCATCACCTCTCTGAAGACGTTGAAGGATTACAACGACATGTATCAGAGGGGTTCAGAGATGCCCCCTTGAACCAATTTTGGTTGGGAAATCTGTAGTCCAATTTGGGACTAAGATTAATTAATTAAATTATGAGCGCATGGGCTCAGTTAAATCTGAACTGAGGACTTATGGCCAGTCTTGGGCTAAGTCCAATCAAGTTAAAATGTTTAACATTTATTTTGGGCTGTTAAGCATTTGTTTGGGCTCAGCCCTTTTAATAATGTTGAGCATTGATTTAGAGTTCTGACGGTATTTCTGTCTTTTATTGAATGCTGAGCATTCATCGTAGCTCTGGGCTTATTAAAGAACAATTTACGTTCTACCCAAGCGCACATAAAGCATGTGGCGCACTTAGCACTAGCTCCAGTCGATAAGCACAGTGCACTGTGGTTGAAACGCTAATGCGCTTGGGAAGCGCTGACACGCTTAGCGCTAGATGAAGAGCACTGATGCGCTTAGCATTTTGCGCTAGATGTAGAGCACTGATGCGCTATAATTGAAGCGTTGAGGCGCTTGGCACTGGTGCCATATAATGAGCGCAAAGCGCTTTTAATAATGCAGCGCACACGTGAGGAGCACATGGCGCGTTGAGCGCTGAGCACTGGCCAATGAGCACAGTGCGCTGTTGTTTGAAGTGCTATAGCAATGTAACGCTTTGCGCTAGATGAAGAGCACTAAGGCACTTTTAAATTAGGAGCGCTAAGGCTCTTCTTAGGTTAACTTTGCGCTCTGAAAATTATCTTCTTTTTGATAAGAGACTTTGTCCCAAGATTCTAAGAACAAAGTTCTTAATTTACAGGAGATATTTCAATCTCTTTTTGATGAAAGGTTTTGCCTTTATGGATCTGTGATCCTAAGAGAATTGAATAATTCTCCCCCCCTCCCTTTATAATGAAATGTTGATAATCTCTTTTGTGAAAGACAACTTTGTCTTATAGATCTATGATCTGTGAAAGAAGTAAATATTTCTGTTTATATTGAGACGATTTCGTCTTTCTATTCTTTTTACCTTGAAAAAGAATTGTCTTTTTTTGCCGAGAGCTTCTACTTCTTCTTGAGATTTTCTCAAAGTTTATGGGGGGGTTCCTCTATACAAGACTTGAAGTCTTGGGTCCTTTATATAGGGGAGGCTGATTTGTTGAATCTGTTAAAGAGATTTATTCTCTAATTGATTTGGGAATTTTCCCACCGTCGGATCTTTGATCCAAAGGCTTCTGGTTTACAAAAGATAATCTTCTTGTTTTAACAAGATTGAGAAATCTTTCCCCTTTACAGAATTTGTTCTGTATTTTAGTGATTTTCAATCACCTTTGGATCATTGATCCAACGGTGTTCCAAATTCAGGGCACAATCTTTTCTGTTTGGAAAGATTCAACAAAATTTTATTCTTGTTAATTGATGATTTAATCATATCCGTTGGATATTTGATCCAACGGTGAGGAACATTTAGTTCCAGCGCTAGCGTTTATGCGCTCTGCCCATGGTGCACTACTTGGAGCGCAGCGCTCTTAGCGCTAGCGCACACATGCTTTGCACGTGGTGTGCTACTTGGAGCGCAACGCATCTAGCGCTAGCGCCTATGCGCTTTGCACGGGGTGCGCTAGTTGTAGCGCAGCGCTTTTATAAAAGTGCAGTTTTAATTCAAAGTTTGAATTCTAACAGAGCTTTGCTCTAATTAGGGAAACAAGGCTGCTTAGCCACGACAATCCAAGCGAGTGCAGTGTGCTTCAGGCATAGGCAATGTAAATTTCAAGCAGACTGTGAAGAAGCCTCCGAGAAAAATTCCCAAGCCTAAAGGTAATCTTTGATCGTCGTCATCCACTCCTTCTTCGACACCAAAAGCTACACCCATCTACGTTTACTGTTCCATTGTCTTCCTTACCTACTATTTTCCATACATCTACTCATACTTTTGATCCCCTGTATCACAAGCAAGGTCACCTTGATTTCCTTAAGGCTACTTTATCTCGCAAGGTGTTAACTGGGTCAATAATCAATTTTGATGGCTTAGATGATTGGCATGTTAAGTCTCTTTTTGAGTATCAGGGTTGGATGGATTTTCTTTCACTTGATTGCACAACGTATCCTTATGTTATTCGATATTTTTTTGCTAATCTAACTCGTGACCCCCTTTCACATGAAAGTATTAGCTCCTACTTTTATTGTAACTTCATTTTTTATCCCAAGATTTTGAGCGCTATCTTGAATATCTCTAAGTCTAGTCTCGATATCCATGACAACACCCTTTCTATCTTTCCATCGTATCTGGTGAATGAAATCCCCGCAACCGCTTCTCTTTTGATCCATAATGATACTACTCTTATTGATTTCGAGCTTTTGGATCCCTTGACTCCTCGCGCCCGCCTTATTGCTAAGATTCTTAGTTTTTGCATTCTTCCCAAGGCGGGAAGTCATCACAAGTACACCGATTGCCACAAACTCCTTGTTTACTGAGCTTCGTGTTAATCTTCCACGTTCTCACTGCAAGCATTTTTGGTATCTCGTCAATACTCGCAACACTCTTGCTTTTGGTAAAGTCATTACTAAGATTCATGAACACTTTGATATCTCCGTTGACAAGTTCCCGTTTTAAGCCTCCAACAAGCTGTTCACTAAGTATAACGTGAAGTTCATGAACATCTCACCTGATGGTATTGTTTCTGACGATGATTCTCCATCTACACCTTCTATTCCCACTGCTAATCCTGAACCGTCTACATCCGCTCCTCCTCATTGTACTGATGATCCTCCTCGACTATCCACTCCTATTCATGATGATTCTCCTCCTCACACCAATAATCCTCCTCTTGTTCTTTCTGATTTTGAGCGATATCTTCTGTATAGGATTGATGCTCTTGAAGCTCGCCTCCTTAATCAGCCGAATGATTTTAAAAATCGAATGGATGTACCTGAAGTTTGTCTCGCAAATAGGCAAATCTTTTCGGAGAATTGAATTTTGTCGTTCATTGCCCGATGCTTTGAAGTACAACCTCCCCGTTCTGCTCCTGTCTATCATCCTCCATACTTTGGCACTCTTCTTTCGACTTCGACAGATCCGGCTACTCCCGCACCGTAGTACTTCGATGATGGCGACATATTAGAGCGTAGATATTATGTTTTTTTTATGTAAGTTGTTTTATTTTGGATGTGATTTGAAGAACAATGGATGCAATATTTTTTTTTGGTTGTGATACTACTATGGAAGTTGTGACATTTGGCTATGAATATTTTGGTGGTAATGGTGATGATAATATTTTGGCGGTGATGGTGCTAACATTTGTCTATAGATGTTGGTTTATGGATTCATTTTGGATATGATAAATTTTATGGATATCTTATAAGGGATATGGATGTATTAGTGATGATGCTGTTTTGGTGATGGAGGATTTTTTTTTATATATTATATTGGATATATTGCCTCTCATATATTTGGATTTTGATATCATGACTATACTTCTGTACATGTTTTGTGTGGAACTGCATGTTATTATTGTCGTTTATATCTACAGGTACTACCTTTTTTATTTTCAACAAAAAGGGGGAGAAAATGGGTATTTACAGGTACAAGATATTTATGAACATACATATTTTCTTTGTCTATATGCACATGGATTTTTCTTTTACAAAACTTGAATTCTTGCATAATTGTATGGATATTGAATTCAGGGGGATTTTTAGAGTATCTTTATTTCTGTTCCTACATTTGGTTATGTCTCAATATCGTTTATTGTAAATTGGTGTTGTCAAATATCAAAAAGAGAGAGATTGTTAATCTTGTTGGGTAATATCACGTTGGTTTTTATATTGGACAAAATACTATTTAACTATTT
The DNA here is from genome assembly GCA_030015575.1 of Agapanthus africanus. NCBI lineage: Eukaryota > Viridiplantae > Streptophyta > Magnoliopsida > Asparagales > Amaryllidaceae > Agapanthus > Agapanthus africanus. The sequence continues at coordinate 123,631,179 of CM057350.1, read as the reverse complement.
TACACACTGACGATACTTGTGGTTCAGTTTTATGTTTTCAGTGTGAAAGACATAACATATATTACAAATCAAATAAAATGACAAGTATAGCGATATCAAAACGCAAAAGAACATGATGATATGAACTTACAAAACACACATATGGGGAAATCAAATTGAACGAGCTTAGAAATATCAAAGGAAGCAAACAGACATAGCAACAAGGAATTTTCAAGACAAGGAGCTAAAGGTATAAAAAAGAAATGATTTGAGAGATGGAGACTCAAGCGACTCAAAGAATATGCTACAAATAAGTAAAAATTGTATTTTCTCTATTTATTGAATCGTAAGTCATTTCGTATGAGTCACACAATTTTAAACTTTCAAAATCTCTCAAATATCAGATATGTCAAATTTTGAGCCGTCTCTAATAGTCCTGAACCGACTCACACTGTCTTTGATCTCTTCTCTAAGTTCTTGACATCTTGAGCCGGTTCATCTTTGTCTTGAACCGTCTCAATCCTATTCCCTGAACATTGATTTTTGTTCTGTTATGTTGGATATAGGTGTCCTCAAGGTAATTATTGTAATTGAAGGAGGACCTATACGGGAGAACAATCTTACTCGAGATGATAGTATGCTGTCTTGTTTGTCTTTATCTGTCATGTAAACACATTTTACTAGCTATCACATATCATTTAAACATAAGATAAAACCCTAGGATTTTTCTTCACTACCAGGAAGATGATGGAGATCATACTAGTAGGGCCTGGATAGTTGATAAGCACATCCTTAAATTTCCCTAGTCGTAGGAGTATCGAGACCGGGCATCGGTACTCCAGTTTAGACTAGTGTGTACATTTCCTGACCTGGTTGGAGGGCGATAGCTGATCTTATAGCTATTGGCGTTTGACATCGAGTATTGTATACAGGTTCTCATTGGATGAGTTACACTGGACGGACTCACCGAGAACTCCTAGTTGGTAATATACCAATGTCAGATAGCAGTTCTCTGGTGACATGAGTATAGAGTAGTCCTTAGGACCTGAGATCGCCATAGTGTCGCATGTGTGTTCGCACTATACTTAAACTTCTACCCTACCACGGCTTAAAGGAGTTCTGCAAACGGGTTTCTGTTGGGTATCGTCCCGAAGTATGTGGAAACAGTGAGCGGTTGAGGGGATTCGTTTTTTCCGATATAGGGAGTTGATATCGCACTATGCACGACATGACTACAACCATAAGTCGATAGCCATCACAGTGGAGATAAAATGATAAGTGTTATCAGTTGTATCTCCGGTTGGTTATGAGTTCTCTATCACACGACTTATCGAGTTATTGGGGCCTAACAGATTCCAAACCCTAGACTCGATATGCGATACTCTTAGACGAAGAGACGGACTGTACGGTAATGTCACCGATAGACTTTGCAGGGTTCAGTTGAGCTTGCTCGTTGACCTTCTTTTGATCAATACATGGGTAGCCGTTACGTGCAGCTAGTACTGTTGACTTGCTTGTGGACTATGGATATGATCCTAACTTACTACCAACGTATTGTCGAGTTTTTAGCGTCCCACACAGAGATTTCCCAGCACATGTGAAATGATATATGACACATATAGGGATACGTACAGGAGTTCGATTAAACACGTGTTTTGATACACGCATTGTAATCGGGTGTTTATTGATATTAGCCGGTATATATATGATATAGCCTGATTATTAAATCTAGTGTTGATTTAATAATTAAATGTATATTATATATTTATATATTTATATATTAACTAATATCATGCTTACTTTATTATTTTCTTCTCTTTATTAATATTTATATTTGATATAAATATTGTGACATGTATATTGATACATATGAGATGGGCGTATAAGAATCATATGGTTCAAATGAGAACATTGTTATTCTTTTATTTTCTTTTAAAAGAAAAGAGAATGAGTCATAGATTTGGATGGTTGTAGAATTGATGAGGTGTTTTTCTTTGATGACACATTTTTTGTTTTGTTCTCATATTGAACCTTACCATCTTCTTCATCATCTCATCACCATAGCTTTTTCCTCTCTTAAGTTTTTCTCAAGTGAAAAAAGGAAAAGAAAAGAGTAAAATTAGCGAGCTAATTATTCTACATTTCCTACAAATCATCCTTAGCAAGTTTAATTAGTGGGTTGCTTCATTTTTCTGAGATCAATTTGAAACTAAAACTTGTGTTGGAGTTATCTCAAGGTGGATTATCTTCGACGAGGAGATCATTTTCGGCGAGGAGATCATCGAGCAAGCTTGTTTCGGTGTCACACCCCGCTTCCCAAAGTACAAAAATTTTAGGAGGTAACAAAACCAGCCATGCTACCTACGGTAAGGAAACATCCTTCCATAATCACATTAAGGCTGTCAATCAGTAATCAAGAATAGTAAAGTATTAAATCTATCTATCATATGTCTAATAGCCACACGAACAATAACCGGAAAAGATAGCGAAAGTAATAAAGATCCAAGGAATAACTAACCCGCATAAGAGCTATATCAATGAGGTGGTTCTCACTGATTGGCGATCCTGTCGAATACTCATATGCTATGTCAAGTATCTGGACCATGCAAAACCCAGACGTCGGTGCGTCATAAATATTAAAATAATAGTGTAATCAGAACAGAATGCTATAAAGAAGATATGGGTATAAACCATAATCACAGGTGTAAAACAGTGGGCTATAAGTATGTCATGTGTATTCTAAAATTTGTGCTTCTAGGTTATCTATTCTATAAGTCTTTGAAATTAATTAATGGAATCATCGATATAACTCAATAGTATCTCATGTGTGCCCGATATAACTCAATAGTATCTCATGTGTGCCCGGGACCACGGTCAAGACCCTCGGGACTGAATCCGAGACATGCCGCTAAGCAGTAAAAACAGGGTATCATGTGCATACGAATAATGTCAGCATCATCATTCCAGGGCCCGAAGCCCGTATCGACTGATCAGCCTCTGGAAAGTATCGAACTATTGAGTTACAAGTCAGGTTTCATTATTGATTTCCTTCCCCCCAGCTTTTGTATTCAACTCAGGTATTAACGATATCTACCTAATACCAATACATGATCAAGCAAGTACATATCGTGCCTATCTAGACAATAAGTCATGTCCATCAGAACAATAAGTCGGGATTGTCGGCATTAGTAATAATCCAAGTAACAGGTCTGGTAATGTGTCGTGAACATGTCAAGCAGTGTGTTAATAGGATAAATACTTGACGGAAAACAGTAACCAGTTATCTAAATACTGTAGAAATAACTAATGTATATTATTTAAAATGTAAAATTAATTAATTGACTAATTTATATATATACCTGTGTGTAGTAATATTTACGTTTGCAACTAGACATACTGTCATATAGGTAAAGGATCACGGATTACAATGGAATTATATTGAAATTACAACGAACTAGCATGCAACAAGATAAGCATGTTATTGTACAAAATACGGATTAATACTATAAAACTGTATATCGATAATACTTACTAAATATTTAAATGCATATACTATAAATAATTATATAAATATTGGAATATGTAAAATAGCATGTTGCAAGTTTAGAAACTTGGCTCGGAAACAACGGTTGATGTGCAGACGATGACGTTAATAGGTTGATCGACTATTGCTACACAAAGAATTAAAAGACAATGACGTCCGCAATGATAAAGGTGTGCAGTGGCTCAGCGCGACACGACACGACACGGTGCGTGAATCGGCACGGCATGGTGCTGGGCCTTACGGTGTGTTCATATCAGAATTTTGCATTATTATATTTCCCATTCTTAATCATATTACAAATAAATAGGTGCTTTTGATCCATGTCTGCTAAATAGTTGCAGGTTACTGGTTCTCAGAACAATACAGTGAAATTCATGAAAAGACGCTACAAATGTGAGACTACAACCAACAAATAGATGAATCTGTATGATACCGCCTACCAGTGTAAGGAACAAACAAAGATCAATGAACAGTTCAATTGCACAAAGCACAAGGGCATCATTGGATTAAAGACTTCAATGCGGAGCTCACGGCGAAAAGTCCACAACATTCTGCACTGTGGAAATCTGGAAGAAAATAGAAGATATTCTGAGGAACCAAGTAAAGAAAACAGAAGGAAAAAGCAACATGAACCAACCCTTAAGAAATGATCCAGAGATCCCACCAATTGGTTGCGGATCCGCGGCCAAACATGGCATTCTGCCGCGGTTCCGCGGCCGTGCAGTGCACGTGTCAGTGCACGTGTCGGTGGGTGTCGGTGCTTTGACCCGGCTTTCTTAAGGTAGTCTTGTAATTTCAAGTATGGATCAGATGTAAAACCTAGGGTTTCTCCTGTCTATAAATAAGAAAGCCTACAGCCTCTTTTGGGACATATCTCTTTTTATTTTTCTAGATTAAATTTTATTCATTGTAATCATCAAGAGGTGTCAATAAAGTAAGTTTTTTTATCTTGTAATTTTCCATTCAAATTTTATTTCTGCAATTTTTTATCTGCTTTTATTTATCTGCAAGTTAATTAGTTTATTAAAGAGAAAAAAAATTATAAAAATGAATTTCGTCGTAACTTTCCTAATGAGTGAGTAATTCCTCACTTGTTAGGGTTAGGATTGGTATGTTTGAGAGATGGAAATCTCTCACTCCTTTCTTGCCCATATAACATTTTAATTAGGACTCTATTTGAATCAAACACACACCGTTCACTACGGCACCCTATCCTATGAGATAGCGGTGATTCCCTAGTTAGACCGGTTGTGGTTGATTTACATAGAGCTTAGGGCTAAGAGTTAAGAAAATACGAACAAGGACCAAAAAGAAGAAACGAAGTTTCTTCCTAGTCGTGCTAATCCCCTTTGTTAACTATTACCCTAATACCTATGTTTTTAATTAGGGCAAAGAAATCAGTGAGTAGAGTTTTATTTCCAAACTAACATAATCCTAACTCTAGCAAGGCTTTAATTCAAATTAAATTCAGTGTTAGTTTTTATAAAAATCAAAACCTACCAAAAATAGGACTTAACTCGTAAGAACTTAAAGAAAGAACATGTTTTCCCTGTGGACTGACCCGTACTCAACCGGCTAGCTACCAAGAGACACCGTTATTGATTGCGGTATATTCTTAATTTTGATTTTAAAACACACGCACGCAAAAGATCCATCAATCAAATGGCGCCGTTGCCGGGGATAGCGGTAGTTATTTTCTTTTTGTAATTTCCGGTTAATTGAAATTGACAAATTATAAAAAACTGAAAAACAAACAAAAACAAAAAAAATCATCTTATTATTTTTGATCGGCTTTTGTGCGAGTTGTGCAGGAACGAAAAGACGGACTGATTCAGATCTGGAGCAAACCCAGTGAACAAAACAGCAAACAGAGGATCTGAACAGACAGAAGAGAACCACAACAGAAAACAGAAAAGTTTTGACGGCCTGATCTAACAGAACCACCGCGGAACCGCGGCAGATTCAAGAGTTTGACCGCGGAACCACGGTCAACTGCTGACGTCAGCACTTAAAAATTTCTCTGTAAGTATTTTGTCCCATCTTCCACCCTCTGTAGTCCACTGAAAAATTTTCCTGCAGGGTTCTTTGCGCAAAACTTCTTCTCGCCTCTCCAATAAATCATTTTTGTGCAGGATTTTTTGCGCCGCAAAATAAAAATAAAATTTTTTTGGCAAGTGTTTTAGATTTTGTGTGTTAATTGCTTTGCATATTTAAAACGGAAATTAAGGGGCTATAACACCAATCCAGATTGGGTAAGGATTTCATTACCCTTCCTAAGACCCCAAAAATCACTGAAAGCATATGCATCGCCCTCGAGTTAATTAAAAAATATCTAGACTCAGCCAATTAAGGACTGTCGCGCTCATTAGGACAAAAGAAGGTTGTGTGCATTCAATCGTTTATCTAAACCTGACTTTATGGTGCCTAGGCTAGACAAGTGAGAAAGGAAATTTTAAAAGGCCGGTCTCACGGTGATTCGTGAGCGGATCCCTCCTTTCTTCATTTGTGCTTACCTGACCACAATTAGCGGTGAAGAGACGATTTGAGGGATATCTCACAACTTGTCGCTTTGGAACAATTAAGAGCAGTCTAGTTGACTTAAGGAGACCCTAGCTCTAGATTTGATTGTGCATATTTAAATTGTGGTTGTTTGAAATTGTGCCGTAGTTCCATACAAATTTTGCAAAAACTCTTTCTAAAAAAAACACTTTCAAAAATTTCAAAAATCCAAAAAAACAAACAAATTTTTTTTTTAAAAATCAAAAAATATATAAAATAAAATAAAATAAAAATCACATTCCTTTTCTTCTCCTTTCTCTAATCACATCATGGGTATCCCACCTCACAAAACTCTTGCCGAACTTTGGTACCCTCAATCAGACATTACTTCATACGCTTCTTGTTTTGGTCGAATTTCGAACGACCCCTCCATGCCTAAAATCTCTTTGAAAGATCGAATAGACGCGTCTAGGACAACCAGTTGGACTCCGCAATCCACCTTATATCAACCATTTCAACCTTCACCACCTTCTTACGTTGATACCTCTTTTTCGAGTCCTGTTGTAACTCCGAAACCCATGTCTATTGCTGAACATATTGAACAATCTCGTAACCGATCTTTCACTCCTTTCACCACCGCAAATTCTTTGGATCAACAATTCCATTCACCTTCTTATCCAAATGTTGATCCTACTCCTGTCCAACCATTCAATTCCTACCAGTCCTACCCGACTTTTGCACCTTCCCTAGACATTGCTTCTGAGCAGCCATTTGGGAGTTTCCAGTATCCAAACAACTTTAAATCTTTTACTAAAACCCCGTCACAACCCATGTCTAGTCTGGAACAATCGTTGAAAGATTTTATGGTAGCGTCAAGCCAACAGATGATGGATTTGAATGCGTCCATGGCCGCCCTTATACAATCTAGTGACCCGGGAGCTAGTTTCCAACTAACTCTAAATTTTCCAATATATGATGAGGCAGTTGGACAGATTGAGAATTTGAGTGGTGAGAGTGAGCTGTACACCCTTCCAAATCAAACCTACCCATCCACTATTGAATCCCACAACTCCAGTTTTGAATGTCTATCTAGTGTCCCTAATGATTCACCAGTTGAAGATAGAATGATTAATGAGTTGTGCGACTTTGTAGTGTTTGATTTACCTAATTGTGAAGGGTCCCTTTCGAGTGAAATAATCACCAATCCTTTCGACCTCTACACCTCCACTCTAGAACTTGAATTGATTAATATCCATGTTTTTGATGAGGTGTCTAAAAAAATTGATGTTCACTTGATTGAGGATATCGACGCTGGGAATACTTTGGATGATGAACCCACGGATTTGGATGAGTTTCTCTCTCCAATTCATCATCCCGAGTCATTAAATTTTTTTTCCGAACTTCATATGCGTCTTAATTTTGATGAGAATTGCATGGAGAGTATTGAGAAAATTATTGAGGATGAAGCAGTTTTACTTGAGGAGTCGTATTTTCCAATTAATTCTATCCCTTTCATTGACTGCGCACACCCTCCTGAATTTTTACCCGATACCCTTCCTCAATCACTTCCCTCCATACTCGTTCCGACTTTGCAAGAAACCGTTACACTTTCATTTTCAATGTCTGGTTTACCAAGTTCGACGTACCCATGTTTTCTCACGAATCTTGAGGGATTTGACCCCATTTCTCGATGGGTTGATAGATTAGCACAATCGCTTTTTACACAACGATCATCACAATTTATGCTAATTTATTCACTTAATTTACACCCTCAAGTTCGTACTACACTTCTTTCTCTCTTCCGCTATTCTTCTCCTAATATACCGAGACCGTATTTCACATTTCTTCCCATACGGTCTCGCGTATTCTCCATTTCTTTCCTCTCTGCATTCTTTCACCAACCAACACACTACAGAGATAGAATATTTGAATGGTTGGTGCTCACTTTTGGCCTGTGTAAGGCCTTGTTTAGATTGATACTGTTCTCTTTTCCCCCCTAATCCTGAACTTCACCGCTTAAACAGTGGAAACACTGTTTCAAATAAGTTTAGGGTTATGTATCACTTGTAATTATATAAAAACAAAATAAAAAAATTTGGGATATTTTTGTAAATTTTCAGTTTTAAAAATAAATAAATAAATAAATAAAATAAAAAAATTTATTTACAAATAAATTCCTCTTTTTAAGAGGACCTTTTTGTAAATAACCAAAACACCCCCTTATAAATAGAACCCGACCCCTCTCTGTATTTTACCAAACCCTAAAATCTTTCTCTCTCAAAACCCTAGCCGCCGCAGCAGTCAGAGCAAGGAAATCTCGCCAGAGCGCCGCGCTTCCGCCGCACAACCTGCTTCCTGCCGCGCTTCCGCCGCCTGTTGGTGTCGTCGCCCTATGAAATCTTCAGAGGAGGTTTGCAGTTCTCTTTCCATCTCTGTTAAAATTTAAAAAAATTCAATTAGTTCTCTGTGATGGCACCAACTTTACAATTTGAGAGTGATTTTTCCCAAATCTTTGCACACACGATCAACGATAGCTATTTCGGTGAAGAGATCAGAAGGCGGGGGGGAATTTCTTACTTTTTAACCATCCAAACTCCTTCGCACTTCCAGATCTCGTCACCCGATTTTACGAGTGCATGGAAGACAGTTGCCTCTCACAACACGGATACATTAGGCTAATTTGGGGGGATAGGGAAATCATAATCGATAGGGACTTCATCCATGAAGTCACCTTAATACCTGACTACCTACCCATGACCAACCCTTCCAATTCGAGGATTATCTACCCTTGATGGGTACTGACTTTTTGAGGGAGCCACGTAAGGGCATCCAAACTAGAACCCACTTTGCAAACATATTGACTGTGTGCCGTTGGGCACAAAATAACATTTTTAGTAGTTCACACAATACTACATTTTTCACATCATCCCTTCATATCGTGCACACCTTGATGACTAGGAACCCAAGCTATGATATGTGCACGGTGTTGCTTAATTCAATTGGTGCTGGCAAAAGGGCTGCCAATTATCCATGCCCTATGTTAGTGACACAACTGTGTCGCTATTTCCTCCCTGTGGAGAAATTCGAGTTTTACATGTATGGAGGTATCCTCATTAGGCCGCTTATTGAGGGCGTATCCACGTCCTACACACACCTAAATGATGTATGGTCGCGAACTGAACCGGCTGAGCATGTACCTGCCAGAACACCCAGCTCCAGCTCGACCGCGAGCGAAGAAGAGCTTACCCCTGCAGAACATGCACGTTTACTGAGGAAAGCCACTAGGGGGATTGATAGATTGGTAGGGTTGGTGACCAACTTGGATCACCATGTGACCGAAATTGAGCACGGCGTGTCCACACTACTGGCGAGAGAGGAACGTTCCCGTTCACGTTCGAGGGGATGGCGAGGTCATGAGCAATGAGGGCACTGCTTTTGGTAAGTTTGGGGGAGGAGGTGGTTTGTAAATAGTTATCATTGCATTGCATATTTTAATTTTTGTACATATTTTTTTCTCTTTCTTTGCATGTTTAATTTTGCATTGCATTTTTATAAAAAAATTGTAAAAATTGAAAAAATGAAAATAAAAAAATATAAAAACAAAATCAAATAAAAAATTGAAAAATTATAAAAATTATAAAAATTGAAAAATTCAATTTTGGTCATACTTGACTGAAGTTTGACAAGACGGCTAACTAGCTAGGAAATACTAGATCCTAAACTTAATGAATTAAAAATCCTAAAAATAACCTTTCTTAAAGTTTAATTGTAGAAAATATATGTTCTTGTAGTTTATTTATAAATAGGCAAATTTTGAGTTCAGTTATTGGGTTAAGTCAAAATAAGGGAAGAGTGTTGAAATTTTTATTTGAAGTGTAGGTCTGAAAATTAATTCCGAACCTTAAGTCTAAATTCCGAAAATATATACCCTACAACTCGCACATACACGCACCTTGAAACTTGGGATAGTAGAGGGTCTAAAATCGTTAGTATGAAGGAAAATAAAATAAAAGTACAAGTGTGAATAAAGAGATAAAAAAATGAACACTGGTTTTGTAATTACTTAAGGCTGCGTAAAATGAAAAAAATATATAACGAGGGTGCTTTATCACCTAGTGCCTTAGACCAACTGGTTTGGGAGTCACTGCTAAAGCCTTAGGTATTACAAGACGAGGAATTACGCCTTAATGCGCAAACACATTTTGTAATCGGTCGTTAGTACCTCAAGAAGTATTAACGGTCGCATGAAGGATGTGTGAGCAATTTCATCTAAAATTCACCAACTAAAAGTACTATGGACGATGGACAAGAGTATGATAGCTTGAATTGAATTTCCAAGTGTAGGGGTGATACATACACACACGTAGGGGTATATGATTGGGGTTTTTGATGAGAGATAGGAATGAAAAATAGGACTTATATCTTCAGTAGAGATGATAAAAATTCCTAAGTTGAGATGGAACCTTAGAAGGAAAATTCAAAAGATGCTGAAAGCTAAATAAATTTACAGAACATATACAATCTTAAGTTAAATGATAAGTGAGTGTGAAAAATACGGGTTGATGATTTCTAAAGTTAAAAATAATAGAATTTCTTGTTAGAACACCAAATTGAAGAATGAAAGTCAACAGGCCAAATTGATCGGATTTTGTGGGTAGTATCCGCTGAAAACCCTCAGGAGACAACACTCCTCCTACTAGAGACACCTAGAGGTTTAACGGCTTGTTGCACGAGCTCAGTGCAATCGCGATTCCCTGCGAAAGTGAGATTAGGTTTTTCCGAGAATAAAAACGGTTTTGCTTGGGACGAGCAAAAGATAAGTTTGGGGGTATTTGTTCATATCAGAATTTTGCATTATTATATTCCTCATTCTTAATCATATTACAAATAAATAAGTGCTTTTGATCCATGTCTGCTAAATAGTTGCAGGTTACTGGTTCTCAGAACAATACAGTGAAATTCATGAAAAGACGGTACAAATGTGAGACTACGACCAACAAATAGATGAATCTGTATGATGCCGCCTACCAGTCTAAGGAATAAACAAAGATCAATGAACAGTTCAATTGCACAAAGCACAAGGGCAGCACAGGATTAAAGATTTCAATGCGGAGCTCACGGCGAAAAGTCCACAACATTCTGCACTGTGGAAATCTGGAAGAAAATAGAAGATATTCTGAGGAACCAAGTGAAGAAAACTGAAGGAAAAAGCAACATGAAGCAACCCTGAAGAAATGAGCCAGAGATCCCACCAATTGGCCGCGGATCCGCGGCCAAACATGGCTTTCTGCCGCGGTTCCGCGGCCGTGCAGTGCACGTGTCGGTGGGTGTCGGTGCTTTGACCCGGCTTTCTTAGGGTAATCTTGTAATTTCAAGTATGGATCAGATATAAAACCTAGGGTTTCTCCTGTCTATAAATAGGAAAGCCTACAGCCTCTTTTGGGGCATGCCTCTTTTTATTTTTCTAGATTAAATTTTATTCATTGTAATCATCAAGAGGTGTCAATAAAGTAAGTTTTTTTATCTTGCAATTTTCCATTCAAATTTTATTTCTGCAATTTTTTATCTGCTTTTATTTATCTGCAAGTTAATTAGTTTATTAAAGAGAAAAAAGTATAAAAATGAATTTCGTCGTAACTTTCCTAATGAGTGAGTAATTCTTCACTTGTTAGGGTTAGGATTGGGTATGTTTGAGAGATGGAAATCTCTCACTCCTTTCTTGCCCATATAACATTTAATTAGGACTCTATTTGAATCAAACACACACCGCTCACTACGGCACCCTATCCTACGAGATAGCGGTGATTCTCTAGTTAGACCGGTTGTGGTTGATTTACATAGAGGTTAGGGCTAAGAGTTAAGAAAGGATGGACAAGGACCAAAAGGAAGAAACGAAGTTTCTTCCTAGTCGTGCTAATCCCCTTTGTTAACTATTACCCTAACATCTATGTTCTTAATTAGGGTAAAGGAAGCAGTGAGTAGAGTTTTATTTCCAAACTAACCTAATCCTAACCCTCGCAAGACTTTAATTCAAATTAATTTCAATCTTAGTTTTTGTAAAAATCAAAACCTACCAAAAATAGGACTTAACTCGTAAGAACTTAAAGAAAGAACACGTTTCCCTGTGGACCGACCCGTACTCAACCGGCTAGCTACCAAGCGACACCGTTATTGATTGCGGTATATTCTTAATTTTGATTTTAAAACGCACGCACGCAAAAAATCCATCAATCAAATGGCGCTGTTGCCGGGGATAGCGGTAGTTATTTTCTTTTTGTAATTTCGGGTTAATTGAAATTGAAAAATTATAAAAAACTGAAAAACAAAAAAAAATCATCTTGTTATTTTTGATCGGCTTTTGTGCGAATTGTGCAGGAACGAAAAGACGGACTGATTCAGATCTGGAGCAAACCCAGTGAACAAAACAGCAAACAGAGGATCTGAACAGACAGAGGAGAACCACAACAGAAAACAGAAAAGTTTTGACGGCCTGATCTAACAGAACCACCGCGGAACCGCGGCGGATTCAAGGGTTTGACCGCGGAACCGCGGTCAACTGCTGACGTCAGCACTTAAAAATTTCTCTGTAAGTATTTTTTCCTATCTTCCACCCTCTGTAGTCCACTGAAAAATTTTCCTGCAGAGTTCTTTGCGCAAAACTTCTTCTCCCTCTCCAATAAATCATTTTTGTGCAGGATTCTTTGCGCCGCAAAATAAAAATAAATTGTTTTTTGGCAAGTGTTTTAGATTTTGTGTGTTAATTGCTTTGCATATTTAAAACGGAAATTAAGGGGCTATAACACCAATCCAGATTGGGTGGGGATTTCATTACCCTTCCTAAGACCCCAAAAATCACTAAAAGCATATGCATTACCCTCGAATTAATTAAAAAATATCTAGACTCAGCCAATTAAGGACTGTCGCGCTTATTAGGACAAAGGAAGATTGTGGACATTCAGTTGTTTATCTAAATCTGACTTTGTGGTGCCTAGGTTAAACAAGTGAGAAAAGTAATTTTAAAAGGCCCGTCTCACGGTGATTCGTGAGCGGATCCCTCCGTTCTTCATTTGTGCTTACCTGGCCACAATTGGCGGTGAAGAGGCGATTTGATGGATATCTCACAACTTGTCGCTTTGGAACAGTTAGGAGCAGTCTAGTTGACTTAGGAGACCCTAGCTCTAGGTTTGATTGTGCATGTTTAAACTGTGATTGTTTGAAATTGTGCCGTAGTTCCGTACAAATTTTGCAAAAACTCTTTCTAAAAAGAACACTTTCAAAAATTTCAAAAATCCAAATACAAACAATTTTTTTTAAAAAAAACAAAAAATATAAAAAATAAAATAAAATAAAAAAATTCACATTCTTTTTCTTCTCCTTTCTCTAATCACATCATGGGTACCCCACCTCACAAAACTCTTGCCGAACTTTGGTACCCTCAACCAGACATTACTTCCTACGATTCTTGTTTTGGTCGAATTTCGAACGACCCTTCCATGCCCAAAATCTCTTTGAAAGATAGAATAGGCGCGTCTAGGACAACCGGTTGGACTCCATAATCCACCTTATATCAACCATTTCAACCTTCACCACCTTCTTACGTTGATACATCTTTTTCGAGTCCTGTTGTAACTCCGAAACCCATGTCTATTGCTGAACATATTGAACAATCTCGTGACCGATCTTTCACTCTTTTCACCACTGCGAATTCTTTGGATCAACAATTACATTCACCTTCTTATCCAAATGTTGATCCTACTTCTGTCCAACCATTCAATTCCTACCGGTCCTACCCGACTTTTGCACCTTCCCTAGACATTGCTTCTGAACAGCCATTTGGGAGTTTCCAGTATCCAAACAACTTTAAATCTTATACTAAAACCCCGTCACAACCCATGTCTAGTCTGGAACAATCGTTGAAAGATTTTATGGCAGCGTCAAGCCAACAGATGATCGATTTGAATTCGTCCATGGCCGCCCTTATACATCCTACTGACCCGGGAGCTAGTTTCCAATTAGCTCCAAATTTTCCAATGTATGATGAGGCGGTTGGACAGATTGAGAATTTGAGTGGTGAGAGTGAGCTGTACACCCTTCCAAATCAAACCTACATCCCCTATTGAATCCCACAATTCCGGTTTTGAATGTCTATCTAGTGTCCCTAATGATTCACCAGTTGAAGATAGAACAATTAATGAGTTGTGCGACTTTGTAGTGTTTGATTTACCTGATTGTGAAGCGTCCCTTTTGAGTGAAACAATCACCAATCCTTTCAAGCTCTACACCTCCACTTTAGAACCTGAATTGATTAATATCCATACTTTTGATGAGGTGTCTAAAAAAATTGTTTTCACTTGATTGAGGATATCGACGCTGGGAATACTTTGGATGATGAACCCAGAGATTTGGATGAGTTTCTCTCTCCAATTCATCATCCCGAGTCATTAAATGTTTTTCCCGAACTTCATATGCATCTTGATTTTAATGAGAATTGCATGGAGAGTATTGAGGATGAAGCAGTTTTACTTGAGAATGAAGCAGTTTTACTTGAGGAGTCGGATTTTCCAATTTATTCTATCTCTTTCATTGATTGCGCACACCCTCCTGAATTTTTACCCGATACCCTTTCTCAATCACTTCCCTCCATCCTCGTTCCGACCTTGTAAGAAACCGTTACACTTTCATTTTCAATGTCTGGTTTACCAAGTTCGACATACCCATGTTTTCTCACGAATCTTGAGGGATTTGACCCCATTTCTCGACGGGTTGATAGATTAGCACAATCGCTTTTTAAACAACGGTCATCACAATTTGTGCTAATTTATTCACTCAATTTACACCCTCAAGTTCGTACTACACTTCTTTCTCTCTTCCGTTATTCTTCTCCTAATTTACCGAGACCGTATTTCACATTTCTTCCCATACGGTCTCGCGTATTCTCCATTTCTTTCCTCTCCGCATTCTTTCACCAACCAACACACTACAGAGATAGAATATTTGAATGGTTGGTGCTCACTTTTAGCCTGTGTAAGGCCTTGTTTAGATTGATATTGTTCTCTTTTCCCCCCTAATCCTGAACTTCACCGCTTAAACAATGGAAACACTGTTTCAAATAAATTTGGGGGTATGTATCACTTGTAATTATATAAAAACAAAATTAAAAAAATTTAAAATAAAAAAAAAATTGGGGTAATTTTGTAAATTTTCAGTTTTAATAAAAAATAAATAAAAAAATAAAAAATTTATTTACAAATAAATTCCTCTTTTTAAGAGGACCTTTTTGCAAATAACCAAAACACCCCTTATAAATAAATCCTGACCCCTCTCTGTATTTTACCAAACCTTAAAATCTTCCTCTCTCAAAACCCTAGCCGCCGCAGCAGCCAGAGCAAGGAAATCTCGCCAGAGCGTCGTGCTTCCGCCGCATAACCTGCTTCCTGCCGTGCTTCCGATGCCTGTTGGTGTCGTCGCCTTATGAAATCTTCAGATGTGGTTTGCAGTTCTCTTTCCATCTCTGTTAAAATTTAAAAAAATTCAATTAGTTCTCTGTGATGGCACCAAATTTACAATTTGAGAGGGATTTTTCCCAAATCTTTGCACACGATCTACGATAGCTATTTCGGTGAAGAGATCAGAAGGCGGGGGTGGAATTTCTTACTTTTTTACCATCCAAACTCCTTTGCACTTCCAGATCTCGTCACCCGATTTTACGAGTGTATGGAAGACAGTTGTCTCTCACAACACGGATACATTAGGCTAATTTGGGGGGATAGGGAAATCATAATCGATAGGGACTTCATCCATGAAGTCACCTTAATACCTGACTACCTACCCATGACCAACCCTTCCAATTCGAGGATTATCTACCCTTGATGGGTACTGACTTTTTGAGGGAGCCACGTAAGGGCATCCAAGCTAGAACCCACTTTGCAAACATATTGACTGTGTGCCGTTGGGCACAAAATAACATTTTTAGTAGTTCACACAATACTACATTTTTCACATCATCCCTTCATATCGTGCACACCTTGATGACTAGGAACCCAAGCTATGATATGTGCACGGTGTTGCTTAATTCAATTGGTGCTGGCAAAAGGGCTGCCAATTATCCATGCCCTATGTTAGTGACACAACTGTGTCGCTATTTCCTCCCTGTGGAGAAATTCGAGTTTTACATGTATGGAGGTATCCTCATTAGGCCGCTTATTGAGGGCGTATCCACGTCCTACACACACCTAAATGATGTATGGTCGCGAACTGAACCGGCTGAGCATGTACCTGCCAGAACACCCAGCTCCAGCTTGACCGCGAGCGAGGAAGAGCTTACCTCTGCAGAACATGCACGTTTACCGAGGAAAGCCACTAGGGGGATTGATAGATTGGTAGGGTTGGTGACCAACTTGGATCACCATGTGGCCGAAATTGAGCACGGCATGTCCACACTGCTGGCGAGAGAGGAATGTTCCCGTTCACGTTCGAGGGGACGGCGAGGTCATGAGGAGTGAGGGCACTGCTTTTGGTAAGTTTGGGGGAGGAGGTGGTTTGTAAATAGTTATCATTGCATTGCATATTTTAATTTTTGTACATATTTTTTTTCTCTTTCTTTGCATGTTTAATTTTGCATTGCATTTTTATAAAAAAAATTATAAAAATTGAATAAATGAAAAAAAAAATATAAAACAAAATCAAATAAAAAATTGAAAAATTATAAAAATTATAAAAATTGAAAAATTCAATTTTGGTCATACTTGACTTAAGTTTGACAAGACGGTTAACTAGCTAGGAAAAACTAGATTCTAAACTTAGTAAATTAAAAATCCTAAAAATAACCTTTCTTGAAATTTAATTGTAGAAAATACATGTCCTTGTAGTTTATTTAGAAATAGGCAAATTTTGAGTTCAGTTCTTGGGCTAAGTCAAAATAAGGGAAGAGTATTGAAATTTTTATTTGAAGTGTAAGTCTGAAAAATAATTCTGAACTTTAAGTCTAAATTCTGAAAATATATACCCTACAACTCGCACATACACGCATCTTGAAATTTGGGATAGTAAAGTATACCTTGAAATGCTCTTGTCTCAAATCCTTAGTATGAAGGAAAATAAAATAAAAGTACAAGTGTGAATAAAGAGATAAAAAAAATGAACACTGGTTTTGTAATTACTTAAGGCTGCGTAAAATGAAAAAAAATATATAGCGGCGGTGCTTTATCACCTAGTGTTTTAGACCAACTGGTTTGGGAGTCACTGCTAAACCCTTAGGTATTACAAGGCGAGGAATTACGCCTTAATACGCAAACACATTTTGTAATTGGTCGTTAGTATCTCAAGAAGTATTAACGGTCGTATGAAGAATGTGTGAGTAATTTCATCTAAAATTCACCAACTAAAAGTATTTTGGATGATGGACAAGAGTATAATAGCTTGAATTGAATTTCCAAGTGTATGGGTGATACATACACACACGTAGGGGTATATGATTGGGGTTTTTGATGAGAGATAGGAATGAAAAATAGGACTTATATCTTCAGTAGAGATGATAAAAATTCCTAAGTTGAGATGAAACCTTAGAAGGAAAATTCAAAAGAAGCTGAAAACTAAATAAATTTACAGAACATATACAATCTTAAGTTAAATGATAAGTGAGTGTGAAAAATACGGGTTGATGATTTCTAAAGTTAAAGATAATGGAATTTCTTGCCAGAACACAAAATTGAAGAATGAAAGTCAACAGACCAAATTGATCGGATTTTGTGGGTAGTATCCGCTGAAAACCCTCAGAAGACAACACTCCTCCTACTAGAGACACCTAGAGGTTTAACGGCTTGTTGCACGAGCTCAGTGCAATCGCGATTCCCTGCGAAAGTGAGATTAGGTTTTTTCGAGAATAAAAATAGTTTTGCTCGGGACGAGCAAAAGATAAGTTTGGGGGTATTTGTTCATATCAGAATTTTGCATTATTATATTCCTCATTCTTAATTATATTACAAATAAATATGTGCTTTTGATCCATGTCTGCTAAATAGTTGCAGGTTACAGGTTCTTAGAACAATACAGTGAAATTCATGAAAAGACGCTACAAATGTGAGACTACGACCAACAGATAGATTAATCTGTATGATAC
Source organism: Agapanthus africanus (assembly GCA_030015575.1). Taxonomy (NCBI): domain Eukaryota; kingdom Viridiplantae; phylum Streptophyta; class Magnoliopsida; order Asparagales; family Amaryllidaceae; genus Agapanthus; species Agapanthus africanus. Next base: position 123,613,039 of record CM057350.1, on the reverse strand, counting down.
CGCCTACCAGTTTAAGGAACAAACAAAGATCAATGAACAGTTCAATTGCACAAAGTACAAGGGAATCACAGGATTAAAGACTTCAATGCGGAGCTCACGGCGAAAAGTCCACAACATTCTGCACCGTAGAAATCTGGAAGAAAATAGAAAATATTCTGAGGAACCAAGTGAAGAAAACAGAAGGAAAAAACAACATGAAGCAACCCTGAATAAATGAGCCAGAGATCCCACCAATTGGCCGCGGATCCGCGGCCAAACATGGCATTCTGTCACGGTTCCGCGGCCGTGCAGTGCACGTGTCGGTGCACGTATCGGTAGGTGTCGGTGCTTTGACCCGGCTTTCTTAGGGTAGTCTTGTAATTTCAAGTATGGATCAGATGTAAAACCTAGGGTTTCTCCTGTCTATAAATAGGAAAGCCTACAGCCTCTTTTGGGGCATGCCTCTTTTTATTTTTCTAGATTAAATTTTATTCATTGTAATCGTCAAGAGGTGTCAATAAAGTAAGTTTTTTTATCTTGTAATTTTCCATTCAAATTTTATTTCTGCAATTTTTTTATCTACTTTTATTTATCTGCAAGTTAATTAGCTTATTAAAGAGAAAAAAATTATAAAAATGAATTTCGTCGTAACTTTCCTAATGAGTGAGTAATTCCTCACTTGTTAGGGTTAGGATTGGGTATGTTTGAGAGATGGAAATCTCTCACTCCTTTCTTGCCCATATAATATTTTAATTAGGACTCTATTTGAATCAAACACACACCGCTCACTACGGCACCCTATCCTACGAGATAGCGGTGATTCCCTAGTTAGACCGGTTGTGGTTGATTTACATAGAGATTAGGGCTAAGAGTTAAGAAAGGACGGACAAGGACCAAAAGAAAGAAACTTCGTTTCTTCCTAGTCGTGCTAATGCACTTTGTTAACTACTACCCTAACACCTATGTTCTTAATTAGAGCAAAGGAAGCAGTGTGTAGAGTTTTATTTCCAAACTAATCTAATCCTAACCCTAGCAAGGCTTTAATTCAAATTAAATTCAATCTTAGTTTTTATAAAAATCAAAACCTACCAAAAATAGGACTTAACTCGTAAGAATTTAAAGAAAGAACACGTTTTCCCTGTGGACCGACCCGTACTCAACCGGCTAGCTACCAAGCGACGCCGTTATTGATTGCGGTATATTCTTAATTTTGATTTTAAAACGCATGCACGCAAAAGATCCATCAATCACGGTGACATGGGGCCGATGCGATGGTGGCACACAAGTGGCATGAGGTGACTACGAAGCGGGCATGGCGTGGCACAGGAGCAGGGCACATGACGTGACACGGTGTGGGTGCGGTGATGACACGGTCATGGTATGGTCTGAATACAATGCATGGTCTGGTGGTGGTATGGTCTCTGTAAGGTGGTGGTCTGGTGATGACATGGTAAGATATGATAACTATAATATATTTCAATATATCATACTGATGCCTATATCTCAACTTGATGATTAAAATTATCCAATCATGATCTTGGGTAACTAGGGACAAATCAATGTAATTAACCTACGAACAATACACCAAAAATACCCATCTTAGTAGCTTCCCATGACAAAATTGCACTAGTGCAAGTATCTATATTAAAAAAATATGAGAACATGTACAGGGTGCTATATTTTAATATTGTTGGTTTAGAAAGATATAAAAGAAGGCATGGATATATTAATATAATATACTTCACACACATAATTATAGTATTATGGTACCACAAATGAATAAAATTAGTAGATAATATCTCACACATAATTCTGTAATCAGTGATTGAATAATTTTGCCATTAACATTACGCAGTAATAATAATGTTACAGTAAGATCTAAGCTTGCTATAACTAACATGTAAACAAGTATGTAAATATTTGGCTCAAATCGACGATCACACGATATTGGAAATGACAACAAATACATGAACCGACACAAGAACTTGGCCTAGGATGCTCGGGTAGGCTGGTCCCATGGGGAAGGTGAAGTCGACGGCAGCAACACTTGAAGACAATCCATCGTGATCCCCACACACGAAAATTCCTGGATCAGTACACTGGTTGGTGATGATGATGACCAGACATGTATTACTACTGTTGCATGCATGAGAGAAATTATTATTGGTGAAAACGATGAGAGAAATTATTATTGGTGAAAACGATGAGAGAAGAAGGCTCAGTTCACGTACGAAGAGAGGGAAGAGGAAATAATTGAGGAAGAAAATGACAAATAGGGTGATGGGGCCATGCATGGCATTGATGAGAAGAAGAAAAAGATGGCGGCTACTCGGATAGGAGTCTCGGCTAGGTTTGGAGAGAGGGAAGGAGGATGGGTTTAAATAGGGCTATAGCAATAAAATCCCTCCAAAATTCCCAAATTGCATAAGGATTTGAAGGATTTCCACTTATCAAGATTTGACCATATCTTTTGCTATTATTTTATTCTATATGCTATATTGATACTGTTATATTCTATATTATAATTAATACTAATAAAAATACGATTGTAACTAACACGTTCAATATATTAGGTAGAATTAAGTCTTGAGGATTTTGGCAGAATTAAGAGTTTGATAGTTATATGTTACGTTTTATTTATTAATTAAGTTTACTTATTTATTTAATTTGTGTTTTAATCAGATAATTAAACAATTTAAATATTAAACTTCAATTATTTACTTTGATTTGAGAAAATAATAACCAATACTGTCATTACACCGTACAAGTTTTCTAAGGTGTTACATCCGGGTCTCGTGGAGACTAACCGGAATCCAAGAAGAGGTGGCTAATGCGCTACAAAGATTGTAGCCCACTAAACTCTTATTATTACCTTACTAGTTTTGTTACAAATTTAGTATTTTAGTTTGATTCTTGGTTTGGGTTTGCTAATGCTCTCTAGATTTTTAAAATTACCGCTTCCGTCATGTTTTAAACTCTACAAGAGAAGCTTAGCATCCCAACATGTTGTTATGAGCCGGCTCACCCTATCTTGAGACGTCTCACATAAGCCGCTGCTTTTTAATATTTCTGTCTTGAGCTAGCTCACCATATGTTGAGCCATCTCATATTGATTTCCTGCACATTAATTTTCTTCACTAATCATATGAAACGGTTCACACATTTTTGAGCCGGCTCAACTGTTGCCCGTTTGAAATCTCTGAAATTATTCTTAAGATGTTTCTTTCCAGTTCTATGAGATTCTTTCCCAGTTCTTTAAATATGGTTCTGATCAAATTTATTCATTTTTTTATTCTCATCATTTCTTCAATTCTAATTATTGTGATCATCTCTCTCAAGTTCGTCATATCCAAGTTCTTTTTAAAACCCTAGTTTGTCATATTGATCTAAATATTCTTTGGTTTTAAAAAAGATTTTTTCATTTTGATTTTCTTAAAGGCTTTTCTAAATTGGTTTTCAATCTATTTCCTTTGTAAAATATTGATCTCTATTCTAAATTCTTTATAAATCTTTTTGAGATCAAAAGAGATTCAAACTTTATTTTATCAAATACTCTAATTCTCTGGTTTTAAACTTGTGTTGATTCATATACGAGATTAGGAATTGGTTTGGGTTCTTATATTGTAATTGAATTGTAAAGGTTTGATCTGAGCCTGTATAAAAGATTACCTGTTAGCGGTGGTCCATCAGCGTTGAGTTGTCAAGGTTTAATCTAAGCATGTGTAAAAGATTACCCGTTGGAGGTGGTCCATCAACATTGAGTTATAAAGATTTGATCTGAGCTTGTGTAAAAGATTACCCGGTGGAGATGGTCCATCATTTGCAAAAGTTTCTTCACCTTAAGAAGAGTTTAATAGTGGATGTTTCTATGGGGAGACCTAAGTGGAGACTAGATACTGTGGTATCGAATTTCGTTACCAATCGCTGGTGTGACTACTGAGTTTGTATTTTTTTGATCTCATTTATTCTATTGTTTGCGTAATTTGTTATTATTTATATTATCTTTCCGCAATAATTATCGTATTGAGTAATAAAGTTTTAGTTGTTAGTCATTGTCCTATTCAACCCTCCCACTAGGACACTTTTCATTATTTATCCATATATTGGGTTTGTTCGTCTGTAATTCATGAAGAAATATGCATTTTAAAAAGAGAGTTATTATTTTAAACTCCCATGTATTGGGGAGAAATAATATATTAGATTATTTCTGTATTTGGTGAAGCATATTTTATTAAACATGTTCAGAAATAGAATATGACATTTCTACCATTTCCTGAATTATTATTTTTTTAAGAATAGAGTGTTACTCCATTTTCATTTTAGTGAAAGCCTAGGGTATTAGCCCATGTTTCAAAAAATGATAATAAGGATTCCCTCATTTCCTAAGTTGGAAGCATAGATTTAAAGTCTGCCCCGAGTGTTAAAAAAGCATGGAATTATCCATGTTCTTAATAGTTCTTATTTGAAAGCCGCGGCGGCCAAGTGGGGGAGGCGGCTCTCGATCATGCAAAGAGGAGGCATTTAGTGAAAAAGAAAGAAAAAGAAGAGAATTTCCCGAAGTCATGGTTGGGTGCCACTCATGGGAGCACCCGAGCCCGCTTAAGCTCAGTCGGGTGGAGCCACCCGATAAGGGGGTCATCCGATGGGACCACCCGATGGGTTCCTTTACTCTTTTATTTATTTGACTTCAACGGTCATACTATCTCAACTTTTCAGATGAAATAGCTTCAGTTGTTTTTTGCGGTAAAATATTCCTCTTTAAAATGAAAGGTCAATTGTTCGATTCTCGAAAAGTGTCGCATCCAAAAGAAAAATAAAAATAAACTAGGGTTATATCCACCCTGAGATCAATGGCAAATATGAGGCTGTTAAGATTTTGGATTTAAGTTTTGGTAGTTATCCAAATTTGGAGCTATTTAAAAAATTCTAAAACCAAGTAGTGCATAAAATCTCCATGTTACAACCAATGGACATTATGTCACCTATCACCAAAGTACTGCTACCATACCAAAAACAAATCTATTAATAAATTGGTAGCCCAAAAAAATAAGAAATAAAAAATCTGACTGCTATTAAGTTCTCAATATAATATGTTTTTAAGATTGTCGAACTTTGAATACTATATCACTGGCTTTTATATAAGATCAAATAATTACGAGTAGTCGTTAATTTATAACTCGCTGATACTGTAAATCTAATTTTCGAAAAAAAATTAGGATGTTAAATAACATATGTGTGGTAACGCAAAATACTGGTTATAAATAAGTTATTACAGTCTGAATCCATATTCTTTCCATCATTTGCAGATCGGATTTTGATATTAAGTGACGCGTTCAAATCAAATAAAAACTTAAAATTAAACATAATTTCTTTGAAGTCATCCCATAAAACCCAAAACTTAGGCCGATCCTAATTATTTGAACACTGATGTTAAGAACTTTGGTTCAAGCCGTTCTGTCACGCAAATAAATAATCAACAAACTTGATAAAGCTTTGCTTCTTTTTATTAAATTGCATATGGGAATATCAAATTTTACGTGGTTTGGACACTATTTGCACATGCATCGGATGTTTGCAGAATAAACGGTGATCCGACAATAGAACGTTTTCAAAACTAAATCAATGATCAAAACGTGTTCAAATCTTATAAAAATTCATGCACTTATATTTTAGAGCATAATGAACAAGATGAACCGTGCCAATCCTCAAGAAAACTAATATATAATATTATTTTTGTATAGGGAGTAAAATAACCGTTTCATGTGTGTGTGTGTTTTCTGTTGAAACCAGGTTGAAGTTTATGTATAAAAAGTCAAAATATTTGAAGCCTTTTAACTCATGAATTTAAACGACTTTATGTTCTATTATTGAAAAAAGTTCATTTTGCATCCATTTTATGCATGAGTTATAGGGATCAGAATCTTTATATATATATATATAGAGAGAGCGTGCGTGCGCACAACAGTCGACAATCCCCAAAATGCCCCTAAAACACCATGCCCTCGGCCCCTTCCGCCACAGCCTCCTCCACCCCCTACCACCTCTCCCACATGTTCACACAATCCAATCACCTGAACTTCGTTGTGGGCCCCACACCCATCATCTGCTGTGCAGTTGAGCTCGGTGAGGCCAGGGTCCGCCTTTGCAAAATCCAACTCCACATCTCTCAAAAACATAACCTTCAATCCGAAAGACGGCGTACTGCGAATCCCTGTCCTCGCGGTCCATGATTCAACCGAATCTACTCTCCGCAACATCACCATGTTCGAGCACTTGCATGTCCTAACCGATCGTTACGTCACTTCGTATGTTTGTTTCATGGATGAGATCGACATTAGTCTCTTGCGTGCAGGCTTTTTATTATGTTTTCGCATATTATCTCCCTAAGTAATGTTGTGTGAGCTTGTGGTGGATTTGGTTTCTTAATGTGTGTTTGCTAAACTTTCTTCCCCCCCCCCCCCCCTTCCCCTAAATTTGAAAGTGTGTTTGTGTATGGAGCTGGCTAAGATTTTCGATCGCATAAGTTATCAATAATTTTGTTAAAAATTAATGCATGGAGCTTTGCTTTTCATATTCCTGTCTACTACTGGAATGGAATAGATCATCCTAAAGTTATCTTTTCATTTTTCTTTCTGTCTATCTCAATCGCTGTTTCTTGGGATTTAATTCACGGAGGATGAGAATATGTTGTTCTTGTGGCATGTAAAATTTTTAAAAGTTCAAACTCCAGAATTTTTTAAAAATTCAAACAGCCATGTTTTTACCTTATCAAATCACTTCAAGAGACAATTGATCCTTTCACAACCAAAATAAGATTTACATGAACTCCAAGGCAAATGCATATAAGATAACACCGAAATCGATCTTTTTTTTAAGCTTCTGACCGTGTTTTTAACAAGAGACGGTAGTAGTTGCAAAAAAATAGAAAAGTCGAGTTTTCTTCTCGATACAATTACACTTATGTTTATTACAGCAATGGACACACACAGAAAGAATGCACTTGGAGAGAGGATGCAGCTCATGGAAATAGCCTTCTTCAGATATATTTACAGGCTACACTACATAATTGTTATCCTCAAACTTCATTTTTTGCACCAGTTGAAGCAGAAACAGCTCTGCACCATAATTGGGAGGGGGGGGGGGGGAGGGGGGAATGAGTAATGAAATAACTCGAAGATTAATGATCAATATATTTGCTCTACTAGTTGACATGGTGTAAATTTCAAAGAATGGAAAGGCTACTTACTGATGACTTATAACTACTGCCATGACCGTAACGGTTGGGATAAATCGAATCTGTAATCTGAGGAACCTTTGCCGACCCAGTCTGCTTGTCCTCCCTCACTTTGTTAAAAATATCAGTAAAGCCATCAGCCGATGCTGGGTTGCTCTCATCCCACTCCCCAAACTTTGGCACTGCTGGGCCTCCATCAGGCTTCAATTTGACAAAACAAATATTATCATATATTATTTTAGATTAGTGTTTAAAAATTATAAGATGGCACCTTATTCTTTTATATAAGGTGCCGCCTTAAAAGTTGAACCATCCATCATTTTCTGGATCCATCTTGATCTTCATCGCCGAATACATCCACACACCAATTTTCATGCAATTTCGATGATGTTTACCTATCAATACAAACTTGTAAAATGATTTACAGCGGCCGTGAATGTTGCAACCATCTGAAGCCAAGGGTAAAAATTATCGAAATCACATGAAAATTGGTTTACCCATGTTTTAGACAATGAAGATCAAGCATTGCGATCATTGAAAAAAGTTGTGGATAGATAACTATTAATGCAACACCTATCTCTAAGAATAAGAACAAGGTGCCATCTTATAAACACTTCATAAACTATGAACATAATTATAACAATGTGTGAAATGGTTAATAAGAAAAAATAATTATGTATTATACCGACTCATCTCCATGAGCACTAGCCCTCGTCTTGATTCTTCCCGGGGTGTTTGGGGCAACCCCAGAAGCCTTTGCTGGATTACGATGAAGTGGAGACTGCTCAATGCTGCGGTCATACCCCCCACTTGTTTGGCTTGCTTTCCTCGTGGGATCATTTAAATTGTTTCGATGATCGTTGTATCTCTGATGAGGTGAGTCGGTGGAGGCTCTACGAGCCACGGGAGAGTCAACGCTCTGATGAAGATCATCCGTGGGCTTTGGGATTTCTTGGACTTCAGCTTTCTGATGTAGCCAAAAAGAGAGAAAATTTAGTTTCTAGTAACAACGATAATGAATGTGATCTCTCTTTTGTTAATTTTCTCTCCAATTCTTCATGATTTCGCATATGACATCGATAAAACTTTGTTGTGCCTACTTTTTGAGATACATTATACATCTTTTTTCTTTATAAACAAGAATTTCACAAAACGGTATAAAACCAAAAGTAGAACAAAAAGTGATGTTTTGACAGCTATTTAGTTTTCATCATTAAACATCAATTATAACAGCCTTAACAGGCCTCCTTATTCAATGTATAGTTAATATAATACACTTTAAATGACGGGTGTTCCTCAGGACTACAGAATGGCATTTTCATCCATCTAATCTGTTATAAACTTCAAACAAAGATGTAGAAACAAGATATTATGGAGATGCACTGATGCCCTAAGATTAAGAAGGAACACACTCGTCGGTTATTCAGAGAGCAGATAACATGATAAAAAATTGATTATCAAACCAAAAACTAGAATTCATAGAAAAATTTTGGAAAGCAAAATAGACGATCGCTGACAAAGGTGTAGGTTTACAGATAACTGAAGTAGGTGAATGGATGCACACTCTTCAAACTGACCAGAACCAATAATAATTTTCACTGTATATACAGCAGCATTGCATCACAATTTTTTTTTCCAAGACAAAATAAAATCATCATCATCAAACGTAAAACAATTTTTTTTACCGTGTTGGGACAGGCTTGGCTCTTGACTATCAGTTTTAGATTTCAGAAATCATGAACATCAATATGCAACCCTCTTCTATCTGTTGAGGATTTATAAAACTCTTTGGTATGGATTAATTTATTGAAGCGATGATAGCTTCAAAACCCATACCTTGATGCAAACAGGGCTTGAACCCCAAAGCTCTTGTTTGATGGCAAGAAACAATGCCACTATGTTACAGTGGAACATGATAGTAAAGTATACTGATATAATGACATACAAAATAAACATAAGAAAAAGGCTTAATTCCAAAAAACAATCAAATACTTCGGCTCGGTTACGAGCCAAAAACTATCATAACTACAAGAAACTACCATGTTTTGAAAGTTTTGTTGTATTTTCTTGTAGGTTTTGAAAGTTTTAAGGTAGTTTATCGTAGTTTTGAGAGTATTTGGTAGTTTCTCGTAACTGAGCCAAATTATTTGATAGTTTTTTGGAATTAAGCCTACGAAAAACAATATAGGAGGCAAGCCTACCCTGAATTTTATTGCTAGTAACATGAATGCTTCATCTCCATTCAGCACTACTCGCATCTACCATCAAATTAGCAACTATATTTCCTTTTCTTGCTTCCTCAATCAATAATTATTTGAACTATCCCACTTGCACCAGATACTCAGTTAAGATGCTATCTCTCACTCATTCAGTCTGCACATTTCCAAACAGAATACATGTTTCTCTCCTTATCACATATGAAGCACCTCTAATTTCTTCCCATATTTTTTTGGATTACAACTCATCCATCTTGAATCTTAGTTCAGTTAGACACATGTTTTGGACATGGTGTTGCTTGATCGCCAAATATTCTTGGTTTATTGAAATATAAATTGAATAAAAGAATAATTGTCACCACCAAAATAAAAAGAAAATCCTATCATTGCTCATAAAAAAATAATAGCAAGAAAAAGGAAAAGGTCTTCAAACTCCAAACCACATTCTTACAAATCATAACCCAGCACCAATTAAAGAAAGCCCTTAGCAAAACAATATCCTAAGACATCACAAGACAACCTTTTGTATTACCGCCTTCCAACGAGATTGTCTAAAGCGAAAAAACATCCACTTGCATGCATAATTGCAGATCCCCGAACTTTCATTAAGCTATTTGCTAAAATTGCTAAGTTTCCCCAATGTCATTATCAAATTAATAGATAAAATGCATACAAGGGTGTGTTTGGTTGGTTTTAGTTGGAAAAACAATATATTTGCAAGTACATGTGAATCCAACTACAACGATTGCAACATATTCCTTTGTTTGGTCAAAATGTAATTCTAACTACATGCTTTGCAAAATTGTATTTGATTGGATAAAGTTGGATGAAATAACAATATTTTACCATACTCATGTGTTCCAAAGCTAGTAGTTGGAATAGCACTCAATATGAGAGTAGTTGCAACAACATGCTTTTTTAACTCAAATTGTTATTCCAACTACGTGTTGGAACAACAACTACTAGAAATCCAATACCAGCTTTTAGATTTTCGTGTAGTGGGTAACTAACGAGCAAACTTGCAATATGGTACGATTACAATCACCAAACAATTTAGCACTACGCCACTAACATAATAAAAGCAGAAATACTTGAAGCAGGGTTTTCAACTGTTACCTGTCTTGGTAATTTAAACATGGCAACATGTTTAGGAATGATAGAGAGAGATACAAGGAGGAATAATAAACATGGAATAGTAAGGCCTCACCAGATACTCTGCATAGTGAAGCCTTACTATTGACTCTTGGGGTTGGAAACGGGTCTACTTCGATCAAACTTTCTCCTTTCATCACCCCCTCTTCATGTCTCAACCAGTGAATGCTCTAGGCCTTACTTTAAATAGAAGGATTTTAAATGTTATTTTCCTTTATGAGCTGATATTCCTTCAAACCGATATCTATAGCAAACTCATTCTAGCTACCTAGATTAAAACATATAATACCTTCATCATGTATTACATCTAATTAGCTATGCAAAGAGCCTAAGCTGATAGATAGGAATTTACTTAGCATACAACCATTCTATACTAATATAACCATAAGTTGTATATAAAAAAGAAATTCGAAGAGCGAAACTTTAAAAGGTGTGTAGCGGCTATCAAGTGGTTAAGTGCCTCCTCTCGGAGAGCTTGCCTATGTATCCCCAAGTGTGCTTATGCATCGGAATTGCCAAAGTTTCTAAGCCCACTAACAAGGAACAAACTAGGAAAGCTAAAAAGAAAGCGAACACCCTATGAGATAAAAACATATACTACTTTAATAATTTATTACATCTAATTAACTATGCAAAGTAACCTCCTAAATCCCTAATGCTGAAACACTAAAAAGAGCCTAAGCTGATAGATTGGTATTTCGATGAACATATCATACAACCATTCTATACTACCATTTGTTGTATATATATAAAAAAGAAAATCATACACGCAAACTTTAAATGCATGTAGCGGCTATCTAGGCTTTACTGCAAGTGGTTGAGTGCTTCCTCCCGGAGAGCTTGCCTATGTACCCCTAAGTGTGCTTATATATGGATCGGAATTGCTGAAGTTCCTAAGCGCACTAACAAGGAACAAACTAGCAAAGCTAAAAGAAACCGAACACCCTATGAGATTCACCGAAAAGGCCAAATTCCTTATAAGCCTCATTCTCATTCTACATAAAAAGTTGGCAAATACCGAAAAATGTAACAGGCCATTTCCCATATTTCCCCTCTTTTCAATCCATAAATCATTAGCTTTTCCAAACAAAAGACTAAAATCGCTTAAAAGATATCGACCAATCGATCCTTTTGGCCGACTTGGATCTCAATGTCTAGTTTAGTAACTAAAAACCTAATTGGCAAACCCTTTGCAAAATCCCTATCCCAACTTCCCAAGTGCTTCAAATCACAAGATGTCAAAATCCCACACCACAATCACTCCTAAAAGCAACATAACGTACTCAACACAAACATAAGATATCTACAGATGGAAAATTACAGACCAACACACGTCAACATATCACCCTCAAATAAACAGCTTAGGGCTAAAATTGGGAATCAGGACCCAACTTCCCAAAGATTAGCATCATTATTGAACAATTATCAATAAAAGAACCACACACAAAAAAAAACCCACATCAGAATTCAACTGCTGATTGAAAAGAAAGTAAGAAAAGGGGACAACTCACCACCATTTGGAAGGGGTAGAGGCCCTTGGATCACCTCCTCTCTTTTAGTGAGAAGAAGCAGGAGAAATAACCAATTTATTTGATAAAATGTTGGGGGAAAGGTGGGGTTTCTTTGTGAGAAATATCAAATGAATATGAGAGAGAGAGAGAGAGAGAGAGAGGCAGAGGCCATGTTTGACCCTTGGACTTTTCGGTCATCACCTTAAACTTGTGGTGGTGAGAGTGAGAGAGAGAGATGGGGACCATGACTGACCTTTCAGACTTCTTATTTATCACCTATACAACATACATATGCATTACAACGAGAGGTGTCAAACCGGCGGTACGGGCCATCGGCCAACAGTGCGTTACAGGAGTAGGTAAAACAGACGTGGATACGGATTTAAACGGATGTTAAATTTCATGTCCTGCACCCGAGCTTTTTAGGACGACGGATATACAAATAACCCGTGGATAGATAAACGGTTCATTCATTCACCGGTTAACTTGTAAGAAAGAATTGTGTATATAGACTTTTTGATGTTTGGATATATAAGTAAGAGGAAAGAGGAGTTGCGCCCTCTGCGCAACACACCGGGATGTGGGGGCCACGCGCATACGGGCCTGTGAGCGGGCCCTTCCACTTTTGAGCATGTTGCACATGGGGTTGGGTTGCTATACTTATCACTTTAGTAAACTTAATTAAAGACAATAACTACATCGAAATATACATTCTGAAATATTTTCATAAAATATTTTTAGTACAAAATATTTATTGTCATACAAGAAAAATTAATGAAAAGCGTTTGGCCATTTTTTAGTAAAAGTCGAGTAAAATCCACGAACCGTATGTCGGGTGGACCTAGTAATGGGCCAAGTAAAATCCATGAGTCCGCGGGTCAGATCGACCTGGTAATACTCGTAAACAGAGATGGGCCGGATACGGATAATCTTTAAACAACTGGTAATAAAACTTTGATCCATAACATAACTTTTATGGGTCGACAATGTTACTGAAAACTATATTGTTTAGTACTTGATATCTCAAGACGTGGTAAATTACAAATTGCCGACCAATAATTTGATATTAGCAATACCCATTTTCAGTTCAACTGTACTGGTCTTTTTCATAAAACTAAACTAACACCACCACCATAACTTGTAATCATGGAAATTTAGCGAAAAAGATGTCTGTTATTACTATAAATGTTTTTTTGTAACAACTTGTAATTTATCAAGTTATTGATAGCTTTGGAAAGACCAAAGTATGCTTTTTGGTAACATAATGAAATTGATGTCTATTATTACTATAAATGTTTTTTTGTAACAACTTGTAATTTATCAAGTTATTGATAGGTTTGGAAAGACCAAAGTATGCTTTTTGGTAACATAATGAAATTAAGGTTCCCTCTTAGCCTCACTCAAGCACATATCACACGCACGACCTACGAATTTATCCCGACAGCATTAATATATGGCCACTTTCTCATCTCAGATTCGACCCCGCAGTCTCCTCAAAAGGGAAGTGCCAGTTAATAATTAAACTTTTCTTGTAGTGACTTATTATATACTTTATACTCACTGTGTGGAGGATAAGGAAAGAATTTATAATTGACTGCTAAAGGCTAGTCAACTGTTCTAAAATAATTTAATTTTTGTATTGGCCTCATTTAGATTGTACAAGACTTGCTTATGAATTTACGGTAATAACTAACTTCCAAGTGTTTTTCATGGGACCGATTGCAGCCACTATTTAGGATCCTAAAGTCACCCTTTTCTAATGAGGTCTTTTTGTGCCATCATGTGTCTAAAGGACTATAGAAAGCTTTCCAAGTCTTTTGTTGATGATAAAGAATAGGTTCAATTGTAATTTAATTTCAATAAAAAGAGAAATTAGCTAGTAGCATGAAAATTTGGAATATTTATATTCTTAATTTTGGTCATAGTTTTGGTGATATAGCGGCGATAAACACTTTAAGCTGATTATAAACCAATCTAGATCCATCATTCGTATACTGATGATGCTCGATATCGTCAGTTTTCCAGATCGTGACACATAGCAGATGAGTATCCCGAAGCTAGTAAGAAAGGATCAGGAACGGTACGTCGGTAGAATACTCCGGGTCTGCGGCCCATGAACGTGGCCGACCTTCTGCGACCGACCACACAACTCCTGTGCCCGCCTTACGAACAACCGTTGGCTCACCTCCGAGCCACCCGCACAACTGGCCTCCTCGGCCCTCTCAACTCGTCTCCGGGCTTTAGCAGAACCAGGATACCTCGGCCTCCCGCTCGCCCCCGAGCCTCCCGCTGAGCTCATCCTCCTCGGTTTCATCCTGACCGACCTGCAGCACTGATCACAGGCTCCCACGCCACAGCTCCGCGAATCTCGCCATGCGCGAGATATCCGCCGCCCACGATCCCACAGCTCCGCGAATCTCGATCCCCCATTAATGAGCATGTCTCGCCATTAATGCGGGATCCCGCTTATCACGCGGGCGTGACGTCGGGAGCGTAACGACCGGCGTGATTCTTGCGCCTGCCTGTCCATCGCTGACACTATATAAACCCCTCTCTCAGACGATCGAGGTACGCAATTCTCTCCTGACTAGGCCGTTACTCTGCTCAAATATCCGGTCTAACTTGATCGTCGGAGGGTCCTCGGTGATACAACCACCCCAGGACTTCCTTGCAGGTAGCTCGGCCTCAACCACCTCAAACCCATTGAGACCCACATGCTTCAGGAGGCAACCTCCAACTCAATCTCAGCCGTCCATCGTCGCGTGCAGCAGATCTACGGAAGGTAACATCTTGACGAGATTCGACATCCGTCAGCTGGCGCCGTCTGTGGGAAAATCTTGATTCCACTGAACAAAGTTCACCTTTCGATCTCAACTCAATGGCGAGTGATCACCGCGACGATCCAAGCGCTAGCCGCTGCCTCCTCCACAACGGAAACGCGGATGAATCTCCTCCCCCGAACGCCATCAATTCCCTAGCCATCCGGATAGATCGGCTCGCGCCGGTCGTTGATGCGCTCGTCCGTGTCCAAACGGCAGGGCAGGCTCCCTAGGTCGCCGCTCCCTCACCTCAGGACCAGGACCCATACAGAGGGAGAGAAGACTCTGCTCGCATCGGCACAGCGGACCACCGCCTCGTTGCCTCCCACGGCCGCAGATCTCCCGGGCCAACATATTCTATGACCCATTGGGCGCCCCACAGTTCAACACCGAGGTCCGTCGCCAGAGCGCCTCGCCCCGAGCCCCTTCACGCCCCCGTCCCTCCCAAGGATATGTCGGTCAACTTGCCTGCTCCCAGGCATGACCGACACCCCCTCCCTCGACGGGGCCGCGCGTACGGGACTCGTCACGGCAGCTCGAAGACTACTTCGCCAGGGGACCTAAGGAACCTCATCGAAAGGAACCGGGGCCGCGGCCAGACACAGGTCTCCAACAGCAGAGGCCAAAGATCAAAATGTGCCGAATCGTCGGGATACCACGGCAGACTCGACGCCCTCGAGAAGAAGATCGAAGGTATGCATCGGGATGGTCATCATGCGAGCGACGGGGCTAAATATGTCGCCGACTCGCTCACAAAACCCTTCACCGAGGAGCTGCTCGCCGTCCTTGTCTCCTCCCGGAACAAGCCCCCGAAGGTTTCTCTCTTCGATGGTAAGTCTGACCCGAAGGACCATTTGGACGCATTCACCGCAGGAATGAGCTTCCAAGATAACTCTGACGCCGCCCAATGCCGAGCTTTCCTGGCCACTCTCATCCGCTCCGGATGGGACTGGTTCCGAGGACTCGTGCTACGCTCGATCTTAACCTTTGACGAGCTGGCCACTCAATTCCTCAGCCACTTCGTCGGGAACAGACGGTAGAAACGGACCGTCGACCATCTCTTCACAATCAAGAGCGGGGACAAAGGAACATTCAAAGGGTACGTCACCCGCTTCTACAATGCCCTTCTCGAGGTCCTAGAACATCAGGACGAGACGGTCATTACAGCACTTAGGTCCGGTCTTAGGCACAAGGAGTGATTACGCTCCTTTGCATTAGCGCAACCTAAGACCATGGCCGAGATAAAGGCCTGGACCGAGCGTGAGATTCAGCTCAAGTCCGAGGTGAACGCAAACCTCCCAGGCGCAGAGCAAACTGACCAAAAGAAAAGGGCGAGGGAAGAGAGAGAGAGACTTGAGCGGCCAAAGCCCTACTCCCCGAAGTTTCAGAAGTACACCCCGCTCAACGTCTCCTAGACGGTACTGCTCGAGGAGGCTAAGGGCGAGGGGTTCTTCAAGCTCCCCCCGATATCGTGCATGGTAGCAAAGCGCACCTAGGGCCCCTACCGCGGTTTCCATAGGTCGCAAGGCCACTCCACAGAGAGCTATAAACAGCTCTGAGACTACATCGAGGAGCTCATCCGTTCGGGACACCTGGCAGCGTACTTACGAGACAAGCGGCAAGCTGACGGCGAGCAAGAGCAGCGTCCCCCTCTCGGCGAGTTAACAATCGGCCAGATCATGGTCATGTCGGCGGGGGTACATCGGATACCTATGAGGCTCAGCACCCCACGCCGTACGCGGAGGCCAACAGACATCCAATGAGCTCAAACCGTACCAATAAAAGGAACATCTACTAGCTTGTACTTCTTTTACTAAAGCAATGTAAACTTTTCTCAAGATCTTTCTGTTTATATAATAAGAAGGGATCAATAAAATATTGCAAAAAGAAGAGTTTGTTTATTCAAAGGGTACTATAGGCTCCTCAGTCGTACATCGAAAAAGAAAAATTACAATAGCGGGGGAAGGGGGTGCAGAGAACATTGCTCGTGGTACTCCGAGAATATTTCCGCCAGCCGAGCCCTCGCGGCCTCAGACCCCTGCCTCTGATGCCGCCCGCGAACGCCGGCATCGTGCCGCAATTGGTAGCACTCAAAGATGAGCGCCACCGAGCGATCCCACCGACCCGCGGAGATTAGGCCGAAGCGCCGCAAAGACCTTAGCTTACCAACTGCCTCATCCCTCAGCTGTTCGGACAAGGGGTTGTAGAGCTCCGGCGACGCCCTCTAGATGGAGTACATCAATAGCTGGAGCACAGGGGTGCGCCGGGGAAGCAGTAGGCCGAAATGATCCTCAATGTGGCCTATGATTAACTGCACCATGTCCTCGGTACAGTACTGATCGTAGAGGTACACGTCCTCGAAACTTACGATGTCGGGGATGGTAAAAGGGAAGTCCTCCATTCTTACATTTTGGGTGTGAAGAAAGGAGTGATCAACACTCCCTCCGCTTTATAGCCCCACTACGCCCTCAAGAGTCCAACAGTCGCCCGTTTCACCCACAACTGTGCCGCCACGCGGCAGACATCGAGCCCTTCTCGGCGAAATCGAAACGACACGGCTCTGGCGCTTCGGCCCCCACGTGTTCATTACACGTGTCGCTTTCGACTGTCCCTATTCCCTATACTCACGCCGAGAAGGTCGGAAAGAACCTCACGAATCGACCGAGCGGCTCCCTGCTCGGTTATCCCAGGCTAGTAGTTCAACACCCCACAACGCTAGAGATCAAAGCCCTCGCCAAGAGGCACCGGGCAGTAACCCTGCTCGGCCCGTCCTTAAGGATCAAAGCCCTCGCCAAGAGGCACCGGGCAGCAACCTTGCTCGGCCTATCCTTAGCAGGCCCATTACGGCCCTTCTCGCGCTAAGGATCAAAGCCCTCATCAAGAGACAACCGGGCCCGCCCTTACTCGGTTATCCCTGGCTGGTAGTTCCCTACCCCACAACGCCAGGGATCGAAGCCCTCGGCAAGAGGCACCGGGCAGTAACCCTGCTCAGCCCGTCCTTAAGGATCAAAGCCCTCACCAAGAGGCAGCTGAGCAGCTTCCCTGCTTGGTCCATCCTTAGCAGGCCTCTCACGGCCCCTCCCGCGCTAAGGATCAAAGCTCTCATCAAGAGATAACCGGGCTCGCCCTTGCTCGGTTATCCCTGGCTGGTAGTTCCCTACCCCACAACGCCAAAGATCAAAGCCCTCGCCAAGATACACCAGGCAGTAACCCTACTCGGCCTGTCCTTAAGGATCAAAGCCCTCGCCAAGAGGCACCGGGCAGCAACCCTGCTCGGCCCGTCCTTGGCAGGCCCATTACGGCCCCTCCCGCGCTAAGGATCAAAGCCCTCATAAAGAGGCAACCGGGCCCGCCCTTGCTCGGTTATCCCTGGCTGGTAGTTCCCTACCCCACAACGCCAGAGATCAAAGCCCTCGCCAAGAGGCACCGGGCAGTAACCCTGCTCGGCCCGTCTTTAAGGATCAAAGCCCTCGCCAAGAGGCACCGGGTAGCAACCCTGCTCGGCCCGTCCTTAACAGGCCCATTACGGCCCCTCTCACGCTAAGGATCAAAGCCCTCATCAAGAGGCAACCGGGCCTATCCTTGCCGGTTATCCCTGGCTGGTAGTTCTCTACCCCACAATGCCAGAGATCAAAGCCCTCGCCAAGAGGCACTGGGCAGTAACCTTACTCGGCCCATCCTTAAGGATCAAAGCCCTCGCCAAGAGGCACCGGGCAGCAACCCTGCTCGGCCCGTCCTTAGCAGGCCCATTACGACCCCTCCAGCACTAAGGATCAAAGCCCTCATCAAGAGGCAACCGGGCCCTCCCTTGCTCGGTTATCCCTGGCTAGTAGTTCCCTATCCCACAACGCCAGAGATCAAAGCCCTCGCCAAGAGGCACTGGGCAGCAACCCTGCTCGGTCCGTCCTTAGCAGGCCCATTACGGCCCCTCCCGCGTTAAGGATCAAAGTCTTCATCAAAAGGAAACCGGGCTCTCCCTTACTCGGTTATCCCTGGCTGGTAGTTCGCTACCCCGGAACGCCAGGGATCGAAGCCCTCACCAAGAGTCAGCCGAACGGCTACCCTGCTCGGCTATTCCTGGCAGGTAGTTCGCTATCCCGGAACGCCGGGGATCGAAGCCCTCACCAAGAGGCAGCCGAGCGGCTACTATGCTCGGTTATGCTGGCTGATCGTTCACTACCCCACGAAGCCAGATACCTGAGCCCTCGCCAAGAGGCAACCGAGCAGCTTCACTGCTCGGTCCATTCTTTGGGGATAACCCCGACACATCTTCACTGCGCGATCCCCACGTCAACTTCGGGGCCATGAAGATACCGACCTCTCACCGGTCTTTGCACACTTAGGCAATTGGCAAAATGGTTAAATTCAACTCGACGTGCGGTCACCAAGTGAAGTTCTCTAAGTTCAGCACCGTGCAAACAGGGATTTAACAACAAGCAAAAGGAAAAACTACGCCAAACACCGCAAAATGCTTCATTCAAAAGTCTTTACAAAGGTATTATCGGCCCCCCGGCCTTACAAAAACGCCCGGAGTCTTACAAAAATAGATATAAGAAGATGAGGGGATTCAGGCCTCAGGGCCAGGCGCAACCCCGAGGAGCTCCGTGTCCACCGCGACCGGGGCTTCGTCTTGAGGATCTACGCCCATCGCAGGAGCCTCGGCGCAACCCTCGTCGGGGGCATCTTCCCCGGCCACGCTTCTAGGGGCATGTAACATTTCAGAAAAATAAAATATTATTTTTGGGAATTTTTATAATTAAATAATAAATATATTGAATATTTTATTAGTGCGGTATAATTAAATACTGATAAGTTGCGAAAAACTTGGAAAATTATAGGAATTACGGAAATGAAGGTGTTTTATGTGATTTAGGCAAATTATGAATTTTTATAATTAATTATATACAATTTTAATGCTAATCGCGATTAAATATCGCTAATCATGCATTAATCCGGTTTTGTGCATGACATGCACCATTTCATGTTATAAACCTTATTTCTTTCCTTTTGTTTGACCATGGTTTTATTTGGGTTTTTCATTTGTGTTTAAAATGAAGAGAATAGAAAAGAAAAGAAAAGAAAAGAAAATGGATTTAAAAAATGAAGTATGGGCAAGAGAGAGAAAAGAGAGAGAGGTGAGGGGTCTTTGACCATGGCATTCATTTGTTATCCTTCATTATTTCATCTTCATCCTCTCCCTCTCAACTCCATGGCAGCCCACTCCCTCCTCCCTTCTCTACCTCCTCAAAACACCCACATCCCCACCTCAAAACTTCATCCCCCTTCAATAAAAACATGCACAAGCTCCTCTAAAACACTTTGGACCAAGAAAGGATGGATTTTGAGCACTTGGGGCAACTCAAGAATATTCTTGAGTTGCCAAATAAGGTATTTCCTGCACCCTTAGCATAGTATTACATCCACTTTAACATCCATACTAGATTAGAATCCATTTTATGTAGTTTAGTGATACTTGAAAAATTCTAGAGGAGGTTTAAAGGATTTTGAGTTGTAGTGGTGCATTTGAGATGTATTAGTGATTACAAACCCCCTTTAATGTCTAAAACTTGTACCAAGCCAGAACTGGAAACCCAAACTTGGACTTTAGAAATCCCAATGTCGGTTTGTGTTATTTTAGTGCCTACAGAAAATCTGGGATGACCTGAGAATATTACGGGAAAAGCAAACAATACCAGAGACCTAGTGGGACCCATAGGAAGACACCCTGCCAGTACTAACCCAATCTGGGCATGCAAAACTGAGGAGGCCGGATCTGGGGGGCATATGGCCGGCCATGTGGTGGGGGTTAGGGTCCAGGTTGCTTCAGTAACTCACATACACATTATATAGCACCCCAGTACTATTTGTGCAACTTGTTTTCACCTGAACTAAAATCTGGGAGTGAATTCTTGAGTTGCTGTCTTGATTCGAGGTTATGTTTTACGTATTTTGAATTCTTGGTTTTTGTATTTAGTATTGCATTAGGTCACTTGACGTTTGTACGTCTATATCGAGTGTTATTTGGTTGATTTGCGTGCGTAGACCATAGGTTTTAACCTATGTGAGATTCATGCGTCGTTTTGGTTTTGAATTGGATTTTAATGCGGTTTACGATATCTTGTGTGTATATATGTAGGTACCCTCGAGTGGACTTGAACGACAAGGACGAGCGTGGCGTCATCAACTTCGGCAAGCGAGGATAAAGGTGAGTAGATATATATCTATGGGGGAAGTCGGGTGGATGGCGTATAGCACCCCCGCAGTTCGTAGTATAGAATGCGAATGCGTTATGTTATATATAGTTATATACTTATATGGTATTATAAGATGTGTATACTTAGTTAGAATTGCTTTAGAAGACTTTGGATGATAGTGTTGTTAGTTAATTTCCTAGTCGCGAATCTTAGATTATGGTTTACATACACGCACGCACACACACACTTGCATACACTTTTTATTACTTGTGCGTATATGGAGATATGTATATATATATATATATATACGCATAGGTATAGGACTATGTATATATATTTACGCATACATATACATTGATAATGAGGATAGTAGATGATATTGGAGACGAGTCGATGAGATTGGGCTTGATTCCACAAGATCGGTGATATGTTTTGGTTCGTATTGTGAGATACGACATGTTGTTTAGCAGGTCTTTAGGCGATATGTTTTCATACACACGCACCTATATTTATGTTGATGGTATCAGTATGTACTAGACGTAGATCAGTACCCCCAGATCATGATATATGATGAAAAGGATACCAGATGAATAATGAGATAATGTGAGATTCAACCTGTACCCACATTTGGGATGTCGTACGATGGATTTACCGCATGAGATATAATTATGATGATTGATCCGCACTCTTGACTCGGGGATGTCATATGATGTATTGTATCGTACGTGATACTATTGAGACGGGATCACCGACTATTATATATGTATATCGACTCAGACTTAGGTGGTTTTCCTTACCCTTTTTCAATTAGTCTGTTAGTTTAGACTTGTAGTTTACTTATAGACTTTAGACTAGACTTGAGTCATACATATTTCAAACTAACGAATCGTGAATATTTTAAAGATAGGCCAAGGGATACTACGGATATTTCAAAGGACGTACCTTTTCTTAAAAAGCACCGTAGCCCCTATTTTCTGAACACCACGATTCGTATTATTTCAAATGTCAAAACTGTATGACTCGTTTATATTATTGCATATTCCTTATTGCTGTGTTTATTATTCATTTCTGCACATTCATAATTGTTCATATCGCATTGCATGCTTATACTGTGCTTTTATTGTTATTATAAAACCATGCTGTCAGGACACCAGCACCATTACCGATGATGCGTACGTTCCACGTACACTTGCTTACCGGCTCACACACATCATCATCGGTAATTGCTATATCACGTACACTTTAGAGAATATTAATTCATTGATATCGCTTGCTAGTCCATAGTTCCGATATATCATCACTGTGCTAGTTTAGATGTTGCAATTATTATTGTGATATTTTATGCATATTTACATACTCATTTACCATGCAATATTATACGGTCCAGTCCGGATTGCCGGAGCCCAGTATTCATTATTATTGACTTTTCAGTTTGGATTTTCGGATTTTCCATGAGATTTCTGGATTTGGAGAAATCTCAAGACTTTATAAACTCATTATCATTTTTAAAAGATAAAAGTACGGTTTTCTCATATTATGATTTGAGATATGTCCACCATGAGTTTTCTCGGCTCTTAAGCGATATCATACACCCGATTCGAGGAGGAGGAGGAACTGTCTGTGGGTGCATGGTGAACCTGGTGCGGTACCCCGGGACGAGAAGGTCGCAGATGATGGCGTTGAGCCTGTGACAGGGGAGCACCACTGACCGGTGATTTTATTTATGACTCGACGGATATCCGGAGGATACCGATCGGAGTACAGGCCAGTCCGGATAGCCGAAGCCTGAGGTTTTGAGATTTGATGATATGGGCCAGTCCGGATAGCCGGAGCCCTAGATATTGAGATTCGAGGTTACAGGTCAGTCCGGATTGCCGGAGCCTGAGATATTGAGATATTGAGATATTGGGATTTATGTTTTGTGTCGATACTTGACACTAATTTCATGTTGATTTCATTGATGATACCTCGATTTATAAATATACAGAAATCTCACTAAACAAAGAAAACAGTTGTCACATTCATGATGCATTCTGTTTTCATTATATTGCATTCATACCTCATATTTATGATACGTTGCTATCTGAGGCACTGACACGAGCACTTGGTATTACACTTATGTATAGATGTTTACCTTTGCCACCTTTTCATACTTCAGACTTTATCATATTGAGGATTTATATATTACTGATCGTGTTGACCTAGGATTGAGTCATATATACGATTTCTGCTCTGTGATATTTTCTGCTCACGAGTTGGCAACTCACCCCCGTTGTGCTACAGTTTCTTGCAGGTTTTTCCGTACAGGTTTCGTTGCGGCTTTGCTGGCACACTGCTCCTTTTCTGGTGATTGTTTTGGTAGGTGGGTTCACTCGTATCGTGACCACTCTTGCACTATATTTATATTGTTGTATCTAGAAACTCCATCAACCAGACCTGTATTTTTATTTTGACTTAGAGACCAGTGTATATTCTTTCGACCTTAGAGTCGCGCGTTGTATTATTATTATGGGTTTCTTGCTGATTTGAGTTTCCTTTTGAGTTTTGATCCTAGCCCTTCGACGTTGTATATTATATTGCTTGCGTGTGTAGGGTTGCGTAACACCACCACGATGTTTAGAAAGGCATCACACATGCCATATTGAAAATTTTTGGGGTGCTATGAAACCCTAACCAAGATCTTAACTAGAGAATTAAGGTTAACTTTGCATGTAAACAACTTTACATCTAAGAGAGAGGGATTACAACCTTTGTAGTCTATTCCTTCGCTTCATAAGCTCCGAGTAGTAGTCCCTTCGCCGCGATCCATGAACTCCTGGACTCTAGAGAGGCTCCACAAGTCGAATGATCCATGCTTGCTTGAAGACTTCGAAATCCAAGATGATCTACTTCGAGGAAACACGAACTCAAGCTATGACTTTACTAATTATGAATTAGTGAAGCTAACACACTAATCTATATGGCTAGTATAGAAGAGGATGATGAAGTAGGAATTTTGCTCACTTTATTATTTAATTTCTTACTATTTTCTTCTTGATCTCAAAAGCTAGCAAGTAAAATGAGAATGAGGAGGAAGAAGAAGAAATGAATGAGATTGAGATTAGAAATGCAACCATGGGTCAAGTATATCATCCTTAACCATTGTAGAGAGTTAACCATGGCCATGTGTCATGGTTGGGTTAGAAATATCTAGGACAAAACAAAAAGGGTGGACTTGGTCAATGGTAATCTACAAGCTTCATGAAGCTTCATCCATGACTCATTTCCACAATTTGAATTACTTAGATATTTAAACCCAAACATTACATATAGCATGGTATAATTCTCATACATACATGTTGCATGTATAACCTAGCATGCTACAATATTATATATCACATATATAATATTTATGTAACAAAAGAAAACAATACAATAAACATATATCACATATATGTTAAATGTATCATACATGAGAATAATAAATACTTAATTGAGCATATAATATATATAAATATATAAATATATCATTTTATTGAATCAACACTTGATCCAATAACCCGGCTATATCACATATAACCGGCCGATATCATATATCGCGAGAATAGAATACGGTATCACATATCATATTAATCTCGGTCCCCGCACATATCACATATGTGCTCCTACTCCATTTCTCCTGAGCCAGGAAACCTCTGTGTAGGACTCTAAAGACTCGTCAATACGCCGCCAGTAGGTGATGATCATATCAAACACCTACAAGCTGCAAGCGGTCAGCTAAACGTAACAGCCACCCGGGTATTGAGCGACCAGAAGATCAACAAGAAAGCCTGTACATACTCCTGCGAATCCAGTCAGTAACACTACCATACAGTCCGGTCTCTTCGTCTGATATGTCACATATCCAGTCTAGGGGTGGTAAACGTCAGACCCCAGTAACCGATAAGTCGTGTCGATGTGAGGCTCATAACGGGTCGAGAAACTACTGATAACTCTTACCAGTAAATCTCCATATCATCCCTGGCCAGGGACTTCCAGTTATAGCCAATCAAACACAGCACAACATCAACTCCCAATACCGGGCGAGACGAAACCCCTCCTATCATTCATTGCCTCCATGTGATTCGGGACTGTACCCAAAAGCCACCGTTTTGCATGCCCCCTTAGACGTGGTAAGGTGGAAGTCAAAGCACAGTAGAAATCACACAAGACTCTACGACGATCTCGGGTCTACAGACTAACCTGTACCACTGTCACCGGAGAACTACTATCTGACGATAGGTATAATACTATCTACGAGTTCTCGGCGAGTCCGTTCAGTATACCCAGTCTCCACTGAGCACCCGTACACCATCTTTGATGTCTAACACCAATGGATATGGGATCATCTATCGCCCATCATATGGGTCAAGATGCGTGTACGCTAGTCTACTCTGGAGTATCGATGCCCTGTCTCGATACACCCTCGACTAGGAACAGTTATAGGATGTACTCGTGGACTACCCTGGCCCCACTAGTATGATCTCATCATAGTCCTAGTAGTCGAGTACAGATCCTAAGGGCTTTATCAACATGTGAGAGAAAGACAGTAAACTAATTCAAGTCAACATGTTAAGACAAAGTGAAACCAGATAGCATACTATCATGTCGAGCAAGAAAATCCTCTCTATATATATCCAAGCATCCATTATAATATACATCATATGTACAACAATGGCCTCTAGGGCATATACATAACTAACAATCTCCCACTTGTACTAAGGCCAGCTGTTGTGGTATCTCATACCCAACAATCCGAAGAGTCTCTCAAAATGTATCTGGGGTATGGCCTTCGTGAGTGGATCCGAAGTGTTGTTCTTCGTATCAACTCTCCTGACCTCGATCTCCCGGCGATCAACTATCTCCCGGATCAGGTGATACCGCCTCAGAATATGCCTGGATCGCTGATGGGACCTAGGTTCCTTGGCCAAAACCACAGCTCCATTGTTATCATAATACAGAGATATTGGATGCTCAATGGACGGAACCACACGAAGTTCAGTGATGAGCTTCTTTATCCAGATAGCCTTTTTGGCAACATCGTTGGCAGCGATGTATTCAGCCTCCATCGTCGAGTCTGCCACGGTTTCCTGTTTGGAACTCTTCCAACAAACCGCCCCTCCATTTAGGGTAAAGACAAATCCCGAGTGCGACTTGGAGTCGTCCTTATTATTTTGGAAGCTCGAATCGGTAAAGGACTCCACCTGGAGTTCTCCGTTACCATACACCAAGAACATCTCTTTAGTCCTTCTCAAGTACTTGAGAATATTCTTCACAGCTGTCCAGTGATTCTCTCCAGGATCTGCTTGATACCTACTCACTACACTTAGTGAGTATGCTACATCGGGTCTGGTACATAGCATCGCGTACATAATAGAGCCTACTGCCGAAGTATGGGGTATCCCTTGCATGCGAGCTCTCTCCAAATCTGTCTTAGGAGACATCTCTTTGGAGAGAGTGAGTCCAGAGATCGTGGGTAAGTTCCCACGCTTGGATTCTTCCATACTAAACTTCTTTAGTATGGTGTCAATGTACCTGGATTGGGACAATCCCAGTATCCGTCTAGATCTATCTCTATAGACCTTAATCCCCAAAATGCAGGAGGCATCACCTAGATCTTTCATTGAGAATCTATGTGATAAGAAGAGCTTGACCGAGTGCAGCATAGGAACATCATTTCCTATCAAGAGTATGTCATCCACGTACAATACGAGGAAGACAACCTTACTCTCTGCCACCTTCTTGTATATACAAGGTTCATCTATGTTTTTGATGAAGTCAAACTCTTTGACTACCGCATCAAAACATATGTTCCAACTCCGCGATGCCTGTTTCAACCCATAGATGGATTTAAGGAGCTTTCACACCTTTCCGCTGCTCCCACTGTTTACGAAGCCCTCTGGCTGAGTCATGTATACGCACTCTTCTAAATCACCATTTAGAAAGGCGGTCTTAACATCCATTTGCCAGATTTCGTAGTCATGGGATGCAGCAATGGCAAGTAGGATCCGGATGGACTTAAGCATAGCCACTGGAGAAAGGTTTCGTCATAATCCATACCTGGTCGTTGACGAAAACACTTTGCAACAAGTCTAGCTTTGAAAGTCTCAACTTTTCCATCTACACCAAGTTTCTTCTTAAAGATCTATTTGCTCCCAATGGGTTTTACCCCTTCAGGAGCAACTTCCAAAGTCCATACTTTGTTGGTGTATATGAATTCCATCTCAGATCGTATTGCATCCAGCCACTTCATAGAGTCACCACCCGTGATGACCTGCTCGAAGCTAGTTGGGTCATCATCTTCCATGATGCAATCCTCTCTCCCACCATCGACGAGAAAACCGTAGTATCTCTCAGGTGGATGAAGAACCCTACTAGATCGGCGGAGAGGCGGGGATTCGTCGGGAACTACTGAATCCTCTGGTTCCATTAAATCTTCAGTTGCAGTTTGTGCTGCTGAAACTTCTTCCAGCTCTACCTCTTCGCCACTAATTTCTTTTGCAAGAAATTCCTTTTCCAAAAAGGTGGCATATTGAGAAACAAACACCTTTTGTTCCTCAGTGTTGTAAAAAATATATCCCTGTGAGTTCTTAGGATATCCCACAAACTTGCAAAGAACTGATCGTGTCTCGAGTTTGTCCGGATTTTGCCTTTTGACATAGGCCGGACAACCCCATATCTTAACTCGTTTAAAATATGGTCTCTTCCCACTCCATATCTCATGTGGTGTGGTAGGTACAGATTTAGATAGAACTTGATTCAATAGGTATGCCGCTGTCTCCAGCGCATAACCCCAAAAGGAAATAGGCAACTCAGCGGAGCTCATCATAAAGCGTACCATATCTAATAGGGTGCGATTCTTCCGCTCTGATACACTGTTGTTCTGCGGTGTATAAGGAGGAGTAAGCTGAGAGAGAATCCCATTCTCTTTTAAATAGTCCAGAAACTCATTGCCCAAGTATTCTCCTTCTTGATCAGATCGAAAGATTTTAATACCTTTACCCGTTTGGTTCTCGACTTCGTGTTTATATTCTTTGAATTTCTCAAAAGCTTCAGACTTATGTTTCAACAGGAACACATGTCCGTATCTTGAGAGATCGTCAGTGAATGTAATGAAGTACGAAGAACCATTCCTGGCATGTGTAGACATGGGACGCATACTGTTAGTTATATGTATGCCCTAGAGGCCATTACTATACATAGGATGTATATTGTAGTGGGTGCTTGGACATATATAGGGAGGACTTTCTTGCTCGACATGATAGTACGCTATCTGGTTGATCTTTACCTTAACGTGTACACTGATTGTCTCTCTGTTACATGTTGGTAAAGCCCTTAGGATGTGTACTTGACTACCTGGACTGTGATGCGGATCATACTAGTGGGGACATGGTAGTCTATAAGTACATCCTTCAAAGTCCCTAGTCGTGGGTGTATCGAGACGGGGCATCGATATACCAGAGTAGACTAGCGTATACCTTCTCGACCCATACAGATGGGCGATGGATGATCCCATATCCATTGGTGTTTGACATCAGAGATGATATACGGGTGCTCAGTGGAGACTGGGTACACTGGACGGACTCGCCGAGAACTCCCAGATGGTATTATACCTTACGTCAGATGGCAGTTCTCTGGTGACACTGGTACAGAGTAGTCTGTTGACCCGAGATCGTCATAGAGTCTTGTGTGGTTCCCACTGTGCTTTGATTTCCACCTTACCAAGTCCAAGAGGGCGTGCAAAACGGTGGCTTTTGGGTACAGTCCCGAATCACATGGAGACAATGAGCGATAGGAGGGGATTCGTCTCTCCCGGTATAGGGGGTTGATGTTGCGCTGTGTTCGATTGGCTATAACCGGAAATCCCTGGCCAGGGTTGCTGAGATTTACTGGTAAGTGTTACCAGTAGTTTCTCGAACTGTTATAGACCTCATATCGACACGACTTATCGAGCTATTGGGGTCTGACGTTTACCACCCCTAGACGAGATATGCGACATATTAGACGACGAGACCGGACTGTACGGTAAGTGTTACTGTTTGGATTCACAGGAGTGTGAGCGGGCTTGCTCGTCGATCTTCTGATCGCTCAATACCCGGGTGGCCGTTACGTTTAGTAGACCGCTTGCGGCTTGTGGGTGTTTGATATGATCATCATCTGCTGCCGGCGTATTGACGAGTCTTTAGAGTCCTACACAGAGGCTTCCTGGCTCAAGCGAAACGAAATAGGAGCGCATATGAGATATGTGCAGGACCGAGAATAATGCGTGTATGTGATACCGTATTCCATTCTCGCGATAAATGTATCGATTGGTTGTATGCGATATAACCTAGTTATCGATTCAAGGATTGATTCGATAAGCTGATACATTGGATACTAGTTGGTTATATGCGATATGACCGGATCGTTAAATCAAGTGTTGATTTAATGATTTAATATATAATTATCTATTTGATATATTACTTTGCATTAACTAGTATTGGTTCATTTTAAAGGGATTTTCTCACTTGATGTGCACAATGTATATGTGATATACTTTTGTACACAAGTTTGTGTCATGTTTGATGATACAAGCTAACTTGAGTTTGTGTAAAGTTTAAACCATGGTTGTGTAATGGTTAGGGTTTTCTTTTTCTTTATCATTTACTTATTTTGTTTATTTATTTTGCAAAATAAATGAATGGTGGCTTTCTTTGGATGCTAGTTGAAGCTTCATGAAGGTTTGACTAAGTGACCATATTTGTCTCATGCTTAACCCTAACCATTCCACTAAACCCTAGTTCATTCTCTACACTTGACCATGGTTGGATTATGATAAGTATTCATTTATTTTCTATTTTGAAAATAACTTATCATAATATATTCATCTTCTTCTTCTTCTTCTTTAAGAAGAAGCTTGCCTCCTTCAATGGCAACTTGAGAAAATGAGTGAGAAATCCAATTCTAAAGTGAACCCACCTCCTATTTCTTCATCCTCTACCTCTTGACAAGTAGTATAGGGTGTTTTCTTCACAAGTTTCATGACTTGGTGAAGTGGGAGCTTGATCTTGCGATGCCTCGACGTAGATCATCTTCGGCATCGTAGTCGATGACCTAGCCCGCTATTTCTCCGATGAAGCCGACGCTAGAGCCCGGGATTCGATTTGGACAGCGAGAAGACTTCATTGCGGAGCTATGGAGGTGGAGGACCGGATCTACAAAGGTTGTATTTCCGTTCTTTTAGTTAAGTTGTTAACTAGTTGCTTGTTTCGCCTATATATCTAGTTAACGATCCGTATTAGGGTTTCTCGGCACCCGTAAAATTTGAAATTGGCATGGTTGATGCCTTGTGAGACCTCATTAGTGTGCCTAGGAACCCTACACATACATCACTATGTATCAGTCTCAAGAGTTCCGTAACTCTTTCTCCATGTCCACTAAACGGAGTTTTGGTCATTTTGCCTTTAAGACATGACTGGCATGTGTCATAAGATGAAGATTCGAACGGATTCAAATATCCATTTTCATGTAACTTAGCTAGTCGTGTCGCATTGATATGATCTAGTCTACAATGCCACAAGAAGTATTCGTTCATTTCTGAACTCTTCCTCTTGTGTGTGTTCTGTATATTAAGAACTGTGTTTTGATTTAGAACGTATATGCCATTATGTAACGAGCCTGATCCAATCAACTTTTAATTTAGGAAGATGTTCATAACATTATCCTATATTACAAAATTATATCCTTCTTTACTTAATAAAGAAACTGATATAATGTTGCATATCATGTTCGGTATATAATAGCATTCGTTCAGAATCAATGAATTACCACTTGGTAATACAAGGTGATATTCTCCAACTGCTTTGGCTGCAACATTTACACCATTCCCTACTCTTACGGAATGATCACCCATTCCCAGTTCCCTACCTCTCTTTAGCCCATGCAATATATTGCATATGTGGGATCCTGATCCGGTATCTAATGCTCAGGACGTAGAGTGAACTGAGAAACAGTTCTCGGTAACTAACACACCAAAAAAAGATGCATCAATATGCTTATTCTTCGTTTGGGTGGCATGAGAATCCAGATATTCTCCTATTCCCTGCTCGGACTTATAACAATTATAAGTGGGAGCGGGACCAACGTTCCCCTTCTCCGTATAACAAGCGGGTTCAGTCAATACATCCATATTATTATCTTGATTAAGGCCTGACATGGTCTCTACCTGGAGAGAGAGAGAGAAGAAAAACACTTTAGCGTGCGCTCTTGCAAGATTAGATTGGTTATTATCTTATCTAATCAGGATGGCTCCCACTGTTTTAATCAAATATTCCTTCAAATCCTAAAAGGTAAGATTATCCGGGATTAATTACACCTTACAAGTTCGTCAATCTTTCAGCCAGATCAGTGTTGGTATTTTGAGGGAGGTTCACCGTGCTTTCGCACGGACCTAATTAGAATAAACCTCGTTTTCCCAGAGGTATAACCCCGTTAACACCTTTCTAGACACCTACTTGATCGGCTAATTGTCCTGTGTAAAATTCTCCCAGGAGTAACTCTTACTCGCAGTGGGTATTGGGATCCATCTATCTCATAAAAGGTATGCAATCTCATTGCAAATTTCAACACTTGAAATTCACGATAATGCTTTTGCCCCTAGCAACTTATGACCTTAACATAGTCAACAAATCATAATTGCTAGCCAAGTTCAACCCGTCATTTCCCGATTGAATTAAACCTACCTGCACGACCCTTAACATAGTCAACAAAGTCGTACAACTACCCCAATCCAATCACATCTCATGTTTTAGTAGATAAGCACTAATTGGCTACCGCACACTACGCCTTAACATAGTCAACAAACATAGCACGAATACTAAGTAGTACTTATCTGAAATGACGGAGGGCTACACATGTTTTTTAGAAAACCATAAGCGTAATGAACTTGATATCGTTGTAGAAACAAGTGATTTTGAAAAGGAGTGTTTTTTAGGTTTTTCTAGTTTCGCTAAAGAGGTCACTCCCGGTGAAGGGATCTCGGCTCTTTCCTTATCGAATAAGGTGCAGGATATTTCATAAATACCGCAGTGCAAAGAAAGAACTATAGAAGCAATCAAAAACCAAACTGTGAGTTTGTAACATCTGCCAGTTTTGCTAAAGAGGTCACTCCCGGTGAAGGGATCTCGGCTTTTTCCTCATCGAATAAGGTGCAGGGTATATCACATATACCACTATGCAAAGCAAAACTGTAGCTACCCTTTTTAAAAATTTGATTCTACAACATCTTTTAGCTTTCTTTTCTTTTATTAATCTCATTAATAAATTCCATCATTTATGCTTTCTAAGCATCCTAGAAGAAATGAAAACTGTAATATTTATATATTATATATATAGTATAAGCATTCGTCTCAGACAGTAATATGATCTCATCACAGAACATTGCAGCAGAAGTCAACATATAAAATATTGGATATACTAGAACGTCCGTATTTTATTTTGAGCCTGTATAGAACACGGATTCCACAGTCGCGATGAATAGCCAAACCCACATCCCTAGACCCCTACGAGAGCGGCAAGTAACCCTGCCAATTCTAGGGTCAGAAGACCCGGTCTCGACTCCTCGAGATGGCCTCCCACTGGACCCTAGAACCCGGTTACTTGTGCTCTCCGCCTTGGGTCTATCCTAATGCGGAAAAGTAAATAATATACAATGGTGACATCAACCTCAACCTGGAAGTGCCCTAATAAAAGAATATTACATACAAATGAATTTTACATGAATGAAAAAGAAAACTCCCATCTCACATAAAAACCCCGGCTATTCAAAACACGACGATCCAATATAACATATCACAGCAATACATAACAACATATGTCATCAACGTAAGTAAATATGCCTATCACAATTGTCGTCGATCTATAGCGACGAAAACGGCGATATACCACATATTACACTTACGGTCACAGAAAAGAAAATGTAAAACTACAATATTTGGAATCCACAATCTCTTTAGACATCATAAACCCGAAATATCACATATTACGGATTTCATGCCTAATTAAATGAATTCCACATATTGTATCACAACACAGATATTTAGGCGAAGTTACAAAATTCGATCGATTCAACGAATTCCCAAAATACCCCAGTGAGCTCCACACTTGAGCAGAAAATAAAAATTCCCAGAAGCATGCCCTATTACCTACGGACCGTCGCTGAAGGGCCCGTCCCAAGCCTCCACAGTGGCGCCGCGGAACCGCCGCCAAAACCAGGTTTTGGCCGCGGTTGCGCGGTCACTGTAGCGAGTTAGGGACTCGTTCTTCAGGTGGGTCTATAGAATTCCCTGCATGATTTTCTGAGTATTTTTAATATGGAAAATTTCAACTTTTGGAAAAATTTCCAGAAAGGGGGTCTCGTTTGGTTTTCGGGGTTCGATCGGACTTTAAACTTCGTCTAGACAATGCCTAAAGCTCTAGCTTGGCTCTGATACCATTGTAGGATTGCGTAACACCACCACGAAGTTTAGGAAGGTATCACACATGCCATATTGAAAATTTTTGGGGTGCTATGAAACCCTAACCAAGATCTTAACTAGAGAATTAGGGTTAACTTTGTATGTAAACAACTTTACATCTAAGAGAGAGGGATTACAACCTTTGTAGTCCATTCCTTCGCTTCATAAGCTCCGAGTAGTAGTCCCTTCGCTGCGATCCATAAACTCCCAGACTCTAGAGAGGCTCCACAAGTCGAATGATCCATGCTTGCTTGAAGACTTTGAAATCTAAGATGATCTACTTCGAGAAAACACAAACTCAAACTATGACTTCACTAATTATAAATTAGTGAAGCTAACACACTAATCTATATGGCTAGTATAGAAGAGGATGATGAAGTAAGAATTTTGCTCACTTTATTATTTAATTTCTCACTATTTTCTTCTTGATCTCAAAAGCTAGCAAGCAAAATGAGAATGAGTAAGAAGAAGAAGAAGAAATGAACGAGATTGAGATTAGAAATGCAACCATGGGTCAAGTATATCATCCTTAACCATCGTAGAGAGTTAACCATGGCTATGTGTCATGGTTGGGTTAGAAATATCTAGGGCAAAACAAAAAGGGTGGAGTTGGTCAATGGTAATCTACAAGCTTCATGAAGCTTCATCCATGACTCATTTCCACAATTTGAATTACTTAGATATTTAAACCCAAACATTACATATAGCATGGTATAATTCTCATACATATATATTGTTGCGCCCCGGCAGCGCCCCGGCCGTCTATCCGAGGCCAAAATGCGGAATCAAAATTTTTCTTAACTTTAAACTGGCGCTACCGCGGACAATTACCCGGATCGAAACCATTAACCTATACTAGCTAACTAGAGATGGGGTTTGAGATATACCGAGTGATCCGAGTCCTCCGGTCTTCTCGTCGTCGTCCCGATCTCCCGCGGAAACTCCGGTCGTCGCCTCCTTGCCGGAAGGGCACCACATCGTCTGTATCTTTTACGGGCTCCCGCCTCAATACCGAGGCAACTCGGGCACGAAGCTGGCTAGTCGACGTGCCCAAGATATGCTGTAGAATGAGTAGTGCTTGTCTCTTTGGGGTTATGTCGCCTTGATGGAGGAATCAACAAGATATGAACTTGGGGATTTTTGTGGCAATGGAAAAATGTTATGAATGATTAATTTTTCCCACACCCTCACAAAATCAAAACTCTCTCTTCTCTCCTCCATCATGTGGCCGGCCAAGCTCATATGGAAATGGTGGAGGGAATCAATATGTAGCATGAAGGGAGGTAAGTGTAGGATAAAGCAAGTGGTGACCTTAAACAAAACATCAACCATGCTTAATACATCTATTCACATCAAATCCCATAAATGTAAAAGCATGGAAGAAAGATTCTAATCCTATCATAATGAATATATTTGCAAGAAACCCCCTCCACAAATGTAATTTGCAAAACTGCAAATTACCCCCTCCATCGGAAAAGTCCGGCCGAGAAAGAACAAAGAAAAACCGACCGGAACGGAATGCAAACTGGCAACTCCAGAAAACTGGTCCCGTAATAAATTACAGGAAAACCCCGATACTGTGCATACACACCCGCATCTGTATTCCGTCCGGACACAAATGCAAAGAGACAAAATCTACACTGTACTAAACTAGAACCGGCTTAAACCAAAGCCGACTAGTAAAATCCGTTCGATCCTGATCCGTGCAATACCGCACGTACCTGATCGAACCCTGCCATATAACTATACGGCCTCTAGTACAAACCGTCCGATCCTGATCCGTGCAATACCGCACGTATCTGATCGGACCCTGCCATATCTCCATACGGCCTCTACAACGTTTCGCCCGAAAGCTGAGTAACTGAATGTGTGGTGGACTCTAAAAACTCGTCAATACAATGGCTGTGGATTTAACCACTAGCACGTCAGAGGTATAAGCCAATACATGACGGGCCACCAGCTATTGACCAAAAAGGGACGTCGATGAGCGAACTCATCCTGACACCCTACTGAGCCTGTCAGTGACAATATCCGTACAGTCCGGTCCGTTCGTCTATGAGTATCGCATGGCGGGCCTAGGGGGTTGGTAAAAGTCAGACCCCCAAAAGCGGTACAAGTCGAGTCGGAGTGTAGCCCAGAACGCCCTGAGATACTACTGGAATACCTACCAGTAAATCTCCTGCCTCGGCCGAGGGCTTTGCGTAATGGCTCTCCTAGACACAGCGCGACCTCACCCCCAATACCGGGAGAGACGAACCCCTGCAGATCCGCTCACTGCCTCCATGTGGCTCGGGACTGTACCCAACTAAAACCTGTTTGCACGACTCCTTTGAGCCGTGGTAGGGTAGTAATCAAACCACAGTGGGAACTCACACGAGACAAATGACGATCTCAGGTCGATGAACTAACCTGTACACATGTCACCTGGGAACTGCTATCTGACGTATGGTATAATCCCAACTAGCAGGTTCCCGGCGAGTCCTGTCCGGTGTACTCATAACCCAATGAGCACCTGTATACATCTTAGGTGAACCAACTGACACCAGTGGCTTGTGAGACCGGCCACCGCCCCTCGTCGGGGTCTCGACTGTATACACTAGTCTACTAATGGAGTATCGATGCCCAGTCTCGAAACTCCCACGACTAGGGACCTTTTAAGGATGTGCTTATAGACCCCAGCTCCCACATATATGATCGCCATCATACTGCTGGTCGTCAAGCAAGAATCCTAGGGGCTCTATCAACGTGTAATAGCGACCTGTAAGGTCACCTGAAACAGTACACGATGATAAAGGTAAACCAGATAGCATACTATCATCTCGAGTAAGACTGTTCTACCGGGATAGGTCCTCCCTCAATCATTGCAATCACGTGCCTGTGATCCAATAATTGACTCTGAGGGCACTATCTCCAACACATATTGCATGTATAACCTAGCATGCTACAATATTATATATCACATATATAATATTTATTTAACAAAAGAAAACAATACAATAAACATATATCACATATATATTAAATGTATCATAAGTGAGAATAATAAATACTTAAGTGAGCATATAATATATATATATATATATATATCATTTTATCGAATCAACACTTGATCCAATAATCCGGCTATATCACATATAACTGGCCGATATCATATATAGCGAGAATAGAATACG
The DNA here is from genome assembly GCA_030015575.1 of Agapanthus africanus. NCBI lineage: Eukaryota > Viridiplantae > Streptophyta > Magnoliopsida > Asparagales > Amaryllidaceae > Agapanthus > Agapanthus africanus. The sequence goes on along the minus strand of CM057350.1, from coordinate 123,576,249 downwards.
GTATCACATATCGTATTAATCTCGGTTCCCGCACATATCACATATGTGCTCCTACTCCGTTTCGCCTAAGCCAGGTAGGACTCTAAAGACTCGTCAATACGCCGGCAGTAGGTGATGATCATATCAAACACCTACAAGCTGCAAGCGGTCAGCTAAACGTAACAGCCACCTGGGTATTGAGCGACCAGAAGATCAACAAGCAAGCCTGTACATACTCCTGCGAATCCAGTCAGTAACACTACCATACAGTCCGGTCTCTTCGTTTGATATGTCGCATATCCAGTCTAGGGGTGGTAAACGTCAGACCCCAGTAACCGATAAGTCATGTCGATGTGAGGCTCATAACGGGTCGAGAAACTACTGATAACTCTTACCAGTAAATCTCCATATCATCCCTGGCCAGGGACTTCCAGTTATAGCCAATCGAACACAGCGCAACATCAACTCCCAATATCGGGAGAGACGAAACCCCACCTATCGCTCATTGCCTCCATGTGATTCGGGACTATACCCAAAAGCCACCGTTTTACATGCCCTCTTGGACGTGGTAAGGTGGAAGTCAAAGCATAGTGGGAATCACACAAGACTCTATGACGATCTCGGTTCTACAGACTAATCTGTACCAGTGTCACCGGAGAACTGCTATCTGACGATAGGTATAATACTATCTACGAGTTCTCAGCGAGTCCGTTCAGTATACCCAGTCTCCACTGAGCACCCGTATACCATCTTTGATGTCTAACACCAATGGATATGGGATCATCCATCGCCCATCATATGGGTCAAGATGCATGTACGCTAGTCTACTCTAGAGTATCGATGCCCTGTCTCGATACACCATCGACTAGGAACAGTTATAGGATGTACTCATGGACTACCCTGGCCCCACTAGTATGATCTCATCATAGTCCTAGTAGTCGAGTACAGATCCTAAGGGCTTTACCAACATGTGAGAGCAAGACAGTAAACTAATACAAGTCAACATGTTAAGACAAAGTGAAACCAGATAGCATACTATCATGTAGAGCAAGAAAGTCCCCTCTATATATATCCAAGCATCTATTATAATATACATCATATGTACAACAATGGCCTCTAGGGCATATACATAACTAACAGCGTGGTTGTGGCCGTCTTTTGACGAAGAGCTAGCTCCCGCTTGGGGATGCCTTTTTATATATATTATGCATGTTGTATCCTTTTGGGGCCAGTATTTACAAACGAAACTCTGCCGAAATTTTCAGAAAAGATTTGTGACTTTAAAAATGTATATTCGGCTTATTTTAATAAAACACTTTCATTAAAAATGGTTTAGATTTCTGGGATTTTTGGCTTACTTGAATTAGATGGGGTCCTATAGACTTTATATGATTCAAGTGCCAGTCACGTCCCATTTCGGGTCGTGACAAAGTTGGTATCAGAGCGTTAGGTTAACCTTGGTTCGAGTCTATATTTGACTATGCGGAGCCTAGGGCGTTTGTATATATACGGAATCTAGGCTTGACCTTACGGAACTTAGACTTAGTCAAGGGGGTATTAGACCCGAACTTTCATCGCGTAGGTTGACCTTGGTTGATGGAGTAGGTGACTTAAGGAGAGTGACGTACCGTGTGTATGTTCCGCGGAATACTTACGATACGCTACTCCGCTTAAGAAGCCTTAGGATATACATTTCCTTGCACAACATTATATTCATTCCTATGATCTATCCTCATCGATATCGGTTTATGATTTTGCTGCCACGATTACACGGGCAGAGAGAGCTACGGCTAGAGTTGCGTCAACATGAGCTCGTCACGGACGAGGACTGACCAGGGGGTGATTCCAGGGACATACGATTGCGTAGAGGCATCGTTTTATTATGTTTTCTCACCATGAGCGTTTGATAGATCGCTTTTACGAGATTTCTCGGACGTGCAGATCAGCACCAGAGGATTGGGCCACTGCTAGCGGCCAGCCAGAATGTGATGACCGTCAATGCACCGACTATTCGTGATGATTGAGACACTGTTCAGCGTGCGGACGAATGAGCCAGTTGTTGCTGCGAATGATGAGATATCGCCCCAGATGTTTGGAGCTATTGCCGCACGAGTATACTTAGAGATATGATAGAAGATCGCTAGTCACCCAAGGAGGAATGACTAGGACATGTGATTCGTTGCCTATCCCGATGCGAGGTCATCGGATTGATTGTTTCCAGCTAGAGAAGACTTCACACAGGTACGTTTGGAGTCGAAAGAAACGATCGAATGTCAGGAACCTATTTTCCAAGTTTAAAGTATTCGGAAAAACATGCAAGTATTTCTGTGGACCCTCTAGAAGAATGAAACCTTAACTCGACATAATGACCATGAGAACGCTTTGAAACCTTAGGGTTTGCGGCAGTTCAGCGGTGCCATTAGTGAGGCTTGGGTTTGCCCTTTTACGGCTGGTCCACAGGTACTGTGGCACGTACTGGATATTATTAAACTGTACTCAAGATATTGAGCTCTTGGGGGATTATGGAACTTTGACGAATCGATCAAAAAGTTCGACGTCATTTGGATATCATATGATGGGATACATTGCTTGGGAGACTCCAGATACGAGTATAGCCGTTGGAGCGCAGTCCATGCAGCCACGACGAGACGAGTCCGAATCAGTCGACATTAGAGAAAAGTGGAGTAAGAGGTTCGTATGAGATCTTGATGAGATGACGTTCCACTTCGCTGACATTAGAGATGTGATACTCATGCAGAGGCGTTGTACATGGGTATATCTTTCAGAAGGAGTCGCGATGAGTATGCAGCCGTTCCGGAACAAGAAAGAGATTTAGTAAAAGGTGACAACTTCCGGGCAGTTCGGCAGAAACGAGATTCGAAAGAGACCCCGACGAGATCTTTCTGGAATACTATACGAGAAGACTTGGACCCAGGATCGGTTATTTTGCACACACCCAGTTAGCCAGAGTTCGGCATTGTCGACGAGATACGTTATGAGTGGCCATGGCAGTTGGCCAGTGATCTATAGAGGATGTGCTAGAGCGGGACTGTTTCCGCCATCTTTGATTTCGGTATTTTGGGCCATTTATTTGCATGATTGAGATTTTGTGCACCACAGTTGCACTTGATTTCGATTTGATGTCATTCGAGATGCTGATTTTGATTTCATACCTATGGTATGCATGTGATTTGACTGGTGTTTTCGGCATAGTTTTCATGCACTTTTAGTACTTTGATTCGAGTTTGTGCACGCTGATGCACATGGTTGTGAGATTATATACCGCGGTATACCTGATTTGGATTGAGCTTTATTGTATACCGTCGATTTCGATTATGATATTGATGTTGATTTCGTGCACCCTGTGCACTTGATTTGGATTCTTGCGCATACTTGGGCGCTTGATGCGATTTTGCTGCACACCAGATGCACTAAATCGAGATTTTTCGTGCATATCAGATGCACCTGATATTGCTGTCAGGCACACACCGTTGCTTTTGACAGGTGTTTCGTGCACACCCGTTGCACTTAGATTTTGTTTCTGTGCACATGTATGGCACATTTATTGATTTTGATTTCCGTGCGCACCAGACGCACGTGGCATCCTTATATACATTTTAGGATTGATTTCTGTTGGAGCAGTACGTTTTATGATATTTACTACTTGGTATAATAGCTGAGCAGGGCTAGTCCGATGACAGTACCTGAACATATTTTTGCATGCATTGATAGTTACCGAAGGGATTTCCAAAGAGGAGCTATAGTCTCAGTAATTACTTACGTGTTCGAGATGACACAAACTTTTAATAAAGGAAACCCTTCTAAATTATTTTCAAAACGACGGGACGTGTATGTTAAACAAAGGGTATATATACATATAGTTATTTTATTACAATAGACGTCCGCCACTGTTCCGCGATACGCGCATTGTACATTGATTGGAAAAGAGTTTGGCATGCATTTCTTTCAGATGGTTACATGTATAGTTTTGATGTTTACATGTATAGTTTTGATGTATATTATGTTGGTTTTCATATTGGATTTAGACATTGGTGACTTCACCATAACTCCGATGATTGCGGGATACTTGACGGAGTTTGGATTTTGGTTTATATACTCGTTTTTCATGCGCATGTATTGCGTTACGACGTGTTTTATGTATTTATGATTTCGGAGCCCCGACGACTTGGTCTTTTTACTGAAATATTTTAGTAATTGAGGGGTTTAAATTTAAATTCGAGGACCGAATTTCTTTAAGGGGGGAAGATTGTAAAATTTCAGAAAAATAAAATATTATTTTTGGGAATTTTTATAATTAAATAATAAATATATTGAATATTTTATTAGTGCGGTATAATTAAATACCGATAAATTGCGAAAAACTTGGAAAATTATAGGAATTACGGAAATGAAGGTGTTTTATGAGAATTTAGGCAAATTATGAATTTTTATAATTAATTATATATAATTTTAATGCTAATCGCGATTAATCGCCAATCTTGCATTAATCCGGTTTTGTGCATGACATGCACCATTTCATGTTACAAACCTTATTTCTTTCCCTTTGTGTGGCCATGGTTTTATTTGGGTTTTTCATTTGTGTTTAAAATGAAGAGAATAGAAAAGAAAAGAAAAGAAAAGAAAATGGATTAAAAAAATGAAGTATGGGCAAGAGAGAGAAAAGAGAGAGAGGTGAAGGGTCTTTGACCATGGCATTCATTTGTTATCCTTCATTATTTCATCTTCATCCTCTCCCTCTCAACTCCATGGCAGCCCACTCCCTCCTCCCTCCTTTACCTCCTCAAAACATCCATATCCCCACCTCAAAACTTCATCCCCCTTCAATAAAAACATGCACAAGCTCCTCTAAAACACTTTGGACCAAGAAATGATGGATTTTGAGCACTTGGGGCAACTCAAGAATATTCTTGAATTGCCAAATGAGGTATTTCCTGCACCCCTAGCATAGTATTACATCCACTTTAACATCCATACTAGATTAGAATCCATTTTGTGTAGTTTAGTAATACTTGAAAAATTCTAAAGGAGGTTTAAAGGATTTTGAGTTATGGTGGTGCATTTGAGATGCATTAGTGATTACAAACCCCCTTTAATGTCTAAAACTTGTACCAAGCCAGAACTAGTAACCCAAACTTGGACTTTAGAAATCCCAATGTCGGTTTGTGTTATTTTAGTGCCTACAGAGAATCTGGGATGACCTGAGAATATTACGGGAAAAGCAAATAATACCAGAGACCTAGTGGGACCCATAGGAAGCCACCCTGCCAGTACGAACCCAATCTAGGCATGCAAAACCGAGGAGGCCGGATCTGGGGGGCATGTGGCCGGCCATGTGGTGGGGGTTAGGGTCCAGGTTGCTTCAGTAGCTCACATACACACTATATAGCACCCCAGTAATGTTTGTGCACCTTGTTTTCACCTGAACTAAAATCTGGGAGTGAATTCTTGAGTTGCTGTTTTGATTCGAGGTTATGTTTTACGTATTTTGAATTCTTAGTTTTAGTATTTAGTATTGTATTAGGTCACTTGACATTTGTACGTCTATATCGAGTGTTATTTGGTTAATTTGCGTGAGTAGACCATATGTTTTGACCTATGTGAGATTCGTGCATCATTTTGGTTTTGAATTGGATTTTAATGCGGTTTACGATATCTTGTGTGTATATATGTAGGTACGCTCGAGTGGACTTGAACGACAAGGACGAGCATGGCGTCATCAACATCGGCAAGCGAGGATAAAGGTGAGTAGATATATATCTACGGGGAAGTCGGGTGGATGGCGTATAGCACCCCCGCAGTTCGTAGTATAGAACGCGAATGCGTTATGTTATATATAGTTATATACTTATATGGTATTATAAGATGTGTATACTTAGCTAGAATTGCTTTAGTAGACTTTGGATGATAGTGTTGTTAGTTAATTTCCTAGTCGTGAACTTTAGATTATGGTTTACATACACGCGCGCACACAAACACTTGCATACACTATTTATTACTTGTGCGTATATGGGGATGTGTGTGTGTGTGTGTGTACATATATATACACACGCATAGGTATGGGACTATGTATATATATTTACGTATACACATTGATAATGAGGATAGTAGATGATATTGGAGACGAGTCGATGAGATTGGGCTTGATGCCACAAGATCGGTGATATGTTTTGGTTCGTATTATGAGATACGACATGCTGTTTAGCGGCTCTTTAGGCGATGCGTTTTCATACACACGCACCTATATTTATGTTGATGGTATCAGTATGTACTAGGCGTAGATCAGTACCCCCAGATCATGATATATGATGAAAAGGATACTAGATGAATAATGATATAATGTGTGATTCGACCCGTACCCAGATTTGGGATGCCGGACGATGGATTTACCGTACGAGATATAATTATGATGATTGATCCGCACTCTTGACTCGAGGATGTCATATGATGTATTGTATTGTACGTGATACTATTGAGGCGGGATCACCGACTATTATATATGTATATCGACTCAGACTTAGGTGGTTTTCCTTACCCTTTTTCGATTAGTCTGTTAGTTTAGGCCTGTAGTTTAATTATAGACTTTAGACTAGACTCGAGTCATACATATTTCAAACTAACGAATCGTAAATATTTTAAAAACAGGCCAAGGGATATTACGGATATTTCAAAAGACGTACCTTTTCTTAAAAAGCACCGTAGCCCCTATTTTCTAAACACCACGATTCGTATTATTTCAAATGTCAAAACTATATGACTCGTTTATATTATTGCATATTCCTTATTGCTGTGTTTATTATTCATTTCTGCACATTCATAATTGTTCATATCGCATTGCATGCTTATACTGTGCTTTTATTGTTATTATAAAACCATGCTGTCAGGACACCAGCACCATTACCGATGATGCGTACGTTCCACATACACTTGCTTACCGGCTCACACACATCATCATCGGTAATTGCTATGTCACGTACACTTTAGAGAATATTAATTCATTGATATCGCTTGCTAGTCCATAGGTCCTATATATCATCACTGTGCTAGTTTAGATGTTGCAATTATTATTGTGATATTTCATGCATATTTACATACTCATTTACCATGCAATATTATACGGGCCAGTCCGGATTGCCGGAGCCCAGTATTCATTATTATTGACTTTTCAGTTTGGATTTTCGTATTTTCCATGAGATTTCTGGATTTGGAGAAACCGCAAGACTTTATAAACTCATTATCATTTTTAAAAGATAAAAGTGCGGTTTTCTCATATTATGATTTGAGATATGTCCACCATGAGTTTTCTCGGTTCTTAAACGATATTATACACCTGATTCGAGGAGGATGATGAACCGTCTGTGGGTACATGGTGGACCCGGTGCGGTACCCCGGGGTGAGAAGGTCGCAGATGATGGCGTTGAGCCTGTGACAGGGGAGCTACTGATCGGTGATTTTATTTATGACTCGACGGATATCTGGAGGATACCGATCGGAGTACAGGCCAGTCTTGACAGCCGGAGCCTGAGATTTTGAGATTTGATGATATGGGCCAGTCCGGATAGCCGGAGCCCTAAATATTGAGATTCGAGATTACAGGCCAGTCCGGATTGCCGGAGCCTGAGATATTGAGATATTGGGATTTATGTTTTGTGTCGATACCTGACACTGATTTCATGTTGATTTCATTGATGATACATCGATTTATAAATATACAGAAATCTCACTAAACAAACAAAACAGTTGTCACATTCATGATGCATTCTGTTTTCATTATATTGCATTCATACCTCATATTTATGATACGTTGATACCTGAGGCACTGACACGTGCACTTGGTATTACACTTATGTATAGATGTTTACCTTTGCCACCTTTTCATGCTTCAGACTTTATCATATTGAGGATTTATATATTTTTGCCGATCCATTCCCTGGAAGTAATACGAACGTCTGATCGTATTGACCTAAGATTGAGTTATACATGCGATTTTTGCTTTGTGATGTTTTCTACTCACGAGTTGGAAACTCACCCGCGTTGTGCCACAGTTTCTTGCAGGTTTTGCCGTACAGGTTTCGTTGCGGTTTTGCTGGCACACTGCTCTTTTTCGGGTGATTGCTTTGGTAGGTGGGTTCACTCGTATCGTGACCACCCTTGTACAATATTTACATTGTTGTATCTAGAAACTCCATCAACCAGACTTGTATTTTTATTTTGACTTAGAGACCAGTGTATATTCTTTCGACCTTAGAGTCGCGCGTTGTATTATTATTATGGGTTTCTTGCTGATTTGAGTTTCCTTTTGAGTTTTGATCCTCGTCCTTCGGCGTTGTATATTATATTGCTTGCGTGGTTGTGGCCGTCTTTTGACGAAGAGTTAGCTCCCGCTTGGGGATGCCTTTTTATATATATTATGCATGTTTTACTCTTTTGGGGCCAGTATTTATAAAGGAAACTCTGCCGAAATTTTCAGAAAAGATTTGTGACTTTAAAAATGTATATTCGGCTTATTTTAATAAAACAGTTTCATTAAAAATGGTTTAGATTTCTGGGATTTTTGGCTTACTTGAATTAGATGGGGTCCTATAGATTTCATATGATTCAAGTGCCAGTCACGTGCCATTTCGGATCGTGACAGGGCAGTTCCCTGCGTGTCATCCCCATGAGGATATTCGTCCCGGAGCTCTTCATTGGGGAACTCCGGCATCCGAGCCTTGACGGCGGCGAGGGCATCGTGCCGGACGAGGGTAGAAGCTACAGCTAGGTCGGTGTAAAAATGGTTCGACTTCTTATAGTTCTCCACCACTTTTGACGCTCTGAGCTCGGTTCGTTTCATCCCCTCCATCGCAGCCTCGCGCTCCTTCCGGAGGGAGCTCGCCGACTTCTTTAGGTTGCCGACGAGCACCTTGGAGTCATGAAGCTTGGCCTCGGCGGCCTGGACGGCCTCACGGCACCTGGCAACCTCTTGCTTTCCGGCCGCCACCTCATCCTCAAGGGCGGTGACCCTTGCCATCGCCGTCTCCAGCTCCAGCTCCAGCTTTGAGCTCTCCTCCAGTGAGGAGAACTCGCCCGCGACCCGCATCGCCGGGGCAATTTCCTCATCCTCCATTCGGACGACGAGGGCGACGTGCTGGAGGACCTGAAGAAATCAAAGGGGGTCAAAAAGGAAAGGGAGGCACCTAATCTCATGAATAAATGAGACGCTGAATGAAAACCCAAGTGGGGTGCGAGCACTAATCTGCACGGCCTCTTGGGCAATGGCCGCCATTTGCGTCCTGAGAGTCCCCCGAGGGACTTTGCCCCCGGCCGACCTCTCCATCTCTGTCAGCAACGGAGAGCCCTGAGGGCACCTCAAAGCGGAGGTCCCCCTCGTCCATCAAGATCGGGGAAGCCGGGGTGCGCGGAACCTTCCGGTGGAACCTCTTAAGAGACGGCACCGGGGAGCCAGTCTCTATCTCCGAAGCTCGGGCCTCTTGTTCCCGAACCCGCTTTTGGCTCGGTGCCTGGCTGGACTCCGGGGCACAGGCCGCACTCGAACGCCTAGGTAGAGCGGTTGCTGGGGGAACCGGGGCCGACGTCGGACGGGAGGAGCTGGCACCTTCAGCCCTCGATCCCTTCTTCTGCTCTTCCATGGCTGCTCGGAATTTGCTCACGTCCATGGGTTCTGCACAAGACAAGGTATAATGGAGTCAGCAACACAAGTAAAAATGAAAATAAACGCAAGTCTAAACAGACCGCCTGTAAACTCCCAACTTACCCGCGAACTGTACGGGGCTGAGCCCAGCCCAACAAAGGCCTGCTCGGAAAGCAGCACGTCAGCTCAGGGAATGGGCTCCCACTCTGCCACTCTCACCGCATCAGGATAGTTCGACTGAATCTCCTGCCGGCAACTACCCCTAGACCACTGGGTAGGCACAGGCCAGTCTTCTCCCTCGGGCGTCACAACAAAGAAAAACTTCTTCTTCCAATCATGGATGGAAGAAGATAGCACGACGACCCCCGACCCGGCTGCACTTCTACCTCGGCTCGCCCGCGCGAGTGCCAGGGTGACTTATGTAACAGAGAGAAGAGGCAAGGGTGCTCAGCCTGAAAGGGATCATGTGCAACTTCAAACGGACCAGGAACCCAAGGAGAATCCTCCAGGAGTTCGGCACTAGCTGACCCGGGGCTAACCCAAAATGATTCAGCGCTCTGACAACCACGGGAGAGAAGGGCAGGTGTATTCTGGCCCAAAAGGCTTCCAGGTACAGGGCAATCTCCTTATCCCGTACCTGATCTGCCCTCTCCCCTTCCTCGGCCAAACGTAGCGTATAGCCGGGAAGAATGTGGAAACGGGCCTGAGCGGTGGAGAGCTCATCCTCGTACCTCACCGTGGATGACACGCCAGGGGCACCCGTGACCTCCGCTCATGGAACCGCTCCCGTCGCGCGACCCCGAGAAGAAGATTTGACCCCAACTTCCTGGGAGGAATCCGACTCAGTGGGAGAAGAAGCAGAACAAGAAGAAGAAGAAGAAGAAGAATCTACAGGGGGCTCCCTAGACTCTACTCGATTTATTTCTACAGACTCTTCACAAGAAGACATCTAACCTGATGGAGAGGATGAGTTATCGGAAGAGAAAACGCAGGGATCCGACCTAAGAAGGAGAGCGCCGAGCTAACGAGACTCTGGACGAGGAAATTATGAAGAGGTATGGGTCCGGATAGGGACCCCACCTCTATTTATAGCATCCGGCATACACATCCAACGGTGACAGCCATCTCCCGCCGAAACGACTCATTGCATTCGATGGCCACCATCGCTCCACCTGTCGCACGCGCATTGATCGCATCCCATCGGACGCCGGAAATCTGCGACCCGTCGCGTCAGCCAACCAGCACCAGACACATGGGCTGTCGCTTCGGTGAGCGTACGCATGATCCGGCGCATCCTCTTTAAGGCATGATTTGGCCCCTAATATGCTAACGTCATCAAGAAAATACTGCTGATTGCCCGGGGATGCACGCTTACGATATCTACGAAATGGAGCTCACCTCGGGTAACCCGGTAGACCAATTTCGACTCGACCCGTGAACAGGTCGGAACGAGAGTGGGGGGCTAATGATGATGCTCAATATCGTCAGTTTCCCAGATCGTGACACATGGCAGATGACGTGTCCCGAAGCTAGCAAGAAAGGACCAGGAACGGTACGTCAGTAGAATACCCCGGGTCTGCGATCCATGGACGTGGCTGACCTTCTGCGACCGACCACACAACTCTTGTGACCGCCTTACGAACAACCGTTGGCTCACCTCCGAGCCTCCCGCACAACTGGCCTCCTCGGCCCTCTCAGCTCGTCTCTGGGCTTTAGCAGAATCAGGATACCCCGGCCTCCCGCTCGCCTCCGAGCCTCCCGCTGAGCTCATCCTCCTCGGTCTCATCCTGACCGACCCGCAGCACTGATCACAGGCTCCTACGCCACAGCTCCGCAAATCTCGCCATGCGCGAGATATCCGCCGCCCACGATCCTACGTTCTACGCCATCACGATCCCCTATTAACGAGCCTGTCTCGCCATTAATGCGGGATCCCGCTTATCACGCGGGCGTGACGTCGGAAGCGTAACGGCCGACGTGATTCTCGTGGCTGCCTGTCCATCGCTGCCACTATATAAACCTCTCTCTCAGATGATCGAGGTACGCAATTCTCTCCTGACTAGGCCGTTACTCTGCTCAATATCCGGTCTAACTTGATCGTCGGAGGATCCTCGGTGGCACAACCACCCCGGGACTTCCTTGTAGATAGCTCGGCCTCAACCGCCTCAAACCCATTGAGACCCACACGCTTCAGGAGGCAACCTCCAACTCAATCTCAGCCGTCCATCGTCGCTTGCAGCAGATCTACGGAAGGTAACATCTTGACGAGATCCGACATCCGTCATATACTAATTGAGCACATATTTGAATAGTTATATGAATGAAGAAAAATGTCGTCGTGCACTACTAATGTTTCGACCAACCAAAGTTATGTTCAATATCCGTAACTTTAGACATTTGGGTTTAGATTGTGGAAGAAGCATTTGGAAGTATGATCTCATCCTATTTTCTAAATGACTAGAATTGAGAGAGAGTGAGAGAGGGGTGAGGGGGATAAATATCGGGAATGACAATGTCATTTGCAACAATAGAAAATGTAGCATTTTTCTTATGCAACAATTATTGCAAAAAAAAATAAAAATAAAAAAATCAAAGAACTATTTTATGCTCGGTTAATTAAAACGGAAGTACTAATGCGACATTTGTTGTAAATTTTTCTACAACTTATATGAAAAGATCTTATGAAACTAGAGTCTTTTGAAAGATCAAGAAGACTAAGAATAGTCCAAGGGCTTATAAAGAAAAGTCAAGCAAAGCTATTAGTAGTTGGGTCTGAGCCATTCCAATACCCGTCCATATGAGTGGGTACTCTATATATTTATATAAGAGGGTTAGGGTTCCATACGATATATGAAACATATGAGAGAGAATACATGATAATACATAGAGAGTTTTTCTAGATAGAAAAATGCTAGAGTGCCATCGTCTCCTTTTTCATCCTCTTTTACTTTGGGCTGGCTTGCGGGGTGATCAAGTGGGGAATTCTCGTTTCTACAAAGTGTGATTTCCCTCCGGCCGTTACTTGAAGGTGATAAAGATCAGATCTTATACGTGACGTGGGGGAAGAAGGATCCAGCCAATTGGATCAGGTATATCGTAAACTTTTAGAGTAGATACATGTATTTCCGATATACTTGATTGCTTGTTATGTATCTACATCACCTAAAGTGAATATTGGTATCAGAGCTATGCATCCTATGTTCGTACAATTATAGATCTGTGATATTTAAAATTTTTGCAACTCAAAAGTTGCGTTTCTTTTATTTACACCTAGATCAATTTTTTTTAATGACAGATTTATGATATTAGGATTATCGTTTTATAGATCTATCTATTTTGCATCATTATATGTCACAATAGATTAGATCTATTTTATTTTTTATTTATAACGTTTTAATATAGTTTTTCTTAGTTCGTTGATGTGAAATAACTCATGGGATAAAAATGAGATAAATTGGATCTTTTGTGTGAAAAGAAAATTTTAATTTTTTTCTTCTCTTTTGGTGAGGATTAATGGCGGCAAGGTCGCATTTTTTTCTAAACCCTAACCTTTTGGGATATTTTTTTGGGAGTTTGGTTGGACCAAATTTTTTTTTGGTTGGAACAAAATGATTTTTGGACTTTGGTGATGGCACCAAATATTTTTTTATATTTTGGGTTGGAACAAAATATTTTTTGGATTTTTGGATGGAAACCAAATATTTTTTTGGATTTATATTTGGATTTTTGGTTTGGATCCAAAATTATTTTTCTTGAGATTTTGGTTGGAACCAAATTTATTTTTATTGTGATAGCGAGCCAAACATTTTTAAAAAAAAAAAATAATTTCTGGAAATTTTATTTTTTCGGATTTAAAAAAAAATCATTTTATTTAAAAAATGTTTTTTAAATAAGAAATATGGGGAGGGGGCCAACCCTAGGCCCGAGCTGGGCTCGGGCCACCGCCCAGGCCTGTCGAGTTTTATAATTTTTAAAAGAAAAAAATAAAATAAAAATTTTCCAGAATAATCCCAGAAAATCAAGAAAAATTTTAGAAAATTAAGAAAATTATTTTATGAGCTTTCTTATATTTGGAGAGTTTTTCACTCAAATTTTAGATTAGTTAAGAGTTTTGCTGCTAACTCCGAAAGTTATATTTTTTTCGAAAATTTTGTTTGCTTACCAAAAGTTTCAATTTTTTTATTCTCATATAAAATCTTAGAGATTTTATGGGTAGTTGTTCCAGTGGGAGTTCCTGAGAACCATGTTAAATTCATGAAAAAACGAAAAGCTTAATAAATCAGACAAGATTAGATAGGGTGGTTTAAATGAAAATGAAATTTGTTAGACTGATTGTTGCATTTTATATTGTGCATGGCATATTATATATACAAAAACGCATATTGCATTAATCTAACAGATTTCAAGTGAGAGATTTCGAGAGAAGACAGGAGTATCGATTCAACTATCCAATCTACTTCGTTTTTAGGAAATCTGTGTTCCGTTGTTCAATCATGTAAATAATATTTTAAATTTAATATTTTTGAAGGATGTGGTTGGGGCCATAGGCTTTCCTTTTCTTTCTTCGGGTAGTAGGTTTATTATTTTTGTTAAGATGGGTTGAAAATGAAGCATTTTTTGGGAAAGAACGGTACTCCATTATATGTCATAGTCTTAACGCGTCCATAATAAAGTCAAGATATCGTTAGTCTCACCAGGGTGAGATGATAGATGACGATAACATAATAAAATAAAAATATTAGTTTAATATTAAATGAACAAGCTGAAAGACTTGGACACTAGTGACAAGATGGCGGCAATATTGCAGGGCTACACGACGCCGTACCATTGAGGTGGCAGTAATGTGGCGGGGCTACACGACGCAACACCATCGAGATGCAGCGATCTTCGGAGGATTGACGCGTCTAGGATCGCTCTACGCATTGGACGTGATAAAGAGCGATGTCATTAGTGGTCATATGTTTTATTACTGAGCACTCGCAGTTTATATTGAGCAGTAGTTACAGGGTATCTACACGCCAAGAGATAAGTTGTGTGATGATTACGAGATAATCTATGCGACGTGACAACATAACATTATTTCTTGGTTTGGCTTTATTTTCATATAAGGAATTGAATCACGTAATATAGATACACTTAAGAGTTATATCTTCATCGATCCGAGATCTGAAGAGTGCTGCTCCAGTTAGACTATAGAGAGACAGTAGTAGACGGTTACATATTTTCTACTCGATATATGAAGCAGTTATTATAAAGAAAGCGAATGTGTTGACGTTTGTTAGTACGTTTGAGTAACCGAGGCTTAAGGTTTAATCGCCAGGGGCGATAGAACCAAAAGCGCTACAAATATATTGACGAGGTCAACAGTGCGCAAGGGCGGGTGTCCTAACGCAAGAAGAGTTCTATCGAGCTACGAAAACAGGAATAATGCGCCAATAACTTAAGTGATCTGACATGGAGAAATGTGCTGGTAATAATGGGTATAATAAGTCCAACGTTAGATTGTGAGAATTTGAACCATTCCACTCGTCAGGGTATTGAGTGGAAACATGCCTTCTGTTTGGAGCAGAAAAGTTTGTGGAAGAAAATCATATGTCGAGGACATATGAATCTATTCTGCATCGGGGATGCAGATAGCTATCCATAAATAATTTTCTTATCAGGATACTGAGTGGAAGAAGGATTTCTGCTGGGAGCAGAAAAGTTTGTGGAAGCAAATTATGTGTCGAGAACACATGAGTCAATTCTGCATCGGGGATGCAGATAACTATCCACAAATAATCTTCCCGTCGGTTACAGTTTCAGTCTTGGGTTAGGATATTTGGATAGCTTAATGAGACAATCTGTCTTATGAGTTCCTTATGGTTTTGAGGATGACCCTTCTATAAATGTCATGAGTGGTATGGTAGATTAGATTAATAGATAGATGAGATGACTTAACCACCTGGGGTGGATGAGTTGGCATTTGAGCCAAAATCAAACCATCTACTTGTGAGAGTTGTCTTGGAGGTAAAACTACTAGAGTAAAATCATTTGGATATCCATTACAGATAATTCACTCCGATAGATATGAACCAATAAACGTGAAGACACGTAGTGGAGTTTCCTAGTTTAACACCTTCATTAATAATTACCCGATATAGCTATTGATCTCACTCGGAACTAAAGCGTTGATTTGTATCAAACGTGGTATTAGTGAAGTGAAGAGTCGGTTCATGCAAACAGGGTTTTGTGTGTTTCATGGAGCGGTTCTGGGAACTGTAGGCAAGCCATGAGTATTTATTTTAGCAGTTCAGGGAACTGAATGAAGGAAATAGAGTCGTCAGATAGCTGATGATACCATAAACTTTGCAACAAAATGGTGTTGTAGAGAGGAGAATTAGAAAACTCTAGATATGATAAAGAACATAATAGCAAGGGCCAATCTTACATATTGTTTGGGAGATGCGCTATTGGCAGCGACTTATATTCTTGGTCACGTATTTTCAAAATCAGTGCAGTTAACACTCTATATATAGTAGATGAACGAGAGATCTGAGAGGTTACTTGTGTCCATGAGTTTGTGATAGGACTGTGACTGACATTTAGTCGTACGACATTGATTTCCTCGGGGAGGAAGCAACAAACGATTTATCAGGGTGGAATTTTCGCAAAAGGCAGAAGTAGGTCTGGATTTGGGATTCTTCGAGATTGAGGAGTCTCCTAGTCGATGAGCAGTACAGAAGGAATTAGTTCCTTTCAGCAGCTGGCGACAGTGGGAGCAATATTTTGGTCGATGGCTCAGAGCCAATCATGGATCCTCAAGAGATTTGTAGATAGTGCTGTAGATTGACACCCAAACGATATTTCGATATCAAAGGGGAGACGTCTATGATAACTCCGCATTAGTTGCGGAACCCAAGTTATTTTTGGACGCTATTTCTGGGTCTACTGCGAAGGAGTGAATAACGACAATGGAAAAGTTGCAAGAGACAACGATAAAGGATCAAGTCTGGGATTTGATCGATCATCCTAGCGGATGCAAGACCGTTGATAAAAAAACTGTGTTTTTTCGAGATCTTGCGAAGGGAGGACGATACTGTAAAGAGATATAAGGCATACTTATTGGCAAAGGGATTCACCTAGCATAGGTGGAAAATAAAGAGACACTTTTCACTCGGGGTGTTGATTGCGTCAATTTCATCTTCTCTAACAAATCGTTACACATATAAATCTTAAACTAGTCCTGCGGATTTATATCGTATTGTCGATGGAGATTTAGGTAAGGAGATCTGGGAGATATGCATACGGGTTTCAAAGCCAAGGGGAATGGAGTCGACTCAAGGATTCCATTTATAGCTTGAAACACTTATCCAAGCAGTTTTTGGTTCGATGTCGTCAATCTATAATGGATATGGACTGACGATGATTGAATGTGACAACTATAAATTCAGAGATCTTGTTGTGAACGATATTTTAATGACCAAAAGTGAATTGGAGACAATGAATGCTACTTGGAGTGGCTGTTCTCGCTATAAATGACACATGAGATGTTGAGTTCGTGTTTGGGAATTAGATTCAAGAGGAGTCGTTTCAAGAGCATCTTATGTTTTTCTTCGGAGACTCACATGAGAGGTATGTCTTAAAACGGTTCCGCCCGCACAGTCACTCTCCAATTTATTACTCCAGTCACTAATGAACATGTTTTTAGCCTTAATCATTGCTATAAGACTTTTGACATAGAGAGACAGATTTTGTGGGTTCCATTTTGCATAGTCAGTAGTCAAATGTATGCATGGTGTGTACTTGACCAGACATATAATCCTTACCGATTGGGCTTGGTATTAGTATCTTCTTGTTGGGATAAAATGATGAGGATTTTTAGGTATTTGTCTAGGACGACCCACTATACCTTGTGCTATGAGGAATCAGACTTGCGGTTACGTGGACATACAAGTGCCGACTGGGTCGGTAATATGTGTATGCGAATATTCACATCCGCACGTATTTTCTTGCATAATGGCAGGGCTATCACTCAGAGTAGCAAGAAGCAGGAAGTGTAGATTTTTCACCATGCGGGTGGAATATACGGCTGCCTCAGTAGTGCCAAAGGGGCGCTAGGCTGAGGTGATTCATCGGGAGTTTGCATGTGATTTCCCATGCAAGGGAAATAGAGTTTCTATTTATTGTGACATCAGATCAATGATAGCATACTCAGACAATCCTATATATATGGGAAGTTTAGGCACTTACAGATTTAACGACACTTCATTAAGAAGTAAGTGGTATGAGAAGGTGGTCTAAACTATAGGGTTTTTCCTTCAGGTCAGACTATTGGGGATCCGATGACGAAGGAAATAGCTGAGTAACACTATGTGCGTTTGGGCTTTGTCCTAGGTGACTTATTGTATTTCAGATAGCTTGATAGACCTTACTTTTATATTTGACATTATTATTATGGGTGGCAACTTTATAGATGTATATTTTAAGATTGATGGTGTAAAGCTTTCTTTCTTTATTATCTGGGATGGATATTTCTATATTTTGTTTGACCATTTTGGGCATGGAATACAAGTGTACAGGGTACACGATATGTGCAGGACAAACATTTAATAAGGATACATCAGCAGGTAGGAACTCTCCCTCACACAAGAGATCCCCTTTATATTAGGGAAGCATATGAAGGTGAGATTAAGTGCTAGACATCACCTGCTAGGACAATGACTGTGGTGTTGCATACTAGGTATGGCAACAATGGGAGCACTTAATAGAGTTGCCATAACCGGGTCAAGATGAGATTTCCATATGCTGTAAGCCGAGTGACCGAAGTGGTTATCCCATGACCATTTTTACCTGTTTACATATTGCCGGACTAGGGGTCTGACTCGTCGTACGGGGTGAAAGCTTGTTGGGAGATCTCAGGCATATCGCAGGATGATATGGCCGGGCAAGTCAATCACAGGGTGATTAACCTTAATGGTGTACATTCTTAGGGAGAGAATTTTATACCGTAGCGTGTTTCCATACGATGTACGCTTGGATCGTGCACATAAGGAGGTTAAGAGATGAACCCCATCTCCTTCACTGTGTGAGCCTTTATGACGAGCTCCTTCACGAAAGGACGGGCAGTCTATACCCTTAGCGACATCAGGCTGTTTGGGTAGGCATGTTATGAGCGTCTGCTACTTTGGCTGCTGTTTCCTGCTGCGATGACAATATACCGTACATATAGAGCAGTGTCAGGAAAGCGGGTGAATAGCAGAGCTAACTATTCAGAGCCGGAGGAAGATCGATTAGAATGTCTCCTGATTGTATCACATGGCCAACTCTTATTGGCAGCATGGTGGCGAAGTTTAAAAGTGCAATGAATAAGGAGGTACACCTAGGTGTTTAAGTACGCTTCTGAGAGAGATTGAAGATAATTGAGCAGACATGTCTGATCGGATCTGCGGTATAAGATTTCGCAAGTCTAACATATTTTTTGTTTATGTTGTTTTCTTTTAGGGAGATCCTTATGTCGGTCCTAACAGATCTGGCTACAAGGCCGTCCGCTTGCAGGTTCTCAAAGGTCCACACCGCACCTGTTGGATATGTATGCTCTAGAAACCTATATTGTATATGATGTTAGGGATATGTATGCGTTGGATATGTATGCCCTAGAGGCCTGTATAGGATGCTGGGGATATGTATGTACGAGAGAATCTTGCTCGGTTATATAGTATACTATTTGAGTTGTCTTTATTTGAACATGTGTATATGTTTTTCTTACTATTTTGTATTACTTATACATGTTGATAAAGACTTGATACAGTAGTATACTATTTTGGTTTGTTTTTATCTTAACATGTGCATATGTTATACTCGATATCACATATGGCTGATACATGTTGATAAAGCCCATAGGATTTTGCTTAACTACCAGCGTTATGATAGCGATCATACTTGTGGAAGCTGGGTAGTCCACAAGCACATCCTTAAAGGTCCCAAGTCGCAGGAGTATCGAGACCGGGTATCGATATTTCAGAATAGACTTGTGTATATATTTCTAGACCCCGACGAGGGGCAGTGGTTGGTCCCACAACCATTGGTGTGATCACCTAAGATTGTATACAGGTGCTTACTGGGGGTGAGTACACTGTACGGACTCGCTGAGAACCTCTAAATGGTATTATACCTATTGTTAGATGGCGGTTCTTAGGTGACATGAGTATAAGTTAGTTTTTAGACTTGAGATCATCATTTGTCTCATATGAGTTCCTACTGTACTTTGATCACTACCCTACCATAGCTCTACTGAGTCGTGCAAATAGATTTTGGTTGGGTACAGTCCCGAGCCACATGGAGACAGCGAGTGATTGTCAGGGATTCGTCTCTCCCGGTATTTGGAGTCGATATCGCATTGTATCCGTTTGGCCAGAACCATAAGACCTTAGCAAATGCAGTTGAGATTTACTGATGGTTAGATCAGTAGTTTCTTAGATCGGTCCTGATCCGAATTGACACGACTTATCAGGTTATTAGGGGTCTGATATTTACCACCCCCTAGACCCGGTATGCGATACTCTTAAGACGAAGAGACCAGACTGTATGGAGATTGTAACGGATAGGCTCAGTAGGGGTTCGGATGAGCTTGCTCGTCGGCATTACTTTCGACAGGTACCTGGGTAGCCGTTACGTACAGCTAGTGCCACTGACGTGCTTGTGGTTAAACCCACTGCCAGCGTACTGTTGAGTTTTTAGAGTCCCATACAGAGGGTTTCTCTGGTTTAGGCGAAATGATGTAGTGGCCGTATTTTGATACGTGCAGGGTTCCGATCGAATGATAATACTAGCCGGCTTAGGATTAAGCCGGATTATTAAATCAGGTATTGATTTAATAATTTATATATACATATTTCAATATGTATATTCTAGTGTTATCCGGGCTTTCGATCGGATGGTTGATTATACTAGCCAGTTTAGGATTAAGCCGGATTATTAAATCAGGTATTGATTTAATAGTTTACATATACATATTTCGATATGTATATATTCTAGTATTATGTTCTTTGTATTATTCTACCTCTTTAGGTATTCGTATTTAGATACGAATACGGGTATGTATATACGGTAGAATATATTCCGTATTTATACGGAAAATATTCTAGAAGGAGGACACCTCATTTACATGGTTTTTCTTTTCTAGAAAATTGAAATAAGGTGGAAGGGTGAGGTGGCAAAGAGAATGGTGTGAAGCATGGTTGAATAGGGTGGAAAAATGAATTTATAATTTATTTGTCTACACTATTCAAGTATGGTTGGATTTTATATTTGAAAATATCATTTGATAAAACCATGCTTGCATTATTGTTTTTGATGATGAGATTTTCATTACACTATTCTCTTTCTGTCTCCATTCTAGAGCTCTTTCTTCCTCTTCACCCTACACTCTCATGAGTTGAGAATCAAGGATGAAGAGAGGTAGAAAAATTACTAAAACAACACACTACATCACTAGACACTCTAGATTAGTAACCTAAAACTTTTAGTTGCTCCACTAGTTTTTTGTGTGGAGCTGAAGCCATGAACTATATCTCTCGGGTGGATCATCTTCGACGGAGGAGGACCGACGGTCAAGCTCGATCACAGAGTCTCCAAGGATCTAAGGAAGAGGGTAGAAGACCGAAAGACACGAATCATTCGGTATAACCCTCTTACCATAGTAGCTAATCTCCTTTAGTTTACTAGTTTAATATTTAGTTAGATTCTAGATAGTTGTTTCTAGTGCCAGGTTTTTTAAAAGTTAAAGTTTTTCGTTCCGCAACGGCCGCAGTTGGCGGCCACGGCGCTAGAAACCCCAACATGGTATCAGAGCCACCCAAACATTATAAACTAGTAGCAGCCGATACTTTAGTTTCAAAACTGAAAAATTCTGATTTTCAAAACCAACTCTCTGTCCAAATTTTTTTATGGTTTATAATTTTTTTTAAACAAGTGCAGAAGCTTGCTCTTTATGTGTATATGACATACGATGAAACGAGGTAAAATAATTTTAATAAAACCGCCAGAATCCTCTAAATTCCCGCTACGGGTGGTTTTTTGATGTCTTATGGTCCTAGTTTTCATCCAGTGTTTTGGGTTTTGAGAATTGGGATTTTTGGTCTTGTATGATTTGCCCCAGATTTCACTTAGTGTTATCTTTATATTGGGGCAACTTAGAAAGTTTTAGAACTTGAAACTTTTGCATCGTTGATCTCTGTGATGCGGTGTATGTTTTTTTAAACGTCTTCTATTTGCTATATGTCATTTAGACGGGGTTGTACATACTTGCTTCTGTTGCTGTGATATTTATATCTGTGATGGTTTGTTTGGATTGTCGTGTTGGATAACCCCTTGTGCAATGGTAGATGTACAATTTAGATTCATTTGTATATTCATTATTGCGGAGCGAGCGTCCGACATGTGGATTGCTGTTTTAGCCAGTTTGTATATTCTTTTATTGGGGCACAGCCGGGTTGAGGTTGATGTCACCATCATATATATATTTTTTCTTTTCTGTATTAGGATTACCCCACGGAGGAATGCTTGAGTAGCCGGGTTCTAGAGGGCAACGGGGCCCCATGTCATGGTGTTGAGACCGGGGTGCCTTACTCTAGAATTGGCGGGCTACCCGCCGCACTCGCAGGGGGTATAGGATGACCCACGGAAGGGTGCTCAAGTTACCGGATTCCATGAAGTTCTGGGTGACCCATTCACTTCGTTGATTAGGGTTGCCTCACTTCCGCGATTGGCAGTTAACTTTCCGCGCTCATAGGGGTCTTGGTTCTACATTGCACAGGCTATCCACACGACCGGAGAACGTCGAGTTTCATTTGCAGCTCAAATGAAACCTAGGGATCCTATGTTATCCGATATTCCATTTTGCTTATCACTGTTCTGTGATATTGCTTATATCATGCCTAGGACGAATGATTATATATATATAGATGTTGTATATATTTTGCATCCGCGCTAGTCCCTGTGGTGAATACGGATAGCATATATATACATTTTATTTTTGTTCTTTTCTGGTGTGATAGGATTTAATTGATGGGACCGCATTAATTTTTGATTAATGTAAGGAAAAAGAAACCTAACAAGATGTTGTCGGAGCCACTTTTCGAAAAACTTTAGTCGTATTCTTTCGCTTTGCATAGTGGTATTCGGTTAGGAATATCCCGCACCTCATTCGAAGAGGCAAGAGCCTAGATCCATTTACGGGGAGTGACCTCTTGAGCAAAAGTTTATGCTACTATAAATTACTCGGTTTTCTTCAAAACCACTAGTTTTCAAAAGCTGAGCCTAAACCACTCCTTTTCAAAACTACTCGGTTCCTTCAACGATATCAAGTTCATTACGTTAAAGGGTTTTTCACCAAAAACCCAGCCATAGCCCTCTGTCGTTTCGGATAATTAGTGCTTAGTATTCGTGCCGTGTTTGTTGATTATTCGTCAAGGCGTAGTGTACGATAGCTAAGTAATGATTGTCTGTAGTATAGATAATGCTATTGATTAGGTCAGTCGTGTGACTTTGTTGATTATTCGTCAAGGGTTATACGGGTGGGTTTAATGAAATCTTGAATAATGACAGGTTGAACTTGACCAGGATCTTTTGATTTGTTGATTATTCGTCAAGGCCACTTGGGTCCTAGAGGCAAAAATCACATCGGGGGTTTCAAATATATAGGAAACTTGCTAGTATTGCATACCTTTTGGAGTATGGTAACTAGAGTGTCTTTCATCTAGGTTATTACACGATGAGTAGGATTACTCTTAGGAGATATTTTTTACTTCACAACTAGCTAACCTATTAGGTGTCTAGAAAAGTGTTAACGGAGCTACACCTCTGCGGAAACAAAATTATTTTAATTAGATTCATGCGAGAGCACGGGAAACCTCCCTCAGAGTATTAACACCCACCTGGCTGAACGGTTAGCGAACATGTAAAGTGCAAATGATCCTGACTAGTTTTCCTTTTAAGGTTTGAAGGAAAATTCGAGGAAACAGTGGGAGCCATCCTGATTAGATAAACAAATAACCAATCTAATGTTACAAGAGTGCACGCTGAATATTTCTTTTCTCTCTCTCCAGGTAGCAACCAATTCATGTCCTAATCAAGATAATAAAATGTATGATTTAACCCGAACTAGCTTGTTACATAGGGCTGGGGAACATCGGTTCAACTCTAACTTATGACAACTGTCATAAGTATAGGCAAAGAAAAGAGGACTGTAAGGAATTCCGGATGACCCTATTGAAGAAGAAGCATTCTAATGCATTTTCTTCGGGTGTATTTGTTATTGAAAATTGTTTTTCGGTCAACCCTACCTCCTGGGTACTAAATACCGGATCAGAATCTCATATCTGTAATTTATTATAAGGACTGAGAAAAAGTAGAATGGTTGGACCGGATGATATGTCTCTCAGAGTAGAGAACGGAGCACAAGTTGATGCTGCTGTCGTCGGTGAATATCACTTAGTATTGCCAAGCGGCAATACTATAATTTTGAACAGCTCCTACTATGTACCTTCCATGGTTTGCAACATCATATCAGTTTCTTTACTTGATAAAGATAGATATAACTTTGTTCTAGATAGAAATATCATGAACATTTATCTTAATCAGGTATTGATTGCAGAAGGTACACTTTATAATGGTATCTATGTTTTTAATTAAAACACAGTCTTCAATATACAAAATACACACAAGAAGAAGAGTTCAAATACGAACGAAAGCTACTTGTGGCATTGTAGACTTGGTCATATCGATGAGAAAAGACTAAATAAGTTGCATAAGGATGGATATCTAAATCCGTTTAAATTCTCATCCTATAAAACTTGTCAGTCTTATCTCAAAAGAAATATGACCAAATCTCCGTTCACCAGACACAGAGAAAGAGCTACAGAGCTCTTGGGACTCATACACAGTGATGTATATGGTCCGATATCTATACATGCAAGGGATGGGTTCTCATACTTTATTACATTCACTGACGATCTCTTTAGGTTCGGATATATGTATCTTTTGAAACACAAATCTGAAGCTTTTGAGAATTTCAAAGAATATAAGAACGAAGTAGAGAACCAGACTGGCAAACATATCAAGATCCTCAGATCTGATAGAGGAGGGGAGTACTTAAGCACGGAATTTCTCAATTGCTTAAAAGAGAATGGTATTCTCTCTCAGCTTACTCCTCCGTACACACCACAGCACAATGGTGTATCGGAACGGAAGAACCGTACCCTATTAGATATGGTTTGCTCCATGATGAATAGTGTTGACCCACCTATTTCATTCTGGGGATATGTACTTCAGACAACGGCATACTTATTGAATCAGATCCCATCTAAATCTGTGCCTAAGACTCCATATGAAATATGGAGTGGAAAGAAATCATGTCTTAATCGTATTAAGATATAGGGATGTCCGGCATATGTGTTGGGTGTTGGATATGTATGCCCCAGAGGCCTTTATTTTATAGAATGCTAGGGATATGTATGTACAGGACAATCTTCCTCGATATGATAGTATGCTGATTGTTTGTGTTTTTAGATGTGTATAGTAGTTAACCGCAATCAATAACGGTGTCGCGTGTAGCTAGACCGAGATGAGTACGGGTCGTCCTCAAGGAAACGTTGAATCTTTTAATCTTACTTTAGGTGTGTTGATTAGGAAAAGAGGAAGAATAATGAATAGTGTAAATAGTTTCTAGATCTACGTTAAATACGGATGTAGAATATAGATCTAGATTAACTACGGATGTAGGTTTTATATTAGAAGGGGGCTTGTAGGGTTCGTTAAGATTTAGTAGTCATGGATAATTAATTAAAGATTACTCTTTTTATCCTTTAATAGATTTAAAACTAGATCGACAGTGATGCATGCAGATTAGGGTTTCTGGAGGGAAAAGGGTTCCCACTCTTAACCCCTATCTTGACATGGATCTCCGTTCATGTCTAGCCTTTACAAAAACAATTGTTAATCTGATCTCAAATCGCGGTCGGAACTATCAATGAATTGATAGCGCGCCCGATTAGGATGTTAACTATTCTTTTGATAAAGTTTATAAACTTTATAGGACATAAAAAGAGTTTAAGGATCTTCATCATCCATTAATCTACCCTAATCTTACGAACCATGACAAGCGGAGAATTACTCGCGTATGTTGGGAAAAGAAAAGATAGAAAGGGAAATCATATTGAAAACTACAGAAAATAAAATGATATAAGAAAACAACTACCTTTAATAATCAACAAGATCAAGTACACTTTGTTCCTTTAGAAAATGATTACAAAACCCTAGTTTGCTTCTCGATCTCTTCTAAGGAGGTAGATGAACTGTCGATGATCAACCAGGATTCTTGAGCCGTCGTGGACTTCGTGATCGCGTCGGTTTGATCCTTTTTCCAAGAGGCTCTCGGTCCTTATTTATAGTCACAGAGCCAGAATCTCTAGTTTCCTAATAAGGCAACTAGTTGTTAAGATCCTACCCAAAAAATCCAAAATCCCAACTCCCTCAACTTGCGGCGGAACCGCGGCCATTTGGTGGGTTTGGCCGCGGATCCGCGGTGGATTAGGAGGATCGTGGCTTCGTTTCACTTGTGGCTTCTTCTGGTGACACATGTAGATTATTTTGATATCTGGAATCTGAAAAATCTTCTCTACGTCTCTGCCAGAATTGATTTCTTCGATTTACTTGAACATTTCGGCAGATTTGTTCTCGCCAACTCTCCTTGATTTCAGTCCTGATATAATTTCTGCATAATTATCTCAATAAATAATATTAGTAGAATTTGTTTTTATTGAGATATTATCTTAACCATTTGACATGATATTATAATTTTAAGAGAATTGGTCAAACATATTTAATAAGGTAAGCATATTTAAATGAACCAAATTTTACATAGATATTATATGCTTACATTTTCCTTCATAATGTTAATTATAATATATAAACACATGAAAATAGTATTTTTACAGATAAACCTTCGTATGTGTCATATTTATAATGAACACCTTTTATTATATAGAAATAGTAAGGAAAATGTCATATCAAAAGTGCAGTTTTATCAACTGAACATATGCTATTTGGTTTGTCTTTATCTTAACATATGATATGTTTTACTTGTTATTTTATATGTCGTATACATGTTGATAAAGCCCGTAGGATCCTTATTTGACTACCAGCGTTATGATGGCAATCATACTTGTGGGATCTGGGTAGTCGATAAGCACATCCTTAAAATGTCTCTAGTCGTGGGAGTATCAAGACTGGGCATCGATACTGTAGAGTAGACTAGTGTATACATATCTAGACCCTAACGAGAGGTGATGGTTGGTCTCGCAGCTATTGGTGTGGTGCACCTAAGATTGTATACAGATGCTCACTAGGGGTGAGTACACTGGACGGACTCGCCGAGAACTGGCTAGATGGTATTATACCTAACGTCAGGTAGCAGTTTTCTGGGGACATGAGTGCAGATAGTCTGTTGATTTGAGGTCGTCATTTATCTCGTGTGAGTTCCCACTGTGCTTTGATTACTACCCTACCAAGGCTCTACTGAGTGGTACAGTCCCAAGCCACATGGAGGCAGTGAGTGACTGTTGGGGATTCGTCTCTCCCGGTATAGGGAGTCGATATCGCAATGTGTTCGGTTGGTCAACACCATAAGTCCCTGGCCAGGGCGGATTGAGAATTACTGGTTGTTAGACCAGTAGATTCTCGGATGGTCTTGAGCCACATCGGCACGACTTGTCAGGTTATTAGGGGTCTGATGTGAACCATCCCTCTAGACCCGGCATGAGATACTCTTAGACGAACAGACCGGACTGAACGAAAATTGTCACGGACAGGCTCAGTAGGGGTTTAGATGAGTTTGCTCGTCGGTATTCTTTTCGAAAGGTACCTGGATAGCCGTTACGGACAGCTAGTGCCACTGACGGACTTGTGGTTAAACCCACTGCTAGCATACTGTCGAGTCTTTAGAGTCCCAGGAAGAGGGTTTCCTTGGTTCAGGAAAAACAATGTAGAGTCCGTATGGTTTTACGTGCAGGGTTCTGATCATATACGTGTACTAGCTACACGGATATTGTTCAGACAGATAATACTAGTGGGCTTGGGATTAAGCCGCATTCTAGTATTATATTATTGGATTATTTTTATCTTTTGGTATTCGTATTTTTGCAGTACGAATATGGATATGTATATACGATGATGGCACTCTTGTAATTTTACAAGATATGCTTCTAGAAGCGGACACCTCATTTTGGATATATCTATTTTGGTAAATAGACAATGACGTGGAGGAATGGAGATATTTGTGGCATGGTTTGAAGCATGGCTAATTCTTTTGTTTGTTCATTTGACCTTACTATTCAAGCATGGTTACATTTTTCTATGGAAAAATAATGCATGCTTGATTTTGGAAAAAGACTTGGCCATTCTTCACTTGCTCATTCTAGACTTCATTCTACACCTTGCATTGCTCTGCTCCTTCTTCTTAAACCCTCACCCTCACATGTGTTGTGAATCCTATGGTTCTTTGAGATTAAATAGTACAATTAACTTTCTACATCTCCTAAGCTACCTAGATTAGCAAACTAGGTACTTTAGTTACCTCATTCTTGAGGTTAGAGTTTGAACCATGGACTCTCGGATGGATCGTCCATGACACGAGAAGGCCGACGATCAAGCGCGATCTGTACCTTTTAGGAGCTCAAGAAGAGGAGAAGAAGACCCGCATGACTTGTATCTTAGAGATATAAACCACTATCATAGTAGTTTAGAACCTTTTTGTGTTTTTGAATGATCTTGGAAGTTTAGTCGATGTTACTTGTCTTAAAATCATTTTTTATAAATTATGCCTCTCCACAAACTAAGTGGGGTGTGTGACATCGAATTACAGTGGTATCAGAGCCTACTTAAATCTTAACTAGCTCATTAGACGAAGTTTAAAATTATGAAACCGAAATAACTCCGAATCGACAAAATCAAAATCCAAGTTCCTGTTAATTTTTCCAGAGCCTCTAAAAATTATTTAAACAATTGCAAAGTGCTCTTCTTGTAGTAACTAGAATACCAGAGAAAAATGAGGCATAAATTCCAAGAAAAAACCGCTGGAAATGGGCTTTTTCCCGCTATGGCTGGTTTTCTGTTGGAGTTGGGGCTCGAGTTTCTTATGGTGTTATGTACTCTTAGATTTAGGATTTATGATATTGTTTGATTTTTCCCAGATTTCATATTCTATTATCTTTATGCTTGGGCGATGCGGAGTATTTCGAAGTCGAAATTTTAACATCGTTTATTCGTTTTTGTTCGTATATGCGTTTCTAAACGTTTACTAATTGCTATACGTCGATTAGTGGGGGTTGCACATATTTTGTATCTTGTTTATGGTTTGTGGATATGAAGTATTGGATCGTCGTGAATGAATAGCAGGGGGATGTGAGAAGAGTGTTCTTTTCTTTCATTCATGTATATTTGTAAATTGATGTAAATTTCTTTTGCGGGGAACATCCGGGTTGAGGTTGTAGCCACTTGTTCTCCACCGAAAATAGAAACGAACTGGGATGGATCATCTTGCCTGAATTTGGGGGCAGATACTATTTGGACTTCCCCATCCATCTCTCTGAAGATACCAAGTTGATTTATGGCACTATATATCGGAGGTTTGGACAAACGCGACGTTGTATCAGACTTCATTGGATTCCTCCTCATTTGTGAGGGGTTTTTGATTATGGGGATGCTCTTCCTTGCATGCGCAAGCCCCTGCAGTTAATTACGTTATCATGTTGTGATAACCACTTTCTCCTACTCTAGTAGTTCACTTCATGTCATGTGTATTTTTGTTTATTTTGGTTGCCCGTGGATTGTATACAGAGACTAGTTTATGTCGTCGCCCGCAGTGCGCGGATCAGTCCAAATCCGTATATTTTAGATTTGGGTTTATTTTATTAAGGACCATTAATCTAGTTTGAGATTAAGATCAACTTAAATATATGAGCATTTGGGCTCAATTTATTTTAACTAAGGATATGTTAGTCTTATTTGAGATTAAGATGGACTTAGCAAAATTTTAAGGATCATTTTTATTTAAGATCCAACAACAGAGTATTTGGGCTCGGCTGTAAGAAACTTTTCAGAGAGACTTAGCCAATTTGGACTTAGTCTGCTTAATCCTTCTTTTTGTTCAAAAGTGCTAAGCACTTATTTGGGCTTTGCTTATTCAGCCCCTTTGTTTTTATGCAAAACTGCTAAGCACTTGTTTGAAGCTCTGGAACTCACATGGGTATCATATGAAGCCTTCAGTTATGGGCGCTGCCCAATTAGTGCTAAGCAATCAGTCATTTTGACTATATATAGTGCTAAGCACTTTTTTATATGGCGTCCACGTAAGAAGAACGCGCGGCGCTGTACGCTGTCCAATTAGTGCTGAGTGTTTCCCCCAATCAGAGCAAAGCTCTGTTCAAATTTTGAAATTTGAAATGAAGCAGTGCTTCATAATAGCGCCAGCGCCAAGAGTCAAAAACTCTGCTGCAGCTCTCACGTGCAAAGTACGAGAGCGCTCGCGCTAGCAGCGCCAGCGCTAAGAGTCAAAGACTCTGATGCAGCGCTCATGTGCAAAGCACGAGAGCGCTAGCACTAAGAGTCAAAGACTCTGATGCGGCACTCATGTGCAAAGCACAAGAGCGCTAGCGCTAGCAGCGCTAGAGCTAAGAGTCAAAAACTCTGTTGCAGCGCTCACGTGTAAAGCACGAGAGCGCTAGCGCTGGAACTAAATGTTCCCTGCCGTTAGATCAAAGATCCAGTGGTGATTAAAGATCATCAAGATATAGAATAAGTTCTGTATGGGAAAAGATTTCCCAATCTTGTTAAAAACAAGAAAATTTTCTTCTGTAAAATAGAAGCCCTAGGATAAAAGATCCAACGGTGGAAAACATCCCCAAATCAATTAGAGAAAAGATCTCTTCAACTGATTCAACAAATCAGTCTCTACTTTATAAAGGACCCAAGACTTCAAGTCTCGCAGAGAGGAACCCCCCCACAAGGTTTGAGAAATTTCAAACAAAAGAGCAAGCTCTGAGAAGAAGAACTTTTCTTCAAGGTAAAAATAGAGAGATAAAAAACATCTCATCAAGGAAGAAGAACATAGTTCTTTTTTCAGATCATAGATCTATAAGACAAAGCTCTTTCAAAAAAAGAGATCATACCATCTCATCATAAAAAGTGGGGAGAAGAATTTCATTCTCTTCAGATCATAGATCTACAAAGACAAACTCTTTCACAAAAGAAAATAGAAAAGATTGTAACATCTCCTATAAAAATAAGAACTTTGTTTTTAGAACCATGAGACAAAGTCTCTTGTAAGCGAGAACTTATTTCTCAGATCACGAAATTGATTAGAAGCACTCTGCGCTCATTGTCTGGCGCTCAGCGCCAAGCGCGCCATGTGCTCCTCACGTGTGCGCTACTTTATAAGAAGCTCTCTATGCTCATTGACTGGTGCTCAGCGCCAAGCACGCCACGTGCTCCTTACATGTGCGCTACTTAACGGAAGCGCTCTGCGCTCATTGACCGGCGCTCAGCGCCAAGCGCGCCACGTGTTCCTCACGTGTGCGCTACTTAACAGAAGCATTCTGCGCTCATTTACCGGCGCTCAGCGCCAAGCGCACCACGTGCTCCTCATGTGTGCGCTGAAGGAACATAAATTATTCTTTAAATAAAGCCCCAGAGCTACAATGAGTGCTCAGCACTCAATAAAAGACAAAAAGATTGTCAGAATCCAAATCAATGCTCAGCATTGTTAAATAAAAATGGTCGAGCCCAAATAAATATTCAATATTTTAACTGAGTGGGCCGAGCCCAAGTTGGCCACAGATCCTACATTTAGATTAATTGAGCCCATATGCTCATAAATCTTTTTAACTGATCTTAGTCCCAAACTTGACTACAAGTCTCCCAACCAATACTGGTTCAAGGGTACATCTCTTCGTACCTCTGATGTATGCCGTTGTAATTCTTCAACGTCTTCAGAGAGACAGAGGGTCCCAATAACCAATAACTTTTGGTGCATCTCCAAACGGTTAAACCAAAACCAGACTATGATATCGTTAAACCTTATAGACTACGATGTCTTTAAACCAGACTACGATGTCTTTACACTTTACAGACTATGATGTCTCTAAACTCCATGGATTATGATGTCCTTAAACTTATGGACCGTAATGTCCCTAAACTAAAACAATAGAGTCCAAATGCTCTTTTGTTAGATCTAAATGATCCTGTTAAGTAAATCTTAGTCTAAAATTAGACTAACGTATCCTTAACAAACGTTTAAGTTGATCTTAGTCTCAAATGAGATTAACGATCCTTAAACCTGACCTAAAACCAAATCTAAGAAAATACGGATTTGGACTAATCCACGCCCTACGGGCGACAACATAAATTAGTCTCCGTATACAATCCACGGGCAACCAAAAATAAAACAAACACACACGACACGAAGTGACCATATGGAGAAGGAGAATGTTATTGCCGCGATGCGGTAGAGTAATTAACTGCAGGGGCTTGTGCCTGTAGGGAAGAGCGTCGCCGGAACGAAAAGTCCCTCAAACGAGGGGGAATCTGACGAAGTATGCTACAACGGCCGCATCCGTCTAAACCTCCGATATACAGTACCATAAATCAACTTGGCATCTTCGGAGAGGTGGACGGATAAAACCAAATGGCATCTGCCCCCAAAATTCAGGCAAGACGTTTGTCTTCCCAGTTTTCGGCGGAGAACACTGAGCACTCAGCCATTTTGGCTGTATATGAAGTGCTAAGAACTTTTGTATGGTGTCCACGTGAGGAGCATGTGAGGCGCTGGGCGCTGCCCAATTAGTGCTAAGCACTCAGCCGTTTTGGCTGTATATGAAGTGCTAAGCACTTTACTCAGCGCTCACGTGTATATCACGTGAGGTGCCGGCCTTTTGTTTTGAACGCCCATGTGTTTTTCACGTAAGGCGCTGGGCGCTTCCCAGTCAGTGCTAAGCACTCAGCCGTTTTGGTTGCGTATGAAGTGCTAAGCACTTTACTCAGCACTCACGTGTATTTCACGTGAGGCGTTGGCGTTCAATTTTGGGTGCCCACGTGTTTTTAACGTGAGGCACTGATTTACTTTTATTTTGGGAATCTGTTGAAGGCACCCACGTGGGGAGCATATGCGGCGCTAATGTTTTTTTCTTTTTAGAGATTGAATCTCTGTTAATGGTATTTGACCATTAATGGCACTGAAATCTTTGTTTTGAAGATCTGGGATTAGTTTTTCTTCAAGAACTAAGTTCTTATGTCTTTTTCTTTTATAAGAACTAAGTTTCTTTTAGGGTTAAACCCTATTTTCTGAGAAATTAAATTCCTATAGGATAGGTTTCTTTTCCTTTTTCCTTTCTAGTTCTTTTCTGAATCTTTGATTCTCAAGAATAAGATCTTCCTGATAAGAATTAAATTCTTAACTTATGGGGGACTTGTCTTATGGATCTCAGATCCAGAGAAAGTATTAGTGTATATGCCCTAGGGGCCATTATTGTATCATACTAGTTTGTATATTACTTAATGGAAGCTTGGGATATTCACATGTATATAACAGTCTTGCTAAATATGGTAGTATGCTACTTGGTTTTTCTATCTTAATATGTGAGTATACATATTTATAGAGCTCTTAGGATCTTGCTTGACTACCAGCGTTGTGATGGCAGTCACACTAGTGGGGGCTGGGTAGTCTACAAGCACATCCTTATTCAGGTCCCTAGTCGTAGGATTATCGAGACAGG
Organism: Agapanthus africanus; assembly: GCA_030015575.1. Lineage (NCBI taxonomy): Eukaryota > Viridiplantae > Streptophyta > Magnoliopsida > Asparagales > Amaryllidaceae > Agapanthus > Agapanthus africanus. The sequence continues at coordinate 123,542,814 of CM057350.1, read as the reverse complement.
GCATCGATACTCCGGAGTAGACTAGTGTGTACGCTTCTCATCCCAGTTGGGGAGATGGTCTGTCCCACAGCCGTCAGTACGTCGTACTGGAGATAGTATACAGGTGCTCGTTGGGTTACGGGTACACCGGACAGGACTCGCAGGGAACTGTTGGTTGGGTTTTATACCAGTCGTCAGTTAACAGTTCCCAGGTGACATGAGTACAGCATAGTCCGCAGACTTGACACTGCTACTTCGCCTCGAGTGTGTCCCACTATTCTTATATTGCTACCCTACCACGGCTCAAAGGAGTCGTGCAAACAGGTAGCAGTTGGGTGCAGTCCCGAGCACTTGGAGGCAGTGGCGGTTAGACAGAATTCGTCTCTCCCGGTATTGGGAGTTGATATCGCGCTGTGTCAGAGAGCCATTACGCAAAGTCCCTGGCCAGGGCAAGCGAGATTTACTGGTAGGTTCCAGTAGTTTCTCAGGGTGTAATGGGCTTCGCTCCGACACGACTTATACCGCTATTAGGGGACTGACGCTTGCCGCCCCCTAGGCCCGATTTGCGATAGTCTTAGACGAACAGACCGGACTGTACGGAGATTGTCACATCAGGCTCAGTAGGAGTTCGGATGGGTTTCCTCATCGGCCTTCTTATCGGTTTTACGACAAGGGTTCGGACGCATACGTGTGTTTACGCACGTACGACTTTCGGACAGTTTTTACTAGTCGGCTTTGGTTTAAGCCAGATTCTAGTATCAGGATATTGGATTTATACAGTCTAAAGTTTTTCCGTGTTTTCACGGATAGGAGGGGCGTTCTCGTAATTTTACGAGAAGCTTCTGGAAGATGATGACTTGGGGGTGTAGGTGTCATATGCATTAAATGAGATTAGTGAGTCATATGAGTGATTCATCCATATCATTAATGCATCATAAATGCTTAATGACTCATGGAGATGAATCATCCTTTGATATTTATCAAGCATGGTTGTAAATCCTTTATTTTCTTTTATTGGATAAATGATAATGCTTGATATATATTATGATAGATCATTATCTCATCTCATTCTTATGCTCACCTTCTCTCCCCTCAAGCTCTCTCTCTTCAAACCCTAATCCTCCCCTCTCAAGTGTTGAGATCAAGGATTAGATTAGACTACTTAATCCATAACCCTTCTCTATATCACCTAGGTTACTTAGATTAGCACTTTAAGAAACCTAGTTACTTCTAGTTTGAGGTAAAGCTTGAAGCAAAGCTCTCGGGTGGATCGTCTAGTACTTGGAGAAGGCCGAGGAGGAGGTGGAGAACGTAAAGACGAAGGACACGGTTCTTTAGGTATAATCACTTCACATAGTAGTTTAGAACTTCTATGATAGTTGTTAGTTATTGTTTAGCTTCGATTCATGCGGTTAGTCGATATTTAAGCAAAGAACAAGATCGTTTTTCATATTTCCGCTTCCCCGCAAGTCGTGGGGTGTTGCACATCGACTTACAGAAAGAACTAAGTTCTTGAAAAGGGTTAAACCCTTCGTTATGCTATGATAGGTAAAGAAGATGTTTTGATCTTTGTGGTTTCTTTACCTAGGGTTTGAGAGGAAAAACATTTTCTTCTCTATTGACAATTAAATTCTCTGTTGCTTTTTGAGAGCCTTCTGTATTTTTTTGCAGAAGCTTATGGAGGGTTTCCTCTATATGTCCGTGTCTTTTTTTTCTTTTTTGAGACTTGAAGTCTTGGATCCTTTATATAGTAGAAGCAAATTGTTAATTAGTTTTTAGAAAATTTCTCATTGAGAGATTCTAATTGATTTAATTAGTCTTAAAATTTGTTTGGGGAATTTTACCTACCGTTGGATCTTTGATCTAAGGATTTCTGTTTTACAGAATATGTCTTTTTGTTTTTAACAAGATTAAGGAAATATTTTCCCCATATACAGAATTTTATTCTGTCAAACGGTGATTTTTTAATCACCATTGGATTTTTAATCCAAGAGCTCTCTGTTATATAGAGAACACATTTCTTTGTTTAGATAGGTATAGGGAAATATTTTCCCATCTCATTGGATCTTTTGATATAACAATTTTTTGTTCATTTGGAAAGATTAGGCGAATATTTTTCCTTAATAGAAATTTATTCTATTATTTGATGATTTATCATCACCATTGGATATTTGATCCAACGGCTCTGTTTAATAGAGAGTATCCCGGTTTTTAGGAAAATACCCCCCTGTAGAATTTAATTCTACTTGATTTTAGGTTGAGCGCCGACGCTCACGTGTTGTACACGTGGACGCCACTTAAGAATTTAATTCTAGGCGCTCCTGTACTTTGCACATTAGCGTCCACATGAGCTTCACGTGCGGCGCCACCATAGGATTTAATTCTAAGGGGTTAGCGCAGACGCTGGTGCTATCGTAGGGAGCACGTGAGGTGCTGCCTCATTAAATTTAACAAAGCTTAACTCTTTTATTATATTTAAATATTGGGGGAACAAATGGCCCCCACCGTTGCACTCACGTGGCTCACACATGAGTGCAACGGTGTCACTTTTTTCCATCGTTTGATCTTCTAGGGAGTTGAACCGTCCTTTCACATCCTATAAATAGGGCCTTTGGCCCTTGAGATGACTGCCATCTCTTCATTTTCTTTCTTGAGTTTCCTTTCTTTTGAGAATTTAATTCTTGTTTCCCAAAACTTAGATCTCTGTCTCCCAGAACTCTTTTGAACAGTGTATATTCTGCCAGATTTCTTGGTAAGAACTATGAACAGAGCTTAGCTCTTAGCTTCTTCTGAGCGTATATATTTTCTTGGTTTTGGATTTTAAGTCCATTATCAGTTTTGACGGAGCTTACTTCTCTCTTTTATTTTGAATCGATCTCTTGGAGATCTAAAACAAACTTTCTTTTTACAGCTAATGGATCTTAATGTTCTCATCCAAGACTTGAGAATCTTTAATTATCTTATTTAGGGTTTTACCCTACTGTCAATCTTGACACTTGTTCTGGAATTTGATTCTATCAATTAACCCATGAATTTTTTTAGCATGGGGATTGTTCTGGGATTTGATCCCACTGTTTGGGGAATCTAATTCCATTTTTTGCAGAGTTTGGCTCTGATTTGGATCTTAAAAACTTTGGGAATTTTATTCCCTTTGCTGTTCTTGTATGTTTTTTTTATTATTTATTTATTTATTGGGGATTTAATCCTTTTTTATATACAGATTTGAATCTGTTGCTTGTTTTAAAGAGCCCGCCTTTTTGGGAAATATTGAGAGTTTTTAACTCCACTGTTTAATGGGCACTATTCATTTAATAAGAATCCTTTTGGATTCTCACAATGGATGCATGTCTCATCATTGATGAGCCATCGCTTTGATTTTGTAGGGCCCACTGTAGTGATTTTAATATGCTAATCGCTAACTTTCTACTGGTTTTTCTTTTCAGGTAACATGGCTGGTCGTTTGTATGACCTTGAACAAATTTTCTCTTATGAGGAGATTCGCATCCAAGGCCGATGTCAAGGTCAGGAGTTTACTGACGCCCAATGCGATGTGGTGATGCGTCGCTTCGACGATTACAATGGTTGATTGCTTTCCCTCCGTTTTGCCCTTTTGAAGATCGTCGTTAGGTCGATCTGGGAAGCTATACCTGGGCGCCTTGAAGTTATGCCGCTTCAATCACTCGATGATGCTGAAGACAAGGTGCATTCTGTGTATATGATGGGGTTGATATCGAAGAAATGACGAGATAATCTTGTCACCATCTTGCACTGTGTTTCTGAACAAAAGGCGATAGTATCAGAATACCGGAGGGTGGAGGATATTAGTGGTGACCCTGATGCTTTCATCCGAGAGAAGATGCACAAAAAGATGGTCGATGAAGCTGAAGGCGCACTGCTCAAACTTGCTTTTGAGTTTGAGAATCCGTATCTGGAGTTTAGCGTCTTGCCGTTGTAGACATTTTGATATTTTTTTGCATCATCATCCTCATTACTGATGTATAAATTTCTTTTGAAGTATGAATGACAAAGTCCCCCTCCCCCTCTTTTATGCCAACGCTTATATATGCTTCACGTGAAATGTTTTTATATAAAAGAACTAGCGCCGGCGCTCACGTGTTATGCACGTGAGGCGCTGCTATAGAACTTGTCCTTAAAAGAAAACTAGCAACGGCGCTCACGTGTCATGCACATGAGGCGCTGCTATGGGATACAAAGGAATCATTTTGCCTTCTTGCTCCGCTTTTCATAAGTCAACTCTTTCTTTTCCTATGCCCTTTTTGTCAGGATTTGAAAGTAGTTCTACTATGCACAACATTTTTTATTCCCAGACTTAAATGCTTTTCTTTATAATCTGAAGTAATGTTTTCCTTCTTCTTCACAAAGAGAGAACTATTTTTAACAGACCAAGAGTCATGGCTTGCAATCGCCCACATGATCGTCGGCAACCATGGGAGGTGCCTATCGAGGGAATTTCTCCTCATTTTGCTGCACGCTTGGTGAATCCTGTTCTTATGGATGACCAATGCGACACGGTGATGTACGAGCTCCTGACTCATAGAGGGTCTCTTCTTCTCATCGGCTCCATTTAGTTCCGGATGATCTTCCTGTCCGTACTTGCTGACATTCCCCCTCATCCACCGGAGATGACTCCGACGATACTCGACGCAGCGGAAGACAAGATCGAGTGCTTTGATGAGTCAGATTTGATTACTCAGCCTCTAAAGGATCGCTTTGTTTAGTTGCTAAGCCAGATACGGGCTCAGCAGGCCATCATGTTTTCCTTCGCTGACGGGCACGACGCTGACCGATGGGAAGCGACTCCTCATGAAGATCACTGCTTTGACATGGTGGAGAAAGCTGAGAGAGCTTTAGAAAACTTTGTTCATAGTTTTGTAAGCCCTTGTACTTTTGATCCCGTGTTTGGTGATCTTTTTTCTATGACATAAAGTGTTTATTTAAATATGTTTTTTTATCATTGACCGCTGAATGTTTCACTCCCAGCACATATCCATGTGGGCATTTTGCTTCTGCACATATACTTTGCACTTTACCCTTAGGAGTTTCTGATGCGTACGAATGCCAATGATGCGCGCATATGTGGCGCGCACACACCCACACATAAATACGCATCTAGATACAGGTGAATACTGGACTGATGTGAACAAATGCTTCCCCCTACTACCTTGCTCATGGAGGTATACCTGTAAGTGGAGTAGGGTAGAGAAATGCATAATATATGGCTATTTTTGGGTTAGTATATCGTATATAACTTTTAAAATTTCGACACTTCTGTTTCTTGATGTTTTGATCTGGCGCGATGTAGTTTATGCACTCATTTCGGAGTTTGTAGTTTATTCACTCGTTTCGGAGTCTCTAGTTTATTTACTTGTTTCGGAGTTTGTAGTTTATTCACTCATTCCGGAGTTTCTAGTTTATGTACTCATTTCAGAGTTTGTAGTTTATTCACTCATTTCGGAGTTTCTAGTTTACGTACTCATTTCAGAGTTTGTAGTTTATTCATTCGTTTCGGAGGTTCTAGTTTATGTACTCATTACGGAGTGTTTTTAATTTACCTCCCTTGGGTTTACAGGAAAACTTGAACTAACGTTGTATGTAGATAACCCCTATTCTTTATGACAGGGGTCCGTTAGGTTTGTGGTACTAGAGTTTTAGTACATGGTACCATCGCGTTGGCTGATATGTTCCTCGATATGCAGTCTTTAAGCCGCTGTTTGAGTAGCCCCGTGACTGTCGTGTCTATGATCCCTTCGAGGGCTGGACAAGACGTCTTTAAGTAATCTCCTTAGATTATATTACCGTCAGAAGAGCAAGCGTTAGAAATTTGCCATGATGCTTTTTTTTTTTTTACTTCAGATTAGGCTCAATTTGGAGCCCCGATGAGTCATAATCGCACCCTTCTAGGGAGGGATGATCTCTACTGGTCTTAGGCTTTATAAAAGTTGACGTTAAGACTCGAAACTAGGAATATGCCGTTACTTCATTTTTTGCTTTTATGATGCCACACCGATTCTTTGCTGAAGTAGGGTAGACATCTATAGGACCTCTATGCTGTATGTATTGCAATTGAAGTCCGGAGCTAGGAATATGCTATTGCTCCAATTTTATTTGATAGCTGTGTCCGCATCTTGCTGGCATGAGAAGGAACGCCTGGATAGTCTTTAGGTCGTATATGTATTTGCTTTGGCTCTATTTTTGCTTTGACCCTTAGGTCTTTTGTTGACGTTGCGTCTGTATCTTGCTAGAATGAGAAGAATGTCGGGGTGATCTCTAGGCTTTAGATATTGCCATTAAAACATGAAGCTAGGATTTTGACATCACTCCATTTTTGTTTGATTGTTGTGTCTGCCCCTGCTGGAATGAGGAGGGGGACGCAGAGATTGTCTCGAGGTTGTATATGTGCCGTTGAGACTCGGAGCTCTTTTTGACGAAGCGTAGTGCGAGAATATGGTCCATTTTCCTTTATTTGTACCCATGGATCGTATAAAAGAGTCAATATGGATATACTTACAGGGCAGAGGAAATTTTATTTTATTATTATTTTTATTTCTGCGATGCTCTATATTTTCAGCTTTTTATATCGCGAAAGTTGTGATTGCCCTATCATTTCGGCTATTTATTACGGTACCCAATCATTTCGGCTATATTTTTTTTATTTTTACTCGCTGCTTTTTATTGCGAGTTGCCCAAACATTTCGGCCCTTTTTTCTCTTTTTATTACGAGTTAGGAACTTGAGATCTGATACCAATCTTAGCATCAGTATTGCTGCAACTGGAATATTGCCAGGAGCGAATCATCATTTGCCGTGGAGGACTTGAAATTTGACGCCTATTTAGGCATCAGCATCACTACCAATGGAATATTACTAGGAGCAAATCATCATTTGCCTTTGTCGATTTGAACAAAGTTGGCTTAGCAAACAAGGTTAGGATCTTGTCGACTAAGAAATTTTGACTTTATGAGCCGTAAGGGTCTTATAAAGGTATTTCTCCCTACGAGTCATGAGGATCTCGTAGGTGTATTTTCTCGTTAGGAATCGTGGGGATTCCTAAGTGATATTTTCTCTTGTATGTCATAAGAATCTTGCAAGAGTGTTTTCTCCTTATAAGTCGAGAGGACTTACAAGTGTTGTTCATCATATGGGGACATTTCTCGTCATTGGTGGAACTTGGTGGGAGAATATTTATTTATACCCGTAGATTGTATACAGAGGTCAATATTGGATCGCCTATAGGGCAACGATGGCTTAGGAAACATGTTTAGATCTGTTGCATAAGGCTTTTAATTCTATGAGCCGTGAGGGTCTCATAGGGGGAATTCTCCTTACGAGTCGTAAAGATCTCGCAAGTGTAATTTCTCTTTAAGAATCGTGAGGATTCCTAAGTGTGTTGTTCCTTTATGAGTCATGAGGAGCTCACGCAGGTTTTTTTGACGAGCTTGCGCCCTTTCGGGTTTTCACAAGCTCGCTGGTAGTCCTGCTGTTTTTACTCACGACGCCCTTTCAAGTTTTCATCCGTGCCCATTTCGCTTGTAGAGATATCATTTTTTTAACGGTGGAACTCCCGAAAGTAGTTTTGCCGCAGGTGCCTATCTGTTTGCCGGTGGGACTTGAGTTGCAACCCTCGCCGTTGAGACTTCAATTGCGATATAGATCTCAAGGGAGGACACCGCCGTATTTGGGGCGATGTGCCCTGTTTGAGGAGACACACTAGTTTAGAGACGTCTCGGTCCATTATCGCCATGTTAGAGGCAAAGTTTTAGTTTAGGGACATCTCGATCCGTTGTTAGTTTAGGTACATCTTCGCCCGTTGTTAGTTTAGTGACATCTCGATCCGTTATCGCCATATTTGAGGAGAAATTTTAGTTTAAGAACATCTCGGTCCGTTGTTAGTTTAGGGACATCTCTGTCCGTTGTTAGTTTAGGGACATCTCGGTCCGTTATCACTATGTTTGAGGCGAAGTTTTTTTGATACTACTCTCAGAGTTATGACTCATGAATATAGCGAGCGGACACAAGCGTCGTCATTCATCATTGACCTAATTCATGACTCTTCAAGTATAATACTTTTTGAGGAATCGGCCATTTATTGGCCGGAAGGGTCTTTCGCCATGCATATCCATGAGAAACTAGGCTCCACCTTGGTAGACATTGTCTATAATGTACGGGCCTTCATAGTTTGGCTCAAACTTCTCCCGTTTTGCACGATTGGGGATCATTGATCTTTTGATGACTAGCACGAGTTTGCCTTAATGGAACGTTCTCGGCATGGTCAGTTTTTCGTATGACTGTGTAATCCTTGCCTTATAAGCCTCCAGATTTTGCTGTGCTATAAGGCGAGTTTCGTCCATGTCATCGAGCTCCTCAAACCGAAGATGAGCATATTCTTCATCTGTCAGCTCGTATCGAACCGCTACTCGTAGAGAGGGGAGTTCTATTTCTAGCAGGAGCACTGCTTCCATGCTGAACACCAACGCGTATGGTGTTGTATTCGTGCCCGTCTTGAACATTGTGTGGTACGCCCAGAGAGCTTCATGCAGCCTTTCGTGCAAGTCCTTTTTGTTTCTGGACACTGTTTTCTTTATAATCTTTATCAAGTTCCTGTTGAAAGCTTCAGCTAGGCCGTTGGCCCGAGGATTATAAACTAAGAGTATCTCCAATCTATTTTATGTTGCTATGCGAAACAGCTTATTTTATGGCTTCTATAAACTGGCCCATTATCCGAGATAATTCGTCGCTGAGTGCCAAACCGATAAATGACATGGGTTCTGAAGAAATAGAGGATATTCTTTGTCTTCACTCCCTTAGTGGTACTACTTCTGTCCACTTAGAGAAGTAGTCGGTCGTTGCCAATATAAACCTATGTCCTTTGGACGATGTCAGTTCAATGGGGCCAATTATATCGGTTCCCCACATTTCGAACGACCAGCTAACCACTGTTGGGTGTAGAGGATTTGGATGGTGGTGGATGAAATTCCCGTGAATGTGGCACGAGTGACACTATTTCGCAAATTCAAGGCAATCCAGAATCATTGTGGGCCAATAGTAACCCATTCTTTTTATTTTTAGCTTCATCTTTGACTAGGCTTGATGAGAACCACAGAGTCCGTTGTGAGTTTCGTGGATGACTTTCTTTGCTTCCTCTAGCCCCAAGCATCTTAGCTACAGACAGTCGAACGATCTCTTATATAGAGTATCATTGACGAAGGCAAAAGACAAAGCTCGTTTCATGAGCTGATGTCTATACGACGCATTTTTGGGCGTTCGTTGGGATTTGAAATAGTCTATGAAGACTTCCATCCAGTCCTTGACCTTTTCTTCATCCTTTATTTGAACGGCTACTTGTTTGGTCATTTTTTTTCTTTCAGATGGATTTATTAGGTCTTCCGAAGATATATCTATTGGCGCGAGAACACTGCGGCTTTGCACAATGATCCTTACGTCATCGAGGTCTTCATCGGCCAGTTCCTTAGCCAATTTCGCCAATGCATCTGCCTTGTTGTTTTCCGCCCGCGGTATATTTTCCAGGGTATAGGAAGGGATTTGTGTTATCAGCTGCTGCACTCTTTCGCCATACTTTATCAGCTCTGACTTGCATGTCTGATAGTCGCCATTTACTTGGTTAACGATCAGCTGGGAGTCTCCATATATGAGGAGATCTTTGATTCCCATATCGATAGCGATCTTTAGACCTGCTATCAAAGCTTCGTATTCAGTCTCGTTATTAGTCCTTGGCTCTGTTAAGCAGAGAGTATAATGCAATATCCCTCATTGCGGAGTTACGAAGATAAGGCCCACCCCGGCTTTGATTATAGGGGTGTTTTGATTTCGTTGCTTCATTGAAAATGCTCCATCGAAGTAGAGTTCCCATTAGGAATCATTTTCTTCTTTCTCTTCTTCGATTGCGTCAAATGCATGTTCGTCTGGCAATTCGCAATTTAACGGGGAGTCGGCTGGTATCAGATGCTCCACAAGAAAGTCAGCTATGGCCCAACCTTTTACTGCTTTAAGGGGTCGATACGTCACTGAGAACTCCATCAGGAGGAGGGCCCATTTGGCAAGCCTTCCTGCTAGTATGGCCTTTAACATTAGATATTTGAGAGGATCCACCTTTGATATAAGATGGATCTCGTGTGCCAAGGCGTAATGTATAACACCCTAATACGGTTATACGACATTAATTGGTATTTTAACACTTGATTTATATTTCTTCTATTCTATGTATTGGGTCGCGAATGATTCGAATAGTAGTAGTCGTTATCCGACCCGACCCTAGTATAATACCTAAATTATATTTTTAGATCTTTATATATCATATATCTAGATCATCATATATCTTTTAATAGCCACAAGTTAAGAATAAGTTATATTTTGTTAGCTGTCATCATATAGTTGCCATCTCATATCTTATTTTGCTTTTATCTTTTACGTTTAAATCTCAAGATATCTAATATCAAATATTTACTAAATCTAGATATATTTTTAGAATCCTTTTAAATCTTAAATTAGGAGTATGAGTTATTTAAAATATATTTTTGCATTATGCTTGAGAAGTTTACATATGTGAATTATTTTCCAAAATATATTTTTGATGAGATTTTGGTGAAGATTGGTTGTAGTTTGATATTATCTATATACATTAAAACTAATATATATTTATAACATAATTTAAATTATACTATATATATTTATATTAAACACAAAACCCCTCTCTCTCCACATAACATATCTCTCCTTCATCAATTTATATATTCCCCTTCTTCATTCTTCAAGCCCACACCCATTCTCGCCGACGCAACTCCAGCCGCATCCTAGAACCTTAACCGAGCCATCAAAACTTGGTGTTACTTTGTATAGCGTCATGTTGCTTCCATTCATCGCGTTTGTTTCGAGACAAGTTTACAACTTGCTACATACTATGCTTTATATAATTTACTTATATGTTGTCGTACTATCATCATCACCATCACCATCATCATCATCATACAGCTATATCTATATAATTTATACACCGTAGTTATTTAACGTTAATCAGTTTTATAATATACAATGTATGCAAGTTTAACTTGCAACATGCTATGTTAATATATCTATATCCATATTGATAAAAATTATACATGTGTTTTACTATACATCAAATGTTATAGATTTACAGTTTTATGATATCAGTTCGTATCCTTACCAATAATAACATATCTAATTGCATACCGGGACATCATGATATCATTATATTATATATTAGTACAACGTGTTATTGTTCACCGCTGAAAATAAAGACGAACTGGGATGGATTGTCTTGCCTGAGTTTGGGGGCAGATGCTATTTGGATTTATCCATTCACCTCTCTGAAGATACCAAGTTGATTTATGGTATCATATATCGGAGGTTTGGATAGATGCAGCCGTCGTAGCAGACTTCATCAGATCCCCCCTCATTTTATGAGGGGTTTTTGATTGTGGGGATGCTCTTCTCTGCAGGTACAAGCCCCTGCAGTTAATTACGTTACCGTATTGCGATAACCACTTTCTCCTGCTCCGGCAGTTCACTTCGTGTCGTGTGTATGTTTTGTTTGTTTTGGTTGCCCGTGGATTGTATACCGAAACTAGTTTGTGTCGTCGCCCATAGGGCGCGGATTAGTCCAAATCCTTATATCTTAGATTTGGGTTTGTTTTATTTAAGGACCGTAAATCTAATTTGAGATTAAGATCAACTTAAATATATATGAGCATTTGGGGCTCAATTTGTTTTTGCTAAGGACACGTTAGTCTAATTTGAGAATAAGGTCCACTTAGCAACATTTTAGGATTATTTTTAATTAAGATCCAGCAAAAGAGCATTTGGGCTCAGCTGCAAGAAAACTTCAGAGACCTAGCCAATTTGGGCGTAATCTGCTTAGTCTTTTCTTTTATTAAAAAGTGCTAAGCACTTATTTGAACTCTGATGCCTACATGTATGTCATGTGAAGCATTCAGTCATGGACGCTACCTAATAAATGTTGAACACTTTAGTCATTTTGACTAAATGTGAAGCACTTCTTATGGCGTCCACGTGAGGTGCATGTGCGGCGCTGGGCGCTGCCCATTAGTGCTGGGCGCCATACAAAAAGTGGTTAGCACTGCACATACAGCCAAAACGGCTGAGTGAGGTGCACGTGTGGCGCTGGGTGCTGCCCAATTAGTGCTGAGCACTCAACCGTTTTGGCTGTATGTGAAGTACTAAGCACTTTTTGTATGGTGCCCACATGAGGTGCAGGTGTGGCGCTTGGCGCTGCCCAATTAGTTCTGAGCACTCAGCCGTTTTGGCTGTATATGAAGTGCTAAGCACTTTTTATATAGCGCTCATGTGAGGCGCTGGTCTTCTGTTTTGGATGCCCGCATATTTTTCACGTGAGGTATTTGGCGCTGTTAAAGAGGGACGCCCACGTGGGAAGCACGCGAAGCGCTATTTTTTTTATATGGAGATTTAATCTCTGTTGATATTTTCAGAGAGGTTAAACTACTGTCAATGACATTTTGACCATTAACGCTCACCAAAATAATTATTTTTGAGGATTTCGGGTTGAGTTTTTAGAGAACTAAGTTCTTAATTTGAAGGAACTGAGTTCTTGGAGCATTACGGACTCCATTTTTTTCTTTTTGAATTTATTCTTCCCTGAATGTTAGATTCTCAAGAACAAGATCTTTCCGATGAGAATTAAATTCTTAACTTATGGGAGACTTGTTTTGTGGATCTCAGATCCAGAGAAAGAACTAAGTTCTTTTAAAAGGGTTAAATCTTTAGATGCGATAGAGATATTTTGGTGTCTTTTCTTTACCTAGGGTTTTGAGAACGAAGGTTTTCTTCTTTGAGAATTGAATTCTCTGTTCTTTTAAGAGCTCACTGCATTTTTTTGCAGAAGGTTATAGGGGTTTCCTCTATCTGAGACTTGAAGTCTCGGGTCCTTTATATAGTGGAGGCAGATTGTTAATTGGTTTTCGAGAAAATCTCTCATTGAGAGATTCCAATTAATTTAATTGGTCTCAAAATTGATTTGAGAAATTTTACCTAGCGTTGGATTTTTGATCCAAGGACTTCTGTTTTACATAATATGTTGTTCTTGTTTTTGACAAGATTGGGGAAATATTCTCCCATATACAAAATTTGATTCTATATTTTGATGATTTATCATCTTCATTAGATCGTTGGATCTTTGATCCAACGGCTTTTTTTAACATAGAATATCCCAAGTTTTTTTTAGGGAAATATAGAATTTAATTCTACTGATATGAACTTGGGCGATGGCGCTAACATGTTATGCATGTGGGTGCCACTTAAGAATTTAATTCTTATGATAAGTACTTATGTGCTTTGCACATTGGCGCCTGCGTGAGGAGCACGTGCTGCGTCATCTAAGAGTTTAACTCTTATGTAATAAGTTCTTCTGTGCTTTGCACATTGGCTCCTACGTGAGGAGCATATGAGGCGCTACCATAGGATTTAATCCTATAAGATTGGCTCTGGTGCTGGCGTCCACATGGAGAGTACGTGAGGCGCTGTCTCATTAAATTCCAACAGAGGTTTGCTCTTTTACTATATTTGAATATTGGAGAAACAAATGCCCCCTACTGTTGCTCTTAGGTGGCTTACACGTGGATGCAACGGTGTTACCTTTTTCCACCGTTAGATCTTCTAGGGAGTTGAACCGTCCTTTCACATCTTATAAATAAGGCCTTTGCCCTTGAGATGACAGCCGTTTCGTCATCTTCCTTCTTCCTCCTTGAGAATTTAATTCTCTTTTCAGAGCTTAGATCTCTGCCCCAAAAAACTCTTAGAGTTAAAACTCTGTCAAAAAACTTGGTAAGAATCATGACCAAATTTCAACCCATAAAAAGGAATCTTCCTTTTTGTTTTGGATTTTTACCCATTAACAAAGCTTTGCTCTTTTCTTGGAATGATCTCTTAGAGATCTTTAAAAAAAACTTTATTTGGGTAGACCATGGGTCTTAGAGATCCTAGGGTTTTACTCTGTTAGTGACTTTGATCTCTGAATGTTTCTCTGGAATTTAATTCCAATATATTTCCCATGGGAATTTCTGGGATTTAATCCCACTATCAGAGGAATTCAATTCCGGTTTTTTCTACAGAGTTTAGCTTTGAGAAAATTTCTTTTGAAATTTCTTTTGGGAATTTTATTCCCTTTTCTTATTTTCTTTTTAAGGTTCTTCTTGCAGATTTGAATCTGCTGTAGAACACGTTCTTCGAGGCCATTGGGAGTCTTGAACTCCACTGTTCAATGAAATTTTTTATTAAATGAGAATCCTTTTGGATTATCATAATGGGTGCATGTCTCATCACTGATGAGGCATCACTTTGATTTTGTGGGGGCCACTGCTTTTTCTTCTAGATTGTAATGATTTTGGTATTTTGATTGCTAACCCTTTACTGGTTTTTCTTTTCAGATACTATGGTTTCTTATCTGTATGATCTTGAAGAGATTATCTCTTATGAGGAGATTTGTATCCAAGGCCACTGTCAATGCCAGGAGATTACTGACGCCCAATGCGCTGAGGTGATGCGTCGCTTCAACGATTACAATGGTCGACTGCTCTCCCGCCGTTCTGCTCTTTTGAAGATTGTCGTTGGGTTGATTTGGGAATCACTTCCTGAGCTTGATGAGGCTATGCCGCTCGAGGCACTTGATGATACTGAAGACAACGTGCATTCAGTATATCTGATGGACCTGATCTCAAAGAAGCAGAAAGATGATCTTGTCGTTGTTTTGCATCGCGTCTTCCAACAGAAGGCGATAATATTCGCGTACCAGAGGATGGACGACATTAGGGGGGATCCCGACGCTTGCATTCGTGATAAAATGCATAAGAAGATGGTTAACGAAGCTAGAAGCACTTTACTCAAATTTGCTTCTAAGTTCATGAATCCTTGTCCGGAATTCAACGTCTTGCCATTGTAAATATTTTGATGATATTTGTTTCCCCCTCTTTCTCTCTCTCCTTATCACCAATGTATAAATTTCTTCAAAGTATGAATGACACAACTTCCCTTTTTCTTTACACCAATGTTCATATGTGCCTCCGTGAGGTGTTGTTATATATATATATAAATATATATATATATATATATATATATATATATATATATATATATATATAACTAGCGCCGGTGCTCATGTGTTATGCACGTGAGGCGCTGGTTCAAATCCTAACCAGCGCCGGCGCTTCACGTGTCATATACGTGGGGCGCTACTGATGGATTTAATCCTAAAAAGAATCAACGCCGATGCTCACGTGTCATGCACGTGAAGCGCTGCTGAAGGAATCACTTTACTTTTTGGCTCTGATTTTCATGAGTCAACTCTTTCTTTTCCCATGCCCTTTTTGTCAGGCCTTGGAAATAGTTCCACCATGCACAACATTTTCTGTGCCTAAATTTAACTGCTTCTCTTTATATTCTGAAGCAATGATCTTCTTTTTCTTCACAAGGAGAGAACTATTTTTAACAGACCAAGAGGCATGGCTTGCAATTTTCCTCATGCTCGTCGGCAACCATGGGAGGTACCTATCGAGGGAATTGTTCCTCATTTTGCTGTATGATTAGTAGATCCCGTTCTCACAGATGACCAATGTGATACGGTGATGTTTGAGCTCCTGACTCGTAGGGGCTCTCCTCTTCCTATCGGCTCCATTTGGCTCCGGATGATCTTCTCGTCTTTTCTTGCTGACATCAGCGGAGATGACTTCGGTGATGCTCAACGCGACGGAGGACAAGATCGAGTGCTTTCATTAAGCACATTTGATTACCCAGCCTCCGAGGGATCGTTCTATTCAGTTGCTAAGCTAGATACGGGCTCAGCGGGCCATCATGTCTGCCTTCGCTGATGGGCACGACGCTGATTGATGGGGAGCAAATCCTCGTGAAGATCGCCGTTTCGACATGGTGAAAAGGCAGAGAGGGCTTTAGACAATTTTATTCTTAGTTTTGTAAACCCTTTGTACTTTTGATCCCGTGTTCGGCGATTTGTTTCCTGCAAAATATAGTACTTATTTATTGTTGACTGTTGAATATTTTATCCCCAGCACATATCCATGTGGGCATCTTGCATCTGCCCATATACTTTGCACTTTAATCTTAGAAGTTTTTGATGCATGATCCAACTATAGGTGAATACTGGACTGATGTGAACAAATGCTTCCCCCTATCATGTTGCTCACGGTCGTGAGTGAAGTAATGCATAGCATATGGCCGGTTTCAAGCTGGCATACACAATTTTTATTAGAATTTTGATATGAGAAGATAGAAAGCGGACAAAAGCGTCATCATCTATCGTTAACTCAGATCTCGATCCTTAAGAAATGTAGTTCTAAACCCCGAGGCCTATGAGTTGCGCCTTTCTGTTTCTTGATGTCTTAATTTAGCGCCTATTAGTTTATTTACTCATTTCAGAGTTTGTAGTTTATTCACTCGTTTCGGAGTTTCTAATTTATGTACCCATTTCGGAGTTTGTAGTTTATTCACTAGTTTCGGAGTTTGTAGTTTATTTACTCGTTTCGGAGTTTCTAGTTTATGTTCTCATTTCAGAGTGTTTTTAGTTTACCTCTCTTGGGTTTACATGCAAACTTATCCTAACGTTGTATGTAGATAACCCCTATTCTTTACGACAGAAGTCCGTTAGGTTTGTGATAGTAGGGCTTTAGTCCATGATACCGTCGCGTTGGCTGATGTATTCCTCGATATGCAGTCTTTAAGCACTGTTCGAGTAGCCCCGCAACTGTCGTGTCTCTGATCCCTTTGGTGGCTGGATAAGACGTCTTTAGGTAATCTCCTTAGGTCATATTACCATCGGAAGAGCAAACGTTAGGAATTTTCCATGACGCTTTTTACTTTAGGTTAGGCTCAATTTGGAGCCCCGATGAGTCATAACCACTTCGCTCTGGTGTGGGATGATCTTCGATATTCTTTTAGGCTTTATATGAGTTGCTATCGAGACCCGAAGCTGGGAATATGCCCTCACTTCATTTTTGTTTTGACGATGCCGTGCTGTTTATTTGCTGAAGTAAGATAGACATCTGTAGGACCTCTATGCTGTACGTATTGCAATCGAAGCCCGGAGCTAGGAATATACCATTGCTCTAATTTTATTTGATAGTCGCGTTCGCATCCTGCTGGAATGAGGGGGAACCGCCGAGATAGTCTCTAGGTTTTATATGTACCGTCAAGATTTGGAGTTAAGATTTTGCCGTGACTCCATTTCTATTTGACCCTTGGGTCTTTGTTGACATTATGTCTGCACCATGCTGGCATGAGAAGGAATGCCTGGATAGTCTCTAGGTTGTATATGCACCGTTAAGACTTGGAGTTAGGATTTTGCCATTACTCCATTTTTGCTTTGACCCTTGGGTCTTTTGTTGATGTTGCGTCTACATCCTGCTGGAATGAGAAAGAATGCCGAGTTGGAGCTAGGATTTTGCCATTACTTCATTTTAATTTGGCTCCTTCGAGCTTTGTTGACGTCATGTCTGCACCCTGTTGGAATGAGAAGAACGTCGAGCTGATCTATAGGCTCTAGATATTGCCGTCAAGATCTGGCTTTCCCTTTGACGGAGCTTGGTGGGAAAATATGGTCCCCTTTTCATTTTTGCCCATGGATTGTATACAGGGGTCGGTGTGGATTTACCTGCAGGGCAGAAAAGTTTCATTCATCATTTTTTATTATTACTTCTTTTCGCGATACTCTATCTTTTCAGCTTTTCACATCGCGAAAGTCGCGGTTGCCCAATCATTTCGGCTATTTATCGCTGTTCCCAATCATTTCGGCTGTTTTTGTTTTTACTCACTGCTTTTTATTGTGAGTTGTTCTGTCATTTTGGCTGTTTTTGTTTTTACTCGCTACTTTTTATTGCGAGTTGCCCTATCATTTCGGCTCTTCTTTTCTTTTTTTGGCTCGCTGATTTTTGTCATGAGTTGAGGACTTGGTCCTGATACCCATTGTGGCATCAGCATCGCTGCAACTGGAATATTACCAGAAGCGAATCATCATTTGCCATGAAGGGACTTGAAGTTTGACATCTGTTTAGGCATCAACATCGCTTCAACTGGGATATTGTCAGGAGCGAATCGTTATTTGCCTTTGTTGATTTGAACAAAGGTGGCTTAGCGAACAGGGTTAGGATCCCGTTGACTAAGGCTTTTGACTTTATGAGCCGTAATGATCTCATAAAGGTGTTTCTCCCTACGAGTTGTGAAGATCCCGTAGGTGTATTTTCTCTTTAGGAATCATGGGGATTCCTAAGTGATGTTCTCTCTTGTAAGTCGTAAGGATCTTCCAAGTGTGTTTTCTCCTCATAAGTCGAGAGGACTTACAAGTGTCGTTCACCATATGGGCACATTTCTCGCCGTTGGTAGAACTTAGTAAGGGAATATTTACTTGCGCCCATGGATTGTATACAAGGGTCAATATAGATCGTCTGTAGGGCAACGTGAGGGACATGATGGTTTAAGAAAAGGTTCAGATTTCTGAAGCTCAAGGCTTTTGAATCTTATGAACCGTGAGGGTCTCATAAGGGGGAATTCTCCTTACGAGTCGTGAGGATCTCGTAAGTGTACTTTCTTTTTATGAGACTGCACCCTTCCGGGTTTTCACAAGCTCGCCGCAGTCCTGCTGTTTTTACTCACGGCACCCTTTCGGGTTTTCATCCGTGCCTATTTTGCTTGTGGACATACCGTTTTTTGAACGATGGAACACCCGAGAGTAGTTTCGCCGCAGGTGACCCATCTGTTTGCCGGTGGGATTTGGGGATGGCTTCATCGCTAGAGTAGCTGTGTGTCCATTGGGATTTGAGTTGCGACCTTCAACTTTATGGCTTTGATTGCAATATAGATCTCAACGGAATGTATCTCCGTATTTAGGGTGACGCACTAGTTTAGGGACATTCCGGTCCATTATCGCCATGTTTGGAGGGAATTTTAGTTTTGGGACTTTTCGATCCATTGTTGCCATGTTTGAGGCGGATAATTAGTTTAAGGACATTTCGGTCCGATGTCGCCATGTTTGAGGCGGATAATTAGTGTAAGGACTTCTCGGTCCTATATCGCCATATTTGAGACGGATAATTAGTTTAAGGACTTCTCAATCTTATATTGCCATATTTGAGGCGAGGTTCTAGTTTTGGGACATCTCGGTTCGTTATTGCCATGTTTGAGGCGAATTTCTAGTTTATGGACTTTTCGGTCTTTCATCGCCATGTTTGAGGCGACAGAGCTTCTTTGCATACTGCTCTCAGAGTTCTGACTCAGGAAGATAGTGAGCAGACACGAGCATCGTCATCTATTATTGACCTAAGTTGTGACTCGTCAAGCATAGTATTTTTTGAGGATTCGGTCGTTTATTGGCTGGAAGGGTCTTTCGCCATGAATATCCATGAGCAGGTAGGCTCCACTTTGGTAGACTTTGTCTATGTACGGGCCTTCATAGTCCGGTTCGAATTTCCCCCGTTTTGCATGATTGCGGATCATGGGTCTTTTGACGACTAGCACGACCTCGCTTTGGCGAAATGTTCTTGGCCTGGTTAGTTTTTCGTATGACCTCATCATCCTTGCCTTATAAGCCTCTAGATTTTGCTGTGCTATAAGGCGAGTTTCGTCGAGGGCATCGAGCTCCTCAAGCTGAAGATGAGCGTTTTCTTCATCTGTCAGCTCGTATCGAACAGCTACTCGTAGAGAAGGGAGTTCTATTTCCAGGGGAAGTACTGCTTCCATGCTGAATACCAACGCGTATGGTGTTGTATTTGTGGCCATTTTGAATGTTGTTCGGTACGCCTAAATAGCTTCATGCAGTCTTTCGTGCCGGTCTCTTTTGTTTATGAACCTTGTTTTCTTTATAATCTTTTTCAAGGTCCTGTTGAAAGCTTCAGCTAGACCGTTGGCACGAGAATTATAGACTGAAGAGTATCTCCAATCTATCTTATGCTGTTTTTTAAAGCGGCTAATTTTATAGCATCTATAAGCTGGCCCATTATCCGAGATAACTCGTCGCGGAGTGCCGAACCGATAGATGACATGTGTCCCGAAGAAATAGAGGATATTCTTCATCTTCACCTCCCTTAATGGTACTTTTTCTGTCCACTTAGAAAAGTACTCAGTCGTTGCCAGTATGAATCGATGTCCTTTGGACGATACTGGTTCAACGGGGCCAATTATATCGGTTCCCCACATTTCAAATGACCAGCTAGCCATTGTTGGGTGTAACGAATTTGGATGTTGGTGGATGAAGTCCCCGTGAATTTGGCACGAGTGACACTACTTCGCATATTCGAGACAGTACTGAATCATTGTAGGAAAATGGTAACCTATTCTTTTGATCTTCAGCTTCATTTTTGGCCCAGCTAGATGAGAACCGTAGAGTCCGTCGTGAGGTTCTTGGACGACTCTCTTCGTTTCTTCTGGTCCCAAGCATCTTAACCACGGACAGTCAAACGATCTCTTATATAGAGTGCCATTGACAAAGACAAAAGACAGAGCCCGTTTCATAAGCTGATGTCTAGACGACGTATTTTTGGGCATTCATTGAGATTTGAAGTAGTCAATGAAGACTTCCCTCCAATCATTGACCTTTTCTTTGTCCCTTATTTGAAGCGTTACTTGTTTGGTCATTCCTTTTCCTTCAGATAGCTCCGTTAAGTCTTCCGAAGATATTTCTGTTGGCGCGAAAACCCTGCGGCTTTGCACAATGATCCTTACGTCGTCGAGGTCTTCGTCGGACAATTCCTTAGCCAATTTGACCAATGCATCCGCCCTGCTGTTTTCTGCATGCGCTATACTATTCAGGATGTAGGAGGAGATTTGTGTCAGCAGTTGTTGCACTCTTTTGCCTTACTTTATCAGTTCCGGCTTGCACGTCTGATAGTCACTATTTACTTGGCTAATGATTAGCTGGGAGTCTCCATATATGAGTAGGTCTTTGATTCCCATGTCGACGGCGATCTCGAGACCTGCTATCAAAGCCTTATATTTAACTTCGTTATTAGTCCTTGGCTCCGTTAAGAAGAGGGCGTAACGCAATATCGCTCGTTGCAGAGTCATGAAGATAAGGCTCACTCCGTTAAGAAGAGGCGATATTGCGTTACGCCCTTTTCATGGAAGACACTACATCGAAGTAGAGTTCCTATTGGGAATCATTTTCTTCTTTCTCTTCTTTATTTGTGTGGAATACATGTTCATCCAGCAACTCGCAATTTAAGGGGAAGTCGGTTGGTATCGGATGCTCGGCAAGAAAGTCGGCAATGGCCTGGCCTTTCACTGCTTTGAGGGGTTGATACGTTATCGAGAACTCCATCAGGAGGAGGGCCTATTTGGCAACCCTTCCCATTAGTATGGCCCTTGACATCAGATATTTGAAAGGATCCACCTTTGATATGAGATGAACCTTATGTGCCAAGGCGTAATGTCTGAGCTTAGTTATCACGAAGATCAGTGCCAGGCAATGCTTTTCGATGAGAGAGTAGTTGTTTTCTGCCCTTAGGAGAACTCGACTCAAGTAGTACAGAGCTCTCTCCTTTCCCTGATCGTTCTCCTGTGCCCATAGCGCGCCTAGAGAACCCTCAAGGGCTGTCGTATATAGGATAAGGAGTTTTCCCTTAACCGGAGCGGTCAATACCTGCAGATTTTGCAGGTATTTCTTGATTTCATCTAGTGCATTTTAGCACTTTTGATCCCAAACGAACGAGGTTCCCTTCTTCATTAAATGACTGTAGGGACGACATTTTCCGGAGAGGTTGGCTATGAACCGCCGGATATATGTGAGCTTTCCTTGAAGAAACCGCAATTGTTTGAGAGTTCTTGGCATGGGCATTTCCATAATCGCCTTGATGTTTGAGAGATCGATTTCGATACCCCGGTGCCGTATGATGAATCCAAGGAATTTACCTGAGAAGACTCCAAATGCGCATTTTAGAGGATTCATCTTCAGATTATACTTCCGAAAACGTCGGAATACTATTTTTAGATGTTCCCAATGTTCTTCATGAGATTTTCTTTTAACCATAAGGTCATCGATGTAGCATTCGACAATCTCATAGATAAGGTCATAGACGATCTTTGTCATGGCCCTTTGGTAGGTAGCGCCAGCGTTCTTTTGACCGAAGGGCGTCACACTATAGCAGAATATGCCTAGCGGAGTCCGGAAGGCGATATACTTTTGATCTTCCGGATGCATTTTTATTTGATTGTATCCCGAAGACCTATCCATGAAGGAGAAGACCTCATGGGTAGACGTGTTATCGATCATCAACTCGGTAACAGATACTGGGAAGTTATCCTTCGGGCAAGCTTTGTTGAGGTCCCGAAAGTCCACGCAGATGCGCACCGTCCCATTTTTCTTCATCACCGGGACGATGTTAGCAATTCAGTTAGGGTATCGAACCTCTTGAATGAAGCCAGAGTTGATTAATTTCTTGACTTCAGCGTTGATGCTCATCTCGAGCTCGAGTCGCATTCTTCTTGGCGCCTATTTGACTGGCTTTATTTCTGGCGATATGGCCAGTTTATGTACTGGTACCTTTGGATCTAAACCCGACATCTCGGAATAGTTCTATGCGAAGCAGTCTTTATATTGCACGAGCACGTCCTTTAACATGGCTACCTATTTTTCAGATAGTAGCCCACTGACGAACGTTGGCCTTGAATCATCTTCCGTCTCTAAGTTAATTTTTCTTAGGTTGTCCACCGTGGTGTGTATCTCATCTTCCAACTCCTTTGGTGCCGGTGGAAACTCGGAGATTACCTCGTCCCCGTATTCATTTGCGAAGCACATGCGGAGGTCATCCATAGTCTCGTGCCCTCTCTCTTTTGAGAGTGTTATCATATGTCAGGCACAAGTTCCCTTCCCTCCTTGATGTTGAGCTGGTCCTATCATCACGGTATAGGTCCTCTTTGGCTCATGCTTTTGCGGTGGGGTTACCCTCCAGCTGTCGGATAAAGCGAACCTGCCTTGTTGATATTGGTCTTCTACCCAGTCTTTGAAGGTGAAGCAGTCTTCGAGGGGATGGCCTATTGCACGGTGGTAGGAGCAATAATCCGGATGTAGGAACTCGTTTATTTGTTCGGGGTACCGAGACTCCGGAAGTGTCATCATTTGATACTTCATGACAAGGTTAAATATTTTCCTTGTCTTGTCCTGGGGGAAAAGGTATTCCCGACCCATCTTCTTTATAAAGGACGGGTTCCAATCAACCTTTTCTCGATCGCGCGGCTTTTTGGATCCGCTTTGTTGTTTTCGAACTTTGTTTGCGTTCTTCTCCCTATTTTTTCCTCTATTTCGGGATTTTCCCCTTTCGCGAGGACATACATCGGGCTGGGGATGAAGAGCATTATAGTCTTCCTTCTCCGTAGCTTGTTGATTAAGGCACTGCGTCTTGGCCTTTTCATAAATGGCCATTTCACGTCTTTGATTGTCTCGGCTCTTTTGATAAGTTTCTTTTATTATCTTGTCTATTTGTTTTTTGAGTGATGGACTTAACGTTCTTTGAGCGGGATTCGCTCTGTTTCAACGTCACGGCCATTCCGAAGAGCATTTTCCCCTTCGCTGGAGTTGTTTATGACGCGGTAGCTGTAGAACTGCTCCCGTTTCTTGGACTGAGAGTATCCAAGCTCGGTTGTCTCCATCTTCCTGTTGGGCATCTATCGCCGGGTCCCGGGAATATCCCAATTTTTTTTGTAGAATTGGGCTTTTCGAACAGTTTGTTCGAGAGGTACACCTTGGCATTTCAACAGCCTTTTCAATCCCTCCGAGTAGTATCTTGGCAGACAGATTGGTTGAATCCTGTCAAGTGCAAAATCGGCACCATGCCAGACTTCTTTTTCTACTTTGATCTCCATAGATTGGTAGAAGAGGATCACCTTTTCACCACTTCTCCTTGAAGGGACGTAGAAAGTCTGTAGTTCTTATATGTTGTATGTATCGAGCACATCAAGATCTTTTTAATACCGAGGCGGAGCCATTGTGATTTGCAGACACTGACCGGCCCTGGCGAGGGTTTGCGCTGACGGGCGGATGGAGAACATTGCGTTGGTATCGTCCTCAGAGTCGCTGCCAAAGACCAAAATAGGAGTAGATGGTCTGGGCTTGTTGTTTTCTTTTTAGGGTTGCCCCGAGTAGACTATTTCTTCATCTTCCTTGGAATCGCTCCTAAAGATCGGGATGGTGGCGACGGACTTCTGTTTATCCTCCGGCTTATGACACCTCTCTGTATCTTCGAAGTCTGGCAGGAAGTACTGTTCCCCGCCGAAACACGTAGACGCGACCGCGCAGGTCCGTCTTCCCTGAATTTCGGGGCAGATGCTAATTGGTGCTATCCGTCCACCTCTCCAAAGATGCCAAGTTGATTTATGACACCATGCATCGAAAGTTTAAATAGATGCGTCCGATGTAGCAGACTTCGTCAGATTCCCCCAAGTTGAGGAGTTTTTGATTGTGGGGACGCACTTCCCTGCAGGAAAGCCCCTGCAGTTAATTACGCTACCGTATCGCGATAACCACTTTCTCCTTCTCCAGATGGTCACTTCATGTCGTGGGTGTTTGTTTTGTTTCTGGTTGCCCGTGGATTGTTTACGGAGACTGATTTATGTTGTCGTCCGTAGGGCGTGGATTAGTCCAAATCCGTATCTCCTTAGATTTGGGTTTGGGGTTGGGTTTAAGGATACGTTAGCCTCGTTTGAGACTAAGATCAACTTAAACATTTGTTAAGGATACGTTTTTCTCATTTTAGACTAAGATCAACTTAGCGGGATCGTTTAGATCCAAACAAAAGAGCATTCAGACTCTATTGCTTAGTTTAGGGACATTGCGGTCGATTAGTTTAAGGACATTATGGTCCAATGTTAGTTTAAGGACATCTCGGTCCAAGGTTAAGGACATCATAGTCCATGGGTTTTAAAGGACCTCACAGTCCAAGGTTAAGGACATCATAGTCCGTGAGTTTAAAGACCTCACAGTCAAGATTAAGGACATCATAGTCCGTGAGTTTAAAGACCTCACAGTCAAGGTTAAGGACATCATAGTCCGTGGGTTTTAAAGGACCCCACAGTCCATAGAATGTTTGGTTGTCGGGACCCGTCACCTCTCTGAAGACGTTGAAGGATTACAACGACAAATATCAGAGGAGTAAAGAGATGTACCCTTGAACCAATTTTGGTTGAAAGCTCTGTGGTCCAATTTGGAACCAAGATCTGTTAAAAGATTTATGAGCATGCGGGCTCAATTAATCTGAATTTGAGGACTTATGGCCAATCTTGGGCTAAGTCCAATCAAGTTAAAATGTCTTAACATTTATTTTGGGCTGTTGAGCTTTTATTTAGGCTTAGCCCTTTTAACAATGCTGAGCATTGATTTTTATCTTGACAATGATTTTGTCTTTTATTGAATGCTGAACATTCAATAACTCTGGGATTTTATTAAAGAACAATTTATGTTCTATCAGCGCAATACATGGTGCGCTTGGCGCTTTGCGCCAGTCAAAGAGCGCAGTGCGCTTCTGCCGAGTAGCGCACACATGAGGTACCCGTGTCGCGCTTGGCGCTGAGCGCCAGATGATGGGCGCATTACGCCAGTTTATGAGCGCAGAGCGCTAGTTCATGAGCGTATTGCGCTTTCAGTTTAGTGGCGCACACGTGAATGACACGTGGTGCGCTTGGCGCTGAGCGCTGAGCGCCAGCCCATGAGCGCAGTGCGCTATTTCAGAAGCGCAAAGCGCTTGTTGTTAATTGGCGCATACGTGATTGACACGTGGCGCATTTGGCGCTGAGCGCCAGTCCAGAGAGCGCAGAAGCGCAGTTCAAGAGCGCAAAGCACATCTGATCAATTTTATGATCTGAGAAACAAATTTATGTTCTTTTAAAAGAGACTTTGTCTCAGGATCTAAGAACAACAGTTTTTATTTTGCAGGAGATATTTCAAATCTCTTATGTTGATGAAAGGCTTTTCCTTTATAGATCCATGATCTGTGAGAAGAATTATATTCTTCTTCTATTTTATGATGAGATCTTTTGATCTTTTTTGTGAAAGACTTTTTGTCTTTATTGATCTATGATCTTTTTAAAGAAATGAATTCTTCTTTTTATGAGATGATTTCATCTCTATGTTCATCATTATCATTTTTACCTTCAAGAAAGATCTTCTTACAAGAGCTTGCTCTTTATCTTTGAGTTTCTCAAAGTTTAGGGGGGGTTCTCTGTCTTTTTTTCGTATCTCTCCCCCTGAGATTTGAAGTCCAGGGGCCTTTTTATAGGGTAGGCTGATTTGTTGAATCAGTTAAAGGGATCTTTCTCAAATTGATTTGGGGATGTTTCCACACCATTGGATCTTTGATCCTAGGGCTTCTGTTTTACAGAAGGCAATCTTCTTGTTTTTAACAAGATTGGAAAATCTTTCCATACAGAATTTATTCTGTCTTTTGGTAATTTTTATTTACCATTGGATCATTGATCCAACGGTGCTCTGATTTATAGAGCACAATCTTGTTATTTAGAAAGGTTTTGAGGAATCTTTTCTTAACAGAATTTAATTCTGATTAATTAATAATTTATCATTATTATTAGATCTTTGATCTAACGGTGGGGAGTTTTTAATTCCTGCGCTAGCGCACCCGTGCTTTACACGTGGTGTGCTGCTTAAAAGGCAGTGCACATTGTGCTAGCGCACCCGTGTTTGATACGTGGTGCGCTGCTCGGAGCGCAGCGCACCCGTGTTTGACATGTGGTGCGCTGCTCGGAGCGCAGTGCACCTAGCGCTAGCGCACACATGGTGCGCTGCTTAGGGCGCAGCGCACTTGGCGCTGCATCTGAAGCATTGCTTCATTTCAAAAATTTGAATTTTTGAACAGAGCTTTGCTCTGATTGGGGGAAACAAATGCCCCCCACCATTGCGCTCATGTGGCCCATACGTGAGTGCAGCGGTGGCAGCATCTGCGCCCTTGGATCAACTGAGAAGTTGAAACGGCACTCAGTGCCTATAAATAGGACCTTTGGTCCTCTGGGATGACCATTGTTCATCTTCTTCATTATTTTCTGAGAATTCTTATTCTCCCACAGAGCATAGCTCTTCATCTTAAGAAATTTCAAGAGTCAAAACTCTGCCAAAATTTAGGTAAAGATTAAATCTTTTAAGGTTCTAGGGTTTTACCCATTAACAGAGCCTTGCTCTTCATAGATCTTTGATCTAAAGAAAAACCCTTATAGGGCTTCATTAACAGAGCCTTGCTCTCTTGAAATCATAGAACTTAAAGAGATCTTTTTCAGAGTTTCTTAACTCATTAACAGAGCTTTGCTCTTTTGATAACATGTAGATTTGTTAATCTCTTATGAAGAACTCTTAAGAGTTTGTTCATGGATCTTGAAGATCTTAGAATTTTTAATTCATAAAAATTGATTTCAATTTTTCTGATGGATTATTTCATCATCATTTTTTTCCAGAGCAAGGCTCTTAAGGAATTTTTATTCCTTCATGATCAGAGTTTGACAAGTGTCACTCTGTCATAGAGCATTGCTCTCAAAAGGAGATTTACTCCTCTGCCTGAGAGATCTCTCATTTAATGAGAATTTCTTTTGAGGATTTCCTCACTTAGTGATAGCCTCATCAAATGATGAGGTTGTTTTATTAATGATGAACTGTCATCTAGATTTTGTGGGCCCCCTTTGGTCCCTCTCTACTGCATTGCAGTGTGGTACAAATTATAAAGTACCAAGTGTCAGAATTTAAATTAAATTATAGCACTGATAGTTGACTTTTGTCCCTTTTCATGCAGGCGACATGTCTTTCGACACTTCTTTTCCATTCATCCGCTCAGAAGGCGGATTTCCTGAGGAGCACGTAGATCGAGAGGTTCTTGCGCTGATCAAAGACCATGACCCGGAATACAAGAATCTTCACCTATGGAGTAGATGGTATGATCAAATTATCAGAGGCCGCCGGAGCTTTTCTTGTGCGACACCCTCGGAGCCTATCTCTGCGATCCCTTATGCAGATGCACCTCCGATCAATTATACTGTAGAGGAGGTAAATTGAACTTCAGAAAGTCTCCTTCTGCCTTCTATTGTCGCAGTACCCGTGCAGCCGCCGGTGGCTTTGGACATCTTAGGACGGCGCATATGTCAGGGCGAGTCACGCCCTTGGGGATAGCCCTATAATATCGGACTAACTCCCCGTCATCCGGCCGGATACTTGCAGTGGGCCCGATATATCTTATCGGTAAAGAAATCGCAGCTACTGAAGCTTGGCTTATACCCTACGATCTACGCTTCCTTGTTCCAGTATTCTGCATCTCCCACATGGTGGATCAAGGTATTTTTAGAGCAGTGGAACATTCCGATCCATACCTTCCTCATATTGGATAGAGAGGTCTCCGTTTCCTTGCAGGAATTTGCCGAGGTTTCTGGTTTACCAGTTAAGGGGGAGCACTACGAGGAGCTGCTTCCTCCGGATGAGTATGTTTTTGCCACCAAATCAGTGGTAATGGGTCTTACCCCAGAGAACGCCATTAAGCACCAGTTCCCAAGTCTGATAAAGGTGTTGAACATGTATGAAAGCCTCTTTCTTGAATCCGGAGGCCGGGGGGTCAGCTTTGCGGACTTCATTGCCCGTTTTCTTCACTCAGAAATTTTGTCGCGACAAGATGAAAAGTTTGCTAAACTTGATGTTCTTTTCGGCTTTGGCTTGGACCGACGACCAATATTAGAAGCTGATCAAAAGGATTTCTTTCTTCCCGACGTCGCGATCGTCCCCCTGTCAGAAATCGCCGCTCCGGGCATTGATGAGGAAGCGTTCTTTCTCAGGTTCCTCAGTTTATGGTTAAGCTGGTTAGCGCTTCTTATGCACCCTCGTTACATGAGGCCTTCTGTCTTCTACCCTGCGCATCGCATGGTTGCCAGAATACAAGTGGCCATCGGGATCGTCGGGTTAGCCCACCTATATCACGGCCTCAGCTTGGCAGCGGATACCACTGAACCAGGGATGCATCCCGCCAACTTCTCAACGCATTACTTGACTTCATGGCTAGAGTTGCACTTGCTTGGGGTCTTCGGTATCCACAAAAGACCTTCTTTTTACGACAGATGCAGATTCCCTCGGATAATGCAGCTGGTTGACGCCTTCATCGTAAGTCCGTCACCGCGGGAAGCTAGGGGTTTGCTCCTTCGTCCGCGCACGGTTGGAGATGGTATGTCTTTCTCCGACAAAGTCTTGACCGTCGGCCAGGAAACTTCAAAAGCGGTGCTGCCATTGCAAGACATCTTTAAAGACGGGGCCTCTGTGTTGAAAGCTCGGGAGATTCTTCATCTGTACTCCATCAGGCTGAGCTTTCTCGTATTCAGGCAAAATGATGCGGCATTATTCATGAGATACAACCCGCATCGTTTCACCCAGCAGCTGAGTTACAATCAGGGTGTCCCACTTGAGGCTTTCTTGGCCGAACCTGTTGCTACCGAAGAGAGAATGCGGAGCGCACTACATCATTTCATGCGCTTGAACACAGGGTCCAACTTCTTTATCATCGAACCGAGCTGTGTCCCAAAGGCCCTTAATATGTACGTGGTATGGTATCAGCATTCAATAGGCGCCGTCATCCGGAAGGAGAAGCGATTGCTGCTCGATCGCAAAGGTGCACCCCTTGCTGGTGATCGAAACATCCCTCTGAAGCAACGGACCATTGTCCTACCTCCCTTAAAAGAAGCTATAGTGATCGAAGTCCCGCATGACAGGCCCGATGTCACGCCCCGCTTCCCGGTATACGGCGAAAAGGACGACTGGTCAGTTACGTATTTACTCAGAAGCAAATACGCTAAGCGTAACTAAGCCATATAAAAGAGAATATACACAAGAGATAAGGTATAATAAAAACAACAACTTTATTTATTAGCATTCTTTTGTACAATGCATGAAAAGGAAATACAAATGAAATAAAAGCAATGCCTAAACAATGGCATGACAGGAAAATATACTGAATAAAAAATGTACAATGTCTAGAGCTCAGGGTCTTCGCTGTACTGATCCAAGTCTTCTTCAATTGGCTCGATCTCTGACGGTTCCAAATCACCTGACGACATTCAAATAAGAAAGAAATAGAATGTCGTCAGCGAACAGGTCGCTCGGTAAGTCCTAAAGATAAGAGGAGAAATAGAATAGACAGAGAGTAAGAGAGAGAGAGAGTAGCTTTTACAGTTGTATTATATTGTTATATTGTTGTATTTAGTGTTAATGCTGTTGTTTGTAGCTTGGGACAGAAGGATGCCAGTGTATACGAGAGGAGTCTCACTTGCCCAGGAGACTAAGGTATCGGGAACTCAAGGAACCGTTGAGCCACGGTACAACAGCAACGGAATATAGGTTAGGTGTCTTAATCTACCGTCTCGTGCCACTTTTAACACCTTCCATACCGATCTACCCCTTAAACCCCGTAGTGTTTTGATTCTATTGTTGTATGGTATTGTATAGATTGTATAGTTGGATGACTGACCAAAACCATGATATCAGTAAACAGATGTAACTGTATAATCATGTAAATGGAATAACTGGAGAACCATGTCAATGGAATGTATATCCATGGTTCGGTTCTGTCAAGTTGTATAGATTGATAATTGGATCCATGTTGAATTGTAATATTGAAGATTGTAGATTGTACTTGAATCATATTCAAGTCAAATTATACTGAGATTCAAACTGAGTCAGACAAATTAGCAAAGTAAATTGAAGTCCTGATTGTTTTTATTACTTTTTCTACCTTAGATAGGCAAGCACCCATATCTTCGGCTCCCTGAGGCTCAAGAGACTGGTTCCGCTTAAACCTATGTTTACTAGGGTCCTTAGGGTAATTTATAGAACTTGAGGGGGTTTTATATAAAAATACTTTTATATACTTTTCAAGATACACCTCAAATATTTATTATTCGTCTTTAGAGTTGTAATGAATGTGGATTTTATATTATGATATTTCTAGTGAAAATATCCTAGTTTCATAAATAAAGGTATTTATTTGTAATATTGATTTGTGTGGAATTCATGGTATTTTAGTGTAAACTTGATTCTTGTGATATTGTAGAAAAGGTAGAATATTTATAATACTTCAAAAATAGATATATGTATGTTTCATATACATATATCTGTAGGGTTCCTAGGCACACTAGTGAGGTCTCACAAGGCATCAACCATGCCAATTTCAAAAATTCTAGGTGCCGAGAGACCCGACTACGGATCGTTGGCTAGATTTCTAGGCGAAAAGATAACTAGTAAACAATTAACTAATGGGAAAACGGAAATACAACCTTTGTAGATCCGGTGCTCCACCTCCATAGCTCCGCAACGAAGTCATCTCCGCTGTCCAAAAGGAATCCGGGCTCTAGAGTCGGCTTCGTCGGAGAAAAAGCGAGCTAGGTCGTCGATGTCCATGCCGAAGATGATCTACGTCGAGGCATCGCTAAATCAAGCTCCACCTTCACCAAGCCCTAAAAACTTATGAAGGAAACACACTCTACTACTTGGCAAGAGGTAGAGGATGAAGAAATAGGAAGTGGGTAGACTTTAGAATTGGATTTCTCACTCTTTATCATCAATCACCATTGATGAATGAAAGCTTTTTCTTCCTTGCTCATGAAGAAGAAGAAGAAAGAAATATATGATAAGTTAATTAAAAATAATAGAAAAACAAATACTTATCATATCATTAACTATAGTCAAGTGTAGAGAATGAATCATGGTTAGTGGGAATGGTTAGGGTTAAGGATGAGATAAGAATGGTTGACTTGATCAAAGCTTCATGAAGCTTCAAGTAAACTCCAAAACTAGCAACCATTCTTTTCTCTTCTTTTCCAAAATGAATAAATAAATAAATAAATGAATAAATAAAGGAAATGAAACCCTAGCCATTCTTTTAACCATGGTTTAATTCTTTGCACTTAACCAAGTAAACATGTATCATCAAACATGATACAATCAAGTGCACAAAATCATATCGCATATGTAATGCGCACATCCGAGTGAGAAAAAAAAATCCATTTAAAGTGAACCAATACTAGTTAATGCAAAGTAATATATCAAATATATAATTATACATTAAATCATTAAATCAACACTTGATTCAATGATCCGGTCATGTCGCACACAACCGACTAGTATACAATGTATCGGCTTATCGAATCAACGCTTGAATCGATAACTAGGTTATATCGCATACAACCATTCGATACATTCATCGCGAGAATGGAATACGGTATCACATACACGCATTATTCTCGGTCCCGCACATATCTCATATGCGCTCCTATTTCGTTTCGCTTGAGCCAGGAAACCTCTGTGTAGGACTCTAAAGACTCGTCAATACGCCGGCAGCAGGCGATGATCATATCAAACACCCACAAGCCGCAAGCGGTCTGCTAAACGTAACGGCCACCCGGGTATTGAGCGATCTGAAGATCGACGAGCAAGCCCGCTCACACTCCAGTGAATCCGACCAGTAACACTACCGTACAGTCCGGTCTGATCGTCTGATATGTCGCATATCTCGCCAAGGGGTGGTAAACGTCAGACCCCAATAGTTCGATAAGTCGTGTCGATGTGAGGCTCATAACGGGTCGAGAAACTACTGGTAACACTTACCAGCAATTCTCTGAGCAGCCCTGGCCAGGGACTTCCTGTTATAGCCAATCGAACACTGTGCAACATCAACTCCCTATACCGGGAGAGACGAATCCCCTCCTATCGCTCATTGCCTCCATGTGACTCGGGACTGTACCCAAAAACCACCGTTTTGCACGCTCTCTTGGACGTGGTAAGATAGAAATCAAAGCACAGAGGGAACCACACAAGACTCTATGACGATCTCGGGTCAACAGACTACTCTGTACCAGTGTCACCAGAGAACTGCCATCTGACGTGAGGTATAATACCATCTGGGAGTTCTCGGCGAGTCCGTCCAGTATACCCAGTCTCTACTGAGCACCCGTATATCATCTCTGATGTCAAACACCAATGGATATGGGATCATCC
This sequence comes from Agapanthus africanus, assembly GCA_030015575.1. NCBI lineage: Eukaryota > Viridiplantae > Streptophyta > Magnoliopsida > Asparagales > Amaryllidaceae > Agapanthus > Agapanthus africanus. The sequence goes on along the minus strand of CM057350.1, from coordinate 123,509,796 downwards.
ATCGCCCATCTGTATGGGTCGAGAAGGTATACGCTAGTCTACTCTGGTATATCGATGCCCCGTCTCGATACACCCTCGACTAGGGACTTTGAAGGATGTACTTATGGACTACCATGTCCCCACTAGTATGATCCGCATCATAGTCCAGGTAGTTAAGTACACATCCTAAGGGCTTTACCAACATGTAATAGAGAGACAATCAGTGTACACGTTAAGGTAAAGATCAACCAGATAGCATACTATCATGTCGAGCAAGAAAGTCCTCACTATATATGTCCCAGCATCCACTACAATATACATCCTATGTATAGTAATGGCCTCTAGGGCATACATATAACTAACAATCTCCCACTTGCACTAGGGCCATCTGTAGCAGTGGTTTGAAGTATCTCATACTCAACCATCCCATAAAAGTCTCTCTCTGGGAAAAGGCCTTTCGTGAGTGGATCCGCTGTGTTGTCCTCTGAGTCTACTCTCCTAACCTCGATCTCCCTGGAGATCAACCATCTCCATGATCAAGTGATACTGTCTTAGAATATGTCTGGATCACTGATGGGACCGGCGTTCCTTGGCATAAGCCACATCTCCATTGTCTCACAATGGTAGGAACGTAGTTCATCTCATGAACCAATATACATCCAAACAGCCTCTTTGGTAGCATCTTAAGTAGCGATGTATGCTGCCTTTATCGTCTAGTATGTCACGGTATCTAGTTTGGAACTCTTCCAACATACCGTCCCTTTACTGAGGGTAAAGACAATGCCTGTGACTGACATTCAGTCGTCTTTATCACCTTGGAACCCTTCCAGTGATTCTCCCCAGGATCGGTTGATACCGTCTCACTACAACTAGTGAGAATCCTAACATCCAATTAAGTCTATCTCATAGATCTAAAACTCAGGATTTAGGAGGTATCATTTTGATCCTATGTGGAGAATCCTTGTGATAACCGGAGATTGATCGAGCATAGCATAGGAAACTCCTTCCCCATCAAGAGTATGTCATCCACGTACTCTACGAGGATCGTTACCATACTCCCTACTACCCTTTTGTTTATACAAGGTTCATCTACCATTTTGATGATGTCAAACTCTTTGACTAATCCATCAAAACAGATGTTCCAACTCCGCGATGCCTGCTTTATCTTATAAAGCATCTTGTACACGTTTCCGCTGCTCCCACTGTCTACGAAGTCCTCTGGCTGTGTACTTACAGACACTCTCTTCTAAACATCATTTAGAAAAGCTGTCATGACACCCAACCACCAGATATCGTAGTCATGGTATGTAGCCGTGGCAAGTAGGATCTGGATGGACTTAAGCATAGCTACTTAGAAAAGGTTTCATCATCATCCATACCTGGTCAATGATGTAGACCTTTAACAAGTCTAGCTTTGAAAGTCTCAACTCTTCCATGTACACCAAGTAATCTTCTCAAGATTTACTTGCTCCTGATGGGGATTTAACCCTTCAGATATAGCAACTAAAGTCCATACTTTGTTGGTGTACATGGATTCCATCTCAGATCGCTAAGCATCCAGCCATTCTTACAGAGTCCCACTCCAGATGGCCAGCTCGAAACTAGTTGGGTCATCATCTCATGATGCAATCCTCGCTCCCACTGTCATAGAGAAACCGAAGTATCTCTCAGGTGGGTGAGGAACCCTACTAGATCGGCGGAGAGGCTGAGGTTCGTTGGTATCTACTGAATCCCTTGGTTCTATCAAATCATCTGCTGTAGTTCGTATAGCTGGAACTTTTCCAGTTCTACATTACAGACCTTGCCTCGAGCTTGTCCGGATTTTGCTTTCAGACACAGGCCGGACAACCCCAAATCTTAACTAACTTAAGAAATGGGCTCTTCCTTTTCCATATCACATATGAAGTGGTAGGCAACTGATTTGATTGGAACCCTATTCAATAGGTATGCAACTTCGTAAGTGCATATCTCCCAAAAGGAAAAAGGTAGCTCAGTATTACTCATCATAGAGCACACCATATCAAATAGGGTGTATCTGCTCCGCCCCGATATACCATCGTGCTATGGTGTATACGGAGGAGTAATGCTGAGAGAGAATCTCATTCTCCTTTAGAATAGTCCTGGAATTCCGTGCTCAAGTATTCTCCTCCTTGATCTCATCAAAGGACATAATACTTTTACCCTTATTGGTTCTCTACTTCTAACTTATATTCTGTGAACATCTCAAAAGGTTCTGACCTATGTTTCAACAGGAACATATGTCTGAATCAAAAGAGATCATCAGAGAATGTAATGAAGTACAAAGAACCGGTCTTGGCATGTGTAGACAGGGGACCTACATACATCAACATGTATCATCCCAAGAGTTCACTAACTCTTTCTCTGTTTCCAATAAACGGAGCTATGGTCATCTCATCTCTGTGACATGACTGGCAAGTTTCACAAGATGTAAATTCAAACTAATTTAAATATGCATCTTTATGAAACTCTAGCTAGTCGGGTCACATTGATCTGGCCTAGTCTACAATACCTTAAGAAGGATCCGTTCATTTCTGAACTCTTCCTCTTATGTGTGTTCCATATACTAAGAACTGTAGTTTGATTTAGAACATCAATGCTTTTAGATAACGCGCCTGAACCGATCAACTTTTGATATAGGAAATGTTCAAAACATTATCCAACAATACAAAATTATATCCTTTCTTTTCTAACAAAGAGAGTGATATGATTTGGTATATCAGGTTCGGTATCTAATAACATTCGTTCAGAATCAATGTATTGGTAATACAGGGTGACAGTGACCGACAGACTTGGCTGCAACACTTGCCCCGTTTTCTGCCTCATGAAACTTATCACCCGTTCTCAGTTTTTCTACCCTTTTGTAGCCCTATGTAACACATTACATATCTGGGATCCTGATCCGGTATCATATACCAGGGATGCGGAGGATACTGAGAAACAGTTCTGTATAATGAACACACCCGAAGATGATGCATCAGCATGCACTCTCTTCGTTTGGGCGGCACGGGAAATCTGGTATTCCCCAATTTCCTGCTCTGTCTTATAACAATTATAAGGTGGAGCGGGACCAACGTTCCCCAGCTCAGTATAACAAGCGGGTTCAGTCAATAATCCGTATTATTATCTTGATTAAGGCGTGATATGGTCGCTACCTGGAGAGAGAGAGAAGAAAACACTCAGCGTGCGCTCTTGCAAGAATAGATTGGTTTTAATTTTATCTAATCAGGATGGCTCCCACTGCTTTTTATCAAATCTTCCTTCAAACCCTAAAAGGAAAGACTAGCCGGGATTAATTACACACTACAAGTTCGCCAATCTTTCAGCCAGGCCAGTGTCGGTACTTTGAGGGAGGTCCCCCGTGCTTTCGCATGAACCTAATTAATGTAAACCTCGTTTTCCCAGAGGCGTAACCTCGTTAACACCTTTCTAGACACCTACTTGATCGGCTAATTGTAATGTATAAAACTCTCCCAGGAGTAACTCTTACTCGCAGCGGGTATCGGGATCCAACTATCACATAGAAGGTATGCAATCTCATTGCAAATTTCAACACTTGAAATTCCCGATAATATTTTGCCCCTAGCGTCCTATGACCTTGACAGAGGTCAACAAACCATAGGCTGCTAGTCAAGTTCAACCCGTCATTTCCTGATTGAAGTAAACCCACCCGCACGACCCTTGACAGAGGTCAACAAGGTCGCACGACTACCCTAAATCAATCACATCATATGCTTATGTAGATAAGAACTAATCAGCTACCGCACACTACGCCTTGACAGAGGTCAACAAACGCAGCACGAATACTAACCAGTACATATCTGAAATGACGGAGGGCTACGACAGGTTTTTCTGAAAACCTATTGCGTAATGAACTTGATATCGTTGTAGAATCAAATGAATTTTAAAATGGAGTGTTTTTGAGGCTTTTCTAGTTTTGCTAAAGGAGTCACTCCCGGTGAAGGGATAGTCGGTCCTTTCCTCGTCGAATGAGGTGCGGGATATATCATATATATCGCTGTGCAAAGCAAAAACACTTAAAAGCTATCAAAAGACAAATCGAGTGTGTAGCATCTGCCAGTTATTGCTAAAGGAGTCACTCCCGGTGAAGGGATCTCGGTCCTTTCCTCATCGAATAAGGTGCAGGATATATCTCATATACCTCTGTGCAAAGCAAGAACTGTAGCTACCTGTTTTATTTTGAAATTCGATTCTACAACATCTTAGGTTTCTTTTATTTCATTAATCTCATTAATGAAGTCCCATCATTTAAATACCTAAACATCACAGATAAATATGACGTACACTTATGCCATCCGCATTCGCCTCGATGTCCCCTCGTGCACCGTTAGGTTAGGTAACTAACGGCAGAGCGGGGCAGGGCTAGCGCGGGTGTAAAACATAAGTAACGTCTATATAATATATCATATATACTATATACTGTATCTATCACAGAACATCACATGATCACATCACAGATATCGCAGCAGAAGAATCATATGAAATATTGGATATACTAGGACATCCGTGTTTTCAATACGAGCCAGTATAAAACACGGATTCCACGGTCGTGATTAATAGCCAAACCCACACCCCTAGACCCCTACGAGAGCGGCAAGCAACCCTACCAATTCTAGAGTTAGGAGACCCGGACTCGACTCCTCGAGTTGGTCTCCCACTGGACTCCAGAACCCGGTTACTTGTGCCCTCCTCCTTGGGTCTATCCTAGTGCGGAAAAGTAAATAATATACATCAACGGTGACAACTTCCGCAACCTGGAAGCGCCCCAATAAAAGAATATTACATACAAGCTTTTACATGAATGAAAATGGAAAAACACTCATCTCACATAAAAACCCCCGGCTATTCAAACACGACGATCCAATATAACATATCCAGCAACACATAACATCACATGTCATCAACGTAAGTAAACATGCGTATCCCAATTGTCGTTGACATATAGCAACGAAACCGGCGATATCACATATTACACTTACGGTCACAGAAAAGAAAGTGTAAAACTACAACAGTTGGAATCCGCAACCACCTCAGACATCGCATGCCTGACCAAATGAATTCCTTAGACATCGCATGCCTAACAATTATAAACCCCGCATTTTAGTCTCATAATCGAAAACACTTTTCAATGTCAAGTCGGGCAATTCAACAAGATTCCCGGCATCCTGATCGAATACTCGTCGCAAACTTCAGTAGGCGGCCGCACCCCCGATACCGTCGACGAAGTGCACCAAGGCGGAACACCGCTGCCGCGAGCACCCGAACGGATGCTTTCGGCGACGGGGTTCTCCTATAGTCACTTGGTCGGGGCTATGGAGTGAGGCCCGTCTATTAAGTTTACCCGGCGAATATCCGCGTACACTACGTGATTGCGACGGACTTTTGATCACATCAAAATTCCGTGGCAACCGATCAAGTGAGACTAAAGTGCTATGTTTATAACATTCATTCAGTTATCTCATAACTGTTGTGAATTCCAATTATTGTACCCCATTCCAGATAATTAGAAAATGTTAAACTTTCCGATTGAACATTCGAACACCCAAGTTTTCCCGATACAGATCAACACATGAAATAAGTCTAACAACATTCAGTTCGTGCCTCAGTACCGACGGTCCAGCCGTAGAAGGGTCAAGCCAACGCCTCACATGTGGCATGCCGTACTGCCCCAAACCCGACGGTTCAAAGGGCAGTTCAAGACGGTCACATAATCGAGTTAAGGTTTGTTGTCATCTAGAGGGTCCATCGCGTTACTTGCACTACTTAGAACGTCGTTAAACTACGGAAAAATCCAACACTTGGAAATTTCCCGACAGGGGAAAAATTGGGTATTTATATCCGGTCGAACTTTTTAACATATTCTAAAAATTATCCGGAAAGCCACACAGACAAAATTTGATAATCCGATCGAATACACCGAGTCCCCAAAACAACTCCAGAATACTCAACTGTAGAGTATACATTAAAATTACCCAGAAAACACAGGGGTTAATTATAAACATTACTGTGCAAAAAGGAGTCAACGAGTCAACAGTATTGCCGCGGAACCGCCACGCCACGTGGGACTAGGCCGCGGTTCCGCGCCGTTATGACGGAGTTAGGTCTCCGTTTTTCACAGTATTTCATAAAAAACCCTGCTTGATTTTCTGCATATTTTTAATATTGAAAAATCACAGTTTTTGAAAATTGGACAGAGAGCATGGAAAAAATGGGGTTTTGGGTTCGTTCGGATTTCAAACGTCGTCTGGACTTCGCCTAAGGCTCTAGCTAGGCTCTGATACCACTGTAGGGTTCCTAGGCACACTAGTGAGGTCTCACAAGGCATCAACCATGCCAATTTCAAAAATTCTAGGTGCCGAGAGACCCGACTACGGATCGTTGGCTAGATTTCTAGGCGAAAAGATAACTAGTTAACAATTAACTAATGGGAAAACGGAAATACAACCTTTGTAGATCCGGTGCTCCACCTCCATAGCTCCGCAACGAAGTCATCTCCGCTGTCCAAAAGGAATCCGGGCTCTAGAGTCGGCTTCGTCGGAGAAAAAGCGAGCTAGGTCGTCGATGTCCATGCCGAAGATGATCTACGTCGAGGTATCGCTAAATCAAGCTCCACCTTCACCAAGCCCTAAAAACTTGTGAAGGAAACACACTCTACTACTTGGCAAGAGGTAGAGGATGAAGAAATAGGAAGTGGGTAGACTTTAGAATTGGATTTCTCACTCTTTATCATCAATCACCATTGATGAATGAAAGCTTTTTCTTCCTTGCTCATGAAGAAGAAGAAGAAAGAAATATATGATAAGTTAATTAAAAATAATAGAAAAACAAATACTTATCATATCATTAACTATAGCCAAGTGTAGAGAATGAATCATGGTTAGTGGGAATGGTTAGGGTTAAGGATGAGATAAGAATGGTTGACTTGATCAAAGCTTCATGAAGCTTCAACTAAACTCCTAAAATAGCAACCATTCTTTTCTCTTCTTTTCCAAAATGAATAAATAAATAAATAAATGAATAAATAAAGGAAATGAAACCCTAGCCATTCTTTTAACCATGGTTTAATTCTTTGCACTTAACCAAGTAAACATGTATCATCAAACATGATACAATCAAGTGCACAAAATCATATCGCATATGTAATGCGCACATCCGAGTGAGAAAAAAAAATCCATTTAAAGTGAACCAATACTAGTTAATGCAAAGTAATATATCAAATATATAATTATACATTAAATCATTAAATCAACACTTGATTCAATGATCCGGTCATGTCGCACACAACCGACTAGTATACAATGTATCGGCTTATCGAATCAACGCTTGAATCGATAACTAGGTTATATCGCATACAACCATTCGATACATTCATCGCGAGAATGGAATACGGTATCACATACACGTATTATTCTCGGTCCCGCACATATCTCATATGCGCTCCTATTTCGTTTCGCTTGAGCCAGGAAACCTCTGTGTAGGACTCTAAAGACTCGTCAATACGCCGGCAGCAGGCGATGATCATATCAAACACCCACAAGCCGCAAGCGGTCTGCTAAACGTAACGGCCACCCGGGTATTGAGCGATCTGAAGATCGACGAGCAAGCCCGCTCACACTCCAGTGAATCCGACCAGTAACACTACCGTACAGTCCGGTCTGATCGTCTGATATGTCGCATATCTCGCCTAGGCGTGGTAAACGTCAGACCCCAATAGTTCGATAAGTCGTGTCGATGTGAGGCTCATAACGGGTCGAGAAACTACTGGTAACACTTACCAGCAATTCTCTGAGCAGCCCTGGCCAGGGACTTCCTGTTATAGCCAATCGAACACTGTGCAACATCAACTCCCTATACCGGGAGAGACGAATCCCCTCCTATCGCTCATTGCCTCCATGTGACTCGGGACTGTACCCAAAAACCACCGTTTTGCACGCCCTCTTGGACGTGGTAAGATGGAAATCAAAGCACAGTGGGAACCACACAAGACTCTATGACGATCTCGGGTCAACAGACTACTCTGTACCAGTGTCACCAGAGAACCGCCATCTGACGTGAGGTATAATACCATCTGGGAGTTCTCGGCGAGTCCGTCCAGTGTACCCAGTCTCTACTGAGCACCCGTATATCATCTCTGATGTCAAACACCAATGGATATGGGATCATCCATCGCCCATCTGTATGGTTCGAGAAGGTATACGCTAGTCTACTCTGGTATATCGATGCCCCGTCTCGATACACCCTCGACTAGGGACTTTGAAGGATGTACTTATGGACTACCATGTCCCCACTAGTATGATCCGCATCATAGTCCAGGTAGTTAAGTACACATCCTAAGGGCTTTACCAACATGTAATAGAGAGACAATCAGTGTACACGTTAAGGTAAAGATCAACCAGATAGCATACTATCATGTCGAGCAAGAAAGTCCTCACTATGTATGTCCCAGCATCCACTACAATATACATCCTATGTATAGTAATGGCCTCTAGGGCATACATATAACTAACAATCTCCCACTTGCACTAGGGCCATCTGTAGCAGTGGTTTGAAGTATCTCATACTCAACTATCCCATAAAAGTCTCTCTCTGGGAAAAGGCCTTTCGTGAGTGGATCCGCTGTGTTGTCCTCTGAGTCTACTCTCCTAACCTCGATCTCCCTGGAGATCAACCATCTCCATGATCAAGTGATACTGTCTTAGAATATGTCTGGATCACTGATGGGACCGGCGTTCCTTGGCATAAGCCACAACTCCATTGTCTCACAATGGTAGGAACGTAGTTCATCTCATGAACCAATATACATCCAAACAGCCTCTTTGGTAGCATCTTAAGTAGCGATGTATGCTGCCTTTATCGTCTAGTATGTCACGGTATCTAGCTTGGAACTCTTCCAACATACCGTCCCTTTACTGAGGGTAAAGACAATGCCTGTGACTGACATTCAGTCGTCTTTATCACCTTGGAACCCTTCCAGTGATTCTCCCCAGGATCGGTTGATACCGTCTCACTACAACTAGTGAGAATCCTAACATCCAATTAAGTCTATCTCATAGATCTAAAACTCAGGATTTAGGAGGTATCATTTTGATCCTATGTGGAGAATCCTTGTGATAACCGGAGATTGATCGAGCATAGCATAGGAAACTCCTTCCCCATCAAGAGTATGTCATCCACGTACTCTACGAGGATCGTTACCATACTCCCTACTACCCTTTTGTTTATACAAGGTTCATCTACCATTTTGATGATGTCAAACTCTTTGACTAATCCATCAAAACAGATGTTCCAACTCCGCGATGCCTGCTTTATCTTATAAAGCATCTTGTACACGTTTCCGCTGCTCCCACTGTCTACGAAGTCCTCTGGCTGTGTACTTACAGACACTCTCTTCTAAACATCATTTAGAAAAGCTGTCATGACACCCAACCACCAGATATCGTAGTCATGGTATGTAGCCGTGGCAAGTAGGATCTGGATGGACTTAAGCATAGCTACTTAGAAAAGGTTTCATCATCATCCATACCTGGTCAATGATGTAGACCTTTAACAAGTCTAGCTTTGAAAGTCTCAACTCTTCCATGTACACCAAGTAATCTTCTCAAGATTTACTTGCTCCTGATGGGGATTTAACCCTTCAGATATAGCAACTAAAGTCCATACTTTGTTGGTGTACATGGATTCCATCTCAGATCGCTAAGCATCCAGCCATTCTTACAGAGTCCCACTCCAGATGGCCAGCTCGAAACTAGTTGGGTCATCATCTCATGATGCAATCCTCGCTCCCACTGTCATAGAGAAACCGAAGTATCTCTCAGGTGGGTGAGGAACCCTACTAGATCGGCGGAGAGGCTGAGGTTCGTTGGTATCTACTGAATCCCTTGGTTCTATCAAATCATCTGCTGTAGTTCGTATAGCTGGAACTTTTCCAGTTCTACATTACAGACCTTGCCTCGAGCTTGTCCGGATTTTGCTTTCAGACACAGGCCGGACAACCCCAAATCTTAACTAACTTAAGAAATGGGCTCTTCCTTTTCCATATCACATATGAAGTGGTAGGCAACTGATTTGATTGGAACCCTATTCAATAGGTATGCAACTTCGTAAGTGCATATCTCCCAAAAGGAAAAAGGTAGCTCAGTATTACTCATCATAGAGCACACCATATCAAATAGGGTGTATCTACTCCGCCCCGATATACCATCGTGCTATGGTGTATACGGAGGAGTAATGCTGAGAGAGAATCTCATTCTCCTTTAAAATAGTCCTGGAATTCCGTGCTCAAGTATTCTCCTCCTTGATCACATCACGGTCGATGTGGTGTGTGGTGGGGGAAAAGAAGATGAAGAAGTACCGACTTCGGCTTCGATAGTAGGAACGCGGACAAGACGGGCACTAGGATCCCGTGTCCAGCCGAGCATGCACTAAGCGGGTTTAGTGCAAGTGGCAGCGTGTGTGTGGTTTTAAAATTGGCTTGTTTTAAAAAAGTGGGACTCAAGACAAATCTCCCTAAGATGCACAAGCAACCCTAGAACTAAGGTCACCTAGGTCCAGTCTCTAGACCGCTCCTAGACTTCCAAAGGACGAGCCGCAGGATCAATCCTCTACCGCCTCCGTACTACCCTTGTAGCCAGATAAGTGCCAGGTAAGTGGGAAGGAACCACGTCGTGGGCCTAATTAAAAATCACTAGCCTTTGTCACACTTGCCTAGGCACTACAAAAGTAATGCGGATAAACGATAGATTACCCACGACCTTCCTCTGTCCTTATTGAGCGCGACAGTCCTTAGAGTCTGGTCTAGATATTTTTTTTAAATTAATGAAGGGTTGATCTATATGCTCAGTTTGTGATTTGTGGGGCTTAGGAAGGGTGATGAAATCCCCACCTAATCTTGATTTGGTCTTTGCCCCTTAAAATCCGTATTAAATATGCAAAACAAAACCAATCACAAAACTTTTGCAAAAAGATTTTTTTAGCGGCGCAATTTTGCAAAGAATCCTGCAGAAAATAGATTTTATTGGATTTGAGGAGAGAGAGAAGGAGTTAAGAAAGATACCAGAGAATTCTGTGGCCCTAACTCTTCTATCCTGCCGCGATTCCGCCGCACAAAGTGCCTTTATGCCGCGGTTCCACCGCATGGCAGAGAGATCACTTGATGAATTTTTTTGTATAGCCTTCTGTGCTCCTCTGGATCTCTAAAAATGTCTCTGTTCCCTGTTCCCCTTAATTCTGTGTCTCCAGATCTCCTTGCAAAAATTCACGCACAAATCGTTAAATATGCAATTTGCAGTTTTGTGTTAATAATGATATGACTCGTCTAAGAATCCAACACAAATAGTAAAAATAAAAAATTACGCACGTATCCCCGGCAACGGCGCCATTTGATTTGAGGAGAGAGAGAAGGAGTTTGTTTGTAGTGTAACCGCAATCAATAACGGTGTCGCGTGTAGCTAGACCGAGATGAGTACGCGTCGTCCTCTGGGAAATGTGGAACCTTTTACTCTTAATTTAGATGTGTTGAAAAAGAGAGGAGGGATAAAGAATTTTATAGAATGGTTTCTAGATCTACGTTAAACAATAATGTAAAATATAGATCTAGATTATTTTAAAGATGTAGTAAATATAATAAGAAGGCTTGTAGGGTTCGTTAGGATTTAGTAGTTATGGACGATTAATTAAAAGTTACCATTTTTATCCATTAATAGATTTAGAACTAGAACGACGGTGATGCGTGTAGATTAGGGTTTCTGGAGGGAAAGAGAATCCCACTCTTAACCCTTATCTCGATACGGAACTCCGTTCATATCTAGCCTTTACCAAAACAATCATTAATCTAATCTCTAATCGCGGTCTGAACTAGCAAAGAATTGCTAGCGCGCCCGATTTGGATGTTAATGATTCTTTTGATAAAGTTCCTAAACTTTATAGGACTTAAAAAGGGTTTAATTATTTTCATCATCCATTAGCCTACCCTAATCCTACGAACCCTAACAAGCGGAGAATTACTCGCGCATGTTGGGAAAAGAAGATGAAAAGATAGAGAGGGAAAACATAATGTAAAATGCAAAAGAATTAAATAAAACAACTACCTTTATTAATCAACTTGAACAATCTACACTTTGATTGCTTAGAAAATGATTACAAAGACTAGTTTGCTTCTCGATCTCTTCCAAGGAGGTAGATGAACCGTTGATGATCAGCCTGGATGCGTGAGCCGTCTTGGACTTCGTGATCTCTTCGGCTTGATAACTTTTCCAAGAGGCCCTCGGTGCCCTTTTATAGTGCAAAGCCAGAATCTTTTAGTTGGAAACTTGGTAAAATTCAGCAGAGATTTACTCCACAAAATTTTAGCACACAATCTCTCTAGATTGCCGCGGATCCATGGCCAACAGGGGGGTTTGGCCGCGGTTCCGCGGCCAATGGTGAGGATCTCTTCACCAATTTTCTTAGGCTCTCTGATTTTGACATTTGGCAATCCTAGGCATCTTTAGAATTCAGAAATCTTCTCTCGGTTGCTTCCAGACTTGGTCTCCAAGTTTTGCTTCTTAATTTGGCAAGTTTTCTTCAACAAATTGATTTGTTTGATAAATTCTTCATAACAACTTGGAAATATTCTGCACAACAACTCAAATAAGATTTTAGTAGACTTTGTTCTACTAGGATTAGGTCAATAATATTTGCATACATTTTCCTACTAAATGATAATTAAAATATATTAACACATGGAAAATAATGTTTTTACACATAAACCCTCATATGTATAATATATTATAATAAAGTCCTATTTTAATATGAAAATGGTAGGAAAAATGTAATACAAATGTGCAGTTTTATCAACTGAACAGTAGCGGAGGTGGAGGTGTGTTGTTGACATTGGTGCTGGTGTTGTTCGGGGAATCCATAACCTTGAAGAAAAATTTGGGTTAGGATAGATTCAAAGCACATGAAATGATAAGATTCAAGGAATATGAATTTGTAAGATTCAAGGAATATGAATTTGTAAAGAATGTTTTAGTTGCTGGTTCTTGTGTCATATTGCTTAGGTTGTTCACGCAAAACAGAACTGCATGATAGAGTTTCATACAGCTCTAACCTGCATGGGCCACCAACAAAACCTGTCATGCCCCGCTTCCCGGTATACGGCGAAGGGGACACGACTGGTCCGCTACGTATTTACTCAGAAGCAAATACGCCAAGCGTAACTAAACAATATAAAAGAGAATATACACAAGAGACAAGGTATAATAAAAACAGCAACTTTATTTGTTAACATTCTTTTGTACAATGCATGAAAAAGAAATACAACTGAAATAAAAGCAATGCCTAAACAATGGCATGACAGGAAAAGATACTGAATAGAAAATGTACAATGTCTAGCGCTCAGGGTCTTCGCTGTACTGATCCAAGTCTTCTGCAATTGGCTCGATCTCTGACGATTCCAAATCACTTGACGACATTCAAAGAAGAAAGAAATAGAATGTCGTCAGCGAACAGGTCGCTCGGTAAGTCCCAAAGATAAGAGGAGAAATAGAATAGACAGAGAGTAAGAGAGAGAGAGAGAGAGTAGCTTTTACAGTTGTATTATATTGTTATATTGTTGTATTTAGTGTTAACGCTGTTGTTTGTAGCTTGGTACAGAAGGATGCCAGTGTATACGAGAGGAGTCTCACTTGCCCCGGAGACTAAGGTTTCAGGAACTCAAGAAACCGTCGCCACGGTACAACAGCAACGGAATATAGGTTAGGTGTCTTAATTTTACTGTTTAGTGCCACTTTTAACACCTTCCGTACCAATCTACCCCTTAAACCCCGTAGTGTTTTGATTGTATTGTTGTATGGTATTGTATAGATTGTATAGTTGGATGACTGACCAAAACCATGATATCAGTAAACGGATGTAACTGTATAATCATGTAAATGGAATAACTGGAGAACCATGTCAATGGAATGTATATCCATGGTTCGGTTCTGTCAAGTTGTATAGATTGATAATTGGATTCATGGATTCATGTTGAATTGTAATATTGAAGATTGTACTTGAATCATATTCAAGTCAGATTATACTGAGATTCAAACAGAGTCAGACAAATTAGTAAAGTAAATTGAAGTCCTGATTGTTTTTATTACTTTTTCTACCTTAGATGGGCAAGCGCCCATAACTCCGGCTCCCTGAGGCTCAAGAGACTGGTTCCTCTTAAACCTATGTTTATTAGGGTCCTTAGGGTAATTTATAGAACTTGAGGGGTTTTTATGTAAAAATACTTTTATATACTTTTCAAGATACACCTCAAATATTTATTATTCGTCTTTAGAGTTGTAATGAATGCGGATTTTATATTGTGATATTTCTAGTGAAAATATCCTAGTTTCATAAATAAAGGTATTTATTTGTAATATTGATTTGTGTGGAATTCATGGTTATTCCAAAGATGTGATCTTAGAGCTCGCTTACACTAAGTATACCATCAGTGGGAACTTTATTTTAGTGTAAACTTGATTCTTGTGATATTGTAGAAAAGGTGGAATATTTATAATACTTCAAAAATAGATATATGTATGTTGCATATACATATATCTATATGAAAATAATTTTTGTATATATCTATAATATTCTAGAAATCTCATTTTCTTAAAATGTCGTATTTTAAATCTTTCGAGACCGAATGCTCCTTGCGGAGGACTGAATCTCGCACTACTAATCCCGAGGATGTGCGATAATCCGCACCATCCCGAACGGGTTCCCCAAAATGGGTTGTAGAGGCGCTTTGCAAAGGTTGTATAAATACTAAATCTTTTAGAAAACGGTTTTATGAAGTAAATGGTATTTATTTGTAAAGATGTCAATTTTCCGTATTCTATGTTCTAGGGTCTCCTAAGTCAACTAGACTATTCCTAACTGGTCCAAAATGATAAGTTGTGAGATACCTCAAATCGCCTCTTCACCGCCAATTGTGGCCAGGTAAGTACAAATGAAGAAAGGAGGGATCCGCTCACGAATCACCGTGAGACGGGCCTTTTAAAATTACCTTTCTCACTTGCCTAGCCATGACACTACAAAGTCAGGTTTAGATAAACGACTGATGTCCACAACTTATCCTATTTTCATAATAAGTGGTATTTATTTAAAAAATGTACCAATACTAAATCTTTAAGAAACGACTTTATTTAGTAAAGGGTATTTAAATGAAAATGTTCTTTTTCCGTATTCTGAGTTTTCGAGGGTATCGTGTTAGCTTGTATGTGAGTGTGTAAGGAGGTAGGTCATTACCTCGTGATCTACTTTAAATGTATAGCAAGTTTGATAGAGTTAAATGTAGGATTGAAACAATGTGGTATTTAAGTGAAAAATATGATGAATGGAAATAGCTATCATTTTATGTAATGAAACTTGATCAATTTGTTTGATTAGAGTTTAATAGTCAACATGAGAAAGTTTAAGTATGATTATATTAGTGAGAAGTGGAATTTTATAGGAAACCGAATCGGAAATCGGATTTGTTCCCAATCCTTCGGGTTTTGTAAATCCGTATTTTTTGATAGAAGAGATAGGTAGAAATTGGGATTTACGGTTTTAGGACACACAAGAGGGTGAGAGGGAAGTAGTGGAATTACCGATGTGTTGTGTCGTCGCCGGGAGTTCTTAGAACGATCGCCGGAAGTTCTGCCGGGAATTCGTCGGAGCTTCGCCTCGAGCTCATTTTCAAAGTATACAAGATTTCTTGAAAAATTTTGAGAGTTGGCGCAGAGTTTGGGGGTGAGAGGGTAGTGTGTAGGGATGGTATTTATAGGGTTAGGCTAGGGTTAGGGTAGATGAAAAGTTTAAAATAAAAATGTGATAAAATGTAATAAAAATGTATTAAAAGTGGAGTAATTGGGGTTTTAAAAGAGTTCTGGAAATGGTCTGAGGCTAAAATTTTGCAGGTGCATAGGGAATATGAAAAGACACAACTTTCATGTTGGGGTCATCACCGGAATCGGCCGACTCGGCCGTGACTCGGTCTGAGAATTGAGTCGGCCGAGTTAAGGCCGATTTGGCCGATTCCCGGCCGAGTCAAGCGGCCGAGATCCCCCCCGTCGGTTCATCTAACCTCTGGCAATGTTACATTTTTTGTTGTAGTGGGGTTTTTGTGAGATATGCACGTGTAAACCCTTGGTATTCTAAAGGTTTAAAAAAATCAATATTAAAAATATTGTGGGGTATGGGATTTAAACTCTGGTGGCTTGGTTCAGCAGTGCAAGGTATTACCAATGAGCCACAAGCTCTTTCTTGTAATTATGGAGCTAATTAATTACTTAAAGTAATAACAGTAAATGTAAATACCCCAAGTATACATGAATTTTAAAGCAAATTTTTATACACTAAAAATGGAGTTGTTACATTCTTTTAACTTGTAATTAAAAAGCAAAATAATTACTTATATCTCGTGCTCAGGCTAAAATACCCCTTTATGGATTTTGAAAAAAATATTTTGAAAAAATCTGTATAGGAAATTTAGGGTTGTTACATTAACGCCCCACACCCCAATACAGATGATATTATCCGCTCTGGCCGAAACCGCACGGTTTTTCCCTTTAGAGCGAACCAGACCCGACTAGGGGCCACTACTTCCTAGGACGTCACCCATCCCAAGACTTCCCTGGCCCAAGCACGCTTAACTACGGAGTTCTCAAGCTTCTGTAGTTCCGGTTCACTTAAAAGGCGCCTTTGTAATTGAGGGTGGTATCATTATATTTATAATGCTGTCCGGTCCTCTTTCGGAATGTGTTCCGAAGATTCTCCATTGTTCTACAGTGGGTCCCATGGACTCTAGAGGTGGCCCCCGCCCTCTTGGTATGATAATTGGCGTGGCACTTTGTTCTGTGTGGCACTTTGCTCCGTGAACAAGAATCGGGTCCCGACATTCTCCCCACTTTTGAACAATGGTTCGTCCTCGAACCACAGACCTACTATTGAGGGACCTGCATGGTCCACCATAAATGTAACGCCCCATGCCCCAGTTTAGATGGTATTGTCCGCTCTGGCCGAAACCACTGGGTTTTCCCCTTAGAGCGAACCGGACCCGACTAGGGGCCACTTCCCAGGAGGTCACCCATCCCAAGACTTCCCTGGCCCGAGCACGCTTAACTACGGAGTTTTCAAGCTCCTGTAGTTCCGGTTCACTTAAAAGGCGCTTCTGTAATTGAGGGTGGTATCATTATATTTATAATGCTGTCTGGTCCTCTTTCAGAATGTGTTCCGAAGATTCCCCATTGTTCTACAGTAGGTCCCACGGACTCTAGAGGTGGCCCCCACAGATTCAAGAGGTGTCCCCCGCCCTCTTGGTATGATAATTGGCGTGTCACTTTTTTCTGTGTGGCACTTTGCACCGTGAACAAGAACCGGGTCCCGACACTCGAGCTACCGATACCCCGGGCTCCTGTAGAAACGGCGACTGTAGCTTCCCCCGATTCTGGCGTGGGTTCAGATATCGGGACTCGTCGCCCCAAGGTGACCACTAAACGTAAACTTGTGCTTGCGGCGACCGGAGCTCGCTCGTAGAAGAGGAAGAAGAAGTCGATCCTCTCTGCCGACGTTGTATTTGGTCAGGAGCCTCATGCTTCGTATAGTGAGGGCTTCGGCGAATATGGGACCAACGAGGGTCTATTCGTAGCGCCGGACGATACCACCCTCGAGGCTGCTATTGCAGCTTCCGAGCGACTACCAAGCTACAAAGCGGGACTGGCCATCCTCGCGCGATCGAGTAAACATCAGCCGTACCTTTTGTCATTGCATCAAATTTTTTTATCATCATGTTTTGACTGACACTTTTCTTTCTTTAACAGGCATTTCCACCGAAGAAGCTCTCGCAGCTTCTCTCAAGACTTTTGAGGAAGAGGAAAGGCTTCGAGCATCCTTAGGCATCGGTACATTTCGGTTCACCGTGTCTCCGCTCCCGTTTCTTATGGGTAATCTGACCCCTCCTTTTCATCTTATTACAGGTACTACCTCTACTCAGGTTATTCCAGGTGATTGATCATTATCTTCGTGTCGTATATAAAATGTTTCACAACCAAAGAAATTTATACCGTATTCAATTGACGGTGTCCATTGTAGTTTCGTCGGTGAATGCGGATCATCCACTGAGAAAGTGTGATTTGCTCGTCATTGTTTTAGTTGAGTCGAAAATTAAAAGATAAAAGAAATTGCAATAAAATTGATTCAAGATTTGTGAGTTTTCATTTCAAGAACATAAAGAAAATAAAGATCTAGAATCAAGAATCAAGAATCAAGAATTGTCCCAAATTGTTTGAATTATCAAGATTTGAAAAGAGCCTTGTCGGAATCGATCCAATTGATAGTGATGATGAATATGAGTTATTACAAATTCTTATCTATTGAAGATTTGTTGCTAGATCGATGACGATCAACGAGAATTAGGGATCTATTGAAGAAACTAGGGTTTCTTCATCATCATCCCTTATCCTTTCGTTGATTATCATTCAAATTCTAGCCTCTAAGAAATTCAATCATCGATCGTTGATCTCTAATTTGGAGCGAAAACATTCAAGAAAGCATCTCGCTCAAAACTAGGTCATCGTTGATTCAATTTCCTAAAGTTTTCAAAACTCATAAGACTTAAGAATCATTCAAGAATTTAATCATCATCATCTATCTATTTTCTCGATTCCGATACAAGCGGAGAATTTACTCACGCATCATGAAAGAAAGAATCAAGAATCGATAAATTTTCATAATGCAAGAATGTAAAGAAAAGCATGATTTACAATATTCACCTTTATTAATCGACGATTAGGTACAATTCACTCAACTCGAGATTACAAGATTTGAGAAGGTAACTAGATCCGCCAAAATTAGCTTCGCATCGATCTTCTTGAGTAGCGGATCGTCGTGGATCTCATGCTCGGATGAAGGTCTACATTGCTTCAAAGGATCTTCATTTGCTTTCTTGATTCGCTTCTCGATGGATCTTGATTTGGCTTTGGATTGGATTTGGGGCTAGGGTTTTGAGTTGCAAGTTGTGTCACTCAACTTGCGGAATTTTGGCTCAATATTCAACAACTAATTAACAACCCTCAACAACCTTTTTAATGAAGCACTAGGTCCCTTTTTATAGTTTCCCCTCAAGCTTCCCCTAGACGCTAGGTTTAGCTTTCCTTGGAAGCTTGGTTGTTATGAAGCTTGCATAGGAAGCTAGGTAGTTGTAGGGATGTTTCTAGATGAAGGTAGTTAGCTAGCTTGCATGGGAAGCTTGGTAGGTATTAAGCTTGCACAAGAAGCTTGGCTGTTAGAAGAGAAGCTTCTGGAGAATTCGAGGAACTGAAACGTCTTGAAGAAGTTTTGCTATTGAAAGAAGACCTCTGCAAACATGACCATCTCTCGATGAGTCAACGCGGCCGCGGATCCGCGGCGGATCGACCTGACTCGTCCGTGGATCCGCGGCCGTTTAGTGCGATCACTGCATTAGATTTTCTGTGCTGATTTGTGATGTCTTCATGGTACTTTTCTGATGTCTGGAATATTTTTATACTTTCTTGTTTACTGCCAGATCACAAGTCTTGGACTTGACGTATTTTATCAGCACTTTTATCAATTCCGGCTCTTTTACCTGGAGAATTTCTTGCACATAATCTCGAGACAAGTGTTTGATATATCATGTAATAATAAACACTCAATTTCCCTCAAAATGCCGGTTATAATGTATAACACATGTTATTTGGTATTTTGCAGAAAAATTGCTAATATGTGCTATATTTATATCAAACATCTTTAGATGATTGCAAAGAGTAGGGAAATTGATGTGTTAAAAATGCAATATTTTCGACTGATCAAATTCCTCCAAACTTAATTTTGGTCGTCTCTAGCAAACTTGTTTTATTAGAAAGAGAAGAAGAAAATAAAGAAAAAGAAAAACTAACTAGCACACTTTCGTAGGCAACACGATTGCACTGAGCACGTGCAACAAGCCTTTAAACCTCTAAGTGTCCCTAGTAGGAGGAGTGTTGTTTCCTGAGGGTTTTCAGCGGATTGCACCCACAAAATCCTATAATAAAAGGAAGACCGTGAAAGTTACATATAAAGATAAGAATTGTAAAAGAAAGACTTTGAAAATTAGAGTTTCCAACTATACTAGTTTTTCGGTTGTCATGAGCCCTATTTTAATAGTCATGAAAAAATGTTAGAAATCACACCATCTCTCAATAAAACATCGCCTTTATTCTTCATTCCTACCTTTCATCCAAATATCGATCATATACCCCTACGTGTGTGTAAAAAAACATCCCTACACTCGGAGAATTCAATTCAAGCTATCATACTCTTGTCCATCGACCTCGGTACTTTTTAATCAATGAATATTTAGATGGATTTGCTCACACATTTTTCATGCGACCGTTAATACTTCTTGAGGTACTAACCGACTGATTACTCATGTGCTTGCTTATTAGGTGTATTAGTATTTTCCTCGTCTTGCACCACCTAAGGCTTAGCAGTGACTTTCAGATCAGTTGGTCTAAGGCACTAGGTGATGAAGCACCCTCGCTATATTTTTTTATTGCTGCCTTGGCGATAACAAAAACAGTGTTTATTTTTCTTCACCATTTTATATTTCATTTATAATTTCCTTCATACTTTGGCTTTTAGACAAGAGCATTTCAAGGTATTCTCTACTATCCTGAGTTTCAAGACGTGTGTAAGTGCGTATAGTAGGGTATCAACATTCAAATGTTTGGCTTCCAGAATAGGAACTATTTTTCAGACTTATTTTTATCCTCAGATTAGTGACTTTCTTCATCTTACTAACCCTTGGGACAACGGCTCATAACTACTTATTACTAGTTCGTTTAAGAAAACTTCTAATTTTCTAGGTTTTCTTAAATTTTTCTAATCTTTTGGATGTAATTTTTCACTATCTAATCTTTTATTATAAAATTAAATATTAAATATTTTTATCTTTTTGAATTTTTTTATATGTTTTAAATGTTTTGTGCTTATGCAAAGTATGATGCAAAATGATGCGAAAATAAGAAAAAACCTCCCCCAAACTTGTTTTCAACAGTGTCCTCACTGTTGCCATCCGCTAGATCATAAAAACCTGTAAGCTTGGGAGGAAATTTATTAACGGGGGCAATAAATATGATCGTGAAAATCTCCCCCAAACTTATTCTTTTATTTATATACAAGATTTTTTTTTTGTATTATATTTTTTTTATTTATAAAATGTATGTACAAATTGACTCACCTCCATTCTAAAGATGTGACAAAATTACCCAGTCATGCAGGTGAGGTGGAGGAAAATCAGTCATTATGAAGCGGCTCCTGTAAAAACAGGAGCTCCTTCGTGGGGTCAGTGAAAAAATACGATTTTAATCTATATCCATTTACTTTGAGAATTGTACCGTTTTCAACATTTTCAACCTCAACTGCCCCGTGCGGGTATATATACCGCACAACAAAAGGTCCTTTCCACCGAGATTTTAGCTTACCCGCATGAAGATGGAGTCGTAAATCATAAAGGAGGACTTGTTGACTAGGTGTAAAAGTTTTTCTCAAAATGTTTTTATCGTGAAATATCTTAGTCCGGTTCATGACAATTACATCATTATCATAAGCTTCATCGCGAAGTTCGCTTAGCTCGTTTAATTGCAGCTTCCGAAAGTTGCAGGCTTGATTTAAGTCAAAGTTAAGTTCTCTAATGGCCCACATTGCATTGTGCTCAATCTCGACCGGAAGGTGACAAGCCTTTCCAAACACTAGTCTGTAATGAGACATACCTAGATCGGTTTTATATGCAGTTCGGAATTCCCAAAGAGCATCCGTCAATTTGGTTGACCAATCTTTTCGATTTTTAGAAACTATTTTCTCCAAAATTTGTTTGATTTGTCTGTTTGAAACCTCAGCTTGCCCGCTCGTTTGGGGATGATAGGGTGTGGAAAGTTTATGGTTTATTGCATATTTCTGCATCAAAGTTTCGAAAGACCGATTACAGAAATGCGTCCCGTTATCGCTAATGATAGCACGTGGGTGTCCAAATCGCAAAAAGATATTTTCTTTAAAGAACCTAATGACAACCTTTTTGTCATTATTGCGACAAGGAATAGCCTCAACCCATTTCAAGACGTAATCAACCGCAAGCAATATGTACAAATTCTCAAAAGAGTTGGGAAAAGGACCCATAAAGTCAATACCCCAAACGTCAAAAATTTCAACCACCAAGATGGGTTGAAGTGGCATTTCATTTCTCCGGGAAATCCTACCCGCGCGTTGACACTGTGTACAGGTTTTGCAATGATCAAATGCATCTTTGAATAAAGTCGGCCAATAAAAACCGCATTGCAAAACCTTCTCCGCCGTTTTTCAAGGGCCGAAATGACCCCCACATGCCTGATCATGACAAAAAGATAGAACAATCTTGAATTCATCATTAGGGACACATCTGCGAATGATCTGGTCAGGACAATACTTAAACAGATAGGGTTCATCCTAATAAAAGTGTTTTACTTGGGATAGAAATCAATATTTGTCCTGTTTTGACCATTCGCGGGGAATAAGTCCCGTGGCAAGATAATTCACAATATCCCTGAACCAAGGTTCATCGGATACATTCAAGAGTTGTTCGTCCGGAAAAGAATCATTGATCGGCAGGGTCACAGGTGAAGAAGAGATGCACGACAGCTGGTCGGCTACAACGTTTTCACATCCTTTCTTATCTTTAATAACAAGATCAAATTCTTGTAATAGAAGGATCCAACGTATTAGCCTACCTTTAGCATCTTTCTTCGCCAAAAGATGTTTTAAGGCGGAGTGGTCAGTGTACACAACAATAGGTGAGCCAATCAAGTAAGGCCTGAATTTTTCTAATGCGAATACAACTGCCAAAAGTTCTTTTTCGGTAGTTGTATAGTTAATTTGAGCATCGTTCAGAGTCTTACTTGCATAATAGATCACGTGTGGAATCTTTTCAATGTGCTGTCCTAAGACTGCACCGACTGCAAAATCTGATGTATCACACATAAGCTCAAAATAGTGGTTCCAATTTGGAGATGATAGAACGGGGGCTGCAGTGAGAGAGTGTTTTGAGTGAGTCAAATGCCGCCTCACAATCCGAGTCAAAGTGAAAGGTTGTATCCTTGGCCAAGACATGAGTTAAAGGTCTAGCAATTTTGCTAAAATCCTTAATGAATCTCCTGTAAAAACCTGCATGGCCAAGAAAAGATCGTATATCCTTGACGCATTTGGGATGAGGAAGGTTTTGAATGACATCTATTTTAGCTTTGTCAACCTCAATACCTTTTCGTGAAATAACATGTCCAAGCACAATTCCTTCTTGGACCATGAAATGGCATTTTTCCCAATTCAATGTTAAGTTCTTCTCTTTACAACGAGTAAGAAGTGCGTCAAGATGAGATAGGCAGTCAGCAAAAGAATCTCCGAATATCGAGAAATCGTCCATGAAAATCTCCAGAAAATTCTCGACCATGTCCGAGAATATCCCCATCATACACCGCTGAAATGTAGCGGGAGCATTGCATAACCCAAAGGGCATGCATCTATAAGCAAAGGTACCAAAAGGACAAGTAAATGTGGTTTTATCTTGATCCTTTTTGGCAATAGGGACCTGGTTATAGCCAGAGTATTCGTTCATGAAGCAGTAATATTCCCGTCCAGCTAAGCGTTCTAGCATCTGGTCAATGAAAGGTAGAGGAAAGTGGTCTTTTCTCGTTGCGGCATTGAGTTTTCTGTAATCAATACATACACGCCACCCAGTTTGAGCGCGTGTCTGGATTAACTCATTTGCCTCATTTGTTATGACCGTGATGCCAGATTTTTTAGGGACAACATGAATTGGACTCATCGATTGGCTATCGGAGATTGGGTAAATGATACCATTGTCAAGGCATTTGACAATTTCTTTCTTCACCGCATCCTTCATTTCGTGGTTCAACCGTCTCTGTAGTTCTCGGGTTGGCTTGGCTTCATCCATCAGATATATATAATGTTCTACAATCAAGGGACTAATCCCCTTGATGTCAGCCATAGTCCAACCAAACGCGTGCCTATTAGATCTCAATACCGTCAGAAGCGCATTCTCTTGCTCTGAGGTTAGAAAAGCTGATATGATAATAGGTAAAGACTCATTCTCACCTAAATATGCATATTTAAGATGAGAAGGTAAAAGTTTGAGATCTAATGCCGGCGGAGAAATTATAGAAGGTGGGGTCAGTGAATGATATTCAAAGTCACGAAGAAGCTCGTAGACTGCAAAAGATACAGACTCGGAAGGTGATGAGTCAAGAGTGTCAGACTCAGGAGTGGGAAGAGTGTCCTCACTAAGATGTGCAAGATCAAACATTGATGTGCTAGTGTCGTCGAGATCATCAAAGCAAAGTTCATCAACTTCACAACTTTCGGGAGCAATCTCATGGACAGAACAGACATCAAGTATGTGAGCAGAGGGTTCAGACGTCTGACTTCCAATTTTATAGATGTTCAGTTCAATTGTCATTTTTCCAAAAGATAGGTTCATAGAACCGTTTCGACAGTTAATGACAGTATTGGAAGTGGAAAGGAATGGTCGACCCAAAATCACCGGAATTTGGTTCCATGGGTTTGCTACAGGTTGTGTATCGAGAACAATAAAGTCCACAGGGAATATAAATTCCCCGACTTTTATCAACACATCCTCCAGTTCACCCCTAGGTTTGGTGATTGAACAGTCTGCCATTTAGAGAGTGCAATGAGCTGGTTTCAACTCTCCAATCCCTAACTGCTCGTAAACAGAATATGGAAGCAGGTTAACACTTGCGCCCAGGTCAAGTAAAGCACGGTTGATGTTTTTACCCCCAATAGAAATCGATATCGTAGGACATCCTGGGTCCTTACGTTTCTTTGGTAACTGTGGGGTAAAAGTAGTGCTAACATTGTTTGTCATGAAAACCTTTTTAGGCACTTGAGTCTTCCTCTTCCTAGTGCACAAGTCTTTGATAATTTTCGCATAAGCGGGGACTTGTTGGATAGCATCTAGGAGAGGGATGTTGATGTTAACCTGTTTGAACATTTCCATAATTTTCTCCATATGTGGACTCGATTTGTTTCCCCTTAACCGATTAGGATAAGGAGCTTTAGCAATAAGAGCTGGGTCCAACATTGGAGAAGCTGGTATGTGTTAAAGTGATCCCAGAATAGGAGTGGGGATCGTCTTTGGTGGACTAGAATAGGTATGCTGAGGTGTCGAGCCTTGAGGAATACGAAGAATAGGCTCACAAGAAGGTGGTGGGGTCGATAAAGTAGGATTAGAAGTAGAAGTGTGTGTGGAAGGAAAAGTCTCAGCCGGGGTATTATTGATAAATTTTTCATTAACATCAATCTCTTCCCCAACTTGATTATTCAGCACTCTTCTTGATCTCAACGTTGTGATGGCATTCACATTGTAGTGTTGTGAATACCCAGGATTCGGTAGGGATTGAAACGGAAGTTTCCCTTTCTCTCTCGCACTCATTTCGGCTTTTAATTGTGCAATTTGTGCTTCCATCGATTTTATACTCTCTGCTTGGGAGGTGGAGTTTTTCTTTATATCATCGACAGAAGACTGAATTTCAGCCGAAACTTGCATGAAATTTTTCAGAATCAAATTCATTGTTTGTACGAGTGAAGAGAATTCATCAGTACCGATCAACTGCAAAGGATTATACGGTGCAGGTGTGTTGACCGGGTTTTGAAAGTTTTGTGATTGGTAGGGGTGCTGACTTAGTTGAAGTGGTTGTTGTTGTGGTGGAGGAGCCCTTTGGAAGTTGTTTTGATTTGGAACCGTGTTTTGAGTTTGTGATTGGTTCCAAGCAAAGTTAGGGTGATTCCTCCAACCCTGATTATAAGTGGAAGAATACGGATCGTTTCTAGGTCTTTGTTGGAAAGTAGCATTGGTATGCTCTTGACCTTGAAACAGAGAATTTAAAGGACATTCTTCCGTAAGATGTGATGAATCAGAACAACATCCACAGACAGTTTTGGGGAGTGACATCTGATTTAGGGAGGCTGCTAAAAATTTTTGTTCCATAGCTTCAAGTTTCTTTTGTATTGCTGCCATTTCAGCTCTAACTCCTATGGAAATATCAATTTGGTGAATGCCACCCCTAGACGATGACTGATTTACACTCTCCCACTGTAAAGATTTTTCAGCGAAATCTTCTAAAAATCTCCAGGCTTCACCATCATCTTTATTCATGAAGGTGCCTTGACACATGGATTCAAGATTCTGTTTTGTTGTAGGATTAATGCCCTCATATATGATTCTGCACAGATCCCATCTAGGAATTCCGTGATGAGGACATTGAACTAACAGATCTTTGAAGCGTTCAAAACACTTCTAAAATGGTTCATTTGGAAGCTGGGTAAATTGATTTATTTCGCTACGGACTCGAGCTGTCTTATGATTGGGGTAGAATTTCTTAAGGAAAGCTGTTACGAATTCTCCCCAGTTCGAAATAGAATGTGCTGCTGTGTTATAAAG
This sequence comes from Agapanthus africanus, assembly GCA_030015575.1. NCBI lineage: Eukaryota > Viridiplantae > Streptophyta > Magnoliopsida > Asparagales > Amaryllidaceae > Agapanthus > Agapanthus africanus. Next base: position 123,483,278 of record CM057350.1, on the reverse strand, counting down.
CCACTTCTCGGCTATGTCGCACAAAGTGAATGGGAGAAGACGTAATCTCATAGCATCCACAGAAAGCTGTGAAGTACCCATCATAGCGCATACATTTTCAACTTTGGTAATAAAGACATATGCGTCTTCAGACTCGAGACCGTGATATTTTGGTAGAAGATTGATGTATTGTGGTTTGATTTCAAAATTGTCCCCATTGGCTGGTGGAATGGTGAGACAGGTCGAAAGAGGACCTCGCATAGGATAACATCTCTCTTGAAGAGAGATGCGGGGTGGATTCTGTGCACCTGCGGACGGTGGCAGAGTAGTGTTAAAGAAGTTCGATGGAGAATTGTCCATCGAAGTGGGTGTGGTGGTGGATAAAGAAAAATTAGATGTAGAATTACCGACTTCGGAGTCGATAGGAGGAACGCAGACAAGACGGGCACTAGAATCCTGTGTCCAGCCGAGCATGCACTAAATGGTTTAGCACAAGTGGCAGCGTTGTGATAATTAAGGAAAAGATGAGATTGGTGTTTGTTTTGAAAAAGATACGGATTTTTGAAAAATTCATACAAACAATGCACAAGAAACCCTAATTCTAGTGGTCACCTAGGTCAAGTCTCTAGACCGCTCATAGACTTCCAGAAGACAAGTCGCAAGATAGATCCTTTACTGCCTCTTTGCCTCTTCTGTTGCCAGGTAAGTGCCAGGTAAGTGGGAGGTTCTCCACTACGTAAGTAGTGGGCCTAATTAAGTAACCACTTGCCTTAAACACACTTTCCTTAGACACCACAAAAGAAACGCGGATAAGCAATAGATTACCCACGACCTCCTTCTGTCCTAATTGAGCGCGACGGTCCTTAGAGTCTTGTCTAGATATTTTTTAGTTAATGAGGGTGATGCGGATGCAAGTTTGTGATTTTTGGGGCTTAGGAAGGGTAATGAACTCCCCACCTAATCTGAATTTGGTCTTTGCCCCTTAATTTCCGTATTAAAAATGCAAACAACCAAGATCAAACACGCACAATTTTTCTTTTTGCGGAGCTGCGAATTTTTGCAAAGAATCCTGTAGAAATTAGTTAATGGACAAGAGCAGGGAGGAGATAAGAAAGAGAGAAGTAGACCTGAGAAAAATGGTGCACTGAAGCCCTAATCTCGCCGCGGAACCGCCGCGAGATGCACACTATGGCCGTGGATCAGCCACAAGACAGAGAGATCCCTGCACAAAAATTTCAGCAAATGCTCCTGTAGCCTCACTGAGATCCCTAAGATGCTCTGAAAATTTTTCCACTTGCTCTACAGATTCCAGATCTCCTTGCAACAAATCACAACAAATCGTTAAGCGCTTGTGCGAATTTTGATCTAAAAATTCTGATGGAATAATAAATTTTTCAACTCAAATTACAAAAACGAACAAATTAGTACACTATCCTCGGCAATGGCGCCATTTGATTGATCATTATCTTCGTGTCGTTTGATTGCTATCAAAAACTATCTATTAACCGCAATCAAGAACGGCATCGCTTTGCAGCTAGCTGGTGAGTACGGGTCGGTCCATAGGGATGTGTAATTTTCCTAAGTGTTCTTACGAGCTAATTCCAATGGTTGTTTGGTCTTTTAATTGAATCTAAAACTAAGTTATATGATGATTAAGAAACTTGCTAGGGTTAGGTCTAAGGTAGAGTTTGGAAAGATTAAATGTCACACATCTTTCAATGCCCTAAATTAAATCTTTTAGAAGTTATAGTAATTATTAGTAAAGGGGATTAGGATGATTGGGAAGAAACAAAGTTCCTTCCTCTAGATCCTTGTCCATTCTTTCCTACTAATTGCTCTAACCTTCATGGAAGACATGCATGTCCGGTCCTTTATACTACGGTTTCACCGTTACCTCGTGGGTAGGGTGCCGTAGGGAGCGGATCATGCATGCATGCATGAAGTTCTAGTTATTACAAGTTATTGGGCATGAAAGAGATGAGAGATCTTCATCTCTCAATCCCTCCCTTATTCCTAACCCTAACAAGCGAGGAAATTATTCGCTCATTAGGAGATCTATTAAAAACATCATTTTAAGATTGTGTATTTTTAGATCTACTAGATTAATTTTCCTACTGCAGTTTAAGAGATTCTACACTAGAATTAACTAAGGCAAAAGATTAATTAATCTAAGGCAAGAATTTAATTATAATCTAAGGCAGAAATTAAAATAAGAACTTACAGAAATGATGCTCTTCAATCCTCAAAAGAATCTGAATTTTTATTTATAGAAAAGAGGCATCCCCCATACAATATTTTGATTACATATTTATAAGGAAATTGGAAAATTAGGGTTACCATTGCTCGCACATGTGCTATTACAGATATACCCCCTAAAAATCCCAACAAAAGCACCGACGCACCGCCACCATTTTTCTGCACCGACACGTGCATTAGATGGCCGCGGAACCGCGGTCCCAGCCTGGGTTTGGCCGCGGTTCCGCGACCAAACTAGGGAATTGAGCTCTGTAATTTTGTGGGTTGCTTCTATGCTGCTTGGGCTTTTATTTCTTTAGTTCTTTTCTCCTTTTGGCTTCTGGGTCTTCTCCAGATCTTCAGTGAAAACTTGTATTGGTCTTTTAACCGTTCACTTTGACGTTTTGGACCTTGCGTTGCCTTGTACCTTTGTGAACTGGTCTTCGTCTAGGCTTGACTAGGATCCTTCTACTTGTTAGTCAAAAGTCCTGCTTTTGTATCATCTTTTGTCTTTTTCACTATTTTCTGTCCAAGAACCTGTAACCTGTAATATGTAGCAGACATGCGTCAAAAGCACCTGTTTATTTATAAAACGAATAAGAATGGGGAATATAATAATACAATATTATGGTGTGAACAAATACCCCCAAACTTATCTTTTGCTCGTCCTCGAGCAAACTTGTTTTTTATTCTCGACAAAAAAACTAACCGCACTTTCGCAGGGAAACGCGATTGCACTGAGCTCGTGCAACAAGCCGTTAAACCTCTAGGTGTCCCTAGTAGGAGGAGTGTTGTCTCCTGAGGGTTTTCAGCGGATACTACCCACAAAATCCTATCAATTTGGCTTTTCGACTTTTGTTCTCCAATTAGGTTTTCTAACAAGGAATTCTATTATCTTCTACTTGTAAATTATCCACCCATATTTTTCACACTTCCTCATCATTTAATTTAAGATTATATATGTTCTATAGAATCACTCAGCTTTCGGCATTTCTTAAGTTTTCCTTTTAGGGTTCCATCTCCACTTAGGAATTTTTATCAACTCTACTAAAGATACAAGTTCTATTCTTCATTCCTTTCTCTTATCTAAACTCTAATCATATATTCCCACGTGTGTGTATAAATTACCCCTACACTTGGAAATTCAAATCAAGCAATCATACCCTTGTCCGTTGTCCAAAGCACTTCTTAATCGGTGAATTTTTAATTGAATTTTGCTTACACATCCTTCATGCGACAGTTAATATTTCTTGAGGTACCAACGACCGATTACAAAATGTGTTTGCACTTTAAAGCGTAATTCCTAGTCTTGCAACATCCAAGGCTTTTAGCAGTGACTCCCAAACCAGTTGGTCTAAGGCACTAGGTGATGAAACACCCTCGCTAAATATTTTTTCTATTATTGCAGCCTTAAGTAATCACAAAAACCAGTGTTCATTTTTTCTTTATTCACTTTTTTTTTCTTTTATTTTCATTGTACTAAGGATTTTAGACAAGAGCATTTTAAGGTCTCCTCTACTATTCCAAGTTTCAAGGTGCGTGATTGTGCAAATTGTAGGGTATACATTTTCAGAATCTATATTTAAGCGAGGAATTATTTTTCAAACTTATACTCTAATAAAAATCAATACTTTTTCCTTTATTTCGACATAGCCCAGGAAGTGAACCCAAAATTTGCCTGTTTCTAAATAAACTACGAAGACATATACTTTCTACCGTTAATCTTTAAAGAAGATTATTTTTAGAGTTTTTTAATTTACTAAGTCTAAGATCTAGTTGTTCGTAGCCAGTCAACCTATTTGTCAAACTCAAGTTAAACATGGCCTAAATTGAATAATTTTTATAATTTTTCAATTTTTATGAGTTTTTAAAATAAGTATGCAAATGCAAAAATATGTACAAATGAATGCGAAGGAAGAAGACGTACCGAGCATACCCCCAAACTTAAACTTGACAGTGTCCTCACTGTCATGCTATACCAAGAAGGTTAAAATGCCGACACTTCCCTGTTTATTTATTTATAATTTTTTATTTTATTGTTAAAAGAAAAACACAAATATATACAGAAAGGCCCCCCAAACTTCATTTAAACAATGTTAGACATTACTGCCAAACTTTGCATAGACCAAACGTCAACACCAACCAGTTGAAAAATTTATCTGTAAAGAGTATCGGTTGGTGGAAGAATATGTTGTACCAATCCAAAAAGAATTGGGGAAGATAGAAGTGGTGGTATAGAAAGTGTGGAAGTGAATAGACAGGAGGTGGTGATGAATCAAAACGAGAATGTGAATGATCAATAATCAGTGGAATGTTGGCATTCTCGTAGCTTATTAAAAGAAATGGGGGTGGTTCAACTTCTAAAGGAGGAGGTTGACTAACCACACTATCCCTAAGATATTTCTGTGGATCCCTTATCGACTTGGCATCATCCATCATATGGATATGATATTCAATTATATGGGAACTAATCTCCTCTATGTCCGCCATAGTCCAGCCGAGAACTTGCCGCCTATCTTGTAAGACCATTAAAAGAGCGTTCTCTTGCTCGAGGGCTAGAGAAGTCGATAGGATAACGGGAAAGGTCTTATTTTCACCTGGGTAAGCATATTTAAGGTGAGACGGTAAGGGCATGAGTTCGAGTTTCGGAGGCGAAAGAATCATAGGTAAAATTGGGGAATCTACCTCGAACTCAAAGGACTCCAACACAGGTTCGAAATCACTGCAAACAACCGATTCAGATGTTTCATCCAAAAATTCAAAAGACTCATATTTGGGTTGTGAGTCGTCATCATCCGAAAAAGTGAAACATTCATAATCAATATCGGTTGTGTCAACGGTGGTAGGCTCAAAGAGGAACGTACTAGTGGCGTCAAAACTGTTTTCATCAAACAAAAATCTTTCAAGCTTGCAGTCCTCCTGCGTGATTTCGTGAATAGAGCAAACTTCTCGTGTACTAGTTTTAGGCACGGGGGGGGGGGGCAGACTTCCTAACTTGTAAATATTGAACTCACTAGACGTCTTCCTAAAGGATAGAGTCATGGAGCCATTGCGACAATTTATTACGGCATTGGAAGTGGCCAAAAATGGTCGACCGAGGATCACCGGAATTTGGTTCTATGGGTTAGCAACAGGTTGTGTGTCCATAACAATAAAATCAACGGGGAATAAGAAGTCCCCAACTTTGATCAACACATCCTCTAGCTCACCCCTAGGATGGGTGATTGATTGATCTGCCATTTGGAGAGTACAACGAGTGGGTTTCAACTCTCCAACCCCTAATTGTTCGTACACGGAGTAGGGAAGCAGGTTAACACTAGACCCAAGATCTAAAAGTGCTCGATTAATTTGCTTATCCCCAATTGTTATTGAAATCGTAGGACAACCGGGCTCCTTTCGTTTTTGGGGTAAGGGTTGAGGTTGGTTAATAGCATTGCTCACTGCACTAGCCACTAGCACTTTCTTGGGTATTTGTGACTTCCTCTTTTTGGTGCATAAGTCCTTTAAGATTTTTGCATATGAAGGAACTTGTTGGATTGCATCCAAAAGAGGGATATTTATGCTAACCTGTTTGAACAACTCGACAATCTTCTCTATTTGTGGAGTTGGTTTATTGGATCTCAACCGGTTTGGAAAAGGTACATTTTGAAAGGTTGTTGAGTCCAATTTTTGCGGATCAGATTGTTGAGTTGGAACGGAACCCCGTGTAGATGTGTTCGTGTTATGAGAAGTGGGTCCGTTTGAGCTAGAAGAGGTAGAGCCGTGTGAAGGATGAAGAATAGACTTTAACGAAGAAGAAGAAGAAGAAGAAGAAGAAGAAGGTGAAGAAGATGAAGAAGGGCCACCGGCAGGGGTGTCATTGTGAATACCCACATTGTTTTGCAACACTTTTCCCGATCTCAACGTGGTCACAGCATTTACGTTATGATTCTGCTGTTCATATGCAACAAGTGCATGACCGGGATTTGGCAGTGGTTGAGACGGAAGCTTTCCTTTTTCTCGCTCTTTCAATGCAGCATTGAGTTGTGCAATTTGTGCCTCAATAGATTTGACGCTTTGATCGTGTGAGGCACTGTTTTTCACCAAAGATTGAATAGAAGTCTCTAATCTTGCTGTAGATTGTGTAGATTGCTTTAGGAACACCTCTAGACTTCTTTCGAGCGAGCTAACCTTGTCACTATTAGGTTGAACAAAATTGTTTGGCGGGTAAGAAGTGTTAGGCACAAAATTGTTCGCTTGATTAGGGTAAGGTTGCTGTTGGAAAGGTTGTTGAAATTGAGTTTGTGGAAGTGCTTGTTGTTGTGGAGGAGGAGATCTTTGAAAATTGTTATTTCCTTGGAATTGTTGATTTTGGTTCCAAGAGAAATTTGGTTGACTCCTCCAACCCGGATTGTATGTCGAAGAGTATGGATCGTTTCTTTGTCGTTGCTGAAAGGCAGCATTGACTTGATCATGTCCTTGAGTAGATGCATTGTAAGGACACTCTTCGGTGAGATGTGATGGATCTGCACAACAAGCACAAACAGTTCGTGGAGGCATAACAGGGGCAGGAGAAGGCGATGAGATTTTGGTCTCAATCGCTTCTAGCTTTTTCGTAAGAGCGGCCATCTCGGCCTTCATAGCAACCGACATCTCTACTTGATGTTTGCCTGCCCTAGATTGACCACTAGAAAAAGAAGATGCGGTCTTGGTGCTCTCTCACTGAATTGTTTGTTCACTAAGATCCTCAAGAAACTGCCACGCTTCCTCACTAGATTTGGAGAGAAAGTGACCTTAACAGATGGTTTCTAGCAACTGCTTCGTTGCCGAGTTCAATCTCTCGTATAATGTTTAGCAAAGTTGCCAACTTTCAATCCCATGATGAGGGCATTGAACGAGTAGGTCTTTAAATCTCTCAAAACACTTCCAAAATGGTTCGGAAGGAAGCTGGGAAAATTGTATGATCTCATTACGGATTCTAGCAGTTTTGTGATGAGGATAGAACTTTTTAAGAAAAGCTTTCACAAACTCGTCCCAATTTCTAATGGAATGTGATGCTGTGCTGTATAGCCACTTCTCAGCTAAGTCACATAAGGTGAAAGGAATGACCCTTAGCCTTATAGCGTCATCACTTAATTGGGTCGTTTTCATCATAGCGCAAACGTTTTGGAATTTATTGATAAAAATATACGCATCTTCGGATTCCAAATCGTGAAATTTTGGCAGCATATTGATGAAGTGGGGTTTTATTTCAAAATTGTCCCCATTTGCCGGTGGGGGTGAAAGACAGGTAGGTAAAGAGGCGCGGACGGGGTAGAAGAGATCCTGGAGCGCGACTCGTGTGGGCGCTTCAACAGGCGGGTGATTCGGGTTATTTGCACCTAACGGAGGTGGAATCATTCTCGTCGGTAAGGTATTGTTAGGATTGTATCCCAACATACCTTCGGAAGAAGAATTTGAAGGTGGAGGTAAGAAAGTGGACGGAATTTCGACTTCGGTGTCGAAAGGTTCATCGGTCGGTACCAACGAAACACGGACTAATCGGGCGTTTGTGTCCCTAGTCCAAAGTGACATACACTAAAGGGGTAGTATAGTCAAAAAAATTAAAGACAGAATGTGGAGGTAAGAAAACGTCAATGAGAGGAAGTGGTGTAAGTGAGGTGCAAGATTTCTTTAGCGACAAGTTGCAAGTTTTTGAAAAGATTTTCTTTTTTTTTCTTTTATTTTGATGTGAGATTTTTGCAAAAAGATTTTCGAAAAGAGACTTTTGACACAATTGCACTCAACTACAAATGCACAATCAGGCCTAGATCTAGGGTTACCTAGGTCAGCTAGACAGCTCCCAACTGTTCCAAAGGGCTAGAGATAGGACCTCAAACCGCCTCTTCACCGCCAATTGTGGCCAGGTAAGTGCCAGGTAAGTGAGAAGGAACCACCGTAGTGGGCCTAATTAAAAACCACTAGCCTTTGACACACTTGCCTAGGCACCGCAAAGTCAGGTTAGGATAAACGGCTGATGCCTATACTAGTCCTCTGTCCTAGTGAGCGCGACGTCCTTAGGGCTGAGTCTAATATTTTTTTAATTAAGGGTGGTCAATGCAAATGCTTTAAGTGTTTTTTGGGGTCCTGGGAAGGGTGATGAAATCCCCACCCAATCTGAGTTTGGTCAATAGCCCCTTAAAGTCAGATTAAAACATGCAAAACAGTAAATTCACTTGCAATTAATTATTTTTAGCGCGGCGCAAAGAAACCTGCAGAAAATGTGTTATTGAGAAGGGGGAAGATATTCTTATTTATGCGCAAAGAATTCCTGCAGAAAATTTGACAAACGATATATCGGGAGGTTCAAAGGCGAGAGAAAGAAGATTACAGTGCAATTTTTGCTTGCTGATGTTACCACAGAGCCGCTCTTCCGCGGTCAAAAGGGTGATAAAGCCGCTGTTCCGCGGTTGAAAAGTCAGCACGATCCCCGAGAATTTTTTTCAGGCGATGACGTCACAAGGCCACCGCGGATCCGCGGTTCTAAGTGCTGTTCGGCCGCGGTTCAGCGGTATGATGGAGGGATCAGGTGTCTGAAAAAATTATGTAGCTTTGCTGTTCCAATCTTCTTCTGTTCTGATGTACCCTTTTCTGTTTCGCACTCTGGATGTTTCCAGATCCGAGATTCTTCGCTGTTCCTGCAAAATTCAAACGATAAACCCTTCAAACAAAATAAAAAAATGATAAAAATTTTGTACATTTTATATTTTCAGATTTTTATGATTTTTAAAATTTATATCAACCCGAAATTACAAAAAGGAAATTTTTACGCCATCCCCGGCAACGGCGCCATTTGATTGCTATCAAAAACTATCTATTAACCACAATCAAGAAAGGCGTCGCTTTGCAGCTAGCCGGTGAGTACGGCTCGGTCCACAAGGATGTGTAATTTTCCTAAGTGTTCATACGAGCTAATTCCAATGGTTGTTTGGTCTTTTAATTGAATCTAAAAACTAAGTTGTATGATGATTAAGAAACTTGCTAGGGTTAGGTCTAAGGTAGAGTTTGGAAAGATTAAATGTCACAGCTCTTTCAATATCCTAAATTAAATCTTTTAGAAGTTATAGCAATTATTAGTAAAGGGGATTACGATGATTGGGAAGAAACAAAGTTCCTTCCTCTATCCTTCTCAATCCCTCCCTTATTCCTAACCCTAACAAGCGAGGAAATTACTCGCTCATTAGGGGATCTATTAAAAACATCATTTTAAGATTGTGTATTTTTAGATCTACTGGATTAATTTTCCTACTGCAGTTTAAGAGATTCTACACTAGAATTAACTAAGGCAAAAGATTAATTAATCTAAGGCAAGAATTTAATTATAAACTAAGGCAGAAATTAAAATAAGAACTTACAGAAATGATTCTCTTCAATCCTCAAAAGAATATGAATTTTTATTTATTGAAAAGAGACATCCCCTATACAATATTTTGATTACATATTTATAAGAAAATAGGAAAATTAGGGTTACCATTGCTCGCACATGTGCTATTACAGATATACCCCCTAAAAATCCCAACAAAAGCACCGACACACCGCCACCATTTTTCTGCACCGACACGTGCATTAGATGGCCGCGGAACCGCGGTCCCAGCCTGGGTTTGGCCGCGGTTCCACGGCCAAACTAGGGAATTGAGCTCTGTAATTTTGTGGGTTGCTTCTATGCTGCTTGGGCTTTTATTTCTTTAGTTCTTTTCTCCTTTTGGCTTCTGAGTTTTCTCCAGATCTTCAATGAAAACTTGTATTGGTCTTTTAACCGTTCACTTTGACGTTTTGGACCTTGCGTTGCCTTGTACCTTTGTGAACTGGTCTTCGTCTAGGCTTGACTAGGATCCTTCTACTTGTTGGTCAAAAGTCCCGCTTTTGTATCATCTTTTGTCTTTTTCACTGTTTTCTGTCCAAGAACTTGTAACCTGTAATATGTAGCAGACATGCGTCAAAAGCACCTGTTTATTTATAAAACGAATAAGAATGGGGAATATAATAATACAATATTATGGTGTGAACATCATACATAAAATGTTTCACAACTAAAGAAATTTATACCGCAATCAATTGACGGTGTCCATTGTAGTTTCGTCGGTGAATGCGGATTGTCTACTGAGAAAGTGTGATTTGCTCGTTATTGTTTTAGTTGAGTCGAAAATTAAAAGATAAAAGAAATTGCAATAAAATTGATTCAAGATTTGTGAGTTTTCATTTCAAGAACATAAAGAAAATAAAGATCTAGAATTAAGAATCAAGAATTGTCCCAAATTGTTTGAATTATCAAGATTTGAAAAGAGGCTTGTCGGAAGATCCAATTGATAGTGATGATGAATACGAATTATTACAAATTCTTATCTATTGAAGATTTGTTGCTAGATCGATGACGATCAACGAGAATTAGGGATCTATTGAAGAAACTAGGGTTTCTTCATCATCATCCCTTGTCCTTTCGTTGATTATCATTCAAATTCTAGCCTCTAGGAAATTCAATCATCGATCGTTGATCTCTAATTTGGTGCGAAAACATTCAAGAAAGTATCTCGCTCAAAACTAGGTTATCGTTGATTCAATATCCTATAGTTTGCAAAACTCATAAGACTTAAGAATCGTTCAAGGATTTAGTCATCATCATCTATCTATTTTCTCGATTTCGATACAAGCGGAGAACTTACTCACGCATCATGAAAGAAAGAATCAAGAATTGATAAATTTTCATAATGCAAGAATGTAAAGAAAAGCAAGATTTACAATATTCACCTTTATTAATCGACGATTAGGTACAATTCACTCAACTCGAGGTTACAAGATTTGAGGAGGTAACTAGATCCGTCGAAATTAGCTTCGCATCGATCTTCTTGAGTCGCAGATCATCGTGGATCTCTTGCTCGGATGAAGGTCGACATTGCTTCAAAGGATCTTCATTTGCTTGCTTGATTCGCTTCTCGATGGATCTTGATTTGGATTTGGATTGGATTTGGTGCTAGGGTTTTGAGTTGCAAGTTGTGTCACTCAACTTGCGGAATTTTGGCTCAATATTCAACAACTAATGAACAACCCACAATAACCTTTTTAATGAAGCACTAGGTCCCTTTTTATAGTGTTGGTGATAGTGCCCTCAGAGTCAATTATTGGATCACAGGCACGTGATTGCGATGATTGAGGGAGGACCTATCCTGGTAGAACAGTCTTACTCGAGATGATAGTATGCTATCTGGTTTACCTTTATCATCGTGTACTGTTTTAGGTGACCTGACATGTCGCTATTACACGTTGATAGAGCCCCTAGGATTCTTGCTTTACTTCCAGCAGTATGATGGCGATCATATACGTGGGAGCTGGTAGTCTACAAGCATATCCTTAAAAGGTCCCTAGTCGTGGGAGTTTCGAGACCGGGCATCGATACTCCATTAGTAGACTAGTGTATACAGTCGAGACCCCGACGAGGGGCGGTGGCCGGTCTCACAAGCCACTGGTGTCAGTTGGATCACCTAAGATGTATACAGGTGCTCATTGGGTTATGAGTACACCGGACAGGACTCGCCGGGAACATGCTAGTTGGTCATATACCAGACGTCAGATGGCAGTTCCCTGGTGACATGTGTGCAGGTTAGTTCATCGACCTGAGGATCGTCATTTGTCTCGTGTGAGTTCCCACTGTGCTTTGATTACTACCCTACCACGGCTCAAAGGAGTCGTGCAAACAGGTTTTAGTTGGGTACAGTCCCGAGCCACATGGAGGCAGTGAGCGGATCTTCAGGGGTTCGTCTCTCCCGGTATTGGGGGAGAGGTCGCGCTGTGTCTAGGAGAGCCATTACGCAAAGCCCTCGGCCGAGGCAGGAGATTTACTGGTAGGTATTCCAGTAGTATCTCAGGGCGTTCTGGGCTACACTCCGACACGACTTGTACCGCTTTTGGGGGTCTGACTTTTACCAACCCCCTAGGCCCGCCATGCGATACTCATAGACGAACGGACCGGACTGTACGGATATTGTCACTGACAGGCTCAGTAGGGTGTCAGGATGAGTTCGCTCATCGACGTCCCTTTTGGTCAATAGCTGGTGGCCCGTTACGTATTGGCTTATACCTCTGACGTGCTAGTGGTTAAATCCACAGCCATTGTATTGACGAGTCTTTAGAGTCCACCACACTTACAGTTACTCAAGCTTTCGGGCGAAACGCTGTAGAGGCCGTATGGAGATATGGCAGGGTCCGATCAGATACGTGCGGTATTGCACGGATCAGGATCGGACGGTTTGTACTAGTAGCCGTATAGGAATATGGCAGGGTTCGATCTGATACGTGCGGTATTGCACGGATCAGGATCGAACGAATTTTACTAGCCGGCTTTGGCTTAAGCCGGTCCTAGTCTAGTACAGTGTAGATTTTGTCTCATTGCATTTGTATCCGGTCGGAATACAGATGCGGGTGTGTATGCACAGTATTGGGGTTTTCCTGTAATTTATTATGGGACCAGTTTTCTGGAGTTGCCAGTTTGCATTCCGTCCCGGCCGGTTTTCCTTTGTTCTTTCCCGGCCGGACTTTTCCGATGGAGGGGGTTGTTTGCAGTTTTGCAAATAACTTTTGGTGGAGGTTTTATTTGTAAGATGTTTTATTATGAAAGCATCTTTTGATACCTTTCTTATCCATCTTTATCATTTGCTTTTTGTTGATGAGATAGGATTAGGATTGATTTCATGTTGATGTGAGATTGTTATGATGAGGTTTGGATAAGGTCACCTTTCTTTTGCTCCTACACTCACCTCCCTTTGCATTATGTTTCATTCCTCCACCATTCTCATTCTCACTTGATGAACATGATAAGTTTTTCATGAGAGGAAAAAGAAAGAGAGAAGAAGAAGAAGAGAGAGCTTCATCTTGAGAGTTTCATTCATGATCTCATTTTCTTGCTAGAAAAATGCAAGCACCATTTTTCTATTCTTGATTCCTCCATCACCATGGCAACAAACCCCAAATGAGACAAGCATCTTCTACACTACATTCTACAGCATATCTTGAGCATGTCGAGTTGCCGGCTTCATGCTCGAGTTGCCTCGGTATTGAGGCGGGAGCCCGTAAAAGACGCAGGCGTTGTGGTGCCCTTTCCGGCGAGGAAGCGACGATGTGGAGGCAAGACTTTCCGCGGGAGATCGGGACATGACTAGAAGACCGGAGGACTCGGATCACTCGGTATACTTCTCACCCCATCTCTTGTTAGCTAGTATAGGTTAATGGTTATCGATCCGGGTTTTTCTTTGTCCGCGGTAGCGCCGGTTTCCGAGTAAGGAAAAATTTTGATTCCGCAATTTGGCCTCGAGTAAGACGGCCGGGGCGCTGCCGTGGCGCAACATGGTATCAGAGCCACGCCATTAACCTTACCTAGCTTCGTTTGATGTGTTTGCGTTTCCGATCGACCAAAATTTCCAAAAACCGTATTTTTCCTTCACATCAGTTTCTGTTGAAATTTTTTGAAGTCTAAAAATTTTTCAGGTGATCTCAGAAAGATGAGCAGGGTGTTCTAAGAACACTGAAAAAAAACGATACAGTGAACCCTTACCTTGAGCGCGGAAGCGCGGCACGAACCCACTTTATGCCGCCCTTCCGCCGCAATATGGTGGGCCCACTTTGTCGTTTTTCTTCAGTTGTTTTATGGGCTGAAATTAGGGGTTTTGGAATATTAAATTTGGGCCCAGGTTTTCTGTGACTGCTACAGTTTTGATTGGGGGCCCACTTGTTAATTTTTGGTCAATCGGAAAATTTTAAACACATTTTTCACAGTATTTACATTATATCTGCGACCGTGAATGTCACTCGATCGGTAAATCCGGTCTAACTGCTATAGCCCGGTTAGACGGATTTGCGAACGTGACTTTCACGTTGATGTTCTATGTTTATGCTGTGATGTTGCGGATCGGTCGTGGGGATAGCCTGGATGCAATGCTAGTACAGTTTTGGTGTATTATGTACATTTGATATTGCGGGGCGAGCGTCCGACATGTGGACTGCCGTCACTGCCTGTTTGTATTATTCTTTTGGGGCACGACCTGGTTGCGGTCGATGTACCCGGTATATGTATATTTTACTTTCTGTACTAGGGTTACCCCGCGGAGGGGTGCACGGATAGCCGGGTTCTGGAGGGCAACAAGCCCGCATCTCATGGCATTGGGACGGAGGGGGCTTTAGTCTGGAATTGGCGGGCTGTTCGACGCACTCGTAGGGGGTACAGGTTGACCCAGGAGGGGTGCCCAAGTTACCGGATTCCGTGAAGTGCTGGGTGGTCCATTCACGGTGCTGGAGGGGGCTGCCTCGCTTCAGGTTTTGGCGGGTGACTTGCCGCGCCCGTAGGGGTCTAGGATTTCATTGCACAGGCTATCCACACGACCAGGGGAACGTCGGGTTTCAGCAGCGGCTCTGTGAAACCCGGGGCTTCCAGATATCTGTATTGTTCTGTGATGCTATACATTTCTGTGATGTTGCATTTTATTCACGCCTTGAGCGAAATACTATATATTGGTATATATATTAGTAGATGTTGTATATGCTTTACATCCGCGCTAGTCCAGTCCCCGCTCTGCCGTTAGTCAGCTAACCTAACGGGTGATGACGGGACCCAGTGGCGAATGCGGATGGCATATACGTACGTCAGTATATTTTCGTTCTTTGTGGTGTGATTAATTGATGGGACTGCGTTGATTCGGATCAATGCAAGATAAACAAACCTAATCTGATGTTGTTGGAACACTTTTCAAAAAGCTGTTATTGCAAGGACGTTCACTTATGTTTTGCATCGTGGTATTCATTTGGAATATCCTGCTCCTCAGTCGACGAGGCAAGGGCCGAGATCCCTTCACCGGGAGTGACCCCTTGGACAGAAGTTTGCGTCAGGGCATTAACTTCACTATAGCCGATTACTTTTGCTTTGCATCGTGGTATTCAGTTGGAATATCCTGCACCTCATTCTACGGGGAAAGAGCCGAGATCCCTTCACCGGGAGTGACCTCTTTAGTAAAGGTTTTCGTCACTATATTTTATAAAAAGTTGTGCAGTTCCTTCAACGATATCAAGTTCATTACGTTAAAGGTTTTTCGCCAAAAACCAGTCGTAGCCCTCCGTCATTTCAGATTAGTATTACTTAGTATTCGTGCTGCGTATGTCGTGCTTAGCCGAGGCGTAGTGTTCGGTAGCTATGTAGTGCTTTTCTGTTGCATGGATTTGAGATTGGTTAGGACAGTCGTGCGGTCATTTTGGCTCAGTCAAGGATTCGTGCGGGTGGGTCTAATACAATCAAGATAATGACGGGTTGAACTTGACTAGGATCCTTTTGATATGTTGGCTCAGTCAAGGTCACTTGGGTCCTAGGGGTAAAAATCGCATCGGGAGTTTCAAAAGAACTGAAACTTGCCAGGCATGAGCATACCTTCTGGAGTGTGGTGACGTGAGTGGATTCCGTCACGTTATCATGCGATGAGAGTTGGATCCCGATTCCCACTGATGAGTTGGTTTACTCCTCGGGTGATCCCGACTAATTCTTCTTTCAGGTTTGGAGGAGAATTTGAGGTACAGTGAGAGGTTTCCAGATTAGATAAAGTGATAACCATTCTGATCTAGGCTAGAGTGCACGCTGAGTGTTTCTTTTCTCTCTCTCTGGCAGCGACCATTGACCTGACCCTGGACTATGACTCAGTGACCAAGTTGACCGAACCTTCTTAACACTGGCTTTTGGATTGTCAGAGTTGCAGACCTCATTGCCACTCCTACTTTTACCCTTTTCTCCAGGACACCCCGTATTACTACGAACGTCCACTTCCATTGGACAAAACCATCGTATGGTTAGATACGAACTCGAAGGACTTCGAGGATGGTTTCTGGTTCTGGAGAAAACGGATAGGACTATTCAGTTGTCTTTCCTTTTTACCTTCTCTCAAGTTGTGAGTACTCCTTGGTTTAGGAGATAGTACACCTATTACGCAAATTGGATAGTCTTCTTCCAAACCTTAGGCTGGTGCCGAACGGTAGGGAATGAAGAAAACCAGTTAGCCTAAACGGTGTACAGAAGGTATTAAGTTAAGACAAAGCAAGGGATTAGTAAGAGGGCAAAGTAAGTTGCGACTGCTTTTCACGACCAAACCAAGTATTTCTTCGCCAACCCTAAATCACCTTTGTATTTCTCCAGGACACTCCGTATCACTACGAAGATCCCATTTTATTGGATAATCCATCGTATGGTTATATACGAACTCGAAAGGAACTTGTTCCAGTTCGGGGATGGATCCTGGTTCAGGAGAAATAGGAATAAAGTACATTCAGGTGTCTTTTATCTTCACCTTCTCTCGCATTGCGAGTGCTCCTAGGATTAGGACAGTACACCCTTTATGCCTTTTGGATAGTCTTCTTCCAAACCATAGGCTGGTGCCGAACGGTAGGGAAGGAAGAAAACCATTTGGCCTAAAGGGGTGTACAGAAGGTAATGACTAAAGACATATAAAGGGATTTGGAAAGGTGGCAAAGAATTATACGGTTACAGTTGTGAATCTGGATAATGGAAGAGGCATTACTAGGAATACCAGAATTCCCCACAGAAACATTTCAATGTTTCAGTTTCACTGTGTACTGTTAATAGAAAACTGATTTCCCAGTTAGACACTTGCTCCAGGGTATGTATTTACCAGGTATGATTCTCACATCTGTATGGTTTTTACAGATGCTGAGTAGGAGTAAGTTATTGGGAATTGGGTGATCATCCTCATTATATCGGGATTCGTTGTAATCGGTGATATTTGAGGAAGTCACCTGGGTTGTTTGCCGGACGGCAATCATTTGGTTTTGAATATCCGCGGTTATGCACCAATTTCAAATTGATATATCTGTACGTCTATTTTATAGAGTGAGATATACCTTTTGATATTATGTCGATGACATTTACCTATATCAGTGGATGGTTAGGTAAGGAGCATTAAACAGCGGTGTAATTCTTCTTAATCATAAGTACAGTTTTCAACCTACGACGCACAGTGAAAGAGTTGTTAGACTCAGCGGACTTATACAGAGTATTGTATGTTGTCCAGTGTCCATTCGGACAGAGGGGTTGGTCCTCATACTATATTCTGTTTACTTTTAACTTCTCTAGTTCTTAGACATGTGTTTCGTAGAAACACAGGGTCTAAGTTTTGAGGAGTTATAGGTATTTGAATAGAGTAGAGAACCAGGTGTAGCAAGTATCGGGATTCTTCAAGGTGATCGAAGATGTAGATACTTGTGTATGGTATTCAGTTGATAGTAATGATGAAGACAGATTGCTTCTTTTTCAGGTTACTCATAATTGGAAGCATTCCTAAGTTGAGTAACGCTGATCGGCCTCTCTCCATTTAGTTGACATGCACTGGAGACAGCTGCATGATTTGAATCTGGTTCAATTAAATCAGTGCCTCTGGTTCTATATTGGATATAGAACAGTTCATATCTTAACGATGTTAAGGTACGGGGAGTTGTCCGGCTTATGCTTAAAACCAGACTCCGGATAACTCAAGGCACGTTTCTGTAATGGCTGTTTGTGGGTTGACCCAGGCTATGACGAGGGTTGACTTTCTACCATCTGGATGAACAATAGCAATATTGTTCTAGACTCGCCACAGTTTTAATAAAAATGGATTTTTTCAGAAAACAGTAGTGGGAGTATGGTAGAACTGGAAGTGATTCAAGAACCGCAAACGATTACTGAAGATTTAATAAGGAACCTAAAGATTCAATCTGATTTGACATTCCATTGGCCACTCCGCAGATAAGGTGGGTAACTTCAGGCACCCGAGAGGTACTACGGTAGCCTCAAGGACGGTGACAGGGAAGTTCTCGTTTACCCACACTTGCCATTGTTGTTGTTCCAGGCTGCGAGACCCGGTGGGAGGATGAGTATAACGTCGTTCTAAACTAGCTTTAGAAGTGCACGTCTATATGACTCTGCCAGAGGGTTGTCGTAGTCAGTGGGAGCAGCGGAAGCATTGGTGGACATCAGGCTTATGTCTATTTATAGACTAAAGCAGATGTAGCGGAGATAGATCATCTATTTCTGATGTGACAGTTATAGGTTTGACGTCATCAGAATAGGGGATGGATCTGTTGAGAAGGTAGTAGGAAGTGATATTCCTATACTACGATCGGTTATACCTTGGTCGTCACACAGTGTTTTCTCCACATAGGACCTGGATATTATATCAGACATACTGGTTACTAGATCTATGGTTTTAGATCTAGATTTGGGTGGTTTCCCAATCTGGGTACCTTGACAGCATTCTATGAGTATTTAGAATGGACGACTCCTGGCACGGTAGTGTACCTGCAGGTGATGGAGTCACCCTCTCTAAAGGTGTCTTATAGACTAAAGGGGAGAGGGATACTCATGATTGGCAGATCACTTGCTTAGGCAATTGAGTCAATCATGAGATGTCAAGTACCACACCAGATGTTGTTCTTGCACTAGATGCAATAAGTTGACATTGATCCAATCCTGGAGAAACGGTCGGAAGCAGTTTTAGAACATAAGTTAATGTTCTAGGGATATGATAACGGCAGCCTCCTTTAGGAGACGGTTATCATTCCAGGCTTCCAAGGTGACATGGACGACAAGGAGGTTGTCAGAGTTATAGTTTTCCTTCCAACGAGGGGCAGTATTTTGGACAGGTGGTCCAAGGCAATACTGAGGGAGGCTTGGCGCAGGATACTGATTAAGTTCGGTTGACGATACAGTCTAAGAAGTTTGGATTTGGAGTTCATTTATGAGCTAGGTCCCATCAGACATCCAGACATTCTAAGACAGGTATTGCTCATTTCGGGAGATGGCTTTCTCCGCGAACTTGAAATATAGAGAGACATAGAAAGAAACATCACAGCGGATCCACTCACTGAGGCTATTCCTCGAACGCAATAGTTTCGCAAACGAGCTTTGTGAGACTGACCAGTAGAGGAGTTGGGTGTTCGGTATCACACGGGCTGTGAGTATGCGGCATTGCAATAATTAGCCTTGAGTGCAAGTGGGAGATTGTTGGTGATAGTGCCCTCAGAGTCAATTATTGGATCACAGGCACGTGATTGCGATGATTGAGGGAGGACCTATCCTGGTAGAACAGTCTTACTCGAGATGATAGTATGCTATCTGGTTTACCTTTATCATCGTGTACTGTTTTAGGTGACCTGACATGTCGCTATTACACGTTGATAGAGCCCCTAGGATTCTTGCTTTACTTCCAGCAGTATGATGGCGATCATATACGTGGGAGCTGGTAGTCTACAAGCATATCCTTAAAAGGTCCCTAGTCGTGGGAGTTTCGAGACCGGGCATCGATACTCCATTAGTAGACTAGTGTATACAGTCGAGACCCCGACGAGGGGCGGTGGCCAGTCTCACAAGCCACTGGTGTCAGTTGGATCACCTAAGATGTATACAGGTGCTCATTGGGTTATGAGTACACCGGACAGGACTCGCCGGGAACATGCTAGTTGGTCATATACCAGACGTCAGATGGCAGTTCCCTGGTGACATGTGTGCAGGTTAGTTCATCGACCTGAGGATCGTTATTTGTCTCGTGTGAGTTCCCACTGTGCTTTGATTACTACCCTACCACGGCTCAAAGGAGTCGTGCAAACAGGTTTTAGTTGGGTACAGTCCCGAGCCACATGGAGGCAGTGAGCGGATCTTCAGGGGTTCGTCTCTCCCGGTATTGGGGGAGAGGTCGCGCTGTGTCTAGGAGAGCCATTACGCAAAGCCCTCGGCCGAGGCAGGAGATTTACTGGTAGGTATTCCAGTAGTATCTCAGGGCGTTCTGGGCTACACTCCGACACGACTTGTACCGCTTTTGGGGGTCTGACTTTTACCAACCCCCTAGGCCCGCCATGCGATACTCATAGACGAACGGACCGGACTGTACGGATATTGTCACTGACAGGCTCAGTAGGGTGTCAGGATGAGTTCGCTCATCGACGTCCCTTTTGGTCAATAGCTGGTGGCCCGTTACGTATTGGCTTATACCTCTGACGTGCTAGTGGTTAAATCCACAGCCATTGTATTGACGAGTCTTTAGAGTCCACCACACTTACAGTTACTCAAGCTTTCGGGCGAAACGCTGTAGAGGCCGTATGGAGATATGGCAGGGTCCGATCAGATACGTGCGGTATTGCACGGATCAGGATCGGACGGTTTGTACTAGTAGCCGTATAGGAATATGGCAGGGTTCGATCTGATACGTGCGGTATTGCACGGATCAGGATCGAACGAATTTTACTAGCCGGCTTTGGCTTAAGCCGGTCCTAGTCTAGTACAGTGTAGATTTTGTCTCATTGCATTTGTATCCGGTCGGAATACAGATGCGGATGTGTATGCACAGTATTGGGGTTTTCCTGTAATTTATTACGGGACCAGTTTTCTGGAGTTGCCAGTTTGCATTCCGTCCCGGCCGGTTTTCCTTTGTTCTTTCCCGGCCGGACTTTTCCGATGGAGGGGGTTGTTTGCAGTTTTGCAAATAACTTTTGGTGGAGGTTTTATTTGTAAGATGTTTTATTATGAAAGCATCTTTTGATACCTTTCTTATCCATCTTTATCATTTGCTTTTTGTTGATGAGATAGGATTAGGATTGATTTCATGTTGATGTGAGATTGTTATGATGAGGTTTGGATAAGGTCACCTTTCTTTTGCTCCTACACTCACCTCCCTTTGCATTATGTTTCATTCCTCCACCATTCTCATTCTCACTTGATGAACATGATAAGTTTTTCATGAGAGGAAAAAGAAAGAGAGAAGAAGAAGAGGAGAGAGCTTCATCTTGAGAGTTTCATTCATGATCTCATTTTCTTGCTAGAAAAATGCAAGCACCATTTTTCTATTCTTGATTCCTCCATCACCATGGCAACAAACCCCAAATGAGACAAGCATCTTCTACACTACATTCTACAGCATATCTTGAGCATGTCGAGTTGCCGGCTTCATGCTCGAGTTGCCTCGGTATTGAGGCGGAAGCCCGTAAAAGACGCAGGCGTTGTGGTGCCCTTTCCGGCGAGGAAGCGACGATGTGGAGGCAAGACTTTCCGCGGGAGATCGGGACATGACTAGAAGACCGGAGGACTCGGATCACTCGGTATACTTCTCACCCCATCTCTTGTTAGCTAGTATAGGTTAATGGTTATCGATCCGGGTTTTTCTTTGTCCGCGGTAGCGCCGGTTTCCGATTAAGGAAAAATTTTGATTCCGCAATTTGGCCTCGAGTAAGACGGCCGGGGCGCTGCCGTGGCGCAACATATAGTTTCCCCTCAAGCTACCCCTAGAAGCTAGGTTTAGCTTCCCTTGGAAGCTTGGTTGTTATGAAGCTTGCATAGGAAGCTAGGTAGTTGTAGGGAAGTTTCTAGATGAAGGTAGTTAGCTAGCTTGCAGGAGAAACTTGGTAGGTATTAAGCTTGCACAAGAAGCTTGGCTGTTGGAAGAGAAGCTTCTGAAGAATTCGAGAAACTTAAACGTCTTGAAGAGGTTTTTCTTTTGAAAGGAGACCTCTGCAAACATGACCATCCCTCGATGAGTCAACGCGGCCGCGGATCCACGGCGGATCGGCCTGACTCAGCCGCGGATCCGCGTCCGTTTAGTGCGATCACTGCATTCGATTTTCTGTGCTGATTTGTGATGTCTTCATGGTACTTTTCTGATGTCTGGAATATTTTTATACTTTCTTGTTTACTGCCAGATCACAAGTCTTGGACTTGACGTATTTTATCAGCACTTTTATCAATTCCGGCTCTTTTACCTGGAGAATTTTCTGCACATAATCTCGAGACAAGTGTTTGAAATACAAAGATCATGCATGCAATAATAAACACTCAATTTCCCTCAAAATGCCGGTTATAATGTATAACACATGTTATTTGGTATTTTGCAGACAAATTGCTAATATGTGCTATATTTATATCAAACACCTTTAGATGATTGCAAATAGTAGGGAAATTGATGTGTTAAAAATGGAATAATTTCGACTGATCACCAGGTGTGGCACCGACTTCACAAGGCGGTGCGGAGACGCTTCCTGGGTCGGCTATCTAAGTCTCAGTTCCGCCGGTATTGCCGAAAGAAGCTTCATTTAAGAAACCGATGACGGATGCCATAACGGCTCGAGAGGTAACTATTGGCGCGGACGATGATCTCCCGTTGAAAGAGGTCTTTAGAAGATCTTTCCTCACGGCCCGGGCGGAAAGGAAGCGTAGGATGCACGCGGCAAGGGAGCGTACCGCCGCCTTGGATGCGAGTGCAGGTCCAAGCGCTGTTACCCCTGCCTCTACTCCTTCAGAGGATACTTCGGCTGCCTTGTCTACCGCCTACAGATAGGCAGCACGTGCGGCTTAGGATGCAATCGAAAAACCGACCCAAGGTAACGTGACATTGGGTTCTTTTGTCAAAGCTTTAATTTTCAGGTTCTCATATATCCTATCCTGTTGGGACGAGTCTTGCCGAGGAAGTGGTAGGTGACGTGGCGGCAACCACCGAGCCTGAGGTAGCGGCAGGTGAGACAGCCACAATCGCTGAGCCCGAGGTAGCGGTGGGTGAGATAGCTACAATTGCCGAGCCCGAGGTAGCCACTCTTTCTCAAGAGTTGGGCACTACTCCAATCGTCGCTTTTTCTCCTTGCGGCTCTTTGCCATTGCCGGGCGCTGCGAGTGTAACGACGATTCTCGTGGAATCGAGAGATGAGACTACGGGTGGCGAGACCGTTCCGATGGAGGAGGGTGAAGCATTCGCTGCATCCAGTGATGCCCTTGTCGCGGTCTCGACCGGTGACTCACCAGGTAGATTTTGGGTCATTACTTTCCCCTTTATTCTGCAATCCCTTTCAATTTCTTTTGACAGCGTTTCTCTTATTTCTAATGCAGGTGTGATGAGCATTAGGGTTATGCCATCCGAGGAAGCGTCTCCAGTTGCTGCTTTGACGGTGACCGCTCCTTTACCTTCTCTCGTACCCTCTCAAATGCTGGAAGGTGCGGATTTGTGACCCATCAGCTTCATTGTAGACAGTATACTTCATATACTGACATTGCATTATTATATCCTTGCAGGAGTCCTTTTTGATCACCTGTATCAGGTGCTACACCCACACTTCTCTTTTCAGTCAGAGTTGCCTCTTCTAGTGGCGCTGGTGAGTACAGCCTTTAGCTAATGTCTTTTCTTTTCTTTTAAAGGCAACCAAATCGTTTCTAATTCTTCTTTGTTTTAATTATAGCCCAACAGCTCGAAGGGGGAGACAAAAGAACAGTTGCACCACTGGTACTCCCGGCATTGCCACCTGCTACAGCCGGTATAGTAAACTCCATTGTTCATGAACCTCCTCTATTTCTTGAACCGTCACTTGACTGTGATTTGTTTTGCAGCGGTGATGCTGACTTCAGCTCCGTTCGAATCTCGAATCATAATGCCAGCAGGCCCCTTTTCTCGACGTTCATCTTCAAAAGACGCTGTGAATAGTCTGCGCATGTTGATCAATTATATCGAGGAGCTTGACGTGGAGGCTCCTACATTCGCTGCAGATTTTGCTGCGGAGGTTAATCCTATGCCGGCGACGCTCATGAACTTTCATAGTGAGGGCATCGTTGAGTCTTGGGTTAATCACTGCAGGAAAATTGAGGCCTGTCTGCATGAGCTCGAATTCGGACGTCCTGCTCCTGAGGTCCTGGCTGTGAACTCTCAACGGGCTGCGTGGGTTGAGCAGAGCACTCCCTACTTCCGCCATCTTGAACAGGAAGTGGCCTTAAAGCGTAAGGAGTGCGAAGAAGCTTCAAGTGAATCTGCTCGATTGCATGCTCAAGTTGACGCGAACACTGCACAGCTGAAAGTTATCTTCGAAAGCCTTCTACGATGTATTTCTGACGGGCTGACGCTGAGGCAAAAGCTCGACCTCATTGAGCGAGATGCACAGAATCGTGGGGTAGCTCAGCGGGTCGTCAAAGAGCAACTTTCATCCTATTTGCAGCAACGAGCTCAGGTAGAAGCAGAGTTGGCCGCGACAGCTGACCGTGAGAAGAAGCGGAGGGGAGTGCGCGAGCGGCGATGGAAATCAGCGTCTTTGTTGCCGGCGTATTACCTTAGTAAGCGTAGCCTGTAGATAATAGAGAGAGCATTCCGTTTTGAATTCTTTGAGAGGTGGCGATGGCTTAGGAAGCAGGTTCAGATCTGCTGCATAAGGCTTTTCAACTTCATGAGCCGTGAGGGTCTCATAAAGACTTTTCTCCCTACGAGTCAAGAGGATCTCGTAGGTGTCTTTTCTCCTTAGGAGTCATGAGGACTCCTAAGTGCGTTTTCTCCTGAGAATCGTAAGGATCTCACCAGAGAATTTTCTTTATGCGTAGGGATACTAATTTCCCCGTAAGGTGAGACGAATCGAGAGATTCTCGCAAAGACGCTGATTTCCTTGCAAGTCGAAACGAGTCGAGAGGTTCTCGCCAAGGACGCTGATTTCCCTGAATCGAGATAAGAAGCGATGGCTTAGGAAATAGGTTCAGATCTGCTGCCTAAGACTTTTCAACTTTATGAGCCGTGAGGGTCTCATAAAGATTTTTTCTCCCTACGAGTCGAGAGGATCTCGTAGGTGTATTTTCTCCTTAGGAATCGTGAGGATTCCTAAGTGTGTTTTCTCTTGAGAGTCGTAAGGATCTCACAAGAGAATTTTCTTCTTTACAAGTCGAGAGGACTCGTAAATGATTGATGAGTTGACCTACTCCTGAGTCAAAGCATTACTTCAACAGGGAGGTCGAGGGTTGACTTTGGTTTGTCTGTGCACCGCCGAGTCATGGAACTGGAAACTTTGCTGCGGCTCCGCTTTGCTGACGTCGTATATTTTTGTAGAGACACTGATTTCTCTGTGGGTCGGCGCGAATCGAGATGTTCTTATCAAGGATGCTGATTTCCCTGAATCGAGGTATTTTCCAAGGACACTGATTTCCTTGGAGTTGAGACGAATCGAGGTATTCCTGCAAAGACACTAATTTCTCTGCGGGTCGACGCGAATCGAGATGCTCTCGTCAAGGACGCTGATTTCCCTGAATCGAGGAGGTTTCCAAGGACACTGATTTCCCTGGGGTTGAGACGAATCGAGGTATTCCTGCAAAGACGCTGATTTCTCTGCGGGTCGACGCGAATCGAGATGTTCTCGTCAAGGACATTGATTTTCCTGAATCGAGGTATTTGCCAAGGACACTGATTTTCTTGGAGTTGAGACGAATCGAGGTATTCTTTCAAAGACACTGATTTCCTTGTGGGTCGACGCAAATCGAGATGCTCTCGTCAAGGACGCTGATTTCCCTGAATTGAGGAGGTTGCCAAGGACACTGATTTTCTCGGAGTTGAGACGAATCAAGGTATTCCTGCAAAGACACTGATTTCCTTGCGGGTCGACGCGAATCGAGATGCTTTTGTCAAGGATGCTGATTTCCCTGAATCGAGGAGGTTGCCAAGGACACTGATTTCCCTGGGGTTGAGACGAATCGAGGTATTCCCGCAAAGACGCTGATTTCTTTGCGGGTCAACGCGAATCGAAATGTTCTCGTCAAGGACACTGATTTCCCTGAATCGAGAAGGTTTCCAAGGACACTGATTTCCCTGGGGTTGAGACGAATCGAGGTATTCCTGCAAAGACGCTGATTTCTCTGCGGGTCGACGCGAATCGAGATGTTCTCGTCAAGGACACTGATTTCCCTGAATCGAGGTATTTGCCAAGGACACTGATTTCCTCGGAGTTGAGACGAATCGAGGTATTCCCGCAAAGACACTGATTTCCTTGCGGGTCGACGTGAATCGAGATGCTCTCGTCAAGGACGCTGATTTCCCTGAATCGGTGTTTTTGAGTTGACTTGATTCCGAGACGGGGTCATTGGATGACTCCAGGTTGTCTGTGAACCGTAGAGTCATAGAACTGGTGACTTTGCCATGGCTCCGATTGATGGTGTAGCATCTGTGTGCTGCTGGAATGAGGAGGCACACCGTTGTTGGTCTTCGGGCCGTAGATGTGGCCATTGAGATTTGGAACTAGGGACTTTGCCATGGCTCCGCTTCGTTGCGACTCTGAGGTCGGTTGTTGACGTCACGTCTGCATCTGGTTGGAGTGAGGAGAAACGCTGTTGGTGATCTCTAAGTTGTCGATGTTGACGTCGAGAGCCTGAAGCTAAGGATCTTTCCTTGCTTCGTTTGTTGATATTGTGTCTGCAATATTGCAACAAATGTCGAGCTTGTCTCTAGGTTGTCTATGAACCATCGAGATTTGGCTTTGCTTTCTGATGGAGCCTGATGGGAAAGTATGGTTCCCTATTTGTTTGTGCCCACGGATTGTATACAGGGGTCAATGTAACATCACCTGCAGGGCAAGAAGTTTCATTCTTTCATTTCATTTTTTTCATTTTTTTAAGTTCTTTCCGTGATGCTCTATTATTTCAGCTTTTTACATCGCGAAAATCGCGATTGCTCAATCATTTCGGCTATTTTTCACTGTGCCCAATCATTTCGGCTATTTTTCTTTTTACTCGCTGCTTTTTATTGCGAGTTGCCCAATCATTTCGGCTATTTTTGTATGCATACATTTTTACTTGCTGATTTCGTTGCAAGTTGCCCCATCATTTCGGCTATTTCATATGCATTTTTGGCTCGCTGATTTTTTATCGCGAGTGTGGAACTTGGAATTTGGTGCCAATCTCAGCATCAGTATCGCTGCGACTGGAATATTGCCAGGAGCGAATCATCATTTGCCATGAAAGGACTTGGAATTTGATACCGATTTAGGCATCAACATCGCTACAACTAGGATATTGCCAGGAGCGAATCATCATTTTCCTTTGTCGATGTCGAACAAAGGTGGCTTAGCAAACAAGATTAGGATCCCGTCGACTAAGGCTTTTGACTTCATGAGCCGTATGGTTCTCATAAAGGTGTTTTTCCCTACGAGTCGTGAGGCTCTCGTAGGTGCTTTTTTTTCCTGAGGAATCGTGAGGATTCCTAAGTGTATGTTCTCTTATAAGTCGTAAGGATCTTACAAGAGTGTTTTCTCCTTGCAAGTCGAGAAGACCTACAAGTGTTTGTTCACCGTGTGAGCATATCCCTAGTCGCTGGTGGGACTCTGTTAGGGAAATGTCCATTCGTGCCCATGGATTATATACAAGGGTCAATATTGAACCACTTGTAGGGCAAAATCAAGGTGTATGACTGCTTAAGAACAGGTTCAAATACTTGTAGCCTAAGGCTTTTGAATCTTATGAGCCGTGAGGGTCTCATAAGAGGTTCTCCTTACGAGTCGTGAGGATCTCGCAAGTGTAATTTCTCCTTAGGAATCATGGAGATTCCTAAGTGTGTTTCTCATTTGTGATTCTTAAGGATCTCACGTAGGTAGTTTCTCCTTATATGGTCGAGAGGACCTTGCAAGTGTCTTTTGATGAGATTGCGCCCTTTCGGGTTTTCACAAAACTCGCCGGTAGTCCCACTGTTTTTACTCATGGAGCCCTTTCGGGTTTTAATCTGTGCCCATTTCGCTTATGGACGTACCATTTTTTTTACCACGTTAGCCTGGGGACGCCGCGGTTTGTATTGGTTTAACGACGTTCCGGTCAGACGTTCATAGGTCCGAGATTTTTCGGGCAACGTACGATTATGCAGCTAGATTTTCTCGTGAATCTTCGCATCTTTTGTGTCGGAGGTAGGTTCCTTAAAGAGAAGGCTGAGGGCGATTTCTTCGTCAGAGTCGCTTCCAAAGGTGATAACTTGCGATCCCTTACTGTCGATTATGTGACAGTTGTCAGCGGCTCTTTTGCGCTCATCTGTCGTACTTTTCTGTTCCCGATGAGCCTTACGCTTCACTCGTTGAACTTGTTGTCGGTGGGCACCATATCCCTGCAGCCAGTTTTTAAAGGCTATGAACTCCTCGGTAGGGTGTGTAATCCTCTGATGGTATAAGTAGAAGTTAAGATGTATGTCCGCTTCATCAAGATGTATACTGCCAGGAAAATTTTCTCTGAAAGAGGACAACTTCATTCCTATTGACAGGGCCCTAGCGAATCGTTTCCTTACTTTAAGCTTGCTTTTGATGGCGATAGGGATGCTTCGATCCGGTTGGGGTGCCTCGACCTTTTCATCCAGTCGTTGGCGTTTGGCTTCTTCGAATATAGCTAGTTCGCGCTCTCGATTGGCTTTGCTTTTCTGACAAACTTCGTTCAGTAGCAAGTCGATCATCTCGTCAAACGGTTCCAAGGGTTTTGGCTTCGATCCTGCCCCCAGCTCTTTTATGCTGTCTTCTATCGCCGAGTGAGCTTCTTCGTTAGTTAACGCTGAATGAGAGATCATGTGGCAACTTGCCACATAGTCCTCAAATTCTTCTGACGAGTCATCCCCGTCGTTATTGTCGTTATCTCCGTTCTCAAGGATATTGTTGAGAAATTCTTAGAGTGTGATCAGGGTTCGCGCCTTCTGGTTATATTCCTCCAGCGCGTCAATATGCTTTTGCAGATCTGTGCGCTTGTCATCAAACTGCGTGGGCCTTTTGGTCTTCTTCTTTTTCTTTGAAGACTTTGACGGCTGGGCCTGAATGTTTTGTCCACCATCACTATTAACTCCCAATGTTGGGCGTGGTTTCAGCATCCCCTCGATAATCTCCGGTTCTTGCGGACTTTTCCACCTGATCCCTGGACATGTTTGAAGATCTTTCATCATTTTTTTAGTTTTTGCCGAAAGAACAACTTTCTATGGAGCTTCCTCTATGAATGAGCACGATGCCCCCGGCATGCCCATCTTTTCCGGAGCATGTGGTTGTGGAGGGTTCACCTTCCAATTTTCAGACAATGCGAATTTGCCTTGCTAGTATTGGTCTTCAACCCAATTTTTGAAGACGTAGCAATCTTCGAGTGGATGGCCCAATACTCGATGGTAGGGGCAGTAATTGGGATCATTGACGTCGTTCAGTTGCGGTGGGTGTCTCAACTTTGGTAGAGTAATGAGCCCATTGCGCACTGCTAGTTCGAACAGTCTCCTTGTTTTATCCCGGGGAAACGAATAGGGACGTCTCAACTTCTCATCAAGGGATTGCCGCTTGTTGCTTTGGCGAACAACCAGTCTCGGGCCACTCGGTTGTTGTTGAGCGTTGGCGACAAAGGTTGCTTTCCCTTTTCCCTTCTCGTTTCGATGCTCCATCTTCGAGAAAGACGGTCTATGGCCCATCTGATCCATTTGGGCCAGTTTGTCAATCTAGGCCAGGAAAGTAGTCGGCTTGATAAACATCATGAACTGCGAAATTTTCGCCTGAGGATCAAGAGTACCCACGAACATGCCTACCGTAGGTGCTTCCTCGATGCGCTGCTCGCACTTCGACCATAAATTTCGCCATCGTATTGCGTATTGTACCCAAGTTTCGCCTGGCTTCACCCTGGCGTTGATCAATGCCGTTATTGGGGTGCGTTCACTAGCACTCGCGAAACGTTGGGTGAACAGCAATTCCATCTCTGTAAAAGTTTTGACGGAGTCGTTGGGTAACTCTGAATACCACTCAAAGGCCGTTTCCGCCAAGCTGCCGACGAATTGACGAAGTAACAATTTGTCGTCACCTACTGTATTGCCGCAAAGAGCCCTGAACTAAGCAACATGTTGATGGGGATTGCCTGTCCCCTTGTATAAGTGAAACTTGGGAATCGTGTATCCTGGCGAATACTTGATCTGATTGTACCATCCTGGATATGGTCACCCAGTTCTGACGACTTGGCTGTTTGCTTCATTCGCTTGATGAGCTCGTATTTGTTGAGCTATATAATCATCGAGCATGTCTTTGGAGATGGTCTCCTCCTTGGTTGCTGACAGAGCCGGTAGAGGATTTGATGTCTCTCTTCTATCATCTTCAAGAATAATCGGAGGGTCTTCAGCTGGAGGATCCGGCTGTAACATCATCCCGACCATGTCTTGGAATAAAAGCGCTATTCGTTTTATGTTGACAGCTTGTTCCGCTGCCTCTTTGTCTTTCTTCTCGAGGATTCTGCGGAGGAACTCAACATCGGTTTCTTATTCTTGACGCTATTCCGACGACGTCTCCGGACTTTCTTTTGGCCCAGTGAGTGCGGCCATCTGTGTTAGCATTTCCTGGAGCTTCTGCTGTTGCTCCTGGGCCTTTGTTACGGATCCGGTGAGTGGTCGATGACCCGTAGAGATACGGCTATCCTCTTTCCCGGATGCCATATAGACATTGTGCACCACTATACCCCCAGACTTGGGGCATTTAGATTCAGTGTCCTTGAGATTCGTCACAGACAAAGGAATTTTCTCTGGTCTTCCCCTTTTGTGAGCGGTCGAAGTCGAGGGGACCGTTACACCGACCACCCGAGTGGACAACACCTTTTGTGGCTTGATAGGTTGGTCCTTCTCTTGCCGAAGCTTCATTTTCTTTTGTCGGCGGGAATAGTCTTGATCAATCATAGAGTCTTGGATCCGTCGCCAGACCTTGTGAATTTTAGAAGACAGCCGCTGAGGGGTCTGCTCCAGCTTCACCTTTGTAACGTTCTCCATAGGTGGAGGAGATCTTTTTAGCACAGCAGTCGGAGAGTTCTTACGGACCCTCCTGAGTGGTTCAAAGTTGTTCCCAATTGAAGAAGCAGCATCAACTTCCACAGTTGGAGCTGGCGGAGTCAATCCAGAGGGTGAACTGCCCCCAGCTTTCCTCACTCGGCGCCAGTGGCGACGTCGAGCATGTTGTGCGGCCGGGATCACCTCCGCTATTGGATGAGCTTCTTCATGCCCCCTGCTTTGAGGAGAGGCTATTATTGGTGCTAGCCTGTCGAAGACTGACGTCCGTTGAAAGGGGATAATCAGTCTTGCGAAGGCCGACTTTCGAACAGGGGAAGCAGCCTTCGTGACTTCGCGTGGAGTAGGAGCTGAAACGGCCAATCTTGTGAAGACTAACCCTTTAGCAGGAGAAGCCACCTTAATGATTTCAGGAGCAGGAATGGCTATCCTCTTCGGGATGGCCGGTTCAGGTATCGCGGGCTTCTTCATGGGCCCACTTGAGCTTTGGCCCAGTCTGCTGAAAACTGAGGCACTGGACTTGGGCGACCCGTTGAGAGGGGTCGCGGTAGTTGTAAGTCGATCAAAGACCGACTTCTTCGGAGCTTCTTGCAACGGAAGTGGGGCGTTGGAGCTCATTAGTGGGAGCATGGTCCCGAAGAACAGTCCAGTGGTGGCTTGAGTCACCTGTTCCACCGGCATTGTAAAAAGGGAGGCCGCTTGAGGCCCGTAGGTCACTCCTCCGGTGAGGACGGAGTGGGAGTTGTTGCAATTAGTGCAGTTTGAAGCCATTGATCTTCTGTTTTTCTACATGGAGAAAGATACCAAATCTCAGTACTTCACATCCAAAGGCAACCATGTCAAACCGCGACTTGTTCGCGAAACACGACACACGAAGTATGGAGTGGAAAGAGGAAAAGGTCCCACCGGGCGTGCCAGAATCTGTTCCCCGCCGAAACACGGAGATGCGACCGCGTGGGTCCGTCTTGCCTGAATTTCGGGGAAGATGCTAGTTGGTGCTATCCGTCCACCTCTCCGAAGATACCAAGTAGATTTATGACACCATCCATCAAAGGTTTAAACGGATGCGGTCGATGTAGCAGACTTCATCAGATTCCCCCTCGTTGAGGGGTTTTTGATTGTGGGGACGCTCTTCCCTGCAGGTACAATCCCCTGCAGTTAATTACGCTACCACATCGCGGTAACCACTTTCTCCTTCTCCAGATGGTCACTTCATGTCGTGGGTGTTTGTTTTGTTTTTGGTTGCCCGTGGATTATATACGGAGACTAATTTATGTTGTCGCCCGTAGGGCGTGGATTAGTCCAAATCCGTATCTCCTTAGATTTGGGTTTGGCGGTTGGTTTTAAGGATACGTTAGCCTCATTTGAGACTAAGTTCAACTTAAACGTTTGTTAAGGATACGTTAGTCTCATTTTAGACTAAGATCAACTTAGCGTGGTCGTTTAGATCCAAACAAAAGAGCATTCAGACTCTATTTCTTAGTTTAGGGACATTGCGGTCGATTAGTTTAAGGACATTACGGTCCAATGTTAGTTTAAGGACATCTCGGTCCAAGGTTAAGGACATCATAGTCCATGAGTTTTAAAGGACCCCACAGTCCAAGGTTAAGGACATCATAGTCCGTGAGTTTAAAAACCTCACAGTCAAGGTTAAGGACATCCTAGTCCTGTTAGATATAGTGCCCTCAAAGTCAATTATTGGATCGCAGGTACGTGATTGCAATGATTGAGGGAGGACCTATACCGATATGACAGTCTTGCTCGAGATGATAGTATGCTATCTGGTTTGTCTCTATCATCGTATACATGCTTTAGTTCACTATTGC
This sequence comes from Agapanthus africanus, assembly GCA_030015575.1. NCBI lineage: Eukaryota > Viridiplantae > Streptophyta > Magnoliopsida > Asparagales > Amaryllidaceae > Agapanthus > Agapanthus africanus. The sequence goes on along the minus strand of CM057350.1, from coordinate 123,450,679 downwards.
ATGATGATAGAGCCCATAGGATTCTTGCTTGGCTTCCAGCAGTATGATGGAGATCATATACGTGGGAGCTGGGGTCTATAAGCACATCCTTAAAGTGTCCCTAGTCGTAGGAGTTTCGAGACAGAGCATCGATACTCCAGAGTAGACTAATGTATACAGTCGAGATCCCGACGAGGGGCGGTGGCCGGTCTCACAAGCCATTGGTGTCAGTTGGATCACCTAAGATGTATACAGGTGCTCATTGCGTTATGAGTACACCGGACAGGACTCGCCGGGAACATGCTAGTTGGTATTATGCATATCGTCAGATAGCAGTTCCCAGGTGACATGTGTACAGGTTAGTTTGTCAACCTGAGATCGTCATTTGTCTCGTGTGAGTTCCCACTGTGCTTTGATTACTACCCTACCACGCTCAAAGGAGACGTGCAAACAGATTTTAGTTGGGTACAGTCCCGAGCCACGTGGAGGCAGTGAGCGGATCGTCGGGGATTCGTCTCTCCCGGTATTGGGGGTTGATGTCGCACAGTGTACGGGTGGCCATCACTAGAAATCCTCGACCAGGGTAGTGGAGAATTACTGATTTGGATCAGTAGTTTCTCAGGTGGTGATGGGCTTCATACCGGCACGAATTATCGCATTATTAGGGTTCTGACTTTATCCACCCCACTAGACTCGATATGCGATACTCTTAGACGAACGGACCGGACTGTACGGATATTGTCACTGTCAGGCTCACTAGGGTTTCTGGATGAGTTCGCTCGTCATCTTCCTTTCCAATCAATACATAGGCAACCGTTACGTACAGCTTGTACCTCTGATGTGCTAGAGGTTATACCCAGTGCCAGTGTGTTGATGAGTCATTAGAGTCCCCCGCAGACCATTTCCCAAGTTCGGGCGAAACGTTGTAGAGGCCGTATGTTTTATGGCAGGGTTTGGAAAATGCACATGCGTTTACGCACGTGTCATATTTCGGGCAGATAATACTGGTAGGCTTTGGTTTAAGCCGGATCCTAGTATTATACTGTGTAGATATAATATCTTTGTCTCAAATGCATTTGTATTCGGTCGTAATACAAATACGGGTATGTTTATACTGTTACGGGGTTATCCTGAAATTCGTTTCAAGATCGCTTTTGGAAGTTGCCAGTTTTCAGTTTTCTATCACCCGTATTTAACATTCGGTTGAATGCGGATTTATCTTTTCGTCTTGAGGGTGAGTCATGAGTGTGTGGAAGTTCTAGATGGTGACTAGGATGATGAGGTGGCTAGTGAGTCATTAGTGCATTAATTGTTTAATTAATGTTTTGATGACTAGGTTTTTTGATTCAATGTATGCAATTAATGTTTGTGCAAGGTGTTAAGTTGAATCATTCATATTATTAAATGTTGTGGTCACCTTCCCCCTCCTACACTCACCCCCTCCTCCATATATTGGCCGGCCCCCTCTTGAAAAAGCGATGATTGATTTTTTGGGAAAAAGATTATGGTTTTGGTTCATAGAAATTACTATACTCAATTCTCATTTCACCCGATTCCAAAAAGACAACTTCTATAACCGTTCGTCCATAGTTTTGGATGAAACGAGACAAAATGTTCTACTCATTCTCTACATCAATCCTGGTCATCTCTTTTAGCAAACTTGATGATCAAGTTGCCTCGGTTCAGAGGCGGGAACCCGTTTAAAGATCTGTCGACGTGGTGCCACCTGGACGAGAAGACTGGAGATTCAGGAGATCGGAGCAGCCGCAACAAAGCGTGGGATGATGGTTGAAGATCGAAGGACTCGGATCGTTCGGTATAACATTTCTACCCACTTTGTAGTTTGTTAGTTTAGCTTTAATGGCAGATCCGGGTTATAGTATGCGATAGCGCCAGTCAAAAAGTTTTTGTTCCGCATTTGGCGTCTGTTTGACGGCCGGGGCGCTACCGTAGACTTACAGTGGTATCAGAGTCTTGCCATTAAGCTTTACTAACTTGTGCTAACGTGTTTAAAATATCGATCGAACGGAATTTCGAAAACTACAATTTTCTGGGTTAAAGTTTCTGTCGATTTTAAAAAGGGTCTAAAAATTATTTTGCATATCACAGAAAATTAAGCAGGCTTTTCTAAGGATTCTGGTGAAATTTGGGCACGTGATCCCACAGTACCGCCGTGGATCCACGGTCAAAGCTAGTGTTTGACCGCGGAACCGCGGCCTGTTTGTGGGAACAGTGCACCAAAATTTTCCAGTGAGCTTTCCATAGGAAATTTTCGTTTTTGGTATATTTCTTTTGGGCCCAGATTTTATTACTGTACACCAGATGTACGTGGGGCCCACTTCAGGAAGTTTTGTCGATCGAAATTTTAAACCTGTTAGTTTACAGTACTTATATTATATCTCTGACCGTGAATGTCATTCGAGCGGTAAATTATGCCTAATTGCTATAGTCCTTTTAGACGGATTTGCGAACGTGACATTCGCGTTGATGTTCTGTGTTGTGCTGTGATGTTGCGGATTTGTCGTGGTGGATAGCAGTGTGCAATGGTAGTACTTTTTGAATTTATTTGTACATTTGATATTGCGGGGCGAGCGTCCAACATGTGGACTGTCGTCACTGCCTGTTTGTATAATATTCTTTTGGGGCACGACCGGACTGAGGTCGATGTACCCGTTGTACATATTTTTATTTCTGTACTAGGTTTACCCCGCGACGGAGTGCACGGATAGCCGGGTTCTGGAGGGCAACGGGTCCGTATCTCATAGTTTTGAGAGGCAGAGGGGCCTCACTCTAGAATTGGCAGACTATTCGCCGCACTCGTAGGGGGTACAGGTTGACCCAAGGAGGGGTGCTCCAGTTACCGGATTCCGTGAAGTGCCGGGTGGTCCATTCACTTTGCTGTAGGGGGCTGTCTCGCTTCAGGTTTTGGCGGGTAACTTGCCGCACCCGTAGGGGTCTAGGTTTTCATTGCACAGGCTATCCACCCAACCAGGGGAACGTCGGGTTTCAGTAGCGGCTCTGTGAAACCCGGGGATCCCAGATTATCTGTATTGTTCTGTGATGCTTATTACTTTTCTGTAATGTTGCATATTATCACGCCTGGAGCGATTATTGTATATTGATATATATACTATTAGATGTTGTATATGTTTTACACCCGCGCTAGTCCAGTCCCCGCTCTGTCGTTAGTTAAGTAACCTAACGGGTAATGACGGGACCCAGTGATGAATGCGGAAGGCATATACGTACATTTTATTTTCGTTCTTTTCTGGTGTGATTAGATGATGGGAGTGCGTTGATTCTGATCAATGCAAAGGAAAACAAACTTATATTTGATGTTGTTGGAACCAATTTTAAAAGGTGTTATTACAAATACGTTTTCTTTTGTTTTGCATAGAGGTATTCGGTTGGAATATCCTGCACCTCATTCCACGAGGCAAGGGCCGATATCCCTTCACCGGGAGTGACCCCTTGGGCAGAAGTTTGCGTCAGGGTAATAACTTCACTATAGTTGATTACAAGTTGCTTTGCATCGCGGTATTCAATTGGAATATCCTGCACCTCATTCCACGAGGAAAGAGCTGAGATCCCTTCACCGGGAGTGACCTATTTAGCAAAGGTTTTCGCCACTATATTTTTATAAAAAGCTATCAGGTTCCTTCAACGAAATCAAGTTCATTACGTTAAAGGTTTTTCGCCAAAAACCAGTCGTAGCCCTCCGTCATTTCTTATGGATGGTCAGTAGTATTCAAGCTATGTTTGTTGACCTTCATCAAGGCATAGTGTTTGGTAGCTGCTGGGGTATTCATTTGTTGTATAGATAGATGTGTTGGTTTGGGACAGTCGTATAGCCTTGTTGACATTCGTCAAGGGCTTGTACGGGTGGGTTCAAATTGACCTGGACAATGACGGGTAGAACTTGACATGTGACTTATGATTTGTTGACCTTCATCAAAGTCATAAGTGCATGGGGTAAAAATACATATCGGGAGTTTCTAAAGAAACTGAAACTTGCAAGTATGCGCATACCTTCTGGAGTAGGATAACGTGAGTGGATTCCGTCACGTTATCATGCGATGAGAGTTAGATCCCGATTCCCACTGATGAGTTGGTTTACTCTTCGGGTGATCCCGATTGATTCTTCTTTTAGGTTTGGAGGAGAATTTGACAGTACAGTGGGAGGTTTCCTGATTAGATAAAGTAATAACCATTCTGATTTAGGTTAGATTGCACGCAGAGTGTTTCTTTTCTCTCTCTCTTTGGCAGCGACCTTTGACCGGCCCTTGACTATGACTCAGTGACCAAATTGACTGAACCTTCTTAAAATACTGACTTTTGGATTGTCCGAGTTGCATAAGTCATTGCCGCTCTTTCTTTTACCCTTTGAATTTCTCAAAACACCTCGTATTACTACGGATATCCACTTCCATTGGATTGATCCATCGTATGGTTATATACGAACTCGGAGGGACTTCTTCAAGGATGGATCCAGGTTCAGGAGAAATAGAATAAGGTATTATTCAGTTGTCTTTTATTATCACCTTCTCTCAGATTGCGAGGGCTCCTTAGTTTAGGAGAGTACACCTATTACGCTTATTGGATAGTCTTATTCCAAACCATAGGCTGGTGCCGAAAGGTAGGGAATGAAGAAAACCAATTAGCCTGAGTAGGGTGTACAGAAGGTAATAACTAAAGACAAAATAAAGGGATTAGAAAGAGGACAAAGTAAATTGCGACTGTTATCATTCACGACCAAACCGCGTACTTCATCGCCACTCCTATTTCACCTTTGCTTTTTTCACCAGTTCGGGAGAAATTGAATAAGGTATTATTCAGTTGTCTTTTATCATCACCTTCTCTCAAGTTGCGAGTACTCCTTGGTTTAGGAGGGTACACCTATTATGCTTACTGGATAGTCTTCTTCCAAACCATAGGCTGGTGCCGAACGGTAGGGAAGGAAGAAAACCATTTAGCCAAACGAAGGTGTACAGAAGGTAACGACTAAAGACAAATAAAGGGATTTGGAGAGATGACAAAGAAATATACGGTTATAGTCATGAATTGGATTATGGAAGAGGCATTACTAGGAATACCAGGATACCTCTACGAAACATTTTCATATTTCAGTGCATTGTTAAAGGAAAACTGATTTCCCGATTAGATACTTACTCCAAGGTATGTATTTACCAGGTATGATTCTCACATCTGTATGGTTTTTCAGATGATGAGTGGGAGTAGGTTATTGGGAATAAAGGTGATCATCCTCATTATATCGGAATTCGTTGTAATTGGTGATATTTGAGGAAGTCGCCTGAGTTTTTGCCGGACGGCATGTATTTGGTTTTGAATATCCGTTGTTGTGCACCAATTTCAAAATGATATATCTGTACGTTTATTTTTATAAAGTGAGATATAACTTTTTGAAATTATGTCCGTGAATTTACCTATATCAGTTGACGATTGGGTAAGGAGCATTGAACAACGAAGTAGTTCTTAACCATAATTACAGTTTTCAACCTACGATGCACAGGTTTTGAGTTATTTGACTCAGCGGACTTATACAGGGTATTGTATGTTGTCCAGAGTCCGTCAGGACAAAGGGGTTGGTCCTCGTACTAAGTTCTGTTTACTTATGACTTCTCTAGATTTTAGACAAGTGTTTCGTAGAAATACAAGGTCTAAGTTTTGAGAAGTTGTGGGTATAAGAATAAAGTAGAGAACCAGGTGTCACAAGTATCGGGATTCTTCAAAGAGATCGAAGATGTAGATTCTTGTGATTGGTATTCAGATGATATTAATGGTTTTGAGAAACTTGTTTCTCTTTCAGGTTACTCATAATTGGATGTATTTCTAAGTTGAGTAATGCTGATTAGCCTTTCACCATTGAGTTGATATGCACTGGAGACAGTTGCATGATTAGAATCTAGTTCCAATTAAATAAGTGCCAAATGTTTCTATATTGGATATAGAATGGTTAATATCTTAACGATGTTAAGGTACGGGGAGTTGTCCAGCTTACGCTTAAAACCAGACACTGGATAACTCAAGGCACGTTTCTGTAATGGCAGTTTGTGGGTTAACCCTGGCTTTGACGAGGGTTGATTTTCTACCATCTGGAAGATCAATAGTGATATTGTTCTTGACTTGCCATAGTTTTAGTAAAATGGATTTTTCAGAAAACAGTAGTGGGAGTATGGTAGAACTGGAAGTGATTCCAGAACCGCAAACAATTACAGAAAATTTAATAGGACCTTTATATTCAATCAGGTTTGACATTCCAATAGCCACTCCGCAGATATGGTGGGTAACCTCAGACACCCGAGAGGTACTTCGGTAGCCTCAAGAACGGTGACAGGGAGGTTCTTGTTTATCCAGACTTGACACTACTGTTGTTCCAGGCTATGAGGCCCCGGCAGGAGGATAAGTATAGCGTCGTTCTAAACTAGCTTTAGAAGTGCACGTATATATTATTCTGCCAGAGGGTTGTCGTAGTCAGTGGGAGCAGCGGAAGCATAGTGGGCAAGTAGCTTATGTCTATTTATAGGCTTGAGCAGATATAGCGGAGATAAGATCATCTATTTTTGATGTGACAGTCATGGGTTTGACTTCATCAGAATAGGGGATGGATCTGTTAAGGAGGTAGTAGGATGTGATGTCCTGGTATTTGGATGACATACACCGAGTAGGAAGTAAAATTCCTATACTACAATCGGTTATACTGTGGTTGTCACACAGTTGTTTTCTCCATAAAGGACATGGATATAATATCTGACATTCTGGTTACTAGATGTATGGTTTTAGATCTAGATTTGGGTAGCTTCCCAATGTGGGTACTTTGACAATATTCTAAAAGTATTTAGAATAGATGATTCCTGGCATGGTGGTGTACCTGCAGGTAATGGAGCCACCCTCTCTAAAGGTGTCTTACAGACTAAAGGAGAGAGGGATGTGCATGATTGGCATATCACTTGCTTAGGCAATTGAGTCAATCATGAGATGTCAAGTACCACACCAGATGTTGTTTTTGCACTAGATGCGATAAGTTTATATTAATCCAATCTTGAAGAAACATAAGAAAGCAGTTTTAGAACATAAGTGCATGTTCTACGGATTTGATGACGGCAGCCTTCTTCGGGAGACAGTTATCATTCCAGGCTTCAAAGGTGACATGGTTGACAGAGTGATTGTCAGAGTTATAGTTTTCCCTCTGACGAGGGACAGTATTATGGACAGGTGGTCCAAGAGGATACTGTGGGAGGCATGGTGCTGGATACTGATTAGGTTCAGTTATCGATACAGTCTAAGAAGCTTGGATTTGGAGTTCATTTATGAACTAGGTCCCATCAGATATCCAGACATATTCTAAGACAGGTATTACTCAATTTGGGAGATGGCTTTCTCCGCGAACTTGAGATTTAGAGAGATATAGAAAGAAACATACTGAGGCTATTTCTCGAACACAATAGTTTTACAAACGAGCTTTGTGAAACTCATTAGTAGAGGAGTTGGGTGTTCGGTATCACACGGGCTGTGAGTATGCGAGATCGCAATAATTAGCCTTAAGTGCAAGTGGGAGATTGTTGGATATAGTGCCCTCAAAGTCAATTATTGGATCGCAGGTACGTGATTGCAATGATTGAGAGAGGACCTATACCGATATGACAGTCTTGCTCGAGATGATAATATGCTATCTGGTTTGTCTCTATCATCGTATACATGCTTTAGTTCACTATTGCATGATGATAGAGCCCATAAGATTCTTTCTTGGCTGCCAGCAGTATGATGGCGATCATATACGTGGGAGCTGGGGTCTATAAGCACATCCTTAAAGTGTCCCTAGTCGTAGGAGTTTCGAGACAGGGCATCGATACTCCAGAGTAGACTAGTGTATACAGTCGAGACCCCGACGAGGGGCAGTGGCCGGTCTCACAAGCCATTGGTGTCAGTTGGATCACCTAAGATGTATACAGGTGCTCATTGCGTTATGAGTACACCGGACAGGACTCGCCGGGAACATGCTAGTTTGTATTATATATATCGTCAGATAGCAGTTCCCAGGTGACATGTGTACAGGTTAGTTTGTCGACCTGAGATCGTCATTTGTCTCGTGTGAGTTCCCACTGTGCTTTGATTACTACCCTACCACGCTCAAAGGAGACGTGCAAACAGGTTTTAGTTGGGTACAGTCCCGAGCCACATGGAGGCAGTGAGCGGATCGTCAGGGATTCGTCTCTCCCGGTATTGGGGGTTGATGTCGCACAGTGCACGGGTGGCCATCACTAGAAATTCTCGGCCGGGGTAGTAGAGAATTACTGATTTGGATCAGTAATTTCTCAGGTGGTGATGGGCTTCATACCGACACGAATTATCGTGTTATTAGAGGTCTGACTTTATCCACCCCTAGACTCGATATGCGATACTCTTAGACGAACAGACCGGACTGTATGGATATTGTCACTGTCAGGCTCACTAGGGTTTCTAGATGAGTTCGCTCGTCAGCTTCCCTTCCAATCAATACATAGGCAACCGTTACGTACAGCTTGTACCTCTGACGTGCTAGAGGTTATACCTGTAGGGTTCCTAGGCACTCTCAAGAGGTCTCACAAGGCATCAACCATGCCAATTTTGAATTTTACGGGTGCCGAGAAACCCTAATACGGATCGTTGACTAGAAGTTTAGGCGAAAACGAAACTAGTTAACAACTTAACTAAAGGAGAGAGGCTACAACCTTTGTAGATCCGGTTCTCCACTTCCTTAGCTCCACGTAGGCGTCCTCTCGCTGTCCATCTCGAATCCCGAACTCAATCGTCGGCTTCATCGGAGAAATGGGCGGACTAGGTCGTCGGCTTCGTGCCGAAGATGATCTACGTCGAGGCATCACAAGTTCAAGCTCCGACTTCATAAATTTGTGAAACTTGTGAAGAAAACACCCAAAATAACTTGGCAAGAGGTAGAGGGTGAAGAAATAGGAGGTGGGTTCACTTTAGAATTGGATTTCTCACTTTAGAACTCAAGTTGTCATTGATGGCATCAAGCTTTCTTTCTTGAAGAAGAAGATCAAGAAGAAGGAAATATTATGATAAGTTTTTCAAAAAAGAAAAAGAAATGAATACTTATCATAATAGGAACCATGGTTAGGTGTAGAGAATTGACCAAGGTTAGAAGAGTGGTTAGGGTTAAGCATGAAGACAAATTGGTCACTTTGGTCAAAGCTTCATGAAGCTTCACAAAGGTTCAAGAATGAAAGCAACCATTTTGTATTCTTATCCCATTCTTTTTCCAAAATCAATAAATAAAAGAATGGATAATTAAAACCCTAATCACTTTCTTAACCTAGGTTTAATTCTTTACACTTAACCAAATGAGCAAGCATCATCAAACATGATACAAAGATGTGCACAAAAGTATATCACATATACAACTTGCACATCAAGTGAGAAAATCCATTTAAAGTGAACCAATACTAGTTAATGCAAAATAATATATCAAATATATAATTATACATTAAATCATTAAATCAACACTTGATTTAACGATCCGGTCATATCACATATAACCGACTAGTATCCTATGTATCGGCTTATCGAATCAATCCTTGATTCGATATCTAGGTTATATCGAATATAACCATTCGATACATGCATCGCGAGAATGAAATACGGTATCACATACACGCATTATTCTCGGTCCTGCACATATCTCATATGCGCTCCTATTTCGTTTCGCTTGAGCCAGGAAACCTCTGTGTAGGACTCTAAAGACTCGTCAATACGCCGGTAGCAGATGATGATCATATCAAGCACCTACAAGCCGCAAGCGGTCTGCTAAACGTAACGGCCATCCGGGTATTGAGCGATCAGAAGATCGACGAGCTAGCCCGCTCACACTCCTGTGAATCCAACCAGTAACACTTACCGTACAGTCCGGTCTGTTCGTCTGATATGTCGCATATCAAGTCTAGGGGTGGTAAACGTCAGACCCCAATAACCGATAAGTCGTGCCGATGTGAGGCTCATAACGGGTCGAGAAACTACTGGTAACACTTACCAGCAAATCTCTGATCAGCCCTGGCCAGGGACTTCCCTGTTACGGCCAATCGAGCACAGCGCAACATCAACCCCCAATACCGGGAGAGACGAAACCCCTCCTATCGCTCATTGCCTCCATGTGACTCGGGACTGTACCCAAAGACCACCGTTTTGCACGCCCTCATGGACGTGGTAAGGTGGAGATCAAAGCACAGTGGGAATCACACAAGACTCTATGACGATCTCGGGTCTACAGACTAACCTGTACAAGTGTCACCTGAGAACTGCCATCTGACGTGAGGTATAATGCCATCTGGGAGTTCTCGGCGAGTCCTTCCAGTGTACCCAGTCTCCACTGAGCACCCGTATACCATCTCTGATGTCAAACACCAATGGATATGGGATCATCCATCGCCAATCTCATGGGTCGAGAAGCGTATACGCTAGTCTACACTGGTATATCGATGCCCCGTCTCGATACACCCATGACTAGGGACCATGAAGGATGTACTTATGGACTACCATGTCCCCACTAGTATGATCTGCATCATAGTCCAGGTAGTCAAGTACACATCCTAAGGGCTTTATCAACATGTAACTATAAGACAGTTTAAAGAGACAAGTGTACATGTTAAGATAAAGAGTAACCAGATAGCATACTATCATATCGAGCAAGAAAGTCATCTCTATATATGTCCAAGCATCCAATATAATATACATCATCTGTACAATACTGGCCTCTAGGGCATACATACAACTAACAATATCCAGTGCCAGTGTGTTGATGAGTCATTAGAGTCCCCCACAGACCGTTTCTCAAGTTCGGGCGAAACGTTGTAGAGGCCGTATGGTTTTATGGCAGGGTTCGGAAAATGCACGTGCATTTACGCACGTGTCATATTTCGGGCAGATAATACTGGTAGGCTTTGGTTTAAGCCGAATCCTAGTATTATACTGTGTAGATATAATATCTTTGTCTCAGATGCATTTGTATTCGGTCGTAATACAAATGCGGGTATATTTATACTGTTACGGGGTTATCCTGAAATTCATTTCAAGATCGCTTTTGGAAGTTACCAGTTTCCAGTTTTCTATCACCCGTTTTTAACATTCGGTTGAATGCGGATTTATCTTTTCTTCTTTAGGGTGAGTCATGAGTCTGTGGAAGCTTCTAGATGGTGACTAGGATGATGAGGTGGCTAGTGAGTCATTAGTGCATTAATTGTTTAATTAATGTTTTGATGACTAGGTTTTTTGATTCAATGTATACAATTAATGTTTGTGCAAGGTGTTAAGTTGAATCATTCATATCATTAAATGTTGTGGTCACCTTCCCCCTCCTACACTCACCCCTCCTCCATATATTGGCCGGCCCCCTCTTGAAAAAGCGATGATTGATTTTTTGGGAAAAAGATTATGGTTTTGGTTCATAGAAATTACTATACTCAATTCTCATTTCACCCGATTCCAAAAAGGCAACTTCTATAACCGTTTGTTCATAGCTTTGGACGAAACGAGATAAAGTGTTCTACTCATTCTCTACATCAATCTTGGTCATCTCTTTTAGCAAACTTGATGATTGAGTTGCCTCTGTTCAGAGGCGGGAGCCCGTTTAAAGATCCGTCGACGTGGTGCCACCTGGACGAGAAGACTGGAGATTCAGGAGATCGGAGCAGCCGCAACAAAGCGTGGGATGATGGTTGAAAACCGAAGGACTCGGATCGTTTGGTATAACATTTCTACCCACTTTGTAGTTTGTTAGTTTAGCTTTAATGGCAGATCCGGGTTATAGTATGCGATAGCGCCAATCAAAAAGTTTTTGTTTCGCATTTGGCGTCTGTTAGACGGCCGGGGCGCTACCGTAGACTTACAAGTCCGTATCGGGACCCGTCACCTCTCTAAAGACGTTGAAGGATTACAACGACAAATATCAGAGGAGTAAAGAGATGTACCCTTGAACCAATTTTGGTTGAAAGCTCTGTGGTCCAATTTAGAACCAAGATCTGTTAAAAGATTTATGAGCATGCGGGCTCAATTAATCTGAATTTGAGGACTTATGGCCAATCTTGGGCTAAGTCCAATCAAGTTAAAATGTCTTAACATTTATTTTGGGCTGTTGAGCTTTTATTTGGGCTTAGCCCTTTTAACAATGCTGAGCATTGATTTTGTCTTTTATTGAATGCTGAGCATTCAATCATAACTTTGGGATTTTATTAAAGAACAATTTATGTTCTGTCAGCGCAACATATGGTGCGCTTGGCGCTTTGCGCCAGTCAAAGAGCGCAGTGCGCTTCTGCCGAGTAGCGCACACATGAGGGTCACGTGTCGCACTTGGCGCTGAGCGCCAGATGATGGGCGCATTGCGCTAGTTTATGAGCGCAGAGCGCTAGTTCATGAGCGCATTGCGCTTTTAGTTTAGTGGCGCATACGTGAATGACACATGGTGCGCTTGGCGCTGAGCGCCAGCCCATGAGCGCAGTGCGCTATTTCAGAAGCGCAAAGCGCTTGTTGTTAATTGGCGCATACGTGATTGACACGTGGCGCATTTTGCGCTGAGCATCAGTCCAGAGAGCGCAGAAGCGCAATTCAAGAGGGCAAAGCGCAGTTCAAGAGCGCAAAGCGCATCTGATCAATTTTATAATCTGAGAAACAAATTTATGTTCTTTCAAAAGTGACTTTCTCTCAGGATCTAAGAACAACAGTTCTAATTTTGCAGGAGATATTTCCAATCTCTTATGTTGATGAAAGGCTTTGCCTTTATAGATCCATGATCTGTGAGAAGAATTATGTTCTTCTTCTTTTTTATGATGAGATCTTTTGATATTTTTTGTGAAAGACTTTTTGTCTTTGTAGATCTATGATCTTTTTAAAGAAATGAATTTTTCTTTTTATGAGATGATTTTATCTCTATGTTCATCATTATCATTTTTACCTTCAAGAAAGATCTTCTTGCAAGAGCTTGCTCTTTATTTTTGAGTTTCTCAAAGTTTATGGGGGGGTTTCTCTGTCTTTTTTTGTATCTCTCTCCTTAAGATTTGAAGTCTAGGGGCCTTTTTATAGGGTAGGCTGATTTGTTGAATCAGTTAAAGAGATCTTTCTCTAATTGATTTGGGGATGTTTCCCCACAATTGGATTTTTGATCCTAGGGCTTCTGTTTTACTGAAGGCAATCTTCTTGTTTTTAACAGGATTGGAAAATCTTTCCATACAGAATTTATTCTGTCTTTTGGTAATTTCTATTTACCATTGGATCATTGATCCAACGGTGTTCTGATTTTCAGAGCACAATCTTGTTATTTAGAAAGATTTTGAGGAATCTTTCCTAAACGGAATTTAATTCTGATTAATTAATGATTTATCATTATTATTAGATGTTTGATCTAATGGTGGGGAGTTTTTAATTCCAGCGCTAGCACACCCATGCTTTGCACATGGTGCGCTGCTTAAAAGGCAGCGCACCCTGCGCTAGCGCACCCGTGTTTGGCACGTGGTGCGCTGCTTAGAGCGCAGCGCACCCTGCGCTAGCGCACCCGTGTTTGACACGTTGTGCGCTGCTTAGAGCGCAACGCACCTAGCGCTAGCGTGCACATGGTGCGCTGCTTAGGGCACAGCGCGTTTGGCGCTGCATCTGAAGCGTTGCTTCATTTCAAAATTTGAATTTTTGAACAGAGTTTTGCTCTGATAGGGAGAAACAAGTACTTTACGTCTTCATGTTTTTGGACTTCGCTTATGGAGAAAGGATTTAGCTCCCCTGTGACGGTGTACTCCGAGTGATCCTTGAAATACTTCATACACTGATGTTGTATAGAATGGATGACGTTGTACTTGCGTAACCAAGGCCTGCCGAGCAAAACATTATAACAAGTCTTAGCGCCAATGACATAAAATTTGATGTCAGCGACAAGCAACCCGAAGCACAATGTCAATATTACAGACCCAAGCATTCGTGACGACTGTGAGTCGAACCCAGAGATGGTAATTTTGTCTCGGTCCAGGTGTTGAACGTTCATGCAAATCTCCTTCAGCACTCTCACGTTGAGAAGGTTGATGGAGGATCCATTGTCGACGAGTATTTTCCCTATCTTGATGTCATGGCAATATCCGGTGACGTATAATGGGCGGTTATGTTCCCACGTATCAAGGAGGAGATCTTCATCACTGAATGTAATGTCAGCCGTGTGGACCTCTGCCAGTTCATCTTTCATCTTCTTTTCCGCGAGAAAAGTTTGGAACTGATCTGGCTCTTGTAATGCCTTGATCAAAGAATCTCGTACCTCTTTGGACATGAGGAGAGCATCCAATATGCTCAGTTGTGAGGGTATTTTCCTCATATGTGCTAGGACATTGTAATCCACCTTTTTTCCTAGGCGGGTCCGTTACTGCGAGCTTTTTGACAGCTCTATCATTGAGGGCAATTTCCTTAGAGATTTTCTCTTTCTCTTTGTCTTTTTTGCTCGAACCTTTGTTCGTAGGTCCGAGGTTCTTCTCAGGCAGCGTGCGGTTACGCAACTAAATGTTCTCGCAGTTCTTCTCCTCCTCTTCTTTTTCATAGGTGGAGTCTTTGAAAAGAGGGCTAAGGGGTATTTCGTCCTCAGAATCGCTCCCGAAAGTAAGAACTTGGGGTTTTTCCCCTTCCGGACTGGTATCAACCATATGACAGTTGCCAGTCATTTTTTCACATGCATCTGTCGCACTTTTTTGCCATCGGCGAGTTTCGCGCTTCATCCTCTTGAAGTGTTTTTGATGGGCAACGTATCTTTGCCACCACTTCTTGAAGGTACTGCATTCTTCGGTGGGGTAGGTAACCCTTCGATGATCCCGGGAGTGTTTCCTACAAGAGGTGGCAGCTTCATTCCCATTGACAGGGCTTTGGTGAACCGCTTCTCTGCCTTGATCCTGCTCTTATTTGTCGTAAGTATGCCTTGGTTTGGTTGGAGTACTTTATGACTCATCCTTGCCGCAGCTTCTTCATCCTAACGTCAATGCTTAGCCTTTTCGTATATGGTTGTTTCGTGTTCTCGGTCAGCTTTACTTTTTCAAAAGGCTTCGTTTAACAGCCTATCGATCGGGTCTTCTGGCAGTTCTGGGGATTTTAGCGCCGATCCTGCCCCCAATCCCTCCGCGTTGTTTTCTGACACTGAGGGAGTTTCTTTGTCATTTAACAACGAATGGGTGACCATGTGGCAACTTGCTACATAGTCTTCGGTTTCTTCTGATGAGTCATTTTCCTCATCGTTGTCACTATCTTCGTTCTCAAGAATATGCTTGAGGAACTCTTCGAGCGTGACAGGTTTCCGCGCCTTCTGGTTGTACTCCTACAGTGTGTCAATATACTTTTGTAGGTTTGTGCACTTGCAGTCATACTCGGCAGGCTACACAGGCTTTTTGGTCTTCTTCTTTTTCTTCGAAGACTTTGAAGGCTTGACTTTGGGATTTTGCCCTTTGTCAATGATCTTCGGTACGGGACGTGGTTTCAGAATCCCTTCAATGATTTCTGGTTCAAGTAGGATTTTTCACCTGACTGCCGGACATGCCTGTAGATCCTTCGGCATTCTTTTGGTTTTAGCTGAAAGAACGACTTCCCATAGAGTTTCTTCTACGAGCAACCATGATGCCCCCGGCGCATCCACCTTTTTGGGAGTATGCTTCTGTGGTGGGTTCACCCTCCAGTTCTCAGACAACGTGAACTTCTTCTATTGATACTGGTCCTCGACCAAGTTCTTGAAGATATAGCAATCCTCAATTGGGTAGCTCACCATTCTGTGATAGGAGCAGTAGTTGGGGTTGTTGACGTCGCCGGGTTGCGGTGGACGCTGTGGGTCTGGTAATGTGATGAGTTTGTTGCGCACTGCCAACTCAAATAATCTCCTCGTCTTGTCATGGGGAAACGAGTAAGCGTGTCCTAGCCTTTCTTCCAAGGATAGACGTGGACACGCGTTGTTTTGGCGAGCGGCTGGTTTTGGGCCACTCGGTTGTTGTTGCGTGTTGGTAATGAAGGCCGCTTTCCTTTTACCCTTGTTATTTCGAGGGTCTTTATTTGAGGAGGAAGGTCAATGGCCCATCTGGTCCATTTAGGCCAGCTTATCGATCAGAGCCTGGAAGGTCGTTGGTTTGAAGAACGTCATAAACTGGGATACAGTCGTTTGAGGATCAAGGGTCCCGATGAACATGCCCACGGCGGGGGATTCTTCGATGCGCTATTCGTACTTTGACCATAGGTTCTGCCACCGCATCGAATATTTGACCCAGGTTTCTCCTGGCATTATCCTGACATTGATTAATGCCGTGATCGGGGTGCGCTCGCTTGCGCTGGCGAACGGCTGTGTGAACAACAGTTCCATCTCTGTGAATGTTCTCACGGAGTCATTTGAGAACTCCAAGTACCATTCAAAGGCCGTCTCTGACAGGCTGCCAACAAACTGGTGACGAAACAGTTTGTCGTCGCCTCCAGTGATGTCGCACAGAGCTCTGAACTGCGCGGCGTGCTAGTGTCGGTTGCCTGTCCCCTTGTACACATGGAACTTAGGGATCGTATATCCTGGCGGGTATTTAATTTGGTCATACCATCCTGGATACGGTCGTCCAGTTCTGACAATTTGGCCTGCGGCTTCATTAGCCTGATGAGCTCGTATTTGTTGAGCGATATAATCATCAAGAGCAGCCTCTGAGATTGTTTCCTCTTTAGCTGCCGATTAAGTCGAAAAAGGATTTGATGTTTCCCCTCTGTCATCCTCGATGATTATCGGTGGATCCTCGGCTAGGTGTTCTGGCTGGATCATCATTCCAACCATGTCCTGAAACAAGAGCTCCATCTGTTTTATGTTAGCAGCATGTTCAGCAGCTTCTTTATTTTATCTTTCAAGCACCCTTCGCAGGAACTCTGTATCGGTCTCTTGCTCCTGGCGATGTTTGGCTGTTGTGACCGGGGTTTCTTTCTGCCCTGTAAGTGCTTCCATTTTGGGCAGCATTTCCTGGAGCTTTTGTTGTTGCTCTTGAGCTTTTGTCAGCGACCGAGTTTGCGGTCGATGACCTACGGAAGCACGGCTTTCTTCTTTCCCAAAAGCCATGTAGACCGTATGTATGATATGCCTCCAGACTTGGGGCGTTTGGGTCCATCGCCTTTGGAATTTGCCGCAGGCGGTGGGATTTTCTCCGGCCTCATCCTTTTGTGGGAGGTCGAGGTTGAAGGAGCCATTGTAACAGGCACCTGTGTAGAGGAAGTCCCTCGCTGTATGATGGAGGGATGGTCTTTCTCTTGCCGAGCCTTCGATTTCATCGGTCGAGGAGAGTAATTTTTGTTGATCACAGAGTCCTGGACTTTCCGCCAGACCCTGTGAATTTGCGAGAAGAGCCGTTGATGGGGCTGCTCCATCTTTTCCTGCATTGTGGCTTCTGCAGGTGGGGTTAATTTCTTCAGCACCGCCGTTGGAGAGTTCTTGCGTACCCGTCTGAGTAGATCAAAGCTGTTTTTGGTTGGAACAACAACGTCAATTCCACTATTGGAGCTGGTGGGGTAAGTCCAGAGGGGGAGTTGCCTCCAGCTTTTCTCACTCGGCGCCAGTGGCGACGTCGAGCGTGTCTTTCAAAAGGGACCGCCTCAGCTTTAGAAGCGGATTCTTCATGCCCCCGGCTTTGCTGAGGGGCTGCTGTTGGCGTCAATCTGTTGAAGACTGACATCCTTGGCAGGGTTTGAGGAGGAACGACCAATCTTTCAAAGATCGATCTTCTGATGGGGGAAGCGCTTTTGACGGCTTCGCCTGTAGCAGGAGTTGGGAGGGCTATCCGTTTTGGGGCATCCCCTTCAGGTATTACAAGCCTCGCTGCCGGCCCGTTCCGGTTCTTGCCCAGCATATTGAAGACTAAGCCGTCAGCTTTGGACGGCCCGTTGAGAGGGGCTATTGTGGTCGCCAGTCGATCGAAGACTAACTTCTTGGGAGCTTCCTCTTGTGGCGCTGAGGTACCGAAACTCACCGGTGGGAACATGGTCTCGAAGAATAGTCTAGTAGTGGCTTGTGTTACTTGTCCTACCGGCATTGAAAAGATAGAGGTCGTGTTGGGCCCGTAGGTCACTCCTCCAGCTGGGGTGGAGTGAGTGTTGCTATTGCATGTTGTGCAGTTGAAAGCCATTGATTTTCTCTATACAGGAGCAAGACACCAAATTTTAGTATCTCGAATCCAAAGGCAACCATAGTGAACCGTGATTTTGTTTGCGAAACACGACACACGAAATGTGGAATGGAAAAAGCAAAAGGTCCCACTGGGCGTGCCAGAATCCGTTCACCGCTGAAAACAGAAACGAATTGGGATGGATCGTCTTGCCTGAGTTTGGGGGCAGATGCTATTTGTATTTATCCATCCACCTCTCCGAAAATACCAAGTTGATTTATGACACCATATATCGGAGGTTTGGATAGATGCGGCCGTCGTAGCAGACTTAATCAGATCCCCCTCATTTTATGAGGGGTTTTTGATTGTAGGGACGCTTTTCCCTGCAGGCTCAAGCCCCTGCAGTTAATTACGTTATCGCATTGCGATAATCAATTTCTCTTGCTCCGGAAGTTCATTTCGTGTCGTGTGTATGTTTTGTTTGTTTTGGTTGCCCGTGGATTGTATATGGAGACCAGTTTGTGTCGTCTCCCATAGGGTGCGAATTGGTCTAAAACCATATATCTTAGATTTGGGTTTGTTTCATTTAAGGACCGTTAATCTAGTATGAGATTAAGATTAACTTCAATATATATGAGCATTTGGGGCTCAATTTGTTTTTGCTAAGGACATGTTAGTCTAATTTGAGACTAAGATCCACTTAGCAACATTTTAGGATTATTTTTACTTAAGATCCAGCAAAAGAGCATTTGAGCTCAGCTGGAAGAAAACTTCAGAGACCTAGCCAATTTGGGCGTAATCTGCTTAGTCTTTTCTTTTATTCAAAAGTGCTAAGCACTTATTTGGGCTTTATTTGTTCAGCCCTTTTCATTTTATGTAAAAGTGCTAAGTATTTATTTGAACTCTGATGCTCATATGCATGTCATGTGAAGCATTCAATCATGGGCGCTGCCTAATAAATGTTGAACATTTTAGTCATTTTGACTAAATGTGAAGCATTTCTTATGGCGTCTACATGAGATGCACGTGCGGCGCTGGGCGCTGCCCAATTAAAGCTGAGCACTCAGTTGTTTTGGCTGTATGTGAAGTGCTAAGCACTTTTTGTATGGCGCCCACGTGAGGTGCATGTGCGGCGCTGGACGCTGTCCAATTAGTGCTGAGCACTCAGCTGTTTTGGCTGTATATGAAGTGCTAAGCACTTTTTATATGGCGCCCATGTGAGGAGCACGTGAGACGCCGACCTTCTGTTTTAGGGGCCTGCGTGTTTTTCACATGAGGCGCTAGGCGCTGTTAAAGAGGGACACCCACGTGGGAAGCACGTGAGGCACTAGTTTCTTTTATATATGGAGATTTAATCATTGTTGATATTTTCAGAGAGGTTAAACCTCTGTCAATGGCATTTTGACCATTAACACTCACCAAAATCACTATTTTTGAGGATTTCGGGTTGAGTTTTAGAGAACTAAGTTCTTGATTTGAAAGAACCGAGTTCTTGGAGTATTATGGACTCTATTTTTTTCTTTTTGAATTTATTCTTCCCTGAATGTTAGATTCTCAAGAACAAGATCTTCCCGATAAGAATTAAAATCTCAACTTATGGGAGACTTGTCTTGTAGATCTCAGATCCTGAGAAAGAACTAAGTTCTTTTAAAAAGGTTAAACCCTTAGATGTGATAGAGATATTTTGGTCTCTTTTCTTTATCAAGGGTTTCGAGAAGGAAGGTTTTCTTCTTTGAGAATTGAATTCTCTGTTCTCTCAAGTGCTCACTGTATTTTTTTTTGCAGAACCTTATAGGGGGTTTCCTCTATCTGAGATTTGAAGTCTCGGGTCCTTTATATAGTGGAGGCAGATTGTTAATTGGTTTTTGAGAAAATCTCTCATCGAGAGATTCCAATTGATTTAATTGGTTTCAAAATTGATTTGGGAAATTTTACCCACCGTTGGATCTTTGATCTAAGGACTTCTGTTTTACAGAATATGTTGTTCTTGTTTTTTTTACAAGATTGGAGAAATATTCTCCCATAGACAGAATTTATTCTGTTAAGTAGTGATTTTTAATCACCATTGGATTTTTAATCTAAGAGTTCTCTGTTTTACAGGAAGCAATCTTTTTATTTGGAAAGATTGAGGGAATATATTCCCAAAATAGAATTTTATTCTATTATTAGATCATTGATCCAACCGAGAGTATCTTTTTTATTTAGAAAGATATAGGTGATATTTTCTCCTAATAGAATTTGATTATATATTTTGATGATTTATCATCTCCGTTGGATCTTTAATCCAATGGCTCTGTTTAACAGAGAATATCCCAACTTTTGTTAGGAAAATGTAGAATTCAATTCTACTGATATGAACTTGGGCGCTGATGCTCACGTGTTATGCACGTGGGCGCCACTTAAGAATTTAATTATTATGATAGGTACTTATGCGCTTTGCATATTGGCGCCTGCGTGAGGAGCACGTGCGGTGCCATATAAGAGTTTAACCCTAATGTAATAAGTTCTTCTATGCTTTGCACATTGGCGCCCGCGTGAGGAGCACGTAAGGCTCCACCATAGGATTTAATCATATAAGATTGGCTTTGGTGCTACCGCCCCCGTGGAGAGCACGTGAGGCGCTGCCTCATTAAATTCCAAAAAAGCTTTGCTCTTTTGCTATGTTTAAATATTGGGGAAACAGTTATCTAGTTATCATCATACATAGTTATGGACGTATAAAAGGTTATTACAAAAAGATACATATGCATTCTGATATCAATTTGGTTACCGTGTTTCGATATTCGTTATAGTTCCACATTTGGGTATCTATTTGATACATATGCATCACATGACATATTCACGACACACTACTTGATTTGTTACTTGGATGTATTTACTAATGCCAACAATCCTGATGTGTTGTCCTGACGGACATAACTTGTTGTCTGCATAGACGAGAACTGTACCTGCTTGACCTTGTGTTGGCATTAGATCTATATTGACAATACCTGACTTGAACACAAACCTGAGGGAAAAGGGGAAATCAAGAATGTAATCAAAACATAACTCAAGAGAATATTGTTACTTGTTTGTCGTTTTTCCGAGCGTTACGGAATAATTACTTGTTTGCCATTTTTCTGGGCGTTACAGAATAATCATTACTTGTTTGCTATTTTTCCGGGCGTTACAGAATAATTACTTGATGCTGTTTTTCTGGGCGTTACGGAATATATACTGTTACCGTGGTCCCGTGGAGAATGAACGTGATATATACTGTTGGGTTACAATGAGAATTACATTAATTCATTTCAAAGACTTGTAGAATAGATAACCTAGAGGCACAGACTTTAGGATACACATCACATACATGTAACTCACTATTTCATATCTGTGTTATTCATTAATATTCATGTTTAGTTATATCGTTATATCCTAGTTATCACTGTTATTTTGATATTATGACGCACTGACGTCTGGGTTTTGCATGACCCAACTCTACCTTTGTCACAGGCTAATCATGAGTATTTTAGCAATCAAGCCGAGCAATGAGGAAATGAGCGTGTATTTAGAGATATTTAGTTTAGTTTATTTCCACAGTTTTATTTCTTGATGTGAGCCCATATTGGGACATGTTTTCAGATGTTGTTTATTGGAGCTTGATTCATTTCCGCTTATGCATTTTCCTGATTCTATTTACTGTGGAAGATAAACATGTGTTAGCTAGATTATATATTTTACTGTTCTTGATATCCTATAGACAGCCGTAATGTGACTGTGGTGGGATGATTCCTTGTAACAGGTTGTATGGTTGGCTTTATCACGTACCGTAGTTTACGTATCTTGGGAAGCGGGGCATGACATAATGTTTGAGCTTTGTTATTGCGAAAATCAGTGCCAGGCAATGCTTTTCGATCGGTGAATAGTTGTTTTCTGCCCTCAAGAGAACTCGACTTAAGTAGTATAGAGTTCTCTCCTTTCATTGATCGTTCTTTTGTACCCACAATGCGCCTAGAGAACCCTCAAGGGCTGTTGTATATATGATAAGTGGTTTTCCCTTAACCGGAGTAGTCAGTACCGGCGGATTTTGCAGGTATTGTTTGATTTCTTCTAATGCACTTTGGCACTTTTGATCCTAGACGAACGGGGTCCCCTTCTTCATTAAATGACTGTAGGGACGGAATTTCCCGGAGAGGTTAGCTATGAACCGCCGCATGTACGTGAGCTTTCCTTGGAGAGATCGCAGTTGTTTGAGGGTTCTTGGCGTGGGAATTTCCATAATCACCTTGATCTTTGAAGGGTCGATTTCGATACCCTGGTGACGTATGATGAATCCTAGGAATTTGCCTGAGGAAACTCCAAACGCACATTTTAGAGAATTCATCTTCAGATTATACTTCTGAAGGCGTTGGAACACTATTTTTAGATGTTCCTAATGTTCCTTGTGAGATTTACTCTTCACCACTAGGTTGTCGATGTAGCATTCGATGATCTCGTGTATGAGGTCATCAAAGATCTTTGTCATGGACCTCTGGTATGTAGCGCCAGTATTCTTCAAACCTAAAGGCATCACCTTATAATAGAATATGCCCAGTGGGGTCCGGAAGGCGGTATGCTTTTGGTCTTCTGGATGCATTTTTATTTGGTTTTTTCCTGAAGATCCATCCATGAAGGAGAAGTCCTCATGGGTAGACATGTTATCGATCATCAGCTCGGTAACAGGTACTAAGAAATCATCCTTCGGGCAAGCTTTGTTGAGGTCTCGAAAGTCCACGCAGATGCGTACCGTCCCATTTTTCTTCATCACTGGAATGATGTTGGCGATCCAGTCAAGATATTGAATTTCTTGGATGAAGCCGGAGTCGATTAGTTTCTTGACTTCAGCGTTGATGCTCATCTCAAGTTCGAGTTGTTGGCTATAGTGCCCTCAAGGCAATTATCATAGTCACAGGTATGTGATCATGATGATTGAACGAGGACCTATACCGATAAAACAGTCTTACTCGAGATGATAGTATGCTATCTGGTTTGTCCTTATCATCATATGTTGATAAATCCCATAGGATTCTTGCTTGACTGCCAGCATTGTGATGGCGATCACATATGTGGGAGCTGGGGGTCTATTAGCACATCCTTAAATGTCCCTAGTCGTGGGAGTATCGAGACTGGGTATCGATACTCCAGTGTAGACTGGTATATACTTATCTAGACCCTAACGAAGGGCGGTGGCCGGTCTCACAAGCCATTGGTGTTAGTTGTTCACCTAAGATAGTATGCAGGTGCTCATTGGGTTATGAGTACACTGGACGGACTCGCCGGGAACATGCTAGTTGGTATTATACCTATAGTCAGATAGCAGTTCCCTGGTGACATGTGTACAGGTTAGTATGTCGACCTGAGATCGTCATTTGTCTCATGTGAGTTCCCACTGTGCTTTGATTACTACCCTACCACGGCTCAAAGGAGTCGTGCAAACAGGTTTTAGTTGGGTACAGTCCCGAGCCACATGGAGGCAGTGAGCGGATCGTCGGGGATTCGTCTCTCCCGGTATTGGGGTTGATGTCGCGCAGTGCACGGGTGGCCATCACTAGAAATCCTCGGCTGGGGTATGTGAGAACTACCGATCCAGGATCGATAGTTTCTCGGGTGGTGATGGGTTTCATACCGACACGAATTATCGCGTTGTTAGGGGTCTGACTTTATCCACCCCCCAGACTCGATATGCGATACTCTTAGACGAACAGACCGGACTATACGGATATTGTCACTGACAGGCTCAGTAGGGGTTTGGATGAGTTTGCTCGTCGGCCTTACTTTCGCTCAATACCTGGGTAGCCGTTACGTACAGCTACTGCCGCTGACGTACTTGTGGTTAAAACCACTGCCAGCGTATTGACAAGTCTTTAGAGTCCTACACAGAGGGTTTTTTTCGGTTCAGGCGATATGGTGTAGGTGACGTATGTTGATACATACAGGTGTCCGATTAAATATGTGCATGGACTGCACAGAATTTAATCGGGCGGTTGATAATACTAGCGGCTTAGGATTAAGCCAGATTGTTAAATCAAGTTTTGATTTAATAATTTACATATGTATTTTTATATATGTATTCTAGTATTATTGCTCACTATTTATTTTCTCTCCTTGGCTATTCGTATTTTCGTACGAATACGCGTATGTGTATTTCGATACATATACCGAGAAGCATTCCATATTTATACGGAATGGCATCTAGATGATGCCACCTCATTATTGATTTTCTTTAGAAAATCATTTGTTTTAGATGAGGTGGAAATGGTGACATGGCATGGGTATGGGTTTTGGTCAAAGCATGGTATTTTTCATGTTGTGATTGGTATGGTTCTTATTTCTTTATTGTAAAAAATGGAAATGATAATTTTTGGTGTGGGCATGAGAGGGGGCCGGCCACTCTTTTTGGAGGTGTGAATTTTCTTGTTCATTTTTGTTAGCTTGGTGCTCTCTCACTCTCATGCTCACATAAAAATACTTAGCTAATTTTCATGCCATCTCCTTTGATCATCACCTTATCATCTTCTATGGTTGCTCCATGAGTTTTATGGATGAGAGAAAAAGTTTTAGTGACACTATCCTACACTCCCCACTCTCCACTACTAGCAATTTTAAAGAGTCGGTTGGTTCGCATGGCGAACCTGAAGCTTGCGCCGTTTCCCTCGGGTGGATCATCGGAGATGAAGGAAGACCGGCGACTAAAGTCGATCCGCATCACTTGGAGCTTGGAAATGGTTTAAGACCACCGAAGGACTTGGTTCATTAGGTATAACCATTCTATCTCCTTTTCTGAGATTGCTAGTCTTAGGGTTAATGGTTTCGATCTTGCAAAATCGGGTAATGGTAGCGCCGGGTTTTACGAAATTTTTGTTCCGCATTTGGCCACGTTTCGATGGCCGGGGCGCTCCCACTACCCAACACGAGTCGCATCCTTCTTGGTGCCTGTTTGATTGGCTTTATACCCGGTGATATAGCCAGTTTATGTACTGCCACCTTCGGATCTAGGCCCGGCATTTCAGAGTAGTTCCAAGCGAAGCAATCTTTATACTGCATAAGCACGTCTTTTAATATTGCTACCTGTTTTTCAGATAGCAGTTCACTGACGAACGTTGGTCTCGGATCATTTTCCGTCCCTCAGTCAATTTTTCTTAGGTTTTCCGCCGTGGTGTGTATCCTATCTTCCAGCTATTTTGGTGCCGGCAGAAACTCCGAGATCACCTCGACCTCATCTTCATTTACAAAGCACCCATAAAGGTTATTCATATTCTAGTGCCCTCACTCTTTTGAGAGTGTTATCATATGGCAGGTACGAGTTCGGTTCCATTCTTGATGTTGAGTTGGTCCTATCCTCACGGTATATGTCCTCTTTAACTCATGATTTTGCGGTGGGGTTACCCTCCAGCTGTTGGATAAAGTGAACTTATCTTATTGATACTGGTCTTCTACCCAGTCTTTGAAGGTGAAGCAGTTTTCAAGGGGATGACCTATTACTCGGTGATAGGAGTAATAATCTGGATGAAGGACCTCGTTTATTTTTTCGGGGTGCCGAGACTCCAGAAGTGTCATCATTTGGTGCTTCATGACAAGATTGAATATTTTCCTTGTCTTGTTTTGAGGAAAATAATATTCCCGACATATCTTCTTTATAAAGGAAGGGCTCCAATCGAGTTTTTCTCGATTGCACGACGTCTTGGATCCGCTTTGTTGTTCTCGAACGTTGTTTGCGTTCTTTTCCCTGTTTTACCTCGATTTCGGGATTTTCCCTTTTCGCGAGTTAATACAGTGGGCCGAGGATGAAGAGAGTTATAGACTATCTTCTCCACAGATTGCTGGCTGAGACGCTGCGTCCTAACCTTTTCATAAATGGCTATTTTGTGGCTGTGATCATCCCAGCTCGTTTGACAAGCTTCTTTTATTAACCTGTCAATTTGTTCTCCCAGCAACAGACTTAACATTTTTAGAGCGGGATCTCGCTCCGATTTGACGTCATGGCTATTTGGAAGAGCGTCTTCCGCTTCACTGGAGTTGTTTACGACGCGGAAATTGTGGATCTGCACCCGTTTCTTGGACCGAATGTATCCGAGCCCAGTTGTCTCCATCTTCCCGTTGGGCATCTTCGCTGAGTCCCAAGAATATCCTAATTTTTTTTGTAGAATTGGACTTGTCGAACAGTTTTTTCGAGGGGTACACTTTGGCAACTTAACAGCCTTTTTAATCCCTCCGCGTAATATTTTGGCAGACGGATGGGTTGAAACCTATCGAGTGCAAAATCATCACCATGCCAGACTTCTTTTTCTACTTTATTCTCCGTAGATTGGTAAAATAAGATCGCTTTTTCACCTCTTCGCCAAGGAGGCACGCAGAAAATTTGCAGTTCTTGTACGTTGTATGTATGGAGCACATTAAGTTCCTTGTAGTGTGGAGGTGGATCCATTGTAATTTGTAGACTTTGATTTGTTCCGGCGAAAGTTTGCATTGAAGGGCGAACGGAGAACACAGCATTAGCCTCGTCCTCTGAGTCACTGCCAAAGACCAAAATTGGAGTAGATGCTTATTGTTTTCTCTTTGGGGTTGCCACAAGTAGACTATTTCTTCGCCTTCCTTGGTATCGCTCCTAAATATCGGGATAGTAGCAATGGATTTCTGTTTATCCTCCGACTTGTGACACCTTTTGGTATCCTCAAAGTCTAGTATGAAGTACTTTGCTTCTTCATATTTCCGGACTTCATTTACCAAGAACGGGTTTAGCTCTCCCATGACAGTGGACTCCGAACCATCCTTGAAATACTTCATACACTGATGTTGTGTAGAAGGGATAATGTTGTACTCGTATAACCAAGGCATGCCGAGCAAAACATTATAACAAGTCTTGGCGTCAATGACATGAAATTTGATGTCAGCGATGAGCAACCCGAAGCACAACGTCAATATTACGGACCCAAGAATTCATGACTACTGTGAGTCAAACCCAGAGGTGGTAATTTTGTCTCGGGCCAGGTGCTGAACGTTCATGCAAATCTCCTTCAGCACTCTCACGTTGAGAAGGTTGATGGAGGATCCGTTGTCGACTAGTATTTTCCCTATCTTGATGTCGTGGCAGTACTCGGTGACGTATAATGGGCGGTTATGTTCGCACGTACTGAGGAGGAAATCTTCATCGCTGAATGTAATGTCAGCCGTTTGGACCTCTTCCAGTTCATCCTTCATCTTTTCTTCTGCGAAGAATGTAGGGTTACTAGGCACAGTCACAAGGGTCTATAAGGCATCAACCATGTCCGATTTAAAATTTAGACGTGCCGAACAACCTAAAGCGAGGATCTTTGCTAGATTATTAGGGTTAAATATGCAAGTAAACAACTTTACTTCTAAGAGTTAGAGATTACAACCTTTGTAGTCCGTTCCTTCACTTCTAAAGCTCCGTGTTGAGATCCCTTCGCTGCGATCATCATATATCCGGACTCTAGAGAGGCTCCATGAAGAGAAGATACAACCTTGCTTCCAATCTTCAATAACAAAGATGATCTACCTTGAAGAAACTCAAACCCAACCTCTTTCTTTACTAAACAAGTATTAACAAAGCAAACACCCTAATCTAAGCGGCTAGAATAGATGAGGATGATGAAGTAGGAATTTAGCTCTCATTTTCTTTCTTTATCTCACTCGTTTTCATCACTTATGAAAAAGCTAGAAAGCTTTTTCATTATAAGAAGAAGGAAGAAGAAGAAGAATATCTTTTGTGATGAATAATGAATCAAGTGTGAGGTTAGAATTGCAACCATGGGTTAAGTTAGAAGACTTAACCCTTGTAAAGATTTAACTATGGTTAAAGGGTTGGGTTGGGTTAAAGAAATATCTTTGCAAAATATCACAAAATATCAAGGTCAAAGTCAAAGCTTCAAGCTGCTTCTTGAAAGCTTCATGAAAGCTTAACCTTAATCCAAACCCTAACCATATTTAAACTCCACAAATCATGTTGCATTTATAACCATAACATGTTACAATATTATATATCACATATACAATATTTATTGTAACAAAATAAAATAATACAATTAACATATATCGCATATATATCAATGTATTACCCGAGTGAGAAAAAGAATCTTTAAGTGAGCTTATATTAGTTAATGTAATTTAATATATCAAATATATAATTATACATTAAATTATCGAATCAACACTTGATCCGATAATCCGGCTATTTCATAAATAACCGACTAATATAATCTGTATCAGTTCATCGAATCAACACTTGATCCGATGACCCGGCTATATCACATATACCCGGCCGATATCTCATATCGCGAGAATCCAATACGGTATCGCATACACGTATTATTTCCGGTCCTGCACATATCACATATGTGCTCCTACTCCATTTTTCCTGAGCCAGGAAACCTCTGTGTAGGACTCTAAAGAATCGTCAATACGCCGGCAGTAGGTGATGATCAAATCAAACATCCACAAGCTGCCAGTGGTGAGCTAAACGTAACAGCCACCTAGGTATTGAGCAATCAGAAGATCAACAAGCAAGCCTGTACATTCTCCCGTTAATCAAACCAGTAACACTCCCGTACAGTCCGGTCTCTTCGTCTGATATGTCGTATATCTCGCCTAGGGGTGGTAAACGTCAGACCCCAGTAGCTTGATAAGTCGTGTCGATATAAGGTCCATAAGAGTTCGAGAAACTACTGATAACACTTACCAGTAAATCTCAGCAACCCTGGCCAGGGATTTTCAGTTACAGCCAATCGAACACAGCGCAACATCAACTCCCTATACCGGGAGAGATCCTATCGCTCATTGCCTCCATGTGATTCGGGACTGTACCCAAAAGCCACCTTTTTGCATGCCCTCTTGGACGTGGTATGATGGAAATCAAAGCACAGTGGGAATCACACAAGACTCTATGACGATCTCGGGTCTACAGACTAACCTGTACCAGTGTCACCAGAGAGCTGCCATCTGACGTGAGGTATAATACCATCTGGGAGTTCTCGGCGAGTCCGTCCAGTGTACCCAGTCTCCACTGATCACCCGTATACCTTCTCTGATGTCAAACACCAATGGATATGGGATCATCCATCGCCCATCATATGGGTCAAGAAGCGCATACGCTAGTCTACTCTGGAGTATCGATGCCCTGTCTCGGTACTCCCACGACTAGGAACATTTGAAGGATGTACTTGGCGACTACACTGTCCCCACTAGTATGATCTGCATCATAGTCCTGGTAGTCAAGTACTCATTCTAAAGGGCTTTATCAACATGTGACATAGAGACAATCAGAGTACATGTTAAGATAATGAGTAACCAGATAACATACTATCATGTCGAGCAAGAAAGTCCTCCCTATATATGTCCAAGCATCCACTACAATATACAACGTATGTACAGTAATGGCCTCTAGGGCATACATATAACTAACAAAGAAATCTTGGAACTGATCGGGCTTTTGTAGTGCCTTGATCAGAGAATCTCGTGCCTCTTTGGACAGTAGGAGAGCATCCAATATGCTCGGTTGTGAGGGTATTTTTCTCAGATGTGCCAGGACGTTGTAATCCACCTTGTTTATCTTAGGCAAATCTTTTGCCGCTAGCTCTTTGACTGCTTCTTCATCGAAGGCGATCTCCTCGGGGATTTTTCCTTTTCCTTTGTTCTTTCTGTTCGAACCTTTGTTTGTAGGTCCGAGGTTCCTCTCAGGCAGCGTGCGGTTACACAGATGAATATTCTCGCAGTTTTTCTGCTCCTCTTCTTTTTCGGAAGATGAGTCTTTGAAGAGAGGGCTGAGAGATGTTTCGTCCTCAGAATCGCTTCCGAAGGTAAGGACTTGGGGGTTTCCCCCTTCCGAACTGGTACCGACCATATGACAGTTGCCAGTCGTTTCTTCATGCGCGTTTGTCACACGTTTTTGCCGTCGATGAGCATGAGTTTTGCACTTTATTCTCTTGAAGTGTTTTTGAAGGGCAACGTATCCTTTCCATCACTTCTTGAAGGCACTGTATTCCTCGGTGGGGTGGGTGACCCTCCGATAATATAGGCCATAGTTTAGGCATGCATCTTCTCCTTCGAGGCATATAACCTCGGGAATGTTCCTTACGAGAGGTGGGAGCTTCATTCCTATTAACAGGGCTTTGGCAAACCGCTTCTCTATTTTGATCCTGCTCTTATTTGCAGCAGGTGTACTTTGGTTTGGTTGGAGTACTTTATGACTCATCCTTACCGTAGCTTCTTTGTCCTGACGCTGACGTTTAGCCTTTTCGTATATGGCTGTCTCGCGTTCTCGGTCAACATTACTTTTTTGAAAGGCTTCGTTTAACAGCCTATCGATCCGGTTTTCCAGCAGTTCTGAGGATTTTAGCGCCGATTCTTCCCCCAGTTCCTATGCATTGTTTTCTGATGCTGAGGAAGCCTCTTTGTCATATAATGACGAATGGGAGACCATGTGGCAAGTTGCTACACGGTCTTCGATGTCTTTTGATGAGTCGTTTTCCTCATCGTAGTCACTATCTTCGTCCTTAAGAATATGCTTGAGGAACTCTTCTAGCGTGACCGGTGTACGCTTCTTCTGGTTGTACTGTTCCAGCGCGTCAATGTATTTTTGTAGATTTGTGCACTTTTCGTCATACTCGGCAGGCTGCACAGGTTTCTTGGTCTTCTTCTTGGTCTTCAATGACTTTGAAGGCTTGATTAAGGGGTTTTTTCCCCTTGTCAACATTTTTCAGTATGGGACGAGGTTTTAACATCCCTTCAATTATTTCGGGTTCAAGTGGGCTTTTCTACCTGACTGCTGGACATGCTTGTAGGTTCTTTAGCATTCTTTTGGTTTTTGCTGAAAGAACAACTTTCCATGGAGTTTCTTCCATGAGTGAGTATGATTCCCCCTGTGCGTCCACCTTTTTTAGAGTGTGCTTCTGGGGTGGGTTTACCTTCCAGTTATTAGACAGTGTGAATTTTTCCTGTTGATACTGGTCTTCGACCCAATTCTTGAAGACGCAGTAATCCTCAATTGGGTGGCTCACCATTCTGTGATAGGAGCAGTAGTAAGGGTTGTTGACATCGCCGGGTTGTAGTGGGTCTAGAAATGTGATGAGTTTATTATCCATTGCCAATTCGAACAGTCTCCTCGTCTTGTCGCGGGGAAACGAGTAAGTGCATCCTAGTCTTTCCTCTAAGGACAGGCGCAGATGCGCGTTGTTTTGGCGAACAGCCGGTTTTGGGCCACTCGGTTGTTGTTGTGTATTGGCAACGAAGACTTATTCCCCTTTACCGTTGGCATTACGAGGGTCTTTATTTGAGGAGGAAGGCCCGTGGTCCATATGGTCCATTTGAGCCAATTTATCTATCAGAGCCTGGAAGGTAGTTGGTTTGAAAAATGTCATGAACTGGGACACATCCGTTTGAGGATTAAGGTTCTCGATGAATATGCCCATGGCAGGGGATTCTTCAATGTGTTGTTCGCACTTAGACCATAGGTTCCGCCACCGGATCGCGTATTGGACCCAGGTTTCTCTCGGCTTTACCCTGGTATTGATTAATACCGTAATTTGAGTGCGCTCACTCGCGCTGGCGAAATGCTGTGTGAACATCAGTTTCATCTCTGTGAATGTTTTTACGGAGTCATTTGGGAGCTCTGAGTACCATTCAAAGGCTGTTTCTGACAGGCTGCCAACGAACTCGCGAAACAACAGTTTATCATCGCTTCCAGTGTTGCCGCACAGTGCTCTGAATTGCGTGACATGATGATAAGGGTTGCCTTTCCATTTTTATACATGGAATTTGGGGATCGTATACCCCGGCGGGTACTTGATTTGATCATACCAGCCTGGATACGGTCGTCCAGTTCTGACGATTTGGCCAGCAGTTTCATTAGCTTGATGAGCTCTTATTTGTGGAGCAATATAATCATCAAGGGCGGCCTTGAATATCGTTTCCTCCTTGGCTGCTGATAAGGCCGGAGGAGGGTTTGATGTTTCCCCCTGTCATCCTCGACGATTATCGGCGGATCTTCGGCCGGGGGTTCTGGCTGGATCATCATTCCAACTATGTTCTGGAATAAGAGAGCCATCTATTTTATGTTAGCAGCTTGCACAGCGGCTTCCTTGTCCTTTCTCTCGAGCACCCTTCGTAGGAACTTTGTATCGGTCTCCTGCTCTTGGCGCTGTTCAGCTTCTTTGTCCGGACTTTCTTTCTGTCCGGTAAGTGCTGACATTTTGGTCAGTATTTCCTGGAGCTTCTGTTGTATCTCCTGAGCCTTGGTCAGCGATCGAGTTTGCGGTCGGTGACTCACCGAAGCACGGCTTTCTTCTTTTCTCGAAGCTATGTAGACCGTTTGTATTGTTATACCCCCGGCCTTGAGGCGTTTAGGTCTATCACCTTTGGAATTTTCCACGGGCGATAGAGTTTTTTCCAACCTCGTTCTTTTATGGAAGATTGATGTTGAAGGAGCCGTTATGACAGCCACCTGCTTAGGCGAAGTCCTCTGCTGTATGGCGGAGGAGTAATCCTTTTCTTGTTGATCCTTCAATTTCTTCGGTCGACGAGAGTAGTTCTGGTCAATCACAGAGTCTCTGACTTTTCGCCAGACCCTATGAATTTGTGAGAAGACCCGCTGATGAGGCTGCTCTGGCTTTGCCTGCACTGTAACTTCTGCAGGCGGGGGTGATTTATTTAGCACTGCCGTTGGAGAGTTTTTTCGCACCCTCTTAAGCGGATCAAAGCTGTTCCCGATCGGAACATCAACGTCTACTTCCACTATTAGAGCTGATGGGATGAGTCTAGAGGGGGAGTTGCCTCTAGCTTTTCTCACTCGGCGCCAGTGGCGACGTCTAGCGTGTCTTGCTGAAGGAACCACCTCAATTTTGGAGGCGGCTTCATCACGCTCCTGGTTTTGCTGAGGAGCTACAATTGGTGTCAGCCTGTTGAAGACCGGCATCCTTGTTAAAATTTGGGGAGGGCCGAACAATCTTTTGAAGACCGGCTTTCTAATGGGGGAAGCACTTTTGACGGCTTCGCCTGTAGCAGGAATTAGAAAAGATATCTGTTTTGAGGTAGCCCCTTCAAGTATCACGAGCTTCTTTACGGGCCCGTTTGTGCTTTGCTCAGCCTGTTGAAGACTGAGATGCTAGATTTGGATGGCCCGTTGAGAGGGGTCATTGTGGTTACCAGTCGATTGAAGACCGGCCTTTTTAGAGATTTTTCTTATGGCACTGAGGCACCGAAACTCATAGGTGGGATCATGGTCCTAAAGAACAATACAGTAGTGGCTTGTGTGATTTGTCCCACTGGCATTGAAAACATAGAGGCCGCGTAAGGCTTATAAGTCACTCCTCCAGTTGGGGTGGAGCGAGAGTTGTTGTTGCATGCAGTGCATTGAGAAGCCATCGATTTTCTGCATCGGAGCAAGGTAAAAAGTTTTAGTACCTCGAATCCAAGGGCAACCATAAAGAATCACAATTTTGTTCGCGAAACACGACACACGAATATGGAGTGGAATGAGAAAAAGGTCCCACCGGGCATGCCAGAATCTGTTCTCTGCCGAAAACAGAGATGAACTGGGATGGATCGTCTTGCCTGAATTGTTAGTTGTATGTATGCCCTAGAGGCCAGTATTGTACAGATTATGTATATTATATTGGATGCTTGGACATATATAGAGATGACTTTCTTGCTCGACATGATAGTATGCTATCTGGTTGCTCTTTATCTTAACATGTACACTAGTCTCTTTATACTGTCTTATAGTTACATGTTGGTATAGCCCTTAGGATTTGTACTTGACTACCTGGACTATGATGCAGATCATACTAGTGGGGACATGGTAGTCCATAAGTACATCCTTCAAGGTCCCTAGTCGTGGGTGTATCGAGACGGGGCATCGATATACCAGAGTAGACTAGCGTATACGCTTCTCGACCCATGTGATGGGCGATGGATGATCCCATATCCATTAGTGTTTGACATCAGAGATGGTATACGGGTGCTCAGTGGAGACTGGGTACACTGGACGGACTCGCCGAGAACTCCCAGATGGTATTATACCTCACGTCAGATGGCAGTTCTCAGGTGACACTTGTACATGATAGTCTGTAGACCCGAGATCGTCATAGAGTCTTGTGTGATTCCCACTGTGCTTTGATCTCCACCTTACCACGTCCTTGAGGGCGTGCAAAACGGTGGTCTTTGGGTACAGTCCCGAGTCACATGGAGGCAATGAGCGATAGGAGGGGTTTCGTCTCTCTCGGTATTGGGGGTAGATGTTGCGCTGTGCTCGATTGGCCGTAACAGGGAAGTCCCTGGCCAGGGCTAATCAGAGATTTGCTGGTAAGTGTTACCAGTAGTTTCTCGACCCGTTATGAGCCTCACATCGGCACGACTTATCGGGTTATTGGGGTCTGACGTATACCACCCCTAGACTTGATATGCGACGTATCAGACGAAGAGACCGGACTGTATAGTAAGTGTTACTGGTCGGATTCGCAGGAGTGTGAGCGGGCTAGCTCGTCGATCTTCTGATCGCTCAATACCCGGGTGGCCGTTACGTTTAGCAGACCGCTTGCGGCTTGTGGGTGCTTGATATGATCATCATCTTCTACCGGCGTATTGACGAGTCTTTAGAGTCCTACACAGAGGTTTCCTGGTTCAAGCAAAACGAAATAGGAGCGCATATGAGATATGTGCAGGACCGAGAATAATGCGTGTATGTGATACCGCATTTCATTCTCGCGATAAATGTTTCGATTGGTTATATTTGATATGACCTAGTTATCGAATCATTGATTCGATAAATCGATACATTGAATACTGGTCGGTTATGTGCGACATGACCGGATCATTGAATCAAATGTTGATTTAATGATTTAATGTATAATTATATATTTGATATATTACTTTGCATTAACTAGTATTGGTTCACTTTATACGGATTTTCTCACTTGATGCACATAGTATATGTGATATGCTTTTGTGCACTTTTTTGTATCATGTTTGATGATACTTGATCATTTAGTTAAGTATATAGAATTAATCCATGGTTAATTTGATAATTAGGGTTTTTGCATATTCATTTATTTATTTATTTATTTATTTATTTGTTTATTTATTTATTTGGAAAAGATAAAGATAAGAATGGTGGCTTTCTTTGTCATTAGTTGAAGCTTCATGAAGCCTTGACTTTTGTAACCATCCTTATCTTCATGCTTAACCCTAACCCATCCAATTGACCATGGTTAATTCTCTACACTTAACCCTAGTTTGAGTTATGATAAGTATTTGATTTTCTATTTCTTTTAGATAGAACTTATCATAACCATGATCTTCTTCTTCTTCTTCAAGCTCAAGGTCCATCAATGGCAACTTGAGTTAAAGTGAGATAAATCCAATTCTAAAGTGAACCCACCTCCTATTTCTTTACCCTCTACCTCTTGCCAAGTGGTTTTGGGTGTTTTCTTCACAAGTTTCACTACTTGGTGAAGTCGGAGCTTGAACTAGTGCAACCTCGACGTAGATCGTCTTTGACACGAAGCCGTCGAACTATTCCGATCACTTCTCCGATGAAGCCGTCGCGAGAGTCCGAGGTTCGTGATGGACAGCGAGGGGACGACCACATGGAGCTAAGCAAGTGGATATCCGGATCTACAAAGGTTGTAGTTTCCGACCTTTAGTTTATTTGCTAACTAGTTTAGTTTTTCGCCTAGAATTCTAGTCTACGATCCGTGTTAGGGTTTCTCGGCACCAATAATTTTTTAAATTGGCATGTTCGATGCCTTGTGAGACCTCTATAGGGTGCCTAGGAACCTTTCAGTGGTATCAGAGCCTAGCTAGAGCCTTAGGCGAAGTCTAGACGGAGTTTGAAGTCCGAACGAACCCGAAACCCCGATACCCAAGAGCTCTCTGGACATTCTCTGAAATCTGGGAATTTTTGATATTAAAAATGCTTAAAAAATTCACCAAAGAATTATAAGAATTACTGTGTAAAACGTTTCCCATGAACAGTTCCTTGAGCCGCGGAAACGCGCGGCAGAAGCATGGCTTCTGCCGCTGTTCCGCGGCCGTATAATGACGTCAGCAATGTTTCACTGCACAGTAATACCTGATAAATTCTGGTGAGTTTTCTGGGTATTTTTAAATTTATTTAAGGGTTGAGTGCTCTGGGGTTATATTGGGAATCGACGATTCGATCGGAATATCAAACTTTGTCTAAGTATTTTTCCAGATAACTGTAGAATATGTTAAAGAGTTCGACCGGATATAAATACCCAAGTTTTCCCCTGCCGGAATAATTCCAAGTGTTGGATTTTTCTGTGGTTAAAAGACGTTCTGAGTAGTGCAAGTAACGCGATGGTCCCTCTAGAAGACAACAAACCTTAACTCGATTATGTGACCGTCTTGAACTGCCCTTTGAACCTTCGGGTTTGGGGCAGTACGGCGTGCCACATGTGAGGCGTTGGCTTGACCCTTCTACGGCTGGACCGTTGGTACTGAGGTATGAAGTGAATGTCTTTGAACCTATTTCATGTGTTGATCGGTGTCGGGAAAACTTGGGTGTTCGAATGTTCGATCGGAAAGTTTGATATATTCTATTTATCCGGAATTGGATACAATAATTGGAATTCACAAACAGTTATGAGATAACTGGATGAATGTTATAAATCTAGCAGTTTAGTCCCATACGATATTGAAAAGAGTTTTCGATAATGAGACTAAAATGCGGGATTTATATCAGTTAGGCATGTGATGTCTAAAGAGGTTGCGGATTCCAACTGTTGTAGTTTTACACTTTCTTTTCTGTGACCGTAAGTGTAATATGTGATATCGCCGGTTTCGTTGCTATATGTCAACGACAATTGGGATGGACATATTTACTTACGTTGATGACATGTGATATTATGTGTTGCTGGAAATGTTATATTGGATCGTCGTGTTTGAATAGCCCGGGGGTTTTTATGTGAGATGAGTGTTTTTTCATTTTCATTCATGTAAAAACTTGTATGTAATATTCTTTCATTTGGGGCGCTTCCAGGTAGCGGAAGTTGTCACCCGTTGTATATTATTTACTTTTCCGCATTAGGATAGACCCAAGGAGGGGAGCACAAGTAACCGGGTTCTGGGGTCCAGTGGGAGACCAACTCGAGGAGTCGAGTCCGGGTCTCCTAACCCTAGAATTGGCAGGGTTGCTTGCCGCTCTCGTAGGGGTCTAGGGGTGTGGGATTGACTATTCATCACGACCGTGGAATCCGTGTTTTATACTGGCTCGTATTGAAAACACGGACGTCCTAGTATATCCAATATTTCATATGTTTATTCTGCTGCGATATCTGTGATGTGACTCTATGATGGATATAGTATATAGTATATATGATATATTATATAGACGTTACTTATGTTTTACACCCGCGCTAGCCCTGCCCTGCTCTGTCGTCAGTTACCTAACCTAACGGTGCACGAGGGGACATCGAGGCGAATGCGGATGGCATAAGTGTACGTCATATCTATCTGTGATGTTTAGGTATTTAAATGATGGGACTTCATTAATGTGATTAATGAAAGATAAGAAACCTAAGATGTTGTGGAATCGAATTTTAAAATTAAAAGGTAGCTACAGTTCTTGCTTTGCACAGCGGTATATATGATATACCCTGCACCTTATTCGATGAGGAAAGGACCGAGATCCCTTCACCGGGAGTGACTCTTTTAGCAATAACTGGCAGATGCTACACACTCGGTTTGCTTTTGACTGCTTTTGCGTTTTTGCTTTGCACAGCGATATATATGATATATCCCGCACCTCATTCGACGAGGAAAGGACCGAGATCCCTTCACCGGGAGTGACTCCTTTAGCAAAACTAGAAAAGCCTCAAAATCACTCCATTTTTTAAAACTTCATTCGATTCTACAACGATATCAAGTTCATTACGCAATAGGTTTTCAGAAAAACCTGTCGTAGCCCTCCGTCATTTCAGATAAGTACTATTTAGTATTCGTGCTGCGGTTGTTTGGCATGCGTCAAGGCGTAGTGTACGGTAGCTAACTAGTATTTATCTGCTTATGCATATGATGCAGATTGGATTAGGGTATTCGCACGGCATTGTTTGGCATGCGTCAAGGGTCGTGCGGGTGGGTTTAATTCAATCAGGAAATGACGGGTTGAACTTGACTAGCGGACTATGGGTTGTTTGGCATGCGTCAAGGTCATAGCACGCTAGGGGCAAAAGATTATCGGGAATTTCAAGTGTTGAAATTTGCAATGAGATTGCATACCTTCTATGAGATAGTTGGATCCCGATACCCACTGCGAGTAAGAGTTACTCCTGGGAGAGTTTTACACATTGCAATTAGCTGATCAAGTAGGTGTCTAGAAAGGTGTTAACGGGGTTACGCCTCTGGGAAAACGAGGTTTACATTAATTAGGTTCGTGCGAAAGCACGGGGGACCTCCTTCAAAGTACCGACACTGGCCTGGCTGAAAGATTGGCGAACTTGTAGTATGTAATTAATCCCGGCTAGTCTTTCCTTTTAGGGTTTGGAGGAAGATTTGATAAAAAGCAGTGGGAGCCATCCTGATTAGATAAGATAATAACCAATCTGATCTTGCACGAGCTTACGCTAAAGTGTTTTCTTCTCTCTCTCTCCAGGTAGCGACCATTTCATGCCTTAATAAAGATAATAATATGGATGTATTGACCGAACCCGCATGTTATACTGTGCTGGGGAACGTTGGTTCCATTCTTTCCTATAAGAGTTATAGGAATGAACAGGATATAGGGGAATACCAGGATTCCCATGCCACCCGAATGAAGAAAGTACATGTTGATGCATTTTCTTCGGGTGTGTTCGTTACTGAGAACTGTTTCTCTATTTGCTCTACGTCCTGGGTATTGGATACCGGGTCAGGATCCCATATATGTAATCAGTTACATGGGCTTAGGAAAGGTAGAGAACTTGGAGAAGGTGATAAAGACATTAGAGTTGGAAATGGTGCAATTGTTGCAGCTAAGACTGTCGGAGAATATCACCTTGTATTACCAACTGGAAATACATTGGTTCTGAACGAATGCTATTACATGCCGAACCTGATATGCAACATTATATCGGTTTCTTTATTAAGTAAAGAGGGATATAATTTTGTATTACAGGACAATGTTATAAACATTTTCCGTAACCAAAAGTTGGTTGGATCAGGCACGTTATGCAATGGCATTTATGTTCTAAATCAATCAACAGTTCTGAGTTTAACAAACACACACAAGAGGAAGAGTTCTGAACTCAACGAATCCTTCTTGTGGCATTGTAGACTGGGTCACATCAATGCGACACGACTAGCTAAGTTGCATAAAGATGGATATTTAAATCCGTTTGAATTTTCATCTTATGACACTTGCCAGTCATGTCTCAAAGGCAAGATGACCAAAACTCCGTTTACGGGACACGGAGAAAGAGTTACCGAACTCTTAGGACTGATACATAGTGATGTATGCGGTCCTATGTCTACACATGCCAGGGATGGTTCTTCATACTTCATTACATTCACTGACAATCTCTCTAGGTTCGGGTATGTGTTCCTGATGAAACACAAATCAGAAGCTTTTGAGAAATTTAGGGAATATAAACAAGAAGTTGAGAACCAAACCGGAAAAAGTATTAAAATCCTTCGATCTGATCGAGGAGGTGAATACTTGAGCAATGAATTCCTGGACTTCCTAAAAGAGAATGGGATTCTATCTCAGCTGACTCCTCCTTATACACCACAGCACAACGGTGTATCTGAACGGAGAAACCGCACCCTATTAGATATGGTGCGCTCAATGATGAGTACAGCTGAGTTACCTATTTCCTTCTGGGGATATGCGCTTGAGACAGCCATGGACCTATTGAATAGAGTTCCTACCAAATCAGTGCCTACCACTCCATATGAGATATGGAAAGGGAAGAGACCACATCTTAATTATATTAAGATATGGGGTTGTCCAGCCTATGTCAAAAGACAAAATCCGGACAAACTCGAGGCAAGATCTGTCTTATGTAAGTTTGTAGGATATCCCAAAAATTCACAAGGGTATATCTTCTACCACCCCGAGAAACAAAAGGTGTTTGTTTCTCGACATGCCACTTTCTTAGAAAAAAGTTTTCTTATGAAACAAATAAGTGGCATTGAGGTAGAACTGGAAGAGGTTCCAGCGACACAGACTACAACAGAAGATTTGGTTGAACCAGAGGATTCCGTAGTTCCCGATGAACCCCAGCCTCTCCGCCAATCTAGTAGGGTTCCTCGCCAACCTGAGAGATACTACGGTTTTCTCATGGATGGTGGGAGCGAGGATTGCATCATGGAGGATGATGACCCAACTAGCTTCGAGCAGGCCATCACGAGTAGGGACTCGGTGAAATGGCTGGATGCTATGCGGTCCGAGATGGATTCCATGTACACCAACAAAGTATGGACTTTGGAAGTTGCTCCTGAAGGGGTAAAACCCATTGGGAGCAAGTGGATCTTTAAGAAGAAACTTGGTGTAGATGGGAAAGTGGAGACTTTCAAAGCTAGACTTGTAGCAAAGGGTTTTCGTCAAAGACCAGGTGTGGACTATGACGAAACCTTTTCTCCAGTGGCTATGCTTAAATCCATCCGAATCATGCTTGCCATTGCTGCCTTTCATGACTACGAAATCTGGCAAATGGATGTTAAGACCGCCTTTCTAAATGGTGATTTAGAAGAGTGCGTGTACATGACTCAGCCAGAGGGCTTCGTAGACAGTGGGAGCAGCGGGAAGGTGTGCAAGCTGCTTAAATCCATTTATGGATTAAAGCAAGCATCGCGGAGTTGGAACATCTGCTTTGACGTCGTTATCAAAGAGTTTGATTTCGTCAAAAATCCAGATGAACCTTGTGTCTACAAGAAGGTGGCAGAGAGTAAGGTTGTCTTCCTCGTATTGTACGTAGACGACATACTCTTGATAGGAAATGATATTCCTATGCTGCAAGCGGTCAAGCTCTTCTTATCACAAAGATTCTCAATGAAAGATCTTGGTGATGCCTCCTGCATATTGGGAATTAGGATCTATAGAGATAGATCCAAACGGATTTTGGGATTGTCCCAATCCAGGTACATTGACACCATACTAAAGAGGTTTAGTATGGAAGAGTCCAAGCGTGGG
Organism: Agapanthus africanus; assembly: GCA_030015575.1. Lineage (NCBI taxonomy): Eukaryota > Viridiplantae > Streptophyta > Magnoliopsida > Asparagales > Amaryllidaceae > Agapanthus > Agapanthus africanus. The sequence continues at coordinate 123,409,408 of CM057350.1, read as the reverse complement.
AACTTGCCCACGATCTCTGGAGTCACTCTCTCCAAAGAGATGTCTCCTAAGACTGATTTGGAGAGAGCTCGCATGCAAGGGATACCCTATGCTTCGGCAGTAGGCTCTATCATGTATGCAATGCTATGTACCAGACCCGATGTAGCATACTCACTAAGTGTAGTGAGCAGGTATCAAGCTGATCCTGGAGAGAGTCACTGGACAGCTGTAAAGAGCATTCTCAAGTACTTGCGAAGGACTAGAGATATGTTCTTGGTGTTTGGTAACGGAGAACTCCAAGTGGAGTCCTTTACCGATTCGAGCTTCTAGAGTGATAAGGACGACTCTAAGTCGCAGTCGGGCTTTGTCTTTACCCTTTACGGAGGGGCGGTTAGCTGGAAGAGTTCCAAGCAGGAAACCGTGGCAGACTCGACGATGGAGGCTGAATACATCGCTGCCAACGATGCTGCCAAAGAGGCTGTCTGGATCAAGAAGTTCATTTCTGAACTAGGAGTGGTTCCATCCATTGAGTGTCCAATACCTTTGTATTGCGATAACAATGGAGCGGTGGCTTTGGCCAAGGAACCCAGGTCCCATCAGCGGTCCAGGCATATTCTGAGGCGGTATCACCTGATCCGGGAGATAGTTGATCGCCGGGAGATCGAGGTCAGGAGAGTTGACACGAAGAACAACACGGCGGATCCACTCACGAAGGCCATTCCCCAGATACAGTTTGAGAGACTCTTCGGGATGCTCGGTATGAGATACTACAGCAGCTGGCCCTAGTGCAAGTGGGAGATTGTTAGTTGTATGTATGCCCTAGAGGCCAGTATTGTACAGATTATGTATATTATATTGGATGCTTGGACATATATAGAGATGAATTTCTTGCTCGACATGATAGTATGCTATCTGGTTGCTCTTTATCTTAACATGTACACTAGTCTCTTTATACTGTCTTATAGTTACATGTTGGTATAGCCCTTAGGATTTGTACTTGACTACCTGGACTATGATGCAGATCATACTAGTGGGGACATGGTAGTCCATAAGTACATCCTTCAAGGTCCCTAGTCGTGGGTGTATCGAGACGGGGCATCGATATACCAGAGTAGACTAGCGTATACGCTTCTCGACCCATGTGATGGGCGATGGATGATCCCATATCCATTAGTGTTTGACATCAGAGATGGTATACGGGTGCTCAGTGGAGACTGGGTACACTGGACGGACTCGCCGAGAACTCCCAGATGGTATTATACCTCACGTCAGATGGCAGTTCTCAGGTGACACTTGTACAGGATAGTCTGTAGACCCGAGATCGTCATAGAGTCTTGTGTGATTCCCACTGTGCTTTGATCTCCACCTTACCACGTCCTTGAGGGCGTGCAAAACGGTGGTCTTTGGGTACAGTCCCGAGTCACATGGAGGCAATGAGCGATAGGAGGGGTTTCGTCTCTCCCGGTATTGGGGGTAGATGTTGCGCTGTGCTCGATTGGCCGTAACAGGGAAGTCCCTGGCCAGGGCTAATCAGAGATTTGCTGGTAAGTGTTACCAGTAGTTTCTCGACCCGTTATGAGCCTCACATCGGCACGACTTATCGGGTTATTGGGGTCTGACGTATACCACCCCTAGACTTGATATGCGACGTATCAGACGAAGAGACCGGACTGTATAGTAAGTGTTACTGGTCGGATTCGCAGGAGTGTGAGCGGGCTAGCTCGTCGATCTTCTGATCGCTCAATACCCGGGTGGCCGTTACGTTTAGCAGACCGCTTGCGGCTTGTGGGTGCTTGATATGATCATCATCTTCTACCGGCGTATTGACGAGTCTTTAGAGTCCTACACAGAGGTTTCCTGGTTCAAGCGAAACGAAATAGGAGCGCATATGAGATATGTGCAGGACCGAGAATAATGCGTGTATGTGATACCGCATTTCATTCTCGCGATAAATGTTTCGATTGGTTATATTTGATATGACCTAGTTATCGAATCATTGATTCGATAAATCGATACATTGAATACTAGTCGGTTATGTGCGACATGACCGGATCATTGAATCAAATGTTGATTTAATGATTTAATGTATAATTATATATTTGATATATTACTTTGCATTAACTAGTATTGGTTCACTTTATACGGATTTTCTCACTTGATGCACATAGTATATGTGATATGCTTTTGTGCACTTTTTTGTATCATGTTTGATGATACTTGATCATTTAGTTAAGTATATAGAATTAATCCATGGTTAATTTGATAATTAGGGTTTTTGCATATTCATTTATTTATTTATTTATTTATTTGTTTATTTATTTATTTGGAAAAGATAAAGATAAGAATGGTGGCTTTCTTTGTCATTAGTTGAAGCTTCATGAAGCCTTGACTTTTGTAACCATCCTTATCTTCATGCTTAACCCTAACCCATCCAATTGACCATGGTTAATTCTCTACACTTAACCCTAGTTTGAGTTATGATAAGTATTTGATTTTCTATTTCTTTTAGATAGAAATTATCATAACCATGATCTTCTTCTTCTTCTTCAAGCTCAAGGTCCATCAATGGCAACTTGAGTTAAAGTGAGATAAATCCAATTCTAAAGTGAACCCACCTCCTATTTCTTTACCCTCTACCTCTTGCCAAGTGGTTTTGGGTGTTTTCTTCACAAGTTTCACTACTTGGTGAAGTCGGAGCTTGAACTAGTGCAACCTCGACGTAGATCGTCTTTGACACGAAGCCGTCGAACTATTCCGATCACTTCTCCGATGAAGCCGTCGTGAGAGTCCGAGGTTCGTGATGGACAGCGAGGGGACGACCACATGGAGCTAAGCAAGTGGATATCCGGATCTACAAAGGTTGTAGTTTCCGACCTTTAGTTTATTTGCTAACTAGTTTAGTTTTTCGCCTAGAATTCTAGTCTACGATCCGTGTTAGGGTTTCTCGGCACCAATAATTTTTTAAATTGGCATGTTCGATGCCTTGTGAGACCTCTATAGGGTGCCTAGGAACCTTTCATGAATTTGGGGCCAGATTCTATTTGGACTTCTCCATCCACCTCTTAGAAAATACCAAGTTGATTTATAACACCATATATCGGAGGTTTGGACAGACGCGACAGTTGTAGCAGATTTCATCAGATTCCCCCTTATTTGTGAGGGTTTTTGATTATGGGGACGCTCTTCCCTGCATGCGCAAGCCCCTGCAGTTAATTATGTTATCGCATTACAATAACCATTTTCTCCTGCTTATGTTTTGCACCCGCGCTAGTCCAACCCCCGCTCTACTGTTAGTTAAGTAACCTAACGGCGCATGACAAGCCCCGTGGCGAATGCGGATGGCATAAGCGTACGTTCTATTTTTGTTTTTTCTATAATGATAAGCTTAATTGATGGGACCACATTAATATTGATTAATGCAAATTAATAAACCTAAAATCTGACGTTGTTGGAACAATTACAAAACCACTCGGTTTTCTTCAAAAACAACTTTTAAAATCAGAGCTTAAACCACTTATTTTCAAAAACTATTCGGTTCCTTCGACTATATCAAGTTCATTACGTTAACGGTTTTCGCCAAAACCAGCCGTAGCCCTCCATCATTTCAGATAGGTATCTATATTCATGCTATGCATTTTGACTTTCGCCAAGGCATAGTCTTTGGTAGCTAGTGGGTATTTATTTGTAGCATAGATAGATGCATTAACCTGGGACAGGCGTACAGCTGTTTTGACCTTCGTCAAGGGCTTGTACGAATGAGTCTAAATTAATCTATACAATTACGGGTTGAACTTAACTTGCGACTTATAATATTTTAGCCATCGTCAAGGTTATAAGTGCTCGGGGCAAAAACCACATCGAGGGTTTCAAACATACATGAAACTTTCTAGTGTTGCATACCTTCTGAAGTGTGGTATTTTTGGTAGGCTTCCTTCAAAATTATCACACAATGATAGTTGGGTCCTAATCCTACTGTGAGTATCCGCTACTCTTTAGGAGAATTTTTCACTTTGGAATTAGCTAATCAAGTAGGTGTCTAGAAAGGTGTTAACTGGGCTACGACTCTGGGAAAATGAGGTTATTTAATTAGGTCCGTGCGAAAGCACGAGGAATCTCCCTCCGAAATACCAACACTGACCTGGCCAAAAGATAAGCGAATTTGTAGGGTGCGATTAATCCTGACTAATTCTTCTTTTAGGATTTGAAGAAGAATTCGAGAAACAGTGGAAGTCATCCTGTTTAGATAAACTAATAACCAATCTAAACTTGCAAGTGCATATGCTGGGTGTTTCTTTTCTCTCTCTCCTAATTGCAGCGACCATGACGGGACTTAAGCTAATACTAGATAAAAATAAACTCTCTGGGGCAAATTATAAAGACTGGCTGAGGAACGTCCATATGGCCCTTACATATGATAAGGTTCCACATGGCTAAAACCCCCCGTTCCAGGTCCAGAATCCTCGGTCGTGGACATTGAGGTCCGTAAGACCTGGGATCTTGATCGCGCGAAAACCAAGTGCCTCATGCTGGCTTCCATGGATAATGAACATCAGAGGCGGCACGAGAAGATGGACCTTGCTTCCATCTTCCTCCATACCAATGATTTATATGGAAAGCAATCTCGTATCGCAAGATTCGAGACATCGAAAAAATTGTTTCAAGCGAGGTTGGCTGTCGGATCATTTTTTGGAAACCACGTCCTAAAAATGATTACTCTCATTGATAAGCTCGCAGATCTAGAAACTACGTTGGAGAATGAGTTGTATACCAAATTAATTCTACGGCCCCTTCCCTCCACCTATGCTTAATTCATATAGAATTTCAATATGCAAAAGATGGATGTTTCGCTTCCTGAGCTCCTCAACATGTTGAGAGTGGCAGAGGGCACCTTGAAGAAATTCAATGAAACACACGCTCTATTTATTGAAGAATCTTCTTTTGCTAGATCCAAGGCTAAGGCCAAGGGAAAGAAGAAGAAGGCCCCCACCAAACTGAGGGAAGGTATGCAGAAGGTGCAGGGAAAGGGAAAGGAAAAGGAAGGGGGAGCTGCCACAAAGGAAGAATGCTTCTTGTCACGACCCGAAAAGTACGGAACATGACCGGCACTTAAACTACGAAACGTCTCGAGGCGTACATAATCTAAGTAAGCCAAAATCCAGAAATCCAAACCAAGTAAAGTAGTAAAGTGAAGGAAAAACCAATTTTTAAGCAAGAAATTTAACAACATAAGCCGAAATATGCATTTTTAAAATGTCAGGTCTTTTCAGAAAATTTCGGCAGAGTTTCCTTTGTAAAAACTGACCCCAAACGGGTACAAGCCTGATAAAGCATATATAATGAATAAAGGCATCTCCAAGCAGGAGCTAGCTCTTCGTAATTTACGGTCACAACCACGCAAGCAATATAATATACAACGCCCAGAGGCGAGGATCAAACTCAGGATAAAAATCCAACATCATCAAGAAAACCAGAGGAAAACCATATAATACAGCGTGCGACTCTAAGGTCGAAAGAATATACACTGGTTTTCTATGTCTATCAAATAATACAAGTCTGGTTGATGGAGTTTTACTAGATACAACTGAAATAAATATAAATACGATAGTGGTCACGATGCAATGAAACCACCTACCAAAGCAATCACCCGAAAGGAACAGTGTACCAACAAGCCGCAACGAAACCTGTATGGCAAAACCTGCAAGGAACTGTGGCACAACGGGGGTGAGTTGCCAACTCGTGAGTAGAAAACATCTACGAGTAGAAATCGCATGTATAACGCAATCCTAGGTCATACGATCAGTAATATCCTCAAATAATAATCATATGGCCTGAAGAATAAAATAATGGTAAGGGTAAACATCTATCCATAGTGTAATACCAATAACTCGTGTTAGTGCCTCAGGTAACAACATGTCACTAATATGATGTACAAAAGTCAGGTAGCAATATATCACTAAAATGATGTACAGATGCATATAATGAGAACAAGGTACATCATGAATCAAAGAACTGTTTTCTTTATTTAATGAGATTTCTGTATATATATAAATCGAGATATCATCAATTAAATCAATACAAAATCCGTGTCAAACATCAACACAAAACATAAATCTCAATATCTCAATATCTTAGGCTCCGGCTATCCGGACTGGCTTGTATCATCAAATCTCAATATCTCAGTGTCTCAAATTTCAATGTCTCAATATCTCGGGCTCCGTCAGTCCGGATCGGCCCATATCATCAATCACACGACCACGAACGGTATCCTCCGGACATCCGCCGCGCCAGGTAAAATCACCGGTAGGCAGTCTGCCCCTGTCGGGCTCATCGTCTACAACTCGAGCTTCTTACTCCGGGATACCATACCGGGCCCACCATGTACCCGAGACGGTTCATCCAACTCTTCGAATCTGGTGTCGAAAACATCTCAGGACCGTGAAAACATCATGATGGACAATACACATCATATCAAGGAAAACCGAATTTTTCTCTTTAAAATAACTCATCAGTTTATAAAACTTCCATATGCGGTTTCCAAAATCCAGAAAGTCTCAAGAAGGATCCGAAATCATCAAATCACCATGTCAATAAACAGTGAAAACCGACATAAATCTCCATAATACTGCATAATCAATGAATATATGAATGCATCTGATATCATGCAATGAATGCAACAGTTAAACTAGCATATGAAAGCTATAACATATTGCAACTATCAACTTAGCAAGCTATGTCAAAAAATAGTATTTTCTAAAGTGTACGTAACATGGCAATTACCGATGATGATGTGTGTGAGCCGGCAAGCAAGTATATGTGGTGCATACGCATCATCGATAATAGTGCTGGTGTCCTGACAGCATGGTTTCATAATAATTACAGATAACATATGTATAAGCATGCAATGCGATGAAACATCATTAATATACAGAAAGTGATATAGTAACAGCAACACTGAAGAATAAACCTACCCAAAATACGAGTCATACCATTTGGTATTTAAAATACTCACAATCCTCCACTTTTGAAAATGAGTATGACTCGAGCCCAGTCAAAAGGGTAAGGGAATCCACCTAAGTCTGAGTCGATCTATCTATATATCTGGTTGTCGGTGATCTCGCCTCAATAGTATCACGTATGATACAATAAATAATATGACATCCTCGAGTCAAGAGTGCGGATCTATCCTCATAACTATATCTCGTACGGTAAATCTATCGCACGGCATCCCAAATCTGGGTACGGTCAAATATCACATTTATCTCATTATTCATCTGGTATCCACATCATCACATATCATGAATAGGAGGTACCGATCTAAGTCTAGTACACTACTAATATCATCAACACATATGTACGTGTATGTGTGAAAACACATCGCCTAAAGATCTGCTATAAAAATCATGTCGTATCTCCTAATACGAACCAAATCGCATCACCGATCTCATGGCACCATACCCAATCTCATCGACTCATCTCCAAATACTATATACTATCCTCAACATCCATACATGTGTATATGAATATGTATATGCATAGTCCCATACCCATGCGTATATACATATATACACATCCCTATATACGCATAAGAAAGTAAATGTATGCGAATGTGTGTGCGTGTATGCAAATCTTTACTCTAGGGTTTCGTGACTAAGAAATCCATTAAAGTCCTTTCTTCAATTCTCGCTAATACTAAACCCATGATCTTCTAAGTGTTCATATCTCTCAATCAACATATAAATGTATATCCATATCACATCACATCAATTCTCACAACTTTACGGGGGTGCTATACGCCATCCACCTGACTTCCGCCGTAGATATAAATCTACTCACCTTGATCTTCGTTCTCTCGAGTCGATGATGCCACGCTCATCCTCGTCGTCTCGAATTCCACGTGAGGTACCTACACATCATAACGTATCGTATCGCATTAAAATCCAAATCAAAGTCAAAACGACACGCTAAAAGCCTATAGGTTCGAACCTACGGACTACGCCTTCAAAACCACCAAACAACCCTCGATATCGTCGTATAAACGTCAAACCATCGAGTTACAACCAAATTTCTAAAATCCAAAATTCAAAATACGCAAAACAAAACCCTGAAATAAAACAAAAACACATGAAACTAGTCCTAGATTTTACCCTATGCCAAATTATCTAATTTTGCATATGTGGAGGGTTTAGATTACAGATACTGGAGCCACAGACGAACCACGAACAAAAATGGTGGGACCCAGGCCGCAAATTGTGGCCTCCTGGGTTAAATCTAGGGCCAGGTTAGGGAAGTAGGGGCTAGGGTTTTAGTGGGGGGTCCTAGGTTGCCTGCATGTATCACTGTCTTTGCTAAATAATTTTTCAGGTCCCCGAGTGATAGCAGATATCCAAAAACCATCACAATTTCCACAATTCTCCGATATCGGGTTTTCTAAGTTCGCGTTCCGGGGTTCTAGCCCCTGGTTTAGGTCTCCAATCAATCACCAAAGGGGTTTAAGATCAAAATTAAGCCTCAATTACACTATCTCAATTCAAAATTCCTCAAACCCTAACTTGAAATTTTCAAAGTTCACTAAACCGAACTAAATCACTTCTAAACTTGTATAGGTGATAAAGTAAACTAAATACTACACTAATGGTTCAGAAATTACCTCATTTGGCAACTCAAGAAAATTCTTGAGTTGCCCCAAGTGCACAAAATCCACCCTTTCTTGGTCCAAAGTGTAGCTAGAAGCCTTGTGCACATTTTTTATGAAATGGAGATAGGGTTTTGGGTTGATTTTGATGGTGTTTGAGAGGATGAAGAGGGGGAGGGAGTGAGGGCAGCAGCCCAAGTGAGAGGGAGAGAGGAAAGAGATGAGAATGATGAAGTGTGGAGACAAGACATGGTCAATGGAGACCCCTCACCCTCTCTCTCTTGCCCATACCTCTTTGACTTTTCTTTTTCTTGTTTTCTTTTCTTTTCTATTTTTCTTTTTTTCTCTCATAATAAAACCCAAACCATACATATAAAACATGAAGAAAAGCCATGATAAAAATGTAACAAGTGTAAAAAGACTTGTGCATGTCATGTGCACAAGACACGATTAATGCCCGATTAGCGATATTTAATCGCGATTAGCACAAAATTAATGTATAATAAATCATAAAATTTCATAATTTGCTTAAATCACATAAAGCACCCTCTTTTCAGTAATTTCTGTAATTTTCCAAATTTTTCCCTATTTATCGGTATTTAATTATACCGCCTTATTAAAATATTCAATATAATATTATTTAATTATAAAAATTCCTAAAAATAATATTTTATTTTTCTGAAATGTTACAATCTTCCCCCCTTAAAGAAATTCGGTCCCCGAATTTAAATTTAAACTCCTCGAATACTAAAACATTTCAGTTAAAAGTCAAAGTCGTCGGGGCTCCGAAATCATCAATACATAAAACGCATTATAGCGCAATGCATGCGCATGAACAATAAGCACATAACTCAAAAACAAAACTCCGTCAAGCATCCCGCAATTATCGGAGTCATGGTGCAAACACCAATCTAAAATCCAATACGAAAACTGACATGATATACATCAAAACCATACATGTAAACATCTGAAGGAAATGCATGCCAAACCTTTCACGTTGCTGTGCGATGCGCATAACACTGCACAGTGGCGGACGTCTGTTGTAGAAAAATAACTATATATATACCCTTTGTTTAACATGCACGTCCCGCCGTTTTTGAAAAATAATTTAGAAGGGTTCTCTTGTTTTAAACGTTTCGTGTCATATCAGACACGTAGGTAAATACTGAGACTATAGCTCTCTTTTTGGAAATTCCTTCGATAACTATAAATGCATGCAAAATATATCTAGGTACTGTCCCCTGACTAGTCCTGCTCAGTACGAAACAAATAGTAAATATCATAAAAACGTACTGCTCCAAAAATCAATCCTATAATGTGCATATGAATGCTATGTGCGTCTGGTGCGCAGGGAAATCAAAATCCATGAATGTACCATACATGTGCACAGAAACAACATCTAAGTGCAACGGGTGTGCACGAAACACCTGTCAGAGGCAACGGTGTGCCGGACATCAATATCAGTGTATCTAATATGCACCATGAATCCCGATTTAGTGCATCTGGTGTGCACCAAAATCGCATCTCATATCATGCGCCCAACATGCGCGAAAATCCAAATTGGGTGCATCCATCATGCACGAAAAAATCCAAATCATGTGCATCCAACATGCACGAAATCACGAAATCCAATATCAAGCGCCGAACATGAGAAAAATCCAATCCAAGCGCGTCAAATATGTGCAAGAATCCAATCAGGTGCACAAAACAAATATAGTGTATCACAATCGAAATCGACGGTATACAACACATCTCAATCCAAATCAGGTATACCGTGGTATCAAATCTCACAACCATATTGTTGGAGATAGTGCCCTCAAAGTCAATTATTAGGTCACAGGTACGTGATTGTAATGATTGAGGGAGGACCTATCCCGGTAGGACAGTCTTACTCGAGATGATAGTATGCTATCTGGTTTACCTTTATCATCGTGTACTGCTTTAGGTGACATGACACGTCGCTATTACACGTTGATAGAGCCCCTAGGATTCTTGCTTGACCACCAGCAGTATGAGGGCGATCATATAAGTGGGAGCTGGGGGTCTACAAGCATATCCTAAAAAGGTCCCTAGTCGTGGGAGTTTCGAGACTGGGCATCGATACTCCATTAGTAGACTAGTGTATACAGTCGAGACCCCGACGAGGGGCGGTGGCCGGTCTCACAAGCCACTGGTGTCAGTTGGATCACCTAAGATGTATACAGGTGCTCATTGGGTTATGAGTACACCGGACAGGACTCGCCGGGAACATGCTAGTTGGTCATATACCAGACGTCAGATGGCAGTTCCCTGGTGACATGTGTGCAGGTTAGTTCATCGACCTGGGGATCGTCATTTGTCTCGTGTGAGTTCCCACTGTACTTTGATTACTACCCTACCACGGCTCAAAGGAGTCGTGCAAACAGGTTTTAGTTGGGTACAGTCCCGAGCCACATGGAGGCAGTGAGCGTATCTTCAGGGGTTCGTCTCTCCCGGTATTGGGGGTGAGGTCGTGCTGTGTCTAGGAGAGCCATTACACAAAGTCCTTGGCCAAGGCAAGGAGATTTACTGGTAGGTATTCCAGTAGTATCTCAGGGTGTTCTGGGCTACACTCCGACACGACTTGTACCGCTTTTGGGGGTCTGACTTTTACCAACCCCCTAGGCCCGCCATGCGATACTCATAGACGAACGGACCGGACTGCACGGATATTGTCACTGACAGGCTCAGTTGGGTGTCGGGGTGAGCTTCCTCATCGACGTCCCATTTAGTCAATAGCTGGTGGCCCGTCACGTATTGGCTTATACCTCTGACGTGCTAGTGGTTAAATCCACAGCCATAGTATTGACGAGTCTTTAGAGTCCACCACACTTTCAGTTACTCAGCTTTCGGGCGAAACGCTGTAGAGGCCGTATGGAGATATGGCAAGGTCCGATCAGATACGTGCGGTATTGCACGGATCAGGATCGGACAGTTTTGTACTAGTGGCCGTATAGTTATATGGCAGGGTTTGATCTGATACGTGCGGTATTGCACGGATCAGGATCGAACGGTTTTAACTAGCCGGCTTTGGCTTAAGCTGGTCTTAGTTTAGTACAGTGTAGATTTTGTCTCATTGCATTTGTATCCGGACGGAATACAGATGCGGGTGTGTATGCACAGTATCGGGGTTTTCCTGTAATTTATTACGGGACCAGTTTTCTGGAGTTGCCAGTTTGCATTCCGTTCCGGCCGGTTTTCCTTTGTTCTTTCCCGGCCGGACTTTTCCGATGGAGGGGGTTATTTGCAGTTTTGCAAATAACACTTTGTGGGGGGGTTTCTTGCAATTGTATTGATTATGATAGTTTTGTTTCTTTTGCTCCATGCTTTTGAATTGAGAGATTTGAAAGGTTATGGGTTGAATAGTGTGAAGCATGGTTGTTTGTTTATTTGTCTCTTGATGTGGTTACCTCCACCATTCTCCTACACTCACCTTCCTTCTTTTGTTATGCTTCATATTCAATCCTCCACCCTTTATTCTCACTTGATGAATAAGTCTTTCATGGTAGTGAGAAGAAAAGAGAAGGAGAGAGCTTCATCCTTGAGAGTGATTCTTGATCTCTTTTCATGCCAAGAAAAATGAAAGCACCATTTTTCATACCTTCATTCCTCCATCTTCAAAAGGCAACCAAAACCCCAATGAGACATAGACCCTACACTTCCTACAGCACATCTTGAGCATGTCGAGTTGCCGGCTTCATGCTCGAGTTGCCTCGGTATTGAGGCGGGAGCCCGTAAAAGACGAAGGCGATGTGGTGCCCTTTCCGACGAGGAGGAGACGGACGGAGATCCCGCGAGGAGATCGGAGTGGAGATGAAGACCGGAGGACTTGGATCGTCGGTATATATCTCTATTCCCATTCTTGTAGATAGTTAGACTAGTTAATGGTTCGATCCGGTGTTTAGTGCGCGGTGGTGCCGGTTTGCAAAGTCCGCAAAATTTAAGTTTATCACCGTTTCCGCATTCCGGCGTCGGATTGACGGCCGGGGCGCCGCCGTGCACTTACAGTGGTATCAGAGCCTCACCATTAACTTAGTCTAACTTTGTGTAATGTGTTTGCATTTCCGATCGATCAAAAAGTTCCAAAACTGCATTTTACCCACGACAGTTTCTGTTGAAATTTTTCAGTCTCGAAAAATTTTTCAGGTTGTAAAATATTGATGTACTGGAAAATCTAAGAGTTCTGTAAAAATTTGACGAAGTAACTCCACAGTTGGAGCGCGGAACCGCCGCGAAAACCACCTTTGTGCGGCCCTTCCGCCGCGCACTATTCACATCACTTCACCATTTTTTTACAGAGGCCTTCTGGGCTTAAAATATGGGCTTTGGAATATTAAAGTTGGGCCAATTGTTTCTGTGAGTGCTACAGTTTTCTTTGGGGCCCACTTGTTAATTGTTTGATCAATCGGAAATTTTTTAAACACATTTTTCACAGTATTTACATTATATCTGCGACCGTGAATGTCACTCGATCGGTAAATCCGGTCTAACTGCTATAGCCCGGTTAGACGGATTTGCGAACGTGACTTTCACGTTGATGTTCTATGTATTTGCTGTGATGTTGCGGATCGGTCGTGGGGGATAGCCTGGATGCAATGCTAGTACTGTGCTATTGTATTATGTACATTTGATATTGCGGGGCGAGCGTCCGACATGTGGACTGCCGTCACTGCCTGATTGTATTATTATTTTGGGGCACGACCTGGTTGCGGTCGATGTACCCGGTGTATGTATATTTTACTTTCTGTACTAGGATTGCCCCGCGGAGGGGTGCACGGATAGCCGGGTTCTGGAGGGCAACAAGCCCGCATCTCATGGCATTGAGACGGAGGGGGCTTCACTCTAGGATTGGCGGGCTATTCGCCGCACTCGTAGGGGGTACAGGTTGACCCAGGAGGGGTGCCCAAGTTGCCGGATTCCGTGAAGTGCTGGGTGGTCCATTCACGGCGCTGAAGGGGGCTGCCTCGCTTCAGGTTTTGGCGGGTGACTTGCCGCGCCCGTAGGGGTCTAGGTTTTCATTGCACAGGCTATCCACACGACCAGGGGAACGTCGGGTTTCAGTAGTGGCTCTGTGAAACCCGGGGATCCCAGATATCTGTATTGTTTCTGTGATGCTGTTCATTCTCTGTGATGTTGCATTTTATTCACGCCTTGAGCGAAATATAATATATTGGTATATATATTAGTAGATGTTGTATATGTTTTGCATCCGCGCTAGTCCAGTCCCCGCTCTGTCGTTAGTAAGCTAACCTAACGGGTAATGACGGGACCCAGTGGCGAATGCGGATGGCATATACGTACATCAGTATATTTTCGTTCTTTGTGGTGTGATCAATTGATGGGACTGCATTGATTCGGATCAATGCAAAGTTTAAAAACAAACCTAATCAGATGTTGTTGGAACACTTTTCAAAAAGCTGTTATTGCAAGGACGTTCACTTTTGTTTTGCATCGTGGTATTCATTTGGAATATCCTGCTCCTCAGTCGACGAGGCAAGGGCCGAGATCCCTTCACCGGGAGTGACCCCTTGGACAGAAGTTTGCGTCAGGGCATTAACTTCACTATAGCCGACTACTTTTGCTTTGCATCGCGGTATTCGTTTGGAATATCCTGCACCCCATTCTACGGGGAAAGAGCCGAGATCCCTTCACCGGGAGTGACCTCTTTAGTAAAGGTTTTCGTCACTATATTTTTTAAAAGCTATCCGTTCCTTCGACGATATCAAGTTCATTACGTTAAAGGTTTTCGCCAGAAACCATTCGTAGCCCTCCGTCGTTTCATATGGGTGGTCAATAGTATTCAAGCTGTGTATGTTGGCCAAAGTCAAGGCACAGTGATTGGTAGCTATTGGGGTATTCATATGCAGCATAGATAGATGCGTTGGTTTGGGACAGTCGTGCTGCCATTTTGGCCAAAGTCAAGGGTATGCACGGGTGGATTCAAATTAACCTGGAGAATGACGGGTAGAACTTGACATGTGACTTATGATATGTTGGCCAAAGTCAAGGTCATAAGAGCATGGGGCAGAAATCTCATCGGGAGTTTCAAAAGTACTGAAACTTGCCAGATATGCGCATACCTTCTGGAGTGTGATACCGTGAGCGGATTCCGTCACGTTGTCATGCGATGAGAGTTGGATCCCGATTCCCACTGATGAGTTGGTTTACTCCTCGGGTGACCCCGACTAATTCTTCTTTCAGGTTTGGAGGAGAATTTGAGGTACAGTGGGAGGTTTCCAGATTAGATAAATTGGTGACCATTCTGATCTAGGTTAGAGTGCACGCTGAGTGTTTCTTTTCTCTCTCTATCTGGCAGCGACCATTGACCCGACCCTAAGACTTTGACTCAGTGACCAAGTTGACCGAACCTTCTTAAACACCGGCTTTTGGATTGTCAGAGTTGCAAACCTCATTGCCACTCCTACTTTTACCCTTTTCTCCAGGACACCCCGTTTTACTACGAACGTCCACTTCCATTGGACAAAACCATCGTATGGTTAGATACGAACTCGAAAGAATTTATTCGAGGATGGTTTCCGGTTCTGGAGAAAACGGATAGGATTATTCAGTTGTCTTTTCCTTTTACCCTCTCTCAGGTTACGAGTACTCCTTGGTTTAGGGGTAGTACACCTATTACGCAAATTGGATTGTCTTCTTCCAAACCTTAGGCTGGTGCCGACCGGTAGGGAATGAAGAAAACCAATTAGCATAACGATGGTGTGCAGAAGGTATTAAGTTCAGACAAAGCAAGGGATTAGTAGGAGGGCAAAGTAAATTGCAACAGATATTCACGACCAAACCAAATATTTCGTTACCACTCCCACATCACCTTTGTATTTCTCCAGGACACTCCGTATCACTACGAAGATCCACAGTTTATTTGGATATTCCATCGTATGGTTATATACGAACTCGAAAGGAACTTGTTCCAGTTCGGGGATGGATCCTGGTTCAGGAGAAATAGGAATAAAGTACATTCAGGTGTCTTTTATCTTCACCTTCTCTCGTGTTGCGAGTGTTCCTAGGATTAGGACAGTACACCCTTTATGCTTATTGGATAGTCTTCTTCCAAACCATAGGCTGGTGCCGAACGGTAGGGAAGGAAGAAAACCATTTGGCCTAAAGGGGTGTGCAGAAGGTAAAGACTAAAGACATATGAAGGGATTTGGAGAGGTGGCAAAGAACTATACGGTTACAGTCGTGAATCTGGAAGAGGCATTAGTAGGAATACCAGAATACCCCATCGGAACATTTCAATGTTTCAGTTTCACTGTGTAATGTTAAAGGAAAACTGATTTCCCGATTAGATACTTACTCCAGGGTATGTATTTACCAGGTACGATTCTCACATCTGTATGGTTTTACAGATGATGAGTGGGAGTAAGTTATTGGGAATTGGGTGATTATCCTCATTATATCGGGATTCGTTGTAATCGGTGATATTTGAGGAAATCACCTGGGCTGTTTGCCGGTCGGCAAATATTTGGTTTTGAATATCCGCTGTTATGCACCAATTTCAAATTGATATATCTGTACGTCTATTTTCATAGAGTGAGATATACCTTTTGATATTATGTCGATGACATTTACCTATATCAGTGGATGGTTAGGTAAGGAGCATTAAACAGCGGTGTAATTCTTCTTAACCATAAGTACAGTTTTCAACCTACGACACACAGTGAATGAGTTATTAGACTCAAAGGGACTTATACAGAGTATTGTATGTTGTCCAGGGTCCATCAGGACAGAGGGGTTGGTCCTCATACTATATTCTGTTTACTTTTAACTTCTCTGGTTCTTAGACATGTGTTTCGTAGAAACACAGGGTCTAAGTTTTGAGGAGTTATAAGTATTTGAATAGAGTAGAGAACCAGGTGTAGCAAGTATCGGGATTCTTCAAAGTGATCGAAGATGTAGATACTTGTGTATGGTATTCAGTTGATAGTAATGATTAAGAGATCTTGCTTCTCTTTCAGGTTACTCATAATTGGAAGTATTCCTAAGTTGAGTAACGCTGATCGGCCTCCTTCCATTTAGTTGACATGCACTGGGGACAGCTGCATGATTTGAATCTGGTTCAATTAAATCTGTGCCTCTGTTTCTATATTGGATATAGTACAGTTCATATCTTAACATTGTTAAGGTACGGGGAGTTGTCTGGCTTATGCTTAAAACCAGACACTGGACAACTCAAGGCACGCTTCTGTAATGGCTGTTTGTGGGTTGACCCAGGCTATGACGCGGGTTGATTTTCTACCATCTGGATGAACAATAGCGATATTGTTCTAGACTCGCCACAGTTTTAATAAAAATGGATTTTTCAGAAAACAGTAGTGGGAGTATGGTAGAACTGGAAGTGATTCCAGAACCACAAACGATTACTGAAGATTTGATAAGGAACCTAAAGATTCAATATGGATTGACATTCCATTGGCCACTCCGCAGATAAGGTGGGTAACTTCAGGCACCCGAGAGGTACTCCGGTAGCCTCAAGGACGGTGACAGGGAAGTTCTTGTTTACCCACAATAGGCATTGCTGTTGTTCCAGGCTGCGAGACCCGGCAGGAGGATGAGTATAGCGTCGTTCTAAACTAGCTTTAGAAGTGCACGTCTATATGACTTTGCCAGAGGGTTGTCGTAGTCAGTGGGAGCAGCGGAAGCATTGGTGGACATCAGGCTTATGTCTATTCATAGACTAAAGCAGATATAGCGGAGATAGATCATCTATTTCTGATGTGACAGTCATGGGTTTGACGTCATCAGAATAGAGGATGGATCTGTTGAGAAGGTAGTAAGGTGTGATATCCGGGTTTTGGATGACATACACATAGTAGGAAGTGATATTCCTATACTACGATCGGTCATACTTTGGTCGTCACACAGTTGTTTCTTCACAAAGGAAATGGATTTTGTATCTGACATACTGGTTACTAGATCTATGGTTTTAGATCTAGATTTGGGTGGTTTCCCAATCAGGGTACTTGACAGCATTCTAAGAGTATTTAGGATGGACGACTCCTGGCACGGTAGTGTACCTGCAGGTAATGGAGTCATCCCTCTCCAAAGGTGTCTTACAGACTAAAGGGGAGAGGGACGGGCATGATTGGCAGATCACTTGCTCAGGCAATTGAGTCAATCGTGAGATGTCAAGTACCACACCAGATGTTGTTCTTGCACTAGATGCAATAAGTTGACATTAATCCAATCCTGGAGAAACAGTCGGAAGCAGTTTTAGAACATAAGTGGATGTTCTAGGGAGATGATAACGACAGCCTCATTCAGGAGACAGTTATCATTCCAGGCTTCCAAGGTGACATGGACGACAAGGAGGTTGTCAGAGTTATAGTTTTCCTTCTGATGAGGGGCAGTATTTTGGACAGGCGGTCCAAGGCAATACTAAGGGAGGTATGGCGCAGGATACTGATTAAGTTCAGTGGACGATACAGTCTAAGAAGTTTGGATTTGGAGTTCATTTATGAGCTAGGTCCCATCAGACATCCAGACATATTCTGAGACAGGTATTACTCTTTTCGGGAGATGGCTTTCTCCGCGAACTTGAGATATAGAGAGACATAGAAAGAAACAACTAAGCGGATCCGCTCGCTGAGGCTATTCCTCGAACGCAATAGTTCCGCAAACGAGCTTTGTGAGACTGACTAGTAGAGGAGTTGGATGTTCGGTATCACACGGGCTGTGAGTATGCGACATCGCAATAATTAGCCTTGAGTGCAAGTGGGAGATTGTTGGAGATAGTGCCCTCAAAGTCAATTATTAGGTCACAGGTACGTGATTGTAATGATTGAGGGAGGACCTATCCCGGTAGGACAGTCTTACTCGAGATGATAGTATGCTATCTGGTTTACCTTTATCATCGTGTACTGCTTTAGGTGACATGACACGTCGCTATTACACGTTGATAGAGCCCCTAGGATTCTTGCTTGACCACCAGCAGTATGAGGGCGATCATATAAGTGGGAGCTGGGGGTCTACAAGCATATCCTAAAAAGGTCCCTAGTCGTGGGAGTTTCGAGACTGGGCATCGATACTCCATTAGTAGACTAGTGTATACAGTCGAGACCCCGACGAGGGGCGGTGGCCGGTCTCACAAGCCACTGGTGTCAGTTGGATCACCTAAGATGTATACAGGTGCTCATTGGGTTATGAGTACACCGGACAGGACTCGCCGGGAACATGCTAGTTGGTCATATACCAGACGTCAGATGGCAGTTCCCTGGTGACATGTGTGCAGGTTAGTTCATCGACCTGGGGATCGTCATTTGTCTCGTGTGAGTTCCCACTGTACTTTGATTACTACCCTACCACGGCTCAAAGGAGTCGTGCAAACAGGTTTTAGTTGGGTACAGTCCCGAGCCACATGGAGGCAGTGAGCGTATCTTCAGGGGTTCGTCTCTCCCGGTATTGGGGGTGAGGTCGTGCTGTGTCTAGGAGAGCCATTACACAAAGTCCTTGGCCAAGGCAAGGAGATTTACTGGTAGGTATTCCAGTAGTATCTCAGGGTGTTCTGGGCTACACTCCGACACGACTTGTACCGCTTTTGGGGGTCTGACTTTTACCAACCCCCTAGGCCCGCCATGCGATACTCATAGACGAACGGACCGGACTGCACGGATATTGTCACTGACAGGCTCAGTTGGGTGTCGGGGTGAGCTTCCTCATCGACGTCCCATTTAGTCAATAGCTGGTGGCCCGTCACGTATTGGCTTATACCTCTGACGTGCTAGTGGTTAAATCCACAGCCATAGTATTGACGAGTCTTTAGAGTCCACCACACTTTCAGTTACTCAGCTTTCGGGCGAAACGCTGTAGAGGCCGTATGGAGATATGGCAAGGTCCGATCAGATACGTGCGGTATTGCACGGATCAGGATCGGACAGTTTTGTACTAGTGGCCGTATAGTTATATGGCAGGGTTTGATCTGATACGTGCGGTATTGCACGGATCAGGATCGAACGGTTTTAACTAGCCGGCTTTGGCTTAAGCTGGTCTTAGTTTAGTACAGTGTAGATTTTGTCTCATTGCATTTGTATCCGGACGGAATACAGATGCGGGTGTGTATGCACAGTATCGGGGTTTTCCTGTAATTTATTACGGGACCAGTTTTCTGGAGTTGCCAGTTTGCATTCCGTTCCGGCCGGTTTTCCTTTGTTCTTTCCCGGCCGGACTTTTCCGATGGAGGGGGTTATTTGCAGTTTTGCAAATAACACTTTGTGGGGGGGTTTCTTGCAATTGTATTGATTATGATAGTTTTGTTTCTTTTGCTCCATGCTTTTGAATTGAGAGATTTGAAAGGTTATGGGTTGAATAGTGTGAAGCATGGTTGTTTGTTTATTTGTCTCTTGATGTGGTTACCTCCACCATTCTCCTACACTCACCTTCCTTCTTTTGTTATGCTTCATATTCAATCCTCCACCCTTTATTCTCACTTGATGAATAAGTCTTTCATGGTAGTGAGAAGAAAAGAGAAGGAGAGAGCTTCATCCTTGAGAGTGATTCTTGATCTCTTTTCATGCCAAGAAAAATGAAAGCACCATTTTTCATACCTTCATTCCTCCATCTTCAAAAGGCAACCAAAACCCCAATGAGACATAGACCCTACACTTCCTACAGCACATCTTGAGCATGTCGAGTTGCCGGCTTCATGCTCGAGTTGCCTCGGTATTGAGGCGGGAGCCCGTAAAAGACGAAGGCGATGTGGTGCCCTTTCCGACGAGGAGGAGACGGACGGAGATCCCGCGAGGAGATCGGAGTGGAGATGAAGACCGAAGGACTTGGATCGTCGGTATATATCTCTATTCCCATTCTTGTAGATAGTTAGACTAGTTAATGGTTCGATCCGGTGTTTAGTGCGCGGTGGTGCCGGTTTGCAAAGTCCGCAAAATTTAAGTTTATCACCGTTTCCGCATTCCGGCGTCGGATTGACGGCCGGGGCGCCGCCGTGCACTTACACATATGCATCAACGTGCACAAAATCTAATCAAAACACTAAAAGTTCATGAAAACTATGCTGTAAGCATAAGTCAAATCATATGCATGCCCTAGGCATGAAGTCAAAATCAATATCTCAAATGACATCAAATCGAAGTCAGGTGCAACTGTGGTGCACAAATACATATCAATACACTGCAAGCATATGTGAACTATACCGGGTGCAAAAACCAAATCGTGTGCGTACATATGCACAAAATAAACTCAACTGTATGAAACCCATGAAATCATAAACATGTGCAGTCAAGGCACGGAAACGATATTGAGTGCAATAACTGTGCACAAATCATAAATACTCAGTAGGTACAGCCATGGTGCACGAAAACAAATATCATGAAGCTCGGTCATCAACACTCAATCATGCGAATAGATCGCCCAAAATACCGAAATAAAGTATGGCGGAATTGTCCCGCTCAAGCACATCCTCTAAGAATCTCTGGCCAACTATCATGGTCACTCATAACATGTCTTGTCGACGATGTCGAACTCTGGCCTGCTGGGTGTGCACGATATGACCACTCCTGGGTCCAAGTCTTCTCGTAAATTATTCCAGAAAGGTCCTGTCGAGGTCTCTCCCAAAATCTCATTTCTGCCGAACTGCCCGAAAGTTATCATCTTTTACTATATCTGTTTCTTATTCCGGAACGGCTGCATACTCATCGCGACTCCTTCTGGAAGATATATCCATGTACAACGCCTCTGTATGCGTGTCACATCTCTGATATCGGCTGAGTAGAACGTCATCTCATCAAGATCTCGTACGAACCTCTTACTCCACTTTTCTCTAATGTCGACTGCTTCGGACTCGTCTCTTCGTGGCTGCATGGACTGCGCTCCAACGGCTATACCCGTATCTGGAGCCTCCCAAGCAATGCATCCTATCACATGATATCCAAAAGATGTCGAACCATCCGATCGACTCGTCAAAACTTCATAATCCCCCAAGAGATCAACATCTTGGGTACAGTTTAATAATATCGAGTACATGCCACAACACCTATGGACCAACCGTAGAAGGGCAAACCCAAGCCTCATTAATGGCACCGCGGAACTGCCGCAAACCCGAAGGTTTAAAGGCTTTCACATGGTCATTATGTCGAGTTAGGGTTTCATTCTTCTAGAGGGTCCGTAGAGTTACTTGCATGTTTTCTTCAAATACTTTAAACTTGGAAAATAGGTTTCTGACATTCGATCGTCTCTATCGACTCCCAACGTATCTGTGCGAAGTCTTCTCAAGCTGAAATCAATCAATCTGATGACCTCGCATCGGGGTAAGCGAACGAACCACATGTCCTAGTCATTCATCCTCGGATGACTATAGCGATCATCTATCATATCTCTGGGTATAACTCGTACTGCAATAGCTCCAACATCTGGGGCGATATCTCGTCGTTCGCAACAACAACTGGCTCATTCGTCTGCACACTAAATAGTGACTCAATCATCATGAACAAGCGATACATCAATGATCATCAAAATCTGGCCGGCCTCTATCAGTGGCTCAATCCTCTGGTGCTGATCTGCACATCCGAGAAATCTCATAAAAGCGATCCATCAAATGATCATGGCGCGAGAACATAATAAAACGACGCCCCTCTATGCAATCGTATATCCCTGGAATCACGCCCTGGTCAGTCCTCGTCCGTGACGGGCTCATGCTGACCGCAACTCTAGCCGTAGCTCTCCACGCTCGTACAACCGTGGTAACAAAACCATAAACTGGTACTGATGAGGATAGATCATAGGAATGAATATAATACTGTACAAAGAAATGTACATCCTAAAGCTTCTTAAGCGGAGTATCGTACCGTAAATATGACGCGGAACATACGTACGGTACGTCACTTTACTCAAGCTACCTACTCCATCAACCAAGGATCATCCTACACTCAGGAGGTAAAACCTAACGCTCTGATACCAATTTTGTCACGACCCGAAAAGTACGGAACATGACCGGCACTTAAACTACGAAACGTTTCGAGGCATACGTAATCTAAGTAAGCCAAAACCCAGAAATCCAAACCAAGTAAAGCAGTAGAGTGAAGGAAAAACCAATTTTTAAGCAAGAAGTTTAACAACATAAGCCGAAGTATGCATTTTTAAAATGTCAGGTCTTTTCAGAAAATTTCGGCAGAGTTTCCTTTGTAAAAACTGACCCCAAACGGGTACAAACCTGATAAAGCATATATAATGAATAAAGGCATCCCCAAGCGGGAGGTAGCTCTTCGTCAATTGACGGTCACAACTACGCAAGCAATATAATATACAATGCCCAGAGGCGAGGATCAAATTCAGGATAAAAATACATCATCATCAAGAAAACCAGAGGAAACCCATATAATACAGCGCGCGACTCTAAGGTCGAAAGAATATACACTGGTTTTTTATGTCTATCAAATAATACAAGTCTGGTTGATAGAGTTTTACTAGATACAACTGAAATAAATATAAATACGATGGTGGTCACGATGCAATGAAACCACCTACCAAAGCAATCACCCGGAAGGAACAGTGTACCAGCAAGCCGCAACGAAACCTTTACGGCAAAACCTATAAGGAACTGTGGCACAACGGGGGTAAGTTGCCAACCCGTGAGTAGAAAACATCTACGAGTACAAATCGCATTTATAACGCAATCCTAGGTCATACGATCAGTAATATCCTCAAATAATAATAATACGGCCTGAAGCATAAAATAATGGTAAGGGTAAACATCTATCCATAGTGTAATACCAAGAACTCATGTCAGTGTCTCAGGTAACAACATGTTACTAATATGATGTACAAATGTCAGGTAGCAATATATCACTAAAATGATGTACAGATGCATATAATAAGAACAAATTACATCATGAATTAAAGAACTGTTT
Source organism: Agapanthus africanus (assembly GCA_030015575.1). Taxonomy (NCBI): domain Eukaryota; kingdom Viridiplantae; phylum Streptophyta; class Magnoliopsida; order Asparagales; family Amaryllidaceae; genus Agapanthus; species Agapanthus africanus. The sequence continues at coordinate 123,385,903 of CM057350.1, read as the reverse complement.
TTCTTTATTTAATGAGATTTTTGTATGTATATAAATCGAGATATCATCAATGAAATCAACATAAAATCCGTGTCAAGTATCGACACAAAACATAAATCTCAATATCTCAGGCTCCGGCTATCCGGACAAGCCTGTATCATCAAATCTCAATATCTAAGTGTCTCAAATCTCAATGTCTCAATACCTCGGGCTCCGTCGGTCCTGATCGGCCCATATCATCAATCACACGACCACGAACGGTATCCTCCGGACATCCGCCGCGCCAGGTAAAATCACCGGTAGGCAGGCTGCCCCTGCCAGGCTCATCGTCTACAACTCGAGCTTCTTGTCTCGGGGTACCATACCGGGCCCACCATATACCCGAGACGGTTCATCCAACTCCTCGAATCGGGTCTCGAAAACATCTCAGAACCGAGAAAACATCATGGTGGACAATACTCATCATATCAAGCAAAACCGCATTTTTCTCTTTAAAATAACTCATCAGTTTATAAAACTTCCACATGCGGTTTCCAAAATCCAGAAAGTCTCAAGAAGGATCCGAAATCATCAAATCACCATGTCAATAAACAGTGAAAACCGACAAAAATCTCCATAATACTGCATAATCAATGAATACATGAATGCATCTGATATCATGCAATGAATGCAATATTTAAACTAGCATATGAAAGCTATAACATATTGCAACTATCAACTTAGCAAGTTATGTCAAAGAATAGTATTTTCTAAAGTGTACGTGACATGGAAATTACCGATGATGATGTATGTGAGCCAGCAAGCAAGTTTATGTGGAGCAAACGCATCATCGGTAATGATGCTGGTGTCCTGACAGCATGGTTTCATAATAATCACAGATAACATATGTATAAGCATGCAATGCGATGAAACATCATGAATATACAGAAAGTGATATAGTAACAGCAACACTGAAGAATAAACCTACCCAAAATACAAGTCATACCATTTGGTATTTAAAATACTCACAATCCTCCACTTTTGAAAATGAGTATGACTCGAGCCCAGTCAAAAGGATAAGGGAATCCACCAAAGTCTGAGTCGATCTATCTATATATCTAGTAGTCGGTGATCTCTCCTCAATAGTATCATGTATGATACAATAAATAATATAACATCCTCGAGTCAAGAGTGCGGATCTATCCTCATAACTATATCTCGTACGGTAAATCTATCGCACGGCATTCCAAATTAGGGTACAGTCAAATATCACATTTATTTCATTATTCATCTGGTATCCACATCATCACATATAGTGAATAAGAGGTACTGATCTAAGTCTAGTACACAACTAATATCATCAACACATATGTACGTGTATGTGTGAAAATACATCGCCTAAAGATCTGCTATAAAAATCATGTCGTATCTCCTAATACGAACCAAATCGCATCACCAATCTCATGGCACCATGCCCAATCTCATCGACTCATCTCCAAATACTATATACTATCCTCAACATCCATACATGTGTATATGAATATGTATATGTATAGTCCCATACCTATGCGTATATACATATATACACATCCCCATATACGCACAAGAAAGTAAATGTATGCGAATGTGTGTGCGTGTATGCGAATGTGTGTGCGTGTATGCGAATGTGTAAAGAAATCTTTACTCTAGGGTTTCGTGACTAAGAAATCCACTAAAGTCCTTTCTTCAATTCTCGCTAATACTAAACCCATGATCTCCTAAACCTTCTCTTCTAAGTGTTCATATCTCTCAATCAACATATAAATGTATATCCAAATCACATCACATCAATTCTCACAACTTTGCGGGAGTGCTATACGTCATCCACTCGACTTTCCCCTTAGATATAAATCTACTCACCTTGATCTTTGTTCTCTGGAGTCGATGACACCACGCTCATCTTCGTCGTCTCGAAGTCCACGTGAAGTACCTACACATCATAACGTATTGTATCGCATTAAAATCCAAATCAAAGCCAAACAACACGCTAAAAGCCTATAGGTTCGAACCTACGGACTACGCCTTCAAAACCACCAAACAACCCTCGATATCGTCGTACAAATGTCAAACCATCAGGTTACAACCAAATTCCTAAAATCCACAATTTAAAATACCCAAAACAAAAACCCGGAATAAAACAACAACTCATGAAACTAGTCCCGGATTTTACCCTATGCCAAATTATCCGATTTTGCATATGTGGAGGGTTTAGATTACAGATACTGGAGCCACAGACGAAGCACGATAAAAAATGGTGGGACCCAGGCCGCAAATTGCGGCCTCCTGGGTTAAATCTACGGCCAGGTTAGGGAAGTAGGGGCTAGGGTTTCAGTGGTGGGTCCTAGGTTGCCTGCATGTATCACTGTCTTTGATAAATAATTTTTCAGGTCCCCGAGTGATAGCAGATATCCAAAAACCATCACAATTTCCACAATTCTCCGATATCGGGTTTTCTAAGTTCGCGTTCCGGGGTTCTAGTCCCTGGTTTAGGTCTCCAATCAATCACCACAGGGGTTTAAGATCAAAATTAAGCCTCAATTACACTATCACAATTCAAAATTCCTCAAACCATAACTTGAAATTTTCAAAGTTCACTAAACCGAACTAAATCACTTCTAAACTTGTATAGGTGATAAAGTAAACCAAATACTACACTAATGGTTTAGAAATTACCTCATTTGGCAACTCAAGAAAATTCTTGAGTTGCCCCAAGTGCTCAAAATCCACCCTTTCTTGGTCCAAAGTGTAGCTAGAAGCCTTGTGTACATTTTTTATGAAATGGAGATGGGGTTTTGGGTTGATTTTGATGGTGTTAGAGAGGATGAAGAGGGGGAAGGAGTGAGGGCATCAGCCCAAGTGAGGGGGAGAGAGGAAAAAGATGAGAATGATGAAGTGTGGAGACAAGCCATGGTCAATGGAGACCCCTCACCTTCTCTCTCTCTTGCCCATACCTCTTTGACTTTTCTTTTTTCTTGTTTTCTTTTCTTTTCTATTTTTCTTTTCTTCTCTCATAATAAAACCCAAACCATGCATATAAAACATGAAGAAAAGCCATGATAAAAATGTAACAGGTGTAAAAGACTTGTGCATGCCATGTGCACAAAACACGATCAGTGCCCGATTAGCGATATTTAATCGCGATTAGCACAAAATTAATGTATAATAAATCATAAAATTTCATAATTTGCTTAAATCACATAAAGCACCCTCTTTTCAGTAATTTCTGTAATTTTCCAAATTTTTCCCCATTTATCGGTATTTAATTAAACCGCCTTATTAAAATATTCAATATAATATTATTTAATTATAAAAATTCCCAAAAATAATATTTTATTTTTCTGAAATGTTACACTTCTATTATTGGAAAAAAGGACCTTGGAAGAATAATTGCCGGGCTTTAAAAGCCAAGAATCAGGATACGAAGTAAGTTGTGGATTCGATTTCAGGTGTTTTTGTGATTAAAAACTGTTTCTCTATAAATTCTACTTCCTGGGTGTTGGATGCCGGATCAAGATCTCATATATGTAATTCATTGCAGGCGCTGAGAAGCCGTAGAGTTTTGAGGAAATGTGATATGACCCTCAGGGTTGGCAACGAAACCAATGTGGATGCTGTTGCAGTAGAAGAATATCACCTGGGATTGGCGAGTGGACATATTTTGTTATTGCGTAACTGCTTTTGTGTACCTAATATGATGTGTAATATTATATCTGTATCTTTGTTATCAAATGAAAGATATAATTTTGCACTTGAAAGCAATGTCATAACCATTCATCTAAATCATGAAATGATTGGGTCGGGTACACTTAATAACGGAATATACGTTCTCAATCAACATCAAGTTTTCAACGTCCAAAACACACTAAAAAGAAAGACTTCGGAAACAAATCAAGCTTTCTTATGGTATTATAGTCTTGGTCATATCAATGAAACACGGTTAACTAAGTTACATAAAGATGGATATTTAGATCCGTTTGAGTATCAATCATATGTAACTTGTCAATCATGTATCAAAGGAATGATGACAAAAACTCTATTCACTGGACATGGAGAAAGAGCTATTGAGCTCTTGGGACTCATACACAGCGACGTGTGTGAGCCAATATCTACACATGCAAGAAGTGGCTATTCTTACTTCATTACTTTCACCGATAATTTCTCAAGGTATGGACATGTATTCTTGATGAAACATAAATCCGAAGCCTTTGAGAAATTCCAGGAGTACAAGAATAAAGCGAAAAAGCAAACCGGCAAAAGTATCAAGATGCTCCGATCTGATCGGGGTGGTGAATACTTAAGTGCCGAGTTCCTGAAACATCTAAAAGAGAATGGAATTCTCTCTCAGCTTACTCCTCCATACATACTACAACAAAAAGGTGTATCAGAAAGACGGAATCGCACCCTAGTTGATATGGTGCGTTCCATGATGAGTAATACTGAGTTGCCGCCATCCTTCCGGGGTTATGCACTAGAATCTGCTGCATACTTATTGAATAAAGTTCCAACTAAGTCTGTGCCTACCACTCCATATGAAATGTGGAGTAGGAAGAAACACTGTTTTAAGTATTTTAAGATATGGGGTTGTCCTGCTTTTGTCAAAAAGGTTCATACGGACAAACTCGAGGCACGTTCAATATTGTGTAAGTTTGTGGGATACCCTAAGAACTCTAGGGGGTATTATTTCTATTACGCTGAGAAATAAAGGTCTTTGTTTCTCATCATGCCCGCTTTATGGAAACTCAATTTCTTGAAAAAGAGATAAGTGGGAGCGCAAAAGAGCTTGAAGAAATTCCAGAACCATAAACTATTACTGAAAACTTAGTAGAACCTAATATTTCAATGGAACCGGACGTACCTACGCCACTCCACAGATCTAGTAGGCAGTCTCATCCGCCCGAGAGATATTACGGTTTTCTTGTAGACGGGGATCGAGAGGATTGCATCATCGATGATGATGAACCAACTAGTTTTCAGCAAGCCATCATAAGTAGAGACTCAGTGAAGTGGCTGGATGCTATGCGGTCCGAGATGGAATCCATGTACACAAACAAAGTATAGACTATGGATTTTGCTCCTACTGGGGTAAAACCCGTAGGATGCAAATGGATCTTCAAAAAGAAATTTGGTGTATATAGTTAGGTAGAAACCTACAAAGCTAGACTTGTTGCTAAAGGTTTTTGTCAAAAACCAGGATTGGACTATAACGAAACTTTTTCACCAGTGGCTATACTTAAATCCATTCGGATCCTACTTTCCATTGCTTCCTTCCATGACTATGATATCTGGCAGATGAATGTTAAAACCACTTTTCTAAATAGAAGCTAAGAAGAGTGTTTACATGGATCAACAAGAGGGTGTCATAAACAGTGAGAACATCGGAAAGGTTTGCAAGTTGCTTGAATCCATTTATGGATTAAAGCAGGCATTGCGAAGTTGGAACATCTGCTTTGATGAGACGGTCAAGGAATTTGACTTTATCAAAAATGTAGATGAACCTTGTATTTATAAGAAGATTGTAGGGAGAACTGTGGTATTCCTCGTTTTATATGTGGATGACATTCTCCTGATAGGAAATGATATTCATGCTACAATCGGCCAAGCTATTCTTGTCATAGAATTTCTCTATGAAAGACCTGGGTGATGCCTCATACATTCTGGGGATTAACATCTATCATGACAGATCTAAAAGAATGTTGGGACTTTCACAGTCGAGATATATAGACACCGTACTAAAGAGGTTTAGTATGGAAGATTCTAAGCACGGTAATTTACCTGCTTGTCACGGAATTACTCTCTCCAAAGAGATGTCTCCTAAGACTGATGAGGATAAGGCTCGCATGAACATAGTATCCTATGCTTCGGCGGTAGGATCGACAATGTATGCGATGTTATATACTAGACCAGATGTAGCTTACGCACTTAGCGTCGTAAGCAGGTATCAGTCCAACCCAGGTGAAAAACATTGGATAGCAGTAAAGAACATTCTTAAGTACCTGAGAAGGACCAAAGAGATGTTCTTGGTGTAGGAAATGGGGACTTCCAGATTGAGACTTTTACCGACTTTGGCTTCTAAAGTGACAAGGATGACTCTAAATCCGTCTCGGGTTATGTGCTTACCCTCAACGGAGGGGCGATCTGTTGGAAGAGTTCCAAACAGGACACCGTAGCAAACTCGACGATGGAGGCTGAGTACATCGCTGCAAACGATGCCGCAAAAGAGGCAGTCTGGATGAGGAAGTTCGTTTCTGAACTTCAGGTGGTTCCATCCATTGATAATCCGATACCTTTATATTGTGATTACAATGGAGCCATGGCTTTGGCAAAGGAACCACGGTCCCATCAGAAATCCAGACATATCTTGAGGAGGTATCACCTAATCAAAGAGATCGTAGATCGCCAGGAGATCGAGGTGCGGAGAGTAGATACAAAGGATAACATGACAGATCCATTCACCAAGGCCATCCCTCAAGTCCAATTCGAGAGACTGTTCGAGATATTTGGTATGCGGTACTCTAGCAACTGGCTCTAGTGTAGACGTTGGGTACTTAGTACGCCAATTACAGGCCTTAGTGAAAGTGGGAGATTGTTAGATATGTATGCCCTAGAGGCCTTCATTAAATAGGACTCTAGGGATATGTATGCAGAGGATAATCTTGCTCGATATGATAGTATGCTATTTGGTTTGTCTTTATCTTAACATATGATATGTTTTACTTGTTATTTCTTATCTCATATACATGTTGATAAAGCCCGTAGGATTCTTGCTTGACTACCAGCGTTGTGATGGAAATCATACTTGTGGGAGCTGGATAGTCGATAAGCACATCCTTGAAATGTCCAAAGTGATAGGAGTATTAAGATTGGGCATCAATACTCCAGAGTAGACTAGTGTATATATATGTAGACCCTGACGATGGGCGATGGTTGGTCCCACAGCCATTGGTGTGGTGCACCTAAAATTGTTTACGGGTGCTCACTGGGGGTGAGTACATTGGATAGACTTGCCGAGAACTGGCTATATGGTATTATACCTAACTTCAGGTAGCAGTTCTCTGGTGACATGAGTGTAGATAGTCTGTCGACCTGAGGTCGTCATTTGTCTCATGTGAGTTCCCACTGTGCTTTGATTACTACCCTACCACGGCTCTACTGAGTCGTGCAAACAGGTTTTAGTTGGATACGTCCCGAGCCAAATGGAGGCAGTGAGTGACTGTTGGGGATTCGTCTCTCCCGGTATAGGGAGTCGATATCGTGCTGTGTTCGGTTGGCCAACACCATAAGTCCCTGGCCAGGGAGGATTGAGAATTACTGGTAGTTAGACCAGTAGATTCTCGGATGGTCTTGAGACATATCGGCACGACTTGTCAGGTTATTAGGGGTCTGATATGAACCACCCCCTAAACCCGGTATGCGATACTCTTAGACGAACATACCGAACTGTACAGAGATTGTCACAGACAGGCTCAGTAGGGTTTCGGGTGAGTTTACTCGCCGGCCTTCTTTTCGACAGGTACCTGGGTAGCCGTTACGTACAGCTAGTGCCAGTGACAGAATTGTGGTTAAACTCACTGCCAGCGTACTGTCGAGTCTTTAGAGTCCCACACAGAGGGTTTTCCTGGTTCAGGCGAAACGATGTTGAGGCTGTATGGTTTTACGTGAAGGGTTCTGATCACATATGTGTACTACCTACACGGATGTTGTTCGGACGGATAATACTAGTAGGCTTGGGATTAAGCCGCATTCTAGTATTATATTATTGGATTATTTTTATCTCTTGGTATTTGTATTTTTACAGTACGAATATGGGTATGTATATACGGTGAGGGCACTCTTGTAATTTTACAAGATATGCTTCTAGAAGTTCTAGACACCTCATTTTGGATATATCTTTTTTTGGTAAATAGATAATGAGGTAGAGGAATGTGGATATTTGTGGTATGGTTTGAAGCATGGCTAATTCCTTTGTTTATTCATATGACCTTACTATTCAAGCATGGTTACATTTTTCTATCGAAAAATAATGCATGCTTGATTTTGGAAAAAGACTTAGCCATTCTTCACTTGCTCATTCTAGACTTTATTCTACAGTTTGCATTCTCTTTCCATTGCTCTCCTCCTTCTTTCTTAAACCCTAACCCTCACATGTGTTGTGAATCCTAGGGTTCTTTAAGATAAAATAGTCCAATTAACTCTCTACATCTCCTAAGCTACCTAGATTAGCAAACTAAATACTTTAGTTACATCATTCTTGAGATTAGTGCTTAAACCATAGACTCTCAGGAGGATCGACTTTAACACATGGAGGCCGACGATCAAGCGTGATCTGTACCTTCTAGGAGCTCAAGAAGAGGAGAAGAAGACCCGCATGACTTGTATCTTGGAGGTATAAACCACTATCATAGCAGTTTAGAACCTCTTTGTGTTTAACTAGTTAGGGTTTCTGAATGATCTTAGTAGTTTAGTCGATATTACTTGTCTTAAAATCATTTTTTGTAAATTCCTCCTCTCCACAAACTAAGTGTGGTTTGTGACATCGACTTACATTGGGGTAAAAAATTACATCCCGGTTGACCAAGTTAAAATCAGTCAACCCCCAACTAAGTTTGCCCCAGCCCAAGCAAGCGGGCCTAAGCTCAAGGCAAGTGGGCCCAAGCCCAAGTCAGGACCAAGCATGGAAGGGGCCGGCTCCATTCCAAAGAGGAGGCAATAAATAAATTTAAATGCAATTTTTAGAAATAAATGTATGAAAAATGGACAAAAAGTTAAAATTTTGTAAACCCCATGGCTTATATGAAAAAGAAAATAAACACATGAGGTATGGGAAGGCACAAATGCCATTTAGAAAAGCCCAAGGGGCTATATGTAAAGTATGTAGCCTATAAAAGGCAAACAAGATGAGAAAATCAATAACAACTTTGGGAAATAGTTTTTCACTAAATTAAGAATTTAACTCTTTTTTTTTTCAAAAAGAAATAGTTTTTCACTAAAAAAACCCTTAAAGGGGAGCTCAAATCTCCCATCAAATCTCCAAAAGGGAAGATTTTTAAGTCTCACCCCCATTTTTCTCAAAGATCCAGCCAACAGAGAGGAGGAAGAAGAAGACCTATCTCCAAAAATCCAACTTTGGAAAGATCCAATTCTCAAGAGAAGATCCAGGGCTTAGGGGAGATGAAAGGGGCCCTTTTTCATCATCTCCGAAAATCTCTTCGGAGTTTAACTCTGAAGAAGAATCTCTTCTTTAGGAGTTTAACTCCAAACCAATCTTTGAGAAGCTTAACTCCAAGATCTAAATCCTCGAAGGAGTTGAACCCCAAAAATCCAGATCTTTTAGGAGTTTAACTCGACAAAATGATTCTTTTTTAGGAGTTTAACTCCAAAAGTCACTCGGGAGTTCAACTCCGAGTTTAGGAGATAAGCCCTATTTTCCGCGGGTGGCTAACGCCCGCATACAAGGCGTGTGGACCGCTGGTGTTCAACACCCGCACGCCGGGTACGTGACACGATGGCGTACAGCGCCCGCGTGCCGGGTACGTGAACCACTGGCGCCCGTGTGTAGAGCGCGTGACCCGCTAGCGCCCGGCGCCTGTGACACTCACGTGGCCCGCTGGCACCCAGCGCCCACGTGCCATCTCACGTGTCCTTAGGATCCTCCTAAACCCTCTTTTTCTCGCACACTTCACATACAAAACACATCCCCCACTAGAAAAAAATTCTAATAGGGCGCTGCCCCACATACCGCATGGGGGCTGCTAGACCCCTTGACCCTCAGCCCGCTATCCGGGTAGTGGGGCCCCCGTAAACTCTGTAAGTCCCCCGATGTACCCAAAACCCCTCAAGACACACACATACGCACGCTGCACATTGAGTTCACATGACTAGTTTGACCCGTCAATCAGATGTTCTCTCGCTCAAAAGGCAAGGGGTAATTAACGACAGCTTAGTCCGCGGCTGCCAAAGATTCGGATCCCTATAATCAATAAACCCCAGCTTACCTTAGGTAGGGGGAATTTGTATACGCGTGATAAGCGCGCGTATTCTTATCTCAATAGGGTGACGAAAAACACTCTACAGATTCTAGCACGCCCGGTGGGACCTTTCTCTCCTCCCATATCTTGGGTCAAGCGTTCATGCGAACTCATTTAACATATTTACCGATGTTTGTACTGAAATAATGTATTTCCATGCAGCAATCAACTTTCAACGACGATTCCTTCTAAGGTGAATTCAGCTTCCGATGCAACCCCGATCCCGTACGTGGTCAAGATCAATGCTCGCGTGGTTCTCCCCGCAAGCCTCAGTCGGCAGTGGGAGGAACCGCCCCGCCAATTTGGTTCCATCATCATCTACCCTGCCGAAATCGATCATCTAGCGGAGGTCCCGGCAAACCAAATGGCTAAACTGACCTCAAGGGGTAGGAGGCCGAATGTTGTGGTCGCCTAAGAATCCCACCCCAAATGCAGATCCGTATTTGAATGACTCTCCACTACTCCAACTGGGGGCAATGCCATCAACACCAATGGAGCCACAAAGCATCTTCAGCAAGCTCAGACGGTGCCCTAGACAATCGCGTGAGCAGGCATCTTCTCTAGACTCCTTGTTAATCGGTCTACGGTGTCTTCCCGAAGGGCCAAAGCCTGCCAAGTGCTCAGAACAGAAAAGTTAAGGCAGAAGCGGCTTAGATATAGAGCCAACAGGAAGGTTCGGACTCTAGCCAAGTGGAATTTCGTAAGGTTCCATGAACAGGGTTATCCTGCGACGGCAATTGAGTCGGCCGTAAAAGTCAGCAATTCCTTCGAACCTCTGAAGTGGGTTCAGAAAAACGCCATGATCACAGAAATCAAGAAGAAACCAATCCGAACAATGCTACAAAGAGACGTGTCCTAGCCCCAACATAGAAAGCATGAAATCGTCTCTTCAAGAGTCTATCAGACGCTCTGTGTGGCGCGAAGGCAGTAAGGCAAAACCAGAAAAGAAGTGCCAGCACCATTAAAGGACTCGGTCAGGCCAGCTGTCTTCAATCGATTGTCCATTACCGAAACATAAGGGCTACGACTGTGGTCCATGATATCAACTGCCAATAATGAAAAGACAGCTGGATATGTTATCCACACAGTCTACATGGCAGGTACACGTCCTAGAGACAACCTGTGCAGTAAAAATAAGGATGGGGCCACCACATCCCAAGCCTAATCTTGCTTGAATGTGGCCGCCACTCCCCAAGATCAGCCTCCACAAGATGATGAAAATCCTCTTGATGAGACCGATAGGCAGAAAGACCCCTCAGTCTATGTGGAGTCAAGCTCAAATAGAGAGGATGAGCCGACTTTCCGCTCCAGGACCGTAGATCAAGAGCCGCTTCAAGAGCTCCGAAACCAGTTCAGGAGCAAAGATAAAGAGATGGACAAACTTTATTCTAAATTGACGACCTGACGAATGTCGTGATGCAGCTCATTACTCAAGTTGCTCAGGCGCCCTCAAATCAAGCGCAAGTCTCTACTCATGAGCCGGGTGATAACAGCCCGAAGTAATCGGTACCTGTCCCCTTGGGTCTAACTTTAGGCAAGCCGCATGAAAGCCGACCACATTCCACTTCTGGGGACGTCTTAGCCCCGGATGGCACTATCTTGCTAACACAAGATCGGATAATGGATTTGGTTACCACAAAAGTCAAAACATTGGTGGCCGAAGCCGAAGCTCAAAAAGAAATTGGCAGTAGTGGGTGGCCATATCCCGCATAGCATGATCTGATTGAGTTCCCCAGTGGCTATGTCATTCTTAAGTTCGGAAGATTTGACAGGACGGGAAATACAAATCAGCATATTTCCCACTTTAAAGCGTCGTGTGGAAATACAGGAGGCAATGTGCAGGGTTCCTTAGTGTCGCTGCTGGGTTTCGGGAGGCATCAACCATGCCGTTTTCAAAAAATTGGCGTGCTAGCTAGAATCTAAACTAGAGAATTAGACGAACAAGCATGTAAACATCTTTACATCTAAGTGAACAAGGAATACAACCTTTGTAGACCGGTCCTTCACTTCAATAGCTCCATGTAGTAGTCCCTTCGCTCCAAGTAGTGATCTTCCAGACTCTAGTGAGGCTTCACAAGACGAAATGAACAGGCTTGCTTGAAGTCTTCGAGACCGAAGATGATTTACGTCAAGGAGACACTAACTCAAGCTACCTCTTCACTAAGTAATGAACTCGTGAAGAAACAACCCAATCTAAATGGCTAGTAGAGAAGAGGTTGATGAAGTAGGAATTTTGCTCACTTTAGAAATTATTTTCTCACTATTTTTCTTCACCTCTCATGAAGCTAGAAAGCTTGAGGAAGAAAATAAAGAAAGCAACCATGGAATGAAGCAAGTGAAGAATGAATCAAGTGGTGAGAATAGTAGCCATGGGTGAGTTAATATCATATACTAACTCATGTAGAGACTAAACCATGGCTAAACAATAATGGTTGGGTTAATAATAATCTTCAAGTAAAATAAAATTAGTAGACTTGGTCAATGGTTCCACAAGCTTCTACAAGCTTCAACCATGTGGCAATCTCCAACTAATTTGATTTACTTTAAATAAACAAAACCTTACATTATTATAACCATGGTGTGAGTCTCTTGCACCCATGTAGCATGTGGCATCAAGCATGACACAAATGATGTACATTAATATATATCACATATATACTAAGTGTACACTAGTGAGAAAAAGAATACTTAAGTGAGCTAATATTAGTTAATGTAAGATAATATATCAAATATATAATTATACATTAAATTATTAAATCAACACTTGATTTAATAATCCGGCTATATCACATACAACCGACTAATATCAAATGTATCAACTTGTCGAATCAACACTTGATTCGACAGCCCGGCTATATCACATATAACCGACCGATATCACATATCACGAGAATAGAATACGGTATCACATACACATATTAATCTCGGTCCCACACATAACACATATGTGCTCCTACTTCGTTTCGCCTGAGCCAGGAAACCTCTGTGTAGGACTCTAAAGACTCGTCAATACGCCGGCAGTAGGTGGTGATCATATCAGTCACCCATAAGCCGCAAGCGGTCTGCTAAACGTAACGGCCACCCGGGTATTAAGCGATCAGAAGATCAACAAGCAAGCATGCTCATACTTCTGCGAATCCAATCAGTAACACTACCGTACAGTCCGGTCTCTTCGTCTGGTATATCGCTTATCACAGCCTGGGGGTGGTAAACGTCAGACCCCAATAGCTTGATAAGTCATGCCGATGTGAGGCTCATAACGGTTCGAGAAACTACTGATAACACTTACCAGTAGATCTTAGCAACCTTGGCCAGGTATTTCCTGTTATGGCCAATCGAGCATACCGCAACATCAACCCCCAATACCGGGAGAGACAAAATCCCTTCCTATCGCTCATCGCCTCCATGTGACTCAGGACTGTACCCAAAAACCACCGTTTTGCACGATCTCTTGAACGTGGTAAGGTGGAAATCAAAGCACAGTGGGAATCACATAAGACTTTATGACGATCTCGGGTCGACAGACTAACCTGTACCAGTGTCACCAGAGAACTGCTATCTGATGATAGGTATAATACCATCTAGGAGTTCTTGGCGAGTCCGTTCTGTGTACCCAGTCTCCACTGAGCACCCGTATACCTTCTCTGATGTCAAACACCAATGGATGTGGGATCATCCATCGCCCATCATATGGGTCAAGAAGCGTATACGCTAGTCTACTCTGGAATATCGATGCCCCATCTCGATACTCCCACGACTAGGAACATTTGAAGGATGTACTTACCGACTACCTATGCCCCACTAGTATGATCTGCATCATAATCCTGGTAGTCAAGTACTCATCCTAAGGGCTTTATCAACATGTAATAGAGAGACAATAAGTGTACATGTTAAGATAAAGAGCAACCGGATAGCATACTATCATGTCGAGCAAGAAAGCCCTCCATATATATGTCCCAGCATCCACTATAATATACATCATATGTACAATAATGGCCTCTAGGGCATACATATAACTAACAATCTCCCACTTGCACTAGGGCCAGTTTTTGTAGTATCTCATACCCAACGTCCCATAAAAAGTCTCTCTCGGGAAAAGCCTTCGTGAGTGGATCCTCCATGCCATCCTTCGCGTCAACTCTCCTGACCTTGATCCCCTGGAGATCAACCATCTCCCCGATTAGGTGATACTGCCTCAGAATGTCTGGACCGCCGATGGGACCGAGGTTTCTAGGCCAAAGCCACAATTCCATTATTGTCACAATAACAATTATCGGACGCTCAATGGTAGAAACCATGTTCATCTCATGAACAAGAAATGTCCAGACAGCCACTTTGGCAGTATCGTTGGTAGCGATGTATTCAGCCTTTATCGTCTAGTCTGCCTTGGTATCTAGCTTGGAACTCTTCCAACATACCGTCCCTCCACTAAGGGTAAAGAAAAAGCCTGTCACGCCCTGCTTCCCGGAGTACGGGTAGAGGACGCGGCGAGGCCGCTACGCATTTACTATGAAGTAAATACGCTAAGCGTATCTAAGAAATATAAAAATAAATGCACAAGAGACAAGATATAATAAAACAGCAACTTTATTTATTCATATTCTTTTTATACAATGCATGGAAAAGTAAATACAACTGAATGAAAGCAATGCCTAAACAATGGTATAACAGAAAAGGAAAAGTACTGAAATAAAAGTGTACAATGAACTAAAGCTCTGGGTTTTCAATGAAGTGGTCCAAGTCTTCACTAGTGGGCTCGATCTCCGGAGTGTCTAGATCACCTGACGACATTCAAAGAAGAAAGAAAGAGAATGTCGTCAGCGAACAAATCGCTCGGTAAGTCCCAAAGATAAGGGAGAAATAGAATAGACAGAAAGAGAAGGTAGCTTTTAAAGTTGTATTATATTGTTATAATGTTGTTTTAACACTGTATTTGTAGCTTGGTAAAGAAGAATGCCAGTGTATACGAGAGGAGTCTCTATATGCCAGAGACTATAGGCAAGTGTAGTACAAGGAACCTTTTATGCCACGGTACAACATCAACTGGATTCAGGTTAGGTGTATGAAATCTTACTGTCTCGCGCCACTTCTAACACCTTCAGTACCAATCTATCCCTTAAACCCCGAGATGTCTTGTTGTATAGTTGTATTGTATTATCTTGTATTGTAAACTGTATAGATTGTATAATTGGGTGACTTACCGAAACCATGATATCAGTAAATGGATGTAACTGTAGAATCATGGATGTAACTGGAGAATCATATAAATGGAAGTATATCCATGGTTCGGTTCGGTCAAGTTGAATAGATTGAATATATGTATTCAGGATTCATGTTGGATTGTAGATTGTACTTGAATCATATTCAAGTCAGATTATTAATGGGACTCGGTCTGAGTTAGAATAATTATAAAAGAAATTGAAGTCCTGATTGTTTTGATATTATCGGTAACCGCTGCACATGGGCGGCAGGATTTGCATCTTTTTCAAAGACGATTACCGTGTTGATAACACCGTTGTTAAGTTGTCTACCTTAAATAGGCAAGCACCCACTTCTCCAGCTCCCTGAGGCTTAAGAGATTGGTCCCGCTTAAATCTATATTTACTAGGGTCCTTAGGGTAATTTATAAAACTTGAGGGGGTTTATATAAAAATACTTTTGTATAATTTTCAAACCACACCCCAAGTATTTAATTATCGTCTTTAGATTTGTCATAGATGATGATGCTGACATCATTCATCTGTACATGTTTCCTGTTTTGTGCTTAGCGGCACATCTCGGATTCAGCCCTGAGAGTCTGGACCGTGGTCCCGGGTATGCACGGGATACTATTGAGTTACATCGATGATTCATTAAATTGATTTCAAAGACTTGAGAGTAATTAACCCAGTAGCATAGATTACTCACCGCATGCACATACACTTCACTGTTCCATATTCATGTTACTGTTATACACTCATTACTGTTCATACTCATGCCTGCATATCTTGTTACCTCCTGATTATATTTTATTGTTTGATATTGTGACGCATTGACGTCTGGGTTTTGCATGGCCCAGAGCCTATATCTCTTTCGCAGGCTGATCAGGAGTATTTCCGCCGTCAGGCCGAGCAGTGAGGATCCTGTTAGTTTCTAGTTTAGTTTAGTTTTATTGCCGTACTTTCATTTCCTGATGTGAGCCCGTATTTGGGACGTACTTTCCAGATGTTATTGTTTATTGGATTTATTGCTTCCGCATATTATTTCTTGACTCGTTTATTCTGGCATATGGATATGTACTAGGTATTTTATTTTTATTTTATTGTTCTTGATATCTTATAGACAGCCGTAATATGACTGTGGAGGGATGTTTCCTAGCCACAGGTAGCATAGTTGGCTCTGTCACGTGCCGATCTTAGCGCACACTGGAACGCTGGGCGTGACAGGGTTTGTTTGGTATCAGAGACATGGGATTTAGGTTAATCGGGTTTGGTTCTTTTGTAGTTGGGTATTGGACCCAATACACGAATCAGAAAACCCGTAATTAGGAACATGTCCTGCCACATTGTTCTCGTGATTCTTGAATCTTATCTTTCTCTTGACCCTTTGTCTTAATGATATGTAAACAACTTTGCATCTCGGCTTGAAATCTTTTGATTCCCTATTGTTTCTCTCGTCCTATTCCTTTGATTCTGATACTTGGATTTGGGCGACTTAAACGGAGTTATGTAATTGTACCTATAAACTGCAGCATGGTTACAATGCGGTACTCTATTTAAGTAACTTGGAGTCCTAGTTTTGATTCATTTCCTTGTTTTATGATCGTTATATTACCTTGCTTCTCTCGGTTTCATTGCTTACCAGTTTATGTTGTATCGCAAGTTTGAATCTTGTTTATCTTGCCGATCCTTTTCGGTGTATTGGTTTCAGAATCATGGCGGATAGAGAACTGCGATCGTACCAGAGATGTGTTGATGACGCCGCATTGCTTGGAGTAATTCGTAGGATGCTGGAGAACCAGAAGCGGGAAGCCGAAGCTTTTCAGGAGGGTTTGCGGACAGTCCAGCAGTCCGTAGATGCGGTTACAGCTGACCAGTACAGCGTATGGGTACCGTGGCGGATTTCAGGAGACTTGGTCCATCCACTTTCACTGGTTTGGAGGAGCCGTTGCCAGCGAAGCAGTGGTTAGTCGATATAGAGAATCTGCTCATTGCAGCACAGATTCCGGAGGACCAGAGAGTAGATGTTGTACGCATCCATTTGGTGGACTATGCCCGCGAGTGGTAGCTAGTGGAAGAGACCTGTTTGCCCAAGCCGATCAGTTGGGCAACTTTCTCGCAGAGTTTCTTGGAGAAGTTCTTTCCTCAGACTGCACAGGAGGAAATGGAAGAAAGATTTATCAGTCTGAAGCAAAATGGCGGATCCGTGGATGCGCATGCGGCTGAGTGGACATGGCTCAGTCGATTCGTAGGACCTTTGGTTGCCAACGAGGCTGATAGGGCACGAAGGTTCATGCGCAGTTTGGATGTGGAAATCCAGAGGCACATTATATCTCTGGGATTGATCACTTTCTCACAAGTTCTCCAGGCAGCCAGAGAGCAGCAGAGCTTATTGATGAAGACTAAGGGTACACAGCAGCAGGCAGTTGTGGTACGGAAGCTGGTGTTTATGCCGAACCGTGCTCCTTTACGCATAGGTATCCCGGTGGACAGACGTGGCATTGTACCAATGAAGAAGCCAGTTGTGCTCGATAAAAGGGGAAGGACGATTTGTGGGTACTGCCATCTGCCCGGACACGTACAGAAAGAGTGTCGAAGGATGCTTGGACTTTGTTTGGTTTGTGGGTCAGCTGACCATACTGTCAGTGTTTGTCCGTCGAAGCTTTGTTTGAAGGATGATGCTTAGAAGCCACCACAGAGGCAGATTCAGGGACAGAAGCAGATAACTTAGGGGCCTAACCAAGCTCGAGCTTTTACTCTGACGGCCGAAGAGGCCAAGGCTTCAGATGAAATCGTTTTAGGTATCCTACTTGTTCATGGTTTTTCCTCATTATCATTATTCGATTCTGGTGCATCCCATTATTTTATGTCGTCCAAGTTTATTGTTGCACACTTGATTGCTTACACGGCCCTGTCTCGTTGTTGGGACATACATACTAGGAACGGGAAAATCATATCTAGTAGTGAGTGCAAGAATTGTTCGGTTGTTATTTGCGGACGAGAGTTGTTTGCAGATTTCTTGGTGATCGATACTGGCAGTTATGATGTTGTCTTGGGAATAGATTTTCTTGGCACTTTCCATGCTCACATTGATTGTAGGGAAAAGAAAGTAATTTTCTAGATTCCCGGATATCTGGAGTTTGTTTTCGCTGGAGGTAGCAATTCTGTCAGGCCAGTCGAGTTTAGGGCTAGGCCGACATGCGCCGTTCTTTCGTCGATAGAAGTTGCTAAGGAGAAAGCACCAGCTGTAGTTCGAGAGTTCATGGACGTGTTCGAGAACATCTCGGGTTTACTTCCAAAATGA
Organism: Agapanthus africanus; assembly: GCA_030015575.1. Taxonomy (NCBI): domain Eukaryota; kingdom Viridiplantae; phylum Streptophyta; class Magnoliopsida; order Asparagales; family Amaryllidaceae; genus Agapanthus; species Agapanthus africanus. The sequence goes on along the minus strand of CM057350.1, from coordinate 123,367,379 downwards.
GATGTGGAGTTCGCGATCGATCTTGTTCCTGGTGCAGCGCCAATTTCAAGGGCGTACTATCCGATGGCACCAGTGGAGTTGGAAGAAGTAAAGAAGTAGGTTACTGAATTGCTAGAGATGGGTTGGATTCGCAGCAGTAATTCACTTTGGAGAGCTCCAGTTCTTTTAGTCAAGAAGAAAGATGGCACAAGAAGGATGTGCATCGATTATCGAGAATTAAACCGGGTGACTATTAAGAACAAGTATCTGATCCCTCGCATTGGAGAATTGTTCGAGCAACTCAGTGGCGCGAGGGTATTCTCGAAACTAGATTTGCGATCCGGATATCATCAAGTTCGAGTTAAATCAGAGCATATTTGCAAGACTGTGTTCCGAACTCGATATGGACATTACGAGTATTTAGTGATGCCATTCGGAGTCATGAATGCACCGGCGATATTTATAGACTTGATGAACCGAATCTTTTCTCCGTTCTTGGATAAGTTTATAGTGGTGTTCATCGATGATATTCTTGTCTACTCGAGGAGCCTAGAAGAGCATGCAGAACACTTGAGGATCGCACTGCAGACATTGAGGCATGAAAGATTGTATGCAAAGATGAGCAAGTGCAAGTTTTGGCTTGAAGAAGTGAAGTTTTTGGGGCATGTCGTATCCGGAGATGGAATCGCCGTTGACCTTGACAAGATTGCAACAATTCAAGATTGGCCGATTCTGAGGAATGTAGCGGAGATCAGAAGTTTTCTGGGACTTGCAGGATACTACAGAAGATTCGTTGAGAATTTTGCTCGATTGGCTGAGATTTTGACCAAGCTTACACGGAAGGAGGTACCGTTCGTATGGACGAATGGTTATGCGTCAGCTTTTGAGGCGTTGAAGCAAAGGTTGATAACCGCTCCTATTTTGACCGTACCAGACGGTTCCGGAGGATTGGCGATTCACAGCGACGCATCTGGGAAAACTTTGGGATGTGTTTTGATGCAGCATGGGAAAGTCATAGCCTATTCATCGAGACAGTTGAAGACCCATGAGAAGAATTACCCAACTCATGATTTGGAGCTAGCAGCTGTGATTTTCGCTTCGAAGATTTGGAGATACTACTTATTGGGCGAAAGGGTCGAAGTATTCATCGATCACAAAAGCCTAAAGTATGTGTTCACGCAGAAAAAGCTTAACATGAGGCAGCGTAGATAGTTGGAGCTGATGGCTGACTATGACCTTGATCTCAAGTACCATCCCGGGAAAGTTAATGTAGTACGGGATGTGCTTAGTCGGTTTCCAGCAATTCGGATGTTGACTGCACAGAAGGAGCTTATCGAAGAGTTTCGGAGATTCGAGTTGGAGATCGTGTTACCGCATTCTTCAGGACAGTTGATGCAGCCGCAAGTACAGTCATCGTTAATCGAGAGTATTAAAGCAGCACAATCAAAAGATCCAAGGTTGCAGAAGTTTTGAGGACAGGTTGAAGCGGGACTTCGAACGGACTTGTTGATTCATGAAGATGGTTCGTTGCGATATGGTAGCCATTTGTGTGCCGAAGGGAGATATTCGCGAAGAAGTTATGAAGGAGGCACACAGTTCCGCATATTCCGTACATCCAGGAGGCACAAAGATATACCGTGATCTATGACAACATTTTTGGTGGGAAGGCATGAAAAGGGAGATCGCCCGTTTTGTAGCGAAGTGCTTGGTGTGTCAGCAAGTTAAGGCTGGACATCAAAGGGTAGCTGGTTTATTGCAACCACTTCCGATTCCTCAATGGAAGTGGGAACATATAACCATGGATTTCGTGACAGCTTTACCGCGGCGTCCAAAGGGCAACAATGCAGTTTGGGTGATCGTTGATCGATTGACTAAGGCAGCTCATTTCATACCATTTCTAGTCGGTCAGTCAACAGAATCGTTAGCAGAGCAGTACATGTAAGAGATTATGAGATTGCATGATGTACCTGTAAGCATCGTTTCCGATCGTGATACCCGATTCTTATCGCACTTCTGGAGGAGTTTACAGGAAAGTTTAGGAACGCGATTGAAGTTTAGCACTGCTTATCATCCCCAGACAGATGGCCAGTCGGAGAGAACGATCCAAACTCTTGAAGACATGTTGAGAGCTTGCATGTTAGACTTCAAGGGTTCGTGGGAGGCTCATCTACACTTGGTGGAGTTTTCTTACAATAATAGCTTTAAGGCGACTATTCAGATGGCTCCATTCAAAGCATTGTATGGTCGCAAGTGTCGCTCACCCGTCCTTTGGGACGATATTGGAGAGCGAAGATTGTTGGGACCGGATTTGATCGTGCAAACAATAGAGAAGGTTAATACTATCCGGAATCACATGAGGGCAGCACAGGATCGGCAGAAGAGTTCGGCAGACACATCGAGAAGACCTCTAGAGTTCGTTGTTGATGATCTTGTATTCTTGAAGATATCACCGACTAGAGGAGTGATTCATTTTGGGAGTCGAGGCAAGCTTAGTTCTCGATTCGTGGGGCTTTTCGAGATTATTGAGCGTGTTGGAGAAGTGGCTTATCGATTGGTGCTACCACCATCTTTGGCGAGTATTCATGGCGTGTTTTATGTATCGCAACTCCGTAAGTATGTTCGAGATGAGACGCACATACTAGATCATTCGGAGCTGACTGTAAGGGAGAATTTGACCTTTGAAGAGCGACCGATGTCGATTGTTGATCGAAGAGAAAAGGTCCTCAAGAACAAGGTTATCCCTCTCGTACTTGTTTCATGGGGGAATCGCTCGCATGGAGAATCTACTTGGGAACGAGAAGATGAGATTCGACAGAAGTTTCCTCATCTCTTCTCGTAAATTCATGTTTGTTTATCTTTTCTTGTTCCGGGAATTTCGTGGACGAAATTCTTTTTGTAGTTGGGTATAATGTAACACCCTAGTTCATTTATACCAGTTCATTTAGGTATTTCTTTATTTATAGCTATTTCTTGATTTATTGCTGTTTGGGTGTGAATAGTGTAATTGATATCTGTGTTTGCATTCGACCCGACCCGCATGCTGGAAACCCGTCTTGATTCCTGTTTGTGATTTATCCCAGCTAGTTATGAGAATCTGTGTACTTTCTTGTTGTATAACTATTGGTCTACGGCAGCGCCCCGGCCGTCAATCCGAGGTCAAACACGGAACAAAAACATTTTACAAACTGGCGCTAACGTAGACTTTCACCCGGATCGTTCCATTAACCCTACACTAGCTAACTACAAAGAAGTTAGAATGACTATACCGATCGATCTATGTCTTTCGGTCTTTAGCCAACATCCCAAGCTCCCCGCGGCTTCTTCGATCAAGCTCAATCTCCGGTCTCCTCGTCGAAGTGGCACTACATCAAGGAATCTTTTTACGGGCTCCCGCTTCAAAACTGAAGCAACTCGGACATGAAGTTTGCCAGCCGACATGTCCAAGGTGAAGTAGATAATGTGTGTGATAACTTTGTCTCTAGACATTCATTGATTCTCAACACATGAGATGGTATGGATGGAGGTTAAAGAAGAAGCCATTGATGAGGAAATTGTGAGCACTAGAAAAGCTAGTGAAGAAGAAGCTTGCTTATTGTGTTGGGATGAAAATGTGAGAGCTCTCTTAATCTCAAGACCAAGCCCCACACTATATGTGGCTGCCCTCTCTCTCTTCACATGTTAATCCCACACAATAATTAATCAAGAGATTACACATGGCACAAAAAATAACACCATGACTCATCAACAAAACACATGCCACATTTAACGCTCTTGATCATGACTAGCACTCACAATTTCCATCTAATAAACTTTAATCCAAATGTTTAGAACAATAAATAGAATGGCATGTTCTAAAGTAAACTCATGACGGATCACAAGAATACCCCTCATCTGTATATACATATCTGCATCCGCATTCCAACCGAATACGAATGCAATGAGACGAAAGTAATCCAACAAATCTAATACTAAGATCCGGCTTAAACCAAAGCCCACTAGTATGATCCGTCCGATCATGATCCGTGCACAAGTGCACGTATATGATCGAACCCTGCCATAAAACCATACGGCCACTACAACGTTTTGCCCGAACTAGAGAAACTTTATGTGGGGGACTCTAAAGACTCGTCAATACGCTGGCAGTGCGTTTAACCACAAGCACATCAGTGGCACTACCTGTACGTAACGGCTGCCCATGTATTGAGTGAAAGGGAAGCTGACGAGCGAACTCATGCTGAAACCCTACTGAGCCTATCTGTGATAATCTCCATACAGTACGGTCTGTTCGTCTATGAGTATCGCATATCGGGCCTAGGGGGTTGGTAAACTTCAGACCCCCAATAGCGGTATAAGTCGTGTCGGAGTGTAGCCCAGAACACCTTGAGAAACTACTGGAATACCTACCAGTAAATCTCACTTTTCTTGGCCAAGGACTTTGTGTAATGGCTCTCCAGACACAGCGCGATATCAACCCCCAATACCGGGAGAGACGAATCCTATCTAACCGCCACTGCCTCCAATGCTTCGGGACTGCACCCAACTACTACCTGTTTGCATGACTCCTTTAAGCCGTGGTAGGGTAGCAATCAAAGAACAGTGGGAACACACTTGAGGCAATGTAGCAGTGTCAAGTCAACGGACTAATCTGTACTCATGTCACCTGGGAACTGCTCATGACGATAGGTATAGTACCAATCAGCAGTGCCCCTGCGAGTCCGCCCGGTGTACTCATAACCCAATGAGCACCTGTATACTATCTTAGGTGAACCAACTAACACCAATGGCTTGTGAGGCCAGCCACCGTCCCTCGTCGGGGTCTCGATCTGTATACACTAGCCTACTATCGGAGTATCGATGCCCAGTCTCGAAACTCCCATGACTAGGGATACTTTAAGGATGTGCTTATACACCACCCAACTCTCACGTATATGATCGCCATCATACTGCTGGTAGTCAAGCAAGAATCCTATGGGCTCTATCAACGTGTAATAGTGATCTGTAATGTCACCTAAAGTATGTACACGATGATAGAGACAAACCAGATAGCATACTATCATCTCGAGTAAGACTGTTCTACCGATACAGGTTATCCCACAATCATTGCAATCACGTTCCTGCGATCCAATAATTGACTTTGAGGGCACTATATCCAATAATCTCCCACTTGCACTTAAGGCTAATTATTGCAATATCGCATACTCACAGCCCGTGTGATACCGAACACCCAACTCCCCTATTAATCAGTTTCGCAAAGCTCGTTTGTGAAACTATTGCTTTCGAGAAATAGCCTCAGTGAGTGGATCCGCTCTGATGTTTCTTTCTATATCTCTCTTAATCTCAAGTACGCGGAGAAAGCCATCTCCCGAAATGAACAATACCTATTTTAGAATATGTCTGGATATCTGATGGGACCCAGTTTATAAATGAACTCCAAATCCAGCAAACTTCTTAGACTGTATTGTCAACTGAATTTAATCAGTATCTTACACCATGCCTCCCTCAGTATCCGCTTGGACCACCTGTCCAAACTACTGCCCCTCACAGAGGAAAGTCTATAACTCTGACAGTCACTCTGTCAACCAGGTCACCTTGAAAGCCTGGAATGATAATCGTCTCCCGAAGGAGGCTGCCGTTATCAAATCCCTAGAACATCCACTTATGTTCTAAAACTAATTCTGAACGTTTCTCCAGGATTGGATTAATATCTCAACATATTGCATCTAGTGCAAAAATAACATCTGGTGTAGTACTTGACATCTCATGATTAACTCAATTGCCTAAGCAAGTGATATGCCAATCATGTACATCCTCTCCCCTTTAGTCTGTAAGACATCTTTAAAGAGGGTGACTCCATCATATGCAGGTACACTACCATGCCAATAGTCGTCCATTCTAAAACATCTTTAGAATACTGTCTAAGTACCCAAATTGGGAAACTAACCAAATCTAGATCTAAAACCATAGATCTAGTAACCAGAATGCCTGATATATGATTTGTATGTCAAATAATAGTTAATAACCGCAATCAAGAACGGCGTCGCTTGGTAGCTAGCCAGTGAATACGGGTCGGTCCACAGGGATGTTGTGTCTTTTCTAATTTGCTCAAACGAGTTAATTCCAAACGTTGTGAATGGATTATCTCTAAAACTTAAATTGATTTATACTAAGACTAGAATCTTGCTAGGGTTAGGTTTAGGGTAAGTTGGGAAATTGAATGTTTCCTCACCGCTTTCAATACCCTATTTTAGATCTATTAGGTGTTATGGTAATAATTAATAAAGGGGATTAGTACCATCGGGAAGAAACGATGTTTCTTTCTCTAGGTTCTTGTCCTTCCTTTCTCAATTATTACCCTAATCTCCATGGAAAACGTACACAACAGGTCCTTTATACTACGGTATCACTTTTACCTCGTGGGGTAAGGTGCCGCAGGGAACGGTGTGTGTATGTATGCATGGAATCCTAATTATTATGTGTGATGGGCAAGAAAGGGGTGAGAGATTTCATCTCTCAATCCTTTCCCTAAAGCTAACTCTAACAAGCGAGGAGACTACTCGCTCATTAGGGAATTTAATGACATTCTAACTATTTAACTAGGGCAAATAATTAAAAGTAAACTAAGGCAATGAAATAGAAATCTTACTTTATTGATGGCTCTCTCCAAACATCAACACAGGAATTACATATCTGAATTTATGAAATGAAAAGAGGCATGACCTAAATCAGGTTTTTAGGGTTCTATTTATAGATTCATAGAAACCCTAGGTTACAATCGCGTCATATCTGCTATTACAAAAATACCCCTTAAGAAAAAGACCTAGTCAACGCTCCGCGCACCGCCACAAAGAATTTCCACCGACACGGGCATAGAGCGGCCGCGGAACCGCGGCCGAAAGCATGGTTTGGCCACGGTTCCGCGGCCAAACAAGTGGTTTGCTGCACAATTTTTTCTGGGCTTCTTTCTGATTCTTTAGGCTTCTTGTTTCTTTAGTTTTTTCTTCAGGATGTCTTCTGGTTCTCTTCCAAATCTCTACAGTGAATAATGTAGTGGACTTTTACCGTTTCTTCGTGTCGCTGCCTTTGTGCTTTGTGAATTTTTGTTCATTGATCTTCATTGTCCCTCACAATGCAGGCACGATCAAGATTTCACCATTTATCATTTGCAGTCTCACTTTGTATCATCTTTTTCATCAATTTCACCGTTTTTATTCCGAGAACCTGTAATCTGCAACTATGTAGCAGACATGGGTCAAAAGTACCTGTTTATTTGTAAAATGCATAAGAATGGGGAATATAATAATGCAAAATTATGGTATGAACAAATACCCCCAAACTTATCTTTTGCTCGTCCTCGAGCAAACCTAGTTTTATTCTCAACAAAATCCTAAGCTCACTTTCGCAAGGAATCTCGATTGCACTGAAATCGTGCAACAAGCCGTTAAACCTCTAGGTATCCTTAGTAGGAGGAGTGTTGTCTTCTGAGGGTTTTCAGCGGATACTACCCGCAAAATCCTATCAATTCGGCCCATTGACTTTTATTCTTCAATTAGGTTTTCTAACAAGAAATTCTATTATCGTCGACTCGTAAATTATCCACCCGTATTCTTCACGCTTCCTTATCATTTAACTTAAGATTATATATGTTCTGTAGACCTACTTAGTTTTCGGCATTTTTTAAGTTTTCCTTCTAGGGTTCTATCTCAACTTAGGAATTTTTATCATCTCTACTAAAAATACAAGTCCTATTATTCATTCCTATCTCTTATCTAAATCCCAATCACATACCCCTACGTGTGTGTATATATCACCCCTATACTTGGAAATTCAAATCAAGCTATCATACTCTTGTCCGTCATCCAAAGCACTTATTAATTGGTGAATTTTTAGATGAAATTTGCTCACACATCCTTCATGCGATCGTTAATACTTCTTGAGGTACCAACAACCGATTACAAGATGTGTTTGCACATTAAAGCGTAATTCCTAGTCTTGCAACACCTAAGGCTTTAGCAGTGACTCCCAAACCAGTTGGTCTAAGGCACTAAGTGATGAAGCACCCTCGCTAATTATTTTTTCATTAATGCAGCCTTAAGTAATTACAAAAACCAGTGTTCATTTTTTTCTCTCTTTATTCACACTTGTATTCTTATTTTAACTTTTTTTCGTACTCAGGATTTTAGACAAGAGCATTTCAAGGTCTCCTCTACTATTCCAAATTTTAAGGTGCGTGTTTGTACAATTTATAGGGTATATATTTTCAGAATTTAGACTTAAACTTAGGAATTATTTTTCAAACTTATACTTTAATAAAAATATCAATACTCTTTCCTTGTTTTAACTTAGCCCAAGAAGTGAACTCAAAATTTGCCTATTTCTAAATAAACTACAAAAACATATACTTTCTACCGTTAAATTTTAAGAAAGGTTATTTTTAGGGTTTTTAATTTACTAAGTCTAGGATCTAGTTGTTCCTAGCTAGTTAACCTTTTTGTCAAACTCAAGTCAATTATGGCCAAAATTAATACTTTAATTTTTATAATTTTTGAAATTTTTCAATTTTTTATGGGTTTTAAAATAAGTAATGCAAATGCAAAATGTACATATGAATGCGAAGGAAGAAGGCTTACCGAGCATACCCCCAAACTTAACCTTGACAGTGTCCTCACTGTCATGCTACACCAAGAGGGTCAAAATGTCGGCACTCTCCTGTTTATTTATTTATAAAAAAAATTATATTTTTTTTTATTGTTAAAAAACAAAAATATATATACAAAAAGGCCCCCCCCCCAAACTTCATTGAAACAATGTTAAACGTCATTACCAAACTTTGCAAAGACCAAACGTCAACACCAACCAGTTTGAAAAAATTATCTGTATAGAGTATCGGTTGGTGGAAGAACATGTTGTACCGATCCAAAAAGAATTGGGGAAGATAGAAGTGGTGGTATGGAAAGTGTGGAAGTGAATAGATAGGAGGTGATGATGAATCAAAGCGAGAATGTGAATGAACAGCAATCAGTGGAATATTGGCATTCTCGTAGCTTATTAAAAGAAAAGGGGGTGGTTCAACTTCTAAAGGAGGAGGTTGACTATCCACACTATCCCCAAGATGTTTCTGTGGATCCTTTATCAACTTGGTATCATCCATCATTTGCATATGATATTCAATTATGAGGGAACTAATCTCCTCGATGTCCTCCATAGTCCAGCCGAAAGCTTGCCGCTTATCTTGTAAGACCATTAAAAGGGCTTCCTTTTGCTCGAGGGCTAGAGAGGCCGATATGATAACGGGAAAGGTCTCATTCTCACCTAGGTAAGCATATTTAAGGTGAGACGGCAAGGGCTTGAGTTCGAGTTTCGGAGGCGAAACAATCAAAGGTAAAATTGGGGAATCTACCTCGAACTCAAAGGACTCCAACACTAGTTCGAAATCACTGCAAACAACTGATTCGGATGGTTCAACTAACTCATCCAAAAATTCAAAAGACTCATATTCGGGCGATGAGTCGTCAAAATCATTCGAAAAAGTGAAACATTCATAATCAATATCGGTTGTGTCAACTGTGTTAGATTCAAGGAGGGACGCACTAGTGGCGTCAAAACTGGTGTCATCAAACAGAAATCTTTCAAGCTCGCAGTCCTCCTGCGTGATTTCGTGAATAGAGCAAACTTCTTGTGTACTAGTTTTAGGCACGGGGGGCAGACTTCCTATCTTGTAAATATTGAACTCACTAGATATCTTCCCGAAGGATAGAGTCATGGAGCCATTGCGACAATTTATTACGGCATTGGAAGTGGCCAAAAATGGTCGACCTAAGATCACCGGAATTTGGTTCCGTGGGTTAGCAACAGGTTGTGTGTCCATAACAATAAAATCAACGGGGAATATGAAATCCCCTACTTTGATCAACACATCCTCTAACTCACCCCTAGGATGGGTGATCGATCGATCAGCCATTTAGAGAGTACAACGAGTGGGTTTCAACTCTCCAACCCCTAATTGCTCGTACACGGAGTAGGGAAGCAGGTTAACACTAGCCCCAAGATCTAAAAGTGCTCTATTGATGTTCTTATCCCCAATTGTTATTGAAATTGTAGGACAGCCAGGGTCCTTTCGTTTTTGGGGTAAGGGTTGAGCTTGGTTAATAGCATTGCTCACTGCACTAGCCACTAGCACTTTCTTGGGTATTTGAGACTTTCTCTTCGAGGAGAATAAGCCCTTTAAGATTTTCGCGTACGAAGGGACTTGTTGGATTGCATCCAAGAGAGGTATATTTATGCTAACCTATTTAAATAACTCCACAATCTTCTCCATTTGTGCAGTTGGTTTATTGGGACTCAACCTGTTTGGAAATGGAGCATTTTGAAAATCTGTTGAGTCCAAAGTCTGTGGAGTAGAATGTGGAGTAGGAACGGATCCCTGTGTGGGTGTGTTCGTGAAGTGAGAAGTGGGTCCATTCGGATTAGAAGAAGAAGTGTCATTTGAAGAATGAAGAATAGGCTCTAACGAAGAAGATGAAGGTGAAGAAGAAGAGGATGGAGAAAAAGAAGAAGAAGAAGGAGATGAAGAAGAACCACCGGCGGGGGTGTCATCACTAATACCCATATTATTTTGCAACACTTTTCTAGATCTCAACGTGGTCACCGCATTTACATTATGATTTTGATATTCATATGTGACATTTGCGTTGTGTGTGTGACCGGGATTTGGCAATGGTTGAGATGGAAGCTTTCCCTTTTCTTTCTCGCTCAACGCAGCAGTTAGTTGTGCAATTTATGCCTCAATAGATTTGATGCTTTGATCATATGAAGCATTGTTGTGCACCAAAGACTGGATGGAAGTTTCCAACCTTTCTGCGGATTGTGTAGATTGTTTGAGAAACGCATCTAGACTTTTTCCTAGCGAGATAACCTTATCATCATTTAGTTGAACAAAATTGTTTTGAGGGTAAAAGTTGTTAGGCACAAAATTGTTCGTTTGATTTGAATAAGGTTGTGGTTAGAAAGGTTGCTGGTATTGAGTTTGTTGGGGTGCTTGTTGTTGTGGAGGAGGAGGCCTTTGAAAGTTGTTGTTTCCTTGGAGTTGTTGATTTTGATTTCAAGCAAAATTTGGGTGACTCATCTAACCCAGATTGTAAGTCGAAGAGTAAGGATCATTTCTTTGTCGTTGCTGAAAGGCAGCATTGACTTGATCTTATCCTTGAACAGGTGGATTGTAAGGACACTCTTCGGTAAGGTGTGATGGATCCGAACAACAAGCACAAACAGTTCGTGGGGGTAAAGCAGGGGTAGGAGAAGGCAATGAGATTTTGGTCTCAATAGCTTCTAGTTTTTTCGTAAGTGCGGCCATCTCGGCCTTCATAGCAATCGACATATCTAATTGATGTATGCCTGCCCTAGACTGACCAATAGAAGAAGATGAGGTGGTCTTGGTGCTTTCCCACTGAAGTGTTTGTTCAGCAAGATCCTCGAGAAACTGCCACGCTTCCTCACTAGATTTGGTTAGAAAGTGACCTTGACAAATGGTTTCTAGCAACTGTTTCGTTGCTGGGTTCAATCCCTCATATAATGTTTGGCAAAGTTGCCAATTTTCGATCCCATGGTGAGGGCATTGAACAAGTAGGTCTTTGAATCTTTCAAAACACTTCCAAAATGGTTCGGAAGGAAGCTGGGAAAATTGTATAATCTCATTGCGAATTCTCACGGTCTTGTGATGTGGATAATTTTTTTTAAGAAAAGCTTTAACAAACTCGTCCCAATTTCTAATTGAATGTGATGTTGTGCTGTATAACCACTTCTCGGCTAAGTCACATAAGGTGAAAGGAATGACCCTTAGCCTTATAGCATCATCTGATAATTGGGTTGTCTTCGTCATGGCGCAAACGTTTTGGAATTTGTTGATAAAGATATAGGTATCTTCGGATTCCAATCCGTGAAATTTTGGCAGCATATTAATGTAGTGGGGTTTTATCTCAAAATTGTCCCCATTTGCCGGTGGGAGTGAAAGACAAGTTGGTAAGGCGGTGCGGACAGGGTAGAAGAGATCCTGGAGCGCGATTCGTTGGGGTGCTTCAACATGCGGGTGATTCGGGTTATTCGCACCTAACGGAGGTGGAATCAGTCCCGTGGGTAAGGTGTTGTTAGGATTATATCTCGACATACCTTCGGAAGAAGAATTTGAAGGTGGAGGTAAGGAAATGGAAGGAATTTCGACTTTGGAGTCGAAAGCTTCGTCGGTCGGTACCAACGAAACACGGACTAATCGGGCGCTAGTGTCCCTAGTCCACATAGACATACACTAAAGAGGTAGTGTAGTCAAAAAGGTGAAAAACAGAATGTGGGGGTAAGAAAATGTCAATGAGAAGAAAGTGGGTGGTGGTAGGGTGCACAGATTTTAAGCGACAAGTTACAAGTTTTTATAAAAAAAAATTCCTTTTTCCTTTTTCTCTTTATTTGGAACTTTTTGCAAAAAAGATTTTCGATAAAGGGCTTGGACACACTTTCGATCAACCACAAATGCACAATCAGGCCTAGATGTAGGGTCACCTAGGTCAGCTAGACAGCTCCTAACTGTTCCAAAGGGCTAGAAATAGGACCTCAAACCGCCTCTTCGCCGCCAATTGTGGCCAGGTAAGTGCCAGGTGAGTGGAAGGCTCTCCACTACAAGTAGTGGCCCTAATTAAGTAATCACTCGCCTTAGACACACTTGACTAGACACCGCAAAGTCAGGTTAGGATCAACGGCCGATGCCTACAACTAGTCCTCTGTCCTATTGAGCTCGACGTCCTTAGGGCTGAGTCTAGTATTTTTTTAATTAATGATGGTCAATGCATATGCCTTATGTGATTTCTGGGGTCCTGGGAAGGGTGATGAAATCCCCACCCAATCTGGATTGGTCTCAAGCCCCTTAAAATCCGATTAAAAATATGCAAAACAGTAACAACCACTTGCAGTCAAATTTTTTATTTTAAGCGCGGTGCAAAGAATCCTGCACAAGATCAATTATTAGAAGGGGGAGAGATTTTTTAGCGCAAAGAATCCTGCAGGAGATTTGACGAAAGATATATCGGGATTTGCAGAGGAGAGAGAAAGAAAAATTATAGTGCTTTTTCCACCTGCCGAAGTCACCAGGCCGCCGCGGTTTAGCGGTCGGAAGAGGGGTCGCGCGGCGGAAAGGCGATCACGTGACTAGTTAAAATCCCGAGGTTTTTTCTGCTGTTCTGATGTTAAAATCCCCTTCTGTTTAGATCTTCAACTTTCTGTTTCGCTCTCTGGATTTTTCAGATCCGAACTTGTACTTCGATCCTGCAAAGATTCACACAAGAAACCCTTCAAACAATAAAAGATGATAGAATTTATATATATATATATTTTTTTCTGTTTTTATGATTTTTTAATTTATATTAACCCGAAATTGCAAAAAGAAAATACTACGCCATCCCCGGCAACGGCGCCATTTGATTTGTATGTCAAAGAATAGTTATTAACCGCAATCAAGAACATCGTCGCTTGGTAACTAGCCGGTGAATACGGGTCGATCCACAGGGATGTTGTGTCTTTTCTAATTTGCTCAAACAAGTTAATTCCAAACGTTGTGAATGGATTATCTCTAAAACCTAAATTGATTTATACTAAGACTAGAATCTTGCTAGGGTTAGGTTTAGGGTAAGTTGGGAAATTGAATGTTTCCTCACCGCTTTCAATGCCCTATTTTAGATCTATTAGGTGTTATGGTAATAATTAATAAAGGGGATTATTACCATCGGGAAAAAACGATGTTTCTTCCTCTAGGTTCTTGTCCTTCCTTTCTCAATTATTACCCTAACCTCCATGGAAAACGTACACAACCGGTCCTTTATACTACGGTATCACTTTTACCTCGTGGGGTAAGGTGCCGCAGGGAACGGTGTGTGTATGTATGCATGGAGTCCTAATTATTATGTGTGATGGGTAAGAAAGGGGTGAGAGATTTCATCTCTCAATCCTTTCCCTAAAGCTAACTCTAACAAGCGAGGAGACTACTCGCTCATTAGGGAATTTAATGACATTCTAACTATCTAACTAGGGCAAATAATTAAAAGTAAACTAAGGCAATGAAATAGAAATCTTACTTTATTGATGGCTCTCTCCAAACATCAACACAGGAATTACAGATCTGAATTTATGAAATGAAAAGAGGCATGACCTAAATCAGGTTTTTAGGGTTCTATTTATAGATTCATAGAAACCCTAGGTTACAATCGCGTCATATCTGCTATTACAAAAATATCCCTTAAGAAAAAGACCTAGTCAACGCTCCGTGCACCGCCACAGAGAATTTCCACCGACACGGGCATAGAGCGGCCGCGGAACCGCGGCCGAAAGCATGGTTTGGCCGCGGTTCCGCGGCCAAACAAGCGGTTTGCTACACAATTTTTTCTGGGCTTCTTTCTGATTCTTTGGGCTTCTTGTTTCTTTAGTTTTTTCTTCAGGATGTCTTCTGGTTCTCTTCCAGATCTCTACAGTGAATAATGTAGTGGACTTTTACCGTTTCTTCGTGTCGCTGCCTTTGTGCTTTGTGAATTTTTGTTTATTGATCTTCATCGTCCCTCACAATGCAGGCACGATCAAGATTTCACCATTTATCATTTGCAGTCTCACTTTGTATCAACGTTTTCATCAATTTCACCGTTTTTATTCCGAGAACCTGTAACCTGCAACTATGTAGCAGACATGGGTCAAAAGTACCTGTTTATTTGTAAAATGTATAAGAATGGGGAATATAATAATGCAAAATTATGGTATGAACAATATAATATCTATATCCTTTGTGGAGAAACCACTGTATGACAACCACAGTATAACCGATCGTAGTATAGGAATATCACTTCCTGCAACGTGTATGCCATCAAATACCAGGACATCACACCCTACTACCTTCTCAACAGATCCATCCCCTATTCTGATGAAGTCAAAGCCCATGACTGTCACATCAAAAATAGATGATCTATCTCCACTATATTTGCTTTAGTCTATAAATAGACAAAAACTACTTGTCCACTATGCTTCCGCTGCTCCCACTGACTACAACAACCCTCTGGCAGAGTCGTGTACACGTGCACTTCTAAAGCTAGTTTAGAACGACGCTATACACATCCTCCTGCCGGGTCTCACAGTCTAGAACAGCAGCAATGGCAAGTCTGGGTAAACAAGAACCTCCCTGTCACCGTCCTTGAGGCTACCAGAGTACCTCTCGGGTGCCTGAGGTTACCCACCATATCTGCGGAGTGGCTAATGGAATGTCAAACCTGATTGAATCTTTAGGTCCTATTAAATTTTCAGTAATCATTTGCGGTTCTGGAATCACTTCCGGGTCTACCATACTCCCACTACTGTTTTCTGAAAAAAGTCAATTTTCCTAAAACTGTGGCGAGTCAAGAACAATATCACTATTGATCTTCCAAATGGTAGAAAGTTAACCCTCGTCATAATCCGGGTTAACCCACAAATAGCCATTACAGAAACGTGCCTTGAATTATCTAAAGTCTGGTTTTAAGCATAAGCCGGACAACTCCATATACCTTAATATCGTTAAGATATGATCCATTCTATATACAATATAGAAACAGAGGCACTGATTTAATTGGAACCAGATTCAAATCATGAAGCTGTCTCCAGTGCATGTCAACTAAATGGAGAGAGGCCAATCAACATTACTCAACTTAGGAGTGTATCCAATTATGAGTAATCTAAAAAAGAGAAGCAAGTTCTCAAAATCATTACTATCGACTGGATACCAAACACAAGTATCTACATCTCCGATTACCTTGAAGAATTCTGATACTTGCAACACGTGGTTCTCTACTTTACTCTTATACCTATAACTTCTCAAAATTTAGACCTTGTATTTCTACGAAACACTTGTCTAAAAACTAGAGAAGTCATAAGTAAACAGAATATAGTACGAGGACCAACCCCTCTGTCCTAATGGACACTGAACAATATACAATGCTTTGTATTAGTCCCCTGAGTTGAATAACTCAAACCCTGTGCGTCGCAGGTTGAAAACTGTACTATGGTTATGAAGAATTACACTGCTGTCGAATGCTCCTTACCTAACTATCAACTGATATAGGTAAATGTCATGGATATAATTTCAAAAAGTTATATCTCACTTTATAAAATAAACATACAGATATATCAGTTTGAAATTGGTGCATAATAACGGATATTCAAAACCAAATATTTGCCGCCCGGCAAAAACCCAGGCGATTTCCTCAAATATCACCAATTACAACGAATCCTGATATAATGAGGATGATCACCTAATTCCCAATAATTTACTCCCACTCATCATCTGTAAAACCATACAGATATGAGAATCATACCTGGTAAATACATACCCTGGAGTAAGGATCTGATTGGGAAATCAGTTTTCAATTAACAACGCATAGTGAAACTGAAACATGCATATGTTTTGAACGGGTATCCGGGTATTCCTAGTAATGCCTCTTCCATTATCCAGATTCATGACCGTAACCGTATATTTCCTTACCATCTCTCCAAATCCCTTTATTTGTCTTTACTCATTACCTTCTGTACACCATCGTTAGGCTAAATGGTTTTCTTCCTTCCCTACCGTTCGGCACCAGCCTATGGCTTGGAAGAAGATTATCCAATAAGCGTAATAGGTGTACTGTCTTAATCCTAGGAGCACTCATAACCTGAGAGAAGGTAAAGATAAAAGACAACTGAATAAACCTTATACCTATTTCTCCTGAACCAGAATCCATCCTCGAACTGGAAGAAGTTCCTTCAAGTTCGTATATAACCATACGATGGATTTATCCAATGGAAGTGGATGTTCATAGTAATACAGGGTGTTCTAGAAAAATACAATGGTGAAGTAGGAGTGGCGATGAAATATGTGGTTTGGTCGTGAATGATAGCAGTCGCAATTTACTTTGACCTCTTTCTAATCCCTTTATTTGTCTTTACTTATTACTTTCTGTACACCACACTTAGGCTAATTGGTTTTCTTCATTCCCTACCTTTCGGCACCTGCTTATGGTTTGGAAGAAGACTATCCAATAAGCGTAATAGGTGTACCCTTCTAATCTAAGAAGCCCTTGCAACCTGAAAGAAGGTTAAATGAAAAGACAGCTGAATAGTCCTATTCATTCTCTCCACAACTAGAATCCATCCTCAAAAAAGTTCCTTCGAGTTCATATGTAATTATACGATGGATTTATCCAATGGAAGTGAATCTACGTAGTGATATGGAATGTTTCGGAGAAAAGCAAAGGGCAAAAGAAGTAGTGGCAATGCTGTATGCAACCCAGACAATCCAAAAGCCAGTATTTTAAGAAAGTTCGGTTAACTTGGTTACTGAGTTATAGTCCAGGGTTGGGCCATGGTCGTTGTCAAAGAGAGAGAGAAAGAAACACTCAGCATGCACTCTAACCTAGATCAGAATGGTCAATCACTTTATCAAATCAGGATGTCTCCCACTGTATCCTCAAATTCTCCTCCAAACCAGAAAGAAGAATTAGTCGGGATTACCCGAGGAGTAAACCAACTCATCAGTGGGAATCGGGATCTAACTATCATCGCATGATAACGTGATGGAATCTACTCACGTTATCACACTCTAGAAGGTATGCACATGCCTGGCAAGTTTCAGTTTCTTTAGAAACCCCCGATTTGTGTTTTTACCCCTAGGACCTAAGTGACCTTGACGGAGTCAACAAATTAAAAAGTCTTAGTCAAGTTCAACCCGTCATCATCTTGATTGCATTAAACCCACCCGCACGAGCCCTTGACGGAGTCAACAAGGCCGTACGACTGTCCTAACCAATCGCATATCCATGCTATAAACAAGCACCACTTAGCTACCGTACAACACGCCTTGACGGAGTCAACATACGCAGCATGAATACTAAGTAATACTAATCTGAAATGACGGAGGGCTACGCCTGGTTTTTGGCGAAAAACCTTTAACGCAATGAACTTGATATCGTTGAAGGAATCCAAGTGGTTTTACAAATATATAGTGGCGAAAACTTTTGCTAAAGAGGTCACTCCCGGTGAAGGGATCTCGGCTCTTTCCCCATGGAATGAGGTGCAGGATATTCCAACTGAATACCGCGATGCAAAGCAAAAAGTAATCGACTATAGTGAAGTTATTGCCCTGATGCAAACTCCTGTCTAAAGGGTCACTCCCGATGAAGGGATCTCGGCCCTTGCCTCGTCGAATGAGGTGCTGGATATTCATAACCGAATACCACTGTGCAAAACAGGAGAAAACGCCCTAGTAATAACAGCTTTTTAAAATTGTTCCAACAACATCAAATAGGTTTTTTTTCCTTGTATTGATCCGAATCAACGTGGTCCCATCAATTATTCACACCACAAAAGAACGAAAATATAACGTACGTATATGCCATCCGCATTTGCCACTGGGTCCCGTCATCACCCGTCAGGTTACTTAACTAACGACAGAGCGGGGACTGGATTAGTGCGGGTGTAAAACATATACAACATCTACTAGTATATATATCAATATATAATAATCTCTCCTGGCATGATAATTGCAACATCACAGATAAGTAATAAGCATCACAGAACAATACAGATAATCTGGGAGCCCCGGATTTCCTTTGAGCCGCAACTGAAACCCGACGTTCCCCTGGTCGTGTAGATAGCCTGTGTAATGAAAACCTAGACTCCTACGAGAGCGGCAAGTTACCCGCCAAAACCAGAAGTGAGGCAGCCCCCCCTTCAGTAAAGTGAATGGACCACCCAGCACTTCACGGAATCCGGTAACTTGAGCACCCCTCCTTGGGTCAACCTGTACCCCCTACGAGTGCGGCGAATAGCCCGTCAATTCTAGAGTGAAGCCCCCTCTGTCTTAAAGCCATGAGATATGGGCCCGTTGCCCTCCAGAACCCGGCTATCCGTGCACTCCACTGCGGGGTAATCCTAGTACAGAAAAGAAAATATATACAACGGTGACATCGACCTCAACCCAGCCAGTGACGGCAGTCTACATGTCGGACGCTCGCCCCGCGATACCAAATTTATAAATAAATCCAAACTGCACTAACATTGCACTCAAGCTATCCACCATGACAAATCCGCAACAATACAGCACAACACAGAACATCAACGTGAATGTCACGTTCGCAAACCCGTCCAAAAGAGCTATAGCAATCAGACAAGATTTACCGCTCGAATGACATTCACGGTCGCAGATAGAAATGTAATGCACTGTAAAATACACAATTAAAATTTCGATCGACTAAACTGTTCCAAATAGGCCCCAAATGCAAATCTAGCACTCAAACAAATCTGGGCCAAAACTATATATCACAAAAATCATATTTTCATGAACTAGAGCCCAAGAAAAATTTTGGGGTACTTTAGCCCAAAAAGCGCCGTGGAAGGGCCGCAAAATGAGACATTTTACTCCCTGTCGACGGCGGAATTTTGTAATTAGGTCCCTAAATTTTTTCTGTAGTTATAGTTTTGCCTGCACATAATTCTAAGATACCCAGAAAAAATTTTAGAACAACTTTGAAATTCGACAGCAAGCACATGAATATAGATTCGTGATTCGGAAAAATTTGTCAATCGGGGTTTTAATCTTGTGCAAACTAGTTAGTAGGGTTAATGGGTTGGCTCTGATACCATGTTGATCTACGGCAGCGTCCCGGCCGTCAATCCGAGGCCAAACGAGGAACAAAAACTTTTTACAAACTGGCGCTAACGCAGACATTCACCCGAATTGTTCCATTAACCCTACACTAGCTAACTATAAAGAAGTTAGAATGGCTATACCGATCGATCCGTGTCTTTCGGTCTTTAGCCACCATCCCAAACTCCTCGCGGCTTCTTCGATCAAGCTCAATCTCCGGTTCCTTGTCGAAGTAGCACCACACCAGGGAATCTTTTTACGGGCTCCCTCTTCAAAACCGAAGCAACTCGAAAATGAAGTTTGCCATCCTACATGTCCAAGGTGAAATAGAGAATGTATGTGATAACTTTGTCTCTAAACATCCATTGATTCTCAACACATGAGATGGTATGGATGGAGGTTGAAGAAGAAACCATTGATGAGGAAATTGTGAGCACTAGAAAAGCTAGTGAAGAAGAAGCTTGCTTATTGTGTTGGGATGAAAGTGTGAGAGCTCTCTTAATCTCAAGGCCAAGCCCTACACTATATGTGGCTGCCCTCTCTCTCTCTCTTCATATGTTAATCCCACACAACAATTAATCAAGAGATTAGACATGGCACAAAAAATAACACCATAACTCATCAACAAAGCACATGCCACATTTAATGCTCTTGATCATGACTAGCACTCACAATTTCCACCTAATAAACATTAATCCAAATGTTTAGAACAATAAATAGAATGGCATCATCTAAAGTAAACTCGTGACGGATCACAAGAACATCCCTCATCTGTATATACATACCTGCATCCATATTCCGACTGAATACAAATGCAATGAGACTAAAGTAATACAACAAATCTAATACTAGGATCCGGCTTAAACCAAAGCCCACTAGTATGATCCGTCCGATCATGATCCGTGCATACGTGCACGTATATGATCGAACCCTGCCATAAAACCATACGGCCTCTACAACGTTTCGCCCGAACTAGGGAAATTTTCTGTGGAGGACTCTAAAGACTCGTCAATACGCTGGCAGTGGGTTTAACCACAAACACGTCAGTGGCACTAGCTGTACATAACGGCTGCCCATGTATTGAGTGAAAGGGAAGTTGACGAGCGAACTCATCCTGAAACTCTACTGAGCCTATCTGTGACAATCTCCGTACAGTCTGGTCTGTTCGTCTATAAGTATCGCATATCGGGCCTAGGGGGATGTTAAACGTCAGACCCCCAATAGCGGTATAAGTCGTGTCGGAGTGTAGCCCAGAACACCTTGAGAAACTACTGGAATACTTACCAGTAAATCTCACTTGCCTTGGCCAAGGACTTTGTGTAATGGCTCTCCAGACACAGCGCGATATCAACCCCCAATACCGGGAGAGACGAATCCTATCTAACCGCCACTACCTCCAAGTACTTCAGGACTGCACCCAACTACTACTTGTTTGCACGACTCCTTTGAGCCGTGGTAGGGTAGAAATCAAAGAATAGTGGGAACACACTTGAGGAAATGTAGCAGTGTCAAGTAAACGGACTAAGCTGTACCCATGTCACCTGGGAACTGCTCCTGACGATAGGTATAGTACCAGTCAGCAGTGCCCCTGCGAGTCCTTCCGGTGTACTCATAACCCAATGAGCACATGTATACCATCTTAGGTGAACCAACTGACACCAATGGCTTCTGAGACCAGCCATCGCCCTCGTCGGGGTCTCGATCCGTATACACTAGTCTACTATCGGAGTATCGATGCCAGTCTCATAACTCCCATGACTAGGAACACTTTAAGGATGTGCTTATAGACCGCCCAACTCTCACGTATATGATCTCCATCATACTGCTGGTAGTCAAGCAAGAATCCTATGGGCACTATCAACGTGTAATAATGATCTGTAATATCACCTAAAGCATGTACACGATGATAGAGACAAACCAGATAGCATACTATCATCTCGAGTAAGACTGTTCTACCGGTATAGGTCATCCCTCAATCATTGCAATCAAGTGCCTGCGATCCAATAATTGACTTTGAGGGCACTATATCCAACAATAACTGCATTATATCTGACATCTGCATTTTTCAATATAACAAGTAAAGTCAAATAAAATATTTTAACAATATCTAGCATGGCCTGCATGATACCCCTAACCCTATCGTAGCGTCCGTATATCGTGTTCTCGTCCCGTTCAGTGAAACGGACCCGTTTGGATAGCTGCGTGCACGCTAAGTGCATCCGTTCTTGGGGGCATATATTTTTGTTACCCGGATATCCTATTTTGGTTTTGGTTGACACGCATATTATCCGTATTTTCAAACCATAATTTTAGATCCGACCTGTGCATATTTTGGAGTAAGTTTGCATTTCCCAAAATCTCAGTTTTAACTAATATTATATTCTTATAATAAAATTCCGTTTAAATATATCTATACACACACGTTTTAAAATTTTAAACCAATCATATAATTTAAAGATTTTCTTTAAAATCCTAAAGCAACAGATCGTAATATATATATATATATATATATATATATATATATATATATATATATATATATATATATTGTTATATAAATTATTTATGAAATCCTATCTAATCTCACGTATCTCTATCTCTTCTCTATATAATGTGTGTGTGTGTGTGTGTATTATATTTTTATATAATCCTTTTTAAAATCCTAACAGATATCTCTCTCTCTCCCCTTCTTCTCTATATATTAGTTGAAGCCCCACCACGAGATCCTATCACCCCCAAAAATCCCATATTCTCACCTCCCTTCTCCCCTCGTTCCCGCCTCACGAGAACGCGAGAACCCACACCCGCGACCCTCGTCGCCTCGTCGCCGCCACCACCCTCCCACTCAGCCCCTCGTCGCCAACAACCCCGCCTCCACCTCCTCACCCTCATCCACATAGCCACTGCCACCGGCGTCTTCACCCATCCTCGACGAACCCATCTCCCGAGCACCAAGAACCCTCGCCTCTTCGCCGGCGACCCTCACCGTCGCCTCAGTACCCACGCCACCACCTCGTTCTCCTTTGTCCTCTCTCCAGAACCCCGAGTCCCTGCATGAAACCCCTGCAAGACCGAGCCTAAGAACCGACAGCGTTCACCTTAGCCTCACCTGCTCCTCGCCGGAGCTTGCCTCCCCGTCGACCGCCTCATCCTCGCCACCACTTCTTCCTGCCCCCTCTCTCAACCCGACACCACCCTCACTCGAGCACCAAGAACCCGACACCCCTGCACCCAACTCGAGCCCCTGCAGCCCTCATCACCCGCGTCTCGCCGGAGCTGTGTCGCTGCCGACGATCCGGCCGACGTTCCCAACCAGCGTGGTCAACTTCTTGCCTTGCCTGGTCCTGTCCAATGCGCGCGTGTACATTGCGACGTTTACTCGATGCCGGATGCAGCGTACACACCCCGTCATGAGATCCGTTCAGGCAAGTTTATCTTGCTACATGCTATGTCTATATATTTTCATCTATATGAATAAATATGTTTCATGTTTATTGTATTGTGCATCCCATGTTACTGTTTTACTGTTTATGATACCCGTATCATTTATTATATATTTAGTTGCATGCCGGAACCTGATTGCTTCATGTTACTGCTAGATTCATTTACCATACCTGCTAATATGCATTATACGACTCATGGACTAATATTATATGTTATCACTGATTACTATTCGTGCATTCGTGCTTTTACCGTGTTTCAAAACTTGCTACATTTTACTGTTGGGCATTCATTTGATACACTGTGTACCGCCTGACATGACCTGATAAACCACTTCTTGACTTGACACCTGATATTGTTTCTAATGCTGACAATCCTGACTTGTTGTCCCGATGGACGTATCATGTTGTCTATTCAGACAAACCTATACCTGCTTGATCCTGTGATGGAATTAGCTACAGATTTATCAATACCTGACTTGAACACATAACCTTGGGGGTAAGGGGAAATCAATAATGAAACCTGACTTGTAAATCAACAGTTCGACGCTTATACTGATCAATTTTGGGGGCTAAGCCAGTCCCGGGATGATGCTGCTGACATCATTCGTCTGTACATGTTTCCTGTTTTGTGCTTAGCGGCACGTCTCGGATTCAGGCCCGAGAGTCTGGACCATGGTCCCGGGTATGCACGAGATACTATTGAGTTACATCGACGATTCATTTAAATTAATTTCAAAGACTTGAAAGTAATTAACCCAGTAGCATAGATTACTCACCACATGCACATACACTTCACTGTTCCATATTCGTGTTACTGTTATACACTCATTACCGTTCATACTCATGCCTGCATATCTTGTTACCTCATGATTATATTTTATTGTTTGATATTGTGACGCACTGACGTCTGGGTTTTGCATGGCCCAGAGCCTCTGTCTCTTTCGTAGGCTGATCAGGAGTATTTTCGCCGTCAGGCCGAGCAGTGAGGATCCTGTTAGTATTTAGTTTAGTTTAGTTTTATTTTCGCACTTTAATTTCCTGATGTGAGCCCGTATATCAGACGTACTTTCCAGATGTTATTGTTTATTGGACTTATTGTTTCCGCATATTATTTCTTGACTCGTTTATTCTGGCATATGGACATATACTAGATAGTTTATTTTTATTTTTTTGTTCTTGATATCTTATAGACAGCCGTAATGTGACTGTGGAGAGATGTTTCCTAGCCATAGGTAGCATGATTGGCTCTATCACGTGCCGATCTTAGCACACTTTGGGACACATGGCGTGACATTGACTCCTCGAGATGGTCTCCCACTGGACCCTAGAACCCGGTTACTTGTGCTTTCCTCCTTGGGTCTATCCTAATACGGAAATGTAAATAATATACATCAATGGTGACATCATCCTCAACCCGGAAGTGCCCCAATAAAAGAATATTACATACAAGTTTTTACATGAATGAAAATGAAAAACTCTCATCTCGCAAAAAGAAACCCGGCTATCAAAACACGATGATCCAATATAACATATCACAGCAACACATAACATCATATGTCATCAACGTAAGTAAATATGCGTATCCCAATTGTCATTAACATATAGCAACAAAACCGGCGATACACCACATATTACACTTACGGTCACAGAAAAGAAAGTGAAAAACTACAACAATTGGAATCCGCAACCACCTTTGACATCATAAACCCAATGTATCACATACTTTGGATTTCATGCCTAACCAAATGAATTCCTTAGACATCGCATGCCTAACAATTATAAACCCTGCATTTTAGTCTCTATATTGAAAACACTTTTCAATAAGCAGTCGGGTAATTAAACAAGATTCCCAACAACCTGATGGAATGCTCGTCGGAAACTTTAGTAGAGGGCCACACCCCCGATGCCATTGACGAAGTGCACTTAGGCGGAACACCGCGGCCACGAGCACTCGAACAGATGCTTTTGGCAACGGGGTTCTCCTACAGTCACTTGGTCGGGGATATGGGCCATGGCTATCTAGTAAGGTTACCCGGCAAGTATCCGCGTACACTACGTGATTGCGACGGACTTTTGATCCATATCAAAATCCTATGGCAACCGATCACTTGAGACTAAATTTCTAGATTTATAAAATTCAAACTAGTTATCACATAACTAATTATTGTGGATTCCAAATATTGTATCACAATCACAGATAGCTAGATGATATTAAACTTTTTGATCGAATCAACAAATACCTAAAGTTTCCTAAAGAGCTCAACACTTGAGCGGAGTTTAAAAAGTACCCAGAACATACCACAGCACCTATAGACCAACCGTAAAAGGGTTAACCCTTGCCTCGCCTGTGGCGCCGCGGAACTACCACAAACCTTAGGGTTTGATGGCGGTTCCGACGGTCACAGAATCGAGTTAGGGTTTCGTTCTTCTAGAGGGTCCATAGAAAACACCTGCACGATTTTCTGAAGATTTTAAACACGGAAAATCCAACTCTTGGAAAATTTCCAGTGAGGGAAAAATTGGGTTATTGATATCCGTTCGAACTTTTTAACGTCGTCTAAACTAACCCGAAATGATGTTAGAATTACGACTACGAAACATTCCGAATTTCCTTTACAAAATATAACATCACATGCAATATCGGTAAAAACAAGCAACACCTGAAACACCAAAACCCAGAGGCTGGAACACCGACAAAAATTGAAGCCCAAAACCTTGAACAGGGCCGGCCAGGCCGGATTTTCCCTTCATGTCGCCGGCCAAAATCCGGCAAAGGGGGCTCAAATTTATGTGGTGTTTATGTTATATCTCATATAACATTCTGCAATTGCTTAAAAAACTTAGACACTATGAAAAATTCGATAGAAACTGGGTTATTTTTTCGAGTATTTCGGAGCTGTTTCGGTTTCGTAATTCTACAACATTGTCTAATTCCCTAGCATGGCTCTGATACCACTGAAGGGTTCCCTAGTGTCGCCGCTGGGTTTCGGGAGGCATCGACCATGCCGTTTTCAAAAAATTGGCGCGCTAAAGAACCCTAACGCTAGAATCTAAACTAGAGAATTAGACGAACAAGCATGTAAACATCTTTACATCTAAGTGAACAAGGAATACAACCTTTGTAGACCGATCCTTCACTTCAATAGCTCCGTGTAGTTGTCCATTCGCTCTAAGTAGTGATCTTCCGGACTCTGGTGAGGCTCCACAAGGTGAAATGAACAAGCTTACTTGAAGTCTTCGAGACTGAAGATGATCTACGTCGAGGAGATACTAACTCAAGCTACCTCTTCACTAAGTGATGAACTAGTGAAGAAACAACCCAATCTAAATATCTAGTAGAGAAGAGGTTGATGAAGTAGGAATTTTCCTCACTTTAGAAATTATTTTCTCACTATTTTTCTTCACCTCTCATGAAGTTAGAAAGCTTGAAGAAGGAAATGAAGAAAGATACCATGGAATGAAGCAAGTGAAGAATGAATCAAGTGGTGAAAATAGCAACCATAGGTGAGTTAATATCATATACTAACTCATGTAGAGACTAAGCCATGGCTAAACAATAATGGTTGGGTTAATAAATATCTTCAAGTAAAACAAAATTAGTAGACTTGGTCAATGGTTCCACAAGCTTCTACAAGTTTCAATCATGTGACAATTTCCAACTAATTTGATTTACTTTAAATAAACAGAACCTTACATTACTATAAGCATGGTGTGAGTCTCATACACCCATGTAGCATGTGGTATCAAGCATGACACAAATGATGTACATTAATATATATCACATATATACTAAGTGTACACTAGTGAGAAAAAGAATACTTAAGTGAGCTAATATTAGTTAATGTAAGATAATATATCAAATATATAATTATACATTAAATTATTAAATCAACACTTGATTTAATAATCCGGCTATATCACATACAACCGACTAATATCAAATGTATCAACTTGTCGAATCAACACTTAATTCGACAGCCCGGCTATATCACATATAACCGACCGATATCACATATCACGAGAATAGAATATGGTATCACATATACGTATTAATCTCGGTCCCGTACATATCACATACGTGCTCTTACTTCGTTTCGCCTGAGCCAGGAAACCTCTGTGTAGAACTCTAAACACTCGTCAATATGCCGGCAGTAGGTGGTGATCATATCAGTCACCCACAAGCCGTAAGCGGTCTGCTAAACATAACGGCCACCCGGGTATTGAGCGATCAGATGATCAACAAGCAAGCCTGCTCATACTCCGGTGAATCCAATCATTAACACTACCGTGCAGTCCGGTCTCTTCGTCTGGTATGTCGTATATCACAGCCTAGGGGTAGTCAACATCAGACCCCAATAGCCTGATAAGTCATGCCGATATGAGGCTCATAACGGTTCGAGAAACTACTAATAACACTTACCAGTAGATCTCAGCAACCCTGGCCAGGGATTTCCTGTTATGGCCAATCGAGTATAGCGCAACATCAATCCCCAATACCGGGAGAGACGAAATCCCCTCCTATCGTTCATTGCCTCCATGTGGCTCGGGACTGTACCCAAAAACCACCGTTTTGCACGATCTCTTGAACGTGGTAAGGTGGAAATCAAAGCACAGTGGGAATCACACAAGATTCTATGACGATCTCGGGTCGACAGACTAACCTGTATCAGTATCACCAGAGAACTGCTATCTGACGATAGGTATAATATTATCTAGGAGTTCTCGACGAGTCCGTTCAGTGTACCCAGTCTCCACTGAGTACCCGTATACCTTCTCTGATGTCAAACACCAATGGATGTGGGATCATCCATCGCCCATCATATGGGTCAAGAAGCGTATACGCTAGTCTACTCTGGAATATCGATGCCCCATCTCGATACTCCCATGACTAGGAACATTTGAAGGATGTACTTACCGACCACCTCTGCCCCACTAGTATGATCTGCATCATAATCCTGGTAGTCAAGTACTCATCCTAAGGGCTTTATCAACATGTAATAGAGAGACAATAAGTGTACATGTTAAGATAAAGTGCAACCGGATAGCATACTATCATGACGAGAAAGAAAGTCCTCCCTATATATGTCCCATCATCCACTATAATATACATCATATGTATAATAATAGCCTCTAGGGCATACATATAACTAACACAATGATGCACTATTTCTTCGTCAGTTTGTCAACAGCCTGACCGGTGTCACTTTTGACTGGTACGTGAGCATACCAGAAGAGTCCGTCACTACTTTTGCCCAAATGGAGTCTCTGTTTCGACAAATGTTCATGAGTGTCAGTGATAAGATCTCCATTGTTGACCTTGTGAGGACCAAGCCGAGGAAGAACGAAAGCAACACGGACTTTATCGCCCGATGGCATAATCTCACGGTCAAGTGCGAACCGCCGCTGGAACAACACCAGTCCGTCAGCCTTCTCATTAGGAACCTTAGCAATTGGATGGTCCCATTCTTATGTACAGCAGGCCTCAAGATGTTTCAAGAGCTGACCAAAAGAGTTCAAATGTTGGAACGCTCGAAGTAAGAGTCTGCCCCGGACTTTCAAAGTGACAAACCTTGGATGAACCGAAAGGATGACAACCGTCCAAGCGGGAATTCCAATAATACTAATGCCTTCAATGCGTCTGAAAATGAAGAAAAGCGAAAGGCGGGAAGACAAGAAACAGACCGGTCCCGAAATCCGGTGCCAGGAGGAGAATGGCCTTCCCTAAAGGAGAAGAAGAATAAGGTTTACTCTTTCAGAAAGGACAAGATCCGCAAGATATTCAAGGATGCTCTGAACAACGGTCTACAATTGCCGGAGTCGAAGAGACCTCACGAAGCAAAAATGACCGACAATCCCCTGTATTGCCCGTATCACAGAGTAGTGAGCCACGCGATCGAGAATTGATACATTTTCAAAGACTAGATCGAAAAGCAATACAAGACTGAAGTGATCGAGTTGTCCAAGAGTGTGTTGGTGAATAATCAAGCTGCAACGACCAACTTTATATAGACAGAAATTGAAGCCTTTTAGGAACAGAAGGCTAAATTCGCTGCCCCGAGAAATGAATTTGACTCACCGCGGCCTCCGTAGAGTATGCACATATCTAATAAGACGAAGAAGATGCTAAAGCTACTTCAGAAAGAGCCCAGAATAGAATGGGAGGTGTTTACTGCCGAAAACGGGGAAGCACTGGGATGGATCGTCTTGCCCGAGTTTAGGGAAAGATGCTATTTGGTTTTATTCGTCCACCTCTCCGAAGATGCCAAGTTGATTTATAACACCATATATCAGAGGTTTGGATGGATGCGGCTGTTGTAGCAGAATTCGTCAGATTCCCCCTCGTTTGTGAGGGTTTTTTGATTGTAGGGACGCTCTTCACTGCAGGCGCAAGCCCCTGCAGTTAATTACGTTATCGCATCGCGATAACCGTTTTCTCCTGCTCCGGAAGTTCACTTCGTGTCATGTGTGTTTGTTTTATTTTTGGTTGCCCGTGAATTGTATACGGAGACTAATTTATGTCGTCGCCCGTAGGGCGTAAATTAGTCCAAATCCGTATATTTTAGATTTGGGTTTGGGTTGATTTAAATACCGTTAATCTATTTTGAGATTAAGATCGAATTAAATGTATGTGAGCAGTTGGGGCTCGGTTGGTTTTTGTTAAGGATACGTTAGTCCAATTTGAGACTAAGATCCTGTAATGCCCCATGTATTATCCGGTATACCCATATATACCAGATAAGCATGGGGACCCACTGGAAAACAATGGGGAATCTTCGGAATACATTCCGAAAAAGGACAGATCTGTACTATAAATGGAATGATACCACTCTTCAGTACAGAGGCGCCTTTTAATGAACTGGCACTACAAGAGCTAGAGAACTCCGTAGTTAAGCGTGCTCAAGCCAGGGAAGTTCTGGGATGGATGACCTCCTGGGAAGTGGCCCCCGGTCGGGTCCGGTTCGCCTCGAAGGACAAAACCGTGCGACTTTCGGTCAGAGCGGACAATACTCTCTGTATTGGGGGTGGGTCGTGAAAGAATGGTATCAGAGCTGGTTCCTCAATAGTAAGTCTGTGGTTCGAGGACGAACCATTGTTCTAAGTGGGGGAGAATGTAATGCCCCATGTATTATCCGGTATACCCATATATACCAGATAAGCATGGGGACCCACTGTAAAACAATGGGGAATCTTCGGAATACATTCTGAAAAATGACAGATCTGTACTATAAATGGAATGATACCACTCTTCAGTACAGAGGCGCCTTTTAAGTGAACCGGCACTACAGGAGCTAGAGAACTCCGTAGTTAAGCGTGCTCGAGCCAGGGAAGTTCTGGGATGGGTGACCTCCTGGGAAGTGGCCCCCGGTCGGGTCCGGTTCGCCCCGAAAGACAAAACCGTGCGACTTTCGGTCAGAGCGGACAATACTCTCTGTATTTGGGGTGGGTCGTGACAGATCCACTTAACAAGATTTTAGGATATTTTTATTTCAGATCCAACAAAAGAGCATTTGGGCTCTATTATTTTAGTTTAAGGACGCTTGGGTCCATTGTCGCCATTTTGGAGGCGAATATTAGTTTAAGGAAATTTCGGTCCATTATCGCTATTTTGGAGGCGAATATTAGTTTGGGGACATTTCGGTCCATTGTTCATCTTGCGAACACGTGTATTTTTTACATGACGAGATGAACAACGATGACACGGAATGCACTCAGTTTGGGGTACGGTCTGATTTAAGGCATGCACGTTAGTTTGGAAGTGCACCAAAGAATTGTTGGTTGTCGGGACCCGCCAACTCTCTGAAGACATTAAGGAATTACAACGATATATATCAAAGATGTGGAGAGATGTACCCTTAAACCAAATCCCGTATTTGAGGGAAATGGGGGCTGTTGTGGACCTAAGAGTCATTAGCCATTTTTGAGACTAATATTATCTTAGGAGATATGGGATGAATATCATTTTAGATATCATCAGTTGAAAGATCATTAGTCATGTTTGGGACTAAGATCAATTTGGGGAATCATGAGCACAGAGGGCTCGGTTGATTGGAAATCGAAAAGGTTTTTACCTTGGGAAAACTTAGCCAATTTGGGCTAGGTCTGGGTCTCCATATTTACCCAACAGTGCTAAGCAATGGTATATGCAGCACTCACGTGTATCCCACGTGAGGCGCTGAATCAGTGTTAAACATTGAACTCTGGAGGTGCTCACTTGTGAACACGTGAGGCACCCCAAATATGGGCTCTGCTCTTTGGGTTTTATTCCCCCTTTTTATATAAGTGCTAAGCACTTGGTTCTCATGGCGCTCACGTGTGAAACACGTGAGTTGCCCTAAATATGAGCCCTGTTCTTTGGGTTTTATTCCCCCTTTTTATAGAAGTGCTAAGCACTTGATTGGGGGTCGTGTGCAAAACACGTGACTGCCTTCGGAAGTCTCCTTGCTCTTGTTTTAAGCACTCGCGTGAGAAACACGTGAGGCAGTCTCGACCTTTTCTTTTTGTTCATTAGAAGCACTCAAGTGGAAAACCGTGAGGTCTCGTTATAGTGTTAAACACTAACGAATCACCAGGCTGTTCTTCTGTGTTCTTGGAGATTTTGATCTCATATTAAAGACATTTCTAGTCATTAGGATTTGGGTTTGGAAGGACTTTGATTATTATCATCGTCTGAGGGATCAGTTCTCCTCTTGTTTGTGCAGGAATCAAACTCTTTATATAGGGTTAAACCCTAATTTTCAGAGGAATTAAATTCCCATATGTTTTTGTAAGAATTAAATTCTTTGAACTTAGTTCTTTCCCCTGGGCTTTAAATCTTTATGACAGAATCTTCCAGATGCGAATTAAATTCTCAACTTGTGGGGAGATCTGCTTTTACAGACCTCAACCAGAGGAAAAACTAAGTTCTTGTATGAAAGGTTAAACCCTTAGAGAGACAAAGAAGAGATAGAAAAATCTCTATGTTTTTTCTTCTTTTTATCTAGTATGTTCTGACGAAACAAATCTTCGCTGAGAATTAAATTCTCTTTTTTCTGCCTCTACTTCTGTCTCTTCTCTCTCCCTTTCTCTGTGTATGTGAGACTGGAAGGCTCGGGTTCTTTATATAGTGGAGAGAAGTTTGTTTAATACTCAAAAAATATCTTATTGAGAGATCCCAATTGATTTAAATGGTTTCAGAATTGATTTGAGGAATTTACCCACCGTTGCATCTTTGATCCAAGGACCTCTGTTTTTACAGAAGGTATTGTTCTTGTTTTTAACACGATTAGGGATATTCTTCCATATATAGAATAAAATTCTATTAAGCGGTGACATTTTAATCACCATTGGATTTTTAATCCAATGGTGTTCAGTTTAACAGAGTATAATTTTTCTCTGTTTAGAAAGATATAGGAAATATTTTGGATCTTTGTTCCACTAACTCTCTGTTTTAACAGAAAATATTCTTTCCAATAGAATTTAATTCTATGTTTAATTACCGTTGGATCCTTAATCCAACGGTTCATTAAGTTATTAAGTAGAATTTAATTCTACGTAAGTAGGTGTCCTCACGTGTTAACACGTGAGGCTTGTTTAGCCTAGTTACGGTTTAATTGCAGCGCTTATATGCTTTGCATATAGGCGCTCACGTGTTGGCACGTAAGGCTTGTTTAGCCTACTTGTGGCTTAATTGCGGCGCCTGTATGCTCTGCATATTGACGCTCACGTGTTTAACACGTGAGACTTGTTAAGCCTATTTGTAGCTTAATTGCAGCGCTTATATGCTCTGCATATAGGCGATCACGTGTTTAACATGTGAGGCTCGAATAGTAGGGAGTTTCCCATTTCTTACTCTCCCTTTTTTATGAGGGAACAATTGCCCTCACAGCGTTGCTCTCACGTGACTTGCACGTGAATGCAACGCTATCCATTTTACAGCCGTTGGATTGCCTAGGGGAACGGGAAGATGAACCGCTTCCATCACATCTTATAAATGAGGGCTTGGCCCTTGAGATGGACACTATTTTTTCGTCTTCTTCCTTAGTCTTTTTCTTGAGAATTTAATTCTCCTTTCAGAGCTTAGTTCTCTGCCCGCTGAAATTTTAGAGTTAAACTTTGTCAAAGGGAACTCTTTTGGGTAAAAAGCTTGAACGACATTTGTCTCTTAGGAACAAGAAACCATTTTCTCTAATTTTCTCTGAATTTTAAATCCATCGCAAAGCTTTGCTCTTTTCTGGAACTGGCCTCTTAGAGATCCAAAAACACATAATTTTTTGTGTAGTAAACCCTGATGTTTTCGAAGATCGGGCGTTTCTCCTATGATCTTAGAGGATCTTTGGAATTTAATTCCGTTTCTTCATTTTCCCATCATGGGGGTTTCTGGAATTTAATTCCATTATTTACAAGGAATTTGATTCCTCATTAAGGAGCTTAGCTCTGAAAGTATCAGAGGCCTTTTGGGAAATTTATTCCCTGGTGTTCTTGAGCATATTTTCTTTTTAGGGTTTTAACCTCATTTTCACAGATTTGAATTCGTTGGGCATTTTAACAGAACTCATCATTTTCATCATTTTTTAGGGTGCTAAGAGTTGTTTAAACTCCAG
Source organism: Agapanthus africanus (assembly GCA_030015575.1). NCBI lineage: Eukaryota > Viridiplantae > Streptophyta > Magnoliopsida > Asparagales > Amaryllidaceae > Agapanthus > Agapanthus africanus. The sequence goes on along the minus strand of CM057350.1, from coordinate 123,333,702 downwards.
TGTCTATTTAATGAGAATCCTTTTTGATTATCGCATTGATTATCTTGCCTCATCATTGGTGAGCCGCCATATTGATTTTGTGGGGTCTATTGGTTTTGCAGCCCGTGGTCCCATGAAACAAACATCACATTTTTTTTGTTTTTTAATGGGTTTTCCTTTCTCTTATTTTAGGAACAATGGCCTCACTTCCTTACTTCATTTACACTCGCTCAGAAGTCACTTTTCCACAGTCGCCATCGGACGAGGAAGTTATGGCGATGATTAGAGCACATGACAAGGACCTACAACATTGGGGGAATGGGGTGCAGAGAGCACTGCTCGTGATACTCGGTAAAGATCTCCGCCAGCCGAGGCCTCGCGAGATCCAACCTCTCCCCTCAGTTCTCCCCGCGCGTGTTAATCCCAAGCCTCAACTCGTAGCACTCGCGGACGAGTGCCTTCGAGCGAGCCAGCCGATTCTCGGAGATCAGGCCGAAGCACCTCAGGGACCGCAGCTTGCCCACGACCTCATTATAGAGCTGCTCGGATAGGGGGTTGTAAAGCCTCGGCGACGCCCTCCAGAAGGAGTACATCAGCAACTGCAGCAGGGAAGAACGTCGGGGGGGCAGCCGGCCGAAGTGGTCCTCGATGCTCCCGCACACCAACTGCACCGTGTCCTCGGTGCAATTCTGGTCATATAGGTACACATCTTCGAAATTGATGATCTCGGGGATGGTAAAGGGGAAGTCCTGCATTCTCAACACTCTGTTTGCAAGGGAAGGAAGGTGTAGTACTCCTTCAGCCTTATATAGCCTGCTGCACCCCCAGAGGAACTCAACGGTCGCCCGCTCTCGCCCAAGGAGTCGCTGCCATGCGGCGATCATTAAGCCTCCTCCGACGGAATCGAAGCGACGCGACCCTAGCGCTTCACCTCCCCCCCACATTCAATACACATGCTAACCGTTCATGTTCCCCATATCTGCAAATGTATGGTCGGGCGAAACCTCTTGAAGATTCGGCCGAGCAGCTGCCCTACCCGGTTATCCTTAGCCGGCCTCCTCATGCCCCCCAGCGCTAAAGGTCAAAGCCCTCACCAAGAGGCAACCCAGCAGCTGCCCTGCTCGGTTATCCCTGGCGGATAGCTTCCCTACCGCAACGCCAGGAATCGAAAAGTCCTCCCAGAGGCAACCTAGCAGCTGCCCTGCTCGGTCACCCCTGGCGGGTTGCTTCCCTGCCGCAACGCCAGGGACCAAAGCCCTCACCAAGAGGCAACCCAGTAGCTGCCCTGCTCGGTTATCCCTGGAGGGTAGCTCCCCTACCGCAACGCCAGGGATCAGAAAGTCCTCCCAGAGACAGTCGGGCCCAACCATCGCTCGACTATCCCTGGCGGGTAGCTTCCCTACCACAACGCCAGGGATCAGAAAGTCCTCCCAGAGGCAGTCGAGCCCAACCACCGCTCGGCTATCCCTGGCGGGTAACTTCCCTACCTCAACGCCAAGGATCAGAAATCCCTCCCAGAGGCAGTCGAGCCCGAGGATCCCTTGCTCGGCTATCCTTCAGGACAAAAGCCCCCGCCAAGAGGCACCGGGCAGTAACCCTGCCCGGCCAAGGGTCCTTGGTAGGCTCCTACAGCCCCTCCCGCGCCAAGGACCAAAGTCCTCCCAGAGGCAGTCGAGTCCTTGCTCGGCTATCCCCGGCTGGTAGCATCATACCACAACCGACAGGGATCAAAGTCCTCGTCAAGAGGCACTGGGCAGTAACCCTTCTTGGTCCCCGTCCTGAAGGATCAAAGACCTTGCAAGAGGCAACCGGGAAACTACCCTGCTCGGTCAACTTCGGCCGGTAGCTCCCTACCCATGACGCCAGGGATCGGAGCCCTTGCGAGAGGCATCCGAGCGGCTACCCCGCTCGGTAATCCCAGGATGGCAGTTACCTACCCACGACACCAGAAATCAGAAACCCTCGCCGAAGGGCAACGAAGCAGCTTCCATCCATACTCGGTGCAAATAAGGCAGACAGCCCTCTTCCCACCACACACAGAGGATCCGAGCTACCTACTAGGGGCATCAGGTCTATCCAAGTCTCGAGCGATCTCCCCTCGACTTCGGGGCCATGGAGACGCCTTCTCCTCAGCAGTGCTTGAATCAACTCGACGGACGATCGCTAGGCAAATAACCGACCTGACTTGGAAGCCCAACAGCACGAGAAGAAAATTTTTTTACAAGCAAGCCAATGAAACCAAAGAGAAAGTTTTATTACTAAAAGGCAGTCTTTACAGAGGGTATTTTTGGCTCCCTAGCCTCACAAAATGCCTGGAGGCTTACAAAATTCCAGACACAGCAAAATAAAAAGGAGGAGGAAGACGGGGGCTTTAGACCTCGGGGCCAGGAGCGACCTCGAGGCCCTCGACATCCACCGTGAGGCGAGCTGGGTCCTCGGCGACTTCCTCGCCAGGAATCTCCTGCCCCTGCCCGCTGGTGTCCGCGAAGGGGTACTCGGCCCGGAGCCCTTCGTCGGCGAACCCCGGCACCCGGGCCTTAACAGCGTCGAGGGCCTCGTGCCAGATGAGGGTCGTAGCGACGGCCAGGTCATCATAGTAGTCTTTCGACTTCTTGTAGCCCTCCATCGCCTTCGCCGCCGAGAGGTCGGCCAACTTGGCCGCCCTCAGGTCGGCCGACTTCGCCCACTCGGCCGCCGCCCCCAGCTCCTTCCGGAGGGTTTTCACTGTCTTCTTCATGTTTCCTGCCAGCACCTGAGCATCCTCAAGCTTGGCCTCAGCAACCGCGGCGGCCTCACGGTGCCGGGAAACCTCCCGCTTCCCGGCCTCCACCTTTCCCTCCAGGGCGACGACCCTTGCCTTCATCGCCTCCAGCTCCCGCTTGGAGCTCTCTTCCAGCGAGGCGAGCTGGCCCGCAGCTTTCATCGCCGGGGCTAGCACCTCGGCCTCCATGCGCAAGGAGAGGGCGACGTGCTGAAGGACCTGAAAGGTAGAAGAGAGATCAGGAAGATGAGAGAGGTACCGAACCTCAAAAAATAATAATAATAAAAGACAAGCGCTTACCTGCACGGACTCCTGGGCAATGGACGCCAGCTGAGCCCTGAAGGTCCCCCCGGGGACCCTACCCCCGGCTGATGCCTCTATCTCATGCAGCAGGCTATCCGCGACGGATAGCCCCGAAGGCACGGCAAACTGGAGACCGCCTTCCTCCACCGTGATCGGCGAAGACGGTCCTCGGGAAGATCTCCTCTTGGGCGGCCTTGAGGGAGAGCCGGTCTCCTCCTCCGAAGCCGGGTCCTCCAGAATCCGAGCCCGCCTCCGACCCGACGTTCTGCTGGGCCCGGGGAGAGACCCGCCTCCGAGCGCTCGTGGGGCACTACCGCCGGCAGAGAAGGAGCCGGGGCAGGCTATGAACGGGAAGAGCCGGTGCCCCCAACCTTCGCAACCGGCCTCGGCTGGCGCATGGAAGCCCGGAGCGAGTCCATATCCATGGGTCCTGCACAGAACCAAGTGTAAAAGGAGTCAGCGACACAAGCAATATACGAACCAAAAAAGAAAACCTAAACTTACCGACGAACTCAACGGGGTTGAGCCCGGCCCAACTCAGAACCCTCTCAGACAACAGCATGTCGAAATGGGGGATGGGCTCCCACGACGCCACTCTCACCGCGACGGGGCACTGGACTAGTTCCCCGGCAAGTGCTTCTCCCTCGACCACTCTGTAGGCAAGGGCCAGTCCTCGCCCTCGGGAAGGGAAACGAAGAAAAACTTCTTCTTCCAGTCGTGAATGGAAGAAGGCAGGGCCATAACCCCCGTCCCGGCGGCACCCCCTGGTCGCTTTCTGAAAGAGAGATAAACCCACCTCGGGTCTCCCGCTCGACCACCGGGGTGATTTTTGAAGATGAGGGAAGAATCAAGGAGGGAAAGGCTGAAGGGGATCGCCTGTAACTTCAGGCGGACCAGGAACCCGAGGAGAATCCTCCACGAGTTTGGCACCAACTGACCGGGGGTTAACCCGAAGAAGTTCAACGCTTCAACGACCTCAGGAGAGAAGGGCAGTCGCATTCCACCCTAAAATGCTTCCAAATACAGGGCGATCTCCCTGCCCCGTACTTGGTCTGCCCTCTCTCCCTCCTTGGCCAGGCGGAGCTTATAGCGTGAGGGGATCTAGAAACGAGCCCGAGCGTTGGCAAGCTCGTCCTCATGCCTTATCCAACACAAGGCGCTAGGGGCAGCATCTACTGCCTCCTCCCTGGGGGCTGCCCCCGCCACATGATCCCTGGAAGAGGGGCCAACACCTGCTCCCTGGGAGGACTCAAGCTCAGCTAAAGGGTCCCTGGAACCTACCTCAACGACATCTACTGACTTGACAAGAGAAGACATCTAACCTTGGGAAGAATGATCCTCGGGGAACAAAAGTGGAAGGAAGAAGACGAGCGCCGAGCAACCGAGACTTAGAACGGGAAATATGAAGGAGTAGGGGCCCCAGAACGGGCCCCACCCTTATTTATCGCCACGAGCGACCACATCCAATGGTGCCCTTCATCTCCCGCCAAGACGCCACCTTGCATCCAACGGCTCCGATTGCTCCACTTGTCGTCCTCGCACTGGACCACACCCTTTCAGGCATCGCAGGTCTGCACACGTCGCGTCAGCCAACCGACGCTCAACACGTAGGCCGTCACTTCAAAGGCAAGGTACACGAACCAGCGCACCCTCCTTAAATGCAGAGATCTCACCCTGATTCGCTGGCAGAAAAGACAGCTCGCGGCCCAGGGACGCGTCCCGACGAAACCTTAGGAGGGAGCTCACCTCGAGCGGCCGGACGGTCTACTCCTGACCCGACCCGCTGGCTGGTCGGGACAAGAGTGGGGGGCTAATAATAATGCTCAATATTGGCGACCCTTAAGATCAGGACACGTAGCAGATGGCACGTCCCAGAACTCAAAAGAAAGGGCCCACAAAGGCCAACCATGCCACCCCTGTACCCGACCGGCCAGCACAAGCTAGCCCTCCTCGGGACTCCTCGAAGATTGGCCTCCTCGGCACCTCAGCTCGCCCCGAGCTGCCATAAGGCCAAGTCTCCTCGGCCTTCTCGCTAGTCCCCGAGCCCTTTTGCCGAGGCCGTCTTCCTCGGTCCTCCGACCAGTTCCGCCGCTCACAGGCGTAACCGCCGCTCTGTGAATCTTGCCATGCGCGGATTCTCCGCCAGCAACATCCCACGTTCCACGCCTACACGATCCCCATTCATGGGCGATCCGCTCTCTACGCGGGCGTGACGTTGGGAGCGTAACTGCTGGCGAGATTCTCGCGCCTGCTACTGCGTGCCTCCACAACTATATAAACCCCCATCACAGAAGGGTCAAGGAAACCATTTCTTACTCCACTTAGCCGTTACACTGCTCGGATCTAGTATTAACTTGATCGTCGGAGGGTCCTCGGTGGTATCAAACCACCCCGGGACTTCTTTGCAGGTACTTGGCATCAAACTCCTCCAATCACCAAATCTCCTCAAAACCCATTGAGACCCACACACAACAGGGGATCCCCTCCAGAGTCCACCGGGAGATCGACGGAAGACAACATCTGAAGGAGATCTGAAAAGGACCTCGAATACTAAGCAGTACTTATCTGAAATGACGGAGGGCTACGCAGGTTTTTAAGAAAGTCATGAGCGTAATGAACTTGATATCGTTGTAGAAACAAGTTATTTTTGAAAAGGAGTGTTTTTGAGGTTTTTACTACTTTTGCTAAAGAGGTCACTCCCGGTGAAGGGATCTCGGCTCTTTCCTTATCGAATAAGGTGCAGGATATTTCACAAATACCACTATGCAAAGCAAGAACTATAGAAGCAATCAAAAACAAACTGAGTGAGTTGTAGCATCTGCTAGTTTTGCTAAAGAGGTTACTCCCGGTGAAGAGATCTTGGCTCTTTTCTTATCGAATAAGCTGCTGGATATTCTACAAGGAATACCGCTATGCAAAGCAAAAACTAGAGCTATCCTTTTTAAAAATTTGATTCTACAACATCTTTTAGGTTTCTTTTCTTTCATTAACCTCATTAACGAAATCCTATCATTTATGCTTCCTAAGCATCACAGAAGAAACGAAAATACAACGTACGCTTATGCCATCCGCATTCGCCACGTGTACAAAGGAACTGAGAAATCTCACTGGCACATTGCGCGATTTGAACCCATATGCGGCAATACCGATATACTTCTCCTCTGACAGTTCATCGGCTGTCTGGCGGGCATTGCCTTTGAATGGTATGCGGAACTCCCGAATGACTCCATGAATAGCTTCGACGAAATGGAGATTCCCTCCTGTCAGAGATTCGCTAGTGTGAATAAACGCAATACCGTGACGGCACTGGTCAACGAAAGGGTTAGACCGAATGAGACTTGGGTTCAATGTGTTACCCGATGGCGAAATATCTGGTCAAATATAAGCAACGCATCGATGAAGTTGCAGCCATGGGAATGCTCATAGCCACCCTTGACCCAAATTCAAAGGCGTACTCTTATATGGCCCTCTTCAAGCCGATAGCCTTCCAAGAGCTCATGGATAAAGTGACTCGATTGGATCAGCTGAATCAAAACCCTTCATCATCTGATGAAGATGAGTGAAAAGCGGAGGTAAGGTGGTATTTGTTGCCGACACTCAACAAAAAAAATGAGCGACTTTGAAACAACCTGTCACCAAAATAGCGACGGCGTGGGTACTCACTCCCCCTGAGGTATACACAGGGGGCATATTTCTCACTGGAGGAAGAATCTCTACGTAAGATGGTCCTTTCTTCTCAAAGAATAGAAAGGATATCAAGGGGCTTACAAACGAGTCCTGCAGTCAAGTGGAATATCCCACTTGAACCCAAAAAAAATAGTATGTCCACAAGCAAAATGGGCACGGATGAAAACCCGAAAGGGCGCCATGAGTAAAAACAGCAGGACTACCGATGATGTTTGTAAAAACCCGAAAGGGCGCGGACTCGTTAAGAAAACGGTACGTCCGCAAGCGAAATGGGCACGGATGAAAACCCGAAAGGGCGCCGTGGGTAAAAACAGCAGGACTACCAGCGAGTTTGTGAAAACCCGAAAGGGTGCAATCTCGTTAAAATACACTTGCAAAGTCTTCTCGACCTTGTAAGGAGAAAACTATCTGCATGAGATCCTTACGACTCACAAAAGAGCGACACACTTGGGGATCCCCATGATTCCTGAGGAGAAATTACACTTACGAGATCCTCACGACTCGTAAGGAGAACCGTCTTATGAGACCCTCACGGCTCATAAGATTTAAAAGCCTTAAGGTACAGGGATCTGAACCTGTTCTTAAGCCATCACCTTTTCCAGACTGCCCTACAAGCGGTTTAATACTGACCCCTATATACAATCCACGGGCGCAAATAATCATTTCCTTTCCGAGTCCCACCAACGACAAGGAATGCCCTCAATTGATGAACAAACACTTGTAAGTCCTCTCGACTTATAAGGAGATCACTCTTATAAGATCCTTACGACTTATAAGAGAATACACACTTAGAAATCCTTACGATTCCTAAGGAGAAAACGCACCTACGAGATCCTCATGACTCGCAGGAAGAAACACCTTTATGAGATCCTTACGGCTCATGAAGTCAAAAGCCTTAGTTGACAGGATCCTAACCCTGTTTGCTAAGCCACCTTTGTTTAAGTCGACAAAGGCAAATGATGATTCGCTCCTGGCAATATCCCAGTTGTAGCGATACTGATGCCTAAATCGGTATCAGATCCCAAGTCTAAACTCGCGATAAAAATCAGCGAGCCAAAAATGCATATGAAACAGCCGATATGATGGGGCAACTTGCAACAAAATCAGCAAGTAAAATATATGCATACAAAATAGCCGAAATGATTGGGCAACTCGCAATAAAAAGCAGCGAGTAAAAAAAACAGTCGAAATGATTGGGCACCGCGAAAAATAGCCGAAATGATTGGGCAATCGCGACTTGCGCGATACAAAAAACTAAAATGATAGAGCATCGCGGAAAGAAAACAAAAAATATATATGAAATGAAACTTTTGCTCTGCAGGTAAGTCCATGCTGACCCCTGTATACAATCCATGGGCATAAACGAAAAGGGAACCACATGTCCCAACAGACTCTGTCAAAGATAGAGTCAGGTCTCAACGGCAACATCTACAGCCTGGAGACCAACAACGGCGTTCCCCCTCATTCTAGCAGGATACGGATGCGACATCACCAATCGGAACCACGGCAAAGTCCCCAGTTCCAAGACTCTATGGTTCACAGACAACCCAGAGTCAAAACCCCGACACCGTAGAAAACGGAGAAAGTCGATTCCCAACACCGTAGAAAATGGAGAAAGTAGATCCCAACACCATAGAAAATGGAGAAAGTGGACCCCCGACACTGTAGAAAACGGAGAAAGTCGATCCCCGAGACCGTAGAAAACGGAGAAAGTCGATCCCGAGACCGTAGAAAACGGAGAAAGTCGATCCCGACACCGTAGAAAACGGAGAAAGTCGATCCCCGACACCGTAGAAAATGGAGAAAGTCGATCCCCGACACCGTAGAAAACGGAGAAAGTCGATCTCCCGACACCGTAGAAAACGGAGAAAGTCGATCTCCCGACACCGTAGAAAACGGAGAAAGTCGACCCCCGACACCGTAAAAAACGGAGAAAGTTGATCCCCGACACCGTAGAAAACGGAGAAAGTCGATCCCTGACACCGTAGAAAATGGAGAAAGTCGATCCCTGACACCGTAGAAAACGGAGAAAGTCCACCCTCAACCTCCCCGTCGAAGCAACGCTTCGACTCGGATATATGTCAACCCCTGACCTCCTTGTCGTCAAGCAATGCTTCGACTCGGATACATGTCAACCCCTGACCTCCCTGTCGTAAAGCAACGCTTTGACTTGGATCCATGTCGACCCCTAACCTCCTTGTCGTCAAGCAATGCTTCGACTTGGATACATGTCAACCCCTGATCTCCCTGTCGTAAAGTAATGCTTCGACTCAGAAAATAACTCAACCCACGAATATCTCAACCCATAAAAAGGAAGTGCTCTTATGAGATCCTTACGACTCTCAGGAGAAAACACACATAGGAGTCCTCACGACTCCTAAGGAGAAAATACACCTACGGGATCCTCTCGACTCGTAGGGAGAAAAGTCTTTATGAGACCCTCATAGCTCATAAAGTTGAAAAGTCTTAGGTAGAAAATCATAACCCTGTCTCCTAAGCCATCGCTACCCTACAAGCAGGTCCAAACTGACTCTTGTACATTATTCACGGGTCACACTCTCCCAAGTCGAATATCGACAAGGGGGGAAACAACCACTTACGAGTCCTCTCGACTTGTAAGGGATAAAATTCTCTTGTGAGATCCTTACGACTCTCAAGAGAAAACGCACTTAGGAATCCTTACGATTCCTAAGAAGAAAATACATCTACGAGATCCTCACGACTCGTAGGGAGAAAAATCTTTATGAGACCCTCACGGCTTATAAAGTTGAAAAGTCTTAGGCAGCAGACCTAAACCTGTTTCCTAAGCCATCGCTACCTTATAAGGAGGATAAGATGGACTGTTAACTACCAACTACAAGCTACGTTCGCTAAAGCTAATACACCAATAACACAGCAAAGAAGAGAAAACGACAACATGAAATGAACTATTTATTTTATTTATGAATCCAAAAGAATGCAAAGTACATCTCATAAAAGAATCAAAATGAATACAAACTATTTTTATTCATAAATAAAAAATATACAATAAAGGAAAATTCTTCAATCCGGCGGACAGTGTAATAAATTCGTCAATTCATCCTTCTTCCGCTGGGTCCCGGCTTTAAGTTTTGTTATTGCTACGAGACGGATCTCCTCCTGAGACTGTTGAGCCTGATACGAGGAGAGCCGAATCTCGAGGTCCTTTTAAGCAACTTTGTGAGCTTCGGCCATCTCGCAGGTAAAGATAACGGCTTTATCAATAGCTACCACCTCCCTGATAGCTTCTTGAAGCACCCGCCAAAGTTCGTACGCACGGGTGGTCTTAGCAGTGAGCTCGGCTTGAAGCTCCCCCAAAGCAGTCGAGGCCAGTTCCCTCTCCGAGAATTTCCAGTTAAGCCTCTTCTCACATGATTGTAGATTCGTGGCACACCGTTCGATCAGCCCCCGCAAGCTCGTCTTTGCAGCCACAACCTCTGAGGAAAGGCGTGTGCACTCGAGACCATGTAAGCAAGCCTCCACTCGACGACAAAACTCAACCCAGACATGCACCAATGTTTCATCATGGTAAGTGGCGAGAAAGTGCAGAGAAATGTTGGCTTCGGCAGCAAATTCTTCGGCTGTGATCGAACTACCAATACGAAGATCTTCGATAAGAGCCGACAAGGAGTGAAGGCTTTACTTCGCCAACCGTTCAAATGCGCCCCGGCCATAAAGGCCGGGTGGCATAATGATGCGAGATTCTAGCTGGATAAGAACGGGCAAAGCTGTCAAGATTCATAAACAATCGGCGATATTTGCAAACAAAGAATAGATGGAACAACGTCAAAACTTTACTTACCCACAGTCATGCAAGGAGGGTTTAAAAGATCCCCAGGCCCGTCGAGGATCTCAACTTCGTCCTCAGCTTCCAGAACTACAGAAGACATTAGCATGGTTATACGAAATAATGATAATGCAATGAGGGGGTCAAATAACACCGACCTTGCCCAGAAGAGAGGACGATGCATTGCGGGGATATTGCCTGCAGGGCGGTCATCTCTAGCAGACGCTGAAAGACTTTCTGGGAGATAGATCCGCAATGGACGCCGTCAATCCTCATAATTCTGAAAAGACAGAAAGATTCAGATAATGGAGAGATCATTAAAACAAAATATAGAAGATTACCTTCGATACTCCTCCCGCTTTGAACTGGAGGGATAGCAGCTTCGGCAGCCTCCTCCGTACCCTCAGGCACATCACCGGGGACGTAGGCTGGTGTAACAGCTTCCAATTGAGGGGCAGCGGCCACCGCTTCAAGCTCCAATGAAGGGACGGTGGTCTCAACTAGCTGTTCCACAATCTCCAGGCCGTCACCAGAAAGATCCATTAAATCTGCGGCCAATGAGGATGCCTCTTCTGGGAGAGCAAGCACCGGGAGAACAAAAGCCACCAATGGAAGCTCTGCAGCAGGAATAGCAGCCGTAACGACCTCCTCTGCACCTACTAGTGCCTCATCGGGGACATTTACAGAGTCCACAGTCAGGACATGACTTGAGCTCAAATTTTCTGCCATGGCCGAAGTCCCTGCAAAGTTTTCGCAAAGATAAGGAAATACAAAATACGATACAAAAGAAAAAATACGGAAAGCGTGCATACCAATGCACCAGGGTGCCTCCAGTATAGCTTTTTCAAGCCGTCGCTCCTTCCTTAGGAAATGTGCTCGCCGGGCGTCAAACGTAGACTCATGCCCACCGGTCTTCGCTGCTAGCTCATCTTCGGAAGCAGCTGAAATAGGCTTCTTGAGGGCTATATCATCTTCCGGTCACAGGGGACCCATATGAACCCTTCACAGTGATGGAGGATCTTCGTAAAAGATAACTGGGGGGTAAGGCCTCTTCAGGACGCGCACGTTCTCGGTCTCATCTTGGGAACGCCTTATAGCCTCGGCCAATTGTGCGGCTTTCTCGGCAAATGAACCCAGAAAGAGAAGACCATCATCCAGCTCTTGCATGGATATTGGTTCGTCTTGAACAATAGGCTCGGATTCCACCGCAAGGTCAAGAAGACCAGTGACCGTCTTCTTTCTCCTCTTCAACCTGGAACTAGCGCTGGTAGAAAATCGCTTCCTTCCCTTTGGCGCTTTGGCGCAACGTTGGCCCACTTCATCCCCGCTACCCTCTTTCGGCGACACCACTGCTGATAACGGCACTGCCGCTGGCATTTCGGTGGAAGCCTTTTCTTGAGCTCTAGTACGCATTGGCAGCCCTACAGTGGGAAGAGTTGGTTCGGTTTCTGCAGCTTGCGAGATAAGGACCACGCCTCTATACCGCAAGAGAGAGCGAACGACAGAACACGGTCGCAACGGGACGTTGGCAGCTTGAGTCAGAGCAGGAGTCTTATACTCAAAGAGTACCCGCCTTTCCTTGGCAATAACGGGGCCAACCCGGTGGCGATACCAGCCCACAAAAGAACCCAAAGATCGTGAGAGATAGTCAGGTTCAGGGATCATGAACGCAGAGCCAGTGTTCAGCCGCATGCAGTGATGCATGACGTCGCGAATAACTCCCAAAGATGAGGTGGGCTCAACCAAAAACGCTTCAAAAGGGATGCCCTGATTATAGCCCAATTGTCGAGCGAAACAGTGCGGATTATACCGCATGACGAGAGCCGTATCATCCCGACAGAACACCAAATAGCCCGGCCTAATTGAATACAGATGCATGATCTCCCTAGGCTTTAAAGATGGTGCTCCCCCTTTCGACGAGTCGAATAGCTGTTGGACAGGCCCCGCCGAAGCAGAAAGAACGCAATCAGTGAACACCATCGCTCCCTCATTAGTATATGTATTGAGCAGAACACGGAGGGCCCCTAATTGAGTCGGATCAGGAGCAGAGGCATCCACCAATCTCATAACTCGAGGAAAGGTGTAGGATTCATAGAAGTTCAGCCGTCGATGTGCCGCGAATGCCCCCAGCACATGCATTTCGATCCAAGATGTGAAGTAATGAAGGGGGAGATTCACAACATCTACACCTGGAGTTGAAGTGTTGGCCGCAACACTTAACTTGTGATAAAGATGCGATAGTCCCGTGATGCCGATGGCTAACTTTTCCCCTTCAGCTACACGATGGGCGGGATAGACGGCGGAAGCTCTCATGAAGAGTCGGTGCGACGGTATCACAAACCAACTGAGCCAAAGGTTGATAAAACCGACAAAGAAGGTCTCTTCATCCATGCTGGGAGCCGCAATCGAATCAAAAGGAACGACCGACAAGATCGGGATGTAAAACTGTGGTAAATCTTCTTCTTTGACCGGCAGTTTATTCAAACCAAACCCAAAAGGGTCATCAATACTCGCAAACTTCGGGGCTTCCTTGGATAAAATATACCCCCGAATAAAACATACCCCCGAATAAAACAGGCGATAAAGCTCTCAAAAGTGACACCCTGCCCCTCTGACTTCACAAACAATCTGTCGAAAATACCCAGGGCCTTGATCAGACTGGGATACTTATGACGGACGACGGTTTCGGCAGTCAGACCGTCAAGCACAGCCGGTATAGTGGAGAAAACATATTCATCAGGAGGCAGCAGTTCCTCGTAATGCTCCCCCCTAATGGGCAGTCCTAAAATCTCACGGAATTCATCCAATAAGATAGACACCTCTCGATCCCCTAGCAAGAAGGTGTTGGTGGGCAGATTCCACTGGTTTAAGAAGGCTTTGATCCACCAGACGTGAGGAGCATGGTAATGGAAGAGCGATGCATATACTTCCTGATATAGCCCGACCTTCTGCAGCCTTGCGCGGTGGGCAGAAAGAATATAGCGATCCCAAATAAGGTAGCCCACTGGGTGCCGGGGGGTGATACCCACTTGATAGACCTGCCCCCAAGGTCGAGCTTCACCTTGGCATATCCGACGCCCCAAGATGTCTATAGCAGGCAGGGGCTGGTTAAGTATCCCAGAGGTAGAGGGCTCCAGCCGGCCCGAAAGAGTCCAATTGGTCACTTCCACTGCGTAAGCAGTCTATGGGTGTTCCATCGGCAGTATATGGCGAAGAAGTTCCACCGGCTCCCCGCAAATAAAACTTCGGCGACCCCGGATGATGTGGCCGTACCAAGTGCCCCATAAGAGCAGATTTGTCCGATCTTTATCATGAGCTCTGATCATCGCCATTGCTTCTTCATCCGACGGCGATTATGGAAAAGCAGCGTCTGAGCGAGTAAAAGGAAAGTAGGGAAGGGAAGCCATTGTCCCTGAAATAAAGGGAGGAAAGACTGTTAATGCAACCTATATGTGCAAAAATATATATATATATATATATATATATATATATATATATATATATATAAACAGCAGAAGAAAACGACAAGAAGCTTATTCCGTGAGATCATTGATTACAAAAACAATGGACCCCACAAAATCAGTATGACGGCTCGCCAATCACGAGGGAGGGATATCATTGAGAGAATAAAGAAAAAAGATTCTCAATAAATGCACATTGGAGTTCAAATGACTCGGAACATCCTCACAAAAGAACACCCATTACAAATCCTGGAAAAATCCCTTAGAAAGATTTGTCAAGAACACTGGGGAATCAAATTCCCGAAGGGCCTTCTTGATCTTTCAGAGCTAAGCTCTTTAGTGAGGAATTAAATTCCTTTTATGCAATGGAATTAAATTCCAAAAACCCCATAAAGAGGAAAGGAAAAATCAAATGTCATGCCCAAGACATTGAGAGTTATTATTCAAAAATCACTTCTTGGATCTCTAAGAGATGGGTTTTAGAGGAGAGCAAAGCTCTCATGATGGATTTAAAATCCAGAGGCTTTCTTGAAGAAAGAAGTTCTTTGATGTTCTAGAGCTTTACCTAAAAAGGGGTTCTTTTGGCAGAGTTAAACTCTGAAAATTTTCAATGGATGGAGAACTAAGCTCTTAAGAGGAGAATTAAATTCTCAGAAGATAGCAAAGAAGGAAGAAGATGAAGGAACGGAGGCGTTGCAGAGACGAGACCCCTGCATTTATAAGACATGATGGGAAACGGTTCATCTTCCCCGTTCCCTAGACAGATCCAACGGCTGTAAAGGTAACAGCGTTGCACTCACGTGTGAACCACGTGAGAACAACGCTGTGGGGGCATTTGTTCCCTTATAAAAATTAAGAAGAAGGGAAGGGGAAAATTCCCCATTAATGAAAGCATCTTGTGTAAGCACGTGATCATCAATCCCTTACAAAGAGACTCAGAGAGGGAAAAGGAAAAAGTTCCCGCTAGTGGAGCATCACGTGCAAGCACGTGATGCATCTATATGCAGAGTAAGCAGCTCCGTTAGTAGGAAGCAACTAAAGCCTCACGTGCAAGCACGTAATCGTCTTTTACACAAATGTGTGGGACTCAGTTATAAAACAAACAAAGAAACAAAGAAGATCACGTGTTAGCACGTGATGCCTTCTCTCTGTTTAGACTCCTGCATACAAACAAACCAGATTAATTCTGGGAGGGGTCACATGGTATACGTGATAGGCTCCTAAGCCTTCTGAACCGATAGAATTAAATTCTACTTAAAAGGAAGCAAAAGCTTTATTTGGAAAATATTTCCTTGTATCTTTCTAAACAAGAAAGATTATGCTCTGTACAACAGAGCACCGTTGGATTAAAGATCCAATGGTGATTAAAGATCACCAATCTATAGAAAAATTCTGTATAGGAAAATATATTCTCAATCTTGTTAAGAACAACAAACAAGATATCTTCTGTAAAACAGAAGTCCTTGGATTAAAAATCCAACGGTGAATAAAATTCACTGATTGATATAAAAGATCTTTTTGGCTGATTATAAAATCAATCAAAATCTCTCAATGAGAGATTTTCTAAACAAATTAATTCTTTTCTTTCTCCTATAAATAGGAGCCAAGAAGAAAAAAAGAGGGAGAGGGGAAGAAAAATAGAGAGAGGATTTAATTCTCTAAAGAATGGGAACCCCTCCCAAAAGCTCCCACAAAAAGAGAATTTAATTCTCAAACCAAAAGTTTAACTCTTCTAAAAGAACTTGGTTCTTCCTCTGGTTAAGATCTGCAGAAGCGGATCTCCCCACAAGTTGAGAATTTAATTCTCATCGGGGAGATTCTGTCATGAAGATTCAAAACCTAGGGGAAAGAACTGAATCCAAAAGAGTTTAACTCTTACAAAACATATAGGAATTTAATTCTTCTGAAACTAGAGTTTAACCCTTTAAAAATAATTTAATCCCTACAAAGAACAAAAGGAGAACTTGATCCCTCAGAACCATAAAAGAATAGTCTGATGATTCATTAGCATTCAAACGCTACATAAGAGCTCACGTGATCCCATGTGAGCACCTTTAAGAAACAAAGAGGGAATGAATGATATCTAGTCACGTGACCCCACGTGACCCCTGAGAAGTGCTCAGCACTTATAAAAGAGAAAAGGGAATAAATCAAAGGGCAGTTTCCATTCTTGGGGCGCCTCACGTTATCCCACGTGACCTCTGAGGAGTGCTCAACACTTATAAAAGAGAAAAGGGAATAAACCCTATTTTTTAGGGCGCCTCACGTGACCCCACGTGACCCCCAAGCAGTGCTTAACTTTTATAAAGCAGAAAGGGAATAAAACCTATTTTTTGGGCGCCTCACGTGGCCCCACGTGCCCCCCAAGCAGTGCTTAACTTTTATAAAGCAGAAAGAGAATAAATCAAAAGGCAGTTTCCATTCTTGGGGCGCCTCACGTGATCCCACGTGACCCAATAGTGCTTAGCATTCAGAAAAGAAATAAGGGAATAAACCCAAAGGAGCAACGCCAACTTCAAGTGCCTCACGTGACCCCACGTGAGCGCATCAAATTCTTAGTGTTTAACACTACTTCAAGCGTCTCACGTGACTCCACATGAGCGCATCAAATTCTTAGTGTTTAACATTACTTCAAGCGCCCCACGTGATCCCACGTGAGCGCCTCAAATTCTTAGTGTTTAACACTATTTCAAGCGCCTCACATGGGAGCACATGAGCGCTGATCATACACTAGTGTATAACACTATGAGAGGCCAACATTAGCCCAAATTAACTAAGTCTCCTGAAGCCAAAACCCTTTTTTGGTCATCAATCAGCCGAGCCCTCATTATACTCAGGTTTTCTCAAAATTGATCCGAGTTTCAGAAATAGCTAATGAACTGCTGGCATCTAAGATGATGTTCATTCCACCATGATCTCTCCCCTCGATCTGGAATTTGGTTCAAGGGTACATCTCTTCACACCTCTGATACATGTCGTTGTAATTCTTCAACGTCTTCAGGGAGGTGGCGAGTCCTGGCAACCCGACACTCAATGGACCGCAACGTCCATAAACTAAACCCCACAGACTATGAGGTCTTTAAACTAGACTATGATGTCTTTAAACTGGACTATGATGTCCTTAAACTCATAGACTATGATGTCCTTAAACTTTATAGACTATGAGGTCCTTAAACTCATGGACTATGACGTCCTTAAACTTTACGGACTGTGGGGTCCTTAAACTCATGGACTATGATGTCCTTAAACTTTACGGACTGTGAGGTCCTTAAACTCATAAACTATGATGTCTTTACACTTTACAGACTATGATGTCTTTAAACTCCATGGACTATGATGTCCTTAAACTTATGGACCGCAACGTCCCTAAACTAAAACAATAGAGCCCAAATGCTCTTTTGTTGGATCTAAATAATCCTGTTGAGTAGATCTTAGTCTAAAATTGGATAACGTATCCTCAACAACGTTTAAGCTGATCTTAGTCTCAAATGAGATTTACAATCCTTAAACCCAACCCAAACCCAAATCTAAGAAAATACGGATTTGGACTAATCCACGCCCTACAGGCGACAACATAAATTAGTCTCCGTATACAATCCACGGGCAACCAAAAACAAAACAAACACACACGACACGAAGTGACCATCTGGAGAAGGAGAAAGTTATTACCGCGATGCGGTAGCGTAATTAACTGCAGAGGCTTGCGCCTGCAGGGAAGAGCGTCCCCACAATCAAAAACCCCTCAAACGAGGGGGAATCTGACGAAGTCTACTACAACGTCCGCATCCGTCTAAGCCTCCGATAAACGGTGTCATAAATCAACTTGGTATCTTCGGAGAGGTGGACGGATAAAGCCGAATAGCATCTGCCCCCAAATTCAGGCAAGACGTTTGTCTTCCCGGTTTTCGGCGGAGAAAAGTTACGAATGAGGAAGAGAAAGAAGAAATACTCAGGGAGACAAATGATTCAGAGAATCAATTTTTAAGAAACTAGCTCAGAGAGCTATGGACAGCACCCACTCGAATGTCCAAGTCGGAATATGTTAGCTGTTGGGCCCAAAGTGGCCCAATACCCGCCCATATGAGTGAGTACCCTATATATTCATATAAGTGGGTTAGGGTTTCATACGATATATGAGACATATGAGGGAGTATACATGATAATAAATAGAGAGAAAAATACTAGAGTGTCGTCGTCTCCTTCTTCATTCTCTTCTACTTTAGGTTGGCTTGCGAGGTGATCAAATGGAGGATTCTCGCTTCTACAAAGTGTGGTTTCTCTCCGGCCGTTGCTTGGAGGCGATAAAGATCAGATCTTCTACGTAACGTGGGCGAGGAACGATCCAACCAATTGGTTCAGGTATATCGTAAACATTTAGAGTAGATACATATATTTCCGCTGTGCTTGATTGCTTGTTATGTATCTACATCACCTAAAGTGAACGAAAATGGATAACATGTTTGGTTAGACACTCCAACTTTTTGTGCTTCAACGTTCTTAGTGAAGCCTTGAAGACAGTTGGGAGGTTGTTTAGCGAGGATAGACATGTCCGTGAACTTGTAGAGTTTCTTACTTATTTATAATTGCCTCTTTGATTTGTGTTATCTTGGGCCAACTTACACAAGGTTCAACAAGAGGAAGGAGAGAGAGCTTGGACTTGGGTCCTGCTTCGCCGTCTTATGTTGAATCGGTCGTGAAAGGAGGGTGCGGCTCATATCTAGGCGAGAGACCATAAATATGAAATCTGATCCAAAATCCTCATATTGAGTAAACAGCTTGCTTCTTTTCCAGAGTTTTCTTTGGTCATCAATTTGACCCCTAGCCCTCATGGTATCAATTCAAGGACTAAGCAGACATAGCCAACGGTAGTGACCTATAAAAACTTACGTGGCACTCCTGATGATTGCTATGGTCACATGTGGTTCATATAGTTTATATGCTAAAGTAAAAATGATATGATGACTTTTATATGACTTTACATAACATTAGATAAAAAGGGGTAAAGTTGGATTTAAAAGATCAACCCAACAATTTCTCCTATGTATTAGCAGTTCAAGCCAAAAAAATTGTAGCGATCGATCTACTTATCAAATTTTGTAATTATGTAAATCTGTTGAAAAAAAATACTAATCAGATTTCACCTCACTTATCATAATTTATCTCTTCGTGTTAAGATTACATATGCAGTCTCAAGATATATAAAAAGGAGAGGAGATGATGCTCACAAGTGGTATCTACTCAGATTACGACACGTGGCGGATGACGCGTCCCGAAGGCTACAGAGGTGGAATAAATAAGTTGCATTAAGGGGATTCCTCGGGATCCTCTTCTCGAGGAACGTATCCGACCTTTCAGGAGACCTCCCTGAATACATTCCATCTTCACCTAGGATGCTACCAACATCTCGTCCGAGCTTCCTCGGTCTCATTGCTCGTCTCTGAGCCGTCCGACATGTCGAGCTTCTTCGGCCTCTCGCTTGTCTCCGGGCTCCTGACATGCCGAGCTTCCTCGGCCTCCCGCTCGTCTCCGGGCTCCTGACAAGCCGAGCTTCCTCGGTTTCCCCCGATCAATCAAGAGCGCGGATCCCATGCACCCCACAACGGCTCCGCGTATATCGCCTCCCACGATGTGCTTCCCACGCTAGCGCATCCCCCCATTAATGGGCGCATCCCACCATTCAAGGCGAGGATAACGCTGGGGCGTAACTAACGGTGATAATCTCGCGCCTGCTCGCTCCACGCGACCCCTATATAAACCCCTCTCTCATACGACTCAGGTAACTCGAACTCATTCCAATACGCCGCCACTCTGCTCATATTCCTCGGCACTAACTTGATCGTCGGAAGGTCCTAAGGTGGTACACCCACCCCGGGTCTTCTTTTTCAGATAGCTCGGTGCAACACAAACCCATTAAGATCCACATGCTCAAACAACTCCCAAACCAAATCTCATCCACTAAAATCCGCCATCACAGGATCGACGGAGGACAACATCTGAAGGAGATCCTAAGCTCCATCAGTTGGCGCCGTCTGTGGGAAAGTTTCAGAAACTTCTCCACCCCTAAAGTTGATCTTTCTCCCTCGACCCGATGGCGAACGAAAACCGCAACGACCCAAATACTAGCCGCCACAACGGAGGGGGAAGCGGCTCGTCTCCCCCTCCTAACGTCATCAACACCTTATCCGCTCGAATAGACAGGCTCACATCACTGGAGGATACCCTCATCTACGTTCAAGCAGTAGGCCCACCCACCAGACTGCAGTTCCTACTCCCCGACATAACGATGCCTGCAGATGGAAGGACGGACGTGCTCAGGCCATCGATCTCACTCACACTCATCCCAGCGTCACCGAGCGTCGATGTGCCAACTCCGGCCACCGTGACCCACATTCGACGATTGATTCTATGACCCGCTAGCCGCCGGACAGCTCTACACCCCGATCCCAGAGAAGACTAGTCCGTCGCACCGATGCCCACCGTGCGCTCTTACCTCCTGAGGAGATGTCAGTAAGCTCGCCTGCTTCCAGGCATGACCGACGCTCCCTCCCGCCGGGGCTATGCGAACGGCAAACGTCGGGACAACTTGAGAAGGGCCTCACCCGAGGATTTGAGAAATTTAATAGAGCGGAATCGTAACCGCACCATCGCGCAGACCCGGAGCGGTGGTAGCCACCACTCTGACTGTGCAGAATTCTCGGGGTACCACCACCGGCTTGAAGCCCTCGAAAAGAAATTTGAAGGCATACGACGGGACAGCCAAACATCCAGAGAAGAGGCTATGTATTCCGCCAATTCACTCACGAATCCCTTTACAGAGGAGCTGCTGGCCGAACACGTCTCGTTTAAGAACAAGCAGCCCAAAGTGGCCCTCTTCGATGGGAAATCCGACCTAAAGGACCACTTGGACGCATTTACGGTGGGCATGAGCTTCCAAGATAACTCGGACGCGGCTCAATGCCGAGCTTTCCGCACTACCCTGATCCGGGCTGGCCGGGACTGGTTCCGGGGGCTGGCGCCACACAACATCTTGACCTTTGATGAGTTGGCTACCCAATTCCTCGGTCACTTCTTCGGGAACAGATGACAGAAAAGGATGGTGGATTACCTGTTCACCATAAAGGGCGGGGACAAGGAATCCTTCGAGGGATATGTCACTCGTTTTTACAACGCTCTATTGGAGTTTCCCGAGCATCACGATGAAACAGTCACCATCGCTATGAGGTCGGGTCTTAGGCACAAAGAGTGGCTCCGCTCTTTTGCATTAGAGCAAGCTAAGACCATGGCCAAAGTAAAAGCATGGACCGAGCGGGAAATCCAACTCGAGTCGGAGGTGAACTCAAACCTGCCCAGAGGCAACCAAGCCAACCAAAAGAAGAGGGGCAGGGAGGAGAAAAGGAAAGTCGACTGATCAAAACCTTACTCCCCGAAATTCCAGGAGTACACTCCTTTGAACATCTCTCAAACCGAGCTGTTGACGGAAGCGAAGGGCGAGAGGTTCTTTAAGCTTTCGCCGGTTACCCAAAGAGCAGGCAAACATCTCTGCGGCCCATACTGCGCCTTCCACAGGTTGCAAGGTCACCCGACCGAGAACTACAAACAACTCCGTGGATACATCGAGGAGTTAATCCGCTCCGGCCACCTGGCGAAATACTTAAGGGACAAGCGGCAGGCGGAACGGGAGCAAGGGGACCGGATCTCACCCGGGGAATTAACGATTGGGCAAATCATGGTCGTAACCTCAGATCCTGCTCGGGAAGATGGCGGGAACCACCGGCTCCTCCCAGTCAAGGGTATAAGCGATCTACCCCAGAAGAGGTGCAGAAAGGACGAACCAATCATCTTCACCGATGAAGACCTCTATGGTATATCGCTTCCTCACAATGACCCTTTCGTGATAACGGCCCGGGTCCACCATTATGAGGTCCAGAGAATTTTGGCCGATTTAGGTAGCTCGGTGGATATCCTATTCCACGACTGTTTCCAGCGGATGGGACTAGGACCAGCCGACCTCCCATGTCCTCTCTGGGTTCACCAACCACTCTTCCCGGCTAAGGGAACGGTCACCCTCCTCCTCAACATGGGGGAACCAGGCCATATGCGAACCATTCTGGTGAACTTCCTTGTCACTAAGGTCCCTTCGTCTTACAACATTCTCCTGGGTCGTCCAATCTTAAACACCCTCCGGGCTCAAATCTTGACTTATCACCTCGCGATCAAATTCCCTTTGTATCGAGGGGGATAGGCCGAGCCTACGGGAACCAGCAAATCGCTAAGATTTGTTTCGCCTCCACGTCACCTTCCGGAGACCCGGGCGACAATTTTGAAGATGCGTGTGATTTTCAGGGGTATTTGGATGTTAGTTGTATATATGCCCTAGAGGCCAGTATTGTACAGATGATGTATATTATATTGGATGCTTGGACATATATAGAGATGACTTTCTTGCTCGACATGATAGTATGCTATCTGGTTGCTCTTTATCTTAACATGTACACTAGTCTCTTTATACTGTCTTATAGTTACATGTTGGTAAAGCCCTTAGGATTTGTACTTGACTACCTGGACTATGATGCAGATCATACTAGTGGGGACATGGTAGTCCATAAGTACATCCTTCAAGGTCCCTAGTCGTGGGTGTATCGAGACGGGGCATCGATATACCAGTGTAGACTAGCGTATACGCTTCTCGACCCATGTGATGGGCGATGGATGATCCCATATCCATTGGTGTTTGACATCAGAGATGGTATACGGGTGCTCAGTGGAGACTGGGTACACTGGACGGACTCGCCGAGAACTCCCAGATGGTATTATACCTCACGTCAGATGGCAGTTCTCAGGTGACACTTGTACAGGTTAGTCTGTAGACCCGAGATCGTCATAGAGTCTTGTGTGATTCCCACTGTGCTTTGATCTCCACCTTACCACGTCCATGAGGGCGTGCAAAACGGTGGTCTTTGGGCACAGTCCCGAGTCACATGGGGGCAATGAGCGATAGGAGGGGTTTCGTCTCTCCCGGTATTGGGAGTTGATGTTGCGCTGTGCTCGATTGGCCGTAACAGGGAAGTCCCTGGCCAGGGCTGATCAGAGATTTGCTGGTAAGTGTTACCAATAGTTTCTCGACCCGTTATGAGCCTCACATCGGCACGACTTATCGGGTTATTGGGGTCTGACGTTTACCACCCCTAGACTTGATATGCGACATATCAGATGAAGAGACCGGACTGTATGGTAAGTGTTACTGGTTGGATTCACAGGAGTGTGAGCGGGCTAGCCCGTCGATCTTCTGATCGCTCAATACCCGGATGGCCGTTACGTTTAGCAGACCGCTTGCGGCTTGTGGGTGCTTGATATGATCATCATCTGCTATCGGCGTATTGACGAGTCTTTAGAGTCCTACACAGAGGTTTTCTGGCTCAAGCAAAACGAAATAGGAGCGCATATGAGATATGTGCGGGACCGAGAATAATACCAGTATGTGATACTGTATTCGATTCTCGCGATTTGTAACATTGATCGGTTATATGCATTATAGCCGGGTTATCGGATCAAGTGTTGATTCGATAAGTTGTTACTATTGATATTAGTCGGTTATATGCGATATGACCGGGTCGTTAAATCAAGTGTTGATTTAATGATTTAATGTATAATTATATATTTGATATATTACTTTACATTAACTAATATGGGTTCACTTTAAATGGATTTTCTCACTTGATGTGCATGATGTATATGTGATATACTTTTGTGCACTTGTATGTATCATATTAGATGATGCATGTTTATTTGGTTAAGTGTAAAGAATAAACCCATGGTTAAGAGGATAATTAGGGTTTTGATTTTATCACACATTTATTTATCCATTCCTTTTTATTTAAATTGTTTTATAAAAACAAAATGGTTTTCTTTTGTCATGAAGCTTAATGAAGCTTCATGAAGGTTTGACTCAAAGACCATTTTGTCTTTATACTAAACCCTAACTATTCCCACTTACCATGGTTTGCTCTCTACACTTAACCCATGTTAGATTATGATAAGTATCAATTTTATTTCATTATTGAAAAAGACTTATCATAATACTAGCTCATCTTCTTCTTCATCTTCAAGTTAGAAATCTTGAGGCCATTAATGGCAACTTGAGCTTGAGAGTGAGAAATCCAATTCTAAAGAGAACCCACCTCCTATTTCTTCACCCTCTACCTCTAGCCAAGTTGTAGAGTGTGTTTTCTTCACAAGTTTCATCACTTTGTGAAGTCGGAGCTTGTACTTGCGATGCCTCGACGTAGATCGTCTTTGACACGAAGCCGGCGACCTAGCTCACCCGTTTCTCCGACGAAGCCGACACTTGAGCCCGGGGTTCGACATGGACAGCGAGGAGACTTCGTTGCGGAGCCGTGGAGGTGGATATCCGGATCTACAAAGGTTGTAATTTCCATATCCAAGTAGTTAAGTGTTAACTAGTTTACTTTTCGCCTAGAATTCTAGCAACGATCCGTAGTCTAGGGTTTCTCGGCACCATTTTTTTTGAAATCGGCGTGTTCGATGCCTTATGAGACCTCTTTAGGGTTCCTAGGAACCTTTCACTGGATACGCGTGACGACCAAAAGGAAGTCCGAGGATCCCCGGTGGAAGCATTGACGGAAGTCCCCCTCGTCGAAGGGGTCGACGGCCGGACCGTCCAGATCGAATCTCTGTTAACAGGGGACCACCGTGAAGACCTGATACAGTTCCTCCAAGAGAACTCGGACGTGTTCGCTTGGACCCCTGCGGACATGCCTGGGATCGACCCTATAGTGATCTCCCACAAGCTCGGTGTCGACCTAAAAGCCCAACCCGTCCGACAAAAGAAGAGAAGCTTCACGACGATAAAACAAAAGGCAATAGAGGACGAGGTGGACCAATTGCTCGCAGCTAATTTCATTAGAAACCTGGACTACTCAGAATAGCTGGCGAACGTGGTCATGGTCAAAAAGGCAAATGGGAATTGGCGCATGTGCATCGAATTCACAGATTTGAACAAGGCCTGTCCCAAAGATAACTATCCCCTCCCTCGGATAAACCAGCTAGTGGATAGTTCAGCCGGCCATGAATTACTTAGCTTCATGGATGCGTTCTCTGGTTACAATTAGATCCAGATGAACCCGACAGACGAAGAACTTACCGCGTTCACCACGGATCAGGGAGTATACTGCTACAAATTGATGCCCTTCGGTCTCAAGAATGCTGGGGCAACGTATCAGAGTCTGGTCAACAAACTGTTCAAACCGTAGATCGGGAGGAACATGCAAGTATACGTCGACGACATGCTCGTAAAATCCACCTCGTCGGCCGGGCATACTAAAGACCTCGGCGAAACATTCGACGTCCTTGTTGGATATGGTGCCCTCAAAGTCAATTATTGGATCGTAGGCACGTGATTGCAATGATTGAGGAAGGACCTATACCGATATGACTGTCTTACTCGAAATGATAGTATGCTATCTGGTTTGTCTTTATTATCGTATGCATGCTTTAGTTCACTATTGCATGATGATAGAGCCTATAGGATTCTTGCTTGACTGCCAGCAGTATGATGGCGATCATATACGTGGGAGCTGGGGTCTGTAAGCACATCCTTAAAGTGTCCCTAGTCGTGGGAGTTTCGAGACAGGGCATCGATACTCCAGAGTAGACTAGTGTATACAGTCGAGATCCCGACGAGGGGCGGTGGCCGGTCTCACAAGCCATTAGTGTTAGTTGGTTCACCTAAGATGTATACAGATGCTCATTGGGTTATGAGTACACCGGACAGGACTCGCCGGGAACCTGCTAGTTGGTATTATACCTATCGTCAGATAGCAGTTCCTTGGTGACATGTGTACAGGTTAGTTCATCGACCTGAGGTCGTCATTTGTCTCGTGTGAGTTCCCACTGTGCTTTGATTTCTACCCTACCACGGCTCAAAGGAGTCGTGCAAACAGGTCTTTTTTGGGTACAGTCCCGAGCCACATGGAGGCAAGTGAGCGGATCGGCAGGGGATTTGTCTCTCCCGGTATTGGGGGTGAGATCGCGCTGTGTCTAGGAGAGCCATTACACAAAGTCCTCAGCCGAGGAAGGAGATTTACTGGTAGGTACTCCAGTAGTATCTCAGGGTGTTCTAGGCTACTCTCTGACACGACTTATATCGCTATTGGGGGTCTGACATTACCAGCCCCTAGGCCGATATGCGATACTCATAGACGAACGGACCGGACTGTATGTATATTGTCACTGTTAGGCTCAGTAGGGTTTCTGGATGAGTTCGCTCGTCAGCTTCCCTTCCAATCAATACATAGGCAACCGTTACGTACAGCTCGTACCTCTGACGTGCTAGTGGTTATACCCAGTGCCAGTGTGTTGATGAGTCATTAGAGTCCCCCACAGACAGTTTCCCATGTTCGGGCGAAACGTTGTAGAGGCCGTATGGTTTTATGGGAGGGTTCGGAAAATGCACGTGCGTTTACGCACGGGTCATATTTCGGGCAGATAATACAGGTGGGCTTTGGTTTAAGCCGGATCCGAGTATTATACTGTGTAGATATAATATCTTTGTCTCAGTTGCATTTGTATTCAGTTGTAATACAAATGCGGGTATGTTTATACTGTTACGGGGTTATCCTGAAATTCGTTTCAGGATCGCTTTTGGAAGTTACCAGTTTCCAGTTTTCTATCACCCGTATTTTACATTCGGTTAAATACGGATTTATCTTTTCTTCATGAGGGTGAGTCATGAGGTGAGTCATGAGTGTGGAATGTTCTAGAATGGTGACTAGGTTAGTGACTCATTAGGTTGCATTAATGATTTTATGCAAGGTGGATTTTGCATTAATGGGGTTTTGTTTGCATGAAGGATATTTTGTTAAGATCTTTTCCTTGTAGTCACCACTTTTGCTCCTACCGTCACCCCCTCCTCTATATGTGGCCGGCCCTCCCCTCCTCTTCTCACTCACTCACTTGGTTGAAAAGATTATGATAGATTTGTATGGAAATTTCATAAGCTCCTTTTATTCCTTCATCCGATTCAAATGGAAACTTCGTTAACCGTTCGTCCATAGGATTGGACGTAATGAGACAAAGTGTTCTACTCATTCTCTACATCAATCTTGGTCATCTCTTTTAGCAAACTTGATGATCGAGTTGCCTCGGTTCATAGGCGGGAGCCCGTTTAAAGATCCGTCGACGTGGTGCCACCTGGACGAGAAGACTGGAGATTCAGGAGATCGGAGCAGCCGCAACAAAGCGTGGGATGATGGTTGAAGACTGAAGGACTCGGATCGTTCGGTATAACATTTCTACCCACTTTGCAGTTTGTTAGTTTAGCTTTAATGGCAGATCCGGGTTATAGTACGCGATAGCGCCAGTTGTAAAAGTTTTTGTTCCGCATTTGGCGTCTGTTAGACGGCCGGGGCGCTACCATGGACTTAAAGTCCTGCACAAGTACAAAATGAAGCTGAATCCAGCTAAGTGCGCGTTCGGAGTCACCAGTGGAAAGTTCCTCGGGTTCATGGTTACCCACCGAGGAATCGAAGCGAACCCAGAAAAGATCAACGCCATTCTCAACATAGCAACGTCCAAGAGCAATGTTGAGATCATGAGGCTCACAAGGAGAGTGGCTGCACTGAGACGCTTTATGTCCAGATCCAGAGAAAGGTGCCTCCCGTTCTTCAAGGCCTTCAGAAAATTCCTAAGTTTGAATGGTCGGAAGAGTTTCAGAACGCCTTCGAACAACTCAAAGCGCACCTAGCAACTCCACCACTACTCACCCGACCAGTCGAGGGCGACGAGCTATTACTATACCTTGCGGTCTCCGATCAAGCTGTAGGCTCGGTGCTCGTCAGGGAATTCGAAGGTATACAGAAGACGGTCTACTATGTGAGCCATGTCTTCAAGGACGCAGAAAGAAGATACCCAGCCATAGAAAAGATAGTCTTGGCACTTGTCGTTGCCTCAAAGAAACTACGACACTATTTCCTGGCGCACACAATCCTTGTCCTTTCTGAGCGACCTAAAGGTATTATCCTCGCTTCCCCTGAATCATCGGGTCGTCTGGAGAAATGGAGGTGGGAATTATCCCAGTTCGACATTAAGCACCGCCCCAGGCAAGCCATCAAAGTGCAAGTCCTAGAAGATTTCATGGTCGAATGTACCATTCCCACTAAAGAAGGAACGGAAGCGCAGGGCCTCGAACCACGTCCCTCGGTCGAGGAAGTACCCGACTCCATCCCTAACTGGGTGCTCTATGTGGATGGATGGATCCTCTACCGAGGGGAGAGCAGGGCTGGCCTAATCATCCGAAGCTCGGATGAAGTGGAAATGGAATACTCTTTAAAGCTCGGGTTCAAAGCGTCAAACAATGCCACAGAATATGAAGCTTTGTTGGCGGGGCTGCGAATCGCCTCCAGAGTAGAACTGAAGACCATCAGAATTTGCAGCAACTCCGCTCTAGTTGTCGGCCAAGTAACCGGGTGTTTTGAGGCACCGGAACCGCTCATGATAAAATACTTGGCTGAGGTAAAAAGGCTTCGGAGAAATTTCGACGAAGTCCAGGTGGAGCAGATTCCCAGGAACTTGAACACCCAAGCTGACGCCTTCAGCAAGCTCGCTTCTTCTTATTCGGCCAACCACAAAAGGAATATCCTCTTCGAAGTCTTGCCACGGCCCAGCGTGGAAGACGGGTGGCAATACTCCAGATACACAACTCTGGAAGAAGGCCAAGATTAGAGAAAGCCCTCGTAGAATTCCTTAAGGATGGAGTACTCCCCGAAGACCGAGGAAAATCTCGCCGACTACGAGCAAAAGCACGCCATTTCGTCTGGAGCAACGGAACCCTATACAAGAAGTCGTTCACTCGGCCCTTGCTCCAATGCCTCGACCCCCACGAAGTAGACTATGTTTTATGAGAGATACATAAGAGGGTCGGAGAAGCGCATCAAAGGGCCCACACCCTGGTCCAGAAGACGCTGCTCCAAGGATACTATTGGCCGAGAATATACCAGGATGCCGAGAAGCTAGTCAGAAGATACAAGAACTGCCAACTCTTCGGCAGCATACCTCGTCTCCCCGCTACCAACTAACGCCACTCAGTTCCCCTTGGTCGTTTTCCCAATGGGGGATGGATATGATCGACCAACTCCCTACTAGCACGGGTGGGCACAGATACATCCTTGTCGCTGTGGACTACTTCATGAAATGGATAGAGGCCGTGCCCATCAGAAAACCAGACGCCGCCTCTACTATAAAGTTCCTACAAAACAACATAATCTCTCGATTTGGAATCCCGAGGTGCATCGTTACCGACCACGAGACCAACTTCGAAAACGACAAAGTCAAAGAGTTCTGCAGCGACTACCACATACTGATGCAATTTTCTTTAGTCATGCACCCACAATGCAACGGGCAGGCCGAGGTAGCGAACCGAGGCGTCATGCACGGTCTTAGGGCCCACTTGGAAGGAAGGCAAGGTGGCTAGGTCGAGGAACTATCGCGGGTGTTGTGGGCACTGCGAACGTCAAAGAAAACACCCACAGGAGAAACCCCATTCAGCCTCTGCTACGGTACCGAGGCAATGGTCCCCATGGAAATTGGACTGCCCAGTTATAGGGTAAAACATTTTGATGATGAAGCCAACACCTCGGCACTCTGAAGCAACTTGGACATCTTATTGAAAAAACGGGATCGAGAACAAATCAGAGCGGCCGCCTATCAGCAGCAAACCTCACGCTACTACAACGCCCGAGTTAAGCTTTGGGCCTTCAAGACGGGAGATCTGGTCTTATGAAGAAACGGGTTCGTAGATCAAGCGAGACTGCATAAGTTTTCCCCGAAGTGGGATAGACCATTCCTCATAGCAGAAGCATTGTCCGGTGGATCATACCGGTTGCAGGACGCCGGGGGGGAATAAATTTCTTCGGCCTTACAATGCCGAAAAACTCAAGTTGTATAAATAAACATGTTTTCTCCTTTTTAAACAATATAATTTCCATTGGCATTAAATTAAGTCTCCTGAGCTAGGTCCTCTCACCGGAGAGACCTTTTGCATAACTTTTGTTTCTTTTCTCGGTTCCGAGAATCCAAAATTCTTTTCAAGAAAATGTATAAAATGTACTAAAGAGACAATACAAATCAACAAAAGGAGAAATTTATTCATTAAAGGGGTATTAGGGGCTCCCCAGCCATACAAATACTACAACAAAGGGGGGCAGGGCTAAGGAAACACTGTCGGTAGTACACCGAGGAAAGCTCCTCCAGCTGATCCCGAGCAGCTTCGACCCGCTCCCTTCAACGGTACTCGTGGACCTTAGGAGCCACGGATTCCCCAGGATCCTCTTCCGCCGATCAGGAAGCGATGACCAACTTTTGTTGGAAACTCTCAAGAAGGAGGTCCACCGAGCAATCCCGCCTACTTTTTGAGATCAGACCGAGACCGTGGACCGTGTGCATTTAGTCGAACGCCTCGTCCATCAACCGTGGGGATAGGTATTGTGCAGACCCGGCGAAGTCCTCCATATCGCATAAATCAACACCTGAAGAAGAGGAGATCTCCAAGAGAGTAAGCGCCCACAGTGGCCCTACAAGCGGCTTATCACCGCCTCGTACGTTTCCTCGGAACGATCAAGGTTGTAAAAGTATACGTCATCACGGGAAACGATCTCCCTGATGGTATACACGCGGCCGGCCATCTTCAGGGAATGCGAGAATAGACTGAAATCAACATGCCTTCGCTATTTATAGCCTCAATAAAAATCTTTCAACGCCCAAGATTTGCTAACCCAACGACACAAATCCCGGAATATCATAATTTCCCGATATGATTCTGCCACGTATCGTCTGCGACGGTCACCATTCCTGCTTTTACGGATCATGGAAGATTAAACGACGCCCTAAGGAGATACTATAGAGTCACGAAAGCCTTCATCATGAGGCCGCTGTTTCCTGCTGGCCTATCTACAGTGGGTAGATTCCTGCCCAACAAAGTTGTAGATCGAAAGCCTTCACCAAGAGGCGGCCGAGCAGACTCCTGCTCGGTCCATCCCTAGTGGGTAGCTTCCTACCCAACAATGCTAAGGATCTAAATCCCTCACAAAGAGGCAGCCGAGTAGACTCCTGCCCGGTCCATCCCTAGCGGGTATCTTCCTACCCAACAATGCTAAAGATCAAAAGTCCTCACCAAGAGACGGCCGGGTAGGTTCCTGCGCGGTCCATCTGTAGCAGGTATCTTCCTGCCTATCAACACTATGGATCAAAGTCCTCCTCATGAGGCCACCGAGTAGCTTCCTGCTCGATCCATCTACAGCGGGTAGATTCCTGCCCAACAAAGTTGTGGATCAAAAGCCCTCACCAAGAGGCGGCCAAGCAGACTCATGCCCGGTCCATCCCTAGCGGGCAGCTTCTTACCCAACAATGCTAAGGATCTATAGCCCTCACCGAGAGGCAGCCGAGCAGACTCCTTCCCGGTCTATCACTAGTGGGTAGCTTCCTACCTAACAACGCTAAGGATCTAAAGCCCTCGCCAAGAGGCGGCCGAGTAGCTTCCTGCTCGTTCTATCCGCAGCGGGTAGCTTCCTGCCCATCAACGCTGTGGATTAAAAGCCCTCCTCATAAGGACACCGAGTAGCTTCATGCGCGGTCCATCTGCAGCAGGTAGCTTCCTGCCCATCAACACTGTAGATCAAAGCCCTCCTCACGAGGCCACCGAGTAGCTTCCTGATTAGTCCATCCGCAGCGGGTAGCTTCTTGCCCAACAACGCTATAGATCAAAAGCCCTTACTACGAGGCCACCGAGTAGCTTCCTGCTCGGTCCATCTATAGTGGGTAGCTTCATGCCCATCAACGTTGTAGATCAAAGCCCTCCTCACGAGGCCACCGAGTAGCTTCCTTCTCAGTCTATCCGCAGCAGGTAGCTTCCTGCCCGACAACGCTGTGGATCGAAACCCTCACCATGAGGCAGCTG
The DNA here is from genome assembly GCA_030015575.1 of Agapanthus africanus. NCBI lineage: Eukaryota > Viridiplantae > Streptophyta > Magnoliopsida > Asparagales > Amaryllidaceae > Agapanthus > Agapanthus africanus. The sequence continues at coordinate 123,301,738 of CM057350.1, read as the reverse complement.
AGTAGAAAGGAGGATACCGACCTTCCTACACTTAACCATCAATCGACTCAAGGGAAAAAGGAGGGTACCGACCTTCCTACACTTGGCTACCGTTCGGATCGACGCGCGATCACCACCTCGACCCCGGGGCTGAGGAAGACACTGAACTTCCTACATTTGGATATTGTTCGTCCCTACTCGATAAACGGTCAGTAAGTGCAGGAGGAGTGGACACTGGCTTAATACTTGCAAGATGAAAAGGCCCGCGAGATGAAAGTACTTGCAGGATGAAAAAACCTACGAGCTAAAAATACTTGCAGAATGAAGATACGAGCTAAAGGTACTTGCACAGTGAGCAGACATTTGGGCAAAGAAAAGGTGTACTTTATTTATAATCAAAAATAAATACAAGGTATTCTGGGCTCCTCAGCCTTACAAAAATGCCCGGAGGCTTACAAAAATTTTGGAAAAGAAAAAAATCCCCAAGGAAGGAAAGCTCAGTCTGCCCACTCGGGGAGGGCCTCGCCCTGCTCAATACCAGCCTCGGAGATCAAAACTGCGACCTCAGGGTCGGCGCATCCACAGGCAGCCTCGCCCCCAACGGCCGCCTCAGCAACTTCCCCTTACGGTGCCTCCTCGGTCAGGGGATACTTAGCGCGGAGCTTGATGATATTGAACCACAGCGTGGACTCCTTGACGGCGTCGAGGGCACTGTCCTACATGACGGCCACGGATTCGGCGAGATCGGCGTAGAATTGATTTGACGCTTTATACGCCTCTACAGCCTTCACTGCCCGGAACTTGACAAGCATCACCGCGTCCAAAGCCACCCGGACATCCCTCTTAAGGGCATCCCTCGACTTCTTCACCGCATGGTAGAAGCCGTTCACCTCCTCCAACTTGACCTGAATAGCCTGGTTGGACTCGTCCAAAAGCCGATGAGACTCTTTCAGCTTAGAGTTCGTTAGCCCCTCAGCGACCAGACGAGTGTCAATGAGAGTCGCCTTCTCCTTCGCTTGCCGCAGTTGGATGCGGAGCTCCTCCTCCAACTTGGAGGACTCACCCGCCTTTTTCATGGCTGGGGCCACCTCCTCGGATTCCATGGCGACAAGGAGTGCGCAGTGGTAGAGGACCTGTGGAAAGCAGCAAACGGGTTAGAAAGCTCAACCCGAGAAATTAGACTTGAAAAATCTTTTGAGAAAAGTCAGGAACCGACCTGAACCGCCTCTTTTGATATGGCGGCCACCTGGGCCTTCATGGTCCCCCGGGGTATTTTAACCCCGGCCGTCTGCTCCATGTCGGAAAGCAGGCTGTCGGCGATGGAGATCCCTGAGGGCACCTCAATACAGAATTCGCCCTCCTGTACTGGGTCCCGGAAGAAGGTGGTCGAGAGACCGTCCACTTCTGCCTTTTTATGGGGGCTTCGGCGAGCCCAGCCTCCTCCTCCTCTCGTGTCCGGGGCGCTGGGTCCCGTGAGTGCTTATGGCTCTCCCCACGGCGTTCTTCTGAAACTCGGCGAGCAGCGGAAGGCCTGGGCAGTGGAATTGGACTCGGGGCCAAGCTCAGACCAGATCGGGACGAGGTTGCGCCCCCGGCCTTCTTTCCCTGAGTCTAGGCGGCCAGGGTAGGTAGGATTTTTTCTCAGTCTATGGGCTCTGTGAAAAATGGGACACGCAAACAAAGGGGGGTTAGCGACACTAAAACATCAAAAGAAATTTGGTAAAGTCTAAACAGATCGTCGAAATCCCTAACGTACCCAAGAAACACGCAGGACTAAGCCCAGCCAGCTCAGTGCCTGCTCGGATAGCCAGACATCTGCCCGTTGGGATCGGCTCCCACTGGGACACCGCCCTCGCTTCGGGGGAAGTCGACTGCTTTGCCCTTAGGAAGTCGGCCCTGTGCCACTGTATAGGCACAGGCCAATCCTCGCTCTCAGACGGTCCGATGAATACAAACTTCTCCTTCCATTCGTGGATGGAAGAAGGGACGACTACTACCCCTGACCCGGCCGCCCCATCCTTGTGCATCTTATACGAAAAATACACCCAGCTCGGCTCATCCTTACTGGTGCCGGGGTGATTCTTATAACAAAGGAAAGAGACAAGGAGAGTCAAACTGAAGGGGATATTTTCAAGTTTTAACCAGACCAGAAACCCGAGGAGGATTCTCCACGAGTTCGGCGCTAGCTGGCCCGGGGCAAGGTGGAAACATCGAAACACCCCACAAACCTCGGTGGGGAAGGGCAGGCACATTCTTGTCCGGAACGGTTCCAGATACAGGGCAATCTCCTTGCCCCGTACCTGATCTGCCCGCTCACCCACTCTAGCTAAGCGAAGTGAATAGTTAGAGAGGATGTGGAATCGAGCCCGAATTTCAGAAAGCTCGTCCAGACTCTTCAAAACAGAGGGCATATCACGGGTGTTCCCGATGCGCACCTTGGAGGGCCTTGTCGCCGCTCGACGGCGAGTGACAGGGATAGCCCTGACTCTAGGGGGCGAACCTGACACAGAGGAAGAAGAAGAAGTACCCTCTTGGCTATCTGAAGCCGAAGAGAAGGAAGACCCGCTGGAATCGGCTCCAACAACGAGAGCCTCATCGTCCGACTCTACCCTTACTACCTCTATGGACTCCTCGAACGAAGACATCAAACCGGATTCAAAGGAAAGGAATCACCGAGGAAAAATCAACAGAGGATCCGATCTAAAGGAAGGAGCGGTGGGCAATCTTCAAAAATGAAAAAGAATTTAAGCAAAGTGTCGCCCTAGGATGGTCCCCTCCTATTTATATACCCAAAAGGGAACATCCTACGGCCCAGATTGATTCCCGCCAAAACAAAATGTCGCACCCAGCGAGCGGCTCCACGTGGCGATCGGCCATTGGGTATGTCTTTTCGACTGCAGGAGTCAGAAGCAGCCTGTCGCCTCCACCAACAAACGGCGGACACATGGCCCGTACCCTAACTAACGAATCGACTGAAACGGCGCCCCCTCTTTAAAGCGCAATCATTTAACTGATCTGCTAACACCATCGGGGATACGCGCGAATATTCAGGCGCAAGACGAGGTGACACGTGGGCCTAAAGATCGAAACGACACAACCACCAAACACCATGTCGTTCCCGGGCAATCCGCATTATGATTCTTGATGCCGAACTAAGCAGAAGAAAAACCGAGCAGGCCACTCTTGACCTGACCCATAAATAGATCGGAACGAGAGTGGGGGGCTAATGATGATGCTCACAAGTGGTATCTCCTCAGATTACAACACATGGTGGATGACGCGTCCCGAAGACTACGGAGGTGGAATAAATGAGTTGCATTGAGAGGGATTCCTCGGGATCCTCTTCTCGAGGAACGTATCCGACCTTTCAGGAGACCTCCCTGAATACATTCCACCTTCACCTAGGAAACTACCAACAGCTCGTCTCCGAGCTTCCTCGGTCTCCTTGCTCATCTTTGAGCCGTCTGACATGCCGAGCTTCATCGGCCTCCCGCTCGTCTCCGAGCTCCTGACATGCCGAGCTTCCTTGGCCTCCCGCTCGTCTCCGGGCTCCTGACATGCCGAGCTTCCTCGGCCTCCCGCTCATCTCCGAGCTCCTAACATGCCAAGCTTTCTCGACCTCCTGCTCGTCTCCGGGCTCCTCACATGCCGAGGTTCCTCGGTTTCCCCTGATCAATCAAGAGCGCGAATCCCATGCGCCCCGCAACGGCTCCGTATATATCGCCTCCCACGATTCGCGTCCCACGCTAGCGCATCCTCCCATTAATAGGCGCATTCCCCCATTAATGGGCGCATCCTGCCATTCAAGAAGAGAATAACGTTAGGGCGTAACTGACGGCGATAATCTCGCGCCTGCTCGCTCCACGCGACCCCTATATAAACCGCTCTCTCAGACGACTCAGCTAACTCGAACTCATTCCAATACGCCATCACTCTGCTCATATTCCACGGCACTAACTTGATCGTCGGAAGGTCTTACGGTGGTACACCCACCTCGGGACTTCTTTTGCAGATAGCTCGGCGCAACACAAACCCATTGAGATCCACACGCTCAAACAACTCCCAAACCAAATCTCAGCCGCTAAAATCCGCCATCACAAGATCGACGAAGGACAACATCTGAAGGAGATCCTAAGCTCCATCAAGAGGGGTGGAGGATTAAAAACACACGTGCATCACACATGCAAAAATACAAGTAAGAAAGTTCAAATGGTATTATGACTTTTATGTGACTTTCTCCTGAGTTATAATAATGCTGAATATGATGACTGTTCCCTGACTTCTAGGATGCTCTAGATAGTGAAATTTGACTGTGTAGGGTAAGGATTTTTATTGTGCCCATTGGGCCTCCATTGATTGTTGGACATCAAATATAAGTAGACATGTCTCCATCGCATCATATATCTACTACGTATATGCATCCAACAATTTTCCTGATGTGGGTCTAATTATGTTGATACGGGTCTAATTATGCTGATCAACCACTTCTTATCTCTAAGCCTATACTCCTTTTATGCTTGCATGTCTCGAATTTCAATTGCATATTTAATTTTCATAACAAAACAAATTCATAGATATTCTCATGTTATACACAATGCAAGTTTTTTTCCTTCTTGTTCCACGAGTATCACACGTAAAAAAAAAGCTAGTACAAGAAGAATCTCGCTGTTTCAATGTCCTCTCCTCACAGTATAAAACAAAGTCTTATTTACAAAAAAAACTCCAAACAGATTTGAGCTATTTTAACAAAACTATCATTATATTTGAAACTAGTAAGAAACTACCATGACTTGCACACGTATAAAAAGAAAAGCTAGTACAAGAAGAATCTCAGTATTCCAATGTCCTCTCCTCACAATATAAAATAAAGGCTTATTTACAAAAAACTCCCATCAAATTTGGGTCATTTTAACAAAACTATCATTACATTTGAAACTATTAAGAAACTACCATAACTTGACAGTCAACGTTAGTATTCATGTTAAATGACCATTTTTCCCTTCATAATATAATTAATTGATTATAATTTATATTAAAATAATTTTAATAATTATTAAATATTAATTAAATAATTAATTTCTTTTGGGAGGGGGGAGGCGGAGGCGGAACCGGAATGAGACGTCGCCAGTGGCGACAGAAGGACACCGAGAAAAGGAAATGAGTAGAGAAGGAAGATGATGATGGGTTGATGATAAAGATGATGATGGGTTGACATTGTTGGCTATAATGGCCTCAAGACAATTATTATAATCGCAGGTAGACGATTATAATAATTCAGGGAGAATCTATACAGGCAGAACAATCTTACTCGAGATGATAATATACTATTTGGTTTGATATTATCATCATGTACACGTATTATGTGGTATTACGGATCACTATTACATGTTGATAGAGCCCATGGGATTCCTGCTTAACTACCAGGCTTATGATGGCAATCATACAAGTGTGGTCGGATAGTCTATAAGCAAATCCTTAAATGTCCCTAGTCGTGGTTATATCGAGACTGGGTATTGATATTCCAGGGCAGACTAGTGTATACATTTTTTGACCCTAACGAGGGGCGATGGCCGGTCTCATCGTCATTGGTGTTAGTTAGTCACCAAAAATTTATGCATGTGCTCATTGGATTATGAGTTACACTGGACGAACTCGCCGGGAACATGCTAGATGGTACCATACATATTATCAAGTAGCAATTCTCTGGTGATATTAGTATAGGTTAATCTGTCGACCTGAGATCGTCATTTGTCTCGTATAAATTCCCACTGTGCTTTGATTACTATCCTACCATGGATCTACTGAGTCGTGTAAATAGGTTTTAGTTGGGTACAGTCCCGAGCCACATCCAAGCAATGAGCGGATCGTTAGGGATTCGTCTCTCCCGAAATTGGAGGTAGATGTCGCGCAGTGCACGAGTGGCCATCACTAGAAATCCTTGGCCAAGATGGATGAGATTTACTGATTTGAATCAGTAGTTTCTCTATAGATGATGGGTTTCACACCGACATGACTTATCGCGTTATTAGGGGTCTGACATTTTCCACCCCCTAGACCTGGTATGTGACTCTCAGACGAAAAGACCGGATTGTACGGAGATTGTCACTTTCAGGCTCAGTAGAGATACAAATGAGTTTACTTGTCGACCTTCCTTTCATTCAATATCTGGGTAGTCGTTACGTACAGTTAGTGCCGCTGACGTACTTATGGTTAAACCCACTGCCAGCGTATTTTCAAGTCTTTAGAGTCCCACACAGAGGGTTTCCCAGCTCAGGAGAAACGATGTAGTGTACGTATTTTGATACGTTCGAAGATTCAATTAAATACGTGTTTTTGTACGCGTACTTTTAATCGGACATTTTGTTAATATTAGCCGATTTGAAAGATAACCAGATTATCACATTTGGATAAAATGTGGGCTAGTATTATTTATCTCTTTTTGGTATCTCTCTTTTTTGTATTTTTATTTTGACAGAATACGGTATTTATATGAATACGGGTATTTGTATGAATACGGGTATTTGTATAAATACGTGTATTCGCATCTTGATACAAATACGGGTGTTTGTATCTTGATATGAATCCGGGTGTATGTATTTGTAGTATATACTTATATCAGTGTATGTGTGTACAAATGAGATGGCTATCTTCTCTTCTCTTCTCATCTCTTCTTTTGTGAGAATGGTATAGACTTATGACTTATCATAGTGAGTCACAATTCCACCCATTCAAACACTTAAATGAGAAAAGAAAAAGAAATAGATAGAGGATTAATGTTTTATTTGTCATACTTTCTCCATCCTCACCCTTAGCTTCTTCTTCATTTTCTCTTGAGATTTTATAAGTTGAGAAAGGAAAAAAGAAAAAAAGAGAAAATATAGAGATTGGCTACTACTACATCCTAGCGATCAACTCTTAGTAAGTTTTGTTCGCTAGTTGATTCACTTAGTTTTTAGTGTGAAACTAGAGCCTAAATTAGGGTTCTTTCGGATGGATCATCTTCTACTAGAAAGACCGTCTTCAAACCTTGTTCCTGATAGACCTAGAAGCTAAAGAAGAGGAAAAGAATGAGGACATGACTACTAAGGTAGCTAACACCTAACCGAGTAGTTATACTCGTTCTATGTTACTAGTTTAGTGTTTGAAATCGATTCTAGCTCGTAATAGTTCATACTCCTGTTCTTAGAAGAAAAAAATTGTATTCTGTCTTGACCGCAAGTTAGTGGCACGAGCATAACCGTTTACTTACAGTTATTGGATTGATGATGGTGATGGAGGTCGGAGAAGGGGATGGAAGGGGCTGTTGGGGGGATGAGGGGCGGTCGGGGAAGGGGTGGATGGGGAGGTTAGGGTCAGATCGGGGTTGGGGTCGAGGTCAGATCGGGGTCGGGGGATTGGGAGCCGTCGGCATCGGCGGCGATGATGAAGGTTGTGATGAAGAGGAAGGTAATGGTGAAGGAGATGATGAAGAAGATGATGACGATGAAAGGTGGTGATGAAGAAGGTGGTGGTGATTGTCGGGGGCGGAGCCGGAGTCGATGGTGGGGTCATCGCCATTGCCGGAGATGGTGGAGGATGGATGAGGATGAAGGTTAGAGTTTTGTTTTTTATTTATTTTTTATTTTTTTATTTTTTGAAATTAGGATTAGGGTTAAAATATGGGTATTTTTGGGTTTTACAAAAAAGTTTGCTAACGTGGCAATTTAGATGACGTGGTACAGACGGTACTGACGTGGCATTGTTAAGTTTGGTAGTTTCTTAATAGTTTTAAAGGTATTGAAAGTTTTATGATTTTAGTCCAAACCTTCTGGGAGTTTTTGGTAAATAAGCCTAAAACAAAACCATTTCTTCATTTTTCCTCAAGTTACATATGAGTCGTATTATCAACTGGGGTTTAGTTCAGTTGATATCAATTTTCTCTCCAACGTGAGTGGTAACAAGTTCAATATCAAGGGTTGATTTCCAAAAATAAAAATAAAGTACATTTGAGTATTATTTTGTTTTTTAATTTTTTATTTGATAATCTTAGTGTAAACCCCACCGTACGTCATTCATTAAATAGCAATAATGAAACGCAAAATTTTTATTACGAGTTCCTGTCAGCCAAAAGCTTGGCCTCATGAAGCAATTTGAGTCGTATTTTTCTGTTGCATTGAATAGTATTAGTCTAGGTTAACATCTAAAATGATCAAGACACATGTTAACTTAATTTGTAACTACCACTAACTGCCTGGTTTCACCTGTTTGTGAAGCTACTTCTCATCACAAAATGAGGGGAATAATTGTACAGCATAACAACAATGGAATGACTCTCTCTCTCTCTCTCTCTCTCTCTCTCTCTCTCATAATAGACCAAACTCATATTCTTCCTCATTGGTTGTTACTTAATTTTTCTCTTCGCAATGCCTCGCCTTCCGAGAAATCGAGGCATTGATTTCGACGCAATGGAGTTTGCCGACTCCATGATGATTGATGGGCTCGGTGGAGGAGGAGAAGGAGGAGAGTTTGGGGCGCCGACAGAAAAGGTAGATAAGTTTTACAAATCGAAGAATCTGATGGCGGAGAGGCGAAGGAGGGACAAGCTCAATAGCAAGCTTTTCACGCTCCGGTCGTTGGTCCCCAACATCACTAAGGCAAGTGCTAAGTCCCTTCTTATTCGTCTCAATGGTTTATTCTTGTTTTCTTCTCTGTTTTGATAATTTAGTTTGTTGATCTCATATTGTCGTATTAATTTCTATGTGGAAATATTTGTATATGAAACAGGGTAAGTTTTCACTTATTTATTGATAGGAACATATTAGGGATGGCATATGACTCCAACTATGTATATGGTTATCTCTGATTACAGATTCTAATATTAACAATTTAAGTCTTTGCATTTTATCATTTGATATTAAATTTGTGAAATCTTGAAAACGAACCTTTTCGCTTCTATTGGAGATTGAATATAAAGTTTTACTGCCAGAAAAAAATTGCCCTAGAACTTAGATCTTTGGGATATCAAAGTTTTAGAACTGAATTTATATAGGGTTTTAAATTTTTAGATTTCAATTCTTTCTCTCATTTGGAAAATATTATTTCGCCATTCTTAATTTCTCATCTTTGCTTCGACAGCGTTGTCCTTTTTAGACTGTTGTTGTACATTTGATAGAATAAAGCCTAATTTGCATTTGTTACATGAATCCTTAGTACTAATTATTAGGAGATAATTAATTAGGTTAGTGCAACAAAGTTCAATTCCCCCCTGTCTAATGTAAAGATACTCTGAAGTTGACTTATGATCATTTTCAGCAGCATGTAAGAATTTCACAATAAAAAATGGGACAAATTTTATAAAACAACATCGGATTTTGAGGGGTCTTGAGATAGCACCATTAATGAACTTTAAAAATGCTATGAACCCCTATATAACTGGCAATGTTAAGTATGAAAATATTAATTTCGTTAACTTAAGACATGAGTGGATTGAATAATTCCAAAATCATCTTATACGTGGTCTGAAGATTTCCGAAATGTACTGAAGATGTCAACTTTTACAAAAATAGCCTGACAAAAATACCCTTTAATAGGGGTGTATAAACTTCAAGGGTTGTATCTCAAAACCTTGAAAATTCGATGGTGTTGTATATGATATTATTCTAAAAAAGGATGTTATGGATGGTATATAACTTCAAATATTATAGTTTCCTCATTGCAGATTCTAACATCAATACATAGATGGTGTCATGGTGGTATTTTACTATGTCTTAAAAAACTTTGAGCTACCTATGAGAGGTTGTACACCTAGCAAAATATCAAAAAAAATTTAAGTAGTCTGCATTATCATATAAAAAAATTGCGTGTTCAGTTAAATTAGAATTTTTGGTACGTCAGGGATCGAATAAAAGCTTTTCCACAGTAATCGACACAGAATTTAGATCTTTGGATTCTCTTTTCTTTCAATCATATATATGGGAATTATTTCACAATCCTTATTCTTATCTTAACTTTGTAATGACTTGCCCTTTTTGGACAGCTGCCCTGAAGCATATATGCTAAAAAAAATCTACATCTGTTTATGTAGATGAATGCTATGTACAACCCCTGTCTAATATAAACATGCTATAATCTAAATTATAAAAATGTATGATTCAATGATAATTCCAGTTTTTATAACTTGCAATTTGGTCAGTATAGGTCATAATTTATGAAACATATGCAGAGTAGAGTTAAATATTTTCCTGTCACAAACTATCAGCACCATTTCATCTGTTTAAAAGTTATGCATGGTTCTTACTTTAGATGAGCAAGGAATCAACTCTCATCGATGCAATCGACTACATTAATAAGCTTCAGAGCCAGATTTACAACCTTAATCTCGAGCTTTCAAATATGCCCGATGAAGACGGAGAAAAGCGAGTGAGTGCATCAAGCTCTAAAAGCATGGCTGCTTCGGATATTTCCCCATGCCCGGTAATTTCTCTATAAAAATTTAATTATGACTACCCAAATATTAAGGGAAAAAATACCTTGCAACCATATTGATTTAATTTCTTAAAATGGGTATTAGGGAACGGTCGAGCTTAATCCAATAGGACAAAACAAATTTCATGTCAGGATGAGTTACAAGAATAAACGCGGGGGTTTCGCTGAAATGGTAGAGATAATTACAAGAAACGGGTTAGAAATTACTGAAATCAGCTCAGTCGCATTTTCCGGTTTGACTCAGACAGTGTTTTCGATCGAGGTAAAAAATGTTTATACTCAATTAACTATCTAATATTAATATGAACTAATTTTTTTTTCTTTTATATTTATTTCAGGCAAAGGGTAATAAGGAGATTTGCTCTGCTGAGTTGAGGAAGAAGCTTCTTTTCGTGATTGTGGGAGCCCCTGAACAGAAATAAAATCATTGGATATTAAAACAGGGATTTATATATTAGTAAGTACTGTGTTGCTAGATATTAGAATAAGGATACAGATTTATAATTTGAGCATTGAAAACTCTTTATATATCTTTGCTCAAAGCACATTATTAACTATTTTTACTAATTTGAATGATCAAACCAGAAACCATCCATAGTTTTCTATTGCTAATGCTAGATATTTAATCATTACCGCCGTTTGTGCTATATCTTTATATTTTACACGATCGTTTTGTTTTCCCGCATGCAATGTGTTGACAAATTGTCTAGCTTAAGTCACTCGCACTGCGAATGGGAAAATTGAAGAAGAAGCGGGCAACAATATTTCTGTTGGCTTTAGAAACGGAACCCATAAATATCAAGAAAAAGAACACAACATCAAATAATTTATCATAGGCTAAACTACCATCATGTATTTAGAACAGCTTTTCTCAACATGATCACCTTAGTTAATTAAGTTTTAAGAGAACCATTAGCCACAAATAATACCGAAACCATGTACATACGATCGACACCGATTAACTAATCCAAATCCAAGACACAAATCAAGTCAAGAAAGAAAAAACTTAACCAAAAACTAATTAATCATGAATCAAAATCAAGCCATCATCCTATGAAACTCTTGGTAATCAAGCACGCCATTGCCGTCAAGATCATAAGCCCTGATCATGGCCACACACTCCTCATGTGACCTCGCCTCCCCAAGCTTCCTGAGCACGTGCTGCAGCCCGATGGGAGTGATGCAGCCACTCCCTTTCTCCACTTCAAACATCTCGAAGGCTCTCTTGAGATCCTCCTCCTCCTCTCCTTCCTTCCTCCCCATCTCCATCAACCTCAAGAAGTCGCCGTAGTCCATGAGCCCATCCCCGTCGGAGTCGTGGTCCCGCATCACCGTCTCGATCTCCTCGGGGGAGACAGTGTCGCCGGCCCAGACGAAGAAGGAGTGGAGCTCGTCGGTCGATATCTTTCCGTCCCCGTCCTTGTCGAACCGACGGAAGGCTTCACGGAACTCGATCACCCTGTTGTCAGAGAAGGAATTATTAATTATATTATGAGTGAAAGAGTATTTTCTTGATAATTTGATGTCGCCTCTGCAGGAGTAGACCGGAAATAAGAAGGAAAAAACCTAGGATTTTATGTCTATATATACGACCCTACTTAGACTACATGCTACTAGAACATTAAATATATCCTTCGGCCCCCATCACAACTTCGAAATTTTGATGCAGTGTCGTCGTCAGGATATTTCAAATAATGAGTGGAGATTTGTTAAAAGCATTAGGGGTGATTTGTCTCTCTTTTGTCAAATGAATTCGAGAGACATACAAAGGGCATACATATATATGGCTAGGGGGTAGGGGGGATACAAACATAACATCATCAGTGCTGGTATACGAGCCATGCATATTTAAGAAATTTTATTGTCAGCTACACCATAAAATTTCCCCGAGATTGATTCCGACAAATGTAAATTAATAAACTAATCGAACTGTTTCTAGTAATATCAATTTTCTCAATATACCTGCTGGAATGAGGAGAGGACGGCGGGGTGAGGAGGGTGCCGGACTTGGATCTTCGGAGGCGGTGGAGGCTTAGCTTGAATGCCTTGTTGAAGAACCATTTGGATGGTTTGATATTGGATGCCATAATTAATGCGAAGAAGAAGAAGACGGGGATGTGAAAGAATTTAGCTAAGTGATGGGCCATATTTGTAGTAAATGAGAGGAGCCAATGCAAAGAAGTTGCAAGGTACGTGGGAATTAATTGTAACGCAGGAACAAGGAAGGTGCATGGGAGCTTCCTTGGGGTCCCTTTTTAGGACTTGAGGAGTTGTGGGAGAAAGCAATGTGGAATCTTGGCCTCTTGGGTAAGTTTTTTGAGGTTTGAGGAGTGGAAAGGACCACTGCTCTAGGGTTTGGGACATGGGAAAGTTCACTCTAGCGATGGGATGGATGATATAAGCATGCAAGAAGGCTAATGGCTATGGAGGGAAAAAAGTCTTTCAATTTTGTTTGTTGCTTTCCATCTTGGGGAAGGAACCAAATCTCTTATTGCTAATTTAGGGAAAGTAGAGTCGGTAGAAGTTTTGGAATTTGGGTGTTTCATGAATGTTTGTTTGACAGTAATTACCCAGCAAAAAGGGTAAATTGTTGAAATGCACCCGGCCCAAGAAAAAGGGATCAAAAAATCCCAGGTATGTTTGAAATAGAGAGAAAGAGCATATTGTTCAAAAACATGGTCTAAACACCCCTGATCCAAGGTCTCAGTATTATATTTTGGTGAGTGGACGAAAATACCCCCATTCATCGACAGCCACTCAAAATTTCTCTCTTTCTCTCTCTCACTCTCATCTCCTCAAATTCCCAAGCCTTCTTTCTGCTCTTCGATCCTTTGGGGCACAAGGTTGTGTTAAGCAGACTCATGAATTCGCCGTTCACTACGCCTCTCTTCGTCGCTGTCACCGTCATCTCCCTCGTCGCAACCCTGTCTTCCCAAGTCGACATTTCAGTGTCTTATTTAGAACTCATGCTCTTCTTCTTCTCTTTTTAATTCCATTCCTCTTCTCTGCATTCTTTTCCCCCACATTCATTCATTCTCTCCCCCCCCCCCCCCCCCCCCCCTTCTCTCTCTCTCTCTCTCACACACACACACATTTTCTCAACACCAACAACTCAACAATTAAGAAGCTTAATTGTTTTTGTTGGAAAATATTGACGGTTTTTGTTGGAAAAGGATGATGATAAAGGGAGTAAAATATTGATGGGTTGTGTTAGAATTGTAAGGAAAAAAGAAAAAAGAAAAGAAAGCAAAATAGATAATGAGAAAATAAAGAGAAAAAGTTTTGTCTTGCAAAGAGAAAGAAGAAGAAAAGAGAGAAGTTATATGCGACTGCTTAGAAGTTACATGCGACTATTTAGAAATTACATGTGACGGCTTAGAAATTACAGACAGCTTAGTAGAAGTTACAGATAAGTTATTAGAAATTACAGACAACTGCTTAGAATTTACAAGAAACTGATTGTAAAGAAAATGCAAGCTCTAATTTTGCAAGTTCTTAATGGGTTGTGTTGGAAAATATTGATGGATTGCGTTGGAAAAGAATGATGAGGAGGAGAGCAAAATATTGATGGGTTGTGCTGGATTTGCAAGGAGAAAAGAAAAAAGAAAAGAAAGCAGAACAGATTGTGACATCTCAATTTCATTTTTAGAGCTGATGCATTTCTTCTCTTTTTAATTCCATTCCTCTTCTCTGTGTCTTTTTCCCACACATCATTTCTCTCTTCTCTCTCTCTCTCTCTCTCTCACACACACACACACACGCACGCACACGCACGCACGCACACATTTTCTCAACACCAACAAATCAACAATTAAGAAGCCATAGCCAAAACCATTAAAGAAGAAGAAGAAGAAAAAACTAAACAAAAAATTGATCTCCTTTCTCTTCTCTCTTTTCTCCATCTTTTATTACAAGCAGGATTGAACAAGTGGGGAGTTGTTGGCCACAACCATTAAAGAAGCAAGATTGAACATGTAATATCTAAGCACTTGCCTGCAATTTCTGATAAATTGCTTATAACTTGTAAGGAATTGCCTATAACTTCTATGCACCTGCCTTTAATTTCTGAACATTTACATGTAATTTCTAACCATTTGTCTGTAACTTCTAGTTAGTTGCATATAACTTCTAATAAGTTGTATGTAACTTGTAAGCACTTCCATATAACTTCTAACAGACGTCTGGTTAAGAAATTTTTGAAAACCAAACGCCTGGTAAAGGAAATTTCCATTTTCAAATATTTGTTTTTATTTCAAAGACGACTGAGCAAACGTCTCCTTAAGAAATTTCTGAACTACAGACGCCTGGTACAGGCAAATGGTTACAAACTAAAAGCAAGTGCATAGAAGTTATTGACAGCTAATTAGAAGTTACAGGAAACTTATTAGAAATTACAGGAAAGTGTCTAGATATTACATGCAATATGTCAGTTTCAATTTTTAAAAGGAAACGTCCGGATAGACGTCTCTAGGAAATTTTTGAACTGTAGACGTCTGGTCCCAGACGTCTGGCAACTAATTAAAAAGTTACATGCAACTGCTTATAAGTTATAGACAACTGCCAGAAGTTACAGGCAACTTATCAGAATTTACGCCCAAGTGCCTAGATGTTACATGAAACTAATTAGAAATTATAAGCAAATTGTTAAAAATTACATGCAAGTGCTTACAAGTTACATATAACTTATTAGAAGTTACAGACAACTAATTAGAAATTACAGATAAGTGGTTAGAAATTAAAGTGCAAATTAAGTAACTTTGAACCATGCAACTCTAATTACAAGAAACCAAAACCTCACTTCCAAATCTAAACCCACATTATAAAAGATAAAAAAACAGCAAACAACCAAGCTACCCATTACAGAAAATGAAAGAAAAAACAAATTATTAATGAGGAAAATAGTAGAAAATAACCAATTGCAAGAACCAGTCTACATTTTTATTTTTTTGTTTTTTTGGACCTTGTTGTATTGATGTGTGATTGGGGTATTTAAATAAGATGGTTATGAAGATAGAGAGCAACCGACGAGGATGAGAATAGTTCACTTTGGATTTCGGCTGCGTCGGTGACGAAGACAGAGGGATCGAAGAGGGGAGAGAAGATGACGGAGATGGATCGAGGTCAGAGAAGACGATTGATACGAGAGAGGAGAAAGCGACAAGAATCGTCCTTGGCATGGCTATGACGGAGAGGGAACAGAGGAGGTGAGAGAGAGAAAATAAAAAGAAAAAGAGGAGTTTTCTTAAAGAGTGGAAAGTAAGGAGAAGTAGAAGGGTATTTTTGGGATATACTAAAATACCTACTGATATGAGTATGTGAAGGAAAAATGATAGGCCCAATGGTTTTTTACAATGTTCAAAATGCTCATCCCTTTTTCTTGGGCAGGGGAATTTTCAACAATTTGCTCCAAGGAAAATGATAATTGGAAGGATATTAAAATAAAAAATATGATGGAATTGTCATTTCTCGCTGTTTGTTTATAAGGAATGAGAATTATAAGTTTTGGGAATTGACACCATTAAAATGAGAGATGACATCATCTTTTGGTCAATTTAAAATACAAGTTTTCTAGTGGAATTGCTCATTCTTCTTTCCATGTAGGATATGTGGGGTGTTATTTTATTTCTTAAAAGGCTTAAGGTTACCTCCCTTCTCTCTTTTTCTCTTTACTTTTAACTAAATGTCGTTAGTCAATTAGTGAGATGAGAGTTTATTAAACTCACCCCGCCTTTCTCTATCCTACTTCCCAAAATTCAATTCTCCTTTTCTCAAGAGCAACTAAAGAAAGGAATAAATTTAAGGAGACAAATATTAATTTCATTCCCTACAAACAAACGTCAGAATGACATAGGTAAAAATGAAAAACATTGCCAGACCCTAATTCTTGTTTTCATTTTTCAATTCCAGCAAGCTAACAAACAAAAAGAAACTGCGAAAGCAGATAAAAGAAAATACTTTATTTGTTTGGTAAGATGAAAAAAAGATAGAAAGTGGGTTGACAATTTCATGTTACATACCCCTTTCTCATTTTCACTTTCTAAGCTAAAACCTAGAAAGTGAAGAGAAAGCGATAATTTATTATTTTAAAGCATCAAGTAATCCATTTTGTCCATAATCATGATATTTTGATATTTTATCATGATTTAGAGATAATTTGCATACACACACTTGAATTTTCCTGTTTTTTGCAATAAGTAACCTAAACTAAACTGATTTAATTAAAAAATAGTTTCATGAACTTCCATCCCTGATTACAAAAATATAACCTAAACTATTGAGATGTCTAATCTTTTGCAAACGTTTATATTAACAGTGATATCATCCAAAATGATCATGCCTTGACCATTTTACCCTTATCTTCTTTCTCTCTTCGCTCCTCTTTCTTTTTTCTTCCTCACCAATTCTCTCAAAAATTTTGAATTGTTAATTCTCAAACTCCAAATCTCTAAAAACGTCTTCTTCAATTCGTCTTCTCAAAATTCCTATCCTTAGATTTCCAAATTTCTGACCTCCCTTTTAAATTCTTAAATTTCTAACCCTCGCGCGAATCTCAAGATCCCAAAATCTTTAAACCCTAAGATTTATAACCATCAAATTTTGAAAGACCCCGATCCACATATCTTTAAATCTTCCATTCTCCACATATTTCGAAATTCCTAATTTTTAAATATCTTCTTGTCCACCATAAATTTCTCTAAATTCTTAAACGCGTGATCATTTTCTCCATTATTTTTCTTTTTCTTCTTCCTTAACTAAACCTTGACCTCAAACCCAAGACCGTCTATGTATTCATTGCTCCTTCGATGCTATTCTGATCTTTGTTTTTTTTGAAAAATCGCAACAGCGAGAGGTAATCGTAAAACCCATTTTTTTTGTAAATTGACCAACCTCGACCTATGCCCATGGGGAACATCTCAGATTGAATTATTAAGAAGAAGATAAACATACAAAAAATCAAACATCTCTCTTGTTAAATTATGGAGAAACTTCAGGCACAGACGTCTGATGGAGGAGAGACAGACGGCTGGACATGCTCGAGAGCCATATCAGAAATCTAGAGCAACGCCAGACGTCTAATGGAGAGGATGCAGAAGTCTGGTCAAGTCGAAACCAAAAGTACATAGTGTAGGCATACATTTGTGGCGGGCGTTTGGAGGTGATGAAGCCCAATCCAGAGCAACGACAGACGTTTTATGTTAAGGGTGCAGACATCTTCCTAAGAAAATGAAGAGATACAACGTCTAGGCAGACGTCTGACCAAGT
Organism: Agapanthus africanus; assembly: GCA_030015575.1. Classification (NCBI taxonomy): domain Eukaryota; kingdom Viridiplantae; phylum Streptophyta; class Magnoliopsida; order Asparagales; family Amaryllidaceae; genus Agapanthus; species Agapanthus africanus. Next base: position 123,284,032 of record CM057350.1, on the reverse strand, counting down.
GTGGTTTAGACGTCTGTCGACGGGAAATCTGTGCGAATCTTATATTTGGTAAATTGAGTTTATCTCCCGTTTAAAGTACGATTAGGGTTTTCCTATAAATAGAGACCCCTCATATGATTTACGTACTGCCTAATTAAAAAGAAAAGAGAGACTATTGTATTGAGAGGGTGACGGCTTAGATCTAGAGAGATTTGAGAGAAATCATGTCACGCCCTGCTTCCCAGTAGACATAAACGGTGGCGTGGTAAGCCCGCAACGTATTTACTATGAGAAGGTCATTTCCCTTAATAAATACATTAAACATATATAAACAATATCACAATGTGTAAGAATAATAAGAGTAATAAAAAATAAATAGCAACTTTATTTACATTCAAAATTCAAATACAACTGTTTGAAATAAAATATACAATGTTTTAAAAGTGCTTAAACAATGGTATACTTAAAGTAAGTGCAGAAGAGGAACTAATAGTCAGGCTGGATGGTGAGCCGATCCAAGTCCTTCTGGCTCGGCTCTATCTCCTCAGAGTCCAGCCCTCCTAACGAACATTCCAAGAAAAAGAAATATAGATGAATGCCGTCAACAAACTAGCACTCGGTAAGTCCCCAAAAGAAGTAAAATAAAGATGACTGAAAAGTACATAAAATGAATAGGAACCAAGTAAATGTGAATAGGTAAGATTGTATGTGAGAGTATCTAAGTATGTCATGTATAAGATAGTTATTCTAATATAGTTGTTTGTAGTTTGATAATGAAGGTATTCATGTATACGAGAGGAGTCCAACTTATCCCATGGACTAAGGTAACAGGAAGTATAAGGCCCTGTCAAAACCTACGGGACAACGGCACATGAATTCAGGTTAGGTGTCTTTTAAAATGACCTCTCGTGCCACGATATACGTTCTGTACCAATCTACCCCTTATCCTCGTGTATTATAGTGTATAGTTCAAGTTTACATGTATTGGTCGAATCCATGAATATAAATAGTACAAGTTCAGGTTCAAGTTGTAATCAGGTATTCTGGTATTTATGTTAATTTCATGTTAAGTTATATTCATGGTTCGGTCAAGTCAAGTCAAGTGTTCAAGTTCAAGTTTGGATTTTCAAGTTCAAGTTCCAGTGTTCAACTTCAAGATCAAGTGTTCAAGTTCAGGTTCGAGTTTGGATTCGAGTTCGAGTTTAAAAAAGTTCGAGTTTGTGTTCAGGTTATAGTCAATATCTTATGAATAGATTTAACATTTGAAATTCTTAAGTTCGGGAATAATCGAACAACCGTTGCACATGGGCGGCAGGATTTATGTCTTTTTCCAATACGATTGTCATTGATAATTCCCTTAATTTACGGTGTTATCTAACCTGGATAGGCAAGTTCTCACTTTTCGGCTTCCTGAGGCTCAAGGGAAATGATACTGCTTCAATCTATGTTAATTTAGAGTCCTTAAAGATTTATTCAAGTGGTTTAATATGTATTTGCATTTCTCGAGAGGGTTTTATGTAAAATGTTTTAATATTGTTTAAAAATAAAGCTCAAGAATGATTTAGAATATTAAGAGTTTTTATAAAAATGTATTTTAGTTTAAGTGGTATTTTATTGATAAAACCTAGTTTTTTTAAAAGTTTATGGTATTTTTATGAAAACTATATTTTTGGGAACTTGATTGTATTTTATTAAAATTTTAATCTTTCATTAAAATATAGTTTTCACAATTTATTTTTATTGAAAATACGTATTCATAATTTTATATGATTTTTCAAAGTTTAATTTATTTTTAAAAAAACGTATTCTTTAAAATCGTATTTTTATTCCTTTCGAGACCAAATTTTTCGTGAGAAGTTTTGCATCTCTCTCAACTATTCCAAGGACGTGCGATAATCCGCACCATATACAAATGGGTCTCCTAATGAGGGTTATAGAGGCGTAATTGCAAAAGGGTTTAAAAATATCGATAAAACGCATTTTTAAAAGTGAGGGTATTTTAATGTAAATTGTTTCATTTCAGATAAAACTTTGTAATCTAAAATATCGTGCTAGGAAACCATAGTGTATGTGAGTGGGGTAGATCGTTACCCTGTGAGTTTTCTAGAGTTATAGTTCATGATGATGTAAAGAGGTGTAAGCAAATTTCATGGCATTTTGGTGTAATTTTACTGATTGATTTTATTTAGTACAAAATTTTACAACAATTCAAAAGAAATTGATATGAATAATATTTAAAGTGGTGTTGGAAGGATTAGGATGAAATATTTAATATATCAAGGGTGATAAAACTTTTTAAAAGAATATTCATTTAAACTAACTCCACTTTAGTCGGTATTGTTTTTAAAAGCGGTTTGAGATGAAATGAAAAGGAAAAAAAGGGACTTACGGGTTTTGTTAAACTTGAGAAGGGAGGAAAAAGAGAGGGGGGTCTTCATGGATCGTGGTAGCATCGAGAGTGGCTTCGGTCTTCGAAAATGAACTTGGCTCGGGCTTACCCTACTTGACTAGCTTTAACTCTTCTTCCACAAGGAAATTTTTAAAGAATTTTGTTATGGATGTCAGAATAGGAGAGAGTTAGGGGATGGGGTGGTATTTATATGGTAAAAAAGAAGAGAGTGTGTGAATTAAATAGGGATTAAATTATGTTAATGGGATAGATGAAAGATTGCACTGCTATCTAGTTTAAATTAGAGAAAATTAAGTGTAAAATGAAGAAGAGGGGAGCTAAAGGGACGCACGGGCGAAGCACGGAAGCGACCAGGCTTGATCCAACCGCCAGTTGCGGTTTTGAGCAATATTTGGGCGGTCGAGATTGAGAGCCGGGTCTCGGGGTTTGGGCCATATGCTCTAATTTGTCTTAACTCCACATTTCTCCAGTTAGTTTTCTCTGAAACTTTACAATTCTCCATGTATGGCACGTGCAACTCTTGGTCTTCCGAAAAGTCAAAAAAAATATTTAAAAAATAATTATGGCTAATGAGATTCGAACTTGCAGGCTATGGAACAGTAGCGGAGAATCTTAACCAGTGAGCTACAAGTTGTTTTTTATTTTTATTGAACAATTTAAACTTATAACTCCTAATCAGGCTAAAATACTCGTTTCTATATATTAATCAAGTTACATTTGTACATGTATTTCAGAGTCATTACAAATTTCCTAGGGTTGCTCATAGTGTACTTGTTTTAAGATTACAGTAGACTTTGCAAATTTCGCTCTAACGAGAACTAGTCGTACGGTGGGTGAATCTCGTTAACAAATCCTTCTCTGATTTGTGTTTGTGATTCTATTTCTTATTCTCACACTTTATTATCATTTTGTCTTTCGTTGTTAATTGTGTGGTGTAATTCCGTGATTTGTAGCATCGTAAGCATTGTTTTGTGGATCGACTTTCTCCCAACAATAGGTATCAGAGCGAGATTAGGGAACCTAGGGATCTTTCAATTCTACGATTTAAATTTAGGGTGAGTAACGATGCTTGTGTCATCTTCCCCATCTATTTAAATCGTAATTTTGAAAGCGTTGTTTCAGATCGAAGGAGAAGTTAGGTTCGCTGTGACATAGACGAAAGATGGCGGAAGATAAAATAAGGATCGAAAAATTCGATGGTCATAATTATGGTTGATGGTGCATGCAGATAGAGGACTACCTATACCAAAAGGATCTGTATCTTCCATTGCTAGGAAAAAATCCAGAGAAGATGATCGAAGAGGCGTGGAATTTTTTGGATAGGAAAGCCATGGCGACGATAAGACTATCATTGATTCCACAGGTGGACTTTAACATCTCAAAGGAGAAGAAAACCATGGAGCAAATGACGACATTAGTGAAATTGTATGAGAATCCTTCAATATCAAACAAGGTATTCTTGATGAAAAAACTTTTCAACATGAAGATGGCAGAGAATGGTTCAGTGCCAGAGCACCTGAACAAGTTCAACAGCGTGACGGGCCAATTAGAATCCGTTTCAATCGTGTTTGAAGAAGATATTCGAGCCATTTTATTTCTTTGTTCGTTACCAGATAGTTGGGAAAACCTCGTGATGGCGGTAAGCAACTCTTTCTCAGGGACTCTCACGTTTAATGATGCGGTGAGTTGCATATTAAAGGATGAGATAAGGAGAAAGGTTGCGAGTGGGAGTTCGGGAACTTCTGCACTTTCAGTGGAGAACCGCAGCAGGACGATGGAAAGAAGAAAAGTAAAGATGGAAAAGTTAAAGAGCAGAGGAAAATCGAAAGGAAAGATCCAAGGCGGCTGTTGGAACCGTGGAAAGAAGGGTCATGGAAAAAGTGAATGTAGACTCTTGGAGAAAGACTCAGATGGGAAATCAAATGAAAAGGAAACCAATGTGGTGTCTACACATGAACAAGGGAAATAATGACTTTGTCTATCAGCGAACGAGAGTACAAATGCGAATACATGGTTTCTAAATTCGGGGGCATCCTTTCACTGCACTTCAGGTCGGAATCATTTTAGCGAGTATGTTCATGCGGATCTTGGACATATGACGGTAGGAAACGGTCAACCGTGCAAGATCATTGAAAAAGGGACAATCAAACTACAACTGTCAGGAGGAGGTCAAATCAAGTTGAAGAATGCTAGGTATATTCCAGATATGAAGAAAAGCCTAATTTCCATAAGTCAGCTAGACAACGAGGGTTACATGACGGTGTTTACGAACTCTCAGTGGAAAATTTCCAAAGGATCGTTGGTGGTCATAAGGGGAAAGCTGAGTGGTTCATTGTATTCCTTCAGTGGGAGCAGTGAAGGTTCGTTTACATTAGCGATGGTTCAGAGATAAATTCGGAGACTTCTCTGTGCCACAAACGTTTGGGCACCTTAGCGAGAAGAACATGAAAATTCTTCAGGGTAGGGGGCTTCTTTCGAGGCTGAAAAAGGTGGAATTGGGCCTTGGTGAGAGCTGTGTTTGTGGGAAGAAAAGCGCGCTCAGATTTTATATTGGAGACGTATCTAAAAAGACCAAGAAGCTGGAGATGGTGCATACGGAAGTATGGGGTCCGGCCTCAGTGGAGTCTTATGGAAGAAATTGGTATTTCGTGACGTTTATCGATGATGCAAGCCGGAAGACATAGGTGTATGCGATGAAAAATATGTCCGATGTGTTTGGTATCTTCAAACACTGGATTGATCAGGTGGAGAACCAAACGGGGATGAAGGTTAAGTGTCTTAAGTCCGATAATGGCGGGGATTATTGCAAGCAAGAGTTTGATGCATTTTGCTCACAAAAAGGTATTCGTTGGTTGAAGACGGTACCGGGGACACCACAACAGAACGACATCACTGAAAGGATGAACATGAAGATCTTAGAGCGGGTGAGAAGCATGACCTTGGATGCGGATGTGCCAAAATTCCTATGGCCAGCAACTGCTGATATTGTTGTGTATTTAATCAACAGAAGTCCGACAAGTGCGCTTGATGGAGGTATTCTGGAAGAAATTTGGCCAGATAAACCGGTTAATTACTCGCACCTAAAAGCATTTGGTTGTGTTGTGTATTCTTTGATTGATAAGGCGAAAAGGAGTAAGCTTGACTCCAAGTCTAGAAAGTGTGCTTTCATCGGGTATGGTGGAGATAAGTTCATATATCGGCTATGGGATTACACAAGCAAGTAGGTAATACGAAGCCGGAACGTCGTCTTTGATGACCAACACTTGTACAAAGAAGAAAAGCAAGCCAAGGATGGTGCAGTATCAGAGTTCGTCGAATTAAATGTGTTGGATTTAGTGCCCTCAAGGCAATTATTATAATCACATGCAAACAATTTTGATGATTGAGGGAGGACCTATAGGGGTAAAGCAGTCTTATTCGAGATGATGGTATGCTATCTAGTTCATCTCAATTATCATGTACATATATTATGTGGTATTACATATCACTATTACATGTTTATAGAGCCCATAGGATTCTTACTTGACTACCGGGGTTATTGTGGTGAGCATACTTGTGTGAACTGGGTAGTCTATAAGCAAATCCTTAAATGTCCCTAGTCGTGAGAATATCGAGACCGGGCATCGATATTCTAGAGTAAACTAGTGTATACATTTCTTGACCCCGACGAGGGACGATAGCCGGTCTCACAGCCATTGGTGTTAGTTAGTCACCAAAGATAGTATGCAGGTGCTCATTGGGCTATGAGTTACACTGGACGGGCTCGCCGAGAACATGCTAGATGGTATTATACCTATTGTTAGATAGCAGTTCTCAGGTGACATGAGTACAGGTTAGTCTGTCAACCTGAGATCGTCATTTGTTTCGTGTGAGTTCCCACTGTGCTTTGATTACTACCCTACCACGGCTCAAAAGAGTCGTGCAAACAGGTTTTAGTTGGGTACAGTCCCGAGCCATATGGAGGCAGTGAGCGGATCGTCAGGGATTCGTCTCTCCCGGTATTGGTGGTTGATGTCACACTGTGCACAGGCGGCCATCACCAGAAATCCTTGGCCAAGGTGTACGAAAATTACTGATTTGGATCAGTAATTTCTCAGTGGGTGCCGGGCTTCACACCGACACGAATTATCGCATTATTAGGGATCTGATTTTATCCACCCCCTAAACCCGATATGGGATACTCTTAGATGAACAAACCAGTATGTATGGAGATTGTCACGGATAGGCTCGGTAGGGATACAGATGAGTTTGCTCATCGGCTTTCCTTTCGTTCAATACCTGAGTAGCCATTACATACAGCTAGTGTCGCTAACGTACTTATGGTTAAAGCCACTGCCAGCATATTGTCGAGTCTTTACACTCCCACACATAAAGTTTTTTTGGTTCAGACGATATGATGTAGATGACGTATGTTGGTTCATACAGGTGTCCGATTAAATATGTGTACAGGCTACACGGATTTTAATCGGACGGTTGATAATACTAACAGTTTAGGATTAAACCGGATTATTAAATCAAGTTTTGATTTAATAATTTATATATATATTTTTAATATATGTATTCTAATATTATTGTTCACTATTCATTTTCTCTCTTAGCTATTCGTATTTTTATACGGATACGTGTATATATATTTCGATACGTATACCGGGTTGTATTACGTGTTTATACGGGATTTGTTCTAGATGATGGACACCTCATTTGTGAATATTCATTTATGAATATTCATAAAATGAGGTGGAGGATGAGGTGGCATTGAGCATGGTTGAAGACATGTAGAGAAAAATGAGCTTCATTATTTTATTGCAAATGATTACGAGATTTTTATGTGTATGGTTGCAAAGTAATATGTTGCCATTCTACATTCTATTCTTATTGATTCATGCTCTCTAGCTTTCAACACTTGCTCATGGCTATTTTTCCTCCCTCCTCCTCCTTCTACACTTGCTCTCTTGAGCTTAGATTTAAAAGAAAAAGATAATGGAAAATTTCTACATCTCCGCTCTTCATTCCTTCGCTAGCTTGAGGATCTGAGTATTGCTAACATAGTAAATTAGTATATCTCACTAATTTTTGTTAGCAAATTCTAGCTCTTTAGTTCGATTCATGGTTTTGGAATTTTAGCAAGCTGGAAAATTTTGAAATCCATGTTGCCATATCTAAAAATTAGTTTGCTAGTATTTCTCAGTTCCCAACATTGGTATCAAAGCCAGGCTAAAGGCTAGACTTGTTTGCATAAATTTAGAGTTTTGATCAACGAAATTTTCCGATTCACAATTCCTTATTTTAGCTTGCTGTTCGAAATTTTAAAGGTGCTTAAAAAAATTTTGAGACCCTTAAAAATATGTGCAGGTTATTTATGGCCCTTGAAAAAAATTTGGTGGTCTGAAGACAAAATTTAGGGGTTAAATAGCGGCCGAATGAGGCTTTTGGGGGCTAATTAGCGGCCAAATTTTGGCTTTAGGCCACCAAATTTTTTCGAGTGGTCCAGCACTTGGAATGGTGAATTTTAGGATATTTGGTTTTGGTCGAGATTTGTTTATGTACTGGTTTGTACTTGGGGCCAATGCGGAAAGCTTTAATCCATCGAAATTTTAAATTCGTATTTTTCTGTGCATTTGTTTCTGCGACCGTGAATATCATACCGTGGTATAATCTGATTAGTTTCTATATGTACAATCAGACGGGTTTACGAACATGATATTCGTGTTGATGTTCTTTGTTGCTCTGTGATTATGGTTGTGTTGGATTTGTCACGATGGATAACCCAGTGTATGTAGAATTAGATGTAATTCTCTGCGATGTAATGTATATTCATATTGCATGGCGAGCGTTCGACATGTGGACTGCCGTCATCGCGGCTTGTATTATTCTTTGGGGCGCTTGGTTATGGACGTAGTCACCGTTGTATAATTAGGTTTTGTAGGGTTCCAATCGACGGCAGTAAGGTTTCGGAAGGCATCGTCCATGCCATTTTAAAATTTTTGCCGTTAAAAGGAACTCAGTACTAGAATCGTTAGCTAGAAATAGAATACGGAAACATAGTAAACCATTTACTATCTAAGTGAAATCGAAATACAGCCTTTGTAGATCGGTCCTTCACTTCATAAGCTCCTTGTAGTAGTCCCTTCGCTGCGATCATCGAACTCCCGGACTCTTGGATGGCTCCAGGAGAAGAGGGCAACCGTTTTGCTTGAACTCTTCGAAGCCGAAGATGATCTACGTCGAGAGAATACGAACTCAAGCTACCACTTCACCAAAGTGAAGCAAACACCCTATACTAAAGTGCTAATCTAGTAGAGGATGGAGAAATAGGAAGTGGGTTCATTTTAGAATTTCTTTTCTCACATTATTTCCTCACTTGGATCAAACCCTAGCAAGCTTTTCTTTTGAAAGAAGAAGATGAAGAAAAAGATGAGAATGAAATTGATCCAAAGTGAGATGAGCTAACCATGGGTGAGTGGGTATCATATACTAACTCATGTAGAGACATAACCATGGCTAATTATAGTGGTTAGGTTAATAAATAACCTAAGTAAAACAAAATGGGTGGACTTTGTCAAAGCACTCACAAGCTTCTACAAGCTTCATGCTTTAAACAATTATCCACTAATTTTGTATTTACTTTGAATATTAAAACCCCACCATTATAATTAAAATGGTGTATGTCATATACACCCATGTAGTGTGTATCAACGACCATGACACACAAAAATAAACAATGCACATTAATATATATCACATATATATTACATGTATACACAAGTGAGAAAATAATACTTAAGTGAGCCAATATTAGTTAATGTAAATTAGTATATCAAATATACAATTATACACTAAATTATTAAATCAACACTTGACTTAATAATTCGGCTATATCATATATAACCGACTAACACAAAATGTACCAACTTATCGAATCAACACTTGATTCGATAACCCGGCTATATCACATATAACCGGCCGATACGAAAGTCGCGAGAATAGAATACGGTATCACATACACACATTATTCTCGGTCCCGCACATATCACATATGCGCTCCCGTTTCGTTTTGCCTGAGCCAGTAAAACCTCTATATAGGACTCTAAAGACTCGTCAATACGCCGGCAGTAGGTGATGATCATATCAAGCACCCACAAGCCGTCAGCGGTACTAGTTGGACGTAACGGCTACCCGGGTATTGAACGATCAGAAGATTAGCAAGCAAGCCCGCTCCAACTCCTGCAAAAGCCTGACAGTGACACTACCGTACAGTCCGGTCTTCTCGTCTGATATGTCGCATATCAAGTCTAGGGGTGGTAAACGTCAGACCCCAATAACCGATAAGTCATGCCGATATGAGGCTCATAACAGGTCGAGAAAGTACTGGTAACACTTACCAGTAAATCTCTAAACCAGCCCTGGCCAGGGACTTCCCTGTTGTGGCCAATCGAGCACAGCGCAACATCAACCCTCAATACCGGGAGAGACGAAACCCCTCCTATCGCTCATTGCCTCCATGTGACTCGGGACTGTACCCAAAAACCACCGTTTTGCATGCCCTCTTAGATGTGGTAAGGTGGAAATCAAAGCACAGTGGGAATCACACAAGACTCTATGACGATCTCGGGTCTACAGACTAATCTGTACAAGTGTCACCAGAGAACTGCCATCTGACGTGAGGTATAATACCATCTGGGAGTTCTCGGCGAGCCCGTCCAGTGTACCCATTCTCCACTGAGCACCCGTATACCATCTCTGATGTCAAACACCAATGGATATGGGATCATCCATCGCCCATCTCATGAGTCGAGAAGCGTATACGCTAGTCTACTCTGGTATATCGACGCCCCGTCTCGATACACCCACGACTAAGAACATTAAAGGATGAACTTATGGACTACCATGGCCCCACTAGTATGATCCGCATCATAATCCTGGTAGTCAAGTACACATCCTAAGGGATTTACCAACATGTAACCATAAGATAGTATCAAGAGATAAGTATACTTGTTAAGATAAAGAGCAACCAGATAGCATACTATCATGTCGAGCAAGAAAGTCCTCTCTATATATGTCCAAGCATCCAATATAATATACATCATATGTACAATACTGGCCTCTACGGAATACATACAACTAACAATCTCCCACTTGCACTAGGGCCAGCTGTTGTAGTATCGCATACCGAGCATCCCGAAGAGTCTCTCGAACTGTATCTGGGGAATGGCCTTCGTGAGTGGATCCGCTGTGTTGTTCTTCGTGTCAACTCTCCTGACCTCGATCTCCCGGCGATCAACTATCTCCCGGATCAGGTGATACCGCCTCAGAATATGCCTGGATCGCTGATGGGACCTGGGTTCCTTGGCCAAAGCCACTGCTCCATTGTTATCACAATACAAAGGTATTGGATCCTTAATGGATGGAACCACTCCAAGTTCAGTTATGAACTTCTTGATCCAAACAGCCTCTTTGGCAGCATCGTTGGCAGCGATGTATTCAGCCTCCATCGTCGAGTCTGTCACGGTTTCCTGCTTGGAACTCTTCCAGCATACCGCCCCTCCGTAGAGGGTAAAGACAAATCCCAAGTGCGACTTAGAGTCGTTCTTATCACTCTGGAAGCTCGAATCGGTAAAGGACTCCACTTGGAGTTCTCCGTTACCATACACCAAGAGTATCTCTTTAGTCCTTCATAAGTACTTGAGAATACTCTTCACAGCTATCCAGCGACTCTCTCCAGGATCATCTTGATACCTACTCACTACACTTAGTGAGTGTGCTACATCGGGTCTGGTACATAGCATCGCGTACATGATAGAGCCTACTGCCGAAGCATAGGGTATCCCTTGCATGCGAGCTCTCTCCAAATTAGTCTTGGGAGACATCTCTTTGGAGAGAGTGAGCCTAGAGATCGTGGGTAAAAACCCACGCTTGGATTCTTCCATACTAAACCGCTTTAGTATGGTGTCAATGTACCTGAATTGGGACAATCCCAGTATCCGTTTAGATCTATCTCTATAGATCTTAATCCCCAAGATGTATGAGGCATCCCCTAGATCTTTCATTGAGAATCTTTGTGATAAGAAGAGCTTGACCGATTGCAGCATAGGAATGTCATTTCCAATCAAGAGTATGTTATCCACGTACAATACAAGGAAGACAACCTTACTCTCTGCCACCTTCTTTTATATACAAGGTTCATCTACGTTTTTGACGAAATCAAACTCTTTGATAACGACGTCAAAGCAGATGTTCCAACTCCGCGATACTTGCTTTAATCCATAAATGGATTTAAGAAGCTTGCACACCTTCCCGCTGCTCCCACTGGATACGAAGCCCTCTGGCTGAGTCATGTATACGCTCTCTTCTAAATCACCATTTAGAAAGGCGGTCTTAACATCCATTTGCCAAATTTCGTAGTCATGATATTCAGCGATGGCAAGCATGATCTGGATGGATTAAGGCATAGCTACTGGAGAAAAGGTTTCGTCATAATCCACACCTGGTCGTTGACGAAAATCTTTTGCAACAAGTCTAGCTTTGAAAGTTTCCACTTTCCCATCTACACCAAGTTTTTTCTTGAAGTTCCACTTGCTCCCAATGGGTTTTACCCCTTCAGGAGCATCTTCCAAAGTCCATATTTTGTTGGAGTACATGGATTCCATCTCGGACCACATTGCATCCAGCCATTTCACTTAGTCCCCACTCGTGATGGCCTGCTCGAAGCTGTTGGGTCATCATCCTCCATGATGCAATCCTCGCTTCCACCGTCCATGAGGAAACTGTAGCATCTCTCAGGTGGGTGGGGAACCCTACTAGATCAGCGGAGAGGCTTAGGTTCGCTGGGAACTTCCGAATCCTCTGGTTCCACTAAATCTTCAGTTTCAGTTTGTGTAGCCGGAATTTCTTCCAGATCTACCTCGTTGTCACTAATTTCTTTAGCAAGAAATTCCTTTTCCAAAAAGGTGGCATGTCGAGAAACAAACACCTTTTGTTCCTCGCCATGGTAGAAAGGATATCCATGTGAATGTTTGGGATATCCCACAAACTTGTATAGAACTGACCGTGCCTCGAGTTTGTCCGGATTTTGCCTTTTGACATATGCTGGACAACCCCATATCTTAACTCGTTTAAGACATGGTCTCTTCCCACTCCATATCTCATAAGGTGTGGTAGGTAAAGATTTGGATGGAACTTGATTCAATAGGTATGCTGCTGTCTCCAGTGCATACCCCAGAAGGAAATAGGTAACTCAGCTGTGCTCATCATAGAGCGCACCTTATCTAATAGGGTGCGGTTCCTCCGTTCCGATACACCGTTGTGCTGTGGTGTATATAGAGGAGTTAGCTGAGAGAGAATCCCATTCTCTTTTAGGAAGTCCAGGAATTCATTGCTCAAATATTTGCCTTCTCGATCAGATCGAAGGATTTTAATACTTTTTCCGGTTTGGTTCTCGACTTCTTGTTTATATTCTATAAATTTCTCAAAAGCTTCTAATTTGTGTTTCATCAGGAATACATATCCGAATCTAAAGAGATCGTCAGTGAATGTAATGAAGTACGCAGAACCATCCCTGGCATGTGTAGACATGGGACCGCATACATCACTATGTATCAGTCCCAAGAGTTCAGTAACTCTTTCTCCGTGTCTCGTAAACGGAGTTTTGGTCATCTTGCCTTTGAGACATGACTGGCAAGTGTCATAAGATGAAAATTTGAACGGATTCAAATATCCATCCTTATGCAACTTAGCTAGCCGTGTCGGATTGATATGACCAAGTCTACAATGCCACAAGAAGGATTCGTTCATTTTCGAACTCTTCCTCTTGTGTGTGTTTGTTATGCTCAGAACTGTTGATTGATTTAGAACATAAATGCCATTGCACAACGTGCCTGATCCAGCCAACTTTTGGTTCAGGAAAATGTTCTTAACATTATCATGTAATACAAAATTATATCCCTCTTTACTTAATAAAGAAACCGATATAATGTTGCATATTAGGTTCAGCATGTAATAGCATTCGTTCAGAATCAATGTATTGCCCGTTGGTAATACAAGGTGATATTCCCCGACGGTTTTAGCTGCAACAATTGCACAATTTCCAACCCTTATGTCTTTATCACCTTCTCCAAGTTCTCTACATTTTCTAAGCCCATGTAACTGATTACATATATGAGATCCTGACCCGGTATCTAATACCCAGGACGTAGAGTAAATGGAGAAACAGTTCACTGTAACGAACACACCCGAAGTAAATGCATCAACATGTACTTTCTTCATTCGGGTGGCATGGGAATCCTGGTATTCCCCTATATCCTGTTCAGTCTTATAACTTTTATAAGAAAGAACGGAACTAACGTTCTCCAATACAGTATAACATGTGGGTTCAGTCAATACATCCATATTATTATCTTGATTAAGACATGATATGGTCGCTACCTGGAGAGAGAGAGAAGAAAACACTTTAGCGTATGCTCTTGCAAGATCAGATTGGTTATTATTGTTAGTGTATATGCCCTAGAGGCCATTAGTATATCATACTAGTTTGTATATTACTTAATGGAAGCTTGGGATATTCACCATTGTATAGACAATCTTCCTCAAAATAGTAGACTTGGTATGTTTCTACTTCAATGTGTGTACATGTGTTTCTTTTAACATATCGCCTATACACATTAGTGGAGCCCTTAGGATCTTTACTTGATTACCAGCGTTGTGATGGCAGTCACACTCGTGGAGGCTGGGTAATCCACAAGCACATCCTTATATAGGTCTCTAGTCGTAGGACTATCGAGACATGGCATCGATACTCCGGAGTAGACTAGCATATGCGCTTCTCATCCCAGCAGGGGAGACGGTCTGTCCCACAGCCGTCAGTACGTCGTACTTGAGATAGTATGCGGGTGCTCGTTAGGTTACGAGTACACTGGACAGGACTCGTCGGGAACTGTTGGTTGGTACTATACCTATCGTCAGTTATTAGTTCCCATGTGACATGAGTACAGCTTAGTCCGCTGACTTGACACTGTCACTTCGCCTCGAGTGTGTTCCCACTGTACTTTGATTACTACCCTACCATGGCTCAAAGGAGTCGTGCAAACAGGTAGTAGTTGGGTGCAGTCTCGAAGCACTTGGAGGCAGTGACGGTTAGATAGGATTCGTCTCTCCCGGTATTGGGAGTTGATATCGCGCTGTATCTAGGAGAGCCATTACACATAGTCGTCCCTGGCCAGGGCAAGCGAGATATACTGGTAGGTTTCCAATGTTGTCTCAGGGTGTTCTGGGCTACACTCCGACACGACTTGTACCATTATTAGGGGACTGACGTTTACCACCCCCTAGGCCCGCCATGCGATATTCTCAGATGAGCAGACCGGACTGTACGCAGATTGTCACATTCAGGCTCAGTAGGAGTTCGGATGAGTTCACCTCGTCAGTCTTCTTATCGGCATCTACCTGGGGGCTGTTACGCACAGCTAGTGCCGCTTGCGGTCTGTAGTTAAACCCACTGCCAGCGTAGTGTCGAGTCTTTAGAGTCCCACACAGAGAGCTATTCGCCTTTAGGCAAAAAGAGTAGAGGTCGCATGGTTTTGCGACAGGGTTCAGTCACATCCGTGCACTTGTGCACGTTTAGTGTCCGGGCAGTTATTACTAGCGGGCTTTGGGTTAAGCCAGATCCTAGTATACGTTTTGGGATTGGTTTTATCTCGTTTGTATTCATGTTCCCCGGAACGCGGATGCGGGTGTGTATGCACGGTTGACCGAGACAGAGGCAGAGGATTCTCATTAGGGTTGTTGACTGTTGACTTTTGCTAAACCCTAATGAGAATAAGAAATATGATTAATGATAATATTAATTAAGTATTATTGTGCCATGGTTGGGTTGAAAGGTTGACTTTGTTGACCGGTTGACTAGGTTGAACTTGTTGACCATCATCATTACAATGGCTATCATTTCATGGCAAAGACTTTTGCTTTCTTGTTTGTTCACACATTGCATTTAATGCATGAAATGATATTGCCATTTGATATGATAACAACCAACACATAATACTCAATTATTATTATTTGTTATGATTATTTTGGATTATGAAGAGGATGGTTGTAAAAGTCTTTTTCATTCTACCATTTGCATTCTCTCTCATGCAAAAGCTCTCCTCTTCCTCTTGCTCTCCCTCTTTCTCTAGTTCAAGGCAAAAACCTTTCATGTGTTGAGAACCATTTTGCCTTGGAGATAAAAACCCAAAACACTTCTCTACTCATCCTAGTATACAAGGTCTAGCAAGCCAAGTGTTCTAGTTTCCTCTAGATTGAGGTTGGAGCCAAAGGTAGAAGCTTTCGGGTGGATCCATCTTCGGCACAAGGAGACGACAAGGAGAGAACCATCCGACCACCACAAGGAGTCGAAGAGAAGGAGTTCAAGTTAAGGTAAAACCCGCTAACCGAGTAGGTAAAACTCTTAGTTAGGTTGTTAGATAGTTAGTTTAACAAAGATCCGTTTTTGAGTCCATGTTACCCCCACCGTAGAAAATCGTTTTTCACCATTTCCGCAACCCCAAAGAACCGGGGACGGGTAACGTGGACTTACAGTGGTATCAGAGCCTAGCTAAACACTATCTAACATGTTAGCAAAGTTACTAGAAGTTCGATCGGAGAAAAAGTCACAAAACATGCCTAAGATACAAACTTTCTGTCGATTTTTTTACTACTCTAAAAATGATTTAACATATCTGAAAAATCGACTCAGGCTTTTTAGTGTACACTGCAGAAAAACGATCCACAGAGCCGACCAACCCACCGCGGAAACGCGGCAAGAAGAGCTTCTTGCCGCGGATCCGCGGCCGAGTTGACTCGGCCGTGGATTTGTTTTGCTGCAGTGTGTGTCTTAGGGTGTTTTGGGATTTTTACAATATGATTTTTCTGTCCAGATTTTCCAGAAAGCAAAATTTGTTTTTGGGGTATAAAAATCCATATTTTGATCGAACTTCTAAGGACTTAAGCTAACGGGTTATATATCAGTGATGTGATATATGTATTGAACGTCTGCTAATCGCTATACGTCGATTAGTAGGGGTTATACATATCTGTGATCTGTAATGTTGATGGTATGTGTATATGAATTCATTGGATTGTCGCAGATGAATAGCCGGGGGGTTGTGAGATGAGAGTTTTTCTTTATCTTTCAATTCATGTAATTTGTAATTGATATAATATTATTTATATGGCCGCACAACCGGGATGAGGTTGTAGCCGTCATTATATAATTTCTTTTACTGTTTTTGCTCCTAGGATAGACCTATGGAGGGGGTGCACAAACTACCGGGTACCTCGAAGTGCCGAGTGGCCTACTCACGTTGTTGAGGGAGGTTGCTTCACTTCGGGTATTTGGCGGGTAGTTTGCTGCACCCGTAGGGGTCTAGGGTGGGGTATTGGCTATTCACCGCGACCGTGTAATCCGCTTTTCGTTACAGGCTCGTACGGAATGCGGATTCCTAGTATATCCAATGTGTTCATCTGTGATCTGGAATGGCTATCATTGCATCTGACGAATGTATATATATATATGATATCTATTTAGACGTTGCTTATGTTTTGCATCCGCGCTAGTCCAGCCCCCGCTCTGTCGTTAGTTAAGTAACCTAACGGATAATGACGGGGCCCCGTGGCGAATGCGGATGGCATAAGCGTACGTCATATTTTCGTTGTTTTCTGCAATAGTAGGATTAAATGATGGGACGCATTAAAATTAATGCAAGAAAATAAACCAAGTAAAAGTCGTTGGAACACTTTCAAAACCACTCGGTTCTTTACAAAAACCAACTTTTAAATGCGGAGCTTGAACCACTCCTTTTTAAAATCTATCTCGTTCCATCGATTATATCAAGCTCACTACGTTCACGGTTTTGCCAAAACCATTCGTAGCCCTCCATCATTTCAGTTAAATATTCGGTAGTATTCAAGCTATGTATTTTGACCTACGCCAAGGCATAGTGATTGGTAGCTGCCGGATATTTATCTGTTGCATAGATAGAATGCGTTGGTTTGAGACAGTCGTACTACCATTTTGGCCTACGTCAAGGGTAGGTACGGGTGGGTTCAAATTAACCTGGATAATGATGGGTAGAACTTGATATGTGACTTATGACATTTTGACCTACGCCAAGGTCATAAGAGCATGGGGCAAAAATCCACATCGGGAGTTTCAAAAAAAACTGAAGCTTGCTAGCGCTGCATACCATTTGGAGTGTGATGATTCTGGTACGATTCCTTCAGTTTTGTCACGCGATGATATTTGGATCCCGATCCTACTGTGAGTATATGCTACTCCTCGGGAAATTTCTCACTTAACGATCAATGCTATAAACATAGTAGGTGTCTAGAAAGGTGTTAGCGGGGCTACGCCCCCAGGGAAAAAAGGTTCTTAAATTAAGGAACTTTACGAAAGCGTTGGAAAACCTCCCTCAAAGTACCGACACTGGCCTGGCTGAACGGTTAAGCAAGTATTGTACGGTAAGATTGATCCCGACTAATTCTTCCTTTATGGTTTGAGGAGGGATTCGAGAGGCAGTGGGAGCCATCCTGTTTAGACAAACTAAAAACCACTCTAAACTTGCAAGAGCATCATGCTGAGTGTTTCTTCTCTCTCTCCTAATTGCAGCGACCAATCGTCATGACCGGACTTAAGTTACTTCTAGATAAAAACATACTGACAGGGCCAAATTACAAAGATTGGCTCAGGAATGTCAAAATGGCAATCACTTACGACAAGTTGGGGTATCTCCTTACCACCAAAGCTCCCTCTGTCTTGGGTCCCACCTCCAGCGTCGCGGATATAGAAATCCGTAAGACATGGGAGATCGACTGCGCGAAGGCCAAGTGCCTCGCGCTTGCCTCTATGGACAATGAACATCAGAAGAGGCACGAGAATATGGACCTGGAATCTATATTTCTTCATACAAAAGAACTGTATGGAGAGCAATCCCATATCGCCAGATACGAAGTCTCGAAAAAGTTGTTTTCGACGAGATTGGCCGTCGGATCATCAGTAGCGGAACACGTGCTTAAAATGATTGGCTTCATTGAAGAGCTCGCGGACCTTGGGACCACGTTAGAGAACGAGCTCTATACGGACTTGATTCTCCAGTCCCTTCCTTCCACTTACGCCCAGTTTATCCTGAACTTCAACTTGCAAGGAAAAGAGGTTGAACTTCCGGAGCTCCTCAACATGTTGAGGAGTGCAGAGGGCACCCTACAGAAAGGTAGGGAAACATCCACTTTGTTTGTAGGAGGATCTTCTTCTTCTAAGTCCAAGGCGAAAGCCAAGGGAAAGAAGAAGAAAGCCCCCGCCAAACCAAGGGGCGGTGTTAGTAAAGTGGATACGAAGGGAAAGACAAAGGCAACAAAGGTAGCGGGAAAGCTTGTGGGAAAGGAAGAATGCTTTTACTGTCACAAGAGTGGACACTGGAAAAAGGATTGCAGGGCTTGGAAGGCCAGAAACCAGGATCTGAAGCAAGTTGCGGCTTCAGCTTCAGGTGTGTATGTTATTGAAAACTGTCTATCAATAAACTCTACATCCTGGGTATTGGATACTGGATCAGGATCTCATATCTGTAATTCTTTGCAGGCACTGAGAAGGCGTAGGGTTTTGAAGGCAGGTGATATGACCCTCAGAGTTGCAAACGGAGCTGGCATGGATGCTGAGTCCGTGGGGGACTATCACCTGGGATTGTCAGATGGGCATGTTTTGGTTTTGCGTGATTGTTATTTTGTACCCAATGCAACCTGTAATATCATATCTGTATCTTTATTATCTAAAGAAGGTTATGAATTTGCATTTGTAAGTAATGTTGTGAACATTCACCTTAATCAAGTTTTGATTGGGTCGGGTACATTAAACAATGGTATATACGTATTAAACCAACCACAAATTTTCAATGTCCAGAATACACACAAAAAAAAGTCTCCAGAAATCAATCACGCTTTCTTATGGTATTATAGACTGGGTCACATCAATGAGAGAAGGTTGACGAAGTTACATACAGAAGGATATTTGGATCCGTTCGGATATCATTCATATGCAACTTGTCAATCCCGTCTCAAAGGAAAGATGACAAAGACTCCGTTCACTGGACACGGAGTAAGAGCGAGCGAGCTCTTGGGGCTCGTACACAGTGACGTGTGCGGTCCAATGTCTACACATGCGCGAAGTGGTTATTCTTACTTCATTACTTTTACGGATGATTTTTCAAGGTTCGGACATGTCTTCTTAATGAAGCATAAATCTGAAGCCTTTGAAAAATTCAAGGAATATAAGAATGAAGTAGAAAAACAAACAGGCAAAAGTATCAAGACACTAAGATCTGATCGAGGTGGTGAATACTTAAGTGCCGAGTTGCTGGATTACTTAAAAGAGAATGGAATTCTCTCTCAGCTTACTCCTCCGTACACTCCGCAACATAACGGTGTATCAGAGAGACGGAACCGAACCTTATTGGATATGGTACGTTCCATGATGAGTAACGCTGAGTTACCGTGATCATTATAGGGATATGCGCTAGAATCAGCTGCATACCTTTTGAACCGAGTTCCAACTAAGACTGTGCCTACCACACCATATGAGATATGGAGTGGGAAGAAACCCTATTTTCAATATCTGAAGATCTGGGGATGTCCAGTTTTTGTCAAAAAGCAGCATGCGGACAAACTCGAGGCACGCTCAGTACTGTGCAAGTTTGTGGGATACCCAAAGAATTCCAGGGGGTATCTTTTCTATTACGCAGAGGAACAAAAGGTCTTTGTTTCTCGTAATGCCCACTTTCTGGAACACCAGTTCTTAGAAAAGGAAATAAGTGGGAGCGCAATAGAACTGGAAGAAATTCCAGAACCACAGACTATTACTGAAAGCTTAGTAGAACCAGAGGGTTCGAAAGAACAGGACATTCCTGCGCCGCTCCGCAGGAGTAGTAGGCAGTCTCATCCGCCCGAGAGATACTACGGTTTTCTCATAGACGGGGATAGAGAGGATTGCATCATTGATTATGATGAGCCAACTAGCTTCCAGCAGGCCATTCAGAGCGTTGACTCGGTAAAATGGCTGGATGCAACGCGGACCGAAATGGAGTCCATGTACACCAACAAAGTATGGACTTTGGACGTTGCTCCAGATGGGGTAAAACCCGTAGGATGCAAATGGATCTTCAAGAGGAAGATTGGTGTAGATGGACAGGTTGAGACCTATAAGGCTAGACTTGTTGCAAAGGGTTTTCGTCAGAGACTTGGTTTGGACTATGACGAAACCTTTTGTCCAGTGGCTATGCTGAAATCCATTCGGATCTTTCTTGCCATTGCTGCCTTCCACGATTATGAGATTTGGCAGATGGACGTAAAGACCGCTTTTCTAAATAGAAATTTAGAGGAGTGTGTCTATATGGACCAGCCAGAGGGTTTCATTCAAAGTGGGAGCAGCGGAAAGGTGTGCAAGTTGCTTAAGTCCATTTATGGACTAAAGCAGGCATTGCGGAGTTGGAACATTTGTTTTGATGAGACGGTCAAAGAATTTGGCTTTATCAAAAATCCAGATGAACCATGCATCGATAGTAGATTTGTAGCACGAACTGTCGTATTCCTCGTTTTGTACGTGGATGACATTCTCTTGATAGGAAATGATATTCCTATGCTACAATCTGTCAAAGGGTTCTTGTCACACAGGTTCTCCATGAAAGACCTGAGTGATGCCTCCTACATTCTGGGGATCCGGATCCATCGTGATAGATCTAAGAGGATATTAGAACTTTCGCAGTCCAGGTACATCGACACTATACTGAAAAGATTCAGTATGGAAGATTCCAAGCACGGTAATCTACCGGCTTGTCACGGGATCACCCTCTCCAAAGAGATGTCTCCCAAGACTGATTTAGAAAGGGATCGCATGTCTATTATACCCTACGCTTCTGCGGTAGGCTCTATAATATATGCGATGTTGTGTACCAGGCCAGATGTTGCTTATGCACTGAGTGTGGTAAGCCGGTATCAGTCAAACCCTGGGGAGAAGCACTGGATAGCGGTAAAGAACATTCTCAAGTACCTGAGAAGGACTAAGGAGATGTTCTTGGTGTATGGCGGAAAAGACCTCTAGATTGAGGCCTTTTGCTGACTCCAGCTTCCAGAGTGACAAGGACGATTCCAAGTCCATGTCGGGTTTTGTCTTTACCCTCAATGGAAGGGCGGTGTGTTGGAAGAGTTCCAAACAGGAAACCGTTGCTGACTCGACAATGGAAGCGGAATATATCGCTGCATCTGATGCCGCAAAAGAAGCCGTCTGGATGAGGAAGTTCTTGAAAGAACTTCAGGTGGTTCCGTCCATTGTTGATCCATTGCCTCTGTATTGCGACAATAACGGGGCTATAGCTTTAGCGAAGGAACTCAGGTCCCATCAGAAATCCAGACACATCTTGAGACGGTATCACCTGATCAGGGAGATCGTGGATCGCCAGGAGATTGAGGTTCGGAGGGTTGCTTCAGAAGATAACACTGCAGATCCATTCACGAAGGCCTTGCCCCAGACTCAGTTCGAGTGGCTGATCGAGATGATAGGTCTTCGATACGCCAGTACATGGCCTTAGTGCAAGTGGGAGATTGTTAGTGTATATGCCCTAGAGGCCATTACTGTATCATACTAGTTTGTATATTACTTAATGGAAGCTTGGAATATTCACCATTGTATAGACAATCTTGCTCAAAATAGTAGTATGCTACTTGGTTTGTTTCTACTTCAATGTGTGTACATGTGTTTCTTTTAACATATTGCTTATATACATTAGTGGAGCCCTTAGGATCTTTGCTTGATTACCAGCGTTGTGATGGCAGTCACACTCGTGGGGGCTGGGTAATCCACAAGCACATCCTTATGCAGGTCCCTAGTCGTAGGACTATCGAGACAGGGCATTGATACTCCGGAGTAGACTAGCGTATGCGCTTCTCATCCTAGCAGGGGAGACGGTCTGTCCCATAGCCGTCAGTACGTTGTACTTGAGATAGTATGCGGGTACTTGTTAGGTTACGAGTACACTGGACAGGACTCGTCGGGAACTGTTGGTTGGTACTATACCTATCGTCAGTTATCAGTTCCCAGATGACATGAGTACAGCTTAGTCCGCTGACTTGACACTGTCACTTTGCCTCGAGTGTGTTCCCACTGTACTTTGATTACTACCCTACCACGGCTCAAAGGAGTCGTGCAAACAGGTAGTAATTGGGTGCAGTCCTGAAGCACTTGGAGGCAGTGACGGTTAGATAGGATTCGTCTCTCCCGGTATTGGGAGTTGATATCGCGCTGTGTCTAGGAGAGCCATTACACATAGTCGTCCCTGGCTAGGGCAAGCGAGATACACTGGTAGGTTTCCAGTGTTGTCTCAGGGTGTTCTGGGCTACACTCCGACACGACTTGTACCGCTATTAGGGGACTGACGTTTACCACCCCCTAGGCCCGCCATGCGATATTCTCAGACGAACAGACCGGACTGTGCGCAGATTGTCACATTCAGGCTCAGTAGGAGTTCGGATGAGTTCACCTCGTCAGTCTTCTTATCGGTATCTACCTGGGGGCCGTTACGCACAGCTAGTGCCGCTTGCGGTCTGTGGTTAAACCCACTGCCAGCGTAGTGTCGAGTCTTTAGAGTTCCACACAAAGATCTATTCGCCTTTAGGCAAAAAGAGTAGAGGTCGCATGGTTTTGTGACAGGGTTCGGTCACATCCGTGCACTTGTGCACGTTTAGTGTCCGGGCAGTTATTACTACCGAGCTTTGGGTTAAGCCAGATCCTAGTATACGTTTTGGGATTGGTTTTATCTTGTTGGTATTCGTGCTCCCCGGAACGCGGATGCGGGTGTACGGTTGACCGAGACAGAGGCAGAGGATTCTCATTAGGGTTGTTGACTGTTGACTTTTGCTAAACCCTAATGAGAATAAGAAATATGATTAATGATAATATTAATTAAGTATTATTGTGCCATGGTTGGGTTGAAAGGTTGACTTTGTTGACTTGTTGACTTTGTTGACCGGTTGAGTAGGTTGGACTTGTTGACCATCATCATTATAATGGCTATCATTTCATGGCAAAGACTTTTTCTTACTTGTTTGTTTATACATTGCATTTAATGCATGAAATGATATTGCCAGTTGATATGATAACAACCATCACATAATACTCAATTATTATTATTTGTTATGATTATTTTGGATTATGAAGAGGATGGTTGTAAAAGTCTTTCTCATTCTACCATTTGCATTCTCTCTCATGCAAAAGCTCTCCTCTTCCTCTTGCTCTCTCTCTTTCTCTAGTTCAAGGCAAAAAACTCTCATGTGTTGAGAATCATTTTGCCTTGGAGATAAAAACCCAAAACACTTCTCTACTCATCCTAGTATACAAGGTCTAGCAAGCCAAGTGTTCTAGTTTTCTCTAGATTGAGGTTGGAGCCACAGGTAGAAGCTTTCGGGTGGATCCATCTTCGGCACAAGGAGACGACAAGGAGAGAACCATCCGACCACCACAAGGAGTCGAAGAGAAGGAGTTCACGTTAAGGTAAAACCCCCTAACCGAGTAGGTAAAACTCTTAGTTGGTTGTTAGATAGTTAGTTTAACAAAGATCCGTTTTTGAGTCCATGTTACCCCCACCGTAGAAAATCGTTTTTCACCATTTCCGCAACCCCAAAGAACCGGGGACGGGTAACGTGGATTTACAATTATTTTATCTAATCAGGATGACTCCCACTGTTTTTTATCAAATCTTCCTTCAAACCCTAAAAGGAAAGACTAGCCGGGATTAATTACACCCTACAATTTCGCCAATCTTTCAGCCAGGCCAGTGTCAGTACTTTGAGGGAGGTTCTCCGTGCTTTCGCACGGACCTAATTAAAATAAAACTCGTTTTCCCAGAGGCATAACCCCGTTGACACCTTTCTAGACACCTACTTGATCGGCTAATTGTCCTGTGTAAAATTCTCCCAGGAGTAACAATTACTCGCAGTGGGTATCGGGATCCAACTATCACATAGAAAGTATGCAATCTCATTGAAAATTTTAATACTTGAAATTCCCGATAATATTTTTCCCCTAACCCCTATGACCTTGACAAAGGCCAACAAATCATAGGATGATAGTCAAGTTCAACCCGTTATTTCTTGATTGAATCAAACCCACCTGCACGACCCTTGACAAAGGCCAACAAGGTCGTACGACTATCTTAAAACAATATGCATCATATGCATAAACAGATAAGCTCTGATACCACTGTAGGGTTCCTATCGACGGCAGCAAGGTTTCAGGAGGCATCGTCCATGCCATTTTAAAATTTTTGTCGTTAAAAGGAACTCAATACTAAAATCGTTAGCTAGAAATAGAATACGGAAACATAGTAAACCATTTATTATCTAAGTGAAATCGAAATACAACCTTTGTAGATCGGTCCTTCACTTCATAAGCTCCTTGTAGTAGTCCCTTCGCTGCGATCATCGAACTCCCGGACTCTTGGACGGCTCCAGGAGAAGAGGGCAACCGTTTTGCTTGAACTCTTCGAAGCCGAAGATGATCTACGTCGAGAGAATACGAACTCAAGCTACCACTTTACCAAAGTGAAGCAAACACCCTATACTAAAGTGCTAATCTAGTATAGGATGGAGAAATAGAAAGTGGGTTCACTTTAGAATTTCTTTTCTCACATTATTTCCTTATTTGGATCAAACCCTAGCAAGCTTTTCTTTTGGAAGAAGAAGGTGAAGAAAAAGATGAGAATGAAATTGATCCAAAGTGAGATGAGCTAACCATGGGTGAGTGGGTATCATATACTAACTCATGTAGAGACATAACCATGGCTAATTATAGTGGTTAGGTTAATAAATATCCTAAGTAAAACAAAATGGGTGGACTTTGTCAAAGCACTCACAAGCTACTACAAGCTTCATACTTTAAACAATTATCCACTAATTTTGTATTTACTTTGAATATTAAAACCCCACCATTATAATTAAAATGGTGTATGTCATATACACCCATGTAGTGTGTATCAACAACCATGACACACAAAAATAAACAATGCACATTAATATATATCACATATATATTACATGTACACACAAGTGAGAAAAGAATACTTAAGTGAGCCAATGTTAGTTAATGTAAATTAGTATATCAAATATACAATTATACACTAAATTATTAAATCAACACTTGACTTAATAATCCGGCTATATCACATATAACCGACTAACACAAAATGTACCAACTTATCGAATCAACACTTGATTTGATAACCCGGCTATATCACATATAACCGGCCGATACAAAAGTCACAAGAATAGAATACGGTATCACATACACGCATTATTCTCGGTCCCGCACATATCACATATGCGCTCCCGTTTCGTTTTGCCTGAGCCAGTAAAACCTCTATGTAGGACTCTAAAGACTCGTCAATACGCCGGCAGTAGGTGATGATCATATCAAGCACCCACAAGCTGTCACCGGTACTAGCTGGATGTAACGGCTACCCAGGTATTGAGAGATCAGAAGATCAGCAAGAAAGCCCACTCCAACTCCTGCAAAAGCCTGACAGTGACACTATCGTATAGTCTGGTCTCCTCGTCTGATATGTCGCATATCAAGTCTAGGGGTGGTAAACGTCAGACCCCAATAACCGATAATTCATGCCGATATAAGGCTCATAACGGTTCGAGAAAGTACTGGTAACACTTACCAGTAAATCTTTAAATCAGCCCTGGCCAGGGACTTCCCTGTTGTGGCCAATCGAGCACAGCACAACATCACCCCTCAATACCGGCTCATTGCCTCCATGTGACTCGGGACTGTACCCAAAAACCACCGTTTTGCACGTCGTCTTGGACGTGGTAAGGTGGAAATCAAAGCACGGTGGGAATCACACAAGACACTATGACGATCTCGGGTCTACAGACTAACCTGTACAAGTGTCACCAGAGAACTGCCATCTGACGTGAGGTATAATACCATCTGGGAGTTCTCGGCGAGTCCATCCAGTGTACCCAGTCTCCACTGAGCACCCGTATACCATCTCTGATGTCAAACACCAATGGATATGGGATTATCCATCGCCCATCTCATGGGTCGAGATGCGTATACGCCAGTCTACTCTGGTATATCGATGCCCCGTCTCGATACACCCACGACTAGGAACATTAAAGGATGAACTTATGGACTACCATGGCCCCACTAGTATAATCTGCATCATAGTCCTGGTAGTCAAGTACACATCCTAAGGGCTTTACCAACATGTAACCATAAGACAGTATCAAGAGATAAGTATACATGTTAAGATAAAGAGCAACCAGATAGCATACTATCATGTCGAGCAAGAAAGTCCTCTCTATATATGTCCAAGCATCTAATATAATATACATCATATGTGCAATACTGGCCTCTAGGGCATACATACAACTAACAGGTTTTCATTACATGCACTAGGATTATCCCACGGCGGAGTGCTCGAGTAGCCGGGTTCTAGAGGTTAACGGGCCTCCATCTCATGACGTTGAGACCGGGGTGCCTTACTCTAAAATTGGCGGGCTATTCGCCGCACTCGTAGGGGTATAGGATTGACCCGCGGAGGGGTGCCCAAGTCTCTGGATTTTGGAAATGCTGGGTGGCCCGTTCACTTCGTTGATTGGGGTTGCCTCGTTTCTGGAATTGGCGGGTGGATTTCCGCATTCGTAGGGGTCTAGGATCTAATACTACGGGCTATTCACACGACCGGAAAATTGCATTTCATATTTGGCTCCATTGAAATATACTTTTCCTAGATTATCCACATTTCCATACTGTGTTTGCTTTTGCTGTGATGCTTCTGTGATGTTACTTGATATCATGCGTAAGACGAATGTTCATATATATTATATATATCTAGTAAATTCTATATATGTTTTGCATCCACACTAGTCCTTTCTCGGCCCTGCCATAAGTTAAGTAACCTTACGGTGAAGACCCGGGACCCTGTGGCGAATGCAGATGGCATATATGTGCGTGTCTATTTTCGTTTCTTTCTGGAAAGATATGATTAATTGATGGGACTTCATTAATTCTTATTAATGTAAGGAAAACAAATATAAATGATATTGTTGGAACCAATTTTTAAAAAACTATAGGCGTTTCATTTTTGCTTTGCGTCGAGATATTCAGTTAAGAATATCCTGCACCTCATTCAATAAGGAATGAGCTTAGATCCCTTCACAGGGAGTGACTTCTTTGGCAAAAGTTTGCGTGACTATAAACCACTCGGTTATCTTCAAAACCATCGGTTTTCTTTAAAACTATCGATTTTCTACAAAACCACTCGTTTTAAAAATGCGGAGCTTAAACCACTCCTTTTAAAAACTGCTCAAGTTCTTTCAACGATATCAAGTTCATTACGTTAAAAGTTTTTCGCCAAAAACCAGCCGTAGCCTTCTATCATTTCCTACGATTAGTGCTTAGAATTCATGTTGCGTTTGTTGACTCAGTCAAGGCATAGTGTGCGGAGCTAAGTGTTACTTGTTTGTTACGTGTGTTGCGATTTGTTAGGACCATCGTATGGCCTTGTTGACTCGGTTAAGAACTCATGCGGATGGGTTTAATGCAATCAAGATAATGATTGGTTGAACTTGACTAGGACCCTTTGATTTGTTGACTCGGTCAAGGTCACTTGGGTCTCAGGGGAAAAAACTATATCAGGAGTTTCAAATATAAAAGAAACTTGCCAAGTTTGTGCAAACCTTCTGGAGTGTGGTAACTTGAGTGGCTTCCATTAAGTTATCACGTGATGGAGATTATGATCTCCCTCAGATGTCGTCCTCCGTCGATCTGGTAGCGAGCGATTTATATTTGGTTTGGGCATTGGGTGTGTGGATCTTAATGGGTTAGTGTCGAAGTTGTTGAGGCCGAGCTACCTGCAAGGGAAGTCCCGGGGTGGGAAACCACCGTAGGACCCTCCGACGATCAAGTTAGTACCGGGGAATTAAAGCAGCGTAGCGGCCTATTGGAATGAGTTCGAGTTACTTGAGTCATCTGAAAGAGGGGTTTATATAGTGGTCGCATGGGGCGACCCGGCAGGAGATCCTCGTCGTCAGTTATACCCCCTCGTTATGCCCGCGTTGATGGTGGGTCCTTTCATTAATAGGGGAATGAGCCTGTGTGGGACGCGGAGCGTGGGGCGGCGGATATCTCTCCCTGGTGAGATACGCGGAGCCGTTGCAGGGGCGCTTGGGTTCTGCGCTCTCGGTTGATCGAGGAAGCCGAGGAAGCTCGGCTTGTCAGATGGCTCGGAGACGACCCGGGAGGCCGAGGAAGCTCAGATCTTGCAACATCTCGGAGATGAGCAGGGAGGCCGTGGAAGCTTGGTTGCGGTATTGCTAGAAGGTGAGCTGATGACTCAATGCTAGGCAAATATGGAAGGTATTCCGGGGAGGTCTTCGAAAGGATGGATGCAATCTCGGAGGCGAGGTACCGAAGAACGTCTCTAATGCATCAGGCTTATTCCAGCTCCGTAGCCCCCGGGACACATCATCCGCTACATGCCATGATCTGGGGAATTTCTGTTAGTGTATATGCCCTAGAGGCCATTACTGTATCATAATAGTATGTATATTACTTGATGGAAGCTTGGGATATTCACAGTTGTATAGACAATCTTGCTCGAAATGGTAGTATGCTACTTGGTTTGTCTCTGCTTTAATGTGTACATGTGTTTCTTTTATTATATCACCTATACGCATTAGTGGAGCCCTTAGGATCTTTGCTTGATTACCAGCGTTGTGATGGCAGTCACACTCGTGGGGGCTGGGTAATATACAAGCACATCCTTATTTACACGTCCCTGGTCGTGGGATTATCGAGACAGGGCATCGATACTCCGGAGTAGACTAGCGTATGCGCTTCTCATCCCAGCGTGGGAGACGGTCTGTCCCACAGCCGTCAGTACGTCGTACTTGAGATAGTATGCGGGTGCTCGTTAGGTTACGAGTACACTGGACAGGACCCGTCGGGATCTGTTGGTTGGTACTATACCTATCGTCGGTTATCAGTTCCCAGGTGTCATAAGTACAGCTTAGTCCGCTGACTTGACACTGTCACTTCGCCTCAAGTGTGTTCCCACTGTACTTTGATTACTACCCTACCACGGCTCAAAAGAGTCGTGCAAACAGGTAGTTTTTGGGTGCAGTCCCAAGCATTTGGAGGCAGTGACGGTTAGATAGGATTCGTCCCTCCCGGTATTGGGGGTTGACATCGCTCTGTGTCCAGGAGAGCCATTACACAAGTAGTCCCTGGCCAGGGCAAGCGAGATATACTGGTAGGTTTCCAGTGTTATCTCAGGGTGTTCTGGGCTACACTCCGACACGACTTGTACCGCTATTAGGGGACTGACGTTTACCGCCCCCTAGGCCCGCCATGCGATGTATCAGACGAACAGACCGGACTGTACGGAGACTGTCACATTCAGGCTCAGTAAGAGTTCAGATGGGGTCACCTCGTCAGTCTTCTTATCGGCATCTACCTGGGGACCGTTACGTACAGCTAGTGCCGCTTGTGGTCTGTGGTTAAACCCACTGCCAGCGTAGTGTCGAGTCTTTAGAGTCCCACACAGAGGGTTATTCGTCTTTAGGCAAAATGAGTAGAGGTCGCATGGTTTTGCGACAGGGTTCGTTCGCATCCGCGCACTTGTGCACGTTTGCTGTCCGGACAGCTTATACTAGCGGGCTTTGTTTTAAGCCGGATCCTAGTATATGATTTGGGATTGGTTTTATCTCATTTTATTCGTGTTTCTTGGAACACGGATACGGGTGTGTATGCACAGTTGACTGAGACAGAGGCAGAGGACTTTGATTAGGGTTGATGACCATTGTCATTTTCTTAACCCTAATGCTTATGTGTGAATTATGATTAATTGATATTAGTTAATTTTAATTGTGCATGGTTAGGGTTGTTGACCATTTGACTATACTTGACTTGTTGACCTAGGTTGACATGTTGACCATCATCATTCCATATGAAAGATGCTCTTTGATCCTTGCAAAAGGCATTTAATGTGAAATGATAATGGTCAATTCTTGATTAACCATGACAATTATCTTAGCTAATTATTTAATTTCCATAATTCACACATATGAGAGAAGAATGGTTCATTTTTATTCATTCTATCATTTTGGTTCTCTCTCCTCCTCTTCCTCTCTCTAGCTCTCCTCTCTCATGAGTTGAGAATCTCTTGAGCTTGCGATAAATCCTTCTAAAATACTCTCTACTCTTTCTAAGGTTCTAAGATTAGCACTCCAAACATCTTAGTTACTTCTAGTTTGAAATTGAAGCCAAAGGTTGAGGCTCTCGGATGGATCCTTCTTCGACAAGAGAAGACGACAAGGAGATCACTTTCATTCACTCCAAGGAGCAAGGAGAGAAGGACTAGAAGCCCTAGGTATAACCTCTTTTCCGAGTAGCTAAACTTTTTAGCTTTGTAGTTAGTTTTTGTTTAGCAAAGATCCTCATTTTGTTAGTCCATGTTGCCTTGAGCGTTAAAAATCCGATTTTTATACCGTTTCCGCCTCCCCGCAAGTACCGGGATGGGCAACGTGGACTTACAATTCCCACTTGTGAGCATCATCATTAGCCTCCCACTCTCGTTTTTGACCTATTCATTGGTCGGGTCGAGATTGGTCTGCTCGGTATTCTCTGCTTAGTTCGGCGCCGAGATTTCTTCGTGGAGGATTTTCCGGGGGCGATAGGGCATTTAGCTCGTCGGTCTTTTCATCTTATAAGTACTTTTAGCTCGTAAGTCTCTTTATCTTACTAGTGTTAGGCCGGTGTCCACCCTTTTTAGGTGACGATCGTTCATTGAGTATGAGTCGAACGATAGCCAAGTGTAGGAAGGTCGGTATTCTCCCTTTCCCCGGAGTCGAGGTGGCGATTGCGCATCTAGTATGAGTCGAACGATAGCCAAGTGTAGAAAGGTCGGTATCCTCCCTTTCCCCGGAGTCGAGGTGGCGATCGCGCATCGAGTATGAATTGAATGATAGCCAAGTTTGAATAAGTCGGCGTCAATCGATTCTACCCGGTCTCCTCGCGATGAGGGCTTTGGATCCACAGTGTTTGTTGGGCAGGAAGCTACCCGCTACGGATGGGCCAAGCAGGAATCTGCTCGGCGGCGGCGCGATGTGCGCTTTGGATCCACAACGTTTGTTGAGCAGGAAGCTACCCGCTGCTGATGGGCCGAGCAGGAATCTGCTCGGCGATCTCATGAGGAGGGCTTTAGATCCACAGCGTTTGTTAGGGAGGAAGCTACCCGCTGTGGATGGGCCGAGCAGGAATCTGCTCGGTGGCCTCATGAGGAGGGCTTTAGACCCACAGCGTTTGTTAGGCAGGAAGCTACCCAAAGCGGATGGGCAGACCAAGAATCTGCTCGACGGCCTCGTGAGGAGGGCTTTAGATCCAAAATGTTTGTTGGGTAGGAATCTACCCGCTTGTGGATGAGCCGAGCAGAAAGCTACCCGGTCACCTCGCGATGAGGGCTTTGGATCCATAGTGTTTGTTAGGCAGGAAGCTATCCGCTGTGGATGGGCCGAGCAGAAATTTGCTCGGCGGCCTCGTGAGGGGGGCTTTATTATCTCTCTAGTATCTCCTTAGGGCGTCATTCAACCATCTGTGGCCCATATAGGCAGGAATGGTGACCGTCGAGGATGATACATGGCTGCACGATATCGGGAAAGTGCGATATTCCGTGATTTGCGTCGTTGTGCGAGTAAATATCGGTTGTTGGAAGATTTTTGTTGAGACTATAAATACCGAAGGAATATTGGTTTCTTCTTAGTTTTGCATTCCCTGAAGAATACCGGTCGCGTGTATACCATCAGGGAGATCGTTTCTCGTGACGAGGTATACTTTTATAACCTCGATCGTTCCGAGGAGACGTACGAGACGGTGATAGGCCGCCTAGGGGGCCATTGTGGGCGCCTGCTTCCCCGGTGATCTCCTCTCCTTCAGGTGCTAATTTATGCGATATTGTAAATCCCCATTTCCATCAATGAGAATCTTCCTATATTTTCCTAGTTCCCAGATGTTTTCCTTTTTCTCGTAATTCTGTGGGAAATTGGTTGCTAGGTTTTTCTTATAATTGTTTCTTTTCCCAAACCATTAAAATCAAAACCCAAAATTAAAACCAAATATATAATTTCCCACCATTTAAACCAGCCCAAGCAAATTAATTCCCCAGCCGAACTGAAAATTTGAACTAAATATATATACAAACCCAGCCCAACACTCCTTTTATTCCCAAATGAATTAATCTTTAAACCCCGACCCAAGTCCCCTTTCCCGGCCCAAAGCTCCCAAGCCCAAATCCTTAACCCAGCCTCTTCCCTTCACCGCACCCACGAACCCGACCCGACCCGCTTCGTTTCCTTCTTCCCCTCTTCTAAAAACTTCTCCTGCTCATTTTCTTTCACTCCCACGTCGCGAACCCACGTCCCCGAGCTCCCCACGTCGCCGACGTCTCGACTGTGTGCCCTACGACCTCGACCTCAACCTCTCCTCGTCTCAAACTTCCCTCTCCCTCCTCACTCTCGATCTCAAACCCGCTACTCTCCTCTCCCGACTCCTAACTTCATCACTCACCGCCGCCGTCGCCGCCGACGGCTACAACCCCCTCATCCTTCCTCCCTCGCTCTCTTCTCTCCAGAACTCACCCCCTCAACCGAGCACCCATCTCCTCGCTCGAACTACCCTGCACACCCGAGCTCGACCACCACCTGCACCCTCACGCCGGCGAGCTCCCCACCACATCGTCGATGCCCCTGCACCCTCTGCGTCATCAGCACCATCACCATCACTACAAACCTGAGCCCCCACTATCTCTCTCTCTCTCTCTCTCCTTCAAACCCAAACCACCAAGCTCCAAACACCCCGTGCTGCCCATCGCCGGAGCGACACCGCCGACCGTCGCTGACCCCAGCACGCCCCAGGAGATCCACAGCATCTCACTCCGCTTCCAGCGAACACGAGCCATCTCCGGACAATTCCGACGACGAACCCGAAACGCGAGCCGAGGCCGTGAATCCAAACCGTACCGTTCGTCGCGCGTTCGTGCCATTGCCGCTACCTTGCATCGCCAAAGCATCTCCAGGCAAGTTAACTACTTGCTTCATGCTATTTATTTTACTAGAACTTGAAATACCGTTAAAATTCATATGAACATTTAGTGCGACTCATAACAGTGTATGTGTTCGATGCAAAACTCGAACAAAAACCTTTCCTTAAATTGACGGAACTCGATTGCATATTATGGCCTGTCTGGCAATGAACCTTGTGTAGAAATTTGACAAAAAATGTGATTGTTACTGGCTTAAACGAACACCCCCAATAATACCCGTAAAAACTGAGAATTTCTCGCATCTGAAACTTGTTAAAATCACAATTAATTGTGTACATATTGAAATGATGCGTTCGAGAGCTCAAATCGAAGACGACTCGATGACCTATAACCCTACGCAAGTTCTTAATTGTTTCTATACTGAAATTATGACGAGAATTGGTTTGGAGAGCGGCTCTGGACTGCAGTCCAGAGCAGCTCTGGTTGTTGTTTTATGTCTCATAATGCTTACCCCTTCACTGCCTGAACTTGTTTGTTGCGGAACTCTGCATTTTATTGAAGATGAATCTATTAGCTAAATATCACAAGTGATTTCACCCCTTTATATCGTCGTTTATTATTTAAACTGCAATTTAAAAGATCAGGATGCATAGCAGTCCCAAACAGAAACTGAACTGATACCCTAGTGTTGAACAGTGCATAATTTCTGACGTAGAGACGCGATTGAGAATCCGTCTGGTGCTTGGAAACCATATTGAAAACCCTAAATTTTATTCAACTGTAGCATTGCTAAATTCTGATCCCAACTGGGTGAAAATTGTGCCGCGAAACGGATGTTCAGTTCAGAAACTGAATTTCCTGCAGCGAGCACTTAAATTGAAACGGCTGTAACTTGAATACCAGAAATCCGATTGTACTGAAACCAATTTTTCTGAACTTCTGATAGAGTGTACTTGTTACCGTATTTGTATCATTTCACTGAATTCTGAACATATGAATTACTGCAATTTTTTTAAGCTTATGACGTGCATAATAGTTCATATTACACATGACTTGTTAACTGCATAAATATACATACCTTACCCAACTGCCATATACATAGTGATAGTGCGCATTATTATTCAGTGGATATTGCATTATCGTGCGTGAATGGTATTGGTTTAGGAGTGTCAAGTATGCCAATGGAAAAGTGAATGATTCGTGACAGTGATTAATACAGTGAACAGTGATAAAACCGTGCTATTGGTGCATACTTGTACACGACTAAATCATAATCATCAATAGTGTAAACCTGGGGAAAAAGGGAAAATCGAAGTGGAAAGAGCATCGTATTTAGCGGGACCGTGTTTTAGAGGATGATCATTCAAACAGTGATTCTTATATATATTAGGTAGGATCTAGCGATCCGGCTGACAGGGTTATGTCCCGGGCGTGTGGGCCGTTGTCTTGGGTATGTACGAGACTCCTGTTAAACATGATCCTCCTTTTCACTATACGATTTCAAACATGACTTAGAGACCGATAGGGACACAGATCATACTTTGCATCATTTAGTGACATAGTGATTACCCGCATTTTACTTTCACTGTTATTACCTTATTTACCGGTTTCATGTCATTATTATAATCTTGCTATTACATCGCTCTGACGACCTAAGTATGTATGCTCAGACCTCGAGGAAGAATCAGCGCAGGAGTCGGATTTACCTTTCGAGCTAGCGGAGATCTAGTCTGGAGTACCTCTTTCTTCTTTTCTGCTTTCCCTAAAGAGATCTTGAACTCGAACTTGGTTAGTAGTTCTTTTCTTATTTATTTGTGATTTGTGAACACTGGAATTTGATGTAATATTTTAGTGATGTGTTTCCTTTACTGCTGTGTTTTGTTTACTGATTACCATGTAATGCTAGAAGCCGAAGTGTGACTACGGCGGGATTATTCCTTGACCGTAAGAGCATGGCTGGCCTAGTCATCCCTCGTTTTCCGTATTTTGGAAAACGGGGCATGACAGATATGGATGACTTCCCCGGGTCTGTACAACACCCTATCTCCGCAGTTGATGGATGAGGCGTTCGACAAAATGCACACGGTCCACGGGCTTGGTCTGATCTCAAAGAGTAGGCGGGATTGCTCGGTGGACTTCCTTCTTGAGAGTTTCCAGCAATGGTTGGTCGTCACATCTTTCTCGGCGGATGGGGTCCTCGGCGAGTCCGTGGCTTTCAGGGTCCACGGGTACCGTCAGAGGGAGCGGGCCGAGGTTGCTTAGGCTCGGCTGGAGGAGATTTCTTCTGAGTATCACCGGCAATGTGTTCTTAATCCTCACCCTCCTCTACTGTAAATGTTGTAAGGCTAGGGAGACCCTAATACCTCTGAAATAAATAAACCTGTCTTTGGTTGCAGTGTACTGTCTCTTTTCCTCTCCTTGGTTGCAGTGTACCTCGGAAACCGACGACAAGTGCCAGGACTATTTTCTCTATGGCCGGGTATCTTGTTTCAGCATCCTTGAAAACATAGCTCACGTAGTAGACCGGCCTCTGTATGCCTTCGAATTCTCTGACAAGCACCGAGCCTGCAGTTTGGTCAGAGACGGCTAGATATAATAATAGCTCGTCGCCCTCAACCAGTCGGGTGAGTAGTGGGGGGGTCGCTAGGTGCACCTTGAGTTATTCGAAAGCGTTCTGGCATTCCTCGAACCATTCAAACTTAGGAATTTTCATTAGGGCCCTAAAGAACGGGAGGCATTTTTCTCCGGATTTGGACATAAAGCGACTCAGGACAGCCACCCTCCCCATGAGGCACATGATGTCGACATTGCTCTTGGGCGTTACTATGTTGAGGATGGCGCTGATCTTTTCTGGGTTTGCTTCGATTCCTTAATGGGTAAAAATGAACCCGAGGAACTTCCCACTGGTGACTCCGAACGCACACTTAGATGGTTCAGCTTCATTTTGTACTTGCACAGGACGTCGAATGTCTCGCCGAGGTCTTTAGTGTGCCCGGTTGAGAAGACGGATTTTACGAGCATGTCGTCGATGTAGACTTTCATGTTTCTCCCAATCTGTGGTTTGAACGGTTTTTTGACAAGGCGTTGATACGTGGCCGCAGCGTTCTTGAGTCTAAAGAGCATCACTTTGTACAGTATACCCCCCGATCAGTGGTGAAAGCGGTAAGTTCTTCATCGGCCCGGTTCATCCGGATCTGATTATAACCAGAGAAAGCGTCCATGAAGCTCAGTAATTCATGGCCGGCCGAGCTGTCCACTAGCCGATCTATTCGAGGAAGTAGATAGTTGTCTTTGGGGCATGCCTTGTTCAAGTCCGTGAAATCGACACACATGCACCATTTCCCATTTTCATTCTTGACCATGACCACGTTCGCCAGCCAATCTGAGTAGTCCAGGTTCCTGATGAAGTTGGCTGCAAGCAATCGATTCACCTCGTATTTTATCACCTTTTGTTTAACCGGCGCAAAACTTCTCTTCTTTTGTCGGATGGGTCGGGCTTTTGGGTCGACCCCGAGCTTGTGGGAGATCACTTTGGGGTCGATCCCGGGCATGTCCGCTGGCGTCCAAGAGAATACGTCCGAGTTTCCTCAGAGGAAATGGATCAAGTCTTCACGGTGGTCCCCTGTCAAGAGATAGCCGATCTGGAATATTCGGCTATCGACTCCTTCTACGAGGGGGACTTTCGTCAATGCATCCACCGGGGCACCTCGAATTTCCTTTTGGTCGTCGCGTGTATCTAAAGACCCCTGAAAATCATGTGCATCCTCAAAATCGTCGCCCTGCTCTCTGGCGGGGGACGCCGAGGCGAGGCAAATCTTGGCAGTTTGCTGGTTCCTCCAGGCCCGGCCTATCCCTCTTGATCCAAAGGGAATTTGATCATAAGGTGATAAGTCGAAATTTGAGCCCGGAGGGCATTTAAGGTAGGGCGTTCCAGGAGAATGTTATAGGATGAAGGGACCTTAGCGACGAGGAAGTTCACCGGTATGGTTCGCATATTGCCCGCTTCCCCAATGTTGAGGAAGAGGGTGACCAACCCCTCGGTCGGGACGGAGTGGTTTGTGAACCCAGAGAGGACATAGGAGGTCGGCCGAAGGTCGGATGGCCCTAGCCCCATACACTGGAAACAGTTGTGGAACAGGATATCCATTGAGTTCCCTGAATCGACCAAAATTCTCTGGACCTCGTAGCGGTGGACTTGGGCCGTTATCACGTGAGGGTCATTGTAAGGAAGCGATATGTCGTGGAGGTTTTCATCCCTGAAGATGATCGGTTCATCCTTCCTGCACCTCTTACGGTGTGGATCTCTTACACCCTCGACTGGGAGGAGGCGATGGTTCCCTTCGTTTTCCCGAGCTTGATCCGAGGTAATGACCATGATTTTCCCGATCGTTAATCCCTCGGGAGGAGTTTGGTCCTTTTTCTCCCGCTCCGCCTGCCGCTTTTCCCGTAAGTATTTCGCCAGGTGGCCAGAGCAGATCAACTCCTCGATGTAGTCACGGAGTTGTTTGCAGTTCTCAGTCGGGTGACCCTGCGACCTGTGGAAGGCACAGTATGGGCCACGGAGACGCTTGCCCGCTCTTTGGGTAACCAGCGAGAGCTTAAAGAACCTTTCGCCTTTAGCTTTCTCCAGCAGCTCAGTCTGGGAAATATTTAGAGGAGTGTACTTCTGGAACCTCGGGGAGTAAGGTTTCGGACGATCGACCTTCTTTTTCTTGTCCCTGTCCTTTTTCTGTCGGTCCACCTAGTCGCCTCGGGGCAGGTTTGAGTTCACCTCTGACTCGATTTGGATTTCTCGCTCGGTCCATGCTTTCACTTCGGCCATGGTATTATGTTGCGCTAATGAAAAAGAGCAAAACCACTCTTTGTGCTTAAGACCCGACCTCATCACGGCGATAACTATTTCATCGCGGTGCTCGGGAACCTCCAGGAGGGCATTGTAGAAGCGAGTGACATACCCCTTGAAGGATTCCTTGTCTCCGCTTTTGCCAGTGAACAGGTAGTCGACCTTCCTTGTTTGTCACCGGTTTCCGACGAAATGGCCGAGGAATTGGGTAGCCAGCTCGTCAAAGGTCGAGATGGAGCATGGCGCAAGCCCTTGGGACCAGTCACGGCCAGCTTGGATTAAAGTGGTGGGAAAAGCTCAGCATTGAGCCGCGTCCGAGTTGTCTTGAAAGCTCATGCCCACTGTAAATGCATCCAAGTGGTCCTTCGGGTCGGACTTTCCATCGAAGAGAGCCACTTTGGGCGGCTTGTTCTTGGACGAGAAGCGCTCGGCCAGCAACTCTTCTGTAAAGGGCT
This sequence comes from Agapanthus africanus, assembly GCA_030015575.1. Lineage (NCBI taxonomy): Eukaryota > Viridiplantae > Streptophyta > Magnoliopsida > Asparagales > Amaryllidaceae > Agapanthus > Agapanthus africanus. Next base: position 123,245,227 of record CM057350.1, on the reverse strand, counting down.
TTATGAGCGAATCAGCGGAATACCTGGCCCCTTCGCCGGACATATGACCATCTCGTTGTATGCCTCCAATTTTATTTTCGAGGTCTTTGAGCCGGTGGTGGTACCCCGAGGATTCAACACACTCTGAGTGGTGGCTACCCCCGCTCCAGGTCTGTGCAATGGTGCAGCTTCGATTCCGCTGTATCAAATTTCTTAAATTCTCGGGCGAGGTCTTTCTTGAGTAGTCCCGACGTTCGCCGTTTGCATGGCCTCGACAGGATTGGGGGTTTCGGTTATGCCTTGAAGTAGGCGAACTGACCGACATCTCCTCAAAGGGTGTGAGCGCGTGGTTGTTGTTGGGGCGACGGCCTAATCTTCCCTGAGATCGGGGTGTGGAGATGTCCGGTGTCCAGCGGGTCATGGAATTATTCGTCGCATGCGGGTTATGGTAGCCAGATTCAGCACGCTGGCGCTCGGTGACGCTGAGATGGGCATGAGTGAGATCGAGGGCCTGAGCATGGCCATCTATCCTTCTGCAGACGTCGTCATCCCGGGGAGGGGGAACTGCGGTCTGGTGGGTGAGGCCAGCTGCTTGAACGCGGACGAGTGCATCCACCATCGATGTGAGCCTGTCGTTCCAAGCGGATAAGGTGTTGATGACGTTAGGATAGGGAGACGAGTCGTTCCTGCCTCCTTTGTGGGGGATGTGGCGGCTCGTATTTGGATCGTTGCGGTCGTCACTCGCCATCGGGTCAAGGGCGGAAGATCAACTTTATGGGTGGAGAATCTTCTGGAAACGTTCCTACAGACGGCGCCAACTGATGGAGGTTATGATCTCCCTCAGATGTTGTCCTCCGTCAATCTGGTAGCGAGCAATTGAGATTTAGTTTGGGCGTTGGGTATGTAGATCTCAATGGGTTAGTGTCGAAGTTGCTAAGGCCGAGCTACTTACAAGGGAAGTCCCGGGGTGGGAAACCACCGTAGGACCCTCCGACGATCAAGTTAGTACCAGGGAATTAGAGCAGCGTAGCAGCCTATTGGAATGAGTTCGAGTTACCCGAGTCGTCTGAAAGAGCGGTTTATATAGTGGTCACATCGGGTAAGCCGGCGCGAGATCCTCGCTGTCAATTATGCCCCCTCGTTATGCTCGTGTTGATGGTGGGTTCCACTCATTAATAGGGGAACGAGCCTGCGTGGGACGCAGAGCGTGGGGCGGCGGATATCTCGCCCTGGAGAGATACACGTGGCCGTTGCGGGGACACTTGGGCTCCGCGCTCTGATTGATCGGGGAAGCCGAGGAAGCTCGGCCTGTCAGATGGCTCGGAGGCGAGCCAGGAGGCCGAGGAAGCTCAGATCTTGCAACAGCTCAGAGATGAGCAGGGAGGCCGTGGAAGCTTAGTTGCGGGATTGCTCGAAGGTGATCTGATGACTCATTGCTAGGCGAATATGGAAGGTATTCCGAGGAGCTCTTCAAAAGGCCGAATGCAACCTTGGAGGCGAGGTATCGAGGAACGTCTCTAATGCATCAGGCTTATTCTAGCTCCGTAACCCCCGCTACGTGTCATGATCTGGGGAATTCCCACTTGTGAGCATCACATCACGCGATGATAGTTAGGTCTTGATTCCTACTGATGAGTAGGTATTACTCCTCAGGAGAATTTCACTTCACAATTAGATAACCTATTAGGTGTCAAAAAGTGTTAACGAGATTACGCCTCTGCGGAAAGGGGGTTATTTAATTGGGTCCGTGTGAAAGCACGGGGGACCTCTCAGAGAGTACCAATACTGACCTGGCTGAACGGTTAGCGAACTTTTAAGGTGTATATAATCCCGACTAGTTCTCTTTTTAGGGTTTGAAGGAGAATTCGAGAAAACAGTGGGACCCATCCTGATTAGATAAAGTGATTAACCAATCTAATTTACGCAAGAGTGCACGCTGAGTGTTTCTTTTCTCTCCCTTTGGTTTGCGACCATAACCCGCCTTAAACTAAAATTCATGAACCAAGTTAACCGAACCTTCCTACACACTTTGGCTTTGAACTGTCATGATTCATGACAAATCCGTATATATCCCTGCCTCTCCTACTTCCCGTTTGCATTTCTCCAGAACACTCCGTATCACTATGAAGATCCATATTGCTTGGGTATTCTATCGTATAGTTACATATGAACTCAAAAAAACTTGTTTCAGTTCGAGAATGGATCCCGGTTCTGGGGAAATTGAATAGGATTATTTCGTCTTTTCTCTTTACCTTCTCTCAGGTTGCGAGGGCTCCTAGTATTAGGAGAGTACACCTATTACGCTTATTGGATAGACTTCTTCCAAATCTTAGGCAGGTGTCGAAAGGTAGGGAAGAAGAAAACCAATTAGCTTAGGTATAGTGTACAGAAGGTAAGAAGTAAAGACATTTAAAGAGATTGGAGTGAGGGTAAGGAAAATTGTGACTACTGTCATGAATCTGGATAGTGGAAGATGCATTACTAGGAATACCCGGCCACCCCCTCGAAACATATTCATGTTTCAGTTTTACTATACGGTGTTAATTGAAAACTGCTTTCCCAATAAGATTCTGACTCCAGGGTATGTATTTACCGAACATGATTTTCACATCTGTATAGCGTTACAGATACTGAGTGGGAGTAACATATTGGGAATTGGGTGATTAGATCCTCAATATCAGAATTCTTTGTAATTGGTGATATTTGAGGAAATCACCTGGATTTTGCCTAACGACAAATATTTGGTTTTGAATATCCGTTGTTATGCACCAATTTCAATCTGATATATCTGTACGTTTATTTTATAAAATAAGATATAACTTTTTGAAATTATTTTTATAATATTTACCCTTATCTGTTGATGATCAGATAAGGTGCATTCAATAACGGTGTAATTCTTCTTAACCATAATACAGTTTTCAACCTACGACGCATAGGATTTGATTTATTAAACTCATAGAACTTATACAAAACATTATATGTTGTCCATTGTCCATTAGGACAAGGGGTTGTTACTCATACTATATTCCGTTTACTTATGACTTCTCTGGTTTTAGACACGTATTTCATTGAAATACAATGTCCAAATTTTGAAAAGTTATAGGTATAAGAATAAAGTAGAGAACCATACGTTGCAAGTATCAGGATTCTTCGAGGTGATCGAAGACGTATATATTCATACTAGGTATTCCGTCGTAAGTAATATTTTTGAGAACTCGTTTCTCTCTCAGATTACTCATCCGTGGGTGCGCTCCTTGATGAGTAATTCTGCATAGCCTTCATCCATTTAGTCGACATGCACAACAAACAACTGCATGATTTTTGAATTTGGTTCCAATTAAATTACTGTCTTTGTTTCTATATTGGATATAGAATGGATTCATATCTTAACGATGTTAAAGTATATGGAGTTTTCCGGCTTTTGTTTAAAACCAGAATCCAGATAAACTTAAGGCACGTTTCAGTAATGGCAGTTTGTGGGTTATCCTGGGTTTTGACGAGGGTTAACATTCTACCATTTGCAGGATCAATAGTTATATTGTTCTTGACTCACCGCCTATTTTAGTAAAATGAATTCTTTTCAGAAAACATTAGTGGGAGTATGGTAGAACTGAAAGTGATTCTAGAACAAAAAACGGTTACCGAAAATTTAGTAGAACCTAAGAATTCAATTGGATTCGACAATCCATTAGCCACTCCGCAGATTTGGTGGGTAACCTCAGCCACCCGAGAGATACTTCGGTCTCCTCAAAGACGATGATATGGAGGTTTTGATGACCCAAGTTTGCCACTACTGTTGTCCTAGACTATGAGATATGGTAGGTGGATGACTATAACGTCGTTCTAAATTAGCTTTAGAAGTGTACGTGTATATGACTCTGCCAGAGGATTGCTGTAGTCAGTAGGAGCAGCAAAAGTGTGGTGGGCACATAGGTTATATCTATTTATAGACTAAATCCAGTATAGAGGAAATAGATCATCTATTTTTGATGTGGCAGTCATAGAGTTTGATTTCATTAGAACAACAGATGGACCTGGTAAGAAGATAGTAGGGAGCGGTGTCCTGGTATTTAGATGACGTACTCTTTATAGGAAGTGATATTCCTATACTACGATCGGTTATACTGTGGTTGTCACAAGGTGTTTCTCCACATAAGATCTGAACAAGATATCAGGGATTCTGGTGACTAAATCTATGGTTTTAGATCTAGATTTTGGAAATATACCAATTCAGGTACCTTGACACTATTCTAAAGTGTTTTAGAATAGACGACTCCTGGCGTGATGGTGTATCCGCAGGTGATGGAGTCACCCTCTCTAAAGAGATGTCTTCTAGACCGATGAGGAAAGAGATTTGCATGAATGACATATCATTTACTTAGACAATTGAGTCAATTATGCTTTATCAAGTACCACATTAGTTATTGCCTTTTGCACTAGCTGCAATAAGCATATATTAATCCAATCCTGGAGAAACATTGGGAAGCAGTTATGAACATAAGAGAATGTTCTTGGTATATAGTAACTGCAGCCTCCTTTATGGAGGCGGTTATTAATTTAGGCTTCCAAGGTGACCTGAATGACAGAGTGACTGTCAGAGTTAAAATTTACCATCTTCTGAGGGGCAGTATATTGGATAAGGGGTCCAAGTAGAAACTGAGGAAGGCATAGCGCAGGATTCTGATTAAATTTAGTGGAAGATACAGTCTAAGAAGTTTTGTTGGATTTGGAGTTCATTTATGAACTTGGTCCTATCAGATATCCAGACAAATTCTAAGACAGGTATCGCTCATTTCAGGAGATAGTCTTTCTCCGCGAAGTTGAGGTATAGAAAGATAAAGATAAAAATATTAGAGCGGATCCGCTCACTAAGGCTATTTCCTAAATGCGAATGTCTCGCAAATATGATTTGTGAAACTAATTATTAGAGAAGTTGGGTGTTCGGTAGCACACGGGCTGTGAGTATGCGACACCACAATAATTAGGCTTAAGTGAAAGTGGGAGATTGTTGGATATAGTGCCCTCAAGGCAATTATTGTAATCGCAGGCAGGCAATTATAATGATTGAGGGAGGACCTATACGGGTAGAGCAGTCTTACTCGAGATGATAGTATGTTATATGGTTCATCTATATCATTATGTACATGTATTATGCAGTAGTACAGATCACTATTATATGTTGATAGAACCCATAGGATTCTTGATTGACTACCAGAGTTATTGTGGCGATTATACTTGTGAGAACTGGGTAGTAAGCAAATCCTTAAATGTTCCTGGTTGTGGGAATATCGAGACTGGGCATCGATATTCTAGAATAGACTAGTGTATACGTTTCTTGACCCTAACGAGGGGCGATGGCCGGTTTCACAGCCATTGGTGTTAGTTAGTCACCAAAGATAGTATACAAGTGCTCATTTTGTTATGAGTAACACTGGACGAACTCACTGGGAACATGCTAGATGGTATTATACCTATTGTTAGATAGCAGTTCTCAGGTGACATGAGTTTAGGTTAGTCTGTCGACCTGATATCATTATTTGTCTCGTGTGAGTTCCTACTGTGCTTTGATTACTACCCTACCACGGCTCAAAGGAGTCATGAAAACAGGTTTAGTTGGGTATAGTCCCGAGCCACATGGAGGAAGTGAGTGGATTGTCAGGAATTCGTCTCTCCCGGTATTGGTGGTTGATATCGCGCTGTGCATGGGTGGCCATCGCCAGAAATCCTTGGCCAAGGTTTACGAGAATTACTGATTTGGATCAGTAGTTTCTCAGTGGGTGATAGGCTTCACACTGATACGAATTATCACGTTATTAGGGGTCTGATTTTATCCACCCCCTAGACTCGATATGCGATACTCTTAGACGAACAAAGCAGACTGTATGGATATTGTCACGGACAGGCTCAGTAGGGATACGAATGAGTTTGTTCATCGTCCTTCCTTTCGTTCAATATCTGGGTAGCTATTACATACAGCTAGTGTCGCTGACGTGCTTGTGGTTAAACCCACTGCCGGCGTAATGTTGAGTGTTTAGAGTTCTACACAGAGGGTTTTTCCGGTTTAGACGATATGATGTAGATGACGTATATTAGTACATACATGTGTCCGATTAAATATGTGTACAGGCTACACGGACATTAATCGGACGGTTGATAATACTAGTGGCTTAGAATTAAGCGGATTATTAAATCAAGTTTTGATTTAATAATATATATATATATATATTTTTAATATATGTATTCTAGTATTATTGTTCAGTATTCATTTTCTCTCTTGGCTATTCATATTTTTATACGGATACATGTATACATATTTCGATATATATACCGGGTTGTATTCCATATTTATACGGGATTTGTTCTAGAAGATGGATACCTTATTTGTCAATATTCATTTATGAATATTCATAAAATGGGGTGGAGGGTGAGGTGGCATTGAGCATGGCTGAAGATATGTAGAGAGAAATGAGCTTCATTATTTTATTGCAAATAATTATGAGATTTTTATGTGTATGGTTGCAAAGTAATATGATGCCATTGTACATTCTATTCTTATTGATTCATGCTCTCTAGCTTTCAACACTTGCTCATTGCTATTTTTCCCCACCTCCTTCTTCTACACTTGTTCTCTTGAGCTTAGATTTGAAAGAAAAAAATAGTGGAAAATTTCTACATCCCCACTCTCCATTTCTAGCTAGCTTGGAGCGTCGGTTTCTTCACTAGGTGAAGCTGGAGCTTAGATTGGTTCCCTCAGGTGGATCTTCTTCGACGAAGGAGGACCGGCTTGCAAACGTGATCCGGAGCTCTTGAGAGCATGCTAGAGTCCAATCCAATTGGAGGTCTTGAAGAAAGCTTGAGGATGTGAGTATTGCTAACATAGTAGATTAGCATAGCTCACTAGTTTTTGTTAGCAAGTTCTAGCTATTTAGTTCGATTCATGGTTTTGGAACTTTAGCAAACTAGAAATTTTTGAAATCCATGTTGCCATTTTCTAAAATTAGTTTACCGGTGTGCCTCAGTTCCCAACAAGATGGAACTCAAGAGAGCAATCAGCTACCTGCAAGTGGAGATATGAATTTGGAAGAGACGAGCATTGCAGTGCATGATCAGATTCAAGAACAGGTTGGTGACCAAGTTCAGCAACCGGATATACCAGTTCTGAGGAGATCTACACGAGATACGAAGATACCTAATAGACTTATTATCGACTTCATTTTGTACACATATTTAGGAGAACCTGAATCCCTTACAGAAGCAACAAGCAATAGTGCTAGCAAGCAGTGGGAGCAAGTTATAAACGAAGATATGGATTCTTTAAAGAATAACCATACATGAGATCTAGTGAAGCTACCCAAGGGTCGAAAAGCATTGCTGAATAGGTGGGTGTACAGGATAAAAGATGAGGTTGATGGTGTGAAGCGGTACAATGCTCACTTGGTAGTCAAGGGATACACGCAACAGTATGGGATTAACTATCAAAAGATTTTTTCCCCAGTGGCGAAGATGACATCAATTTGGGTGATTCTCAGTATCGTAACGGTAGAGAATTTGCACTTAGAGCAGCTGGATGTGAAAATAACGTTCCTTAATGGAGATTTGGAGGAGGAGATCTATATATTGCAGCCACCAAGATACGAGATAAAGGGGAAAGAAAGTATGGTGTGTAGACTGTGAAAGAGCTTATATGGCCTCAAGCAAGCTCTTAGGCAGTGATTTCTCAAGTTCGACCAGTTTATGTTAGAGACGGGATTTGTGGGCTGTGACACATAGGACTACGTGTACGTTCAAACTTTCAAGGACGGAGACTATATTATTTTATCACTTTACGTGGATGCCATGTTGGTAGCGGGTCCGAATTTCGAGAAAATTCAAAGTCCAAAGATGATGATGGCTAAAAAATTCTCCATGATAGATTTGGATGCATCCAAGCAAATTATGGGCATGAAGATCGTGAGATATAGGAAGTAGCGAAAGCTGTGGTTATCGCAAAAGGATTACATTGAGAAGGTTTTGAAACTGTTCAATACGGACAAGTCAAAACCAGTGAGTGAGTACGCCCGTAGCAAAACACTTCAAACTCAGTAGGGAGTTGTGCCTGAAAACTTAAGAGTAAAAAGATAGGATGATAAGAGTGTCCTTTGCATCTGCAGTGGGGAGTTTGATATATGTTATGGTGAGTACGAGATCAGATATTGTACATACAGTGGGAGTTGTGAGCAGATATATGAAAAACCCGAAAAAGAAGTATTGGAATGCGGTGAAGTGGATACTAAGATATCTTAGGGTAACGTCCAGTCATTGTTTATGCTTCGGGGGTGAGTCTCTAAAGATGCAAAGCCACGTTGATGTAGACTATTCGGATGATCGAGATAATGGAAAGAGCAAAACGTGGTACGTATTGATTAAGGGAATAACGGTGAGTTGAGTCTCTCAATTGTAAAAAGTGGTGGTATTGTTAACTACGAAGGCTGAGTATGTAGCCATCACGAAATCCCGCAAGGAGATAATATGGTTGTAAGGGTTAGGGTTAGGGTTTAGGGTGCACTAGTTCCTTTGGTAGGATACTCGATGATAACGTAAACGCACAACTTTACCGTAAACTTAACCCTTCATATAAGAACTTAGTTCTTCCTCTGTTTGAGATTTGCAGAAGCAAATCTCAACACAAGTTGAGAATTTAATTCTCAACGGAAAGATTTTGTTCTACAGATTCAAAACTAAGGGGAAAAAACTAAGTTAAAAAGAAATAACAAGAACATATGGGAATTTAATTCCTCCAAAAATTGGGGTTAGGGTTTAGGGTGCACTAGTTCCTTCAGTAAGATACTCAATGATAACGTGAACGCACAACTTTACCGTAAATTTAACCCTTCATATAAGAACTCAGTTCTTCCTCTGGTTGAGATTTGCAGAAACAAATCTCCCCACAAGTTGAGAATTTAATTCTCATCGAGAAGATTATGTTCTGCAGATTCAAAACTTAAGGGAAAAGAACTAAGTTAAAAAGAAATAACATGGACATATAGGAATTTAATTTCTCCAAAAATTAGGGTTAGGTTTTATTGTGCACTAGTTCCTTCAGTAGGATACTCGATGATAATGTAAACATACAACTTTACCGTAAACGCAAGAAAAATTTACCCTAAACTAAAAATTTTGAATTCTTAATAACGCACAACTTTACCGTAAACTTAACCTTTTGTTCTCAGCCAAAAACCGGGAAGACAAACGTCATGCCTGAATTTGGGGGCAGATGCTATTTGGTTTTATCCGTCCACCTCTCTGAAGATGCCAAGTTGATTTATGACACCGTGTATCGGAGGTTTAGACGGATGTGGCCGTTGTAGCAGACTTCGTCAGATTCCCTCTCATTGTGAGGGGTTTTTGATTGTGGGGACTCTCTTCCCTGCAGGCGCAAGCTCCTGCAGTTAATTACGCTACCGCATCGCGGTAACCACATTCTCCTTCTCTAGATGGTCACCTCGTGTCGTGTGTGTTTGTTTTATTTTTGGTTGCCCGTGGATTGTATACGGAGACTAATTTATGTTGTCGCCCGTAGGGCGTGGATTAGTCCAAATCCGTATTTTCTTAGATTTGGGTTTGGTTGGGTTTAAGGATCGTTAATCTCATTTGAGTCTAAGATTAATTTAAACGTTTGTTGAGGATACGTTAATCTAATTTTAGACTAAGATCTACTCAGCAGGATCATTTAGATCCAACAAAAAAGCATTTGGGCTATATTGTTTTAGTTTAGGAACATTGCGGTTCATAAGTTTAAGGACATCATAGTCTGTGGAGTTTAAGGACATCATAGTCCATAGTTTAAAGACGTCATAGTCTGTGGGGATTTAGTTTAGGGACGTTGCGGTCCATAAGTTTAAGGACATCATAGTCCATGAGTTTAAGGACCTCATTGTCCATAGAGTTTAGTTTAGGGACGTTGCGGTCTGTAGTTAGTTTAAGGACATTACGGTCCATTTTTAGTTTTAGGACGTTGCGGTCCATTGTTTCTCTGGTTGTCGGGATCCGCTACCTCTCTGAAGACATTGAAGAATTACAATGACATATATCAGAGGTATGAAGAGATGTACCCTTAAACTAATGTTAGTTGGGAGATCTGTAGTCAAGTTTGGGACTAAGATCAGTCAAAAAGATTTATGAGCATATTGGCTCAATTAATCTGAATTAGGGGTTTGTGGCCAACTTGAGCTCGGCCCACTCAGGTAAAATGTTGAACATTTGTTTGGGCTCAACTCTTTTTATTTAACAATGCTGAGCATTGGTTTGGGTTCTGACAACTTCTTTTTTTGTCTTTTATTGAGTGTTGAGCACTCATTATGGCTCTGAGGCTTTATTTAAAGAACAATTTATGTTCCCTCAGTGCACACGTGAGGAGTACGTAGCGCGCTTAGCGCTGAGCGCCAGACTTAGAGCGCTAAGGTGCTTCCTGTGAGATAGCGCACATGTGAGGATCACGTGGTGCGCTTGGCGCTGAGCGCCAGTCAATGAGTGCAGAGTGCTCTTTATAAATAGCGCTCACGTGAGGAGCACGTGGTGTACTTGGCGCTGAGCGCCAACCTTGGAGCGCTGGGCGCTTCTTTTAAATTAGCGCTTGGAGCGTTGAGCGCCAGACTTAGAGCGCTAAGGCGCTTCTTTAAATTGGAGCGCTAAGGCTCTGCGGCGCTGTGCGTCAGACTTGGAGCGCTGAGACGCTTCTTTAAATTGGAGCGCTAGGAGCACTGCGGCGCTGTGTGCCAGTCTAGGAGCGCTAAGGCGCTTCTTTTTAATTGGAGCGCTAAGGCTCCTTTTAGGCAGTTTTGATCCGTTCTGTGCCTTGAGAATTAAATTCTCATTTATAAGAGATTTTGTCTCGTGGCTTTAAGAACAAGATTCTTATTTTTATAGGAGATGTTACAATCTCTTATGTTTTTGTGAAAAACTTTGTCTTTATGGATCTGTGATCTGAAGAGGATTAAGTTCTTCTCCCTCCCTTTTTATGATGAGATGCTATGATATCTTTTTGTGAAAGACCTCTGTCTTATATATCTATGATCTAGAAAAAAAACTAAGTTCTTCTTATTTTTTGATGAGACACTTTGATCTCTCTGTTTTATTTACCTTGAAGAAATTTTTCTTCTGAGAGCTTGCTCTTCTCTTTGAAATTTCTCAAAGTTTCTAGGGGGGTCCTCTGTATGAGACTTGAAGTCTTGGGGCCTTTATATAGTGGAGGCTGATCAGTTAAGGCAATTTTTTTTGGATTGATTTGGGGATGTTTCCCCACCATTAGATCTTTGATCCTAGAGCTTCTGTTTTACATAAAACATCTTTCTTGTTATTAACAAGATTAGGAAATTATTTTCGCATACAGAGATTACTCTGTATCTTGGTGATTTTTAATCACCATTGGATCTTTGATCCAACGGTGCTCTAATTTACAGAGCACAATCTTTCTTGTTTGAAAGATTTGAGGAGTATTTCATCAACAGAATTAAATTCTGTAATTTGATGATTTATCATATTCGTTAGATCTTTGATCCAACGGTGGAGAACATTTAGTTCTAGCACTTGGCGCTCTCGTGCCTTGCACGTGAGCGCTGCTTCAGAGTCTTTGACTCTTAGCGCTGGCGCACTTGGCACCAGCGCTCTCGTGCTTTGCACGTGAGCGCTGCCTCAGAGTCTTTGACTCTTAGCGCTTGCGCACTTGGCGCCAGCACTCTCGTGCTTTGCACTTGGCGCTAGCGCTCTCGTGCTTTGCAAGTGAGTGCTCCCTCAGAGTCTTTGACTCTTAGCGCTGGCGTACTTAGCGCTAGCGCTCTCGTGCTTTGAACATGAGCGCTACCTCAGAGTTTTTGACTCTTAGCGTTGGCGCTCTTGGCACTAGCGCTTTTATGAAGCGCTGCTTCATTTTAAATTTCAAAATTTGAACAGGGTTTTGCTCTGATTGGGGGAAACAAATGCCCCCCCACCGTTGCGCTCACGTGGCTTACACGTGAGTGTAGCGGTGGCAGCCTTTCCACCGTTGGATTGTTTCCCCTACCTATAAATAGGACCTTTGGCCCTTTGAGATAACTGCTTGTTCATCTTCTTGTTTTGTCTTTGTTTCTTGAGAATTTGATTCTCTTTCAGAGCCCAGCTCTCTGCCTCAGAAAACTCCTTTAGAGTTAAGGCTCCGTCAAATTTTTTGGTGAAATTTGAACCCATTAACAGAGCTTCGCTCTACTTAGATCACAGATCTTAAACATTTTTAGGGTTTCTCAACCCGTTAATTAAAAACCAGATCTTTGCACTTTCTAGATCATGGATCGAAAAAAGAAATCCTTTTTAGGGTTCTTTTAACCCATTAACGAAGAACTCTTAGAGTTCGCTTTACAGATCTTAAAAGGTCCTGAAGTTTTTAACTTCTGTAAAAAGCTTTGCTTTTAGGGTTTTTGATGGATTGTTCCATCTTATTCACAGAGCATAGCTCTTAAAATTTTTAAGGAATTTTATTCCTCCTATGATTAGAGTTGACAGATGTCACTCTGTTGCAGAGCGCTGCTCTCAAGGGAGTTTTACTCCTTGGCCCGAGGGGCCCTCATTAAATGAGAATCCTTTTAGGATTTCCTCATTAATAAGTGACTGTCTCATCAATGATGAGCCGTCATCTAGATTGTGTGGGTCCCCTTTGGTCTCTTTCCACTGCATTGCAGTGCGGTACGAATTTAAAGTACCAAGTGCCAGAACTTAACTGTAGTATTGACGGCTAACTTTTGTTCTTTTTCACGCAGGTACTATGTCTTTCGACATTTCTTTCCCGTTTGTTCGTTCGGAAAGCGGATTCCCTGAAGTGCCCGTAGATAGGAAAGTCTTCGCGTTGATCAAAGATCATGACCCGGAGCAAAAGAACCTTCACTTATGGGGGACGTGGTACAATCAGATCATCAGGGGTCGGCGCAGCTTTTCTTGCGCAGCACCTTCGGAGCCCATTCCGGCGATTCACTACGCCGACCCACCCCCAGTGAACTATACCGTGGAGGAGGTCAACTGGACTTCAGAGGGTCTCTTTCAGCCTTCTGTGGCCGCAATACCCGTACAGCCTCCAATGGCTTTGGATACATTAGGGCGACGTATATGTCAAGACGAGTCACGCTCTTGGGGACAACCATACATGATAGGCTTGACTCCCCGCCATCCAGCTGGGTACTTGCAATGGGCCCGGTATATTTTGTCTGCCAAGAGATCACAGCTGCTGAAGCTCGGGTTGTATCCCGCGATTTATGTTTCTCTCTTCCAGTATCCCACGCTCCCTGTATGGTGGGTCAAAGACTTTTTGGAACAATGGAACGTTTCAACTCACACCTTCTTTTTATTAGATCGGGAATTCTCAATCTCTTTAGAGGAGTTCACGGAGATCTCCGACTTGCTTGTCAGAGGGGAGCATTATGAGGAGCTACTTCCTCCTGATGAGTACGTCTTTGCTGCCAAGTCAGTAATGATGGGCCTTACCCCGGAGAACGCCATTCAATATCAATCTCCAAGTTTGATTAAGGTGTTGAATATCTATGAGAGCCTTTTTCTCGAATCCGGAAGCCGTGGGGTTAATTTCACATATTTCATTGCCCGTTTTCTCCTCTCAGAAGTTCTGTCGAAGGAAGCCGCGAAATTCGCCAAACTGGACGATCCTTTTGGCTTTGGTTTTGATAAACAGCCGACAGCGGAGGCGGATCAGAGGAGTTTCTTTCTCCTTGACACCCCGGTCGTCTCTTTCGCAGAGCTTGCAGCTTCTGAGATCGACGAAGAAACATTCTTTTTGGGGTTCCTCGGGCTATGGATAAGCTGGTTTGTGCTTCCGATGCACCCTTGCAATATGAGGCCGTCCGTTTTCTACCCAGCTCACCGAATGGTCATTGGGATGCAAGTAGCCGTCGTGGTCACTGGGTTTGCCCATTTGTATCATGGCTTCAGCTTAGCGGCAGACACTAAACCGGGGGTGCAGCCTGTAAACTTCCCAATGCATTATTTCACCTCGTGGCTCGAGCTGCATGTGCTCGGCGCCTTTGGAATTCACAAAAGGCCCCGTTTCTACGAAAGTTATCACTTTCCTCGGCTTATGCGTCTAGTTGATGCTTCTGATTTGGAACCGATTCCGCGAGAGGCTCAAGGCTTGATTCTTCACCCGCGTATGGTCGGCGATGTCATGACCTTCATCGATAAGGTCTTAAACATCGGCAAAGAATCCGCAAAGATGGTGCAGCCGCTGCGGGACACCTTTAAATACGCTGCCTCTACCTTGAAAGCTCGGGAGATTCTTCATTTATATTCAATCAGGCCGGGCTTTATAGTGTTTAGGCAGAACGATTCGGCGTTGTTCATGAGATACAACCCACATCGTTTCTCTCAACAATCTAGCTATAATCAGGGTGTCCCACTTGGCCTTCCTAGTTGAGCCGATTGCCACCGAAGAAGGTATTCGCAACGCGTTACACCATTTCATGAGGCTCAACACCGGGTCTAACTTCTTTATCAGCGAGTCGAGCTGCATCCCGAAGGTGTTGAACGTATACGTGGCATGGTACCAGCACGCGATGGGTGCTGTCATCATGGAAGAAAAGTGATTATTGCTTGATTCCAAGGGTGCTGACCCCGCTGGTAATCCAGCCGTTCCCTTGAAGCGACGGACCATCGTTCGTCCTCCCTTGAAAGAAGTTGCTGCGGCCGTGGTACCACACGTTATCCCCAAGATGCCCCTACCCCGTGTGCCTGTAAAAGCGGTAGCTACGGCGTCTCCTGAGTCGGGCATGGGTATGGAGATTGGGACCCGTCGCCCAAAGTTGCCGGCCAAGCGCAAGCTTGTGTTATCGGCTGTCAGCACTCGCTCGCAGAAGAAAAAGAAGTCGATACTTTCTGCAGACGTTGTATTCGTCCAGGAGCCTCATGCTCCTTACAGCGAGGGCCTGAGCGAATACGGTACCAATGAGGGTTTATTCCTTACGCCGGATGATACCGATCTAGAGGCGGCCATCGCGGTTTTCGAGCAACTAGCTTGCGATGAAGCAGCACTGGTCACCATTGCACAGTCAGGTAGACTTCAGTTGTATCTTTCCGCGGTTATATATATCATTATGCTTTGACTGACGCTTTCTTCTTCAACAGGTATCTCCGCCGAAGAGGCTCTTGCGGCTTCACTCAAGACTTTCGAAGAGGAAGAGAGGCTTCTCGCTTCCTTGGGCCTCGTTATACTTTGGCTCGTTGTGCTTTCATTTCCTTTTTCTTTATTCGTGGTTTAACCCTTCCTTTTCATCTTATTGCAGGTACTACCTCAACTCAGGTTATCCCAAGCGCAGCGCCGCTCCCGAGCGGTGATGCGGCGACGCTTCCAGGGCCCGCTATTGTGGCTCCAGCTCTCCCGTCAGCATCGCAGGAGGCTTCACTTAAACAGCCGATGACAGATGCCGTAACGGCTCCAGAGGTAGCTCTTGATTCGGACGATGATGTCTCTTTGACGGAGGTCTTGAGGAGATCACTTCTCACTGCCAAGGCCGACAAGAAGCGCAGAAAGCGTGCGGCGAGGGAACATGATGTCATCTTGGCCGTGGGTGTAGGTTCAAGCACCACCCTATCTGTAGCTACTCTCCAGAGGATGCTCCAGCTGCCCTGTCTACCGCTCATAGACAGGTCGTGCGTGTGGCTTAGAAGGCAACCGAGAGTCCACTGCCAGGTAATGTAATGCCCGGTCTTTTGACTTTTACTCAGTCCGCAAATTTTGATATACCATATCTTGCAGGACCAAGTATTGGCGATGAAGCAGCGGGTGAGAAGACGACAACCACAGAGCCCAAAGCGGTTACTCTTTCTCGAGAGTCGCTCTTTCCCCTTGCGGTTCCCTGCTATCGGCTGGCCTTGCGAGTGCCATGACGGCTCCCGTAGAATCAGGGGATGAAGCCACGGGCGCTGAAATTATTCTACTGAAGGCGAGCGAAGAAGCCGCAACGCCCGGTGATGCTTCCATCGTGGTTTTGGCCGATGACCGCTCAAGTAGGTCTTAGGCCGCTGTTTACTTTTTATTTCGCAATCCTTTTCAGTCCTTTCTGATGATATTTTGTTTGTTTCGAATGTAGGTGTGGTGAGCGCTGAGGTTGTACCACCCGAAGAAGCATCACCAGTTGCTGCTCTGACGGTCTCCGTCCCTTCGCCTTCTCTCTTGTCCTCTAAAATGCTGGAAGGTATGGGTTTGCGATTTACCTGGTCAAATTGTGGATACCATCTTACTTGTACTAACTGTACATTGTCACAACTTCGCAGGAGTCCTTTTTGACCACCTATATCAGGTGTTAAACCCACACTTCTCCTTCCCATCCGAAGTCGTCCTGCCCGCTGGCGTCGGTGAGTATAGTTTTTAACAAACATCTTTTTCCTTCTTCTATGGGCAGTCATGTTGTTGCTAACTCTTCTTTGCATTGATTGCATCATTACAGATTGAAGGAGGGGATGAGAGAACAGTCGCGCTACCGATGCTCCCAACTTTGCCACCTATCGCAGCCGGTATAGTAGACTCCATTGCTCGTGCATTTTTTTTTATCTCTTGATCCGATATCTGACTATGATTTGTTTTGCAGCAATCGCACCGACTCCGGCTCCCTTCGAGTCTCGAATTCCAATACCGACAGGGCCTTTTGTTAAACGCCCATCTTCCAGGGGTGCTGCGAATAGCTTGCGAATGTTGAGTGAATCCATCAAGGAGCTTGACGTCGAGGCCTTCGCATCTGCTGCAGATTTTATTGCTGAGGTTAATCTCATGTTGGCGATGCTCGTGAACTTCCACAGCAAGGGCATCGTCGAGTCTTGGGTTAACTACTGTAGGAAGATCGAGGCCTGTCTGTATGAGATCGAGTTCAGGCGTCCTGCTTCGGAAGTGTTGGCTTTGAACTCCCAGCGGGCTACATGGATTGAGCAGAGCGTTCCCTTCCTTCGCCATTTTGAACAAGAGGTGACCTTGAGGCGGAAGGAACGCGGGGAGGCTTTAAGCGAGTCTTCCCGACTGCATGCCGAGGTCAAAGCGAATGCTGCGCAACTGAGAACCATCTTTGATAATCTGCAGAGATGCATTTCAGATGGGCTGGCACTGAGGCAGAAGCTTGAATTCATCGAGTGGGTTACACAGACTCATGAGGCAGCTCAGCGGGAAATCGATAAGAAACTTTCATCCTGTTTGCAGCAACGGTCTCGAGTCGAAGCAGAGCTGGCCGCGGTGGTTGATCATGAAAAAGAGCTAAGAGGAGTGCGTGAGCGGCTTGTTGATTTGTTAAAATCTCCTCCTTCTCAATAGTCGTCTTTGTATCGATTGTAATTTATGAATAACATGTATTCATTTCATCATCATTTTTTTACCTTGTATGATGTATCTCATATTCAATTGAATTCATGAATAAAGGACACATTTTTTAATCTCCGACTATCGCTTTCTTTTCTTTGCTGTGTTGTTGGTATATTACTCTGGAAAGTGTGGCCTGTAGATAATAAAGAACATTTCATCTTAGCCTCCTTGTAGGGTAGCGATGGCTTAGGAAACAGGTTCAGGTCTGCTGCCTATGACTTTTCGATTTTATGAGTCGTGATGGTCTCATAAAGATTTTTCTCCCTACGAGTCGAGAGGATATCGTAGGTCTATTTTCTCCTTAGGAATCATGAGGATTCCTAAGTGTGCTTTCTCTTGAGTGTCGTAAGGATCTCGCAAGAGAATTTTCTCCCTTACAAGTCGAGAGGACTCGTAAGTGATTGGTGAGTTGACTTATCTCCGAGTCGAAGCATTGCTTTACAACAGAGAGGTCAGGAGTTGACATATATCCGAGTCGAAGCGTTGCTTTACGACAAGGAGGTCAGGAGTTGACATGTATCCGAGTCGAAGCGTTGCTTTATGATAGGGAGGTCAAGGGTTGACATGTATCCGAGTCGAAG
The DNA here is from genome assembly GCA_030015575.1 of Agapanthus africanus. NCBI lineage: Eukaryota > Viridiplantae > Streptophyta > Magnoliopsida > Asparagales > Amaryllidaceae > Agapanthus > Agapanthus africanus. The sequence continues at coordinate 123,227,314 of CM057350.1, read as the reverse complement.
CGTTGCTTGACGACAGGGAGGTCAGGGGTTGACATGTATCCGAGTCGAAGAGTTGCTTGACGACAGGGAGGTCAGGGGTTAACATGTATCCGAGTCGAAGCGTTGCTTGACGATTGGGAGGTCACGGGTTGACATGTATCCAAGTCGAAGCGTTGCTTGACGACAAGGAGGTCAGGGTTTGACATGTATCCGAGTCTAAGCGTTGCTTGACGACAGGGAGGTCAGGGTTTAACATGTATCCAAGTCGAAGCGTTGCTTTACGACAGGGAGGTCGGGGGTTGACATGTATCCGAGTCGAAGCATTGCTTTACGACAAGGAGGTTAGGAGTTGACATGTATCCGAGTCGAAGCGTTGCTTTACAGTAGGGAGGTCAGGGGTTGACATGTATCCGAGTCGAAGCGTTGCTTTACGACAGGGAAGTCAGGGGTTGAAATGTATCCGTGTCGAAGCATTGCTTTACGACAAGGAGGTCAGGGTTGACATGCATCCGAGTCGAAGCGTTGCTTAACGACAAGAAGGTCAGAGGTTGACATGTATCCGAGTCGAAGCATTGCTTGACGACAGGGAGGTCAGGGGTTGACATGTATCCGAGTCAAAGCGTTGCTTGACGACAGGGGGGTCAGGGGTTGACATGTATCCGTGTCGAAGCATTGCTTTACGACAAGAAGGTCAAGGGTTGACTCTAGGTTGTCTGTGCACCGTAGAGTCTTGGAACTGGGGACTTTGCCGTGGCTCCAATTGATGATGTCGCGTCCATGCTCTGTTGGCATGAGGAAGAACACCGTTGTTGGTCTCTAGGCTGTAGAGGTGGCCGTCGAGATTTGGAACTAGGGACTTTGCCATGGCTCCGCTTCGTTGCGACCTTGAGGTCGGTTGTTGATGTTGCATCTGCATCCTGCTGGAGTTGAGAAGGAACGCCGTGTTGGTCTTCTGGTATGCAGATATTGCCGCTGAGACCCGACTCTCCCTTTGGTAGAGTTTGTTTATGCCCATGGATTGTATACAGGGGTCAGTATGGACTTACCTGCAGGGCAAATGTTTCATTTTTTTTAATTTTTTTTATTTCTTTCCGCGACGCTCTATTATTTCAGCTTTTTATATCACGAAAGTCACGATTGCCCAATCATTTTGGCTATTTTTCTTTTTACTCGCTGCTTTTTATTGCGAGTTGCCCAATCATTTCGGCTATTTTTTGTATGCATATATTTTACTTGCTGATTTTGTTGCAAGCTGCCCAATCATTTCGGCTATTTCATATACATTTCTTTTACTTGCTGATTTTGTTGCAAATATGGAACTTGGAACCTGATGCCAATCTTAGCATCAGCATCGCTACAACTGAAATATTGTAAGGAGCGAATCATCATTTGCCATGAAAGGACTTGGAATTTGATACCGATTTAGGCATCAGCATCGATACCGCTGGGACATTGACAAGAGCGAATCATCATTTGCCTCTGTCGATTCGAACAAAGGTGGCTTAGCAAACAGGTTAGGATCCTGTCGACTAAGGATTTTGATTTCATGAGCCGTAAGGGTCTCATAAAGGTGTTTCTCCTTACGAGTCGTGAGGATCTCATAGGTGTATGTTCTCCTTTAGAAGTCGTGGGGACTTCTAAGTGATGTGTTCTCTTGTAAGTCGTAAGGATCTTACAAGGGTGTTTTCTCCTTATAAGTCGAGAGGACTTATAGGGGCTGTTCACCAAATAAGGGGATTTCACGCCATCGGCGGAAGTTGGTGAGGGAGACATTTATTTGTATCCGTGGATTGTATACGAGGGTCAATATTGAACCGCTTGTAGGGCAATATCGGGGTGTATGACGGCTTAAGAAGAGGTTTAGATCCCTGTAGCTTAAGGGTTTTGAATCCTATGAGCCGTGAGGGTCTCATAAGGGAATTCTCCTTACGAGTCATGAGGATCTCGTAAGTGTAACTTCTCCTTAGGAATCGTGGGGATCCCTAAGTGTGTTGCTCCCTTGTGAGTCCTAAGGATCTCGCGCGGGTATTTTCTCCTTACAAGGTCGAGAGGACCTTACAAGTGTTTTTAACGAGATTGCGCCCTTTCGGGTTTTCACAAACTCGCCGGTAGCCCTGCTTTTTTTACTCACAGAGCCCTTTCAGGTTTTCATCCGTGCCCATTTCTCTTATGGACGTACCGTTTTTTGTTTTGTTTTTGCGTCAGCCTTAGGATGTTGCGGTTTGTAGTAGTTTAAGGACGTTACAGCCCGTAGTTAGTTTTAGGACATTTCGGTCTGTTGTTAGTTTTAGGACATCTCGGTCCATTGTTGGTTTTAGGACATCTCGGTCCATCGTTAGTTTTAGGATGTTGCGGTCCATCGTACGTTTTCGAGGCGAGCTTTCACCGGATACTATTTATAGATTGGACTCAGGAAGATAGCGAGCGGAGATAGGCGTCGTCTATCATTGACCTAGGCCGTGACTCGTTAGGCGTAGTATTTTTTCATGAACCGGCCTTTTATTGGCCTGAAGGGTCTTTCGCCATGTATATTCATGAGCAAGTAAGCCCCACCTTGGTAGATTTTGTCTATGATGTACGAACTTTCATAGTTCGGCTCGAACTTTCCCCGTTTGGCACGATTGGGGATCATAGGTCTCTTGACCACTAGCACGAGTTCGCCTTGGCGGAGTGTTCTCGGCCTAGTCAATCTTTCGTATGAGCGCATCATTTTTGCTTTGTAAGCCTCCAAGTTTTGCTGCGCCATGAGCCGGGTTTCGTCAAGGGCGTCGAGCTCCTCAAGCCGAAGATGAGCATTCTCTTCGTCTGTTAGCTCATAATGAACCGCCACTCGTAGGGAGGGTAGCTCTATTTCCAAAGGGAGTACTGCTTCAGTGCCGAATACTAATGCATACGACGTTGTGTTTGTGGCGATTTTGAACGTGGTCCGATACGCACAGAGAGCTTCATACAGTCTCTCATGCTAGTCCTTTTTATCTCTGGACACCATCTTCTTTATGATCTTCGTCAAGGTCTTGTTAAAATCCTCAGCTAGACTATTAGCTCGGGGATTATAGACCGAAGAGTATCTCCAGTCTATGCTATACTGCTGTGTGAAGCGGCTGATTCTGTGACTTCTGTAGGCTAGCCCGTTATCGGAGATAATCCGTCGTGGAGTACCGAACCGATAGATGACGTGTGTCTTAAAGAAATGGAGAATATTCTCCGTCTTCACTTCTCTTAGTGGTATGGCTTATGCCCACTTAGAGAAGTAATCGGTCGTCGCCAATATGAACCGATGTCCTCTAGACGACGCTAGTTCGATGGGTCTAATTATGTCAGTTCCCCACATTTCGAACGGCCAGCTAGCCACCGTTGGGTGTAACGGATTTGGATGCTGATGGATGAAATCCTTGTGAATCTGGCACGAGTGGCACTGCTTCGCATATTTGAGGCAGTCCTGAATCATCGTGGGCCAATAGTAGCCAATCCTTTTGATCTTTAGCATCATCTTCGGCCCGGCTTGATGAGAACCGCAGAGTCCGTCATGAGTTTCTTAGACGATTTTCTTTGCTTCTTCCTATCCTAGGCATCTTAGCCACAGAGAGTCGAACGACCTTTTTGTAACATTTTCAAAATTTGGAAATAAATAAAAGGAATTAATTAAATAATAAAATACCGATTTAAGAAGATATCAAAACCAAATGAGACATTTCCATAAGTAGTATGTAAAACAAATTAAATTAAAATTTTAATATGTAACATAAATAAATTATAAGGGTTTTAATGAGAAATTTAGCTTCATTTTAGTTAAAAGAGTGTTATGCAATGACATAGTTAGTGATGGGTCTTTGTGTAAAAAGTTAGAAAAGTTGTGCAAATTAAGAAATGTGGAGGGTGTAAGTGCAAAATGGTAGATAATGTTTTAGTTCAGATATATCACCAAAATAAAATATATTGGTGTGATGTTGTGTTGACACCACCTCCTTTCATGCACAACAACCACACCACACCTCCTCCTTACATGAGGATGGCACCCTTTAGCCTTTGCCACCTCCTCCTTCATCTTATCCTTCTTTTTTGTCACATATAACCCATGTTCAGATCATTAATCCAATTAAACTTCTGAAAATTTCAAACCAAAGTGAAAGAGAACACTTAAAATTCAAAAAGGGAAATAAAGGAGAAAAGAAGTGAAGAAGAGAAACTAGGCAAGGAGTTCATCATCAAGCTAGGACTAGGAGCTTGTGCATCTTGGAGAGTGTAATTCCAACAAGTTATTGTAGGTAAAATCCTCATCCACAGTAGAGATTTAAATTCTGGAATTAGTTTAAGTTGAAATCCAATGTCTATAATATCGTATTTTTAGTAAAACTGAACTCTGTAATAATCTGCTATAGTTTAGATAAAAATCAACTTAACAAAACAGTGCCAAAATGTTTTATGTTGGACCTAGAACAAACTATAGGAATACGAGCAGGGGAGCTCGGAATTTGGCCGGCGACCATAAGAGGAATTTCGGCGTCGCCGGATTTGTAGGGCGCTAGGGTGTTTTGGGTTGTTGAGTAGGTCTCTGTGTATGTGTTTGGATAATTTGGTATTGTTTAATTAAGTTAGTTTAATTGTATACTAAATCTGGGAGCTAATATCAGAAAAAGGTATCAAAAATCTAAAATACGACATGGTTAAAACGTAACGCGTTCTGTTTTCAGTCGCGATCCAGCGTTGGGTTAAGTTTCAATGAGATTAAGTGTTAGATCGTTGTTATAGTCGTATGTAATGTAATTAGCACGTATAACTTGTGTTTTCTTGATTTTTTTGCCGTATCGGAGTAGCCGTTTCCTTATACAAGTTAATGTTTGATGTTAGATTCAAATACGGGGACTTCGGAGGTCGCAAGGAAAGGAAAAGAATTGGTGATTCCTGAGTAGTTACGACGTATTCCGGTGAGTATATTTACATCTACGGGGGGGAGTCGGGTGGATAGCATATAGCACCCCCGCAACATTATAACTCTTATTATGATATCTAGTTAAGTTTAGCTTTTCTTCAAAATATTGATATAGTATTGCATCTTGTACGCCCTCCATTTGCATAAAGTTTCATATATAGTTTTTAAATGGGATATACGTGATATTTGGTCCGTACGATATGGATATAGTTTGATGGATTGGTATGAGAGATCATGCCAAAATTGAGATGATATGGATATAGTTAAATGATGAGATATAATACAAGAGTTGATACGTATTGGAAATGAGGAATTTGTATGACGAGTGATGGTCAATTTATCATTTGATTCGTAGAGTTAGATTATATTCTGTATAGGATGTAATACTTGTATGAGCTATATTCTTTTAAAAACCATGGTTCGTTGTCTTTTAAATAAACTACCAAGATGCGTGCCAGTTTCTAAAACAAATATCTATTTTAAATCTAGAACAGCTTCCTTATTTCAAACTTAACGTTGTGATCATTTCTAAAAGATAATTGTATAGCTCATAGCAAATAATTACAAAAAGTACGTTTAGATTACTTTACAGTCTTGCATTATATATTCTATATTATATGTTTCTGCATTACGCACACTCTGATAGAACACTGCATAACCACCAATGAGTGTTATGCTGCACAGGCACGCGAATGTATGTTATACTATACCTCATTGGTACTGCCATGTCACTGTAGAACCGTGCTGTTATATATGTATTAAAATAAATAGATTGTTACACCGTAGAACACTTGCACAAATACTAATGATTGCCATGTCGCACGAGCACAGATGCGTATGCTACACTACACATTATTAGTAGTACCATGACACAGTAGAACTGAAATCTATAATTATGTGATATAATCATGTAGTCTTCTTTATTCCTGTTGTAAATTACGATTTTTAGTACTATAGATGCTATATTTGATTCTTATGGATTTTCTGAATATTTTACCTGATGATATATATCGGTGGTATGGGACGCTGTTATATATGTATATATATAATATATCATCAATACAATCTATGCAAGTTTCTTATTCCTCACTTGATATTTTTATATGATGAGAAAACGTCCACCATGAGATTTGGGTTTCCTGATTTTGATATCCGAACCGAGTTGGGGGTCATACGGTTTCGGATTTGTGTAATATCCAGACTGAGTCGGGGGGCATACAGTTGGATACATGGTGGACCCGGTCGAGACCGAGGGGCAGGATAGCCGCATTATAGGCGGGGAGCCTAACGAGGTAACTCGATTCCTGAAATATAAATGAACACGGCAGTTATCCAGGAGATACTGACCGTAGATAGAAATGAGCACGGCAGATATCCAGGGGATACTGACCGAGGTTCGATTAGGCACGGCGGATATCCCGGGGATACTGATTGTAGCCAGGATACCGGGTGGCGATCATCTGTTGAGTTGGTGTCAATGATATTTGCAGTTATGTGTCGATGCTGGACACGAGAGATTTCGGATTTTGATGTCGATACTGGACATCTATATATGTTTATATATATTGATATGATCATTATCATGAGGTACACAGTTAGATATTGCCTATTGGATTTAACCAGGACTGATCCGGAGGACAATACCTGCGTATATTTGTTCAGACATTCATAGACACAAAAGGAATTATAATACGGATTATAGATTCATGATTTTGACTCATATGACATTGAGATAGTATACTTGGGATTGCATGATAGTTAGTATTGCACATATGCATATCATATAGTACATCGGTATAGATTATGATAGTACTATACTTATGACCTAGCTATCGTCATGCATTTCGATTTCTACCTTTAGATGTACTTTTATTCACTGAGTTGGCAACTCATCCCCGTTGTGCCATAGTTTCTTGCAGGTTTTACCGCTTGGATTATCAGCGGCTTGGGCACACATTCTTTTAGGGATTGATGGGTAAGTGAGTTATTATTGTATCGTACCCACTATTGATTATTCATATATTCTTGTATCTAGCGGAAACTCCATCAACTTAGAAATGATATGTTATGGACTTAGAAGCGAGACTTAGATTTTCTTTGTGGTGATGTCGCACTCTTTACAGTCGACTTCTGATATAAATTGTTTAGCTGTTCCGTCTTTTGGATGTGAAAGCTGGCTTCCGATGGGATGCTGTGTTATTGTGGTTGTTGTATCGGGTTTTTATATAAAATTTTCAAAGGAAGCGCGGTCATATTTTCAAAATGTCATAGATGATTTTCAAACATACTTAGTTAAATTTAAAGGTTATTTAAACTGGTTCCATCTGATGACTATTTTAAACTCACCTCCAATATTTTCAAAAAGGTTTAGATTCCGGGTTTTGGCTTACTTAAACCGCGTCGATATCTTTAGATGTCATGTGATTTAAGTGCCGGTCACGTGCCACATTTGGGTCGTGACAAAGTTGGTATCAGAGAGTTTGGTTTAACCTTTATTTGAGTCTAGATTGACTATATGGAGTCTGGGAATATATTTTGTTACCTGGGCTTGACCTTATAGGACTTAGACTTGACTTTGGGGGTCTTATACCCGAACTTTCGTTTTATAGGATGACCTTTGTTGATGGAGTATGTATTAAGTAGAGTGACGTACCGTACATATGTTCCGCGGCATATTTACGATATGATACTCCGTCTAAGATACCTTAGGATTTATATCTTGAGATCTTCCTTCTATTCCTTCCGTTGATCTATCTTCGTCAGTGCATGATTGATTGCTTCGATCGCCATGTTATGAGGGCCATGAGGGCTGCAGTTAGAGATACGGTCAGAGCAGACTTGTCTAGGATAAGGACTGACTGGGGTGACTTTTCGATGATATAGAGGCGCATCGTTTATTCATATATGATCGAGTTCAAATAGTGGAGCAAGTTTCTTCGAGATCCGCACCAGATGGTAGAGTCATTGTTAGAGATCAGACAGACTTGAGACATGATATTTTTCCCCTCTGTGAAAATCGTGGTGTCGCGTACTTTTTAGACAACGGTAGCATCATTGTTGAGGCTATCGAGATATTGCTTCCTGAGTTCATGAAGTTAAATGGTTGACGACGTTACCAGTATAGAGGGATCAACAGGATTCATAGCCGTTCAGATGTAATATGGTTAGGATTTTTAATCCGTTGTGACGCTTCAATATGAGATTGGTGAAATTGATGTACTTCTTTCGGTGGAGTTTGTTCAGACCAGGTGCAAGTAATTCAAGAAGGAGATCGTGTAGTAAGATTTCCTCCGACAAATGGGGACGAATCTTCAAAGGTGAGATTAGCCAGAATTCTTTACAGGGTATCAGAAGTAACGGATTTGCTAAATTCTCCAAGTGTGCTTTCTGGCTGAATAGTGTAGATTTCTTGGGTTACGTAGTCGCAAGAGATGGGATACGTGTGGTCCCAAGGAAGATAGAGGCGGTACATCACTGGCCCAGACTTGTGTCAGTTTTTGATGTTCGAAGTTTCTTGGGTCTGGCCGGTTATTACAGACGTTGTGTGCAGGATTTTTCTCAGATCGCTGCACCGTTAACCGGATTGACTAGGAAGGAAGTTCCATTTCTTTGGACAAATGCATGTGAGCAGAGTTTCCAGTAGTTGAGGACTCGCTTGACAACTTTACCTGTCTTATCGTTACCTTCCGGGTCAGGTTGTTTTGTAGTATATTGTGATGCCTCTCGAGTGGGTTTAGGCTGTGTATTGATAAAGTACGATAGCATTGTAGCTTATGCTTCTTGGTAGTTGAAGAGGCACGAGCAGAACTAGCCCACTCATGATTTAGAGAGGGCTGTAGTAGCTTTCGCACTTAATATTTGGAGACATTACTTGTACGGTGAGTCGTGCCAAATCTTCACAGATCATAAGAGCTTAAGTGTATTTTTCAGCAGAGGGATTTGAATCTAAGGCAGTGTAAATGGATGGAACTCGTGAAGGATTACGATTGTGAGATCTTGTATCATCCAGGCAAAGCAAATGTTGTAACAGATGCTTTGAGTCGGAGACCTGGAGGTAGCCTATCTCATTGCGCACCTTGCAGAGACAGTCTTCTACAGACTGGCAGATTTTGTGTGATAGTCGTATACAGTTTGAGTTCACCCCGACAGGAGGACAGTTAGCACATGTTCGCACCTGACCTCAGTTATTGGATCGTATTCGAGAGATACAGTTCGCAGATGCTCGTATATCGGAGATTATGGATCAGGTTAGGCAGGGCAGAGAGTCGGAGTTCGTGATAGTTGACCATAGAGTATTACGTTTTGGGACTCGTCTTTGTGTTCCAGATTCTGATGGATTGAGACGTGAGATCTTAGAGGAGGCCCATCGATCAGCATACAGTATTCATCCTGGTTCCACCAAGATGTGTCATGACTTGAGGGATGTTTATTGGTGGGAAGGAATGAGGAGGGATGTTGCAGAGTTGGTTTCAAGATGCTTAACTTGTCAGCAAGTCAAGGCAGAACACCAGAGGCCGGCGGGAGAATTGCAGCCCTTGCCCATTCCAGAGTGTAAGTGGGAACAGATTTCCATGGATTTCATGTGGGTCTACCTAGGACTAGCAGAGGGTATGATTCCATCAGGGTGATTGTTGATAGATTGACAAAGGCGGCTCACTTTCTTCCGGTGAAAACGATGTATGGGTTTGCACAGTATGCTCAGATTTATATCGACGAGATTATCCGATTGCATGGAATTCCGACGAGCATAGTGTCAGATAGGGTTACCCAGTTACTAGTAAGCTATGGCAGAAACTTCAAGAAGCTCTTGGTAAACGATTGAGTTTTAGTACGGCTTTTCACCCACAGACAGATGGTTAGTCAGAGCAGATCATTCAGACTCTTGAGTATAGTCTTCGTGCTTGCAGCCTTGATTTTAGTGGTAGTTAGGATCGTCGCCTACCTTTGATGGAATTTTCGTACACCAACAGTTTTCAGGAGACGATCCAGATGACACCCTTTGAAGTTTTATATGGGAGGAAATGTCGATCATCCGTTTGCTGGACGGAACTGAGTGAGAGTAGCATTTTTGGGACCGCAGATAGTACAAGAGACTACGGAAATGATTCAGTTAATACGGGACAGAATGAAGGCGGCCCAGTGCAGACAGAAATCATATGTAGATCGACGACGTCGTAGACTCGAGTTTGATGTGGGAGATCATGTGTTCCTTCGTGTATCTCCGATGAAAGGTGTGATGCGTTTCGGGAAAAAGGGAAAGCTCAGCCCCAGATATGTCGGACCCTATGAGATTCTGGAGAGAGTGGGTGCTGTAGTTTATCGTTTAGCACTTCTACCGAGTTTTCCCGATGTGCATCCGGTGTTTCATGTATCGATGCTTCGCAAATATCTTCACGATCCTTCTCACGCGATCCAGCATCCAACCTTACAGCTTGAGCCGGATTTATCTTACACAGTCCAGCCAGTCGCTATTATAGACAGGCAGGCAAAGAAACTAAGATCGAGGGTACTTCCATCTGTAAAGGTTCTTTGGCGAGGAAAGAATCGCGAAGAGATTACTTGGGAGACCGAGGATGCGATGCAGAAGAAATTTCCACATCCTTTTGAGGGTGCGCTTAGTTCAGTTTTAAATTCAGGGACTGAATTTTCTTAAGGGGGGAATATTGTAACATTTTCAAAATTTGAAAATAAATAAAAGTAATTAATTAAATAATAAAATGCCGATTTAAGAAGTTATCAAAACCAAATGAGACATTTCCATAAGTAGTATGTAAAACAAATTAAATTAAAATTTTAATATGTAACATAAATAAATTATAAGGGTTTTAATGAGAAATTTAGCTTCATTTTAGTTAAAAGAGTGTTATGCAATGACATAGTTAGTGAGGGGTCTTTGTGTAAAAAGTTAGGAAAGTTGTGCAAATTAAGAAATGTGGAGGGTGTGAGTGCAAAAGGGCAGATAATGTTTTAGTTCTGATATATCACCAAAATAAAACATATTGGTGTGATATTGTGTTGACACCACCTCCTTTCATGCACAAGAACCACACCACACCTCCTCCTTGCATGAGGATGGCACCCTTTAGCTTTTGACACCTCCTCCTTCACCTCCTCCTTCTTTTTTGTCACATATAACCCATGTTCAGACCATTAATCCAATTAAACTTCTGAAAATTTCAAACCAAAGTGAAAGAGAACACTTAAAATTCAAAAAGGGAAATAAAGGTGAAAAGAAGTGAAGAAGAGAAACTAGGCAAGGAGTTCATCATCAAGCTAGGACTAGGAGCTTGTGCATCTTGGAGAGTGTTATTCCAACGAGTTATTGTAGGTAAAATCCTCATCCACAGTAGATATTTAAATTCTGGAATTAGTTTAAGTTGAAATCCAATGTCTATAATATCGTATTTTTAGTAAAACTGAACTCTGTAATAATCTGCTATAGTTTAGATAAAAATCAACTTAACAAAACAGTGCCAAAATGTTTTATGTTGGACCTAGAACAAACCATAGGAATACGAGCAGGGGAGCTCGGAATTTGGCTGGCGACCATAAGAGGAATTCCGGCGTCGCCGGATTTGTAGGGCGCTAGGGTGTTTTGGGTTGTTGAGTAGGTCTCTGTGTATGTGTTTGGATAATTTGGTATTGTTTAATTAAGTTAGTTTAACTGTATACTAAATCTGGGAGCTAATATCGGAAAAAGGTATCAAAAATCTAAAATACAACATGGTTAAAAAGTAACGCGTTCTGTTTTCAGTCGTGATGCAGCGTTGGGTTAAGTTTCAGTGAGGTTAAGTGTTAGATCGTTCCTATAGTCGTATGTAATGTAATTAGCACGTATAACTTGTGTTTTCTTGATTTTTTTGCCGTATCGGAGTAGCCGTTTCCTTATACAAGTTAATGTTCGATGTTATATTCAAATACAGGGACTTCGGAGGCCGCAAGCAAAGGAAAAGAATTGGTGATTCTTGAGTAGTTACGACGTATTCCGGTGAGTATATTTATATCTAAGGGGGGAAAGTCGGGTTGATGGCGTATATCACCCTCTTAACATTATAACTCTTATTATGATATCTAGTTAAGTTTAGCTTTTCTTCAAAATATTGATATAGTATTGCATCTTGTGCGCCCTCCATTTGCATAAAGTTTCATATATAGTTTTTAAATGGGATATACGTGATATTTGGTTCGTACGATATGGATATAGTTTGATGGATTGGTACGAGGGATCTTGCCAAAATTGAGATGATATGGATATAGTTAAATGATGAGATATAATACAAGGGTTGATACGTATTGGAAATGAGGAATTTGTATGACGAATGATGGTCAATTTATCTTTTGATTCGTAGAGTTAGATTATATTCTGTTTAGGATGTAATAGTTGTATGAGCTATATTCTTTTAAAAACCACGGTTTGTTGTCTTTTAAATAAACTACCAGGATGCGTGTCAGTTTGTAAAACAAATATCTATTTTATATCTAGGGCAGCTTCCTTATTTCAAACTTAACGTTCCGATCATTTCTAAAAGATAATTGTATAGCTCATAGCAAGTAATTACAATCAGTACGTTTAGATTACTTTACAGGCTTGCATTACATATTCTATATTATATGTTTCTGCATTACGAACACTCTGATAGAACACTGCACAACTACCAATGAGTGTTATGCTGCACAGGCACGCGAATGTATGTTACACTACACCTCATTGGTACTGCCATGTCACTGTAGAACCGTGCTGTTATATATGTATTAAAATAAATAGATTGTTACACCGTAAAACACTTACACAAATACTAATGATTGCCATGTCGCACGAGCACAGATGCGTATGCTACACTATACATCATTAATAGTAGCATGACACAATAGAACTGAAATCTATAATTATGTGATATAATCATGTAGTCTTCTTTATTCCTGTTGTAAATTACGATTTTTAGTACTATATATGCTATATTTGATTCTTATGGATTTTCTGAATATTTTACCTGATGATAAATATCGGTGGACACTGTTATATATGTATATATATAATATATCATTAATACAATCTATGCAAGTTTCTTATTTCTCAGTTGATATTTTTATATGATGAGAAAACGTCCACCATGAGATTTGGGTTTTCTGATTTTGATATCCGAACCGAGTTGGGGGTCATACGGTTTCGGATTTGTGTAATATCCAGACTGAGTCGGGGGGCATACAGTTGGATACATGGTGGACCCGGTCGAGACCGAGGGACAGGATAGCCGCATTATAGGCGGGGAGCCTAACGAGATAACTCGATTCCGGAGATATAAATGAACACGACAGTTATCCAGGGGATACTGACCATAGATAGAAACGAGCACGGCAGATATCCAGGGGATACTTACAGGGGTTCGATTAGGCACGGCGGATATCCAGAGGATACTGATCATAGCCAGGATACCAGGTGGCGATATCTGTTGAGATGGTGTCAACGATATCTGCAGTTACGTGTCGATACTGGACACGAGAGATTTCGGATTTTGATTTCGATACTGGACATCTATATATGTTTATATATATTGATATGATCATTATCATGAGGTAAACAGTTAGATATTGCCTATTGGATTCAACCAGGACTGATCCGAAGGACAGTACCTGTGTATATTTGTTCAGACATTCATAGACACAAAGGGAATTATAATACGGATTATAGATTCATGATTTTGACTCATATGACATTAAGATAGTGTACTTGGGATTGCATGATAGTTAGTATTGCACATATGCATATCATATAGTATATCGGTATAGATTATGATAGTACTATACTTATGACCTAGGTATCGTCATGTATTTCGATTTCTGCCTTTAGATGTACTTTTATTCACTGAGTTGGCAACTCATTCCCGTTGTGCCACAGTTTCTTGCAGGTTTTACCGCTTGGATTATCAGCGGCTTGGGCACACATTCTTTTGGGGATTGATGGGTAAGTGAGTTATTATTGTATCATACCCACTATTGATTATTCATATATTCTTGTATCTAGCGAAAACTCCATCAACTTAGAAATGATATGTTATGGACTTAGAAGCGAGACTTAGATTTTCTTTGTGGTGATGTCGCACTCTTTACAGTCGACTTCTGATATAAATTATTTAGTTGTTCCGTCTTTTGGATGTGAAAGCTGGCTTCCGATGGGTTGCTATGTTATTATGGTAGTTGTATCGGGTTTTTATATAAAATTTTCAAAGGATGCGCGGTCAGATTTTCAAAACGTCATAGATGCTTTTCAAACATACTTAGTTAAATTTAAAGTTTATTTAAACGGGTTCCAACTGATAACTATTTTAAACTGACCTCCAATATTTTCAAAAAGGTTTAGATTCCGGGTTTTGGCTTACTTGAACCGCGTCGATGTCTTTAGATGTCATGTGATTTAAGTGCCGGTCGCGTGCCACATTTGGGTCGTGACACTCTTATACAACGTGTCATTGACGAAGGCAAAAGATAGAGCTCGTTTAATGAGGTGATGTCTTGAGGACGCATGTTCAGGTGTTTGACGGGATTTGAAGTAGTCTATAAAGACTTCTCTCCAATCCTTAGCCTTCTCCTGGTCTTTTATTTGTAGGTCCATTGTTTGGTCGCTCCCTTTTCTTCGGACGACTCCGGAGGTATTTCTGCTGGCGCAATAACCTGACGGCTTTGCACAACGATCCTCACGTCATCGAGGTTTTCGTCAGCCAGTTCTTTAGCGAGTTTGGCTAATGCATCTGCTTTGCTATTTTCCGCACGCGGTATGCTTTCCAGGGCGTAGGAAGGGATCTGAGTTAGCAATTGCCACACTCTCTCACCGTACTTCACCAACTCTAGTTTGCACGTTTGATAGTCGCCGTTCACTTGACTAACGACCAGCTGGGAGTCTCCGTATATGAGGAGGTTTTTGATTCCCATGTCGACAGCGATCTTAAGACCTACTATCAAAGCTTCATATTTGGCTTCATTGTTCGTCCTCGGCTCTGTTAAGAAAAAGGCAAAGCGCATTATCCCTCCTTGTGGAGCCACGAAGATGAGGCCTACCCCATATTTGATTATGGGGGAGCTGTGCTTTCGTTTCTTCATGGAAGAAGCCCGATTGAAGTAGAGTTCCCATCGGGTGTCATTCTCTCTTCTCCTCCCGTCGATCGTGTCAAACGCGTGGTCGGCTGGAAACTCGCAATTTAGGGGTGAGTCGGCAGGTATCGGATGCTCAGCGAGGAAGTCGGCGATGGCCTGGCCTTTCACTACCTTGAGGGGACGATAAGTTATCGAGAACTCCATCAATAGGAGGGCCCATTTAGCGAGCCTTGCCGTTAGTATGACTCTTGACATCAAATACTTGAGAGGATCCACTTTTGATATGAGATGGACCTCATGCGCCAAAGCATAGTGTCTGAGCTTCGTTATCGCGAAGATTAACGCCAGGCAGTGTTTTTCGATAGGAGAGTAGTTTTTTCTGCCCCCAGGAGAACTCGACTCAAATAGTAGAGGGCTCTCTCCTTCCCTTGGTCGTTTTCTTGTGCCCATAGCGCGTCTAAGGAACCTTCAAGGGCTGTTGTATATAGGATGAGAGGCTTTCCCTTGACCGGAGCGGTCAGTACCGGCGGATTCTACAGGTATTGCTTGATTTCATCCAGTGCGCTTTGGCATTTGCGATCCCATACAAATGGGGTCCCCTTCTTCATTAGATGACTGTAGGGACGGCACTTGCCGGAGAGATTGGCTATGAACCGTCGAATATAAGCGAGCTTCTCTTGGAGAGATCGCAGTTGCTTGAGAGTTCTAGGCGGAGGCATTTCCATGACCGCCTTGATCTTTGATGAGTCTATCTCGATGCCCCGGCGTCGTACGATGAATCCTAGGAATTTACCTGAGGAGACTCCAAACGCGCATTTGAGGGGGTTCGTCTTCAAGTTGTATTTTCGTAGGCGCTGAAACACAATTTTCAGATGCTCCCAATGTTCCTCGGACGATTTGCTTTTAATCACGAGGTCGTCGATATAGCATTCGACGATTTCATGTATGAGATCATCGAAAATCTTCGTCATGGCCCTCTGATAGGTGGCGCCGGCGTTCTTCAGACCGAAAAGCATCACTTTGTAGCAGAATATGCCCAGAGGAGTTCGGAAAGCAGTATGCTTCTGGTCTTCGGGATGCATCTTTATTTTATTGTACCCTGACGAGCCGTCCATAAAGGAGAAGACTTCGTGAGTGGACGTGTTGTCTATCATCAACTTGGTTACTGGTACGGGAAAATCGTCTTTCGGACAGGCTTTGTTAAGGTCCCGAAAGTCCACGCAGATGCACACCGTCCCATTTTTCTTCATTACTGGGACAATGTTGGCAATCCAGTCGGGGTACTGAACTTCTTGGATGAAGCCGGAGTCGATTAGCTTCTTGACCTCTGCGTTGATGCTCATTTCAAGTTCAAGCCGCATTCTTCTCGGTGCTTATTTGATTGGCTTGACGTCCGGAGATATCGCCAATTTGTGCACGACTATTTCTGGATTTAGTCCCGGCATCTCAGAGTAGTTCCATGCGAAGCAGTCTTTATACTGTATGAGCACTTCTTTGAGCGTAGCCACCTTTTCTTCAGACAACAGCTCACTGACGAACATCGGCCGTGGGTCGTTTGCCGTTCCCAAGTCGATTTTTCTGAGGTTATCTGCATTAGTATGTATCCCATCTTCCAGCTCTTTTGGCGCCGGTGGAAATTCAAACATCAACTCATCTTCATCCTTATTTTCGAAGCACCAGGAGAGGTCATCCATATCCTTAGGCACTCCTTCTTCTGACAGTGTTATCACGTGATAGGTACGAGATTGTTTCCAAGACCGATATTGATCTGGTTCTACTCTTGCCATATACGTGGCTTTCGGTACATGCTTTTATGGTGGGGTTACCCTCCAACTGCTGGATAGAGTGAACCTGCCTTGCTGATACTGGTCTTCTAGCCAGTTTTTGAATGTGAAGCAATCTTCAAGAGGATGTCCTATCGCTCGGTGATAGGAGCAATAATCCGGGTGAGAGACCCCGTCTGCTTGTTCGGGGTGTTTGGACTCCAGGAGCGTAATCATTTGATGTTTCATGACAAGATCGAATATCTTCCTTGTCTTGCCTTGGGAAAAAGAATATGCTCGACCCATCTTCTTTATAAGAGACGGATCCCGGCTGCTTAATTCTCGATCGCGTGGCTTCTTGGACCCGCTTTTCCGCTGTCAAACATTTTTTCCGTTCTTTAGTTTGTTTTTGCCTCCGCGTCGGGTCTTCTGTATGACTGGCTGGCGACGAAGGGCATTGTCATTCTCCGTAGCCTGCTGAAGGAGGCGTTGCGTCCTGGCTTTCTCGTAAATGGCCATTTCACGGTTGTGGTCATCCCGGACCTTTTGACCCGCTTCCCTTATTAGCTTGTCCATCTATTCTTCAAACGACGGACTTGGTATTTTTACGGCAGGATCTCGTTTTGGTTCAGTGTCAGCGCCTTTTAAAAGAGCTTCCTCTTCTTCATCAAGGTCCTTTATGACATGGCAGCCATGGACCTGCTCCCGTTTCTTGGACTGGACATATCCAAGCCCGATCATTTCCACTTTTCCGTTGGGCAATTTTTGCTGAGTTCCGGGGATGTTCCAAATCCTGTTGTAGAACTGAGCTTGTCGAGCTGTCTGTTTGAAGGGTATGCCTTGGCTCCCCAATAGACTTTTTAATCCTTCTGTGTAGTATCTGGGCAGACGGATGGGGTGGAGCCTGTCAAGTGCAGAATTGACGCCATGCCAGATTTCTTTCTCCACTTTGGTTTCCACAGATCGATAGAAGATGATCGCCTTTTCATCTTTTCGCCTAGGAGGGTCATAGAACGTCTGCAGTTCTTGCACACTATAGGTATCAAGTGCGTCGAGGTCCTTGTAATGCTTTTGCAGAACCATGACGATTTGCAAACTCCGTTCATCACCAGTTGATTGATTATCTTCTTGTATCGTGAATTTGTATGGAATGAAAAGTAATCACAATCAAAAGTATTTATACCGCAATCAATTAACGGTGTCGGTGTAGCGCGTTAATGAATACGGATTGTCCATAGGGAAAGTGTGATTTGATCGATCTTGTTTTAGTTGCGTTGGAAATTAAAATGTAAAAGAAAATTGATTCAATAATTGTGAAGCTTAGTTTCAAGAATCATCACGAAGTAGGTCTAAAATCAAGAAATGGTAGAAATCAAGAAAATATCTAAATTGTTTGAGTTATCAAGATTTGTAGAGAGGCTTGTCGGAATCAATTGAATCGATAGTGATGATGAATGCTTATAATTACAAATTCTTATCTATTGAAGATTTGTTGCTAGATCGATGATAATCAACGAGATTTAGGGATCTATTGAAGGAACTAGGGTTTCTCCATCATCATCCCTTGACCTTTCGTTGATTAGCATTCAAATTCTAGGCTCTAGGAAATTCAATCATCGATTGTTGATTTCTAATTTAGAGCGAAAACATTCAAGAAAGTATCTCGCTCAAAACTAGGTCATCGTTGATTCAATTTCCTAGAGTTTACAAAATTCATAAGATTTAAGAATCGTTCAAGAATTTCATCAACATCATCTACCTATTCTCTCGATTCCGATACAAGCGGAGTTTTACTCACGCATCATTATAAAGCAATCAAGAAACTAAGAATATCATAATGCGAGAATGAATAGAAAGCAAGAATCAAGATTGTCACCTTTTATTATTCGATGTTTCGTTACAATACACTCAAAGAATACAAGATTTGAGGAGGAACTAAATCATCGAACTAGCTTCGCATCGTCTTCTTGAGTCGCGAATCGTCTTGGATCTCTTGCTCGGATGAAGATCGACGTTGCTTCAAAAAGCTCGTTGAATGCTTGCTTGATTTGGTACTCAATGAATCTTGATTTGGCTCTTTGAAAATGGATTTGGGGCTAGGGTTTTGAGTTTGCAAGTTGTGTCACTCAACTTGTAGAAATTTGGCTCAATATTCAACAACCCCCAAACCCTAGATCTAGATCTCTTTTTATAACCACTCATTTGAATCTTCCCTCCAAAGCTAGGTTGTTAGAGAGAGTCTTCTAAAAGAAGTTTGTTGGAGAGAATATTCTAGAAGAAGTTTGTTGGAGGGAATATTCTAGAATAAGGTTGTTAGGCCGAGCCTTCTTTATAAAGCCACGTGCTCTTTAGAGAGTCTTCTAGAAGTTTGGACGTTACAAGAAGCCACGTGGAGAAGTTTTAGACGCCGAGGAGCTAACAATGCCACGGATCCGCGGCAACTCGGCCGACTCGACCGCGGATCTGCGGCCATGTTGGTGAGTTACTGCATTCTTTTCTCAGGTTGGTTTGGTGTTGATCCTTTGGGCTTTATTTTGTGTCAGGAATCTCATTGTACTTTCTTGTTTGCTGCCAGATCATAAATCGTTGACTTGCTGTATTTTTATCGGCACTTTTAGCAGTTCCGGCTCTTTTACCTGGAGAATTTCCTGCACACAATCTCGAGACAAGGGTTGATATATACAAATCACGCGAGTAGTAATAAATACTTAATTTTCCTTTAGAATGTCAATTATAGCTATAACACAGGTTATTTGGTATTTTCTATATGAATTCGTAATCTGTGTTATAATTACAATAAACACCTATATATGAATGATAAGAGTAGGGAAATTAACGTGTTGAGAATGCACTATTTTCGACTGATCAAATTCCCACAAACTTAATTTTGGTCGTCTCTAGCAAACATCTTTATTTTAAAAAGAAGGAGAAAATAAAGAAGGAGAAAAACTAACTAGCACACTTTCGTAGGCAACACGATTGCACTGAGCACGTGCAACAAGCCTTTAAACATCTAGGTGTCCTTTGTAGGAGGAGTGTTGTCTCCTGAGGGTTTTCAGCGGATTGCACCCACAAAATCCCATAATAAAAGGTAGACCGTGAAAGTTACATTTAAAGACAAGAATTATAAAAGAAAGACTTTGAAAATTAGAGTTTCTAACTAATACTAGCTTTTCGGTTGTCATGAGCCCTATCTTAATAGTTATGAAAAGATGTTAGAAATCACATCATCCCTCAATAAAACATCGTCTTTATTCTTCATTCCTATCTTTCTTCCAAATATCGATCATATACCCCTACATGTGTGTAAAAAACATCCCTACACTCGGAGAATTCAATTCAAGCTATCATACTCTTATCCATTGACCTCAGTACTTTTTAATAGGTGAATATTTAGATGGATTTACTCACACATTTTTCATGCGACCGTTAATACTTTTTGAGGTACTAACAGACCGATTACTCATGTGCTTGCTGATTAGGTGTATTAGTATTTTCCTCGTCTTGCAACACCTAAAGCTTAGCAGTGACTCCCAAACCAGTTGGTCTAAGGCACTAGGTGATGAAGCACCCTCGCTATATTTTTTTTATGCTGCCTTGGTGATTACAAAACCAGTGTTCATTTTTCTTCACCATTTTATCTTTTTATGCTTCATTTATTATTTCCTTCATACTTTGGCTTTTAGACAAGAGCATTTCAAGGTATCCTCTACTATCCCGAGTTTCAAGACGTGTGTAAGTGCGTATAGTAGGGTATCAACATTCAAATGTTTTGCTTTCAGAATAGGAACTATTTTTCAGACTTATTTTTATCCTCAGATTAGTGACTTCTTTCATCTTACTAACCCTTTGGACAACGGCTCATCACTACTTATTACTAGTTTCGTTTAAGAAAACTTCTAACTTTCTTGGTTTTCTTAAATTTTTCTAATCTTTTGGATGTAATTTTTCACTATCTAATCATTTATTATAAAATTAAATATTAAATATTTTTATCTTTTAAAATTTTAAATTTTTTATATGTCTTTATATGTTTTATATGTTTTGTGGTATGATGCAATTGATGCGTAAATAAGCACAAACCTCCCCCAAACTAGTTTTCAACAGTGTCCTCATTATTGCCATCTGTTAAAGCTCAGAAACCTGTAAACTTGGGAGGCAAAAATTTGTTACAGGGGACATGAAATATGATTGTGGAAATCTCCCCCAAACTTATTTCTTATTCATGTACAAAAACTTTTTATGATTTTGTTTTATTATTATTATTATTATTTTATTTTATTTTTATATTTTTCTAAAATTTATTTACAAATTGACTCACCTCCTTTCTAAAGATGTTACAGAATTACCAAGTAATAGAGGTGAGGTGGAGGAAAATTAGTCATTATAAAGCGGCTCCTGTAAAAACAGGAGCTCCTCCGAGGGGTCAGTGGAAAAATACGGTTTTAGTCTATGCCCATTTACTTTAAAAATTGTACCGTTTTCAACATTTCTATCTCAACTGCCCCGTGCGGGTATACATACAGCACAACAAAAGGTCCTTTCCACCGAGATTTTAGCTTACCCGCATGTAGGTGGAGTCGTGAAGCATAAAGAAGGACTTGCTGACCAGATGTAAAAGGTTTTCTCAAAATATTTTTATCGTAAAATACCTTAGTCCGATTCTTTACAGTTACAGCATTATCATAAGCTTCATCGCGGAGTTGGCTTAGCTCGTTTAATTGCAGCTTCCGAAAGTTGCAGGTTTGATTTAAGTCAAAGTTAAGTTCTCTAATGGCCCACATTTCTTTGTGCTCAATCTCGACCGGAAGGTGACAAGCCTTTCCAAACACTAGTCTGTAAGGAGACATACCTAGATCGGTTTTATATGCAGTACGGAATGCCCAAAGAGCATTCGTCAATTTGGTTGACCAATCTTTTCGATTTTTAGAAACTGTTTTCTCCAAAATTTGTTTGATCTGTCTATTTGAAATCTCAGATTGCCCGCTCGTTTGGGGGTGATAGGGTGTAGAGAGTTTGTGGTTAATTGCATATTTCTGCATCAACGTCTCGAAAGATCGATTGCAGAAATGCGTCCCGTTATCGCTAATGATAGTGCGTGGGTGTCCATGTCGCGAAAAGATGTTTTCTTTTAAGAACCTAACGACAACCGTTTTGTCATTAGTGCGACAAGGAATAGCTTCAACCCACTTTGAGACGTAATCAACCGCAAGCAATATGTACAGACTCCCAAAGGAGTTGGGAAAAGGACCCATAAAGTTTATACCCCAAATGTCAAAAATTTCAACCACCAAGATGGGTTGAAGTGGCATCTCATTTCTTCGGGAAATCCTACCCATGTGTTGACACTGTGTAGAGGTTTTGCAATGATCAAATGAATCTTTGAACAAAGTCGGCCAATAAAAACCGCATTGCAAAACCTTCTCCGCCGTCTTTCGAGAACCGAAATGACCCCCACATGCCTGATCATGACAAAAAGATAGAGCACTCTTGAATTCACATTAGGGACACATCGGCGAATGATCTGATCAGGACAATACTTAAACAGATACGGTTCATCCCAGTAGAAATGTTTTACTTGGGATAGAAATCGATATTTGTCCTGTTTCGACCATTTACGGGGAATAAGTCCCGTAGACAGATAATTCACAATATCCCGAACCAAGGTTCGTTGGACACATTCAAGAGTTGTTCGTCTGGAAAAGAATCATTGATTGGCAGGGTCACCAGTGAAGAAGAGATGCGCGAAAGATGGTCGGCTACAACGTTTTCACATCCTTTCTTATCTTTAATAACAAGATCAAATTCTTGTAATAGAAGGATCCGACGTATTAGCCTACCTTTAGCATCCTTCTTCGCCAAAAGATATTTCAAAGCGGAGTGGTCAGTGTACACAACAATTGGTGAGCCAATCAAGTAAGGCCTGAATTTTTCTAATGCAAATACAACTGCCAAAATTTTTTTCGGTAGTTGTATAGTTAATTTGAGCATCGTTCAGGGTCTTACTTGCATAATAGATCACGTGTGGCATCTTTTCAATGTGCTGTCCTAAGACTGCACCAACTGCAAAATCTGATGCATCACACATAAGCTCAAAAGGGTGGTTCTAATCTGAAGATGATAAAATGGGGGCTGTTGTGAGAGAGTGTTTGAGTGAGTCAAATGCAGTCTCACAATCCGAGTCAAAGTGAAAGGTTGTGTTCTTGGCCAAGAGAAGAGTTAAAAATCTAGCAATTTTGTTAAAATCCTTAATGAATCTCCTGTAAAAACCTGCATGGTCAAGAAAGGATCGTATATCTTTGATGCATCTGGGATGAGGAAGGTTTTGAATGACATCTATTTTAGCTCTGTCAACCTCAATGCCTTTTCGTGAAATAACATGTCCAAGCACAATTCTCTCTTGGACCATGAAATGGCATTTTTCCCAATTCAAGGTTAAGTTCTTCTCTTTACAACGAGTAAGAACTGTGTCAAGATGAGATAGGCAGTCAGCAAAAGAATCTCCGAATATTGAGAAATCGTCCATGAAAATCTCCAAAAAATTCTCGACCATGTCCGAGAATATCCCCATCATACACCGCTGAAATGTAGCGGGAGCATTGCATAACCCAAAGGGCATGCGTCTATAAGCAAAAGTACCAAAAGGACAAGTAAATGTGGTTTTGTCTTGATCCTTTTTGGCAATAGGGACCTGGTTATAGCCAGAGTATCCGTCCATGAAGCAGTAATCATCTCGTCCAGCTAAGCGTTCTAGCATCTGGTTAATAAAAGGAAGAGGAAAGTGGTCTTTCCTCGTTGCGGCATTGAGTTTTCTATAATCAATACATACACGCCATCCAGTTTGAGTGCGTGTCCGGATTAACTCATTTGCCTCATTTGTTATGACCGTAATGCTAGATTTCTTAGGGACTACATGAATTGGACTTACCCATTGGCTATCGGAGATTGGGTAAATGATACCATTGTCAAGGCATTTGACGATTTCTTTCTTCACCGCATCCTTCATTACGGGGTTCAACCGTCTCTGCGGTTCTCGGGTTGGCTTGGCTTCATCTATCAGATGTATATGATGTTCAACAATCAAGGGACTAATCCCTTTGATGTCAGCCATAGTCCAACCAAACGCCTGCCTATTAGATCTTAATACCGTCAAAAGTGCATTCTCTTGCTCTAGGGCTAGAGAAGCTGATATGATAACAGGTAAAGACTCATTCTCACCTAAATATGCGTATTTAAGATGAGAAGGTAAAAGTTTGAGATCAAATGCGGGCGAAGAAACTATAGAAGGTGGGGTCATCGAATGATATTCGGAATCACGAAGAAGCTCGTAGCCTGCAAAAGATACAGACTCGGAAAGTGATGAGTCAAGAGTGTCAGACTCAAGAATGGAAAGGGTATCCTCACTAAGATGTGCAAGATCAAACATTGATGTGCTAGTGTCGTCGAGATTTTCAAAGCAAAGTTCATCAACTTTGCAACTTTCGGGAGCAATCTCGTGGACAGAACAGACATCAAGACATCAAGTATGTGAGCAGAGGGTTCAGACGGCTGACTTCCAATTTTGTAAATGTTCAGTTCAATTGTCATTTTTCCAAAAGATAAGTTCATAGAACCGTTTCGAAAGTTAATGAAAACATTGGAAGTGGCAAGGAATGGTCGACCCAAAATCACCGGAATTTGGTTCTGTGGGTTTGCTACAGGTTGTGTATCTAAAACAATAAAGTCCACAGGGAATATGAATTCCCCGACTTTTATCAACACATTCTCCAGTTCACCCCTAAGTTTGGTGATTGAACGGTCTGCCATTTGGAGAGTGCAATGAGCTGGTTTCAACTCTCCAATCCCTAACTGCTCGTAAACAGAGTATGGAAGCAGGTTAACACTTGCGCCCAGGTCAAGTAAAGCACGATTAATGTTTTTACCCCCAATAGAAATCGATATCGTAAGACATCCTGGGTCCTTACGTTTCTTTAGTAACTGTGGGGTAAAAGCAGTGCTAACATTATTAGTCATGAAGATCTTTTTAGGCACTTGAGTCTTCCTCTTCCTGGTGCACAAGTCTTTAAGAATTTTCGCATAAGCGAGGACTTATTGAATAGCATCTAGGAGAGGGATGTTGATGTTAACCTGTTTAAAAATTTCCATAATTTTCTCCATATGTGGACTCGAATTGTTACCCTTAACCGGTTCGGATAAGGAGCTTTAGCAATCATTGCTGGGTCCATCATAGGAGAAGGTGGTGTGTCTGGAACTGATCCCAGAATAGAAGTGGGGATCTTCTTTGGTGGACTAGAAGAGATATGCTGAGGTGTCGAGCCTTGAGGAAAACGAAGAATAGGCTCGCAAGAAAATGGCGGGGTAGATAAAGTAGGTGTAGAATTAGAAGTATGTGTGGAAGGAAAAATCTCGGCCGGGGTATTATTGATTAATTCATCATGATTATCAATCTCTTCCCCAACGTGATTGTTCAGCACTCTTCCTGATCTCAACGTTGTGATGGCATTCACATTATAGTGTTGTGAATGCCCAGGATTCGGTAGGGGTTGAGACAGAAGTTTCCCTTTCTCTCTAGCACTCATTTCAGCTTTTAATTGTGCAATTTGAGCTTCCATCGATTTAATACTCTTACCATGGGAGTCAGAGTTTTTGGATCTTATCGACAGAAGTCTTTATTTCAGCCGGAACTTGCATGAAATTTTTCAGAATCAAATTCATGGTTTGTGTGAGTGAAGAGGATTCATCAGTACCGGTCAATTGCAAAGAACTAGAAGGTGCAGAAGTGTTGACCGGATTTTGAAAGTTTGGTGATTGATAGGGGTGCTGAGTCAGTTGAAGTGGTTGCTGTTGTGGTGGAGGGGACCTTTGAAAATTATTTTGATTTGGAACCATGTTTTGAGTTTGTGTTTGGTTCCAAGCAAAGTTAGGGTGATTCCTCCAACCTTGATTATAAGTGGAAGAATACGGATCGTTTCTAGGTCGTTATTGGAAAGCTGCATTGGTATGCTCTTGGCCTTGAAACGGAGAATTTAGAGGACATTCTTCCGTAAGATGTGATGGATCAGAACAAAATCCACATACAGTTTTGGAGAGTGACATCTGATTTAGGGAGGTGTTCCCCTCCGAACGGCGGCCGAGACATGGTCGTCTCGCCTGAAATTCGGGGCAGATGCTAATTGGTGCTATCCGTCCACCTCTCCGAAGATGCCAGGTTGATTTATGGCACCGTGCATCGGAGGTTTAGACGGATGCGGCCGATGTAGCAGACTTCGTCAGATTCCCCCTTGTTTGAGGGGTTTTTGATTGTGGGGACGCTCTTCCCTGCAGGCGCAAGCCCCTGCAGTTAATTACGTTACCGTATCGCGGTAACAACTTTCTCCTTCTCCAGATGGTCACTTCGTGTCGTGTGTGTTTATTTTATGTTTTGTTGCCCGTGGATTGTTTACGGAGACCGAGTTATGTCGTCGCCCGTAGGGCGTGGACTAGTCCAAATCCGTGTTATCTTAGATTTGGGTTTGGGGGTTTGGTTTAAGGATACGTTAGCCATGTTTAAGGCTAAGATCAACTCAAACGTTTGTTAAGGATACGTTAGTCTAGTTTGAGACTAAGATCAACTTAACGGGATCGTTTAGATCCGACGAAGGAGCGTTTGGGCTCCATTGTTCCAGTTTTAGGGACATAGTGGTCCATCGTATGTATGGCCGTCGGGACCCGTCACCTCTCTGACGACGTTGAAGGATTACAACGACAGATGTCAAAGGAGTTCAGAGATGTACCCTCGAACCGGAGTTAATTGGGGGGATTCATAGTCCAGTCTGTTTTGAAGGTTTAAGGATACGTTAGCCATCTTTGAGGCTAAGATCAACTTAAACGGGACCGTTTAGATCCGTCAAAAGAGCATGCGGGGCTCTATTGTTCCAGTTTAGGGACATTGCGGTCCATGGGTAGTTTAAGGACATTGCGGTCCATGGGTAGTTTAAGGACATTGCGGTCCATCGTTAGTTTTAAGACATCTCGGTCAAGGTTAAGGATGTCGTAGTCCATGGGTTTAAGGACCCTACAGTCCATTGTTAGTTTTAAGACGTCTCGGTCAAGGTTAAGGACCTCGTAGTCCATGGGTTTAAGGACCCCACAGTCCATTGTTAGTTTTAAGACGTCTCGGTCAAGGTTAAGGACCTCATAGTCCATGGGTTTAAGGACCCCACAGTCCATATCAATGTGTGGTCATCAGGACCCGTCACCTCTTTGAAGACATTGAGGGATTACAATGCCAAGTATCAAAGGAGTGAAGAGATGTACCCTAGAACCGGAGTGGATTAAATAGTCCTTGGCCCAATTTGGGATCAAGACCAATTAATTATGTTATGAGCCCATTGGCCCAGTTAATTACGAATTGAGGACTTATGGCCAGCTTGGGCTAAGTCCAATCAGGAGAGGCTTTGCCTCTATCCATTTAGCCAATTGGACCAATGTCTAGTGTTAAACACTAAAGACCAACCAGTGTTGAACACTGGGAATGAGATTGACAAGTTAGTCTTTAACACTAAAAGATAATTGGTGTTAAACACCAGCAACAGGGCTTTCAAATTAGTGTTAAACACTAAAACAGATCAGTATCAAGCACTGGCAATAGAGGTCTCAAATTAGTGTTAAACACTAAGGTAGTCAGTGTTGAACACTGCGAATAAAGTTTTTTGATTAGTGTTGAACACCAAGGCCCAACCGTGTTTTAACACTGGATTCAGGAGTTTCAATTTAGTGTTAAACACTAAGGCAAGTGATTGTTAGACTTCTGCGTGTTCAAGTTTTAATTAAATACCGCAATCAAGACGGTTTCGCTTGTAGCTAGCCGGTTGAGTACGGGTCGTCCGCAGGGAGATGGGAGTCTTTTTCTATGTGTTTTAACGAGTTAAGTCCGAGAGTCCAGATTTGTTTGTGATTATCTAAGTGTTAAATTGATATGTAAAGAGAGCTTGTTAGGGTTAGGATTAGGTTAGTTTGAGTTAGGAGTCTCCACATCTTTCGTTGCCCCTCTTAATATCGGTGTTACGGTAATCGGCAACAACGGGGATTAGCACGACTAGGAAGGAACTTGCGAGTATAAGCTAGGCTTTCCAACGCATAAGTTCTTCCTTTTGGTGCTTGTCCGTCCGTTCTTGGCTCTTAGCCATAACCTCCGGTTAATTCAACCACAACCGGTCTCACTACGGAATCACCGCTATCATGTAGGATAGGGTGCCGTAAGGAGCGGATTGTGGTTCAATTAACGGGAGTCGAATTAAGCTGTTGGGCAAGGAAAGAGTGAGAGAGATTTCCTTCTCTCAAACTTCCCTTATCCTACCCTAACAAGTATTAAACTACTCACACATCATGATAAGGAAAAATAAAACAAAACAAAAGAGGAAGATAGAAAGAAAGAGATTAGAAGATAACGACTAGCTATTTGCGACCTCACCTTGGCGAGGATCGAGCGTAAGCATCATGGACGTATTAAGGATAAAGAAAAAGAGAGAAGAAAGAAACAACAAGAAATAACAACAACTAGTTAACAAATGAAAATTACAACAATTAACAAGATAATGAGACAAGCATAATAATAAATGGTTCTTCTTTATTCATCATTCTTCACTCACAAGCTCACTACAAGTTTCAATGGAGAAGAGATGAGAAGATGAAGAAGAAACAACACTAAACCTAGCAAAGAAAATACAAGATTATGGACCCTTTCCTTCACAAAGTTCTGGGCTATTTATAGGCTGAAAAATGAAAACCTAGGGCAACCACCAGAACCCAAATGAAAAGACAATTCTACCCCTGAAAACTCTCTGTCTGCCGCCACCATAAGGCCGCGGATCCGCGGCCTAATAGAGGAGTTGGCTCCCCAATTTTCTTGTGCTACCCTGGTTCTGTGAGCCCTTTATTCTGGTATATGTATTTTATCATATTTTCTTCACGATTTTTCCAGAATTTCTGTTGAGGGAAAGGTGATTTGATGTGGACTTTTGGTCATGATTTCCTCGAGCTCCGCGTAGATTTCTTGGATCTTGTGCTGCCATTGAGCCTTGTGCATGAAGGTGACAATCGATTTGCCATTTTGTCTCCTAAACTGGTGTGTGGCAACAGACGGATAAAGAGCGGAGATCCGTGTTTTATCTGTGGTTGGCAGGAACCCGGATTTTGTCGTGTTTTCCATGAATTTCACCGTTTTAGAACCGAGAACCTGTATCCTGCAATTGACTAGCAAACACGGCTCAAGAGTATCTACGGATATGCAATGTGATAAAAATTGGTCGGTATGAAAATGCAAAAATCTGATATGAACAAATACCCCCAAACTTATCATTTGCTCGTCCCGAGCAAAGCCAATTTATTCACAAAAAATTTCCTAATCTCACTTTCGCAGGGGACGCGATTGCACTGAGCATGTGCAACAAGCCGTTAAACCTCTAGGTGTCCCTAGTAGGAGGAGTGCTGTCTCCTGAGGGTTTTCAGCGGATACTGCCCACAAAATCCGGTCAAGCTAGTTTTGTAAAATAACTAAAACCCCTAAAGTTTTGTTTCAGAAAATAACAATTCTATGATCTTAAGCCTAGACTATCGAACCTTTATTTTTCACACCTCGCTTCTTATTTAACTACAGCTTTTATATGTCTTTACGTGCAGTGCAAATAGTGTCGTTAAGTTCCCGAAGGATCGATTAAAGTCATCATGTCGCACAATAAAGCCCAGATAACAATTTTAAAAGGATCACATGAGTTTTATAAAGAGTTAAGCATTTTTCAAGTTTCGTTTTCCAGTAAGGTTTCAACTTCAGAATTTCTATCTTCCTTAACAGGAAACTAAGTCGTATTTTTCACTCCACCTTTTTCTTGTTTTCATTTCATACACACCTCTGTGAACGTGCAATAATCTTTTTCAAAGAGTAAAACCTTCATATCTCCGTTAAAATTTTTTTTATAAAAGCCTGTCTTTTATCAAGATTATTCTCACACAAAGAACCGTTAGGAATTTTAACTCGGAGAGAACACTTGCTTGACTTTGTTTTAATCTGGACTTTCTAGGCTTCTTAGCGAGCTTTGGGCCAATGCACCCAAACCAGTTGATTTTAGGGCATTAGGTGTAGAAACACCCCAGCGGACTTAATTACTCAAGTTACCTAGGTCCAAAAACAAAAGACAGTTTGGCGTGAAAATCAGATGATTTAATACGAACGGAGATATAACCGGCAGTTCAATTATTTTTTGGATAAAAGACGTGTTTAGTGGGTTCGGTGTGTAATCATTCCAATCAAGTTTCAGATGGGTTATTTTTCAGACTTAGTTCCAATTACGGCATCAATAATATTCCTTCATATTCGCTTTACTTCATAAACTTTTCTTGACATTACTTATTTCAGAACAAACCTATTTGATCCTCAGAAAATCATTTATCTGTTTAAAAGTTTTTAAACATAAAAGACTTGTCATCTAATTCCCAAAAACTCATGACACGTGTAGTGTGATGTAAAGACGTATATCAGCTATAGTTAACTTCAAAGGAGAGTTATCTTTTAGGTTTTCAGAATCTAAACATAAGATTTAGTTATTCCTATTTTTTCAAACAAAAACCGTCGAAATGTTGAATCAGAGTTCTTCCACAAGCTAACTTGACAAAAAAAGTTTTTATATTTTTTAGAAAATTTTCAGATTTTTATGGATTTTATGGATTTTAATATGCAGATGCAAAAAAAATATATACATGAATGCGAAGGTAAGAAATGCGTACCGAGCGTACCCCCAAACTTAAACTGGACAGTGTCCTCACTGTTATTGCATGAAGAGATCATTTGAAGGGTCAAAATTGTCGGTTAGCGATACACAAATTTTTATTTTTGTTTTTGAAGAAAAAGAAAAAGAATATACACAAATATATACAAAATGGTTTGTACATACCCCCAAACTTATTTGGAACAGTGTCCACTGTTCTTGGCTGGATAACCGAAGTTTGGAGGTAGGCAGAGGAAGATCATTCAGGGTAAACCGGCTCCTGTAAGAACAGGAGCTCCTCTGTTGGTTCGGCGCTAAGGTACGGTTTAAGTCGGTGTCCGTTCACTTTGAAAAATGAACCGTCCGTTGGATTTTCCAAATCCACAGCGCCCTGCGGATACACATTCCGCACAAAATACGGCCCTTTCCAGCGAGATCTGAGCTTTCCTGGATGGAAGTGAAGTCGGGTGTCGTAAAGCAGTACCTGCTGACCAGGTACGAAGGTTTTGCGCAAAAGGTGTTTATCGTGAAACACCTTCGTTCGATTCTTAACGACAACCGCGTTATCGTAAGCCTCATCCCTAAGCTCGCTTAATTCGTTCAACTGCAGCTTCCGATGGCTGCCCGCATCTTCGAGAGATAGATTCAGCTCCTTTATCGCCCAAAATGCGCGATGCTCTATTTCGACAGGTAGGTGGCAGGCTTTTCCGTACACAAGCCGATAGGGAGACATGCCAAGGTCGGTCTTATAAGCGGTTCGAAATGCCCAAAGGGCATCAGTGAGTTTCAGCGACCAATCCTTACGGTTCTTGGAAACCGTCTTCTCCAGTATCTGCTTGATTTGCCGATTTGAAACTTCGGCCTGCCCGCAGGTTTGGGGGTGGTAGGGCATGGAGAGCTTATGATTAATGGAATATTTCCGCATCAAGGCCTCGAAAGTCTTGTTGCAGAAATGACTTCCATTGTCGCTAATGATCGCTCGGGGGTGCCCAAACCGGGAGAAAATGTTTTCTTTAAGGAACCTAACGACAACCTTGTTGTCGTTAGTCCGGCTGGGCACATCCTCGACCCACTTAGAGACGTAATCAACAGCGAGAAGGATGTACAAGTTCCCAAAAGAGCTGGGAAACGGCCCCATGAAATCTATCCCCCAAACATCGAAAATCTCCACAACCAAGATCGGTTGGAGCGGCATCTCGTTCCTCCGGGATATCCGGCCCATGTGTTGGCACCGGGAGCAAGTCTTGCAATAGTCGTGAGCGTCTTTGAAGAGTTGTGGCCAGTAGAAACCACATTGCAAGATCTTCTCAGCTGTCTTTCTGGTCCCAAAATGCCCGCCACACGCTTGATCGTGGCAAAATGACAGCACACTCTTGAATTCCTCATCAGGGACACACCGACGAATAATCTGGTCGGGACAGTACTTGAACAAGTAGGGTTCGTCCCAGTAAAAGTGTTTTACTTGGGATAAGAAGCGAAGTCTGTCCTGACTTGACCATTCGGTCGGTAGTAATCCCGTGGCCAAATAGTTCACAATATCTGCGAACCAGGGTTCGCAAGATACTGTCAAGAGCTGTTCATCCAGGAAAACGTCGTTGATCGGAATTGGAAGCGAAGGCGAAGAAGGAAGTCGTGAGAGATGGTCGGCAACCACGTTTTCACATCCTCGTTTGTCCTTAATGACAAGGTCAAACTCTTGAAGCAAGAGGATCCAACGGATTAACCGAGATTTTGCATCTTTCTTCGCAAAAAGATGGCGCAGAGCAGAATGGTCTGTGTAGACAATGACTGGAGAGCCGATGAGGTAGGGCCTGAACTTTTCTAAAGCAAATACAACAGCCAAGAATTCCTTCTCAGTTGTTGTATAATTGAGTTGGGCGTCGTTCAGGGTTCGGCTCGCATAATAGATTACGTGCGGCATCTTGTTGATGTGTTGTCCAAGGACAGCACCAATGGCAAAGTCGGATGCGTCGCACACAATCTCAAATGGGTGCGTCCAGTCAGGTGAAGAAAGAACGGGAGTAGAAGTGAGTGAGCTTTTCAATGACTCGAAGGCAGTCACACAGCTCGAGTTGAAGTCGAATGGCGTGTCCTTGGCCAGCAAAAGAGTCAAGGGCCTAGCAATCTTGCTAAAGTCCTTGATGAACCGTCTATAGAAACCGGCATGGCCAAGGAAGGCTCGGATATCTCTGACGCATCGGGGAGGAGGCAGATTGGAAATGACCTCAATCTTCGCTTTGTCAACCTCTATACCATTTTGCGAGATGATATGTCCTAAGACAATACCTTCGCGTACCATGAAGTGGCATTTCTCCCAGTTCAAAGTGAGATTCTTGTCCTTACATCGGGTAAGGACAGCGTCAAGATGCAGCCAACACTCATTGAAGGAATCGCCGAAGATGGAGAAGTCATCCATGAAAATCTCCAGAAATTTTTCCACCATGTCTGAGAAAATTCCCATCATACACCGCTGGAAGGTAGTGGGCGCATTGCATAACCCAAAGGGCATGCGTCGATATGCAAACGTGCCGAAAGGGCAAGTGAAAGTGGTCTTGTCCTGGTCTTTTTCGGCGATGGGAATTTGATTATAGCCGGAGTAGCCATCAAGAAAGCAGTAGTACTCGTGTCCGGCCAATCGTTCAAGCATCTGGTCAATGAAAGGTAGCGGAAAGTGGTCTTTCCGCGTTGCGGTGTTGAGTTTTCTGTAATCAATGCAAACTCGCCACCCAGTTTGGGTGCGAGTAGGGATTAACTCGTTCGCCTCGTTGGTTATGACCGTGATGCCCGACTTCTTGGGGACAACATGAATGGGGCTAACCCACTGGCTATCAGAGATAGGGTAAATGATACCACTATCTAGACATTTTACGATCTCCTTCTTCACAGCCTCTTTCATGACTGGATTGAGACGTCTTTGTGGATCCCGGGCTGGTTTGGCATCATCCATCAGATGAATGTGATGCTCAACAATTAGGGGACTAATCCCCTTGATGTCCGCCATGGACCAGCCAAAAGCTTGCCTGTTGCTGTGCAAGACCGCGAGAAGGGCTTTCTCTTGCTCGGGAGCTAGAGAAGCCGAGATGATGACAGGGAGGGTCTCGTTCTCACCTAAGTAAGCGTACTTAAGGTGAGACGGCAAAGGCTTGAGTTCGAGCGTTGGAGGTGAAACGATGGAAGGTAAGATTGGTGCAAAGGTCTCGAACTCAAAGGACTCCAGCAAAGGTTCAAAACGAGTGTAGGCAACCAAGTTGGATGGTTCAGGTAACTCATCCGGAAAGTCGAAGGATTCAAACTCGGGTTGTGCGCGGCTAAGATCGTTCGAGAACGTGAAACACTCGTAGTCGTTGTCGGGCGCAGAAACAGCAGCAGGTTCGAAGAGAAACGTGCTAGTGGCGTCAAGATTATCGTGATTAAACAGAAACTCCTCGAATTCACACTCTTCTGGGGTGATCTCCTGGATCGAGCAGACGTCCAGTATATGAGCATTAGGTTCGGCGGGCTGATTCCCCAACCTAAAAATGTTGAGTTCAATCATCATATTTCCAAAAGAGAGGTTCATCGAACCATTGCGACAATTGATCACAGCATTTGAGGTTGCGAGAAATGGGCGACCGAGTATCACCGGAATTTGATTCCGGGGGTTAGCTACAGGCTGTGTGTCTAATACAATGAAGTCAACGGGGAATATGAAGTCCCCGACTTTAATTAACACATCCTCTAGCTCACCCCTAGGATGGGTGATCGATCGGTCGGCCATTTGGAGAGTGCAGTGCGTGGGTTTCAGCTCCCCGACGCCTAATTGCTCGTATACTGAATACGGAAGCAGGTTAACACTGGCACCAAGATCTAATAGTGCGCGGTTGATGTTCTTATCCCCAATGGTAATTGAAATCGTAGGACAGCCAGGGTCCTTCCGTTTTTGTGGTAAAGATTGGGTAAGGGCATCACTCACAGCACTAGCCAAGAAAACTTTCTTGGGTACCTGAGACTTCCTCTTTTTCGTGCACAAGTCCTTTAAGATTTTTGCGTAGGATGGGACTTGTTGGACAGCATCTAAAAGAGGAATGTTAATGTTAACCTGCTTAAATAACTCCAGAATCTTCTCCATTTGAGGATTTTGTTTATTAGACCTCAACCGGTTTGGAAATGGAACATTTTGAAAATTGGTTGAGTCTAATGCTGGAGGAGGAGATTGTGGAGTTGGAACAGATCCCAGAACAGGTGTTTTCGTAGAGTGAGAAGTGGGTCCGTTCAGAGCATAAGAAGAGGAAGGAGAGCCTTGTGAAGAACGGAGAATAGGCTCAGAAGACGAAGAAGAAGAAGAAGAAGAAGAAGAAGAAGAAGAAGCGGCCGGGGTGTCATCGTTGATCCGTTTGCCAATGTTGTTTTGCAGCATCCTTCCCGATCTCAATGTGGTCACGGCACTCACATTATGGTTCTGTTGTTCATGTGCATTATGTGGGTGACCGGGATTTGGGAGTGGCTGAGACGGGAGCTTCCCCTTCTCTCGCTCGCTTAAGGCCGCGTTCAGTTGTGCAATCTGGGCCTCGATGGTCTTGATGGTTTGCCCGTGTGCGGCAGTGTGTTGCACTAAGGACTGAATGGAAGACTGGATGTTGGCGGTGGATTGAGTCGATTGTTTAACGAACGCCTCCAGACTTCGTTCGAGCGAGGAAACCTTATCGTTGTTTGACGGAACAAAGTTGTTTGATGGAAAAGAATTGTTGGGTGCAAAGTTGTTCGTCTGATTCTGAAAAGGTTGGGGTTGGAAAGGCTGCTGATATTGATGTTGAGTTTGTTGTTGCGGTTGTTGTTGCGGTGGAGGGGCCCTTTGGAAATTGTTGCCTTGGAATTGATTCTGATTCTGATTCCAGGCGAAATTGGGGTGGTTCCTCCAACCGGGATTGTAGGTGGAAGAGTATGGATCATTCCTCGGTCTTTGCTGGAAGGCAGCATTAACCTGATCTTGTCCTTGCGAGGGTGGATTGTTAGGACACTCTTCGGTCAAGTGAGAAGGATCGGAACAACAAGCGCAGATGGTACGAAGGGGGAGAACAGGGGCAGGAGCAGGAGCAGAAAATTTGCTCTCTATCGCTTCAAGCTTTCTTGTTATTGCAGCCATTTCAGCTTTCATCGCAATAGAGACATCAAGTTGGTGGATTCCTACCCTAGACTGACCGGTAGAAGTGGAGGTAGAAGAAGAAGAAGTCGGTCTGGTGCTCTCCCATTGTAGCGTTTGCTCCGCAAGGTCGTCAAAGAATTGCCACGCTTCCTCGTCAGATTTGGATAGGAAGTGGCCCTGACAGATGGTTTCCAACAACTGCTTTGTTGCTGGGTTCAGGCCCTCGTATAAGGTTTGGCAGAGTTGCCATTTCTCTATACCGTGGTGAGGACACTGAACAAGAAGGTCTTTGTACCGGTCAAAGCATTTCCAGAAGGGTTCAGAAGGAAGCTGGGAGAATTGGTTGATTTCATTTCGAATCCTTGCGGTTTTATGATTCGGATAGAATTTTTTCAGAAACGCTTTAACAAACTCATCTCAGCTGGTGATTGAGTGGGAAGCGGTGCTAGACAGCCATTTTTCAGCAAGATCGCATAAAGTGAACGGAATGACCCGTAGACGTATAGCATCGTCCGACAGCTGGGTGGTTTTCATCATGGTACAGACGTTTTGAAATTTGTTGATGAAGATATAGGCATCTTCAGATTCAAGCCCATGAAAACGTGGAAGCATGTTAATGAAGTGGGGCTTAATTTCAAAGTTGTCCCCATTGGCCGGAGGAAGAGAAAGGCAGGTGGGAAGTGCAGAACGGGTGGGATAGAAACGATCCTGGAGAGCAATTCGCGGCGGCGCTACAACAGGCGGGTGTGGTGAGTTATTGGTCTCCGTAGGAGGTGGAGCCAATCCAGGGGTGGTCAAAGAGATGTTCGGATTAAATCCTGATATCGCGGAAGAAGAGGTCGGTGAAAGTGAAGGTGAAGGCGAAGATGTATGAACAGAATTCCGGTCATTGTCGGAGTTGGCCGGCAAAGGTACGGGTGAAAGAGGAGTGGACGGAGTATCGACGTCTGAGTCGATCGCGTAGTCGGTAGCGACTAACGTAACGCGGACTAGACGGGCGCTAGTGTCCCGAGTCCAAGCGGACATACACTAAACGAGTTTAGTATAGTCAAAGCGGAGAAGGTGAGGGTAAGAAAACATCAATGGAGAAAGGTGATGGGTGGTGGGTGAAAAATGGATTTGGCGACAAAGGGCAAGTTTTTATAAAAGTTTTTGATTTTTTCTTTTTTTTTTTTGATAGAGATTTACAGAAATATGTACGGATATACGGCTTAAGTAATCACAAACAAGATATGCACAATCACACATAGATCTAGCGTCACCTAGGTCTACTAGACCTGCTCCTGAACTTGATTGTCGAAGTTAAACAGTGTCGAGAAATGGGCTTAAAAATACACTGATCACGAGGCCAGGTAAGTGCAGAGATAAGGGGAGGTTGTCCAACGCTTTCGCGAAGTTCCTTAATTAAATAACCCTTTCTCTTTTGGCGGTTGCGCCGTTAACACTTTCCTAGACACCCCGTAAACAATATACCGTTAAGCGAGGTTCTAAACACGGTTTATCTTCTCCTAATGAGCGCGAAGTCCTTAGGGCTGAAGTCTAGTATTTTTTAATTTACAATGGACAATGCATATGCTTTTGTGATTTTTGGGGTCCTGGGAAGGGTGATGAAATCCCCACCCAATCTGGATTGGTTTCAAGCCCCTTAAGTCCGTATTAAAGAAATGCAAAGCAGTAACAAATCAACTGCAAACAATTTTTATTTTTATTGCGGCGCAAAGAATCCTGCACAAGAACAGTTTATTGGAAGGGGGAGAAGAGTTTGCGCAAAGAAATCTGCAGAAAACACAGTTTATTGGAGTCCAGAGGAGTGGAGAGGAGAACAGGGACTTACAGAGAGATTTTGGGGCTCTGAAGCCACCAAGTGGCCGCAGATTCGCAGCCAAACACGTGGTAAGGCCGCGGTTCCGCGGCTATGTGGAGGGATTGGGCTGCCAAATTTTCTGGGTGTGCTTCTGTGGTTGTCCCCTGCTTGTCTGGATTTGCTGAATCTTGATTTGCTCACTGTATATACTCCAGATTTTTACAGTACACCTTTTGCTTCGTTTCAATCCGTCGCGGTGTAGCCGCGAGATGTGGGTCTATCTTCCCACGTCTTTGGCACTGAACTTGAACTCCGTATTTCTACGTCTTGGCCACTGAACTCGAACTTCGTATTTCCTGCACACTTGCACAAAAATTAATCAAAAATAACAAGATGATTTTTTTTATTTTACAAAGTATATTTTTTTGTTTTGTTTTTCGGTTATATTCACAAGTTAACCCGAAATTACACAAGGAAATAAACTACCGTCTCCCCGGCAACGGCGCCATTTGATTGTTAGACTTCTGCGTGTTCAAGTTTTAATTAAATACCGCAATCAAGACGGTTTCGCTTGTAGCTAGCCGGTTGAGTACGGGTCGTCCGCAGGGAGATGGGAGTCTTTTTCTATGTGTTTTAACGAGTTAAGTCCGAGAGTCCAGATTTGTTTGTGATTATCTAAGTGTTAAATTGATATGTAAAGAGAGCTTGTTAGGGTTAGGATTAGGTTAGTTTGAGTTAAGAGTCTCCATATCTTTCGTTGCCCCTCTTAATATCGGTGTTACGGTAATCGGCAACAACGGGGATTAGCACGACTAGGAAGGAACTTGCGAGTATAAGCTAGGCTTTCCAACGCATAAGTTCTTCCTTTTGGTGCTTGTCCGTCCGTTCTTGGCTCTTAGCCATAACCTCCGGTTAATTCAACCACAACCGGTCTCACTACGGAATCACCGCTATCATGTAGGATAGGGTGCCGTAAGGAGCGGATTGTGGTTCAATTAACGGGAGTCGAATTAAGCTGTTGGGCAAGGAAAGAGTGAGAGAGATTTCCTTCTCTCAAACTTCCCTTATCCTACCCTAACAAGTATTAAACTACTCACACATCATGATAAGGAAAAATAAAACAAAACAAAAGAGGAAGATAGAAAGAAAGAGATTAGAAGATAACGACTAGCTATTTGCGACCTCACCTTGGCGAGGATCGAGCGTAAGCATCATGGACGTATTAAGGATAAAGAAAAAGAGAGCAGAAAGAAACAACAAGAAATAACAACAACTAGTTAACAAATGAAAATTACAACAATTAACAAGATAATGAGACAAGCATAATAATAAATGGTTCTTCTTTATTCATCATTCTTCACTCACAAGCTCACTACAAGTTTCAATGGAGAAGAGATGAGAAGAGGAAGAAGAAACAACACTAAACCTAGCAAAGAAAATACAAGATTATGGACCCTTTCCTTCACAAAGTTCTGGGCTATTTATAGGCTGAAAAATGAAAACCTAGGGCAACCACCAGAACCCAAATGAAAAGACAATTCTACCCCTGAAAACTCTGTCTGCCGCCACCATAAGGCCGCGGATCCGCGGCTTAAGCATGCTTAGGCCGCGGATCCGCGGCCTAATAGAGGAGTTGGCTCCCCAATTTTCTTGTGCTACCCTGGTTCTGTGAGCCCTTTATTCTGGTATATGTATTTTATCATATTTTCTTCACGATTTTTCCAGAATTTCTGTTGAGGGAAAGGTGATTTGATGTGGACTTTTGGTCATGATTTCCTCGAGCTCCGCGTAGATTTCTTGGAACTTGTGCTGCCATTGAGCCTTGTGCATGAAGGTGACAATCAATTTGCCATTTTTTCTCCTAAACTGGTGTGTGGCAACAGACGGATAAAGAGCGGAGATCCGTGTTTTATCTGTGGTTGGCAGGAACCCGGATTTTGTCGTGTTTTCCATGAATTTCACCGTTTTAGAACCGAGAACCTGTATCCTGCAATTGACTAGCAAACACGGCTCAAGAGTATCTACGGATATGCAATGTGATAAAAATTGGTCGGTATGAAAATGCAAAAATCTGATATGAACAAATACCCCCAAACTTATCATTTGCTCGTCCCGAGCAAAGCCAATTTATTCACAAAAAATTTCCTAACCTCACTTTCGCAGGGGACGCGATTGCACTGAGCATGTGCAACAAGCCGTTAAACCTCTAGGTGTCCCTAGTAGGAGGAGTGCTGTCTCCTGAGGGTTTTCAGCGGATACTGCCCACAAAATCCGGTCAAGCTAGTTTTGTAAAATAACTAAAACCCCTAAAGTTTTGTTTCAGAAAATAACAATTCTATGATCTTAAGCCTAGACTATCGAACCTTTATTTTTCACACCTCGCTTCTTATTTAACTACAGCTTTTATATGTCTTTACGTGCAGTGCAAATAGTGTCGTTAAGTTCCCGAAGGATCGATTAAAGTCATCATGTCGCACAATAAAGCCCAGATAACAATTTTAAAAGGATCACATGAGTTTTATAAAGAGTTAAGCATTTAGAACCGAGAACCTGTATCCTGCAATTGACTAGCAAACACGGCTCAAGAGTATCTACCGATATGCAATGTGATAAAAATTGGGCGGTATGAAAATGCAAAAATCTGATATGAACAGCAAGAGGGGTCATGTGGCAACACGTGAGAGCGCCCTCCCTTCATTTATTCTGCTGAGATTATCGCATCTTTCAGAGCATCACGTGCCATCACGTGACGGGCATTCAAATGCTTATATGTTAAAGCTTCTGCCGAGGGTCACGTGGGTCACGTGGGGCACTGCCTCAAAGGGGCTTTCTGTAGGTCTTTTGGAGGGGTCACGTGGTGGCACGTGACCCTGCCTCTATGTATGTTGTTTAGAGGATCTGTTAATCTTTTCCAGGAATTAAATTCCTCGTAGGGTTGAGCCCTGACAATAATTTCAGAGGAATTAAATTCCTACTTCCTTTCGAAAATTTATAATCTGGAATAGAGTTGGACTCTGAATTTTCTGTAGGAATTAAATTCCTCATATATATGAAGAACTGAATAGGGTTAAACCCTAATAAAAGCTTTTAAGGAATTAAACTCCATTCTCTGTTAAATTATGATTAAGGGAATTAAATTCCCGCTGTTTCAACAGAACTAGGTTCTTAATTAGGGTTAAACCCTGTTTCTTTTTGTTCTGAAGGAATTAAATTCCCACGACACAGGGTCAAGCCCTAATTTTATTTTAAAGGAATTAAATTCCTATAGTTCTGTGAGAATTAAATTCTCGTGCTTCCATTCTCTCTCTATGTTTTGGATCTGCATGGCAGGATCTCGACCCATTGAGAATTAAATTCTCAACTTCAAGGGGAGATGTGCACTTTGCAGCTCCTCTATCAAAGAGAGAAGAAATATGTTCTTCTGTTTTATATATCAGAGTTAAACTCTGTTGAGAATTAAATTCTCTTTCTTTCAAAAAGCCTTCCCTTTCTTACCTAGGGTTTTCTTTTGCAGAAGATCCAAATTCCTCAAAATATCAAGGCTCTCTCCCTTTTCTTCCCTCTGCGTATGTATCTCTGTCCCTCCATCCTTGTGTCTCTTGGCTCCTATTTATAGGAGAAGCAGCCGAATCAATTAGTTTTTGACGAATCTTCATTGAGAGATTTGATTTGCATCCATCATTCGTTTTTGACCTTTGGATTATTAGGTGAATTTTATTCACCATTGGATTTCAAATCCAGGGATTCTCTTTTGTTATTTCGGTTAGATTTAAAGGGGAAATCTTTCCAAACCCGAGATTTTCCCATGGATAGATGATATTTAATCACCTCTGAATCTTCAATTCGATTGGTTCCAGATAATCGCTTTCCTTTGGAAAGATTTGAATCTTTTTCAGAATTTAATTCTGTTAACAAAATGGGCTTTGAAAGCCGGTCACGTGTGACCACGTGACCCTTGGTCACGTGTGGGCACGTGACCCTCTTTGGAATGAGCCCTCTTCTTTCCTTTTGCGCTTTGTCTTCTGGTTGATGCTTAACCGTCACGTGCCACCACGTGTCCCCTGGTCACGTGTGAGCACGTGACCCTTGTCTGGACTCTTTTTCTTGATTTAACTGGAGAACAATTCTGATGTTTTGAGCGTCACGTGCCAACACGTAACCCCTGGTCACGTGGGAGCACGTGACCTCTTTTGAAGCTTTTTCCTTGATTTGATCAGGGAACCGATGTGCCTTTGAATCCGCTTTAAAATGTCACGTGCCAACACGTGACCCTGGTCACGTGGGAGCACGTGACCCTTTCTGAAGCCCTTTTCTTTGATGTAGTCAGGAAGCTGAATCTGCCTTGATGATGCTTTTAGATGTCACGTGCCACAGCATGTGACCCTCTTCTGAAGCTTTTTCCATAAGCTTTTCTGATTTTAAATCAGGAAACAAATGCCCCCACAGCGTTGTTCTCACGTGTCTGCACGTGAGTGCAACGCTGTCACCTCTTGTGACCGTTGGATTCCTCTAGGGATCTGGAGAGATGAAACGTTTCCATTGCCTTCTATAAATACCTCTGTCTCTTCATAGGAGCCTTCACTTTGCTCATCTTCTTCTTCTAAGAACTTTTTCCCTGAGAATTTAATTCTCGCTTCCAGAGCTTAGTTCTTTGTCTTGAAACAATCTTCAGAGTTTAACTCTGTTCGAAAAGAATTCTTTTCCTCAGGTAATGTTCTTGGACAAACGATGGACCTTCACATTCCTCTGGATTTTAAATCCAAAACAAGGGTTTTTACCCTTTTTTCTTCATGTTTTTCCATAAGAACATGAAACCGCTTAACCTTCAAACTGTAGATCTCTTAGGGTTTAAATGATCTTTAGGAAAGTGGTGATGACAATCTGTGGAATTCAATTCCGTTTCGACAAAATGTTTTATGGGAATTTAATTCCCTTTTCTAAAAGGAATTTAATTCCTGTGAAGAACTCAGTTTCTTCACGTGGAGCCTTCTTGAGGTCTCTTGGCCCGAGGTTGTTCTTCTGCAATTAATGAAATGGGGGTTTTGTAATGATGTCTTCTGTGGGAATTTAATTCCTTTGATCTTGTTGGATTCATTGTAGAGCCCGAGACAGATCCTGTTGGGGGGAATGTGCATGGTCATCATTCTTTATTAAATGAGGATATTCCCTTTGTTTTATTGTAACTATTTGGTCTCATTATTAATGAGCCGTCATTCGGATTCTGTGGGGCCCATGTGTTTTGTAGCCAATAGTCCCAGGAAACTCTGCTGTTGCTTTCTTCAACTAGTCTTCATGTTCATGCATGAATATATATTGCTAACTTTTCTTTTAACGGTCTTCCTTTATTGGATTTCAGGTGCGATGGCTTCTGTTCCACGCTTTCCCTTTTCTCGCTCGGAGGCTGCTTTTCCTCAGTCACCATCTGATGAGGAAGCGATGGCGATAATTTGGGCCCATGACCCGAACTGCACTAACCTTCTTCAATGGGGATCTTGGTACAGTCAGATTATTCAGGGTCGCCGGAGTTTTCTTTGCGCGGTGCCGACGGAGCCCACTTTCCCATTTTTACCGATGGATCCTCCGAGGACAGTTTTTGCTGTGGAAATACCCAACTGGACTCCAATGGGGAGGCTCGAGCCTTCGACGACCGGTATTCCGAACCATCCGATCCCGGCCATAGACATCTTGGAGCGGCATATCTGCCACGGTGAGGCCCACCCGTGGGGGCAAATTTATAAGATAGGGCTCACTCCCCGGCATCCTACGGGCTACCTTCTCTGGGCTCGCTACATCCTTTCTGCCCATCGTGCGCGGTTGCAGAAAGTCGGGCTTTATCAGGCCATATACGTGTCACTATTCCATTATAAGTCCCCGCATGTCTGGTGGGTTAAGGCGTTTTTAAACCAATGGAATCTTCCTACCAACACTTTCATCCTAGGAGATCGCGAGGTCTCGATCTCCCTAGCAGAATTCTATGATATTTCGGGGTTGCCAATCAGGGGTAGTTTGTATGAGGAATTGTTGCCTCCTGACGAGTACGTTTTTGAACCCGAGCCCGCCCCGGTTGACGGCCTGTCTGCTGAGAATGCTGTTCGCCACAAGCGCCCCAGTTTAATCAAGGCGCTAGGCATCTTCGACCGATTATTCACCGAGTCCGAGGGGCAGGGTGTTACTTTCAAAAGCTTCATTGCTCGTTTCCTTCGTGAGGACGCCTTATCGAAGACAGCCCCGAAGTTTGCCAACATTGGGGACCCCTTTGGGTTCGGTCCGAAGAGCTTGCCGACCAACGAATCAGATTTACCTCAGTACTACATCCCTATTATATCGCCGATATCTTTTGAATCTATTGCTGTCCCAGGCATGGACGAGGAGACGTTCTTTGTGGGGTTTGTTAGTGTTTGGCTTAGTTGATTCGTTATCCCCATGCATCGCCGCTTCATGAGAGCCTCGGTTATCTACCCGGCTCATCGTATTGCTGAGGGGACGCGGTTGGCCATCGGCATCCTGGCCTTGGCGCACCTCTATAACGGATTGGGCACCGCAGCTAATACCTCTACGCCTGGCGTGGATGTAGTGAACTTTTCGCTTCATTATTTCACGTCCTGGGTTGAAATGCATGTGCTGGGGTCTTTCGCTATGCATCAGAGGCCTGCCTTTTACGACGCCTATCCCTTCCCGCGACTTATGCGACTAGTGGGTGCTTCTGCTGCCGACCCGACTCAATTCGGGGCTATTCGGGTGCTGATTTCTCCTCATGCCACCGCTGGCGGGTTGGTTTTTAATGATCGGGTCTTGTCTACTCCTTCGGGTCCCGTTCAACAACTCTGGGACCAGTCGAAAGACAACGCACCTTCTTTGAAGCCCCGGGAGGCCGTGCATTTGTATACAATTAGACCGGGCTACTTGGTGTTTCGCCAGGACAG
Organism: Agapanthus africanus; assembly: GCA_030015575.1. Taxonomy (NCBI): domain Eukaryota; kingdom Viridiplantae; phylum Streptophyta; class Magnoliopsida; order Asparagales; family Amaryllidaceae; genus Agapanthus; species Agapanthus africanus. Next base: position 123,182,962 of record CM057350.1, on the reverse strand, counting down.
TGCAGCTCTTTTTATGCGGTACAATCCGCATCGATTCGCCCGGCAGCTTGGATACGACCAGGGCGTTCCTTTCGAGGCTTTTATAGTTGCCCCGATCCCTTCGCTCGATGCTGTTCGCGATGCCGCTCATCATTTCATGAGGCTGAACACCGGCTCTCATTTCATGGTCCCTGAAGCCGAGTACATGCCCCGATGTGTAGGTGCATTTACGGGCTGGTATCTTCATCGGATCAGCCCAATTATTGTTGAAGAAAGAAGGGTGCTTCTCGGTCACGACGCCCCTCCTCAGGTTTCGGGAGCTAAGCTACGACCGAGGGTTTCAGTGCGCTTCCCTTTGAGGGAGATTGGCACCGCGCTCATTCCGGGGGAGTCAGGGGTAGACCTTACTCCAACAGCTGGTATGCCTTTGGGTTCCCGATCGCGGGGTAAACGAGCCCCAGTGGTAGCACTTCTGCCGGTGGCGGCACCGCCCCCCGTGGCGTCGACAATGGCGATGTCGTCCTCGGTTGTGGAACCGAGCGAGAGTAACAGGGATGAGGGCGCTGAGGGCGATGTGGGCCAGCGTTGCCCTAAGGCTTCACGAGGGAGGAAGCGGTCATCCTCAGCGACCGGCTCTGGGTCTAAACGGCGGAGGAAAGCGGCCACTACCCTGCTTGATTCTGTGGCGGAGTCTGAGCCTATCCCTGAAGACGAACCATTGGCCCTGCAAGAGTCAGACGCTGGACTTCTCTTCCCGAGTTCGGCTGATGAGGAGGCCGCACAGCTGGCTGAGGCCATACGGCGTTCGAAAGACGCATCTCATAACGCCAAGGTTCCGAAGAAGTCTTATCCCGCTGTAATTTTTTACGAAGATCCTTCGTGGATTCGGCGGCGATTTATCGGTCCCTTGGAGGAATGGGGGGAAAGGGCTTTGAAGCAGGCCGCTTCAGAAGACGCAGCTGATGCACTTTCTTTATGGACCGGCGGTCATGAGTCGACTCTTGAACCCCGGCGAGCCTATCTCCTTGAGAAGGAACAGCGGCTTGAAGAAGCCATATTGAGGGCTTCCTTGCGTATAGGTACGTTGTGCTCCTTTTGTAGTCTTTCCGATTATTTATGCTCGTGCATATGTATCATTGTTTTTATTCGAATCGTGCAGAATCTTCGATGCCGGGGGAGCTTCGTACGGGCTCATTGAAGCTGACGCCTGCCGAAATCCCCGATGAAACATTGCTTGATGCGGAGGGGGCTGATGAGGCTGCTCCTCTTGCGATAGAGCCTCCAGTGGCTGTTCTTGATCAGGTAGTGCTCGCCCCTTTGGGGGAGGCTCATTTGGAGGCTGCTGCCCCAACGGCTCTTCCCGAAGGCGGCCCCGAGGCTGAGATGGAGGTAGTGGGGACTTCCCCCCTCTGTTGGAGTCCGGGGTTCCGACAGAGGCTGTCGAAGCCGCTATCCCCCTGGCTCAGAATGGGAGGAGTGTTGAAGGTAACCTTTCTGAATTTTAAATTAGCGGTCTTTCCGTTGTCTGAACTCTTTTGTTTTCTCAGAATTACGCGAGTTGGCGGCCTCTATTGTCGATCTGTCTCCCCGGCAATCCTTTCAGCGTCTGCTGGAGATGGCAGCTCCACAGGCGATATCCCCCCAACGCATTGTCCTCTCATCTGGGAAAGGTTGGTGTCGTCCATCTCTTCTCATAGCATCGTCGTTATTTTGCGTACTGACATTGATGTTTTCTACAGTTCTGGAAGCCGATGATGAGGTCGAGGTTCTCGAAGGGCCAGGGGAGCCTTCAGCTCCTACTTGCACGACTGTCGGTAAGCGACATTTCATTATACTCTCACTCGTTCTTTGCTTAAGAATTTTGCTGACGTCTTCCAAATTTGAACAGCTCTGCCAGTCTCCACGGCGTTGGAGTCGCGCATTGTGATGCCGCCCGGCCCTTATGCCTTGCGGGCTTCAGAACGCTTGGCCAAATTAAGCCTCGTCTCCTTGTCGTCTCTGATCGAGGAGCTTCGTGCTGGCAGCGCGACCACGGCTGAAGCATTCGCTGCCGAGGCTAACGGTTCTCTTCCTTTTCTTGCCACCTACCACAGTGAAGAGGTGGTGCGAGTCTGGGTGGAGTTCTGCCGGCGGGTGGAGGCTTGCCTGCATGCCCTCGAATGTTCCCACCTTTCCTCGGAGGCCGTGGCTGCAAAGGCGGAGTTACGGGGGCTGATAGCACGGTGCGCGGTAAACATGACGTCATGTGAGAAGAGGCTCGGTCGCAAGTTCTCGGAGAGGGAGCTAGCCTCCAAGGCGCTGGGCGAGCTTTAAGCCAATCTCACAGCCAAAGCCAACAAAGCGTATGAACTCTGGCGGGTGCTTCAGGAGTCCATCAGAGAGGTGGTGGCTCTCGATAAAGCTGCCACGTTCACTCGTGAGAGGGTCGAGGCTCATAAGGCCACTGAGAAAGAGCTTGAAGCCCGGCTTGCTTCATATCAGGCCCAACAAGCTCAGGCGGAGGCTCGTCTTTTAGAGATCTTGCGTCATGAAGCCGTGGTCCAACAAAAGCAGGATGAGCTGACCAAGCTGCTGAATCGCCCGCCAGCTTGAAACATTTGTATCTTTTCCTTCCTTTTTGTACATACTCATGGATGAGAGTATTTTCTTTTTGTTTCTTTCATGAATTGTACTTTGTACCCATTTTGGTTTATGAATAAAAGATACATTTTTCTTCTCAATGATGTGTCTCCTTTTTATTGAACGTGTTTTGCGGAAAATTTTATCTTGATCTCCTTGCGGGACAGCAATGGCTCAGGATTCGGGGCTAAGATTCGCTTTTCAAGACTTTTGCATTTTATGAGCCACGAGGGTCTCATAAAGAGTTTTTCTCCCTACAGATCGAGAGGATCCCATAGGTGTAAGTTCTTCTTAAGAATCGTGAGGATTCTTAAAAGGGTCTTCTCTTGAGAGTCGTAAGGATCTCACAAGAGAGTTTTTCTTCCTTACAGGTCGTGAGGACCTGCAAGTGTCGGATGTGGTCATCCTTGTCCGTGTTTCACGGAGTCAGGGGTTTCTCTAGGTATTGTAGTTTAAAGACGTCGCTGTCAAGGTTAAGGACCTCATAGTCCGTGGATTTAAGGACTCCACAGTCCGCTGTTAGTTTTAAAACATCACGGTCAAGGTTAAGGACCTCATAGTCCGTGGATTTAGGGACTCCACAGTCCGATGTTAGTTTTAAGACATCACGGTCAAAGTTAAGGACCTCATAGTCCGTGGATTTAGGGACTCCACAATCCGATGTTTGGTTGCAGGGACCCGTCACCTCTTTGAAGACGTTGAGGAATTACAACGCCAGGTATCAAAGGAGTGAAGAGATGTACCCTTAAACCAAGGCAGAATCCGTAGGGAATCGGGGTGGTTGATCGTTAGTTTTAAGACATCACGGTTGAGGTTAAGGACGTCATAGTCCGTGGATTTTAAGGACTTCACAGTCCGGTATTTGCTCTGGATGCTTCACACGGGTTTACTGCCGTGCTCTGCGAGGACCAGGCTCTGCTCTGGGCATTTTCCGCAGGGTCAAAGAGTGACGTTATCCGCGTTCCACGTAACCAGGAATTTTGCACTAGATGCTTCACACGGGTTCACTGCCGTGCTCGGCGAGGACTAGGCTCTGCTCTGGATGCTTCACACGGGTTCACTGCCGTGCTCTGTGAGGACCAGGATCCGCTCTGGACGTTTTCCACGGGGTCAAAGAGTGACGTTATCCGCGTTCCACGTAACCAGGAATTTTGCACTAGATGCTTCACACGGGTTCACTGCCGTGCTCGGCGAGGACTAGGCTCCGCTCTGGATGCTTCACACGGGTTCACTGCCGTGCTCTGCGAGGACCAGGATCCGCTCTGGACGTTTTCCACGGGGTCAAAGAGTGACGTTATCCGCGTTTCACGTAACCAGGAATTTTGCACTAGATGCTTCACACGAGTTCACTGCCGTGCTCGGCGAGGACTAGGCTCCGCTCTGGATGCTTCACACGAGTTCACTGCCGTGCTCTGCGAGGACCAGGATCCGCTCTGGACGTTTTCCACGGGGTCAAAGAGTGACGTTATCCGCGTTCCACGTAACCAGGAATTTTGCACTAGATGCTTCACACGGGTTCACTGCCGTGCTTGGCGAGGACTAGGCTCCACTCTGGATGCTTCACACGGGTTCACTGCCGTGCTCTGCGAGGACCAGGATCCTCTCTGGACGTTTTCCATGGGGTCAAAGAGTGACGTTATCCGCGTTCCACGTAACCAGGAATTTTTCACTAGATGCTTCACACGGGTTCACTGCCGTGCTCGGCGAGGACTAGGCTCCGCTCTGGATGCTTCACACGGGTTCACTGCCGTGCTCTGCGAGGACCAGGATCCGCTCTGGACGTTTTCCACGGGGTCAAAGAGTGACGTTATCCGCGTTCCACGTAACCAGGAATTTTGCTGAATATATCCGCATTTCACGGAATGGAGGTTTGACTCTTGGTGATATGTATATCGCCGAGCCATGGAACTGGGGGTTGCCGCTGTTCCGTTTCGCTTGATGTTGTGTCTGCTGCCACGAGACGGACGTCGAGATGATCTCTAGGCTATCTGTGAACCGTCGAGGTTTGGCTTCTTGTTATGATGAAACCTGGGGGAGGAGTATGATCCCTTCTTTGTTTGCACCCCTGGATTGTATATAGGGATAGATGTAACATCACCTGTAGGGCGTGGATTTCATTTTTATTTTATTTCTTTTTCCGCGATGCTCTATCATTTCAGCTTTTATGTCGCGAAGGTCGCGATTGCCCCATCATTTCGGCTATTCTTCGCGGTGCCCAATCATTTCGGCTATTTATTTATTCCCTACTCGCTGTTTTTTATTGCGAGTTGCCCCATCATTTCGGCTATTTTTCATGCATACATTTTTACTTGCTGCTTTTTATTGCAAGTTGCCCCATCATTTCGGCTATTTTGTAGGCATGTGTGGCTTGCTAGCTTTTTCGCCGCAAGCTTGGATTTTAGACACCGATTTCGACATCAGCACCGCTACAACTGGAATGTTGCCAGGAGCAAATCATCATTTGCCTTTGTCGATGTTGAATAAAGGTGGCTCAGCAAACAGGGTTAAGGGTCCTGTCGACCAAGGCTTTCGACTTCATGAGCCGTAAGGGTCTCACAAAGGTATTTCTCCCTACAAGTCGTGAGGATCTTGCAGGTGTATTTTCTCCTTAGGGATCGTGAGGATTCCTAAGTGTGTGCTCCTCTGTGAGTCGTAAGGATCCTACAAGAGGGCTTTCTCCTTATGGATCGAGAGGACCTACAAGGGTTGGACTTTGCTGGGAAAATGTTTATTCGCGCCCGTGGATTGTAGACAAGGGTCAGTATTGAGTCCCTTATAGGGCAATATCGAAGGTTGTGGAGGATTTGCTTAAGAACAGGTTTAGGTTTCTGTAACTTAAGACTTTCAAATCTCATGAGCCGTGAGGGTCCCACAAGAGAATTCTCCTTACGAGTCGTAAGGATCTCGCAAGTGCATTTTCTCCTTAGGAATCGTGAGGATCCCTAAGTGTGTTGCTCCTTTGTGAGTCGTAGGGATCTCACGCAGGTGGTTTCTCCTTACAAGGTCGAGAGGACCCTACAAGTGTCTTTTAACGAGGTTGCGCCCTTTCGGGTTTTCAGAAACACTCGCCGGTAGTCCTGCTGTTTTTACTCACGGAGCCCTTTCGGGTTTTCATCCGTGCCCATTTTGCTTATGGACATACCGTTTTTGTTTTTTTTTTTTTATTCTTTTTCATATATTTTTTTATTTTTTCTTTCTCTTTCTTTTTTTTATCTCGTCAGCCTAATAATGCTGCGGTAGTAGTTTTAGGGACGTTTCGGTCCGTCGATAGTTTTAAGGACGTTTCGGTCCGTTGTTAGTTTAAGGACGTTTCGGTCCGTCGTTAGTTTAAGGACGTTTCGGTCCGGCGTTAGTTTAAGGACGTTTCGGTCCATTGTTATGGGAAGGCCGGCTGCTGCTTGTAAAGTCTGAGCCTAGGAAGATAGCGAGCAGACATAGTCGTCGTCATCTATCATTGACCCCGGCTGTGGCTCATTAAGCATAGTATTTCTTTAAGAAGCGGCCGTTTATTGGCCTGAAAGGCCTTTCACCGTGCATGTCCACGAGTAGATAGGCTCCACCCTGGTAGACCTTGTCTATGATGTACGGGCCTTCATAGTTTGGCTCAAATTTTCCCCGCTTGGCACGATTGGGGATCATAGGTCTTTTGACCACTAGTACGAGTTCGCCTTGGCGGAATGTCCTCGGCCTGGTCAATCTTTCGTACGAGCGCGTCATCTTTGCTTTGTAGGCTTCTAGATGTTGTTGCGCTATTAGCCGGGTTTCGTCGAGGGCATCAAGCTCCTCAAGCCGAAGGTGAGCATTTTCTTTGTCCGTCAGCTCGTGGTGGACTGCCACTCGTAGAGAGGGTAACTCTATCTCGAGGGGGAGCACTGCTTCCGTCCCAAATGCCAACGCATACGGCGTTGTGTTCGTGGCCGTCTTGAATGTAGTTCGATAAGCCCAAAGGGCTTCTTGCAGCCTTTCGTGCCAGTCTCTCTTATTCCGGGAAACGGTCTTTTTTATGATCTTCGTCAAGGTCTTATTGAAGGCCTCGGCCAGACCGTTAGCTCGTGGGTTGTAAACTGAAGAATATCTCCAGTCTATATTGTGCTGCTGCGCGAAGCGGCTAATCTTATGGCTTCTGTAGGCTGGCCCATTATCGGAGATAATCCGCCGTGGGGTTCCAAACCGATAGATGACGTGCGTCTTGAAGAAATGGAGGATATTCTCCGTCTTCACTTCCCTCAGTGGTACTGCTTCTGCCCATTTGGAGAAGTAATCAGTTGTCGCCAGGATAAAACGATGTCCCCGGGATGATGCTGGCTCGATGGGGCCGACTATGTCAGTCCTCCACATTTCGAATGGCCAGCTAGCCACCGTTGGGTGTAGTGGATTCGGATGTTGGTGGATAAAGTCTCCATGAATCTGGCACAAGTGGCATTGCTTCGCATACTCGAGGCAGTCCTGGATCATCGTGGGCCAGTAGTAACCCATCCGTTTAATTTTTAACTTCATCTTTGGGCCTGCTTGGTGAGAACCGCAAAGTCCGTCGTGAACTTCCTGAGTGACTCTTTCTGCTTCGTCAGGTCCCAAGCATCTCAGCCATAGAGAATCAAACGATCTCTTGTATAGAGTATCGTTGACGAAAGCGAAAGATAGAGCTCGTTTCATGAGCTGATGTCTTGAGGACGCTTCTTTGGGCATTCGGTGGGACTTAAAGTAATCTATGAAGACTTCCCTCCAGTCCTCGGCCTTCTCATGGTCCTTTATTTGTAGGGTCGTCCGCTCAGTCGCCCCCTTTTCTTTATATAATTCCGGAGGTATTTCTGCCGGGGCGAGCACTCGACGGCTTTGTACCACGATTCTGACGTCATCGAGGTTCTCGTCAGCCAGTTCTTTAGCAAGTTTGGCCAACGCGTCTGCTTTGCTGTTTTCCGCGCGCGGTATGTTCTCCAAAGTATAGGAGGGAATTTGGGTCAATAGTTGTTGCACCTTTTCGCCGTACTTCACCAACTCCGGCTTGCACGTTTGGTAGTCACCATTTACTTGACTAACGACCAGCTGAGAATCCCCGTATATAAGGAGGTCTTCAATTCCCATGTCGATGGCGATTTCGAGGCCTGCTATCAGAGCTTCGTATTCAGCTTCATTGTTTTTCCTCGGCTCTGTTAAGGAGAAGGCGAAGCGCATTATCCCTCCTTGTGGAGTTGCAAAGACGAGGCCTATCCCCGATTTGATCATTGGGATACCTTGTTTCTGTTTCTTTACGGAGGACGCTCCATCAAAATAGAGTTCCCATCGGGTGCTTCCGCCGCTAATCGCATCAAATGCGTGCTCGTCCGGCAAATCACAGTTCAGAGGAGAATCGGCCGGTATCGGGTGCTCAGCGAGGAAGTCGGCAATGGCCTGGCCTTTCACTGCCTTAAGAGGTTGATACGTTATCGAGAACTCCATCAAGAGCAGGGCCCACTTAGCGAGTCGTCCCGTCAATATGGCTTTCGACATCAAGTACTTAAGGGGATCCACTTTTGAAATGAGACGGACTTCATGTGCCAACGCATAGTGCCTGAGCTTTGTTATCGCGAAGATTAACGCCAAGCAATGTTTTTCAATGGGAGAGTAGTTGCTTTCTGCCCCCAGTAGAACTCGACTTAAGTAGTAGAGTGCTCTCTCTTTCCCCTGATCGTTCTCTTGTGCCCATAATGCGCCTAACGAACCTTCGAGGGCGGTTGTATAAAGAATGAGGGGTTTTCCCTTGACCGGCGCAGCCAACACCGGAGGATTCTGCAGGTACTGCTTGATCTCGTCTAGTGCACCTTGGCATTTGTGATCCCAAACGAATGGAGTTCCCTTCTTCATCAGGTGGCTGTAAGGACGGCATTTGCCTGAAAGATTGGCGATAAATCGCCGGATGTATGCGAGCTTCCCTTGGAGAGACCGCAACTGTTTGAGGGTTCTCGGCGGAGGCATTTCCATGATCGCTTTAATCTTTGACGGATCTATTTCAATACCTCGGTGTCGAACGATGAATCCCAGGAATTTGCCCGAGGAGACTCCAAACGCGCATTTGAGGGGATTCATTTTCAAATTATATTACCGAAGGCGTTGAAATACAGTCTCCAGATGCTTTAAATGCTCCTCGTATGACATGCTCTTTATTACGAGGTCATCGATATAGCACTCGACGATGTCATGTATGAGGTCATCGAAGATTTTTGTCATGGCCCTTTGATAGGTAGTGCCAGCGTTCTTTAGACCAAAGGGCATAACCCTGTAGCAGAATATACCCAAAGGGGTCCGGAAAGCGGTGTGCTTCTGGTCTTCGGGATGCATTTTTATCTGATTGTATCCTGATGAACCGTCCATAAAGGAGAAAACCTCGTGAGTGGACGTGTTATCTATCATTAGCTCGGTTACCGGCACCGGGAAATCGTCCTTTGGACAGGCCTTATTGAGATCCCTGAAATCCACGCATATGCGTACCGTCCCATTCTTCTTCATTACCGGGACGATATTGGCGATCCAGTCGGGATATTGGACTTCTTGGATAAATCCAGAATCGATCAGCTTCTTGACTTCGGCGTTGATGCTCATTTCAAGCTCGAGTCGCATCCTTCTCGGCGCCTGCTTGACTGGCTTGATATCCGGGGATATCGCTAACTTATGCACAGCAATCTCCGGATCTAATCCTGGCATCTCGGAGTAGTTCCACGCGAAGCAGTATTTATGTCGTAGAAGCACGTTCTTTAACGCAGCCACCCTTTCTTCAGATAGTAGCTCGCTGACAAATGTCGGTCGCGGGTCATCTGCCGATCCCAACTCAATCTTCTTGATGTTATCTGCAGTAGTATGTATACCATCTTCCAGTTCTTTCGGAGCGGGCGGAAATTCTGAGATCACCTCATCATTGCTGTTCTCAAAGCACCGGGGAAGGTCATCCATGTTCTCGGGCTCTTCTTTTAATATCGTAATCGTATAACAGGTGCGAATCCGCTCCCAGGACTGAGGTGGATCCGGTCCTACTCTTGTGGCTTTGGGTTCGTGCTTCTGTGGCGGCGTTACCCTCCAGCCGTCGGATAAAGCGAATCTGCCCTGTTGGTACTGGTCCTCGACCCAGTTCTTGAAGGTGAAGCAGTCTTCGGTAGGATGTCCTATGGCTTGGTGATAAGAGCAATAGCTCAGATGAGAAGCCTTGTTAGCTCGCTCAGGGTGTCTAGACCCTGGAAGCGCGATCATTTGATGTTTTAAAGCTAGCTTGAGTAACCTCTACGTCTTGTCTCGGGGGAAGAGTACGCTCGACTCATCTTCTTCATGAGGGACAAATCCGAGCCGTGCAATACCCGATCACGTAACCCTCTAATCCTGCGTCGTTGTTGTCGGCTCCCCTTTCTGCTTCTTAATTTATTTCCGTCTCCGCATCAGGCCTTTCGTACAACAGGTTGACAAAGACGAACATCCTTGTCTTTTGCAGCCTGTTGAAATAGACGTTGCATCCTGGCCTTCTTGTAGATGGCCATTTCGCGGTTGTGGTCTTCCCGAGCTTTCTGACCCACTTTCCTGATGGGCTTGCCCATTCGTTCTTCAAACGACGGACTCGGCGCTTCAATCGCGGGGTCTAGTTTTGATGGGGGGTTGGCATCTCCTGACAGGGCGTCCTCCTCTTCATCAAAGGTATATATAGCGTAGCTGCTGTGAGCCCATTCCCGTTTTCCGGTTCTCGCGTATCCAAGCCCAAGTGTTTCCATTTTCCCGTTGGGCAATTTGCATTGAGTTCCAGGGACATCCTAAATCTTGTTGTAGAACCGAGCCTGCCGGACAGTCTGTTTTAAGGGTACTCCTTGGCGCTTCAATAGCTTCTTTAAACCATTTGTATAGTATCTGGGCAGACGGATGGGTTGGAGCCTGTCAAGTGTAGCATCCGCGCCATGCTAGATCTCTTTCTCTACTTTCGACTCTGAGGATCGGTAGAATAGGATCACCTTCTCACCCCTTTGCCTGGGAGGGACGTAAAATGTTTGCAGGTCCTGCACATTGTGAGCTTGAAGCGTGTCGAGATCCTTGAAGTGTTCTCGCGGTACCATGGTGATTTGCAAACTATGGTCATCGCCAGGGGGTGCTTGTACCGACAGCCGATTGGAGAACACGGCATTAACTTCATCTTCTGAATCACTTCCGAAGACCAACATGGGGGCGGGCGTCCCCAGGTTGTTGCGTTGAGATGGCCCTGCATAAACTATCTCTTCCTCTTCTTCGGTATCGCTCCCGAAAACAGGGATGGTGGCGGCGGTTTTGTTCTCCGGGTTGCGACAACTTTCTGTATCCTCGAAATCTGGCAAAAAGTACTTCGCATCTTCGTATTTGCGGACTTCGTTCACGGAAAATGGGTTTAACTCACCTGTTACGGTATACTCGAAACCATCCTTAAAGTACTTCATACACTGATGTTGTGTAGAAGGGATGATGTTGTATTCGTGTAACCAAGGACGACCGAGCAAGGCGTTGTAGCAGGTCTTGGCGTCAATGACATGGAATTTGATGTCTGTGACGAGAAGTCCGAAGCGTAATGTTAGTATCACAGACCCGAGAGTCCGTGACGATTGTGAATCGAAACCGGAGATAGTAATTTTGTCACGAGCGAGGTGTTGCACACTCATGCAGATTTCCTTCAACACCTGAACATTAAGGAGATTGACGGAGGATCCATTATCCACCAGGATCTTGCCTATCTTGATATCATGGCAGTATCCGGAGACATATAGGGGACAGTTGTGGTCGCACGTCCCGAGAAGGAGGTCTTCATCACCGAAAGTGATGTCGGCCGTATGCACTTCCTCCAGTTCATCCTTCATCTTTTCAGTGGCGAGGAAGGCTTGGAATTGCTCAGGTTCTTGTAACGCCATAATTAGTGAGTCTCACGCTTCTTTTGATAATAGGAGGGCATCGAGAATGCTAAGCTGAGAAGGTAGCTTCCTTAGGTGCGCGAGGATGTTATAGTCCACCTTACCCTTCCTAGAAGGGTCTTTGGCAGCCAGCTCTCTCATGACTTGGTCATCTAAAGTGATATCTTCAGTGACCTTTTCCTTTCCCTTATCTTTTCTACTCACGGGCCCGAGATTCTTTTCTGGGAGTGTGCGATTGCGCAGCTGAATGTTCTCGCAGGCCTCCGATTTCTCCTCTTTCCCTAAAACGGATTCTTTAAAGAGAGGGCCCAGAGCCATTTCTTCATCAGAGTCGCTCCCAAAGGTGAGAACTTGTGACCCCCCGGCGTTAACCATGTAACAGCTGCCAGTAGTTCTGTTGCGCCCGTCGACAGTGCTTCTTCGTTCCCGACGAATCTTGCATTTCATGTGCTTAAAATGTTGCCGACGAGCAACGTATCCTTGCCACCATATCTTAAAGGCGTCGCACTCCTCCGTGGGGTATGAGATTTTCCGATGATATGCGCAATAATCAGGGTGCCTCTCCACCCCATCATGGGTGTTTCCTTCCGAGGGTGGTAGCTTCATCCCCCTTGACATGGCTTTGGCAAACCTTTTCCTCGTCTTGAATATCCTCTTGTCTACTTCGGATGCCTTTCGCTCTGGCAGAGGTAGTTCAGCTCTTCCGTTCAGTCGCCTGCATTTGGTTCCTTCTGACGCTGCCATCTCACGCTCCTGATCCGCTTTACTTTTTAGACGAATCTCGTCTAGAAAAGCGTCGATCATTTCATCTATTGGCCACACACGCTCTGGTTCAGGCTCTGCCTCCAGCTTCTTAGTGCCAGGAGTTTTCTCATCATCGGTAAACGAGTGGGAGATTACGTTACAACTCGCCACATACCCTTCGGATTCATCCGACGAGCTCTCTCCATCATCTCTCTCTTGAAAGATGTGGTTGAGAAACTCTTGCAGTGTGACAGGAGTTCGCGCCTTTTGATTGTATTCTTCCAGCGCGTCGATTTGCTTCTGCAAGTTCGTGTGCTCGTTTCCAAGCTTCACGGACTTCTTGGATTTCTTCTTCTTTTTCTTCGAAGATTTTGACAGTTGGGCATGAGTATTTGGGCCCTTATCGCGAGTCTTCGTAGTTGGGCGGGGCTTCAACATTCCTTCGATAATTTGAGGTTCAAGAGGGTCCTTCCATTCGATCGCAGGGCACGCATGAAGGTCTCTCAGCATTCTTTTGGTTTTAGTTGATAGCACGACCTCCCATGGAGCTTCTTCAATAAAGGAGCAGGTTGCCCCCGGTGTATCTGCTTTCTTAGGAGTATGCGGTTGTGGTGGGTTCACCTTCCACTTTTCGGACAGTACAAACTTCCCCTGGAGGTATTGATCTTCAATCCATCCTTTGAAGACGAAGCAATCTTCAATCGGATGACTTACCGTTTGATGGTAAGGGCAATAGTTAGGGTTATTCACCTCGGTGGGTTGCGGCGGTCGCCTTGGATTTGGTAGGTTTATAAGTCTGTTGCGTATTGCCAGCTCGAATAACCGTTTCGTCTTGTCTCGTGGGAACGAGTAGGGACGTTTCATCTTCTCATTATAATACCGGCGTCTTTCTTCCAGTTGATCTGCCGGTTTCGGAGCGTTAGGTTGCTGTTGGGCATTCGCGACAAAGGTGGCCCTTCCTTTACCCTTGTCGTTCCGAGGTTCCGACTTCGGGGGAGGTGGTCTATGACCCATCTGGACCATCTGAGCCAACTTGTCGATTAAAGCCTGGAATGTGGTTGGCTTAAAGAACATCATAAACTGGGAGATAGTTGCGTGGGGGTCTAGGGTTCCCACGAACATGCCCACTGCGGGTGCCTCCTCAATGCGTTGTTCGCATCTCGACCACAAATTCCGCCAGCGTATAGCATACTGGACCCAGATTTCGCCTGGTTTTACCCTGGCGTTAATCAATGCAGTTATTGGAGTGCGTTCGCTGGCACTTGCGAATCGCTGAGTGAATAACAACTCCATTTCAGCGAACGTTTTGATAGAATCGTTCGGGAGTTCCGAATACCATTCGAACGCCGTTTCTGATAAGCTGCCCACGAACTGGCGGAGCAACAGTTTATCATCACCGCCGGTGTTACCGCAGAGGGCACGGAACTGGGCGACATGTTGATGGGGATTGCCGGTCCCCTTATACATGTGGAATTTTGGTATCGTATAGCCTTGCGGGTATTTGATTTGGTCGTACCAGCTTGGATACGGCCGCCCCGTTTTTACGACTTGACCAGCCGCCTCAGTCGCATGATGAACCCGGATTTGCTGGGCTATGTAGTCAACCAAGTCGGCCTTAGAGATTGCCTCCTCCTTGGCCGTTGAGAGGGCTGGTGGTGGATTTGACGTTTCTCCTCGGTCATCTTCAAGAATGATTGGGGGATCCTCGGCGGGTAAGTCCTGTTGGATCATCATTCCTATCATATCTTGGAAGAGAAGGCCCATACGTTGTATGTTGGCTGCTTGTTCAGCAGCCTCTTTGTCCTTTTTCTCCAGTATCCGGCGAAGGAATTCAGCGTCGGTTTCTTCCTCCTGGCATGCGTCTGAGGACGTTTCTGGGCTTTCTTTTGGCCCGGTAAGTGCGGCCATAGCATTCATCATTTCCTGAAGCTTTTGTTGCTGCTCCTGGGCTTTCGTCATGGATCAGGTTAGCGGTCGGTGGCCCGTAGAAGTGCGGCTTTCCTCCTTTCCAGAGGCCATGTAAACAGTGTGCACCACCATGCCCCCAGACTTAGGGCGTCTGGGCTCAGTGCTTTTAGCCGTCGTTGCATGCTGGGGGGTCTTCTCTGGCCTCCTCCTTTTATGAGCCATGGAGGTTGAGGGGGCCGTTGAGGTGGGCGTCCAGACAGCCTTTTGGGGTTTAGCCAGGTGACCAGCTTCCAGTTGGATTTTCAGCTTCTTGTGCTGGCGGGAGAAGTTTGGATCAATGATCGAGTCTCGGGCCTGCCGCCAAACCTTATAGATTTTGGAAGACAGCCGTTGAGGAGATCGGGGCTGTTCTGGTTTTATTTCCACAATCTTTTTTAATGGGGGAGGAGACCCCTTCAGCACTGCAGTAGGAGAATTCCTTCGCACCTTATTTAGCATTTTGAAGCTGTTCCCAGTTGGAACAACAGCATTAACTTCTGCCATCGGGGCTGATGGAGTCAACCCGGAGGGGGAGTTGCCCCCAGCCTTCCTTACTCGGCGCCAATGACGACGTCGAGCGTGTCGAGCGGACGGCGTAGGGTCAGTGGTAAGAATGGTTTCGTCTTGCCCCCTGTGTGGGTGGGGGGTCGCTGTTGGTGTTAGCCTGTCAAAGACCGATGTCCTTTGGGCAGCAGGAACGGGAGCTGAAGCCGTCAATCTTGTAAAGACCGACTTTTTGGCCAGAGAAGCCGCCTTGGCGATTTCGGGAGCAGGAGCAGCCACTTTCTTAGGAGCAGCCTTCTCAGGGATTGTAGACCTCATGATGGGTTCGCAGGATTTCTGGCCCAATCTAGAGAAGACCGAGGCGTTGACGTTGGGCGACTCGTTGAGAGGAGCTGGGGCAAGGGTAAGACGATCAAAGACCGACTTCTTGAGAGCTTCCTTTGTCAGCACCGGCGCCGTGAAGCTTGTTGGCGGGAGTATAGTCCCAAAGAACAATCCGGTAGTGGCCTGAGTCACCTGATCCACCGGCATTGTGAATAACGAAGCAGCTTGGGGTCCGTAGGCTATACCTCCTGGCGAGGTAAAGCGTTGGTCGCAATTGCAGTCTGAGCGGTTGGAGGATTTCGCAGAAGTAGAAGCCATCGATCCTTTGCTTTCTTCAATAAGCGAGACGCCAATTCTTAGTATCTTGAAACCCAAGGGCCACCATTAGCGAACCGCGATTGGTTCGCGAATCACGACACACGAAGTGTGGAGTGGAAAGAGGAAAAGGTCTCACCGGGCGTGCCAGAATCTGTTCCCCTCCGAACGGCGGCCGAGACATGGTCGTCTCGCCTGAAATTCGGGGCAGATGCTAATTGGTGCTATCCGTCCACCTCTCCGAAGATGCTAAGTTGATTTATGGCACCGTGCATCGGAGGTTTAGACGGATGCGGCCGATGTAGCAGACTTCGTCAGATTCCCCCTTATTTGAGGGGGTTTTGATTGTGGGGACGCTCTTCCCTGCAGGCGCAAGCCCCTGCAGTTAATTACGTTACCGTTTCGCGGTAACAACTTTCTCCTTCTCCAGATGGTCACTTTGTGTCGTGTGTGTTTATTTTATGTTTTGTTGCCCGTGGATTGTTTATGGAGACCGAGTTATGTCGTCGCCCGTAGGGCGTGGACTAGTCCAAATCCGTGTTATCTTAGATTTGGGTTTAGGGGTTTGGTTTGAGGATACGTTAGCCATGTTTAAGGCTAAGATCAACTCAAACGTTTGTTAAGGATACGTTAGTCTAGTTTGAGACTAAGATCAACTTAACGGGATCGTTTAGATCCGACGAAGGAGCGTTTGGGCTCCATTGTTCCAGTTTTAGGGACATAGTGGTCCATCGTATGTATGGCCGTCGGGACCCGTCACCTCTCTGACGACGTTGAAGGATTACAACGACAGATGTCAAAGGAGTTCAGAGATGTACCCTCGAACCGGAGTTAATTGGGGGGATTTATAGTCCAGTCTGTTTTGAAGGTTTAAGGATACGTTAGCCATCTTTGAGGCTAAGATCAACTTAAACGGGACCGTTTAGATTCGTCAAAAGAGCATGCGGGGCTCTATTGTTCCAGTTTAGGGACATTGCGGTCCATGGGTAGTTTAAGGACATTGCGGTCCATGGGTAGTTTAAGGACATTGCGGTCCATCGTTAGTTTTAAGACATCTCGGTCAAGGTTAAGGACGTCGTAGTCCATGGGTTTAAGGACCCCACAGTCCATTGTTAGTTTTAAGACGTCTCGGTCAAGGTTAAGGACCTCGTAGTCCATGGGTTTAAGGACCCCACAGTCCATTGTTAGTTTTAAGACGTCTCGGTCAAGGTTAAGGACCTTATAGTCCATGGGTTTAAGGACCCCATAGTCCATATCAATGTGTGGTCATCGGGACCCGTCACCTCTTTGAAGACATTGAGGGATTACAATGCCAAGTATCAAAGGAGTGAAGAGATGTACCCTAGAACCGGAGTGGATTAAATAGTCCTTGGCCCAATTTGGGATCAAGACCAATTAATTATGTTATGAGCCCATTGGCCCAGTTAATTACGAATTGAGGACTTATGGCCAGCTTGGGCTAAGTCCAATCAGGAGAGGCTTTGCCTCTATCCATTTAGCCAATTGGACCAATGTCTAGTGTTAAACACTAAAGACCAACCAGTGTTGAACACTGGGAATGAGATTGACAAGTTAGTGTTTAACACTAAAAGATAATTGGTGTTAAACACCAGCAACAGGGCTTTCAAATTAGTGTTAAACACTAAAACAGATCAGTATCAAGCACTGGCAACAGAGGTCTCAAATTAGTGTTAAACACTAAGGTAGTCAGTGTTGAACACTGCGAATAAAGTTTTTTGATTAGTGTTGAACACTAAGGCCCAACAGTGTTTTAACACTGGATTCGGGAGTTTCAATTTAGTGTTAAACACTAAGGCAAGTGATTGTTAGACTTCTGCGTGTTCAAGTTTTAATTAAATACCGCAATCAAGACGGTTTCGCTTGTAGCTAGCCGGTTGAGTACGGGTCGTCCGCAGGGAGATGGGAGTCTTTTTCTATGTGTTTTAACGAGTTAAGTCCGAGAGTCCAGATTTGTTTGTGATTATCTAAGTGTTAAATTGATATGTAAAGAGAGCTTGTTAGGGTTAGGATTAGGTTAGTTTGAGTTAGGAGTCTCCACATCTTTTGTTGCCCCTCTTAATATCGGTGTTACGGTAATCGGCAACAACGGGGATTAGCACGACTAGGAAGGAACTTGCGAGTATAAGCTAGGCTTTCTAACGCATAAGTTCTTCCTTTTGGTGCTTGTCCGTCCGTTCTTGGCTCTTAGCCATAACCTCCGGTTAATTCAACCACAACCGGTCTCACTACGGAATCACCGCTATCATGTAGGATAGGGTGCCGTAAGGAGCGGATTGTGATTCAATTAACAGGAGTCGAATTAAGCTGTTGGGCAAGGAAAGAGTGAGAGAGATTTCCTTCTCTCAAACTTCCCTTATCCTACCCTAACAAGTATTAAACTACTCACACATCATGATAAGGAAAAATAAAACAAAACAAAAGAGGAAGATAGAAAGAAAGAGATTAGAAGATAACGACTAGCTATTTGCGACCTCACCTTGGCGAGGATCGAGCGTAAGCATCATGGACGTATTAAGGATAAAGAAAAAGAGAGAAGAAAGAAACAACAAGAAATAACAACAACTAGTTAACAAATGAAAATTACAACAATTAACAAGATAATGAGACAAGCATAATAATAAATGGTTCTTCTTTATTCATCATTCTTCACTCACAAGCTCACTACAAGTTTCAATGGAGAAGAGATGAGAAGAGGAAGAAGAAACAACACTAAACCTAGCAAAGAAAATACAAGATTATGGACCCTTTCCTTCACAAAGTTCTGGGCTATTTATAGGCTAAAAAATGAAAACCTAGGGCAACCACCAGAACCCAAATGAAAAGACAATTCTACCCCTGAAAACTCTCTGTCTGCCGCCACCATAAGGCCGCGGATCCGCGGCCTAAGCATGCTTAGGCCGCGGATCTGCGGCCTAATAGAGGAGTTGGCTCCCCAATTTTCTTGTGCTACCCTGGTTCTGTGAGCCCTTTATTCTGGTATATGTATTTTATCATATTTTCTTCATGATTTTTCCAGAATTTCTGTTGAGGGAAAGGTGATTTGATGTGGACTTTTTGTCATGATTTCCTCGAGCTCCGCGTAGATTTCTTGGATCTTGTGCTGCCATTGAGCCTTGTGCATGAAGGTGACAATCGATTTGCCATTTTGTCTCCTAAACTGGTGTGTGGCAACAGACGGATAAAGAGCGGAGATCCGTGTTTTATCTGTGGTTGGCAGGAACCCGGATTTTGTCTTTTTTTCCATGAATTTCACCGTTTTAGAACCGAGAACCTGTATCCTGCAATTGACTAGCAAACACGGCTCAAGAGTATCTACGGATATGCAATGTGATAAAAATTGGTCGGTATGAAAATGCAAAAATCTGATATGAACGAATACCCCTAAACTTATCATTTGCTCGTCCCGAGCAAAGCCAATTTATTCACAAAAAATTTCCTAATCTCACTTTCGCAGGGAACGCGATTGCACTAAGCATGTGCAACAAGCCGTTAAACTTCTAGGTGTCCCTAGTAGGAGGAGTGCTGTCTCCTGAGGGTTTTCAGCGGATACTGCCCACAAAATCCGGTCAAGCTAGTTTTGTAAAATAACTAAAACCCCTAAAGTTTTGTTTCAGAAAATAACAATTCTATGATCTTAAGCCTAGACTATCGAACCTTTATTTTTCACACCTCGCTTCTTATTTAACTACAGCTTTTATATGTCTTTACGTGCAGTGCAAATAGTGTCGTTAAGTTCCCGAAGGATCGATTAAAGTCATCATGTCGCACAATAAAGCCCAGATAACAATTTTAAAAGGATCACATGAGTTTTATAAAGAGTTAAGCATTTTTCAAGTTTCGTTTTTCAGTAAGGTTTCAACTTCAGAATTTCTATCTTCCTTAACAGGAAACTAAGTCGTATTTTTCACTCCACCTTTTTCTTGTTTTCATTTCATACATACCTCTGTGAACGTGCAATAGTCTTTTTCAAAGAGTAAAACCTTCATATCTCCGTTAAATTTTTTTTTATAAAAGCCTGTCTTTTATCAAGATTATTCTCACACAAAGAACCGTTAGGAATTTTAACTCGGAGAGAACACTTGCTTGACTTTGTTTTAATCTTGACTTTCTAGGCTTCTTAGCGAGCTTTGGGCCAATGCACCCAAACCAGTTGATTTTAGGGCATTAGGTGTAGAAACACCCCAGCGGACTTAATTACTCAAGTTACCTAGGTCCAAAAACAAAAGACAGTTTGGCGTGAAAATCAGATGATTTAATACGAACGGAGATATAACCGGCAGTTCAATTATTTTTTGGATAAAAGACGTGTTTAGTGGGTTCGGTGTGTAATCATTCCAATCAAGTTTCAGATGGGTTATTTTTCAGACTTAGTTCCAATTACGGCATCAATAATATTCCTTCATATTCGCTTTACTTCATAAACTTTTCTTGACATTACTTATTTCAGGACAAACCTATTTGATCCTCAGAAAATCATTTATCTGTTTAAAAGTTTTTAAACATAAAAGACTTGTCATCTAATTCCCAAAAACTCACGACACGTGTAGTGTGATGTAAAGACGTATATCAGCTATAGTTAACTTCAAAGGAGAGTTATCTTTCAGGTTTTCAGAATCTAAACATAAGATTTAGTTATTCCTATTTTTTCAAACAAAAACCGTCGAAATGTTGAATCAGAGTTCTTCCACAAGCTAATTTGACAAAAAAGTTTTTATATTTTTTAGAAAATTTTCAGATTTTTATGGATTTTATGGATTTTAATATGCAGATGCAAAAAAAATATATACATGAATGCGAAGGTAAGATATGCGTACCGAGCGTACCCCCAAACTTAAACTGGACAGTGTCCTCACTGTTATTGCATGAAGAGATCATTTGAAGGGTCAAAATTGTCGGTTAGCGATACACAAATTTTTATTTTTGTTTTTGAAGAAAAAGAAAAAGAATATACACAAATATATACAAAATGGTTTGTACATACCCCCAAACTTATTTGGAACAGTGTCCACTGTTCTTGGCTGGATAACCGAAGTTTGGAGGTAGGCAGAGGAAGATCATTCAGGGTAAACCGGCTCCTGTAAGAACAGGAGCTCCTCTGTTGGTTCGGCGCTAAGGTACGGTTTAAGTCGGTGTCCGTTCACTTTGAAAAATGAACCGTCCGTTGGATTTTCCAAATCCACAGCGCCCTGCGGATACACATTCCGCACAAAATACGGCCCTTTTTCAGCGAGATCTGAGCTTTCCTGGATGGAAGTGAAGTCGGGTGTCGTAAAGCAGTACCTGCTGACCAGGTACGAAGGTTTTACGCAAAAGGTGTTTATCGTGAAACACCTTCGTTCGATTCTTAACGACAACCGCGTTATCGTAAGCCTCATCCCTAAGCTCGCTTAATTCGTTCAACTGCAGCTTCCGATGGCTGCCCGCATCTTCGAGAGACAGATTCAGCTCCTTTATCGCCCAAAATGCGCGATGCTCTATTTCGACAGGTAGGTGGCAGGCTTTTCCGTACACAAGCCGATAGGGAGACATGCCAAGATCGGTCTTATAAGCGGTTCGAAATGCCCAAAGGGCATCAGTGAGTTTCAGCGACCAATCCTTACTGTTCTTGGAAACCGTCTTCTCCAGTATCTGCTTGATTTGCCGATTTGAAACTTCGGCCTGCCCGCAGGTTTGGGGGTGGTAGGGCGTGGAGAGCTTATGATTAATGGAATATTTCCGCATCAAGGCCTCGAAAGTCTTGTTGCAGAAATGACTTCCATTGTCGCTAATGATCGCTCGGGGGTGCCCAAACCGGGAGAAAATGTTTTCTTTAAGGAACCTAACGACAACCTTGTTGTCGTTAGTCCGGCTGGGCACAGCCTCGACCCACTTAGAGACGTAATCAACAGCGAGAAGGATGTACAAGTTTCCAGAAGAGCTGGGAAATGGCCCCATGAAATCTATCCCCCAAACATCGAAAATCTCCACAACCAAGATCGGTTGGAGCGGCATCTCGTTCCTCCGGGATATCCGGCCCATGTGTTGGCACCGGGAGCAAGTCTTGCAATAGTCGTGAGCGTCTTTGAAGAGTTGTGGCCAGTAGAAACCACATTGCAAGATCTTCTCAGCTGTCTTTCTGGTCCCAAAATGCCCGCCATACGCTTGATCGTGGCAAAATGACAGCACACTCTTGAATTCCTCATCAGGGACACACCGACGAATAATCTGGTCGGGACAGTACTTGAACAAGTAGGGTTCGTCCCAGTAAAAGTGTTTTACTTGGGATAAGAAGCGAAGTCTGTCCTGACTTGACCATTCGGTCGGTAGTAATCCCGTGGCCAAATAGTTCACAATATCTGCGAACCAGGGTTCGCAAGATACTGTCAAGAGCTGTTCATCCGGGAAAACGTCGTTGATCGGAATTGGAAGCGAAGGCGAAGAAGGAAGTCGTGAGAGATGGTCGGCAACCACGTTTTCACATCCTCGTTTGTCCTTAATGACAAGGTCAAACTCTTGAAGCAAGAGGATCCAACGGATTAACCGAGATTTTGCATCTTTCTTCGCAAAAAGATGGCGCAGAGCAGAATGGTCTGTGTAGACAATGACTGGAGAGCCGATGAGGTAGGGCTTGAACTTTTCTAAAGCAAATACAACAGCCAAGAATTCCTTCTCAGTTGTTGTATAATTGAGTTGGGCGTCGTTCAGGGTTCGGCTCGCATAATAGATTACGTGCGGCATCTTGTTGATGTGTTGTCCAAGGACAGCACCAATGGCAAAGTCGGATGCGTCACACATAATCTCAAATGGGTGCGTCCAGTCAGGTGAAGAAAGAACGGGAGCAGAAGTGAGTGAGCTTTTCAATGACTCGAAGGCAGTCACACAGCTCGAGTTGAAGTCGAATGGCGTGTCCTTGGCCAGCAAAAGAGTCAAGGGCCTAGCAATCTTGCTAAAGTCCTTGATGAACCGTCTATAGAAACCGGCATGGCCAAGGAAGGCTCGGATATCTCTGACGCATCGGGGAGGAGGCAGATTGGAAATGACCTCAATCTTCGCTTTGTCAACCTCTATGCCATTTTGCGAGATGATATGTCCTAAGACAATACCTTCGCGCACCATGAAGTGGCATTTCTCCCAGTTCAAAGTGAGATTCTTGTCCTTACATCGGGTAAGGACAGCGTCAAGATGCAGCAAACACTCGTTGAAGGAATCGCCGAAGATGGAGAAGTCATCCATGAAAATCTCCAGAAATTTTTCAACCATGTCTGAGAAAATTCCCATCATACACCGCTGGAAGGTAGTGGGCGCATTGCATAACCCAAAGGGCATGCGTCGATATGCAAACGTGCCGAAAGGGCAAGTGAAAGTGGTCTTGTCCTGGTCTTTTTCGGCGATGGGAATTTGATTATAGCCGGAGTAGCCATCAAGAAAGCAGTAGTACTCGTGTCCGGCCAATCGTTCAAGCATCTGGTCAATGAAAGGTAGCGGAAAGTGGTCTTTCTGCGTTGCGGCGTTGAGTTTTCTGTAATCAATGCAAACTCGCCACCCAGTTTGGGTGCGAGTAGGGATTAACTCGTTCGCCTCGTTGGTTATGACCGTGATACCCGACTTCTTGGGGACAACATGAATGGGGCTAACCCACTGGCTATCAGAGATAGGGTAAATGATACCACTATCTAGACATTTTACGATCTCCTTCTTCACAGCCTCTTTCATGACTGGATTGAGACGTCTTTGTGGATCCCGGGCTGGTTTGGCATCATCCATCAGATGAATGTGATGCTCAACAATTAGGGGACTAATCCCCTTGATGTCCGCCATGGACCAGCCAAAAGCTTGCCTGTTGCTGTGCAAGACCGCGAGAAGGGCTTTCTCTTGCTCGGGAGCTAGAGAAGCCGAGATGATGACAGGGAGGGTCTCGTTCTCACCTAAGTAAGTGTACTTAAGGTGGGACGGCAAAGGCTTGAGTTCGAGCGTTGGAGGTGAAACGATGGAAGGTAAGATTGGTGCAAAGGTCTCGAACTCAAAGGACTCCAGCAAAGGTTCAAAACGAGTGTAGGCAACCGAGTTGGATGGTTCAGGTAACTCATCCGGAAAGTCGAAGGATTCAAACTCGGGTTGTGCGCGGCTAAGATCGTTCGAGAACGTGAAATACTCATAGTCGTTGTCGGGCGCAGAAACAGCAGCAGGTTCGAAGAGAAACGTACTAGTGGCGTCAAGATTATCGTGATCAAACAGAAACTCCTCGAATTCACACTCTTCTGGGGTGATCTCCTGGATCGAGCAGACGTCCAGTATATGAGCATTAGATTCGGCGGGCTGATTTCCCAACCTAAAAATGTTGAGTTCAATCGTCATATTTCCAAAAGAGAGGTTTATCGAACCATTGCGACAATTGATCACAGCATTTGAGGTTGCGAGAAATGGGCGACCGAGTATCACCGGAATTTGATTCCGGGGGTTAGCTACAGGCTGTGTGTCTAATACAATGAAGTCAACGGGGAATATGAAGTCCCCGACTTTAATTAACACATCCTCTAGCTCACCCCTAGGATGGGTGATCGATCGGTCGGCCATTTGGAGAGTGCAGTGCGTGGGTTTCAGCTCCCCGACGCCTAATTGCTCGTATACTGAATACAGAAGCAGGTTAACACTGGCACCAAGATCTAATAGTGCGCGGTTGATGTTCTTATCCCCAATGGTAATTGAAATCGTAGGACAGCCAGGGTCCTTCCGTTTTTGTGGTAAAGATTGGGTAAGGGCATCACTCACAGCACTAGCCAAGAAAACTTTCTTGGGTACCTGAGACTTCCTCTTTTTCGTGCACAAGTCCTTTAAGATTTTTGCGTAGGATGGGACTTGTTGGACAGCATCTAAAAGAGGAATGTTAATGTTAACCTGCTTAAATAACTCCAGAATCTTCTCCATTTGAGGATTTTGTTTATTAGACCTCAACCGGTTTGGAAATGGAACATTTTGAAAATTGGTTGAGTCTAATGCTGGAGGAGGAGATTGTGGAGTTGGAACAGATCCCAGAACAGGTGTTTTCGTGGAGTGAGAAGTGGGTCCGTTCAGAGCAGAAGAAGAGGAAGGAGAGCCTTGTGAAGAACGGAGAATAGGCTCAGAAGACGAAGAAGAAGAAGAAGAAGAAGAAGAAGAAGAAGAAGAAGAAGCGGCCGGGGTGTCATCGTTGATCCGTTTGCCAATGTTGTTTTGCAGCATCCTTCCCGATCTCAATGTGGTCACGGCACTCACATTATGGTTCTGTTGTTCATGTGCATTATGTGGGTGACCGGGATTTGGGAGTGGCTGAGACGGGAGCTTCCCCTTCTCTCGCTCGCTTAAGGCCGCGTTCAGTTGTGCAATCTGGGAACGTTGAATGCTTGCTTGATTTGGTACTCATTCAACGAATGAAGATCGGCGTTGCTTCAAAAGGCTCGTTGAATGCTTGCTTGATTTGGTACTCAATGAATCTTGATTTGGCTCTTTGAAAATGGATTTGGGGCTAGGGTTTTGAGTTTGCAAGTTGTGTCACTCAACTTGTAGAAATTTGGCTCAATATTCAACAACCCCCAAACCCTAGATCTAAATCCCTTTTTATGACCACTCATTTGAATCTTCCCTCCAAAATTAGGTTGTTAGAGAGAGTCTTCTAGAAGAAGTTTGTTGAAGGGAATATTCTAGAATAAGATTGTAGGAGGGAATATTCTAGAATAAAGTTGTTAGGCCGAGCCTTCTGGATAAAGCCACGTGCTCTTTAGAGAGTCTTCTAGAAGCTTGGCCGTTACAAGAAGCCACGTAGAGAAGTTTTAGTCGCTGAGGAGCTAACAATGCCGCGGATCCACGGCAACTCGGCCGACTTGGCCGCGGATCCGCTGCCATGTTGGTGAGTTACTGCATTCTTTTCTCAGGTTGGTTTGGTGTTGATCCTTTGGGCTTTATTTTATGTCAGGAATCTTATTGTACTTTCTTGTTTGCTGCAAGATCACAAATCGTTGATTTGCTGTATTTTTATCGGCACTTTTAGTAGTTCCGGCTCTTTTACCTAGAGAATTTCCTGCACACAATCTCGAGACAAGAGTTGATATGTACAAATCACGCGAGTAGTAATAAATACTTAATTTTCTTTTAGAATGTCAATTATAGCTATAACACAGGTTATTTGGTATTTTCCATATGAATTTGTAATCTGTGTTATAATTACAATAAACACTTATATATGAATGATAAGAGTAGGGAAATTAACGTGTTGAGAATGCACTATTTTCGACTGAACACCAGTGAAAGCTTGTATTGATGGCCGAACAGAAAATACTGCATTGACTTCATCTTCAGAGTCGCTGCCGAAGATCAACATAGGGGTAGACGGTCTGGGCTTGTTGTATTGGAGCGGTCCCGAATAGACTTTCTCTTCCTCCTCCTCGGTATCACTCCCAAAGACTGGAATAGTGGTGATAGCTTTTTTCTTATTCTCCAGTATATGGCATCTTTCCGTGTCTTCGAAGTCTGGTAAGAAGTACTTGGCGTCTTCATACTTTCGGACTTCATTCACGGAGAATGGGTTCAGCTCTCCTATCACGGTATACTCGAGACCATCTTTAAAGTACTTCATACATTGATGCTGTGTAGAAGGGATGATGTTGTACTCGTGTAACCAAGGCCTGCCGAGCAAAGCGTTGCAGCAAGTCTTGGCGTCAATGACATGAAATTTGATGTCAGTGACGAGCAGCCCAAAGCGTAACGTCAGTATCATAGACCCGAGCGTCCATGATGACTGAGATTCGAATCTGGAGATAGTGATTTTATCCCGAACGAGGTGCTGAATGCTCATGCAAATCTCCTTCAACACTCTTACATTTAGGAGATTGATAGAAGACCCATTGTCAACTAGGATCTTCCCTATCTTGATGTCATGGCAGTATCCGGTGATATACAAAGGACGGTTGTGCTCACACGTCCCGAGGATGAGGTCTTCATCGCCGAAAATGATGTCAGTAGTGTGCACTTTTTCCAGCCCGTCCTTCATCTTTTCTTCGGCAACGAAAGCTTGGAACTGCTCGGGCTCTTCTAGTGCCTTGATCAAAGAATCTCTTGCCTTTTTAGATAGCAGAAGGGCATCGAGAATCCTTAGCCGCGAGGGTATCTTCCTCAGGTGTGCCAGAACGTTGTAATCTACCTTGTTTTTCTTGGGCGGGGCCTTGGCTGCTAGCTCTTCGACGACTCGATCATCGAGGGCGATATCCTCAGGGACTTTTTACTTCCCTTTATCTTTTTTATTCGGCTCCTTGTTTATGGGTCCGAGATTCTTTTCGGGTAACGTGCGATTGCGCAGCTGAATGTTCTCGCAGGTCTTCATCTCTTCTGTTTCGGAGATGGATTCCTTCAAGAGAGGGCCGACGGCTATTTCATCATCAGAATCGCTCCCGAAGATAAGAATTTGCGATCCTGCAGAATCAACCATGTGACAGTTACCGGTAGTTCTTCTGCGCTCAACCGTCGTGCTTCTCTGCTCTCGACGAGTTTTGCGCTTCATCCGCTTGAAATGCTGTTGATGAGCAACGTATCCCCGTCACCAATTTTTAAAGGCTATGCATTCCTCGGTAGGATGTGTGATCCTCCGATGGTATAAGCAGTAGTTTGGATGTGCATCTAGTTCGTCGGGGAACGTATTTTCTGAAGTATCTTCTTTGAAAGGTGGCAACTTCATTCCCATCGACAGGGCTTTAGCGAACCGCTTACTTGTCTTAAACCTGCTCTTGCTGGTGGCAGAAGTGTTTCTATCCGGTTGGGGTACTCTATGGCTTCTCAATACCGGAGCTTCTTCAACGTGACGCGGACGCTTGGCCTTTTCATATAAGGCCGTTTCACGCTCTCGATCAGATTTGCTTTTCTGAAGAGCTTCGCTCAGCAGTCTGTCAATTAATTCATCCGATGGCTCCAGGGATTTTGATTCCGGTTCTGGATCTGCCCCCAGTTTCTCTGCATTAGGAGCTTCTTTGCTATTTATTGATGAGTGAGAGATCATATGGCAGCTTGCCACATAATCCTCGAGCTCTTCTGAAGAATCGTCTCCTTCATCAGCGTCATCGGCTTCATTTTCAAGAACATGCTTGAAGAATTCATCCAACGTGATTGGGGTCCGTGCCTTCTGGTTATATTCTTCCAGCGCATCGATGTTTTCTGCAGACCTATATGGCTGTCTTCGGGTCGGACGGGTTTCTTGGCCTTCTTCTTTTTCTTTAAAGACTTTGGAGGCTTGGCCTGAATGTTTTGTCCACCTTCACCAACTTTCAGCATTGGGCGCGGCTTCAGCATCCCCTCAATAATCTCGGGCTCCAGCGGGCTCTTCCACTGAACCGCCGGACATGCTTGGAGATTTTTCAGCATTCTTTTGGTCTTTGTCGAAAGAATAACTTCCCATGGAGCTTCCTCTATAAATGAGCACGATGCCCCAGGTGTGTCCACCTTTTTAGGAGCGTGTGGCTAGGGCGGGCTCACCTTCCAATTCTCAGACAGCGCGAATTTGCCCTTTTGGTATTGGTCCTCAATCCAGCCTTTGAAGACGAAGTAATCTTCGATTGGATGGCTTACTGCTCGGTGGTAGGGACAGTAGTTAGGATTGTTGGCGTCGCCTGGCTGCATCGGACGTCTTGGATCTGGCTAATTGATGAGCCTGTTGCGCACTGCCAGCTCGAACAGTCTCCTCGTTTTATCCCGGGGAAACAAATAAGGGCGTTTTAGCTTCTCGTTGAAGAATCGTTGTCTATCGCTTTGGCGATCAGCTGGTTTTGGACCACTGGGCTGTTGCTGAGCATTGGCGACGAAAGTCGCTTTCCCTTTTCCCTTTTCGTTTCGAGGCTCCATCTTCGAAGAAGACGGTCTATGGCCCATTTGATCCATTTGGGCTAGTTTGTCAATCAAGGCCTGGAAGGTAGTCGGCTTGAAAAACATCATGAACTGGGATATGGTCCCCTGCAGATCGAGGGTACCCACGAACATACCTACTGCAGGAGCCTCTTCTATGGTCTGTTCGCACTTATACCATAGGTTCCGCCAACGTATCGCGTACTTAACCCATGTTTCGCCTGGCTTCACCCTGGCGTTAATTAGTGTGGTGATCGGGGTGCGCTCTCTAGCGCTTGCGAATCTTTGTGTAAACAGTAGCTCCATTTCTGCAAATGTCTTGACAGAGTCATTCGGGAGCTCGGAATACCACTCGAATGCTGTCTCCGACAAGCTGCCAACGAATTGGAGAAGTAGTAGCTTATAGTCACCTCCGGTGTTGCCACACAGAGCACTGAATTGAGCAACGTGCTGGTGTGGATTCCCCATCACCTTATATATATGGAATTTAAGGATCGTATACCTCGGCGGGTACTTTATTTGGTCGTACCAACCCGGTTAGGGTCGTCCAGTCTTAACAATTTAGCCGGCTGCTTCGCTCGCCTGATGAGCTCGTATCTGTTGAGCGATATACTCATCCAGTGCGGCTTTGGAGATGGTTTCCTTTTTGGCTGCTGATAGAGCCGGAAGAGGGTTTGATGTCTCCCCTCTGTCATCTTCAAGGATAATCAGGAGGTCTTCAGCTGGAGTGTTCCCCCAATCAGAGCAAGGCTCTGTTTGAATTTTAAAATTCAAATCTTTGAAGCAGCGCTTCAAATTCCGTGCGTTGCGCGCAATGCGCCACGTGTCAAAAGTTGACACGCCAGCACAACGCCCAAGGCAGTGCGTCCAATCAGAGCAAGGCTCTTTAAAAAACAAAAGCAACGCTCAGTTGCGCAAGCGCTGCGCTGCGGGACACGTATCTGCGCAGTTGTGCAAGCACTGCTGCGCAAGCGCACCTCTGCGCGACACGTGTCTGCGCTGCTGCGCAAGCGCACCTCTGCGCGACACGTGTCTGCGCAGCTGCGCAAGCGCTTCACTGCGCGACACGTGTCACGCACTGGGGATTCTTGCGCAAAACAGAATAAATCTTATTAAAACAAGA
The DNA here is from genome assembly GCA_030015575.1 of Agapanthus africanus. Taxonomy (NCBI): domain Eukaryota; kingdom Viridiplantae; phylum Streptophyta; class Magnoliopsida; order Asparagales; family Amaryllidaceae; genus Agapanthus; species Agapanthus africanus. Next base: position 123,153,664 of record CM057350.1, on the reverse strand, counting down.
AGATTTTCTTGTATAAGGCAGGGGCATTTGGATCAAAGATCCAACGGTGGGGAAAATTCCCCAAATCACTCAGAAAAAGATCTATGTAACAAATTTAACTAATTAATGGGCACTATAAAAAGGACCCCAGACCTTAATTCAGGAGGAGGAAGATCTTGCTAAAAAAAAGAGAGAGAGAAGAGAACTCTTGAGAACTCTTGAGGAATACAAAAAAAAAGGTAAAACCTTTAAAAGAAGAGAAAATTCTCTTAGAAACAGATCATTGATCTAAGAACAAGATCATGGATCTTCAAAAACAAATAAATAAGTAAATAAATAAAATAAATAAATAAAAATAAATAGTGCCTTGCACTTGTTATGAACCCTTGGTTCTCTGGGATAAAGAAAAACAAGAAAAGAAAAACTTGTTTTTCTTTGATCTAAATTTAGATCAGGAAATTGAAAAGTGCCTTGCACTTCTGTTCTTGAATCTAAAAAAAAAGATTCTTAGTGCTCTGCACAAATGCAATGCATTACTTGAAGGGCCAGGCCCAAATCAGAAAGACCTAACAGGCCAAAATAAATTGCAAAGCAATAAAGGGCAGAGCCCAAATTGATGCTCTGCATCATTATAAAGGGCAGGGCCCAAAACAAAATTGATGCTCTGCATCCTTCCTGGGCAAGGCCCAAATAAACATAAAAAGAAATGCTATGCAAAAGCAGATAAAACGTTGGATATTCTCAACTGGACTTAGCCCAATTTTGACCATAAGTCCTTAAATTAAATTGACTGAGCAAAATTGCTCTACTGAATCAATTTACAATCGGTTCGAGGGTACATCTCCGAACTCCTTTGACATCCATCGTTGTAATTCTTCAACGACGTCAAAGAGGTGACGGATCCCAACGACCACACATCAATGTGGACTGCGGGGTCCTTAAACTCGTGGACCGAAACGTCCTTAAACTAATATTGGACCGCAACGTCCTTAAACTACCTATGGACCACCACGTCCCTAAACTGGAATATGGACCACCACGTCCCTAAAACTGGAATATGGACCACTACGTCCCTAAACTGGAACAATAGAGCCTCCTAATGCTCTTTTGCCGGATCTAAACGGTCCCGTTTAAGTTGATCTTAGCCCCAAACACGGCTAACGTATCCTTAAACACTCAAATGAACGATAAAATTCCAAATCGACCTTGGTTCAAGGGTACATCTCCGAACTCCTATGACATCTGTCGTTGTAATCCTTCAACGACGTCAGAGAGGCGACGAGTCCCGACGGCCATATATTAAATAGATCACCCCGTTAAGTTGATCTTAGTCTCAAACAGGACTAACGTATCCTTGACGAACGTTTAAGTTGATCTTAGCCGCAACGCGACTAATGCATCCTTAAACTAAAAACACCAAACCTAAATCTAAGTAAATACGGATTTGGACTAGTCCACGTCCTACGGGCGACGGTATTACTCAGTCTCCGTATACAATCCACGGGCAACCACAAACAAAGCAAACACTCACGACTCGAAGTGAAATTCTGGAGAAGGAGAAAGTTGTTACCGCGAAGCGGTAGCGTAATTAACTGCAGGGGCTTGCGCCTGCAGGGAAGAGCGTCCCCACGATCAAAAACCCCTCTAGCGAGGGGGAATCTGACGAAGTCTGCTACATCGGCCGCATCCGTCTAAACCTCCGATACACGGTGCCATAAATCAACTTGGCATCTTCGGAGAGGTGGACGGATAAAACCAAATAGCATCTGCCCCGAATCCCAGCGTCGAAACCCATCGCGGTCCTGTGCGCCGTCCTTCGGAGGGGAACAGATTCTGGCACGCCCGGTGGGATCTTTTCCTCTTTCCACTCCACACTTCGTGTGTCGTCTTCGCGAACCAATCGCGGTTCGTTAAAAATGGTTGCCTGTGGATTTTAAGTTTACTAAGATTTGGTCTCTCATTTGGTGTAGAAAAGAAAACAAGCATCGATGGCCTCAACCTGTTCAAAGTGCTCCAACTGCGGTTGCAGCTCGCGTCCGGCCTCAACTGGGGGCATAACCTACGGGCCCCAAGCGGCTTCTTTGTTCACCATGCCAGTGGAACAGGTAACTCAAGCCACCACTGGGCTCTTCTTCGGGACCATGCTCCCGCCAATGAGCTTTAGCACTCCTATGCCCGGACAAGAAGCTCCTAAGAAGTCGGTCTTCGATCGACTTTCAATTACTGCGGCCCCTGTCGACGGATCGCCCGCTACCAAACCGACAGCCTCTGTTTTCACCAGGCTAAATCTGAACTCTAAAATGGCTGTCCAAAGGAAGGCAATAACTGCTGCCCCAGAAGTCGTCAAGGCGGCTTCCCCTATCAAAGAGTCAGTCTTTTCAAGACTGACGATTCCTGCTCCTGCATCTGCTCAGGGATCCGTCTTCGGCAGGTTGAATATCACCCCTCAGAAGACAACCTCAGTCTTTAAGAGATTAACACCGACGGCGCCTCATTCAGACAGGGGGCAAAAAGAAACTATCTCAATCTCTGAGCCAATCCCAATGGCTCGCCGTGCTCGACGTCGCCATTGGCAACGAGTGAGGAAGGCAGGGGGCAACTCTCCCTCAGGGCTAACTCCACCGGCTCCAGTGGTGGAAGTCAACGCTGCTATCCCAACCGGGAATAGCTTTGAACTGCTGAGGAGGGTACGGAAGAACTCTCCAACCGCTACACTGAAGAGATCTCCTCCACCTGCGGAGAGAGTTTCAGAAACGAAGCAAGAACGGCCCCCTCAACGGCTGTCCTCAAAAATATATAAAGTTTGGAGAAGGGTTCAAGACTCCGTGATTGACCCAGGTCACTCTCGTCACCAGAAAAAGGCGAAGGTGGAAAAAGACAAGGACCGTCCCATTAAACAACGGGGGACAGCAGCCGCTAGGATGCCCACTTCAACGGTTCCTTTAACCTCAACGGCCCACAAAAGAAGGAGGCCAGAGAAGACTCCCGCGTCAGTGGCAAAAGTTAAAAATGGCGAACCCAAACGCCCTAAGTCAGGGGGCATGATAGTTCATACAGTTTATGTAGCATCGGGAAAGGAGGATAGCCGCATATCAATAGGTCATAGACCACACACGAGATCAGTGACCAAGGCCCAGGAGCAGCAGCAGAAGCTCCAAGAGATGATGAACGCTATGGCCGCACTTACAGGGCCAAAAGAAACCCCTGAAACGTCCTCGGACGAGTGTCAAGAACAAGAAACGGACGCTGAATTCCTTCGTCGCGTACTAGAGAAGAAGGATAAAGAGGCTGCGGAGCAGGCAGCCAACATAAAGAAGATGGCCCTCCTGTTCCAGGATATGGTGGGTATGATGATTCAACAAGATCCACCTGCTGAAGATCCCCCAATCATTCTTGAAGACGATAGGGGAGAGACGTCAAATCCTCCACCAGTTTTGTCCGCAGCTAAAGAGGATACAATCTCCAAAGCTGATTTGGATGAATACATCGCCCAGCAAATAAGGGTTCATCATGCAACTGAAACAGCCGGCCAGGTCGTGAAAACGGGGAGACCATATCCGAGTTGGTACGATCAAATCAAATACCCGCCAGGTTATACGATTCTCAAGTTCCATGTCTATAAGGGGACGGGCGATCCTCACCAGCATGTTGCCCAGTTCAGGGCACTCTGCGGCAATACCGGTGGAGATGACAAGCTTTTACTTCGCCAGTTTGTTGGAAGCTTATCGGATACGGCGTTCGAATGGTACTCTGAGCTCCCGAACGACTCTATTAAAACCTTCGCGGAGATGGAGCTGTTGTTTACTCAGCGTTTTGCAAGCGCTAGTGAACATACCCCGATGACAGCACTGAATAACGCCAGGGTAAAACCCGGCGAGACGTGGGTTCAGTACGCTATACGATGGCGGAACTTATGGTCAAAGTGTGAGCAGCGCATTGAAGAAGCTCCCGAGGTGGGTATGTTTGTGGGAACCCTCGATCCACAAGCAACCATCTCGCAGTTTATGATGTTTTTCAAGCCGACTACCTTCCAGGCTTTGATTGACAAACTAGCGCAAATGGATCAAATGGGCCATAAACCCCCTCTTCCAAGGCCAGACACCCGAAATGACAAAGGGAAGGGAAAAGCGATCGTCGTCGCTAATGCTCAACAACAACTGAACGACTCGAAGACGGTTGCTCGTCAAAATAATACGCGACCGTACGTGCCCCTTGAGGATAGGATGGGACGTCCTTATTCCTTTCCCCGTGATAAAACGAGGAGGTTATTCGAGCTGGCGTTGCGCAACAGACTCATAAATTTGCCGGATCCAAAACGTCCGTTACAACCAAGTGACGTCAACGAGCCCAACTACTGTCCTTATCATCGAGTACTAGGCCATCCGATCGAAGATTGCTACGTTTTCAAGAATTGGCTTGAAAACCAATACCGACAGGGCAAGTTCGTGTTATCTGACAAATGGAAGGTGAATCCCCCGCAGCCCCACACCTCTAAGGGGACGAATACGCCGGGGGCAACATGCTCCGTCATTGTAGAAGCTCCTTGGGAGGTCATATTATCAGCCAAGACAAAGAGGATGCTAAACGATCTTCAGACATGTCCAGCGGTCAAGTGGAAGAATCCGTTGGAACCGCAGGTCATTGAAGGGATGTTGAAGCCACGTCCAGCTCCAAGGACCGATGGTGGCGGTTCAAGCACTTGCAGCCAGCCGTCAAAATCTTCGAAAAAGAAGAAGAAGAAATCTAAGAAGCCCATGAAGCCTGGTGGCAAACACACGGACTTACAAAAGCAAATTGACGCGTTGGAAGAATACAACCAAAAGGCGCGGACTCCCATTACGCTCCAAGAATTCCTCAACCACGTCTTTCAAGAGGAAGGTGAGGGAGAAAGTTCGTCAGATGAAGCTGAAGAATGCGTGGCGAGCTGTCATATGATTTCCCATTCGAACGATGAGGAGACCCCTTGTACTGAAACGCTGGGGGCAGATTCTGAACCAAAAGTTCTGGGGCCATCAGATGAAGTAATTAACGCATTCCTTAATGAGGCTCTGTTGAAAAGTAAAGCTGATCAGGAGTGCGAGGCGGTTATATTTGAAAGGGCCAAGCGCCAGCGACTTGATGAAGGAGCTGAGACGATCCCGTTGGAGCTGAACATCTCCGCTACCAACAAAAGCCAATTCAAGATAAAAAAGAAGTTTGCTAAGGCCATGTCAATGGGTATGAAGCTACCATCCTCCGAAGAAGAAATTACCGGTGAAGCGAAAATGCACCCGTCTTATTGCTTGTATCATCAAAAGATTTCGCACCCCACTCAAGAGTGCAAAGCTTTCGATAGATGGTGGCAAGGATATATTGCTCACCGACAACACTTTAAGCGGGAAAAGCGTAAAGCTCGTCGAGAGCAAAGAAATATGACCGAAAGGCTTAAAAGAACTGCTGGCGATTGTCGCGTGGTTAACACCGGTGGATCACAAGTGCCTACATTCGGGAGTGATTCTGATGAAGAACTAGAACTTGCCCCTCTCTTCAAAGAGTCCGCTTCGAGAACGGAAGAAGAACCAAAGGTTTGCGAAAATATCTGGCTACGTAATCGCACGCTGCCCGAAAAGAACCTCGGACCCTCGAACAGAAAAGATAAAGGGAAAGAAAAGGTCTCTGAAGATATCATCTTAGATGACCGAGTGGTAGAAGAGCTAGCTGCCAAAGACCCACCAAAGAAGAATAAGGTGGATTACAACGTCTTAGCACATCTGAGGAAGTTGCCCTCACAGCTCAGCATTCTTGACGCCCTTTTGCTATCAAAAGAGGCGAGAGATTCGTTGATTAAGGCGCTCCAAGACCCGGAACAATTCCAAGCATGCCTGGCCGAGGAAAAGATGAAGGATGAATTAGAGGAAGTGCACACGGCTGATGTTACTTTTGGCGATGAAGACCTTCTACTTGGGACGTGCGAACACAATCGCCCTCTCTATGTCTCGGGATACTGCCATGATATAAAGATAGGCAAAATCCTGATCGATAACGGGTCGTCTGTTAACCTACTCAACGTGCGGGTGTTGAAGGAAATCTGCATGAGCGTCCAGCACCTTGCTCGGGACAAGATCACCATCTCCGGGTTTGACTCCCAATCGTCAAAGACTCTTGGATCTGTGATACTGACACTACGCTTCGGGCTACTCGTCACGGACATTAAGTTCCACGTCATAGACGCCAAGACATGCTACAACGCTTTGCTTGGCCGACCATGGTTACACGAGTACAACATCATCCCTTCTACACAACATCAGTGTATGAAGTATTTTAAGGATGGTTTCGAGTATACCATGACGGGAGAACTGAACCCGTTCTCTGTGAATGAGGTCCGCAAATACGAAGATGCCAAATACTTCTTGCCGGATTTTGAAGACACAGAGAAGTGTCACAAGCCGGAGAATAAAACTAATGCTACCATCCCTGTCTTCGGCAGTGATACCGAGGAGGAAGAGGAGATCGTTTATTCGGGTCCGCCCCAACATAACAAGCCAGGACCGTCCACTCCTACATTGGTCTTTGGTAGCGATTCGGAGGATGAATTCCATGTCGTATTCTCTGCTCGACCGTCAATACAAGCTTCCGCTGATGAAGAGCAAAGTCTGCAAGTCGCCATGGTGTCGCCTAAACATCATAAAGAACTGGACGCACTTAATATCTACAGTGTAGAAGAGCTGCGGACATTCTATATCCCTCCCAGGCGAGAAAACGAGAAAGCAATTCTGTTTTACCGCTCTGAAGAAACCAATGTGAAAAAAGAAATCTGGCATGGCGCAGATCCTGCGCTCGACAGGCTTCAGCCCATCCGTCTTCCCAGATATTATACAGAGGGTTTGAAGAAGCTGCTGAAACGCCAGGGGATATCCTTCAAACAGACCGTTAGAGAGGCCAAATTCTATGACAGGGTCTGGAACGTTCCCGGGACCCAACGCAAACTGCCTAACGGGAGAATGGAAACAAGAGGGCTTGGATACATCCGGTCAAAGAAACGAGAGTTACTACCCGGCTGCTACGTCGTGTATGACCTTGATGAAGAAGCGGATGCTCAATGGGAGGACGCTAATCCTAAGCCAGTGAAAGTTCCAGATGCAAAAGAGCCCAGTCCGTCGTTCGAGGAACAAATGGACAGACTTATAAAGAAAGCTGGTCAAAAGGTCCGAGATAATCACAACCGTGAGACGGCCATCTACGAGAAAGCCAAGATGCAACGCCTTCTCCAACAGGCTGTAAAGGATGAAAATGCCGCTCCTTGTCAACCCGTTATAAAGAAAGCTCAGCTCAAAAGCAGAAATAAGTCGAAAGGCCAAAAAGGCACTCAACAACAACAAAGCAGGGCTAAGAAGCCACGCAAACGGGAGTCGAGCGTTATTGATCTATCCCTTATGAAGAAAATGGGGCGAGCATACTCGTTTCCTCGGGACAAGACGAAGAAAATACTTGATCTCGCCCTGAAACATCAAATGCTTACATTGTCGGAGTCTAAACACCCTGAACAAGCAGGCCAAGCCTCACACCCGGACTATTGCTCTTACCATCGAGTAGTAGGTCATCCTCTTGAAGATTGCTCACCTTCAAGAATTGGGTCGAAGATCAATATCAGCTTGGTAAATTCGCTCTGTCCAACAACTGGAGGGTAGCACCACCACAAAAGCAGGAGCCTAAGGCCACGAAAGAAAAACCAGTTCCACATTGGGATTGGAAGCGAATTCGTACCTGTCACATGATAACAATACTACAAGAAGAATCCGAGAACATGGACAGCCTTCCCTGGTGCCTCGAAAACAGTAATGATGAGGTGATCTCAGAATTTCCCCCAGCTCCGAAAGAACTGGAGGATGAAATACATACCATTGTAGATAACCTCAAGAAAATTGAGTTGGGGACGATAAACGATCCGCGACCGACATTCGTCAGCGAGCTGCTGTCTGAAGAGAGGGTGGCTGCGTTAAAAGACGTCCTTGTACAGCATAAAGATTGCTTCGCATGGAACTATTCCGAGATGCCGGGACTAGATCCAGAAGTTGTTGTACATAGACTGGCGATATCCTCGGGTGTCAAGCCAGTCAAACAAGCGCCGAGAAGAATGCGGCTCGAGCTCGAGATGAGCATCAACGCTGAAGTCAAAAAGCTGATAGACTCCGGCTTTATCCAGGAGGTTCAATACCCTGAATGGATTGCTAATATCGTCCCAGTGATGAAGAAAAATGGGACGGTGCGCATATGCGTGGACTTTCGGGATCTCAACAAAGCCTGCCCAAAGGATGATTTCCCAGTACCAGTCACCGAACTGATGATAGACAATACGTCCACGCATGAGATTTTCTCATTCATGGACGGCTCATCAGGATATAATCAAATAAAAATGCATCCTGAAGACCAGAAACATACGGCTTTCCGGACTCCTTTGGGAATATTCTGTTACAAGGTGATGCCCTTCGGTTTAAAGAACGCCGGTGCCACCTACCAAAGGGCCATGACGAAGATCTTCGATGACCTTATACACGAAATCGTCGAATGCTATATCGACGACCTCGTTGTTAAAAGCAAATCATATGAGGAACATCTCGAGCATCTGAAGACCGTATTTCAACGTCTTCGGCAATACAACTTGAAGATGAATCCGCTCAAGTGTGCATTCGGAGTTTCCTCAGGAAAATTCCTAGGATTCATTGTTCGACACCGGGGTATCGAAATAGATCCGTCCAAGATCAAGGCAATCATGGAAATGCCTCCGCCGAGGACTCTCAAACAGTTGCGGTCTCTCCAAGGGAAGCTCGCATACATACGGCGATTAATAGCCAATCTTTCAGGCAAGTGCCGTCCCTATAGCCACCTGATGAAGAAGGGAACCCCATTCGTCTGGGATCAAAGATGCCAAAGCGCGCTAGACGAGATCAAGCAATACCTGCAGAACCCGCCAGTGTTGGCTGCTCCGGTTAAGGGAAAGCCTCTCATTCTTTATACAACCGCCCTCGAAGGTTCTTTAGGCGCATTATGGGCATAAGAGAACGATCAAGGGAAAGAAAGAGCACTCTACTACTTAAGTCGAGTTCTGCTGGGGGCAGAAAGTAACTACTCTCCCATTGAAAAACACTGCCTAGCGTTGATCTTCGCGATAACAAAGCTCAGGCACTATGCGTTGGCGCATGAGGTCCGTCTCATTTCAAAGGTGGACCCTCTTAAGTATTTAATGTCAAAGGCCATACTGACAGGTCGACTCGCTAAATGGGCTCTGCTCTTGATGGAGTTCTCGATAACGTATCGACCTCTCAAAGCAGTAAAAGGCCAGGCCATCGCCGACTTCCTCGCTGAACATCCCATACCCGCCGATTCTCCTCTAAATTGCGATCTTCCAGACGAACATGCGTTTGATGCAATCGACGGTGGTGATACCCGATGGGAACTCTATTTTGATGGCGCATCTTCCATGAAGAAGCGCAAACAAAACACCCCTATAATCAAATCGGGGGTAGGCCTCATTTTTGTAACTCCACAAGGAGGGATAATGCGCTTTGCTTTCTCCCTAACAGAGCCGAGGACAAACAATGAAGCCGAATACGAAGCTCTGATAGCAGACCTCGAGATCGCCATCGACATGGGAATTGAAAACCTCCTCATATACGGAGACTCCCAACTGGTCGTTAGTCAAGTAAACGATGACTACCAAACATGCAAACCAGAATTGGTGAAGTATGGTGAAAAGGTGCAACAGCTGTTGACCCAAATCTCCTCTTATACTTTAGAGAACATACCGCGCGCGGAAAACAGCAAAGCAGACGCATTAGCTAAGCTTGCTAAAGAACTGGCTGACGAGAACCTCGATGAGGTTAGAATCGTGGTACAAAGTCGTCGGGTGCTCGCCCCCGCAGAAATACCTCCGGGATCACCCGAAGAAAAGGGAGTGACTGAACAAGCGACCTTACAAATAAAAGACCATGAGAAGGTTGAGGATTGGAGGGAGGTCTTTATAGACTACTTCAAATCCCACCAAATGCCCGAAGATGCGTCCGCACGACACCAGCTCATGAAACGAGCTCTGTCTTTCGCCTTCGTCAATGATACTCTATACAAGAGGTCATTCGATTCTCTGTGGCTGAGATGCTTAGGACCTAACGAAGCGAAAAGGATCGTCCAGGAAGTTCACGACGGACTCTGCGGTTCTCATCAAGCAGGCCCTAAGATGAAGTTGAAGATAAAACGGATGGGCTACTACTGGCCTACGATGATTCAGGACTGCATCGAATATGCGAAGCACTGCCACTCATGCCAAATTCATAGGGACTTCATCCACCAGCACCCAAATCCACTACATCCAACGGTGGCTAGCTGGCCATTCGAAATGTGCGAGACTGATATAGTCGGCCCCATCGAACCAGCATCGTCTAGGGGACACCGTTTTATCCTGGCGACGACTGACTACTTCTCTAAATGGGCGAAAGCAGTACCGTTAAGAGAGATGAAGACGGAAAATATCCTCCACTTCTTCAAGACGCATGTCATATATCGATTTGGAACTCCGCGACGGATCATCTCCGATAACGGGCCAGCTTACAGAAGCCACAAGATCAGTCGCTTCGCGCAACAGTATAATATAGACTGGAGATATTCCTCGGTTTATAATCCGCGAGCCAATGGACTAGCTGAAGGCTTCAACAAGACATTAACAAAAATCATAAAGAAAACAGTGTCCCGTAATAAGAAAGATTGGCACGAAAGACTGCAAGAAGCTCTTTGGGCATATCGAACTACATTCAAGACGGCCACGAACACAACGCCGTACGCGTTGGTGTTCGGTACGGAAGCGGTACTCCCCCTCGAGATGGAGTTACCCTCTCTGCGAGTAGCAGTCCACTACGAGCTGACGGATGAAGAAAATGCCCACCTTCGGCTTGAGGAGCTTGACGCCCTTGATGAAACTAGGCTCATAGCGCAGCAAAACCTGGAAGCTTATAAAGAAAAGATGATGCGCTCATACGAAAGACTGACCCGACCGAGGACATTCCACCAAGGCGAACTCGTGCTAGTGGTCAAAAGGCCTATGATCCCCAATCGCGCCAAGCGGGGAAAATTCGAGCCAAACTATGAAGGCCCGTACATCATAGATAAAGTTTACCAGGGTGGGGCCTATCTACTCATGGACATGCACGGTGAAAGGCCTTTCAGGCCGATAAACGGTCGCTTCCTGAAGAAATACTACGCTTAATGAGCCACAGCCTAGGTCAATGATAGATGACGACGACCATGTCCGCTCGCTATCTTCCTGAGCTCAAGTTTTATAAGCAGTAGCCAGCCTCTCAATGTTGGACCGAAATGTCCTTAAGCTAATAGCGGACCGAAATGTCCTTAAACTAATAGCAGACCGAAACGTCTTTAAACTAATACCGCAGCATCCTCAGGCTGACGAGATGAATAAAAAAATATATAAAAAATATATATAATAAATAAAGACGGTATGCCCATAAGCAAAAAGGGCACGGATGAAAACCCGAAAGGGCTCCGTGAGTAAAATCAGCAGGGCTGCCGGCGAGTGTTCGTGAAAACCCGAAAGGGGGCGACCTCGTAAAAAAAAAATATATATAAAAATAATAAAAAAAAACGGTATGTCCATAAGCAAAATGGGCACGGATGAAAACCCGAGAGGGCTCCGTGAGTAAAAACAGCAGGACTACCGGCGAGTGTTTGTGAAAACCCGAAAGGGCGCAACCTCGTTAAGAAACACTTATAGGGTCCTCTCGACCCTGTAAGGAGAAACCACCCGCGTGAGATCCTTACGACTTACAAGGGAACAACACACTTGGGAATCCTCACGATTCCTAAGGAGAAAATACACTTGCGAGATTCTCACGACTCGTAAGGAGAACTCTCTTATGGGACCCTCACGGCTCGTAAGATTTGAAAGTCTTAAGTTACAGATACCTAAACCTGTGCTTAAGCAACCCCCACAACTTTCGACATTGCCCTACAAGTGGTCCGGTATTGGCCCTTGTATACAATCCACGGGCGCGAATAAACATTTCCCTAACTAAGTCCCATTTGAGACTAGGGATATGTTCGCATTATAAACAACCCTTGTAAATCCTCTCGACTTACAGGGAGAAAACCCTCCTGTAGGATCCTTACGACTTACAGAGGAACAATACACTTAGGAATCCTCACGACTCCTAAGGAGAAAATACACCTATAAGATCCTCACGACTTGTAGGGAGAAATACCTTTATGAGACCCTTACGGCTCATGAGGTCAAAAGCCTTAGTCGACAAGATCCTAACCCTGGTCGCTAAGCCTCCTTTGTTCGACAACGACAGAGGCAAATGATGATTCGCTCCTGGCAATATCCCAGTTGTAGAGGTGCTGATGCCGAAATCGGTGTCCAATTTCAGGTCTACGGCGAAAAGCCGGTAGGCCACACATGCATACGAAATAGCCGAAATGATGGGGTAACTTGCAATAAAAAAAGCAGCAAGTAAAAGGTATGCATGCGAAATAGCCAAAATGATGAGGCAACTCGCAATAAAAAGCAGCGAGTAAAGATAAAATAAATAGCCGAAATGATTGGGCACCGCGAAGAATAGCCGAAATGATTGGGCAATCGCGACCTTCGCGATATAAAAGCTGAAATGTTAAAGCATCGCGGAAACAAAATAAAGAAAATGAGTAAAAAAAATAATGATGATAAAACTTTGGCCCTACAGTTAAGATCACATCGATCCCTGTATACAATCCAAGGGCGTAAACAAAGAGGGAACCGTACTTTCCCAAAAGACTCCGTCAGACGACGAAGCCAAACCTCGACGGTTCATTCCAACCGAAGAAGCCAGTGTCTTCAGCAAAAATCCTCGACTCACGGATACAAACACTCCTTGACGAGAGCCTTCTGATTCGCGTCGACTCGCAGAGCCACCAGTGCCTCCATGGGAACCCCCGACTCGTTTCAAACCCCAAGGAAACAAATAATCCTTGGCTCTTGGGAAACAAATAATCCCTAGCAAACTCCTCGACTCACGGATACAAACACTCCTTGACGAGAGCCTTCTGATTCGCGTCGACTCGCAGAGCCACCAGTGCCTCCGTGGGAACCCTTGACTCGTTTCAAACCCAAGGAAACAAATAATCCTTGGCTCTTGGGAAACAAATAATCCCTAGCAAACTCCTCGACTCACGGATACAAACACTCCTTGACTAGAGCCTTCTGATTCGCGTCGACTCGCAGAGCCACCAGAGCCTCTGTGGGAACCCTCGACTCGTTTCAAACCCCAAGGAAACAAATCATCCTTGGCTCTTGGGAAACAAATAATCCCTAGCAAACTCCTCGACTCACGGATACAAACACTCCTTGACGAGAGCCTTCTGATTCGCGTCGACTTGCAGAGCTACCAGTGCCTCCGTGGGAACCCTCGACTCATTTCAAATCCTAAGGAAACAAATCATCCTTGGCTCTTGGGAAACAAATAATCCCTAGCAAACTCCTCGACTCACGGATACAAACACTCCTTGACGAGAGCCTTCTGATTCGCGTCGACTCGCAGAGCCACCAGTGCCTCCGTGGGAACCCTCGACTCGTTTCAAACCCTAAGGAAACAAATAATCCTTGGCTCTTGGGAAACAAATAATCCCTAGCAAACTCCTCGACTCACGGATACAAACACTCCTTGACGAGAGCCTTCTGATTCGCGTCGACTCGCAGAGCCACCAGAGCCTCTGTGGGAACCCTCGACTCGTTTCAAACCCCAAGGAAACAAATAATCCTTGGCGCTTGGGAAACAAATAATCCCTAGAAAAAATCGTCGACTCACGGATACAAACACTCCTTGACGAGAGCCTTCTGATTCACGTCGACTCGCAGAGCCACCAGTGCCTCCGTGGGAACCCTCGACTCATTTCAAACCCTAAGAAAACAAATAATCCTTGGCGCTTGGGAAACAAATAATCCCAAGCAAAAATCCTCGGCTCACGGATACAAATACTCCGTGACGAGAGCCTCCCGACTTACGTCAACTCGCAGAGCCACCACTGTTCGTCCCACCTTACAAGATGAAGTCTCGGGCAGCAAAGATTGAAAAACTTGCTTCCTGAACAATGGGGCCCTGCAAGTCAATCCAAAATGGTCTCTTGCATACTATTCACGGGTCTCACTCTCCAAAGTCGAGTTTCGACAAGGAAGGAAACAACCGTTTACGAATCCTCTCGACTCGTAAGGGGGAAAATTCTCTTATAGGATCCTTACGACTTATAAGAGAAAACCACGCTTAGGAATCCTCACGATTCCTAAGGAGAAAATCCACCTATGAGATCCTCTCGATCTGTAGGGAGAAAGATCTCTATGAGACCCTCACGGCTCATAGAATTGAAAAGTCTTAGGTGGCAGAACTGAACCTGCGGCCTAAGCCATCGCCATTTCTTAAGGAAGCCAAGACGCGCGCTCTATTATCCGTCGACCATGTTTATTAAGATGGCAGACCAAAAAAAAAGGGAAGGAACATCCGATTTACATCTGATTAAGCATTCGAGACATACTCGTTCATGCACGGGCAGAAAACTCAGGACGAGAAATAAGAGAAGCTGAAATAAAAAGTTTCCATTCATATTGGCAAAAATTCTTACAATCATGAAAAACAATAAAAGAAAAAATATTATTACAATGGAATAACTTCAGATCCGGGGCATGGATTGAGGAATTCAAAAGTAAGGCTGTTCAAAGTTCTTCTGGCCTTTCTAATTATTCTTATGCGCAGCCTCTCGCACTCCTCGGTGTCGATATCATCGGCAAGCCCTTCCGGCCTTTGATAAGCAGCAACGATCGTCGTCTGCTGAAAAATTTGATGTAGGATATCAATGAGGTCGTTTCACCGTTTCTTCGAAATTAGCCCCGTCAAGTACACCAAATGCACCTTGTCTTCGGCATCATCCAGCGCATTGAGTGGTAAGGCCTCGTGAAGACCCGGAAGTGTTCTCCATATTGCCCTCAGCATGACTTTCAAAAGAGCCGAACGACGAGGTAGCAGCCAACCACCGCTTGCGTTCAGGCGACCCATAACCTCTGCACATTGAGCGTCTGTAAACTCCTGGTTTTGTTCACGACCCTGTGCGTGGATATCGTCGTAAGTAATGAACTCGTGCAAGCTGTATAGATGCACCGCCATTACGCCTGAAAGAAATACTACAGAAGATTAGCGACAGAAGAAAAAACAATATACATAGAGGGCTAAGTTTTCTCTAAAAGCTCTTCTGGTTAGGATTAATTAGAGTTAATCCAAGAATCGGTGTTACCTGAAGTTTTTCTAAGAACGCTGGAAAAGAGAGAGTAAAGCTCTGGAATTCTAGAAGGCAAGAGCAAAGACCTGAAGTTTGTTGAAAATAAAATCTGAAAGATAATAAGCATCGGTGGGGGACCAAAGGTCCTATTTATAGGCATCATGCGCCTCTTTGGCACCCAAAAGTTGTCACGACGATTCAAATTCCGAGGCGGGAGACGAAGCAACGCTTCATCTTCCCCCAATGAGAGCAAAGCTCTATTTCAAGCAAAATTAAATGAAGCAGCGCTTCAGATTATTTGCGCTGCGCCGTGCGCTGCACGGCACGTGTCAGCGCAGATGCGCTGACACAGTTGCGCGGCGCCGTGCACTGCGTATCACACTCTGGAGTATTTACGCCAAACGGAATTAAAGTTCTAAAGAAATCTCTTCTATTCTTGTTAAAACAAGAAGATTTTTCCGTAAAACAGAAGCCCTTGGATCAAAAGATCCAACGGTGGGGAAATTCCCCAAATCACTCAGAGAGAGATTTCTTTAACAAATTCAGCTTGCTTCTCAATTTGCAAGATGAAACCTCAGGCGGGGGAGGAGTGAAAACTTGATCCCTAAAAAAAAAAAAACGGGACCCTACAAGTCGATCTGAGAAGGTCTCTTGCATACTATTCACGGGTCTCACTCTCCAAAGTCAAGTTTCGGTAAGGAGGGAAACAACCACTTACGGGTCCTCTCGACTCATAAGAGGGAAAAATTCTCTTATAGGATCCTTACGACTTATAAGAGAAAACCACACTTAGGAATCCTCATGATTCTTAAGGAGAAAAACCCATCTACGAGATCCTCTCGACCCGTAGGGAGAAAAGCCTCTATGAGACCCTCATGGCTCATAGATTTGAAAAGTCTTAGGCGGTAGACCTGAACCTGCGGCCTAAGCCATCGCTATCTCTGGGAGAAATGAAGTTATCGGCCAATAAGGTTCATCAAAGATATCATGCAAAAAAAAAAGGGGCGGAGAAATGACACAAGACATTACAAAAATGTGCATCTTTTATTCATAAATATTGATCGAGTACAGGATACATTGTACTAAAGAATAAAAAAATATATACATCTATTTTACAAGTACAAATGATACAAGGAGAATTACTGAGAAGGAAGCGTCTTGCATAGATTTAGCAATTGCTCGCATACTTCCTTCCACGCCTTCTCTTGACCAGCCGCCACTGCCAGTTCGGCCTCTGCTTGAGCCCGCTGCTGCCTGAAGGATGCAAGCTGTTCCCCAACGACCTGCTGAGCTGCTTCACGGCCTCGGGCATCACGCTCGGCAGCATCAAGTCTCCGCTTCAGTGCTAGCCCATTAGAAATACGCTCCAGAAGGCCTTCGAAGACAGCTTTCACCTCGGCAGCGTTCGTCCTAACTTCAGCGCGCAGGCGAGCAGTTGCGCTTGAAGATTCCTGACGTTCCTTCAACCGTAAAGCTGCTTCTTGCTCCAAATGGCGGAAGTAAGAAGTGCTTTGCTCGAGCCAAGCTGTCCGTTGGGTGCTTATATCCAAAACTTCAGGAGAAGGACGCGTCGACTCCAGCCGATGTAGGCAGGCCTCGATCTCCCTGCAGTGGTTAACCCAAGAGTTGACGACGCCTTCGTTGTGAAAGTTTACGAGCGCTGCCAAAATTGGGTTAACCTCGACAGCGAAATCTGCAGCAGAGGGGAGAGTGTCCACGTTAAGCTCTTCGATATACCCGCTCAGCATGCCCAAACTCATCACGGCACCCTTTGAAGATGGACGTTTCAAGAAGGGACCTGCCGGTGAAAGGACACGAGACTCAAGAGGGACCGGAGCCGGAACGATAGCTGCAAAACAAAACATGGTTAAGCGACGGTGCAAGAGATGTTGAAGGGTCATCAAAAAGGAAATTTACTATACCAGCTGCAACGGACGGCAAAGCCGGAAGGGCCGGTGGCGTGGCAGGTCTTGCGTCCCCTCCTTCGATTTGTGGCACTACAATAAGGAAGAGGAAAAGTCAGAAATAATCCTGTTGCTAAAAAAAAGGGGGAAAAAACAAAGACATCAAAAGGAAAATGTACTCACCGGCACCACTAGAGGGAGAAGCGAGTTCGGACGGGAAGGAGAAGTGTGGGAGCAACACTTGGTATAGATGATCAAAGAGCACTCCTGAAAAGGCACAGTGGTACGACGTTAGTACATAAGCTACACGTCTAAAGGATTAACTTGTGAGTCGCGAGTCCATACCTTCCAACATCCGCGATGGCACAAGGGAAGGCTGGGAAGTGACCACCGCCAAAGCAGTAGTTGACGGTGCTCCTTCAAGCAATGGAGCATCGGCACTGGCCGCACCTGCGTTAAAAACAAAAAACATACTTGTTAGAAAGGATCGCAAGATATAAAAAAAAAGAAGAGAGAATAATAGCAGCTCGAAATTTACCCGACGAACTGCCAGCCGAAGCTGAGGCAATTCCTCCCTCCATTGACATCAGGCCGCCGCCCGTGGCCTCGTCACCTGACTCGATGGGAATCGTTGTTGTGCTCGCAAGCCCTGGAGAAGACGGAGGAATATAGGTGGGGAGGGCTGTGATTGGAGCATTGCCAGATTCCTGAGAGAAAGCGGCTGGCTCGTCCTCAGGAATCGTGGCCACCTCACCCGCTACCCCTTCGGGTCCTGCGGTCACGGTGGTCTCGTCCACCGTCACCACGAGGTCTCCAACCTCAAGCGCCTCACCTACCATTACCCTCAGCTCGCTTATGACGATCATTTCATCTGCCGCCACTTCAGGGTCGGCATCCATGACCCTCTCGGCTGCAGATCCCCCAACCTCTGCTTCGGGTCCCGTGGCCCCAACGATGCTGCTCACCGTCGGCTCGGGTTCGGCAGGCACCGCTTCCGCCGTTTCCCTGGGTTCAACGGTCTTCGCCTCCCCCTCAGTCGGACTTGGCCCTGCAAGATGGAATGCATATGAGCCAATGGCTTTATAATTCTTACAACAAGGTTCTGAAAGAAATGCTACCTGAAGAGGATTTATCGTTTGCACTTCGGGCCGCGCGCGCCACTTGCCTATGAGCAGTAGATAGGGCAACAGGGGCCTCTTCAGAAGGAGTGTCAGCATGAGGAATAGTGCTAGGGCCCGCTCCCGTGGCCAAAGCAGCTCTGCGCGCCTTTGCTTCGCGTCTCAACCGCTTCCGATTCTCCCGAGCCGTTGAGACGGATGCCACTAGGGCTTCTCTAACTGAGGCGTCCTCGTCCGTGAATAGGGATGCCTCCAGATTTTTCAGGGCATCCCTCGTCGTCTTTTCAAGTCGAGGCTCCTCCAGCAGCCTCGACGAGACCGGGACTTCAGTAACAGGCTCAGGAAGGATCCCCGCATCAACTGATATAACCCCTGCAAAGAAACAAAAGAAGGTTAGGTTGACCATCAGAAAAGATGACAAACTTTCCTTATAAAAGAGAAAGGGGTGGGACATACCAACGCCTGCTAGAGCGTGCTTCTCCTCCTCCTCTTGGAAGGTTTTCAAAGAGGCAGCGATAGCCTCTTCAGTAGAGACACCTGTTGAAAATCGGGCGAATATTAGTTAAAGATAATAATAAAAAGTGCAATAAAATGACGAAGAAAGTGGCTGATGATTACCTGACTCAGCGAGTTTACTTAACATCGCTTCGAGCCTCGCCGATCGCTCCGAAGCTGCAATGGCGGCAGCCAAATTGGTGTCTGCAGGGTCTACCAAGAAGCCCTCATTGCTGCCATATTCACTTATGCCTTCGTTGGGAGGAGCCGCAGGCTCTAGGCTAAGGATCGCATCAAGGGAAAGGGCGGACTTTTTCTTCTTCTGTCCGCCAGCTTTAGATCCACCCGGAATAGATTTGCGCTTGGCAGTTATTTTAGGGCGGCGGGTCCCAATATCTGCTCCTACGCCGGACTCTGGCGATACTAGTTTAGCCGCCTTCGTGGGAGCACGGGGCGCCGGTGGTACATCCACCGTAGCAGGCAGTGGCAATCCACGCGGGGGGCTTAACACGCGTGGTCGATCAACTCCGGCATCTTTTATCGGGAGAATGACCTGGATTCTTGGATGCAAGGGAGCCTTGCGATCACCGCCGGGAGGCGCACCCCTACGGTCAACCAGCATACGCTTCTCCGTTAAGATGATTGGGCCCATAGCATGCGCATACCAGGCTACATATGAATGGAGTATCTTAGGGGCACAGCTAGGTTCACTGATAAAGAAATAGGAACCTGTATTAAGCCGTATGAAATGATGCATCGCATTCCTTATCCCCTCTTGGTTGGCCACGGGTGTTTCCAGAAAAGCTTCCATCGGGATCCCTTGGTTGTAACTCGATTGCCGGGCAAATCGGTGTGGGTTATACCTCATAAACAGAGCTGTCTCATTCTGCCTAAACACTAGATAGCCCGGCCGAATGGAGTAGAGGTGGAGGATTTCCCGAGCCTTCAGTACAGAAGCCCCGCCCTTAAAATCATCACGTAGTGGCACCACTGACTTAGTGGTCTCTGAGCCTATGGTGATGACCTTATCCACAAAAGAAATCTTCGCTCCGACCAGATGTGGACGCAGGAGCAGTCCCCTAGAATCCCGCGGGGATACGACCACAATTGAAGCCCCGACCAACCGCATGATTCTCGGAAGTCTACATTTCTCAAAGAACGGAGGAGTCTTATGGGCACCAAACACCCCTTGCACGTGCATCTCCATCCAAGAAGTGAAATAGTGCATCGGGAAGTTGGCAGGCTGTACTCCAGGCTCACTAGCGTCCGCCGCTACGCTAAGTCCATTATAGAGGTAAGCCAGCCCGGCGATCCCTACCGATAACTGCAAACCAACCACCATTCGATGCGCCGGGTAAAAGACGGAGGGCCGCATGAGGCGTGGGTGCGTGGGAAGCGCGAAGCTGCATAACCATAAACCCAAGAACCCTATAAAAAAGGTCTCCTCGTCCATGCCAGGAACGGCGATCTCTGAGAAAGGGACGTTGGCAGTGCCGGGGAGATAAAAATCCCGCTGGTCATTTTTCGATACAGGTCGGCGGTCCAAGCCGAAACCAAAAGGGTCAGCAAGCTGAGCGAACTTCTCGCCCTGCTCTGATAGGAATTCCGGGCGAATAAAGCGAGCAATAAAATCTGCGAAACTGACGCCCCGCTCGCCCGATCCCAAATGAAGTTACTCATAGATCTCCAACACCTTCACCAAGCCCGGATACTGATGCTGAATGGCATTCTCCGGAGTTAAGTCAAACACCAGCTGCTTGGTGGCAAAGACGTACTCGTCAGGAGGAAGCAGCTCCTCATAGTGCTTTCCCCTCATTGGTAGACCCGAAATCTCAGCGAATTCCTCCAAGGAGATAGAGACTTCCCTATCCGCCATCAGGAAGGTGTGAGTAGGAATATTCCATTGTTCAATAAAGGCCTTGACCCACCACGTTGGAGGAGAGGAATACTCGAAAAGCGAAACGTAGATGGCCGAATATAAACCAATCCTCGTTAGATGAGTCCTTTTCGCCGATAAGATGTACCGGGCCCACTGCAAATATCCGGCAAGCGGTCGCGGGATCAATCCAATATTGTAAGCCTGTCCCCAAGGGCGTGCTTCACCCTGACAGATTCGCCTCCCCAAGATGTCTATCGCCGGCGGCGGCTGCACTGGGATGGCACCGATCGCAGGCTGGAGGAGGTCGTCAAAATTCCAGTTTTTAACCTCCACGGCATACTTAACCGGGGGCTCGTCCGCATAAGGGATCGTAACTATGGGCTCAGAGGGCGAGGCGGAGCAGAAGCTGCGACGGCCTTGGATGATTTGGCTGTACCACCTTCCCCATAGGTGGAGTTTCTTGCACTCGGGGTCATGATCTTTAATCAAAGCGAACGCCACCCGGTCCACCGGCGAATGAGGGAACCCTCCTTCCGAGCGAACAAAGGGGAAAGATAAGTCGTCAGACATGTTTCCTGTAGAAAGACAAAAATAACCGTTAGTGTTGACACTTGGCATTTTAAAATCTTACTCCACACTGTGATGTAATGGGTAGGGGACAAAAAGAGGACCCACAAAATCTGGATGACGGTACAACATTTAATAAGACAACCCCATCATTAGATGAGACTGTCAATTAATAAAAAGGACCCCAAGAAAATACCCTCATTGATGGGACATCCCTAGAGACAAGGAGAAAATCTCCTCTTTTAGAGCAAAGCTCTGTCACAGAGTGGCATTTGTCAAACTCTGGTCTCAAGGGAACAAGATTCCTTAAAAGAACATAGCTCTGTGGTAATAATGGAAAGATCCATCAATTTTTTTTTACTTAGAATTAGAATTTTTGGAATCTTGAAAAACCCATGAAAACTTATAAAAAAAAAAAGAAAAAAAGAGTTTTATTTTTCAAAATCTAAAAAAGATCTACAGTGGATCCAAGAGCAAAGCTCTGTTCATGGGTTAAAACCCATGGACCAGATCTCTGTAAATCTGTGAGTTTTTGAGAGTAAGGCTCTGTTGATGAAACCCCAGAGGGGTTCTTTTTAGATCAAAGATCTATGATAGCAAGGCTCTATTAATCAGCTTTAATTTAATTTAATTTAATTTAATTTTATTAAATACCTACGATGGTTATGAACTCTGGAGTTCTTGGAAAAAAATCAAGAGCAAGGCTCTGAAAATTCTTAAGCAAGAGCAAGGCTCTGAGTCAAAATTCTTTAAGTGGTAAAGAATTTTCTGAGGACCAAGGGTCCTATTTATAGGCGCCTGCGTCCCTTCAACTGACCCCTTGATCCAACGGCTAGGATCTTGCCACCGCTGCACTCACGTGCGCGCCACTTGAGCGCAACGGTGGGGGGGCATTTGTTCCCCCAATCAGAGCAAGGCTCTGTTTGAATTTTAAAATTCAAATCTTTGAAGCAGCGCTTCAAATTCCGTGCGTTGCGCGCAATGCGCCACGTGTCAAAAGTTGACACGCCAGCACAACGCCCAAGGCAGTGCGTCCAATCAGAGCAAGGCTCTTTAAAAAACAAAAGTAACGCTCAGTTGCACAAGCGCGGCGCTGCGTGACACGTGTCTGCGCAGTTGCGCACACACAATTGCGCAAGTGCACCGCTGCGCGACACGTGTCTGCGCGGTTGCGCAAGCACTGTTGCGCGCAAGCGCACCTCTGCGCGACACGTGTCTGCGCGGTTGCGCAAGCGCAGCTGCGCAAGCGCTGCACTGCGCGACACGTGTCTGCGCGGTTGCGCAAGCGCTTCACTGCGCGACACGTGTCACGCACTGGGGATTCTTGTGCAAAACAGAATAAATCTTGTTAAAACAAGAAGATTTTCTTGTATAAGGCAGGGGCCTTTGGATCAAAGATCCAACGGTGGGGAAAATTCCCCAAATCACTCAGAAAAAGATCTATGTAACAAATTTAACTAATTAATGGGCACTATAAAAAGGACCCCAGACCTTAATTCAGGAGGAGGAAGATCTTGCTAAAAAAAAAAGAGAGAGAAGAGAACTCTTGAGAACTCTTGAAGAATACAAAAAAAAGGTAAAACCTTTAAAAGAAGAGAAAATTCTCTTAGAAACAGATCATTGATCTAAGAACAAGATCATGGATCTTCAACAACAAATAAATAAGTAAATAAATAAAAAAAATAAATAGTGCCTTGCACTTGTTATGAACCCTTGGTTCTCTGGGATAAAGAAAAACAAGAAAAGAAAAACTTGTTTTTCTTTGATCTAAATTTAGATCAGGAAATTGAAAAGTGCCTTGCACTTCTGTTCTTGAATCTAAAAAAAAAAGATTCTTAGTGCTCTGCACAAATGCAATGCATTACTTGAAGGGCCAGGCCCAAATCAGAAAGACCTAACAGGCCAAAATAAATTGCAAAGCAATAAAGGGCAGAGCCCAAATTGATGCTCTGCATCATTATAAAGGGCAGGGCCCAAAACAAAATTGATGCTCTGCATCCTTCCTGGGCAAGGCCCAAATAAACATAAAAAGAAATGCTATGCAAAAGCAGATAAAATGTTGGATATTCTCAACTGGACTTAGCCCAATTTTGGCCATAAGTCTTTAAATTAAATTGACTGAGCAAAATTGCTCTACTGCATTAATTTACAATCGGTTCGAGGGTACATCTCCGAACTCCTTTGACATCCATCGTTGTAATTCTTCAACGACGTCAAAGAGGTGACGGGTCCCAACTACCACACATCAATGTGGACTGCGGGGTCCTTAAACTCGTGGACCGAAACGTCCTTAAACTAATATTGGACCGCAACGTCCTTAAACTACCTATGGACTACTACGTCCCTAAACTGGAATATGGACCACCACGTCTCTAAAACTGGAATATGGACCACCATGTCCCTAAACTGGAGTATGGACCACTACGTCCCTAAACTGGAACAATAGAGCCTCCTAATGCTCTTTTGCCGGATCTAAACGGTCCCGTTTTAGTTGATCTTAGCCCCAAACACGGCTAACGTATCCTTAAACACTCAAATGAACGATAAAATTCCAAATCGACCTTGGTTCAAGGGTACATCTCCGAACTCCTCTGACATATGTCGTTGTAATCCTTCAACGACGTCAGAGAGGCGACGAGTCCCGACGGCCATATATTAAATGGATCACCCCGTTAAGTTGATCTTAGTCTCAAACAGGACTAACGTATCCTTGACGAACGTTTAAGTTGATCTTAGCCGCAACGCGACTAATGCATCCTTAAACTAAAAACACCAAACCCAAATCTAAGTAAATACGGATTTGGACTAGTCCACGTTCTACGGGCGACAGTATTACTCAGTCTCCGTATACAATCCACGGGCAACCACAAACAAAGCAAACACTCACGACACGAAGTGAAATTCTGGAGAAGGAGAAAGTTGTTACCGCGAAGCGGTAGCGTAATTAACTGCAGGGGCTTGCGCCTGCAGGGAAGAGCGTCCCCACGATCAAAAACCCCTCTAGCGAGGGGGAATCTGACGAAGTCTGCTACATCGGCCACATCCGTCTAAACCTCCGATACACGGTGCCATAAATCAACTTGGCATCTTCAGAGAGGTGGACGGATAAAACCAAATAGCATCTGCCCCGAATCCCAGCGTCGGGACCCATCGCGGTCCTGTGCGCCGTCCTTCGGAGGGGAACATGGAGGATCCGGCTGTATCATCATCCCGACCATATCTTGGAATAAAAGCGTCATTCGTTTTATATTGGCCGCTTGTTCCACGGTCTCTCTGTCTTTCTTCTCGAGAATTCTGCGGAGGAACTCAACATCGGTTTCTTGTTCCTGACGCTGCTCCGACGACGTTTCCGGGCATTCTTTTGGCCTAGTGAGTGCGGCCATCTGTGTTAGCATCTCCTGGAGCTTTTGCTGTTGTTGCTCCTGAGCCTTTGTTACTGATCGGGTGAGCAGTAGGTGACCCGTAGAAGTACGGCTTTCCTCTTTTCTGGAAGCCATATAAACAGTATACACTACTATGCCTCCGGACTTGGGGCGTTTAGGTTCAGTGCCCTTGAGATTCGTCGCCGACACGGGGATTTTCTCCGGCTATCTCCTTTTGTGGGCGGTAGAAGTTGAGGGGGCCATTGCAGCGGGCACCCAAGTAGACAACACCTTCTGTGGTACGACAGGGTGATCCTTCTCTTGCCTAACTTTCATCTTCTTCGGTCGGCGGGAGTAGTTTTGGTTGATCATCGAATCTTGGACCTATCGCCAGACCTTGTGAATTTTAGAGGACAGCCGCTAAGGGGGATGCTCCAGCTTTGCCTTTGTAGCGCTCTCCACAGGTGGAGGAGATCTTTTCAATACAGCAGTTGGAGAGTTTTTGCGCACCCTCCTAAGTGGTTCAAAGCTGTTCTCAGTTGGAACAGCAGCATCAATTTCCACCGTGGGAGCTGGTGGGGTAAGTCCGAAAGGGGAACTGCCCCCAGCTTTCCTCACTAGGCGCCAGTGACGACGTCGAGCATGCCTTGCAGACGGTATTGGTTCAGCTATGGGGGTGGTTTCATCATGCCCCCTGCTCTGGTAGAGGGTTGCTGCTGGTGTCAGCCTTTTGAAGACTGATGTCTGCTGAGAAGAAACGCCCAACCTGTCGAAGATTGATTTTTGAGCAGGGAAAGTAGTCTTGGTGATCTCGTCCGAAGCGGGAGTCGGAACGGTCAGTCTTGTGAAGACCGATCCCTTAGTAGGAGAAGTCTCTCTGATGGCTTCATTTACTGGAGCAGGGATGGCTATCCGTTTCGGGATCACCCCCTCAGGTATCGCAGGCTTCTTCACGGGCCCATTGGAGTTTTGGCCCAGTCTGTTAAAGACCGAGGCATTGGATTTGGGAGACCCATTGTGAGGGGCCGCGATAGCTGTAAGACGATCAAAGACCGACTTCTTCGGAGCTTCTTGCGACGGCAGTGGGGAGTTGAAGCTCATGGGTGGGAGCATGGTCCCAAAGAATAGCCCAGTAGTAGCTTGAGTCACCTGTTCCACTGGCATCGTGAAAACGGAGGCCGCTTGAGGACCATAAGTCACTCCTCCAGCAAGGACGGAGTGGGAGTTGTTGTAGTTGGTGCAGTTGAAAACCATTGATCTTCTGTTTTCTGCACGGAGCAAAACATAAAATCTTAGTACCTCGAATCTAAGGGCAACCATAGAAAACCGTGATTCGTTCGCGAAACACGACACACGAAGTGTGGAGTGTAAAGAGGAAAAGATCCCACCGGGCGTGCCAGAATCTTTTCTCCGCCGAAAACCGGGAAGACAAACGTCTTTCCTGAATTTGGGAGCAGATACTATTTGGTTTTATCCGTCCACCTCTCCGAAGATGCCAAGTTGATTTATGACACCGTGTATCGGGGATTTAGACGGATGCGGCCGTTGTAGCAGACTTCGTCAGATTCCTCCTCATTATGAGGGGTTTTTTATTGTGGGGACGCTCTTCCCTACAGGAACAAGCCCCTGCAGTTAATTACGCTACCGCATCGCGGTAACCACTTTCTCCTTCTCCAGATGGTCACTTCGTGTCGTGTGTGTTTGTTTTATTTTTGGTTGCCCGTGGATTGTATACAGAGACTAATTTATGTTGTCGTCCGTAGGGCGTGGATTAGTCCAAATCCGTATTTTCTTAGATTTGGGTTTAGTTTGGGTTTAAGGATCGTTAATCTCATTTGAGACTGAGATCAACTTAAACGTTTGTTGAGAATACATTAGTCTAATTTTAGACTAAGATCTACTCAACAGGATCATTTAGATCCAACAAAAGAGCATTTGGGCTCTATTGTTTTAGTTTAGAGACATTGCGATCCATAAGTTTAAGGACATCATAGTCCGTGGAGTTTAAGGACATCATAGTCCATAGTTTAAAGACGTCATAGTCTGTGGGGGTTTAGTTTAGGGATGTTGCGGTCCATAAGTTTAAGGACATCATAGTCCATGAGTTTAAGGACCTCATTGTCCATAGAGTTTAGTTTAGGGAAGTTGCGGTCTGTAGTTAGTTTAAGGACATTACGGTCCATTGTTAGTTTTAGGACGTTGCAGTCCATTGTTTCTCTGGTTGTCGGGACCCGCCACCTCTCTGAAGACGTTGTAGAATTACAACGATATATATCAGAGGTATGAAGAGATGTACCCTTGAACCAATGTTAGTTGGGAGATCTGTAGTCAAGTTTGGGACTAAGATCAGTCAAAAAGATTTATGAGCATATGGGCTCAATTAATCTGAATTAGGGGTTTGTGACCAACTTGAGCTCGGCCCACTCAGTTAAAATGTTGAACATTTGTTTGGGCTCAATCCTTTTTATTTAACAATGCTGAGCATTGGTTTCGGTTCTGACCTCTTTTTTTGTCTTTTAATGAGTGTTGAGCACTCATTATGGCTCTGGGGCTTTATTTAAAGAACAATTTATGTTCCCTCAGCACACACGTGAGGAACACATGGAGCGCTTGGCTGAGCGCCAGACTTAGAGCGCTAAAGCGCTTCCTGTGAGATAGCGCACACGTGAGGAGTACGTTGCGCGCTTGGCGCTGAGCGCCAGTCAATGAGTGCAGAGCGCTTTTTATAAAATAGCTCCCACGTGAAGAGCACGTGGTGCGCTTAACACTGAGCGCCAACCTTGGAGCGCTGTGCGCTTCTTTTAAATTAGCGCTTGAAGCGCTTGGCGCTGAGCGCCAGACTTGGAGCGTTAAGACGCTTCTTTAAATTGGAGCGCTAAGGCTCTTCGGCGCTGTGCGCCAGACTTGGAGCGCTGAGGCACTTCTTTAAATTGGAGCGCTGCGGTGCTGTGCGCCAGTCTAGGAACGCTAAGGCGCTTCTTTTTAATTGGAGCGCTAAGGCTCTTTTTAGGCGGCTTTGATCAGTTCTGCGCTCTGAGAATTAAATTCTCGTTTATAAGAGACTTTGTCTCGTGGCTTTAAGAACAAGGTTCTTATTTTAATAGGAGATGTTACAATCTCTTATGTTTTTGTGAAAGACTTTGTCTTTATAGATCTGTGATCTAAAGAGGATTAAGTTCTTCTCCCTCCCTTTTTTTATGATGAGATGCTATGATCTCTTTTTGTGAAAGACCTCTGTCTTATAGATCTATGATCTAGAAAAAGAACTAAGTTCTTCCTTCTTTTTTGACGAGATGCGTTGATCTCTCTGTTTTATTTACCTTGAAGAAATTTTTCTTCCGAGAGCTTGCTCTTCTTTTTGAAATTTCTCAAAGTTTGGGGGGGGGGGGTACTGTATGAAACTTGACGTCTTGGGGCCTTTATATAGTGGAGGTTGATCAATTAAGGCAATCTTTTTCTGATTGATTTGGGAATGTTTCCCCACCATTGGATCTTTGATTCTAGAGTTTCTGTTTTACAGAAAACATCTTTCTTGTTATTAACAAGATTTGGAAATTATTTTCCCA
The DNA here is from genome assembly GCA_030015575.1 of Agapanthus africanus. Lineage (NCBI taxonomy): Eukaryota > Viridiplantae > Streptophyta > Magnoliopsida > Asparagales > Amaryllidaceae > Agapanthus > Agapanthus africanus. The sequence continues at coordinate 123,125,512 of CM057350.1, read as the reverse complement.
TACAGAGATTACTCTGTATCTTGGTGATTTTTAATCACCATTAGATTTTTGATCCAACAGCGCTTTAATTTACAGAGCACAATCTTTCTTGTTTGAAAGATTTGAGGAGTATTTCCTCAACAGAATTAAATTCTTTAATTTGATGACTTATCATCTTCGTTGGATCTTTGATCCAACGGTAGAGAACATTTAGTTCTAATGCTTGGCGCTCTCGTGCGTTGCACGTGAACGCTGTCTCAGAGTCTTTGACTCTTAACGCTGGCGCACTTGGCACTAGCGCTCTCGTGCTTTACACGTGAGCGCTACCTCAGAGTCATTGACTCTCAGCGCTGGCGCTCTTGGCACTAACGCTTTTATGAAGCGATGCTTCATTTTAAATTTCAAAATTTGAACAGAGGTTTGCTCTGATTGGGGGAAACACCTTTCATATAAGAACTTAGTTCTTCCTCTGGTTGAGATTTGTAGAAGCAAATCTCCCCACAAATTGAGAACTTAATTCTCATCGGGGAGATTTTGTTCTGCAGATTCAAAACTTAGGAGAAAAGAACTAAGTTATAAAGAAATAACAGGGACATATGGAAATTTAATTCCTTCAAAAATTAGGGTTAGGATTTAGGGTGCACTAGTTCCTCCAGTAGAATACTCGATGATAATGTAAACGCACAACTTTACCGTAAACTTAATCCTTCATATAAGAACTTAGTTCTTTCTCTGGTTAAGATTTGAAAAAGCAAATCTTCCCATAAGTTAAGAATTTAATTCTCATCGGGGAGATTATGTTCTGCAGATTCAAAACTTAAGGGAAAAGAACTAAGTTAAAAAGAAATAACAGAGACATATGGGAATTTAATTCCTCCAAAAATTAGGGTTAAGGTTTAGGGTGCACTAGTTCCTTCAGTAGGATACTCAATGATAACGTAAATGTACAACTTTACCGTAAACGCAAGAAAAATTTACCCTAAACTAATAACTTCGAACCCTTAATAACGCACAACTTTACCGTAAACTTAACCCTTCATATAAGAACTTAGTTCTTTCTCTGGTTAAGATTTGCAGAAGCAAATCTCCCCACAAGCTGAGAATTTAATTCTCATTGGGGAGATTTTGTTCTGCAGATTCAAAACTTAGGGGAAAAGAACTAAGTTATAAAGAAATAACAGGGATATATGGGAATTTAATTCCTCCAAAAATTAAGGTTAGAGTTTAGGGTACACTAGTTCCTTCAGTAGGATACTCAATGATAACATAAATGCACAACTTTACCGTAAACTTAACCCTTCATATAAGAACTTAGTTCTTCCTCTGGTTAAGATTTGCAGAAGCAAATCTCCCCACATGCTGAGAATTTAATTCTCATCGGGGAGATTATGTTCTGCAGATTCAAAACTTAAGGGAAAAGAACTAAGTTAAAAAAAAAATAACAGGGACATATGGGAATTTAATTCCTCCAAAAATTAGGGTTAAGGTTTAGGGTGCACTAGTTCCTTCAGTAAAATACTCGATGATGACGTAAACGTACAACTTTACCGTAAACGCAAGAAAAATTTACCTTAAACTAAAAACTTCGAACCCTTAATAACGCACAACTTTACCGTAAACTTAACCCTTCATATAAAAATTTAGTTCTTCCTCTGGTTAAGATTTGCAGAAGCAAATCTCCCCACAATTTGAGAATTTAATTCTTATCTGGGAGATTTGTTCTACAGATTCAAAACTGGTCAACAAATTTAGTGCGTCATTGTCTGGACGTCATACACATAGAGAAGGGAGTATCCGAGTACGTACTCAACTTGCTTCTTTGTAAAGATGGAAAATCGAAAGACAACCTCCATACTCGGATGGATCTTCAGGACTGGAAAATTAAAAGTGAATTGCATCCTAAACTGATAACGGGTAAACCGGGTAAGTTTGTACTTCCCAATGTCGCGTATCATATGTCACAATCGGAGAAGAAAAGATTTCTGTAGGTGTTGCATAATTTGAAAGTTCCCATAGGTTTCTCAGGATCATTTAGCAAGAAGATAAAAATTGTGAAAGGCAAGATCGATGGGCTGAAAAGTTATGATCACCGTATTATTATGGAACACCTTCTCCTATTAGCCCTCAGGACTTCCCTTCCCGAATCGGTTGGTCTAGTAATCAATGACCTATGTTGCTTTTTTAGAGAATTGTGGGCTAAAACTCTGGATGTTGTGATGCTGGAGAAACTAGAAAATTCTATTTTGTTGATAATTTGCAAGCTTGAGCTTATAGGTGGTGCGTCCACATCTATCGCAGGGGCCACTCCTGCCACTTCCGTACCCTCCGCTCAGTCTGCAAGTTAGTATGAATAAATATAAAATATTTATTCATTTTACATATCTTTTAAGAATAAACATGAACTTCATGTAATTTTATCGTCAATGTTTATTTTCTAATTGGAGGGGATGCGTCCACGTCCGGGTCACCGGCTGTTCCTCACAGGAGGAACTATCGTCCCGCTCGTGCTGCTGTCGGGGCCCAGGCTCGTGCTTCTGTCGCCGGAAGTATATATCACACTTCAATTTTTGTTAAACCTTAATTTCTTAATACCATTTTGTCTTAACAATGATTGTCTTGATATTTCTTGTACATGCAGGGCAGCCCCATCCCGAGAGGGGGACTCGAGGCCTGAATCAGTCCCACAGGCTGATGCCCGACAGAACTAGGAGGAGGCAGCATTCCCCCTCTTCTTTACCCCCGATTATCGCTATACCGGCGATGAGAGGTTCGGACGGTATATGGGGGATGAGAGCCGCCTCATGAAGAAGTATCCACTTCACGTTGAGTGGGACGATCAGCACCGGCGCTCATTTGCCCTCTTCTGAGATCAGACTCGGGTATTAATATATATTTTCATTTGAATTATCAAATATATTTATTATTATTTAACACTTGCAATTTAAATACATTGTTTTTTTGTATTTGCAATTGGATTACGACTTTCAGCCTGTACCCGACCCTGATCACCCTGAGAGAGTGCTCGATCTCCACGCTCTGTACCATAGCCTGATGAAAAACATGCAATCAAAAGTCTGATACAATAGGAACGAGCAGAAGATCGACTGCTATTTCCTATAGATGGTGACCCCCGAGGCAGAGAGAGCGGCTCTCCTACATACTCCGGTTTTTGCAAGAGTCAACGTAGATACATGGCCTCTCTTGTGCCAATATTTCGACTCTCGGCGCAAATAGGTTTGTAATTTAAATGTAATTCATTATTTAGTATATAATTTATTTTTTTGTGTTGCTTAATTAGAAAACTAAATCTGAATGTGTTGTGCAGAAACAGACCGATCAATATAAAGAGAACAGGAAGTCGGCGAAGAGGGGTCGCCCCACTTATACAGGTGGCTCGAGAAATATTACTCGTGCCATGGAGGCATAGGTAAATTACAATAGATCTACTCTGATATAATGTAATATTAAGAGTTATTTTATAATATATGTAAATTTTTTGCGAATTGCAGAGAGCTCAGACCCTGGTGCAGGGTGGTACACCGAGCGTGCTGACCGCGTATCTTGCCGTCCATGGCACCTCGACAGATCTCGCTACGGGCGAGCTTCGATTCCCCGACACCGCTACCCAGGAGTATTGCGTAAATGCTAATATTTATTCTAACAGGTTTGAAATTTTTGTTTTGAAAAGTTCAAATTTAAATGATATAATTATATTTTAATGGCCAATGTGGGTGTAGGAGCGGGTGGTAGAGCAGGCAGAGGCATCGGGGATCGATTTTACTGGACATACCGATCCGATGCTGCTGACCCCAGTCCTAAACGCCGCACACGGAGGGCACTACGGAGGTTGGGAGAGAGACCGGGGACTGGGTCCTAGCAGGGACCATATGAGGTTGGACTCCACTCCGGGGGTTACTTCCCCTACCCCCCGTGAGCGACGTCTAGAGCATAATGTTGCCGTCTTGAAGACCACCGTCGAGGAGTTTAAGGAGATGTTGGTATGTATACTACTTAATAGTAAAATATTATATTACATTATAGATAGTAGCATATGCAATACTAATAGCCTGAGCTTATTTGGTTGTAGACTTAGCTTTGATTAATCATACTTACACAAAACAGTCTAATTAAAATAAACTACGGTTTTCCAAACTAGATATCCAAACGAGGCCTAAGTCCCTAAGTATTCTTAGATTGGGGTTTCGCAATAATCTGATAATGATATGAATTCGACTAAAATCTAATACACAGTTCTTACTCGTTTATTACACACAAAATTTAACAGATGCGGCAGGCTGCTTCGGTTGCGGTTCCATATGCATCTCCTTCGGCTGGGTCTCCGCAAGCTACTACCTCGGCTGCTGTTGCGCAGACCACTCCTGCAGCTCCACAGCCCGCTCAGACTCTCGCACAGTCCGCTCCTTCATTGGTCGAGTTTTTGACGACTTAGGGCTGCACCGAGAAGCAGATGCATCAGATTACGACGTTTATCAGAGGTGGAGGAGCTGGATTGAGCTAGGGTAGCTTTTTTTTATATTTTAAGCATGTATGTACTTATATGATACATATTGTATATATTTTAGACGATATTGGTGTTGTTTGCGTGTTCACGATGATTTAGATTGATATCGTATTCTGTTTGTTTATTTCTTTTATATATTATGCGTGAGATGTTGATTATGAATACTGCGGTATTTGGTTATATGATGTATATATTATTATGCACAGGACGGGGAAAAAACAGGAATCCCGTTTTAAAAAAAACCCTGATATTTTGTCCCTACGAATTAATTCGTAGGTGCAAAGTTTGCCCCTACATAATTAGCCGTAGGGACAAAATATCAGGATACATGATATTTTGCATCTATGGACTCGGTAACATGCGTTAAACTTGCCCCTACGAATGTATCCGTAGGGGCATTTGTCCCTACGGTGTAAGTCGTAAGGAAATATGTCCCTACGGAGTAAAACGTAGGGACAATTATTACTCTGTTGGGGCATGTTCAGGACAAAAACTTGCAACTGCGGCCTTTGCACCTACGGGGTATTCTTTTGCCCCTATGAATATATTTGTAGGGGCAGTGCTTTGCCCCTACGGATAAAGCCGTAGGGGCAACCCTTTATTGTTTTAGTGTGATTACAATATCAACTATCTTGTGTCGGGTGTCATCCAGATTTTCAGATATGTCCTAATTAGCTTTCATTCCATTGTAATTTTATCGGTGTCAAATCAATCTGTATGCTTAAATATCATTGAGTAAATTTGCTTGAATGTAATTTGAAAGAGATAAAACAAAAAACTGCAAAAAGTTAATTGTACCTTAATTGTTAGGTTTTTTTTTTTTGAAATAATATTATTTTAAAATTATATTATTAAAATAGAGCTGTAAAAATTAAAATTATGAATATAGGGCGGTTTCACCGCACCCCCCTGCCCCACCCCCACCCCCCAGAATAGGGGGGGTTCCCAGAACCCGCCCTATTTTTATATTTTTTTTAATTATTTAAATTATTAATTATAATTATTAATTATATAATTATAATTATAAATATAATATTAATTCTGATTTTAATTATAATTAAAATTATATAATGATAATTATAATTATTTTAAAAATTGTTTAAAAATAAATAAACGAAAATAAATTTGGAAAAAATATTAAAATTTCATTATATGAATATTTTTTACAGAATGAATCCGTCAAATTTACAATGTAAAAAAATCCTATCTATTTGTAAAATGTAAATACTATATCGACGGTCAAATTTATAATAACAAAATGAATCCGTCAAATTTATAATACAAAAAAATCTGAGTGCACTTGCCACGATCCTGAAGGTCCCGCCCCTGATGCATGTCCTGGACATCTGGTCCTATAATGGCCTGGTTGTTTGCATAGGCTACATCTGGATTGCCTTTGCTGAGGATCAGCATCCATTGTCATTCGATCTCGACGCACCTTAGGTCTTCCGGGCCTTATATTTTTTTCCGGCGGTAATACAGTCGGTGTTTGTCTGTTGGCAGTATAATAATGTCAATAGCGACTGTCCGGTATAGGATGAAATTTAGATCGTATGCACCTTGGTAATTAGAAACTGTATAGTAATGGGAAGCAAAATTATAATGTGAGGTATGCATACTGCTCGCAGCAGCAATTGCGTGGGCACAAGGTAAATGTTGTTACTGGAAAAGACCGCATGTACACGAAAAGAGCCCTTCATCTCTAAAGTTCACGGTATATTGATTCCCATTACCGCCCGTTACCTGAAACTCCGCCGTGTCAAACCTTTCGGATCTGTAGTATTGTGCTCTGCGCTCTCTTTTCCGAAAGATATCTTCGTAATACGCGGTGAGCAGAGTGTCCATCGCCAAGGACTTTTCTCTTCTATGCACAAAATAAGTATTCATCTGGAAAAAGGTTCGAACAATCAACCCCTGAATCGGTAAGCCTCTAACCCCTTTAAGGACCCCGTTGAAGCTTTCAGACATATTAGTCGTCATTAGGAAATATCTGCACCCATCATCATGTGATTGTGACCACATGCATACTGGATACTCATCTAACCACGCTTTCGCGGCTTGACTCATCTCCCCAATTTTCGTCATGTATATGTCGTGAACATTAGGGTCAGGCGTTTCACCAGCTCTGTACATAAGTTTATGTAGATCCGAATTTTTAAATTTTCGATCAAAATTTTGCCTGAAGTGTCGTAGGCAAAACCTATGTGGGGTCGTCGGAAATACAGATCTCATTGTAGCTAGTATTCCCGGATGTCTATCAGATATGATGCATAAATCCGTTCTATGAAGAACAGATGGGATATTTTTGAGATGACGGAAAAACCATGACCAGGATGATATATTTTCACTCTCGATAATAGAAAATCCCAACGGAAATATACCGTTATTAGCATCAACACCTGTAGCAATTAACATGCAGCCTCTGTACTTACCGTATAGATACGTACCATCAACGCACAATACCGGCCGACAGTGTGTGAAACCAGCCGCACATGGACCAAAGCACCAGAAAATTCTTTGAAACCTGACAGAACTCTCGACGTCTGTTTCTGTGGTTTTTAACCGGTATACGGTCCCCGGATTTGATGCTTTCATGGCTTCCATAAAAGGGACTAGTGAGTTGTACGAGCTTTCCCAGTCCCCGAATATCTTGCACAAACCCTTTCTACGAGCATCCCATGCCTTCACATACGAAATCTGAATTTTATGCTCTCCGCTAACCAAGAGCCGTATCTCTCAGGGAGTAATCACCACATCTGTACGGATCAAGGGCATGATTAGCGAGCAAATGTAAGATGAAGTGCAATTCCGGTGATCCTGTAACATAATAGAATTGATGCAAGTGTGTTCTTGGTTGTATTTCGTGACCTTCCAAGCCTTGGCTCTTTTGGAACAACATGCATACAATCTCCACTGACATTCAGGAGCTTTCGTATATACCACAGTATAGTACGTCTTATTTGACTCTTCGGTTTTAAATGTAACGTTTTGCTGAATGGACCACGACTTCAGCTTACAAATAAGATCTCCTTTTTCCTGAAACAAATCCCCGACGCTGATGCAATCTTCGCTTGCTGCTGTCGCATCCAAATAGGGTGCCGTATTTACTTCTGTCACGGCTAAGTCTACCCAACCATCATCTTCCAGCGGATCGAGGCTGGGATCTTCTAGTTCGACAAAATCGTTATTCGCAGCCATACCATCAAAGAATGCTACCTCATTCAATCCAGCAGTATATTCCACGCTATCCTCCCCCTGATGACCTTCACCGATTTCATCATCATCACTGCCACACATATCAATATCACCCATAGCAACATAAGGCTCGGGTGCAATATATGATGGTTGTGGTCGGTGTAATGTGGATGGTTCGGGGTGAGAAGACCGGAAAGATGTGGACGAACATGCTTGGAATGCGCTGCTTGGATCGTGTTGGAATGATGCGGAGGTGTGGGGAAATCTGCGTTTAGTATATAAATTGTTGTTATAATATTATTTCTTAATATTTTCGTAACTAAATCATCACTTGTTTCAAATTTATTTACCTGTGGAAGGCTGTGTATGGTAATTCTTGCTGTTCTTCTGGGGTGTATGTAACTGCAGCAGTCGACTGGAAGAACCTGGATTTATGGATTTTATTAAATGTTTGAATATTAGTATATAGGTATTACTAAAATGTTTAAATATGGGTTTATAAAATGTTTACCCATGAGTTTGAAGGTTTGAATAATGTTGTGTATAGTCATATCCATCGGCACTAACGGTATCATCGTTGACCATGTGACCGTACCCCCAAGAACTATCTCCAGTATTACCATCAAAATTACCCGTTGGAGGGGCATCTGATACTTCCAATTGCTCCTTCTGAACCAAAAGTTCAAAAGAATGCTGGGTGCTTGAGAGACCGAAATCTATCATCGAAGATATTGATGCATCGTCTATAATTTCAACCAATGCATTTCCACTGAACATAGGCCATATACAACTTAACTTAACCCTACTTTCACGGGGATCGTATTTCGTAATTTTGAACACTTTAGTCTCTAGTTCATCATAAGTCGTTGATGCTTCCAATCGTATGATTCGTGCAGACCCGCGCATATACTCGGGACCTTGTGCACTTGTGATAACCTGGCCATCGTATTTACATACAACAAATATACTTGGGGAGGCCATAATCCTGCACAAAAAACAGTTATATTTTTTATGTTGTGTTGAAATTGCAAAAAACTTTCAAACTCGAAGATTGCTTACTTCCAATACTTTATGAACTGTTCCACTGCTCGAAAATTGCTTACTCGCAGACTATGGTACTGAACTTGACCTTCTTCTAAAACTCCACACTTACACAAAATTGATAGCGGAGAAGAATTGATCGAAATAAATGGATAGTGACCAGTGTAGGATGAAAATTTGACAGAGATGAAATGGGTAGTGAAATGTATAGCGGAGACATATTTATAGGATATGAGGGCCGGCAAGATATTGAAGAGGGCGGGTTCTAACAATCCGCCCTCTTAATTGACCTGACCGACTCTGGCATACTGGTACAAATAATTATTGAAAAGGGCGGGTTTTAATAACCCGCCCTCTTCAATATGATGTAAAGTGATTTGACAAGACAAGTATATAAAAAAACAAAATTAATGAAGAGGGCGGGTTGGAACCCGCCCTCTTCCTTTTGTGAATAGTAAACCCAGTAACTGATTTGACACCTCTCTGCTAATTAATGAAGAGGGCGGGTTTTAATAACCCGCCCTCTTCAATATGATGTTCTGAACACTTACACATAATTTTAATAAATAAATATATTAAAATAAAGTGATTTGACAAGACAAGTATATAAAAAAACAAAATTAATGAAGAGGGCGGGTTCCAGAAACCCGCCCTCTTACTTTCTGAATAGTGCTGATTTGAAACCTCTGGTAATTAACGAAGAGGGCAAATAGTACTGATTTGACACCTCTGTTAATTCATGACATTAATGAAGAGGGCAAATAGTACTGATTTGACACCTCTGGTAATTAATGAAGAGGGCGTGTTCCTGGAACCCGCCCTCTTCTTTGTGAATAGGAACTGATTTGACAGCTCTCTGGTAATTAATGAAGAGGGCGGGTTCCTGGAAACCGCCCTCTTCATTTGTGAATAGTAACTGATTTGACTAATTATTGAAGAGGGCGGGTTCCAGGAACCCGCCCTCTTTGAGAACAAAGACTGTAGCGAGTTCCTGCAACCCGTCCACCCTCTATAAAACCCGAGCATCAACCACACTTTCTTCATCAGTGAGAATCAACCACACTTTCTAATCTCTACTTCTAATCTCTACTTGATAAAACTCTCGACAAATCTCTGCTCCAGTACATTTCAATGGAGAATCAACCACTCGACAAATCTCTGCTTGTGCATCAAAACGAACACAGATCGTTCAATATATTACACGGGGAGGAAATATTCTAAACTTAGTTAATTTTTTTTAATTACACCTTTCATTTAATTCTAATAGTTGAAAATAACATTATTTAATTTTGCAGGATGGAGATAATCTCACCGTCGTCACACATAGCTCAGACAAATGGATAGTTAGCGACCAACGAATAAACCATCGGCTTAGACGGGCCGGATTTTATGAAGCGTCGTTGATTCGTCATATCAAAATCGACCACACCCTCATCACCTCTCTGGTCGAGCGTTGGAGAAAAGAGACCCACACCTTTCATCTAAGATGGGATGGGGCCACAATCACACTCCAGGATATTGGCCTCTCACTCGGTTTACGGGTCAATGGGCTTGGGTTGGTCGGAGGAAAAATTGTTGGTCCAGATACCGACCACCTATACTGGGATACATATGCCGAGTCTGCTCTCGGACAGGTAAACAATTTCATTCTGATTCCCCTATTTAGTGTACCTATTTTATGTTTTACATTATTTCTATCTTTAATATTTAAAAAAAATGCTAATATCAGGCACCAGGAGGTCACAATAAGGGGTATAAAATCAATTTAAACTGGTTAAGAGATACATTTAGTAATATCCCTGATGAAGCCACCGATGAAGTTTTGGATAGACATGCACGTGCCTACATTCTGTACATGATCGGTTCTTGGTTGATGCCGGACCAATCAGCAACGCATGTCCATCCGTTATACCTTGGCTTCCTAGCGGATTTTGATGTCTGTGGCCAATATGCTTGGGGAGCAGGGGTCCTGGCCTTTCTTTATAAGGAACTCGATAAAGCATGTACTCCTACGAAGAATAAAATTTGTGGATGCATTACATTACTTCAGGTAAATTCTTTATTTTTCACAGCTAGAATTTTGCAAAATTGCAATATTGGTTTTCTCTCTTATAATCTGAAACTTTATTTATAGATCTGGTCATGGGAGCATATGTATATAGGAAGACCAGAGAATGTTAAAATAACTGGCTTGGATATCTCCGGAAAGCCGCTCGGCTGCTGGTGGAATGGGAAGAAAGCGTATAAGGCTCCTCGTCGAGTACTTAGGTACTATAGAGATGGGTTGGATCGCATGGAGGCGGCTCAGGTAACCATAATTTAGGTAATTAAATTTGTTTTACAATTTTGAAATACCTTAATCACAATTTTTTTACGATGTTATTTGCGCAGTTTCTGTGGACGCCTTATACAGCAGATCGTCTACAACACTTACCCAGCATCTGTCTCGAAGGAGAGCCGGTTTGGCGGGCTCGATGCCCACTCCTCTGCATTAATGTCGTTGTTATGCACCTCCCGGATAGGGTGTTGCGACAGTTTGATAGATTGCAACATATTCCTGTCCCGCCGCCTTCGTCTATGACAGTAGAGGGAGACATGCGAGGAGAAAATACGGAGCGTGATTGGAGGGAGTATCATCATCAGTATTTACTGAGATGGGAGGATAGGCAGCGTAGTATTGCCTTACAGAAAATAGGTGACCACACAGCCACCGACGCTACCAAATTATATCTACAGTGGTATAAGCGTGTCACCATAAGATATCTTTCTGCTCCCCCCAAAAACTTCCCAAACATCTCGCGGTACGAGCCTAGAGGCCACATGGAACGAGATTTGGTAAGTTGAATTCTTTATATCATATTACTTTTTAACATCCGGCGGTATGAGTCAATACTTATTTCTTATTTCTAATGTAACGACAGGCTCGTGGGTTGCATCTCGTACAAACAATGGTGCAGGAACCATACCCGACTGATGCTGGTCCGGCATCTCAGACTCGATTTTCAAATGTCGACCAATTAATTGGTGATATATTCGGTTCATATGGTATTTCTCAACATTTATCGCCGGCACCGGAGCCGCAGTATCAGCCGGCACCGGAGCCGCAGTATGAACCGGCACCGCAGCCGCAGTATGACCCGACACCAGAGCCGCAGCATCAAGGAGATCCAGCGCAGCAGGATCGGTTGTTTGGATCACCATACCGTCAGCAGCAACCCTGGCATACCGGACAGGCGCAACAACACCAGTCTTGGGGATCAGGTTTTGCAGAACAGTCGTCTTGGGGGTCAGGTTTTGCGCAACAACAGCACCCTTGGGGGTCAGGATTTGCGCAGCCATGGGGCCAAGGTTTTGTGCAACATCAGCCGCATGAAACCGGGACAGGTTCTTCGCTACAACTGCCCAGTTGGGACACGGATTTAGCGTCCTACGCAAATTTGTTGGGAAGCAGCACATATCCGACACCTGTCCCACATTCAGATTCAGGATTTGCGGATCAACAGCCTGTCCAAGACGCTGCTGAAGACGAAGCTGAAGCAGAACCCGAACCCGAAGCAGCAGAGCAGACGCCGCCGCCGCCGCCATCTATCCAAGAAACAGATGGTTCCTCCAGTCATCCCAGGAGGCATAGGCTTATGTCAAGCCTTCTCGGATTTCATAAGGGAAAAGGAAAAGGAAAAAAAATAGTATTTAAATTTTACAAACAGATAGGATTTTTTCACATTGGAAATTTGACGGATTCATTTTGATATTATAAATTTGACCGTCGAGATAGAAATCAGATATGAATTTTTGGTATTGTAAATTTTGACGGATTCATTCTGTAAAAAACATTGATATAGTGAAATTTTATTATTTAATTTAAATATTTTTTCCGTTTATTTACTTTTATTTTATTTTTAAGAATTATAATTATAATTATAATTATAATTATAATTATAATAATAATTTTATAATTATATAATTAATAATTATAATTAATAATTTAAATAATTAAAAAAAATAAAAAAAATGGGGCGGGTTCAGAACCCGCCCCCTATACAAATGTATAGGGAACCCGCCCTCTATACAAAAGTATAGAGGGCGGGTTCTGAGAACCCGCCCCCTATTCTGGGGGGTTGGGGGTGGGGCAGGGTGGTGCGGTGAAACCGTCCTATATTCATAATTTTAATTTTTACTAACCTATTTTAATAATATAATTTTAAAATAATATTATTTCAAAAAAAACCCTAATTGTTATATTGCAAATATTTGGAAAAATAATTAATCCACAAACCCATAAGGTTTCATGTAGGCTACCGGATACCGGTTATTAATTGGTTAAAAAATGGAATATATAGAAGATAAGCAAGTCGCAAAGCTATCTAATTCCTCTACACGATTACAAACTCCATATTGCGGAATCTGCTGGATTGATATGAAATGTATTGCTTCAATTTTGAAGGTTGGTTTTCTCATTTTAGGATGCCATGTGGCATCTCAGGATGGAGTACTCCATGAACTTCCTATCTTCCTTCTTGAACCTAGAATCTCAGTAAGCTTTTGGGGCTTTGTGAGCATTGATAAACCCAAATAAAACCATTACTTTTTGTCCTGGAAATACAAATTTTTTTTCTTTTGGAAGTATGTTTCAAATTTGTACATGCCGTATATAGATTCAGAATTGATGACAAGTAAATTGCATAGATCATTATGGGCTCTAGTTTATTTGGCAGTGTACTTTCCCAAAATAATCCAAGGTTTTCAAGTGTGAATTTTTGTCCCCGAAGTGTTGCTTCCATTAATTGGGAGGCTGCAGGGGAGCATTCCTGTAGCGTGCTTTGGATCCTTTTTTGTTGCCTTTTTTAGGCAATATAATGGAGGCTTCTAATATGCTAATGACAAACACTTTTTTGGCTAGATTTTAGGGTTGTTCATATGTCTTTTTCTTGCTATTTTTTAATATCTCTCACCCCAAATCTTTGATATTTCCATATGCCTACCCCAAAAGTTGATATCTCCGTATCTCATCTATGAATCTTTGATATTTTTAGGGACGTAAATGGTTCGGATACGAATCGAATATAAGTGTAACCATAATATATCAGTATCCGATAGTCGTTGACGGATGCGAATACCGATATGGATAATGAAAATCATTATCCCTTTTTTGAAAAAATTTGGTTACAAATATAAAACTCATATATAGTATAAAATGTCAGATATTAAATCAAATACGGAAACAGAAGAAATATATGTGTTAGCATATCCGTATTTGATTATTGTTTGTGGATACAGATTGTCATCGGAAATGAAAATCATATCTGTATTTGATAAAAAAAATCGGATACAAATACGGATTACATGCAGATTATCCCTATCTGTTTACATTCTCAGATATTTCCATATTTCACCCTCTGTATTTCGATTTCATCCCTAAAACTTTCAAATTGTTTGAAAATCTCTCCGTTTAAAAGACAAAATTACCCTCCAAATTATAAACATGGGAGGTATATAAACAACTAAAAGGTTTCGGAGGTAAAGATGGAAATAAAAATTTGTGGGGTGAAATATGAAAATATCAATAAACTAGTGTAAAATATGAAATTTCAAAGTTGTAGCCGTGAGATATAGAAAGGGATTTTTCTTATGCAACTCCCAAAACATAGTTAATTTCATATTTCATCCCCCTAAAAGTTCATTCAAAAGTTTTAAGTTATCGAAGATGGCCTCCACTACTACAGAGTATATATTTGGTAACGGTTGTAGCCATTACCAAAACCCAATATGGTAACGGTTCCAACCGTTACACAATCGTTACGATAGATCTCATCACCAGAAGCCTGGTAATTGTTGGAACCGTTACGATAGACCAATATGGTAACGGTTGTAACCATTACCATATAGGTCGCCGTTACCAATATGAGTTCAGATAACTGAAACATATCTGAGTGGGCCACCTATATGGTAACGGTTTATATCGTTACTATAAAGATGGTAACTGTTTGAACCATTACGACAAGCATCATTTAGTAACAGTTCAAACCGTTATCATAGATGTTGTCGTTACATAATGTAGCTGATATCTGATATATTTCAGATATCAACTTCCAGAGTACCGTTACCAAATGATGTGCTTATGGACTACCCAGCCCCCGTACGTACGATCGCCATCATAACGCTTGTAGTCAAGCAATAATCCTACGGATTTTATCAACATGTATTAGCGATGTGTAATAACAAGTAAAATATATACACATTTTAACATAAAGACAAACCAAATAGCATACTATCATATCGAGAAAAATTGTCATGTACATACATATGTCCAAGTATCCACTATATATATACAATAATGACCTCTATGGCATACATATCCAACAATCTTCCACTTGCACTAAGACCAGTTATTGGCATATCGAGTATCCAATGTCTGCTCTGGGGCCAGTTGTTGGAGTATCGCATATCCAACATCTTAAATAGTCGCACGAACTGTGCTTGAGGGAGAGCCTTTGTGAATGGATCCACCGTGTTTTATTTTATGTCTACTCTCCGAATCTCGATCTCGCGGCGATCTACGATTTTCCTGATCAGGTGATACCGCCTCAAGATGTGTCTGGATCTATAATAGGACTGTGTTTTCTTCACTAAAACCATAACCTTATTGTTATCGCAATACAAAAGTATTGGATCAATAATGGACGGAACCACCTCAAGTTCAGTAATGAACTTATTCATCTAGACTTCTTCTCTTGCGGCATTATTGGCAGAAATATATTCAGCCTCCATATTCAAGTTTGCGGCGGTGTCCTGTTTGAAGCTCTTCCAACAGACCGTCCTTCCGTTGTGGGTAAACACATAACCTGAGATAGACTTGATGCCATCATTGTCACTTTGGAAGCTTAAGTCGGTAAAGAACTCTACCTGAAGGTCTCCATTACCGTACACCAAGAACAACTCTTTAGTCCTTCGCGGGTACTTAAGAATGTTCTTCACAGCTGTCCAATATTTCTCCCTTGGGTTTGACTAATACCGGCTTACCATACTAAGTGCGTAAACTATATCTGGTCTAGTACATAATATCGCATATATTATAGACCCTACCACCGAAGTATAGGGTATAATACTCATGCGAGCCCTCTCCTTATCAGTCTTGGGAGATATCTCTTTGGAGAGGGTGATTTCGTGCAAAGCGGGTATATTACCATTCTTGAAATCTTCCATACTAAATCTCTTTAGTATGGTGACTATGTACCTGTACTGTGATAGTCCCAACAATCTATTGGATCTATCTATGTAAATCTTAATCCCCAGAATGTAGAAGGCATCATCCAGATCTTTCATGGAGAACTTTTGTGACAAGAACAACTTGACCGATTGTAGCATAGGAATATCATTTCCTATCGGGAGAATATCATCGACGTATAAGACGAGGGATACGACAACTCTTCCTACAATCTTCTTATAAATACATGGCTCATCTTCATTCTTAATAAAGTCAAATTCCTTGATTATTTCATCAAAATAGTTGTTCCAACTCCGCAATATTCGCTTTAATCCATTAATGGATTTAAGCAACTTGCATATCTTTCCGTTGCTCTCACAGTCTATGAATCTTTCCGGCTGATCCATATAAACGCACTGTAACAACCCTAAACTTTCTGTACTGAATTTTTCCAAAATACAGAAAGGGATACCTGAGCCTGAGCACAAGTTATAAGTTTAATTTACTTTTGAACAACAAGAAATAACTTGTAGCTCATTGGTAAAGCCTTGCACTACTGTGACATAGCTCCTGTGTTCGAATCCCCCCAGCCATTATTTTATTTTTCTTTTAATCTTTTTAGAAGCCCAAGGGTTTACACGTGCACTAGACGTAAACTGAAGAGACACAGAATAAACAAACACGTGCACGAGAGTATATGAGACGACGGAGACACGTGGAGAGAATCCCAACCCCGACCCTACCAACTCGACCGGCGAGATTGGCTCAAAAACCGGTAGCACCGATCCTCCCCCCAATCGGGAATGGTCCAAATTTTTGCCCCTGGCACCATTTGGCCTACCCCACTTTCCCCATATTGTTTTATTTTTCTGCACAATGGCAGAGGGATTAAAATCACCCATTTAATCATTTTAAATGCAAATCTTTAAATCTCCAATTCAATATACAAAACACTAGTTTTCCCTATAAATACCACACCATATTTCACCCCTCATCATTCATAATTTCCCAACAAAAACTCTCTAAAACTTTCAAGTCCTAAGTTGTGCAAGTAGAGTTAGCAAAGGGCGAAATTCCGAGAAGATTTCGGCGATGAAACGACGTCTCGACGATCCCTAAATCTTCTCCTACCTCTCCTCTTTCATTGAATCCAGTAAGTCCCCTCTCCCCCTCTCTTCTTCTGCTTTAAAAACTTTCATTTCTAAAACCCGACGGAAATGGAGTTAATCCGACTTCCGATTCGGTTTTCATTTAAAACTCTATTTTTCTTAAACAAGAAAATACTATACTCTCATATATTATTTTAAAAATATTAATAAACATATTAAAACAAGTTTCATTTCAAAAGAATCTTTATTGCAACTTTTATCGTATTTTTACAGTAAAATACCACATACTTCATTTCCAACATAAAACAACATAATACTTGTATTACCTTTAGATAACTCACGAGGTAATGACCTATCTCATCACAACACACATTTTTGACATAGAAAGATGAGAATTTGGGAATATATTCATGGGATAACACGATATTACAAATAAATTCCATTAACTTGTAAAACCATTCCTTTAAAAAGTGTATTAATCAATTCCTTACAATTATGCCTCTACAACTCACTTTTGAGGACCCCGTTCGAGATGGTGCGGGTTATCGCACATTCTCGGGCCTAGTAGAGCGAGATGCAGACTTCCGAAATGAGCATTCGATCTCGATGGAATTTTTAATGCATTTTTCTTTAGAAAATGAGATTTTTATAAGAATAAATAAAATTTATTTTTATTACATATATAACTATTATTAAAATATCTATTTTAATTATATTAAATAAATATTCCAAGTTTTCCAAATCCAAGGAATCACCATTACATGAAAATACCATCCGAATACAAAACAATTCCAATATTCCAATAAAATACCATATACTATGAAAATTAGGTTCTACTCACTAGAAATTTCACTTTTATAAAATATACATCAATGAAAACCCTAAAGACGATAATTAAATACTTGAGATATATTTTGAAAAGATATCAAAACTATTTTTACATAATGCTCTCTCAAGTTATACTAAATTACAATAAAGACCCTAGTAAATATAGGTTTAAGCGGGACCAATTCACTTGAGCCTTAGAGAGCCAGAGAATGTGGATGCTTTCCTATCTAAGGTAGACAATCTAACAAACGGTGTTATTAACACGGTAATTGTCTTTGAAAAAGATACAAATCCTGTCGTCCATGTGCAGTAGTTACCGATAATATCAAAACAATTAGGACTTCAAATTGGTTTAAAAGTTTGACTCAGTTCGAGTCATGGTCAAACTTGAAATCAATCTGACTAGAATATGATTCAAGTATAAACTACAATACAACATGAATCCATAAATCCGTCTATTCAATCTATATCAATCTATATTGACTGAACCGAACCATGGATATACTCTGTCTACATGACTCTCCATTTATATCCATTCCACTTACTGATATCATGGTTTCGGCAAGTTTTCCATTTACTACAAGACAATACAATACAACCAGTACAATCATTACAATCAATACAAAAAACATCGTGGGGTTTATAAAGGGGTAGATTGGTACGAAATGTGTTAGAAGTGGCACGAGCTGGTCACTTAAGACGAAATTACATCCATGCCTTTGTTCCATGGTATTTTTGACGAAGGCTTGTACTACGGGTTACCAAAGTCCACAGTGTAAGTTGGACTCCTCTTGTATACACTAGCATATTCTACACCAAGCTACAAACACTACGTTAACCTAACAATCAAATATTATACTAGATATACTCTCTTTTCTGTCTATTCTACTTCTCTCCTTCTTTGGAACTTACCAAACGATTGTTCACTGACGACATTCCTTTTCTTCTTTCTTTGGAATGTTGTCAGGTGATTCGGACTCATTGGAGCTTGAGACCAGCCAGGGGCATTTGGAGCAGTATACTGAATATCCGGAGCATTAGACTTTACTTGTACATATTTTCATTTCAGTTCATGCCATTGTTTAGGCATTGCTTTCCATCCATGTATTTACATTTCCGATTGTACCTGTAAAAGAATGTTTAATAAATAAAGTTGTTGTTCATTTACATTCATGTCTCTTGTGTACTTTACTTTATATTGCTTATATACGCTTAGCGTATTTACTTCTGAGTAAATACGTAGCGGGCCTCGCCGCGTCCCCTTTCCATACACCGGGAAGCGGGGCGTGACAGGTTTTGTTGGCGGCTCATGCAGGTCAGCTCTGTATGGACATGCAGGTCAGTTCTGCATGGACATGCGGGTCAATTCTGCATGAAATCCTAAGCAATATAATACAAGGATCAATAACTAAAAACATTCTTTACATTTCATATACATTGAATCTGTCATAACCCTATTTTTCTTTCAAGGTTATGGATTCTCCAAACAACACTAGTACCAACTTCAACAACAAACCACCACCTCTACCGCTTACGCCTACCGTCGCTGCTCTGATCAATGAGCAGACGGTACTGCTTGAGGCAATCCGAAACCTTCTGGAAGGACAGCACCAACAAACTGCTATCTTACTGAACCGTCCAGAAGCGGAAGCGCCCGGAGTAAAGCAATTTTGGGTATTGTATCCAAAACAGTTTTCGGGAAAAGAGAGCCCTCTGGAAGCTTAGGAATGGGTTCAAAGTATTGAAGATGATCTGGCAGCAGCACAAATGCCAGAGATTGCTTGGGTTCGAGTTGTAAAGCTGTAACTCACTGACAATGCCTGAGTATGGTGGAAGGCAGAAGAAAGCTGTCTTGAACAACCGATCGAATGGAGGACTTTTCGTGACATGTTCGACGCGAAATACTTTCCAGAGACTGCCCGATTTGACATGGAGCAGCAGTTCATCCATCTACAACAGGGTTCAATGTGGACTAAATCTGTGGATGAGTATGATGTTGAGTTTACCATGCTCAGTAGGTAAGATATGTCTCAATATTCGATTTTCAAATATCACATACTACACAGCTAACACAAGACCCCAACAGGTCCGCGACATACTTGATACCGACTGCTGAGATCAGGGCTAGACGATTTCAGCAAGGGTTGGACCAGGAGATCCAAGGTGCATTAGCTACAGGGGATTTCCCAACCCATGATTTGGCTTTGAAGGCTGTCCGAAGATACGAGGTAGTAGTGAAGAGGAAGGGCAGATCTCAATCTGCCGGAGTGAAGCTCCATGCCACTCAGATGGTAGGAAGAGCCTCTTCAAGGCCAACTATTGAACCCAAGAGATCGGAAGAAACCAAAAACCAGCCGAGTCCAGATTTTTGCTTCTATTGCTAAAGGGGTGGACACTTGTGGAAGGACTGTAGGCGCGCAAAAGACATGTTCTTAGTTTGTGGCGCTTCCAATCACGAAATTGGAACATGTCCCTATAAACGCAACTCAGCTCACACACACACCCACTATCTGCAACGGCCAGCTATCCAGGCTCCTGCACCTCGTCTTGCACTCCCAGCTCCACCTCCCGCATAGCCTTCACGCCAATTCCATCAAGCATCGAGGAACATGCCTCAAGGGCAGAGGAACATGCCCCAAGGACAGAGGAATGTGCCTCCAGCTAAGAGGAATGTAACTCGGCGTCAGGCGTTCACATTAGCGGCCGTAGAAACCAAGACTATGGACCAAGGTAACCCCGGTAATTCTCTCACATCTTTTTTCAATCTTACCAAAACTTTTGCATTCTTTTGTTCTTCCAAATGTTTTTCATACACTATCAATAGTTCCATTACTAAATTACTTTGAATTTGTTACACTTTCCTTCTACAAATTTCGAAGACGAAATTTTTATAAGGAGGGTAGAATGTAACAACCATAAACTTTCTGTACTGAATTTTTCCAAAATACAGAAAAGGACACCTAAGCCTGAGCACAAGTTATAAGTTTAATTTACTTTTGAACAGCAAGAAATAACTTGTAGCTCATTGGTAAAGCCTTGCACTGCTATGACATAGCCCCTGTGTTCGAATCCCTCCAGCCACATATATTTTTATTGTATTTTTCTTTAAATCTTTTTAGAAGCCCAAGGGTTTACACGTGCACTACACGTAAACTAAAGAGACATATAATAAACAAACACGTGCACGAGGGTATATGAGACGACAATGACACGTGGAAAGAATCCCAGCCCCGACCCCACCAACTCGACCGACGAGATTGGCTCAAAAACTGGTACCACCGGTCCCCCCCGTCGAGAATGGTCCAAAAATTTTCCCCTGGCACCGTTTGGCCTACCCCACTTCCCCCATATTGTTTGATTTTTCTGCATATTGGTAGAGGGATTAAAATCACCCCTTTAATCATTTTAAATGCAAATTTTTAATTCTCCAATTCAATACACTAAACCTAGTTTTCCCTATAAATACCACACCATATTTCACCCCTCATTAAGAATTTCCCCACAAAACTCTCTAAAACTTTCAAGTCCTAAGTTGTGCAAGTGGAGTTAGCAAAGGACGAAGTTCCGAGAAGATTCCAGCGACGAAACGATACCCCGACGATCCCTAAACCTTCTCCTACCTCTCCCCTTTCATTGTAGCCAATAAGTCCCCTCTCCCCCTCTCTTCTTCTACTTTAAAAACTTTTATTTCTAAAACCCGACGGAAGCGGAGTTAATCTGACTTCTGATTCGATTTTCATTTAAAACTCTATTTTTATTAAACAATAAAATACCATACTCTCATATATTGTTTAACAAACATATTAAAACTAGTTTCATTTCAAAAGAATCTTTATTGCAACTTTTATCGTATTTTTACGGTAAAATACCACATACTTCATTTCCGACATAAAACAACATAATACTTGTATTACTGTAATACCCAGTTCTTTGTGTACACCACTAACCGTATTCTTCATAATATATTATTTAGAAAATGTATGTCTTTTATTTATAATTATTTTATTTCCTTTAAACCCCTTTAAAAACCAAACCCAAACTCTATTTCATCTTATTTTTTACTTCCCATTTTTCCAAGCCGTTTCCCTTTTTAATCCAACTCCAGCCCAAAACAAAAATAACAAAGCAAATAATAAAATCCCTATTACCCCCGGCCCAGCCCCTGCTCCTAACCCAAATCCAAACCTTATCTCTTTTATTCCCTTAGCCCGTGCCCCAATTTCCTTAGCCCAGCCGAATAAAGAAAACACAATTTATTAATTATTTCTCCCCAAATTAATTCCCCAGCCAAAATGAAAGTTTGAACTAAATATTTATACAAACCCAGCCCAACATTCTTTTATTCCCAAATGAATTAATTTTAAAAATAACCCCGGCCCAAGTCCATTTTCCCGGCCTAAAGCTCCCAAGCCCATTCCTTACCCGCGCCCATCGTCGAACCCGACCCGACCCGCTAGCGTTTCTTCTCCCTTCTCTCTAAAACTTTTCCCGCTCCTCTTATTTTCTTCCTCCGCGCGCACTCCCCACGTTTCCCCCCTCCCCACGTCGCCGACGCGCCCGCTCGCCAACCCACGTTCCCACGACCGCGCGCCCTTAGCCCTCAACCCCTCTCGTCTCTCTACCTCTCTCCCTATCTCCTCACTCTCGTTCTCCCCCTCAACACCCTCATCACCATTTTCAACCGCCGAGCTCGAACCCCCTGCACACCCAACACACAGTCGAGCGTCGAACCCTCCAACCTCCATCAAACACAACGCCACCGCTTCCTTCCCCACCTCCTCTCTCAACCCAACTCCTACACCATAACCCATTGAGTTTCCCCTGCGGCGACCGCCTCCGGAGGTCCTGACACCGCCGTCTATCATCATCGGAGCACAAAAACCTCGTCAGCCCCACTCCTAGTCAGACCCTGCACCCAACCTCTTCACCCACCGCTTACACGCCGAGCCCCCACCGTCGAACACAAAACGCCTCCCTCACACTACGGCGAGCTCCCCTCGCTGCCGCCGTCGACTCCCCAGCACGACCACCGGCGCCTCCGTCGACCCCCTCATCATGGCCAAGTAAATCTCTCCCCCTGTATCACTGCATCTCTCTCTCTCTCTGTCTCTCTCTCTCTAAATCTCTCTCTCTCTGTCTCTCTAAAGAGATCTCTCTCTCAACACCTCTACCTCCCTCACACCAAAGCAAGAAACAACCAGGAGCAGTGCGGACAATGAATGTACGGAGATTAACTGGATTGAGTACAATTATCTGATTCCAAAGACTGAACCTGTGCTGCGCCCGTGACGCGATCGTGCTATTGCTGTTGCCGGACTAATGTCGACACGTCTTCAGGTAAGTTTAATACTTGCTTCATGCTACTTGGATATGTTACAATTCTAATTACTATAATTGTCGCAAACTCTTTTACGTGAATCGTATAGTTCAAGTACTCGATGCACGGCCGAATAGGAAACTCATGTTAAATTGACGGCAAAATATGAAATGTGATGGCCCGAGTAGTTAGAAATGTTTCTTGAGACTTTGGTTCCAAAACTATGTCGTTTACTCACATAAAATGTGGTCTCGGTTTCTGTTGTAAAACCTGAAAACCTTCGTGCACCCCAAACTATAAAATTTATATTAAATTGTGTACAAATCGGATTTTAGCGTTTGATGGCTCGTAGCGAAGCTAAATGGTTAACCTACTGTAAAATATTGTTGATCACTGAATTGTGGTACATTATGATAGAGATAACTGTGGTGGATTATGATTCTGGACTGCAGTTCAGAATGGAAATCCCGGTTAACCCTGTTGTTAAACCCCTGTTTGTCACTGCTCATGTAAGAGAATGCACGGAATCCTATATCGTTACATAGGAAATTGGATTATATTTCTTACTCGACTGGTTTCACTGGTTTTCTCAACCGTTTGATATTTTTAATTCATTTTACCTTGTCGTCATGTCTTGCTGAATTCTGCAGAAGCAGATTTTACACCCCAACTAATCTGGCCATAACTCTCTGTTGGCATAATATAATACTGATCCTCCAATTGCATTAGAAACCTTAGTGGAAACCCTAAATCTCATTCAACTGTAGCATCGCTAAATTCTGATCTCAACTGGGATTAAAATGCGTTACGAAACGGACTTCTGATTTTGAAACCAGATTTCCAGCAGTGAATGCTTAAAAGGAAATGGTCATATCTAGTGATCCCGAAACCCAATTGACGTGAAACCAAATTTGCTGGTTATATAATCAAATGTACTACTTATCCCCTGTTCATTGTTTCACTGAATTTTGCATGCGTGATTTATGAAGATTTATGCAAGGGGTAAGACACCGAGTGATGGCATCTTAATCATGCCTGAATTATCGTATTCTCATTACATTACATATATGTTATTGCATTGGTAACCTAGTGATCATGTGCATTACCCAGTGTTAGGTTTTAGCGTCTGATTGTGGCAAGTACGTTAGTGGTCGAGCATGAATGGATAAGTAAAAGTGACACGTACTTGTACACAATCCGTGGACCCTATTATTTTATTGCATTGTCGACGTTTGTGGGACGTGTATAAGTGTGACTATAATTGGTATGGGACAATTATGGAAGCACTTGTATGAGTGTCACAGGTAAGGCACCAAACACTGTCCATTTAGCTTAGGTATCAGTCGGGACATGCTTGATGGAGATCCTGTCTCCAGTTCTCGCGTAGACTCGTCATGGACCGGCTAGTATTTGAGTTTATAGTTGACATTTGATGTAGACCACGGGGTGTGGGGTAGTTTGAGTGTGAGTTCAACAGATTCTCGGGAGTCACATGCCGGCGCTTATGGAGATATATGGAGATATACAGGGTTATCACTGATTATTACCATGCGTTTTTTGGGCCTGTGATCCCTTGCCCTTGGGTCCTGCCCTTGGGTCCTACCCTTGGGTGGGGGATATTCACGAGTGGTTGACTCTCACACTTGGACTGACGATAGATTTAGTGACCTGTACAGTGAGACTTAGAGACTGATAGGGATAGTGACATTGACATGCATTGCTTACTGAAATCGACACACCCGACATATTATTTTACTGCTTTACTGTTCACCTGTTCTATTAGACACCCGTATTGGCTACTTCATGTTCACACCTTTACTATCTTGTTTTACTGTTATATATTTATTATTACTGTACGAATTACCACTAGCATATATATATATATATATATATATTGCTATCGCGTCACTCTGACGACCTGAGTATGCATGCTCAGAGTGAGAAGTGGGTTTTGCTTGGACCAGGACCAGACGTACATCGCGGAAATCTTGATCAGCTATCCAGAGCTATACTCTTTAATCCCCATCAGGTTAGATCTTTATATTTGTGTTGTTTCAGTTACTGCATTTCTCATTACCTGTGCATTGTTTACTGATTACTACATAAAGCTAGAAGCCAAAGTGTGACTACGGCAGGATATTCCCTTGACCGTAGGAGCATGGCTGGCCTTGTCAACCCCTCGTATTCCGTATTTTGGAAAGCGGGGCGTGACATGGTTTTGTTGGTATCAGAGCTAGGTTTTGCTTCGATTGGGATTGCAGTTTTCGTATAGGGCTTGACAATCTAAGACATCCTTCGTTCTAAATTGTAAACTTGTTATCCTTGATCTTGATCCACATGGCGTGTTCTGCTACTTATTTTGATCCATCCGCTAGAGTTTTGGGTGACTTGGTAGAGTTATGTGATTGTAATTATGAACTACAACATAGTTACGATACTGTACTCTATTTGAGTGACTTGGGGTTCTACCTTTGATTCCTTCATCGATTGGATATTACTTTACCGCACAATCTTGTTTCGGTCGTCAACTCTCTATCTCTGTTTGTATCTTATATCGTCTCCGAGTTCTCAAATCTATTTCACGTTTTCATCCTTGTACTTTCACTATTAATCCTACACCTGCTTACGTTTCTTTTTGGACTCGTTGCACTCTCGTGTCTTCGCTTCTTCAAAGTTGTCATATTGCGTTGCATACCCTTAAGTTCCTATCAGCGTCGTACAGCGGGAGCTAAAACCGGGCTCCCAACGACTCTTCTTCCGCCTCCACTCTCCGAAGTCAGGCCGCTGAGATTTTGGGTGTATTGCAAGGATTAATGGAAACCCAGGAGCGAACAAATGATCCCATAGCTGGAGGACTGAGGAGGCGAATGGCTCAAGCCCCAAATCGTAAGGGAATCCCTGTTACATAAAGAAGAGATGTGAAGATGAAGCGCCCATTTATTCCTCAAGCAATGGAAGCAGTGGAGAACTCAACGTTGTGGATATTGCAAGAGACCAGGACACCTTCAGAGAGACTGTCGCAACGCCAAATGGCAGTGCTTGATTTGTGGATCTGACGAACACCTCGTCAATGGTTGCCCTAAAAGGAAGGAGCTGTAAGGTACAGATTTGTCAACGCCCCAGTCTGCTTAAGAGACTTAGCTGTTTTTCGGACTTTAATTTCAAAGACGGCACGGACCCAGCACAAGATTCAGATCTTCCCTACGAGATTGCAGAGATGTTGATGTCGACGCAAAGTTATCACTTTTCCCGCTTTCAATAAAGACATTGTCACTCCATTTTTGTAGTTGTTTCCTTTCCTTTAAATCTTGTATCTGTTGAAGTTCTTAGTTTGAACGCAATAAAGTTGTGGATCGTGACTGCCTACTTTTGTTGACTCACTATATCTAGACCTTAATCTTAGTCGACATTATGGTTCATCACCGCACCCCGGACTCTCTTTTCGATTAGCTTGTATCTCGCCACATACATCTGTCTGAAATTGTCAATCCTATACTCCTTGTTAACTTATGCCTCTCCCTGATTTTGAATCCGAATTCATCCTTCTATCCTTGTGTAAATCCTAGGCAACCCGATTCCTCCTCACTTGCCTCCCATTCGGGTGCCTGCCCATGGAGTCGATCTTCAATATATACATATACCGCAAACCATTCTCCGACTAGCTTATTACACCTTACCCGTGCTATTTTTCCGTTGATATGATTATAATCAGTACGCTCACTATTTTGAAATTTTAGAGTTTTGCCTACTTATGATAAGATAGATTTCCATTGGGTGTTAATAAGTATTTTTAGTTACTTTCCCGAATTTTCTCACTATTTCTAAGTGTTAGAATTGTTTGGTTTACATTATATATTTTATTGTCTAGTGAAATTTCCATGCTAATGCTTTTATTGTTTTCTGTTGCTATCTCGCCTACTCTTCGTTTTATTTCCGATATTTTTACCTTATACGTATTCTGAAGTTATTTTGTACGTGTTTAAATAGTAATCTCACCAAAGTAGTTTTGATTCTTAAGGCCTATCAGCCGATCCCTCACTAATGTTTATTATTGTTCTTTTTTTTGTGTTGTATATATGTGGTTTATCATTATAAATGGCTATGCCCCATGCTTATTTATTATTACTATTTTAGCTGCGTTAATTCTTATATATACGTATATATACATATATAAAATTCTATCTAGCTGCTTTTACGTAAATCGCTATATAGTAGTATTTGATTTTGTGGCTCTTCGCATATTATTTTATAGCTATTGTTTATTTTAAATTTCGAGGACGAAATTTTTGTAAGGGTGGTATGATATAATACCCAGTTCTTTGTGTACACCACTAACCGTATTCTTCATAATATATTATTTAGAAAATGTATCTATTTTATTTATAACTATTTTATTGCCATTAAACCCCTTTAAACACCAAACCCAAACTCTATTTCATCTTATTTTTTACTTCCCATTTTTCCAAGTTGTTTCACTTTTTAATCCAACTCCAGCCCAAAGCAAAAATAACAAAGCAAATAATAAAATCCCTATTACCCCCGGCCCAGCCCCTGCTCCTAACCCGAACCCAAACCTTATCTCTTTTATTCTCTTAGCCTGTGTCCCAATTTTCTCAGCCCAGCTGAATAAAGAAAACACAATTCATTAATTATTTCTCCCCAAATTAATTCCCCAGCCCAACTGAAAGTTTGAACTAAATATTTATACAAACCCAGCCCAACATTCCTTTATTCCCAAATGAATTAATCTTAAAAATAACCCCGGCCCAAGTCCCTTTTCCCGGCCCAAAGCTCCCAAGCCCATTCCTTACCCGCGCCCGCCGTCAAACCCGACCCGACCCGCTAGCGTTTCTTCTCGCTTCTCTCTAAAACTTTTCCCGCTCCTCTTATTTTCTTCCTCCGCGCGCACTCCCCACGTCCCCTCCCCCCCACCTCGCCGATGCGCCCGCTCGCCGACCCACGTTCCCATGACCGTGCGCCCTTAGCCCTCAACCCCTCTCGTCTCTCTACCTCTCTCCCTCTCTCCTCACTCTCGTTCTCCCCCTCAACACCCTCCTCACCATTTTCAACCGCCGAGCTCGAACCCCCTGCACACCCAATACACAGTCGAGCGTCAAACCCTCCAACCTCCATCAAACACAACGCCACCACTTCCTTCCCCACCTCCTCTCTCAACCCAACTCCTACACCATAACCCATTGAGTTTCCCCTGCGGCGACCGCCTCCGGAGGTCCTGACACCGCCGTCTATCACTGCCGGAGCACAACAACCTCGTCAGCCCCACTCCTCGTCAGACCCTGCACCCAACCTCTTCACCCACTGCTTACACGCCGAGCCCCCACCGCCGAACACAAAACGCCTCCCCCACACCACGACGAGCTCCCCTCGCTGCCGCCGTCGACTCCCCAGCACGACCACCGGCGCCTCCGTCGACCCCCTCGTCATGGCCAAGTAAATCTCTCCCCCTGTCCTACTGCATCTCTCTCTCTCTCTGTCTCTCTCTCTCTAAATCTCTCTCTCTCTCTCACTGTCTCTCTAAAGATCTCTCTCTCTCTCTCAGCACCTCTACCTCCTTCACACCAAAGCAAGAAACAACCTGGAGCAGTGCGGACAATGAATGTACGAAGATTAACTGGATTGAGTACAATTATCTGATTCCAAAGGCCGAACCTGTGCTGCGCCCGTGACGCGATCGTGCTATTGCTGCTGCCGGACTAACGTCGACACGTTTTCAGGCAAGTTTAATACTTGCTTCATGCTACTTGGATATGTTACAATTCTAATTACTATAATTGTCACAAACTCTTTTACGTGAATCGTATAATTCAAGTACTCGATGCACGGCCATATAGGAAACTCATGTTAAATTGAGGGAAAAATATGAATGTGATGGCCCGAGTAGTTAGAAATATTTCTTGAGACTTTGGTTCCAAAACTATGTCGTTTACTCATAAAAAATGTGGTCTCAGTTTCTGTTGTAAAACCTGAAAACCTTCGTGCACCCCAAACTATAAAATTTATATTAAATTGTGTACAAACCGGATTTTAGCGTTTGATGGATCGTAGAGAAGCTAAATGGTTAACCTACTGTAAAATATTGTTGATCACTGAATTGCGGTATATTATGATAGAGATAATTATGGTGGATTATGATTCTGGACTGCAGTTCAGAATGGAAATCCCGGTTAACCCTGTTGTTAAACCCCTGTTTATCACTGCTCATGTAAGATAATGTGCGGAATCCTATATCGTTACGTAGGAAATTTGATTGTATTTCTTACTCGACTGGTTTCACTGATTTCCTCAACCGTTTGATATTTTTAATTCATTTTACCTTGTCGTCATGTCTTGCAGAATTCTGCAGAAGCAGATTTTACACCCCAACTTAATCTGGCCATAACTCTCTGTTGGCATAATATAATACTGATCCGCCAATTGCATTGGAAACCTTAGTGGAAACCCTAAATCTCATTCAACTGTAGCATCGCTAAATTTTGATCTCAACTGGGATTAAAATGCGTTACGAAACGGACTTCTGATTCTGAAACCAGATTTCCAGCAGTGAATGCTTAAAAGGAAATGGCCATATCTAGTGATCACGAAACCCGATTGACGTGAAACCAAATTTTCTGGTTAGATAATCAAACGTACTACTTATCCCGTGTTCATTGTTTTTCTGAATTTTGCATGTGTAATTTATGAAGATTTATGCAAGGGGTAAGACACCGAGTGATGACATCTTAATCAAGCCTAAATTATCGTATTCTCATCACATTACATATATGTTATTGCATTGGTAACCTAGTGATCGTGTGCATTACCCAGTGTTAGGTTTTAGCGTCTGACTATGGCAAGTACATTTGTGGTCGAGCATGAATGGATAAGTGAAAGTGACACGTACTTGTACACAATCAGTGGACCCTATTGTTTTATTGCATTGTCGACGTCTATGGGTCATGTATAAGTGTGACTATAATTGTTATGGGATAATTATGGAAGCACTTGTATGGATGTCACAGGTAAGTCACCAAACACTGTCCATTTAGCTTAGGTATCAGTCGGGACATGCTTGATGGAGATCCTGTCTCCAGTTTTCGCATAGACTCGTCATGGTCCGGCTGGTATTTGAGTTTATGGTTGGCGTTTGATGTAGACCACGGGGTGAGGGGTAGTTTGAGTGTGAGTTCAACAGATTCTCGGGAGTCCCATGCCGACACTTATGGATATATATGGAGATATACAGGGTTATCACTGATTATTACCGTGCGTTTTTTTTGGCCAGCGGTCCCTTGCCCTTGGGTCCTACCCTTGGGTGGGGGATACTCACGAGTGGTTGACTCTCACACTTGGACTGACGATAGATTTAGTGACCTGTACAGTGAGACTTAGAGACTGATAGGGATAGTGACATTGACATGCATTACTTACTGAAATCGACACACCTGACATATTATTTTACTGTTTTACTGTTCACCTGCTCTATTAGACACCCGCATTGGTTACTTCATGTTCACACCTTTACTATCTTGTTTTACTGTTATATATTTATTATTACTGTATGAATTACCACTATATATATATATATATATATATATATATATATATATTGCTATCGCGTCGCTCTGACGACCTGAGTATGCATGCTCAGAGTGAGAAGTGGGTTTAGCTTGGACCAGGACCAGACGTACATCGCGGAAATCTTGATCAGCTATCCAGAGCTATACTCTTTGATCCCCATCAGATTAGATCTTTATATTTGTGTTGTTTCAGTTACTGCATTTCTCATTACCTATGCATTGTTTACTGATTACCACGTAAAGCTAGAAGCCGAAGTGTGACTACGGCAGGATATTCCCTTGACCGTAGGAGCATGGCTGGCCTTGTCAACCCCTCGTATTCCGTATTTTGGGAAGCGGGGCGTGACAATTACCTTTAGATAACTGATGAGGTAATGACCTACCTCATCACAACACACATCTTTGACATAGCACGATGAGAATTTGGGAATATATTCATGGGATAACACGACATTACAAATAAATACCATTAACTTGCAAAACCATTTCTTTAAAAAGTGTATTAATCAATTCCTTGCAATTACGCCTCTACAACCCACTTTTGGGGACCCCGTTCGGGATGGTGCGGGTTATCGCATATCCTCGGGCCTAGTAGAGCGAGATGCAGACCTCCGAAAGGAGCATTCGATCTCGATAGAATTTTAATGCATTTTTCTTTAGAAAATGAGATTTCTACAAGAATAAATAAAATTTATTTTTATTAAATATATAACTATTATTAAAATATCTATTTTAATTATATTATATAAATATTCCAAGATTTTCAAATTAAAGGAATCACCATTACATGAAAATACCATCCGAATACAAAACAATTTCAATATTCCAATAAAATACCATATACTATGAAAACTAGGTTCTATTCACTAGAAATTTCACTTTTATAAAATATACATCTATGAAAACCCTACATATGATAATTAAATACTTGAGGTATATTTTGAAAAGATATCAAAACTATTTTTACATCAAACCCCTCAAGTTATTCTAAATTACAAAAAGAACCCTACTAAATATAGGTTTAAGCGGGACCGATTCTCTTGAATCTCAGGGAGCCGGAGAATGTGGGTGCTTGCCTATTTAAAGTAGACAATCTTACAAACGGTGTTATCAACACGGTAATTGTCTTTGAAAAATACACAAATCCTGCCGTCCATGTGCAGCAGTTACCGATAATATCAAAATAATCAGGACTTTAAATTGGTTTAAAAGTTTGATCAGTTCGAGTCATGGTCAAACCTGAAATCAATCTGACTAGAATATGATTCAAGTATACACTACAATACAACATGAATCCAAAAATCCGTCTATTCAATCTATATCAATCTATTTTGACTGAACCGAACCATAGATATACTCCGTCTACATGACTCCCCATTTATATCCATTCCACTTACTGATATCATGGTTTCGGCAAGTATTCCATTTATTACAAGTCAATACAATACAACCAGTACAATCATTACAATCAATACAAAAGACATCGCGGGGTTTATAAAGGGGTAAATTGGTACGGAATGTGTTAGAAGTGGCACGAGGTGGTCACTTAAGACGTAATTACATGCATACCGTTGTTCCGTGGTATTTTCGACGGAGCCTTGTATTACGGGTTACCAAAGTCCACGGTGTATGTTGGACTCCTCTCGTATATACTGGCATATTCTGTACCAAGGTACAAACACTACGTTAACCTAACAATTAAATATTATTCTAGATATATCCATTTTCTGTCTATTCTACGTCTCTCCTTCTTTGGGACTTACCGAGCAATTGTTCACTAACGATATTCCTTTTCTTCTTTCTTTGGAATGTTGTCAGGTGAATCGGACTCATTGGAGCTCGAGACCAGCCAGGAGTATTTGGAGCAGTATACTGAAGACCCGGAGCATTAGACTTTACCTGTACATATTTTCCTTTCAATTCATGCCATTATTTAGGCATTGCTTTCCATCCATATATTTACATTTCCGGTTGTACCTGTAAAAGAATGTTTAATAAATAAAGTTGTTGTTCATTTATATTCCTGTCTCTTGTGTACTTTACTTTATATTGCTTAGATATGTTTAGCGTATTTACTTCTGAGTAAATACGTAGCGGGCCTCGCCGCGTCCCCTTTCCATACACCGGGAAGTGAGGAGTGACACACACTCTTCTACACTTCCATTTAGAAAATCTGTTTTTACGTCCATCTGCCAGATATCATAGTCATGGAAGGCAGCAATGGCAAGTAGGATCCGAATTGATTTGAGCATAGCCACTGGAGAAAAGGTTTCGTCATAGTCCACACCGGGTCTTTAACGAAAACCTTTTGCAACAAGTCTAGTTTTATAGGTTTCCACCTGTCCATCTACACCAATCTTCTTTTTGAAGATCCACTTGCATCCAACGGGTTTTACCCCATAAGGAGCAACATCCAAAGTTCAAACTTTGTTAGTGTACATGGAATCCATTTCGGATCGCATAGCATCCAGCCATTTCTCAGTGTTGCTACTAGTAATGGCCTGCTCGAAACTAGTAGAATCATCTTATTCTAAGATGCAATCCTCTCGAACCCCCCCTCTATGAGAAAACCGTTGTATCTTTCGGGCGGATGAGAAATCCTACTAGATCTGCGGAGTGGCTGAGGTTCGTCGTTTTCTATTGAATTCTCTGGTTTTACCAATCCTTCAGTTGTAGTTTGTGGTTCTGGAATTTCTTCCAGTTCTACAGCACTGCCACCTTTTTCATTTGTAAAGAATTCGTTTTCCAAAAACTTGGCATATTGAGAAACAAAAACCTTTTTGTTCCTCCGTGTGGTAGAAAAGATGTCCATATGAATGCTTATGATATCCTATAAACTTATACAAAACTGATCGTGCCTCGTGCTTGTCTGGATTCTACTTCTTAACATAAGCAGGACAACCTCATATCTTAATCCGTTTAAGAGATGGTCTCTTTCCATACCATAATTAATATAGAATGGCAGGCACGGATTTGGTCGGAACCTAATTCAATAGGTATGCTGCTGTCTCAAGCGTATAACCCCAGAATAAAAGGGGTAACTCAGAATTACTCATCATAGAGCGAACCATATTGAAAAGGGTATGATTCCTCCGCTTCGACACACCGTTGTGCTGTGGTGTATATGGAAGAGTAAGCTAAGAGAGAATACCATTCTCTTTTAAAAATTCACAGAATTCTGTACTCAAGTACTCCCCTCCTCGATCAGATCGAAGGATCTTGATACTTTTTTCAGTTTGGTTCTTTATTTCATTTTTATATTCTTTGAATTTCTCAAAAACTTCGGATTTGTGTTTCATCAAGAATACATGTCCGAACCTAGAGAGATCATCGGTAAATGTAATTGTTAGGGTTAAAATTTACACTCCATTGACCAAAAGTCAAAGTCAAAGTTAAACCGCGAACAAGTAGACTCAAGACAAAACAAACGAACCCTACTGTCGAATCCAAACCGGGTCTACACTCGAACACAAGCTAGGCCCACGCTGAACCCAAATGCAAGAAGGTGGGTCCAAGCCCAGACCGGCCCCTATGCCAAAGAAATAATCATCAAGCAATAAATATGTTTGATATAATTTTCATGAATAAATGTAAAATAAACAGGAAAAAAACCAAATTTTGTAAAGCCCATGGCTCATGTGCAAAATGAAATAAGCACATAGGCATGGGATGGGCAAAATGCCAATTTTGTACAAGCCATGGGGCTAAATGAAAAGATGTAGGCTTATAAAAAGCCCCCATGATGATTTAATAAGTGAAGAAGAACTAATCTTGAGTTCGCCAAAAATAAAATCTAAGGTTTTGAGCTGCTCTTTATTGCACAGGTCTCTCTTTCTCTCCTCCTTTCTTTTTTTAAGTGTGCACACCAGGAGGCTTCGAGAAAGAGAAAAAGAACCTCTTTTGATCTTCAAAAGTCAAAATCTTTGTGTTTTTGGATTGTTGCTCTATTGGGTTTCGATCCTACTTGCACCATGCTAGGTGCCCATTTGGTTAGGTACGCACCCCGTTGGGTGCACATCAACATCCCTTTGGCCCCCTTCACTCCATCGCAACATGTCAGGTGCACACCTCGACAGGCGCGCACCTTGCCAGGCACGTGTCTAGGCAGGCGCGAGCCTTGCCAGGCACACGTCTTATCACGCCCCGCTTCTCAGAGTGCGCTAAGATCGGCACGTGATAGAGCCAACCATGCTACCTGTGGTTAGGAAATATCCCTCCGCAGTCACATTACGGCTGTCTATAAGATATCAAGAACAGTAAAAATAAAACAAACTATCTAGTACATGTCCATATGACAGAATAAAAGAGTCAAGAAATAATATATGCGGAAGCAATAAATCCAATAAACAATAACATCTGGAAAGTACATCCCAAATACGGGCTTACATCAGGAAATGAAAATACGGAAAGAAACTAAACTAAACTGGATACTAACAGAATCCTCACTGCTCGGCCTGTCGGCTGAAATACTCCTGATCGGCCTGCGACAAGGACAGAGGATCTGGGCCATGCAAAACCCAGACGTCAGTGCGTCATATTATCAACAATAAAATATAATCAGGAGGTAACAAGATATGCATGCATGAGTATGAACAGTAATAAGTGTATAACAGTAACATGAATATGGAACAGTAAAGTGTATCAGTGTATGTGACGTGCGATGAATAATCTATACTACTGGGTTAATTACTCTCAAGTCTTTTAAATCAATTTAATGAATCGTCGATGTAACTCAATAGTATCCCGTGCATGCCCGGGACCACGGTCAAGACTCTCGGGCTGAATCCGAGACGTGTCGCTAGGTAGTAAACAGGTAACATGTATAGACGAATGATGTCAGCATCATCATCCAGGGGCTGGCCTAGCCCGTAAAACTTATCAGTATAAGTATCGAACTGTCGAGCTACAAGTCAGGTTCATCATTGATTTCCCCATACCCCCAAGTTATGTGTTCAAGTCAGGTATTGATAAATCTGAAACTAATGCCAACACTGGATCAAGTAGGAACAAGTTTGTCTATACAGACAACAGGATATGTCCATCAGGACAACATGTCAGGATTGTTGGCATTAGAAACAGGATCAGGTATCAAGTCAAGTAATGATATATCAGGTCCTGTCAGGTAGTGTACATATATCAAGTGGGTGCCCAACAGTAAAATATAGCAGTATTGAATCAGGGTAGAATACGGATGTACGATAAAAGCATGGGTGCTGTTCATATCAGAATTTTGCATTATTATATCGCCCATTCTTATTCATATTACAAATAAATAGGTGCTTTTGATCCATGTCTGCTAAATAGTTGCAGGTTATAGGTTCTCAGAACAAAAACAGTGAAATTCAGGAAAAAAACGCTACAAATGTGAGACTATGACCAACAAATAGATGAATTTGCAAGATGTCGCCTACCAGTTTGAGGAACAAACGAAGATCAGCAAATAGTTCAATATAAAAAGTACAAGGGCAACAAAAGATTCAAGACTTCAACGCGAAGCAAACGGTAAAAGTCCATAAATTCTGCACTGTTGGAAATCTGGAAGAAAATAGAAAAGATTCTGAGAAACCAAGTGAAGAAAACAGATGGAAAAAGCAACTTGAAGCAACACAAAAGAGATGAGCCCAAGAGCACATCAAACGGCCACGGAACCGCGGCCAAACAATGCTTCTGGCCGCGGATCCGCGGTTGTGCTGTGCACGTGTCGGTGCATGTCGGTGCATTGACCCGGTTTTCTTAGGGTAGTCTTGCAATTTCATATGTGGATCAAATGTAAACCGTAGGGTTTCCCCTAGCTATAAATAGGAAACCGTAAAGCCTAATTAAGGTGTGCCTCTTTTGGGTGCCTCTTTTGAGATGCCTCTTTTTAATTTCTAGATTAAATTTTCTTTCCATTGTAATCGTCAAGAGGTCATCTGTAAATCCCAGTTCCCATCAATAATTTTTTTTCTATTTTCCTAATTCCCTGATGTTCTCTCTTTCCTCGTAAATATTTTTTTGTGTGAAACTGTTGCTAGGCTTTTCAGTATTTAAATTTTCCTGAACCCTTAAGACCTCAGCCCAACAGAACCATTTAAATTAATATATAAATCCCCAAAGCCCGTTTCCCTTTTAAATCAAACCCAGCCCAAAAGAAATAAAAAAAACAAATGAATTAAATCTCACAACCCTAAGCCGGCCTACTCCCCTCCTCAGCCTAAGGAAAATATAAGATTAAATTAACCTTCAATTTCCCTGGCCCAGCCCAACTCCAAGCCCGTGCCCGTCTTCACTGACCCGACCCGCTTCATAACTTCTCCTTCTCCCCGAACGAAATTCTTTTCTTGCTCATTTTTACTGCACTCCTCACGACGCCCCCATCGCACGCTCACGCCCGCATCGTCGCCACATTCTCCCGTCCGTTTTCCCCACCAC
This sequence comes from Agapanthus africanus, assembly GCA_030015575.1. Taxonomy (NCBI): domain Eukaryota; kingdom Viridiplantae; phylum Streptophyta; class Magnoliopsida; order Asparagales; family Amaryllidaceae; genus Agapanthus; species Agapanthus africanus. The sequence goes on along the minus strand of CM057350.1, from coordinate 123,088,329 downwards.
CGCGCGCCCCTCAAACGACCCCTCGAGCTCTCAAACTCCTTTCTCCTCTCTCCCTCACACTCTCGATCTCAAACATCTCCTCTTCTCTCTCTCCACAAAAAACCCCTCACTCGAGCCGTTGCACCCCGCTCCCCTCGACGACGACTACAACCCCTCATCCTTCCTCCTTCGCTCTCCTCTCTCCAAAACTCACCCCCTCACCGAGCCTCCCATGCACCTTCAGCCGCCACCAAGCTCCCCTGCACACCCGAGCTCGGCCACCCCTGCACCCTCATGCCAGCGAGCTCCCCACCACATCGTCGATGCCCCTGCACCCTCTGCGTCGTCAGCATCATCACCATCACTACTTTCCCGAGCCCCACTACCTCTCTCTCTCTTTCCAAAAAAAAAAACACACCAAACCCTCCCTGCAACCTCATCCCCTGCTGCCCGCCGCCGGAGCGACCCCGCCGACCATCGTCAACCCCAGCACATCCCTGGAGATCCGCAGCACCACACTCCGCCTCCGGTGATCGCGAGACATCCCCGGGCAACTCCGACGACGAACCCGAAACGCGAGCCCAGGCCGTGAACCCTAACCATGCCGTTCGTCGCGCGTTCATGCCGTTTTTGCTGTCGTGCGTCGCCAAAACGTCTCCAGGCAAGTATCCTACTTGCTACATGCTAGATTATTTCCGTTACAAATCAAAACCGTATTAATTCCATATTTGCTATTCATGAAAACTTAAATGACATAAGTGTTTGATGCAAGATCCAAATGAAAATCTTCATTTAATTTGACAGAACTCGATTGCATATTCTGGCCCGTGTGGCAATGAGTACTATGTAGAAATTTTACTGGAAAATACAATTGTTAATGGCTTAAACGAACACCCCCAATTACACCCGTAAAAACTGGGAATTTCCCACACCTGAAATTTGTTAAAATCACAATTAATTGTGTACATATTGAAATGATGCGTTCGAAGGATCAAATCGAATCCGACTCGACAACCTATAACTCTATGCAAGTTCTTAATTGTTTCTGTACTGAAATTATGACGAGAATTGGTTCGGAGAGCGGCTCTGGACTGCAGTCCAGAGCAGTTCTTGTGGTTGTTTTATGTCTCATGATGCTTACCCCTTCGCTGCCTGAACTTGATTGTTGCGGAACCCTGCATTTTATTGAAGATCAATCTGTTAGCTAAATAACGCAAGTGATTTCACCCTGTTATATCATCGTTTATTATTTAAACTGCAATTTAAAAGATCAGGACGCATAGCAGTCCCAAACAGAAACCGAATTGATACTCTAGTGTTGAACAGCTCATAACATCTGACATACAGATGCGATTGAGAATCCATCTATTGCATTGAAAACCCTACTGAAAACCCTAATTTTCATTTAACTGTAGCGTCGCTAAATTCTGAGCCCAACTGGGTGAAAATTGTGCCGTGAAACGGACGTTCAGTTCAGAAACTGAATTTCCTGCAGCGAGCACTTAAATTGAAACGGCTATAACTTGAATACCAGAAATCTGATTGTACTGAAACCAATTTTTATGAACTTACGACAGAGTGTACTTGTTACCGTATTTGTATCATTTCACTTAATTCTGAACATATGAATTACTGCAATTTTTGTAAGCTTATGACGTGCATATTGGTTCATATCACACATGACTTGTTAACCGCATAAATGTACATACCTTACCCAACTGCCATATACATAGTGATAGTGCGCATTGTTATTCAGTGGACATTGCATTATCGTGCGTGAATGATATTGGTTTAGGAGTGTCAAGTACGCCAATGGAAAAGTGAATGATTCGTGACAGTGATTAATACAGTGAACGGTGACAAAACCGTGCTATTGGTGCATACTTGTACACGACTGAATCATAATCATCAATAGTGTAAACCTGGGGAAAAAAGGAAAATCGAACTAGAAAGAGCATCGTATTTAGCGGGACCGTGTTTTAGAGGATGATCATTCGAACAATAATTCTTATATATATTAGGTAGGATCTAGCGATCCGGCTGACAGGGTTATGTCCGGGACGTATGGGCCGTTGTCTTGGGTATGCACGAGACTCCTGTTAAACATGATCCTCATTTCCAGTATACGATTTCAAACATGACCTGGAGACTGATAGGGACACAGATCATACTTTGCATCATTTAGTGACATAGCGATTATAAGCATTTTACTTTCACTGTTATTATCGTATTTGCATGTTTCATGTCATTAATATAAAAATTGCTATTACGTCGCTCTAACGACCTGAGTGTGCATGCTCAGACCTCGAGGAAGAATCAGCGCAGGAGTCGGATTTACCTTTCGAGCTGACGGAGATCTAGTCTGGAGTACCTTTTTCTTCGTTTCTGTTTTCCCTAGAGATCTTGTGTTCGAACTCGGTTAGTAGTTCTTTCCTGTTTTATTTGTGAATTGTGAACAATGAAAATTCGATATAATAATTTAGTGATGTATTTCCTTTACTGCTTTGCTTTGTTTACTAAGCCGAAGTGTGACTACGGCGGGATTATTCCTTGACCGTAGGAGCATGGCTAGCCTAGTCATCCCTCGTTTTCCATATTTTGGGAAGCGGGGCGTGACATCATCAATAAAGGTATTTTTATTTTTTATCGTGCATTCTTTTATCTAAATTTAATTCTTGAATTTTTATCTGTCTTTTATTATCTGCAACTTAGATAGTCTTTTAAAAATTATAAAAATGAATCTTATCATAACTTCCCTAATGAGTGAGTAATTACTCACTTGTTAGGGTTAGGAGTGGGAATGTTTGAGAGAAGGAAATCTCTCTCCCTCCTTTTCTTACCCCCATAATTTTTAATTAGGACTCTATTTAAATTAACCACACACCGCTCACTACGGCACCCTATGCCACGAGATAGCGGTGATTCCCTAGTTAAGATCGGTTGTGATTGATTTACATAGAGGTTAGGGCTAAGAGTTAAGAAAGGACGGATAAGAACCAAAAGGAAGAAACTAAGTTTCTTTCTAGTCGTGCTAATCCCCTTTGTTGACTATTACCCTAACACCTAAAATCCTAACTAGGGCATTAAAAGCAGTGAGAAGAATCCCTATTTTGAACTGACCTAATCCTAACCCTAACAAGTTTTTAAATTGATTTAATCTCATTCTTAGATCTTAAAACAAAACTCGATTTGATCGGATTAACTCATTAGAACATAATGAAAATGAATCCATCTCCCTGTGGACCGATCCGTACTCAACTGGCTAGCTACCAAGCGACACCGTTATTGAATGCGGTATATTCTTAATTTTGATTTTAAAACGCATACGCGAAATCTCCACCAATCAAATGGTGCCGTTGCCGGGGAGACGGTAGTCTCTTTCTTTGTGTAATTTCGGATTAATATAAAATAAAAAAAATTAAAAATTATAAAAATTTAAAAATTTAAAAATAAATAAACAAATAAATAATAATAATAATAATAATAAAATCATCTTGTTATTTTTGAAGGGTTTTGTGTGAATTGTGCAGGAATAGAAAACGGACAGATTCAGATCTGAAAAATCCCAGTGAACGAATCAAGAAACAGCAGATCTGAACAAACAGAGGAGATCCATAACAGCAAACAGGAAAATTTTGGAGATCCAAACAAATTAAGAAGCCATGGAACCGCGGCGGTAAAAGGCGTTTGACTGCGGATCCGCGATCAATTGCTGACATCAGCGAATCTAATTCCTCTGTGGGTATTTCTTGTCTTCTCTGTAACCCCCTAATCTCCATTGAAAATTTTTCCTGCAGGGTTCTTTGCGCAAAACTTCTTCTCCTATCCAATAAATTGTTTTTGTGCAGGATTCTTTGCTATGCCAAATTAAAAAAAAAAATTGCAAGTATTTTAGATTTTGTGTGTTAATTATTTTGCATATTTAAAAAGGACTTTTAAAGGGCTATAACACCAATCCAGATTGGGTGGGGATTTTATTACCCTTCCTAGGACCCCAGAAATCACAAAAAGCATGTGCATCAACCCTCGACTTAATTAAAAAATATTTAGACTCAGCTAATAAGGATTGTCGCGCTCATTAGGAAAAAAGAAGGTTGTGGGCAATCGGTCGTTTATCTAAACCTGACTTTGTGGTGCCTAGGCTAGACAAGTGGGAAAGGTAATTTTAAAAGGCCCGTCTCACGGTGATTCGTGAGCAGATCCCTCCTTTCTTCACTTGTGCTTATCTGGCCAATTGGCGGTGAGGAGGCGATTCGAGAGATATCTCACAACTTGCCCTTTGGACCAGTTAGAAGCAGTCTAGTTGACTTAGAAGACCCTATCTCTAGGTTTGATTGTGCATATTTAAACTGTGGTTGTTTGAAATTGTGCCGTAGTTCCGTACAAATTTTTGCAAAAACATTTTCAACACTTTCAAAAATTTCAAAAACTCCAAAAACAAACATTTTTTTTAAAATAAAAAATAAAAAATTAATAATAAAAAAATATTAAAAAAAAATTCACATTCTTTTCCTTTCTTTCCTCATATCATGGGTACCCCACCTCGCAAAACTCTTGCCGAAGTTTAGTACCCTCAACCAGACATTACTTCCTGCGCTCATTGTTTTGGTCGAATTACGGACGACCCCTCAATGCCCAAAATTTCTTTGAAATATCGAATAGACGCGTCTAGGAAAAATAGTTGGACTCCACAATCCACCTTGTATCAACCATTTCAACCTTCACCACCTTCTTACGTTGATACTCTTTTTTCGAGTCCTGTTGTAACTCCGAAACCCATGTCTATTGCTGAACATATTGAACAATCTCGCAACCGATCTTTCACTCCTTTCACCACTGCGAACATTGGATCAACAATTCCATTCACCTTTTTATCCAAATGTTGATCCTACTCCTGTCTAACCATTCAATTCTTATCAGTTCTACCCGCATTTTGCACCTTTCCTAGACATTACTTCTATACAGCCATTTGGGAGTTTCACGTATCCAAACAACCTTGAATCTTTTACTGAAACCCCGTCACAACCCATGTCTAGTCTGGAACAGTCGTTGGAAGCTTATATGGTAGCAACAAACCAATAGATGAGAGATTTGAATGCGTCCATGGCCGCCGTTATACAACCTAGAAACCCGGTAACTAGTTTCCAACTAGCTCCAAATTTTTCAATGTATGATGAGGCGGTTGGACAGATTGAGAATTTGAGTGGAGAGAGTGAGCTCTGCACCCTTCCAAATCAAACCTACCCATCCCCAATTGAATCCCACAATTCCGGTTTTGAATGTCTATCAAGTGTTCCAAATGATTCACCAGGTGAAGATAAAACATTTAATGAGTTGTGAGACTTTGTAGTGTTTGATTTGCCAGATTGTGAAAGGTCCCTTTCGAGTGAACCCACACCCAATCCTTTTGAACTCTACACCTCCATTCTAGAACCTGAATTGATTAATATCCATGCTTTTGATGAGGTGTCTGAGAAATTTAATTTTCACTTGATCGAGGATATTGACGCAGGGAATATTTTGGATGATGAACCCGCAGATTTGGCCGAGTTTTTCTCTCCAATTCATCATCCTGAGTCATTAAATGTTTTTCCCGAACTTCATATGCGTCTTGATTTTGATGAGAATGGCATGGATAAGCTAAATTTTGAGGAAAATATTGAGGAAATTATTGAGGTTGAAGCAGTTTTACTTGAGGAGTCGGATTTTCCAATTCATTCTATCTCTTTCATTGACTGTGCACATCCTCCTGAATTTTTAACCGATACCCTTCCTCAATCACTTCCCTCCATCCTTGTTCCGACTTTGCAAGAAACCATTACACTTTCATTTTCAATGTCTGGTTTACCAAGTTCGACGTACCCATATTTTCTCACGAATCTTGAGGGATTTGATCTCATTTTCCGTGGGTTGATAAATTAGAACAATCGCTTTCTACACATCAGTCATTACAAATTTTGCTAATTTATACACTCCATCTACACCCTCAAGTTCGTATTCAACTTCTTTCTCCCACTTTCTCTGGTTCTTCTTCTAATATTCCTTTAATGATACCGAGTGTTAATGAATCACAATCCGATATTTTGAGTTCGATAATTCTAGAAAAACAACTTGATTTAAACTCTTTTGAAAATATGGTAAATGAGCCTTACGACTATCCTACCTTCATAATTTTTGAAAAATCAAGTGTGCTGAATTCTGGCGCGACACTTATTGACATTGAACTGTTCAATCGGACCTTCGATGAAAGTTTCGAAGATATTTTCGCCGACGAACTTGCATTCCTAAATGACACGGATTTTGTGATTAATCAACCTCCACCTGAAAAAGTCGAACCACCACCATTTCTTTTTCCCTTCCGCCATTCTTTTCCTCCATCGAGACCGTATACTACTTCTATCTCCACTCGGTCTCGTGTGTTTATCATTTCTTTTCTCTACACTCCATTATTTTACCAACCACACCATTATAACGATAAAATTTTTGAATGGTTGGTGCTAACCTTTGGCCTGTGTAAGGCCTTGTATAGTTTGATACTGTTCTTTCCCCCTAACTCTGAACTTTAACGCTTAAACAGTGGAAACACTTTTTCACTTAAGTTTGGGGGAACCTTTTTGTGTATATATCTTTTGTTTTCTTTTTTATGTTAATAATAAAATAAAATAAAAAGAAACAAACAGGAGAGTGCCGACAATTTTGACCCTCTTGGTGTAGTCTGACAGTAAGGGCACTATCAAGTTTAAGTTTGGGGGTATGCTCGGTAAGGTTTCTTCCTTCGTATTTATGTGTATATTTTTTCATTTGCATACTTATTTTAAAATCCATAAAATTCGAAAAATTTTAAAATTATAAAAATTGAAAAGATCAATTTTGGCCATATTTGACTTAAGTTCAACATGACGGTTGATTAGTTAGGAAAAACTAGATCCTAAACTCAGTAAATTAAAAACCCTAAAAATAACATTTCTTAAAGTTTAACTATAAAAAATATATGTCATTAAAGTTTATTTAGAAATAGGCAAATTTTGAGTTCAGTTCTTGGGCTAAGTCAAAATAAGGGAAAAGAATTGAAATTTTTATTTGAAGTGTAAGTCTGAAAAATAATTTTAAACCTTAAGTCTAAATTCTGAAAATATATACCCTACAACTAGAACCTACACGCACCTTGAAACTTGGAATAGTAGAGAATACCTTGAAATGCTCTTGTCTAAAATCCTTAGTATGAAGGAAAATAAAATAAAAGTACAAGTGTGAATAAAGAGATATAAAAAAATGAACACTGCTTTTGTAATTACTTAAGGCCGCATAAATAAATAAAAAATTATAGCGAAGGTGCTTTATCACCTAGTGCCTTAGACTAACTGGTTTAGGAGTCACTGCTAAAGCCTTAGGTATTACAAGACGAGGAATTACGCCTTAATGCGCGAACACAATTTGTAATCGGTCATTAGTACCTCAAGAAGTATTAACGGTCGCATGAAGGATGTGTGAGCAATTTCATCTAAAATTCATCAACTAAAAGTATTTTGGAAGATGGACAAGAGTATAATAGCTTGAATTGAATTTCCAAGTGTAGGGGTGATACATACACACACGTAGGGGTATATGATTGAAGTTCGGATGAGATAGGAATGAAAGATAGTACTTATACCTTCAGTAGAGATGATAAAAATTCCTAAGTTGAGATGGAACCTTAGAAGGAAAATGTTGAAAGCTTAATAAGTTTGCGGAACATATACGATCTTAAGTTAAATGATAAGAGAGTGTGAAAAATACGGGTTGATAATTTCTAAGTCGAAGATAATAGAATTTCTTGCTAGAATACCGAATTGAAGAATGAAAGTCAACAGGCCAAATTGATCGGATTTTGTGGGTAATATCCTTTGAAAACCCTCAGGAGACAACACTCCTCCTAGTAGGGACACCTAAAGGGTTAACGGCTTGTTGCACGAGCTCAGTGCAATCACGATTCCCTGCGAAAGTGAGGTTAGGATTTTTCGAGAATAAATTGGTTTTGCTAGGGACAAGCAAAAGATAAGTTTGGGGTATTTTTTCATATCAGAATTTTGCATTATTATATCGTCCATTCTTATTCATATTACAAATAAATAGGTGCTTTTGATCCATACTGCTAAATAGTTGCAGGGTACAGGTTCTCAGAACAAAAACAGTGAAATTCAGGAAAAGACACTACAAATGTGAGACTATGGCCAACAAATAGATGAATTTGCAAGATGTCGCCTACCAGTTTGAGGAACAAACGAAGATCAGCAAACAGTTCAATATAAAAAGTATAAAGGCAGCAAAAGATTCAAGACTTCAACACGAAGCAAACGGTAAAAGTCCATAAATTTTGCACTGTTGGAAATCTGGAAGAAAGTAGAAAAGATTCTGAGAAACCAAGTGAAGAAAACAGATGGAAAAAACAACTTGAAGCAACACAGAAGAGATGAGCTCAAGAGCCTATCAAACGGCCGCGGAACCACGGCCAAACAAGGCTTCTGGCCACGGATCCGCGGTCGTGCTGTGCACGTGTCGGTGCGTGTCGGTGGGAGTCGGTGCATTGACCCGGTTTTCTTAGGGTAGTCTTGTAATTTAAGATGTGGATCAAATGTAAACCCTAGGGTTTCCCCTATCTATAAATAGGAAACTGTAAAGCCTAATTAAGGTGTGCCTCTTTTGGGTGCCTCTTTTGAGATGCCTCTTTTTAATTTCTAGATTAAATTTTCATTCCATTGTAATCGTCAAGAGGTCATCATTAAAGGTATTTTTATTTTTTATCATGCATTCTTTTATCTGAATTTAATTCCTGAATTTTTATCTGCCTTTTATTATCTGCAACTTAGATAGTCTTTTAAAAATTATAAAAATGAATTTTATGATAACTTCCCTAATGAGTGAGTAATTACTCACTTGTTAGAGTTAGGAGAGGAAAAGTTTGAGAGAAGGAAATCTCTCCCCCTCCTTTTCTTGCTCCCATAATTTTTAATTAGGACTATATTTAAATTAACCACACACCGCTCACTACGGCACCCTATCCCACGAGATAGCGGTGATTCCCTAGTTAAGACCGGTTGTGGTTGATTTACATAGAGATTAGGGCTAAGAGTTAAGAAAGGATGGACAAGGAGTAAAAGGACGAAACTAAGTTTCTTCCTAGTTGTGCTAATTCTCTTTGTTGACTATTACCCTAACACCTAAAATCCCAACTAGGGCATTAAAAGCGGTGAGAAGAATCCCTATTTCGAACTGACCTAATCCTAACCCTAATAAGCTTTTAAATTGATTTAATCTCATTCTTAGATCTTAAAACAAAACCCGATTTGGTTGGATTAACTCGTTAGAACATAATGAAAAGGAATCCATCTCCCTGTGAACCGACCCGTACTCAACCGGCTAGTTACCAAGTGACACCGTTATTGATTGCAGTTTATTCTAAATTTTGATTTTAAAATGCATACGCGAAATCTCTACCAATCAGATGCACAAATATCTTCCAGGGGTTACACCATGACTAAGCAGGATGCACAATATCAAGCATGGTGTAGTAACGTATTAATAATATGAGTTAATGTAATATGGGATGCAACTAGGTGTGCAGAATTAATGGTATGGATACACAAATAGACATGGATGCATAACTAACTATCAGGGGTTACAATTATAGTTCAAAGACTAAATGGGATGCACATTATCTAGCATGGGGTACTAATGTATTAATAATATGAGCTAATATGATCTGTAGATGCAGCTACATGTATATTAAATGACATGGATGCATACGGGTATCTGAAAACGGTAAAACTTTAGTACGGATGTATAATGTGATAAACGGGTAACATTTTACTCATATGGATGCATAATAATATACCTAGCATGTAGCAAGATGAATTAGCATGCGACTTGATATGTAAATAACGATATGGATGCACACGGACGTCGTAAAACAGTAAAATGGTAACAAAGGATGCATAATACACTAAACATGTAATATAATTATTAATATGGTTGTAAAATATATCATAGCATAGAGCAAGATCAACTTGCCTCGATTGGATCACGTGACGGATACGTACGACACGTCCAACATCGGTAAATCGTCGCAACGCACACACGGCATGCGGGACGGGTCCAGGCAAGGCAAGAGGGTGATCACGCGAGCAAGGGTCATTCACTGGATCGTCTGGATTGGCAGCAGTGATACGACTCCGGCGATCGCTGGAAAATCAAGATTCAAGAAAAAGGAATAAAGAAAAGAAAAAGAAGAAGAGGAAGAAGAATAGAGAGGGATTGGTGCTCACTGGGGTTGGTGCTCAGGGTTTCTGGGGACAGAGAAGAGGAGATGTGGTGGTTGAGGTCGGGGTCGGGTTAACGGAGCTCCGGCGAGGCAAAGTGCAGTGGGGTTTGGCCATGCAGTGGGTATATAGGTGAGGCTTGGTTGGTGTAGGGTGAGGGCTTGGTTATTGCAGAAGGGAAGAGGAAAAGGAGGAGAGAAGAATGGGGTGAGGTGACGAAGAGGTGAGGGAGGTCGTCGGTGGTTGGGTTGAGGAGCTAGGGTTCTCGGGTGAGGAAGGAAAGGAGAAAAGAAGGAAGGAGAGAGGAGAGAGGCAGAGGGTGGAGGGGAGGTCGAGGGCAGTGAGGTATAGGAAGAGCTAAGGTTAGGGTTTGAGGAGGTGGCGGAGTTTTTATGGGTTTCTCGTGGAGGGCTCGAGCATTTAAATAGAGAAGAGAGAAAAGAAGAGAATGGAGGTGAACAGAACACGGAGGGGGTGAGCAGAATCGAGAACCGAACAGTGTTCATGAGGGGAGAGAGAAAGGGATCGAGAGGAAAGAGTAAGAGAGAGAGAGAGAGTGTGCGCTGGATAGAGAGAGAGATAGAGAGGCAGAGAGAAGAGAGAGAAAAAGAAAGGAAGAGAGAGAGAGGCTGTTAGTTTAACTGTTAAGATTTAAATTTGAAAAAATCTTTTATTTATTATCTAAATTTTAATTTGTATTTATTTTATTAACAGTTTATAAAATAATATTATATTAAAAAATTTGATATTCTGGTAAATACAAACATAGTCCAAAACATGCCCGGGTCGGGTCTAAATTTCCAGTTTCAAAATATGAAAAATATACAAGTCGACCAAAACTAAATTTGGATATCCGGATAACGAAAATGCATACCCCCAAGAACGGATGTACGTACGTGCGCGTAGCCATCCAAACAAGTCTGTTTCACTGAACGGGATGAGAACAAGATGCGCGGATGCTACGACAGGGTTAGGAGTATCATGCAGGCCATGCTAGATATTTTTAAAATATTTTATTTGACTTTAAATGTTATATTAAAAAAATGCAGATGCCAGATATAATACCAGTATGCAGTATAAAAAAAAAAGTGCACGGATCCACATAACAAGCCGGGATAAATCATAAACAGGAATCAAGACAGGTTTCCAGCAAGCGGGTCGGGTCGGTTGCAAATGCAGATGTCAAATACACTATTCGCACCCAAAATACAATAAATCAGGAAAATACCATAAATAAAGAAATACTCAAAATAGAATTGGTATAAATGAACTAGAGTGTTACATTATATCCAACTACAAAAAAAAATTTGTCCTCGAAATTCCAGGAACAAGAAAAGATAAACAATCAAGAATCTACAAGAATAGGTGTGGAAACTTCTGTCGAATCTCGTCTTCTCGTTCCCAAGTCGATTCTCTGTGCGAGCGATTTCCCCATGAAACAAGTACGAGAGGGATAACCTTTTTCTTAAGGACCTTTTCTCTTCAATCAACAATCGACATCGGTCGCTCCTCAAAAGTCAAATCCTCCCTTACAGTCAGCTCCGAATGATCTAGCACGTGTGTTTCATCTCGAACATACTTACGGAGTTGAGATATATGAAACACGTCATGAACATTCGCCAAAGATTGTGGTAACGCCAATCGATAAGCCACTTCTCCAACACGCTCCAAAATCTCGAAAGGCCCCACGAATCGAGGACTAAGTTTGCCTTGACTCCCAAAACGAATCACTCTTCTAGTCGGTGATATCTTCAAGAATACCAGATCACCAATAACGAACTCTAGAGGTCTTCTCGATATGTCGGCCCAACTCTTCTGCCGATTTTGTGCTGCCTTCATGTGATTTCGGATAGTATTAACTTTCTCCATGGTTTGCACGATCAAATCCGGTCCCAACAATCTTCGTTCTCCAACATCATCCTAACAAACGGGTGAGCGACACTTGCGACTATACAATGGTTCGAATGGAGCCATCTGAATAGTCGCCTGAAAGCTGTTATTGTAAGAAAACTCCACCAAGTATAGATGATCCTCCCACGAACCCTTGAAATCCAACATGCAAGCTCTCAATATGTCTTCAAGTGTTTGGATCGTTCACTCCGACTGTCCATCTGTCTGGGGATGATAAGCTGTGCTAAACTTCAATTGCGTCCCCAAACTTTCCTGTAAACTTCTCCAGAAGTGCGATAAGAATCGGGTATCACGATCGGAAACGATGCTCACAAGTACGCCATGCAATCTCACAATCTCCTGCATGGACCGTTCTGCCAACGCTTCCGTTGACTGACCAACTCGAAATGGTATGAAATGAGCTGCCTTGGTCAATCGATCAACGATCACCCAAATTGCATTGTTGCCCTTTGGACTCCGCGGTAAAGTTGTCACGAAATCCATGGTTATATGTTCCCACTTCCACTGAGGGATCGGAAGTGGTTGCAATAAACCAGCTACTCTTTGATGTTCAGCCTTAACTTGCTAACACACCAAGCACTTCGCTACAAAGCGGGCGATCTCCCTTTTCATACCTTCCCACCAGAAATGATGTTGTAGATCACGGTACATCTTCGTACCTCCTGGATGTACAGAATATGCGGAACTCTGCGCCTCCTTCATAATTTCTTCACGAATATCTCCTTTCGGCACACACAAACGGTTACCATATCGCAACGAACCATCTTCATGAATCAACAAGTCCGTTCGAAGTCCTGCTTCAAGTTGTTCTAGAAACTTCTGCAATCTTGGGTCCTGTGACTGCGCTGCTTTAATATTCTCGATCAACGACGACTGTACTTGCAGCTGCATCAACTGTCCCGAAGAATGTGGTAGCACGATCCCCAACTCGAATCTCCGAAAATCATCGATAAGCTCTTTCTGTGCAGTCAACATCCGAATTGCTGGCAACCGACTAAGCTCATCCGGCACTACATTAACTTTTCCCGGAAGGTACTTAAGATCAAGATCGTAGGCAGCCATCAGCTCCAACCATCAACGTTGTCTCATGTTTAGCTATTTCTGCGTGAACACGTACTTTAGGCTTTTGTGATCGGTGAATACTCCGACCCTTTCGTCCAATAAGTAGTGTCTCCAAATCTTCAAAGCGAAAATTACAGCTGCTAGCTCCAAATCATGAGTTGGGTAATTCTTCTTATGATCTTCAACTGTCTCGATGCATAAGCTATAACCTTCCCATGCTGCATCAAAACGCATCCCAAATCTTTCCCAGATGCGTCGCTGTGAATCACCAATCCTCCGAAACCGTCTGGTACGGTCAAAATGGGAGCGGTTATCAATCTTTGCTTCAACGCCTCAAAAGCTGACGCACATTTATCTGTCCATACGAACGGTACTTCCTTACGCGTAAACTTGGTCAAAAGCTCAGCCAAACGAGCAAAATTCTCCACGAGCCTTCTGTAATATCCGGCAAGTCCAAGAAAACTCCTGATCTCTGCTACATTCTTCGGAATCGGCCAATCTTGAACTGCTGCAATCTTTTTGGGGTCAACGGCGATTCCATCTCCAGATACAACATGCCCCAAAAACTTCACTTCTTCAAACCAAAACTCGCACTTGCTCATCTTTGCATATAATCTTTCTTGCCTTAATGTCTTTAGTGCGATCTTCAAGTGTTCTACATGCTCTTCAAGGCTCCTTGAGTAGAACAGAATATCATCGATGAACACCACTATAAACTGGTCCAAGAACGGTGAAAAGATTCGGTTCATCAAGTCCATAAATATTTCCGGTGCATTCGTGACTCCGAATAGCATCACTAAATACTCGTAATGTCCATATCGAGTTCGGAACGCAGTCTTGCAAATATCCTCTGATTTAACTCGGACCTGATGATATCCGGATCGCAAATCCAGCTTCGAGAATACCCTCGCGCTACTAAGCTGCTCGAACAATTCGCCAATGCGAGGGATCGGGTACTTGTTCTTAATAGTCACCTGGTTTAATTCTCGATAATCGATGCACATCCTCCTTGTGCCATCTTTCTTCTTGACTAGAAGAACTGGGGCTCCCCAAGGTGAATTGCTGCTGCGAATTCAACCCTTCTCAAGCAATTCAGTAACCTGTTTCTTGACTTCTTCCAACTCCACTGGTGCCATTGGATAGTACGCCTTTGAGATTGGCGCTGCACCAGGAACAAGATCGATCGCGAACTCAACATCTCATTTTGGCGGTAAACCCGAGATGTTCTCGAACACGTCCATGAACTCTCAAACTACAGCCGACACTTCCTCCTTATCAACTTCCATTGATGAAAGAACGTTGTTTGTCGGCCTAGCCCTAAACTTGACTGGCCCAACATAACTGCTTCCTCCAGCAAAACAAACTCTGGATGTTCGGGAATCTGGAAAATCACTTTCTTTGCCCTGCAATCAATGTGAGCGTGGAAAGTGCCGAGAAAATCCATTCCTAAGACAACATCAAACAATGGGATGCACCTGAATCGAATAATACCAATGCGGGAAAAACTCGAACAAGTAGGATACCGAAAACAACTTCATCTGAAGCCAAGATACTAAAGAATATAAGCAAGGTAAACAGGATTCAAGCTTGCGATAAAACATGAACTGGAATGTAAGAGAAGCAAGGCAATATAACGACCATGAAACAAGGAAGTGAATCAAGACTAGGACTCCAAGTTACTTAAATAGAGTACCACATTGTAACCATGCTGCAGTTCATAGTTACAATCACATAACTTCGTTCAAGTCGCCCAAATCCTAGTATCAGAATCAAAGGAATAGGACAGGAGAAACAATAGGGAATCAAAAGGTTTCAAGCCGAGATGCAAAGTTGTTTGCATATCGTCAAGACACAAGAGTCAAGCGAAAGATATGATTCAAGAATTACGATAACAATGTGGCAGGACATGTTCTTAATTACAGGTTTTCTGATTCATGTATTAGGTCCAATACCCAACTACAAAAGAATCAAACCTGATTAACCTAAATCCTATGGCTCTGATACCAAAAAAACCCTGTCACGCCCTGCTTCCCAGAGTGCGCTAAGATCGGCACGTGACAGAGCCAACCATGCTACCAGTGGTTAGGAAACATCCCTCCACAGTCACATTACGGCTGTCTATAAGATATCAAGAACAGTAAAAATAAAACAAACTATCTAGTACATGTCCATATGCCAGAATAAAAGAGTCAAGAAATAATATATGCGGAAGTAATAAATCTAATAAACAATAACATCTGGAAAGTATGTCCCAAATACGGGCTCACATCAGGAAATGAAAATACGGAAAGAAACTAAACTAAACTGGATACTAACATAATCCTTACTGCTCAGCCTATCGGCTGAAATACTCCTGATCGGCCTGCGACAAAGACAGAGGATCTGGGCCATGCAAAACCCAGACGTCAGTGCGTCATAATATCAAAAATAAAATATAATCAGGAGGTAACAAGATATGCATGCATGAGTATGAACAGTAATAAGTGTATAACAGTAACATGAATATAGAACAGTGCAGTGTATCGGTGTATGTAACGTGCGGTGAATAATCTATACTACTGGGTTAATTACTCTCAAGTCTTTGAAATCAATTTAATGAATCGTCGATATAACTCAATAGTATCCCGTGCATGCCCGGGACCACGGTCAAGACTCTCGGGCTGAATCCGAGACGTGCCGCTGGATAGTAAACAGGTAACATGTACAGACGAATGATGCCATCATCATCATCCCGGGGCTGGCCTAGCCCATAAAACTTATCAGTATAAGCATTTAACTATCGAGTTACAAGTCAGGTTTCATCATTGATTTTCCCATACCCCTAAGTTATGTGTTTAAGTCAGATATTGATAAATCTGAAGCTAATGCCAATACAGGATCAAGCAGGAACATGTTTGTCTATATAGACAACAGGATATGTCCATCGGGACAACATGTCAGGATTGTTGGCATTAGAAATAGGATCAGGTATCAAGTTAAGTAATAATATATCAGGTCATGTCAGATAGTGTACATGTATCAAGTGGGCGCCCAACAGTAAAATGTAGCAGTATTGAATCAGGGTAGAATACGGATGTACGATAAAAGCATGGGTGCACAAATATCTACCATGGGTTACACCATGACTAAGCAGGATACACAATATCAAGCATGGGGTACTAACATATTAATAATATGAGTTAATGTAATATGGGGTGCAACTAGGTGTGCAGAATTAATGGTATGGATACACAAAAAAACATGGATGCATAACTAACTATCAGGGGTTACAACTATAGTTCCACGACTAAATGGGATGCACATTATCTAGCATGGGGTACTAATGTATTAATAATTTGAGCTAATATGATCTGTAGATGTAGCTACATGTATATTAAATGATATGGATGCATAAGGGTATCTGAAAATGGTAAAACTTTAGTATGGATGTATAATGTGATAAACGGGTAATATTTTACTCATATGGATGCATAATAATATACCTAGCATGTAGCAAGATGAATTAGCATGCGACTTGATATGTAAATAACGATATGGATGCACACGGACGTCGTAAAACAGTAAAATGGTAACAGGGGATGCACAATACACTAAACATGTAATATAATTATTAATATGGTTGTAAAATATATCATAGCATGTAGCAAGATCGGCTTGCCTCATTTGGATCACGCGACGGATACGTACGGCCTGTCCGACGTTGGTAAATCGTCGCAACGCACACACGGCACGCGGGACGGGTCCAGGCAAGGTAAGAGGGTGATCACGCGAGCAAGGGACGTTCACTAGATCGTCTGGATCGCCAGCGACGATAAAACTCCGGCGATCACTGGAAAATCAAGATTCAAGAAAAAAGAATAAAGAAAAGAAAAAGAAAAAGAAGAAGAGGAAGAAGAAGAGAGAGGGATTGGTGCTCACTAGGGTTGGTGCTCACGGTTTCTGGGGATAGAAGAGAGGAGATGTAAGTGGTTGAGGTCGGGGTCGGGTTAACGGAGCTCCGGCGCGGCAAAGCGCAGTAGGGTTTGGCAAGGCAGTGGGTGTGCAGGTGAGGCTTGGTTGGTGCAGGTGGGGCTTGGTTATTGGAGAAGGGGAGAGGAAGAGGAGGAGAGAAGAATGGGGTAAGGTGACGAGGAGGCGAGGGAGGTCGTAGGCGGTTGGATTGAGGAGCTAGGGTTCTCGGGTGAGGACAGAGAGGAGAAAATAAGGAAGGAGAGAGGAGAGAGGTAGAGGGTGGACGCGAGGTCGAGGGCAGTACGGTATGGGAAGAGCTAGGGTTAGGGTTTGAGGAGGCGACAGAGTTTTTATAGGTTTCTCATGGAGGGCTCGGGCATTTAAATAAAGAAGAGAGAAAAGAAGAGAAGGGAGGTGAGCAGAACGCGGAGGGGGTGAGCAGAATCGAGAAGCGAACAATGTTCATGATGGGAGAGAGAAAGGGATCGAGAGGAGAGAGAGATAGAGAGGAAGAGAGAAAAGAAAGAAAAAGAAAGGAAGAGAGAGTGTGTGTCAGCGAGAGGGGGAGAGAGAGAGGTTGTTAGTTTAACAGTTAAGATTTAAATTTAAAAAAAATCTTTAATTTATTAACTAAATTTTAATTTGTATTTACTTTATTAACAGTTTTATAAAATAATATTATATTAAAAAATTTGATATTCTGGTAAATACAAATATAGTCCAAAAGATACCCAGGTCTGGTCTAAAATTCCAGTTTAAAAATATGAAAAATATACATGTCGACCAAAACTAAATTTGGATATCCGTGTAACGAAAATGCATACCCCTAAGAACGGATGCACGTATGTGCGCGTAGCCATCCAAACAAGTCCGTTTCACTGAACGGGACGAGAACAAGATGCGTGGATGCTACGACAGGGTTAGGGGTATCATGCAGGTCATGCTAGATATTTTTAAAATATTTTATTTCACTTTAAATGTTATATTAAAAAAAATGCAGATGCCAGATATAATGCCAGTATGCAGTATAAAAAAGAAAGTACACGGATCCACATAACAAGCCGGGATAAATAATAAATAGGAATCAAGACAGGTTTCCAGCAAGCGGGTCGGGTCGAATGCAAATGCAGATGTCAAATACACTATTCGCACCCAAAACACAATAAATCAGGAAAATACCATAAATAAAAAAATACTCAAAATAGAATTGGTATAAATGAACCAGGGTGTTACATGTCTGGGCAGGCGCGACCCTTGCCAGGAACGCATCTAGGCAGGCGCGCCCCTTATCAGACGCACATCTAGGCAGAAGCGCGTTTTAGCAGGTGCGCACTTGTCACGTGCGCACTATGCGACGTGCTCCCTTTGCTGAGTGTGCACTTGACATATATACACTCATCATTTCTAACAGGGCGTTGCCCTATACTCCGCAAGTGGGCTGCTAGCTCTCTTGACCCCCAGCCCGCTATCCGGGTAGCAGGACCCCAGGAAAAGCTCCGCGAGGCCCCCGATATGCCCAAAACACCCTCGGCTTGTTCCCAAACACAACACACACATATTGCATATTGAGTTCGCATGATCTATTTGACTTGTTAATCGGACGTTCTCTCGCTCCAAAAGGGAGAGGTAATTAACGGCAGGTTAGTCCGTAGTTGCTGGAGATTTGGATCCCCACAATCAATAAACCCATGCCTACACCAGGCAGAGAGAATCTGTAATATGCCTGATAAGCGATATGTATTTCTATCTTAATGGGGTTACGTAAAACACTCTACAGTAATGAAGTACAAGGATCCACCCCTTGCATATTTAGACATTGGACCACGTACATCACTGTGTATGAGTCCCAAGAACTCTGTAGCTCTTTCACCGTGTCCTGTAAACGGAGTTTTGGTCATTTTCTTTTGAGACAAGTCTGACAAGTTTCATAAGATAAAAATTCGTATGGATTCAAATATTCATCTTTATGTAACTTAGATAGTCTTTTCTCATTCATATGACCAAATCTACAATACCACAAGTAAGCTTCGTTTACATCTAAACTTTTCCTCTTACGTGTGTTTTGTATATTGAAAACTGTGTTTTGATTAAGAATATGGATACCATTATATAATGTACCTTCTGCAACTAGTACCTGATTAAGGTAAATGTTCATGATATTTCTATATAGAACAAAGTTTTATCCATTTTTATTTAGTAAAGAAACTAATATAATATTGCAAAGTATGGAAGGTACATAGTAACAGTTGTTCAAAATCATATTGTTGCTACTCGGCAACACTAGGTGATATTCGCCAACGGCAGCAGTATCAACTTGTGCTCTATTCCCTACTCTGAGAGATATATCATCCGGTCCAACCATTCTAATTTTTCTCAGTCCTTATAATAAATTACAGATATGACATTCTGATCCGGTATCTAGTACCTAGGAGGTAGAGTTGACCGAAAAACAGTTCTCATTAACAAATACACCTGAAGAAGATGCATTAGAATAATTCTCCTTCATTAGTGTCATATGGAAGTCCATGCAATCCTCTTTTCCTTACTCATATTCGTGACAGTTGTGATAAATTAAAGCCAAAACCGAAGTTCTCCAGCTTGGTGTAATAAATTGGTTCAGTTAAGTCAAACATTTTATTATCTTGATTAAGGTGTAATATAGTTGCTACTTGGAGAGAGAGAAAAGAAACACTCAATGTATGCTCTTGCAAAATTAGATTGGTTTTTAATTTATCTAATCAGGATGGCTCCTGATTGTTACAAAAAATAGTCTCTGTGTATATTGTAAATAACCGCAATTAAGACGGTGTTGCAAATAGCTAACCGTGATGAGTACAGGTCGTCCGCAGGGAAACGTGAATTCCGTTTCTTGTTTTAGACGAGTTGATAAAAGAGATGAGGGATTGTTGTCATTTTAAATTAAGATGGGTAGAAAATTTTATAATTGTAGGGTTTATAGGATTTAGTAGTTAATAGATGAAGGTTTACAAATGATTCTTTTTATCTTTTAATTGTTTAAAATCAGAGACATAGCGAAAAATGTGGATTAGGGTTCTTGGAGGGAATTATGGTTTCCCACTACTGCCCCTTTTCCTTCCATTGATCTCTATTTATCTCAAGTCCTTAACAAAACAAGTATTAACTAATCTCAAATTGTGATCATGACTATCATTAATTGATAGCGCACCCGATAAAAGAGTTAACATTTATTTTGCTAAGATTTATAAATATTAAAATATCAAAAAAAAATTAAGAATTTTTTTCATCCATTACTCTATCCTATCCTACAAACCCTAACAAGCAAGAAATTACTCGCTCATGGTTATTAACGTAGTACAATAGAGGTGGAAGATGAATGAAACCATATTTAAAATCAGAAATTAATGCTAAATGTAATGCAGAAAAGTAATGCGGAAAGTAAATACAGTAATGTGAAAAGTAAATACGAAAAGAATTAAAACAAAAAACTACCTTTATTTTTCAACTATTGCATTATAAAGTTTCTCTTTAAAAATGTAGATTAAAAGAATCCTAGTTTTGCTCGAAGATCTCTTTCTTGATCGAGAGATAGATGAATAGATGAATTTTGGAATGGTTTGGTTAGACAGCTCTCGGTCCTTTATATGGTCTCTGGAATTAAAAACCCTAGATGTCATATTAGAGTATGTAACATTACGATCATACCTTTAAATTTCCACATCCAACGGCTGCCATCAGACCGTGGAACCGCCGCCCCTGCCCTATATTGACTACGGATCCGCCGCCATATGGTGGGCTTGTGACTTGGGATTTTTTCTGGCTTTCTCTCTCGATATTTGGAGATTTTTGTGATAAAAATATTCTGAAAATATTGCTATTAGTCTCTGCCGTTGCTAGATTTTTCGATTTGCTTCTAATATTTGGTAGATTCGGTTTTATACTTTGATTTGATGTGAATCTCCTACTTAGATTTCCGGCCTGAGCTAATCTTAAATAATACCTGCACAATATCTCAAATCAAATTGTTAGTAGCATTTGTTATTTTTGAGATATTATTCCAACTATTTATATGATATGATAGCTTAAGAATATTTATTAGGAATATTTTATATGACATGCATATTTTAATATGAATATTTTATTTAAATAATATATGCATATATTTTCCCTAATATATTAATTATAATCGAAGAAACATATGATAATAATCTTTTTACAAATAAACCCACATATGTTCTTTATTTACAATTAACACCTTTTAGTAGTTAATAATAGTAGGGAAAATGTCCATACAAATTTGCAATATTTTTGACTGATCAAATACCCCGAAAATTATCTTTGATCATCTCAAGCAAACTATTTATTTTCAAAAGAAAAAGAAAAAACCTAGCACACTTTCATAGGCAACACGATTGCACTTAGCTCGTGCAACACGCCTTTAAACCTCCAGGTGTCTCTAATAGGAGGAGTATTGTCTCTTGAGGGTTTTCAGCGGATTTCACCTGCAAAATCCCAAAAGAAGAAAGAAGATGAAAATTACATGCAATGGTAAGAACATAGAAAAGAAAAACTTGAAAATAAGTGTCTCAAACTACACTAGCTTTTTAGTTGTCATGAGTCATATCTTAATGGTCTTGAAAAATGTCAAAAATCACACTATCCCTCAATAAAACTTCGTCTTTAGCCTTCCTCCCTACCTTTCCTCCAAATATCGATCATATACCCCTACGTGTGTAAAAAGCATCCCTACACTTGGAGAATTCAATTCAAGCCATCATACCCTTATCGGTGGTGATTTAAATGGATTTGCTTACATATTTTTCATGCGACCGTTAATACTTCTTGAGTTACTAACCAACCGATTACCGAATGTGCTCACTTATTTAAGGTGTAATTAGTAATATCCTAGTCTTGCAACAGGTAAGGCTTAGCAGTAACTCCCAAACAAGTTAGTCTAAGGCACGAGGTGATATGGCATCCTCGCTATATTTTTTTATGCTTCCTTAAGTAATTACAAAACCAGTGTTCATATTTTTTTTAATTTTTTTTATATACACCACTTATATTTTGTTAATCCTTCATATTAAGGCTTCTAGGCAAGAGTATTTCAAGGTATGCTCTATTATCCCAAGTTTCAAGATGTGTGCAAGTGCGTATAGTAGGGTATCAACGTTCAGAAGTTTGGACTTAAGAATAGGGACTATTTTTCAGACTTATTTCTATCTGCAGATTAGTGATTCCTTCATCTTACTAACCCTTGGGACAATAGTTCATGACTACATACTACTAGCTCGTCATTAAAACATCTAATTTTCTTGCATTTCTTAAGTCTCTTCCTATCTTTCATACGTATCTTTCACTTTCTAACTTTTTTTTCAAAAAATTTATGCAATGTAATATTTACATATGATGCGTGGATACATACAAACCATTCATACGAACCATCCCCCTAAACTTGTTTACAGCAGTGTCCTCACTGATATTGTCCTGTAAGCTCAAAACCTGAAAATTAGGAGGAACAGTTCAATAAGATGGTATAAAGAAAGGGTCAAGAGTGAATGTCAGTGAAATCTGCCCCCAAACTTGTTCTTGGCTCACAATCGCGCAAAAATTTCCTTTCATTCAAGAGCCAAAAAATATTTTTCTCCCCTCCAAACTTAATTAAAACAGTGTTTCCACTATTTAAGCATTTGAAGTTCAAAGTAAGAGAGGTGAAAATCGCATTAGTGTATACATGGATTTATAAAGCCCAAAAACCAACACCAACCATTCAAACATTTTATCTAGGTAACACCATAGTTGGTAGAAGAAAGCGAAACGGATAGACGTGAAGAAGACTCGAGACTGTATAAAAATGGAGGTTGTATCATATCTCGAGTAGAAGAAAAATAAATGAGAGTAACGAGAAGAGATAAAGTAGGGAGAAGATAAAAGGTGGAATCGAAAGGTTTTACGTCTCGGTTGATGGAGACGAAAAAGTGATTGTTCACCACCGAAAACTGGGAAGACAAACGACCTGCCTGAATTTAGGGGCAGATGCTATTTGGATTTATCCGTCCATCTCTCCGAAGATGCCAATTTAATTTATGGCACCGTGCATCGGAGGTTTGGACGGATGCGGCCGTTGTAGAAGACTTCGTCAGATTCCCCCTCATTTCTGAGGAGGTTTTGATTGTGGGGACGCTCTTCCCTGTAGGCGAAGTCCCTGCAGTTAATTACGTTACCGCGTAGCGATAACCACATTCTCCGGCTCCAGAAGTTCACTTCGTGTCGTATGTGTTTGTTTTATTTTTGGTTGCCCGTGGATTGTATACGGAGACTAATTTATGTTGTCGCCCATAGGGCATGAATTAGTCCAAATCCGTATATTTTTAGATTTAGGTTTGGGTTGATTTAAGGATCGTTAATCTCATTTGAGATTAAGATCAACTTAAATGTTTGTTAAGGATACGTTAGTCCGATATTGGACTAAGATCTACTTAACGAGGGTTCAAGATCATTTTTGATCCAACAAAAGAGCACTTAGACTTAATCATTTTAGTTTAGGGACATTACGGTCCGTAGATCACCATTTTTTTTGGGGTGAGGGTTTAGTTTAAGGACATTGCGGTACATAGTTAGTTTAAGGACATTGAGCTCCATAGTTAGTTTAAGGACACTGCGGTCCATTGGGATGTACTCCTAGGTTTGGGAATGCACCAAAGAGTTGTTGGTTGTCGGGACCCTCCACCTCTCTGAAGACTTTTAAGAATTACAATGACATGTATTAGAGGTATGGAGAGATGTACCCTTGAACCGAATTCCAGATTGAAGGGAAAGATCATGGTGGAATGAACATCAATTTAGATACCATCTGTTAGGAGGTCATTAGTCATCTTTGGAAATAAGATCGATTTGAGGAGACCTGAGCATAGGAGGGCTCGGTTGATTGGTGATCGAAAGGGTTTTGGCCTCGGGAGACTTGGCTAATTTGGGCTAAGATTGGCCTCTCATAGTATTAAACACTAATATCTGCTCGGCGCTTACGTGCTCTCACGTGAGGCTCTAAAGCAGTGTTAAACACTGAAATTTGGAGCGCTCACGTATGGCACGTGAGGCGCCTGAGAATTGGACGTTGCTTCCTTGGGTTTATTCCCTTTTTCTTTTATAAGGGCTAAGCACTATTAGGGGTCACGTGGGATCACGTGAGGCTCCCAAAAATGGGAACTGTCTTTGATTTATTCCCCTTTTCTTTTGTAAGTGCTAAACACTATTAGGGGGTCACGTAGGATCACGCGAGGCGCCCAAAAATGGGAACTGTCTTTGCTTTATTCCCCTTTTCTTTTGTACGTGCTAAGCACTATTAGGAGGGTCACGTGAGGCGCCCAAAAATGGGAACTGTTTTTGATTTATTCCCCTTTCTTTTGTAAGTGCTAAGCACTATTAGGGGGTCGCGTAGGATCACGTGACTCGATATCAGTTGTTCCTTTTTGTTCTTCAGAGGTGCTCAT
This sequence comes from Agapanthus africanus, assembly GCA_030015575.1. Lineage (NCBI taxonomy): Eukaryota > Viridiplantae > Streptophyta > Magnoliopsida > Asparagales > Amaryllidaceae > Agapanthus > Agapanthus africanus. Next base: position 123,063,662 of record CM057350.1, on the reverse strand, counting down.
GTGGGAACACGTGATCTGTTGTTATAGCGTTATACGCTAATCGTTTCTTTTATGTGCATGGAGATCTTGATCTTAGTTTTGAGAATTTCAGGTCCCTTGTTTTATAAGAATTAAATTCTTATGCAGGGTTAAATCCTAGTTTTATCAGAGGAATTAAATTCCTATATCTTTTGGAAGAATTAAATTCTTCAAACTTAGTTCTTTTCTCTAAGTTTTGAGTCTGCATGACAGAATCTCCCCGATGAGAATTAAATTCTCAACTTGTGTGGAGATCTGCTTCTGCAGACCTCAACCAGAGGAACAACTAAGTTTTTTTTAAAAGAGTTAAACTCTTGGAGCGGTGAAGAAGAGATAAAATGATCTCTCGGTCTTTCTTCTTACATTTCTTTTTCTAAAAGAGGGATCTTTTTCTTTTCTTTTTTATCCTTCAAATCTTATGGGGGGTTTCTCTGTACAAGACTTGAAATATTGGTCCTTTATATAGTAGAGGCAAGTTTGTTGATTTAGTTAGAGAAATCTCGCATTGAGATATCTTAATGGATTTTGGGGATTTTATCCACCGTTGGATATTTGATCCAACGACTTCTGCTTTACAGAAGATATTTTTCTTGTTTTTTTAATAAGATTGGGGAAATATTTCCCCGGACAAAATTTTTCTGCAGATATGTGATTTTTTAATCACTATTGGATTTTTTAATCCAACGGTGCTCTGTTTTACAGAGAGTAATCTTTCTTGTTTAGAAAGATTCAAAGAAATATTTTCCATATAGGGTTTTGATCCCTTTACTTAGAATTTAATTCTATCGGCTCAGAAGGAATTTGAGACCACTCACGTGCAGCACGTGACCCCACAGAGTTAAACTCATTTCTTATGTGCAACAGTCCAAAAAGAATGCATCACGTGCTGACACGTGAGCTCCTCTGGCCTGTTATTTATTTTAAAAAGGCGCCTATATACTTTGTATATAGATGATCGCGTGCTTGCACGTGGGGCTCAATTTCAGCCTTAATTGTCAAGCACAATGCCTATAATCTTTATTGTAACGCGCATCACGTGTGGGCATGTGATGCTCCATCAGGGGGAATTTTCCCATTGCTCTTTCCTTCTTTCTCTTCTTTTCTTTCTTTTTATAAGGGAACAGTGATGGTGAATGAAAACGAGAATATGAATGATAAGGAATGGGTAGAATACTCGTATTCTCGTATGTGATAAGAAGAAGGGGTGGCGATTCAAGTTCTTCGGCCTCAAAGGGAGGCGCACAAATTTCCGATGGAGATTAATTCATCACAGCATCCAAGTCTTTAAGGAACGCGAGTTCTCCAGCGAAAATATTTTCGAAACTTTCATTGATGGTCTCATTGGAAAGAAAGGAATCGATATCTATATTAGAGGAATAGACAGATTCACTGGGAAGATTTAAAGTTTTAAGGTCAATGTGTTGCGCACCAAGATTCAAAACACTCAATTTGTCAGAAATTATGGAGGTAGGAGACTCGAAAAGATCGTCTATCTTAAAAGAGTCTAAATCAAGTGGTTTTTCAAGAATCAGAGAACTCGAAATATCGGAGTGTGGTTCATTAAAACTCGATGGAAGTGAAAGAAGATGAGAAGAACCAAAGAAAGTGTGTAATGAAATGGGTAAACAAACTTGGGTGTCGAGCATTATTGAATCAGATATGGAAGATGATGGCTGAATATCGTTTTGCATATCGGATAGATTGGTGATAAGAATAGGATCGGTTAATTATACAGGAAAATGTTCATATTCAATGGAAGGGACATGATGGGTTGGTGAATCCAATTCATCCAACATAGCGAGTTCATCTTCAATGATATTCTCATCACCGATCTCACTGGCACCTTCAGTCAAATAAACAAATAGTTCTTTAAAAATTCATCAATTATATTATCCTCAATCGATGGATCACTTGGTTCACTTGATGGAATTGGAAGGTTTGAAACGTCAAGTGTAGTCGGATAAGGATCGGTTTGATTTGAAATGGTGTAAGTCTCTCTTTCACACTCACGGTTGGGCAAGTCAAACATGTTATTCTCGGACACCTCATCAATTAGATTATTAAGCGGTTGATCATCATATACATTCAGTTGAGGTTCAAGATTGAAGGTGTCGAGATCAAAAGGATTGGTTCTGGTTTGACTTGGAGGAATCCCTTATTTATTCTTACTACTCAATTCCAACTGTAGTTCAAGACTAGACATGGTTTGTGAAGAAGTTTCAATGAAGAATTCTCTTTGAACCGTAGAACTTCCTAATTGATGTTCAGAAGCACTGTCTAGATAAGGTGAAAAAGTTGAGTATGGTTGGAATGTGTTTAATTTTTACGGGCGAGTTCAATGTGTTCCTCAATCGACATGCATTTATGATTTGCCACATTAGCCTCACGATAAGTATCAATAGAGGGTGTGAAAGTTTAGTACTGTTGATAAGAATTAGAAGGGTGTATCCAAGTTTCATAAACAGGATTGTGATCAATATTGTGATATGAAGAATATTGAGATTGGTTGATTAGTTGGCGACTGGCAATTGCTATTTGTTCAGCAATGGTCATGGGTGTAAAAGTTGCTATATTCACCTCAAAACGAGTATCAAAATTTCCATATGGAAATGATTGAAATTGTTTTCCTAACGGTTTTGGAGAAGTGAAGAGTATGAAATTTTGGCTACGGGCCTTCGCAATATGCTCAGCAATGGATATACGTTTAGAAGTTGCCTCACTAGCATTAAACGGATTATCAACATAAGAAGGTGTTGAATTTTGATACAGTTGATAGGACTTTGAGTGAGGTGTCTAACTGTTATTTCTAGCGCTTTCTATCCTATCCCTTAAAGAAATGGTAGGATCGGAATTTGTACCAAAGCAATTACGATAACAAAAAATATCTGGTTGTTTGTAGCAAAGCTCGGCAAGAGTTGGTCATTTTAGGTTACCTATCGTAAAAGAATGAAAAGAATTTGAGGTGAAAAGAAAAGATGGTAAAATGGTAGGTTTTTTTTATAAATTGTTTTGCTTAGAAGGAAGGACTTGACTAAACCAATCACAAACATGCACAAACAATCCCTAGAGCTAGGGTCACCTAGCTCAAATTACTAGACTGCTCCTAGACTTCTAAAGGACAAGACGTAGGATCAATACTCTATCACCTCTTAATCAATCTTTCAGCCAAGTAAGTGCCAGGTAAGTGGGAGGTATCCGTTATACTAATCACCGAAATAGCGGGCCTAATTAAGTAACCACTTTTCTTAGTCACACTTGCCTTAGCACCACAAGAAAAATGCGGATAAGCAATAAATTATCCCCGACCCTCCTTTATCTTTATTGAGCGTGACTGTCCTTATAGGCTAGGTCTAGATATTTTTTATTAATGTAGGGTTATGCGTATGCTTGTTTGTGATTTGTGGGTCCTAAGAAGGGTGATGAAATCCCCACCTAATCTGAATTTGGGTTTATTTCCCCTTAACGTCCGGTTTAAATTATGCAAAACAAACCAAAATTTAAAACACGCAAGAAGATATTTTAGTGGCGATATTTGCACAGAATCCTGCAGGTAAAAACAGTTTATTGGAGGTTTAGAGGAAAGAGGAAGACTATGGGATAATACCAGAAAAATTTGGGGGATCAACTCCCCAATTTGGCCGTGCATTCGCCGCCTATTGCACCTATGGGCCGCGATTCGGCTGCCTAGTGATGAGTTCTCCCCTTCAAAATTTGGCACTGCACTCCTACGCTCCACTACTCCTATTTGTTAATTTCTGAATCTCTGCTGGTTCGCTCCAAGTGCTCCAGATTTCTCGCAAAACTCGCAAAAAAATCGTTAAAAACAAAAAATGCGGTTTTTTCTTATATTATTATTTTTATGTTCTCTGGTTTAATATTAAAATCAACCCGAATAACAAAAAAAATAATTACGATCGTTTTCTTGGCAACGACGCCATTTGATTGATAGGGAAAATGTGTGTCTATGTATGTTGTAAATAACCGCAATTAAGACGGTATTGTAAATAGCTAGCCGCGATGAGTACGGGTCGTCCACAGGGAAACGTGAATTGCTTTTATTGTTTTAGACGAGTTGATAAAAGAGAGGAGGGATTGTTGTCGTTTTAAATTAAGATGGGTAGAAAATTTTATAATAGAAAAGCTTGTCAGGTTTATAAGACTTAGTAGTTAATGGATGAAGGTTTACAAATGATTTTTTTTATCTTTTAATTGTTTAAAACTAGAGAGATAGCGATGAATGTGTATTATCTTGGAGGGAATTAGGGTTTCCCACTACTGCCCTTTGTCCTTCCTTTGATCTCTATTTATCTCAAGCCCTTAACAAAATAAGTATTAACTAATCTCAAATCGTGGTCGTGACTATCATTAATTGATAGCGCGCCCGATAAAAGGGTTAATATTTATTTCGCTAAGATTTATAAACATTAAAATGTCAAAAGAAATTAAAAGATTTTTTTCATCCATTACTTTACCCTATCCTACAAATCCTAGCAAGTAAGAAATTACTCGCTCGTAGTTATTACCGTAGTATAATAGAGGTGGAAGATAAATGAAACCATATTTAAAATCAAAAAGTAATGCTGAATATAATGCAGAAAAGTAATGCGGAAAGTAAATGCGAAAAAAATTGAAACAAAGACTACCTTTATTTATCAACTATTGCATTACAAAATTTCTCCTTAAAAAGGTAGATCACAAGAACCCTAGTTTTACATGTAGATCTCTCTTTTGATCGAGAGATAGATGAATTTTGGAATGGTTTTGATAGACAGCTCTCGGTCCTTTATATAGTCTTTGAAATTAGAAACCCTAGATGGCATATTGGAGTATGTAATATTATGATCATGCCCTTAAATTTCCATATCCAATGGCTACCATAAGACCATTAACTATGGTCAACAAAGTTGCACGACTGTCCTAACCAATCATATCACTTGCTAATAAGAAAACATTACTTAGCTACCGATAACTACGCCTTAACTATAGTCAACAAACGCAACACGAATACTAAGTACTGCCTTCCTGAAATGACGGAGGGTTACGACTGGTTTTTTGCAAAAAATCTTTAACGTAATGAAATTGATATCGTTGAAGGAATCGTGTAGTTTTGAGAAGGAGTGGTTTGGGCTCTTTTTTTAAAACAACTGGTTTTCAAGAAAACCGAGTGGTTTGTAAGTCGATGTACAACACCCCACGACTTGCGGGAAGGCGGAAATATGAAAAACGGTCTTGTTCTTTGCGTAAGCATCGACTAACCGAAGAATCTTTGCTAAACTATAACTAACAAGAAACATAGAAGTTGTTAACTACTATAAGAAGTGATTATACCTAATAAACCGTGTCCTTCATCTTTTCGTTCTCCACCTCCTCTCCAGCCTTCTCTATGTAGTAGATGATCCACCCGAGAGCTATACTTCAAGCTTCACCTCTAACTTGAAGTAACTAGGTTTCTTAAAGTGCTAATCTAAGTAACCTAGGTGATATAGAGTTGGATTATGGATTGATTAGTCTTTCTAATCCTTGATCTTAACACATGAGAGGGGAGGATTAGGGTTTGAAGAGAGAGAGCTTGAGGAGAGAGAAGGTGAGCATGAGAATGAGAATGAGATAATGATCTCTCATGATATATATGAAGCATTATATTTATCAAATAAATAAAATAAAGGATTTAACAACCATGCTTCATAAATACAAATGAGTGATTGGTTAGTGTGTCAAAAACTATCTATTACCGCAATCAAGAACGGCGTCGCTATGCAGCTAGCCGGTGAGTACGGGTCGGTCCACAGGGATGTTGTGAATCTCCTAGTCGCGCTAACGAGTTAATTCCGAAGGGTGTTCGGATTGGTTATTAAATCTAAAAACCTAAATTATTCTATCTACGATTATCTAGATCTATTCTTGCTAGGGTTAGGTTTAGGGATGGTTTGGAAATGCAATTAAATCTCAACGCTTTCTATACCCGAATGAAGATCTATGAGGAGTTATGGTAATTATCAATAAAGGGAATTAGATCCATTCGGGAAGGTGTTCCTTCCTCTAGGTTCTTGTCCTTCCTTTAGAGATCCTTACCCTAACCTCCATGGAAAACGCGCGCAACCGGGCCTTTACACTACGGTGTCATCGTTACCTCGAGGGGTAGGATGCCGTAGGGCGCGGTGTGTGCATGTATGCATAGAGTCCTATTGTAAATATTTGGTGGGTAAGAAAGGGATGAGAGATCTCATCTCTCAAAATCCATCCCCAAAGCTAAACCCTAAACAAGTTCCTAGGGCATGAAATTAAATCTACCTAGGGCAAAGAATTGAAATCTAAACTAGGGCGAGAAATTAAATCTACTTACAGATGCATCCCTCCAATCATCCATGCAGGTTTGTCAGATCTGAATTTCTGAATGGAAAAGAAAACACCGATGCTCTCCAAAAGAGTTCTGGAATTTATTATTAAAAGGAGGCATAAAGAGTTACAATGATTAGAGTTCCTATTTATAAAGAATAGGAAACCCTAAGGTTACATTTGACCCGCATGTTTACATTTACACAAATACCCCTAGGTAGACCCATTCAGCGCCACACAAGACTTGGTAAAATTTTCTGCCATCAAATCCTCAGACCCACCGTGGAACCGCGGCCCCAGCCAGGGTTTGGCCGCAGTTCCGCGGCCAAACTAGAGAGTTGGGCTCTGGGCTTTTGGGTCTTGATTTCTGGATCTTTGGTCTTCTGAATTCTGTGGTTCTTTTCTGAATTTGGCTTCTGATTCTTTCCCAGATTTTCCAGTGAACATTGTTGTGGATTTTAACCGTTTCTTCGAGACGAAAACTTGGACCTTGTGTTGCCTTGTAGTTGGTGAACTGATTTTTATGTAGGCTTGATCAAGATCCTTCTATTTGTTGGTTGCAGTTCCACTTTTGCATCGTCTTTTCTCTTTTTCACTGTTTTCTGTCCAAAAGCCTGTAACTTGTAACATGTAGCAGACATGCGTCAAAAGCACCTGTTTATTTATAAAAAGAATAAGAATGGGGAATATAATAATGCAATATTATGGTGTGAACAAATACCCCCAAACTTATCTTTTGCTCGTCCTCGAGCAAACTTATTTTTATTCACTAAGATCCTAACCTAGCCACACTTTCGCAGGGAAACGCGATTGCACTGAGCAAGTGCAACCAGCCGTTAAACCTCTAGGTGTCCCTAGTAGGAGGAGTGTTGTCTCCTTAGGGTTTTCAGCGGATACTACCCATAAAATCCTATCAATCGGCCCATTAACTTTTGTTCTCCAATTTGGGTTTCTAACTAAGAATTCTATTATCATCGACCCGCAAATTATCCACCCATATTCTTCACACTTCCTCATTATTTAACTTAAGATTATATATGTTATGTAGACCTACTTAGCTTTCGGCATCTCTTAAGTCTTCCTTCTAGGGTTTCATCTCTACTTAGGAATTTCTATCAACTCTACTAAAGATACAAGTTCTATTCTTCATTCCTTTCTCTCATCTGAACTCCAATTACATACCCCTACGTGTGTGTAAATATCACCCCTACACTTGGAAATTCAAATCAAGCAATCATACCCTTGTCCGTTGTCCAAAGCACTTATTAATTGGTGAATTTAAATGAATTTTGCTTACACATCCTTCATGCGATCGTTAATACTTCTTGAGGTACCAACGACCGATTACAAAATGCGTTTGCACTTTAAAGCGTAATTTCTAGTCTTGCAACACCCAAGGCTTTAGCAGTGACTCCCAAACCAGTTGGTCTAAGGCACTAGGTGATGAAGCACCATCGCTAAATATTTTTCTATTTTTTACAGCCTTAAGTAATCACAAAAACCAGTGTTCATTTTTTTCTTTTCTTTATTCACTTTTTTTTTCTTTTATTTTCTTCGTACTAAGGACTTTAGACAAGAGCATTTCAAGGTCTCTTCTACTATTCCAAGTTTCAAGGTGCGTGATTGTGCAAATTGTAGGGTATACATTTTCAGAATCTAGACTTAAGTTAGGAACTATTTTTCAAACTTATACTCTAATAAAAGCTTCAATATTTTTCCTTCGTTTCGACTTAGCCCAAGAAGTGAACCCAAAATTTGCCTATTTCTAAATAAACTACAAAGGCATATACTTTCTACCGTTAAACTTTAAGGAAGGTTATGTTTAGAGTTTTTAATTTAATAAGTCTAAGATCTAGTTGTTCCTTGCCAGTTAACCTATCTGTCAAACTCAATTCAATTAGCCAAAATTGAATACATTAATTTTTATAATTTTTTTAAAATTTTCAATTTTTATGGGTTTTCAAATAAGTATGCAAATGCAAAAATATGTACAAATGAATGCGAAGGAAGAAAACGTACCGAGCATACCCCCAAACTTGAGCTTGACAGTGTCCTCACTGTCATACTAAACCAGGAGGGTCAAAATGTCGGCACTCCCCTGTTTATTTATTTATAGTTTTTTTTTTATTTTTTAATGTTTTGAAATTTTTTTTATAGAAAAAGAAAACAAAAATATATATACATATATACAAAGATTCCCCCCAAACTTAAGCTTGGGCTTACACAAGCCAAAAGTTAGCACCAACTATTCAAAAATCTTATCGTGGTAATGGTACAGTTGGTGCAAGAATGGGATGGAAAGAAAAGAAATGAGAAACACGCGAGACCGTGTGGAAAGAAGAATGGTAGAATATGGTCTCGGTGGGGGAGAAGAATGGCGGAAAGAAGAAAGAAGTGGAGTACGATCTTGAGGGTGTAAATTGAGTGAATAAATTAGCGCAGTTTGTGATGATCGATGTGTTAAAAGCGATTGCGCTAACCTATCAACCCGTTGTGAAATGGGGTCAAAACCCTCAAGATTCGCAAGGAAACATGGGTACGCCGAACTCGGTATAGGAGATGAAAGCGTAACGGTCTCTTGTTCGGTCGGAACAATGGGAAAGACGAAAGGGAATGAATTAAGGATAGTATCTTTCTCACCGTAGTAAACTGTTTCGAACTTGAAAGATTCCATTAATGGTTCGAAACTACTATAATCAACCGAGTCTGATGGCTCATCTGAAAATGTAAAGGACTCAAACTCGGGCGGTGAGTCATCAGCATCGTCCGAAAAAGTTAAACACTCGTAGGTGTTATCGTCTGTGAGAATTGTGTCAGATTCAAAGGAAAAGGTTTCAAGCTCACAGTCTTCAAGCGGGGTCGGAACGATGGGAAGGAGGGAGGGTGATATAACAGTCAAAGGTTCAGGAGGATGAATTGAAAAATCAGACACATCAAACAAAAATGATTCAACCTCAATATTATCCTCTAGACTCTCCTCAATACTATCCTCAATATTTAACTCATCCATGCCATTATCATCAAAATCTAGACTCATATGAGATTCGGGAGAAACATTTAATAACTCAGGATGATGATTTGAACATAAAATCTCAATTAAATCGACAGGTTCATCATCCGAAATATTCCCGGCGTCTATATCCAAAATCAAATGAAAATCAATTTCTTTAGACACCTCCTCAAAAGCATGGATGTTTATCAATGTAGGTTCTAGAGTGGAAGTGTAAAGATTGAAAGGATTAGGTGCGGTTTCACTCGAAAGGGGTTCCTCATAATCTGGCAAATCAAACACTACAAATTCGCACAACTCATCATTTTGGACACATGTTTGAAAACCGGAGTTGTGGGTTGCAATTGAGTATGGGTAGGTTTGATTTGGAAATCCTCTCTCATTCTCACTTTGTCCAACCACCTCCTTATACATTAAAAAATTTGGAGCTAGCGGGAAACTAGCTACCGGTTCAGTAGGTTGCATAAGGGCAGCCACGGACGCTTCCACATTCCTAGTCATTTTGTTTGTTGCTAAGATATAAGCCTCCAACGACTCTTCCAAACTAGACTTGGATGGTAAGGGGGTTTCGGTAAAAGATTCGAAATTGTTTGGATATGTGAAATTCCCAAAAGGCTGTGTAGAAACAGTGTCTAGTGAAGGTGGGAAAGTCGGGTAGGACTGGTAGGAAGTGGATGGTTGGACAGGATTAGGATCAACATGTGAATAAAAAGGTGAATAATCATGCGGATCCCTAGAACTAGATGAGTGGAGAGGGGTGAAAGATCGGCTGCGAGATTGAGCAATATGCTCAGCAATGGACATCGGCTTAGAAGTTACAGCAGGACTTGGAAAAATGGTATCAACATATGTAGGTGGTAAAGGTTGACTTGGTTGACACAAAGTGGGTTGAAAAGTCAAACTATTTCTCCTAGACGCCTCTATTTGATCTTTCAACGAAATTTTTGGCAAGGAAGGATCGATTTTAAATTGACCGAACAAATTGACGTACGACGCAAAATAAGGTTCGGGATACCAAAGTTCGGCTAATGATTTATTATGAGGGGTACCCATGTTAGAAGAAGGGGAAAGAAGGAAAGTTGGTTGGTGCAAGGATCTATTTGCGACCAAAAATTTTGCAAGTTTCTATAAAAGATTTGTTCCCTTTATTTTTATTCTTTTTCTCTTTATTAGGAAAAATTTGTTGCAAAAAGATTTTCAACACAAGATATGCAACAGCAAAATATTACTTGCAATCTAGTTTCTAATTTAAGCGGGGCGCAAAAATCCTGCACAAGACTGTTATATGGAAGGGAATATATTTTTAAAGCGCACAAAATCTTGCAGACATTTTTCAGAAAATATATGGAGATTTTTGCAGAGGAAGAAAAGATAGGCTTACAGAAAAATTTGCATAAGATGTCGTAACCAGAACGCAGCGATTCCGCGGCCCAATGGGGGTTCCTACCGCGGTTCCGCGGCAGTAAAGTTGGCGCGGATCCCCAAAAAAAATCTGTGATGACGATTCGTCTAGAGCGCTGCGGAACCGCGGCCTGAAGGTAGGTAAGGCCGCGGTTTCGCGGTCAAAGTAGGTGATCAGTTCAAAATCTTCCTGTGGCTGTTCTGTTGTTAAAATTTTCTTCTGTTTCGATATCCCGTTTTCTTTTTTGCTTTCTGCAAATCTCCAGATCCGAAGTTGTACATCCTGCAAAAATTCAAACAACAAAGTATCCCTTCCAAAAATAACAAAAAATATATATTTTTATATTTTTTGATTTTTTTAGATTTTTATGATTTTTTAAATTTTATGATTAACCCGAAATCGCGAAAAAGAAATGACACGCCATTCCCGGCAACGGCGCCATTTGGTTAGTGTGTCAAAAACTATCTATTACAGCAATCAAGAACGGCGTCGCTATGCAGCTAGCCGGTGAGTACGGGTCGGTCCACAGGGATGTTGTGAATCTCCTAGTCGCGCTAACGAGTTAATTCCGAAGGGTGTTCGGATTGGTTATTAAATCTAAAAACGTAAATGATTCTATCTACGATTATCTAGATCTATTCTTGTTAGGGTTAGGTTTAGGGATGGTTTGGAAATGCAATTAAATCTCAACGCTTTCTATACCCGAATGAAGATCTATGAGGAGTTATGGTAATTATCAATAAAGGGAATTAGATCCATTCGGGAAGGTGTTCCTTCCTCTAGGTTCTTGTCCTTCCTTTAGAGATCCTTACCCTAACCTCCATGGAAAACGCGCGCAACCGGGCCTTTACACTACGGTGTCATCGTTATCTCGAGGGGTAGGATGCCGTAGGGCGCGGTGTGTACGTGTATGCATGGAGTCCTATTGTAAATATTTGGTGGGTAAGAAAGGGATGAGAGATCTCATCTCTCAAAATCCTTCCCCAGAGCTAAACCCTAAACAAGTTCCTAGGGCATGAAATTAAATCTACCTAGGGCAAAGAATTGAAATCTAAACTAGGACGAGAAATTAAATCTACTTACAGATGCATCCCTCCAATCATCCATGCAGGTTTGTCAGATCTGAATTTCTGAATGGAAAAGAAAACACCGATGCTCTCCAAAAGAGTTCTGGAATTTATTATTAAAAGGAGGCATAAAGAGTTACAATGATTAGAGTTCCTATTTATAAAGAATAGGAAACCCTAGGGTTACATTTGACCCGCATTTCTACATTTACACAAATACCCCTAGATAGACCCATTCAGCGCCACACAAGACTTAGTAAAATTTTCAGCCATCAAATCCTCAGACCCACCGCGGAACCGCGGCCCCAGCCAGAGATCTGGGCTTTTGGGTCTTGATTTCTGGATCTTTGGTCTTCTGAATTCTGTGGTTCGTTTCTGAATTTGGCTTCTGATTCTTTCCCAGTTTTCCAGTGAACATTGTTGTGGATTTTAACCGTTTCTTCGAGACGAAAACTTGGATCTTGCGTTGCCTTGTAGTTTGTGAACTGATCTTTATGTAGGCTTGATCAAGATCCTTCTATTTGTTGGTTGCAGTTCCACTTTTGCATCGTCTTTTCTCTTTTTCACTGTTTTCTGTCCAAAAGCCTGTAACCTGTAACATGTAGCAGACATGCATCAAAAGCACCTGTTTATTTATAAAAAGAATAAGAATGGAGAATATAATAATGCAATATTATGGTGTGAACAGTGATTCATCTACATGAGTCATTAAGCATTTATGATGCATTAATGAAAAGGATGAATCACACAAATGAGTCACTAAACTCATTTAATGCTTATGCCACATAAACCATCATGTCACCATCCTTCTAGAAGCTTCTCGCGAAATTACGAGAATGCCCTCCTATCCGTGAAAATACGGAAAAACTTTAGACTGTATAAATCCAATAACCCGATACTAGAAACTGGCTTAAACCAAAGCCGGCTAGTAAAAACTGTCCGAATGTCGTACGTTCGTAAACACACGTATACGTCCGAACCCTTGTCGTAAAACCATACGACCTCTATATCGTTTCGCCTGGAGCAGGGAAACTCTCTGTGTGGGACTCTAATGACTCGACTACTACACTGGCAGTGGGTTTAACCACAGACTGCAAGCAGCACTAGCTGTACGTAACGGTCCCCAGGTAGATGTCGATAAGAAGGCCGATGAGGAAACCCATCTGAACTCCTACTGAGCCTGATGTGACAATCTCCGTACAGTCCGGTCTATTCGTCTAAGACTATCGCATATCGGGCCTAGGGATGACAAGCGTCAGTCCCCTAATAGCGGTATAAGTCGTGTCGGAGTGAAGCCCATTACACCCTGAGAAACTACTGGAACTTACCAGTAAATCTCGCTTGCCTTGACCATGGACTTTGTGTAACGTCTCTCTGACACAGCGCGATATCAACTCCCAATACCGGGAGAGACGAATCCTGTCTAACCGCCACTGTCTCCAAGTGCTCGGGACTGCACCCAACTGCTAACTGTTTGCACGACTCCTTTGAGCCGTGGTAGGGTAGCAATTTAAGAACAGTGGGACACACTCGAGGCGAAGTAGCAGTGTCAAGTCTGCGGACTATGCTGTACTCATGTCACCTGGGAACTGTTAACTGACGACTGGTATAAAACCAACCAACAGTTCCCTGCGAGTCTTGTCCGGTGTACCCGTAACCCAACGAGCACCTGTATACTATCTCCAGTACGACATACTGATGGCTGTGGGACAGACCATCTCCCCAACTGGGATGAGAAGCGTACACACTAGTCTACTCCGGAGTATCGATGCCCTGTCTCGATAATCCTACGACTAGGGATCTGAAAAAGGATGTGCTTGTAGACTACCCAGCCCCCACTAGTGCAACTGCCATCATAACGCTGGTAGTCAAGCAAGATCCTAAGAGCTCTATTAATACGTATACTCACATATTAAGATAGAAAAACCAAGTAGCATACTACCATATTTATCAAGACTGTTATATACATGTGAATATCCCAAGCTTCCATTAAGTAATATACAAACTAATATGATACAATAATGGCCCCTAGGGTATATACACTAACAATCTCCCACTTGCACTAGGGCCATGTACTGGCATATCGAAGACCGATGATCTCGAGTAGCCTCTCGAACTGAATCTGAGGTAGGGCCTTCGTGAATGGATCAACAATGTTCTCTTCAGTAGGAACTCTCCGAACCTCGATCTCCCGATGATCAATGATCTCCCTGATCAGGTGATACCACCTTAAGATGTGTCTGGACTTCTGATGGGACCTTGGTTCCTTCGCTAAAGCTATAGCTTCGTTGTTGTCGCAATACAGAGGTATTGGATCAACAATGGTAGGAACCACCTGAAGTTCTGTTAGGAACTTCTTCATCCAGACTGCTTCTTTTGCGGCATCGCAAGCAGCAATATACTCCGCTTCCATAGTCGAGTCAGCAACGGTGTCCTGCTTGGAACTCGTCCAGCACACTGCCCCTCCATTAAGGGTAAAGACATAACCCGACATGGACTTGGAATCGTCCTTATCACTCTGGAAACCGGAATCAGCAAAGGCCTCTAACTTGAGGTCTTTTCCGCCGTAAACCAAGAACATCTCCTTAGTTCTTCTTAGGTACTTGAGAATGTTCTTTACTGCTATCCAGTGATTCTTCCCTGGGTCTGACTGATACCGGCTTACCACGCTGAGTGCGTAAGCTACATCTGGTCTGGTGCACAACATCGCATACATTATAGAGCCTACCGCAGAAGCATAGGGTATAATAGACATGCGATCCCTTTTCAAATCAGTCTTGGGAGACATCTTTTTGGATAGGGTGATTCCGTGACAAGCCGGTAGATTACCGCGCTTAGAATCTTCCATACTGAATTTTTTCAGTATAGTGTTGATATACCTGGACTGCGAAAGTCCCAACATCCTCTTGGATCTATCACGATAGATCCGGATCCCCAGAATGCAAGAGGCATCACCCAGGTCTTTCATGGAGAACTTGTGTGACAAGAATTCTTTGACAGATTGTAGCATAGGAATGTCATTTCCTATTAATAGAATGTCATCCACGTACAAGACGAGGAATACGACATTTCTGGCTACAACTTTACTATATATACATGGTTCATCTGGATTTTTGATAAAGTCATATTCTTTGACTGTTTCATCAAAACAGATGTTCCAACTCCGCGATGCTTGCTTCAGTCCATAAATGGACTTAAGCAACTTGCATACTTGCCCGCTGCTCCCACTCTGATTGAAACCCTCTGGCTGATCCATATAGACGCACTCTTCTAAATTACCATTCAGAAAAGCCGTCTTTACGTCCATCTGCCAGATTTCATAATCATGGAAGGCAGCAATTGCAAGAAGGATACGAATAGATTTGAGCATAGCCACTGGAGAAAAGGTTTCGTCATAGTCCAAACCAGGTCTTTGACGAAAACCCTTTGCAACAAGTCTAGCCTTATAGGTTTCCACCTGCCCATCTACACCAATCTTTTTCTTGAAGATCCATTTGTATCCTATGGGTTTTACCCCACCTGGAGCAAAGTCCAAAGTCCATACTTTGTTGGTGTACATGGACTCTATTTCGTTTCGCATTGCATCTAGCCATCGTACCGAGTCGCCGCTCTGGATGGCCTGCTGGAAGCTAGTAGGTTCATCATCATCAATGATGCAATCCTCTCCATCCCTATCTATGAGAAAACCATAGTATCTCTCAAGTGGATGAGACGGCCTACTACTTCGGCGGAGGGGTGCGGGAATGTCCTGTTCTTCTTGAACTACTAGTTCTACCAAACTTTCAGTAGTAGTTTGTGGTTCTAGAATTTCTTCCAGTTCTATTTCGCTCCCACTTGTTTCCTTTTCTAAAAACTAATGTTCTAGAAAATGGGCATTACGAGAAACAAAAACCTTTTTGTTCCTCTGCGTAATAGAATAGATATCCCCTGGAGTTCTTTGGATATCCCACAAACTGACATTTTACTGATCGTGCCTCGAGCTTATCCACATGCTGCTTTTTAACAAAAGCTGGACATCCCCATATCTTTACATACTGAAGATGGGGTTTCTTCCCACTCCACATCTGATATGGCGTGGTAGGCACAGTCTTGGTAGGAACCATGTTCAAAAGATATGCCGTTGATTCTAGCGCATAACCCCAGAAAGATCGCGGTAACTCAGCATTACTCATCATGGATCGTACCATATCTAATAGGGTTCGATTATGTCTCTCCGATACACCGTTATGCTGTGCAGTGTATGGAGGAGTAAGCTGAGAGAGAATTCCTTTCTCTTTTAGGTAACCTAGGAACTCGGCACTTAAGTATTCACCACCTCGATCAGATCTTAGTGTCTTGATACTTTTGCCGGTTTGGTTTTCTACTTCATTCTTATACTCTTGGAATTTCTCAAAAGCCTCGGATTTATGTTTCATCAGATAAATGAATCCGTACCTTGAATAATCATCCGTAAAAGTAATGAAATAGAAAAAACCACCTCTTGCATGTGTAGACATTGGACCGCATACATCGCTGTGTACGAGTCCTAAGAGCTCGCTCGCTCTTACTCCATGTCCAGTGAATGGAGTCTTTGTCATCTTTCCTTTGAGACATGATTCACAAGTGGCATAAGTTTGATATTCGAACGAGTCCAAATATCCTTCTCTATGTAACTTAGTTAACCTTGTCTCATTGATGTGACCTAATCTACAATGCCATAAGAAAGCCTTATTTAAATCTGGAGACTTTCTTTTTAGTTTGTTCTGGACATTGAAAACCTGGAGTTGGTTTAAGACATATATAGCGTTATTCAGTGTACCGGACCCAATCAAACTATGATTAAGGTGGATGTTAACAACATCGCTTACAAACATGAAATCATAACCTTTATTTGATAACAAGGAAACTGATATGATATTACACGTTAAATTAGGTACACAAAAACAGTTATGTAAAACCAAAATATGTCCACTCGTCAATCCCAAGTGATAATCCCCGAAGGACACAGCTCCCATGCTAGCTCCGTTAGTAACCTTTAGGGTCATATCACCTTCCTTCAGCACTCTACGGTTTCTCAGTGCCTGCAATGAATTACATATATGAGATCCTGATCCGGTATCCAATACCCAGGAAGTAGAGTTGATTGACAGACAATTCTCAATTACAAACACACCTGAAGTCGAAGCCACAGCTTGCTTCGGTCCCTGGTTCTTGGCGTTCCACGCCATGCAATCTTTCTTCCAGTGCCCTTTCCTATGACAATGGAAGCACTCATCCTGGGCCACTACTGGTACCGCAAACTTTTTCTTTCCCTTCCCTCCCACCTTACTAACACCTCCTCTAGGTTGGCGGCCTTCTTCTTCCTTCCTTTGGCCCTAGCCTTGGACCAGGAAGAAGAAGCACCGCTAACAAACATAGCGGATGTTTCCCTTGCCTTCTGTAAGGTGCCATCTGCACTCCTCAACATGTTAAGGAGTTCTGGAAGTTCAACTTCTTTTCTTTGAATGTTGAAATTCAGAATAAACTGGGCGTAGGTGGAAGGAAGGGACTGGAGAATCAGGTCTGTATAGAGCTCATTATCCAAAGTCGTCCCAAGGTCTGCGAGCTCTTCTATATAGCTTATCATCTTTAGGACATGTTCTCCTACCAATGATCCGACGGTCAACCTCGCTCGAAACAAGTTCTTTGACTCGTATCTTGCTATACGAGATTGCTCTCCATAAAGTTCCTTTGTATGGAGAAATATGGCATCTAGTTCCATATCCTCGTGCCTCCTCTGATGTTCATTGTTCATCGAGACAAGCATGATGCACTTGGCCTTCGCGCAATCATACTCCCAGGTTTTGCGGATTTCCTTATCTGCATTACTGGATTTGGGACCTGGGACTGCAGGTGCCTTAGCGGTGAGGACGTACCCTAATTTGTCATAGGTCAAAGCCATTTTGACATTCCGCAGCCAATCTTTATAGTTTAGCCCTGTCAGTATATTTTTCTCTAAAAGTAACTTAAGTCCAGTCATTTTCAGGGTCGCTGCAAGTAGGAGAGAGAGAAGAAACACTTTAGCATGATGCTCTTGCAAGTTTAGAGTGGTTTTTAGTTTATCTAAACTAGATGGTTCCCACTGTTTCTCGAATCCTTTCCCAAACCATAAAAGAAGAATTAGTCAGGACTATTCTCACCGTACAATAGTTGCTTAACCGTTCAGCCAGGCCAGTGTCGATACTTCGAGGGAGGTTTTCCAACGCTTTCGCGAAGTTCCTTAATTAAATAACCTCTTTTCTCTGGGGGCGTAGCCCCGCTGACACCTTTCTCGGCACCTACTTGGTTTATAGCATTGATCGTTAAGTGACGAATATCCTGATAAGTAGCCTATACTCACAGTAGGATCGGAATCCAAATATCATCGTCTGATAATGCTGAGGAATCCTACCAACATTCATCAAACTCCAAATGGTATGCATCTCTTTGCAAATTTCAGTTTCTTTAGAAATTCCCGATATTAATTTTTGCCCCATGCTCTTATGATCTTGGCTTTGGTCAAAATGTCATAAGTCACATGTCAAGTTCTACCCATCATTATCTTGTTAATTTGAACCTATCCGTACATATCCTTGACGTTGGCCAAAATGATAATACGACTGTCCCAAACTAACTCATCTATCTATGCAACAAATGAATACCCAGCAGCTACCAAACACTATGCCTTGGCGTTGGTCAAAATACATAGCTTGAATACTACTGAATACCCAAATGAAATGACGGAGGGCTACGAATGGTTTTGGTGAAACCGTGAACGTAGTGAACTTGATATAACGGAAGGAACCTGATAGCTTTTAAAAGGAGTGGTTAAAGCTCCGCAATTAAAAAATATCTTCTGTTTTAAAAATAACCGAGTGGTTTCTTTTAAATTGTTCCAACGATTAAACTTTGGTTTATTTTCTTTGCATTAATAATAATGCGTCCCATCATTAATCTATCATTGCAGAAAACAACGAAAATACAACGTCCTCTTATGCCATCCGCATTCGCCTCTGGGTCCCGTTATCACCCGTTAGGTTACTTAACTAACGACAGAGCGGGGGCTGGGCTAGCGCGGGTGTAAAACATAAGTGACGTCTAAATAGCTATCATATATAGATATTGTACATTCGTCAGACACAATAATAGGAATTCCATATCTCAGATGAACATTATTGGATATACAAGCAATCCGCGTTTGCTTTGAGCCTGCAACAAAAACGGATTACACAGTTGTGATGAATAGCCATTACCCCACCCTAGACCCCTACGGGTACGGCAAACTACCCGCCAAGTACCCGAAGTGAAGCGGTCTACCTCAACAACGTGAGTAGGCCACTAAACACTTCAAAGTACTCGGTAGTTTGTGCACCCTACCTTGGGTCTGTCGTAGGAGCAAAAACAGTAAAATGAAATAATACAACGGTGGCTACAACCGCAACCTGGATGCGCCCCGCAAAAATAATATTACAACATATTACAATTACATTGAATGAATTAAAATAATAACCCATCACAAAACCCCGGCTAATCATCACAACAATCCAATACAGTTCATAAACACAAACAGTTAAAATCCATTACAGAAATGTGCAACCCCCTACCAACCGACATACTAGCAGTTAGGGGAGGTTTACGAACACATTATACAATCACAGATATAATCAAATTAGCAAACATCGTATAATTTTGATCGAGCAAACATATCAGATTCTACTCCCAAAACTTCTCTGTGCACCTAAGACTTAAGCAGAAAATAAACATTCCAGAAAATACAAAAATATCACAGAAGAGTTACTGGAGCAAACTGGGTTGAATCGGCCCCAACTCGGCCGCAGATCCACGGCGGATCGGTGGGATCGGCCACGGTTCCGCGGCTGTATGGCCGATTCAGGAACCCATTTTTCTCCAGTGATCTTATATTTCTCTGCTTGTTATTCTGCAGCTCCCTGAAAAATTTTTAGAGCCTGTTTTAAATTCGACAGAAACATGGTGATATCGATGTTTTTTTCAGTTCGTTTTGCGTTCGAAATTCATACGACTTTGCTAATGAGTTAATTATTGTTTACCGAGGCTCTGATACCACTGTAAGTCGATGTACAACACCCCACGACTTGCGGGGAGGTGGAAATATGAAAAACGATCTTGTTCTTTACATAAGCATCGACTAACCGAAGAATCTTTGCTAAACTATAACTAACAAGAAACATAGAAGTTGTTAACTACTATGAGAAGTGATTATACCTAATGAACCGTGTCCTTCGTCTTTTCGTTCTCCACCTCCTCTCCGGCCTTCTCTATGTAGTAGATGATCCACTCGAGAGCTATACTTCAAGCTTCACCTCTAACTTGAGGTAACTAGGTTTCTTAAAGTGCAAATCTAAGTAACCTAGGTGATATAGAGTTGGATTATGGATTGATTAGTCTTTCTAATCCTTGATCTCAACACATGAGAGGGGAGGATTAGGGTTTGAAGAGAGAGAGCTTGAGAAGAGAGAAGGTGAGCATGAGAATGAGAATGAGATAATGATCTCTCATGATATATATGAAGCATTATATTTATCAAATAAATAAAACAAAGGATTTAACAACCATGCTTCATAAATACAAATGAGTGATTCATCTACGTGAGTCATTAAGTATTTATGATGCATTAATGATAAGGATGAATCACACAAATGAGTCACTAATCTCATTTAATGCTTATCCCACCTAAACCCTCAAGTCACCATCCTTCTAGAAGCTTCTCGCGAAATTACGAGAATCCCCTCCTATCCGTGAAAACACAGAAAAACTTTAGACTGTATAAATCCAATAACCCGATACTAGAAACTGGCTTAAACCAAAGCCGGCTAGTAAAAACTGTCCGAATGTCGTACGTGCGTAAACACACGTATGCGTCCGAACCCTTGTCTTAAAACCATACGACCTCTATATCATTTCGCCTGGAGCAGGGAAACTCTCTGTGTGGGACTCTAATGACTCGACTACTACGCTGGCAGTGGGTTTAACCACAGACCGCAAGCGGCACTAGCTGTACGTAACGGTCCCCAGGTAGATGTCGATAAGAAGGCCGATGAGGAAACCCATCCGAACTCCTACTGAGCCTGATGTGACAATCTCCGTACAGTCCGGTCTGTTCGTCTAAGACTATCGCATATCGGGCCTAGGGGCGGCAAGCGTCAGTCCCCTAATAGCAGTATAAGTCGTGTCGGAGTGAAGCCCATTACACCCTGAGAAACTACTGGAACCTACCAGTAAATCTCGCTTGCCCTGGCCAGGGACTTTGCGTAATGGCTCTCTGACACAGCGCGATATTAACTCCCAATACCGGGAGAGACGAATCTTGTCTAACCGCCACTGTCTCCAAGTGCTCGGGACTGCACCCAACTGCTACCTGATTGCACGACTCCTTTGAGCCGTGGTAGGGTAGCAATCTAAGAATAGTGGGACACACTCGAGGCGAAGTAGCAGTGTCAAGTCTGCTGACTATGCTTTACTCATATCACCTGGGAACTGTTAACTGACGACTGGTATAAAACCAACCAACAGTTCCCTGCGAGTCCTGTCCGGTGTACCCGTAACCCAACGAGCACCTGTATCCTATCTCCAGTATGACGTACTGACGGCTGTGGGACAGACCATCTCCCCAACTGGGATGAGAAGCGTACACACTAGTCTACTCCGGAGTATCGATGCCCTGTCTCGATAATCCTATGACTAGGGACCTAAAAAAGGATGTGCTTGTAGACTACCCAGCCCCCACTAGTGTGACTGCCATCACAACGCTGGTAGTCAAGAAAGATCCTAAGAGCTCTATCAATACGTATACTCACATATTAAGATAGAAAAAACAAGTAGCATACTACCATGTTTAGCAAGACTGTTATATACATGTGAATATCCCAAGCTTCCATTAAGTAATATACAAACTAGTATGATACAATAATGGCCCCTAGGGTATATACACTAACATAGTTTATAGTAACATAAACTTTTGTTTAAGAGAGAAATCCCGGTGAAGGGATCAAGGCTCTTCTCTCATTGAATGAGATGTAGGATATTCCTAACCGAACACGGCTATAGTTTTTAAAAAATTGGTTCCGACAACATCTTATTAGGTTTATTTCCTTGCATTAATCAAAATTAGTGCGGTCCCATCATTTAAATTCCAATAACACCAGAAATAACGAAAATAGAATGCTTTATATGCCATCCGCATTTGCCATGGGGTCCTGGGTCTTCACCGTAAGGTTAATTAATTTACAGCAGGGCTGGTTACTGCCGAAAACAGAGACAAAACCGCGTAGGTCGTCTTGCCTGAATTTGGGGGCAGATGCTATTTGGGTTTATCTGTCTACCTCTCCGAAGATGCCAAGTTGATTTATGGCACCGTGTATCGGAGGTCTGGACGGATGCGGCCGTTGCAGCAGACTTCGTCAGATTCCCCTTCGTTTGTGAGGTGTTTTTGATTATAGGGATGCTTTTCCCTGCAGGCGCAAGCCCCTACAGTTAATTACGTTACCGTATCGCGGTAACCACTTTCTCCGGCTACAGAAGGTCACTTCGTGTCGTGTGTATTTGTTTTATTTTTGGTTGCTCGTGGATTGTATACGGAGACTAATTTGTGTTGTCGCCCATAGGGCGTGGATTAGTCCAAATCCGTATATTCTTAGATTTGGATTTGGGTTGATTTAAGGTTCGTTAACCTTGTTTGAGATTAAGATCAGCTTAAATATTTGTTAAGGATACATTAATCCAATATTGGACTAAGATCTACTTAACGGGGGTTCGGGATCATTTTTGATCCAACGAAAGAGCATTTGGGCTCTATCGTTTTAGTTTAAGGACGTTACGGTCTATAGCTAGTTTAAGGACATTACGGTCCATGGGCTAGTTTAAGGACATTACGGTCCATTGGGATATGCTCATGGGTTTGAGAGTGCATCCAAGAGCTGTTGGTTGTCAGGACCCTCTACCTCTCTGATATCGTTGAAGAATTACAACGACATATATCAGAGGTGTGGAGAGATGTACCCTTTAACCGAACTCCAGATTGAAGGGAGAGATCATGGTGGAACGAACATTATTTTAAATGTCACGTGTCAGGAGATCATTGGCCATATCTGGAACTAAGATCAATTTGTGGGGACCTGAGTATAGGAAGGCTCGGTTGATTGATGGTCAAAAGGTTTTTGGCCTCGGGAGACTTGGCTAATTTGTGCTAAGGTTGGCCTCTCACAGTGTTAAACACTGATAAATGTTTGGCGCTCACGTGCTCCCACGTGAGGCTCTTAAGAAGTGTTAAACACTGAAATTCGGAGCGCTCGCATGTGGCACATAAGAAACCTGAATATTGGGCATTGTTTCTTTGGGGTTATTCCCTCGTTCTATACATGTAAGTGTTAAACACTTAAATCTTGTAACCATCACGTGTAGATACGTGGGGCGCCACTAAGTTGGGCACTGCCTCCTTTGAATTTATCTTCCTATTCTTTTCTAAGTGCTAAGCATTATTGGAGGTCATGTGGGATCAGTTGTTCCTTTTTGTTCCGCAGAGGTGCTCATGTGGGAACACGTGATCTTAGTCTTGAGAATTTCAAGTCCTTTGTTTTATAAGAATTAAATTCTTATGTAGGGTTAAACCCTAGCTTTATCAAAGGAATTAAATTCCTATGTCTTTGGAAGAATTAAATTCTTCTAACCTAGTTCTTTCCTCTAAGTATTGGGACCGCATAACAGAATCTCCCTGATGAGAATTAAATTCTCAACTTGGGAGGATATCTGCTTCTACAGACCTCAACCAGAGCAAGAACTAAGTTCTTTTTTTGGAAGAGTTAAACTCTTGTAAAAGGAGATAAAATGATCTCTAAATCTTTTCCTCACCTAAGGTTTCTTTTTCTCTAAAGGGAACTCCTCTTCTTTTTTTTTATTTTCACAAATCTTATGGGGGGGTCTCCTCTGTGTCTCTCTTCAGTCTCTAGTCCTTTATATAGCAGAGGAAAGTTTGTCGATTTTTGTTAAGTAAATCTTTCATTGAGAGAAATTCGGGGATTTTATCCACCGTTGGATCTTTGTTCCAGGGACTCCTGTTTTACAGAAGACATTTTTCTTGTTTTTAATAAGATTGGGAAAATATTTTCCCATACAGAGCTTATTCTGTATCTTGGTGATTTTTAATCACCATTGGATCTTTAATCCAACGGTGCTCTGATTTGCAGAGCACAATCTTTCTTGTTTAGAAAGATTGGGAAAAATATTTTCCCATACAGAGCTTATTCTGTAGCTTGGTGATTTTTAATTACCATTGGATCTTTAATCCAACGATACTCTGATTTACAGAGCACAATCTTTCTTGTTTAGAAAGATTGGGAAAATATTTTTCCATACAGAGCTTATTCTGTATCTTGATGATTTTTAATCACCATTGGATTTTTAATCCAACGGTGCTCTTTTTTACAGAGCATAACCTTTCTTGTTTAGAAAGATTGGGGGAAATATTTCCAAAATAGGGTTCTGATATCTCTTATTTAGAATTTAATTCCATCGGCTCAGAAGATATTAGGAACCCTCACGTGTAGCACGTGACCCATAGCACTAAGCCGGTTTGCTTATATGCACAGTCACAGAGAAAAGCATCACGTGTTGGCACGCGATGCGCCTTCTGGCCTGTTATATTTTTAGGAAGATGCCTATATTCTTTGTATATATATGCTCATGTGCCTGCACGTGAGGCTCAATTTCAGCCTTATTTGTTAAGCGCACTACCTACAATTTTTGCTCCAAGGCGTATCACGTGTGAGCACGTGATGCTCCATTTGGGGAATTTTTCCATCGCTTTCGGGTTCATCATTTATTTATTTTTTATAAGGGAAAAAATGCCCCCACAACATTGTTCTCACGTGGCTTGCACTTGAGTGCAACACTGTCATCTTTTCAGCCGTTGGATTGCTCAGGGGAACGGGGAGGTGAACCGCCCTTGTCACGTCTTATAAATGCAAGGGTTTGGCCTTTGGGAAGCCACTGCTCTTTCATCTTCTTCCTTCCTTGTTTTCTTCGAGAATTTAATTCTCCTCTTCAGAGCTTAGCTCTCTGTCCATTGCAATTTCCAGAGTTAAACTCTGTCGGAAAAAGAAACTGTTTTTTTAGGTAATGATCTTAAACATCAGAAAAATCCTTTTCTTAAAGAAAACTTCTGGATTTTAAATCCACCATGAGAACTTTGCTCTCTTCTGAAACACGTCTCTTAGAGATCCAAAGACGTGATCTTTGAGTAATAACCCTCAATGCCTTGAGCATTTCTCCTCTGACCTTTAAGAATTCATAGCATTTTATTTTTCATTTCCTCTTCATGGGGGTTTCTAGAATTTAATTCCGTCGCATAAAAGGAATTTAATTTCTCACCAAAGAGCTCTGCTCTGAAAATCAAAGGGGCCCCTCGGGAATTTCATTCCCTAGTGGTCTCGAGAACATTTTTCACAGGGTTTTTTCCTTACTTGCACAAATTCAAATTTGTTGGGTATTTTAACAGAACTTGCTTTCTCTATGAGAATGTCAAGAGTTGTTTAAACTCCCGTCTCCGTTTCTTAGATTCTCATAATAAGCATTTTCTTGATCATTTTGATTATAAAACTCTCACTGATTTTTCTTTTCAGATACTATGGCCATTTATTTGTATGATCTTGATGAAATTATCTCCTATGAAGACATTCGCGTCCAAGGCCACTGTCAAAACCAGGAGTTTACGAAAGCTCAATGCGTTGAGGTTATGCGTTGCTTCGATGAATACAATAGTCGACTACTCCCCCGTCGTTCCGCTTTATTGAAGATCATCGTGGGAGCGATTTGGGAAGCCCTTCCTGGATTTTACGAAGCCATGCCGCTTGAGGCGATTGATGATGCCAAAGACAATGTGCACTCAATATATCTGATGGGCTTGATCTCGAAGAGGCGGCGAGATGGTCTTGTTGATATCTTGCATCATGTTTTCCAACAGACGACGATAATCTTTGCCTATCAGAGGACGGATGACATTAGCGAGAATCCTGATGCTTGCACTCGTGAGAAGATGCACACGAAAATGGTCAGAGAAGCCCGAAACATTTTACTCGACCGTGCTTCTGAATTCCTCAATCCATGTCCGGGATTAAGTGTCTTACCATTATAAACATTTTTTTTGTTTTTATACCATGTATAAGTTCTTTGAGCATGAATGACAAAACTTCCTCTTTCCCCTCCTTTTTTTTATGCTTACGCGTATTCTGCATAAAGTGTCGTTATACTGTTGTTGGCATTCACGTGTTTTGCGCATGAGGCACTGTTGGGGATTTTAATCCTGCACTAGCGCTTGCACTCACGTGTTATTCACGTGCGATGCCGTTTTAGTTTTTCAAGAGGGATCAAGGAGGGTGCTCACGTGCCTTGCACGTGGGGCTCTGCTGATGAGGTCGTTTTGCCTCCCTACTCTGATTCCAATGAGTCATTCCTTTATTTTTCCATGCTCCAATTTTTTGGCCTTGGGAATAGCTCCACCATGCACAACATTTTCTGTGCATAGCTTTGAATGCATCTCTTTATAACCCGAAGCTACATCTTCCTCTTTCCTCACATTGAGAGAACCATCTAGACCTTAGGGTGATCATTTTGAGAAACAAACCAAAGGTTATAGCTTGCAACCGTCACCACGCTCGTCGGCAACCATGGGAGGTGCCTATCGAGAAGATTATTCCTTGTTTTTCCGCGCGATTAGCGGATCCTCTTCTCATCGATAACCAATGTGACGCGGCGCTGTACGAACTCTTGGCCCGTAGGGGCTCTCTTCTTCCTATGGGTTCCATTTGGCTCAGGATGATTTTCTTGTCCGTGCTCGCTGATATCCCCCTTCATTCGGCGGAGATGACTTCGGCGATTCTTGATGCGGTGGAGGACAAGATTGAATGTTTCCATGAGGCCTACTTGATTACTCAGCCTCTGAAGGACCGTTCGGTTCATTTACTGAGTCAGGTTCGAGCTCGGCGGGCCATCATGTCTGCCTTCGCCGATGAGCATGGCACTAATCGATGGGGAGCAACTCCTCGCGAAGACCGCTGCTTAGACGTGGTAGAGAGGGCAGAGAGAGAATTGGAAAACTTTATTTATTGTTTTGTTAACCCTTATATCTCTGATCCCACATTTGGTGCTCTCTTTCCTGTAGAGTGGTATATTTATTTTTTTTTATTACTACCCGTTGAATGCTTTCTGTCGAACGTTTTCTGTTGAATGTTTTCTTTTCATCATATATTCGTATGTGTATCCCACCTCTGTACATGAGCTTTAGACTTTACCCTTAGGAACTTTCTTTTAAGTGTGAGCACTATTGTAATGTTGTACATAAATTATCATGCTTTGGACACCATTTCTATTTAAGCACATACACAGTTGTACTATCATGTCTCTTTAGCAAATGCATCTTGTAGATAGTCTATCTTGATATCCTTACAAGGCAGCGATGGCTTAGGAAACAGGTTCGGATATGCCGTCTAAGTCTTTTCAACTTTATGAGCCGTGAGGGTCTCATAAAAACTTTTCTCCCTACGAGTCGAGAGGATCTCGTAGGTGTATTTTTTCCTCAGAAGTCGTGAGGACTCCTAAGTGTGTGTTTTATCTCGAGAGTCGTAAGGATCTCACAAGAGAATTTTTCCCCCTTACAAGTCGAGAGGACTCGTAAGTGGTTGTTTCCCTCCTTGTCGATATTCAACTTTGGAGAGTGTGGCCTGTTGGATATAGTGCCCTCAAAGTCAATTATTGGATCGCAGGCACGTGATTGCAATGATTGAGGAGGACCTATACCGGTAGCACAGTCTTACTCGTGATGATAGTATGCTATCTGGTTTGCCTTTATCAGTCATGTACAGCTTTAGGTGACATTACTGTTCACTATTACACGTTGATAGAGCCCTTAGGATCCTGCTTGACTGCCAACAGTATGATGGCGATCATATACGTGAGAGTTGGGTAGTCCATAAGCACATCCTTAAAAGTGGTCCCTAGTCGTGGGAGTTTCGAGACAGGGTATCGATACTCCAGAGTAGACTAGTGTATACAGTCGAGACCCCGACGAGGGATGGTGGCCGGTCTCACAAGCCACTGGTGTCAGTTGGATCACCTAAGATGTATACAGGTGCTCATTGGGTTATGAGTACACCGGACAGGACTCGCCGGGAACCTGCTAGTTGGTATTTATACCTAGCGTCAAATAGCAGTTCCCTGGTGACATGTGTACATGTTAGTTCATCGACCTGAGGTCGTCATTTATCTCGTGTGAGTTCCCACTGTGCTTTGATTACTACCCTACCACGGCTCAAAAAAGTCGTGCAAATAGTTTTTAGTTAGGTACAGTCCCGAGCCACATGAAGGCAAGTGAGCGGATCGGCAGGGGATTCGTCTCTCCCGGTATTGGGGGTGAGATTGCGCTGTGTCTAGGAGAGCCATTACACAAAGCCCTCGGCCGAGTCAGGAGATTTACTGGTAGGTACTCCATTAGTATCTCAAGGTGTTCTGGGCTACACTCCGACACGACTTATACCTCTATTGGGGGTCTGACGTTACCATCCCCTAGGCCCGATATGCGATACTCATAGACGAACGGACCGGACTGTATGTATATTGTCACTGATAGGCTCAGTAGGGTTCCAGGATGAGTTCGCTCATCGGCTTCCCTTGAAGTCAGTACTTGGGCAGCCGTTACGCACAACTAGTGCCGCTGACGTGCTTGTGGTTAAACCCACTGCCAGGTTACTGACGAGTCTTTAGAGTCCCCCACAGATAGTTTCCTAAGTTCGGGCGAAACGTTGTAGAGGCCGTATGGTTTTATGGCTGGATTCGAAAATGCATGTGCGTTTGCGCACGTGTCATATTTCAGACAGATAATACTGGTGGGCTTTGGTTTAAACCGGATCCATGTATTATATTGAGTCGGAATATTTTAGTCTCTCGTATTCGTATTCGGTCAGAATACGGATACAGGTATGTATATACAGGTGAGGGGTATTTTCGTAATCCGTTACGAGAATATTTTAGAAGATGCATTTCTTTTAGTTAATCATTTTGGTTTAAATGGTTAATAGGATTTTGGAAAGGGTGACTCATTCTTTGTGACTCATTACTTCTAGAATGATCACTAATGACTCATGTAATGAGTCATCTAGTGAGTCATTAAGAATTAATGAGTTTTGTTTTGTGAAGAGATATTTGAGGAGATATTTTCATTAGATATTTTCTTTGGTCTTTGATAAATATATCCTCATTTTTTATCTATTCATAAGAGAAGGAAATAAGTGAGAAGTTATTATGCTTGAGTTCTTATGCTCTCTTGATTTTCTTGAGTTCACCATTTCCAAACCCTAGCATCTTCTTCAACCTCCACCCTAACCCTCTCATGTGATGAGAACCCTAGGGTGTTTGAGACAAAGTATTATACTCGTTCTCTATTTCATCTTGGTCATCTCTTTTAGCAGACTTGATGACCGAGTTGCCTCGGTATAGAGGCGGGAGCCCGTTTAAAGATCCGTAGATGTGGTGCCACCTCGACGAGGAGCAAAGAGATCGGAGTTGCCGCAGAGGAGCGTGGGATGATGGCTAAAGACCGAAGGACTCGGATCAATCGGTATAGCCTTTCTACCTCTTTACAGTTTGTTAGTTTACCATTAATGGCAAGATCCGGGTTATAGTATGCGATAGTAATAGTTATAAAAGTTTTTGTTCCACGTTTGGCGTCAGAATAACGGCTGGGGCGCTACCGTAGACTCACATGGCCCGTGAATAGTATGAAATATTCTATCTTGGACCGACTTGCAGGGCCCCAGTGCTTAGAAAATAGGTCCTTATCCCCATTGCCTAAGGCTTTTCCCTACGAGTCGAGATGAATCGAGAAGTTCTCGCAAGGACACTAATTTCCTCACGAGTCGAGACGAATCGAGAAGTTCTCGCAAGGGTTTCCTAACGTCACAGTTAACGCCTGCTAATAGAAGTCCGTTAGGGTCTGTGATACTAGGGTTTTTTACCCGTTGCACCAACGCGTTGGCCGATATATTCCTCGATATGCAATCTTGCTGTTCGGGTGGCCCTGCGACTGTCGTGTCTCTGATCCCTTCGGGGGCTGGACAAGACGTCTTCAAGTAATCTTCCAGGTAATATTACTGTCGGAAGAGAAAGCGTTAGGGATATTCCATGTCGCTTTTTACTTGAGGTTAGGCTCAGTTTGGGAGCCCCGATGAGTCATGACCACTCCACGCTGGAGTGGGATGGTCTCCGATATTCTTTCAGGTCTCATTTGAGTTGTCGTCAAGACCCTGAAGCTAGGGATCTTCCTTTGCTTCGTTGGTTGACAATGTGTCTGCAATATTGAGACGAATGTCGAGATTGTCTTTGGGTTGTCTGTGAACCGTCGAGGTTTGGAACTAGGGGACTTTGCCATGGCTCCGTTTGTTAATGTCACGTCTGTATCCTGCTGGAGGGAGGAAGAACGTTGTTGGATGATCTCTAGGCTGTAGATGTAGCCGTCGAGACTTGGATCCAGGGACTTGCCATAGTTCTAAGGTAGTCTCTAGGTTTTCTGTGAACCGTCGAGATTTGGAACTAGGGGACTTTTTCGTGGCTCCGTTTGTTGACGTCATATCTTCTTCTGGTTGGAACGAGAAGGAACGCCGTTGTTGATCTCTAGGCTGTAGATGTTGCCGTCGAGACTTGGAACTAAGGACTCTACCATGGCTCCGCTTTGTTGGCGTTGCATCTGCATCCTGCTGCAGGGAGGAAGAACGCTGTTTTTGATCTCTAGGTTGTGGATGTAGCCATTGAAATCTAGCTTCCCTTTGACGAAGCCTGATGGGGCAATATGGATCCCTTTTTCGTTCGTGCCCATGGATTGTATACAGGGGTTAATATGATCTCACCTGCAGGGCAAAAGTTTCATTTCATTTTTTTATTTCATTCCACGATGCTCTATTGTTTCAGCTTTTTATATCGCAAAAGTCGCGATTGCCCAATCATTTCGGCTATTTTTTCGCGGTGCCCAATCATTTCGGCTATTTTTATTTTTCTTTACTCGCTTCTTTTTATTGCGAGTTGCCAATAATTTCGGCTATTTTTTGTATGCATATATTTTACTTGTTGATTTTTGTTGCAAATTGACCTATCATTTTGGCTATTTCATTTGCATTTTTGGCTCGCTGATTTTGCTGCGAGTATGGAACTTGGGACCTGATACCAATCTTAGCATCAGCATCGCTGCGACTAGAATATTTCCAGGAGCGAATCATCATTTGCCGTGAAAGGACTTGGAATTTGATACTGATTTAGGCATCAGCATCGCTACCATTGGGACATTGCCAGGAGCGAATCATCATTTGCCTTTGTCGGTTCGAACAAAGGTGGCTTAAGAGCCGTAAGGGTCTCATAAAGATGTTTCTCCCTACAAGTCGTGAGGATCTCGTAGGTGCATTTTTCTCCTTAGGAGTCGTGAGAATTCCTAAGTGTATGTTCTCTTATAAGTCGTAAGGATCTTACAAGAGTATTTTCTCCTTATAAGTCGAGAGGACTTACAAGTGTCATTCACCACATGAGGACATTGCTCGTCGTTGGTGGGACTTGGTGAGGGAAACGTTTATTTGTGCCTGTGAATTGTATACAAGGGCCAATATTGAACCGCTTGTAGGGCAATTTGAGGAATGTGATGGCTTAAGAACAGATTCAGATCCCTATAGCTTAAGGCTTTTTGAATCCTACGAGCCATGAAAGTCTCATAAGAGGAATTCTCCTTACGAGTCGTGAGGAACTCGCAAGTGTAATTTCTCTTTAGGAATCGTGGAGATCCCTAAGTGTGTTGCTCCCTTGTGAGTCGTAAGGATCTCTCGCGGGTATTTTCTCCTCATAAGGTCGAGAGGACCTTGCAGGTGTCTTTATTTTAACGAGATTGCGCCCTTTCGGGTTTTCAAAAACTTGCCGGTAGTCCTGCTGTTTTTACTCACGGCGCCCTTTCGGGTTTTCATCCATGCCCATTTCACTTGTGGACGTACATTTTTTTTTGGCGAGGAAACTCTCGAGAATAGTTTCACTGTATGTGGCATATTTGTTCTCCGGTAGGATTTGAGCCGCAGTCCTCACCGCTGGGACTTGTGGACTTGCACTCCACTACCGCCGTGTTTGAGGCAACGTTGTTAGTTTAGGGACTTCTCGGTCCGTTGTTTGTTTAAAGACATCTCGGTCCAATGTTAGTTTAAGGACATCTCGGTCCATTTTTTGTTTAGGGACATCTCGGTCCGTATCTAGTTTAAGGACATTGCGGTCCGTAGCTAGTTTAAGGACGTTGCGGTCCGTTATTAGTTTTAAGGACGTTACGGTCCATAGCTAGTTTAAGTACGTTACGGTCCGTAACTAGTTTAAGGATGTTCTGGTCCGTTGTTCTCCATGTTTGAGACGGAGTACTGTTGGGTACTACTCTTTTAGTCTTGACTCAAGAAGATAGCAAGCGGACATAGGCGTCGTTATCTATCATTGACCTGGGCCGTGACTCGTCAGGCGTAGTATTTTTTCAGGAATCGGCCATTTATTGGTCGGAAGGGTCTTTCGCCATGCATATCCATGAGCAAGTAGGTTCCACCTTGGTAGACCTGTTCTATCATGTACGGGCCCTCATAGTTTGGCTCGAATTTCCCCTGTTTGGCACGGTTGGGGATCATAGGTCTTTTTACGACTAGCACGAGTTCGCCTTGGCGGAATGTTCTCGGCCTAGCCAATATTTCGTATGAGCGCGTCATCCTTTCTTTGTAAGCTTCTAGGTTTTGCTGTACCATGAGACGAGTTTCATCGAGGGCATCGAGCTCCTCAAGTCGAAGATGGGCATTCTCTTCTCCCGTTAGTTCATACCGAACTTCCAATCGTAGAGAAGATACCTCTATCTCCAGGGGAAGTACCTCTTCCGTACCGAATACTAACGCAAATGGCGTTGTCTTCGTAGTCGTCTTGAACATAGTCTGATAGGCCAAGAGAGCTTCATGCAATCTCTCGTGCCAGTCCTTTTTATTTCTGGACATCGTTTTCTTTATGATCTTTGTCAAGGTCTTATTGAAAGCCTCAGCTAGACCCTTAGCTCGGGTATTATAAACTGAAGAATATCTCCAATCTATTTTATGATGCTGTGCGAAGCGGCTGATCTTATGGCTTCTGTAGGCTTGCCCGTTATTAGAGATAATTCGTCGTGGAGTGCCGAACCGGTAGATGATGCGTGTCTTGAAGAAATGGAGGATATTCTCCGTCTTCACCTCTCTTAGCGGTATTGCTTCTACCCACTTAGAGAAGTAATCGATAGTTGCCAATATGAACCGATGTCCCCTGGACGATGCTGGGTCGATGGGCCCAATTATATCGGTTCCTCACATTTCGAATAGCCAGCTAGCCAATGTTGGGTGTAGCGGATTCGGATGATGGTGGATGAAGTCCCCGTGAATTTGGAACGAGTGACACTGCTTCGCATATTCGAGGCAGTCCTGAACCATTGTGGGCCAATAGTAGCCCATTCTTTTGATCTTCAGCTTCATCTTTGGCCCAGCTTGATGGGAACCGCAGAGTCCGTCATGAGTTTCTTGAACGACCCTTTTTGCTTCTTCTGGTCCCAGGCATCTCAGCCATAGACAATCGAATGACCTCTTAGAAAGAGTACCATTGACGAAAGCGAAAGACAAGGGTCGCTTCATGAGCTGATGTCTTGATGACGTGCCTCCAGGCATTCGATGGGATTTGAAGTATTCTATGAATACTTCTCTCCAATCTTTTGACTTTTCTTCATCCTCCAATTGGAGGGCCTCTTGTTCGGCTGCTTCCTCTCCTTTAGACGTCTTCGGAGATATTTCTGCTGGTGCGAGAATCCGGCGACTTTGCACAATGATCTTTACATCATCGAGGTTTTCGTCGGCCAGTTGTTTAGCGAGCTTAGCTAACACATCCGCCTTGCTATTTTCCGCATGCGGTATGCTTTCTAGGGTGTAGGAGGGGATTTGCGTCAGCAATTGCTGCACTCTTTCTCCATACCTGATCAGTTCCGGTTTGCATGTCTGGTAGTCGCCATTTACTTAGCTAACGACCAGCTGGGAGTCTCCGTATATGAGGAGGTTTTCGATTCCCATGTTGAAAGTAATCTCGAGACATGCTATCAAAGCCTCATACTCAGCTTCATTGTTTGTTCTTGGCTCCGTTAAGGAAAGGGCAAAACGTATTATCCCTCCTTGTAGAGTCACAAAGATAAGGCCCACCCCGGCTTTAATCATGAAGGCGTTTTGCTTTTGCTTTTTTAAGGAGGACGCTCCATTGAAGTAGAGTTCCCATCGGGTATCCTTCCCTTCTTTCTCCCTGTCAATTGTGTCAAACGCATGTTCGTCCGGCAACTCGCAGTTCAAGGGAGAGTCGGCAGGTATCGGATGCTCAGCGAGAAAATCGGCGATGGCCTGGCCTTATATTGCCTTGAGGGGTCGATACACTATCGAGAAATCCATCAAGAGGAGGGCCCATTTGGCAAGACTTCCTGTTAGCATGGCTTTTGACATCAAATACTTGAGAGAATCCACCTTTGATATGAGATGGACCTCATTTGCCAAGGCGTAATGTCGGAGCTTTGTTACTGCGAAGATCAGTGCCTCATGCACCCTCGCGACATGGGTTGCTTTTGCCTCATGCTTTCGTGGTGGGGTCACCCTCCAACTGTCGAATAGAGCAAACCAGTATTGCCGATACAGGTCTTTGACCCAGTCTTTGAAGGTGAAGCGGTCTTCAAGAGGATGCCCCACTACTTGGTGGTAGGAGCAATAATCTGGGTGATGGCCTTCGTCTATTTGTTCGTAGCGCTAAGACTCCGGGAGCACCATCATTTGATGTTTTATGACAAGGTCGAAGATTTTCCTTGTCTTGTCTTGAGGGAAAGAGTACTCACGACCTATCTTTTTCATTAAAGACGGATTGCAGCTGACTTTTCCTCACTCGCGTGGCTTCTTGGATCCGCTTCGCTGTCTTCGAACGTCATTCCCGGTCTTTACCTTATTGTTACTTCTACGTCGGGCTTTCTTTTTGCCACAAGAGTGCATAACGGTTTGAGGGTGAAGGGGATCGTCATCCTCCGTAGCCTGCCGAATGATACGCTATGACCTGACTTTTTCGTAAATGGCCCTTTCGTGGTTGTGTTCATCCCGAACCCTTTGACCTGCTTCTCTTATTAGTTTGTCAATCTGCTCTTCGAATGACGGACTTGATATTCGTATAGCGGGATCTTGCTCTGGTTCGACATCAATGCTATCTGGAAATGTATTCGCTTCTCCACCGGAGTTATTTATGACATGGCAGCCATGGAATCGCTCCCGTTTCTTGGACCGAACGTATCCAAGGCCGGTCGTCTCCATTCTCCCGTTGGCCATCTTTCGTTGAGTCCTAGGAACATTCTAAATCTTGTTATAGAACTGGACTTGTCGAGCAGTCTGTTTGAAAGATACACCTTGGCATCTCAATAGCCTTTTCAGTCCCTCTGCGTAATACCTGGGCAGACGGATTGGTTGAAGCCTGTCGAGCACAGGTTCGGCACCGTTCCATACTTCTTTCTCCACTTTAATCTCCGTAGATTGGTAGAAAAGGATCGCCTTCTCACCACTTTGCTTAGGAGGGATGTAGAAGGTCTGCAGCTCTTGCACGCTGTACATACCAAGTGCATCAAGTTCTTTGTAATGCCGCTGCGGGACCAGGGTAATATGTAAACTCTGGTCAGCTCCAGCAAAGGTCTGTATTGACGGGCGGACAGAGAATACTGCGTTAGCCTCGTCCTCAGAGTCACTTCCAAAGACCAGCATAGAAGTAGATGGTCCTAGCCTATTGCCTTGGGGTTGTCCCGAGTAGACCATCTCTTCATCTTCTTCGGTATCGCTCCCGAATATCGGGATAGTAGCGATGGCTTTTTTTATTCTCCGGTTTGCGACGTCTTTCCATGTCTTCGAAGTCTGGTAAGAAGTATTTGGCGTCTTCATATTTGCAAACTTCATTTACGGAGAATGGGTTCAGCTCCCCTGTAACTGTGTACTCGATGCCGTCCTTAAAGTACTTCATACACTGATGTTGTGTAGAAAGGAAGATGTTGTACTCATATAACCAGGGTCTGCCGAGCAAAGCGTTGTAGCAAGTCTTGGCGTCAATAACATGGAACTTGATGTCAGTGACGAGCAGCCCGAAGTGTAATATCGGTATTATAGACCCGAGCGTTTGTGATGATTGGGAGCCAAAACCGGAGATGGTAATTTTATCCCGAACCAAGTGTTGAACGTTCATGCAATTCTCCTTCAGTACTCTTACATTGAGAAGGTTGACGGAGGACCCGTTGTCAACCAGGATCTTCTCTATCTTGATGTCATGGCAATACCCGGTTACATACAGTGGAAGGTTGTGCTCGCACGTTCCGAGAAGGAGGTCTTCATCGCTGAAGGTGGTATTAGCCGTATGGACTTCTTCCAGCTCGTCCTTCATCTTTTCTTCCGCCGGGAAGGCTTGAAACGTATCGGGTTTTTGTAACTCCTTGAGCAGGGAATCTCGTGCTTCTTTAGACAAGAGAAGGGCATCCAAGATACTCAATTGGGAGGGTATCTTTCTCAGATGAGCCAGGACATTGTAATCCACCTTGTTCTTCTTGAGCGGATCCTTAGCTATGAGCTCTTGATAACTCTATCATCGAGAACAATCTCCTCAGAGAACTTTTCCTTTCCCTTGTCCCTTTTACCTGAACATTTGTTTGAAGGTCCGAGATTCTTTTCAGGCAACGTACGGTTACGCGGTTGAATGTTCTCACGGTTCTTCATTTCCTCTTCCTTTTCAGAGGTAGATTCCTTGAAGAGAGGGTCAGGGGCTATTTCTTCGTCAGAATCGCTCCCGAAGGTAAGAACTTGGGGTTTTGCTCTTGTCGGGATGGCATCAACCATGTGACAGTTACGGGCTGTTTCTTCACGCTCGTCTGTCGTGCTTCTCTGCTTCCGACGGGCTTTGCGCTTTACTCGCTTGAAGTGTTGTCAGTGGGCAACGTATCCCTGCCACCACTTCTTGAAGGCATTGCACCCTTCGGTAGTGTGTGTGACCCTCCGATGATACAAGCAGCATTTCGGATGGACATCCGGTTCGTCGGGTCACGTATCCCCGGAAGTATTTTCTTTGGAAGGTGGCTGCTTCATTCCCATCGACAGAGCTTTGGCGAACTGCTTCCTTATCTTGATTCTGCTCCTTCTGGTGGCAAGGGCACTTTGATCCGGTTGAGGTACTTTATAGTTTCTCATTACCGAAGCTTTTTTGGCCTGACACCGGCGCTTGACCTTTTCATAAATGGTCGCTTCACGTTCTCGATCAGCCTTGCTCTTTTGAAGTGCTTCGTTTAGCAGCTTATCGATGAGGTCATCCGACGGTTCCATGGGTTTTGGTTCTGGATCTACCCCCAGTTTCTCTACGTCAGAAGCTTCTTTGCCGTTTATCGACAAGTGAGAGATCATGTGGCAACTCGCCACATACTCCTCGGGTTCTTCTGACGAGTCGTCTCCTTCATCAATGTCACTGTCTCCGTTTTCAATAATATGCTTGAGGAATTCTTTCAGTGTGACTGGGGTCCGCTCTTTTTGGTTGTATTCCTCCAGCGCGTCGATGTACTTTTGCAGACCCGTATGATTGTCATCGAGCTGCATGGGCTTCTTGGCCTTCTTCTTTTTCTTTGAAGACTTCGGAGGCTTGGCCTGAAGGTTTTGTCCATCGTTACCAACTTTTGGCGTTGGGCGCGGCTTCAGCATTCCGTCAATAATTTCAGGCTCCAGCGGGATTTTTCACCTAATCGTCGGACATGCTTGAAGATCCTTCAACATTCTTTTAGTTTTAGCTGAAAGGACTACTTCCCACGGAGCTTCTTCCACAAATGAGCACGATGCCCCTGGCGTATCCACCTTTTTAGGAGCATGCTATTGCGGCTGGTTTACCTTCCAGTTTTATGACAACACGAACTTGCCCTGCTGGTACTGGTCTTTGACCCAGTTTTTAAAGACGTAGCAATTTTTGATTGGGTAGCCCACTATTCGGTGGTAAGGACAGTAATTGGGATTATTGACGTCGCCCGATTGCAGTGGGCGTCTCGGATCCGGCAGAGTGATGAGCCTGTTGCGCACCGCCAGTTCGAATAGTCTCTTCGTTTTATCCCGGGAAAACGATAAGGAAGTCTCAACTTCTCTTCGAGGGCTCGCGGTCTGCTGTTTTAGCGAATAACCGGTTTCGGGTCACTCGATTGTTTTTGAGCGTTGTCGACGAAGGTCGCTTTCCCTTTGTCCATTTCATTCCGAAGATCTGTCTTTGAAGAGGACGGTCTATGGCCCATTTGGTCCATTTCGGCCAGTTTGTCAATCAAGACCTGAAAGGTGGTTGGCTTGAAGAACATCATAAACTGGGATATAGTTGCCTGAGGATCAAAGGTCCCCACGAACATGCCCACAGCAGGAGCTTCTTCTATGCGTTGTTTACACTTTGACCATAGGTTCCGCCACCGAATTGCGTACTGAACCCAAGTTTCTTTCGGCTTCACTCTGGCGTTGATTAATGTCGTGATCGGGGTGCACTTGCGAACCACTGTGTGAAAAGTAGTTCCATCTCCGTAAATGTCTTGACGGAGTCATTTGGGAGCTCGGAGTACCATTCAAATACTGTCTCCGCCAAGCTGCCGACAAATTGGCGAAGCAATAGTTTGTCATTGCCTCCAGTATTGTCGCATAGAGCTCTGAATTGAGCAACATGTTGGTGCGGATTGCCCGTCCCCTTATACACATGGAATTTGGGGATCGTATACCCTGGTAGGTATTTAATTTAGTCGTACCAGCCTGGATAAGGTCGCCCAGTTCTGACGACTTGTCCTGCCGCTTCGTTCGTTTGATGAGCTCGTATCTGCTGAGCTATGTAGTCATCAAGGGTAGCTTTGGAGATCGTCTCCTCCCTGGCTTCTGATAAAGCCGAAGGAGGGTTTGATGTTTCTCCTCTGTCGTCTTCAAGGATTATTGGAGGGTCTTCGGCCAAAGGATCCGGTTGGATCATCATCCCCACCATGTCTTGAAACAAAAGAACCATTTGTTTTATATTAGCCGCTTGTTCTGTGGTCTCTTTATCTTTCTTTTCAAGCACCCTCCATAGGAATTCGGTGTCGGTCTCCTGCTCCTGGCGTTGTTCCGACGATACTTCCGGGCTTTCTTTCTGCCCAGTAAGTGCGGCCATCCTTGTCAACATCTCCTGGAGCTTTTGTTGTTGCTCTTAAGCTTTCTTCATAGACAGCGTGAGTGGTCGATGACTCACGGAAGCACGACTATCCTCTTTTCCGGATGCCATGTAGACGGTATGCACAACCATGCCCACAGACTTGGGGCGTTTGGGTCCACTGCCTTTGATATTTGCTGCTAGTGGTGGGAGATTCTCAGGCCTTCTCTTTCTGTGGGAGGTCGAGGTTGAAAGGGTCGTTGCGGCAGGCACCCATGCAGATGATACCTTTCGTGGTATGGCGGTTGGATGGTCCTCCTCTGGCCGAGCTTTCGTCTTCTTCAGCCGGCGAGAGTAATCTTTGTCAATTACACAGTCTTGGACTTTCCGCCAAACTCTGTGGATCTTAGAGGATAACCACTGAGGAGGCTGTTCCGGCTTCACCTGTGTTGTGTTTTTGATAGGCGAAGGAGATTTCTTCAGAATGGCAGTTGGCGAGTTCTTGTGCACCCTCCTGAGTAACTCGAAGCTGTTCCTTGTTGGAACAGCAGCATCAGTTTCCATCGTTGGAGATGGCGGGGTAAGTCCAGAAGGAGAGTTGCCCCCAGCTTTCCTCACTCGGCGCCAGTGGCGATGTCAAGCATGTCTTGCGGATGGGATCACCTCAGTTGTAGAAGCTACCTTGTCATGCCCCTTGCTTCGATGAGAGGCTGCTTTTGGTGCCAACCTGTCAAAGACTGACGTCCGTTGAGAGGGAACATCTAGCCTGTCGAAGACTGACTTTCGAATAGGGGAAGCACTTGTAATGATCTCACCCGTAGCAGGAGTTGGAACGGCCAGTCATGTGAAGACCGATCCCTTAGCAGTAGAATCCCCTTTGATGACTTCTGTCACGCCCCGCTTCCCAAAGTACGCTAAGGTAGGCACGTGACATAGCCAACCATACTACCTATGGATAGGAATTATCCTTCCACAGTCACATTACGGCTGTAGAGATATCAAGAACAATAAATAAACTATCTAGCACATGTCCATAAGCCAAAATAAAATGAGTCAAGAATAAATAATGCGGAAGCAAGAGATCCAATACAAGAATAACTGGAATGTATGTCCCATAATGCAGGCTCACATCAGGAATAAAATAATACTGAAAAGTAAAAGAACCAACTACTAAGGAGTCCTCACTGCTCAGCCTGATGGCTGAAGTACTCCTGCTAAGACTGCAACAAAGGTACGGAATCTGGGCCATGCAAAATCCAGACATCAGCGCGTCATGTCATCAAGCAATAAAATATAAACAGGGCAACAAGACATGCAAGTATAATCATAAATGGTAAAGCAGATGTAATAGCAATATAAATCAGGGCAGTAAAGGGTAGTGTGCAGTGAGTAAACTAAACTGGTTTATTGGGTTATCTACTCTCAAGTCTTTGAAATCAATTTGATGAGTCATCGATGTAACTCAATAGTATCCCGTGCGTGCCCGGGACCATGGTCAAGATTCTCGGGCTGAATCCGAGTCGTGCCGCTAGGCAGTAAAAGGGTAGTATGTAAAGATGAGTGATGTCAGCATCATCACCCCGGGGCTGGCCTAGCCCGTAAGACTGATCAGAACAGGTATAGAACTATCGAGTTACAAGTTAGGTTTCATCATTGATTTCCACATATCCCCAAGTCAAAAGTGTTCAAGTCAGGTATTAAGTGATCTAAAGCTAGTGCCAACACGGGATCAGGTAGGTACAGGTTTGTCTGGATAGACAACAGGAACGGTCCGTAAGGACAACAGATCAAGTTGCTTGGCATTAGACACAAGATCAGATAACAGGTAAAACCATGGTACATCAGGTCAAGTCAAATAATGTATATAGGTGTCATGTCATGTCAAGAGTAGTACGGTACCATGTCGGGTCAAGTAACAGGTGTAGCAAGTCATGTTAGGGTGTACAAGATATCATGTGGGTGCTCATAATCAAACTGGCATAAACATGGTATACAACAAACACGGGTACTAATAGAACAATAAACTGGAACATGTAATATGATATGCAACAGGTACAGATTAAGGTGTGTAGATGCACGATTATCAGTTTAGGTTTAAGGGATAGTTTCATCATTATGTATCTTACACTTACATGAATATCGAATAATAAAATCACAGTACATGTATTAAATGGCGTAGGGATGCAATTATATATATAAAACAGGTTAGATTTATGCAAATGGTCGTCCGACAGGGTATAACATATAAAAGGGGTACTGTGGGCTATGCAAATAATTGTTATAAGATTTAAATATGAATGTGGGTGCTATGTATAATAGAACTAAATGCAACTTGGTATGTTTCGGGCTATGAATCTAAAATGATATAACGGGACGTCGAATGTTAAAATGGAAATTATGGTATTAAATGTAAACTACAGGTTTAACGTGCACTTAAATAGGCATATAGTAATTTAAATAGCATATATAGTAATTTAAATAACATGTAGCAAGTTTCACTTGCCTCGACGGATCGCGAAGCGGTAAACGGAACGTCACGCGTCGGCGGGAAAAGTTCGCGACGCACGCACGGTACACGGAATGAGTCCAAACAACGAACAGTGGGATCACACGGGTCAGAGGTCCTCGCTGGGTCGTCGGGATCGTCGACGTCGTGGTCAACTCTGGCGATCTTGACAGAACAACGATCACAAGAAACAAGATCTTAAGAAAAAAAGAAAAGAAAGCAAGAAAAAGAGAATAGAGGAGGAATGTGTGTACGATGTCTTACTGGGTTGCAGAGAGGTGTGCTAGCAGTGGCGGCAAGATCGACGGCGGTGAGGGACGCCGGTGAAGGGTTTCTGAAGAGCCAGGGTTTGGTTAGGGTTTGGGCTCGGGTTAGAAGTTGCTGGGGTTTTGTGTGCAGGATTTTGGTTGCTGGAGGGAGAGCAGAGGAGAGGGAGGAGATGGAGATGTCGATGGTGAATGGTCCGCGACGATGGAAGGCAGCGTTGGGTTCTAGGTTCTCTCTCGGGTGTGTGTGCAGGGGGACGAGAGACTCGGGAAGAAGAAAGAGAAGAAGAAGAGGGAGAGGAGGAGAAGAGGAGATGATGAGGCTCGGTTTGAGGTTGAGGAGGTGATGGAGTTAGGGTTAGGATTTGAGCGAGGCGATGGGTTTATGGGTTCGGAGGAGAAGCTATGGGTTTTAGAAAAAAGAAGAAGGAGAAATATACAAAGGAAGGTGACGGGATCCGTTGGCGGTGACGAGAATCGAGGAATGCACAGTGATCGCGAGAGGTGAGAGAGAGAGCGCGAGAGGAGAGAGAAAGGAGAGAGAGAGCTGCGCTCGGTAGAGAGAGAAAGAGAAGGAGAAAGAAAGAGAGGGAGACGTGGGGCCCGGTGATTTGAAGGGATAAATTCTGATTGGTTGGGAAAAATATAAGAGAAAAGATAGAAGAGAAAGAGAGATTTGGTGGTGGGGCCCAGAGCAAGCAAGGAGAGCCCTGATTGGCTCGGGAAAAAGATATTGGGTTTTGGAAAAAAATTATAAAAGATTTTTAATAGTTAAAGAAAATCTCGCTG
This sequence comes from Agapanthus africanus, assembly GCA_030015575.1. Taxonomy (NCBI): domain Eukaryota; kingdom Viridiplantae; phylum Streptophyta; class Magnoliopsida; order Asparagales; family Amaryllidaceae; genus Agapanthus; species Agapanthus africanus. Next base: position 123,021,007 of record CM057350.1, on the reverse strand, counting down.
GCTGAGAAAAAGAAAGTAAAAGATTTCCAACTTAAAATATTTTCTTATGCTGATAAAATATTTTAAAACTGATCAAAGAATTTTAAAAAAATAAATAGCATTTGGCGGAATACAAAATATTTCAGAATTGCGCCCGGGTCGGGTCCAAAAATTTGGATTTGAAATATGAAAATTATTAGCAAGTTCTAAAAATTAAAATGAAGGATTTTGTAACAGAAAAGCATACCCCAAGAACGGACGCACGTACGTGCGCGTAGCCGTCCAAACACGTCCGTTTCACTGAACGGGACGAGAACACGATGCGAGAACGCTACCACAGGGTTAGGGGTATCAAGCAGGCCATGTCATGTATTTTTAAATTATTTTAAGTGACCTAAATTGTTATATGTAAAATATGTAATGTCGGGGTAATCTATAACTAGGAAACAACAAGCTAAGATAAGCGGGTCGAATATAATGTAACTGCCATTCACAACCAAACATGATAAATGAAATAAATACCATAAACCACATATACGGCAACAGAGATTGGTATAATTGAACTCGGTTGTTACATTATACGCAACTACAAAAAGAATTTCGTCCTCAAAATTCCAAAACAAGAAAGGATAAACAATCAATCAAACTATAAGAAAAGATGGGGAAATTTCTGCCAGATTTCATCTTCACGTTCCTAAGTTGACTCTCCATGTAAGCGATTCCCCCAAGAAACAAGTACAAGAGGGATAACCTTGTTCTTAAGAACCTTTTCCCTTCGATCCACAATCGCAATCGGTCGCTCCTCAAAAGTCAAGTCTTCTCGTACAGTCAGCCCAGAATGATCCAACACATGTGTTTCATCTCAAACATACTTACGGAGTTGAGATACGTGAAACAAGTCATGAACATTCGCCAAGAATTGCGGTAACGCCAATCGATACGCTACCTCACCAACACGCTCCAAGATCTCGAAAGGTCCGACGAATCGAGGACCGAGCTTTCCTCGATTTCCGAAACGAATCACCCCTCTAGTCGGTGATATCTTCAAGAATACCAAATCACCCACGGCGAACTCTAGAGGTCTTCTCGACGTATCTGCCCAACCCTTCTGTCGGTCTTGTGCTGCTTTCATATGATTCCGAATTGCATTAACTTTCTCAACTGTCTGCACAACCAAATCTGGTCCCAACAATTTTCGTTCACCGACATCGTCCCAATAAACAGGTGAACGACACTTGCGACCATACAAAGCTTCAAATGGAGCCATCTGAATAGTTGCCTGGAAACTGTTGTAGTAAGAAAACTCCACCAAATGTAGATGATCCTCCCATGAACCCTTGAAGTCCAACATGCAAGCTCTCAACATATCTTCAAGAGTTTGGATCATTCTCTCTGACTGGCCGTCTGTTTGAGGATGATAGGCTGTGCTAAACTTCAATCGAGTCCCCAAACTTTCCTGTAAGCTTCTCCAGAAGTGTGATAAGAACCGAGTGTCACGATCGGACACGATGCTCACCGGTACTCTATGCAATCTTACAATCTCCTGCATATACTGTTCTGCCAAAGTTTCTGTTGATTAACCAACCCGTAAAGGAATGAAATGAGCTGCCTTGGTCAAACGATCAACAATCACCCATACTGCATTGTTGCTTTTTGGACTCCGCGGTAGAGCTGTTACGAAATTCAGGGTTATATGTTCCCACTTCCACTAAGGAATCGGAAGTGGTTGCAATAAACCAGCAACCCTTTGATGTTCAGCCTTAACTTGCTGACACACCAAGCACTTTGCCACAAAGCGGGCAATCTCCCGTTTCATGCCTTCCCACCAGAAATGATGTCGTATATCTCGGTACATCTTCGTGCCTCCTGGATGTACGGAATATGCTGAACCGTGTGCCTCCTTCATAAGTTCTTCGCGAATATCTCCCTTTGGCACACACACCCGGCTACCATATCTCAACAAACCATCTTCATGGATCAATAAGTCAGTTCGAAGTCCAGCTTCAACCTGTTCTCGAAACTTTTGCAATGTAGGGTCCTGCGACTGCGCTACTTTAATATTCTCGACCAATGACGAATGTACTTGCAGCTGCATCAACTGTCCCGAAGAATGCGGTAGCACAACCTCCAAATCAAATCTTCGAAAGTCTTCAATGAGTTCCTTCTGTGCAGTCAACATCTGAATTGCTGGCAACCGACTGAGCGCATCCAGCACAACATTAACTTTTCCCGGATGGTACTTAAGATCAAGATCGTAGTCAGCCATCAGCTCCAACCATCTACGCTGCCTCATATTAAGCTCTTTCTGCGTGAACACATACTTCAAGCTTTTATGAACGGTGAAAACCTCGACCCTTTCGCCCAAAAGGTAGTGACTCCAAATCTTTAAAGCGAAGATCACAGCCGCAAGCTCTAAGTCTTGAGTTGGGTAATTCTTCTCATGGGTCTTCAACTGTCTCTATGCGTACGCTACAACCTTCCCATGCTGCATCAAAACACATCCCGATCCTTTCCCAGATGCGTCGCTGTGAATTACCAATCCTCCAGAATTGTCTGGCACGATCAGAATAGGGACGGTTATCAATCTCTGCTTCAACGTCTCAAAAGCTGACGCAGACCTATCCATCCACACAAATGGTACCTCTTTGCGCGTAAGCTTAGTCAACGACTCCGCCAGACGAGCAAAGTTCTCCACGAACCTTCTGTAATACCCGGCGAGTCTAAGAAAACTTCTTATCTCCGCAACATTCTTCGAAATCGGCCAATCTCGAACTGCTGTAATCTTTTCGGGATCAACGGCGATTCCATCGCCAGACACAACATGCCCCAAAAACTTTACTTCTTCCAGCTAAAACTCGCACTTGCTCATCTTTGCATACAGTTTTTCTTGTATCAGCGTCTGCAGTGCGATCTTCAAATGTTCTGCATGCTCTTCAATACTCTTCAAATAGACCAGAATATCATCAATTAACACCACTATAAACTGGTCCAAGAATGGTGAAAAGATTCGGTTCATCAAGTCCATGAATATCGCCGGTGTATTCGTTACTCCGAAGGGCATCACTAAGTACTCATAATGCCCATACCGAGTTCGGAAAGCCGTCTTGCAAATATCTTCTGTTTTCACTCGGACCTGATGATATCCGGATCGCAAGTCCAGCTTCGAGAATACCCTCGCGCCACTAAGCTGCTCAAATAATTCGCCAATACGAGGAATCGGGTACTAGTTCTTAATAGTCACCCGGTTTAATTCTCGATAGTCGATGCACATCCTTCTTATGCCATCTTTCTTCTTGACTAGAAGAACTGGAGCTCCCCACGGCGAGTTACTGTTTTGGATCCAACCCTTCTCGAGTAACTCAGTAACCTACTTCTTAACTTCTTCCAACTCCACTGGTGCCATTTGATAATACGCTTTAGAAACTGGCGCTGCACCCGGAATAAGATCAATTGCGAACTCCACGTCTCGCTTCGGCGGTAAACCTGAGATGTCTTCAAACATGTCCGTGAAATCTCGAACAACAGCTGGCTCTTCACTTTTATCAACCTCCATCGACGAAAGAACATTAGTTGTCGGCCGAGCCCTAAACTCGACTGGCCCGACAGAACTGCTTCCTCCAATAAAGATAAACTCTGAATGTCCAAGAATTTGGAAAATTACTTTCTTTGCCCTACAATCGATGTGAGCGTGGAAATTGCCGAGAAAATCCATTCCCAAGACGACTCCATAGCTGCCCGTATCAATCACCAAGAAATCTGCAAAAAGCTTCCATCCGCAAACAACAACTGTACAATCTTTACACACTCTACTAGATATGATTTTCTCATTCCCAGTGTGTATGTCCCAGAAACTAGACGGGGTCGTGCAGGTAATCGAGTGTGTAGCTATAAACTTGGACGACATAAAACAACAGGATGCACCAGAATCAAATAACGCTAATGCGGGAAAACCATGAACAAGTAGAATACCTGAAACAACTTCCCCCGAAGCCTTAGCTTCCTCAGCCGTCAAGGTAAAAGCTCGAGCCTGATTAGGTCCTTGAGTCAGCTGCTTCTGTCCTTGAAATAGTTTATGCGGTGGCTTCCGAATATCATCCCTCGTACGAAGCTTCGACGGACAAGCGTTGATAGTGTGATCTACCGACCCACAAACCAAACAGAGTCCCTGCCTCCTTCGACAATCTTTTTGCACGTGTCCAGGTAAATGGCAGTAGTCAAAAATAACGGTCCTCCTCTGATCAACAACAGGCTTCTTCATCGGTGTTACGCCACGACGGTTCACTGGAATACCCCTGCGTCCATGTGCTCGGTTTGGTGCAAATGCCGGCTTCCGTACTGTAACTGCTGTTTGCTGTGAACTCCCAGTCTTCCCAAATAAGCTCTGCTGTTCTCGGGCTGCCGTAAGTACCTGTGAGAAAGTAGTCAAACCCAGGGAGACAATCTGCCTCTGGATGTCCACATCCAAACTGCGCATGAACCTCCTTGCCCTATCCTTATCATCGGCAACCAACGGTCCAGCGAATCTACTGAGCCGCGTCCACTCCGCTGCATGTACATCTACAGGTGCACCGTTCTGCTTTAGACTAATAAACTTCTCCTCCATTTCCTCCCGTGCAGTCCGCGGGAAGAACTTCTCCAGGAAACTCTTTGAAAAATCCGCCCACTTGATCGGCTTGGGCAAGCGGGTCTCCTCCACAAGCCACCATTCACGGGCGTAATCCACCAACTGGATGCGTACTACATCCACCATTTTATCATCTGGGATCTGTGCTGCAATGAGTAGATTCTCCGTGTCAACCAGCCACTGCTCCGCTGGCAACGGCTCCTCTAAGCCAGTAAAGACAGACGGACCCAGTCTCCTGAAATCTGCTACGGTCCCCATATGATCTACTGGTCTGGCCCCAACATTGTTCACGGACTGCTGAACGGTCCGCAAACCTTCCTGAAAAGATTCAGTTTGCTGCTGGATCAGCTCGATCTGCCGCTTTTGGTTCTCTAACATTCCACGTATTACTCCAAGCATAGCGGCTTCGTCAACACGCCTTTGGTACGTCTTCAGATTCTTGTCTGCCATATTCCTAAAATCAAAACACCCAAGGATTAGCAGGATAACAGATTCAAAATATAGATCAAGGCTAGAACTTCGAGTTACTTAAATAGTGTACCGCATTGTAACTATGCCGCGGTATCATAACTACAATTACATAACTCCACCCAAGTCGCCTAAGTTCTAGAGATAAACAAGGAATCAGGTTTTGAGTCGATATGCAAAGGAGGTCTGCATATCGTAAAAGTATAATCAGGAGGAGGTTAAGATTCAAGAACGGTAAAACGACAAAGTGGCAGGACATGTTTCCTAATCACGAGTATTCTGATTCATGTATTGGGTACAATACCCAACTACAAAAGAATCAACCCGATTAACCTATGGCTCTGATACCAAAAGAACCATGTCACGCCCTACTTCCCACAGTACGCTAAGGTAGGCACGTGACATAGCCAACCATGCTACCTGTGGATAGGAATTATCCTTCCACAGTCACATTACGGCTGTAGAGATATCAAGAACAATAAATAAACTATCTAGCACATGTCCATAAGCCAAAATAAAATGAGTCAAGAAAAAATAATGTGGAAGCAAGAGATCCAATACAAGAATAACTGGAATGTATGTCCCATAATGCGGGCTCACATCAGGAATAAAATAATACTAAAAAGTACAAGAACCAACTACTAAGGAGTCCTCACTGCTCAGCCTGATGGCCGAAGTACTCCTGCTCGGACTGCAACAAAGGTACGGAATCTGGGCCATGCAAAACCCAGACGTCAGCGCGTCATGTCATCAAGCAATAAAATATAAACAGGGCAACAAGACATGCAAGTATAATCATAAATGGTAAAGCAGATGTAACAACAATATAAATCAGGGCAGTAAAGGGTAGTGTGCAGTGAGTAAACTAAACAGGTCTATTGGGTTACTATTCTCAAGTCTTTGAAATCAATTTGATGAATCATCGATGTAACTCAATAGTATCCCGTGCGTGCCCGGGACCACGGTCAAGATTCTCGGGCTGAATCCGAGATGTGCCGCTAGGCAGTAAAAGGGTAGTATGTAAAGATGGGTGATGTCAGCATTATCACCCCGGGGCTGGCCTAGCCCGTAAGACTGATCAGAACAGGTATAGAACTGTCGAGTTGCAAGTTAGGTTTCATCATTGATTTCCCCATACCCCCAAGTCAAAAGTGTTCAAGTCAGGTATTAAGTGATCTAAAGCTAGTGCCAACACGGGATCAGGCAGGTACAGGTTTGTCTGGATAGACAACAGGAATGGTCCGTAAGGACAACATGTCAGGTTGGTTGGCATTAGACACAAGATCAGATAACAGGTAAAACCATGGTACATCAGGTCAAGTCAAATAATGTATATAGGTGTCATGTCATGTCAAGAGTTGTACGGTACCATGTCGGGTCAAGTAATAGGTGTAGCAAGTCATATCAGGGTGTACAAGATATCATGTGGGTGCTCATAATCAAACTGGCATAAACATGGTATACAACAAACACGAGTACTAATAGAACAATAAACTGGAACATGTAATATGATATGCAACAGGTACAGATTAAGGTGTGTAGATGCACGATTATCAGTTTGGGTTTAAGGGATAGTTTCATCATTATGTATCTTACACTTACATGAATATGGAATAATAAAATCACAGTACATGTATTAAATGGCCTAGGGATGCAATTATATATATAAAACAGGTTAGATGTATGCAAATGGTCGTCCGACAGGGTATTACATATAAAAGGGGTACTGTGGGCTATGCAAATAATTGTTATAAGATTTAAATATGAATGTGGGTACTATGTATAATAGAACTAAATGCAACCTGGTATATTTCGGGCTATGAATCTAAAATGATATAACGGGACGTCGAACGTTAAAATGGAAATTATGGTATTAAATGTAAACTACAGGTTTAACGTGCACTCAAATAGGCATATAGTAATTTAAATAGCATATATAGTAATTTAAATAGCATGTAGCAAGTTTCACTTGCCTCGACGGATCGCGAAGCGGTAAACGGAACGTCACGCGTCGGCGGGAAAAGTTCGCGATGCGCGCACGGTACACGGAATGAGTCCAAACAACGAACAGTGGGATCACACGGATCAGAGATCCTCGCTGGGTCATCGGGATCGTCGACGTCGTGGTCAACTCCGGCGATCTTGACAGAACAGTGATCACAAGAAACAAGATCTTAAGAAAAAAAGAAAAGAAAGCAAGAAAAAGAGAATAGAGGAGGAATGTGTGTACGATGGCTTACTGGGTTGCAGAGGGTTGTGCTAGCAGTGGCGGCGAGATCGACGGCGGTGAGGGACGCCGGTGAAGGGTTTCTGAAGAGCTCGGGTTTGGTTAAGGTTTGGGCTCGAGTTAGAAGTTATTGGGGTTTTGTGTGCAGGATTTTGGTTGCTGGAGGGAGAGCAGAGGAGAGGGAGGAGATGGCGATGGTGGATGGTCGGTGGTGATAGAAGGCAGCGTTGGGTTCCAGGTTCTCTCTCGGGTGTGTGTGCAGGGGGACGAGAGACTCGGGAAGAAGAAAGAGAAGAAGAAGAGGGAGAGGTGGAGAAGAGGAGATGATGAGGCTCAGTTTGGGGTTGAGGAGGTGATGGAGTTAGGGTTAGGATTTGAGCGAGGCGATGGGTTTATGGGTTCGGAGGAGAAGCTGTGGGTTTTAGAAAAAAGAAAAAGAAGAAATATACGAAAGAAGGTGACAGGATCCGTTGGCGGTGACGAGAATCGAGGAATGCACAGTGACCGTGAGAGGTGAAAGAGATTGCGAGAGGAGAGAGAGAGAGAGCTGCGCTCGGGGGAGAGAGAAAGAGAAGGAGAAAGAAAGAGAGGGAGACGTGGGGCCCGGTGATTTGAAGGGATAAACTATGATTGGTTGGGAAAAATATAAGAGAAAAGATATAAGAGAAAGAGAGATTTGGTGGTGGGGCCCAGAGCAAGCAAAGAGAGCCCTGATTGGCTCGGGAAAAAGATATTGGGTTTGGGAAAAAATTTATAAAAGATTTTTAATATTTAAAGAAAATCTCGCTGGCTGAGAAAAAGAAAGTAAAAGATTTCCAACTTAAAATATTTTCTTATACTGATAAAATATTTTAAAATTGATCAAAGAATTTTAAAAAAATAAATAGGATTTGTTGGAATACAAAATATTTCAGAATTGTGCCCGGGTCGGGTCCAAAAATTTGGAATTGAAATATGAAAATTATTAGCAAGTTCCAAAAATTAAAATGAAGGATTTTTTAATAGAAAAGCATACCCCCAAGAACGGACGCACGTACGTGCGCGTAGCCATCCAAACACGTCCGTTTCACTGAACGGAACGAGAACACGATGCAAGGACGCTACCGCAGGGTTAGGGGTATCAAGCAGGCCATGTCATGTATTTTTAAATTATTTTAAGTGACCTAAATTGTTATATGCAAAATATGTAATGTCGGGGTAATCTATAACTAGGAAACAACAAGCTCAGGTAAGCGGGTCGAATATGAAGTAACTGCCATTCATAACCAAACATGATAAATGAAATAAATACCACAAACCACACATACGGCAACAGAGATTGGTATAATTGAACTCGGTTGTTACAACTTCGTTTACCGGGGCTGGAATGGCTATCCGTTTCGGGATAACTCCTTCAGGTATTGCAGACCTCTTTACGGGCCCAGTGGAGTTTTGGCTCAGCCTATCGAAGAATGATGCGGCCGACTTGGATGACCCGTTGAGAGGGGCCATGGTGGTTGCGAGCCGATCAAAAACCGACTTCTTTGGAGCCTCTTGTGATGGTATTGAAGCATTGAAGCTCATTGGAGGGAGCATGTTCCCGAAGAACAGTCCAGTGGTGGCCTGAGTCACCTGCTCCACTGGCATCGCAAAGATGGAGGCCGCGTGGGTCCCATAAGTCACTCCTCCAACAGGGACGGAGTGGGAGTTGCTGTCGCAATTGGTGTAGTTGGAGGCCATCGATATCATCTTCTCTTCTGCACGGAGCAAGACACCAAATCTTAGTACCTCAAATCCAGGGGCAACCATATTAAACTGCAATCCGTTCACGAGCACGACACATGAAGTGTGCAGTGGAAAGAGGAAAAGGTCCCACCGGACGTGCCAGAATCTGGTTACCGCCGAAAACAGAGACGAAGCCGCGTAGGTCGTCGTGCCTGAATTCGGGGGCAGATGCTATTTGGGTTTATCTGTCTACCTCTCCGAATATACCAAGTTGATTTATGGAACCGTGCATCGAAGGTCTGGACGAATGCGGCCGTTAAAGCAGACTTCATTAGATTCCCCCTCGTTTGCGGGTTTTTTTTATTGTGGGGACGCTTTTCCCTGCAGGCGCAAACCTCTGCAGTTAATTACGTTATGTATCGCGGTAACCACTTTCTCCGGCTCCAGAAGGTCACTTCGTGTCGTGTGTATGTGTTTTATTTTTGGTTGCCCATGGATTGTATACGAAGACTAATTTGCGTTGTCGCCCATAGGACGTGGATTAGTCCAAATCCGTATATTCTTATATTTGGGTTTGGCTTGATTTAGGGATCGTTAACCTTGTTTGAGATTAAGATCAACTTAAATATTTATTAAGGATATGTTAATCCAATATTGGACTAAGATCTACTTAACGGGGGTTCGGGATCATTTTTGATCCAACAAAAGAGCATTTTGGCTCTATTGTTTTAGTTTAAGGACGTTACGGTCCATAGCTAGTTTAAGGACATTACGGTCCATGGGCTAGTTTAAGGACATTACGGTCCATTGAGATATGCTCATGGGTTTGAGAGTGCATCCAAGAGCTGTTGGTTGTCAGGACCCTCCACCTCTCTGATATCGTTGAAGAATTACAACGACATATATCAGAGGTGTGGAGAGATGTATCCTTTAACCGAACTCCAGATTGAAGGAAGAGATCATGGTGGAACGAACATTATTTTAAATGTCATGTGTCAGGAGATCATTGGCCATCTCTTGAACTAAGATCTATTTGGGGGGACCTGAGTATAAGAAGGCTCGGTTGATTGATGGTCAAAAGGTTTTTGGCCTCGGGAGACTTGGCTAATTTAGGCTAAGGTTGGCCTCTCACAGTGTTAAACACTGATAAATGTTTGGCGCTCACGTGCTCCCACGTGAGCCTCTTAAGCAGTGTTAAACACTGAAATTCGGAGCGCTCACGTGTGGCACGTAAGACGCCTGAATATTGGGCACTGTTTCTTTGGGCTTATTCCCTCATTCTATACATGTACGTGTTAAACACTTAAATCTTGTAACCATCACGTGTAGACACGTGAGGCGCCACTAAGTTGGGCACTGCCTCCTTTGATGTTATCTTAGTATTCTTTTCTAAGTGCTAAGCACTATTGGAGGTCATGTGGGATCACGTGACTCAATCTCAGTTGTTCCTTTTTGTTCCTCAAAGGTGCTCGCATGGGAACACGTGATCTGTCGTTATAGCATTGAACGCTAATATGCCTGGGGCTCTTGATCTTAGTCTTGAGAATTTCAAGTCTTTTTTTATAAGAATTAAATTATTATGTATGGTTAAACCCTAACTTTATCAAATGAATTAAATTCCTATGTCTTTGGAAGAATTAAATTATTCTAACCTAGTTCTTTCCTCTAAGTTTTGGGATTGCATAACAGAATCTCCCCGATGAGAATTAAATTCTCAACTTATGGGGAGATCTACTTCTGCAGACCTCAGCCAGAGGAAGAATTAAGTTCTTTTTTTGGAAGAGTTAAACTCTTGTAAAAGGAGATAAAATGATCTCTAAGTCTTTTCCTCACCTAGGGTTTCTTTTTCTCTAAAGAGAACTCATCTTCTTTTTTTGTTTTCTCAAATCTTATGGGGGGTCTCCTCTGTGTCTCTTTTCACTCGAGTCCTTTATATAGCAGAGGCGAGTTTGTTGATTTTTGTTAAGGAAATCTCTCATTAAGAGATTTTTTATTAATTCGAGGATTTTATTCACCGTTGGATCTTTAATCCAGGGACTCTTCTTTTACAGAAGACATTTTTCTTGTTTTTAATATGATTGGGAAAATATTTTCCCATACAGAGCTTATTCTGTATCTTGGTGATTTTTAATCACCATTGGATCTTTAATCCAACGGTGCTCTGATTTGCAGAGCACAATCTTTCTTATTTAGAAAGATTGGGAAAATATTTTCCCATACAGAGCTTATTCTGTATCTTGGTGATTTTTAATCACCATTGAATTTTTAATCCAACGGTGCTCTTTTTTACAGACCACAACCTTTCTTGTTTAGAATGATTGGGGGAATTATTTCCAAAATAGGGTTTTGATCCCTCTTATTTAGAATTTAATTCCATCGGCTCAGAAGGTATTAGGAACCCTCACGTGTAGCACTGACCCATAGCACTAGGCCGGTTTGCTTATTTGCAGCAGTCCCAGAGAAAAGAATCACGTGTTGGCACGTGATGCGCCTTCTGGCCTGTTATTTGTTTTAAGAAGGCGCCTATATACTTTGTATATAAATGCTCGCATGCCAGCACGTGAGGCTCAATTTCAGCCGTATTTGTTAAGCGCGCTGCCTACAATTTTTGCTCCAAGGCGCATCACGTGTGAGCACGTGATGCTCCATTTGGGGTATTTTTCCATCGCATTCTGGTTCATCATTTATTTATTTTTTATAAGGGAACAAGGGCTAGCGCGGATGCAAAACCTATAAACGCATATATATATATATATATAGTCATCTCAGGCATGATAGAAAAAACATCACAGGCGTGCGATAAACATTATGGAATTGCGGATAATCTAGGAGCCCCGCATTTCATTTAAGTCGCAATTGAAACACGACATTCCCCGATCGTGTGGGTAACCTTTACATCATCAAACCAAGACCCCTACGAGTGCGGAAAGTTACCCGCCAATTCTAGAAGTGAAGCAACTCACACTCAATGTCATGGTGGGTCACCCAGCACTTCATGGAATCCGGTAACTTGAGCACTCTATCATGGGTCATCTTAAAACCCCTACAAGTGCGGTGAATAGCCCGCCAATTCTAGAGCGAGGCAGCTCGAACTCACCACTGTAGATTTACTCCCGGGAGATTTTCACTTCACGACTAGCTTACCCATTAGGTGTTTAGAAAAGTGTTAATGGGGTAATACCTCTGTGGAAACGGAGTTATTTAATTAGGTCCGTGCGAAAGCACGGGAAGCCTCCCTCAGAGTACCAACATTGGGCTGGCTGAACGGTTAGCAAACTTATGGGGCGTATATGATCCCAACTAGATCTCCTTTTAAGGTTTGAAGTAGAATTTGAGGAAACGGTGGGAGCCATCCTGATTAGATAAATTAAAAACTAATCTAATATTGCAAGGGCGCACACTATGTGTTTCTTTTCTCTCTCTCCAGGTAGCAACCATGTCAAGCCTTAATCAAAATAATAAAATGTATGACTTGATCGAACTAGCTTAATACACTGGGCTGGGGAACGTCGGCTCGGCTCTAACTTGTGACAACAATCACGAGTATGGGCAAGGGAAAGAAGATTGCAAAGATTACGACTTGACCCTGATGAAGGAGAAGTATTCTAACGCATCTTCTTCGGGTGTATTGGTTATTGAGAAATGTTTTTTGGTCAGTTCTACTTCCTGGGTACTAGATACTGAAACAGGATCTTATATCAGTAATGTAATATAGGGACAGAGAAAAAGTAGGATGGTTAGACTGGGTGATATGTCCCTCAGAGTAGGGAACAGAGCACAGGTTGATGCTGCTGCCGTTGGCGAATATCACCTGGTGTTGCCAAGTGGCAACACTATAATTTTGAACAACTACTAGTATGTATCTTCCATACTTTGCAACATCATATTAGTTTCTGTAACAACTCCAATTTTAGTGTACATAAATTTGTTTACAAGTTAATGTATACTTAGGGTATTTGCATTTCCTATGAGTACTATAAGTATTTGTTTTGCTTTTTAATAGCAAGAAACAGCTTATAGCTAATTGGTAAGACCTTGCATTGCTGAACCAAAGCACCAGAGTTCAAATCCCATCAGCCACATTATTTTTCATATTGTTTTCTTTTAAATTTTTAGAAGCCTAAGGGCCTACACGTGCATAACTCGTAAAAACCAAAAGTCACATATAAAACAAAATAGCCCAGGGGGTAGACCAAACGGAAAGGGACACGTAGCCCCAAGACCCGGCCTGACTCGGCCGGATCGGGCCGGCGGCACGGCTAACTCGGCCCACCGCCTCCGGCCGATTCTCCTTGGATCGCCGAGTTGTCTTCTGTGAAGTTGTGTCTCTTGGCCTTCTTATAACTCCTGACTTGTTCATATAACCTGCAATTTAACAGAGCCAATCAAAACACCTATTTACTCCATTTTTAAAACATTTTCTCACACCCTTTCACCTACTCTAACCCTAATCTTTTCCTATAAATAACACTCCATTCCACTCATACCTCACTCACAAACTCTGTCAAAAACTCTCAAGAAAACTCTCTAGAATTTTTGTGTACAAGTGGAGTTAGCGAAGGGCGAAGCTCCGGCGAAATTCCGACGACGACCCTAGGAGCTCCCAGCGACGAAACAACGCACCGGAACCTACTTCCACTCCCCCTTCCTCTCCTATAAACCAAAAGCCAGTAAGTCCCTTCTCCCTCTTATCTTTTCTATTCTAAAATCTTGTATTTCTAAAACCCAACGGAAGCGGAGTTAATCCGACTTCCAATTCATTTTTTCTTAAAAATTCTATCTTTTCTTAAATACAAACACACCACACCCTCACATCTTGACTATTAATCATTAACAAAAAATCATGAACAAGTTCCATAGCAAAATATTTCATATTGTAATTTTTATCGTACTTTTTCAGTAAAATACCATATAGTTTAGTTTTGACATCAAACATCATATTTCTTGCTATACCTTTAGATAGATCACGAGGTAATGACCTACCTCTTCACCACACTCATATGCAACATAGCACGATACCTTTTGGGAAATATAAATTTGGGAAAATACCGTTTTACACAAAACTTCCATTAACTTATAAAAACCATTTTCACAAGATTATGTATTTTAAACAAGTCTTTGCAAAGCGCGGCTACAACCCATTTGGGGAACCCGTTCGGGATGGTGCGGATTATCGCACATCCTCGGGCTTAGTAGTGCGAGATGCAGAGCTCTGCAAGGAACATTCGATCTCGAAAGATTTAAAAATACGAACATCTTAAGAAAATGAAATTTCTATAAAAATAATAAATTAAATTAGTTTTATAAATATATATATATATATATATATATATATATATATATATATATATATATATATGTATGTATGTATGTATGTATCACCAAAAATATCTATTTTTGATATAATATAATTATTCCAACTTTTCTAAATCAAAATAATCACTTCACATGAAAATACCATGCAATCCCATACAAGTTCAATATTACAAATAAATACCTTATATTATGAAATTAGGTTTTAATCACTAGAAATGTCACATATATAAAATCTACATCTATGAAAAATCTAAAGACGATAATTAAATACTTTGGGTATATTTTGAAATTATACAAAATTATTTTTACATAAGACCCCCTCAAGTTCTATAAATTACCCTAAGGACCCTAGTAAATATAGGTTTAAGCGGGACCAGTCTCTTGAGCCTCAGGAAGCCGGAGATATGGGTGCTTGCCTATTTAAGGTAGACAACTTAACAAACGGTGTTATCAACACGGTAATCGTCTTTGAAAAAGACACAAATCCTGCCGTCCATGTGCAGCGGTTACCGATAACACCAAAAATTAATTCAGGATTTCAATTTCTTTTCTAATTGTTCTGACTCAGACTGAGTCTCATTATAAATAATCTGACTTGAATATGATTCAAGTACAAACTACAATTCAATATGAATCCATGAATCCATATATTCAATATATTCAATCTGTATTTACCGAACTGAACCATGGATATACTTTCCATCTACATGATTCTCCAGTTACATCCATTTACTGATATCATGGTTTCGGCAAGTCATTCATCTATACAAGACAATACAATATACAATACAATCCAACAATACAATCAAGACATCGCGGGCTTTTAAGGGGTAGATTGGTACGGAAGATGTTAGAAGTGGCACGAGACTGCAAGATTTAAGACACCTAACCTGATTTCATTTGCTGTTGTACCGTGGCATAAACGGTTCCTTGTACTCCATTTGCATTTAGTCTCTAGCATTTAGAGACTCCTCTCGTATACACTGGCATCCTTCTGTACCAAGCTACAAACAACAACGTTAACAATATAATACAACTTTAAAAGTTACTCTCTCTGTCTATTCTATTTTCTCCCTTATCTTTGGGACTTACCGAGCGATTGTTCGGTGACGACATTCCTTCTCTTTCTTCTTTGGAATGTTGTCAGGTGATTCGGATTTTCAGGAGATCGAGCCCACCAGCGAGGACTTGGATCGGCTAGCCTACGACCTAGAGCTTTAGATTCATTGTACACATTTCATTTCGGTAATTTACATTTCTGTTATGCCACTGTTTAGGCATTGCTTTCATTCAGATGTATTTACTTTTCCATGTACTGTAAAAGAATGTTAATAAATAAAGTTGATGTTCAGTTATACCTATTATCTTGTCTCTTGTGCATTTTTATTTATATTACTTAGATACGCTTAGCATATTTACTTCAGAGTAAATATGTAGTGGCCAGTCGCGTCCTCTGCCCGTATACTGGGAAGCAGGGCGTGACAGGTTTTGTTGGTGGCCCATGCAGGTCAGATCTGTATGGAACCCTACCATGCAGTTCAGTTCTGCGTGGACAACCTAAGCAATATAACATAAGAACTAGCAACTAAAACATTCTTTACAATTCATATTCCTTGAATCTTATCATTTCATATACTTTGAATCTGTCCTAACCTAAATTTTTCATTCAAGGTTATGGATTCCCCGAACAACACCAGCACCAACTTCAACAACACTCCACCTCCACAATCGATCACACCTGCCGTCCCTGCTCCGCTCAAACAAGCAGATGGTTCTGCTTGAGGCGATCTGTAGCCTCCTAGAAGGACAGCAGCAGCAGACTGCTCTTTTAATGAACCGTCCCGAGGCAGAAGCTCCTGGGGTGAAGCAATTCAGAGCTTTGCACCCCCAAACAATTCTCAGGAAAGGAGAGCCCACTGGAAGCTGGGGAATGGGCTCAGAGCATCGAAGATGATCTAGTAGCGGCACAAGTGCCAAAGATAGCTTGGGTCCGAGTTGCGAAGCTGCAGCTCACGGACAATGCACGAAATTGGTGGAAGGCGGAAGAAAGCCGTCTTGATCAACCCATTGAATGGAAGACTTTCCGAGACATGTTCGACACAAAATACTTCCCTGAGACTGTCAGGTTCGACATGGAACATCAGTTCATCCATCTACAGCAAGGTTCAATGTGGACCAAGTTAGTAGATGAATATAACGCTGAGTTCACCATGCTTAGTTGGTAAGATATGTCTCAATAATTCAATTTTTCAATAAATCACATATTACATAGCTAACACAATACTTTAACAGATTTGCGGCACACCTGATACCGACGGATGAGATCAGAGCCCATCGATTTCAACAAGGTTTGGATTTGGAAATCCAGGCTGCACTGGCCACAAGAGATTTTCCGACTCATGAATCGGCTCTGAAAGCTGCCTGCCGTTATGAGGCAGTGGTAAAGATGAGAGGCAGACTTCAATCTGCTGGAGTTAAGTGCTCTGCCAACCAGATGGCAGGAAGAGCCTCGTCAAGGCCACCATTTGTGCCAAGGAGACCGGGAGTACCAAACAACAGGCTCTGCCCAGCCTTTTGTAACTACTGCAAGAGAGATGGGCATATGATGAAGGATTGCCGGCGTGCAAACCGCCTTTGCTTAGTCTGCGGCTCAGCTACTCACGATATTATGTCTTATCCTCGTTGACAAAACTTATATGTTGTACCCAGGCCAGCAATCACTTACCCACAACGCCCAGCCATCCAAGCACCAACTCCAAGACTCGCTCTACCTGCTCCACCACCTAGAGGACCACGGACTGCACCCCCTCCTTGTCAGTTCCATCAAGCTCAACGGAACGTACAGAGGAATGCTCCTAAGGCCAGGAGGAATGTACCACGGCGACAGGCTTTCACGATGACCGTGGAAGAAGCTGAGGCCACTGTCCAAGTTATCACCGGTAACCCTTTCTTCTCAATCTTTTCTTTCAGTCTTAATACATATCCATATATTTTCCTATACTTAAAACATATCCCACATACCTTAGGTACAATCTTAGTAGCCTCACTTACTGTACTAGCACTCTTCGATACTGGCGCATCCCACTGCTTTATATTGCAACGGTTCGTCCGAACTCATGCGATTCCAGTCACACCGCTTGTATCCAGCTGGAATGTCAGTTCAGGAAACGGCATTCTAAAGGCAACAATAGGATACAGCTTATGTCCAGTAGTCGTTTGCAGCAGAGAATTCTATGCTGACTTCAATATGCTGGACATACCGAACTTTGATGTGGTTCTAGGTATGGATTGGCTCAGAACATTTTATGCTACCATTGACTGTCGTCAAAGGAGGGTAGTATTCGAGATCCCAGACCATCCGGTCTTCTATTTCAAAAGTGGAGACCGTACCCTGGAGCTAAGTACTTACAAGGCGAAACCCAAGAAGTCAGCAATTGCAGCACCTCAAGCAGAGGAAGAATCAAAGCCAGAAGTGGTTCGAGAGTTCGACGATGTGTTTCCTGACGATATATCAGGTTTGCCTCCCGATCGAGCTCTTGAATTCAGCATTGATTTAGTACCAGGAGCACAACCGGTGATTAAAGCACCTTATCAAGGTTTGAAGGAAGTCCGAACTCAATTGGACAAATTATTGGCGAAAGGATGGATTCGTCCCAACACTTCAAGTTGGGGATCACCAGTATTACTTGTGAAGAAGAAGGAAGGTTCATACAGGATATGCATTGATTATAGAGCCTTAAACGAAGTAACGATAAAGGAAAAGTATCCACTCTCGCGTATCGACGATTTATTCGATCAGCTAAGTGGATCTTGTGTTTTGTCCAAATTAGATCTTCGTTCAGGTTATCATCAGGTGAAGGTCAAGAAAGCTGATATTCATAAAACGGCTTTCAGAACTCGTTATGGACATTACGAATTTCTCGTGATGCCATTTGGAGTGACCAACGCACCAACAATATTCATGAACCTGATGAATCAAGTTTTCTGGGAGTACTTAGATAGGTTCGTTGTCATCTTCATCGACGATATCCTGGTGTATTCTAAGAGTCGGAAAGAGCATGCCGAACACCTATGAATTGTCCTGGAAACTCTACGACAACATCAATTATACGCCAAGTACAGCAAGTGCGAGTTTTGGCTAAATCAAGTTGGTTTTCTTGGACATATCGTATCAGGCGAAGGAATCTCTGTTGATCCAGCGAAAGTAGAAGCAGTAAGCGAATGGCCAACACCAAAGTCAGTAAAGGACATTTGAAGTTTCTTAGGTTTAGCTGGATATTACAGAAGGTTCATTGAAGGCTTTTCAAAGATAGCAACACCCCTAACCAAGCTCACACGTAAAGATGAAGAATTTGTGTGGTCAGAAGCATGCGTACAGGCTTTCGTAGAACTCAAGTCTAGGTTGACATCAGCGCCTATTCTCGTTATACCGGATCAATCTGGAGGTTTCGAAGTGCATTGTGATGCATCCGGTAAGGGATTAGGATGCGTTCTACATCAGCACGGTAAGGTTGTGGCTTATGCTTCAAGACAGCTGAAGACTTATGAGCGCAATTATCCAACGCATGATTTGGAGTTGGCAGTCATTATCCTTGCTCTTAAGATTTGGCGTCATTATCTTCTTGGTGAACGAGTGAACATATACACAGATCACAAGAGTCTGAAATATGTGTTTACTCAGAAGGAGCTTAATATGCGGCAGAGACGATGGTTAGAACTCATGACAGACTTCGACATCAACCTGCAATATCATCCAGGGAAGGTGAATGTGGTTCCAGATACTCTTAGTCGCCAACCATTAGCAATGCATCTCACCGCTCAGTGGAAGCTACAACAGGACTTGCATCAGATGGAGATTGAAGTAGTCATGCCAGGTAACGCTTCAAGTTTGATGAACTTACAAGTTCAATCTACAATTGTCAATCAGATCAAAGCAGCTCAAGCAAGTGATGCTAAGTTGCAAAAGATCAGAGAAAAAGTAGAGAATGACTCAGAACAGACTTCATCATCCATGAAGACGGATCTTTGAGATACGGCGGCAGATTATATGTACCAAAAGGTTCTGTTCAGGAAGAGTTAATGAAAGAAGCTCACAGCTCTCCTTACTCAGTACACCCTGGAGGTATAAAGATGTACAAAGATCTACGTCAGAATTACTGGTGGCATGGAATGAAGCGTGAAGTAGCCAGAAGCGTCGCTAAATGCTTGGTGTGTCAGCAAGTAAAGGCTGAACACCACAGGACAGCTGGATTACTTCAACCGTTACCAATCCCAAAATGGAAGTGGCAACACGTCACGATGGATTTTGTGACTGCACTTCCTCACAGCACAAAGGGTAACGATGCAGTATGGGTCATTATGGATTGACTCATGAAGTCGGCTCACTTCATCCCATTTCGAGTTAGCTAATCAACTGAGACACTAGCAAAGAAGTACATGGAGGTAAGAATCTACTTAAGATTTAAACTCTTCAAATATGTACTATCTCTGATACCCATGAACTCATACAGGAAATTGTGAGACTTCATGAAGTACTGGTCTGCATTGTCTCCGATCGTGACACCAGGTTCAGATCGCAATTTTGGCAGAGTCTGCAAGCAAGCTTGGGAACAAGTCTGAACTTCAGTACGACTTATCATCCACAAACAGATGGTCAGTCTGAGCGAACAATTCAGATCTTGGAGGATATGCTCAGAGCGTGTATGTTGGACTTCGAAGGATCGTGGGAAGATCGCCTACATCTTGTAGAGTTTTCGTACAACAACAGCTACCAAGCAAGAATAGGAATGGCACCTTTTACGGCGCTTTATGGAAGGAAGTGTCGATCTCCACTAAGTTGAGATGACATCGGAGATAGGGAACTTCTTGGACCTGAGATGATAGTAGAAACTGTTGATGTGGTTCGTACTATCAGGGAAAGAATGCGCATAGCCCAAGATCGACAGAAGCACTGGGCTGATGCAAAGCGACGTCACTTGGAGTTCCAGCCAGGAGATCATGTATTTCTAAAGATATCTCTAAACCGTGGAGTGATTTGATTTAGAAGACGGGGTAAGCTAAGTCCGAGATATATTGGACCATTCGACATACTCGAACGAGTCGGTGAAGTGGCATACCGCTTGGCACTTCCACCTTCATTGGAAGGAGTGCATAATGTTTTCCACATATCCCAACTCAGAAGGTATGTGAGTGACCCCGGCCAAATTCTCGATCATTCCGAGCTCACTGTACAGCCCGACTTATCTTGTGAGCAACAACCTGTGGGGATCCTGGACAGGAAAGTGAAGTCACTTCGAAACAAGGAAGTCAACTTGTTTCAAGTGATGTGGAGAAAAGACACTCCAGGAGAATCGACATGGGAAAGGAAAGATGAGATGCATGCAAGTTATCCTCACCTATTTGTAAACTAGTCCTTAAAATAAAATTGTAAATTTCGAGGAAAAAAATTTTGTAAGGAAGGTAGACTGTAACAACTCCAATTTAGTGTACAGAAATTTATTTAAAAGTTAATGTATACTTTGGGTATTTGCATTTCCTATGAGTACTATAAGTATTTGTTTTGATTTTTAATAGCAGGAAACAGCTTGTAGCTCATTGGTAAGATCTTGCACTGCTGAACCAAAGCACTAGAGTTCAAATCCCATCAGCCACATTATTTTTTATATTGTTTTCTTTTAAATTTTTGAAGCCAAGGGTCTACACGTGCATAACTCGTAAAAACCAAAAGTCACATATAAAACAAAATAGGGATGGACCAAACCGAACGGGACACGTGGCCCCAAGACCCGGCCTGACTCGGCCGGATCGGGCTGGTGGCGTGGCTGACTCGGCCCGCCGCCGGCCGATTCACCTTGGATCGCCGAGTTGTCTTTTGTGAAGTTATGTCTCTTGGCCTTCTTATAACTCCTGACATGTTTATTTAACCTGCAATTTAACAGAGCCAATAAAAACACCTATTTACTCCATTTTTAATACAATTTTTAATACATTTTCTCACACCCTTTCACCTACCCTAACCCTAATCTTTTCCTATAAATACCACTCCATTCCACACACCCCTCACTCACAAACTCTGTCCAAAACTCTCAAGAAAACTCTCAAGAATTTTTGTGTACAAGTGGAGTTAGCGAAGGGCGAAGCTCCGGCGAAATTCCGACGACGACCCTAGGAGCTCCCGGCGACGAAACGACGCACCGAAACCTACCTCCGCTCCCCCTTCCTCTCCTATAAACCAAAAACCACTAATTCCCTCCTCGCTATTATCTTTTCTATTCTCAAATCTTGTATTTGTAAAACCCGACGGTAGCGGAGTTAATCCGGCTTCCGATTCGTTTTTTCTTAAAAATTCCATATTTTCTTAAATACAAACACACCACACCCTCACATCTTGACTATTAATCATTAAAAAAACATCATGAACAAGTTCCATAGCAAAATATTTCATATTATAATTTTTATCGTACTTTTTCAGTAAAATACCATATAGTTTAGTTTTGACATCAAACATCATATTTCTTGCTATACCTATAGATGGATCACGAGGTAATGACCTACCTCTTCACCACACTCATATGCGATATAGCACGATACCTTTTGGGAAATATGGATTCGGGAAAATACCGTTTTACACAAAACTAACTTTATGTTATAAAAACCATTTTCACAAGATTATGTATTTTAAACAAGTCTTTGCAAAGCGCGGCTACAACCCATTTGGGGAATCCGTTCGGGATGGTGCGAATTATCGCACATCCTCAGGCTTGGTAGTGCGAGATGCAGACCTCTGCAAGGAGCATTCGGTTTCGAAAAATTTAAAAATACAAACATTTTAAGAAAATGAGATTTCTGGAAAAATAATAAATTAAATTGTATATATATATATATATATGTATGTATATGTATAACCAAAAATATCTATTTTTGATATAATATAATTATTCCAACTTTTCTAAATCAAAAGAATCACTTCACATGAAAATACCATGCAATTCCATACAAGTTCAATATTACAAATAAATGCCCTATATTATGAACCTAGGTTTTAATCACTAGAAATGTCACATATTTAAAATCTATATCTATGAAAACTCGAAAGACGATAATTAAATACTTGGGGTGCATTTTAAAAATTATACAAAATTATTTTTACATAAAACCCCCTCAAGTTCTATAAATTACCCTAAGGGCCCTAGTAAATATAGGTTTAAGCGGGACCCGTCTCTTGAGCCTCAGGGAGCCGGAGATATGGGTTCTTGCCTATTTAAGGTAGACAACTTAACAAACGGTGTTATCAACACGGTAATCGTCTTTGAAAAAGACACAAATCCTGTCGCCCATGTACAGCGGTTAACGATAACACCAAAACTTAATTCAGGATTTCAATTTTTTTTCTAATTGTTCTGACTCAGACTGAGTCTCATTATAAATAATCTGACTTGAATATGGTTCAAGTACAAACTACAATTCAATATGAATCCATGAATCCACATATTCAATATATTCAATCTGTATTGACCGAACCGAACCATGGATATACCTTCCATCTACATGATTCTCCAGTTACATCCATTTACTGATATCATGGTTTCGGCAAGTCATTTGTCTATACAAGACAATACAATTTACAATACAATCAAGACATCACGGGCTTTTAAGAGGTAGATTGGTACAGAAGGTGTTAGAAGTAACACGAGACTGCAAGATTTAAGACACCTAACCTGATTTCATTTGCTGTTGTACCGTGGCATAAACGGTTCCTTGTACTCCATTTGCCTTTAGTCTCTGGCATAAAGAGACTCCTCTCATATACACTGGCATTCTTCTGTACCAAGCTACAAACAACAGCGTTAAAAATATAATACAACTTTAAAAGTTACTCTCTATCTCTCTGTCTATTCTATTTTCTCCCTTATATTTGGGACTTACCGAGCGATTGTTCGCTGACGACATTCCTTCTCTTTCTTCTTTGGAATGTTGTCAGGTGATTCGGATGTTCAGGAGATCGAGCCCACCAGTGAGGACTTGGATCAGCTAGCCTACGACCCAGAGCTTTAGATTCATTGTACACATTTCATTTCAGTATTTTATATTTCTGTTATGCCACTGTTTAGGTATTGCTTTCATTCAAATGTATTTACTTTTCCATGTACTGTAAAAGAATGTTAATAAATAAAGTTGCTGTTCAATTATACCTATTATCTTGTCTCTTATGCATTTTTATTTATATTGCTTAGATACACTTAGCGTATTTACTTCAGAGTAAATACGTAGCGGTCATTCGCGTACTCTGCCCATATACTGGGAAGCGGGGCATGACAGTTTCCTTATTAAATAAAGAAAGATATAACTTTATTCTAAATAGAAATATCATGAACATTTACCTCAAAAAAGTATTGGTTGCAGAAAGTATATTATGTTAGTTATATGTATACCATAGAGGCCATTATTGTACATGATTGTAAATTATAGTGGATGCTTGGACATATATAGAGAGAACTTTCTTGCTCGACATGATTGTATGCTATCTGGTTGCTCTTTATCTTAACATGTACACTTGTATCATTATCGTTAGTGTTTATGCCCTAAAGGCCATTATTGTATCACACTAGCTTGTATATTACTTAATGGAAGCTTGGGATATTCACAGTTATATTAACAGTCTTGCTAAACATGGTAGTATGCTACTTGGTTTATATCTATCTTAATATGTGTGTACGTATTGATAGAGCCCTTGGGATCTTGCTTGACTACCAGCGTTGTGATGGCAGTCACACTAGCGAGGGCTGGGTAGTCTACAAGCACATCTTTTTTCAGGTCCCTAGTCGTAGGATTATCGAGACAGGGCATCGATACTCCGGAGTAGACTGGTGTATACGTTTCTCATCCCAGCAGAGGGAGATGGTCTGTCCCACAGCCATCAGTACGTTGTACTGGAGATAGTATGCAGGTGCTTGTTAGGTTACGGGTACACCGGACAGGACTCGCCGGGAACTGCAGGTTGGATTTATACCCATCGTCAGTTAGCAGTTCCCAGGTGACATGAGTACAGCTTAGTCCGTCGACTTGATACTTCTACTTCGCCTCGGGTGTGTTCCCACTGTACTTAGATTACTACCCTACCACGGCTCAAAGGAGTCGTGCAAACAGGTAATAGTTGGGTGCAGTCCCGAAGCACTTGGAGGCAGTGGCGGTTAGACAGGATTCGTCTCTCCCGGTATTGCGGGTTGATATCGCACTGTGTATGGAGAGCCATTACGCAAAGTCCCTGGCCAGGGCAAGCGAGATTTACTGGTAGCTTTCAGTAGTTTCTCAAGGTGTAATGGGCTTCACTCCAACACGACTTATACCGCTATTAGGGGTCTGACGTTTACCGCCCCCTAGGCCCGATATGCGATAGTCCTAGACGAACAGACCGGACTGTACGGAGATTGTCACATCATGCTCAGTAGGAGTTCGGATGGGTTTCCTCATCGGCCTTCTTATCGACATCTACCTGAGGACCATTACGTACAGCTAGTGCCGCTTGCGGTCTGTGGTTAAACCCACTGCCAGCGTAGTAGTCGAGTCTTTAGAGTCCCACACAGAGAGTTTAGAGGTCTTATGGTTTTACAACAGGGTTTGGACGCATACGTGTTTTTACGCACGTACGATTTTCGGACAGTTTTTACTAGCAGGCTTTGGTTTAAGCCAGATTCTAGTATCGGATTATTGTATTTATACAGTCTCAGTATTTCCGTGTTTTCACGGATAGGAGGGGCATTCTCGTAAATTGTCGAGAAGCTTCTAGAAGATTGATGAGTTGGAGGCTTAGGTGTTATTTGTATTAAATGGATTAGTGACTCATGAGATGAATCATTCAAATGAGTTAATGAAGCATTTATTGCTTAATGACTCACTTGATGATTCATTGCATATATTAAATGAAGCATGGTTGTTAATATCATTTAATTGATTTATTTGATATTCTTTATGCTTCATCATATATTTAAAATGAGTAATAATTCATTTCATTCTCACTATCACATTCTCTCTCATCAAGCTCTCTCTCTCTTCAAACCCTAACCCTAACCTCTCATGTGTTGAGATCAAGGGTTAGCAAGACTAATTAATCCCTAATCCCACTCTATATCCCCTAGGTTACTTTGATTAGCATTTTTAGTAACCTAGTTACCTCAAGTTAGAGGTGAAGCTTAGAGTAGTTGCTCTCGGGTGGATCGTCTTTGACTCGAGGAGGCCGTTGAGGTGCCGACGTTCCATAGAGCCTACGAGGTGTGGAGGACAGTGATGAAGACCCGAAGGACAAGTAACGTGAGTATAACTTCGAATCCGAGTAGTTAAACCTTTCGTAGTTTGCTAGTAATGGTTTAGACACAATCCGTGTGCTCAAGTCCTTGTTAAGAAGCTTTGATAATTGTTTTTCATATATTCCGCCTCCCCACAAGCTCGTGGGGTGCGTGACATGGACTTACAATTATATTGTCTCTCCGTTACGTGTAATAAAGCCCTTAGGATGTGTACTTGACTACCAGGACTATGATGCAGATCATACTAGTGGGGCAAGGGCAGTCCACAAGTTCATACTTTAATTGTTCCTAGTCGAGAAAGTATCGAGATAGGGCATCGATATTCCAGAGTAGACTAGTGTGTAAGTTTCTTGACCCTGTATGGTGCGATGGTTGATCCCACAGCCATTGGTGTTTGACATCAAAGATTGTACGCAGATGCTCATTGGAGAATGGGTGCACCGAACAGGACTCGCCGAGAACTCCTAGATAGTATTATACCTATCGTCAGATAGCAGTTTTCTGGTGACACTAGTACAGGTTAGTCTGTAGACCCCAGATCGTCATAGGGTCTTGTGTGATTCCCACTGTGCTTTGATTTCCTCCCTACCATGCTCAAGAGAGCATGCAAAATAGGTGGATTTTGAGTATAGTCCCGAGTCACATGGAAACAGTGAGCGATAGGATGGGCTTCGTCCCTCCCAGTATTGGGGTTGTAGGGTTCCTAGGCACGCTAAGGAGGTCTCACAAGGCATCAACCATGCCATTTTCAAATTTTACGGGTGCCGAGAAACCCTAATACGGATCGTTAACTAGATATATAGGCGACAAATGAAACTAGTTAACAACTTAACTACAAGAACGGAAATACAACCTTTGTAGATCTGGTCCTCCACCTCCATAGCTCCGCAATGAAGTCTCCTCGCTGTCCAAATCGAATCCCGGGCTCTAGCGTCGGCTTCATCGGAGAAATGGGTGGGCTAGGTCATCGACTACGATGCCGAAGATGATCTACGTCGAGGCATCACAAGATCAAGCTCCCACTTCACCAAGTCATGAAACTTGTGAAGAAAACACCCTATACTACTTGGCAAGAGGTAGAGGATGAAGAAATAGGAAGTGGGTTCACTTTAGAATTGGATTTCTCACTCTTTTTCTCACTTTGCCATTGTTGGTAGCAAGCTTCTTCATGTTAAGAAGAAGAAGAAGATGAAAAATGTTATGATAAGTTCTTTTCCAAATAGAAAATAAAAGAATACTTATTATAAACCAACCATGGTCAAGTGTAGAGACTAAACTAAGGTTAGGTGAATGGTTAGGTTAGGTATGAAGACAAAAATGGTCACTTGGTCAATGCTTCATGAAGCTTCAACAAGCTTCATCTTATAAAGCAACCATTTTTCTCTTTACTTGCCTTAAATGGAAATAAACTAAATAAATAGTTAAGAAAGGATAACAAAACCCTAACCATTCACTTAAACATGGTTTAAAGTCTTACACAAACCCAAGTAAGCATGTATCATCAAACATGATACAATCAAGTGCACAAAAGTATATCACATATACAACTTGTGCAATGCAAGTGAGAAAATCCATTTAAAGTGAACCAATACTAGTTAATGCAAAGTAATATATCAAATATATAATTATACATTAAATCATTAAATCAACACTTGATTTAACGATCCGGTCATATCGCATATAACCGACTAGTATCCTATGTATCGGCTTACCGAATCAATCCTTGATTCGATAACTAGGTTATATCGCATACAACCATATCGATACATTCATCGCGAGAATAGAATACGGAATCACATACACGCATTATTCTCGGTCCCGCACATATCTCATATGCGCTCCTATTTCGTTTCGCTTGAGCCAGGAAACCTCTGTGTAGGACTCTAAAGACTCGTCAATACGCCGGTAGCAGATGATGATCATATCAAACACCCAGAAGCCGCAAGCGGTCTGCTAAACGTAACGGCCACCCGGGTATTGAGCGATCAGAAGATCGACGAGCAAGCCCGCTCACACTCCTGTGAATCCAACCAGTAACACTTACCGTACAGTCCGGTCTCGTCGTCTGATATGTCGCATATCTCGCCTAGGGGTGGTAAACGTCAGACCCTAATAGCTCGATAAGTCGTGTCGATATGAGGTCTATAACAGTTCGAGAAACTACTGGTAACACTTACCAGTAAATCTCAGCAACCCTGGCCAGGGATTTCCGGTTATAGCCAATCGAACACAGCGCAACATCAACTCCCTATACCGGGAGAGACGAATCCCCTCCTATCGCTCATTGCCTCCATGTGATTCGGGACTGTACCCAAAAACCACCGTTTTGCACGCCCTCTTGGACGTGGTAAGGTGGAAATTAAAGCACAGTGGGAACCACACAAGACTCTATGACGATCTCGGGTCAACAGACTACTCTGTACCAATGTCACCAGAGAACTGCCATCTGACGTAAGGTATAATACCATCTGGGAGTTCTCGGCGAGTCCGTCCAGTGTACCCAGTCTCCACTGAGCACCCGTATATCATTTCTGATATCAAACACCAATGGATATGGGATCATCCATCGCCCATCTGTATGGGTCGAGAAGGTATACGCTAGTCTACTCTGGTATATCGATGCCCCGTCTCGATACACCCACGACTAGGGACTTTGAAGGATGTACTTATAGACTGTCTGTCCCCACTAGTATGATCTGCATCATAGTCCAGGTAGTCAAGTACACATCCCAAGGGCTTTACCAACATGTAACAGAGAGACAATCAGTATACACGTTAAGGTAAAGAGCAACCAGATAGCATACTATCATGTCGAGCAAGAAAGTCCTCCCTATATATGTCCCAGCATCCACTACAATATACATCCTATGTACAGTAATGGCCTCTAGGGCATACATATAACTAACAATCTCCCACTTGCACTAGGGCCATCTGTAGCAGTGGTTGCAGTATCTCATACTCAACCATCCCATAAAAATCTCCCTCTGGGAATAGGCCTTCGTGAGTGGATCCGCCGTGTTGTCCTCTGAGTCTACTCTCCTAACCTGGATCCCTTTGAGATCAAACATCTCCATGATCAGGTGACACTGCCTTAGAATATGTCTGGATCACTGATGGGACGGACGTTCCTTGGCATAAGCCACAACTCCATTGTCTCACAATGGTTGGAACGTAGTTCATCTCATGAACTATTATACACCCAGACTGCCTCTTTGGTAGCATCTTAAGTAGCGATGTATCCAGCCTTTATCGTCTAGTATGCCACGGTATCTAGCTTGGAACTCTTCCAACATACCGTCCCTTTACTGAGGGTAAAGAAAATGCCTGTGACTGACTTTCAGTCGTCATTATCACCCTGGAACACTTCCAGTGATTCTTCCCAGGATCAATTGATACCATCTCACTACAGCTAGTGAGTATTCTAACATCCATTTAGATCTATCTCATAGGTCCAAAACCTAGGATTTAGTAGGTATCACTTTGATCCTATGTGGAGAATCATTGTGATAGGCGGAGATTGATCGAGCGTAGCATGGGAAACTCTTTCCCTATCAAGAGTATGTCATCCACGTACTCTACGAGGATCATCACCATACTCTCTACTATCTTTTTGTATATACAAGGTTCATCTACCATTTTGATGATGTCAAACTCTTTGACTAACACATCAAAACAGATGTTCCAACTCCGCGATACCTGCTTTATCCTATAAAGCATCTTGTACACGTTTCCGCTGCTCCCACTGTCTATGAAGCCCTCTGGCTGTGTACTTATAGACGTTCTCTTCTAAAACATCATTTAGAAAAGCAGTCATGGCACCCAACCGCCAGATATCGTAGTCATGGTATGTAGCCGTGGCAAGTAGGATCTGGATGGACTTAAGCATAGCCACTTGAAAAGGTTTCATTATAATCCATGCCTGGTCTATGACGAAAAGCTTCAACAAGTCTAGCTTTGAAAGTCTCAACTTTTCCATCTACACCAAGTAATCTTCTCAAGATATACTTGCTCCTGATGGGGATTTAACCCTTCAGATATAGCAGCCAAAGTCCATACTTTGTTGGTGTACATGGATTCCATCTCAGATCGCTAAGCATCCA
Organism: Agapanthus africanus; assembly: GCA_030015575.1. Lineage (NCBI taxonomy): Eukaryota > Viridiplantae > Streptophyta > Magnoliopsida > Asparagales > Amaryllidaceae > Agapanthus > Agapanthus africanus. Next base: position 122,991,286 of record CM057350.1, on the reverse strand, counting down.
GCCATTCTTACAGAGTCCCACTCCTGATGGCCAGCTCGAAACTAGTTGGGTCATCATCTCATGATGCAATCCTCGCTCCCACTGTCATAGAGAAACAGAAGTGTCTCTCAGGTGGGTGAGAAAACCTACTAGATCGGCGGAGAGGCTGAGGTTCGTTGGTAACTATTGAATCCTTTGGTTTTATCAAATCATCTGCTGTAATTTGTATAGCTGGAACCTTTCCAGTTCTACATAACAAACCTTGCTTCGAGCTTGTCCGGATTATGCTTTTAGACATAGCCCGGACAACCCCAAATCTTAACTAACTTAAGATATGGGCTCTTCCCTTTCCATATCTATGAAGCGGTAGGCAACTGATTTGATTTGAACCCTATTCAATAGGTATGCAACTTCTCAAGTGCATAACTCCCAAAAGGGAAATAGGTAACTCAGTAGTACTCATCATAGAGCACACCTTATCATATAGGGTGTGATTGCTCCACCCCGATATACCATCGTGCTATGGTGTATACGGAGGAATAATGCTGAGAGAGAATCTCATTCTCCTTTAGAAAAGTCCAGGAATTCCATGCACAAGTATTCTCCTCCCTGATCTCATCATAGGACATAATACTTATACCCGTATTTTGGTTCTCTACTTCTAACTTATATTCTGTGAATATCTCAAAAGGTTCGGACTTGTGTTTCAACAGGAACATAGGTCTGAATCTCGAAAGATCATCAGAGAATGTAATGAAGTACAAAGAACCAGTCCTGGCATATGTAGACAGGGGACCTTACATACATCAACATGTATCATCCCAAGAGTTTACTAACTCTTTCTCTGTTTCCATTAAACAGAGCTATGGTCATCTTATCTTTGTGACATGACTGGCAAGTTTCACAAGATGTAAATTCAAACTGATTTAAATATGCATCTTCATGTAACTTCAGCTAGTCGGGTCGCATTGATATGACCTAGTCTACAATGCCTCAAGTAGGATTCGTTAATTTCTGAACTCTTCCTCTTGTGTGTGTTCCGTATACTAAGAACTGTAGTTTGATTTAGAACATTAATGCTTTTAGATAACGTGCCTGATCCGATCAACTTTTGATATAGGAAATGTTCAAAACATAATCCAACAATACAAAATTATATCCTTTCTTTACTTATAAAGAGACTGATATGATTTTGTATATCAGATTCGGTATCTAATAACATTCGTTCAGAATCAATGTATTGGTAATACAGGGTGACAGTGACCAACAGACTTGGCTGCAACACTTGCCCCGTTTTCTGCCTCATGAAACTTATCACCCGTTCTCAGTTCTTTACCTATCTGTAGCCCATGTAACAAATTACATATGCGGGATCCTGATCCGGTATCTCATACGCAGGACGTAGAGGATACTGAGAAACAGTTCTATATAATGAACACACCCGAAGATGATGCATCAGCATGTACTCTCTTCGTTTGGGCGGCACGGGAATTCTAATATTCCCCAATTTCCTGCTCTTTCTTATAACAATTATAAGTTGGAGCGGGACCAACGTTCCCCAGCTCAGTATAACAAGCGGGTTCGGTCAAATATCCGTATTATTATCTTGATTAAGGCGTGATATGGTCGCTACCTGGAGAGAGAGAGAAGAAAACACTCAGCGTGCGCTCTTGCAAGATCAGATTGGTTATTATTTTATCTAATCAGGATGGTTCCTACTGTTTTTTTATCAAATCTTCCTTCAAACCTTAAAAGGAAAGACTAGCCGGGATTAATTACACACTACAAGTTCGCCAATCTTTCAGCCAGGCCAGTGTCGGTACTTTGAGGGAGGTCCCCCGTGCTTTCGCACGAACCTAATTAATGTAAACCTCGTTTTCCCAGAGGCGTAACCCCGTTGACACCTTTCTAGACACCTACTTGATCGGCTAATTGTAATGTGTAAAACTCTCCCAGGAGTAACTCTTACTCGCAGCGGGTATCGGGATCCAACTATCTCATAGAAGGTATGCAATCTCATTGCAAATTTCAACACTTGAAATTCCCGATAATATTTTGCCCTAGCGTCCTATGACCTTGACGGAGGCCAAACTACCCATAGTCCGCTAGTCAAGTTCAACCCGTCATTTCCTGATTGAATTAAACCCACCCGCACGACCCTTGATGGAGGCCAAACAACGCTGTACGAATACCCTAATCCAATCGCATCATATGCTTGCAGATAAGCACTAGTTAGCTACCGTACACTACGCCTTGACGGAGGCCAAACTACCGCAGCACGAATACTAACTAGTACTTATCTGAAATGACGGAGGGCTACGACAGGTTTTTGTGAAAACCTATTGCGTAATGAACTTGATATCGTTGTAGGATTGAATGAATTTTGAAATGGAGTGTTTTTGAGGCTTTTCTAGTTTTGCTAAAGGAGTCATTCCCGGTGAAGGGATCGTCGGTCCTTTCCTCGTCGAATGAGGTGCGGGATATATCATATATATCACTGTGCAAAGCAGAACTTTTAAAAGCAATCAAAAGACAAATCGAGTGTGTAGCATCTGCCAGTTATTGCTAAAGGAGTCACTCCAGGTGAAGGGATCTCGGTCCTTTCCTTATCGAATAAGGTGCAGGATATATCACATATACCGCTATGCAAAGCAAGAACTGTAGCTACCTGTTTTATTTTTAGAAATTCGATTCTACAACATCTTAGGTTTCTTTTACTTTCATTAATCACATTAATGAAGTCCCATCATTTAAGTACCTAAACATCACAGATAAATACGACGTACACTTATGCCATCCGCATTCGCCTTGATGTCCCCTCGTGCACCGTTAGGTTAGGTAACTAACGGCAGAGCGGGGCAGGGCTAGCGCGGGTGTAAAACATAAGTAACGCCTATATAATATATCATATATACTATATAAAGTATCCATCACAAAACATCACATGATCACATCACAGATATCGCAGCAGAAGAAACATATGAAATATTAGATATACTAGGACGTCCGTGTTTTTAATACGAGCCAGTATAAAACACGGATTCCACGGTCGTGATGAATAGCCAAACCCACACCCCTAGACCCCTACGAGAGCGGCAAGCAACCCTACCAATTCTAGAATTAGGAGACCCGGACTCGACTCCTCGAGTTGGTCTCCCACTGGACTCCAGAACCCGGTTACTTGTGCTCCCCTCCTTGGGTCTATCCTAGTGCGGAAAAGTAAATAATAGACAAAGGGTGACATCTTCCGCAACCTGGAAGTGCCCCAATAAAAGAATATTACATACAAGTTTTTACATGAATGAAAATGAAAAACACTCATCTCACATAAAAACCCCCGGCTATTCAAACACGACGATCCAATATAACATATCCAGCAACACATAACATCACATGTCATCAACGTAAGTAAATATGCGCATCCCAATTGTCGTTGACATATAGCAACGAAACCGGCGATATCACATATTACACTTACGGTCATAGAAAAGAAAGTGTAAAACTACAACAGTTGGAATCCGCAACCTGCATAGACATCGCATGCCTAATCAGATGAATTCCTTAGACATCACATGCCTAACAATTATAAACTCCGCATTTTAGTCTCATAATCGAAAACTCTTTTCAATATCAAGTCGGGCAATTCAACAAGATTCCCGACATCCTGATCAAATGCTCGTCGCAAACTTTAGTAGACGGTCGCACCCCCGATACCGTCGACGAAGTGCACCAAGGCGGAACACCGCTACCGCGAGCACCCGAACGGATGCTTTCGGCGACGGGGTTCTCCTACAGTCACTTGGTCGGGGCTAAGGGATGTAGCTGTCTATTAAGTTTATCCGGCGAGCATCCGCGTACGCTACGTGATTGCAACGGACTTTTGATCGCATCAAAATTCCGTGGCAACCGATCAAGTGAGACTAAACTGCTATGTTTATAACATTCATTCAGTTATCTCATAACTACTTATGAATTCCAATTATTGTATCACATTCCAGATAATTAGAAAATGTTAAACTTTCCGATCGAACATTCGAACACCCAAGTTTTCCCGAAACAGATCAACACATGAAACAAGTCTAAAAACATTCAGTTCGTGCCTCAGTACCAACGGTCCAGCCGTAGAAGGGTCAAGCCAACGCCTCACATGTGGCACGCCGTACTGCCCCGAACCCGAAGGTTCAAAGGGCAGTTCAAGACGGTCACATAATCGAGTTAAGGTTTGTTGTCTTCTAGAGGGACCATCGCATTACTTGCACTACTTAGAACGTCATTAAACCTCGGAAAAATCCAACACTTGGAAATTTTTCGGCAGGGGAAAGATTGGGTATTTATATCCGGTCGAACTTTTTAACATATTCTAAAATATCCGGAAAGCCACATAGACAAAATCTGATACTCCGATCGAAACACCGAATCCCCAAAACAACCCCAGAAAATTCAACTCTTGAATTCAGATTAAAAATTCCCAGAAAATATAGCAACACAATATAAGAATTACTGTGCAGGAAAAATTGTATGAAGAGACCAAGTAGCCGCGGAACCGCCGCAATAGGCTTGCTATTGCCGCGGTTCCGCCGCGCCTCTATCGATTCAGGTGGTCGGGCTTCACAGTAATTCTTAGGACTTCCTGCTTAGTTTTCTGCATATTTTTAATCCTCCAAATTCTACAAAATCAGAAAATGTCCAGAGAGCCGTTTCGGGTTCGGGTTTTGGTTCGATCGGACTTCAAACTGCGTCTACGCATCGCCTAAGGCTCTAGCTAGGCTCTGATACCACTGTAGGGTTCCTAGGCACGCTAAGGAGGTCTCACAAGGCATCAACCATGCCATTTTCAAATTTTACGGGTGCCGAGAAACCCTAATACGGATCGTTAACTAGATATATAGGCGACAAATGAAACTAGTTAACAACTTAACTACAAGAACGGAAATACAACCTTTGTAGATCCGGTCCTCCACCTCCATAGCTCCGCAATGAAGTCTCCTCGCTGTCCAAATCGAATTCCGGGCTCTAGCGTCGGCTTCATCGGAGAAATGAGCGGGCTAGGTCATCGACTACGATGCCGAAGATGATCTACGTCGAGGCATCACAAGATCAAGCTCCCATTTCACCAAGTCATGAAACTTGTGAAGAAAACACCCTATACTACTTGGCAAGAGCTAGAGGATGAAGAAATAGGAAGTGGGTTCACTTTAGAATTGGATTTCTCACTCTTTTTCTTACTTTGCCATTGTTGGTAGCAAGCTTCTTCATGTGAAGAAGAAGAAGAAGAAGATGAAAAATGTTATGATAAGTTCTTTTCCAAATAGAAAATAAAAGAATACTTATCATAAACCAACCATGGTCAAGTGTAGAGACTAAACTAAGGTTAGGTGAATGGTCAGGTTAGGTATGAAGACAAAAATGGTCACTTGGTCAATGCTTCATGAAGCTTCAACAAGCTTCATCTTATAAAGCAACCATTTTTCTCTTTACTTGCCTTAAATGGAAATAAACTAAATAAATAGTTAAGAAAGGATAACAAAACCCTAACCATTCACTTAAACATGGTTTAAAGTCTTACACAAACCCAAGTAAGCATGTATCATCAAACATGATACAATCAAGTGCACAAAAGTATATCACATATACAACTTGTGCAATGCAAGTGAGAAAATCCATTTAAAGTGAACCAATACTAGTTAATGCAAAGTAATATATCAAATATATAATTATACATTAAATCATTAAATCAACACTTGATTTAACGATCCGGTCATATCGCATATAACCGACTAGTATCCTATTTATCGGCTTACCGAATCAATCCTTGATTCGATAACTAGGTTATATCGCATACAACCATATCGATACATTCATCGCGAGAATAGAATACGGTATCACATACACGCATTATTCTCGGTCCCGCACATATCTCATATGCGCTTCTATTTCGTTTCGCTTGAGCCAGGAAACCTCTGTGTAGGACTCTAAAGACTCGTCAATACGCCGGTAGCAGATGATGATCATATCAAACACCCACAAGCCGCAAGCGGCCTGCTAAACGTAACGGCCACCCGGGTATTGAGCGATCAGAAGATCGACGAGCAAGCCCGCTCACACTCTTGTGAATCCAACCAGTAACACTTACCGTACATTCCGGTCTCGTCGTCTGATATGTCGCATATCTCGCCTAGGGGTGGTAAACGTCAGACCCCAATAGCTCGATAAGTCGTGTCGATATGAGGTCTATAACAGTTCGAGAAACTACTGGTAACACTTACCAGTAAATCTCAGCAACCCTGGCCAGGGATTTCCGGTTATAGCCAATCGAACACAGCGCAACATCAACTCCCTATACCGGGAGAGACGAATCCCCTCCTATCGCTCATTGCCTCCATGTGATTCAGGACTGTACCCAAAAACCACCGTTTTGCACGCCCTCTTGGACGTGGTAAGGTGGAAATCAAAGCACAGTGGGAACCACACAAGACTTTATGACGATCTCGGGTCAACAGACTACTCTGTACCAGTGTCACCAGAGAACTGCCATCTGACGTAAGGTATAATACCATCTGGGAGTTCTCGGCGAGTCCGTCCAGTGTACCCAATCTCCACTGAGCACCCGTATATCATCTCTGATGTCAAACACCAATGGATATGGGATCATCCATCGCCCATCTGTATGGGTCGAGAAGGTATACGCTAGTTTACTCTGGTATATCGATGCCCCGTCTCGATACACCCACGACTAGGGACTTTGAAGGATGTACTTATAGACTGTCTGTCCCCACTAGTATGATCTGCATCATAGTCCAGGTAGTCAAGTACACATCCCAAGGGCTTTACCAACATGTAACAGAGAGACAATCAGTATACATGTTAAGGTAAAGAGCAACCAGATAGCATACTATCATGTCGAGCAAGAAAGTCCTCCCTATATATGTCCCAGCATCCACTACAATATACATCCTATGTACAGTAATGGACTCTAGGGCATACATATAACTAACAGGGGTTGATGTTGCGCTATGCTCAATTGGCTATAACAGAAAGTCCGTGGCCAGGGCTGATGATGAGATTTACTGGTAAGGGTTATCAGTAGTTTCTCGACCCGTTATGAGTCTCATATTGGCATGACTTATTAAAGTTATTGGGGTCTGACTTTTTCCACCCCCAGAATCGATATGGGACCTATCAGATGAAGAGACCGGACTGTACGGTAGTGTTACTTACAGGATTCATGGGAGTTTGGACAAGCTTGCTTGTTGATCTTCTGATTGCTCAATACCTGGATAGCCGTTACGCCCAGCTAGTACCGCTGACGGCTTGTGGGTGACTAATGTGATCATCACCTACTGCTGGCATATTGACGAGTCTTCAGAGTCCTACACAGAGATTTCCTAGCTCAAACGAAACGAAGTAGAACACATATGTGATATGTGCGGGACCGAGATTAATACGTGTATGTGATACAGTATTCTAATCTCGCTATATAGGTTATATGTGATATAACCGGATTATTGAATCAAGTGTTGATTCAATAATTTGTTATATGTATATTTGATATACATATAAATGATATTAATCAGTTATATGTGATATAGCCGGATTATTAAATCAAGGGTTGATTTAATAATTTAATATATAATCATATATTTGATATATTAATATGTATTAACTAATATTAGCTCACTTAATAATTTCTTTTCTACAAATACATATAAATATATATGAGATATATATTAACTTATTTACTATTGTGTCATGCGAGATGATACATTGGACATGGGTGTATGAGACTCACACCAAACTAAAGATAATTTGGGTGATTAATTATTAAGGGAAAAATCAAAATTAGGTGAAAATTTCATGGCTTAAGGTGCATGTAGAAGCTTTGACTTAGTCCACTAATTTTGTTTTACTCTAAATATTTATTAACTCAACAGTTATATTTAGCCATGGTTAACTCTCTACTAATATCTCTTGAGATATTTTCTTATCCAATGGTTCATCACTTGATCATCTTCTTCATCAAATTTTCCTTTTCTAGCTTTTGATGAGGTGAAGAAAGAAAGAGAGAAAAATAATTCTAAAGTGAGCAAAATTTCTACTTCATCAATCTATACGAAACCAGCCATTCAGTATAAGTTGTTTACTTCACTAATTCCTCAATTAGTGAAGAGATAGCCTGAATTAGAGATTCCTCAAGGTAGATCATCTTCGGCCTCGAAGATCCTTAAGCAAGCCCGTTCCTTTCGCTTAGTGGAGCCTAAGAAGAGTTCGGCGACCACTACTTGGAGCTAAAGGACTACTACACGGAGCTTTAGAAGTGAAGGACCGGTCTACAAAGGTTGTATTCCTTGTTCACTTAGTGTAAATCTTTATTACATGTTTTATAAAACCCTAATTCTCTGGTTCGATTCTAGGTTTGTGTTCCTTAGCACTCTAGATTTTTTAAAATTGCATACTTGATGCCTTTAAAAACCTAGTGGTGGTGCTAAGAAACTCCAACATGGTATCAGAGTCAAGCTAGAGCATTAGGAGTGGTCTAGACAAAGTTAAAGTGTTCGATCGACTTTTCGAAACCCTAAAATCCGAGTTTCTGTAAATTTTTTAAAAAGTTAGAATATTTTATTTTAAAAATATACAGAAAATTATGCAGGGATTTCTATGGATCCCCAAGACGAACGAGCGCCCAACTCGACCAAACAATCGTGCAACCGCGGCTATCGTGCAACCGCGGCAAAACCATATGTTTAGCCGCGGTTCCACGGCACTGTTGGTGAGGCAGGAACTCCCCCTTCTTGTGCTGCTCCGTAGGTACATTTTGCACTTTCTGGATATTTTTGAGTGAGACTCAAGTGTTGAGGTCTCTGTGGATTGTGGGTGTTTGATAAATCGATCGAAATGTTTAACATCGTCTAGATATCTGTGATTTATGATACAATATGTGGAATCCACAATAATTAGTTTTGTGAAAACTAATTAATGTTTTGTAAATCTAGCAATTTAGTCTCATTCGATAGATTGCCACGGAGTTTGGATTCGGATCAAAAATCCGTCGCAATCTCGTACATGTCACGACCCAAATTAGGAGCACGACCGGCACTTAAATCAGCAACGTCTAAAGGCGTAACGTAATTCAAGTAAGCCGAAAACCCAGAAATGTAAACTATAAAAGATAAAATGGAAAACATTTAAAACATTTGTTAAAAACATTTAGAAATCTCAAGTTATAAAATTTAAGTTTAATTTATTATCTTAAAAATTTCGGCAGCATCTCCTTTATAAAAACTAGCCCCAAACGGGTACAAGAAAAGAATAAATATAAAGCATCCCCAGACGGGAGCAACTCACGCCAAAAAGGCGGAACACAACCACAACAAGTATATACGACGCCGTAGCGAAGGAATGTAACGTTTTAAAAATGATTAAATAAATAATTAAATGAATAAAAGTGTTTAAGTGAATTTTAGGATTTTCGGTAAAGTAAAATGTATTTTTCGTAAAACCAAACCGTGATTGTTTTTCATTATAATTTTAAAAATATCTATTTTAATTATGAAATTACTAGTAAATGGTGTATATTTAGCCACTTATAAATTTTTATTTTAATAAAATATTTTTCCTAAATTAATTATTTTAAATATTAACATAAGCTTTATTTTTACACTAAATTAGTGTAAATTACAAATTTGAATGGTTTTAATTTGTAAAAATGAACCATGGCATATTAGAATTTAGTGTGTATCATGCAAAAATTATTTGCAAATTTTTCCTATTTTCTAGAGCTTTCTTGAGTTGCTATAGTAAAGAAATAAATAAATAAATAAATAAAGTATGAAAAGACTTTTATTGATGTTTCTTCTCTTGAAACTTCTACACACTTTTCTCACTCTCTTCTTTCTCTCCCTCACCTCTTTAGGGCCGGCCACAAACCCCCCATGGATGCCCTCCCCCCCCCCCCATTTTCCACCTCATTTTTATTCAAAATTCATCAAAAACTCATCAAAAATTCAATTAAAATTCCACAAAATCCTATTTATTCCATACTCTTTATTCCTTGCTCATTTTTATATGAAATTTGGAGATGGAAAGCATACATTTTGGAGGCTCAATTCTTGTTTGGATTTCACATTTTGAAGGTATAATTTTCTTTCTTTTGATTTATTGTTATTAGATGTTCATATTAAGCTTAATTAGATTTAATGAATTAATTCTATGTTCTTTTTTTTAAAATGCAAGCTAGGGTTCTAAATTCAAGTTATGATTTTTAATAATTAATTAGGGTTATAGTAGTTAGTTTAACACTTTTAGTATTAGGAAATCTTGCATGGTTATTCTTTAACAAATTGTTATTCAAAAATTGTTTTAAATTAGGAATTTAGTTAACTAGGTTTTTGCAAAATGTGGTTGTGGTTAATATAAAATTCTAATTTGGGTTGTTATCATTGGATTATAGTTTTAGTGGAAATATTAGCATGTTAATGGAAAGAAAAACTTAGTTTGATTGCTAGTTTCTATGGTTAATTGATAAATTGTGATAAAAATTGCTAATTTTGTAAACTAGATTTTAGAAATTCCTATATAAATGAGATTAAAAATATAATTATGGTTTTATTATATCATTATCATCATGAATTATGGTTTAAGTCATTAATTTATGCAAAATCATGTTTTGTGGTGGAATTGTGGTATTTTGCTTGAAAAATGTTGAAAATTGTTAAAGGGTGCAAACTAGAAATTTCAAATTTATACAAAATTGTGTAATAAAAATATAGTAATGGTTTGTATAGTCTAGTGATGATATTTAATGAGTTTTATGACCATTGGTTTCATTTAAATGTCAAGTTTTGATGAAAAACGGTAAATTGGCATTTTCGGGTTTTTCGAAAACGGACGATTTGATTGATTTTAGGGTTTTGATGGATTAAATCATGTTTTATATTATAAGTAACGAGTTTTCTAAACTACAAGCTGTTTGTTGATGTTTATCTCGATCCATCGGAGTTTGTACGCCGATATCGAGCGATATTTGGTTCTTTTGCGTGGACGGGACATAGGTTTTAACCTATGCTTATTCCTTGCGTCGTTTTGACTTTTGTATGTGATTCAGTTTACGATACTATTATTATGTTTGCGTTTAGGTACCCCTCACGTGGACTGCGGGCGATGAAGAGGAGGATGGCGACACCGTCTTCGGCAGATATGGACCAGGTGAGTAGATGCATATATACGGGGGGGAAGTCGGGTGGATGGCGTTTAGCACCCCCGCAACGTAGAATAGGAATAGTACTTATTGATATTAGGAAACCCGATGTGACCCTAGATTCTTACTGAGCAGGACCCTAGTAATGACCCTAGGTGGGACTAGACTGATTTAGGAAAACCATACCTGAGGATGAATACTTTGGGAGAGGTTCGTAGGTTTCTGATAAAAACACACACGTACACACTAAAACTTGACATGGCGTATACGTATATGTGTGTATATATATAAAACTAGGTATAGGTGTATATATATACACAACACGTATATGGGATTCGTTGATGTGATATGATATCTGAGGTATGATGAAACAGTATGACTGGGCTTGATGCCGTGATTCTTGACTATACAGTCGTATTAAAGTGTTAGCGGATCATTAGAGAAAGAGATAATGAACATGAATATATAAATTATGAAGGGTGGTGGTGATATTGAGGTACATGGGACGCTAAAATAGTACCTGGGCTGTAGCTTGTGACTTGATGACGATAAGATATCGGTATGACTTAATCACAATATGATACATATGACATGATATTTCTGAGGATAAACTAATGATGCTTATCATGATGGCAATGATATATGATTGATGTATGCGATCACAGTTTAGCACCTTGATCATGAGATGTGTTGATGATGACATTATACGAATGAGCAGACACCTAGGAGATACTTGACCGTACCCCGATATTGGGATGCCGTACGATGGATTTTACCGTACGAGGCTTAGCTTTGATGATTGATCCGCACTCTTGATTCGAGGAAGCCGTACTACGTACGTGACGCTATTGAGGCGGGATCGCCGACTATTAGAGATATTGATTCAGACCTTAGGTAGACTCTAGTTTCTTACTGACTAGTCTATTAGGTTTAGTTCCTTAGGATGTTAGATGGACACTAGTTTAGGTTCGACTCATATAGTGGTAGTTGTACTCGTATTTCGCAGAGGAGTGGATAATGCACATCTGTCTTTACATTCATACTGTAATCATCATGGTGCATATTCTTACATATGTTGCAATAATCAGTACAAACCATACCTGTTAGGACACCAGCACCATTACCGATGATGCGCATATTCCACGCACACTTATTTGCCGGCTCACACACATCATCATCGGTAATTGCTATGTCACGTACACTTTAGATCATATTGTCTTTTATGGATAGAATCAGTTAACAACTAGACCGATATAATATTGTGATTATTCTCTGATGTTAGTATAGACATGATATTTATTACTTAGACATCCATGCATTCATATTTTCATGTTATCATGCAGTATTATGGGCATATGCCGACACTTATCATATAGTTACCCATGATTTTGAGATTTGGATTTCTATGAGATTTCTGGATTTTTGGGGAAAACCGCAAAAATATATAAAAACTTCTCTCTCTCTCCTCTTCTCTTTTTAAAATAAGATGCGGTTTTCTCGTGATGTATGTGTCGTCCACCATGAGTATTTCATGTTTTCTGTTGGATTTCGAGACCCGATTCGAGGAGTGGATGAACCGTCTCGGGTACATGGTGGGCCCGGTATGGTACCCCGGGGCAAGAAGATCGAGTTGTAGACGATGAGCCTGGCAGGGGAAGGCTACCTACCGGTGATGTCTGGCGCGGCGGATATCCGGAGGATACCGACCGTTGTCGTGAGATTTGATGATATGGGCCGATCCGGACTGACGGAGCCCGAGATATTGAGACTTGAGATTACATGTGTTGTGTCGATGCTTGACACGGATTTCCATGGATTTCATTATTTAGATTTCAGATTCTTATACACATTCTACTATGATAACAGCTAAAGATTTCTTATACATTTATATCTGGATTTCAGGATTTGTTACTTTACATTCATGGTGCATGCATTTTATTCATATGACATAGTATTATATGAGGTACTGACACGAGCACGGAGTATCTGCACTTACACGTAGTATTACCCTGCTATTACTAGATGATTGGGACTTAGTAGTGTATTATTATGACCTAGGATAGCGTCGTGCATTCGATTTCTTTTCGTAGATGTCTTCTACTCACGAGTTGGCAACTCACCCCCGTTGTGCCAAATTTTATTACAGGTTCGGTGTACAGGTTTCCCTGACAGCTTGCTGGCACATCTATTCTTTCAGGGTGATTTGCACGGTAGGTGGGTTCACTTGTATCCGAACCACCATTGTACTTTTATTCATTCATTTGTATCTAGTAAGCTCCATCAACCATACTTGTATTACTTGATAAGTTTATTGGACCAGTCTTTTATTTTGACCTTAGAGTCGCGCATATATTATTCTGATCTGGTGGTTTTGTTTTATTTTGAGTTTTGAGCCTCGCCCTTTGGCGTTGTATATTGTTGTGCTCGTTGTGGTTGTTTCCGCCAGTTGGCGTTGAGCTAGCACCCGTTTGGGGATGCTTTTTATTGTTTATGTATATTATACTTGCTGTACCCATTTGGGGGCCAGTTTTTACAGAGAAGACTCTGCCGAAATTTTTGGGAAAATTTGCTGATACTTTTATACTTGTTTTTCTTCATGTTTCTTTTACTTCTTCTTCTTTTATATAGTTTAGATTTCTGGGCTTCGGCTTACTTAGGTTACGTGGCGCCTCTAGACGCTTCGTAATCTAAGTGCCGGTCACGTTCCGTACTCTCGGGTCGTGACAAGGAATAAGCAAGAAAGGAGTAAAAACAATATCACAACATAATTAAAATAAAGCCGGCTCACACGAACTCGACACCCAGAGTCACTAATAAAACAATATTGATCCTCACAAATCTCGTCTCTAAGTCAAGTACATTAAAGTGGTAGATGGAGAGTACTAGATACAATAAGATATACAATGAAATCATACGGATACCCGCAAAACCACCCACCTATCCAAAATCATGACCAGCAGTAGCGGTATCCGCAGAAGTAGATGTAATGAGAAGCCCTGCCGTGACTACACTGAGGGTCAAACCTGCAAAACACTGTGACACAACGGGGTGAGTTTCCAACTCGTGAGTAGTAAATAACCTCATACAGATAATCGCAAGTATGCACGAAAGCGATAGTCTGCAATATATAAGCTAATGGCATAAGCATAACAGTACGGATATGCAGTAACATCATGATCAAAGTACACCTCCATGGTACAATACTACATAAAACAATGCATGTCAATTAAATTCTGAGTATGGGATAACACATAAAACCTCATACATGAATCATCATCATGGAACCTGAGTGTCCAACATCGACACTCAAAACATCATGAAAACCCGTGTCCAGTATCGACACGTAAATACTCATCTCTCAGGCGCCTCATACTTAGATCGGCCCTCATATATCCATCTCATATCATAACTCCAAAACGGTATCCTCCGGATATCTATCGAGTTCCATACAATCACCGGTAGGTAGTACTCCCTCTGCCGGGCTCATCGTCTACTGCACAACATACCTTTCTTGCCCCAGGGTGTCATACCGGGTCCACCATATACCCGCAAACGGCTCATCCAGCTACTTGAATCGGGTATCACCTAGCTCAGAACCGAGAAAACTCATGGTGGACTCCTTGAAACGTCATATCAAGAGAAACCGCGTTTTAAAGCAAAATAAAATTCTTTATGAAATATATTCGCGGTTCTCAAATCCAGAAATCGTATGAAATCGGTACATCAATACATATGTCCATGAAATACAATGCATGCATCATGGAACGATGATGTGATCATATCAAGGGAAGTCCGTTCTTCTAAATATATCAAGTTTTCCAATTTTCACGAAATCGAAGTGCAAAAACTTTTGAAAGCAACGGGTGACTTTAACAATGTATGTATGTATGCATGTATGTATGATGCAATTCATATGCGCAATAGAACAAGATTTAACATCTAACTATTAGTGATCAAGAAAGCAGTACAGTAAGTTATCCAAGGTAATTTCTATAGTATGTGTGTCATGGCAATTACTAGCGATGTGTGTGTGGCAAACAGTTTGGTGCTCGTGCAACATGAACCGTTAGTAATAGTGATGTGCCTCATTAATACTATATCCATGTAGAACAGGAAGCAGGATATACAAAAATGATACTCATGCACAATCGATGCATATATATATATATATATATATATATATATATACACACTTATAAACAATAGTCATATCACTGAATCTAACCCTCGACGCATAACGCCATACGGGCGATTTCCCCGTAGATGTTAAATCTACTCACCGATGATCTCGAGCTAGGTAAATCCAACCACCTTCTTTCCTTTACGTGTAGCGTCTGAAGTCCCCGCAATCGATCCTAATTTCATACAACAGTATAACAAGTGCAATTTAGAAAATTATGATAACACAGGAATACAACGGTAACAACCCAACCGACTCCTACAAGCTACCAAGTGTTCGCTTAGCGGATAAACGCATGCAGCGACATCTTAGACCAATCCCACCACTGCAAGCTACCAGAAACACTTAAACCAAGTCAGATTATTCGTATCGCACGTTGCCGAAACACTAAAAACTAGCTAAGTGGTCACAGATTTTGCTACACAAAGAATTGGTGAAAGTTTCACTAACCACTAGCCTACACCTTTACCCAGAAACCCTACGGCAAAAACCCATATAAAAGCACCATACTCTGGCCGCAATTTGCAGCCAGAATGGATAAAATTGTGGCCACAGGTAAGGGGAATGGGCTCGGGTTTTGTTGGTTGATTCTAGGTCTCTGAACTAGGTCTCTGTGATGGAAACTTTTAGAACAACAACCTGGTTCGATAGCAGATGCAATAAGACACAAAAACATAACCAAAATACGATATTTCGCTCAAAGTTAAAACTTTAAGGTTTAAACCAGAAACTAATAAGCAACACAACATCCTTAGAGCCTATAGAACAGTTAGAGATCACTACCTCACGAAACTTGCTTGAAAGCCCTAGCTTTCCGAGCTCCATGTCATCTCAAGAGGGTTAACTTGACTTGTGAGGGGTTTTTGTGAAGGTTGATGGAGATTTTGGCTTTAGGATTTTGTGGTGAAGGTTTCAGCTGAAGACTTGTGAAAGAGGAGCAGAAATGAGGGAATGAGGAAATGAGATAAGGGTTAAGTGAAAAATGAGGGAGTTGGTGAGAAGATAATGGTGATTGTGAACCATAGCTCTCTCTCCTTCATTAATGCATCCAATGACATGTTCCATACCCCTGTCCCCTAGCCTCATCATTCCCATTCTACACAATTCATTTTATTTTTGAAAAAGAAATAAAAACCTTTTATTAGTTAAAACATATATATATAAATATCCATTGTGTCATGCTACAAAATTATGGTTAACATGCACAAGTGTGTGCATGTTCTAAAAATAATAATAAAATATTAGTTTAAAATGATAAGATATATTAAAATAATTATTGGTTAAATTTCATTAAAACCCCGCTTTATTGCTTAACTACACTAATCGCATTCTAAGGTGTTACAGTATAGTACGCGAACACTCGTCGGGTAACACTAATAGATAGCCATGCTCCATCGCCTCGACTAAGTGACTGTAAGAGAACTACGTTACCAAAAGCATCCGCTCGGGTGCATGCGGCTGCGGTATTCCGCCTAAGTGCACTTCATCGACGGCATCGGGAGTGCGGCCGTTTACTAATATTTCCGACGAGCATTCGATCAGTTGTCGGGAATCTTGTTGAATTGCCCGACTGGTTATTAAAAAATGTTTTCAATTTAAGACTTAAATGCCGGGTTTATAACGTTAGGCATGAAATTCGGAATATGTGATATTCCGGATTTATGATGTCTAAGGAATTTATACGGTTAGGCATGAAATCCGAAGTATGTGATATTTCGGGTTTATGATGTCTAAGGATGTTGCGGATTCCAATTATTGTAGTTTTCATTTTCTTTTCTGCGACCGTAAGTTTAATATGTGGTGTACCGCCGGTTTCGTTGCTATACGTCAACGACAATTGTGATACGCATATTTACTTACGTTGATGACATGTGATATTATGTGTTGTTGTGATATGATATATTGGATCGTCGTGTTTGAATAGCCAGGGGATTTTGCGTGAGATGGGAGTTTTTCATTTTCATTTATGTAAAAATTTGTATGTAATATTCTTTTATTGTGACACTTCCGGGTTAAGGATGATGTCACCATTGATGTATATTATTTACTTTTCTGCATTAGGATAGACCTCAGGTGGGGAGCATAAGTAACCGGGTTCTAGAGTCCAGTGGGAGACCATCTTGAGGAGTCGAGACTGAGTCTCCTAACTCTAGAATTAGCAGGGTTGCTTGCCGCTCTCGTAGGGGTCTAGGGATGTGGGTTTGGCTATTCATCACGACCGTGGAATGCTTGTTTTTTACTGGCTTGATTTAATACACGGACCTCCTAGTATATCCTATATTTCATATGTTGACTTCTGCTACAATGTTCTGTGATGAGATCATATAACTGCGTGAGACAAATGTTTTATTTTATATATGATATATAATAAATGTTGTTTATGTTTTGCATCCGCGCTAGCCTGCCCCCGCTCCACCGTTAGTTAAGTAACCTAACGGTGCATGACGGGACCCTATGGCAAATGCGGATGGCATAAACGTACGTTGTATTTTCGTTTCTTTATCTGTGATGTTTAGAAAACATAAATGATGGGACTTCATTAATGAGATTAATGAAAAGGAAAGAAACCTAATGATGTTGTAGAATCAAATTTTCAAAAAGGTAACTCTAGTTCTTGCTTTGCATAGTGGTATTCCTTGATGAATATCCAGCACCTCATTCGATGAGGAAAGAGCCTAAATCCCTTCATCGGGAATGTCCTCTTTAGTAAAATCTAGTAAATGCTACAACCCACTCGGTTTGTTTTGAAAACTATTCGATTTTAAAAAGCGGAGCTTAAACCACTCATTTTCAAATCACTCGATTCTACAACGATATCAAGTTCATTACGCAAAAGATTTTCTTAAAAATATGTCGTATCCCTCCGTCATTTCAGATAAGGACTATTTAGTATTCATGTTGTGTTTGTTGACCTTATCAAGGCGTAGTGTGCGGTAGTTGATTAGTGCTTATCTGTAACCATATGATGCGATTGGATTAGGGTAGTCGTACGGCCTTGTTGACCTTGTCAAGAGTCATACGGGTGGGTTTAATTCAATCAGGAAATGAACGGGTTGAACTTGACTTGCGGTTTATGGTTTTTTGACCTTGTCAAGGTCATAAATCGCTTGGGGCAAAAGATATTAGAAATTTCAAGTGTTGAAATTTGCAATGAGATTGCATACCTTCTATGAAATAGTTGGATCCCTATACCCACTGCGAGTAAGAGTTACTTCTGGGAGAGTTTTGCACTTTATAATTAGCTAATCCAGTAGGTGTCTAAGAAAGGTGCTAACGGGGTTATACCCCTGCGGAAACGAGGTTATTTAATTAGTTCCATGCGAAAGCACGGGGAGACTCCCTCGAAATACCAATACCTGCCTGGCTGAACGATTGGCGAACTTGTAAGGTGTAATTAATCCCGGCTAGTCTTACCTTTTAGAATTTGAAGGAAGATTTGATAAAAACAGTAGGAGTCATCCTGATTAGATAAAATAATAACCAATCTAATCTTGCAAGAGCATACGCTAAAGTGTTTTCTTCTCTCTCTCCTGGTAGCGACCATGACATTCCTTAATCAAGATAATAATATTGATGTATTGACCGAACCCACTTGTTATACAGAGCCGAGGAACGTTGGTTCCGCTCTATCTTTTAATTGTTATAAGTCTGAGCAGGAAATAGGGGAATACCCGGATTCCTACGCGACCCGAACAAGGAATGAGCATGTTGATGCATCTTCTTCGGGTGTGTTCGTTACAGAGAACTGTTTCTCAGTACACTCTACGTCCTGATTATTAGATACCGGATCAGGATCCCACATTTGTAATATGTTACATGGGCTAAAGAAAGGTAGAGAAATGGAAATAGGTGATCATTCTTTCAGAGTAGGGAATGGTTTAATGGTTGCAGCTAAAGCAGTTGGGGAATATCACCTAATATTACCTGAAGGTAATACATTGATTCTGAACAACTGTTATTACGTACCCAAAATGTTGTGCAATTTAATATCAGTTTTTTTATTAGATAAAGAAGGATATAGCTTTGTAGTAGAGAAAAATATTATGAACATTTTCCTAAATCAAGTGTTGATTGGATTTGTTTACCGCCGAAAACCGCGACCGGGACGTTAGGACGTCTGGCCTGAATTTTGGGGGCAGATGCTATTTGGTTTTATCCGTCCACCTCTCCAAAAATGCCAAGTTGATTAATGGCACCGTGTATCGAAGGTTTGGACAGATGCGGCCGCAGACTTCGTCAGATTCCCCCTCATTGTGAGGGTTTTTTTTATTGTGGGGACGCTTTTCCCTGCAGGCGCAAGCCCCTGCAGTTAATTACATTATTGTATCGCGGTAACCACTTTCTCCGACTCTAGAAGGTCACTTCATGTCGTGTGTATTTGTTTTATTTTTGGTTGCCCGTGGATTGTATACGGAGACTAATTTATGTTGTCGCCCGTAGGGTCTGGATTAGTCCAAATCTGTATTTTCTTAGATTTGGGTTTGGTTTGATTTAAGGATCGTTAACCTTGTTTGAGATTAAGATCGACTTAAATATTTGTTAAGGATACATTAATCCAATGTTGGACTAAGATCTACTTGATGGGGTTTCAAGATTATTTTTGATCCAACGAAAGAGCATTTGGGCTCTATCTTTTTGGTTTAAGGACATTACGGTCCATAGGCTAGTTTAAGGACATTACGGTCCAAGGGCTAGTTTAAGGACATTACGGTCCATAGAATTGTTGGTTGTCCGGACCCGCCACCACTCTGAAGGCGTTGAAGAATTACAACGATATGTATCAGAGGTGTGGGAAGATGTACCCTTGAACCAATGTCGGTTGGGAGATCTGTAGTCGGGTTTGGGACTAAGACCAATTTTAAAAAAATTGTGAGCACATGGGCTCGGTTGATCTTAATTAAGGACTTTTGGTCAATTTGGACTCAGCCCACTCAGTTTTGAATAAAGTGTTAAACACTTGTTTGGACTCGATCCCTTTTATGTGCAACAATGCTAAGCATTGATATGGGCTCTAACGCTCACCCTATTTCTTTTTTCATGGAGTGTTAAACACTCTTAGTGTCGTTGTACTCTATTGCAGAGCGCTTTATATTAAACGGCGCCCATGTGAGGGGCACGTAGGAAGCTTGGCGCTGGACGCCAACCAATGAGTGCAGAGCACTCTTTATTTCAGCAACGTCCACGTGAAGGGCACGTGGGGCGCTTAGCGCTGGGCGCCAACCAATGAGTGCCGAGCACTCTTTATTTTAGTAGCGCCCACGTGAGGGGCATGTGGGGCACTCGGCGCTGGGCTCCAATCACTGAATGCTAAGAACTCTTTATTAGGTAGTGCCCACATGAGGGGCACGTAGAGTGTTCACACCAGAATATTGCATTATTATATTTCCCATTCTTATTCGTTTTATAAATAAACAGGTACTTTTGACGCATGTCTGCTACATGTTACAGGTTACAGGTTCTTGGATCTAAAACAGTGAAAAAGATAAAAGACGATGCGAAAGTGGGACTTTAACCAATAAACAGAAGACTCTTGATCAAGCCTACATAAAGAACAGTTCACAAAGAAAGATTCAAGACATCGACTCAAAGCGAAGGGTTAAAGTTTACTACAAGTGTTCACTGGAAATCTGGAAGAAACCAAAAGCCAAATGGAGAAAAGATCTGAATAAATAAGAAGCCCAAATAGCAGAGAACAATCCCAGAAAAACTCACACCTCAAGTCACCAAATGGGCCGCGGAACCGCGGCCCAAGCCAACCCATGCCGCGGTTCCGCGGCCGTTATATGCCCGTATTGGTGGATTTTGGTGGCGGTGCGTGTAGCATTGAATTGGTCTTTTTATAGATGGCTATTTTTGGTAAATGCAGATATGTGAATCAAATGTAACCTAGGGTTTCCTATTCTCTATAAATAGGAACTCTAATCATTGTAATTTTTTATGCCTCTTTTTATCAATAAATTCAGAATTCTTTATGGAGAGCATCGGTGCCTCCTTTCACTTCATTAATTCAGATCTGACAACCCTGCGTTGATATTTGGAGAGAGCCATCTGTAAAATAGATAATTTTAATTCCTTGCCCTAGTTTAGATTTAATTCCTTACCGTAGATAATTGTTTAGAGTTAGCTTTGGGGAAGGCTTTTAAGAGATGAGATCTCTCATCCCTTTCTTACCCATCATATATTTTCAATAGGACTCCATGCATACACGCACACACCGAGCCCTACGGCATCCTACCCCTCGAGGTAACGATGACACCGTAGTATAAAGGCCCGGTTGCGCGCGTTTTCCATGGAGGTTAGGGTAAGGATCTCTAAACGAAGGACAAGAACCTAGAGGAAGGAACACCTTCCCGAATGGATCTAATCCCCTTTATTGATAATTACCATAACTCCTCATAGATCTTCAATTGGGTATAGAAAGCGTTGAGATTTACTTGCATTTCCAAACCATCCCTAAACCTAACCCTAATAAGACTAGATCTAGATAATCGTAGTATAGAATAATTAGGTTTTTAGATTTAATAATCAATCCGAACATCCTTCAGAATTAACTCGTTAGCGCGATTAAGAGATTCACAACATCCCTGTGGACCGACCCGTACTCATCGGCTAATTTCATGCGACGCCGTTCTTGATTGCGGTAATAGATAGTTTTTGAGATCAAATCAAATGGCGCCGTTGCCGGGGATGGCGTAGAAATTTCCTTTTTGCAATTTCGGGTTAATCTAAAATTAAAAAATCTGAAAAATCACAAAAAATATATAAAATATTTCATCTGTTATTTTTGGAAAGAATACTTTGTTGTTTGAATCTTGCAGGATAGACAATCGAGACAGATCTGGAAATCTATAGAAAGCGAAACAGAAAACAACAGATCAAAACAGAGAGAGATTTCAAAAACAGAGCAGTGGAATTTTTCTGGAGATCTGAACCGACACCCCGACCGCGATTCCGCCGCTCAAACCCCGATATTACCGCGGAAACGCGGTAGAAAAGTGACATCAGCCTCTGCAATTTTTTCTGGCGGCTTGAATCTCCTTGCAGACCGCGGATCAGCGGCATAAACACCCACATACCGCGGAAACGCGGCTGAATAGTGTCCTCAGTTCGTGGAATTTGCACTGTAAGCTCCCTGTTATTTCTCCTCTGCAAATTTTGAGATATTTCCTGTGAATTGCCTGCAGAATTCCTCGCGCTTTAAAAATATATTCCCTTCCAAATAACAAATCTTGTGCAGTATTCTTTGCGCCGCGCATAAAATAAAAAAGATTTGATTGCAAGTGATTTACTGTTTTGCATATCTTTAATCGGATTTTAAGGGGTTTTTGACCAATTCAGATTGGGTGGAGATTTCATCACCCTTCCCAGGACCCCAGAAATCACATAAGACATTTGCATTGACCAAATCTTTAATTAAAAAAAATATATACTAGACTCAGCCCTAAGGACGTTGCGCTCAATAGGACAAAGGACTAGTTATAGGCATCGGCCGTTTATCCTAACCTGACTTTGCGGTGTCTAGGCAACTGTGTCTAAGGCAAGTGGTTACATAATTAGGACCGCTACTTGTAGCGGGGAGCCTCCCACTTACCTGGCAAGACCTGGCCGCAATTGGCGGTGAAGAGGCGGTTTGAGGTCCTATTTCTAGCCCTTTGGAACAGTTAGGAGCTGTCTAACTGACCTAGGTGATCCTAGATCTAGGCCTGATTGTGCATTTTTGGTTGATTGAAAGTGTGTTTAAGCCCTTCATCGAAAATCTTTTTTGCAAACAGTTCCAAATTTAAAAAAAAGGAATTTTTTTTATAAAAACTTGCAAAATTTTGTCGCTAAGAAATCCTTGCACCCCACTTAAACCCACCTTCTTTCTCTTCCCATTCTTCTATCATGGGTACCCCACATCATAAATCACTTTCCGAACCTTGGTATCCCGAACCTAACTTTGCCTCGTATGTCAATTGTTTCGGTCGATTTAAGGAAAATCCCTCCATGCCCAAAATTTCTTTAAAAGATCAAATAGAAGCATCTAGGAGAAACAGTTCGACTTTGCAACCCACTTTGTGTCAACCATGTCAACCTTCACCACCTTCATATATTGATACCACTATTCCAAGTCCTGCTGTAACTCCTAAACCGATGTCCATTGCTGAGCATATTGCTCAATCTCGTAGCCAATCTTTCACCCATCTCCACACATCTAGTTCTAGGGATCCACAAGACTATTCACCTTTTTATCCATATGTTGACCCTACCCCCGTCCAACCACCCACTTCCTACCAGTCCTACCCGACTTTCCCACCTTCACTAGACACTGTTTCTACACAGCCATTAGGGAGCTTCACATATCCAACCAATTTCGAATCTTTTACCGAAACCCTCTCACCACCTAAGTCTAGTTTGGAAGAGTCGTTGGAAGCTTATATTGCTGCAACAAATAAAATGACTAGGAATGTGGAAGCGTCTGTGGCCGCCCTTATGCAACCTAATGAACCGGTAGCTAGTTTCTCACCAGCTTCAAATTTTTCAATGTATAAGGAGGCGGTTGGACAGAGTGAGAATGTGAGAGGATGTCCAAATCAAACCTACCCATACTCAATTGAATCCAACAACTCCAATTTTCAAACATGTGTCCAAAATGATGAGTTGTGCGACTTTGTAGTGTTTGATTTGCCAAATTGTGAAGAACCCCTTTCAAGTGAAACCGCACCTAATCCGTTTGACCTTTACACCTCCACTCTAGAGCCTAAATCGATAAATATCCATGCTTTTGATGAGGTGTCTAAAGAAATTGATTTTCACTTGATCGAGGATATAGACGCCGGGAATATTTCGGATGATGGACCTGTCGATTTGATTGAAATTTTATGTTCAACTCATCATCCCGAATCATTAGATATTTCTCCCGAACTTCATATGCGTCTTGATTTTGATGATAATGGCATGAATGAGATAAATATTGAGGAGAATTATAAGGATAGTATTGAGGAGAGTTTTGAGGATCATATTGAGGTTGAACCATTTTTCTTTGATGTGTCGGATTTTCCAATTCATCCTCCTCAACCTTTAACTGTTAGATCACCCTCCCTCCTTTCCATCGTTCCGACCACGCTTGAAGACTGTGAGCTTGAAAAAATTTCTTTTGAATCTGACACAGTTCTCACAGACGTTAACACTTACGAGTGTTTTAATTTTTCGGACGATGTTGATGTCTCCCCGCCCGAGTTTGAGTCATTTACATTTTCAGATGAGTTAGTTGAACCATCAGACTCGGTTGCTTACAGTCGTTTCGAACCATTGATGAAATCTTTCAAGTTCGAAATAGTTTACTACGGTGAGAATGATATTATCCCTAATTCACTCCCTGTCGTCCTTCCTATTGTTTCGACCGTACAAGAGACCGTTACGCTTTCATCTCCAATACCAAGTTCGGCGTACCCATGTTTTCTTATGAATCTTGAGGGATTTGACCCCATTTCTCGACGGGTTGATAGGTTAGCGCAATCGCTTTTAACATATCAGTCATCACAAATTGCGCTAATTTATTCACTCGATTTACACCCTCAAGATCGCGCGCTCCTTCTTTCTCCTTTTCGTCATTCTTCTCCTCCACCGAGACCATATTCTACCTTTCTTCCCACACGGTCTCGTGTGCTTCTCATTTCCCTTCTTTACATCCCATTATTTCACCAACTCTTCCATTACCATGATAAGATCTTTGAATGGTTGGTGCTAACTTTTGGCTTGTGTAAGGCCAAGCTTAAGTTTGGGGGGAACCTTGTTGTATATATGTACATATATTTTTTTTGTTTTCTATAAAAAATATATAAAAAATTCAAAACATTAAAAAATATATTAAAAAAAAATTGCAAATAAATAAACAGGGGAGTGCCGGCATTTTGACCCTCTTGATGTAGCGTGACAGTGAGGACACTGTCAAGTTCAAGTTTGGGGGTATGCTCGGTACGTCTTCTTCTTTCGCATTCATTTGTACATATTTTTGCATTTGCATACTTATTTGAAAAGCCATAAAAAATGAAAAATTTCAAAAATTATAAAAATTTATGTATTCAATTTTGGCTAATTGACTTGAGTTAGACAAATAGGTTAACTGGCTAGGAACAACTAGATCTTAGACTTAGTAAATTAAAAACCATAACCTTCCTTAAAATTTAATGGTAGAAAGTATATGGCTTTGTAGTTTATTTAGAAATAGGCAAATTTTGAGTTCACTTCTTGGGCTAAGTCGAAACGAAGGAAAAGTATTGATATTCTTATTAGAGTATAAGTTTGAAAAATAATTCCTAGCTTAAGTCTAGATTCTGAAAATGTATACCCTACAATTTGCACAATCACGCACCTTAAAACTTGGAATAGTAGAGGAGACCTTGAAATGCTCTTGTTTAAAGTCCTTAGTACAATGAAAATAAATATATATATATATATAAGTGTGAATAAAGAAAAAAAATGGACACTGGTTTTTGTGATTACTTAAGGCTAAAAATAGAAAAATATTTAGCGATAGTGCTTCATCACCTAGTGCCTTAGACCAACTGGTTTGGGAGTCACTGCTAAAAGCCTTGGGTGTTGCAAGACTAGGAATTACGCTTTAATGTGCAAACACGTCTTGTAATCGGTCGTTGGTACCTCAAGAAGTATTAATGGTCGCATGAAGGATGTGTAAGCAAAATTCATTTAAATTCACCTATTAAGAAGTACTTTGGACAACGGACAAGGGTATGATTGCTTGACTTGAATTTCCAAGTGTAGGGGTGATTTATACACACACGTAGGGGTATGTGATTGGGATTTAGATGAGAGAGAGGAGTGAAGAATAGAACTTGTATCTTTAGTAGAGTTGATAAAAATTCCTAAGTGGAGATGGAACCCTGGAAGGAAAACTTAAGAGATGCCGAAAGCTAAGTAAGTCTATAGAATATATATAATCTTAAGTTAAATGATGAGAAAGTGTGAAGAATATGGGTGGATAATTTACGAGTAGACGATAATAGAATTCCTTGTTAGAAAACCCAATTGGAGAACAAAAGTCGAAAAGCCAAATTGATAGGATTTTGTGGGTGTAATCCGCTAAAAACCCTCAGGAGACAACACTCCTCCTGCTAGGGACACCTAGAGGTTTAACGGCTTCTTGCACGTGCTCAGTGCAATCGCATTTCCCTGCGAAAGTGCGGTTAGGTTATTGTAGAGAATAAAAAAAATAAGTTTGCTCGAGGACGAGCAAAAGATAAGTTTGAGGGTATTTGTTCACACTAGAATATTGCATTATTATATTCCCCATTCTTATTCGTTTTATAAATAAACAGGTACTTTTGACGAATGTCAGCTACATGTTACAGGTTACAGGTTCTTGGATCTAAAACAGTGAAAAAGATAAAAGACGATGCGAAAGTGGGACTTTAACCAATAAACAGAAGACTCTTGATCAAGCCTACATAAGGAACAGTTCACAAAGCAAGATTCAAGACATCGACTCTAAGAGAAGGGTTAAAGTTCACTACAAGTGTTCACTGGAAATCTGGAAGAAACCAAAAGCCAAATGGAGAAAAGACCTGAATAAATAAGAAGCCCAAATAGCAGAGAACAATCCCAGAAAAACTCACACCTCAAGTCACCAAATGGGCCGCGGAACCGCGGCCCAAGCCAACCCATGCCGCGGTTTCGCGGCCGTTATATGCCCGTATTGGTGGATTTTGGTGGCGATGCGTGTAGCGTTGAATTGGTCTTTTTATAGAGGGCTATTTTTGGTAAATGCAGATATGCGAATCAAATGTAACCTAGGGTTTCCTATTCTCTATAAATAGGAACTCTAATCATTGTAATTTTTTATGCCTCTTTTTATCAATAAATTCAGAATTCTTTATGGAGAGCATCGATGCTTCTTTTCACTTCATTAATTCAGATCTGACAACCCTGCGTTGATGTTTGGAGAGAGCCATCTGTAAAATAGGTAATTTTAATTCCTTGCCCTAGTTTAGATTTAATTCCTTGCCGTAGATAATTGTTTAGAGTTAGCTTTGGGGAAGGCTTTTGAGAGATGAGATCTCTCATCCCTTTCTTACCCATCATATATTTTCAAAAGGACTCCATGCATACACGCACACACCGCGCCCTACGGCATCCTACCCCTCGAGGTAACGATGACACCATAGTATAAAGGCCCGGTTGCGTACGTTTACCATGGAGGTTAGGGTAAGGATCTCTAAAGGAAGGACAAGAACCTAGAGGAAGGAACACCTTCCCGAATGGATCTAATCCCCTTTATTGATAATTACCATAACTCCTCATAGATCTTCAATTGGGTATAGAAAGCGTTGAGATTTACTTGCATTTCCAAACCATCCCTAAACCTAACCCTAACAAGACTAGATCTAGATAATCGTAGTATAGAATAATTAGGTTTTTAGATTTAATAATCAATCCGAACACCTTTCGGAATTAACTCGTTAGCGCAATTAGGAGATTCACAACATCCCTGTGGACCGACCCGTACTCACCGGCTAGCTTCATGCGACGCCGTTCTTGATTGCGGTAATAGATAGTTTTTGAGATCAAATCATGGAGCGCTTGGCGCTGGGTCCTTCTTTATGCATTTTTCTGAAGTGTTCATTTCATTGTTCTCCCCTGGATCTTCAATCCCCAAGAACAAATTCTTCCCTACGAGAATTAAATTCTCATTTGTAGGAGACTTGTCTCATGTATCTCAGATCCAGGAAAAGAACTATGTTCTTTTTATAAGGGTTAAACCCTCGGATATGCAGATGAGATACCATGATCTCTATTACCTTGAAGAATGTTCTTCTTCTTTCTTCTCTCTTCAAGAACTTTTTGTTTGCTCTTATCTTTGAACTTAAAGTTTATGGGGGGGGTTCCTCTCTGCTAGACTTAAAGTCTTGGGGACTTTATATAGTAGAGGCAGATTTGTTGATTCAGTTAAGGAAATCTCTCATTGAGAGATTTCTTAATTGATTTAGGGATGTTACCCACCATTGGATCTTTGATCTAAGGGCTTCTGTTTTACAGAAGACATTTTTCTTGTTTTTTAACAAGATTGGAAAAATATTTTCCCATACAGAGTTTATTTTGTAATTTGGTGATTTCTAATCACCATTGGAACTTTAAACGGTAATCGTTTTTGTTTAGAAAGATTGGGAAAGTATTTTCCCCTACAGAGCTTATTCTATAGCTTGGTGATTTTTTAATCACCATTGGATCTTTGATCCAACGGTGCTCTGTTTTACAGAGCATAATCTTTCTTGTTTACAAAGATTGGGAAAATGTTTTTCCCTACAGATCTTATTCTGTAGCTTGGTGATTTTTAATCACCATTGGATCTTTGATCCAACGATGCTCTGTTTTACAGAGCACAATCTTTCTTGTTTAGAAATATTGGGAAAAAATTTCCCCTACAGAGCTTATTCTGTAGTTTGGTGATTTTTTAATCACTATTGGATCTTTGATCCGACGGTACTCTGTTTTACAGAGCACAATCTTTCTTGTTTAGAAAGATTGGGGAAAATGTTTTCCCCTATAGAGCTTATTTTATAGCTTG
Source organism: Agapanthus africanus (assembly GCA_030015575.1). NCBI lineage: Eukaryota > Viridiplantae > Streptophyta > Magnoliopsida > Asparagales > Amaryllidaceae > Agapanthus > Agapanthus africanus. Next base: position 122,962,369 of record CM057350.1, on the reverse strand, counting down.
GTGATTTTTAATCACCATTGGATCTTTAATCTAACGGTGCTCTGATTTGAGGAGTATTTCCTCAATCAGAATTTAATTCTATGCTTTGATGATTTATCATCTCCGTTGGATCTTTGATCCAACGGCAGAGAACTTTTAGTTCTGGCGCCAGTGCCCTCATGCGGGGCACGTGAGACACTGCCTCAGAGTTTTTAACTCTTGGCGCTGGCGCCCTCATGCAAGGCACGTGAGGTGCTGCCCCTTTCAAATTTTGAACAGAGCTTTGCTCTTTTATTAGGGGAAACAAATGCCCCCTACCGTTGCACTCACGTGGCTTACACGTAAGTGCAGCGGTGACAGCTTTTCCACCGTTGGATGTTCTTGGAAGTTGGATGGTCTTCCCATGCCTATAAGTAGGGCCTTTGGCCCTTGAGATAACTGCTGTTCATCTTCCATTTTCTTCTTTCTGAGAATTCAATTCTCTTTCCAGGGCTTAGATCTCTGTCCAAGGAAACTCTTTTAGAGTTATAACTTTGCCCAAATTTTTTGGTAAGGATCATAATCGAACCCCTTAAACAGAGCTTTGCTCTTCTTAGATCATAGATCTAAAGAAATCTTTTTTTTAGGGTTTCTTTAAACCGTTAATTAGAACAGAGCTTTACTCTTCTTAGATCATAGATCTAAAGAAATCTTTTTTAGGGTTTCTTAACCCGTTAATGAAGTACTTTTAGACTTTTTAGGATTTCTACTTCAGATCTTTAAAGATCTTAGGGTTTTACAGAGCATAGCTCTTTTGAAATTTTTGGGGAATTTTATTCCCTTCTTAATTGACAGATGTAAACTCTGTCTGCAGAGCATTGCTCTCGAGGGAGTTCAGCTCCTTGGCCCAATGAGCCTCTCATTAAATGAGGAGCCTCTTAAGATTCCATCCTTAATGAGTGGCTACCCCATCAACGATGGACCGTCACCATTGTTTTTATTTTAGACACTAAGAATCTTAATATTTAATTGCTAATAATTTTTTATACTGAATTTTCTTTCCAGACACTATGGCCGTTTATCTGTATGATCTTGAAGAAATTATCTCTTATGAAGACATCCACGTCCAAGTCCGCTGTCAAAACCAAGAGTTTACGAATGTCCAATGCGCTGAGATTATGCGCCGCTTCAATGAATATAACGGCCGACTACTCCCCCGTCGCTCCGCTCTTTTGAAGATCATCGTAGGAACGATATGGGAAGCAATCCCTGGCTTTTACGAAGCCATGCCGCTCGAAGCACTCGATGATGCCGAGGACAAGATGCACTCAGTATACCTGATGAGCCTGATCTCGAAGAGGCGGCGAGATAATCTTGTCGATATCTTGCATCAAGTTTTTCAATAGACAATGATAATCTCCGCCTACCATAGGACGGACGATATCAGTGAGAACCCTGACGCTTGCATTCGTGAGAAAATGCATCAAAAAATGGTCAGAGAAACCAGAAACATTTTATCCGGCCTTGCTTCTGAATTCCTCAATCCATGTTCGGGATTTAGTGTTTTACCATTGTAAACATTTTTTATGATTTTTTGTTTTGTTGCTACCGCTGATATATAAATTTCCTCAAGTATGAATGGCAAAATTTCCTTTTCTTTTATACCACTGCTCATAGGTGCCTCATGTTAAATAGTAGTTACTAGTATATAGAATGCCGGGGGCCCCGTGTTATACGTGCAAGGCACGTGAGGCGCCGCCTTAGAGCTTTTAACTCTCGGCGCTGGCGTCCTCGTGCAAGGCACGTGAGGCGCTACCTCACTATTGCAAAGCACGTGAGGCGCTGCCTCATTACTGAAGAAGTCTTTTCACCTTCCTTCTCTATTTCCTATGGCCAACTATTTCGTTCCCCATGCCCCCCTTTTTCCGGCCTTGGGAATAGCTCCACCATGCACGACGTTTTTTGTGCATAGCATTGAATGCGTCTCTTTATAACCCGAGGCTGCATTTTCCTTCTTCTCTTTAAAGAGAAACACTTCTTCCATTAACAGAACTCAAACAAACCAGAAGCTATAGCCTGCAATCGCCTTCACGCCTGTCGGCAACCATGGGAGGTACCCATCGAGGAAACGATTCCTCGCTTTGTTGCGCGGCTAGTAAATCCCCTTTCTCACCGACGCTCGATGTGACACGGTGATGTATGAGCTCCTGACTCGTAGGGGCTCTCCTCTTCCTATGGGCTCCATTTGACTCTGGATGATCTTTCTATCCATACTCGCCGACATCCCCCCTCATCCGACAGAGATGAATCCGACGATTCTCGATGCGGTGGAGGACAAGATCGAGTGTTTTCACGAGGCACGCTTGATTACCCAGTCTTTGAGGGACCAATCAGTGCATTTACTGAGTCAGATAAGAGCCTGGCGGGCCATCATGTTCGCTTTCGCCGATGAGCACGGTGCTAATCGGTAGGGAGTAACTCCTCGCGAAGACCATCGCTTCGACATGGTGGAGAAGGCAGAGAAGGAATTGGAAAATGTTTTATTTTTTTTTGTTAACCCCTGTATCTCCGATCCCATATTTGGTGATCTTTTCCCTGTAGAGTAGTATATTTATCGATGTATTTCCCTTATTATTGAGTGTTGAATGTTTTCTGTTGAATTTTTTTATGTTCATCATACGTTCGTACGTGTATCCCACCTCTGTATATGAGCTTTCTACTTTGCCCTTAGGAGTTTTCTTTTAAGTGCGAACGCTATCGTAGTGCCATACATAAATCAACACGTTTTTGGACACCATTTCCATTTAAGCGTATATGCAGTCATACTGTCGTATCTCTTTAGCAAATGCGTCTTGTAGATAGTCCATCTTGATCTCTTTTGCAGGGCATCGATGGCTTAGAAGACAGGTTCAGATCTGTCGCCTAAGACTTTTCAACTTTATGAGCCGTGAGGGTCTCATAAAGACTTTTCTCCCTACGAGTCGAGAGGATCCCGTAGCTGTGTTTTCTCCTTAGGAGTCGTGAGGACTCCTAAGTGCAATTTCTCTTGAGAGTCGTAAGGATCTCACAAGAGAATTTTTCCCGCTTACAAGTCGAGAGGTCTCGTAAGTGGTTATTTCCCTCCTTGTCGAGATTCGACTTTGGAGAGTGTGGCCCCTGAATAGTATGCAAGAGTCCATCTTGGATCGACTTGCAGGGTCCCAGTGCTTAGGAAATAGGTTCTTATCCCCATTGCCTAAGGCTTTCCCCTACGAGTTGAGATGAGTCGAGAAGTTCTCATGAGGACACTAATTTCCTCACGAGTCGAGACGAATCGAGAAGTTCTCACAAGGGTTTCCTAACGTCACAGTTAACTCCTGCTAATAGAAGTCCATTAGGGTCTGTTGTACTAGGGTTTTCTACCTGTCGCACCGTCGCGTTGGCCAATATATTCCCCGATATGCAATCTTTCTGTTCGGGTAGCCCCGTGACTGTCGTATCTCTGATCCCTTCGGGGGCTGGACAAGACGTCTTCAAGTAATCTTCCAGGTAATATTACCGTCGAAAGAGAAAGCGTTAGGGATATTCCATGGCGCTTTTTACTTAAGGTTAGGCTCAGTTTGGGAGCCCCGACGAGTCATGACTACTCCGCGCTGGAGTGGGATGGTCTCCGATAGTCTTTCAGGTCTCATTTGAGTTGCCGTCAAGACCCTGAAGCTAGGGATCTTCCTTGGCTTCGTTGGTTGACATTGTGTATGCAATATTGCATCGAATGTCGAGGTTGTCTTTGGGTTGTCTGTGAACCGTCGAGGTTTGAAACTAGGGGACTTTGCCATGGCTCTGTTTGTTGATGTCGCGCCTGTATCCTGCAGGAGGGAAGAAGAACGTTGTTGGTTGATCTCCAGGATGTAGATGTAGCCGTCGAGACCTGGAACTAAGGACTTTGCCATGGTTCTGAGGTAGTCTCTAGGCTGTCTGTAAACCGTCGAGGTTTGGAACTAGGGGACTTTGCCATGGTTTCGAGGTAGTCTTTAGGCTGTCTGTGAACCGTCGAGATTTGGAACTAGGAGACTTTTCCATGGCTCCTTTTGTTGACGTCACATCTGCTTCTGGTTGGAAAGAGAAGGAACACCGTTATTGATTTCTAGGCTGTAGATATAGCCATTGAGATCTGGCTTCCCTTTGCCGAAGCCTGGTGGGACGATATGGTTCCCTTTTCGTTTGTGCCTATAGATTGTATACAGGGATCAATGTGATCTCACTTGCAGGGCAAAAGTTTTATTTTATCTTATTTCTTTCCGCGACGCTCTATCATTTCAGCTTTTTATATCGTGAAAGTCGCAATTGCCCAATCATTTCGGCTATATTTTTTGCCCAATCATTTCGGCTATTTTTCTTTTTCTTTACTTGCTGCTTTTTATTGCGAGTTGCCCAATCATTTCGACTATTTTTGTATGCATATATTTTACTTGCTGATTTTTATTGCAAGCTGCCCTATCATTTCGGCTGTTTCATATGCATTTTTGGCTCACTAATTTTTGCTGTGAGTATGGAACTCAAGACCTGATCCTAATCTTAGCATCAGCATCGCTGCGACTAGAATATTGCCAGGAGCGAATCATCATTTGCCGTGAAAGTACTTGGAATTTGATACCGATTTAGGCATCAGCATCGCTACCACTGGGACATTGCCAGGAGCGATCATCATTTGCCTCTGTTGATTCGAGTAAAGGTGGCTTAGCAAACAGGGTTAAGATCCTGTCGACTAAGGCTTTTTACTTCATGAGCCGTAAGGGTCTCATAAAGATGTTTCTCCCTACGAGTTCTGAGGATCTCGTAGGTGCATTTTTCTCCTTAGGAATCGTGAGGATTCCTAACTGTATGTTCTCTTATAAGTCGTAAGGATCTTACAAGAGTGTTTTCTCCTTATAAGTCGAGAGGACTTACAAGTGCCGTTCGCCAGATGGGAGAAATTTCGCGCCATTGGTGGAACTTGGTGGGGGAAACGTTTATTTGCGCCCGTGGATTGTATACGAGGGTCAATATTGAACTTCTTCTAGGGCAACTTGGGAAATGTGATGGCTTAAGAACAGGTTCAGATCCTTGTAGCTTAAGGCTTTTGAATCTTACGAGCCATGAGGGTCTCATAGGGGGAATTCTCCTTACGAGTCGTGAGGATCTCATAAGTGTAATTTCTCCTTAGATATCGTGGGGATCCCTAAGTGTGTTGCTCCCTTGTGAGTCGTAAGGATCTCACGTAGGTATTTCCTCCTCACAAGGTCGAGAGGACCTTGCAGGTGTCTTTACTTCAACGAGATTGCGCCCTTTCGGGTTTTCACAAACTCGCCGGTAGTCCTGCTATTTTTACTCACGACGCCCTTTCGGGTTTTCATCCGTGCCCATTTCGCTTGTGGACGTACCCTTTTTTTTGCACGATGAAACTCTTGAGAATAGTTTCGCCGCATGTGATCCATCCGTTTGCCGGTGGGATTTGAGTTGCAGTCCTCACCGCTGGGACTTGTGGACTTGCACTCTACTATCGCCATGTTTGAAGCAACGTTGTTAGTTTAGGGTCTTTTATTCCGTTGTTAGTTTAAAGACATCACGGTCCATAGCTAGTTTAAGGACATCTCGGTCCATGGATAGTTTAAGGACGTTGTGGTCCGTTGTTAGTTTAAGAACATTACGGTCCAATGTTAGTTTAAGGACATCTCGGTCCACAGCCAGTTTAAGGACGTCGCGGTCCGTTGTTAGTTTCAGGACATTACGGTCCATAGATAGTTTAAGGACGTTACGGTCCGTTGTTAGTTTTAAGGACGTTACGGTCCATAGCTAGTTTAAGGACTTACGGTCCGTTGTTAGTTTTAAGGACGTTACGGTCCATTGTTGATTTAAGGACATTACGCTCCATAGCTAGTTTAAGGACGTTGCGGTCCGTTGTTAGTTTTAAGGACATTACGGTCCTTAGCTAGTTTAAGAACGTTACGGTCCATTGTTAGTTTTAAGGACGTTACAGTCCATAGCTAGTTTAAGGGCGTTACGGTCCGTAGCTAGTTTAAGGACATTCCAGTACATAGCTAGTTTAAGGACGTTGCGGTCCGTTGTTAGTTTTAAGGAAGTTACGGTCCGTAGCTCTCCAAGTTTGAGATGGAGTACTGTTGGGTACTACTCTTTGAGTTTTGACTCAAGAAGATAGCAAGCGGACATAGGCGGCATCATCTATCATTTACCTAAGCCCTAACTCGTCAGGCGTAGTATTTTTTCAGGAATCGGCCGTTTATTGGCCAGAAGGGTCTTTCGCCATGCATATCCATGAGTAAGTAGGCTCCACCTTGGTAGACCTTGTCTATGAAGTACGAGCCCTCATAGTTTGGCTCGAATTTCCGCCGTTTGGCACGGTTGGGGATCATAGGTCTTTTTATGACTAGCATGAGTTCCCCTTGGCGGAATGTTCTCGACCTGGTCAATCTTTCGTATGAGCGTGTCATCCTTACTTTGTAAGCCTCCAGGTTTTGCTGTGCCATGAGATGAGTTTCATCAAGGGTATCAAGCTCCTCAAGCCGAAGATGGGCATTTTCTTCATCCGTCAGCTTGTATCAAACTGCTACTCGTAAAGAGGGTAGCTCTATCTCCAAGGGAAGAACCTCTTCTGTTCCGAATACTAACGCAAATGGCGTCGTGTTCGTGGCCGTCTTGAGCGTAGTCCGATAGGCCCAGAGAGCTTCATGTAATCTCTCGTGCCAGTCCTTTTTATTTCTGTACACCGTTTTCTTTATGATCTTTGTCAAGGTCTTGTTGAAAGCCTCAGCTAGACCGTTAGCTCAGGGATTATAAACTGAAGAATATCTCCAATCTATTTTATGCTGATGTGCGAAGCGGCTGATTTTATGGCTTCTGTAGGCCGACCCATTATCCGAGATGATCCATCACGGAGTACCGAACCGGTAGATGACTTGCGTCCTGAAGAAATGGAGGATGTTCTCCGTATTCACCTCCCTTAACGGTATTGCTTCTACTCATTTGGATAAGTAATCGGTTGTTGCCAATATGAACCAATGTCCCCTGGACGATGCTGGCTCGATAGGCCCGATTATATCGGTTCCCCACATTTCGAATGGCCAGCTGGCTAATGTTGGGTGTAGAGGATTTGGATGCTGACGGATGAAGTCCCCATGAATTTGGCACAAGTGACACTGTTTCGCATATTTGAGGCAGTCCTGAACCATTGTGGGCCAATAGTAGCCCGTTCTTTTGATCTTCAGCTTCATCTTTGGCCTGGCTTGATGGGAACCACAGAGTCCGTCATGAGTTTCTTGAACGACCCTTTTTGCTTCTTCTGGTCCTAGGCATCTCAGCCATAGACCATCGAATGATCTCTTATGAAGAGTACCATTGACGAAGGCGAAAGACAGGGCTCTCTTCATGAGCTAATGTGTTGACGACGCGTCTTCGGGCGTTCGATTGGATCTAAAGTAGTCTATGAAGACTTTTCTCCAATCCTTCGCCCTTTTTTCATCCTCCAATTAGAAGGACTCTTGTTCACTTGCTTCCTCTCCTTTAGACGTCTTCGGAGATATTTCTGCTGGTGCGAGAATCCGGCGACTTTGCACAATGATATTTACGTCATCGAGGTTTTCGTCAGCCGGTTCTTTAGCGAGCATGGATAACGCATTCGCTTTGCTATTTTCCGCATGTGGTATGCTTTCTAAGGTGTAGGAGGGGATTTGCGTCAGCAATTGCTGCACTCTTTCACCATACCTGATCAGTCCTGGCTTGCACGTCTGGTAGTCACCATTTACTTGGCTGACGACCAGCTAGGAGTCTCCATATATGAGGAGGTTTTCGATTCCCATATCAATTGCGATCTCGAGACCTGCTATCAAAGCTTCGTATTCCACTTCGTTTTTTGTTCTTGGCTCCGTTAAAGAGAGGGCAAAACGCATAATCCCTCCTTGTGGAGCCACGAAGATAAGGCCCACCCCGGCTTTAATCATGGGGGCGTTTTTCTTTTGCTTCTTCAAGGAGGACGCTCCATCGAAGTAGAGTTCTCATCGGGTATCGTTCCCTTCTTTCTCCCTGTCAATTGTGTCAAACGCGTGTTCGTCCGGCAACTCGCAGTTTAAGGGAGAGTCGGCAGGTACCGGATATTCAGCGAGGAAGTCGGCGATGGCCTGGCTTTTTATTGCCTTGAGGGGTCGATATACTATCGAGAACTCCATCAAGAGGAGGGCCCATTTGGCAAGCCTTCCTGTTAGCATGGCTCTTGACATCAAATACTTGAGAGGATCCACCTTTGATATGAGATGGACCTCATTTGCCAAGGCGTAATGTCAGAGCTTTGTTACTGCGAAGATCGGTACCAGGCAATGCTTTTCGATGGGGGAGTAGTTGTTTTCTTCCCCCGGGAGAACTCAGCTTAAATAATAAAGAGCTCTTTACTTCCCCTGGTCGTTCTCCTTTACCCATAATGTGCCTAAAGAACCTTCAAGTGCTGTTGTATACAAGATGAGGGGCTTTCCCTTGACCGGCGCGGTCAGTACCGGTGGGTTCTGCAGGTATTGCTTGATTTCGTCCAGTGCGCTTTGGCATTTACGATCCCAGACGAACGGGATCCCTTTCTTCATTATATGACTGTATAGGCGGCATTTGCCAGAGAGGTTAGCTATGAACCGCCGGATATACGCGAGCTTTCCTTGGAGAGACCGTAATTGTTTGAGAGTTCTTAGCGAAGGCATTTCCATAATCGCCTTGATCTTCGACGGGTCTATTTCGATGCCTCGGTGTCGTACGATGAATTCTAGGAATTTGCCTGAGGAAACTCCAAATGCGCATTTCAGAGGGTTCGTCTTCAGATTATATTTCCGAAGACTCTAGAACACTATTTTCAAATGCTCCCAGTGTTCCTCGTGTGATTTGCTTTTCACCACGAGGTCGTCGATACAAAATTCAACAATCTTATGTACGAGGTCATCGAAGATCTTTGTCATGGCCCTCGGGTAGGTGGCGCCAACATTCTTTAGACCGAATGGCATCACTTTGTAGCAGAATATGCCCAGCGGAGTCCGTAAAGCAGTGTGCTTTTGGTCTTCAGGATGCATCTTGATTTGGCTGTACCCTGAGGATCCGTCCATGAAGGAGAAGACTTCATGGGTGGATGTGTTATCGATCATCAACTCGGTGAAATGCACTGGGAAGACATCTTTCGGACAAGCTTTTTTGAGATCCCGAAAATCTACGCAGATGCATACTGTCCCATTTTTCTTCATTACCGAAACGATATTGGCGATCCAGTCAGGATATCGAACCTCTTGGATGAAGTCAGAGTCGATTAGTTTCTTGAATTCGGCATTGATACTCATCTCAAGCTCAAACCGTATTCTTCTTGGCGCCTGTTTGACTGGCTTGACGTCCGGCGATATCGCCAATTTATGCACAGCTATCTCTAGATCTAATCCCGGCATCTCGGAATAGTTCCATGCGAAACAATCTTTATACTGCATAAGCACGTCCTTTAACGTGGCTACCTGTTTCTCAGACAGCAGCTCAATGACGAACGTTGGCCTTGGCTCGTTTGCCATCCCCAAGTCGATTTTTCTCAGGTTGTTTGTTGTAGTGTGTATTCCATCTTCCAATTCCTTTGGCGCCGGTGGAAATTCTGAAATCAGCTCATTCTCATCTTCATTTGCAAAGCATTGGGAGAGGTCATCCATATTCTCGTGCTCTCCCTCCTTTGAGAATGTTATCATATGGCAGGTACGAGCTCGTTTCCAAGCTTGATGCTGATATAGACTTTCCCTCGCAGTGTAGATTGCTTTCGGCTCATGCTATCATGGCGAGGCTACCCTCCAACTGTCGGATAAAGCAAACGTGCCTTGCTGATACTGATCTTCAACCCAGTTTTTGAAGGTGAAGCAGTCTTCAAGAGGATGTCCTACTACTCGGTGGTAGGAGCAATAATCCGGGTGATAGACCTCGTTTATCTGTTTGGGGTATCGAGACTCCGGGAGCACTATCATTTGATGTTTTATGACAAGGTCAAAGATTTTCCTTGTCTTGTCTTGAGAGAAAGAGTATTCCCAACCCATCTTCTTCATGAAAGACGGGTTCCAGCTGACTTTTCCTCGCTCGCATGGCTTCTTGGATCAGCTTTGCTGTCTTGGAATGCCGTCCCCGTTCTTGACCTTGTTGTTGTTTCCATGTCGGGCTTTCTTTTTGCCACGAGAGCGCACAGCGGGTTGGGGGTGAAAGGGATCGTCATCCTTCGTAGCCTGCTGAATGATACGTTGCATCCTGGTTTTTTCGTAAATGGCCATTTCGCGGCTGTGGTCATCCCGAACCCTTTGACCTGCTTCTCTTATTAGCTTGTCAATCTGCTCTTCGAATGACAGACTTGATATTCGTACAGCGGGATATCGTTCTGGTTCGACATCAACGCTGTCCAGAAATGTATTCGCTTCTCCACCGGAGTTATTTATGACATGACAGCCATGGAATCGCTCATGTTTCTTGGACCGAACGTATCTAAGGCCAGTCATCTCCATTTTCCCGTTGGGCATCTTCCGCTGAGTCCCGAGAACATCCTAAATCTTGTTATAGAACTGGGCTTGTCGAGTAGTCTGTTTGAAGGGTACGCCTTGGCATCTCAATAGCCTTTTCAGTCCCTCTGTGTAGTATCTGGGCAGACGGATTGGTTGAAGCCTGTCGAGCGCAGGTTTGGCACCGTGCCATACTTCTTTCTCCACTCTAGTCTTTGTGGATTTGTAGAAAAGTATCGCCTTCTCACTTCTTTGGCGAGGAGGGACGTAGAAGGTCTGCAGCTCTTGCACGCTATACGTTCCGAGTGCATCAAGTTCTTTATAATGCCGCTGTGGGACCAGGGCAATCTGTAAACTCTGGTCAGCTCCAGCAAGGGTCTGTATTGACGGGCGGACGAAGAACACTGCGTTGGCCTCATCCTCAAAGTCACTGCCAAAGACTAGAATAGGAATAGATGGTCCTGGCCTGTTGCCTTGGGGTTGTCCCGAGTAGACCATCTCTTCATCTTCTTTAGTATCGCTCCCGAATATCGGCATAGTGGCGATGGCTTTTTGTTTATTCTCCGGTTTGCGACATCTTTCCACGTCTTCGAAGTCTGGTAAGAAGTACTTGGCGTCTTCATATTTGCGAACTTCGTTTACGGAGAATGGGTTTAGTTCCCCTGTAACTATATACTCAAGGTCGTCCTTGAAGTACTTCATATATTGATGTTGTGTAGAAGGGATGATGTTGTACTCATGTAACCAAGGCCTGCCGAGCAAAGCGTTGTAGTAAGTCTTGGCGTCAATAACATGGAACTTGATGTCAGTGATGAGCAGCCCGAAGCGTAGAGAATGCTTTCTTAGGTTCAAAAATAAGGATAAAGGCCATCTGTTCCTTCCTTCACTTCACTTGCCCTGGTCTCCGTTCCACCAGAATCCACCAAACCTGCTTGCAGAAGAAAATCATTGAATTCCTGCATTGCATAACTATCTGTACTAGCTGTCTTAACTACCAGCAAGAAAACGGATTCACTCCGTTCACTTGCCTTGGTTAACTCAATCTTCACTCCGTTCACTCGCCTCTCCGTTCTGCTCGGGTGCCTTACTGCACTCGTTGAACTCAATCGTTCACTCCGTCCGTCGTTAGGGTAAGGCTTCGATTGTTGAAGTCGCTTCTACTGCCTCTCCATACCCAAGCCGGAGACACACCATCTCGTCATCAGACGACTCTCAGGTAGATTTCTTCCTCTGTTTCAGGAATTAAGGAAGGGTCCTTGATAACCCACTTTTGGCAGTCGGCCTTAATTTCATTCTGCCGGCTTTATCCACATCGCCATCTTGAACCTCATGTCAGTATTACAGACCCGAGTGTTTGTGATGATTGGGAGTCAAAACCGGAGATGGTAATTTTATCCCGAGCCAGGTGCTGCACGTTCATGCAAATCTTTTTCAACATTCTTACGTTGAGAAGGTTGACAGAGGACCCATTGTCGACCAGGACCTTCCATATCTTGATATCATGACAATACCCGGTTACATACAACGGACGGTTGTGCTCACACGTTCCGAGAAGGAGGTCTTCAACGCTGAAGGTGATATCAGCCATGTGGACTTCTTCCAGCTCGTCCTGCATCTTTTCTTCTGCTAGAAAGGCTTGGAACTAATCGGGCTCTTATAACGCCTTGATCAGGGAATCTCATGCCTCTTTAGACAGGAGAAAGGCATCCAAAATGCTCAATTGCGAGGGTATCTTTCTCAGATGTGCTAGAACGTTGTAATCCACCATGTTCTTTTTGGGCGGGTCCTTAGCTGTGAGCTCTTCGACAACTCTATCATCAAGAGCAATCTCCTCAGGGACTTTTTCCTTTCCCTTGTCCCTTTTGCCCGGACCATTGTTTGAAGGTCCGAGATTCTTTTCAGGAAACGTACGGTTACGCAGCTGAATATTCTCATAATTCTTCATCTCCTCTTCTTTTCCAGAGGCGAATTCTTTGAAGAGAGGGCCGAGGGTCATTTCCTCGTCCGAATCGCTCCCGAAGGTAAAAATGTGTGGTTTTGCCCTTGTCAGGATGGCATCAACCATATGACAGTTACCGTCTGTTCCTTCATGCTCGTCTGTCGTGCTTCTCTGTTCCCGACGGGCTTTGCGCTTTACTCGCTTGAAGTGTTGTCAGTGGGCAACGTATCCCTGCCACCACTTCTTGAAGGCATTGCACTTTTCGGTAGGGTGTGTGATCCTCCGATGATACAAGCAGTATTTCGAATGGACATCCGGTTCGTCAGGGCACGTATTCCCGGAAGTATTTTCTTTGGAAGGTGGCAGCTTCATTCCCATCGACAGAGCTTTGGCGAACTGCTTCCTTATCTTGATTCTGCTCCTGCTGGTGGCAAGGGCACTTTGATCCGGTTGAGATACTTTATGGCTTCTCATCACTAGAGCTCTTTTGGCCTAACACCGGCATTTGGCCTTTTCGTAAATGGCCGCTTCACGTTCTCGATCAGCTTTGCTCTTTTGAAGAGCTTCGTTCAGCATCTTATCGATGAGGTCATCTGACTGGTTCCGGATCTGCCCCCAGTTTCTCTATGTCGGGAGCTTCATTGGCGTTTATCGACGAGTGAGAGATCATGTAGCAGCTCGCCACATACTCTACGGGTTCTTCTGACGAGTCATCTCTTTCATCGATGTCACTGTCTCCATTCTCAAGAACATGCTTGAAGAATTCTTCTAGTGTGACTGGGGTCCGCGCCTTTTGGTTGTATTCCTCCAGCGCGTCGATGTATTTTTGCAGACTCGTACGTGTTGGGGTCAAAATTTGCACCCCCGATTGACCGAGTCAAAGTCAAGGTCAACCCTAAGCCAGGTGGGCCTAAGCCAAGGTTTAGCGGGCCCATGCCTAAGTCGAGCCCGCAGCCAGCCTCCTCCATAGCAAAATATAGATCATGTAATAAATAATTTTTATGTAATTTTTTATGCATGAATGTATGCAAAATGGGCATAAAGCCAAATTTTTGTAAAGCCCATGGCTTATATGCAAAAAGAAATGGCACATGAGCCATGGGATGGGCAAAATGCCATTTTGTAAAGCCCAAGGGGCTATATGTAAATATGTAAGCCTATATAAGGCAACATGATGATGAATAAAAGATATACATTTTCATTCTCAAAAAAATCTAGGGTTTGTGCATCTTTCTCCTTTCTGAAGGTTCCAAACCTTCTTCTTTCTTTTGAATTAAATCAAGAGTTTTACTCTTCCTTTTCCAAAACTAAATAGTTTTTCACCATAAAACCCACAAAGGGGAACTTGGATCTGCCATTAGATCTTAAAAAGAAGAGATTTTTAAAATCTCACATCTCTTGATCTTCAAGATCCAGCCAACAGAGGAGGAAGAAGAAGAACCCCTTTCATCAACCCAAAACATCTTAGGAGTTTAACTCCACTCTAAATCCTCTTTTGGGATCTTAAACCGTATTTCTGGGACTAAAAGCCCCTTTTTCTCGCCTGCACCCCAGCGCCTTGCGCTCAAGCGCCCACGTGCCGATACGTGGTGCGCTAGCGCATAGCGCTCAAGCGCCCAGCGCCGACGTACCGACACGTAGCGTGCTAGCGTTCGATCGCCCAGTGCTCAAGCGCCAAGCGCCCACGTGCCAACACGTGGCGCGCTAGCGCTCGAGCGCCCAGCGCTCAAGCGCCCAGCGCCGACGTGCCGACACGTGGCGTGCTACCGCTCGAGCACCCGGCGCTCAAGCGCCAAGCGCCCATGTGCCGACACGTGGTGCGCTAGTGCTTGAGGCTCAAGCGCCCAACGCTCAAGCACCCAGCGCCCACGTGCCGACACGTGGTGCGCTAGCACCTAAGCGCAAAGCACCTAAGCGCACAGCGCTCAAGGTGCTAGCCTCACGCGTCCTTTGGGCGCTTTTTCCTTTTTTTTATATATATGTATACATGTATATAAATATAAATACACACACTCCACAATACTGTCCCTCTCAAAAAAATTTGTGCTGGGGTGCTGCCCCGCACCCCGCAAGGGGGCTGCTAGCCCCCTTGACCCCCAGCCCGCTATCCGGGTAGCGGGACCCCCGTAAAAACTCTGCGTGGCTCCCGATATATCCAAGCTCCCTTCCAAAACACAACACACGCATACGGCACGTTGAGTTCGCATGACCAGTTTAACCCGTCAATCGGAGGTTCCCTCACCCCAAAGGCGAGGGGTAATTAAAGGCAGGTTAGTCCGCGACTGCTGGAGATTCGGATCCCCACAATCAATAAACCCCGGTCTACCCTAGGCGGGGGGGAATATGTAGTACGCCTGACAAGCACGCGTGTATTCCCATCTCAATGGGGTGACGAAAAACACCCTACAGATTCTGGCACGCCCGGTGGGACCTTTCTCTCCTCCCATATTTCAGGTTAAACGTTCATACGAACTCAATCAATATACATATCGACTACCTGTACTAAAATCAAGCTTTTTTGTGCAGGTTAACAAATTTCAAATTGCAATCTCCGGTCACAGCAAAAATGTCTCCAAAGACAGGCTCAGCTCTCGACACAACTCCCATCTCCTGCACGATGAAAATGGACTCCAGGACGGTCCTTTCGGCCAGTCTCGAGCGACAATGGGAGGAGGAGCCACTACCATTTGGCTCTATTATGTTCGTGTCAGCTAACGCCGTCCCAGCTCCTCAAGCCCCGATGACAGACAAACCGGTCTCGAAAGGCAAGAGGCCAAATGTGGTTGTCCCGGAGGCACCCCAACTCAAACACAACTCGGTGTTTGAACGACTTTCCTTGGCCCCAGCTGGGGGCAAGGCCATCAACACCAACAAAGTAACAAGGCCTCTCGAGAAAGTTCCGGCGGTGCCTCTGACAACTGCTCGATCTGGTGTCTTCTCTAAGCTCCCCGCTAATCGACTCGCGGTGGCTTCCTAAGAAACAGATGCCCGCCAAGCCCTTAAAATTGAGAAGCTAAGGCAGAAAAGGCTCAGATATAGAGCCAACTAAAGGGCTAGGGCTCCTGCTAGGCTGAACCTCATGAGGTTCGAGGAACTGGGTTACCCCGCCAAAGATGAAGGGATGGCTGAATGTGTTATCCACACTGTCTATATGGTGGGCACGCGTCCCAGCGACAACCTTCGCAGCAAAAGCAAGGATGGGGCCACCACATCTCAAATCCAACCTGGTGTGAATATAGCTGCCACTGCTCAAGACCAGCATCCTCCGGAGGGTGATGAAGATCCTCCCAGTGAGGCTGATAGGCAGAGAGAGCCCTCAGTTCATGAGGAGTCAGGCTCGGAAAGCGAAGATGAGCCAATCTTCCGTCCCAAGAACACAGAGCAGCAACTTCTCCAAGAGCTCCGAAAATAGCTCAGAAGCAAAGACAAGGAGATGGCCAAGATCTACTCAAAAATTGACGGCTTGATAAATGTCGTCTTACAGCTCACGGCCCAGCTTGCCTCTCAGCCGCCCAATCAGGCGCAGGGCTCTCATGAACCGGGAAACGGTGTCCCGAAACAGCCGACGCCTGTTCCCTCAAATCCAAAAGTGAGCGGACCACATGAAAATCAGTCACATCCTATCTCGGGAAACGTCTTGACTACCGATGACAGTAGCCCGCTAACTCAAGATCAAATCATGGATTTGGTTGCCAGCAAAGTAAAAACATTGGTGACCGAAGCCGAAGAGCAAAAAGATATCAGCAGTAGTGGGAGACCATATCCTGCTCAGTATGATCTGGTAGAATTTTCTAGCGGCTACGTCATCCCCAAATTCGGAAGATTTGATGGGACGGGAAATGTGAATCAGCACATCGCCCACTTTAAAACCTCATGCGGGAATATTGGGGGCAATGATGCGCTTCTCCTCCGCCAGTTCGTTAATGGCCTGGCCGATGTTGCTTTCGACTGGTACGCGAGCATACCGGATGGCTCCGTCATAACATTCGTCCAAATGGAGTCTCTGTTTCGGCAGAGGTTCATGAGCGTTAGCGATAAGATCACCATCGACGACCTCGTAAAGACCAAGCTAAAGAATAATGAAAGCAGCACGGATTTTATAACCCGATAGCGTAATCTCTCCGTCAAATGCGAACCGCCGATAGATCAGGACCAATCTGTCAGTCTCCTCGTCGGAAATCTCAACAATTGGATAGCCCCGTTTCTATGCACCGCGAGTCTCGAAACATTCCAAGAGCTGACCAGGAAAGTCCAGATGTTGGAACGCTCAAAGCAGGAGTCCTCCTCTGACTCCCAAAATAACAATAGGTCCTGGAGAAACCGAAAGGACGAAAATCGCAAAGGCGGAAATTCTGACGATACTGAATCTTTTAATGCCTCGGCTAACCGAAATAAGCAAGGGTTGAGCGGGCCTAATACCAACCAGCTTCAGAAGCCAATGTTCGGAAAGGGAGGAGAATCTCCACTGAAAGAGAAGCTAGACAAGATCTATTCCTTCAGAAGGGACAAAATCCGTAAAATATTCAAAGACGCCCTGAGGAACGGTCTACAACTGCCAGAGTCAAAAAGACCGCAGGAAGCGAATATGACCGACGACCCCAAATACTGCCCCTATCACAGAGTGATAGGTCATGCCATTGAGGACTGCGTCGTCTTCAAAGATTGGGTCGAAAAGCAATACAAGGCAGGAGAGATAGAACTGTCTAAAGGCGTGTTAACAAGCAGTCCAGCTGCGACCGCCAATTTCATACAAGTGGAGACCGAAGTTCTTCGTGAAACTGATTCTCTCTGACATCTGCCTTTCTCTGAAAACAGTCGACCTCTAAGTTGTTAAACTGGGAATGTATATAAAATATACGTAAATAAATAAAAAAATGTGTAAATAAAAGAAAAATAAAGAAAAGCCGAAATGATGGGGCAACCGTGAATAAAAACCGAAATGATAGGGCAATCATGACCCTTGCGATAAGAAAAGCTAAAATGATAGAGCAATCGCGGTAAAACAAAAAAAACAACAAAAACAAAAACAAAAACAAAACAACGGTGAATGATGAGTCGCTCCTGGTACCATATTCCAGTGCAGCGATGCAGACGCCGTCCAAAACTCTGAATGTCCCAACGGCGAATGATGGGCTGCTCCTGGTACCATGTCCCAGTGCAGCGATGTAGACGCCGTCAAACTCAAATCCCAATGGTGAATGATGAGTCGCTCCTGCTACCATATTTCAGTGCAACAATACAAACGCCAACAAAAATCCAATTTTCCAAAATTCTTCCGGTCCTACGGTTGGTCCCCAAGTCAACTACCGTATACAATCCACGGGCTCAAATAATTCTCATCATACCCATGCCCCACTGCAATCACCAGTCCAGCGGTTGGTCTTCGTCCTTAGAATTATGCTCCATTGGGAAGACCCACTCATGTGTCCTCACGATGCATGAGGAGAACAAATCTTCGTGGGATCCTTACGACTCACAAATGAAAACACACTTGGGGGTCCTCACGACTCCTAAGAAAAAAATGCACCTACGGGATCCTTATGACTCGTAGGGAGAAAATACTTTATAGGACCCTTACGGCCCATAAAATTGAAAAGCCTTATGTGATAGGGATCTAAACATGTATCCTAAGGCATCGCTCCCCAATCCCCAAGTAGCGAATGATGAGTCGCTCCTGGTACCATATTCCAGTGTAGCGATGCAGATGCCAACCAAATTCCAAATCACAATCCCCAAATGGAGAATGATGAGTCGCTCCTGGTACCATATTCCAGTGCAGCGATGCAGACGCCAACCAAATTCCAAATCCTATACCCCAAATGGCGAATGATGAGTCGCTCCTAGTACCATATTCCAGTGCAGCGATGCAGACGCCAACTAAATTACAAGCCCCAAAACGGCGAATGATGAGTCGCTCCTGGTACCATATTCCAGTGCAGCGATGCAGACGCCAACAAAGTCGCGAAATTTTTCCAGCCCTACGGTCTGGATCATACATCCTGCAAAACCGTATACAATCCACGGGCGTAAAACGATCCCAATCTCTCCCAAGTCCTACCGGCGAGACCACATTCAAAGTCCCACCGGCGGGGAAGATTCAAAAAAAAGAGAAGAGAAAAAAGAAGGTATGTCCACAAGCAAAATGGGCACAGATGAAAACCCGAAAGGGCTCCGTGAGTAAAATCAGCAGGACTGCTGGCGAGTTTTTGAAAACCCGAAAGGACGCAAACTCGTGAAAAAGAGATGAAATGCACTCGCAAAGTCCTCTCGACTTTGTGAGGAGAAAATTCCTGCGTGAGATCCTTACGACTCACAAAGGAGCAATACACTTGGGAGTCCCCACGACTCCTAAGGAGAAAATACACTTACGGGATCCTTATGACCCGTAGGGAGAAAATACTTTGTGAGACCCTTACGGCTCACAAAATTGAAAAGTCTTAGGTGATAGGGACCTAAAACATGTCTCTTAAGCCATCGTTTCCTAATAAGCAAACGCAAATGATGATTCGTTTCTGGTACCATATTCCAGTGTAGCGATGCTGATGCCAAACAAAAAAAACAGTTCCGAAGTCCTCCTGGGGCAAATGATGAGTTGCTCCTGGCATTATTCCAGTGCAGCAATGCAAATGCCAAACCAAAACCGAAATCCTCAAATCCATTCATGGCAAATGATGATTCGCTTCTGGTACAATATTCCAGTGTAGCGATGCTGATGTCCACCTAAATCAAATCAAACCAACAACCTCTGCGGTGGAATCATGCTCCGTCCCTGAATTTACCCCGTTTCGAAATCATGCTTCGACTCGGGATATCTACCTTCCCTGTCGGAATTATGCTTCGGCTCGGAATCAACCAACGACCTCCTCGTCGGAATTATACTTCGCCTTGGAATCAAGTCAACCAGCCAACTCTGCGTCGGAGTCATGCTCCGTCTCAGAGTGTACCCCGCGTCGAAATCAAGCTTCGCCTCGGTGTATCTGCCTTCCCTGTCGGAATTATGCTTCGGCTCGGAATCAACCAACGACCTCCTCGTTGGGATTATGCTCCGCCTCGGAATCAAGTCAACCAGCAAGCTCTGCGTCGGAATCATGCTTCGTCTCAGAATGTGCACCCCATGTCGAAATCAAGCTGCGCCTCGGATTGTCTGCTTTTCCCATCGGAATTATGCTTCGCCTCGGATTGTCTGCTTTTCCCATCGGAATTATGCTTCGCCTGGGAATCAACCTCTGCATCGAAAGTATACTTCAATCAGAATGTATGGCGCTCGTCGGAATTATGCTCCGATCCTTGGAATCATACTCTGTGCTTCGGAATGATGCTCCGATCCCTGGAATCATGCTCTGTGCTTCGGAAAGATGCTCTGATCTATGGAATCATGCTCCGCCCTTCGAAATGATGCTCCGATCCCTGGAATCATGCTCCGCCATTCGGAATGATGCTCCGATCCCTGGATCATGCTCCGCTCTTCGGAATGATGCTCCGATCCATGGAATCATGCTCCGCCCTTCGGAATGATGCTCCAATCCCTGGAATCATGCTCCGCCCTTCGGAATGATGCTCCGATCCCTGGAATCATGCTCCGCTCTTCGGAATGATGCTCTGATCCGTGGAATCATGCTCCGCCCTTCGGAATGATGCTCTGATCTTTGGAATCATGCTCCGCTCTTCAGAATGATGCTCCGATCCCTGGAATCATGCTCTGCTCTTCGGAATGATGCTCCAATCCCTGGAATCATGCTCCGCGCTTCGGAATGATTCTCCGATCCTTGGAATCATGCTCCGCTCTTTGGAATGATGCTCCGATCCTTGGAATCATGCCTCTACTCTTCAAAATAATGCTCCGACCTTGGAATTATGCTCCGCAAATCGGAATAATGCTCCAATCCCCGGGAATTATGCTCCGTAATTCGGAATAATGCTCCGATCCCCGAAAATCATGCTCCCCGAGGGATACTCTGACCCTGGAATTATGCTCCGCAAATCGGAATGATGCTCCGATCCCTAGGAATCATGCTCCCCGGGATGATGCTCCGCCCCTGGAATGATGTTCCACCTCGTAGTCCAGCTTCAAGATCTATCAATTTCATGCACACAACTCAAATGTGTGGTGTGCATTTATTGATGGGGGGCACTTTGTTGGGGTCAAAATTTGCACCCCCGGTTGACCGAGTCAAAGTCAAGGTCAACCCCAAGTCAGGTGGGCCCAAGCCCAGGTCAAGCGGGCCTATGCCCAAGTCGAGCCCACGGCCAGCCTCCTCCATGGCAAAATATATATCATATAATAAATAATTTTTATGTAATTTTTTATGCATGAATGTATGCAAAATGGGCATAAAGCCAAATTTTTGTAAAGCCCATGGCTTATGTGCAAAAAGAAATGGCACATGAGCCATGGGATGGGCAAAATGTCATTTTGTAAAGCCCAAGGGGTTATTGTTGGAGTTAGTGCCCTCAGAGTCAATTATTGGATCACAGGCACGTGATTGCAATGATTGAGGGAGGACCTATCCCGGTAGGACAGTCTTACTCGAGATGATAGTATGCTATCTGGTTTATCTTTATCATCGTGTACTGCTTTAGGTGACCTGACATGTCGCTATTACACGTTGATAGAGCCCCTAGGATTCTTGCTTGACTACCAGCAGTATGATGGCGATCATATACGTGGGAGCTGGTGGTCTATAAGCACATCCTTAAAAGGTCCCTAGTCGTAGGAGTTTCGAGACAGGGCATCGATACTCCGTTAGTAGACTAGTGTATACAGTCGAGACCCCGACGAGGGGCGGTGGCCGGTCTCACAAGCCACTGGTGTCAGTTGGTTCACCTAAGATGTATACAGGTGCTCATTGGGTTATGAGTACACCGGACAGGACTCGCCGGGAACCTGCTAGTTGGTCTTATACCAGATGTCAGATAGCAGTTCCCTGGTGACATGTGTACAGGTTAGTTCATCGACCTGAGATCGTCATTTGTCTCGTGTGAGTTCCCACTGTGCTTTGATTACTACCCTACCACGGCTCAAAGGAGTCGTGCAAACAGGTTTTAGTTGGGTACAGTCCCGAGCCACATGGAGGCAGTGAGCGGATCTGCAGGGGTTCGTCTCTCCCGGTATTGGGGGTGAGGTCGCGCTGTGTCTAGGAGAGCCATTACGCAAAGCCCTCGGCCGAGGCAGGAGATTTACTGGTAGGTATTCCAGTAGTATCTCAGGGCGTTCTGGGCTACGCTCCGACACGACTTGTACCGCTTTTGGGGGTCTGACTTTCACCAACCCCCTAGGCCCGCCATGCGATACTCATAGACGAACGGACCGGACTGTACGGATATTGTCACTGACAGGCTCAGTTGGGTGTCGGGGTGAGCTTCCTCATCGACGTCCCATTTGGTCAATAGCTGGTGGCCCGTCACGTATTGGCTTATACCTCTGACGTGCCAGTGGTTAAATCCACAGCCATAGTATTGACGAGTCTTTAGAGTCCACCACAGTTACAGTTACTCAAGTTTCGGGCGAAACGCTGTAGAGGCCGTATGGAGATATGGCAGGGTTCGATCAGATACGTGCGGTATTGCACGGATCGTGATCGGACAGTTTTTACTAGCCGGCTTTGGCTTAAGCCGGATTCTAGTATTTGATAGTGTAGTTTTGTCTCTTTGCATTTGTGTTCAGTCGGAATACAGATGCGGGTGTGTATGCACAGTATTGGGGTTTTCCTGTAATTTATTACGGGACCAGTTTTCTGGAGTTGCCAGTTTGCATTCCGTCCCGGCCGGTTTTCCTTTGTTCTTTCCCGGCCGGACTTTTCCGATGGAGGGTGTTATTTGCAAGTTTGCAAATAACATTTTGTGGAGGTTTTTCTTGCAAAAGGATTTGTTATGATAACATCTTTAGATTCCATTCTTTTCCATCATCATTATATTCTTTTTCCATCACCTTTTCTTGGATTGATTGTGATTAGAATTGGATGTTAAGTTGATGTAAGATTGTTATCATGAAGCTTTGGATATGGTCACCTTTCTTTTGCTCCTACACTCACCTCCCTTTGCATTATGTTTTCTTTGCTCCACCATTCTCATTTCTCACTTGATAATATGATAAGTTTTCATGAGAGAAAAAGAAGAGAGAAAAAGAAAATGAGAGCTTCATCTTGAGAGTTTCTTCTTGATCTCATTTTCTTGCTAGAAAAATGCAAGCACCATTTTTCTATTCTTTGATTCCTCCATCATGGCAACTTCAAGAACCCTAAAGAGACAAGTTCACTACACTATTCTATAGCAAGCCTTGGACGCGTCGGCTAGCCAACTTCGCGCCCGAGTTGCCTCGGTCAAGAGGCGGGAGCCCGTAAAAGATTCCGGCTACGTGGTGCCCCTTTCCGACGAGCGAGGAGGTGACGGAGATTCCGCAAGAGATCGGAGTGGAGATGAAGACCGAAGGACACGGATCGCTTGGTATAACTTCTCACCCTATCTCTTTAGTTAGCTAGTATAGGTTAATGGTTTCGATCCGGGTAATTGTCCGCGGTAGCGCCGGTTTCCGAGCAAGGAAAAATTTTTTATTCCGCATTTTGGCCTCGAGTACGAGGCCGGGGCGCTGCCGTGGCGCAACATGGTATCAGAGACACGCCATTAACCTTACCTAGCTTGTTCTAATGTGTTTTTCAGTTCCGATCGACCGAAATTCCAAAAACCGTATTTTTTCCTTGACATCAGTTTCTGTCGAAATGTTTTTGGAGTCTAAAAATTTTTCAGGTAGTCTCAGAGTGATGTGCAGGGAAATATAAGCATACTGAAAAAATTTGGTAGCCTGAACTGTTCATACCACCGCGGAAGGGCGGCCAAAACCTTGCTGGGGCCGCGCTTCCGCGGCAATTTGAACAGTGCACCCCCCCAAAATTTTGCATTATGTTTCTCAGTGATAAATGTGGTTTCTGGGATATTAAATTTGGGCCCAGGTTTTCTGTAACTGCTACAGTATTGGTTGGGGGCCCACTAGTTAATTTTTGGTCAATCGGAAAATTTTAAACACATTATTTCACAGTATTTACATTATATCTGCGACCGTGAATGTCACTCGATCGGTAAATCCGGTCTAACTGCTATAGCCCGGTTAGACGGATTTGCGAACGTGACTTTCACGTTGATGTTCTATGTTTATGCTGTGATGTTGCGGATCGGTCGTGGGGGATAGCCTGGTTGCAATATAGTACAGTTTTGTTGTATTATGTACATTTGTTATTGCGGGGCGAGCGTCCGACATGTGGACTGCCGTCACTGCCTGTTTGTATTATTCTTTTGGGGCACGACCTGGTTGCGGTCGATGTACCCGGTGTATGTATATTTTACTTTCTGTACTAGGATTACCCCGCGGAGGAGTGCACGGATAGCCGGGTTCTAGGGGGCAACGGGCCCGCATCTCATGGCATTGAGACGGAGGGGGCTTCAGTCTGGAATTGGCGGGCCATTCGCCGCACTCGTAGGGGGTACAGGTTGACCCAGGAGGGGTGCCCAAGTTACCGGATTCCATGAAGTGCTGGGTGGTCCATTCACGGAGCTGAAGGGGGCTGCCTCGCTTCAGGTTTTGGCGGGTGACTTGCCGCGCCCGTAGGGGTCTAGGATTTCATTGCACAGGCTATCCACACGACCAGGGGAACGTCGGGTTTCAGCAGCGGCTCTGTGAAACCCGGGGCTTCCAGATATTTGTATTGTTCTGTGATGCTGTACATTTCTGTGATGTTGCTTTTTATTCACGCCTTGA
Source organism: Agapanthus africanus (assembly GCA_030015575.1). Lineage (NCBI taxonomy): Eukaryota > Viridiplantae > Streptophyta > Magnoliopsida > Asparagales > Amaryllidaceae > Agapanthus > Agapanthus africanus. The sequence goes on along the minus strand of CM057350.1, from coordinate 122,938,209 downwards.
GCGAAATACTATATATTGGTATATATATTAGTAGATGTTGTATATGTTTTACATCCGCGCTAGTCCAGTCCCCGCTCTGCCGTTAGTTAGCTAACCTAACGGGTGATGACGGGACCCAGTGGCGAATGCGGATGGCATATACGTACGTCAGTATATTTTCGTTCTTTGTGGTGTGATCTATTGATGGGACTGCATTGATTCGGATCAATGCAAGTTAAACAAACCTAATCTGATGTTGTTGGAACATTTTTCAAAAAGCTGTTATTGCAAGGACGTTCGCTTTTGTTTTGCATCGTGGTATTCATTTGGAATATCCTGCTCCTCAGTCGACGAGGCAAGGGCCGAGATCCCTTCACCGGGAGTGACCCCTTGGACAGAAGTTTGCGTCAGGGCATTAATTTTACTGTAGCCGATTACTTTTGCTTTGCATCGTGGTATTCAGTTGGAATATCCTGCACCTCATTCTACGGGGAAAGAGCCGAGATCCCTTCACCGGGAGTGACCTCTTTAGTAAAGGTTTTCGTCACTATATTTTATAAAAGGCTATGCAGTTCCTTCAACGATATCAAGTTCATTACGTTAAAGGTTTTTCGCCAAAAACCATTCGTAGCCCTCCGTCATTTCTTATGGGTATTATTTAGTATTCGTGCTGCGTTTGTTGACTCCGTCAAGGCGTAGTGTACGGTAGCTAAGTGGTACTTGTTTGTCGCATAAGAGGGATTGGTTAGGACAGTCGTGCGGCCTTGTTGACTCCGTCAAGGGCACGTACGGGTGGGTTTAATGCAATCCAGATAATGACGGGATGAACTTGACTAGGACTCTTTGATTTGTTGACTCCGTCAAGGTCACTTGAGTCCTAGGGGTAAAAATCACATCGGGAGTTTCAAAAGAACTGAAACTTGCCAGGCATGCGCATACCTTCTGGAGTGTGGTGACGTGAGTGGATTCCGTCACGTTATCATGCGATGATAGTTGGATCCCGATTCCCACTGATGAGTTGGTTTACTCCTCGGGTGATCCCGACTAATTCTTCTTTCAGGTTTGGAGGAGAATTTGAGGTACAGTGGGAGGTTTCCTGATTAGATAAAGTGGTAACCATTCTGATCTAGGTTAGAGTGCACGCTGAGTGTTTCTTTTCTCTCTCTCTGGCAGCGACCATTGACCCGACCCTGGACTATGACTCAGTGACCAAGTTGACCGAACCTTCTTAACACTGGCTTTTGGATTATCAGAGTTGCAGACCTCATTGCCACTCCTACTTTTACCCTTTTCTCCAGGACACCACGTATTACTGCGAACGTCCACTTCCATTGGACAAAACCATCGTATGGTTATATACGAACTCGAAGGACTTCGAGGATGGTTTCTGGTTCTGGAGAAAACGAATAGGATTATTCAGTTGTCTTTTCTTTTCACCTTCTCTCAGGTTGCGAGTACTCCTTGGCTTAGGAGTAGTACACCTATTACGCAGATTGGACAGTCTTCTTCCAAACCTTAGGCTGGTGCCGAACGGTGGGGAATGAAGAAAACCAATTAGCCTAAACGGTGTGCAGAAGGTATTAAGGTTAAGACAAAGCAAGGGATTAGTAGGAGGGCAAAGTAAGTTGCGACTGCTATTCACGACCAAACCAAGTATTTCTTCGCCAATCCTAAATCACCTTTGTATTTCTCCAGGACACTCCGTATCACTACGAAGATCCCATTTTATTGGATAGTCCATCGTATGGTTATATACGAACTCGAAAGGAACTTGTTCCAGTTCGGGGATGGATCCTGGTTCAGGAGAAATAGGAATAAAGTACATTCAGGTGTCTTTTATCTTCACCTTCTCTCGCTTTGCGAGTGCTCCTAGGATTAGGACAGTACACCTTTTATGCTTATTGGATAGTCTTCTTCCAAACCATAGGCTGGTGCCGAACGGTAGGGAAGGAAGAAAACCAATTGGCCTAAAGGGGTGTGCAGAAGGTAATGACTAAAGACAAATAAAGGGATTTGGTGAGGTGGCAAAGAATTATACGGTTACAGTTGTGAATCTGGATAATGGTAGAGGCATTACTAGGAATACCAGGATACCCCATTGAAACATTACAATGTTTCAGTTTCACTGTGTACTGTTAAAAGAAAACTGATTTCCCGATTAGACACTTACTCCAGGGTATGTATTTACCAAGTATGATTCTCACATCTGTATGGTTTTACAGATGATGAGTGGGAGTAAGTTATTGGGAATTGGGTGATCATCCTCATTATATCGGGATTCGTTGTAATCGGTGATATTTGAGGAAGTCACCTGGGTTGTTTGCCGGTCGGCAAATATTTGGTTTTGAATATCCGCTGTTGTGCACCAATTTCAAATTGATATATCTGTACGTCTATTTTCATAGAGTGAGATATGCCTTTTGATATTATGTCGATGACATTTACCTATATCAGTGGATGGTTAGGTAAGGAGCATTAAACAGCGGTGTAATTCTTCTTAACCATAAGTACAGTTTTCAACCTACGACACACAGTGAAAGAGTTGTTAGACTCAGCGGACTTATACAGAGTATTGTATGCTGTCCAGTGTCCATTAGGACAGAGGGGTTGGTTCTCATACTATATTCTGTTTACTTTTAACTTCTCTAGTTCTTAGACATGTGTTTCATGGAAACACAGGGTCTAAGTTTTGAGGAGTTATAGGTATTTGAATAAAGTAGAGAACCAGGTATACCAAGTATCGGGATTCTTCAAAGTGATCGAAGATGTAGATACTTGCGTATGGTATTCAGTTGATAGTATTGATAAAGAGAAATTGCTTCTTTTTCAGGTTACTCATAATTGGAAGCATTCCTAAGTTGAGTAACGCTGATCGGCCTCCTTCCATTTAGTTGACATGCACTGGAGACAGCTGCATGATTTGAATCTGGTTCAATTGAATCAGTGCCTCTGTTTCTATATTGGATATAGAACAGTTCATATCTTAACGATGTTAAGGTACGGGGAGTTGTCCGGCTTATGCTTAAAACCAGACTCCGGATAACTCAAGGCACGTTTCTGTAATGGCTGTTTGTGGGTTGACCCAGGCTATGACGAGGGTTGATTTTCTACCATCTGACAGATCAATAGAAATATTGTTCTAGACTCGCCACAGTTTTAATAAAAATTGGATTTTTCAGAAAAAGTAGTGGGAGTATGGTAGAACTGGAAGTGATTCCAGAACCACAAACGATTACTGAAGATTTGATAAGGAACCTAAAGATTCAATCTGGATTGACATTCCATTGGCCACTCCGCAGATACGGTGGGTAACTTCAGGCACCCGAGAGGTACTCCGGTAGCCTCAAGGACGGTGACAGGGAAGTTCTTGTTTACCCACACTTGCCATTGCTGTTGTTCCAGGCTGCGAGACCCGGTGAGAGGATGAGTATAGCGTCGTTCTAAACTAGCTTTAGAAGTGCGCGTCTATATGACTCCACCAGAGGGTTGTCGTAGTCAGTGGGAGCAGCGGAAGCATTGGTGGACATCAGGCTTATGTCTATTTATAGACTAAAGCAGATGTAGCGGAGATAGATCATCTGTTTCTGATGTGACAGTCATGGGTTTGACGTCATCAGAATAGGGGATGGATCTGTTGAGAAGGTAGTAGGAAGTGATATTCCTATACTACGATCGGTTATACTTTGGTCGTCACACAGTGTTTTCTCCACATGGGACTTGGACATTATATCAGACATACTGGTTACTAGATCTATGGTTTTAGATCTAGATTTGGGTGGTTTCCCAATCAGGGTATTTTGACAGCATTCTATGAGTATTTAGAATGGACGACTCCTGGCATGGTAGTATACCTGCAGATAATGGAGTCACCCTCTCTAAAGGTGTCTTACAGACTAAAGGGGAGAGGATGTGCATGATTGGCAGATCACTTGCTTAGGCATTTGAGTCAATCATGAGATGTCAAATACCACACCAGATGTTGTTCTTGCACTAGATGCAATAAGTTGATATTAATCCAATCCTGGAAAACCAGTCGGAAGCAGTTTTAGAACATAAGTGAATGTTCTAGGGATATGATAACGGCTGCCTCCTTTAGGAGACGGTTATCACTCCGGGCTTCCAAGGTGACATGGACGACAAGCAGGTTGTCAGAGTTATAGTTCTCCCTCTGACGAGGGGCAGTATTTTGGACAGGTGGTCCAAGGCAATACTGAGGGCGGCATGGCGCAGGATACTGATTAAGTTCAGTTGTTGATACAGTCTAAGAAGTTTGGATTTGGAGTTCATTTATGAGCTAGGTCCCATCAGACATCCAGATATTCTAAGACAGGTATTGCTCATTTCGGGAGATGGTTTTCTCCGCGAACATGAGATATAGAGAGACACAGAAAGAAACATCACTGCGGATCCACTCACTGAGGCTATTCCTCGAACGCAATAGTTTCGCAAACAGGTTTTGTGAGACTGACTAGTAGAGGAGTTGGGTGTTCGGTATCACACGGGCTGTGAGTATGCGACATCGCAATAATTAGCCTTGAGTGCAAGTGGGAGATTGTTGGAGTTAGTGCCCTCAGAGTCAATTATTGGATCACAGGCACGTGATTGCAATGATTGAGGGAGGACCTATCCCGGTAGGACAGTCTTACTCGAGATGATAGTATGCTATCTGGTTTATCTTTATCATCGTGTACTGCTTTAGGTGACCTGACATGTCGCTATTACACGTTGATAGAGCCCCTAGGATTCTTGCTTGACTACCAGCAGTATGATGGCGATCATATACGTGGGAGCTGGTGGTCTATAAGCACATCCTTAAAAGGTCCCTAGTCGTAGGAGTTTCGAGACAGGGCATCGATACTCCGTTAGTAGACTAGTGTATACAGTCGAGACCCCGACGAGGGGCGGTGGCCGGTCTCACAAGCCACTGGTGTCAGTTGGTTCACCTAAGATGTATACAGGTGCTCATTGGGTTATGAGTACACCGGACAGGACTCGCCGGGAACCTGCTAGTTGGTCTTATACCAGATGTCAGATAGCAGTTCCCTGGTGACATGTGTACAGGTTAGTTCATCGACCTGAGATCGTCATTTGTCTCGTGTGAGTTCCCACTGTGCTTTGATTACTACCCTACCACGGCTCAAAGGAGTCGTGCAAACAGGTTTTAGTTGGGTACAGTCCCGAGCCACATGGAGGCAGTGAGCGGATCTGCAGGGGTTCGTCTCTCCCGGTATTGGGGGTGAGGTCGCGCTGTGTCTAGGAGAGCCATTACGCAAAGCCCTCGGCCGAGGCAGGAGATTTACTGGTAGGTATTCCAGTAGTATCTCAGGGCGTTCTGGGCTACGCTCCGACACGACTTGTACCGCTTTTGGGGGTCTGACTTTCACCAACCCCCTAGGCCCGCCATGCGATACTCATAGACGAACGGACCGGACTGTACGGATATTGTCACTGACAGGCTCAGTTGGGTGTCGGGGTGAGCTTCCTCATCGACGTCCCATTTGGTCAATAGCTGGTGGCCCGTCACGTATTGGCTTATACCTCTGACGTGCCAGTGGTTAAATCCACAGCCATAGTATTGACGAGTCTTTAGAGTCCACCACAGTTACAGTTACTCAAGTTTCGGGCAAAACTCTGTAGAGGCCGTATGGAGATATGGCAGGGTTCGATCAGATACGTGCGGTATTGCACGGATCGTGATCAGACAGTTTTTACTAGCCGGCTTTGGCTTAAGCCGGATTCTAGTATTTGATAGTGTAGTTTTGTCTCTTTGCATTTGTGTTCAGTCGGAATACAGATGCGGGTGTGTATGCACAGTATTGGGGTTTTCCTGTAATTTATTACGGGACCAGTTTTCTGGAGTTGCCAGTTTGCATTCCGTCCCGGCCGGTTTTCCTTTGTTCTTTCCCGGCCGGACTTTTCCGATGGAGGGTGTTATTTGCAAGTTTGCAAATAACATTTTGTGGAGGTTTTTCTTGCAAAAGGATTTGTTATGATAACATCTTTAGATTCCATTCTTTTCCATCATCATTATATTCTTTTTCCATCACCTTTTCTTGGATTGATTGTGATTAGAATTGGATGTTAAGTTGATGTAAGATTGTTATCATGAAGCTTTGGATATGGTCACCTTTCTTTTGCTCCTACACTCACCTCCCTTTGCATTATGTTTTCTTTGCTCCACCATTCTCATTTCTCACTTGATAATATGATAAGTTTTCATGAGAGAAAAAGAAGAGAGAAAAAGAAAATGAGAGCTTCATCTTGAGAGTTTCTTCTTGATCTCATTTTCTTGCTAGAAAAATGCAAGCACCATTTTTCTATTCTTTGATTCCTCCATCATGGCAACTTCAAGAACCCTAAAGAGACAAGTTCACTACACTATTCTATAGCAAGCCTTGGACGCGTCGGCTAGCCAACTTCGCGCCCGAGTTGCCTCGGTCAAGAGGCGGGAGCCCGTAAAAGATTCCGGCTACGTGGTGCCCCTTTCCGACGAGCGAGGAGGTGACGGAGATTCCGCAAGAGATCGGAGTGGAGATGAAGACCGAAGGACACGGATCGCTTGGTATAACTTCTCACCCTATCTCTTTAGTTAGCTAGTATAGGTTAATGGTTTCGATCCGGGTAATTGTCCGCGGTAGCGCCGGTTTCCGAGCAAGGAAAAAATTTTTATTCCGCATTTTGGCCTCGAGTACGAGGCCGGGGCGCTGCCGTGGCGCAACAGTTATATGTAAATATGTAAGCCTATATAAGGCAATATGATGATGAATAAAAGATATACATTTTCATTCTCAAAAAAATCTAGGATTTGTGCCTCTTTCCCCTTTCTGAAGGTTCTAAACCTTCTTCTTTCTTTTGAATTAAATCAAGAGTTTTACTCTTCCTTTTCCAAAACTAAAAAGTTTTTCACCACAAAACCCACAAATGGGAACTTGGATCTGCCATTAGATCTCAAAAAGAAGAGATTTTTAAAATCTCACATCTCTTGATCTTCAAGATCCAACCAACAGAGGAGAAAGAAGAAGAACCCCATTCATCAACCCAAAACATCTTAGGAGTTTAACTCCACTCTAAATCCTCTTTTGGGATCTTAAACCATATTTCTGGGACTAAAAGCCCCTTTTTCTCGCCGACGCCCCAGCGCCCGAGCGCCTTGCGCTCAAGCGCCCACCGCCCACGTGCCGACATGTAGCATGCTAGCGTTCGAGCGCCTAACGCTCAAGCACCAAGCGCCCACGTGCCGACATGTGGCGCGCTAGCGCTCGAGCACCCAGCGCCCACGTGCCAACACATGGTGCGCTGGGCGCTCTAGTGCCCAGCGCTCAAGCGCCAAGCGCCCACATACCGACAAGTGGTGCGCTAGCGCTCGAGCGCTTCGCGCTCAAGCGCCCAGCGCTCAAGCGCCAAGAACCCACGTGCTGACAGGTGATGCACCAGCGCTCAAGCGCCCAGTGCCCACGTGCCGACACGTGGTGCGCTAGCGCCTAAGCGCACAGCGTTCAAGGTGCTGGCCCCACGCGTCATTTGGGCGCTTTTTCCCTTTTTTTATATATATGTATACATGTATATATATATAGATACACACACTCCGGGTAGCGGGACCCCCGTAAAAACTCTGCATGGCTCCCGATATATCCAAGCTCCCTCCCAAAACACAACACACGCATACGACACGTTGAGTTCGCATGACCAGTTTAACCCGTCAATCGGAGGTTCCCTCACCCCAAAGGCGAGGGGTAATTAACGGCAGCTTAGTCCGCGGCTGCCGGAGATTCGGATCCCCACAATCAATAAACCTCGGTCTACCCTAGGCAGAGGGAATCTGTAGTACGCCTGACAAGCGCGCGCGTATTCCCATCTCAATGGGGTGACGAAAAACACCCTACGGTACGATTGCCGTCAAGCTGCATGGGCTTCTTAGCCTTCTTCTTTCTCTTTAAAGATTTCTGAGGCTTGGCCTGGAGGTTTTGCCCATCGTCACTAACTTTCAACGTTGGACGTAGCTTCAGCATTCCGTCAATGATCTCAGGCTCCAGCGGGCTCTTTCACCTAATTGCCGAACATGCTTGAAGATCATTTAGCATTCTTTTAGTTTTATCTGAAAAGACCACTTCCCACGGAGTTTCTTCTATAAATGAGCACGATGCCCCCGGCGTATCTACCTTTTTAGGAGCGTGCTGTTGCGGCGGGTTTACCTTCCAGTGTTCGGACAATGCAAACTTGCCCTACTGGTACTGGTCTTCAACCCAGTTTTTAAAGACGTAGCAATATTCAATTGGGTGGCCCACTATTTGGTGGTAGGGGCAGTAATTGGGATTGTCGACGTCGCCCGATTGCAGTGGGCGTCTCGGATCCGGCAGAGTGATGAGCCTATTGCGCAACACGGTTCAAATAGTCTCCTCATTTTATTTCGGGGAAACGAGTAAGGACGTCTCAACTTCTCTTCGAGGGCTCGTAGTCTGTTGTTTTGGCGAGCCGCCGGTTTCGAGTTACTCGGTTGTTGTTGAGCGTTAGCGATGAAGGTCGCTTTCCCTTTCCCCTTTTCATTCCAGAGATCCGTTTTTGAAGAAGACGGCCTATGGCCCATCTGATCTATTTGGGCCAGCTTGTCAATCAAGGCCTGGAAGGTGGTTGGCTTGAAGAACATCATGAATTGGGATATAGTTTTCTGAGGATCAAGAGTCCCCACGAACATGCCCACGGCAGGAGCTTCTTCTATGCGATGTTCACACTTCGACCATAGGTTCCGCCACCGAATTGCGTACTGCACCCAGGTTTCTCCCAACTTCACTCTGGCGTTGATTAATGCCGTAATTGGGGTGCGCTCTCTTGCGATTGCGAACTGCTATGTAAACAGTAGCTCCATTTCTATAAATGTCTTGACAGAGTCATTTAGGAGCTCGGAGTACCATTCAAATGCTGTCTCCGACAAGCTGCCGACAAATTGGCGAAGCAATAGCTTGTCATCGCCTCCAGTATTACCGCATAAAGCTCTGAATTGAGCAACGTGTTGGTGCGGATTACCCGTCCCCTTATACACATGGAATTTGGGGATTGTATATCCTGGCGGGTACTTAATTTGGTCTTACCAGCCTGGATAAGGTCGCCCAGTTCTGACGACTTGTCCTGCCGCTTCGTTCGCCTGATGAGCTCGTATTTGTTGAGCTATGTAGTCGTCGATGGTAGCTTTGGAGATCGTCTCCTCCCTGGCTGCTGATAAAGCCGGAGGAGGGTTTGATGTCTCCCCTCTGTCATCTTCAATGATTATTGGAGGGTCTTCAGCCGAAGGATCCGGCTGAATCATCATCCCAACCATGTCTTGGAATAGAAGCGCCATTTATTTTATATTAGTCGCTTGTTCCACGGCCTCTTTATTTTTCTTTTCAAGGACCCTCCGTAGGAATTCGGTGTCGGTCTCCTGCTCCTGGCGTTGTTCCGACGATGCTTCTGGGCTTTCTTTCTGCCCGGTGAGTGCGGCCATTCTTGTCAACATCTCCTAGAGCTTTTGTTGTTGCTCCTGAGCTTTTGTCACAGACTGTGTGAGTGGTCGATGACTCACGGAAGCACGACTATTCTCTTTTCCGGGTGCCATGTAGATGGTATACATAACCATGCCCCCAGACTTAGGGCGTTTGGGTCCACTGCCTTTGATATTTTCCGCCATGGTTGGAGATTCTCAGGCTTTCTCTTTTTTGTGGGAGGTCGAAGTTGAGGGGGCCATTGCGGCAGGCACCCATGCAGATGATACCTTTCATGGTATGGCGGTTGGATGGTCTTCCTCTTACCGAGCCTTCGTCTTCTTCAGCCAGCGAGGGTAATCTTTATCAATTACAGAGTCTTAACTTTCTGCCAAACTCTGTGGATCTTGGAGGACAACCGCTGAGAATGCTGTTCCGGCTTCAGCTGTGTTGTGTTTTCGACAGACGAAGGAGACTTCTTTAGGATTGCGGTTGGAGAGTTCCTGTGCACCCTCCTGAGCAGTTCAAAGCTGTTCCCAGTTGGAACAGCGGCGTCAATCTCCATCGTTGGAGCTTGTGGAGTGAGTCCAGAGGGAGAACTTCCCCCAGCCTTCCTTACTCGGCGCCAGTGGCGACGTCGAGCAGGTCGTGCAGATGGGAATGGTTCAGCTACGGGGGTGGTTTCGTCATGCCCCCTACTCTGATGAGGTGTTGTTGGTGTCAACCTGTCGAAGACCGACGTCCGCTGAGAGGGAACGGTCAATCTTGAAAAGGCCAACTTTTTGGCAGGGGGAGCATTTTTAATGACCCCGCCTGCAGTAAGATTTGGAACGGCCGGTCTTGCGAAGACCGATACCTTAGCTGAAGAAGCCCCTTTGACGACTTCGTCTATCGGAGCTGGAATGGCTATCCGCTTCGGGATAACTCCTTCAGGTATTGCAGGCCTCTTTACGGGCCCACTGGAGCTATGGCCCAGTCTATTAAAGACTGAGACGTTGGAATTGGACGACCCGTTGAGAAGGGTCGTGGTAGTTGCAAGCCGATCGAAGACCGACTTCTTTAGAGCCACCTGTGATGGCATCGAAGCATTGAAGCTCAGTGGTGGGAGCATGGTTCCAAAGAACAATCCAGTGGTGTCCTGAGTCAGATGTTCCACCAGCATTGTAAAGATGGAGGCCGCTTGGGGCCCATAAGTCACTCTTCCAACAGGGGCGGAGTGGTAGTTGTTGTTGCAATTGGTGCAGTTGGAAGCCATTGATGTAATCTTCTCATCTGCACGGAACAAGACACCCAATCTCAGTACCTCGAATCCAGGGGCAACCATATTAAACCGTGATTCGCTCGCGAACACGACACACGAAGTGTGGAGTGGAAAGAGGAAAAAGTCCCACCGGACGTGCCAGAATCTGTTTACCACCGAAAACCGCGACCGGGACGTTAGGACGTCTGGCCTGAATTTTGGGATCAGATGCTATTTGGTTTTATCCGTCCACCTCTCCAAAGATGCCAAGTTAATTTATAGCACCGTGTATCGGAGGTTTGGACAGATGCGGCAATTGTAGCAGACTTCGTCAAATTCCCCCTCATTGTGACGGGTTTTTTTATTGTGGGGACGCTTTTCCCTGCAGGCGCAAGCCCCTGCAATTAATTACGTTACCATATCGCGGTAACCACTTTCTCTGGCTCCAGAATGTCACTTCGTTTCGAGTGTATTTGTTTTATTTTTGGTTGCCCGTGGATTGTATACGGAGACTAATTTAAGTTGTCGCCCGTAGGGCGTGGATTATTCTAAATCCGTATTTTCTTAGATTTGGGTTTGGTTTGATTTAAGGATCGTTAACCTTGTTTGAGATTAAGATCGACTTAAATATTTGTTAAGGATACATTAATCCGATGTTGGACTAAGATCTACTTAACGGGGGTTCAGGATCATTTTTGATCCAAAGAAAGAGCATTTGGGCTCTATCGTTTTGGCTTAAGGACATTACGGTCCATAGGCTAGTTTAAGGACATTACGGTCCAAGGGCTAGTTTAAGGACATTACGGTCCATAAAATTGTTGGTTGTCGGGACCCGCCACCTCTCTAAAAACATTGAAGAATTACGACATGTATCAAAGGTGTGGGAAGATGTACCCTTGAACCAATGTCGGTTGGGAGATCTGTAGTCGGGTTTGGGACTAAGACCAATTTAAAAAAATTGTGAGCACATGGGCTCGGTTGATCTGAATTAGGGACTTTTGGTCAATTTGGACTCAGCCAACTCAGTTTTGAATAAAGTGTTAAACACTTGTTTGGACTCAGTCCCTTTTATGTGCAACAATGCTAAGCATTGATATGGGCTCTGACGCTCACCCTATTTCTTTATTTTTTATGGAGTGTTAAAAACTATTTGTGGAGTTGGGCTCTATTGCAGAGCGCTTTATATTAAACAGCGTCCACGTGGGGGGCACGTGGGACGCTTGGCGTTGAGCACCAACCAATGAGTGCAGAGCACTCTTTATTTCAGCAGCGCCCGTGTGAGGGGCACGTGGGGCGCTTGGCACTGGACGCCAACCAATGAGTGTAGAGCACTCTTTATTTCAGCAGCGCCCATGTGAGGGGCATGTGGGGCGCTGGGCGCCAATCACTGAGTGCTAAGCACTCTTTATTAGGTAGCGCCCATTTGAGGGGCACGTAGGGCGCTTGGCGCTGGGTCCTTCATTATGCATTTTTCTGAAGAATTCAATTCTTTGTTCTCCCCCGGATATTCAATCCCCAAGAACAAATTCATCCCTACGAGAATTAAATTCTCATTTGTGGGAGACTTGTCTCAAGGATCTCAGATCCAGGGAAAGAACTAGGTTCTTTTTATAAGGGTTAAACTCTCGGGTATGCAGATGAGATATTATGATCTCTATTTACTTTGAAGAAAGTTCTTTTTCTTTCTTCTCTCTTCAAGCTCTTTTTTCTTGCTCTTCTTTTTGAACTTAAAGTTTATGGGGGGGTTCCTCTCTGCTAAACTTGAAGTCTTGGGGCCTTTATATAGTAGAGGCAGATTTGTTGATTCAGTTAAGTAAATCTCTCATTGAGAGATTTCTTAATTGATTTGGGCATGTTACCCACCATTGGATCTTTGATCCAAGGGCTTCTGTTTTACAGAAGACATTTTTCTTGTTTTTTAACAAGATTAGGAAAATATTTTCTCATACAGAGCTTATTTTGTAATTTGGTGATTTTTAATCACCATTGGATCTTTAATCCAACGGTAATACTTTTTGTTTAGAAAGATTGGGAAAGTATTTTCCCCTACAGAGCTTATTCTGTAGCTTGGTGAATATTTAATCACCATCGGTGCTCTGTTTTATATAGCATAATCTGTCTTGTTTAGAAAGATTGGGAAAATGTTTTCCCCTTCAGAGCTTATTCTGTAGCTTGGTGATTTTTAATCACCATTGGATCTTTGATCCAACGGTGCTCTGTTTTACAGAGCAAAATCTTTCTTGTTTAGAAAGATTGGGAAAATGTTTTCCCCTATAGAGCTTATTCTGTAGCTTGGTGATTTTTTAATCACCATTGGATCTTTGATCCGACGGTGCTTTGTTTTACAGAGCACAATCTTTCTTGTTTAGAAAGATTGGGGAAAATGTTTTCCCTACAGAGCTTATTCTGTAGCTTGGTGATTTTTAATCACCATTGGATGTTTAATCCAACGGTGCTCTGATTTGAGGAGTATTTCCTCAATCAAAATTTAATTCTGTGCTTTGATGATTTATCATCTCCGTTGGATTTTTGATCCAACGGCAGAGAACTTTTAGTTCTGGCACCAGTGCCCTTGTGCGGGGTACGTGAGGCGCTGCCTCAGAGTTTTTAACTATTGGCGTTGGCGCCCTCGTGCAAGGCACGTGAGGCGCTGCCCCTTTCAAATTTTGAACAGAGCTTTGCTCTTTTATTGGGAGGAAACAGGGTTTGGTACGTTATGTAATGGTTTATACGTTCTGAATCAAAATACAGTTCTTAACGTACAGAACACATACAAGAGGAAAAGTTCAGAAATGAACGAATCCTTCTTGTGGTATTGTAGACTAGGTCATATCAATGCGACACGACTAGCTAAGTTACATAAGAATGGATATTTGAACCCATTCGAATTTACATCTTATGAAACTTTCCAGTCATGTCTCAAAGGCAAAATGACCAAAACTCCGTTTACTGGACACGGAGAAAGAGCTATTGAACCCTTGGGACTGATACATAGTGATGTATGCGGTCCTATGTCTACACATGCCAGGAATGATTCTTCATACTTCATTACATTCACTGATGATCTCTCAAGATTCTTACATGTGTTCCTATTGAAACATAAGTCTGAAACTTTTAAGAAATTCAAGGAATATAAGTGCGAAGTAGAGAACTAAATGGGTAAAAGTATTAAAATCCTTCGATCTGATCAGGGAGGAGAATACTTGAGCACAGAGTTCCTGGATTATTTAAAGAGAATGGGATTCTCTCTCAGCTTACTCCTCCGTATAGACCACAGCACAACGATGTATCGGAGCGGAGAAATCGCACCCTATTAGATATGGTGCGCTCTATGATGAGTACTGCTGAGTTGCCTATTTCCTTTTGGAGTTATGCGCTTGAGACAACCGCATACCTATTGAATAGAGTTCTAACCAAATCAGTGTCTACCACTCCATATGAGATATGGAATGGGAAAAAACCATCTCTTAAACGAGTTAAGATATGGGGTTGTCCGGCCTATGTTAAAAAGCAAAATCCGGACAAGTTTGAGGCAAGGTCAGTTCTATGCAAGTTTAAACGATATCCCAAGCATTCACGAGGGTATATCTTCTACCACACTGAGGAACAAAAGGTATTTATTTCTTGGAATGCCACCTTTTTATTAAAGGAATTTCTTATGAAAGAAATTAGTGTTCATGAGGTAGAACTGGAAGAAGTTCTAGCTATAGTACAACTGATGATTTGGTAGAACCAAAGGATTTGATAGTATCCAACGAACCTCAGCCACTCCGCAGAACTATTAGGGTTCCTCATCCACCTGAGAGATACTACGGTTTTCTCATTGACGATGGGAGCGAAGATTGCATCATGGAAGATGATGACCCAACTAGTTTCGAGCAGGCCATCACAAGTGGGGACTCGGTGAAATAGCTGGATGCAATGTGATCTGAGATGGAATCCATGTACACCAACAAAATATGGACTTTGGAAGTTTCTCCTGAAGAGGTAAAATCCATCGGGAGCAAGTGGGTTTTGAGAAGATAATTGGTGTAGATGGAAAATTTGAGACTTTCAAAGCTAGACTTATAGCAAAAGGTTTTCGTCAATGACTAGATGTCGACTATGATGAAACCTTTTCTTCAGTGGCTATGCTTAAGTCCATCAGGATCCTACTTGCCATTGCTGCATACCATAACTACGAAATCTAGCAGTTGGACGTCAAGACCGCTTTTCTAAATGGTGATTTAGAAGAGAGCGAGTACATGACACTGCCAGAGGGCTTCATAGACAGTTAGAGCAGCGGAAAGGTATGCAAGCTGCTTAAATCAATCTACGGATTAAAGCAGACATTGCGGAGTTGGAACATCTGTTTTAATGTGGCTGTCAAAGAGTTTGACTTCATCAAAAACGTAGATGAACCTTGTATATACAAGAAGGTTGTAGAGAGTAAGATTGTCTTCCTTGTATTGTACGTGGATGACATACTCTTGATAGGAAACGATATTCCTATGCTACACTCGGTCAAGCTCTTCTTATCACACAGTTTCTCCATGAAAGATCTGGGTGATTCCTCCTATATCCTGGGATTAAGATCTATAGAGATAGATCTAAGCGGATGTATCATACTCACTAGGTTTAGTGAGTAGGTGTCAATCGGATCCAGGAAAAGCACTGGATAGCTGTGAAGAACATTCTTAAGTACTTGAGAAGGACTAAAGAATTGTTCTTGGTGTATGGTAACGGTGAACTCCATATCGAGTCCTTTACCGATTCAAGCTTCCAGAGTGATAAGGACAATTGTAAGTCGGTCTCGGGTTTTGTCTTTACCCTCAGTGGAGGGACGGTATGTTGGAAGAGTTCCAAGCTAGATACCGTAGCAGACTCGACGATGAAGGCTGAATACATTGCTACCAACAATGCTGCCAAAGAGGCTGTCTGGATGAACAAGTTCATAAGATAAACTTGGTGAGGTTCCAACCATTAAGCATCCAATACATGCGTATTGTGATAATAATGGAGCTGTGGCTTTGGCCAAGGAACCCCGGTCCCATCAGTGATCCAAACATATTCTTAGGCGGTATCACATGATCAGGGAGATAGTTGATCTCCGGGAGATCGAGGTCAGGAGAGTTGACACGAAGAATAACACGGCGGATCTACTCACGAAGGCCATTTGAGAGACTTTTTAGGATGTTGAGTATGAGATACTACAACAACTGGCCTTAGTGCAAGTGGAAGATTGTTAGTTATGTGTATGCCCTAGAGGTCATTATTGTACATGATTGTATATTATAATGGATGCCTGGACATATATAGAGAGAACTTTCTTGCTCGACATGATAGTATACTATCTGGTTGCTCTTTATCTTAACATGTACACTTGTATCATTATACTGTCTCTCCGTTACGTGTTGATAAAGCCCTTAGGATGTGTACTTGACTACCAGGACTATGATGCAGATCATACTAGTGGGGCCAGGGTAGTCCATAAATTCATCCTTTAATTGTTCCTAGTCGAGGGAGTATCAAGACAGGGCATCGATATTCCAGAGTAGACTAGTGTGTACATTTCTTGACCCTGTATGGGGCAATGGTTGATCCCACAGCCATTGGTGTTTGACATCAAAGATTGTACACAGGTGTTCATTGGAGAATGGGTATACCGAACAGGACTCGTCGAGAACTCCTAGATGGTATTATACCTATCGTCAGATAGCAGTTCTCTGGTGACACTGATACAGGTTAGTCTGTAAACCCGAGATCGTCATAGAGTCATATGTAATTCCCACTGTGCTTTGATTTCCTCCCTACCATGCTCAAGAGAGCATGCAAACAGGTGGATTTTGGGTACAGTCCCGAATTACATGGAGACAATGAGCGATAGGAGGGGTTTCGTCTCTCCCGGTATTGGGGGTTGATGTTGCGCTAAGCTCGATTGGCTATAACATGAAGTCCCTGGCCAGGGATGATGATGAGATTTACTGGTAAGTGTTATCATTAGTTTATAGACCCGTTATGAGCCTTACATCGGCATGACTTATCAAGTTATTGGGGTCTGACATTTACCACCCCCAGACTCGATATGCGACATATCAGACGAAGAGACCGGACTGTACGGTAGTGTTACTTACAGGATTCACGGGAGTTTGGACAAGCTTGCTTGTTGATCTTCTGATCGCTCAATACCTGGGTAGCCGTTATGTCCAGCTAGTACCGCTGACGGCTTGTGTGTGACTGATGTGATCATCACCTACTACTGACGTATTGACGAGTCTTTAGAGTCCTACACAGAGGTTTCCTAGCTCAAACGAAATGAAGTAGGGCACATATGTGATATGTGCGGGACCGAAATTAATATATGTATGTGATACAGTATTCTAATCTTGTGATATAGGTTATATGTGATATAACCGGATTATTGAATCAAGTGTTGATTCAATAATTTGTTATATATATATTTGATATACATATAAATGATATTAGTCGGTTATATGTGATATAGCCGGATTATTAAATCAAGTGTTGATTTAATAATTTAATATATAATTATATATTTGATATATTAATATATATTAACTAATATTAGCTCACTTAAGAATTTCTTTTCTACAAATACATATAAATATATATGAGATATGTATTAATTTATTTACTATTGTGTCATGCTAGATGATACATTGGACATGGGTGTATGAGACTCACACCAAACTAAAGATAATTTGGATGATTAATTATTAAGGGAAAAATAAAAATTAGGTGGAAATGTCATGGCTTAAGATGCTTGTGGAAGCATGTAGAAGGGTTGACTTAGTCCACTAATTTTGTTTTACTCTAGATATTTATTGACCCAACCATTATCTTTAGACATAGTTAACTCTCTACTAATATCTCTTGATATATTTTCTCACCTAATGGTTCATCACTTGATCATCTTCTTCATCTCATTTTCTTTTTCTAGGTTTTGATGAGGTGAAGAAAGAGAGAGAGAGAAATAATTCTAAAGTGAGCAAAATTTCTACTTCATCAATCTATACCAAACCAGCCATTTAGTATAGGTTGTTTACTTCACTAATTCCTCAATTAGTGAAGAGATGGCCTGAGTTAGAGATTCCTCAAAGTAGATCATCTTGGCCTCAAAGATCCTTAAGCAAGCTCGTTCATTTCGCCTAGTGGAGCCTAAGAAGAGTTCGGGGACCACTACTTGGGGCTTGGGGACTACTACACGGAGCGTTAGAAGTGAAGAAATGGTCTACAAAGGTTGTATTCCTTGTTTACTTAGTGTAAAGCTTTATTACTACACGGAGCGTTAGAAGTGAAGGAACGGTCAACAAAGGTTGTATTCCTTGTTTACTTAGTGTAAAGCTTTATTACATGCTTTATAAAATCCTAATTCTCTAGTTTGATTCAAAATTTGTGTTCCTTAGCGCTCTAAATTTTTTAAATTGAATACTTGATGCTTGCTAAAACCTAGTGGTGGTGCTATGAAACTCTAACACATTATGTAATGGCATCTATGTTCTTAATTAAAACACAATTTTCAATGTACAAAAGACACACAAGAGGAAAAGTTCAAAAACAAACGAGACCTACTTGTGGTATTATAGAATTGGTCATATCAATGAGATCAGACTAGCTAAGTTACATAAAGATAGATATTTGGATCCATTCGAATTTTCATCTTATGAAACTTGTCAATCTTGTCTCAAAGATAAGATGACCAAAACTCTGTTCACGGGACATGGAGAGAGAGCTACAAAGCTTCTGGGACTCATACACAGTGATGTTTGTGGTCCAATGTCTATACATGCAAGGGATGTGTTCTCGTATTTTATTATATTCACTGATAATCTATCTAAGTTCGGACATGTATTTTTGTTGAAACACAAATCTGAAGCTTTTGAGAAATTCAAAGAATATAAGAACGAAGTAAAGAACCAGACTGGTAAAAGTATTAAAATCTTACGATCTGATCGAGGAAGTGAATACTTGAGCACGTAATTCCTTAACTTTCTAAAAGAGAATAGAATTCTCTCTCAGCTTACTCCTCTATATACACCACAGCACAACGGTGTAACGGAGCGGAGGAACCGAACTCTATTGGATATGGTTCGCTTCATGATGAGTAGTGCTGAGTTGCCTCTTTTATTTTTGGGATATAGCTTGAGACAGCGGAATATCTATTGAATCAAGTTCCATCAAAATCCGTGCCAAAAATTCCATATGAGATATGGAGTGGTAAGAGTCTGTATCTTAAACGTGTTAAGTTATGGGGTTGTCCTGCTTATGTTAAAAAGCAGAAACCAGACAAACTCGAGATACGATCGGTTCTATATAAGTTTATGGGATATCCAAAATATTCGAATGGATATCTATTCTACCATGCAGAGGAACAAAAAATTATTGTTTCTCGCAACGCCAACTCTTTAGAATGGCGGTTTCTTGCAAAAGAAACTGGTGGGAGTGTGGTAGAACTGAAAGAAATTCCAGAAACACAAACTATAAGTGAGGATTTGATAGAACCGCGGGATTCAATAGTCCCGGACGAACCTCAGTCACTCCGCAGATCTAGTAGGATTTGTTGGATTTATGTATGCCCTAGAGGCCATTATATGATAGTGGATGTATTTATACATATATATATATATATATATATTCAGTGTACATTCTTGCTCGACATGATAGTATGCTATCTGGTTCTTCTTTATCTGACATGTTGACTTGATTATGCTTTTATTCATTCACACATGTTGATAAAGCCCTGAGGATATTTGCTTGACTACTGTGATTATGATGGAGATCATACTAGTGGGACGTCTGTAGTTTATAAGCATATCCTGAAATGTCCCTAGTCATAGGTGTATTGAGATGGGGCATCGATATACCAGAGTAGACTAGCGTATATGATACTAGACCCATGAGATGGGCGATGGATGTTCCCACATTCATTGATGTTTGACATCGAGATCGTATATGGGTGCTCAGTGGTGACTGGGTACACTGGACGGACTCGCCGAGAACATCTATATGGTATTATATCTATCGTCGGATAGCAGTTCTCAGGTGACGCTGGTACAGGTTAGTTTGTATACATGAGATCGTCATAGAGTCTTGTGTGTTCTCCCACTGTACTTTGATTACCACCCTACCACGGCTCTACTGAGTCGTGCAAACAGGTAGCTTTTGGGTACAGTCCCGAGACACACGAAGACGATTGTAACATTCAGAAAATTTAGAAATAAATAAAATTAAGTAATTAAATAATAAAATGCCAATTTAAAAAGTTATCAAAACCAAATAAAATTTTTTTATAAATGGTATGTAAAATAAATTAAATTAAAAATTTTAATATGTAACATAAATAAATTATAAGGGTTTTAGTGAGAATTTTAGCTTCATTTTAATAAAAAGGGTGTTATATAATAACATAAGTTGTGAGGGGGTTTTATACAAGTTTAGGATATTGTGCAAATTGAGTTTTGTTAAGGGGTGTAAATAGAAAAAGGTTTAACCAAGATTTAGTTCAGAATAAAATCAAAGGATAATTCAAATTGGAAAAGAAATATCAATTCCACATCATTCTTGCATGCACACACTCTCACCATACATCCTCCTTGCATGAAGATGGCACCCTTTGCCTTTGACACCTCCTCATTCACCTTATCCTTTCCTTCTCTCATATATATAGCTTATATTCAGTTCAATAGCTAAATTAAACTCTGAAAATTTTTAAAGAAATAAAAAGAAAACCAAAGCAATATAGAAGAACAAGAGAAAGGAGAAGATAGGAGCTAAGTCTAGGAATTTCCTCACTATCAAGCTAGGACAAGGAGCTTGTGCATCTTGGTGGGTGTTCTACCAGCA
This sequence comes from Agapanthus africanus, assembly GCA_030015575.1. NCBI lineage: Eukaryota > Viridiplantae > Streptophyta > Magnoliopsida > Asparagales > Amaryllidaceae > Agapanthus > Agapanthus africanus. The sequence continues at coordinate 122,917,692 of CM057350.1, read as the reverse complement.
AGTTACTTGTAGGTAAATCCTTAATCACAGTAGGAATTTAATGTTGTTAGCAGTTTAACTTTGAAATCAAAAATTTGTTTCAAATATCGTATTTTAGTAAAAACTAGACTCTGTTTGAATCTGTTTTAGTTTAGAGAAAAATTAACTTAACTAAACAGGACCTAAATGTTGTATGATGAACTTAGAGCAAACCATAGGAGCACGAACCAGAGGGATCGGATTTTGGCCGGCGACCAATAAGGAAATTCCGGCATCGCCGGATTTGTAGGAAGCTAGGGAGTTTTGGCTTGTTGGGTAGCTTTCTGTGTAGAATTTTGGCCATTTTGGTATTATTTAAACAAGTTAGTTTAACTGTATATAAAATCTGGAAGCTAATATCGGAAAAGGTATCTAAAAACCCAAAATACGACACGGTTAAAACGTATCGCAATTTGTTTTCTGTCGCGATGCAGAGTTCAATTAATTTCCAGTAAGATTAAGTGTTAGATAGCTTGAAATGGTCGTACACAATATAACTAGTACGTAGGAACGTGTGTTTTCATATTCGCCGTGTCGGAGTAGTCGTTTCCTTATACAAGTTAATTTTCGATGTTAGATTCAAATACGGGAACTTCGGAGGCCGCGAGGAAAGGAAAAGGATTGGCGATTCCTGAATAGATACGACGTTTTTCCGGTGAGTAGACTAAACATCTATCGGGGAATTTTGTAAAGATGGCGTGTTACGCCCGTAGTTAGATTTAAATTCAAGTTTTGCTTTTGTATGTTAACTTGATCATATGCATCCACATATATATAATTATACATCACCATGTTAGTATTTTTTAGAACACTACATAATTATCGACGACTTATGCCGCATATGCACATAACTATATGTTATACTACACCTCGTCGAAATTAACATGTCACTTTTACACTTAGTAATTATCCTGTTAAATATGATTCTAGCATACCTTAAACATCATTAACAGCAGTACTTTTCATAAATGACATCATGTTTCGTATTTAAAGATTCAGAGTTGATATAAAAGAAAATGGTATTATTGAGGATTTATGGTTTTAAGTTTTCCTATACTATTGCGCAAATTCAGTGATTTTCATGATTGATGTGACATATCCACCATGAGATATTTTATAATTTGATTTTATTCCGGACCGAGTGGGGGAGATATACGGCCGCGGATTTATATGTTATCCAGACTGGGTGGGGGAGATATACAGTTGGATACATGGTGGACCCGGTCGAGACCGAGGGGCAGGGTAGCCGCATTTGAGGCGGGGGAGCCTAGCGAGGTTACTCGATACCGGAGATAGTGGTGAAATACTGCGGATATCTAGATGATACCGACCGGTATTGTTGATTACAGGGTCATTCGAGGAATGATGCCTGCGAGAAAGGGAAGTTTTATGTCGATGATAGACACGGAGAGATGAATTTTTTTGGAAATAAATGATGAGATTTCAGTTTTGGTTATGTGATTCGTAGTACAGATTCATGCTTTCCATATACTATCATACATTATACTTGTTCTCATTTCGTTTGTATGATTGTCATATTTACATTATTAACCGTTATATGTTAGTTATATTCACTGAGTTGGCAGCTCACCTCCGTTGTGCCACAGTTCCTTGCAGGGGTAGAGTGGACGGTTAGCAGCAGTGCAGCTCCACTTTTTGCAGCTTATATCGCATCTTTTGTTAGGTAGGTTACATATGTAGTAACCTTCTCTTTTGGTATTGTATTTTGTATCTAGAAAATCTCCATCAGACCTTGTACTATGACTTAGAACGAGAGATGATTATATATATATTAATTGACAGATGAGATGGTTTAGTTCTATAAATTGTTATTTCTTTTACTTATATCTGAAATTCTTATTGATGTCATATACACTTGGATATTTGTCTCCACTATTGATATTGTTGATCCCAACTAGGGATGCAACCAAATTTAACACTTTATACTTGTCTTTATATCTTAATTCCATAACAACTGTGATTTTTACTTAAAAACTAAATTTTTATATAAATAATTCCGCAAAAAAGATTTTGATCTTGGTTTTCGGCTTACTCAGATTGTGTATATATCTTTAGATATTATACAATCTAAGTGCCGATCACATCCAAACTTTGGGTCGTGACAAAGTTGGTATCAGAGCATAGGATTAACATTACGGAATCGAGTAGTGAGTTAAGATAGGTTGACGTGAGTCCGTGATTTAAGATGGCCTTTCGTTTGATTGAATAGGTGATTTAGGATTAGTGCAGTACCGTACGTATGTTCCGCGGATTTACGTTACCACACTCAGCCTAATTAACCTTAGGATGTATGTCTTGATTTATCCTTCCTTTGACTCTCTGTTATTGATTGTTCCTATTCATAAGCCTTATCAACTCTCGTTTCTTGTTCCAGTTGCTATGGCTACGCGAGCTAGGCGAGCCGCGGCCAGAGATGCAGCTAGGGCGAATCCGCCTGTGACGGCGACTGGTACACCGGACGTTCCGGCGGTGCATGAGCATGTTGATCCTCCTCCTCCAGATCGCATGACTAGGATAGAGGAGGGCATGTTAGGATTACAGCGAGTGGTAGGACAGTTAGCATGCAGACGGTAGCACTTGTAGATACGAGAGTGATGGAAGTATCGCTTGCAGAGTTTATGAGATTGAGACCTCCGGTATTTACAGGGGCCGATGTAGCGGAGAATCCTCGGTCTTTTCTTGATAGGATGGCGAGGATTGGCAGATCATTACGATGTTCTGATGCGAGGTCAGTTGAGCTAACTAGCTTTCGTTTAGAAGGACTTGCACAGGAGTGGTGTGAGTCGATGGAGAGAGGATGAGCTACGGGTCTTCCTCCGATGTCATGGACCGAGTTTTCTGAGGTCTTTCTTGCCAGATTTCTTCCACAGAGTGTGAGGGGCGCTAGAGCTAGCAGTTTTGAAGCATTGCGGAAATCTGCGAATATGTCGGTGGCAGATTATGATTTACGATTCACCCAGCCGTCGTGCTATGCCCCATACTTAGTACCTACAGAGGAGCTTCAGGTGAAGAGGTTCCTAAGGAGTCTAGACACGCAGTTGTATCTAGCTATAGGCTCCCAGCATTTTGATACGTATGCGCAGGCCATGGATGCAGCGATACTAGTGGAGGAGCGTTTGAGCGAGACAGTGGTTGTTCCAGAGCCAAAGAGGAGTAGACCGATCAGGTCAATGACTAGACAGTTTGGTAGAAGTAGAGGCAGATATACTCCAGGCCGCAGTTTTGGACGAGGTTGGACCCAGGGCCAGATGTTCGGTTCTTATCCCGAGGATCAGAGGCCCCCATCTACATGTTTTAGTTTCGGACTTTCAAGACATTATGCGAGGGATTGTAGATCCCAGGGAGGGACCGTTGTTCCACGGGCTGCTTTACCCCCTCCACCTTCTACCCCGATGGCTTTACTTCCTCCCCCAGTTGGCACTACACGCCAGGCAGTTGCACCATGAGGTCGAGGCTTTGCAGTACGTTCTCAAAGAGGTCGAGGAGATAGAGGTAGAGGACGACAGGATGCGGGCAGAGGCCAGGCACAGGTTTTTGCGATGACTCCACAGGATGCCCAGGCATCAAAGGCAGTTGTGACAGGTACTCTTGTAGTATGTTCTTTAGAAGCCCATATCTTATTTGATCTCGGTTCTACACATTCTTACGTATCTTCATGCTTTGCACTTTCTTTGGGAAAAGAGTCGTCGTTGTTAGAGTTACCGTTAATGGTAATTACTCCGGTGGGAGATTCTTTTATAGCTCGACACGTATTCAGGTCATGTTCTGTACGTATTGGTGATAGAGATTCGCTCGTTGATCTGATTCTCCTGGATATGTTAGATTTCGATATACTTCTCGGTATGGATTGGTTGGCCGCTTGTCATGCCTATGTAGATTGCCAAAAGAAAGCGGTTAGATTTTGTTTTCCAGGTGAACCGATTTTTGTTGTGCAAGGGGACTGTAATATAACTCCTGCCAACGTGATTTTTGCTCTTTGTGCGGGACGACTCTTGAAGAAGGGTTGTCATGGGTTCTTGGTATTTGTTCAGGACTTAGGAGTCGCTGAGATTCCATTGGACCAGGTTCTGATTGCACGAGAATTTCCGGATGTGTTTCCTACTGAGTTACCAAGATTACTATCCGATCGCGATATTGAATTTTGCATTGACTTGATTCCGGGTGTGGGGCCTATTTCTATACCACCCTACCGGATGGCCCCGACAGAGTTGAAGGAACTCAAAAGCCAGTTGCAAGAGTTGTTAGATAGAGAACTTGTTCGTCCCAGTGTATCGCCGTGGAGAGCTCATGTCTTATTTGTAAAGAAGAAGGACGGTAGTATGAGACTGTGCATCAACTATCGACAGCTGAATCGCGTCACTGTGCGAAATAGGTATCCACTATCTCGTATAGATGACTTGTTCGATCAGTTGCAAGGAGCTGGCTACTTCTCGAAGATCGATTTGTGGTCAGCGTATCACCAGTTGAAGGTTCGGAGGGATGACATTCCGAAGATGCCTTTTGCACACAATATGGGCACTATGAGTTTCTGGTGATGGCGTTCGGACTCACCAACGCCCCAGCAGCTTTTATGGATATGATGAACCGTATCTTTAGGCCCTTTCTTGATCAGTTTATTATAGTATTCATAGATGATATTCTCGTTTATTCCCGGAGCCGAGAGGAGCATGAGCAGCATTTGCGTATCACGTTACAGACCTTAAGGGAGTATCAGCTGTTTGCAAAATTCTCCAAGTGTGCTTTTTGGCTAGACAGTGTAGAGTTCTTGGGTCGCGTGGTTACAAGAGAGGGTATACATATGGACCCAAAGAAGATCGAAGCAATGCAGCACTGGCCCAGACATGTGTCAGTTATAGAGATTCGCGGTTTCTTAGGTCTGGCAGGTTATTACCGACGCTTTGTGCAGGATTTTTCTCGGATAGCTGCACCGTTGACCGGATTGACTAGGAAGAAGGTTCCCTTTCTTTGGACAGATGCATGTGAGCAGAGTTTTCAGCAGTTGAGGACGCGCTTGACGACTGCACCTGTCTTATCTTTACCTTCCGGGCCAGGTGGTTTTGTTGTGTATTGTGATGCATCTCGAGTAGGTTTAGGATGTGTATTGATGCAGCACGGCAGAGTTATAGCTTATGCTTCTCGACAGTTGAAGAGGCACGAGCAGAACTACCCCACTCATGATTTGGAGATGGCTGCTGTAGTTTTCGCACTGAAGATTTGGAGGCATTACTTGTATGGAGAGTCGTGCCAAATCTTCACAGACATAAGAGCTTAAAGTATATTTTTCAGCAGAGGGATCTGAACCTAAGGCTGCGTAGATAGATGAAACTGGTGAAAGATTACGATTGTGAGATCTTGTATCATCCAGGCAAAGCGAATGTTGTAGCAGATGCTTTGAGTCAGAGACCTGGAGGTAGCTTAGCTCATTTGCGCGTCTTGCAGAGACAGTCTTCTACAAACTGGCAGATGTGATGTGATAGTCGTATACAGTTTGAGTTCACATCGGCAGGAGGACGGTTAGCACATGTTCGCACCCGACCTCAGTTATTGGATCGTATTCGAGAGACACATCACGCAGATGCTCGTATGACAGAGATTATGGATCAGGTTAGGCAGGGCAGAAAGTTGGAATTCGTGATTGATAACCGTGGGGTATTACGTTTTGGGACTCGTCTTTGTGTACCAGATTCAGAAGGGTTGAGGCGTAAGCTCTTAGAGGAAGCCTACGGATCAGCATATAGTGTTCATCCTGGTTCCACCAAGATGTATCATGACTTAAAGGAAGTTTATTGGTGGGAAGGAATGAAGAGAGATGTTGCGGAGTTTGTATCGAGATGCCTGACTTGTCAGCAAGTCAAAGCTGAGCACCAGAGACCGGCAGGAGAGTTGCAGCCCTTGCCCATTCCAGAATGGAAATGGGAACAGATTTCCGTGGATTTCATGATGGGTCTACCCAGGACTAGCAGAGGGTATGATTCCATTTAGGTGATTGTAGATAGATTGACAAAGCCAGCTCATTTTCTTCCGGTGAAGACGGTGTATGGATTTGCACAGTATGCTCAGATTTATATCGATGAGATTGTACGTTTACATTGAGTTCCAACGTGCATAGTATCGGATCGGGGTACCCAGTTTACCAGCAGGCTATGGCAGAAACTTCAAGAAGCTCTCGGTATACGATTGAGTTTTAGTATAGCTTTCCACCCACACACAGATGGTTTTAGAAGATATGCTTCGAGCTTGCAGCCTTGATTTAGGTGGTAGTTGGTATCGTCAGCTATCTTTGATAGAATTTTCGTACAACAACAGTTTTCAGGAGACTATCCAGATGGCACCGTTTGAAGCTTTATAAGGGAGGAAATGTCGATCACCCGTTTGCTGGACGGAACTGAGCGAGAGTAGCATTTTGGGACCGCAGATAGTACAGGAGACTACGGAAAAGATTCAGCTGATACAAGATGAGAGCGGCCCAGTGCAGACAGAAATCATATGCAGATCGACGACGTCATAGACTCGAGTTTCAGGTGGGAGATCATGTATTCCTTCGTGTATCTCCGATGAAAGGTGTGAGGCGTTTCGGGAAAAAGGGGAAGCTCAGCCCCAGATATATTGGACCTTACGAGATTCTGGAGAGAGTGGGTGCTGTAGCTTATCGTTTAGCACTTCCACCAAGTTTTCCCGATGTGCATCCGGTGTTTCACGTTTCGATGCTTCGCAAGTATCTTCACGATCCTTCTCACGCGATCCCGCATCAGACCTTACAGCTTGAGCCGGATTTATCCTATACAGTGCAGCCAGTCGCTATTCTAGACAGGAAGGCAAAGAAACTGAGATCGAGGGTACTTCCATCTGTAAAGGTTCTTTAGCAAGGAAATAATCGCGAGGAGATTACTTAGGAGACTGAAGATGCGATGCGAAAGAAATTTCCACATCTTTTTGAAGGTACATTTAGTTAAGTTTTAAATTCGGGGACCGAATTTTCTTAAGTGGGGAATATTGTAACATTCAGAAAATTTAGAAATAAATAAAATTAAGTAATTAAATAATAAAATGCCAATTTAAAAAGTTATCAAAACCAAATAAAACATTTTTATAAGTGGTATGTAAAATAAATTAAATTAAAAATTTTAATATGTAACATAAATAAATTATAAGGGTTTTAGTGAGAATTTTAGCTTCATTTTAATAAAAAGGGTGTTATATAATAATATAAGTTGTGAGGGGTTTTTATACAAGTTTAGGATATTGTGCAAATTGAGTTTTGTTAAGGGGTGTAAATAGAAAAAGGTTTAACCAAGATTTAGTTCAGAATAAAATCAAAGGATAATTCAAATTGGAAAAGAAATATCAATTCCACATCATTCTTGCATGCACACACCCTCACCACACCTCCTCCTTGCATGAAGATGGCACCCTTGGCCTTTGACACCTCCTCCTTCATCTTGTCCTTTCCTTCTCTCATATATATAGCTTATATTCAGTTCAGTAGCTAAATTAAACTCTGAAAATTTTAAAAGAAATAAAAAGAAAACCAAAGCAATATAGAAGAAAAAGAGAAAGGAGAAGATAGGAGCTAAGTCTATGAATTTCCTCACCATCAAGCTAGGACAAGGAGCTTGTGCATCTTGGAAGGTGTTCTACCAGCAAGTTACTTGTAGGTAAATACTTAATCACAGTAGGAATTTAATGCTGTTAGCAGTTTAACTTTGAAATCAAAAATTTGTTTCAAATATCGTATTTTAGTAAAAACTAGACTCTGTTTGAATCTGCTTTAGTTTAGAGAAAAATTAACTTAACTAAACAGGACCTAAATGTTGTATGATGAACCTAGAGCAAACCATAGGAGCACGAACCAGAGGGATCGGATTTTGGCCGACGACCAATAAGGAAATTCTGGCGTCGCCGGATTTGTAGGAAGCTAGGGAGTTTTGGCTTGTTGGGTAGCTTTCTGTGTAGAATTTTGGCTATTTTGGTATTATTTAAACAAGTTAGTTTAACTGTATATAAAATCTGGAAGCTAATATCAGAAAAGGTATCTAAAAACCCAAAATACGACACGATTAAAACGTATCGCGATTTGTTTTCTGTCGCGATGCAGAGTTCAATTAATTTCCAGTAAGGTTAAGTGTTAGATAGCTTGAAATGGTCGTATACAATATAACTAGTACGTAGGAACGTGTGTTTTCATATTCGCCGTGTCGGAGTAGCCGTTTCCTTATACAAGTTAATTTTCAATGTTAGATTCAAATACGGAACTTCGAAGGCCACGAGGAAAGGAAAAGGATTGGCGATTCCTGGGTAGATATGACATTTTTCCGGTGAGTAGACTAAACATCTACCAGGGAATTTTGTAAAGATGGCGTGTTACGCCCGTAGTTAGATTTAAATTCAAGTTTTGCTTTTGTATGTTAACTTGATCATATGCATCCACATATATATAATTATACATCACCATGTTAGTATTTGTTAGAACACTGCACAATTATCGACGACTTATGTCGCACATGCACATATCTATATGTTACACTATACCTCGTCGATATTAACATGTCACTTTTACACTTAGTAATTATCCTGTTAAATATGATTCTAGAATACCTTAAACATCATTAACAGCAGTACTTTTCATAAATGACATCATGTTTCGTATTTAAAGATTCAGAGTTGATATAAAAGAAAATGGTATTATTGAGGATTTATGGTTTTGAGTTTTCCTATACTATTGCGCAAATTCAATGATTTTCATGATTGATGTGACATGTCCACCATTAGATATTTTATGATTTGGTTTTATTCCGGACCGAGTGGGGGAGATATACGGTCACGGATTTATATGTTATCCAGACTGAGTGGGGGAGATATACAGTTGGATACATGGTGGACCCGGTCGAGACCGAGGGGCAGGATAGCCGCATTTGAGGCGGGGGAGCCTAGCGAGGTTACTCGATACTGGAGATAGTGGTGAAATACGGCGGATATCTAGATGATACCGACCGGTATTGTTGATTACAGGGTCATTCGAGGAATGATGCCTGCGAGAAAGGAAAGTTTTGTGTCGATGATGGACACAGAGAGGCGAATTTTATTGGAAATAAATGATGAGATTTCAGTTTTGGTTATGTGATTCGTAGTACAGATCCATGCTTTCCATATACTATCATACATTATACTTGTTCTCATTTCAGTTAGTATGATTGTCATATTTACATTATTAACCGTTATATGTTAGTTATATTCACTGAGTTGGCAGCTCACCCCCATTGTGCCACAGTTCCTTGCAGGAGTAGAGTGGACGGTTAGCAGCAGTGCAGCTCCACTTTTTGCAGCTTATATCGCATCTTTTGTTAGGTGGGTTACATATGTAGTAACCTTCTCTTTTGGTATTGTATTTTGTATCTAGAAAATCTCCATCAGACCTTATACTATGACTTAGAATGAGAGATGATTATATGTATATTAATTGACAGATGAGATGGTTTAGTTTTATAAATTGTTATTTCTTTTACTTATATCTGAAATTCTTATTGATGTCATATACACTTGGATATTTGTCTCCACTATTGATATTGTTGATCCCAACTAGGGATGCAACCAAATTTAACACTTTATACTTGTCTTTATATCTTAATTCCATAACAACTATGATTTTTACTTAAAAACTAAATTTTTATATAAAGAATTCCGCAAAAAGGATTTTGATCTTGGTTTTCGGCTTACTCGGATTGTGTATATATCTTTAGATATTATACAATCTAAGTGTCGGTCACATCCAAACTTTGGGTCGTGACAACGATGAGCGATAGGAGGGGTTTCGTCTCTCCCGGTATTGGGGGTTGATGCTGTGCTGTGCACGATTGGCTATATCAGTAAGTCCCTGGCCAGGGCTGTTGAGATTTATTGATAAGTGTTATCAGTGGTTTCTCAATCTGTTATAGACCATTCATCGGCACGACTTATTAAGTTATTGGGGTCGACATTACCATCCCGAGACTCGATATGCAGCATATCTGACGAAGAGACTGGACGGAACGGTTGTGATGCCGGCTGGCTCGACGAGAGTTGTGACAGGTTCGCTTGTTTTCTTCTGATCGCTCAATACCCAGGTGGCCGTTAAGTTTAGCTGACCTCTTGCGGCTTGGGGGTGCTTGATATGATCATCATCCACTACCGGCGTATTGACGAGTCGTAGAGTCCCACAATGGAGTTACCTAGTCCAGGCGAAACGATGTGGTGCGCATATAAGATATGCGCGGGGACCCGATTAAATTCGCGTATGTGATACCGTATATTAATCGGGCGGTTTGCTATTGGTCAGGTCGTATGTGATATGACCGATTTGCTTAATCAAGTGTTGATTTAATATTGACCATTAGCTTTTCACTTTAGACCCTTTTGTCTTTTGTAGTATGCATGCATTTATGCACATGTTCTTTTTGATGCACATATGGATGTGCATGCATACATACATGCATACACATTTCTATCATGGTTGTTGATACATGAGATGGTGGCAATATAAGACTCGCACCTTAATAAATATATATATTGATATTTATCTTTTGGAATAATGGAAATGATTTTTCATCCATGGTTGATTATTATATTCCTCCGCTAAACCTTATGTTAACCATGGGTTATTTTTCATGGCCAATAGTGTTCCAAAATGAATATCAAAGATATTTATTAACTTGGGTTAAGAATGAGAAAGAGAAAATATATATATATATATATATATATATATATATATATATTCATTTCTCATTTTTAACATAAGACTTATCATTATCTTGAGCTCTTATATTGCGTTCATCTTCTTCCTCCTCTCTCTTGCTCTCTAGCTTCCATTAGTGAGTGAAAGAGTGATCAAGTTAGGGTCTTTAAGTGAGAAAACAAACCATATCAACATTCTATACTACTCTAGCCAACTAGTTTAGAGTGTTGGCTTCAACTTCTTCTCTTGATCTAGTGAAGCATCTAGCTTGGACAAAGAGGACTCCAGATGGATCGTCGTGGACCTAGAGGATCTCAAGTGAGCTTCTTTTCAACTCTCAAGTGGTCAAGGAGTCTAACGTAGGGAGCTACAAAGAATGTATTCTCAAACCCTAGCCTTTTACTACTTGTGTTGGTGTTAAAAGTTTTGTTACCCTAGCTTTTCTAGTATGATCCTTAGGTTAGTTTCTCTAGCACCCTATAAAATTTTAATATGGCATGTGTGATGCTAGCAAACCCTTGTAGTGGTGTTGTAGAAAATCCTTCAGGATTTCTCATCCGCCCGAGAGATACTACGATTTTCTCATAGATAAGGATCGAGAGGATTACATCTTAGAAGAAGATGATCCTACTAATTTCGAGTAGGTCATTACCAGTAGGGACTTTGTGAAATGGCTGGATATTATGCGATCCGAAATGGAGTCCATGTACACCAACAAACTTTGGAATTTATATGTTGCACCAACAAAGGCAAAACCTGTTTGCTGCAAATGGATCTTCAAGAGCAAGATTGGTGCAGATGGACAGGTTGAAACCTATAAAGCTATACTTGTTGCAAAAGGTTCTCGTCAAAGACCAGGTTTAGACTATGATGAAACCTTTTCTCCAGTGGCTATGCTGAAAACCATTCGGATCCTACTTGTCATTGTTGTCTTCCATGACTATGACATCTGGCAGATGGACATAAAAACAACTTTTCTAAATGGAAATTTAGATGAGTGCGTTTATATGAATTATCCAGAGGACTTCATAGAAAGTGGGAGGAGCGAGAAGGTGTACAAGATATTTAAATCAATTTATGGATTAAAGCAGGCATCGTGGAGTTAGAACATTTGTTTTGATGAGACAGTCAAGAAATTTGACTTCATAAAAAACATTGATGAGCCTTGTATATATAAGAAGATTGTAGGGAGAGCTATTGTATTTCTCGTTTTGTACGTTGATGACATTCTCCTAATAGGAATTGACATTCCTATGTTATAGTCGGTCAAGCTGCTCTTGTCACAAAAGTTCTCCATGAAAAACCTAGGTGATGCCTCCTATATTCTGGAGATAAAGATCTATAGAGATAAATCCAAGAGAATGTTGGGAGTTTCACAGTCCAGGTATATAGACACCATACTAAAAAGGTTTAGTATAGAAGATTCCAAGCATAGTAATTTATCCGCTTGTCACGGAATCACCCTCTCCAAAGTGATGTCTCCCAAGACCGATGAGGAGAGGGCTCGTATGAGCATTGTACCCTACGTTTCGACGGTAAGATCTATAATGTATGCGATATTATGTACCAAATCAGATGTAGCTTACACACTTAGCGTAATAAGCCAGTATCAATCAAACCCAGGAGAGAAATATTGGATGGCTGTGAAGAACATTCTGAAGTATCTGAGAAGGACTAAGGAGATCTTCTTAGTGTACGATAATAGAAACCTCCAGATGGAGTCCTTTACCGATTAGGTATTCCAAAGTGACAAGGATGACAGCAAGTCTGTCTGGGGTTATGTGTTTACCCTCAATGGAGGAGCGGCCTATTGGAAGATTTCCAAGCAGGACATTGTAGCAGACTCGACATGTGTTTACCCTCATATAGCAGTTCTCTAGTGACATAGGTACAGGTTAGTCTTTAGACCTGACATCGTCATTTTTCTCGAGTGTGTTCCCACTGTACTTAGATTACTACCCTAACATGTCTTTAAAGAGTCATGCAAACTGGTTTTAGTTAGGTACAGTCCCGAAGCACTTGGTGCATTGAATGATAGAAGGGATTCGTCTTTCCTGGTATAAAGAGTCGATATCGCGCTGTGTTCGATTGGTTATCACCATAAGAACTTGGCCAAGGCATGTGAGATTTACTGATTGTGAGATCAGTAGTTTCTTGGGATGGTTTTGAGCCATATCGACACGACTTATCGGGTTATTAGGGGTCTAAAATTTTCTACCCCCTAGACCCGGTAAGCGACACTCTCAGACGAAGAGACCGGACTGTATGGAGATTGTCACTTTCAGGCTCGGTAGGAATACATATGAGTTTGCTTGTCGACCTTCTTTTCGTTCAATACCTGGGTAGCCGTTACGTACAACTAGTGTTGCTGACATACTTATAGTTAAACCCACTGCCAGCGTATTGTTGAGTCTTTAGAATCCCATACAGAGGGTTTCCCAGCTCGGGCGAAACAATATAGTGTACGTATTTTGATACGTATGTAGATTCGATTAAATACGTGTTTTTGTACACGTGCTTTTAATCGGACATTTTGTTAATACTAGCTGGTTTGAAAGATAGCCTCACATTTGGATCAAATGTGAGCTAGTATTATATATCTCTTTTAGTATCTCTCTTTTCGGTATTTGTATTTTGACACGAATACACTTTTTATACAAATACGGGTATTTGTATAAGTACGGGTATTTGTGTATTGATATAAATATGGGTATTTATATCTTAATACAAAAATGGGTATTCGTATTTTATACGAATACGAGTGTATGTATTTTGATACGAATACGGGTGTTTGTATTTGTAGCATATATTTGTATGTGTGTGTGTGTGTGTGTATTGATATATATAAATATATGCATGTATATGTGTACATATGATGTGGCTTCATTCTCTTCTCATTTCTTCTTGATTGAAGTGGAAATGTGTGGACTTGTGACTCACACATGTGAGTCACAATTCCCCCCACTTCACAATAAAATTAGAAAAGAAAAGAAAAGGAGAACGGCAAGTTAATTCATCATCTTCATCCTAAGCTTCCTCTTCCTCCTCTCTTGATATTTTCAAAGTTGAGAAAAGAAAAATAAAAAGAGAGAAAATCTAGAGATTAACCGCTACTATATCATTGTGATTAATTCCTAACAAGTCATGTTCACAAGTTGCTTCACTTTGTCATCTAGTGTGAAGCTAGAGTCTAAGTCAGGGTTTCTTCGTGTGGATCATCTTCGACAAAGAAAGATCGACTCCCAAACTCGTTCCCAACGACCTAAGAGTTTAAGAAGTGGATTTGAAAACAAAAGACACGTCGACAAAGGTTGTAATTACTAACCGAGTAGTATAAACTCCTTCTAAGTTTGCTGGTTTAGTGTTTGGATTCGATTCTACGTTTTAGAAGCTAGTGCTCTTGTATAAAATTTTCGTTTTGTATTCCACCTTAACCGCAAGTTTGGGGCATAAGCACGAGTGTCTACTTACAACAACTGCGAAACGACCACCTAGCACACTCTAGAACTCGGCTATTCGAGCACTTCTCCGCGGGTTAATCTTAGTACAGAAATGAAATAATATACAATGTTAACATCGACCGCATCTTGGTCGAGCCCTAATAAAAGAATATACAAATAGTCAGAAATAACAGTCCACAAGTTGGATGCTCGCTCTACAATAATGAATATATAAATGACACAATATACAACCAACATCGCACGAGGGGCTATCCCACACAACAATCCGTCTAAACCATCACAGAGATATACATCACAACAACACAAGAAAGTATGTGCAACCCCATCTAATCGACCTATAGCAATTAGACAATGTTTAAAACACATATACAACATCATAGATTTCAACAATGCAAAAAATTTGAGTTTTAAAACTTTTCGTGTTGCCCCTAATCACAAACAACACTTAACCAAATCTAGGCAAAAACAAAGTATGCTAAAAAAACCCAATTCCCTGAACCCAAGACACTGGATGAAGACGAGGACAGACAGGGCATGTTCTGGCCACCAGAAGTGGCTAAAAAGAGATTTTAGGCCGCCTGTAATTCTCTGTTCTGTCTCATTTTCTTTCTGTGTGAATTTCATACCAAGATCATCCTTCTGCAATACTTTTAAAAAAAATTAGAGACCAACAAAAATTCGAACAGAAACTTGGGTTTTCTGGGTTTAGAAAAATGGAAATTTTTCGACTTCAAAACTTAAGTATCGTCTATAGCTAGTTTACGTGTTTGGGTGGCCCTTATACCATGATGAAGTTCCTAACGCCTTTTGCGGAATGAAAAAACTTTAAATTTTAAAATTGGGGTTAGAAACTTTTACCCTAGAATCTTAACCAAAAACTAAACTAGCTAACTACAAAAGAGTTCTAACTACTCGGTTAGAGTTACAAGCTTTGTAGACGTGTCCTTCGTCTTCAAATCCATTTCCTTAGCTCCTCGGAACTCCGGGATCGAGCTTGTAAGTCGGTCCTCCTTCGCCAAAGATGATCCACCCGAGAGAAATGGTTCAAGGCTCTAACTTCACACCAAAAACCAAGTGAAGTAACTAAAGACCTAGGTTGCTAACCTAAGGTGCTTAGGGATGTTGTGATGTGTTTTAGTATATTTCTATCTCTCTTTTCCCTATGATCTCAACACATGAGAGGGAAAAGCTTGAAGGAGGAAAAAGAAGCACAAGTTAGGAGAGAGAAGGAAAATGGTGAGAATGAATTTCCTTGGTGAGAGAAAATAGCAAGCTATAGTTTTGTAAAATCATTTTTGCAAATAAAAATAGCAACCATACTTGAATAGTGTAGACAAATGAAATGGTCATTCCTTTCACCATCTCTTGTTTACACCTCACCCCTTCACCACATTTTCTAATTTCCATAAATGGAAAAACAATAGAAATGAGGTGTCCTCCTTCTAGAATGTATCTTTGTATAAATACAAAATACGTTCTACCATATATACATACCCGTATCTGTATAAAAATACGAATACCCAAGAGATAGGAAAAATACAATTAACATAATACTAGAATATGGATAGTGAAATATATATATAAATATATAAACTATTAAATCAATACTTAATTTAATAATCCGACATAATCCTAAGCTGGCTAGTATTATCAATCGTCCGATCAAAAGCCCGTGTAGCTAGCACACTCATTTAATCGGAACGCTGTACGTATCAAAATACGGTCACTACATCAGTTTGCCTGAATCAGAAAAATGCTCTATGTGGGACTCTAAAATCTCGACAGTACGCTGATAGTGAGTTACTGGATAAATCCATAACCACAAGCACGTCAGCGGCACTAGTTGTACGTAACGACTACCTAGGTATCTGTTGAAAAGGAAAACCGACGAGCAAACTCATCTGAACCCCTACTGAGCCTGTCTGTGGAAATCTCTGTACAGTCAATTCTCTTCGTCTAAGAGTAACATATACCGGGTCCAGGGGTGGTAAACGTCAGACCCTAATAACCCAATAATTCATGCCGATGTGGCTCAGGGCCAATCCGAGAAACTACTGATCTAACTATAAGTAAATCTCATCTGCCATGGCCAAGGTCTTATAGTGTTGGCCAACTGAGCACAGTGCGATATCGACTCCCTATACCTGAGGAGACGAATCCCTAACAATCGTTCGCTGCCTCTATATGGCTCGGGACTATACCCAACTAAAACCGTTTTACACGACTCAGTAGAGCCGTGGTAGGGTAGTAATCTAAGTACAATGGGAACTCACATGAGATAAATGACAATCTCATATCTAAAGACGAACTTATACTCATGTCACCTGAGAACTGCTATCTGATGATAGGTATAATACTATCTAGAAGTTCTTGGCGAGTCTGTCCAGTGTACTCATCCCCCAGTGAGCACCTCTATACAATCTTAGGTGCCACACACCAATCGTTGTGGGACCAACCATCACCCCTCATCGAGGTCTAGAAACGTATACACCAGTCTATTCTGAATTATCAATGCACAGTCTCGATACTCCCACGACCAGGTATTTTAAGGATGTGCTTATGGACTACCTAGCCCCTACATATATGATCGTCATCATAACGCTGGTAGTCAAGTAATAATCATACGGGCTTTATCAACATGTATTAGTGATACGTAATAACAAGTAAAACATATACACATGTTAAGATAAAGACAAACCAAATAGCATACTATCATATCGACCAAGATTGTCCTGTACATACATATGTCCAAGCATCCACTATACATATATATATATATATATATATATCATGGCCTCTACGGCATACATATCCAACAGTTATATTTTTATAATCTTAAAAATTAAATTTATACCATGTTCACCGCCGAAGACCGGACTGAGGCACGGAGAGTGCATCTTGCCTAAATCTGAGGGCAGATGCATAGGTTCGATCCATCCACCTCTACGAAAATACCAAGGTGATTTATAGCACCGTATATCGGAGGTTTGGACAGATGCGACCGATGTAAATAACTTCATATTCCCTCTCACAGATGAGAGGTTTAATGATTATGGAGACGCTTTTTCCTGCAAGCGCAAGCACCTGCAGTTAATTACGTTATCGTAAAAATAACAACTTTCTGCACTCCAGGTCTATTCTTTCATGAGTCGTGTTTTAGTTTATTTTGGGTTTCCCTTGGATTGTATACGGAGACTAATTTTGACATCGCCTGTAAGGCGCGGATTAGTCCAAATCCGTACATATTAGATTTGGGAGTTTCAGTTCCACGTTAGTATCTTGGTGTAACACCTTAGGAATGCGATCAGTGTTAATTAAGCGATAATGCGGGTTCTCTGTAAAAAAGTTTACCAATTCGGTTTCCTCACATTTTATTACAATTAATTAATATTTTATTATTATTTTTATGGCTTGCAATCATGTGTGCACATTAATGTGAGGGTTTATTTGTACTAATCTAGTTAGTGACCATGAAAACTTAACCTAATCCAAATCCTTTGCTTTGCTTTAACCTTAAGCCCTTGATATTTGTGAGAGATATTCTTTGTTTTGTTTTGGATTTGGGAGGAGGTGGCATGGTGACTCACTTGAGGGCATGGCTTGCATTAATGTGAAGTTAATGCTTGGTGCTCTCACCCTCTTACACTCACCTCTCTCTCATTATCCTCACTCACTCACTCTCATTCTCTCTCACTTTATCTCTTTCTCATTTCTTTCTTCACTTCCTCCTTCCCTCAACTGAACACTTGCCCATTTCATCACAAAACCTTCACTAATCTTCACAAAACATCACCAAATCACTTCATAAACCTTTTTTTGCTTCTTGGATGCCTTGGAGCTTGGAAAGCTAGGATCTTTGAGATTGTGGGAGTAGGTAATGATCTCTATCTGTTAAATAAGTCTTCTTAATGTTGCGTAACTTGTTCGTTTCAGTTTAGAACTCTTAAAGTCATGTTTCGTGCATATATCGTATTTTTAGTTTCATATTGTGATATCTTTGATCTGCTGTGACCCAGTGTGTGTACTAGAAAATCTAGCAGTGTAGTTGTGTTGTACTAGTGACCCTAAGCCTATACCTGAAGCACGAACCCCCTAGGTTCGGTTTTGGCCGGCGACACTTAGTGTTTTTCCGGCGAGCTCGGACTTCTGGAGGAGTTGGGGATTGGTTTTTGGTAGGTAGCTGTCTGTAGTTGTTTAGGTGTGTTTGGTACTGTTTGATTTTTAGGTTTTCACTGTATACAAAATCTGGGATCACTTGTCTTGTTTGTAGTGTTATGACCTACGCGCGTTACGTTATACGACACGGTTCGTGTACTTTGTGTAGCTTTTGCTCTTGAGTCGGTTTCATAGTGTCGCTATACACGTTAGCCACTAGACGAACACTTGAGAGTATGTTTGGAGTTGGTGCGTCGGTCAAACGTAGTTGGTACGCGTTATTGGTCGATTTCTAATTTATACACTTGCTTTGTTGTTATGTGATTTTAGGATCGCAGACGGGAACTTCGGGCGCTGCGAAGAAGGGAAAGCGAGTGGTTGGCTTTACTTAGCCAGGAAAGTTGGTGAGTAGATTTAACATCTACAGGGGAATCGCTCGCATAGCGTTATGCGTCAGGGCTAAATATGATATGATATTAGCCGCATGTTTATATTGCACATATAGAGATTGTGCATAAAACTTCATTGCATATTATTACTTGTTGTGCTAGAACTTGTACCCTTTGGACACTGCACTATTATTGGTTGTTCATGTTGCACGAGCGCTGATTGTATGCCACTCACACCGTCAATAATTGCCATGATACGCATAACACCTATACATACATGATATTGTTTGGTTAGGGACATTAAGACATTGATTCATATTCCATTATGCATATGACATATAGCATACCTGTATACCTACATGCTTACGCATATGCCTTGACATGCCTACATGCTAGTTACCCATATACCGATATGGTATGTACCATTAGTGACAGGTATATACACATATGAGACGTAACTACATGTACATCTTGTATACATACTTACACATATACCTGGAGGGTATTATGTCATTATTGATAGGTATATACACATACCTTGCTACTGCTACATGTACATCATATATACATGCTTACATATAGATACACATATCTTGCTATGCCGACAATGATTACGCATACCTGGCTATAGTTACATGTTCACCTTTATATGATGTTGCATTTGGTTTCGGATAATTAGGAACTGCATGATATACTTAATAACTTGTTGCAGTTAAATAGCAGTTTTTCCTTTATATGCTCATATTACTGTTTCATGTTGCATATATTATATTTCATGGATTTCTCATTGAGATATGGTTTTTCATGGATGTTTTACTCCTGCGTATATATATATCAGTGGTATGGGACGCTGATATATGTGTATGTGTGTGTGTGTGTGTGTGGTATATATATATATCAGTGGTATGGGACGCTGTTATATATGTACACCTATATATATATATATATCATCATAATGATCTGTGCAAGTACTCGTATTCAATACTTGATGTTTTCTGGATTTGAGGACCGTGGTAGTTCATGAAATTATGCATTATTTGAAAAACCCGGTTTCTCTTGATATGATATTTCAGCGTCCACCATGAGATTTCTCGGTTCTGATATATACCCCATGCGAGGAGTGGAGTGGGCCGTGTGCGGGTACATGGTGGGGCCCGGAGGTACCCCGGAGCAAGAAGATCGCAGATGATGGCGTTGAGCTCAAGACAGGGGATACTACCTATCGGTGACAATATTGGACTCGTCGGTGATCGCGGAGATATCGACCGGAGTCATGTACGTATGGATAAGTGGAATTTCGAGTGTCGAAGCTGGGCATTCGAGTTTCGATATCGTATGATACATACCTATCAGGGCCAGTCATGGTGACGACGCCTGATAGACCAGTTTTTATGAGTCGATACTGGGCACTAGTTTTCATGATGTTTTCGGTTGTCGATGTTTGACACTCAGTTTCCGTAAGACTTACAGGTTATGAGAGGCGATATTATGGTCGATCTAAGGGCCAATCTGAGGCCGATTTGAGGAATTTGGGATGTAGATTGTCTTGATGGGCATTGGTCCTGCCACAATGAGGATTCCGTGAGGATGACATGTTTTATCCCATATTTCGCATTTATTTTATATGCATTGCTTCATGTATTAGTTGTACCTGATAGAGTATCTTTCATGACTATTGCATATACATATTGTCATATTATTGCTTCATGTATTAGTTGTACCTGATAGAGTACCTTTCATGACTGTTGCATACATATGGCCATTATTGCTATTAGCTTGCATGTGATAGATTTGCGCAGTACGTGCATACTTGCGATTAGCTGCATATGTTATTTACTATTCACGAGTTGACAACTCACCCCCGTTGTGCCACAGTGTTTTGCAGGTAGTCCCTCAGGGCAATCAGAGACAGGGTTTTCATCTATCGTATCATCTTTTGCAGCGAATACCGCTACGGTTGTCTGGGTGCAATTTTGCTATAGGTGGGTTTTGCGATTATCCGATATTGCTCATTGTATATTCGTTGTATCCATGTACTCTCCATCTACCATTTTCATGTATTGACTTATATACGAGTTGTGAGGATGATATTGTATATTATTTTGATGACTCTGGAGGTCTTTTATACAGTTTTATTTATATCGTCTTTTTCTTCACTACGGCGTCGTATATTTATTGTGGTGGTTGTTTTCCTCCTTTGGGCATGGATTTTACTCCCGTTTGGGATGCTTTACTTATCTCTTTCTGATGATGGGAACGCTTAAGTTTTCCATCAAATCTTAGATTTTAAGATCAAAATCCCTGCATAAGAATATAATTTCTGGTCTTTAAAAGCGATTTGTCTCATAAATTTTTGATCTAATGGAAGAACAGAAGTTCTTATGAGGGCTAAGCCTCTTTTTATTGGAGAAAGTAGGTAAAAGGAGAATTTTCCTCCATTGATTTACCTAGGGTTTTTGAAGAAGAAAATGAATTCTTGGCAGAGAATTATATTCTCGATTGTAACCTTCTAGAGGAGTTTCTGTATCTTTGATTTGCTCTCTCATACTCCTATTTATAGAAAAGAAGAATTGTTCAATTAGTTGAGTGAATTTCTTATTTAAGAGACCTCGATTGATTTCATAATCAAGCGGTGGTGTTTTAAACACTGTTGAATCTTTGATCCAAGGGTCCTCTATTTAACAGAGAAAATCTTTCTTGTTTTTAGAAAGATCTGGGAAATACTTTCCCATATAGAACTTAGTTTCTGTCTGAAGCAAGCTCTTCAAAGGAATTGGCATTAGCGCCACGTGCCTTGCACGTGTGGTGCTACCAAAGGGAATGGTATCAGCGCCACATGCTTTGCACGTGGGCGCTGCCAAAATTGGCTTCAGCTCGGCTTTTAAGCGCCACTATTTGGACGAGAACATACCCGAACATCCTCGCGCTCATAATACTCGACCAGCAGCAGCCAATTGTCTCTTGGCACATCCAACACTATAAGTACACTGAACGGACTCGCTGAAAACTCTTATATGATACTATACTTATCGTCAGATAGCAGTTCTCTGGCGACACTTATACAGGTTAGTCTGTAGACCTGAGATAGTCATAGAGTCTCATGCTGAAGGCGGCCATAGATAAGCAGTTTTTGACCCGGGGCTTGAAGCCAACTTGAGAGTCCGAATGAACACGGCCTTCCGGCTCAATGGGTCCTGACTTTGTCTCCGAACCAACTGACCCTCCAAATTGAATGGACTTCAAAGACACTTCCAAGGAGGAAAAGACCACTCCACAACCATGGAGTCTCGGCGGGCAGGAACAAGAACCGTCCCCACCGTACTTAGATTATTACCCTACCACAGCTTAAAAGAGCTGTGCAAACAGGTAGTGGTTAGGTACAGTCCCGGATCATATGAAGACGATGAGCGATAGGAAGGGTTTCGTCTCTCTAGGTATGGTGAGTCGATGTTGCGCTATTCTCGATCAGCTATAACCACAAGTTCCTGGCCAGGGCATGTGCGATTTACTAATAAATTTTATTAGTAGTTTCTTGGTTGGTTATAGGCCAGACATTGACATAACTTATCAGGTTATCGGAGTCTGACCGGGTTATCAGGGTCTGACGATTCCAAACTCCAGACCCGATATGCAACATATCAGACGAAGAGACCGGACCGTATGGTAAGTGTCTATTGTTGCCTCTGTATGGGTTTGGATAGGCATGTCTTTCGATCTTCCTCCTCAACAAATACTTATACGTACAGCTAGTGACGCTGACGTGCTTATGATTAAAAATATGATCTTGAACTACTGCAAGCGTATTATCGAGTCTTTAGAGTCTTACACAGAGGTTTTCCGGCTCAGGCAAAATGATGTAGGGTATGTATTGTGATACGTACATGAGCGTATAATGATATGCTGGAGTTCGATTAAATACGTTTATTTGATACACGTCTTTTAATCGGACAATTTATGATACTAGCCGGTATACATTGATCTAACCGGATTATTAAATCAAATGTTAATTTAATAATTTTATATATATATATATATATATTGATATGTATATTTTCTAGCATTTTGCTCAAATGTATTTTCTCTCTTTTGTTATATGTATTTGATACATATAATTTGTGTATGTGATATACACATAAACTAAATTGTGTATTTGATACATAATGTTAGTGTGTATGAGATGCATATGGAAGATAATTTCTTTACATTTTATTTTCTTTATGAAAGAATGAGGTGTAAAAGAAAAGCAGTGAGTAGAAGGTTTTGGACCATTCTTGAATGATTGTGAAGATAAGAATGGCTACCATTATTCTTGTCTCATTCTTTTATCATTATCTTCATCTTCTTTCTCTTTCTCTCTTGATATTTTTGGGAGAAAAAGAAAACTAAAAAGAGAGGGAAAAATCATGAACTAAAATCCTACATCTTCTTTCTAAACTCATTTAGCAAATTAGTTTAGTTAGTTGCTTCACTACTAGTTCTAATTAGTGAGGTAGAACCTTGTGTTGGTACAATCTCAAGGTGGATCATCTAGGAGCTTGAGGATCTTCTTCTTATAAGCTTGAACCTTCTTTCTAGAGCCATTGGAGTAAAGGACTTGGTCATCAAGGTTGTAAGCTCTAACTTTGTATGCAAACTAGTTCTTTTTTGTTGCAAGTTTATGTTTTTAGCATGAGTCCTAGGGTTTGTTTTATGTTAGCTCTCTTGAATTTTTCCAATCCTTTTTACCTTGCTTCTAAATTCAAGAAAGAGTGCTAAGATGAACTTACATGGTATCACAGCCAAACTATAACCTTAAACTTGTTGTTGCAACTTTTAGAATCTACAAAGAATTAGGTTTTGTGAAAACTAGCTTAAAAATCAAACTTTTGCCTCACTTTTCGGCCACCGCGGGGTTTAGGTTTGGACCAAAACCCCGTCGGGTTATCTTTGTCATACCCGAAGGCTCCCCGGAGGTATTGGAGTTCTGCCCCGCCAAACGACCACCATGAAGTGGCCTTGGGAGAGGGGCAACCCCAAAACCCCCGACGAACCTTCGGTTATCCCCCCGGGTATCTTGATGAATCCTCAGTCGAATTTCATGAAAAACGGTTTTCATTTGGAGGCTTAAAAGTGTAGTTTTTGTTTCAGACATGCTACTTTAGAATTATGTGATAATTCAGATTAGATGCTTGTTGTTTGTGGATTCTAAATGTTGTATTTTTCGTTTTCTCCTAGCGTAAGTGTAATATGTGGTATTCCGAATCTCATTATTATACGTCAACGAGATTGAGGGTACACATATTTACTTACGATGATGCTATTAGTTTATGGTTACTTGTGTTGTATGAAATATTGAGATCGTCGTGATTGAATAGCTGGGGCTTATATGAGATGAGTGTTTTTTAATATTCATTTATCTAATTTTATTTGTATATAATATTCTTTTTATTGGGGCACTTCCAGGTTGGGATTGATTTCTCCATTCAATATATATTATGTACTTTTCCGCATTAGGATAGACCCAAGGCGAGGTGCACAAGCGGCCGGGTTTTAAAGTCCAAAGGGTGGCCATCTCGATGAGTCGAGACTAGTCACCTAACTTTAGAATTCGTAGGGTTGCTTGTCGTATTCATAGGGGTTTTGGAGTGTGGGCTTGGTTATTCATCACGACCGTGGAATCCGTGATTTCGACGTTGGCTAAATCGAAACGCGAAATTCCAAGAATATCCTATATTTCATAGTACTTCTTTTGTGATATTTGTGATACTCTTTTTATTGCATGAGACGAATACTATATATATATATATATATATATATATATATATATATATACACTATATATGTTTTGCATCTACGCTAGTCCTGACCTCTTCCTGTCATAAGTTAAGTAACCTTACGGTGAATACCCGGGTCTCTGTGGCGAATGCGGATGGCATATATGTGTGTTTTATTTTCGTTTCTTCTATAATGTTAGGAGCTTAAATGATTGGACGACATTAATGAGATTAATGTTAAGAAAAAAACCTAAAGATGTTGTAGAACCAAATTTGAAAGTTACTCGGCTTTTTCGTGAAAAAGCAATTATTTAAAATGCGGAGCTTAAGCCACTCCTTTACAAATCACTCAGTTCTACAACAATATCAAGTTCAATGCGTTAAAGGTTTTCATCAAAACCATTCATAGCCCTCTGCCATTTTAGGAAGTAAAGTACTCGGTATTCATACTATATTTGTTGACTATAGTTAAAGCGTAATGTACGGTAGTTAAGTGATGTCTTCCTATAAAGTATATGATGCGATCGGTTAGGACATTCGTATGACTTTGTTGACTATAGTCAAGGGTCATACGAATGGGTCTAAATCAATCAAGAAATGACGGTAGAACTTGATTAGTGCTTATAATTTGTTGACCATAGTTAAAGTCATAAGACGCTAGGAGTAAAAACAATATCGGGAATTCAAGTGTTGAAATTTGCGATGAGATTGCTTACTTTCTATTTGATAGTTGGATCACGATCCCACTGTGAGTAATAGTTACTCCTAGGAGAATTTTACACTTTACAATTAGTTAATCCAGTAGGTATCTAGAAAGGTGTTAACGGGGTTATGCCTCTGTGAAAACGGGGTTTATTTTAATTAAGTCCGAGCGAAAGCACGGGAAATCTCTCTCAAAGAACCAACACTGGTATGGTTGACCGGTTAGCGAACTTGTAGAGTGTAACTAATCCTGCCTAATTTTCTTTTTAAGCTTTGAAAGAAAATTTGATAAAAAACAGTAAGAGACATCGATTAGATAAGATAATAACCAATCTGATTATGCAAGAACATACGCTGAGTTTTTTTTCTCTCTTCTAATGGTAGATACCAATGACGGGACTTAAGCTTTTATTAGAGAAAAACAAACTGACATGACCAAATTATAAAGACTGGCTGAGGAACGTGACGATTGTCCTTACCTATGATAAGGTTGCATACGTCCTCACTACCAAAGCCTCGTCTATCTCAGGCCCTGATTCCCCTGTTGTGGATAAGGAGATCCGCAAAACATAGGAAATCGATTTCGCCACAGCAAAGTGCATCGCATTGGCTTCGATGGACAATGTGCATCAGAAGCAACACGAGAAAATGGATGTGCAATCCATCTTTTTCCATACAAAAGAGTTGTATGGGGAACAATCTCATGCTCTTCGTTTCGAGACCTCATGAAAATTGTTTTAAATGAGGATGACTGCTGGTACATCTATAAGAGATCATGTCCTAAAGATGATAAGACTTATTGAAGAGCTTGAGGAACTGGGATGGACTATGGATAATGAACAATTTATTGATATCGTTCTACAGTCTCCCCATCCCCGCCTATACTCAATTTGTAGTGAACTTCAACATGCACAACTTGGAGAGGTCACTTCCAAAACTCCTCAATATGTTGAGGAGTGCGGAGAGCACGCTCAAGTAGGAGAAAACTCCCGCTCTACTTGTTGGACAATCTTCCTCCACCATTCCAAAAGCAAAAGTTAAGGGAAGAAAGAAGAAGAAACCCATCAAGCCGAGAGGTGGAGTTAAAAAGTTGAAAGGGAAAGACAAATCTGCGGTTACGGGATTAGGGAAGGGCGAATGCTTCACAAGATGGGGTATTGGAAGAGAAATTACATAGAGTACCTCGCCGATCTCAAGAAAAATAAGCATGATGATGCTTCCACTTCAGGTGTGCTTGTCACCGAAAACTGTTTTTCAGTAAACTCTGCATCCTGAGTATTAGATACTGGTTCGGATTCTCTTATCTGTAATTATGTGCATGGATTGCGAAATAGCAAGGTTTTGAAAAAAGGTGATCATACTCTCCGCGT
This sequence comes from Agapanthus africanus, assembly GCA_030015575.1. NCBI lineage: Eukaryota > Viridiplantae > Streptophyta > Magnoliopsida > Asparagales > Amaryllidaceae > Agapanthus > Agapanthus africanus. The sequence continues at coordinate 122,891,115 of CM057350.1, read as the reverse complement.
TAGGAATGGTTCAAATGTTGATGTTGCATCTGTGGGAGAGTATCACCTAGGGTTGCCTTTACGGAGTATATTGATTTTGAATCCCTGTTATTTTGTACCAACTATGTTATGAATATAATATCTGTATCTTTATTAGACAATGAAGGATATCATTTTGTGTTTCAAAGTAATATTATGAATATTAACCTAAATCAACAGTTGATTGGGTATGGTACACTAAATAACGAAATCTACGTCCTGAATCAACACACAGTTTTCAACATCCAACACACAAACAAAAGAAAGACTTCAGACATAAATGAAGCATTCTTATGGCATTGTAGACTTGGTCATATTAACGAAACAAGACTAACGAAGCTACATAAAGATGGAAATTTGAATCCATTTGAATATAAATCTTATGCAACTTGGCAGTTTTGTATCAAGGGTAAAATGACTAAAACTCAGTTTACTGGACACGGAGAGAAAGCTACTGAACTCTTAGGCCTTATATATAGTAATGTATGTGGACCAATATCTACGCATGTAAGAAGTGGTTATTCATACTTCATAACTGTTACTGATGATTTTTCGAGGTTCGGACACGTATTCTTGATAAAATATAAGTTTGAAGCTTTTGAAAAATTCAAGGAGTATAAAATTGAAGTAGAAAAACAAACTGGATTGAGCATCAAGAACTTCGATCAGATCGAGGTGGAGAGTACTTAAGTACAGAGTTCCTTTATTTTCTAAAAGAGAATAAGATTCTCTCTCAGCTCACTCCTTCGTACACATCACAGCACAACGGTGTGTCGGAGCGGAGGAATCGTACCTTATTAGATATGCTCTATAATGAGTGGTACTGAGTTACCACTTTCCTTCTGGAGGTATGCATTAGAGACTGCGGTATATCTATTAAACAGGGTTCCAACCAAATCCGTGCCTACCACTCCATATGAGATATAGTGTGGGAAGAGACCATCTCTTAAACGAGTTAAGATATAAGATTGTCCTGCTTTTGTTAAAAAGTGGAAACCAGAAAAACACGAGACACGATCGGTTTTATACAAGTTTGTGGGATATCCTAAACATTCATATGGATATCTATTCTACCACAAGGAGGAACAAAGAGTGTTTTTTTCTCAGTATGCCACATTTTTAGAAAATGAGTTTTTCACAAATGATATTATTGGCAATGCGGTAGAACTGAAAGAAATCCCAGAGCCACAAACTACTACTGACAATTTAGTTGAACCTGAAGTTTTGATAGAACCCAACGAGTATCAGCCACTCCGTAGATCTAGTAGGTTTCTCACCCACCAGAGAGATACTACAGTTTCCTCATTAATGGTGATAGAGAAAATTGCATCATGGAAGATGATGACCCTACTAGTTTTCAGCAGGCTATCATGAATAGTAACTCGGTGAAATAGCTGGATGTTATGCGATCCAAAATGGAATCTATGCATACCAACAAAGTATGGAAGTTGCACCTCCTGGAGTAAAACCCATAGGGTGCAAATGGATCTTTAAGAAAAAGATTGGTGTGGATGGACAGGTGGAGACTTATAAAGCTAGAGTTGTAGCGAAAGGTTTTCGTCAAAGACCAGAATTGGACTATGATGAAACCTTTTCTCCAGTAGCTATGCTTAAATCCATTCGAATCTTACTTGCTATTGCTGCTTACTACGACTATGAAATCTGGCAGATAGATGTTAAAACTGCATTTCTAAATAGTGATTTAGAAGAATGCGTTTTTTATGGATCAGCCAAAGGGCTTCATTGACAGTAGGAGCAGCGAAAAGGTATGCAGGTTGCTTAAATCTATTTATTGGTTAAAACAGGCATCATAAAGTTGGAACATCTGCTTTGATGATACGATCAAAGAGTTTGATTTTATCAAAAACGTAGATGAATCTTGCATTTATAAGAAGATTGTAGGGAGTACGGTCACATTCCTCGTATTGTATATAGATGAAATTCTCTTGATAGGAAATGATGTTCTTATACTACAATCGGTCAAACTATTCTTATCACAAAAGTTCTCCATGAAGGACCTGGGTGATGCCTCGTACATCATGAGTATTAAGATCTATAGAGATAGATCCAAGAGAATGTTGGGATTGTCCCAATCAAGGTACATAAACACCATACTAAAGAGATTTAGTATGGAAGATTCCAAGCGGGGTAATTTACTCGCTTGTCACGGAATCACCCTTTCCAAAGACGAATGTCCAAAGTCTGATGAAGAGAGACCTCGCATGAGTGTTATACCCTACGCTTCAGCTGTAGGGTTGATGTTATGTACTCGTCTAGATGTAGCTTACGCACTAAGTGTAGTAAGCAGGTATCAATCCAATCCAGGGGAGAAATACTGGACAGGTGTGAAGAGTGTTCTTAAGTACTTACGAAGGACTAAAGAAATGTTCTTGGTGTATGGTAACAGGGATCTCCAAATGGAGGCCTTTACTGATTCTAGCTTCCAAAGTGGTAAGGATGACAGCAAGTGTATCTCGGGTTTTGTATTTACCCTCAATGGAGAGACGGTCTATTGGAAAAGTTCCAAATAGGATACCGTTGCAGACTCAACGATGGAAGATGAGTACATGAGTACATTGCTGCAAATGATGCCACCAAGGAAGCAGTCTGGATGAAGAAGTTCATCTCAAAGCTTGGAGTGGTTCCAACCATTACCGATCCAATACTCTTGTATTGTGATAATAATGGAGCTGTGGCGTTAGCCAAGGAACCCATGTTTTATCAGCGTTCAAGATATATTCTGAGGCGATATCACCTGATCCGAGAGATAGTTGATCGCCACGAGATCGAAGTTCGGAGAGTAGACACGAAGAACAACACTGCGGATCCACTCACAAAGGCCCTTCCACTGGCGCAATTTGAGCGGCTTTTTAAAATGTTGGATATGAGATACGCCAATAATTGGCCTTACTTCAAGTGGGAGATTGTTAGATATGTATGCCCTAGAGAAAATTATTGTAATTGTTGGACATATATATGTACAGGATAATCTTTCTCAATATGATAGTATGCTATTTGATTTGACTTTATCATTCATGTGTATGGTTCTACTTATTATTACTGTTGCTAATACATGTTGATAAAGCCCCTAGGATTTTTACTTGACTACCAAGATTGGATGAAGATCATACTAGTGGGCCCTAGGTAGTACATAAGCATAATCCTTAAATGTTCATAGTCGAGGGGATATCAATACAAAGCATCGATGTCCCAGAGTAAACTAGTGTATACGTTTCTTAACCCTATATGGGAGCGATGGATGATCCCATATGTATTGGTGTTTAACATCAAAGATTGTATACAGGTGCTCATTAGAGACTAAGTACACTAAACGGACTTGCTGAGAACCCCTATATGGTACTATACTTATCGTCAGATAGTAGTTCTCTGGCAACACTTATACATGTTAGTCTGTAGACCTGATATCGTCATAGAGTCTCGTGTGATCCCCAATGTGCTTAGATTACTACCCTACCACATCTTTAAAGAGATGTGCAAACAGATAGTAGTTGGGTACAGTCCCGGATCATATGGAGACGATGAGTGATAGGAAGTGTTTCGTCTCTCCCGATATAGAGAGTCGATGTTGCGCTGTGCTTGATCGGCTATAACCACAAGTCCATGACCAGGTCATGTGAGATTTACTAAAAAATGTTATTAGTAGTTTCTCGGTTGGTTATAGGCTAGACATCAGCATAACTTATCGGGTTATCGGGGTCTGACGATTCCAAACCCCAGACCCGATATGCAACATATCAGACGAAGAGACTGGACTTTAGGACTGTACGGTAAGTATCGCTTGTTGGCTCTGTAGGGGTTTGGATAGACATGTCTGTCGATCTTCCTCCTCGACAAATACCTGGATAGCCATTACGTACAGCTAGTGCCGCTGATGTGCTTGTGATTAAGGATATGATTCTAAATTACTATCAGCGTATTATCAAGTCTTTAGAGTCCCACACAGAAGTTTTCCGGCTCAGGCAAAATAATATAGAGTATGTATTATAATACGTACGGAAGTGTATAATGATATGCTGGAGTTCGATTAAATACGTGTATTTGATACACGTCTTTTAATCGGACAATTTATGATACTGGCCGGTATATATTGATATAATCGGGTTATAAAATCAAATGTTGATTTAATAATTCTCTCTCTCTTTCTCTCTCTCTCTCTCTCTCTCTCTCTATATATATATATATATATATATTCTAGTATTTTGCTCAAATGTATTTTCTCTCTTTTGTTATATGTATTTGATACATATAATTTGTGTATGTTACACATAAACTAAATTGTGTATTTAATACATAATGTTAGTGTGTATGAGATGCATATGGAAGATAATTTATTTTACATTTTATTTGCTTTATGAAAGAATGAGGTGTAAAAGAAAAGAAGTGAGTAGAAGGTTTTGGACCATTCTTGAATGATTGTGAAGATAAAAATGGCTACCATTATTCTTGTCTCATTCTTTTATCATTATCTTCATATTCTTTCTCTTTCTCCCTTGATATTTTTGGGAGAAAAAGAAAACTAAAAAGAGAAGAAAAAATCATGAGCTAAAATCCTATATCTTCTTTCTAAACTCATTTAGCAAATTAGTTTAGTTAGTTGCTTCACTACTAGTTCTAGTTAGTGAGGTAGAAACTTATGTTGGTACAATCTCAAGATGGATCATCTAGGAGCTTGAAGATCTTCTTCTTGCAAGCTTGAACCAACTTCCTAGAGTCATTGGAGTGAAGAACTTGGTCATCAGGGTTGTACACTCTAACATTGTATGCAAACTAGTTTCTTTTTGTTGCAAGTTTAAGTTTTTAGCATGATTCCTAGGATTTGTTCTATGTTAACTCTCTTGAATTTTTGTAACCTTTTTACCTTTCTTCTAAATTCAAGAAAGAGTGTTAAGATGAACTTATACTACATAGTGTAATCTTTAACAAAACCGTCTCTCACAATGTGTAACTCAACTTCCGTCTTCTTGAGCAATCGCTTGTTCATACACTTAGAGCAAAGACAATAGATTTCGTACTTTTTCGGTAACCCAAGACATGTGTAGGAAAAATTGGTGAAAAAACAAACACCCTTAAGGAAAAAGCCATTGTCTCTCGAGGGACCATCGACGTACATCCAACTCTTGTTATAGAGGTACGGAAGTTCCATATTGGAACAGTTCGGACTAAGCAAGGTTCCTGCATGTTGGATATGTATTCCCCAGAGACCTTTATTGTATAGGATGCTAGGGCTATGTATGTACAGGACAATCTTGCTCGATATGATAGTATGCTATTTGGTTTGACTTTATCTTAACATGTGTATATGTTTTACTTGTTATTTCATATCGCATATACATGTTGATAAATTCCGTAGGATCCTTACTTAACTACCAGCGTTGTGATGGAAATTATACTTGTGGGAGCTAGGTAATCAATAAGCACATCCTTAAATATCCCTCGTCGTGGGAGCATCAAGACTAGGCATCGATATTCCAGAGTAGACTGTGTTGGAGATAGTGCCCTCAGAGTCAATTATTGGATCACAGGCACGTGATTGCAATGATTGAGGGAGGACCTATCCCGGTACGACAGTCTTACTCGAGATGATAATACGCTATCTGGTTTACCTTTATCATCGTGTACTGCTTTAGGTGACCTGACAGGTCGCTATTGCACGTTGATAAAGCCCCTAGGATTCTTGCTTGACTGCCGGCAGTATGAGGGCGATCATATAAGTGAGAGCTGGAGTCTATAAGCACATCCTTAAAAGGTCCCTAGTCGTGGGAGTTTCGAGATAGGGCATCGATACTCCAGAGTAGACTAGTGTATACAGTCGAGACCCCGACGAGGGGCGGTGGCCGGTCTCACAAGCCACTGGTGTCAGTTGGTTCACCTAAGATGTATACAGGTGCTCATTGGGTTATGAGTACACCGGACAGGACTCGCCGGGAACATGCTAGTTGGTCTTATACCTGACGTCAGATAGCAGTTCCCAGGTGACATGTGTACAGGTTAGTTCATCGACCTGGGGATCGTCATTTGTCTCGTGTGAGTTCCCACTGTGCTTTGATTACTACCCTACCACGGCTCAAAGGAGTCGTGCAAACAGGTTTTAGTTGGGTACAGTCCCGAGCCACATGGAGGCAGTGAGCGGATCTTCGGGGGTGAGGTCGCGCTGTGTCTAGGAGAGCCATTACACGAAGTCCTTGGCCAAGGCAGGAGATTTACTGGTAGGTATTCCAGTAGTATCTCAGGGTGTTCTGGGCTACACTCCGACACGACTTGTACCGCTTTTGGGGGTCTGACTTTTACCAACCCCCTAGGCCCGACATGCGATGCTCATAGACGAACGGACCGGACTGTACGGATATTGTCACTGACAGGCTCAGTAGGGCGTCAGGATGAGTTCGCTCATCGACGTCCCTTTTGGTCAATAGCTGGTGGCCCGTTACGTATTGGCTTATACCTCTGACGTGCTAGTGGTTAAATCCACAGCCATAGTATTGACGAGTCTTTAGAGTCCACCACACATTTAGCTACTCAGCTTTCGGGCGAAACGCTGTAGAGGCCGTATGGAGATATGGCAGGGTCCGATCAGATACGTGCGGTATTGCACGGATCAGGATCGGACGGTTTGTACTAGTAGCCGTATAGGTATATGGCAGGGTTCGATCAGATACGTGCGGTATTGCACGGATCAGGATCGAACGGATTTTACTAGCCGGCTTTGGTTTAAGCCGGTCCTAGTTTAGTACAGTGTAGATTTTGTCTCATTGCATTTGTATCCGGACGGAATACAGATGCGGGTGTGTATGCACAGTATGGGGGTTTTCCTGTAATTTATTACGGGACCAGTTTTCTGGAGTTGCCAGTTTGCTTTCCGTTCCGGCCGGTTTTCCTTTGTTCTTTCCCGGCCGGACTTTTCCGATGGAGGGGGTTATTTGCAATTGTGCAAATAACTCTAGTGGAGGGGTTTTATTGCAAAAGGATTTATTATGAGAGCATCTTTTCTTTTGTTGCACCATTCTTGCATTAATGAGATTGGAAAGGATTTGATTTGGATGTGAATGAAGTATGGTTGATATTTGTTTAAGGTCACCTCTTGCTTTATCCTACAATAACCTCCCTTCATAGTTTTGCAATTTGGATTCCTCCACCATTCTCTTGATATGGCCGGCCACCTCTTTGAGTGAGAGAGAGAGGAGATCATTTTTGGTATGAGGGATTAATTCACATATCATTTTCATGCTTGCAAAATTCCTCACTTCATTCCAAAGTCCATTCATGTTTCCTCCATCCAAAGGCAACCAACCCCAAAGAGACATACTCTACACTACTTCCTACAGCAAATCTTGGACGCGTCGATTCGCCAGCTTCGCGCCCGAGTTGCCTCGGTATTGAGGTGGGAGCCCGTAAAAGCTACAGGCGATGTGGTGCCCTTTCCGACGAGGAGGAGACGGACGGAGATCCCGCGAGGAGATCGGAGTGGAGATGAAGACCGGAGGACTCGGATCAGTCGGTACATCTCTTCCCTTTCTTGTTGTAGCTTAGACTTGTTAATGGTTACGATCCGGAGTTTAGTGCGCGGTGGTGCCGGTTTGCAAAGTCCGCAAAAATTAAAGTTTATCACCGCTTCCGCATTCCGGCGTCGGATTGACGGCCGGGGCGCCGCCGTGCACTTACAGTGGTATCAGAGCCTCGCCATTAACTTCGTCTAGCTTCGTTTGGTGTGTTTGCATTTCCGATCGACCAAAATTTCCAAAAACCGTATTTTTGTTCACATCAGTTTCTGTTGAAATATTTTGGTCTCGAAAAAATTTTCAGGTTGTAAAATATTGATGTACTGGAAAATCTAAGAACTCTGTAAAATTTCGATGAAGTGAATCCACAGTTGGAGCGCGGAACCGCCGCATAAACCCCAATTCCGCCGCCCTTCCGCCGCGCAATGTGGAGATCACTGCACCAATTTTTTACAGAGGCTTTCTGGGCTTAAAATATGGGTTTTGGAATATTTAAGTTGGGCCAATTATTTCTGTGAGTGCTACAGTTTTCTTTGGGGCCCACTTGTTAATTGTTTGATCAATCGGAAAATTTTAAACACATTTTTCACAGTATTTACATTATATCTGCGACCGTGAATGTCACTCGATCGGTAAATCCAGTCTAACTGCTATAGCCCGGTTAGACGGATTTGCGAACGTGATTTTCACGTTGATGTTCTATGTATTTGCTGTGATGTTGCGGATCGGTCGTGGGGATAGCCTGGATGCAATGCTAGTACAGTGTTGTTGTATTATGTACATTTGATATTGCGGGGCGAGCGTCCGACATGTGGACTGCCGTCACTGCCTGTTTGTATTATTATTTTGGGGCACGACCTGGTTGCGGTCGATGTACCCGGTGTATGTATATTTTACTTTCTGTACTAGGATTACCCCGCGGTGGGGTGCACGGATGGCCGGGTTCTAGAGGGCAACAAGCCCGCATCTCATGGCATTGAGACGGAGGGGGCTTCACTCTGGGATTGGCGGGCTATTCGCCGCACTCGTAGGGGGTATAGGATTTCATTGCACAAGCTATCCACACGACCAGGGGAACGTCGGGTTTTCAGTAGTGGCTCTGTGAAACCCGGGGATCCCAGATATCTGTATTGTTCTGTGATGCTGTACATTTCTGTGATGTTGCATTTTATTCACGCCTTGAGCGAATACTATATATTGGTATATATATTAGTAGATGTTGTATATGTTTTTCATCCGCGCTAGTCCAGTCCCCGCTCTGCCGTTAGTTAGCTAACCTAACGGGTGATGACGGGACCCAGTGGCGAATGCGGATGGCATATACGTACGTCAGTATATTTTCGTTCTTTGTGGTGTGATCAATTGATGGGACTGCGTTGATTCGGATCAATGCAAGTTAAAACAAACCTAATCTGATGTTGTTGGAACACTTTTCAAAAAGCTGTTATTGCAAGGACGTTTACTTTTGTTTTGCATCGTGGTATTCATTTGGAATATCCTGCTCCTCAGTCGACGAGGCAAGGGCCGAGATCCCTTCACCGGGAGTGACCCCTTGGACAGAAGTTTGCGTCAGGGCATTAACTTCACTATAGCCGATTACTTTTGCTTTGCATCGTGGTATTCATTTGGAATATCCTGCACCCCATTCTACGGGGAAAGAGCCGAGATCCCTTCACCGGGAGTGACCTCTTTAGTAAAGGTTTTCGTCACTATATTTTCTAAAAAGCTATCCGTTCCTTCAACGATATCAAGTTCATTACGTTAAAGGTTTTCGCCAGAAACCATTCGTAGCCCTCCGTCGTTTCATATGGGTAGTCAATAGTATTCAAGCTGTGTTTGTTGGCCAAAGTCAAGGCACAGTGTTTGGTAGCTATTGGTTATTCATATGCAGCATAGATAGATGCGTTGGTTTGGAGCAGTCGTATAGCTTTGTTGGCCAAAGTCAAGGGCTTGTACGGGTGGGCTCAAATTAACCTGGAGAATGACGGGCAGAACTTGACATGTGACTTATGATTTGTTGGCCAAAGTCAAGGTCATAAGAGCATGGGGTAAAAATCCACATCGGGAGTTTCAAAAGAACTGAAACTTGCCAGATATGCGCATACCTTCTGGAGTGTGATAGCGTGAGCGGATTCCGTCACGTTATCATGCGATGAGAGTTGGATCCCGATTCCCACTGATGAGTTAGTTTACTCCTCGGGTGACCCCGACTAATTCTTCTTTCAGGTTTGGAGGAGAATTTGAGGTACAGTGGGAAGTTTCCAGATTAGATAAATTGGTAACCATTCTGATCTAGGATAGAGTGCACGCTGAGTGTTTCCTTTCTCTCTCTCTCTGGCAGGGACCATTGACCCGACCCTAAGACTATGACTCAGAGACCAAGTTAACCGAACCTTCTTATCACTGGCTTTTGGATTGTCAGAGTTGCAGACCTCATTGCCACTCCTACTTTTACCCCTTTCTCCAGGACACCCCGTATTACTACGAACGTCCACTTCCATTGGACAAAACCATCGTATGGTTAGATACGAACTCGAAGGAATTCGAGGATGGTTTCCGGTTCTGGAGAAAACGGATAGGATTATTCAGTTGTCTTTTCCCTTTTACCTTTTCTCAAGTTGTGAGTACTCCTTGGTTTAGGAGATAGTACACCTATTATGCATATTGGATAGTCTTCTTCCAAACCTTAGGCTGGTGCCGACCGGTAGGGAATGAAGAAAACCAATTAGCCTAAACGGTGTGCAGAAGGTATTAGGATTAAGACAAAGCAAGGGATTAGTAAGAGGGCAAAGTAAATTGCGACTGATATTCACGACCAAACCAAATATTTCTTCGCCAATCCTAAATCACCTTTGTATTTCTCCAGGACACTCCGTATCACTACGAAGATCCACAGTTTATTGGATACTCCATCGTATGGTTATATACGAACTCGAAAGGAACTTGTTCCAGTTCGGGGATGGATTCTGGTCCAGGAGAAATAGGAATAAGGTTTATTCGGTTGTCTTTTATCTTCACCTTCTCTCGCATTGCGAGTGCTCCTAGGATTAGGACAGTACACCCATTATGCTTATTGGATAGTCTTCTTCCAAACCATAGGCTGGTGCCGAACGGTAGGGAAGGAAGAAAACCATTTGGCCTAAGAGGTGTGCAGAAGGTAACGACTAAAGACATATAAAGGGATTTGGAGAGGTGGCAAAGAATTATACGGTTATAGTTGTGAATCTGAATAATGGTAGAGGCATTACTAGGAATACCAGGATACCCCATCGAAACATTTCAATGTTTCAGTTCAACTGTGTACTGTTAAAAGGAAACTGATTTCCCGATTAGACACTTGCTCCAGGGTATGTATTTACCAGGTTTGATTCTCACATCTGTATGGTTTTACAGATGATGAGTGGGAGTAAGTTATTGGGAATTGGGTGATCATCCTCATTATATCGGGACTCGTTGTAATCGGTGATATTTGAGGAAATCACCTGGGCTGTTTGCCGGTCGGCAAATATTTGGTTTTGAATATCCGCTTTTATGCACCAATTTCAAATTGATATATCTGTACGTCTATTTTCATAGAGTGAGATATACCTTTTGATATTATGTCGATGACATTTACCTATATCAGTGGATGGTTAGGTAAGGAGCATTAAACAGCGGTGTAATTCTTCTTAACCATAAGTACAGTTTTCAACCTACGACACACAGTGAAAGAGTTTTCAGACTCAGCGGACTTATACAGAGTATTGTATGTTGTCCAGTGTCCATTAGGACAGAGGGGTTGGTCCTCATACTATATTCTGTTTACTTTTAACTTCTCTAGTTCTTAGACATGTGTTTCGTAGAAACACAGGGTCTAAGTTTTTGAGGAGTTATAGGTATTTGAATAGAGTAGAGAACCAGGTGTAGCAAGTATCGGGATTCTTCAAGGTGATCGAAGATGTAGATACTTGTGTATGGTATTCAGTTGATAGTAATGATAAAGAGAAATTGCTTCTCTTTCAGGTTACTCATAATTGGAAGCATTCCTAAGTTGAGTAACGCTGATCGGCCTCCTTCCATTTAGTTGACATGCACTGGAGATAGCTGCATGATTTGAATCTGGTTCAATTAAATCAGTGCCTCTGGTTCTATATTGGATATAGTACAGTTCATATCTTAACATTGTTAAGGTACGGGGAGTTGTCCGGCTTATGATTAAAACCAGACTCTGGATAACTCAAGGCACGTTTCTGTAATGGCTGTTTGTGGGTTGACCCAGGCTATGACGATGGTTGACTTTCTACCATAAGAAAGATCAATAGTGATATTGTTCTTGACTCGCCACAGTTTTAAAAAGAAATGGTTATTTTTCAGAAAACAGTAGTGGGAGTATGGTAGAACTGGAAGTGATTCCAGAACCGCAAACGATTACTGAAGATTTGATAAGGAACCTAAAGATTCAATCTGTTTTGACATTCCATTGGCCACTCCGCAGATAAGGTGGGTAACTTCAGGCACCCGAGAGGTACTCCGGTAGCCTCAAGGACGGTGACAGGGAAGTTCTTGTTTACCCACACTTGCCATTGTTGTTGTTCTAGACTGCGAGACCCGGCAGGAGGATGAGTATAGCGTCGTTCTAAACTAGCTTTAGAAGTGCACGTCTATATGACTCTGGCAGAGGGTTGTCGTAGTCAGTGGGAGCAGCGGAAGCATTAGTGGACATCAGGCTTATATCTATTTATAGACTAAAGCAGATGTAGCGGAGATAGATCATCTGCTTCTGATGTGACAGTCATAGGTTTGACGTCATCAGAATAGGGGATGGATCTGTTGAGAAGGTAGTAGGAAGTGATATTCCTATACTACGATCGGTCATACTTTGGTCGTCACACAGTGGTTTCTCCACATGGGACTTGGACATTATATCAGACATACTGGTTACTAGATCTATGGTTTTAGATCTGGATTTGGGTGGTTTCCCAATCTGGGTACTTTGACAGCATTCTAAGAGTATTTAGAATAGACGACTCCTGGCACGGTGGTGTACCTGCAGATGATGGAGTCACCCTCTCTAAAGGTGTCTTATAGACTAAAGTAGAGAGGGATGTGCATGATTGGCAGATCACTTGCTTAGGCAATTGAGTCAATCATGAGATGTCAAGTACCACACCAGATGTTGTTCTTGCACTAGATACAATAAGTTGATATTGATCCAATCCTGGAGGAACAGTCGGAAGCAGTTTTAGAACATAAGTGGATGTTCTAGGGATATGATAACGACAGCCTCATTAGGGAGACAGTTATCATTCCAGGCTTCCAAGGTGACATGGACGACAGGGTGATCGTCAGAGTTATAGTTTTCCCTCTGACGAGGGGCAGTATTTTGGACAGGTGATCCAAGGAAATACTGAGGGTGGCATGGCGCAGGATACTGATTAAGTTCAGTTGACGATACAGTCTAAGAAGTTTGGATTTGGAGTTCATTTATGAGCTCGGTCCCATCAGACATCCAGACATTCTAAGACAGGTATTGCTCATTTCGGGAGATAGCTTTCTCCGCGAACTTGAGATATAGAGAGACATAGAAAGGAACATCAGAGCGGATCCACTCGCTGAGGCTATTCCTCGAATGCAATAGTCTCGCAAACGAGCTTTGTGAGACTGACTTGTAGGGGAGTTGGGTGTTCGGTATCACACGGGCTGTGAGTATGCGACATCGCAATAATTAGCCTTGAGTGCAAGTGGGAGATTGTTGGAGATAGTGCCCTCAGAGTCAATTATTGGATCACAGGCACGTGATTGCAATGATTGAGGGAGGACCTATCCCGGTACGACAGTCTTACTCGAGATGATAGTACGCTATATGGTTTACCTTTATCATCGTGTACTGCTTTAGGTGACCTGACAGGTCGCTATTGCACGTTGATAAAGCCCCTAGGATTCTTGCTTGACTGCCGGCAGTATGAGGGCGATCATATAAGTGAGAGCTGGAGTCTATAAGCACATCCTTAAAAGGTCCCTAGTCGTGGGAGTTTCGAGATAGGGCATCGATACTCCAGAGTAGACTAGTGTATACAGTCGAGACCCCGACGAGGGGCGATGGCCGGTCTCACAAGCCACTGGTGTCAGTTGGTTCACCTAAGATGTATACAGGTGCTCATTGGGTTATGAGTACACCGGACAGGACTCGCCGGGAACATGCTAGTTGGTCTTATACCTGACGTCAGATAGCAGTTCCCAGGTGACATGTGTACAGGTTAGTTCATCGACCTGGGGATCGTCATTTGTCTCGTGTGAGTTCCCACTGTGCTTTGATTACTACCCTACCACGGCTCAAAGGAGTCGTGCAAACAGGTTTTAGTTGGGTACAGTCCCGAGCCACATGGAGGCAGTGAGCGGATCTTCGGGGGTGAGGTCGCGCTGTGTCTAGGAGAGCCATTACACGAAGTCCTTGGCCAAGGCAGGAGATTTACTGGTAGGTATTCCAGTAGTATCTCAGGGTGTTCTGGGCTACACTCCGACACGACTTGTACCGCTTTTGGGGGTCTGACTTTTACCAACCCCCTAGGCCCGACATGCGATGCTCATAGACGAACGGACCGGACTGTACGGATATTGTCACTGACAGGCTCAGTAGGGCGTCAGGATGAGTTCGCTCATCGACGTCCCTTTTGGTCAATAGCTGGTGGCCCGTTACGTATTGGCTTATACCTCTGACGTGCTAGTGGTTAAATCCACAGCCATAGTATTGACGAGTCTTTAGAGTCCACCACACATTTAGCTACTCAGCTTTCGGGCGAAACGCTGTAGAGGCCGTATGGAGATATGGCAGGGTCCGATCAGATACGTGCGGTATTGCACGGATCAGGATCGGACGGTTTGTACTAGTAGCCGTATAGGTATATGGCAGGGTTCGATCAGATACGTGCGGTATTGCACGGATCAGGATCGAACGGATTTTACTAGCCGGCTTTGGTTTAAGCCGGTCCTAGTTTAGTACAGTGTAGATTTTGTCTCATTGCATTTGTATCCGGACGGAATACAGATGCGGGTGTGTATGCACAGTATGGGGGTTTTCCTGTAATTTATTACGGGACCAGTTTTCTGGAGTTGCCAGTTTGCTTTCCGTTCCGGCCGGTTTTCCTTTGTTCTTTCCCGGCCGGACTTTTCCGATGGAGGGGGTTATTTGCAATTGTGCAAATAACTCTAGTGGAGGGGTTTTATTGCAAAAGGATTTATTATGAGAGCATCTTTTCTTTTGTTGCACCATTCTTGCATTAATGAGATTGGAAAGGATTTGATTTGGATGTGAATGAAGTATGGTTGATATTTGTTTAAGGTCACCTCTTGCTTTATCCTACAATAACCTCCCTTCATAGTTTTGCAATTTGGATTCCTCCATCATTCTCTTGATATGGCCGGCCACCTCTTTGAGTGAGAGAGAGAGGAGATCATTTTTGGTATGAGGGATTAATTCACATATCATTTTCATGCTTGCAAAATTCCTCACTTCATTCCAAAGTCCATTCATGTTTCCTCCATCCAAAGGCAACCAACCCCAAAGAGACATACTCTACACTACTTCCTACAGCAAATCTTGGACGCGTCGATTCGCCAGCTTCGCGCCCGAGTTGCCTCGGTATTGAGGTGGGAGCCCGTAAAAGCTACAGGCGATGTGGTGCCCTTTCCGACGAGGAGGAGACGGACGGAGATCCCGCGAGGAGATCGGAGTGGAGATGAAGACCGGAGGACTCGGATCAGTCGGTACATCTCTTCCCTTTCTTGTTGTAGCTTAGACTTGTTAATGGTTACGATCCGGAGTTTAGTGCGCGGTGGTGCCGGTTTGCAAAGTCCGCAAAAATTAAAGTTTATCACCGCTTCCGCATTCCGGCGTCGGATTGACGGCCGGGGCGCCGCCGTGCACTTACAGACTGGTGTGTACGTTTCTAGACCCTGACGAGATATGATGGTTGGTCCTACAGCCATTGGTGTGTTTCACCTAACATTGTATGCAAGTACTCACTGGGGGTGAACACACTGGACGGACTCGCCGAGAACTGGCTAGATGGTATTATACCTGTCATCAGATAGCAGTTCTCTGGTGACATGAGTACAGATAGTCTGTCGACCTGAGATCGTCATTTGTCTCATGTGAGTTCCTATTGTGCTTTGATTACTACTCTACCATGGCTCTACTAAGTCATGCAAATAGGTTTTAGTTGGGTACAGTCTCGAGCCATATGGAGGCAGTGAGCGATTGTTAAGGATTCGTCTCTCCCGGTATAGAGAGTCGATATCGCGCTGTGTTCAGTTGGCCAACACCATAAGTTTCTGGCCAGCGCGGTTGAGAATTACTGATAGGTAGATCAGTAAATTCTCGGATGGTCTTGAACCATATCGACACGACTTGTCAAGTTATTACGGATCTGACGTTTTCCACCCTCTAGACCCGGCATGCGATACTCTCAGACGAACAAACTGGACTGTACGAAGATTGTCACGGACATGCTCAATAAGGGTTCAGATGAGTTTGCTCGTCAGCCTTCTTTTCGACAGGTACCCTGGTAGCTGTTACGTACAGCTAGTGTCACTGACGTGCTTGTGGTTAAACCCACTGCCAGCGTACTGTCGAGCCTTTAGAGTCCCATACAGAGGGTTTCCTTAGTTCAGGTGAAACGATGTAGAGACCGTATGGTTATACGTGCAGAGTTCCGATCATATACGTGTACTAGCTGCACGGATTTTTGTTCGGAAGGATAATACTAGCGAGCTTAGGATTAAACCGCATTATGGAATCAAGTATTGATTTAATAATGATCTAGTATTAGATTATTAGATTATTTTATCTCTTCGTATTTATTGTAGTACGAATACGGGTATGTATATACGGTGTAGGTATTCTTGTATTTATTCTAGAATTCTTCTAGAAAAGGACGCCTCATTTTGTATTATTCTATTTATTGTAAATAGAAAATGAGATGGAGGGGTGAGGTGGTTTTGAGCATGGTATGAAGCATGGCTATTATCATTTTTTATTCATTTATGAAAACTATTCAAGCATGGCTTGATTTTATATTGGAAAAATTATTATGATACATATCTTTTTTCCAAGCCATTCTTGAATCATTCTCACTTAGCCATTCTCTCTCCTCTCTTGATCTCTTCTTCTTCCTCAAACCCTAACCCTCTCATGAGTTGAGAAACATAGGGTATTTGAGATAAACTAATCCAATTAACACTCTCTACATCTTCTAAACTATCTAGATTAGCAAACTACCTACTTTTTGAGGTTGAAGCTTGAATCACATACTCTCGGGTGGATCGTCTTCGACGCAAGAAGATCGACGACTAAGCTTGATCCCGACGGACTAGGAGCCAAACAAGGGCACTTTGAAGGCTCGAAAGACTCGATCACATAGGTATAATCTCTTTCATAGTAAATTAGTATGCATGAAGGTTTTGCTAGTTAGGGCTTATGGTTGTTCATGGGATTATAGTCGATGTTGCCCGCTTTAAAATTGTTTTTTGAGAATTCTGCCTCTCTGCAAACCCAGTAGAGTGTGCGACATCGACTTACACTACAGACAAGAGTCAAGGAATTAAGATTTCTTGACAAATACGCGATAGATGGATACTAAGAAGCGTTAATGTTAGGTTTAATTGACGATTTGGTTAAGTTTAGTTTCAATTGACCATTTAGCTATAAAAATTATCAAGGACCGAGAGCAAATGCTCATAGCTCATGAGTTAGATTCTTCTTCCAAGAAAGATGATGATGATGACATTAACGGATCTATATTGGATGTCGCGGGTAACTGCTGTCGGGGGTAAGCTTTATATCCTATTAAGAATGTATAGAGCATACACTCATTCACTTATAGTTTCATCCATTTTGAGAAAATTTCAGCAGCACGTTACCGCTGTTCTCCGAATATACTGTAATAGAAAAGATGGTTATTTCAATATTGTCAAACAACATTGAAACGAACATCTAATCTATTTTTATACACGGAGAACCAGCGGAAAGATACCGATGAAATATCTTGAAACAAATGAAAACATAAGTGAATGCATGTATTTGATTTATACATTCCTAACTTGTCTACACTGGACAAATCTATCAGTTATCATATGATTGAATCTTCTCGTCTCATAAACTACACGACGGTTGTTAGAACCGAACGATACCATCCAATATTTAACAACTTTCGTATAGTTTTATGTCACGACGAATATCGAATGTATATTAACCGATAGACGGGGACAAAGACGCGTTTTGATTTTCAAATATGATTATCGATGGGAATATGAAAATTTCATATTATCATCGAGTATCATACACTTAGTTTAAGATTTAATTTGAATTAGTTTTATGTTTACGTTTCAATTTCAAGATTTTGAAGTTTTAGTTTAGGATAAAGTTTTTTAAAGTTAAGAATTTTCTTAATTAAGTTTAAGATTTTGGTTCGGTGTTAAGTTTAGATTTAAGCAATTCATAGGTTTTTTCAACAAATTTACAAATAACAATATCCCTCACCCATAAACCCGGAAAAATAAAAGAATAAAACAGGAGATGAATATTTAGGGTTGGGGTTAGGGTGGGATTTGACAAGAGTTCAATATAGAGAAGAATGATGATGAATTAAGGTTTGACCTTGTTTGATCTATGAGATCATCGTCATTATCACACACACACACATATATTTACTAAATTACTATAAAATACCTTAAAAAATTTCACTAAACTATCCTTAACTATTGTTATTTTTTCGCTAAACTATCTTAAAATTTTTCCTAAGTAACATATTTCTTTAATTTTACTAAATTACACTAAAATACCATTAACTATTTTTGGTTTGTAACTAAACTGCCTTAAAAAAATTTAAATAAACAATTCTTCTTCTTAAATTAACTAAATTACTATAAATTTCACTAAAATACCTTTAACTATTGTTGTTTTTTCACTAAACTGTCATTAAAATTTTTAATAAAAAATCCATTTTGCTCAATTTTACTTTTTTACACTAAAATACCTTTAACTATTTTTGCAATTTCACTAAAATGCCTTAACTATTGTTGCTTTTCACTAAACTTCATACAAAAATTCGCTAAATTACACGAACCCTAACCCTAACTCTAACCCTAGCTAATCCGGCCCTAACCCCCAATCCTAACCCTAACCTATATCTGTCCCCTACAACAACAGTAACAACAATAATAGCAGCAGCAGCAAAATTTAATTTTGAGAGCAAAAAATTTAAAATTATACCGAAAAAATTAAAATTAAACTGGGTTTATACTTACCTCTTGACGACCACGAAGTAGAAACAGCTCGAGCGACGGTGAGCTTCGACGAGCTAAATCGGGGGCTAGGGTGTCGATCGCGAGGGCTTCGATCGACGGGGCCGAGCTTGACCATGGAGGGAAGGCGATGAAGGCTTCGACGGGGGCTCAACTAAAGAGGCGAGATGGCGGGGGTTCGACCGAGGAGGGTTTTGACGGCGGCGGAGGAAGCGAGGAGAGAAGGCGGGAGAAAATTAGGATGGAGGAAAAAAAATTTGGGAGTGGGAAAAAGAAGGCTCGAAGGGATATTTTTGGGGATTTGGTATTTTATTGCTTCAAGGTTATGGGGCCCGCCACATATTGGTCTGGGTAGTGGTTTCAACCGCTACCAAAGCCATAGAAACTGTTACGAGAAATCGGTAACGGTTTCAACCGCTACCAATTCCTCGTTACTGTTGCGCATATTTGTAGTAGTGCTCCTTGACTGCTGTTACTCAACATTTGTTAAAAAAAATGCCCTTAGAAAAGTTTAGAACCATTAAGAAGGTTAGTTAATGACGATACGCCCTCTTAAAATCTTCTTCTACCCTTTTAACTTCATAAGCTGCATTTTGGGTTAGGATTTATCACAATTTCAAAATTGAGTATTTTCTTGAGAGCTAAAATTAGAGCAAATATTTTCCATCCAAAACTTGTCCCCTTAAATAGATGGAATATTTGCGCACCTTTCTAGCGAACGGGATTGTAAAAACTGCCTAGAAGATGAAACCATGACAAATCAGAAGAGAATAAAGTGTTTGAATGGACACTGAACATGGGAGTAAACACAAGTCCCCAACTTCTTACTACAAAACATTAGTAAAAAATTTCTAGCCTGAGTTACATTTGACATTAAAGGACATAACGTGGGTATTTTTGATTCACAAAGTACTCTTGCAACCATTAGCCTCTTGATTAATAGTAATTAAAGAACACCCCCACTTGAGCTAAATAATTAATATGTATATGGAATAAGAGAATAACAGAGTGAAAGATGCCATACGAGGTTTTTTTTGTCATGTGGCATTAAAAACTACATCCTCCATCTTTTTTCCAACGATTGGCCGACCATCTTGATCTACACCATCTGATATGCCGGTACACCAAATTTTATATGATTTTAACACATTTTTACCGTTGATTTAACAATGTAAAATGTTATGTTGTCGGTAAACCGTTAATTTTGCACTCGCTAAATAAATGGTGAAAAGGTGTTAGAATTACATGAAATTTGGTCTACCGACATATTAGATGATGTCGATCAAGATGGTCGGTGTCGATCGTCGGAAAAAATGGTGGAGAATGTAGCTTTCTTACGCCACCTGATGAAAAAACCTCCTGGGGCCTTTTTCCTCCATTATTCCATGAGAATTTTTTACATTACTAAATTCGCGGTGAAAAAGTGTTAGTCACATAAAATTTGGTGTACTGACATATTAGATAATGTAAATCAAGTTGGCTGGTGCCAATCGTCGGAAAAAATGATGGAAGGTGCGTTTTTTAATATCAGCTCACGAAAAAGCCTCCAAAGGCCTCTTTCCTCCATTATTAATAATGATGGAATGAAGCTATATCATATACTCATAATATCCAAATACTTGATCTTAACCAGATATTAGTTTTTCTTTTTCTGGAATTGGCGAAAACCTAATGAAATGTTAAAAGGGGGTTTGTATCGAAAATATTTAATATAATTTTTAGAGGATGAAAAGAATTTTAAGGAATTTTAAAGTTCATTCTAAAATTGGACTTCCTGCGAAATGAATTATTTTTGGAGTTTAAACTATGGGAAATGACAAAATATTTATTTAGAATTATTCTAGAAATTTTTCATAATTTTTCTAATTAAAAATATTTTAAAACAATTTTTTATAAAAGAGATCCGATTTTAAAAAAGAAAATGAAAAAGAAAGGATTTTGGACCGGGCCAAATAGGGCCAGACCCCCATGCCTAGATCCAATCTGACCGGCACCGCTACGAGCACGTGGGCGAACAGTGCCCACACATGCTAGCTACGTCGGGCCAGGGCACAGGGACGGTTGTGCAGCGTGCGTGAAGCCACGTGCCCGCATGGACGCGTCCGGACCGTCCATGCGGCGATCGAACAGAGGGGGTGAGGCGGCAACGTGGCGACAAGGAATCTGCGGCTCGGGGTCGGCTGCTGCTTGGGTTTTAAACCCTATAAATACGCCGCACTCATTTGCACTTTTCTCACTCCTGCGACTTAAAAAAATCCTGGAAAATTCCTACGCGATCGTCTTTCGACGCTCTTCACAACGGTACTGGTTTTGAGTTGAAGAAAAATTCGAGATAGGAGAACAACTTGGTCAAAGTCATTGGTTCGAGATCCGACAAATCTTCAAAAGGTAGGATTTCTCTCTCCCCTATTGAACCCGTCGCAAATTCTTAAACTCGTTTTCCTATGCAGTTTTGATAATCTAGTAGTAGTTTTAAATACGGAAAACCCCCTTGGGTTGCTTATTCTAGTTATTTTCTTGAACACCGAAATGTTGTCTGTTTAGGAAAACTTTCAAGAAATATAGTTTTAAATTAGAAACCTTGTTCTCTGGCGTGGTAATGACTTGCCATGACTTATAACCACGTAAAATACTTGCATGCTAATCACGCCGTTATGATGCCCATATTACACCGAATTACTGCCAAATTTACCCCAGGCAACATTTTACCAAAAATGGCAATTTCCTACCAAAAGGAGATCGACCCTTTTTCTTTTCGATTATACAGCTCATCTAACATCATAACACTTGAACAAACACCTTGTTGAGATGCTAGACTTGATAGCAGTCGATTGAATTCGGTTCATACAAAGTCCCTATTAGGAACAGATGTCGTTGTATCCTCACTTGAATGCTTATAACCTTATGACTTGAATCGCTTTATCTTACTTACATGTTTACGGTTAGGGTGGAGTGCTTGAACACTAGACATGGGGTAAATCTAGGAAGCCCCGAAATGGAAAGTAAATCTCGTTACCATGTTTGGTCGGTTCCGCACACTCACCCTTAACTTATTACTGGACCAACACATAACTTAATCAAAATCAATTACGCGGGGATGAGTAATTTGACTTAGTAAGGCAGCACTGAGTGTCTCGAGATTCCCCACCTGTTCACCATGATTCCGGGGATTACGGTAGGCTAACCCTCATGTACATATTGCTGTGGTTCCAGGCCGTAAACAGAATGCCAACACTACTGTCCAAGATGCCGTTTGTAACACCCTAGTTCATTTATACCAGTTCTGTTTCAAGTATTTCTTTATTTATGGTACTTCCTGATTTACTGTGTTTTGGGTGCGAATAGTAATTTTACGTCTGTATTTGCATCCGAACGACCCGCTTGCTTGAAACCTGTCTAAATTCATGTTTATAATTTATCCTGACTTGTTACGTAGACTTGTGCACTTTCATGAATGTTGCATACTTGCATTTTATCCAGCAATTACATTTTACAACATAACATTTTAAGTCACATAAAATATTTTTAAAATACATTGCATGACCTGCTTGATACCCCTGACCCTGTGGTAGCATCCGCATATCTTGTTCTCGTCCCGTTCAGTGAAACGGACTTGTTTGGATGGCTACGCGCACGTACATGCATCCGTTCTTGGGGGTATGCATTTTCGTTACCCGGATATCCAACTTTAATTTTGGTCGACGTGTATATTTTTCGTATTTTAAAACTGAATTTTAGACCCGACCCGGGCATGTTTTAGACTATATTTATATTTACCAGAATATCAAATTTTATTTATATAATATTAATTTTATAAACTGATACAAATTAAAATTTAGTTGACTAATAAAAGATTTTTTTAAATTTAAATTTAAACTAATTTCCTAACAAACTAACAACCCAAACTAATTTCCTAACAAACTAACAACCCCTTTCTCTCTCTCGTGACTCTCTCCTCTGCATATATATATATTTATATATATTTTATTTATTTATTTATTTTTCTTTTCTTATTTAATACACAGCCTCCTCTTCTTACTTCTTCTTCTTCTTTCTTCTTTTTTTTCTTGATCTTGTTTCTTGATTCCGGTGATCACCGCCGGAGCCGTGCTCGTCGCTGACAATCCGTGTGATCCAACAAACGTATCTTGCCGGGTGATCACCCTCTTGCCTTGCCTGGACCCGTCCCGCGTGCCGCGTGTGCGTTGCGACGATATACCGACGTCAGACGTGCCGTGCGTATCCGTTGCGTGATTCGATCGAGGCAAGTTTACAACTTGCTACATGCTATGCTTTATGTAATTTATTTATATGTTTCCGTATTATTATCATTATCATCATACAGTTATATCTATATAATTGATGCACCGTAATTATTTAATGTTAATCGGTTTTATAATATAAAATGTATGAAAGTTTACAACTTGCGACATACTATAATTATATCTATAAAAATATATATACCGTCGTAATATTTCTTATATTATCTTTAATTAGTTTATAATCAGCATTTTATAATGTTATATAAAATATAGTTTGAAAATATTATAGTTTACACATGAAACGTCGTTGCAAAGCGGATACGACTAAATCTGAAATTTACTGTACACCTTACCTTATAAAATTCATTATAAATCATAGAAAAATCATTAGTTATGTTCTTTTAGTTCGTTACGAAGCTAACTCGGAATACTATAACTCTATGAAATATTTACTTGCAAAATAAATTGTTTTAAAATAACTTAAAATGCAAATGAAAGTATCTCTAAACTGCTGTCCAGTGAAATTCCAGCAGCAAACTTTCAATTTCGAATGTTCATAGATTTTTGTAGGAACAATCTGAGATACTTCAACTTAATAAAAATGAAAACCTTATTGAATTATCTTTGTTTTGGTATAAGACACGTCCCTTTTGGAGAACATTTATTATTTTTAAGCTATTTTACAAATCAGGGTAACGCTGAATTTCTGAACGGAATTTTCTTGTGCATGGTTAATCAACACCACTTTTATAGTTATTAATCGGTTTGAATATGTTATCCATGTTAATATTATTATATTACTATTTACATATCTAGTCGCATGTTAATTCATCTTGCTACATGATGGGTATATTATTATGCATCCATATGAGTAAAATGTTACCCGTTTATCACATTGTACATCCATACTAAAAGTTTACTATTTTAGGATACCCGTTTGCATCCATATCATTTAAAATATATATAACTGCATTTATACATCACATTAATTCATATATTATTGTAGTAACACCCCATACTTAATAAAGTGCATCCTAATTAGGTATTGGAACTGTAAATGTAGCCCCTAATCGATATTTGTGCATCCATACCATTAATTCTATAACTATTCGCATTACCATGTCACATTATTACATATTGTTGTTATATTGACACCCCCATGCTTGATATTGTGCACTCCCCCTACATAGTCATGATGTAACCCCTGATCGATATTTATGCATCCATGCTTTTATTGTACATCCGCACTTTCATCCTGATTCAATACTTGCTACAGTTTGATTATGAGCACCTGCTTGATACCTGTGCACTACTTGACATGACCTGATAAACCACTACTTGACATGACTTGATACATGTACACTACCTGACATGACCTGATATATCACTACTTGACATGTTACCTGATTCTGTTTCTAATGCCGACAATCCTGACATGTTGTCCCGATGGACATATCCTGTTGTCTGTATAGACAAACATGTTCCTGCTTGATCCTGTGTTGGCATTAGTCTTAGATTTATCAATACCTGACTTGAACACATAACTTAGGGGTATGGGGAAATCAATGATGAAACCTGACTTGTAACTCGACAGTTCGATGCTTATACCGATCAGTTTTACGGGTTAGGTCAGCCCCGGGATGATGCTGCTGACATCATTCATCTGTACATGTTACATGTTTACTGTCTAGCGGCACATCTCGGATTCAGCCCGAGAATCTTGACCGTGGTCCCGAATATGCACGGGATACTATTAAGTTATATCGACGATTCATTAAATTGATTTCAATGACTTGAGAGTAATTAACCCAGTAGCTTAGTTCAGATTACTCACTGCACATCACATATGCTTTTATCCTTCACTGTTCCTTATTCGTGTTACTGTTCTACTTTTATTACTGTTCATACTCGTGCCTGCATGTCTTGCTACCCCCTGATTATATTATTGTTGATATTATGATGTACTGACGTCTGGGTTTTGCATGGCCCAGATCCTCTATCTCTGTCGCAGGCAGTTCAGGAGTATTTTGACCAACAAGCCAAGCAGTGAAGATAATGTTAGTAGCTAGTTGGTTTAACTTTATTTCATATTTTTCATTCCTGATGTGAGCCCGTATTTTGGGACGTACTTTCCAAATTGTTATTGTTACTTGGATTTATTGCTTCCGCATATTATTTCTTGACTCATTATTTCTGGCTCATGGACATGTACTAGATAGTTTCTTTTATTTTTCTGTTCTTGATATCTTCTAGACAGCCGTAATATAACTGTGGAAGGATGTTTCCTAGCCACAGGTAGTATGGTTGGCTCTGTCACGTGCCGATCTTAGCGCACTCTAGAAAGCGGGGCGTGACAGGATTTGTTTGGTATTAGAGCCATAGGATTTAAGTTAATCGGATTTGATTCTTTTGTAGTTGGGTATTGGACCCAATACACGAATCGGAAAATCCGTAATTAGGAACATGTCCGCCACATTATTATCGTAATTCTTGAATCATATCTTTCTCTTGACCCCTGTCCTGACGATATGCAAACAACTTTGCATCTCGAGTTGAAATTCTTTTGGTTCCCTATTGTTTCTTCCGTCCTATTCCTTTGATTCTGATACTAGGATTTGGGCGACTTGAACGGAGTTATATGATTGTAACTATGAACCGCGGCATGGTTACAATGCGGTACTATATTTAAGTAACTTGGAGTCCTAGTCTTGATTCATTTCCTTGTTTTATGGTCGTTGTATTACCCTACTCTCTCAGTTTCATTGTTTACCAGTTTACATTTTATCACAAGCTTGAATCCTCTTTACCGTGCTTATCTTCTTCAATGTCTTGGCTTTAGATGAAGTCGTTTCAGGTATCCTACTTGTTCATGATTTTCCCGCATTAGCATTATTTGATTCTGGTGCATCCCATTGTTTTATGCCGTCCAAGTTTATTGCTGCACATTCGATTGCTTGCACGACCCTGTCTTATTGTTGGGACATACACACTGGGAATGGGAAGATCATAGCTAGTAGAGAATGTAAGGATTGTTCAGTTGTTATTTGTGGACGGGAGTTATTTGCAGATTTCTTGGTGATTGATACCGGCGGTTATGATGTTGTCTTGGGAATGGATTTTCTCGACACTTTCCATGCTCACATTGATTGTAGAGCAAAGAAAGTGATTTTCCAGATTCCCGAACATCCGGAGTTTGTTTTCACTGGAGGAAGCAGTTCTGTCGGGCTAGTCGAGTTTAGGGCTAGGCCGACAGGCAATGTTCTTTCGTCAATGGAAGTTGATAAGGCGGAAGCGCCAGCTGTAGTTCGAGAGTTTATGGACGTGTTCGAGGACATCTCGGTTTTACCGCCAAAACGAGATGTGAAGTTCGCAATCGATCTTGTTCCTGGTGCAGCACCAATATCAAAGGTGTACTATCCGATGGCACCATTGGAGTTGGAAGAAGTCAAGAAACAGGTTACCGAATTGCTAGAGAAGGGTTGGATTCGCGGCAACAATTCACCTTGGGAAGCTCCAGTTCTTCTAGTTAAGAAGAAAGATGGCACAAGGAGGATGTGCATCAACTATCGAGAATTAAACCGGGTGACTATTAAGAACAAGTACCCGATCCCTTGCGTTGGCGAATTATTCGAGCAACTTAGTGGCGCGAGGGTATTCTCGAAGCTGGATTTTCGATCCGGATATTATCGAGTCCGCGTTAAATCAGAAGATATTTGCAAGACTGTGTTCCGAACTCGGTATGGACATTACGAGTATTTAATGATGCCATTCGGAGTCACGAATGCACCGGCAATATTTATGGACTTGATGAACCGAATCTTTTCACCGTTCTTGGACCAATTTATAGTGGTGTTCATCGATGATATTCTGGTCTACTCGAGGAGCATTGAAGAGCATGCGGAACACTTGAAAATCGCACTGCAGACATTGAGGCAAGAAAGATTATATGCAAAGATAAGCAAGTGCGAGTTTTGGCTTGAAGAAGTGAAGTTTTTGGGGTATGTTGTATCCGGAAATGGAATCGCCGTTGACCCTGAAAAGATTGCAGCAGTTCAAGATTGGCCGATTCCGAAGAACGTAGCAGAGATCAGAAGTTTTCTTGGACTTGCCGGATATTACAGAAGATTCGTGGAGAATTTTTCTCGTTTGGCCGAACCTTTGACCAAGCTTACACGGAAGGTAGTACCGTTCGTATGGACAGATAAATATGCGTCAGCTTTTTAGGCGTTGAAGCAAAGATTGATAACCACTCCTATTTTGACCGTACCAGACAGTTTCGGAGGATTGGTGATTCATAGCGACGCATCTGGGAAAGGTTTGGGATGTGTTTTGATGCAGCATGAAAAGGTTATAGATTACGCATCGAAACAGTTGAAGACCTATGAGAAGAATTACCCAACTCATGATTTGGAGCTTGCGGCAGTAATCTTCGCTTTGAATATTTGAGACACTACTTACTGGGCAAAAGAGGCGAAGTATTCACCGATCACAAAAGCCTAAAGTATGTGTTCACGCAGAAAGAGCTTAACATGAGGCAGCGTAGATGGTTGGAGCTGATGACTGACTACGATCTTGATCTTAAGTACCATCCGGGGAAAGTTAATGTAGTGCCGGATGCGCTTAGTATGTTGCCAGCAATTCGGATGTGGACTGCACAGAAGGAGCTTATCGAGGATTTTCGGAGATTCGAGTTGGATATTGTGCTACCGCATTCTTCGGGACAGTTGATGCAGCTGCAAGTACAGTCGTTGTTGATCGAGAGTATTAAAGCAGCACAGTCACAGGACCCAAGATTGCAGAAGTTTCGAGAACTGGTTGAAGCGGGACTTTGAACGGACTTGTTGATTCATGAAGATTGTTCGTTGCGATATGGTAGTCGTTTGTGTGTGCCAAAAGGAGATATTCGTAAAGAAGTTATGAAGGAGGCACGCAGTTCCGCATATTCCGTACATCCAGGAAGCAAGAAGATGTACCGTGATCTACAACAGCATTTCTGGTGGGAAGGCATGAAAAGGGAGATTGCTCGCTTTGTAGCAAAGTGCTTGGTGTGTCAACAAGTTAAGGCTGAACATCAAAAGGTTGCTGGTTTATTGCAACCACTTCCGATTCCTCAATGGAAGTAGAAACATATAATCATGGACTTCGTGACAGCTTTACCACGGAGTCCAAAGGGCAACAATGCAGTCTGGATGATTGTTGATTGATTGACCAAGGCAGCTCATTTCATACCATTTTGAATTAGTCAGTCAACGGAAGCGTTAGCAGAACGGTACATGCAAGAGATTGTGAGATTGCATGGAGTACCTGTGAGCATCATTTCCGATCGTGACACCCGATTCTTATCACACTTCTGGAGGAGTTTACAGGAAAGTTTGGGGACGCGATTGAAGTTTAGCACAGCTTATCATCCTCAGACAGATGGCCAGTCGAAGAGAATGATCCAAACTCTTGAAGACATGTTGAGAGCTTGCATGTTAGACTTCAAGGGTTCATGGGAGGATCATCTACACTTGGTGGAGTTTTCTTACAACAACAGCTTTCAGGCGACTATTCAGATGGCTCCATTCGAAGTATTGTATGGTCGCAAGTGTCGCTCACCCGTTTGTTGGGATGATGTTGGAGAACGAAGATTGTTGGGACCAGATTTGATCGTGAAAACAATAGAGAAGGTTAATACTATTTGCAGTCATATGAAGGCAGCACAAGATCGGCAGAAGAGTTGGGCCGATATATCGAGAAGACCTCTAGAGTTCGCTGTTGGTGATCTGGTATTCTTGAAGATATCACCAACTAGAGGAGTGATTTGTTTTAGGAGTCAAGGCAAGCTTGGTCCTCAGTTCGTGGGGCCTTTCGAGATTATGAAGCGTGTTGGAGAAGTGGCTTACCGATTGGATTTACCACAATCTTTGGCGAATGTTCATGACGTGTTTCATGTATCTCAACTCCGTAAGTATGTTCGAGATGAAACACACATGCTTGATCATTCAGAGCTGACTGTAAGAGAGGATTTGACCTTTGAGAAACGACCGATGTCGATTGTTGATCGAAAAGAAAAGGTCCTTAAGAACAAGGTTATCCCTCTCGTACTTGTTTATTGGGGGAATCGCTCGCACGGAGAATCGACTTGGGAACGAGAAGACGAGATTCGACAGAAGTTTCCAGATCTCTTCTTGTGGATTCTTGATTGTTTATATTTTCTTGTTTTGGGGAATTTCGAGGACGAATTTTTTTTGTAGTTGGGTATAATGTAACATCCTAGTTCATTTATACCAGTTCTTTTTCAAGTATTTCTTTATTTATGGTACTTCCTGATTTACTGTGTTTTGGGTGAGAATAGTATTTTTATGTCTGTATTTGCATCCGACCGACCCGCTTGCTTGAAACCTATCTTAATTCATATTTATGATTTATCCTGACTTGTTACGTAGACTTGTGCACTTTCATGAATGTTGCATACTCGCATTTTATCTAGCAATTGCATTTTACAACATAACATTTTAAGTCACATAAAATATTTTAAAAATACATTGCATGACCTGCTTGATACCCCTGACCCTGTGGTAACATCCGTGCATCTTGTTCTCGTCCCGTTCAGTGAAACGGACTTGTTTGGATGGCTACGCACACGTACGTGCATCCATTCTTGGGGGTATGCATTTTCGTTACCCGGATATCCAACTTTAGTTTTGGTCGATATGTATATTTTTCGTATTTTTAAAACTGAATTTTAGACCCGACCCGGGCATGTTTTGGACTATGTATGTATTTACCAGAATATCAAATTTTATTTATATAATATTAATTTTATAAACTGATACAAATTAAAATTTAGTTAACTAATAAAAGATATTTTTTAATTTAAATCTAAACTAATTTCCTAACAAACTAACAACCCATTTCTCTCTCTCGTGACTCTCTCCTCTGCATATATATATCTATATATATTTTATTTATTTATTTATTTTTCTTTCCTTATTTAATACACAGCCTCTTCTTCTTACTTCTTCTTTCTTTTTCTTGATCTTGTTTCTTGATTCCGGTGATCACCGTCGGAGCCGTGCTCGTCACTGACGATTCGAGTGATCCAGCTAACGTACCTTGCCTATGTGATCACCCTCTTGCCTTGCCTGGACCCGTTCCGCGTGCCGCGTGTGCGTTGCGACGATTTACCAACGTCGGACTTGCCGTGCGTATCCGTCGCTTGATTCCATCGAGGTAAGTTTACAACTTGCTACATGCTATTGTTCCCCTCCGAATGGCGGCGCACAAGACTGCGATGTCCTGACACTGAGATTCGGGGCAGATGCTATTTGGTTTTATCCGTCCACCTCTCCGAAGATGCCAAGTTGATTTATGGCACCGTATATCGGAGGTTTAGACGGATGCGGCCGATGTAGCAGACTTCGTCAGATTCCCCCTCGCTTGAGGGGTTTTTGATTGTGGGGACGCTCTTCCCTGCAGGCGCAAGCCCCTGCAGTTAATTACGCTACCGCGTCGCGGTAACAACTTTCTCCTTCTCTAGAATTTCACTTCGTGTCGTGTGTGTTTGTTTTGTTTGTGGTTGCCCGTGGATTGTATACGGAGACTGAATAATGCCGTCACCCGTAGGACGTGGATTAGTCCAAATCCGTATTTACTTAGATTTGGGTTTGGTGTTTTTAGTTTAAGGATGCATTAGTCGCGTTGCGGCTAAGATTAACTTAAACATTCGTTAAGGATACGATAGTCCTGTTTGAGAATAAGATCAACTTAACGTGATAATCCATTTAATATCTGGCCACCGGGACTTGTCACCTCTCTAACGTCGTTGAAGGATTACAATGGCAGATGTCAGAGGAGTTCAGAGATGTACCCTTGAACCAAAGTTGATTTGGAGTTTTATAGTCCGTTTGAATGTTTAAGGATACGTTAGCCGTGTTTGGGGGCTAAGATCAACTTAAACGGGATCGTTTAGATCTGGCAAAAGAGCATTTGGAGGCTCTATTGTTCCAGTTTAGGGACGTAGTGGTCCATAGGTAGTTTAGGGACGTTGCGGTCCGTATTCCAGTTTAGGGACGTGGTGGTCCATGTTCCAGTTTAGGGACGTGGTGGTCCGACATTAGTTTAAGAACGTTTTGGTCCAACATTAGTTTAAGGACGTTCCGGTCCACTATTAGTTTAGGGACGTTTCGGTCCAACATTAGTTTAGGGACGTTTCGGTCCACGAGTTTAAAGACCCCGCAGTCCATATCCATGTGTGGTCGTTGGGACTCGTCGCCTCTCTGACGTCGTTGAAGAATTACAACGAGAAGTGTCAGAGGAGTTCGGAGATGTACTCTCGAACCGGAGGTAAATTGATTTAGGGAGCAGCCGTGCTCAGTCAATTTAATTTGAGAACTTATGGCCACGACTGGGCTAAGTCCAGTTTCAATATTCTTTTGTCTTTGGCATATTGGACTTGTGCTAGGGCCTTGCCCCTTCACTGCATTATTTTCCTTTGTTTTGGTTGGGCTCTGCCCTTTATAAATGATGCAGAGCATCTATTTTGTTTGGGCTCTGCCCTTTTCTTTAATAATGCAGAGCATTAAGTACTCTGATAGTGCCCCACGTGGCTTGTCAGGCGCTTTGCGCCAAATAATGAGCGCAAGCTCATATGGTGGTGACACGTGTCACGCTCTGGCGAGCGCAAGCGCAACAGCGCAGTGCACTGTGTCAGTGCGCTGCGCTGCTGCGCTACTGACACGTGGCGCTTCCTGGTGGCTTGCGCCAATACAGGAGCGCAACAGCGCAGTTCTTGCAAGTGCAGAGCACTGTTTTATCTTTTGATCGATTTTAAATCAAAGAAAACAAGTTTTTCTTGTTTTCAAAGAACCAATGGTTCATAAGAAAGTGCAAAGCACTATTATTAGTTAGTTTTTTCTTGTTTAAAGAACCAGTGGTTCATGAGAAGTGCAAAGCACTGTTCTTTTTTTTATGAAGATCATTGATCTGGTTTTTAGATCAATGATCTATTAGAAGAAATTTCTTCTCTTTTATGAAGGTTTTTACCTTTTTTTTTGGAATTTTTCTCAGAGTTCTCTCTGTTTGAAGCTTCTTGATTTTTTCCAAAATGTTGATGCTTTTGAATTGAGGTCTAGAGGTCTTTTTATAGTGCCCATAAATTAGTTAAATTTGTTAGAGAGATCTTTCTCTGAGTGATTTGGGGAATTTTCCCCACCGTTGGATGTTTGATCCAAGGGCTTCTGTTTTACAGAAGAAAATCTTCTTATTTTAACAAGAACAGAAAAGATTTCTTTAGAATTTTAATTCTGTTTGGCGCAGATGCCCCAGCGCGTGACACGTGTCGCGCAGCGCACAGCGCAGCGCAACTGCGCTAGCACATCTGCGCTGACACGTGTCGCGCAGTACAACTGCGCTAGCACATCTGCGCTGACACGTGTCGCGCAGCGCACGTCGCAGCGCAACTGCGCTGACACGTGTCTGTTTCGCCCAATCAGAGCAAAGCTCTGTTGAAATTCAAAATTCAAAAATTCTGAAGCAACGCTTCAAGTCTCGGGCGCAACGCGCCACATGTTAGGCGCTGATACGTCAGCGCAGCGCCCAAGAAGGCGCACCCAATCAGAGCAAAGCTCTATTAAAGGAAGCAACGCTTCGTTTGCGCGGGCACTGCGCTGTGCGATACGTGTCAGCGCAGATGCGCTAGCGCGGTTGCGCTGCGCTGTGCGCTGCGCGACACGTGTCCAGCGCAGGGGCATCTGCGCCAAACAGAATTAAAATTTTAAGAATTATTTTCTGTTCTTGTTAAAACAAAAAGATTTTCTTCTGCAAAGCAGAAGCCCTTGGATCAAAGATCCAACGGTGGGGAAAATTCCCCAAATCACTCAGAGAAATATCTCTTTAACAAATTTAACTAATTTATGGGCACTACAAAAAGGACCCTAGGCCTCAATTAAAAGGCATCAAAATCTTTCTAAAAAAAAAGGAGAGAAGAGAACTCTGAGAAACTCCTCAAGAATAAAAAAAAGGTAAAAAACCTTTAGAAAAAAGAGAAAGTTCTCTTATGAACAGATCATAGATCTAAAAACAAGATCGATGATCTTTAATAAAAATAAAATAAAACAAAAATAGTGCTTTGCACTTTTCATGAACCTTTGGTTCTCTGAGATAAGAAAAACAAGAAAAAACTTATTTTTCTTTGTACTAAATTAGATCAAGAAATCAAATAGTGCTTTGCACTTCTGTTCTTGAATCTAAAAGATTCTTGGTGCTTTGCACTTGCAAACTGCATTGTTGCGCTCTTGGGAAAGCGCCACGTGTCAGCATCTAAACTACTTGCACTATGAAATAAGAGCTTTGCTCTCTGGAGTTGGCGCAACTCACCAGAGCGCGCCACGTGTCAGCAGCGCAACAGCGCAGCGCCCTAGCGCAGCGCACTGCAATGTTGCGCTTGCGCTCACCAGAGCGCGCCACGTGTCAGCAGTGCAACAGCGTAGTGCACTAGCACAGCGCAACAGCGCAGTGCACTAGCACAGCGCACTGCACTGTTGCGCTTGCGCTCACCAGAGCATGACACGTGTCTTCACCACAAGCGCTTGCGCTCAGTGAGTGGCGCAAAGTGCCTAACAAATGCAATGCAGGGCCAAGCCCAATTAAAAGACCAAACAGGCCTAATTAAATTGATGCTCTGCATCATTTATAAATGGGCAAAGCCCAAAAAAAATAATAAAATGCTATGCAGATGCCTTGCAGAGCCCAAAATAAATTAATGCTCTGCATCTTTTATGGGCAGAGCCCAAACAAGAAAGTAGAAGTAATGCAATGCATTATTTAAGTGTGGGCAAAGCCCTAGCACAGGTCTAATGGACTAAAAATAAATAAAATGTTGAACATTTTCAACTGGACTTAGCCCAATTCTGGCCGTAAGTCCTTAAATTAAATTGAACTGGGCACAAATGCTCTCTCAAATCAATTTATATCCGGTTCGAGGGTACATCTCCGAACTCCTTTGACATCCATCGTTGTAATTCCTCAACGACGTCAAAGAGGTGACGGGTCCCAACGACCACACATCAATACGGACTGCGGGGTCCTTAAACTAATATTGGACCGAAACGTCCCTAAACTAATGCTGGACCGAAACGTCCCTAAACTAATGCTGCACCGAAACGTCCCTAAACTAATGGTGGACCACCACGTCCCTAAAATGGAACATGGACCACTACGTCTCTAAACTGGAACAATAGAGCTCCCAAATGCTCTTTTGCTGGATCTAAACGGTCCCGTTTAAGTTGATCTTAGCCCCAAATACGGCTAACGTGTCCTTAAACATTTAAATTGACTATAAAACTCCAAATCGACTTTGGTTCAAGGGTGCATCTCTGAACTCCTCTGACATCTGCCGTTGTAATCCTTCAACGACGTTAGAGAGGTGACGAGTCCCGATGGCCAGATATTAAATGGATTATCACGTTAAGTTGATCTTAGTCTCAAACAGGACTATTGTATCCTTAACGAACGTTTAAGTTGATCTTAGCCGCAACGCGACTAATGCATCCTTAAACTAAAAACACCAAACCCAAATCTAAGTAAATACGGATTTGGACTAGTCCACGTCCTACGGGTGACGGCATTATTCAGTCTCCGTATACAATCCACGGGCAACCACAAACAAAACAAACACACACGACATGAAGTGAAATTCCGGAGAAGGAGAAAGTTGTTACCGCGATGCGGTAGCGTAATTAACTGCAGGGGCTTGCGCCTGCAGGGAAGAGCGTCCCCACAATCAAAAACCCCTCAAGCGAGGGGGAATCTGATGAAGTCTGCTACATCGGCCGCATCCGTCTAGACCTCCGGTACACGGTGTCATAAATCAACTTGGCATCTTCGGAGAGGTAGACGGATAAAACCATATAGCATCTGCCCCGAATCTTAGCGTCAGGATATCGCGGTCCTGTGCGCCGTCCTTCGGAGGGGAACAGATTCTGGCACGCCCGGTGGGACCTTTTCCTCTTTCCACTCCACACTTCGTGTGTCGTCTTCGCGAACCAA
The DNA here is from genome assembly GCA_030015575.1 of Agapanthus africanus. NCBI lineage: Eukaryota > Viridiplantae > Streptophyta > Magnoliopsida > Asparagales > Amaryllidaceae > Agapanthus > Agapanthus africanus. The sequence continues at coordinate 122,856,008 of CM057350.1, read as the reverse complement.
TCGCGGTTTGTTAACGGTTGCCTTTGGATTTCCAGTTACTAAGATTTGGTCTTTTGCCTGGCGCAGAACTCAAGATTTAATGGCCTTTAATTGCACCAACTGCTCGAAGTGCCACTGCAACGGACGCTCCACCTCACCAGGAGGTGTAGTATATGGAACCCAAGTGGCTTCCTTCCTCGCTTTGCCGGTAGACCAGGTGACCCAAGCCACCACTGGTCTGTTCTTCGGGACCATGATCCTACCTACAAGCTTCTCTGCGCCCATGCCTGCACCAGAAGTGAACAAGAAGTCAGTCTTCGACCGGCTCACTGCTACGACGACCCCTGTCAACGGGTCGCCCACTACCAAAGCGACAGCCTCAGTTTTTACCAGGCTAAATCGGAACTCTAAATTGGCTGTCCCAAGGAAAGCAATAACTCTGCTCCAGAAGTCGTCAAGGCGGCTTCCCCTGTCAAAGAGTCAGTCTTTTCAAGACTGACGATTCCTGCTCCTGCCCCTGCTCAAGGATCCGTCTTCGGCAGGTTGGATATCACCCCTCGAAAGAAAACCTCAGTCTTTAAGAGGTTAACGCCGGCGGCGCCTCATTCAGACAGGGGGCAAAAAGAAACTATCTCAATCTCTGAGCCAATCCCAACGGCTCGCCGTGCTCGACGTCGCCATTGGCAACGAGTGAGGAAGGCAGGGGGCAACTCTCCCTCAGGGCTAACTCCACCGACTCCAGTGGTGGAAGTCAACGCTGCTGTTCCAATCGGGAACAGCTTTGAACTGCTGAGGAGGGTACGGAAGAATGCTCCAACCGCTACACTGAAAAGATCTCCTCCGCCTGCGGAGAGAGTCCCAGAAACAAGGCAAGAACGGCCCCCTCAACGGCTATCCTCAAGAATTTATAAAGTTTGGAGGAGGGTTCAAGACTCCGTTATCGACACGGATCACTCCCGTCAACGAAAAAAGGCGAAGGTGGAAAAAGACGAGGACCGTCCTATTAAACAGCGGGGGACAGCAGCTGCTAGGATGCCCCCTTCAACGGTTCCTTCAACCTCAACGGCCCACAAAAGAAGGAGGCCAGAGAAAACTTCCGCGTCAGCGGCAAAAGTTAAAAATAGTGAACCTAAACGCCCCAAGTCAGGGGGCATAACAGTTTATACGGTTTACATGGCATCGGAAAAAGAAGATAGCCGCATATCAACAGGTCATAGACCGCACACGAGGTCAGTGACCAAGGCTCAGGAGCAGCAGCAGAAGCTCCAAGAAATGATGACTACAATGGCTGCACTCACTGAGCCAAAAGAAACCTCTGAAACGTCTTCGGATGAGCGTCAAGAACAAGAAACCGACACTGACTTTTTACGCAGAGTCCTCGAAAAGAGGGACAAAGAAGCTGCAGAGCAAGCGGCTAACATAAAACAGATGGCGCTCCTCTTCCAAGATATGGTAGGGATGATGTTACAGCCGGACCCTCCTGCTGAAGATCCTTCGATCGTCCTTGAAGACGACAGGGGAGAAACGTCAAATCCTCCGCCGGCTCTGTCAACAGCCAAGGAGGAGGCAATCTCCAAAGTTGACCTAGACGAATATATAGCTCAGCAGATCCGGGTTCATCAGGCGAATGAAGCGGCTGGGCAAATTGTTAGAACCGGACGACCGTATCCGGGCTGGTATGACCAAATCAGTTACCCGCCAGGATATACGATCCCTAAATTCCACGTATATAAAGGGACAGGGAATCCGCATCAGCATGTCGCTCAATTCAGGGCCTTATGCGGCAATACTGGAGGCGATGACAAATTGTTGCTACGTCAGTTCGTCGGCAGCTTAGCAGAAACAGCCTTTGAATGGTATTCGGAGCTACCTAACGACTCTGTCAAAACATTTGCAGAAATGGAACTGCTGTTTACACAAAGATTCGCGAGTGCTAGTGAACGCACCCCGATAACAGCACTAATAAATGCCAGGATAAGGCCAAGCGAAACGTGGGTTCAATACGCAACACGATGGCGGAACCTATAGTCGAAATGCGAACAATGCATAGAAGAGGCACCTGCAGTAGGCATGTTTGTAGGCACTCTCGATCCGCAGGCGACCATCTCGCAATTCATGATGTTCTTCAGGCCGACCACCTTCCAGGCCTTGATTGACAAATTAGCCCAAATGGACCAGATGGGCCATAGACCGTCTCCTCCAAAATCAGATTCCCGAGATGAGAAAGGAAAAGGGAAAGCGATCGTCGTCGCCAATGCTCAACAACAGTCGAGCAACTCAAAGCCGGTCGTTCGCCAAAACAACGTGCGTCCACGCCCATCTCTCGAAGAGAGGCTAGGACGTCCTTACTCGTTTCCTCAGAATAAAACGAGAAGACTGTTTGAGCTGGCAGTGCGTAACAGACTCATCAATCTGCCGAGTCCAAAGCGTTTGTCGCAGCCAGGCGATCTTAATAATCCCAATTATTGCCCTTACCACCAAACGGTAAGTCACCCGATTGAGGATTGTTTCGTCTTTAAGGGATGGATCGAGGATCAATACCTGCAAGGCAAGTTCGCGCTGTCTGAAAGCTATAAGGTAAACCCACCACAGCCGCACTCTCCAAAGAAGACGGACACGCCGGGGGCAGCTTGTTCTTTAGTCAAGGATGAAAACAATGGAGAAAACTCATCGGATGAATCCGAAGACTACGTAGCGACTTGTCATATGATTTCTCATTCACTGACGGATGATAAGGAGGCTCCTTGCGCTGAGAAACCAATGGCGAATCCTGAGCCGGAGATTCTACAGCCATCAGACGAGTTGATCGATGTCTTCCTAAGTGAAATTCGTCTGAAATCAAAAGCCAATCAAGAGCGTGAAATGGCCATACTAGAAAGAACCAAGGTATTCCCGTCAAATCAAAAGCCATACACTGCGGGTAAAAACAAATTCAAGATGAGGAAACGGTTCGCCAAAGCTCTATCAGTAGGAATGAAGCTACCTCCCTCTGAAGAAATTTCTTTCTCTGAGGTAGAGATGCACCCTAACTTCTGTTTATATCATCAGAAGATCATACATCCTACCGAAGACTGCGAGTCCTTTAACTGTTGGTGGCAAGGGTATGTCGCTCAAAAGCAACATTTCGACAGGACAAAGTGTGAAGCTTGTGGACATCGGAAAAATACGATATATGAGCGCAAAAGAGCCGCCGCAAACTGTCATATAGTCGACTTCAAGGAATCACAAATTATCACCTTTGGAAGCGACTCTGACGAAGAAGCTATCCCCAACTTTTCCCTCGGGGAATCTATTTCGAAAATAAAGGAATTGAGAAGCTGCGAGAACGTTCAGCCATGTAATCGCACGCTATTCGAAAAAAATCTCGGCCCCGTAAACAAGGGACCGAACAAAAAGAATAAAGGAAAAGGAAAAACGGCCCTCGTCGCCAGCGCTCAACAACAATCAGGTGACCCTAGACCGGTTGCTCACCAAAGCAACAAGCGGCCACCCCTCCAAGAAAAGTTGAAACGTCCTTACTCGTTTCCGCAAGATAAAACAAGGGGACTGTTCGAGCTGGCGGTGTGCAACAGACTCATCAATCTGCCGGGTCCAAAACGTCCGTTGCAGCCAGGCGATCTTAATAATCCCAATTATTTCCCTTACCACCAAACAGTAGGTCACCTGATCGAGGACTGCTACGTCTTCAAAAACTGGGTTGAAGACCAATACCAACATGGCGAGTTTGCGCTGTCTGAAAACTGGAAGGTGAGTCCGCCGCAACCGCACGCTCCGAAAAAGACGGATACGCCGGGGGCATCATGCTCATTCATGGGGAAGGACCCATAGATCGAAAAGTCAATAAACTAGATATTCGCCTCAAATACGGCGACGGCGGACCGAGATGTCCTTAAACTAATGATGGACCGCAATGTCCTAAAACTTGCAAAGGACCGAAACGTCCTTAAACTAATACCGCAGCATCTTTAGGCTGACGAGGTGAATAAAAAAAATATATAAATAAAGAAAAATATAATAAATAAAAACGGTATGTCCATAAGCAAAAAGGGCACGGATGAAAACCCGAAAGGGCTCCGTGAGTAAAAACAGCAGGGCTACCGGCGAGTGTTCATGAAAACCCGAAAGGGCGCGACCTCGTAAAAAAAAAGAAAAAACAAAACAAAACAAAACAAAACAAAAAAAACGGTATGTCCATAAGCAAAATGGGCACGGATGAAAACCCGAAAGGGCTCCGTGAGTAAAAACAGCAGGACTACCGGCAAGTGTTCGTGAAAACCCGAAAGGGCGCGACCTCGTAAATAAAAAAAAAGAGAGAGACGGTATGTCCATAAGCAAAACGGGCACCGATGAAAACCCGAAAGGGCTCCGTGAGTAAAAACAGCAGGGCTACCGGCGAGTGTTCGTGAAAACCCGAAAGGGCACAACCTCGTTAAAAGACACTTATAAGGTCCCCTCGACCTTGTAAGGAGAAACCACCCGCGTGAGATCTTTACGACTCACAAAGGGAGCAGCACACTTAGGGATCCTCACGATTCCTAAGGAGAAAATACACTTGCGAGATACTCACGACTCGTAAGGAGAACTCTCTTATGGACCCTCACGGCTCATAAGATTTGAAAGTCTTAAGTTACAGAGACCTAAACCTGTGCTTAAGCAACCCCCACAACTTTCGTTATGGCCCTACAAGTGGTCCAATACTGGCTCTTGTATACAATCCACGGGCGTGAATAAACATTTCCCTAACAAAGTCTCATCCGTGACTAGGGATATGCTCGTACAGCAAACAACACTTGTAAGTCCTCTCGATTTACAAGGAGAAAACCCTCTTGTAGGATCCTTACGACTTACAGAGGAACATGCACTTAGGAATCCTCACGATTCCCAAGGAGAAAATACACCTACAAGATCCTCACGACTTGTAGGGAGAAATACCTTTGTGAAACCCTTACGGCTCATGAAGTCAAAAGCCTTAGTCAACAGGACCTTAACCCTGTTCGCTAAGCCCCCTTTGTTCGACATCGACGGAGGAAGATGATGATTCGCTCCTGGCAATATCCCAGTTATAGCAATACTGATGCCTAAATCGGTATCAAATTCCAAGTCCTTTCATGGCAGATGATGATTCGCTCCTGGCAATATTCCGGTTGTAGCGATGCTGATGCTGAGATTGGCACCAAATTCCAAGTTCTACGCTCGAGATAAAAATCAGCGAGCTGAGAATGCATATTAAATAGCCGAAATGATGGGGCAACTTGCAACAAAACCAGCAAGTAAAACCGTATGCACACGAAATATCCGAAATGATTGGGCAACTCGTAATAAAAAAAAACAGCGAGTAAAAAAAAATATATAGCCGAAATGATTGGGCAACTCGCAATAAAAAACAGCGAGTAAAAATAAAATAAATAGCCAAAATGATAAGGCAACTCGCAATAAAAAGCAGCGAGTAAAAAGAAAAAATAGCCGAAATGATTGGGCACCGCGAAAAATAGCCGAAATGATTGGGCAATCGCGATTTTCGCGATATAAAAAGCTGAAATGATAAAGCATCGCGGAAAGAATAAAAAAATGAAAGAATGAAACTTTTTGCCCTACAGGTGAAATCACATCGATCCCTGTATACAATCCAGGGGCACAGATAAAGAGGGAACCATACCTTCCCAACAGGCTCTATCAGAAAGCGAAGCCAAATCTCGACGGTTCATAGACAACCTAGAGACAATCTCGACATTTGTCGCAATATTACAGACACGATGTCAACAAATGAAGCAAACGAAGATCCCGAGCTTAAGGGTCTCGACGTCAACATCGACAACTTAGAGATCACCAACGGCGTTTCTCCTCACTCCAACTAGATGCAGACATGATGTCGACAACCGACCTCAGAATCGCAACGAAACGGAACCATGGCAAAGTCTCTAGTTCCAAATCTCAATGGCCACATCTGCAGCCTGGAGACCAACAACGGTGTGCCTCCTCATTCCAGCAGGACACAGATGTTACACCATCAAGCGGAGCGATGGCAAAATCCCAGCTTCACCTCAGCATTCTTCTCGATACAGTAGACGCAATGTCAACAACAGCGTTCCTCCGCAGTCCAGCTGGAGGCAGATGCAACGTCAACAAAAGACCTCACGGTCGAAACAAAGTGGAGTAACGGCAAAATCCTAACTCCACCTTAGCATTCGTCTCGTTACAGCAGACGCAATGTCAACAACGGCGTTCCTTCGCAGTCCAGCAGGGTGTACATCCAAAGTTAACAAAAGACCCCATGGTCGAAACCAAGCGGAGTGACGGCAAAATCCCAGCTCCACCTCAGCATTCGTTTCAATACACCAGACGCAGTGTGAGCAAATGAAGCGAAGGCCAAATTCCTAGCTTCAAGGTCTTAACGGCAAGTCATATAAAGCCTGAAAGACCACCAGAGATCATCTCACATGGAGTGGTCACCTCCTCGACGTTCGTTTCGATACAGCAGAAGAGTTGTCACCCCAGCGTTCTTCCTCCAGCAGGGATTCGGACGTGACAAAGCAAACGAAGCGAAGGCCACATTCCTAGCTTCAATGTCTTTACGGTAACTCACATAAAACCGGAAAGACAATCGGAGATCATCTCGCACCAGCACAGAGTGGTCACCATCTTGACGTTCGTCTCGATACAGCAGACGAAATGTCAACCCCAGCGTTCTTCCTCCAACATGATTTGGACACACCAAAGCAAACGAAGCGAAGGCCACATTCCTAGCTTCGACGTCTTGACGGTAACTCATATAAAACCGGAAAGACAATCGGAGATCATCTCGCACCAGCACAGAATGCTCACCACCTCGACGTCCGTCCCGATACAGCAGATGAGATGTCACCCCAACGTTCGTCTCGATACAGCAGACGCAACGTCATCAAACAAACGGAGCCACGGCGAAATCCCTAGTTCCCACCGCAACATTCGTCTCGATACAGCAGACGCAATACCAGCAAACGAAGCAAAGGCCAAATTCCTAGCTTCAGGGTCTTGACGGCAACTCACATAAAGCCCGAAAGACTATCGGAGATCATCCCCACACCAGCGCGGAGTGGTTATGACTCATCGGGGCTCACCAAAATAAGCCTAACCTCAAGTAAAAAGCGACATGGCAAATTCCTAACGCTTGCTCTTCCGACGGTCAAACAGCCAAGGAGGATTGCTTGAAGACGTCTTGTCCAGCCCCCGAAGGGATCAGAGACACGGCAGTCGCAGGGCTACTCGAACAGCACGATTGCCTATCGAGGAATATATCAGCTTATGCGACGGTACGATGGCCAAAACCCTAAGTACCACCAACCTTAACGGGCTTCTGTCGTAAAGAGCAGAGGTTAAATGCGACGTTAAGATGTTCTTGCGAGAAACGCTCGATTCGTCTCGACTTGCGAAAAAAATTGTTGAGGCGGCTCGACTCGTGAGATAAAGCCTTAGGCAGTGGGCATAAAAGAAGCATGTTTCCTAAGCACTGAGACCCTGCAAGTTGACCCAAAACGGTCTCTTGCATACCATCTACGGGTCTCACTCTCCAACATCGAACTTCGACAAGGAGGGAAACAACCGCTTACAGGTCCTCTCGACTCGTAAGAGGGAAAAATTCTCTTGTAGGATCCTTACGACTTGTAAGAGAAAACTACACTTAGGAATCCTCACGATTCCTAAGGAGAAAACCCACCTACGAGATCCTCTCGATCCGTAGGGAGAAAAGTCTCTATGAGACCCTCACGGCTCATAGAGTTGAAAAGTCTTAGGCAGCAGATCTGAACCTGCGGCCTAAGCCATCGCTATCTCTTGGAAAAAACTAAGTTATCTGCCAATTATGCTTATCAAAGACAACATGCTGATAATAAGAGAAAGAAGAAAGATACAGAAAGAACATCCGATTTACATTTGATCAGGCGTTCGAGACGCATTCATTTATGCGTGGGCAGGAGACTCAGGACGAGAAATAAGACAAGCTGAAATAAAAAAAAAGGAGGGTTTCCATTCATATTGCTAAAAATTCTTACAATCACAAGAGCAATGAATAAGAAACATTATTCAAATTATTACAACGGTATAACCTCAGATCCGGGGCACGGATTGAGGAATTCAAAAGTAAGGCCATCCAGAGTTCTTCTGGCATTTCTAATTATTCTTATGCGCAGCCTCTCGCGCTCTTCTGTGTCAAGATCATCGGCAAGCCCTCCCGGCCTTCGATAAGTAGCAACCATCATCGTCTGCTGGAAGTTTGGTGTAGGATGTCAATGAGGCTGTCCCGCCGTTTCTTCGAGATCAGCCACGTCAGGTACACTGAATGCACCTTGTCCTCGGCATCATCCAGCGCATTGAGCGGCAGGGCCTCGTGAAGACCCGGAAGTGCTCTCCATATTGCTCCCAGCACGACTTTCAAAAGAGCCGAACGACGGGGTAGCAGCCAACCACCGGTTGCGTTCAGACGACCCATGACCTCTGCATATTGAGCGTCTGTAAACTCCTGGTTTTGTTGACGACCCTGTGCGCGGATATCGTCATAGGTGATGAACTCGTGCAAACTGTATAGATGCACCGCCATTATGCCTGGAGGAAATACCACAGGAAGATTAGCGATAGAAGAAAAATAATATACATAGAGGGCTAAATTCCTAGAGAGCAAAGCTCTGTTCAGGGATTAAAACCCATGAACAAAAGCTTAATGAAACCCCAATAGGGATCTCTTTAGACCAAAAGATCTGTGAGAGCAAAGCTCTTTGACTGAGATCAATTCAAATTAATTTGATTTACATTAATTTTACCTAAAGTTTCTAACTTTGAGAATGAGCAAAGCTCTGCTAGTGAAACCCCAATGGGGATCTCTTTAGATCAAAAGATCTATGAGAGCAAAGCTCTGCTGGTTAAGGTTAATTAAAATTAATTTAATCAAAGAATCAATTTTACCTAAAATTTTTCTAAAAACTTTGGAAAGGAGAGCAAAGCTCTGGAGTTCTTGAAGGCAAGAGCAAAGCTCTGAAGTTTTTTGAAAATAAAAATCTGAAAGATGATAAGCATCTGTGGGGGACCAAAGGTCCTATTTATAGGCATCAAGTGCCTCTTCGACTTCCGAAAGTTGTCACGGCGGTTGGAATTCCGCCACCGTTGCGCTCACGTTTGGGGCCACGTAAGCGCAACGGTGGGGGGGCATTTGTTTCGCCCAATCAGAGCAAAGCTCTGTTGAAATTCAAAATTCAAAAATTCTGAAGCAACGCTTCAAGTCTCGGGCGCAACGCGCCACATGTCAGGCGCTGATACGTCGGCGCAGCGCCCAAGAAGGCGCACCCAATCAGAGCAAAGCTCTATTAAAGGAAGCAACGCTTTGGTTGCGCAGGCACTGCGCTGCGCGACACGTGTCAGCGCAGTTGCGCTGCGTGACACGTGTCAGCGCAGATGCGCTAGCGCAGTTGCGCTGCGCTGTGCACTGCGCGACACGTGTCACGCGCTGGGGCATCTGCGCCAAACAGAATTAAAATTTTAAGAAATCTTTTCTGTTCTTGTTAAAACAAAAAGATTTTCTTCTGCAAAGCAGAAGCTCTTGGATCAAAGATCCAATGGTGGGGAAAATTCCCCAAATCATTCAGAGAAAGATCTCTTTAACAAATTTAACTAATTTATGGGCACTATAAAAAGGACCCTAGGCCTCAATTAAAAGGCATCAACATCTTTCTAAAAAAAAATGGGAGAGAAGAGAACTCTGAGAAACTCCTCAAGAATAAAAAAAGGTAAAAAACCTTTAGAAAAAAGAGAAAGTTCTCTTATGAACAGATCATAGATCTAAAAACAAGATCAATGATCTTTAATAAAAATAAAATAAAACAAAAATAGTGCTTTGCACTTTTCATGAACCTTTGGTTCTCTGAGATAAGAAAAATAAGAAAAAACTTATTTTTCTTTGATCTAAATTAGATCAAGAAATCAAATAGTGCTTTGCACTTCTGTTCTTGAATCTAAAAGATTCTTGGTGCTTTGCACTTGCAAACTGCGCTGTTGCGCTCTTGGGAGAGAGCCACGTGTCAGCATCTAAACCACTTGCGCTATGAAATAAGAGCTTTGATCTCTGGAGTTGGCGCAACTCACCAGAGCGCGCCACGTGTCAGCAGCGCAACAGCGCAGCGCACTGCACTGTTGCGCTTGCGCTCACCAGAGCGCGCTACGTGTCAGCAGCGCAACAGCGCAGTGCACTAGCACAGCGCACTGCACTGTTGCGCTTGCGCTCACCAGAGCATGACACGTGTTTTCACCACAAGCGCTTGCGCTCAGTGAGTGGCGCAAAGCGCCTAACAAATGCAATGCAGGGCCAAGCCCAATTAAAAGACCAAACAGGCCTAATTAAATTGATGCTCTGCATCATTTATAAATGGGCAAAGCCCAAACAAAAATAATAAAATGCTATGCAGATGCCTTGCAGAGCCCAAAATAAATTAATGCTCTGCATCTTTTATGGGCGAGCCCAAACAAGAAAGTAGAAGTAATGCAATGCATTATTTAAGTGTGGGCAAAGCCCTAGCACAGGTCTAATGGACTAAAAATAAATAAAATGTTGAACATTTTCAACTGGACTTAGCCCAATTCTGGCCGTAAGTCCTTAAATTAAATTGAACTGAGCACAAATGCTCTCTCAAATCAATTTATATCCGGTTCGAGGGTACATCTTCGAACTCCTTTGACATCCATCGTTGTAATTCCTCAACGACGTCAAAGAGGTGACAGGTCCCAACGACCACACATCAATACGGACTGCGGGGTCCTTAAACTCATGGACCGAAACGTCCCTAAACTAATATTGGACCGAAACGTCCTTAAACTAATGGTGGACCACCACGTCCCTAAACTGGAACATGGACCACTACGTCTCTAAACTGGAACAATAGAGCTCCCAAATGCTCTTTTGCCGGATCTAAACGGTCCCGTTTAAGTTGATCTTAGCCCCAAATACGGCTAACGTGTCCTTAAACATTTAAATGGACTATAAAACTCCAAATCGACTTTGGTTCAAGGGTACATCTCTGAACTCCTCTGACATCTGCCGTTGTAATCCTTCAACGACGTTAGAGAGGTGACGAGTCCCGATGGCCAGATATTAAATGGATTATCACGTTAAGTTGATCTTAGTCTCAAACAGGACTGTATTCTTAACGAACGTTTAAGTTGATCTTAGCCGCAACGCGACTAATGCATCCTTAAACTAAAAACACCAAACCCAAATCTAAGTAAATACGGATTTGGACTAGTCCACGTCCTACGGGTGACGGCATTATTCAGTCTCCGTATACAATCCACGGGCAACCACAAACAAAACAAACACACACGACACGAAGTGAAATTCCGGAGAAGGAGAAAGTTGTTACCGCGATGCGGTAGCGTAATTAACTGCAGGGGCTTGCGCCTGCAGGGAAGAGCATCCCCACAATCAAAAACCCCTCAAGCGAGGGGGAATCTGATGAAGTCTGCTACATCGGCCGCATCCGTCTAGACCTCCGATACACGGTGTCATAAATCAACTTGGCATCTTCGGAGAGGTAGACGGATAAAACCATATAGCATCTGTCCTGAATCTCAGCGTCAGGACATAGCGGTCCTGTGCGCCGTCCTTCGGAGGGGAACAGTGTCGCGCAGCGCAGTGCTTGCGCAACTGAAGCGTTGCTTCCTTTAATTTTGCTTAAAATAGAGCTTTGCTCTGATTGGGCGCGCCTTCTTGGGCACTGCGCTGATGCATCTGCACCTGACACGTGGCGTGTTGCGCGCAGCGCAAAGAATCTGAAGCGTTGCTTCATTATTTAGATTTTCAAGATAGAGCTTTGCTCTGATTGAGGGAAGATGAAACGTTGCTTCATCTCCCGCCTCAGAATTTGAACAGAGCTTTGCTCTGATTGGGATAAACAAATGCCCCCCACCGTTGCGCTTACGTGGCGCCAAACGTGAGCACAACGGTGGCAGAATTCCAACCGTTGCGGCATCTTTGGAAGCTGAAAGGGCACTTGATGCCTATAAATAGGACCTTTGGTCCTTCACAGATGATCATCATCTCCAAAAATTTTATTTTCAGAATCTCAGAGCCCTGTTCTTGTTTTTAAGAACTCTTAGATTTTCTTTTAAAGGAACTATTTAGGTAAGAATTAGTCTTGAATTAAATCAATTTTAATTAATAGAGCTTTGCTCTTATAGATCTTTGATCTAAAGAAAACCCATTTAGGGTTTCACTTAGCAGAGCTTTGCTCTAAAAGGGGTCCAAAGAGAACTCAGGAGAACCCTGTTAAGGTTCCATTAATAGAGCTTTGCTCTATAAAAGATTTTTCTTGTATTTTCTCATTTCATTAGTGGAGCTTTGCTCCTTCCAGATCATACAAAAGAAATCTTAGGAGTTTTTCATTGATCTTGGAGTTTAAAGATGGCATTTTATTCCTCGGTACATTATATTGCTTTTCTTAATCAGTCTTTCTGACAATTTTGTTGATTCTCTTTCACAGAAACAATGGACGCCCATATGTATGCTCTTAATGAGATCATCTCTTACGGGGACATACGCCGACTTGGCCGCTCTCAAGATCGAGAGTTCAAAAACGCGGAGTGTGCTGAAATCATGAGCCGTTTCGACGCATACAACGGTCCTCTGCTTCCCCGGCGTTCCTCCCTTCTTAAGCTTATCGTGGGAGCCATCTGGGAAGCGCTTCCCCTGTTCTGTTCCGGTGTGCCGCTTAGGGCGCTGGATGCCGCTGAGGATAAGGTGCACTCGGTGTACCTGTTGAACTTTATCTCAAAGAGACGGCGAGACAGTCTTATCGATCTCTTGCACGAGGTTTTTCAACAGTCTGCCATACTCGCTGCTTATCGGAGGGTGGAAGACATCAGGGGGGACCCTGACGCTTGTGCTCGCGAAAGAAAGCATACTAGGATGGTCCGCGAGGCTTGGAAGGTCATAGATAGGGTCGCTTTTGAATTCCTCAATCCATGCCCTGGATCTGAGATTATTCCATTGTAACTTTCGTTTATTGTTTTTATGACTGTAAGAACTTCGGGCAATATTAATGGAAATTTTTTTTTATCCCAGCTTGTCTTTATTATATATCTTTTGTCCTGAGTCTTTTTGCCTATGCATGAATGAACGTGTCTTGAACGCTTGATCAAATGTAAATCGGATGCTCTGTCTGTTGCTTTTCTTCTTTCTCAGCATGTCGTCACAATTAGCAGGTAATAAAGTAAGCTTCTTGATTTCTTCACGAGATAGCGAGGGCTTAGGCCGCTGGTTCAGATCCGCCGCCTAAGACTTTTCAACTCTATGAGCCGTGAGGGTCTCGTAGAGGTTTTTCTCCCTACGGATCGAGGGGATCTCGTAGGTGGGTTTTCTCCTTAGGAATCGTGAGGATCCCTAAGTGTGTTTTCTCTTATAAGTCGTAAGGATCTTATAAGAGATTTTTCCCTCTTACGAGTCGAGAGGACTTGTAAGAGGTTGTTTCCCTCCTTGTCGAGTTTCGAGTTTGGAGAGTGAGACCCGTGGATAGTGTGCAAGAGACCGTTTTGGGCCAACTTGCAGGGTCCCAGTGGTTAGGAAATAGGCTCATTTTATGCCTACTGCCTAAGGCTTTATCTCGCGAGTCGAGCCGCATCAAGAATTTCCCGCAAAGACATCAATTTCTTCACAAGTCGAGACGAATCGAGCGTTTCTCGCAAGAGCATCCTAACGTCGCATTTGACCTCTGCTCTTTACGACAGAAGCCCGCTAAGGTCGGTGGTACTTAGGGTTTTGGCCATCGTACCGTCGCATAAGCTGATATAGTCCTCGATAGGCAATCATGCTGTTCGAGTAGCCCTGCGACTGCCGTGTCTCTGATCCCTTCGGAGGCTGGACAAGACGTCTTCAAGCAATCTTCCTAGGCAGTTTGACCGTCGGAAGAGTAAGCGTTAGGAATTTGCCATGCCGCTTTTTACTTGAGGTTAGGCTCATTTTAGCAAGCCCCGATGAGTCATAACCACTCCGCGCTGGTGTGGGATGATCTCCGATAGTCTTTCAGGTTTTATGTAAGTTGCCGTCAAGACCCTGAAGCTAGGAATTTGGCCTTTGCTTCGTTTTGCTGGCATCGCGTCTGCTGTATCGAGACGAATGTCGCGGTGGGAACTAGGGATTTTGCCATGGCTCCATTTGTTTGATTGTCGCGTCTGCACCCTGCTGGAGGAAGAACGCTGGAGTGACATCTCGTCTGCTGTATCGAGACGAATGTCGTAGTTGTCTCTAGGTTGCTGGTGAACCGTCGAGATTTGGAACTAGGGATTTTACCGTGGTTCCATTTGTTTGATGATGTTGCGTCTGCTGTGTCGAGACGAACGTTGGGGTGACATCTCGTCTGCTGTATCGAGACGAACGTCGAGGTGGTGACCACTCTGTGCTGGAGCGAGATGATCTCCGGTTGTCTTTCTGGTTTTATATGAGTTACCGTCAAGACGTTGAAGCTAAGAATGTGGCCTTCGCTTCGTTTGCTTTAGTGTGTCCAAATCCTGTTGGAGGAAGAACGCTCGGGTTGACATTGCGTCTACTGTATCGAGACAAACGTCTAAATAAAGCTGGGATTTTGCCGTCGCTTCGCTTTGTTTCGACCGCAAGGTCTTTTGTTGGCGTTGTATCTGCATCTTGATGGACTGCGAAGGAACGCCTTTATTGACATCTCATCTGCTGTAACGAGACGAATGCTCAGATGGGCTTTAGGTTGTCTGTGAACCGTCGAAATTTGGTTTCGCCTTTTTATGGAGCATGTTGGGAAGGTATGTTTCCCTCTTTGTTTGTGCTCCTGGATTGTATACAGGAATCGATGTGATCTAACCAGTAGGGCCAAAGTTTTATCATCATTTTTTTTTAATGTCCGCGATGCTCTATCATTTCAGCTTTATATCGCGAAGGTCACGATTACCCAATCTTTTCGGCTATTTTTCGCGGTGCCCAATCATTTCGGCTATTTATTTTATTTTTACTCGCTGCTTTTTATTGCGAGTTGCCCAATCATTTCGGCTATTTTGCATGCATACATTTTACTTGCTGCTCTTTTTTTTTTATTGCAAGTTGCCCCATCATTTCGGCTATTTCGTATGCATGTGCGGCCTACTGGCCTTTCGTCGTAAACCTGAAATTAGACACCGATCTCGGCATCAGCATCGCTACAACTGGGATATTTCCAGGAGCGAATCATCATTTGCCTCTGTCGTTGTCGAACAAAGGAGGCTTAGCGAACAGGGTTAGGGTCCTGTCGACTAAGGCTTTTGACTTCATGAGCCGTAAGGGTCTCACAAAGGTATCTCTCCCTACGAGTCATGAGGATCTCGCAGGTGTGCTTTCTCCTTAGGAATCGTGAGGATTCCTAAGTGTATGTTCCTCTGTAAGTCGTAAGGATCCTACAAGAGGGTTTTTTTTTCTTATCAGTCGAAAGGACTTTATAAGGGTTGTTCGTCATGCGAACATATCCCCAGTCTCGAATGAGACTTGGTTAGGGAAATGCTTATTCGCGCCCGTGGATTGTATACAAGGGTCAGTATTGAGCCACTTATAGGGCAATATCGGAAGTTGGGGGGGTTGCTTAAGCCCAGGTTTAGGTCTCTATGACTTAAGACTTTCAAATCATATGAGCCGTGAGGGTCCCACAAGAGAGTTCTCCTTATGAGTCGTGAGGATCTCGCAAGTGTATTTTCTCCCTAGGCATCGTGAGGATCCCTAAGTGTGTTGCTCCCTTGTGAGTCGTAAAGATCTCACGCGGGTGGTTTCTCCTTATAAGGTCGAGAGGATCTTGTAAGTGTCCTTTAACGAGGTTGCGCCCTTTCGGGTTTTCACAAACACTCGCCGGTAGTCCTGCTGTTTTTACTCACGGAGCCCTTTCGGGTTTTCATCCGTGCCCTTTTTGCTTATGGACATACCACTTTTTTTTATTCTTTTTATTTTTATTTACCGTTTTTTTTACGAGGTCGCGCCCTTTCGGGTTTTCACGAACACTCGCCAGTAGCCCTGCTGTTTTTACTCACGGAGCCCTTTTGGGTTTTCATCCGTACCCATTTTGCTTGTGGACATACCGTTTTTTTTTGTTTTTTTTTACCACGCCGGCCTGAGGATGCCGCGGGTTGATAGTAGTTTAATGAGGTTTCGGTCATTTGCAAGTTTTAGGACATTGCGGTCCGTCATTAGTTTAAGGACGTTTCGGTCCGTTGTCGCCGTATTTGAGGCGAATATCTAGTTTATTGACTTTTCGGTCTATGAGGCTTTCTCTATGACTGAGCATGATGCCCTCGGCGTATCCATCTTTCTCGGAGCGTGTGGTTGTGGCGGGCTCACCTTCCAGTTTTCGGAGATGACGAACTTGCCCTGTTGGTATTGATCTTCAACCCAGTTTTTGAAGACGTAGCAATTCTCGATCAGATGACCTACCGTTTGATGGTAAGGGCAATAATTAGGATTATTAATATCGCCTGGCCGTAACGGACGTTTTGGACTCGGCAGATTGATGAGTCTGTCGCACACTGCCAGTTCGAACAGTCCCCTTGTTTTATCTTGCGGAAATGAGTAAGGACGTTTTAACTTTTCCTGGAGGGGTTGCCGCTTGTTGCTTTGGCGAGCAACCGGTCTAGGGTCACTTGATTGTTGTTGAGCGCTGGCGACGAAGGCCGTTTTTCCTTTTCCTTTATCCTTTTTGTTCGCTCCGTTGTTTGCGGTGCTGAGATTTTTTCCGAGTAGCGTGCGATTGCACGGCTGAACGTTCTCGCAGCTCCTCAATTCCTTTATTTTTGAAATAGATTCCACGAAAGAAGGGTTGGGGGTATCTTCTTCGTCAGAGTCGCTTCCAAAGGTGATAATTTGTGATCCCTTGGAGTCGGCTATATGACAATCGTCGGCGGCTCTTTTGCGCTCATTTATCGCATTTTTTCGGCGTCTACGAGCTTCACATTTTGCCCTGTCAAAGCGTTGCTTTTGAGCGACATACCCTTGCCACCAACAGTTAAAGGATTCACAGTATTTGGTAGGATGTATGATCTTCTGATGATATAAACAGAAGTTAAGGTGTATCTCTACCTCGGGGAGAGTATTTTCTTCAGAGGGCGGTAGCTTCATTCCTACTGATAGAGCTTTGGCGAACCTTTTCCTCGTCTTGAATTTGTTTTTACCTGCAGTGTATGGCTTTTGATTTGACGGGAATGCCTTGGCTCTTTCCAGTATGGCCATCTCACGCTCTTAATCGGCTTTTGCTTTCAGACGAATTTTATTTAGGAAGACATCGATCAGCTCGGCTGATGGCTGTAGAATTTCCTGTTCGGGGTTCGCCATTGGTTTCTCGGCACAAGAAGCCTCTTCATCATCTGCCAGTGAGTGAGAAATCACATGACAAGTCGCTACGTAGTCTTCGGATTCATCTGATGAGTTTTCTCCATCGTTTTCATCCTTGACTAAAGAACAAGCTGCCCCCAGCGTGTCCGTCTTCTTTGGAGAATGCGGCTGTGGTGGGTTTACCTTCCAGTTTTCCGACAGCGCGAACTTGCCTTGTAGGTACTGATCCTCGATCCATCCCTTAAAGATGAAACTATCCTCAATCGGATGACTTACCGTTTGGTGGTAATGGCAATAATTGGGATTATTAAGATCGCCTGGCTGCGACAGACGCTTTGGACTCGGCAGATTAATGAGTCTGTTGCGCACTGCCAGCTCGAACAGTCTTCTCGTTTTATTCTGAGGAAACGAGTAAGGACGTCCTAGCCTCCCTTCGAGGGATGGGCATGGACACACGTTGTTTTGGCGAACGACCGACTTTGAGTTGTTTGGTTGTTGTTGAGCATTAGCGACGACGATCGCTTTTCCCTTCCCTTTGTCATTTCGGGAGTCCGGCCTTGGAAGAGGGGGTTTATGGCCCATTTGATCCATTTGCGCTAGTTTGTCAATCAAGGCCTGGAAGGTAGTTGGCTTGAAGAACATCATGAATTGCGAGATGGTCGCCTGCGGATCGAGAGTGCTCACAAACATGCCTACCGCAGGTGCCTCTTCTATGCGTTGTTCGCATTTCGACCACAGGTTTCGCCATCGTGTTGCGTATTGGACCCACGTTTCACCTGGCCTTATTCTGGCATTTATTAGCGCTGTTATCGGGGTGCGTTCACTAGCACTCGTGAATCTTTGTGTAAACAGCAGCTCCATCTCTGCAAATGTTTTGACAGAGTCGTTAGGTAGCTCCGAATACCATTCAAAGGCTGTTTCTGCTAAGCTGCCAATGAATTGGCGAAGCAACGATTTGTCATCACCTCCCGTGTTGCCGTATAAGGCCATGAATTGAGCGACATGTTGATGTGGATTCCCTGTCCCTTTATATACTTGGAATTTAGGGATAGTATATCCCGGCGGGTAACCGATTTGGTCATACCAGCCCGGATAGGGTCGTCCAGTTCTAACAGTTTGCCCAGCTGCTTCACTCGCCTGATGAGCTCGTATTTGCTGACCTATATAGTCATCAAGCGCGGCCTTGGAAATGGTTTCTTTCTTGGCTGCTGAAAGAGCAGGAGGAGGATCAGATGTTTCCCCTCCGTCATTTCCGACAATGACTGGAGGGTCTTCAGCTGGAGGGTCCGGCTGTAACATCATCCCTACCATGTCTTGGAAGAGGAGTGCCATTTGTTTTATGTTAGCCGCTTGTTCTGCGGCTTCTGTGTCCTTCTTTTTGAGGATTCTACGTAAGAAGTCAGCATCAGTCTCTTGTTCGTGACGCTGTTCTGATGATACTTCCGAACTTTCTTTTGGTTCGGTAAGTGCAGCCATCACAGTCATCATTTCCTGAAGCTTCTGTTGCTGCTCTTGGGCTTTCGTCACAGATCGGGTGAGCGGTCGGTGACCCGTCGAAGCACGGCTTTCCTCCTTTCCGGAAGCCATATAAACGGTGTGCACCACCATGCCCCCAGACTTGGGGCATTTGTGTCTGGTGTCTTTGCGATTTGCCAAAGACATAGGGGCTTTTTGCGGCCTCCTTTTTTGAGTGATTGGAGTTGAGGGGGCCGTTGTAGTGGGCACCCAAGTAGCTTTTGCTTTTTGTGGCTTGACAGGGTAATCCTTCTCCTGCCGCACCTTCATCTTTTCTTGTCGGCGGAGATAGTTTTTATCAATTACCGACTTTTGGACCTGTCGCCAGACCTTGTAAATTTTAGAGGACATCCGTTGAGGAGGCTGCTCTAGCTTCTTCTCTGGAGTATTCTCTACAGGTGAAGGAGTTCGTTTCAACATCGCAGTAGGAGAGTTTCTGTGCACCGTATTCAGCAATTCAAAGCTGTTCCTGATTGGAACAGCAGCATCGATCCCCACCATTGGAGCTGGTGTAGTAAATCCAGAGGGGGAGTTGCCCCCAGCCTTTCTTACTCGACGCCAGTGGCGACGTCGAGCGTGTCTTGCGGATGGAGTCACCTCCGTTGTTGGATAAGCTTCTTTATGCCCCCTGCTCTGGGTAGGGGAAGCAGCTTTGGGGACTTCGCCTAGAGCAGCAACCGGAATGGCCAGCCTTGTAAAAACTGACTTTTCGGAAGGAGGAGCCTTTCCAATGATTTCGTCCGTTTGAGTCGGGATGGCTATCCGCTTTGGGATGGCAGATTCGGGTATCGCAGGTTTGCAGACGTTCTGGCCCAGTCCGTTGAAAACTGAGGTATTGAAACTGGGCGACCTGTTGAAAGGGGTCGCGGCAGTGGTAAGCCGATTAAAGACCAACTTCTCCGGGGTTTCTTGCAACGTCATTGTGGCATTGAAGCTCAACGGTGGGAGCATGGTCCCGAAGAATAATCCAGTGGTGGCTTGAGTTACCTGCTCTACTGGTATTTTGAAAAGGGAGGCCGTTTGGGGCCCATAAGCCACTCCTCCAGCAAGGACCGAGCGAGAGTTGCTGTTGCAGGCAGTGCAGTTTGAAGCCATTGATCTTCTGTTTTCTGCACGGAGCAAGACACCAAATCTTAGCACCTCGAATCCACAGGCAACCACAGTAAACCGCGATTCGTTCGCGAACACGACACACGAAGTGTGGAGTGGAAAGTGGAAAAGGTCCTACCGGGCGTGCCGGAATCTGTTCCCCTCCGAATGGCGGCGCACAAGACTGCGATGTCCTGACGCTGAGATTCGGGGCAGATGCTATTTGGTTTTATCCGTCCACCTCTCCGAAGATGCCAAGTTGATTTATGGCACCGTATATCGGAGGTTTAGACGGATGCAGCCGATATAGCAGACTTCGTCAGATTCCCCCTCGCTTGAGGGGTTTTTGATTGTGGGGACGATCTTCCCTGCAGGCGCAAGCCCCTGCAGTTAATTACGCTACCGCGTCGCGGTAACAACTTTCTCCTTCTCCAGAATTTCACTTCGTGTCGTGTGTGTTTGTTTTGTTTGTGGTTGCCCGTAGATTGTATACGGAGACTGAATAATGCCGTCGCCCGTAGGACGTGGATTAGTCCAAATCCGTATTTACTTAGATTTGGGTTTGGTGTTTTTAGTTTAAGGATGCATTAGTCGCGTTGCGGCTAAAATTAACTTAAACATTCGTTAAGGATACGATAGTCCTGTTTGAGACTAAGATCAACTTAACGTGATAATCCATTTAATATCTGGCCACCGGGACTCGTCACCTCTCTAACGTCGTTGAAGGATTACAACGGCAGATGTCAGAGGAGTTCAGAGATGTACCCTTGAACCAAAATTGATTTGGAGTTTTATAGTCCGTTTGAATGTTTAAGGATACGTTAGCCGTGTTTGGGGGCTAAGATCAACTTAAACGGGATCGTTTAGATCCGGCAAAAGAGCATTTGGAGGCTCCATTGTTCCAGTTTAGGGACGTAGTGGTCCATAGGTAGTTTAGGGACGTGGTGGTCCATATTCCAGTTTAGGGACGTGGTGGTCCATGTTCCAGTTTAGGGATGTGGTGGTCCGACATTATTTTAAGGACGTTTCGGTCCAACATTAGTTTAAGGACGTTCCGGTCCACTATTAGTTTAGGGACGTTCCGGACCAACATTAGTTTAGGGACGTTTCGGTCCAACATTAGTTTAGGGACGTTTCGGTCCACGAGTTTAAGGACCCCGCAGTCCATATCCATGTGTGGTCGTTGGGACCCGTCGCCTCTCTGACGTCGTTGAAGGATTACAACGAGAAGTGTCAGAGGAGTTCGGAGATGTACCCTCGAACCGGAGGTAAATTGATTTAGGGAGCAGCCGTGCTCAGTAAATTTAATTTGAGGACTTATGGCCACGACTGGGCTAAGTCCAGTTTCAATATTCTTTTGTCTTTGGCCTATTGGACTTGTGCTAGGGCCTTGCCCCTTCACTGCATTATTTTTCTTTGTTTTGGTTGGGCTCTGCCCTTTATAAATGATGCAGAGCATCTATTTTGTTTGGGCTCTGCCCTTTTCTTTAATAATGCAGAGCATTAAGTACTCTGATAGTGCCCCACGTGGCTTGTCAGGCGCTTTGCGCTAAGTAATGAGCGCAAGCTCATATGGTGGTGACACGTGTCACGCTCTGGCGAGCGCAAGCGCAACAGCGCAGTGCGCTGTGTCAGTGCGCTGCGCTGCTGCGCTACTGACACGTAGCGCTTCCTGGTGGCTTGCGCCAATACAGGAGCGCAACAGCGCAGTTCCTGCAAGTGCAGAGCACTGTTTTATCTTTTGATCTATTTTAAATCAAAGAAAACAAGTTTTTCTTATTTTCAAGGAACCAATGGTTCATAAGCAAGTGCAAAGCACTATTATTAGTTAGTTTTTTCTTGTTTAAAGAACCAGTGGTTCATGAGAAGTGCAAAACACTGTTCTTTTTTTTATGAAGATCATTGATCTGGTTTTTAGATCAATAATCTATTAGAAGAAATTTCTTCTTTTTTGTGAATGTTTTTACCTTTTTTTTTGGAATTTTTCTCAGAGTTCTCTCTGTTTGAAGCTTCTTGATTTTTTCCAAAATGTTGATGCCTTTGAATTGAGGTCTAGGGGTCTTTTTATAGTGCCCATATATTAGTTAAATTTGTTAGAGAGATCTTTCTTTGAGTGATTTGGGAAATTTTCCCCACCGTTGGATCTTTGATCCAAGGGCTTCTGTTTTACAGAAGAAAATCTTCTTGTTTTAATAAGAACAGAAAAGATTTCTTTAGAATTTTAATACTGTTTGGCGCAGATGCCCCAGCGCGTGACACGTGTCGCGCAGCGCACAGCGCAGCGAAACTGCGCTAGCGGATCTGCGCTGACACGTGTCGCGCAGCGCAAAGCGCAGCACAACTGAGCTAGCGCATCTGCGCTGACACGTGTCGCGCAGCGCAGTGCTTGCGCAACTGAAGCGTTGCTTCCTTTAATTTTGCTTAAAATAGAGCTTTGCTCTGATTGGGCGCGCCTTCTTGGGCGCTGCGCTGATGCATCTGCGCCTGACACGTGGCGTGTTGCGCGGAGCGCAAAAAATCTGAAGCGTTGCTTCATTATTTAGATTTTCAAGGTAGAGCTTTGATCTGATTGGGGGAAGATGAAGCGTTGCTTCATCTCCCGCCTCAGAATTTGAACAGAGCTTTGCTCTGATTGGGGTAAACAGCTATGCTTTATGTAATTTATTTATATATTTCCGTATCATCATCATCATCATCATCATCATCATCATCATACAGCTATATCTATATAATTTATACACCGTAGTTATTTAACGTTAATCGGTTTTATAATATAAAATGTATGAAAGTTTACAACTTGCGATATGCTATAATTATATCTATAAAAATATATATATCATCGTAATATTTCTTATTATTATCTTTAATTAGTTTATAATCTGCATTTTATAATATTATATAAAATATAGTTTGAAAATATTATATTTTACATATGAAACGTCGTTGCAAAGCGGATACGACAAATCTGAAATTTACTGTACACCTTACCTTATAAAATTCATTATAAATCATAGAAAAATCATCAGTATACGTTCTTTAGTTCGTTACGAAGCTAACTTAGAATACTATAACTTTATAAAATATTTACTTGCAAAATAAATTGTTTAAACAACGTAAAATGCAAATGAAAGTATCTCTAAACTGCTGTCCAGGGAAATTCTAGCAGCAAACTTTCAACTTCGAATGTTCATAGATTTTTGTAGGAACAACCTGAGATACTTCAACTTATAAAAATAAAAACCTTATTGAATTATATTTATTTTGGTATAAGACACGTCCCTTTTGGAGAGCGTTTGTTATTTTTAAGCTATTTTACAAAGCAGGGTAACGCTGAATTTCTGAACGAAACTTTCTTGTGCATGGTTAATCAATACCACTTTTATAGTTATTAATCAGTTTGAATATGTTATCCATGTTAATATTATTATATCACTATTTACATATCTAGTCGCATGCTAATTCATCTTGCTACATGCTGGGTATATTATTATGCATCCATATGAGTAAAATGTTACCCGTTTATCACATTGTACATCCATACTAAAAGTTTACTATTTTCGGATACCCGTTTGCATCCATATCATTTAAAATATATATAACTGCATTTATAGATCACATTAATTCATATTATTATTGTATTAACACCCCATACTTAATAAAATGCATCCTAATTAGTATTGGAACTGTAAATGTAACCCCTAATCGATATTTCTGTATCCATACCATTAATTCTATAACTATTCGCATACCATGTCACATTATTACATATTGTTGTTATATTGACACCCCATGCTTGATATTGTGCACCCTACATAGTCATGATGTAACCCCTGATCGATATTTGTGCAACCATACTTTTATTGTACATCCGCACTTTCACCCTGATTCAATACTTGCTACAGTTTGATTATGAGCACCTTCTTGATACCTGTGCACTACTTGACATGACCTGATAAACCATAACTTGACATGACTTGTTACATGTACACTACCTGACATGACCTGATATATCACTACTTGACATGTTACCTGATTCTGTTTCTAATGCCGACAATCCTGACATGTTGTCCCGATGGACATATCCTGTTGTCTGTATAGACAAACATGTTCCTGCTTGATCTTGTGTTGGCATTAGTCTCAGATTTATCAATACCTGACTTGAACACATAACTTAGGGGTATGAGGAAATCAATGATGAAACCTGACTTGTAACTCGATAGTTCGATGCTTATACTGATCAGTTTTACGGGCTAGGCCAGCCCCGGGATGATGCTGCTGACATCATTCATCTATACATGTTACCTGTTTACTGCCTAGCGGCACGTCTCGGATTCAGCCCGAGAATCTTGATCATGGTCCCGGGCATGCACGGGATACTATTGAATTACATCGATGATTCATTAAATTGATTTCAACGACTTGAGAGTAATTAACCCAGTAGCTTAGTTCAGATTACTCACTGCACATCACATATGCTTTTACCCTTCACTGTTCCTTATTCATGTTACTGTTCTACTTTTATTACTGTTCATACTCGTGCCTGCATATCTTGCTATCCCGTGATTATATTATTATTGATATTATAACGCACTGACGTCTGGGTTTTGCATGGCCCAGATCCTCTATCTCTGTCGCAGGCAGTTCAGGAGTATTTTGACCAACAAACCGAGCAGTGAAGATCATGTTAGTAGCTAGTTAGTTTAGTTTTATTCATATTTTTCATTCCTGATGTGAGCCCGTATTTTGGGACGTACTTTCCAGATTGTTATTGTTACTTTGGTTTATTGCTTCCGCATATTATTTCTTGACTCGTTATTTGTGGCTCATGGACATATACTAGATAGTTTCTTTTATTTTCCTCTTCTTGATATTTTCTAGACAGCAGTAATATGACTGTGGAGGGATGTATCCTAACCACAGGTGGCATGGTTGACTCTGTCACGTGCCGATCTTAGCGCACTCTGGGAAGCGGGGCGTGACACCGTTGTTTCGTAGAACTAACAGACTATTCTCATGAACACTGTTCTCTTACAAAACCAAACTAAATCAAACTAAAATATGGAAAGTAGTTATAGATGACACCTTACCTATATTTTAACTCATATACTTATGACACTAATTTACCTACCCTTCTACCTGTACACTGTAACGCTACTTCATATATACTTTATTCCACCTTTCTGCACATAACCCCCTTAAGAATGCTATCCGAATTTAGCTCGCTAACAGATGTTGCTCTTTCTTTTCCCTCTGAAATGTCCCATAGAGCTAAGAGAAGGGCAGAACGCGACGACGAAGGTCGATTCTATGGCAGAGGACTACGCTCACCTTTCGACTACTTTCTAAGACTTAGTCTTTCCGTGTTTCCCTTTATCGCCCACCTGCTCAGGGCTTGATTTATTTCGTTCACGACCCAATTTAGGAACACGACCGGCACTTAAATCACGCAACGTCTAAAGGCGTAACGTAACTCAAGTAAGCCGACAACCCAGAAATCTAAACCATAAAGATAGAAAGATAAAATATTTAAAACATTTGCTAAAACATTTGAAAGTCTAAGTTATAGAATCTCCACTTAATTTATTTTCTTAAAAATTTTGGCAGCATCTCCTTTGTAAAAACTAGCCCCAAACGGGTACACGCATAGAATAAATATAAAGCATCCCCAAACGGGAGCAACTCAGGCCAAAAGGCGGAACACAACCACAACAAGTACACACACACACACACACACGACACCGTAGCGAAGGAATAAGCAATAAAGAAGTAAAACAATATCACAACATAAATAAAATAGCTGGCTCATACGAGCTCGACACCCAGAGTCACAATAATACAATATCGATCCTCACAAACTCGTCTCTAAGTCGAAATACATGAAAGTGGTGGATGGAAAGTACTATATACAATAAGATATACAATGAGATCATACGGATAACCGCAAAACCACCCACCTATCCAAAATCACGACCAACAGCAGCGGTATCCGCAGAAGTAGATGAAATAAGAAGCCCTGCCGCGACTATACTGAAGGTCAAGGCTGCAAAACACTGTAGCACAACGGGGATGAGTTGCCAACTCGTGAATAGTAAATAATATCATACAGATAATCATAAGTATTCATGAAAAAGATAATCTGAAATATGTAATCTGATGGTATAAATATAACAATACGGATATGCAGTAAAATCATGATCAAGTACACCACCAGAGTACAACAACTACATGAACCAATGCATCTCTAATAAATCCTGAATGTGGGATAACACATAAAACCTCATATAGGAATCATATCATGGAAAAACCAATCTCCATCAACGATACCCCAAATCCCAATATCTCAGGCGCCGTCACACTGATCGGCCCTCATATCCATCACATCATGAAACCTGAGTGTTCAACATCGACACTCGAAACATCATGAAACCTGTATCCAACAACGACACGTAAATACCCATATCGCAGGCGCCGCATACTCAGATCGGTCCTCATATCTATCTCATATCATAACTCCAAAACGGTACCTCCGGATATCCGTCAAGTTCTATGAAATCACCGGTAGCTAGTACTCCCTCCGTCGGGCTCACCGCCTATCTATACGAGTCTTCTTGCCCCAGGGTACCTCACCGGGTCCACCATATACCCACATATGGTGCCTACCGCTCCTCGAATCGGGTATACTCATATCTCAGAACCGAGAAAACTCATGGTAGACGCCTCGAAATATCATATCAAGAGAAATCGCATTTTTAAAGCATTATATTATATTTCCCCTTTTTAAATATAATCGCGGTTCTCAAATCCAGAAATCGCATGAAATCAATAAATCAATGCATATGTCCATGAAATACGAGATATGCAAATATGAAACAGTAATGTGAGCATATCAAGGGAAAACCGCTCTTTTTAATTATCAAGTTTTCAAAGGTATCTTGCGGTTTCCCAAATCTACGAAATAGGAATGCAACATCTTTTGAAGTAATTGGGTAACTATAGCAATGTATGTAGTATGCAAACATGTATGATGCAATTCATATATGCGATAGGACAAGAATTACTATCTAACTGTTAATGATAACGAAGGCGATGCAATATATATTATCCATAGTAATTTCTATAGTGTGCGTGTCATGGCAATTACTAACGGTGTGTGTGGCATACAATTCAGTGCCCGTGCAACATGAACCGTTAGTAAGGGTGTAGTGTCCAATCAATACAGTGTCAATATACAACAAGTAATGGGATGTGCAAGATGATGTTCATGCACAATCAATGTATATACTAACAACATAGGTTTATATCACTGAATCCAGCCCTCGACGCTTAGCGTCATACGGGCGATTCCCCCGTAGATGTTAAACCTACTTACCGATGATCTCGAGTTAGGTGAATCCAACCACCTTTTTCCCTTTCCTTGTAGCGCCCGAAGTCCCCACAATCGATCCTAATATCGCACCAAAAACATAACAAGTGCAAATTAGAAACTTCCCGATAACACATGCAAACAACGCTTAAACCAACGCACCGACTCCCACAAGCTATCAAGTGTAAGCTTAGTGGCGAACGTGTATAGCGACACCCTAAACCAACCCAAGTGCAGCAAGCTACACGAAGTACAAAAACCGTGTCGGATATCCGTATCGCGCGTTGCCGAAACACTAGAAACTAGCTAAGTGGTTCCAGATTTTTGCCTACAGACAATATAGGAAAATCAAACAGAACCAAACACCATAAATAACTCACAGACAACTACCCAAAAAAATACAACAACCCGGGTCACCAAAAATCTGGCGGTGCCGGCCATTCCCTCATTCTCATCGGGCCAACTAGGAAGGGTAGGGTCCGGGTTTCAAGTGCACACTCAGGGCTTCTAACACCATACTACTGTATTGCTAGATTTTACAGTAGACTAACTTAGTGATAGCAGATCACAGAGACACCAAAACATACACAAAAATACGATATTTACACAAAAACTATAACTTTAGTGTTTAAAACTGAAACTAATAAGCATACAAACTTCATTAGAGCCTAATAAGGGTATAAAGATTACTACCTCACCAAAACTTGGGGAAAACCCTAGCTTTCCAAGCTCCAAGTCATC
Organism: Agapanthus africanus; assembly: GCA_030015575.1. Lineage (NCBI taxonomy): Eukaryota > Viridiplantae > Streptophyta > Magnoliopsida > Asparagales > Amaryllidaceae > Agapanthus > Agapanthus africanus. The sequence continues at coordinate 122,827,998 of CM057350.1, read as the reverse complement.
ACAATAGGCTTTAGCATGAATTGTGAAGGGTGTGAGGTTGGATCAAGGTTTAGGCTTAGGATTGTGATGAAAATATATATCAAGTGGAGAATTGTGAATGAGGAGAAGAACAAGAGAGTTGAGATTGTGAAGTGAGAATTAAGAAGGAAGTTGTGAGGAAATGAGGGTATAAGTGTTAGGAATGAGAGTAATGAGTGTGAGGGGTGAGTGTATGGCTTACACACTCTCTCTCTCTCTCTCTCTCTCTCTCTCTCTCTCATCATAAAAGCAGCCATCTCCTTGGTCTTATCCAAATTTTCAACTCTTCTCTTCTCTTCTTTTCTCTTCTCTTTTCTTTTCCAAAACAATTAAAACCCTTTTTTTCCTTAAAACTAAAATAGATATAATTGTTTAAATATAACATGACATGCTAAAAAGGAATGGTTAAGTGTGCCATGGCTAATAAAGTATAGTTAACACCTCCTTAACCCTAATTCAACATGCACATGTGTGTGCAAGTGTAAAATAATTAAATAAATATTAATTAATTAAATAAAAGATGTTAAAAAAGAATAATTATTAGTTTAATTTCATTAAAACCCGCATTAACGCTTAATTACACTAACCGCATTCTAAAGTGTTACAATTTCATGTCTTTCCTTTTATTTATTGATGTAATAAAACTTTGGAACTACTTATTACATTAAAGTTCTGGTTAATGAATAATACTTAACTTTTATTTTACTTGCCATTATATATTTCAGTGATATATGCCCTGGAGGCCATTATTGTATAGTATTGCATTGTATATTACATTTTGAAAACTTGAGATATTCATAGATATAATAACAGTCTTGCTCAAAATGATAGTATACTACTTGGTTTGATTCTATCTCAATATGTGCATATGTTTCTTTTAGCTTATCGCTTATATATATTGGTAGAGCTCTTAGGATCTTTGCTTGACTAGCAGCGTTGTAATGGCAGTCACACTAGTGAGAGCTGAGTAGTCTATAAGCACATCCTTATAAAGATCCCTAGTCGTAGGATTATCGAGACGGTGTATCGATACTCCAGAGTAAACTAGTGTATACGCTTCTCATCCCAGTAGTGGAGATGGTCTGTCCAACAGCCATTGGTATGTCGTACTGGAGATAGTATACAGGTGCTCATTGGGTTATGAGTTACACTGGACGGACTCGTTGGGAACTGCTGGTTGGTATTATACATATCATCATGTAGCAATTCCCGGATGGCATGAGTACAGGTTAGTCCGTTGACTTCGTCTCGAATGTGTTCCCACTGTACTTAGATTACTACCCTACCACGGCTCAAACGAGTCGTGCAAACATGTAGTAGTTGGGTGCAGTCCCGAAGCACTTGGAGGCAGTAGTGGTTATATAGGATTCGTCTCTCCCGGTATTGGGGGTTGATATCGCGCTGTGTTTGGAAAGCCATTACACAAAGTCCTTGGTCAGGTCAAGCGAGATTTACCGGTAGGTACTCCAGTAGTTTCTCAGAGTGTATTGGGCTCATCCCGGCACGACTTATTACGCTATTAGGGGTCTGACGGTTACCATCCCCCTAGGCCCGATATGCGAGTATCTTAGACGAACAGACCGGACTATACGAAAATTGTCACAGATAGGCTCAGTAGGAGTTCGGATGAGTTTGCTCATCGGCTTTTTTATCGACAGATGCATGGGTAGCCGTTACGTGCAACTAGTATCGCTGACGGACTTGTAGTTAAACCCACTGCCAGCATACTATCGAGTCTTTAGATTCCCACACAAAGAGTTTCCCTGCTTCGGACGAAACAATATAGAGGTCGTATGGTTTTACGGCAGGGTTCTGATCATATACATGTACTGGCTGCACGGATGTTGTTCGGACAGATAATACTAGTGGGTTTTGGTTTAAACCTGATTCTAGTATTATATTATTGGATTATTATTATCTCATTGTATTCGTATTTTTCGGAATACGAATACGGGTATATATATACGGTAAGGGCATTCTTGTAATTTCATAAGACATGCTTCTAGAAGGGGACACCTCATTATTTGGATTTATCTATTTTGAGAAATAGATTAATGAGGTGGAAAATGAAGATATTTGTAGCATGGTGAAGTATGTCTCATTTGCATTTGTTTATTGGTTTGGACTCACTATTCAAGCATGGTTGATATTTTCAATTGGAAAATATTGCATGCTTGAGTGAGTTGAGTGAGGAAGCCATTCTTCACTTGCCTTCATTTAGTTCATTTGTTCATTTTGTTTCTCTCTCCATTTTTCTCTCCTTCTTTCTTAAGACCCTAATCCCTCACATGAGTTGTGAACCATAGGGTCAAGTGAGATTAAATACTCCATTAGATACTCTACATCTTTTGAGCTATCTAACTTAGCGAACTAGGTATCTTAGTTACCACGGTTTAGAAATTGAAGCTTAAAGTATAGAAGTATAGACTCTCGGATAGATCATCTTTGACACGAGAAGGTCGACGATCAAGCGCGATCCAGATTTTCGAGGAGCTCAAAAAGAAGAGAAGAAGAAGAACCGAAGGACTAGAATCAAGGAAGTATAAATACTAATATAGTAGTTAGAACCTCCTAATAGATATAGCTAGTTAAGGTTTCCGTAAAAATCCTGGAGTTAAAGTCGATGTTGCGAAGTAAGAAAAATAGTTTTTTGTAAATTCCGCCTCCCCACAAGTGCGTGGGGTGTGCGACATCGACTTAAAATATATTGCTTGCATTACTTTATGCTTAACGTAACTGTGGGGTGTGCGAACCTAGTCTCATCCTCGCTACGGTATTTTGAGAAGCGGGGTTTGAGAACACAAATATCTTATTGTATATGCTTAGTATTCTTCCAGTTCTACTGCTATAAATATGAAGTAGATATTTAATTTTATATATGAAGCTGATCTCCTGGATGCAGCTTAATATAAATTTTGAGTTTGAAGGTCTTGGATTCCAGCATGTCACTACTAAAATAGGGGGTTGCCTCTACGGATAACGAAATCCGTAGGGGCAGATTTAGTTTGGCCCTACGGACTAATCCGTAGGGCCAAAAGGTTGCCCCTACGGTCCATACATATTAATTTAAAAAATATTAAATCGTAAATTGTTCTTTTCCCCTACGGAGCCGCAAACCAAGAACTTACGGACTTATCCGTAGGGGCATCTAAATAGGGATTTAATTAAAAAGGCACAGATCGATCCCTACGCTGATTACCTAAATATCATATTTTCCCATCGATATCGCACGCGAACCCAAAATCCCCAAACCCTCGTTCCCGCCGATCGCCTGTGTTTTGTCGCCGTTCTCGTCGTCGCCAGCACAGGCCGATTCGTCGTCGCCACCGCCTGGTTCTTCCTCATCTCCGTTTTCATCGTTGCCTCCTTTCGTCGTCGCCTCCGATCGATCGTCGCCTCCACTGCACAGGTTAGGAAATCTTCAATTAAACAAATTTTTGATTATTTTAAGGCTAGGGTTCATGGTTTGGGTACCGATGAGTTATCGGTTGGGGTTAGCGTTAGGGTTAGGGTTGGGGTTGCACGCGGTTGGGGCCGGGGCTGGGGTTGGGGTTCGGCAAGGGGTTGCGGTTGGGGTTGGGGTTAGGGTTAAGGTTAGGGTTGGGGTTCGGCTGGGGTTGGGGCTGGGGCTGGGGTTAGGGTTAGGGTTAGAATTGGGGTTCGGCTGGGGTTAGGGCTGGGGCTGGGGTTAGGGTTAGGGTTAGAATTAGGGTTGAGGTTAGGGTTAGAAACCACTTCTTGACATTATTGATAGCAGTGACACACACACATAAATAATGCTCTCAAAATTAAAGCTTGATCACATGAGTTTAATCCATTATTAATGCTATTAATTGTGTCTCTTCCTTTATTTGTTGTTACATTGCTATTAAGCATATTTTACTTATGAAGGAGGATATTGTTGATAGAAGACCTTTTAGAATATAATACTATGTTGAGGCAAACAAGCTGTCTGAGAAAGAAATGGAGTAGAACACTACCCATTATATATAAAATAACCTCGAAATTATTTAATGATATAACTATAGGGATCACACTACACTACAGTTATTATCATGGAAAATCAAATAAACTAATAAATGGGTGTCCTTAAATTAATTTGTGAGATTAAGGTAATGAATGATGGTGGCAATGTTGGTGATATAGTGTTTTATTATGATATATATGGTATCATGCAAATCTTTCAAGACTTAACTAGTACCATTTCTAAAGATTATCATATATATCATGCTAAACATACTATATATAGGAACAAGTAAAGCAAATGTCATTAATGTACATTTTAGCCTCAGTTTGCTTCATGCACGCTCCCATTAGGAAGATTAGTTGTATTATAGCGATAATTTTAAGTATTGTCTCTAATTTTTCTTTCTAAAGCCTTTCTTAAATTTCAATATCAACATTACAAACAAATAATTAATTACTATCATATTTTCAAATATATTCTTATGTGAGTGCAACAATATCTTTAATAGCAAACGACAATTTGGATTTAGACATCAATTCATGCTTAAGCTATATGTGATACAATATAATATTAAAATATATGTTCAATATATATAGTGTTATATGATAATGGACCAATTATTTAATTGATATGCATTCTTTTGTACCTGCATCATGCACAGTACTAGTTACAAAATACTTCAGATACATTAGATATCCATTTGGCTAACAAATTAAGATCATGATTAGAACTGTATTTTTTATACAAAATATAAATCTAAATGTGATAATGAATATTATGGAAGTAGAGCAAGTACCATATATGAAGATCGACATGAATGCACAGGAAGAACGAAGTTGGAGAATTGATTTATATTTTTAGGGTAAAGTGAGGAATGCCTTATGTCTGCATGCTACATATGCTTTGTTGAGTTTCAATAGCCTGCAAGAAATGGCCATAAAAGAATACTGCAAAATTTTATAATTGGAATTGAAAAATGAGCTTGATTTGTGTTGTTGAAGATGACATGTAAATAATAGTAACTAGGCTTGTTAGGTAATTGCTTAAACATTTTGCATGTGTAGGAGATCTAAAATTTAATTATTTATATCTTGTTCTCTATTAATTAGATCCAATGAGTATATATATTTCTTAGTTTTTATATGTGCTTATCCATGATATTAACCTGTGATGATCATTTTTTTCTATGACACATTTTCATACCAATGATTTCATAAGTAATAGAGATTGTATTATTCAGTTCATTTACAACTTTTCAATCTTTTCTCCTTTAATGCTTTAGATGCATATAAGTTGTTTTCTTTTTTTAAGAACAATAGCATAGCAAACACTACTAAAATAGGGGGTTGCTTAAACATTTTGCATTATTTATGTGTGTGTGTCACTACTACAAATAAAGGTTACCCCCGACAGCCGAAACACACACACAAGAATACACAACAAACGCATCATTAGAGAGTGAATCAAGATGTTCAAGTTAAAACCAATATATGATACTCGATGATAATATGGAACTTTCCTATTCTCATCGATACTCATATATGAAACTAAAAGCGCCACTTAGTCCCCGTCTATCGGTTAATATACGTTTGATGTTCGTCGTGACATAGAACTATACAAAGTTGATCTTAGTCTAAAATTAGACTAACGTATCCTTAACAAACGTTTAAGTTGATCTTATTCTCAAATGAGATTAACGATCTTTAAACCCAACCCAAACCCAAATCTAAGATAATACGGATTTGGACTAATCCACGCCATACGGGCGATAACATAAATTAGTCTCCGTATACAATCCACGGGCAACCAAAAACAAAACAAACACCCACGACACGAAATGACCATCTGGAGAAGGAGAAAGTTGTTACCGTTATGCGGGAGCGTAATTAACTGCAGTGGCTTGCACCTGCAGGGAAGAGCGTCCCCACAATCAAAAACCCTTCAACGAGGGGGAATCTGACGAAGTCTGCTACATCGGCCGCATCCGTTTAATCCTTCGATATGTGGTGCCATAAATCAACTTGGCATCTTCAAATCTATAGAATACAACTCATACATGGGTATCCTCAAATCTAACTTTGATTATCGATAATTTATTCTTTTCAACGACAAACGCACACACAAAGCATATACACGGATTTTCTCCTTTGTCAGTAACCATCCCGTTCTTAGATTTCTCAATATAGTCATCATAACCTACAATTTATATGATACAGTCTAACATGGCCCATGAGTACGTCAGAGTTAAGGACTGGATGTATGTGAATTGGCAACAACGTATGCAATCTACGTTTTTCACTGGAGTTTCTGCTTTCATTGAATTTGTACGCGCACATAATAAGAAGGAGAAGACAGTAATGTGGCAGAAGAAGGAGGAGAAGACAGTAATGTGGCAGAAGAAGAAGAAAATGACATTCCTTGTTCTCTGTTTCAGCATCAATCTTCTGATATGAACTAATGATGGCTTTCACATTGCCTTTTCCTTATAGAAACTTCTTAGTGTCCAATAGAAAGTATATATCAGATTTATGCAGGTCAGGTTCTTATTTGACTTTCAAGAGTTTCAACTGGTTCTGTAAATTACATCCTTGTTGGGTGATACTTTTACCACTTCTCACTACAGGTGCGCTCTCTAATTGACTAAAAGGGTTTTCTGTTGTCTTCTTTGGCTTTATAGAAGTCTTTTGATGAGGGTCATCTGAAATCTGAGTATGATGCTTGATCAGAATTTTCACTTTCTTTTTTTGTATATTCAAAGTCCTATTCCTTTCAAGAATTTATGAGAATATTAGGTGATTTCTTATAGGAGTTCCAAGGTTTCTTATAGAAGTTTCAAGGATTTCTTATAGGAGAATATACAGGACTAGATTTGATGACGATGACGGGAGCAGCGAGGGGCGGCAGGAGCTCCAGCCGCGGCACCGGCAGAGGCAGAGGCAGAGCGTTTCTGCCGTCCGGAAAGCTGCGTAGGGAGCTTCAGAGGGCCGGTCTTGCACCCAGATCGGAGACCCCTTCGGATGCCTCCTTCCATGTGGACTTTGCCACACCTTCAGGTATATTGCACGCATATCCATTTTGAATGTAATATTATAGATATTCATGCCTGTTTATGTCAAAATTACTTATATTGTCAATATTTGATTGTCTAGTTGTTGGTGATGCGTCCACATCAGGGACAGAGTCCACTCCCTCTCCTCCAGGTATGTTTATATATCATATAGTGCATGTATATTGATTTAGAATGCTATATCATAAATATACACGCATTCCTTTTGCTCTTACTTAGATAGTAATTTTTATTATTGTATAGCTGTAGGTGGTGACACCACCGCACCTGCGGGTATGTTTATATATCCTATAGTGCATGCATATTGATTTAGAATGTTATATTATTGATCTACACATTCTTTTTGCAATTACTTATATAATCTATTTTTAATTGTCTAATTATAGGTGGTGCGTCCAAATCTAACGCAGGGGCCACTCCTGCCACTTCCGTACCCTCCGCATCGTCTGTAGGTTAGTATGAATAAATATAAAATATTTATTCATTTTACATATGGTCTATAGAAGTAATATGAACTTCATGGAAATTTAGCGTCAATGTTTATTTTCTAGTTGGAGGGGATGCGTCCGCATCCGGGACACTGGCTGTTCCTCACCGGAAGAACTATCGTCCCGCTCATGCTGCTGCCCGGGCCTAGGCTCGTGCTTTAGTTACCGGAGGTATATATCACACTTCAATTTTCGTTTAACCTTCATTTCTTAATACAACTTTGTCTTAATATTGATTGTCTTGATATTTCTTGCAGACGCAGGGCCTCTCCATCCCTAGAGGGGGACTCGAGGCCCGAATCAGTCCCATAGGCTGAGGCCTGACAGAGCTAGGACGGAGGCAGCATTCCCCTCTTTTTTACCCTTGACTATCGCTATACCGGTCCTCATGCCGAGAGGTTCGACCGGTATATGGGGAATGAGAGCCGGCTCGTGAAGAACTATCCACTTCATGTTGAGTGGGGCGAGCAGCACCGGCGCTCATTCGCCCTCTTCTTTAATCAGGCTTGGGTATTAATATATATTTTCATTTGATTTATCCAATATATTTATTATTAACACTTGCAATCTAATAACAATGTTTTTTTTGTATTTTCAGTTGGATTACGATTTTCAGCCTGTACCCGACCCTGATCACCCTGGGAGGGTGCTCGACCTTCATTCTCTGTACAATGGCCTGATGAAGAACATGCAGACCAAGGTTCGATACAACAGGAATGAGCTAAAGGCTGACTACTACTCCCTGTGGATGGCGACCCCCGAGGCAGAGAGAGCGGCCCTCCTATCTACTCCGGCCTTTGCGAGAGTCGACGTAGAGACATGGCCTCTATTGTGCGAATATTTCGACTCCCAACGCAAACAGGTATGTATTTTAAATGTAATTCATTGTTTAGGATATAATTTATTTTTTGGTGTTCCTTAATTAGAAAACTAAATGTGAATGCGTTGTGCAGAAACAGGCCGCTCAAAATATAGAGAATAGGAAGTCGGCGAAGAGGGGTCGCCCCTCTTACACAGGTGGCTCGAGGAATATTATTCGAGCCATGGAGTTATCGGTAAATTACAATAGACCGGCTTTTGTGATATAATGCAATATTAAGAGTTATTTTCTAATATATCTAATATTAAGAATTATTTTCTAATATTGCAGACAGCTCAGACCCTGGCGTAAGGTGGTACACCGAGCGTGCTGTCCGCATATCTTGCCGTCCACGGCACCTCGACAGATCCCGCCACGGGCGAGCTTCGATATCCCGACGTCGCTACCCAGGAGCATTGCGTAAGTGTTAATATTTATTCTACCCATATTTGAAATTTTAGTTTTGGAAGGTTCAAATTTAAATTTTATACTTATACTTTACTGCTTAATGTGGGTGTAGGAGCGGGTGGTTGAGCAGGCCGAGGCATCGGGGATCGATTTTACCGGACAGAGTGATCCGAGGCTGCTGACCCCACTCCTGGACGCCGCACACGGAGGGCACCACGAAGGTTGGGAGAGTGGCCGGGGACTGGGCCCTAGCAGGGCCCATATGAGGTTGGACTCCACCCCGGCGGTTACTTCCTCCGTCTCTAGTGAGCGACGTGTCCAGCAGGAACTGGAGAGCTTGAAGGCCACCGTTCAGGAGTTGAAGGAGATGCTGGTATGTATACTACTAAATAGTAAAATATCATGTCATATTATAGATATTAACATATCCAATATTAGTACGTAGCCTGAGCTTATTTGGTTGTAGACTTAGCTTTGATTAATCATACATACATATCTAATTAAAATAAACTACGGTTTTCCAAACTAGATATCCAAATGGGGTTTCGAAATAACTTGATAATGATACGAATTCGAATAATACACGGTTCTTACACGCTTATTGCACACGTTAGATCCAGACACGACAGGGTATATCGGCCGACCCTCCACATGCATCTCTTTCGGCTGCGGTTCCGCAAGCCACTACATCGGCTGCGGTTCCGCAGACAGCTCTTATAGCTCCACCGCCTGCTCAGACTCCCGCAGTCGCAACTCCGCAAGCCACTACCTCGACGGCGGCTGCGCAGACCATATCGCCAGCTCCACAGCCCGCTCAGACTCCCGCACGCTCCGAGTTGCATGATTTATTGACCGAGGAGCAGGCGTACCAGATTCTAGCGTTTATCAGAGGTGGAGCTGGACCGAGCTAAGGTAGCTTTTTTATTCTTATTTTTTGAAACATGTATTTATTTATATGATACATATTGTACTACATTTTGGACGATATTGATATTGGTGGTGCTACGGTGTTTATATTTATATCATATTCTGTTTTTTGGTTTCTTTTGTATATTATATGCGTGAGATGTGAATATGAATACTGCGATATATGTTGTATGATGATTAATTTTATATTTGATTGATGTATATATTATTGTGCACACGGCGAGAAAAAAATAGGCAGTCTTTTTTTTAAAAAAAACTGATAATATGTACCTTCGGCCGTAGGTACAAACGTTGCCCTTACGGATTAAACCGTAAGGGCAAAATATCAGGATATCTGATATTTTCCCTGTGATCTCAGTATCAGGAGGTTGAGCTTGCCCTACGGATATATCCGTAGGGGCAAACAAATGCCCCAACCCAGTTATCCGTAGGGGCAAAATATCAGGATTCCTGATATTTTGCCCCTACGGATATGTACCTACGCATGCATCCTAGGGGCTATAACTTGGCCCTACGGACTAATCCGTAGGTACAAGTAATCTATTTTAAAAAACCGTAAATAAAATAAATTTTTTGCCCCTACGGCCTATTCCATAGGACAAACGGGACCTACATAAAACTCCGTAGGGGCAAATTTTAGTCCGTAGGGGCAAGTTCAAGATTTCGACTTGCACCTACGGCGTTTGTACCTACAGGGTATTTTCTTGTCGCTACGGCTATATCCGTAGGGGCAGTGGTTTGCCCCTACGGATAAATCCGTAGAGACAACCCTTATTTGTAGCAGTGTGTAACGCTCTTTTAAAATATCTTTTATATTGGATGGCTTAAGTAATTAACAAGAAAATTTCAAAGAAAAACCTCAGGCATTTGCATTTAACACTGTATATCTTTTTAGCAATGACCTCTTGAAGACTCACTGATATTTAGCAATTAGTGTGAAGTAAGATTTAAATGGAAATTGTCAAAAGCCCTTGGCTCGCCTCAAACTTGTGTAAAAATCCTTGGGTTTTTTGCTCTTGTTAAAAAAAACCTGGGCCCAAACAAAACCCCCTTATACCATTTGCCTGTAATATCTAAACAGTTGTCTCTAATATCTAAGCAGTTGTAGTTGCTAATAATATCTATGCAGTTGCTTGCAATATCCAAGCAATTGAGGGAATATAAGGCCTAAATGAAATATAACCCAGGGTTTTTTCAAAGATTTTGAACAATAGGTTCTTCACAACAATTTCAAAGTTTACAGTGGCTTTTAAACAACTCTAGAGCAGGCCAGGGACTTTATGACAATTTATCCAAATTTAAAAGTTTGTACTTTGTATGCTTTGATAGATGTATTGTTTTATTTTAACCATAGATATTGTATTATTACAAGAAAAATAATTAAAAGATAATATTGTATATAATGGACTATTAACAACCCCATATCAGTTAAAGTTAGCATATAATTAGACCAGGCTAAATAACTTATTTCTGAATGTATTATTTTATTTCTAAGAACATAGATTAAGCTTCTTTGAATTTAAACCTTTATAATTGCGTTATTACTGTAAAATAAAAATAGATAAGTAGATTAATATATTATGAGTTCGAAAAACATTTAGTAGTATTTTCAAAAGATATTTCCCTGCTCTGCTCCTGTTTTTGGAATCTTCTCATATCCTAAATGAGCTCTTGTACTAAATAGCTTTAAGAAGTACTAATAAGAATAAATAAACAACTTTTTTTCCTTTTCTTGTTCAGGACATTTGGCTTTAATATTTATGACTTTTTTGGCAACTAATTGAGACCATTTTTTTAAAAACAAAAAACAATATACAAAACAAATTCTTTATGTTATAGATTTAAGATGATATCACTACTATAATAATGGGTTGCCCTTACGGATTTAGCCGTAGGGGCAAACCACGGCTAAGTCCGTAAGGCCATAAAAAATCCCCCGTAGGGGAAAAAACCGCAGGTGCAAGTCTTCGTCCTAAACATGCCCTTACAGAGTAATAATTGCCCCTACGCCTTACTTCGTAGGTATACATTTCCCTACAGATTACTCCGTATGGACAAAATATTTATTTAATTTATTGGTTTATAAAATAAAATACTTGCCCCAACGGAGTTCTCCGTAGGTCTAGATAAAAGCCCCTACGGAGTGCTCCGTAAGTCCAGGTAAAAGGCCCTACGAGGTTATCCGTAGATCCAGAGAATTGCCCCTACGGATTTAGCCGTAGGGGCAAGTTGAACGCCAGTTACTGAGTCCATAGGGACAAAATATCAGGTATCATGATATTTTGTCCCTACGGCTAACTGTGTAGGAGCAAACTTGGCCCTACGGCTTAATCCGTAGGTGCAACAGATGACCCTACGGCTTAATCCGTAAGGACAAAATATCAGGGTTTTTTTTAAAAAAAGAGGGGTTTACTGTTTTTTTTCCGTCCTGTTTACAATAATATATACACCATATAACCAAATACAGAAATATTTATAATCAACATCTCACGCATAATATATAAAAGAAACAACCAAACAGAATACGATATCAATCTAAATCATCATGAACAATCAAACAACACCAATATCTTCCAAAATATATACAATATGTATCATATAAGTACATACATCCTCAAAATATAAAATAAAGCTACCCTAACTCGGTCCAGCTCCTCCACCTCTGATAAACGCCGTAATCTGGCGCATCTGCTCCTCGATGCAGCCTTGAGTCGTCAAAAACTCGACCAATGAAGGAGCGGATTGTGCGGGAGTTTGAGCGGGCTGTGGAGCTGCAGGAGTGGTCTGCGCAACCGCAGCCGAGATAGTGGCTTACGGAGCCGCAGCCGAAGGAGATGCATGTGGAGCCGCAGCCGAAGTAGCCTATCGCATCTGTTAAATTTTGTGTGTAATAAACGAGTAAGAACGGTGTATTAGATTTTAGTCGAATTCGTATCATTATCAGGTTATTGCGAAACCCCAATCTAAGAATACTTAGGGACTTAGGTCTCGTTTGGGTATTTAGTTTGAAAAACCGTAGTTTATTTTAATTAGACGGTTTTATGTAAGTATGATTAACCAAAGCTAAGTCTACAACTAAATAAACTCAGAATACTAATATTGCGTATGTTACTATCTATAATGTGATATAATATTTTACTTTTAAGTAGTATATGTACCAACATCTCCTTCAACTCCTCGACGGTTGTCTTCAAGGTAACAACATCATGCTCTAGACGTTGCTCATGGGGGTGTAGGGTGTTTTTCGTCACCCCATTGAGATGGGAATACGCGCGCGCTTGTCAGGCGTACTACAGATTCCCCCTGCCTAGGGTAGGCCGGGGTTTAATGATCGTGGGGATCCGAATCTCCGGCATCCGCGGACTAAGCTGCCGTTAATTACCCCTCGCCTTTGGGGCGAGGGAACCTCCGATTAACGGGTTAACTGGTCATGCGAACTCAATGTGCAGTGTACGTGTGTTGTGTTTTGAAAGGGGAGTTTGGATATATCGGGAGCCACGCAGAGTTTTTACGGGGGTCCCGCTACCCCGGATAGCGGGCTGGGGGTCAAGGGGGCTAGCAGCCCCCTTGCGGGGTGCCGGGCAGCGTCCCGTTAGAAATTTTTTTCTAACAGGGACAGTGTCGTGGAGTATGTGTGTATGCACATATGTATACATATGTACATATATATGTATGTACATAAAAAAAAAGGGGAAAAGGCATCCAAAGGATGCGTGGGGGCAGCACCTTGGACGCTGTGCGCCTAGGTGCTGTGCGCTCAGGCACTAGAGTGCCACGTGTCGGCACGTGGGCGCTCTGCGCTTGAGCGCTGGGCGCTTGAGCGCAAGTGCGCCACGTGTCGGCACGGGGGTGAATTGCGCTCGGGCGCCTGCACTTGAGCGCAAACGCGCCACGTGTCGGCACGGGGGGGACTTATGCTCGAGCGCTTGCGCTTGAGCGCAAGTGCCCCACGTGTGGGCACGGGGGCGAGTTGCGCCTGAGCGCTTGCGCTTGAGTGCAAGCGCGCCACGTGTCGGCACGGGGGAGACTTGCGCTCGAGCGCTTGCGCTTGGGCGCAAGCACGCCACGTGTCGGCACGGGAGCGACTTGCGCTTGAACGCAAGCGCGCCACGTGTCGGCACCGGGGCGACTTGGCACGCGGGCGCTCTGCGCTTGAGCGCCGGCGAGAAAAAGAGGCCTTTAGCCTAAGAAACAGAAACTATGCTTCAGAAAGGAAATATTTATTATGTATATATGTATAGAGTTAAACTCCTAGGATGTTTTGAAGCTGATGAGGGGGGGTTCTTCTTCCTCCTGTTGTTTGGCCGGATCTTGAAGATCAAGAGATGTGAGATCTCAAAATCTCTCCTTTTTGAGATCTGATGGGAGATCTGAGTTCCCCTTTGCGGGTTTTGTGGTGGAAAACTGCTTAGTTTTGGAAAAGAAAGAGTAAAACTCTTGATTTAATTCAAAAGAAATGAGAAGGTTTAGAACCTTGGAGAAGGAGCAGGAGGCACAAAAAATCCTAGTTTTTTTTGGGGAATGAAAAGTATATGCTTTATTCATCATCATTTTACCTTATATAGGTTTACATATTTACATATAGCCCCTTGGGCTTTACAAAAATGGCATTTTAGCCATCCCATGGCTTATGTGCCATTTCATTTTTGCACATAAGCCATGGGCTTACAAAATATTGGCTTTATGCCCATTTTGTTTACATTCATGCATAAAAACTTACATAAAAATTATTTATGACATGATTTCGTTGTTGGCATGGGAAGGCTGGCCGCGGGCTCGACTTAGGCATGGGCCCGCTTGACCTGGGCTTGGGCCCACCTAGCTTGGGGGTTGACCTTGACTTTGACTCGGTCAACCGGAGTGTAAATTTTGACTTCAACAAAGTGCCTCCCATCAATAAATGCACACCACATATGTGAGTCGTGTGCATGAAATTGATGGATCTTCTTTCATGCAGAGGCGACTTGCTTTGGTTCCCACTTTTGGGGATGCACTGCCCTTTTTATGACATGGATGGTCGACGCTCTGATCCGAAGCGATTTGGTAGACGTGTCCCCGGCACGGAGTGTCGTTGGTCGACGTTTCCCCGAGGCGGAGTGCCTGTTGGTTGACGTGTCCCCGGCACGGAGTGTCTGCTGGCGATGTGCCCCCGGCACGGAGTGTCGTTGGTCGACATTTCCCCGCGGCGGAGTGCCTGTTGGTTGACGTGTCCCCGACACGGAGTGTCTGCTGGTGACGTGTCCCCGGCACGGAGTGTCTGCTGGCGATGTGCCCCCAGCACGGAGTGTCTGCTTGACGTTTCCCCGAGGCGGAGTATCGGCTGGCTGACGTGTCCCCGAGACGGAGTGTCTGTGTTGGACGTTTCCCTGATGCGGAGTGTCTGTGTTGGACGTTTCCCCGATGCAGAGTGTCGCTTGCTGACGTGTCCCCGGCACAGAGTGTCTGCTTGACGTTTCCCCGGCGCGGAGTGTCGGGTTGACTTTTCCCCGGCACGGAGTATCGCTGATCGACTTTTCCCCGGCGCGGCGTGTCGCTGGTAGACGTTTCCCCGAGACGGAGTGCCTGTGGTAGGGCGTTTCCCCGATACGGAGTGCCTGTGGTAGGGCGTTTCCCCGATACGGAGTGTCTGTGGTAGGACGTATCCCCAGTACGGAGTACCTGTTGTTGGACGTATCCCCGGTACGGAGTGCCTGTGGTAGGACGTTTCCCCGGTACGGAGTGTCTGATGGTAGGACGTATCCCCGAGACGGAGTGCCTGTTGTTGGACGTATCCCCAGTACGGAGTGCCTGTTGTAGGGCGTATCCCCGAGATGGAGTGCCTGTTGTAGGGCGTATCCCCGAGACGGAGTGTCTGTTGTAGCACGTTTCCCCGATACGGAGTGCCTGTTGTAGGGCGTATCCCCGAGATGGAGTGCCTGTGGTAGGACGTTTCCCCGATACGGAGTGCCTGTTGTAGGAATTGGTTTTCTTTTGTTTGGCATCTGCATTGCTGCACTGGAATAATGCCAGGAGCAACTCATCATTTGCCCCGGGAGGATTTGGGAACTGGTTTTACGCCCGTGAATTGTATACGGTTTTGCAGGATGTATGATACAGACCGTAGGGCCGGGAGAATTTTGAGAAATTGGATTTTGGTTGGCGTCTGCATTGCTGCACTGGAATGTAGTACCAGGAGCGACTCATCATTCGCCGTTGGGGTATGGGAGTTGGAATTTGGTTGGCGTCTGCATCGCTGCACTGGAATGTAGTATCAGGAGCGACTCATCATTCGCCACTTGGGAATTTGGATTTAGGATTTGGTTGGCGTCTGCTTCGCTGCACTGGAATATGGTACCAGGAGCGACTCATCATTCGCCATTAGGTATGGGAGTTGGAATTTGGTTGGCGTCTGCATCGCTGCACTGGAATGTAGTACCAGGAGCGACTCATCATTCGCCACTTGGGAATTTGAATTTAGGATTTGGTTGGCGTCTGCTTCGCTGCACTAGAATATGGTACCAGGAGCGACTCATCATTCTCCATTTGGGGGTTGGGGAGCGATGGCTTAGGAGACAGGTTTAGATCCCTATCATCTAAGGCTTTTCAATTTTATGGGCCATGAGGGCCCTATAAAAGCATTTTCTCCCTACGAGTCGTAAGGATCCCGCAGGTGTATTTTCTCCTCAGGAGTCGTGAGGACTCCTAAGTGTGTTTTTCCTTTGTGAGTCGTAAGGACCCCACAAAGGTTTGTTCTCCTCATGCATCGTGAGGACACATGAGTGGATTTCCCTTCGTCCCTTAGGGGTCATCTGTTTCCAGTTTAACGACTTAGCGGTCATCTGTTTCCAGTTTAAAGACTTAGCGGTCATCCATTTCCAGTTTAACGACTTAGCGGTCATCTGTTTCCAGTTTAACGACGTGGTGGTCATCTGTTTCCAGTTTAGAGACTTAGAGGTCTTCTGTTTCCAGTTTAACGACTTGGTGGTCATCTGTTTCCAGTTTAACGACTTGGTGGTCATCTGTTTCCAGTTTAACGACGTAGTGGTCATCTGTTTCCAGTTTAACGACTTAGAGGTCATCTGTTTCCAGTTTAACGACATAGTGGTCATCTGTTTCCAGTTTAACGACTTAGAGGTTTGCTGTTTCCAGTTTAACGACATCGAGGTCATCTGTCTCCAGTTTAACGACTTAGAGGTCTATTGTTCCCAGTTTAACGACTTAGAGGTCATCTGTTTCCAGTTTAAAGACTTCGAGGTCTGCTGTTTCCAGTTGAAAGACTTAGAGGTCATCTGTTTCCAGTTTAACGACTTAGAGGTCATCTGCTTCCAGTTTAACGACTTAGAGGTCATCTGTTTCCAGTTTAACGACATAGTGGTCATCTGCTTCCAGTTTAACGACGTGGAGGTCTATTGGATTGATTTGGAATTTTGGGATAGGGGCCGGCATCAGCGTTGTTAACACTGAAGCACATGGGCCAGGACACATGAGTGGGTCTTCCCAATGGAGCATAATTCCAAAGGCGGAGGCCAACCGCGTAACTGGTGATTGCGGTGGGGCATGGGTATGCTGAGAATTATTTGAGCCCGTGGATTGTATACGGCGGTCAATTTGGGGACTAGCCGTAGGGCCTTTGGATTTTGGGAAACTGGATTTTGTTTGGCGTCTGCATTGCTGCACTGGAATAATGCCAGGAGCAACTCATCATCCGCCCTTGTTTTGTTTTCTTGTTGTTTTTTTTTTGTTTTTGTTTTACCGCGATTGCTTTATAATTTCAGCTTTTCTTATCGCGAAGGTCGCGATTGCCCTATCATTTCGGCTATTTTCATCTTTATTTTACTCGCTGATTTTTATTGCGATTTGCCCTATCATTTCGGCTTTTATTTATTTTTCTTTTATTTACACATTTTTTGTTTATTTACACACACACACACACACACACACACATATATATATATTTTGTACATTCCCAGTTTAACGACTTAGAGGTCGACTGTTCCCAGTTTTTAATGACGTGGTGGTCGACTGTTCCCAGAGAAAGGCGGGTGCTTGAGAGAATCATGTCCCTGAAGGACTTCGGTCCCCGTTTGTATGAAATTGGCGGTCGCGGCTTGATTGTTTGTTAACACGCCAGGGGACAATGATATTTCTCCCGCCTTATATTGTTTCTCGACCCAATCCTTGAAGATGCAACAGTCTTCAATAGTGTGCCCCAGCACTCGGTGGTATGGGCAAAAGTTAGGATGATCGGTCATGTTCGCTTCACTTAGCCTTCTTGGTTCTGGTAGCCGCAGGCCATTCTTCAGAGCATCTTTAAAAAATTTGTGAACCTTGTCCCTTCGGAATGAGTAGACCTTATTTCTTCTTTCCTCCAAAATTGGCTCTCGAGACTGGTCAGTTTTTGCTCCGCCCGTTCTCTGCTTATTTGGAGAATCGGTGATATTAGAACTTCCGCCTTTTCGGTTGTCGTCCCTCCAAGGTTTCGGTCTGTTTGTGAACTGAAGATCCTGAGCGGACTCGGGCTTTGAGCGTTCCAACGTTTGGACCTTTTTGGTCAGCTCTTGGAATGTTTTGAGACCCGCGGTACATAGAAACGGTGTCATCCCGTTGTTGAGATTTCCGACAAGGAGACTGACAGATTGGTCCTGCCCTATCGGTGGTTCGCATTTGACGGAGAGATTACGCCATCGGGTTATAAAATCCGTGCTGCTTTCGTCGCCCTTGGGCTTGGTCCTTACGAGCTCGGCAATGGTAATCTTATTGCTGACGCTCATGAACCTCTGCCGAAACAGAGACTCCATTTGGACAAAAGTTGTGACGGAGCCATCTGGTATGCTCGCGTACCAGTCGAAAGCAACATCGGTCAGGCTATTAACGAACTGGCGGAGGAGAAGCGCATCATTGCCCCCAGTATTCCCGCATGAGGCTTTGAAGTGGGCGATGTGCTGATTCGCATTTCCCGACTCGTTGAATCTTCCGAATTTGGGGATGACATAGCCGCTAGGAAATTCTACCAGATCATACTGAGCAGGATATGGTCTCCCACTACTGCTGACATCTTTTTGCGCTTCGGCTTCGGCTACCAAGGTTTTGACTTTGTCGGTAACCAAATCCATGATTTGATCTTGAGTTAGCGGGCTATTGTCATCGGTAGCCAAGACATTTGTCGAGATAGGATGCGACTGACTTTCGTGCGGTCCGCCCACCCTTGGATTTGAGGGAATAGGCACCGGCTGTCTCGGGTCAACGTTTCCCGGTTCATGAGCAGAGCCCTGTGTTTGATTGGGCGGCTGAGAGGCAGGTTAGGCCGTAAGCCGTAAGACGACATTTGTCAAGTCGTCGATCTTTGAGTAGAGCTTGGCCATCTCCTTGTCTTTGCTTCTGAGCTGCTTTCGGAGCTCTTGAAGCAGCTCTTGCTCCGCGGTCCTAGGGCGGAAAGTCGGTTCTTCTTCTCTTTCCGAGCCCGACTCTTCATGGACCGAAGGGTCTTTCTGCTTATCAGCCTCACTGGGAAGGTCTTCATTACCTTCCAGAGGAGGCTGGCCTTGGGATGTGGCAGCCATATTCACGCCAGATTGGATTTGGGATGTAGTGGCCCCGTCCTTGCTCTTGCTGCGCGTGCGCACCATGTAGACAGTGTGGATAACACATTCAGCCATCCCCTCATCTTTGGCGGGGTAACCATGTTCCTCGAACCTCATGAGGTTCAGCCTAGCAGGAGCCCTAGCCCTTTTGTTGGCTCTATATCTGAGCCTTTTCTGCCTTAGCTTCTCAATTTTAAGGGCTTGGCGGGCATCCATTCCGTGGGAAGCCACCGTGAGTCGGTCGACGGGGAGCTTAGAGAAGACACCCGATCGAGCAGTTGTCAGAGGCACCGCCGGAGCTTGCTCGAGACGCCTTGTTGCTTTGTTGGTGTCGATGGCCTTGCCCCCAGCTGGGGCTAAGGAGGGCCGCTCAAACACCGACTTGCGTTTGAGTTGGGGCGCCTTCGAGACCATCACATTTGGCCTCCTGCCTTTCGAGACCAGTTTGTCTGTCACCGGGGCTTGAGGAGCTGGGATGGCGCCAACAGGCATGAACATAATAGAGCCGAATGGTAGCAGCGGCTCCTCCCATTGTCGCCCGAGACTGGCCGGAAGGACCGTCCTAGAGTCTATCCTCATCGTGTAGGAGATGGGAGCTGAGTTCATCTTTGGAGACATCGTCGGAAGGTGATTGCTTGAAAATATGCATGAAAGAGCATTATTTTAGTATGAATACAGGTATGTATAATGATTAAGTTCGCATGAATGCTTAACCCGAAATATGGGAGGAGAGATTGGTCCCACCGGGCATGCCAGAATCTGTAGGGTCTTTTTCGTCACCCCATTGAGATGGGAATACGCGCGCGCTTGTCAGGCGTACTACAGATTCCCCCTGCCTAGGGTAGGCCGGGGTTTAATGATTGTGGGGATCCGAATCTCCGGCAGCCGCGGACTAAGCTGCCGTTAATTACCCCTCGCCTTTGGGGCGAGGGAACCTCCGATTAACGGGTTAACTGGTCATGCGAACTCAATGTGCAGTGTACGTGTGTTGTGTTTTGAAAGGGGGGGTTTGGATATATCGGGAGCCACGCAGAGTTTTTACAGGGGTCCTGCTACCCGGATAGCGGGCTGGGGGTCAAGGGGGCTAGCAGCCTCCTTGCGGGGTGTGGGGCAGCGCCCCGTTAGAAATTTTTTTCTAACAGGGACAGTGTCGTGGAGTATGTGTGTATGCACATATGTATACATATGTACATATATATGTATGTACATAAAAAAAAAGAGGGGGGAAAGGCATCCAAAGGATGCGTGGAGGCAGCACCTTGGGTGCTGTGCGCCTAGGTGCTGTGCGCTCAGGCGCTAGAGCGCCACGTGTCGGCACGTGGGCACTCTGCGCTTGAGCGCAAGTGCGCCACGTGTCGGTACGGGGGTGAATTGCGCTCGGGCGCCTGCGCTTGAGCGCAAGCGCGCCACGTGTCGGCATGGGGGGGACTTGCGCTCGCGCGCTTGCACTTGAGCGCAAGTGCGCCACGTGTTGGCACGGGGGAGACTTGCGCTCGAGCGCTTGCGCTTGGGCGCAAGCACGCCACGTGTCGGCACCGGGGAGACTTGCGCTCGAGCTTGAACGCAAGCGCGCCATGTGTCGGCACTGTGGCGACTTGCGCTCGGGCGACTTGCGCTCGGGCGCTTGCGCTTGAGCGCAAGCGCGCCACGTGGGCGACTTGCGCTCGGGCGCTTGCGCTTGAGCGCAAGCGCGCCATGTGTCGGCACGCGGACGCTCTGCGCTTGAGCGCCGGTGAGAAAAAGAGGCCTTTAGCCTAAGAAACAGAAGCTATGCTTCAGAAAGGAAATATTTATTATGTATATATGTATGGAGTTAAACTCCTAGGATGTTTTGAAGCTGATGAAGGGGGTTCTTCTTCTTCCTCCTGTTGTTTGGCCGGATCTTGAAGATCAAGAGATGTGAGATCTCAAAATCTCTCCTTTTTGAGATCTGATGGGAGATCTGAGTTCCCCTTTGCGGGTTTTGTGGTGGAAAACTGCTTAGTTTTGGAAAAGAAAGAGTAAAACTCTTGATTTAATTCAAAAGAAATGAGAAGGTTTAGAACCTTGGAGAAGGAGCAGGAGGCACAAAGAACCCTAGTTTTTTTTTGGGGAATGAAAAGTATATGCTTTATTCATCATCATTTTGCCTTATATAGGCTTACATATTTACATATAGCCCCTTAGGCTTTACAAAAATGGCATTTTAGCCATCCCATGGCTCATGTGCCATTTCATTTTTGCACATAAGCCATGGGCTTACAAAATATTGGCTTTATGCCTATTTTGTTTACATTCATGCATAAAAAATTACATAAAAATTATTTATGACATGATTTCGTTGTTGGCATGGGAAGGCTGGCCGCGGGCTCGACTTGGGCATGGGCCCGCTTGACCTGGGCTTGGGCCCACCTAGCTTGGGGGTTGACCTTGACTTTGACTCGGTCAACCGGGGTGTAAATTTTGACTTCAACAAGGGGGTAGGAAAAGTAACCGCCGGAGTGAAGTCCAACCTCATATGGGCCCTGCTAGGACCTAGCCCCCGGCCTCTCTCCCAACCTCCATGGTGCCCTCCGTGTGCAGCGTCTACGACTGGGGTCAGTAGCATCGGATCGGTATGTCCAGTAAAATCGATCCCCGATACCTCCGCTTTCTCCACTACCCGCTCCTACACTTACATTAACCATTAAAATATAAATATATCATTTAAATTTGAACTTTTCAAAACAAAAATTTCAAACTTGTTAGAATAAGTATTAACACTTACGCAATACTCCTGAGCAGCGGTGTCGGGGAATCGAAGCCCGCCCGTGGCGGGAACTATCGAGATGCCATGGACGGCAAAATACGCGGTCAGCACACTCGGTGTACCACCCTGTGCCAGGGTCTGAGCTCTCTGCGATTTGCCAAAAATTTACACATATTATAAAATAACTCTTAATATTATATTATATCAAAATAGATCTATTGTAATTTACCGATACCTCCATGGCACGAGTAATGTTCCTCGAGCCTGTCATGCCTACAGCTAGACAACAAAAAAATGAGTATCTAAGTAAGAGCAAAAAGAATGTGTGTATATTTATGATATAACATTCTAAATCAATATGCATGTACTATAGAATATATAAATATACATGCAGGTGCGGTGGCGGCCTCTGTCTTTGATGTGGACGCACCACCAACAGCTAGACAATTAAACATTGAACATATAAGTAATTTTTAAATAAATATGCGTGTATATCTATAATATTACATTCAAAATGAATATGCGTGCAATATATCTGGAGGTGTGGCAAAATCCACATGGAAGGAGTCATCCGAAGGGGATACCGATCGGGATGCAAGACCGGCCCTATGAAGCTCCATACGCAGCTCTCTGAGAGGCAGAACCACTCTGTCTCTGCCTCAGCCGCGGCTGGTGCTTCTGCCGCCCCTCGTTGCTCCGGTAGACGTCATCGCTCCTAAATAAGAGTACAATCATTACATATGCATGCAATATATGTATAGATCGTAGAAATGTGAATTAATAATATAACATTACTGTTAACCTTTTTCGTTTCGTGGACGCATTAGATATATCTGCTTGGATTTCATCATCGATATTATTTCTGACCCACGTAACTTCACGATCAGCCGAAGACAACTCGTCTTTTGAAACAGACGGTCGAAGCACTCTAAGTCTTCTTTCCTCTTCATCCTCATCGTTGTCCTCCATACGATCTTCAAATTCTGAGACATCGTAAACAACCCTGGGTTTCTTCTTCATTTCTTCTCCTGGAAAGAAATTATCGTGTTCTTCTTCTTCTGCCGCATTACTGTCTTCTCCTTCTTCTTTTGCCGCATTACCGTCTTCTTCTTGTCATTCCCTGTGATATAGCCAAGTTGTATAAAGTCTAGTAAAACTATATTTAACGATGTGAAGCTCTACGATTTCTACTTTCTGCCAGAACTTATTCCCACATTTATCGCACGGGCAGAGAATCTTCTCTAACACGATTTTATTATGTGCGCGTGCAAATTCTATGAAAGCAGCTACTCCTGCGACAAACTTAGATTGCATGCGTTGTTGCCAATCCACGTACATCCAGTCTTTAACTTTGATGTACTCATGGGCCATGTTAGACTGTATAACATATAAATTGTAGATTATGGTGACTATATTGAGAAATATAAGAACGGGATGGTTACTAACAAATAAGAAAATCCGTAGCGGCAAGTTTGTCGTTGAAAAATATAAATTATCGATAAACAAAATTAGATTTGAAAATACCCAAGTATGAGTTGTATTCTGTGTATGTGTGTTTCAATTTATGATTTCACTTAAGTGCAGGGTTGTTAGTGTGTATGTACTTTGTGTATGCGTTTGTTATGCATTCATATTGCATATATGTGTTTCGGCTGTCAGGGGTAAGGCTTCTATCCCATTAAGAATGTACAGAGCAGATACTCATTCGCTTGTGCTTTCATCCGTTTCGAGTAAATTTCGGCAGCACCTCCCCGCTGTTCTCCGAATACACTGTAATAGAATAGATAATCATTTCAATGCTGTGAAACAACGTTGAAATGAATATCTAATTTATCTTTGTATACGGAGAACCAGCTGAAAAGTACCGAAGAAATAACTCAAAACGAATGAAAACACAAGTGGATGCAGGTGTTTGCTTTATACATTCCTAACTTGTCTACACTGGACAAATATATCGGTTATCATATGATTGAATCTTCTCGTCACATAGACTACACGACGGTTGTTAGTACCGAACTATACCGTCCGATATTTAACAACTTTCGTATAATTTTATGTCACGACGAACATCGAAGTATGTTAACCGATATACGAGGACTAAGTCGTATTTTGATTTTCACATATGGTATCGATGAGAATATGAAAATTTCATATTATCATCGAGTGTCATATATTGGTTTTAATTTGAACATTTAACTTGAATAGGTTTTACGTTTATATTTCGTTTTTAAAGGTTCTAAGTTTAGGTTTAGTGTAAATTTTGCTTACGTTTACGGTAAAATTGTGTGTTTACGTTATTATCGAGTATCCTACTAAAGAAACCAGTGCATCCTAAACCCTAACCCTAATTAACCCAAATTAAGCATAATCATCACCCTAGCTCAAATTATCCCTAATTAACCCAAATTAACCCTAACTCAAATTATCCCTAATTAAACTAAATAAACCATAATCAACATCCTAACACAAATACACTCTATTTTACCTAATTAACCCAAATTAACCCTAACCCAAATTAACCCAACCCCAATCATTACCCAAACCCCAACCCAAATTAACTCTAACCCAAACCAAAATTAACCTTAATTAATTTAATTAATCCAAACCCTAATCCTAATTATCACCAACCCAATTTTACCTAATTAACCCTAACCCTAAATCGAACCCTAACCCTACCTAATTATCCCTAACCCTCACCCTCACCCTCACCCTAACCCCCAATTAACCCAGAACTAACCGTAACCCTGACACAAAGATTAACAATAACACAAAAAGTAAGAATAATTAATAGTTCAAAATGGAATTAACTCGCCTCGCTTGTTGTTTTGCCGGCGGTTGGAGCTTGACGAGGTGGAGAATGCTGGTCCTGGAAATCGATGAGATCCTCTGATCGGGAAATTTTGGCGACGAGCAATTTTGGCGACGAGACAGAGGTCGAGGCGGCGTCTGACGGGAAATTTTGGCAACGAGAGGCTCCGGAGGTGGCTGACGCGAGGTGGAGGCGGCGCGGGTGAGGATGAGCGATCGCGCGCGGGAGGAGTTGGTGAGAGAAAATATTTTAGGGACGGTGGGGAAATTACCGAGGTTTAATTTTTTATAAATAACCCTTTAAGCCCATACGGATTAATCCGTAGGGCCTTCTTTTGCGGCTCCGTAAGGCCAACTAAAAGATTACATTTTGATATTTTTTAATTAATCCGTAGGGTACCGTTAAGACAAATCGATGGCCCTACGGATTAATCCGTAGGGGCGATATAAAGTTGTCCCTA
Organism: Agapanthus africanus; assembly: GCA_030015575.1. NCBI lineage: Eukaryota > Viridiplantae > Streptophyta > Magnoliopsida > Asparagales > Amaryllidaceae > Agapanthus > Agapanthus africanus. Next base: position 122,802,707 of record CM057350.1, on the reverse strand, counting down.
CGGATTCCTGTCTCCATAGGGACAACCTCTTATTGTAGTAGTGCAGAACATATTTTTTATATTAAGGAATTAAGATGACATCTTTCTAAATTTCAAATTTAAATGCAACAATATCTATTATCTATTCTGCATATTTTAAGTCATTTAATATCTAATTTTCAGAACGAATGATCTGATAACTCAAACTGAACCTATAAACAGAGACCGTGGACAATATTTTCTAGAATTAATATATGTGATTTTTATTATTACTTACATGTAGCTTAAAAAAGAGAGTAAATATAGAGCTCACAATCAAAAAAATCGCCATGGATGGAATAAATATTTCGTGGAATCTCAAATAGGTTTGGAACAACTTCCTTAATTAATGGATTAATGAGAGTGTGTGTGTACATGAGTATAACAGAGGAAATGTGTCGTGGTATGAAATTTCCTCTTATGACGTAGGAAAAATACACGCTCCATGATTTTTTTTGACGATCGGCATACATCACTTCCATTTTTATCAGCTAAGATATACATACACCAAATTTTATATGATTATACCATTTTTTCACCGTTGATTTAGTTGGTGCAAAATTAATGGTTTACCGACAGTAGAACTTTTTACATTTCTAATTCAACGGTGAAAAAGTGGTGGAATCACATGAAATTTGGTGTATGTACATCTTAGATGCTAATAATGATAATGATGGATGCCGATCGTCGGAAAAAATAGTGGAGGTTGTACCATAGGAGGAAATTCCCTCCTATGGCTTGTCTTCTCCATTATTCTCTCTCAATATATATATATATATATATATATATGATGGAGAAGAGAGGCCATAGGAAGGAAGTTCCTTCAATGACGTCGAAAAATACACTCTCCATCGTGTTTTCTGACGATCAGACTCCATCATCTTCATCGTTATCATCTAAGATATGGTTACACAAAATTTCATGCGATTCTACAACCTTTTCACCGTTGATTTAGCAATGTAAAAAGTTATATTGTCGGTAAACAGTTAATTTTGAACCCACTAATTCAACGGTGAAATGGTTATAGAATCAAATGAAATTTGGTGTACCCATATCTTAGATGATAACGATAAAGATGATGGGTGCCAATCGTCGGAAAAAAACGATGGAGGTTGTCTTTTCTCGGCGCCATAGAAGAAAATTTCCTCCTATGGCATCTTTCCTTCATTATATATACTCATATCTTAGATGATAACGATAAAGATGATAGGTGCCGATCGTCGGAAAAAACGATGGAGGTTGTATTTTTTCGACGCCATAGGAGAAAATTCCCTCCTATGGCATCTTTCCTCCATTATATATATATATATATATACATATATATATATGATTGTTGGGCGAATGACTATCAATCTGTCTGCATGTCTAAACCGCTTATGTTAAAGGCTTTATCTCTCAAAGGCGAAGCCGCTGGCAATATATTTCCGGCCAAAGATAAAAGATAATAATTTGAACCTCGTCAAGATGCTTGAAGGACGTCCGAAATTTTTCTTCTCTTTTCCTTTCAATGTCTGGATACATTACATCCGACTCCCTCTCATGTCTGAATATATTACATCCGACTCACCGGATAGAATAATTTCCGTCGAAGAGGATCCGAATCTAATGAAAGAAAACATCACGCCTTGTAAAATGGTGGAGGTAAGCTCACATGAAGGCCTTTTTGGTTGAAGGATCGTGTAGGATTCTTAAGTTTTGGATTTGAGAATTCTAGGATTCACAAAGTTTGTGTTTGGTTGGTTTAGATTACAAACATGGATTTATATAGATTGTGTGATGAGACCCACAAAAAAGATGTATTCCAAAATCCTTCAAAATCGAGAGGATTCTTAAGGATTTTTCACTATTTGGTGGTCCCCACTTGTACTTTAGTTATTAAAAAATTCTCCATCTCTCCATCTCTCTCTTTGATCCTCAACTCCAAATCTCATTTACTTTTTTCCAACCAAACAAGAATTATACGGATCTACAAATCCAATACAAGAAATCCAATACCAACCAAACACAAAATTAGCTAATCCAGATTTTTTCAATCGTACTGTTTAGGAATCCAAATTTCACAATCCACAACCAAACAGCCCCTTGTAAAATAAGTTGCTCTCTTACGAATTTTTTTATTTAAAAAAAGGTTTTTTCTATATAAGTCACTCAAAATTAACTAAGTTACTCGATATCAGTCCCTCTGTATAAATCCCCTCAAAATTTAATTCGATGCTGTGTTAACCTCTTAACCACGGGTGTAGATTTACCAAAATGCCCTCCCGTCATTTTTCTGTTTCAACCCCTAAAATGTTGATTCGGTTCCCCTCTCTCCTATATAAATCCCTAACTCATTCAAAAAACCGCAAGTCAAGTCCTAATTTTTTTAGAACACCAAATCTGAAATCATTTAGGGTTCAGATCAGAAAATGCCCTAATTTCGATTCAGTGGCTGGGAGTGGGGATCGAAGACGAGTTGATCGAGCGCAGGGAGTGGAATTGGAAGACAAGTTCGAGATCGAGCAAGGCAAAAGTGGAGTTGGGGGCAGCGATTGTTAGACTGCTTTACTTTGGGGACGATTTCTGCAAGGTATATGTTAGGATCATACCATATTTTCACATAAACTGAAATACATTTTTAGAATGTTAGATTGTAAATGAAATGTTTTTTCTATACATCTGTTTAGATGAAATATAGTTTCCCTGTTTTTTTTTAGAAGTTCATTTTAGCATTTTATTACTTCAATTTGGGTATTTCTAGTGATTTACTGTTATAGAATGGGGGCTAAGGTTACAGATACTTGAATACAAAAAATCGGGTTCTGCAGATACTTATCTTTAAAAAACACAAAGAAACTATGAATTGGGAACAAGTCACAGACCATTGATAAGAACTTTTATAGGGCTTGTGCTGCTATATACTTCTTGATCTTGAAAATTAAATTACAAACTGTATCTTAAAAATTCACAAACATTACGTATTTGACATAATTTTGCTAGAGATTTCATATGAGCCTTTGAAGAGAGCTCTGCAGTATATAGGAACACCCTTGGAGCCTGATAAGAGTTCCAAGCTCCATAGTAGGAGAGTGCGATCGCAGAGCTGATGAAGGCTTTTTTGCATATTGATATATGTGAGTGTCGTTGTAATGGTTGATTTCTTTTGCGGATGATGGAATTCTTGATAAAATGGTGATGTTAGCAAAATTATTTATCCATCATCAGCCTCTCCCACGACAGCGAGTCCTACCACCCCCAATTTGGACTATATTTAGTAAGATTTTTTATCTATCCTAATTACCTCCTAAGAAATGTAACTTTCCACATTCATAAGAATGAAGCCCTACACTCTGTTTTTCTAAGTTTACGTTGAAATTTTGCTCAATGTTGATTCTGTGATGAGAAGCAATGGTATTTATAGGAGTTTCAGCCTATTATTATATTTTGGATAGGGATTTTTTATTATGTAGTCAGTACACTTTGTCTTTTTGCAATAAAAGAATCTTTCCTGTAGCAAGTCAAATTTTTTTCATGAACAAGATAAGATTCTTCATTGATTGGTCACATCTTAATTTGTCATGCTTTATAGGGTTTATAGGGTGGTATGTGCTGCAAATTAGGATACTGTGTGTCTATGTCCCGTAACAAGTATTGAAGAGTTGCATTTAAAGTTTTTTTCATTTATTGTAAGTTATAATTAATTAGCATATATGTAGATTAATTATGTATAAATGTTTATTTTCTTAACAGGATAGAGTGTATTGTTCTTGAGATTGTGTTAAGATATGGAGGTTATTGGAGAAATATTCCTAGAACGGGAAGGAGAAAATATGAATATGACAGACTGAAAACATTTAAAATAGAAGCAGAAGAGTACACTAAGAACATTAGGTGAGCAAATTGCTGAGTTTGCTCCTAATGTTAGAGATCATGTTTTGAAGCTTGCCTATCCTGATGTTGGTACAAATCCTAGAGAATTTATCCATATCAGAAATAATGACATGTATATTGACATGGTTACAAATTACCTACCATACAAGAAAGTTGAGTTGTTTCTGGTTCTTGGAGATGGTGGCAATTCTTCTGGAATGGATATCATGCCCCATTTTAGGAGAAGGCAGCCACCTAGGGTTTCTAGGCTGAGAAAAGATTCAAACCCTGAATACCTTGATGTATCAGAATCATCCGGTGATGAAGATTATCCAGCAGATGAAGATGACAGATATGTTAGATTAGAAGAAGAGGAAGATGTTGCATCTGATGTTGCAGAAGATGACATGCAGTTTGATGATATAGGAGAAGTTAATATTACGTTTGATGATTTTAACAGTCTATTTAATGAAACAGAGCCTGAAATCAGGGTTGAGAATGATGAGGAATCTTTTGATTGCTGCTCTGCTAATGAATACCACTCAGTTGCTAGTTCAGATGACTATGATTCTGAAGAAGTTGATAATGTTGAGAGCAATGAAGGTGCTGTGTGGGTTGTTGACATGGATGATCCCTTGATGAGAAAAGGCCAAAGGTTTAAAGTTGTGAAAGTGTTGAGATTCTGTTTGCAACAGCATAGTATTAGGAGGAATTTTAACTATGCATTTGTGAAGAATGATCTTGTAAGAGTTGTTGTAAGATGTGTGGATAAGGATTGTCCTTGGAGGGTGAGAGCTAAGAGATGTGTTGGATCAACAAACTATGGAGATTTCAGTTCATGTTGATATGCATACATGCAAGGTTGTGAATAAGTGTAGAAATAATTAGCCACTCATAATTGGGTTGCACAGAACATTCTCCAAAATGTGAAGGCTAATCCAAATATCACACCAAAAGAGATTATGGCTTTCATAGCAGAAATTCCAGATGAACATTATTTATAATAGAGCACACAGAGGAAGAGAAAGGGCCAAGGGAGTTGTTATTTGGGAGCGCTGAGAAGAATTATGACTGGTAGAGAGCTAAAGCATGAACTGTTAACAAGAAATCCAGGTAGTCACATTGATATTAAACTAGAGCCTGATTATGCTTTCCAGAGTATGTTTGTTTGCTTCAAAGCATCCAGAGATGGGTTCAGATTTGGTTGCAGGCCTTTTAATTGGCCTTGATGGGTGTCACTTGAGGTCAAAATGTTTAGGGGTTTTGCTATCTGCATGTGTATTAGATGGAAACAATGGTCTTTTCCCGGCGGCTTTTGCTGTTGTAGAGACAGAGAGCAGTGATACATGGTTCTGGTTTGTGCAAAATCTCATTCAATCCTTCGAGGGTAACATGAACAATATCACAATCATATCTGATCAAGAGAAGGGTCTTCTGGATGCTGTATCTACAATATTGCTGCCACAAGCTGAGCACAGGGTTTGTTTTGGACACTACTGGAAGAATTTCAAGAAAAACTATTCAGGTGACTAATTTGAGCAAAGTGTGTGGGATGCTGCAAGGGCTTTTTCTGCTTCAGAGTTCAGTAGTGTGATGAGCTTGTTAAAAGCTAAAGAATGAGGGTGCATGGAAAAAGCTGATGGGATGTGGATATGTGTGTTCTAGGATCCAGTTTAACACTGCTTCTAGAAACCATTATATCACTAACAACTTAAGTGAATCTTCCAATGCTTGGATCCTAGATGCCAGGTATTAGCCAGTAGTTGATTTAGTTGATAAGGTAAGAATTAAAATAATGGAAAAAAGAAATCTCAGTAGTAGATTGAGCAACAAATGGAAGGGAAGGTTAGTTCCCATGGCAGACAGATATGCACAAGACATCTCTAAGAAGCTAGGTGGTTGTTTGGTCAGGCACAGCAATGACACTCTAGTGGAGGTAGAGAATGCAGTGGAGAGAATGATCATCAACTTAGTTGGAAAAACATCCTCATGTAGGAGGTGGCAAGTAACTGGGTTGCCATGCATTCATGTAGCAAGTTTTATTGGAAGTCTTAGGCAACCTGATTGGGCTGATTATCGTGATGACTTCTTCACAGTGAGAAGGTATGTTTCTTTAATCTACAACTAGCATTGTACCCGTGCTACGCACGGGGAAAGCATGAATCAAGGAAAATGAGATGATAAAGCAGTTTTCAGGTTAAAATTTAAATTCTATTTAGTCCCTTGCACTCTCAACTTATTTTGATTATACGCAATAATTAATAGATACTCAAGAGACTATAAGTTATATTTTTATTTTAAATTAGAATTAAGAATATGTGTTTCTTTGTTTTTTTGAATTGAAAAGATATGCAAGGCACTAATGGATGATAGCATAATAAGGTACATGATATTTTTTTAACCTAAACATATAAAATGCGAAAGCACGAAGATATTTTAAGGAAAATGCACATTATTAGCCATCCATTTAATTGAAATAGACGTATAATATAAGCAAAAAATCATGTCCTAAGTATAGATAAAACACATCACCATATCCGTATTATATCAGAAAATAAAACAACACTAAATAACAAACTGAAAAAACCTTACAATCTCACAGCAGCCTAATATAGTAGGATACTTGGAAAATGAATGAAGTGACCTTATATAGGAGAGTAAGTTCAAAAAGTAATAGCAAAATAGAATATTAATAAGTATATCATTTTAGTTTGTTAATAAGATGCTACCTTTTGAACTCTTACTCTTGTCATAATTCACTTTGCATTTGAACGGTTTTCAATAAAGTAGATTTGACAAAACATAACTTGACTGATTTGATAGTATCGTAACTTGAGTAAATTAAATAAAAATATTTGGAAAATATAATATTTGATATTGTTTAGTGATGAAGAACACAACAAAAAATGAATGGCGTCAATATTTCCGATTTCAATGTTTTCTCCTGAGACTATCATCATTCAACAACAAACTAAAATCGGTTACGATATGAAAATTATATTTAGCAACAAAAAGAGATGGTGGTTTCTTGCTTACAAAAATGATCTATTACAAAGTGATCACAGATTTCAACATCTTATCCAGCAAATATGACACATACTTTTGAAACTTAAAAATTTAAAAAACTTCAAAAACATAATCAGTTAAGAGATGGTAGCAATGTTTCCATTGGAATTAATTTTTAAAGAATTTGTAGCACTTGTCCGTCCATCGGCAAAACTGACCGCAAAACGCCCTCGGAAGTCGATCATTATTAACCCAGTAGCCATCACTTTTTGCCTTCATAACCCATCCACAGAGTTTATCCTTACAAAGAGATCCCGGCTCCATCTTCAACATCACCCTCGTCCAACTTTTATTCGTAATCTGCAAAGTATCTCTTCTGCATCTGTCTACTATCGGATTGTCCGATCTTGTGCACTCTTTAACTTCATGATCAACGCATAAAAAATTGCCGCAAGAAACTTTGTTCAGGATTTCTATGGTGTGTGCCCGTGTATATGCATAAAAAAACAGTATGATCCCGACCACATATGCCGCTGCAAAGTGGCCATCGGTCATCGCTGTCTTGAAATGCTCTATGCCCAGTCATCTTTTCTAAGTTGTATATCTCTTCCTATAGGTTTAAAGAAAAACCCAACATCGATGAATTAGACAATATATATATATATATAAAACAGAATATAGGAAGCAAGATATGTATTAAATCAAATTATTTACCAGTGCAAGAATGAAGTTGGTATCAAGATTGCCGCTATTTGCAAAGTTTCGAAGCAAAGTTAGACATGCACCCTTTCCCCACAAATACATCCTCAAGTACTCTTAATCACCGAGATTGAACGCCCGACCATTTTATCTTTGGAGGCTCGATAAAAACTTACATTTAAAATGCATACAAAATGATATTAGATAATTCATATGTTGGTTCTGAAATTATAAAAAGTAATAAATGCTTACGTTGCATGTAGGTTTTTAACATCGTCGAGAGAAGCCGAGGACTTGGAAACGACTTGCATGGCTATTTCGATGAGCATATCTTGTGGGAGATATCACGATCGACGTCTTACTTTTTTATGGCCTTTCTTCATTACTGATGGACTAAGTTTAAGCTTCATCATGGACAACTTGAGTACTTGAAATAGCCAGGCACAAGTGTTTGTGAGAAAATATATGATCATGGTTTATATATAAGTTCAATATGGTAATTATCCTGATAGGAGTAAGAGTCACCAAGTTAGTTTGAAGTTTAAAATTAGAAAGCAGCGAATGCAATTATGGTGAATTGGAAATGTATAACTTCATGTGTTCCATCATGCATTTTTCTTCATTTTGATGTCATATCATATATAAATATGCATGAAGAAAAAACACATGATTGGATGAATGAAGTATATGCATTTATAACTCATATCATAATTACACTATGCATGTGAAAAATTCTCAATAAAACATATTCTGACAAAGTATAATTTGACTGGTTTGATAGCATCGTAAGTTGAGTAAATTAAATAAAGATATTTGGAAAAGACAATATTTTATATTGTCTAGTGACAGAAAACAACAAAAAGTGCTTTAGCCGCGAAAATAGGGAATGCAATTAGGGTGAATTGGAAATGCCGGCTTCATGTGTCCTATCATGCATTTTTCTTTATTTTGATGTCGTGTCATATATACACAGGGATGTAAAAAACGCATGATTGGACGGATGAAGTATATGCATTTATAGATCATATTATAATTGCACTCTGCATGCGAATGATTCTCAATAAAGTATATTCTGGTAAACGTATGATTTGACCGATTTGATAGCATCGTAACTTGAGTAAATCAAATAAAAATATCTGGAAAAGATAATACTTGATGTTGTTTAATGGTAGAGAAAACAATCAAACGTTCTTCAACCGCGGAAATAGGGAATGCAATTACGGTGAATTAGAAATGCTAGTTTCATCTATCTCATCATTCATTTTTCTTCATATCTCCATATATGATATTGTACAATCATCTGTCCAATCAGCGTTATACTTTCAATTCAGTATATAACTTAACATTTAGAATAAATGAATATATATCGTTTGACTTATTGATTTTTATTTTCTTTTAGACTTATTATTTTCAATTTCTTATTAACAACAAATATTATATAGCAAGCAAGGTATCATAAGTATAATGATTGCAAGGATTTATAAAATATTCATATAACTAAAGTTTACGTAATTGTATAAAAATGACCTATAACTGACATGATGAAAAATGAAAGATAAATATCACTTAAACTTTGCGATGATATTACATCTTGATTTTAGAATTTCATTATACATAGCAAAATACTTTTACATCAAAGGATAATCTACACGCATTAAAGAAGCGACAATTATTGCATACTCGAACACTTCATAAGACGGAGTGATGAACGTGCAATGATGATCATTCTTACGAACATCACTTTCACAATATATTCGGACCGGACAGATTCCTCAATAGTGTTAGGGTAAAAATTTACACCCCGGTTGACCAAGTCAAAATCAAAGTCAACCCCAAGCCAGGTGGGCCCAAGCCCAGGTCAAGCGGGCCCATGCCCAAGTCGAGCCCGCGGCCAGCCTCCCCGTGCCAACAACAAAATCATCAACAAAATCATGTAATAAATAATTTTTATGTAATTGTTTATGCATGAATGTAAACAAAATGGGCATAAAGCCAATATTTTGTAAGCCCATGGCTTATGTGCAAAAATGAAATGACACGTGAGCCAGGGGATAGGCAAAATGCCATTTTGTGAAGCCCAAGGGGCTATATGTAAATATGTAAGCCTATAAAAGGCAACGTGATGATGAATAAAATAACACTTTTTCCATTCTCTCAAAAACCTAGGGTTTGTACATCTTTCCCTTTTCTGAAGGTTTCAAACCTTTTTCTTTCTTTGAATTAAATCAAGAGTTTTACTCTTCCTTTTCCAAAACTAAATAGTTTTTCACCATAAAACCCACCAAGGGGAGCTTGGATCTGTCATTAGATCTCAAAAGAAGAGATTTTTAGATCTTACATCTCTTGATCTTCAAGATCCGGCCAAACCACAGTAGGAAGAAGAAGAACCCCCTTAATCAGTTTCAACACATCCTAGGAGTTTAACTCCATATATATATATATATATATATATATATAATGAATATTTCCTTTCTGAAGCATAGGTTCTGGTTTCTGGGGCTAAAAGCCCTCTTTTTCTCGCCGGCGCTCAAGCGCCGAGCGCCCACGTGCCGACACGTGGCGCGCTAGCGCTCGAGCGCAAAGCGCCCGCGTGCCGACACGTGGCGCGTTTGCGCTCCAGCGCCCTTACACTCGAGCGCAAGGCGCCCGCGTGCCGACACGTGGCGCGCTTGCGCTCCAGTGCACTGCGCGCGTGCGCAAGGCGCCCGCGTGCCGACACGTGGCGCGCTTACGCTCAAGCGCAAAGCGCCCGCGTGCCGACACGTGGCGCGCTTGCGCTCGAGCGTCCAGCGCTCATACGCAAAGCGCCCATGTGCCGCCACGTGGCGCGCTTGCGCCTGAGGGTACAACACCTAAGCGCACAGCGCTCAAGGCGCTGGCCCCACACATCCCTTGGATGCCTTTCCCCCCTCTTTTTATGTACATACATATACATATACATATGTATACATATTTGCACACACACGTGCTCCACGACACTGTCCCTGTTAGAAATTTTTTTTAACGGGGCGCTGCCCCGCACCCCGCAAGGGGGCTGCTAGCCCCCTTGACCCCCAGCTCGCTATCCGGGTAGCGGGACCCTCTTAAAAACTCTGCGTGGCTCCCAATATATCCAAAACCCCTTTTCAAAACACAACACACGCACACCGCACATTGAGTTCGCATGACCAGTTTAACCCGTTAATCGGAGGTTCTCTCGCCCCAAAGGCGAGGGGTAATTAACGGCAGCTTAGTCCGTGGCTGCCGGAGATTCGGATCCCCACAATCAATAAACCCTGGCCTACCCCAGGCAGGGGGAATTTGTAGTACGCCTAACAAGCGCGCGCGTATTCCCATCTCAATGGGGGACGAAAAACACCCTACAGGTTCTGGCACGCCCGGTGGGACCAGTCTCTCATCCCATATTTCGGGTTAAACGTTCATGCGAACTCAATCAATTTGCATGTCTATATTTATACTAAAATAATGCTCTTTCATGCAGGTTTTCAAGCAATCTCCTTTCAACAATGTCTCCAATGATGAACTCAGCTCCCATCTCCTACACGATGAAGATAGACTCCAGGACGGTTCTCCCGGCCAGTCTCGGGCGACAATGGGAGGAGCCGCTGCTACCATTCGGCTCTATTATGTTCATGCCTGTTGGCGCCATCCCAGCTCCTCAAGCCCCGGTGACAGACAAACCGGTCTCGAGAGGCAAGAGGCCAAATGTGGTGGTCTCGAAGGCGCCCCAACTCAAACGCAAGTCGGTGTTTGAGCGGCTCTCCTTGGCCCCAGCTGGGGGCAAGGCCATCGACACCAACAAAGCAACAAGGCTTCTCGAGCAAGCTCCGGCGGTGTCCCTGACAACTGCTCGATCGGGTGTCTTCTCTAAGCTCCCCGTCGACCGACTCACGGTGGCTTCCCAGGGAATGAATGCCCGCCAAGCCCTTAAAATTGAGAAGCTAAGGCAGAAGCGGCTCAGATATAGAGCCAACAAAAGGGCTAGGGCTCTGGCCATGTTAAAATTTATGAATTTCCAAAGCCCGGACCGCTCCGCGAAACCAGCTGCCAGTGATGAAAGAATGGCTGAATGTGTTATCCACACTGTCTACATGGCCGGACATGAAGAAACGAACCCTCCTCTTCTTCACAGCCATGGTGATGATATGGTTGACGCTACCCAGCATCGGCTCGATCTAAATGATGAAGAGCCCGTTCAGGACGATAAGCCAGAGGAGCCTATGGTTCCTGCGGAATTGAGCTCAGGCAATAAAGATTATCCGGTTGTCATAGCCGGAACTACAGAACAAGCATTATTCCAATGGCTTCAAAGGCAATTTCAGGACAGGGATGAGAAGATGGCCGAGGTCTATTCCAAAGTCGACGAGCTGGAAAACGTCGTGGCAGATCTCGCGACCCAAGTCGCCCGATTGTAATTACAGAAGAATCAAATTTTGGTTCATGAGCCAGAGATTGATACCCGGAGGCAGCCAACTGATACCCCCTTCAACCTATAAGGGCGGAGCGCCTTCGCGGAAAACGGCCGCAATCAGCCTCCAGTCCCTCCGACACATACGCCGGGGGGGGGGGGAATCACCTCTGAAAGAGAAACTGGAGAAAGTTTATTCCTTCAAAAGGGAAAAAGTCCACAAGATATTCAGGGACGCCTTAAGAAACGGTCTACAACTGCCGGAATCAAAGAGACCGCAAGAAGCGAATATGACCGACGACCCAGAATATTGCCCCTATCACAGGGTGATAGGTTATGCCATTGAGGACTGCTTCGTCTTCAAAGATTGGGTCGAAAGGCAATACAAGATGGGAGAGATAGAACTGTCTAAAGGCGCGTTAGCAAACAGTCAAGCTACGACCGTCGATTTCATTCAAATGGAGACCGAAGCCTTTCGGGAACCTAATCCTCCCAGACATGTGCCATTATCTGAAAAGGGCGAACCTGTTAGTGTATATGCCCTAGAGGCCATTACTGTATCATACTAGTATGTATATTACTTGATGGAAGCGTGGGATATTCACCTTTTATTGACAATCTTGCTCAAAATAGTAGTATGCTACTTGGTTTGTTTCTGTTTTAATGTGTGCATGTGTTTCTTTTAGCATATTGTCTTTACACATTAGTGGAGCCCTTAGGATCTTTGCTTGATTACCAGCGTTGTGATGGCAGTCACACTCGTGGGGGCTGGGTAATCTACAAGCATATCCTTATGCAGGTCCCTAGTCGTAGGACTATCGAGACAGGGCATCGATACTCCGGAGTAGACTAGCGTATACGCTTCTCATCCCAGCTTGGGAGACGGCATGTCCCACAGCCGTCAGTACGTCGTACTTGGGATAGTATGCGGGTGCTCGTTAGGTTACGAGTACACTGGACATGACTCTTCGGGAACTGTTGGTTGGTATTATACCTATCGTCAGTTATCAGTTCCCAGGTGACATGAGTACAGCTTAGTCCGTGGACTTGACACTGTCACTTCGCCTCGAGTGTGTTCCCACTGTACTTTGATTACTACCCTACCACAGCTCAAAGGAGTCGTGCAAACAGGTAGTTTTTGGGTGCAGTCCCGAAGCACTTGGAGGCAGTGACGGTTAGACAGGATTTGTCTCTCCCGGTATTGGGGGTTGATATCACGCTGTGTCTAGGAGAGCCATTACACAAAGTCCCTGGCCAGGGCAAGCGAGATAGACTGGTAGGTTTCCAGTGTTATTTCAGGTGTTCTGGGCTACACTCCGACACGACTTGTACCGCTAGTAGGGGACTGACGTTTACCGCCCCCTAGGCCCGCCATGCGATGTTCTTAGACGAACAGACCGTACTGTACGGAGACTGTCACATTCAGGCTCAGTAGGAGTTCAGATGGGTTTACCTCGTCAGTCTTCTTATCGGCATCTACCTGGGGACCGTTACGTACAGCTAGTGCCGCTTGCGGTCTGTGGTTAAACCCACTGCCAGCGTAGTGTCGAGTCTTTAGAGTCCCACACAGAGGGTTATTCTCCTTTAGGCAAAATGAGTAGAGGTCGCATGGTTTTGCGACGGGGTACGTTCATATCCGCGTGCTTGTGCACGTTTGGTGTCAGGACAGCTTATACTAGCGGGGTTTGGTTTAAGCCAGATCCTAGTATATGTTTTGGGATTGGTTTTATCTCATTGTATTCGTGTTCCTCGGAACACGGATACGGGTGTGTATGCACAGTTGACTGAGGCAGAGACAGAGGATTTTCATTAGGGTTAATGACCGTTGTCATTTTCTTAACCCTAATGTTTATGTGTGAAATATGATTTATTAATATTAGTTAATTATAATTGTGATATGGTTATGGTTGTTGACCATTTGACTTTGATTGACTTGTTGACCTAGGTTGACAAGTTGACCATCATCATTTCATATGGAAGATGCTCTTTGATCCTTGCAAAAGCATTTAATGTGAAATGATAATGGTCATTTCTTGATTAACCATCACAATTATCTTTAGCTAATTATTTTATTTATCATAATTCATATATATGTGAGAAGGTTGGATTATTCTTCTCACTTTATCATTTTCATTCTCTTTTCTCCTCCTCCTCTCTCTCTAGCTCTCCCCTCTCATGAGTTGAGAACCATTTGAGCTTGAGATAAATCCCTTAAAAATACTCTCTACTCTTTCTAAGGTCCTAGGTTTAGCACACCAAGCACCTTAGTTACTTCTAGTTTGAGGTTGGAGCCAAAGGTTGAGGCCCTCGGGTGGATCTTTCTTCGGCAAGAGAAGGCGACAAGGAGAACCCGTTCTTTCACTCCAAGGAGCAAGAAGAGAAGGACTTGAAGACCTAGGTATAACCCTTTTCCGAGTAGCTAACTCTTTTAGCTTTGGTAGTTAGTTTTGTTTAGCAAAGATCCCTCCTTTACATAGTCCATGTTGCCTAGTGTTGTAAAAATCCGATTTTTCATAACGTTTCCGCCTCCCCGCAAGCACCAGGGTGGGCAACGTGGACTTACACTGGTATCAGAGCCTAGCTAAACACAAACTAACTTGTTAGCAAAGTATCTAGAACTTCGATCGAAAAAAAATCGCAAAACACTTTTCAAAAACCCTAGTTTTTGCCGATTTTTATTTCTGCTTTAAAAATAATAAATCATACATGAAAAATCGGCACAGGGTTTTCTAAAGACACCCACCAAGAACGATCCACTGAACCGGTCAAAGTGCCGCGGTTCCGCAGCAAGAACATGCTTCTTGCCGCGGATCCGTGGCCGAGTTGACTCGGCCGTGGACCGAGTTTGGTGCAGTGTACTTAGTTGGAGGTTTTGGGATTTTTAATATAGTTTGTTTCTACCCAGATTTTCCAGAGAACAAGTTAGTTTTTGGGGGTGGTCACAAATCCGTATTTTTGATCGAATTTCTTTACACTTTGACTAATGGGTTATATCTGTGATGTGATATATGTATTGAACGTCTGCTAATCGCTATACGTTGATTAGTGGGGGTTATACATATCTGTGATCTGTAATGTTGATGGTTTGTGTATATGAATTCGTTGGATTGTCGCGGATAAATAGCCGGGGGTTGTGAGATGAGAGTTTTTTTATTCTTTCAATTCTTGTAATATGTAAATTGATGTAATATTATTTGTATGGACGCACGCCGGGTCGGGGTTGTAGCCGTCATTGTATAATTTCTTTTTACTGTTTTTGCTCCTAGGATAGACCCAAGGTGGGGTGCACAAACTATCGGGTATCTCGAAGTGCCGAGTGGCCTACTCACGGTGTTGAGGGAGGTTGCTTCACTTCGGGTACTTGGCGGGTAGTTTGCCGCATCCGTAGGGGTCTAGGGTGGGGTTTGGCTATTCATCGCGACCGTGTAATCCGCTCTTCGTTACAGGCTCGTACGAAATGCGGATTCCTAGTATATCCAATGTATTCATTTGTGATCTGGAATGGCTATCATTGCATGTGACGAATGTTTATATATATATATATATATATATCTATATGATATCTATTTAGGCGTTGCTTATGTTTTGCATCCGCGCTAGTCCAGCCCCCGCTCTGTCGTTAGTTAAGTAACCTAACGGGTGATGACGGGACCCCGTGGCGAATGCGGATGGCATAAGCGTACGTCATATTTTCGTTGTTTTCTGCAATGGTAGGATTAAATGATGGGACGCATTGGAATTAATGCAAGAAAAAATAAACCAAGTAACAGTCGTTGGAACACTTTCAAAACCACTCGGTTCTTTTCAAAACCAAATTTTAAATGCGGAGCTTGAACCACTCCTTTTGAAAGCTATCTCGTTCCATCGATTATATCAAGTTCACTACGTTCACGGTTTCGCCAAAACCATTCGTAGCCCTCCGTCGTTTCACACGAATGGTCAATAAGTATTCAAGCTATGTTTGTTGGCCAAAGTCAAGGCATAGTGATTGGTAGCTATTGGGTATTCATGTGCAGCATAGATAAATGTGTTGGTTTGGGGCAGTCGTTCTACCTTGTTGGCCAAAGTCAAGGGTATGTGCGGATGGGCTCAAATTAACCTAGAGAATGACAGGTAGAACTTGACATGTGACTTATGATTTGTTGGCCAAAGTCAAGGTCATAAGAGCATGGGGCAAAAATCCACATCGGGAGTTTCAAAAGAACTAAAACTTGCTAGCGCTGCATACCATTTGGAGTGTGATGATTCTGGTAGGATTCCTTCAGTTTTGTCACGCGATGATATTTGGATCCCGATCCTACTGTGAGTATATGCTATTCCTCCGGAACTTTCTCACTTAACGATCAATGCTATAAACCAAGTAGATGTCTAGAAAGGTGTTAGCGGGGCTACGCCCACAGGGAAAAGAGGTTATTTAATTAAGGAACTTCGCAAAAGCGTTGGAAAACCTCCCTCGAAGTACCGACACTGGCCTGGTTGAACATTTAAGCAAGTATTGTACGGTGAGATTGATCCTGACTAGTTCTTCCTTTATGGTTT
This sequence comes from Agapanthus africanus, assembly GCA_030015575.1. Taxonomy (NCBI): domain Eukaryota; kingdom Viridiplantae; phylum Streptophyta; class Magnoliopsida; order Asparagales; family Amaryllidaceae; genus Agapanthus; species Agapanthus africanus. The sequence goes on along the minus strand of CM057350.1, from coordinate 122,786,188 downwards.
GAGGAGGGATTCGAGAGACAGTGGGAGCCATCCTGTTTAGACAAATTAAAAACCACTCTAAACTTGCAAGAGCATCATGCTAAAGTGTTTCTTCTCTCTCTCTTAATTGCAGCGACCATTTATCATGACTGGACTTAAGTTACTTCTAGATAAAAACATACTGACAGGGCCAAACTACAAAGATTGGCTCAGGAATGTCAAAATGGCAATCACTTATGACAAGTTGGGGTATCTTCTTACCACCAAAGCTCCCCCTGTCCCAGGTCCCAAAACCAGCGTCGCGGATAGGGAAATCCGTAAGACCTGGGAAATCGACTGCGCGAAGGCCAAGTGCCTCGTGCTTGCCTCTATGGACAATGGACATCAGAGGAAGCACGAGAATATGGACCTCGAATCCATATTTCTCCATATAAAAGAACTGTATGGAGAGCAATCCCGTATCGCCAGATACGAAGTGTCGAAGAAGCTGTTTTCGGCGAGATTGGCCGTCGGATCATCGGTAGCAGAACACGTGCTTAAGATGATTGGCTACATAGAGGAGCTCACGGACCTTGGGACCACGTTGGAGAATGAGCTCTATACGGACTTGATTCTTCAGTCCCTTCCTTCCACTTACGCCCAGTTCATCCTGAATTTTAACTTGCAAGAAAAGGAAGTTGAACTTTCAGAACTCCTCAACATGCTGAGGAGTGCAGAGGGCACCCTACAGAAAGGTAGGGAAACATCCACTTTGTTTGTAGGAGGATCTTCCTCTTCTAGGTCCAAGGCGAAAACCAAGGGAAAGAAGAAGAAAACCCCCGCCAAACCAAGGGGCGGTGTTAGTAAAGTGGATACGACGGGAAAGGCAAAAGCAACAAAGGTAGCGGGGAAGCTTGTGGATAAGGAAGAATGCTTTTACTGTCACAAGAGTGGACACTGGAAGAAAGATTGCAGGGCTTGGAAGGCCAGAACACAGGATCTGAAGCAAGTTGCGGCTTCAGCTTCAGGTGTGTATGTTATTGAAAACTGTCTATCAATAAACTCTACGTCCTGGGTATTGGATACCGGATCAGGATCTCATATCTGTAATTCTTTGCAGGCGTTGAGAAAGCGTAGGTTTTTGAAGGCAGGTGACATGACCCTCAAAGTTGCAAACGGAGCTAGCATGGATGCTGAGGCCGTGGGGGACTATCAACTGGGAATGTCAGATGGACATGTTTTGGTTTTACGTAATTGCTTTTTTGTACCCAATGCAACTTGTAATATCATTTTTGTATCTTTAATTTCTAAAGAAGATTATGAATTTGCATTTGTAAGTAATGTTGTAAACATTCACCTTAATTAAGTTCTGATTGGGTCAGGTACATTAAGCAATGGTATATACGTATTAAACCAACCACAGATTTTCAATGTCCAGAATACACACAAAAGAAAGTCTTCGGAAACAAATCAGACTTTCTTATGGCATTGTAGACTGGGTCACATCAATGAGAGAAGGTTGACGAAATTACATACAGAAGGATATTTGGATCCGTTCGAATATCAATCATATGCAACTTGTCAATCATGTCTCAAAGGAAAGATGACAAAGACTCTGTTCACTGGACACGGAGTGAGAGCGAGCGAGCTCTTAGGATTCGTACACAGCGACGTGTGCGGTCCAATGTCTACGCATGCGCGAAGCGGTTATTCTTACTTCATTACTTTTACGAATGATTTTTCAAGGTACGGATATGTCTTCTTAATGAAACATAAATCCGAAGCCTTTGGAAAATTCCAGGAATACAAGAATGAAGTAGAAAAACAAACAGGCAAAAGTATTAAGACACTGAGATTTGATCGAGGTGGTGAATACTTGAGTGCCGAGTTCCTGGATTACTTAAAAGAGAATGGAATTCTCTCTCAGCTTACTCCTCCATACACTCCGCAACACAACGGTGTATCGGAGAGACGGAACCGAACCCTATTGGATATGGTACGGTCCATGATGAGTAACGCTGAGTTACCACGATCATTCTGGGGATATGCACTAGAATCAGCTGCATACCTTTTGAACCGAGTTCCAACTAAGACTGTGCCTACTACACCATATCAGATGTGGTGTGGGAAGAGACCCTATCTTAATCACATTAAGATATGGGGTGTCCAGCTTTTGTCAAAAAGCAGCATGCGGACAAGCTTGAGGCATGCTCAGTACAATGCAAGTTTGTGGGATATCCAAAGAACTCCAAGGGATATTTCTTCTATTACGAAGAGGAACAAAAGGTTTTTGTTTCTCGTCATGCCCACTTCTTGGAAACTGAGTTTTTGGAAAATCAGATAAGTGGGAGCGCAGTAGAACTGGAAGAAATTCCAGAACCACGAGCTATTACTGAAAGCTTAGTAGAACCAGAGGGTTCGAATAATCAGGACATTCCTACACCGCTCCGCAGAAGTAGTAGGCAGTCTCATCCGCCCGAGAGACACTATGGTTTTCTCATAGACAGGGATAGAGAGGATTGCATCATTGATAGTGATGAGCCGACTAGCTTCCAGCAGGCCATTCAGAGCGTTGACTCGGTAAAATGGCTGGATGCAATGCGGACCGAAATGGAGTCCATGTACACCAACAAAGTATGGACGTTGGACATTGCTCCAGATGGGGTAAAACCCGTAGGATGCAAGTGGATCTTCAAAAGGAAGATTGGTGTAGATGGACAGGTTGAGACCTATAAAGCTAGACTTGTTGCAAAGGGTTTCCGTCAAAGACCTGGCTTGGACTATGACGAAACCTTTTCTCCAGTGGCTATGCTGAAATCCATTCGGATCCTTCTTGCCATTGCTGCCTTCCACGATTATGTGATCTGGCAGATGGACGTAAAGACCGCTTTTCTAAATGGAAATTTAGAGGAGTGTGTCTATATGGACCAACCAGAGGGTTTCATTCAGAGTGGGAGCAGCGGAAAGGTGTGCAAGTTGCTTAAGTCTATCTATGGACTAAAGCAGGCATCGCGGAGTTGGAACGTCTGTTTTGATGAGACGGTCAAAGAATTTGGCTTTATCAAAAATCCAGATGAACTATGCATCTATAGTAGATTTGTAGCAAGAACTGTAGTATTCCTCGTTTTATACGTGGATGACATTCTCTTGATAGGAAATGACATTCCTATGCTACAATCTGTCAAAGGGTTCTTGTCACACAGGTTCTCCATGAAAGACCTGGGTGATGCCTCTTACATTCTGGGGATCCGGATCTATCGTGACACATCCAAGAGAATATTAGGACTTTCACAGTCCAGGTACATCGACACCATACTGAAAAGATTCAGTATGGAAGATTCCAAGCGCGGTAATCTACCGGCTTGTCACGGGATCACCCTCTCCAAAGAGATGTCTCCTAAGACTGATTTGGAAAGGGATCGCATGTCTATTATACCCTACGCTTCTGCGGTAGGCTCTATAATGTATGCGATGTTGTGCACCAGACCAGATGTAGCTTATGCACTGAGTGTGGTAAGCCGGTATCAGTCAAACCCTGGGAAGAAACACTGGATAGCGGTAAAGAACATTCTCAAGTACCTGAGAAGGACTAAGGAGATGTTCTTGGTGTATGGCGGAAAAGACCTCCAGATCGAGGCCTTTGCTGACTCCAGCTTCCAGAGTGACAAGGATGATTCCAAGTCCATGTCGGGTTGTGTCTTTACCCTCTATGGAGAGGCGGTGTGTTGGAAGAGTTCCAAACAGGAAACCGTTGCTGACTCGACGATGGAAGCGGAATATATCGCTGCTGCAGATGCCGCAAAAAAAGCCGTCTGGATAAGGAAGTTCCTAACAGAACTTCAGGTGGTTCCGTCCATTGTTGATCCAGTACCTCTGTATTGCGACAACAACGGGGCTATAGCTTTAGCGAAGGAACCCAGGTCCCATCAGAAGTCCAGGTACATCTTGAGGCGGTATCACCTGATCGGGGAGATCGTGGGTCGCCAGGAGATCGAGGTTCGGAGAGTTGCTACGGAAGATAACACTGCCGATCCATTTACGAAGGCCTTACCCCAGACTCAGTTCGAGCGGCTGATCGAGATGATAGGTCTTCGATACGCCAGTATATGGCCTTAGTGTAAGTGGGAGATTGTTAGTGTATATGCCCTAGAGGCCATTACTGTATCATACTAGTATGTATATTACTTGATGGAAGCTTGGGATATTCACCTTGTATTGACAATCTTGCTCAAAATAGTAGTATGCTACTTGGTTTGTTTCTGCTTTAATGTGTGAATGTGTTTCTTTTAGCATATCGCCTTTACACATTAGTGGAGCCCTTAGGATCTTTGCTTGATTACCAGCGTTGTGATGGCAGTCACACTCGTGGGGGCTGGGTAATCTACAAGCACATCCTTATGCAGGTCCCTAGTCGTAGGACTATCGAGACAGGGCATCGATACTCCGGAGTAGACTGGCGTATGCGCTTCTCATCCCAGCTTGGGAGACGACCTGTCCCACAGCCGTCAGTACGTCGTACTTGGGATAGTATGCGGGTGCTCGTTAGGTTACGAGTACACTGGACATGACTCGTCGGGAACTGTTGGTTGGTATTATACCTATCGTCAGTTATCAGTTCCCAGGTGACATGAGTACATCTTAGTCCGTGGACTTGACACTGTCACTTCGCCTCGAGTGTGTTCCCACTGTACTTTGATTACTACCCTACCACGGTTCAAAGGAGTCGTCCAAACAGGTAGTTTTTGGGTGCAGTCCCGAAGCATTTGGAGGCAGTGACGGTTAGACAGGATTCGTCTCTCCCGATATTGGGGGTTGATATCGCGCTGTGTCTAGGAGAGCCATTACACAAAGTCCCTGGCCAGGGCAAGCGAGATAGACTAGTAGGTTTCCAGTGTTATCTCAGGTGTTCTGGGCTACACTCCGACACGACTTGTACCGCTAGTAGGGGACTGACGTTTACCGCCCCCTAGGCCCGCCATGCGATGTTCTTAGACGAACAGACCGGACTGTACGGAGACTGTCACATTCAGGCTCAGTAGGAGTTCAGATGGGTTTACCTCGTCAGTTTTCTTATCGGCATCTACCTGGGGACCGTTACGTACAGCTAGTGCCGCTTGCGGTCTGTGGTTAAACCCACTGCCAGCGTAGTGTCGAGTCTTTAAAGTCCCACACAGAGGGTTATTCGCCTTTAGGCAAAATGAGTAGAGGTCGCATGGTTTTAGGACGGGGTTCGTTCTCATCCGCGCACTTGTGCACGTTTGGTGTCAGGACAGCTTATACTAGCGGGGTTTGGTTTAAGCCAGATCCTAGTATATGTTTTGGGATTGGTTTTATCTCATTGTATTCGTGTTCCTCGGAACACGGATACGGGTGTGTATGCACAGTTGACCGAGGCAGAGGCAGAGGACTTTCATTAGGGTTAATGACCGTTGTCATTTTCTTAATCCTAATGTTTATGTGTGAAATATGATTTATTAATATTAGTTAATTATAATTGTGATATGGTTATGGTTGTTGACCATTTGACTTTGATTGACTTGTTGACCTAGGTTGACAAGTTGACCATCATCATTTCATATGGAAGATGCTCTTTGATCCTTGCAAAAGCATTTAATGTGAAATGATAATGGTCATTTCTTGATTAACCATCACAATTATCTTTAGCTAATTATTTTATTTATCATAATTCACATATATGTGAGAAGGTTGGATTATTCTTCTCACTTTATCATTTTCATTCTCTTTCCTCATCTTCCTCTCTCTCTAGCTCTCCCCTCTCATGAGTTGAGAACCATTTGAGCTTGAGATAAATCCCTTAAAAATACTCTCTACTCTTTCTAAGGTCCTAGGTTTAGCACACCAAACACCTTAGTTACTTCTAGTTTGAGGTTGGAGCCAAAGGTTGAGGCCCTCGGGTGAATCTTTCTTCGGCAAGAGAAGGCGATAAGGAGAACTCGTTCTTTCACTCCAAGGAGCAAGAAGAGAAGGACTTGAAGACCTAGGTATAACCCCCTTTCCGAGTAGCTAACTCTTTTAGCTTTGGTAGTTAGTTTTGTTTAGCAAAGATCCCTCCCTTACATAGTCCATGTTGCCTAGTGTTGTAAAAATCCGATTTTTCATAACGTTTCCGCTTCCCCGCAAGCACCGGGGTGGGCAACGTGGACTTACAGAACCAAAGACCGATCGGCCTCGAGGACCAGCATCAGTAAAGGCAGCTATTCCAATGGAGAGAAAGAAGAAGGTATACTCCTTTAGGAGGGATGATGTCCGCAAAATATTCAGGGACGCCTTGAACAACGGTCTACAATTGCCTGTTCCAAAGAGGCCACAGGAAATGAACATGACCGGCAATCCCGTATACTGCCCATATCATAGAGTGGTGGGTCATACCATCGAAGACTGCTATATTTTCAAAGATTGGGCAGAGGACCAATATAAGCTTGGAAAAACCTCACAATTCTCGGATGTATCGGCAAGCCACGGAGCTAGGTCATCAACACAGCTCCGCCAAGATCAAAGTTCAAGGAGCTGGGATAAGCAAAGATGACTCCCACGTCGTTAAACTGGGAACCGTCGACCTCTAAGTCGTTAAATTGGGAATGTAAAAAAATATATATGTATGTAAATAAACAAAAAATGTGTAAATAAAAGAAAAATAAAGAAAAGCCGAAATGATGGGGCAACTCGCAAAAAAAATCAGCAAGTAAAGATAAACATGAAAATAAAGCCGAAATGATGGGGCAACCGTGAATAAATAGCCTAAATGATAGGGCAATCGCGACCTTCGCGATATGAAAAGCTGAAATGATAGAGCAATCGCGGTAAAACAAAAAAAAAAACAAAAAAAAAACAAAACAACTAGCGAATGATGAGTTGCTCCTGGTACCATATTCCAGTGCAGCGATGCAGACGCCAACAAAAATCCATTTTTTTCAAAATTCTTTCGGCCCTACGGCCAGTCCCCAAATTGACTGTCGTATACAATCCACGGGCTCAAATAATTCTCATCATACCCATGCTCCACCGTAATCACCAGTTACGCGGCTGGTCCCCGCCTTTGGAGTTATGCTCCATTGAGAAGACCCACTCATGTGTCCTCACGATACACGAGGAGAACAAACCTTTGTGGGATCCTTACGACTCACAAAGGAAAAACACACTTAGGAGTCCTCACGACTCCTAAGGAGAAAATACACCTGCGGGATCCTCACGACTCGCAGGGAGAAAATGCTTTTATGGGACCCTTACGGCCCACCTAAAACCTGTTTCCTAAGCCATCATCCCCTAATAAGCAAATGCGAATGATGATTCGCTCCTGGTACCATGTTCCAGTGTAGCGATGCTGATGCCAAACAAAAAAAAACCAATTCCCAAATCCTCTAGGGGCAAATGATGAGTTGCTCCTGGCATTATTCCAGTGCAGCGATGCAGATGCCAAACAAAAAAAAAAACAATTCCCAAATCCTCTCGGGGCAAATGATGATTCGCTCCTGGTACCATATTCCAGTGTAGAGATGTTGATGTCGAATCAAATCAAACAAATCAAACCAACCAATTCCAACATCGACCTCTGCGTCAACAAGCGACACTCTGCGCCGGGGAAAAGTCGATCAGCGAGACTCCGTGCCGGGGAAAAGTCAACCCGGCACTCCGCGCCGGGAAAAAGTCGATCAGCGACACTCCGTGCCGGGGAAAAGTCAACCCGACACTCCGCGCCGGGGAAAAGTCGATCAGCGACACTCCGTGCCGGGGAACGGGGAAAAGTCAACCCGACACTCCGCGCCGGGAAAAAGTCGATCAGCGACACTCCGTGCCGGGGAAAAGTCAACCCGACACTCCGCTGTAGGGATCCTAGGCACACTAATGAGGTCTCACAACAGATCAAACTTGCCCAATTCAAATTTTTTCATGTGCCTACAAACCCTAACACGGATCGTTAACTAGATGATAAGGCGATGCAAGCAAGTAAACGACTTTATTGCTAAAGGAAAGTGACTACAACCTTTGTAGATCCGGTCCTCCACCTCTCTAGCTCCGTGATGACGTCCTTCCGCTGTACCAATCGGAATCCGGACTCTGGCGAAGGTTTCGTCGGAGAAATGATCGGGCTAGGTCGTCGACTTCGATGCCGAAGATGATCTACGTCGAGGCAACTCAAGATCAAACTCCAACTTCACCAAGTCATGAAACTTGTGAAGAAAACACTCTATACTACTTGGCAAGTGGTAGAGGATGAAGAAATAGGAAGTGGGTTCACTTTAGAATTGGATTTCTCACTCTTTTTCTCATTTCACCATTGATGGTAGCAAGCTTTTCTTCATCTTGAAGAAGGAGAAGAAGAAGAAAAGAATATGATAAGTATATGTAAAATAGAAAATAATATGATACTTATCATATTTTCAACCATGGTTTAGTGTAGAGAATTAACTAGTGTTTTGTTGAATGGTTAGGGTTAGGAGAAGAAGACAAGAATGGTCACTTAGTCAAAGATGCATGAAGCATCAAGAAGCTTCATGTATGAAAGCAACCATTTTGTTTTCCTTTTTATTTTAACCAAAATAAATAGATAAATAAATAAGTGAAAAGAAACCCTAACCATTCACTAAACATGGTTTAAGTCTTACACAAACCCAAGTTTGCATGTATCATCAAACATGATACAAACAAGCGCATAAAAGTATATCACATATACAACTTGTGTATTTCAAGTGAGAAAAATCCATTTAAAGTGAAAAAATATTAGCTAATGCAAAGTAATATATCAAATATATAATTATACATTAAATCATTAAATCAACACTTGATTTAACGATCCGGTCATATCGCATATGACCGACTAATATCCAATGTATCGGCTTATCGAATCAATCCTCGATTCGATAACTAGCTTATATCGCATACAACCAATCGATACATTCATCGCGAGAATAGAATACGGTATCACATACACGCATTATTCTCGGTCCCGCACATATCTCATATGCGCTTCTATTTCGTTTCGCTTGAGCCAGGAAACCTCTGTGTAGGACTCTAAAGACTCGTCAATACGCCGGCAGCAGGTGATGATCATATCAAACACCCACAAGCCGCAAGCGGTCTGCTAAACGTAACGGCCACCCGGGTATTGAGCAATCAGAAGATCGACGAGCAAGCCCGCTCACACTCCTGTGAATCCAACCTGTAACACTTACCGTACAGTCCTGTCTGTTCGTCTGATATGTCGCATATCTCTCCTAGGGGTGGTAAACGTCAGACCCCAATAGCTTGATAAGTCATGCTGACGCGAGGTCCATAACATGTGTGAAACTACTGATAACACTTACCAGTAGATCACTGCAACCCTGGCCAGGGATTTCCTGTTATGGCCAGTCGAGCATAGCGCAACATCAACCCCCAATACCGGGAGAGATGAATCCCCTCCTATCGCTCATTGCCTCCATGTGAATCGGGACTGTACCCAAAAACCACCTGTTTGCACGACTCAGTAGAGCCGTGGTAGGGTGGAAATCAAAGCACAGTGGGAGACACACAAGACTCTATGACGATCTCGGGTCAACAGACTAAGCTGCACCAGTGTCACCAGAGAACTGCCATCTGACGTGAGGTATAATACCATCTGGGAGTTCTCGGCGAGTCCGTTCAGTGTACCCAGTCTCCACTGAGCACCCGCATACCATCTCTGATGTCAAACACCAATGGATATGGGATCATCCATCGCCCATCACATGGGTCGAGAAGATATACGCTAGTCTACTCTGGAATATCGATGCCCCGTCTCGATATTCCCACGACTAGGAACATTGAAGGATGTACTTATGGACTATCCAGTCCCCACTAGTATGATCTACATCATAGTCCTGGAAGTCGAGTACACATCCTAAGGGCTTTATCAACATGTAACAGAGAGACAGAAAGTATACATGTTAAGATAAAGAGCAACCAGATAGCGTACTATCATGTCGAGCAAGAAAGTCCTACCTATATATGTCCCAGCATCCACTACAATATATATCCAATGTACAGTAATGGCCTCTAGGGCATACATATAACTAACAATCTCCCACTTGCACTAGGGCCATCTGTAGCAGTGGTTGCAGTATCACATACTCAACCATCCCATATAAGTCTCTCTCTGGGAAAAAGCCTTTGTGAGTGGATCCGCCGCGTTATCCTCTGAGTCTACTCTCCTAACCTCGATCAGCCTGGTGATCAACTATCTCCATGATCAGGTGATGCTGCCTCAGAATAAGTCTGGGCCACTGATGGGACCAGGGTTCCTGGGCCAAAGCCACACTTTCATTGTCATACAATGATAGGAACTTAGTTCATCTCATGAACCAATATACACCCAAACTGCCTCTTTGGTAGTATCTTTAATAGCGATGTTATCAGCCTTTATCGTCTAGTTTGCCACGGTATCTAGCTTGGAACTCTTCCAACATACCGTCCCTCCACTGAGGGTGAAGACGATGCCTGTGACTGACATTCAGTCGTCCTTATCACCCTGGAACACTTCCAGTGATTCTCCCCAGGATCGATTGATACTATCTTACTACAGCTAGTGAGAATCTTAACATCCATTTAGATCTATCCCATAGACCCAAATCCCAGGATTTAGGAGGTATCATCTTTATCCTATATGGAGAATCCATGTGATAAGCGGAGATTGACCGTGCGTAGCATAGGAAACTCTTTTCTTATCAAGAGTATGTTGTCCACGTACTATACGAGGATGACCACCTTACTCTCTACTATCTTTTTGTATATACAAGGTTCATCTACCATTTTGATGAAGTCAAACTCTTTGACTACCACATCAAAACAGATGTTCCAACTCCGCGATGCCTGCTTTATCCTGTAAAGCAACTTGCACATGTTTCCGCTGCTCCCACTGTTTACGAAGCCCTCTGGCTGTGTACTTATAGACATTCTCTTCTAAATCATTATTTAGAAAAGTAGTCATGGCACCCAACCGCCAGATATCGTAGTCATGGTATGTAGCCGTGGCAAGTAGGATCCGAATGGACTTAAGCATAGCCACTGGAAAAGGTATCATCATTATCCACGCCTGGTCGATGACGAAAACTTTTAACAAGTCTAGCTTTGAAAGTCTCAACTTTTCCATCTACACCAAGTAATCTTCTCAAGATATACTTGCTCCTGATGTGGATTTAACCCTTCAGATATAGCAACCAAAGTCCATACTTTGTTGGTGTACATGGATTCCATCTCAGATCGCTAAGCATCCAGCCATTCTTACAGAGTCCCTACTCTCGATGACCTGCTCGAATCTAGTTGGGTCATCATCTCATGATGCAATCCTCGCTCCCACTGTCATCGAGAAACCGAAGTATCTCTCAGGCAGGTGAGGAACCCTACCAGATCAGCGGAGAGGCTGAGGTTCGTCGGGGACTATTGAATCCTTTGGTTCTGTCAAATCATCAGCTGCAGTTTTGTATAGCTGGAACCTTTCCAGTTCTACAGAACTGACCTTGCCTCGATCTTGTCCGGATTTTGCTTTTGACATAGGCCGGACAATCCCAAATCTTAACTTACTTAAGAGATAGGCTCTTCCCATACCATATCTTATATAGAGTGGTAGGCACTGATTTGAATCGAACCCTATTCAATAGGTATGCAACTTCATAAGTGCATAACTCCCTAAAAGGAAATAGGAAACTCAGTAGTACTCATCATAGAGCGCACCATATCATATAGGGTGTGATTGCTCTGCCCCGATATACCATCGTGCTATGGTGTATACGGAGGAGTAATGCTGAGAGAGAATCTCATTCTCCTTTAGATTAGTCCAGGAATTCCATGCACAAGTATTCTCCTCCCTGATCTCATCATAGGACATAATACTTATACTCTGTTTTTGGTTCTCTACTTCTAACTTATATTCTGTGAATATCTCAAAAGGTTCGGACTTATGTTTCAACTGGAACATATGACTGAATCTTGAGAGATCATCAGAGAATGTAGTGAAGTACAAAGAACCGGTCCTGGCATGTGTAGACAGGGGACCTTACATACATCATCATGTATCAGTCCCAAGAGTTTACTAACTCTTTCTCTGTTTCCAGTAAACGGAGCTATGGTCATCTAATCTTTGTGACATGACTGGCAAGTTTCATAAGATGTAAATTCAAACTGATTTAAATATGCATCTTAGATGTAACTTTAGCCAGTCAGGTCGCATTGATATGACCTAGTCTTCAATGCTTCAAGAAGGATTCGTCCATTTCTGAACTCTTCCTCTTGTGTGTGTTCTGTATACTAGGAACTGTAGTTTGATTTAGAACATCAATGCTTTTAGATAACGTGCCTGAACCGATCAATTTTTGATATAGGAAATGTTGAAAACATTATCCAACAATACAAAATTTTATCGTTTCTTTACTAATAAAGAGACAGATATGATTTTGTATATCAGGTTCGGTATCTAATAACATTCGTTCAGAATCAATGTATTGGTAATACAGGGTGACAGTTACCAATAGACTTGGCTGCAACACTTGCCCCGTTTTCTGTCTCATGAAACTTATCACCCGTTCTCAGTTCTTTACCTTTCTGGAGCCCTATGTAACAGATTACATATCTGGGATCCTGATCCGGTATCAAATACCCAGGACGTGGAGGATATAGAGAAACAGTTCTTTGTAATGAACACACCCGAAGGAGATGCATCATATGCACTTTCTTCGTTTGGGCGGCACGGGAAATCTGGTATTCCCCAATTTCCTGCTCTGTCTTATAACAATTATAAGTTGGAGCGGGACCAACGTTCCCCAGCACAGTATAACAAGCGGGTTCGGTCAATACATCTGTATTATTATCTTGATTAAGGCGTGATATGGTCGCTACCTGGAGAGAGAGAGAAGAAAACACTCTGCGTGCGCTCTTGCAAGATTAGATTGGTTATTTATTTTATCTAATCAGGATGGCTCTCACTGTTTTTATCAAATCTTCCTTCAAACCCTAAAAGGAAAGACTAGCCGGGATTAATTACACTCTACAAGTCGCCAATCTTTCAGCCAGGCCAGTGTCGGTATTTTGAGGGAGGTTCCCCGTGCTTTCGCACGGACCTAATTACAGTAAACCTCGTTTTCCCAGAGGCGTGACCCCGTTGACACCTTTCTAGACACCTACTTGATCGGCTAATTGTAAAGTGCAAAACTCTCCCAGGAGTAACAATTACTCGCAGTGGGTATCGGGATCCAACTATCACATAGAAGGTATGCAATCTCATTGCAAATTTCAACACTTGAAACTCCCGATAATGGTTTTTACCCCTAGCACCTATGACCTTGGCTAAGGTCAACAAATCATAGGTACTAGTCAAGTTCTACCCGTCATTTCGTGATTAATTAGACCCACCCACATGACCCTTGGTTAAGGTCAATAAAGCCACATGACTGTCCTAACTAATCGCATCATATGCTGTGTAGGAAGACATCACTTAGCTACCGCACACTACGCCTCGGCTATGGTCGACAAACGTAGCACGAATACTAAGTACTCTACTTCCTAAAATGACGGAGGGTTGCGAATGGTTTTTAAGAAAACCTTTAACGCTTTGAACTTGATCTCGTTGCGGAATCAAATGGTTTTTAAATGGAATGTTTTTGAGGCTTTTCTAGTTTTGCTAAAGGGGTCACTCCCGGTGAAGGGATCGTCGGCCCTTTCCTCGTCGAATGAGGTGCGGGATATATCATATATATCACTGTGCAAAGCGAAAACTATAAAAGCGATCAAAAGACAAACCGAGGGTTGTAGCATCTGCCAGTTATTGCTAAAGGAGTCACTCCCGGTGAAGGGATCTCGGTCCTTTCCTCATCGAATAAGGTGCAGGATGTTCTATAAGGAATACCGCGATGCAAAGCAAGAACTGTAGCTACCTGTTTTTATTTTGAAATTCGATTCCACAACATCAATTAGGTTTATTTTCTTTCATTAATCTCATTAATGAATATCCCATCATTTAAGTCCACCTAAACATCACAGATAAATATAACATACGCTTATGCCATCCGCATTTGCCTCGATGTCCCGTCTGCACCGTTAGGTTAGGTAACTAACGCCAGAGCGAGGCAGGGCTAGCGCGGGTGTAAAACATAAGCAACGTCTATATAATATATCATATATACTATATACCATATCTATCTGAACAAATCACATGATCACATCACAGATAACGCAGCAGAAAATATCATATGAAATATTGGATATACTAGGACGTCCGTGTTTTTAATACGAGCCAGTATAAAATACGGATTCCACGGTCGTGATGAATAGCCAATCCCACATCCCTAGACCCCTACGAGAGCGGCAAGCAACCCTACCAATTCTAGGGTTAGGAGACCCGAACTCGACTCCTCAAGATGGTCTCCCACTGGACCCTAGAACCCGGTTACTTGTACTCCCCTCCTTGGGTCTATCCTAATGCGGAAAAGTAAATAATATACAAAGGGTGACATCTTCCGCAACCTGGAAGTGCCCCAATAAAAGAATATTACATACAAGTTTTTACATGAATGAAAAATGAAAAACACTCATCTCACATGAAAAACCCCCGGCTATTCAAACACGACGATCCAATATAACATATCCAGCAACACATAACATCACATGTCATCAACGTAAGTAAACATGCGTATCCCAATTGTCGTTGACATATAGCAACGAAACCGGCGATATCACATATTACACTTACGGTCACAGAAAAGAAAGTGTAAAACTACAACAGTTGGAATCCGCAACCTCTTTAGACATCGCATGCCTAATCAAATGAAATACTTAGACATCGCATGCCTAACAATTATAAATCCCGCATTTTAGTCTCATTATCGAAAACACTTTTCAATATTAAGTCGGGCAATTCAACAAGATTCCCGACATCCTGATCGAATGCTCGTCGCAAACTTTAGTAGGCGGCTGCACCCCCGACGCCGTCGACGAAGTGCACCAAGGTGGAACACCGCTGCCGCGAGCACCCGAACGATGCTTTCGGCGACGGGGTTCTCCTACAGTCACTTGGTCGGGGCTATGGGGTGAGGCTGTCTATTAAGTTTACCCGGCGAGTATCCGCGTACGCTACGTGATTGCGACGGACTTTTGATCGCATCAAAATTTTATGGCAACCGATCAAGTGAGACTAAAGTGCTATGTTTATAACATTCATTCAGTTATCTCATAACTATTTGTGAATTCCAAATATTGTATCACATTCCGGATAAATAGAAAATGTTAAACTTTCCGATCGAACAATCGAACACCCAAGTTTTCCCGAAACAGCTCAACACATGAAATAAGTTTAACATTCACTTCGTGCCTCAGTACCAACGGTCCAGCCGTAGAAGGGTCAAGCCAACGCCTCACATGTGGCACGTCGTACTGCCCCAAACCCTAAGGTTCAAAGGGCAGTTCAAGACGGTCACATAATCGAGTTAAGGTTTGTTGTCTTCTAGAGGAACCATCGCGTTACTTGCACTACTTAGAACGTCATTAAACTACGGAAAAGTCCAACAATTGGAAATTTCCCGGCAGGGGAAAAAGTGGGTATTTATATCCGGTAGTACTTTTAACATGCTCTAAAAATACCCGGAAAAAACACAGACAAAATTAGACAGTCCGATCGAATCTCCGAACTCCCAATACAACCCAGAAAACTCAACTCTTGAGTTCAGATTAAAAATTCCCAGGAAAACCAGCACTACAAAATAGGAATTACTGTGTAAAAATAAATGAAAGAGGAGACTAAAATAGCCGCGGAACCGCCGCATTAGCCATGCTAATGCCGCGGTTCCGCCGCGCTTTGATGGAATCAGGAGTACGGGCTTCACAGTAATTCTTAGAAACTCCTGTTGATTTTTCTGCATATTTTTAATTTTGAAAAATCCCAGTTTTCAAAAATTGTACAGAGAGCAATTTGAGATTAGGGTTTCGGTTCGATCGGACTTCTAACTCCGTCTACGCATCGCCTAAGGCTCTAGCTAGGCTCTGATACCACTGTAGGGATCCTAGGCACACTAATGAGGTCTCACAACAGATCAAACATGCCCAATTCAAATTTTTTCATGTGCCTACAAACCCTAACACGGATCGTTAACTAGATGATAAGGCGATGCAAGCAAGTAAACGACTTTATTGCTAAAGGAAAGTGACTACAACCTTTGTAGATCCGGTCCTCCACCTCTCTAGCTCCGTGATGACGTCCCTCCGCTGTACCAATCGGAATCCGGACTCTGGCGAAGGTTTCATCGGAGAAATGATCGGGCTAGGTCGTCGACTTCGATGCCGAAGATGATCTACGTCGAGGCAACTCAAGATCAAACTCCTACTTCACCAAGTCATGAAACTTGTGAAGAAAACACCCTATACTACTTGGCAAGTGGTATAGGATGAAGAAATAGGAAGTGGGTTCAATTTAGAATTGGATTTCTCACTCTTTTTCTCATTTCACCATTGACGGTAGCAAGCTTTTCTTCATCTTGAAGAAGGAGAAGAAGAAGAAAAGAATATGATAAGTATATGTAAAATAGAAAATAAAATGATACTTATCATATTTTCAACCATGGTTTAGTGTAGAGAATTAACTAGTGTTTTGTTGAATGGTTAGGGTTAGGAGAAGAAGACAAGAATGGTCACTTAGTCAAAGATGCATGAAGCATCAAGAAGCTTCATGTATGAAAGCAACCATTTTGTTTTCCTTTTTATTTTAACCAAAATAAATAGATAAATAAATAAGTGAAAAGAAACCCTAACCATTCACTAAACATGGTTTAAGTCTTACACAAACCCAAGTTTGCATGTATCATCAAACATGATACAAACAAGCGCACAAAAGTATATCACATATACAACTTGTGTATTTCAAGTGAGAAAAATCCATTTAAAGTGAAAAAATATTAGCTAATGCAAAGTAATATATCAAATATATAATTATACATTAAATCATTAAATCAACACTTGATTTAACGATCCGGTCATATCGCATATGGCCGACTAATATCCAATGTATCGGCTTATCGAATCAATCCTCGATTCGATAACTAGGTTATATCGTATACAACCAATCGATACATTCATCGCGAGAATAGAATACGGTATCACATACACGCATTATTCTCGGTCCCGCACATATCTCATATGCGCTCCTATTTCGTTTCGCTTGAGCCAGGAAACCTCTGTGTAGGACTCTAAAGACTCGTCAATACGCCGGCAGCAGGTGATGATCATATCAAACACCCACAAGCCGCAAGCGGTCTGCTAAACGTAACGGCCACCCGGGTATTGAGCAATCAGAAGATCGACGAGCAAGTCCGCTCACACTCCTGTGAATCCAACCGGTAACACTTACCGTACAGTCCGGTCTGTTCGTCTGATATGTCGCATATCTCGTCTAGGGGTGGTAAACGTCAGACCCCAATAGCTTGATAAGTCATGCTGACGTGAGGTCCATAACATGTGTGAAACTACTGATAACACTTACCAGTAGATCACTGCAACCCTGGCCAGGGATTTCCTGTTATGGCCAGTCGAGCATAGCGCAACATCAACCCCCAATACCGGGAGAGACGAATCCCCTCCTATCGCTTATTGCCTCCATGTGAATCGGGACTGTACCCAAAAACCACCTGTTTGCACGACTCAGTAGAGCCGTGGTAGGGTGGAAATCAAAGCACAGTGGGAGACACACAAGACTCTATGACGATCTCGGGTCAACAGACTAAGCTGCACCAGTGTCACCAGAGAACTGCCATCTGACGTGAGGTATAATACCATCTGGGAGTTCTCGGCGAGTCCGTTCAGTGTACCCAGTCTCCACTGAGCACCCGCATACCATCTCTGATGTCAAACACCAATGGATATGGGATCATCTATCGCCCATCACATGGGTCGAAAAGATATACGCTAGTCTACTCTGGAATATCGATGCCCTGTCTCGATATTCCCACGACTAGGAACATTGAAGGATGTACTCATGGACTATCCAGGCCCCACTAGTATGATCTACATCATAGTCCTGGAAGTCGAGTACACATCTTAAGGGCTTTATCAACATGTAACAGAGAGACAGAAAGTATACATGTTAAGATAAAGAGCAACCAGATAGCGTACTATCATGTCGAGCAAGAAAGTCCTACCTATATATGTCCCAGCATCCACTACAATATACATCCAATGTATAGTAATGGCCTCTAGGGCATACATATAACTAACATCCGCGCCGGGGAAAAGTCGATCAGCGACACTCCGTGCCGGGGAAAAGTCAACCCGACACTCCGCGCCGGGAAAAAGTCGATCAGCGACACTCCGTGCCGGGGAAAAGTCAACCCGACACTCCGCGCCGGGAAAAGTCGATCAGCGACACTCCGCGCCGGGGAAAAGTCGACCAGCGACACTCCGTGCCGGGGAAAAGTCGACCAGCGACACTCCGTGCCGGGAAAAAGTCAACCCGACACTCCGCGCCGGGGAAAGTCGATCAGCAACACTCCGCGCCGGGGAAAAGTCAACCCGACACTCTGCGCCTGGGAAAAGTCGATCAGCGACACTCCGTGCCGGGGAAAAGTCAACCTGACACTCCGCGCCGGGGAAAAGTCGATCAGCGACACTCCGTGCCGGGGAAAAGTCAACCCGACACTCCGCGCCGGGGAAAAGTCAACCAGCGACACTCCGCGCCGGGGAAAAGTCGATCAGCGACACTCCGTGCAGGGGAAAAGTCAACCCGACACTCCGCGCCGGGAAAAAGTCGATCAGCGACACTCCGTGCCGGGGAAAAGTCGATTAGCGACACTCCGAGCCGCGGAAAAGTCAACCCGCGACACTCCGCGCCGGGGAAAAGCCGATCAACGACACTCCGTGCCGGGGAAAAGTCAACCAGCGACACTCCGCGCCGGGGAAAAGTCGATCAGCGACACTCCGTGCCGGGGAAACGTCAAGCAGACACTCCGTGCCGGGAACACGTCAACCAGCGATACTCTGCATCGGGGAAACGTCCAACACAGACACTCCGCATCGGGGAAACGTCAAGCAGACACTCCGTCTCGGGGATACGTCAACCAGCCGATACTCCGCCTCGGGGAAACGTCGACCAGCGACACTCCACGCCGGGGGCACGTCAACGAAATCACTCCAGGTCAGAGAAACGTCTACCACGGACACTCCGTCTCGGAGACGCGTGAAGCGCCGACCGTCCAAGTCGCAAAAAGGGCAGAATCAACCGTCCATGTCGTAAAAAGGGCAGTGCATCCCAAAAAGTGGGAACCAAAGCAAGTCGCCTCCACGCAAAAGAAGATCCATCAATTTCATGCACATGACCTACATATGCTGTGTGCATTTATTGATGGGGGGCAATTTGTTGGGGTAAAAATTTACACCCCGGTTGACCAAGTCAAAATCATGCGCAAAGCGTCCACGTGTCGACACGTGGCGCGCTTGCGCCTGAGTGTATAGCACCTAAGCGCACAGCGCTCAAGACGCTGGCCCCACGCATCCCTTGGATGCCTTTCCCCCCTCTTTTTATGTACATACATATACATATACATATGTATACATATTTGCACACACACGTGCTCCACGACACTGTCCCTGTTAGAATTTTTTTTAACGGGGCGCTGCCCCGCTCCCGCAAGGGGGCTGCTAGCCCCCTTGATCCCCAGCCCGCTATCCGGGTAGCGGGACCCCCGTAAAAACTCTGCGTGGCTCCCGATATATCCAAAATCCCTTTTCAAAACACAACACACGCACACCGCACATTGAGTTCGCATGACCAGTTAAACCGTTAATCGGAGGTTCCCTCGCCCCAAAGGCGAGGGGTAATTAACGTCAGCTTAGTCCGCGGCTGCCGGAGATTCGGATCCCTACAATCAATAAACCCCGGCCTACCCCAGGCAGGGGGAATTTGTAGTGCGCCTGACAAGCGCGCGCGTATTCCCATCTCAATGGGGTGACGAAAAACACCCTACATATAGCAATAAAACACACAGAAGATATCAAGATCCGATTGCAAAGAAGTTTAACTATGATTTTCAAATAACTGATAGCATATCCCACCTAAACTAAACCCAACTGGATGGTGTCCTTTGGTTATGAAATCACGAAACATAAAGCATAATATACTAAAATTGACAATATCAACTTTCGCTGCCCATTTAACAATATATTCTCCTGAAATGCATAATTCCAATTGCATTCTGAGTACATCCTTATGCCCACCTGAAATTAAAAATTTGAAGTTATATGTAGTTAAGATTTATTTTGTTATTAAATTTTTTTTTCTTTCTAATGAAAATTTTAATAGAATAAAATTGAACTTAACATATTTCATGATTTTTATAAAAATAGCATTAGAAAATTATAGAATAATACAGGAATTATTAATTATACTCTATTATTATACAATTCTTTATGTGGAAGAGAACTTACATTTCCGGTTGATAGAGATGACATTTCAAGGAGCCCAATGGTTAGATCCATTCAATGCAATACTAATCGTTTATCTGAATTCATATCATTGTATTAATATTCCATTAAAATAATTTTAGATACTGCTATGTGGTTGAAATCATTTATATATATATTGTATTGATTTATTATTGTTCTTCGTTTCAGCAAGTATACTTAAGTAAATATTGTTACCTCAAAGAAATAAAATGAGTTGTATAGGCAAATAACAAAAAAATATTAAAATGGATATTACTTCAAAGAAATTAAATAAACGATATAAACAAATAACACAAAATACCATACATGAATTTAAATAAAAACATTTAAATAAGCATAATGTTTTTATAATATCAAAATTGAACTCTAAAATCAAAAAGTATGCATCAAAAGTCAGTGAGATATTTTTTTATGGAACTTAAGAGAATTTTAAGCTCTTCATTTCAAATTCTAGGATATAGACATAATCGACTGAGATGGCAGTTGTGTAAAATGTAAAGAAAGACTTTAAATTTTATTTAAGTATAATCAAAATTGACTTACAATAACATCCGTTAAGCTGTTGAACTTTCATGTGGTAATAACTAATATCATTTCCCATATATATAGATAGAAGTATAACTATGCCACAGAAAGAGTTGATTGCATTTGTTAATAGGAATCTTTGAAAAAGTAGAGTTTTTTAAAAATGACTTTCTAGGTAACTCATAAAATTTACATCGACTTATAATATTACGATACCCAATTTATAATTTATATGAACTCTCTAACATGTAATACTTTTATCTTATATTTTATACATAGAAAAATCAAGTATGGATAGTCCGAACAGCTTTTTATCCAACACTTATGTGTTTTCTCTATGCATTAGTTGTTTTTGCTCTACTTATGATAACCTCTATATTTAGGACAATTTTCAATAAGATATAAATAGGCGTGAAGAATTAATACATTCTCCGTTAAAAAGAGAAAAGAAAACCGAGATATGCTCAAGTCTAACTGACTATTTTCGATGTCATATCATGTATAAACAGACATGAAGAAAAAATGTAGGATTAGATGGATGAAGTATATGTATTCAACTCATATCATTATTATACTCTGCATATGAACGGTTTTCAACAAGGTATATTTTGACAAATGTATGATTTAACTGATTTGATAGTATCGTAATTTGAGTGAATTAAATAAAAATATTTAAAGAAGATAATCCTTGCCTAGTGATAAAGAAGAAAACCAAACGTGCTTCAACCGTGAAAGCAGAGAATGCAATTATGGTGAATTAGAAATGCATAGCTTCATTTGTCCCATCATGCATTTTTCTTCATAGTTCTATATATGATATTATACAAACAATTATCTGTCCAATAATGCATTATCCAATTGTTGTCTCGAACATCGCTTTCACAATCTATTCGAAATTGGACAGATTACTTGATAGTAATAAAATATGCAGTATATATCAAAATCTGATTCCAGAGAAACAAGTATTATTTGCCATAACAACCAAGTGGTGAATTTTGCAACAAAATTCTTTTGACTACATGAGATGATAAGGGAATAAAGGGATAAAAACAATTAATGCATTCTCCGTTAAAAAGAAAAAACAAAGTCGAGTAATGCTTTAATCTAAATGACTATTTCGATGCCATATCATGTATAAACATGCATAAAGAAAAAATGTATGATTGGACAGATGAACTATATACATTTACAGCTCATATCATTATTGCACTCTGCATATAAACAGTTTTCAATAAGGTATATTTTGAAAAATGTATGATTTGACTGATTTAATAGCATCGTAATTTGAGTAAATTAAATAAAAATATTTGGAAAAGATAATCCTTAATATTGTTTAGTAATAAAGAAGACAACCGAACCTGCTTCAACCGTGAAAGCAGGAAATGCAATTATGGTGAATTGGAAATGCACATCTTCATCTATCCCATCATGCATTTTTCTTCATATTTCTATATATAATATTATACAAACAATCATCTGATCAATCACACATCATCTGAACAGCGCTTTCACAATCTATCCGGAGTTGGACAAATTTCTCGATAACAATAAAATATGCGGTATACATCAAGATCTGATTGCAGAGATGCACAAGTATGACCCTTTTCAGATAGCTGATAATATAACACATCTAAATTAAATACAACAGAATGGTACCCAATGGTTATGAAGGCATGAAATTGCAAAATATGTTGAATCTTATAAGTCAATATCTCTTTTGGAAAAATGATAAGCGAAAACTTATTAAGTAAACCTAGCTAGTGATGAATCTAAAACTTGTTTAAAGGTGTAAAGTTCGATTAAGAGTTTTTAAGATGATTTTGAAAGTTTGAAATCTAAATTTTTTGGGTAAACAAATAAATTGGGTGAGGGGGATTCTCATGGAAATAGAATTCTAAATCATATATTTCTATAAATTTGTACTTAGTAACTAAAAAGATCCTTTATATGTATAGGCAATGTGTAACACAAACAAATTTAAAATTAATTGGAGGCATGCTAATAATTTGTTTTATTCAGCAATTAAGAACTATTGTTTTCCTAGAAGGAGACATGCAAAAAACCTAGTAAAACACAATTTAAATATGAATCTACAACTGCTTTACTAAAACCCTAAATTTAAATGCAAACGACATTTAGAACTCCACTGTTCTCAGTTAATAACCATAAAAAATCGTTCATATGCTAATGCCCTACCAAAACTCTCGACTTTTCAATTATACCAAACATTCGATCACCTAACAAAACCATAATCTAAATTAATGCAATCCACATTATCACTTATATATTGAAGGCCTTTCTATATTTCAAACTAAGACACATTTACATAAGAAAACCCCAATCTAAATTACTATATTCTACTTTGTAGCATATATATAGATTGATCATCTCATGACCCTTACCATCTTCACTCATATCCGGTAGCCAAATGCAAGATCACCTCTCACAAATGCAACTCCCCAACCAAAACCGACCATAGAGAAGAAGAACAACCCGAGGCTCCACCGAATACTTAGGCGTCCGTAAACGTATTTTAGGACGATATTCAACAGAAATCCGAAACCTACACAACAAAAAAAAGCACCGGCTAGGCACATTCAATACGGCTGAGGAGGCCGCTATGGCTTACGATCTCTGTTCGATATCGTTCAGTGAGCTTGAAAGGGCGAGGACCAACTTTGTTCATTATCAGGGTTTTTTCAATGTCCATACTTATTCACCATCGTCTCCGCCGCCGCCATCGGGGGAGTTGATCGTGAATGACGGTCTTTCTTTGATATCGTTCAATAGATCTGAAGGGGTGATAAATAATTTTCATTATCTAGGTTTTTTCAATGACCGTACTTCTTATTCACCGTCTCCTCCACCGCCACCGTCGCCAGAGTCGATGGAGATTTATGGAGGTTTAAATGAGAAGAAGGGTGATGAATATATGACCATTGTGGCTATCTTATAGACTTTTGGACAATCAAAAGATTTTTCTTCTTTTATATATGAAGAACTTAATAATTATTTTTTGACAACTTTGTATTGGAGAACCTACACCACTCAATAATGGAAGTGTTCTAGTTGTTGGTAGTGTTACTGATATCTTAGATTTATAATATGAACTTTCTTTTCATCTCATTTTACTTTTTTGGGATATTACAATCTTAAGTTTTTAAGTATATTTTATGGATGGAACTTTTTTTCAGATCCATTTGTCATAACTACATGATTTGTTTTAAAATGTTAAGATGAATTAGCTCTATTTTAGCGATTACTTAATGGAATCCTGAGTATAAGATAGTCAGTTATGCTATTAATGATAATGCATTTTGATGAATTGAGGGGTTCAAGCTAGTAAACTAAGATTCTAATTTGAACTATATAATTTCTTTTCAAAAAGTATATTGATAAATACTGAGAAGTTTTCTTCACAGACGAAAGAGGACAACGACCATTTGGAGGGAGGGTATTGTTTAAGTGGAGGTACAAAGTTACAGATGAATTCTAGTTTGCATACGCTATTAGATATCTGTTAGAACTAATTGTTTAATTGAGGGTTTTGCAATATGATATTGTGTAATTATATTCTCATATAATACAAAGTTTCAAATGCATTCTGATAGATCTTTATACTCATCATGCAATTAAAAACTCAGAGTCGCATACAACTTGGATTTATTTTTATTACAAATTTTTTCAAATGGAAAATTTAATACAACAAAAACAATCTCAAAATATCTCATGGTTTTCATTAAAAAAATGTATTAGAAGATTTTAGAATAATAAAGGAACTATTAATCATATTTTGTTATCATACAATTTTATATATTTTTGGTTGGAAAGGATGAAATTCCAGAAAGGCCAATGCTTAGATCCATTTACTATATTTATGTATTTTCAGCGTCTGTTATTTTTACTCTACTTGTAATAATTTCTTCGTGTTGATGATTGCTTATAAAATTTTGTTACTTTTTTTTTCTTTATTTGGATAGACTATTGAAACTTTCTAGGCTTGTAATAATATAACGGTCGTTAGTTGTGTATAACGACCATTTGGAGGTAAGGCAACTCTGAAGACACAAAAACACATGACTTCAAGGATATTGTTTAAGTGGGGGTATGGAGTTACGAATTAATTCTAGTTTGCATACGCCATTAGATATCTATTATAACTAATTGTTTAATTGAGGGTTTTGCAATATGATATTGTGTAATTATATTCTTATATAATACAGAGTTTCAAATGCATTCTGATAGATCTTTATGCTCATTCTGAAATTAAAAACTCGGAATAGCATGCTACTTAGATTTATTTTGTTACAATTTTTTCAGATGGAAAATTTAATAGAACAAATACAATCTCAAAATATTTCATGGTTTTCATTTAAAATTGTATTAGAAAAAAATAGAATAATAAAGGAACTATTAGTCATATTTTTTTGTCATACAATTTTATAAATTTTTGGCCGGGAAAGATGAAATTCTAGAAAGGCCAATGCTTAGATCCATTAACCGCATTTATGTATTTTTCAGCGTTTGTTGTCTTAACTGTACTTGTAATAATTTCTGTGTTAATGATTGCTCGTAAATTTCTATTACTCTTTCTTTCCTTATTTGGATAGACTATTAGAACTTTCTAGATTTATAATACTATAACAGTTGCTAGCTGTGGACGATTACAATTGATCTGCTCTTCACTTTATCTCCTTATTAACGAATTATGGACAAATATGGCTTCATCTGTTTGCCTAAATTTGAACTCCTTTATGTACATTTTTTTTGTGTTAATATAGTTTTATGAGTAAGGTATCTTGCTCTACTTTTTGTTTCAAAATAAAGAAAATATGGATGGTGTTAATATGAGAAAGAATATAAATAATAGATGAATAGATTTTAACTAATTTAATATACATAAATTTCAACCTACTATTGATTATTGTTCTATTAAATATTATATGATATTTTTATATGCAAATTCTTAATTACTATTAATTATTATCAAGTTTAATATTATATGGTACTCTGAATTCGCACAATTTTATCATATGTATACGATTAAAATTGACATAGATTTCTGCAATATATTGAAAGACTTATAAATCAACTGGCCTCTATAGCTAATTTTATCAAAGAGCACATACACAAGATATAGATGTACATCTATATCTTAAGTTAAAGAGTTGAGAAATAAAAAATAAAACAATAAATCACACATCCTACTTCAAGATAATTACTTACCATAAAAATTATATTTTATATGGCATAAACTAATTCTTGTATTCTAAATAGTTAATAAATATTTATATGATATGCAACACAAATTACATAAGTTTATACATGAAAAAATATATTATAAATTAAGATTGCCTCATATACCCACAATCTGAATAACAAGTATCATAACATAGTTCATCGAGAAAGATGTAAAGAACCGTGTCATTAACTATAAAATTCAGAACCGATATAGAAGTATAGAGTTTTTAGTCTTGATTAGCTTTCTCTTCACTTTCTTGCCATTTTTTTAACGAAACTGAAAAGGCCCAGTTATTTTATTAAAGAATAATAGATTTTGTGGGTCAGGCCCAATACATCAACGTCCAAATATGAGTTATACATTGTCACGCCCCGCTTCCCAGAGTACGCTAAATTGGGCATGTGACATAGCCAACCATGCTACCTGTGGGTAGGAAGTATCCATCCACAGTCACATTACGGCTGTAGAGATATCAAGAACAAAATATAACTATCTAAAACATGTCCATAAGCCAAGATAACATGAGTCAAGAATAATAAAAGTGCGGAAGCAAAAGATCCAATACAAAATAACTGGAATGTATGTCCCATAATACAGGCTCACATCAGGAATAAAATGCAGGAAATAAAGAACTAACTACTGTTGACACCTCACAGCTCAGCCTGCTGGCTGAAGTACTCCTGCTCGGACTGCAGCAAAGGTACGGAATCTGGGCCATGCAAAACCCAGACGTCAGCGCATCATGTCATCAAGTAATAAAATATGAACAGAGTAACAGGCAATGCAAATATAAACATGAATGAAAAGCATGGGTAACAGTAATATAAATCAGGCAGTGCAGGGTAGTGTGCAGTGAGTAAACTAAACTGTTCTATTGGGTTTTCTAGTCTAAAGTCTTTGAAATCAATTTGATGAATTATCGATGTAACTCAATAGTATCCCGTGCGTGCTCGGGATCACGGTGAAGATTCTCGGACTGAAACTGAGACATGCCGCTAGGCACTAAAGGAAAAGGGTAAAGACGAATGATGTCCATGGCATCATCCCAAGGCTGGCCTAGCCTCTGAAAGGAAATGGATAACGATGGATGATGTCAGCAGCATCATCCCAAGGCTGGCCCAGCCTCTAAAACTAGTTGGTAAAGGTAACACACTGTCGAGTTACAAGTCAGGTTTCATCATTGATTTCCCCATACCCCCAAGTTATATGTGTTCAAGTCGGGTATTAAATAATCTGGAGCTAATGCCAACTCAGGATCAGGCAGGTACAGGTTTGTCTGGATAGACAACAGGAACGGTCCGTAAGGACAACATGTCAGGTTTGTTGGCATTAGACACAAGATCAGGTAACGGGTAAGACCATGGTACATCAGGTCAAGCCGGGTAGTGTATATAAGTGTCATGACATATCAAGAGTCGTTCGGTACCATGTCGTATCACATAGGAAGTGCAACAGGTCATGTCAGGAAGCACAAAATGCTATGTGGGTGCTCATAATTCAAACTAATATAATCATGGTTATAAATGAACAAGCATGAGTAATATCAGCACAATAAACCAGATCAGGTGATATGATAAGCAATTAAGTACTGATTAAATTATAACGATGCATGGTTATCACTTTGCGTTCAAGGGATGGTGTCACATTACTTAACTACAGCATAAATAAAATGGATGTTTACTCATGTTATCAGGTATTAAGAAATTTTAGGGATGCATGATATATAAATATGTTCACTGGATGAAATCCTAGCTAAAACAGGTTAAAATGCACATGAATGTCCGATGGAGCAAAACTATATAGAGAATACCATAGGCCGTGTCAATAGTTAAAATGTGATCAAAATATATAAATGTGGTTATTGGGTTTTTAATAAAGTAAATGCACACGGTAGGTTTCAAGTTTGGAAAGTAAAATGATATAACGCGACATCGAGCATGAAAAAGGAAAATCATGGTACTAAGGTTAGACTACGGGTTTAATGAGCCATAAAATGTATATGTAATATATTAATTAGCATGTAGCAAGTTTTACTTGCCTCGACGGGTCGCGATACGGAAAACGGAACGTTACGCGTCGGCGGGGAAATATCGCGACGTGCGCACGGTTCACGGAATGAATCCAAACGACGAACGGCGGAGTCACACGGGTCAGGGGTCCTTGCTGGGTCGTCGGGAAATGTCGTCGGCACCGCCGGATTCCGGCGAACGGACAAAACAGTGAACCATAAAGATACAAGCATGCATGAAATAAAAGAGAAAAGAAGATTTAGAAGAAAGAAGAGAAGGAGGATTGAGGATGGGTGCTCACGTTGATCAGTAGAGGGTTGAGATCGTCAACTGCGTTGACGGAGCTCCGACGAGGTACCTGCAGCGACCGCCGGCAGTTAGAGAAAACAACCGAGAACTTGAAGAATGGGAGGAGGAGAAAGAAGGAGGAAAGAAGGAAGAAGAGGGATAGGGAATGCTCACTGGTGTTGCACGAAGGCCGGGGCATGGAGACGAGGTCACTGGCGGCGACAATTCCGGCGGTGCAAAAGTGCAGGGGCGCGGCTGCCAGATCCAGGGTGCTCGGGGAGAGAAGGAGGGAGGAAGGAGAGAGGGTAGAGGCGATGAGGGTGACAGCGGTGATGAACGGCGACGAAGGTGTCGGCGCTAGGGCAACGGCGAGGGAAGACGAGACGGCTAGGGTTCCTTCAGGGATGGGTTCTGTTAAAAAAATAATGAAGAAGGAGAAAGAAATATAAAGGAGAGAGGAGAGAGAGAGAAAGAGATGCGGGGAGAGAGAGAGAGGGATCGAGAGGAGAGAGAGATCGAGAGGAGAGAGAAAGATTTGAGGAGAAAGAAATTCGTCGTTACGCGAGGAGAGAGGAAGAGAGAAGAGAGAGAAAGAGAAGGAGAAATGGGAGAGGGAGAATGACGTGTGGGGCCCAGGGGTTAAAAATGAATTGTGATTGGCTGTGGGGAAAGTTTTGGTTAGGGAAAGGTTTTAAAAGATTTACTTAAAATATTTTTCGTGGGTTTTAAATAATTATAATCCCAGGTTTAAAATTTGATAGGCTTGTAGACCTTATTTTAGCCGGTTTAAAAGATTTTGGAAAAAGATTTAGCGGGATGTAAAACATTTCAGAATTGCGTCCGGGTCGGGTCTAAAGATTTGAATTCGAAAAATGAAAATTATTGGCAGGTTCCAAAAATTGAAATGAAGGATTTTATAATTAAAAAGCATACCCCCAAGAACGGACGCACGTGCGTGCGCGTAGCCGTCCAAACACGTCCGTTTCACTGAACGGGACGAGAACACGATGCAAGGACGCCACCACAGGGTTAGGGGTATCGAGCAGGCCATGACAAGTATTTTTTAATTTATTTTAAAAGACTTAAATTGTTATATGCAAGAATTTGAATTGTCGGGGTAAAATACAACTAGCAACAGTCAAGCAAGACAAATGAAATAAATACCACACACCATACATACGGTAACTGAAATTTATAGAATTGGACTCGGTTGTTACATTATACTCAACTACAAAAAGAATTTCGTCATCGAAATTCCAAGAATACAAAGGATAGATGAAAATCAAACTACAAGAAAAGATGAGGAAACTTCTGCCGGATTTCATCTTCTCGTTCCCAAGTGGACTTTCCATGCGAGCGATTACCCCAAGAAACAAGTACAAGAGGGATAACCTTGTTCTTAAGAATGTTTTCCCTTCGATCCACAATTTCAACCGGTCGCTCCTCAAAAGTCAAGTCTTCTTGTACCGTCAGCTCCGAATGATCCAATACATGTGTTTCATCCCGAACATACTTACGGAGTTGGGATACGTGGAACACGTCGTGCACATTCGCCAAGGACTGCGGTAACGCCAAACGATACGCTACCTCACCAACACACTCCAAGATCTCAAAGGGTCCAACGAATCGAGGACTGAGCTTTCCTCGACTTCCAAAACGAATCACCCCTCTGGTCGGTGATATCTTCAAGAATACCAAATCACCCACGGCGAACTCTAGAGGTCTCCTCGACGTATCAGCCCAACTCTTCTGTCGGTCTTGTGCTGCTTTCATATGATTTCTGATAGTGTTAACTTTCTCAACTGTTTGCACAACCAAATCTGGTCCCAACAATCTTCGTTCACCGACGTCGTCCCAACAAACAGGTGAATGACTCTTGCGACCATACAAAGCTTCAAATGGAGCCATCTGAATAGTTGCTTGGAAACTATTGTTGTAAGAAAACTCCACTAAATGTAGATGATCCTCCCAAGAACCCTTGAAGTCCAACATGCATGCTCTCAACATATCTTCAAGAGTTTTGTCACGTCTCGCTTCCCAGTGTACGGCAAAGGGGACGCGACGAGGTCCGCTACGTATATACTCAGAAATACATACGCTAAGCGTATCTAAGCAATAAATACATAAGAGACAAGAAATAAAAGAGAACAGCAACTTTTATTTATTAACATTTTTTTGTACAATGCATGAAAAGGAAATACAACTGAAAATAAAGATGCCTAAACAGTGGCATAACAGGAAATGAAAAATTCAGAAAGGAAAAGTGTACAATGAAACTAAAGTGCAGGGTCTTCGGCAAACTGCTCCAAGTTTTCTTGAGATTGCTCGATCTCCGCCGGGTCCAAACCACCTGACGACATTCAAAGAAGAAAGAAATAGAATGTCGTCGGCGAATAGGTCGCTCGGTAAGTCCCAAAGATATGGGAGAAATAGACAAAAAGTAGGAGAGAGAGAGAGTAGCTTTTAATCTTGTATTATATTGTTGTAATGTTGTATTAATGCTGTTGTTTGTAGCTTGGTACAGAAGAATGCCAGTGTATACGGGAGGAGTCTCTATATGCCAGAGACTAGAGGCACGTTTAGTACAAGGCTCCGTTAGAAGGCCCGGAACAACGGCAATTGGATTCATGTTAGGTGTATTAAATCTGACCACCTCGTGCCACCTTTAACACCTTCCGTACCAATCTACCTCTTAAACCCCGTGATATCTTGTTTGTATTGTTATCTTGTAAGTTGTATTGATTGTAAGATTGATTAACTGACCGAAACCATGATATCAGGAAACGGTTATAGCCGTAGAGTCATGTAAATGGAATACTCAGAATCATGAAAAAGGAATATATATCCAAGGTTCGGTTCAGTCAAGTGTATAAATTGATAATTGGATTCATGAATTCATGTGTTCATATTGAATTGGAATATTGTAGATTGTAGATTGACTTGAATCATATTCAAGTCAGATTAATCAGACTCAAACCCGAGTCAGACAATCAGAAATGTGAATTGAAGTCTTATAATTGCAAGGGTCCTTATAAAACTTGAGGGGGTTTTATATAAAAATACTTTTATATACTTTTCAAAATACGCCTCAAGTATTTATTGTTCGTCTTTAGAGTTGTAATGAGGGTGAATTTTATGTTGTGACATTTCTAGTGAAAATATCCTAATTTTATAAATAAGGGTATTTATCTGTAATATTGATTATTTGAAGTTCATGGTATTTTAGTGTAAAATTTATTCTTATGATTTTTAGAAAAAAAGTGGAATATTTATATTATAATAAAATAGATATTTAAATGATAAATATACGTATATTTATACAAAAAATAATTTTAATAAATATTTTATATTCCAAAAATCTCATTTTCTTAAGATGCCGTATTTTAAACCTTTCGAGACCGAATGCTCCTTGCGAAGGTCTGAATCTCGCACTACTAGCCTGAGGGTGCACGATAAACTGCACGATCCCGAACGGGTTCCTCAAAGATGGGTTGTAGCGGTGCTTTGCAAAGATTGTAAAATACTATTCCTTTAGAAAACGGTTTTATATAGTAAAAGGTATTTATTTGAAAAGGTGTAAATTTTCCGTATTTTAGATTCTAGGGTTTTCTAAGCCAACTAGTCTATTTCTAAATGGTATAAACGGCAAGTCGTTAGAAGCCTCAAATCGCCTCTTCACCGCCAGTTGTGGCTAGGTAAGTACAAGTGAGAAGGAGGGATCCGCTCACGAATCGTGAGACGAGCCTTTTAAAATTACCTAAGCTCACTTGCCTAGCCTAGACACCACAAAGTCAGGTTTAGATTAACGATTGATGTCCACAACTTATCGTGTTTCCTAATGAGAGGTATTTGTTTAAAAGCGTATCAAATCTAAAACTTTTAAGAATGATTTTATTAAGAATATGGTATTTAAATGAAAGTTTTGTTTTATCGTATTCTAAGTTCTTTGATGATTTCGTTTAGGTTTGTATTTGCGTGTGTGTGGAGGTAGGTCATTACCTCGTGCTCTACTTTAAATGTATAGCAAAGTTTAAGGGTTAAATGTGAAATCGAAACATGATGGTATTATGGTAAAAAATACGATAAATTGGAAAGGTTATCATTTCATGTGAGAAAACTTGTTCAAATTATTCGTTGAATGTTTAATAGTCAACACAGAGATGTTTAAGCATGATTGAATTGATTAGTAGGGAAATTTTATAGAAGACCGAATCGGAAATCGGATTTTTTCCGATTTTGTCGGGTTTCGTAGTTTCGTATTTCAGAGAAATATAAAGGGAGATAGAATGAGACTTACGGGTTTTGATTAAGCAAAGGAGTGCAGGGGGAACTAAAGGAGTTGTCGAGGCGTTGCTTCGTCACCGGTTGTTTCTAAAAATGTCGCCGGAATTTCGTCGGAGTTTCGCCGCGAACTTGTTTTCAAAGTACACACTTCTTGGAAAATTTTGAGAGAGTGAGCTTAGGATTTTTTGGGATGAGAGGGTAGAGAGGAGGGGGTGTATTTATAGGGTAGGCTAGGGGTAGGGTAGGTGAAGGGTTTTTAAATAAAAAAGTAAAAATGTATAAAATCATTAGAAGTTGGAGTAAATAGGGTATATGAAAGGTTTTAATGTAAAAATATATAAAATCATTAAAAATTAGAGTAAATAGGGTATATGAAAGGTTTTAATGTAAAAATGTATTAAAAATCATTAAAATGGAGTAAATAGGTCCAAGGTCTCTGAAACCGATCTAGGAATTTGAAGTGTACATGGGGGTTTAGAAGATGAAGAGACACAATATTGAAGAAAAATTTAAAACAAAATAAATTTTAAAAATAATGTGGGGCATGGGATTTGAACTTTGGTGGCTTGGATCAGCAATGCAAGGTATTACCAATGAGCTACAAGTTTCTTCTTGTAATTAAATTGCTAATTAATTACTTAAATCTTGTGCTCAGGCAATAAATACCCCTTTATAGATTTTTGAAAAAAATATTTGAAAATTTTTTTATAGGAAAAAGTGTATAAGAAAATTAGGGTTGTTACATTCTACCCTCCTTATAAAAATTTCGTCCTCGAAATTTGTAAAAGAAAAGTGTAACAGTTTCAAGAAAAGTTTGGTGCTGGTGTACTGACAGTATGCGAAAAATAACAAGGTGGTGCAAGGGTTTTAGAAATGTGAAGAATGTGAAAGAATGAAAGGATGCGAAGGTTTTGATAAAATTGTAAAAGAGGTGAGGGAATTTTGGGTTAGGATAGATTCAAGATATATGATTCAAAGAATAAGAAATGATGGGATTCAAGGAACATGATTGTAAAGAATATTTTAGTTGCTGGTTCTTGTGTTTTATATTGCTTAGGGTTCCATACAGCTCTGACCTGTATGGGCCACCAACAAAAACCTGTCACGCCCCGCTTCCCAGTGTACGGTGAAGGGGACGCGACGAGGTCCGCTACGTATGTACTCAGAAGTACATACGCTAAGCGTATCTAAGCAATATAGAAATAAATACACAAGAGACAAGAAATAAAAAGAACAGCAACTTTTATTTATTAACATTCTTTGTACAATACATGAAAAAGAAATACAACTGAAATAAATGATGCCTAAACAGTGGCATAACAGGAAATGAAAAGTACAGAAAGGAAAAATGTACAATGAAACTAAAGTGCAGGGTTTTCGGCAAACTGCTTCAAGTCTTCTTGAGATGGCTCGATCTCCGCCGGGTCCAAACTACCTGACGACATTCAAAGAAGAAAGAAATAGAATGTCGTCAGCGAACAGATCGCTCGGTAAGTCCCAAAGATAAGGGAGAAATAGACAGAGAGTAAGAGAGAGAGAGAGAGTAGCTTTTAATGTTGTATTCTAATATGGTAATGTTGTATTAACGCTGTTGTTTGTAGCCTGGTACAGAAGATGCCAGTGTATACGAGGGAGTCCCACTTACACCGGGGACCTTGGTAACCTGTAGTACAAGGCTTCGTCGATAATACCACGGAACAACGGTATGGATGTAATTACGTCTTAAGTGACCACCTCGTGCCACCTTTAACATATTCCGTACCAGTCTACCCCTTAAACCCCGCGATATCTTGTTTGTATTGTTATCTTGTAAATTGTATTGATTGTAAGATTGATTGACTGACCGAAACCATGATATCAGGAAACGGTTATAACCGTAGAGTCATGTAAATAGAATACTGAGAATCATGTAAAAGGAATATATATCTATGGTTCGGTTCAGTCAAGTTGTGTAAATTGATGATTGTATTCATGGATCCATGTGTTCATATTGACTTAGAATCTTGTAGATTATAGATTGACTTGAATCATATTCAAGTCAGATTAATCAGACTCAAACCCGAGTCAGACAATCAGAAATGTGAATCGAAGTCTTATAATTGCTAGGGTCCTCAGGGTAATTTATAAATTTGAGGGGTTTTTATGTAAAAATACTTTTATATACTTCTCAAAATACACCTCAAGTATTTATTGCTCGTCTTTAGAGTTGTAATGAGGGTGGATTTTATGTTGTGACATTTCTAGTGAAAATATCCTAGTTTTATAAAGATGGGTATTTATCTGTAATATTGATTTATTTGAAGTTCATGGTATTTTAGTGTAAAATTTATTATTGTGATTTTTAGAAAAAAATGGAAAATTTATATTATAGTAAAATAGATATTTAAATGATAAATATACATATGTTTATATAAAAATAATTTTTAATAAATATTTTATATTCCAAAAATCTCATTTTCTTAAGATGTTAAACCTTTCGAGACCGGATGCTCCTTGCGGAGGTCTGAATCTCGCACTACTAAGCCCGAGGGTGCACGATAAACCGTACTATCCCTAACGGGTTCCCCAAAGGTGGGTTGTAGCGGCGCTTTGCAAAGATTATAAAATACCAATCCTTTAGAAAACGGTTTTATAAAGTAAAAGGTATTTATTTGCAAAGTATAATTTTCCGTATTTTGGATTCTAGGGTTTCCTAAGCCAACTAGCCTATTTCTAAATGGTCTAAACGACAAGTCGTTAGAAGCCTCAAATCGCCTCTTCACCGCCAATTTTGGCCAGGTAAGTACAAGTGAGGAAGGAGGGATCCGCTCACGAATCGTGAGACGGACCTTTTAAAGTTACCTAAGCTCACTTGCCTAACCTAGACACCACAAAGTCAGGTTTAGATAAACGATCGATGTCCACAACTTATCGTATTCTCCTAATAAGAAGTATTTATTTAAAAGTGTATCAAATCTAAAACTTTTAAGAATGGTTTTATTAAGAATATGATATTTTAATGAAAGTTTCGTTTTATCGTATTCTAAGTTCTGATGATGTCGTTTAGGGTTGTATTTGTGTGTGTGTGGAGGTAGGTCATTACCTCGTGCTCTACTTTAAATGTATAGTAAGGTTAAGGGGTTAAATGTGAAATTGAAATATGATAGTATTAAAGTGAAAAAAATACGATAGATTGGAAAGGTTATCATTTCATGTGAGAAAACTTGTTCAATTTATTCATTGAATGTTTAATAGTCAACAATAAGATGTTTAAGCATGATTGAATTGATTAGAAGTGAAATTTTATAGAAGACCGAGTCGGAAATCGGATTTGTTCCGTTTCCGTTGGGTTTCGTAATTTCGTATTTTAAAGAAATAGAAAGGGGGATAGAATGGGACTTACGGGTTTCGATTAAGCAAAGGAGTGAGGGGAACTAAAGGGATTGCCGATGCGTTGCGTCGTCGCCGGTAGTTCCTAAAAACGTCGCCGGAATTTCTGCCGGAATTTCGTCGGAGGTTTGCCGCGAGCTTGTTTTCAAAGTACACAACTCTTGGAAAATTTTGAGAGAGTGATCTTTGGATTTTGGGATGAGAGGGCAGAGGGTAGGGGGTGTATTTATAGGGTAGGCTAGGGGTAGGGTAGGTGAAAAGTTTTTAAATAAAAAAATGTAAAAATGTATGAAATCATTAAAAATTGGAGTAAATAGAGTATATGAAAGGTTTTAATGTAAAAATGTATTAAAAATCATTAAAATGGAGTAAATGGGGATTTCCAAGGTCTCTGAAACCGATCTAGGAATTTGAAGGGTACATGGGGGTTTAGAAGATGAAGAGACACAATATTGAAGAAAAATTTAAAACAAATTAAATATTAAAAATAATGTGGGGCATGGGATTTGAACTTTGGTGGCCTGGTTCAGCAATGCAAGGTATTACCAATGAGCTACAAGCTCCTTGTAATTAAATTGCTAATTAATTTCTTAAATCTTGTGCTCAGGCAATAAATTCCCCTTTATGGATTTTTGAAAAAAATATTTGAAAATTTTTTTATAGGAAAAAGTATATAAGAAAATTAGGGTTGTTACATTTTACCCTCCTTATAAAAATTTCGTCCTCGAAATTTGTAAAAGGAAAGTGTAACAGTTTCAAGGAAAGTTTGGTGCTGGTGTACTGACAGTATGCGAAAAATAACAAGGTGGTGCAAGGGTTTTAGAAATGTGAAGAATGTGTGAAGGAATGAAAGGATGCGAAGGTTTTGGTAAAATTGTAAAAGAGGTGAGGGAATTTTGGGTTAGGATAGATTCAAGATATATGATTCAAAGAATAAGAAATGATGGGATTCAAGGAACATGATTGTAAAGAATGTTTTAGTTGCTGGTTCTTGTGTTTTATATTGCTTAGGGTTCCATACAGCTCTGACCTGCATGGGCCACCAACAAAAACCTGTCACGCCTCGCTTCCCAGTGAACGGTGAAGGGGACGCGACGAGGTCCGCTACGTATGTACTCAGAAGTACATACGCTAAGCGTATCTAAGCAATATAGAAATAAATACACAAGAGACAAGAAATAAAAAGAACAGCAACTTTTATTTATTAACATTCTTTGTACAATACATGAAAAAGAAATACAACTGAAATAAATGATGCCTAAACAGTGGCATAACAGGAAATGAAAAGTACAGAAAGGAAAAATGTACAATGAAACTAAAGTGCAGGGTCTTCGGCAAACTGCTCCAAGTCTTCTTGAGATGGCTCGATCTCCGCCGGGTCCAAACTACCTGACGGCATTCAAAGAAGAAAGAAATAGAATATCGTCAGCGAACAGGTCGCTCGGTAAGTCCAAAGATAAGGGAGAAATAGACAGAGAGTAAGAGAGAGAGAGTAGCTTTTAATGTTGTATTCTAATATGGTAATGTTGTTAGTTATATGTATGCCCTAGAGGCCATTACTATACATAGGATGTATATTGTAGTGGATGCTGGGACATATATAGGGAGGACTTTCTTGCTCGACATGATAGTATGCTATCTGGTTGATCTTTACCTTAACGTGTACACTGATTGTCTCCCTGTTACATGTTGGTAAAGCCCTTAGGATGTGTACTTGACTACCTGGACTATGATGCGGATCATACTAGTGAGGACATGGTAGTCCATAAGTACATCCTTCAAAGTCCCTAGTCGTGGGTATATCGAGACGGGGCATCGATATACCAGAGTAGACTAGCGTATACCTTCTCGACCCATACAGATGGGCGATGGATGATCCCATATCCATTGGTGTTTGACATCAGAGATGATATACGGGTGCTCAGTGGAGACTGGGTACACTGGACGGACTCGCCGAGAACTCCCAGATGGTATTATAGCTTACGTCAGATGGCAGTTCTCTGGTGACACTGGTACAGAGTAGTCTGTTGACCCGAGATCGTCATAGAGTCTTGTGTGGTTCCCACCGTGCTTTGATTTCCATCTTACCACGTCCAAGAGGGCATGCAAAACGGTGGTTTTTGGGTACAGTCCCGAATCACATGGAGGCAATGAGCGATATGAGGGGATTCGTCTCTCCCGGTATAGGGAGTTGATGTTGCGCTGTGTTCGATTGGCTATAACCGGAAATACCTGGCCAGGGTTGCTGAGATTTACTGGTAAGTGTTACCAGTAGTTTCTCGAATTGTTATAGACCTCATATCGACACGACTTATCGAGCTATTGGGGTCTGACGTTTACCACCCCTAGACGAGATATGCGACATATCAGACGATCAGACCGGACTGTACGGTAAGTGTTACTGGTTGGATTCACAGGAGTGTGAGCGGGCTTGCTCGTCGATCTTCTGATCGCTCAATACCCGGGTGGCTGTTACGTTTAGCAGACCGCTTGCGGCTTATGGGTGTTTGATATGATCATCACCTGCTGCCGGCGTATTGACGAGTCTTTAGAGTCCTACACAGAGGTTTCCTGGCTCAAGCGAAACGAAATAGGAGCGCATATGAGATATGTGCGGGACCGAGAATAATGCGTGTATGTGATACCGTATTCCATTCTCGCGATGAATGTGTCGAGTGGTTGTATGCGATATAACCTAGTTATCGAATCAAGGATTGATTCGATAAATCGATACATTGTATACTAGTCGGTTGTGTGCGATATGACCGGATCGTTAAATCAAGTGTTGATTTAATGATTTAATGTATAATTATATATTTGATATATTACTTTGCATTAACTAGTATTGGTTCACTTTAAATGGATTTTCTCACTTTTTGTGCACATTGTATATGTGATATACATTTGTACACAAGTTTGTATCATGTTTGATGATGCATGCTAACTTGGGTTTGTGTAAAGACTAAACCATGGTTATATGAATGGTTAGGGTTTTGTTTTCTTTTTCTTTTATCTTATTTAGTTATTCATTTTGAAAATGATAAGCATAAAGAGAAAGAATGGTGGCTTCATTTGTAGTTTAGTTGAAACTTCATGAATCTTTGATCTAGTCAACCATTCTTGTCTCTTGCTTAACCCTAACCATCATATCTAACCATGGTCTATTCTCTACACTAAACTAAGGTTGGATTATGATAAGTATTCTCATCATTTTTCTTTTTGAAAAAGAACTTATCATAATATCTTCATCTTCTTCTTCTTCTTCTTGAAGAAGAAACCTTCCTCCATCAATGGTGATTGATGAAAAAGAGTGAGAAATCCAAATCTAAAGTGAACCCACCTCCTATTTCTTCATCCTCTACCTCTTGCCAAGTAGTATAGGGTGTTTCCTTCACAAGTTTTCATGGCTTGGTGAAGGTGGAGCTTGATCTTGTGATGCCTCGACGTAGATCATCTTCGGCATCGTCGTCGATGACCTAGCCCGCTTTTTCTCCGATGAAGCCGACGCTAGAGCCCGGGATCCGATGATCGCAGCGAGGAGACATCATCACGGAGCTATGGAGGTGGAGCACCGGATCTACAAAGGTTGTATTTCCGTTTACTCGTAGTTAAGTTGTTAACTAGTTGCTTTGTCGCCTAAAATTCTAGTTAACGATCCGTATTAGGGTTTCTCGGCACCCGTAAAATTTGAAATTGGCATGGTTGATGCCTTGTGAGACCTCTTGGGAGTTCTTAGGAACCCTACAGTGGTATCAGAGCCTAGCTAGAGCCTTAGGCAATGAGTAGACGACGTTTGAAACCCGATTGAACCAAAACCCTAACCCCAAAATAGCTCTCTGGACTTTTTCTAAAAACTGGGATTTTTCCAAATTAAAAATATGCAGAAAAATCAGCAGGGAATCCTAAGAATTACTGTGCAACACGTGTCCATGATTCCTCCTAAGTGCGGCGGAACCGCGGCAGAAGCCTGGCTTCTGCGGCGGAACCGCGGCAGAAGCCTGGCTTCTGCGGCGGTTCCGCGGCCGTATGATGACGTCACCCACCCAATTTTGCACAGTAACTTCCTTTATTCAGTGCTGAGTTCTCTGGGTATTTTTAAATTTTATTCAAGAGTTGAATTTTCTGGGGTTGTTTTGGGGATTCGTTTATTCGATCGGATTGTCAAACTATGTCTATGTGTCTTTCCGGATGATTTTTGGATATGTTAAAAAGTTCGACCGGATATAAATATCCACTTTTTCCCCTGTCGGGAAATTTCCAAGTGTTGGATTTTTCTGTGGTTTAAAGACGTTCTAAGTAGTGCAAGTAACGCGATGGTCCCTCTAGAAGACAACAAACCTTAACTCGATTATGTGACCGTCTTGAACTGCCCTTTGAACCTTCGGGTTTGGGGCAGTACGGCGTGCCACATGTGAGGCGTTGGCTTGACCCTTCTACGGCTGGACCGTTGGTACTGAGGCATGAACTGGATGCTTTTAAACTTGTTTCATGTGTTGATCTGTTTCGGGAAAACTTGGGTGTTCGTTTGTTCGATCGGAAAGTTTAACATTTTCTATTTATCTGGAATGTGATACAATAATTGGAATTCACAAGAAGTTATGAGATAACTGAATGAATGTTATAAACATAGCAGTTTAGTCTCACTTGATCGGTTGCCACGGAATTTTGATGTGATCAAAAGTCCGTCGCAATCACGTAGCGTACGCGGATACTCGCCGGGTAAACTTAATAGACAGCTACACCCCTTAGCCCCGACCAAGTGACCGTAGGAGAACCCCGTCGCCGAAAGCATCCGTTCGGGTGCTCGCGGTAGCGGTGTTCCGCCTTGGTGCACTTCGTCAACGGCGTTAAGGGTGCGGCCACCTACTGAAGTTTGCGACGAGCATTCGATCAGGATGTCGGGAATCTTGTTGAATTGCCCGACTTTATATTGAAAAGTGTTTTCGATTTTGAGACTAAAATGCGGGGTTTATAATTGTTAGGCATGCGATGTCTAAGGAATTCATTTGGTCAGGCATGCGATGTCTGAGATGGTTGCGGATTCCAACTGTTGTAGTTTTACACTTTCTTTTCTGTGACCGTAAGTGTAATATGTGATATCGCCTGTTTCGTTGCTATATGTCAACGACAATTGGGATGCGCATATTTACTTACGTTGATGACATGTGATGTTATGTGTTGCTGGATATGTTATATTGGATCGTCGTGTTTGAATAGCCGGGGGTTTTTATGTGAGATGAGTGTTTTTCATTTTCATTCATGTAAAAACTTGTATGTAATATTCTTTTATTGGGGCACTTCCAGGTTGCGGAAGTTGTCACCGTTTGTATATTATTTACTTTTCCGCACTAGGATAGACCCAAAGAGGGGAGCACAAGTAACCGGGTTCTGGAGTCCAGTGGGAGACCAACTCGAGGAGTCGAGTCCGGGTCTCCTAACTCTAGAATTGGTAGGGTTGCTTGCCGCTCTCGTAGGGGTCTAGGGGTGTGGGTTTGGCTATTCATCACGACCGTGGAATCCGTGTTTTATACTGGCTCGTATTGAAAACACGGACGTCCTAATATATCCAATATTTCATATGTTTTTTCTGCTGCGATATCTGTGATGTGATCATGTGATGTTCTGTGATAGATACAGTATATAGTATATATGATATATTATATAAGCGTTACTTATGTTTTACACCCGCGCTAGCCCTGCCCCGCTCTGCCGTTAGTTACCTAACCTAACGGTGCACGAGGGGACATCGAGGCGAATGCGGATGGCATAAGTGTACGTCGTATTTATCTGTGATGTTTAGGTACTTAAATGATGGGACTTCATTAATATGATTAATGAAAGTAAAAAGAAACCTAAGATGTTGTAGAATCGAATTTCAAAATAAAACAGGTAGCTACAGTTCTAGCTTTGCATAGCGGTATATGAGATATATCCTGCACCTTATTCAATGAGGAAAGGACCGAGATCCCTTCACCGGGAGTGACTCCTTTAGCTATAACTGGAAGATGCTACACACTCGGTTTGTCTTTTGATTGCTTTTAAGAGTTTTTGCTTTGCATAGTGATATATGTGATATATCCCGCACCTCATTCGACGAGGAAAGGACCGACGATCCCTTCATCGGGAGTGACTCCTTTAGCAAAACTAGAAAAGCCTAAAAAACACTCCATTTTAAAATCATTTGATTCTACAACGATATCAAGTTCATTACGCAATAGGTTTTCAGAAAAACCTGTCGTAGCCCTCCGTCATTTCAGATAAGTCCTACTTAGTATTCG
The DNA here is from genome assembly GCA_030015575.1 of Agapanthus africanus. Classification (NCBI taxonomy): domain Eukaryota; kingdom Viridiplantae; phylum Streptophyta; class Magnoliopsida; order Asparagales; family Amaryllidaceae; genus Agapanthus; species Agapanthus africanus. The sequence goes on along the minus strand of CM057350.1, from coordinate 122,743,787 downwards.
TGCTACGTTTGTTGACCTCCGTCAAGACGTAGTGTGCGGTAGCTAACTAGTATTTATCTGCTTATGCATATGATGCAGATTGGATTAGGGTAGTCGTGCGGCCTTGTTGACCTCCGTCAAGGGTCGTGCGGGTGGGTTTAATTCGATCAAGAAATGACGGGTTGAACTTGACTAGTAGCCTATGGTTTGTTGACCTCCGTCAAGATCATAGGACGCTAGGGGCAAAATATTATCAGGAATTTCAAGTGTTGAAATTTGCAATGAGATTGCATACCTTCTATGAGATAGTTGGATCCCGATACCCACTGTGAGTAAGAGTTACTCCTGGGAGAGTTTTACACATTACAATTAGCCGATCAAGTAGGTGTCTAGAAAGGTGTCAACGGGGTTACGCCTCTGGGAAAATGAGGTTTACATTAATTAGGTTCGTGCGAAAGCACGGGGGACCTCCCTCAAAGTACCGACACTGGCCTGGCTGAAAGATTGGCAAACTTGTAGTGTTTAATTAATCCCGGCTAGTCTTTCCTTTTAGGGTTTGAAGGAAGATTTGATAAAATGCAGTGGGAGCCATCCTGATTAGATAAAATAATAACCAATATATTCTTGCAAGAGCGCACGCTGAGTGTTTTCTTCTCTCTCTCTCTCCAGGTAGCGACCATATCACGCCTTAATCAAGATAATAATACGGAATATTGACCGAACCCGCTTGTTATACTGAGCTGGGGAACGTTGGTCCCGCTCCAACTTATAATTGTTATAAGACAGAGCAGGAAATTGGGAATTACCAAAATTCCCGTGCCACCCAAACGAAGAGAGTGCATGCTGATGCATCATCTTCGGGTGTGTTCATTACAAAGAACTGTTTCTCAGTATCCTCCGCATCCTGGGTATATGATACTGGATCAGGATCCCAGATATGTAATTTGTTACATAGGGCTACAAAAGGGTAGAAAACTGAGAACGGGTGATAAGTTTCATGAGGCAGAAAACGTGGCAAGAGTTGCAGCCAAGTCTGTCGGTCACTGTCACCCTGTATTATCAGAATACATTGATTCTGAACGAATGCTATTAGATACCGAACCTGATATACAAAATCGTATCAGTCTCTTTATTAGTAAAGAAATGATAAAATTTTGTATTGTTGGATAATGTTTTGAACATTTCCTATATCAAAAGTTGATCGGTTCAGGCACGTTATCTAAAAGCATTGATGTTCTAAATCAAACTACAGTTCTTAGTATACGGAACACACATAAGAGGAAAAGTTCAGAAATGAACGGATCCTTCTTGCGGCATTGTATACTAGGTCATATCAATGCGACCCGACTAGCTGAAGTTATATGAAGATGCATATTTAAATCAGTTTGAATCTACATCTTGTGAAACTTGCCAGTCATGTCACAGAGATATAATGACACCAGCTCTGTTTATTGGAAACAGAGAAAGAGTTAGTGAACTCTTGGGACTGATACATGATGATGTATGTAAGGTCTCCTGTCTACACATGCCAGGAATGGTTCTTTATACTTCATTACATTCTCTGATGATCTTTCGAGATTCAGACCTATATTCCTGTTGAAACACAAGTCCGAACCTTTTGAGATATTCACAGAATATAAGTTAGAAGTAGAGAATCAAAATACGGGTATAAGTATTATATCCTTTGATGAGATCAAGGAGGAGAATACTTGTGCATAGAATTCCTGGACTATTCTAAAGGAGAATGAGATTCTCTCTCAGCATTACTCCTCCGTATACACCATAGCACGATGGTATATCGGGGCGGAGCAGATACACCCTATTTGATATGGTGTGCTCTATGATGAGTACTGCTGAGTTACCTTTTTTCCTTTTGGGAGTTATGCACTTGAGAAGTTGCATACCTATTGAATTGGATTCGAATCAAATCTATGCCTACTGCTTCATATGTGATATGGTATGGGAAGAGCCCATGTCTTAAGCTAGTTAAGATTTGGGGTTGTCCGGCCTATATCTAAAAGCAAAATCCGGACAAGCTCGAGGCAAGGTTAGTTATGTAGAACTGGAAAGGTTCCAGCTATACAAACTGCAGCTGATGATTTGAAAGAACCAAAGGATTCAATAGTTACCAACGAACCTCAGCCTCTCCGCCGATCTAGTAGGGTTCCTCACCCACCTAAGAGATACTTCGGTTTCTCTATGACAGTGGGAGCGAGGATTGCATCATGAGATGATGACCCAACTAGTTTTGAGCTGGCCATCAGGAGTGGGACTCTGTAAGAATGGCTGGATGCTTAGCGATCTGAGATGGAATCCATGTACACCGACAAAGTATGGACTTTGGTTGCTATATCTGAAGGGTTAAATCCCCATCAGGAGCAAGTATATCTTGAGAAGATTACTTGGTGTACATGGAAAAGTTGAGACTTTCAAAGCTAGACTTGTTAAAGGTTTGCATCATTGACCAGGTGTGGATCATGATGAAACTTTTTCTAAGGATCTATGCTTAAGTCCATCCAGATCCTACTTACCACGGCTACATACCATGACTACGATATCTGGTGGTTGGGTGCCATGACTACTTTTCTAAATAATGATTTAGAAGAGATCGTCTATAAGAACACAGCCAGAAGGCTTCGTAGACAGTGGGAGCAGCGGAAACGTGTACAAGATGCTTTATAGGATAAAGCAGGTATCGCGGAGTTGGAACATCTGTTTTGATGTATTAGTCAAAGAGTTTGACATCATCAAAATGGGAGATGAACCTTGTATAAACAAAAAGGTAGTAGGGAGTATAGTAACGATCCTCGTAAAGTACGTGGATGACATACTCTAGATTGGGAAGGAGTTTCCTATGCTACGCTCGGTCAATCTCCGTTTATCACAATGATTCTCCATATAGGATCAAAATGATACCTCCTAAATCCTGGGTTTTGGATCTATGAGATAGATCTAATTGGATGTTAGGATTCTCACTAGTTGTAGTGAGAAGGTATCAACCGATCCTGGGGAGAATCACTGGAAGGGTTCCAGGGTGATAAGGAAGACTGAAAATCAGTCACAGGCATTGTCTTTACCCTCAGTAAAGGGACGGTATGTTGGAAGAGTTCCAAGCTAGATACCGTGACATACTAGACGATAAAGGCTCGATACATCGCTACTTAAGATGCTACCAAAGAGGTTGTCTGGGTGTATATTAGTTCATCAGATGAACTTAGTTCCTCCCATTGTGTGACAATGGAGTTGTGGCTTATGCCAAGGAACGTCCGTCCCATCAGTGATCCAGACATATTCTAAGGCAGTGTCACCTGATCATGGAGATAGTTGATCTCCAGGATGATCGAGATTAGGAGAGTAGACTCAGAGGACAACACGGCGGATCCACTCACGAAAGGCCTTTTCCCAGAGAGAGACTTTTATGGGATGGTTGAGTATGAGATACTACAACCACTGCTATCAGATGGCCCTAGTGCAAGTGGGAGATTGTTAGTTATATGTATGCCCTAGAGGTCATTACTGTACATAGGATGTATATTGTAGTGGATGCTGGGACATATATAGGGAGGACTTTCTTGCTCGACATGATAGTATGCTATCTGGTTGATCTTTACCTTAACGTGTACACTGATTGTCTCCCTGTTACATGTTGGTAAAGCCCTTAGGATGTGTACTTGACTACCTGGACTATGATGCGGATCATACTAGTGGGGACATGGTAGTCCATAAGTATATCCTTCAAAGTCCCTAGTCGTGGGTATATCGAGACGGGGCATCGATATACCAGAGTAGACTAGCGTATACCTTCTCGACCCATACAGATGGGCGATGGATGATCCCATATCCATTGGTGTTTGACATCAGAGATGATATACGGGTGCTCAGTGGAGACTGGGTACACTGGACGGACTCGCCGAGAACTCCCAGATGGTATTATACCTTACGTCAGATGGCAGTTCTCTGGTGACACTGGTACAGAGTAGTCTGTTGACCCGAGATCGTCATAGAGTCTTGTGTGGTTCCCACTGTGCTTTGATTTCCATCTTACCACGTCCAAGAGGGCGTGCAAAACGGTGGTTTTTGGGTACAGTCCCGAGTCACATGGAGGCAATGAGCGATAGGAGGGGATTCGTCTCTCCCGGTATAGGGAGTTGATGTTGCGCTGTGTTCGATTGGCTATAACCGGAAATCCCTGGCCAGGGTTGCTGAGATTTACTGGTAAGTGTTACCAGTAGTTTCTCGAATTGTTATAGACCTCATATCGACACGACTTATCGAGCTATTGGGGTCTGACGTTTACCACCCCTAGGCGAGATATGCGACATATCAGACGATCAGACCGGACTGTACGGTAAGTGTTACTGGTTGGATTCACAGGAGTGTGAGCGAGCTTGCTCGTCGATCTTCTAATCGCTCAATACCCGGGTGGCCGTTACGTTTAGCAGACCGCTTGCGGCTTGTGGGTGTTTGATATGATCATCACCTGCTGCCGGCGTATTGACGAGTCTTTAGAGTCCTACACAGAGGTTTCCTGGCTCAAGCGAAACGAAATAGGAGCGCATATGAGATATGTGCGGGACCGAGAATAATGCGTGTATGTGATACCGTATTCCATTCTCGCGATGAATGTGTCGAGTGGTTGTATGCGATATAACCTAGTTATCGAATCAAGGATTGATTCGATAAATCGATACATTGTATACTAGTCGGTTGTGTGCGATATGACCGGATCGTTAAATCAAGTGTTGATTTAATGATTTAATGTATAATTATATATTTGATATATTACTTTGCATTAACTAGTATTGGTTCACTTTAAATGGATTTTCTCACTTTTTGTGCACATTGTATATGTGATATACATTTGTACACAAGTTTGTATCATGTTTGATGATGCATGCTAACTTGGGTTTGTGTAAAGACTAAACCATGGTTATATGAATGGTTAGGGTTTTGTTTTCTTTTTCTTTTATCTTATTTAGTTATTCATTTTGAAAATGATAAGCATAAAGAGAAAGAATGGTGGCTTCATTTGTAGTTTAGTTGAAGCTTCATGAATCTTTGACCTAGTCCACCATTCTTGTCTCTTGCTTAACCCTAACCATCATATCTAACCATGGTCTATTCTCTACACTAAACTAAGGTTGGATTATGATAAGTATTCTCATCATTTTTCTTTTTGAAAAAGAACTTATCATAATATCTTCATCTTCTTCTTCTTCTTCTTGAAGAAGAAACCTTTCTCCATCAATGGTGATTGATGAAAAAGAGTGAGAAATCCAAATCTAAAGTGAACCCACCTCCTATTTCTTCATCCTCTACCTCTTGCCAAGTAGTATAGGGTGTTTCCTTCACAAGTTTTCATGGCTTGGTGAAGGTGGAGCTTGATCTTGTGATGCCTCGACGTAGATCATCTTCGGTATCGTCGTCGATGACCTAGCCCGCTTTTTCTCCGATGAAGCCGACGCTAGAGCCCGGGATCCGATGATCGCAGCGAGGAGACATCATCACGGAGCTATGGAGGTGGAGCACCGGATCTACAAAGGTTGTATTTCCGTTTACTCGTAGTTAAGTTGTTAACTAGTTGCTTTGTCGCCTAAAATTCTAGTTAACGATCCGTATTAGGGTTTCTCGGCACCCGTAAAATTTGAAATTGGCATGGTTGATGCCTTGTGAGACCTCTTGGGAGTGCCTAGGAACCCTACAAATGTTGTATTAACGCTGTTGTTTGTAGCCTGGTACAGAAGATGCCAGTGTATACGAGGGGAGTCCCACTTACACTGGGGACCTTGGTAACCTGTAGTACAAGGCTCCGTCGATAATACCACGGAACAACGGCATGGATGTAATTACGTCTTAAGTGACCACCTCGTGCCACCTTTAACATATTCCGTACCAGTCTACCCCTTAAACCCCGCGATATCTTGTTTGTATTGTTATCTTGTAAATTGTATTGATTGTAAGATTGATTGATTGACCGAAACCATGATATCAGGAAACGGTTATAACCGTAGAGTCATGTAAATAGAATACTGAGAATCATGTAAAAGGAATATATATCCATGGTTCGGTTCAGTCAAGTTGTGTAAATTGATGATCGTATTCATGGATTCATGTCTTCATATTGACTTAGAATCTTGTAGATTATAGATTGACTTGAATCATATTCAAGTCAGATTAATCAGACTCAAACCCGAGTCAGACAATCAGAAATGTGAATCGAAGTCTTATAATTGCTAGGGTCCTTAGGGTAATTTAAAAACTTGAGGGGTTTTTATGTAAAAATACTTTTATATATTTCTCAAAATACACCTCAAGTATTTATTGTTCGTCTTTAGAGTTGTAATGAGGGTGGATTTTATGTTGTGACATTTCTAGTGAAAATATCCTAGTTTTATAAATAAGGGTATTTATCTGTAATATTGATTTATTTGAAATTCATGGTATTTTAGTGTAAAATTTATTATTGTGATTTTTAGAAAAAAGTGGAAAATTTATATTAGAGTAAAATAGATATTTAAATGATAAATATACATATGTTTATATAAAAATAATTTTTAATAAATATTTTATATTCCAAAAATATCATTTTCTTAAGATGTTAAACCTTTCGAGACCGGATGCTCCTTGCGGAGGTCTGAATCTCGCACTACTAAGCCCGAGGGTGCACGATAAACCGTACTATCCCTAACGGGTTCCCCAAAGGTGGGTTGTAGCGGCGCTTTGCAAAGATTGTAAAATACTAATACTTTAGAAAACGGTTTTATAAAGTAAAAAGTATTTATTTGCAAAGTGTAATTTTCCGTATTTTGGATTCTAGGGTTTCCTAAGCCAACTAGCCTATTTCTAAATGGTCTAAATGACAAGTCGTTAGAAGCCTCAAATCGCCTCTTCACCGCCAATTTTGGCCAGGTAAGTACAAGTGAGGAAGGAGGGATCCGCTCACGAATCGTGAGGCGAGCCTTTTAAAGTTACCTAAGCTCACTTGCCTAACTTAGACACCACAAAATCAGGTTTAGATAAACGATCGATGTCCACAACTTATCGTATTCTCCGAATAAGAAGTATTTATTTAAAAGTGTATCAAATCTAAAACTTTTAAGAATGGTTTTATTAAGAATATAATATTTTAATGAAAGTTTCGTTTTATCGTATTCTAAGTTCTGATGATGTCATTTAGGGTTGTATTTGTGTGTGTGTGGAGGTAGGTCATTACCTCGTGCTCTACTTTAAATGTATAGTAAGGTTAAGGGATTAAATGTGAAATTGAAATATGATGGTATTAAAGTGAAAAAAATACGATAGATTGGAAAGGTTATCATTTCATGTGAGAAAACTTGTTCAATTTATTCGTTGAATGTTTAATAGTCAACAATAAGATGTTTAAGCATGATTGAATTGATTAGAAGTGAAATTTTATAGAAGACCGAGTCGGAAATCGGATTTGTTCCGTTTCCGTCGGGTTTCGTAATTTCGTATTTTAAAGAAATAGAAAGGGGGATAGAATGGGACTTACGGGTTTCGATTAAGCATAGGAGTGAGGGGAAACTAAAGGGATTGCCGATGCGTTGCGTCGTCGCCGGTAGTTCCTAAAAACGTCGCCGGAATTTCTGTCGGAATTTCGTCGGAGGTTTGCCGCGAGCTTGTTTTCAAAGTACACAACTCTTGGAAAATTTTGAGAGAGTGATTGTTTCGCCCAACCAGAGCAAAGCTCTGTTTGAATTCAAAATTCGAATTTTGAAGCAACGCTTCAAGTCTCGGGCGCAACGCGCCGCGTGTCTGGCGCTAATACGTCAGCGCAGCGCCCAAGAAGGCGCGCCCAATCAGAGCAGAGCTCTATTTGCCTGAAGCAACGCTTCAGTTGCGCTGCGCTCTGCGCTGCGCGACACGTGTCAGCGCAGATGCGCTAGCGCAGTTGCGCTGCGCTCTGCGCTGCGCGACACGTGTCACACGCTGGGGCATCTGCGCCAAAACTGAATTAAGATTTTAAGAAATCTTTTCTGTTCTTGTTAAAACAAGAAGATTTTCTTCTGCAAAGCAGAAGCCCTTGGATCAAAGATCCAACGGTGGGGAAAATTCCCTAAATCACTCAGAGAATGATCTCTTTAACAAATTTAACTAATTTGTGAGCACTATAAAAAGGACCCTAAGCCTCAATTCAAAGGCATGAACATTTTTCTTGAGAACTTAAGAACTTTAAACAGAGAGAACTCTGAGAAGATTTCAAGAAAAAGGTAAAGAACCTTCATGGATTAGAAGAAATTCCTTCTAATAGATCATTGGTCTAAAAACAAGATCAATGATCTTTACATAATAAACAGTGCTTTGCACTTCTTGTGAACCCCTGGTTCTTTAAAAACAATAAAAAAAATAATAATAATAATAATAATAGTGCTTTGCACTTTTATGAACCTCTGGTTCTTCAAATAAAGAAAAATTTATTTTTCTTTGATCTATTTCAGATCAAGAAATTAAATAGTGCTTTGCACTTTTTTTATGAACCTCTGGTTCTTCAAATAAAGAAAAATTTATTTTTCTTTGATCTAATTCAGATCAAGAAATTAAACAGTGCTTTGCACTTCCCTTCTTGAATCTAAAAGATTCTTAGTGCTTTGCACTTCCAAACTGCGCCGTTGCGCTCTTAAGAGAGCGCCACGTGTCGGCTATAAAACCACTTGCACTAAGCGCCCTTAAGATAGAGCTTTGCTCTCTGGAATTGGCGCAACTCGCTGAGAGCACGCCACGTGTCGCCAGCGCAACAGCGCAGCGCAACAGCGCAGCGCGCTGCACTGTTGCGCTTGCGCTCCCCAGAGCATGACACGTGTCACCACCTTATGAGCTTGCGCTCAGTGATTGGCGCAAAGCGCCTGACAAATGCAATGCATTTCACTTCCTGAAGGGCCAAGCCCAATTAAAAGGCTTAACAAGCCTAATAAATAAAATGCTGTGCATTATTTGGAAGGGCAGAGCCCAATTGAAAGGTCCAATGGACCAAAATAAATGATCTGCATCATAATAAAAAGGGCAGATCCCAATCAAAATGGGCATAAATGGCCTGAAGTAATGCAATGCATTATTTAAGTATGGGCAAAGCCCTAGCACAGGTCTAATAAAAAAAATAAATGATGGTGTTGAATATTTTCAACTGGACTTAGCCCAATTTTGGCCGTAAGTCCTTAAATTAAATTGACTGAGCAAAATGGCTCTCCTAAATCAATTTACGTCCGGTTCGAGGGTACATCTCCGAACTCCTTTGACATCTATCGTTGTAATTCCTCAACGACGTCAAAGAGGTGACGGGTCCCAACGACCACACACCCATATGGACTGTGGGGTCCTTAAACTCGTGGACCGAAACGTCCTTAAACTAATATCGGACCGAAACGTCCTTAAACTAATGATGGACCGAGACGTCCCTAAATTAATATTGGACCGAGACGTCCCTAAACTAATATTGGACCGAGACGTCCCTAAACTAATGATGGACCACTACGTCCTTAAACTGGCGATGGACCGAAACGTCCTTAAACTAATGATGGACCACTACGTCTTTAAACTGGCGACGGACCGGAACGTCCCTAAACTAATAATGGACCACCACGTCCTTAAACTGGCGCAATAGAGCCCGAATGCTCTTTTGCCGGATCTAAACGGTCCCGTCTAAGTTGTTCTTAGCCCCAAATACGGTTAATGTGTCCTTAGATATTTAAATAAACAATAAAACTCCAAATCAACTTTGGTTCAAGGGTATATTTCTGAACTCCTCTGACGCCTGTCGTTGTAATCCCTCAACGACGTCAGAGAAGTGACGAGTCCCGATGGCCATATATTAAATTAATCACTACGTTAAGTGGATCTTAGTCTAAAACAGGACTAACGTATCCTTAACGAACGTTTAAGTTGATCTTAGTCGCAACGCGACTAATGCATCCTTAAACTAAAAACACCAAACCCAAATCTTAGTAAATACGGATTTGGACTAATCCACGTCCTACGGGCGACGGCATTACTCAGTCTCCGTATACAATCCACGGGCAACCACAAACAAAACAAACACCCACGACACGAAGTGAAATTCTGGAGAAGGAGAAAGTTGTTACCGCGATGCGGTAGCGTAATTAACTGCAGGGGCTTGCGCCTGCAGGGAAGAGCGTCCCCACAATCAAAAACCCCTCATCCTGAGGGGGAATCTGACGAAGTCTGCTACATCGGCCGCATCCGTCTAAACCTCCGATACATGGTGCCATAAATCAACTTGGCATCTTTGGAGAGGTAGACGGATAAAACCATATAGCATCTGCCCCGAACCCCAGGCACGGACGCGAAAGTCCGGGCCGCCGTTCGGAGGGGAACAGATTCTGGCACGCCCGGTGGGACCTTTTCCTCTTTCCACTCCACACTTCGTGTGTCGTTTTCGCGAACCAATCGCGGTTTGTTAAATGGTTGCCTACGGATTTCAAGTTGCTAAGATTTGGTCTTTTGTCTGGCGCAAAACTCAAGCATCCATGGATTCTAACTGCACCAAATGCGCGAAGCACCACGGCAACGGACGCTCCATCTCACCGAGAGGTGTAACATATGGGCCCCAAGCGGCCTCCTTCCTCGCTTTACCGGTTGAACAGGTGACCCAGGCCACCACCGGCCTGTTTTTCGGGACCATGGTCCCACCTACAAGCTTCTCTATGCCGATATCCGCACCGGAAGCGAACAAGAAGTCGGTGTTCGACCGGCTCACTACTACCACGACCCCTGTCAACGGGTCGCCCGCTACTAAGCCGACAGCCTCCGTTTTCACCAGGCTAGGTCAGAACTATAAAGTGGCTGTCCCAAAGAGGGCAACGGCCGCTGCTTTGGAAGTCGTTGAAGCGGCTTCTCCCATCAGAGAGTCGGTCTTCACAAGATTGACGGTTCCCACTCTTCCCCCAGCTGGTCAAAAAGCATCAGTCTTCGATAGGCTGACATCGGCAGTTACCCCACACTCAAACAGGGGGCAACAAGAAACCATCTCGATTTCCGAGCCAGTCCCAACGGCTCGTCGTGCGCGACGTCGCCATTGGCGACGAGTGAGGAAAGCAGGGGGCAACTCCCCCTCAGGGCTAACCCCACCTGCTCCAGTGATGGAGGTCAACGCTGCTGTTCCAACTGGGAACAGCTTTGAATTGCTGAGGAAGGTGAGAAAGAACTCTCCAATTGCTATACTGAAAAGATCTCCTCCGCTTATGGAGAAGGCTCCGGAGACAAAGCAGGAACAGCCCCCTCAACGGCTATCCTCAAAAGTTTATAAAGTATGGCGGAGGGTTCAAGACTCCGTGATCGATCCAGACCACTTGCGTCACCAGAAAAAGGCGAAGGTGGAAAATAACAAAAACTGCCCCATTAAACAGCAGGGGGTGATAGTTGCTAGGATGCCCACTCCAACGGCTCCTTTAACCTCGATGGCCCACAAAAGAAGGAGGCCAGAGAAAGTTCCCGCATCAGCGGCAAAGTTTAGAAGCGGTGAACCTAAACGCCCCAAGTCAGGGGGCATAATTGTTCATACGGTTTATATGGCTTCTGGAAAGGAAGAAAGCCGTACTTCTACGGGTCACCGACTGCTCACCCGATCGATGACCAAGGCTCAGGAGCAGCAACAAAAGCTCCAGGAGATGATGACCACAATGGCTGCACTCACTGGGCCGAAAGAAACCCCGGAAACATCCTCTGAAGAACGTCAAGAATAAGAAACGGACGCCGAATTCCTTCGGCGCGTGCTAGAGAAGAAAGATAAAGAGGCTGCGGAACAGGAAGCCAACATAAAGAAAATGGCCCTCCTGTTCCAGGATATGGTGGGTATGATGATTCAACAAGATCCACCTGCTGGGGATCCCCCGATCATTCTTGAAGACGATAGGGGAGAGACATCGAATCCTCCACCGGCTCTATCCGCAGCTAAAGAGGATACCATATCAAAAGCTGATTTGGATGAATATATCGCCCAGCAAATACGGGTGCATCAGGCGACTGAAGCAGCCGGTCAGATCGTAAAAACGGGGCGGCCATATCCGGGCTGGTATGACCAAATCAAGTACCCGCCGGGTTACACGATTCCCAAGTTTCATGTTTATAAAGGGACCGGCAATCCCCATCAACATGTTGCCGAGTTCAGGGCGCTTTGCGGTAATACCGGCGGCGACGAAAAGTTGTTGCTTCGCCAGTTTGTTGGAAGCTTATCAGACACGGCGTTTGAATGGTATTCTGAGCTTCCCAACGACTCTATTAAAACCTTTGCGGAGATGGAGCTGCTCTTCACCCAACGTTTTGCAAGTGCCAGTGAGCGTACCCCGATGACGGCACTGATCAATGCCAGAGTAAAACCCGGCGAGACATGGGTTCAGTACGCTATACGGTGGCGAAATCTATGGTCGAAGTGCGAACAGCGCATAGAAGAAGCTCCAACGGTGGGAATGTTTGTTGGAACACTTGATCCATAAGCAACCATCTCGCAGTTCATGATGTTCTTCAAGCCGACTACCTTCCAGGTTTTGATCGACAAACTAGCGCAGATGGATCAGATGGGCCATAAACCCCCTCTCCCGAAGCCGGACTCCCGAAACGACAAAGGAAAGGGAAAAGCGATCATTGTCGCTAATGCCCAACAACAACCGAGCGACTCGAAGCCGGTTGCTCGTCCAAACAATACACGCCCATACGTACCCCTTGAGGACAGGATGGGACGTCCTTACTCCTTCCCCCGCGATAAAACAAGGAGGCTATTCGAGCTGGCGTTGCGCAACAGACTCATAAATCTGCCAGATCCAAAACGTCCGTTGCAACCGAACGACGTCAACGAGCCCAATTACTGCCCTTACCATCGAGTGCTAGGCCACCCCATCGAGGATTGCTACGTTTTCAAGAATTGGCTTGAGAACCAGTACCGTCAGGGCAAATTTGCGCTATCTGACAAATGGAAGGTGAATCCCCCGCAGCCCCACACCTCTAAAGGGACGAACACGCCGGGGGCAACATGCTCCGTCATTGAGGAAGCCCCTTGGGAGGTCGTATTGTCAGCCAAGACAAAGAGGATGCTAAACGATCTTCAGACCTGTCCAGCGGTCAAGTGGAAGAACCCCTTGGAACCGCAGGTTATTGAGGGGATGTTGAAGCCACGACCGACTCCGAAGACCGATGGTGGTAGTTCAAGCGTTCATAGCCGGCCGTCAAAATCTTCGAAAAAGAAGAAGAAGAAATCTAAGAAGCCCGTGAAGCCTGGCGACAAGCGCACGGACTTACAAAAGCAAATCGACGCGCTGGATGAGTACAACCAAAAGGCGCGGACTCCCATTACGCTCCAAGATTTCCTTGATCACGTCTTCCAAAAAGAAGATGAGGGAGAAAGTTCATCGGATGAATCCGAGGAATATGTGGCGAGCTGTCATATGATCTCCCATTCGACCACGAACGATGAAGGGACTTCTGGCACTAAAACGCTGGGGGCAAATGCCGAATCAAGAGCCCCAGGGTTATCAGTTGAAATGATTAGCGCGTTTCTTAATGAAGCTCGGTTGAAAAGCAAAGCTGATCGAGAACGCGAGACGGCTATATTCGAAAGGGCCAAGCGTCAGCGACTTGAGGAAGGAGCTGAAATGATCCCGCTGGAGCAAAATGCCTCCACCGCTGACAAAAGCCAATTCAAGATAAAAAAGAAGTTTGCTAAGGCCATATCGATGGGCATGAATCTACCACCCTCTGAAGAAAAAGTTACTGGCGTGGTGGAAATGCACCCCTCTTATTGCTTATATCATCAGAAGGTCTCGCATTCCACCCAAGATTGCAAAGCTTTCGATAAGTGGTGGCAAGGATACGTCGCTAATTGACAACGCTTTATACGGGAAAAGCGTAAAATTCGTCGGGAGTAAAGAAACACGACCAAAGAGCTTGAAAGAACTGCCGACAATTGTCACATGATTAACACCGCCGGGTCACAAGTGCCTACATTTGGGAGCGATTCCGATGAGGAGCTAGAGCTTGGCCCCCTCTTCAAAGAATCCATTTCGGGAAAAGAAGAAGAGCCGAAGGCTTGCGAAAATATACAGCTACGCAATCGGACGCTACCTGAAAAGAATCTCGGACCCTTAAACAAGAAAAACAAAGGGAAAGAAAAGGTCTCTGAAGACATTGCTTTGGATGACCAAGTCGCGGAAGAGTTAACCGCCAAGAACCCGCCAAAGAGGAGTAAAGTGGATTACAATGTCTTGGCACATCTGAGAAAGCTACCCTCACAACTCAGCATTCTCAATGCCCTATTACTATCAAAAGAGGCGAGGGATTCTTTGATTAAGGCCCTACAAGATCCGGACCAGTTCCAAGCCTTCCTAGCCGAACAAAAGATGAAGGATGAATTGGAAGAGGTGCACACAGCTGACGTTGCTTTTAGTGATGAAGACCTTCTCCTCGGGACGTGTGAACACAATCGCCCCCTTTATGTCTCAGGATACTGCCATGACATAAAGATAGGTAAAATCTTGGTCGATAACGGATCGTCTGTTAATTTACTCAATGTGCGAGTGTTAAAGGAGATTTGCATGAGTGTCCAACACCTCGCCCGAGACAAAATCACCATCTCCGGTTTCGACTCTCAATCCTCATAGACTCTTGGATCTGTGATATTGACGCTACGCTTCGGGTTGCTCGTCACGGACATCAAATTCCATGTTATAGACGCCAAGACGTGCTACAATGCTCTGCTCGGCCGACCATGGCTACACGAATACAATATCATCCCTTCTACACAGCATCAGTGCATGAAGTATTCTAGGGATGGCCTTGAGTACACTGTGGCGGGAGAGTTGAATCCGTTTTCCGTGAACGAAGTTCGCAAGTATGAAGATGCCAAGTACTTCTTACCGAGTTTCGAAGACACGGAAAGGTGTCACAAACCGGAGAACAAAACTAACACCACCATCCCTGTCTTTGGCAGTGACACCGAGGAGGAGGAGGATATAATTTATTCAGGTCCATCCCAGTCCACTAGGCCAGGACCATCCGTTCCTTCGTTAATCTTCGGCAGTGATTCAGAGGATGAAGTTCACGCTGGATTCCCTGCTCGGCTGTCAATACGAGCTTCTGCTGATGAAGAGCGAAGTCTGCAAATAACCATGGTGCCGCTTGAACATTACAAAGAACTGGATGCACTCAACGTCAACAGCGTAGAAGAATTGCACACATTCTATATTCCTCCCGGACGAAAAGGCGAGAAGGCAATCCTATTCTACCGTTCTGAAGAAAACAAGGTGGAAAAAGAAATTTGGCTTGGCGCGGATCCCACGCTCGACAGGCTTCAGCCCATCCGTCTTCCCAGATATTATACCAAAGGTTTGAGGAAACTGCTGAAACGCCAGGGAATACCTTTCGAACAAACCGTTAGAAAGGCCAAATTCTATGACAAAGTATGGAACGTTCCCGGGACTCAATGCAAATTGCCTAACGGGAGAATAGAAACAAAAGGGCTCGGGTACATCCGGTCAAAGAAACGGGAGCCAGTAGACAGCTATTATGTCATGTATGACTTCGATGAAGAAGCGGACGCTCAATGGGAGGACGCTAATCCTGAACCAGCAAAAGTTCCTGATACAAAACCGCCCAGTCCATCATTTGAAGACCAGGTGAGCAAACTTATAAGGGATGCGAGTCAAAAAGCCCGAGATGATCACAATCGTGAAATGGCAATCTATGAGAAAGCCAAGACACAGCGCCTCCTTCAACAGGCAGTAAAGAATGAAGATGCTACCCCGTACCAACCTGATACAAAAAGGGCTCGACGCGGAGGCAAAAACAAGTCGAAAGGCAAGAAAGGCGCTCAACAACCACAAAGCAGAGCTAAGAAGCCACGCATCCGAGGGTCGAGCGTTATTGACCTAGCCCTCATGAAGAAAATGGGTCGAGCATACTCGTTTCCTCGGAGCAAAACAAGGAAAATACTTGATCTTGCTCTAAAACATCAAATGCTTACACTGCCAGAGTCTAAACACCCTGAGCAAACAGGCAAAGTCTCCAACCCAAATTATTGCTCTTACCATCGGGTAGTAGGGCATCCGCTTGAAGATTGCTTCACCTTTAAGAATTGGGTTGAGGACCAATATCAGCTTGGCAAATTCGCGTTGTCTGACAACTGGAGGGTAGCGCCGCCGCAAAAGCACGAACCCGAAAACACAAGGATAGAACCAAATCCGCATTGGGATTGGCAGAAAATTCGCACCTGCCATGTGATAACAATATTAAAAGAAGAGTCCGAGGACATGAACGGCCTTCCTTGGTGCTTTGAAAACAGCAGCGATGAGGTAATCTCAGAATTTCCACCAGCGCCAAAAGAGCTGGAAGATGGAATCCATACTACTGCAGATAACCTCAATAAAATTGAGTTGGGGACAATAAATGATCCGCGACCGACATTCGTCAGCGAGCTGCTGTCTGAAGAGAGGGTGGCAGCGTTAAAAGACGTCCTTGTGCAGCATAAAGATTGCTTCGCATGGAACTATTCCGAGATGCCAGGACTAGATCCAGAAGTCGCTGTACATAGACTAGCAAAATCCCCGAACATCAAGCCAGTCAAACAGGCGCCGAGAAGAATGCGGCTTGAGCTCGAAATGAGCATCAACACGGAAGTCAAAAAGCTGATAGACTCCGGCTTTATCCAAGAGGTTCAATACCCTGAATGGATCGCCAACATCGTCCCAGTGATGAAGAAAAATGGGACAGTGCGCATATGCGTAGACTTCCGGGATCTTAATAAAGCTTGCCCGAAGGATGATTTCCCAGTGCCAGTCACTGAACTGATGATAGACAATACATCCACTCATGAAGTTTTCTCCTTCATGGACGGCTCATCGGGGTATAACCAGATAAAAATGCATCCAGAAGACCAGAAGCACACAGCCTTCAGGACTCCTCTTGGTATATTTTGTTATAAATTGATGCCCTTCGGTTTGAAGAACGCCGGTGCTACTTATCAGAGGGCCATGACAAAGATCTTCGACGACCTTATACACGAAATCGTTGAATGCTATATCGACGATCTCGTGGTTAAAAGCAAATCATACGAGGAACATCTCGAACATCTGAAGACTGTATTTCAACGCCTTCGGCAATACAACTTGAAGATGAATCCTCTTAAATGTGCGTTCGGGGTTTCCTCGGGAAAATTCCTGGGATTCGTTGTTCGACACCGAAGTATTGAAATAGATCCGTCAAAGATTAAAGCGATCATGGAAATGCCTCCGCCAAGGACTCTCAAACAGCTGCGGTCTCTTCAAGGGAAACTCGCATACATACGGCGATTTATAGCCAACCTTTCAGGAAAGTGTCGTCCTTATAGTCACCTGATGAAGAAGGGAACCCCATTCGTTTGGGATCAAAAATGCCAAGGCGCACTGGATGAGATCAAGCAATACCTGCAGAACCCGCCGGTGTTGGCTGCTCCGGTTAAGGGGAAGCCTCTCATTCTTTATACAACCGCCCTCGAAGGTTCCTTAGGCGCATTATGGGCACAAGAGAACGATCAAGAGAAAGAAAGAGCACTCTACTACTTAAGTCGAGTTCTGCTGGGGGCAGAAAGCAACTACTTTCCCATTGAAAAACACTGCCTGGCGTTAATCTTCGCAATAACAAAGCTTAGGCACTATGCGTTGGCGCACGAAGTCCGTCTTATTTCAAAACTGGACCCTCTCAAATATCTAATGTCAAAAGCCATATTGACAGGGCGACTCGCTAAATGGGCCCTGCTCTTGATGGAATTTTCGATAACATATCAACCCCTCAGAGCAGTAAAGGGCCAGGCCATCGCCGACTTCCTCGCTGAACATCCGATACCCGCCGATTCTCCTCTGAATTGCGATCTTCCAGACGAACATGCGTTTGATGCGATCGACGGTGATAATATCCGATGGGAGCTTTATTTCGACGGAGCATCTTCCATGAAAAAGCACAAACAAAGTACGCCAATGATCAAATCAGGGGTAGGACTCATCTTCGTGACTCCACAAGGAGGAATAATGCGCTTCGCCTTCTCCTTAACAGAGCCGAGAACGAATAATGAAGCTGAATATGAAGCTTTGATAGCAGGCCTCGAGATCGCCATTGATATGGGAATTGAAAGCCTCCTCATATATGGGGACTCCCAACTGGTCGTCAGTCAAGTGAACGGCGATTACCAAACATACAAATCGGAATTGGTAAAATACGGTGAAAAAGTGCAGCAACTGCTAACCCAAATTCCCTCCTACACTTTGGAAAGCATACCGCGAGCGGAAAACAGCAAAGCGGACGCACTGGCCAAACTTGCTAAAGAATTGGCTGATGAGAACCTCGATGACGTTAGAATCGTGGTACAAAACCGTCGAGTACTCGCTCCGGCAGAAATACCTCCAGAATCATATAAAGAAAGGGGAGCGACTGAGCAGACGACCCTGCAAATAAAAGACCATGAGAAGGCCGAAGACTGGAGAGAAGTCTTCATAGATTACTTCAAGTTCCACCGAATGCCTGAAGAAGCGTCCATAAGACATCAGCTCGTGAAACGAGCTCTGTCTTTCGCCTTCGTCAACGATACTCTATACAAAAGGACATTCGATTCTCTGTGGCTGAGATGCCTAGGACCTGACGAAGCGAGAAGGGTCGTCCAAGAGGTTCACGACGGACTCTGCGGTTCTCATCAAGCAGGCCCTAAGATGAAGTTGAAAATAAAACGGATGGGCTACTACTGGCCCATGATGATTCAGGACTGCATCGAATATGCGAAGCAATGCCACTCATGCCAAATTCATGGGGACTTCATCCATCAACATCCAAATCCGCTACACCCAACAGTGGCTAGCTGGCCATTCGAAATATGGGGGACTGATATAGTTGGCCCCATCGAACCAGCATCGTCAAAGGGACATCGTTTCATCTTGGCGACAACTGATTACTTCTCCAAATGGGCAGAGGCGGTACCGTTGAGGGAAGTGAAGACGGAGAACATCCTCCATTTCTTCAAGACGCATGTCATATACCGGTTCGGAACCCCAAGAAGGATCATCTCTGATAATGGGCCAGCCTACCGAAGTCATAAAATTAGCCGCTTTGCACAGCAGCACAATATAGACTGGAGATACTCCTCAGTTTATAATCCGCGAGCCAATGGTTTAGCTGAGGCCTTCAACAAGACCTTGACGAAGATCATGAAGAAAACAGTGTCACGAAATAAGAGAGATTGGCACGAAAGATTGCAAGAGGCTCTTTGGGCATATCGAACTACATTTAAAACGGCCACAAACACAACGCCATACGCGTTGGTGTTCGGTACGGAAGCAGTACTCCCCCTCGAGATAGAGTTACCTTCTCTACGAGTGGCAGTCCACTACGAGCTGACAGACGAAGAAAATGCTCACCTTCGGTTTGAAGAGCTTGATGCCCTTGATGAAATCCGGCTTCTAGCACAACAAAATCTGGAAGCTTATAAAGCAAAGAGGACGCGCTCATACGAAAGATTGACCCGACCGAGGACATTTCGTCAAGGCGAACTCGTGCTAGTGGTCAAAAGGCCTATGATCCCCAATCGCGCCAAGCGGGGAAAATTCGAGCCAAACTATGAAGGCCCGTACATCATAGATAAAGTTTACCAGGGTGGAGCCTATCTACTCATGGACATGCACGGTGAAAGGCCTTTCAGGCCGATAAACGGTCGCTTCCTAAAGAAATACTATGCTTAATGAGCCACAGCCTAGGTCAATGATAGATGACGACGACTATGTCCGCTCGCTATCTTCCTAAGCTCAAGCTTTATAAAAAGTAGCCGACCTTCTCAACGATGGACCGAAATGTTCTTAAACTAATAGTGGACCGAAATGTCCTTAAACTAATAGCAGACCGAAACGTCTTTAAACTACTACCGCAGCATCCTTAGGCTGACGAGATAAAAAAAAAAAACAAAAAAAAACAAAAAAAACAAAAAAAAAACGGTATGTCCATAAGCAAAAAAGGGTACGAATGAAAACCCGAAAGGGCTCCGTGAGTAAAAACAGCAGGGCTACCGGCGAGTGTTTGTGAAAACCTGGAAGGGCGCGACCTCGTAAAAAAGAAGAAGAAAGATTTCCATGTATTATCAAACATGATACAATCAGGTGCACAAAAGTATGTGGGGTATGAGCCATCGAACTCTGGTGGCTTGGTTCAGCAATGCGAGATATTACCAATGAGTATGCTGCTAACACCATATGATATATGGAATGGGATTTGGTAAAACCATATATACTTGTTATAAATATCGTAATTATTATTAATATGGGGAGTTGAAAAGTCAGGATCTCAATAACAAAGGGTGAAAGGATCTCAATAAAAAAAATAAAAAAAAAACAAAAAAAAACGGTATGTCCATAAGCAAAAAGGGCACGGATGAAAACCTGAAAGGGCTCCGTGAGTAAAAACAGCAGGGCTACTGGCGAGTGTTTGTGAAAACCCGAAAGGGCGCAACCTCGTTAAAAGACACTTATAGGGTCCTCTCGACCTTATAAGGAGAAACCACCCGCGTGAGATCCTTACGACTCACAAGGGAGCAACACACTTAGGAATCCCCATGATTCCTAAGGAGAAAACACACTTGCGAGATCCTCACGACTCGTAAGGAAAACTCTCTTATGGGACCCTCACGGCTCATAGGATTTGAAAGTCTTAAGTCACAGAGACCTAAACCTGTGCTTAAGCAAACCCCCACAAAACTTCCAATATTGCCCTACAAGTGGTTCCATATTGACCCTTGTATATAATCCACGGGCGCGAATAAACGTTCCCCTAACCAAGGTCCATCCATGACTGGGAATACGTTCGCATGGTAAACAACCCTTATAAATCCCCTCGATTTATGAGGAGAAAACCTTCCTGTAGGATCCTTACGACTTACAGAAGAACAAAACACTTAGGAACCCTCACGGTTCCTAAGGAGAAAATACACCTACAAGATCCCCACGACTTGTAGGGAGAAATACCTTCACGAGACCCTTACGGCTCACGAAGTCAAAAGCCTTAGCCGACAAGATCCTAACCCTGGTCGCTAAGCCTCCTTTGTTCGACAACGACAGAGGCAAATGATGATTCGCTCCTGGTAATATCCCAGTTGCAGCGGTGCTGATGCCGAAATCGGTGTCCAATTTCAGGTTTACGGCGAAAGCCAGTAGGCCGCCCATGCATACGAAATAACCGAAATGATAGGGCAACTTGCAATAAAAAGCAGCAAGTAAAATGTATGCATGTAAAATAGCCGAAATGATTGGGCACCGCGAGAAATAGCCGAAATGATTGGGCAATCGCGACCTTCGCGATATAAAAGCTGAAATGATAGAGCATCGCGGAAATAAAATAAAAAAAAATGATGATAAAACTTTGGCCCTACAGTTAAGATCACATCGATCACTGTATACAATCCAAGGGCGTAAACAAAGAGGGAACCATACTTCCCCAACAGGCTCCGCCAGAAGACGAAGCCAAATCTCGACAGTTCAGTCCAACTCCGAAGAAATCAATATCTTCATCAAATTCCTCGACTCACGGATACAAACACTCCTTGACGAGAGCCTTCTGATCCGCGTCGACCTGCAGAGCCACCAGTGCCTCCGTAGGAATCCTCGACTCGTTTCAAACCCCAAGGAAACAAATAATCCTTGGCGCTTGGGAAACAAATAATCCCTAGCAAAATTCCTCGACTCACGGATACAAACACTCCTTGACGAGAGCCTTCTGATCCGCGTCGACTTGCAGAGCCACCAGTGCCTCCGTAGGAATCCTCGACTCGTTTCAAACCCCAAGGAAACAAATAATCCTTGGCGCTTGGGAAACAAATAATCCCTAGCAAAATTCCTCGACTCACGGATATAAACACTCCTTGACGAGAGCCTTCTGATCCGCGTCGACCTGCAGAGCCACCAGAGCCTCTATGGGAACCCTCGACTCGTTTCAAACCCCAAGGAAACAAATAATCCTTGGCGCTTGGGAAACAAATAATCCCTAGCAAAATTCCTCGACTCACGGATACAAACACTCCTTGACGAGAGCCTTCTGATCCGCGTCGACCTGCAGAGCCACCAGTGCCTCCGTAGGAATCCTCGACTCGTTTCAAACCCCAAGGAAACAAATAATCCTTGGCGCTCGGGAAACAAATAATCCCAGCAAAATCCTCGACTCACGGATACAAACACTCCTTGACGAGAGCTTCCTGATCCGCGTCGACCCGCAGAGCCACCAGAGCCCCCGTGGGAACCCTCGACTCGTTTCAAACCCCAAGGAAACAAATAATCCTTGGCGCTTGGGAAACAAATAATCCCAGCAAACTCCTCGACTCACGGATACAAACACTCCGTGATGAGAGCTTCTTAACTCATGTCAACTGTTCCGCTACAACTGCAGACAGATCCCCGATTCGTCTCAATTGGTAAGAAGAAGTCTTAGACAGCAAGGAAGGCTTGCTTTTTGAGCAATGGGGCCCTGCAAGTCAATCCAAACTGGTCTCTTGCATACTATTCACGGGTCTCACTCTCCGAAGTCGAATTTCGACGAGGAGGGAAACAACCACTTACGAATCCTCTCGACTCATAAGAGGGAAAATTCTCTTATAGGATCCTTACGACTTATAAGAGAAAACCACACTTAGGGATCCTCACGATTCCTAAGGAGAAAATCCACCTATGGGATCCCCTCGACCCGTAGGGAGAAAAGCCTCTATGAGACCCTCACGGCTCATAGAATTGAAAAGTCTTAGGCGGCTGATTTGAACCTGCGGCCTAAGCCATCGCTATCTCTTGGAAAAATTAAGTTGTCTGCCAATCGGGTTCATTGACAACATCATGATGTAAAGGCAGAAAACAAAAGAGCATACAAGATATTGCAAAAGAAAGTGTGTATCTTTATTCATTGACCTCAATCAAATACATGGTGAATCATACAAAAGAGCAGAGAACGGATACATGTTACTCAGAAAAGAATTTTTTTTTTTTTACAAATACATTGATACAAAGGCAGCTATTGGGAAGGAAGCGTCTTAAGTAGCTCTATCAGTTGTTCGTACACTTCCTTCCATGCCTTTTCCCGATTGGATACCACTGCCAACTCCGCCTCCACTTGGGCCCGTTGCTGTGCGACGGATGCAAGCTGATCCCTGACGGTTTGGTGAGCAGCTTCACGGCCTGGAGTGTCATGCTCGGCGACATCAAGTGCCCGCTTTAGTCTCAGCCCATTCGATATGCGCTCCAGAAGACCCTCGAAGATGGTCTTTACCTCAGCGGCGTTCGCCTCAACTTCAGCACGCAAGCGAGCAGTTCTGCTTGAAGAATCTTGGCACTCCTTCAGCCTCAAAGCCACTTCTTGTTCCAGATGACGGAAATGAGAAGCGCTTTGCTCGAGCCATGCTCCCCGTTGAGTGCTCAAGGCCAAAGTTTCGGGGGACAGGCGCATTGACTCCAGCTGATGAAGGCGAGCCTCGATCTCCCGACAATAGTTAACCCAGGAGGCGACAATGCCCTCGTCATGGAAGGTGGCAAATATCGCCAACATCGGGTTAACCGTCGTAGCGAAGTCCTCAACAGATACAGGACCCTCGATGTCGAGTTCCTCAATATAGTCGCTCAACATGCGCAAACTATTCGCCGCACCTTTCGAAGACGGACGTCGCTGTGAAGGGCCGCCCGGTATTGTAATATGAGGCTCAAAAGGCACTGAGACTGGAACGACAGCTGAAAAAGACAAAATGTGATTAGATGATGATCCAATAGATATGGAGAAAATCATTGACAAGATAATTACTATACCGGTGGAAGCAGGTGGCAAGGACGGAAGGGCCGGTAGCGCAACCGATCTTTCTTCTCCCCTTTCGATTTGTAACACTGCAGTCAGGACAAGAGAGAGTTAGAAATAATTCTACCACTGGAAAAACAAATATATCAATCAGGAACGGTACTCACCGGCGCCACCAGAGGGAGAGGCGAGTTCAGATGGAAAGGAGAAGTGTGGGACCAACACTTGATACAAATGGTCAAAAAGAACTCCTGAAAGACACAACAATGTGAATATAGTATATGGATTATACGTTTGAAAGATGAGTTTAGTAAGTTGCAAACTCATACCTTCCAACATCTTTGACGGTGTAAGAGAGGGCGGAGGGGTAACCATCGCCAAGGCAGTCGTGGAAGGAGCTCCCTCAAGTAGTGGGGCATCAACACTAGCTGCACCTGCATTACGAAAAATGAACTTGTCAGAAAAGATTGTAAAGCAAATAAAAACAACAACTTAAAGTGTACCTGAGGAGCTCCCGGCGGAAACAGAGACGACTCCCTCCTCTATCGACATAAGACCACCGCCTGTGGCCTCATCGCCCGACTCAATGGGGACCGTCGTTGTGCTCGCAAGACCGGGAGACGGCGGAGGACCGTAGACGGGAAGGGCTATGACTGGAGTATTGCCAGATTCCAGAGAAGGAGCGGTTGGCTCGTCTTCAGGAATCGTGGCCACCTCGCCCACTACCATCTCAGGTTCAGTAGTGGCGGTCGTATCGTCCACCATCGCCGGGGGATCACCGGTCTCGAGCGCCTCATTCGCCGCCACTTTGGGCTCAGTTATAATGATCATATCATCTGCCACCACTTCAGGTTCGGCATCCATGACCTTATCGGCTGCAGGCCCCTCAACCTCTACCCCAGGCTCCAAAGCCACAACGACGTTGCCCACCGTCGGCTCGAGCTCGGCGAGTACCGCTTCCTCTATTTCTTTGGGATCAATGGCTTCCGCCTCCCCCTCGATCGGACTTGGCCCTGCAAAGATAAGAGATATAAGGACCAATGACATTAAAATCCTTATAACAAAAACTCTGAGAGAAATATTACCTGAAGCGGATTTACCGTTTGCGCTCCGAACTGCTCGCGCCACCTCTCTGCGGGCAGTGGATAGGGCAACAGGGGCCTCTTCAGAGGGAATATCAGCTCGAGGGGCGGTGCTGGGGCCCGCTCCCATAGCCAAGGCAGCCCTGCGCGCCTTCGCCTCACGCCTCAACCGCTTCCTCTCCTCCCGAGCGGTCATGAGGGACCTCTGTGATGCCTCCTTCAAGGCATCATCGTCTTCATTCAGGGATGCCTCCAGAGCCTTTAAGGCACCTCTCATCGGCTCTCCAAGACGAACCTCCTGCGGTGGCCCAGAAGAAGCAGGAACGTCGGCAGCTGGTAGAACATCTGCGTCACTTGGAGGGAACGGCATTGAGGTTCCTGTAATTAAAAGGGAAGGGTTAGATCGACCATAACACAAGGAAAATGAAAAACTTGATGAGTTGAAACTTACTAAGGCCCATAGATGCCCTGAGACGTTCCTCCTCCTGAAAAGTCCTCAGAGAAGCAGCAATGGCTTCTTCATCAGTGATGCCTGTTGAAAGAAAAGAAAGAAAAGCGTTAGTCAAAAATAATGAAGAGGATATGTTGCAATAAAGAAAAGGCGACTAGTAGTTACCTGATTGCACAAGCTTAGCCAGCCACGCGTCACGCCTCACCAACCATGCCGAAGCTCTAAGAGCAGCCTCCAAGTCTATATCGTCCGGCGGCGGCATCACCAACCCTGCGTTAGTCCCATATTCGAGCAGACCTTCAGCATGAGGGGCATGGGGTTCCTGGCCGAACACGACATCCGCAGCGAAGAGCGACTTCTTCTTTTTCTTTTGACCCCCGACCCTAGGCTCACGGGGAAGCGACTTACGCTTGGCAGCCGCTTTGGGACGACGGGTCCCGATGTCCGCACCCACGCCAGACTCTGGCGAGGGTACAACCACTGCCTCCACTGGAGCACAGGGTGCGGGGGGTGCGTCTGTGATATCAGGGAGCGGCAGCTCACGTGGAGGACTTTGCGCACGTGATGGTCTGCCCCCAGCATCTTTTAGAGGAGGGACCACCAGGATCCTTGGCGCCAAGGGAGCGTTACGATTGGTACCGGGGGTACTTCTTTACGGTCGATCAACACTCGCCTCTCTTCCTTTATAACAGCCCCCGTCGCATGATTGTACCAGTCTTTATATACATTAAGGAGTCGTGGGGCGCAGACCGGCGCGCTAATGAAAAAACGAGAACCCGTGTTCAGGCGCATGAAGTGGTGTCACGCGTTCTCCATCCCTTCTTCATTTACAGCAGGTTCCAGTAAGAAAGCCTCTAAGGGTACTCCTTGATCGTAACTCAGTTGTCGGGCAAAACGATGCGGGTTATATCTCATAAAGGCTGCTGCACCGCCCTGCCTGAAGACTAGGAAACCCGGTCTAATAGAATACAAATGGAGGATCTCCCGGGCCGTCAACACTGAAGCTCCATCCTTGAAGGAGTCCTGTAATGGTCGCACCGCAGTGGTGGACGCCTTCCCAATGGTTAATACCTTATCAATAAAGGACATCCCGACTCCAACGGTGTGAGGGCGAAGCAGTAAACCCCTGGCGTCCCGTGGTGAAGGGGTCACGATTGATGAGCCAATCAGATGTAAAATGCGGGGGAAACCGCACTTGTCAAAGAATGAAGGCCTTTTATGCATACCAAAGACACCCGCCGTGTGTAGCTCGAGCCACGATGCAAAGTAGTGCATCGGGAAGACCACGTGCAATACCCCAGGCTCGTTGGCATCCGCTGCTCGGCTGAGGCCATGATATAGGTGCGCCAGGCCGGCAATCCCCACGGCCACCTTTACCCCAATGACCATGCGGTGGGCTGGATAAAAGACAGAAGGCCGCATGCGATGAGAATGCATTGGGATCGCGAACCAGCTCAGCCACAGCCCGAGAAATCCTAAGAAAAAGGCCTCCTCATCTATCCCAGGGACTGCAATTTCCGCAAAAGATATGGTAGGGAAGTCTGGGAGGAAGAAAGCCTTTTGGTCTATCTCCTTCGTCGGCAGGTTAGCCAAACCTAGACCAAAAGGATCATCCAGAATAGCAGATTTGACGGCTCCTGGCGAAATGACGCTAGGACGGAGGAAGCGAGCAATGAAGTCCTCAAAATTAACTCCTCGGCTCCCGTGTTCGATGAAAAGGGACTCGTAGATGTTCAACACCTTGATCAGGCTTGGGAATTGGTGTTGAACGGCATTTTCCGACGTAATCCCCCTTACCATCGGCTTAGCACCGAAGACGTACTCATCTGTCGGGAGCAGCTCTTCATAGTGTTCCCCCATGACTGGTAGGCCGGATACCTCCGCGAATTCCTCCAAAGAAATGGACACTTCCCGATCCATGGCAAGGAAAGTGTGGGTGGGAATATTCCATTGCTCCAAGAAAGCTTTAAACCACCAGGTGGGAAGCGTGGGATACTGGAAGAGAGAGACATAGACCGCGGTGTACAGTCCCAATCTTATCAACTGCGACTTCCTCGTCGACAGGATGTACCGGGCCCACGGCAGATAGCCAATTGGGTGGCGGGGAATCAAACCAAGGTTATATGATTGCCCCCAGGGTCGTGCTTCTCCCTGACAGATACGGCGTCCTAGGATATCCAAAACCATAGGACGCTGAACCGGGACCGCATCCATAGCGGGATGAAGAAAGCTGTTCACGGTCCATTCTATCATCTCCACGGCATACTGCACTGGAGGTGGGTTAGCGTAGTGAATCGCCGTGATAGGCTCGGACGGCACCGCGCATGTGAAGCTGCGTCGACCCATAATGATCTGGTTATACCAAGACCCCCAAAGGTGGAGTTTCTTGTACTCCGGGTCATATGCCTTGATCATGGCCAGGACCTCACGGTCCAAAGGCGCCTCTGGAAATCCCTCCTCCGAGCGGACGAACGGGAATGAAGTGTCTTCAGACATGATCGCTGCAAAAGAGCAATGTAGCCGTTAGTGTTGTAATCCCAACGTTTGGCATTGAAAGAAGAAAATGCATTAATTAAATTAAAATCAAAATTAATTAATTACACCGCACCACAGTGCAGTGAGTAGGGGACCAAAGAGGGACCCACAAAATCTAAATGACAATACGCCGATTAAGAAGACAAACTCATCATTGGATGAGATTGTCAGTTGGTCCTTGGGGGGAACATTCCCATAATAAAAAAAAGGGGGAAAGAATCCCTAGAGACAAGGAGAAAATCTCCTCTTTCAGAGCAAAGCTCTGTCACAGAATGACACTTGTCAAGTTATGACACTTGTCAAATTCTGGCCTCAAAAGAGTAAAATTCTTTAAAAAAGGAGCTTAGCTCTGTAATATTCCATCAAAAAGAAAATCTTGAAAATAATTTTAAAATTTTTTGGAAATCTTGGAAAATCCATGAAAAAACTTGTCATTCTTAAGATCCAAAAGATCTACAGATGATTCAAAGAGCAAAGCTCTGTTCATGGGTTAGAACCCATGAATAAGATCTCTGTAGATCTATGGATTTGTGAGAGCAAAGCTCTGTTAATGAAACCCCAAAAGGAATTTCTTCAGATCAAAAGATCCATGAGAGCAAAGCTCTGTTGGTTAAAATTGATTTGAATTAACTTAACTTAATTTTAAAATTAATTATTACCTAAAGTTTTCTAAACTTTGGGAAATGAGAGCAAAGCTCTAGAGTTCTGAAAACAAGAGCAAAGCTCTGAAATTCTTAAGCAAAGAGCAGAGCTCTGAAAATCTAAATCTAAGAAAATGGTGAGATTTTCTAAGGGTCAAAAGGCCCTATTTATAAGGCGCTTGCGCCTCTTGAGATTCCCCCTTTATCTAACGGTCAGGGGGGTTGTCACCGCTGCACTCACGTGTGCGCCACGTGAGCGCAACGGTGGGGGGGCATTTGTTTCGCCCAACCAGAGCAAAACTCTGTTTGAATTCAAAATTCGAATTTTGAAGCAACGCTTCAAGTCTCGGGCGCAACGCGCCGCGTGTCTGGCGCTAATACGTCAGCGCAGCGCCCAAGAAGGCGCGCCCAATCAGAGCAGAGCTCTATTTGCCTGAAGCAACGCTTCAGTTGCGCTGCGCTCTGCGCGACACGTGTCAGCGCAGATGCGCTAGCGCAGTTGCGCTGCGCTCTGCGCTGCGCGACACGTGTCACACGCTGGGGCATCTGCGCCAAAACTGAATTAAGATTTTAAGAAATCTTTTCTGTTCTTGTTAAAACAAGAAGATTTTCTTCTGCAAAGCAGAAGCCCTTGGATCAAAGATCCAACGGTGGGGAAAATTCCCTAAATCATTCAGAGAATGATCTCTTTAACAAATTTAACTAATTTGTGAGCACTATAAAAAGGACCCTAAGCCTCAATTCAAAGGCATGAACATTTTTCTTGAGAACTTAAGAACTTTAAACAGAGAGAACTCTGAGAAGATTTCAAGAAAAAGGTAAAGAACCTTCATGGATTAGAAGAAATTCCTTCTAATAGATCATTGGTCTAAAAACAAGATCAATGATCTTTACATAATAAACAGTGCTTTGCTCTTCTTGTGAACCCCTGGTTCTTTAAAAACAATAAAAAAATAATAATAATAAAATAATAATAATAGTGCTTTGCACTTTTATGAACCTCTGGTTCTTCAAATAAAGAAAAATTTATTTTTCTTTGATCTATTTCAGATCAAGAAATTAAATAGTGCTTTGCACTTTTTTTATGAACCTCTGGTTCTTCAAATAAAGAAAAATTTATTTTTCTTTGATCTAATTCAGATCAAGAAATTAAACAGTGCTTTGCACTTCCCTTCTTGAATCTAAAAGATTCTTAGTGCTTTGCACTTCCAAACTGCGCCGTTGCGCTCTTAAGAGAGCGCCACGTGTCGGCTATAAAACCACTTGCACTAAGCGCCCTTAAGATAGAGCTTTGCTCTCTGGAATTGGCGCAACTCGCTGAGAGCACGCCACGTGTCGCCAGCGCAACAGCGCTGCACTGTTGCGCTTGCGCTCCCCAGAGCATGACACGTGTCACCACCTTATGAGCTTGCGCTCAGTGATTGGCGCAAAGCGCCTGACAAATGCAATGCATTTCACTTCCTGAAGGGCCAAGCCCAATTAAAAGGCTTAACAAGCCTAATAAATAAAATGCTGTGCATTATTTGGAAGGGCAGAGCCCAATTGAAAGGTCCAATGGACCAAAATAAATGATCTGCATCATAATAAAAAGGGCAGATCCCAATCAAAATGGGCATAAATGGCCTGAAGTAATGCAATGCATTATTTAAGTATGGGCAAAGCCCTAGCACAGGTCTAATAAAAAAAATAAATGATGGTGTTGAACATTTTCAACTGGACTTAGCCCAATTTTGGCCGTAAGTCCTTAAATTAAATTGACTGAGCAAAATGGCTCTCCTAAATCAATTTACGTCCGGTTCGAGGGTACATCTCCGAACTCCTTTGACATCTATCGTTGTAATTCCTCAACGACGTCAAAGAGGTGACGGGTCCCAACGACCACACACCCATATAGACTGCGGGGTCCTTAAACTCGTGGACCGAAACGTCCTTAAACTAATATCGGACCGAAACGTCCTTAAACTAATGATGGACCGAGACGTCCCTAAATTAATATTGGACCGAGACGTCCCTAAACTAATATTGGACCGAGACGTCCCTAAACTAATGATGGACCACTACGTCCTTAAACTGGCGATGGACCGAAACGTCCTTAAACTAATGATGGACCACTACGTCCTTAAACTGGCGACGGACCGGAACGTCCCTAAACTAATAATGGACCACCACGTCCTTAAACTGGCGCAATAGAGCCCGAATGTTCTTTTGCCGGATCTAAACGGTCCCGTCTAAGTTGATCTTAGCCCCAAATATGGTTAATGTGTCCTTAGATATTTAAATAAACAATAAAACTCCAAATCAACTTTGGTTCAAGGGTATATTTCTGAACTCCTCTGACGCCTGTCGTTGTAATCCCTCAACGACGTCAGAGAAGTGACGAGTCCCGATGGCCATACATTAAATTAATCACTACGTTAAGTGGATCTTAGTCTAAAACAGGACTAACGTATCCTTAACGAACGTTTAAGTTGATCTTAGTCGCAACGCGACTAATGCATCCTTAAACTAAAAACACCAAACCCAAATCTTAGTAAATACGGATTTGGACTAATCCACGTCCTACGGGCGACGGCATTACTCAGTCTCCGTATACAATCCACGGGCAACCACAAACAAAACAAACACCCACGACACGAAGTGAAATTCTGGAGAAGGAGAAAGTTGTTACCGCGATGCGGTAGCGTAATTAACTGCAGGGGCTTGCGCCTGCAGGGAAGAGCGTCCCCACAATCAAAAACCCCTCATCCTGAGGGGGAATCTGACGAAGTCTGCTACATCGGCCGCATCCGTCTAAACCTCCGATACATGGTGCCATAAATCAACTTGGCATCTTTGGAGAGGTAGACGTATAAAACCATATAGCATCTGCCCCGAACCCTAGGCACGGACGCGAAAGTCCGGGCCGCCGTTCAGAGGGGAACAGTGATCTTAGGATTTTGGGATGAGAGGGCAGAGGGTAGGGGGTGTATTTATAGGGTAGGCTAGGGGTAGGGTAGGTGAAAGGTTTTAAAATAAAAAATGTAAAAATGTATGAAATCATTAAAAATTGGAGTAAATAGGGTATATGAAAGGTTTTAATGTAAAAATGTATTTAAAAAATCATTAAAATGGAGTAAATGGGGATTTCAAAGGTCTCTGAAACCGATCTAGGAATTTAAAGTGTACATGGGGGTTTAGAAGATGAAGAGACACAATATTGAAGAAAAATTTTAAAAAAAATAAATATTAAAAATAATGTGGGGTATGGGATTTGAACTTTGGTGGCTTGGTTCAGCAATGCAAGGTATTACCAATGAGCTACAAGCTCCATCTTGTAATTAAATACTTAAATCTTATGCTCAGGCAATAAATACCCCTTTATGGATTTTTGAAAAAATATTTGAAACTTTCCTTGATAGCTCATTGGTTAAGTCCTTGTATTGTTATTTCATAAGTCACATGTTCAAATTCTCATTCTTGCAATTATTTTAATGTAACAACCCTAATTTTCTTATACATCTTTTTCCTATACAAATTTTTAAATTTATTTTTTCAAAATCCATAAAAGAGTATTTTAACCTGAGCACAATATATAAGTAATTATTTTGTTTTAAAATAACTCCAATTTTTGTATACATAGAATTGATTTAAATTTAAGATATACTTGGAGTATTTAATGTTGCTGATATCTCTTTAAGTATTTATTTCACACCATAATTACAAGAAGGAGCTTGTAGCTCATTGGTAACACCTTGCACTGCTGAACCAAGCCACCAGAATTCAAATCCCATACCCCACATTATTTTTAATATTGATTTTTTAAAACCTTTAAAATACCAAGAGTTTACACGTGCATATCTCACAAAAACCCCACTACACCCAAACATGTAATACTTGCAGGAGTTAGATGAACCGTCGGGGGGGATCCTGGCCACCGGACTCGGCCGGGAATCGGCGAACTTGGCCTTGACTCGGCCGACTCAGTGCTCCGACCGAGTCACGGCCGAGTCACCCCCGATTCGGCCGATTACGGCGATGGTCACAACATGAAAGTTGTGTCTTTTCATATTCCCTATGCACCTGCAAAATTTCAGCTTCAGACCACTTCCATAGCTCTTTAAAAACCCCAATTACTCCACTTTTAATACATTTTTATTACATTTTATCACATTTTTATTTTAAACTTTTCATCTACCCTAACCCTACCCTAACCCTATAAATACCAACCCTACACACTACCCTCTCACCCCCAAAATCTTGAGCCACTCTCTCAAAAGTTTTCCAAGAAGTGTGTGCTTTGAAAACAAGTTCGCGGCGAAGCTCCGACGAGATTCCGGCGGGAATTCCGGCGACGTTTTTCGAAACAACCGGCGACGAAGCAACGCCTCGGCAACTTCTTTAGTTCCCCTATACTCTTTAGTATAGATCGAATCCCGTAAGTCCCATTCTATCTCACTTTCTAATTCTCAAAAATACGAAATTACGAAACCCGACGGAATCGAAACAAATCCGATTTCCGATTCGATTTTCTATAAAATTTCACTTCTAATCAATACATTCATGCCTAAACATCTTAATCTTGACTATTAAACTTTTAAAAATCAATTTGAACAAGTTTTCTCACATGAAATGATAACCTTTCCAATTTATCGTATTTTTTCACTTTAATACCATCATATTTCAATTTCACATTTAACCCTTAAACTTTACTATACATTTAAAGTAGAGCATGAGGTAATGACCTACCTCCACACACACGCAAATACAAACCTAAACGAAATCATCAAAGAACTTAGAATACGATAAAACAAAACTTTCATTTAAATACCATATTCTTAATAAAATCATTCTTAAAAGTTTTAGATTTGATACGCTTTTAAACAAATACCTCTCATTAGGAAATACGATAAGTTGTGGATATCGATCGTTTATCTAAACCTGATTTTGTGGTGTCTAGGCTAGGCAAGTGAGCTTAGGTAAGTTTAAAAGGCTCGTCTCACGATTCGTGAGCGGATCCTTCCTTCCTCACTTGTACTTACTGTAGGGTTCCTAGGCACACTATAAAGGTCTCACAAGGCATCGAACATGCCAATTTAAAATTTTATGGGTGCCGAGAAACCCTAATACGGATCGTCGGCTAGATTTCTAGGCGAAACTATAAACTAGTTAACACTTTAACTAAAAGTTAGATGCTACAACCTTTGTAGATCCGGATATCCACTTCCTTAGCTCCACGTAGTCATCCTCTCGCTGTCCTTTTCGAATCCTAGACTCATTCGTCGGCTTCATCGGGAAAACGAGCGGAATAGGTCATCGGCTTCGTGTCAAAGACGATCTACGTCGAGGTTGCGCAAGTTCAAGCTCCAACTTCACCAAGTTGTGAAACTTGTGAAGAAAACACCCAAAACAACTTGGCAAGAGGTAGAGGGTGAAGAAATAGGAGGTGGGTTCGCTTTAGAATTGGATTTCACTCACTTTTTCTCAAGTTGCCATTGATGGCATCTAGTTTTCTCTCTTGAAGAAGAAGGAGAAGATGAAGCTAGTTTATGATAAGTGTTATGATAAATTAAAAAAGAAATCAATACTTATCATAATCTAACCTTAGTTGAGTGTAGAGAATGGACCATGGTTACTTGGATGAGTTAGGGTTAAGCATGAAGACAAGAATGGTCACTAAGGTCAAAGCTTCATGAAGCTTCAACATAAAACAAATAAAGCCACCATTCTTATCTTAATCCATTTCAAATAAATAAATAAATAGATAAATGAATTTGCAAACCCTAATCAACACTTAACCATGGTTTAATTCTTTACACTTAACCATGAAAGCAAGTATCATCAAACATGATACAAACATGTGTACAAAAGTATATCACATATACAACTTGCACATCAAGTGAGAAAATCCATTTAAAGTGAACCTATACTAGCTGATGCAAAGTAATATATCAAATATGTAATTACATATTAAATCATTAAATCAACATTTGATTCAATGATCCGGTCATGTCGCACATAACCGACTAGTATTCAATGTATCGATTTATCGAATCAATGATTCGATAACTAGGTCATATCGAATATAACCAATCGAAACATATATCGCGAGAATGAAATGCGGTATCACATACACGCATTATTCTCGGTCCTGCACATATCTCATATGCGCTCCTATTTCGTTTCGCTTGAACCAGGAAACCTCTGTATAGGACTCTAAAGACTCGTCAATACGCCGGTAGCAGATGATGATCATATCAAGCACCCACAAGCCGCAAGCGGTCTGCTAAACGTAACGGCCATCCGGGTATCGAGCGATCAGAAGATCGACGAGCTAGCCCGCTCACACTCCTGTGAATCCAACCAGTAACACTTACCGTACAGTCCGGTCTATTCGTCTGATATGTCGCATATCAAGTCTAGGGGTGGTATACGTCAGACCCCAATAACCGATAAGTCGTGCCGATGTGAGGCTCATAACGGGTCGAGAAACTACTGGTAACACTTACCAGCAAATCTCTGATCAGCCCTGGCCAGGGACTTCCCTGTTACGGCCAATCGAGCACAGCGCAACATCAACCCCCAACACCGGGAGAGACGAAACCCCTCCTATCGCTCATTGCCTCCATGTGACTCGGGACTGTACCCAAAGACCACCGTTTTGCACGCCCTCATGGACGTGGTAAGGTGGAGATCAAAGCACAGTGGGAATCACACAAGACTCTATGACGATCTCGGGTCTACAGACTAACCTGTACAAGTGTCACCTGAGAACTGCCATCTGACGTGAGGTATAATACCATCTGGGAGTTCTCGGCGAGTCCGTCCAGTGTACCCAGTCTCCACTGAGCACCCGTACACCATCTCTGATGTCAAACACCAATGGATATGGGATCATCCATCGCCCATCTCATGGGTCGAGAAGCGTAAACGCTAGTCTACACTGGTATATCGATGCCCCGTCTCGATACACCCATGACTAGGGACCATGAAGGATGTACTTATGGACTACCATGTCCCCACTAGTATGATCTGCCTCACAGTCCAGGTAGTCAAGTACATATCCTAAGGGCTTTACCAACATGTAACTATAAGACAGTATAAAGAGACTAGTGTACATGTTAAGATAAAGAGTAACCAGATAGCATACTATCATATCGAGCAAGAAAGTCATCTCTATATATGTCCAAGCATCCAATATAATATACATCATCTGTATAATACTGGCCTCTAGGGCATACATACAACTAACAATCTCCCACTTGCACTAGGGCCAGCTGCTGTAGTATCGCATACCGAGCATCCCGAAGAGTCTCTCAAACTGTATCTGGGGAATGGCCTTCGTGAGTGGATCCGCGGTGTTGTTCTTCGTGTCAACCCTCCTTACCTCGAGCTCCCGGCGATCAACTATCTCCCGGATCAGGTGATACCGCCTCAGAATATGCCTGGATCGCTGATGGGACCTGGGTTCCTTGGCCAAAGCCACCGCTCCATTGTTATCGCAATACAAAGGTATTGGATGCTCAATGGATGGAACCACACCAAGTTCAGTAATGAACTTCTTGATCCAAACAGCTTCTTTAGCAGCATCGTTGGCAGCGATGTATTCAGCCTCCATCGTCGAGTCTGCCACGGTTTCCTGCTTGGAACTCTTCCAGCTAACCGCCCTTCCGTAAAGGGTAAAGACAAAGCCCGACTGCGACTTAGAGTCGTCCTTATCACTCTGGAAGCTCGAATCGGTAAAGGACTCCACTTGGAGCTCTCCGTTACCATACACCAAGAACATATCTCTAGTCCTTCGCAAGTACTTGAGAATGCTCTTCACAGCTGTCCAGTGACTCTCTCCAGGATCAGCTTGATACCTGCTCACTACACTTAGTGAGTATGCTATATCGGGTCTGGTACATAGCATCGCATACATGATAGAGCCTACTGCCGAAGCATAGGGTATCCCTTGCATGCGAGCTCTCTCCAAATTAGTCTTGGGAGACATCTCTTTGGAGAGAGTGACTCCAGAGATCGTGGGCAAGTTCCCACGCTTGGACTCTTCCATACTAAACCTCTTTAGTATGGTGTCAATGTACCTGGATTGGGACAATCCCAAAATCCGTTTGGATCTATCTCTATAGATCCTAATTCCCAATATGCAGGAGGCATCACCAAGATCTTTCATCGAGAATCTTTGTGATAAGAAGAGCTTGACCGATTGCAGCATAGGAATATCATTTCCTACCAAGAGTATGTCGTCCACGTACAATACGAGGAAGACAACCTTACTCTCTGCCACCTTCTTGTAGATACAAGGTTCATCTGGATTTTTGACGAAATCAAACTCTTTGATAACGACGTCAAAGCAGATGTTCCAACTCCGCGATGCTTGCTTTAATCCATAAATGGATTTAAGCAGCTTGCACACCTTCCCGCTGCTCCCACTGTCTACGAAGCCCTCTGGCTGAGTCATGTACACGCACTCTTCTAAATCACCATTTAGAAAGGCGGTCTTAACATCCATTTGCCAGATTTCGTAGTCATGAAAGACAGCAATGGCAAGCATGATTCGGATGGATTTAAGCATAGCCACTGGAGAAAAGGTTTCGTCATAGTCCACACCTGGTCTTTGACGAAAACCCTTTGCTACAAGTCTAGCTTTGAAAGTCTCCACTTTCCCATCTACACCAAATTTCTTCTTGAAGATCCACTTGCTCCCAATGGGTTTTACCCCTTCAGGAGCAACTTCCAAAGTCCATACTTTGTTGGTGTACATGGATTCCATCTCGGACCGCATAGCATCCAGCCATTTCACTGAGTCCCTACTCGTGATGGCCTGCTCGAAGCTAGTTGGGTCATCATCCTCCATGATGCAATCCTCGCTCCCACCGTCCATGAGAAAACCGTAGTATCTCTCAGGTTGGCGAGGAACCCTACTAGATCGGCGGAGTGGCTGGGGTTCATCGGGAACTACGGAATCCTCTGGTTCCACCAGATCTTCTGTTGTAGCTTCTGCAGCTGGAACCTCTTCCAGTTCTACCTCATGACCACTAATCTCTTTTTCAAGAAATTCCTTTTCTAAAAAGGTGGCATGCCGAGAAACAAATACTCTTTGTTCCTCAGGGTGGTAGAAGATATACCCTTGAGAATTCTTGGGATATCCTACAAATTTGCATAGAACAGACCGTGCCTCGAGTTTGTCCGGATTTTGTCGTTTGACATAGGCTGGACAACCCCATATCTTAACATAGTTAAGACATGGTCTCTTCCCTTTCCATATCTCATATGGAGTGGTAGGCACAGATTTGGTGGGGACCATATTCAATAGATGTATGGCTGTCTCAAGCGCATACCCCCAGAAGGAAATAGGTAACTCAGCTGTGCTCATCATAGAGCGCACCATATCTAATAGGGTGCGGTTCCTCCGTTCTGATACACCGTTGTGCTGTGGTGTATATGGAGGAGTCAACTGAGAGAGAATCCCATTCTCTTTTAGGAAGTCCAGGAATTCATTGCTCAAGTATTCACCTCCTCGATCAGATCGAAGGATTTTAATACTTTTTCCGGTTTGGTTTTCGACTTCTCGTTTATATTCTCTAAATTTCTCAAAAGTTTCAGACTTGTGTCTTATCAAGTACACATGTCCGTATCTTGAGAGATCGTCAGTGAATGTAATGAAGTACGAAGAACCATCCCTGGCATGTGTAGACATTGGACCGCATACATCACTATGTACTAGTCCTAAGAGTTCAGTAACTCTTTCTCCGTGTCCCGTAAACGGAGTTTTGGTCATCTTGCCTTTGAGACATGACTGGCAAGTGTCATAAGATGAAAATTCGAATGGTTTCAAATACCCATCCTTATGCAACTTAGCCAGTCGTGTCGCATTGATGTGACCCAGTCTACAATGCCACAAGAAGGATTCTTTCAGTTCAGAACTCTTCCTCTTGTGTGTGTTTGTTATGCTCAGAACTGTTGATTGGTTTAGAACATAAATGCCATTGCACAACGTGCCTGATCCAACCAACTTTTGGTTACGTAAAATGTTCATAACATTGTCCTGTAATACAAAATTATATCCCTCCTTACTCAACAAAGAAACCGATATAATGTTGCATATCAGGTTCGGCATGTA
Source organism: Agapanthus africanus (assembly GCA_030015575.1). Lineage (NCBI taxonomy): Eukaryota > Viridiplantae > Streptophyta > Magnoliopsida > Asparagales > Amaryllidaceae > Agapanthus > Agapanthus africanus. The sequence continues at coordinate 122,705,210 of CM057350.1, read as the reverse complement.
ATAGCATTCGTTCAGAACCAATGTATTACCTGTTGGTAATACAAGGTGATATTCCCCGACAGTCTTAGCTGCAACAATTGCACCATTTCCAACTCTAATGTCTTTATCACCTTCTCCAAGTTCTCTACCTTTCCTAAGCCCATGTAACTGATTACATATATGGGATCCTGACCCGGTATCTAATACCCAGGACGTAGGGCAAATGGAGAAACAGTTCTCTGTAACGAACACACCCGAAGAAAATGCATCATCATGTACTTTCTTCATTCGGGTGGCATGGGAATCCTGGTATTCCCCTATATCCTGTTCAGTCCTATAACTCTTATAGGAAAGAACGGAACCAACGTTCCCCAACACAGTATAACATGCGGGTTCGGTCAATACATCCATATTATTATCTTTATTAAGGCATGAAATGGTCGCTACCTGGAGAGAGAGAGAAGAAAACACTTTAGCGTATGCTCGTGCAAGATCAGATTGGTTATTATCTTATCTAATCAGGATGGCTCCCACTGCTTTTTATCAAATCTTCCTTCAAACCCTAAAAGGAAAGACTAGCCGGGATTAATTACACACTACAAGTTCGCCAATCTTTCAGCCAGGCCAGTGTCGGTACTTTGAGGGAGGTCCCCCGTGCTTTCGCACGAACCTAATTAATGTAAACCTCGTTTTCCCAGAGGCGTAACCTCGTTAACACCTTTCTAGACACCTACTTGATCGGCTAATTGTAATGTGTAAAACTCTTCCAAGAGTAACTCTTACTCGCAGTGGGTATCGGGATCCAACTATCTCATAGAAGGTATGCAATCTCATTGCAAATTTCAACACTTGAAATTCCCGATAATGCTTTTGCCCCTAGCGTGCTATGACCTTGACGAAAGCCAACAAACCACAGCCCGCTAGTCAAGTTCAACCCGTACATTTCTTGACTGAATTAAACCCACCCGCACGACCCTTGACGAAAGCCAACAAAGCCGTACGACTACCCTAATCCAGTCGCATCATATGCAGCAGATAAACAGCACATAGCTACCGCACACTACACCTTGACGAAAGCCAACAAATGTAGCACGAATATTATATGTAATTTATCTGAAATGACGGAGGGCTACGACAGGTTTTCTGAAAACCTATTGCGTAATGAACTTGATATCGTTGTAGAATCAAATGAAGTTTTAAAATGGAATGATTTTGAGGCTTTTCTAGTTTTGCTAAAGGGGTCACTCCCGGTGAAGGGATCGTCGGCCCTTTCCTCGTCGAATGAGGTGCGGGATATATCATATATATCACTGTGCAAAGCAAAAACTCTTAAAAGCAATCAAAGCCAAACCGAGTGTGTAGCATCTGCCAGTTATTGCTAAAGGAGTCACTCCCGGTGAAGGGATCTCGGTCCTTTCCTCATCGAATAAGGTGCAGGGTATATCACATATACCGCTATGCAAAGCAAGAACTGTAGCTACCTGTTTTGTTTAAAATCTGATTCCACAACATCTTAGGTTTCTTTTCTTTCATTAATCACATTAATGAAGTCCCATCATTTAAATACCTAAACATCACAGATAGATATGACGTACACTTATGCCATCCGCATTCGCCTCGATGTCCCCTCGTGCACCGTTAGGTTAGGTAACTAACGACAGAGTAGGGCAGGGCTAGCGCGGGTGTAAAACATAAGTAACGTCTATATAATATATCATATATACTATATACTATATCCATCACAGAACATCTCATGATCACATCACAGATATCGCAGCAGAAGAAACATATGAAACATTGGATATACTAGGACGTCCGTGTTTTCAATACGAGCCAGTATAAAACACGGATTCCACGGTCGTGATGAATAGCCAATCCCACACCCCTAGACCCCTACGAGAGCGGCAAGCAACCCTGCCAATTCTAGGGTTAGGAGACCCGGACTCGACTCCTCGAGTTGGTCTCCCACTGGACCCCAGAACCCGGTTACTTGTGCTCTCCTCCTTGGGTCTATCCTAATGCGGAAAAATAAATAATATACAAAAGGTGACAACTTCCGCTACCTGGAAGTGCCCCAAATAAAAGAATATTACATACAAGTTTTTACATGAATGAAAATGAAAAACACTCATCTCACATAAAAACCCCCGGCTATTCGAACACGACGATCCAATATAACATATCCAGCAACACATAACATCACATGTCATCAACGTAAGTAAGTATGCATACCCCAATTGTCGTTGACGTATAGCAACGAAACCGGCGATATGAACATACTACACTTACGGTCACAGAAAAGAAAGTGTAAAACTACAACAATTGAAATCCGCAACCTTCTTTAGACATCGCATGCCTAACAGATATAAATCCCGTATTTTAGTCTCATTATCGAAAACTCTTTTCAATATCATATGGGACTAAATTGCTAGATTTATAACATTCATTCAGTTATCTCATAACTACTTGTGAATTCCAATTATTGTATCACATTCCAGATAAACAGAAAATGTTAAACTTTCCGATCGAGCAGTCGAATACCCAAGTTTTCCCGATACAACTCAACACATGAAATAAGTCTAACAACATTCTGTTCGTGCCTCAGTACCAACGGTCCAGCCGTAGAAGGGTCAAGCCAACGCCTCACATGTGGCACGCCGTACTGCCCCAAACCCGAAGGTTCAAAGGGCAGTTCAAGACGGTCACATAATCGAGTTAAGGTTTGTTGTCTTCTAGAGGGTCCATCACGTTACTTGCACTACTTAGAACGTCGTTAAACTACGGAAAAAATCCAACACTTGGAAATTTCCCGACAGGGGAAAAGTTGGGTATTTATATCCGGTCGAACTTTTTAACATATTCTAAAAATTATCCGGAAATACACAAAGACGAAATTTGATACCCCGATCGAAACACCGAATCCCCAAAGCAACCCGAGAAAATTCAACTCTTGAATAAATTTTAAAAATTCCCAGAAAATCCAACACCAGAAAGTATCAGTAACTGTGCAAAAATTATATAATAATTTAATAAAGCTGCCGCGGATCCGCCGCCTAAGGAGGCTTAGGCCGCGGATCCGCCGCGCTTTAGACTGTTCATAAATAAATTTTTGCACCGTAATTCATATATTTCCCTGCTGAATTTTTTAGCAATTTTTAATGTGGAAAAATCTCAGAATTTAGAAAAAGTCCAGAGAGCATCTTAAAGTTAGGTTTTCGGGTTCGATCGGGTTTCAAATTGCGTCTAGACTTCGCCTAAGGCTCTAGCTAGGCTCTGATACCACTGTAGGGTTCCTAGGCACACTATAAAGGTCTCACAAGGCATCGAACATGCCAATTTAAAATTTTATGGGTGCCGAGAAACCCTAATACGGATCGTCGGCTAGATTTCTAGGCGAAACTATAAACTAGTTAACACTTTAACTAAAAGTTAGATGCTACAACCTTTGTAGATCCGGATATCCACTTCCTTAGCTCCACGTAGTCATCCTCTCGCTGTCCTTTTCGAATCCTAGACTCATTCGTCGGCTTCATCGGGAAAACGAGCGGAATAGGTCGTCGGCTTCGTGTCAAAGACGATCTACGTCGAGGTTGCGCAAGTTCAAGCTCCAACTTCACCAAGTTGTGAAACTTGTGAAGAAAACACCCAAAACAACTTGGCAAGAGGTAGAGGGTGAAGAAATAGGAGGTGGGTTCGCTTTAGAATTGGATTTCACTCACTTTTTCTCAAGTTGCCATTGATGGCATCTAGTTTTCTCTCTTGAAGAAGAAGGAGAAGATGAAGCTAGTTTATGATAAGTGTTATGATAAATTAAAAAAGAAATCAATACTTATCATAATCTAACCTTAGTTGAGTGTAGAGAATGGATCATGGTTACTTGGATGAGTTAGGGTTAAGCATGAAGACAAGAATGGTCACTAAGGTCAAAGCTTCATGAAGCTTCAACATAAAACAAATAAAGCCACCATTCTTATCTTAATCCATTTCAAATAAATAAATAAATAGATAAATGAATTTGCAAACCCTAATCAACACTTAACCATGGTTTAATTCTTTACACTTAACCATGAAAGCAAGTATCATCAAACATGATACAAACATGTGTACAAAAGTATATCACATATACAACTTGCACATCAAGTGAGAAAATCCATTTAAAGTGAACCTATACTAGCTGATGCAAAGTAATATATCAAATATATAATTACACATTAAATCATTAAATCAACATTTGATTCAATGATCCGGTCATGTCGCACATAACCGACTAGTATTCAATGTATCGATTTATCGAATCAATGATTCGATAACTAGGTCATATCGAATATAACCAATCGAAACATATATCGCGAGAATGAAATGCGGTATCACATACACGCATTATTCTCGGTCCTGCACATATCTCATATGCGCTCCTATTTCGTTTCGCTTGAACCAGGAAACCTCTGTGTAGGACTCTAAAGACTCGTCAATACGCCGGTAGCAGATGATGATCATATCAAGCACCCACAAGCCGCAAGCGGTCTGCTAAACGTAACGGCCATCCGGGTATCGAGCGATCAGAAGATCGACGAGCTAGCCCGCTCACACTCCTGTGAATCCAACCAGTAACACTTACCGTACAGTCCGGTCTATTCGTCTGATATGTCGCATATCAAGTCTAGGGGTGGTATACGTCAGACCCCAATAACCGATAAGTCGTGCCAATGTGAGGCTCATAACGGGTCGAGAAACTACTGGTAACACTTACCAGCAAATCTCTGATCAGCCCTGGCCAGGGACTTCCCTGTTACGGCCAATTGAGCACAGCGCAACATCAACCCCCAATACCGGGAGAGACGAAACCCCTCCTATCGCTCATTGCCTCCATGTGACTCGGGACTGTACCCAAAGACCACTGTTATGCACGCCCTCATGGACGTGGTAAGGTGGAGATCAAAGCACAGTGGGAATCACACAAGACTCTATGACGATCTCGGGTCTACAGACTAACCTGTACAAGTGTCACCTGAGAACTGCCATCTGACGTGAGGTATAATACCATCTGGGAGTTCTCGGCGAGTCCGTCCAGTGTACCCAGTCTCCACTGAGCACCCGTACACCATCTCTGATGTCAAACACCAATGGATATGGGATCATCCATCGCCCATCTCATGGGTCGAGAAGCGTATACGCTAGTCTACACTGGTATATCGATGCCCCGTCTCGATACACCCACGACTAGGGACCATGAAGGATGTACTTATGGACTACCATGTCCCCACTAGTATGATCTGCATCACAGTCCAGGTAGTCAAGTACATATCCTAAGGGCTTTACCAACATGTAACTATAAGACAGTATAAAGAGACTAGTGTACATGTTAAGATAAAGAGTAACCAGATAGCATACTATCATATCGAGCAAGAAAGTCATCTCTATATATGTCCAAGCATCCAATATAATATACATCATCTGTACAATACTGGCCTCTAGGGCATACATACAACTAACACTTACCTGGCCACAATTGGCGGTGAAGAGGCGATTTGAGGCTTCTAACGACTTGTCGTTTAGACCTTTTAGAAATAGGCTAGTTGGCTTAGGAAACCCTAGAATCTAAAATACGGAAAATTACACTTTTCAAATAAATACCTTTTACTATATAAAACCGTTTTCTAAAGGATTAGTATTTTACAATCTTTGCAAAGCGCCGCTACAACCCATCTTTGGGGAACCCATTCGGGATCATGCGGTTTATCGTACACCCTCGGGCTAGTAGTGCGAAATTCAGACCTCCGCAAGGAGCATTCGGTCTCGAAAGGTTTAAAATACGACATCTTAAGAAAATGAGATTTTTGGAACATAAAATATTTATTAAAATTACTTTTGTATTAACATATGTATATTTATCATTTAAATATCTATTTTATTATAATATAAAATTTTCACCTTTTTCTAAAAATCACAATAATAAATTTTACACTAAAATACCATGAACTTCAGATAAATCAATATTACAGATAAATACCCTTATTTATAAAACTAGGATATTTTCACTAGAAATGTCATAACATAAAATTTAGCCTCATTACAACTCTAAAGACGAACAATAAATACTTGAAGTGTATTTTGAAAAGTATATAAAAGTATTTTTACATAAATCTCCCTCAAGTTTTATAATTTACCCTAAGGACCCTAGCAATTATAAGACTTCGATTCACATTTCTGATTGTCTGACTTGGGTTTGAGTCTGATTAATCTGACTTGAATATGATTCAAGTCAATATATAATCTACAAGTTTCCACTTCAATATGAACTCATGAATTCATGAATCCAACTATACAATCTATACAACTTGACCGAACCGAACCATGGATATACCTATTCCTTTTACATGATTCTCAGTTATTCCATTTACATGACTCTATGGTTACAACCGCTTACTGATATCATGGTTTCGGTCAGTTAGTCAATCTTACAATCAATACAATTTACAAGATAACAATACAAACAAGACATCGCGGGGTTTAAGGGGTAGATTGGTACGGAATATGTTAAAGGTGGCACGAGGTGGTCACTTAAGACGTAATTACATCCATGTCGTTGTTCCGTGGTATTATCGACGGAGCCTTGTATTACAGGTTACCAAAGTCCCCGGTGTAAGTGGGACTCCCCTCGTATACACTGGCATCTTCTGTACCAGGCTACAAACAACAGCGTTAATACAACATTACAATATTATAATACAACATCAAAAGCTACTCTCTCTCTCTTTCTTACTCTCTGTCTATTTCTCCCTTATTTTTGGGACTTATCGAGCGACCTGTTCGCTGACGACATTCTATTTCTTTCTTCTTTGAATGTCGTCAGGTGGTTTGGACCCGGCAGAGATCGAGCCATCTCAAAAAGATTTGGAGCAGTTTAATGAAGACCCTGCACTTTAGTTCATTGTACACTTTCCATTCAGTATTTTACATTTCCTGTTATGCCACTGTTTAGGCATCTTTTTATTTCAGTTGTATTTCCTTCATGTATTGTACAAAGAATGTTAATATATAAAAGTTGTTGTTCCTTTTATATCTTGTCTCTTGTGTATTTATTTTATATTGCTTAGATACGCTTAGCGTATGTACTTCTGAGTATATATGTAGCGGGCCTCGTCACGTCCCCTTATCAGTAAACGGTTGTAACCGTAGAATCATGTAAATAAAATACTGAGAATCTTGTAAAAGAAATATATATCCATGGTTCGGTTCAGTCAAGTTGTATAAATTGATAATTGTATTCATGGATTCATGTGTTCATTTTGAATTGGAAACTTATAGATTATAGATTGACTTGAATCATATTCAAGTCAGATTAATCAGACTCAAATCCGAGTCAGACAATCAGAAATGTGAATCGAAATCTTATAATTGCTAGGGTCCTTAGGGTAAATTATAAAACTTGAGGGGGGTTTATGTAAAAATACTTTTATATACTTTTCAAAATACACCTCAAGTATTTATTGTTCGTCTTTAGAGTTGTAATGAGGGTGGATTTTATGTTATGACATTTCTAGTGAAAATATCCTAGTTTTATAAATAAGGGTATTTATCTGTAATATGGATTATTTGAAGTTCATGGTATTTTAGTGTAAAATTTATTCTTGTGATTTTTAGGAAAAGGTGGAAAATTTATATTATAATAAAATAGATATTTAAATGATGGATATATATATGTTTATACAAAAAATAATTTTTTAATAAATATTTTATATTCCAAAAATCTCATTTTTCTTAAAATGTCGTATTTTAAACCTTTCGAGACCGAATGCTCCTTGCGGAGGTCTGAATCTCGCACTACTAGCCCAAGGGTGCGCGATAAACCGCACGATCCTGAACGGGTTCCCCAAAGATGGGTTATAGCGGCGCTTTGCAAAGATTGTAAAATACTAATTCTTTAGAAAACGGTTTTATAAAGTAAAAGTTATTATTTGCAAAGTGTAATTTTCCGTATTTTAGATTCTAGGGTTTCCTAAGCTAACTAGCCTATTTCTAAAGGGTCTAAATGACAAGTCGTTATAAGTCTCAAATCGCCTCTTCACCGCCAATTGTGGCCAGGTAAGTACAAGTGAGGAAGGAGGGATCCGCTCACGAATCGTGAAGCGGGCCTTTTAAAGTTACCTAAGCTCACTTGCCTAGCCTAGACACCACAAAGTCAGGTTTAGATAAACGATCGATATCCGCAACTTATCGTATTTTCCTAATATGAGATATTTACTTAAAAGTGTATCAAATCTAAAACCTTTAAGAATGGTTTTATCAAGATTATGGTATTTTAATGAAAGTTTAGTTTTATCGTATTCTAAGTTTTGATGATATTGTTTTAGGGTTATATTTGCGTGTGTGTGGAGGTAGGTCATTACCTCGTGCTCTACTTTAAATATATAGTAAGATTAAGGGTTAAATGTGAAATTGAAATATGATGGTATTAAAGTGAAAAAATACGATAAATTGGAAAGGTTGTCATTTCATGTGAGAAAACTTGTTCAAATTGATTTTTAAAAGTTTAATAGTCAAGATTAAGATGTTTAGGCATGAATGTATTGATTAGAAGTGAAATTTTATAGAAAACCGAATCGGAAATCGGATTTGTTCCGATTCCGTCGGGTTTCGTAGTTTCGTATTTCAGAGAAATAGAAAGGGGGATAGAATGGGACTTACGGGTTTCGATTAAGCAAAGGAGTGAATGGGGAACTAAAGGAGTTGCCGAGGCGTTGCTTCGCCGCCGGTTGTTTCTAAAAATGTCGCCGGAATTTCCGCCGGAATTTCGTTCGAGTTTCGCCGCGAACTTGTTTTCAAAGTACACACTTCTTGGAAAATTTTGAGAGAGCGAGCTTAGGATTTTTTTGGGATGAGAGGGTAGAGAGGATGGGGTGTATTTATAGGGTAGGCTAGGGGTAGGGTAGGTGAAGGGTTTTTAAATAAAAATATAAAAATGTATAAAATCATTAAAAGTTGGAGTAAATAGGGTATATGAAAGGTTTTAATGTAAAAATGTATAAAATCATTAAAAATTGGAGTAAATAGGGTATATGAAAGGTTTTAATGTAAAAATATATTAAAAAATCATTAAAATGGAGTAAATGGGGATTTCAAAGGTCTCTGAAACCGATCTAGGAATTTGAAGTGTACATGGGGGTTTAGAAGATGAAGAGACACAATATTAAAAATAACATGGGACATGGGATTTGAACTTTGGTGGCTTGGTTCAGCAATGCAAGGTTTTACCAATGAGCTACAAGTTCCTTCTTGTAATTAAATTGCTAATTAATTACTTAAGTCTTGTGCTCAGGCAATAAATACCCCTTTATGGATTTTGAAAAAAAAACAATTTAAAAATTTGTATGGAAAAAGTGTATAAGAAAATTAGGGTTGTTACATTCTACCCTCCTTACAAAAATTTCGTCCTCGAAATTTGTAAAAGGAAAGTGTAACAAATCCAAGGAAAATTTGGTGCTGGTGTACTGACAGTATGTGAAAAATAACAAGGTGTTGCAAGGGTTTTAGAAATGTGAAGAATGTGTGGAGGAATGAAAGGATGCGAAGGTTTTGGTAAAATTGTAAAAGAGGTGAGGGAATTTTGGGTTAGGACAGATTCAAGATATATGATTCAAGGAATAAGAAATAATGGGATTCAAGGAACATGATTGTAAAGAATGTTTTAGTTGCTGGTTCTTGTGTTTTATATTGCTTAGGGTTCCATACAGCTCTGACCTGCATGGGCCGCCAATAAAACCTGTCACGCCCTGCTTCCCAGTGTACGGCGAAGGGGACGCGACGAGGTCCGCTACGTATATACTCAGAAGTACATACGCTAAGTGTATCTAAGCAATATAGAATAAATACACAAGAGACAAGAAATAAAAAGAACATCAACTTTTATTTATTAACATTCTTTGTACAATAAATGAAAGGAAATACAACTGAAAAAAGATGCCTAAACAGTGGTATAACAGGAAATGAAAAGTACAGAAAGAAAAAGTGTACAATGAAACTAAAGTGCTGGGTCTTCGGCAAACTGCTCCAAGTCTTCTTGAGATGGCTCGATCTCCGCCGGGTCCAAACTACCTGACGACATTCAAAGAAGAAAGAAATAGAATATCGTCAGCGAACAGGTCGCTCGGTAAGTCCCAAAGATAAGGGTGAAATAGACAGAGAGTAAGAGAGAGAGAGTAGCTTTTAATGTTGTATTATAATATGGTAATGTTGTATTAACGCTGTTGTTTGTAGCCTGGTACAGAAGATGCCAGTGTATACGAGGGAGTCCCACTTACACCGGGGACCTTGGTAACCTGTAGTACAAGGCTCCATCGATAATACCACGGAACAACGGCATGGATGTAATTACGTCTTAAGTGACCACCTCGTGCCACCTTTAACATATTCCGTACCAGTCTACCCCTTAAACCCCGCGATATCTTATTTGTATTGTTATCTTGTAAATTGTATTGATTGTAAGATTGATTGACTGACCGAAACCATGATATCAGGAAACGGTTATAACCGTAGAGTCATGTAAATAGAATACTGAGAATCATGTAAAAGGAATATATATCCATGGTTCGGTTCAGTCAAGATGTACAGATTGATATTGGATTCATGAATTCATGAGTTCATATTGAAGTGGAAACTTGTAGATTATAAATTGACTTGAATCATATTCAAGTCAGATTATCAGACTCAAACCCGAGTCAGACAATCAGAAATGTGAATCGAAATCTTATAATTGCTAAGGTCCTTAGGGTAAATTATAAAACTTGAGTGGGGTTTATGTAAAAATACTTTTATATATTTTTCAAAATACACCTCAAGTATTTATTGTTCGTCTTTAGAGTTGTAATGAGGGTGGATTTTATGTTATGACATTTCTAGTGAAAATATCCTAGTTTTATAAATAAGGGTATTTATCTGTAATATGGATTATTTTAAGTTCATGGTATTTTAGTGTAAAATTTATTCTTGTGATTTTTAGGAAAAGGTGGAAAATTTATATTATAATAAAATAGATATTTAAATGATGAATATATATATGTTTATACAAAAAAATAATTTTTTAATAAACATTTTATATTCCAAAAATCTCATTTTTCTTAAAATGTCGTATTTTAAACCTTTCGAGACCGAATGCTCCTTGCGGAGGTCTGAATCTCGCACTACTAGCCTGAGGGTGCGCTATAAACCGCACGATCCTGAACGGGTTCCCCAAAGATGGGTTGTAGCGGCGCTTTGCAAAGATTGTAAAATACTAATCCTTTAGAAAACGGTTTTATAAAATAAAAGGTATTATTTGCAAAGTGTAATTTTCCGTATTTTCGATTCTAGGGTTTCCTAAGCCAACTAGCCTATTTCTAAAGGGTCTAAACGACAAGTCGTTAGAAGGCTCAAATCGCCTCTTCACCGCCAATTGTGGCCAGGTAAGTACAAGTGAGGAAGGAGGGATCCGCTCACGAATCGTGAGGCGGGCCTTTTAAAGTTACCTAAGCTCACTTGCCTAGCTTAGACACCACAAAGTCAGGTTTAGATAAACGATCGATGTCCGCAACTTATCGTATTTTCCTAATATGAGATATTTACTTAAAAGTGTATCAAATCTAAAACCTTTAAGAATGGTTTTATCAAGATTATAGTATTTTAATGAAAGTTTAGTTTTATCGTATTCTAAATTTTGATGATATTGTTTTAGGGTTGTATTTGCGTGTGTGTGGAGGTAGGTCATTACCTCGTGCTCTATTTTAAATGTATAGTAAGATTAAGGGTTAAATGTGAAATTGAAATATGATGGTATTAAAGTGAAAAAAATACGATAAATTGGAAAGGTTATCATTTCATGTGAGAAAACTTGTTCAAATTGATTTTTAAAAGTTTAATAGTCAAGATTAAGATGTTTAGGCATGAATGTATTGATTAGAAGTGAAATTTTATAGAAAACCGAATCGGAAATCGGATTTGTTCCGATTCCGTCGGGTTTCGTAGTTTCGTATTTCAGAGAAATAGAAAGGGGGATAGAATGGGACTTACGGGTTTCGATTAAGTAAAGGAGTGAAGGGGGAATTAAAGGAGTTGCCGAGGCGTTGCTTCGTCGCCGGTTGTTTCTAAAAATGTCGCCGGAATTTCCGCCGGAATTTCGTCGGAGTTTCGCCGCGAACTTGTTTTCAAAGTACACACTTCTTGGAAAATTTTGAGAGAGTGAGCTTAGGATTTTTTGGGATGAGAGGGAAGAGAGGAGGGGGTGTATTTATAGCGTAGGCTAGGGGTAGGGTAGGTGAAAGGTTTTTAAATAAAAATGTAAAAATGTATAAAATCATTAAAAGTTAGAGTAAATAGGGTATATAAAAGGTTTTAATGTAAAAATGTATAAAATCATTAAAAATTGGAGTAAATAGGGTATATGAAAGGTTTTAATGTAAAAATGTATTAAAAATCATTAAAATGGAGTAAACGAGGATTTCAAAGGTCTCTGAAACCGATCTAGGAATTTGAAGTGTACATGGGGGTTTAGAAGATGAAGAGACACAATATTGAAGAAAAATTTAAAACAAAATAAATTTTAAAAATAATGTGGGGCATGGGATTTGAACTTTGGTGGCTTGGTTCAGCAATGCAAGGTATTACCAATGAGCTACAAGCTCCTTCTTGTAATTAAATTGCTAATTAATTACTTAAATTTTGTGCTCAGGCAATAAATATCCCTTTATGGATTTTTGAAAAAAATATTTGAAATTTTTTTTATAGGAAAAAGTGTATAAGAAAATTAGGGTTGTTACAAGTTTGGATCGTTCTCTCCGACTGACCATCAGTTTGAGGGTGATAAGCTGTGCTAAACTTCAATCGAGTCCCCAAACTTTCCTGTAAGCTCCTCCAGAAGTGTGATAAGAACCGAGTGTCCCGATCGGATACGATGCTCACCGGTACTCCATACAATCTTACAATCTCCTGCATGTACCGCTCCGCCAAAGTCTCTGTTGACTGACCAACCCGAAAAGGAATAAAATGAGCTGCCTTGGTCAAACGATCAACAATCACCCATACTGCATTGTTGCCCTTTGGACTCCGCGGCAAAGCTGTCACAAAATCCATGGTTATATGTTTCCACTTCCACTGAGGAATCGGAAGTGGTTGCAATAAATCAGCAACCCTTTGATATTCAGCCTTAACTTGCTGACACACCAAGCACTTTGCCACAAAGTGAGCGATCTCCCGCTTCATGCCTTCCCACCAGAAATGCTGTCGTAAATCTCGGTATATCTTCGTGCCTCCTGGATGTACGGAATAAGCTGAACTGTGTGCCTCCTTCATAAGCTCTTCGCGAATATCTCCCTTTGGCACTCACAAACGGATACCATATCTCAACAAACCATCCTCATGGACCAGTAAATCTGTTCGTAGTCCGGCTTCAACCTGTTCTCGAAACTTTTGCAATCTAGGATCCTGCGATTGCGCTGCTTTAATCTTCTCGATCAACGACGAATTTACTAGCAGCTGCATCAACTGTCCCGAAGAATACGGTAGCACAACTTCCAAATCAAATCTTCGAAAGTCTTCCACGAGTTCTTTCTGCGTAGTCAACATCTGATTTGCCGGTAATCGACTGAGCGCATCCGGTACGACATTAACCTTCCCCGGATGGTACTTGAGATCAAGATCGTAATCAGCCATCAGCTCTAACCATCTACGCTGCCTCATATTAAGTTCCTTCTGCGTGAACACATACTTCAAACTCTTATGATCCGTGAAAACTTTGACCCTTTCGCCCAAAAGGTAATGTCTCCAAATCTTCAGAGCGAAAATCACAGCCGCAAGCTCCAAGTCATGAGTTGGGTAATTCTTCTCATCGGGCTTCAACTGTCTTGATGCATACGCTACAACCTTCCTATGCTGCATCAAAACGCATCCCAATCCTTTCCCAGATGTGTCGCTGTGAATCACCAATCCTCCGGAATTGTCTGGCACGGTCAGAATAGGAGCGGTTATCAATCTCTGCTTCAACGTCTCAAAAGCTGACGCACAATTATCCGTCCACATAAAAGATACCTCCTTGCGCGTAAGCTTGGTCAACGGCTCCGCTAGACGAGCAAAGTTCTCCATAAATCTTCTGTAATACCCGGCTAGTCCAAGGAAACTTCTTATCTCTGCAACATTCTTCGGAATCGGCCAATCTCGAACTGCGGCAATCTTTTCGGGATCAACGGAGATTCCATCGCTAGACACAACATGCCCCAAAAACTTTACTTCTTCCAGCCAAAACTCGCACTTGCTCATCTTCGCATACAACTTCTCCTGTCTCAACGTCTGCAGTGCGATCTTCAAATGCTCGACATGCTCTTCAAAACTCTTTGAATAGACCAGAATATCGTCAATGAACACCACAATAAACTAGTCCAAGAATGGTGAAAAGATTCGGTTCATCAAGTCCATGAATATTGCCGGTGCATTCGTTACTCCGAAGGGCATCACTAAGTACTCGTAATGTCCATACCGAGTTCGGAATGCCGTCTTGCAAATATCTTCTGCTTTCACTCGGACCTGATGATATCCGGATCGCAAATCCAGCTTCGAGAATACTCTCGCGCCACTAAGCTGCTCAAAAAGTTCGCCAATGCGAGGGATCGGGTACTTGTTCTTAATAGTCACCCGGTTTAATTCTCGATAGTCGATGCACATCCTTCTCGTGCCATCCTTCTTCTTAACTAGGAGAACTGGAGCTCCCCAAGGCGAGTTACTGTTTCGAATCCAACCCTTCTCAAGCAGTTCAGCAACATGTTTCTTGACTTCTTCCAACTCCACTGATGCCATTGGATAATACGCTTAAGATACTGGCCCTGCACCAGGAATAAGGTCAGTTGCGAACTCAACGTCTCGCTTCGGCGGTAATCCCGATATATCTTCAAACACGTCCATAAAATCACGAACAACAGCTGGCTCTTCACTTTCATCAACCTCCATTGATGCAAGAATATTAGTTGTCGGCCTAGCCCTAAACTCGACTGGCCCGACGGAACTGCTTCCTCCAGTGAAGGTAAACTCGGGATGTCCGGGAATCTGGAAAATTACTTTCTTTGCCCTACAATCAATGTGAGCGTGGAAAGTGCCAAGAAAATCCATTCCCAAGACGACCTCGTAGCTGCCCGTATCAATCACCAAGAAATCTGCAAAAAGCTCCCGTCCACAGACAACAACTGTACAATCTTTACATTCCCTACTAGATATGATTTTCCCATTCCCAGTGTGTATGTCCCAGAAACTAGACAGGGTCATGCAAGTAATCGAGTGTGTAGCTATAAACTTGGACGACATAAAACAATGGGATGCACCAGAATCAAATAACGCTAATGCGGGAAAACCATGAACGAGTAGAATACCTGAAATAACTTCCCCTGAAGCCTTAGCTTCCTCAGCCATCAAGGTAAAATCTCGAGCCTGATTAGGTCCTTGAGTCAGCTGCTTCTGTCCCTGGAACGGTTTCTGCGGAGGCCTCTGAATCTCATCCCTCGTACGAAACTTCAATGGACAAGCGTTGATAGTGTGATCCGCCGCTCCACAAACCAAACAAAGCCCTTGTCTCCTTCGACGGACTCTTTGCACATGACCGGGTAAATGGCAGTAGTTACAAGTCACGTTCTTTCTCTGGTCAACAACAACAGACTTCTTCATCGGTGTTACGCCACGACGGTTCACTGGAATACCCCTGTGTCCATGTGCTCGGTTCGGTGCAAAAGTCGGCTTCCGTACTGTAATTACTGTATGCTGTGAACTCCCAGTCTTCCCAGATAAGCTCTGCTGTTCTCGAGCTGCCGTAAGTACCTGTGAGAAAGTGGTCAAACCCAGGGAGACAATCTGTCTCTGGATGTCCACATCCAAGTTGCGCATGAACCTCCTTGCCCTGTCTGCATCGTTGGCAACTAAAGGTCCAGCGAATCTACTGAGCCGTGTCCACTCAGCTGCATGTACATCTACGGCCGCACCATTCTGCTTCAGATTGATGAACTTCTCTTCCATTTCCTCCCGTGCAGTCCGCGGGAAGAACTTCCCTAGGAAACTCTTCGAAAAATCCGCCCACTTGATTGGCTTGGGCAAGCGGGTCTCCTCCACAAGCCACCATTCACGGGCGTAGTCCACTAACCGAATGCGCACCACATCCACTCTTTTCTCATCTGGAATCTGTGTCGCAATAAGTAAGTTCTCCGTGTCAACTAGCCACTGCTCTGCTGGCAACGGCTCCTCCAAACCGGTAAAGACAGACGGACCCAAACGCCTGAAATCTGCTACGGTCCCCACACGATCAACTGGTTTAGCTCCAACATTGTTCACGGACTGTTGAACGGTCCACAAACCTTCCTGAAACGATTCAGCTTGCTGCTGGATCAGCTCGGTCTGCCTCTTTTGATTCTCCAGCATTCCCCGTATCACTCCAAGCATGGCGGCTTCGTCAACACGCCTTTGGTACGTCTTCAGATTCTTGTCTGCCATACTCCTGAAATCAAAACACCCAAGATTAGCATGATAACAGATTTAAATTATAGATCAAGGCTAGAACTCTAAGTTACTTAAATAGAGTACCGCATTGTAACTATGCCGCGGTATCATAGCTACAATTACATAACTCCACCCAAGTTGCCTAAGTCCTAGAGATAACAAGGAATCAGGTTTTCGAGTCGATATGCAAAGGAAGTTTGCACATCGTAAAAGATATAATCAGGAAGAACTTGATTCAAGAACGGTAAAACGGCAAGGTGGCAGGACATGTTTCCTAAACACGGTATTCTGATTCGTGTATTGGGTACAATACCCAACTACAAAAGAATCAACCCCACTAACCTATGGCTCTGATACCAAAAGAACCATGTCACGCTCCGCTTCCCAGAGTACGCTAAATTGGGCACGTGACATAGCCAACCATGCTACCTGTGGGTAGGAAGTATCCATCCACAGTCACATTACGGCTGTAGAGATATCAAGAACAAAATATAACTATCTAAAACATGTCCATAAGCCAAGATAACATGAGTCAAGAATAATAAAAGTGCGGAAGCAAAAGATCCAATACAAAATAACTGGAATGTATGTCCCATAATACGGGCTCACATCAGGAATAAAATGCAGGAAATAAAGAACTAACTACTGTTGACACCTCACAGCTCAGCCTGCTGGCTGAAGTACTCCTGCTCGGACTGCAGCAAAGGTACGGAATCTGGGCCATGCAAAACCTAGACGTCAGCGCGTCATGTCATCAAGTAATAAAATATGAACAGAGTAACAGACAATGCAAATATAAACATGAATGAAAAGCAGGGGTAACAGTAATATAAATCAGGCAGTGCAGGGTAGTGTGCAGTGAGTAAACTAAACTGTTCTATTGGGTTTTCTACTCTAAAGTTTTTGAAATCAATTTGATGAATCATCGATGTAACTCAATAGTATCCCGTGCGTGCCCGGGATCACGGTGAAGATTCTCGGGCTGAAACCGAGACATGCCGCTAGGCACTAAAGGAAAAGGGTAAAGATGAATGATGTCCATGGCATCATTCCAAGGCTGGCCTAGCCTCTGAAAGGAAATGGATAACGATCGATGATGTCAGCAGCATCATCCCAAGGCTGGCCCAGCCTCTAAAACTAGTCGGTAAAGGTAGCACACTGTCGAGTTACAAGTCAGGTTTCATCATTGATTTCCCCATACCCCCAAGTTATATGTGTTTAAGTCGGGTATTAAATAATCTGGAGCTAATGCCAACTCAGGATCAGGCAGGTACAGGTTTGTCTGGATAGACAACAGGAACGGTCCGTAAGGACAATAGGTCAGGTTTGTTGGCATTAGACACAAGATCAGGTAACAGGTAAGACCATGGTACATCAGGTCAAGCCGGGTAGTGTATATAAGTGTCATGACATATCAAGAGTCGTACGGTACCATGCCGTGTCACGTAGGAAGTGCAACAGGTCATGTCAGGAAGCACAAAATGCTATGTGGGTGCTCATAATTCAAACTAATTAATCATGGTTATGTTCCCTGATTAAAAATCAGGAAAAGATTCAGAAGAGGCATCATGTGCTCACACGTGACCTGTGGTCACGTGTTGGCATATGACGTTTAAAGCAGCGGCATAAAGCTCATTCAAGAAAAAGCTCCAGAAAAGGCATCACGTGACCATTGGTCACGTGTTGGCACGTGACGGATGAGCAGCGGCCAGAGAACAGAGCGCAAAAGGAGAGAAGCCCATTCCAGGGGGGTCACGTGCCTACACGTGACCAGGGGTCACATGCGTAAACGTGACCAACGGTCACGTGGCCACACGTGACCAGCCTCAAGAGCCTTATTTTTATGACAGAATTAAATTATGAGAAAAGATCTCTCAAGTCTTTCCAAAGTGGAAAAGAATTATTTGAAACCGATGGATTAAAAATCTGAAGGTGATTAAATATCACCAATTTATGGGAAAATATTGGACTTGGAAAGATTTCCCCCTTAAATCAAACCGAAATAACAAAGAGATACATTTGGATTTAAAATCCAATGGTGAATAAAATTCACCTAATAATCTAAAGGCCCGGATTAATGATAAACATAAATCAAATCTCTCAATAAACAAATCAAATCTTTCAATGAAAGATTCACTAAAACTGATTGATCCTCTTTCTTCTCCTATAAATAGGAGCCAAAGGAGAGAGTTTAAAAGAAGAGAGAGAGAAATATACAGAGACATATACAGAGAGAATGAGAGATAGAGCCTTGAGATTTCGGAAGAAATTGATCCTCTGCAAAAGAAAACCCTAGGTAAGAAAGGAGAGACTTAAAAAGAGAATTTAATTCTCAAAAGAGTTTAACTCTTAGATAAAGAAAAGAACTTAATCCTTTCTCTGGTGGAGGATCTGCAAAGTGCACATCTCCCCATGAATTGAGAATTTAATTCTCATTGGGTTGAGATCCTGCCATGCAGATCTAAAACACAGAGGAGGAACTGAGTTTTGAGAATTTAATTCTCACTAAATGATAGGAATTCAATTCCTTTGAGATAAAATTAGGGTTTAACCCTATGATATAGGAATTTAATTCCTTCAAAATGAACAGAACTAGGGTTTAACCCAATTTGAGAACATAATTCTCTCAAAACTCACAGGAATTTAATTCCCTTAAGAAAAGAAATTAGGGTTTAACCCTATTAAGAATACAATTCTTCAGAAGAAAACAGGAATTTAATTCCCCTAAAGTTTGTTGCTAGGGTTTAACCCTATGAAGAAATTAATTCTTAAAAGATGAACAGATCTTTAAAACATGAAAAGAGCCAGAGTCACGTGCTACCACGTGACCCCCGCAAAGACCCACAGAAAAGAACTTTGAAGCAACACCTCACGTGTTACCACGTGACTCCTGCGAAGACCTATAAAAAAGAACTTTGAGGCAACGCCTCACGTGCCCCACGTGATCTCAAAAGCTCACAGAGAAAAAGACGAAAGGAAACAGAAAAGAGTTCTAGGGCGCCCTCACGTGTCGACACGTGACCCCTAATGAACATTCTAACAGATCAAAGCGTAAGCCCCCGTCACGTGCCCACACGTGATGGCTTTCAGAATTACAAGTGTTAAACACTTATCTGTAGAACAAAATAAAGAGCTCTGGGGTGCTCTCACATGCTACCACGTGACCCCTTGGCTGAAGCTTTGACAGTCAAACACCAAAATTCTCATCGCGTGACAGCACGTGATACTTCAAAGTATTCAATACTTTTGACTGAACAAAATAAGAGGAATCAGGGCGCTCTCACGTGTTCACACGTGACCTCTCTTACCTTAGTGTTTAAACACTAAATTGTAACCTCTGTAGTCAGTGTTTAACACTGATTTTCTTAGTGTTTAACACTAATTTGGAAAACTCTATCTGAAGTGTTTAACACTGATTTCCTTAGTGTTTAACACTAACTTGAAAACTCTGTTCCCAGTGTTCAACACTGATTATCTTTTAGTGTTTAACACTCGCTTGTTAATCTTATTCCCAGTGTTTAACACTGCCGGTCTCTAATGTTTAACACTAGCTTTAGCCCAATTGGCTAAGTTTCCAGAGGCTAAGCCTCTCCTTCAATGAACCAACAGAGGGCCAATATCCCAAACATGATTAGACTTAGCCCAAGCTGGCCATAAGTCCTCAATTCAAACTCAACTGGGCTAATGGGCTCATAATATAATAATTGATCTTAGTTTCCAAATTGGACTGCAGATCACTTAATCTACCTTGGTTTAAGGGTACATCTCTTCACTCCTTTGATACTTGGCGTTGTAATTCCTCAACGTCTTCAAAGAGGTGACGGGTCCCGATGACCACACATTGATACGGACTGTGGGGTCCTTAAACTCATGGACTATGAGGTCCTTAACCGTGACCGTAATGTCTTAAAACTAATGCCGGACTGTGGAGTCCTTAAATCCACGGACTACGACGTTCTTAACCTTGACCGGAATGTCTTAAAACTAACAACGGACTATGAGTCTTTAACCTTGACCGTGATGTCTTAAAACTAATGCCGGACTGTGGAGTCCTTAAATCCACGGACTACGACGTCCTTAACCTTGACCGTAATGTCTTAAAACTAACATTGGACCGCAATGTCCTTAAACTACCTATGGACCGCAGTGTCATTAAACTAAACAACAGGGCTCCCCTAATTGCTCTCTTGTCGGATCTAAACGATCCCGTTAAGTTGATCTTAGTCTAAAACTAGAATAACGCATCCTTAACAAACGTTTAAGTCGATCTTAGTCTCAAGGGAGATTAATGTATCCTTAAACACAACCCCCAAACCCAAATCTAAGATAATACGGATTTGGACTAGTCCACGCCCTACGGACGACGACATAACTCAGTCTGCGTATACAATCCACGGCCAACCAAACACAAATCAAACACACACGACACGAAGTGACCATCTGGAGAAGGAGAAAGTTGTTACCGCAATGCGGTGGCGTAATTAGCTGCAGGGGCTTGCGCCTGCAGGGAAGAGCGTCCCCACAATAAAAAACCCCTCAAACGAGGGGGAATCTGACGAAGTCTGCTACATCGGACGCATCCGTCTAAACCTTCGATACACGGTGCCATAAATCAACTTGGCATTTTCGGAGAGGTGGACAGATAGCACCAATTAGCATCTGCCCCGAATTTCAGGCAAAACGTCCACGTCACGCCGTCTTTCGGAGGGGAACAGATTCTGGCACGCCCGGTGGGACCTTTTCCTCTTTCCACTCCACACTTCGTGCGTCATGATTCGCAAACCAATCGCGGTTCGTTAATGGTTGCCCTTGGGCTGCGAGGTACTAAGATTTGGCTTTTGCTTTGTGCAGAAAACAAAGGATCAATGGCGTTCAACTGCTCGAACTGCAAATGCAACCAACGCTCCGCCTCACCCGGAGGTGTAGCATATGGACCACAGGCTGCATCCCTATTCACCATGCCTGTAGAGCAAGTGACCCAAGCTACTGCCGGTCTATTCTTTGGGACCATGCTCCCGCCGGCGAACATTGATATCCCAATGCCCGTGCCGAAAGCTTCGAAGAAGTCGGTCTTCGATCGACTTGCTACTCGTACGGCCCCTCTCAACGGGTCGTCCAATTCTTCAGTCTTCACCAGGCTGGGCTCGAGCACCAAAGGGCCTATCACGAAGCCCATAACACCTGAAGTGGCCATCCCGAAGAAGACAGCTACCCCTGAAGGCGTCAAGGCGGCTTCTTCTCCCAGAGGGTCGGTCTTCGCGAGACTGACTACCTCCGTTCCCGCTCCCGCTCAGAAATCTATTTTTGACCGGTTGGACGTAGCTTCTCGACGGACGTCAGTCTTCAAGAGGCTGACACCGGCAACAGCCCTTCCCTGGAACAGGAGGCAGGACGCAGCCGTCGCTGAACCAGTCCCAACAACCCGTCACGCCCGACGTCGCCACTGGCGCCGGATAAGAAAGGCTGGGGGCAACTCCCCCACTGGGCTAACTCCACCGGCTCCAACAGTGGAAATTGATGCTGCTGTTCCAACCGGGAACAGCTTTGAGCTACTGAATAGGGTGCGCAGGAACTCGCCAACCGCGTTGCTCAAAAGATCTCCTCCACCGGTAGAGACTGCCGTGGAAGCAGAAAAGCCGAAGCAGTCTCCTCAATCGCTGTCCTCCAGGATCTACAAGACATGGCGACGAGTCCGAGAATCTGTGATCGATCCTAATTACTCTCGCCAACACAAGAAGTCAAAAGGTCGGCAAGAAGAAAATTCCCCGGTTAAGCAACGAAAGGCGACGACCAATTGGGTGCCCAAAGCAACGGTCCCCTCAACTTCGATAGCCTACAAGAGAAGAAGACCGGAGAAAGTCCCTGCTCCTGCAGCAAATATCAAGGACAGTAAGCTAAAACGCCCTAAGTCTGGGGGTATGATGGTGCATACGGTATACATGGCGCTGGGAAAAGAGGACAGCCGTGCATCCACGGGTCACAGACCGCTTACACGGTCAATGACCAAAGCCCAGGAGCAACAGCAGAAGCTCCAAGAAATGATGACCGCGATGGCCGCACTTACTGGGCCGAAAGAAAGCCCCGAAGCGTCATCTGATCAACGCCAGGAGGAAGAAACTGACGCTGAGTTCCTTCGTAGGATACTAGAGAAGAAGGATAAAGAGGCTGCTGAACAAGCAGCCAATATACAACGAATGGCCCTTCTGTTCCAGGACATGGTGGGTATGATGATCCAACAGGAGCCCCCTACTGAAGATCCTCCAATCGTTCTTGAAGACGACAGGGGAGAAACGTCAAATCCTCCACCCGCTCTTTCAACGGCCAAGGAGGAGACAATCTCCAAGGCTGACCTAGACGAATACATAGCTCAACAGATACGCGTTCACCAGGCGACTGAGGCAGCTGGTCAAGTTGTCAGGACAGGAAGACCATATCCGGGCTGGTATAATCAGATCAAATACCCGCCGAGCTACACAATACCAAAATTCCATGTCTATAAGGGGACAGGCAATCCCCATCAGCATGTGGCCCAGTTCAGGACGCTTTGTGGCAACACTGGTGGCGACGATAAGCTCTTGCTTCGCCAATTCGTCGGCAGCTTATCAGAAACAGCGTTCGAGTGGTATTCTGAGCTTCCGAATGATTCCATCAAGACGTTCGCTGAAATGGAGTTGCTATTCACTCAGCGATTTGCAAGCGCCAGCGAACGTACCCCGATAACGGCATTGATTAATGCCAGGGTGAAACCTGGTGAGACGTGGGTCCAGTACGCTATATGTTGGCGAAACTTGTGGTCAAAATGCGAACAACGCATTGAGGAGGCGCCTGCGGTGGGCATGTTCGTGGGTACACTAGATCCTCATGCAACTATCTCACGGTTCATGATGTTTTTTAAACCAACCACGTTCCAGGCTCTGATCGACAAGTTGGCCCAGATGGACCAGATGGGTCACAGACCGCCTCCCCCAAAGCCGGAACCTCGGAATGACAAGGGTAAAGGGAAGGCAACCTTCGTTGCGAATGCTCAGCAGCAACCCAGTGCCTCAAAGCTGGCGGATCAACTGGAAGAAAGACGGTGTATTATAATAAGAAGATGAAGCGTCCCTACTCGTTCCCGCGGGACAAGACGAAACGGTTATTCGAGCTGGCAGTACGCAACATGCTTATTAACTTACCAAATCTGAGGCGACCGCCGCAACCCAGTGAAGTAAACAACCCCAACTACTGCCCTTACCATCAGATGGTAAGCCATCCGATTGAAGATTGCTTCATCATCAAAGGATGGATTGAATATCAATACCTATAGGGCAAGTTTGCGCTGTCCGAGAAGTGGAAGGTGAACCCGCCACAACTTCACACTGCTAAGAAGACGGACACACCGGGGGCAACTTGTTCTTTCATTGAAGAAGCTCCATGGGAAATCGTGCTATCAGCTAAAACCAAAAAGATGCTGAGTGATCTTTATGCATGCTCGGCGGTCGAATGGAAAAACCCGCTCGAGCCTCAAATCATCGAAGGGATGTTGAAGCCGCGCCCAACTACAAAGATCAGCGGTGATGGCCCAAGTACTCACACCCAACCGTCAAAATCTTCGAAGAAAAAGAAGAAGAAATCCAAAAAGCCAGGGAAGTCTGGAGACAAGCGCACGGACTTGCAGAAGCAGATTGACGCGCTGGAAGAGTACAATCAAGAGGCGCGGACTCCCATTACACTCCAAGAATTCCTCAACCACGTCTTTCAGGAGGAAGAAAATGGAGAAAGCTCGTCGGATGAATCCGAGGGATATGTGGCGTGTTGTCATGTGATCTCCCACTCGTTTACGGACGATGAAAAACTCCTGGCACTAAGAAACTGGGGGCAGAGCCTGAACCGGAGCTTGTGTGGCCGACTGACGAAATGATCGACGCCTTTCTAGACGAAATTCGTTTGAAAAGTAAAGCCGACCAGAAGCGTGAGATAGCCGCATCAGAAGGAGCCAAACGCAGGTGACTAAACGAAAGAGTCGAAGCGCTCCCGCCAGATCGAAAGACACCCGACGCGGATAAAAATATATTCAAGACGAGGAAAAGGTTTGCCAAAGCCATGTCAATGGGAATGAAGCTACCGCCCTCGGAAGGAAACACGCTCAATGGGGCGGAGAGACACCCTAATTATTGTTCATATCATCGGAAGATTTCACACCCTACGGAGGAGTGCGACGCTTTCAGGATATGGTGGCAAGGGTATGTTGCTCACCGGCAACATTTTAAGCGCATGAAACGCAGAACTCGTCGGGAGCAGGGAAGAACTATTGACGGGCATAAAAGAACTACCGGCAACTGTCGCACGGTTAACGCCAGAGGATCACAGGTTCTCACCTTTGGGAGCGACTCTGAGGAGGAAATGGCTCTGGGCCCTCTCTTTAAGGAATCCGTCTTAGGGAAGAAGGAAGAACCGGAGGCCTGCGAAAACATTCAGCTGCGCAATCGCACACTCCCGGAAAAGAATCTCGGACCCGCAAATAGAAAAGATAAGGGAAAGGAAAAAGTCACTGAGGATATCGCCCTAGATGACCAAGTCATGAAAGAGCCGACTGCCAAGGACCCTCCCAGGAAGGGTAAGGTGGACTATAACATCCTGGCACACCTGAGGAAGCTACCCTCTCTGCTCAGCATTCTCGACGCCCTCCTGTTATCAAAGGAAGCGAGAGATTCATTAATCAAGGCGCTACAAGAGCCCGAACAATTCAAAGCCTTCCTCGCCAAAGAAAGGATGAAGGACGAACTAGAAGAAGCGCACACGGCCGATATCACTTTCGGTGACGAAGACCTACTCCTTAGGACGTGCGACCGCAACCGTCCCCTATACGTCTTTGGATACTGCCACGATATCAAGATAGGCAAAATCCTGGTGGATAATGGGTCCTCCGTCAATCTCCTTAATGTTCGAGTATTGAAGGAAATCTACATGAGCGTGCAGCACCTCGCTCGTGACAAAATTACCATCTCCGGTTTTGACTCCCAGTCGTCACGGACCCTCGGATCTGTAATACTAACATTGCGCTTCGGACTGCTCATCACGGACATTAAGTTTCACGTCATTAACGCCAAGACCTGCTACAATGCCTTGCTCGGTCGACCTTGGTTACACGAGTACAACATCATCCCTTCCACGCAACATCAGTGTATGAAGTATTTCAAGGATGGTCTCGAGTACACCGTAACAGGGGATCTGAACCCGTTCTCCATAAACGAAGTCCGCAAATACGAAGATGCAAAGTACTTTTTGCCAGATTTCGAGGATACAGAGAGGTGCCGCAAACCGAAGAACAAAGCCGCCGCCACCATTCCTGTTTTCGGGAGTGACACCGAAGATGAAGAAGAGATAGTTTACGCTGGGCCATCTCGACGCAACAACCCGGGACCGTCCGCCCCCATGTTGATCTTCGGCAGTGACTCGGAAGATGAGGTTAATGTTGTGCTCTCCAGTCGGCCGCCAAAACAAGAATTCCCTGGTGATGATCAGAGTTTACAAATCACCATGATTCCTCGGGAGCGCTACAAAGATCTTGACGCGCTTGAAGCTCACAACGTGCAAGACCTGCAGACATTTTACGTCCCTCCCAAGCGAAAAGGCGAAAAGGCGATCCTATTCTATCGATCCTCAGAAACAAGAGTGGAGAAAGAGATCCGGCATGGCGTGGATTCTACACTTGACAAGCTTCAACCCATCCGTTTGCCCAGATATTACACAAAAGGATTGAAAAGGCTATTGAAGCGCCAAGGGGTACCCTTAAAACAAACTACCCGACAAGCTCGATTCTATAACAGGATTTGGGATGTCCCTGGGACTCAGCGCAAGTTGCCCAACAGGAGAATGGAAACGCTTGGGCTTGGATACGTGAGAGCCGGAAAACGGGAATGGATCTACTGTAGCTACGCCATATATACATTTGATGAAGAAGAGGACGCCTTGTCAGAAAATGCCAACCCCTCATCGGAACTGGATCTCGCGATTGAAGTCCCGAGTCTATCATTTGAAGAGCGAATAGGCAAGCTTATCAGGAAGGCAGGTCAAAAAGCTCGGGACGACCATAATCGCGAGATGGCCATCTACGAGAAAGCCAGAATGCGATGTCTTCTTCAACAGGCTGCAAAAGGCAAAAACACTCCTCCCTGTCAACCTGTTGTGCAAAAGGCCCGACGCAAAGGTAAAGACAAGTCAAAGAGCAGAAAAGGCATTCAACAGCGACAAAGCGGGACCAAGAAGTCATGTGATCGGGTATTGCGCGGTCCGGATTTGTCCCTCATGAAGAAGATGAGTCGAGCGTATTCTTTCCCTCAAGAAAAGACACGGAAGATACTTGACCTCGCTTTAAAACATCGAATGATTACACTTCCGAAGTCTAAACACCCTGAGCAAGCTAATGAGGTCTCTCATCCAGGCTATTGCTCTTATCACCGAGCCATAGGACACCCTATCGAAGACTGCTTCACCTTCAAGAACTGGGTCGAAGATCAGTACCAGCAAGGCAGATTTGCTCTATCCGACAGCTGGAGGGTAACGCTGCCACAGAAGCATGAACCCAAAGCTATGAGAGTAGAACCAGATCCACATCGGTATTGGAAACGAGCTCGTACCTGTCATATGATAACGATATCAAAAGAAGAGCCCGAGAATAGGGATGAGCTCCCTTGGTGCTTCGAAAACGACGATGACGAGGTAATCTCAGAATTTCCACCGCCGTCGAAAGAGCTGGAAGATAGAATACACACTACTGCAGATAACCTCAAGAAGATTGATTTGGGAACGGCAAGTGACCCGCGACCGACATTCGTCAGCGAGCTGCTATCTGAAGAAAGCGTGGCTGCGTTAAAAGACGTGCTTATGCAGCATAGAGATTGCTTCGCATGGAACTATTCCGAAATGCCAGGACTAGATCCAGAAATAGTTGTCCATAAATTGGCGATATCCCCGGACGTTAAGCCAGTCAAACAGGCGCCGAGAAGAATGCGGCTCGAGCTTGAGATGAGCATCAATGCCGAAGTCAAGAAGCTGATCGATTCTGGGTTTATCCAAGAAGTTCAATATCCTGACTGGATCGCCAATATCGTCCCGGTAATGAAGAAAAATGGGACAGTGCGCATATGCGTGGATTTCCGGGATCTCAATAAAGCTTGCCCGAAGGACGATTTCCCAGTACCGGTAACCGAGCTGATGATAGACAATACGTCCACTCATGAGGTTTTCTCCTTTATGGACGGCTCATCAGGGTATAATCAGATAAAGATGCATCCCGAAGACCAGAAGCACACCGCTTTTCGGACTCCTCTGGGAATATTCTGTTATAAAGCTATGCCTTTCGGTTTAAAGAATGCCGGTGCCACCTATCAAAGGGCCATGACAAAGATCTTCGATGATCTCATACATGAAATCGTCGAATGCTATATCGACCACCTTGTAGTGAAGAGCATGTCATACGAAGAGCATTTAGATCATCTGAAGACCGTATTTCAACGCCTTCGGCAATACAATTTGAAGATGAACCCCCTCAAATGCGCATTCGGAGTTTCCTCGGGTTCCTGGGATTCATCATCCGACACCGAGGTATCGAGATAGATCCGTCGAAGATCAAGGCGGTCATGGAAATGCCATCGCCAAGGACTCTCAAACAATTACGGTCTCTCCAGGGGAAGCTCGCGTACATCCGGCGATTTATAACCAATCTTTCAGGCAAATGCCGCCCTTACAGTCACCTGATGAAGAAAGGAACCCCGTTCGTCTGGGATCCCAAATGCCAAGGCGCGCTAGACGAGATCAAGCAATACCTGCAGAACTCGCCGGTGTTAGCTGCTCCAGTAAAGGGAAAGCCTCTTATTCTTTATACAACCGCCCTTGAAGGTTCCTTAGGCGCATTGTGGGCACAGGAAAACGACCAAGGGAAGGAAAGAGCGCTCTACTATTTGAGTCGAGTCCTACTGGGGGCAGAAAGCAACTACTCCCCTATTGAAAAACATTGCCTGGCGTTAATCTTTGCAATAACCAAGCTCAGGCACTATGCGTTGGCGCACGAAGTCTGTCTCATATCGAAAGTGGACCCCCTTAAATATTTGATGTCGAAGGCCATATTAACGGGTCGACTCGCTAAATGGGCCCTGCTCTTGATGGAGTTCTCGATAACTTATCAACCTCTCAAGGCAGTGAAAGGACATGCCATCGCCGACTTCCTCGCTGAGCATCCGGTACCGGCCGACTCTCCTTTGAATTGCGAACTGCCAGACGAACACGCATTTGATGCGATCGATGGCGGTAATATCCGATGGGAGCTTTATTTCGATGGAGCATCTTCTGTGAAGAAGCGCAAACAAAGCACCCCTATAATCAAATCAGGGGTGGGTTTTATTTTCGTAACTCCGCAAGGAGGGATAATGCGCTTCGCTTTCTCCTTAACAGAGCCGAGGACGAACAATGAAGCCGAGTACGAAGTTTTGATAGCAGGCCTCGAGATCGCCATCGATATGGGAATTGAAAACCTCCTCATATACGGAGACTCCCAACTGGTCGTTAGTTAAGTAAACGGCGACTACCAAACATGCAAGCCAGTGCTGGTGAAGTACGGCGAGAAGGTGCAGCAACTGTTGACCCAAATCCCCTCCTACACCTTGGAAAGCATACCGCATGCCGAAAATAGCAAAGCGGATGTATTAGCCAAGCTAGCTAAAGAACTAGCTGATGAGAACCTCGATGATGTAAGAATTGTGGTACAAAGCCGTCGGGTTCTTGCTCCGGCAAAAATATCTCCGGAATCGTCCGAGGAAAAGGAAGCAACCGAGCAGAAGGCCATGCAAATAAAAGACCAAGAAACGGCTGAAGATTGGAGAGAAGTCTTCATAGATTACTTCAAATGCCGTCGAACACCCGAAGATGCGTCCTCAAGATATCAGCTTATGAAACGAGTTCTGTCTTTCGCCCTCGTCAACAATACTCTGTACAAAAGGTCGTTCAATTCTTTGTGGTTGAGATGCCTGGGACCTGTCGAAGCGAAAAGAGTCGTTCAGGAAGTTCATGACGGACTCTGCGGTTCTCACCAAGCGGGCCCGAACATGAAGTTGAAGATCAAACGGATGGGTTACTATTGGCCCACGATGATCCAGGACTGCCTCGAGTATGCGAAGCAATGCCACTCATGCCAAATTCATGGGGACTTTATCCACCAGCATCCAAATCCACTCCATCCAACGGTGGCTAGCTGGTCATTCGAAATATGGGGAACTGATATAGTCGGCCCCATCGAACCAGCATCATCCAGAGGACATCGTTTCATCCTAGCGACCACCGACTACTTCTCCAAATGGGCAGAAGCAGTACCGTTGAGGGAAGTGAAAACGGAGAACATCCTCCACTTCTTCAAGACGCACGTCATTTATCGATTTGGAACTCCGCGACGGATCATCTCCGATAACGGGCCAGCTTACAGAAGCCACAAAATCAGTCGCTTCGCGCAACAACACAACATAGACTGGAGATATTCCTCGGTTTATAATCCGCGAGCTAACGGTCTGGCCGAAGCTTTCAACAAGACCTTGACGAAGATCATGAAGAAAACGGTGTCCCGAAATAAGAAGGACTGGCATGAGAGGCTACAAGAAGCTCTCTGGGCGTATCGAACTACGTTCAAGACAGCCACAAACACAACGCCATATGCGTTGGTATTCGGTACAGAAGCGGTACTCCCCCTCGAGATAGAATTGCCCTCTTTACGAGTGGCGGTCCATTACGAGCTGACGAACGAAGAAAATGCCCACCTTCGGCTTGAAGAGCTTGATGCCCTTGATGAAACCTGGCTCATAGCGCAACAAAATCTGGAGGTTTACAAAGCAAAGATGACCCGCTCATACAAAAGATTGACCAGGCCGAGGACGTTCCGTCAAGGCGAACTCGTGCTAATTGTCAAAAGACCTATGATCCCCAATCGCGCCAAGCGGGGAAAATTCGAGCCAAACTATGAAGGCCCGTACATCATAAACAAGGTCTACCAGGGTGGAGCGTATCTACTCATGGACATGCACGGTGAAAGGCCTTTCAGGCCAGTGAACGGTCGCTTCCTGAAGAAATACTACGCTTAACGGGTCAAGGCCTAGGTCAATGATAGATGACGACGACTATGTCCGCTCGCTATCTTCCTAAGCCCGAACTCTAGGTAGTAACCAGCGTCCTTAACGGCGGACCGAAACGTCCTTAAACTAACGGCGGACCGAAACGTCCTTAAACTAACATCGGACCGAAACGTCCTTAAACTAACAATGGACCACTATGTCCTAAAACTAGTCGTTGACCGAGATGTCGATAAACTACGGTGGATTGCAGCGTCTCAAAGCCGATACAAAAATAAAATAAAATAAATAAATAAATAAAAACGGTATGTCCATAAGCAAAATGGGCACGGATGAAAACCCGAAAGGGCTCCGTGAGTAAAAACAGCAGGGCTACGGGCGAGTGTTTGTGAAAACCCGAAAGGGCGCAACCTCGTTAAAAGACACTTACAGGGTCCTCACGACCTGGTAAGGAGAAACCACCCGCGTGAGATCCTTACGACTCACAAGGGAGCAACACACCTAGGAGTCCTCACGACTCCTAAGAAGAAATTACACTTGCGAGATCCTCACGACTCGTAAGGAGAACTCTCTTATGGGACCCTCACGGCTCATAAGATTTGAAAGTCTTAAGTTATAGAAACCTGAACCTGTTCTTAAGCAAACCCCCCACAACCTTCGACATTGCCCTACAAGTGGCTCAATACTGACCCTTGTATACAATCCACGGGCACGAATAAACGTTTCCCTAACCAAGTCCCATCGGTGACTAGGGATATGTTCACACGGCAAGCAACCCTTGCAAGTCCTCTCGACTTATAAGAAGAAGACCCTTTTGTAAGATCCTTACGACTTGCAAGAGGACATGCACTTAGGAATCCTCACGATTCCCAAGGAGAAAACACACCTGTAAGATCCTCACGACTCGCAGGGAGAAATACCTTTATGAGACCCTTACGGCTCATGAAGTCAAAAGCCTTAGTCGACAGGCCCCTTAACCCTGTTTACTAAGCCACCTTTGTTCAACATCGACAGAGGCAAATGATGATTCACTCCTGGAAACATCCCAGTTGTAGCGGTGCTGATGCCGAAATCGGTGTCTAAAATCCAAGCTTGCAGCGAAAAGGCTAGCGAGCCACACATGCATACGAAATAGCCGAAATGATGGAGCAACTTGCAATAAAAAGCAGCAAGTAAAAATGTATGCATGAGAAATAGCCGAAATGATTGGGCAACTCGCAATAAAAAGCAGCGAGTAAAAAATAAAATAAATAGCCGAAATGATTGGGAACCGCGAAAAAAATAGCCGAAATGATGGGGCAATCGCGACCTTCGCGATATAAAAGCTGAAATGATAGAGCATCGCGGAAAAAGAAATAAAATAAAAATGAAATCCACGCCCTACAGGTGATGTTACATCTATCCCTGTATACAATCCAGGGGCGCAAACAAAGAAGGGATCATACTCCCCCCCAGGTTTCATCATAAGAAGAAGTCAAATCTCGACGGTTCACCGATAGCCTAGAGATCATCTCGACGTTCGTCTCATTGCAGCAGACACAACATCAAGTAAAGCGGAACAGCGACACCTCCCAGTTCCATGGCTCGCCGGCATACAGCTGACCGAGAGTCAAATTCCGACTTCATGAAATATAGACAAAGCAAAATTCCTGGTTACGTGGAACGCGGATAACGTCACTCTTTGACCCCGTGGAAAACGTCCAGAGCGGATCTTGGTCCTTGCCAAGCACGGCCATGAACCCGTGTGAAGCATCCAGAGTGGAGCCTAGTCCTCGCCGAGCACGGCAGTGAACCAGTGTGAAGCATCTAGAGCAAAATTCCTGGTCACGTGGAACGCGGATAACGTCACTCTTTGACCCCGTGAAAACGCCCAGAGCGGACCCTGGTCCTCGCAGAGCACGGCAGTGAACCCGTGTGAAGCATCCAGAGCGGAGCCTAGTCCTCGCCAAGCACGGCAATGAACCCGTGTGAAGCATCTAGTGCAAAATTCCTGGTTACGTGGAACGCGGATAACGTCACTCTTTGACCCCGTGGAAAACGTCCAGAGCGGATCCTGGTCCTTGCCAAGCACGGCTATGAACCCGTGTGAAGCATCCAGAGCGGAGCCTAGTCCTCGCCGAGCACGGCAGTGAACCCGTGTGAAGCAACTAGAGCAAAATTCCTGGTCACATGGAACGCGGATAACGTCACTCTTTGACCCCGCGGAAAACGCCCAGAGCGGAGCCTGGTCCTCGCAGAGCACGGCAGTGAACCCGTGTGAAGCATCCAGAGTGGAGCCTAGTCCTCGCCAAGCACGGCAGCGAACCCGTGTGAAGCATCTAGTGCAAAATTCCTGGTTACGTGGAACGCGGATAACGTCACTCTTTGACCCCGTGGAAAACGTCCAGAGCGGATCCTGGTCCTCGCAGAGTACGGCAGTGAACCCGTCTGAAGCATCCAAAGCGGAGCCTAGTCCTCGCCAAGCACGGCAGTGAACCCGTGTGAAGCATTTAGTGCAAAATTCCTGATTACATGGAACGCGGATAACGTCACTCTTTGACCCCGCGGAAGACGCCCAGAGCGGAGCCTGGTCCTCGCCAAGCACGGTAGTGAACATGTGTGAAGCATCCAGAGCAAATATCGGACTGTGGAGTCCTTAAAATACACGGACTATGATGTCCTTAACCTCGACCGTAATGTCTTAAAACTAAACGATCAACCACCATGATTCTATACTGATTCTACCTTGGTTTGAGGGTACATCTCTTCACTCCTTTGATACCTGGCGTTGTAATTCCTCAACGTCTTCAAAGAGGTGACGGGTCCCAGTAATCACCCATTGGACTGTGGAGTCCTAAAATCCACGGACTATGAGGTCCTTAACCTTGACCGTGATGTCTTAAAACTAACATTGGACCGTGGAGTCCTTAAACCCACGGACTATGAGGTCCTTAACCTTGACCGTGATGTCTTAAAACTAACATTGGACTGTGGAGTCCTTAAACCCACGGACTATGAGGTCCTTAACCTTGACCGTGATGTCTTAAAACTAACGTTGGACTGTAGAGTCCTTAAACCCACGGACTATGAGGTCCTTAACCTTGACCGCGATGTCTTTAAACTACGGTACCTCGGAGAACATCCCAAAGCAACCCCTGACCCCATGAAATACGGATAAGGGTGACCGTACTCAGCACTTGTGGATCCTCACGACCTGCAAGGAAGAAAACTCTCTTGTGAGATCCTTACGACTCCCAAAGGAAAACCCGCTTAAGAATCCTCACGATTCTTAAGAAGAACTTACGCCTATGGGATCCTCTCGACCTGTAGGGAGAAAAACTCCTTATGAGACCCTCACGGCTCGTAAAGCTCAAAAGCCTAAGGAGGCGGATCTTAACCCTGAATCCTAAGCCATCGCTACCCTGCAAGTAGGCCAAGATAAATTGTCCGCAGAACACATTCAATAAAAAGGGGACACACCACTGAGAAGAAAAATATGTCTTTATTCATAAACCAAAACGGATACAAAGTACAATTCATGAAAGAACAAAAAGAAAATACTCTCATTCAGGAGTATGTACAAAAAAGAAAAAAAAATACAAGTTTTTCAAGCCGACGGGCGATTCAGCAATTCTGCTAGCTTATCCTGCTTTTGCTGGGCCGCAGCTTCATGATCTAGGATCGCCAGGAGACGGGCCTCCGCCTGAGCTTGCTGGGCCTGATAGGAGGCAAGCCGACCTTCAAGCTCTTTCTCGGTGGCCTTGTGAGCCTCGACCCTCTCGCGAGTGAACACGGCAGCTTTATCAAGAGCCACCGCCTCTTTGATAGACTCTTGAAGCACCTGCCAGAGCTCATACGCTTTGTTGGCTTTGGCTGCAAGGCTGGTCTGAAGCTCGCTCAATGCCTTAGAGGCCAGCTCCCTCTTCGAGAATTTACGGCCGAGCTTCTTCTCGCACGACGTCATGTTTGCCGCGCACCGTGCTATCAGCCCCCGTAACTCCGCCTTTGTAGTCACAGCCTCCGAGGAAAGGTGGGAACATTCAAGGGCGTGCAAGCAAGCCTCCACCTGCCGACAGAACTCCACCCAGACTCGCACCACCTCTTCACTATGGTAGGTGGCAAGAAAAGGAAGAGAACCGTTAGCTTCGTCGGCAAATGCTTCAGCTGTGGTCGCGCTGCCAGCACGGAGCTCCTCAATCAAAGATGATAAGGAAACAAGGCTTAATTAGGCCAAGCGTTTTGAAGCCCGCAGAGCATAGGGGCCGGGCAGCATAACGATGCGCGATTCCAACGCTATGGAGGCTGGCAGGGCTGTTCAGATTTGAAAGATGTCAATAAAACTCTTAAGCAAAAGAACAAATGGAACTATAATGAAATGTCACTAACCTACGGTCATGTAAGTAGGAGCTGAAGGTTCCCCTGGCCCTTCAACGACTTCGACCTCGTCGTCAGCTTCCAAAACTGTAAGAGACATCAACGTCATTTCGCAAAATGGCAACGATGCTATAATAAAAAATAGCGAACAACACTAACCTTGCCCAGAGGAAAGGACAATGCGCTGAGGGGAGATCGCCTGCGGAGTTGCCATCTCCAATAAATGCTAAAACGATTGCCGAGGCGACAAATCAGCAATAGCGGCCGCCAGCCCGCGCAATTATGGGGAAGACAAAAGAGTTCAGACCACGGAAAGATTGTTAATTTAAAATGCAGAAGGTTACCTTCAACACTCCTCCCGTTCTGAGTCGGGGGGATAGCGGCTTCGACGGCCTCTGCCGCGACCTCGGGCTCCAACAAAAAGAGGGTAGTCCCGACTACCTCCATCTCAGCCTCTGGGCCGCCTTCGGGGAGAGTCGTTGGGGGTGGTGACCACCAAAGGAGCCTCCCCCAAAGGAGCAAGCGCTCCGTGATCAATAACTGCCACTGGGGGCTCTATTGTAAGAGGAGCAGCCTCATTAACCCCCTCCACATCGAGCAATGCTTCATCGAGAATGTCGACAGGCTTTAGCTTCAATAAGCCTGTAGGGGCCTCCCCCATCGTCGAAGATTCTGCACAATTCACATAAGAATAAGGATACATACATACAGGCATAAACAATCTGAAATGCTACAAAGAAGTATAAAAGCATACCAATGCGTAACGAAGCCTTCAATATGGCTTCTTCAAGCCGCTGCTCCTTCTCAAGGATGCGTGCTCGCCGGGGTTCGAGGGTGGACTCGTGGCCGCCGGTCCATAAAGAAAGCGCGTCCGCTGCATCCTCTGAAGCAGTCTGCTTCAAGGCCTTTTCCCCCCATTCCCCCAAAGGGCCTATAAACCGCCGTCGAATCCATGAGAGGTCTTCGTAAAAATTACAGCAGGATATGTCTTCTTCGGAACCCTGGCGTTCTGAGACGCGTCTTTGGAACGCCTTATAGCCTCAGCCAACTGCGCGGCTTCCTCAGCGGCTGAACTAGGAAAAAGTAGTTCAGCATTTGATGCCGGTAAGGTCAACAGCTCATCTTCAAGAATGGGCTCAGACTCCGTTAAAGAGTCGAGCAAATTAGTAGCCACCTTCCTCCGACGCTTGGACCTAGAACCAGTCGCCGAGGACGACCGCTTCCTTCCCGCGGAGCCTTGGTGCGGAGCCGGCCCACGTCGCCCTCAACACCCTCATCCCTGTCACCCTCACCCGGTGCCACAACCGAGGATGATACCGCCATTGTCGATGCCACGGAGGGTGGTGCTGCCTCGGGTGGCGGCACTACTACCGGAGCCCGTCTATCCCGCGGCCGAGTACCCAGGGGCATACCAGCTGTTGGAGTAAGATCCACCCCCGACTCCCCCGGAATAAACGCGGTGCCAATATCCCTTAGAGGGAAGCGGACCGGGGCGCGCGGTCGCAGCGTACCTCCCGCGGCCGAAACTTGAGTAGGGGCACCGTGACTGTGAAGTACCCTTCTTTCCTCAATGATAACCGGGTTGATTCGATGGAGATACCAACCCGTGAACGACCCCATGCATCGGGGGATGTAATCGCCATCAGGTATCATGAATTGAGAACCGGTGTTCAGCCTCACAAAATGATGGGCGGCATCTCGAACGGCCTCGAGCGAAAAAACCGGCGCGACTATGAAAGCTTCGAACGGGACACCCTGATCATAGCCGAACTGCCGGGCAAAGCGGTGCGGATTGTACCGCATGAAAAGGGTCGCGCTATCCTGACGGAATACCAGGTAACCAGGTCTAATTGCATATAAGCGCGCGGCCTCCCGGGGCTTCAAAATGGGCGCGTTATCTTTCGACCGGTCCCAAAGCGGCTGGGCCGAACCCGTGGAAGAAGATAAGACCCGATCATTAAATATTAATCCGCCGGCAGTAGCGTAAGGAGAAATCAACGCCCGAATAGCCCCGAATTGAGTTGGGTCAGCGGCAGAAGCATCCACCAATAGCATAAGCCGAGGGAAAGTGTAGGCGTCGTAGAACGCGGGCCTTTGATGCATAGCGAAAGCACCTAAAATGTACATCTCGATCCAAGACGTAAAGTAATGAAGCGGAAAGTTTACCACCTCTACGCCAGGAGTGGAAGTGATAGCTGCAGCGCCCAACCCGTGATAAAGATGCGCCAACGCCGGGATGCCAATGGCCAACCGCGTTCCCTCAGCTATACGGTGAGCTGGATAGATGACCGAAACTCTCATAAAGCGGCAATGCATAGGAATGACAAACCAACTAAGCCAGACACTGATGAACCCAACGAAGAACATCTCCTCGTCCATGCCGGGAGCTGCAATGGATTCAAAAGAAATCGGTGACATTATGGGGATGTAGTATTGCGGTAGATCCGATTCTTTAGTCGACAGCTTTTTCGGACCAAACCCAAAGGGGTCGTTGATATTCGCAAACTTCGGAGCTGTTTTCGACAGAGCGCTCTCGCGAAGGAAACATGCGATGAAGCTCTTAAAGGTAACGCCTTGCTCCTCGGATTCGGTGAACAGTCTATCAAAGATACCCAGCACGTTGATCAGGCTGGGACGCTTGTGACGGACGGCGTTCTTAGCAGACAAACCGTCAAGCGGTGAGGGCTCGGGTTCAAAGATGTATTCATCAGAGGGCAGCAACTCCTCATAAAGTGTCCCACGGATTGGCAGCCCTAAGATCTCATAAAATTCCCCCAAAGAGATCGAAACCTCTCTGTCCCCCAGAAGAAAGGTGTTGGTAGGGAGATTCCATTGATTCAAGAACGCCTTAACCCGCCAAACGTACGGGGATTGATAATGGAAGAGCGATGCATATATTGCCTGGTAAAGCCCCACCTTCTGCAGCCGCGCACGATGGGTAGCAAGGACGTAGCGAGCCCAGAGAAGGTAGCCCGTAGGATGCCGAGGAGTGAGCCCTATCTTATAAATCTGTCCCCATGGGTGGGTCTCACCCTGACAAATGCGGCATCCCAGGATGTCTATAGCGGGGATCGGATGGTTCGGGATACTGGTTGTTGAAGGCTCGAGTCGTCCCGTTGGAGTCCAGTTTGGCATCTCCACAGTGAAAACCGTCCTCGGAGGGTCCATCAGCAAGAACGGGAAAGTGGGCTCTGTCGGCACTTCACAGAGAAAACTCCGGCGACCCCGGATGTGTCACGTCCCGAAAGTACGGAACATGACCGGCACTTAAACTACGAAACGTCTCGAGGCGTACGTAATCTAAGTAAGCCGAAAACCCAGAAATCCAAACCAAGAAAAGTAGTAGAGTGAAGGAAAACAAATTTAAAATCAAGTAGTTTTAATAGCATAAGCCGAATTATGCGGTTTTAAAAACATCAAATATTTCCTGAAAATTTCGGCAGAGTCTCCTTTGTAAATACTGGCTCCCAAACGGGATACAACATGAATAGTATACGAAATCAATAAAAGGCATCCCCAAGCGGAAGCTAGCTCTTCGTCAAACGACGGTCACAACCATACAAGCAATATAATATACAACGCCAAGAGCGAGGATCAAAACTCAAAAGGAAACTCAAAACAACAAGAAATCCACAGAAATACAACGCGCGACTCTAGGGTCGAAAGAATAACATCACTGGTCTCTATCTCAAAAATAAATACATGTTTGGTTGATGGAATTTACTAGATACAACTGAATAATATTATACAAGGTAATATGATGGGCACGATACCAATAAACCTACCTACTAGCAAGTCACCCGAACGAAACTGTGCTCGCAAAGCCGTAATGAAACCTGTACGGCAAACCTGCAAGAAAACTGGGGCACAACGGGGGTGAGTTGCCAACTCGTGAATAGAAAAACATCTACGAATAGAAATCGCATGTATGATGCAATCATAGGTCATACGATCATAATATATAATCCTCAAATATATAACCAGCAACCCATAACCATGACCAGGGCAAATATCTAACCCAAGTGTAATCCTATGTGCCCGTGTCAGTGCTTCAGGTAGCAATGTATCATATGGATGATGTATGAATGTGTGAAACAGAATGCATGTACTGAAGAAAACAGCTTTCATAAATCAGTGAGATTTCTGTATTTTAAAAATGAGGCACCATAAATGAAATCAGCATAAAACAGTGCCCAGCATCGACACAAAACAAGTGTCCAAATATCTTGATATCTTTGTATCACAATCTCTGTACCTTAATATCTCAAAATCTCAATGTCTCAATCACAATATCTAGGGCGCCGTCAGTCCAGACCGGCCCCTACCATCCATCTCAAGACCACGACGGTATCCTCCGGATATCCGACGCATCGGGTAAAATCACCGGTCGGTCGTGCTCCCCTGCACAGGCTCAATGTCAACAACACGATCTTCTTGCCCCGGGGTACCGCACCGGACCCACCATGTACCCGAAACGGTTCATCCATCTCCTCGAATCAGGTCTCGAAATCCATCAGCAAACTCATGGTGGACGACTCATACATCATGGGAAAACCGCACTTTTTATTTAAAAGAGGGGAAAGAAGCTTATACAAGTTTTGCGGTTTTCCCCCAAATCCAGAAAATCTCATGGAAATCCGAATCCAAATCATCAATAGCATGTAAAACCATGAATATAGGCATGAGAATCCATGAATACGGCATAACAATGAATAACAGTATGCATGAAGTGACAAGTAATAACTACAATATCTAAGCTGGCATATAAGGTAAGTACACTAATATCATGTCAAACTACTAGCTATCAAGCTAAGTTAAGCAATAATATTTTCTAAGGTGTACGTGACATGGCAATTACCGATGAAGATGTGTGTGAGCCGGCAAGTAAGTGTACGTGGTACATACGCATCATCGGTAATGGTGCCGGTGTCCTAACAGCATAATATCAACAATGCAATATGAAATAACAATGTAAATATGCGATGTGGAGCGAGCAACCATAATGAGCGGGAGCTAAATATTAAACAATGGTGCCATGTGAAATAACACGAATCGTGGGGTTTTGAAAATAAGGGCTACGGTGGTTTTAAGAAAGGATACGTCTTTTGAAATATCCGTAGATCCCTTGACCTGTCTTTTAAAATAGCCATGATCCGCTAGTTTTGAAATAGGTAGGAGTCTAATCTAATCTAACAACTACACTAAACTATACGACTGAACTAACAAGCTGAACTACAGGTAAGGAAACCGCCTATCATCTGAGTCGATACATATACATACCTGTATATGTATAGTCGGTGATCCCGCCTCAAAAATATCATATCCGATACCATATCTATAATCAGACATCCCAAGTCAAGAGTGCGGATCAATCATCAATATATAGCTCGTACATAAATCCGTCGTACGGCATCCCAAATCTGGGTACGGGTCAATATCACATTCATCATACTATTCATCCGGTATCCTCTTTATCAAATATCATGATCGGGGTACTGATCTACGTCTAGTATGATACTGATACCGCCTAAGTATGCATGCACGTGTGTGAAAACACTACGTCAAGGACCCGCTACAACGTCATGTCGTATCTCAAATACGAACCCTGCCATATCACCGATCTCACGGCCTCAAATCAAATCTCATCGACTCATCTCAAATCCCAAGTACTATCCTCATCATCCATGCGTGTGTATATGAATGTATATATGCATAGTCCCATACCCACGCGTATATACATATATACACATCCCCATCTACGCATAAGAAAGTAATGTATGCAAGTCTGTGTGTGCGTATGTGGGTATAACAACTACTCTAGGGTTTCGCAACTAACCCAAAGCTAATCCATGAACACATAATCATATCATGAATAAACATTCTCGTATCATAAAACACCTATATAAACATATATTTATGAACTATACTACGGACTGCGGGGGTGCTATACGCCATCCACCCGACTTCTCCCCGTAGATATAAATCTACTCACCTGATCTGAGCTCGCCGGTGCCGACGTCGTCACGCGCTTGCTTGTCGTCTCGAAGTCCACCTGGGGTACCTACATGTCGCCACGTATTGTAACGCATAAAAACCAAATCCGAAATCGAAACGGTATACGAAAACCAATTCGGCACGCGTATCACGCATAGGTCAAAACCTATCGTCTACGCATGCAAGAATAGCTAAACCAACCCTCGATATCGATGTACAAATATCAAACCATCGAGAAAAACCCAAACACACTCATTTGCACATTCACAAACACTAATTATAATATGAAATAGGTTAAAATTCACAAAAACCCCAAACTCACTTTAAAAGCTATTTTTCCGAAAAACCTAGCAAGCAAGGTTTACCGTTTTAGTACAAAACTTGATGTTTTAACAATTCTAATGGCAATAATACTTATTAAATATCTTAAATAAGTCATAAAAACCATTTCCGCAATTTAATCTCATTAAATTTCATTAACCCCAAAATTCTAGTTTACAATTAACCAATTTTAACAATTTTATAGCAAAAATGCACAACAACAATTTAGTTTGGATTAGCATGATCTAAGTTGCTAAAAAACATATTAAAATGTTAATAATTTCATGAAAAACTTAATTATATTTTAATCTCAATTATATATGTATTTCACTAAACCTAGTTAGCAAAAATGCTTAATTTGGACATTTTAAATGTTACAAATTTGGAAGTTAACAACTAGATTAATTTTTCTATAGCTTAGCATGATAACTACACCATTAAACCATGATCAATGATAAAAACCCTCACTTGGTAACAATTTCCCTTTTCTAGAATTTCAAGATTGGAGCTAGAACCCAAATTAAACAAAATGAAGTAATTAGCAACTCATTAAACAATTTAGTTAGGAATTATACCTCACAAACCTTAAATCTAGCTTGCAACTTAACCATCCCAAAATGCTCTCTTGCTCCCAAAATCCACGCTTGAATGGCCAAGGAAAATTGGATGAAGGTTAAGTAAAGAATTGGTGAGATTTAGCATTGATTTTTTTTTGATGAATTTTATAGAATTTTCATGATAATTGGAGTGGGGAAAATGGGGATTTAGGGGGCTTCCTTGCTCGGCCAGCAGGAAGGTAGCAGGAAGGTGAGGGGAGAGAGTGAGGTTTGAGTGTAGGAAAGAATTCCAAGTCAAAGAAAAGAAAGCCCAAACTTCAATCACCTCACACCATACCTCATTTAAATCAATTCTTTAATCTTTTCTTTATTTTTTTCTTTTAAATTTGAGGAGAATGAAGTGGTGAAGTGAGGGGTGGGGGCTGCACTGTAGCAAGGCCGGCCATGAAGAGGGGAGAGAGAGTGTGGGTATGTGTGGTTAATTGTAGAAAGCTTCATTATTACCTATATTAATTTATTTTTCTTTTATTATTTACTTAGCTTAAAACTAACTAGAACTTTGAGACAAATTTCCAATTAAAACCTGTTACAAACTATGTTTCCAACATGTCATGGTTCACTTTTTGTTAAATTAACCCATTCCAATTTGTATTTATCACTAATTAAATGTAATAGTGACGGCTTAAAATAATATTAAAATAATTAATTTCGGAAAATTTTTCAGAAAATTAGAAATTTTACTAGTGGCTCAATAAACACCAAACACTAGCAATTTCATAGCTAGAATATGTATATTTAATTTTATAATAAAGATATTTATATTTTGACTTTTTACAGAAAACCCCCTTATTTTACCGATTTTCCGAAATTTCACCGAAACGATTTTCAAAACGTTACAGGATGATATGACTGTACCAAGTCCCCTATAGAAGTAGGTTGGTACAGTTCGGGTCATGAGCCCGGATCATCGCTATCGCTTCCTCGTCAGATGGTGATTGAGGAAAAGCGGCCTCCGAGCGAGTAAAGGGAAAGTACGGAACAGAAGCCATTGCACCTGAAATAAAGTAAAAGAAAACTGTCAAAAGCGAAGCCAGCAATATATATACATGCATGAACATGAAGACAGTTGAAGAAAGCGACAGCAGACTCTTTTTATGGAACCATTGGCTACAAAACACATGGCCCCCACAGAATCAAGTTGACGGCTCGTTAATAATGAGACCAAGCAATTGTAATAAGACAAAGGGGATATCCTCATTAAATAGGCAGTGGGTTTCAAATGGCCCTATACATTCTCCTAAAAGACATCCACCTTGGACTCTACAACAAATCACACAGGATCGAGGGAATTAAATTCCCAGAAAAGACATCATTGCAAGCTTCGTCTTCGTTGAGTACAGAAGGACAACCTAGGGTAAGGAAACCCTAAGAAGCCTCCAGGGGAAGAACTTAGTTCTTCACAGGAATTAAATTCCTTTTGAAAAGGGGAATTAAATTCGGGGAAACTTTTTTTCTGTGGACGGAGTTAAACTCCATGGATTTGAACTATCACCGTCATCTCCCTGAAGGATCAGATGAACCCTAAAGAGATTCACTGTTGAAGATTAAATGGTTTCATATTTCGGTTGAAAAACTTAAAGGAAAATGGGTTCATATTAAAAGGGTGAAACCCTTGAGGTGGATTTAAAATCCAGATAATTTTATGTATAAAAGTTCTTCGTCCGCTCAAGATGATTACCTGAGGAAGAGGAATCGGTCAAACAGAGTTAAACTCTGGAAAGTTTTTGAGGCAGAGAACTAAGCTCTGGAAACGAGAATTAAATTCTCAAAGTGAAAAGTTGTAAGGAAGAAGATAAGCAAAAGTGGAGGCGCTTCTGAAGTGACCCCTATATTTATAGGATGTGATGGAGACGTTTCATCTCCCCGATTCCCTAGATGGATCCAACGGTTACAAAAGAGACAGCGTTGCACTCACGTGCAAACACGTAAGAACAACGCTGTGGGGGCATTTGTTCCCTGATTAAAAATCAGGAAAGGATTCAGAAGAGGCATCACGTGCTCACACGTGACCAGTGGTCACGTGTTGGCACGTGACGTTTAAAGCAGCAGCACAAAGCTCATTCAAGAAAAAGCTCCAGAAAAGGCATCACGTGCTCACACGTGACCAGTGGTCATGTATTGGCACGTGACGGATGAGCAGCGGCCAGAGAACAGAGCGCAAAAGGAGAGAAGCCCATTCCAGGGGGGGTCACGTGCCTACACGTGACCAGGGGTCACATGCGTACACGTGACCAACGGTCACGTGGCCACACGTGACCAGCCTCAAGAGCCTTATTTTTATGACAGAATTAAATTCTGAGAAAAGATCTCTCAAGTCTTTCCAAAATGGAAAAGAATTATTTGGAACCGATGGATTAAAAATCTGAAGGTGATTAAAT
This sequence comes from Agapanthus africanus, assembly GCA_030015575.1. Lineage (NCBI taxonomy): Eukaryota > Viridiplantae > Streptophyta > Magnoliopsida > Asparagales > Amaryllidaceae > Agapanthus > Agapanthus africanus. Next base: position 122,660,975 of record CM057350.1, on the reverse strand, counting down.
ATCACCAATTTATGGAAAAATCTTGGACTTGGAAAGATTTCCCCCTTAAATCTAACCGAAATAATAAAGAGATACATTTGGATTTAAAATCCAATGGTGAATAAAATTCACCTAATAATCTAAAGGCCCGGATTAATGATAAACATAAATCAAATCTCTCAATAAACAAATCAAATCTTTCAATGAAAGATTCACTAAAACTGATTGATCCTCTTCCTTCTCCTATAAATAGGAGCCAAAGGAGAGAGTTTAAAAGAAGAGAGAGAGAAATATACAGAGACATATACAGAGACATATACAGAGAGAAAGAGAGATAGAGCCTTGAGATTTCGGAAGAAATTGATCCTCTGCAAAAGAAAACCCTAAGTAAGAAAGGAGAGGCTTAAAAAGAGAATTTAATTCTCAAAAGAGTTTAACTCTTAGATAAAGAAAAGAACTTAATCCTTTCTCTGGTGGAGGATCTGCAAAGTGCACATCTCCCCATGAATTGAGAATTTAATTCTCATTGGGTTGAGATCCTGCCATGCAGATCTAAAACACAGAGGAGGAACTGAGTTTTGAGAATTTAATTCTCACTAAATGATAGGAATTCAATTCCTTTGAGATAAAATTAGGGTTTAACCCTATGATATAGGAATTTAATTCCTTCAAAATGAACAGAACTAGGGTTTAACCCAATTTGAGAACATAATTCTCTCAAAACTCACAGGAATTTAATTCCCTTAAGAAAAGAAATTAGGGTTTAACCCTATTAAGAATACAATTCTTCAGAAGAAAACAGGAATTTAATTCCCCTAAAGTTTGTTGCTAGGGTTTAACCCTATGAAGAAATTAATTCTTAAAAGATGAACAGATCTTTAAAACATGAAAAGAGCCAGAGTCACGTGCTACCACGTGACCCCCGCAAAGACCCACAGAAAAGAACTTTGAAGCAACACCTCACGTGTTACCACGTGACTCCTGCGAAGACCTATAAAAAAGAACTTTGAGGCAACGCCTCACGTGCCCCACGTGATCTCAAAAGCTCACAGAGAAAAAGATGAAAGGAAACAGAAAAGAGTTCTAGGGCGCCCTCACGTGTCGACACGTGACCCCTAATGAACATTCTAACAGATCAAAGCGTAAGCCCCCGTCACGTGCCCACATGTGATGGCTTTCAGAATTACAAGTGTTAAACACTTATCTGTAGAACAAAATAAAGAGCTCTAGGGTGCTCTCACATGCTACCACGTGACCCCTTGGCTGAAGCTTTGACAGTCAAACACCAAAATTCTCATCACGTGACAGCACTTGATACTTCAAAGTATTCAATACTTTTGACTGAACAAAATAAGAGGAATCAGGGCGCTCTCACGTGTTCACACGTGACCCCTCTTACCTTAGTGTTTAAACACTAAATTGTAACCTCTGTAGTCAGTGTTTAACACTGATTTTCTTAGTGTTTAATACTAATTTGGAAAACTCTATCTGAAGTGTTTAACACTGATTTCCTTAGTGTTTAACACTAACTTGAAAACTCTGTTCCCAGTGTTCAACACTGATTATCTTTTAGTGTTTAACACTAGCTTGTTAATCTTATTCCCAGTGTTCAACACTGCCGGTCTCTAGTGTTTAACACTAGCTTTAGCCCAATTGGCTAAGTTTCCAGAGGCTAAGCCTCTCCTTTAATGAACCAACAGAGGGCCAATATCCCAAACATGATTGGACTTAGCCCAAGCTGGCCATAAGTCCTCAATTCAAACTCAACTGGGCCAATGGGCTCATAATATAATAATTGATCTTAGTTTCCAAATTGGACTGCAGATCATTTAATCTACCTTGGTTTAAGGGTACATCTCTTCACTCCTTTGATACTTAGCGTTGTAATTCCTCAACGTCTTCAAAGAGGTGACGGGTCCCGATGACCACACATTGATACGGACTGTGGGGTCCTTAAACTCATGGACTATGAGGTCCTTAACCTTGACCGTAATGTCTTAAAACTAATGCCGGACTGTGGATTCCTTAAATCCACGGACTACGACGTCCTTAACCTTGACCGGAATGTCTTAAAACTAACAACGGACTATGACGTTCTTAACCTTGACCGTGATGTCTTAAAACTAATGCCGGACCGTAGAGTCCTTAAATCCACGGACTACGACGTCCTTAACCTTGACCGCAATGTTTTAAAACTAACATTGGACCGCAATGTCCTTAAACTACCTATAGACCGCAATGTCATTAAACTAAACAACAGGGCTCCCCTAATCGCTCTCTTGTCGGATCTAAACGATCCCGTTAAGTTGATCTTAGTCTAAAACTAGACTAACGCATCCTTAACAAACGTTTAAGTCGATCTTAGTCTCAAGGGAGATTAATGTATCCTTAAACACAACCCCCAAACCCAAATCTTAGATAATACGGATTTGGACTAGTCCACGCCCTACGGGCGACGACATAAATAAGTCTCCGTATACAATCCACGGGCAACTAAACACAAATCAAACACACACGACACGAAGTGACCATCTGGAGAAGGAGAAAGTTGTTACCGCAATGCAGTAGCGTAATTAACTGCAGGGGCTTGCGCCTGTAGGGAAGAGCGTCCCCACAATCAAAAACCCCTCAAACGAGGGGGAATCTGACGAAGTCTGCTACATCGGACGCATCCGTCTAAACCTTCGATACACGGTGCCATAAATCAACTTGGCATCTTCGGAGAGGTGGACGGATAGCACCAATTAGCATCTGCCCCGAATTTCAGGCAAGACGTCCACGTCGCGCCGTATTTCGGAGGGGAACAGGTTATAAATGAACAAGCATGAGTAATATCAGCACAATAAACCAGATCAGGTGATATGATAAGCAATTAGGTACTGATTAAATTATAACGATGCATGGTTATCACTTTGCGTTCAAGGGATGGTGTCACATTACTTAACTACAGCATAACTAAAATGGATGTTTACTCATGTTATCAGGTATTAAGAAATTTTAGGGATGCATGATATATAAATATGTTCATTGGATGAAATCCTAGCTAAAACAGGTTAAAATGCACATGAGTGTCCGATGGAGCAAAACTATATAGAGAATACCATAGGCCGTGTCAATAGTTAAAATGTGATTAAAATATATAAATGTGGTTATTGGGTTTAATAAAATAAATGCACACGGTAGGTTTCAAGTTTGGAAAGTAAAATGATATAACGCGACATCGAGCATGAAAAAGGAAAATCATGGTACTAAGGTTAGACTACGGGTTTAATGAGCCATAAAATGTATATGCAATATATTAATTAGCATGTAGCAAGTTTTACTTGCCTCGACGGGTCGCGATACGGAAAACGGAACGTTACGCGTCGGCGGGGAAATATCGCGACGTGCGCACGGTTCACGGAATGAACCCAAACGAGGAACGGCGGAGTCACACGGGTCAGGGGTCCTCGCTGGGTCGTCGGGAAACGTCGTCGGCACGACCGGATTCCGGCGAACGGACAAAACAGTGAACCATAAAGATACAAGCAAGCATGAATTAAAAGAGAATAGAAGATTAAGAAGAAAGAAGAGAAGGAGGATTGAGGAGGGGTGCTCACGTTGATCAGTAGAGGGTTGAGATCGTCGACTGCGTTGACGGAGCTCCGACGAGGTACCTGCAGCGACCGCCGGCAGTTAGAGAAAACAGCCGAGAACTTGAAGAATGGGAGGAGGAGAAAGAAAGAAGAAAGAAGGAAGAAGAGGGATAGGGAATGCTCACTAGGGTTGCACGAAGGCCGGGGCACGGAGACGAGATCACTGGCGGCGACAATTCCGACGGTGCAAAAGTGCAAGGGCGCGGCTGCCAGATCCAGGGTGCTCGGGGAGAGAAGGAGGGAGGAAGGAGAGTGGGTAGAGACGATGAGGGTGACAGCGGCGATGAACGGCGACGAAGGCGTCGGCGCTAGGGCAACGGCGAGGGAAGACGAGACGGCTAGGGTTCCTTCAGGGATGGGTTCTGTTAAAAAAATAATGAAGAAGGAGAAAGAAATATAGAGGAGAGAGGAGAGAGAGAGAGAGAGAGACGCGGGGAGAGAGAGAGAGGGATCGAGAGGAGAGAGAAGAGGAGAGAGATAGAGAGGGAGAGAGAGATCGAGAGGAGAGAGAAAGATTTGAGGAGAAAGAAATTCATCGTTACGCGAGGAGAGAGGAAGAGAGAAGAGAGAGAAAGAGAAGGAGAAAGGGGAGAGGGAGAATGACGTGTGGGGCCCAGGGGTTAAAAATGAATTGTGATTAGCTGTGGGGAAAGTTTTGGTTAGGGAAAGGTTTTAAAAGATTTACTTAAAATATTTTTCATGGGTTTTAAATAATTATAATCCCAGGTTTAAAATTTGACAGGCTTGAAGACCTTATTTTAGCCGGTTTAAAAGATTTTGGAAAAAGATTTAGCGGGATGTAAAACATTTCAGAATTGCGCCCGGGTCGGGTCTAAAAATTTGAATTCGAAAAATGAAAATTATTGGCAGGTTCCAAAAATTGAAATGAAGGATTTTATAATTAAAAAGCATACCCCCAAGAACGGACGCACGTGCGTGCGCGTAACCGTCCAAACACGTTCGTTTCACTGAACGGGACGAGAACACGATGCAAGGACGCTACCACAGGGTTAGGGGTATCGCGCAGGCCATGACAAGTATTTTTTAATTTATTTTAAAAGACTTAAATTGTTATATGCAAGAATTTGAATTGTCGGGGTAAAATACAACTAGCAACAGTCAAGCAAGACAAATGAAATAAATACCACACACCATACATACGGTAACTGAAATTTATAGAATTAGACTCGGTTGTTACATACATACAGATGAAGAGAGCTAGGTTTTACTAAATAGATCGAGAGAGGCGGAAGAGAGAGAAAAATATTCACTCTCTCTATCTCTCACTCTCTCTTAAATGAAAAAATAATCTCATATCTCAATTTTCTATTTGCACACACACGTGCTCCGCGAATAGCGTTTCGATAAAACCTTCTTTTCAATCTTAACGGAAACTTACGATCGCACAAAATCCCCCATTTCAATGAACCAACCTAAATTCTCTGGTTAACATCGCTTTCAATCTTTCCATCCCTTTGGATGATGGAATCTAGTTATCTAAATTGATCGCTCGGTGATATCTCTTTCCTTTCCAGTGTTATACCACTGTGATCTCCACTTCTTTATTTACTGGATTTGCATTGCATATATGTTGTCTTAGACCTACTCAATTTAAACCCCCGAGATTCCAACGCCCGTCTCCATAACTCCAATTCAGCATTAATCCCTGCTTTCGTCTAATTTACCAGAATAATATCATCAGCGAATAGCATACACCAAGGCACCTCATCCTGGATAGTATTAGTAAGTTCATTTATCACTGTGGCAAATAAGAATGAACTTAATACAGATCCTTGATACAAGCCAATTGTGATCGGAAAATCACCCATTAAGCCGCCGCAAGTCCTTACACTTGCCACTACTCTATCATACATGTTCTTGATTATGTCAATGTACCTAATTAGGACTTCCTTCCTCATCATAGTCTGCCATAATACCTCTCTAGGTATCTTACCATAAGCTTTCTTTAAATCAATAAAAACAATATGCAAATCCTTTCTTCTCTCTCGAAAATGTTCGACAAGTTGACGAAGCAAATGAATAATCTCTGTCGTCGATCGTCCAAGCATGAATCCAAACTGGTTCTCTATTATCTTAACATTCTGCCTTAACCTGTGTTCAATCACTCTCTCCCAAAGTTTCATGGTGTGAACATGAGTTTTATTCCACGGTAGTTTGAGCAAATTTTAATGCGACCCTTGTTCTTGTAGAGAGGTACAAGAGTACTCCTCCTCTACTCATTTGGCATTTTTTTGGTTTGCCAAATTTTATTAAACAAATCTGTTAGTTATCTAACGCCAATCTCTCCTAGGCATTTCCATACCTTAATAGGAATTCCGTCTGGACCAACAACTTTTTTTGATTTCATCTTCTTCAAAACCTCTGTAATATCAGGTATTCTTATTCGCTTGGTGGGCCGGAAATGCCAGACTTATCAATTTGTCCGGTAAACTACTTGGGGCTCACGTAGCCACGCATGAAATTACGGTTTATATCTTGAGATTGAATAACAAGTCTATCTAAATTTTTAGTAAATCTCTCATTTAACAACTTGTCAAAATAATCTCTCTACATTTCATTAATATAATCATCTCAAACTAAAACTTTCTGATTTTCATTTTTGACACACTTCATTGCACATAAGCTTCTAGCCTTCCTTTCTCCCATCCGAGTAATCCTGTATATATCATTTTCAACCTTCTTGGTGTTCAACTTCTTATACACCTTTTTGTAAATCTTAGTTTTGGCTTTCCGAACAGCTCTCTTAAACTCATTTTTAGATATCTTATACTTCTCAAATCTCTCTACATCTCTATTCTTCTTCAAATCTCTATAAGAATCCCTCTTGATTTTAATAGCAGTCTTTACTTTTTCATTCCACTATGACATGTCCTCAGATAGTGGAGTATCACCCCTCGACTCACTAAGTTGCTCTCTAGCTATCCTCTAAACGCAATTAGTAATCTTGTTCTATGTTGTGTTTGAATCGTTTCGGACTTCTAATCAGATTCTTGAACTACACGATGTATAAAAACTTCTTGGTTACCTTTTTCAATGACTGCCACTTAATTCCAGACTCTACCTTACGTCTAATCTTCCCATGTTCTCTTCTAACCCGAACATCCAGAACTAAAATTCTAAGTTGAGTGGTTACATTCTCATATGGCACTATCTTACAATCGATGCAAGAATCTCTATCTATCATTTTAATTAGAAAAAAGTCTATTTGACTAGCACTCGATCCACTAGTAAAGGTGATCAAGTGAGATTCTCTTTTCCTAAATCAAGTATTTGCCAAAATCCAGTCATAAGACAAGGCAAAATCTAAAATCGAGTTATCTGCCTTATTACTCTGTCCAAAACAAAAACCCCCATGGAGAGTATCAAACCCATTACGATTAGTATCTACATGTCTATTGAAATCCCCATCAATAAATAACTTTTCTCTACATGGTATTCTTTGCACCATCTTGTCTAAATCCTTCTAAAATTGACGCTTATTATCGTCATCAAGACTTATTTGTAGCGCATAAGCACTAATAATATTAAGGATCTCCCCACCTAAAATAAGCTTAACCAGTATAATTTTATCACTTTTTCTCCTAATCTCAACTAAATTCTCAAGTAACCGTTTATCTATGATTATGCCTATCCCATTACGCTTTTTATCTCTACCAGTATACTAAAACTTATAATCCAGGGCTCTATAACTCTACCATTTTCCCTATCCATTTAGTTTCTTGTAAACATATAATACTAATTCTCCTCCTAATCATCGCTTCCACTAATTCTATTAGACGGATCTTATGAAACCCTTACTTATTTGACACTACATCCGGGGGCCGATGTAGCGCTAGCACGCAAATTAATGATATTTCTCAGCAAATTTGTTCATTGCTCAAGAAATCCAAATCCTAAACACATTCTATAAGATCAACAGAAAGATCACACAAAATGAAACATAAAGGACGGAACTTGTTCATTCAACACCACACTTAACATACTTATATTACAGATTACATAAAGGTTCATTGCAACCAAAATTACAAGACCAAAGAAGACAAATCCACATGCCGAAATCGACTTGGTCGGTCCTCCTGACTAGATCAACAACTGCATGCCTCAGCCTAATGATCTCATTTGAGTCACCCTCAACCCAGTCAAAATGGTCGCAGCCTTTCTTTGGATTCTTATGATACATAGAACAACCATAAAACCCCATCCCTTTGTTTTTCCCCTTGTAACAAGTCCAAATCTTTAAAGGATGCCCATAATCACATCTCTTCTCTGAGCTCGATCCATTGTTGCGCCCATTGTTGCCGCCTCCGCCGCTGCAACCGCCGGCACCACCATTGTAGCGACCATTGTGTTACACCCGAACCGTATACTTCCTTTATAATTTTTGGTATTGAGATTGTAATTGATCAAGAAATGAAATGACAACACAAGAATGAAATTGATTTGGATTTGTTTGAACAAAAACGGAATTACAATTGAAAAAAGATACAAGAATTGAAATAGGAAATAGAATTACAACGAGAAAGATATAAAATCACAACCGAGTCTAATTTCATACAAAACACATTTTTTATCACATATCATATCTCCCATTTATATACTAAATTTGGTCATTTCTACAAAAGCCCTTCCTATTCTATATTTTCAAAGAAACCCCTAGTTAACAACTTCTATATTTACAAATAAGCCCTTCATTAATAGACCTGTAACAATACTTCCCCTTTAAAATTGACCTTGTCCTCAAAGTCAATGAAGAACTTTAATCTTTTTCAAAAATTCCCCTATCCCGAATCAAGATTCTTGATTCTTTGAAAAATCTTGATTCTTGAAGTTTTTGATTCTTTAATTCCATGCAATAAGCCATTCCATGAGCTTCCACTCTCCACTCTTTTCATTCCATTCTTTCTTATTTATCGCTAACACTCCTTCACCCAGCAATGGGTTTTGCTTCGCATCGCTCAAAAATTCAATTTCTTGATTACCCGCTTTGTCTTTTGGCGTATTCTCGATATTGATCAAGATCTCCTTCAAAAAAAAGAATCAATTATATTGCTCGGATTCACCGTCGGCTCTCCATCAATGGATCAAGCAACTTCTCAAGATAACGGACTTGTAGGTTTTATGCCCGAAGCAGCGATGAACTCATCAGGAAACGGTGGTTTGTTGGAGGTTGAATATGAAAATGATAATGAGGTTTTAGGGTTCAAGATTTTGTTTTTTCCCACGTCCTTCTTGGTTGCATTCAAATTCATGAGATGGATTCTTGATCTTTGTTGAAGACAAGAATTCTTATGAAGTATTTTCTTAAACATCATCTTTTTGAAGATACGGAGCCTCTTGATTATACAAAACATAGAGAAATCGGTTTCAAAATCATTTAATGATGGCCAATATTGTTCTTTACGGCGAAAATCATGATCTAATCATTTTCTCGTCAAGCACCCATTTCGTCGAATGGCTTGTGTGCGACTGAATAAATGAGATACCGGTTGTGGATGCCTCCGAACTTGCCGGGATTTTTGCCGAATAGGTTGTGGCCTCTTCATTGTGGGACTTGTTGAAAGTTTTCTTTCTTGAGCTTGGCCCCCTGAATACCCAGTCCCAATCGAACATTGTTCGCTAAACCTTTGATCTGAAGAGATCATCATTTGAATTGAAGATGTCATCATTTTCAGATGATGTTCAATCCTCTCAACGTAATCGGTTCTCCCTTTCTCTTCAAGATTCCTTATTCTTGGATCAAGATCGCTGATTCTTTGATAATCGTCTTCAACTCAAATAGAACTCCTAGCTTCTCATTGAACTTTTCCAAGATCTTCATCGTTTCTCTATGGATTGGACTCGATCTAGAGCTCTGATACCATTTGTTACTCCCGAACCTTATGCTTCCTTTATAATTTTGGTATTGAGAGTGTAATTGATCAAGAAATGAAATGACAACATAAGAATGAATTTGATTTGGATTTGTTTGAACAAAAACGGAATTACAATTGAAAAAAGATACAAGAATTGAACTAGGAAATGGAATTACAACGAGAAAGATATAAGAATCACAAGTGAGCCTAATTTCATACAAAACACATTTTTTTTATCACATATCATATCTCCCATTTATTGACTAAATTTGGTCATTTCTACAAAAACCCTTCCTATTCTAAATTTGCAAAGAAACCCCTAGTTAATAACTTCTATATTTACGAATAAGCCCTTCATTAATAGACCCGTAACAATGCTTCCCTCTTAAAATTGACCTTGTCCTCAAGGTCAATGAAAAACTTTTATCTCTTTCAAAAATTCCCCAATCCCGAATCAAGATTCTTGATTCTTTGAAAAATCTTGATTCTTTAAGTTTCTTGATTCTTTAATTCCATGCAATAAGCCATTCCATTAGCTTCCACTTTCCACTCTTTTCATCCCATTCTTCCTTATTTATCGTTAACACTCTTTCATCTAGTAATGGGTTTTGCTTTGCATCGCCCAAAAATTCAATTTCTTGATTACCCGTTTCGTCTCTTGGCGTATTCTTGATATTGATCAAGATCTCCTTAAAAAAAGAATCAATTATATTGCTCGGATTCACCGTCAACTCTCCATCAATGAATCGAGCAGCTTTTCATTCCATTCTTCCTTATTTATCGTTAACACTCTTTCACCCAGTAATGGGTTTTGCTTCTCATCGTCCAAAAATTCAATTTCTTGATTACCCGCTTCATCTCTTGGTGTATTCTTGATATTGATCAAGATCTCCTTAAAAAAAGAATCAATTATATTGCTCGGATTCACCGTCAACTTTCCATCAATGGATCGAGCAGCTTCTCGGAATAACGGGCTCGTAGTTAGTTAAGGAGCTTATTGTTAGATATCTCTTGTGAGAAGTTTGTTAAATATATAGTTAGTTAAGACGCTTGATTACTTTGTTATGAAGTTTGATAGGATGTAATTAGTTGAGCTTTATAAATAGATATTCTATGTAATAAAAAGATGTGTTGAATGTTGAATGAAAAAATGAATTCTCTCTTTTACTAAATGTATCTTTTCTACTTGTCTTTTTTCCCTGTTAAAAAGTTCTTTCCATTCAATTTCTATTCTTGTGCTTTAATTGTATCTCAAATTTTCCCCAAATCAAACCCTGGATTGGAAAAATACCTAAGAAAAATACAAAGGTGAGCGATCAAGCTCATCATTTGGTATCAGAGCTTCAAAGAGAGGATCATGATGTCGATGAAATTGATGCGGATTCATCAACAAGAGTTCAAGATTGGGGTCCTCAAATTCAAAAAATTGATACCCGATTGGATCAATTCGATAAGTTTAAGGCTCAAATGGTTTATCAGCATGCCAATTTCAAGCAACAACTTTTTCAGTTGCAGAATTCAGTTAATGTAATCTTGATTGAATTCAAGAATTCAAGAAATGTCGAGCTTAGGGTTTCACCATCTTAGGGCCACGTTTTGGGAGCGAGGATGGCATCTCCTACAGTGCAAGGATTAGGATCTAGAGCTACTGTAGATCCTAATCTGGGAGCAGCATCAATTAAGCTTCAACCTGAAATATGGTTTCATGTCCAAATTCTTGAACCAAAGTCTTTATCGAAGGCAATCAAATTAGCAAAATTAAAAGAAGCGGGGCTCAAGACTTGACAAGAAAGATTGGCAATTATGAACGCTAGGTTTCATTTGGTGATAAGTGGAGAAGGTAAAGGATCTTTGTCATGCAAGAAACCATCGTTGCATCGTCGAAACCCTCGATATTTCCTTCAACCATGTGCACCTCAATTTCGTCGTTCTTTGCTACCAAAACAATATCGACCTCAACGCTCTCGCAAGTTTCACCAAGTTTCGAAATAGGCCATCAAAGTGAACTTGAAACAATCTTGTTTCGGAAGCAAATTGAAACCATGCACCAATCTTTTTATCTTTGTTCGATACCAATTTGATGAAGGACGACATTTCCAACACTTTGTTCTTGATGATTACAATTCAAGTGCCAAAAAAAAAAAGAAAAAAAAGAAGGAATGAGAGAAAGAAAGAAAGAAGCGGGAAAAAAATGTTAGTAAAACAGGTAGGCATGTCTCTGGGTTCTTGAACTTGACATTGGAGCCGCTTCTCTCGGAACCGCCGCCACAAAAACCTTCACCATTCGAATTGTCTCTCTCGTATCGTACTTCATTTCATTCTCTTACTATCAAAAGAAAGTCTTTTTCAATGTGGCTGATATTTCGTTGGAGCTCACTACATTTCTTGGTTTTTTGCAATTGAAGCCGTTATGCGGACATATGACTCTTGATTCAAGATGAAAGTTACGATATTGTAGTGACTACATGAAAGAATCCATTTATGTTCTTCAAGAAAGTTTAAAGTATATATATCGACAAGGTGTACCTTGAGGACAAGGTCAATTTTGAGAGGGAGATATTGTTAGATATCTCTTATGAGAAATTTGTTAAATAGTTAGTTAAGGAGCTTGATTACTTTGTTATGAAGTTTGTTAGAATGTAATTAGTTAAGATTTATAAATAGATATTCTATATAATAGAAAGATGTGTTGAATGTTGAATGAAAAAAATAAATTCTCTCTTTTACTAAATGCATCTTTTCTCCTTGTCTTTTTTCCTATTAAAAAGTTCTTTTTATTCAATTTTTGTTCTTGTTCTTCAATTGTATCTCAAATTTTCTCCTAATCAAACTCTAGATTGGAAAAATGCCTAAGAAAAATACGAAGGTGAGCGATCAAGCTCATCACATTGTTGCCGCCGCTGCTTGCAGACCCGCATCTAGCCATTTGCAGGATGAAAAGTGAAAGATGAGGGATATACTAATTATAGATTTGGGGCCTGGGGTTTGAATGAGATGAGAGAGAGAGAGAGAGAGAGATGGTTTCGGGGGATGAGATTGGGTTATGTTTTGAGATCTGAGTGTATTTTGAGTGGGTCCAAAGAGATAAAACGGTCCAAACTTTTCCCAAACGGAATAGTCCTGTATCCCAACCAGCCAAAGTAACCATAGGGACTGATATCGAGTAACTTAGTTAATTTAAGGGCCCCAAGAACAAATACCAAGTTTTGAGAGACTAAAGCGGAAATATTGAAGTTTTGAGGGACTTATATCGAAAAAACCCTTAAAAAGAGAGGGAGAAACAAAGAATGTGGGGTCCTCTCACTCTCTCTCTCTCTCAAGTCAAAGAAGCGATCTCTTTCCAAATCAAAGATCAGTCTCTCTCTCTCTCAAATCAACGAAGTGATATCTCCTCTCTCCCCTCTCTCGATCCCATGCGAATTTGTTGTACCTTTTTAAACCCATCTCTACTTCAAAATTCCACCTCGATCGAATCAAAACCAATTGAGTTTCGGATTTGATCTCACCTTGCTGAAGTTCCCTTCGCAGATCCAAGAAGTGGGTTCCTCTCAAAATCCCATCTTTTGAGAAACCCTAGTTCCAAAATCCTGCTCGGAGATGGAGTAACTTGTAATTGGGGTTTAGAGTTTTGGTTGAAACTTGAAGCTGAGGCTGAGAGAGAGAGAGAGAGAGAGAGAGAGAGAGAGATGATCCAATTGCTGTTTCTAGTTCTATTTGCCGAGGGGGCGGTGGCATTGCTTCTAATGGTGAAGATTGGGCCATTGAGAGAGCTGGCGATGAGAATGCTGGATCAGCTCAAGACCGGAAAGGGGCCGGCGACGGTGAAGACCTTGGCGTGCACCATGTTTGTGATTCTGTTGTCGAGCATCACGAGCATCTTCAAGATCCAGAATCGTGGGGCAAAGCTTGGGACTTTGACCCCCATGGACCAAGTTCTGTGGAGGACTCACCTACTTGAGGCTTCTCTTATTGGTAATCAGTTAAATCGATTCTCTTGATTATCCATTTAAATATCGAATTTTGAAATTTTAGGGTTAACTTGTTAATATAATTGTTCTAATTAGATGGAAGTTCACAAGTTTATAAATAATTAGGAGGGGTGTTGAAAAATTGAATATGGTGGTCTTCATAACAGGAGATGCTCTATAATTTAGTACTTAAGTTAGAAATTTTGTAATTATTATGAGTGACATGACTTTCTAATATCGTCATTTATCATATATGTTTTGTTTTAGTATTTGAAGTCTAATGTGGAATTTGGTTAGGAAGTAAAACGGTATTTTTGTATTTCTTATGTCTTAGTTAATGCCAAGCCATAATCAAACTGAAGTTAAAAGTTAATGTGCCTACTTGCATTTGTATATTGGAGGGCAATAACTTTGACATAAATTACGATTGACTTTTAGTAAGGTTCACAAGGATTAAAATACTTTGGTTGATATATGTGGTTGGATATGGTGGTCTTTGTATAAGAAAACGCTCCATAAGTGGTTCTACACCTAAATCTAATATTTAGTTGTAGTTAATACCCAAGGCTACATGATTTTATTTACTATTGTCTAAAGATTATAAGCTACCCCTTACTTGGATCACCTTATAACATGATAAGCTGCACCACAGAGTTTCATATCAAGTGATTCTTCACTTCTGAAGGTAAAGTAGATTGACCAAGTAATTTTGTGTTTTAACTCAATCGGACATGGCCTTAATATGAAATGTTTGATACACTTACAAGAGGCATTGTTAAATCTATCCATAATTGCAGTTTGCATGTGCATGAACTATCATCCAGCAGCTTATGTCTATTATAGATTCAGCAGCTTATGTCTATTATAGATTGAGTATTGTTCCAACATTCACGTGCTTCAGTATTGAAGCCTGGTGGTGCTCGCTGCTTAGTCGCAAATTCAACAATTTCTTCAGCACTTACATAGTAAAAGAGCTAGAAGTTCTTCTTTATTTGTTTATTAGTTGTAAGATTGATTTAATCCTATATTCTGTTCATAGTTGGGACCGCCTCATTTTGCGTTAGGTATTATCAGGCAGTTAGAAAGCTAATCACTATAGACCTTAGATAAGTTCATGATGAAAAAAGGTCTAGGTTTTGTTATGCTCTACATGTGTATTATTTCTTACTATTTTCATGGTGATGAAATACATCTACAGTTAACTATATCTTTGAAATCTATATCTTGTTTTGTACATAACCTTTGCTTTAGCTTGAGATTGGTAAAGTCATCATGATGCAAAAATCTTGAGCATGTTATATTGCTATCATTTATTAAACTATATTTTCTTCTTAGCATCTCATGCAAATAGACTTGTTGCTCCATTTAATTTTATCATGGCGGTGATGTTTTTCGTTTTTGACTTCCTGCAATAAACATATTCTTAATACATCAACTTGTGTAAATCACATAAAACTCTTTGCATGTACCCTTTCATCTACTTGGTGACCATTTGTTTTTTTTTTCTCCCTTTTTATTTTCATCTCTGTTTCTTTGGCGTAAATCACTTATCCCTCAAAAAGTTTATTTGTGTCTTTACAGACATGACCAATGCTTATCAATTCCTTTCGACTGCATGATGGTCTCTCATAAAATCCTACAAGATCATCATCTTAAGGAGACTTTTATGCTTTTCAGTTCTTGCATGTTTGCTAGAACAAGTCTTTCTAAAGTCTTTTTCACTATCATAAACGTTTCTATTTCAATATTTACCGTGATATTGTTCACATAGCAGCATGTTATGTGCTGAAGAATTTGCCACAATTTAAGGGAAATTAAAGCCAAGAGTCTTTTTATGTTGATCTCAGAGTTCTTTGTGACTATCCTAACCTTGCTAATTATTATTTTCCATCTGTTATGTACTTGTGGAACCATCTCTTACAGTCTCATCCATACTTCTTTACCATTTGTTTTATGTTGCTTATTGTTGAGAATGTGGGAATATAGTCCCACATCGGAAAATTGTGGGATACATTTGAGTATAAGATAGATGGGATAAACCTCCAAAAGGCACCATAAGGCTTGAGTCTTTTGGATGAAGTCTCGCTATATTAAAAGCCCATGTGCATCCATATGTGGGCCCAAACCGAGTTTTTCATGGTATCATACCGCGTTGGAAAAATTGTGGGATGCATACGAGTATAAGATATAAGATGTGATGAACCTCCATAAGGCTTGAGTCTTTTGGATGGAGTCCTACTATATTAAAAGCTCATGTGCATTCATGTGTGGGCCCAACCTGAGTTTTACACTTATGTTTTCTGCCTATCAACTTGTGCAAGCTGGCCAACAACCTCTAGCTCTCTCTAAACTCATTAACCTATAGAAATCTTCTGGATTACATTACTTCAATGTTTCGGCCTTTGAGGTCTATGGTTAACGGTCTATTGTAAACATATTTATGCTGAATTTTGTCACTAGTTAATTTTGTAAATGATACTTGTCTCCTTTTTGCGTTATAACAACCACCCACCCCCCCACCCCGATCTCCTTGTCACAACTCACATGCACTATATAGCTAATACCCCCTCCCCCAAATGAAAATACTGGGTCTTGGTTTTTTTTTTACGAAAATATCATCTACGGATTGGTTATTTTGTTGACCCAAGCAATAGATCGCATGTTTTACCACGATCTTTGTGAAATTTTGGATGTACCTCAATTCTTTTTCTTGAGGATAGTGCATGCCAGTTTCTGTTTTGCAAAACTTCTTAAGCAGCACCGGTTCCCTTCCTGCAACTTTTCTGATCAGGCAGTTCATTTTAAGATATTGCATTTCATTTTTGTAAAACTAAACATTAATTACATGATATCAAATCCAGGAGGTTGCCTACACTTTCAGCGATAGTTCCTGTTCTTTTACTCTTGAAATTTTAGTTTTTAGATCCATATTTATACATTCATATCCATCATGCTAAACTGCCAAATAAGTTTTTGATAAGCAGCATGTGTGCCAGATAAGCTTATCATAAGCAACATAATCAAATTTGCCGCAAATGTTACATTTCCACTTGTTTTTCCAATTCAACCAAAGGCAAAACAAGCAAACAATGGCTCCGAGGTTTCTTACTTGCAGCAAATGCTGCAAATGTTTCATGCATTCTATCTTCTATCATGTTGCAAACCAAACAGTACCTTCTATTCTTTGTCTATCAATACTCGTTATACTTGCATTTCTTCTCACTATATTTCTAAACTTACATTTCATATGTTATGTTTTTGTTTGCCTAATTCTAAATCATTTAGATTCTAAGTTTCTTTATAACTTTATACTATGTAAATTACCCTTCATATAAACTCATCAACTAAAATAATATCAACATAACTATGCACCGAGGGACATAATCTTGCATGATTTCTTTACTAATTCATAACTAATCCGATAAGGTTTTGAGAAACGTTGGTCCTAGATGTAAGCTTATAGTGATGGGGAATAGGTTTTGTCTCACCTTCAATAATCCTCACTTTAACAACTGCTCGATATGTGTATCTTCAGTCACATGAATACACATATGAAATCCTAGTAACTTTCCAAATTACATCATGTTGTTGTCTTCCTAGGGAACCGTACCATTTCTTAGATTAGTGAAAACCATATGCTAATCTTGTATCTTCTTTCTATATTTCTCCTAACCATCGTTATTTTTTTATTAATGCTTTTATAGTCGACTTCTTGGCTAAAATTAATTTTTTTTTCAGACGCCCAACATTTTTCTCATAATCATTGATCAATTACTCTTTCTAATGGTTCATAACCTTTCCATGATAGCTCGCACAATTTTGAATATCTCATTTATTTTTATAAATATGTATCAAGGGGCTTATCCTTCATTCATTAGGCCATTTTCATATATTCATAGTTTTGTTGAGTACCTTGGTTAATCATGCCAAACCCATCTTGTTAAGCCCTTCCAGACTAAACAAGAAATATTGAGTCTTTTAGCTTCCCAGTCTTCATCTTGTTTTCCTTCACTTCATCAAGCTAATCAGTCAACAATATCCAATGTTCCTACCATGAATTGAATTGAATTGTTCTTTAGCCAATGCAGCTACACAATTAAAGAAGAAACTCCTATTTTTTTATGTTGTTATCCTTTACCGGTATGCTTAATCTTAATTCTGATCGGGACATTGTCTAGGTCCTTACTATTTTTTAAACTTAACAAATTATAAAATTATTACCATAGAAAGAAAGCATATTGTCAAAAAATCTTACAATAGATCTCACAACTCACAAGTCATGAGGCATTTACCTCATCATGAACCCTTTGGTATGTGTGTCATTAGTGCATGAACCATGTGATCATGAAGTAATAATGCTAACCCTTTATTATCATTTTTTGTTGCTCTTGCTGGGAAAGATTTGCAATTGGAATCAACGTTGTCAGCCCTACGTGGCACATTTCAAGTACAGAATGCGGCAGTCGTCGCATGATGCGTGCTAGGTGCATCTTCGCCCACACCTATCCTAGAACAAATGAGAAGCACCAATGAAGGTACTTAGAAATCTAGAATTGTAGGAATGCAGACACTTTTTTAAGATTGATGGAAGGTGATTAAAGAAGAGAAGTGCATAGGAAAGAAATGGACAAACTTTGAAGTAGAATCAACTCAGTGAATTTAATACGACCCATTACTATTTTCTCCCCGACCAGAACGGTTCCTGTTATTGATCTCCATGCTACATTACTGAATTTTTATTACCCATGTGCTATCATCTTTGATTTAAACAGAGCTAATCCTGTATTATACTTTAAGATGTGACCTTTCTGGCATGCCTCTTTTCTCTATCATTTGGAACTCATAATCCATTGATTTGCAAGTATTGTTGAATGACTGATATTCTAGCTTAGGTGTTTCACTCCAGCTCTATGCTTCATGTATATGTAGTTCATCAAGGATCGTGGTATGATGGTAGAAGAGTTTGCTTTAATATGTGGAAGTGAATGCTACTTCATAAAGTGAATAACGGTTATTTCCAGTTGATACGCAACTGCTTAAAGGCCTGATCTGCAGTGAACCTTTAAAGATAGCATCCCTGGTCATTTAATTGAACTGTTTATATATTTTCCCGTCTATCATTAACACCAGGATACCAGGGGCGTGGTGTATTGAACATGAATCTCCTCCAGAGATCAAATCATATTTTTGTTGGACCTCTCTGCCATATATTCTCTTGTGGCTTCTTTCTATTTCTTCTCTTGGCTTGACTGCTTTTCTTCCTGAATAATTTCACATGCTGGTACTTGCAGAAATTCCTAAGCTTAGACACCATTGCTTTGTGGGTTTTTAGTCCTTTACTCCACTTGAGAAAAGGTAGGTTCTCGATCCATTCTTTTACCTTTTGGATGGACTTGGACACAATCTGTGGATAAGGGTTTCTTCTCTCTTTTATCTTCTACTTAGGGTTGTTAATTTTACCAAACCCAATTACCGATGCAAACCCAACCCAACATAAATCGGTGTCGGTCAAGCATAAACAGGTATGGGCTATAAACATATAGATTGTAAACATGTAAACCCTCCTAACTGATTAATCAAGGAATCTAACTCCATTTGACCCGATTAAATCATGACTCTATTAAATTTGTTTTGTTCATATTTAAAAAAGGCAAATGCAGGAAACTGTCCTTAACTTGAAAAAATTGCACTTTACCCCACAAATTTAACACCGTTAGTTTTTCGATGTATTTTTCTCAAAATTTCTTGAAAACCTTTCTTCCCCAAAATTCTTTCTTTTCCTTCTTTAAATTTCTCTCTTGAACTTCTAACCCTCTGTTCTTCCTAAAACTTCCAATTCAGTACACCAATAACTTCCTTTCTTCGCCTGCATAGATTGAGCATGGATTCAAGAGAGTATGGAATTAGGGAAGATGAAGGAGAAAATTGAATAATTAGGATGATCAAGTAAATTTATTAGGGGGGGGGGGGGCATTTTGAGTATAGGAAAATCTTGTGGATGTAAAAATTAACATCGTTAAGAGTTATAAGGTGAAGTGCAAGTTTTTCAAGTTTAGGGTAGTTTCCTGATTTTTGGGTAAGCCTGAGGCCGGTAACCTGCATTTTAGCCTAACAATGATAGTAAAACCCATATCTCATAGAAAAAACAAAACAAAGCCGATCTCTTTAACTAATTCAACTAATAGTCAACGTCTTACATTCTTGAAATTAGTTTTTATAATCTGTGTTGACTTTTGATGCACCGGTTTAATAATCGTATTAGCCAGGTCGGGTTTTGGTCGTCCGAATATAATTAAGTCAGGTTTGGGATTACGGCCTGAATAAAAAAAGTGGTCAGGTTTGGGTCAGTAATAAATGGGTGGGGCAACACCGACCCAACCCAACTGACTACCATACTTCTACTTCTTCCCCTTATATTTTTCTTTCATTTTCTAATTTTTGGACAGCTTGGGTTATCCTTACTTCAAGTTGAGAGTATTTTCTCTCATGTGTATGTACTATGAATACATTCAATTCTGATGATTTGTGCTTTGTCATATACTAAGGGCTGATTAAGAGCATGTTTAGCCAATTGAAGGATGATGAATACCAACCAAATTGATCGAACATCACATTTCTCATGGGATTCTTCTAATATAGGGATCAGCGCTTTTCATCTTGGTTTATGGGGATAGAAATATATACTGGCTTTACGTTGTGGAGGAAATGACATGCAGTTGTGCATGCCAATTTCATGATTATAATCATTATCTAGCATATCTATGATTATGTTAAAATGGATGAATTTGCAGATAAACAAAATTTTTTCATCCACTATGTCGCGTCCTAAATGTCCATGATGACTGCTAGTCTGCTAACTGCATGTGCTGCAATAGCTGAAAGTAAGGTGGAATGGTGGGAAGTCGATTAATACTATGTTTCTTTACTCTAATTCCATTTAGATGGTTAGTGTTGATTCTTTTGTTTCTACTATCATATTATCATCTTATATGTAAGTCTAGTACCCAAAAAAAATTGCCTCAAAATTTGCATTCTGTTTCAGTGTGACACCCATGAGTATTTTTACTTAATTATGTGGCAGAACCTTGAATGAATTCTGTACTGGGGATCCTTGGGCATTGTTAAAGCAATAAATGCTTTCCATATGCACTATGTATGCATTAAAATGCTAATGAAACTCCGAATTATAATATACAATGGTTTTGTTGATAGTAGAGCATGTCTTGCTTTAATTTTACTCTTAAGATCCTTACGCAGGGTTCACTGTCACCGATTTGGCCATCAGTTCCAACTCAAGATTGAATTTATCTAGATCCAAGACTGCTTTATGCGTTCTGAAGAATCGGACCAGTTTAACTTATATATCTCCTTCGGTTTCTCACTAGAATTTGTATTCAATATTTTTCTGTCCAGGTTACACGCTCTTCCTGGCACTTGTGATTGATCGATTGCACCACTACCTCACCAAAATGAAGACTATAAAGAAAACCGCCTCTGCTACTCGAGAAGAAGTAGAAAGGCTCCGAAATGAGCACCTCAATTCCAAAGAGCAGCATGATAAATCCTTACACGAGATAAAGAAGCTCCAAGATGAAATTTCTAGCGTAAATGAAAAGCTGAAGAAGCTAAGTTCAGAATCCAAAGAGAAGGAGAAACGAGCACGCGATGCTGAAGCCCATGTTGCCTCTCTTCAGAAACAATCCGAAGAATTGCTCCTCGAGTATGATCGTCTTTTGGAGGACAATCAAATTCTTCAGGCTCAGGCTTTGTCTTTTCAAGGTTGAGCTTCCTGTTTTCAGATACTCGAAACAATATATAAAAGAATGGTTCTGGTTTCATATTAGTGGGGATTTTGTTTCCTATTGTGTTAATTCTCTTTTGTGGAGTTGCTACTTTGAAGTGACAAACTGGGTTTTAACATAGATTGACCTCTGAAGTGGTTCTTCTTCTAAATTTTACCTTCATTCTTAATGGATTGTACCTTTTGTTTATCTAAAGCCATCCCTGATGAAATATTCATAGATGTGAGGTTATGTAATTTCATTATTATTTATGGTAGCGTTTAATTTAGTTTCTGGTTTACTAATTGATGGCTCAAATACAACTGTTAATCAAACTAGATGTGTGAAAAATCATGGATCATGTGGTGAGGGGTAAAGGATAAAATATAAATCATCTTTGTATGTAAGCGTTTTTTATTCTGCAAAAAGAAATATAGATGTTCCATAAATTTTTTTTTTGGAAGAAACAAGATTTTGGTTGTACTTGAACTATGGCGTCAAGTGAAAGGTGCTTCTGCTGCACCAAAACACTGTTATGATTTTGAGAGTTGAAAGATATATTTTATATTTTAAAGTTACATTTATATCATAATGCAAAGTTTTTATTTCATAACTAAAAATCGTACTAGAGGTACAATGAGACGACAATCATGTAGTCCTTACCTAGGAATCCCCATTATAAAAATCTTTCACAAAGAACAAGTTCTCACTGCCATGTTATGCACAATAAACTGCAAGAACTCAACACAATGCTATCATATACCTCTCATAGTGTGAATGATGTGTTTTCCTACCATAACCTCCCCTCCATGCGTATGAAATAGTTTGGAATTTGTCATGGAATCATAAGTCCATGTCACAATGCATGAACCTAACAAGTAGGCTGATTAATCAAATATGCATGATCCTAGTATGATTGTACTTTTACTGAAATTTTTGTTGATTAAAGTTTTGCCCCCCTCTTTCCCTAAAAAGCTTTTCTGAAGATATGTACAGCCACTTCAAATTTCTCTTGTAATCTATATTGAACCAATTAAATGACTGCACATCTTAACATCCTAAGGGGAAAAAGGGTCAATTGTCAAAACCCCGGGCAGTTTTTCTCGCTGACAAAAACCCCCGGCCTCAAAACGGTTGTCAAAACCCTCTGGAATTTTTTTTATTTGTCAAAAAAAGCCATGCCTGTGGTATATGTATAGTTTCCTGCGATACCGATGACTAATTTAGATATAATAGGCAACTATACAAATACTGCATGAAAATTTTTAAAGGGTGTTTTACAACAGTTTCAAGGCCGGGTATTTTTAGAGGCCGGAAAAACTGCTCGAAGGTTTTTGACAATTTATCCTAAAAAATATCTTCCAAAAAATATTCTTTGATTTTAACGCTTCCCTACAAGGGTAGGGTATGTGTCAAAGCCAAAATGCATGAATAAGGGGAGAGAGGCCAAACAATTCATATGCAATTTGCCCAAAAGTGCAACACTTTGGTTGTCTCACCCCATGGGTAGATCCCAAACAAAGATTTCATGCCACTCTTGAGTTGAGGCTGAGGGTAGGCATGGCAAAAGAGACAAGTCGACGGAGACTTGCCTCGTCTCGTCTCGCAACGAGACAAATTTTATTTGTCTCGTTGCTGGCGTAGGCGAGTCGGCGAATCGACTCGTGTCGGACGAAGCGGGTGGGTTCCCAAATTTCTCGTTATTGCTTCGTTCTAGTTCGTCTCGTCTAACTCATCCTCCACCACACCTGGCCAACTCGCTAGAGACTCGCATCGCCTCGCCAGCAACTCGTCTAGACTCTTCAGCCGACTCGCGAGCCAATTCGTCTCACCTCGCTCCTCAACTCGCCTCATTTCGCCTTGAGATTCCAATCCAATGACCGGGTTTGTTGAAATTTGTGATGAAACGCCTTGTCTCGTCTTGAAACCCGCATCCAACGGTCAGAATTCACCTCGTCTTGAAATCCAAATTCAACAGATTTTGTGACGATTCGCCTCGCTTCGTCTCTTAATGGTTGAAAATTTTAAAAAAATTTGAAATCCTTATAAATACAATCCCAGCCCATTTCATTTCATTCCAAATCTTTTTCTTTCAAATTTAAAAAAAAAACCTTTTCTCAGGTTTCTACTCTTAAATTTCAAGTTTTCAAGAATTGAAGCTCGACTCTGAGTTTAACGCTCCAACCGACTTATTCTACTATACCACTCTTCTGCTCAATTGCTTTATTACGGCGTTTTAGCTATTCTTACTTCTTGCTTTTATTTTATCAGCTCTCTTCTTGCGGTTAAATTAATATTGGTAATATTTAGTATTTAATTTTTTTAATTAGTTAAAAAAATTATATGGAGGGTTCATTTGATACACATCACACCCAAGTTTCTAATCCTAATTTAGAAATGCATGCTGTAATACCCCAGAGCAGTGCGGTTTTCGGATATCATGGTGATCTGATTTGTCCATACTTAGTACGATGTGTTGCGGACATATGGTGATCTGAGTGTAGAGCCACTTTAGAACAATATGATCGTGTCTGTGAAGCACATTTCGAAAGAGGACCGAACGATATTATAAATGTAATGATGTCACCTTCAATTACGGGGGCACGTTTTGGATGAACCGGTACTCCGGAGTTTAAAGAACTCCGTAGTTAAGCGTGGTCGGGTTAGGGAAATCCTAAGATGGATGACCTTCTGGGAAGTGACACTTTCTCGAACCCGGTTCGCTTCAAAGGACAAAACCGTGCGGTTTCAGCCAGAGCGGACAATACCATCCGTATCGGGGCGTCGGACGTGACATTTATGGTGGCCAATACAGGTCCTTCAGTAGTAGGTCTGTGGTTTGAGAATGAACTATTGTTCTTAGGTGGGGGAATGTAATACCCCGGAGCAGTGCGGTCTTCGGACATCATGGTGATTTGCTCTGTCCATACTTAGTACGGTCTGTTATGGACATATGGTGATCTGAGTGTGAAGTCGATTCAGAACAATGGGATCGGGTCCCTGAAGAGCCATTCCGAAAGAGAACCGAACTGCATTATAAATGTAATTATACCACCCTCAATTACGGAGACGCCTTTTGGATGAACCGGCAATCTGGAGTTTGAAGAACTCCGTAATTAAGCGTGCTCGGATTAGGGATATCCTATGATGGGTGACCTCCTGAGAAGTGGCCCCTTCTCGAGTCCGGTTTGCTGCAAAGGACAAAACCGTGCGTGTTGGGTCAAAAATCACATCCCGATTGACCAAGTCAAAGTCAACCCCAAGTCAAGTGGGCTCAAGCCCGAGCCCGAGCCCGAGCAAACGGGCCCAAGTATGGAAGGAGCCGACTCCATACCAAAAAGGAGGCGATAAATTAGTTTAAATGCAATTTTTTAGAAATAAATGTATGAAAAATGATCAAAAAGCCAAAATTTTGTAAACCCCGTGATTTATGCGCAAAAAGAAATAAGCACATGAGATATGGGGAGGCACAAGTGCCATTTATAAAAACCCAAGAGGCTATTTATAAAGTGTGTAGCTTAGAAAAGGCAAACATGAAGAGAAAATCAAGAACAACTTTCATTCTCTAATAATTTCTAAGGTTCTATGCCTCCTTTTCCTTCCTTAAGATTTTAAACTTTCTTCTCTTTTTTGAATTAAATCAAGAGTTTAACTCTTCTTTTTCTCAAAAAAAAAAAAGTTTTTCAGCATAAAACCCTTAAAAAGGAGGTTAGATCTCTAAAAGGGGAGATTTTTAAATCTCATCACCATTTTCTCTTCAAAATCCAACGGAAAGAGAGGAGGAGGAATGAGACCCATCTCCAAAAATCCAACATTGGGAGGATCCAAGACTCCAGGAAGGATCCAAGACTCAAGAGAGAAGAAAGGGATCCCCTTTATCATCTCCGAAAATCTTCTAGGAATTTAATTCCAAATAAAAATCTTTTCTTCAGGAGTTTAACTCCTCTGAATCCCAAAAAATCAAAATAAAAATCTCTCTTTTCCTTGGAGTTTAACTCCAAAGCTCCTCAAGAGTTCAACTTCCAGCCTAGGGGTTAAACCCTTCTTCCGCTGGTGTTTCCAGCGGTCGCGTGCCGCGCACGTGACCCGCTGGTGCCCAGCAGGCACACGCGTTCCGCTGGCGTCCAGCGGCCATGCGACCCGCTGGCGTCCACGCGCTTTGCACGTGACCCGCTGGCGTCCAGCAGCAACGCATAGGACACGTGACCCGCTGGCGTCCAACGGCTATGCACCACGCACGTGACCCACTGATGCCCAGCGCCTCCTCACCTCTCTTTTTCTCACAAAATTTCACACTCAAAATACTTTTCCTTTGAAAAAAAATTCTGATGGTGCGCTGCTCCGCACCTCGCAAGGGGGCTGCTAGCCCCTTGACCGCCAGCCCGCTATCCGGATAGCAGGACTCCCGTAAACTCTATAAGGCATCTGATACGTCTAAAGCACCTTCAAAACAAAATATACACATACTTCACATTGAGTTCGCATGACCGGCTTTACCTATCAAAAAAAGGCTTTGCTCCCCTTTTTTAAAATGAAGAAAGAAGGGTCGAAGTTTATCGGAGGTTCTCTCGCTCCAAAAGCGAGGGGTAACTAACGGTAGCTTAGTCCGTGGCTGCTAGATATTCGAATCCCCACAATCAATAAACTCCAACCCACCCTAAGCAGGGGGAATCTGTAATACGCTTGATAAGCGACGCGTATTCCTATCTCAATAGGATGATGAAAAACACTCTACAGATTCTTGCACGCAAAGTGGGACCTTTTGTAACGACTCTCGATTTTCTGCACAAAATTTTTTCTTCTTAAAGTACAGAAAGGAGTTTGTAAGCCTGAGAATAATTTAAAAATTATTCTTGTTTAAGAACAACAAGAAAGCACTTGTAGCTCATTGGTATACCCTTACACTACTGTGACATAGCCCCTGTGTTCGAATCCCATCAGCAACATATTATTTTTCCTGATTTTTCTTTTAAAACTTTTGGAAGCCCAAAAGTTTACACGTGCACTGCACATAGAAATGAAAAGTTAGGAAAAACAAACATGTGCATAATATTATAAACAGAGTGAGGGACATGTGTACACAATCCATCAGCCTAACTCAACTAATAGACCGGTGAGATCGGCGCTAACGGGTCAACCATAGGTAAAAGCCCCCGTGCTTTGCCCACATGACTCTTGGCCTACTCCCATTTTCCCTACACTGTTTGTTTACTCTGAATTTAAACAGAGAATTCAATTTCCCTAATTAATCCATTTTTAATGCATTTTAATTCATTCTTTCAATTCCAAACCCTAATTTTATACTATAAATACAACCACATACCCTAACCTTTCCCATTCTGAAATCTCTAACCAAAATTATCAAATTTTTCTAAGTACAAGTGGAGTTAGCCCAAGACCAACTTCCGGCGAAGAATCGAGCAAGTTCCGGGGACCTCGCGACACCGCAACGATCAAGCTATCTTCTACTATCTCTTTCCTACCCTTCTATCTAGTAAGTCCCACCCCATTCTTCTCTTTCTACATAAAAGTTCTTTTTTTCAAAACATGTCGGTAAGTGGAGTTAACACCGACTTTTGATTCTAAAATCTTGAAATCACACTTTTTCTTAATTATTGCTCATCCATATTCTTAACATATGTTTATAACCATAAAACTAATAATTAGAAATAACTTTCACCCTAAATCATCATGTTAAATAACTTTAAATTGAGTTTTACATTTAAATACCATGAACTTTGTATTTACCATATTTTATTACTTTGCTTAATCATATCTCTAGAAAACCTCACGGGGTAATGACTTACCCCTCACATACACACATGTTTATATAGCACGATACTCTTAGAAACTTTTTTTTTTGGCAAATACAATATTTCATTAAAATACCATCGACTATAAAAACCCGGTTTTCTTTTTAATTGTATTATTAAATTCTTTGCGATTATGCCTCTACAACCCATTTTGAGGAACCCGCTATTGGATGGTGCGGATTATCGCACATCCTCGGGCTAATAGAGCGAGATGCAGACCTCCTCATGAAGCATTCGGTCTCGAAAGATTTTTAATATGATTTTTAAGAAAAACGAGATTTTTTAAGTAATAATAAAATTAATTTTTAATATTATATAAATATTATCAAACCACATATTTTCAAGTTATAATAAAATTCCATGTTTTTCTAAAAATAAAAGAATGACAAGTTTTACTAAAATACTATCAAGTATCAATACAAGGCAAGTCTTACACTAAAATACCTTGAACTATTCAAGCTGTGTAAATATTCACTAATATACCTCAATCTTTAAAATTCACATCCATGAAAACCCTAAAGAACATAAATAATTACTCGAGGTTTATTTTGATAGTATATAAATATTTTTCATAAAACCCCTTCGAATTATATAAAATTACATTAAGAACCTTAGTAAGTATAGGTTTAAGCGGGATCAATTCTCTTGAGCCTCAGGGAGTCGGAGAAAGTGAGTGCTTGCCTATTTAAGGTAGAAAAACTTAACAGAGTTATCAATGGTAATTGTCTTGGAAAAAGACACAAATCCTGCCGTCCATGTGCAGCAGTTACCGATAATACCCGACTATAATTCAGGATCCAAATCTGTTTTAAAGTGTCTGACTCAATCTGAGTCTAAGTCTAATCTGAATCCAATTCAAACATGAATCCAATATAACCTGAACCTGAATACCAGAACAATATCAACATGCAAACATGACTTGACTTGATCGAACCATGCCTATATCTTGACTTGACTACCTGACTACTTGATACATCCTGAACCTGATTACATGAACAAATTGTATCCATGGTCTCGGCAAGTCTGATAACTACAATCAATACAATATACATTACGGGGTTTAATAGGGTAGACTTGTATGGAATGTATTAGAAGTGGAACGAGATGGTCACTAAAAGACACTTACCTGAATATCCTGTGCCGTTATCCCATAGGTTATGACAGGGCCTTGTACTAGGGGTTACCATAGTCCACGGAGCAAGTTAGACTCCTTTTGTATACACTGATACCTTCTATACCAAGGTACAAACAATTACGTTAGTATAACAAACATATACCTGTACAAATTACCAGTCATATACTCTCTACTTGTCCTATTCTATTCTATTCTACTCTTACTTTTGGGACTTACCGAGCGCTAGTTCGCTGACGATATTCCTTCTATTTCTTTCTTTGGAATGTTCGTCAAGAGGACCGGACCCTCAGGAGACCGAGTCCAGCCAGGATGACTTGGACCAGTTCATAGAGCAGCCAGACTTCTAGCTTTTACTTGTACTTATTTCAGTTCATATGTCACTGTTTAGGCATTGCTTTCTATCATTGTACATTTCCTTTTCAAATCAGTTGTAATGTAAGAATGAAAGTCAATAAAAAGTTGTTGTTCATATTATATCTCTTGTTATACTTGTGCATTTATTTATATTGCTTATTTTTGCTCAACGTGTTTACTTCTGAGTAAATACGTCGCGTGCCCGTCACGTCTACTTTCCCGTATCCTGGGAAGCGGAGCGTGACACCTTTTCTCTCCTTCCATATTTCGGGTTAAACGTTCATGCAAACTCAATCAATATATAT
Source organism: Agapanthus africanus (assembly GCA_030015575.1). Taxonomy (NCBI): domain Eukaryota; kingdom Viridiplantae; phylum Streptophyta; class Magnoliopsida; order Asparagales; family Amaryllidaceae; genus Agapanthus; species Agapanthus africanus. The sequence goes on along the minus strand of CM057350.1, from coordinate 122,632,132 downwards.
ATCGATTGCCTGTACTGAAGTCATACTTTTTTGTGTGTGGGTTAATAGCTTTCAGTCACAATCTCGAACTCAGCAATCATGTCTCCCAAGACAAGCTTCGTTTCTAACGCGACTTTGATTCCTTACGTAGTCAAGATCAATGCCCGCGTGGTTCTCCATGCAAGTCTTAGCCGGGAATGGGAGGAACTACCCTGCCAATTCGGTTCCATCATTATCTACTTTGCCAGAAACGCTCATCTGGCAGAGATCTCGGCAAACCAGGTGGCCAAACCGGTCTCAAGGGGCAAGAAGCCGAACATTGTGATCGCTAAAGCACCACAACCTAAACATAAGACGGCATCCGAACGACTCTCTGATACTCTCGCTGGAGGCAAGATTGCCGGAATAAAAAGCATCATCAAACGTCGCGGACAAGCTCAGGCGACGCCTCCGACAAGTGCACAATCAGGCATATCTCCAAGGCTCTCCATTGCTCGCCCTACGACAACTTTCCAAAGGGCCGAAGCCTACCAAGTGCTCAAAACAGAAAGGTTGAGACAGAAGTGGCTCAGGTATAGAGCCAACAAGAGGGCCAGGACTCCGGCCAAATAGAATTTTGTGAGGTTCCAAGAATGGGGTTACTCCGTGACGACAGCTGAGTCGGCCATAAAAGTCAACAATTCGTTCGAACCTCTGAAGCGAGTTCAGAAAAACGCCATGACAGCCAGAATCAAGAAGACATCAATCTGAACAATGCCATAATGAGATGTGTCCCAGCCCCAACATAGAAAGCATGACACCGTCTCTTCAAGAGTCTATCAAGCGTTCCGTGCCACGCGAAAATAGCGAAGCAAAGCTAGAAAAGAAGTGCCAGCACCCCTCAAGAACCCAGTCAGGCCAGCTGTAACAACTCTGAAATAACTGTATAGAAATTTCTTGTTATTGTACAGAAAAGAGTATTACAGATTGTGTAAGAGTTATAAGTTAGATTTGTTTAATAAAAGCAAGAAACAACTTGTAGCTCACTAGTAAAACCTTTACACTGCTGTGATATAGCCTGTGTGTTTGAATCCCATCAGACACAATTATTTTTTAGATTTTTTTTAATTTTTCGGAAGCCCAAGAGTTGCACGTGCAATACACGGAGAAACGAAAAGTTTCAGAAAAAAATGAAAAGTTTCAGGAAAATCAAACAGGCACAATGAGGTGTACACATCCAACTTGACACGTGGCATGAATATCGAGGCAATGCCTCAAGATCCGACTGCCCAAACCCACGATATGGCCGGCGCCGACGGTCAAGATAAGCCCATTTGCCTCCGTGCTTTGCATACTTGTCCCTTTGACTCCTCTTAACTTCCCTGCACTGTTTGATTTTCCTGCAATCAAACAGAGACTCTTCAATTCACCATTTAACACATTTTTAATGCATTTTAATCCAAAATTTTAATTTCCAAACCCTAATTTTTCACTATAAATACCACCTCATGCCCTAGCTCTTCCCCATTCTGAAATTTCTAGCTAAAATTCTCTCAAACTCTCTAAGTGTCAAGTGGAGTTAAGCCCCCAAGTGGAGCAGCAAGCCAATCTCGACGACCGGAGCATCTCCGACGAAACCACGACCCCCGAGGGCTTTTTCGATCTCTTATTAACCACTTGAAACTGTAAGTCCCTTCACCTTTATTCTTTTCCATCTCAAAACAATTTTTTAAAACAAACCGACAAAAGAGGAGTTATCTCCGATATAGTTTTCTTTTTAATATTTGTAATGCATGTGATAAGCAAATTAAATCAAACTAATATGCTACAATAATCTTAACCTTATTCACATCATTTAGTTTTTAGTTTAACCAAAATTTCATGTGAAACAAACATATAACGAACTTTTTCGTTAAAATACCATGAATTTTAGTATAACCCTTCTCGATAATTAGTTTAAATACCTTTAGAAAAACTTCACGGGGTAACGACCAACCCCACACGCACACTATGGTTCCATAGCATGGTATTCTATATTTATGGTTCATTTAAAGAATAGACTTTTACAATAAAATACCATACTTTTACAAAAAACGGGTTTCTTTAAATCGGTATTTCGAAATCCTTGGCAATTACGTCTCTACAACCATTGTTAGGAGACCCGCTAATGGATGGTGTGGATTATCGCATATCCTTGGGACAGTAGAGCGAGATGCAGAACTCCTCACGGAGTATTCGGTCTCGAAAGGAAATAAAAATACGGTTTTTAATAAACGAGACTTTTCTAAACAAAACTAATTTTTGAAAAATTATATAAAAATCATAAATTCGTATTTTCAATAAAAACAAATTAAGAAACTATTTTTAAAATGAAAGATTAGAATTTTTAATACCACCAAGGTTCCAAAAGTAGTAGTTTTCATAAAAATACCACAAACTTTAAAAAAACTAGGTTTTATCACCAAAACACCACAACAATTAAAATATATGTTCATGGAAACCCTAAATGTTATAAATCACCCTCGAGATTTATTTTTAAACTATATTAAAGTATTTTTCATAAAACCCCCTCGAGATATACAAACAATATTTAAGGACTCTAGATTAATTTAGGTTTAAGCGGGATCAATTCTCTTGGGCCTCAGGGAGCCGGAGAAAGTGAGTACTTGCCTATTCAGGATAGATAACTTAATGGAGTTATCCATGGCAATTGTCTTGGAAAAAGACACAAATCCTGCCGTTCATGTGCAACAGTTGCCGATTTCTCCTGAACATAAGATTTTTTAACGGTTTAAATCAATTCCTATGAAAAAAATATGAACTCGAATTCAAACTTGAATCTAAACTTGAACTCAAACTCGAACACGAACTTGAACATGAACACAAACTCGAACTCTAACCTAACTCGAATCTAAACTCGAATATGTACTCGAACCCAAACTATTCGAACCAATTTGACTCGAACCAAGATTGCAATTATCATGACTCACATATTACTCGACTCACTCGAATACAGCCTACACCTTTTGCAATATATGGTTTCGATCAATACATCTTAATCAATCAATCAAACCAATTAATTATATTAACCAGTTATAATATATTATACTCGGGGTATTTGGGATAGTTTCTTATGTGAATCCAACGGAGCTTCAGAATTCCCGTATTAACCTCTTTTTTTATTTTACTAGAATATCAGTCTGGTTGACTCATCCATAGCCAGAGCCCCGATACTAACACATGCTCCTGGGCCCCACTCTTGAGCTCGTGAATAATTCTACGGCTGCATTGACATTTATACTTGGAACTCAACGTTAACATAATGTCCATATAGAGACCTATAGTATATACTTATCCATGAACTTATACTCTTACTCGTCATATATATTCTACACTTGTCATTTTCTTTACTCTTTCTTATCTTTAGGACTTACCGAGCGCAAGTTCGCTGACGGGCATTCCACCCACCTTTGCTTTCTTGGAATGTTCGTCAGATACGGTCGAGACGGAGGAAGTTGAAGCCACAGAGGAGGACTACAACCAGATAGCTACTCAGGGCTAACTTAGCTTCATTTTCTTTAGTTTATGTATTCCACTTGTTTAGGTATTTTCCTTATTGTGTTTACTTTCCAGCATAAACTCATGTACTTGTACATATTTGAAGTTGAATGTAAATAAAAATGTTTGTTGAAAAATTTTACAGTCTCCATTTATTCTTGCATTGTGTATTATTGTTTTCAATACACTTAGTATATTTGTTTAGAGAATGATCTTCTCTGGATAAATATGCCGCGGGCTTGCCACGTCACCATTTCCGTTTACTGGGAAGCGGGACGTGACAGGTTTTGTCGGTAGCCCATGTAGGTCAGTTCTGCATAAAGTCGTAAACAATATATCACAAGAATTAATGAGTTCAACAAATATTTACATTCCTTGCATTTCAAATTCCTTGAATTTATCATAACCTATCTTTTATATCAAGGTGATGGACTCTCCAAACAATACCAGTACCAACGTCAATGGCAATACTCCACCTCCAACTCTACCACCACCACCAACCATTGTAGCTCCTATCAATGAGCAAACGGTACCGCTTGAGACTATCAAGAGCTTATTAAAGGGTCATCAGCAGCAGACTGCTATCCTGATGAACCGCCCCTAAGCCGAAGCACCCGGAGTTAAACAATTTTAGGCACTGCACCTAAATAACTTCTCGGGTAAGGAGAGTTCACTTGAGGAAGAAGAATAGGCTCAAGCGATCAAGGATGACCTGGCAGCAGCTCAAGTACCAGATATTGTTTGGGTGAGAGTTGCTAAGTTGCAACTGACTGATAACGCCAGAGTTTGGTGGAAGGCCGAGGAGAGCCGTCTTGCACAACCAATAGAATGGAGAACATTCCGAGATCTCTTAGATGCCAAGTACTTCCCAGAGACTGCCCGCTTTGACATGGAGCAGCAGTTTATCCATCTACAGTAGGGCTCGATGTGGGTCAAGTCGGTGGGTCAAGTCGGTGGATGAATATGATGCTGGGTTTACCATGCTCAGCCGGTAAGATATAGTCTCAAACTCAATTTAATTATCTCACTTAAAACACTGGTAATACAAGATCGTAACAGGTTCGTTGCGCATCTTATTCCCACTGCTAAGATCCGGGCACGACGATTTCAGAAAGGGTTGGACCCTAAAATCCAAGATGCACTCGCTACAGGGGATTTCCCAACCCATGAACTTACTTTGAAGGCTGCCTGACGCTATGAGGCAGTTGTGAAGAAGAGCAGGCTGCAGACTTCCAGTGTGAAATGCCCTGTGCACCAGATCACAAGAGGGGCCTCTTCCAGGCCATCTTTTTATAAGTCCATGCTACCTCTCCCGGTACTTACGGGCTTGCGGAATTTGGTGAAAAACGATTTTCTAGAGGCGGTAATATGGACTCAAAACCGGATCTTTGTTAAACATCTAACTAACAACCTAACTAGGAGTTGTTAACTACTCGGTTAGGGGGTTATACCTTTCTTTCTTGAACTCCTTCGTCTTCAAACCTCGATGGTTGTCCGGATCGGCTTCACCCCGTCGTCTCCTTGCGCCGAAGATCGATCCACCTGAAAGCTTCTACCTTTGGCTTCTTCTTCGAACTTTGAAGAAACTAGTTCACTCGGTTTGCTAAACCTTGTGAACTAGAGTGAGTAGAGGAGAATGTGTTGGGATTTTTCTCTATGGTTCTTGGTTCTCAACACATGAGACAAGTGAACCATAGACTAAAGAGAGGGAGAGCAAGAGGAAGAAGATGAGAGCTCAAGAACACAAGAGAGAGAAAGGAAATGAAAGAATGAGCAAGACTTTTCTCTCTTGGCTCTCATAATCCAAAACCATCATAACCAATAATAGCAATCAAGTATTAGTGATGGTTTAAGCCACAATAACCATATCATTTCATGCACTCATTTTGCACAAGAGAACAAGCAAGCAAAAGTCTTTGTCATGAAATGATAGCCATTGTCATCATGATGGTCAACTAGTCCAACCTAGTCAACCGGTCAACAAAGTCAACAAGTCAACAAAGTCAACCCCTCAACAACCATGTCACTATAATACTTAATTAATATTATTGTTAAATACATATCATATTCTCATTAGGGTTGAGCAAAAAGTCAATAGTCAACAGTCAACGGTCAACAACCCTAATGAGAATCCTCTACCTCTGTCTCTCCGTCAACTGTGCATACACACCCGCATCCGCGTTCCGAGGAACACGAATACATACTGGATAAAACCAATCCCAAAACGTACACTAGGATCTGGCTTAAACCAAAGCCCGCTAGTGTTAACTGTCCGGACACTGTACGTGCATAAGTGCACGGATGTGACCGAACCCTGTCGCAAAACCATGCGACCTCTACTCTTTTACCTAAAGGCGAATAGCTTTCTGTGTGGGACTCTAAAGACTCGACACTACGCTGGCAGTGGGTTTAACCACAGACCGCAAGCGGCACTAGCTGTGCGTAACAGTCCCCAGGTAAATGCCGACAAGAAGACTGACGAGGTGAAACCCATCTGAACTCCTACTGAGCCTGAATGTGACAATCTCCGTACAGTCCGGTCTGTTCGTCTGATACATCGCATGGCGGGCCTAGGGGGCGGTAAACGTCAGTCCCCTAATAGAGTGAAGCCCAAAACACCCTGAGATAACACTGGAAGCCTACCAGTATATCTCGCTTGCCCTGGCCAGGGACTACTCGTGTAATGGCTCTCCTAGACACAGCGCGATGTCAACCCCCAATACCGGGAGAGACGAATCCTTTCTAACCGTCACTGCCTCCAAGTGCTTCGGGACTGCACCCAACTACTACCTGTTTGCACGACTCCTTTGAGCCGTGGTAGGGTAGTAATCAAAGTACAGTGGGAAACCACTCGAGGCGAAGTGACATTGTCAAGTCAGCGGACTAAGCTGTACTCATGTCACCTGGGAACTGATAACTGACGATAGGTATAATACCAACCGGTCAGTTCCCGACGAGTCCTGTCCGGTGTACTCGTAACCTAACGAGCACCCGCATACTATCTCCAGTACGACGTACCAACGGCTGTGGGACACACCGTCTCCCACACTGGGATGAGAAGCGCATGCGCTAGTCTACTCCGGAGTATCAATGCCCTGTCTCGATAGTCCTGCAACTAGGGACCTGCATAAGGATGTGCTTATAGATTACCCAGCCCCCACTAGTGTGACTGCCATCACAACGCTGGTAATCAAGCAAAGATCTTAAGGGCTCCACTAATGTGTATAGGTGATATACTAAAATAAACACAAGTACACATTGAAGTAGAAACAAACCAAGTAGCATACTACTATTTTGAGCAAGATTGTATATACAAGGTGAATATCCCAAGTTTCCATTAAGTAATATACAAACTAGTATGATACAGTAATGACATCTAGGGCATATACACTAACAATCTCCCACTTGCACTAAGGCCATGTACTGGCGTATCGAAGACCTATCATCTCGATCAGCCGCTCGAACTGAGTCTGGGGCAAGGCCTTGGTGAATGGATCTGCAGTGTTATCTTCTGAAGCAACCCTCCGAACCTCGATCTCCTGGCGATCCACGATCTCCTGATCAGGTGATACCGCCTCAAGATGTGTCTGGATCTCTGATGGAACCTGGGTTCCTTCGCCAAAGCTATAGCCCCGTTGTTGTCCCAATACAGAGGTATTGGATCAACAATGGACGGAACCACCTGAAGTTCTTTCAAGAACTTCCTCATCCAGACAGCTTCTTTTGCGGCATCAGATGCAGCGATGTATTTCGCTTCCATCGTCGAGTCTGCAACGGTTTCCTGTTTGGAACTCTTCCAACACACCGCCCCTCCATTGAGGGTAAAGACAAAACCTGACATGGACTTGGAATCATCCTTGTCACTCTGGAAGCTGGAGTCAGCAAAGGCCTCGATCTGGAGGCCTTTTCCGCCATACACCAAGAACATCTCCTTAGTCCTTCTCAGGTACTTGAGAATGTTCTTTACCGCTATCCAGTGTTTCTCCCCAGGGTTTGACTGATACCGGCTTACCACACTCAGTGTATAAGCTACATCCAGTCTGGTACACAACATCGCATACATTATAGAGCCTACCGCAGAAGCGTAGGGTATAATAGACATGCGATCCCTCTCCAAATCAGTCTTGGGAGATATCTCTTTAGAGAGGGTGATCCCGTGACAAGCCGGTAGGTTACCGCGCTTGGAATCTTCCATACTGAATCTTTTCAGTATGGTGTCAATGTACCTGGACTGTGAAAGTCCCAATATCCTCTTGGATCTATCACGATGGATCCGGATCCCCAGGATGTATGAGGCATCACCCAGGTCTTTCATGGAGAACCTGTGTGACAAGAACCCCTTGACAGATTGTAGCATAGGAATGTCATTTCCTATCAAGAGAATGTCATCCACGTATAAAACGAGGAATACTACAGTTCTCGCTACAAATCTACTATAGATGCATGGTTCATTTGGATTTTTGATAAAGCCAAATTCCTTGACCGTCTCATCAAAACAGATGTTCCAACTCCGCGATGCCTGCTTTAGTCCATAGATGGACTTAAGCAACTTGCACACCTTTCCGCTGCTCCCACTCTGAATGAAACCCTCTGGTTGGTCCATATAGACACACTCCTCTAAATTTCCATTTAGAAAAGCGGTCTTTACGTCCATTTGCCAGATCTCATAATCGTGGAAGGCAGCAATGGAAAGAAGGATCCGAATGGATTTCAGCATAGCCACTGGAGAAAAGGTTTCGTCATAGTCCAAGTCAGGTCTTTGACGGAAACCCTTTGCAACAAGTCTAGCTTTATAGGTCTCAACCTGTCCATCTACACCAATCTTCCTTTTGAAGATCCACTTGCATCCTACGGGTTTTACCCCGTCTGGAGCAATGTCCAACGTCCATACTTTGTTGGTGTACATGGACTCCATTTCGGTCCGCATTGCATCCAGCCATTTTACCGAGTCAACGCTCTGAACGGCCTGCTGGAAGCTAGTAGGCTTATCATAATCTATGATGCAATCCTCTCTATCCCCGTCTATGAGAAAACCGTAGTATCTCTCGGGCGGATGAGACTGCCTACTACTCCTGCGGAGCGGCGTAAGAATGTCCTGTTCTTTTGAACCCTCTGGTTCTACTAAGCTTTCAGTAATAGTCTGTGGTTCTGGAATTTCTTCCAGTTCTATTTCGCTCGCAATTGTTTCCTTTTCCAAGAACTGGTGTTCTAGGAAGTGGGCATTACGAGAAACAAGGACTTTTTGTTCCTCTGCGTGGTAGAAAAGATACCCCCTGGTGTTTTTTGGGTATCCCACAAACTTGCACAGTACTGAGCGTGCCTCGAGTTTGTCCGCATGCTGCTTTTTGACAAAATCTGGACATCCCCGGATCTTCAGATATTGAAGATAGGGTTTCTTCCCACTCCATAACTCATATGGTGTGGTAGGCACAGTCTTAGTGGGAACTCGGTTCAAAAGGTATGCGGCTGATTCTAGCGCATATCCCCAGAATGATCGCGGTAACTCAGTGTTACTCGTCATGGACCGTACCATATCCAATAGGGTTCGGTTCCGTCTCTCCGATACACCGTTATGTTGTGGAGTATATGGAAGAGTAAGCTGAGAGAGAATTCCGTTCTCTTTTAAATAGTCCAGGAACTCGGCACTCAAGTATTCACCACCTCGATCCGATCTTAGAATCTTGATACTTTTGCCGGTTTGTTTTTCTACATTATTCTTATATTCCTGGAATTTTCCAAAGGCTTCGGACTTATGTTTCATTAAGAAGACATAACCGTACCTTGAAAAGTCATCTGTAAAAGTAATGAAGTAAGAATAACCGCTTCGCGCATGTGTAGACATTGGACCGCACACGTCGCTGTGTACGAGTCCCAAGAGCTCGCTCGCTCTTACTCCGTGTCCAGTGAACAGAGTCTTTGTCATCTTTCCTTTGAGACAGGATTGACAAGTGGCATATGATTGATATTTGAACGGATTCAAATATCCTTCTGTATGTAACTTCATCAACCTTCTCTCATTGATGTGACCCAGTCTACAATGCCACAAGAAAGTCTGATTTATTTCCGGAGACTTTCTTTTGTGTGTATTCTGGACATTGAAAATCTGTGGTTGGTTTAATACGTATATACCATTGCTTAATGTACCTGACCCAATCAGAACTTGATTAAGGTGAATGTTTACAACATTACTTACAAACGCAAATTCATAACCTTCTTTAGAAGTCAAAGATACAGAAATGATATTACAAGTTGCGTTGGGTACAAAATAGCAATTACGCAAAACCAAAACGTGTCCATCTGACAACCCCAGGTGATAGTCCCCCACGGCCTTAGCATCCATGCTAGCTCCGTTTGCAACTTTGAGGGTCATGTCACCTGCCTTCAAAACCCTACGGTTTCTCAACGCCTGCAAAGAATTACAGATATGAGATCCTGATCCGGTATCCAATACCCAGGAAGTAGAGTTTATTGAAAGACAGTTTTCAATAACATACACACCTGAAGCTGAAGCCACAACCTGCTTCAGTTCCTGTGTTCTGGCCTTCCAAGCCCTGCAATCATTCTTCCAGTGTCCCGTCTTATGACAATAGAAGCATTCTTCCTTATCCACAAGCTTTCCCACTTTCTTTGTTGCTTTTGCCTTTCCCTTCGTATCCACTTTACTAACACCGACCCTTGGTTTGGCGGGGGCTTTCTTCTTCTTTCCCTTGGCTTTCGCCTTGGACCTAGAAGAGGAAGATCCTCCTACAAACAAAGTGGATGTTCCTCTACTTTTCTGTAGGGTGCCCTCTGCGCTCCTCAGCATGTTGAGGAGCTCTGAAAGTTCAACTTCCTTTTCTTGTAAGTTGAAGTTCAGGATAAACTGGGCGTAAGTGGAAGGAAGGGACTGGAGAATCAAGTCCGTATAGAGCTCATTCTCCAACGTGGTCCCAAGGTCCGCGAGCTCTTCTATGTAGCCAATCATCTTAAGCACGTGTTCCGCTACCGATGATCCGACGGCCAACCTTGCCGAAAATAACTTCTTCGACACTTCGTATCTTGCGATACGAGATTGCTCTCCATACAGTTCTTTTGTATGGAGAAATATGGATTCGAGGTCCATATTCTCGTGCTTCCTCTGATGTTCGTTGTCCATAGAGGCAAGCACGAGGCACTTGGCCTTCGCGCAATCGATTTCCCAGGTCTTACGGATTTCTTTATCCGCGACGCTGGTTTTGGGACCTGGGACAGGGGGAGCTTTGGTGGTAAGAAGATACCCCAGCTTGTCGTAAGTGATTGCCATCTTGACATTCCTAAGCCAATCTTTGTAGTTTGGCCCTGTCAGTATGTTTTTATCTAGAAGTAACTTAAGTCCAGTCATGTCGATTGGTCGCTGCAATTAGGAGAGAGAAGAAACACTCAGCATGATGCTCTTGCAAGTTTAGAATGGTTTTTAGTTTGTCTAAACAGGATGGCTCCCACTATTTCTCGAATCCTTCCTCAAACCAAAAAGGAAGAATTAGTCAGGATCAATCTCACCGTACAATTCTTGCTTAACCGTTCAGCCAGGTCAGTGTCGGTACTTCGAGGGAGGTTTTCCAACGCTTTCGCGAAGTTCCTTAATTAAATAACCTCTTTTCCCTGGGGGCGTAGCCCCGCTAACACCTTTCTAGACACCTACTAGGTTTATAGCATTGATCGTTAAGTAAGAAATTTCCCGAGGAGTAGCATATACTCACAGTAGGATCGGGATCCAAATATCATCGCGTGACGAAACTTAAGAAATCCTACCAGAATCATCACACTCCAAATGGTATGCAGCGCTAGCAAGTTTCAGTACTTATGAAACTCCCGATGTGGATTTTTGCCCCATGCTCTTATGACCTTGGCGTGAGGTCAAAATGTCATAAGTTACATGTCAAGTTCTTCCCATCATTATCCAGGTTAATTTGAACCCACCCGTACCTACCCTTGACGTAGGCCAAAATGGCAGTACGGCTGTCCTAAACCAACGCATTCTATCTATGCAACAGATAAATATCCGGCAGCTACCAATCACTATGCCTTGGCGTGAGGTCAAAATACATAGCTTGAATACTACCGAATATTTAACTGAAATGATGGAGGGCTACGAATGGTTTTGGCTAAACCGTGAACGTAGTGAACTTGATATAATCGATGGAACGAGATAGCTTTTAAAAGGAGTGGCTCAAGCTCCGCATTTAAAAGTTGGTTTTGAAAAGAACCGAGTGGTTTTTCGAAAGTGTTTCAACGACTTTTACTTGGTTTATTTTCTTGCATTAGTTCTTTTAATGCGTGATATTCTTGCATTAGTTCTTTTAATGCGTCCCATTATTTAATCCTACCATTGCAGAAAACAACCAAAATATGACGTATGCTTATGCCATTCGCATTCGCCACGGGGCCCCGTCATTACCCGTTAGGTTACTTAACTAACGACAGAGCGGGGGCTGGGCTAGCACGGCTGTAAAACATAAGCAACGCCTAAATAATATCATATATAGATATATTGCAATGATAGCCATTTCAGATCACAGATGAACATATTGGATATACTAGGAACCCGCAATTCGTACGAGCCTGTAACGAAAAGCAGATTACACGGTCGCGGTGAATAGCCAATACCCCACCCAAGACCCCTACGGGTGCGGCAAACATCCCGCCAAGTACCTGAAGCGAAGCAACCTCCCTCAACTCCGTAAGTAGGCCACTCGGCACTTCGGCATACCCGGTAGTTTGTGCACCCCCTCCATGGGTCTATCCTAGGAGCAAAAATAGTAAAAAGAAATTATACAATGACGGCTACAACCCCGACCCGGTTGTGCGGCCATACAAATAATTATTACATCAATTTACATGAATTGAAAGAAAAGAAAACTCTCGTCTCACAACCCCCGGCTATTCACCCGCGACAATCTAATGAATTCATATACACATTCCAATGACATTACAGATCACAGATTTGTATAACCCCCACTAATCGACATATAACGATTAACAGACGTTCAATACAAATATCACATCACAGATAAAAACCCGTCAGCTTAAGTCTTTAGAAGTTCGATCAAAAATACGGATTTTTAGGCCCCAAACACAAAATTTTCGTTCTGGAAAATCTGGGCTGAAAAGACATATTTCAAAAATCCCAAAATACCCCACTGAATATACTGTAGCAAAGAAGATCCAGAGAGGAGCCAATACGGCCGCGGAACCGCGGCAATAGCAAGCTATTGCCGCGTTTGATGAGATCAGAGGACCGTCTTTCTACAGTATACTCTAAAAACCCTGAGTCGATTTTTGAAGCATGATTTATTACTTTTATAGTACTTTGAAAATCGACAGCAAGCATGAATTTTTGGTGTATTTCGTGACTTTTTCTTTGATCGATCTTCTAGTTACTTTGCTAACATGTTAGATAGAGTTTAACTAGGCTCTGATACCACTGTAAGTCCATGCTACCTCTCCCGGTACTTACGGGCTTGCGGAATTTGGTGAAAAACGATTTTCTAGAGGCGGTAACATGGACTCAAAACCGGATCTTTGTTAAACATCTAACTAACAACCTAACTAGGAGTTGTTAACTACTCGGTTAGGGGGTTATACCTTTCTTTCTTGAACTCCTTCGTCTTCAAACCTCGATGGTTGTCCGGATCGGCTTCACCCCGTCGTCTCTTTGCGCCGAAGATCGATCCACCTGAAAGCTTCTACCTTTGGCTTCTTCTTCGAACTTTGAAGAAACTAGTTCACTCGGTTTGCTAAACCTTGTGAACTAGAGTGAGTAGAGGAGAATGTGTTGGGATTTTTCTCTATGGTTCTTGGTTCTCAACACATGAGACAAGTGAACCATAGACTAAAGAGAGGGAGAGCAAGAGGAAGAAGATGAGAGCTCAAGAACACAAGAGAGAGAAAGGAAATGAAAGAATGAGCAAGACTTTTCTCTCTTGGCTCTCATAATCCAAAACCATCATAACCAATAATAGCAATCAAGTATTAGTGATGGTTTAAGCCACAATAGCCATATCATTTCATGCACTCATTTTGCACAAGAGAACAAGCAAGCAAAAGTCTTTGCCATGAAATGATAGCCATTGTCATCATGATGGTCAACTAGTCCAACCTAGTCAACCGGTCAACAAAGTCAATAAGTCAACAAAGTCAACCCCTCAACAATCATGTCACTATAATACTTAATTAATATTATTGTTAAATACATATCATATTCTCATTAGGGTTGAGCAAAAAGTCAATAGTCAACAGTCAACGGTCAACAACCCTAATAAGAATCCTCTGCCTCTGTCTCTCCGTCAACTGTGCATACACATCCGCATCCGCGTTCCGAGGAATACGAATACATTCTGGATAAAACCAATCCCAAAACGTACACTAGGATCTGGCTTAAACCAAAGCCCGCTAGTGTTAACTGTCCGGACACTGTACGTGCATAAGTGCACGGATGTGACCGAACCCTGTCGCAAAACCATGCGACCTTTACTCTTTTGCCTAAAGGCGAATAGCTTTCTGTGTGGGACTCTAAAGACTCGACACTACGCTGGCAGTGGGTTTAACCACAGACCGCAAGCGGCACTAGCTGTGCGTAACGGTCCCCAGGTAAATGCCGACAAGAAGACTGACGAGGTGAAACCCATCTGAACTCCTACTGAGCCTGAATGTGACAATCTCCGTACAGTCCGGTCTGTTCGTCTGATACATCGCATGGCGGGCCTAGGGGGCGGTAAACGTCAGTCCCCTAATAGCGGTACAAGTCGTGTCGGAGTGAAGCCCAAAACACCCTGAGATAACACTGGAAGCCTACCTGTATATCTCGCTTGTCCTGGCCAGAGACTACTCGTGTAATGGCTCTCCTAGACACAGCGCGATGTCAACCCCCAATACCGGGAGAGACGAATCCTTTCTAACCGTCACTGCCTCCAAGTGCTTCGGGACTGCACCCAACTACTACCTATTTGCACGACTCCTCTGAGCCGTGGTAGGGTAGTAATCAAAGTACGGTGGGAAACCACTCGAGGCGAAGTGACAGTGTCAAGTCAGCGGACTAAGCTGTACTCATGTCACCTGGGAACTGATAACTGACGATAGGTATAATACCAACCGGTCAGTTCTCGACGAGTCCTATCCGGTGTACTCGTAACCTAACGAGCACCCGCATACTATCTCCAGTACGACGTACCAACGGCTGTGGGACAGACCGTCTCCCACACTGGGATGAGAAGCGCATGCGCTAGTCTACTCCGGAGTATCGATGCCCTGTCTCGATAGTCCTGCAACTAGGGACCTGCATAAGGATGTGCTTATAGATTACCCAGCCCCCACTAGTGTGACTGCCATCACAACGCTGGTAATCAAGCAAAGATCCTAAGGGCTCCACTAATGTGTATAGGTGATATACTAAAATAAACACAAGTACACATTGAAGTAGAAACAAACCAAGTAGCATACTACTATTTTGAGCAAGATTGTATATACAAGATGAATATCCCAAGCTTCCATTAAGTAATATACAAACTAGTATGATACAGTAATGGCCTCTAGGGCATATACACTAACACTTTTAACAGACCATCTCGGAGGCCAGTTGTCACGCCCCACTTCTCAAAATACGGAAAACGAGGGATGACTAGGCCAGCCATGCTCCTACGGTCAGGGAATAATCCCGCCGCAGTCACACTTCGGCTTCTAGCTTTACATGGTAATCAGTAAACAAAGTACAGCAGTAAAGGAATTACATCACTAAATTATTACATTAGAGTCCATTGTTCACAATTTACAAATAAACAAGAAGAGCTACTAACCAAGTTCAAATACACGATCTCTTTAGGGAAAGCAGAAAAGAAGAAAAGGTACTCCTGACTAGATCTTCGTCAGCTCGAAAGGTAGATCTGACTCCTGCACTAGTTTTTCCTCGAGGTCTGAGCATGCACACTCAGGTCGTCAGAGCGACGTAATAGCAATTTTTATAATAATGATATGAAACAGCTAAATAAGGTAATAACAGTGAAAGTACAATGCGTGTAATCACTATGTCACTAAATGATGCAAAGTATGATCTGTGTCCCTATCAGTCTCTAGGTCATGTTTGAAATCGTATAGTGGAAAGGAGGATCATGTTTAACTGGAGTCTCGTACATACCCGAGACAACGGCCCACACGCCCGAGACATAACCTTGTCAGCCGGATCGCTAGATCCTACCTAATATATATATCACTGCTCGAATGATCATCCTCTACAACACGGTCCCGCTAAATACGATATTATTTCCACTTCGATTTCCCCTTTTTCTTCAGGTTTACACTATTGATGATTATGATTTAGTCGTGTACAAGTATACCAATAGCACGGTTTTATCACTGTTCACTGTATTAATCACTGTCACGAATCATTCACTTTCCATTGGTGTACTTGACACTCCTAAACCAATATCATTCACGCACGATAATGCAATGTCCACTGAATACTAACGCGCACTAACACTATGTATATGGCAATTGGATAAGGTATGTGTATTAATACCGTTAACAAGTCATGTGTAATATGAACCAACATGCACGTTATGAGCTTACAAAATTTGCAGTAATTCATCTGTTTGGAAATCAGCGAAATGATACAAACACAATAACAAGTGCACTCTGTCAACAGTTCAGAAAAATTGGTTTCAATACAATCGGGTTTCTGGTATTCAAGTTACAGCTGTTTCAATTTAAGTGCTCGCCGTAGGAAATTCAGTTTCTGAACTGAATTTCCGTTTCGCGGCACGATTTACCCCCAATTGGGATCAGAATTTAGCGACACTACAATTGAATGAAATATAGGGTTTCCAATAGGGTTTTCAACGCAATAGACGGATTCTCAATAGCGTCTGTACGTCAAAAGTTATACACTGTTCAACACTAGTATGTCAATTCCGTTTCTGTTTGGGACTGCTAGACGTCCTGTTCTTTTAAATTGCAGTTTAAATAAAAAATGACAATATAACGGGGTGAAATTACTTGAGTTATTTATCTAACAGATTTATATTCAATAGAATGCAGGGTTCCGCAACATACGAGTTCAGGAAATAAGGTAGTAAACATCACGGGACAGAAAACAATAACCAGAGTTGCTCTGGACTGCAGTCCAGAGCCGCTCTCCGAACCAATTCTCGTCGTAATTTCAGTACAGAAACCACTAGAAACATGCATAGGGTTATAGTTCGTCGAGTCGGCTTCGATTTGAGCCCTCGAACGCATCATTTCAATATGTACATAATTTATGGTGATTTTAACAATTTTCAGATGCGGGAAATTCCCAGTTTTTACGGGCGCATTTGGGGATGATCATTTAAGTTGTTACAGTCATAGTTTTTCAGTGAAACTTCTACACAAGGTTCAATGCCATACGGGCCAGAATATTCAATCGAGTTCTGTCAAATTAAATGAAGGTTTTCATTGGAATCTTGTATCGAACAGTTATGTCGTATAAGTTATCGTGATTTATAATCATGGAATTTATACGATTTTAGTTTGTAACAGAAATAAATTAGCATGTAGCAAGTAGGGTACTTGCCTGAAAACGTTTTGGCGATGCACGACAGCGGCAATGTCACGAACGCGCGACGAGCGGCGTGGTTTGGTTTCACGGCCTCGGCTCGCGATTCGGGTGCGACGTCGGAGTTGCCCGGAGATGGCTTGTGCTTGCTGGAAGCGGAGGGGGTGTTCTTTGGTTCTCTGTGAGTGTGCTGGGGTCGAAGACGGTCGACGTCGTCGCTCCGGCGATGTGCACAGTGAAGCTCGCAGTGAGGGGGAGGGTTACGGTTTTGGAGAGAAGGGGCAGTGGAGCTCAGGTTGGTGATAACGATGATGATGTTGAGGACGAAGGGGGTCGACGAGGGGTTTCAGGTGTAGTAGGGGCTCGCCGGCGTCGTGGGTGCCGGTGGTGGTCGAGCTTGGTGGCGAGTGGGTTGATGTGCAGAGGAGCTTGGCAGGGGTGCTCGATTGATGGAGGAGGTGGCTGCAGTGGTAGTGGTGTTGGTAGGGGAGAAACGAGGGAGGAGAACGAGGTGGTTTAGTCGTTGTCGGCGTCGTCGTCGTCGGTGCAGGGATGAAGGCAGTGGGTTCGTAGAGAGAAACGCTGGAGGTTTTTCTCGTGAGAGAGAGAGAGGAGGTTTGAGATTGAGAGGGAGAGAGAAGTAAGGGGAGGCGAGGGTTTGAGGTTGAGGGACTCGGGGGAGTTGTGGACGAGGTCGCGGGTCATGGGGCAACGGCACGGCGACGTGGCCGCGAGGGTCAGCGCAAAATGTGAGCGGGAAAAAGTTTACGTTGGGGAAGAGGGAGTTAGGGTGTGGGCCGGGTCGGGTTAGGCAGGAGCGGCTCGGGTTAGGGTGCGGGAACTTGGGCTAGAGAGAAATTTAAATGTTTAATTCAATGGGAAAAGAGTGTTGGGCTTTGATTAATTTAAAGGTTGGGCCGGGAAATTAATTTGTATGTATATATTTTCGTTTTGGGCTTTGATTGGTTTAAAGGTTTGGAAAAATTTAAATATTGAAACTTAAGCAACCAATTTTCACATAAGGTAAAAATACGGGGAAAAAGGGATAATATTCGGGAACTTGGGAAAAATAGAGAATGGGAAAAATAGAGAAAAATTTTCATTGATGGAAACGGGGATTTACACCAGTAGGTTCGTCCGCCAACAACATGCCAGACTTTTGCATCTACCACAAAAGAACGGGGCATCTTGTGAAGAACTGTCGCAAGGCGAACAACTTATGCCTGATTTGTGGGTCTTCTGCTCATATGCCCCCAAAACCGAGGACCCAACAACCCTCCAGCTAGACCGGCGATCCAAGCTCTTCCTACCCGGTTAGCCCGACTAGCTCCAGCTCCCCGCACCCAAACCACTCAACCCCAATGCTGAATGTTTAACCAGGTACAGAAGAAAGTGCCATGATACCAAGCATTCACCGTGTCGGTCGAAGAGGCCGAAGCTATGGGTCAAGTTATCACTGGTACAATCTTAGTAGCCTCCCTACCTGCTCTAGCGCTCTTCGACACTGGGGTATCACATTGCTTTATGTCGCAATGGTTCGTCCAAACTCATGCATCCCAGTTAAACCGCTCGTATCCAGCTGGAACGTTAGTTCAGGGAACGACGTCCTAAAAGCAATTTTGGGATACGATCTGTGTCCAGTGGTCGTCTGCAGTCGAGAATTCTATGCGGACTTCAAGGTGCTGGACATACAGAACTTCGACGTAGTCTTGGGATTGGACTGGCTGGGAACTTTCTTCGCTACCATCGACTGCCGCCAAAGGAGGGTAGTGTTCGAAATACCAGATCACCCAGTGTTCTACTTCAAAAGTGGAGACCGTACCTTGGAACCTAGCATCTACAGAGCAAAACCAAAGAAGGCAGAGGTTGCAGCATTGCAAGCGGAATGATCGAAACCAGAGGCAGTTCGAGAGTTCGAGGATGTATTCCCGGAAGATATATCAGGTTTGCCTCCCGATTGAGCTCTTGAATTTAGCATCGATTTACAATCCGTCGCACAACCAGTAATAAAAGCTCCGTACTAATTAAATCCGGAGGGATTGAAGGAGATCCGCATTCAGTTGGACGAACTCCAGAAGAAAGGATGGATCCAACCCAGTACTTCAAGTTGGGGATCTCTGATATTACTTGTGAAGAAGAAGGATGGTTCCTATAGGATGTGTGTGAATTATCGAGCTTTGAACGAAGTGACAATTAAAAACAAGTATCTACTACCGTGCATCGATGACCTTTTCGATCAGTTAAGGAGATCTTGTGTCTTTTCAAAGTTAGATCTTCGTTTGGGTTACCATTAGGTGAAGTTCAAGGAGTTTGACATTCCGAAGACGGCATTTAGGACTCGTTATGGTCATTATGAATATCTTGTAATACCATTTGGAGTGACCAATGCACCTGCCATCTTTATGAACCTGATGAACCAAGTTTTCTGAGAGTACTTAGACAAGTTTGTTGTTTTCTTCATCGATGACATCCTGGTGTATTCAAAGAATCAGAAAGAGCACGCCGAGCACTTACGGATTGTCCTGGAGACATTACGACAATATCGGCTCTATGCTAAGTACAGCAAGTGTGAATTTTGGCTAGATCAAGTTCGATTTCTCAGACATATTATTTCAGGCGAAAGAATTTCGGTGGACCCAACTAAGGTGTCAGCTGTCAGCGAGTGGCCGACACCAAAGACGGCGAAAGATATAAGAAGTTTCTTGGACTTAGCAGGATACTACCGACGATTCATCGAAGGATTCTCAAAGATTGCAGCACCCCTGACCAAGCTCACATGTAAAGACGAAGCATTTGTGTGGTCAGAAGCATATGAAAAGGATTTTGTAGAACTCAAGTCGAGATTAACCTCTGCACCTATTCTTGTAATACCGGATCAATCTGGTGGATTCGTTGTGTATAGTGATGCATCCGGTAAAAGATTAGGATGTGTTCTATACCAGCATGGAAAAGTTGTGGCTTTTGTATCAAGACAATTAAAAGTTCATGAACGCAACTATCCAACACATGATCTAGAATTGGCAGCCATCATCTTCGCACTCAAGATTTGGTGCCACTATCTTTTGGGAGAACGAGTGGATAAATACACTGACCACAAAAGTCTGAAATATGTATTTACTTAGAAAGAACTCAAAAAGCGGCAGAGAAGATAGCTAGAACTCATGGCGGAATTCGACATCAACTTATAGTATCATCCTGGGAAGGTGAACGTAGTTCCCGATGCCCTTAGCCGCCAGCCATTAGCAATGAACCTCACCGCTCAGTGGAGACTACAACAAGAATTGCATGGATTGGAGATTGAAGTAGTTGTGCCAAGTAACGCTTCATCTTTGATGAACTTACAAGTCCGGTCCACTTTTGTAAAGAAGATCAAGGCAGCTCAAGCAAATGATGCCAAGCTACAAAAGATCCGAAAACAAGTAGAAAGGGAACTTCGAACTGACTTCATCATCCACGAAGATGGATCCTTACGATATGGAAGCCGTTTATGTGTACCAGTCGGCTCTGTTCGAGAAGAGTTGATGAAAGAAGCTCACAACTCTCCGTATTCGGTACACCCTGGTGGTACGAAGATGTACAAGGATATATGGCAACACTACCGGTGGCATGGAAAGAAACGCGAAGTAGCAATGAGCATAGCCAAGTGTTTGGTGTGTCAGCAAGTGAAGGCTGAACATCACAGAACTGCTGGTCTACTTCAGCCATTACCAATCTCAGAATGGAAATGGCAGTACATTACCATGGACTTCGTGACTGCTCTCTCTCGTAGCACGAAGGGTAACAATGCAATTTGGGTTATTGTGGACCGACTCACCAAAGTGGCTCACTTTATTCCATTTCGAGTTGGCCAGTCAACCGAGACGTTAGCAAGGAGTACACGGAGGTAAGTATAAACCTCACGTATGATTTATACCTTCAAGATGTACCCTACTTGTCTTGATACCCATAAACTCATGTAGGAGATCGTGAGATTAGAGTACCTGTTTGCATCGTCTTCAATCGTGATACAAGATTCCGATCACAGTTCTGGCAGAGTCTGCAAGCTAGCCGGGGAACGAGTCTGAATTTCAGCACATCGTATCATCCAAAAACAGATGGATAGTCCGAGCGAACAATTCAGATTGTGGAAGACATGTTAAGAGCCTGTATGTTAGACTTCGGAGGTTCGTGGGAAGATCACCTACACCTTATGGAGTTTTCATACAACAATAGCTATCAGGCAAGTATTGAGATGACACCATTCGCATCCTTCTACGAACGGAAATATATATCGTTCCCCATTGAGTTGGGACGACGTTGGAGATCGTGAACTCTTTGGACCAGAGATGATCGTGGCAACTGTGGATGAAGTTCGCATGATCAGGGAAAGGATGCGAATAGCCCAAGACCGACGGAAACATTAGGCAGATGCAAAGCGTCGCCAATTGGAGTTTCAACCTGGAGACTATGTGTTCCTGAAAATATCTCCAAACAGAGGAGTGATACGTTTTGGCAAAATGGGTAAGTTAAATCCAAAATACATAGGACCGTTCGACATACTCGAACGAGTTGGAGAAGTGGCATACAATGTAGCACTACTGTTTACACCGGTTTAAATTTTGTTTACAGATATGTGTGAAAGCAGGCTCATTCATATATGCATGTGGAGGGTTAGTGCATGACACGAGCACATCAGTGGCGTTTGCGCTTAGCAAAAATCCCTAAGGGTAAAGTGCACGTGCGCACATGTATGTTGCACGTATATTTCAACAATACAATCAGAGAAAGAAAAGGTGTTAGAAATGAAGCACTCGGTGGTCAACGATAAAAGGAAAGCATTTAAATAAACATTTTATGCTACGGGAAATAGATCATCAAACACGGGATCAAAAGTACAAGGGTTTACAAAACTATGAATAAAGTTTTCTAAAACCCTCTCAGCCTTCTCCACCATGTCGAAGCGGTGATCTTTGGGAGGAGTTTCTTCCCATTGGTTAGCGTCATGCCCATCGGCGAAGGCAGACAAGAAGGCCCGCTGAGCCCGTATCTGGCTCAGCAGCTAAACAGAGCGATCCCTCAGAGACTTGGTAATCAAAAGTGTCTTATGAAAGCACTCGATCTTGTCCTTCGCTGCGTTGAGCATCGTCGGAGTCATCTACACTGGATGAGGGGAAATGTCATCGAGCACGAACAGGAAGATCATCCGGAGCCAAATGGAGCCGATGGAGAGAGGAGATCCTCTACGAGTCAAGAGCTCGTGCAGCACCGTATCACATTGGTCATCCATGAGAGCGGGATTCACCAAGCGTGCAACAAAGCGAGGAACAATTTCCTCAATAGGCACCTCCCATGGTTGCCGATTAGCATGCGGACGATTGCAAGCCACGACTCTTCTCTGCTAAAATGATTCTCTGAAAGTAAAAGAGAAGATGAGCATTGCTTAGATTATAAAGGGAGACATTTAAATCTTGGCATAGAAAATGTTGTGCATGGTGAAACTATTTCCAAACTCTGACAAAAGAAGGCATTTGAAAAGAAAGTTTGACTCAGGAAAAGCAGAGAAATAAGGTGAAAAGAAACCTTCATTAATGAGGCAGTGCCTCACGTGCTCTCCACGAGGGCGCCAGCGCCAGAGCCACTCTTATAGGATAAAATCCTATGGTAGCGCCTCACGTGCTCCTCACATGGACGCCAATGTGCAAAGCACAGAAGAATTTATTACATAAGAGTTAAACTCTTATATGGCGCTGCACGTGCTCCTCACGCAGGTGCCAATGTGCAAAGCACAGGAATACCCATCTTAAGAATTAAATTCTTAAGTGGTGCCCACATGCATAACACGTGAGCGCCAGTGCCAATGTAGAACTAAATTCTATAATACTCTCTGTTAAACAGAACCGTTGGATCAAAAATCCAATGGAGATGATAAATCATCAAAATACAGAATTAAATTCTGTTGGGAGAAAGCATTTCCCAAATCTTCCCAAAATAAGAAATATACTCTCGGTTGGATCAAAGACCAAATTATAAAATAAAATTCTATTTTGGAATATATTCCTTCAATCTTTCTAAACAAGAAAGATTGCTCTCTGTAAAATAGAGAACCATTGGATTAAAAAATCCAATAGTGATTAAAAATCACTATTTTACAAAATAAATTCTGTTTAAGGGAAAATGCTTCCCCAATCTTATTAAAAACAAAAAAAATCATATTTTGTAAAAACAAGAGTCCTTGGATCAAAGATCCAATGGTGGGTAAAAATTTCCCAAATCAATTTTGAGACCAATTAAATCAATTGGAATCTCTGATTAACAATCTACCTCCACTATATAAAGGACTCGAGACTTCAAGTCTCAGAGGGGAAGGAGGAAGAAGAGGAGGAAAAAAGGAGACCCCGCATAAGCTTCTGTAAAAATACAGAAGGCGCTAAAAACAATAGAGAATTTAATTCACTCAAAGAAGAAGATCTTCCTCCTAAAAGCCCTAGGTAAAGAAAAAAGAAGAGAGCAAAATATCTTATTTACCTATCATATCACATCTAAGGGTTTAACCCTTTTAAAAGAACTTAGTTCTTTCTCTGGATCTGAGATCCACAAGACAAGTCTCCCACAAGTTGAGAATTTAATTCTCATCGGGAAGATCTTATTCTTGAGAATCAAAAATTCAGGGGAGAACATAGATACAAGAATATGAAGAAGATGGAGTTCACAATACTTCGGGAACTTAGTTCCTTCAAATCAAGAACTTAGTTCTTAAAGAATCTGATCCCAGATCCCCAAAATAGTGATATCGGTGATCCTTAATGGTCAAAACGCCATTAAAAGAGGTTTAACCTCTCTGAAAACATGAACATGAGAAATATGGAGTTCATAATACTCCAGGAACTTAGTTCCTTCAAATCAAGAACTCGGTTCTTAATGAACACGATCTCAGATCCTCAAAATAATGATCTTGGTGATCGTTAATGGTCAAAATACCATTAACAGAGATTTAAGTTCTCTAAAAATATCAACAGAGATTAAATCTCCAAAGAACATAGCGCCTTACGTGAAACACATGCGAGCGTCAGAAAAAAGTTAGTGCTTAGCACTATTGGAGCGTCTCATGTGAAAAGCACGTGGATGCCCAAGAATAAAAGCTCAGCGCCTCACGTGAAACACACGTGAGCGCCAGAACAAGTTAGTGCTTAGCACTACTGGAGCGCCTCACATAATGTTCACGTGAGTGCTACCTAATTGAGTGCTTAGCACTGCTGGGTGGTATAGAAACCCAATCGTAGTTCAAATTGGCTAAGTCTGTGAAGCTTGTGATTCCTCTTTGATTTTGAATCAACCAAGCCCATATGCTCATGATTTCCAAACTGATCTTAGTCTCAAACATGACTAATGATCTCTCATTGATGATATCCAAAATGATATTCATCCCATATCTCCTAAGGTAATCTTAGTTTCAAATATGACAAACGATTCTTAGATCCACTACGACCCCTTCTTCCCTCAAATACGGGATTTGGTTCAAGGATTCATTTTGAAGGGTTACCCTAGTGCCCCGACCAATTTCCGTGGCCAAATGCGGAACAAAATTTTTCTAACGAACAAAAACTTGACACTAGTTTAACTCTAAAACCCGGATCTTTCCATAAAACTAACTAGCTACACTAGGAGAGCTATCTACTATGATGATGAATTCTTACCAAATGAACCAAGTCCTTCGGTCTTCGTTCTTCATCCTCAGCTCCTACTAGCCACCTTGAACTTGCTTGATCTTCTTTCTTTGCTCCGTCGGTCCTCCGGGATCGAGCTTGTTCTCCGGCCTTCCTTGGTCCTTGATGATCCACTTGGGGAATGTGATCCATGGCTCTAGCTCTTTGCTAAGTGTCAAAAGAGCAATTAGAGAACTTGGGATGCTAGTCCAAGTAATCTAGGATGTAGTTTGGATGTCTAAGTGTTTGCTATCTCTTTTCTAACCTCTTCACTTGTTTCTCAACACATGGGAATGTTAGTGAAGAGGAAGAAGATGAAGATGGAGGAAAGCAAGAGGAGGGAGGAGCTTGGAGAGAAAATGGAGCTCAAGAAAAATGAGCAAGCATGAGAGAGAAATTCACACACAAGAGTTTTGTATGTTCATTTCTTTCATTAAACAATATCAACCATGCTTCAATAGTAAACCTAAAATGAATTATAAATTCATTTGTAAACTATTGAAGCATGGTAACCTCCATACCTCCCTCACCTCTCACTTTACACCTCATTCCCATTTATCAAATAAATGGAAAATCCAAAATGAGGTGGCAACCTTCTAGAAGGAAATCTGTAATAAATATGGATTTCAGTCTACTGTACAAATATACCGGCAATCAGATAAAAATCCGAACGCCCAAAAGAGATAGAATAACATGAAGAACGTAATACTAGAATATATATATCGAAATACATATACGTAAATTATTAAATCAATACCTGATTTAATAATCCGGCTCATAACCCGAGCCAGCTAGTATTACAAACTGTCCGATAGAAAATCCGAGTACCAAGTACATCAATCGATCGAACCCTGCACGTATCCAATACGGCTACTACATCGTTTTTCCTGGATCAGGGAAACCCTCTGTGTGGGACTCTAAAGACTCGACAGTACTCTGGTAGTGGGTTTAACCACAAGCACGTCAGCGGCATTAGCTGTACGTAACGGCTGCCCAGGTACCTGTCGAAAAGGAAGGCCGACGAGCACGCTCGTCCGAACTCACTGAGCCTATCCGTGACAATATCCGTACAATCTGGTCTCTTCGTTAAAGAGTATCGCATACCGGGTCTAGGGGGTGGTGAGCGTCAGACCCTAACAACCTGATAAGTCGTGCCGATGTGGCTCAGGACCAATCCGGAAAACTACTGATCAACCTATCAGTAATACCCAAGTGCCTTGGCCAAGGTCTTATGGTCCTGACCAATCGAATCACAGTGCGATATCGACTCCCTATACCGGGAGAGACGAATCCCTGGCAATCGCTCACTGCCTCCATGTGGCTCGGGACTGAACCCAACCAAAACTGTTTGCACGACTCAGTAGAGCCGTGGTAGGGTAGTGATCAAAGTTCAGTGGGAACTCACACGAGACAAATGCCGATCTCGGGTCCAAAGACTAACCTGTGTAGGGTTCCTAGGCACTCTAGTGAGGTCTCACAAGGCATCGAACATGCCATTTTCAAAAAATGATGGTGCCGAGAGACCCGACTACGGATCGTTTGCTAGAAAACTAGGCGAAAAAGCTAACTAGTTAACACTTAACTAAGAGATACGGAAATACAACCTTTGTAGATCCGGTTCTCCACCTCCATAGCTCCGCAACGAAGTCCTCTCCGCTGTCCAAAAAGAATCCGGGCTCTAGCGTCGACTTCATCGGAGAATAAGCGAGCTAGGTCGTCGATGTCCATGCCGAAGATGATCTACGTCGAGGCATCGCTAAATCAAGCTCTCACTTCACCAAGTCATGAAACTTGTGAAGAAAACACACTCTACTACTTGGCAAGACGTAGAGGATGAAGAAATAGGAAGTGGGTAGACTTTAGATTTGGATTTCTCACTCTTTTTCATCACTTGCCATTGATGGAGGCAAGCTTTCTTCACTTGAAGAAATGAAGAAGAAGAAGGAAATTGTTATGATAAGAATAATTAAAAAGAAAAGAAAATCCATTCTTATCATAAGCAAACCATGGTTAGATGTAGAGATTAAACCAAGGTTAGTTTGAATGGTTAGGGTTAAGGATGAGATAAGAATGGTTGACTAAAGTCAATGCTTCATGAAGGTTCAAAAGAATAAAACAAAACTAGCAACCATTCTTCTCATTATCATTTCCATAATAAATAAATAAATAGATATGAAAATGTAAACCCTAATCATTTAAATAACCATGGTTCAATCTTTACACAAACACAAGCAAACATGCATCATCAAACATGATACAATCAAGTGCACAAAACTATATCGAATATACAATGTGCACATCCGAGTGAGAAAATCCATCTTAAGTAAACCGATACTAGTTGATGCAAAGTAATATATCAAATATATAAATATGCATTAAATCATTAAATCAACACTTGATTTAACGATCCGGTCATATCACATATAACCGACTAGTATCAAATGTATTGGCTTATCGAATCAATTCTTGATTCGATAACTAGGTTATATCGCATACAACCATTCGATACATTCATCGCGAGAATAGAATACGGTATCACATACACGCATTATTCTCGGTCCCGCACATATCTCATATGCGCTCCTATTTCGTTTTGCTTGAGCCAGGAAATCTCTGTGTAGGACTCTAAAGACTCGTCAATACGCCGGCAGCAGGTGATGATCATATCAATCACCCACAAGCCGCAAGCGGTCTGCTAAACGTAACGGCCACCCGGGTATTGAGCGATCAGAAGATCGACGAGCAAGCCCGCTCATACTCCTGTGAATCCAACCAGTAACACTTACCGTACAGTCCGGTCTGATCGTCTGATATGTCGCATATCTCGCCTAGGGGTGGTAAACGTCAGACCCCAATAGCTCAATAAGTCGTGTCGATATGAGGTCTATAACTGTTCGAGAAACTACTGGTAACACTTACCAGTAAATCTCAGCAACCCTGGCCAGGGATTTCCTGTTATAGCCAATCGAACACAGCACAACATCAACCCCCTATACCGGGAGAGACGAATCCCCTCCTATCGCTCATTGCCTCCATGTGATTCGGGACTGTACCCAAAAGCCACCGTTTTGCACGCCCTCTTGGACGTGGTAAGGTGGAAATCAAAGCACAGTGTGAACCACACAAGACTCTATGACGATCTCGGGTCAACAGACTACTCTGTACCAGTGTCACCAGAGAACTGCCATCTGACGTAAGGTATAATACCATCTGGGAGTTCTCGGCGAGTCCGTCCAGTGTACCCAGTCTCTACTGAGCACCCGTATATCATCTCTGATGTCAAACACCAATGGATATGGGATCATCCATCGCCCATCTGTATGGGTCGAGAAGGTACACACTAGTCTACTCTGGTATATCGATGCCCCGTCTCGATACACCCACGACTAGGGACTTTGAAGGATGTACTTATGGACTACCATGTCCCCACTAGTATGATCCGCATCATAGTCCAGGTAGTCAAGTACAGATCCTAAGGGCTTTACCAACATGTAACAGAGAGACAATCAGTATACACGTTAAGGTAAAGTTCAACCAGATAGCATACTATCATGTCGAGCAAGAAAGTCCTCCCTATATATGTCCCAGCATCCACTACAATATACATCCAATGTACAGTAATGGCCTCTAGGGCATACATATAACTAACAATCTCCCACTTGCACTAGGGCCATCTGTAGAAGTGGTTGTAGTATCTCATACTCAACCATCCCATTAAAGTCTCTCTCTGGGAACAGGCCTTTGTGAGTGGATCCGCTGTGTTGTCCTCTGAGTCTTCTCTTCTAACCTCGATCTCCCTGGAGATCAACCATCTCCATGATCAAGTGATACTGCCTTAGAATATGTCTGGATCACTGATGGGACGGGCGTTCCTTGGCATAAGCCACAACTCCATTGTCACACAATGGTAGGAACGTAGTTCATCTTATGAACCAATATACACCCAAACAGCCTCTTTGGTAGCATCTTAAGTAGCGATGTATCGTGCCTTTATCGTCTAGTATGTCACGGTATCTAGCTTGGAACTCTTCCAACATACCGTCCCTTTACTGAGGGTAAAGACAATGCCTGTGACTGACACTCAGTCATCTTTATCACCCTGGAACCCTTCCAGTGATTCTCCCCAGGATCGGTTGATACTGTCTCACTACTTCTAGTGAGGATCCTAACATCCATTTAGATCTATCTCATAGATCCAAAAACCCAAGATTTAGGAGGTATCACTTTGATCCTACACGGAGAATCTTTGTGATAAACGGAGATTGATCGAGCGTAGCATAAGAAACTCCTTTCTTATCAAGAGTATGTCATCCACGTACTCTACGAGGATCACCACCATACTCCCTACTACCTTTTTGTTTATACAAGGTTCATCTACCATTTTGATGATGTCAAACTCTTTGACTAATTCATCAAAACAGATGTTCCAACTCCGCGATGCCTGCTTTATTATATAAAACATCTTGTGCACGTTTCCACTGCTCCCACTGTTTACGAAGCCCTCTGGCTGTGTACTTACAGACGCTCTCTTCTAAATCAATATTTAGAAAAGCAGTCATGGCACCCAACCGCCAGATATCGTAGTCATGGTATGTAGCCGTGGCAAGTAGGATCTGGATGGACTTAAGCTTAGATCCTTAGAAAAAGTTTCATCATGATCCACACCTGGTCAATGATGCAAACCTTTAACAAGTCTAGCTTTGAAAGTCTCAACTTTTCCATATATACCAAGTAATCTTCTCAAGATATACTTGCTCCTGATGGGGATTTTACCCTTCAGATATAGCAACCAAAGTCCATACTTTGTTGGCGTATAAGGATTCCATCTCAGATCACTAAGCATCCAGCCATTCTTACAGAGTCTTACTCCTGATGGCCAGCTCGAAGCTAGTTGGGTCATCATCTCATGATGCAATCCTCGCTCCCACTGTCATAGAGAAACAGAAGTATCTCTCAGGTGGGTAGGAACCCTACTAGATCGGCGGAGAGGCTGAGATTCGTTGGTAACTATTGAATCCTTCGGTTTTATCAAATCATGTGCTGTAGTTTGTATAGCTGGAACATTTCCAGTTCTACATAACAGATCTTGCCTTGAGCTTGTCCGGATTTTGCTTTTAGACATAGGCCGGACAACCCTAAATCTTAACTAGCTTAAGACATGGGCTCTACCCTTTCCATATCACATATGAAGTGGTAGGCAACTGATTTGATTTGAACCCTATTCAATAGGTATGCAGCTTCTCAAGTGCATAACTCCCAAAAAAGGAAATGGGTAACTCAGTAGTACTCATCATAGAGCACACCTTATCACATAGGGTGTTATTGCTCTGCCCCGATATACCATCGTGCTATGGTGTATACGGAGGAGTAATGCTGAGAGAGAATCTCATTCTCCTTTAGAAAAGTCCAGGAATTCCATGCACAAGTATTCTCCTCCCTGATCTCATCATAGGACATAATACTTATACCCGTATTTTGATTCTCTACTTCTAACTTATATTCTGTGAATATCTCAAAAGGTTCGGACTTGTGTTTCAACAGGAACATATGTCTGAATTTTGAGAGATCATCAGAGAATGTAATGAAGTACAAAGAACCGGTCTTGGCATGTATAGACAGAGGACCTTTATACATCAACATGTATCATCCCAAGAGTTCATTAACTCTTTCTCTGTTTCCAGTAAACGGAGCTATGGTCATCTTATCTCTGTGACATGACTCGCAAGTTTCATAAGATGTAAATTCAAACTGATTTAAATATGCATCTACATGTAACTTCAGCTAGTCGGATCGCATTGATATGACCTAATCTACAATGCCTCAAGAAGGATTCGTTCATTTCTGAATTCTTCCTCTTTTTTGTGTTCAGTATACTAAAGAACTGTAGTTTGATTTAGAACATCAATGCTTTTAGATAACGTGCCTGAACCGATCAACTTTTGATATAGGAAATGTTCAAAACATTGTCCAACAATACAAAATTTTATCATTTCTTTACTAATAAAGAGACTGATATGATTTTGTATATCAGGTTCGGTATCTAATAACATACGTTCAGAATCAATGTATTTGGATTACAGGGTGACAGTGACCAACAGACTTGGCTGCAACTCTTGCCCCGTTTTCTGCCTCATGAAACTTATCACCCGTTCTCAGTTCTCTACCTTTCTGTAGCCCTATGTAACAGATTACATATCTGGGATCCTGATTTGGTATCTCATACCCAGGACGTAAAGGATACTGAGAAACAGTTCTCTGTAATGAACACACCCGAAGATGATGCATCAGCATGCACTCTCTTCGTTTGGGCGGCACGGGAATTCTGGTAATCCCCTATTTCCTGCTCTGTCTTATAACCAACGTTCCCTAGCTCAGTATAACAAGCGGGTTCGGTCAATAATCCGTATTATTATCTTAATTAAGGCGTGATATGGTCGCTACCAGGAGAGAGAGAGAAGAAAACACTCAGCGTGCGCTCTTGCAAGAATAGATTGGTTATTATTTTATCTAATCAGGATGGCTCCCACTGCTTTTTATCAAATCTTCCTTCAAACCCTAAAAGGAAAGACTAACCGGGATTAATTACACACTACAAGTTCGCCAATCTTTCAGCCAGGCCAGTGTCGGTACTTTGAGGGAGGTCCCCCGTGCTTTCGTACGAACCTAATTAATGTAAACCTCGTTTTCCCAGAGGCGTAACCCCGTTGACACCTTTCTAGACACCTACTTGATCGGCTAATTGTAATGTGTAAAACTCTCCCAGGAGTAACTCTTACTCACAGCGGGTATCGGGATCCAACTATCTCATAGAAGGTATGCAATATCATTGCAAATTTCAACACTTGAAATTCCCGATAATATTTTGCCCCGAACGATCTATGACCTTGACAAGGTCAACAAACCATAGACCGCAAGTCAAGTTCAACCCGTCATTTCTTGATTGAATCAAACCCACCCGCACGACCCTTGACAAGGTCAACAAGGCCGCACGACTACCCTAACCCAATCTGCATCATATGCATAAGCAGATAAATACTGGTTAGCTACCGCACACTGCGCCTTGACAAGATCAACAAACGCAGCACGAATACTAAACAGGACTTATCTGAAATGACGGAGGGCTACGTCAGGTTTTTCTGAAAACCTATTGCGTAATGAACTTGATATCGTTGTAGAATCAAATGATTTTAAAATGGAGTGTTTTTGAGGCTTTTCTAGTTTTGCTAAAGGAGTCACTCCCGGTGAAGGGATCGTCGGTCCTTTCCTCGTCGAATGAGGTGCGGGATATATCGTATATATCACTGTGCAAAGCAAAACAGTTAAAAGCAATCAAAAGACAAACCGAGTGTGTAGCATCTGCCAGTTATTGCTAAAGGAGTCACTCCCGGTGAAGGGATCTCGGTCCTTTCCTTATCGAATAAGGTGCAGGATATATCATATATACCGCTGTGCAAAGCAAGAACTGTAGCTACCTGTTTTAATTTTGAAATTCGATTCTACAACATCTTTAGGTTTCTTTTACTTTCATTAATCACATTAATGAAGTCCCATCATTTAAATACCTAAACATCACAGATAAATACGACGTACACTTATGCCATCCGCATTCGCCTCGATGTCCCCTCGTGCACCATTAGGTTAGGTAACTAACGGCAGAGCGGGGCAGGGCTAGCGCGGGTGTAAAACATAAGTAACGTCTATATAATATATCATATATACTATATAAAGTAACCATCACAGAACATATCACATGATCACATCACAGATATCGCAGCAGAAGAATCATATGAAATATTGGATATACTAGGACGTCCGTGTTTTCAATACGAGCCAGTATAAAACACGGATTCCACGGTCGCGATGAATAGCCAAACCCACACCCCTAGACCCCTACGAGAGCGGCAAGCAACCCTACCAATTCTAGAGTTAGGAGACCCGGACTCGACTCCTCGAGTTGGTCTCCCACTGGACTCCAGAACCCGGTTACTTGTACTCCCCTCCTTGGGTCTATCCTAGTGCGGAAAAGTAAATAATATACAAAGGGTGACATCTTCCGCAACCTGGAAGTGTCCCAATAAAAGAATATTACATACAAGTTTTTACATGAATGAAAATGAAAAACACTCATCTCATATAAAAACCCCCGGCTATTCAAACACGACGATCCAATATAACATATCCAGCAACACATAACATCACATGTCATCAACGTAAGTAAATATGTCCATCCCAATTGTCGTTGACATATAGCAACGAAACCGGCGATATCACATATTACACTTACGGTCACAGAAAAGAAAGTGTAAAACTACAACAACTGGAATCCGCAATCTCTTTAGACATCGCATGGCTAATTAAATGAATTATTTAGACATCGCATGCCTAACAATTATAAACCCCGCATTTTAGTCTCATTATCGAAAACTCTTTTCAATATCAAGTCGGGCAATTCAACAAGATTCCCGACATCCTGATCGAATGCTCGTCGCAAACTTTAGTAGGCGGCCGCACCCCCGATGCCGTCGACGAAGTGCACCAAGGCGGAACACCGCTACCGCGAGCACCCGAACGGATGCTTTCGGCGACGGGGTTCTCCCACAGTCACTTGGTCGGGGCTATGGAGTGAGGCTGTCTATTAAGTTTACCCGGCGAGTATCCGCGTACGCTACGTGATTGTGACGGACTTTTGATCACATCAAAATTCCGTGGCAACCGATCAAGTGAGACTAAACTGCTATGTTTATAACATTCATTCAGTTATCTCATAACTTGTTGTGAATTCCAATTATTGTATCACATTCCGGATAAATAGAAAATGTTAAACTTTCCGATCGAACAATCGAACACCCAAGTTTTCCCGAAACAGATCAACACATGAAACAAGTTTAAAAACATCCAGTTCATGCCTCAGTACCAACGGTCCAGCCGTAGAAGGGTCAAGCCAACGCCTCACATGTGGCACGCCGTACTGCCCCAAACCTTAAGGTTCAAAGGGCAGTTCAAGACGGTCACATAATCGAGTTAAGGTTTGTTGTCTTCTAGAGGGACCATCGCGTTACTTGCACTACTTAGAACGTTATTAAACCACGGAAAGATCCAACACTTGGAAATTTCCCGACAGGGGAAAAATTGGGTATTTATATCCGGTCGAACTTTTTAACATATTCTAAAATTTATCCGGAAAGCCAAATAGACAAAATTTGATACCCCGATCGAAACACCGAATCCCCAAAACAACTCCAGAAAATTCAACTCTTTAAACAGTATTAAAAATGCCCAGAAAATACAAACAACAGAGGTATGAATTACTGGGCAAAGAACCGTCGCTAATGCCTTCAATGCGCCGCGGAACCGCCGATAAATGGGGGTCAACGCCGTGGTTCCGCGGTCAACCTGGGGAATTAGCGGCTCGTTTTTCATGGTAATTCATACAATACCCTGCTGAATTTTTTAAGCACTTTTAATTTGGAAAAAACCCAGAATTTGGAAAAAGTCCAGAGAGCTATTTTGGGTTCGGGTTTTGATTCGATCGGACTTCAAATTCCGTCTGGACTTCGCCTAAGGCTCTAGCTAGGCTCTGATACCACTGTAGGATTCCTAGGCACTCTCAAGAGGTCTCACAAGGCATCAACCATGCCATTTTCAAATTTTACGGGTGCCGAGAAACCCGACTACGGATCGTTAACTAGAAGTTTAGGCGACAAAAGAAACTAGTTAACACTTAATTAAGAGATACGGAAATACAACCTTTGTAGATCCGGTTCTCCACCTCCATAGCTCCGCAACGAAGTCCTCTCCGCTGTCCAAAAAGAATCCGGGCTCTAGCGTCGACTTCATCGGAGAATAAGCGAGCTAGGTCGTCGATGTCCATGCCGAAGATGATCTACGTCGAGGCATCGCTAAATCAAGCTCTCACTTCACCAAGTCATGAAACTTGTGAAGAAAACACACTCTACTACTTGGCAAGAGGTAGAGGATGAAGAAATAGGAAGTGGGTAGACTTTAGATTTGGATTTCTCACTCTTTTTCATCACTTGCCATTGATGGAGGCAAGCTTTCTTCACTTGAAGAAATGAAGAAGAAGAAGGAAATTGTTATGATAAGAATAATTAAAAAGAAAAGAAAATCCATTCTTATCATAAGCAAACCATGGTTAGATGTAGAGATTAAACCAAGGTTAGTTTGAATGGTTAGGGTTAAGGATGAGATAAGAATGGTTGACTAAAGTCAATGCTTCATGAAGGTTCAAAAGAATAAAACAAAACTAGCAACCATTCTTCTCATTATCATTTCCATAATAAATAAATAAATAGATATGAAAATGTAAACCCTAATCATTTAAATAACCATGGTTCAATCTTTACACAAACACAAGCAAACATGCATCATCAAACATGATACAATCAAGTGCACAAAACTATATCGAATATACAATGTGCACATCCGAGTGAGAAAATCCATCTTAAGTAAACCGATACTAGTTGATGCAAAGTAATATATCAAATATATAAATATGCATTAAATCATTAAATCAACACTTGATTTAACGATCCGGTCATATCACATATAACCGACTAGTATCAAATGTATTGGCTTATCGAATCAATTCTTGATTCGATAACTAGGTTATATCGCATACAACCATTCGATACATTCATCGCGCGAATAGAATACGGTATCACATACACGCATTATTCTCGGTCCCGCACATATCTCATATGCGCTCCTATTTCGTTTTGCTTGAGCCAGGAAACCTCTGTGTAGGACTCTAAAGACTCGTCAATACGCCGGCAGCAGGTGATGATCATATCAATCACCCACAAGCCGCAAGCGGTCTGCTAAACGTAACGGCCACCCGGGTATTGAGCGATCAGAAGATCGACGAGCAAGCCCGCTCATACTCCTGTGAATCCAACCAGTAACACTTACCGTACAGTCCGGTCTGATCGTCTGATATGTCGCATATCTCGCCTAGGGGTGGTAAACGTCAGACCCCAATAGCTCAATAAGTCGTGTCGATATAAGGTCTATAACTGTTCGAGAAACTACTGGTAACACTTACCAGTAAATCTCAGCAACCCTGGCCAGGGATTTCCTGTTATAGCCAATCGAACACAGCACAACATCAACCCCCTATACCGGGAGAGACGAATCCCCTCCTATCGCTCATTGCCTCCATGTGATTCGGGACTGTACCCAAAAGCCACCGTTTTGCACGCCCTCTTGGACGTGGTAAGGTGGAAATCAAAGCACAGTGGGAACCACACAAGACTCTATGACGATCTCGGG
Source organism: Agapanthus africanus (assembly GCA_030015575.1). Lineage (NCBI taxonomy): Eukaryota > Viridiplantae > Streptophyta > Magnoliopsida > Asparagales > Amaryllidaceae > Agapanthus > Agapanthus africanus. The sequence continues at coordinate 122,596,102 of CM057350.1, read as the reverse complement.
TCAACAGACTACTCTGTACCAGTGTCACCAGAGAACTGCCATCTGACGTAAGGTATAATACCATCTGGGAGTTCTCGGCGAGTCCGTCCAGTGTACCCAGTCTCTACTGAGCACCCGTATATCATCTCTGATGTCAAACACCAATGGATATGGGATCATCCATCGCCCATCTGTATGGGTCGAGAAGGTACACGCTAGTCTACTCTGGTATATCGATGCCCCGTCTCGATACACCCACGACTAGGGACTTTGAAGGATGTACTTATGGACTACCATGTCCCCACTAGTATGATCCGCATCATAGTCCAGGTAGTCAAGTACAGATCCTAAGGGCTTTACCAACATGTAACAGAGAGACAATCAGTATACACGTTAAGGTAAAGTTCAACCAGATAGCATACTATCATGTCGAGCAAGAAAGTCCTCCCTATATATGTCCCAGCATCCACTACAATATACATCCAATGTACAGTAATGGCCTCTAGGGCATACATATAACTAACAACCTGTACACATGTCACCTGAGAACTTCCATCTGACGATAGGTATAGTACCACATGGAAGTTCTCGGCGAGTCCGTCCAGTGTACTCACACCCAGTGAGCACCTGCATACGATCTTAGGTGCATCAGACCAATGGTTGCGGGACCAACCATCCCCCCGACGGGGGTAGAAACGTACACACCAGTCTACTCTGGAGTATCAGTGCCCAGTCTCGATACTCACGCGACTAGGGACCATTTAAGGATGTGCTTATGGACTACCCTGCTCCCACAAGTATGATCGCCATCACAACGCAGGTAGTCAAGCAAGATCTTAGGGGCTTTATCAACATGTAACCGCAATATGTAATAACGAGTATGACATATGCCATGTTAAGATAAAGACAAACCACAATAGTATACTACTGTATCGAGTCTTTATCAATATGTGCAAACCAGATATAACAACAATACAAATAAATACACATATCCCGATAAAGATAAGTCAAATAATATACTTTAAAACTGAGCAAGATTGTTCTGTACATACATATCCCTAGTATCCTATATGTATACATATACAATACTGGCCTCTAGGGCATATACATCCAACAATCTCCCACTTGCACTAAAGGCCAGTGATTGGCGTACTGAATACCCAACGTCTGCTCTAAGGCTAGCTGCTGGCGTACCGCATACCCAACATCCCAAAAAGTCGCTCGAACTGTGCTTGAGGGAGGGCCTTTGTGAATGGATCCCCCGTGTTGTCTTTTGTATCCACTCTCCGGACCTCGATCTCCTGGCGATCTACGATCTCCCTGATCAGGTGAAACCGCCTTAAGATGTGCCTGGATTTCTGATGGGACCGTGGTTCCTTCGTTAAAGCTATAGCCCTATTGTTATCACAATACACTGGTATCGGATCAACAATGGACGGAACCACCTGAAATTCAGCTATGAACTTCTTCATCCAGACTGCTTCTTTTGCGGCATCGCTAGCAGCAATGTATTCAGCCTCCATCGTCGAGTCTGCGACGGTATCCTGTTTGGAACTCTTCCAACATACCGCCCCTCCGTTGAGGGTAAACACAAAACCCGAGACAGACTTGCTGTCGTCCTTGTCACTCTGGAAGCTTGAGTCGGTAAAGGACTCGACCCTGAGGTCTCCATTACCGTAAATTAGGAACATCTCCTTAGTCCTTCTCAGGTACTTGAGAATGTTCTTTACTGCTGTCCAGTGGTTCTCACCCGGGTTTGACTGATACCGGCTCACCACGCTTAGTGCGTAAGCTACATCTGGTCTTGTACATAGCATCGCATACATTATAGATCCTACTGCCGAAGCGTAGGGTATAGTACTCCTGCGAACCCTCTCTTCGTCAGTCTTGGGAGACATCTCCTTGGAGAGGGTGATTCCGTGCAATGCGGGTATGTTACCGCGCTTGGAATCTTCCATACTAAATCTCTTTAGTACGGTCTCTATGTACTTGGACTGCGAAAGTCCCAGTAATCTCTTGGATCTATCTCTGTAGATCTTGATCCCCAGAATGTACGAGGCATCACCTAGGTCTTTCATAGAGAACCTTTGTGATAAGAATAGCTTGACCGATTGTAGCATAGGAATGTCATTTCCTATCAAAAGAATGTCGTCCATGTACAAGACTAGGAACACGACAGTTCGTCCTACAATCTTCTTATAAATACAAGGCTCATCCTCGTTCTTGATGAAGTCAAATTCCTTGACTGTCTCATCAAAACAGATGTTCCAGCTCCGTGATGCTTGATTCAATCCATAAATGGATTTGAGCAGCTTGCACACCTTCCTGCTGCTCCCACTGTCTACAAAACCTTCTGGCTGATCCATGTAAACGCACTCTTCTAAACTTCCGTTTAGAAAAGCTGTTTTTGCGTCCGTCTGCCAGATCTCATAGTCATGGAAGGCAGTGATGACAAGCAGGATCATAATGGATTTGAGCATAGCCACTGGAGAAAAGGTTTCGTCATAGTCCACTCCTGGTCTTTGACGAAAACCTTTTGCAACAAGTCTAGCCTTATAGGTTTCTACCTGCCCATCTACACCAAACTTTTTCTTGTAGATCCATTTGCATCCAACGAGTTTTACCCCAGGTGGAGCAACTTCCAGGGTCCACACTTTATTGGTGTACATGGACTCCATTTCAGATTGCATAGCATCCAGCCATTTATCAGAGTCCCTACTGATAATGGCCTGCCTGAAACTAGTAAGATCATCTTCTTCCAAGATGCAATCCTCTCGATCCCCATCTATGAGAAAACCATAGTATCTCTCAGGAGGATGAGAAATCCTACTAGATCTGCGGAGTGGCTGAGGTTCTTCTGGGATTACTGAATCTAGTCGTTCTTCCAAATCTTCAGTTACATTTTGTGGTTCATGGATTTCTCCCAGTTCTACCGTACTCCCACTAGTTTCTTTTGCAAGAAACTCCCTTTCTAAGAAGGTAGCATGGCGAGATACAAACACCTTCTGTTTCTCAGTGTGGTAGAACAGATATCCTAGTGAATCCTTAGGATATCCCACAAATTTACATAGAATTGACCGTGCCTCTAGTTTGTTCGATTTCTGTGTTTTCACATAGACCGGACAACCCCATATCTTAATAAATTTAAGACATGGTTTCTTGTTACTCCATATTTCATACGGAGTGTTGGGCACAGATTTGGATGTAACTTGATTCAAAAGGTATGCTGCTGTCTGAAGTGCATATCCCCAAAATGAAAGAGGCAACTCAGCATTACTTATCATGGAGCGAACTATATCCAATAGGGTACGATTCCTCCACTCCGATACACCGTTGTGCTGTGGTGTGTAAGGAGGAGTAAGCTGAGAGAGAATTCCATTCTCTTTTAAGTAATCTAGGAATTCCGTGCTCAAGTACTTCCCCCCCTATCAGACCGGAGGATCTTAATACTTTTGCCAATCTGGTTCTCTACTTCATTCCTGAATTCTTTGAATTTCTCAAAAGCTTCAGATTTGTGTTTCATAAGATACATATATCCGAATCTAGAGAGATCGTCAATGAATGTGATGAAGTACGAGAATCCTCCCCTTGCATGTATAGACATCGGACCACACACATCACTATGTATGAGTCCTAAGAGCTTTGTTGCTCTTTCTCCATGTCCGGTGAATGGAGATTTGGTCATCTTTCCTTTGAGACAAGATCGACAAGTTTCATAAGATGAAAATTCAAACGTATCTAAAAGTCCATCTTTATGCAACTTACTCATCCTTTTCTCTCCGATATGACCAAGTCTACAATGCCACAAGTAGGATTCGTTCGTATCTGAACTCTTCCTCTTGCGTGTGTTTTGTACATTGAGCACTGTATTCTGATTTAGAACATAGATACCATTACACAGTGTACCTTCTGCAACCTGTACCGTATCAAGGTAAATGTTCATGATATTTCTATCAAGAACAAAGTTATATCCATCTTTATCAAGTAAAGAAACCGATATGATGTTGCAAAGCATGGAAGGTACATAGTAGCAATTGTTCAAAATCATAGTATTGCCATTTGGCAACACTAGGTGATATTCACCGACGGCTGCAGCATTAACTTGTGCTCCGTTCCCTACTCCGAGGGACATATCACCAGGTGCAACTATCCTACTTTTTCTCAGTCCCTGTATTAAATTACAGATATGAGATCCTGATCCAGTATCGAGTACCCAGGAGGTAGGACTGACCGAAAAATAGTTCTTAATAACAAGAACACCTGAAGAAGACGCAACAGTATGTTTCTTCTTCGATGGGGTTATCAAGGAATTCAAACTTTCCTCTTTCCCTTGCTCATACTTATGACAGTTGTCGTAAGTTAGAGTCGAACCGACGTTCCCCAGCCCCGAATAAGAATTCGGATCGCTCAAGCGATACATTTTATTATCTTGATTAGGGCGTGAAATGGTTGCTGCCTGGAGAGAGAGAGGGAAAACACTCAGCGTGCGCTCTTGCAAGATTAGATTGGTTATTAATTTATCTAATCAGGATGGCTCCTACTGTTTTCTCAAATTCTTCTTCAAACCCTAAAAGAAGAACTAGTCAGGATTAATCGCACGTCACAATACTTGCTTAACCTTTCAGCCAGGCTGGTGTTGGTATTTCGAGGGAGGTTTTCCAATGCTTTCGCGAAGTTCCTTAATTACATAACCTCTTTTCCCTGGAGGCGTAGCCCCGCTAACACCGTTCTAGACACCTACTTGGTTTATAGCATTGATTGTTAAGTGAAAAATCTCCCAAGAGTATCCTACTCATCAGTAGGATCGGGATCCAACTATCATTGTGTGATGCACTAGATGGAATCCACTTTAGTCACCACACTCCAGAAGGTATGCTAAATCTGCAAGTTTCCTATATGTTTGAAACTCCCGATATGGTTTTTACCCCTAGGACCCAAGTGACCTTGACGAGTAATCAACAAATCAAAAGGTCCTAGTCAAGTTCAACCCGTCGTTATCCTGGATTACATTAGACCCGCCCACATGATCCTTGACGAATAATCAACAAAATCATGGATCCGTCTTAACCAATCGCATCTATCTGTGCAACAGAGAACTATTACTCAGCTACCGTTCACTGTGCCTTGACAAATAATCAACAAACACAGCACGAATACTAAGTAGTAATTATCTGAAACGATGGAGGGCTATGGCTGGGTTTTTGGCGAAAAACCCGTTAACGTAATGAACTTTATATCGTTGAAAGAACCTGAGTAGTTTTGTAAATATATAGTGGCGAAAACCTTTGCTAAAGAGGTCACTCCCTGTGAAGGGATCTCGGCTCTTTCCTAGTCGAATGAGGTGCAGGATATTCCAAAATGAATACCACGATGCAAAGAAAAAATAATTGACTATAGTGAAGTTATTACCTTGACGTAAACTTTTACTCAAGGGGTCACTCCCGGTGAAGGGATCTCCGCCCTTGCCTCGTCGAATGAGATGCTGGGTATTCCAAACTGAATACCACTGTGCAAAGCAAAAGAGAACGTCTGTAATGTCAGTTTTTAAAGCTTGGTTCCAACAACATCTTTTAGGTTTATTATCTTGCATTAATCAAAATTAATGCGGTCCCATCAATTTGTAACCTATCACACCAGAAAAGAACGAAAATAAAATATACGTATATGCCATTCGCATTCACCACGGGGCCCCGTCATCACCCGTTAGGTTACTTAACTAACGACAGGGCGGGGGCAGGACTAGCGCGGGTGCAAAACATATACAACATCTACTAGTATATATATAAGTACATATAACATTTGTCCCAGGCATGATAATAAACAACATCACAGATAACAATACAGAATGGTGGATAATCTTGGAGCCCCGGGTTTTATTTGAGCCGCAAATAAAACCCGACATTCCCTGTCGTGTGGATAGCCTGTGCAATGTAAACCTGTACCCCCTACGAGTGCGGCGAATAGCCCTGCCAATTCAAGAATGAAGCCCCCTCCGTCTCGACGCCATGAGAATGAAACCCCCTCAGTCTTTACGCTATGAGATGCGGGTCTGTTGCCTTCTAGAATCCGGTTATTCGTGCACTCCACCGCGGGGTAATCCTAGTACTGAATAAGAAAATAATATATACAAACGGTGACATCGACCTCAACCCGGTCGTGCCCCAAAATAATATACAATCCGGCAAAGACGGCACTCCACATGTCGGACGCTCGCCCCGCAATAACAAATGTACAAATGAATTTAAATAGTACCAACAACATTGCAACACTTGCTATCCATCACGACTATCAAACCACAATCATAAAACAAGCACACAACATCAACGCGAATGTCACGTTCGCAAAACCCGTCTAAAAGAACGTATAGCAGTCAGACGAGTTTTACCGATCGAGTGACATTCCCGGTCGCAGATAAAAGTGAATGTACTGAAAATAAAATACGTATTTTAAAATTATGATCGACTAAACTTTCCAAGTGGGCCCCAAGTATTAAACCAACACTTTAACAAATCTGGGCCCAAAAAATAATTATTCCAGAAACCACAATTCCAAAAATAAGAGGCTCAGAAGAAATTTTGTTCACGTGGGCCCCAAAACGGCTGCGGAACCGCTGCCAATAGGGGTTTCCGCGGAGGATCCGCGGCGGTTTAGAGGGATCACGTGACCAGTTTTCTTCTGCCGTCTTAAAAAAGCCTGCATGATTTTCTGAGACCATAAAATTGATTTTTTGAGCACTTTTAAAAATCGACAGAAACTACATGAATTGAAATGCGGTTTTTGAAATTTTTAGTCGATCGTTATTCTAAACACGTTTAAACATGCTAGTATAGGTTTTATGGGATGGCTCTGATACCATGAAGGGTTACCCTAGTGCCCCGGCCAACTTCCGTGGCCAAATGCGGAACAAAAATTTTTTAACGAACAAAAACTTGGCACTAGTTTAACTCTAAAACCCGGATCTTTCCATAAAACTAACTAGCTACACTAGGAGAGCTATCTACTATGATGAGGAATTCTTACCAAACGTACCAAGTCTTTCGGTCTTCGTTCTTCATCCTCAGCTCTTACTAGCCACCTTGAACTTGCTTGATCTTCTTTTCTTGCTCCATCGGTTCTCCGGGATTGTAACACTCGAGTTCATTTATACCAATTCCAGTTCTCGTATTTCTTTATTTGTGATATTTCTTGATTTAGCGTATCTTGGGTGCGAATGGTATTTTACACTTTATATTGCATTCGACCCGACCCGCTTGCTTGAACCTGTTTGACTCTTATTTATAGATTACCTTGACTTGTTGCATGGACACGTGCATCTCGTGTTTAGTACATACTGGTATTTTATCTAGTATCGCATCTTTTTGAATATAACCCTGTGGTAGCGTCCGTGCATCTTGTTTCCGTCCCGTTCAGTGAAACGGATGTGTTTGGATGGCTACGCGCATGTACATGCGTCCGTTCTTGGGGTTATGCTTTTTCGTTACATAATCTTTCATTTTAAATTTTGGACCTTGCATAAAATTTTCGTATTTCAAATCCAAAATTTTGGACCTGACCCGGGCGCATTTCTGAAATATTTTGTATCCCGTCAATTTCTAATTATTTTAAATTTCTTTAAATTCGTTTATATTTATATATAACAGCCTAAGATTTTTCTACTGCTAAGGAAAATATTTTAACCACTAAAAATCTTTTCACTTTATTTTTTAGAACCCTTTTTCATAACCCAGCTTCTCTTTTCCTTTCCCTGGCCCCGCCGCGAGCCATTCGTATCCCTTTCCTTCTTTGCACCGGGCCCCACACGTATTCCTCTCTCTTCTTTCCCTTTCTCCTTCTCTCTCTTCCGCCGCAGATCTCTCTCTTCTCTCTCTTTCTCTTTCTCTCTCACCCCCGCTAAAATACAATTTCATCTCTCCTCTTCTTTCTCTCTCCTCTCGCCTTCTCTCTATCTCTCTCATCTCGCGCCCCCTCTCTTTCTCTTCTCGTGGTGAACGCGAGTCCCAGCACCGCCTCCCCTCCTTAATGTCACCGCCCATTCTTTTCTTCTCCTTCTCCTATATTTTTACCCAGTGCCATGAAAACCCACAGCAGGTGAAGCCCTAGCCCTAACCCATCGCCTCTGCCTCGCCTCGCCATCGCTCGCCCCTCGCTGCCACCATCTCAACCTCTCCTCATCCTTATCTTCCTTCTTTCTCTCTCCCCAATACCTCGCCTGCACCCACTAACCCTGCACACACCCATCGCCTCCTCACCGTCGTCTCCTCACGCCGACGACCTCCCTCACCATTTTCTCATCTCCTCCGCTCACCCTCTCCACCTTCTTCTTCTTCTTTCTCCTTCCCGAGCCTCTCTCCTCTTTCTCGAGCATCTACTGCAACGCCCACAAAATCACCAAACCCATCTCCTCGTCACCGGCGATCCTTCGACCTAGCCGTCACCACCATTCTCCTCTCACCTCCACCTTCATCATCTTCTCCTCATCTCCTCTTCCCACTCACCAAAACCTGCACACTCGAGCCTAAACGGCTCAAACCCTAACCTAACCCTAAACCCACAGAAACCCCTGCACCCTTGCCGGCAACTCACCTCCGGTGACCCCGACATTGCCATCATCTCGTCTCCCCATTACCAGTGAGCAACCCTCTTCTTCTCTTTCCTATTCTTCCTCTTCTTTTCTTCTCTTTCTTTCTTTTATTGCTTTTCTTTCTTTTAAAAATGTTACTGTTCTTTTAGTTTGCCGGAATCCGGTCATGCCGACGACGACCCCGACGACCTAGCGAGCATCTCTGACCCGTGTGATCCCCTTGTGCGTTTGTTTGGACTCGTTCCGTGTACCGTGCGCGCGTCGCGACTTTTCCCGCTGACGCGTGAGGTTCCGTATACCTGCTTCGTGATCTGTCGAGGCAAGTAAAACTTGCTACATGCTATTGTATTATTTTATACTTATTCAACTGCATATTGAATCAGTAGATTGAATTTAATGCCGCATGTTCTATGTTAACATTTCGATGTCCATTATATCATTTTAGATTTATAGCTCGAAACATATCATGTTACATTTTTGTCTACTATACATAGTACCAACATCCATATTTAAATCAAATAACAATTATTTGCATAGCCCATAGTACCCCTTTTATAGTTTATACCTTATCGGACGACCGTTTGCATACATCTAGCCTAATTTATATTCAATTTCATCTCTAGATTATTTAGTATATATTAACATGATTTTAACATCCATATTTGTTATACTGTATTTAAGTAATGTTGAACTATCCCTTAAACCCAAACTGATAATCGTGCATCTATATATACCTTAATCTGTACCTGATTGCATTTTACATTACAATATTCCGGTTTATTTTTCTATTAGTACCCATGCTTGTTTTGTATACCCATGCTTATGTTAGTTTGATTATGATCACCCACATGACATCTTGTGCACCCTGACATGACTTGTTACACCTACTACTTGACACGACATGGTACCGTGCACTTCTCGACATGACATGATACCCATACACGACCTGGCTTGACCTGATGTACTATGGCTTTACCTGTTACTTGATCTTGTGTCTAATACCAACAAACCTGACCTGTTGTCCTTACGGATAGTTCATATTGTCTATCCAGACAAACCTGTACCTGCCTGATCCTGTGTTGGTATTAGCTCTTGATTACTTAATACCTGAGTTGAATACATATAACTTGGGGGTATGAGGAAATCAATGATGAAACCTGATTTGTAACTCGACAGTTCGCTACCTTTACTGATCAGTTTTTAGAGGCTAGGCCAGCCTTGGGATGATGCTGCTGACATCATCCATCGTTATCCACTACCTTTTTAGAGGCTAGGCCAGCCTTGGGATGATGCCATGGACATCATTCATCGTTACCCTTTTCCTTTTAATGCCTAGCGGCATGTCTCGGTTTCAGCTCGAGAATCTTCACCGTGATCCCGGGCATGCACGGGATACCATTGAGTTACATCGATGATTCATCAAATTGATTTCAAAGACTTGAGAGTTGTTAACCCAATAGACCAGTTTAGATTACTCACTGCACACTACCTTTCACTGCCCTGATTTATATTGCTGTTACACCTGCTTTACCTTTTATAATCATACCTGCATGTCTTGCTACCCTGTTTATATATTATTGCTTGACGTTATGACGCGCTGACGTCTGGGTTTTGCACGGCCCAGATCCTCTACCTTTGTTGCAGAATGATCGGGAGTATTGCCGCTGTTAGACCGAGCGGTGAGGATCCTGTTGATATGCAGTTTTACTTTCCAGGTGTTTTATTTATTGGATTTTTTGCTTCCGCATATTATCATTTCTTGACTCATTTATTCTGGCTCATGGACATGTACTAGATAGTTTAGTTTACTTTCCTGTTCTTGATATCTCTACAACCGTAATGTGACTATGGATGGATTTTTCCTATCCACAGGTAGCATGGTTGGCTATGTCACGTGCCTATCTTAGCGTACTCTGGGAAGCGGGGCGTGACAGGGATCGAGCTTGTTCTCCGGCCTTCCTTGGTCCTTGATGATCCACCTGGGGAATGTGATCCATGGTTCTAGCTCTTTGCTAAGAGTCAAAAGAGCAACTAGAGAACTTGGGATGCTAGTCCAAATAATCTAGGATGTAGTTTGGATGTCTAAGTGTTTGCTATCTCTTTTCTAACCTCTTCACTTGTTTCTCAACACATGAGAATGCTAGTGAAGAGGAAGAAGATGAAGATGGAGGAAAGCAAGAGGAGGGAGGAGCTTGGAGAGAAAATGGAGCTCAAGAAAAATGAGCAAGCATGAGAGAGAAATTCACACACAAGAGTTTTGTATGTTCATTTCTTTCATTAAACAATATCAACCATACTTCAATAGTAAACCCAAAATGAATTATAAATTCATTTGTAAACTATTGAAGCATGGTCAACTCCATACCTCCTTCACCTCTCACTTTACACCTCATTCCCATTTATCAAATAAATGGAAAATCCAAAATGAGGTGGCCACCTTCTAGAAGGAAATCTGTAATAAATACGGATTTCAGTCTACTGTACAAATATACCGGTAATCAGATAAAAATCCGAACGCCCAAAAGAGATAGAATAACACGAAGAACGTAATACTAGAATATATATATCGAAATACATATACGTAAATTATTAAATCAATACCTGATTTAATAATCCGGCTCATAACCCGAGCCGGCTAGTATTACAAACTGTCCGATCGAAAATTCGAGTACCAAGTACATCAATCGATCGAACCCTGCACGTATCCAATACCGCTACTACATCGTTTCGCCTGGATCAGGGAAACCCTCGGGACTCTAAAGACTCGACAGTACTATGGTAGTGGGTTTAACCACAAGCACGTCAGCGGCACTAGCTGTACGTAACGGCTGCCCATGTTCCTGTCGAAAAGGAAGGCCGACGAGCAAGCTCATCCGAACTCCTACTGAGCCTATCCGTGACAATATCCGTACAGTCCGGTCTCTTCATCAAAGAGTATCGCATATCGGGTCTAGGGGGTGGTGAGCGTCAGACCCTAATAACCTGATAAGTCGTGCCGATGTGGCTCAGGACCAATCCGGGAAACTACTGATCAACCTATCAGTAATTCCCAAGTGCCTTGGCCAAGGTCTTATGGTCCTGACCAATCGAATCACAGTGCGATATCGACTCCCTATACCGGGAGAGACGAATCCCCGACAATCTCCCATTGCCTCCATATGGCTTTGAACTGAACCCCACCAAAACCTGTTTGCACGACTCAGTAGAGCCGTGGTAAGGTAGTGATCAAAGTTCAGTGGGAACTCACACGAGACAAATGCCGATCTCGGGTCCAAAGACTAACCTGTACACATGTCACTTGAGAACTTCCATCTGACGATAGGTATAGTACCACATGGAAGTTCTCTGCGAGTCTGTCCAGTGTACTCACACCCAGTGAGCACCTGTATACGATCTTAGGTGCATCAGACCAATGGCTGCGGGACCAACCATCCCCCTGACGGGGGTAGAAACGTACACACCAGTCTACTCTGGAGTATCAGTGCCCAGTCTCGATACTCACGTGACTAGGGACCATTTAAGGATGTGCTTATGGACTACCCTCCTCCTATAAGTATGATCGCCATCACAACGCAGGTAGTCAAGCAAGATCCTAGGGGCTTTATCAACATGTAACCACAATATGTAATAACGAGTATGACATATGCCATGTTAAGATAAAAACAAACCACAATAGTATACTACCGTATCGAGTCTTTATCAATATGTGCAAACCAGATATAACAACAATACAAATAAATACACATATCCCGATAAAGACAAGTCAAATAATATACTATAAAACTGAGCAAGATTGTTCTGTACATACATATCCCTAGTATCCTATATGCATACATATACAATACTGGCCTCTAAGGCATATACATCCAACACATTTTTCCACACTTCTGATATATGTCGTTGTAATTCCTCAACGTCTTCAGAGAGGTGGTGGGTCCCGACAACCAACAACTCTTTTCTCGTCCCAACTTAATGTAAAATTTCATCGAGGCAGGGAATGATACATCCGACATTGATGCACCTCCAAATTGACGTGCACACCTCAAATCGGATCGCACCCCAAATTGGGCGCATTCCATGTCACCATTGTTCACTCCGCCACGTAACAAATACAAGTGCGTGCAAGATAGACATTGGACTGAAATGTACTTAAACTAAATCGCGTTCCCAAAATGGGAATGTTTTACCGAAACGTCCTTAAACTAATATTCGCTCTAAACATGGAGATAATGGACCGTGATGTCCTTAAAATAAAATAATTAAGTCCATACGCTCATTTGCTTCTAAGTTGATTTTAGTCTCAAATATGACTAACCATTCTCAGATCAAATCCAATATCCCGTGAATTGATAGACCTCAATTATATGAGATCTGCGTCCTAAGTTCACTCCTATTGGCAAACCAAGCTACCAACGTGGATCCTGTCATGCAAATCCTTGACCCAAAACCCAAATATAAAAATATACGGATTTGGACTAAGCCGCGCCCTACGGCGACAACACAAACTAGTCTCCGTATACAATTCACGGGCAACCAAAACAAACAAAAACACACACGACATGAAAATAACTTCCGGAGCAGGAGAAAGTGGTTATCGAAATACGGTAATGTAATTAACTGCAGGGGCTTACGCCTGCAGGGAAGAGCGTCCCTACAATAAAACCCCCCTCATAAAACCAGGGGGAATCTGATAAAGTCTGCTACAACGGTCGCGTTAGTCCAAACCTCCGATATATGGTGCTATAAATCAACTTGGTATTTTCGGAGAGGTGGACGGATAAATCAAATAGCATCTGTCCCCAGATTCAGGCAAGACGATCCATCCCAGTTCGTCTCTGTTTCCGGCTGTGAGCAGATTCTGGCATGCCCGGTGGGACCTTTTCCTCTTTCCACTCCACGCTTCGTTTGTCGTATTTTCACGAACGGAATTGCGGTTCACTATAGTTGCCCTTGGATCTGAGGTACTATAATTTGGTGTCTTGCTCCTGTGCAGAAGAAGAGAAATCGATGGCTTCCCAATGCACTTCTTGCAACAGTAACACTCGCTCCACCCCAGCTGGAGGAGTAACCTACGGGCCCAGCGCAGCCTCTATCTTTTCAATGCCGGTGGGGGCAAGTAATGCAAGCCACTACCGGACTATTATTCGGGACCATGTTCCTACCAGTGGGTGTTGGTGCCTCAGCGTCGCAGGAAGAAGCTCCCAAGAAGTCGGTCTTCGATCGACTGGAGACCAGAACGACCCCTCTCAACGGGCTGTCCAAAGCTGACGTCTCAGTCTTCAACAGGCTGGGCAAGAACCCAAACGGGCCCGCAAAGAGGCTCGTGATACTTGAAGGGGATGCCTCAAAACGGATAGCCCTCCCAACTCCTGCTATGGATAAAGTCGTCAAAGGTGCTTCCCCTACCAGAAAGTCGGTCTTCGAAAGATTGGTCGGCCTTCCCCAAACTTCAATCAAGATGTCAGTCTTCAACAGGTTGACGCCAACAGTAGGCCCTCAGCAAAGCCAGGGGTACGAAGAAGCCGCTTCCAAATCTGAGGCGGCCCCGTCTGCAAGACACGCTCGACGCCGTCACTAACGCCGAGTGAGGAAAGCTGGGGGTAACTCCCCCTCTGGACTTACCCCACCAGCTTCAATGGTGGAAGTTGACACTGCTGTTCCAATCAGGAACAACTTTGATCTACTAAGGAGGGTACGCAAGAACTCTACAACGGAGGTGCTAAAGAAATTGCCCCCGCCTGCTGAAACCACAGTGCAGGCAAAGACAGAGGCCCCTATCAACGGTTCTTCTGGCAAATTCACAGGGTCTGGTGAAAAGTTCATGACTCCGTGATTGATCAAAACTACTCTCGTCGACCAAAGAAATCGAAGGCTCGGTAAGAGAAAGACTGTCCCTCTGTTATAAAGGAGAGTGTAACATTTTGGAAAATTATAAATATTAATTTATAATTTTAAATATAAAAAATAATGAGTTTATAAGGTGATATCACATACAGCTTTTGATATCAGAATTATATCCGTAAAAATGTGATTATTTTGGTAGATTATGAATAAAGGTGTGATGTCATAAAAATGATATTTTAATTATTTTAACATGTAAGCTAATGACATTTTCATATCTTTTGTGTCATATGGATTTAAATTGTAACATGATATAAGATTTCATATTAAGATAAGAATATTTAAGTGTCATAATAAGTATTTCATTTTAAGCATGGATGTAGATGTTATTATATGATAATGATATTTAAGTGTAAAATTAAGTATTTCTTTCTTTTGCATTTGAATTTAGATATTTATATAAAAAGATTTCTAATTGTTGTATGGTTGGTTATATCTTAACCTAATTCTAAACCCTCACCCTCAACACACCTCACCCTTATTCATATCCCTCCACCTCCTCCTTCTTCTCTTTACACCACCTCCTTGCATGAATACACCATGCTTCACCATAGGACACATCCACCTTCTTCACATGCCACCTCCACCTCTTATCATGCACCTCATGCTTTCTATACACCAAACAACACTTAGGAAATTCCTTAGTAATCTTTTTAGCCTCCTCAACCTGAACACAATACTCTTCAGCCCCAAACCAAAAATATTTCTAAGTGTTCCTATTAAAGGAAATAGAGCAATGAATTCCTTTTTCAAGTGTGCACTTCTCCAAACTTGTGATGCTACAAACCATAGATGTTCTCACATACCATCCTTGAGCTGGTGTTCTCTTGTGAATCATTCAATAGGTATAAGTTCAACCCTACAGTTCTTAGTTCAATACTGTTTTTGTATGATATCGGTATATATTGTATTTTGATAGATTAGGCTCTATTTATGAATCTGCTATAGTTTAGATGTAAATTAGAAAACCCAAACAGTGCCTTAACCTTTTAAATTGGACCTAGAATAAACCATAGGAAGACGAGCCCTTTACCTCGGATTTTGGCCGGCGACATGAAGGTAAAATCCGATCTCGCCGGATCTTTAGAAGAATTGGGTGTTGTAATTTTTAGGGTATCTCTATGTAGGTGCATAGGTATGTTTGGTATTGTTTATTTAAGTTATTTTAGAAGTAGGTTGAATCTGTAAGTTAGTATCAATTTTGGAGTAAAATTATATATATGACACGTAGCATGTTTAATTGTGCAGTATCACAAACTAGGATTTTGTGATAATTTAGCTACTGTAACTGAATCTGGAACTAATAAGTATAATTACTAGAAAAACTAGCAAAACCAAAAGTATAATGAGACCACTAGAAGACACTACTTAAGACCCTATCCCCAAACCCCCTATTCCATCCGGCGACATTCACCCAATATCCGAGCTCGCCGGCCATCCCTTGGCTTTTGGTGTTGGTTTTTCTTCTGTAGTTTTATTTTGGTATTTTATAAGCTAAAGTATTGTTTGATTTGTTTCAATATTTTTACAGAGAGATCTGGGAATGATTAGTAAAAGTTTTATCAAAGTTCCGATATTACGATACTGGTTTTTGTATTTTCGTGCTACAGATGAACCGTTAACATTTATACGTCAACGATAGATTTATATTGTCATTTTTGGTTTAAGTATACTGTAGGTTCTAACCTATGGATACCTACCTCATTGTTTGGAGTTTTGATAAAATGTTTACGCCGATATTTCATAAATACGATTATAGGTGCGATCGCGAAGGATTCCGAGACGGAGTTGATGACTTAGCAGCGTGGAATTCAGCAAGCTCATCAAGTTGGTTAGTAGATTTATATCTACGGGGGAAGTCGGGTGGATGGTGTATAGCACCCCCGCAACCTTATAAATAGTATTATGATATCTAGTTAGTTTAGTATCTATTCAAGATATTTAAATAGTGTCGCATCTAGTATGTCCTTCATTTGCATAAAGTTTCATACATAGTTTTAAATGAGATACGTACATGATGTTAGATCCGTACGACATGAATATGATGTGATGGATTCGAACGAGGGATCATACCGTACTTGAGTTGATACAGATATAGTAATACCGGGAGGTATTACACGAGAAACGATACGTTTTAGAAATGATGAGGTTCGTGTGCCGAATAGCGGCTAAGTTTTTCTTTAGACTCGTAGAGTTAGATTATATTCCGTTTTAGGATGTGATACTGGTGTGTGTTATATTCTTTTAAAAACTACGATTCGTTTCCCTTTTAATAATAAATTACAAGGATGCGATGCCAATTTCCAAAACGAATATTTATTTTAACCTAATGCAGCTTCCTTATTACAAAACCAACGTATCGTTTCATTTTCAAAGATAAGGGTATAGTTCATAGCAGGTAGTTATAGTTACCAATTTACGTTTAGAATTACTTTACATGCTCACGTTAAAAGTATTGATATTATACTTTTCCGTAAATGTGAACACCCTGATAGAACACTGCACAACTACCAATGAGTACTATGCTGCACAAGCACGTACATATATGTTACACCACACCTCATTTGTACTGCCATGTCACTGTAGAACCGTTCTGTTATATAATGAGTATACGTATATGCGTTAATATAAATAGGTTGTTACACTGTAGAACACTTGTACAAATACTAATGATTGCCATATTGCACGAGCACAGACGCGTATGCTACACTACACATCATTAGTATTGCCATGAAACAGTAGGATCGATAAGTTTATATGCTTGTATGATTTATTTACGCACTTTACCTTACTATCTGTGAATACCAGTACTATGAATGTTATATTTGATTTTATGGATTTTCTGGATATTTTACTCCTGATGATATATATCGATGGTATGGGACACTGTTATATATGTATATATATAATGTATCATCAGAATGGTCTATGTAAGTATTCTCATTCTTTACTTGATATTTCTGGATATGATGAGTTAGAGTCCACCATGAGTTTTGTGTTTTATGATGGTTTTATTCCGAACCAAATGGGGGAGCTATACGGTTTCGGACTTGTTATTATCCAGACTGAGTGGGGGAGCTATACAGTCGGGTATATGGTGGACCTGGATCGAGACCGAGGGGCAGGATAGCCGCGGTTGAGGTGGGGAGCCTAGCGAGGATACTCGATACCAGAGATAGAGACGAGCACGGCAGATATCCAGGGGGTACTGGCCGGGGTTCGATTGGGCACGGTGGATATCCAAGGGATACCAATCGGGGCCATGGATATCGGGTGGCGATCATCTATTGAGATGGTGTTGACGGTATCTGCATTCACATGTCGATACTGGACACGAGAGATTTCTGATTTCGATGTCGATACTGGACATCCATATATATATATTGATATGATTGTTATCATAAGGTACAGAGTGATATACCGTTTATTGGATTTGACTAGGACTGATCCGGAGGACAGTACCTATATATGTATTCTACTTGGGGTTGCATGACAGTCGATGTTGCATTATAATACATACGCATATCATGTATATTAGTACAGATTATGATAGTACTATACTTATGACCTAGGTATCGTCGTGCATTTCGATTTTTACCTTTAGATGTACTTCTATTCACTGAGTTGGCAATTCATCCCCGTTATGCCACAGTTTCTTGCAGGTTTTACAGCTTGGATTATCAGCGGCTTGGCATACATTCCTTTCGGTGATTGATTGGTAAGTGGGTTATTATTGTATCGTACTCACTCTTGATTATTCATATATTCTTGTATCTAGTAGGAACTCCATCAACTTAGAAATGGTATATTGTGGACTTGGAAGCGAGATTTAGAAACTGTGAGGTCGCACTCTTTAGAGTTTGGCTGTTCCGTCGTTTGGACGTGAAAGCTAGCTCCCATTGGGATGCTATTTTATTGTTGTTGTATCGGGTTTTTATGTAAAATTTTCAAAGGAGGCGCTGTCACATTTCAAAACGTCATAGATGATTTTCAAACATATTTAGTTAAATTAAATGTTATTTAAACTGATTCCATCTGATGACTATTTTAAACTCACCTCCAATAATTTCAAAAAGGGTTTAGATTTCGGGTTTCGGCTTACTTGAACCGCGTCGACGTCTTTAGATGTCATGTGATTTAAGTGCCGGTCACGTGCCACATTTGGGTCGTGACAGAGAGAATTCTTTTGCACAGGTTTTTGTTACAACGGCTCCTTCAACTTCGACCTCCCACAAAAGGATGAGGCTAGAGAAAATCCCACCGCCGGCGGCAAATTCCAAAGGCGATGGACCCAAACGCCCCAAGTATGGGGGCATGATCATATATACGGTCTACATAGCTTCTGGGAAAGAAGAAAGCCGTGCTTCCGTAGGTCACCGGCCGCAAACTCGGTCGCTGACAAAAGCTCAGGAGCAATAACAAAAGCTCCAGAAAATGCTGACCAAAATGGTAGCGCTTACCGGATAGAAAGAAAGTCCGGACAAAGAGGCCGAACAACTCCAAGAGCAGGAGATCGATACAGAGTTCCTGCGAAAGGTGCTTGAAAGAAAAGACAAAGAAGCCGTTGAGCAAGCTGCCGACATAAAGCAGATGGTGCTTTTGTTTCAGGATATAGTTGGAATGATGATCCAGCCAGAACCCCCAGCCGAGGATCCACCGATAATTATCGAGGATGACAGAGGGAAAACATCAAATCCTCTTCCAGCCTTATCGGAAGCCAAAGAGGAAACGATTTCCAAGGTTTCTCTTGGTGATTATATAGCTCAATAAATAAGAGCTCATCAAGCAAATGAAGCGGCTGGCCAAATCGTCAGAACTGGACGACCGTATCCAGGCTGGTATGACCAAATCAAGTACCCGCCAGGATATACGATCTCCAAGTTTCATGTATACAAAGGGATGGGCAATCCACATCAGCGCGTCGCGCAGTTCAGAGCTCTGTGCGACAACACTAGAGGCGACGATAAACTGTTGCTTCGCTAGTTTGTTGGCAGCCTGTCAGAGACGGCCTTTGAATGGTACTTAGAGCTCCCAAATGATTCCATGAGAATATTCACAAAGATGGAGCTGCTATTCACACAGCGGTTCGCCAGCACAAGCGAGCGCACCCCGATCACGACATTAATCAATGCCAGAGTAAAGCCAGGAGAAACCTGGGTCCAATATGTGATCTGGTGGCGAAACCTATGGTCAAAGTGCGAATAGCGCATCGAAGAATCCCCCGCCGTGGGCATGTTCATCAGGACCCTTGATCCTCAAACGACCGTGTCCCAGTTCATGACATTCTTCAAACCAACGACCTTCCATGAACTCATGGATAAAATGACTCGATGAGATCAAATGGGTCAAGATTCTTCCTCATCCGATAAAGATAAATGAAAAGCAAAGGCAAGGTGGCGTTTGTCGCCAACGCTCAACAAAAAATGAGCGAATCTGAAGCAACCTGTCGCCAAAATAGTGACGGCGTGGGTACTCGATCCCTCTAAGATATACATAGGGGGCATATTTCTCACTGGCGGAAGAATCTCTACGTGGGATGGTCCTTTCTTCTCAAAGAACAGAAAAGATATCAAGAGACCTACAAGTAGGTCCTGAAATTAAGTGGAATATCCTACTTGAACCTAACAACCATGGGAGAGATGCGAAATCCATGTCCCACTCCGAATCAGACGATGAGGGGAAAACCCCCCAAGTCAAATCCATTCTTCCAAGGAAGAGGAAGACTTGGCAGAAGGAATAACGTGACATCTTGTTCCTTAATATATGAAGAAGTTGCTCCATCAGTATCGAAAAGCGACATTGATGAGCAGGGGGCAGGTGCCTTTTAAAATACTTGGTATTTCCCGCAAAACAACCCGATTGCTGCGATGGAAGCAGTCCAATAGGGTGAAGACATCCTAAGGCGTGAAGTGTCCAGGCATACAAAAGACTTGCAGCGGCGCCTCGGCAAGCAAGCGTTGGAAGGAATGAGTTATGTAACTCCCCAATCAAATGGCGATAATGGACCGAGAAGTCTCTAAACTAGTGCGTCGCCCCAAACACGGCAATATTGGACCAAGATGTCCCTAAACTAGCATTTCGTCCCGAACATGGGAATGATGGACCGAAACGTCTCTAAACTAGTGCGTCACCTCAAACACGACGCGTCGCTTCAAACACGACGCGTCGCTTCAAACACGATGATAATGGACCGAAACGTCTCTAAACTAGTGCGTCGCTTCAAACATGGCGACAATGGACCGAAACGTCTCTAAACTAGTGCGTCGCCTTAAACACAGCGCGTCGCCCCAAACACGGCGATAGTAGACCGAGAAGTCCCTAAAGTAACAATCCGCCTCAAACATGGCGATAATGAACCGAAATGTCCTTAAACTAATGTTCGTCCCCAAGATGGGAATGTAGAACCGAAATGTCCTTAAACTAGAAATTTGCCTCAAATATGGTGATATGGACCGAAACGTCCCTAAACTAGTTCGTCGCCTCAAACATGGCGTATCGCCCCAAATACGACATATCCCCTTTGAGATCTATATTGCAATCGAAGTCTTAACGGCGAGGGTTGCAACTCAAGTCCTGTCGGCTACACAGCTACTCTAGCGATGAAGCCATCCCCAAGTCCCACCGGCAAACAGATGAGTCACCTGCGGTGAAACTATTTTCGAGAGTTCCATCGTTCACAAAAAAAACGGTATGTCTACAAGCAAAATGGGCACGGATGAAAAGCTGAAACGGCGCCGTGAGTAAAAACAGCAGGACTGCCGGCGAGTTTGTGAAAACCCAAAAGGGCGTAATCTCGTTTAAAAAAGAGAGAGAGAAGATAAAAAAGAAAGAAAAACAGTATGTCCACAAGCAAAATGAGCACGGATGAAAACCTAAAAGGGCGCCGTGAGTAAAAACAGCAGGACTGCCGGCGAATTTGTAAAAAACCTGAAAAGGGCGCAAACTCGTAAAATAAAAAAATTCATGTGCACTTGCAAGGTCCTCTCGACCTTGTGAGGAGAAAAAAAACCTGCCTGAGATCCGTACGACTCACAAAAAAGAAACACACTTAGGAATCCCCACGATTCCTAAGGAGAAAATACACCTATGAGATCTTCACGACTTGTAGAGAGAAATACCTTTATAAGATCTTTACGGCTCATAAAGTCAAAAAGCCTTAGTCGGCAGGATTCTAACCTTGTTTGCTAGGCCACCTTTGTTTAAATCAACAAAGGCAAATGATGAGTTTCTCCTGCCAATATTCAAGTTGTAGCGATACTGATGCCTAAAAAGGTATTAAACTTCAAGTCCTCTCAAGGCAAATGATGATTCGCTCCTGAAAATATCCCAGTTATAGCGATACTGATACCAAAACAGGTGTCAAACTCCAAGTCTTTTCACGGCAAATGATGATTCGCTCCTGGCAATATCCCAGTCATAGCGATGCTAATGCCAAGGTTGGTATCAGATTCCAAATTCGCAATAAAAACAGTAGCGAGTAGCAAAAAAAATGCATATGAAATAGCCGAAATGATGGGGCAACTCGCAATAAAAATCAGCGAGCAAAAATATGCATATAAAAATAGCCGAAATGTTTGGGCAACTCGCAATAAAAAGCAGCGAGTAAAAATATAAAAAATAGCCGAAATGATTAGGCACCGTTGATAAAAAGCCGAAATGATTGGGCAATCGCGACTTTCGCGATATGAAAAGCTAAAAAGATAGAGAACCGCAGCAATAAAAAATAAAATAAAATAAAATTTCCTCTTCCCTGCAAGTATGTCCATATTGACTCTTGTATACGATCCATAGGCATAAATGAAAATGGAACTATATTTTCTCACCAGGCTCCGTCAAAGGGAGAGCTAAGTCTTGATGGTTCATATACAACCCAGAGACTATCTTGGCATTCATTCTCATTCCAACAGGGTGTAGACGCAATGTCATCAAAGACCCAAAGGCCAAAACAAAAAAGCAGTGATGGCAAAATCTTAACTCCAGCTCAACGTGCTTCTCATGCCAGTAGGATGCAGACGCAACGTCAACAAAGGAGCTAAGGAGCCAAATTAAAAAGGAGTGACGGAAAAATCCTAACTCCAGCTCGACGTGCTTCTCATGCCAGCAGGATATAGACGCAACGTCATCAAAGTCCCAAGGGTCAAACAAAAAAGGAGTAATGGAAAAATCCCAGCTCCACCTCAACGTTTCTTCTCGGTGCAGATGCAACGTCAACAAAGGCTCCAAGGAGCCAAATAAAAAAGGAGTGATGGGAAAATCCTAACTCTAGCTCGACGTGCTTCTCATGCCAGCAGGATGCAGATGCAACGTCAACAAAAGACCTAAGGGTCAAAGCAAAAATGGAGTCACGTTAAAATCCTATCTCCAAGTCTTGACTATTCATATACAACCCAGAGACTATCTCGACGTTCCCCCTCATTTCAGCAGGATGCGGACGCAACTATCAAATGAAATTGGAGCAATGGTATATTCCTACCTTCGGACTTCAATTGCAATACATACAACATAGAGGTCCTACAGATGTTTACCCCACTTCAGCAAAGAAACGACACGACATCGTCAAAATAAAATGAAGTGACGGCATATTCCTAGCTTCGGGTCTCGACGGTAACTCATATAAAGCCTAAAAGACTATCGGAGATCATCCCACACTAGAGCGGAGTGGTTATGACTCATCGGGGCTCCAAATTGAGCCTAACCTTGTCTAAAAAGTGTCATGGCAAATTCCCAACGTTTGCTCTTCCGACGGTAATACGACCTAAATAGATTACTTGAAGATGTCTTGTCCAGCCCCCGAAGAGATCAGAGACACGGCAGTCACGGGGCTACTCGAATAGCAGCTTAACGACTTTATATCGAGGAATACATCAGTCAATGTGATGGTACCACGGACTAAAACCCTAGTACTACAAATCTAACGGACCTCTGTCATAAATAATAGGGGTTATCTATATATAACGTTAGGACAAGTTTGCCTGTAAACCCAAGGGAGGTAAACTAAAAACACTCCGAAAAAAGTGCATAAACTAGAGACTCCGAAATGGGTGAATAAACTACAAACTCCATGTTCCCTGATTAAAAAATCAGGAAAAACTTCAAAAGAGGCATTATGTGCTCACACGTGACCAATGGTCACATGTTGACACGTGATGGTTAAAACAGCAGCGCAAAATAGCGCAGAGAAGAGAAGTCCATTCGGGGGTCACGTGCTTACACGTGACCAGGGATCACGTGCTCACACGTGACCAAAGGTTACGTGTCAACACATGACTGGCTTTAAAAGCCTCACGGTTTAATAGAATTAAATTCTAAAAGATCATTTAAATCTTTCCAAAATGGAGAAGAATTATGGAGAACCGTTGGATTAAAAATCCAAGGGTGATTAAAAATCACCAGTTTATGGAAAAATCTTAAACAAGGAAAGATCTCCTTAAATCTCACCGAAATAACAAACGGAATTTCTTTGGATTGAAAATCCAACGGTGAATAAAATTCACTGAATGATCTAAACGATCATATTAATTATGAAAACAAATCAAATCTTTCAATGAGAGATTTACTAAACAAATTGATTATTTTCCTCCTCCTATAAATAAGAGTCGAGAGGAGAGCATAAGGGAGGGAAATTTTTGGAGAAAAAATCTTTGGAGAGAATTTTAGCATCTTGAAAATTCAGAAAGAAAACCCTAGGTGAGAAAAAGAAAGGGGATCAAAACTTCAGAAAAAGAGAATTTAATTCTCAAGAATCTAAGAGTTTAACTCTTTGGCAAAGAACTTAGTTCTTCCACTGGTTGAGGATCTGCAAGAGCACATCTCCCCATAAGTTGATAATTTAATTCTCATTGGGTTGAGATCCTGCCATGCAGATCCAAAACTTAGAGGGGGAATTGAGTTTAGAGATTTTAATTCTCGCAAAACAAAATTAGGGTTTGAACCTTATCTGAGAATTTAATTCTCCTAAAATTATAGAAATTTAATTCCTTCATGGTGGACAAAACTAGGGTTTAACCCTAATTGAGAATTTAATTCTCTAAATTCACAGGAATTTAATTCCTCCTAAAAATGAAATTAGGGTTTTCACCCTATACTAGAATTGAATTCTTTTGCATATATGGGAATTTAATTTCTCTAAAAGAAAATTAGGGTTTAACCCTACATAAGAATAAAATTCTTCCAAAAATCAGAATTTAATTCCTCTAAAGTTATAATTGGGGTTAAACTCACAGAGAATTTAATTCTTAAAAGATAAAGGGATCTTCAAACATGCAAAGAACCCGGGTCACGTGTCCTCACGTGACCCCTGAAAAGAACCCCACAAATGAAAAGGAAAGAGCTCTGAGGCAACGCCTCACGTGCTCCATGTGACCCCTGAAGCACAGAAAGAAAAAACAAAAGAAATAGAAGCTTTGGACGCTCTCACGTGTTACCACGTGACCCCTTGGCAAAAGCTTTAACAATCAGCACACAAATCCCCGTCACGTGTCAACACGTGATGCTCCGAAATAAAATATAAAAAGTATTCAATACTTTTTGCAGAGCAAAATAAGGGGAATCTGGTCCCACCTTTGGACGCTCTCACGTGTCCACACGTGACCCCTTTTTCTTTAGTGTTTGACACTAATTCGAGATCTTTATTCCCAGTGTTTAACACTGATTTTTTTAATGTTTAACACTAATTTGAAAACCTTATTTGCAGTGGTTAACACTGTTATTTTCTAATGTTTGACACTAAATTGAGAACTATATTTCCAGTGTTTAACACTGATTATCCTTTTAGTGTTTAACACTAGTTTGAGAGTTCTGTCTTTAGTGTTTAACACTTTTGTTCTTTGGTATTTAACACTACTTTTAGCCAAATTGGCTAATTTTTCAGAGGCAAAGCCTCCCCTTCAACTGAATCTCAAAATTGAATAACATCCAGAGCTATAATGCTCGGTCGAAGATAGAAATGTTATCAAAGCCCTCAAAACTTTTGTTTGGCATTGCTAAATAATGTGGACTGAAACCAGACAAATGTCAAATAGTCGAACAAAGGGCCGAACTTAATTGGACTTAGCCCAAGTTGGCCATAAGTCCTCAATCCAGACTTAACTGAGCCAATGTGTTCATAATATAATTAATTGGTCTTGGTTCCGAATTGGGCTACAGATCATTTAATACACCTTGGTTCAAGGATACATCTCTTCACTCCTTTGATATTTGTCGTTGTAATTCCTCAACGTCTTCAAAGAGGTGACGGATCCTAACAACCATACATTTCATGGACCGTGGAGTCCTTAAACCCATGGACTATGATGTCCTTAACCTCGACCGTGATATCTTAAAACTAACAATGGACTGTGAGGTCCTTAAGCTCACGGACTATGATGTCCTTAATCTTGACCGTAATGTCTTAAAACTAACAACGGACTGTGGAGTCCTTAAATCCACGGACTATGATGTCCTTAACCTTGACCGTGATGTCTTAAAACTAACAATGGACTGTGGGGTCCTTAAACTCATGGACTATGATGTCCTTAACCTTGACCGTGATGTCTTAAAACTAACATTGGACTGTGGAGTCCTTAAATCCACGGACTATGATGTCCTTAACCTTGACCGCGATGTCTTAAAACTAATGATAGACCGTAATGTCCTTAAACTAATTATCGACCGCAATGTCACTAAACTAAACAATAGAGCCTTCCCTAACTGCTCTTTGTCGGATCTAAATGATCCCGTTAAGTTGATCTTAGTCTAAAATTAGACTAACGTATCCTTAACTAACATTTAAGTTGATCTTAGTCTCAAATGAGGCTAATGTATCCTTAAACTCAAACCCCCAAACCCAAATCTAAGAAAGATACGGATTTGGACTAGTCCACGCCCTACGGACGACAACATAACTTAGTCTCCATATACAATCCACGGGCAACCAAATACAAAACAAACACCCATGACATGAAGTGACCATATGGAGAAGGAGAAAGTTGTTACCGCGATGCGGTAGCGTAATTAACTGCAGGGGCTTGTGCCTGCAGGGAAGAGCGTCCCCACAATTAAAAACCCCTCAAACGAGGGGGAATCTGACGAAGTCTGCTACATTGGCTGCATCCGTTTAAACCTTCGATACATGGTGCCATAAATCAACTTGGCATCTTCGGAGAGGTGGACAGATAGCACCAATTAGCATCTGCCCCGAATTTCAGGCAAAGATGTATGTCTTGCGCGTCTTTCGGAGGGGAACACTCCAAAATGAGTACATAAACTAAATACACTCTGAAATGAGTGCATAAACTAGAGACTCTGAAAGGAGTGAATAAACTACAAACTCCGAAATGAGTACTTTGATGATGACTAAGGCTCAAGAGAGGATAGCCGTATATCCACAGGTCATCGACCGCTTACGCGATCAGTGACTAAGACTCAAGAGCAGCAGCAGAAGCTCCAAGGGATGATGACTGCGATGGCCGCACTTACCGGGCCAAAAGAAAGCCCAAAAGCATCCTCGGATCAGTGCAAGGAGCAAGAAACCGATGCCGAATTCCTTCGGAGAATACTTGAAAAGAAGGACAAAGAGGCTGCAGAACAAGCAACCAATATAAAACGAATGGCCCTTCTGTTCCAGGACATGGTGGGTATGATGATCCAGCAGGATCCTCCCGCTGAAGATCCTTCGATTATCCTCGAAGATGACAGAGGAGAGACATCGAATCCTCTACCGGCTCTGTCGACAGCCAAAGAGGAAACAATCTCTAAAGCTGTCTTGGATTACTATATAGCTCAGCAGATACGAGTTCACCAGGCGAACGAAGCGGCTGGACAAGTTGTTAGAACTGGGCGACCGTATCCAGGCTGGTATGATCAGATAAAATATCCGCAGGGTTATACGATCCCGAAATTCCATGTCTACAAGGGGACAGGCAATCTCCATCAACATGTCGCCCAGTTCAGGGCTCTTTGTGGTAACACCGGCGGCGATGATAAGCTCTTGCTTCGCCAATTCGTCGGCAGTTTATCGGAGACGACATTTGAGTGGTACTCCGAACTTCCAAATGACTCCGTCAAAACTTTCGCTGAAATGGAGTTGTTGTTTACCCGGCGTTTCGCAAGCGCCAGCGAACATACTCCAATCACGGCGTTAATCAATGCCAGGGTGAAACCGGGCGAGACATGGGTTCAATACGCAATCCGATGGCGGAATTTGTGGTCGAAGTGCGAACAGCGCATCGAAGAAGCCCCAGCGGTGGGCATGTTCGTGGGCACCCTAGACCCTCATGCAACTATCTCACAGTTCATGATGTTCTTCAAACCGACCACCTTTCAGGCTTTAATTGACAAGCTAGCCCAGATGGATCAAATGGGTCACAGACCGTCTCCCCCAAAGCCGGAACCGCGGAACGAAAAGGGTAAAGGGAAGGCGATCTTCGTTGCGAACACCCGACAGCAGCCCAGTGCCCCAAAGCTAGCGGATCAACTGAAAGAGAGACGACAGTATTATAATGAGAAAATGAAGCGCCCTTACTCATTCCCGCGCGATAAAACGAAGAGACTGTTCGAACTGGCGATACGCAACAGGCTTATCAACTTGCCAAATCCAAGACGACCACCGTAACCCAGCGAAGTGAATAATCCCAATTATTGCCCTTACCACCAAACGGTAAGCCATCCGATTGAGGATTGCTTCGTCTTTAAAGGATGGATCGAAGATCAGTACCTACAAGGCAAGTTTGCTCTGTCTGAGAAGTGGAAAGTTAACCGACCAAACCGCTCACTCCTAAGAAGACGGACACACCGGGGGTAACGTGCTCTTTTGTTGAAGAAGCTCCATGGGAGGTCTTGCTTTCAGCCAAAACCAAAAGGATACTGAATGATCTTCAGACATGTCCGGCGATCAGCTGGAAGAGTCCGCTGGAACCCCAGATCGTCGAAAGGATGCTAAATCCGTGCCCAACTCCAAAGATCAGTGGCGATGGCCAAAGCTCGCATACCTAGCCGTCGAAATTCTCGAAGAAGAAAAAGAAATCCAAGAAGACCGTGAAGCCTGGTGACAAGCGCACGGACTTGCAGAAATAGATCGACGCGCTGGAAGAGTACAACCAGAAGGTGCGGACTCCGATCATGCTCCAAGAATTTCTCAGTCACGTCCTTGAGAACGGAGAGGATGGAGAAGACTCATCAGATGGATCTGAGGACTACGTAGTAAGTTGTCATGTGATCTCTCAATCGTCGATAGACGACGAAGAGACTCCTTGTACAAAGAAACTGGGGGCAGGTCCTGAACCAGAACTTCTATGGCCGTCAGACGAGATGATCGACGCCTTCCTGAATGAAATTCATCATAAAAGCAAAGTCGATCGGGAGCGTGAGACGGCCATATTTGAAAAGGCCAAACGCCGGTGACTGGTCGAAAGAGTTGAGACACTCCCGCCGGATCAAGGGACATCCGTCCTTAATAAAAACAAGTTCAAGACGAGGAAAAGGTTTGCTAAATCCATCTCAATGGGGATGAAGCTACCACCCTCCGAAGGATACATTGTCGGTAAAGCAGAGATGCATCTTAGCTACTGCTCATATCATCGAAAGATTTTGCACCTCACCGAAGAGTGCGACGCTTTTAAAAGACGGTGGCAGGGATATGTTGCTCACCGACAACATTTTAAGCGGATGAAGCGCAAAGCTCACCGGGAGCAGAGAACTACAACTGAGGAGCATAAAAGAACCACCAGCAATTGTCGCATGATTAATGCCGGGGGATCGCAAATTCTCACATTCGGGAGCGACTCTGATGAGGAAATGGCTCTTGGCCCTCTCTTTAAAGAGTCCACCTCGAGAAAAGAAGAGGAGCCGAAGACCTGTGAAAATATCCAGCTACGCAATCTTACGCTACCCGAAAAGAATCTCAGACCCTCAAACAAGAAAGATAAGGGAAAAGAAAAGGTCTCTGAGGATATCGCCCTAGATGACCAAGTCATGAAGGAGCTGACTGCCAAGGACCCACCAAAGAAAAGTAAGGTGGACTACAACGTTCTAGCGCATCTGAGGAAGCTACCCTCCCAGCTCAGCATTCTCGACGCCCTCTTATTATCAAAAGAAGCAAGAGATTCATTAATCAAGGCACTGCAAGAGCCCGAGCAATTCCAAGCTTTCCTCGCCGAAGAAAAGATGAAGGACGAGATGGAAGAAGTGCACACAGCCGATGTCATTTTTGGTGATGAAGACCTTCTCCTCAGGACGTGCGACCACAACCGTCCCCTATATGTCTCCGGATACTGTCACGATATCAAGATAGGTAAAATCCTGGTCGATAATGGATCCTCCGTCAATCTCCTTAATGTATGGGTGTTGAAGGAAATCTGCATGAGCGTTCAGCACCTCGCTCGTGATAAAATTACCATCTCCGGTTCGACTCCCAGTCATCACGAACTCTCTGATCTGTGATACTAACATTACGCTTCGGACTACTCGTCACGGATATTAAGTTTCACGTCATTGACGCCAAGACCTGCTACAATGCTTTGCTCGGTCCTCCATGGTTACACGAGTACAACATCATCCCTTCTATGCAACATCAGTGTATAAAGTACTTCAAGGATGGTCTCGAGTATACCGTAACAGGAGAGCTGAACCCATTCTCCGTGAACGAAGTCCGCAAGTACGAAGATGCAAAATACTTTTTGCCAGATTTCGAGGACACGGAGAGACGTCACAAACCGGAGAACAAAGTTGTTACCACCATTCCTGTCTTCGGGAGTGATACCGAGGTAGAAGAAGAGATAGTTTATTCTGGGCCGTCTCGACGCAACGACCTGGGACCGTCCGCCCCCATGTTGATCTTCGGCAGCGACTCGGAAGACGAGGTTAATGCTGTATTCTCCGTTCGGCCGTCAATACAAGCATTCGCTGGTGATAATCAGAGTTTGCAAATTACCATGATTCCGCGGGAGCACTACAAAGATCTCGACGCACTTGAAGCTTATAGTGTGCAAGACCTGCAGACATTTTACGTCCTTCCCAGGCGAAAGGGTGAAAAGGCGATCCTATTCTATCGGTCCACGGAAACAAGAGTGGAGAAAGAAATCTGGCATGGCGCGGATTCTACACTTGACAGGCTCCAGCCTATCCATTTGCCCAGATATTACACGAACGGACTAAAAAGGCTCTTGAAGCGCCAAGGAGTACCTTTCAAACAGACCATTCGACAAGCTCAGTTCTACAACAGGATTTGGGATGTCCTTGGAACTCAGCACAAGCTGCCCAATGAGAGAATAGAAATACTCGGGCTTGGATATATGAAATCCGGGAAACGGGAACGAGTCCATGGTAGCTACGTCATATATGACTTCGATGAAGAAGAGGACGTCTTGTCAGAAAACGCTGACCTCGAACCAAAACGAGATCCTGCGATCAAAATGCCGAGTCCGTCATTTGAAGAACGAATGGACAAGCTTATCAGGGAAGCGGGTCAAAAGGTTCGAGACGACCATAATCGCGAAATGGCCATCTACGAGAAAACCAGGACGCAACGCCTTCTTCAGCAGGCTGCAAAAGACAAAATTGCTCCTCCATGTCAATCTGTTGTGCAAAAGGCCCGACGCAGAGGCAAAAACAAGTCAAAGAGCGGAAAGGCGTTCGACAACAACAAAGCGGGACCAAGAAGCCACACGATCAGGAATCGAGCAATCCGGATTCGTCCCTTATGAAGAAGATGAGTCGGGCATACTTTTTTCCTCAGAACAAAACACGGAAGATACTCGATCTCGCTATAAAACATCAAATGATCTCACTCCCGGAGTCCAAACACCCCGAGCAAGTCAACGAGACCTCCCTGGACTACTGCTCTTATTACCGAGCAATAGCACATCCTCTCGAAGACTGCTTCACCTTTAAGAACTGGGTCGAAGATCAATATCAGCAAGGCATGTTCGCTCTGTCCAGCAGCTGGAAGATAAATCCGCCACAGAAGCACGGACCAAAAGCCGCGCATACAGCAAGAGTAGAACCAGATCAACATCGGTCCGGGAAGCGAGCTCGTACCTGTCATATGATAACACTGTCAGAAGAAGGGCTTGAGAATATGGATGACCTCCCCTGGTGCTTCGAAAACGATGA
The DNA here is from genome assembly GCA_030015575.1 of Agapanthus africanus. NCBI lineage: Eukaryota > Viridiplantae > Streptophyta > Magnoliopsida > Asparagales > Amaryllidaceae > Agapanthus > Agapanthus africanus. Next base: position 122,564,553 of record CM057350.1, on the reverse strand, counting down.
TGACGAGGTGATCTCAGAATTTCCACCGGCACCGAAAGAGCTGGAAGATAGAATACATACTACTGCAGATAACCTCAAGAAAATTAATTTGGGGATGGCGAGTGACCTGCGACCGACATTCGTCAGTGGGTTGCTGTCTGAGGAAAGGGTAGCTGCACTAAAAGACGTACTTATGCAGCATAAAGATTGCTTCGCCTGGAACTATTCCGAGATGCCAGGACTAGACCCAGAGATTGCTGTCCACAAACTGGCCATATCCCCGGACGTCAAGCCGATCAAACAAGCACCGAGAAGAATGTGGCTCGAGCTTGAGATGAGCATCAACGCCGAGGTCAAGAAGCTAATCGACTCTGGCATCATCCAAGAGGTTCAGTACCCTGACTGGATCGCCAACATCGTCCCGGTGATGAAGAAAAATGGGACAGTGCGCATATGCGTGGACTTCCGGGATCTCAATAAAGCCTGCCCGAAGGACGATTTCCCAGTGCCGGTCACTGAGCTGATGATAGATAACACGTCCACTCATGAAGTCTTCTTCTTCATGGACGGATCGTCAGGATACAATCAGATAAAGATGCATCCCGAAGACCAGAAGCATACCGCTTTCCGGACCCCTTTGGGCATATTTTGCTACAAGGTGATGCCCTTCGGTTTAAAGAACGCCGGCGCCACCTATCAGAGGGCCATGACGAGAATCTTCGATGGCCTCATACATTAAATCGTCTAATGCTACATTGACGACCTTGTGGTGAAGATCAAATCATACGAGGAACATCTCGAGCATCTGAAGATCGTATTTCAACGCCTTAGGCAATACAACTTGAAGATGAACCCTCACAAATGCGCGTTCAGAGTTTCCTCGGGCAAGTTCCTAGGATTCATCGTCCGATACCGAGGCATCGAGATAGATCCATCAAAGATCAAAGCAATTATGGAAATGCCTCCGCCAAGGACTCTCAAGCAATTGCGGTCTCTCCAAGGGAAGCTCGCGTATATCCGGTGATTTATAGCCAATCTCTCCGGCAAGTGCCGTCCATATAGTCACCTGATGAAGAAGGGAACCCCGTTCGTCTGGGATCACAAATGCCAAGGCGCACTGGAAGAAATCAAGCTATACCTGAAGAATCCGCCAGTACTAGCCGCTCCGGTCAAGGGAAAGCCCCTTATTCTTTATACAACAGCCCTCGAAGGTTCCTTAGGTGCATTATGGGCACAAGAGAACGACCAAGGGAAAGAAAGAGCTCTCTATTACTTGAGTCGAGTTCTCCTGGGAGCAGAAAGCAATTATTCTCCCATCGAAAAACACTGCATGGTGTTGATCTTCGTGATAACGAAACTTAGGCACTATGCATTAGCTCATGAAGCCCGTCTCATATCGAAGGTGGATCCCCTCAAATATCTGATGTCGAAGGCCATATTGACAGGTCGGCTCGCTAAATAGGCCTTGCTCTTGATGGAGTTCTCAATAACTTATCAGCCTCTTAAGGCAGTGAAAGGCTAAGCCATCGCCGACTTCCTCGCTGAGCATCCAATACCGTCCGGTTCTCCTTTGAATTGCGAACTGCCAGACGAACATGCATTTGATGCGACCGACGGTGGTAATACCCGATGGGAGCTTTACTTTGATGGAGCGTCTTCCATGAAGAAGCGCAAACAAAGTACCCCTATAATCAAATCTGGGGTAAGCCTTATTTTCGTGACCCCACAAGGAGGGATAATACGCTTCGCCTTCTCCTTGACAGAGCCAAGGACAAACTATGAAGCCGAGTATGAAGCTTTGATAACAGGCCTCGAGATCGCCATCGACATGGGAATTGAAAACCACCTCATATACGGAGACTCCCAACTGGTCGTTAGTCAAGTAAACGGCGACTATCAAATATGCAAACCAGAGCTGGTAAAGTACGGCGAGAGGGTACAGCAACTGCTGACCCAAATACCTTCCTACACCTTGGAAAGCATACCGCGTGCTGAAAATAGCAAAGTGGATGCACTAGCTAAGCTCGCTAAAGAACTGGTCGACGAGAACCTCGATGACGTGAGAATCGTTGTACAAAGCCGTCGTGTTCTTGCGCCGGCGGAAATATCCCCGGAGTCGTCCGAAGAAAAAGGGGCGACCGAGCAGACAACCCTGCAAATAAAAGACCAGGAAAAGGTTGAGGATTGGAGAGAGGTCTTTGTAGACTACTTCAAATCCCGTCGAACACCTGAAGATGCGTCTTCAAAACACCAGCTCATGAAGCGAGCCCTATCTTTCGCCTTCGTCAATAATATTCTGTACAAGAGGACATTTGATTCTCTGTGGTTAAGATTCCTGGGACCTGACGAAGCAAAAAGAGTCATCCAAGAAGTTCACGACGGACTTTGCGGTTCTCACCAAGCAGGCCCGAAGATGAAGTTGAAGATTAAACGGATGGGCTATTACTGGCCCACGATGATTCAGGACTGCCTCGAATATGCGAAGCAATGCCACTCGTGCCAGATCCATGGGGACTTTATCCACCAGCATCCAAATCCATTACATCCAACAGTGGCTAGCTGGCTATTCGAAATGTGGGGGACTGACATAATCGGCCCCATCGAGCCAGCATCGTCCAGAGGACATCGATTCATTTTAGCGACGACTGATTACTTCTCCAAATAGGCAGAAGCAGTACCGCTGAGGGAAGTGAAGACGGAAAATATCCTCCACTTCTTCAAGACACACGCCATTTATCGGTTTGGAACTCCGAGACGGATCATCTCTGATAACGGGCCAGCCTACAGAAGCCACAAAATCAGCCGCTTCACACAACGGCATAATATAGACTGGAGATACTCCTCAGTCTACAATCCTCGAGCTAACGGCCTAGCTGAGGCTTTTAACAAGACTCTGACGAAGATTGTGAAGAAGACGGTGTCCCAAAATAAGAAGGACGAGAGACTGCATGAAGCTCTCTGGGCGTATCGAACTATGTTCAAGACGGCCAGGAACACAACGCCCTACGCGTTGGTATTCGGTACAGAAGCGGTACTCCCCTTCGAGATAGAGTTACCCTCTCTACGAGTGGCCATTCACTACGAGCTGACAGATGAAGAGAACGCTCACCTTCGGCTTGAGGAGCTCGATGCCCTTGATGAAACCCGACTCCTGGCGCAGCAATATCTGGAAGCTTATAAAGCGAAGATGATGCGCTCATATGAAAGATTGACCAGGCCAAGGACATTCTGCTAAGGCGAACTCGTGTTAGTGGTCAAAAGACCTATGATCCCCAATCGCGCCAAGCGGGGAAAATTCGAGCCGAACTATGAAGGCCCGTATATCATAGACAATGTTTACCAGGGTGGAGCCTATCTACTCATGGACACGCATGGTGAAAGACCTTTTAGGCCAATAAACGGTCGCTTCCTGAAGAAGTACTACGCTTGACGAGTCATGGCCTAGGTCAATGATAGATGACGACGACTATGTCCGCTCGCTATCTTCCTAAGCCCAAGCTTTATAAGTAGTAGCCGGCTTACTTAACAACGAACCGAAATGTCTTTAAACTAACAACGGACCGGAATGTCCTTAAACTAACAGCGGACCGAAACGTTCTTAAACTAACAATGGACCGAAATGTGCTTAAACTAATAATGGACCGAAATGTCCTTAAACTAACAGTGGACCGAAACATCCTTAAACTAACAGTGGATCGAAACGTCCTTAAACTAACAACGGACCACTATATCCTAAAACTAGCTGTTGACCGAGATGTCAATAAACTACGGTGGATTGCAGTATCCCAAAAGCTGATACAAGAAAAAAGAAAAGGAAAAAAAACGGTATGTCCATAAGCAAAAAGGGCATGGATGAAAACCCGAAAGGGCTCCGTGAGTAAAAACAGCAGGGCTACCGGCGAGTGTTTGTGAAAACCCGAAAGGGCGCAACCTCATTATATATATAAAAAAAGAGAAGAATAAAAAAAAGAGAAAACGGTATGTCCATAAGCAAAATGGGCACGGATGAAAACCCGAAAGGGCTCCGTGAGTAAAAACAGCAAGGCTACTGGCGAGTGTTCGTAAAAACCCGAAAGGGCGCGACCTCGTTAAAAGACACTTACAGGGTCCTCTCTACCTTGTGAGGAGAAATCACCCGCGTAAGATCCTTACGACTCACAAGGGAGCAACACACTTAGGGATCCCCACGATTCCTAAGGAGAAATTACACTTGCGAGATCCTCACGACTCGTAAGGAGAACTCTCTTATGGGACCCTCACGGCTCATAAGATTTGAAAGTCTTAAGTTACAGAGACCTAAACCTATTCTTAAGCAACCCCTACAACCTCCGATACTGCCCTACAAGCGGTTCAGTATTGACCCTTATATACAATCCACGGGCGCGAATAAACATTTCCCTAACAAAGTCCCATCTGTGACTAGGGATATGTCTACACGGTAAACAACCCTTGTGAGTCCCCTCGACTTATAAGGGAAAAACTCTCTTGTAAGATCCCTACGACTTACAAGAAGCCATGCACTTAGGAGTCCTCACGATTCCTAAGGAGAAAACACACCTACGAGATCCTCATGACTTGTAGGGAGAAATACCTTTGTGAGACCCTTACGGCTCACGAAGTCAAAAGCCTTAGTCGACAGAATCCTAACCCTGTTTACTAAGCCACCTTTGTTCGACATCGACAGAGGCAAATGATGAGTCGCTTCTGGCAATATCCCAGTTGTAGCGGTGCTGATGCCGAAATCAGTGTCTAATTCCAAGCTTGCAGCAGAAAGCCAGCAAGTCATACATGCATACGAAATAGCCGAAATGATGGGGCAACTTGCGAAAAAATCAGCAAGTAAAAATGTATGCATGCGAAATAGCCGAAATGATTGGGCAACTCACAATAAAAAGCAGTGAGTAAAAATAAAACAAATAGCCGAAATGATTGGGCACCACGAACAATAGCCGAAATGATAAGGCAATCGCGACCTTCGCGATATAAAAGCTGAAATGATAGAGCATCGCAGAAAGAAATAAAATAAAAATAAAAATAAAATTTATGCCCTACAGGTGATATTACATCAATCCCTGTATACAATCCAGGGGCGCAAACAAAGAAGGAATCACACTCCTCCTCCCCCAGGTTTCATCAGAAGAAGAAGCCAAATCTTGATGGGTCACAGATGGCCTGGAGATCATCTCAACATTCGTCTCAACAGACACAATATCAAGCAAAGCGGAACAGCGGCAACTCCCAGTTCCATGACTCGACGGTATACAGATGACCGAGAGTTAAATCCCAACTCCGTGAAATGCGGATATAATCAGCAAAATTCCTGGTTACGTGGAACGCGGATAATGTCACTTCTGACCCCGTGGAAAACGTCCAGAGCGGATCCTGGTCCTCGCAGAGCAGGGCGGTGAACCCGTGTGAAGCATCCAGAGCGGAGCCTGGTCCTCTCCAAACACGGCAGTGAACCCGTGGGAATCATCCAGAGCAAAATTCCTGGCTACGTGGAACGCGGATTATGTCACTTCTGACCCCGTGGAAAACGTCCAGAGCGGATCCTGGTCTTCGCAGAGCACGGCAGTGAACCCGTGTGAAGCATCCAGAGTGGAGCCTGGTCCTCGCCGAACACGGCAGTGAACCCGTGGGAAGCATCCAGAGCAAAATTCCTGGCTACGTGGAACGAGGATTATGTCACTTCTGACCCCGTGGAAAATGTCCAGAGCGGATCCTAGCCCTCCCAGAGCATGGCAGTGAACCCGTGTGAAGCATCCAGAGCGGAGCCTAGTCCTCGCCGAACACGGCAGTGAACCCATGGGAAGCATTTAGAACAAAATTCCTGGTCACGTGGAACGCGGATAACGTCACTTCTGACCCCGTGGAAAATGTCCAGAGCGGATCCTGGTCCTCGCAGAGCACGACAGTGAACCCGTGTGAAGCATCCAGAGCGGAGTCTAGTCCTCGCCGAACACGGCAGTGAACCCGTGAAAAGCATCTAGAGAAAAATTCCTGGTCACGTGGAACGCGGATAACGTCACTTCTGACCCCGTGGAAAACGTCCAGAGCGGATCCTGGTCCTCGCAGAGCACGGCAGTGAACCCGTGTGAAGCATCCAGAGCGGAGCCTAGTCCTCGCCGAACATGGTAGTGAACCCGTGGGAAGCATCTAGAGCAAAATTCCTGGTCACGTGGAACGCGGATAACGTCACTTCTGACCCCGTGGAAAACGTCCAGAGCGGATCCCGGTCCTCGCAGAGCATGGCAGTGAACCCGTGTGAAGCATCCAGAGCGGAGCCTGGTCCTCGCCGAACACGGCAGTGAACCCGTGGGAAGCATCCAGAGCAAAATTCTTGGATACGTGGAATGCGGATTATGTCACTTCTGACCCCGTGGAAAACGTCCAAAGCGGATCCTGGTCCTCGCAGAGCACGGCAGTGACCCCGTGTGAAGCATCCAGAGCGGAGCCTGGTCCTCGTCGAACACGGCAGTGAACCCGTGGGAAGCATCCAGAGCAAACATCGAACTATGGAGCCCTTAAATCCACAGACTATGATGTCCTTAACCTCGACCGTGATGTCTTAAAACTAACATCGGACTGTGAGGTCCTTAAACTCACGGACTATGATGTCCTTAACCTCGACCGTGATGTCTTAAAACTAACAATAGACCGTAATGTCCTTAAACTAATTTTACCTTGGTTCAAGGGTACATCTCTTCACTCCTTTGATATTTGTCGTTGTAACTCCTTAACGTCTTCAAAGAGGTGACGGGTCCCGACAACCACACATTTCACGGACTGTGGGGTCCCTAAACCCATGGACTATGATGTCCTTAACCTCGACCATAATGTCTTAAAACTAATATTGGATGTGAGGTCCTTAAACTCATGGACTATGATGTCCTTAACCTCGACCGTGATGTCTTAAAACTAACATTGGACTGTGAGGTCCTTAAACTCATGGACTATGATGTCCTTAACCTCGACCGTGATGTCTTAAAACTAACATTGGAATGTGGAGTCCTTAATCCCATGGACTATGATGTCCTTAACCTCGACCGTGATGTCTTAAAACTAACAATGGACTGTGAGGTCCTTAAGCTCACGGACTATGATGTCCTTAATCTCGACCGTAATGTCTTAAAAGTAACAACGGACTGTGGAGTCCTTAAATCCATGGACTATGATGTCCTTAACCTCGACCGCGATGTCTTTAAACTACGGTACCCCGAAAAACATCCAGAGCGGAGCCTGGTCCTCGCCAAACACGGCAGTGAACCCGTGGGAAGCATCCAGCACAACCCCTGACCCCATGAAATACGGATAAGGGCAACTCTACCCAGCACTTGCGGGTCCTCACGACTCGTAAGGGAGCAAATTCCCTTGTGAGTTCCTTTCGACTTTCAAGGGAAAACACACTTAGGAATCCTCACGATTCCTAAGAAGAAATTACACCTACGGGATCCTCGCGACCGGTAGGGAGAAAATTCTTTATAAGACCCTTACGGCTCGTAAAGTTAAAAAGTCTTAGGAAGCAGATCTTAATCCTGAATCCTAAGCCATCGTTGTCCTGCAAAGAGATCAAGATAGACTATCCACAGAATACATTCAAAATAAAAGGACACACCATTGAGAAGGAAAATATGTCTTTTATTCATAAACCAAAATGGATACAAGGTACAATTCACGAAAGAAGCCAAAAAAATACTCTTATTCAGGAGTATATACAAAGAAAGAATAAAAATATACATCTACAAGTCCTCAAGCCGGAGGGCGATTTAGCAGCTTGGTCAGCTCATCCCTCTTCCGTTGGGCCTTGCCTTCGTGGTTCAATATCGCCAAAAGACGAGCTTCCGCCTGAGCCTGCTGGGCCTGATATGAGGCAAGCCGGCCTTCAAGCTCTTTCTCGGTAGCCTTGTGAGCCTCAACCTTTTCGCGAGTGAACACGGCAGCTTTATCGAGGGCCACCACCTCTTTGATAGACTCTTGAAGCACTCGCCAGAGTTCATACGCCTCGTTGTCCTTGGCCGTAAGGTTAACTTGGAGCTCATTCAATGCTTTCGAAGCCAGCTCCCTCTCTGAGAATTTGCGGCCGAGCCTCTTCTCGCATGACACCATATTTGCCGCGTACCGCTCGATTAAGCCCCGTAAGCTCGCCTTCGCAGCCACAGCCTCTGAAGAAAGGCGAGTACACTCAAGCACATGCAAATAAGCTTCCACCTGCCGGCAAAACTCAACCCAGACTTGCACCATCGCTTCGCTATGATAGACATCAAGAAAGGGAAGAGAGCCGTTAGCTTCAGCAGAAAATGCTTCGGCTGTGATCACACTGCCCGCATGAAGCTCTTCGATCAGGGATGACAGGGAGTCGAGGCTCAATTTTGCTAGACGGTCTGAGGCTCGTAAGGCATAAGGGTCGGGCGGCATGGCGATGCGCGACTCGAGCGCTGTGAGAGCTGGCAGGGCTGTTCAGATTTATAAAAGATCAGTGAAACTCTTAAGCAACGGAACAAGTGGGACCATATTGAGACTTCACCTACCCACGGTCATGCAAGAAGGAGCTGAAGATTCCCCTGGCCTTTCGAGGACCTCAACCTTGTCATCGGCCTCCAGAACTGTAAAGAACATCAATGTCATTTTGCGAAATAACAACAATGCTATGAAACGGTGGACGGCACTAACCTTGCCCAGATGAGAGGACGATGCGTTGAGGAGATATCGCCTGTGGGGCGGCCATCTCCAGCAAGCGTTGAAAGGATTGCCGGGGAGACAGATCGGCAATAGAGGCCACCAGTCTGCGCAGTTCTGAAAAGATAAAATTATTCAGATAACAGAAAGATCACTAGTTTAAAATGTGGAAGGTTACCTTCGACGCTCCTCCCATTTTGAGCTGGAGGGATAGCATCTTCAACGGCCTCCGCCGCGACCTCAGGTACAGTACCAAGGATACGAGCCGGTGTAACGGCTTCGGAGGAAGGAGCAGCGGCAGCCACTGCAAGTTCCAACGAAGGGAGGGTAGCCTTGACTATCTCCGTCCCAGCCTCCAAGCCGCCCTCAGGAAGATCCATTGGGACGGCAACCACCAAGTGTGCCTCTCCTAAAGGAGCGAGTGCTTCGGAATAAAGAACCGCCACAGGAGGCTTTATCGCGAGAGGGATAGCGTCGTTAACCCCCTCCGCATCGAGCAATGCTTCATTGGGAGTGTCAACAGGCTCTACCGTCAACAAGCCCGTAGGAACCTCCCCCATCGCCGAAGTCTCTGCACAATTCACGCAAGAATAAGGATACATACATACAAGTGTAAGCAATATGAAGTGCTGCAAAGAAGTATAAGAACATACCAATGCGTAAGGAAGCCTTCAATATGGCTTCTTCAAGCCGATGCTCCTTCTCAAGGAGGTGTGCTCGCCGGGGTTCAAGGGTGGACTCATGGCCGCCGGTCCACAATGAAAGCGCGTCCGCAGCATCCTCCGAAGCAGCATGCTTAAGGGCCCTTTCTCCCCATTCCTCCAAAGGGCCGTTGAACCGCTACCGGATCCACGAAGGGTCTTCATAAAAGATTACGGCAGGATAGGGCTTCTTCGGAACCCTTACGTTCTGAGACTCATCTTTAGAACGTCTTATAGCCTCAGCCAATTGTGCGGCTTCCTCGGCAGCTGAACCCGGAAAAAGTAAGCCAGCATCCGACTCTTGCATGGCCAACGGTTCATCCTGAAGTATGGGCTCAGACTCTACTAAAGAGTCGAGCAGGATGGTAGCCACCTTCCTCCGCCGCTTAGAGCCAGAACCAACCGCCGAAGACGACCGTTTCCTTCCTTGTGGAGCCTTGGCACGACGCCGACCCACTTCCTCTTCAACACCCTCGTCCCTACCACCCTCGCTTGGCTCCACAACTGAGGATGACACGGACATTGTTGACGCCACGGGTGGTAGTGCTGCTACCGGAGCCCGATTAGCCCGCGACCGAGTGCCCAATGGCATACCAACTGTGGGAGTGAGGTCTACTCCCGACTCTCCCGGAATAAGCGCAACACCGGTATCCCTTAGGGGAAAGCGGACCGGTGCGCATGGTCGCAGCATAGCTCTCGTAGCCGGAATCTGAGTAGGAGCACCATATCCAAGGAGTACCCTTCTCTCCTCAACAATAATCGGGTTGACCCGATGAAGGTACCAGCCCGTAAACGACCCCACGCACCGAGGAATATGGTCAGCTTCAGGGATCATGAAGTAGGAGCCGGTGTTCAACCTCACGAAATGAAGAGCGGCATCGCGAACGGCTTCGAGTGAAGGGACCGGCGCGACTATGAAAGCCTCGAAAGGGATGCCCTGGTCGTATCCAAGCTGCCGGGCGAAGCGATGCGGGTTGTACCGCATGAAAAGGGCCGCACTATCCCGGCGAAATACCAGATAGCCTGGTCTGATTGCATACAAGTGCGTGGCCTCTCGGGGCCTCAAAGAAGGCACATTGTCTTTTGACTGGTCCCAGAGTTGCTGAGCTGGATCTGAAGCAGAAGATAAAACCCGGTCGGTAAATACCAATCCGCCAGAAGTAGCGTAAGGAGCAATCAATGCCCGAATGGCCCTAAATTGAGTTGGGTCAGAGGCAGAAGCATCCACCAATCGCATAAGTCGCGGGAAGGTGTAGGCATCGTAAAATGCGGGTCTCTGATGCATGGCAAAAGCACCCAACACGTGCATTTCAATCCAAGACGTGACATAATGGAGAGAAAAGTTTACTACATTCACGCCAGGAGTAAAGGTATTAGCCGCAGCGCCCAACCCGTGATAGAGATGCGCCAATGCCGGGATGCCGACGGCCAGCCGTGTCCCCTCAGCAATACGATAAGCCGGATAGATAACTGAGACTCTCATGAAGCGGTGATGCATGGGGATCACGAACCAGCTGAGCCAGACACTGACAAAGCCCACAAAGAATGTCTCCTCATCTATGCCGGGAGCTGCGATAGATTCGAAAGATACCGGCGACATAATAGGAATGTAGTACTGCGGTAAATCCGATACCTTGGTCAGCAGCTTCTTCGGACCAAACCCAAAGGGGTCACTGATATTTGCGAACTTCGGAGCCGTCTTTGACAGGACATCCTCGCGAAGCAAGCAAGCAATGAAGCTCTTAAAAGTAACGCCTTGCTCCTCAGATTTTGTGAACAGCCGGTCAAAGATACCCAGCGCCTTGATCAGACTTGGACGCTTGTGACGGACGACATTCTAGCTAGACAAGCCATCGAGAATTGCGGGCTTGGGCTCAAAGACGTACTCATCGGGAGGCAGCAACTCCTCATAAAGTGCCCCCCCTGATTGGCAGCCCCGAGATTTCATTAAATTCTTCCAAAGAGATCGAAACCTTGCGGTCCCCTAGAAGAAAAGTGTTGGTGGGGAGATTCCACTGGTTCAAGAACGTCCTAACCCACCAGACATGCGGGGATTGGTAGTGGATGAGCGACGCATACATCGCTTGGTAAAGCCTGACCTTCTATAGCCGCGCGCGATGGACAGAAAGGATGTAACGAGCCCAGAAGAGGTAGCCCATAGGGTGTCGAGGGGTGAGCCCTATCTTGTAGATTTGTCCCCATGGTTGGGCCTCGCCCTGGCAAATGCGGCGTCCCAGAATGTCTATGGCCGGGATCGGATGGTTCGTGATACCAGTCGTCGAAGGCTCGAGCCGCCCCATCGGGGTCCAATTCGGCATCTCCACGGCAAAGACTGTCCTTGGAGGATCCATCGGCAAGAATAGAAAGGTGGGCTCTGTCGGCACTTCGCAAAGGAAACTCCGGTGACCCCGGATGATGTGGCTGTACCAGGTCCCCTATAAAAGTAAGTTGGTGCAGTTCGGGTCGTGAGCCCTGATCATTACCATCACTTCCTCATCGAATGGCGACTGAGGAAAAGCGGCCTCTGAGCGAGTGAAAGGGAAGTACGGAATGGAAGTCATCGTACCTGAAATAAAATAAAGGGAAACTGTTAAAGCGAAACCAACAGTGTGTATATATATATGATTATAAATGCATATATATAAAAAAAAGACAGTGGAAGAAAGTGACAGGGGACTTGTTTTATGGGACCATTGGTTACAAAACGCATGGGTCCCACAAAATCAAGATGGTGGCTTGCTAATGATGAGGCAAAGCAATTATAATGAGACAAAGGGAAGATTCTCATTAAATAAACAGTGGATTTCAAATGACCCTACACATTCCCCTAAAAGAAATCCATCTGGGACTCTGTGACAACTCAAACAGAATCAAGGGAATTAAATTCCCAGAAAGCAACATTGTAAACTTCTTCTTGGTTGCGCAGAAGACAACTCAGGGCAACAAACCCCCATGGAATTCTCTGGGAAGAACTGAGTTCTTCATAGGAATTAAATTCCTTGTTAAAAGAGGGGAATTAAATTCCCAGAGACACTTTTCAGAACCAAAGTTTTTTTTTGAGATGGAATTAAATTCCATGGAAAAAGACAACCGACCCCATCATCTCCCTAAAGATTAGAGAAACCCTAAGAGATCTACTGTTTGAAGATTAAATGGTTTTCTGTTCTTGTTAAAGAACTTGAAGAAAAATAGGTTCTTGTTAAAAAGGGAAAAAAACCCTTGGTATGGATTAAAAATCCAGAGAGTTGTATGTGTATGAAAGTGCTTAGATCGTTCAAAGATCACTACCTGAAGAGATGGGTCTTTCTTGAACAGAGTTAAACTTTGAAGATTTTGGAGCAGAGAACTAAGCTCTGGAAAAGGAGAATTAAATTCTCAGAGGAAGAAAGTTATCAAAGGAGGAAGATGAAAAGTGGAGGCGCTTCTGAAGAGCCCCTGCATTTATAGGATGTGATGGAAAACGTTTCGTCTACCCTACTCCCTAGACAGATCCAACGGTCATAAAAAAGTGACAGCGTTGCACGCACGTGCAGACACGTGAGAGCAGCGCTGTGGGGGCATTTGTTCCCTGATTAAAAAATCAGGAAAAACTTCAAAAGAGGCATCACGTGCTCACACGTGACCAATGGTCACGTGTTTACATGTGATGGTTAAAGCAGAAGCACAAAATAGCGCAGAGAAGATAAGTCCATTCGAGGGTCACGTGCTTACACGTGACCAGGGATCACGAGCTTACACGTGACCAAAGGTCACGTGTCAACACGTGACTGGCTTTAAAAGCCTCACGGCTTAATAGAATTAAATTCTAAAAGATCATTTAAATCTTTCCTAAATGGAGAAGAATTATGGAGAACCGTTGGATTAAAAATCCAAGGGAGATTAAAAATCACCAGTTTATGGAAAAATCTAAAACAAGGAAAGATCTCCCTAAATCTCACCGAAATAACAAACGGAATATCTTTGGATTGAAAATCCAACGGTGAATAAAATTCACTGAATGATCTAAAGGATCATATTAATTATGAAAACAAATTAAATCTTTCAATAAGAGATTTACTAAACAAATTGATTCTTTTCCTCCTCCTATAAATAGGAGTCGAGAGAAGAGCATAAGGGAGGGAAATTTTTGGAGAAAAAAGCTTTGGAGAGAATTTTAGCATCTTGAAAATTCAGAAAGAAAACCCTAGGTGAGAAAAAGAAAGGGGATCAAAACTTCAGAAAAAGTGAATTTAATTCTCAAGAATCTAAGAGTTTAACTCTTTGGCAAAGAACTTAGTTCTTCCTTTGGTTGAGGATCTGCTTGAGCACATCTCCCCATAAGTTGAGAATTTAATTCTCATCGGGTTGAGATCCTGCCATGCAGATCCAAAACTTAGAGGGGGAATTGAGTTTAGAGAATTTAATTCTCACAAAACGAAATTAGGGTTTGAACCCTATCTGAGAATTTAATTCTCCTAAAATTATAGGAATTTAATTCCTTCATGGTGGACAAAACTAGGGTTTAACCCTAATTGAGAATTTAATTCTCTAAATCCACAGGAATTTAATTCCTCCTAAAAAATGAAATTAGGGTTTTCACCCTATACTAGAATTGAATTCTTTTGCATATATGGGAATTTAATCCCTCTAAAAGAAAATTAGGGTTTAACCCAACATAAAACTAAAATTCTTCCAAAAATCGGAATTTAATTCCTCTAAAGTTATAATTGGGGTTAAACTCATAGAGAATTTAATTCTTAAAAGATAAAGGGATCTTCAAACATGCAAAGAACCCGGGTCACGTGTCCCCACGTGACCCCTGAAAAGAACCTCACAAATGAGAAGGAAAGAGCTCTGAGGCAACGCCTCACGTGCTCCACGTGACCCCTGAAGCACAGAAAGAAAAAGCAAAAGAAATAGAAGCTCTGGGCGCTCTCACGTGTTACCACGTGACCCCTTGGCAAAAGCTTTAACAATTAGCACACAAATCCCCGTCACGTGTCTGTTAGTTATATGAATGCCCTAGAGGCCATTACTGTACATAGGATGTATATTGTAGTGGATGCTGGGACATATATAGGGAGGACTTTCTTGCTCGACATGATAGTATGCTATCTGGTTGCTCTTTACCTTAACGTGTACACCGATTGTCTCTCTGTTACATGTTGGTAAAGCCCTTAGGATGTGTACTTGACTACCTGGACTATGATGCGGATCATACTAGTAGGGACATGGTAGTCCATAAGTACATCCTTCAAGGTCCCTAGTCGTGGGTGTATCGAGACAGGGTATCGATATACCAGAGTAGACTAGCGTATACCTTCTCGACCCATACAGATGGGCGATGGATGATCCCATATCCATTGGTGTTTGACATCAGAGATGATATACGGGTGCTCAGTAGAGACTGGGTACACTGGACGGACTCGCCGAGAACTCCCAGATGGTATTATACCTTACGTCAGATGGCAGTTCTGTGGTGACACTGGTACAGGTTAGTCTGTAGACCCGAGATCGTCATAGAGTCTTGTGTGATTCCCACTGTGCTTCGATTTCCACCTTACCACGTCCAAGAGGGCGTGCAAAACGGTGGCTTTTGGGTACAGTCCCGAATCACATGGAGGCAATGAGCGATAGGAGGGGATTCGTCTCTCCCGGTATAGGGAGTTGATGTTGCGCTGTGTTCGATTGGTTATAACCGGAAATCCCTGGCCAGGGTTGCTGAGATTTACTGGTAAGTGTTACCAGCAGTTTCTCGAACTGTTATAGACCTCATATCGACATGACTTATCGAGCTACTGGGGTCTGACGTTTACCACCCCTAGGCGAGATATGCGACATATCAGACGAACAGACCGGACTGTACGGTAAGTGTTGCTGGTTGGATTCACAGGAGTGTGAGCGGGCTTGCTCGTCGATCTTCTGATCGCTCAATACCCGGATGGCCGTTACGTTTAGCAGACCGCTTGCGGCTTGTGGGTGCTTGATATGATCATCATCCACTGCCGGCGTATTGACGAGTCTTTAGAGTCCTACACAGAGGTTTCCTGGCTCAAGCGAAACGAAATAGGAGCGCATATGAGATATGTGCGGGACCGAGAATAATGTGTGTATGTGATACCGTATTCTATTCTCGCGATGAATGTATCGATTGGTTGTATGCGATATAACCTAGTTATCGAATCGAGGATTGATTCGATAAGTCGATACATTAGATATTAGTCGGTCATATGCGATATGACCGGATCGTTAAATCAAGTGTTGATTTAATGATTTAATATATAATTATATATTTGATATATTACTTTACTTTAACTAGTATTTGTTCACTTAAGATGGATTTTCTCACTTGATGTGCACATTGTATATATGATATAGTATTGTGCACTAGTTTGTATCATATTTGATGATACAAGCAAACTTGGGTGTGTATGATTAAACCATGGTTATGTTAATGGTTAGGGTTATGATTTACTTATTTATTTATTCTCTTTATTCTTTTTGGCAAAGGAAAATGAAATGGTGGCTTGCTTTGTCTTTTGTTGAAGCTTCATGAAGCTTTGAAGAAGTAACCATTTTGTTTCTTTCCTTTAACCTAACCATTCAACTTAACCCTAGTTTATTCTCTACACTCACCCATGGTTACAAAATGATAACCATCACTTGATTTTTATTATTGATAATTAATTCTTATTCCTTCTTCTTCTTCTTCTTCAAGATGAAGAAAGAAAAGCTTTCTACAAAAATGTCAAGTGATGATTCCAAGTGAGAAATCCAAATCCAAAGTGAACCCACTTCCTGTTTCTTCATCCTCTACCACTTGCCAAGTAGTATAGGGTGTTTTCTTCACAAGTTTCATGACTTGGTGAAGTTGGAGCTTGATCTTGAGTTGCCTCGACGTAGATCATCTTCGGCATCGAAGTCGACGACATAGCCCGATCATTTCTTCGACGAAACCATCGCTAGAGTCCGGGATCGGATGATCGCAGCGGAGGGACATCATCATGGAGATAAGGAAGTCGAGGACCGGATCTACAATGGTTGTAGTCTCTTTCACTTAGAGTTAAGTTGTTTACCAGCTTGTAGTTTCGCCTAAACTCTAGTTAACGATCGCATTAGGGTTTCTCGGCACATAGAAAAATTTGAATTTGGCATGGTTGATGCCTTGTGAGACCTCTAGAGTGTGCCTAGAAACCCTACAGCTGTATCAGAGCCTAGCTAGAGCCTTAGGCGATGCGTAGACGAAGTTAGAAACCCGATCGAACCCCGAAACCCTAGATTTAACCCTTCTCTGTACTTTTTTCTAAACTGTGGATTTTTCCAAATTAAAAATATGCATAAAAATCAGCAGGGTTTTCTAAGGGTTACTGTGCAAAACGAGCGCGTGAGTCGACTAAACCGCCGCGGAACCGCGGCACAAGCATGGCTTGTGCGGCGGTTCCGCGGCCATACAGTGGGAATATTCAATAATTTTTGCACAGTAATTCCTATCTGTTAATGCTGTATTTTCTGGGAATTTTTAAATTTTACTCAAGAGTTGAGTTTTCTGAGTTGTATTGGGAGTTCGTAGATTCGATCGGATTGTCTAATTTTGTCTATGTGTTTTTCTGGGTAATTTTAGAATATGTTAAAAAATTCGACCGGATATAAATACCCACTTTTTCCCTTGATGGGAAATTTCCAAGTGTTGGATTTTTCCGTAGTTTAATGACGTTCTAAGTAGTGCAAGTAACGCGATGGTCCCTCTAGAAGACAACAAACCTTAACTCGATTATGCGACCGTCTTGAACTGCCCTTTGAACCTTAGGGTTTGGGGCAGTACGGCGTGCCACATGTGAGGCGTTGGCTTGACCCTTCTACGGCTGGACCGTTGGTACTGAGGCATGAAGTGAATGTTTTTAAACTTATTTCATGTGTTGAGTTGTTTCGGGAAAACTTGGGTGTTTGACTGTTCGATCGGAAAGTTTAGCATTTTCTGTTTATCTGGAATGTGATACAATATTTGGAATTCACAAGTAGTTATGTGATAACTAATATGAATGTTATAAACATAGCACTTTAGTTTCAAATGATCGGTTGCCACGGAATTTTGATGCGATCAAAAGTCCGTCGCAATCACGTAGCGTACGCGGATATTCGCCGGGTAAACTTAATAGACAGCTCATCCCTTAGCCCCGACCAAGTGACTGTAGGAGAACCCCGTCGCCGAAAGCATCCGCTCGGGTGCTCGCGATAGCGGTGTTCCGCCTTGGTGCACTTCGTCGACGGTATCGGGGGTGCGGCCGTCTACTAAAGTTTACGACGAGCATTCGATCAGGATGTCGGGAATCCTGTTGAATTGCCCGACTTGATATTGAAAAGAGTTTTTGATAATGAGACTAAAATGCGGGGTTTATAATTGTTAGGCATGCAATGTCTACGGAATTCATTTGATTAGGCATGCGATGTCTAAGGAGGTTGCGGATTCCAACTGTTGTAGTTTTACGCTTTCTTTTCTGTGACCGTAAGTGTAATATGTGATATCGCCGGTTTCGTTGCTATATGTCAACGACAATTGGGATGGGCATATTTACTTACGTTGATGACATGTGATGTTATGTGTTGCTGGATATGTTATATTGGATCGTCGTGGTTGAATAGCCGGGGTTTTTTATGTGAGATGAGTGTTTTTCATTTTCATTGATGTAAAAACTTGTATGTAATATTCTTTTATTGGTGCACTTCCAGGTTGCGGAAGATGTCACCTTTTGTATATTATTTACTTTTCCGCACTAGGATAGACCCAAGGAGGAGGGCACAAGTAACCGGGTTCTGGAGTCCAGTGGGAGACCAACTCGAGGAGTCGAGTCCGGGTCTCCTAACTCTAGAATTGGTAGGGTTGCTTGCCGCTCTCGTAGGGGTCTAGGGGTGTGGGTTTGACTATTCATCGCGACCATGGAATCCGTGTTTTATACTGGCTCGTATTGAAAACACGGACGTCCTAGTATATCCAATGTTTCATATGTTTCTTCTGCTGCGATATCTGTGATGTGATCATTTGATATGCTGTGATAAATACTGTATATAGTATATATGATATATTATATAGACGTTGCTTATGTTTTACACCCGCGCTAGCCCTGCCCCGCTCTGTCGTTAGTTACCTAACCTAACGGTGCACGAGGGGACATTGAGGCGAATGCGGATGGCATAAGTGTACGTCGTATTTATCTGTGATGTTTAGGTAACTTACATGATGAGACTTCATTAATGTGATTAATGAAAGTAAAAGAAATCTAAAGATGTTGTAGAATCGAATTTCAAAAATAAAATAGGTAGCTACAGTTCTTGCTTTGCACAACGGTATATATGATATATTCTGCACCTTATTCGATGAGGAAAGGGCCGACGATCCCTTCACCGGGAGTGACCCCTTTAGCAATAACTGGCAGATGCTACACAATCGGTTTGTCTTTTGATTGCTTCTATAGTTTCTGCTTTGCACAGTGATATATATGATATATCCCGCACCTTATTCGACGAGGAAAGGGCCGACGATCCCTTCACCGGGAGTGACCCCTTTAGCAAAACTAGAAAAGCCTCAGAAACATTCCATTTTAAAAATCATTTGATTCTACAACGATATCAAGTTCATTACGCAATAGGTTTTCAGAAAAACCTGCCGTAGCCCTCCGTCATTTCAGATAAGTCCTGCTTAGTATTCGTGCTGCGTTTGTTGACCTTGTCAAGGCGCAGCGTGCGGTAGCTAACCAGTATTTATCTGTTTATGCATATGATGCAGATTGGGTTAGGGTAGTCGTACGGCCTTGTTGACCTTGTCAAGGGTCGTGCGGGTGGGTTTGATTTAATCAAGAAATGACGGGTTGAACTTGACTTACGGTCTATGGTTTGTTGACCTTGTCAAGGTCATAGATCGTTTGGGGTAAAATATTATCGGGAATTTCAAGTGTTGAAATTTGCAATAAGATTGCATACCTTCTATGAGATAGTTGGATCCCGATACCCGCTGCGAGTAAGAGTTACTCCTGGGAGAGTTTTACATATTACAATTAGCCGATCAAGTAGGTGTCTAGAAAGGTGTTAACAAGGTTACGCCTCTGGGAAAACGAGGTTTACATTAATTAGGTTCGTGCGAAAGCACGGGGGACCTCCCTCAAAGTACCGACACTGGCCTGGCTGAAAGATTGGCGAACTTGTAGTGTGTAATTAATCCCGGCTAGTCTTTCCTTTTAGGGTTTGAAGGAAGATTTGATAAAAACAGTGGGAGCCATCCTGATTAGATAAAATAATAACCAATCTGATCTTGTAAGAGCATACGCTGAGTGTTTTCTTCTCTCTCTCTCCAGATAGCGACCATATCATGCCTTAATCAAGATAATAATACGGATTATTGACCGAACCGCTTGTTATACTGAGCTGGGGAACGTTGGTCCCGCTCCAACTTATAATTGTTATAAGACAGAGCAGGAAATTGGGGATTACCAGAATTCCTGTGCCGCCTAAACGAAGAAAGTGCATACTGATGCATCATCTTCGGGTGTGTTCATTACAAAGAACTGTTTCTCTCTATTCTCTACGTCCTGGGTATTTGATACCGGATCAGGATCCCATATATGTAATTTGTTACATAGGGCTACAGAAAGGTAGAGAGCTGGGATCGGGTGATAAGTTTCATGAGACAGAAAACGGGGCAAGTGTTGCAGCCAAGTCTGTTGGTCACTGTCACCCTGTATTACCAATACATTGATTCTGAACGAATGTTATTAGATACCAAACCTGATATACAAAATCATATCAGTCTCTTTATTAGTAAAGAAAGGATATAATTTTGTATTGTTGGATAATGTTTTGAACATTTCCTATATCAAGAGTTGATCGGTTCAGGCACGTTATCTAAAAGTATTAACGTTCTAAATCAAACTACAGTTCCTAGTATACAGAACACACACAAGAGGAAGAGTTCAGATATGAATGAATCCTTCTTGAGGTATTGTAGACTAGGTCATATCAATGCCACCCGACTGGCTGAAGTTACATTTAGATGCATATTTAAATCAGTTTGAATTTACATCTTGTGAAACTTACCAGTCATGTCACAAAGATAAGATGACCATAACTCTGTTTATTGGAAACAGAGAAAGAGTTAGTAAACTCTTGGGACTGATACATGATGATGTATGTAGGTCCCCTGTCTACACATGCCAAGACCGGTTCTTTGTACTTCATTACATTCTCTGATGATCTCTTTAGATTCAGACATATGTTCCTGTTGAAACACAAGTCCGAACCTTTTGAGATATTCACAGAATATAAGTTAGAAGTAGAGAACCAAAACGGGTATAAGTATTATGTCCTTTGATGTGATCAAGGAGGAGAATACTTGAGCACGGAATTTCTGGACTATTCTAAAGGAAAATGAGATCCTCTCTCATCATTACTCCTCCGTATACACCATAGAAATGGTATATCGGGGCGGAGCAATAACACCCTATATGATATGGTGTGCTTTATGATGAGTACTACTGAGTAACCTATTTCCTTTTGGGAGTTATGCACTTATGAAGTTGCATACCTATTGTATTGGGTTCAAATCAAATCTGTTGCCTACCACTTCATATGTGATATGGAAAGGGAAGAGCCCATATCTTAAGTTGGTTAAGATTTGGGGTTGTCCGGGCTATGTCTAAAAGCAAAATCCGGACAAGCTCGAGGCAAGGTCTGTTATGTAGAACTGGAATGGTTCCAGCTATACAAACTACAACTGATGATTTGATAGAACCAAAGGATTCAATAGTCCCCGACGAACCTCAGCCTCTCCGCCGATCTAGTAGGGTTCCTCACCCACCTGAGAGATACTTCAGTTTCTCTATGACAGTGGGAGCGA
The DNA here is from genome assembly GCA_030015575.1 of Agapanthus africanus. Classification (NCBI taxonomy): domain Eukaryota; kingdom Viridiplantae; phylum Streptophyta; class Magnoliopsida; order Asparagales; family Amaryllidaceae; genus Agapanthus; species Agapanthus africanus. The sequence continues at coordinate 122,543,334 of CM057350.1, read as the reverse complement.
GGATTGCATCATGAGATGATGACCCAACTAGTTTCGAGCTGGCCATCAGGAGTGGGACTCTGTAAGAATGGCTGGATGCTTAGCGATCTGAGATGGAATCCTTATACACCAACAAAGTATGGACTTTGTTTGCTATATTTGAAGGGTTAAATCCCCATTAAGAGAAAGTATATCTTGAGAAGATTACTTGGTGTACATGGAAAAGTTGAGACTTTCAAAGCTAGACTTGTTAAAGGTTTGCATCATTGACCAGGTATGGATTATGTTGAAATCTTTTCTAAGGATCTATGCTTAAGTCCATCCAGATCCTACTTGCCACGGCTACATACCATGACTACGATATCTGGAGGTTGGGTGTCATGACTGCTCTTCTAAATGATATTTTAGAAGAGAGAGTCTATAAGTACACAGTCAAAGGGCTTCGTAGACAGTGGGAGCAGCGGAAACGTGTACAAGATGCTTTATAGGATAAAGCAGGCATCACGCAGTTGGAATGTCTGTTTTGATGTGATAGTCAAATAGTTTGACTTCATCAAAATGGTAGATGAACCTTGTATATACAAAAGGTAGTAGGGAGTATGGTGGTGATCCTCGTAGAGTACGTGGATGACATACTCTTGATAGGGAAGGAGTTTCCTATGCTACGCTCGATCAATCTCCGCTTATCACTATCATTCTCCACATAGGATCAAACTGATACCTACTAAATCCTGAGTTTTGGATCTATGAGATAGATCTAAATGGATGTTAGGATTCTCACTAGATGTAGTGAGATGGTATCAATCGATCCTGGGGAGAATCACTGGAAGTGTTCCAGGGTGATAAGAACGACTGAATGTCAGTTACAGGCATTGTCTTTACCCTCTATAGAGGGACGGTATATTGGAAGAGTTCCAAGATAGATACCGTGACATATTAGACGATAAAGGCTGGATACATCGCTACTTAAGATGCTACCAAAGAGGAAGTCTGGGTGTATATTGGTTCATGAGATGAACTTCGTTCCTCCCATTGTGTGACAATGGAGTTGTGGCTTATGCCAGGGAACGCCCATCCCATCAGTGATCCAGACATATTCTAAGGCAGTGTCACCTCATCATGGAGATGGTTGATCTCCGGGGGATCGAGGTTAGGAGAGCAGACTCAAAGGACAACATGGCGGATCCACTCACAAAGGCCTTTTCCCAGAGAGAGACTATTATGGGATGGTTGAGTATGAGATACTACAACCACTGCTACAGATGGCCCTAGTGCAAGTGGTAGATTGTTAGTTATATGTATGCCCTAGAGGCCATTACTGTACATAGGATGTATATTGTAGTGGATGCTGGGACATATATAGGGAGGACTTTCTTGCTCGACATGATAGTATGCTATCTGGTTGCTCTTTACCTTAACGTGTACACGGATTGTCTCTCTGTTACATGTTGGTAAAGCCCTTAGGATGTGTACTTGACTACCTGGACTATGATGCGGATCATACTAGTGGGGACATGATAGTCCATAAGTACATCCTTTAAGGTCCCTAGTCGTGGGTGTATCGAGACAGGGCATCGATATACCAGAGTAAACTAGCGTATACCTTCTCGACCCATACAGATGGGCGATGGATGATCCCATATCCATTGGTGTTTGACATCAGAGATGATATACGGGTGCTCAGTGGAGACTGGGTACACCGGACGGACTCGCCGAGAACTCCCAGATGGTATTATACCTTACGTCAGATGGCAGTTCTCTGGTGACACTGGTACAGGTTAGTCTGTAGACCCAAGATCGTCATAGAGTCTTGTGTGATTCCCACTGTGCTTTGATTTCCACCTTACCACGTCCAAGAGGGCGTGCAAAATGGTGGCTTTTGGGTACAGTCCTGAATCACATGGAGGCAATGAGCGATAGGAGGGGATTCGTCTCTCCCGGTATAGGGAGTTGATGTTGCGCTGTGTTCGATTGGCTATAACAGGAAATCCCTGGCCAGGGTTACTGAGATTTACTGGTAAGTGTTACCAGTAGTTTCTCGAACTGTTATAGACCTCATATCGACACGACTTATCGAGCTACTGGGGTCTGACGTTTACCACCCCTAGGCGAGATATGCGACATATTAGACGAACAGACCGGACTGTACGGTAAGTGTTGCTGGTTGGATTCACAGGAGTGTGAGCGGGCTTGCTCGTCGATCTTTTGATCGCTCAATACCCGGGTGGCCGTTACGTTTAGCAGACCGCTTGCGGCTTGTGGGTGCTTGATATGATCATCATCCACTGCCGGCGTATTGACGAGTCTTTAGAGTCCTACACAGAGGTTTCCTGGCTCAAGCGAAACGAAATAGGAGCGCATATGAGATATGTGCGGGACCGAGAATAATGCGTGTATGTGATACCGTATTCTATTCTCGCGATGAATGTATCGATTGGTTGTATGCGATATAACCTAGTTATCGAATCGAGGATTGATTCGATAAGTCGATACATTGGATATTAGTCGGTCATATGCGATATGACCGGATCGTTAAATCAAGTGTTGATTTAATGATTTAATGTATAATTATATATTTGATATATTACTTTACATTAACTAGTATTTGTTCACTTAAGATGGATTTTCTCACTTGATGTGCACATTGTATATATGATATAGTATTGTGCACTAGTTTGTATCATGTTTGATGATACATGCAAACTTGGGTGTGTATGATTAAACCATGGTTATGTTAATGGTTAGGGTTATGATTTACTTATTTATTTATTCTCTTTATTCTTTTTGGCAAAGGAAAATGAAATGGTGGCTTACTTTGTCTTTTGTTGAAGCTTCATAAAGCTTTGAAGAAGTAACCATTTTGTTTCTTTCCTTTAACCTAACCATTCAACTTAACCCTAGTTTATTCTCTACACTCACCCATGGTTACAAAATGATAACCATAACTTGATTTTTATTATTGATAATTAATTCTTATTCCTTCTTCTTCTTCTTCAAGATGAAGAAAGAAAAGCTTTCTACAAAAATGTCAAGTGATGATTCCAAGTGAGAAATCTAAATCCAAAGTGAACCCACTTCCTATTTCTTCATCCTCTACCACTTGCCAAGTAGTATAGGGTGTTTTTTTCACAAGTTTCATGACTTGGTGAAGTTGGAGCTTGATCTTGAGTTGCCTCGACGTAGATTATCTTCGGTATCGAAGTCGACGACCTAGCCCGATCATTTCTTCGACGAAACCATCGCTAGAGTCCGGGATCCGATGATCGCAGCGGAGGGACATCATCATGGAGATAAGGAAGTGGAGGACCGGATCTACAAAGGTTGTAGTCTCTTTCACTTAGAGTAAAGTTGTTTACTAGCTTGTAGTTTCGCCTAAACTCTAGTTAACGATCGCATTAGGGTTTCTCGGCACATAGAAAAATTTGAATTTGGCATGGTTGATGCGTTGTGAGACCTCTAGAGTGTGCCTAGAAACCCTACAGTGTCAACACGCGATGCTCCGAAATAAAATAGAAAAAGTATTCAATACTTTTTTGCAGAGCAAAATAAGGGGAATCTGGTCCCACCTTTGGGCGCTCTCACGTGTCCATACGTGACCCCTTTTTCTTTAGTGTTTGACACTAATTCGAGATATTTATTCCCAGTGTTTAACACTGTTATTTTCTAATATTTGACACTAAACTGAGAACTATATTTCCAGTGTTTAACACTGATTGTCCTTTTAGTGTTTAACACTAGTTTGAGAGTTCTGTCTTTAGTGTTTAACACTTTTGTTCTTTGGTGTTTAACACTACTTTTAGCCAAATTGGCTAATTTTTCAGAGGCAAAGCCTCCCCTTCAACTGAATCTCAAAATTGAATAGCATCTAGAGCTATAATGCTCGGTCGAAGATATAAATGTTATCAAAGCCCTCAAAACTTTTGTTTGGCATTGCTAAATAATGTGGACTAAAACCAGACAAATGTCAAATAGTCCAACAAAGGGCCGAACTTAATTGGACTTAGCCCAAGTTGGCCATAAGTCCTTAATCCAGACTTAACTGAGCCAATGTGTTCATAATATAATTAATTGGTCTTGGTTCCGAATTGGGCTACAGATCATTTAATCCACCTTGGTTCAAGGGTATATCTCTTCACTCCTTTGATATTTGTCGTTGTAATTCCTCAACGTCTTCAAAGAGATGACGGGTCCCAACAACCATACATTTCATGGACTGTGGAGTCCTTAAACCCATGGACTATGATGTCCTTAACCTCGACCGTGATGTCTTAAAACTAACAATGGACTGTGAGGTCCTTAAGCTCACGTACTATGATGTCCTTAATCTCGACCGTAATGTCTTAAAACTAACAACGGACTGTGGAGTCCTTAAATCCACGGACTATGATGTCCTTAACCTTGACCGTGATGTCTTAAAACTAACAATGGACTGTGGGGTCCTTAAACTCATGGACTATGATGTCCTTAACCTTGACCGTGATGTCTTAAAACTAACATTGGACTGTGGAGTCCTTAAATCCACGGACTATGATGTCCTTAACCTTGACCGCGATGTCTTAAAACTAACGATGGACCGTAATATTCTTAAACTAATTATCGACCGCAATATCACTAAACTAAACAATAGAGCCCCCCTAACTGCTCTTTGTCAGATCTAAACGATCCCGGTAAGTTGATCTTAGTCTAAAATTAGACTAACGTATCTTTAACTAACATTTAAGTTGATCTTAGTCTCAAATGAGGCTAATGTATCCTTAAACCCAAAACCCCAAACCCAAATCTAAGAAAGATACGGATTTGGACTAGTCCACGCCCTACGGGCGACAACATAACTTAGTCTTCGTATACAATCCACGGGCAACCAAATATAAAACAAACACCCACGACATGAAGTGACCATATGGAGAAGGAGAAAGTTGTTACCGCGATGCGGTAGCGTAATTAACTGCAGGGGCTTGCACTTGCAGGGAAGAGCGTCCCCACAATCAAAAACCCCTCAAACGAGGGGGAATCTGACGAAATCTGCTACATCGGCCGCATCCGTTTAAACCTTCGATACATGGTGCCATAAATCAACTTGGTATCTTTGGAGAGGTGGACGGATAGCACCAATTAGCATCTGCCCCGAATTTCAGGCAAAGACGTATGTCTTGCGCGTCTTTCGGAGGGGAACACTCTAAAATGAGTACATAAACTAAATACACTCTGAAATGAGTGCATAAACTAGAGACTCCGAAAGGAGTGAATAAACTACAAACTCCGAAATGAGTACATAAACTAGAAACTCCGAAACGAGTGAATAAACTACAAACTCCGAAATGAGTACATAAACTAGAAACTCCAAAACGAGTGAATAAACTACAAACTCCAAAACCAGTGAATAAACTAGAAACTTTAAAACGTGTACATATACTAGAAACTCCGAAACGAGTAAATAAACCACAAACTCCGAAACGAGTATATAAACTAGAAACTCCGAAACGAGTAAATAAACTAGAAACTCCGAAATGAGTACATAAACTACTTCACGCCAGATTAAAACATAAAGAAACAGAAGGGTGCAGCTCATGGTCCTCAGGGTTTAGAACTATATTCTTTAAGAGTTGATATTTGAGTTAATGATGGATAACGACACTTGTGTCCACTCGCTATTTTCTCAGATCAAGATTCTAAAAGTTATGTACGATACACCAGCCTAAAACCGATCGTATGCTATGTATTGCTCTACACTACTTCACTCACGTGTATACCTCCGCGAGTAAAGTAGTGGGGGCATTTGTTTACACCGGTTTAAATTTTTTTTACAGATATGTGTGAAAGCAGGCCCATTCATATATGCATGTAGAGGGTTAGTGCATGACACGAGCACATTAGTGGTGTTTGCGCTTAGCAAAAATCCCTATGGGTAAATTGCACGTGCGCACATGTATATTGCACGTATATTTCAACAATACTATCAGAAGAAGAAAAGGTGTTAGAAATGAAGCACTCGGTGGTCAATGATAAAAGGAAAGTATTTAAATAAACATTTTATGCTACAGGAAATAAATCACCAAACACGAGATCAAAAGTACAAGGGTTTATAAAACTATGAATAAAGTTTTCTAAAGCCCTCTCAGCCTTCTCTACCATGTCGAAGCGGCGATCTTCGCGAGGAGCTTCTCCCTATCTGTAAGTGTCATGCCCATCGGCGAAGGCAGACATGATGGCCCGCTAACCCCGTATCTAGCTCAGCAGCTGAATAGAACGATCCTACAAAGGCTTGGTAATCAAAAGTGCCTCATGAAAGCACTCGATCTTTTCCTCCGCTGCGTCGAGCATCGCCGAAGTCATCTCTACTGGATGACGGGGAATGTCATCGCATGAACAAGAAGATCATCCAGAGCCAAATAGATCCGATGAGGAGAGGAGATCCTCTACGAGTCAAGAGCTCGTGCAGCACCGTATCACATTGGTCATCTATGAGAGCGGGATTCACCAAGCGAGAAACAATTTCCTCAATAGGTATCTCCCATGGCTGCCGATTAGCATGCAGACGATTGCAAGTCATGACTCTTCTCTGCTAAAATGATTCTCTGAAAGTGAAAGAGAAGATGAGTATTGCTTAGATTATAAATGGAGACGTTTAAGTCTCGGCACAGAAAATGTTGTGCATGGTGAAACTATTTCCAAACTCTGACAAAAGAAGGTATTGGAAAAGAAAGTTTGATTCAAGAAAAGCAGAGAAAGAAGGTGAAAAGAAACCTTCATTAATGAGACAGTGCCTCACGTGCTCTCCACTAGGGTGCCAGCGCCAGAGCCACTCTTATAGAATGAAATCCAATGGCGGGGCCTCACACGCTCCTCACATGGGCGTCAATGTGCAAAGCACAGAAGAATTTATTATATAAGAGTTGAACTCTTAGATGGCGCCGCACGTGCTCCTCACGCGGGCGCCAATTTGCAAAGCACAGGAATACCCATCTTAAGAATTAAATTCTAAAGTGGCGTCCAAGTGCATAACACATAAGCGCCAGCTCCCAGGTAGAATTAAATTCTATAATACTCTCTGTTAAACAGAGCCGTTGGATCAAACATCTAACGGAGATGATAAATCATCAAAATATAGAATTAAATTCTGTTTGGAGAAAACATTTCCCAAATCTTCCCAAAATAAGAAAAATACTCTTGGTTGGATCAAAGACCCAATTATAAAATAAAATTCTATTTTGGAATATATTCTCTCAATTTTTATAAACAAGAAAGATTGCTCTCTGTAAAGCAGAGAACTATTGGATTAAAAAATCCAATGGTGATTAAAAATCACCATTTTACAGAATAAATTCTGTATAGGGGAAAATGTTTCCCCAATATTGTTAAAAGCAAAAAAAAAAAATCATATTTTGTAAAAACAAGTGTCCTTAGATCAAAGATCCAATGGTGGGTAAAAATTTCCCAAATCAATTTTGAGACCAATTAAATCAATTGGAACCTCTCAATGAGAGATTTTCTCAAAACTGATTAACAATCTGCCTCCACTATATAAAAGACCCGAGACTTCAAGTCTCAGAGGGGAAGGAGGAAAGAAAGGAGGAAAAAAGGAAACCCCCCATAAGCTTCTGTAAAAAATACAGAAGGCTCTAAAAATAACATAGAATTTAATTCTCTCAAAGAAGAAGATCTCCCTCCTAAAAGACCTAGGTAAAGAAAAAAGAAGAGATTAAAATATCTTCTTTACCTATCATATCACATCTAAGGGTTTAACCCTTTTAAAAGAACTTAGTTCTTTCTCTGGATCTGAGATCCACAAGACAAGTCTCCCACAAGTTAAGAATTTAATTCTCATCGGGAAGATCTTGTTCTTGAGAATCAAAGATTCAGGAGAGAACATGGATACAAGAACATGAAGAAGATGGAGTTCATAATACTCTGGGAACTTAGTTCATTCAAATCAAGAACTTAGTTCTTAAAGAATTTGATCCCAGATCCCCAAAATAGCGATCTCGGTGATCTTTAATTGTCAAAATGCCATTAAAAAATGTTTAACCTCTATGAAAACATGAACATGAGAAACATGGAGTTCATAATACTCAGGAACTTAGTTCCTTCAAATCAAGGACTCGGTTCTTAAAGAACATGATCTCAGATGCTTAAAATAATGATCTTAGTGATCGTTAATGGTCAAAATACCATTAACAGAGATTTAAGTTCTCTAAAAATATCAACAGAGATTAAATCTCCAAAGAACATAGTGCCTAACATGAAACACATGTGAGCGTCAGAAAAAAGTTAGTGCTCAGCACTATTGGAGCGCCTCACATGAAAAACATGTGATCGCCCAAGGATAAAAGCTCGGCGCCTTACGTGAAACACCCGTGAGCGCTAGAACAAGTTAGTGCTTATCACTACTGGAGCGCCTCACGTAATGTTCATGTAAGCGCTATGTAATTGAGTGCTTAGCACTGCTGGGTGGTATAGAAACCCAGTCTTAGCCCAAATTAGCTAATTCTGTGAAGCTTGTGCTTCCTCTTTGATTTTAAATCAATCGAGCCCATATAATCATGATTTCCAAACTGATCTTAGTCTCAAACATGACTAATGATCTCTCATTGATGATATCCAAAATGATATTCATTCCATATCTCTTAAGGTAATCTTAGTTTCAAATATGACTAACGATTCTTAGGTCCACCACGACCCCTTTTTCTCTCAAATACAGGATTTGGTTCAAAGGTACATCTTTTCACATCTCTGATATATGTCGTTGTAATTCCTCAATATCTTCAGAGAGGTTGCGGGTCCCGACAACCAACAACTCTTTTCTCATCCCAACTTGATGTAAAATTTCATCAAGACAGGGAATGATACATCTCACATTGATGCACCTCCAAATTGACGTGCACACCTCAAATCGGATCGCACCCTAAATTGGGCGCATTCCATGTCACCATCGTTCACTCCGCCACGTAACAAATACACGTGTGTGCAAGATAGACATTGGACTGAAATGTCCTTAAACTAAATCGCGTTCCCAAAATGGGAATGTTTTACCGAAACGTCCTTAAACTAATATTCGCTCCAAACATAGAGATAATGGACTGTGATGTCCTTAAAATAAAATAATTGAGCCCATACGCTCATTTGCTTCTAAGTTGATTTTAGTCTCAAATATGACTAACAATTCTTAGATCAAATCCAAATATCCCGTGAATTGATAACCTCAATTATATGAGATCTGCGTCCTAAGTTCACTCCCGTTGGCAAACCAAGCTCCCAACGTGGATCATGTCAAGCAAATCCTTGACCCAAAACCAAAATCTAAAAATATACGGATTTGGACTAAGCCGCGCCCTACGGGCGACAACACAAACTAATCTCCGTATACAATTCACGGGCAACCAAAACAAACAAAAATACACACGACATGAAAATAACTTCCGGAGCAGGAGAAAGTGGTTATCGCAATGCGGTAACATAATTAACTGCAGTGGCTTGCGCCTACAGGGAAGAGCATCCCCACAATCAAAAACCCCTCATAAAATGAGGGGGAATCTGATAAAGTCTGCTATAACGACCGCGTCTGTCCAAACCTCCGATATATGGTACCATAAATCAACTTGGTATCTTCGGAGAGGTGGACGGATAAATCCAAATAGCATCTGCCCCCAGATTCAGGCAAGACGATCCATCCTGGTTCGTCTCTGTTTTGGCGGTGAACAACTACCACCCTCATTGGAAGGAGTGCACAATGTGTTCCACATATCTCAGCTAAGACGATATGTGAGCGACCTCAGCTAAATACTTGATCACTCAGAGCTCACGGTACAAACTGACCTAACCTGCGAGCAACAACCAGTTGAGATCATGGACCGAAAGGTGAAAACATTATGGAGCAAGAAAGTAAACTTGGTCCGAGTGATGTGGAGAAAGTATTCGCCAGGAGAATCAACTTGGGCAAGAGAAGAAGATATGCATACATGATACCCTTACTTTTTTGAAAATTAGTCTCTATGTAATTGAAAATTTTGAGGACGGAATTTTTATAAGGAGGGTAGAATGTAACGACTCTGAAATCACTATTCATAAATTTCTTGTTACTGTAAAAAACAGAGTATTACAGCCTGTGTAAGAGTTATAAATTAGATTTGTTTAATAAAAACAAGAAACAACTTGTAGCTCATTGGTAAAGCTTCTATACTGCTGTGACATAACTTGTATGTTCGAATCCCATCAGACACAATTATATTTTAGATTTTTCTTTTTGATTTTTTGGAAGACCAAGAGTTGCACGTGCAATACACGGAGAAACGAAAAGTTTCAGAAAAATCAAACAAGCGCAATGAGGTGTACACACCCAACTTGACACGTGACATGAATCTCGAGGCAAGATATCAAGATCCGACCGCCCAAACCTACAATATGGATGGCGCCGATGGTTAAGATAAGACCATTTTCCTCCGTGCTTTGCACACTTGTCCCTTCGACACCTCTTAACTCCCTGCACTGTTTGATTTTCCTGCAATCAAACAGAGACTCTTCAACTCACCATTTAGCACATTTTTAATGCATTTTAATCCAAAATTTTAATTCTCAAACCCTAATTCTTCACTATAAATACCATTCCATGCCCTAGCTCTTCTTCATTCTGAAATTTCTAGCTAAAATTATCTCAAACTCTCTAAGTGCCAAGTGGAGTTAAACCCCCAAGTGGAGTAGCAAGCCAATCTCGACGACTGGAGCATCTCCGACGAAACCATAACCTCCGAGGGCTTCTTTGATCTTTTATTAACCACCTAAAACTGTAAGTCCCTTCACCCTTATTCTTTTCCATCTCAAAACAATTTTTTAAAACAAATCGACAAAAGAGGAGTTATCTCCGATATAGTTTTCATTTTAATATTTGTAATGCATGTGATAAGAAAATTAAATTAAACTAACATGCTACACTAATCTTAACCTTATTCACATCATTTAGTTTTTAGTTTAACCAAAATTTCATGTGAAACAAACATATAATGAACTTTTTCGTTAAAATACCATGAACTTTAGTATAACCTTTCTCGATAATTAGTTTAAATACCTTTAGAAAAACTTCACAGGGTAACGACCTACCCCACACGCACACTATGGTTCTATAGCATGGTATTCTAGATTTATGGTTCATTTAAAGAATAGATTTTTACAATAAAATACCACACTTTTACAAAAAACGGGGTTCTTTAAATCGGTATTTCGAAATCCTTGGCAATTACGCCTCTACAACTCTCGTTAGGGGACCCGTTAATAGATGGTGTAGATTATCGCACATCTTTGGGATAGTAGAGCGAGATGCAGAACTCCTCATGGAGTATTCGATTTCGAAAGGAAATAAAAAATACGTTTTTTAAGAAACGCGACTTTTCTAAAAAAAACTAATTTTTGAAAAATTATATAAAAATCATAAATCCGTATTTTCAATAAAAACAAATTAGGAAACTATATTTTTAAAATGAAAGATTGGAATTTTTAATAAAATACCACCAAGTTTCCAAAAGTAGTAGTTTTTATAAAAATAGCATAAACTTTCAAAAAGCTAGGTTTTATCATCAAAACACCATAGCAATAAAAATATATGTTCATGAAAATCCTAAATGTTATAAATCATCCTCGAGGTTTATTTTTAAACTATATTAAATTATTTTTCATAAAACCCCCTCAAGATATACAAATAATATTTAAGGATTCTAGATAAAATAGGTTTAAGCGGGATCAATTCTTTTGAGCCTGAGGGAGCCAGAGAAAGTGAGTACTTGCCTATTTAGGTTAGATAACTTAACAGAGTTATCAATGGCAATTGTCTTGGAAAAAGACACAAATCCTGACGTCCATGTGCAGCAGTTACCGATTTCTCCCGAACATAAGATTTTTTAACAGTTTAAATCAATTCCTATGAAAAAGACATGAACTCGAATCTGAACTCGAATCTAAACTTGAACTCGAACTCGAACACAAACTCGAACTCTAACCTAACTCGAATCTAAACTCGAATATTTACTCGAACCTAAACTACTTAAACCAACTTGACTCAAACCAAGATTGCAATTGTCATGACTCGCATATTACTCGATTCACTCGAATACATCCTACACCTTTTGCACTCTATGGTTTTGATCAAGACATGTTAATTACTCAATCAAACCAATTAAGTATATTAACCAGTTATAATATATTATACTCAGGGTGTTTGGGATAGTTTCTTGTGTGAATCCAACGGAGCTTCAGGAGTCTCGTATTAATCTCTTTTTTATTTTACTCGAATATCTATCAGGTTGACTCATCCACAGCTTAAAGCCCCGATGATAACACATAAAATGGGCCCGTGTTTCCTTGCTCTTGGGGCCCCACTCTTAAGCTCGTGAATATTTCTACGGCTACGTTAATATTCACACTTAGAACTTAACGTTAATATAATAATCATATAGAAACCTATAGTATATACTTACCCATGAACTTATACTCTTACTCATCATTGTAACACCTTAGAATGCGGTTAGTGTTAATTAAGTGATAACGCGAATTTTTAACGAAAAGTTAACCAAAATAGTTTTCACATATTTTATAAAAATTAATTAATATTTTATTATTATTTGTTTTAAGCTTGCACACACTTGTGCATGTTAACCTAGGGTTAATATGTGTTAATCTTATTTTGTAGCATAGCACACTTGACCATTTCCTTAGTATGTCATGTTACATTTTTGGCTATTTTATTTATTCCTTTGATGTAGGGTGATTAAGAGAGAGAGTTATTCCTTTGACGTAGGGTGATTAAGAGAGAGAGAGAGAGAGAGAGAGAGAGAGAGAGAGAGTTGACAAATGAAGGATGATGAGGCATGGGGCAAGCATGAGAGCAATTAATGAGGAGAGAGAAAGGGGCATGGCTCATCTCCTAACCTCACACCCTCATTTTCCTTCATTACTCATACTCTCTCATTTGTTATTCTCCTTCTCCTTCCCTTCCTCAAACTAAAACCTATCTTGTTTCATCACAAACCAAGCCTAATCTTCACTAAACCTCATTAAACCCCTCACAAAAATCAAGTTAAGCTTCTTGAGATGACTTGGAGCTTGGAAAGCTAGGGTTTTCAAGTAAGCTTGGTGAGGTAGTGATCTCTAACCGTTATCTAGGCTTTATAGATTTAGTGTTGCTTATTAGTTGCTGTTTTAAACACTAAAGTTACAGTTTTTTTATGCAAAATGTCGTATTTTGGTTGAGTTTTGTGTCTCGGGTGAATCTGCTATTGAACCAGGTTGTTATTTAAGAAGTTGCCATCACAGAGACCTAGTTTAGAGACCTAGAAGCTACCCTTAAACCCTGAGCCCTCCCCCTTCATACTTGGTTATAAATAAATAGGTTCTAGCTGCAAATTGTGGCCAGATTGGGGACTGGGGTCTCGTGTCTTGGTCGTGGGGTCTTTGGGGTTGTTTGTAGTCTCATGGAACATGCAACTTTCATTAATTCTTTGTGTGTGAAAATCTGGGACCACCTAACTAATTTTTAGTGTTTCGGCAACATGCGATACGATCAATCCGACTTAGTTTTATTGTTTCTGGTAGCTTGCAGTCGTGGATTTATTTTGAGATGCCGCTGTACGCGTTTAGCCACTAAGCAAACCCCTTGTAGCTTGAGGGAAACCGATTCGTTAATTGGCGTTGTGTTCGTATATTATTGGGTAGTTTGCTAAATCCATGCGTTATTGTGTTGTTTGATAATAGGATCGTAGGCGGGGATTTCGGACGCTGTTAGGAGGGGAAAACGGGTGGTTGGATTTACCTAGCTCGAGATTATCGGTGAGTAGATTTAACATCTACGGGGGAATCACCCATTTGGCGTTAAGCGTCGAGGGCTAGATTCGGTGTTATAGCCACATGTTTATATGCATATACGTTGATTGTGTATGAGCATCATTTGTATACCATTACTTGTTGTACATTGACTTAGTACTTATTGGACACTGCACCATTACTGACGGTTCATGTTGCACGAGCACTGAATTGTATACCACACACACACCGTTGGTAATTACCATGACACACACATCATATACATATATATTGTACTGCAATCGTTATTGATATTGAGACAGTTGTTCTTGTACTACTTTACTTAGGGAATATGTATTGTACCGCTTTCATTATTATCAATAGTTAGACGTTGATTCTTATTTTATTGCGCATATGAATTGCATCATGCATACATACATACATGCATACACACATACCTTGTTATAGCTACATATACACCTTTATATGATGTTGCATTTGATTTCAGGGAATTTGGGAACCGCATGATATCTTTAAAAAAGTTGATACATTTAAAAGAGCGGTTTTCCCTTGATATGCTCATATTACTGTTCTATATTGCATACATCGTATTTCATGGATTTATGCATTGAGATACTGATCTCATGTGATTTATGGATTTGAGAACCGTGATTATATTTCAAAGAAAGTATGCATTGTTTTGAAAACCCGGTTTCTCTTGATATGATATTTCGATGCGTCCACCATGAGTTTTCTCGGTTCTGAGATTGGTTTTCGAAACCCGATTTGAGGAGATGGACGGTCCGTTTATGGGTTCATTGTGGACCCGGTATGGTATCCCGGGGCAAGAAAGGTATGTTGTGCAGTAGAAGATGAGCCTGGCAGAAGGACTACTATCTACCGGTTATAGTTTGGACCTGGCGGTTATCTGGAGGATACCGACCGGAGTCGTGAGATGGTTAGGCCGATCCGGACTGACGGAGCCTGAGTTATATGGATTTACGTGTCGATGTTGGACACGGGTTTTCATGATATTTCGAGTGTCGATATTGGACACTCAGGTTCTATGAGATTGACGGATATGAGGGCCGATCAGAGTGACGACGCCTGAGATATTGGGATTTGGGGTGTCGTTGATGGATACCGGTTTTTCCACAATGATGATTCATTGATGATGATTATGTTTTATCCCCCACTCAGGATTATTTGATATGCATTGTTTCATGTAGTTGTAGTACCCTGATGGTGTACTTTGATCATGATTTATTGCATATCCATATTGCCATACTTAGGCTATCAGATTGCATATTTTAGATTATCGCTGTTCGTGCATACTTGCGATTATCTGTATGATTTTATTTACTATTCATGAGTTAGAAACTCACCCCCGTTGTGCCACAGTGTTTTGCAGGCTTGACCCTCAGAGTAGTCGCGGCAGGGCTCCTTATTGTATCTATTTCTGCGGATACAGCTACGGTTGGCTGTGAGGCCTTTTTGGTGTAGGTGGGTTTGTGGTTATCTGAATACATCTATCGTATATCTCATTGTATCTAGTACTCTCCATCTACCACTTTCTTGTATTGACTTAGAAACGAGTTTGTGAGGATCGATATTGTATTATATGTGACTCTAGGTGTCGTGCTCGTGTGAGCCGGCTTTTCTTATGTTGTTTTACCTCTTTTATGTTGTTTTCAGTCTTATTGCTTTATTCTTCGCTACGACGTCGTATATATACTTGTGGTGGTTGTGTTCCGCCTTTGGGCGTGATTTGCTCCCGTTTGGGGATGCTTTATTTATATTATGCATTTGTACCCGTTTCGGGGCTAGTTTTATAAAGGAGGTGCTGCCAAAATTTTTAAGAAAACGATTTAAGTCTGAGATTTTAACTTGGGAAATTCAAATGTTTTTAGCGAATGTTTATTACTTTACTCTTTCTCTTGGTTTAGATTTCTGGGTTTTTCGGCTTACTTGAATTGCGTTACGCCTGATGACGTCATGTGGTTTAAGTGCCGGTCACGTTCCTAAATTGGGTCGTGACAGTCATATATATTCTACACCTATCATTTTCTTTACTCTTGCTTATCTTAGGGATTTACCGAGCGCAGGTTCGCTGACGGGCATTCCATCTACCTTTGCTTTCTTAGAATGCTCGTAAGATACGGTCGAGATGGAGGAAGTTGAAGCCACAGAGAAGGACAACAACCAGATAACTACTTCGGGCTAACTCTGCTTCATTTTCTTTAGTTTATGTATGCCACTTGTTTAGGAATTTTCCTTATTGTGTTTACTTTCCAGCATAAACTCATGTATTTGTACATATTTGAAGTTGAATGTAAATAAAATTGTTTGTTGAAAATTTTTACAGTCCCCATTTATTCTTGTATTGTGTATTATTGTTTTTAATATGCTCAGTATATTTATTTAGGGAATGACTTTCTCTGGATAAATATGCCGCGGGCTTGCCATGTCACCGTTTCCGGCTACTGGGAAGCGGGGCATGACACCAGCTATTTTCAATCGATTGTTCGTTCTCGAAACAAAAAGACACGACAGCAGTCCGTGAAATCAACTGCCAAGGATAAAAAGACGGCCGGATATGTTATCCACACGGTTTACATGGTAGGCACGCGTCCCTGTGATAACCTGCGCAACAAAAGTAAAGATAGGGCCACTGCATCCTAAGCCCAATTTGGCTTAAATGTGGTTGCCACTTCGCAAGATCAGCCACCTCAGCATGACGATGAAAACTCTCTTGATTAGGCTGATAGGCAGAAAGACCCCCCCAGTTCATGTGGAGTCAAGCTCTGATAGCGAGGAAGAGCTGACTTTCCACCCCAGGACCGCAGAGCAGGAACTGCTTCAGGAGCTCCGAAAACAGTTCAGGAGAAAAGATAAAGAGATGGCCAAGCTTTACTCAAAAATTGATGACTTGACAAACGTCGTGATGCATCTCACGGCTCAAATTGCTCGAGCGATTTCCAATCAAGCGCTGGTCTCTACTCATGAGCCGGGCGATAATGACTTGAAGCAACCGATGCCTATCCTCTTGGGTCCAAGTTTGGGCGAGCTGCATGAAAACTGGCCACATTCCGCCTCTGGGGACGCATTGGCCCCAGATAGCACCGTCCCGCTAACACAAGATCGGATAATGGATTTGGTCACCAGCAAGGTTAAAACATTGGTGGCTGAAGTCGACACTCGGAATGAAATTAGCAGTAGTGGGCGGCCATATCCCGCAAAGTACGATTTGATCGAGTTCCCTAGTGGCTACATCATTCCTAAGTTTGGAAGATTTGACGAGATAGAAAACACAAATCATCACATCGCCCACTTTAAAGCGTTGTGCGGAAATACAGGGGGCAATGATGCACTCCTTATTCATCGGTTTGTCAACAGCCTGACCGGTGTCGCTTTCAATTGGTACGTGAGCATACCAGATGGGTCCGTTACTACTTTTTCCTAAATGGAGTCTCTGTTTCGGCAAAGAATCATGAATGTCAATGATAAAATCTCCATTGCTGACCATGTGAGGACCAAACCGGGGAAGAACGAAAGCAACACGGACTTTATTGCCCGATGGCGCAATCTCATGGTCAAGTGCGAACTGCCGCCGGAGCAAGACCAGTCCGTCAGCTTCGTCATTGAGAATCTCAGCAATTGGATGATCCTATTTTTATGTACTGCGGGCCTCAAAACATTTCAAGAGCTGACCAAAAGAGTTCAAATGTTGGAACGCTCGAAATAAGATTCTGCTCCGGACTCTCAGAGTGACAAGTCTTGGAAGAACCAAAAGGACGATAATCATAAAAACGGGAATTCCAATAATATCAACGCCTTCAATGCGTCTGACAATGAAGACAAGCAAAAGGCTGGCGGACAAAAAACGACAGGTCTCGAAAGCCGGTGCTAGGAGGAGAAGGGTCTTCACTAGAGGAGAAAAAGAACAAAGTCTACTCTTTCAGAAGGGACAACGTTTGCAAGATATTCAAAGATGTCTTGAACAACGGTCTACAATTTCCAGAGTCGAAAAGACCTCATGAAACAAAAATGACCGACAATCCTCTGTATTGCCCGTACCACTGAGTAGTGAGCCATGCGATCGAGAATTGCGATATTTTCAAAGACCGAGTCGAGAATTAATACATGACCGGAGAGATCGAGCTGTCCAAGAGTGTGTTGGTGAACAGTCAAGCTGCAACCACCAATTTTATACAAACAGAAGCTGAAGCCTTCTGCGAGCAGGCAGCCGAACCTACTACCCTAAGAAATGAAACTGACTCGCCGTAGCCTCCGTGGAACATGAACATATCTAATAAGATAAAGAAAATGCTAAAGCTATTTTAGAAAGAGCCCAGAACAGAATGGGAGGGCAGAAGGTGCCCACCGTTCTAGTTACCAATTCGGCTCGGTCAAGCTCAAAATCCAAAAAGCTCAAGAAGAAGAAGAGCACGACTCGACCCGAAAAAGTGTCTGCGAGGAGATCCACCGTTCAAAAATATATCGATTCTCTCGAAGACTATGAACAAAAGAAAAGGACTCTAATTCAATTGAAAGAGTTCTTCTCCGTAGAAGCGGCTGAGATTCTAGAGGAGCCAGAAGATGACTCCGATGGCGAGATCCCTATTGTGGCCTGCTACGTTATCCACCTTGATAGCGACTCTAAGGAAGAGCTTTGTTTTCTCGAAGAGGATGAGGAGCTCGCCAGGAAGGCCAACCAAATCTAGCTCAAAAGCGGCAAGGTTCTACCGACGAAGCAAGGCAACGCCCTGAAAGAGAAGGAAAAACAGGTTGCTAATGAAGAAAATTGCGTAGAGCCGACTCATGAAGATTTGAGTTCTTCTCTGGTAGATTACAATGTCTTGGTTCACCTCTGAAAGCTTCCGTCTCTCTTAAGCATCTATGATACTCCAGTCCTATCCAAGGAGCTCAGAGATGTTCTCATTCATGCTCTGCAAAACCCCGAGCGGTATCAGTCTCATTTCGTGGAAATTAATATGAAAGAGGCCCAGTACACTCTGCATGTAGCCGCGGTCACATTTAAGGATGAAGACCTGTTACTAGGAATAGCAGAGCATAACCGACCGCTTTACATGACAGGCTATAGCAACGGAGACCGGATCAATCGTATATTAACCAATCTAGGGTCCTCAGTGAACATCATGAATCTGCGGAATTTGAAGAGTTTGTCAATGGGTCAAGGGAAAGGATAGTCATCCAAGACTTCAATCTAAACCGCCAGCAAGTTCTGGGGTCCATAGCTCTGCCAATCAAATTTGGGGATCTGCAAACTGAAGCTAAGATATACATGATCGACGCTGACACGTCTTATAAGATTCTCCTGGGACGGCCGTGGCTCCACAGTATCATTCCGTCAACTCTCTATTAGTGCATAAAGTATACCAAAAATGGCGAAGAAACACGCAAAGATGGAGACATCCAGCCGTTCAGTGTGCATGAAGTTCGATATGAAGATTCTAGGTATTTCATGAACCCCCAAAATACCAAGCCACAACTGAACAAGACAGAACAACTCCAAAACTCAAAAGCATATATGAGCCAGTTGTCACTTTCAAAAGAAAAAACCCCCAAGCGCGTCCGCGTTTCGACAGTGACACTGATGAGTCTAACGCTGGAAGTCCGTCCTTCCGTAAAACTCGTCCTAATTTCGGTAGCGATACGGACGAGTCTGATATTGAAAGCCCATCCGGTAGCAAAATTCGTCCTTGTTTAGGCAGCGACACTAAAGAATCAAAAGAAGAGGACCCGTCTTGCAACAACTGTGCAAATTAGGCTTTCGTGCAAAAAGCGAAGCTAAGAGAGACCTTCAAAGTTACAGAAGGGTCCCTAGCCGTCACAAGGGTGCCGGACCAGATGTGCAAAAATCTTGATGCATTGTCAGTCTCTACCATAGAACAGTTGAAAACCTTCTACGTTCCCGAAAGGAAAAGTGGACAGAAGGGCGTCCTGTTTTATGGGTCAAATCTTGTCATGCATCCGGACGATTTGTCTGTCACGTGCCTTCCCTATGAGAGAGGCATAAGAGCCATCCTCAATCCCAGATATTATGCACCCTAGATGCGGGAATATTTTAAAAAGTGCGGATGTCGGTTATATCAAATGGAATCTAAAGTGAAGTTTTATGAGGGGATGTAGCATTCGCCTCAGGTCCGAGCACTCATCAATGGACGAATCCCAGATAGACGGGGCATAGGTTTAATTCAACCCGACGTCAAAGCATGATACATGACTCATGTTGGTGAAACTAGCGGGAAATAAAATGATTACGATGAGCTAGTCGAGCCAGAAGAAGCCCCTCGAGAGCTCGAAGATGGTGGACAAGCAACCTTCGACAAACTAACCGAGATTGATTTAGGAACGCCCGATAATCCAAGACTGACCTACATCAGCTCACTCCTGCCAAAGGAAATGAAAGAGCAGACAATTGCCCTGCTACATGAGTTCGTCGACTGCTTCGCGTGGACGTACAAAGAAATTCGTAGTCTCTCTCCTGAAGTGGCCATGCATAAACTGGCTATATTTTCTGAGACCAAGCTAGTCAAACAAGCTCCTCAAAGAATGAGAAGGGAGCTGAAAGAAAAGGTCATCGAGGAAACTAAGAAACTCATCAATACCGGCTTCATCAAAGAAGAGAAATACGTGGACTAGATCGCATGCAACGTCCTGGTAAAGAAGAAAAATGGGCAGATCCGGGTTTGTGTCAATTTCAGGGACCTGAACAAAGCATGTCCTTAAGACGATTTTCTGCTCCCGGTCATGGAAATGATGGTCGACGACACCTCAAATTATGAATTGTTCACTTTTATAGATGGTTCTTCTGGGTATAATCAAATAAAAATTTCGCCTGAGGATGAGAAGGATAGAACATTTTGAACCCCGATTGGCATATACTATTACAAAGTGATGCCGTTTGGACTGAAGAACGTAAGTGCCACATATCAAAGGACAATGATTAAGATCTTTGACGACTTAATCCCTAAAGGCGTCGAATGTTATGTTGATGATTTGGTTATCAAGACTCAAGCCAAGACCGATCACATCCAAGATCTCAGGACTGTTTTCACCAGACTGAGGGAACACAATATGAAAATGAATTCTCTAAAGTGCGCTTTTGGCGTGTTATCGGAAAAATTCTTGGGCTTTATAGTCTGACATCGGGGAATCGAAGTTGATCCATCAAAGATAAAGGCCATCATGGAGATGCCTCCTCCAAAGAACCTGACACGGCTATGATCCTTTCAAGCTAAGCTCGATTTCATAAGAAGGTTCATTTCAAACCCATCGGGAAGATGCATGCCCTTCTCAAAGATCATAAAGAAAGGAGCCCCTTTTGTCTGGGATGCAGAATGTCAAGAAGCATTCAAAAGTATCAAACAATATCTGTTGCACCCTCTAGTACTTGCTGCTTCCATTCCAAATAAACCGCTGATTCTCTATACTGTCGTGCTAGATGAATCACTCAGTGCGCTCCTTTCCCAATATAACGAGGAGGGAAAAGAAAATGCCCTCTACTATCTCAGTCGAACGTTAGTCGAGACGGAACATGATTATTCCCCGATCGAAAAGCAATGCCTGGCCTTGATATTCGCCGTGAAGAAGCTAAGGCACTATCTGCTCGCTCATCGGGTTATGTTGATCTCCAAGGTCGATCCGCTTAAACACTTAATGACCAAGGCAAGCCTAGCCAGTAGAATGGAAAGATGGGCTGGCATGCTGCTTGAGTTCGACATAGTCTATACTCTTCAGAAAGCAGTAAAAAGGCAAGTCCTCATCGACTTCCTCGCTACTCATCCCATACTTGAAGGGTCACCGCTAAATTGCGAGTTACCCGACAAACAAGTGATGCATCTCGATGACAACAAGCCATGCTGGGGCTCTACTTCGATGGAGCCTCATCAATACGGACCTCTAGCAAATCAAGTTTCCCGGAGATAAAAGCAGGGATAAGATTGGTGTTCATCACGCCATTGCGAGGAACCCTACGACATTCTTTCTCTCTTACCGAGCCTCGTACAAATTACGAGGCTGAGTATGAAGCTCTGATGGCTGGTCTGGAGCTCGCCAGAGAAATGGAAATCCTTTGGCTACGAGTCTATGGTGATTCCCAGCTTGCCGTCAACCAAGTGAGCGGCGAGTAAAAGATATATAAGCCCGAGTTAGCTCGATACAAAAGCCGGATGGTGGAACTCATGAAACAGTTCACTCACATTGAACTAATGAGAGTTCCTAGGGCGTTGAACGGAAAAGCCGACGTACTCGCTCGCCTAGCCAAAGAGCTATCTGATCTTGACATGGATGAAATTCTGATCACAGTCAGAAGCCGGCAAATTCTGCCTCAAGTCTCTTTACGAGAAGAAGAAAGTATAGAACAAGAGAACGATTCTGCTGAAAAAGTTCTGATCATTCAAGACGAGCCCGATTGAAGAGAGCCCTTCATAGACTCCGATACGATAAGCCGTCCGAACAAAAATCTGCGAGGGTTCAGTTAAAGATGAGAGCCCTCATGTGACAACCCTAAAACTTCTGTACAATTTTTTTTTTTGTAAAGTACAGAAAAGAGCACCTAAGCCTTAGCACAAGTTATAAATTTAATTTGTTTATAAACAACAAGAGAGCACTTGTAGCTCATCGGTAATGCCTTGCAATACTGTGACATAGCCCCTGTGTTAAAATCTCCCCAGCCATATATTATTTTTATTGATTTTTCTTTTAAACTTTTTGAAGCCCAAAAGTTTGCATGTGCACTACACGTAAAATGAAAAGTCACACTAAAAACAGACATATACACTGAGCCATATGAAGCGACTAGAACACGCGTCTTCAATCCAGAGCCCCCATCCCCTAGATGGCCGGCGAGATTGCTATTGGGGTCGGCGCCGCCGGGCCCCCCCATAGCAAATGCCCCCAACTTTTTCCCCAGCACCCCTTGCCTACCCCACTACCCCCATTCTATTTGATTTCACTACATATTTACAGAGGGATTAAATTGACCTCTTTAATCCATTTTAATGCATATTTTTAATTCCATTCTTCATTACTCTAAACCGTAATTTCTTCTATAAATACAACCTATATTTTGGCCCTCCTCATTCTGAAATCCATTACCAAAACTCTCTAAAAATTCCTAAGTCCAAAAGTTGTACAAGTGGAGTTAGCTCAAAGTCAAGTTCCGGCGACGATTCGGGACAAATCCGACGACGATGCGACCTCACGCCGCTTTCAAAAGTTCCCTCTACCTCCCCTCTCTTCTCCAAATCAGTAAGTCCTCTCTCCCCTTCTCCATTTCTAATCTAAAACAACCTTTTTTCAAAACTCATCGGAAGCGGAGTTATTCCGACTTCTGATTCTCTTTTCTTTAAAAATTCAACTTTTCTTAAACAACAAATTTACCATCTTTTCATATATTGTTTAGAAACCATAAAACAACAATTTGATCAAGTTTCAATTCACAATTTAATGTTAAACAAATTCTATTTCACTTTTTTGGTAAAATACCATCAAGTTTACGTACGACACTACTTTATCGTTTTGCTCATTTTACCTTTAGAAATTGCATGAGGTAATGACCTACCTCATCACAACACTCATCTTGATATAGCACGATAGCTTTTGTAATAATTTTTATGGGACAAAATACAATATTTACATTAAAATACCTTAAACTATCAAAACTTGTATTCTTTAAATTATTTTAATTAATTCCTTGCAAATAAGCTTCTACAATCCATTTTGGAGAACCCGATCGGGATGGTGTGGGTTATCGCACGTCCTTGGGACTAGTAGAGCGAGATGCAGACCTCCTCACGGAGCATTCGATCTCGATGGAATTCTTATTACAATTTTTAAGAAAACGTGATTTCTATTTAATAAATAAATTCTATTTTTATAATTATATATATATAAATATTATTAAAATATCAATTTTAAATAGTTTATATATTCCATGTTTTCTAATCAAAAGAAAAGAATCACAAAAGATCATGAAAATACCATCACATTCAATACAAGTCAAATTACAAGAAAATATCATATACTATTCAAAATTAGGTTTATATCCACTAGAATATTTCATTTTATAAAAATTACAATTATGAAAACCCTAAAGATGATAAATAAATACTTGAGGTTTATTTTGAAAATATATCAAAACTATTTTTCATAAAACCCTCTCAAGTTATAATAATTTACAATAAGGACCCTAGTAAATATAGGTTTAAGCGGGACCAGTTCTCTTGAGCCTCAGGGAGCCGGAGAATATAGGTGCTTGCCTATGTAAGGTAGACAACCTAAAAACAGTGTTATCAATACGGTAATTGTCTTGGAAAAAGACACAAATCCTGCTGTCCATGTGCAGCAGTTACCGATAACTCCAAAACTAATTCAGGACTTCAATTCGTTTTAAAGTGTCTGACTCAGACAGAGTCTCAGTCTAATATGAAATCAATCAATCAATCCATCCTTGAATATAATTCAAGTACAACTCCAATTCAACATGAATCCATTTATACCAGAATACAATTTATATCAACATGAACATGATTTGACCGAACCATGGATATACTTTTAACTGGTCTGCATGACTATCCGTCTATATCCTTTTCATTTACATGAACTGCTGATATCATGGTTTCGGCAAGTCGTACATCTATTAAACAAAACAATATATATCAATACATAATACATTACGGGGTTTTAAAGGGATAGACCGGTACAGAATGTGTTAAAAGTGGCACGAGATGGTCATTAAAAGACATAACTATACATCCATTGCCATTGTTCCGTGGTTTTATCGATGGAGCCTTATACTACGGGTTACCATAGTCTACGGTGTAAGTTGGACTCCTCTCGTATACACTAGCATATTCTATACCAAGTTACAAACAACTGCGTTAGCATAACAATCAAATATTATACCAGTTACATCCTTTTATCTGTCTATTCTATTTCTATCTCTCTTTGAAACTTACCGAGCGATTGTTTGCTGACGACATTCCTATTTCTCTTCTTTCTTTGGAATGTTGTCAGGAGGACCCGGCTCTGAGGAGTTCGGGACCAGCCAGGAGCACTTGGAGCAGACCATTGAGCAGCACGACCATTAGGCTTTACTTGTACTTACTTTACTTTAAGTTCATGCCATTGTTTAGGCATCGCTTTCCAGTATTGTATTCTACTTTCCAGTTGTATTGTAAAGAATGTTTAATCAATAAAAGTTGCTGTTCATTTACATTTCATGTCTTCTTGTGTATATTTTCAGTATATTGCTTAGTTACGTTTAGCGTGTTTGCTTTTGAGTAAATACGTAGCGGGCCAGTCACGTCTCATTACCTGTACACTAGGAAGCGGGGCGTGACACCTCCGATATGTGTTTTTAAATAACACGTTATACCGCAGATCATACGACCAACTCTAGCTCAGGTGTCTGTTATCGTCCGAAACCCAAAAAGTCATGAAAGAAGTTCACTCGGGCGTTTGCGGAGCTCACCAATCTGGCCCTAAAATACGGCTTCAAATCAAACGGATTGGGTATTACTGGTCTACCATGATAAGAGATTGCGAAGAGCATGCGAAGAAATGTCATCTCTGCCAAATTCATGGTGACTTTATTCATAAGCACCCCAATCCTTTGCATCTTACGGAGGCGCCATGGCCCTTCGAAATTTGGAGTACCGACATAGTTGGTCCGATTGATCCTCCGTCATCCCAAAGCCACCAGTTCATATTAGTCGCAACTGACTGCTTCTCCAGATGGGGTGAAACCGTCCCGCTAAAAGAAGTCAAGACAGAAGATATTCTGACGTTCTTCCGGCATAATATTCTATACCGTTTCAATACATCGAGAAGAATCATATCTGACAACGAGCCTTCTTTCAAGAGCTTCAAAGTCTCAAGGTTCGCTACTCACTACAAGATAGACTGAAGATATTACTCCATCAATAATCCAAGAGCTAATGGGCTAACTAAAGCCTTCAATAAAACTCTATGTAAGCACCCGAGGAAAAATGCTTCAGCCAACAAGAGAGACTGGAATCTCAAGCTCTATGAGGCGTTGTGGGTATATCGTACCATGCACCGCACCCAACCCAGTCCACTCCACACTCATTACTCTTCGAAGTGGAAACAATCCATCCCGTCGAAGTTGAAGTTCCAAGCCTCAGAATGGCCGTCCAGCACGGTTTGATGGAGGAAGAAAACGTTCTCCTTCGGCTCGAAGAACTTGACGCTCTCGAAGAAAATAGACTCGTAGTATAGCAAAATCTGGAGTTGTACCGAGCCCAAATGTCACAGGCCTATGACAAGATAACCCATCTCCGAACTTTCAAGAAAGGCGAATTGGTGTTAGTTCTCAAAAGACCGATCATTCCCAATCGACATGCCAAGAGAAAATTCAAGCCAAATTAGGAAGGGCCATACATCATCGAGAAAGTGTTTGACGGAGGATCCTACTAGCTGATAAATTCTGAGGGAGAAAGGCCCATACCACCCATTAATGGCCGATATCTTAAGATATACTACGCGTGAATACTCCAATTCGCAGACGAATTGAGAACACCGGCCCTACGGTCTAGGTCATACATCCTGTAAAACCGTATATAATCCACGGGCGTAAAACGACCCCTATCTCTCTCAAGTCCTACCGGCGAGGCTACATCTGAAGTACCACCAGCAATGAACCTCTATCAATGTGTGATAAAAAAAGAAAGAAAGAAAAGGGTATGTCCATAAGCAAAACGGGCACGGATGAAAACCCAAAAAGTCTCCGTGAGTAAAAACAGCATGACTACCGGGGAGTTTGTGAAAACCCGAAAGGGCGCAAACTTGTGAAAAGAAGATAAAAATACACCCGCAAAGACCTCTCAGCCTTGTGAGGAGAATATCCCCGCGTTAGATCCTTATTGTTGGCTATAGTGCCCTCAAGACAATTATCATATTTGCGGGCATGTGATTATGATGATTGAAGGAGGACCTATACCGGTAGAACAGTCTTACTCAAGATGATAGTATGCTATCTGGTTTGTCTTTATCATCATATACATGTTGATAGAGCCCATAGGATTCTTGCCTGACTACCAGCATTATGATAGCGATCATATACGTGGGAGCTGGGGGATTTATAAGCACATCCTTAAATGTCCCTAGTCATGGGAGTATCGAGACTGGGCATCGATACTCTAGTGTAGACTAGTGTATACTGATCGAGACCCCGACGAGGGGCGGTGGCCAGGTCTCACAAGCCATTGGTGTTAGTTTGTTCACCTAAGATAGTATACAGGCGCTCATTGGGTTATGAGTACACTGGACGGACTCGCCGGGAACGTGCTAGTTGGTATTATACCTATTGTCAGATAGCAGTTCCCAGGTGACATGTATACAGGTTATTCTGTCGACCTAAGATCGTCATTTGTCTTGTGTGAGTTCCCACTGTGCTTTGATTACTACCCTACCACGGCTCAAAGGAGTCGTGCAAACAGGTTTTAGTTGGGTACAGTCCCGAGCCACATAGAGGCAGTGATCGGATCGTCGGGGATCCGTCTCTCCCGGTATTGGGGGTGATGTCGCGTAGTGCACGGGTGGCCATCACCAGAAATCCATGGCCATGGTGGACGAGAATTACCGATCCAGGATCGATAGTTTCTCTGGTGGCGATGGGCTTCATGTCGACACTAAATGTCGCGTTGTTAGGGGTCTGACTTTATCTATGCCCTAGACTCGATATGCGATACTCTTAAACGAACAGACCGGACTGTACGGATATTGTCACTGTCAGGCTCAGTAGGGGTTCAGGATGAGTTTGCTCGTCGGCCTCCCTTTCGCTCAATACCTGGGTAGCCGTTACGTACAGCCAGTGCCGCTGACGTGCTTGTGGCTAAACCTACTGCCAGCGTATTGACGAGACTTTAGAGTCCCACAAGAGGGTTTTCACAGTTTAGGCGATATGGTGTAGATGACGTATGTTGGTACATACAGGTGTCTGATTAAATATGTGCACATACTGCGCATACTTTAATCGGACAGTTGATAATACTAGCGGCTTAGGATTAAGCCGGATTATTAAATCGGGTTTTGATTTAATAATTTATATATGTATTTATATATATGTATTCTAGTATTGTTGTTCACTATTCTTTTTCTCTCTTGGCTATTCGTATTTTGGTACGAATATGCGTATGTGTATTTCGATACATGTATTGGGAAGTATTTCGTATTTATACAGAATAGCTTCTAGAAGATGTGACACCTCATTAATTGATTTTCCTTTTTAGAAAATCATTTAGGGAAATGAGGTGGAGGGGATGAGGTGGCATGAGCATGGTCTTGAGCATGTAGAGAGGTATGGTTCACAATTGTTTATTGGAAAAGGAAATGAGATATTTTGTGCATGAGAGAGAGAGAGGGCAGCCATAACACTTGTGAGGGCTTGGTCATGATTTTTCTTCATTTGCTTCATTGCTTGCATTCTATTCTCACCTCAACACTTAGCCATTCTTGAGTTGCTCATGCCATTGCTTCCTCACCTCCTTTATCATCTATGGTTGCTCCCTTGAGCAATTGAGATGAGAGAAAATTATAGTGATACATTTTCACACCTCCACTCTCTATTGCTAGCAACCTTGGAGCGTCGGTTGTCTCGTTTGTTGAGGCTGAAGCTTGCGCCGTTTCCCTCAGGTGGATCATCGTAGATGGAAGAAGACCGGTAACCAAACTCGATCAATGAACCACTAAGAGCTTGGAATGAAGACCGAAGGACACAGATCAACTCGGTATAACCATTCTAACTTCTTTATTAGCTTGCTAGTTTAGGGTTTAAGGTCGATCCGGGAATCGGGTAATAGTAGCGTCATTTTAGTAAATTTTTATCCCGCATTTGGCCATGGTTTGATGGCCGGGACGCTGTCGTAACCCAACATGGTATCAGAGCCAGTCTTTAAACCCCTTACTAGCTTGTTTAGACGTGCTTAAAAGATCGATCGACGAAAGTTTCCGAAATCACGATTTCATTTTTCAAGTTTCTGCCGATTTTCAAATGTGGTCAAAAAATATTTTCCAGTGGCTTAAAAATCCGTGCAGGCTTTTTTAGGAGTACACAAAAAATTTGAGCTCATGATGCTTCTAAAGAGCCGTAGAACCGTCGCATTTGACCCTTATTTGCGGTGGTTCCGCGGTCATTTAGTAGCAACGGAGCACCAAATTTTTTCTATAGTTTAGTTATATGGAATTGTGATTTTTGACATATATGGTTTTGGCCCAGTTTTCTGTTTGAGTGCTGGATTTGCATTTGGGGCCAATTTGGGAAATTTAGTCGATCAATATTTTAAGTGTGCGTTTAACAGTACATGCATTACTAACTGCGACCGTGAATGTCATTTGATCGGTAAACCCGTCTAACTGCTATATGTTCTTTTAGACGGGTTTGCGAACGTGACATTCATGTTGATGTTCTGTGTTGTGCTGTGATGTTGGTTGGATCGTCGTGGTGGATAGCTTGGGTGCAATATTAGTACAGTTTAGTTTCATTTGTACATTTGATATTGCGGGGCGAGCGTCTGACATGTGGATTGCCGTCACTGCCTGTTTGTATATTATTCTTTTGGGGCACGACCGGGTTGAGGTCGATGTCACCCTTGTACATATTATTTTCTTTTCCGAACTAGGATTACCCTGCGGTGGAGTGCATGAGTAGCCGGGTTCTAGAGGGCAACGGGTCTGCATCTCATGGCGTTGAGACGGAGGGGAGCTTACTCTAGAATTGGCGGGCTATTCGCCGTACTCGTAGGGGGTATAGGTTGACCCAGGATGGGTGCTTAAGTTACCAGATTCCGTGAAGTGCTGGGTGGCCCATTCACGTTCTTGAAGGGGGTTGCCTCACTTCTGGTTTTGGCGGGTAACTTGTTGCGCTCGTAGGGGTCTAGATTTCATTGCACAGGTTATCCACACGACAGGGAACGTCGGGTCTCATTTGCGGCTCAAGTGAAACCCGGGGCTCTAAGATTATCCACCATTCTGTGTTGCTTCTGTGATATTGCATTATATCTTGCCTGGGACGATTGTTATATATATTTATATATACTAGTAGATATTGTATATGTTTTGCATCCGCGCTAGCTCAGTCCCCGCTCTGTCGTTAGTTAAGTAACCTAACGGGTGATGACGGGACCCAGTGGCGAATGCAGATGGCATATACGTATATTTTATTTTCGTTCTTTTCTGGTGTGATTAATTGATGGGACTGCGTTGACTCTTATCAATGCAGGGATAAAACAAACCTATATGATGTTGTTGGAACCAAGTTTTTTAAAACTGACATTACAGACGTTCTCTTTTGCTTTGCATAGTGGTATTCGGTTATGAATATCCAGCACCTCATTCGACGAGGTGTCACGCCCCGCTTCCCAAAATACGGAAAATGAGGGATGACTAGGCCAGCCATGCTCCTACGGTCAAGGAATAATCCCGCCATAGTCACACTTCGGCTTCTAGTATTACATCGTAATCAGTAAACAAAGCACAGCAGTAAAGGAATTACATCACTAAATTATTACATTAAAATCCATTGTTCACAAATTACAAATAATAAGAAGGGTTACTAACCAAGTCCAATTACACGATCCCTTTTATGGAAAGCAGAAAAGAAATAAAATCACTCCAGACTAGATCTCCGTCAGCTCGAAAGGTAAATCCGACTCCTACGCTGGTCCTTCCACGAGATCTGAGCATGCATACTCAGGTCGTCAAAGCGATGTAATAGCAATTTATATAATAATGATGTGAAACAGGCAAGTAAGGTAATAACAGTGAAAGTAAAATGCGGTTAATCACTATGTCACTAAATGATGCAAAGTGTGATCTGTGTCCCTATCGGTCTCTAAGTCATGTTTGAAATCGTATAGTGGAAAGGAGGATCATGTTTAACAGGAGTCTTGTACATACCCGAGACAATGGCCCACATGCCCGGGACATGACCATGTCAGCCGGATCGCTAGATCCTACCTAATATATATATCACTGCTCGAATGATCATCCTCTAAAACACGGTCCCGCTAAATACGATACTCTTTCAACTTCGATTTCCCCCTTTTCCCCAGGTTTACACTATTTATAATTTTGATTTAGTCGTGTACAAGTATACTTGGCACGGTTTTATCACTGTTCACGGTATTAATCATGTCACGAATCATTCACTTTCCATTGGTGTACTTGACACTCCTAAACCAATATCATTCACGCACGATAATGCAATGTCCACTGATCACTAACACGCACTAACACTATGTATATGGCAATTGGGTAAGATATGTGTATGTATGCCGTTAACAAGTCATGTATGTTATGAACCAATATGCACGTCATCAACTTACGAAAATTGCATTAATTCATATGTTCAGAATTCAATGAAATGATACAAATACGATAATAAGTACACTCTATCAGCAGTTCATCAAAATTGGTTTCAGTTCAATCGGGTTTCCGATATTCAAGTTGCAGCCGTTTCATTTTAAGTGCTCGCTGCAGGAAATTCAGTTTCTGAACTGAA
Organism: Agapanthus africanus; assembly: GCA_030015575.1. NCBI lineage: Eukaryota > Viridiplantae > Streptophyta > Magnoliopsida > Asparagales > Amaryllidaceae > Agapanthus > Agapanthus africanus. The sequence continues at coordinate 122,512,025 of CM057350.1, read as the reverse complement.
CGTCCGTTTCGCGACGCGAATTTCACCCAGTTGGGATCGGAATTTAGCGACACTGCTGTTGAATAAAATCTAGGGTTTCCAATAGGGTGTTCAACGCAATAGACATATTCTCAATTGTATCTGTACGTCAAAAGTGTCGCACTGTTCAACACTAGTATGTCAATTCTGATTCTGTTTTGGACTGTTATACATCCTGTTCTTTTAAATTACAGATTAAATAGCAAACGATGATAAAACGGGATAAAACCACTTGTATTGTTTAGCTAACAGATTCGCATTTAATAACCTACAGATTTCCGCAACATACGAGTTCAGGAAACAAGGCGGCACACATTACGGAACAGTAAACAGTAACCAGAGTCGCTCTGGACTGCAGTCCAGAGCCGCACTCCGACCCAATTATCGTCACAATTCCAGTACAGAAACCATTAGAAACTTGCATAGGATTATATTTCGTCGAGTCGGCTTCGATTTGAGCTCTCGAACGCATCATTTCAATATGTACATAATTTATGGTGATTTTAACAATTTTCAGATGCGGAAATTTCCAGTTTTCGCGGGTGTATTTGGGGGTATTCATTTTAGTCATTAACAGTCATATTTTCCAGTGAAAGTTATACAAAGTATTCATTATCACACGGGCCAGCATAGGAAATCCAATTCCGTCAAATTAGATGAATATTTTCATTGGGATCATGCATCGAACAGGTATGTCATATAATTTATCGGAAATTGTAAATCTGTAATTTATACGATTTGAGTTTGTAACACGAATAAATTAGCATGTAGCAAGTAAAGTACTTGCCTGGAAACGTTTTGGCGATGCACGACAGCGGCAACGTCACGAACGCGCGACGAACGGCGTGGTTTGGTTTCACGGCCTCGGCTCGCGATTCGTGTTCGACGTCGGAGTTGTCCGAGGGTGGCTCGTGTTTGCTGGAAGCGGAGGGGGATGCTCTGTGGATCTTCGGGGATGTTCTGGGATCGACGATGGTCGGCGGTGTTGCTCCGGCGATGGGCAACAGTAAGGGTGTTGCGATGTGGGTTTTGGAGAGAGAGAGAGAGAGGTAGTAGGGCTCGGTTTGGAGTGATGGTGACGATGCTGAGGATGTAGAAGGTCGATGAGGTGTTTCAGATGCAGTGGGGGCTCGTCGGCGTCGAGTGCAGGCGGTGACCGTGGTCGGGTGTGAGTGGGTTTGGGAGTGCAGGGGACTCGGTGAAGCAGTGAAAGGAAAGATGGTGGCTTGGGTTTGTGAGAGGGAGTGGTGGGGTCGACGAGGAGGTTGTCGTCGTCGTCGTCGGTGAGGTGAGCGGGGTTGGGTGCTTGGTGGGTTTTTTTCTGTGGATAGAGAGAGTTGAGGAGTTTGAGAAAGAGTGTGAAGGAGCAGTGAGGTTGAGACGAGGAGTTTGAGAGTAAGGGGAGACAAGAAGAGGTTGAGGGGTGTGCGGACGTGGGGCGCGATCGAGGGCGACGTGGGCGCGAGGGGGAAGAGCTCGGGGACGTGGGTCGCGATGGAAAAATATGAGCGGGAACAGCTTTGCAACGAGGGGGAGAAGAGATTTAAACGGGTCGGGTAGTTTGCTGCGGGCACGGGCTGGGCTTAGAAGCTTGGGCCGAGGATTAAATAAATTCCATTTTATTTTTTTGTGTTCCTGGGCTGAGGAGGGGAACGGGCCGGCTTAGGGTTGGGTTTTAATTTTAAAGAAGGAAATTGATTTATTTTGTGGGGGAGAAATTAGGGTGGGCCGGCAGGGAAAATAGTGGATTGATTTAATCGTTTTGTGCTGATTTTGGATGCAGGTTTAATTCATTTGATTTTCTTTGGGTTGGCTGGGGTATTATTAATATGTATATGGTTTTGGGTTTTGATTTTTAGTTTAGGCTTTGACTTAAAGGTTTGGAAAATTTTAAATACTAACCTTTAGCAACCAATTCCATACAAAAGTACGAGGGAAAAGGAAAAGAAAAACTCGGGGAATTAGGGAAAATAGAAAACTTTTATTGAGATGGGAACGGAGATTTACATCATAACCCCCTTACAAAAATTTCTTCCTCGAAATTTAACAAGGATATAATGAAGCAAAGTACTAAACAAAGTGATGTGGATAACGAGCACAGATATCTTCCTCCCGCTCCCAGGTGGATTCTCCCGGGGAACGACCGCCCCAAAACACTCGAACTAACAGAATGATCTTGTTCTTCAGCACTTTCTCTCTGCGGTCGAGGATGGTAATGGGCTGCTCCTCGTATGATAGATCGGTACTCAAAACTAGCTCCGAATAGTCCAGGACATGGCTCTCATCCCGAACATAACGCCGCAACTGTGACACGTGGAAGGTATTGTTGACACCAGCTAGCGATGGAGGCAAGGCAAGTCGGTAGGCCACCTCGCCTACTCGCTCTAGCACCTCAAAAGGTCCGATAAAACGGGGACTGAGCTTTCCCCGACCTCCGAACCTGATAACTCCACGGGTAGGGGAGATCTTCAGGAACACGTGATCTCCGACTTCAAATTCTAGTGCCCTTCTGCTGGTTTCTGCCCAACTCTTCTGTCGATACTGAGTCGTCTTAATACGCTGCCTGATCATTTGGACCTTGTCGACTGTCTGAACAATGAGCTTGGGACCCAATAATCTTCGCTCTCCCACATCATCCCAACACACTGGGGATCGACACTTCCGCCCATAAAGTGCTTCGAAAGGAGCCATCTGGATGCTAGCCTGGTAACTGTTGTTATAGGAAAACTCGACTAGATGCAGATGGTCTTCCCAGGAACCCTGAAAGTCCAACATACAGGCTCTCAACATATTCTCGAGCGTCTGAATCGTACGCTCGGATTGTCCATCCGTCTACGGGTGATAAGCTATGCTGAACTTGAGGCGGGTACCCAAGCTCTCCTGTAAGCTCCTCCAAAAGTGCGACACGAATCTGGTGTCCCGATCTGACACAATGCTGACTGGAACACCGTGAAGTCGCACTATCTCCTGCATATATCTCTCTGCCAGTGACTCTGTATACTGCCCCACTCGGAATAGTATGAAGTGTGCAGCTTTCGTGAGGCGATCGACGATAACCCAAATGGCGTTGTTGCCTCTAGGGCTCCGTGGTAAGGCCGTCACGAAATCCATGGTAATGTGCTCCCACTTCCATTCTGGTATCGGAAGCGGTTGCAGAAATCCTGCTGTCCTCTGATGTTCCACTTTCACCTGATGGCATACTAAGCATCTGGATACGAACCTCGCAATTTCCCGCTTTATTCCGTTCCACCAAAAGTGCTTCTTTAGGTCTCGATACATCTTCGTACCTCCCGGATGCACAGAATAAGCCAAACTATGCGCTTCAGCCAGTACTTCTTCTTGAACATCTCTCTTGGGTACGCAGAGTCTGCTACCGAATCTCAGAGAACCATCTTCATGTATGATTAGGTCCGTTCTCAGCCCGGCTTCTACCTGCGCTCTGAACTTTTGCAATCGAGGATCATCCGCTTGTGCAGCCTTGATGCGATCCACAAGGGAAGACTGCACCTGTAGTTGCCAAAGTTGACTGAGTGCGCCCGGTGTAACGACTTCAAGATCGAGCCTCTGAAAGTCCTCAATAATGCTCCTCTGACTGGTCAACATCATGACCGCTGGCTTGCGACTGAGCACATCTGGTACAACATTCACTTTCCCCGAGTGATACTGAAGGTCCAAGTCATAATCTGCCATCAGCTCTAGCCATCGGCGCTGCCTCATGTTTAATTCCTTCTGAGTGAAGACGTACTTCAAACTTTTATGATCTGTGTACACCTCCACTTTCTCGCCCAATAGATAGTGCCTCCAAATTTTCAACGCAAAGACTACTGCAGCTAACTCCAAGTCATGCGTAGGATAGTTCTTCTCATGATTTCTCAGTTGTCGAGAGGCGTAAGCAACCACTCGGCCGTGCTGTATCAGAACACCGCCTAATCCCTTCCCTGAGGCATCACTGTGTATCATTAAACTGCCGGAATCATCTGGTACTGTAAGGATAGGCGCCGTGGTTAACTTCTGCTTCAGTGTGCCAAAAGCCTGTGTACACTCCTCTATCCATGCAAACGGTACATCCTTCCGTGTCAGCCTCGTCAATGGTTCAGCGATTCTTGAGAAGTCTTGGATGAATCTCCGATAATAACCTGCCAATCCCAGAAAACTCCTGATCTCGGCCACTGACTTCGGCGTTGGCCAATCTCTGACAGATTCTATCTTTGCCGGGTCCACTGAGATGCCTTCGCCCGAAACAACGTGTCCCAAAAACTGAACCTTGTCGAGCCAGAATTCACACTTGCTTAGTTTCGCATACAGCTTCTCTTCCCGAAGAATTTGTAGAACCATGCGCAAATGCTCGACATGCTCCTCCCGGGTCTTCGAGTAGACAAGCATGTCGTCGATAAACACAACGACAAACGTGTCCAAATGCTTTGAAAACACCCTGTTCATCAAGTCCATGAATATCGCTGGGGCATTGGTAACACCGAACGGCATCACAAGGAACTCGTAATGTCCGTATCGGGTCCGGAAAGCCGTCTTGCATACATCCTCGGCTGCTACTCTGATTTGATGATATCCAGAACGGAGATCCAACTTCGAGAATACCTTGGCCCCACTTAACTGATCGAATAAGTCGTCGATGCGTGGGATTGGGTACTTGTTCTTTATTGTGACCTTGTTCAGCTCCCGATAATCTATACACATCCGTAGCGATCCATCCTTCTTCTTCACTAACAGAACCGGTGCACCTCACGGTGAAACACTTGCCCGGATAAATCCCTTCTTCAATAGTTCTTCAATTTGTTTCTTCAACTCCGCCAACTCAACTGGTGTCATTCTGTATGGGGCCTTGGATACTGGTGCCGTACCTGGAGTCAAATCGATCGAGAACTCTAAGATGCGAGGAGGTGGTAGACCTGGTAGATCTTCAGGAAATACGTCCAGAAAGTCCCGAACAATCTCTGGGGCTGGGCTCTCATCAATCTCCATAGCTGTCAGCTCCTTGGGCTTGGCTCTGTACTTGGCTGGCTCCAAAGATTCGCTTCCGCCCTCAAAAATAAACTCCGGGTGATTGGGAATACGGAAGATCACCTTCCTTGCACGACAATCAATAACTGCATGGAAGGTGCTCATCCAATCCATCCCGAGAATTGTGTCATAACTGCCTGTCCCAATCAGAAGGAAATTCGCATAGAATTCCCTGCCACACACTACAACCGAACATGATCTACATTCTTGACTAGATATTATAATGCCATTACCCGTATGTATCTCCCAGCCCTTGGTTAGTGGTTCATGTGGTATGGAGTGTGTATCAATGAAATGCTCCGATATAAAGCAGTGCGTTGCCCCAGAATCAAATAGTACTCTAGCTGGTAAGGAATGTACGAGTAGAGTACCTGTAACAACGTCTCCTGACGCCTCTGCCTGCTCGGCGGTCAAGGTGAAGGCCCGTCCCTGACCGCGACCTGTAAAGGATTGCCTCTGCTCCTGTGCCCTTTGCTGCGGCGGTCCAGAACCTCCCTGTATCTCTGCTCGCTCAGGGCAACCGCTAATCCTGTGCTGACTGGACCCGCAAATCAAGTACTGTCTCTTGGCACGGCGACAGTCCTTCTGGGTATGCACATCTCTATTGCAGTAGCCGCAAACTACGTTACGTCTCTGGGGGCGATGCTGTGGCACGAACGGACGCTTCATTTGTGTCGTTCCAGGCCTATGAACCGGTATGGCTCCTCGAGAAGGTGCAGGGGTACGTGCTGGAATGACTGGTGGCTTCCTGAACTTGTTGATCAATTGCTCCTGAACTCTCGCCGCGTTGAGTACCTGTGCAAAAGTCTGCAACTCTAGTGATGCAATCAACTGCTGCAGCTCGAAATCAAGTCCCTGCAAGAAGCGTCTGGCCCTAGTGGCCTCTGAGGCGACCATTTATGGAGCAAAACGGCTCAGACGGTTAAACTCTGCCGCATATACGTCCACTGGACGTCCATTTTGCTTCAATAGAATAAATCTTTCCTCCATCTCTGTCTTGACGGTGGAAGGGAAATAATGGTCTAGGAAGCACTCCTTAAATTTGCCCCATTCAATCGGCCTGTCCAACCTGCTTTCTTCCACTGACCACCATGTACGGGCTTCATCTTCCAATTGGATCTTTATCACGTCCACCCTATCTTCATCTGGTACCCTGGTGGCTGTCAGTAAGTTCTCCATGTTCACTAACCATTGCTCGGCCTCGAGGGGTTCAGCTAGCCCTGTGAACGCAGCTGGATGCAACCTCCGGAAGTCTGATACGGTACCAGTCCTAGCAGGGTAAGCTGGTGGAGTAGGGCCCTCGGGGGCGGTAATGAGTGCGGAGGGTCCTCCTGCAGCGGTAATCTCCCTGAGTCCCTCAGCGAGTAAGTCTGTCTTCCTCTCCTGAGCTTCCGCGAGATAGGTCAGTGCACTAAGTATTCTTTCCGTGCGGTCCTGAGTACTGGAGTCCGAGGAGGGGTCGCTCGGGGATGTCATATCGCTGGAAGATTCAAAAGGACAAGATCAGATTAAAGGATGAAAATCAGGAATAGTGAAATGAAAATAATGTAATACATTATAGTTAATGTTATCCCTTGTTACAAACCCTGGTTCTGATACCAACAAAACCATGTCATGCCCCGCTTTCCAAAATACGGAAAACGAGGGATGACTAGGCCAGCCATGCTCCTACGGTCAAGGAATAATCCCGCTATAGTCACACTTCGGCTTCTAGTATTACATGGTAATCAGTAAACAAAGCACAGCAGTAAAGGAATTACATCACTAAACTATTACATTAAAATCCATTGTTCACAAATTACAAATAACAAGAAGGGTTACTAACCAAGTCCAATTACACGATCCCTTTTATGGAAAGCAGAAAAGAAAGAAAATCACTCTAGACTAGATCTCCGTCAGCTCGAAAGGTAAATTCGACTCCTGCGCTGGTCCTTCCATGAGATCTGAGCATGCATACTCAGGTCGTCAAAGCGAGGTAATAGCAATTTATATAATAATGATGTGAAACAGGCAAGTAAGGTAATAACAGTGAAAGTAAAACGCGGTTAATCACTATGTCACTAAATGATGCAAAGTGTGATATGTGTCCCTATCGGTCTCTAAGTCATGTTTGAAATCATATAGTGGAAAGGAGGATCATGTTTAACAGGAGTTTCATACATACCTGAGACAACGGCCCACATGCCCGGGACATGACCCTGTCAGCCGGATCGCTAGATCCTACCTAATATATATATCACTGCTCGAATGATCATCCTCTAAAACACGGTCCCGCTAAATACGATACTCTTTCCACTTCGATTTCCCCCTTTTCCCCAGGTTTACACTATTTATAATTTTGATTTAGTCGTGTACAAGTATACCAATGGCACGGTTTTATCACTGTTCACGGTATTAATCACTGTCACGAATCATTCACTTTCCATTGGTGTACTTGACACTCCTAAACCAATATCATTCACGCACGATAATGCAATATCCACTGATCACTAACACGCACTAACACTATGTATATGGCAATTGGGTAAGATATGTGTATGTATGCCGTTAACAAGTCATGTATGTTATGAACCAATATGCACGCCATCAACTTACAAAAATTGCATTAATTCATATGTTCAGAATTCAACGAAATGATACAAATACAGTAATAATTACACTCTGTCAGAAGTTCATCAAAATTGGTTTCCGTTCAATCGGGTTTCCGGTATTCAAGTTGCAGCCGTTTCATTTTAAGTGCTCGCTGCAGGAAATTCAGTTTCTGAACTGAACGTCCGTTTCGCGACGCGAATTTCACCCAGTTGGGATCAGAATTTAGCGATGCTACAGTTGAATAAAATCTAGGGTTTCCAATAGGGTGTTCAACTCAACAAACTGATTCTCAATCGCGTCTGTACGTCAAAAGTTTCGCACTGTTCAACACTAGTATGTCAATTCTGATTCTGTTTTGGACTGTTATACATCCTGTTCTTTTAAATTACAGATTAAATAGCAAACGGCGATAAAACGGGATAAAACCACTTGTATTGTTTAGCTAACAGATTCACCTTTAATAAACTGCAGAGTTCCGCAACATACGAGTTCAGGAAATAAGGCGGCACACATTACGGAACAGTAAACAGTAACCAGAGTCGCTCTGGACTGCAGTCCAGAGCCGCACTCCGACCCAATTATTGTCACAATTACAGTACAGAAACTATTAGAAACTTACATAGGATTATAGTTCGTCGAGTCGGCTTCGATTTGAGCTCTTGAACGCATCATTTCAATATGTACATAATTTATGGTGATTTTAACAATTTTCAGATGCGGAAATTTCCAGTTTTCGCGGGTGTATTTGGGGGTATTCGTTTTAGTCATTAACAGTCATATTTTCCAGTGAAAGTTATACAAAGTATTCATTATCACACGGGCCAGCATAGGAAATCCAATTCCGTCAAATTAGATGAATATTTTCATTGGGATCATGCATCGAACAGGTATGTCATATAATTTATCGGAAATTGTAAATTTGTAATTTATACGATTCGAGTTTGTAACACGAATAAATTAGCATGTAGCAAGTAAAGTACTTGCCTGGAAACGTTTTGGCGATGCACGACAGCGGCAACGTCACGAACGCGCGACGAACGGCGTGGTTTGGTTTCGCGGCCTCGGCTCGCGATTCTTGTTCGACGTCGGAGTTGTCCAAGGGTGGCTCGTGTTCGCTGGAAGCGGAGGGGGATGCTCTGTGAATCTCCGGGGATGTTCTGGGATCGACGATGGTCGGCGGTGTCGCTCCGGCGATGGGCAACAGTAAGGGTGTTGCAATGTAGGTTTTGGAGAGAGAGAGAGAGGTAGTGGGGCTCGGTTTGGAGTGATGGTGACGATCCTGAGGATGTAGAAGGTCGATGAGGTGTTTCAGATGCAGTGGGGGCTCATCGGCGTCGGGTGCAGGCGGTGACCGTGGTCGGGTGTGAGTGGGTTTGGGAGTGCAGGGGGCTCGGTGAAGCAGTGAAAGGAAAGATGGTGGCTTAGGTTTGTGAGAGGGAGTGGTGGGGTCGACGAGGAGGTTGTCATCATCGTCGTTGGTGAGGTGAGCGGGGTTGGGTGCTCGGTGGTTTTTTTTTCTGTGGATAGAGAGAGAGTTGAGGAGTTTGAGAAAGAGTGTGAGGGAGCAGTGAGGTTGAGACGAGGAGTTTGAGAGTAAGGGGAGACAAGAAGAGGTTGAGGGGTGCGCGGACGTGGGGCGCGATCGAGGGCGACATGGGCGCGAGGGGGAAGAGCTCGGGGACGTGGGTCGCGATGGAAAAATATGAGCGGGAACAGCTTTGCAACGAGGGGGAGAAGAGATTTAAACGGGTCGGGTAGTTTGCTGCGGGCACGGGTTGGGCTTAGAAGCTTGGGCCGAGGATTAAATAAATTCCATTTTATTTTTTTGTGTTTCTGGGCTGAGGAGGGGAACGGGCCGGCTTAGGGTTGGGTTTTAATTTTAAAGAGGGAAATTGATTTATTTTGTAGGGGGGAAATTAGGGTGGGCCGGCAGGGAAAATAGTTGATTGATTTAATCGTTTTGGGCTGATTTTGGATGAAGGTTTAATTCATTTGATTTTCTTTGGGTTGGCTGGGGTATTATTAATATGTATATGGTTTTGGGTTTTGATTTTTAGTTTGGGCTTTGACTTGAAGGTTTGGAAAATTTTAAATACTAACCTTAAGCAACCAATTCCCTACAAAAGTACGAGGAAAAAGGAAAAGAAAAACTCGGGGAATTAGGGAAAATAGAAAACTTTTATTGAGATGGGAACGGGGATTTACATGAGGCAAGGGCCGAGATCCCTTCATCAGGAGTGACCCCTTGAGTAAAAGTTTGCGTCAACGTAATAACTTCACTATAGCCGTTTCCTTTTGCTTTGCATCGTGGTATTCAGTTTGGAATATCCTGCACCTCATTCGATGAGGAAAGAGCCGAGATCTCTTTACCGGGAGTGACCTCTTTAGCAAAAGTTTGCATCACTATATATTTGTAAAACCACTTAGATTCCTTCAACGATATCAAGTTCATTGCGTTAAAGGTTTTTCGCCAAAAACCAGCCGTAGCCCTCCGTCATTTCTTACATGTATTACTTAGTATTCCTGCTGTGTATGTTGACCTCTATCAAGGAACAATGCTTGGTAGCTGGGTAATGCTTGTTTGTTGCATATATATGCGATTAGTTAGAACATTCGCACGGTCATTTTAACCTCTGTCAAGGGCACGTGCGGGTGGGTCCAAGTTAATCCAGGACAATGACGGGTTGAACTTGTCTTGCGACTTATGATATGTTGACCTCTGTCAAGGTCATAAGCCGCTTGGGGTAAAAATCACATCAGGGTTTTCAAACATACAGGAAACTTGCCAGGCTTGCGCATACCTTCTGGAGTGTGGTGACTTGAGTGGCTTCCATCAAGTTATCATGCGATGATAGTTGGATCCCGATTCCCACCGATGAGTAGGATTACTCCTCAGGTGATTCTGACTAATTCTCCTTTTGGGTTTGGAGGAGAATTTGAGGAAGCAGTGGGAGCCATCCTGATTAGATAAACTGATTAACCATTTTGATCTAGATTAGAGTGTACGCTGAGTGTTTCTTTTCTCACTCTCAGGCAGCGACTATGTCCCGACCCTAAACAAAAACTCATGAACCAAGTTAACCGAACCTTCTTAAAACACTTTGGCTTTTGGAATGTCACGGTGTCGCATATATCCTTGCCACTTCTATGTCACCTTTGCATTTTTCCAGAACATCTCATATCATTACGAATATCCACTTCCATTGGATAAATCCATCGTATAGTTACATACGAACTCGAAGGAACTTTTTCGAGGATGGATTCTGGTTCTGGAGAGATTGAATAACATTATTCGGTTGTTTTTTCCCTTTATCTTCTCTCATATTGTGAGGGCTCCTAGGATTAGGAGAGGGTACATCTATTGAGCTTATTGGATAGTCTTCTTCTAAACCTTAGGCTGGTGCCGAAGGGTAGGGAAGGAAGAAAACCAATTGGCCTAAAGATGGTGTACAGAAGGTAATAAGTAAAGAAAAATAAAGGGATTAGAATAAGGGCAAAGAAAATTGTGACCGCCACCATTCATGACAAAACCGTATATACCCCTGCCACTCCCACATCCACTTTGATTTCTCCAGAACACTTTGCATCACTACAGATATCCACTTCCATTGGATATGCCATCGTATAGTTACATACAAACTCGAAGGAATTCGTTCCAGATTCGAGGATGGTTTACGGTTCAGGAGAAATAGAATAGGATTATTCATATGTCTTTTCTCTTTACCTTCTCTCAAGTTGTGAGGGCTCCTAGGATTAGGAGAGTACACCTATTATGCTTATTGGATAGTCTTCTTCCAAACCTTAGGCTGGTGCCGAAGGGTAGGGAAGGAAGAAAACCAATTAGCCTAAAGAAGGTGTATAGAAGGTAATAAATAAAGACATAATAAAATGATTGGAGTGAGTGCAGGTAAGTATATGGTTACTGTCATGAATCAGGATAGTGGAAGAGGCGTTACTAGGAATACTAGTTAACCCCTTTTGAAATATTTTCATGTTTCAGTTTCACTATGCGATGTTAATTGAAAACTGTTTTCCCAATTGGAATCTAACTCCAGGGTATGTATTTACCAGATCAGTTTTTCACATCTGTATGCTATTACGGATGGTGAGTGGAAGTAAGATATTGGGAATTAGGTGATTAGATCCTCATTATATCGGAATTCATTGTAATTGGTGAAATTTGAGGAAATCATCTGGATTTTGCCGGATGGCAAATATTTGGTTTTGAATATCCGTTGTTATGCTCCAATTTCAAACCGATATATCTGTACGTTTATTTTCTAAAGTGAGATATAACTTTTTGAAATTATGTCTATGACATTTACCTATATTAGTTAGTGATTAGGTAAGGTGCATTCAACAGCGGTGTAATTCTTCTTAACCATAGTACAGTTTTTCAACCAACGACGCACATGGTTTGAGTTATTGAACTCAAGAGACTTATACAAAGTATTGTATGTTGTTCAGTGTCCATTAGGACAATGGGGTTGGTACTCATACTATATTCTGTTTATTCATAACTTCTCTAGTTCTAGACAAGTATTTCGTTGAAATACAAGGTTCAGATTTTGAGAAGTTATAGGTATAAGAATAAAGTAGAGAACCATTTGTTGGAAGTATCAGGATTCTTCGAGATAGTCGAAGATGTAGATACTTGTGTTTGGTATTCCGTTGATAGTAGTGGTTTTGAGAACTTGCTTCTCTTTCAGGTCACTCATATATGGATGCACTCCTAGATGAGTAATGCTGATTGGCCTTTTTTCCATTTGGTTAATATGCACAGGAGACAGCTGCATGATTTGAATTTGGTTCCAATTAAATTAGTGCTTTTGTTTCTATATTGTATATATATATAATCAATTTATATCGTAACGATGTTAAGGTATAGGGAGTTGTCCGGCTGATGCTTAAAACCAGAATCCGGATAAACTTAAGGCACGTTTCAGTAATGATTGTTTGTGGGTTATCCCGGGCTTTGACAAGGGATAATTTTCTACCATCAGGAAGATCAATATTTATATTGTTCTTGACTCGCCACAGTTTTAGTAAAATGGATTTTTTCAGAAAACAGAAGTGGGAGAATGGTAGAACTGGAAGTGATTCTAGAACCACAAACGATCACTGAAGATTTAATAGAACCGAAGGATTCAGTTGTTTTCGACGTTCTATTAGCCACTCCGTAGATTTGGTGGGTAACCTCAGGCACCCGAGAGGTACTTCGGTCTTCTCAGAGACAGTGACAGGGAGCTTCTTGTTTACCCAGACTTGCCATTGCTGCTATTCTAGACTATAAGACCCGGCAGGAGGATGAGTATAGCGTCGTTCTAAACTAGCTTTATAAGTGGACGTGTATATGACTCTGCCAGAGGGTGGTTGTATTCAGTGGGAGCAGCTGAAGTATAGTGGGCAAGTAGCTTATGTCTATTTATAGACTAAAGCAGGTATAGCAGAAATATATCATCTATTTTTGATGTGACAATCATAGGCCTTGACCTCATCAGAATAAGAGATGGATCTGGTAAGAAGGTAGTAGAGAGTGATGTCCAGGTATTGGGAGGACATGCACTTGATAGGAAGAAATATTCCTATACTACGATCGGTTATACTGTGGTTGTCATAAAGTTGTTTCTCCACATAGGATATGGATATAATATCAGGGTTTCTGGTTACTAGATCTAGATTTGGGAAGTATCCTAATCTGGGTACTTTGACATTATTCTAAAGGTATTTTAGAATGGATGACTCCTGGCATGGTGGTGTACCTGCAGGTGATGGAGTCACCCTCTTTAAAGGTGTCTTACAGAGTAAAGGGGAGAGGGATCCGCATGATTAGCATATCACTTGCTTAGGCAATTGAGTTAATCATGAAATGTCAAGTACCACACCAGATGTTGTTTTTTGCACTAGCTGCAATAAGCAGATATATTAATCCAATTCTGGAGAAACGTTGGGAAGCCGTTATTGAACATAAATGGATGTTCTTGGGAAATGATTACAGCAGCCTCCTTTGGGAGACAATTATCATTTCAGGCTTCTAAGGTGACCTGGATGACAGAGTGACTGTCAGAGTTATAGTTTTCCTTCTTTGGAGGGACAGTATGTTGGACAAGTGGTCGAAGCGGATACTGTGGAAGGCATGGTGTCACGCCTCGCTTCCCAGTGTACGGCGAAGGGGACGCGGCGAGGTCCGCTACGTATGTACTCAGAAGTACATACGCTAAGCGTAGCTAAGCAATATAGAGTAATTACACAAGAGACAAGAGTATAAAAAGAACAACAACTTTTATTTATTAACATTCTTTGTACAATACATGCAAAGGAAAATACAACTGAAATAAAGATGCCTAAACAGTGGCATAACAGGAAATGGAAAGTACTGAAAAGAAAAGTGTACAATGAAATTATACTGCAGGGTCTTCGGCAAATTGCTCCAAGTCTTCTTGTGTTGGCTCAACTTCTGCCGGGTCCAGGTCACCTGACGACATTCAAAGAAGAGAGAAACAGAATGTCGTCAGCGAACAGATCGCTCGGTAAGTCCCAAAGGTAAGAGGGAAGTAGAGAAGACAGAATAAGAAGGTACATTTTTTTTTAAAATGTAAACTATTGTTGTAATGTTATGTTATCGCTGTTGTTTGTAGCTTGGTACAGAAGGATGCCAGTGTATACGAGGGGGGTCTCTATATGCTAGAGACCAGGGCAAACGGAAAGTACAAGGAACCGTTAAGCCACGGTACAACAGCAATGGGATTCAGGTTAGGTGTCTTAATCTGACCACCTCGTGCCACCTTTAACACCTTCCGTACCAATCTACCCCTTAAACCCCGTAGTGTTTTAAGATTATTGTTGTATTGTATTGTGTAAGTTGGGTGACTGACCAAAACCATGATATCAGTAAACATGTTGTAACTGCATAATCAGGTAAATGGAATAACAGGATAATGGATGTATATCCATGGTTTGATTCAGTCAAAATGAATAGATTGTTAACTGGATTCAGGGATTCATGTATTCATATCGAGTTGGAATATAAAAGAATATAGATTGACTTGAATCATATTCAAGTTAGAAATAGTCAGACTCTAACCCGAGTCAGACTAAAAGAAGGATAATTTGAAGTTCGATATTTGTTAGGGTATTTATTGTAATTTATAAAACTTGAGGGGGTTTTATGTAAAAAGTACTATTGTATAGTTTTCAAGATACACCTCAAGTATTTATTATTCGTCTTTATAGTTATACTGAGTGTAAGTTTTATTTGTGTTAGTCTAGTGAATATATCCTAATAAAAGTATTAATTTATAATATTGATTTATTTGAAATTCATGGTATTTTAATGTAACTTTTAATCTTGTAATTTTTAGAAAAAGTGGAAACTTTATCTTATAATAAAATAGGCGTTTAAATAATAAATATACATATGTTTATATAAGAATAATTTTATATAAATATTTTATTTTCCAAAAATCTCATTTTTCTTAAATGTCGTATTTTAAACCTTTCGAGACCGAATGCTCCTTGCGGAGGTCTGAATCTAGCACTACTAGGCTCGAGGGTGCACGATAAACCATACAATCCCTAACGAGTTCCCCAAAGGTGGGTTGTAGTGGCGCTTTGCAAAGATTTAATAAATACCATTCATTTAGAAAAACGGTTTTATAAATATAAGGTATTTATTTGTAAAAGGATGTAAATTTCCGTATTTTAGTTTCTATGGTTTCCTAAGCCAACTAGCCTATTTCTAAGGTCTAAACGACAAGTCGTTAGAAGCCTCAAATCGCCTCTTCACCGCCAATTGTGGCCAGATAAGTACAAGTGAGGAGGGAGGGATCCGCTCACGAATCGTGAGGCGGGTCTTTTAAAGTTACCCAAGCTCACTTGCCTAGTCTAGACACCACAAAGTCAGTTTAGATAAACGATCTATGTCCACAACTTATCGTATTTTCCTAGTAAGAACCATTTACTAAAAAGTGAAACAAATCTAAAATATTTAAGAATGGTTTTATGAAGATTATGGTATTTTAATGTAAAGTCTTGTATTTTCGTATTCTAAATTTTGGGAATATCAATTAAGGTTGTATTTGCGTGTGTGTGGAGGTAGGTCATTACCTCATGACTTATTTTAAGGTTTAGTGAAGTTTAGAGGTTAAATATGATATATTAAACATGAAGGTATTTAAGTGTAAGAATACGGTATTTGTAAACGTTATCATTTCATGTGTGAAAACTCATTCAAATTGATTTCTACAAGTTTAGTGATCAAGATGAACATGTTTAGGAATGAGGGAATTGATTAGAAAAAGAAAAAATAAACTTTATGGTATTATTGTGAAAATAATACGATATTACAAGAAAGTTATCATTTCATGTGAGAAACTTTGTCCAAATTAATTTTTATATGATTAATAGTCATCATGGATATGTTTAGGTGTTATGGATTAGGTGACAAGTGGGATTTTGTAGAAAAACCGAGTCGGAAATCGGTTTGTTCCGATTTCCGTCGGGTTTCATAATTCCGTATTTTAAGAAATAGAAAAGAGAGAAGAATGGGACTTACGGGTTTCAAACTCTTCTAAAGAGTAAAGAGGAACTAGGGAAATGGCCGAGATGTGGTTTCGTCGCCGGTTGCTTCAAAGAACGTCGCCGGAATCCGTCAGCGTTTCGCCGTGAACTCGGTTTCAAAGCACACTTTCTTGTGGAATTTTCAAGAGAGTAATTCTATGGTTTTGGAATGAGAAGGTAGGGGGTAGGGGTCTATTTATAGGGTAGCTAGGGTAGGGTAGGTGAAGGGTTTTGTTTATTAAAAAAAATGTAAAAATTTAAAGAAAATCATTAAAATTTTGTAGTAATTAGGGTGTAATAAAAATTCTGGAACGGATATAATAATTTGGAGTTAACAGGGGGGTTTAGAATACGAAAAGGCACCACTTTCATTTTGTGACCTCGGCCATCCGACCAACTCCGGCCGGCCGGCCGAGTTGGCCGATCCCGGCTGGAATCGGCGACGGTTGGGTGCGGGGTTCTCCGACTAAGATTTTGGTATACTCTGTTTTTGGGGTTCAGTTCAATATTTGGGAGTTATGGCCTGTGGACTGTTGGGCTTCCAAGAATTTTTAAAGAAAAATAAACTAAAAATAATGTGGGGCATGGGATTCGAACTCTGGTGACTTGGTTCAGCAGTGTAAGGTGTTACCAATGAGCTACAAGCTCCTTCTTGTAATTATTGTAGGGAAATAGATATTTAAAGTATTATCAGCAACATTAATACTCTAAGTATACTTCAAATTTAAATCAAATTTATGTATACAAAAATTGGAGTTGTTACAATCTACCTTCCTTACAAAAATTTCGTCCTCGAAATTTACAACTTTTATTTGAGGACTGGTTTACAAAAAGGTGAGGATATCTTGCACGCATCTCATCTTCCCTTTCCCACGTCGATTCTCCTGGAGTGTCTTTTCTCCACATTACCCGGACCAAGTTAACTTCCTTGTTCCGAAGTGTCTTCACTTTTCTGTCCAGAATTTCCACAGGTTGTTGCTCACAAGACAAGTCGGGCTGTATAGTGAGCTCGGAATGATCAAGTACATGGCTGGGGTCACTCACATACCTTCTGAGTTGGGATATGTGGAACACGTTATGCACTCCTTCCAATGAGGGTGGAAGCGCTAATCGGTATGCCACTTCACCGACTCGTTCGAGTATGTCGAACGGTCCAATGTATCTCGGACTTAGCTTACCCCGTCTTCCAAATCGGATCACTCCGCGGTTCGGAGATATTTTCAGGAATACATGATCTCCTGGCTGGAACTCCAAGTGTCGTCTCTTTGCATCAGCCCAGTGCTTCTGTCGATCTTGTGCTATGCGCATCCTTTCCCTGATAGTACGAACCACATCAACAGTCGCTACTATCATCTCTGGTCCAAGAAGTTCCCTATCCCCGATGTCGTCCCAACTTAATGGCGATCGACACTTCCTTCTATATAATGCTGCAAAAGGTGCCATTCCTATACTTGCTTGGTAGCTGTTGTTGTACGCGAACTCCACAAGATGCAGGTGATCTTCCCACAATCCTTTGAAGTCGAGCATACATGCTCTGAGCATATCCTCCAAGATCTGAATAGTTCGTTCCGACTGACCATCTGTTTGTGGATGATAAGCCTTGCTGAAGTTCAGACTTGTTCCCAAGCTAGCTTGCAGACTCTGCCAAAATTGCGATCGGAACCTGGTGTCACGATCGGAGACAATGCAGACCGGTACTCCATGAAGTCTCATAATTTCCTGTATGAGTTCATGGGTATCAGAGATAGTACATTATGAAGAGTTTAAATCTTAATTAGATTATTACCTCCATGTACTTCTTTGCTAGTGTCTTAGTAGATTGGCCAACTCGAAATGGGATGAAGTGAGCCGACTTTGTGAGTCGATCCACAATGACCCATATCGCATCGTTACCCTTTGTGCTGCGAGGAAGAGCAGTTACAAAGTCCATCATGATGTGCTGCCACTTCCATTCTGGAATTGGTAACGGTTGAAGTAGTCCAGCTGTCCTGTGATGTTCAGCCTTTACTTGCTGACATACCAAACATTTTGCGACGCTTCTGGCTACTTCACGCTTCATTCCATGCCACCAATAATTCTGACGTAGATCTTTGTACATTTTGGTACCTCCAGGGTGTACTGAATAGGGAGAGCTGTGAGCTTCTTTCATTAACTCTTCCCGAACAGGACCTTTTGGTACACACAATCTGCTGCCATATCTCAAAGATCCGTCTTCATGGATGATGAAGTCTGTTCTGAGTCCATTCTCCACTTGTTCTCTGATCTTTTACAACTTAGCATCGCTGGCTTGAGCTGCTTTGATCTGATTGACAATGGTTGATTGAACTTGTAGATTCATCAAACTTGAAGCATCTCCTGGCATGACTACTTCAATCTCCATCTGATGTAGGTCTTGCTGAAGCTTCCACTGAGCGGTGAGATTCATTGATAATGGTTGGCGACTAAGAGCATCAGGTACTACGTTCACCTTTCCTGGGTGATATTGCAAGTTGATGTCGAAGTCCGCCATGAGTTCTAACCATCTTCTCTGCCGCATATTCAACTCCTTCTGAGTAAACACATACTTCAGACTTTTATGATCTGTGTAGATGTTCACTCGTTCACCAAGTAGGTAATGACGCCAAATCTTGAGAGCAAAGATGACGGCTGCCAACTCCAAATCATGCGTCGGATAATTGCGCTCATGAGTCTTCAGTTGTCTTGAAGCATAAGCCACAACCTTACCGTGCTGATGTAGAATACATCCTAATCCCTTACCGGATGCATCGCAATGCACTTCGAATCCTCCAGATTGATCCGGTATAATGAGAATAGGTGCAGATGTCAGTCTTGACTTGAGTTCTACGAAAGCTTGCTCGCATGCTTCTGACCACACAAATTCTTCATCTTTTCGTGTGAGCTTGGTCAGGGGTGTTGCTATCTTCGAAAAGCCTTCAATAAACCTTCTGTAATATCCAGCTAAACCCAAGAAACTTCGAATATCCTTCACTGACTTTGGTGTAGGCCATTCGCTAACTGCCGAAACTTTTGCTGGATCCACAGAAATTCCTTCTCCTGATACGATATGTCAAAGAAAACCAACTTGATTTAGCCAAAACTCGCACTTGCTGTACTTGGCATAAAGCTTATGTTGTCGAAGAGTTTCCAGGACAATTCGTAGATGTTCTGCATGCTCTTTCCGATTCTTAGAATATACCAGGATGTCGTCGATGAAGATGACAACAAACCTGTCTAAATACTCCCGGAAAACTTGGTTCATTAGTTCATGAATATTGCTGGTGCATTGGTCACTCCAAATGGCATCACTAGAAATTCGTAATGTCCATATCGAGTTCTGAAAGCTGTTTTGTGAATATCATCTTCCTTGACCTTCACTTGATGATAACCTGAACGAAGATCTAGTTTAGAGAAGACACAAGATCCACTTAGCTGATCGAATAAATCGTCGATGCGCGGGAGTGGATACTTGTTCTTTATAGTGACTTCGTTCAAGGCCCTATAATCGATGCACATTCTGTATGAACCTTCCTTCTTCTTCACCAATAGCACAGGTGCTCCCCAACTTGAAGTGCTGGGATGAATCCATCCTTTCGCCAATAATTCATCCAACTGTGTTCGGACTTCCTTCAATCCTTCCGGACTTAGTCTATACGGTGCTTTGATCACCGGTTGTGCTCCTAGTACTAAGTCAATACTAAATTCAAGAGCTCGATCAGGAGGCAAACCTGATATATCGTCAGGGAATACATCGTCGAACTCTCGAACTACTTCTGGTCTTGATTCTTCCTCTGCTTGAGCTGCTGCAACTACTGCTTCTCTTGGCTTCGCTTTGTAGGTACTTGGTTCCAGTGTACGGTCTCCACTCTTGAAATAGAAGACCGGATGGTCTGGAATCTCGAATACTACCCTCCTTTGACGACGGTCGATGGTAGCATAAAAGGTTCCAAGCCAGTCCATTCCTAGAACCACATCGAAATTCGGTATGTCCAGTACTTTGAAGTCAGCATAAAACTCTCGACTGCAGACGACGACTGGACACAGGCTGTATCCCATAGTTGCCTTTAGAACACCATTTCCGGAACTGACGTTCCAGCTGGATACAAGTGGTGAGACTGGAATCGCATGGGTTCGGACAAACCGTTGCGACATAAAACAGTGGGATGCTCCAGTATCAAACAGTGCAAGTGCAGGTAGTGAAGCTACTAGGATTGTACCTAAGGTATATGGGATAGGTTTTAGGAATAGGGAAAGTGTGTAGGTAAACAAGACTAAAAGATAAGTTTGAGAAGGAAGTTTACCAGTAATGACTTGGCCAGTGGCCTCAGCTTCTTCCACAGACATCATGAAAGCCTGGCGCTTTGGCACATTCCTCCTGGCCTGAGGAGCATTCCTCTGAACGTTCCTTTGAGCTTGATGGAACTGTCGAGGAGGTGGTGCAGCTTGTGGTCTCCTGGGTGGTACAGGCAGTGCAAGTCTGGGAGCAGGTTCCTGAAGAGCTGGTCGCTGCGGATAGGTAATTGCTGGCCTGGGTGCAGCAATCGGGTTCTGTCTTTGGGGACAAGACCCAATATCGTGAGTAGCTGAGCCGCAGACTAAGCAAAGGCGGTTGGCTCGACGGCAGTCCTTCATCATATGTCCAGTTCTCTTGCAGTAGCTGCAAAAGGCTGGGCTAGGACGATGGGTTGGTACTTCGGGTCGCCTTGGCACGAAAGATAGTCTGGACGAGGCTCCACCTGCCATCTGGTTGGCAGGGCGTTTGACTCCTGCAGACTGAGGTCTGCCCCTCTCTTTTATTACTGCCTCATAACTGCGGGCAGCTTCTAGAGCTTCTTCATGAGTCAAAAACTTTCCTGTGGCTAGAGCAGCCTTAATCTCTGTGTCCAAACCTTGTTGAAAGCGACGGGCTCTGATCTCGTCCGTCGGTATCAAGTGTGCCGTGAATCTGTTTAAAGTTTGTGTTAGCTGTGTAGTATGTGATAATTAAAAATTGAACTATTGCGACATATCTTACCGGCTCAACATGGTGAATTCAGCGTCGTATTCATCTACCGATTTGTCCCACATTGATCCTTGTTGTAGATGAATAAACTGCTGCTCCATTGCAAACCTGGCAGTCACAGGGAAATATTTAGTGTCGAACTTCTCGCGAAAGGTCTTCCATTCAATCGGCTGTATCAGACGGCTTTCTTCCGCCTTCCACCAATTGCGAGCATTATCCGTGAGCTGTAGCTTTGCTACACGGACCCAAGCGCTGTCTGGCACTTGAGCTGCTGCCAGATCGTCTTCGATGCTTTGTGCCCATTCTTCCGCTTCAAGAAGGCTTCCTTTACCAGAGAACTGCTTAGGATGTAAAGCCCTGAATTGCTTTACTCCCGGCGCATCGGTCTCAGGACGGTTCAGAAGTTGTTGCTGTCCCTCGAGAAGACTGCGGATCGCCTCAAATAGTATCGTTTGCTCAGTGGGTGGTGCAAGAACAGCTGGTGTAAGAGGTAGTGCTGAAGGAGTGTTATTGACGTTGGTGCTGGCGTTGTTCGGGGAATCCATAACCTTGAAGAAAAATTCGGGTTAGGACAGATTCAAATACATGAAATGATAAGATTCAAGGAATAGAAATTTGCAAGATTCAAGGAATATGAATTGTAAAGAATGTTTTAGTTGCTGGTTCTTGTGTTATATTGCTTAGGTTGTTCACGCAGACCAGAACTGCATGACAGGGATTCATATAGCTCTGACCTGCATGGGCCACCAACAAAACCTGTCACGCCCCACTTCCCAGTGTACGGCGAAGGGGACGCGGCGAGGTCCGCTACGTATGTACTCAGAAGTACATACGCTAAGCGTAGCCAAGCAATATAGAGTAATTACACAAGAGACAAGAGTATAAAAAGAACAGCAACTTTTATTTATTAACATTCTTTGTACAATACATGCAAAGGAAAGTACAACTGAAATAAAGATGCCTAAACAGTGGCATGACAGGAAATGGAAAGTACTGAAAAGAAAACTATACAATGAAATTATACTGCAGGGTCTTTGGCAAATTGCTCCAAGTCTTCTTGTGTTGGCTCAACTTCTGTCGGGTCCAGGTCACCTGACGACATTCAAAGAAGAGAGAAACATAATGTCGTCAGCGAACAGATCGTTCGGTAAGTCCCAAAGGTAAGAGGGAAGTAGAGAAAACAGAATAAGAAGGTACATTTTTTTAAAATGTAAACTATTGTTGTAATATTATGTTATCGCTGTTGTTTGTAGCTTGGTACAGAAGGATGCCAGTGTATACTAGGGGGGTCTCTATATGCTAGAGACCAGGACAAACGGAAAGTACAAGGAACCGTTAAGCCATGGTACAACAGCAATGGGATTCATGTTAGGTGTCTTAATCTGACCACCTCGTGCCACCTTTAACACCTTCCGTACCAATCTACCCCTTAAACCCCGTAGTGTTTTAACATTATTGTTGTATTGTATTGTGTAAGTTGGGTGACTAACCAAAACCATGATATCAGTAAACATGTTGTAACTGCATAATCAGGTAAATGGAATAACAGGATAATGGATGTATATCCATGGTTTGATTCAGTCAAAATGAATAGATTGTTAACTGGATTCAGGGATTCATGTATTCATATCGAGTTGGAATATAAAAGAATATAGATTGACTTGAATCATATTCAAGTCAGAAATAGTCAGACTCTAACCCGAGTCAGACTAAAAGAAGGATAATTTGAAGTTCGATATTTGTTAGGGTCTTTATTATAATTTATAGAACTTGAGGGGGTTTTATGTAAAAAGTACTATTGTATAGTTTTCAAGATACACCTCAAGTATTTATTATTCGTCTTTATAGTTATACTGAGTGTAAGTTTTATTTGTGTTAGTCTAGTGAATATATCATAATAAAAGTATTAATTTATAATATTGATTTATTTGAAATTTATGGTATTTTAATGTAACTTTTAATCTTGTAATTTTTAGAAAAAGTGGAAACTTTATCTTATAATAAAATGGGCGTTTAAATAATAAATATACATATGTTTATACAAGAATAATTTTATATAAATATTTTATTTTCCAAAAATCTCATTTTTCTTAAATGTCGTATTTTAAACCTTTCGAGACCGAATGCTCCTTGCGGAGGTTTGAATCTAGCACTACTAGGCTCGAGGGTGCACGATAAACCGTACAATCCCTAACGAGTTTCCCAAAGGTGGGTTGTAGTGGCGTTTTGCAAAGATTTAATAAATACTATTCATTTAGAAAAACGGTTTTATAAATATAAGGTATTTATTTGTAAAAGGATGTAAATTTCCGTATTTTAGTTTTTAGGGTTTCCTAAGCCAACTAGCCTATTTCTAAGGTCTAAACGACAAGTCGTTAGAAGCCTCAAATCGCCTCTTCACCGCCAATTGTGGCCAGGTAAGTACAAGTGAGGAGGGAGGGATCCGCTCACGAATCGTGAAGCGGGCCTTTTAAAGTTACCCAAGCTCACTTGCCTAGCCTAGACACCACAAAATCAGTTTAGATAAACGATCGATGTCCACAACTTATCGTATTTTCCTAGTAAGAACCATTTACTAAAAAGTGAAACAAATCTAAAATCTTTAAGAATGGTTTTATGAAGATTATGGTATTTTAATGTAAAGTCTTGTATTTTCGTATTCTAAATTTTGGGAATATCAATTAAGGTTGTATTTGCGTGTGTGTGGAGGTAGGTCATTACCTCGTGACTTATTTTAAGGTTTAGTGAAGTTTAGAGGTTAAATATGATATATTAAACATGAAGGTATTTAAGTGTAAGAATACGGTATTTGTAAACGTTATCATTTCATGTGTGAAAACTCATTCAAATTGATTTCTACAAGTTTAGATATCAAGATGAACATGTTTAGGAATGAGGGAATTGATTAGAAAAAGAAAAAATAAACTTTATGGTATTATTGTGAAAAGAATACGATATTACAAGAAAGTTATCATTTCATGTGAGAAACTTTGTCCAAATTAATTTTTATGTGATTAATAGTCATCATGGATATGTTTAGGTGTTATGGATTAGGTGACAAGTGGGATTTTGTAGAAAAACCGAATCGGAAATCGGTTTGTTCCGATTTCCGTCGGGTTTCATAATTCCGTATTTTAAGAAATAGAAAAGAGAGAAGAATGGGATTTACGGGTTTCAAACTCTTCTAAAGAGTAAAGAGGAACTAGGGAAATGGCCGAGGTGTGGTTTCGTCGCCGGTTGCTTCAAAGAACGTCGCCGGAATCCGTCAGCGCTTCGCCGTGAACTCGGTTTCAAAGCACACTTTCTTGTGGAATTTTCAAGAGAGTAATTCTATGGTTTTGGAATGAGAAGGTAGGGGGTAGGGGTCTATTTATAGGGTAACTAGGGTAGGGTAGGTGAAGGGTTTTGTTTATTAAAAAAAATGTAAAAATTTAAAGAAAATCATTAAAATTTTGTAGTAATTAGGGTGTAATAAAAATTCTGGAACTGATATAATAATTTGGAGTTAACAGGGGGGTTTAGAATACGAAAAGGCACCACTTTCATTTTGTGACCTCGGCCATCCGACCAACTCCGGCCGGCGGCGCCGGCCGATTCGGCCGGCCGGTCGAGTTGGCCGATCCCGGCCGGAATCGGCGACGGTTGGGTGCGGGGTTCTCCGACTAAGATTTTGGTATACTCCGTTTTTGGGGTTCAGTTAAATATTTGGGAGTTATGGCCTGTGGACTGTTGGGCTTCCAAGAATTTTTAAAGAAAAATAAACTAAAAATAATGTGGGGCATGGGATTCGAACTCTGGTGACTTGGTTCAGCAGTGTAAGGTGTTACCAATGAGCTACAAGCTCCTTCTTGTAATTATTGTAGCGAAATAGATACTTAAAGTGTTATCAGCAACATTAATACTCCAAGTATGCTTCAAATTTAAATCAAATTTATGTATACAAAAATTGGAGTTGTTACACATGGCACAGGATACTGATTAAATTCAATGGATGATATAGTCTAGGAAGTTTGCTGGATTAGGAGTTCATTTGTGAACTGGGCTCCGTCAGATATCCAGATAAATTCGAAGACAGGTATTGCTCATTTCGGGCGATAGTATTCTCCGCGAAATTGAGATATAGAGAGATGTAGAAAGAAAGATTGGAGCGGATCTACTCACTGAGGCTATTTCTCGAACACAATAGTTTCGCAAATGGGCTTTGCGAAACTGATTAATAGAGAAGTTGGGTGTTCGGTATCACACGAGCTGTGAGTATGCGACACCGCAATAATTGGCCTTAAGTGCAAGTGGGAGATTGTTGGCTATAGTGCCTTCAAGGTAATTATCATATTCGCGGGCATGTGAATATGATGATTGAGGGAGAACCTATACCGGTAGAACAGTCTTACTCAAGATAATAGTATGCTATCTGATTTTTCTTTATCATCATGTACATATTGATAGAGCCCATAGGATTCTTTCCTGACTACCAGAATTATGATGGCGATCATATACATCGGAGCTGGGGGTCTATAAGCACATCCTTAAATGTCCCTAGTCATGAGAGTATCGAGACTGGGCATCGATACTCCAGTGTAGACTAGTGTATACTAAGCGAGACCCCGATAAAGGGCGGTGTCCAGGTCTCACAAGCCATTGGTGTTAGTTTGTTCACCTAAGATAGTATACAGGTGCTCATTGGGTTATGAGTACACTGGACGGACTCGCCGGGAACGTGCTAGTTGGTATTATACCTATTGTCAGATAGCAGTTCCCAGGTGACATGTGTACAGGCTAGTCTATCGACCTAAGAACGTCATTTGTCTCGTGTGAGTTCCCACTGTGCTTTGATTACTACCCTACCACAGCTCAAAGGAGTCGTGTAAACAGGTTTTAGTTGGGTACTGTCCCGAGCAACATGGAGGCAGTGATCGGATCGTCGGGCATTCGTTTCTCCCGGTATTGGGGATGATGTCGCGTAGTGCACGGATGGTCATCACCATAAATCCATGGCCATGGTTGGCGAGAATTACCGATCCAGGATCGATAGTTTCTCTGGTGGTGATGGGCTTCATACCGATACTAAATGTCGCGTTGTTAGGGGTCTGACTTTATCCACCCCCTAGACTCGATATGCGATACTCTTAGACGAACAGACCGGACTGTACGGATATTGTCACTGTCAGGCTCAGTAGGGGTTCAGGATGAGTTTGCTCGTCGTCCTCCCTTTCGCTCAATACTTGGGTAGCCGTTACGTACAGCCAGTGCCGCTGACGTGCTTGTGGTTAAACCCACTGCCAGCGTATTGACGAGTCTTTAGAGTCCCACACAGAGCGTTTTCACGGTTCAGGCGATATGGTGTAGATGACGTATGTTGGTACATACAGGTGTCCGATTAAATATGTGCACATGCTGCGCAGACTTTAATCGGACGGTTGATAATACTAGCGGCTTAGGATTAAGCCGGATTATTAAATAAGGTTTTGATTTAATAATTTATATATGTATTTATATATATGTATTCTAGTATTGTTGTTCACTATTCTTTTTCTCTCTTGGCTATTCGTATTTTGGTACGAATACGCGTATGTGTATTTCGATACATATACCGGGAAGTATTCCGTATTTATACAGAATAGCTTCTAGAAGAGGTGACACCTTATTATTTGATTTTCTTTTTTAGAAAATCATTTAGGAAAATGAGATGGAAGGGGTGAGGTGGCATGAGCATAGTCTTGAGCATATAGAGAAGTATGGTTCACAATTGTTTATTGGAAAAGGAAATGAGATATTTTGTGCATGAGAGAGAGAGGGCAGCCACAACACTTGTGAGGGATTGGTCATAATTTTTCTTCACTTGCTTCATTGCTTGCATTCTATTCTCACCTCAACACTTAGCCATTCCTGAGTTGCTCATGCCATTGCTTCCTCACCTCCTTTATCTTCTATGGTTGCTCCCTTGAGCAATTGAGATAAGAGAAAATTATAGTGAAACATTTCCACACCTCCACTCTCTATTGCTAGCAACCTTGGAGCGTCGGTTGCCTCGTTTGTCGAGACTGAAGCTTGCACCGTTTCCCTCAGGTGGATCATCGTAGATGGAGGAAGACCGGTAACCAAACCCGATCAATGAACCACTAGGAGCTTGAAATGAAGACCGAAGGACACGGATCAACTCGGTATAACCATTCTAACTTCTTTATTAGCTTGCTAGTTTAGGGTTTAAGGTCGATCCGGGAATCGGGTAATGGTAGCGCCATTTTAGTAAATTTTTGTTCCGCATTTGGCCACGGTTTGATGGCGGGGGCGCTGCCGTAACCCAACACTTATGACTCACAAAGAAGCAACACACTTAGAAATCCTCACAATTTCTAAGGAGAAAACACACCTACGAGATCCTCTCGACTCGTAAGGAGAAAATGCTTTTATGAGACCTTACAGCTCATTAAATTAAAAAGCCTTAGGCAACAGAGACCTAAATCTGTCTTCTAAGCCATCGCTCCCCGACGGGCAACGACAAATGATGAGTCGCTCCTGGCACTACGCTTCAGTATTAGCGGTACTGATGCCGACCAAAAACCCAAATCCTAAGTTTTCCTAAGGCAAATGATGAGTCGCTCCTGACACTATGCTTCAGTGTTAGCGGTGTTGATACCGACCCAAAACCCAAATACCAAGTCTTCTCAGGGCAAATGATGAGTCGCTCCTGGCATTATTCCAGTGCAGCGATACTGATGCCAAACAAATTCCAAATTCTAAGTTCCACTCAAATTCAAAAGTCCTGCCAAATGAGATAGAAATTAAATAGATCAAATCAAAGTCCCACCGGCAGTGGTTTCAAGCTCAAAAGGTCCCGCGGAACAAACAAGAACTTCAAATCCACCGATTCAACACCGGCGGCCTCCTCAGTGGAATCAAGCTCTGCCTTGGAAGTAATTACCTCCTCGGTGGAATGAAGCTCCACCTCGGAAACAAATCGATCCCGACACCGCAGAAAGCGGAGCAAGTCAAATTCAACCCCGACACCGCAGAAAGAAGAGCAAGTCAAATCCAAACCCCGATACCGCAGAAAGCGGAGTAAGTCAAATCCAATTCTGACACCGCAGAAAGAGGAGCAAGTCAATTTTAACCCCGACAACATAAGAAGCGGAGCAAGTTAAATCAAGCACCGACCGTCCACGTCGCTAAAATGGCAGCACCGACCGTCCACGGGGAACCAAACCAAATCAATCTTCATATAGAACAAGATCCATTAATTTCATGCACACAACCTATACATGCAATGTGCATTTATTGATAGGGGCACTTTGTTAGGGTAAAAAATTACACTCCGGTTGACCAAGTCAAAGTCAACCCCAAGTCAAGTGGGTCCAAGCCCAAGCAAGCGGTCAAACCCCAAGCCAAGTTGGCCCAAGCCTAAGTCAAGACCGAGCATGAAAGGGGCCAGCTCCATGGTAAAAAAGAGGTGATAAATTAGTTTAAATGCAATTTTTAAAAAATAAATGTATGAAAAATAGGCAAAAAACCAAAAAATTTTAAACCTCGTGGTTTATGTGCAAAAAGAAATAAGCACATGTGGTATGGGGAGGCACAAGTGAAAGTGTGTCTTAGCACCTCTACTAGGTTTCCACATGCATCAAATATGCAATTTTAAAAAATCTAGAGGTCTAAGCTACACTAAACAAGAATCGAACTAGAGAATTAGGGTTTTGTTAGTAAGAATACACTTTCTAAACTAAATGAAGAGGGTTACAACCTTTGTAGACCAAGTCCTTCACTTCAATAGCTCCAAGTAGTAGTCCCTAAGCTCCAAGTATTAGTCCCAAGAACTCTTCTTAGCTTCACTTGAAGAAAGGAACGAACTTGCTATGCGATCTTCGAAGCCGAAGATGATCCACCTTGAAGCCTCTCTAGGTCAAGCTAACTCTTCACTAATCAAGGTATTAGTGAAGCAAACAAGATAAACTAATGAGCTAGATTAGTGTAGATTGATGAAGTAGGAATTTAGCTCACTTTAGAAATATTTTCCTCTCTGTTTTATCAACTCAAGAAAAACCCTAGATAGGTTTCAAGAAGAAGAAGAAAAACTTGGGTGTGAGAAAAATATCTAATATCAAGTGATAGAATGAACCATGGGCTCTAGATAAATATGAGATGAATAAATATCTAAGGTAAAAAAAAAAGAGAGAGACGGGTCATGGCTTCTCAATGCTTCTACAAGTATCCAAGCCATGACTCATTTTCTCCTCTTTTAATTTCCCTTTAAACATAAATCATCACAATTATCTTTACCCTAATGTGAGTCTCATACACCCATGTTCTATGTATCATCAATCATGATACATAATCCAAATACATATATAAATATATATCACATATATATTAAATCTATTTCAAGAGAAGAAAATTATAAGTAAGCAATAATAATAGTTAATATATAAATATATGATATATAAATATATATCTAATTATTAAATCAAAACTTGATTCAATAATCCGGTTATATCAAATATAACCGACTAATATCATATAAATATGTATATCAAATTACCAAATCAACACTTAATTCAATAATCCGGTTATATCACATATAACCGACAATATTCAATATTCAATATCAAATCAACACTTGATTCAATAATCCGGTCATATCAAATATATACACATATCAAATCATTGAATCAACACTTGATTTAATAATCCGGTTAGATCACATATAACCTAACCGATATCATATATCGCGAGATTATAATACGGTATCACATACACGTATTTAATCAAGCTCCCGCACATATCAGCATATGTGCCCTACTTTGTTTCGCTTGAGCTAGGAAATCTCTGTGTGGGACTCTAAAGACTCGTCAATACGCTAGCAGTAGGTAATGATCATATTAGTCACCCACAAGCCGTCAGCAGTACTAGCTGGACGTAGCGGCTACCCAGGTATTAAACGAATAAAAGATCAACAAGCAAGCTTGTCCAAACTCCCACAAATCTTATAGGTAACACTTACCGTATAGTCCGGTCTCTTCGTCTGATATGCCGCATATTGAGTCCAGGGGTGGAATCGTCAGACCCCGGTAACTTGATAAGTCATACCGATGTATGGCCTATAACCGTTCGAGAAACTACTGATAATACTTACCAGTAAATCTCATTAGTCTTGGACAGGGACTTCCTGTTATAGCCAATCGAGCATAGCGCAACATCAACTTTTAATACCGGGAGGGACGAAACCCCTCCCATCGCTCACTGCTTTCATGTGACTCCAGACTATACTTAAAATCCACCTGTTTGCATGACTCCTTTGAGCCGTGGTAGGGAGGAAATCAAAACACAATGGAAACCACACAAGACACTATGACGATCTCGGGTCTACAGACTAACCTGTACAAGTGTCACCAGAGAACTGCTATCTGACGATAGGTATGGTACCATCTAGGAGTTCTCGGCGAGTCCTGTTCGCTGTACCCATTCTCTAATGAGCATCTTTGTACAATCTTTGATGTCAAACACCAGTGGATGTGGGATCAACCATCGCCCAATACAGGGTCAAGAAACGCACACACTAGTCTATTCTGGAATATCGATGTCCTGTCTCGATACTCTCTCGGCTAGGAACGGTTAAAGGATGTGCTTGCGGACTACACAAGTGTAACATTTCAGAAAAATAAAATATTATTTTCGGAATTTAAATAAATAAAATAATTAATTCGATGCATATTATGAAAATATGGAAATTAGTTTTAATGAAACGGTATGATGATATACTTATAGTTTGGAAAATATTTGGAAATTATATCAAATATTGATTTCGAAAGAATTTATGTGATTTGGACATTTTACAATTTATTACACAAATAATTGTATGTAAGTTTATTGCTAAACATGATTAATTTTCACTAATCTTGCATTAATCAAGTTATGTATATGACATGCAACAAAATCATGTTGCAAGCTACTTGTTACATTTTGTTATTTAACATGGCATCCTTCTTTTGTTGAGAATGATTTGGTTTTAAAAAGAAAAAGAAAAAGAAAAAGAAAAAGGGAAAATGTTATAAGAGAAGATTTTTGAAAGGTGGAGACAAGGGAGCATGGTGGATGAGAGAGAGAGAGAAAAAGAGAGAGAAGTTTCTACATCATTCTCATAGCCTTCTTCATCTCTTCATCTTTCTCACCTCCATTCTTCATCTCATTCTTCTCTTCCTCCTACCTCCACTACCATCCATGTTCACCCTCAAAATCTCCATCAAAACACTATGTCACTTTCACAAAAAAACATCCTTCTCATTACTACAAACATATTGGATGCATCAAGTTGCTACTTTGAAGACTTTGAGCAACTCAAGAAAATTCTTGAGTTGCCAAATGAAGTATAATCACTACCCTTTTAGTTAAGTTTTGAAGTTTCTTATATCCTACCATGGTTTATAGGTTAACCGATGTGGTTTAGTGAATTTTGAAAATTCCTAGTTTAGGGTTAGGTGATTTCTTGACTTGTGAAGGTAGATTTAAGGTTTGGTTAGGGGACCATAACCCTTGTAGTGTTAGTTTTTTGGACCAAAACAGAGAGTAAAACCCAAGGCTTGAGTTAGATATATTTCAATGTCGGTTTTATGAAAGGTTTGAGGACATGCAGGGAATCTGGTGTAATCTGGGATCTTCATAGGAAAATCAAACAAGTGCTGTGACCTAACCAGAACCCTAGGAGACCACCAACACAAAACGAACCCAAAACTCCTTCTTCAGACCGGCGGCGCCCGGTAAATTGGGCTTCTCGCCGGGCCGATGTGGGTGTTTGGTGTCGGGATTTTACCTGTAGCACACTTTCCCTATGACTTAGCCCTTGTGTTGTTAGATTTGTCCCTTTCTACCTGAGCACAAATCTGGGAGCATTTATTGTCGGTTTTAACTTTTTTTCGATTTATAAAACTTGGTTTTTGATATTTGAATTGGGATTTGGTCGTTGAACATTTGTACGTCGACGACGAGGGTTTTATGATTATTTTTGCATGTGTAGGCTATATGTTCTAACCTATGAGCATTTCGGGTGTCGTATCGGTTTTTGAATCGGATTTTGATGCGATACAATGTGTTGTGAAATGTAGGTATCTTCGTGTGGACTTCGTACGACAAGGGAGAGCGTGGCGTCATTGACTTCGTCAAGCGAGGATCAAGGTGAGTAGATGTATATCTACAGTGGAAGTCAGGTGGATGGCATATAGCACCCCCGCAACCGTAGAATAGGGTGTTACTATATTAGTAAGTTTGGATGCGATATTTGGATACTTAGCGAATAGGGTATTTAGAAGATCTTAGGTTAGATTAGGTTGATCTAGGAATACCTATCCATAGGATGATTAGCTTGGTGACGAATCGTAGGTTATATGTAGTCACACACACACGCACACATGCACACTTGATTTTGTGTGTATATGTGTATATATATGTATGTGTGTTTGTGTGTACACACACACACACACACACACACATACACGGGTGATGAAGATAATATGTTGGGCGATATGGATTCATACATACGATAATAGTGCTGGGTTCCGCAGCACCCTAACTAGGATTTATGGGGCATCAAATATGTAATTTAAAAAAACCTAGAGAGCTATGTAACCCATGCCAAGGATCTAACTAGAAAATTAGGAGTTAAGCTAGAATGTAAACAACTTTACATCTAAGTGAATAAGGAATACAACCTTTGTAGACCGGTCCTTCACTTCAAAAGCTCCGTGTAGTAGTCCCTTCGCTCTAAGTAGTGAACTCCCGGACTCTTGAAAAGCTCCACAAGATGAAAGGAACAAACTTACTTGAAGTCTTCGAGGCCGAAGATGATCTACGTCGAGGAGACACTAACCCAAGCTACCTCTTCACTGAGTGATGAACTAGTGAAGAAACAACCCAATCTAAATAGGTAGTCTAGAAGAGATTGATGAAGCAGGAATTTTGCTCACTTTAGAAATTATTTTCTCACTCATTTTCTTCACCTCCTCAAAACCTAGAAAGCCTTTTTTTGGAGATGAAGAAGATGAAGATGAGAATGGAATGAATCTCATGAGAGAAAATAGCAACCATGGGTGAGTTAATATCATATACTAACTCATATAGAGACTAAACCATGGCTAAAGATAATGGTTGGGTTAATAAATATCTTTAGTGAGACAAAACTGATGGACTAAGTCAAAGATGCTTTAAGCTTCTCCAAGCTTCCAACCATGACAAATTCCAACTAATTTTGTATTTACTTTAAATAAGTAAAACCCCAATTATCTCATGGAATGGTGTAAGTCTCATACACCCATGTAGCATGTGTCATCAAGCATGGAACAAAAAGAAATATATACAATTAACATATATCATATATATATGTCACACCCCGCTTCCTAAAATATGGAATATGAGGGGTTGACAAGGCCAGCCATGCTCCTACGGTCGAGGAAACATTCTGCCGTAGTCACACTTCGGCTTCTAGCTTTACGTGGTAATTAGTAATCAATGCACAAGTAATGAGAAATGCAGTCACTAAATCAATACAAATACAAAAACTAACCAGATAGAGATTAAGGAAGTATAGCGCTGAGTCACTGATCTAGATATCCACGATGTCCTCGAGATACGTCAGGTCCTGGTCCAAGCTAAATCCACTTCTCACTCTGAGCATGCATACTCAGGTCGTCAGAGCGACACAATAGCAATAAATAGAAATACATATGTAACATGTGTAATAATGATGAATATGAAACATCAAGCATGAAGTGATGATATGAGCATGAAGGAGACAGTACAGGTAAACGGTAAAGCGGGTAAACAATAAGGCAGGTGTATCGAGTCAGTAATCAATTCATGTCACTAAACCTATCAGTCTCTAAGTCTCACCGTCCAGATCGCTAAACCTATCGTCAGTCTAAGTGTGAGAGTCAACCACGCAGGAGTATCTCCCACCCAAGGGTAAAGCC
Source organism: Agapanthus africanus (assembly GCA_030015575.1). Lineage (NCBI taxonomy): Eukaryota > Viridiplantae > Streptophyta > Magnoliopsida > Asparagales > Amaryllidaceae > Agapanthus > Agapanthus africanus. Next base: position 122,477,885 of record CM057350.1, on the reverse strand, counting down.
CCAGGGGCAAGGGAACACGGGCCCGAATCGCTCGCTAATAATCAGTAATATCACCCATATGACTCCCAGAATCGCTGTATATGCCGGCAATGGGACTCCCAGAATCGCTGTATATGCCGGAAATGGGACTCCTGAGATTTCGTTGAACTCACACTCAAACTATCCCACACTCCGTGGTCTACGTCAAACTCCGGCCATAAACCCAAATACTAGTCGGTCCATGACAAGTCTACGCGAGAACTGGAGACAGGATCCCCATCAAGCATGTCTCGACTGGTACCCAAGATAAATGGACAGTGTTTGACGCCTTAACTATGACACTAATATAAGTGCTTTCATAATCGTCCCATACCAATTATAGTTACACTTATATATGCCCCATAGACGTCGACAATGCAATAATTTAACTGGTTCCGCTGATTGTGCACAAGTACGTGTCACTTCACTTATTCATTTACGCTTTAACACTAATTTACTTGCCACAATCAAAACACCAATATCTATTACTGGGTAATGTGCACGATCACTAGGTTATCAATGTTTCATGACCACTACATGATATGATGAGAATGCAATAATTACGATATGAATAAAATATCAGTAACCGGTGTCCTACCACTTGTAAAATTTACTATAAATCATACATGCAGAATTAAGCAAAACAATGTAAAGGGGGTAAGTAGTATGTTTAATTATCTATCTATCAAATTTTTTTTTGCATCAATCGGATTTCAGGTTTGCTTGTTATGGTCATTTCAATTTAAGTGTTCACTGCTGGAAATCTAGTTTCAGAACTGTAAGTCCGTTTCGTAACACGTTTTACTCCCAGTTGGGAGCATAATTAGGCGACGCTACAGTTCAACTAATTGTATATTTTTCTGTTATATTTCCAAAGCATCAAATGGATCATCAATAGCAGTTATGTATTAAAATTTATGTTGTGTTCAAGGTGCTGGTGTAAGAGAGGTCACTGCAGAAACTGCAGAACACTACGGTATTCTAAAATACAATTTAAATATCAAATGACGGTGAAATGACACGGGACCAGATTTAGGGGTTAGCTAACTAATTTATATATGCGACCATATGGGGATCCATGTATTTTCATTTTAATTAAGGGATGTACAGGTGTTCCCAAGGCCTGGTATTCAAAACGAACGCTGCCGCGGACTGCAGTTCAGGGCTGCGAATCGCCTCAGTATTCATTGATATAACTTGTCAAAATGCAAAGATGAACTATGGGGTTCTGTAGGTTTATCCATTGGCTTCGATACAAGTCATAGAACGCTAAAATCCGATATGTAAATGATTTATTAGCATTTTAACGATTTAACATGCCCGGGAAAGTTCAGATTTCGTAAGGGTTATCAGGATGTCATTTCATAGTGATAATCTCGATATTTTGCGTCCAAACTTCTACACGATATTCATTAACAGTAAAGTGGTTCATTTATCTCAAATTAAGTTGTTTTAAAATAGGTTATGGTTTAGGGTTTAACATCGAACATGTAGCACGTATATACATAGGTTCACCTTCATCCAATATACTAACTCATAATTAACCAATTATAATATATTTAGCATGATTATAGCAAGTGAAAGGGGGCTCACTTGCCTGGCGGCGATCTATGGCACGACAGTGATGATGACGACAATTTGCACGGGTACAGCATACAGCAGCCACAAGGATTCGATCTTGTCTCAAGCTTGGGCTCGATGTTGCGGTGAGCCGACGATGGGACAGTGGGGGTGGCCGAGGTTGGCGAGACGACGGTGACTGCAATGACGACACAGGCAGCAACAACACGGGTAGCCGCGGCAATAGTGACGAGCTCGACTGCTCGATGAAATGCTGGGCTCGGTTTGGCTTGAAGCTTGCCTGCAGGAATTGGCCCGGGGCTGGTGCTCGGCTATTTTGGACTTCGGAGGAGGTGGATGCAGCAACGGTGGCCGGTGCACGGAGGTTGGTTCGGTGCAGGCGCAGAGATATAGGGCGGCGACTATGAGAGGAGGTCGGTTGGAGGGAGGTGAGGAGAGCTTGGGGCTGTAGGGTCGGCTTGGAAATGAAGTCGAGGGTTAGTGTTCTCGGGTCGATGGTGGGTATGGTTGGAGATGGTATTATAGAGGACAGTAGTCGACGTCGGTAAAGGTCGGAGACAATGGGTTCGGTTCAATGGAGTTTTGGTGAAGCTAGGGTTAAGCCATGGATGAACTCGATGGGAGGAAGGAGATGTGGACAATGGTGACCAGTTGTCTTGGAGAAAAAGAAGGCGGCGGATGGCAAGGTGAGGAGCTCGAGGACGGCGAGGAAATGGGTATGAGGTTGCGGGGGAGAGGTTGCACGGGAGAAAAGATGACGGTGAGGAGGTGGTCGAGGATGAGAGTATGGAGGCGGCGTCGAGGTGAGGCGAGGGTACTGGGGCGACGGTGAGGGGTCACCGACGAAGGGGCGAGGGGGCTCGGGTGTGTAGGAAAAAGGTAAGTGGGGAGGATGATGGTGACGAGGGAGAGAGGTGAGGCAGTGAGTGAGGGGGATTGAGATGAGAGAGAAGGAGATTGCGAGAGGGAGTGGTAGAGGAGGCGATGGGGTCGCGGTTGTTGAGGGGAGTGAGTCTCGTGGGAAAGGGGCGAGACGTGGGCGAGGTTGATAGGAGTCGAGGGTGAGCGGGTCGTAGGGATGCGACCGTTGGGGTTGTTGAGGGAGGCGCGCGTCGCAGGGCGTAGGTGCGAGGCGTGGGTGCGCGCGTGAGAAGCGGTCGTGGGGCAGGGAAAACGAACGGGAAAAGGAAGAAAAGGAAGGAAGAAGGGGAAGCGGGTCAGGTATGGGGAGCATTTGGGCCAGGGTTTCTTGGGCCAGGAAAATATTAAAAGAGAGAGAGTGTGTGTGTGGGCTGGGTTGAGGGAATTTATTTGGAATAATATAAAAGGGAGTAGGGTTAGGGTTTAATAGTGAAGGTTAGAAATAAGGATTAGGAAAAGTAGAAGGGTTTAGAAAAATTATATGAAAATTTATTTAGGACATTAAAATAGGAGTGGGAAACTAATTTGGAAAAGTAGGATTTAATCGGAAAATGAAATAGGAGGAATATAGAGTAAATGTTTGGAAAATATAAGAAATAAATTCGAAAAATATACAAGATTTTACACACAAGATACCGGGTATTACATCATACCCCACTTATATAAAATTCCGTCCTCGAAATTTAAAATAAACGATAGGCTATAAAATGTAATGCGAAAAGCAACAAAATTAAATACTATTCTATAGCGATTTACGCAAAGTAACTAGATGAAAGTCAAAGGCCCATATGTGTATAAGAAATAGCGCAGCTAAAAGAATAGGCATAAGTAAGCACAACGCATAACCATCTATAGTGATAATTATATGCACAATACCAAGAAAAATAAAATAACAATAATAAACAATAGTGAAGGATTTGCCGATAGGCCAAAATATTTTAGAAAAATATTGATCAAGCAATTTAAAATAACTTGAGGAAACCCATATGGTTTAATAGGAAAAATAAAACAAAATAGTATGTGCGACATATATTTGCGCTATTGAAAATATGACGAATAGTAGAGTACTCAGAATAAGTAAAACGGAAGTAGATAATAACACGCAAAAATTTTTTTTTGATAAACATAAAATAACGAAAACTAAATTCAAATAGCAATGTCCCTGAATGTAATTATAGTAATAAGAGATAGCACTAAAAATGTATAGGGGCTAGCCAGGGTATGGATTATAGTGGAATATAGCCCATTCAAAAGGTTGGAAAGTGGTACTTTTAATCTGAATGTTGAAGAGACTGGGGTCAGGTCACCACAAGGTGCAAGGATGAAGAGTAATGAATCTCAGGAGGGACAAAAATTTATTGGGGAGGGAAGACAATCAATACATCATGCGAATCAATACTCAAAAAATGTGCGCACCCAGAAACTTTATTATTATTTATTTTCCCAGAAGAATTTCAAACAAGGTATAATCGAAAGATAAAAGTGACCCTAACTATATATCGATTTATTTGGCCATAAGAAACAAAGATAAGTCACATCAGTCGTGATTATGGAAGTTCAACAGGTTACGGTAAGCCAGCACGCTAAGATAGGGACGTCCAATTCCATAGACCCTCGTAAGGATTGCCACTGAGGGTTCTTCTTCCACTGGGTTTTCTTCTCCTGGTCCTTCTTCCTTGGCTGGAACTTCCTTATCATGGTCTGCTTCCACATGATTCACCTTTTTCTGGATCTCCTTCCACGGGATTTTCTTCCACTGGATTCTTCTCAGGGTCTTCCTCTCCTGGATTTTCTTCTACCGGGTCTTCCTCGGGATTTTCCTCTATCGGGTCCTCTTCGGGGTCCTTTTCAGGGTTCTCTTCCTCCTCGTTGGAGTCACTGATCATATCGACTTCTGGGGCTATGACTCTCTCGTCCTTAGAATCGCTGTTACCGAAAATAACATGTGGACCATCGATCTCGTCCTCTGAACTCACCAGCATGCAGTCCAAGGAAACGCAGGACCGAGTGTCCTAATCGATAAGCGGTGCTGCTCCAGGATTGGCCATGGCCTGAAAAGAGAGAGTTATGATCAGATAGTGGAACACACAGGGAAAATAACCAAAGATGTGGAGCATATGGAAAATATACAGCAGGTAAGGACTGAAAATCAAAATTCTGAATGATGATGCAGTAAGCAGTATAAGGAAAATGAGTGGCAAGGGGACGATACATACATCACAACTCACAATTTTATTGCATTCAAACTAAGAAGTTCAACAGATACAAGATTTTAAACGAAAGGAAACATTTACTAAAGAGTGACAATATTTTTATTGAAAGCAGAAAATGTGATAATTCTTCGTTGATATCTAGACTGCTGCATTCTCGTCAAGCGAGTTGAATCCCGCGCTGGGTCCATACTATCCTCGAAGCTCGAACTACGAAATAACCAAGTTACTTAGCAGGAGTGGAGAGTATGGACGAATATCCTCCTTGTAGCTCTTTCCTTCGAGGGCAACCATTGATAAGATGCTCGTTAGATCCACAAATCAGGCATTTCCCCATAGCCCTGCGACAATCCCTCTGAAGGTGTCCTGATCTCTCGCAATATCCACAACGTTGAGCTCTCCACTATTTCCGTTGCTGAGGAACAAATGGGCGCTTCATCTTCACATCTCTTCTTTGCTTATCAGGGATTTTCTTACGATTGGAGGCTTCCGCTGGTGCCTGAGCCATATGTCTTCTTAGTCCTTCAGCTAAGAGATCGTTTGTTCGCTCCTGGGCTTCCATCAAGGCTTGCAGTATACTCAAAATCTCGACGGTCTGATTCTGGGGAGTGGAGATAGAAAAAGAGTCGTTGGAAGACATGGTCCTAGAACAACAAATTTGAGAACGATATAAGGTACAAGGAATGCGGATCAGAATAAGATATAGGATAGACAACTAAACAAGAATATTGGGTGGGGTGAAACTCAAACGAGTGGAAATCAAATGTAGAACTCCAAGTCACTCAAACAGAGTGCAGTATTGTAACTATGCTGCAGTTCATAATTACAACCACATAGCTCTACCAAGTTACCCAAAATTCTAGTGAATGGATCAAAATATATAGCAGAACACACTATATGAATCAAGATCAAGGATAACAAGTCTACAATCTAGACCGAAAGGTGGCTTAGATTGTCAAGCCCTACTCGGAAACTGTAATCTCATTCTAAACCAAACCTGGCTCTGATACCAACAAAACTATGTCACGCCCCACTTCCCAAAATACGGAATACGAGGGGTTGACAAGGCAAGCCATGCTCCTACGGTCGAGGAAACATCCTGTCGTAGTCACACTTCGGCTTCTAGCTTTACGTGGTAATCAGTAATCAATGCACAGGTAATGAGAAATGCAGTCACTAAATCAATACAAATACAAAAACTAACCAGATAGAGATCAAGGAAGTATAGCGCTGAGTCGCTGATCTAGATATCCGCGATGTCCTCGAGGTACGTCAGGTCCTGGTCCAAGCTAAATCCACTTCTCACTCTGAGCATGCATACTCAGGTCGTCAGAGCGACACCATAGCAATAAATAGAAATACATATGTAACATGTGTAATAATGATGAATATGAAACAGCAAGCATGAAGTGATGATATGAGCATAAAGGAGCCAGTACAGGTAAACGGTAAAGCGGGTAAACAGTAAGGCAGGTGTATCGAGTCAGTAATCAATGCATGTCACTAAACCTATCAGTCTCTAAGTCTCACCGTCCAGATCACTAAACCTATCGTTAGTCCAAGAGTGAGAGTCAACCACGCAGGAGTATCCCTCACCTAAGGGTAGGGCCCCACGGGCAAAGGAACACGGGCCCGAATCGCTCGCTAATAATCAGTAATATCACCCATATGATTCCCAGAATCACTGTATATGCCGGCAATGGGACTCCCGAGATTCCGTTGAACTCACACTCAAACTACCCCACACCCCATGGTCTATGTCAAACTCCTACCATAAACCCAAATACTAGTCGGTCCATGACAAGTCTACGCGAGAATTGGAGACAGGATCCCCATCAAGCATGTCTCGACTGGTACCCAAGATAAATGGATAGTTTTTGACGCCTTACCTATGACACTAATATAAGTGCTTCCATAATTGTCCCATACCAATTATAGTTACACTTATATATGTCCCATAGATGTCGACAATGCAATAATTTACTGGTTCCGCTGATTGTGTACAAGTACGTGTCACTTCACTTATTCATTTACGCTTTAACACTAATGTACTTGCCACAATCAAAACACCAATATCTATTACTGGGTAATGTGCACGATCACTAGGTTATCAATGTTTCATGACCACTACAGGATATGATGAGAATGCTATAATTACGATATGAATAAAATATCAGCAACCAGTGTCCTACCACTTGTAAAATTTACTATAAATCATACATGCGGAATTAAGCGAATCAATGTAATGGGGATAAGCAGTATGTTTAATTATCTATCCATCAAAATTAGTTTCGCGTCAATCGAATTTCAGGTTTGCTAGTTATGGTCATTTCAATTTAAGTGTTCACTGCTGGAAATCCAGTTTCAGAGCTGTAAGTCCGTTTCGTAACACGTTTTACTCCCAGTTGGGAGTATAATTAGGCGATGCTACAGTTCAAATAATTGTAGATTTTTCTGTTATGTTTCCAACTCATCAAACGGATCATCAATAGAAGTTATGTATTAAAAGTTGTGTTCAAGGTGCTGGTGTAAGAGAGGTCACTGCAGAAACTGCAGAACACCATGGTATTCTAAAATACAATTTAAATATCAAATGACGGTGAAATGACACGGGACCAGATTCAAGGGTTATCTAACTAAATTATCTATGTGACCATATGGGGCTCTATGCATTTTCAGTTTAAGAAAAGGGTGTACAGGTGTTCCCAAGGCCAGGTATTCAAAACGAACGCTGCCCCGGATTGCAGTTCAGGGCCGCGAATCGCCTTAGTATTCATTGTTATAACTTGTCAAAATGCAAAGATGAACTATGGGGTATTGTAGGTTTATCCGTTGGCTTCGATATGAGACATAGAACGATAAGATCCGATATGTAAATGATTTATTAGGATTTTAACGATCTAACATGCCCGGGAAAGTTCAGATTTCGTAAGGGTTATCAGGATGTCATTTCATAGTGATAATCTCGATATTTTGCGTCCAAACTTCTACACGATATTCATTAACAGTAAAGTGGTTCATTTATCTCAAATTAGGGTGTTTTAAAATACGTTATGGTTTAGGGTTTAACATCGAACATGTAGCACGTATATACATAGGTTCACCTTCATCCAATATACTAACTCATAATTAACCAATTATAATATATTTAGCATGATTATAGCAAGTGAAAGGGGGTTCACTTGCCTGGCGGCGATCGATGGCACGACAGCGACGATGACGACAATTTTCATGGGCATAGCACACAGCAGCCATAAGGGATTCGATCTTGTCTCAAGCTTGGGCTCGATGTTGCGGTGAGCCGACGATGGGACGGTGGGGGTGGCCGAGGTTGGCGAGACGACGGTGACTGCAATGATGACACAGGCGGCAACAACACGGGCAGCCGCGACAATAGTGACGAGCTCGACTGCTCGATGAAATGCTGGGCTCTGCTTGAAGCTTGGCTGCAGGAATTGGCCCGGGGCTGGTGCTCGGCTATTTTGGACTTCGGAGGAGATGGATGCAGCAACGGTGGCCGGTGCATGGAGGTTGGTTCGGTGCAAGCGCAGAGATATAGGGCGGCGGCTAGGAGAGGAGGTCGGTCGGAGGGAGGTGAGGAGAGCTTGGGGCTGTAGGGTCGGCTTGGAAATGAAGTCGAGGGTCAGTGTTCTCGGGTCGATGGTGGGTATGGTTGGAGATGGTATTATAGAGGACAATAGTCGACGTCGGTAAAGGTTGGAGACGATGGGTTCGGTTCAATGGAGTTTTGGTGAAGCTAGGGTTAAGCCATGGATGAACTCGATGGGAGGAAGGAGATATGGGCAATGGTGACTGGTTGTCTTGGAGAAAAAGAAGGCGGCGGATGGAAAGGTGAGGAGCTCGAGGATGGCGAGGCAATGGGTATGAGGTTGCGGGGGAGAGGTTGCACAGGAGAAGAGATGACGGTGAGGAGGTGGTCGAGGATGAGAGTACGGAGGCGGTGTCGAGGTGAGGCGAGGGTACTGGGGCGACGGTGATGGGTCACCGGTGAAGGGGCGATGGGGCTCGGGTGTGCAGGGAAGAGGTAAATGGGGAGGATGATGGTGACGAGGGAGAGAGGTGAGGCAGTGAGTGAGGGGGATTGAGAGGAGAGAGAAGGAGATTGCGAGAGGGAGTGGTAGAGGAGGCGATGAGGTCACGGTTGTTGAGGGAAGCGAGTCTCGCGGGAGAGGGGCGAGACGTGGGTGAGGGAGATGGGAGTCGAGGGTGAGCGGCTCGTGGGTATGCGACCGTTGGGGTTGTTGAGGGAGGCGCGCGTCGCAAGGCGTGGGTGCCCGTGCGAGAAGCGGTCGCTGGGCAGGGAAAACGAGCGGGAAAAGGAAGAAGAGGAAGGAAGAAGGGGAAGCGGGTCGGTTATGGGGAGCATTTGGGCCGGGGTTTCTTGGGCCAGGAAAATATTAAAAGAGAGAGAGAGAGAGAGAGAGTGTGGGCTGGGCTGAGGGAATTTATTTGGAATAATATAAAAGGGAGTAGGGTTAGGGTTTAATAGTGAGGGTTAGAAATAAGGATTAGGAAAAGTAGAAGGGTTTAGAAAAATTATATGAAAATTTGTTTAGGACCTTAAAATAGGAGTGGGAAACTAATTTGGAAAAGTAGGATTTAATCGGAAAATGAAATAGGAGGACTATAGGGTAAATGTTTAGAAAATATGAGAAATAAATTCGAAAAATATACAAGATTTTACACACAAGATACCGGGTATTACAACACACACACACACACACACACACACACACACACACACATATATATTAAATGTATACTTCTGAGATAATGAAATTCTTAAGTGAGCTAATATTAGTTAATGTATGTTAATATATCAAATATATATATAATTATACATTAAATTATTAAATCAACACTTGATTTAATAATCCAGCTATATCACATATAACTGACTGATATCATTTGTATCAACTTATCGAATCAACACTTGATTCGATAACCCGGCTATATCTTATATAACCGACCGATATCACATATCGCGAGAATAGAATACTGTATCACATACACGTATTAATCTCGGTCCCGCACATATCACATATGTGCTCCTACTTCGTTTCGCCTGAGCCAGGAAACCTCTGTGTAGGACTCTAAAGACTCGTCAATACGCCGGCAGTAGGTGGTGATCATATCAGTCACCCACAAGCCGCAAGCGGTCTGTTAAACGTAACGGCCACCGAGGTATTGAGCGATCAGAAGATCAACAAGCAAGCCTGTTCATATTCCTATGAATCCAATAAGTAACACTACCGTACAGCCCAGTCTCTTCGTCTGATATGTCGCATATCACAGCCTGGGGGTGGTAAACGTCAGACCCCAATAGCCTTATAAGTCATGCCGATATGAGGCTCATAACTGTTCGAGAAAATACCGATAACACTTACCAGTATATCTCAGCAACCCTGGCCTGGGATTTCCTGTTATGGCCAATCGAGCATAGCGCAACATCAACCTCCAAAACCGGTGTAGGGTTATTTAGCGCGGCAACAAGGTTTCGGGAGGTATCGTCCATACCGTTTTCAAAAATTTGCCGTTCTAAACAACCCTAACCAAGAATCTTAACTAGAGATATACATAAAATATCATGCAAACAACTTTGCAAGTTTAGTGAATGAGGAATACAACCTTTGTAGACCGGTCCTTCATTTCAAATGCTCCGTGTAGATGTCCTTTCGCTGCAAGTATGATCTCCCGAACTCTTGAGAGGCTCCACAAGGTGAAAGATGCAAACTTGCTCGAAGTCTTTGAGGCCGAAGATGATCTACTTCGAGAAGACTCAAGCTCATGCTAGCTCTTCACTAAATTAGATTTAGTGAAGCAAACGCCCTAAACTAAATGGCTAATAGTAGAGAATGATAAAGTAGGAAATGAGCTCACTTTAGATTTAATTTTCTCACAATATTTTCTTACTATTTTCAAAAGCTAGAAAGCTTTTCATGAGGAAGAAGAAGCTCAAGTGAAAAATGAGAGAATGAACTCAAGTGAGGTGAGAATATGAACCATGGATGAGTTAGTGTCATACACTAACCCTTGTAGAGACTTGACTATGGTTAGTATAATGGTTGGGTTAATAAATATGTATAGCAAAACAAAAAGAGTGGACTTGATCAATGGTTATCCAAAAGCTTTCTCAAAGTATCTACCATGACAAAATCCACCATTTTTAGAATTACTTTGATAAATAAAAACCCTAGAATTATGCTAACTATAGTGTAAGTCTCGTACACCCATGTTTCATGTATCATCAAGCATGACACAATAAAATGTACATTAATATATATCACATATATACTATATGCACACAAGTGAGAAAAAAATACTTAGTGAGCAAATATTAGTTAATGTAAATAATATATCACATATATAATTATACATTAAATTATCAAATCAACACTTGATTTAATAATCCGGCTATATCATATACAACCGACTAATATCATATGAATCAATCTTTCGAATCAACACTTGATTCGATAACCCGGCTATATCATATATAACCGACTGATATCACATATCGCGTGAATAGAATACAGTATCACATGTCGTATCAATCTCGGTCCCGCACATATCACATATATGCTCCTACTCCATTTCGCATGAACCAGGAAACCTCTGTGTAGGACTCTAAAGACTCATCAATACGCCGGCAGTAGGTGATGATCATATCAAACACCCACAAGCTGTAAACGGTCTGCTAAACGTAACGGCCACCCAGGTATTGAGCGATCAGAAGATCAACAAGCAAGCCTTCTTATACTCCTGCGAATCCAATCAGTAACACTACCGTACAGTCCGGTCTCTTCGTCTGATATGTCGCATATCATAGCCTGGGGGTGGTATAACGTCAGACCCCAATAGCCTGATAAGACATGTCGATACAAGGTCCATAACGGTTCGAGAAACTACTGATAACACTTACCAGTAAATCTCAGCAACCATGGCCAAGGATTTCATGTTATGGCCAATCGAGCATAGCGCAACATCAACCCCCCAATACCGGGAGAGACGAATCCCCTTCTATCGCTCATTGCCTCCATGTGACTCGGGACTGTACCAAAAAACCACCGTTTTGCATGATTTCTTGACCATGGTAAGGTGGAAATCAAAGCATAGTAGGAATCACACAAGACTCTATGACGATCTCGGATCGACAGACTAACCTGTACCAGTGTCACCAGAGAACTGCTATCTGACGATAGGTATAATACCATCTAGGAGTTCTCGGTGAGTCCGTTCAGTGTACCCAGTCTCCACTGAGCACCAGTATACCTTCTCTGATATCAAACACCAATGGATATGGGATCATCCATCGCCCATCATATGGGTTGAGAAGGGCATACGCTAGTCTAGTCTGGAGTATCGATGCCATGTCTTGATACTCCCACGACTAGGAACAATTATAGGGTGTACTTGTGGACTACCCTTGGCCCCACTAGTATGATCTCCATCATAGTCCTGGTAGTCAAGTACACATCCTAAGGGCTTTATCAACATGTGAGAGCAAAACAATATCACAATAAAAATCTACATGTTAAGACAAAGAGCAACCTGATAGCATATTATCAAGTCGAGCAAGAAAGTCCTCCCTATATATATTCAAGCATCCACTACAATATACATCACATGTACAGTAATGGCTTCTAGGGCATACATATAACTAACAACCGGGAGAGACGAAATTCCCTCCTATCACTCATTGCCTCCATGTGACTCGGGACTGTACCCAAAAACCACTATTTTGCATGATCTCTTGAACGTGGTAAGGTGGAAATCAAAACACAGTGGGAATCACATAAGACTCTATGACGAACTCGGGTCGACAGACTAACATGTACCAGTGTCACCGGAGAACTGCTATCTGACGATATGTATAATACCATGTAGGAGTTCTCGGCGAGTCCGTTCAGTGTACCCAGTCTCCACTGAGCACCTGTATACCATCTTTGATGTCAAACACCAATGGATATGGGATCATCCATCGCCATCACATGGGTCGAGAAGCGTATACGCGAGTCTACTCTGGAATATCGATGCCCCGTCTCGATACTCCCACGCCTAGGAATATTTGAAGGATGTACTTACCGACTACCTCTGCCCCACTAGTATGATCTGCATCATAATTCTGGTAGTCAAGTACTTATTCTAAGGGCTTTATCAACATGTAATATAGAGACAATAAGTGTACATGTTAAAATAAAGAGCAACCAGATAGTATACTATCATGTCGAGCAAGAAAATATTCCCTATATATGTCCAAGCATCCACTATAATATACATCACATGTATAATAATGGCCTCTAGGGCATATATATAACTAACAATCTCCCACTTGCACTAAGGCCATTTGTTGTAGTATCTCATACCTAACGCCCCATAAAAGTCTCTTTAGGGAAAGGCCTCTGTGAGTGGATCCGCGGTGTTATCCTTCGTGTCAACTCTCCTTACCTTGATCCCTTGGAAATCAACCATCTCCCTGATCAGATGATACTATCATCAGAATATGTCTGGATCGCTGATGGGACCGGTGTTCCTAGGCCAAATCCACAACTCTATTGTTGTCACAATAACAGTTATTGGACGCTCAATGGTAGGAACCATGTTCATCTCATGAACAAGAATTTTCCGGACAGCCATTTTGACAGCATCGTTGGTAATGATGTATTCAGCCTTTATCATCTAGTTTGCCACGGTATTTAGCTTGGAACTCTTCCAACACACCGTCCCTCCACTGAGGGTAAAGACAATGCTTGAGACTAACTTTCAGTCGACCTTATCACTCTGGGAGCATGAATTGGTAAAGGACTCCCACTGGAGTTCACCGTTACCAAATCCCAAGAACATTTTTTTAGTACTTCTCAAGTACTTAAGAATGTCCTTCACAGCTGTCCAGTGATTCTCTAAAGATCCAATTGATTCCTAATCACTACACCTAGTGAGTTAGCTATATCTGGTCTGGTACATAACATCGCATATATGATAGAGCCTACTGCAAATCAGTCTCGGGAGACTTCTTTTTGGAGAGAGTGATTCATGAGTAAGTGGGCGAATCACCAGGCTTAGAATCTTCCATGCTAAACCCCTTTAGTATGGTGTTAATGTACCTGGATTTGGGACACTCCCAACATCCACTTAGATCTATCAACATAGATCATAATCCACAAGATGTAGTAGGTATCATCCAGATCATCCATGGAGAATCCTCGTGATAAGAGGAGCTTGACCGAGTGTAGCATAGGAAACCATTTCCTATCAAGAGTGTGTCATCTACGTACAATACGAGGAATGCAACCTTACTCTCTACAACCTTCTTGTATATACAAGATTCATCTACCTTTTTAATGAATCTAAACTCTTTGACTGCCACATCAAAGAAGATGTTCCATCTCCGCGATGCCTGCTTTAATCCTGATGGACTTAAGCATAGCTTTGAAAGTCTCAAATTTTCCATCTACACCAGGAATCTTCTCAAGATTCATTTGCTCCCGATGAGTTTTACCCCTTCAGGTGCATCATTGTTGGAACTTCACTCACGCGCGCAAACGCGTATGTTTTGGAAGACGTTATATGTGGATAAGGTGTGTAATTACTCCAACAAGGTTCTAGATGGGTTATTTTTCAGGCTTATAACTTCTATTGAAACATCTATAAAAAAATTCATATCTACTTCACTGTATGAACTATTCTTGATATTACTTAACTCATAACAAACCTGTTTGATCCTAAAGATATTTATCAATTTTAAAAAGTTTTTCAGACATGTCAAACTTTCATCAAATTCTCAAACACATACGACGCATGTCAAGTGTTACAAAAGACGTATATCAGCTATGGTTAAACACAAGGGATGGTTATTTTTCGGGTTTTCAATCTCTCGAAAAGTATTTAGTTGCTTCTATCTTATTAATCGAACCGTCGGACTTCAAATTTAAGTTCCCCCGCTAGCTAACATGAAAAAGTTTTTATATTTTTGGGAAATTTTTTCAATTTTTATAGGTTTTTAATATGTATGCAATGCAGAATATACGCATGATGCAGCAAAATAAACGCAGTGCTCACCCCCAAACCTGAGTTTTACGATGTCCTCATCGTTTCCCCCATATCCGGTATCTAGACTTAGACATCAGGATGAGAATTTATTCAAAAAGAAAAACCTAAGACTAATTAGAGTATGTACAAGTTAAAAGATTGGGTTAGTCCAGAAATTAATACCAGCCATGTAAAAATTTTGTCAATATAGTGCAATGGCTGGTAAAAGAATATGTATAAAAAAGAAAAAGAAAAGGTATAAGTTAGATGTTAGTGAAGGGCATGGGCGTGTAAAAATAGGGATCAGAAGACGTTGAAGGTGAGGTGAAGTTTTGAAGAGGTCAAAGAATTATTTTCTGAATGAATTGAATGTTCAAAAAGCACATGTTGAGTTCTGAAGTCAAGTTCGTTTAAAAACTGGAGTTCATCCGCAAAAAGTTCGGCAAAAGAAAGGTTCTTAGGATGTTCCCAAGTTGATCCTGACTCAAACTCACCGAGGATATCAAGTTCATCCGCAAATAATTCTTCAAAACTTTGCCCGAAAGTATATTTATCAAGGCTGCCATCCTCCCTATAATCATGCACAATCCTATTCTCATCGTTACAACTCATAATTCCCAAAACAAGTTCTCCTTCATCACATTCATATCTGGGTAGTTCATGTCATTTAAAAAGGTAGGTTCCCACACTAACGTTTCTTCCGAAATAATATTAACAGGGGATTCAAAAATTGTGGATTCCTGATCATTGATTTCCTCTAACAGTTTATCACAACCATACCCATTAAATTCACAAGCTCCCTCTTCTAAAATTGGAGCGCAACAATCAGTCGGTGCAAGAATTTCCTTTTCAAGTAGGATATCGGTTAATTCAACCTCAAGATTTTAAGTGACAAGAGGCTCAATAGGTACCTGAAGGCTAGTGTTAGACTGACTCAGAGGCTTTTCTTGTTTGTCCTGATAACACTCAGTCAATTCACCTGCATCATCATCTATGAAATCATCAAAATTTGGTTGATCGTTTATCTCACTCAGGTGACTTCCTAGATGACAGATATTGACACCATGTGGTTCTAATTGACCGTGTTCACTCTTTAGAATCACTACAGCTATATACTCTTCAATTCTAGCCAAATATTGAGCCTGAGCGTGAAACAATTGCTTAGACTGCTGTATAAACAGGGCTATGTCGCAGATGTTTGATTCTCGACCGCAATCATCACTTCGAATACCCTTCTCTAAAGCAGTCAACCTAGCATCCATCTCACTATCACTCCCTAATGATGGCTCAGTTATTTCAGGAATGGAGGGTTGTGACGGTGGTGATGCTAAAGCTGTTACCATGTCGACCTCTTTCTCTAAATTTTCAATCATTTGATCTAGGGTTGAAGTGGGAATGGGTTCAAGAGTGTTAGGTGGGTGACCGTTATCAAAAATCTGGGACGGTTGATCACCCCCTAGAAAAGGACAGTTTCATGAATGTAGAAAGAATTTTGGCAATTTGAACAAATGAATTGGGACTGAGTATAAACAAAAAAATAAGAATCGTAAAATATTGAATTCAAATTGTGTGTCACCCATATCAACAAGAATTCACAAATATCACAAAAATAAAGAATATCATACCCCTAGCAGTCTATGTTATGCTAAGTCAACTAGACCTGCTCAACAACCTGATTGTCGAAGTAAAACTGTGTCGAGAAACGGGCTCAAGATATACGGATCACGAAACTAGGTAAGTGCAGAGATAAGGGGAGGTTTTTCAACGCTTTCGCGAAATTCCTTAATTAAAATAACCCTTTCTCTTGAACACTTGTCTAGAAACCTCGTGAACGATATACCGTTAAGCGGTGTTCTAAACACAGTTAAGTTCTCCTAATGAGCGCGTAGTCCTTAAAGTCAAAGTTCTAGTTGATTTTAAATTACTGTGGGTATGTAAAAATGCAGTTTTGTAATTTGTGGGCTACGGAGAAATGGGATGAAATCATTTACTGTATCTTGTTTGGTCTCTTGCCCTTATTATCCGTATTAAGATGCAAATGCGCAAATATTAAAAGAATTTATGAAAATTAATCAATCAATCAATTCATTTTTTGTTTAAATTTAGGCGCTGCAATAAATACGGTTAGTTCTCTGTGCAATTGGTGGCAAGCTTGTGCGAAGAATCCTGCAGAAGATAGAAATATTGGAATGCGTCGGATTCGAGAAGAATGTGTGAGGAAATTACATACCAATGCGATTTTGGGTTAGTAAACCCCTTTGAAGTGATTTCGGGTATTTGAATGTTCGCTTGCGCGGGTCAAACTATCCGGATCTTGGCACTATATTTCACTAACTTCTTGAAATTGAATTTGAGCCTCGCTCCGCACAATCGCTGGTCGTAATTCCTTAAAAATCTGAAATGTCGGAAAATACGATATTTAGTGTCAAAAAGCGATATATGTGCCCCAATCCCTGCACACTCAAAATTATAAAAATCAAACAATACCACTTGAATACTAACAAGTCATTGGAGATCACACAAAACGAAAAAAACCCAAAATAAAAAAACAGACCGGCGGCCTCGGACTTTTCACTGATGTCACCGGTTTTGTTTAGGAGTTAGGTGCTCGATTTTTTGGTGGGTTCTCTAGGCTAGCTAAGTGGTCTTATGATATAACTTGATTTTTAAAAATAAATTTCACGGTGTTAGCAGGTTCAGCAACAGAGAGCAAAGTCAGAAAAATTGTGTGTTATGTTAGTTTTGAAAAAAAATTGAGTTAGAAGTTAATTTGTTAGGACGAAACAGAAATAACAATACCTAATGACTGCCAACTCCTCAGCAACGGCACCAAAAACTTGTTGGAACTTCACTCGCACCCGCAAACGCGTATGTTTTGGAAATGGATATGTTTTAAGAAATGGATGCGCACGCAAGCTCAGTCTCGTTTTAAAATTTACAAACCGCAAGTGCATGGCGCGTTGTAGCAAACCGGCAAGTACGGGTTGATTCGCAGGGAATTGTGTATTAGGTTTTGTTGTTTAAGGTTCAACAAATAACGAATTGGTTAGTTTGTCACAAAAATATAAAATACGAAAACAAGGAAAACAAATTAAGAAAGAAGTGGTTGTGGATTTGGCTTGGAAGGTCGAATCGCGACGATTCCTTTGACACTTCCTTGATCATGAGTTGTCGATCCTTACGTCGATCCCGACATGAAGTATGACTTGTTAAAACGGTTGTGAAGCACAAATCATCAAATTCCGATATTCGCCGCAAAACACGAAATGGGTTCGTTTTGTTCACTTACTGTTTGTATGTCCAAGCTTGGGGTATCAACACTAAGCACGAGGGTTAGCAATCATATCACAACATCAAAAACACAAATTAGTGAGCGATAGCAAATGGTTTTAGTATTGAGTTTGCTAAGTGTTTGTGAAAGTATATAGTATATAAAACCAAGAGATTGTCAAGCACTTGATCACAAAATACCATATCTCAACTTAGAAAACTTAACACCAAATTGATTTTAACTTAAATATTGAAATAGGGAAAGGGAGTGAATATAGTTTATGAGGAGGTTACAAAGTAACCATGTTTCAAAATACCATACCACATCAATACATAAACAATCTTTAAGTTAGAATCATATATATAAGTATATTAAACATTAACAAGAGGAGGAGGAGGCAAAACCTTTCATCTCATTTCCTCACCATTACCACAACCAAAGAAAGATTAGTTACACATCAAAATGAAAAGAAAAGAAAGCAAGTAAAGAAGCAAGTAAGCAAACAAAAGCAATATTATTAATACTTGATAAAATTGAGGTACAAGATATTGGTAACTTGTTCAACTTCCATAATGAAGCTTTCAAAAAGAAAGCTTCAAGAGGGAAGAAGACGAAGAAGAAACTAAGTTGGAACCCACTCAACGCTCAAGCTAAACCAAAACTAAATAAAAATGGAAAAATGTATAATATCTATGCACACCCTTGCCTCTCATCTGTTCTGGTATTAATAGGCATCAAAATAGAATAAACAAATAATATAAAAGGAATGATGTGATGTCTATAAAGTGCCAGAAGAAAAATGAGGATGATTGGAGCAAGGAGGGCCAGCGGCGCCGGAAATTCATGGGGTCTTACCGGTTTTATTGTGGCTAAATGGGCTCGTATTTGTGTAGTGATCTTGACTGCTCTCTATGATCTCTCTGATGCTGTTTAATTTGTCTAAAATAACATGGTTTGCATTCAGGGATTTGGAGGGAAACTAGAAGCACTATATCACATCACAACTTTTTGCATTTAACACACATCACACTCACTTGCCCACTTGCACAAGTCATGAGTGTGCCAAGGTAGCCCCCACCATGGTCCATGTCCCAAAAGAGCTAGTGCACACTTGTATTGTGTTGGACTAAAATTGTGTGCACACATTTATTGCAAAAGAGCTCTTGAATATCAGTCAGTTTTCTGTTCTGATTTGCAGTGTCGGCTCCCAAACTCTATATCCGTAATATTGAGTGTGTTTCCAGTATTTTATCACGAATATTTGTAAACTATAATTACTGAGTAGACACTGATTAATAGTACCGATATATAACAAAATTGATAATGAATGAGAGGTATTAAAATGCAGTTTTCTAAGATGAACAAACATTGAAAGTCATACTTTGTTGGTGTACATGGATTCCATCTCTGATTGCATAGCATCCAACTACTTCACAAAGTCCCCACTCGTGATGGTCTGCCTGAATCTAGTTGGGTCATCAGCTACCATTCGCTCCCTTCGTAACCGAGGAAACCGTAGTATTTCTCAGGTGGATGAGGAACCCTACTAGATTCGCCAAGAGGCCGAGGTTCGTTGGAGACTATTGAATCCTTTGGTTTCACCAAATTATCAGCTGTTAGTTTGTCCAGCTGGAGCTCCTTCCAATTCTACCTCATGACCACTAATTTCTTCATAAGAAATTCCTTTTCTAAAAACGTGGCATGCTGAGAAACAAAACACCTTTTGCTCCTCAGATTGGTAGAAGATATACCCTCGCGAATGTTCGGGATATCAAACAAACTTACAGAACTGACCTTGCCTTGAGATTGTCCGGATTTTGTTTTTCAACATAGGCTGGACAACCCCATATCTTAACTCGTTTAAGACATGGTCTCTTCCCATTCCATATCTCATATGGAGTGGTAGGCACTGATTTGGTTGGAACCCCGTTCAATAGGTATGCAGTTTCTCAAGTGCATAATACCAAAAAAGAGACAGGTAACTCAGGAGTACTCATCATAGAGCTCACCATATCTCATAGGGTGCGATACCTCCACCCCGATACACCGTTGTGTTGTGGTGTATACGAAGGAGTAAGCTGAGAAAGAATCCAATTCTCCGTTTAGAAAATCTAGGAACTCCATGCCCAAGTATTCGCCTCCCCGATCTTATCGAAGGATTTTAATACTTCTACTCTTCTGGTTCTCAACTTCAAGCTCATATTCCTTGAGTTTCTCAAAAGTTTCAGACTTGTGTTTCAACAGGAACACATGTCCGAATCTTGAGAGATCGTCGATGAATGTAATGAAGTACAAAGAGCCAACCCTGGCATTTGTAGACATAGGACCGAATACATCATCATGTATCCGTCCCAAGAGTTCAGTAACTCTTTCTTCGTGTCCAGTAAATAGAGTGTTGGTCATTTTACCTTTGAGACAAGACTGACAAGTCTGCAATGCTACAACAAAGATTCGAACAGATTCTAATAGTCATCCTTATGTAACTTAGTTGGTCGTGTCGCATTGATATGACCTAGTCTGCAATGCTACAACAAAGATTCGTTCATTTCTGAACTATTCCTCTTGTGTGTTCTACATACTTTGAACTGTAGTTTGATTTAGAACGCATATGCCATTACATAACGTACATGATCCAATCAACTCTTGATTAAGGAAAATGTTCACAACATTATCCTGCAATACAAAATTATATCCTTCTTTAACTTAATAAAGAAACTGATGTAATGTTGTATATCAGGTTCGGCATGTAATAACATTTGTTCAGAATCAATGTATATACCATTTGGTAATACAAGATGATATCTGCCAACTGATTTGGCTGCAACATTTGCACCATTCCCTACTCTTGAGAATGATCACCTTTTCTCAGTTGTCTACCTTTCTTTAGCCCACGTAACATCTTACATATGTGGGATCCTATTCTGGTATTTCATACCCAGGACGTAGAGTGTACTGAGAAATAGTTCTCAGTAACGAACACACCCGAAGAAGGTGCATCAACATGATCTTTCCTCGAATGGGTTGTATGGAAATCCGGATATTCCCCTATTTTCTGCTTGGACTTATAACAATTATAAGATAGAGCGGAACCAACGTTTCCCAGCTCAGTATAATAAGCAGGTTCGGTCAATACATCCATATTATTATCTTGATTAAGGCATGTTACGGTCGCTACCAGGAGAGAGAGAAGAAAACACTCAGCGTATGCTCTTGCAAGATCAGATTAGTTATTATTTTATCTAATCAGGATTGCTCCCACTTTTTATCAAATCTTCCTTCAAATCCTAAAAGATAAGACTAGCCGGGATTAATTACACCCTACAAGTTCGCCAATCTTTCGGCCAACCCAGTGTCGGTACTTTAAGGGAGGTTCCCCGTGCTTTCGCACGGACCTAATTAAAATAAATCTCATTTTCCCAGGGGCGTAACCCCGTTAATACCTTTCTAGACACCTACTTGATCGGCTAATTGTAATGTGCAAAACTCTTCCAGGAATAACTCTTACTCGCAGTGGGTATCGGGATCCAACTATCTCATAGAAGGTATGCAATCTCATTGCAAATTTCAACACTTGAAATTCTCAATAATATTTTACCCCAGCGTCCTATGATCTTGACGAAAGCCAACAACCATAGTCCGCTAGTCAAGTTCAACCCGTACATTTCATGATTGAATTAAACCCACCCGCACGACCCTTGACGAAAGCCAACAAAGTCGTACGACTATCCTAATCCAATCGCATCATATGCAGCAGATAAGAAATAAGTAGCTACCGCACACTACGCCTTGACGAAAACCAACAAACGTAGCACGAATACTAAATACTACTTATCTGAAATGATGGAGGGCTATGACAAGTTTTTAAGAAAACCCTTTGCGTAATGAACTTGATATCGTTGTAGAATCGAATGATTTTGAAAATGAGTGTTTTTAGGCTTTTACTAGTTTTGCTAAATAGGTCACTCCTAGTGAAGGGATCTCGGCTCTTTCCTCATCGAATGAGGCGTTGGATATTTCACAAATACCACTATGCAAAGCATGAACTAAAAAAGCAGTCAAAAACAAAACCGAGTGGGTTGTAGTATCTGCTAGTTTCGCTAAAGAGGTCACTCCCGATGAAGGGATCTCGGCTCTTTCCTTATCGAATAAGGTGCTGGATATTCTACAAGGAATACCACTATGCAAAGCAAGAACTAGAGCCACCAGTTTTTAAAACAAGATTCTACAACATTTTTAGGTTTCTTTTATTTCATCAATCTCATTAATGAAGTCCCATCAATTATGCTTCCTACGCATCACAGAAGAAACGAAAGCAGCATTATTTATTATATATCATATATATAATATAAGCATTCGTCTCATCATATAAAGTGATCACATCACAGAATATCAGCAGCAGAAGAACACATATGAAATATTGGATATACTAGGAATTCTGTGTTTTATTTAATCCATTAAAAAACACGGATTCCACGGTCGTGATGAATAGCCAAACCCACATCCCTAGACCCCTACGAGAGCGGCAAGCAAACTTACTAATTCTAGAGTTAGGAGACCCGGTATCGACTCCTCGAGATGGTCTCCTACTGGACTCTAAAACCCGGTTACTTGTGCTCCCCTCCTTGGGTCTATCCTAATGCGGAAAAGTAAATAATATACATCAATGGTGACATCATCCTCAACCCAGAAGTGCCCCAATAAAAGAATATTACATACAATTGAATTTTACATGAATGAAAATAAAAACTCTCATCTCACATAAAACCCCCGGCTATTCAAACACGACGATCCAATATAACATATCACAGCAACACATAACATCACATGTCATCAACGTAAGTAAATATGCGTATCCTAATTTTCGTTGACATATAGCAACGAAACCGGCGATACACCACATATTACACTTACGGTCGCAGAACAGAAAGTGAGAAACTACAACAATTGGAATCCGCAACCACCTTAGACATCATAAACCTAATGTATCACATACTTTAGATTTCATGCCTAACCAAATTAATTCCTTAGACATCACATGCCTAACAATTATAAACCCCGCATTTTAGCCTCGATATTGAAAACATTTTTCAATAACAAGTCGGGCAATTCAACAAGATTCCCGACAACCTGATCGAATACTTGTCGGAAACTTTAGTAAATGGCCGCACCCCTGACGCCGTCGACGAAGTGCACTTAGGCGGAACACCGCGGCCGCGAGCACCCGGACGGATGCTTTTAGCAACGGGGTTCTCCTACAGTCACTTGGTCGGGGCTATGGGGCATGGCTATCTAATAATGTTATCTGGCGAGTATCCGCGTACACTACGTAATTGCGATGGACTTTTGATCCACATCAAAATCATGTGGCAACCAATCAAATGAGACTAAATTGCTAGATTTATAAAATTCAAATTAGTTTTCACAAAACTAAAAAATTGTGGATTCCAAATATTGTAACACATTCACAAATAGCTAGACGATATTAAACATTTCGATCGAATCAACGAATTCCCAAAATTTCCCAGAGAGCTCAACACTTGAGCAGCGTTAAAAATACCCAGAACCATACCACAGTACCCAAGGACCTATAGCTAAAGTCCCGTCCCAAGCCTCTTAAGTGGTGTCGCGGAACCGCCGCCAAAACCATGTTTTAGCCGCGGTTCTGCGGTCACTTAGACGAGCTAGGGACTCATTCTTCAGGTGGGTCTATAGAATTACCTGCATGATTTTTTGAATATTTTTAACATGAAAAATTCCAGCTTCTAGAAAAATTTCCAGAGAGGGGTCCAAAATTGGGTTTTCGGGGTTCGATCGGACTTCTAACTTCGTCTAGACAACGCCTAATGCTCTAGCTTAGCTCTGATACCACTGCTGGATTCCGTAGCACCCTAACTAGGATTTATGGGGTTTAAATATGCAATTTAGAAAAACCTAGAGAGCTATGTAACCCATGCCAAGGATCTAACTAGAAAATTAGGAGTTAAGTTAGAATGTAAACAACTTTACATCTAAGTGAATAAGGTATACAACCTTTGTAGACAGGTCCTTCACTTCAAAATCTCCGTGTAGTAGTCCCTTCGCTCCAATTAGTAAACTCCCGGACTCTTGAAAGGCTTCACAAGATGAAAGGAACAAGCTTTCTTGAAGTCTTCGAGGCCGAAGATGATCTACGTCGAGGAGACACTAACCCAAGCTAGCATTTCACTAAGTGATGAACTAGTGAAGAAACAACCCATTCTAAATGGCTAGTCTAGAAGAAGTTGATGAAGTAGGAATTTTGCTCATTTTAGAAATTATTTTCTCACTCATTTTCTTCACCTCCTCAAAACCTAGAAAGCCTTTTTTTTTGGAGATGAAGAAGAAGATGAAGATGAGAATGGAATGAATCTCATGAGAGAGAATAGCAACCATGGGTGAGTTAATATCATATACTAACTCATGTAGAGACTAAACCATGGCTAAAAATAATGGTTGGGTTAATAAATATTTTAAGTGAGACAAAACTAGTGGAATGAGTCAAAGATGCTTTAAGCTTCTCCAAGCTTCCAACCATGACAAATTCCAACTAATTTTGTATTTACTTTAAATAAGCAAAACCCCAATTATCTCATGGAATGGTGTAAGTCTCATACACCCATGTAGCATGTGTCATCAAGCATGGCACAAAAAGAAATATATACAATTAACATATATCATATATATATTAAATGTATACTAGTGAGATAAAGAAATATTTAAGTGAGCTAATATTAGTTAATGTATGTTAATATATAAAATATATATATATAATTATACATTAAATTATTAAATCAATACTTGATTTAATAATCCGGCTATATCACATATAACCGACTAATATCATTTGTATCAACTTATTGAATCAACACTTGATTCAATAACCCGGTTATATCACATATAACCGACCGATATCACATATCGCGAGAATAGAATACGGTATCACATATACGTATTAATCTCGGTCCCGCATATATCATATATGTGCTCCTATTTCGTTTCGCCTGAGCCAGGAAACCTCTGTGTAAGAATCTAAAGACTCGTCATTACGCCGGCAGTAGGTGGTAATCATATCAGTCACTCACAAGCCGCAAGTAGTCTGCTAAACGTAACAGCCACCTGGGTATTGAGTGATCAGAAGATCAACAAGCAAGCCTGCTCATACTCCTACGAATCCAATAAGTAACACTACTATACAGTCCGGTCTTTTTGTCTGATATGTCGCATATCACAGCCTGAGGGTAGAAAATGTCAGACCCCAATAGCCTGATAAGTCATGCGGATATGAGGCTCATAATGGTTCGAGAAACTACTGATAACACTTACCAGTATATCTCAGCAAGCCTGGCCAGGTATTTTCTGTTATGGCCAATCGAGCATAGCGCAACATCAACTACCAATACCGGGAGAGACGAAATTCCCTCCTATCGCTCATTGCCTCCATGTGACTCGGGACTGTACCCAAAAATCACCATTTTGCACGATCTCTTAAACGTGGTAAGGTGGAAATCAAAGCACAGTGGGAATCACACAAGACTCTATGACGATCTCTGGTCGACAGACTAACCTGTACCAGTGTCACCGGAGAACTGCTATCTGACGATAGGTATAATACCATCTAGGAGTTCTCAGCGAGTCCGTTCAGTGTACCCAGTCTCCACTGAGCACCCGTATACCATCTCTGATGTAAAACACCAATGGATATGGGATCATCCATCGCCCATCACATGGGTTGAGAAGCATATACGCTAGTCTACTCTAGAATATCGATGTCCCGTCTCGATACTCCCACGTCTAGGAACATTTGAAGAATGTACTTACCGACTACCTCTGCCCCACTAGTATGATCTGCATCATAATCCTAGTAGTCAAGTACTCATCCTAAGGGCTTTATCAACATGTAATAGAGAGACAATAAGTATACATGCTAAGATAAAGAGCAACCAAATAGCATACTATCATGTCGAGCAAGAAAGTCCTCCCTATATATGTCCAAGCATCCACTATAACATACATTACATGTATAATAATGGCCTCTAGGGCATACATATAACTAACAAATATGTGATTTGATAATATTTGAGTGTACGAGACTTTAGAACCGTACCCAGGATCATGATATTGTACGATAATGATACCGTACGAATGATGATATTATGTATGATTTGGACCCATACCCTCGATTTTGAGGATGTCGTACGATGGATATTGCCGTACGAAACATATAAGATGATTGATCCACACTCTTGACTCGAGAATGCCGTACTATGTATTATATAGTATGTGACACTATGAGGCTGGATCGCCGACTACTAGGTATATCGACTCGGAATATATGTAGATTTTCTTATCCTTCTGACTAGGTTCTTAGTTTAGTTTTTTAGTTGTTTAGGTAGATGATAGACTTGGTTAGAGTCATACCTATTTTCAAAACTAACAAATCGTGAGTATTTTCAAAAGACAACCCGAGGGAAGCTACGAATTTTTCAAAGGACATATCTTTTCTCAATAACACAGTAGCCCCTACTTTTCTAAAAAACCACGATTCGTGCTATTTCAAAACACTAAAACCGTATGACTCGTACACTGATATGGATATTTTATAATGTTACGTTTACTATTCACTTTTCTGTTATATTTATATTGTTCTTTTTGCATTGCATACATATACAATGTGTTTCCTTTATCTATTATGATCTCGCCTGCTAGAACACCAGCACCATTACCGATGATATGTATGTTGCGCGTACACCTGCTTGCCGGCTCACACGCATCATCATCGGTAATTTCCATGTCATGTACACTTTAGAAAACGTTATTTCATTGGTATAACCTGCTAGCTGGTAGTTTCAACATATTAATAGTATGTTTGCCCTAATATACTAGTTTAGATATTGCATTCCTTACTTAGATACCTGATGCATTCATATATTCATTCGGTTATGTACTGTTGTGGGGCTTTATGCCGATATTCATTGTTCATTGACTCGTGATTTTGAGATTTCGGATCTTTCATGAAATTTCTGGATTTGGGAAACTGCATATGAATTTTATAAACTTATGATTATTTTAAAAGAGAAAGATGCGGTTTTCCTTGATATGATGAGTAGCGTCCACCATGATGTTTTCTCAGTTCTGAGTTTGGTTTTTGAGACCCGATTCGAGGAGTAGGATGATACCGTCTGCGGGTACATAGTGGACCCGGTAAGGTACCCCGGGGCTAAAAGCTTGAGATGTAGACGATGAGCCTGGCAAGGGAGGACTACCTACTGGTGGTATTTAGCTCGGTGGACATCCAGAGGATACCGACCGCAATCGTGAGATTTGATGATATCGGCCGATCCGGACTGACGGAGCCCGAGATATGAGGTTTTTGTGTCGCTGATGGACACGGTTTTCATGATATTTTCGAGTGTCGATGCTTGGCACTCAGGTTTATCTTGATTTTCTGTGTCGTTGCTGGACACATCCAGTTAGTGATGCATTCATACATGATACTCGTGACAAATATTTACTTTGTGACACGGACACAAATACGAAGTATTACACTTATGCTGATATTATTGATCTTGCCACTACTAGATGTTTCAGTGTTATATTATTAGTACATTATTGTATGACCTAGGAGATCGTCATACATGCAATTTCTACTCGGTGATGTCTTCTACTCACGAGTTGGCAACTCACCCCCGTTGTGCCATGGTTTCTTGCAGGTTTACCCGTACAGGTTCCGTAGCGGTTTGCTGGCACTTCACTTCCTTCAGGGTGATTGCATTGGTAGGTGGTTTCACTTGTATCGTGACCACCGTTGTATATGTACTTTAAATTTCAGTTGTATCTAGTAAAAGCTTCATCAACCAGACTTGTATATTTAGTAGACTTAGATGACCACAGTTTGTATATTCTTTCAGCCTTAGAGTCACGCTTATGTATTTCATTATTGTTTCTAATTTTCTTTATGATGTTTAGTTTTCTCGTTTTCTTTGTGAGCTTTGATCCTCGCCTTCGGTGTTGTATACTTATATTATCTTGCGTGGTTGTTTCCGCCATTTGGCGAAGAGCTAGCTCCTGCTTAGGGATGCCTTATATATTATTTCTTGTATTTGTTTTTGGATTAAAAATTATAAGGGGGGTGCTTCCCAAATTTCAAACGACAAAAAGGGTTTTCAAGTTAGATACAGATATAGCGTTTTCATATATTACTGCTTATGTATATATAAGAATAAGTTTGATTTCGGTAAACCTTATTTCAAAAATGCACCTCCATTATTTCTCCCCTAAAAAGATTTAGATTTCTGGGCTTTTGGCTTACTTGAATTAGGTGGGGTCCTATAGATTTCACATGATTCAAGTGCCAGCCATGTGCCTTTTCCGGGTCATGACAACAAGCCCCACAAGTATGATCAGCATCATAGTCCTGGTAGTCAAGCCAACATCATAAGGGCTTTATCAACATGTATCAGAGAGACAAAATAATAATAATAAGTGCATATGTTAAAATAAAAAGCATACAGATAGCATACTATCATGTCGAGCAAGGAAGTCCTCTATATATATGTCCAAGTATACACTATAATATACAATAATGGCCTCTAGGGCATACATATTCCTAACAACAAGTGCCATTTAGAAAAGCCCAACGGGCTATTTGTAAAGTGTGTAGCCTATAAAAGACTAACATGATGAGAAAATCAAGAACAACTTTCATTCTCTCATAATTTCTAGGGTTTTGTGCATCCTCCTTCCTCAAGGTTTTAAACCTTCTTCTATTTTTTGAATTAAATAAAGATTTTAACTCTTTTTTTCCAAAAAGAAATAGTTTTTCACCATAAAACCCTTGAAGGGGAGCTCAGATCTCCCATTAAATCTCTAAAGGGGTGATTTTTAAATCCCACCACCCTTTTTCTTCAAGATCCTGTTAGGAATATGTATGCCCTAGAGCCTATTATTGTATGATATAGTGGATACTTGGACATATATATAGAGGACTTTCTTTCTCGACATGATAGTATGCTATCTGGTTGCTCTTTATCTTAACATGTACACTTGTATTATTATACCGTCTCTCTGATACATGTTGATAAAGCCCTTAGGATGTTTGCTTGACTACCAGGGCTATGATGCAGATCATGCTACTGGAATTTGTGTAGTCCAAGCACATCCTTTAACTATTCTTAGTCGGGGGAGTATTGAGACAGGGCATCGATATTCCAGAATAGACTAGTGTGTACATTTCTTGACCCTATAGGGGGCGATGGTTGATCCCATAACCATTGGTGTTTGACATCAAAGATTGTACATAGGTGTTCATTAGAGAATGGGTACACCGAACATGACTCGCCGAGAAATCCTAAATGGTACTATATCTATCGTCAGATAGCAGTTCTCTGGTGACACTGGTACAGATTAGTCTGTAGACCCGAGATCGTCATAGTGCCTTGTGTGGTTCCCACTGTGCTTTGATTTCCTCCCTACCACGGTTCAAAGGAGTCGTGCAAACAGGTGGATTTTGAGTATAGTCCCGAGTCACATGGAGGCAGTGAGCGATAGGAGGGGTTTCGTCTCTCCCAGTATTAGGAGTTGATGTTGCGCTATGCTCGATTGGCTATAACAGCAAGTCCCTGGCCAGGGCTGATGAGATTTACTGGTAAGTGTTATCAGTAGTTTCTCGAACCGTTATGAGCCATACATCAGCATGACTTATCAAGTTACCGGGGTCTGACGATACCACCCCTAGACTTGATATGCGACATATCAGACGAAGAGACTGGACTGCACGATAAGTGTTATTTATAGGCTTCATGTGAGTTTGGACAAGCTTGCTTGTTGATCTTCTAATGTCTTAATACCTGGATAGCCGTTACGTCCAGCTAGTACCGCTGACGGCTATTCTCCTCCGATTACAGAGACGAGACCGCGTAAGTTCTTCTTGCCTGAATTTAGGGGCAAATGCTATTTTGTGCTATCCGTCCACCTCTCCGAAAATTCCAAGTTGATTTATGACACCGTGTATCGGAGGTTTAGACGGATGCGGCTGATGTAGCAGACTTCGTCAGATTCCCTCTCATTTGAGGGGGTTTTTATTGTGGGGACGCTCTTCCCTGCAGGCGCAAGCCCCTACAGTTAATTACGCTACCGCATCGCGGTAACCACTTTCTCCTTCTCCAGATGGTCACCTCGTATTGTGGGTGTTTGTTTTGTTTTTGGTTGCCCGTGGATTGTATACGGAGACTAATTTATATTGTCGCCCGTAGGGCATAGATTAGTCCAAATCCGTATTTTTCTTTGATTTGGGTTTGGGGTTGGGTTTAAGGATACGTTAGTTTCATTTGAGACTAAGATCAACTTAAACGTTAGTTAAGGATACGTTAGTCTAATTTTAGACTAAGATCGACTTAACGGGATCGTTCAGATCCCACAAGAGAGCATTTGGGCTCTATTGTTTAGTTTAGGGACATTGCGGTCGATAATTAGTTTAATGACATTACGGTCCAAGGTTAAGAACATCATAGTCCATGGGTTTAAGGACCCCACAGTCCGAGATTAAGGACATCATAGTTCATGGGCTTAAGGACCCCACAGTCCGAGGTTAAGGACATCATAGTCCATGAGTTTAAGGACCCCACAGTCCAAGGTTAAGGACATCATAGTCCATGAGTTTAAGGACCCCACAGTCCATGGAATGTCTGGTTGTCAGGACCCGTCACCTCTCTGAAGACGTTGAAGGATTACAACGATAAATATCAGAGGAGTAAAGAGATGTACCCTTGAACCAATTTTGGTTGAGAGATCTGTAGTCCAATTTGGGATTGAGATCTATTAAAAGATTTATGAGCATATGTGTCACGCCCCGCTTACCAGAGTACGCTAGATTGGGTACGTGACATAGCCAACCATGCTACCTGTGGGTAGGAAGTATCCATCCACAGTCACATTACGGCTGTAGAGATATCAAGAATAAGATAAAACTATCTAAAACATGTCCATAATCCAGAATAGCAGGAGTCAATAATAAATAAATGCGGAAGCAAATGATCCAATACAAATAACTGAAAAGTGTGTCCCATAATGCGGGCTCACATCAGGAAATAAATGCAGGAAATAAAACTCACTACTACTGAATTCACAGCTCAGCCTGCTGGCTGAAGTACTCCTGCTCGGACTGCAACAGCGGTACGGAATCTGGGCCATGCAAAACCCAGACGTCAGCGCGTCATGTCATCAAGTAATATAATATGAACAATGTAACAGGCAATGCAAAATAAACATGAATAAAGCAATAATGTGAAACAAGCAGTGCAGGGTAGTGTGCAGTGGGTAACTAAACTGTTCTATCAGGTTTTCTAGTCTAAAGTCTTTGAAATCAATTGATGAATCATCGATGTAACTCAATAGTATCCCGTACATACCCGGGACCACGGCCACAATATTCTCGGCTGCAGCCGAGACATGCCGCTAGGCACAAAACAGGAATGTGTACACTCGATAGTATCCCGTACATACCCGGGACCACGGCCACAATATTCTCGGCCGAAACCGAGACATGCCGCTAGGCACAAAACAAGAATGTGTACACCCAGAACAGGTAGTGAACTGTCGAGTTACAAGTCAGGTTTCACCTTTGATTTTCCCATACCCCCAAGTTATATGTGTATGTCAAGTCAGGTATTCCGAAAATCAAGAAACTAATGCCAACACAGGATCAGGTAAACAGGTTTGTCTGGATAGACAACAGGAACGGTCCAAGAGGACTACATATCAGGTTTTTTGGCATTAGACACAAGATCAGGTAACAGGTAAAGCCATGGTACATCAGGTCCAGCCAGGTAATGTATAAAGGTGTCATGTCATGTCAAGAGTGTACGGTACCATGTCATGTCAAGTAGGAAGTGTAACAAGTCATGTCAGGAAGCACAAGATGTCATGTGGGTGCTCATAATCAAACTACATAAGCATGTGTATAAATAAACAAGCATGAGTACTATCAGAACAATAAACTGGAACATGTAATATGATATGCAAATAGATATAATTTCAAGGATATGGATGCACAGTTATCGATTAGGGTTACATTTATAGTTCTAATATTAATTAGGATGCAATTTATTAAATATGGAGTGTTAATATCACATTATTATGCAGTAATGTGATCTATGGATGCAATTATATGTATCTTAAATGCGATGGATGCAAACGGGTATCCGAAAAGTTATAAAAGTACAAATTGGTAATGTGGGATGTACAACTAAGCAATATGTGATATAAATATTGATATAATAATATTAATATGGATAGCATATTCAAAGCGATTAATAACTATAAAAGTGGTATTGATTAACCATGCACAAGAAGGTTCCGTTCAGAAATTCAGCGTCACCCTAATTTGTAAAATAGCTTAAAAATAACAAACTTTCTTCAAAAGGGACGTGTCTTATACCAAAACAAAGATAATTCAATAAGGTTTTCAGTTTTATAAGTATAAGCATCTCAGGTTGTCCCTACAAAAAGTTATGAACATTCGAAGTTGAAAGTTTGCTGCTGGAATTTCCCTGGACAGCAGTTTGGAGACATTTTCATTTGCATTTTACGTTATTTAAACAATTTATTTTGCAAGTAAATATTTCATAGAGTTATATTATTCTGAGTTAGCTTCGTAAAGAACTAAAGAACGTATACTAATGATTTTTCTATGATTTATAATGAATTTTATAAGATAAGGTGTACAGTAAATTTCAGATTTGTCATATCCGATTTTTCAACGACGTTTCATGTGTAAACTATAAGATTTTCAAATGTATAACATTATAAAATGAAGATTATAAACTAATTAAAGATAATAATAATAAATATTATGACGATATATATTTTAAATAATATGGTTGCAGTATAATGTAATCTAGTATGTCACAAGATAAGTTTTCATGATCTAGATTTAATATGATATAAACGGATGCAAACGGAATATCGAAACGTTATAAAATTAAACATGGGGCACTAGATTTAAACTATAGGTATGGTATTTATTTAAATAGGTATAAAATGAATTATATAGCATGTAGCAAGATTAACTTGCCTCGATGGGTCGCGAATCGGGAAAACGGAACGATAACCGTCGGCGGGAAAAACTCGCGACGAGCGCACGGTTCACGGAATGAACCCAAACGACGAACAAAGGAACCACACGGGTCGGGGTACCTCGCTGGAACGTCGAGAAGCGTCACCGGCACGACGGAATTCCGGCAACAAAAGAACAGTTAAAAAAATGAGAAACGAGACATGAAGCAAGAAGAGAAAGAATGATAAAGAGAAGTACGAGAGAATATATGAGAGAGAGAGAGAGAAAAAGTGGAGAGAGAGAGAGAGGGAGCTGCAGGTGGGGGCCTACGGAATTAAAAGGAACGCGATTGGCTAAAGGGGAATCGTTAGTTAGAGATAAATATTAATTAAAGATTCAAAACATTTTAAGGAACAGTAGGATATATATATATAGGTTAATTTAAAGATTTAAAAGATAGGTAATGAACAGTAAGATATCAGGTTAGTTAGAAAAATATATGCGATGGTTTTAATAATATTAAAATTTGGGATTTTGACGCCAAATAAAACATTTCCAAATCGCGCCCGGGTCGAGTCCAAAAATTTGAAATTGAAATAATAAGATTTTAAGCGGGATCCAAATTTTAAAATTAAGTGTTTTATGATTAAAAAGTATACCCCAAAACGGACACATATACGCGCGCGTAGCCGTCCAAACTCACCCGTTTCACTGAACGGGACGAGAACACAATGCACGGACGCTACCACGAGGCTAGGGGTGTCAAGTAGGCCAATATGAATATTTTCAATTTTATTTTAGATGCCAAAATTTGTTATATGTAGAAATGACTTTGCCGAGTAAATTTTACAGTAAGCAACAAACAAGCAAGTTAAATGAAATGAGTACCACATTACGCTCAAACAGTAACAGAAATTAGTAGTATTGGGCTCGGGTGTTACATTATAACCAACTACAAAAAGAATTTCGTCCTCGAAATTCCAAGAATACAAGATAGAGAACTACAGAAAAAGGTGAGGAAACTTCTGCCGGATCTCATCTTCTCGTTCCCAAGTGGACTCTCCATGCGATCGATTACCCCAAGAAACAAGCACAAGGGGGATAACCTTGTTCTTAAGAACCTTTTCCCTTCGATCCACAATTTCGACCGGTCGCTCCTCAAAAGTCAAGTCTTCCCGTACTGCTAACTCCGAATGATCCAAAATGTGTGTTTCATCTCGAACATACCTTCGTAGTTGAGATACGTGAAACACATCGTGCACACCTGCCAAGGACTGCGGTAACGCCAAACGGTACGCTACCTCTCCAACACGCTCCAAGATCTCAAAGGGTCCAACAAATCGAGGACTAAGCTTTCCTCGGCTTCCAAAACGAATCACCCCTCTAGTCGGTGATATCTTCAAGAATACCAAATCACCCACGGCGAACTCTAGAGGTCTTCTTGACGTGTCAGCCCAACTCTTCTGTCTGTCTTGAGCTGCCTTCATATGATTTCTGATAGTGTTAACCTTCTCAACTGTCTGCACTACCAAATCTGGTCCCAACAATCTTCGTTCACCGACATCATCCCAACAAACAGGTGAACGGCATTTACGACCATACAAAGCTTCAAACGGAGCCATCTGGATAGTTGCTTGAAAACTGTTATTGTAAGAAAACTCCACCAAGTGTAGATGATCCTCCCACGAACCCTTGAAGTCCAACATGCATGCTCTCAACATATCTTCAAGAGTTTGGATCGTTCTCTCCGACTGACCATCAGTTTGAGGATGATAAGCTGTGCTAAACTTCAATCGAGTTCCAAAACTTTCCTGTAAACTCCTCCAGAAGTGTGATAAGAACCGAGTGTCCCGATCGGACACGATGCTCACCGGTACTCCATGCAATCTTACAATCTCCTGCATGTACCGCTCTGCCAAAGTCTCTGTTGATTGACCAACCCGAAAAGGAATAAAGTGAGCTGCCTTGGTCAATCGGTCAACAATTACCCATACTGCATTGTTGCCTTTTGGACTCCGCGGTAAAGCCGTCACGAAATCCATGGTTATATGTTCCCACTTCCACTGAGGAATCGGAAGTGGTTGCAATAAACCAACAACCCTTTGATGTTCAGCCTTAACTTGCTGACACACCAAGCACTTCGCCACAAAGCGAGCAATCTCCCGCTTCATGCCCTCCCACCAGAAATGCTGTCGAATATCTCGGTACATCTTTGTGCCTCCTGGATGTACAGAATAAGCTGAACTGTGTGCCTCCTTCATAAGCTCTTCACGAACATCACCTTTTGGCACACACAAACGGCTACCATACCTCAACGAACCATCTTCGTGGATCAATAAATCTGTTCGTAGCCCGGCTTCAACCTGCTCTCGAAACTTTTGCAGTCTAGGATCCTGCGATTGAGCTGCTTTAATATTCTCGATCAAAGACGAATGTACTTGCAGCTGCAACAACTGTCCCGTAGAACGCGGTAGCACAACCTCCAAGTCAAATCTTCGAAAATCTGCGACGATCTCCTTCTGCGTAGTTAACACCTGAATTACTGGTAACCGACTAAGCGCATCC
This sequence comes from Agapanthus africanus, assembly GCA_030015575.1. Classification (NCBI taxonomy): domain Eukaryota; kingdom Viridiplantae; phylum Streptophyta; class Magnoliopsida; order Asparagales; family Amaryllidaceae; genus Agapanthus; species Agapanthus africanus. Next base: position 122,442,199 of record CM057350.1, on the reverse strand, counting down.
GGCACAACATTAACCTTTCCCGGATGGTACTTAAGATCAAGATCGTAGTCAGCCATCAGCTCCAACCATCTACGCTGCCTCATGTTAAGCTCCTTCTGTGTGAACACATACTTCAAGCTCTTATGATCTGTAAAAACTTCGACTCTTTCGCCCAAAAGGTAGTGTCTCCAAATCTTCAAAGCGAAAATCATAGCCGCAAGCTCCAAGTCATGAGTTGGATAATTCTTCTCATGGGTCTTCAACTGTCTCGATGCGTATGCTACAACCTTCCCATGCTGCATCAAAACACATCCCAATCCTTTCCCAGATGCGTCGCTGTGAATCACCAATCCTCCGGAATTGTCTGGCACGGTCAGAATAGGGGCGGTTATCAACTTCTGCTTCAACGTCTCGAAAGCTAACGCACACTTATCCGCCCATACAAAAGGTACCTCCTTGCGCGTAAGCTTGGTCAACGGCTCTGCCAGACGAGCAAAGTTCTCCACAAATCTCCTGTAGTATCCGGCTAATCCAAGGAAACTTCTTATCTCAGCAACATTCTTTGGAATAGGCCAATTTCGAACTGCTGCAATCTTTTCTGGATCGACGGCAATGCCATCGCCAGACACAACATGCCCCAAAAACCTTACTTCCTCCAGCCAAAACTCGCACTTACTCATCTTCGCATACAATTTCTCCTGTCTCAACGTCTGCAGTGCGATCTTCAAATGCTCAGCATGCTCTTCAAAACTCTTCGAGTAAACCAGAATATCATCAATGAATACCACAATGAACTGATCCAAGAACGGTGAAAAGATTCGGTTCATCAAGTCCATGAATACTGCCGGCGCATTCGTTACTCCGAAGGGCATCACTAAGTACTCGTAATGTCCATACCGAGTTCGGAACGCCGTCTTGCAAATATCTTCTGTTTTCACTCGGACCTGATGATATCCGGATCGTAAATCCAACTTCGAGAATACCCTCGCGCCACTAAGCTGCTCAAAAAGTTCTCCAATGCGAGGGATCGGGTATTTGTTCTTGATAGCCACCTGGTTTAATTCTCGATAGTCGATGCACATCTTTCTTGTGCCATCCTTCTTCTTTATTAGAAGAACTGGAGCTCCCCAAGGCGAGTTACTGCTTCGAATCCAACCCTTTTCAAGCAATTCAGCAACCTGTTTCTTTACTTCTTCCAACTCTACTGGCGCCATTGGATAATACGCTTTAGATACTGGCGCTGCACCAGGAATAAGATCAATTGCGAACTCCACGTCTCTCCTCGGCGGTAAACCCGATATATCTTCAAACACGTCCATAGAATCACGAACAACAGCCGGCTCTTTACTTTCATCACTTCCATTGATGAAAGAATATTGTTTGTCGGCCTAGCCCTAACTCGACCGGCCCGACCGAACTGCTTCCTTAACGCAACTGCTGTCTGCTGCAAACTCCCTTTCATCCCAGATAAACTCTGCTACTCTTGGCTGCTGCAAGTATTTGTGAGAAAGTGGTCAAACCCAGGGAGACAATCTGCCTCTGGATGTCCACGTCCAGTCTGCGCATGAACCTCCGTGCCCTGTCTGCATCGTTGGCAACTAAAGGTCCAGCGAAACTACTGAGTCTCGTCCATTCTGCTACATGCACATCTACGGGTGCTCCCTTCTGCTTTAGTCCGATGAACTTCTCTTCCATTTCCTCCCGTCCAGTCCACGGAAAGAACTTCTCTAGGAAACTCTTAGAAAAATCCGCCCACTTGATCGGCTTGGGCAAACGGGTCTCCTCAACAAGCCACCATTCTCGGGCGTAGTCCACTAGCTGAATGCGTACCACAACAACTTTTTTGTCATCTGGAATCTGTGCCGCAAAAAGCAAGTTCTCTGTGTCAACTAGCCACTTCTCCAGTGGCAACGGCTCCTTTAAACCAGTAAATGTAGACGGACCCAATCGCCTGAAATCTGCTACGGTCCCTACTCGGTCAACTGGTCTAGCTCCAACATTGTTCACAGACTGCTGAACGATCTGCAAACCTTCCCGAAACGAGTCCGCTTGCTGCTGAATCAGCTCGGTCTGTTTCTTTGATTCTCCAGCATTCCTCTTATCACTCCAAGCATGGCGGCTTCGTCCACACGCCTCTGGTATGTCTTCAATTTCTTACCGGCCATAATCCTGAACTCAAAATACCCAACATTAGCATGATGATAGATTTTGAATATAGATCAAGGCTAGAACTTCAAAATACTTAAATAGAGTACCGCATTGTAACTATGCCGCGGTATCATAGCCACAATTACATAACTCCATCCAAGTCGCCTAAGTCCTAGAGATAACAAGGAATCAGGTTTTCGAATCGATATGCAAAGGAAGTTTGCACATCGTAAAAGATATAATCAGGAAGAATGTGATTCAAGAATGGTAAAACGGTCAAGGTGGCAGGACATGTTTCCTAAACACGGGTATTCTGATTCGTGTATTGGGTACAATACCCAACTACAAAAGAATCAACCCGACTATCCTATATCTCTGATACCAAAAGAACCATGTCACGTCCCGCTTCCCAGAGTACGCTAGATTGGGTACGTGACATAGCCAACCATGCTACCTGTGGGTAGGAAGTATCCATCCACAGTCACATTACGGCTGTAGAGATATCAAGAACAAGATAAAACTATCTAAAACATGTCCATAATCCAGAATAGCAGGAGTCAATAATAAATAAATGCGGAAGCAAATGATCCAATACAAATAACTGAAAAGTGTGTCCCATAATGCGGGCTCACATCAGGAAATAAATGCAGGAAATAAAACTCACTACTACTGAACTCACAGCTCAGCCTGCTGGCTGAAGTACTCCTGCTCGGACTGCAACAGCGGTACAGAATCTGGACCATGCAAAACCCAGACGTCAGCGCGTCATGTCATCAAGTAATATAATATGAACAATGTAACAGGCAATGCAAAATAAACATGAATAAAGCAATAATGTGAAACAAGCAGTGCAGGGTAGTGTGCAGTGGGTAACTAAACTGTTCTATCAGGTTTTCTAGTCTAAAGTCTTTGAAATCAATTGATGAATCATCGATGTAACTCATTAGTATCCCGTACATACCCGGGACCACGGCCACAATATTCTCGGCTGCAGCCGAGACATGCCGCTAGGCACAAAACAGGAATGTGTACACTCGATAGTATCCCGTACATACCCGGGACCACGGCCACAATATTCTCGGCCGAAACCGAGACATGCCGCTAGGCACAAAACAAGAATGTGTACACCCAGAACAGGTAGTGAACTGTCGAGTTACAAGTCAGGTTTCACCTTTGATTTCCCCATACCCCCAAGTTATATGTGTATGTCAAGTCAGGTATTCTGAAAATCAAGAAACTAATGCCAACACAGGATCTGGTAAACAGGTTTGTCTGGATAGACAACAGGAACGGTCCATGAGGACTACATATCAGGTTTTTTGGCATTAGACACAAGATCAGGTAACAGGTAAAGCCATGGTATATCAGGTCCAGCCAGGTAATGTATAAAGGTGTCATGTCATGTCAAGAGTGTACGGTACCAGGTCATGTCAAGTAGGAAGTGTAACAGGTCATGTCAGGAAGCACAAGATGTCATGTGGGTGCTCATAATCAAACTACATAAGCATGTGTATAAATAAACAAGCATGAGTACTATCAGAACAATAAACTGGAACATGTAATATGATATGCAAATAGATATAATTTCAAGGATATGGATACACAGTTATCGATTAGGGTTATATTTATAGTTCCAATATTAATTAGAATGCAATTTATTAAATATGGAGTGTTAATATCACATTATTATGCAGTAATGTGATCTACGGATGCAATTATATGTATCTTAAATGCGATGGATGCAAACGGGTATCCGAAAAGTTATAAAACTATAAATTGGTAATGTGGGATGTACAACTAAGCAATATGTGATATAAATATTGATATAATAATATTAATATGGATAGCATATTCAAAGCGATTAATAACTATAAAAGTGGTATTGATTAACCATGCACAAGAAGGTTCCGTTCAGAAATTCAGCGTCACCCTAATTTGTAAAATAGCTTAAAAATAACAAACTTTCTCCAAAAGGGGCGTGTCTTATACCAAAACAAAGATAATTCAATAAGGTTTTCAGTTTTATAAGTATAAGCATCTCAGGTTGTCCCTACAAAAAGTTATGAACATTCGAAATTGAAAGTTTGCTGCTGGAATTTCCCTGGACAGCAGTTTGGAGACATTTTCATTTGCATTTTACGTTATTTAAACAATTTATTTTGCAAGTAAATATTTCATAAAGTTATAGTATTCTGGGTTAGCTTCGTAAAGAACTAAAGAACGTATACTAATGATTTTTCTATGATTTATAATGAATTTTATAAGATAAGGTGTACAGTAAATTTCAGATTTGTCATATCCGATTTTTCAACGACGTTTCATGTGTAAACTATAAGATTTTCAAATGTATAACATTATAAAATGAAGATTATAAACTAATTAAAGATAATAATAATAAATATTACGACGATATATATTTTAAATGATATGGTTGCAGTATAATGTAATCTAGTATGTCACAAGATAAGTTTTCATGATCTAGATTTAATATGATATAAACGGATGCAAACGGAATATCGAAACGTTTTAAAATTAAACATGGGGAACTAGATTTAAACTATAGGTATGGTATTTATTTAAATAGGTATAAAATGAATTATATAGCATGTAGCAAGATTAACTTGCCTCGATGGGTCGCGAATCGAGAAAACGGAACGTTAACCGTCGGCGGGAAAAGCTCGCGACGGGCGCACGGTTCACAGAATGAACCCAAACGACGAACAAAGGAACCACACGGGTCGGGGTACCTCGCTGGAACGTCGAGAAGCGTCACCGGCACGACGGAATTCCGGCAACAAAAGAACAGTTAAAAAAATGAGAAACGAGACATGAAGCAAGAAGAGAAAGAATGATAAAGAGAAGTACGAGAGAATATATGAGAGAGAGAGATAAAAAGTGGAGAGAGAGAGAGAGGGAGCTGCAGGTGGGGGCCCACGGAATTAAAAGAAACGCGATTGGCTAAAGGGGAATCGTTAGTTAGGGATAAATATTAATTAAAGATTCAAAACATTTTAAGGAACAGTAGGATATATATATAGGTTAATTTAAAGATTTAAAAGATAGGTAATGAACAGTAAGATATCAGGTTAGTTAGAAAAATATATGCGATGGTTTTAATAATATTAAAATTTAGGATTTTTGCGCCAAATAAAACATTTCCAAATCGCGCCCGGGTCGAGTCCAAAAATTTGAAATTGAAATAATAGGATTTTAAGCGGGATCCAAATTTTAAAATTAAGTGTTTTATGATTAAAAAGCATACCCCCAAAACGGACACATATACGCGCGCGTAGCCGTCCAAACTCACCCGTTTCACTGAACGGGACGAGAACACAATGCACGGACGCTACCACGAGGCTAGGGGTGTCAAGTAGGCCAAGATGAATATTTTCAATTTTATTTTAGATGCCAAAATTTGTTATATGTAGAAATGACTTTGCCGAGTAAATTTTACAGTAAGCAACAAACAAGCAAGTTAAATGAAATGAGTACCACATTACGCTCAAACAGTAACAGAAATTAGTAGTATTGGGCTCGGGTGTTATAATATGGGCTAAATTAATCTGAATGAGGAGTTTATGGACATTTTGGCTCAGCCCACTCAGTAAATGTTGGAGATAGTGCCCTTAGAATCAATTATTGGATCACAGGCACGTGATTGCAATGATTGAGGGAGGACCTATCCCGGTAGGACAGTCTTACTCGAGATGATAGTATGCTATCTGGTTTATCTTTATCATCGTGTACTGCTTTAGGTGACCTGACATGTCGCTATTACACGTTGATAGAGCCCCTAGGATTCTTGCTTGACTGCCAGCAATATGAGGGCGATCATATACGTGGGAGCTGGTAGTCTATAAGCACATCCTTAAAAGGTCCCTAGTCGTGGGAGTTTCGAGACAGGGCATCGATACTCCAGAGTAGACTAGTGTATACAGTCGAGACCCCGACGAGGGGCGGTGTCCGGTCTCACAAGCCACTGGTGTCAGTTGGTTCACCTAAGATGTATACAGGTGCTCATTGGGTTATGAGTACACCGGACAGGACTCGCCGGGAACATGCTAGTTGGTCTTATACCTGACGTCAGATAGCAGTTCCCTGGTGACATGTGTACAGGTTAGTTCATCGACCTGGGGATCGTCATTTGTCTCGTGTGAGTTCCCACTGTACTTTGATTACTACCCTACCACGCTCAAAGGAGACGTGCAAACAGGTTTTAGTTGGGTACAGTCCCGAGCCACATGGAGGCAGTGAGCGGATCTTCAGGGGTTCGTCTCTCCCGGTATTGAGGGTGAGGTCGCGCTGTGTCTAGGAGAGCCATTACACGAAGCCCTCGGCCGAGGCAGGAGATTTAATGGTAGGTATTCCAGTAGTATCTCAGGGTGTTCTGGGCTACACTCCGACACGACTTGTACCGCTTTTGGGGGTCTGACTTTTACCAACCCCCTAGGCCCGCCATGCGATGCTCATAGACGAACGGACCGGACTGTACGGATATTGTCACTGACAGGCTCAGTAGGGTGTCAGGATGAGTTCGCTCATCGACGTCCCTTTTGGTCAATACCTGGTAGCCCGTTGCGTATTGGCTTATACCTCTGACGTGCTAGTGGTTAAATCCACAACCAAGGTGTTGAAGAGTCTTTAGAGTCCCCCACATTCAGTTACTCAGCTTTCGGGCGAAAAGCTGTAGAGGCCGTATGGAGATAAGGCAGCGTTCGATCAGATACGTGCGGTATTGCACGGATCAGGATCGAACGGATAATACTAGCCGGCTTTGGTTTAAGCCGGATCCTAGTATAGTACAGTGTAGACTTTGTCTCATTGCATTTGTATTTCGGTTGGAATACAAATGCGGGTGTGTATACACAGTATCGGGGTTTTCCTGTAATTTATTACGGGACCAGTTTTCTGGAGTTGCCAATTTGCTTTCCGTTTCGGCCAATTTCCTTGGTATCGTTCATTGGCCGAAGTTTGGTGGAGGAGGGCTTATTTGCATTTGTGCAAATAAGAAATTTGGAAGGGGGTCTTTGCATATTATTGTATCATGATGGTGCACCATCCATTGACTTGACTTTTTGCTTCATGATAGTTTTCATGATGGCTTGACCTTTGTTGGGTGATGATGGTAGTATGAGTGTTGGATTTTCTTTGTGATCATTGCTTATTATGATGGCCTTTTCTCTCTCTTACATTATTCTTGTGGCTACCTCTTTTTGATACACTCCCTCACTTATTCTCCTCATTCCCATTCTAAGCCTTGGCCGGCCATTCATTTTTGGTGGGGCTGTCCAAATTTAGTGAGGGGAATTTTTGTTCATTTCATGTTACAAAATTCCCATGTTCATCTCCAAAAAGACTTAGTTCAATTCCTCCACCATTATGGCAACCTCCATGAACCCCAAAATGAGACATGGTTCTACACGCATTCTACAGCAAACCTTGGGCACGTCGACTCGCCAACTTCGTGCCGGAGTTGCCTCAGTATAGAGGTGGGAGCCCGTAAAAGAAGCAGGCGACGTGGTGCCCTTCCGGCGACGAGGTGGAGACCGGACATTCCGCGGGAGATCGGGACGACGGCGAGAAGACCGGAGGACACGGATCAGTCGGTTTATCTCTCTTCCCCATCTTGTAGTTAGCTAGGACTAGTTAATGGCCCGATCCGGGTTTTAGTGCGCGGTGGTGCCGGTTCAAGAAAAATTTAAAGTTAACCATCGCTTCCGCATTTGGCCTCGGGATGGAGGCCGGGGCGCCGCCGTGCACTTACAGTAAAGTTGTTTATTTGCTTTGCATCATCTATACATCTAGTTAACGATCCGTATTAGGGTTTGTAGGCACATGGAAAATTTTGAATTAGCCATGTTTGATCACTTGTGAGACCTCATTTGTGTGCCTAGGAACCCTACAGTGGTATCAGAGCCTAGCTAGAGCCTTAGGCGATGCGTAGACGGAATTAGAAGTCCGATCGAACCGAAACCCTAACACAAATTTGCTCTCTGTACATTTTTTGAAAACGGGGAATTTTTAGAATTAAAAATATGCAGAAAAACCAGCAGGAGATTCTAAGAATTACTGAGAAGCCCGAGCACCTAAATCGATAAAAGCGCGGCGGAACCGCGGCAATAGCATGCCTATTGCGTCGGTTCCGTGGCCACTTAGTCTCTTCAGACAATGATTTTTGCACAGTAATTCCTATTTTGCAGTGTTGGTTTTCCTGGGAATTTTTAATCTGAACTCAAGAGTTGAGTTTTTTGAGTTGTATTGGGGACTCGGTGTTTCGATCGGATTGTCTAATTTTGTCTGTGTGTTTTTCCGGATAATTTTAGAATATGTTAAAAAGTTCGGCCGGATATAAATACCCACTTTTTCCCCTGCCGGGAAATTTCCAATTGTTGGATATTTCTGTAGTTTAATCACGTTCTAAGTAGTGCAAGTAACGCGATGGTCCCTCTAGAAGACAACAAACCTTAACTCGATTATGTGACCGTCTTGAACTGCTCTTTGAACCTTCGGATTTGGGGCAGTACGGCGTGCCACATGTGAGGCGTTGGCTTGACCCTTCTACGGCTGGACCGTTGGTACTGAGGCACGAACTGAATGTTTTTAGACTTATTTCATGTGTTGAGCTGTATTGGGAAAACCTGGGTGTTCGATTGTTCGATCGGAAAGTTTAACATTTTCTATTTATCCGGAATGTGATACAATATTTGGAATCCACAAGTAGTTATGAGATAACTGAATGAATGTTATAAACATAGCGGTTTAGTCTCACTTGATCGGTTGCTAAGGAATTTTGATGTGATCAAAAGTCCGTCGCAATCACATAGCGTACGCGGATACTCGCCGGGTAAACTTAATAGACAGCCTCACCCCATAGCCCTGACCAAGTGACTGTAGGAGAACCCCGTCGCCAAAAGCATCCGTTCGGGTGCTCGCGGCAGCGGTGTTCCGCCTTGGTGCACTTCGTCGACGGCGTCGGGGGTGCAGCCGCCTACTAAAGTTTGCGACGAGCATTCGATCAGGATGTCGGGAATCTTGTTGAATTGCCCGACTTGATATTGAAAAGTGTTTTCGATAATGAGACTAAAATGTGGGGTTTATAATTGTTAGGCATGCGATGTCTAAGTATTTCATTTGATTAGGCATGCGATGTCTAAAGCGGTTGCGGATTCCAATTGTTGTAGTTTTACACTTTCTTTTCTGTGACTGTAAGTGTAATATGTGATATCGCCGGTTTCGTTGCTATATGTCAACGACAATTGGGATGCGCATATTTACTTACGTTGATGACATGTGATGTTATGTGTTGCTGGATATGTTATATTGGATCGTCGTGTTCGAATAACCGGGGTTTTTTTATGTGAGATGAGTGTTTTTCATTTTCATTCATGTAAAAACTTGTATGTAATATTCTTTTATTGGGGCACTTCCAGGTTGCGGATGATGTCACCATTTGTATATTATTTACTTTTCCGCATTAGGATAGACCCAAGGAGGGGAGCACAAGTAACCGGGTTCTAGGGTCCAGTGGGAGACCATCTCGAGGAGTCGAGTCCGGGTCTCCTAACCCTAGAATTGGTAGGGTTGCTTGCCGCTCTCGTAGGGGTCTAGGGATGTGGGATTGGCTATTCATCACGACCGTGGAATCCGTATTTTATACTGGCTCGTATTGAAAACACGGACGTCTTAGTATATCCAATATTTCATATGATACTTTCTGCTGCGTTATCTGTGATGTGATCATGTGTTTTGTTCAGATAGATATAGTATATAGTATATATCATATATTATATAGAAGTTGCTTATGTTTTACACCCGCGCTAGCCCTGCCTCGTTCTGGCGTTAGTTACCTAACCTAACGGTGCAGACGGGACATCGAGGCGAATGCGGATGGTATAAGCGTACGTTATATTTATCTGTGATGTTTAGGTGGACTTAAATGATGGGATATTCATTAATGAGATTAATGAAAGAAAATAAACCTAATTGATGTTGTGGAATCGAATTTCAAAATAAAAACAGGTAGCTACAGTTCTTGCTTTGCATCGTGGTGTTCCTTGTAGAACATCCTGCACCTTATTCGATAAGGAAAGGACCGAGATCCCTTCACCGGGAGTGACTCCTTTAGCAATAACTGGCAGATGCTACACACTCGGTTTATATTTTGATTGCTTCTATAGTTTTCGCTTTGCACAGTGATATATATGATATATCCCGCACCTCATTCGACGAGGAAAGGGCCGACGATCCCTTCACCGGGAGTGACCCCTTTAGCAAAACTAGAAAAGCCTCAAAAACATTCCATTTAAAAACCATTTGATTCTGCAACGAGATCATGTTCAAAGCGTTAAAGGTTTTCATAAAAACCATTCGCAACCCTCCGTCATTTTAGGAAGTAGAGTACTTAGTATTCGTGCTGTGTTTGTTGACCTTAGTTAAGGCACAGTGTACGGTAGCTAAGTGATGTCTTCCTACACCGCATATGATGCGATTAGTTAGGACAGTCGCGTGACTTTGTTGACCTTAGTTAAGGGTCATGTGGGTGGGTTTAATTAATCACGAAATGACGGGTAGAACTTGACTAGTACTTATGATTTGTTGACCATAGTTAAGGTCATAAGTGTTAGGGGTAAAAATCATTATCGGGAGTTTCAAGTGTTGAAATTTGCAATGAGATTGCATACCTTCTATGTGATAGTTGGATCCCGATACCCACTGCGAGTAATTGTTACTCCTGGAAGAGTTTTGCACTTTGCAATTAGCCGATAAAGTAGGTGTCTAGAAAGGTGTCAACGGGGTTACGCCTCTGGGAAAACGAGATTTACTGTAATTAGGTCCATGCGAAACCACGGGGAACCTCCCTTAAAGTACCGACACTGGCCTGGCTGAAAGATTGGCGAACTTGTAGAGTGCAATTAATCCCGGCTAGTCTTTCCTTTTAGGGTTTGAAGGAAGATTTGATAAAAACAGTGGGAGCCATCCTGATTAGATAAAATATATAACCAATCTGATCTTGTAAGAGCGCACGCAGAGTGTTTTCTTCTCTCTCTCTCCAGGTAGCGACCATATCACGCCTTAATCAAGATAATAATATGGATGTATTGACCGAACCCGCTTGTTATACTGAGCTGGGGAACGTTGGTCCCGCTCCAACTTATAATTGTTATAAGATAGAGCAGGAAATAGGGGAATACCAGAATTCCTATGCCGCCCAAACGAAGAAAGTGCATATGATGCATCTCCTTCGGGTGTGTTCATTATAAAGAACTGTTTCTCAGTATCCTCTGAATCCTGGGTATTTGATACAGGATCAGGATCCCAGATATGTAATCTGTTACATAGGGCTACAAAAGGGTAGAAAACTGAAAACGGGTGATAAGTTTCATGAGACAGAAAACGGGGCAAGTGTTGTAGCCAAGTCTGTTGGTCACTGTCACCCTGTATTACCAATACATTGATTCTGAACAAATGCTATTAGATACCGAACCTGATATACAAAATCATATCAGTCTCTTTATAAGTAAAGAAATGATAAAATTTTGTATTGATGGATAATGTTTTAAACATTTCCTATATCAAAAGTTGATCAGTTCAGGCACGTTGTCTAAAAGCATTGATGTTCTAAATCAAACTACTGTTCCTAATATACAGAACACACACAAGAGGAAGAGTTCAGAAATGAACGATTCCTTCTTAAGGCATTGTAGACTAGGTCATATCAATGCGACCCGACTGGCTGAAGTTACATTTTAGATGCATATTTAAATCAGTTTGAATTTACATCTTGTGAAACTTGCCAGTCATGTCACAAAGATTAAATGACCATAACCCTGTTTATTGGAAATAGAGAAAGAGTTAATAAACTCTTGGGACCGATACATGATGATATATGTAAGGTCTCCTGTCTGCACATGCCAGGACCGGTTCTTTATACTTCATTACGATCTCTGATGATCTCTCAAGATTCAGACATATGTTCCTGTTGAAACATAGACCCGAAGCTTTTGAGATATTCACAGAATATAAGCTAGAAGTAGGGAACCAATACGGGTATAAGTATTATGTCCTTTGATGTGATCAGGAAGGAGAATACTTGTGCATAGAATTCCTGGATTGTTCTAAAGGAGAATGAGATTCTCTCTCCGTATTACTCCTCTGAATACACCACAGCACAACGGTGTATCAGGGCGGAGCAATCGCACAATATTAGATATGGTGTACTCTAGGATGAGTATTACTGAGTACCTATTTCCTTTTGGGGTTGTGCACTTGAGAAGCTGCATACCTATTGAATTGGGATCGAATCAAATCAGTGCCTACCACTTCATATAAGATATGGTATGGGAAGAGCCTATCTCTTAAGTAAGTTAAGATTTGGGATTGTCCAGCCTATGTCAAAAGCAAAATCCGGACAATATCAAGGCAAGGTCAGTTCTGTAGAACTGGAAAGGTTCCAGCTATACAAAACTGCAGCTGATGATTTGACAGAACCAAAGGATTCAATAGTTCCCGAAGAACCTCAGCCTCTCCGCCGATCTGGTAGGGTTCCTTACCTGCTTGAGAGATACTTCGGTTTCTCGATGACAGTGGGAGCAAGGATTGCATCATGAGATGATGACCCAACTAGATTCGAGCATGTCATCGAGAGTAGGGACTTTGTAAGAATGGCTGGATGCTTAGCGATCTGAGATGGAATCCATGTACACCAACAAAGTATGGACTTTGGTTGCTATATCTGAAGGGTTAAATTCCCATCAGGAGCTAGTATATCTTGAGAAGATTACTTGGTGTAGATGGAAAAGTTGAGACTTTCAAAGCTAGACTTGTTAAAGGTTTTAGTCATCAACCAGGTGTGGATAATGATGAAACTTTTTCTAGGGACTATGCTTAAGTCCATCCAGATCTTACTTGCCATTGCTACATACCATGACTACGATATCTGGTGGTTGGGTGCCATGACTACTTTTCTGAATAATGATTTAGAAGAGAACGTCTATAAGAACACAGCCAGAGGGCTTCGTAAACAACGGGAGCAGCGGAAACGTGTGCAAGTTGCTTTACATAATAAAGCAAGTATCGCGAAGTTGGAACGTCTGTTTTGATGTGATAGTCGAAGTGTTTGACTTCATCAAAATGGTAGATGAACCTTGTATATACAAAACGGTAATAGAGAGTAAGGTGGTCATCCTCGTATTGTACGTGGACAACATACTCTTGATAGGAAAGGAGTTTCCTATGCTACGATCGGTCGATCTCCTCTTATCACGTGGATTCTCCATATAGGATCAAAGTGATACCTCCTAAATCTTGGGTTTTGGGTCTATGAGATAGATCTAAATGGATGTTAGGATTTTCCCTGGCTATAGTAAGATAGTATCAATCGATCCTGGGGAGAATCACTGGAAGTGTTCCAGAGTTATAAGGACGACTGAATGTCAGTCACGGGCAGTGTCTTCACCCTCAGTGGAGGGACGGTTTGTTGGAAGAGTTCCAAGCTAGATACCGTGACAAACTAGACGATAAAGGCTGGTAACATCGCTATTAAAGATAGTACCAAAGAGGCAGTTTGGGTGTATATTGGTTCATAAGATGAACTAGCTTCCTACCATTGTATGACAATGGAAGTGTGGCTTTGGCCCAGGAACCCCGGTCCCATCAGCGACCCAGATATATTCTGAGGCAGCATCACCTGATCATGGAGATAGATGATCTCCAGGGTGATCGAGGTTAGGAGAGTAGACTCAGAGGACAACACGGCGGATCCACTCACTAAGGCCTTTTCCCAAAGAGAGACTTTTACAGGATGGTTAAGTATGTGATACTGCAACCACTGCTACAGATGGCCCTAGTGCAAGTGGGAGATTGTTAGTTATATGTATGCCCTAGAGGCCATTACTGTACATTGGATGTATATTGTAATGGATGCTGGGACATATATAGGTAGGACTTTCTTGCTCGACATGATAGTACGCTATCTGGTTGCTCTTTATCTTAACATGTATACTTTCTGTCTCTCTGTTACATGTTGATAAAGCCCTTAGGATATGTACTCGACATCCAGAACTATGATGAAGATCATACTAGTGGGGCCTGGGTAGTCCATGAGTACATCCTTCAATGTTCCTAGTCGTGGGAATATCGAGACGGGGCATCGATATTCCAGAGTAGACTAGCGTATATCTTCTCGACCCATGTGATGGGCGATGGATGATCCCATATCCATTGGTGTTTGACATCAGAGATGGTATGCGGGTGCTCAGTAGAGACTGGATACACTGAACGGACTCGCCGAGAACTCCCAGATGGTATTATACCTCACGTCAGATGGCAGTTCTCAGGTGACACTGGTACAGCTTAGTCTGTTGACCCGAGATCGTCATAGAGTCTTGTGTGTCTCCCACTGTGCTTTGATTTCCACCCTACCACGGCTCTACTGAGTCGTGCAAACAGGAGGTTTTTGGGTACAGTCCCGATTCACATGGAGGCAATGAGCGATAGGAGGGGATTCGTCTCTCCCGGTATTGAGGGTTGATGTTGCGCTATGCACGACTGGCCATAACAGGAAATCCCTGGCCAGGGTTGCAGTGATATACTGGTAAGAGTTATCAGTAGTTTCATGAATGTTATGGACCTTACGTCGGCATGACTTATCAAGCTACTGGGGTCTGACGTTTACCACCCCTAGGCGAGATATGCGATATATCAGACGAACAGACCGGACTGTACGGTAAGTGTTACTGGTTGGATTCACATGAGTGTGAGCGGGCTTGCTCGTAGATCTTCTGATCGCTCAATACCCGGGTGGCCGTTACGTTTAGCAGACCGCTTGCGGCTTGTGGGTGTTTGATATGATCATCACCTGCTGTCGGCGTATTGACGAGTCTTTAGAGTCCTACACAGAGGTTTCCTGGCTCAAGCGAAACGAAATAGGAGCGCATATGAGATATGTGCGGGACCGAGAATAATGCGTGTATGTGATACCATATTCCATTCTCGCGATGAATGTATTGATTGGTTGTATGCGATATAACCTAGTTATCTAATCAAAGATTGATTCGATAAGCCGATACATTGGATTCTAGTCGGTTATATGCGATATGACCAGATCGTTAAATCAAGTATTGATTTAATGATTTAATGCATAATTATATATTTGATATATTACTTTGCATTAACTAGTATTGGTTCACTTTAAATGGATTTTCTCACTTGAAGTTCACAAGTTGTATATGTGATATACTTTTGTGCACTTGTTTGTATCATGTTTGATGATACATGCTCACTTGGGTTTGTGTAAAGAATTAAACCATGGTTAAGTTAATGATTAGGGTTTACATTTTTCTTATTCATTTATTTATTTTTTCATTTTGGAAAGATAAATAAGATATGGTGGCTTTCTTTGTTTGCTTGTTGAAGCTTCATGAAGCTTTGAATAAGTCCACCATATTTGTCTCATGCTTAACCCTAACCATTCCACCTAACCATAGTCTATTCTCTACACCTAACCATGGTTTGTATATGATAAGTATTCATATTATTTTCTTTTTTAAAAACACTTATCATATATTCTTTCTTCATCATCTTCATCTTCAATAATGAAAAAAGCTTGCCTCCATCAATGGCAACTTGAGAAAAAGAGTGAGAAATCCAATTCTAAAGTGAACCCACTTCCTATTTTTTCATCCTCTACCTCTTGCCAAGTAGTATAGGGTGTTTTCTTCACAAGTTTCATGACTTGGTGAAGTGGGAGCTTGATCTTGTGATGCCTCGACATAGATCATCTTCGGCATCGAAGTCGATGACCTAGCCCGCCCATTTCTCCGATGAAACCGATGCTAGAGTCCGGGATCTGATATGGACAGCGGAGGGACATCATCACGAAGCCTAGGAGGTGGAGGACCGGATCTACAAAGGTTGTAGTCATATTCCTTTCAAGTAAAGTTGTTTATTTGCTTTGCATCGTCTATACATCTAGTTAACGATCCGTATTAGGGTTTGTAGGCATATGGAAAATTTTGAATTAGCCATGTTTGATCACTTGTGAGACCTCATTTGTGTGCGTAGGAACCCTACAGGCAGTTCTCTGGTGACACCGGTACAGGTTAGTCTGTAGACCCGAGATCGTCATAGAGTCTTGTGTGATTCCCACTGTGTTTTGATTTCCATCATACCACGTCCAAGAGGGCGTGCAAAAAGATGGCTTTTGGGTACAGTCCCGAATCACATGGAGGCAATGAGCGATAGGAGAGGTTTCGTCTCTCCCGGTATAGGGAGTTGATGTTGCGCTGTGTTCGATTGGCTATAACTGGAAATCCCTGGCCAGGGTTGCTGAGATTTACTGGTAAGTGTTATTGGTAGTTTCTCAAACTGTTATAGACCTCATATCGACACGACTTATCAAGCTACTGGGGTCTGACGTTTACCACCCCTACGCGAGATATGCGACATATCAGACGAAGAGACCGGACTGTACGGGAGTGTTACTGATTGGATTCACAGGAGAATGTACAGGCTTGCTTGTTGATCTTCTGATCGCTCAATACCTGGGTGGCTGTTACGTTTAGCAGACCGCTTGCAGCTTGTGGGTGTTTGATATGATCATCACCTACTGCCGGCGTATTGACGATACTTTAGAGTCCTACACAGAGATTTCCTGGCTCAGGCAAAACGGAGTAGGAGCACATATATGATATGTGCGGGACCGAGAATAATACGAGTATGTGATACCATATTAGATTCTCGCGATATGTGATATCGGCCGGGTATATGCGATATAGCCGGGTCATCGGATTAAGTGTTAATTCGATGAACTGATACATATTATATTAGTCGGTTATTTATGAAATAGCCGGATTATCGGATCAAGTGTTGATTCGATAATTTAATGTATAATTATATATTTGATATATTAAATTACATTAACTAATATAAGCTCACTAAAAGATTCTTTTTCTCACTCGGGTAATACATTGATATATATGCGATATATGTTAATTATATTATTTTATTTTGTTACAATAAATATTGTATATGTGATATATAATATTGTAACATGTTATGGTTATAAATGCAACATGATTAGTGGAGATTAAATATGGTTAGGGTTTGATTTGGGTTAAACTTTCTAGTAGCTTCTAGAAGCTTTGCTTTTGTTTTAAGCAAAGATATTTGTTATGATATTTTGTGAGATATTTGTTTAACCCAACCCAACCCTTTAACCCTTGTTAACTCTCTACAATGGTTAGCTTTCTTTTATCAACCATGGTTGCATTTCTAACCTTATTATGGATTCATTATTCATCACTAAAAGGGTTTGGATATTCTTCTTCTTCTTCCTTGGTGAAAAGCTCTCTAGCTTTTTTCTTTGTGATAAAAATGAGTGAGATTAAGAAAACAAATGAGAGCTAAATTCCTACTTCATCATCCTAATCTATTCTTGCCAATTAGATTAGGGTGTTCACTTCATTTAGTGAGTGAGAGCTTGTGTTAAAGAAACTTCAAGGTAGATCATCTTAGTTATCGAAGATCGGAAGCAAGCTTGCATCTTTCTCTTCGTGGAGCCTCTCTAGAGTCTAGGAACTTGATGATCGCGGCGAAGGGACCACAACACGGAGCTTATGAAATGAAGGACCGGACTACAAAGGTTATAATCCCTAACTCTTAGATGTAAAGTTGTTTACATGTTTTGTTCCGCCTAATCTCTAGTTTAAGATCTTGGTTAGGGTTGTTCGGCACGTCTAAAATTTAAATCGGGCATGGTTGATACCTTATAGAACCTTATGAGAGTGCCTAGTAACCCTACAGTGGTATCAGAGCCAAGCTAGAGCTTTAGGCGAAGTCTAGACGAAGTTTAAAGTCCGATCGAACTCCGAATACCCGTAATACCTTAGTTTCTGGAAATTTTTTCAAAAGTTGACTTTTTTCACATTAAAAATACTCAAAAAAATCAGCAGGGAATTCTAAGGATTACCTTGAAACACGAGCCCACAATACCATAAAGTCGCCGCAGAACCGCGGCAGGAACCTGCTTCCCGCGGCCGAACTTTGGTATTAGGGACACGTGTCTTCAGGGTACATCCGTAGGTACTTATACATGATTCTGGGTATTTTTAATCATACTCATGTGTTGAGTTTTCTGGGATGTATTGGGAACTCGTTGATTCGATCGGAAAGTTTAATTTCGTTTAAGTTTTCCGGGTAAATTTAGAACGTGTTAAAAAGTTCGAATGGATATCAATAACTCACTTTTTCCCCTGTCGGAAAATTTTCAAAAGTTGGATTTTTTCTCGAGTTTGAAACTTCTGGAAAATCGTGCAAGTAACACGGTGGACCCTCTAGAAGAACACAAACCTTAACTCAATTATGTGATCGTTTGAACCGCCTCTAAACCTTAAGGTTTAGGGCAGTACAGCGTTGCCATATGTGAGGCGTTGGTTTGACCCTTCTACGGCTGGACCATTGGTACTGTGGCATGTGATGGATACTTTTTGAACTCCGCTCAAGTGTTGAGCTATTTGGGAAATCTTGGGTGTTTGTTTATTCGATCGGAAAGTTTGACATTGTCTATTTATCTGGAATGTGATACAATATTTGGAATCCACAAGTAGTTATGAGATAACTAATTTGAATGTTATAAATCTAGCAGTTTAGTCTCATTTGATCAGTTGCCACGGGATTTTGATAAGATCAAAAGTCCGTCGCAATCACGTAGCGTACGCGGATACTCGCCGGGTAAACTTAATAGATAGCCACGCCCCATAGCCCCGACCAAATGACTGTAGGAGAACCCCGTCGCCAAAAGCATCCGTTCAGGTGCTCGCGGCAGCGGTGTTCCGCCTTAGTGCACTTCGTCGACGGCATCCGGGGGTGTGGCCGTCTACTAAAGTTTGCGACGAGCATTCGATTAGGATGTCGGGTGTCACGACCCGAAAGTACGGAACATGACCGGCACTTAGGCTACGAACATCTTGAGGCGTACGTACTCTAAGTAAGCCGAACCCAGAAATCCAAACCAAGAAGAGTAGTAGAGTATAGGAAGAACCATATCAAATCAACCTGTATGCAACATAATAAACAACGCCTAAAGGCGAGGATCACAACAGAAATGAAGCTCAACCAGCAAGAACCCAAGGAAATATAACACGCGACTCTAAGGTCGAAAGAATAAATATCACTGGTCTCAATCTCAAATAAGTACATGTTTGGTTGATGGAACTTCTAGATACAACTGAATATAATATACAATGTATAATGATGGGTATGATACAAATAACCCACCTACTAGCAAGTCACCCGAAAGGTACAGTGCCCGCAAGCCGTAATGAAATCCGTACGGCAACACCTGCAAGAAACTGGGGCACAACGGGGGTGAGTTGCCAACTCGTGAGTAGAAAAAGATCTACGAACAGAAATCGCATGTATGACGCAATCCTAGGTCATACGATCATTATATATATAATCCTCAAATATATAACCAGCAATCTCTAACCATGTCTAGGGTAAATATCTAACCCAAGTGTAAACCCATGTGTACATGTCAGTGCATCAGGTGACAATATATCATATGAATGCTGTATGAATGCATGAAACAGAATGCATGTACTGAAGAAAACTGCTTTCATAACTTTGTGAGATTTCTGTATTTTTTAAAATGAGGTATCATAATGAAATCAGCATAAAACAGTGCCTAGCATCGGCACAAAACATAAATCTCAATATCTCGATATCTCTGTATCACAATCTCTGTACCTCAGTATCTCAAATCTCAATGTCTCAATCATAATATCCAGGGCGCCGTCAGTCCAGATCGACCCCTACCATCCATCTCATGACTACGACGGTATCCTCCGGATATCCGACGTGTCGGGTAATGTCACCGGTCGGTCGTGCTCCCCTGCCAGGCTCAACGCCATCTCCTGCGATCTTCTTGCCCCGGGGTACCGCACCGGGCCCACCATGTACCCAAAACGGTTCCTCCACTCCTCGAATCGGGTCTCGAAATACATCAGCAAACTCATGGTGGACGACTCATACATCATGGAAAAACCGCATTTTTTATTAAAAAGAGAAAGCAGTTTATATGTATGTTTTGCGGTTTTCCTCCAAATCCAGAAAACATCATGGAAACCCGAATCCAAATCATCAATAGCATGTGAAATCATGAATATGAGCATGAGAATCCATGAATGCAGCATATAATGAATAACAGTATGCATGCAATGGCAAGTAATAGCTACAATGTCAAGCTGGCATATGAGGCAATGCACTAATATCATGCCACTACTAGCTAACAAGCTAAATCAAGCGATAATATTTTCTAAGTGTACGTGACATGGCAATTACCGATGAAGATGTGTGTGCGACAGCAAATAAGTGTACGTGGTACATACGCATCATCGGTAATGGTGCTGGTGTCCTAGCAGCAGGATATCAATAATAGAATATGAATCACAACAGTATGCGATGCAGAGCAACAATAATAATATGCGAGAACTGAAATACTGAACACCATGATCACTAAACTGCATCTAATGTCATAATGAGTCATACAGCTATGCCACTAAAAGGCTGAGCTGAAGCTAACAGTAGGTAGGGGAAACCGCCTAACCTCTGAGTCGATACATATATATACATATATAGTCGGTGATCCCGCCTCGATCATATCACATCCGATACCATATCTCTATAATGGATTATTCCCAAGTCAAGTAGGCGGATCAAACATCAAAATATAGCTCGTACGTAAATCCGTCGTACGGCATCCCCAAATCCGAGTACGGGTCAATATCACATCCGTCATATCATTCATCTGGTATTTTCTGTATCAAATATCATTATCTGGGTACTGACCTAAGTCTAGTACAATGCTAATATCATTACTATGTTCAAGCTCTGACTACTGATCAACAGTTTAATATAAATCGATATTATCATCATATATCATCACAAGAGTATACATCGCCCAAGGCGGGCTATCATAAGTATCCTGACATATCCTATTATATCATATCCCATCGTATATCATAATCACATGTCGATCACATAATATATATGTCACTATTACTATGGCATTATCACTCCCAAAATCCTCTAAAGTATCAAGGTGTATCTCAATCAGGAATTTTATCATATCACATATATCATAATCTCATATCAAACTCATCGACTCATATCAATCCCATGTGTTATCCTCAAATCCGTATGTGAACACATACCCCCAACCCATGTGACCACATATCTATATAGGATCCCGTAACCACATATGAAATATGGATGCATGCAAGCATGTATGTGTGTATGTATGTGTAGTGCACCCACTACCCTATGGTTTCGTAACCTTTCCCCAATCCAATATACCAATATCCATTTAACATCAATAATAATCCCAACAATAAATAATAGATTGTTGGTGTGTATACGCATCCGTATACATCACCACGGACTGCGGGGGTGCTATACGCCATCCACCCGACTTCTCCCCGTAGATATAAATCTACTCACCTTGTTATGTGTGCCGGTGCCGATATCGCCATTTGCATCTCCAACGCCTCGACGCCACGTGGGGTACCTACAAGGATATCACACGCTAAAACTCATGAAAACCATGTCGGAAATCAAAATGGTGCACACTACGCCCATAGGTAAAAACCAGTGACCTTGTGTGCAAAAACAGCCAATATCCGCTGTCATTGACGTCCAAACGCCACCCGACAGATACGAATCATCGAATATCAAAATCCATACGAAAACGAGTCGTAAATCATACGCCAACTCATGAAAATGAACCCAGATTTTACCCTAACAGGAAACAGTCAAAACTAGACATACCGGGGGTCAATTTTTACATGAAAAGGGGCTGTGCACGCAAAACGAGGCAGTTTTATACTGCTCTGGCCGCAAATTGCGGCCAGGGGGATTAAATTTGCGGCCGGGACTTTGAGATGGTGGCTAGGGCTTTGGGTAGTGGTTCCAGGGTGCCTGCACAGCTCGCTGCCAAGTCAATTTATCCCTAGGAGGTCCCGGGTGAAAGCAGATCTCAGAAAGGCCTCAAAATCGACAAAAACGCTAAAATACACCAAGTCGAATAACTCTGGTAAACACTAGGAATCTGAGGTAATATTGGTTACAATGGTCTCAAAAAATACCTAATAAGGTTATACCAATCACCAAAACCAACACTTGGTAAAGTCTCAGTCAAATTCACTAAAACTAGCACCATATCACAAAACTAATACTAAACTTCAGCTAATATCAGAACTTGGCAACTTAGGAGTTGGGTTGTAAGATTATACTTTAAGAGAAGTCCTGGAATGAAGGAGAAGGGAAGGAGGAAGTGGGGTGGTGCTGCTGGAGTGCCCTGTAGCAGCTTCAATTTGCAGTTGTGGGCTGAAACTGCAAAACTGTTGCTACAGGAATTGTTGTTTTGGTTGCTGCTGCAGCATCTGGTGTTGTGTGGTTGTGATTTTGGTGTTGTGGGAGTGGTGGTGTGGTTGTGTTGAGGCTGAAGCTTTTGTTGCTGCATAAGGGGCTGATGTAGCTGATGTTATGCTGTTTGTTTTGCTGTTGCTGCTAGCAATCCTCTTCTCTTTTATTTTTTTTTGGCTGAGCAGCAACTACTGCTGGGCTGGTGTTGTGAAGGGTTATTTGATGTTAGGGTGATGTTGTAGTATGAGGATGGTGTGGGTTTGTTTTGAAATGGAGTTGCTGCTGTGGCTGTTCTTTTTCTTATTGCTGGTTTAGAGCGGAAAATGGTGACATATGGCTGAGTCTTGGGGCTGACATGCTGTTTTGGGGGCTGAAAAGTGTTGATAAGGGGTATAGGTGTGGGGCTATGGTAGCATGTGGCTGTGTAGGGTGGCTGAAGCAAGATCGAGGGAGGCTGATGGTTTGTTTCAGCTGCTGTTGCAGCTTATGATGGTGTTATTTTGATGGTTTTTGAGTGAGAGTGATGTGAGGAAAGATGTGATAAATGAGAGGGAATGGTATGAGTGAGAGGGGGTGAAAGAATACAAGGGATTATAGAATGGAATGGGTCATGGCTCACTCTAACCACCTCTCTCTCTCTCTTTCTCCTCCCCTAACCAAAGTCAACCCCAACACTAATCAAACCTCATTAACCTAACCAAAACACTAATTAACCCAATTACCCTAATCAAATGGTTCAACACCATGGTCACCTAAGCTTGGTTCAACCCTAGGCCTAACATGGGTCCAAAACATGAGACAAGTGTAACAAGTGTAGAAATGTTATGTGCACATTTTTGCACAAAAAACCAAAAATCCAATTAGCGATTTTTAATCGCGGTTAACACCAAAACATCATATAATCCATCATAAAAACTGTAAAATGGCATATTTCCACAAAATAACCTATTTTATAACTTCCATAATTTTCTCCGGAATTTTCACCATTTATCGGTATTTAATTATACCGATTATTAAAATATTCATTAAAAATTAATATTAAATTATGAAAATTCCCAAAAATAATATTTTATTTTTTTGAAATGTTACATCGGGAATCTTGTTGAATTGCTCGACTAGATATTGAAAAGTGTTTTCGAGATCGAGACTAAAATGCGGGGTTTATAATTGTTAGGCATGAGATGTCTAAGGAATTCATTTGGTTAGGCATGAGATGTCTAAGAAGGTTGCGGATTCCAACTGTTGTAGTTTTACACTTTCTTTTTTGTGACCGTAAGCGTAGTATGTGGTGTATGTTGGGGTAAAAATTTACACCCTGGTTGACCAAGTCAAAATCAAAGTCAACCCCAAGCGAAGTGGGCCCAAGCCCAGATCCAGTGGGCCCATGCCCGGGTTGAGCCCGAACATGAAGCGGCCGGCCTTCCCCCATGCCAAGATAAAAATTTTGTAATAAATAATTTTGTTGTATTTCTTTTTTTATGAATGTAAGAAAAACAGGCATAAAGCCAAATTTTTGTAAAGCCCGTGACTTATGTGCAAAAAGAAATGGCACATGAGCCATGAGATAGGCAAAATGCCATTTTGTGAAGCCCAAGGGGCTATGTGTAAAGTGTATGACCTATAAAGGCAAAAATAATGAAATATCTCAACAACTTTTTTCTCTCAAAATTTTCTTCAAATCTGAGATCTTTTCTCCTTCTTCAAGGTTCCAAAACCTTCATTTTTCTCTTGAATTAAATCAAGAGTTTTACTCTTCCTTTTATAAAACAAATTAGTTTTTCTCCACAAAACCCATAAAGGGGAACTCAGATCTTCCATTAGATCTCAAAAAGAAGAGATTTTTAGAAATCCCATATATTCTTGATCTCCAAGATCCAGCTAACAGAGGAGGAGGAAGAAGAACATCATTCACTAAACCAAAAAACACACACACACACACACACACACACACACACTCAGGAGTCCAACTCCTCCCTGATTTCTCTTCTGAGAAAATTTTTTTAGGCTAAAAGCCTCTTTTTCTCGCCGGCGCTCAAGCGCAGAGCGCCCGCGTGCCGACACGTGGCGCGCTTGCGCTCCAGCGCAAGCGCTCGAGCGCAAGTCGCCCCCGTGCCGACACGTGGCGCGCTTGCACTCCAGCGCAAGCGCTCGAGCGCAAGTCGCCCCCGTGCCGACACGTGGCGCCCTTGCGCTCCAGCGCCCTTGCGCTCCAGCGCCCAGCGCTCAAGCGCAGAGCGCCCACGTACCGACACGTGGCTCTCTAGCGCCTGAGCGCACAGCACCTAGGCGCACAGCGCCCGAGGTGCTGTCCCCACACATCCTTTGGATGCCCTTTCCCCCTCTTTCTTTTATATATATACATATATATATACATATGTATACATATTTGCACACACACGTGCTCCACGGCACTGTCCCTGTTAGAAAACTCTGCGTGGCTCCCGATATATCCAAACCCCCCTCTTTTCAAAACACAACACACGTACACTGCACATTGAGTTCGCATGACCAGTTTAACCCGTTAATCGGAGGTTCCCTCGCCCCAAAGGCGAGGGGTAATTAACGGCAGCTTAGTCTGCGGCTGCCGGAGGTTCGAATCCTCACAATCAATAAACCCCGGCCTACCCTAGGCAGGGGGAATCTGTAGTACGCCTGACAAGCGCGCGCGTATTCCCATCTCAATGGGGTGACGAAAAACACCCTACAGTGTATCGCCGGCTTCGTTGCTATACATCAACGACAATCGGGATACGCATACTTGCTTACGTTGATGATATGAGATATTATGTGTTGTTGTGATATGTTATATTGGATCGTCGTGTTTTGAATAGCCGTGGTTTTTATGTGAGATGAGAGTTTTTCTTTTTCATTCATGTAAAATTCATTTGTATGTAATATTCTTTTATTGGGGCACTTCTGGGCTGAGGATGATGTCACCATTGTATATTATTTACTTTTCCGCATTAGGTAGACCCAAGACGGGGAGCACAAGTAACCGGGTTCTAAGGTCCAGTAGGAGACCATCTCGAGGAGTCGAGACCGGGTCTCCTAAGCCTAGAATTGGCAGTGTTGCTTGCCGCTCTCGTAGGGGTCTAGGGATGTGGGTTTGGCTATTCATCGTGACCGTGGAATCCGTGTTTTATACAGGCTCGTATTGAAACACGGACCTCCTAGTATATCCAATATTTCATATATGTTCTTCTGCTGCAATGTTCTGTGATGAGATCATATTACTGCCTGAGATGAATGTTTATATTATATATATGAGATATATGTTATATTGCTGATTTCATTTCAAATGCGATGCTTGTGAAGCATAATAAAATGGGACTTCATTAATGAGATTAATGAAACTAAAAGAAACCTAAAGATGTTGTAGAAACTTGTCTTAAAAACTGGTAGCTCTAGTTCTTGCTTTGCACAGCGGTGTTCCTTGTAGAACATCCAGCACCTTATTCGATAAGGAAAGAGCCGAGATCCCTTCACCGGGAGTGACCTCTTTAGCGAAACTGGCAGATACTACAAACTCGGTTTGTCTTTTGATTGTTTCTATAGTTTTTGCTTTGCATAGTGATATTTGTGAAATATCCTGCACCTTATTCGATGAGGAAAGAGCCGA
This sequence comes from Agapanthus africanus, assembly GCA_030015575.1. Lineage (NCBI taxonomy): Eukaryota > Viridiplantae > Streptophyta > Magnoliopsida > Asparagales > Amaryllidaceae > Agapanthus > Agapanthus africanus. The sequence goes on along the minus strand of CM057350.1, from coordinate 122,416,032 downwards.
CGATCCCTTCACCGGGAGTAGCCTCTTTAGCAAAACTAGAAAAGGCCTCAAAAACATTCCATTTAAAATCACTCGATTCTACAACGATATCAAGTTCCTTACGCAAGGGGTTTTCTTAAAAACCTGTCGTAGCCCTCCGTCATTTCAGATAAGTACTTCATAGTATTCGTACTACGTTTGTTGGCTTTCGTCAAGGCGTAGTGTGCGGTAGCTATTTATGCTTATCTGTATAAGCATATGATGCGATTGAGTTAGGGTAGTCGTGCGACTTTATTGGCTTTCGTCAAGGGTCGTGCGGGTGGGTTTAACTCAATCGGAAAATGACGGGTTGAACTTGACTAGTAGCCTATAGTTTGTTGGCTTTCGTCAAGGTCATGGGATGCTAGGGGTAAAATACTATTGGGAATTTCAAGAGTTGAAATTTGCAATGAGATTGCATACCTTCTATGAGATAGTTGGATCCCGATACCCGCTGCGAGTAAGAGTTACTCCTGGAAGAGTTTTACACATTACAATTAGCCGATCAAGTAGGTGTCTAGAAAGGTGTTAACGGAGTTACGCCCCTGGGAAAACGAGGTTTACTTTAATTAGGTCCGTGCGAAAGCGCGGGAAACCTCCCTCAAAGTACCGGCACTGGCCTGGCTGAAAAATTGGCGAACTTGTAGTGTAATAATCCCGGCTAGTCTTTCATTTTAGGGTTTGAAGGAAGATTTGACTAAAACAGTGGGAGACATCCTGATTAGATATATTAATAACCAATCTAATGTTGCAAGAGCATACGCTGAGTGTTTTCTTCTATCTCTCTCCAGGTAGCGACTATGTCACGCCTTAATCAAGATAATAATACGGATGTATTGACCGAACCCGCTTGTTATACTGCGCTAGGGAACGTTGGTCCCGCTCCAAGTTATAATTGTTATAAGACAGAGCAGGAAATAGGGGATTACCAGAATTCCCGTGCCGCCCAAACGAAGAAAGTGCATGTTGATGCATCTTCTTCGGGTGTGTTCATTACACAGAACTGTTTCTCAATATCCTTTACGTCCTGGGTATTTGATACCAGATCAGGATCCCACATATGTAATTTGTTACATGGGCTACAGATAGGTATAGAACTGAGAACGGGTGATAAGTTTCATGAGATAGAAACGGTGCAAGTGTTGCATCCAATTCTATTAGTAGTTATCACCCTGTATTACCAGAATACATTGATTTTGAACGAATGTTATTAGATACCGAACCTGATATACAACATCATATCAGTCTCTTTATTAGTAAAGAAGGATATAATTTTGTATTGTTGGATAATGTTTTGAACATTTCCTATATCAAGAGTTGATCGGTTCAGGCATGTTATCTAAAAGTATAGACGTTCTAAATCAAACCACGGTTCTTAACATACAGAACACACACTAAGAGTTCAGAAATGAACAAATCCTTCTTGAGGCATTGTAGACTAGGTCATATCAATGCAACCCGACTAGCTAAAGTTACATAAAGATGCATATTTAAATTAGTTTGGATTTACATCTTGTAAAACTTGCCAGTCATGTCACAAAGATAAGATGACCACAGCTCCGTTTATTGGAAACAGAGAAAGAGTTAGTGAACTCTTGGGATTGATACATGCTGATGTATGAAGGTCCCCTGTCTGCAAATGCCAAAACCGGTTCTTTGTACTTCATTACATTCACTGATTATCTCTCAAGATCTGGACATATGTTCCTGTTGAAACACAAGTCTGAAACTTTTGAGAAATTCAATGAATATAAGTTAGAAGTAGAGAACCAAAAAGGGGTATAAGTATTATATCCTTTGATGTGATCAAGGAGGAGAATACTTAAGCACGGAATTCCTGGACTATTATAAAGGAGAATGAGATTCTCTCTCAGCATTACTCCTCCGAATACACCACAGCACGTCGGTGTATCGAGGCGGAGCAAACGCACCCTATGTGATATGGTGTGCTCTATGATGAGTACTACTGAGTAGCCTATTTTCTTTTGGAGTTATGCACTTGTGAAGCTGCATACCTATTGAATAGGGTTCCAATCAAATCAGTTGCCTACCACTTCATATGTGATATGGAATGGGAAGAGCCCATATCTTAAGTAAGTTAAGATTTGGGGATGTCCGGCCTATGTCAAAAAGCAAAATCCGGACAAGCTCGAGGCAAAGTCAGATCTGTGGAAGTTTGTTGGATATTCCAAGCATTCGCAAGGGAATATCTTCTACCAAACCGAGGAACAAAAGATGTTTTGTTTCTCAGCATGCCACTTTTTGAGAAAAAGGGAATTTTCTTGTGAAGAAATTAGTGGTCATGAGGTAGAACAGGAAGGAGTTCCAGCTATACAAACTGCAGCTAATGATTTGGTAAACCCGGAGGATTCAATAGTTTCCAACGAACCTCAGCCTCTTCGCCGATCTGGTAGGGTTCCTCATCCACCTAAAAGATACTTCGGTTTCTCTATGACAGTGGGAGCGAGAATTGCATCATGAGATGATGACCCAACTAGTTTCGAGCAGGCCATCAGGAGCGGAACTCTGTAAGAATGGCTGGATGCTTAGCGATCTGAGATGGAATCCTTATACACCAACAAAGTATGGACTTTGATTGCTTTATCTGAAGGGTTAAATACCCATTAGAAGCAAGTATATCTTGAGAAGATTACTTGGTGTACATGGAAAAGTTGAGACTTTCAAAGCTATGCTTAAGTCCATCTAGATCCTACTTGCCACGGCTACATACCATGACTATGATATCTGGCGGTTGGGTGTCATGACTGCTTTTCTAAATATTGATTTGGAAGATAGCGTCTATAAGTACACAGCCAGAGGGCTTCGTAGACAGTGGGAGCAGCGGAAACGTGAACAAGATATTTTATGTGATAAATCAGGCATCGCGGAGTCGGAACGTCTGTTTTGATGTGGTTGTCAAAGAGTTTGACTTCATCAAAATGGTAGATGAACCTGGTATATACAAAAAGGTAGTAGAGAGTATGGTGGTGATCCTCGTAGAGTACGTGGATGTCATACTCTTGATAGGGAAGGAGTTTCCTATGCTACACTCGGTCAATCTCCTCTTATCACAAAGATTCTCCATATAGGATCAAGGTGATACCTTCTAAATCCTGAGTTATGGATCTATGAGATAGATCTAATTGGATGTTAAGATTCTCACTAGTTGTAGTGAGATGGTATCAATCGATCCTGGGGAGAATCACTGGAAAGGTTCCAGGGTGATAAGGACGACTGAATGTCAGTCGCAGGCATTGTCTTTACCCTCAGTGGAGGGACGGTATGTTGGAAGAGTTCCAAGCTAGATACCGTGACTTACTAGACGATTAAAGGCAAGATATATCGATACCAAAGATGCTACCAAAGAGGCAGTCTGGATATATTATAGTTCATAAGATGAACTTCGTTCCTACCATTGTGTGACAATGGAGTTGTGGCTCTGGCCTGGGAACCCCCGTCCTATCTGAGATCCAGACATATTCTTAGGCAGTATCACCTGATCATGGAGATGGTTGATCTATAGGGAGATCGAGGTTAGGAGAGTAGAAACAGAGGACAAAAGCGCGGATCCACTCACAAAGGCCTATTTCCTAGTAGAGACTTTTATGGGATGGTTAAGTATGAGATACTTCAACCACAGCTGATTGTTGGGTATGCGATACCACAACAGATGGCCCTAGTGCAAGTGGGAGATTGTTAGTTATATGTATGCCCTAGAGGCCATTACTGTACATACGATGTATATTGTAGTGGATGCTTGGACATATATAGGGAGGACTTTCTTGCTCGACATGATAGTATGCTATCTGGTTACTCTTTATCTTAACATGTACTCTGATTGTCTCTATGTCACATGTTGATAAAGCCCTTAGGATGAGTACTTAACTACCAGGACTATGATGCAGATTATACTAGTGGGGACAGTGTAGTCGCCAAGTACATCCTTCAAAAGTTCCTAGTCGTAGGAGTACCGAGACAGGGCATCGATACTCCAGAGTAGACTAGCGTATGCGCTTCTTGACCCATATGATGGGCGATGGATGATCCCATATCCATTGGTGTTTGACATCAGAGAAGGTATACGGGTGCTCAGTGGAGACTGGGTACACTGGACGGACTCGCCGAGAACTCCCAGATGGTATTATACCTCACGTCAGATGGCAGTTCTCTGGTGACACTGGTACAGGTTAGTCTGTAGACCCAAGATCGTCATAGAGTCTTGTGTGATTCCTACTGTGCTTTGATTTCCATCACACCACGTCCAAGAGGGCGTGCAAAAAGGTGGCATTTGGGTACAGTCCCGAATCACATGGAGGCAATGAGCGATAGGAAGGGTTTCGTCTCTCCCAGTATAGAGAGTTGATGTTACGCTGTGTTCGATTGGCTATAACTAGAAATCCCTGGCCAGGGTTGCTGAGATTTACTGGTAAGTGTTATCAGTAGTTTTTCGAACTGTTATGGACCTCATATCGACACGACTTATCAAGCTACTGGGGTCTGACGTTTACCACCCCTACGCGAGATATGCGACATATCAGACGAAGAGACCGGACTGTAAGGGAGTGTTACTGATTGGATTCATAGGAGAATGTACAGACTTGCTTATTGATCTTCTGATCGCTCAATACCTGGGTGGCTGTTACGTTTAGCTGACCGCTTGCATCTTGTGGGTGTTTGATATGATCATCACCTACTGCCGGCATATTGACGATTCTTTAGAGTCCTACACAGAGGTTTCCTGGCTTAGGCAAAACAGAGTAGGAGCACATATATGATATCTGCGGGACCGAGAATAATACGAGTATGCGATACCGTATTAGATTCTCGCGATATGTGATATCGGCCGGGTATATGTGATATAGCCAGGTCATCGGATCAAGTGTTGATTCGATGAACTGATACAGATTATATTAGTCGGTTATTTGTGAAATAGCCGGATTATCGGATCAAGTGTTGATTCGATAATTTAATGTATAATTATATATTTGATATATTAAATTACATTAACTAATATAAGCTCACTAAAAGATTCTTTTTCTCACTCGGGTGATACATTGATATATATGCGATATATGTTAATTGTATTATTTTATTTTGTTACAATAAATATTGTATATGTGATATATAATATTGTAACATGTTATAATTATAAATGCAACATGATTAGTGGAGATTAAATAAGGTTAGGGTTTGATTTGGGTTAAACTCTCTAGTAGTTTCTAGAAACTTTGCTTTTGTTTTAAGCAAAGATATTTGTTATGATAATTTTTGAGATATTTGTTTAACCCAACCCAACCCTTTAACCCTTGTTAACTTTCTACAATGGTTAGCTTTTCTTTTATCAACCATGGTTGTATTTCTAACCTTACTATGGATTCATTATTCATCACAAAAAAGGTTTGGATATTCTTCTTCTTCTTCCTTGGTGAGAAGCTCTCTAGCTTTTTCCTTTGTGATGAAAATGAGTGAGATTAAGAAAACAAATGAGAGCTAAATTCCTACTTCATCATCCTAATCTATTCTTGCCAATTAGATTAGGGTGTTCACTTCATTTAGTGAGTGAGAGCTTGTGTTAAAGAAACTTCAAGGTAGATCATCTTAGTTATCGAAGATCGGAAGCAAGCTTGCATCTTTCTCTTCGTGGAGCCTCTCTAGAGTCCGGAAACTTGATGATCGCAGCGAAGGGACCACAACACAGAGCTTATGAAGTGAAGGATCGGACTACAAAGGTTGTAATCCCTAACTCTTAGATGTAAAGTTGTTTACATGATTTGTTTCGCCTAATCTCTAGTTTAAGATCTTGGTTAGGGTTGTTCGGCATATCTAAAATTTAAATCGAGCATGGTTGATACCTTGTAGAACCTTGTGAGAGTGCCTAGTAACCCTACAGACGGTGCATCCATTGCGGGACATCTTTAAGGATGGAGCTTCCACCTTGAAAGCTTGGGAGATTCTCCATTTATACTCGATCAGGCCGGGATACTTGGTGTTTAGGCAGAATGACTCGGCTTTGTTTATGAGATATAAGCCCCACCGTTTTTCCCAGCAATCAAGTTATAATCAGGGCATCCCGCTCGAGGCATTCTTGGCAGAACCGGTTTATACTGAAGAGGGTATCCGGAGTGCTTTGCACCACTTCATGCGCCTAAACACAGGGTCCAATTTCTTCATTAGTGAGCCAAGTTGTGTTCCGAAAGCCCTGAATGTATACGTGGCGTGGTACCAACACGCGATGGGTGCCGTCATTAGGGAAGAAAAGAAGTTGTTGCTCGATCGTAAGGGTGCAGCCCCTGCTGGTAATCTAGCCATCCTTTTGAAGCAACGGACCATCGTTCATCCTCCTTTGAGAGAGGTTGTTGCGGTCGTGGTCCCGCGTGATAGGGCTGAGCTACCGATACCCCCGTGCTCCCATGAAAGTGGTGACTATGGCGTCTCCCGAGTCTGGCGTGGGTTCAGATATCGGGACTCGTCGTCCCAAGGTGCCCACCATGTGTAAGCTTGTGCTAGCGGCGACCGGTACTCGCTCGCAGAAAAAGAAGAAGAAGTCAATTCTTTCTGCGGACATTGTACTCGGCCAAGAGCCCCATGCTCCTTATAGCGAGGGTTTGAGCAAATATGGAACCAACGAGGGTCTATTCATGATGCCCGATGATATTGATCTGGAGGCTGCCATCGCAGCTTCCGAGCGTTTAGCTAGCCACAAAGCAGGACTGATCATCCTTGCACAATCAAGTAAGCTTCAACCGTATCTTTTTACTGTTATATTTTTGTTATCATGTTTTGACTGACACTCCTTCTTTAACAGGCATTTCCACTGAAGAAGCCCGTGCGGCTTCCCTCAAGACTTTTGAGGAGGAAGAAAGGCTTCGTGCTTCGTTGGGCCTTGGTATATTTCGGCTCATTATGTCCTTATTCCCTATTTTTATGGATAAACTAACTCTTCTTTTCCCATCTTATTGTAGGGACTACCTCTGCTCAGGTTATCCCGAGTGCAGTACCGACTTTGCAAGGCGGTGCGAAGACGCTTCCAAGGCCAGCTACCGAAGTCACAGCTCCGCCAGTATTGCCAAAAGAAGATTCACTTAAACAACTGATGACGGACGCCACAACGGCTCCAGAGGTAACTCCTGGCGTGGACGATGACGTCTCCTTGACGAAGGTCTTAAGAAGATCAGCTCTCATGGCCCGGGCGGAGAGGAAGCATAGGAGGCATGCAGCAAGAGAATGCAACGCCGCCTTGGCCGCGGGTGCAGGCTCGAGCGCTGCTTCCCCCGTCCCTGCTTCTTCAGAGGGTGCTCCGGTCACCCTGTCTACCGCTCACAGACAGGCGGCACGTGCGGCTCGGGAAGCAAATGAAAGACCGACCTAAGGTAACATAACACTGAGTCCTTTTGTCAAAGTTTTAATCTTCAGATTCTCATATAGCCTATCCTGCAGGGCCGAGCCTTGATGAGGAAGTGGTAGGTGAGACGACGGCAACCACCGAGCCTGAAGTGGCCACTCTTTCTCAAGAGTCTGGAACTGCCCCAATTTCCACTCTTTCCCCTTGCAGTTCCTTGCCGTTGCCAGGCACTGCAAGTATCACGACGACTCTCGTGGAGTCGGGGGATGAAGCTACGGGCGGCGGAACCATTCCAATGGAGGAGGGTGAAGCAGTCGCTGCACCCAGTGACGCCCTTGTCGCGGTTTCGACTGGCGACTCACCAGGTAGATTTTGGGTCATTGCTTTCCTTTTCATTCTGCAATCTCTTTCAATCTCTTTTGACAGTATTTCTCTCGTTTCTAATGCAGGTGTGGTGAGCGTTGAGGTTGTGCCACCCGAAGATGCATCACCAGTTGTCGCTTTGACTGTTGCCGACCCTTTGCCTTCTCTCGTGTCCTCCCAAATGATGGAAGGTACGGATTTGTGATTTATCGGTTTCATTGTAGGCAATATACTTTATGTACTGACATTGCATTATTACACCCTTGCAGGAGTCCTTTTCGATCATCTATATCAGGTGCTGCACCCACATTTCTCCTTCCAGTCAGAGATTGCTTCATCTAGTGGCGTTGGTGAGTACAGTGTCTAGCTAATATCTTCTCTTTTCTTTCACAAGCAGCCGAGGCATTGCTAATTCTTCTTTGTTTTGACTGCAGCACTACAGATTAAAGGAGGAGATGAAAGAATAGTTGCACCACCGGTACTCCCGGCCTTACCACCTGCCGCAGCCGGTATAGTATACTTCATCACTCATGTGATTTATTTATTTTGTGAGTTAGAACCGTAATTCATTTTACAAAAGTCGCACCGGTTCCTGCTCTCTTCGAATCTTGTATATTAATACCAGCAGGACCATTTTCTAGACGTCCATCTTCTAAGGGCGCTGCAACTAGCCTTCGAATGTTGAGTGAATCCATCGAAGAGCTTGACGCGGAGATCCCTACACTCGCTGCAGATTTTGCTGCCGAAGTTAATCCTATGCTGGCGACGCTTGTGAACTTCCATAGCGAGAGCGTCGTTGAGTCTTGGGTTAATCACTGCAGGAAAGTTGAGGCCTGCCTACATGAGCTTGAGCTTAGGCGTCCTGCTCCTGAAATTCAGGCATTGAACTCCGAGAAGGCTGTGTGGGTTGAGCAGAGAGTGTCCTTCCTCTGCCATTTCGAACAAGAAGTGACCTTGAGGAGGAAGGAACGCGAGGAGGCTTCGGATGAATCTTCCCGGCTGCGCGCCCAAGTTTAAACGAATGCCGTGCAACTGAGAGCTGCTTTTGACACCTTGCAGCAATGTATCTCGGACGGGCTTGTATTGAGGCGGAAGCTCGACTCTATTGAGCGGGTTACTCAGAGTCGTGAAGCTGCCCAACGGGAAATCGATGAGAAGATTTCATCATGTTTGCAGCAAAGGGCTCGAATTGAAGCGGAGCTGGCCGCGGCAGCTGATCACGAGAAGGCACTGAAAGGAGTGCGAGAGCAACTTGCTGACTTATTGAAAACGCTTCCTTCTCAGTAGTTGTTTTGTATAGATTGAACGCTTGTAATCTTTGAATAACATGTATCCATTTTTCATTCTTTCATATGATCCAACTTGTACTCCATTGAATTCATGAATAAAAGATACATATTTTTTGTTCTACTGTTGCTTTATTCTCCTCGCTGTGTCATCGCCATGTGATTTTAGCAAGTGTGGCCTGCAGATAGTAAGTGACGGTCCATCTTGGACTCTTTACAAGGTAACGATGGCTTAGGAAACAGGTTCAGGTTTGCTGCTTAAGACTTTTCAATTTTATGAGCCGTGAGGGTCTCATAAAGAATTTTCTCCCTACAGGTCGAGAGGATCTCGTAGGTGTATTTTCTTCCTAGGAATCATGAGGATTCCTAAGTGTGTTTTCCCCCGAGAGTCGTAAGGATCTCACAAGAGAATTTTCCCGCCTACAAGTCGAGAAGACTCGTAAGTGGTTGTTTCCCTCTTCGTCGATGTTTGATTTCGGAGAGTGTGACCCGTGAGTAGTATGCAAGAGTCCATCTTGGACCGACTTGCAGGGCCTTGGTGCTTAGGAAACAGGTTTTTTAATCCCCATTTCCTAAGGCTTTGCCTTACGAGTCGAGACGAATCGAGAAGTTCTCGCAAAGATACTAATTTCCTCACGAGTCAAGACGAATTGAAAAGTTCTCGCAAGAATGTCCTAACGTCACAGTTAACCTCTGCTCTTTACGACAGAGGTCTGTTAGGGTCTGTGGTACTAGGTTTTTGCCCGTCGTACCGTCGCGTTGGCTGATGTATCCCTCGATAGGCAATCTTGCTGTTCGAGTAGCCTTGCGACTGGCGTGTCTCTGATCCCTTCGGGGGCTGGAAAAGACTTCTTCAAGCAATATTCCTAGGCAGTTTGACCGTTGGAAGAGCAAGCGTTAGGAATTTTGCCATGCCTCTTTTTACTTGAGGTTAGGCTCAGTTTGGGGAGCCCCGATGAGTCATAACCACTCCGCGCTGGTGTGGGATGATCTCCGATAGTCTTTCAGGTTTTATTTGAGTTTCCGTCAAGACCCTGAACCTAGGAATTTGGCCTTTGCTTCGTTTGCTGGCATTGCGTCTACTGTAACGAGACGAGTGTCGCGGTTATCTCTAGGTTGCATGTAAACCATCGAGGCTTGGAACTAAGGACTTTGCCGTGGCTCCGCTGTTGGTGTCGCATCTACATCTTGTTGGAGGAAGAACGCTGGGGTGACATCGCGTCTACTGTATCGAGACGGGCGTCGAGATGATCTCTTGGTTGTTGGTGAACCGTCAAGATTTGGAACTAGGGACTTTGTCATGGCTCCGTTGTTTTTTTTGACCCTAGGGTGATATTGCGTCTGCTGTAACGAGATGAATGCTGAGGTGGAGCTGGGATTTTGCCATCACTCCGCTTTGTTTCGACCGTGAGGTCTTTCGTTGACATTGCATCTGCATCCTACTGGACTGCAAAGGAAAACCGTCGTTGACATTGCATCTGGTGTAACGAGACGAATGCTGAGGTGGAGCTGGGATTTTGTCGTCACTCCGCTTTGTTTCGACCATGGGGTCTTTCGTTGATGTTGCATCTGCATCCTGCTGGACTGCGAAGGAACTCCGTTGCTGACATTGTGTTTGTTGTAACGAGATGAATGCTGAGGTGGCGTTGGGATTTTGCCGTCACTCCGCTTTGCTGACGTTGCATCTACTGTAATGAGACGAGTGTCGAGGTGGTCTTTAGGTTGTCTGTGAACCGTCGAGATTTGGAACTAGGGACTATGTCGTGGCTCCGCTTTGGTGACGTTGCGTCTGCTGTAATGAGATGAATGTCGAGGTGGTCTTTAGGTTGTCTGTGAACCGTCGATATTTGGAACTAGGGACTATACCGTGGCTCCGCTGTTGATGTCGCGTCTGCGTCTTGTTGGAGGAAGAACGCTAGGGTGACACCGCGTCTGCTGTATCGAGACGAACGTCGAGGTGGTCTCTAGGTTGTTGGTGAACCGTCGGGATTTGGAACTAGGGACTATGTCATGGCTCCGTTGTTGGTATCGTGTCTGGATCCTGCTGGGGAAAGAACGCTAGGGTGACATCGCGTCTGCTGTATCAAGACGAACGTCGAGGTTGTTCCTAGGTTGTCTGTGAACCTTTAGGACCAGGAACTGGGGACTTTGCCATGGCTCCGTTGTTTTGTGTCGTGTTCGAGCCTTGCTGGAATGAGGAGGAACGTTGTTGTGGGTCTCCAGGCTGTAGATGTGGCCATCGAGACTTGGCTCTCTTTTCAATGGAGCATGGTGGGATGATATGGTTTCCTCTTTGTTTTGTGCCTCTGGATTGTCTACAGGGATCGATGTGATCTCGTCTGTAGGGCTAGAGTTTCATTTTGTTATTATTTCTTTTATACTTCCACGATGCTCTATCATTTCAGCTTTAATATCACGAAAATCACGATTGCCCAATCATTTCGGCTATTTTTCGCGGTGCCCAATTATTTCGGCTATTTTGTACGCATATATTTTACTTGCTGATTTTGTTGCAAGTTGCCCCATCATTTCGGCTATTTTATATGCATTTGTGGCTCGCTGACTTTTCGCTGCGTGTTTGGGATTTGATACTGATTTAGGCATCAGCATCGCTACAACTGGGATATTGCCAGGAGCGAATCATCATTTTCCTCTGTCGTTGTCGAACAAATGTGGCTTAGCGAACAGGGTTAAGATCCTGTCGACTAAAGCTTTTAACTTCATGAGCCGTAAGGGTCTCATGAAGGTATCTCTCCCTACGAGTCGTGAGGATCTCGTAGGTGCGTTTTCTCCTTAAGAATCGTGAGGAGTCTTAAGCGTATGGTATCTTATAAGTCGTAAGGATCTTACAAGAGTGTTTTCTCCTTATAAGTCGAGAGGACTTACAAGGGCTGTCCACTATGTAAACATATCCCTAATCGCGCGTGGGACATTGTTAGAAAAATGTCTATTTGCGCCCGTGGATTGTATACAAGGGTCAACATTGAACCGCTTATAGGGCAATCTGGGGATTGTGATGGCTTAAGAACAGATTCAGATCCCTGTAACTTAAGGCTTTTGAATCTTATGAGCCGTGAGGGTGTCATAAGAGGGTTCTCCTTACGAGTTGTGAGGATCTCTCAAGTGTAATTTCTCCTTAGGAATCGTGGGGATCCCTAAGTGTGTTTCTCCTTTGTGAGTCATAAGGATCTCACGCAGGTGGTTTCTCCTTACAGGGTCGAGAGAACCTTGCAAGTGTCTTTTAACGAGATTGCGCCCTTTCGGGTTTTCAAAAAACTCGCCGGTAGCCCTGCTGTTTTTACTCACGGAGCCCTTTCGGGTTTTCATCCGTGCCCATCTCGCTTATGGACATACCGTTTTTGTTTTTTTTGGGTCATTAGCCTTGGGATGCTGCGGTCCGTAATAGTTTATAGACGTCTCGACCAACAGCCAATTTTAGGACATAGAGGTCCATTGTTAGTTTAAGGACGTTTCGGTCCGTATTTGAGGCGAATTTCTAGTTTACGAACTTTTTGGTCCATAGAGCTTTCTCTATGAATAAGCACGATGCCCCCGGCATGTCCGCCTTTTTCGGATCATGTGGTTGTGGCGGGTTCACCTTCCAGTTTTCAGACAGCGCGAATTTGCCCAGTTGGTATTGGTCCTCAATCCAGCCTTTGAAGATGAAGCAATCTTCGATTGGATGGCTTACTGCTTAGTGGTAAGAGCAGTAATTAGGATTGTTGACACCGCCTGGCTACAATGGACATTTTAGATCCGGCAGATTGATGAGTCTGTTGCGCATTGCCAGCCTGAACAGTCTCCTCGTTTTATCCCGGGGAAACGAGTAAAGACGTCCCAGTCTCTCCTCGAGGGATGGGCGTGGACGCACGTTGTTTTGGCGAACAACCGACTTTAAGTTGATCGAATGTTGTTGAGTATTGGCTACGAAGGTTGCTTTCCCTTTCCCTTTTTCATTCCATGGCTCCAGCTTTGAAGGAGATGATCTATGACCCATCTGATCCATTTGGGCTAGCTTACCAATCAAGGCCAGAAAAGTAGTTGGCTTGAAGAACATCATGAATTAAGATATGGTCGCCTGAGGGTCGAGAGTACCCACGAACATGCCTACCGCAGGAGCCTCTTCGATGCGCTGTTCGCACTTCGACCATAGATTCCGCCACCGTATCGCGTACTGCACCCATGTTTTGCCTGGCTTCACTCTGGCATTGATCAGTGCCGTGATTGGGGTACGTTCGCTAGCGCTCGCAAAACGCTGGGTGAATAGCAGCTCCATCTCTGCAAATGTCTTAACGGAGTCATTCGGGAGCTCGGAATACCACTCAAATGCCGTCTTTGACAAGCTGCCAACGAATTGGCGAAGCAGTAGCTTATCATCACCTCCGGTGTTGCCGCACAGAGCCCTAAATTGAGCAACGTGCTGGTGTGGATTTCCCGTCCCCTTATATACGTGGAATTTGGGGATCATGTATCCCGGCGAGTACTTTATCCGGTCGTACCAACCCGGATAAGGTCGTCTAGTTTTAATAATTTGCCCAGCCGCTTCATTCTCCTGATGAACTCGTATCTGTTGAGCGATGTAATCATCCAGGGCAGCTTTTGAGATGGTCTCCTCTTTGGCTACTGAACAAGCCGGAAGAGGGTTTGACGTCTCCGCTCGGTCGTCTTCGAGGATAATCGGAGAATCTTCAGCTGGACTATCCGGCTGTAACATCATCCCGACCATGTCTTGGAATAAAAGGGCCATTTGTTTTATATTGGTCGCTTGTTCCGCGGCCTCTTTGTTCTTCTTCTCAAACATTCTCAGAAAGAATTCGGCATCAGTTTCCTGCTCACGACGCTGCTCCGAGGATGTCTCCGGGCTTGCTTTCATTCCCGTGAGTGTGGCCATAGCTGCCAACATCTCTTGGATCTTTTGTTGTTGTTACTCCTGAGCTTTAGTCACTGATCGCGTAAGCGGTCGATGATCTGTGAAGATACGGCTATCCATTTTTCCGGATGCCATATAGATGGTGTGCACCACCATGCCCCCAGACTTGGGGCGTTTAGACTTAGTGTTCTTGTGATTCGTTGCAGACACCGGGGTTTTCTCCAGCTTTCTCCTCTTGTGAGCAGTCGAGGTTGAGGGGGCCGTTGCAGTGGGCACCCAAGTAGCTGTCGCTTTCTGTTGTTTGGCAGGGCGATCCTCTTCTTGCCGAACCTTCATCTTTTTCTGTCAGCGGGGATAGTTTTGATCTACCATGGAGTCCTAGACTTGACGCCAGACTTTGTAAATTTTAGAGGACAGCCGTTGAGGGGGCTGCTCCAGCTTCGTCTTTGTGGCATTCTCCATAGGTGGAGGAGATCTTTTCAGCACAGCAGTCGAAGAGTTCTTGCGGACCCTCCTCAGTGGTTCAAAGCTGTTCCCAGTTGGAACAGCAGCGTCGACATCCACCATTGGAGCTGGCGAAGTCAATCCAAAAAGGGAATTGCCCCCAGCCTTCCTTACTCGGCGCCAGTGGGAACGTCGAGTATGTCGAGCCGACGGTACTGGCTCAGCTACGGAGGTGGTTTCATAGTGCCCCCTATTCTGATGAGAGTATGATGTTGGCACCAGCCTGTCAAAGACAGATGCTCGCTGAGAGGGAATGGCCAATCTTGAAAAGGCCGATTTTCGTGCAGGGGAAACGGCCTTGGTTACTTCACCCGAAGTAGGAGCTGAAACGGCTAGTCTCATGAAGACCGACCCCTTTACCGGAGAAGCCGCCTTGGTGACTTCAGGAGTAGGAATAGCTATCCGCTTCGGGATAACACCTTCTGGTATTGCGGGCTTCTTCACGGGCCCGTTAGAACTTTTGCCCAGTTTGCTGAAAAATGAGGCGCTTGGTTTGGGCGACCCGTTGAGAGGGGCCGTAGTAGTTGCAAACCGATGAAAGACCGACTTCTTCAGAGCTTCTTGCAATGGTACAGGAGCTCTGAAGCTTGTTGGTGGGATCATGGTCCCGAAAAATAACCCAGTGGTGGCTTGGGTCACTTGCTCCACCGGCATAGCGGAGATGGAGGCTGCTTGGGGCCCGTAAGTCACTCCTCCGGACGGGACGGAGCGAGAGTTGCAGTTGCAGCAATTAGAGGCCATTGATGTTCTCTTTTCTGCACAGAAGAAAAACTAAATCTTAGTACCTCGAACCCAAGGGCAACCATATCAAACCGCGATTCGTTCGCGAATACGACACATGAAGTGTGGAGTGAAAAGAGGAAAAGGTCCCACCAGGCGTGCCAGAATCTGTTCTCCTCCGAATACAGAGACGAGACCGCGTAGGTTTGTCTTGCCTGAATTTGGGGGCAGATGCTATTTGGTGCTATCCGTCCACCTCTCTGAAGATGCCAAGTTGATTTATGACACCGTGTATCGGAGGTTTAGATGGATACGGCCGATGTAGCAGACTTCATCAGATTCCCCCTCAATTAAGGGGTTTTTGATTTTGGGGACGCTCTTCCTTGCAGGCGCAAGCCCCTGCAGTTAATTACGCTACCGCATTGCGATAACCACTTTCTCCTTCTCCAGATGGTCACCTCATGTCGTGGGTGTTTGTTTTGTTTTTGGTTGCCCGTGGATTGTATACGGAGACTAATTTATGTTGTCGTCCGTAGGGCGTGGATTAGTCCAAATCAGTATTTTTCTTAGATTTTGGTTTGGGGATGGGTTTAAGGATACGTTAGTCTCATTTGAGACTAGGATCAACTTAAACGTTGGTTAAGGATACGTTAGTCTAATTTTAGACTAAGATCAACTTAACGGGATCGTTCAGATCCCACAAGAGAGCATTTGGGCTCTATTGTTTAGTTTAGGGACATTGCAGTCGATAATTAGTTTAAGGACATTACGGTCCAAGGTTAAGGACATCATAGTCCATGGGTTTAAGGACCCCACAGTCCGAGGTTAAGGACATCATAGTTCATGGGCTTAAGGACCCCACAGTCCGAGGTTAAGGACATCATAGTCCATGAATTTAAGGACCCCACAGTCCAAGGTTAAGGACATCATAGTCCATAAGTTTAAGGACCCCACAGTCCATGGAATGTCTGGTTGTCGGGACCCGTCACCTCTCTGAAGACGTTAAAGGATTACAACGACAAATATCAGAGGAGAAAAGAGATGTACCCTTGAACCAATTTTGGTTGAGAGATCTGTAGTCCAATTTGGGATTAAGATCTGTTGAAAGATTTATGAGCATATGGGCTCAATTAATCTGAATGAGGAGTTTATGGCCATTTTGGCTCGGCCCACTCAGTTAAAAATGTTAAACATTTGACAATGCTAAGCATTGATTTGAGCTTCTGACAATTTTTGTCTTTTATTGAATGCTGAGCATTCATCATAGCTCTGGGCTTTATTTAAGAACAATTTATGTTCTATCAGCGCACACGTGAGAAACATGTGGGGCGCTTGGCGCTTTGCGCTAGTCAAAGAACGCAGAGCGCTTCTACTGGGTAGTACACACGTGAGGAACATGTGGTGCGCTTGGCGCTTTGCGCCAGTCCATGAGCACATTGCGCTAATTTGTTAGCGCAAAGCGCTATTTGTTCAGTGGTGCACACATGAGGAGCACGTGGTGCGCTTGGCGCTAAGAGCCAATCCATGAGCGCAAAGCGCTAGTTTATGAGCGCAACGCGCTAGTTGTTAAGTGGCGCACACGTGAGGAGCACGTGGTGCGCTTGGCGCTTTGCGCCAGTCTAAGAGCGCAAAGCGCTATTTTATGAGCGCAAAGTGCTATCAGTTTAGTGGCGCACACGTGAGGAGCACGTGGTGCGCTTGGCGCTTTGCGCTAGTCTAAGAGCGCAAAGTGCTAGTTTATGAGCGCAACGCGCTAGCTGTTAAGTGGCGCACACGTGAGGAGCACGTGGTGCGCTTGGCGCTTTGCGCCAGTTCAAGAGCGCAAAGCGCTATTTTATGGGCGCAAAGCGCTAACTGATCAACTTTATGATCCGAGAAATAAATTCTCGTTTATAAGAGACTTTGTCTCAAGATTCTAAGAACAAAAGTTCTTACTTTATAGGAGATACTTCAATCTCTTATATTTGATGAAAGGCTTTGCCTTCATGGATCTGTGATCCTAAAAGAGTTGTCTTATTTTTTCCCCATTTATTTTATAATGAGATGTTCATGATCTCTTTGTATAAAAGACCTTAGTCTTATAGATCTATGATCTTAGAAAAAGAAGTAAATTCTTCTTCTATACGAGACGATTTCGTCTTTCTGTTCTTTTTTACCTTTAAGAAAATCTTCTTCTTCTGAGAGCTTGGCTCTTCTTTCTGAGATTTCTCAAAGTTTATGGTGGGGTTTCTCTGTTTTAGACTTGAAGTCTTGGGCCCTTTATATAGTAAGGGTTGATCAGTTCAATCAGTTGAAGAGATCTTCTCTTTGATTGATTTGGGGATGTTTCCCCCGTTGGATCTTTGATCCAAGGGTTTCTGATTTACATAAGGCAATCTTCTTGTTTTTTAACAAGATTGGGGGAATTTCCTCTAAACAGAATTTATTCTGTGTTTTTGGTGATTTTTAATCACCATTGGATCATTGATCCAACGGTGCTCTGATTTACAGAGCACAATCTTTTTGTTTAGAAAGATTTTGAGGAATCTTTCCTTAACAGAATTTTATTCTGGTCAATTAATGATTTATCATTATTATTGGATCTTTGATATAACGGTGGGGAACATTTAGTTCCAGCACTAGCGCACTCGTGATTTGCACGTGATGCGCTGCCTCAGAGCACTGACGCTTTGGCGCACTTAGCGCTAGCGCACTCGCGCTTTGCACGTGATGCGCTGCCTCAGGCGCTGATGTTTTGGCGCACTTAGCGCTAGCGCACTCGTGCTTTGCACGTGGTGCGCTACCTCAAAGCGCCGGCGCTTTTATGAAGCGCCGGCGCTTTTATGAAGCGCCGGCGCTTTTATGAAGCGCCGTTTCATTTTAAATTTTGAAAATTTGAACAGAGCCTTGCTCTGATTGGGAGAAACAATGGCATGTGGGTAACTGATGTGATCATTACCTACTGCCGGCGTATTGATGAGTCTTTAGAGTCCTACACAGCGGTTTCCTAGTTCAAGCGAAACAAAGTAAGGCACATATGCTGATATGTGCGGGGGCCTGATTAAATACGAGTATGTGATACCGTATTCTAATCTGGCGATAAATGATATTAGTCGGTTATATGTGATATAACCGGATTATTGAATCAAGTATTGATTTAATAATATGATATATATTTATATTTGATATAATTATATATTAACTAATATTATAGCTCACTAATTATTTTCTTATCTTAATATATATATCTTAATATGTGTGTGTGTATGATATATGAGTGTGTGTGTGTGTGTATAATGAAGCATGGTTGGATTTTCTATTTTATGAAAATAGAAAAGATGAGGTGGAAAAGAAGAGATATTTGAGGAATGGGTGAAGCATGGCTTGATGATTATTTTATTTGTCATTCTACACTATTGAAGTATAGTTACAATTTATAATTGATGGATATTGTATGCTTCAATAATGTGAGAGCTTGAAGCCATTCTTTACTTGGTTTTTTCCTTAGCTCATTTGGATGAGTTTTTAGCTCTCTCATTTTCCTTCTTCTTCCTCCTCCTCCTTCAAGCCCTAATCCTCACATGTGATGTGAATCATAGGGCTTTGGATAAACCTAATGAACTTAAAACCCCTACTTCATCATCCTAATCTAGATTAGCACTTTAGACTAGGTTGTTTACTTCACTAATACTAGATTAGTGAAGAGGTAGGTTGACTTAGAGAAACTTTGGGTGGATCATCTTCAACACGAAGGTCGCGAAGCAAGTGTTCCCCTCCGAAAGACGCGGCGGAGATGCGATAATCGTCTTGCCTGAAATTCGGGGCAGATGCTAATTGGTGCTATCCGTCCACCTCTCCGAAGATGCCAAGTTGATTTAAGGCACCATGTATCGAAGGTTTAAACGGATGTGGCCGATGTAGCAAACTTCGTCAGATTCCCTCTCGTTTGAGGGGTTTTTGATTGTGGGGACGCTCTTCTCTGCAGGCGCAAGCCCCTGCAGTTAATTACGTTACCGCATCGCGGTAACAACTTTCTCCTTCTCTAGAGGGTCACTTCGTGTCGTATGTGTTTGTTTGTTTTTGGTTGCCCCTGGATTGTATACGGAGACTAATTTGTGTTGTCGCCCGTAGGGCGTGGATTAGTCCAAATCCGTATCTTTTTAGATTTGGGTTTGGGGGTTGGGTTTAAGGATACGTTAGCCTCATTTGAGACTAAGATCAACTTAAACGTGTGTTAAGGATACGTTAGTCTAATTTCTAGACTAAGATCAACTTAACAGGATCATTTAGATCCAACAAGAGAGCATTTGGGCTCTATTGTTTAGTTTAGGGACATTTCGGTCGATTTCCAGTTTAGGGACATAGTGGTCCATCGTTAGTTTAAAGACATCCCGGTCAAGGTTAAGGACATCATAGTCCGTAAGTTTAAAGACCCCACAGTCAAGGTTAAGGACGTCATAGTCCGTGAGTTTAAAGACCCCACAGTCAAGGTTAAGGACGTCATAGTCCGTGAGTTTAAAGACCCCACAGTCAAGGTTAAGGACATCATAGTCCGTGAGTTTAAAGACCTCATAGTCAAGGTTAAGGACATCATAGTCCATGAGTTGAAGGACCCCACAGTCCGCAGTTTAGAGACGTCATAATCTGTGAGATGGGTGGTTGTCGGGACCCGTCACCTCTTTGAAGACGTTGAGGAATTACAACGACAAATATCAAAGGAGTGAAGAGATGTACCCTTGAACCAAGGTTGCTTGGGGATCTGTAGTCCAATTTGGAACTAAGATCAAATAATTAGATTATGAGCACATTGGCTCAGTTAAATCTGAATTGAGGACTTATGGCCAATTTGGGCTAAGTCTAATTAGATCTGAAGTGTTGGCCCTTTGTTGGACCATTAGACACTTGTCTGGGTTCAAGCCCACATTATTTAGCAATGCTAAACATTTTCATCTTTGATTTCCTCAATTTTGAGATTCATTTGGAGGAGGGACTTTTGCCTCTGGAAAATTAGCCAATTTGGCTAAAAGTAATGTCAAATACTAAAGAACAACAGTGTTAAACACTGGAGATAGAACTCTCAAATTAGTGTTAAACACTAAAAGACAATCAGTGTTAAACACTGGAAATATAATTTTCAAATTAGTGTTAAACATTAAAGAAAGAGGGGTCACGTGTGGACACATGAGGGCGCCCAAAGGTGGGACCAGATCCCTTTACTTCGTTCTGCAATTAAGTGTTAAACACTTTTAATTTTATTTTCGAGGATCGTGTGTTGGCACGTGATGGAGATCTGTGCGCCAATTGTTAAAGCATTTGCTGAGGGGTCACGTGATAACACGTGAGAGCGCCCAAAACTTAGATTTCCTTTGCTTTCTCTTTCTGTGTTTTGGAGGTCACGTGGGAGCACGTGAGGCATTGCCTCAAAACTTTTTCCTTCTCATTTTTGAGGATCTTTTCAGGGGTCACGTGGGGACACATGAGCTTAGTCATTTTCATGCACAGAGATCTCTTTAGTCTCTTTATTTTATTTTGAGAATTAAATTCTCTGTAGGGTTAAACCCTGATCATGATTTGGAGGAATTAAATTCCTATTATGAAAGAATTAAATTCTTGCATAGGGTGAAACCCTAATTTCATTTTTTAAGAGGAATTAAATTCCTGTGAATTTGAGAGAATTAAATTCTCAATTAGGGTTAAACCCTAATTCTGTCCATTTTGAAGGAATTAAATTCCTGTAATTCTAGGAGAATTAAATTCTCATAAAGGGTTAAACCCTGGTTTTGTTTTGGGAGAATTAAATTCTCAAAACTCAATTCCCCATCTAAGTTTTGGATCTGCATGGCAGGATCTCAATCCGATGAGAATTAAATTCTCAACTTATGGGGAGATGTGCTCTGTGCAGATCTTCAACCAAAGGAAGAACTAAGTTCTTTTGTGCAGAAGAATTAAACTCTTAGATTTGAGAATTAAATTCTCTGTTTGGAGTTTTGATTCCCTTTCTTTTCTCACCTAGGGTTTTTCTTTGTTGAGAATTAAATTCTCCTTTCTTTTCTCTCTGAAATTTCAAAATTCCAAAACTCTATCTCGTTCCTCTTATCTTGGCTCCTATTTATATGAGAAAGAAAAGAATCAATTTGTTTAGAAAATCTTTCATTGAAAATTTTTGTTTGTTTTCATAACTAATATGATCCTTTAGATCATTCAGTGAATTTTATTCACCGTTGGATTTTAAATCCAAAAGATATTTCGTTTGTTATTTCTGGTGAAATTTAGGGAAATCTTTCCTTGTCTAATATTTTTTCCATAAATTGGTGATTTTTAATCACCCTTGGATTTTTAATCCAACGGTCCTCATAATCCTTTTCCATTTGGAAAGATTTAGAAGCTTTTAGAATTTAATTTTATTAAACTATAAGGCTTTCGAAACCAGTCATGTGCTGGTCACGTGTGAGCACGTGACCCCCAATTGAGTCCTTTTCTCAGCGTTTATTTACGCTTCAGTTTTAACCATCACGTGTCAACACGTGACCATTGGTCACGTGTGAGCACGTGATACCTCATTGAGGTATTTCCTTCAGCCATTTTTTTTATTTCTGTTTTAACTATCACGTGTCAACACGTGACCATTGGTCACGTATGAGCACGTGACCCCCAATTGGGTTCTTCTTCAGCCGTTTGTTTTTATTTCTGTTTTAACTATCACGTGTCAACACGTGACCATTGATTACGTGTGAGCACGTGATACCTCATTGAGGTAATTCCTGATTTTTAATCAGGGAACAGTGCATAGCATATTTGCTCATAACTTTTGATCCCGGATGAATTATGAAGCCCATAATATATCAAATCGAAGAGTTTTTTGAGATGCTTCCAATATTATCAGAATTTATCTGTTTCTCATTTGGGAGTTTGTCAAAAAACAGACCGAAAAATACTGGTTCGTATTTTCTTAAGCGTATCACTGCCATTTGATACCTTGGGCTCTTTTGCGCAGAAATTTTTGACGGAACAGAAAGCTCGTTCTGTTCTTCAAGTGGAGTGTAGAGGAGTCATAGGGACTACTATCGAGAGCTATAGAAGAGAAGGACTTGGTCTACAAAGGTTGTAGTCTCTTTCTCTTAGAATAGATCATGTTTTATATAATATAAACCGTAATGATCTAGTTAGATTCCGGGTTAATGTAGCTTAACATCCCGAAAATTTTAAAATTGCATACTTGATGCCAGTTAAAAACTTGTGGTGGTGCTAGGATACACTTTCATGGTATCAGAGCCAAGCTAAAACATTAGGGAAAGTCTATACGATGTCAAAGTGTTCGATTGAGTTTCAAAACCCGACTTTTTATAAGTTTTTGTCCATTTTTTCAAAAGTTGAAATTTGCCAAATTAAAAATATGCAGAAAATCGTGCCGGGTATTTTATGGAGCCCCAAGAAGTACGAGGCCCCAATTCCTTTAAACCGCCGCGAAACCACGGCCTAAACCCTGGTTTGGCCGTGGTTCCGTCGCAAGTTTGAGAGATTGCGGGATCTTGCTTCTTGTGTTGCTCCATTGTTATATTTGGCACTTTCTGGGTGTTTTTAATGAGACTCAAGTTGTTGAGATCTCTGTGATTTGTGGGTGTTTCATAATTCGATCAAAATGTTTAACGTCGTCTAGATTATGATGATATATGATACAATATTTGGAATCCACAACAATTAGTTTTGAGAAAACTAGTTAGTGTTTTATAAATCTAGCGTTTTAGTCTCGGTTGATCGATTGCCATGGAGTTTCGATTTGGATCAAAACTCCATCGCAATCGCGTATAGTACGCGAACACTTAGTCGGGAATCTTGTTGAATTATCCGACTGCTTATTGAAAAAAGTTTTCAATTTGAGACTTAAATGCAAGGTTTACAGGTTAGACATGAAATTCGAAATATGAGATATTCCAGATTTATGATGTCTAAGGAATTTGCGAATTCTAAATATTGTAGTTTTTCATTTCTTTTCTGCGATCGTAAATGTAATACGTGGGATATCCCCGATCTCGTTGCTATATGTCAACGACATTCGGGATACACATATTTACTTACATTGATGACATGTGATATTATGTGTTACTATGATATATTAATTTGGATCGTCGTTATTGAATAGCCGGGGGGTTTTGCGTGAGATAAGAGTTTTTTCAATTTTCATTCATGTAAAAATGTATATAATATTCTTTTATTGAGACACTTCCGAGTTGAGGATGATATCACCATTGATATATATTATTTACTTTTCCGCATTAGGATAGACCCAAGACGAGATGCACAAGTAACCGTGTTCTAGAGTCCAGTGGGAGACCATCTCGAGGAGTCGAGACCGGATCTCCTAACTCTAGAATTGGCAGGGTTGTTTGCCACTCTCATAGGGGTCTAGGGATATGGGTTTGGCTATTCATCACGACCGTGGAATCCGTGTTTTTCATTACTGGCTTAATTTAAAACACGGACCTCCTAGTATATCCAATATTTCATTTGTTGACTTCTGCTGCTTGAGTTCTGTAATGTGATCATATAACTGCGTGAGATGAATACTATATATATATATATATATATATATATAATAAATGTTGCTTATGTTTTGCACCCGCGCTAGTCCAGCCCCCGCTCTGCCCTTAGTTAAGTAACCTAACAGTGCATGACGAGGCCCCGTGGCGAATGCGGATGGCATAAGCGTACGTTCTATTTTCGTTTCTTTTCTGTGATGTTCAGGGAAACATAAATGATGGGACTTCATTAATGAGATTAATGGAAAGAAAAGAAACCTAAAGATATTGTAGAATCAAATTTTAAAAAAAACGTAGCCCTAGTTCTTACTTTGCATAGTGGTATTCCTTGATGAATATCCAGCACCTCATTCGATGAAGAAAGAGCCAAGACCCCTTCACCGGGAGGGACCTCTTTAGCAAAACTACCAAATGCTACAACCCACTCGGTTTTATTTTGATAGCTTCTTTAGTTCTTGCTTTGCATAGTGGTATTCCTTGATGAATATCCAGCACCTCATTCGATGAGGAAAGAGCCGAGATCCCTTCACCGGGAGTGACCTCTTTAACAAAACTAGCAAATGCTACAAAAACCACTCCTTTTCAAAACACAAGATTCTACAACGATATCAAGTTCATTACGTTAAAAGTTTTCATCAAAACCATTCGTAGTCCTCCGACATTTCAGATAAGTGCTATTTAGTATTCGTGATGCGTTTGTTGACCTTGTCAAGGCGTTGTGTGCGGTAGCTGATTAGCGCTTATCTGTCGCATGTGATGCGATTGGATTAGGGTAGTCGTACGGCTTTGTTGACCTTGTTAAAGGTCGTACGGATGGGTTTAATTTAATCACGAAATGATGGGTTAATTTGGCTAGCGCTTATGATTTATTGACCTTGTTAAGGTCATAAGTAGTTAGGGATAAAAACAGATATTGGGGATTTCAAGTGTTGAAATTTGCAATGAGATTGCATCCCTTCTATAACATAGTTGGATTCCAATACCCACTGCAGGTAAGAGTTACTCCTGGGAAAGTTTTCCACTTTATAATTAGCTGATCCAGTAAGTGTCTAAGAAAGGTGTTAACGGGGTTATGCCCCTGCGGAAACAAGGTTATTTAATTAGTTCCATGCGAAAGCATAGGGAGACTCCCTCGGAGTACCAATTCCTGCCTAGCTGACTGATTGGCAAACTTGTAGGGTGTAATTAATCCCAGCTAATCTTACCTTTTAGGTTTTGAAGGAAGATTTGATAAAAACAGTGGGAGCCATCCTGATTAGATAAGATAATAACCAATCTAATCTTGCAAAGAGCGCATGCTAAAGCGTTTCCTTCTCTCTCTCTCCAGGTAGCGACCATGATACGCCTTAATCATGATAATAATATGGATGTATTGACCGAACCCGCTTATTATACTGAGCTGGGCAACATTGGTTCCGCTCTATCTTATGACAGTCATAAGTCTGAGCAAGGAATAGGGGAATATCAGGATTCCCATGCAACCCAAACAAAGAAAGAGCATGATGATGCATCTTCTTCGGGTGTGTTCGTTACCGAGAACTGTTACTCAGTTTGCTCTACGTCCTGGGTATTGGATACCGGATCAAGATCCTACATCTGTAATTTGTTATATAAGCTAAAGAGAGGTAGAGAACTGGGAAAATGTGATATGTCTCTAAAAGTAGGGAATGGAGCAATTGTTGCAGCCAAAGAAATTGGCGAATATCACCTAGTATTACCAAATGGTAAGACAATAATTCGGAAAGACTGTTATTACGTACCAAACATGATGTGCAATATTATATCGGTTTCTTTGTTGCATAAAGAAGGATATAATTTTGTATTGGAGGATGATATTATGAACATTTTTCTAAATCAAGTGTTGATTGGGTTTGGTACGTTGTGTAACGGTATATACGTTCTAAATCAAACAACAGTTCTAAACATACAAAACACGCACAAGAGAAAAAGTTCAGAAATAAACGAAACCTTCTTGTGGCATTGTAGACTAGGTCATATCAATACGACAAGACTAGCCAAGTTGCATAAAGATGGATATTTAAATCCGTTTGAATTTACATCTTATGAAACTTGCCAATCATGTTTCTGTTGGAGATAGTGCCCTCAGAGTCAATTATTGGATCACAGGCACGTGATTGCAATGATTGAGGGAGGACCTATCCCGGTACGACAGTCTTACTCGAGGTGATAGTATGCTATCTGGTTTACCTTTATCATCGTGTACTGTCTCAGGTGACCTTAAAGGTCGCTATTACACGTTGATAGAGCCCCTAGGATTCTTGCTTGACGACCAGCAGTATGAGGGCGATCATATACGTGAGAGCTGGGGTCTACAAGCATATCCTTAAAAGGTCCCTAGTCGTGGGAGTTTCGAGACAGGGCATCGATTCTCCAGAGTAGACTAGTGTATACAGTCGAGACCCCGACGAGGGGCGGTGGCCGGTCTCACAGGCCACTGGTGTCAGTTGGTTCACCTAAGATGTATACAGGTGCTCATTGGGTTATGAGTACACCGGACAGGACTCGCCGGGAACATGCTAGTTGGTCTTATACCTGACGTCAGATAGCAGTTCCCAGGTGACATGTGTACAGGTTAGTTCATCAACCTGGGGATCGTCATTTGTCTCGTGTGAGTTCCCACTGTGCTTTGATTACTACCCTACCACGGCTCAAAGGAGTCGTGCAAACAGGTTTTAGTTGGGTACAGTCCCGAGCCACATGGAGGCAGTGAGCGGATCTTCGGGGGTTCGTCTCTCCCGGTATTGGGGGTGAGGTCGCGCTGTGTCTAGGAGAGCCATTACACGAAGTCCTTGGCCAAGGCAGGAGATTTACTGGCAGGTATTCCAGTAGTATCTCAGGGTGTTCTGGGCTACACTCCGACACGACTTGTACCGCTTTTGGGGGTCTGACTTTTACCCACCCCCTAGGCCCGACATGCGATGCTCATAGACGAACGGACCAGACTGTACGGATATTGTCACTGACAGGCTCAGTAGGGTGTCAGGATGAGCTCGCTCATCGACGTCCCTTTTGGTCAATAGCTGGTGGCCCGTTACGTATTGGCTTATACCTCTGACGTGCTAGTGGTTAAATCCACAGCCATCGTATTGACGAGTCTTTAGAGTCCACCACACATTCAGTTACTCAGCTTTCGGGCGAAACGCAGTAGAGGCCGTATGGAGATATGGCAGGGTCCGATCAGATACGTGCGGTATTGCACGGATCAGGATCGGACGGTTTGTACTAGAGGCCGTATAGTTATATGGCAGGGTTCGGTCAGATACGTGCGGTATTGCACGGATCAGGATCGAACGGATTTTACTAGCCGGCTTTGGTTTAAGCCGGATCCTAGTTTAGTACAGTGTAGATTTTGTCTCTTTGCATTTGTATCCGGACGGAATACAGATGCGGGTGTGTATGCACAGTATCGGGGTTTTCCTGTAAATTATTACGGGACCAGTTTTCTGGAGTTGCCAGTTTGCATTCCGTTCCGGCCGGTTTTCCTTTGTTCTTTCCCGGCCGGACTTTTCCGATGGAGGGGGTTATTTGCAAGTTTGCAAATAACACATTGTGGAGGGGTTTCTTGCAAATGCTTTGATTATGATAGCTTCATTTCTTTTGCACCATCACTTGCATTAATTAAGATTTGAAAGGGTATGGTTTGGGTGTATGTTTGTGATGATAATGTTTTGGTTGTGGTCACCCCTTCACCTTTTACTACCATCACCTCCCTTCTTGTGTTTTTGTTTTTCCTCCACCATTCTCACATATATTTTGGCCGGCCACTTGAGTGAAGAGGAGAGGGGATTTTCATTTTGTGAAGTGGGAAAATTATCATCTCATTTTGATACACCAAAGTTCATCTCCATTTTGTTCATCACTTCCCTCCATCCAATGGCAACTTCATTACCCTTAATGAGACATAGCCTCTACACTACATTCTACAGCACATCTTGGGCATGTCGACTTGCCGGCTTCATGCCCGAGTTGCCTCGGTATAGAGGCGGGAGCCCGTAAAAGAAACAGGCGATGTGGTGCCATTCCGGCGAGGAGGCGACGACCGGATTTTCCGCGGGAGATCGGGACGATGACGAGAAGACCGGAGGACTCGGATCACTCGGTATATCTCTTCCCATCTTGTAGTTAGCTAGAACTAGTTTAATGGCCCGATCCGGGGTTTAGTACGCGGTGGTGCCGGTTTGCAAAGTTCGCAAAATTAAAGTTTATCACCGTTTCCGCATTTGGCCGTCGGATTGACGGCCGGAGCGCCGCCGTGCACTTACAGTGGTATCAGAGCCTCGCCATTAACTTCGTCTAGCTTCGTTTGATGTGTTTTACATTTCCGATCGACCAAAATTCCAAAACTTGCATTTTTGTTCACATCAGTTTTCTGTTGAAATTTTTTGGTCTCGAAAAATTTTTCAGGTTGTAAAATATAGATGTACTGGAAATTCTAAGACTACTGGGAAAATTCGACACAGTCAGTCGACGACTGAAGCGCGGAACCGCGGCCAAACCCCCCCTTGGGCCGCGGTTCCGCCGCACATTGGTGTCCTCACTGTGTCCAATTTCTCCAGTGGGCTTCTGGGCAAATTTTAGGGGTTTTGGAATATTAATATTGGGCCCAGATTTTCTGTGAGTGCTACAGTATTGCTTGGGGGCCCACTTGTTAATTTTTGATCGATCGGATATTTTAAACACATTATTTCACAGTATTTACATTATATCTGCGACCGTGAATGTCACTTGATCGGTAAATCCAGTCTAACTGCTATAGCCCGGTTAGACGGATTTGCGAACGTGACTTTCACGTTGATGTTCTGTGATTTTGCTGTGATGTTGCGGATCGGTCGTGGGGGATAGCCTGGATGCAATGCTAGTACAGTTTTGTTGTATTATGTATATTTGATATTGCGGGGCGAGCGTCCGACATGTGGACTGCCGTCACTGCCTGTTTGTATTATTCTTTTGGGGCACGACCTGGTTGCGGTCGTTGTACCAGTTGTATGTATATTTTACTTTCTGTACTAGGTTTACCCCGCGGTGGGGTGCACGGATAGCCGGGTTCTGGAGGGCAACAAGCCCGCATCTCATGGCATTGGGACGGAGGGGGCTTCAGTCTGGAATTGGAGAGCTATTCGCCGCACTCGTAGGGGGTACAGGTTGACCCAGGAGGGGTGCCCAAGTTACCGGATTCCGTGAAGTGCTGGGTGGTCCATTCACGGTGCTGAAGGGGGCTGCCTCGCTTCAGGTTTTGGCGGGTGACTTGCCGCGCCCGTAGGGGTCTAGGTTTTCA
Organism: Agapanthus africanus; assembly: GCA_030015575.1. Taxonomy (NCBI): domain Eukaryota; kingdom Viridiplantae; phylum Streptophyta; class Magnoliopsida; order Asparagales; family Amaryllidaceae; genus Agapanthus; species Agapanthus africanus. The sequence goes on along the minus strand of CM057350.1, from coordinate 122,387,117 downwards.
TTGCACAGGCTATCCACACGACCAGGGGAACGTCGGGTTTCAGTAGTGGCTCTGTGAAACCCGGGGATCCCAGATATCTGTATTGTTCTGTGATGCTGTACATTTCTGTGATGTTGCATTTTATTCACGCCTTGAGCGAATATAATATATTGGTATATATATTAGTAGATGTTGTATATGTTTTTCATCCGCGCTAGTCCAGTCCCCGCTCTGCCGTTAGTTAGCTAACCTAACGGGTGATGACGGGACCCAGTGGCGAATGCGGATGGCATATACGTACATCAGTATATTTTCGTTCTTTGTGGTGTGATCAATTGATGGGACTGCATTGATTCGGATCAATGCAAGTTAAAACAAACCTATTCTGATGTTGTTGGAACACTTTTCAAAAAGCTGTTATTGCAAGGACGTTCACTTTTGTTTTGCATCGTGGTATTCATTTGGAATATCCTGCTCCTCAGTCGACGAGGCAAGGGCCGAGATCCCTTCACCGGGAGTGACCCCTTGGACAGAAGTTTGCGTCAGGGCATTAACTTCACTATAGCCGATTACTTTTGCTTTGCATCGTGGTATTCATTTGGAATATCCTGCACCCCATTCTACGGGGAAAGAGCCGAGATCCCTTCACCGGGAGTGACCTCTTTAGCGAAGGTTTTTCGTCACTATATTTTCTAAAAAGCTATCCGTTCCTTCAACGATATCAAGTTCATTACGTTAAAGGTTTTCGCCAGAAACCATTCGTAGCCCTCCGTCGTTTCATATGGGTAGTCAATAGTATTCAAGCTGTATTTGTTGGCCAAAGTCAAGGCACAGTGTTTGGTAGCTGTTGGTTATTCATATGCAGCATAGATAGATGTGTTGGTTTGGAACAGTCGTACTGCTTTGTTGGCCAAAGTCAAGGATAGGTACGGGTGGATTCAAAACAACCTGGAGAATGACGGGTAGAACTTGACATGTGACTTATGATTTGTTGGCCAAAGTCAAGGTCATAAGAGCATGGGGTAAAAATTACATCGGGAGTTTCAAAAGTACTGAAACTTGCCAGATATGCGCATACCTTCTGGAGTGTGATGACGTGAGCGGATTACGTCACGTTATCATGCGATGATAGTTGGATCCCGATTCCCACTGATGAGTTGGTTTACTCCTCGGGTGACCCCGACTAATTCTTCTTTCAGGTTTGGAGGAGAGTTTGAGGTACAGTGGGAGGTTTCCAGATTAGATAAATTGGTAACCATTCTGATCTTGGTTAGAGTGCACGCTGAGTGTTTCTTTTCTCTCTCTTTTTGGCAGCGACCATTGACCCGACCCTAAGACTATGACTCAGTGACCAAGTTGACCGAACCTTCTTAAACACTGGCTTTTGGATTGTCAGAGTTGCAGACCTCATTGCCACTCCTACTTTTACCCTTTTCTCCAGGACACCCCGTATTACTACGAACGTCCACTTCCATTGGACAAAACCATCGTATGGTTAGATACGAACTCGAAAGAATTCGAGGATGGTTTTCGGTTCTGGAGAAAACGGATAGGATTATTCAGTTGTCTTTTCCCTTTTACCTTCTCTCAAGTTGCGAGTACTCCTTAGTTTAGGAGGTAGTACACCTATTACGCAAATTGGATAGTCTTCTTCCAAACCATAGGCAGGTGCCGACCGGTAGGGAATGAAGAAAACCAATTAGCCTAACGATGGTGTACAGAAGGTATTAAGATTAAGACAAAGCAAGGGATTAGTAAGAGGGCAAAGTAAATTGCGACTGATATTCACGACCAAACTAAGTATTTCTTCGCCAATCCTAAATTACCTTTGTATTTCTCCAGGACACTCCGTATCACTACGAAGATCCACAGTTTATTGGATACTCCATCGTATGGTTATATACGAACTCGAAAGGAACTTGTTCCAGTTCGGGGATGGATTCTGGTCCAGGAGAAATAGAAATAAGGTTTATTCGGTTGTCTTTTATCTTCACCTTCTCTCACATTGCGAGTGCTCCTGGGATTAGGACAGTACACCCATTATGCTTATTGGATAGTCTTCTTCCAAACTATAGGCTGGTGCCGAACGGTAGGGAAGGAAGAAAACCAACTGGCCTAAAGGGGTGTGCAGAAGGTAATGACTAAAAACATATAAAGGGATTTGGTGAGGTGGCAAAGAATTATACGGTTATAGTTGTGAACCTGGATAATGGTAGAGGCATTACTAGGAATACCAGGATACCCCATCGAAACATTTCAATGTTTCAGTTCAACTGTGTACTGTTAAAAGAAAACTGATTTCCCGATTAGACACTTGCTCCAGGGTATGTATTTACCAGGTTTGATTCTCACATCTGTATGGTTTTACAGATGATGAGTGGGAGTAAGTTATTGGGAATTGGGTGATCATCCTCATTATATCGGGATTCGTTGTAATCGGTGATATTTGAGGAGATCACCTGGGCTGTTTGCCGGTCGGCAAATATTTGGTTTTGAATATCCGCTGTTGTGCACCAATTTCAAATTGATATATCTGTACGTCTATTTTCATAGAGTGAGATATACCTTTTGATATTATGTCGATGACATTTACCTATATTAGTGGATGGTTAGGTAAGGAGCATTAAACAGCGGTGTAATTCTTCTTAACCATAAGTACAGTTTTCAACCTACGACACACAGTGAAAGAGTTGTTAGACTCGGCGGACTTATACAGAGTATTGTATATTGTCCAGTGTCTATTAGGACAGAGGGGTTGGTCCTCATACTATGTTCTGTTTACTTTTAACTTCTCTAATTCTTAGACATGTGTTTCGTAGAAACACAGGGTCTAAGTTTTGAGGAGTTATAGGTATTTGAATAGAGTTGAGAACCAGGTGTAGCAAGTATCGGGATTCTTCAAGGTGATCGAAGATGTAGATACTTGTGTATGGTATTCAGTTGGTAGTAATGATAAAGAGAAATTGCTTCTCTTTCAGGTTACTCATAATTGGAAGCATTCCTAAGTTGAGTAACGCTGATCGGCCTCTCTCCATTTAGTTGACATGCACTGGAGACAGCTGCATGATTTGAATCTGGTTCAATTAAATCAGTGCCTCTGGTTCTATATTGGATATAGTACAGTTCATATCTTAACATTGTTAAGGTACGGGGAGTTGTCCGGCTTATGATTAAGACCAGACTCTGGATAACTCAAGGCACGTTTCTGTAATGGCTGTTTGTGGGTTGACCCAGGCTATGACGAGGGTTGTTTTTCTACCATAAGAAAGATCAATAGTGATATTGTTCTTGACTCGCCACAGTTTTAATAAAAATGGATTTTTTCAAAAACAGTAGTGGGAGTATGGTAGAACTGGAAGTGATTCCAGAACCGCAAACGATTACAGAAGATTTGATAAGAAACCTAAAGATTCAATCTGATTTGACATTCCATTGGCCACTCCGCAGATAAGGTGGGTAACTTCAGGCACCCGAGAGGTACTCCGGTAGCCTCAAGGACGGTGACAGGGAAGTTCTTGTTTACCCACACTTGCCATTGTTATTGTTCCAGGCTGCGAGACCCGGCAGGAGGATGAGTATAGCGTCGTTCTAAACTAGCTTTAGAAGTGCACATCTATATGACTCTGCCAGAGGGTTGTCGTAGTCAGTGGGAGCAGCGGAAGCATTGGTGGACATCAGGCTTATGTCTATTTATAGACTAAAGCAGATATAGCGGAGATAGATCATCTATTTCTGATGTGACAGTCATGGGTTTGACATCATCAGAATAGGGGATGGATCTGTTGAGAAGGTAGTAGGGTGTGATGTCATGGTATTTGGATGACATACACAAAGTAGGAAAGGAAACTCCTATACTACGATCGGTTATTCTTTGGTTGTCACACAGTGGTTTCTCCACAAGGGACTTGGACATTATATCAGACATACTGGTTACTAGATCTATGGTTTTAGATCTAGATTTGGGTGGTTTCCCAATCAGGGTACTTCGACAACATTCTAAGAGTATTTAGAATGGACGACTCCTGGCACGGTAGTGTACCTGCAGGTGATGGAGTCACCCTCTCTAAAGGTGTCTTATAGGCTAAAGTAGAGAGGGATGTGCATGATTGGCAGATCACTTGCTTAGGCAATTGAGTCAATCATGAGATGTCAAGTACCACACCAGATGTTGTTCTTGCACTAGATGCAATAAGTTGACATTGATCCAATCCTGGAGAAACAGTCGGAAGCAGTTTTAGAACATAAGTGGATGTTCTAGGGATATGATAACGACAGCCTCATTTGGGAGACAGTTATCATTCCAGGCTTCCAAGGTGACATGGACGACAAGGAGGTTGTCAGAGTTATAGTTTTCCCTCTGACGAGGGGCAGTATTTTGGACAGGTGATCCAAGGCAATACTGAGGGAGGCATGGCGCAGGATACTGATTAAGTTCAGTTGACGATACAGTCTGAGAAGTTTGGATTTGGAGTTCATTTATGAGTTAGGTCCCATCAGACATCCAGACATTCTAAGACAGGTATTGCTCATTTCGGGAGATGGCTTTCTCCGCGAACTTGAGATATAAAGAGAGACATAGAAAGAAACTTCAGAGCGGATCCACTCGCTGAGGCTATTCCTCGAACGCAATAGTCTTCCAAACAGGTTTTGTGAGACTGACTAGTAGAGGAGTTGGGTGTTCGATATCACACGGGCTGTGAGTATGCGACATCGCAATAATTAGCCTTGAGTGCAAGTGGGAGATTGTTGGAGATAGTGCCCTCAGAGTCAATTATTGGATCACAGGCACGTGATTGCAATGATTGAGGGAGGACCTATCCCGGTACGACAGTCTTACTCGAGGTGATAGTATGCTATCTGGTTTACCTTTATCATCGTGTACTGTCTCAGGTGACCTTAAAGGTCGCTATTACACGTTGATAGAGCCCCCAGGATTCTTGCTTGACGACCAGCAGTATGAGGGCGATCATATACGTGAGAGCTGGGGTCTACAAGCATATCCTTAAAAGGTCCCTAGTCGTGGGAGTTTCGAGACAGGGCATCGATTCTCCAGAGTAGACTAGTGTATACAGTCGAGACCCCGACGAGGGGCGGTGGCCGGTCTCACAGGCCACTGGTGTCAGTTGGTTCACCTAAGATGTATACAGGTGCTCATTGGGTTATGAGTACACCGGACAGGACTCGCCGGGAACATGCTAGTTGGTCTTATACCTGACGTCAGATAGCAGTTCCCAGGTGACATGTGTACAGGTTAGTTCATCGACCTGGGGATCGTCATTTGTCTCGTGTGAGTTCCCACTGTGCTTTGATTACTACCCTACCACGGCTCAAAGGAGTCGTGCAAACAGGTTTTAGTTGGGTACAGTCCCGAGCTACATGGAGGCAGTGAGCGGATCTTCAGGGGTTCGTCTCTCTCGGTATTGGGGGTGAGGTCGCGCTGTGTCTAGGAGAGCCATTACACGAAGTCCTTGGCCAAGGCAGGAGATTTACTGGCAGGTATTCCAGTAGTATCTCAGGGTGTTCTGGGCTACACTCCGACACGACTTGTACCGCTTTTGGGGGTCTGACTTTTACCCATCCCCTAGGCCCGACATGCGATGCTCATAGACGAACGGACCAGACTGTACGGATATTGTCACTGACAGGCTCAGTAGGGTGTCAGGATGAGCTCGCTCATCGACGTCCCTTTTGGTCAATAGCTGGTGGCCCGTTACGTATTGGCTTATACCTCTGACGTGCTAGTGGTTAAATCCACAGCCATCGTATTGACGAGTCTTTAGAGTCCACCACACATTCAGTTACTCAGCTTTCGGGCGAAACGCAGTAGAGGCCGTATGGAGATATGGCAGGGTCCGATCAGATACGTGCGGTATTGCACGGATCAGGATCGGACGGTTTGTACTAGAGGCCGTATAGTTATATGGCAGGGTTCGGTCAGATACGTGCGGTATTGCACGGATCAGGATCGAACGGATTTTACTAGCCGGCTTTGGTTTAAGCCGGATCCTAGTTTAGTACAGTGTAGATTTTGTCTCTTTGCATTTGTATCCGGACGGAATACAGATGCGGGTGTGTATGCACAGTATCGGGGTTTTCCTGTAAATTATTACGGGACCAGTTTTCTGGAGTTGCCAGTTTGCATTCCGTTCCGGCCGGTTTTCCTTTGTTCTTTCCCGGCCGGACTTTTCCGATGGAGGGGGTTATTTGCAAGTTTGCAAATAACACATTGTGGAGGGGTTTCTTGCAAATGCTTTGATTATGATAGCTTCATTTCTTTTGCACCATCACTTGCATTAATTAAGATTTGAAAGGGTATGGTTTGGGTGTATGTTTGTGATGATAATGTTTTGGTTGTGGTCACCCCTTCACCTTTTACTACCATCACCTCCCTTCTTGTGTTTTTGTTTTTCCTCCACCATTCTCACATATATTTTGGCCGGCCACTTGAGTGAAGAGGAGAGGGGATTTTCATTTTGTGAAGTGGGAAAATTATCATCTCATTTTGATACACCAAAGTTCATCTCCATTTTGTTCATCACTTCCCTCCATCCAATGGCAACTTCATTACCCCTAATGAGACATAGCCTCTACACTACATTCTACAGCACATCTTGGGCATGTCGACTTGCCGGCTTCATGCCCTAGTTGCCTCGGTATAGAGGCGGGAGCCCGTAAAAGAAACAGGCGATGTGGTGACATTCCGGCGAGGAGGCGACGACCGGATTTTCCGCGGGAGATCGGGACGATGACGAGAAGACCGGAGGACTCGGATCACTCGGTATATCTCTTCCCATCTTGTAGTTAGCTAGAACTAGTTTAATGGCCCGATCCGGGGTTTAGTGCGCGGTGGTGCCGGTTTGCAAAGTTCGCAAAATTAAAGTTTATCACCGTTTCCGCATTTGGCCGTCGGATTGACGGCCGGGGCGCCGCCGTGCACTTACAGTTTCAAAGGTAAAATGACCAAAACTCCGTTTACTAAACACGGAGAAGAGCTACTGAACTCTTGGGACTAATACATAGTGATGTATGCGATCCTATATCTACACATGCCAGAAATGGTTTCTCGTACTTTATTACATTCACCGATGATCTCTCAAGATTCGGACATGTGTTATTGTTGAAACACAAATCTAAAGATTTTGAGAAATTCAAAGAATATAAGTACGAAGTAGAAAACCAAATGGGTAAAAGTATTAGAATCCTTCGATCTAATCGGGGAGGAGAATATTTGAGCACGGAATTCCGAAACTACTTAAAAGAGAATGGGATTCTCTCTCAGCTTACTCCTCCGTATACACCATAGCATAATAGAGTATCGGAGTGGAGGAATCACACCCTATTAGATATGGTGCACTCTATGATGAGTAATGTTGAGTTACCTATTTCCTTTTAGAGTTATGCACTTGAGACAGCTGCATACCTATTGAATCAAGTTCCATCAAAATCTGTGCCTAAAACACCATATGAGATACAGAGTGGAAAGAGACCATATCTTAAACGAGTTAAGATATGGGGTTGTCCGGCCTATGTTAAAAAACAGAATCCGGACAAACTCGAGGCACGATCAGTTCTTTGCAAGTTTTTAGGATATCCAAAGAACCCACATGGATATATCTTCTACCACACTGAGGAACAAAAATTGTTTATTTCTTAATATGCCACCTTTTTAGAAAAGGAATTTCTTGTAAAAGAAATTAATGGTGATGAGGTAGAGCTGGATGAAGTTCCAGCTACACAAACTATAACTGATGATTTGATAGAACCGGAGGATCCAATAGTCTCTGACGAACATCAGCCACTCCTCAGATTTAGTAGGGTTTCTCATCCACCTGAGAGATACTACGGTTTTCTCATAGACGGTGGGAGCGAGGATTGTATCATGGAAGATGATGACACAACTAGTTTCGAGCAGGCCATCATAAGTGGGGACTCTGTGAAATGGCTGGATGCTATGCGATCTGAGATGGAATCCATGTACACCAACAAAGTATAGACTTTGGAAGTTGCTCCTGAAGGGGTAAAACCCATCGAGAGCAAATAGATCTTTAAGAAGAAAATTGGTGTAGATGGAAAGGTTGAGACCTTCAAAGCTAGACTTGTAGCAAAAGGTTTTCGTCAACGATCAGGTGCCGACTATGATGAAACCTTTTCTCATGTCGCTATGCTTAAGTCCATCAGGATCCTACTTGCCATTGTTGCGTACCATGACTACAAAATCTGACAAATGAATGTCAAGACCGCTTTTCTAAATGGTGATTTAGAAAAGAGCGTGTACATGACACAGCCAGAGGTCTTCAAAGATGGTGGGAGCAGTGGAAAGGTGTGCAAGCTGCTTAAATCAATTTACGGATTAAAGCAGGCATCGCGGAGCTGGAGCATCTGTTTTAATGAAGCTATCAAAGAGTTTGACTTCATCAAAAACATAGATGAACCTTATATATAAAAAAAGGTTGTAGAGAGTAAGGTTGTCTTCCTCATTTTGTACGTGGATGACATACTCTTGATAGGAAACGAGTTCCTATGCTACACTCGGTCAAGCTTTTCTTATCACAAAAGTTCTCTATGAAATATCTGGGTAATGCCTCCTACATCCTGGGGATAAAAATCTATAGGGATAGATATAAACGGATGTTGAGATTGTTCCAGTCCAGGTACATTGACACCATACTAAGAGGTTTAGTATGGAAGATTCTAAGCATGGTAATTTACCTGCATGCTCAAGAATCACTCTCTCCAAAGAGATGTCTCCCAAGACTGATTTGGAGAGGGCTCGCATGCAAGGGATACCCTATACTTCGGTAATCAGGTCTATTATGTATGCGATGTTATGTACCAAACCGGATGTAGCTTACTCACTAGGTGTAGTGAGTAGGTATCAATCAGGTCTAAAGAAATGTTCTTGGTGTATGGTAACGGTGAACTCCAGGTAGAGTCCTTTACCGATTCGAGCTTCTAGAGTGATAAGGACGATAGTAAGTCAGTCTCGGGTTTTATCTTTACCCTCAATGGAGGGGTGATATGTTGGAAGAGTTCCAAGTAAGATACCGTAGTAGACTCGACGATGGAGGCTGAATACATCGCTGCCAACGATGCTGCCAAAGAGGATGTCCGGATGAAGAAGTTAATTGCTGAACTTGGTGTGGTTCCAGCCATTGAGCATCCAATACTTGTGTATTGTGATAACAATGGAGCTGTGGCTTTGGCCAAGGAACCCCGGTCCCATCAGAGATCCAAACATATTCTTATGCGGTATCACCTGATCCGGGAGATAGTAGATCGATGGGAGATCGAGGTCAGGAGAGTTGACACGAAGGACAACGCAGCGGATCCACTCACGAAGGCCCTCCCCAAGACACAGTTTGAGAGACTTTTTGGGATGTTGGGTATGAGATACTACAACAACTGGCCTTAGTACAAGTGGAAGATTGTTAGGAATATATATGCCCTAGAGACCATTGTTGTATGATATAGTGGATGCTTGGACATATATATTGAGGACTTTCTTGCTCGGCATGATAGTATGTTATCTGGTTGCTCTTTATCTTAACATGTACACTTGTATTATTATACTGTCTCTCTGATACATGTTGATAAAGCCCTTAAAATGTTTGCTTGACTACCAGGACTATGATGCGGATCATACTACTGGGACTTATGTAGTCTACAAGCGCATCCTTTAACTGTTCCTAGTCGAGAGAGTATCGAGACAGGGCATCGATATTCCAGAGTAGACTAGTGTATACGTTTCTTGACCCTGTAGGGGGCGATGGTTGATCCCATAACCATTGGTGTTTGACATCAAAGATTGTACACATGTGCTCATTAGAGAATGGGTACACCGAACAAGACGCGCCGAGAACTCCTAGATGGTACTATACATATCGTCAGATAGCAGTTCTCTGGTGACACTGGTACAGGTTAGTCTGTAAACCCGAGATCGTCATAGTGTCTTGTGTGGTTCCCACTGTACTTTGATTTCTTCCCTACCACGGCTCAAAGGAGTCATGCAAACAGGTGGATTTTGGGTACAGTCCCGAGTCACATGGAGGCAGTGAGCGATAGGAGGGGTTTCGTCTCTCCCGGTACTGGGAGTTAATGTTGCACTATGCTTAATTGGCTATAACAGTAAGTCCCTGATCAAGGCTGATGAGATTTACTGGTAAGTGTTATCAGTAGTTTCTCGAACCGTTATGAGCCATACATCGGCATGACTTATCAATTTAATGGGGTCTAACGATACCACCTCTAGACTTGATATGTGACATATCAGATGAAGAAACCGGACTGTACGGTAAGTGTTACCTATAGGCTTCATGGGAGTTTGGACAAGCTTACTTGTTGATCTTCTAATCGCTCAATACCTGGATAGCCGTTACGTCCAGCTAGTACCACTGACGCATTGTAGGTAACTGATGTGATCATTACCTACTGTTGGCGTATTGTCGAGCCTTTAGAGACCCATACAGAGGTTTCCTAGTTCAAGCGAAACGAATTAGAGCACATATGCTGATATGTTCGGGGGCCTGATTAAATACGAGTATGTGATACCGTATTCTAATCTGGCGATAAATGATATTAGTCGGTTATATGTAATATAACCGGATTATTGAATCAAGTGTTGATTTAATACTATGATATATATTTATATTTGATATAATTATATATTAACTAATATTATAGCTCACTAATTATTTTCTTATCTTAATATATATATATATATATATATATAACTTAATATGTGTGTGTGTGTGTGATATGTGTGTGTGTGTGCTATGAAGCATGGTTGGATTTTCTATTTTATGAAAATAGAAAAGATGATGTGGAAAAGAAGAGATATTTGAGGAATGGGTGAAGCAAGGCTTGATGATTATTTTATTTTTCATTCTACACTATTGAAGTATGGTTACAATTTATAATTGATGGATATTGTATACTTCAATAATGTGAGAGCTTGAAGCCATTCTTTACTTGGTTTTTCCTTTAGCTCATTTGGATGAGTTTTTAGCTCTCTCATTTTTCTTCTTCTTCTTCGTCCTCCTCCAAGTCCTAACCCTCACATGTGATATGAACCATAAGGCTTTGGATAAATCTAAGTGAGCTTAAAACCCCTACTTCATCATCCTAGTCTAGATTAGCACTTTTGACTAAATTGTTTACTTCACTAATACTAGATTAGTGAAGAGGTAGCTTGACCTAGAGGAACTTCGGGTGGATCTTCTTCGACACGAAAGTCGCAAAGCAAGCTCAATCTTTTCTTCAAGTGGAGCCTAGAGGAGTCGTAGGAACTACTATCCAGAGCTATAGAAGAGAAAGACTTGGTCTACAAAAGCTGTAGTCTCTTTCTCTTAGCATAGATCTTGTTTTATATCATATAAACCCTAATGATCTAGTTAGATTCTAGGTTAGTATAGCTTAGCAACCCGAAAATTTTAAAATTGCATGCTTGATGCTAGTTAAAACTTTGTGGTGGTGCTAGGATACACTTTCATGCAACGAAAAGAGAGAAGGAGGAAGGAGACCCATATCCAAAAATCCCACTTTGGGAGGATTTAAGGCTCAAGGAAGAATCCAAGGCTCAAGGGAGAAGAAAGAGGTCCCCTTTATCATCTCCGAAAATCATCCAAAAGTTTAAATCCAAATAAAAATCTTTTCTTTAGAAGTTTAACTCCTCTAAATCCCGAAAAATCAAAATAAAAATCCCTCTTTCCCTAGGAGTTTAACTCCAAAACCCCTCGGGAGTTCAACTCCCAGCCCAAGGGCTAACCCCATCTTCTGTTGGTGTTTCCAGCGGTCGTATGTTGCGCACGTGACCCGCTGGCATCCAGTGGCCATGCGCCGTGCACGTGTCCTTAGGAAGCTCCTCACCCCTCTTTTTACCACACGTTCCATACTCAAAATACTTTCCCCTTTGAAAAAAAATTCTAACGGGACGCTGCCCTGCACACCACAAGGGGGCTGCTGGCCTCTCTGACCCCCAGTCCATTATCCTGGTAGCAGGACCCCCGTAAACTATGCGAGGCCCCCGATACGTCTAAAGTACCTTCAAAACACAACATACGCATACTGCACATTTAATTCGCATGACCAGTTTTACCTGTTAATCGGAGGTTGCCTTGCTCCAAAAGTAAAGGGTAATTAACGACAGCTTAGTCTGTGGCTGCCGGAGATTTGGATCCCCACAATCAATAAACCCCGGCCTACCCAAGGCCGGGGGAATCTGTATTATACTTGATAAGCGACGCATATTCCAATCTCAATAGGGTGACGAAAAGCACTCTATAGTGCGGTTTCACTCCAAAGGACAAAATCGTGCGGTTTCGTTCAGAGCGGACAATACCATCCGTACTGGAGCATGGGGCATGACACATGCAAAAGGATCCACATCTACATCTAGAGAAACTAGAAAACGTGCACCTAGTAGTAATGTCTGGGAACACGATACAATTAAACATAGGGAAGGGGTTAGATACGCAATATGCAAATATTGTGCCATTGCGTATAAACATAAGAAAGGTATCGGCACCGGTACTTTATACAAACATGTAAAAGAACACTTAGAAAGTACGGCCAGTTCCTCCTCTACACAATCACAAATTAATTTCTCCAGTGAAGGCCTTTTTCAATATAATCATGATCTAAATGTTAAAGAAATGGCAAGATTTGTTATAGCAGATGTAATATCCCAAATTTCACTGATATCACAAATTGTTAATATGGAAAACTCTAAGGTGTTTTGTATAAATGATACAATTATATAATATCTCATAGACCATATACCCCAACCCTATCCGCTCTCTTTTTTTTTTACTTATCTCTTTCTTTTTCTCTCTCTCTCTCTCTCGCTCTCTTTCCTCTCTTTCTCACTTGCTCTCTTCACTCCCTCCTTCTCTTTCGATTCTCTCTTTCCCTTTCTCTCTCTTTCGGTCCTCTCTCTCTCTCTCTTCCCCTCTTGGATCTCTCCTCTTTTTAATCGTCAATGATCCCTTGAGGCCTCTCTGGTTTGCTAATGAGAAGTCGGTAATTTTCTACCTTGATCATCCTCCGTTCTTATGGATTTAGTGTATGAATCAATTTTGTTTTATTTGTTTATTATTTTAGATATTATCTTTTTAATGAATATAAATTTACAAGCTGCGTTTGTTTCGAGATTTACTCCAATAATGATTATCGTACATAGAAAAAAAATTGTTGGAGTTTGGAATTGATGAGGTTGGCAAAACAAGCATTATTTCTATTGATAAATATAGATTTAAATTTTTTATTTGGAGAAATTAAATAGTACGCGATCGAAAATTATAGGATATGACCTAGCCCTTTTATAACTCTTAATAGTATCCAACCCCCTTTGCTAGATCATAGTATATCAAGTTTATAAATTATATTAGAAATAAAACGATTAGTGTATATACCTTTAATTTGGTTTTCCATATATTGAAGTTTAATGTTTAATGTTTAGTGATTAGAAATTTAACAAGTGAGGTCTTTAGAGTATGTATTAATTATAATATTTATATGTTTCATAGAGATCGATTTGGATTTCGAAATCTGGATATGAAGCCACATCAAACTTTAGGCTTCGAGTACTGTAAGTGGGAATACAATGTTTAACAATTATTTATCATATTTGGTGCATGTCCTTTTATAAATACTATAATTAGTTGAATGTTTTGTGTATGATACTTAAATATGTATGTGTATCTATATAATATAGTTGTATGCATTGATTATATTGATATTGTGTGTTAGTGAGCTAACTAGTTTTATGAGACTATCTGGGGTATATATGAACAATAATTGTTATGCATCTTATGAACTCGTTGATGTGAAGTTTATATGAAGTTTATATGAGATTATAAGATAAGCTTATCATATAGAAATCATATTTTCATATAGTTAATAAGATGTGTACGCATGTGCCGTGATTTGGATATTGGTTTTATGCATATGGCATAACCGTTGCATTGTCGGTTGAAATATTGGGCACGTGGTTGTCGTTGGTTATAATAAGTTTCAACAATATTTTTGGCACATAGTTGCATGCATCTCATAAGTCAATACCGGTATGAATATGGAAAGTTAAGTGGATAACAATACAGGCTAGTTGTGTAGCTCTGTTAGGGTTATAGCGTGCCATTTGGCAATCTTACTGCGGGTCAATGTCGGTTCTCCCTACCACGGACTATTAATAATGGCGTTTCACTTATGTCAACCGAGCTAAAGGTGTTGACTGTACTTAGTCGTAATCCATTGGTCTTCCATCATATGAAAATATAATTTTCTAAGCTATTGCATATTCTATTGGATGAGCTTAGTTATTTCAACGAAATTATCGACTTATTATACCTATTTATTTTAATTTTATTATTATTATTATTATTATTATTATTATTATTATTATTATTATTCTTATGTTGTTGTTGTTGTTGTTGTTGTTGTTGTTGTTTGGTGTAATACATTTTCTTATATAAATTGTTAGATATCATATGTGGTTCTCTTGCTGAGTGTTAATACACATCCATCTTTTATGTGGCTGGGAATCAAAATACAGGTTATTATATGTAAAAGAAGAAGCTTTCAAGAGAACTAAGAAAATGATGATATTTTTATTGCGGAATCCGAAGTGTGCATATGGATTGAGATTTAAATTTTTCGTTGGTGGTGTCTTTTATTGAGATAGGCCTTGCAGTTTTCTTGAGGAGAAGTGATCAGTCATATTTATTGCACATTTTTATGGTCATTTTCCCTATCATTGTTAATTACTAAATGGTGGTATTTATAATTTAAGAACATGTGTGGCTTTATATGTAAAAAGATTTTGTCATATGTTTCTTAACTTATAATTAATATAATTGGGTGTAATATATGGATATTATATTTAAATAAAATATCCATGTGATTCTTAATCATAATTATTAACATGTGCATATCATATCATATCATATCATATATTTCTTAACCATTAAATAATTTAATTGTGAGTAAAATTGGTTGAAGTATTATCTCAAATAAAATAAATACTACTAACGATTTGATATAAAATATTGTGCAGATATTAAAATAACAAATCAGTTCAGGGCTACAAACATGAATAGGAGATTCAAATCAAATCAAGTTAGCAAACCAAATCTGCCAAATTTAGGAGCAAATTGAAAATTCTCGCAACTGCAGAAATAAAGAAATATTTTCAAAATATATTCATCACAAAAATCTCTTAAAATCACGAGAAGAAAGCACAAAAAATCTGGAGACGCAACCTCACCATATAGCGGCGGAACCGCAGCAGAATAGGGCAAAAGGCAGCGGAACCGCGGTTCAATCGTGGCCATTCGTTGTGCAATTTCAGGGGCATGATCGTCTTTTCACATACATCGAAATGACGTCTAGGGTTTCAAGTTTCAGAGCTTATATAAAGGACAGAGCTGCAATCTAGGGTGATCTATCGATCAATCTAGGGTTTTTAGTTTTTTTTAGCACTTTTAGCCAATTAAATTCTTTAATGCAAATTTTTATTAATAAAAGGAAAAGTAATTTTTATTTCTTGTCTCTTTACTTTTCTGCAATTTATTTCTTTGCATTTATTTCTTCGCATTTAAATTGAATTGTTTTTCTAAATGAATTTCATCTTCTTCCTTCTTCTCATTGATTTTCTATTAACTCGTCTAAAACAAAAAAAAATAGTGTATCATTTCCCTGTGAACGACCCGTTCTCATTATCGACCAGCTATTTGTGACACCGTTATTGATTGCGATAGCTAGGAAACACAAAGACTCAATTTTTAACATCAGCCAAATGGCACCGTTACTGGGGAAAC
The DNA here is from genome assembly GCA_030015575.1 of Agapanthus africanus. Lineage (NCBI taxonomy): Eukaryota > Viridiplantae > Streptophyta > Magnoliopsida > Asparagales > Amaryllidaceae > Agapanthus > Agapanthus africanus. The sequence continues at coordinate 122,371,326 of CM057350.1, read as the reverse complement.
GGTAGTAATATTTTTCTTATTATTCGGGTTGATTTTTTTAAAAAAAGCAATTTTTTTAAGAAATAAAAATAAAAACCGCATCTTGTATTTTTAACGATTCTTATGCAAGTTTTGCAAGAAATCTGGAGCACTTGGAGCGAACCAACAGAGATTCAGAGACTGTCAAATAGGAATAGTGGAGTAGTGGAGTTCAGCCCCAAAATTTGAAGATGAGATCACACTAATAGGCGGATGAACCGCGGCCGATTAGGGTATTTGGTGGTTGAACCGTGGCCAAATTGTGGATTTAGGCCCCCAAATCTTTCTGGTATCATTTCCCCTTCTTCCTCTCTCCTCTGAAGCTCCAATAAAATGTTTATATCTACAGGATTCTTTGCAAACAGCGCCGCAAATTAAAAAAAACTTTTTGCGCGTTTTAGAATTTGGATTGTTTTGCATATTTAAAACGGACATTAAGAGGCAAGAAACCCAAATTCAGATTAGGTGGGGAGTTCATTACCCTTTCCAACCCCCAAAAATCACAAGCAAGCATACGCATCACCCTAAATTAATAAAAAAATATCTAGACCAAGTTTCTAAGGACAGTCGCCCTCAATTTGAACAAGGGAGGGTCATGGATAATTTTTTACTTATCCGCATTTTTCTTGTGGTGTCTAAGGAAAGTGGTTTACTTAATTAGGCCCGCTATTTCGGTGATTCGTATAGTGAATACCTCCCACTTACCTGGCACTTATCTGGCTGCAAGATTGATAAGGAGGTGATAGAAGATTTATCCTTCGTCTTGTCCTTTGGAAGTCTAGGAGCGGTATAGTGATTTGACTTAGGTGACCCTAATTCTAGGTATTGTTTGTGTACGTTTGTGATTGGTTGAGTCAAGTCTCTCTTTCCAAGCAAAACAATTTCAAAATTCCAAAAAAAATGGCTTTAAAAAATTTACCATTTCACCCTCTTTTCTTTTCAACTCAAATTCTTTTCATTCTCTTATGATGGGTAACCCAAACCAACCAACTCTTGGCGAGTTTTGTTACACACAACCAGATATTTCTTTATATCGTTATTGTTTTGGTAGAATTTCCAACCCCACCATTTCTTTAAGGGATAGTATAGAGGGGCTCTAGAAATAACAGTTGGACACCTCACTCAAATTCCTATCAACCGTGTCAAAATTCAACACCTTCTTATATTGATAATACTTTTAAAACCAGTGAGGAAAATTTTAAACCCATGTCCATTGCTGAGCATATTGCGAAAGCCCGTAGCCAAAATTTCATATTTTTCACTACTCCAAAACCCTTAGGATAACAATTACAATCATTTCCATATGAACATGTGATACTCTTTTTGAGGCGAATATAGAAAATTTTATACCCATGACCATTGCTGAGCAAATTGCAAAAGCCAGTTGCCAATAATTCAACCAATCTCAATTTTCTTCATATCACAATATTGATCCTAATCCTATTTATAGAAATTGGATACATCCTTCTAACTCTTATCAACAGTACCAAACTTTCATACCCTCTCATATTGATACTTCTCTTGAGGTTAATGCGGCAATTCGTAAACCCATTTCTATTGCGGAACACATTGAACCCGCCCGTAGCCAACAATTAAACACATTCCAACCATACTCAACTTTTGCGCCCTATCTAGACAGTATTTCTAAACATCAATTAGGAAGTTCCACGGTTCAAAGAGAATCCTTCATTAAAATTTCTTCACAAACCATATCTAGTCTTGAAATAAAGTTGGAATTGAGTAGTGAGAAAGAACCAGGGATCTCTCATAGTTAACCTAAAACCAATTCTTTCGACCTCAATAGCTTCCATCCTGAAATCCAACCGAATGTATTTGATAATCAACCACTTAACAGTCTAATTGATGAGGCATCCGAGAATAACATGATTGACTTTTCCAATCATGAGTGTGAAAGAGAGCCTTACACCATTCCAAATCAAACCGATCCTTATCTGACTAAACTTAACATTTCAAACCTTCCAATTCCATCAAGTGAACCTAGTGATCCATCGATTGAAGATGATATAATTGATTAATTTTTAAAGAACTATTCGTTTGGTTTGACTGACAGTACTAGTGAGATCAGTGTTGAGAATATCTTTGAAGATGAACTCGCTATATTGGATGAATTGGATTCCCCGACCCATCATGTCCTTTCCATTGAATTGAACATCTTCCTGTACATTTAACTGATCTTATTCTTACCACCAACTTATCCGAAATGCAAAACGATATTCAGCCTTCATCTCCCACATCTGAATCAACAATGCTCGTTACTCAAGTTCGTTTACCCATTTCATTACACACTTTCTTTGGTTCTTCTTCTCATCTTCTTTCACCTCCACCGGAAATTTATGCGCCTCTGTTAGAGGCCGAAGAAGTTAAACCGCCACACCTTCTTCTAATCACATATGAGAAGGCGACTATTCCACCTATTCCCTATCTTTCACATTCTCATTTTCATTCACGCTCGCTTTTTCGTCTCCGCTAACCGAGACGTAGAACCTTTCGATTACACCTCTTATCTCCCCCCTCCACATCATCTCTTATCATTACTCTCATTTCCATTTCTACTACTCGAGACATGATACAACCCCCATTGTATATAGTCTTGAGTCTTCTTCATGTCTATCCGTTACACTATCTTTCACCAACCATGGTGTTATCTTGATAAAATATTTGAATGGTAGGTGTTGATTTTTGGGCTTTATAAAGCCTTGTATATACGAATGTGATTTTCTCCTCTCTTACTTTGAACTTCAAATGCATAAATAGAGGAAATACTATTTTAATTAAGTTTGGGGGAATGAAAAATATTTTTAAAATGGCTCTTGAAAGAAAGAAAAAATTTTCACGATTGTAAGCCAAAAACAAGTTTGGGGGAGGATTTCACTGTCATTAACTCTTGTCCCATTTACAAATCTTTGAGAACTTTTTCTCCTAGTCTTCAGGTTTAAGCTTAAAAGACGACATCAGTGAGGACACTGCTGCAAACAGGTCTAGGGGGAAGGTTTATATTTATTCACGTATCATTTTGTATTTATTCATGTATCATTTTGCACTATATAAAAAAGGAGTATGAAAATAAAAGTTAGAAAGTGAAAAATGCATATGAAAGAGAGGAAGAGACTTAAGAAATGAAAGAAAATTAGATGTTTTAGAACGTAGCTAGTAATACGTGATCATGAGCTGTTGTCCTAAGTCTTAGTAAGATGAAGAAATTACTAGTTTGAGGATAGAAATAAGTCTGAAAATAGTCCATATTCTTAAATCCAAATTTCTGAATGTTGATACTCTACTATACGCACTTTCACATATCTTGAAACTTGGGATAGTAGAAGATACCTTGAAATACTCTTCCTTAAAAACTTTAGTATGAAAAAAAATCATCAACAAAATATAAATGACATATAAAATAAAATTTAAAAGAAAAATGAACACTAGTTTTTAATTACTTAAGGCTGCATATAAAAAAATACAGCGAGGATGCCTTATCACTTAGTGCCTTAGACCAACTGGTTTGGGGGTCACTACTAAGTTTTAGGTTTTGCAAGATTAGGATATTGTTAAGTACACCTTAATAAGTGAGCACATTCGGTAATCGGTTGGTTAGTGCCTCAAGAAATATTAACGGTCGTATGAAGAATGTGTGAGCAAATCCATCTAAAATATCACCGATTAAAAAGAACTAAGGAATATGGACAAATGGTATGGTAGCTTGAATTGAATTCTTCAAGTGTAGGGATGACTTTTACACACACGTAGGGGTATATGATCATTGTTTGGAGGAGAGGTACGGAGGAAGACTAATGTTCTCCGCCGAAAGCCGGGAAGACAAACGTCTCGCCTGAATTTGGGGGCAGATGCTATTTGGTTTTATCCGTCCACCTCTATGAAGATGCCAAGTTGATTTATGGCACAGTGTATTGGAGCTTTAGACAGATGTGGCCATTGTAGCAGATTTCTTCAGATTCCCCCTCGTGTACAAGGGGTTTTTTGATTGTGGGGACGCTCTTCCCTGTAGGCGCAAGCCCCTGCAGTTAATTACGCTACCGCATAGCGGTAACCACTTTCTCCTTCTCCAGATGGTCACTTCGTGTCGTGTGTATTCGTTTTATTTTTAGTTGCCCATGGATTGTATACGGAGACTAATTTATGTTGTCCCCCGTAGGGCGTGGATTAGTCCAAATCCGTATTTTCTTAGATTTGGGTTTGAGTTGGTTTAAGAATCGTTAATCTTGTTTTAGATTAAGATCAACTTAAATGCTTGTTAAAGATGCGTTAGTCTAATTTTAGAATAAGATCTACTTAACAAGACTTTGGGATCATTTAGATCCAACGAAAGAGTATTTGGACTCTATCGTTTTAGTTTAGGGATATTGCGGTCCATAAGTTTAAGGACGTCATAATCCGTGAGTTTAAGGACGCCATGGTCCGTAGGATTTAGTTTAGGGACGTTGCGGTCCGTAAGTTTAAGGATATCACAGTCCATGAGTTTAAAGACATCATAGCCTGTAAGGTTTTTTCAGTTTAAGGACATCATAGTCCGTGAAATTTAGTTTAAGGACGCCACGGTCCATTGTTAGTTTAAGAACGTTACAGTCCGGAGTTAGTTTAAAGACATTATGGTCCATCATTAGTTTAAGGACATTGTGTTCCATTGTTTGGATGTAATCATGGGTTTGAAAATGCACCAGATAGTTATTGGTCGCCGGGACCCACCACCTCTCTGAAGACGTTGAAGAATTACAACGACATGTATCAGAGGTGTGAAGAGATGTACCCTTGAACCAAATGCCAGATTGAGAAGCAATGGGATAAACATTATTGTAAATGCCATATGATATGATTAATTTTGGAAGACCCGAGCATAATTAGGGCTCGGTTAAAAACAAGGTTTTGGCTTTGGGAGACTTAGCTAACTTAGGCTAAGGTTGGCCTATCATAGTGTTAAACACTAGCATATGTTTAACTTAGGCTAAGGTCTTAAAGTATTGTTTAAGCACCGAAGATTTGAAGCGTTCACGTGGGGTCACGTGAGGCGCTTGAAGTAGTGTTAAACACTAAAGATTTGAAGTGCTCACGTGGGGTCATGTGAGGCGCTTGAAGTAGTGTTAAACACTGAAAGTCTGAGGTGCTCACGTGAGGCGCCTGAGATTTGGCACAGCTTCTTTGGATTTGTTCCTTTTTTCTTTTCTGAGTGCTGAGCACATTGGGTCACGTGGGATCACGTGAGGCGTCCCCAAAAACTAAAATCTGCCTTTGTTTTATTCTCTTTAGAAAAGTGCTAAGCATTATTAAGAGGTCACGTGGGGTTACATGAGGTGCCCTAAGAATGGAATCTGTCTTAAGCTTATTCCCCTTTTACAAAGGTTTGTTCAGGGGTCACGTGGGAGCACGTGATCTGTCATGTTTGGATGCTAATCTCCTTTTGCGTGCATGGGGATCTTAAGTTTTCAAGCCCCTTGTTTAATAAGAATTAAATTATGTTATAGGGTTAAACCCTAGTTTTATTTAGAGGAATTAAATTCCTATATGTTCTGTTACAAGAATTAAATTCTTTGGACTCAATTCTCTCCCTAAGTTTTGAATCTGCATAACAGATCTTCCCGATGAGAATTAAATTCTCAACTTGTGGGAAGATCTGCTTCTGCAGATCTTCAACCTGTGGAAGAACTAAGTTCTTTTTAGAAGAGTTAAACTCTTGTGAAGCTAGAGAAGAGGTAAAAGGTTCTGTGTTTGGTTCCTTTCCTTACCTAGGGTTTCTTTTTTGGAGATCTTCTTCTCTCTGGAGAATTAAATTCTCTTTTCTTTTGGCTTACGAAGGGTTTTCTTTTTCTCTCCCTTTCTGTCTCTTCGAACTTGAAGTTTATGGGGGGGTTCCTCTGTACAAGACTAGAAGTCTTGGGTCCTTTATATAGGGAAGGCTGATTTGTTGAATCAGTTAAGGAAATCTCTCATTGAGAGATCTCTAATTGATTTGGTAATTTATCCCACCATTGGATCTTTGATCCAAGCTTCTGTTTTACAGAAGACATTTTTCTTGTTTTTAGCAAGATTGGGAAAATATTTTCCCATACAGAACTTATTCTGTATCTTGGTGATGTTTAATCACCATTGGATCTTTGATCCAACGGTGCTCTGATTTACAGAGCACAATCTTTCTTGTTTGGAAAGATTTAAGGAAACGTTTTCCAACTAGGGGTTTTGATTCCTCATAATTAGAATTTAATTCTATCAGTTCAGAAGGCATAGGAGCCCATCACGTGTAGCACGTGACCCTAAAAAATTATGCCTACCAAAGAGCGTCACGTGCTATCACGTGAGTTTTGCTCTAGCCAATTGTTTGCTTTATTCAGGCACCTATATACTTTGTATATAGAGGTCACGTGTCTGCACGTGAGGCCCAGTTTCAGCTTAGTTTTGTCAAGCGCAGCACCTATCACGTGTAGGCACGTGATACTCCATTTGGGGACTTTTTCCCATTGCTTTTATTTATTATTCATTTTTTATAAGGGAACAAATACCCCCACAGCGTTGTTCTCACATGGTTTGCACGTGATTGCAACGCTGTCACCTTTACAGCCGTTGGATTGCCTAGGGGAACTGGGAGATGAACCACCCTTGTCACGTCTTATAAATGTGAGGGTTTAATTTCTTGTGCAGCCACTATTTCTTTCATCTTCTTCCTCTTTTGTTTTCATTGAGAATTTAATTCTTCTCCTCAGAGCTTAGTTTTCTGCCATTGAAATCCCAGAGTTAAACTCTGTAAAAAAGAAACCCTTTTTAGGTAAAAATCTTGCACATCATAAAAACTTTTCTTTTTGAACAAAAATTCTCTAGATTTTGAATCCATCATGAGAGCTTTGCTCGCCTCTAAAACCCATCCACTTAGGGATCCAAAGATGTGATTTTTGAGTAGCAAACCTCCATATCTCGAATATTCACCTCCGTTTTTTAAGGATTCATGGAATTTTATTTCTCATATATGTTTTTTGTGAGTTTTTGGAAGTTAATTCCATCATATAAAAGGAATTTAATTTCTCGGGCGAAGAGCTTAGCTCTGAAAGATCAAAAGGAGCCTTTGGGAATTTTATTCCCTGGTGCTCTTAAAATTCTTTGCATAGGGTTTTACCCTTATTCGCGCAAATTTTAAATTTGTTGTATGCCTTAGCAGAGGTTGTTTTCCCAAGAGTTGTTTGGAATTCCAATGTCTGTTTAATGAGAATCTTTTTTATTCTCATAATGATTGCCATGTCTCATCATTGGTGCGCTGCCATATTGATTTTGTGGGGTCCATGTGTTTTGTAGGCAGTGGTCCCCCAAAACAGACATCCTGTTATATATGTGTGTGCGCGCAGGCACATGGGTTTCACTAATGTTTCCTCTTTTCCTTATTTCAGGAACAATGGCTTCTCTCCCCTATTTCCCTTATACTCGCTCGGACGTCGCTTTTCCACAATCGCCGTCGGATGAGGAGGCAATGGCGATGATCAGAGCTCATGATAAAGACCAGACAAGTCTGTTCTTATGGGGCGTTTGGTACGGCCACATCATCCGGGGGCTCCGAAGTTTTATTTGCGAAGAGCCAGCGGAGCCTCTTCGCCCTATATTGCCGATGGAGCACCCACAGACAGCTTACGCAGTGGAGATAACCAATTGGACTCCTTCGGGCCGGCTTGAGCCCTCTACATCTGGGATACCCAACCAGCCCTTGCCGGCAATAGATATCTTAGGGTGTCAGATTTGCCAAGGTGAAGCTCGACCTTGGGGACAAGTTTATAAAGTAGGTGTCATCCCTCGGCATCCTGTAGGCTATCTTATTTGGGCTTGCTACATTCTTTATGCCCACCGTGAAAGGTTGCAGAAGGTTGGGCTATATCAGGCAGTATATACGTCGTCATTCCATTATCAGGCTCCTCACGTCTGGTGGATCAAAGCCTTCTTAAACCAATGGAACCTGCCTACCAACACCTTTCTTCTAGGGGATCGAGAGGTGTCTATTTCATTGGATGAATTCCATGAGATTTCAGGATTGCCCATCAGGGGAGAGCATTACGAGGAGTTGCTACCTCCCGATAAATATATTTTCTCCACTGTGCCAGCTACACTTGATGGCTTGACGGCCGAAACTGCCATCCGTCATAAATACCCCAGCCTAATCAAGGCTCTGGATATTTTCGACAGATTGTTTGTGAAGTCAGAGAGGCAAGGCGTCACTTTCGAGAGCTTCATTGCCTGCTTTATCTGGGAGGACGTTCTATCCAAGGAAGCCCCGAAGTTTGCGAGCATCGGCGACCTTTTTGGGTTTGGGTTGAACAAACTGCCGGCCAAAGAAGAAGATTTGCCGCAGTTTTATATTCCAACCATATCGGCTGTGTCTTTTAATGCAATTGTGGCTCCCGGCATAGACGAAGAGACTTTCTTCGTCGGCTTTATTAGCCTCTGGCTTAGTTGGTTTGTGATACCGTCGCACCGACGCTTCATGAGAGCTTCCGCCTTCTACCCCGCCCATCGTGCAGCTGAAGGGGTTGGCCGTTGGCATCGCGGGACTATTGTACCTTTATCATGGGTTAAGTGTTGCGGCCAACACTTCGAATCCAGGTGTAGATGTTGTAAATCTCCCCCTCTATTACTTCACATCTTGGATCGAAAAGCATGTGCTGGGGACATTCGCAGCATATTAATTACCGAATTTCTATGACTCCTACACCTTCCTGCGAGTTATGAGATTGGTGGATGCCTCCGCTTCCGATCCGAATCAGCTAGAGGCCCTCCGTGTTCTGCTCAATACATATGCTACTGAGGGTGGAATGGTGTTTACTAATCGCGTTCTTTCTGCTCCGGCGGGGCCCATCCAACAGCTATTCGACTTTTCGAAAGGGGGAGCATCATCCTTAAAGCCTAAGGAGATCATGCATTTGTATTCAATTAGGCCGAGCTACTTGGTTTTCCGCCGAAATGATACGGCCCTCCTTATGCGGTATAATCCGCACCGCTTCGCTCGGCAATTGGGTTACAATCAGGGCGTCCCCTTTGAAGCGTTCTTGGTTGAGCCTACCTCTTCTCTGGGAGTTATTCTCGACGTCATTCATCACTTCATGCGGCTGAACACTGGCTCTTTGTTTATGATCCCGAAGCCAGACCATCTCCCAAGGTCTGTGGGGTCCTTTGTGAGTTGGTATCGCCACCGGGTTGGTCCTGTCATTGCTGAGGAGAGGCGGGTACTCTTCGAGTATAGGACTCCCGCTCTAACCCAAGCTGCCAACGCTCCGTTGCGACCGTGGTCAATCGTTCGCCCTCTCTTGAGGGATAGCGGCGTGGTACTTATCCTGCAAGTCGCAGAAACAGAATCGATTCCTTCCACTGCAGGGATGCCAATGCGCACTAGGGCTCAAGCAAAGGCTTCCGCCGAAGCGCCATCGGCCGTGCCATTAGTAGCGACGCTATCGGCACTGGTGTCGCCAAAAGGGGATAGTGGAGGCAACGTGGGCCAACGTCGCGCCAAAGTGCCGAAGGGAAGGAAGCGATCTTCTTCCAGCGTTAGTTCCGAGTCGAAGAGAAGAAAGAAGACGGTCACCGGTCTGCTTGAACTTTTGCTGGAATCTGATCCTATTGTTCAAGACGAGCCAATATCCATGCGAGAGCCGGATGATGGTCTTCTCTTTCCGGGTCCATCTGCCGAGGAAGCCGCACAATTGGCTGAGGCTATAAGGCGTTCACAGGATGAGACCGAGAATGTGCGCATCCCGAAGAAGCCTTAACCTCCGGTTATCTTTTACGAAGATCCCCCTCACTACGGAGGATACATAAGGGTCCCCTGCGACCGAAAGACGAGATAGCTCTCAAGCAGCCCATCTCAGCCACCTCCGAAGATGAGCTAGTAGCGAAGACCGATGGGCATGAGTCTACGTTTGACGCTCGGCGAGCACATTTCCTAAGGAAGGAGCGACGGCTTGAAAAAGCTATACTAGAGGCACCCTGGAGTATCGGTATGCATTTTTTCCTATATTTTCCTTTGGCAAGTAATTTGTTTCGCTTTTTTTATGTCTTCTTATCTTCGTGAAAAACTTTGCAGGGACTTCGGTGATGACAGAGGATTTGAGTCCAAGTCATGCTCTGCCTGTGGATTTTACAAATGTCTCCGATGAGGCACCGGCAGGTATGAAAGAGATTGTTATAACTGCTATTCTTTCTACAGAGCTTCCGATGATAGCCTCTGTTCCTGCAGTGTCAATTCCTTCAGCGGAGGTAGTCTCATTGGCCACGGATCCTATGGATGTCTCTGATGACGCACTGAAAGGTGTAGAAGAGATTGTCAAAGAAGTCGGTTCTATCTTGGAGCTCCCGGTGATGACCTCCACTTTTTCATTGCCTACACCTTCCACAGAGGTGACCTTGTCGGTCATAGACCAGATTGATATTTTTGGTGGCGCCTCGAAGATTGTAGAAAGCACCGCCATGGCCACTGTTCCCTCCTTGGAGCCTAAAATAGCAGATGTCTGATCCCCTCCGAACGGCGGCCAAGACATGGGCGTCTAGCCTGAGATTCGGGGCAGATGCTATTGGTTCTACCCGTCCACCTCTCCGAAGATGCCAAGTTGATTTATAGCACCGTGTATCGGAGGTTTAGACGGATGCGGCCGATGTAGCAGACTTCATCAGATTCCTCCTCACTTGAGGGGTTTTTGATTGTGGAGACGCTCTTCCCTGCAGACGCAAGCCCCTGCAGTTAATTACGCTACCGCATCGCGGTAACAACTTTCTCCTTCTCCAGAATTTCACTTCGTGTCGCATGTGTTTGTTTTGTTTGTGGTTGCCCGTGGATTGTATACGGAGACTAATTTATGTCGTCGCCCGTAGGACGTGGATTAGTCCAAATCCGTATTTTCTTAGATTTGGGTTTGGGGTTTTAGTTTAAGGATACGTTAGCCATATTGAGACTAAGATCAACTTAAACGTTCGTTAAAGATACGTTAGTCTGATTTGAGACTAAAATCAACTTAACGGAAAGAGCATTTAGGGGCTCTATTGTTCCAGTTTAGGGACGTAGTGGTCCATTTAATATATGGCCGTCGGGACCCGTCACCTCTCTGACGACGTTGAAGGATTACAACGACAGGTGTCAAAATAGTTCGAAGATGTACCCTTGAACTAAAGTTGATTGGGGGTCTTATAGTCTAATTTGGGACTAAAGTCTGTTTGAATATTTAAGGATACGTTAGCCATATTTGAGGCTAAGATCAACTTAAACGGGATCATTTAGATCCGACAAAAAAGCATTTGGGGGCTCTTTTGTTCCAGTTTAGGGACGTAGTGGTCCATAGGTAGTTTAAGGACATTGCGGTCCATTGCCAGTTTAGGGACATGGTGGTCCAGCTCCAGTTTTATGGACGAATATTAGTTTAAGGACGCATAAGTCCATGGGTTTAAGGACCTCACAGTCCGTATGGGTGTGTTTAACGGCGCATTAGTCCATTAGTTTAAGGACGCATAAGTCCATGGGTTTGAGGACCCCACAGTCCGTATTTTGGTTTAAGGACGCATAAGTCCATGAGTTTAAGGACCCCACAGTCCGTATTTTGGTTTAAGGACGCATAAGTCCATGAGTTTAAGGACCCCACAGTCCGTATGGATGTGTGGTTGTCGGGACCCGTCACCTCTCTGACGTCGTTGAAGGATTACAACGATAGGTGTCAGAGGAGTTCAGAGACGTACCCTTGAACCGGATGCAAATTGATTTAAGAGAGCAGTCATGCTCAGTCAATTTAATTTGAGGACTTACGGCCATGATTGGGCTAAGTCCAGTTGAGAATATTCAACGTTTTTATTTTTGGCCTATTAGGCTTGTGCTAGGGCTTTGCCCCTGTTTTAATAATGCACTGCATTTTATTTTGGCCTGCTAGGCCTTTTTGATTTGGGCTCTGTCCCTTTATAAATGATGCACGGCATCTGTTTTTATTTGGGCCCTGCCCTTTTTTAAAGTAATGCATTGCATTTTATTTGGCCCGTTAGGCCTTTTTTAATTAGGCTTGGCCCTTCTGTAAATAATGCAGTGCATTAATCAAACTGACAATGGCCATGTGGCCTGTCAGACGTTTTGCGCCAATTATTGAGCGCAAGCGCATGTGGAGGTGACACGTGTCACGCTCTGGTGAGCGCAAGCGCAGTGCGCTGCACCAGTGCACTGCGCTGTTGTGCTGCCGACACGTGGCGCGCTATGGTGAGTTGCGCCAATTTCAGAGAGCAATACTCTATCTTAAAAGTGCATAGCGCAAGTGGTTATGGTGCTGACACGTGGCGCTCTCTGGTGGCTTGCGCCAACCCAGGAGCGCAACAGTGCAGATCTGCAAGTGCAAGGCACTGTTTTAATTTCTTGATCCAATTTGGATTCAAGAAAAGAATCTTTAAGATTCCAGGACCAATGGTTCATGAAAAAGCAATGATTTTGTCATTATTTATTTTTTATTGAAGATCATTGATCTTGTTCTTAGATCAATAATCTATTCAGAAGAAATTCTTATTTTTTAAAAGGTTTTACCTTCTTTTTCCTTCTGAATTTCTTCTCAGAGTTCTTTAGAGTTCTCTCTCTGTTTCTAGAGTTTTTCTATTCTCTGTGTTCTTGTTGTTGATAATCATGTGTTGAATTGGGGTCTAGGGGCCTTTATATAGTGCTCATTAATTTGTTAAATTTGTTAAAAAGATCATTCTCTGAGTGATTTGGGGAATTTTCCCCACCGTTGGATCTTTGATCCAAGGGCTTCTGTTTTACAGAAGACAATCTTCTTGTTTTAATAAGAACAGAAAGATCTTACTGGAATTTTAATTCTGTTTGGCGCAAACGCACCAGCGCAGAGCGCAGCGCAACTGCGCTGCCGCGTGTCGCGCAGCGCAGAGCGCAAGTCAGCTGAAGCGTTGCTTCCTTTATTTTAATTTTAATTTTCATTTCAATTTCCAAAACAGAGCTTTGCTCTGATTGGGAGAAACAGAAGCGTTGCTTCGTTTCCCGCCTTGGAATTTGAACAGAGCTTTGCTCTAATTGGGGCAAACAAATGCCCCCCCACCGTTGCGCTTACGTAGCCCTCCAAACGGTGAGCGCAGTGGTGGCAGAATTCCAACTGCCGCGGCAACTCTTGGAAGTTGAAAGGGCATTTGATGCCTATAAATAGGACCTTTGGTCCTCCACATTTGATCATCATCTTTTAAGATTTTTACTTTCAAAACTTCAGAGCCTTGCTCTTGCCTTCAAGAACTCCAAGAATTATAGTTTCTTTAGAAACCACTTTTTAGGTAAAAATTTTAATTAAATTAAATTAATTTTCATTGACAGAGACTTGCTCTCAATAGATTCCTGATCTAAAGAAAACCCATTTAGGGTTTCACTTAGCAGAGCTTTGCTCTAAATGGATCTAAAGAGAACTAAAGAGAACCCTGTCAGGATTCCATCAATAGAGTTCTGCTCTCTGGAAGATTTCATTTATAATTTCTTGATTCATTAATGGAGCTTTGCTCCTTTTAAATCATATAGCAGAACTCTTAAGAGTTGCTGATTTTTGTCGATCTTCTTTTATAGGAGTGATGGACGCCCACATGTATGACCTCGACGAGATTATCTCCTATGGGGACATCCGCCGACTCGGCCGTTCCCAAAATCGAGAATTTACTAATGCCGAGTGTGCCGAGATCATGAGTCGCTTCGACGCATACAACGGTCAGTTGCTTCCCCGACGTTCCTCTCTCCTGAAGCTTATTGTGGGTGCCATCTGGGAAGCGCTTCCCCTATTCTGTATGGTGTGCCACTTGGGGCATTAGACGTCGCCGAGGATAAGGTGCACTCAGTGTACCTGATGAACCTAATCTCGAAGAGACGGCGAGACAATCTTGTCGATCTCTTGCACCAGGCCTTTCAACAGTCCGCCATTCTTGCTGCCTATTGGAGGGTGGAGGACATCAGTGGGGATCCTGACACCCGTGCTCGCGAAAGGAAGCACACTAGGATGGTTCGCCAGGCTTAGAAAGTTCTGGACAAGGTCACCTATGAGTTCCTCAATCCATGTCCTGGATTTGAGGTTTTGCCATTGTAACCATCTCGATAATGTCTTTGTTTATTTCTTTATAATTGTAAGAACCTTTTGCAATATGAATGGAAAATTTCTCATTTCAGCTTGTCTTATTTCTCGTTCTGAGTCTTTTGCACATGCATGAATAGAGGTGTCTCGAACGCTTGATCAAATGCAAATCGGATGTTCTTTCTGTCGCTTTCTTCTTTCTTTGATTATCAACATATTACCTTAGTAAACATGGTTGATAGATGATAGAGCGAGCATTTTGGTTTCTTCAAGAGATAGCGATGGCTTAGGCCGCAGGTTCAGATCTGCTGCCCAAGACTTTTCAACACTATGAGCCGTGAGGGTCTCATAGAGACTTTTCTCCCTACGGATCGAGAGGATCTCGTAGGTGGATTTTCTCCTTAGGAATCGATTCCTAAGTGCGTTTTCTCTTATAAGTCGTAAGGATCTTATAAGAGAATTTTCCCTCTTACGAGTCGAGAGGACTCGTAAGCGGTTGTTTCCCTCCTTATCGAGATTCGACTTTGGAGAGTGAGACTCGTGGATGGTATGCAAAAGACCATTTTAGACCGACTTGCAGGGTCCCAGTGCTTAGGAAACAAGTTCTTTAATCCCTAAGGCTTTATCTTGCAAGTTGAGACGAATCGGGAAGTCCTCGCGAAGACACTAATTTCCTCACTAGTCGAGACGAATCGGGCAGCTCTCGTCAAGGACACTGATTTCCCTAAGTTGAAGTATTTTGTCGAGGACACTGGTTTCCTCGAAGTTGAAACGAATCGGAGTATCCCTGCGGAGACAATGGTTTCTCTGCGGGCCGACGCGAATCAAGATGTTCTCGTCAAGGACACTGGTTTCCCTGAGTCGAAGTATTTTGCCGAGGACGCTGGTTTCCTCGAAGTTGAAACGAATCGGAGTATTCCTGCGGAGACACTGGTTTCTCTGCGGGCCGACGCGAATCAAGAAGCTCTCATCAAGGACGCTAGTTTCCCTGAATTGAGGTATTTTGCCGAGGACGTTTCCTCGAAGTTGAAACGAATCGGAGTATTCCTATGGAGACACTGGTTTCTCTGCGGGCCGACGCGAATCAAGAAGCTCTCATCAAGGACGCTAGTTTCCCTGAATTGAGGTATTTGCCAAGGACACTGGTTTCCCTGGGATTGAAACGAATCGATGTATTCCTGCAAAGACGCTAGTTTCTCTGCGGGTCGACGCGAATCAAGATGTTCTCGTCAAGGACACTGGTTTCCCTAAGTCGAAGTATTTTGCCGAGGACGCTGGTTTCCTCGAAATTGAAACGAATCGGAGTATTCCTGCGGAAACACTGGTTTCTCTGCGGGCCGACTCGAATCAAGAAGCTCTCATCAAGGACGCTAGTTTCCCTGAATTGGGGTATTTGCCAAGGACACTACTGGTTTCCCTAGGGTTGAAACGAATCGATGTATTCCTGCAAAGACGCTAGTTTCTCTGCGGGTCAACGCAAATCAAGAAGTTCTCGTCAAGGACACTGGTTTCCCTGAGTTGAAGTATTTGCCAAGGACACTGGTTTCCCTGGGGTTGAAACGAATCGATGTATTCCTGCAAAGACGCTAGTTTCTCTATGGGTCGACGCGAATTAAGATGTTCTCGTCAAGGACACGGGTTTCCCTGAGTCGAAGTATTTTGCCGAGGACGCTGGTTTCCTCGAAGTTGAAACGAATCGGAATATTCTTGCGGAGACACTGGTTTCTCTGCGGGCCGACGCAAATCAGGAGGCTCTCATCAAGGACGCTAGTTTCCCTGAATTGAGGTATTTATCAAGGACACTGGTTTCCCTGGAAGTTGAACTGATCTGTGGTGGTCTTTCAGGTTTTATATAAGTTACCGTCAAAATCATGAAGCTAGGAATTTGATCTTCGCTTCGTTTGCTGGCAGTGCGTCTGCTGTATCGAGACGAATGTCACGGTTGTCTCTAGGCTGTTGGTGAACCGTCGAGATTTGGCTTCGCTTTCTGGCGGAGCCTGTTGGGAAGGTATGGTTCCCTCTTTGTTTGTGCCCTTGGATTGTATACAGGGATCAATGTGATCTCACCTGTAGGGAAAAAGTTTCATTCATTTTTTTTATTGTTTTATTTCCGCGATGCTCTATCATTTCAGCTTTTATATCGCGAAGGTCGCGATTGCCCAATCATTTCGGCTATTTTTCGCGGTGCCCAATCATTTCGGCTGTTTATTTTATTTTTACTCGCTGCTTTTTTATTGCGAGTTGCCCAATCATTTCGGCTATTTTTTATGCATACGTTTTTACTTGCTGCTTTTTATTGCAAGTTGCCCCATCATTTCGGCTATTTTGTATGCATGTGCGGCCTACTGGCTTTTCGCCGTAAACCTGAAATTAAACACCGATTTTGGCATCAGCACCGCTACGACTGGGATATTGCCAGGAGCGAATCATCATTTGCCTCTGTCGATGTCGAACAAAGGTGGCTTAGCGAACAGGGTTAAGGTCCTGTCAAATAAGGCTTTTGACTTCATGATCCATAAGGGTCTCACAAAGGTATTTTCTCCCTACAAGTCGTGAGGATCTTGTAGGGGTATTTTCTCCTTAGGAATCGTGAGGATCCCTAAGTGTATGTTCCTCTGTAAGTCGTAAGGATCCTACAAGAGGGCTTTTTCCTTGTAAGTCGAGAGGACTTACAAGGGTCGTTCACCATGCGAACATATCCCCAGTCACGGATGGGACTTGGTTAGGGAAATGTTTATTTGCGCCCGTGGATTGTATACAAGGGTCAGTATTGAACCACTTGTAGGGCAATATTGAAGGTTGTGGGGGTTTCTTAAGCACAGGTTCAGGTCTCTGTAACTTAAGACTTTCAAATCTTATGAGCCGTGAGGGTCCCATAAGAGAGTTCTCCTTACGCGTCGTGAGGATCTCGGAAGTGTATTTTCTCCTTAGGAATCGTGAGGATCCCTAAGTGTGTTGCTCCCTTGTGAGTCGTAAGGATCTCACGCGGGTGGTTTCTCCTTACAAGATCGAGAGGACCTTGTAAGTGTCCTTTAACGAGGTTGCGCCTTTCGGATTTTCACAAACACTCGCCGGTAGTCCTGCTGTTTTTACTCATGGAGCCCTTTCGGGTTTTCATCCGTGCCCTTTTTGCTTATGGACATACCGTCTCTCTTTTTTTTATTCTTTTATTCTTTTTATTCTTTTTTTTAACGAGGTCGCGCCCTTTCGGGTTTTCACGAGCACTCGCCGGTAGCCCTGCTGTTTTTACTCACGGAGCCCTTTCGGGTTTTCATCCGTGCCCATTTTACTTATGGACATACCGTTTTTTTTATTTTTTTATTTTTTTATCATATTTTTTTATTCTTTTTTTTCTTCTTTATTCTCTCTTTTTCTTATCTCGTCAGCCTGAGGATGCTGCAGTAGTAGTTTAAGGACGTTTCGGTCATCAGCTAGTTTTAGGACGTAGTGGTCTGTCATTAGTTTAAGGACGTTTCGGTCCGTCGTTAGTTTAAGGACGTTTCGGTCCGGTCCGGAGAAGGCCGACTGCTGCTTATAGAGTTTGAGCTTAGGAAGATAGCGAGCGAACATAGTCGTCGTCATCTATCATTGACCTAGGCTGTGGCTCATTAAGCGTAGTATTTCTTTAGGAAGCGGCCGTTTATTGGCCTGAAAGGTCTTTCACCGTGCATATCCATGAGTAGATAGGCTCCACCCTGGTAGACCTTATCTATTATATACGGGCCTTCATAGTTCGGCTCGAATTTTCCCCGCTTGGCGCGATTAGGGATCATAGGTCTTTTGACCACTAGCACGAGTTCGCCTTGGCGGAATGTCCTCGGCCTAGTTAATCTTTCATATGAGCATGTCATCTTTGCTTTATAAGCTTCTAGATTTTGTTACGCTATGAGCCAGGTCTCATCAAGGGCATCAAGCTCCTCAAGCCGAAGGTGAGCACTTTCTTTGTCCGTCAGCTCGTAGTGGACTGCCACTCATAGAGAGGGTAACTCTATCTCGAGGGGGAGTACGGCTTCTGTACCGAATACCAACGCGTACGGCGTTGTGTTCGTGGCCGTCTTGAACGTAGTTCGATACGCCCAGAGAGCTTCTTGCAGTCTCTCATGCCAGTCCTTCTTATTTCGGGACACCGTCTTCTTCATGATCTTTGTCAAGGTCTTGTTGAAAGCTTCAACTAGACCGTGAGCTCGCGGGTAATAAACTGAGGAATATCTCCAGTCTATGTTATACTGTTGCGCAAAGCGGCTGATCTTGTGGCTCCTGTAGACTGACCCGTTATCGGAGATGATCCGTCGCGGAGTTCCAAACCGGTATATGACGTGCGTCTTGAAGAAATGGAGGATATTCTCCGTCTTCACTTCTCTCAGCGGTACTGCTTCTGCCCATTTAGAGAAGTAATCAGTCGTCACCAGGATGAAACGATGTACTCTAGACGATGCAGGTTCGATGGGGCCGACTATGTCAGTTCCCCACATTTCGAACGGCCAGCTAGCCACCGTTGGATGTAGTGGATTTGGATGATGGTGGATGAAGTCCCCATGGATTTGGCATGAGTGGCATTGCTTCGCATATTCGAGGCAGTCCTGAATCATCGTGGGCCAGTAGTAACCCATCCATTTTATTTTTAACTTCATCTTTGGGCCTGCTTGGTGAGAACCACAGAGTCCGTCATGAACTTCCTGAACGACTCTTTTCACTTCGTCAGGTCCCAGGCATCTCAACCACAGAGAATCAAACGACCTCTTATATAGAGTATTATTGACGAAGGCGAAAGACAGAGCTCGTTTCATAAGCTGATGTCTTGAGAACGCATCTTCAGGCGTTCGACAGGACTTGAAGTAGTCTATAAAGACTTCTCTCCAATCCTCAGCCTTTTCCCGGTCTTTTATTTGCAGGGTCGTCTGCTTAGTCGCTTCCTTTCCATCGGATGATTCCGGAGATATCTCTGCCGGAGCAAGAACTCGACGGCTTTGTACCATGATTCTTACATCATTGAGGTTCTCATCGGCTAGCTCTTTAGTGAGCTTGGCTAATGCATCCGCTTTACTATTTTTCGCACGCGGTATGCTTTCCAGAGTGTAGGAAGGAATCTGGGTCAACAGTTGCTGCACCTTCTCGCCGTACTTCACCAGCTCTGGTTTGCATGTTTGATAGTCACCATTCACTTGACTAACGACCAGTTGGGAGTCTCCGTATATGACGAGGTTCTCAATTCCCATGTCGATGGCGATCTCGAGACATACTATTAAAGATTCATATTCAGCTTCATTGTTCGTCCTCGGCTCTGTTAAGGAGAAAGCAAAGCGCATTATCCCTCCTTGGGGAGTTACGAAGATGAGGCCTACCCCCGATTTGATTATAGGAGTACTTTGCTTGCGCTTCTTCATGGAGGATGCTCCATCGAAATAAAGCTCCCATCGGGTATCGCTCCCATCGATCGCGTCAAATGCATGTTCGTCTGGCAGTTCGCATTTCATAGGGGAATTGGCAGGTATCGGATGCTCAGCGAGGAAGTCGGAGATGGCCTGGCCTTTCACTGCCTTAAGAGGCTGATAAGTTATCGAGAACTCCATCAAGAGTAGGGCCCATTTAGCGAGCCTCCCTGTCAATATGGCCTTCGACATTAAATATTTAAGGGCGTCCACCTTTGAAATGAGACGGACTTCATGCGCCAACGCATAGTGCCTGAGCTTTGTTATCGCAAAGATCAACTCCAGGCAGTGTTTTTCAATGGGGGAATAGTTGCTTTCTGCCCCCAGCAGAACTCGACTTAAATAGTAGAGTGCCCTCTCCTTCCCTTGGTCGTTCTCTTGTGCCCATAATGCGCCTAAGGAACTTTTGAGGGCGGTTGTATAAAGAATGAGAGGCTTTCCCTTGACCGGAGCAGCCAACACTAGCGGATTCTGCAGGTACTGCTTGATTTCGTCCAGCGCGCTCTGGCATTTGTGATCCCAAACGAATGGAGTTCCCTTCTTCATCATGTGGCTGTAAGGACGGCATTTTCCAGAGATATTGGCTATAAAACGCCGGATATACGCGAGCTTTCCTTGGAGAGACCGCAATTGTTTGAGAGTCCTTGGCGGAGGCATTTCCATGATCGCCTTGATCTTCGACGGATCTATCTCGATACCTCGGTGTCGGACGATGAATCCCAGGAATTTGCCCGAGGAGACCCCGAATGCGCATTTGAGAGGGTTCATCTTCAAGTTGTATTGCCGAAGACGTTGAAATACGGTCTTCAGATGCTCCAGATGCTCTTCGTATGACTTGCTCTTAACCACAAGGTCTTCGATATAGCATTCGTCGATTTCATGTATAAGGTCATCGAAGATCGTTGTCATAGCCCTTTGATAAGTGGCACCGGCATTGTTTAGACCGAAGGGCATCACCTTGTAGCAGAATATGCCTAGCGGAGTCCTGAAGGCGGTGTGCTTCTGGTCTTCGGGATGCATCTTTATCTGGTTATATCCTGATGAGCCGTCCATGAAGGAGAAGACTTCGTGAATGGACGTATTGTCTATCATCGGTTCGGTGACTGGCACTGGAAAATCATCTTTCGGGCAGGCTTTATTGAGATCCCGGAAGTCCACGCATATGCGCACTGTCCCATTTTTCTTCATCACCGGGACGATGTTGGCGATCCAATCGGGATACTGAACCTTCTGAATAAACCCATAGTCAATCAGCTTCTTGACTTCGGCGTTGATGCTCATCTCAAGCTCGAGCCGCATTCTTCTCGGCGCCTGTTTGACTGGCTTGACGTCCGGGGATATTGCCAGTTTATGTACAGCAATTTTTGGATCTAGTCCTGGCATTTCAGAATAGTTCCATGCGAAGCAATCTCTATGCCGTACAAGCACGTCTTTTAACGCAGCCACCCTTTCTTCAGATAGCAGCTCGCTGACAAATGTCGGTCATGGGTCGTTCGCC
This sequence comes from Agapanthus africanus, assembly GCA_030015575.1. Lineage (NCBI taxonomy): Eukaryota > Viridiplantae > Streptophyta > Magnoliopsida > Asparagales > Amaryllidaceae > Agapanthus > Agapanthus africanus. The sequence continues at coordinate 122,350,312 of CM057350.1, read as the reverse complement.
ATCCCCAACTCAATTTTCTTGAGGTTATCTGCAGTAGTATGTATTCCGTCTTCCAGCTCTTTCGGTGCTGGTGGAAATTATGAGATCACCTCATCGTTGCTGTTTTCGAAGCACCAGGGAAGGTTATCCATATTCTCGAGCTCTTCTTTTGATATTGTTATCATGTGACAAGTACGAGCTCGCTTCGAAGACCGATGTGGGTCTGGTTCTGCTTTCGTGGCTTTGGGTTCATGCCTCTGTGGTGGCGTTACCCTTCAGCTGTCAGACAGAGCGAACTTGCCGAGCTGATACTGATCTTCGACCCAATTCTTGAAGGTGAAGCAGTCTTTGAGAGGATGCCCTATTACTCAGTAATAAGAGCAATAGTTTGGGTGTGAGACTTCGCCTGCTTGCTCTGGGTGCTTGGACTCCGGCAGTGTAAGCATCTGGTATTTTATAGCTCGGTCAAGTATCTTCTTCGTCTTGTCCCGAGGAAAAGAGTATGCTCGACTCATCTTCTTTACAAGGGACAAATCTGGACCGCTCGATTCCCGCTTGCGTGGCTTCTTAGTCCCGCTTTGTTGCTGTCGAGCGCCTTTTTCGCTTTTCGACTTGTTTCTACCTCTACGTCGAGCCTTTTTTATAATAGGTTGACAGGGAGCGGCATTTTCATCTTTCACGGCCTGTTGGAGGAGGCGTTGCATTTTGGCTTTCTCATAGATGGCCATTTCGCGGTTATGGTCGTCTCGGACTTTTTGACCAGCTTCCCTTATAAGCTTGTCCATTTGTTCTTCGAACGACGAACTGGGCACTTTTGCATCAGGAACTTTTACAGGTTCAGGATTAGCATCCTCCCATTGAGCATCTGCTTCTTCATTGAAGTCATGTACGACGTAGCAATCACGGAGTAGCTCTCGTTTCTTGGACCGAATGTAACCAAGCCCGATTGTTTCCATCCTCCCACTAGGCAACTTGTGTTGAGTCCCGGGAACATTCCAAACCCTGTCATAGAATTTGGCTTTTCAAGCGGTCTACTTAAAAGGTATCCCCTGGCGCTTCAACAGCCTCTTCAAGCCTTCTGTATAATATCTAGGCAAACGGATGGGCTGAAGCCTGTCAAGCGTAGGATCCGCACCGTGCCAGATTTCTTTCTCTACTTTGGTTTCTTCAGAACGGTAGAATAGGATTGCCTTTTCGCCTTCTCGCCTGGGAGGGACATAGAATGTGCGCAGCTCCTCTACACTGTAGGTATCGAGTGCATCCAGTTCCTTATGGTGTTTAAGTGGAACCATGGCGACTTGCAGACTTTGCTCTTCGTCAGCGGGAGTTTGTATTGAAGGCCGAGCAGAGAATATAGAATGGACCTCATCTTCCGAGTCACTACCAAAGATCAACGTAGGAGCGGATGGTACCGGCTTGTTGTATTGGGGCGGACCCGAATAAACTATCTCCTCCTCCTCCTCGGTATCACTCCCGAAGATAGGGATGGTGGCGTTAGCTTTGTTCTCCGGCTTGTGACATCTTTCTGTGTCTTAGAAATCCGGTAAGAAGTATTTTGCATCTTCATATTTGCGGACTTCGTTCACGGAGAACGGGTTCAGTTCTCCCGTCACGGTATACTTGAGACCATCCTTAAAATATTTCATGCACTGATACTGTGTAGAAGGGATGATGTTGTACTCGTGTAACCATGGTCGGCCGAGCAGAGCATTGTAGCATGTCTTGGCGTCTATGACGTGAAATTTAATATATGTGACGAGCAGCCCAAAGCGTAGCGTCAGTATCACAGATCCAAGAGTTCGTGATGATTGAGAATCGAACCCGGAGATGGTGATCTTATCCTGAGCAAGGTGCTGGACGCTCATGCAGATTTCCTTTAACACCCGCACGTTAAGGAGATTAACGGAAGATCCATTGTCGACCAGGATTTTTCCTATCTTTATATCATGGCAATACCCTGAGACATAGAGAGGGCGATTGTGTTCGCACATCCCAAGGAGAAGGTCCTCGTCACCAAAAGTGACATCGGCCGTGTGTACTTCCTCCAGCTCGTCCTTCATCTTTTCTTCGGCGGGAAAAGTTTGGAATTGCTCGGACTCTTGCAATGCTTTGATTAATGAATCTCTTGCCTCTTTTGATAGTAAAAGGGCGACAAGAATGCTGAGCTGCGAGGGTAGCTTTCTCAGATGCGCTAGAACGTTGTAATCCACCTTATTTTTCTTCGGCGAGTCCTTAGCGGCTAGCTCTTCCATGACTTGGTCATCTAGGGCGATATCCTCAGAGACCTTTTCTTTCCCTTTATCTTTTTTGTTTGAGGGTCCGAGATTCTTTTCGGATAGCGTCCGATTACGCAACCGGATATTTTCGCAGACCTACGGCTCTTCTTCTTTTCCCGAGGTGGACTCTTTAAAGAGGGGGCTAAGAGCCATCTCCTCGTCAGAGTCGCTCCCGAACGTGAGAACTTGCGATCCCCCGGCGTTAACCATGCAACAATCGCCGGTAGTTCTGTTAAGCCCATCTGTCGTATTTTTTCGCTCCCAACGAGTTTTGCGCTTTTCCCGCTTAAAATGTTGTCAGTGAGTAACATATCCCTGCCACCATCTATTGAAAGCTTTGCACTCTTCGGTGGGGTACGAAATCTTCCGATGATACAAGCAGTAGGAACGGTGCATTTCCGCTTTACCAGCAACGTTTCCTTCAGAGGGTGGTAGCTTCATACCCATTGATATGGCCATAGCAAACCTTTTCCTCGTCTTGAATTTGCTTTTATCTGCGGTGGATGTATTCTGCTCCAGCGGGAGTATCCCAACTCTTTCGTCAAGTCGCTGGCGCTTGGCCCTTTCAAGTATAGCCGCCTCGCGTTCCCGATCAGCTTTACTTTTCAACAGAGCTTCGTTGAGGAATGCGTCAATTGTTTCATCCGATGGCCCCAGAATTTCCGGTTCAGGATCTGCCCCCAGCTTTTTAGTGCAAGGAGTTTCCTCATTGTCTGTAAACGAATGGGAGATCATATGACAGCTCGCCACGTATTCCTCAGATTCATCCGACGAACTGTCTCCCTCATCTTCCTCTTGAAAGACGTGGTTGAGGAACTCTTGGAGTGTAATGGGAGTCCGTGCTTTCTGGTTGTATTCCTCCAGCACGTCAATTTGTTTTTGTAAGTCTGTGCGCTTGTTGCCAAGCTTCACAGACTTCTAGGATTTCTTCTTCTTCTTCAAAGATTTTGACGGGTGGTTGTGAGTGCTTGGGCCACTACCATCGGTCTTTAGAGTTGGACGCGGCTTCAACATCCCTTCAATGATCTGAGGTTCCAACGGGTTTTTCCACCTGATCGCTGGGCATGTTTGAAGATCGTTCAGCATCCTCTTTGTTTTGGCTGATAGCACAACCTCCCATGGAGCTTCTTCAACGAGAGAGCACGTTGCCCCCGGCGTATTCACTCTTTTAGGGGTGTGAGGCTGCAACGGATTCACCTTCCATCTGTCGAACAACGCGAACTTGCCCTGTTGGTACTGGTCCTCAATCCAATTTTTGAAGACGTAGCAATCCTCGATCGGATGACCCAGTACTCGATGATAGGAACAATAATTGGGATCATTGACGTCGTTTGGCTGCGACGGACGTCTTGGATCCGGTAGATTTATGAGTCGGTTGCGCGATGCTAGCTCGAACAGTCTCCTTGTTTTATCTCGAGGAAATGAGTAAGAACGTCCTAGCCTTTCCTCAAGGGGTACGCGTGGACGCATATTATTTTGACGGACGGCCGGTTTCAAGTTACTCGGCTGTTGTTGAGCATTGGCGACAACGATCGCTTTTCCTTTCCCCTTCTCGTTTCGAGAGTCCGGCTTTAAAGGAGGCGGTCTATGGCCCATCTGATCCATTTGAGCTAGCTTATCGATCAGGGTCTGGAAGGTAGTCGGCTTGAAGAACATCATGAATTGGGATATGGTCGCCTGCGGATCGAGGGTTCCCATAAACATCCCTACTGCCGGCGCTTCTTCAATGCGTTGTTCGCATTTTGACCATAGATTCCTCCACCGTATAACGTACTGGACCCATGTCTCGCCCGGCTTCACCATGGCATTAATCAATGCCGTTATCGGGGTGCGTTCACTGGCACTCGCGAATCTTTGTGTAAACAGTAGCTCCATCTCCGCAAATGTCTTGATAGAGTCTTTTGGGAGCTTGGAATACCACTCGAATGCTGTGTCCGATAAGCTACCAACAAACTGGCGAAGTAACAATTTATCATCACCACCGGTGTTGCCGCAAAGCGCCCTGAACTGGGCAACATGCTGGTGGGAATTGCCCGTCCCCTTATAAACATGGAATTTCGGTATTATATAGCCCGGCGGGTACTTGATTTGGTCGTACCAGCCCGGATAGGGTCATCCGATTTTTACGACCTGACCAGCTGCCTCAGTTGCCTGATGAACCCGTATCTGCTGAGCTATATAATCGTCCAAGTCAGCTTTGGAGATTGTTTCCTCCTTAGCTGTTGACAGAGCCGGTGGAGGATTTGACGTCTCTTCCCTGTCGTCTTCAAGGACGATCGGATAATCTTCAGCAGGAGGATCTTGTTGGATCATTATTCCCACCATGTCCTGGAACAGGAGGGCCATTCGCTTTATGTTGGCTTCTTGTTCCGCAGCCTCTTTATCTTTCTTTTCCAGTATCCTACGAAGGAATTCAACGTCAGTTTCTTGTTCCTGGCATTGATCCGAGGACACTTTGGGGCTTTCTTTTGGCCCAGTGAGTGCGGCCATCGCGTTCATCATTTCTTGGAGCTTCTGCTGTTGCTCCTGAGCTTTGGTCACTGACCGTGTAAGCTGTCTATGACCTGTAGATGTACGGCTGTCCTCTTTACCAGACGCCATGTATACCGTGTATACCATGATGCCCCCGGACTTAGGGCGTTTAGGTTCACTGCCTTTGACATTTGCCGCAGGCGTAGGGACCTTTTTCGGCCTTCTTCTCTTATGGGCCGTTGAAGTTGAAGGGGTCGTTGCAGCGGACACCCTGGCAGTTATCGTCTTTTGCTGTTTAACAGGACGGTTCTTTTCTTCCTGCACTTTCGCCCTTTTCTGCCGGCGAGAGTGATCTTGGTCGATTACTAAGTCTTGAACCCGCCGCCAGACCCTGTAAATTTTGGAGGACAGCCGTTGAGGGGGCTGCTCCGGCTTTGTATCTGTAACACTCTCCGCAGGTGGAGGAGATCTTTTTAGCGTGGCAGTCGGAGAGTTCTTGCGTACCCTCCTTAGCGGTTCAAAGCTGTTCCCAATTAGAACAGCAGCATTAACTTCCACCACTGGAGCCGGTGGAGTTAGCCCTGAGAGGGAGTTGCCCCCGGCCTTCCTTACTCGGTGCCAGTGGAGACGTCGAGCGTGACGAGCCGTTGGGACTGGCTCGGCGATAGGGACAGCTTCGTCTTTCCCCCTGTCCGAATGAGGCACTGCCGGTGCCAGCCTCTTAAAGACTGATGTTGTCTTTTGAGTGGCGGTGTTCAGTCTGTCAAAGACAGACCCTCGGGTAGGAGCAGGAGCCGGAATAGTCAGCCTTGAAAAGACGGACTCTTTAACATGGGAAGCCGTCTTGGCGACTTCAGGAGCAGAGGTGGCTGTCTTCCTCGGGATGGCCATTTCAGGGTTCATGGGCCTCTTGGCGGGCCCATCAAAGTTCTGGTTCAGCCTGGTAAAGACAGAGGCTACCGGTTTGATATTGGATGACCCGTTGAAAGTGGCCGTTGTAGTAGTGAGCCGATCGAAGACCGACTTCTTGTGCGCTTCCGGTGTGGGCACTGGCATGGTGAAGCTTGCAGGCGGGATCATGGTCCCGAAAAACAGGCCGGTGGTGGCCTAGGTCACCTGTTCTACCGGCATGGCAAGGATGGAGGCCGCTTGAGGCCCATAGGCTATACCTCCAAGTGAGGCGGAGCGTCGGTTGCATTGGCACTTTAAGCAGCTCGAGTAGTTTGATGCCATTGATGCTTGATTTCTGCGCCAGGCAAAAGACCAAATCTTAGTAACTTGAAACCCAAAGGCAACCATTAACAAACCGCGACTCATTCGCGAAGACGACACACGAAGTGTGGAGTGAAAAGAGAACAAAGTCCTACCGAGCGTGCTAGAATCTGTTCCCCTCCGAACGGCGGCCAAGACGTGGGCGTCTAGCCTGAGATTCGGGGCAGATGCTATTTGGTTTTATCCATCCACCTCTCCGAAGATGCCAAGTTGATTTATGGCACCGTGTATCGGAGGTTTAGACGGATGCGGCCGATGTAGCAGACTTCGTCAGATTCCCCTTTACTTGAGGGGTTTTTGATTGTGGGGACGCTCTTCCCTGCAGGCGCAAGTCCCTGCAGTTAATTAAGCTACCGCATCACGGTAACAACTTTCTCCTTCTCCAGAATTTCACTTCGTGTCGCGTATGTTTGTTTTGTTTGTGGTTGCCCGTGGATTGTATACGGAGACTAATTTATGTCGTCGCCGGTAGGACGTGGATTAGTCCAAATCCGTATTTTCTTAGATTTGGGTTTGGGGTTTTAGTTTAAGGATACGTTAACCATATTGAGGCTAAGATCAACTTAAACGTTCGTTAAGGATACGTTAGTCTGATTTGAGACTAAGATCAACTTAACGGAAAAAGCATTTAGGGGCTCTATTGTTCCAGTTTAGGGACGTAGTGGTCCATTTAATATATAGCCGTTGGGACCCGTCATCTCTCTGACGACATTGAAGGATTACAACGACAGGTATCAAAGAAGTTCGGAGATGTACCCTTGAACTAAAGTTGATTGGGGGTCTTATAGTTCAATTTGGGACTAAAGTCTGTTTGAATGTTTAAGGATACGTTAGCCATATTTGAGGCTAAGATCAACTTAAACGGGATCGTTTAGATCCGACAAAAGAGCGTTTGGGGGCTCTTTTGTTCCAGTTTAGGGACGTAGTGGTCCATAGGTAGTTTAAGGACATTGCGGTCCATTGCCAGTTTAGGGACATGGTGGTCCAGCTCCAGTTTTATGGACGGATATTAGTTTAAGGACGTATAAGTCCATGGGTTTAAGGACCCCACAGTCCGTATGGGTGTGTTTAAGGACGCATTAGTCCATTAGTTTAAGGACGCATAAGTCCATAGGTTTGAGGACCCCACAGTCCGTATTTTGGTTTAAGAACGCATAAGTCCATGAGTTTAAGGACCCCACAGTCCGTATTTTGGTTTAAGGACGCATAAGTCCATGAGTTTAAGGACCCCACAGTCCGTATGGATGTGTGGTTGTCGGGACCCGTCACCTCTCTGACGTCGTTGAAGGATTACAACGATAGGTGTCAGAGGAGTTCAGAGACGAACCCTTGAACCGGATGTAAATTGATTTAAGAGAGCAGTCATGCTCAGTCAATTTAATTTGAGGACTTACGGCCATGATTGGGCTAAGTCCAGTTGAGAATATTCAACGTTTTTATCTTTGGCCTATTAGGCTTGTGCTAGGGCTTTGCCCCTGTTTTAATAATGCACTGCATTTTATTTTGGCCTGCTAGGCCTTTTTGATTTGGGCTCTGTCCCTTTATAAATGATGCACAGCATCTGTTTTTATTTGGGCTCTGCCCTTTTTTAAAGTAATGCATTGTATTTTATTTGGCCCGTTAGGCCTTTTTTAATTGGGCTTGGCCCTTCTGTAAATAATGCAGTGCATTAATCAAACTGACAGTGGCCATGTGGCCTGTCAGGCGTTTTGCGCCAATTATTGAACGCAAGCGCATGTGGAGGTGACACATGTCACGCTCTGGTGAGCGCAAGCGCAGTGCGCTGCACTGTTGTGCTGCCGACACGTGGCGCGCTCTGGTGAGTTGCGCCAATTTCAGATAGCAATGCTCTATCTTAAAAGCGCATAGCGCAAGTGGTTATGGTGCTGACACGTGGCGCTCTCTGGTGGCTTGCACTAACCCAGGAGCGCAACAGTGCAGATCTGTAAGTGCAAGGCACTGTTTTAATTTCTTAATCCAATTTGGATTCAAGAAAAGAATCTTTAAGATTCCAGAACCAATGGTTCATGAAAAAGCAATGCTTTTGTCATTATTTATTTTTTATTGAAGATCATTGATCTTGTTCTTAGATCAATGATCTATTCAGAAGAAATTCTTCTTTTTTAAAGGGTTTTACCTTCTTTTTCCTTCTGAATTTCTTCTCAAAGTTCTTTAGAGTTCTCTCTCTGTTTCTAGAGTTTTTCTATTCTCTGTGTTCTTATTGTTGATGATCATGTGTTGAATTGGGGTCTAGGAGCCTTTATATAGTGCTCATTAATTTGTTAAATTTGTTAAAGAGATCATTCTCTGAGTGATTTGGGGAATTTTCCCCACCGTTGGATCTTTGATCCAAGGGCTTCTGTTTTACAGAAGACAATCTTCTTGTTTTAACAAGAACAGAAAGATCTTACTGGAATTTTAATTCTGTTTAGCGCAAACTCACCAGCGCTTGACACGTGTCACGCAGCGCAGAGCGCAGCGCAACTGTGCTAGCGCATCTGCGCTAGCGCAACTGCGCTGCCGCGTGTGGCGCAGCGCAGAGCGCAAGTCAGCTGAAGCGTTGCTTCCTTTATTTTAATTTTAATTTTCATTTCAATTTCCAAAACAGAGCTTTGCTCTGATTGGGGGAAACAGAAGCGTTGTTTTGTTTCCCGCCTTGGAATTTGAACAGAGTTTTGCTCTGATTGGGGTAAACAATGTCGTTTCGCGACTGGAAGCTGCTACGCCAGCCCATGTCCCCGGTGATGTGCCTGAGGTTACGGAGGAGGCTGCCGAAGCTGCTATCCCTCCAGTTCAAAGTGGGAGGAGCATCGAACTGTAGGGTTATTAATCACGACAGCAAGGTTTCGGGTGGCATCATCCATGCCAATTTAAAAATTTGTCGTGTTTAAACAACCCTAACACAAGATCTTTAACTAGAGAATCAAACTTAAACGATAATGTAAACACTTTACAACTAAGAGATTGGGATTTCAACCTTTGTAGTCCATTCCTTCGCTTCATAAGCTCCGAGTTGTGGTCCCTTCGCTGCGATCATCATGCTCCTGAACTCTTGAGAGACTCCATGAAGTGAGTGATGCATCCTTGCTAGTAATCTTCACAATCAAAGATGATCTACCTTGAGGAATCACAAATCCAAGCTAACACTTCACTAATTAGAGATTAGTGAAGCTAACACACTAATCTATATGGCTAATATAGAAGAGGATGATGAAGTAGGAATTTTGCTCTCTTTTGTTTTCTATTTCTCACAAACATTCATCACAAAATGAAAAGCTAGAAAGCTTTTGTGAGGAGGAGGAAAAAGATCAAGTGTGATGAATGAAAAAAGGAATTATTATTGAGCTTAGAAATGCAACCAAGGGTTAAGCATGTCATGCTTAACCCTTGTAGAGACTTGACCATGGGCTAAGGTTAGGGTTTGGTAAATAAATATCTTAGCAAAATATCAAGAAAGAAGACTTAGTCAACAAAACAAATATCACGACAAAAGTCTACAATTTTGATTTAACTAAAATGAAATATATTTCAAACCCTAATCTTGGCCATGGTAAGAATCCATAAACCCTAGTTGCATTTGTAACCTAATATGTTACAATTATACATATCACATATATATATATAATTATGTAACAAAAGAAAAGAATACATCTAACATATATCACATATATATCAATGCATCATCAAGTGAGAAAAAGAATCATTTAAGTGAGCTTATATTAGTTAATGTAATGTAATATATCACATATATAATTATGCATTAGATTATTAAACCAACACTTGATTTAATAATCCGGTTATATTGCAAATAACCGACTAATATAATATGTATCAGTTCATCGAATCAACACTTGATCCGATGACCCGGCTATATCACATATACCCGGCCGATATTACATATCGCTAGAATCGAATACGGTATCACATACACGTGTTATTTTCGGTCCCACACATATCATGTATGTGCTCCTACTCCATTTCGCCTGAGCCAGAAAACCTCTGTGTAGGACTCTAAAGACTCGTCGATACGCCGGCAGTAGGTGATGATCATATCAAACACGCACAAGCTGCAAGCGATCAGCTAAACATAACAGCCACCCGGGTATTGAGCGATCAGAAGATCAACAAGCAAGCCTGCACACACTCCTGTGAATCCAATCAGTAACACTCCCGTACAGTCCGGTCTTTTCGTCTGATATGTCGCATATCCAGTCTAGGGATGGTAAACGTCAGACCCCAGTAACCGATAAGTCGTGTCGATGTGAGGCTTATAACGGGTCTAGAAACTACTGATAACACTTACCAGTAGATCTCCATATCAGCCCTGGCCAGGGACTTCCAGTTATAGCCAATCGAATACAGCCCAACATCAACCCCCAATACCGGGAGAGACGAAACCCCTCCTATCGCTCATTGCCTCCATGTGATTCGGGACTGTGCCCAAAAGCCACCGTTTTGCACGTTCTCATGAACGTGGTAAGGTGGAAATCAAAGAACAGTGGGAATCACACAAGACTCTTTGACGATCTCGGGTCTACAGACTAACCTATACCAGTGTCACCAGAGAACTGCTATCTGACGATAGGTATAATACCATCTAGGAGTTCTCGGCGAGTCCGTTCAGTGTACCCAGTCTCCACCGAGCACCCATATACCTTCTCTGATGTCAAACACCAATGGATATGGGATCATCCATCGCCTATCATATAGGTCGAGAAGCGTATACGCTAGTCTACTCTGGAGTATCGATGCCCTGTCTTGATACTCCCTCGACTAGGAACAGTTATAGGATGTACTCTTGGACTACCCTGGCCCCACTAATATGATCTCCATCATAGTTCTAGTAGTTGAGTACATATCCTAAGGTCTTTATCAACATGTGAGAGCAAGACAGTAACCCAATACAAATCAACATGTTAAGACAAAGTGAAATCAGATAGCATACTATCATATCGAGCAAGAAAATCCTCTCTATATATATCCAAGCATCCACTTTAATATACATCATATGTACAACAATGGCCTCTAGGGCATATACATAACTAACACGAAGGTAGTCTTCTATATTTTTTTTGATGATCTCTCCATTATCTGAATTTTTCTGTCTTTTCAAAATTACGAGGGTTGGCGGCGTCCATCGTGGATCTATCCCCCAGAAAGTCTTTTCAGCGTCTGCTTGAGATGGCCGTCCCACAGGCAATATCCCCGCAAAGTATCGTCCTCTCTTCTGGGCAAGGTTGGTGTTATTTGACCCCTTCATTGTATTATCATTATTTCGTATAACGATACTAATATGTCGACGAAGTTGAGATTCTCGACGGTCTTGGGGATCTTTTAAACCCTCCTTACATGACTGTGGGTAAGTAAGGTTTTGACGTTGTTCCATCTATTCTTTGTTTGCAAATCTCGCTGATTGTTCATGAATCTTGATAGCTTTTGTTCCCCTCCGAAGGACGGCGCACAGGACCGCGATGTCCTGACGCTGAGATTCGGGGCAGATGCTATTTGGTTTTATCCGTCCACCTCTCCGAAGATGCCAAGTTGATTTATGGCACCATGTATCGGAGGTTTAGACGGATGCGGCCGATGTAGCAGACTTTGTCAGATTCCCCCTCGCTTGAGGGGTTTTTGATTGTGGGGACGCTCTTCCCTACAGGCGTAAGCCCCTGCAGTTAATTACGCTACCGCATCGCGGTAACAACTTTGTCCTTCTCCGGAATTTCACTTCGTGTCGTGTGTTTGTTTTGTTTGTGGTTGCCCGTGGATTGTATACGGAGACTGAATAATGCCGTCGCCCGTAGGATGTGGACTAGTCCAAATCCGTATTTACTTAGATTTGGGTTTGGTGTTTTTAGTTTAAGGATGCATTAGTCGCGTTGCGGCTAAGATCAACTTAAACGTTTGTTAAGGATACAATAGTCCTGTTTGAGACTAAGATCAACTTAACGTGATAATCCATTTAATATCTGGCCATCGGGACTCATCACCTCTCTAACGTCGTTGAAAGATTACAACGGCAGATGTCAGAGGAGTTCAGAGATGTACCCTTGAACCAAAGTCGATTTGGAGTTTTATAGTCCATTTAAATGTTTAAGGATACGTTAGCCGTATTTAGGGCTAAGATCAACTTAAACGGGACCGTTTAGATCCGGCAAAAGAGCATTTGGGAGCTCTATTGTTCCAGTTTAGAGACGTAGTGGTCCATGTTCCAGTTTAGGGACGTGGTGGTCCACCATTAGTTTAGGGACGTTTCGGTCCAACATTAGTTTAGGGACGTTTCGGTCCACGAGTTTAAGGACCCCGCAGTCCGTATTGATGTGTGGTCGTTGGGACCCGTCACCTCTTTGACGTCGTTGAGGAATTACAACGATGGATGTCAAAGGAGTTCGGAGATGTACCCTCGAACCGGATATAAATTGATTTGAGAGAGCATTTGTGCTCAGTTCAATTTAATTTAAGGACTTACGGCCAGAATTGGGCTAAGTCCAGTTGAAAATGTTCAACATTTTATTTATTTTTAGTCCATTAGACCTGTGCTAGGGCTTTGCCCACACTTAAATAATGCATTGCATTACTTCTACTTTCTTGTTTGGGCCCTGCCCATAAAAGATGTAGAGCATCAATTTATTTTGGGCTCTGCAAGGCATCTGCATAGCATTTTATTATTTTTGTTTGGGCTTTGCCCATTTATAAATGATGCAGAGCATCAATTTAATTAGGCTTGTTTGGTCTTTTAATTGGGCTTGGCCCTGCATCACATTTGTTAGGCGCTTTGCGCCACTCACTGAGCGCAAGCGCTTGTGGTGAAGACACGTGTCATGCTCTGGTGAGCGCAAGCGCAACAGTGCAGTGCGCTGCGCTGTTGCGCTGCTGACACGTGGCGCGCTCTGGTGAGTTGCGCCAACTCCAGAGAGCAAAACTCTTATTTCAAGAGCGCATAGCGCAAGTGGTTTAGATGCTGACACGTGGCGCTCTTCCTAGAGCGCAACAGCGCAGTTTGCAAGTGCAAAGCACCAAGAATCTTTTAGATTCAAGAACAGAAGTGCAAAGCACTATTTGATTTCTTGATCTAATTTAGATCAAAGAAAAATAAGTTTTTTCTTGTTTTTCTTATCTCAGAGAACCAAAGGTTCATGAAAAATGCAAAGCACTATTTTTGTTTTATTTTATTTTTATTAAAGATCATTGATCTTGTTTTTAGATCTATGATCTGTTCATAAGAGAACTTTCTCTTTTTTTCTAAAAGTTTTTACCTTTTTTATTCTTGAGGAGTTTCTCAGAGTTCTCTTCTCTCCTTTTTTTTTTAGAAAGATGTTGATGCCTTTTAATTGAGGCCTAGGGTCCTTTTTATAGTGCCCATAAATTAGTTAAATTTGTTAAAGAGATCTTTCTCTGAGTGATTTGGGGAATTTTCCCCACCGTTGGATCTTTGATCCAAGGGCTTCTGCTTTGCAGAAGAAAATCTTTTTGTTTTAACAAGAACAGAAAAGATTTCTTAAAATTTTAATTCTTTTTGGCGCAGATGCCCCCAGCGCGTGACACGTGTCGTGCATCGCAGCGCAACTGCGCTAGCGAATCTGCGCTGACACGTGTCGCGCAGCGCACATCGCAGCGCAACTGCGCTAGCGCATCTGCGCTGACACGTGTCGCGCAGCGCAGCGCCTGCGCAACTGAAGCGTTGCTTCCTTTAACAGAGCTTTGCTCTGATTGGGCGCGCCTTCTTGGGCGCTGCGCTGACGTATTAGCACCTGACATGTGGCGCGTTGCGCCCGAGATTTGAAACGTTGCTTCAAAGTTTTGAATTTTGAATTTCAACAGAGCTTTACTCTGATTGGGCGAAACAAATGCCCCCCCACCGTTGCGCTCACGTGGCGCACACGTGAGTGCAGTGGTGGCAAACTCCTGATCGTTGGATCAAGGGGTGAGCTCAAGGGGCGCAAGCGCCTTATAAATAGGAACTATGGCCCTTTAGAAAACTTCATCATTTTCTAGATTTTGATTCCCGATCTTTGCTCTTGCTTAGAACTTCGGAGCTTTGCTCTCGTTTCCAGAACTTTAGAGCTTTGCTCTCGTTTTCCAAGTTAGAAAACTTTAGGTAAAAATTAATTCAAATCAAATTAATTAATCTTAACCAAAGAGCTTTGCTCTCACAGGTCTTTTGATCTAAAGAGACCCCCATTGGGGTCTCATAAACAGAACTTTGTGCTCAAACACTTATAGATCTGCAGGGATCTTGTTCATGGGTTCTAACCCATGAACAGAGCTTTGCTCTTGGATCAAGTGTGGATCTTTTAGATCTGCAAAATGAAGAACTTATCATAAGTTTTCATGGATTTTTCAAGGTCCCAAAAATTTTAAAATTTTTTAAGTGTTAAAATTTTCTGATGGATCTTTTCCATTATTATCACAGAGCTATGCTCTTTTAAGGAATTTTATTCCTTTGAGACCAGAATTTGACAAGTGTCATTCTGTGACAGAGCTTTGCTCGAAAAGAGGAGATTTTTTCCTTGTCTCTAGGGATTCTTCCCGCCCCCCTTTTTTTTATAGATGGGAATGTTTTCCTGGGGACCAACTGACAATCTCATCCAATGATGAGATTGTCTTATTAACTGACGTACTGTCATCTAGATTTTGTGGGTCCCTCTTTGGTCTCCTGCTCACTGCACTGTTGTGTGGTGTAATTAATTGATTTTAATTTAATTTAATAAATGCATTTTCCTTTTTTTATACGCTAAACGTTGGAATTACAACACTAACGGCTAAATTGTTCTTTTGCAGCGATCATGTCTCTAGACACTTCATTCCCGTTCGTCCGCTCGGAGGAGGGATTTCCCGAGGCGCCCTTGGACCGTGAAGTCCTGACCATGATTAAGGAGTACGACCCGGAACACAAGAGTCTCCACCTTTGGGGGTCGTGGTATAATCAGATCATCATGGGCCGACGGAGCTTCACATGCGCGGTGCCGTCAGAACCCATAACGGCGATGCATTACGCCAGCCCACCCCCGGTGCAGTACGCCGTGGAGATGGTTGATTGGACATCAAAGGGCTTCCTACATCCCGCCATAGATGCGATTCCGGTTCAGCGTCCCATGGTTTTGGATATCCTGGGGCGCCGCATCTGTCAAGGCGAGGCGCGACCTTGGGGGCAATCATATAATATCGGTTTGATCCCCCGCCACCCAATCGGCTATCTGCCGTGGGCTCGGTATATTCTGTCGACGAAGAAGTCGCAGTTGATAAGATTAGGATTGTATACCGCAGTCTATGTTTCCCTTTTCCAGTATCCCACGCTTCCCACCTGGTGGTTCAAGGCCTTCCTGGAGCAGTGGAACATTCCTACCCACACTTTCCTTGCCATGGATCGGGAAGTGTCAATCTCTTTGGAAGAGTTTACAGAGGTATCCGGTCTACCGGTCATGGGGGAACATTATGAAGAGTTGCTCCCGCCGGATGAGTACGTCTTTGGTGCCATGCCAGTGATAAGAGGGCTCATGCCGGAGAACGCTGTTCAACATCAATTTCCAAGTCTGATCAAGGTGTTGAACATCTACGAGGCCCTTTTCATTGAGCGTGGGAGCCGCGGAGTTAATTTTGAGGATTTCATTGCTCGGTTCCTTCATCCAAACGTCCTCTCGGCGGAAGCTGCCAAGTTTTCCAATCTTGAGGACCCTTTTGGTTTAGGTTTGGATAACCTGCCAGCGAAAGCCATAGACCAAAAGAACTTTTTTCTTCCTAACTCCCCAACCATGTCTTTTGCAGAAGTCGCAGCCCCTGAGATGGACGAGGAGGCCTTCTTTTTAGGATTTCTTAGGCTTTGGCTGAGTTGGTTTGCGCTCCCAATGCACTCTCACCGCATGCGGCCCTCTGTTTTTTACCCGACCCACCGAATGACTATCGGGGTAAAGGTGGCCGTTGGGATCGCCGGCTTGGCGCACTTGTATCATGGCCTCAGTCGAGCAGCGGATGCTAATGAGCCTGGGGTGTTGCACGTGGTCTTCCCGATGCATTACTTTATGTCATGGCTCGAGCTACATACAGCGGGTGTCTTCGGCATGCATAAAAGGCCCTCGTTCTACGAAAGGTGCAGTTTTCCTCGCATTCTACAGTTGATCGGCGCATCAATTGTAAATCCATCGCCACGAGATGCCAGGTGTTTACTCCTTCGCTCCCACACCGTTGGAACCAGTGTGTCTTTCATTGACAAGGTGTTGACTATTGGAAAAACGTCCACCACCGCAGTGCGGCCATTGCAAGACACTTTCAAGGATGGAGCTTCAGTTTTAACGGCCCGGGAGACCCTTCACCTATATTCCATCAGACCGAGCTTCTTGGTGTTTAGGCAGGACGGGGCAGCGATCTTCATGAGATATAACCCGCATCGTTTCGCCCAACAGCTGAGCTATAATCAAGGGGTACCGCTGGAGGCTTTTTTATCGGAACCTGCCGCGACTGAAGAAGGGATGGAGAGGGCACTGCATCACTTCATGCGTCTAAACACGGGCTCTCACTTCTTCATCAGTGAGCCGGCTTGCGCCCCCCGACTTCTTAGGGTATACACAGAATGGTATAGTCATTCGACGGGAGCGGTCATAAAGGAGGGAAGGCGGTTGCTGATCGATCGTAAGGGTGCACCTCCAGGTAGCGATCGCAACGCCCCTCTGGTGCCAAGGACCCCGGTGATCCCCCCTTTAAAAGATGCCAAAGCCGGACCCTCGCGTGCACAAAGTCCTCCACGTGAGTTGCCGCTCCCTGATATCACGGATGCACCTCCCGTACCCTGTGCTCCAGTGGAGACAGTGGTTGTACCCTCGCCGGAGTCTGGCGTGGGTGCGGACATCGGGACCCGTCGTCCCAAAGTGGCTGCTAAACGGAAGTCGATCCCCCGTGAGCCTAGGGTCGGAGGGCAAAAGAAAAAGAAGTCGCTCTTCGCTGCGGACGTTGTGTTCGGTCAGGAACCCCATGCTCCCTATGCCGAGGGCCTGATCGAATACGGGACGAACGAAGGACTAGTGATGCCGCCGCCGGACGATACAGACTTGGAAGACGCTCTCGAAACTTCGGCGTGGTTGGCAAAGCGTGAGGCGTGGCTAGCCAAGCTTCCACAATCAGGTAACTATTAGTCGCCTTTTCTTTATTGCAACATATCCTCTTCATTGCCTTTGACTAACGCTTTTCTTTCTTTCCTTTCGACAGGCATCACTGACGAAGAAGCCATTGCCGCTTCTCTGAAAACTTTCCAGGAGGAGGAACGTCTTAGAGCATCTATGGGCCTTAGTAAGTTTCGACTCATCAAGTTTTCATTTTCCTTGCGTTATGGTCGATCTAACCTTTCCCTTTTAATCACAGGAACCTCAATGCCGTTCCCTCCAAGTGACGCAGATGTTCTACCGACTGCCGATGTTCCTGCTTCCTCTGGGCTACCGCAGGAGGTTCGTCTTGAAGAGCCGATGAGAGATGCCTTAAAGGCTCTGGAGGCATCCCTGAACGAGGATGACGACTCCTTGAAGGAGGCGTCGCAAAGGTCTATTGCGACAGCCCGGGATGAAAGGAAGCGGCTGAGGTGTGAGGCAAAGGCACACAGGGATGCCTTGGCTGCGGGAGCGGGTCCCAGAACTGCCCCTCGTGCTGATACTCCATCTGAAGAGGCCCCTGTCGCCCTATCCACTGCCCGCAGAGAAGTGGCACGCGCAGTTCGGAGCGCAAACGGTAAATCCACTTCAGGTAATGTTTCTCTCAGAGTTTTTGTTATAAGGATTTTAATGCCATTGGTCCTTATATCTCTTATCTTGCAGGCCAAGTCCGATCGAGGGGGAGGCGGAGACCGTTGAACCCAAGGAGGCAGAGGAGGCGGCTCCTACCGAGCCTGAGCCGACGGTGGGCAACGTCGCCGAGGCTTCGGGGCCCGAGATAGAGGTTGAGGGGTCTACAGCTGAGAGGGTTATTGATGCCCAGCCTGAAGTGGTGGCAGATGATATGATCATTATAACTGAGCCCAGGGTGGTGGCGGATGAGGCGCTCGAGGCCAGCGATCTCGTTGTGATGGTGGGCGATACAACTGCGACTACTGAACCTGAGAGAGTAGTGGGTGAGGTGGCCATGATTCCCGAGGACGAGCCAACCGCTCCTTCTCTGGAATCTGGCAATACTCCAGTTATAGCCCTCCCCGTCTATGGCCTTCCGTCGTCCCCAGGTCTTGCGAGCACGACGACGGTCCCCATCGAGTCGGGTGACGAGGCCACGAGCGGTGGTCTCATGTCGATAGAGGAGGGAGTCGCCTCCGTTTCAGCTGGGAGCTCCTCAGGTAAATCCTAAGTTGCTGCTTTTCTTTACTTTACAATCTTTTCTGACAAGTTCACCTTTTCGTAATGCAGGTGCAGTCAGTGCCGATGCCCCACTGCTCGAGGGAGCGCCTTTAACGACTGCCTTGGCGGTGGTCACCTCTCAACCCTCTCTTATACCCTCGAAGATGTTGGAAGGTATGTGTTTACGATTTATTAATCTTATCTTCCAGACGTATAATTTGTGTACTAAAGTCACACTGTTGTGTTTCCAGGAGTGCTTTTTGATCATGTATATCAGATGTTGCTCCCACACTTTTCTTTCCCATCCGAGCTTGCTTCTTCCTCTGGTGGCGTTGGTGAGTATGATTTCCGTTGACATCCTTCCTCTTTTTTTATTGATGGAATTACCTCTAAACTCTTTTTCTCATCTCAACTGCAGTGCTACAGATTGAAAGAGGGGATAAAAGATCAGCTGCGCCACCAGCCCTTCCGACCTTGCCACCTGTCTCAACTGGTACAGTGACCATCACATTGGTACCTTTCCTCTCTTTATTTTCTGTACTGTTATCTGATCGCATCCTGTTTCTTTTCAGCTGTCGTTCTGGCTTCGGCGCCCTTCGAGCCTCGCATTACAATGCCGGCGGGTCCTTATCTGAGGAGTCTGTCTTCAAAAGGCGCCGCGAATAGTCTGCGCATGTTGAGTGACTACGTCGAGGAACTCGACGTTGAAACTCCTACATCTGCCGCAGACTTCGCTATGGTGGTTAACCCGATGCTAGCGATACTCGTGAACTTTCATGATGAGGGCATCGTTGCATCCTGGGTTAACCATTGTAAGGAGATCGAGGGTCGCCTATATCAGTTGGAGTCGCTGCGTCCCGCTCCCGAGACCTTGGCTGCCAGTAATCAAAGAACAGCATGGATTGAGCAGAGCGCTCCTTACTTCCGCCATCTCGAACAAGAAGTCATTTCAAGGCGTAAGGAGCGTGGTGAGACTTCGAGTAAGTCTGCTCAACTGCATGCTCGGGTGGAGGCCAACGCCGCACGGCTGAAGGTTATCTTTGAGGGCCTTCTGCAATGTCTTTCCGAAGGGTTATCATTGAGGCAAAAACTTGACGTTGTCGAGCGAGCTGCACCCAGCCAGGAAGCAGCCCAGAAGGCGGCGGAGGAGCAACTTTCATCCTTCTTGCAGCAGCGGGCCCAGGTGGAGGCAGAGATGGCCGTGGTAGCCGCTCAGGAGGAGACGCTGAAGGAAGTGCGAGAGCAACTTGTGGATTTACTAAAGACACTTCCTCCTCAGTAGCTATCCTTCTTTGTATCGTTTGTAATTGTAGATAAAAGGATGTATATATATATTTTTTTATTCTTTGGCATAATGTATCCTGTACCCAATCAGGTTTATGAATAAAAGATACACCTTTTTTTTGTAATGTGTCATTTTCTCCGTCTTTTCTTTCTTTTACTATCAACATATCACTTTAGCAAACATGGTTGACGGATGATTAGAACGAGTATCCTGACTTTTTTTAAGAAATAGCGATGGCTTAAGCCGCAGGTTCGGATCTGCTGCCTAAGACTTTTCAACTCCATGAGCCGTGAGGGTCTCATAGAGATTCTTCTCCCTACGGATCGAGAGGATCTCGTAGGTGGGCTTTCTCCTTAGGAATCGTGAGGATTCCTAAGTGTTGTTTTCTCTTACAAGTCGTAAGGATCCTATAAGAGAATTTTTCCCTCTTACGAGTCGAGAGGATCCACAAGCGGTTGTTTCCCTCCTCGTCGAAATTCGACTTTAGAGAGTGAGACCCGTGAATAGTATGCAAGAGACCATTTTGGATTGACTTGCAGGGTCCCATTGTTCAGGAAGCAAGTTTTTTTAGTCCCTGCTGCCTGAGGCTTCATTTGCATGTTGAAACGAATCGGGAATTTCCCGCGGAGACACAGTCTCTCTGCGAGCCGACGCGAATCAGGAGGCTCTCATCAAGGAGTGTTTGTATCCGTGAGTCGAGGAGTTTGCCAGGGATTATTTGTTTCCCAAGCGCCAAGGATTATTTGTTTCCTTGGGGTCTGAAACGAGTCGAGAATTTCCCACGGAGGCACTGGTGGCTCTGCGAGTCGACGCGGATCAGGAGGCTCTCATCAAGGAGTGTTTGTATCCGTGAGTCGAGGAATTTGCTAGGGATTATTTGTTTCCCAAGCGCCAAGGATTATTTGTTTCCTTGGGGTTTGAAACGAGTCGGGGATTTCCCATGGAGGCACTGGTGGCTCTGCGAGTCGACGCGGATCAAGAGGCTCTCGTCAAGGTGTGTTTGTATCCGTGAGTCGAGGAGTTTGCCAGCAATTATTTGTTTCCCAGGCGCTAAGGATTATTTGTTTCCTTGGGGTTTGAAACGAGTCGAGGATTTCCCACGGAGGCACTGGTGGCTCTGCGAGTCGACGCGGATCAGGAGGCTCTCGTCAAGGAGTGTTTGTATCCGTGAGTCGAGGAGTTTGCCAGGGATTATTTGTTTCCCAAGCGCCAAGGATTATTTGTTTCCTTGGGGTTTGAAACGAGTCGAGGATTTCCCACGGAGGCACTGGTGGCTCTGCGAGTCGACGCGGATCAGGAGGCTCTCGTCAAGGAGTGTTTGTATCCGTGAGTCGAGGAATTTGCTGAAGACATTGGTTTCTTCGGAATTGGACTGAACCGTCGAGATTTGGCTTCGTCTTCTGGCGGAGCCTGTTGGGAAAGTATGGTTCCCTCTTTGTTTACGCCCTTGAATTGTATACAGAGATCGATGTGATCTTAACTGTAGGGCCAAAGTTTTATCATCATTTTTTTTGTTTTATCTCCGCGATGCTCTATCATTTCAGCTTTTTATATCGCGAAGGTCGCGATCGCCCAATCATTTTGGCTATTTTTCGCGGTGCCCAATCATTTCGGCTATTTATTTTATTTTTACTCGCTGCTTTTTATTGCAAGTTGCCCAATCATTTCGGCTATTTTGTATGCATGTGCGGCTTACTGGCTTTCCGCCGTAAACCTAGAATTAGACACCGATTTCGGCATCAGCACCGCTACAACTGGGATATTGCCAGGAGCGAATCATCATCTGCCTCTGTCGATGTTGAACAAAGGTGGCTTAGCGACCAGGGTTAGGGTCCTGTCGTCTAAGGCTTTTAACTTCATGAGCCGTAAGGGTCTCACAAAGGTATTTCTCCCTACAAGTCGTGAGGGTCTTGTAGGTGTATTTTCTCCTTAGGGATCGTGAGGATTCCTAAGTGTTTTGTTCCTCTGTAAGTCGTAAGGATCCTACAAGAGGATTTTCTCCTCATAAATCGAGAGGATTTACAAGGGTTGTTCACCATTTGAACATATCCCCAGTCACGGATGGGACTTGGTCAGGGAAATGTTTATTCGCGTTCGTGGATTGTATACAAGAGCCCGTGTTGGACCACTTGTAGGGCAATATCGAAAGTTGTGGGGGTTGCTTAAGCACAGGTTTAGGTTTCTGTAACTTAAGACTTCCAACTCTTATGAGCCGTGAGGGTCCCATAAGAGAGTTCTCCTTACGAGTCGTGAGGATCTCGCAAGTGTATTTTCTCCTTAGGAATCGTGGGGATCCCTAAGTGTGTTGCTCCCTTGTGAGTCGTAAGGATCTCACGCGGGTGGTTGTTCCTTTACAAGGTCGAGAGGACCCTATAAGTGGTCTCTAACGAGGTTGCGCCCTTTCAGGTTTTCACAAACACTCGCCGGTAGTCCTGCTGTTTTTACTCACGGAGCCCTTTCGGGTTTTTCATCCATGCCCCTTTTGCTTATGGACATACCGTTTTTTTTTATTCTTTTTATTTTTATATATTTTTTTTCTCTTTTTTTTTATACGAGGTCGCGCCCTTTCGGGTTTTCACGAACACTCGCCGGTAGCCCTGCTGTTTTTACTCACGGAGCCCTTTCAGGTTTTCATCCGTGCCCTTTTTGCTTATGGACATACCGTCTTTATTTATTATATTTTTTTATTTTATTATTATTTTTTATTCATCTCGTCAGCCTAAGGATGCTGCGGTATTAGTTTAAAGACGTTTCGGTCCGCTATTAGTTTAAGGACATTTCGGTCCGCTATTAGTTTAAGGACGTTTCGGTCCGTTGGCCAGCTACTACTTCTAGAGTTTTGGGCTTGGGAAGATAGAGAGCGGACATAGTCGTCGTCATCTATCATTGACCTAGGCTGTGGCTCATTAAGCGTAGTATCTCTTTAGGAAGCGACCGTTTATTGGCCTGAAAGGCCTTTCACCGTGCATATCTATGAGTAGATAGGCCCCGCCCTGGTAGACCTTATCTATGACGTACGGGCCTTCATAGTTTGGCTCGAATTTTCCCCGCTTGGCGCGATTGGGGATCATAGGCCTTTTGATCACTAGCACAAGCTCGCCTTGGCGGAATGTCCTCAGTCGGGTCAGTCTTTCATATGAGCGCGTCATCTTTGCTTTATAGGCCTCCAGATTTTGTTGCGCCATGAGTCGTGTTTCTTCAAGGGCGTCAAGCTCCTCAAGCCGAAGGTGAGCATTTTCTTCGTCCGTCAGCTCGTAATGGACTGCCACTCGTAGAGAGGGTAACTCTATCTCGAGGGGGGGTACTGCTTCTGTCCCGAATACTAACGCATATGGTGTTGCGTTCGTGGCCGTTTTAAACGTAGTTCGATATGCCCAGAGAGCCTCTTGCGGTCTTTCATGCCAGTCTTTCTTATTTCGCGACATTGTTTTCTTCATGATCTTCGTCAAGGTCTTGTTGAAGGCCTCAGCTAGACCGTTAGCTCGCGGATTATAAACCGAGGAATATCTCCAATCTATATTGTGTTGTTGCGCGAAGCGACTGATCTTGTGGCTTCTGTAGGCTGGCCCGTTATCGGAGATGATCCGTCTTGGCGTTCCAAACCGGTATATGATGTGCGTCTTGAAGAAGTGGAGGATATTTTCCGTCTTCACTTCTCTTAACGGTACTGCTTCTGCCCATTTGGAGAAGTAGTCAGTCGTCGCCAGGATGAAACGATGTCCTCTAGACGATGCTGGTTCGATGGGGCCAACTAAGTCAGTTCCCCACATTTCGAACGGCCAGCTAGTCACCGTTGGATGTAATGGGTTTGGATGCTGATGGATGAAGTCCCCATGAATTTGGCATGAGTGGCACTGCTTCGCATATTCGAGGCAATCCTGAATCATCGTGGGCCAGTAGTAGCCCATCCGTTTTATCTTCATCTTCATCTTCGGGCCTGCTTGGTGAGAACCGCAGAGTCCGTCGTGAATTTCCTGGACGACCCTTTTCGCTTCGTCAGGTCCTAAGCATCTCAGCCATAGAGAATCAAATGACCTCTTGTACAGAGTATCATTGACGAAGGCAAAAGACAGAGCTCGTTTCATGAGCTGATGTCTTGTGGACGCTTCTTCGGGCATTCGGTGGGACTTAAAGTAGTCTATGAAGACTTCCCTCCAATCCTCGGCCTTTTCCCGGTCTTTTATTTGTAGAGCCATCTGCTCGCTCGCTCCTTTTTCTTCGGATGATTCCGGAGATATTTCTATTGGGGCAAGCACCCGACGGCTTTGCACCACGATTCTAACGTCATCGAGGTTCTCGTCAGCCAGTTCTTTAGCAAGTTTGGCCAATGCATCTGCTTTGCTGTTTTCCGTGCGCGGTATGTTTTCCAAAGTATAGGAGGGAATTTGAGTCAACAGTTGTTGCACTTTTTCACCGTACTTTACCAATTCTGGTTTGCATGTTTGGTAGTCGCCGTTTATTTGATTAACGACCAGTTGAGAATCCCCGTATATGAGGAGGTTTTCAATTCCCATGTCAATGGCGATCTCGAGGCCTGTTATCAGAGCTTTGTATTCGGCTTCATTATTTGTTCTCGGTTCTGTTAGGGAGAAAGCAAAGCGCATTATCCCTCCTTGTGGAGTCACAAAGATGAGTCCTACCCCCGATTTGATTATACGGGTACTTTGTTTGCGCTTCTTTACGGAAGATGCTCCATCGAAATAGAGCTCCCATCGGGTATCACCACCGTCGATCGCATCAAACGCATGTTCGTCTGGAAGATCGCAATTTAGAGGAGAATCGGTGGGTATGGTATGCTCAGCGAGGAAGTCGGCGATGGCCTGGCCTTTCACTGCCTTGAGAGGTTGGTACGTGATCGAGAACTCCATCAAGAGTAGGGCCCATTTAGCGAGTCGTCCCGTCAATATGGCCTTTGACATCAAGTATTTAAGGGGGTCCACCTTTGAAATGAGACGGACCTCATGCGCCAACGCGTAGTGCCTGAGCTTTGTTATCGCGAAGATCAACGCCAGGCAGTGTTTTTCGATGGGGGAGTAGTTGCTTTCTGCCCCCAGTAGAACTCGACTTAAGTAGTAGAGTGCTCTTTCTTTCCCTTGATCGTTCTCTTGTGCCCATAATGCGCCTAAAGAACCTTCGAGGGCGGCTGTATAAAGAATGAGAGGCTTTCACTTAACCGGAGCAGCCAACACTGGAGGGTTTTGCAGGTACTGTTTGATCTCGTCTAGTGCGTTTTGGCACTTTTGATCCCAGACAAACGGGGTTCCCTTCTTCATCAGGTGGCTGTAAGAACGGCACTTGCCTGAAAGATTGGCTATAAATCGCCGTAGGTATGCGAGTTTCCTTTGGAGAGACCGCAACTGTTTAAGAGTCCTCGGCGGAGGCATTTCCATGATCGCCTTGATCTTGGACGGATCTATTTCGATACCCCGGTGTCGGACGATGAATCCTAAAAATTTGCCCGAGGAAACTCCGAATGCACACTTAAGAGGGTTCATCTTCAAGTTGTATTGCCGAAGGCGTTGAAATACGGTCTTCAAATGCTCGAGATGTTCTTCGTATGATTTACTTTTAACCACGAGATCGTCGATATAGCATTCGACGATTTCGTGTATAAGGTCACCAAATATCTGCGTCATGGCTCTCTGGTAAGTAGCACAGGCGTTCTTTAAACCGAAGGGCATCACCTTGTAGCAGAATATACCCAAAGGAGTCCTGAAGGCGGTGTGCTTCTGGTCTTCGGGATGCATCTTTATTTGATTATATCCTGACGAGCCGTCCATGAAGGAGAAAACCTCATGAGTGGACGTATTGTCTATCATCAGTTCGGTGACTGGTACTGGAAAATCATCCTTCGGGAAAGCTTTATTAAGATCGCGGAAGTCTACGCATATACGCACTGTCCCGTTTTTCTTCATCACCGGGACGATGTTGGCGATCCATTCAGGGTATTGAACCTCCTGGATGAAGCCAGAGTCGATCAGCTTCTTGACCTCAGCATTGATGCTCATCTCAAGCTCGAGTCGCATTCTTCTCGGCGCCTGTTTGACTGGCTTGATGTTCGGGGATATCGCCAATTTGTGTACAGCAATTTCTGGATCTAGTCCCGGCATTTCAGAATAGTTCCACGCGAAGCAATCTCTATGCTGCAGAAGCACATCCTTTAACGCAGCTACCCTTTCTTCAGATAGTAGCTCGCTGATAAATGTCGGTCGCGGATCGTCTGCTGATCCCAACTCAATTTTCTTAAGGTTATCTGCAGTGGTATGGATTCCATCTTCCAGTTCTTTCGGCGCTGGTGGGAAATCTGAGATTACCTCATCGTTGTTGTTTTTGAAGCACCAGGGAAGGTCATCCGCGTTCTCGGGCTCTTCTTTTGATATTGTTATCACGTGACAAGTACGAATTCGCTTCCAATCCCAATGCGGAACTGGCTCTTCTTTCGTGGCCTTGGGCTCGTGCTTCTGTGGCGGCGTTACCTTCCAGTTGTCAGACAGAGCGAACTTGTCGAGCTGGTACTGATCTTCGACCCAATTCTTAAAGGTGAAGCGGTCTTCGAGCGGGTGCCCTATTACTCGATGGTAAGAGCAATAGTTTGGGTCAGAGACTTCGCTTGCTTGTTCGGGGTGCTTGGACTCCGACAGTGTGAGCATCTGATGTTTTAGAGCAAGCTCAAATATCCTCCTCATCTTATCCCGAGGAAAAGAGTATGCTCGACTCATTTTCTTCATGAGGGATAGATCAATAACGCTCGCCTCCCGTTTGCGTGACTTCTTAGCCCTGCTTTGTTGCTGTTGAGCGCATTTTTGTCCTTTCGACTTATTTCTGCTTTTGCGCTGAGCCTTCTTTATAACAGGTTGACAAGGAGCGGCATTTTCATCCTTTACGGCCTGTTGGAGAAGGCGTTGCGTCTTGGCTTTCTCGTAGATGGCCATCTCGCGGTTGTGATCATCTCGGACTTTTTTACCATCTTTCTTTATAAGTTTGTCCATTTGTTCCTCGAACGACGGACTGGGTTCCTTTGCATCTGGAACTTTCACTGGCTTAGGATTAGTGTCCTTCCATTGAGTATCCGCTTCTTCATCAAGGTCATACACGACGTAGCAGCCGGGTAGTAACTCTCGTTTCTTTGACCGGATGTATCCAAGCCCTTTTGTTTCCATTCTCCCACTAGGCAGTTTGCGTTGAGTCCCGGGAACGTTCCAGACCCTGTCATAGAATTTGGCCTCTCTAACGGTCTGTTTGAAGGATATCCCCTGGCGTTTCAGCAGCTTCTTCAAACCCTCTGTATAATATCTGGGAAGACGGATAGGCTGAAGCTTGTCGAGCGCAGGATCCACGCCATGCCAGATTTCTTTTTTCACCTTGGTTTCTTCAGAGCGGTAAAATAGAATTGCTTTTTCGCTTTCTCGTTTCGGAGGGATATAGAATGTCCGCAGCTCTTCTACACTGTAGATATTAAGTGCATCCAGTTCTTTATGATGCTCAGGCGGCACCATGGCGACTTGTAGACTTTGCTCTTCGTCAGCGGACATTTGTATTAAAGGTCGAGCAGAGAATACGGCATGGACTTCATCTTCCGAGTCGCTGCCAAAGATCAATGTAGGAGCCGATGGTCCCGGCTTGTTGTGTTGGGGCGGATCCGAATAAACCATCTCCTCTTCTTCCTCAGTATCACTGCCGAAGACAGGGATGGTAGCGTTAGTTTTATTCTCCGGCTTGTGACACTTCTCTGTGTCTTCGAAACTCGGTAAGAAGTATTTGGTATCTTCATATTTGCGGACCTCGTTCACAGAGAACGGGTTCAGTTCTCCCGTCACGGTATACTCAAAACCATCCTTAAAATACTTCATATACTGATGTTGCGTAGAAGGGATGATGTTGTACTCATGTAACCATGGTCGACCGAGCAAAGCGTTGTAACATGTCTTGGCGTCTATGACGTGGAACTTAATGTCCGTGACGAGTAGCCCGAAGCGTAGCGTCAGTATCACAGATCCAAGAGTCTTTGACGATTGGGAGTCGAACCCGGAGATGGTGATCTTGTCCCGAGCAAGATGCTGGACGCTCATGCAGATTTCCTTCAACACCCGTACGTTGAGTAGGTTAACAGATGACCCGTTATCGATCAGGATTTTGTCTATCTTTATATCATGGCAGTATCCCGAGAGATAGAGAGGGCGATTGTGTTCGCACGTCCCAAGTAGAAGGTCTTCATCGCCAAAAGTAACATCGGCCGTGTGCACTTCCTCCAATTCATCCTTCATCTTTTCCTCGACCAGGCATGCTTGGAATTGTTCTGGGTCTTGGAGCGCCTTAATCAACGAACCTCTCGCCTCTTTTGATAGCAAAAGGGCGTCAAGAATGCTGAGCTGTGAGGGCAGCTTCCTCAGATGTGCTAAGACGTTGTAATCCATCTTATTCTTCTTTGGTGGGTCTTTGGCAGCTAGCTCTTCCACCACTTAGTCATCTAAGACGATATCTTCAGAGGCCTTTTCTTTCCCTTTATCTTTCCTGTTCGAGAGTCCGAGGTTCTTTTCGGGTAGCGTGCGATTACGTAGCCGGATATTTTCGCAAACCTTCGGTTCTTCTTCTTTTCTCGAATCAGACTCTTTAAAGAGGGGGGCAAGTTCTAGCTCTTCATCAGAATCACTCCCAAATGTAGGCACTTGTGGTTTACCGGTGTTAATCGTGCAACAATCGCCAGCAGTTCTTTTAAGCCCTTCGGTTGTATTTCTTTGCTCCCGACGAGTTTTATGCTTTTCCCGCTTAAAGCATTGTCGATGAGCAACATATCCTTGCCACCATATATCGAAAGCTTTGCACTCTTGAGTGGGATGCGAAATCTTTTGATGATATAAGCAATAGGAGGGGTGCGTTTCCCTTTCACCAGTGACGTTTCCTTCAGAGGATGGTAGCTTCATGCCCATTGATATGGCCTTAGCAAACTTTTTCCTCATCTTGAATTGGTTTTTTTCGGTAGCGGAGGTGTTTTGCTCTAGCGGGATCGTCTCAGCTCTTTCATCAATTCGCTGGCGCTTGGCCTTTTCAAATATAGCCGTCTCGCGTTCTCGATCAGCTTTACTTTTCAACCGAGCTTCATTAAGGAATGCGTCAATTACCTCATCTGATAGCCCCAGAATTTTTGATTTAGGATATGCCCCCAGCTTTTCGGTGTAAGGAGTTTCCTCATCGTTCGTGATCGAATGGGAAATCATATGACAGTTCGCCACGCATTCTTCGGATTCATCAGATGAACTTCTTCCCTCGTCTTCTTCTTGAAAGACGTGATTGAGGAACTCCTGGAGCATAATGGGAGTCCGTGCCTTCTGATTGTATTCCTCCAGCGCGTCAATTTGTTTTTGTAAGTCCGTGCGCTTGTCGCCGGGCTTCACGGGCTTCTTAGATTTCTTCTTCTTCTTTTTCGAAGATTTTGACGACTGGCTGCAAGTGTTTGAGCCACCACCATCGGTCTTTGGAGTTGGACGTGGCTTCAACATCCCTTCAATGACCTGCGGTTCCAACGGGTTCTTCCACTTGATCGCTGGACATGTCTGAAGATCGTTTAGCATCCTCTTTGTCTTGGCTGATAATACAACCTCCCAAGGAGCTTCTTCAATGACGGAGCATGTTGCCCCCGGCGTATTCGTCCCCTTAGAG
The DNA here is from genome assembly GCA_030015575.1 of Agapanthus africanus. NCBI lineage: Eukaryota > Viridiplantae > Streptophyta > Magnoliopsida > Asparagales > Amaryllidaceae > Agapanthus > Agapanthus africanus. The sequence goes on along the minus strand of CM057350.1, from coordinate 122,321,066 downwards.
GTGTGTGGCTGCGGGGGATTCACCTTCCATTTGTCGGATAACGCGAACTTGCCCTGTCGGTACTGGTTTTCAAGCCAATTTTTGAAAACGTAGCAGTCTTCGATCGGATGGTCTAGTACTCGATGGTAAGGACGGTAGTTGGGTTCGTTGACGTCACTTGGTTGTAACGGACGTTTTGGATCCGCCAAATTTATGAGTCTGTTGCGCAACGCCAGCTCGAATAACCTCCTCGTTTTATCGCGGGGAAAGGAATAAGGACGTCCCATCCTATCCTCAAGGGGTACGTATTGGCGCATATTATTTTGACGAGCCACTGGCTTCGGGTCGCTCGGTTGTTGTTGAGCATTAGCGACGATGATCGCTTTTCCCTTCCCTTTGTCATTTCGGGAGTCCGGCCTTGGAAAAGGAGGTTTATGACCCATCTAATCCATCTGTGCTAATTTGTCGATCAAGGCTTGGAAGGTAGTCGGCTTGAAAAACATCATAAACTGCGAGATGGTTGCTTGTGGATCGAGGGTTCCCACAAACATACCCACTGCGGGAGCTTCTTCAATGCACTGCTCACACTTTGACCACAAGTTCCGCCACCGTATAGCGTACTGAACTCACGTCTCGCCGGGTTTTACCCTAGCGTTAATCAGTGACGTCATCGGGGTACGTTTACTGGCGCTTGCAAAACGTTGAGTAAACAGCAGCTCCATCTCTGCGAAGGTTTTAATAGAGTCGTTCGGGAGCTCAGAGTACCACTCGAACGCCGTATCTGATAAACTTCCAACAAACTGGCGAAGCAACAACTTGTCATCACCGCCGGTGTTGCCGCAGAGTGCCCTGAACTGGGCAACATGCTGATGAGGATTGCCCGTCCCCTTGTAGACATGGAACTTGGGAATTGTATAACCTGGCGGGTACTTGATTTGATCGTACCAACTCGGGTATGGTCTCCCTGTTTTTACGACCTGGCCGGCTGTTTCGGTTGCATGATGAACCCGTATTTGCTGGGCGATGTATTCATCCAAATCAACTTTGGAGATTGTATCCTCTTTAGTTGTGCACAGAACTGGTGGAGGATTCGACGTCTCTCCCCTATCGTCTTCAAGAATGATTGGGGGATCTTCAGCAAGCGGATCTTGTTGAATCATCATACCCACCATATCCTGGAATAGGAGGGTCATTTTCTTTATGTTGGCTGCCTGCTCCGCAGCTTCTTTATCTTTTTTCTCCAGTACGCGATGAAGGAATTCAGCGTCCGTTTCTTGTTCTTGACGCTCGTCCGAGGATATTTCAGGGGTTTCTTTTGGCCCTGTAAGTGCGGCCATAGCGTTCATCATTTCTTGGAGCTTCTGCTGCTGCTCCTGAGCCTTGGTCACTGACCTCGTGTGCGGTCTATGACCTGTTGATATGCGGCTATCTTCTTTTCCCGATGCCATGTAAACCGTATGAACTGTTATGCCCCCTGACTTGGGGCGTTTAAGTTCACTATTTTTAACTTTTGCCGCTAACGCGGGAGTTTTCTCTGGCCTCCTTCTTTTGTGGGCCGTTGAGGTTAAAGGAACCGTTGAAGGGGACATCCTAGCAGCTGCTGTCCCCCGCTGTTTAATGGGACGGTCCTCGTCTTTTTCCACCTTTGCCTTTTTTCGTTGACGGGAGTGATCCGTGTCGATAACGGAGTCTTGAACCCTCCGCCAAACTTTATAAATTCTTGAGGATAGCCGTTGAGGGGGCTGTTCTTGCTTTGTTTCTGGGGCTTTCTCCGCAGGCGGAGGAGACCTTTTCAGTGTAGCGGTTGGAGAATTCTTCCGTACCCTCCTCAGCAGTTGAAAGCTGTTCCCAGTTGGAACAGCAGCACTGACTTCCACCACTGGAGCCGGTGGAGTTAGCCCTGAGGGAGAGTTGCCCCCTGCCTTCCTCACTCGTTCCCAATGGCGACGTCGAGCACGGCGAGCCGTTGGGATTGGCTAAGAGATTGAGATAGTTTCTTTTTACCCCCTGTCTGAATGAGGCGCCGCCGGCATTAACCTCTTAAAGACTGAGGTTGTCTTTCGAGGGGTGATATTCAACCTGCCGAAGACGGATCCTTGAGAAGGGGCAGGAGCAGGAATCGTCAGTCTTGAAAAGACTGACTCTTTGACAGGGGAAGCCGTCTTGACGACTTCTGGAGCAGCAGTTATTGCTTTCCTTGGGACAGCCAATTTAGAGTTCTGATTTAGCCTGGTAAAAACAGAGGCTGTCGGTTTGGTAGTGGGCGACCCGTTGACAGGGGTCGTCGTAGCAGTGAGCCGGTCGAAGACCGACTTCTTGTTCACTTCCGGTGCAGGCATGGGCGCAGAGAAGCTTGTAGGTGGGATCATGGTCCCGAAGAACAGACCAGTGGTGGCTTGGGTCACCTGGTCTACCGGCAAAGCGAGGAAGGAAGCCACTTGGGGTCCATATACTACACCTCCTGGTGAGGTGGAGCGTCCGTTGCAGTGGCACTTCGAGCAGTTGGTGCAATTAGAGGCCATTGAATCTTGAGTTCTGCGCCAGGCAAAAGACCAAATCTTAGTAACTTGAAATCCAAAGGCAACCGTTAACAAACCGCGATTGGTTCGCGAAGACGACACACGAAGTGTGGAGTGGAAAGAGGAAAAGGTCCCACCGGGCGTGCCAGAATCTGTTCCCCTCCGAAGGACGGCGCACAGGACCGCGATGTCCTGACGCTGAGATTCGGGGCAGATACTATTTGGTTTTATCCGTCCACCTCTCCGAAGATGCCAAGTTGATTTATGGCACCATGTATCGGAGCTTTAGACGGATGCGGCCGATGTAGCAGACTTTGTCAGATTCCCCCTCGTTTGAGTGGTTTTTGATTGTGGGGACGCTCTTCCCTGCAGGCGCAAGCCCCTGCAGTTAATTACGCTACCGCATCGCGGTAACAACTTTCTCCTTCTCCGGAATTTCACTTCGTGTCGTGTGTGTTTGTTTTGTTTGTGGTTGCCCGTGGATTGTATACGGAGACTGAATAATGCCGTCGCCCGTAGGACGTGGACTAGTCCAAATCCGTATTTACTTAGATTTGGGTTTGGTGTTTTTAGTTTAAGGATGCATTAGTCGCGTTGCGGCTAAGATCAACTTAAACGTTTGTTAAGGATACAATAGTCCTGTTTGAGACTAAGATCAACTTAACGTGATAATCCATTTAATATCTGGCCATCGGGACTCGTCACCTCTCTAACGTCGTTGAAGGATTACAATGGCAGATGTCAGAGGAGTTCAGAGATGTACCCTTGAACCAAAGTCGATTTGGAGTTTTATAGTCCATTTAAATGTTTAAGGATACGTTAGCCGTATTTAGGGCTAAGATCAACTTAAACGGGACCGTTTAGATCCGGCAAAAGAGCATTTGGGAGCTCTATTGTTCCAGTTTAGAGACGTAGTGGTCCATGTTCCAGTTTAGGGACGTGGTGGTCCACCATTAGTTTAGGGACGTTTCGGTCCAACATTAGTTTAGGGACGTTTCGGTCCAATATTAGTTTAGGGACGTTTCGATCCACGAGTTTAAGGACCCCGCAGTCCGTATTGATGTGTGGTCATTGGGACCCATCACCTCTTTGACGTCGTTGAGGAATTACAACGATGGATGTCAAAGGAGTTCGGAGATGTACCCTCGAACCGGATATAAATTGATTTGAGAGAGCATTTGTGCTCAGTTCAATTTAATTTAAGGACTTACGGCCAGAATTGGGCTAAGTCCAGTTGAAAATGTTCAACATTTTATTTATTTTTAGTCCATTAGACCTGTGCTAGGGTTTTGCCCACACTTAAATAATGCATTGCATTACTTCTACTTTCTTGTTTGGGCTCTGCCTGTAAGTGCACGGCGGCGCCCCGGCCGTCAATCCGACGGCCAAATGCGGAAGCGGTGAAAAACTTTAATTTTGCGGACTTAGCAAACCGGCACCACCGCGCACTAAACCCCGGATCGGGCCATTAAACTAGGTCCTAGCTAACAACAAGACGGGTTAGATATACCGAGTGATCCGAGTCCTCCGGTCTTCTCGTCATCGTCCCGATCTCCCGCGGAAACTCCGGTCGTCGCCTCCTTGCCGGAAGGGCACCACATCGCCTGCATCTTTTACGGGCTCCCACCTCTATACCGAGGCAACTCGGGCATGAAGCTGGCAAGTCGACATGTCCAAGAAGTGCTGTAGAATGTAGTGTAGATGATGCTTGTCTCTTTGGGGTTATGTTGCCTTGATGGAGGAATCAACAAGAAATGAACTTGGGGATTTTGGTAGCAATGGAAAAATGAGATGGATGATTAATTTCTTTCACCAAAATGAAACCTCTCATTTTTCTCTCCTCATCAAAATGTGTGGCCGACCACTACCATGTGAGAATGGTGGAGGGATATGAAACAAAATCAAGAGGGAGGTGAGTGTAGGAGAAAGAGAAGGTGACCATATCCAAAGACAAGAAAACATCAACCATACTTCTCACATTAAACCCATACCCTCTCATTAATCACAATTAATGCAAGAGAATCAAAATGATGGTGGAAAAGATATGATGCTATCATAATGAATACATATGCAAGAAACCCCCTCCACAAATGTTATCTGCACAAATGCAAATAACCCCCTCCATCGGAAAAGTCCGGCCGGGAAAGAACAAACGAAAACCGGCCGGAACGGAATGCAAACTGGCAACTCCAGAAAACTGGTCCCGTAGTAAATTACAGGAAAACCCCAATACTGTGCATACACACCCGCATCTGTATTCCGTCCGGATACAAATGCAAAGAGACAAAATCTACACTGTACTAAACTAGGATCCGGCTTAAACCAAAGCCGGCTAGTAATATCCGTTCGATCCTGATCCGTGTAATACCGCACGTATCTGATCGAACCCTGCCATATATCTATACGGCCTCTAGTACAAACCGTCCGATCCTGATCCGTGCAATACCGCACGTATCTGATCGGACCCTGCCATATCTCCATACGGCCTCTACAGCGTTTCGCCCGAAAGCTGAGTGACTGAAGGTGTGGTGGACTCTAAAGACTCGTCAATACTATGGCTGTGGATTTAACCACCAGCACGTCAGAGGTATAAGCCAATACGTGACGGGCCACCAGCTATTGACTAAAAGGGACGTCGATGAGCGAACTCATCCTGACACCCTACTGAGCCTGTCAGTGACAATATCCGTACAGTCCGGTCCGTTCGTCTATGAGCATCGCATGTCGGGCCTAGGGGGTAGGTAAAAGTCAGACCCCCAAAAGCGGTACAAGTCGTGTCGGAGTGTAGCCCAGAACACCCTGAGATACTACTGGAATACCTACCAGTAAATCTCCTGCCTTGGCCAAGGACTTCGTGTAATGGCTCTCCTAGACACAGCGCGACCTCACCCCCAATACCGGGAGAGACGAACCCCTGAAGATCCGCTCACTGCCTCCATGTGGCTCGGGACTGTACCCAACTAAAACCTGTTTGCACGACTCCTTTGAGCCGTGGTAGGGTAGTAATCAAAGCACAGTGGGAACTCACACGAGACAAATGACGATCCCCAGGTCAATGAACTAACCTGTACACATGTCACCTGGGAACTGCTATCTGACGTCAGGTATAAGACCAACTAGCATGTTCCCGGCGAGTCCTGTCCGGTGTACTCATAACCCAATGAGCACCTGTATACATCTTAGGTGAACCAACTGACACCAGTGGCTTGTGAGACCGGCCACCGCCCCTCGTCGGGGTCTCGACTGTATACACTAGTCTACTCTGGAGAATCGATGCCCTGTCTCGAAACTCCCACGACTAGGGACCTTTTAAGGATGTGCTTATAGACTCCAGCTCCCACTTATATGATCGCCCTCATACTGCTGGCAGTCAAGCAAGAATCCTAGGGGCTCTATCAACGTGCAATGGCGACCTGTCAGGTCACCTAAAGCAGTACACGATGATAAAGGTAAACCAGATAGCATACTATCATCTCGAGTAAGACTGTCTTACCGGGATAGGTCCTCTCTCAATCATCGCAATCACGTGCCTGTGATCCAATAATTGACTCTGAGGGCAATATCTCCAACAATCTCCCACTTGCACTCAAGGCTAATTATTGCGATGTCGCATACTCACAGCCCGTGTGATACCGAGCACCCAACTCCTCTACTAGTCAGTCTCACAAAACCTGTTTGCGAAACTCTTGCGATCGAGGAATAGCCTCAGTGAGTGGATCCGCCTTGATGTTTCTTTCTATGTCTCTCTATATCTCAAGTTCGCGGAGAAAGCCATCTCCCGAAATGAGCAATACCTGTCTTTGAATGTCTGGATGTCTGATGGGACCGAGCTCATAAATGAACTCCAAATCCAAACTTCTTAGACTGTATCGTCAACTGAACTTAATCAGTATCCTGCGCCATGCCTTCCTCAGTATTGCCTTGGACCACCTGTCCAAAATACTGCCCCTTGTCAGAAGGAAAACTACAACTCTGACAACCTCCTTGTCGTCCATGTCACCTTGGAAGCCTGGAATGATAACTGTCTCCCAAATGAAGCTGTCGTTATCATATCCCTAGAACATCCACTTATGTTCTAAAACTGCTTCCGACTGTTTCTCCAGGATTGGATCAATATCAACTTATTGCATCTAGTGCAAGAACAACATCTGGTGTGGTACTTGACATCTCATGATTGACTCAATTGCCTAAGAAAGTGATCTGCCAATCATGCACATCCCTCTCTACTTTAGTCTATAAGACACCTTTAGAGAGGGTGACTCCATCACCTGCAGGTACACTACCGTGCTAGGAGTCGTCCATTCTAAATACTCATAGAATGCTGTCAAAGTACCCTGATTGGGAAACCACCCAAATCTAGATCTAAAACTATAGATCTAGTAACCAGTATGTCTTATATAATGTCCAAGTCCTTTGTGGAGAAAACACCGTGTGACGACCAAAGTATAACCGATCGTAGTATAGGAATATCACTTCCTACTACCTTCTCAACAGATCCATCCCCTATTCTGATGACGTCAAACCTATGACTGTCACATCAGAAATAGATGATCTATCTCCGCTATATCTGCTTTAGTCTATAAATAGACATAAGCCTGATGTCCACCAATGCTTCCGCTGCTCCCACTGACTACGACAACCCTCTGGCAGAGTCATATAGATGTGCACTTCTAAAGCTAGTTTAGAACGACGCTATACTCATCCTCCTACCGGGTCTCGCAGCCTGGAACAACAGCAATGGCAAGCGTGGGTAAACAAGAACTTCCCTGTCACCGTCCTTGAGGCTACCGGAGTACCTCTCGGGTGCCTGAAGTTACCCACCTTATCTGCGGAGTGGCCAATAGAATGTCAAATTAGATTGAATCTTTAGGTTCCTTATCAAATCTTCAGTAATCGTTTGCGGTTCTGGAATCACTTCCAGTTCTACCATACTCCCACTACTGTTTTTTTTGAAAAAATCCATTTTTATTAAAACTGTGGCGAGTCAAGAACAATATCACTATTGATCTTTCTTATGGTAGAAAGTCAACCCTCGTCATAGCCTGGGTCAACCCACAAACAGCCATTACAGAAACGTGCCTTGAGTTATCCAGAGTCTGGTTTTAATCATAAGCCGGACAACTCCCCGTACCTTAACAATGTTAAGATATGAACTGTACTATATCCAATATAGAACCAGAGGCACTGATTCAATTGAACCAGATTCGAATCATGCAGCTATCTCCAGTGCATGTCAACTAAATGGAGAGAGGCCGATCAGCGTTACTCAACTTAGGAATGCTTCCAATTATGAGTAACCTGAAAGAGAAGCAATTTCTCTTTATCATTACTATCAACTGAATACCATACATAAGTATCTACATCTTCGATCGCCTTGAAGAATCCCGATACTTGCTACACCTGGTTCTCTACTCTATTCAAATACCTATAACTCCTCAAAACTTAGACCCTGTGTTTCTACGAAACACATGTCTAAGAACTAGAGAAGTTAAAAGTAAACAGAATATAGTATGAGGACCAACCCCTCTGTCCTAATGGACACTGGACAACATACAATACTCTGTATAAGTCCGCCGAGTCTAACAACTCTTTCACTGTGTGTCGAAGGTTGAAAACTGTACTTATGGTTAAGAAGAATTACACCGCTGTTTAATGCTCCTTACCTAACCATCCACTGATATAGGTAAATGTCACTGACATAATCTCAAAAAGTATATCTCACTCTATGAAAATAGACGTACAGATATATCGATTTGAAATTGGTACATAACAACGGATATTCAAAACCAAATATTTGCCGACCGGCAAACAGCCCAGGTGATCTCCTCAAATATCACCGATTACAACGAATCCCGATGTAATGAGGATGATCACCCAATTCCCAATAACTTACTCCCACTCATCATCTGTAAAACCATACAGATGTGAGAATCAAACCTGGTAAATACATACCCTGGAGCAAGTGTCCAATCGGGAAATCAGTTTTCTTTTAACAGTACACAGTTGAACTGAAACATTGAAATGTTTCAATGGGGTATCCTGGTATTCTTAGTAATGCCTCTACCATTATCCAGATTCACAACTATAACCGTATAATTCTTTGCCACCTCTCCAAATCCCTTTATATGTCTTTAGTCATTACCTTCTGCACACGCCTTTAGGCCAATTGGTTTTCTTCCTTCCCTACCGTTCGGCACCAGCCTATGGTTTGGAAGAAGACTATCCAATAAGCATAATGGGTGTACTGTCCTAGTCCTAGGAGCACTCGCAACGCGAGAGAAGGTGAAGATAAAAGACAACCGAATAAACCTTATTCCTATTTCTCCTGGACCAGAATCCATCCCCGAACTGGAACAAGTTCCTTTCGAGTTCGTATATAACCATACGATGGAGTATCCAATAAACTGTGGATCTTCGTAGTGATACGGAGTGTCCTGGAGAAATACAAAGGTGATTTAGGATTGGCGAAGAAATACTTGGTTTGGTCGTGAATATCAGTCGCAATTTACTTTGCCCTCTTACTAATCCCTTGCTTTGTCTTAATCTTAATACCTTCTGCACACCGTTTAGGCTAATTGGTTTTCTTCATTCCCTACCGGTCGGCACCAGCCTAAGGTTTGGAAGAAGACTATCCAATTTGCGTAATAGGTGTACTATCTCCTAAACCAAGGAGTACTCGCAACCTGAGAGAAGGAAAAAAGGAAAAGACAACTGAATAGTCCTATTCTTTTTCTCCAGAACCAGAAACCATCCTCGAATAAATTCCTTCGAGTTCGTATCTAACCATACGATGGTTTTGTCCAATGGAAGTGGACGTTCGTAGTAATACGGGGTGTCCTGGAGAAAAGGGTAAAGGTAGGAGTGGCAATGAGGTTTGCGACTCTGACAATCCAAAAGCCAGTGTTAAGAAGGTTCGGTCAACTTGGTCTCTGAGTCATAGTCTTAGGGTCAGGTCAATGGTCGCTGCCAAAGAGAGAGAGAAAAGAAACACTCAGCGTGCACTCTAACCTAGATCAGAATGGTTACCAATTTATCTAATCTGGAAACCTCCCACTGTACCTCAAACTCTCCTCCAAACCTGAAAGAAGAATTAGTCGGGGTCACCCGAGGAGTAAACCAACTCATCAGTGGGAATCGGGATCCAACTATCATCGCATGATAACGTGACGGAATCCGCTCACGGTATTACACTCCAGAAGGTATGCGCATATCTGGCAAGTTTCAGTTCTTTTGAAACTCCCGATGTGATTTTTACCCCATGCTCTTATGACCTTGACTTTGGCCAACAAATCATAAGTCACATGTCAAGTTCCACCCGTCATTCTCCAGGTTAATTTGAATCCACCCGTACCTACCCTTGACTTTGGCCAACAAGGCAGTACGACTGTTCCAAACCAACGCATCTATCTATGCTGCATATGAATAACCAACAGCTACCAAACACTGTGCCTTGACTTTGGCCAACAAACACAGCTTGAATACTATTGACTACCCATATGAAACGACGGAGGGCTACGAATGGTTTCTGGCGAAAACCTTTAACGTAATGAACTTGATATCGTTGAAGGAACGGATAGCTTTTTAGAAAATATAGTGACGAAAACCTTTACTAAAGAGGTCACTCCCGGTGAAGGGATCCCGGCTCTTTCCCCGTAGAATGGGGTGCAGGATACTCCAAATGAATACCACGATGCAAAGCAAAAGTAATCGGCTATAGTGAAGTTAATGCCCTGACGCAAACTTCTGTCCAAGGGGTCACTCCCGGTGAAGGGATCTCGGCCCTTGCCTCGTCGACTGAGGAGCAGGATATTCCAAATGAATACCACGATGCAAAACAAAAGTGAACGTCCTTGCAATAACAGCTTTTTGAAAAGTGTTCCAACAACATCAGAACAGGTTTGTTTTAACTTGCATTGATCCGAATCAACGCAGTCCCATCAATTGATCACACCACAAAGAACGAAAATATACTGACGTACGTATATGCCATCCGCATTCGCCACTGGGTCCCGTCATCACTTGTTAGGTTAGCTAACTAACGGCAGAGCGGGGACTGGACTAGCGCGGATGAAAAACATATACAACATCTACTAATATATATACCAATATATTATATTTCGCTCAAGGCGTGAATAAAATGCAACATCACAGAAATGTACAGCATCACAGAATAATACAGATATCTGGGATCCCCGGGTTTCACAGAGCTACTACTGAAAACCCGACGTTCCCCTGGTCGTGTGGATAGCCTGTGCAATGAAAACCTAGACCCCTACGGGCGCGGCAAGTCACCCGCCAAAACCTGAAGCGAGGCAGCCCCCTTCAGCGCCGTGAATGGACCACCCAGCACTTCACGGAATCCGGTAACTTGGGCACCCCTCCTGGGTCAGCCTGTACCCCCTACGAGTGCAGCGAATAGCCCGCCAATTCCAGACTGAAGCCCCCTCCGTCTCAATGCCCTGAGATGCGGGCCCGTTGCCCTCTAGAACCCGGCTATCCGTGCACCCCTCCGCGGGGTAGCCCTAGTACAGAAAGTAAAATATACATACAACGGGTACATCGACCGCAACCAGGTCGTGCCCCAAAAGAATAATACAAACAGGCAGTGACGGCAGTCCACATGTCGGACGCTCGCCCCGCAATATCAAATGTACATAATACAACAGAAACTGTACTAGCATTGCATCCAGGCTATCCCCACGACCGATCCGCAACATCACAGCAAAACACAGAACATCAACGTGAAAATCACGTTCGCAAATCCGTCTAACCGGGCTATAGCAGTTAGACCGGATTTACCGATCGAGTGACATTCACGGTCGCAGATATAATGTAAATACTGTGAAATAATGTGTTTAAAATATCCGATCGATCAAAAATTAAAAAGTGGGCCCCCAAGCAATACTGTAGCACTCACAGAAAATCTGGGCCCAATATTAATATTCCAAAACCCATAAAATAAGCCCAGAAGCCCACTGGAAAAAATGACACAGTGAAGACACCAAAGTGCGGCGGAACCGCGGCCCAAGGGGGGTTTTGGCCGCGGTCCCGCGCTTCAGTGATCGAGTCACTGCGTCGAATTTTTACAGCAGTCTTAGAACTCCCTGCACATCATTCTGAGACAACCTGAAAAATTTTTAGACTTCAAAAAATTTCAACAGAAAACTGATGTGAACAAAAAAGCAAGTTTTGGAATTTTGGTCGATCGGAAATGTAAAACACATCAAACGAAGCTAGACGAAGTTAATGGCGAAGCTCTGATACCACTGTAAGTGCACGGCGGCGCCCCGGCCGTCAATCCGACGGCCAAATGCGGAAGCGGTGAAAAACTTTAATTTTGCGGACTTAGCAAACCGGCACCACCGCGCACTAAACCCCGGATCGGGCCATTAAACTAGGTCCTAGCTAACAACAAGACGGGTTAGATATACCGAGTGATCCGAGTCCTCCGGTCTTCTCGTCATCGTCCCGATCTCCCGCGGAAACTCCGGTCGTCGCCTCCTTGCCGGAAGGGCACCACATCGCCTGCATCTTTTACGGGCTCCCACCTCTATACCGAGGCAACTCGGGCATGAAGCTGGCAAGTCGACATGTCCAAGAAGTGCTGTAGAATGTAGTGTAGATGATGCTTGTCTCTTTGGGGTTATGTTGCCTTGATGGAGGAATTAACAAGAAATGAACTTGGGGATTTTGGTAGCAATGGAAAAATGAGATGGATGATTAATTTCTTTCACCAAAATGAAACCTCTCATTTTTCTCTCCTCATCAAAATGTGTGGCCGACCACTACCATGTGAGAATGGTGGAGGGATATGAAACAAAATCAAGAGGGAGGTGAGTGTAGGAGAAAGAGAAGGTGACCATATCCAAAGACAAGAAAACATCAACCATACTTCTCACATTAAACCCATACCCTCTCATTAATCACAATTAATGCAAGAGAATCAAAATGATGGTGGAAAAGATATGATGCTATCATAATGAATACATATGCAAGAAACCCCCTCCACAAATGTTATCTGCACAAATGCAAATAACCCCCTCCATCGGAAAAGTCCGGCCGGGAAAGAACAAACGAAAACCGGCCGGAACGGAATGCAAACTGGCAACTCCAGAAAACTGGTCCCGTAGTAAATTACAGGAAAACCCCAATACTGTGCATACACACCCGCATCTGTATTCCGTCCGGATACAAATGCAAAGAGACAAAATCTACACTGTACTAAATTAGGATCCGGCTTAAACCAAAGCCGGCTAGTAATATCCGTTCGATCCTGATCCGTGTAATACCGCACGTATCTGATCGAACCCTGCCATATATCTATACGGCCTCTAGTACAAACCGTCCGATCCTGATCCGTGCAATACCGCACGTATCTGATCGGACCCTGCCATATCTCCATACGGCCTCTACAGCGTTTCGCCCGAAAGCTGAGTGACTGAAGGTGTGGTGGACTCTAAAGACTCGTCAATACTATGGCTGTGGATTTAACCACCAGCACGTCAGAGGTATAAGCCAATACGTGACGGGCCACCAGCTATTGACTAAAAGGGACGTCGATGAGCGAACTCATCCTGACACCCTACTGAGCCTGTCAGTGACAATATCCGTACAGTCCGGTCCGTTCATCTATAAGCATCGCATGTCGGGCCTAGGGGGTGGGTAAAAGTCAGACCCCCAAAAGCGGTACAAGTCGTGTCGGAGTGTAGCCCAGAACACCCTGAAATACTACTGGAATACCTACCAGTAAATCTCCTGCCTTGGCCAAGGACTTCGTGTAATGGCTCTCCTAGACACAGCGCGACCTCACCCCCAATACCGGGAGAGACGAACCCCTGAAGATCCGCTCACTGCCTCCATGTGGCTCGGGACTGTACCCAACTAAAACCTGTTTGCACGACTCCTTTGAGCCGTGGTAGGGTAGTAATCAAAGCACAGTGGGAACTCACACGAGACAAATGACGATCCCCAGGTCAATGAACTAACCTGTACACATGTCACCTGGGAACTGCTATCTGACGTCAGGTATAAGACCAACTAGCATGTTCCCGGCGAGTCCTGTCCGGTGTACTCATAACCCAATGAGCACCTGTATACATCTTAGGTGAACCAACTGACACCAGTGGCTTGTGAGACCGGCCACCGCCCCTCGTCGGGGTCTCGACTGTATACACTAGTCTACTCTGGAGAATCGATGCCCTGTCTCGAAACTCCCACGACTAGGGACCTTTTAAGGATGTGCTTATAGACTCCAGCTCTCACTTATATGATCGCCCTCATACTGCTGGCAGTCAAGCAAGAATCCTAGGGGCTCTATCAACGTGCAATGGCGACCTGTCAGGTCACCTAAAGCAGTACACGATGATAAAGGTAAACCAGATAGCATACTATCATCTCGAGTAAGACTGTCTTACCGGGATAGGTCCTCCCTCAATCATCGCAATCACGTGCCTGTGATCCAATAATTGACTCTGAGGGCAATATCTCCAACACTGCCCATAAAAGATGCAGAGCATCAATTCTGCATCTTTTTATTTTGGGCTCTGCAAGGCATCTGCATAGCATTTTATTATTTTTTTTTTGGGCTTTGCCCATTTATAAATGATGCAGAGCATCAATTTAATTAGGCCTGTTTGGTCTTTTAATTGGGCTTGGCCCTGCATCACATTTGTAGGCGCTTTGCGCCACTCACTGAGCGCAAGCGCTTGTGGTGAAGACACGTGTCATGCTCTGGTGAGCGCAAACGCAACAGTGCAGTGCGCTGCGCTAGTGCGCTGCGCTGTTGCGCTGCTGACACGTGGCGCGCTCTGGTGAGCGCAAGCGCAACAGAGCAGTGCGCTGCGCTGTTGCGCTGCTGACACGTGGCGCGCTCTGGTGAGTTGCGCCAACTCCAGAGAGCAAAGCTCTTATTTCAAGAGCGCATAGCGCAAGTGGTTTAGATGCTGACACGTGGCGCTCTCCCAAGAGCGCAACAGCGCAGTTTGCAAGTGCAAAGCACCAAGAATCTTTTAGATTCAAGAACAGAAGTGCAAAGCACTATTTGATTTCTTGATCTAATTTAGATCAAAGAAAAATAAGTTTTTTCTTGTTTTTCTTATCTCAGAGAACCAAAGGTTCATGAAAAATGCAAAGCACTATTTTTGTTTTATTTTATTTTTATTAAAGATCATTGATCTTGTTTTTAGATCTATGATCTATTCATAAGAGAACTTTCTCTTTTTTTCTAAAGGTTTTTACCTTTTTTATTCTTGAGGAGTTTCTCAGAGTTCTCTTCTCTCCTTTTTTTTTAGAAAGATATTGATGCCTTTTAATTGAGGCCTAGGGTCCTTTTTATAGTGCCCATAAATTAGTTAAATTTGTTAAAAAGATCTTTCTCTGAGTGATTTGGGGAATTTTCCCCACCGTTGGATGTTTGATCCAAGGGCTTCTGCTTTGCAGAAGAAAATCTTTTTGTTTTAACAAGAACAGAAAAGATTTCTTAAAATTTTAATTCTGTTTGGCGCAGATGCCCCAGCGCGTGACACGTGTCGCGCAGCGCACAGCGCAGCGCAACTGCGCTAGCGCATCTGCGCTGACACGTGTCGCGCAGCGCAGCGCCTGTGCAACTGAAGCGTTGCTTCCTTTAATAGAGCTTTGCTCTGATTGGGCGCGCCTTCTTGGGCGCTGCACTGACGTATTAGCGCCTGACATGTGGCGCGTTGCGCCCGAGATTTGAAACGTTGCTTCAAAGTTTTGAATTTTGAATTTCAACAGAGTTTTGCTCTGATTAGGCGAAACGGCTTTGCCCGCTCTTACCTCGCTGGAGTCTCGCATCATTATGCCACCAGGCCCTTATGCCCGATGTGCGTCTGAACGGATGGCGAAACAAAGCATCCACTCCTTTTCGGCTCTTATCGAAGATCTTCGTGCTGGTAATTCGATCACAGCCGAAGAATTTGCTGCTGAAGCCAACATCTTTTTGCCCTTTCTCGCCACTTATCACGATGAAACCTTGGTGCATGTCTGGATCGAGTATTGTTGCCGAGTGGAGACTTGCTTACATGGTCTTGAGTGCGTACGCCTTCCCTCAGAGGTCATTGCTGCAAAGACGAACGTGCGGGGGCTGATTGAACGGTGCACCGCGAATCTTCAGTCCTGCGAAAAGAGGCTCAATCGGAAGTTTTCGGAGAGGGAGTTATCTTCGAATGCTTTGGGGGAACTTCAAGCCTAACTCACTACTAAGACCACTCGTGCGAATGAACTTTGGCGAGTGCTTCAAGAAGCTATCACGGAGGTGGTAGCTCTTGATAAAACCGTTATTTTTACCCGCGAGATGGTTGAAACTCACAAAGTAGATGAAAAGGAGCTTGAGAGTCGGCTCGCCTCGTCCCAGGCTCAACAGTCTCAGGCGGAGACTCATCTCGTGTCGATAACAAAACTTGAAGCCGAGACCCAGAGGAAGAAAGATGAACTGATGAACTTATTACACCGTCCGCCGGCTTAAAGATTTTTTTTTGTATATTTTCCTTTTCTTGTATTCACTCCTGAATGAGAGAATATCCATTTTGATTCTTTTTATGAAATGTATCTTGTATTCATTTTGAATTCATGAATAATAGACATATACTTTATTTCATATTGGCGTGTCCCTTTTAGCAAATGTGTTCCGTAAATAGTCTATCTTGATCTCCTTGCAGGACAGCGACGGCTTAAGAAACAGGTTCAGGTCTGCTACCTAAGACTTTTCAATTTTATGAGCCGTGAGGGTCTCATAAAGATTTCTCCCTACGAGTCGAGAGGATCTCGTAGGTGTATTTTCTCCTTAGAAATCGTGAGGATTCCTAAGTGCATTTTTTCTTGAGAGTCGTAAGGATCTCACAAGAGAATTTGTTCCCTTACAAGTTGTCACGCCCCGCTTCCGAGTATACGGGCAGAGGACGCGACTGGCTGCTACGTATTTACTCTGAAGTAAATATGCTAAGCGTATCTAAGCAATATAAATGAAAATGCACAAGAGACAAAGACAGTAGATATAACTAAACGGCAACTTTATTTATTAACATTCTTTTGTACAATGCATGGAAAAGTAAATACATCTGAATGAAAGCAATGCTTAAACAGTGGCAAAACAGAAATGAAAAGTACTGAAATAAAAATGTATACAATGAAGCTAGAGCTCTGGGTCGTAGGCAAGCTGATCCAAGTCCTCACTAGTAGGCTCGATCTCCTGGGTGTCCAGATCACCTGACAACATTCCAAAGAAGAAAGAGAAGGAATGTCATCAGCGAACAATCGCTCGGTAAGTCCCAAAGGTAAGGGAGAAATAGAATAGACAGAGAGAGAAAGTAGCTTTTAAAGTTGTGTTATATTGTATTAGTGTTAACGCTGTTGTTTGTAGCTTGGTACAGAAGAATGCCAGTGTATATAAGAGGAGTCTCTATATGCCAAAGGCTAGAGGCACGTGTAGTGCAAGGAACCGTGTATGCCACGGTACAACAACAACGGAAATACAGGTTAGGTGTCTTAAATCTTACAGTCTCATGCCACTTCTAACACCTTCCGTACCAATGTACCCCTTAAACCCCGCGATGTCTTGATTGTATTGTTTGTATTGTATTGCAACTTATATTGTCTTGTAATATAGATTGTATAATTGGATGACTTGCCGAAAGCATGATATCAGTAAATGAATATAACTGGAGAATCATGGATGTAACTGGAGAATCATGTAAATGGAAGTATATCCATGGTTCGGTTCGGTCAATATAGATTAAATATATAGATTCATAGATTCATGTTGAATTGTAATATTGTAAATTGTACTTGAATCATATTCAAGTCAGATTATTATAATGAGACTCGGTCTGAGTCAGAACAATTAAAAAAGAAATTGAAGTCCTGAATTAGGTTTTGATGTTATTGGTAACCGCTGCACATGGGCGGCAGGATTTGTGTCTTTTTCAAAAACGATTACCGTGTTAATAACACCGTTCTTAAGTTGTCTACCTTAAATAGGCAAGCACCCACTTCTCCGGCTTCCTGAGGCTCAAGAGATTGGTCCCGCTTAAACCTATATTTACTAGGGTCCTTAGAGTAATTTATAGAACTTGAGGGGGTTTTATGTAAAAATACTTTTGTATAATTTTCAAAATACACCCCAAGTATTTAATTATCGTCTTTAGAGTTTTCATAGATGTAGATTTTATATTTGTGATATTTCTAGTGAAAATAACCTAATTTCATAATATAGGGTATTTAATTGTAATATTGAACTTGTATGGAATTCATGGTATTTTAATGTAAAGTGATTCTTTTGATTTAAAAAGGTTGGAATATTTATATCATATCAAAAATAGGTATTTTGATAATACATATATATATATATATACATATATATATACATATATACATATATATATATATATATATATATTATATAAAATAATTTTAATTTATTATTTTCTAGAAATCTCATTTTCTTAAGATATTCGTATTTTAAATCTCTCGAGACCGAATGCTCCTTGCGGAGGTCTGCATCTCGCACTACTAAGCCCATGGATGTGCGATAATCCGCACCATCCCAGTCGGGTTCCCCAAAATGGGTTGTAGCAGCGCTTTGCAAAGATTTATAAAAATACGTAATCTTGTAGAAAACGGTTTTAATAGTTAGTGGTATTTATATGTAAAGTTTCGTTTTCCCGTATTCTATATTCCCGAAAGGTATTGTGCTATGTTGCATATGAGTGTTGTAAGGAGGTAAGTCATTATCTCGTGATCTAATTAAAGGTATAGCAAATTTAATGATGTTTTAAAGTAGAAAGTAAACTACATGGTATTTTAGTGAAAAAGAGCGGTAAAAGTTACAAAATGAAATATATTGCCATGAAACTTGCTCAACATATTTGTTAATGATTAATAGTCAACATGTAAGGGTTTGGTATGTTTGTATTTAAGAAAAGGTTGGATTTTTAGGAAGAACCGAATCGGAAATCGGATTAACTCTGATTCCATCGGGTTTTAGAAATATGTGTTTTTACAATAGCAAGGTGAAGAGAGAGAAGGGACTTACTTGTTGTTAGGTTAGATAAGAGGGAGATGAGGAAGTAGGATTCGCCGGTACGTCGTTTCGTCGCGGGAGCTCCTAGGGTCGTCGTCGGAATGTCGCCGGAGCTTCGCCCTTTGCTAACTCCAAATGCACACAAAAGTTCTAGGAATTTTCTTGAGAGTTTTGGACAGAGTTTGTGAGTGAGGGGGGGTGTTTAGGGTTGATATTTATAGGGTAAAGCTAGGGTTAGGGTAGGTGAAAGGTTGTATTGAAATTTGTATTAAAAATGCATTAAAATGGTGTAATAGAGTTTTTAAGAGTTCTGGAACCAATCCAAGAAATTAAAGTATGCAGGAATGATGGGGAGTTGAAGAAGCACAACTTTCATGTTGGACGACTCCGCATCGGAGCCGACAAGGCCGCCGCCGCCGGCTGAGTCGCCGCCGCCGCCGCCGGCCGAGTCGCCGCCGTCGCCTACCCGATCCGACCGAGTCAGGCGGTCAGGGTCCCCTGAGTCCGTCGTCGGTTGGTCTACTCCCTGGGACAGTTTGTTTTTAGTGTGAAGTGGGGTTTTTACGAGTTATGCATGTGTAGACCCTTGGACTTCTAAAAATTAAAAAGAAAACAATATTAAAAATAATGTGGGGGATGGGATTTGAACTTTGGTTCTTTAGTTCAGCAGTGTAAGGTCTTACCAATGAGCTACAAGCTCCTTCTTGCTATTAAAAAGCAAAACAATTATTTATAGTACTCACAGTAAATGCAAATACCCCAAATATACATTAACTTTTAAACAAATTTTTGTATACTAAAATTGGAGTTGTTACACAAGTCGATAGGACTCATAAGTGGTTTGGTGGGTTGACTTGTTTCCGAGTCGAAGCATTGCTCTGACGGAGAGGTCGTTGGTTGACTTGTTTCCGAAATGGGGTCATTGGATGACGTATTTTCGAGATGGGGTCATTGGATGACTTGTTTCCGCGACGGGGTCATTTGCTGACGTATTTCCGAGACGGGGTCATTTGCTAATGTATTTCCGAGACGGGGTCATTTGCTGACATATTTCCGCGACAGGGTCATTTGCTGACGTATTTCCAAGACGGAGGTCATTGGCTGGCGTGTTTCCGAGACGGGGTCTTTTGCTGACGTATTTCCACGACGGGGTCATTTGCTGACGTATTTCCGAGATGGGGTTGTCCAATGACGGGGTCATTGGACGACGTATTTCCTCGACGGGGTCATTGGATGACGTGTTTCCGAGACGGGGTCATTTGCTGACGTGTTTCCGAGACGGGGTCATTTGCTGACGTGTTTCCGAAACGGGGTCATTAGATGACGTATTTCCGCACCGAGGTCATTTGCTGACGTATTTCCGAAACGGGGTCATTGGATGACGTATTTCCGCGATGGGGTCATTTGCTGACGTATTTCCGCGACGGGTCATTGGATGACGCATTTCCGCGACGGGGTCATTGGATGACATGTTTCCACGACGGGGTCATTGGATGACGTGTTTCTACGACGGGGTCATTTGCTGACGTATTTCCGAGACGGGTCATTTGCTGACGTATTTCCGAGACGGGGTCATTGGATGACGTATTTCCGCGACGGGGTCATTTGCTGACGTATTTCCGCGACGGGGTCATTGGATGACGTATTTCCGCGATGGGGTCCCGACGGGGTCATTTGCTGACGTATCTCCGCGACGGGGTCATTGGATGACGCATTTCCACAACGGGGTCATTTGATGACGTATATCCGCGACGGGGTCATTTGCTGACGTGTTTCCGAGACGGGGCCATTGGATGACGTATTTCCGCGACGGGGTCATTTGATGACGTATTTCCGAGACGGGGCCATTGGATGACGTATTTCCGCGACGGGGTCATTAGATGACGTATTTCCGCGACGGGGTCATTTATTGACGTATTTCCGAGACGGGGTCATTTGCTGACGTGTTTCCGCGACAGGGTCATTTGCTGACGTGTTTCCGCGACGGGGTCATTTGCTGACGTATGTCCGAGACGGGGTCATTGGATGACGTGTTTCCGAGACGGGGTCATTGGCTGACGTGTTTCCGAGACGGGGTCATTTGCTGACGTATTTCCGCGACGGGGTCATTTGCTGACGTATTTCCGCGACGGGGTCATTAGATGACATATTTCCGCGACTGGGTCATTTGCTGAAGTGACGTGTTTCCGCTTTCTGCGGTGTCGAGGCTGACTCTAGGTTGTCTGTGAACCATAGAGTCTTGGAACTGGGGACTTTACCGTGGCTCCGATTGATGGAGTCGTGTCCGTGCCCTTCTGGCATAAGGAGGAACGCCGTAGTTGGTCTTCTGGGATGCAGATGTTACTGTCGAGATCTGACTTTCCCTTTTGACAGGGTCTGGTGGGGGACATGTGGTTCCCTTTTCATTAATGCCCATGGATTGTATACAGGGGTCAGTATGGACTCGCCTGTAGGGCAAAAGTCTCATTCTTTCATCATTTTTTTTATTTCTTTCCGTGATACTCTATCATTTCAGCTTTTTATATCGCGAAAGTCGCGATTGCCCAATCATTTCGGCTATTTTTCGTGGTGCCCAATCATTTCGGCTATTTTTCTTTTTCTTTACTCGCTGCTTTTTATTGCGAGTTGCCCAAACATTTCGGCTATTTTTATATGCATATATTTTACTCGCTGATTTTTATTGCAAGTTGCCCAAACATTTCGGCTATTTCATATGCATTTTTTTGCGAGTATGGAACTCAAGATCTGATACCAATCTTAGCATCAGCATCGCTGCGACTGGAATATTGCCAGGAGCGAATCATCATTTGCCGTGAAAGGGCTTGGAATTTGACACCGATTTAAGCATCAGCATCGCTATAACTGGGATATTTCCAGGAGCGAATCATCATTTGCCTTTGTCGATTTAAACAAAGATGGCTTACCAAACAGGGTTAGAATCCTGTCGATTAAGGATTTTGACTTCATGAGCCGTAAGGGTCTCATAAAGGTGTTTCTCCCTACGAGTCGTGAGGATCTCGTAGGTGCGTTTTCTCCTTAAGAATCATGAGGATTCTTAAGTGTATGTTCTTTTGTAAGTCGTAAGGATCTTGCAAGAGTGTTTTCTCCTTGTAAATCGAGAGGACCTATAAGTGTTTGTTCATCAAATGAGGGCATTCCTCGTCGTTGGTGGGACTCGGCAAGGAAATGATTATTTGTGCCCGTGGATTGTATACAAGGGTCAGTATTGAACCACTTGTAGGGCAGTCTGGGAAATGTAATGGCTTAAGAACAGGTTCAGATTCCTGTAGCTTAAGGCTTTTGAATCTTATGAGGCCTCATAAGAGGGTTCTCCTTACGAGTCGTGAGGATCTCGTAAGTGTAATTTCTCCTCACGAATCATGAGGATCCCTAAGTGTGTTACTCCCTTGTGAGTTGTAAGGATCTCACGCGGGTATTTTGCTCCTCACAAGGTCGAGAGGACCTTGCAAGTGTGTAAAAAAAAATGTTTAACGAGTCCGCGCCCTTTCGGGTTTTCACAAACTCGCCGGTAGCCCTGCTGTTTTTACTCATGGAGCCCTTTCGGGTTTTCATCCGTGCCCATTTTACTTATGGACGTACCTTTTTTTTGCATCAGCCCAAGAATGCTGCGGTTTGTATTAGTTTTAGAGACAGTTCGGTCCGTCGCTAGTTTTAGGACATTGCGGTCCATAATCAGTTTTAGGACATTATGGTCCATTGTTAGTTTAGGGATGTTTCGGTCTATTGTTAGTTTAGGGACATTTTGGTCCATTGTTGCCATTTTGGAGACAACGGTTTCGCTGGATACTACTTATAGAGTTTGGGCTTGGGAAGATAGCGAACGGACATAGGCGTCGTCATCTATCGTTGACCTAGGCCGTGACTCGTCAGGCGTAGTATTTTTTTAGGAACCGCCCATTTACTGGCCTGAAAGGTCT
This sequence comes from Agapanthus africanus, assembly GCA_030015575.1. Taxonomy (NCBI): domain Eukaryota; kingdom Viridiplantae; phylum Streptophyta; class Magnoliopsida; order Asparagales; family Amaryllidaceae; genus Agapanthus; species Agapanthus africanus. The sequence continues at coordinate 122,298,594 of CM057350.1, read as the reverse complement.
TTCTCCATGCATATCCATGAGCAAGTAAGCCCCACCTTGGTAAACTTTGTCTATGATGTACGATCACTCATAGTTCGGCTCGAATTTCCCCCGTTTGGCACGATTGGGGATCATAGGTCTCTTGACCACTAGCACGAGTTCGCCTTGGCGAAATGTTCTCGGCCTGGTCAGTCTCTCGTATGAGCGCTCCATCCTTGCTTTGTAAGCTTCTAGGGTTTGCTGCGCCTTGAGACGAGTTTCATCGAGGGCGTCGAGCTCCTCAAGCCGAAGATGAGCATTCTCTTCATCTGTTAGCTCGTAATGAACCACCACTTGTAGAAAGGGTAGCTCTATCTTCAAAGGGAGTACTGCATCAGCACCGAATACCAATGTGTACGGCGTTGTATTAGTGGTTGTTTTGAATGTGGTCCGATAAGCCAGAGAGCTTCATACAGTCTCTCGTGCAAGTTCTTTTTTATTTTTGGACACCGTCTTCTTTATGATCTTCGTCAAGGTCTTGTTGAAAGCCTCAGCTAGACCGTTAGCTCGGGGATTATAGACCGAAGAGTATCTCCAGTCTATATTATGCTGCTGTGCGAAGCGGTTAATTTTGTGACATCTGTAGGCCGGCCCGTTATTAGAGATAATCCGTCGCGGAGTGCCGAACTGATAAATGACGTGTATCTTAAAGAAATGGAGAATGTTCTCCGTCTTCACTTCCCTTAGCGGTATCGCTTCTGCCCACTTAGAGAAGTAATCGGTTGTCGCCAATATGAACCGATGTCCTCTGGATGACGCTAGTTCGATGGGCCCAATTATGTCGGTTCCCCGCATTTCGAATGGCCAGCTAGCCACTGTTAGGTGTAGCGGGTTTGGATGCTGGTGGATGAATTCTCCATGAATTTGGCACGAGTGGCACTGCTTCGCGTATTCGAGGCAATCCTGAATCATTGTGGGCCAATAGTAGCCCATCCTTTTGATCTTCATCTTCATCTTTGGCCCGGCTTGATGAGAACCGCAGAGTCCGTCGTGGGTTTCTTGGACGACTCTCCTTGCTTCTTCCGATCCCAGGCATCTCAGCCACAGAGAGTCGAACGATCTCTTATACAGAGTATCATTGACGAAAGCGAAAGACAGAACTTGTTTCATGAGCTGATGTCTTGAGGATGCATCTTCAGGTGTTCGACAGGATTTGAAGTAGTCTATGAAGACTTCTCTCCAATCCTTAACCTTTTCTTGGTCTTCTATTCGTAGGGCCATTTGCTTGGTCGCTTCTTTTTCTTCAGACGACTCCGGAGATATTTCCGCTGGTGCAAGAACCCGACGGCTTTGTACAACAATCCTTACGTCATCGAGGTTTTCATCAGCCAGTTCTTTGGCGAGTTTGGCTAATGCATCCGCCTTGCTATTTTCTATACGTGGTATGCTTTTCAGGACGTAGGAAGGGATTTGAGTTAGCAATTGTTGCACTCTCTCGCCGTACTTCACCAACTCTGGTTTGCATGTTTGATAGTCGCTGTTTACTTGACAAACGACCAACTGGGAGTCTCCGTATATGAGGAGGTCTTCGATTCCCATGTCGACAGCGATCTCAAGACCTGCTATCAAAGCCTTATATTCTGCTTCATTGTTTGTCCTCGGTTCTGTTAAGGAAAAGGCAAAGCGCATTATCCCTCCTTGCGGGGTCACGAAGATAAGGCCTACCCCCGATTTGATTATAGGGGTAGTGTGCTTTCTCTTCTTTATGGAAAATGCCCCGTCGAAGTAGAGTTTCCATCGGGTATCACTCCTTCCTTTCTCCCTGTCGATCTTGTCGAACGCGTGCTCGTCTGGCAATTCGCAATTTAGGGGTGAGTCGGCAGGTATCGGATGCTCAGCGAGGAAGTCGGCGATGGCCTGGCCTTTCACTGCCTTGAGAGGTAGGTATATTATCGAGAATTCCATTAAGAGTATGGCCCATTTAGCGAGCCTTCCCGTTAGTATGGCTCTTGACATCAAATACTTGAGAGGATCCACCTTTGATATGAGATGGACCTCATGCGCCAAAGCATAATGCCGAAACTTCGTTATAGCGAAGATTAACGCCAGGCAGTGCTTCTCGATGGGGGAGTAGTTGTTTTCTACCCCCAGGAGAACCCGACTCAAATAGTAGAGGGCTCTCTCTTTCCCTTGATCATTCTCTTGTGCTCATAGCGCGCCTAAGGAACCTTCAAGAGCTGTTGTGTATAGGATGAGGGGCTTTCTCTTGACCGGAGCGGTCAGTACTGGCGGATTCTGCAGGTATTGCTTGATTTCGTCCAGTGCGCTTTGGCATTTGCGATCCCAGACGAACGGTGTCCCCTTCTTCATTAAATGTCTATAGGGGTGGCACTTGCCGGAGAGATTGGCTATGAATCGCCGGACATACGCGAGCTTTCCTTGGAGAGACCGCAGTTGCATGAGAGTTCTTTTCTTGATCTTTGACGGGTCTATTTCGATGCCCCTGTGTCGTACGATGAATCCTGGGAATTTGCCCGAGGAAACTCCGAACGAGCATTTGAGAGGGTTCATCTTCAGGTTGTATTTCCGAAAACGTCGGAACACTATCTTCAGATGCTCCCAATGCTCCTCGTGCGATTTTGTAACACTCTAGTTCATTTATACCAATTCTAATTCGAGTATTTCTTTATTTATGGTATTTTCCTGATTTATTGTGTTTTGGGTGCGAACAGTGTAATTGGCATCTGTATTTGCATCCGACCCAACCCGCATGCTTGAAACCTGTCTTGAATCATGTTTGTGATTTATCCTGGCTTGTTACGTGGACTCGTGCACTTCCATATTTACATACTGCATACTGGCATTATATCTGGCATCTGCATATTTTTATATATAATATTTAAAGTCACATAAAATATTTTAAAAATACATTGCATGGCCTGCATGATACCCCTAACCCTGTCGTAGCATCCGCGCATCTTGTTCTCGTCCCGTTCAGTGAAATGGACTTGTTTGGATGGCTACGTGCACGTGTGTGCATCCGTTCTTGGGGGTATGCATTTTTGTTACCCGGATATCCAATTTTAATTTTGGTCGACATGTATATTTTTCATATTTTGAAACTAAATTTTTAGACCCGACCCGGGCGTATTTTGGACTAAGTTTGTATTTACCAGAATATCAAATTTTATTAATATTATATTTTAATATTTTAACAGTTTAAAAATTTAAATAACAAAAAGATTTTTAAATTTTAATCCTAACAACTAAAATAACAAATCTCTCTCTCTCCTCTCGCACTCTTTCTCTCTCCTTCTCTCTGTCCCCCTCCCCCCCCCCCCCCCCGCGCATCTCTCTCCCTCTCGCCTCTCGCACTCTTTCTCTCTCCTTCTCTTTGTCTCCCCCCCCCCGCGCATTTCTCTCTCTCTCTCTCTCTCTCTCTCTCCCTTTCTCTTTCCTCTCGTACGCCTCTCTCTCTCCTATCGCGAATACTGTGTATTCCTCGAGTCGAGTCACCGCTCCCTCTCCTTACACTCACCTCCCTTCTATTTCCGCTTCTCCTTCTTCTATTTAAGCCCGAGCTCGCCCACGAGAACCCACTGCGAACGAAACCCTAACCCTAAGCCAGCCTCCTCTGCCCTCAAAACTCGACCTCGTCACCACCTCCATCTCATCATCTCCTCCTCGTCATCATCTTCTTCTCCTTCCTCTCCTCTCCTTCTCCTCCAAACCGAGAAACCCTGCACACCCCTTCAACCTAGAATCCCCACTGCCTCGGGCGATCCCTCGACCTCGCCTCCACCCTCTACCTCTCTCCTCTCCTCTCTCCTCCTCTCTGCACTCCAGATCACCCCAGCACCATTCTCCTTCTCTTCAAACCCTAGCACCCTAAACCTGTACACTACAAACCCTAACTCTAACCTTAACCCTCGCCTGCATCTCACCGCCGGTGACCCCAACACCATCACCCCATCTTCCCTAACCCCAGTACACCAACCCCAGTAAGCATCAACCCCTTCTTCTCTTCTTCTTCCTCTTCTTCTTTTTCTTTTTTCTTTTTCTTGATTCTTGCTCTTTTCCAACGATCGCCGGAGTTGCGTCGACGCTTGCCGATCCGACGATCCAGTGAACGTACCTTGCCTGCGTGATCACCCTCTTGCCTTGGCTTGACCCGTTCCGCGTACCACGTGTGCGTTGTGACGATTTACCGACGTCGGGCGTGCCGTGCGTATCCGTCGTGTGATCC